>OU618545.1:0-10000000 GCA_914829495.1 Eilema sororculum | reverse complement strand
GATGATAGAGAAAGTAGATTGGTCACTCCTTCCACACGTGACTTGTAATGGAGTGAATGTTCCTTATAGTGACCAGGTTAAAAATCTGGGGATAGTTATGGACAAACACATATCGTGGGGTCCACAGGTCCAGGAATTGAGGCGTAAAACTTTTGCTGCGGCGGGGTCCCTACGCAGGCTCCAAAATTTCCTACCCACTGCCACTAAGATTGCGCTTGCACAAACCCTTCTTTTCCCTATCCTTGACTATGCTGATGCCAGCTATCTCGATCTCACTGAAGACCAACTTAACAAGCTTGAGAGACTCCAAAATCTTTGTATAAGATTCATATTTGGACTACGCAAATATGATCATGTTTCTGAATTTCGAAAAAAACTCAAGTGGTTACCTATACGTCTTCGCCGGAATGCTCATATTCTATCCATGTTGTACAATATTTTATTTAATCCCGTAACTCCCTCATACCTCAAACAACGTTTTGAGTTCCTGCACAACACGCACTCGAAGGTTTTGAGATCATCGGAGAATCTGAGATTGAAAATGCCGAGTCATTCCACCAACTTTGCCGACAAATCCTTTTCGGTTCAAGCCGCTCGGTTGTGGAATGCTCTGCCCGTAACTATTAGGCGTGCTCAGTCCTTGCCTATATTTAAAAGACAAGTCAAAGAACACTACCTAGTCTCTCTGACTGAAGTGGAATAAATAACTTTCCTCGATTATATTATGGTAAAATGTTAGTATTTATGTGTATATTAATGTTATGATATCTATGATATTAATAGTATGTATGTTTGATATATTTATGTATATCTACACCTATACTTAGGTACCTAGTGTGTCTATCTGTTCTATATATATATATATATATATATATATATATATATATATATATATATATATCTGTTATCTCTTGGTTATTTATTATTATATTCTATGTACACCAAACTGCCCGAAATACATTTTTCCTATTTTTTCTCCATCCTATGGTTGCCTGGAAGAGATTGCCGCAGAGCGATAAGGCCGCCAATTGTATGTACCTACCGAATTAATATTATGTACCTACCTATTGTAATGTTATATCCTTGGTGTGGCTCTTTGCTATCAGTCCGTTGACTGATACGACTATCGGTACAATGATTGCTGAGTCAACATTCCACATGTCGACAACCTCGTGGGCCAAGTCCAAGTATTTAACTTGTTTATCTTTCTCAGCTGAGGAATGGTGACATCAACAATCAATGCTCGGCGTTCGGATCGGTCTATCACCACAATGTCAGGCTTGTTAGCTACAACAGTCCTATCAGTGATGATAGATCGATCCCAGTACAATGTGATATGGCTATTTTCTAGAACTGGCTCAGGAACATACTTATAGTACGGCACCTCAACTTCCACAAGGTTGTATTTCAGAGCAAGTCGCTGATGGATTATCCTGGCTACTTGATTATGTCTGTGCAAGTACTCGCCGTTAGCAAGACGAGAACAACCGGAAGTAATATGCCTGAGGGATTCACCAGGTTGGTGACACGCTCGACAAATGTCAATTGTGCCATCCCTCATGATATACTTCCGGTAGTTATTCGTCTTAATAACTTCGTCTGCAATTGCACAGACAAAACCTTCAGTTTCCCCAAAAAGGTCACTGAAACGTAGCCAGGACACAGACGCCAGTAGATCTACTTCGGGCCTGTGTAGGGCCCGATAGAACCTGCCATGTAGCTCCTTACTCTGCCATACCTCCCTGCGGCTGTCAGTGCTAACTATTGTAGGCCTGCGCCAGTTCTCTTTAGCCAAACCGAGCGGGGTGAGTCCGGTATCTACGTTGACTACATCACGATGCATGTCCACGTTCGACTTAAGAAAGTAGTCTCTGAGATTGCACACCTCGCGATTATGAAGGGTCTTAGCATTTAAAAAACCTCGACCCCCACATTTCCGCGGGATGTACAATCTCATGACTGACGACCGTGGGTGGTGCATTCGGAATGCAGTCAACTGAGTCCGGACTTTCCTATCGATGGTATCGAGTTCAGTCTGAGTCCACCTGAGTATGCCAAAAGAGTACATCAAGAGTGGCATGACCCAACTGTTACAGGCACACACCTTGTTACCACCTGACAAAAGACTGTTGAGTACCTTTTTCAGGCGGCCAAAGAAACGTTCCTGTAACATTTGTTTCATGTCGACCTCATTGATGCATAACGCCTGTGACATACCCAAGTATTTATAGGTCTCAGTTACGAGGAGTGATCTTAGGTTAGTGGAATCAGAGAGTTGTATACCCTCCGACTCCACCACCCGCCCTCGCTTTACATGAATGACTGCACATTTGTCCACACCAAACGCCATTTTAATAGAGCTTCTGAATGTTTCAGTTACCTTCAGTAAAGCTATTAATTGAGGATTGGTGTGGGCAAATAGCTTTAAATCATCCATGTAAAAGAGGTGGGATACCATCTGACCCTCTCTTTGTAGCCTATAACCTAACCCTGAATTCACCAGTAAAGTACTAAGTGGATTCAGGGCTAAGCAGAACCAAAGGGGACTCAGACTATCCCCCTGAAAAATACCCCGCTCTATTGTTATCGGCACGCCGCCACCCAAAGCCTGACGACACCCTGGATAGAAAAGAACCGTCCTCCATTGCCCCATACACGACCTTAAGAAGGTACATAGAGTTGTATTCACTTTATACAACTCCAGCACCCTCAAAAGCCATGTATGTGGCACGGAGTCAAACGCTTTCTTGTAATCTATCCAGCATGCTGTCAGATCCTTACGATTGCGGCGAGCTTGTTGGCTAATAGCCATATCAATCAGGAGGAGCTCCTTAGTACCCCGAGCCCCATTCCTACATCCATTCTGAGAGGCACACATAATAGAATTATTGTTTATATGATTGTTAATCTTAGCTCTCAGGACGGATGTAAGAAGTTTATAGACCGTTGGTAGACATGTAATCGGTCTATAATTATTGGGCTCCAGAGTACTACCAGTTTTATGGAGCAGGTGAGTAACTCCTGTCGTCATAAAAGCTGGTAGCGTCCCAGATTCTATAGCGGATTGAAATTGTGAGGCCAAAACAACATGCGAACTCCGTAGCCACTTAAGCCAGAAATTGTGCAATCCATCCGGTCCCGGAGATTTCCAGTTAGACAACGAACGGACTGCACAATCTACATCAGTGGCATCAATGTAGATTTCTTCCATTTCTGGAATGGTTTCGCATGCTCTTTCGACCTCACGCATCCAATCACCTTCAGTGTGACTAACGGGCACCGACCAAATGCTGCGCCAGAACGCATTTGTGGCTTCAGCATCCGGTCGCCGCACGTCGTCCACACTTTCATCTGTTCGTTCCCAGCTTCTATATACCCACCTTTGGTCTCTTTGGAACATATGGTTGACGGTATATCGATCAACTCGTCTTTTATATCTCCGAATACGGTTTGCCCATGCATAGACTTTCTGCTTCAGGAAGTCAATACGCTCTGTGACCCGAGACGTATAATCTTGGGGACTAATATCAGTTCCCGCAAACGCTCGGGTTACATAGCGCATCACTCTTGGGCGAGTGTTGCCCGACCTGAAGCAGATTAGTTTACCGATGAGCACCCTTGCCTCGGCCACACGTCGTTCAATTCTGCATTGCCATGCTGGTATGGCAGACTTAGGTCGTATGGCAGGATCTTTAATGGGAAATTTAGCACCTACCATACGACATGCCGCCACAGCAGTACAATACAGAATTGAGTGGGTGTCACCGAGGTTTTCACTATTTTCTAGATATCTAGGTAATAATGAATCAAGGGCACTCACCAACGCTATATTACGCCTATGTATGGGCAACCGCGGGAGACGTGGCCTGACATGTAAGGGCACTGATCGATATTCCCGCAACGCACATTCCAAAGCCTCCTTAATCTCTTCATTGTACTGAATACTTACAGGAATAGGTGTGTCATCCGGCGCAACACAAGTATCATCATTTATTTCTGCTGTAGAAGCAGGAGCAGAAGCCGGGGCGGGGGTGACACAGATATTTCGCAAGCATTCTTGCCGTAGAGTCTCAAGTACGGTTTCATTCAACATGCGATTGCGTTGAATGACCCGTACTTGGTCCGATAATCGTTGTGCTGATGTGTTGATGGAAGGTTCAAGCGCCTGAAACAAAGGAAGCATTCGAGTACGGTACGCACTGAGGTTAGTTCCCCCCTCTGTAGCCGCAAAATATGCCCGCATGACGTTTTCGTTGATAGAATTAGTCCATCGCATGCGGTGCACATTACCACCGGCAGCGGGGGCCCTATTCGAAGCCGGAGGGCGTCGGGGTCCCAAGCAGGTCGGTGGCCGGCCTCTCCCCGGCCGACGTACAGGTGTTGGCGACGTCGGCGGAGAGAAAAACTCGTCGCTCGAAGACGAGCTCGACGCCGCTGGTTCCATTGCTGGAGGTTGCGCGGCGGAGCTTAGCGACGAGTCCGGAGATGTTGTTTTTTTTGTTGTTTTTTTTTTATTATTATTATTATTAATAAAATGCATACAGTATTGCTGTTAATACATGCTACGTTTTTCAAAACTAAAAGTATTTATCTTAAGTTATTTAGATATTTTGACTAAGCGAACGAATGTTGCTATGGTCCAGTAACTCACAAAATGTAAAAAGTTTATTTTCTAGTAGGTGTTAGCGGACTTCACACCGATGTTGATCAATCAAAAAGATGTTGGCAAGTCATGTACATGTAGAGCCTTAATTCAAATTTATGCCAAAATTCGAATGTAAAAACAGTAAAATAAGTTGATAGCACCTACATTCTGATACTGATTACATTTTAGTGAAAAGATATAAACAATTTCACTGTTACAGAAACTTGAAATCGAGTTCTACGAATGTTTATTTCATATAGCAAGCCTGAAGGAAATTCACCGAAATTACACGTCACAAGAGCAAATTTCGTACATCTTTAGTTGGGAAATTCATTATAAATTCAAAGTTTAAATTGCTGCCTCAAGCTACAACTCATCAGCGTTAAAAAGTTTTTGAGAATAGCAGCCGGTTTACGTAGTATGCGTCTGCAGGCACCCCCGTGTTTAGTTTAATTAGCACCGCCAGCCTAATTTCCCCAACTGTTCGTTTGAAGACCTCAATGTTAAATTTAAGAAAGCGGCCGAACATATTGTCTTGGCCGAAAACTTCAGTAACTTTGTAAACTTGTCTTCAACATTCGTCTTGCAACTACTAGTATTAGTTTGTAAATTCTTAGTAGGAGTATATTATAAAATGATATTAATTTTGAATTAAGGTGAGGTAGTCATTAAAAATTATATTTTACTTTTGCCCTCAGTAGTTAGACGGTATGGCTTTCATATTCGAAGAGGAAACCCTACGCCAGAGCGTCATTCATTAATCTATAGATGTACTGTCTAGCAAGTAAATAGGTTCGTGCCTTGAATGCATTGGCTTGGTGGGCGCTCATACAACTCGATCACTTACATTATCTAATATTTAAGAAAATCAAAGTCATTTTTTATTAAAATTCCACCACATGTCACAAAAATGACGCTATTTGTCTTACGAATAACAATATCACAGTCATTTACCGTTCGAGGGGAAGAAAGGAGTATAAAATGCTTTTTTCTATGGCGTTGCTAAGGAAGTATGAATAATTCATTTCTTTATTGCTAGTGGTTGGTTATTACTAAGGCATTTTAGTTATTGGCGTCGAATGCCGTCTATGTTTAAGTTAATAGCTCTATTACTATAATGAAGGAGTGAATGCATGTGAGTCGAACAACTTTATAATACGGACTGGAAGTTCACAGTTGGTATTCAAGTAATTCCAACAGTAAAAAGTTTACTGCACGCTACTTGTAGCGAACGAATTAAAAGAAAAGACACGTAATGTTAAAGGTTTATTTAAGCTATACTATTTTAGTAGAATTTTAAAACGGTTTTCTATTGATAACGAAGATGATAATGGTAGATACCTTTATCAAAATATAAAGTTATATCACAGATTACCTAAGAATTGGTTATACTATCATTTTACAATAGGTAATTCTCGTTTTACATCCGAGTTTCTCACCTCAGAGCTAAGGGGTCTGTTTATTTATATTCTTACTTCAAATTAGTTTTTTTAGCGTTTAGAAATAATATATAACTTGAAACAGCGCCAAAATATCGGATATCGAATAAACATAATAAACATGGTAAATATCCCGATGAGTGTTACACTATTAGTGATGAAGAAGGTTGTTCAGGTTTCACAACCTTAGGTACAAAAATCACGAGTGTTATAATGTTCTAGTGTCATAACTTTGTTGTTTTAAATCTCATATATCACAGGTCTATCTTCTACTTTACTGTTGTGTGTTACTTGCTGTATGAATTTGGATATGAGAATGTTAGATTATGTGGAGATAACGATAGCTAAAGATACATGCCATAATTAGTGAAAAATGCCGGGATTCGACAATCGAGTTAAGTTTGTACCGAGATCGTGCTGAACATAAATATACTGATCAACTTGATAATATTTTGTAAAAAGGGGATGTCAAAGTACTCGAAGCGGGTGGAATTGCGTGAAAGTTTAATGACATTATAGAAAGTTTGTGAAATGTGTAACAACATAAGCAAACAGCCATCGAAACATCCAGAAATAGAAGTTCCGCACAGCTATCTTGATAAGTAGGCCGGTGAGCATCGATTAATGTAGACCAAAATCTATTTACCTATTTTACATATTGCCGGTGGAATTTTTAGGCATTGCACGCATTGTGCCGGCAAAATATGCACAGTAAAATTCATAGTATTTCATACATTACATTACAGTGCCTAGGTATTCTATAGAATACTTGCATTATACATATTGCTGGTAACACAAATATAAACTTTACATGTTACAAATTTATAAGGAATAACAGATTTAAGTAACATTTTACAGAATTTATCCTTATTTATATATTTATATTATTACTTTAACAAACCGTAAAAAGCAGTCACATCTGAAATAGTGACACGTTACCTATTTGTTCAGTCAGATACCAAAAATATTCCGGATTGTGGAGCTCCCAAAAATATCACTCTCGCCTTCGTCACTCTGTCTGTCAGAAATGAACGAATCTGATGTAGGAACTTGAATTGGCATACTGGTACATTTTATTGACAAGCTTATTTCGGATAAATACATACCTATCTAAAGCGTCTTTGTTTTGAAACCAAGTGAGTCGTGAGATTGAAATTTTTCCTAACCAATAAGATACGAAATATGGTTTACTATGAAATTTATGAGTATGTTTTGTGCGTGTATATTTCGTGTTATATCCAAGTAATACGATATATTACAAAATATGACGATAATATTCCGAAATAAACGTACCATACAGTTTCCTGACAATTAATTTCATTTTATTATCGTACTCAAACTGTCGAATGTTCTTCTGTACACCTGTTCTTTCACGGTTTCCTCGCGTACATCATATTAATGGCTTAAATTCGTGTCATAACGGCATCATCCACGAAGTTAAGTCTCTAGCTTTCCCAGATACTTCCAAACTAGAGAAACGATTGTCCATTTTTAGAGTTAGAGTAACAGATTTTTCTTTTAGAAACTTATTTGTAATATTATGTCACCATCCGAGAACGCACTTACATTCTGGATCTAAATAGTCTAAACGTATCATGGCGTCTACATTCTAATGAAATTGTTTATTAATGATCAAAACACCTGTTTCCTGTCTTGTTATTATTTCAAATATGAAAGTGTTAATGGATTTTTGGTCACACTTAATCAATCATGCTATTCTAGTTGTTATTTCATAATATTCATATATTTTAGTAGATCTCATTATAGTAAATTCCTCTCGAATAATAATGTAGTTTCTTTATCAAAATCCACGGCAGTTGTAGAAGTAAAAATGTGCTCAAAAATGAAAAATAAATCATCTCAAGTCATTGATTTAAGGTCAAAGTCGTAATATAAAAAAGTTACCAATAATTTGAGGTAGAACCTCTATAGATCAAAGTGCAAAAGTATCTAAGGAGCATTACTCATCGAGTTTCAGGTAAGCCGACGGGATTTAGCCGTATAGCCAGCTGGTGTGAGTCTCATTGTGACCTACTTCTACGAGAATGTTTAACTCATAATGTTTTGATCATAATAATACTACTTATTGTATTATTGTACATGTCTACATTAATAATATGCATATATTTTGAACACTCAGTTTTTGTGAAAATATTATTAATGATATATTAATTACGGTACATAATTTTAATATAGGTATTATGTAGAGAATTAGGAGTGCCATGCAACGTGGCGATGCTGTCAGTTTTCTGAGAACGTTACCAAGTTACCATGAGAGGCTCGCGATTTGGTGGGATTACCATGATGCGTTATAAGATTCCTATAATATATATAGATATATTAATCCTGTGTTATTGTATAATTTAGAGCTCAAAACACCATATGTGTTATTTTGAGCACTTGCTATAGTTTCAGTAATTGTTAAACAATTTTATAAGTCGCTAGCAAAGCGTAGTTATATGTAAGAGAAAATAAGAACCTACGCTTTAAATACTCGTATCACGTTATTGAATGAGCAAAAGTTGTAAGCAGACATTTATATACCTGAATATTTTATGTGTGGGTTGAATGTGTGGGCGTGTTGTTATTTTGAATTGGGTAACATGTTAGACAGTGGATTTGTCCCTTAAAGTTATAAAAAGAACATTGAACCGTTAGTAATGAATTTAAATATAGTAATTCATGATTCAGGAAAGTAAAGTAAAGTAAACAACTGATGGTGTCGGGACGATTCTTATATAGGTATGTTTTTTTTTAATCTGTAGTCACCCCTCCATATTTTGCTTTTATGTTGACTTTTACAGGAACCACTGTCATCTAATCGCCTAATCCAAGTAAAAAATCTGCACCAGTCAATCAGGTTACCTTGGGCTTCAAGGATCTTTATGGAGCCTCATATGCAATACATCCCTGTCTGAATAAATACTATAAATGTGATTAGATATTTAGTATAGCACTTAAACAATAAAAATTTTCCCGAAGTAAAGTAAAGACATATACTATTCAAGTAAACGATGTTATAAAACAGAGTAATAAAAGTTATTTGATCGCTAATGAAGTTAACGTTCGTGAATTACTTGATTACAGATTTTACGAGACGACTTTCAAGCTGAATATTCCATTAAAACTGTATTACGCGCGCTCAAGCTTGTATTATTGCGATTTTACACTTACGGGCCTGTATATCATATATGTATAAAATGCTCCAACCAAAGTGTTTGTAAACAAAATCCTTTGAAAGGGTTTGGCCCTTTTTATGTTTTTTTTGTGTATAATTTAAAAAAATTCAGCTCAGTCGATGTAAGATTTTTGAGTTTTTGAAATATATATAAGCTGTGACGTCAGTAGGTACTCTGCAGACTCACAAAGTCTACATAGTACTTACTGACATTATCAGCTTTTTAAATTGCTGTTATTTTTGTGTCGGTAGATAACACTGCCATCCGGTTCTATGATTTTCACGATGTATTTGGGACCGCTCGTTTTATAAAATGTATATATCTACTAGCTTTTGCCCGCGGCTCCGCCCGCGTGGATGTCGGTTATCGCGACCAAACATAGCCTATGTCCTTTCTCATAGTCTAATCTACCCCAATACCAAATTTCATCAAAATCGGTTCAGTGGTTTAGGCGTGAAAGCGTAACATACAGACAGACAGACAGACAGAGTTACTTTCGCATTTATAATATTAGTATGGATAAACAAAATTGAATGTTCAAAAACTAAACATCGTTCGGAATAAGATAGTGTTGTCTATTCATCTAGATAAATGTACTCATGGCACTTGCTTGCTTTCGAAGACCGACCATAATTTATTACATTACACTACACAAACCACGTATCTCCAAACAGATTTAAATGGCCTGTCTGGTGAGAATAATAGTATTGCAGAAACAGAATACAGAGATCAAACCACACATCTATCCAATGCTGATAATATGTGCTTCGGAATAGTTGCAATAACAACTGATAAATGATGACTTTTGTTTGTCGTAAACATTAAACAAAATAAATCAATGAGGTAATTACACCTACATTTAATAATTTTGAAACGAAAAGCTGAAAGTTAGTAAGAATCTTGGTCATGTAAATGTGGGATTTCTTTTATCTTTCAAAGATAATTATTATTCAGAAGATATTAGGCAGGACTTCAGTGATGTTCAAATTTTTTACAAAAATTTTATTCGTACAAAGTAGTCATTCATTTAACAATATTTTGTGTGGAATTAAAACGACTAATGCTCTGTTAACATGTAATGAGAAACTCATTTTGAATTTGCTGAAAAAAAACTGCTGCAAAATAAAGCTAAGCGGGTTGAAATTAAAAATATTACAGCGGACAGCTATTGTGCCTTTTAAATTTAATCTTGTCTCGACTTTCTGTTCCTTATGCACAATAAGGCATATTTTATCTGAAGAATAAAGAACCCAAATTGTAAAAAGCCAAATGTACATGTAAAACGAAAGTAATCTGCTCCATTCATAATATCTGAGATAATAAACGATACAAAAAAAGTTTTTACACTTTCAGTGAATAGAGAAAGGAAAATTTCTGCCTTTCATTTCCCAAGGTATAAGAATAGCAATTTCTTACAAAAAGAGCAATAAAGTCTAAAGACAAACGCTAATTAAAATGTAAATCACAAATTTTACACGCGTATTAACACCAGATTTTTTTAAATATTATATTTGAATGCAAATTATAGCATTATTACAAGTATTCTGACAGAACTCATAAAAAAGTTGGCCCACTGTGAACTTTCCCTTTGCATATTCATAGCGCAAACTCACTTGGAAGTTTTTGGTGCGAAATTATGATAATAATTTTATGCTAACTTCATCCGTCTTGGTGTTTTCATAATTTATAAGGAGTATTGTAGTGAGAGTATGTGGTTTGTTGCTTAAAATATTCTAGATACAATTAAAAAAGTGAGCAAGTCATAATTAATGAAAGGCTTAGTTCATCTGAATACTGTCTTTGAATCTGTCGTAATGGCTGCTAAAATTAAAACGAGTTAGATCGTTACGCGCACCGAAAGCGTAATTACCAGCACCTTTTTTGAAACCTTTTCATCCGAAGAGAAAACGTTGTATAATGGCTTTGTATTTTATTTTTTAATTGCTTTTTAAGAAAAATTCCTAAATGTTAACTAAATATGGTATGAAAGGTGTTATATACCAAATAAACATTAAATAAATGTTTGAAGAAAGTACTCTTCACAATGTGATTCGTTAGTAACTTTACGATGAATTTGAAGTCAAATTAAGGTAAAGTACCTACTCAGATCTCATTGTACGGTCTCGGACCTATGGGCACGAAGGAACATCAATAAACGGATATAACAACAAAATAAAAATTAGAGCACTTTCAGGCAAATTGTCTCTTGTTATTGGCATCAATCACTTGCTATGTTGGTTTCTAGTTTTAGCAACTAATTCAGAGTCGAAATATTAAATTAATCGTATATAAATAAATTAATAGTTGTACTATCGCCACCCTTTTTAACTATTGTTTAAGCGGAGGCTAGATGTATAAAGATCTCATAAAACCACGATATATTGCTTGTAAAAATCAACCAATATATCGCGTGAATGAATTATACATTAAGGATATTATTCATTATGAAAATATAACGATGCATTGGACTGGCTAGGGAGTATTCCGTCCATTTCTATAAAGCGAACTCAAATTTGCCTAAGCTTCGTGGGGTATTCACGTTGGCAGGTTAAACAAAAGACGGAATATAGGAAGATTTATGAACAATTCACGACGCAATGATATGGGGTATCTATTCAAATCCTCCTCAGAATTCGAGGGCAGGTACTCATGGAAAGATGATGTATGCCTGCGATACACTACAATGGAACCGTGCATTAGTTCGCTCGTGTCGAATGACTAGTGTTTTTATGATATGTACGTTGCCTTGTAGTGTTTGTAAACAACTCCCTATTCAAATAATGATGTATTGATATCGATAATTCATATTTTTTCACAATATGTACGAGGACCTTGTAGATAAAATGATAGCTCAGAAGTACGATAGTAAGCTGAAATCTATTTCGGCGTGATAAACAATTTGAATCTTAACAAACCGCTTAAGTAATTTAAACTTATTCTTAGACGGTACTATTAACGAGTTTCACTATTCTAAAATGGCTAACGGGCGCCTCTTTGCCTGCTCAAGTTATAACTTAATAGGAAGTCGTCTTTGAAAATAATTAAAACGAGGTTGCCGGTTTGATTAAGTTTAAGATCTCAGACTTTCACAAAATTTCACGAAACTTAAAAGGTTTACAGTAATGAACAGACAATTTGTAAAAGTATACACGTCTATTAATAACACCCGGTTGTAATGTTTATCACACGGGGCACGCGATACAGTGATTCCACTAAAAGCATCCCGGCATAGGTAGGCCTCTTACGAAATTCTCACAGGGAATGAAACACGCATTTTCTATTGAGAAACTTCTTATTCACTCAACGTAGTTCATTGAATAGTGTTTCGGATACCTCAAAGAAATATTTTCCGCGGAAGGTATTTGGTGCAAAGCATTAAATATTCACGACAATATGCCTCACTCGAGTTTCAAAATAACTTATGCAAATGTACGTCAGTTGGTGTGTTTTTCGTATGTGTGGGTTACTTTATAATTTGCGGAACTATAGAGTTTAATGCCTCAAGACTAGATTCTTTACTTCAAAAAGTAGGTATCTAACGTGATTGTAGTTAATATTAATAAACTTTTAGACTTCTAGAATGTTTTTTTTTCTTCTATTCTTCTATTCTTGGTTTATTGTAGCCGTGACTATTCAGATTGAATCGGCATAATTTAACCTATATACTTACCTTAGCTCAATTCAACTAAAGTGCCCGACAGAAAAAATAGTCGGGCACTATGGTTGTCAATCAAAAATATTGATTTACTTACCTTTCTTCAAGATAAATATTCCTTCTTACAAATTGAGATCGATAGTGACCCAATATAAATATTTTCAAGGTTTGAACAGAAATAAATATGATAGAGATAGGATTTATTCTTGCATTCTAAGTGTGATGGTGCGTGCCATCTGACCCCCACAAATTTTTTTTTTGAAAATAACGAAGTTATGTAGTTAGTTGAACTTTATAGGGTTGGATAAATTCAGATGAAACAACTACGTCTATATAAAAGGTGTAAGTAATGATGAATTGTACCCAAATTTCAGCAAAATGTATTTAGCCGTTGTTAGTGGCTTTCCGGACTTTATATTGCAACTACGTGTTTTCTAACCGATAAACCTATAAGAATTTATGTTGTATAATAATTAATCTGAATACTAAGTACCATAAATTTAACCTTATGCCTTGGAACTAACGTATCATTTCATCTGCAATCTACAATGAAACTTCATAAAAGCCTAGAGAAAAAGAAAACTAATTGTAAGACCTTCTATAATATTGAGTAAAATAAACTTCTAGCACAAATTGATATCCCCTATACAATAGTATTATAGCGTTTACGAAACAGTCGGCAAAGCCTCTCGCAACTACTTGAGAAGTGTTAAGCCTCACAACATGTACTCGTAGTTGCGAAAAGGGGATTGAGTCTTGCCTCAGGTGCCATTCCCCTTTGTGTAAAAGATATTAATAATATAATGAAACCATAGAAGCGTTCTTGACAGAGACAGCTAATATCCCAAGAGATATTATCTCTAGTTCAACTCGATTATATATATTTTTGTTTCAGTCAATGCATTGATGATAGTATTATAAATTATTTATTGTAGTGCCTTTTATATCCATACTTCCATACTAATATTATAAATGCGAAAGTAACTCTGTCTGTCTGTCTGTCTGTCTTTCTGTCTGTCTGTCTGTCTGTATGTTATGCTTTCACGCCTAAACCACTGAACCGATTTTGATGAAATTTGGTATAGAGGTAGATTAGACCATGAGAAAGGACATAGGCTATGTTTGGTCGAGATAACCGACATCCACGCGGGCGGAGCCGCGGGCAAAAGCTAGTATTTTTATAAAGCGTTTATATTTTTTATTTACATAGCTTTATGATAGTTTTGTGTAGTATATTATCATAATCATCACAGTATATAATAATAATAATAAATAACTTTATTGATGCCATATTCCTTATACAAACATGTCTTAGATGGTATACACAATACAATTTAGTTAAGGTAATACAAAAAATTATAAACCCTGGCTCCCAAACTAGGTAATCCTGTGATTTGGGAGTCAGTGTTCTGCTGTAACTGTTACACAAAGATTAATTGAACATGCGTGTCATTGCATTATTATAATATGAGGACTATATGGCATAATGGCTATTTGTTATAATTAAAATTTTATCAGAGCAAGAATGTGTGTATAACAAAGTATGTAGTATAAGTTTTGGTTGCATTGAAAACTGGCACTTTTGAGCCTGATGTCTGATTTACTTCTTTTTTTTAATGTGGCTTTACTTGATTTTCGCAGGGGTTACCATGATGTGGCCTTCCAGCTAGTGTCTCGTCCATCAATTTGCCAGTGTGTTTCGGCTCGTAGATGAAGTTGACTTGTGCCTCAAGATTTGGCCGTAAAAACACCTGAAAAATATTCAAATAAATTTAAATAAGTAAATACACTGCCTATTATTTTTGTAATAAAATAATAAGTCATTTCCTGAAACACCAAATATCTTGCGACAAGTTTCCTAAAACATAAAAGGTTATTTGTAAAAAGAATACGGGGTTCCCTCACGCTATTCAAGTGTCACTGAAAGGTCCTTATTCAACCCGAGTACATTAGAAGGATCCTTTTAGCATTGCGTTTGTTTGTCTGGTCACGTCGTCACGGAGAATAAATATTAAACCAAATTTATGTACGCCCATAATGTAAAACTTAAGCAATTAGGTTCGGTACAGACGTTTAAGATTGTTATATTTGTTTAAATTTGACGTGATATTCTTTATAGCTTTTTGTAACTTTCTCTAAGTACCATATTGTAAGTTGAGTCTACCCTGTTTCTAAATGATAATAAGTATTCATTCCTATGCCGCACCACTAAGGCCTGGAATTCCCTGCCAGTTCACGTGTTTCCTTCTTCCTACAGTCCTGGGTCCTTTAAGCGGGGCGTGAAAAGGCATCTAATGAGGCCGTCAAGCTGAGTGCCACCACTGTTAACATGGTAAATGTTTACGATGGTGACCCTCTTTCCGAGACTTTGCCTTTAGCTTAACATCAGGCGAGGTGAAGTCAAATTGACGTGTCCTGTATAAAAAAAAAAAAAAAAAAGTATCTGTATAGCCCTAGCTATATGCAGATGACGATGCTCTGACAGAGGTTTTTCTGACGGGGTTGGAAGTCATATGGCAGTCTTTCTCATAAGACGTATAAATTAAATCCAAAGGCAGAGATTAAAGAAGAAAGACCAAGTGGACGAAAAAGTTCCGAAATGAAAGTCGCAGATGCAAACATAAAATATGATTAACTAGCTTTAGCCCGCGGCTCCGCCCGCGTGGATGTCGGTTATCGCAACCAAACATAGCCTATGTCCTTTCTCATGGTCTAATCTACCCCTATCCCAAATTTCATCAAAATCGGTTCAGTGGTTTAGGCGTGAAAGCGTAACATACAGACAGACAGACAGACAGACAGACAGCCAGACAGACAGACAGACAGACAGACAGACAGACAGACAGAGTTACTTTCGCATTTATAATATTAGTATGGATATGGATGTCTAGACACTAGTCATAGTACGATGCGAATACTAGCACTATAGTTAAGTTTAAACCAAAAGTACTCATTATAGCTATTGAGTTCGTGATAAAAAAAAGCTATATTTATATGTATAGTGTTTCTCCCCAGGCCATTACCGAGCGTAGCGAAAATAGTGCTGTAATATAAATATTAATGAATTTATGCCATTCTGTAACGGCAATATACGTAAAATCATTTATATTTACTTCTCATGATTTCTCATACAAATGTGGCCTACTGTGTTGTTCTCGCATGAATAGAAAATACTGTCTTTAATATATTATTAGAAATGAAATGACTTTGGTTTGTTCTAAGTTATTACATTATTATGGGTAAATACACGTGAAGTGAATTAAGCGCTTCTTAAGAGAAGTATTCTAGCTCATAGTTTCATAGTAATAAATCAATATTTGAACGAGGATTCCGTCGGCATCCTAAATCGAAACAAGATAAACCAAGCCGTCGTGAAATATCCACATAAAACCGCAAAACATACGAAAATGAGTTATACTTGCCCCGATCTGTTAGGGAGGATTTGCGGGGCAAAAACAGATTATCGAAATCCCAGTTATAACCAACAATCGCTTTTGTTTATTGATATAGGTACGAATGTTGAGTTCGTAGTGGACAATTTTGATGAACTGTAAAACTAAACATTATATAGACCGATCGACGGGTCTTGAATCATTCATTCCTGGTTCGTTATGATCTATTCGTGATATGTTGGGTGGGATGCACACACAGATCATATAATATAATAATTTTTAGGCTGCACCGATAATGCTGAAATGGCAACATATAACATAAATTTTATTGGACCATAATGGGTCGTCAATCATTATTTCATGACCCGTTATGGTCGGCAGATAATATGGATGACGGTATTCGACAATCATCTTGGCAATGCTGAATAAGACGCATCTAAATAGTTTGAATTGAACTATTACGTATTACTTTACTGATCCGATTATGATATCATGACTCTTTAATGGATCTAGAGAGCACTCAAACAAAGTTTTATCTAGACCCAAGTTTTTTCTATGTAGTGCTTGAATATTCAAACTAATGTACTATATATACTATTTGGAAAGCTGGTAGTAGAGATGTATTTACCTATATAAAAATTTAAATAATAATAACGGGAATTAACGCGATAAAGACTTCCGAAAGTGCTTCTGTTTCCCCATTATGGTGATGGTATTTTAGTTTACACTGGTAATAGTCAAACAGGGCCAGTTACCACTTTCCGTAGGCCGTGTGCTTGTCTGTCACCTAAATGGTGTAAAAAAATTGTAATTGAGTTTTTTTTTTAAGAATATTAGAACCGAAGTCACTAATATTCCCTCTAACCCCTCAAACTAAGCTAAATTGCTTGTGCTAGGAGTGGGTTCACGTCGGCAGTGTAATGGCCAGGATCGAACCCGGGACCTCTCGATCGTAAGGCCGACTCCTTAACCACTAAGCTACCGACGCTTATAATTGTTCAATGTCCCTTTGCGCTATGTATGTCTAATACGCAGTTCACCTAGCTCGCGTTATGTCTAAATGTCATTTTCAATAGCTTTAAGCCTAAGTGGATGTATACCTATAGCGCTGTTTGCTATTTTCGCATAAGGACTTTTTCGACAAATGCCTAAATCTCAGTTCACCTAGCTCGCGTTATGACTAAATATCATTTTCAATAGCTTAAAGATCTTATTAATATTCACAGTCATTAATTAGCATGTCCTAGTATAAGTATACTACTACTGGTCATTCATTTAAGTTCAGTTTTCAATATAAACATAATTTTTAAAGGACTAGTGTTTTAATCTCTTATCGCCTTCCTTTCCTCGCTGATGAACTGTAATGCAGTAGGTCTAAGACTCTTTTTGTCTTCCTCTGTTCTAACCTATATCGCAGTAGGTCCAACTAGCGTTATGCCTACTTATCCTTTTGACTAGTCATAACGCGAACTAGGTGAACTGCGTATTAGACATACATAGCGCAAAGGGCGCGTCATATTGTCTCAACTCAAGATTGTGTTTGATTCCTACTTGCTTACGCAGTATAGGTATTTTGTACGATTTCGAACAATAATGACACCAATTAGGTTAAAAATTCGTCATAATATTATTGAATATATCGCAATTCTTCTAAAGCTTTCACCTCAGAACTCCAGATTCACTACCTACTGGGTATGTGCTATGCAATCATAATATGTGACATAATATAATATAATGAATATAATGACAAGTTTTCTATTTTATTTATATTATATTTCCCCGTGTTTTTCCATTGACATATTATATTTTTGGTCATTATAGGGGTAAGCCTACAAACGTCAAACGGTCACTTTGGGATTAAAGGACGAGAAAATTGGACGTTATTCAAAATTTAATTATCACATTACCGGTAAATGGGGTGAATAGAGATCAAAGGATGAACAACCAAAAAAATGTTATTAGAGATTTCTGAATGAATTTCTATTATTATTCACCCTATTTAAATAATAAGAAATATACCTACTACACTAGCTTTTGCCCGCGGCACCGCCCGCGTAGATGTCGGTTATCGCGACCAAACATAGCCTATGTCCTTTCTCATGGTCTAATCTACCCCTTTACCAAATTTCATTAAAATCGGTTCAGTGGTTTAGGCATGAAAGCTTAACATACAGACAGACAGACAGACAGACAGAGTTACTTTCGCATTTATAATATTAGTATGGATATGGATTTGAAGTTATGAATATATAAAATGTTTTTTACTAAATGCATGATTTGTTGTAATTATTTAGACGAATTAATAAAATGAAATTGCCATTATTGTTACATGTTGCTCGCAAATCCGTACTATTAACGTATTATTTGTTTCTTTTATTGTAGCAAACCGCAGTCGTAACTATTTATATTCGTACTTAGTATGGATAAGCTTGGTTAGGTTCACTAAAACAGTGCTTTAAATGCAAGCAGTGCGTGTCTAACTTACGTTTATAACTTTCACAAACATTTAACGAAGCCTAAATATTATTGTTACCGACGGTACCTTACAGAGGTTTTATAAAATCAAATTTGCGAAATTCTGAGTTCATATTTTACGATGTAAATGTTCTAATTTCGTGAGTAAGTTTAATTATTTTTAAAACTAGTACCTACTAAATAAGTTTACAAATGTAAGTCTCACCAGATGGTAAGCATTTATAGTGATCACTAGTACAGAGGAGGTAGTGACGGGAATAAATATCAATGGAGCAATAGTAAGACTAACAGTAATAAAGACTAGCGATTGTAAATAGAAATTAAAATATTGTGTAAGACACTTTGTACTTTTCCACTATATTTTATTTGTAGATTTCATAATACAAGCTAGTTAAGCTATGCTTACCATGGGTCTAGATAGCGCTGCCAATGTGTGGAATGTTGTGGAAAGAAACGTAAATACTTGCAACCAATGGTATCCATGATTTTAATAAATTTAATGAAATATTTGTGCCAGCATCTATACATAACATAACATAACATAACATAACATAACATAACATAACATAACATAACATAACATAACATAACATAACATAACATAACATAACATAACATAACATAACATAACATAACATAACATAACATAACATAACATAACATAACATAACATAACATAACATAACATAACATAACATAACATAACATAACATAACATAACATAACATAACATAACAACATAAACTCACGCCTGTATTCCCCGAAGGGGTAGGCAGAGGTGTTAGCACCCACATTTCACCAGTTTATGTTTAGGTCCCAATGTAATAGGTGGCGAGCCTATTGCCATTAACCGGGCACTCATAAACCTGCGATAAATACACACATAACTTCGAAAATCATCGAAAAGTCATTGGTGTGTGCCATGGTAAACCTGGGATCGAACCCGAGACCTCGTCTCAGCAGTCCATTACCCATACTACTAGGCATCTATACAATAGGATAAAAGGCGCATATGTACTGTATAATTCACACACAGGAATATATACCATTTATAATTTATTCCAGTGTACGAATAGCGACTTGTCGCTCAAGGCAATCTCTTCCGGATGACCATGGGATAGAAAGGGAGAGAGCAATAGAAATACAAATTTTGAGATAGATACACTGTACTTACACTGTGAATATAAAAAATATTATGGCAAGAATTGTAAACATTCTAGTAGCTAATCCAACTAATAGTCAATGACTTAACTATTAAGGTGGAAATATTCATTTTACTTGTAGTGAATTTGGCGGTTTATTTGAATAAAATAATATTAAATGTACAATTATGGGAACATACTTAGATGCTTATTTTTTTGTAAATACATACATATCATACATAGAAACACCCAGACCAATGCACATAGCCATATTTATTCATACAAATATTTGCACTGAGCGGGGATCGAACCCACGCTTCCAACGTACCAGTCACGTTCACTAGCACCACTCCACAGAGGCTGTTATGTGTTATGTTATGTACAATATGTACCTTGATATTTGATATACATGTGATGTGCTTGTGATGCTACATGTTATGTATATGATGCGATTGCAATGAAAGCACACAACCTCCCTTTTTCTTTATTTTTAAACGTTATATTATATACATTTTAGTGTATCAAACACTCAAATTCCTATAGTGGTTGTTAGTAGGTCAAGATACTGTAAATAATACACCATTCACAAAGGACTTAAGTGTTGAATCCAATTTATGGAGAAAAATAGGGAAAGGGCAGTACGTGACCAAATTATGGTATAAATGAAATTTATTTTGTTATGCTATGAATATACATTTATCAAACTTGTAAGACTGTGATTTAAAGTTCGAATCACTAAGGACAGCGTGTAAGGATAGAAACAGATGAGAGGATGTTATAGTATAGTAGGGAGGGGTTCACATAACCCGATTCTTGCCAACTTTCCAATGGGTCGCATGGTGCATGACTTACTTGATCGAGGCAAGAATTTTTACATCGGCTTCCCTTTTGAAATTTTAAACTAGTAGTGTTGCCTATCCCAAAGGGCAAGATGCTTGATTTTTTTAGATAAATCAACATTCAATTTTGTTAAAACTCATCAACACAAAATTATTTGTGCTGATAAGTTATAAAAACCTAACCGGAGCACTAATATAATCCATATTTTTTTTTTTTTTTTTTTTTTTTTTTAACATTCCACACAACGCTATCTAGATCCATGGTAAGCATAGATTAACTAGCTTGTGTTATGGAATCTAGAATGCGGATAAACATACTTAGATACTTTTTTTTTTTTTTTTTTTGTAAATACATACATAATATACATAGAAACACCCAGACCAATGCAAATAGCCATATGCATGCATACAAATATTTGCATTGAGCGGGAATCGAACCCGCGCCTCCTGCATAGCAGTCGCGTTCACTACCGCCACGCCACGGAGGCTGTATATATATTTTTTAAATGATCAAATAAAAAACGTAGTGGCTTGAAAAAACAAATAACGACATTTATATCCATAAAATCTGTTATCAAGCAAAATAATGATTACATGAAGCTGTATAAAATTACATTCAAGCACGCCAACGTTAAATAAAGATTGCTAAAAAACAAATAAAATTCACTTCGTTCGTAACTAAATTACTTTGAAGTAAATTTCCCTTCCGCTTCGTCAACCTATTTTTTATCTAGTTAAGTCATATCATAATGATGACAATCTGCGACCAAAATCAAGCTACTCTGTAAACGCCCTTATATAACTTTGTATGTCGGACTCACTCGGCTGTTTCCGCCACTCCTCGAGCAAATTCTACTGTCTTTATTTGCAGTCGGCGTTCGTAGCCGTAGCTATCGGCGGCGTAGCACGGCAGTCGCGTAGTCACCGCCGTAGCGCTGTCAGGTCTACGCTCCGCTCTATTACATTAATAACGTAGAGGTCTTTACCA
Organism: Eilema sororculum; assembly: GCA_914829495.1. Classification (NCBI taxonomy): domain Eukaryota; kingdom Metazoa; phylum Arthropoda; class Insecta; order Lepidoptera; family Erebidae; genus Eilema; species Eilema sororculum. The sequence goes on along the minus strand of OU618545.1, from coordinate 9,978,246 downwards.
ATATTACTTCTCAAGTCTAATTGGATAATTAGTATTAATTAGTAATTGTTTAATAATTAATGGTGTTAAATTAATTTGTTAGTTGATACGTGATTGGAAAAAGATAATTATATCGCAACAGGTAAGATATTTATATTTTATGGATTATTTTCATTTTTTTTTGTTTTTAGAATGTACTAAAATAATTCAAAATTTATTTTGTTATTTCTTTTCATATTATTTTAAAAAAATTATATTATGTGGGACATTTTGTATTACATTTTTCATTGATTTACGGAATATAATAATGTTTTTTCCTGTTTCGTATTTATGTAACGATATTTTTTGGATATACCAAATTTTCTATATTCTTTTGTGTTTAGGGAATATTTTAGTTACTGTTATGAGCAGAAAACTCGCTGCTCTAATTGTACAAGCTGGTATTCAGGATATTCTGTTTTTAGTTTTTATTAAACTACAGTAACCGCTTAATATCATGCAGTCTAAACACAAATAAACATTTACTACCAAAAGTAAAGAAATAATATTAATTGAACAATTAAAAGCTTTCTTCGTGAAAAATAAAACAGCGACGTTTCACGGAGTTTTTTCAATTTGTAACTTTATCTGTACATCAACGCCTCAGTCAGCCTTTCGCTAAGACTTTATGACACAATTTATTTTGATAACCATCACTTGACGACAGCCTTCGTTCTTTGTACAACGAATATCTTGACTGTTTTGTGAGTAAATACTGAATGTGTACAGTTGGCATATTAATCCGCACTTTAGGGTTGTACAAGTGTACATTTCGAGTGTGGGTGTGCTCACCCGAGGGTCATATTCTATAGCGAGAACGAGAACTCGACTTAATTAATTAGCTCCTTTGATCCCGACATAGTCAGCCGTTCTTCATACGATCTTGACTACAGAATACTCCGCTTTTTATGAACCGACCTTGTCTTCTGCCTTCAGTTTATTTACATGGTTGTAATTAATTATTTTTGTTGGGAATCATTCATTGTTGTTTTGCGTGAATGTATTTTTTTTATGGGAGTAACGATTTTGTTTTTAGATGAAGACAAAGATGGGTAATAAGGAAAATTGTTTTTCTTTCGATCAAAACTAGCGTTGATTCATGTTTTTTGGGATGTTGGAGATTTATTTACTGATTACTTAGCAATATAATGTACATAAGATGAGATACAGTACAAAGATACGTAGATTTATAAGTTGAGTAAAGTTGCAGTAGCAATTCACCAGTCATTTTGGTCCAATGTAATAGAGGGGTGTATGGGGCCCAGGGTTGACCCATACTCCTGCAAGCAATATTTCTGTTTGGGAGTTTAGATGGTAGTAGATTCCAAGCCCTAGATACCGAAGTTATCATTTAGAAGCCCAGGTGCGATAATATTTATTATTATTTCACTATGACACACGGAGACCTCTCTGGTATCCCCACAGTGACGGGTGACTGTGTCTTCTGCGGTCATCCCAGCTATAAGGCGATTATATTTAATTGGTATATCTGTTTATTCCGACATGTGTTCCAATCAAAAATCCCCGGGCTCAAAGTTCTAACTTTGAACGTATTGTGAAAAAAAGCTATGACCATAATTATGAGAGGGTGACCTAATTGCTGGGTGCTTTGGTAAAAAAAGATGGATTATTCAGGATTATGTTGAAATGGCAAAGTGTAAAGAGGGTGAAAAGGAAAGAGGAAGTGAAAGCAATTAAATCGGAAAAGTTGACATCCCGAACGAGGCTAGAAACCTTGAATTCCTCTTTAAGGTAAAGGCTATTAATTGAGCTACCTGGACTTTGGCTTAGACGGTTTTACGTGACGTATGAGCTATCTACTGGTCAGTTGATGACACATACTGCACCGCAAGAAGTATGTAGATGAGAATTTTTAGCAAGGAGTGTTTCTGGGGCCCAAGTAAGATATTAGGGGTCCAGTTAGTATGAGTTGTGATAGACAAACGAGACTGGCATAGGTTCCCCTCGCAGGGATGAGAGGTTAAACGGCAGTCGCTACATTAAGGCTATATAAACCACAAAAAGAATGAAAGGAGTATATCATGGACTGAAATTAATCTGGTACTTACATTTTTTCTTGGTCATATCATTTGAGATAATAAATATTCAAAAGCACATGTTTCAGGTTTTTTGATTTAATTCATTTATGAAACAAAATATACAAATAGCTTATAAATCTAAGATAAAATAAAAATTGGTGTGCTAAATTTGTAAACGAACCTTCTATAACAATCTGAGGAGCAAATGAAAAATTGATAATCTTAAATAGAAAGTTTTAAATTTTATTACCATAATACTCTTATAAAAGTAATTTCACTAAAAATATATATAAATTTGTATAAACTCATACACGAAAATAAAAAACCTAATGCAATCTCATACTTTGACACGCATAACAAAATTGCACCAAGGTTATAATAACAGGTTTGGGTCTTAATGTCTACTTTACGTGTATACTCAATATAAACTATTTATACGTTAGTTCCTTAATCGAATCAATAACAAGTACGGGCTCACGGTACAAAAATAACCGTGGATTTCCTTTCCTTAGTATTTTTTGGTCGACAAATTGGTTTCACTGCCGTCACCGAGTTATTAACGATTCAACGTGCCTACAAAACCTTCTTCCTAAGCAGTTGTGAGGTTTTGTCGTATTTTTCCTTGTAAATCATGAAGCTTAGATTACTATTAATGTACTTAGCTGATTTTGTGTTTCATGTTATTGGAAACTGGTAAAAGTTTATACAACTCCAATGAGTGTATAATAGACATATTGGCAGTAACGCGTTATGAGTCGTAATCAACATTATCTTTGCCTTAGTCTCGGTCGTACTTGTGTCCACTCTTCCACCCTCTTATAAGTATAGCTTATCCTATTATCATTTTTTTAGTACCTACATAATAGTCGATATAAAAATATAGTGGTCGTACTTGTTAATCATAATCGACCAGACGCTGACGGTACTGATACTTACGAGTTATTATGTTTGGGTTAGGTGGTTAGGCGGTTATGTTTACGATGGCGTATTTCACGTAACTATTTATTATGAACCTAAAACTACTAGGATTTGAGTTTACCCCTTTAACTAAGCTTCATGATTATATTACACTAATCCAGCCAATATAGTGGGCGGAGTTAAAAACATCACAAGTCATATATATAACATTGGTCCACACTGAATTTACGAATAACCCAACTCTGTAGTTATAAATAAATATCCCTGGTATGAAAATAGCTTCGTATTTTATTCAGTACCTCTGATACATAAGGGTCCTCAAAGGGAAAACAAATATATTATTCAAAAGTTATTTTATCCGAATTTACTGCAAAGATTTACAAAAGTTATAAACTGGGACCGCAACAGCCATTGGCCAAATTCTGGCATTGAAGAAAGAATATAATAAAATCGGTCAAGGTTGAATTTTTTTGGCAAAGTACACACCCGAGAGACACTTTTATCGTGACATGAAAGAATAAAAATGTATAAATTTACATATATTTCAACAGGTTGAGTAAAGTTATATATTATGACATACTAGCTTTTACTTGCGGCTCCACCCGCTTGTAATAAAAAACTCATGTGAACATATATTTTTGGAATAAATGGGTCAATAATTCTAACTTTAATGTTATGTGTGGTACAAAATTTCATCTAGATTATAACATCCATTTGCAATATACATTCGTCGATCCATCCTCACACTATCACTGTTAGTAGTTTGATATACCTACGTAATATGTAGCAGTATACACATTTTTTTATTTAGGAATCGAATGTGGCTGCGGCGACAGGTCAATGACACCGGAGGCTCCGATTAGAGTGAAAATTTGCTTTCCCACATTACATATCCCTTTCGCTCTTTATTGCGGTCTCCCTCTGATACTTTAACTTGATTTGGATACATTAGGTTAGGTTAAGTTTAAGATAAGCCTGTTTAAAGTTTCATTGAAATGTTATGTTTTTTGCTCCACCACTTTGCACGGTTTTAGTTTTCAGAATGTGTATTTAGTAAGACAAGATTTGATAAAGTAGGTACAACATAATATTATATAGATCTACATTAATCAAAAAGAAAATTGCGAACAACAAAGTAGATATCGATCACCGAACTTCTCGTTGCCAAGTATAAAGTCAATTCAAATGTAAGTTACGAGATTTGGAAATTCTCGTGGGCCTAACTGTCGTAAAACAAATTAGTACATGCCAGATACACCCACAATGCTCCATTAGGAGGCGCGGCACTGTTAGCGAGTAAACTGCTATTGTTCCTTGAGGCGATGGAGCTATATCTTAGATTTTACAAGGTTGGCAAGTATAATATTCTCGGCTTTACAAGCATTCTGTTCTGTAACACAATATGCTTTTTTTACAGAACGGACATAGTAATGATTTAAAAATGGAAGTCTTTATATAGGTGTTATAAAATATAGAAACATAAATTATAGTGTATTTTGGGGTTTTCTAATAAACGTATTTCGGTATTTTTAGACAAATAAAATTGTAATTGAAATTAGAAGTTAACGTTTATTCAATACTACGAGTATAGTGCCTCAGAAAGCGAATTTGCCTTGTTTTTATTCTACATTAATTTATTCCTAACACAAGCATATAATTCCAAATACATCGGGAAAAAGAAGAACTCAAGTGGGAGTTGTACCCACGAACTTTCCCTTACAGAGGGAATGCTCTTCCAACTGAGCCACTGAATCACGCCTGAATCACTTCAAATTTCCAGTGTCTTTAAATCCGTCTTTAAGAGCGACTTGAGTTTTCCTTTTTCTCCGATGTATTTCGAATTTAAAAGTTAGCATAATAAATGCCATAAAAATTTCATTCATAAGTTGCTTGATAACCAATCAAACACTACTTTTTGTAAACAATGTTTTAACTTATAAACTATTACCATGTCTGGGGAACATAACTTAGTCACCGTAATAAGAAATAATAATAGTACAATTGCCAACTCATTTCTGTTAGAGTTCAGTAGCAGAAGCAGAATTACCTAAAAGCAAGCATGACAAAGCTTTGAGGGAGTTAAGTACATACTTCAAATTGCCAACTAACATCCGATGCCATCAATAACGACCTTTCTCTTTACTACTTTCATATATTCCAAGAAAAGTAAATGTCAAAGAAATTACATGATCATTCGCGAAAACAAATAAATTGGAAGCCCGGCTTGGTACTGAACCAACATTTTAATTACATAAGGGAATAGCGAGGCCTCTGACGAATTTTTGTTGCTTTACTCCGATATTCTTTATAAAAAGACATGTTGGGATGAAGTATGACCGGTCGCCCTCGGGGAGTTTATGGGATGTATCGCATTACGAACTTTAACAACTAAGACACATAATATATAGAGACATCCTTCGGTAGATACTCGCAAATCCCTCTTATCAAAAGACAGATCGAATTCCTTTTCCAATATTGGGAGACATTGAAATCAAGATTGTTTCTTATTTTCTTTTTGCAAATTATTGAAGAACAACAGCAAAAACATAAGATAAAGATATGGTTTTTCGTGTTGTGATACTATGGTGTGTAGGTGCCCCAGGGCTATTACAGAATTTACTTTAAGCAGAAGAAATTATATAATATAATTCCCATTAGAATAGGCAAATAATACTCATGTTTCCATTTTGCTACGCCTCTCATACTGGTTACATTTCATTTCTTCCACTTTTAGCATTATTTTTATATACGTTCACCAGTTACTGATACTCCTCCTTAGGTACCTAGCTTTTTTTACAACGTTTCGATTTGGTCTGTTCTATTTTAAACCTATTTTAATAATTATGTTCATCCTTTCTATACGTATAAACTATCTTAGCATTCTCTTTTTTATTTTGTCATTTATAACTAAAAATAACAACAAAGACGCCAGTAAATCAAATAACTAAGCACACTAGACAGAAAAGGTCGTCGAGTATAATACAGAATAACTTGAACCCAGGCTAGATTCAAGTTATTCAGTATCGTTACTCGATACTTCACTTTGAATAAAACCACAATATGATCAAAAAGGCTTTAAGCTATAGGATATTGGATGAACAATGTGATTATAAATGTTTCAAAGCGATCCATGTTCAAGTTCTTGGAAGAAAATTATTTGAAAATAGAATAGATAAAATGTTTTAGACAAGATCGTGTGTGATACGTAGCAATAATCGGAAAGGATTTTTCCAGTTGGTAAAAAATAGATTTATCATCATTCTTTACTTAGGGGTAGAAAAAAGCGGGTTGAAAATGAAAATGCCCATATAACATTAAATCTATACTAGTATAAAACAGAGTGGTTATCAGCTATCTCTTTCTATGTTCATTTAGATTTTCTAAATTTCTAATTTATTTTGATATAAGTAACTCCTATACTGAAGTAGAACAGGTAATCAAATGACAGTATGAAGCGAGGGCAGGAGACCCGTATTCTTTAAAAAAGTCACGATGCAAAATAAACCTCCATGTTACAAAAACTTCACATCGTGTTACGTGATACAGGCAACCTAGATTTCACAATTGTTTGTTAGCAAATAATCATTAAGATATTCAACTTACTTGACATTTTTATAACAAGTGAGTAACAAACAACGCGGTATGAAATATCTAGAAATAAATCAATAGTCTACGACTTATAACGTCTTTTATGAGTTGCGAGAAATCATGAGCAGTTGACATGTTTATTATTCTTTAACGCGATGTGCCGGAATATATGTTGACTCGTATATAACTGTATCGCTAGCCTACGTGACGAGAATTTGATGACGTCACATCTCACGTCAACGAGTTTTCCAGAGAAATTACTTAACGAAAAACATACCTACCTACCTACTTTTAAAAAGCTTCATCCTGCCAATGTTTATTATTCACCAACATCTGATGATTGCTTTATCTTCAGCTATTAATGTTTAATAGAAACGGAATTTCGGAAGCTTTTAAAGGCAATGACAAGTTTTTAAAGGCAATTCAGCCTAAATAATTTTCCCCATTTTTTTATTCTTTAGCTTGGCTATCGAGAGCTTGACTGCTGCATTGGAGATGGTAGGTTTGATACCCGTTAAGTGCAGCTATGTTTAGGTAGATCAATACAAGTGTTACACGTTGTCCATTTGCATTGGCACAGTCGAGGAATGAGATACGGGTGCACTTTTTCATATAAAGTTGTAGTGAAAGGTGCAACCGTATTTCCTTTGTCGATTGTATAATTGTTTTCTACTAATAATTAAGAATTAAACGAACTTACCTCGTGAAGTTCGATTCTAATTATATGAGTACCACGAACGAAGATGATTACCTGTTTACATGCAGCAGTACGTAGTATGGTGCTGTCCTTGTCACACTTGTTTAAATTTACTAAAAGAAAAAATCCTGTTGCCGTCTCGCTCACTCACTCCCCGCCCGATCGGGCCTTCCGCTTGCGCAGACCGCCATTAATTTTAGAGCCAGCAAAACATATTTTTTTTTTAGGGGTGAAATGACACCGGGTTGGGAGGGAGTAGGTAATCATCTTCGTTCGTGGTACTCATATAATTAGAATCGAACTTCACGAGGTAAGTTCGTTTAATTCTTAATTATATTTCGTACCCCTTCCGAAGATGATTACCTGTTTACATGCAGATGTTTAAAGCTGTAGAACAAAAAAAAAATGTTTGGGTTAGGGTAGATGAGATAAAGGAATAATAAATTACAGATTTGACTAAATCAATACTTATTATATTATCTCATTTTCAACGAGGAAAAATAGACAGACAATCATAAGTATTCCTTAATTAGGTACATATCACGTATGATTGAACAATGAATTGGCAAATTCAGTGCCGTTAGCGGGCGAATTTACATCCCTGTTATAATATTTAAGAAAAACATTCGAAGTATCACTCCAACCTGCTGCCTTACGAACCACTTGTAGACTGACTCCAGCACGTCGCGCAGCTGATGTAGCAGCGTGACGTGTGCTGTGAGCACCGAATATGTTCGTATCTATACCACTTTTATGCAAGACAGCCTTTACCCAATGTGCAAGAGTTTGTGATCCCACCTTATTGTGTGGTTTTTTGAAGCTGATAAATACATGGTCCGTTGTGCTGTGTCTGATGTTTATAGTTTTATTCATATAAGATTGCAGAGCTAGCGCAGGACAAATTTTTGGGTTTTCTTTAATGTATGGCAGTCTAATAAGTGGTTGGTGAGCCCCAGGCCGGGATGTTTTTATTACATCAATGATTCTTATTATTATACAGTCTCTTTCTATAGTGACATTATTTATTTTAATCAGACTTAAAGTTTGCATTCGCTGAGCAGATGCAATAGCAAGCAAAGATATTGTTTTTAAGGATAAATCACGTAAACTAATATTATCATAAGGATAAAAATCACCTAAATAATTAAGTACAATTATTGGGTCCCATGTTATGTCATACCTAGGTGTGGGCGGCTTTAGTTTATAAACGCCTTTCAGGAGTCTTGAAATCATAACATGTGTGGTTACTGATGAATCTAATATTAACGATAAAGCTGATCTGATTGTATTTAATGTGCTGTAACCGGCACCGGATTCGAATCTTTCTGTTAAAAACTTCATCACCTGCGAAATGTTGGCTTCGGAATAATTATAATTATTAACCTGACAAAAGTTCCACCAGGTACTTAGAGACGAATTATATTGGTTTAATGTATTTTCTGCAAATGATGCCATTAGTAAGTCTAATGAACCTGATGGAGCACCCCGCTTCATTAGTGTCTGCCGGATAACTTCGCTGCCACCAGGGAAAGGTCTGTATGAAGAGGATGAGCTTCCCTGAAAGGAGAATAGAGTAATGACCTGTCTGGCTGAAATATGATCTCATGGGAAACAATCATTTTTTGGTAATTTGGATACCAAGGCTGGGATGGCCAGTACGGCATGACGACAATGCCCTCAGCCTTGTCAGCTTTAATCTTTTGAAGGACTTTCGCCACTAAACAAAATGGGGGAAACGCATAAAAATTCAATTGTTGCCAGTTAAAGGTAAATGAGTCAATAATCTCAGATTGAGGGTCGAGTTTCCAAGAAGCATACCTCTCACATTTATAATTTTGTACACTTGCAAAGAGATCGAATTCCGGAGTACCGAGTGACTCTACTATTTGCTGAAATGCATAATCAGCAAGTTCCCATTCAGTATCAATTTTTAACTCACGAGATGCACGATCAGCTTCAATATTATCGGCTGATTTAATATATGATGCAAAGATATATAACCTACGTTCTTCACACCACTGCCATATTTCACGTGACAAATCATTGAGATGTGTGAATCTCACACCACCCATTCGGTTGATGTACGATATGGCTGTACTATTATCAACTCTGAGAAGTATGTTACAGTCATATATATGGTTCGCAAATGTTCTCAGTGCATAAAAAGCTGCCTTTAGTTCTAAGTAATTGATATGTCTTTCTATGTGAGATGAGTTCCAGTTGCCTCCAGCTGTCTTACCATCACAGGCAGTGCCCCACCCAGTCCTGGATGCGTCACTATATATGACTATATCATATTTATCATTTTGAATCGGCTTAAAGCTTTCTTCAATGCCTGATATCCACCACTTGAGGTCATCATGTAAGTTACAATTAATGTACATTTTTTTATTATAGTTCCCTGAATTATCCAAAGCTAAGTATTTTTCTCTTTCAAATAATTTTGTATAAAGCCACCCATAAGATACAGCTGGACATGCTGATGTTAACAGACCAAGAAATTCAGCTAATTGTCTGATTGTACATTTATTTATTTGGAGGAACATTGTAGCTTTTTCTTTTATGCGTTGTTTCTTATCATAAGGTAGAGATAAAGTCATATTTGTGGTATCAAATATAAATCCTAAAAATTTACATGACTGAGTGGGAGACATCTGGCTTTTATTTAAGTTAATAATAAATCCTAATGATTCCAAGAGCTTAACAGTAGCAGCAATATTATCAACACATTGATTATATGATGATCCAATACAACAAAAGTCATCTAAATAATTAACAGATAAATGACCATCCAAGCGAAGTTTATACAGCACAGGTTTTAAAAGCTTAGTATACACAAATGGAGCTGTACACAGGCCAAAGGGAAGGACGTGGAATTGGAAGAGCTGTGAATTCCACTGAAATCTTAATTTTTTACGATCCTCTACATCAATATTTACTAAAAAATATGCATCCTGAATGTCTATTGTGGCCATGTAGTCATTGTATACAATAAGTTTTAAAACCGTGCGGTAATCCTCCATTTTAAAATGTTGGACATCTATAAACTTGTTTAAGCCCTTTAGATTTAATATAAATCTATGTTTACCATTATGTTTTGGAACGGTAAATACTGGTGAAATATATTGGCCTTCGCATGGACTACATGGTGAGATAAATTTAGATTGTAATAAATCAAAGACGCAGTTGTCAATAGCTTTGACTTCTGTATCAGAGTAACATTTAGCATAAGGTATTTCATATTGTACTGGATTCTCTTTGAAAGGTATTTTATATCCTTTAACCCATGATAAAATCATAGGATCATTTGTAATGTCAGTCCATTGTTGATAAAAATATTGTAATCGACCAGCTACAGGGATAGGTACCTCTGGATTGAAGTTTAAGTCCTCCTCCCCCGATGACGCTGCACGTTCCTCGGGTTGTAGTTGTACCGGCTGCGGACAGGAGCCGCCGGCCTCCTCCGTGGAATGGGGTTGGTTTGCGTCTGGGCGGCTGATGGCTGCGGCGGCGCCCCCCTCGCGTTTAAAGTCCCTCGACGAACTACAGATGAAGGTCCAGCGGTGACTGGCTTAGGAGTTGGTCGAACGGCCTGTTTAAGTTCCTGTCCAGACTTCGAAATCGCCTTAGAAGATTTCAAATAATCAGCAAGGTCAGAACCAAATAAAAATTCATCTACTTTGGTATTCTTTATAGTGTCCCTGGTTTCCTTATTGATAACACTGATCACAGCGTACCTCCGTGATTGCGACTCTTTGTAGTGGTAATCACATAAAAGACGACCCGTGTCACTCAATAATTGAATCATTTCTTGTGTGTTATCTTGTTGATTATTAACTAATATTATATTTAGGGCTTTGCCCAAAGCTGACAAACAGCTAGCTAGTTGATTCTGTTTAGATTGTCCATAAATGTCTTTTTTATAGTTTGATTCCGATAAAGCTGCTTTTATTTCTAAGTTGAGCTTCGGGGCAATTTTCTGGGGGTAGGTATGCCTTCAATAATTCAGATCTGTTGTCCTTTTGTAAACCATTCAATAGAATGTGTTGCCACCTGGAAGCGATATCCTTATGTAGATTATCACCAAATAGTTTCTCTTTGGATGAATCCTCACCAAGTATTGTTAAAATATCTTGATTTAATTCCTGACATTCATCTACAGGTATAGGGTCTTGACACTCATTGGTATTAGAATGTTCTGCTTCGAATAAGTCATCTTCGTGAATTTGGCCTGAAAGCATGTATCATGTATGAAATAAAGCAATAATACATGTATGATAGATAAATGGCATTTCCTTCATATGGGCCAGTAGAATCTCGTTTATTGTCCATTACATAGTAATGCGGAGCTCAGGTAAGGCGTTGCACCTTGTGCAGATGCCAAATATATAGGTCCGTATAGGTCCCGTATAGGTCATACGCGATATACGCGGAGCTATTGTATGTACATAATGGTTAATGCTCAACGCGATTTACACGGAGCTATGGATCCAGTAGCTAGGTAGCTAAGTACATCGTATTCATATAGAATACACAGTAAACGCTCATACGCGGTTTACGCGGAGCTGATAGGGCCATGATGCATTTACTTACAAAAGCGATGATTGCCATAAAAGTAGGTAGGTACCTACACACTCGACCTGATTTACAGGGAGTGAGGGAAAATAGCAGGTTAAACACAATTCACGTGAAGTGATTATTGCGTGCATGATAAGTTATTATTTCCAGGTAGGTACTAACCAAGGCCACCCAAAGCGTGGTATACAAAGCATTCAGAAAGAAATTGCGTAGGGTAGGTATAGGTAGGCGCTTAAAAAAGCAAAAAATATGCGCAACGGCCGCACGGTCGCGCCCGCGCCCGCGCATAGTAACAGCATGGCTGCCTGGCCTGCATGCCTACATACCTATGTCTGTACAAAATGTTCTTAATAATACTTTCACTTACTTTTTGTACCAGGGGAAACTTCTTCCTCGTTATCAAATTGCACCGGGGTGGATCGGTCTTCACTTTGTGAATCACTTTCCGAACTAGACGAAATACGGTGTCGACGCGATTTCCTTTTTAAATGTTTTTCCAGTTTTCGTATTTTCCTCTTGATTTCATCATAATTATCGTGTCGTGATCGTGACCTTTTTTTTCCTGCCATTGTGTATCACTAAATTATTATTTTCTTACACTACGAAGTTGTGACTCGGACGACACAAAACACGTAATGGCGGTCTGCGCAAGCGGAAGGCCCGATCGGGCGGGGAGTGAGTGAGCGAGACGGCAACAGGATTTTTTCTTTTAGTAAATTTAAACAAGTGTGACAAGGACAGCACCATACTACGTACTGCTGCATGTAAACAGGTAATCATCTTCGGAAGGGGTACGAAATATAATATGTAAAAATATGTCTATCGCATCTAAGTATATTTACCTAAAACCATATAGATTCTAATCAGCGGATTAACATGTAATAGACAAATACATTTCAAGCTTTTTAGATAGACTGATTTTCACGCGCTTTTGTTTTAAATCCTTGGTTTACGTTACACTTGGATGAATACACCACTCGCCTCATCGTGGTAATTCATTATAAAAGCTATGACAATGCAATGCAACGACTAAACTCCAAAACTAAGTTAGTTAAATTATTTTATCAGTCGGTCACCAACACTAACCAAAAGTTTTGTAATACAACTCCAGTACAAACTCCATTTCCTTAACTAAAAGGTAGAACCACAAATTGTACTGGCACATTTTAATGAGAATAATGAACAGCTCAACTCCAACTATTTATATTGCGATAAGCAAACAAGTACGGTCCTGAAGCACTTTTGTCACTCAAGAGCCGAAATGACAAATTAATTATACGAATGACCCTGAGACAATAAAAGCCGGAATACCAACCCTAAACTCGGCCGAGTGGTCTATTGTTCCCTTATTGTTATCACTTGAGTGATCAACAAACAGAAAGAACAACAGGTATTATTGTGACGTCATAAAGCAGAACAAGCAAAATTATTACGATGGTTTTTTATGTAAACAATGCTGATGGGACCTTTTATGCTCATAATAGAATTCTGTTATATATTATGTGTGTGTAGTTTTATTGTGTTATAATTTAAGTAGAAGGGTGGGGCTCCATTTATGAGTTTGAGTTGCTTCGTCTTTATTTCGATGAATTTATAACAACATATTAAAATTATACCAATAACAAAAATTCGTATAAATTTCTAATTATGCGTTCTCTTGCGACGTCGTAATACAAACGTGCATATAAATAAATAAATATTCCACAACATTCTACACAATGCTATCTAGACCCATGGTAAGCTTTTTTATAGCTTGTGTTATGGAACCCAGAATGTGGATAAACATACTTATATACTTTTTTTTTGTAAATATATACATATTATACATAGAAACACCCAGACCAATGCAAATAGCCATATTCATGCATACAAATATTTGCACTGAGCGGGAATCGAACCCGCGCCTCCTGCGTGGCAGTCGCGTGCACTACCGCCACGCCACAGAGGCTGTCATATGGAGCCTCACCCTAAGACTGAGCGTTTTACGTTTCTTCCTTCGTTATCGTCATTTAATATAGTAAAAAGAAAAGACTTGAAACTCTTTGAGCATCTCTGTAAGATGTTGCTTCTCAAACTTAGTTTAAAACTTAGTTCCACGTCAGTTTAGGTAATAGGTTAAAGCAAGACGGGAACTTTGTTGTCAACTTTGTTATTATTAAAATATGACAATGCGGTGGATAAACAACTCCGAGGAGTTTTAAAGTTTTACGTTTATCTATTGTTACATGATATCCTACGCTTATGGGGTACAATCAAGATTTTGAGGGCCTTGGTGCACCTGCATATTAACGCAAGAGGCGCAGGTTTTTTTCTTCAAATTGGGAGATTTAAATCGCTCCCATAATAACCCAAGATGAGTCAAATACAGATGAAATTTGACCGGGAACCACGATAAGATGGTGATGAAATTCAACAGTTTTATATTATTGTAGAAACAATATCGATGTGTGGTACCTAATGGTAATGAATTTTACCATTTACCATACTAAAAGAACTACTGTTATAAGCTTATCAAAGAAAATTAATACTATCTCCCCTAATGACGCATGAGATTCTTAGATAAATTACTAATGAAAAATTATAGGTCTTCATCAAAAACTTTTGCGAATTACTTGTGATTTATGACCGAGAGGAGAAAGAGAAAAAAATCTCATTATTCTACTGGCATTAATAAAATCTTTGTCAGGAGCGCTTGTTGTTGACAGGGCCTAACATTACAGGTGAATAATTTGGAACATTTACCTCAAAATAATATATTTTCTTCTTTGTTTAAAATTATTTGAGATGGACGAAATAAATTTAAGAGACCAAATTTTACTTATTATTTGCAATGTAATTGAAGCTATTTTGTTTGTAATAAATAAAATATTATACACATAAAGAACACACTCGTACTTTACCCCACAGTATTTATTATTATATTGAACCGGACCGGTTTCGCTTTACTTACGGCATTCTTCAAGTTTTACATTTAGAGGTCCCATTTCTTAAACATTATATTTAAAAAATTTCCATAAGTGGGCAGGGCAGGGAATAAATATAAGTTTGACCTAAAAAATGATTAATTTACTATACCTATAATATGTATATAAAATTCTAATAATAGCGTCGGTAGCTTAGTGGTTAAGGAGTCGGCCTTACAATCGAGAGGTCCCGGGTTCGATCCTGGCCATTACACTACCGGCGTGAACCCACTCCTAGAACAAGCAATTTAGCTGAGTTGGAGGGGTTCGAGGGAATATTAGTAACTTCGGTTCTAATATGCTTTAAAAAAAAAAAAAATGCAAGAATGTGGAAAAAGTGCAAGTGTACTCAATATGTGTAACAATGGTAGAAATAGTAAAATAGTCAAATAAATAAATGTTATGTTTCATTATATTTTTTTTTTGTACAGGACACGTCTATTTGACTTCACATCGCCTAGTAGTTTATTGTTAATTGCTTTATAAACTATATATAAAATAATACAGTTCTTTGTTTAGAAGAGTTTTTGTGAACATGCCTCATTATTGTTAGATATTTCTTCTATCTCCTTTTTTTTGCACACTATTTCCATAATTTCGATATAGGAGACGTTGAAGAATAAAACAACTATAATTACCCTCCTTATTTCGGTAGGTGAGTAAAAACTACTGTAAACAGGTCTAAATTCGTGGTTAAACCTTCGAATTTATGGACTTACGTTAATTAGTGCTGGCAGTTACGGTAATAACAAAGTTATAAATACATAGGTACCTTAATTTCAGTTTTGCTAAGTTGAAATTACATCGCTTGGATAAATTTAATAATCAAGCTTAGATTGTTTCAGTTTCACGTAATTATATTTTAGATACTTAAATTGTTTCATTTTAGAAACTCGGTAGTTTAAGGTTTTCGTTAATATTGAGAATTGTATTACATTAGTCCACACTAATATTATAAATGCGAAAGTAACTCTGTCTGTCTGTCTGTTTGTCTGTCTGTATGTTACGCTTTCACGCCTAAACCACTGGACCGATTTTGATGAAATTTGGTATAGGGGTAGATTAGACCATGAGAAAGGACATAGGCTATGTTTGGTCGCGATAACCGACATCCACGCGGGTGGAGCCGCGGGCAAAAGCTAGTATCTATATAAATTAATAATAATGACGATTGGGTAACAGAACAATGAAATATTAAGGACTATGTTGTTAGCGTGTAACTACTTCTTCTTCATTGGATTGCTTTAATTCTAGTCCCATCCAGAGATTTGACCTGGGAATCAGGGTACTGATATTATAACTGCAGATTTGGCTGAACTTCCATACATCCATGCCATAGTCTTCTATTCTATTCGAAGACCTTTCAATCGTATGGTCCACTCCGTAACCACTAAACTACCGATGTTTTTTTCACACACCTAAAAGCTTCATAATTACACAGTAACCAAAAATAACGTCTCGTAAACTGTATCAATTTAGACCGAACTCCTCTAATCGTGTAAGCACTCCTCACGATGACGTAACACCTGGAATGTGACGCCTTAAATCCGACGAGCTTATGACTTTACCGCACCTGGTACACAGACTATATTCTCAGCACTGCGTAGTCGCCCCACAGTAGGTTGACCGTCATTCTGAATCAGACTTTGTGATATGATAATATAGTTCATTTTAGACTATCTGAATCAAAATGAATTTAGAAATAGTAGGAAAATGTTATAACAGTAAATTATGAAATTATTATCTAAATTATACAGTGAAAAGTACCATTGTCATTGGCTGTTAAAGTAACTATCCACCTTAGGGCCGGTTCGACCAAACGCGACTAGCTTTTATTCCTAGAATATAAACGACCACATATTCGAGAGTAAACCAATTTCACATCCTACCATGCATAATACTAAGAATAATGACCTTATTCGGGAATGGATAATATAACACCGTTTTCAACGGAATAGATACCTATTCTAAGAATAATGAAATGGCGACTGATACGGTATTTTTTTAATTCTACGTTTGACAAGTTCTGTCACACGCTATAATACGACAAAAGCAAGTTGTCAAGGCTTACGCTATACCCCGTGCCTTTTTAAAACAAAGTAAAATAGCCGGGTACTTTTTACATTCATTCCTCATTCACTTTAGATTAGCTCTGCGGTAGATTGCGTGGAAAAAAGTGTATTGATTTCCTCGAGGATAAAATCTTGGGATAAATCAATTCTGGAATAGTATTTCGTGTATAAATATAGGTTTGATCGAATCCACCCTTAATAGTCTAAGTTATCGACCCATAACCGATAATTAAGTTAATTACATGCTACCGCAACGCCTATCTATAATAATACATATTATAAAGCTGAAGAGTTTGTTTGTTTGGTGCTTGAACCGCTAATCTCGGGCACTACAGGTTCAAAATGTTTTTTTTGTTACTCTCAACAGCCCGTTTATCTAGGAAGAAATCCAGAACACTACCATACATTATATCAATATCAATAAATCTCCCGGCATAGAAGAATTTGGGCCACCTCATCTTTTCCTATGCGGTGTCGTACAAGGTGACTAAGGGATAGAGCCGTTTAACATCGGACTGATATATACTGCCCAGACTCGGCTTCAGATATAGAATATTATGGCAATAAGCTCATCCCCTATTACATGATACCGACTACAAAAACTGGTGAAATGTGGGCGTTAATTGAATAAAATCTCAAATTTAAATTCACCTCTGCCTAACCCTCCGTGCATAAAGGCGTGATTAAATGTATGTACGTTGTATAACTTAAAGGCATTATGGAGTTTCTGCCACGGGCGAAGCCGGGGCGAGCAGGCTAGTACTATATAAACACTTTGTGGCTGATCCTCTAGCTATCTATATACTTAGATGGGTTCATAAACTCATCTCCATTGTGGAGAACGATCTTCTTCATTCTCGAGTGCACTTCGTGTTTGGCTTGAATGACTTGTTGAAATAACAGTACCAGTGTTACTTGTATTACATTTACTCCCTAAGATTACAATGGCAAAGAAAATACATGTAAATTGTGTTACCACAGTATAAATTCTATTCAGTAATTAAAATAATAAGTTTGTATCTAGATCCGAAACAATTTCTTTATATGAGAACATTTAAAGTTGTTTCTAAGTATGTGGTCATTAAAATACTTTAAAATGAAGATGTTGTATTAATTCCACCTCTAAGAAGGTAAAATAGAGAATAAACGTAGGTATGGAGGTCCGTGATTCACAAAGCACAAAGGTTAGAAATAAATGTTATACACGCGTTTTTAAAACACTGTTTATTATATTATTGAACATTTTCATTATTATTTTCAAAGTTTCAAGCACAAACTTTCATAAACTAGTATAGGCATACATACGTAGTACTGTATTCCTTGATAAAATAAAAATGTTTCTTTGTGAATTATGTCGAATATTCAAATTTGCTAGAAAAATGTAGTTTTAATTAAACCACTGTGACAGTTGCGGAGCTACCTAATGAAAGTTCATGAAATATGTTCAGACAGTAGCAAACGGTGGCACTTGTTTGCCTACCCCCGAGGGAGGATGCACAAGTGTGTATATTTGTTTATGTAACAAAGAAACCAGGATTCATACTAAGTAACTTTAGTAAGTTAGTTTCCAGGAAAAAGTTGTGTAATGCAGTAGCCATTTATCTCGAACGCCAGCCGCATGTGCCGTTGTCTGCCTCTATATTGTATTTGTATTCTATATCTGTCTCGCTCTGTGTCGTTATGATAATCGGCTTTATGAAAGTTTGTCTTTCTGTTTCTCCCTCCATGCAGATATTGTATTATTTTGTATGTCTCTTTTAGATGAGCGAATATTGTCATCAAGTGAATATTTCAATATAATACGGTTCTGAAGCGGAATAATATGAGTAACAAGTTTATTGCTTATACTTTTAGTATTATAGTTTGTTTCTAAGAGCTTTTTGCTGTATTATGTTGACTACATGTTATAGTATATTTTTGCACAGATATAGTTAGAATGTTATCAAGTTTCTATAATTATTCAAAATGCAAAACAAGTAATGTATATTTACCAATATTTTGTCGATACGATTTTCATCTGTGTTGTTTTAAAATTCAGGTGAAACGTCACTTTTCCAACTTTCTTCTTCTTTATTGAGTTAATTAAACGGCTTATAAGTATTTATTTGTGATTTGATAAAATAGAATGGAAGTAAATTCAATGCTGAAAATAATATCTCTGTATACTGACTATAGACTCAGTATAGTCAGAACTTAGTATAAATTCATTCATTATCTCAGACTCGGAATTATTTATGGCTTGTCGCATTGAGTTTAACCTCCTGCATCCAATCGATCCCTATCTGATAAGGCACACCGCCATAATGTGGAATCTAGTAAATTCGGATCAGAACCGTTAATTTTATTTTAGCTAAACCAATGGTAGGCAGTATCGATAGCACCCGTTGCTCTAATAAATTACCTTGCTAATGATAATGGTAACAATATCCCTAAAAACAAAACAGTAGCCTGCTAAGGAGGAATTGAAGGTTATATTGCGCAAAATAACCATCCTTCATGGGTAGCAAAAATGTTTTGTAAAGCAAAATCTTCCATATGTAGCTCAACCAATGGTATATATTAGTATACTGTAAGCATACCCCATCTCTTCGCATGGGACATGTTTATGTCATTCACACACTATTCACTAACCCCAAGGTTAGTTATGATAATATTTTAAACGATGTTTGGAAAGGACGTGGGTTGTAATTTTGCCACTGGGGCCCAAGCCTATACCATTTTAATAAGACTTACGTTGACAAAAGTATTTACGGTTCGTCAGTTTTCTATAATAATATTGTGATAATCCAACAACAGTTGAAAATAAATGGAGACTTTGTAGATATAGTTATCGCACAAACTTGTTAAGGAATGGAATGTACGATCCAGCTAGCAACGGCTGATACCCTGACAGTTTCTCGTGTGGTTTAGTTGTTCAAGTTCTCCATAGCCACCTGCCGACGACGACGTTCAAAAAGGAGTTAAGATATAAATCATTCACTCAAACAATGATATTGAATTATTCGACACTTGAGGATAAAGACGCTGATGACGATGAAGTGTCAAATAATTTCTTTATTTCCATTGATTTATATTGCTGCTAAAGTGCTAGTTACCTATTTAGTTAAGTTTCGTAACCTGTGTGTTCTTATCATATGAAAATGTTTAACAGGATATTTGTTTTGGAGACCCCAATAAGACGGTAAAGACATTGGTCCTAAAGCACATCCTTTAGGTACCCCTTTATATTTAAAAGAGGTACTACCTCAGGCATATCCAACCCATGTCTATTTTTACGTATATACCTAAAACGTATCAAAAATACTATCACAAAGGAATAACAATGGTTTTCTATTTTATTCTATTAAGGATATTGGTTTCCCATCTAGTTATATAGTAAAATACTTACGTAAGACAATATGTCCTCGATCCAATTTCGATTGTCTTCGAGAGTGCAAGATATTTCCCTACTCGATAAATTCTCAAGTAGGAAACTGGGGACCGGACTGTCTGGTTTGACTTATATTATAGTTTCCATCTTGACATTTGAAATGATCACGTAATATAGCTCAAGGCAATTGAACTTAACAAGTTCTTGCTATTTTAGAATACCATCCTTAAGATTTATTTTAAACTAAAAGGATATACAATGGAGAATGTTACTTGGTGTGAAACGTTTAAAGAGGAAGGTTATATGCGTAACGTAAATGGAGAATATAGCCTCTAACCGTCCCCGCTAAACGGTATATTCAAAACAAGACAATTTTCGAAATCAGCCCTGTAGTTCTTGAGATTTCTGGCGAAACTTATGGCAGCGAAATTATAATAAAGCGACTGGGCTACATAACATGACGTCACACGCATTTAGCGCCACCTGGTCGCTGAGCGGCCAGTTTAAGAGTCCATATATTGGAGTTGATATTTCGAAATAATTCTTTCACATGTATATATTATTTACAACATTGAATATAATGAGCTACAATACGAAACCCGACTACTGAAAAATCACGCTCTTAAAAGTGGCAAACAAGAAAATATCAAGGATAGCCGTGGTCGTATGTCACTTTTCCCTAGAATGTAATGTTTTGTTAGAGTAAGTGGCATACGACCACGGCTATCCTTGATATTTTCTTGTTTGCCACTTTTAGGAGCGTGATTTTTCAGTAGTCGGGTTTTAGTTTTAAACTTAATTTTTTATTTAAATTATTTTGGGGCAAGGTAAAGCTAATAATTTATAAATATTTGAAATGTGCTCGTTAAGCACTTTCATTTGATATCAAACACGGCATATTTATCTCATTTTTTTTTTTAACACGTACCTTATGAGCGCTAGAGGGCGCCACACAAGATTGAGTGACACGTCAAACAGCCTATAACCATCGGACGATAAAGCCGCTTGTAACAATACCTCATTTGTCCCGTTCTAATAAGTAGTTGAGGAGCTATGAGGGAACAAATGAACATACATACATACATACATACATACATACATACATAGCCTGTCAAAATCATAACCCTCCTTTTGGCTTCACCGTAGTCGGGTAAAAATAAGTGAACATTCTCCATTGTATTATTTTGTTGAACATAACTTACAGCACTGTGAACTTATAATTAAAAGTTTGATGATTTCGATTTCATTTTCAAAATGTAAAGCGTACGAATTTTCACGAAAATGATACAATTTATATAAATGGAGTAAAAATTGTATATATACTTTATATTTCATTTATCTACAGTATAGTCACAATAATATAAAACACTCACACTGTCATAGCGTAAAACGAACTCAATTTTCTAACGACCCAATTTCCCGATTCACGTACTCAATTCGACAGCTATTCGTAAAATTGGTTGCGTAGAACAAAGGCGTCATGTTTTCCGTTTAAAAACATGTCCACCCTAAAGTGGTTCGTTAAAATAAACCTAATCCCATTGCGGAAATTGTGATAACGGTCTAGTAGCGTGCGGGATAAAGTCAGGGGACATCGGGTGTCGATAGCCTGTGTAAAGGCTTGCGTTTGTATCTCTCGTACGAGAGAGAACCCTTACAGAGTAACTTTTAACGGATAATGACTATAAAGAGCAGTAATACAAACAACCTTTAGCTTGGGAAATGAAAATAAGTCCTAAAGTCAATAAAGGTTGACATTAATTGAATTTGAATTAATAAAATTATAATTAAATACGGGGTTATTTGACGTGATCTAGGTAATCACGTTTGACGAAAAATGCGATTATGAATAATCATCACAGATTTAGATAGGTCCCCAATCTAAGCTTATTTACGTTATATTTTCATGATAATAACTTATACAACAACACAATATATTTAACAATACTATCGTGACGTGTATTATTAATAATCGAAAATAGGCGAGTGCGGTGTACCGAGATAACTGGCTATCGCCCAGACAGTTCCATTATATTTGTTACGAGGCAATTTATCTCCCAACGCTTTTTGTTGGGGCTTCCAATACAGACTATGAAATAGTGGATCAATCCTATCAACAATTAATACCAAAATAAATTAGATATAGTATGAATTTATTTCTAACAGCAGGCCATTCAAATTAATGTTTGTTCACAGATTCGATGAAAATAAAGTCATGGCTTCAAGAAGACTGCATAAAATGATGATGTCAGAAACGTACACGAGTCCACGGCGGTTGAAGTAAACATTGTTCATGACAGTGTTGTAACTATGCGTCGTATAGTAATCTATGCAGTTGCCGCGCTGACACTACAAATAATTGGTGCAGCGCGGCTGATGTGTCCGAGTGACCCTAACTGCGTTTGCGGTGGCACGCTCGCAATGGAACTAAATTGCAACATCGATGGTGAGTGCACTTAAATATTGACGTTCGCTGAATGGCTTTTGCCAGGCAAGCGTAGTGTTACAGGTACAATTATTGAAATCCACATCAAAAGTCAACATTATTGACGTAGTTTCAACCTACAATAGTCAGCAGTCATGGATTTTTTGAAGTTACATTCGATCAGATCAGTCAGAATCATTAATAATTTTATTATTACTGGACATTGATTGATTACAGAATCATATGCAAACATTATTTCTCTCGTAATATTTTAATTTTGTTGTGATTTTTCCCTTATTTTAATTTTGAATGTGTATTGCAGGGCGAATGGTACAGATAAATTTACTACCAAATATCTACATCAATATAAAATGTGAGAACACATCAAGCCTCGACTATAGTAAACTACCAAAATGTGCCAACACCATGAGTTCGTTTAAGTCCGTAAGTTTTAAGGACTGTCCGCTGCCATCATCGTCTTTTAACGATGTTTTGATGAATTTGGGAGTTTCTAAAACCATGGCACTAATATTCCAAAATGCAAAGAATCTGTCAGGATATTTTGACAGAAAGCACTTTGCAGGTCTGCAAGATTTGACAAAACTACTTCTATCCATAAATGGTATTACTCATTTGCCAGACAATTTGTTCATGGACATTAACAAATTAACCTGGTTGAACATAAGATCAAATACCATAAATCTTTCAGAAGAGCTTTTTAAGCCACTAGAGAAACTAGAAACTTTAGAAATCAGTCATAATCATATGACCAATATTTCTTCGAATTTATTTTCACATTTATCTTTCTTAAGAAAGCTCTCACTGTGGCAAAGTAACGTCACTTGGTTCTCCAAAGATCTGTTTGAGGGTGTCGATGTACTTGAAGAATTAGACCTCAGCTCTAACGGACTTAATAAACTTCCAGCGTCAATATTTAAGCCACTGAAGAAGTTAAAGAAATTGACGTTATTTTCTAACAAATTTTCATCACTACCACAGAACTTATTTAAAAATAACAAACAACTAGAAACCGTAGTGATATTAAACAATGATGTGAAAATGAAAAGTCTACCAAAGAATGTTTTTGGTGACTTGCCAAATTTGAAACTGATATATGTTCAGAGAAGTGGTCTTGAAACTCTACCATATGACATTTTTGCGAATTCGGCACAAATAACAAACATATCACTAGCACATAATGACATCAATATGCTACCAGAATCCATTTTTAATGATCAAATTAATTTACTCGATTTGGATTTAAGCTTCAATATGTTAAGTGAGCTGAAACCAAAGCTATTTTCATCGTTAGTGAGACTAGAACGCCTAAATCTATGTTCTAATTCTTTAATGGAAGTGTCTGGGTACGTATCGGTTTTTGTACACAATTATAATACAAGCGCTTACTAACTTATTTATCTAACGTATTTTATTATTCTTACAGCCAAACATTTTCATCTCTACTTAGTTTAATGTATCTAAACATGGATAATAACAATTTGGAAAGGATTTCTTCGTATTTATTCAGCAACAATAAACAAAGGATGTCAATATCACTGGCATACAATAAGCTTGATTTCGAGGAAAAGGAGTTGACAAACAATTCTTGGATCGTGAAAAGATATTCGCCCTTTGCTCATACTTACAATTTGAAATTATTAAATCTAAGTCACAATGAATTTAAACTTGCTTTTGAAGACTGGTGGATGAATGGACATGAAAGTTTAGATATCAGCCACAATCATATACACAATTTTTGGGTACGTATATGGTCGAATATTATACCGCTGGATCATCATCATCCACATAAACACATTAGTCCTGATTGCATCCAAGGCCACGGTGCCCTTGGAGCTCTTCCTTCTCCACTTCGCACGATCTTGGGCGTCCAAGGTAGTGAGACCGTTTTCACGCATGTCACCCTCCACGACGCCAAGCCAGCACTTCTTGGGCGTATCCCTTCTACCATGGACCGGGTGGGGGTGCCATTGCCAGGCATTTGTTACCCACGTAGCTGGATAGCTAATATTCATTGTACGTTTAATACCTATTCGTATTACAGGTGGATGAAAAAACTTACAAAAATTATCAAAATACTTTCAAGAAGGCTATGAAACACGCTTGGATTTCTAATAATCCCATAAATTGTGAATGCCGAAACTATATCTTCTTAGACTATATACAAAACAACCTGAAAACAAAGGTAGGTAAAATTTACGTACTCGTTAAATATTCTCTCAAAAAATATGTACCTACCTGTAAAATTTAAATATTGAAAATTTCTACAATGTTTCAGATAATTGATCTACAACATATTCAATGCCCAATGTGGGCAGGTGAAGCATGCTACATGAGATTCACAATTTTCATTGCCCTTTTAACAATTATAATTTCGCTATACATAACAATAATAATAGTGTTTATAGTCTACAGAAAACACATAAATTTGATGATAAAGAAACGATTCTGTAACTATACACGAAACAATCCAATCAGTAAAACAGAGAAACACAATATACTAATTAGTTATTGTGATAAGGATGAAGAATTTGTGCTCAAAGAAGTCTTACCGGTAATGAAATGTAACAAGGCCTTAAAAGTTCACACTAATCCGATTAGAAATTCTAGTAGCAAGGACAATTTTATAAAGCAATTAACAAGCTGCGTGAAAAACACAAACAAGTGCACTACGCTGGTAGTGTTTTCATCAAACTACTTAACTTCTATTTACTGCCAAGTGGATATAAAAAAAATTCACAGTGAAATGTTGAAAGCAGAAAACACGATTTATGTTTTCGTTGATATTGGTCCAGAGAATTCAATATACGCATTTTTGGAAGAACAGCGCGATATTATGACGACTATGGTGTGGAAAGAAACGAATTTTTGGGAAAAATTCTACGGAATTTTGTCTAATCACCTCTCCAAGGAGAAGTATATTGCTAATTACGAATTGTTACAATCAAAACAAGTTCTGAATGCCAAGATGAAACTACCGTCAAATATATCATTCTCAAAGCTTCATGAAGGGCCCAATATGTACGATTTGAACTCACTGACACAAAGTCAAGTTTAATTTTACTCTCTACTCTTAATTTAGCGAGGTAAAGACTGACTTCTCCGCTACAAAACATCTAATCACGTTCATAAATTTCGTACCTTCATTTCTTTTAAGTTGTGTTTTCTAGTATTTATAAGGAAACCGCTTGTATAAATTTTTATAAAACCATTTTATGCTGTAAAATTAAGGATAACTACGTATTATTTTAAAATTGTAAATAATAATACCAATAAAACTCACACTCTACATTACACGGTTAAACCAATCGATGCCAACTTCAAAGAAGTGTGTGTATCACAAATAATAAAGGCGAAATGTAATCGATATGTAAACGTTTATTTCAAATAAGTGTAAATATATTATGTAATAAAACATTGATATAAATGAAAGCATTAAAGTTTCATGGAAACTCCATGTTGTTGAGAGTTGTAAACGACAGCTTGTAATAAAACCTATACTTTAACAACATTTTATTCATTTTTTTCCTACATACCTTGAGTCGTTTCACTGTGTTTGAAATTATTACTACTCTGAGTGTAATATTGAGTTGTTAGTAAAACATGTGAGGTATATGTTGAGCACAGTCATGGATTATACTAATTAATTGAAGATATACCAACGAGGTTAAGACAATAACATCTGCAAATCGATGACTTTGCTGAGGACGAGAGTGGCGCGGGCTTTTTTCTCAGGGTTCCTTTCATCGAATCAACCAGGTAAGAATGTTGTCATTTCCATAAAAGCATAAAGGCTTGAAAACTGAATCAAAATTAAGAGAAAGAGGACCACAGGTTCTGAGGTGGAAGCGACGCAACCACAAGCTGACTGGACTTAAGTAAATGTGTTAGAGTAAGTATTATGATTCATAGAATCAATACACATTACTTTTAATATGATTGCAGGATGAAAAGAAACGATTGATATCTTTATATCCAAAAATGCAACCGTATCTACTCATAGACGACGTACGGTTTTAGTCGGTTCGAGCCTGACATAACACCCTTCCCCCTCCGGCTCCGGCGGAGGAGCTATCAGAAAGGATTTCCGCACGTAAAAAAACAAATTATTATTAGCATCTGCTAATAATAATTTGTTTTAACCATATATCACATAGAGCTTAACAGTCGATTTTCTTCCCCCGGCTGGGATCGATCCCGAATCCGATCCCGAAGAAATGACGACGATGAAAAAAAGGAGTTTAAGTTAGTATAAGTATTACATGAGCGAATATCTTGAATCAGTCTGGAACATAAATAGTATGAATAATAGTTACGTGATACCATACACGAACGAATACATCGAAACAGGGGGTAATACAACTTAGACGATGTAACCTGACACATTATTATGTCCTGTTTGGAATCTTTATTGTTAGTGCTTACCACACGATATCGTGTGTCGCAAGTATTTTATCTAGGTAACTTTTTTTTTAGCAAAATATATTAACTGTGGTATATAAATTCTTTATTTTGGTCTCCTTTAAAAAGTATAAAGGAAGATAAAGATAAATCAAAAATATTATGAGCTATCAAAATTGTATTTTTATTCTAGAGAAGAAGCATCTCTTTCCTAGGGTGTAATCGACATCTCCAGTAATAATCGCCTTTGGTGGTTACTGAAACACCATTCAAATACCAGTATTTAAATGGATGGTTCTAGACCTTCGTAAATGGGCATTTTTTTTTTACACGACCATACTCTAAATGTGTATGTCTCACAAGTTTACCCTTATTTTTATGGAGAAATGAAAGAACATTTGTTATGAAGTGTTGATTGTAAAAATATTTAATATCTAATGTATTGGAAATACGTCTAACTATATGAATAATTTATTGATAAATATAAAATAATACTGAATATAATTTTGAATACCCCTGATTTTACTATGTCCCACGGTGACCGGCTTAGTTTTGAGTTAAGTTTATTTGCGAATTTCCTCCGGCGGTAAGGGTAAAAAATAATTAATGTTATAGAAATGTGATAATATTGTCGGAATTAAACATAAAATAACACTACTTTTATAATAAATACTATAGTTCGTAGCATTATTATTATGTCTCACAATTCCAGCTTTGCATGGAATTACACTTTGTAACTGTAATTTAATAATATTTATTCCAAAAAAAATTACCACTAACTAAAAATTTCTTCCTTGGCAACATTATTCCAGACATCGCCATTTTGTAAGGTGTCAAGAGAATGACAGTTCGACGCATTTCGTGTCGAAACTTATTAAGCGTTACCGTGCCGGATTTTTCATCTACTTTGTAACTGTGATTTTTACTGGTAAGTTTGGATTTTTGTTTACAGAAATATAATAATGATATACTACAAACGCATTATAAGCTATTAAAAGTGTTTTTTCAGTGTTTCATCTTTATTAAAGTTTATTTACAAGCAATAGGTCGGCGATTCGAGATGCGTTACTTCCATTTTGTTTGGTTACATATAAGGTGGAATAAAAAAGTTACAAAATGGAAATATAAAGGCGAGTACAAATACATGCAGGGTTGATGGTGTTTATGTTTTAAGTGAGTAATAATTATGATGAATTGATGATATCATGGACCAATAATTAAATTTACCATGAGGTAGTGTTTACATAGATTGATTTTTTGAGACTGAACTGAATTATAAGGCTGAATATAAATAAAAAGCGTTGATTACTAAAATAGCATAGCTTCATTTCTTTTTAAGTTGGTTCCATCATTCATGGTTTATTACAATCCCTTCCTATTTCAGTACCTACTGATATGCAAAATTTCCTTACCAGGATGAAATAAGCTTTACTTTTCGATTTTGTAACTGAAGTTTTCCATTTTGTAATTGTCTTATATTTTACTGTTACCATTTTATTTATTTTTTTGGTATTTTCAAAGTGACTACCTTAGTTTATTTTGCTTTTCTTTAAATTATAAAAAAAGAAATTAATAAAAAGAAAATCAACAGCATTCAATGATGGTTACACTGTATAAATCAGAAGCTAACTCTGCAAAGTTACCAAATAGTTACAAAGTGGTTACATCTTTACAAAATATTAAAAACGTATGGCTTATTTTACTTATACTGTTATATTATTTTAAAGAATATTATATTTCTAAACAAATAAAAGTAACTCTTTCATTTAAAGTATACTATTTTATTTATTAATTTTAATTTTAGAAGTTACAAAGTCTAAACTACCCTCGTGCCCAAAGAAAGTTTTATTTTTGTGCAAACTTGTATACTTATTGGGTAACTGCAGCTATTTTAATGTTTTTTAAAGAATAACAAATCATTCAATAATTTTTAATATGCATTACTATTTTTTTTTATTATTTCATTCCATTTTGTAACTTGGACGCGTTTAAAAAAAAACGCCCAAATATACACATATTCACAGAGGCCTAAGGCCCATATCTAGAATGACACTCATCCTGAATCACGAATAATCTGATGACAGTTTGTATAGACAGATTGATAGTTTGACATGGGGCCTGTACAGTCTGTCTTCAGACAAATCGAGATTCAAGCTAAGTGTCATTCTAGAATATGGCCCTAAAACTAGGTTGAATCGTTAGACTGTGTTAATATTATAAAGACGAAAGTTTATGAGTGTGTATGTTTGTTACTTCTTCATGTCTAAACGGCTGGAGCGATTTTAATAAAATTTCGTGTGGAATTAGCTGACACCCTGGCTTAACACATATGCTATGTTTAGTCGCAATAACCGGCATCCACGCGGGTGGAGCTGCAAACAAAAGCTAGTTAATAATATTTTTTGAGCCTACAATACAAAATGCTTTATCTGGAATATCACACATTTTTTTATGGATTAGGGAGGCAAACGAGCAGACGGATCGCCTGATGGTAAGCGATTACCGCCGCCCATGGTCACCCGCAACACCAGAGGAGTCACAAGTGCGTTGCCTTCCTTTTAAAAGAGAGTACGCTCTTTTCTTGAAGGTTTGAAGGTCGTAATGGTTCGGAAATACCGCTGGTGGCAGTTCATTCCACAGCTTAGTTGTGCGAGGCAGAAAGTTTCTCGAGAAACGCACAGTTGTGGACCGCCAGCTGTCCAGATGGTGAGTGTGGAACTGCTGTCGCGTGGAACGATGGCGGAAAGAGGCGGCGGGGATCAATCCGAACAATTCCTCGGAGCACTCCCCATAGTATAGGCGATAGAAGATGCAAAGCGAAGCCACATCTCTACGCAGTGCCAAAGAGTCTACACATACACTACTACGGCTGCACCACCGAAGAAAGTTTTTTTTTTATTCTCTCAAATAATTAAATACAAATACTTATTAAATAAAACAATAACCTTGGTGTATCATAATGTCTATACAAAAACACTGTAATTGTGAGACTGGTGCCTAAACTAGGGAACACATGTATGAGCCGCTATCCCCTTAGTCCTCAAATTCCTTATATACATCATCCATAACATCCTTTTGACTACCGTAGGGCTAGAAAAAGTGTTTTATTCGGCGCTCTAGGCGCTCGCTTAATCTGTTGATTGAAGTAGTCGGTCTTCTGCACTTTTTCGGGCCAAGCACAAGACATATTACAGTTACGGTATACATCAATATTTCATGCAAGATGAATAAAAGAAAACACGAAAGTGACAATTGGCAGCACCGTGTCGTCGGAATCATACCAACAAGGAGCGAATGAAGGGAGCCGAACCATAACCGAGACGCAGCCCCATAGCACCACTTTTATATCGGCCATAAATCGTCTGATATGAAAAGCTATGTATGTACAATATGCTGGTAATGGTTGTGAATAAATAAGCACACACCCTTTATTTGAAATTGAATTTCCGTAACTTTTGAGCCTATAGGTTTGTATACGAATGTATTGCTCGTGACAAAAATATTGTTTTTCTTTATACCTTTACCACTTAGGTGGTAGACAACCTGGTGGAAAGTGGTTACCGTGGCCTATGGACGTATGAAACCTCAGGGGCAATACACTAACTTGTACTGGCACTTATTGTACCTATAATGTCCTCAAAACGCGTTTTATACGCGCAGTACACATTTTTTGGGTATCTTTTGAGGATAGCATAGGGTGTTACAGCGTTGCACGAGCTAAAATTCACCAAAAGGGCATTTGTCTCACGATTTAGTTTCAAGATATGTGTTATGAGGTATACTTATGTACATAGGTGTGATTTATCATTCAAATGAAATATAATCTGGAATTACTATTGACGGACTTAACTAGGTAGGTAAAATGATAAAAGTGCCCATTTAAATTTAGTTTCATCTGATAGCAACCAGGTCAGTAGCAGTTCAAAGATCGGTCAATGACCATGAGATACGATACGTTGTGTAGGGATAGCAGTTGTCAGGTCATTTATTTGATTTAGTTCAACCTCATTTTAGTCTCGATCCGATAAAGTCTGGATTCATTCCAAAGGAGCTAGACTACATTCTCATAAAGTACCAACCAAACGTTGTATTTTATAACGAAAAACTAAAAGTAAAAAGTTTACGTAGGTATATCTTTATTTATGCTTAAATTTTATGGTACAGACCACAGATAATATGAAATTAAAGTATTCTGTTGTCGGTTTACAATGAAAAATAATATAAAATCATATCGAATATCCATCACATTTATTTGATATCCGTTAAATTCATTATTGTATGACTTTCAAAGTTAAAAACAAAACTTCGCATTACAACAAACCAGGATTTTCGCAGTCAGATTTTATTGATTAACACGCAATCGTAAAACCTCATGACGTCTCCAATATCAGAGTTATTGCCGAGAAGACGGAATGCCTACTCGCGTTTTCGCTACGTAACAGTTTATCCAATAACCTTTTTTTAATTTCAAAAATATGGCCACACGAATGGACCCATTATACGTCTGTGACGCAGTTGGTACCTGTGTTATTTATGACTGGCCCACTTGGAGTGTAAATTCGGGTTATATTCGTGGCACTATACATTCCGTATAACATCATTAATACGACGATTGCTAATTAGTATGATTTACTTTACGATCACTGTAATAATTTTGTTTTATGTTGCCATAGTGATGTTAAAATTTGTATTATTATCACATATTGAGAACACTCGTACTTTTTCCACAGTATTTATTTTATATATTTGTAAACCTTTGAGAAGGCAAAACCGAAAGGTTTACATATGAGGTTTCGAATTTTCTAATTTCTAAACAGTTTAGGAATTAGAACATTCGAAACCATATATGTTAACCTTTGAGAATGCCGTAAGGCGAAACCGTGCAATTTGATTTCACCTCGCCCGCTGGTAAGCTCAAGGCAAAGTTTCGTAAAGAGGGTCACCAGTTAATTTTGTTCAGTTATTATGCTAAGTCGAAATTCTACATTTTTTTCTTTTTTTAACCCAAAGAAAACCTGAACACATATCATAGTCACAAGAAATTACCTATATGATACCACAGATAATATAATATAATTTTTATAATATCTAGAATACTATTACTAATAATTCAGACGAAGAAAAAATGCATCATCACTTCTCACGATTTGGCTAAAGCGTTCGACATCACATAAAATAAATAACATAATACATGTTAACATGACAAGCAATTGTTGAAAATGGTGAACACGTTGCGTTTTCCACGAAAAGCTCGTCACGTTTTGTACATCGAATTTCTCACGTTCGGAAAGTCATGTCGTTTAGTTACGTGTTAGTAGTAAGAAATAGCCACGAAAAACTATGAAGGTTAACGTCTTAGGGTGAGAAATAGTACATCCGTAACTTAATATCTTTTATTACAAGATTTGGTTAACATATCTATGTTCTATACATACAGCCAGGCTTCATCCTAATTAGGGTAGACAGAGATCATATATATATATATATATTTTTTTATAGAATATTAGAACCCTGCCACAATCCTGGTATTTTGGTACAATCCTGGCATACCACTTTTGCTTTTTCTACTTTCAAAAGTCCACCGGTTTTGGATAAACTTGCAACGTCATTTCTGTAACGCTAAATTTTATGTATGGTTTACATCGATCACCGCGCTAGGCACGCCTGTGTTGCGGCAATCTGGTATGGGTTGTACTGCAATACATAAATTGAAGTTAGGTGTGAATATGAATGTATCATATTCAATCAATAGATTTAAACTATATATTATTTTAATGGTAAAGCACTCGCTGGAATATTTACCATGTTACAAGCGTACGCACCATGAGCTCTCGGATGTAAAAAAAAAGAAAGTATGTAGGGCAAACTTACCTATTCTTGGCACCCCACCAATTATTGGCACAGACTACGTTAATGTATGTAACAAGAAACCTCTTTGACAATCATTATTCACACAGGTAAGTATATTCACTGTCGGAGCGGTGAGCATGTGTTAGTTATCTGTTTTTTTTTTTACTTTATTACAAACAGACACATATATTCTGATAATGTATTATGATATGATAACATCATTCTCGGGACGGGGACAGGCTAATGTTTCTACAGCGGTACTACTACCGGAAACCTTAGCCTGGACCTACCTTCCCCCTCCTTCTGAGGGGTAGGGTGACGTGGTTTTGAGGGAGAGCGCAGGTCGTGTAGATCCTCAAAGCAAGTCTGGTGGACTATCCTTCCCGAGGTTGTCATGTCCCGTTCTTTGTCTAGTTCATAAGAAATAGACGCAACAGAAACCTCCAGACGAACCAACGCAGAGATATAGAGATCATGTCTCGCGTGTTCATCACCAAACAAAAGCAGGTGGTGGATAGCAATGATCTCCCGCGTGTTTGTGCCGTGCGCGGGGACCCGTACGGGGGGATGAAGGAGTCCTGGCAGTTGAGCGAGCGGTGTGCCGGAGTTGTTGCACACCGTAAGCAACACGCTGCTTTGGTCTGGATTTCTTCCTACACGGGAGGTCACAGAGTAGCTACCTGTGATCAATCGGCTGTGGCATCCCATAAGCGGGCTGCCTAGCGAGGTCTCTGGGGTTGGGGAAAGGCAGTCGGCGCGGCGCGGTGGCTTGGACGGAAGCAGCACTGTCTCATGCTGTGGAAAGCCCTGCTCATCTCGCTGTGTGCGGACGCGTCTTTTTCTCAACTCAGGGGACCTATACCGAGGGAGTAGCTCTGACGATCGCTTGTTTAAACAAGTGACGTCCCCGACTTGAGGGCTCCGTGGCGGGTGGAGAGCTCCTGAGGCGAATTTTTACTCGTAGTTAACACATGGATTCCGAGGCCATATCAACAACCAACAACGGAAAGATCGCTGCTGCAGAAGCAGTTCTTTCAACAATCCCAACAGGCACAATTTCTGCTGCACAAGCAGAAATGCCACCTACAACACCAACTAGGATCGCTGCTGCAGAAGCAGTATCCTTCCCCACCACTTCGGCTTCGGGCATGATTGCTGTTGAAAAAACAGTATCCTGCCCGAACATCCTACCAAGCCGCACCAGGAAAGCTGCTGTAAAAGCATCCCTGGGCCGCAACCTACCAGCCAAGGGGACAACGGGCAAACCTACCGGCAAACCACCGGGAATAGTTTCCCGTCCTGTACCCGAAGCTGGGCCTAGCAGAGTCCCACCTTACACCGCGAGGCCTGGATCTGGACAACTTGCGCCGCAAGGCGCCGCACCCCAAAACATAGCCGAACAGGCTGCGTCGAAGGGCGTGACCCCGACAACCAGGGGTAAACCGGCCAACCAGGACTCCGGTAATCAGGTGATCGTGACCTCAGGCCAACCACCGGCATCATCCGAGACGATGGATATGACTTCTCTTAGAGAAGCCATACAATTGCCCGTAACCAACAACACCACCTGGTCGACGGTACAGAAAAAGCTGTCGTCGGCCCAAAGGCGCCGAATGAAGGCAAGAATAGCGGCAGGTGTGAATGCAGCAGATGCCGTAAGGCGTCCCGCCAACCCTGGGCAACCCACGGGTGGCCCGTCAACTGCCCCAAACACCAAAGCCGCTCAACCAAAAACCCAACGCAAGAGACCGACAAAGCGCTCACGACCAGAGGACACCGTGACTCCCACCGGAGAGGGCAAAAAGCCCAAAAGCTCCGGAAGAACCTCTGGGTCGTACGCTGAAGCGGCTGCCACCTACCTAGCGAATAGCCTCTGCGTAGCTGTCATGACAGAGCCTTTCCAGGATCTGTCACAGACGCAAGCGGAGGCTATTCGGGACGAAATCGAGAGCAAGCTCAGTGTACAAAATGGATCTTCGGGAACCGAAATAACACTCACTTTTGACTGATTACCACTGAATTTAATATGTATATCTATTAATACGGTACAGTATGTGTGGGACTAATTTCCAATTAAAATTAATAAAGAATTTGTCCTTTTTATAAGGTGTGCGGTAACGAAACCATAACGCGATCTACAAAATTTGTTACAGCGCCATCTATTGAAGACGGATGGCACCAAAACTTCGATTCGACTTGAACATACCGCCCACCAAGGACATAATAATTACACTTATGTCCTTAACAGATAGTTAATACTAGCATAATAAGCACCGCCCACCGTGAGGTCAAGGGGGTTGAAATAAACCTTAAAACTAACACAATAATAATTAAGGTATACACGTAGACATTTAATTTGTAACTGGCAAAATGCACAATTTACTGGTTGGTCTTTTCAGCAACGAGTCTTTACATTTTACCGTAACTACTCTAGTGATTCCGTCCGAACCTGGATGCTTCAATAAAACCTTACCAATTAACCATCTACCAGGAGGTAAGTTGTCTTCCTTGATTAAAACAACGTCGCCTATTGATGGTTCAGGTTCCTTTTGGGACCATTTATAACGGTGCATCATTTGTGTTAAGTATTCCTGAGACCAACGTCGCCAGAAATCCTGTGTCATCCTTTGTGTCAGCTGCCATCGTTTTAAATTGCCTACATTAGAATGTTCGTAATTTCGATCAGGTGCAAGAATCAGTGGCTCTCCTATCAAAAAATGCCCAGGTGTAAGTGGTATTTGGTCTTCCGGAATTTGAGAGATAGGTCTGGAATTAAGGCAGGCCTCGATTTGAACAAGCAAGGTAGAAAGCTCCTCATAAGTGAGTGTAGAGTCACCAACGACCCGTTTTAAATGAAATTTGGTTGATTTAATTCCTGCCTCCCAAAGGCCACCGAAGTTTGGTGCGTGTGGTGGTATAAAATGCCAATCAACATTGTTGGAACTGAGCCAGCTCCTAATTTCCTCTCCCACTGTTGATTGTTCAGCTGAGACTAAGCAGCGTAGTTCCTTGGCAGCACCTACAAAATTCTTGCCGTTGTCACTCCAAATATCACTGCAGTGACCTCTTCTGGCAATGAATCGTTTGAAGGCTGCAATAAATGACTGTGACGTGAGATCGCTTACGACCTCCAAGTGTACCGCTCTCGTAACCATACACACAAATAAACATATGTATCCCTTGTAAGACTTATTGCCGCGACCCTTAGATACTCTAACATTAATTGGACCTGCGAAATCCACTCCGCTATGCAGGAATGCTCTGGCTGGTGTGACTCTGCACGAGGGTAATTGTCCCATGAATTGAGATTTGAAGATGGCTGAGTGTCGAAGACAATTTACGCACTTGCGTGCAAATGATTTTACAAGACCTTTGGCCGAGATTATCCAGTATTTCGTGCGCAGGTAGTTCAACATTAGAGTTGGTCCTCCATGCAGTGTTTTCCTATGGGCTTCATCTACCAGTAAGCCCGCTAGGTGACTATGTTGCGGAACAATGATAGGGTGTCTCATGCTTTCAGAGACTAGTGCGTTTTCTATTCTTCCGCTTACTCGCAATATTCCTTGAGAATCGAGTATAGGACATAGAGACTTTAGTTTGCTTTTCTTGGCAATGGTTCCTGTCTTGATATTTTCTATATCCTCAGCAAAATATTGACGTTGATATTCTCTAATACAGATATCTAAAGCCGCATCCAACTCTATTTTTGTCAGGTAAGTGAAGCCTTTTCGATTTCGTTTCAAAACCCTTCTGCAATATGCCACGACTCGAATCAGCTTTTGAAGTGATGAAAATTTTGTCCACAGTAAATCGCTCCCGCTCTCATTCGTCACTACGTGTGCCTTCATTGTCCTTACTTCTTCTTCTGTAGTGATTGATTTAGGTTTAATGTAATCAATTATCTGATTTTTTAGCCACGATGACCCATAAAACCACTGTGAGCAAGTTGAAAGTTCCAGAGGGGTCATGCCTCTGGATGCTATATCGGCCGGGTTAAAAGAAGATCTTACATGTGCCCATTGAGAACCTGCTACTAGACCCAGGATTTCTGAGATGCGATTTCCGACGAACGTGGTCCAGCGACTGGGGTGACCACAGAGCCAGGCTAAAACTACTGTCGAGTCGGTCCAACAGTGTACGTTTTCCTTTGCAACGCTAAAGAGTTCTGCTACTTCCGTTACGAGTTTGGCTAGAAGCACAGCTCCCATTAACTCCAGACGTGGTATTGAGAGTTGTTTTATTGGGGCCACCTTAGTCTTGGCTGTCACCAGGTTGACTCGGATGTCTCCGTTCTTCCTTATCACTCGCGCGTATACCACTGCTGCGTATGCTTTATTAGAGGCATCGCTGAATCCGTGGAGCTCTACTACATCATTGCTTCTGGTTTCTAACCACCGTGAGATGACAACATCAGGCAAGGCTAACAATTCTGTTTTATACTTTGTCCACTCATCATGCAGAATGGTGGGTAAACTGTCGTCCCAATCGATCCCTGCAAGCCATAGTTTTTGAATGAATATTTTTGCAGGTAGTACACATGGGGCTACCCAACCTAAGGGATCGAAAAGACGAGAGATCTCCGATATAACCTTTCTTTTGGTTACAGGACCTGGTTGTTCATGAAAATTTACTGAATAATTGAAACAGTCTTGTTCCCGGTTCCAGGAAATGCCGAGAATCTTGGTTACTGCAGGTGACTTTAATTCTACTAACTTCTCTTGACTGCGTCTGACTTCCTGAAACCTTTTAGTAAGTTCTTTACTATTAGTTGTCCACTTTTGCAGCTCAAAACCTCCTTTTGCAGTCAACTCATTCATTTCCTGGTAGACTGTCATACCTTCTTGTATGTCTTGACAGCCTGACATGAAATCGTCTACATAATATTCATTTTTTAATTTTTCAGAGACCAGTGGATAAGATGCTCCCTCGTCGTCCGCCAACTGCTGCAGACACTTAACTGCAAGGTAAGGTGCGCATGCAGTGCCAAATGTGACTCGAGTTAGCTTATAGTCTTTTATTTCAGCTTCCGGTTCGCTTCGCCACAGCAGTCGCTGAAACTCCGTGTGTTCCGGAGTGACGATCACTTGCCGATACATT
The DNA here is from genome assembly GCA_914829495.1 of Eilema sororculum. Lineage (NCBI taxonomy): Eukaryota > Metazoa > Arthropoda > Insecta > Lepidoptera > Erebidae > Eilema > Eilema sororculum. Next base: position 9,940,212 of record OU618545.1, on the reverse strand, counting down.
TTGACAATGTCAGCACACAGTACAATTGGATGCATGCGCCATTTCATCACAATGTGACGCAAATCTAGTTGAATAGTAGGACCGACCATCAGGGTATCATTCAGAGATACACCATTGGATCCCTTTGAAGACGCGTCGAACACCACTCGCACCTTGGTGGTGGTTTTGTCCTCTCGAACCACGGCGTGATGAGGTAAATAAACAGCCGTTGTTCCCTGAGTGTCCGTTTCGGGATTGATTTCTTCCATATGACCAAGGTCGAGATACTCTTGGATGACTTCTGTGTACTTCTGTTTGAGCTCTGCATCTTTCTTAAAACGCCCTTCCAAATGGTTGAATCTCTTCCGAGCAATGTCTCTGGTGCGGCCGTATTTGCATTGTGGGTCAGAGTCTCTGAATGGTAAGCTGACAACATACCGACCATTGTGGTCTCGCTGAGTGGTTTGCTGAAAGAGGTCTTCGCACAACTGCTCTTCCTGGGTGAGTATTTTCTTTCTGCCGCAGGTTGCATCGGATTCGATTTCCCAAAATCGTTTAAGCATTTCATTGTCGCTGATCTGTGACTGCATGCTAACTACATTCAGATGACAATGAGCTGAATCTGAATTCGAACGAGTGCTTGTTGCTCCAGACAAAATCCAGCCTAGACGAGTGTTTTGTGCTATCATAGGTCCAGGTGAATGCTTGATTAGGCCGTCCTTGAGTACCTGACTATAAACTTCGGCTCCAAGCAAAATGTCTATCTTGTTTGGAGTGTGATATTCAGGATCGGCCAGAGATAAAGTTTCGAGTTGGCGCCAGGTTGGAATTGGCACTTTGTCTCCTGGTATTAGTGATGTGATGGTGCTTAACACATATGCTTGGACTTGAATATGCATATTAGGATCGTGACGTGAATGTATGGTTACGTGAACGATGAACCTGGAGACCAAAGCTCCATCGTCACCTCCTATGCCTGAAATGACACCCTTAGTAGGTATCCTTTTGAGTCCAAGCAACTGAACTGCTGATTCAGTTATGAATGAAGTCTGGGATCCCTGATCCAATAACGCCCTCAGCAAATACTTGTAACCGTGACTTGTCTGTACTTCGACAAGAGCGGTGGCTAATAAAACCTGATTTGGAACAGCTTTCTTACTAAAGTGAGTTGTTATATTGGTAGCATCTGATTCCTGCATCGTATCGGGCACAGGGTTCAACGTTGACAATGCTGACTTGACTACAGACGTCGCCTCAGACGATTGGCTATGCGACGCCGATCCCGAGGAATCCTTAGGATGTAACAAAGAATGATGTTTGCGATGGCAAATTTGACAAGTAGTGGTGATACGACAAAACTTAATGGAATGATTAGGCCTTAAACAATTAAAGCACAGGCCTTGAGTTCGAACGAAATCACTACGCGTTTTATAATCTTCTTTACAAAATTGTTTACAATGACCAAGTCTGTGAGGTTGTTTACAGAATGGACAAGTTTGTTCACTTGGGGCATCACTTTTACTAGAGACTGCGTGAAGAACTCTTGGTTTCTTTACTTTATTGTTACTTGGTACATCTAAATACTCTAATGAACGAAACCGGGATTCTAAAAATGTTTTGAATTTATCAAAGGTAGGTAATTCTTCACAAGTGCTGACCGCGGACTCCCATAATTTACGTGATTCACTATCTAATTTATCACTGATGATGTGTATTATGATAACGTCCCACGAGTCAACCTTAATACCAATGGTTGATAACCCATTAATGCAATCCATAGTTGTATCCAAAAGTTCTTTAATCGCAGCTGCTGACTCTAAAATATTTGGTTGATTTATTAATTTCTTTAACATAGAATTACACAAATACCTCTTATTATCATAGCGCTTGATTAATAATTGCCAGCATTCCTGATAATTAGCAGCTACGACCGGGGTGTGGCGTAACAATTGTTCCGCCTCACCTGACAAGTGTCCCTTTAAATAATGCAACTTCTGAACGTCGTCAATTGTATCGTTTTTGTGAATCAACGAGATAAATAAATCCCTAAATGATGTCCACTCTGTATATTTACCCGAGAACATTGGGATAATAATTTTAGGTAACTTAACATTATTATTCACCTTTGTGTATTGTTTATCTGAACCTGAACCTGCTGTTGACTTCGTGATTCTCGAAATGTGTTCCCTCAACTCTGACTTATACAGCATATAGTTTTCTTCAGTAACATCATACATGTCTGATTTGAAATAACTATGATCGCTATCAGTTGCAACTTTTACAATGTTTTTATGTGTTTCTACAAACGATTTCCATTGTTGTTCTAGAGTTTCCAATCTAGTCTCCAGAAACGAACCTGTAAGGCGTTCCTTTGGAGATTTTTTATAATTGACTCTGCCCTTCTCAATGGAGGTCTTAACATCAACTTGCAATTTTATAAGTGACTCCATATTGAGTTCAGACAATGTTTACACCAAATGAAAATACTTAATCAACTTTATAGTGAGGGAACAAGACTTTAAACACAAAATTATTACAAGTTCCAAATTAACTTATGAAATCCAAAGTGACACTGTTTGCAAATTTTACAAGTGTTTTGACACGAGACTGACACTTAGAAAAAATCGGGCATGGATTCCCCGTCTGTTCAAAATTTACGAAATTATTCTAAGTCCTGAACAAGAACTAATTTTATCAATGTGTTTTTTAACCACAACCGAAATTTTTCTAAGTCCCAATAATGTAATATGACTATGAAATTTATATCCAATGTGTTTAATCTAACTATCTAATACTAATTATAATAAACTCTTATTAAAGTCTCAAATTGTTACTGACAGCACTTCACTTCACTCATTGAATAGAATAAAAGTTTACTCACAGTTTGATCTTGATTGCATACTTCACTTAGTACTCAAATTTCTCCGAAGATGGCGCTCGTATCTCCACCGCCGCTACTGTTGATTGTTTGCTCCAGTGACACTCCGTTGATTACGCTTCCCAAGCGTACCCGCTGACAGCTGGTGACCACACACAGGTGGCGCCCTCTGCTGTTGACGAAGTAAGTCGCTGTTGCCTCTTCTTGGCACAAAGCGGCTGTAAGCACTTCAGGGCAATCCACCCTGGTTTCTGTGCTGAATGATGCACTAAAAACACGCGCGCGTCGACACTTCCGCGCACTGTATCCGGCTTAGAAGGACCATGTACAAAATGGATCTTCGGGAACCGAAATAACACTCACTTTTGACTGATTACCACTGAATTTAATATGTATATCTATTAATACGGTACAGTATGTGTGGGACTAATTTCCAATTAAAATTAATAAAGAATTTGTCCTTTTTATAAGGTGTGCGGTAACGAAACCATAACGCGATCTACAAAATTTGTTACAGCGCCATCTATTGAAGACGGATGGCACCAAAACTTCGATTCGACTTGAACACTCAGAGACGAACTTCTGGCGGATCTGGACGCTCCTCTCTCCACCACTCCCAACGACATCAGATTCCGTGGTCGGCCCCACCACTCAGATGGCGTCCTCAAAACCTGGTGTGAGGACGATTTCACGCTGGCGTGGCTCGTGGCGGTCGTGAACGCCATGGAATCACCACTCCCCAACACCAGCCTTGTAGTTCGGTCGCAGTCGGCTATACCGAGGAAGTTTCCCTGCGTGGTCAGCATTCCTGGCCGCGTAGAGAACCCGGAGAAGTCGCAAAAACTACTAGCTAGGCAGAACAGACACCTTAACATTAACTCCTGGGACCGCACCGCGACGAAGGAACACCCGGACGGTACTAAGACCAGCCTGCACTTCCGCATCCCGGAGGCGGAGGCGAGACTGGTGATGGAGAACGACCGTAGGCTGTATTACCTGATGGGAAACATATATGTCATCTTCCGCGAGCAGGTGCCAACCACCCCAAAAACCGAGGCAGAAATTAACACTGTTCCAACACCGGCACAGTTGGAAACACGGGAGACCCCAGTCCCATCTGGACCGATGGTGTCGATACCCACAGCACCACCATCGTCAACTCGGATGGACACTGACGTATCCGGGCCAGCTGTGCCACCTAAACCCGTTGACATGGAGCAGGACGTCCCATTGTCACCACTCCTCGAATCGGAGGAGGAGTGCTTTCCAGGGGGGGGAGGAGGGAGTGAACTTGGTGAACTCCCGTCCTCCCCCTTGCGGGATTGACATCGTCCAGGTAAACCTCCAGCACAGTCAGGCTGCGACGGCTTCCTTGCGCAGAGTGCTGGAGAAAAACCCGCAGACCATTGCCATGATCCAGGAGCCGTGGATCAATGGCAACAGGGTCTGTGGTCTGAATAACGCCGGAGGCAAATTGCTGCTGGACACTTCCGTAAGTAGACCGAGAGCATGCATGTACCTCCCCAAACACTCACCAACACTGTTAATTAACCAATTCTGCTCAAGGGACCTGACAGCCGTCAAGTTCAGCAGAAGTGACCAGCACCAACCGGACATCGTCCTCGCTTCCGTTTACCTGCCGGGCGACGAAGACCTACCCCTACCGGAGCTCAGCGCACTGGCTGAGTACTGCGAAAGGGAGGGTCTGGACATCATCGTCGCAGCTGACACGAACGCACATCATACTCTGTGGGGTAACAAAGATAACAACGACAGAGGTAAGGATATGCTTAACTTTATTTTCACTAACAATTTTAATCTGCTAAACCGAGGCTCAGAACCAACGTTCGTCACGAGACTCCATAAAACTATAATAGATCTCACCCTGGCGTCAACCAGGATATCGGATTTAATTACCGGTTGGCATGTGTCCAAAGAGGCCTCATGCTCAGACCATAGATGGATCCGCTTCCATCTAAACATTAACTTACAAAAACCCAAACCATGTAGGCTGCCGCGCAAGACAGACAGACAAAAATTTGTAAGCCTAGTCAATGCAAGTATGAACAACCTACATATGCCATTAGAAAACCTCAAAGTAACAGACCTAGACTTCTATACCGACATTATCACCTCGATACTTATCTCCAGTTACGAACAGTCATGCCCCCTCACCACACCAAGGCTGGGAAAGGGACAACACTGGTGGTGTTCATCCCTCGAGAGACTTCGACGAAAGTTGAGAAAACTCTTCAACAGGGCTATGAACACCAGAGAACCGACGGACTGGGATGAGTACCAAATCACAAAAAAACAATATAAAAAAGAAATCCGGCAGAGACGCACAGAGACCTGGAGACGTTTCTGTACGAACATCGAAAACAGCAACCAGGCCTCCAAGGTCAAAGCCTGCCTCTCTAAGGAGCAGGACCATTCCATTGGCTGCCTCAAAAAACCAGACAACACTTTCACAACAAATGATGCTGAAACAAGCGAAATTTTACTTGCCACCCATTTCCCTGGTTGCAAACTGGCAACCGAACAAGTATGGGTAGATACAAACGAACGACCAACTAGCCCCGAAGACTGGGAGGTTGCTCGAGAAACCATAGACAAAGAAAAACTGCTATGGGCAATTAACACTTTCTTACCTTTCAAGGCAGCGGGCCTGGACGGCATTTTTCCAGGACTCCTAAAATGGAGCGGACCTATTATAGCGGACCAACTAGTCAAACTACTGCAAGGTTGTCTCGCACATCGCTACATACCCCTGAAATGGAGGGAAGTTAAAATAATATTCATCCCCAAACCAGGTAGAAGTGACTACACACAGGCCAAATCCTTTAGACCTATCAGCCTTACCTCGTTCTTACTAAAGACTTTGGAACGTCTAGGCGATAGCGTGATAAGAAGCCGTGTACTAGCACTGAAACCTCTACACCCCAATCAACACGCCTATAGCGAGGGCAAGTCAACAGAATCAGCACTCCACCACGTGGTCTCCCGTATCGGTGGTGCTCTAAAGTCAAAACAACCCACCCTAGGAGCCTTTATTGATATTGAGGGTGCTTTCGACAAAACAAACTTCAACAGCATAAACAAGGCACTGCTCGAACACGACGTGCCTTTAACAATCATTGAATGGATAAACAACATGCTCAGACAAAGGGCTGTGCAACTCACAGTCAACACCACAACGCGAGGCATCGTAAGTAGAGGATGCCCACAAGGAGGAGTACTCTCCCCTCTATTATGGAACCTGGTGGTCAATGAGCTTATAACAGATCTAAACGCAAACAACCTCTTCACTGTAGGGTATGCGGACGATATCACGATCTTAATATCGGGGTTGTTCGAAAGTGCCATATGCGATAGAATGAGACAGGCTTTCAAGATAATTGAAGCCTGGTGCGCGAAGCATGAACTATCGGTCAACCCCCAGAAAACCGAACTAGTAATGTTCACAAACCGAAGAGCACCGGGTCCTTACAAACTCCCGAGACTCTTTGCAACCGAACTAACACTTAAGGAAGAAGTAAAATACCTAGGTGTAATTCTCGATAGCAAGCTGCTCTGGAATAAACATCTTGACCATAAACTGAATAAGTGTACAATCGCTTTCTACCAATGCAAAAGAATGATGGGAAGCAAATGGGGACTTTCGCCAAAAATAACCCTGTGGCTGTACACAGCGGTGATAAGGCCCATGCTAGCTTACGGGGCTCTGGTATGGTGGACACGCACAGAATTGTCCACTGTGATCGCCAAACTAAAGTCCTTCCAAAGGCTGGCTTGCTCATCAATCTGTGGATGCATGAAAACCACTCCAACTGCAGCAATGGAGGTAACTCTGAACTTAACGCCACTTGACATATACATCCAACAAGAGGCCACCATCACCGCCGTTAGATTGTGGCACCTGGGGCTCTGGGGTAACAACCACACTAGTACCCACACCACAATTCTTAGGCGAGCCCTGGAGTACAACCCACTAATAGCTGCTCCATGCGACAAAACTTTCAAACAACACTTCTTCAACAAAAAATACCATATAAGAACAAAAGCCGAGGAAAAGGATTACGCCGGAATCAGAGAGATACGCGTTTACACCGACGGCTCCAAAACAAAAAATGGCTCAGGAGCTGGCGTACACTCTCTAGACCTTGGCTTAAGCATCCACCTACCACTAGGCGAACACAGCTCGATTTTTCAATGCGAGTGTGTCGCCATAACAACGGCTGTGACGGCAATAAGTGAAATGAAGGTAAAGGGCTTTAATATAAGGCTCCTAACCGACAGCACAGCCGTCTTAAAAGCGCTAGACCACCAAATAACTAACAGCAAATTAATAGCAGAATGCCAAACTGCTCTAAACAAGATATCCACCCATAATGTAGTAACGCTACAGTGGATAAAAGGGCACAGTGGGTCCTACGGCAATGATGCTGCGGACGAACTCGCGAGGAGGGGTTCCGATACAACCACTGCTGGCCCGCTACCACTATTGCCAATACCTTTCTCACAGATCCGTACTTGGATACGCGAGAGATCTGTGAAACTACATAATGATAGATGGGTACAAACCATTGACTGCAGGCAATCAAAAATGGCCATGCCGTCGATAAACAAACGACTAACGAAACGTCTCTTAAGATTAGACCGAACTAGTCTAAGAACAATTATAGGGACAATAACGGGTCACTGTCCCCTCAACAAGCATTTATACACCATCGGTGTCACGGACAGTCCTCTCTGCAGGGGGTGTTTCGGCGCCGAGGAAACGGCCGCCCACGTAATACTGGACTGCGAGGCAGTGGCCAACCAACGATCCCAAATCCTCGGCACAGTGAGGTCGCTCCGCGAAGCCTGCGAAGCCCCCAGTAAGCTTCTGCGCTTCTGGGCGGAGCTAGGCTGGCTGATCTAGCCAGTGCTCTTCACGTACAATGGCCCAAGAAGAGAGGCTATGTGCGGAAAAAAGAGTCCCCTATCCTATCCTATCCTATGATAACATTTGTAATAAACTTAAACCAGCAAGATAATGGAGGTAACTTAACATCTGCTTTCTCGCTAAACTATTTCCAAAATCTCATTACGTGATAATAAAAGAGTTATGTAACTGAGAACTGGGAGGTGTACTGGGTGTTAATTCACCTCCGCCTAACCCTACGCAATACTAATGACGTATGTATTAGCTTGAACCAACTCCAGAGTACATAGTAAAAGAAATTATATTCTCAATTTGTTTATCTTAATTTTATTGTCCTCTTATACTTCCTTACTAGGTACATCTCTATAGAACTTGTCATCCTTTTATTCCACAGCCAGCAAAACCATATCGATATCACAGTCGCTGTAGTACAACAAGGATGCATTATTAGTCTGTATTCACGGCACGTTGTACCCGTCGGCGTCTCTCCCTGAGGGGAACAAAACAAGATTCATCCTCAATTCCCGCAGATGTATAAATTCCCTGGCAACCCCATTTGGATAATATGATGCAGTATTAATAAGCCTAGAATGTGATATTATCAGGATGGTATTAAAAGGAAAGAATTTAATCTATGCTAATATAATAAAGTTGGAGAGTTTGCTTGTTTGGTTGGTTGAACGCGCTAATCTCAAGAAATATAAAAAGTCGAAAAAATATTTTTATGTTGAATGTCTGTTATCGAGAAATGTAACGCTACTCAAAGGCATATAATGTCAACTTTCGTGTTTGAAAAAAAGACGTGATGAGTATCTAGACTGTTTATTCACATTCTGGAACTCATATTACAAATTATAGCTACGTAGTTCGGGGCTAGATGTCCCGTATAAAAAGTCCTAACTATTTTTTTTAATATACTCATAGCTATAACCTTGCACGTGATTTTAAAATAATTATGCCAAGTCGATCAAGTTTAAAAATACAAAATATAGATATCGGAAACACATGCTTAAGTAATATAGAATGTATTCAAAATATGGATCTTTTCCAACAAAATTTAATTTCCTAGCTACATAGCTTTAAAATAGGAAAAAGTCAAGATAATAATTTGCATTATTGCAATGTTTCAACCGGGAGAGACCAGAGCGTTCACACAGCGCCTCCCATGAGAGCTGCGAAATGAGATTCGTCCCCGTAATCCGCAGATGCATGACCTCCCTACTGAGGCAGGCGATGCTGCATTGATTAGTTCTTTATTATTACATAACATAACATAACATAAACTCACGCCTGTATTCCCCGAAGGGGTAGGCAGAGGTGCTAGCACCCACATTTCGCCAGTTTATGTTTAGGTCCCAATGTATAGGTGGCGAGCCTATTGCCATTAACCGGGCACTTATAAACCTGCGATAAATACACACATAACTTCGAAAAGCATCGATAAGTCATTGGTGTGTGCCATGGTAAACCTGGGATCGAACCCGAGACCTCGTCTCAGCAGTCCATTACCCATACCACTAGGCTACCGCAGATTCTATCTCAAAAAATATCAAATAAATAATATATTCACTCTTTATTCGTTATTTTGTCGGTGAGCATAGCGTACAAGTTGACAGAGATATTAAGATGAATCGAGAAGGCATGAGAATAAAGTTTGCTTTAAATATTGTTTTAGAGAATAACTAAACATTAGGTTTAGTAGGTACTGGTGGAGCGCTTATGTACTTTCTTAATTATTTCCCACATAAGTTAATTGTATTTCAATTTTTGTAATTTAAAAAAACCGCTTCTGTGAACGAATAATGTTTGAGTATTGGCGCTCATTTGTAGACCACTTAGTGTTGAAGAAGGCCAATAGATGGCGCTGTGCACAGATTTTTCGAACTATACTTTTGAGACTGAAGTTCCTACGAGCGTCACTCTCAAGCGTCACGGCGGACGATCTCCCCATTTTTTACTTGTCTCGCAGCCCGCTACCGCTCCGAACGGAAGTTGAGTACTTCAACTCCTCATTTCTTTTTCTGTGTAATTCTATAAGTTCCTTTGGCCACATTCTCAAGTCAGTATAAGTGAAGTGTATCGGAAGAAAACGACAAACTCAAGAAGGTCACCGGCCGGTCGACACCTACCTACCCACCAGCACGTGCCAGGAACCACGCCTGTCTGCAGCTGAATCCTGTTCCGGTTCTCTTGCGTTTTCATTCATAGAAGCGGTCACGTGTATTTTCTTTTTATTACAACCAAACTTCAGGTCACAGGTTCTTACACGCTCTGTGTGCAAACACACCAGTGGTCGGACTATTTACACGTCCTACCACAATTTATGGTCCTTACGAGTCGGATAGGCCAGTAAATAACATATTCACGTAATTATTGGTGAATAATATTTCTTTCCTATTCATTTAATTAAAAGATTCACGTAATTTTGGTGAATTCTTTCCGCCATCTTAGTTTCATTACTTTCATTCGCTAACAGATTTACGTAAATTATTTGGTAAATTCTGCATTTAAAACGCTAAATCTACGTAATAATTGGTAGATATTTATAATAGTTGGTGATTTACGTATTAATTGGTAAATACTCATCATTCTATTCACACACGCGTAACTTTGTAGGTACCTATCTAGGTACGTAGGTAGTTACATTCCCGCTCCGCCGTGCTACTTGCGCTATTATATAATAAGCCATAGTACAATTTTCAATAAAAAGTATATCTAAACTGTTTGTGTTAGATAATCTTCTTGTTATATTTCAATATCCTAGTTATCTATATAGTAGGTCCTACCTATCGTTAATTTGCAAACATGTCGTCAGATCTCGAAACGAAGCTTATTATGTTGAATCAAAAAAAGGAATTATTGTTTGCACGCATTACTCGTTGGTATAAATCGTTAAAATCCATTGTTTGTTTTGATATAACGACGCGAGCTAATGAGGATTTTTTGGCTGAGACCGAGACCATCGATGATGTTCGCGATAAGTTCGAGTCGATTGTAGATCAAATAAATAGCTCAAATTTATCATTAGAATCCCCTGTGGAACCCGACTATTCTTGCCTTGACTCATTTGATGAATTGTATTCGAGAATAAAACGCATCAGAAATAAATTATCTACTCCCAAGGTCAAGGAGGTCGCCTCACACGGGTCGAGTAATTCGAACGCGTCTGTAGTGAAATTGGAAATGCTTGTTATTCCGAGTTTTGACGGACGCCCTGAAAACTGGAATACATTTTATCAGTCCTTTAAGGCCAATATTCATTCAAACAAACAATTGTCTGATTCGCAACGTGTGCAATACCTATTCTCAAAACTAACCAATGACGCATTAAAGTTCACTGCCGGTATTGTTCCGTCAAGTGAGACCTACAGTATAGTTTGGGACGCCTTGGTCAAGAAATACCAAGATAAACGTTCATTAGGTTCATATTATCTTAATAATATATTAGACTTAAAGAATTGTTCACCTAGTGTGAACTCACTTGATTCATTTATAGGTATATATTCCTCCTCTATCGCCGCGCTTAAAGAGTTAGGTATAAATGATTTAACGGACTTCATGTTTCTACAATGTGCCTTGAGGAAAATGGACACTCTAACCATCCAAGCCTTCGAACTTTCTGTTCGAGGTGTCGATATACCTACGACGCAACAGCTGATCGACTTTGTACAAGATCATGCTAAGATGATTGAACGGTCAAACCCGCGGTCTTCGTCATATGCGAAGTCGTCCACTGCTGGGACGCCACAGTCTAGTGATAGGCGTGTACAGCGTAATTCTAAGTCGTTTGTTGTCAGTGAGCCGATTAATAATAAGTCGAATGCGCCCGCCGCAGTTAACGCGTCCTGTTGTTTATGTGGCGGCAGCGACCACCGACACCTGTATGACTGCGCTCAGTTTAAAAATATGCAAAATGCAAAGGCTAGATATGAGTTTATTAAATCTAAGCGTGGTTGCGTCAATTGTCTAAGCACATTACATAATCTCCCGCAATGTAAAAGTACGTCAGTTTGCTTCTGTCAGAAAAAACATCATAAATTATTGCATTTTGATAATAATGTTAATAATTCGCACTTGCATGCGACGAATGCTGTCGCTTCCCCGCCGCCCCAGTGCGACCATGTTAGTCTCACTCCTGAGTCACCGCTCGCTTCAAGCACTGTGCATTCGTATGCCTCTAGCCATAAGTGTGATATTCTCTTGGCAACCGCTCAGGTGTATGCTCGCCCTAAAGGTAGCACTGGAAATAAATCTGTAGTCAGATGTCTAATTGATAATGGCTCACAGAATAACTTAATAACATTGTCCTGTTGTCGTTTATTAAATTTACCAATAATACCAATGAGTAATTCTGTTGTCAAAGGTGTTGGTTCCACTTCGCACCCGATAGTAGGCTATGTGTATTTGGACATTGAATCTCGTATTTATGCAGATCATAAGTATACTATACATGCGTTAGTTATGAATAGCCTTACGGATCAATTGCCCTCGCAATTAATTAAGTGTGATCGCGAGTTAAATCTCCGCGATTGACCGCTTGCTGACTTAAGCTGGAACATTCCAGGAAACATTGATATAGTATTAGGTGCACAGCTCTTCCCATATATCTACTTAGGAAATAGAGTCGAGTGTGGTCCCAGTGCCCCTTGTGTACTATCAACCGCGTTTGGGTATGTACTTATGGGTGATTACCCACGTAAAGATGTTGTGCCTACAACCGCATCCTTTTCTGCGCTAGCACTAAATGATTTAGTGCAAAAATTTTGGGAAATTGAGGAAGTTCCTGTGAAGCGCCTATTGTCTCCAGAAGAAACCGAGTGCGAGAATATTTTCACATCTACTGTGACTCGCGATGACGTAGGTCGTTATACTGTTGCGCTGCCGTTCTGCAAGGATCCCTCTGAACTAGGGAACTCGCGCGGCGTCGCTCACCGCCGGTTTTTGTCGCTCGAGCGTAAACTTCGTCAATCACCAACCGTACGCGAAAATTACAATAAGGTTATTCAGGATTATTTAGATAACGGTTATCTTAGTCTCGTTGATGACTCTAATTTGTCTATGGATGGTTATTACATACCACATCACGCAGTAGTTCGACATGACAAACCGATGCCACGTATTGTGTTAGACGCGAGCGCTAAAACCCACACTGGTCTTTCGCTCAATGATATTTTACATATTGGTCCCAATTTACAGGCAGACCTGTTTTTATTATTATCAAATTTTAGGCTATTTCCTATCGCAATGAACGCTGACATAAAACAACATTATTTACGTATTGGCGTACCTGTTGACCATCGTAAATACCTGCGCATCTTATTCAGGTTCAAGGAATCGGATGAAATTCAGACCTATGTGTTTAATCGACAGGCGTTTGGTCTGAAGTCAAGTCCGTATATAGCTATACGTACTGTGCGTCAGCTGGCTACTGACACGAGTCCGCACTTCCCTGACGCCGCAAAAGTGGCAGAGACCTGTCTGTATACTGACGATTTAGTTCATTCCGCACCTGATGAGGACACTGCTGTACACTTAGCTCGCAACTTGATAAAACTGTTCAAGGCTGGCGACTTTGACTTAGTGAAGTGGTCTAGCAATTCTTCTGTGCTGCTAGACTCACTTCCTGATACTCACCGCAAATCGCTTGAGTTTGATGTTGGCAGTCATGTCGCAAAGGTTTTAGGTCTCTCGTGGGAGCCGTGTGGAGATAATTTTTATTTCACATCCACCTTGGTAGATGAGAAGTGCACTAAGAGAAATATACTCTCTATAGTTGCGCGACTATTTGACGTGCTCGGGTTGGTGGCACCTGTGATACTCTACGCCAAGTTGTTAATTAAGGAACTTTGGCTTAGTAAGAGTGATTGGGATGACCCTGCTCCAGAGCATATACGCTCACGCTTTTCCGCTCTCGTTCAAGAATTAAAATTGCTTGACACACTGAAAATTCCGCGATATATAGGTGTCGAAGTTGATTGCGAATTACGTCTTGTCGCATTTTGTGATGCCAGCCTGAATGGCATGGGATGTGTTATTTATGCACATTGTACCTACCCATCCAGCATTCAAACTCGCATTTTGTGTGCGAAATCAAAGGTCACTCCGACAAAGATTACTACGCTTGCTCGATTAGAGTTATGTGCTATTTTGCTTATGTCAAAGTTAATAAGAACTGTACGTGATTCTTATGCATTACGCATTCCCATTACTGACATTTACGCCTTTTCTGATTCCACGATTGCCTTATCATGGGTTCACTCGTCACCACATCGGTGGTCGATTTTTGTTAGCAACCGGGTCGCTCAGTGTCAAGAAAACTTGAACGCTAAACATTTTTATCACGTCGCCGGAGCCATTAACCCGAGTGATTGTCTATCACGCGGCATGCTCCCCTCGCAACTTTTGACTCATGATTTGTGGTGGAACGGTCCAGCATGGATCCGCGGCCCCCCTGATGAATGGCCTATTAAGTCATTCTCTCCCGCCAACTGTTCTGACTTACCTGAGCATAAGGCAAATGTGTTAAGTGTGACAACAAAACACACAGAGTCGCCATTGTTATGTACATTAGCACAACGTGTTTCTTCTTGGCAGAAACTACTACGCATCATTGCATACGTTTTAAAATTCGCACGATTTAAATCTAAGATCGAACCTCATTCTGTATCAGGATTGTCAATCGCTGAGACGGCATTGATTCTCGCCGTTCAATCAGTTCACTTTGCTGAAGATATAAAATTGTTAAAGGCTGAGAAGTCACCCTCGAAGAAGCTGCTGCATCTTGCAGTCTTCTTAGATGAAGAAGGCATTTTGCGCATAGGTGGCAGACTTTCTAAATCGATGCTTCCATTTGAAGCTAAACATCCTGTCCTTCTCCCTAAACGCGATCACGTTGTTGATCTAATAATTCAGCATTTTCACGTTGTCAATTGTCATACTGGACCTGGACTCCTCATGTCTATCATACGCCAACGCTTCTGGATATTAGACGCTAGAACTGTTATCAGATCTAAGTTACGAAAGTGTAACATTTGCTTTAAATGCAATCCAACGCACCCTACACCAATAATGGCTGATCTGCCCAATTATCGTGTATCAGAAGCCAAAGCCTTTTGTCATACTGGGGTTGATTACGCTGGTCCAATAAAGACCATACTTTCTCGTCGTAGAGGTCAGCATTCTCAAAAGGCATACATTATATTGTTTATCTGCATGGCCACACGTGGCCTTCATATCGAATTGACCAGTGATTTAACCACTGATTAGTACTTACAAACGCGCTGTAACCAAATTGTATCCTATCCCAACGCAATAACTTACAACGCTAAATAGAATCTTAAACTTTAATTTTTAACTCAAACTTTAAACATACTTTAGATAGAATATTGTTAGTCTAAGTTGTTATTTTAGCTATGTGTATTATTATGTTATACAAATTCACTATGGGCTCTAATCAGCCAGTGTTCGCTTGTTTGTTTCGTAACATCTTGCGACGTTCCAAAGCCGGGTGCATGGTGGAGCGCTTATGTACTTTCTTAATTATTTCCCACATAATTTAATTGTATTTCAATTTTTGTAATTTAAAAAAACCGCTTCTGTGAACGAATAATGTTTGAGTATTGCCGCTCATTTGTTGACCACTTAGTGTTGAAGAAGGCCAATAGATGGCGCTGTGCACAGATTTTTCGAACTATATTTTGAGACTGAAGTTCCTACGAGCGACACTCTCAAGCTTCACGGCGGACGATCTCCCCGCACATTTTTTACTTCTCTGACCCGCTGCCGCTCCGAACGGAAGTTGAGTACTTCAACTCCTCGTTTCTTTTTCTGTGTAATTCTATAAGTTCCTTTGGCCACATTCTCAAGTCAGTATAAGTGAAGTGTATCGGAAGAAAACGACTAACTCAAGAAGGTCACCGGCCGGTCGACACCTACCTACCCACCAGCACGTGCCAGGAACCACGCCTGTCTGCAGCTGAATCCTCACGAGGTGGAACTCAGGTCAGTGCCGGTTCTCTTGCGTTTTCATTCATAGAAGCGGTCACATGTGTATTTTCTTTCTATTACAACCAAACTTCAGGTCACAGGTTGGTCTTATACGCTCTGTGTGCAAACACACCAGTGGTCGGACTATTTACACGTCTTACCAGGTACTATTCCTCATTTCCCCGGTTTATTGGGATTTTGGTAGGAATTGGTAGGATTTAGACTGAAGATATTATGTAGAAATAAAGATGTCGTCATATCAACTACACCTCCCTCGATTAATTTTGAATGCAAAATTTTAAGTTCTACGTCCTTGTTGTTCAAAGCTCGGACACAGAACAGATTAATGCATGGACGTACTGTTGATCCATCCAGGCGTACCGCTCGGATCAACAGTACGTCCATGCGTAATAAAAACAGCTGAAAGTATTCATTATTTGTCTGCAGTAATTCTGCATATGCTAATATAAGTGGCACTAATATAAAGTGGTTCATTTAAAGTTGCTGAAATGCATGCGAGTCATTATAAATATTATACAATGTAATGATAATATTTAGAGTTATGCTGGTATAGTGCTATCTCTTGGCTAATTATTGTCATAATATATAAGTTTTGGGCTAAATATAGTATGCAAAATGAAGGTAAAATGTAAAACTGAATCCAGAATAGACGCAAAGGTCGTAAATAAGGATTATGTAGGGTAGGTATGATAATCACGTAGCAATAGACGAAAATAATGGGGAAATAATGTAGATGGTATGAAATTGGAATTTGTGTTTATACCAGTAGACAATCGGATATTAGTATAATTTTAACAGAATTAACTTTCCACGAGAAATGAAAGTGAGGAGGTTTGTGTCTTTGTGGCCTGCAGAATCGAAGTGTTAGTGCGCTTATGTAAGATACAAAAAACAATTTATGCGCTTTAAGAAAATCTTGCCCGGTAGGAGGCAATTTGCTCTTTTATCAAATAAAATACATGGAGGACAGAATGATTAGATTTCATTCTTCATGGTGAAATACAGTTTTGTCGACCCTTTATAGAAAATAATTATAGCCGCGTGATCAAAAGTTACTTTTTATCCGACTGCCGAAGATCTTTTGAGAAATGTTTTGTCGCGATAACCGACATCCACGCGGGCAGAGCGCGGGCAAAAGCTAGTTTTTTTTATAAATTATCAAACTTTATTCAACAGATTATCTTTTTACCTAAACTACTGGCAAATTACATTTATTAAGATAAAAATCGGGTCCCTCCGGAACGGGTGCCTCAGGAACTGGGGCCCTCGGGTACGAACCCCAGCCTGAACGGCTTGACGAATTTGGACATGTGAGGTGTCATTAGATTTGCCGTAATTGTGTGAGTGACACCAGCTATATTAAAATTTCGAAAAAAAAAATGGCGCCAAAACGTATGTTATCAAAAATATTTTTGACTCAAACTTATCAAGTAGGGTATCAAAATGAAGGAAATTAGAAGGAGATTAAAAAAAATATGTACATGTCATATCATAACTAAAAGTTTAAATAAAACAAATGATTCAAAAATAATAAAGCCCGACTGCCTATGAAAAGATCGAAATAAGTTTGATAGCAGGCGGTATATAATTGGCTAAATTTCTTTCGGTTTATAATTGGCTAATGGGTACAGCCTGCTATCAAACTTATTTCGATCTTTATTTTTTAATCATTTGTTTTTTTAATCTTCATTTTCTAGGGAAATGTTAAACTCATGAAATCAATGATATTTGTTGCTTTTTTCGGGGCTGTATACATTTCTTACCAACAAACTTATGAAATAAACAGATCTAAAGAAATCTGGATATATTCCATCATTGTGGTACAACAAAACAAAGGCAGTGGCTCGGCAAGAGTAAGATTGAGCGGTCCACAAATTAAGTACAAAGGCTGTCACCGGTGCGCCGGTGCTCAGGCCACGCTTCTCATGAAATATTCATGGACACGGATGCGGTCGAATGTACCGCTACGATATATTTACCGCTGACCGCGCCGGACGCCGAAATAATAACTAGCCGAGTATTATGGATCATATATGTGGTTATGGTGGACTGTGCGTTACTTCCGCATAATTATAAGGAGAGGATTAAATTGAAAACGGATTTTTTGTAAAAACATTGACGTAGGTAATTTGAAAGGTTGTTACATACTATGATAAAGACGGGAAGGCTCATTACCCTGACAGGAGCAGCACAGAGACGGCGCGCAGTGGCGGTGGCCCATGCATCATTATAACCGGATGAGGACAAGGCTACAAGGTTCTTCGTATTTCATGTGAGGCTGCTTGCACGACCGGGTAGTCATCGTTGCTGAAGTTCCTGAGGATTTTCTTCCCAGGATAGGTTTACCCTTTTCTACTTTACAAACTCTTTAGATCCTTTGTTCCTTTTAAATTATGCAAGATTACAGATTATTATTACTCTCAAGTGTGACCTAAATATAACATCAAGGTTAGTTTTAAAGTTGTAATAAATCCAACACAAATAAATCATAAAGTAAATTACAAACAAACTGTATAAAATATTTATATCAAGTACTTATCTAAACTGATTTATGTTTGGTAACTTAAACTGAATTAAGTACGTTCCACGGCAAATAATATCAACTTTGAGGTCTGAGTTAGGTACTTTTCCCACCGCCGGCGATTAACAAGAAACGAGAAAAGCTTGCAACTATGAGACGAACAAAGTTATTGTACTTGAGGTAGCGAACAGCGAGTGATGAGTGCTTGTGTAGCTCTAATTGCTAGGTAAGGTATATAATAAGCGATTTCGCATGTGGTCCGGGTGATTACCCGGGCCACTCGCGAAGGTGGCTGAGATGTAACATTACTAATTTTTGCTTTCTCTTTGGCAAATTTTTTCATTGAGATAGTAGATAAACTTATAGAAAATAAAAAACCCCCGTCACAAAAAACACCTCCAAAAAGTTGAAAATAACTAGTTTGCCTTTTAACTTTAACGGTTGCCATGTCGGGGGACCTTGAATTATTCCAGAATTAGTTAGGGTCCCCCGACATGGCAACCGTTAAAGTTAAAAGGCAAACTAGTTATTTTCAACTTTTTGGAGGTGTTTTTTGTGACGGGGGTTTTTTAATTTTAAATGTAATTTTTATTTTATACTTTTTAAAGTGATCTACTAGTCAAGCTCTTTCATTTGTTACCCATATTGAGGGAGTTATGAAGAAATATGTATTCCAACATGTTGTGACGGCGGCCATCTTGGGTCGATTTTTTTCAAACATAGCTAAGAACATTCCCGACTAATATACCTTTCAAACAAAAAAAACTACATCCAAATCGGTTCATCCGTTTGGGAGCTACGATGCCACAGACAGACACACACACACACACACACACACACAGACACGTCAAACTTATAACATATATAAAAGTGAGAGTCTCATCGTAGTAAGATAAACAGAACAGCATTTAACTCATATAGGTTTGTTTGTATTTCATTCACACAAGATCTGCATTGTACGTGAAGATTTCTTGAGAGAGAAATTATCGATAGTTGTTCATTTCCTCGCTAACAGTGGGACTAATGCTTTAGTTGTAAGCTGAGATATATTTATACACGAGTTGGCGGTAGATTAACAAAGAAGTTGTAACTTGGATGTTCGCGAGTCTATTGTTTGAATAAAGATTAGCAAGGCCCTCTGTGGATTTACCTAATACCCAAATAGATTATTAGTTCAGGGGCTTAGTACCAAACAACAATAGCGATCTTATTTGTTTTATAGATTTAATTAGTTAACTTATAGATTTACAAGTTGATTGTTTACAGTTTGAGAATGCCGTAAGGGCGAAACCGGTCAGGTTGAGAAGGCTCAGACGCAGAAAACCACTTCTCAAAATGTCCACTGGTCGCAATATATCTCTTTCGCAGAATGTCCCTTTCGCAAAATTTCCCTTTCGCAAAAAGTCCTTTTCTCAGAATGTCCACTTCGCAAACTTAAATAAACTCAGTGTAAACGTACAAGTGTGTTATTCAATATGATTGTTTGATATTAATTATTATGATAAAAGCAGATGGTTTTTGACAATATGGCTACGCTAGTACTTATTCTGTGATATGGTATTGTACTCCTACAATCGTTTGAATAATTTTATAATGGTAATACATCAAAAAGTGATACAATTCAATTGTATTCTATTTATAGTATTTCATTATATTATAGCAAAATGACATCACTTTATTAAGTAATACAATATCTAAGTACATACATACATATTATAATCACGCCTTTATCCCCGGAGGGTTCCGTAACGTAACCCGTACAAAACCGAACTAGTTATGTTCACAAATAAAAGGGTACCTACTAGGCGAATACCGACTTCCAAAACTCTTCGAAACGGAACTCCAACTGTCAAAAGAGGTCAAATACCTAGGCGTTATTCTTGACAGCAAGTTAACATGGAGTAGCCATCTGGACAATAAATTAGTAAAGGCTGAGATTACCTTCTGGCAATGCAGAAGAATGATTGGTAAAAAATGGGGGCTAGCACTGAAAATCATTATGTGGCTTTACGAAACAGTTATCCGTCCCATGATAGCTTATGGCGCCATTGTCTGGTGGCCAAGGACCAAAAACAGCACAACATCAGCTACACTACAGAAGACCCAAAGATTAGCCTGCATGGCAACCACTGGTTGCATAAAATCCACCCCTACCGCGGCAATGGAAGCCATGCTTGGACTACCACCCTTGGATCTGTTCATCCGCCAGGAAGCAACAGTTGCGGCTATACGCCTAAGGGCACTCAACCAATGGAGCGAGAGAAACACACGACACACTTCACTGCTCACTGAGCTCACGAAGGAGATACCCATGATGGGAGCAGTAAATGATCGTGTACCTAAACAGTACGTTTTCGACACAAAATACAAGATTCAGCTTCATGAGGACCATCGCTGTGAGGCCTTATGCCCAGCAGAGTTGCGTATCTTCACAGATGGATCCAAAACAGGTACTGGCACCGGGGCCGGCATACCTACGAACCATAGTGAACCAACGAACGAGAGATCAACACAACAGAGACTGGATGAACCTGGAAGTGTGCAGACAGGCCAGAGAGGCACTTCCTGTGCTTGATAACAGACTGACCAGGCGACTTCGACAACTGGACAAACGGCAACTACGCACGGCTACGGCTGCCATCACGGGGCACGGTTCCTTCAATAAACACCTTTATATTTTAGGTATCACCGACAGCCCTCTCTGCAGAGCCTGCATGAACGAGGAAGAAACTGCGGCACACGTGCTTCTACACTGTCCTGAAACCGCCACATACAGGGCTAAGTACTTCGGAAACACAGGTACGCTCCGGGAGATCACCAGTAGTGTGAATAGCCTTCTGGCGTTCTTCAACGAGTTGGGGTGGATCGAATAAAATGCCCACCCTCACGCAAAAACCGCGCCTTGTCGTGGAGTTGCGGATAATAGCCCGTTATACCATGCCATACCATACCCCGGAGGGTTAGGCAGAGGTGAATAAACACCTTCATTTCACCAATAATTGTTGTAGGTCCCATGTAATAGGGGGTGAGCCTATTGCCATATTCCGGGCACTATTGTTGACTCGGGTCTATATCTGAGGCTGAGTCTGGGCTGCATATATCTGTCTGATGTTAAACAGCCCTATCCCTTAGTCGCCTTGTACAGCACCGCACGGGAAGAGATAGGGTGGCCCAAATTCTTCTCTGCCGGGAACCATGCCGTTTTAATATAATATCTAAGTATATTATATTAAAACCGTATATGTGTCAAACAATTTGATTCTGTGTGAACAAAGTAATATCTGAAATTCACGCGGGCGAAGTCTAGTGCCAAGTCAAACTTAAAAACTTACTCAATTTAATGTTGCACCGCCTTGAAACTTGCATCTTTGAATCATTGAAGTTTTGCGGTCAGTATTTCTTATACTTCATAGATTCGTTAGATAGTGTAAATAGCAATATATAATGTACAAATTTAAGGCCCGTATTCTAGAATGACACTTAGTCCTGAATCTTGATGAAGGCGGGAGCGGGAGAGAACTCTCCCACCCGAGTTCCGCAGTCGGCGGCTTGAACACCGCCGACGTGTCTTCGCCGAAGACCATCGGCCTCCATGACCGTGGGCCTGAGGACGGTGAGGTGACGGCTGCTCACCGTCCTTAGAGAGGCAGGCCCATGACGGCAACGTGACGTGAGGGATTCACGTACGCCTGAGAAGCGAAATGACACCCGAAAACCCCCCATAGACGCGGGATAGCACCCGAACCACCCTTTAGGCGAGGCCGCAAATGTAGCCGTAGGTCTGATGGGAGTCTTGGGACATCCTTCCGAGGGCTTACCCGGGGCTCTTAACCATAGGTGTTAGGTGCTACCGTGAGGGTTTTTAGTTGGTAGGAGTCCGGCATAACATCCACGAAGGATTTTCCCTCACGGTAAAAAAAATGCCGTAAAGAATATAAACATGTGCTTCTTCATAAAAATAATTATGTTCCACTTTCCACATGACACAACAAAAGCTAAAAACAGAATACATATCAATTCCAAAACCAACAATCACGATGTCACTATTGTCAGAAGGTGATCTACCTACTTGAAATAAATAACCACAAACAGAACGTGAGAACGTCATTTATCATTCTGATGAAATTCTATTAAATTTCAGTGTAATAAATCACGTTACCTAAGACTTGTGTCATAAATACCAAATTTTATCATCAGTCTCGGTAAAAGACTGAGGGAAATTGAATAATGAAGCTGAATAACAAGTAACTAGGTACTAAAGAAGAATAGAAAATAAGAACCGAAGAGTAAAAAAAAAGAGTATTTAAAATATCATAGTCACTCACATTACTGTTTGAACTATTGGGATATTTACCATGTTGTGTAAAAAAATATCGGAAACTCGAAACAATACAACATTGTAAATATCCCAATATTTCCAGTAATAAGAACAGAGGCTTAAATTCCAATGAAATGATATTTTAATTTATGAACATGATACGAATAGCGTTGAGATGGTTATCAGAAATCCCAATGTTGCGGTCCACTATTAAACTAACATGCCTAACCGTTTCGCGAAAGAGAATTTGGTCAGGGAATATGTAAGATAAAAAGTTATTCTATTTTAATATCTACTATTGTAATTACATAAAATGTATTTTGGTTTATTCTACAAACAGTACCTAGCTGAGCCCACTTGAGGGCTTCTTTTTCCCGAAGTATTTCGAACTTTAAAAAGTTAGCATAAATAAATGCTAAAAAAATGTCATTCAAAAAAAAGTACCTATCTAAATTATTAATAATAATAAATAATCTACAACATTCTATACAACGCTATCTACACCCATGGTAAGCTTAACTAGCTTGTGTTATGGAATCTAGAATGCGGATGAACATATTCAGATGCAGACATTCGCGTAAACTTTAGAAAATATCATATTTAGATACTTTTCTTTTAGTAAATACGTACATATTATATATAGAAACTCTTTGCAATTGATTTCCATTGCATTTTATAAGTATAGTATCTACCTGTCACTAGCTTATATCTAAAAACTAATAAAAAATGTAAATAGATATCCCGAGGAATAAAAAAATGCAGTCAAAAACATCATCAACTACTATGGGCATACAGGAAAAAGCCAAGTATAGAAAACAAGATTACTTTTAAAAATTACAGTGCTTCATATAGGAAAATATTTAGACTAACACAAAAAGCTCAAAATAACCACTTTATTAACACAGCATATAATAAATCCAAAGCTACTTGGCAAATAATTAATAAATCAAAGTTCTGCCTACCTACAGAAACAATTACCTCAATAAAAAATTATAATACATCAATAACTAAACCTCAAGACATTGCTAATGAATTTAATAACTACTTTATCGATGAAATAGAAAATAAATGTGTCAATAATCCGAATATTGATTTTGAAAATTTGACATAACACTCATTCTTTATGCTGCCTATATTGGAAGATGACATAATAAAAGTAACAAATCAACTCAAAACACTGTGGGTTTTGATGGCGTCCTGACGAAAGTAATTAAGTATGTAGTGGAGGTAATAGCTCCGCTGCTAGCTCACATTTTCAATTTAAGTGTTATAAATGGAGTCTTCCCTGAGAATTTAAAACGAGTGATTATAAAACCCATTCACAAAAAGAAAACAAAACCGACTTGAAAAACTATGGACCTGGCAAAAATTCCAATTTTTTCAAACATTTCGAAAAATTAGTCTATTACTAACTACCTTAACAAGTATGATTTGATCTGTCACAATCAAAAGGGTTTCCGAAAAAACATGACCATTAATATGGCAATTTTTGATTTCTTATCGCAGATTATGGATCCTGTTGATAAAAGAATACCAGTCTGTGCCATTTTCACAGATATGACCAAAGTTTTTGCTATGTGGACCATAAAATCTTATTGAATAAAGTACAGGGGTATGGAATCAGAGGTAATATTCTGAGACTCCTGGAATCCTACTTGACTAACCAAATACAATACACAGAAATATCTAGAATATGTCCAAAAAATAATCTAGAAACTATACACATTTCAGAACCAAGAACGGTCAAATATGGTGTGCCACAGGGCAGTGTTTTAGGACCTTTATTATTTCTAATATATATTAATGACCTTCCAAAAGCTACTAATAATAATAACATGGTGCTTTTTGCCGATGACAGCACAGCAGTAATAAAATGTAATGATCCCAATGAATACCAAAACGAAATAAATAATTCGTTATCTAATATTATCACTTGGCTCAATAATAATAATCTCAAAATAAATCTAAAAAAGACTACAGTACTACATTTCCACCAAAGGAGTAGTATTCCGGATATAGAGGTGAAATATAATGATTTTAAAATAGAGAAAACTGCAAAAGCTACATTCTTAGGCATAATAATTGATAGCCAACTTACTTGGAAGCCACATGTAGATAAGTTATGCAAGAGATTGAGTCAGGCTTCATATGCACTCTTACAACTCTCAAAAAAAGTGAATCAAAAATCACTCTTAATGGCATATCATGGGTTAGTGGCATCATATTCTGGGGACAATCAAGCGATCGGGAAACTGTCTTTAAGATGCAAAAGAGATGTATCAGGTCCATGTGGGGTTTGAGAATGATTGGTAGTTGTGTGCCCTACTTCAAAGAGTATAAATTACTTACTTTAACAGGATTGTATATAATGAAAACAGCTATGTTTGTAAAAACCAATCCTAAACATTTTCAACTAGTATCAGATGTTAGGAAAGGTCCAATACGCCGACAATATGTTGAAAAGCTCTGTAATGTAAACTGTAAAACAGCCCTTATGGAAAAAAGTATATTTGGTACAGCACCAAAAATATTTCATAAACTCCCAAGGGATATGAAATCTATGCCTGTATCTAAATTAAAAAAATCCCTACAATCATTGTTAATTGACAAGTGCTATTATACGCTTGACGAATTCTTAAATGATACTTCAATATAATGTAATACTGTGACATTTTAATTCTAAACTATGACATTATAATAATAACAATACTTATAATAATTCATTGATTGTATCATGACATTGTGGCTAAGTAGCTTTTAAATCAATTTGTATGCCCAAGTGACAAAACATAGTGATCCTACTATTTATATATAAGATCTTTGTATACCTATGTTTTACAAATAAAGATATTCTGATTCTGATTCTGATTCGAATACATAGGGAAAAAGAATCTTCTCGGGCGGGACTCGAACCCGCAGTCTTTCCCTTACAGGGGGAATGCCTGACCAATTCGGCTACCGAGACATGCCCGATATGATTCAAATTTCCCTCTTTATACGTCTTTAAGGCGACGTAGCGTCATCTACCGATTTTCTTACGAACTATCGGAATCAATGAATGATGTTACAATCATTTTTAAACATTGATTTTTTGATAACTGCGCCCAAACAATTGAAGGAATTTTTACAGCATTAAGTATGCTAACTATACAAATCGAATACATAGGGAAAAAGAATCTTCTCGGGCGGGACTCGAACCCGCAGTCTTTCCCTTACAGGGGGAATGCCTGACCAATTCGGCTACCGAGACACGCCCGATATGATTCAAATTTCCCTCCTTATACGTCTTTAAGGCGACGTAGCGTCATCTACCGATTTTACGTATAAGGAGGGAAATTTGAATCATATCGGGCGTGTCTCGGTAGCCGAATTGGTCAGGCATTCCCCCTGTAAGGGAAAGACTGCGGGTTCGAGTCCCGCCCGAGAAGATTCTTTTTCCCTATGTATTCGATTTGTATAGTTAGCATACTTAATGCTGTAAAAATTCCTTCAATTGTTTGGGCGCAGTTATCAAAAAATCAATGTTTAAAAATGATTGTAACATCATTCATCGATTCCGATAGTTCGTAAGAAAATCGGTAGATGACGCTACGTCGCCTTAAAGACGTATAAGGAGGGAAATTTGAATCATATCGGGCGTGTCTCGGTAGCCGAATTGGTCAGGCATTCCCCCTGTAAGGGAAAGACTGCGGGTTCGAGTCCCGCCCGAGAAGATTCTTTTTCCCTATGTATTCGATTTGTATAGTTAGCATACTTAATGCTGTAAAAATTCCTTCAATTGTTTGGGCGCAGTTATCAAAAAATCAATGTTTAAAAATGATTGTAACATCATTCATTGATTCCGATAGTTCGTAAGAAAATCGGTAGATGACGCTACGTCGCCTTAAAGACGTATAAGGAGGGAAATTTGAATCATATCGGGCGTGTCTCGGTAGCCGAATTGGTCAGGCATTCCCCCTGTAAGGGAAAGACTGCGGGTTCGAGTCCCGCCCGAGAAGATTCTTTTTCCCTATGTATTCGATTTGTATAGTTAGCATACTTAATGCTGTAAAAATTCCTTCAATTGTTTGGGCGCAGTTATCAAAAAATCAATGTTTAAAAATGATTGTAACATCATTCATTGATTCCGATAGTTCGTAAGAAAATCGGTAGATGACGCTACGTCGCCTTAAAGACGTATAAGGAGGGAAATTTGAATCATATCGGGCGTGTCTCGGTAGCCGAATTGGTCAGGCATTCCCCCTGTAAGGGAAAGACTGCGGGTTCGAGTCCCGCCTGAGAAGATTCTTTTTCCCTATGTATTCGATTTGTATAGTTAGCATACTTAATGCTGTAAAAATTCCTTCAATTGTTTGGGCGCAGTTATCAAAAAATCAATGTTTAAAAATGATTGTAACATCATTCATTGATTCCGATAGTTCGTAAGAAAATCGGTAGATGACGCTACGTCGCCTTAAAGACGTATAAGGAGGGAAATTTGAATCATATCGGGCGTGTCTCGGTAGCCGAATTGGTCAGGCATTCCCCCTGTAAGGGAAAGACTGCGGGTTCGAGTCCCGCCCGAGAAGATTCTTTTTCCCTATGTATTCGATTTGTATAGTTAGCATACTTAATGCTGTAAAAATTCCTTCAACTGATTCTGATTCTCAGCAAGATTATACTATAGATAAAATGATTTTAGATTGACATGGTCATTTCGATTACACTAGGAAAAATGAATTGTGAGTGAGGGACGAGTGTCTCTACTGTAAATCTAATGGTGTACAATAAAGTATCATCTAACTAACTCTATTTATCTAAAACAATGTGTTCTCCATAAACATGTAACAACTTCTTAAACAAATTTAAAGTAGATCGATAACAATATAGAGCAGACCAGTTGGGATTCTTTGACTCGACACAAAGACTAGCTTTGAGGATTATAGACGATCCCGAACTTCCAAACGTTATTGAACCTCTTAGCCTTAAAGAGATTTTGCTATCATAAATATGTGCTATAATATCGATTATATTATTCTACACACATACATACATATAATAACACTTTTTACCTGAAGGGTTAGTTAGGCAGAGGTGAATTGACACCCACATTTCAACAATCATTGTATGCGGTCCCACGTAATAGGTGTATTGCCGCATTCCGGACACTATTATTGACTAGAACTAGACTGAGACTGAGTCTGAGCTGTATATAATAATATGTATGTTTTTTTTATCGTGCGCAAAATCCCCACGGATACCACCCCCACGGAGCCGGTGGAAGTGGTTATGTCCGGCTCGAACCGACTAAAACGCACGCCGTCTTGGGTCCTTGCTTACCGGAGGTGAGATTGCCGAAAGCATATCTCTCGCATCCCGGCATATCTTTCGAGATGGTCCCCTTCGGGTTGTGGGGACCTCGGCGTCCCCATCATATGTATGTCTGATGTGAAACAGCCCTATCCCTTAGTACCCTTGTACGACACTACATAGGAAGAGATGGGGTGACCCGATTTCCACGCTGCCGGGAACCGCGCGACTACTATTTAATTCTAATGTTCATATTTATTATATAGCACAGAAGAGATTTTTACTGGATGACCAAATTCTTTTCACTTTTATTGTGTGCCAAAAACAGTTATAACGGGAAGAATGGTAGTTGGCATTGCAGTTAACTTATTACCTAATTTCTCTTTGCGGTCCCCGTTTGTTAGATTTTATATGAATTATGGACAAATCGTTGATCTGAATAATTCTGATGCACTATTCCGTTGAATTTGGAATGGTGCAACGCTATATATTTAAGCAATCGTTTGGCCCGTAGAGTAACCTATTTTTATGGTGTAAAATAGTAAGTATATAACAATAAAACAAAAAACATCAGCGAGCGGAGCACCGAGTTATTATTATTACGTTATAATCTTCTAAAAATGTGATAAGGGTCATGAATAAAAGAAATATAATTAAGGCATTTTATAATTAAAATATGGACGGAAACTCACGCACAAATGATTTACTAAGTTGAAAGGGTTTGCTTGTTATTACTTACTGCCTATTTACTGTGACTCACTTGTAATAAACTCGAATCGTATTTCGAATTTCATCGTTATGATCAATGAAGCAAAAATCTTGAGTGTCGAACTTGAGTTTACTTCGTAATATGTAATGGAAGATGTCATATAGGAATATTATTCCCTTTTCGTAAACCGAAGGTGCACAATTTCCGCGTTATGTCTTTGATCGTGGCTTTTGAACGGAATAGTTAGTCAATCGGTTATTTTCATAGCAATTAGTACATAATTTGTACATCAGTATTTGTGCAAATGTGGATAATAGAATGGTCAGTTTTACTAAGCGACACTTTGGTCAGTGCCTAGATACGTAATACTATAATTAAATTTTGCACCGATTGGTCCAACTCTCGAATAGAATAGTTGATTGGAGCAGCTAAATATTTTGTTATTTTAAAAATATTACTTTTATACCATTTGTCATCTCGTATTGAATATGACTGCCACATCAAACCAACTTATTTTAGTAGCGATCATCTGTACAGATTCAAAATAGAATCATTTCTATCTACTATTAGGTACTGTCATTTCTATAATGTATAATAAGAACTAAACGTAACGCTTACTTTTTACCTTTAGATTACCATAATTAATGAGTATTATCTACAACTAGAGAATCCTAAAAATAAGGAAAGAAATAAGGTTGTTTTAATCTTCCGCGTATTTTGAATAAAGTTAATAAGAGGGTGCAAGCTACCTCATCCTGTCGGGACTGTAGGTGTGAAATTTCATTTGTTTGGAAAATATTCTTCCCTCAACATCATCTGTTTTCATTAGTGTGCCGTCCACTGAGCTCATTATTACTTTCAATATTACTGTTTAGCCTAACGCCCATTATTTATCATAATAACTACGAACGGTCCCCTTTTGTGCGGTTAATATGTTACATAGTATGGTATACAGCTGCACTAAGGGGAACATTTTACCATGAATTATAGACGGAGAATTATTTAATAACACGCATATGTCATATTCAGGATTGTATGTCCCCGAAGGGGTAAAGAGTACTTATATTTTGTGTAGTAAGTTGGCTAGGAAATTACATAATTATTGAATTTTGTAACAATCCGAAATTTGTAGCAGCTAATACATTAAATATATACTTATCTTATAAATAAGTTCTGTTTTATTGCTTAAGTAAATGTTAACGTCATCTAAGTTTCGTAAAAAACTAAACGAGTACAGTATAAAATAATAATAAAATTTTATTCATTGTTCCAAACATAAATAAACAACTCTCTTTTGTGTAGTTTTTATGCAGCAGGAAAGTGAGGAGAACTTTAGACTCAAGTAGTTATTTTCTTGCAGTGACCTGGAAACATCGCTTCTTTGCTGCTCACTTCATAGTTTTCCAACGTTCACTCAAGTCGAGAGCTTAAAATTAACATCTTCGTACCTCGAGTACCGTTAAACCGCCTTAAAATATCTGAAAAATTGACCGTCTTCAGTTATTCCCGCCCCGGGAATAACTGAAGACGGTCAATTTTTATCTATAATGTTCTACTGCAGTATATCGACAGTGATTTTTTAAAGTGAAATATTAGCGGTTTCAGTCCCCATATCTCTAGGGTCCACAGCGACGAGCCTGCTAATAAACACAATTTTTCCACGTCCCAAAAATGCGGAAAATCGAAACACAACAGAAAAAATAGGCTCGTTTTCTGAACTGCTTTTTTACACAGTGACATGTAGTGAAGTGACCGAATAAATTGCTCATTTGTCAACGTCTTCGCTTTGCCGAGGAGAAAAATGATTCAGTGAATCTGTCTGGGCGTCACGCTGCTGAATTAATTGAAATAAATTACCTCATTCGCGACAACAGTTTAATCCATAACGAGTATAATGTCATGCATGTCAATTTACACGTTGAGTCAGTAATTTGCCTAAAAACTAAGGCGAAGTTAAACATAGTTATCATTAGTAATAATATCAAATTTTTAGGATATTCTCAAGAAAATACAGAGCAATAAAGAGGTAAGTATTTTGCTTGCAAAATTAGCGTATCGCATTTATGTTACATTGCTTATGGGCAATGGTAGGCTCGTGTTCATCGTACTGTAAGTTTGCTTTGCTGTTGCTCAAACAGGTCGGTCAGAAGGCTTTCAACCTCAATAGAATATTCAAAGGTCGGCCGGTGAAAATATGGTTCAATTGGAGTTACGTTCCGCTCGGGACTCCACTTTAATATTCAGGTGATGAAAAATATCCCCTCATAAAAACCTGCACCATATGAGGTTTTAGAGGTTGGGTATTTGAATATTGATGTTTATGGAAAGTATGATCCGAAAGGTTTAGCTTTTATGTAAGTAAAATGATCTGTTATAACAATATGCATCATTCTTGAACTAATGGAACTATAGATAACTCCTGACGCGAAAAGCTGCTAAAAAATTCATAGTATTCATATTTTTCCATTATGGGACGCGCTAGATGAAAAAACCGTGAACAGAGTGAAAGAGTTTATTTTAAATAGAGAGGGACAATTTTCATATTTCAGTGTATTACTACTTCGTCTTAATAATGTTTTTACATGAAATTAAAATATGAAATAATTACTTTTCCCTCCGCGTTTGTTGCTTCGTCATAAAGATTCTTATAAAATTCTGTTGAAGACACAAACAAGCGTAGGTATAGACAATAAATCGAGATTTTTGAAGTATGCTATACATTTTACCCTAACCAGGAATTGAACCTGGGTCTTCATGCACAACAGTCAAATGCTAAAACTAATATTAATTGTAAATTTTGTACTATAACCAGTTTTACACAAAACATTTCTTCTTAAAAAATTACATGTTCCTAGCGCAGCTGAATGAAAAGAAAAACTTTGCATAGCCCAACGAAGATTAAAGTGCGGCCTGATAAATGATAATAGAATCGGCCCTTATCAAAGCGAGACCTTACACAGTCACACAGTTATCTGTGAATTTGTGTATACGATAGTATAAATTCACTTACCTTTTTTGGTATCCCTTGTCTTTATTGGGTCCTCAGGCAGTTTACACTTTACACAGAATAATATTCACATACTACTCGTATATGAAACTTTAGTAACAGAAGAAAGGATTTTCTTTCTCTTAGCTTTATTATTCCTTAATATATTGGGGTTAGCATATAAGCTTACGAAATTTAGTCTTAATATTCGTTTTTCTATGGAGCAATGGAATTGTCATACGCGTATAATGCATTCACTAGTGATGCAAAGTAACCATTACAATCGCTCTGAATTAAATGTATATAAAAATAAATATAATGATACATTTTTTTTGTTAAAACGACAATTCAAATCACTTCGATTAAAAATTCACATTCACAAACATAATCATTCAATTAACTTTTACAGAGGCACATAGATACCTACATTACGTTGTACAAGTTACAATAATGTACGAGTAATATAAAGAATTTGATAATTCTTTTTTCACAATATGCTATAGGTAAATAGCTATACTATGTCTCTTAATTGTATCATCTTATCTAGTAGGTATTGTTGGAGAGAATATAGTCATGCAATTAACAAATTACGTTTCAATTGCAAAAGTATTTGGGACTACAACGTACTTCCATCTACCTAATTAGTACCCGGGCGTTAGGTACCGCCTACCTAACTTGCAAAAGGTTTACACACTTTGTATACCATGCTGATACGAGTAGGGTAGGTTTATATTTAAGCCAACCTTTGCAAATTACTCACAGACTTTTTCGTATAAAACTTTTCTAAATTTTTTTATTTCAATGTTTGATCCTATGCTTTACCTAGCAATGAATTAGGGACCACTTAGCGATAGGCCCACTTTGGGAGAAAAAAGAGCATTAAGGTATAATTTATCACAGTTTCCACGCCATTAAACATAGAGACTGCAAAAACCGCAGCTATACGTGATAAGCTCCATGAGAACAGGATTGTCTGCTTTCATGAAAATATAGAAAATACGAGAATATCTACTGATAGTATTACAATAGAAGTTGCAGATATTTTCATACCATGGAAAATGTATAATATTCTATGTGGTAACTGATAATCAATCCAAATAGACAGACCGAGGTAGCAAAATTAGTACTTTATGAACTTACTTTGCACTCCTCGTATAAGTACAACTTCAGTATAGCACTGAACAAAGTTTCAAACTGTATGAACGTGAAATGCTGACAGAATTACAACTCGAATGGCTGACAACCACTCTGGGCCTCTGCTAAAGTCAAACCACAGTGGTGCTTCTGCCACTGCAAAAAAATGGAATTAAGTAATAGACTTCAAAACGATGCGCTTAAATTCAAAATGAAATGACTTTTTGCAGAGTAATTTAACTGTTTTCATTTCATTTTGAACTTTAGAAGTAAAGAATTAAAGTCTAAAATTGAATGTCATTTTTTGCAGTGACTGCGGCATCACAGTGGTTTAGCTTTAGTAGAATCGAGGGCCTGGCATGCATTTAAATGTATTGTTAATTCAACGCTGCAACGGAGGTCATGCAAATAAAAATACAACAGCCACTAACGAAAATATGTTAAAAGAAAACAATATTTCGACAAAGAATATTACGTATTTAGTATACAGACTAAAAATTCATGTATGGACGACCACTCCTTACGATGACAGTGTGTACGGAATCCCAAAGGATATAAAACCATGCAGATGATACCGCAGCGTAGCTCAAGTCCATTATAAAAATAATCCCAGCGCTCCTTTAGAAGACAAAGTATATTTTATTCAAAGAAAACTCGTTGCCCAGGTACGTTACGTAAGCAACGGTTTTCTCCAAAAAAAAAGCGAAATGATGGCATAAAAGAAAAATCTTTTGAAAGGTTTGTTGTGATAAATTGGTAGTAATAAAAAAAGACTTACATCAAATGTATCGAATGGTTTTGTCATTCAGACGAAAGCAAAATTTGAATAATTTACCCTCTAGGATATTTTTTCTTCAAATATATCTAAATAAGTTTTTTTCAGAAAAACTTGCCTATATTTAGTTGGTGACACTACTTTATATAATACCTAAAAGAGTTAGTTGGTACCTATAGCAAAAACAATGACCATATATTCCAGCCTTTACTCCTCCAATTTGCACAACCTTCAGCATCCCTCTTGTAGTAAGAGCATTGACACTCGTGCCAGTATTTCTTGAATCTTGGGTTATGGAGGTCAGATGGCTGTTGGCAAACTCATAACGAAACAGGGAACCAGATGATAGCTTCGGATGGGATTGAGCAGAAAGATGAAGAAGAATAAATATAAGTACTTAAATAAGAGTTTCTTTCTTGTAAGTCAATAGCTAAATATTTTACATGAAATGAAATCCAAGTTACTTTTGTTATAGCGTGATAGCCAAAACACATTCGTTACTTTATAAATTCAAGTATTTTACTTTTCATTGCGTAATATTTAAGCTTAAAGTATTATTGCCACAACTTGAAGCCAGTTTTAGAAGCAATTCATTAGTTTGTAGCAAGACTTGGAAGTTCGCCAGTCACGACAATTTTTTATTAGAATTACGAATGCATTAACAACTGATTTAGCTAGCACAGTAAAACAAAACTTCAAGTTTTCTAAGAAGTCTAACTTGTGATAGCATTTTTGGAATTAGGTATAGACTTTTTAACTTATACAGCTTTATTGTAACGCCTATTCTTTATAAAAAAAAAAACAATTAAAAATGTATAAGGTTTTTTTACTAACCCATATAATCTAAAACTAATATTGTATTATCTAGCTCGAAACTATAATAAGTATAGTTACTTAGAAGAGAAAAGAAAAGCTATAAATAATTTGTATAAACATTTTACTCTGTACACGTTCAATTCGTTTTATTAAATTATAAACCAAAAGTGTCACATAAATGATATTACTTTACGTTATTACGTTCTTTATTACAACTTCGAACGATCTAACATTCGACTAAAATATTTGTTTATCATCCTCAAATTATTACGTATATCGTATCAGCTATGTGACCTCATCCAAAACTGGGTCGCCGGTCTAATCGCCATAGCTATGAACTTTACATAATGGACATACAGACAAAGTCCTCTTCACCTATAACCATTGTTTTGTAAAGGCTAATGGCCGAGAGTCCGCCGTTATTCAAGTGTCAAGAAGATGAATGTCACGTTATTTATGAGCTTAAAAAGGGCTTATTTTGATACCTGGCTTTCAGTTCAGCTCGGTTGCATGATGATATAAAATTCTGTACATTTCACGGTAAAGCATGTTTTTTTATCGTGATATGGATTTTTCCGTGGCGCGAAGCGGTGGTTCAAGTGATATGTATATAGTTCATGATTTTTAAATATTGGAGATACTAGCTTTTGCTCGCGGCGCCCACGTAGATGTCGGTTGTCGCGACCAAACATAGCCTATGTCCTTTTTAAGGTCTAATCTACCCCTATACCAAATTTCATTCAAATCGGTTCATTGGTTTAGTCGTGAAAGCGTAACATACAGACAGACAGACAGACAGAGTTACTTTCGCATTTATAATATTAGTATGAAAGTATGGATTTATTATTGTAGCTCCTGGCTAATGTAATTCTTAGTAAGTTATTCCAATATTACTACTCAGTAATCAGGTTGATTTTTAAATTCATTGCTATAGGTAGTCTCTTTCATTCATTTATTTTTGTAATAAGTACCTACTTTATTTGTTTCGGGCACGTCAATTTAACTTCATCTCAGCTTCATAAACGTATCTATTAACTATATTTAATGTAAATTTGTACATTTTTTTTAAAGAATATTAGAACCGAAGTTACTAAGATTCCCTCTAACCTCTCCAACTAAGCTAAATTGCTTGTGCTAGGAGTGGGTTCACGTCGGTAGTGTAATGGCCAGGATCGAACCCGGGACCTCTCGATCGTAAGGCCGACTCCTTAACCTCTAAGCTACCGACGCTTCGACATTGAATTTATTGTTCATCAAATAGACCCTTAGCTCCAAGATGGATGCTTGAAAAACAAGCGGGAGGCTTGCTGAGATGATGATCATGATAACTATAGTATAATCCATACTATAATATTATAAATGCAAAAGTAACTCTTTCTGTCTGTCTGTCTGTACGTTACGCTTTCACGCCTCAACCACTGAACCGATTGTGATGAAATTTGATATAGGGATAGGTTAGACCTTAAGAAAGGACCGGCAATGTTTGATAACCGACATCCACGCGGGCGGAGCCGCGGGCAACAGCTAGTTAGTTATAAGAGTAAAATTGAAATTTGTAGATTATTTAACACACACCGCGTATTGTACTCGTTTCTTCTGTCAAAGGGCAAGATTATGAATATTTGAATTAATGAAAAACACGGAAGCACTAGGTTTCTAGACTACATTTATTATCGATTTCTCTTTGTTTTATAATTACTACATTAAAATACTCAACTCTAGAAACGATTTCATGTTTATCTGTTTTCAGATACCGTAATGCAAACTTAAAGCATCCTACAAAACCATTAGCGAGAAAAGTTTTTTAATTATAATGTTTACAAGTCATTGTATAAAAAATGTAAGCACTTCGTTTAACAATACAATTTAGTCCTGGAAACAGAACTATTATGAAAAGATGGAGTTGCATTGCGAAATGAAGTCGTATAATCACTATCGTACGTATATGCAGGGTCTTTAGAGTGTATAGTAGGATATTATACTCATTTTATAAAGACAATCAGTCGACAACCTTCATTCATAAACCATACTGACGGAATTTGGTACAGAGATAGCCTAGAGCTTGGGATAGGATAAAGGCTATGTTGATTTTTATCTCGGGAATAGGTTCGTGCTATGCTATGGTATTACTACCCAATAAAAAAATAAATTAGTACGTAAGAAACTCCTCGTCTCTCAACTTACAACGCACCCAATAACAAAAATTCTAAATTGGAACAAAAACTAAAAATCAGTGAAGGATCTTCAGCTGACCTTTTGTCTATTCCATAAATTGAATCTTCCAACAAACATTTAGATGGACCCGAGAAAAAACGATATTTTGTACAGTCATCGAAAAAGCGAAATAGTAAAATATCTTCGTCACAAAGCCTTTCGCTTTTCGATCAGTATTGACATGACGCAATTTATCTTTGTGACTGTACTTTATCGACAATAAGTATGTGCCTATACGAGATTGTATTACGCTTTTTATGGTTCCGTCAAAATGGAAACCCTATTTACGAAGCTTTCGTCCATCAGTCTAAGAGACAATTTTTCCGTATGTTGGGAAACGAATGTTACGAACTGATTGAGTTACGAATTACTTCGAGGCGTAGAGAAGTTATATGACGTTTCTACTTTGCCACCTTATCATTAAAAGTAGCCGTAAGTTTATTATAAAACCCATACATTATTCCATTCACTTGAGCATTATTTCCATACATTATTAAATAATATTTCTTTATTCTTTTACTGAGCCCAAAATCTTGCGTTCGAAGCGACTATAAGATCAGTCAGTATAGTTACAGTTAAACACCTATACTTTTATATGATCGAAAAAGAATAATCATCACAAATAATAAAAATAATTCACAGAGCACGAGGTAAGAGAGTCAATGTTACAAAAGGTAACAGAACTCCATAAATTCCTAAAAAAAAATCAATCGAATTGAGAACTTCCTTCTTGTTGAGGTAAATTAATTAATTACAGTAAATTATGCAAATACAAAAGTTTGAGTTTGTATATCTATAGGCGTATAGTTTTTTTTTACTTAGCAGTGTGACGGTGCAGCGTCTAGCTAAAGCTGAGCAAAATTAGTTTTTCCGTACTAGACTCGATACTATGCTGAAAATTCCAGCCCCCGCCCCCTAGCGGTAGATATGAGTGCTCCACCAGTCGCACAGATATTGTGAAATTCATCCAGAGACAATAATTTCCCCACTGGTTTCAGCCATTTCAAACTACAAGAATGTAACCACGGACAAAGAATACTCAACAGTGTTATGCAACATACAAACGAAAACGTTGATGTCAGTTACTTGTCTCGCATATATTCAATCGCACTTATAATTTTTTTTTTTTTATATTGGACACGTCAATTTGACTTCACCTCGCCTGATGTTAAGCTAAAGGCAAAGTCTCGGAAAGAGGGTCACCATCGTAAACATTTACCATGTTAACAGTGGTGGCACTCAGCTTGACGCCCTCATTAGATGCCTTTTCACGCCCCGCTTAAAGGACCCGGGACTGTAGGAAGAAGGAAACACGTGAGCTGGCAGGGAATTCCAGGTCTTAGTGGTGCGGCATAGGAATGAATCACTGAAACGCTTGGTTCTAGCAGGTATACTCTGCACCGTAAATGGATGACATCTTAGCCCTGCACGTGTCGTCCTGTGAAGGAAAGGGGAGGGTGGGACTAATTGGAAGAGCTCGTCAGAACATTCACCATGGTAGAGACGGTAGAAAACTGCCAAAGACGCAACATCTCTACGCATCTGCAAAGGCTCGAGGGTGTTCGTGACCTCAGGATCCCCAATAATGCGGACCGCACGTCGCTGCAACCCGTCGAGAGCATCTAATAAGTACTTTGCGGAGCCGTCCCAGAGATGTGAGCAGTATTCCACGCAGGAACGAATTTGGGTCTTGTATAGAAGACACCGCTGCTCCGGCGTGAAAAAACGTCTCACTCTGTTCAGGACTCCGAGTTTACGCGAGGCTGATTTGATGATACTCTCGATATAGTTTTTGTTATTCAGTTTGCATCGAACATCCATACCGAGGATAGTGAGGTGATCCTGCAGTGGCAGTGGTGTGCTCTGAAGAGTGGGAAGGGGAAGGAAAGGAGATACCTTAGCTGTAAACGCACATGCCTGGGTCTTCTTGGCATTGAACTCGACCAGGTTCCTAGCGCCCCATTGAGAAATGTGGTCCAAGATCCGGTCCAGCTCTGTGACAAGA
This sequence comes from Eilema sororculum, assembly GCA_914829495.1. Classification (NCBI taxonomy): domain Eukaryota; kingdom Metazoa; phylum Arthropoda; class Insecta; order Lepidoptera; family Erebidae; genus Eilema; species Eilema sororculum. Next base: position 9,901,654 of record OU618545.1, on the reverse strand, counting down.
AGCTGCCTTTTTTCCGCGATATCAGACTGCTTGGCCGCAGGATGTGCGTGATAACTCCCATGTAAGGTGCTGTCGTCTGCATAGCAGTGAATGTTTCCGTTACAGAGCATGTCATTGATATGCAGAAGAAAGAGAGTGGGAGATAAAACGGAACCCTGCGGCACGCCAGCATTTACCTGCAAGAACTCCGAAGCTCGTCCATCACAAAGGACGCGAATACGGCGCCCCTGCAGGAAGCTTGCAACCCAGTTACACAGTCTAGGAGGCAGGCCGAAGGCTGGTAGCTTGGAAAGAAGCGATTTGTGCCATACCCTATCGAAAGCTTTGGCGATGTCAAGACTAATTGCCAGTGACTCACCGTGCTTCTCCATAGCCTCACCCCAAAGGTGGGTCATGTACGCCAGAAGATCACCCGTTGACCGACCGACTACAACCGCTGGAATACCATCAGGACCACTGGCTTTCCGGACATCGAGTGATTGCAGTACTGCACGGACATCGCGTTGCCTGATACGTATATCAGGCATTGCGTGGTCACCAGTGGGCACTGTCCGTGGTTGCATACCACAATCATCGACTCAGGAGTTGGCCGCGAAGAGATTGACCAGCAAATTTGCTTTCTCTTGCGGCTCATGGGCCAAAGATCCATCAGGATTGCTCAGCGGGGGCAGCGAGGGCTGGCAGAAGTTGGCTTGCACGGCTTTGGCCAGTTGCCAGTAGCCACGGCTACCCGTGGGATGCGCCACTAGCTCTTGGCCCAGCCGCGCTATGCGCTGGGCATCCGCCCTGATGCATGCCCTCTTGCAGACCTTTGTGGCTCTGTTGTACGCCGCCTTGAAGTGACCCACGTTGGGATCGCGTGTGGCACGCGCCCGCACCCAGGCGCGGTACGCAGACTGTTTATGTTCAACAGCCTCCGCGCACTCGCGCCCGAACCACGGACGCGCTCCGCGGACTCCGGTGACATGAATTCGGTATACAAGCTACCATACTTCTTAAACTGGTCCCCGTACTACAAGAGTTGTAAATCCTGATCATCCATCTGACATTAATGGTTGCACCGCCACAGGGCTTGCGTGAGCTGCACTTCGACGCTAGGTCTCCCGTGGGAATCGAACCACACCCGGTCCTAGTTATCCCAAACGGTTCATGGGGGAATGACTCGAGAGGCCACAAGGCAGCCTCTCGTATCGACTGACGCAGATTATCACCGGGCACGGGTGCTTCGGGCGATATCTGTGTCGAATCGAAAAGGAGCCAACGTCCGAGTGCCATCACTGCGACGAGAGCGAGGACACAGGGCTGCACACGCTCACCGAGTGTCCGGCATGGGCCGGTCCGAGGCGGGAGCTAGTGGCGGCCCTGGGAGTGAGAGTTCTCACCCTCGCCACCCTGCTCACAGCAATGGTCCGCTGTGCGGACGCGTGGGCGGCCGGCGTCTCCTTCAGCGAGCAGGTAATGGTCGTGAAGGAGACGGCGGAGCGGGAGAGGCGGCGCGAGCGAGAAAGAATCGCGGTTCGCGCCGCCCACGCGCGCAGGCAACTCGGGCGTCGGAGGGCACTGACTGACCTCCGTTCCCCATGAGCACGGGCCTGGGGGTGACGGGTGGAGCCGCCTCCTGCCAGCCCAGCAGAAGCAGGCCACGGCGGCGGCGCGCCTCCCCATTCCGGGGGCGAGTTGGGGACACCGTTGTCCCCCCTCCTGAGGAGAGCCAGACCGCAAGGGATGGCCCTGGGTCAGCCGGGGTGCGAGGGATATGTCTATGACAACCTCCGGCCTAGCACCAAGACCCACAGTCGGCGTGCGGTTTTCGTCGGTTCGAGTCCGACATAACCTCCCCTTCCGGCTCCGGCAAGGGGGTAACCGAGGGGATTTCCGCACGAAAAAAAAAAAAGTTATCCCAAACGGTTGTAATGACATTATGCGACAGCAGGTTACGGTCTCGGTTCAATAACTTGCTCCTCAACTATACTTCCGACACTCATCACACGCTCACCATCAAGCAAGGCTGCTATCGATCGTAGATTGCAGGATAAATGGGCTTCACCTCAGGCCTCCACGACAACAAGTTCCTGGTCTACCACCTGACTCCTTACATGTGGTGCTTATTCATACATCAAGTTTAAAGGCCGGGTAACATCCATCAATGTAACACGCGTCTGAACATATATCTAGAGATTAATTATTAACTTTACACGTATAGGCCGGGCTGAGTAATTCAATGCAGGTATTAACCTGCATTAAATTACTCAGCCCGGGATAGTAATACATATATGAAAAACCACTTCCGCGCCTAATTTTCATCTTCCACGCCAGCTCGTCAACCGCTCTGTTCCTCGGTCCGAAGTCGAATGTCACTATCCTACGCTCCCTCATCAGATCTCGTAAAATGTCCTTCCCGGGACGCTCTCATGCCTTGTTTTTATAAAGCCTGAACGTGTTTTGCCCAATTTTATACAACACTCGTAACAACTAAATGTCCTAATAGTTTCTTTAGAAGTTTCGTAAGAACAATGACCATCGCTTTAGAATTTCAAACAAAAAGTCTTGCTATATCTAATTCTCGGAGGGTCAAAATAGCAACGAAGTGAGCTAGATGACTATAAATGGGCGACTACTAATAAATATCAAATTACCAATGTATTACAGATGTACCTTTTAAGGTTTATTAATATTTTATTGTTAAGTAACCAGTGTACTATCATAACAGGCTTCAATCGCAGTAAGCACAAATATCAAAACAGCAGACTACCCATTTAAATACAAAAATAATAACTAAATATATAAAAGAACCGCGACATCCATATCCATACTAATACTATACATGCGAAAGTAACTCTGTCAGTCTGTATGTTACGCTTTCACGCCTAAACCACAGGAACCGATTTTGATGAAATTTGGTATATACGTAGTCTAGACCATGAGAAAGGACATAGGCTATGTTTGGTCGCGATAACCGACATCCACGCGGGCGGAGCCGCGGGCTAAAGCTAGTAATATAATAAATGTAGCTTAGTTGTAATATTCACTTCAAAGAGTTTGAAGCCGAAATTGATGTATTGTTAAAAGAAAAATCTTTTAACCCACGTTAATCTTTTTCAAGACACTTCGACAGCCGTTTATACAGTTGGGATAGATAGCATCGTTCAATATCCCTGACAGCGTTCAAAGATCAAAAATAAAATTGTGTTTCAAATTTCCTATCGTCTTACAGGAATCCTGTTTTCTTTGATCATCGTAGTTAAGAAGTTTAAAAGGATTTACAGCTATCGGATCTTTCTTGCCTTTTATTATCTATGATTTTACTTTTTACGTACAGTTTTTATGTAGAACAGCCCCAAATAAAGAACGGTCTCGGATTTTTTCATGATATTGAGATAGCGGTAATCCGCGGTAGCCTAGTGGTATGGGTATTGGACTGCTGAGACGAGGTCTCGGGTTCGATACCAGGTTTACCATGGCACAAACCAATGACTGTTCGATGCTTTTCGAAGTTATGTGTGTATTTATCGCAGGTTTATAAGTGCCCGGTAAATGGCAATAGGCTCGCCACCTATTACATTGGGACCTAAACATAAACTGGCGAAATGTGGGTGCTAGCACCTCTGCCTACCCCTTCGGGGAATACAGGTGTGAGTTTATGTTTATGTTTTTTATGAGATAGCAAAGTTTACAATCTGTAGGAAACACTAAGAACCTTCAGCTTAGAGTATAACTTAAAAAGAAAAGTAATCATATGTACATTTAGACATATCTGCCCGTTTAAGCTAAGGTAATACTTTAACGTACCTACCACCAACGTTAGTCCTAATTGCTTCCAACGATGCATTTTGGAACTCGGAGCTTTTACTCGGAGCAGTTACTTATGTTACTTACGCACCAGAAAACTTTCAATGTATTACAATATTATGGACAACACATTATAATCTTATATAATTTTGATGCTGTCAGAACTAATGAATAAACTAACGGAAACCGATATTCAAATAACAAGACAAGTATTAACTCTGTCCGTAGCTGAAAGGCTTGCTATGCATATTCAGGCCGTCAATAAGCCCATCCTAGATAAATAGGATGAAGGCATACGCGCCCATCCTTCAAGCGTTATGATGAAGTGATCGCATACGGACAAGTCATGTAATATTCATGGTCCAAGAATGCGGCAATTTACATGACATATCCTGCACTCTGTAAAACACGCAAGATCGAAGTTAACCCTCAAAACAGCATGTTGGTGATCCAAAGGTGCTGCATACTCATGAACAACTCCTATTAAAGGTATATGCAGAAAAGTAAAATGTGCTATGTCGAAAAACAAGCGGATGATGATGTATGGATATTGCGTGTATTGCAAATATAGACGAATGAGCCCATAGCGCTACATCATATACGGTCTTATAAAAGTGAATAATATAATAAAATATAAAGCGAAGAACTTCAAAAGAATATACAATAATGGTAACGGGAATTAATGCAATGATAAGAATTAGTATTCAAAAGAATGATCTATGTTCCTATGATAAATAAAGGTTGTATATCTGTTGAGAATATTGTTTTGTACCTATATTTTAGTTATGTTTTATTCCCTTGAAGTGAGTGAGTAAAAGTCATATTTAAGGTAGCTCTCAAACAAGTTGCTAATCTTTTAGATATTTATGCCCTGTCCCTCTGGACGTGCCTTATCAATTTGTCCGCCATCTCCTTTCATTAAAACAGTTAGTGTATAGTGGAAATTTATTCTTCAACTTACGGTAGCATAGTCCTTCCTTCGAAAATAATTGCATTTTTTAAATTACTTTATGCTACAACTTAGTTATACTTTTCGTAACTTAGGGGTGATTCATGAATACTACCACATCGTTAAGACATTGCGTTCCAGTAAATTTATGTAAGTACTTACATATTGAATCGGTTATTAATACAGGACATCCAAATAAATCATATCTGATGTCCTACACGTGACATAGCCGTTGTTCAACAAAAAATCAATATGTATTACTATAGTTGAATGAATTTTACAGCATTAAGTATGCTACTTATACAAATCGAATACATAGGGAAAAAGAATCTTCTCGAGCGGGACTCGAACCCGCAGTCTTTCCCTTACAGGGGGAATTTCCCTTCTTTTACGTCGACGGTGGAACTATCGGAATCAATGAATGATGGTTACAATCATTTTAAACATTGTTTTTTGATAACTCCGCACAAACAATTGAATGAATTTTTACAGCATTAAGTATGCTAACTTTTTATTCGATTTGTATTTCTATAACTAACGTCCTACATAATTCTCGATAATAAATCACATAGGGTAAAAATATTTGTTAGAAACTCAATAAGTCAATATCGAAATTGCAAATAAAAGTATAAAAATATGAAATCCAGGCTAAAAATATACATACTTCTTCGTGCAACACCCGAAAAAATCCTCTAACTTAGCTAATAAAGATTTATCGTTATGATAAAAAATTTCATAGCAGTGAGTTGGCCGTAAATAATTCGTGGCATACCTGCGAATGCTGATTTGACATGGGTCAGGGCCTCGAATACGAACCGTGTAATATTTCATTTCTTCCGACTCAAATCACAAGTCCAACCGCAGTGTAAATTGAAATTTCGCTCGGACTTCGCACTTCCCATTATTGATTTATATGGTGCTCACCCTTTAATCGAAATTGGGCCATTTTCATTATGGAAAATTTGAGAACATTAATGGGGTAAACAATGTTTTTCTTTCACGCTAATCAATTTTTTTTCTAACTGAGCTAAATGGATCCATTAAGATCGCGACGAGCCATTAAATATCATCAACGTGCCGAGATGAAAATGTTACGTTACTCAAGCGGAGTCACTAGAATGTATAGAATTAAAAACGAGTATATCCGTGGTACGTTCAAAGTTGCCCCGATACAAAAACAAACTACGCGAAAACCGCCTTCGCTTATACGGGCATTGTGATGAGACGGGATGATGACCACATGACCAAGAAAGTGTTGACCATGGTCGAGGAATAAAGGACGACCACCAACGACGTGGCTTCAAATTTTATAGAGGGATATTGTCTTGTACTAACATAAAGGAAGAGACAACTCGCAATCGCACGGTGTGGCGCAGAAGTACTAGGAGAACTGACCCGAGGAAGAAGAAGATTAAATAACAACAATTTGATCAACAAAGAGATAAATTTTAAGTAAATAAATATCAATACTATCCAAAAGACAACCAAAATGCTCTAATAATAATCCAAATTTGTTCCAGTTGCATCTGAAGCTTTCACTTCGAAGTCTGATCTGTTTCCATTTCTTTGGTTATCGCTTAGAAGCCTGTGGCTACAAACTCCGAGATGAAAGCCTACCCTGGAGCCAGGTTCACTTGGGTCCCGAAAGTCTTGGTTTTTTTTTATACAGGACACGTCAATTTGACTTCACCTCGCCTGATGGTAAGCTAAAGGCAAAGTCTCGGAAAGAGGGTCACCATCGTAAACTTGTACCATATTAACAGTGAGGCACTCTGCTTGACGGCCTCATTAGATGCCTTTTCACGCCCCGGTTAAAGGACCCGGGACTGTATGAAGAAGGAAACACGTGAGCTGGCAGGGAGTTCCAGGTCTTAGTGTTATAAAAAATATAGTATGTAAATAACCTAAATAATTTTGTAAGAAGTTTTGGTAACTTAGTGATTGGGGTGTCAGCCTTACAAGCAAGAGATTCTGGGTTCAAATCCTTAGCTTAGGAGAAATATCAATAATTCCAGTTACTTTTATTCTCTAACATCACTGACATATAAATATTCATTATTAGAACATAATATAACTATAAATTTAACTAATTTAAATCATCACAGAAATAATTTCCATTACCGACCAATTTTACTTACTTTTAAAAAACGTATTAAATAAGTTGCAAAATTTATCATGTTAAAAACCAATCTCTTAGAGGCGCCACTAGGGATATAAAAAAGATTAAATTTGTGATCAAATCTAAAGTAAACACTTTGAAGAAAATATATTTTCTTTAAAAAAGTCGAATGGAAACAATCTCGCATAAAACCAAATATTTTCACATCAACGATGTTTACAATTGAAATAAATTTTGATAAAGAGTAAGTTGAAATGAATATTTCAAATCTAAAACAAAAGTAGAAAATAATATTTCTATCACACCAATTTATATCGAATTTAGGCGCACATAAAAGTTGAATCTACTTACTATTAGTGTGGAAATTGTCATTTATATATTATTTTTATATATAGATATTTATTGTTTATTATATTACCATAAATTGCCCATAAATCAAAGTATTTTCATTTTTAATTAGTCTTCGTTGCCTGAAAGTAAGTGTTAATTAGTTTTCAGAAGTCATGTCAAGGGGAAGCAAAATAAATTAAGGGAAAAGATAAGCGTACTTTATGGATAATTAAAACTCATAAATTTTATCTGCTCTTTTTTAAGAATCTTGCTGATCTCCTATCAGTTCAAACGATAAGAAACCTTCCTACTTTGAATTAAGTACTACATTAGGTAGGAAGGGTAATAATCGATTCAGAAAACAGACAAAAACAAAGCATTCACATTCGGCTGTTTGTCCCACACTCATTAATTTGACCGCGCGGCTAACCCCAGAATGTCCTGAGCTATTAACTACCAAAACAGGGTATACAATAAATTGAGACTTTTCATATATAAATCAGGCGTGTCGCAGAAGGCCAGCAGATAAACCGGGTGGTATAAGTGTGTAGGAGGGGTACACTGGAGCAGCTGGCCATCGTGAACTCCGTCACATTACAAACGGTTTTATGTGAGGACGGAGCGAATTTTGTTTTAATACTGTACGTTTTCTTGGAAACTTACAGAAATTGAAACAGAAGTTTTGTGTAATTGGAATATTTCTTAAGTTGTAAAATTCTAAAACTTCATAATTTGAACGAAAAATCATTTTCATTAAATTTGTTTTCATTTAAATTGTTATTATATACTTTCTGTAGCCTGACTACAAAATGTGAATCGATCACGGAATTTATTTCGAGCGTGAGACTCACTGACAGGAACGTATTTCTGTAATTGATAGTAGCCTATATCCGATAGGGTCGTAACCTACGTTTGTGCAAAATTCGAAGCAAATCCATCAGATTATTAAAAAAAAATACATAATTATTTTTTCTCCTAACTCCGCCAACTGTGCCACCACTGTTAACATGGTAAATGTTTACGATGGTGACCCTCTTTCCGGGACTTTTTCTTTAGCATAACATCAGGCGAGGTGAAGTCAAATTGACGTGTCCTGTATAAAAAAAAGCTGCTTGTGTTAGGAGTGGGTACAAGTAATTAATGTAATGGTAAAGATTCAAATTCGGATTCTCTCGATCGTAATGCCACTCTTTATCCATTAAGCAAGAAGATAAAAAAATATTAATATTGTTTCGTCCAAGACAAAAACCTGCAAAAGCATAATAAAATAGTCCCAAAAGAATCCTATAAGATCGTTTAATGTTAACAATTTATCATTGTTTTAGAATGTTGAAAAATAAATTACGAGTATCCAAAATAAAAAAAATCCTACAGTTTTCAATACGAAAATTAAAAGTTCTCAACAAAATGATACAACATTTGAAATATAAAAAGGGAAACACTAATAAAAATCAACTTAATGTACTTAAACCTCTCCACTAACCGGGCCATGTTTCCTTGGCTCTTAAATCCGGATATCCGCCTTCATCTGCGACTCGCTCTTTACTTCTCTTAAGAATGAATTCCACCATAATGGTAAAAGGAATTTATTATTCAAGATGGAAGTTAAACAAGGAGTCTTATGAGATGAAATATTGGCATCTTAACAGGTAGGTAATATATTGTCAAGCATGAAATATGGCCAAGTTTGAGGCTTACCGTGAGAGGGTACACATTCTTGATATATACTTCAGATAGGCGATGTTATTTTGAAATTCCATTCGCTTTGAGTGGTGAAAAGCTGAGGGCAAATTATACTATCTACTATAATAATGTACTTAAATTCAAACGGGGTACAATAAAGTGGATCTTGATGCTAAATTATCGTGATTCTGAGAGATGAAGTTTTGAAAGAGTCAAAATTTTTAAATATGGGTATTTATAATGTGGGAATATCATCTAGTACCTTACCTACTCAAATTCTAATACCTGACTGTCTTTTTTCATAGAATGTATAAATAATGGTAGCTACTTTGTTAGACTTTGTTAGTAAAATTAGTTCTATATCAACAATGAATTATTGAATTATCATAACATATACGTATTGATTAACACACATGTACTTTTCCACTGAGTTTATTTTAATTCTGAACCTGACCGGTTTTTCTTCACGGCATTCTCAAAGGTTTACATTGTTTTTTTTTTGTTTCATTACGCCGTAAGGTAATGCCGTAAGGCGAAACCGGTCAGGTTCAGAATTAAAATAAACTCAGTGGAAAAGTACAAGTGTATTATTCAATATATGTAGCAGGTTCCACCAAGTGCCATCAATCTCCAGTATAAACAAAACATATACGATTCCAAAATCCATAGAAGTTTTAACATATTTCAAAATATTTTAGAATATTATTTTCAGAACTATTCTGATAGATCTCAAGGTTATTCTAAAACTGAGATTGATTCAGTTACCTATGCTTCCAAATTTTCCTGTGCCGGAAGATAAAACTGTTAAAACGAGAAATTTATGCATATTTGGTAAATTCAATTATTAAGTATAACATAAGCATATACCTACATGAATAAAAAAAAGAATCCAACAATATGGAAATCTTGAAAATTATAAATCTGCTCTGAATGGAATTGAAATCTACATAATGGTTTTGCCCAGAAAAATGTGAATACAGAACATAACGACAATAATATGAAACATTCGGGAAACAAAGCGGGGTTTCGAATAAAACATTTAATATGAATGAAAATGAACAATAATAAAAAAAAGGAATTGGTGTACTCAAATTTATATATGAAGGCACGTGCTATTTAAATGAATTTATTGGACAATCGTTTTTAATCAATCTATAGTTATTTTTAACAGTTACGTTGTAAGCTACTTATTATTAAAAATATAGGTAGTAATAAAATTACTAATAAACTTCATTTGGTTACAAATTATTCTGAGCATAGTTTAATATAAATATAATTAAATTGGGTATTTGAATTTTCAAACGGGTAATTGTGGAATTGTGGTTGAACTGTACAATAATTAGACAATAATGACTAGAGATATAGAGAATAATAACTATTTAAATATTTCAAGAACTACTATTTTATCCAGTCATCAAGTATAATTTAATTCACTTTTTTATAAAGGACACGACTATTGGACTTCACCTCGCTTGATGGTAAGCTAAAGGACCCGGGTCTGTAGGAAGAAGGAAACACGTGAGCATGCAACGCGCGACGTCAATAGGTAACCAGTTGGACAGAAGTAGGCAATTGCATCCACACCGCCGTAGTAAAACTACTTTAACGAAGAAGTATATTATATGCAACCGTGATGCAATAAATTGACCGTGGCGTAGTAGTAAAAAACGCGGCTGCTACGCAGGAGGAGTGAGTTCAATCCCCGCTCAATGCAAATATTTATATGCTTGAATATGGGTATTTGCATTGGTGTGGTCGTGCCTCGGAGAACACGTTAAGCCTTCGGTCCCGGTTGCCATACGACCATCTATGGCAGTCGTTACGGGTAGTTGGAACCCTCAAAAGTCCAATAACTAGTCTAGCTGCAATGCTTCGATATCGCCTTTGGGTTGTGGAGGTTAGATGGCAATCGCTTCACAGAAAATATCGAAGTTTAGCCCAATCCGCAGTTAGACTGGTAAAACGGACCCCAGACTCCAAGCTGAAAGCTTCGGATGCGACTGGGATTAAAGCGACGAAAAAGATGCAATGACTATTATTATTAAAGTCTGTGTAAAGCAGCCTGAGTGCAGCATTAATTAAAATATATTCAAAAAACCTTATACAAGTTTCAATCCCATATACCGCATTAAAATTTTCACGCAACATGCAATCTGGTATTCGTTAAGATAAATAAATTTAGTGCTATACTTTTTTTGGTCAGATAGACGATGAAAATAACAAACGCAGCTGTTATTTCGGGTATATTTGAATTTTAAATTGTTACCATATGCCATTTATTTGTTTTCGATGGGTTCCCGTATTGGAGGGGTAATCAATGGACGCAGCACGTAATAGATAATAGTGAGGACCTATTTGATAAATGTAATTGCTTATTAGTGTTGAGCATCAAATCCAGTAGTGGGACGATAGATTCGGTTGTTATACTATTATTATTTTTCATTAATTTTAGGTAGGTACTACATCAATATCTGTAGGCTGTATGAGAAGCATAAAGTTATACGAATTTCACGACTTTGTTTTTTATTGCGAGACTCCCAGTGTATGAGTCAAACTTCCACTATTCCGGATTTTCTACCTATCTACTTGGAGGTAAACATTAAAGAGGTAATGGCAACCGTATACTTAATTGACTTCTCGTTCGAATTCGTACTGATACTGTGTAATTACCTTATAGACAAATTCTTTCAAATAGTAAGCCTAATCTAATAGTAAAACTAACCCATACAGTGTCATTAAATCGCAGAAGTTGCAAGTTTTAGTCTAACCTGTAACCGCTTTTCTCGACTTATAACAGATAAGTCGACCAAAACGGTTTGAAGTCAAAACAAAAAAAAATTTGATAGTTAACAACGATTACATGTTTTACGATGAGGCACGAAGCAATAAGCATAGTATTGTGTTCCTAAGCACAAACAAGTATTATTTTCTCCTTGTAATGGTTACACAATATTTCATTTTCGCCCTTTACGGTATGTAATTTTATTACTTGGATCAATTTTACGACATTCGATACTTTTACGGTTGTTGAGCCTTAAGCGTAAAAGGGTTACAGTTACGGTCCCTGTTACTTACCCTTCTTTGTCCTCGTATGGAATTTTGAAAAGCAGTTTTACGTTTTTAATAGATTTTCGGTTTACTACTGTAGAATACAGTACGTGGGGTTTATAGGGGTTAATTTAACATTACTTTACGACGCAATCACTGCATCACGACTTTAACAAGAGGTATGTTAGATTAAGTTCCATAAAACAGGGTAAAGGGTTACTGTTTTATAGATATAAGCGATTGATGAATTTTAAGAGAGGAGAGAAAATTTACAACCGTTTTTCAGAGTAAAATGAATTGATGTAGGTATGATAATCTAGAAAAATAATACAATTGAACAAAAATAAGATACAGACTGTTGACCATCAAAATACCCAAGCTACTTAGTTTTGTTTGTAAGATTATTATGTACTTCTTCACTCTTACCTTGCTTTTACTCGAGAATACCCGCTTGACTTTCCCACGATTGGGAAAACATGTTTATGATATCTCGTCGAGTTAGTTCCCAAAGGACTAAGGATTGGGAAAGATTTCTTCCTGACAGAGAAATAAGATTATCTAACATTAAATGATTCATGAAAAAATCCTAATCAATATACTTTTCTATTGTAAAGAAGTTGTGTAGTACACCCCAATTCAATGAAAATAATTCATCCACATAAATACAAATATATTACCTACTGAGCCCGATATTTTATTTAAACAATTTCAAGATCGAGGTATCGTAAATCTTAATTTAGTCATCGAATTACCGTTCTAATATAAAACTGAAGCCACCCGCTCGTTAATAAATCTTAGCGGTAGATGCCGAAATTAATATTTCAATATGGCAATGGCGGCACCATACGAACAAGCAAGCGGATGGTTTACACTCAAAACAGAATTATATTCATACTAGCTTTTGCCCGCGGCTCTGCCCGCGTGGATGTCGGTTATCGCGACCAAACATAGTCTATGTTCTTTCTCAAGGTTTAATCTACCCTCATACAAAATTTCATCAAAATCGGTTCAGTGGTTTAGGCGTGAAAGAGTAACATACAGACAGACAGACAGACAGAGTTACTTTCGCATTTATAATATTACTAGCTTTTGCCCGCGGCTCCGCCCGCGTGGATGTCGTTTATCGCGACTAAACATAGCCTATGTCCTTTCTCAAGGTCTAATCTACCCATGTACCAAATTTCATCAAAATCGGTTCAGTGGTTTAGGCGTGAAAGCGTAACATACAGACAGACAGACAGACAGACAGAGTTACTTTCGCATTTATAATATTAGTATGGAAGTATGGACGTATGGATGAGGCTGTATAACAAACTCATTTCAATTATGTTTACAAGATATTATTAACGTAAGATATATTCACCGTTGACAACCTTTCCTAACAAATTATAAGTACTCGAACACTCAATTTTCAATATAGGTACACTAGCCTATACTTACACAATTTAAATTACCTAGTCATTTTAGTAAACAACGGACGAGGCTAGGGAGGGAGGTCCGCTCCAGAGAAACCTTGATTCCAATTAAAAACAATAAGCGGACCCCAGGCTCTAAAGTAAGTAAAAGCCTTCGATGCAACTGAGAAAATCAGTATAAGGATGGTGACGAGTGACCATCATTGACGCGTTTAGAAATTGTGCTCAAAATGTGGTCTATACGAGCAGTACGCGTTTCTTGGATGTATTTTGAAGATAGTACGGGGAGCTACTGCGGTGGACGATCTCAAATTCACCAAGTATATATTATTAAAAAACAATACGCCGGCGCCATGATCTATATGATCGCCCTTCCCGGCGAATAAAATGGTAATCGCAAATTTTAAATTTTACAGGAGAAGCAAATAACAGTTTTTTGCTTATATCTCAGTGCAGGTAGATTGTATGGCAATAATTTATATGTCAAAAGAAAGCTAATTTTTGTGCAGACTAGTTTCTATGTTAATTTTATTTCATTAGGCTATTGGAATAAAGTAATTTAAGAAAAACATTTTACCGAAAATGTAGATAAAAATTATAGTACACAATGTATCATTACCATATTATTCGCGTGTTATTCCCATTGCTGCCGTGGTCAGTAATAATGCATTACAGTATTGTTCATGTAAATATGGAGCTAAAAATGTTTACGGTAAATGAACATTACCATATTATTCGGGGAAATGCATGTGATAGTGTCTACGGTAATATTACTTTGCAAAACTATTCATAAATATATTGTGTCAACTGATTATTTGTAATATTATATTGCAAATATAATATTTGATCAAACAATACAGTAATAATTAGTTAAATTACATAATATTGCGGGAGTGAAGAGAGCTACCACAGTCAGGTTGCAGTATATTTATTACTACTCAATGATTTAATAAAGCAATGTCTTACAAACTAAATAACAGGCTTATATACTGATTTATCCACCATTGGTGGAGTGGGAGCGATGCTTGTGGTCACGTCCTATCTTCTCACTGACTTGAAGAAGGCATGGGGAGCTGTGAGAAAACTCACAGATGACCCACCAGCCGCTGCCACTGGTCGAGTGACTTCAAACCAAGCGGCCCACTAACTCCTCCTAAACGAGAAGACACAACACCTAAGACCCATTAAGTTCGACAGTCATCTCACCAACCAACCAAATTGGCCAGCCCTTTTCACTGCAGGAAATCATAGACACTATAAAATACTAAAAACGAGTAAGGCAGCAGGCGTAGACGATATCACTGTCGACCAAATAAAACATTTTGGGCCCAGGGTAGTGTCCTGGCTTCTTGATCTCTTTAACAACTGCCTAAAATCCTCCAGAATTCCAAAACTGTAAAAGCGCTCCTCAAGCCTGCCAAGAGCCCCAACGACCCTAAAAACTACCGCCCCATTTCTCTACTCTGCCACACCTTCAAAATATTCAAAAGAATGTTGCTGAACCATCTAACACCAATACTGGAGGCTAATCTCATTGCCGAACAGGCTGGATTTAGACCCGATAAATCGTGCACCAACCAATAACCCTGAACACAAAACACTATCTATACGCGGATGACCTGGCGCTTACTGCTCAAACAAAAAATTTCGAAGAGGCTGAATTAAGACTGGGTGCAGCTTTGGAAAGCCTAGACCAGTACCGCAAAGAGAATGTACTAATAACCATATAATGGACTAATAAACTAAAAATGAGAGGTAAACCAACTCCTTAACATCTCGTGGCGAGGGGTCGAGATTGCTCGATCTCTGCCCAAAGCCACGTTACCTCGGCGTTACTCTCAACCGAGCTCTCACCTATAAAACCCACTACCGAAACACCAAACAAAAAGTGGCGAGCAGGCAAAATTTGATGCAAAGGTTAGCATCCACGTCTTGGACATGTTGTCAGGACAACCGGCCTCGCTCTCTCTTTCTCAGCGGGTGAGTTCGCGTATCCAGTATGGCACCGCTCTGCGCATGCGAAGGAGGTTGATACTGCCCTAAACGACACATGCCACATTATAACGGGCTGCCTTAAGCCTACTCCCCTGAACAGACTGTATCCACTAGCTGGTACCACTCCACCAAGCTTACGACGGCACGTTGCTTGCGAGGTTGAGAAGAGAAGTAGACTGTAAATATAGCTGCGTATGGCTTTTTTGCTGACTGCTTCTTAACGAGAGAGATGTCTTCTTCTTTCGTTAACCGTGTGTGCAGTTGCTATATGTGCCGACACGCTGCTGTGGTCGTAGGATCCAGGCTACGCGGTCGCTGCAATTAGTGGTACCCCTGTTGTGGCCGTATATGGTGGCTGGTCACTTTGGTCTCGATGGCTTTTTGAAGATTCAGCAGTCTTATCTCTCATTGGAGCGCGCCAATGCCAGTTTTGTGCAGTTCCATTTCGCCGGAACTGGGTGCCGCTAATTTGCGGAGTACTTTTCTTCAGTAGTCATCGTAATTTCGGGACTAACCGCTGGTCCCTAAGATGCGGGCCGCGTGCGGTGCTTCCTTGACGTTAACATTGTTGACGATTGCTATGACGGCGTGTGCTGCGTCGACATTTTCTGCTATTGCGCTAAGTTGCATATAGTTCCGTCTGCATTTTTGCTAACTTGCCATTATGTAGGTTGTTGCGTTGCGTCATCGTTTGTTTTTTTTTGTTTCCGTAGTTTCGAAAATGTGAGATTATTGCAATTATGTTCTTTCTTCGAAGAGACTCGGCCACTGATGACTTTTAATCGAATGCATGCATCAGTGGCTACGATCCGTATTTTCGTAATCATAGATTCTTCTACTATTCTTATTCTTCTTCTTCTTGAAGATGAAGTGTTCGATTTGCCTTTTTTGTACCTATAGTCTCTCAATCGTATGTCGATCTTTGGAGAGTTTTTGTGAGGCGATGATTGTCGGGATGGTGATTGCATTTGTCGCGCATTGTGTCGCGGAGCCGGTCGAGACTGTGGTAGCCGTACCGAAATTATTTTCGTTGATACCACATAATTTCTTGGTTCTTCTGGCTGATTCAATAGGCTCATGTCGCTGTCTTGAGCCTGGTGCTTCTTGAGATCTCGCATTTACAATTAGTCCATATATTTGGTCTGGAGTATAAAGGACTTTATTTTTTAAAGCTCTTTCTATGCATGAATGCATGCTATCGCCTTCGTTTTGGCTATGTCTAGCATATCATGGGCTTTTATTGCATGGAGGTATAAAGCAAAAATATATCGATTTTTACTTTACCCTGAACACCCATCTGAATAGAAAGACCAATTCCTGATACTTCTATTTTTTCTACCTTTTATAGTATTCCTTTTTTTACTATACCTTTCATAAATAAGGAAACAAAATATGTGAGCGCTTTTCTCTGCTAATACTACCGAAAATAGTAGTGTGTTATTGCATTGCGTTCCAACATAATTGCAATATTTCAATGTAAAAAACCCCCGTCACAAAAAACACTTCCAAAAAGTTGAAAATAAATTAATAAATTTTGATTCAACGGTTGCCATGTCGGGGGACCCTAACTGGTTAAGCTTTCCGTTATATTATTGGAACAATTCAAGGTCCCCCGACATGGCAACCGTTGAATCAAAATTTATTAATTTATTTTCAACTTTTTGGAAGTGTTTTTTGTGACGGGGGTTTTTTAAATTTTTAATTTAATTTTTATTTTATACTTTTTAAATTGATCTACTAGTCAAGCTCTTTCATTTGATACCCATATTGAGGGAGTTATGAAGAAATATGTATTCCGACATGTTGTGGCGGCGGCCATCTTGGACCGATTTTTTTCAAACATAGCTAAGAACACTCCCGACTAATATACCTTTCAAACAAAAAAAACTAAATCCAAATCGGTTCATCCGTTTGGGCGCTACGATGCCACAGACAGACACACACACACACACACATACACACACACACACAGACACGTCAAACTTATAACACCCCGTCGTTTTTGCGTCGGGGGTTAAAAACCCGTTACTTTTAGAATTTTATCTATATAATACGGTAAGAAACATTACCGTTTTTATTAAAATCTGTAATTTATTGTAAAAAGGCATTACCGAAACTAACGGAAAAAAATAACTTTGCACTATCGTTTACGGTATTATTCGTGTTCAAATTGTATTTCTAATTTAACTGAACAAAAGTGTTATGTTCATTATGGACCTATGGGAATTATTGTATTTTCAAAAATATCCACTGAAAAATTACAAAAAAAAATTACAATGTGTATTCGATGCTCTAAGAACCGAAAATGCAATAAAACCTAAACTGTTGTAATAGCACAATACCATATTATTCGCCGGGGAGGGCGATGTATAAAAATCAATTGCTGTTCGTTTGTCTCGCTAAAACTCGAGAACGGCTGAACGGATTTATCTTATCTTGGTCTTGAAATGTTCGTGGAGGTCTAGGGAAGGTTTAAAAGGTGAGAAAAATTCTAATAATTGCCGGGAACTGACATCCACGCGGGCGAAGACGCGGGCAAAAGCTAGTCTTTTATAATTCGCGATTTACGTCCAAAATATATGGTTTGACCTATAATAAAAAGGTTAAGAACAATATTGTAAATTCAAAACTTAAGTACCTACGTTCAGTTTTTGATTTGTATTTGGAATATTAACTTAGTAATTAATTAAAAAAATATCATACAGGAAATTTCACTTCATTATGTTACTGAGGCGCGATTTGTAGACAGTTATTTCTAGATATAGTTTAGTTTTAATTAATTGTTGGTGTGTTATTTTATTTCTTTCTTACTTATTAATAGAACGATAACTGGCGACCGTACGTCGACGGGTAAGTACTTATTTCTTTTTTAATCGTCTGGAAATGGGAGTCCCGTGGAGCGAGTAAGTTTCGTAATAAATAAATTGTACTTTATTAAGTAGCACATCTAACCATTTAAATAATTGTTTTTTTATAAATGTTGAGTTACATACCCCCACTACATTATTACGATTGCTTTATTTTGCTATGTTTTTCGACTCTATGTAATAGGCTAACTTTAAGGCTCGTATTCTAGAATGGCGCTGAAAAGCGCGCCACCCCATTCCGGGGGCGAGTCAGGGACACCGTTGTCCCCCCTCCCGAGGAGGGCCAGACCGTAAGGGATGGCCCTGGGTCAGCCGGGGTGTGAGGGATATGTCGATGACAACCTCACCTCCGGCCTAGCACCAAGACCGACAGTCGGCGTGCGGTTTTAGTCGGTTCGAGTCCGACATAACCTCCCCTTCCGGCTCCGGCAGAGGGGTATCCTAGGGGATTTCCGCACGGAAAAAAAATGGGCGAGAATGAGTAGATTTTGTTACTCAAATTTATAATCTCATAAACTACCTCACTATCTTGCACCGTAATTTCGGTGAAAACAAGCCCCAAACTTTCGAGAGACGAAATCAACAACGTCATTTTTAATATAAGTTGCCAGTTTGTAATACTAGTCACGTAAAGGGTGTACGGCTACCGTGGGGGAATTATCCCCAAGGATGTTAGAGGGCCACCACGTGACTTCCACCTACTACCGATACTCTGCACAGAACAAAAGCCTTTCTTTTATTTAAGACGTTTAGAGATGTATTGTGCTTGGTACTAAAAGCGTGGAGCAATGAAATATGTAAGCGACTGTATAGTGAAAGAATTATGCGGTTAGCCGCATGTGGGAAATTTAAGGCCCCATTCATTCACATTTAGAACAAAGAGACCGCTGAATCCATTAAAATAATAACCGTAACAAATACTTCCAAACTGTGGGGTTTTGAAGATATATTTAAATTCAGTAAAACCAGGCTATTTTTATATTGCTAATGTGAATAAACAACCATTAATTATTGATTTACCTACTACGTTACACAGACTACGTTATAGTACATAGTGTGGGAAAAATTATATAATTTAAAATCGAGTCGATGTAAAAAATATACCTTCTTGCAATAGCGACATTATTTCTTAGATCGGAACGTAGATTAAGCTTGAACCATCTTGCTCTGCGCTCGGTTCTCGAGCCAAATTAAAAGCTGACAATGCGCAAAATGTTTTGGCAAATTTCCTCGGTCGCATTATGAGAGCCGGCCGAGTGTGGAAGCTCGCTGTCTAGAATTCCCTACGAAGGGGAATGCGAATCACGTCCTAGACCAAGAGAATTCAAGTGCATTGGTCGATATCTCAAACTAAAGCTGTACACTGTAGGTACAGAGTGGTCGAATTGTAATTCCAACTATTAGTGAAATTGTACGTATGTGAAATCAATTGATCGGAAAGTGCAGACGGAAGTGATCATCATTTTTAGCTGTGTTGAATAGAAGATGTATTAGAATTTTGTAACGCCGCTTTCAACTAGAATCTTTGTATTTACTATAATGTTCACGGGAATTAACGCGATCATGGTATAGGTAAATACATACCTTTGATTTGCCTGACATCAGTCTGTTACCACGGCCGGTATAACCTGGTCGAAACATCAGGCAAATCATGCAACACAACCTATACCATGATCGCGTTAATTCCCGTTAACATTATTGTATTTCATGTAACGCGATAGTTTAAAAGTTATTATTACAATCGATTTTCCGTTTAAGATTTTTAGTCTTATTCATTGCCGGATTTAAGCAGTAATATACATATATACACGCATTTATTCAAATTGAACGTAGAGGTTAGGCAGAGGTGAATTAATATCCACATTTCATCAATCATTCTAATCGGTACCGGTAATAGGGGGTGAGCCTATTGCCGTATTCCGGACACTATTTTGGCTCGAGCTATGCATCTGAGGCTGAATCTGGGCTGTATTATATATGTCTGATGTTAAACTGCCCTATCCCTTAGTCACCCTGTACGACACCGCATGGGAAGAAATGGGGTGCCCCAAATTCTACTATGTTGGAACAGTTCCTCGTAAATGTATTATTACATAAAGTCTTATACATGATTATGATTGAGTACCACTATAATACATAAATAGTTTGTATAAGTAGGGATAGCTATCTTCTAAGAATATATTCAGACAGTTTCAAAGTGCATAAACATACTACAAAGTTAGACCAGTTAGAGCTTAATAAAGTGGTCTCGTAATTGTTTCTCTTACACGACGGAGTTTGAGTACGAACGAAGATGATGGTCGTATTTTGTATGGTCATGTTTAATGTTTATGCATTTCGAGGCACATTAGATTAACACTGCTTTGCCTTTGGCAAGATGTTGGATTTGCTATTCTTGTATGCTTATGGATTCGATAATCGATTCAAAAAATCTGATGTGTGCGTGTAACCCAATTTGAGTAAGGATGCAGTTAGATAAGAGATAGATTAGTGATAAGAGATCGAGGTCGTTCAATTTTTTTCTAAAGTAATCACTTTGGGTACTTTCACTTTGCCCCACCAAGCGTCCCCACTGGTGAGGCAAAGTGGAATATGAAAAAAATGTGCCTCCATTTTTCCACATTGGTGGGGATAAGTGGAGAATTCATACCCATTTAAAATTCGATTAAAACAAAATCAATAATAATATATATTATACTTTATTTAGAACACCTCTCCCATTCAAAGTTACCAGTCCTAGTGGGGACGATTGCACCAGGAATTTCAAATGGGTATTAATTTCCCCACTAGTGAGGAAAACTGGACGCACCTTTTTTTCACGTTCCACTTCGCCCCACCAGTAGGGACGCTTGGTTGGGCAAAGTGGAAGTACCCACTTTGACTGCTAACAAATAATGTAAATTATATTAATATTATGAAAATTAGCTATTATAATAACAAAAGCTTTTACAAACACGATACTTATGAAATAAATCAGTTCATCGCATTAATAAACATTTTGAAGTTTGCCTAACATATAATTAACAGCAGTAATTTGATCAACCATAATGTTCAGGCTCAAACAACTAGCTTTGCGTACACTCTGTAATCAAAATGCTAATAGCCATTTGTCAAGGTAAACATTGCGGTATAATGTGCGTTTAATGGCTATAAAACTACCAATTCAACCATGGCCTTCTGTTAAGCACGGTGCGATAAAATCTAGTAAGTGTAATATAATTAAAAATGCGCTTTGAGATAATGAGAATATACCTATTAAATTAATAAAGCACTCTTGTGTGCATTCACTTACTAGTTACTTAGTTCTATTCCACTGTGTCACATAGGCAGCGACGTGCCCGTGTCCTTCTCAGGTTCATAGCTTTTTTTTTTCCGTGCGGAAATCCCCTCGGATACCCCCCCTTCCGGAGCCGAAAGGGGAGGTTATGTCGGACTCGAACCGACTAAAACCACACGCCGACTGTGGGTCGTGGTGCAAAGCCGGAGGTGAGGTTGTCATCGACATATCCCTCGCACCCCGACTAACCCCGGGCCATCCCTTACGGTCTGGCCCTCCTCAGGATCTCAGGTTCATAGCGTGACGTGAATCTACTACAGGCAAAAATAAAAACAAATCTCACCTGTAGTTCCAGAAAGAAGCGCAACAAATAAAATATTTCCAATTTTATTATTGGATCGTAAATAGCAATTATTCTTTTTCCTTTCCTGAAATCTGTAGTAAAGTATTTTCTGACCTGAACAACAGAATTTCTTGAAGTTAAAAATTCGATGCTGAAATGTGATGCAATAAAATCGTTATAGTGGAATGTCGAACTGAATAGCATGGTAGACGACTGCAACAAAAAATGCAAATTTTTGCACGGTACACCTACTTATAAGCATGAATATGGCTATTTGTATTGATCTGGAACGTTCCATGTGTGGGTTTAAACCCATACACAGAACCAAATATGACATATACAAAGAATGTTAAAAGTCTAGAAGTATGTCCGTTATTCTTATTTTTATGAGATTAATAAGAACAGTGTTGTGTGTTTGATTAGTGCAAACAGAGAATAATATGCAATACGGAACAATTTGAGATGAATGAATTTTGAAAAAGTATAATGATTGAGCGAAATGGAAAACAAATTTGCGTCGAAACTACTCACTTGTCGAGAAAAACAAATAAGAAACAAAGCCAATAACAATAATTATATCAAATCAATCACTGAAAGCATGTGAAAATGTTCTAGCATGCTTTATCCGGTAGGTATGGATTGAATGCAGAGTACTGCACATTATTCTTAGTATCGACATTTAACTAGCGGTATTTTTTATATTTCAAATAAAAATACGAATTGTTTTATTCGTAGCATGTGTCTCAGCCGTATAAATTCAATTCAACCCGTCGCGCAACGTGGCACTATAGTATAAGTTTGACGTTTTTTAAATGCATACGGGCTCCAAGTTGTTCCCTGGTAACATATACCATTTCGTTAGTAGTGTTACATATAAGTAGTATAGTGTTAAAATATTCCTTCTGCATTCGATTGCAAAGTGAGTTAAAGGAACTGGCGTAACAATGGTGACGTCAGAGTGTGACAAGATTACGAAAGATCTTTGTCTGGTCTGATAGACTGCATCTACTAAGTAAGTATACATTAATAAGCAACTAAACGATGGTTTTCAAGCACCAGCCGAGGCAGAATGACGGCTAATTGAAACATGGGAAGAATAAGTAGCAAACAACGCAATACAGAGACTTTAAGGAAAGTAAGTGGCCGCAGTCCAGTATAGTAACGGTTACAATACTTATTCATTATATTAAACAGGCTCAACAGAGTAGCTACATAGACGAAGAAACTGTTGGCTAAATTACAGTAATAAATAAAAAGATATTCACAGCGGGAACGACACACTATTAGGGTAAGTATTGCTTAATCGTACCATATTATATTATCTGTGATCGTACATACTAGGACACATACCGGTAAATTAATTATGATTTTCATCATTATAGGGTTATTACTTTCTCATAGTTAATGAGAAATTTGTGTAAATAGAAAATATAATGAGTTCCGATCAAACATACATACTAACAGTTTTTTTTTTCAGGTAGGTGGGCTGGGCTGGCTTTAGGTTAAGAGGTCAGACAGGAGTCGTTTTGGGAAAAGTCAACACCAATCAAAAACAATTAGTAGTCCCCGGGGTCCAAAAGTGCAGGGCACTGACTGACCTCCGTCCCCCATGAGCGCGGGCCTGAAGGTGACGGGTGGAGCCGCCTGTCACCCCAGCAGAAGCAGGCCACGGCGGCGACGCACTGAAAAGCGCGCCTCCCAATTCCGGGGGCGAGTTGGGGACACCGTTGTCCCCCCTCCTGAGGAGGGCCAGGCCGTAAGGGCTGGCCCTGGGTCAGCCGGGTTGCGAGGGATATGTCGATGACAACCTCACCTCCGGCCTAGCACCAAGACCCACAGTCGGCGTGCGGTTTTAGTCGGTTCGAGTCCGACATAACCTCCCCTTCCGGCTCCGGTAGGGGGGTATCCGAGGGGATTTCCGCACGAAAAAAAAAAGGGGTCCAAAAGTGCAAGCTTTGGAGGGTGAGGATGATAACGATGAAGCCGCATAGGCTGACCACAGTGGTTACATCATCCAAAGGGCAGGTGACCGTTCGTGGAATCCTGGAATGAAGCGCGCAAAAAATAAATGCAAGGTGAAAAGTCCGAAACGTTGATCTTTAATTTTGAAGCGTTACACATTCATTCAATTTTACATCTGTGCCCCGAGTACGAAAAATATTCGAACTCATAACGTAAACGTATCTAGAGAACAGAGCATTGCGATTGGAAGCGCCTAATGTGAACCTGTGTGTGTGTGTGTGAAGCCCACCAATAGCAATGCTCCGTTCTCTCTTTACGTTTACTTTGCGAATTCAAATGTTTTTCGTGCTTGCGACACTGAAGTTCAAAACGGAGTTACAGTTGGTTGAACAGTTGAAATACGAGTACATTGAATATCGAATTCCAATAGTACACACACATCGTAATGGTATAACCGTCAATGGTTAATGCTCCAAAATACATACATCTACATAATAATGCTGTTCATATAGGCAATGAGCTTATTCCCAACGGATATTGGAATTGTTATCGCAGTATGCAAATTCAATTGCGTAGTGCACTCTAAGCGACAACTTTGGGTTGCTGCAATTGATCGTTACTACCCAATAAGCTCTCAGAATTGTTTTGCAGATGTTTGTTTATTTACATAATGTAACTTGGGAGTTACATTATGTGAATAAATAACCAGACTTGCGTTTAAGAAATGCAAGCTCCTAATGTCTCCGTTAATGTGTTTATGTTTATCGAAGCGCACACAGCCCACAGTATTCGGCAGCATAAAATTAGATGGCAGTAGCTATGGCAGTATACGCCTTCCACGTTCTCCGTTTTATTGACTGACCGTAAAACCGTATTTATATTAATAAATTATGTTGTTACTGCGACGTTTACCCTTAATTCTGGATCGAAATCTGGACAGGTCAGTCGGGGATATTTATCTTTCATGATTTTATACAAGTCCCTTGTTATTTTAGAGTCTTTATGGCACTTTGATACCAAATTATTTGAATCTAAGGTTCGTATTCTACAATGATACTCTTACATGTTTTAAGTGTTTCACAAATAAAATGTTTCACAGAAAAGAGTTGGTACAGTCAGCATCAGAAAGATGTTGCCGAACAAAGTACTCAAAATGATTTTAATTTAATTTTTGACCCCCTTCCAGTGGACCGATTGTTCTAATATTTGGCACACATTTAGTTCGGACAATAATCCATACTAATATTATAAATGCGAAAGAAACTCTGTCTGTCTGTCTGTCTGTCTGTCTGTCTGTATGTTACGCTTTCACGCCTAAAAAAAACGATTTTGATGAAATTTGGTATAGGGGTAGAGTAGACCTTGAGGAAGGACATTAGGCTATATTTGGTCGCGATAACCGACATCCACGCGGGCGGTGCCGCGGTCAAAAGCTAGTACCATGTAAATCAATAAAATAGTTTATTTTGCTCTTATTGCGAGAGTTTTAAAATGATTTTGAGATATCGTCGTCAAGATAATTATGACGCTGAAGTACCATAATTAAGACGTATGAAATATCGCTGTTAAATCAAGAAGGTAAATCACTTTCAGCTTTAATTAAATATGTGTTAAATATTCGAAATTCGGAGTTATTTCCGAATTCCTTATAGAAAATTTCTCTACCATATAAAATCGTGCAACCCTTACTAAGGGGTGTAATTGGATACTATCTTGGGAATATGATACAAGAAAACTTACAAAATTTAATGAGAATTTATTAAGACATTCAAGGCTGGAATCCTTTAAAAAACTAAGACAAGTATCGGTAACTTCCAGAATTAACCTTTTTTGTGTCAGCCTGTGACCACGGCCAGTGCAACCAGATCGGAACGTCAGACAAATCCAAGCTAGGATAGGATAGGATATATGATAATTAGATATCTATTTTGATATATGGGATAACTCTTTTGTCGGCACTTCCACGGCGGTGCGGCGGTGCGCTGAAAAGCGCGCCTCCCCATTCCGGGGGCGAGTTGGGGACACCGTTGTCCCCACTCCTGAGGAGGGCCAGACCGTAAGGGATGGCCCTGGCTCAGCCGGGGTGCGAGAGATATGTCGATGACATAGCACCACGACTCACAGTCGGCGTGCGGTTTCAGTCGGTTCGAGTCCGACATAACCTCCCCTTCCGGCTCTGGTAGGGGGGGTATCCGAGGGGATTTCCGCACGGAAAAAAAGCATCTGTTCTTGGGCCATGCGTGTAAATCAAGGGTAAGTGTATACCTACCTACACCATGGTCGCGTTAATTTCTGTTAACATTATAGTATAACCTTATTTTTGAATGTAAGATCTAAGATTGTACCTCCGAGCTGAAGGCACTGAGTAAAGTGCCGATACTTGTATGCATAAATAATTATAATCTAGATGTTTCTATGTGTACATTAAGGAAAAACCCCTTCATGTACACCTTGCCCATGACATCCTAGAATATTATCGCAATTGGAACAAGCCCATTCTTTCTATAATATTTTCCTGACACTAACGAAGAGAAAAAAGAAGCATCCTATTTAGTGTAGTTGTTCGGAAGCTATACGCGTCATATTTATTTCGGTGATTAATCCTACATAAGATGTAAAAGTTATGTCGTAAAAAAAACTTTCATTGGTATAACTGGAATAAAAACTGGTGAGGGGCGCGAACCACTTAATGTTTTACTAACGTCATGAAATAATAAAACAATTTAGAACGACGGCATCCTGACTGCTTCTTCTGGACTCGTGCCAAGTACCACGGGATGCAACGTTATCCCAGTTTGAAGTACAAAGTTTTAAGAAGCATAGTACTCCTGCCTAACTTTGCAGCTATTATAAAATGTCAAGGAAGACACAAATAAGCTCCTGGCAGAACTTCGACCGCTTTTTACCTAACTGCGCGACGCAAAGGAGTTGTAATGTGTTTATCAGCCTATTTATGTATGTTCGGATGTTCCTTTGAAACACTACACAGACCAAACGCCTAGGCCGATTTTTATGATTCACACGTCAATCAATTCCTGAAAATATTGTTCATATAAAAATCGACGAAAAGAAATTGGTCCCTGGAAAACATGAAAAAATATTAACAACCTATTCACATACCCATCAAAAATACAATTAAAAACAGTTGAGTCGTTTCGGAGAAGTGCATCGACGACCCCATGTTACAAGATGTCTTCATTTGAAATGATTCTCAAGAACGAGAATACTAGAGAGTTTCATCTCATACTTGAAAATATTAACAAAGGTATAATACCTGCAAAATTTGCATCTATAGAGATAGATCCAAATTTTGCAGTTACAGTATTATGTCTTTACGGTTTCCGAATATCGACAACAGCTCGTGCATAACTATTCCATTTGCAAATGACATGTATGGTGTAGGCAACATGCTTCCGATTAAGTGGGCACATGTCGCAGTGTATTGAATCACATGTATTAGATTTAGCGTTATATTGGTTTAGTCAGCATGTACAGTCCGCTTACATGTGTGACTGTGGCCAAGTTTCATGCATCATTCAGACGAAACCTGCATCCAATCGCCCTTACATTTCGGTTATAGCTCACCGCTTACGTGATAAATGGCCTCTCAGGAGGAAACTTGTAGTATCATCACGAGTGCGCTTCCATGTGCTACATCGTTGGCGTTTATCAGATTCTTCCAGCTGGTTACGAGGGCTCATGTAATATGCATGCAGAAGCTCTGTGTGTAATTGCTTTAACAATTTTAGCTTCGCTCCTAATATTAGCCGCAGTATTTTCGTAGGTACACGTTTATGATTACGTTTTATGAATTGTGAATGTTGTATCTTTTTAAACCTTTGAGTATTCGTCCGGAAAAACCGCGTGAGGACCACCTTACACTAAAACAATCTACCGTAAAAGCTCTAAAATTATTAGACTGTTGGAACTGCGGCGGAGTAAGTTTGTGATTACGTGCAACTTAACTATAGATAAATCGCGTTACAATTTTTTACATTGAAGATATATCGCCATAGAAGGCATAACCAGAATTTATTGTATTTTATTTTCTCAAATCAAATTAATGGCATTCACAACAATTTGTTCGACAATTCGACTTCGTTTTCACTTCTTTAAGTACTATTCCTTAAAATACTAAAACTGACGCGCTACTAGTTAATAATTACGGCAGCAAACTGACCCACCCCGTTCTGGGTTGACAAATTTATATACTGAAAGACAGTCCACACAGAAAAGCCCTGTAACCCAAAACATACGAGCTCTTTATCTCCAGCAAACATTAGCCGAGATCAGCAAAGGCAAAAGAAAGTAAACAAGCTGTGCCATTTCCATTGAAAACGCTACGAGTTTTTGGAGTTCAGTTCTAATTTACGTATTTTCCTTATATTTCCTTTTCACTTTAACACAACCATTACATGGATCAGTTAAGATCAATACTCATAAAAGTGACGTGGCTATTGTGAAACGTGCTTCCATTTTCGAAATATATTAATATAAAGTCTATAGCAACCAATAATCTTCTATTAGATCGACATCTTGAGAGTTATTGATCAATAATTGCATCGAGTACCTCCCATATACAACCAGATATTGCCATTTCACATTAAATGAAAGTAATTGGAATTCCCGTCGAGTGTGAAATTGGCGTCTTCATTCAGCGGCTAGAGTCGAAATGGACCTCTCATGCAATATGTATAAGCCACAATATGTATGTTTATTTGCTCTTATATTAATACTGTCTTTATTTATTGCACGTTCTGATATATTATGGCTGCTTATGGCTACGTAATTGTAGCATGGCCATAATTTATCGCATACTGGGATGTCTGTGGTCTGTAACCTGTGTTGCATCTGAATGTTGCAATTAGAATATAATATAATTTACATATTAGTAGGTGGTTAGGCTGTAGTACAATGAGTAAAGCTTGAATTGAATGCGTACTATACCATTGCTTACATTTCTGTTGAATTTGTACTTTGTAGACATTAAACAAGCCTATGGACCGTCTTATCAGTTAAACTATGGCTGACTTCTATCGATAACGTGCACCGTCAAAGCAAGAAAAGAATGTTAATACCCATAATATGACTGTTAACACGTTACAAATAATTTTTTGATACTATTGTATTCCACATTAATGGGTTCAAAATAGGTTTTATTTTAATACCATGATTCCAATTGAACCTAACGATCAAATGAAGTAGGTATGCAAGGAAACATTAATTCAAATCTTTTTTGCTAGTCTAAGAAACTATTTAACTTAAATAACATTTAGGTTACATTTAAAAATTCCAAACCAGTCTATTAATATTATAAACGCAAAAGTTTGTAAGTATGGATTAACGGATGTTTGTTTGTTGTTACTCTTTTACGTCTAAAGGGCTGGAGCGATTTTAATGAAACTTGCTATGGATTTAACGAACACCCTGGATTAATATAGGCTATGTTTAGTCGCGATAACCAAAATCCACGCGGGCGGAACCACGGGCAAAAGCTAGTACATACTTATTAAATTTAAACCAATAAACAATTGAATAAAGTTCAAAGCCATGCAAGACCAGAAAAAAATGCCATAAATCAATTACTAGATCACGATATTCGAACTAATAACTCTGTTACTTGTAAACCAACTTGTGGTCTGAGGGGAAGCCTGCTTGCTTCTTAATCACCGAAGCTCACGAACAACCCCGTGGAAGGCACTGACTGGTACTTATTTTTTACATCTACATTCCATGATAAATAAAAATAATGATCAGAGGTGCATTAGACGTATATAAGTAGTTTTAATAATAGTCGGCTGGAGCGATTTAAATAAAATTTGGTATAGAGTTAGCTGACATACATAAGCTATAATTGGTTGTGATAACCGACATCCACGTGGGTGGACCCGCGGACAAAAGCTAGTTTTAAATAGTTTTACTTGGTGTGCACGAAAGAATACTTTTATCTGGTCCTATAAAATAAACATATTATGTAAGTGTACGGTGTCTTAGTAATTTACTCAATATCATAAATTTTGGTTTCTGTAAAAAAGTCCAAATTAATTGAAACATGCAAATCACGAATTAACTTTTCAAATGAGGCTTGACTTGGCTTGTGGTTTAATTTTAACAATAACAGATTTTCAGTTAAACTAAGGTTCTCACATAATATCTGTATAATCGTCGGTATAATATTCCAAGTCTGAAGAATAAATTCTATCTTAGAGAACAATTTCAACCTAACTTGAAGGAAACAGACACTATTCTGAAACTTTCATCGCTATGATAGATATTTCAAACGATTTCAAGTTTAAAGATTATTTCAAAATAGACGATAACGATAACTAATAAATAAATTGTCTTATAATAGTTTCGACTCTTAGATTGAATCCGAGTCATAGTATTTGCTCTCACTGTGTGGCATATATTATTATATCTTATTAATATTTATCGTATTTTGACTAGTCAAACTCAAGTTCTTTCATTTATGCGATCCCCTTTCCCGGCCCCTCAGGACAAAAGTGAAAAAAAAATGCAACCAATATCCGCGTTGTAAATAATTTGACGTACCCAGTACTTGTTACGGTATTGGGTCACTGCACTTACTATGTATGTGAATAAAATTACCAGCTAATTATTTTGTTTAACACTAAGCCAAAATAAAACCGACAATTTTGATGAGAATGAACCAAATTAAAAAAAAAAAACAAAAATAACTAAATCAACATATTGTCCTAAATTACTTGTTCTTGGTCCAAAATTCCTTTAACAAAATATAAAACAACCCACAAACAGAAAACATTCATCATTAAAAGGGATTTTTCGAGATCCCATAAACCTTTAAAGGGTTGAATTGAACATTGGCCTCGTGGGTAGTAATAATAATTTGTTTCTATATATTTGCTTTTGTTTTGAACATTAAGGGCTGTCTTACTGGGAATACTTAAGATTCGATACCATTATATTCTTTATAGCTTCTGCGGTAGCCTAGTGGTATGGGTAATGGACTGCTGAGATTCTGCGGTAGCCTAGTGATATGGTTAATGGACTGCTGAGACGAGGTCTCGGGTTCGATCCCAGGTTTACCATGGCAACACACCAATGACTTTTCGATGCTTTTCGAAGTTATGTGTGTATTTATCGCAGGTTTATAAGTGCCTGGTTAATGGCAACAGGCTCGCCACCTATTACATTGGGACTTAAACATTAACTGGCGAAATGTGGGTGCTAGCACCTCTGCCTACCGCTTCGGGGAATACAGGCGTGAGTTTATGTTATGTTATGTTAATGTTATATTATTTGTGACTTCGCGTCGTTTAATTTTAGTGCCATACCGTCACAGATTGCCTAAAAAGTTGCTGTATCGTGTTAGTTCCCGATGGAGAAGAATAGGGCCACCCCATTCTTCCCGTAGGTGTCACAGAAGTTGACTAAAATGGTTTATTCTCTATCTGATAGTTAATGTACAGCCGATAACAAAGAGCGCACTTGACGGATCGCTTCTTTTTTTATAAACCTGTGTAGTCACACGTCTTCTATGGGAACCGTTAGTTACAGTCTGAAAATAAGTTCCTACCTGGTGGTAATAGTTCTGGTGTATTTCCTGCTTTTGGTGACGCTTGAATGTACAACATTATGAATAAACTGCTGAATAATTTTGATCGTTTTAAATTTTATTTCATAGCAGCTTTAAAGGGAATTTGCTATTAATTTCAGAACTCGATGCGTTTCTTAGAAAGCTCTTATGATAGACAGATGGACAGACAAACGATCTGGAACTGATATGGAATCCCAAAACCGTAACAAATAGAATGTAAATGTTCTGGAACCACCCACACCTTACAATGAAGCCTGTGTCAAGTTACAAACATAATATGCTTGCGTATGTCGTCCAATTCAATTTGACTATAGTTACTAATGAATCCAAAATGGCTACAGTCAAGTGTTGTTACGTAAGCATGGTC
Organism: Eilema sororculum; assembly: GCA_914829495.1. Lineage (NCBI taxonomy): Eukaryota > Metazoa > Arthropoda > Insecta > Lepidoptera > Erebidae > Eilema > Eilema sororculum. The sequence goes on along the minus strand of OU618545.1, from coordinate 9,869,931 downwards.
AGTTTACAGTTCTACGTAGTATAATCAAATTACAAATTAGATTCAGCACCACAAATCCTTTGTTGGAACTCGCACAGTGCCTATTAAGTACGTAAGTACTTCATTTAACGCAATTTAAACTGTATTTGATATTTAAACGTGGCTTGTGGTTACGTTTCAAATTGTTATTGTCATGTTCTGGAGTTTGAATGAGTTGGATAAACATAATCTTGGAAAAATGTTCAATGACTGGAAAATACAGATATACTGTAGTCAATGGATTCAGTCTCTCCTTCAACAAACAGTTCGTGTAATGGCATCTTCTAGAGTTTTTGCTTGCGCTATCAATTTTTTTCTTAAAAGCTATATACCATAACATAACATAAACTCACGCCTGTATTCCCCGAAGGGGTAGGCAGAGGTGCTAGCACCCACATTTCACCAGTTTATGTTTAGGTCCCATATGTAATAGGTGGTGAGCCTATTGCCATTAACCGGGCACTTCATATACCCATCCTTTAATTTTCTCTTTTCCCATGTAATAATAAATAACCATTGAAAGTCGGTATGTGGAAATTAGATATTTACAGTTCTCACAACTGTTTATATCTAATCTCCACTCTAGATAAAAGCGTGGGCCTGGGGGTGACGGGTGGAGCCACCTGTCACCCCAGCAGAAGCAGGCCACGGCGGCGGCGCGCTGAATAGTGCGCCTCCCCATTCCGGGGGCGAGTTGGGGACACCGTTGTCCCCCCTCCTGAGGCGGGCCAGACCGTAAGGGATGGCCTTGGGTCAACCGGGGTGCGAGGGATATGTCTTTGACAACCTCACCTCCGGCCTAGCACTAACACCCACAGTCAGCGTGCGGTTTTAGTCGGTTCGAGTCCGACATAACCTCCCCTTCCGGCTCCGGCAGGGGGGGTATCCGAGGGGATTTCCGCACGAAAAAAAAAAAAAGATGGAAGAAATGAAAATATGAATATAAAACATATGAACATTTGATATAAACGTCTCCGTTGATTGAAGGAATATTTTATCAAAGCCAAAATTCAATTTTAGTGGAAAAGTCAGATAACAGATTGTAGGAATTTCTTGTAAAAACCTTGTAATACCGAAGAAACCTCATATTACCTACTTTCATATTTATGAGATCTTTTTTATTATAAAGGTTCTCGGTGAAGTAGATTACAAGGGCTTATTTCTCTGTGGTGTAAAAAAACTACTAAGGGATAGGGCTGGTCTTTATCCAACAGTCAACTTACAGTCACATAAAAACACCTAATTGACGCTAGACTCATCCAATATCCCATAACGTACCTACACGTGGGATCGAAAAACTCAATTGGCGAAATATGTATTTGATACTCCTCTACCCTGTGGCGTGATGGTACTTAGTGAACGCGACTGCCACGCAGGAGACGTGGGTTCGATTCCCGCTCAGTGCAAATATTTGTATGCATGAATATGGTTATTTGCTTTGGTCTGTGTGTTTCTATGTATAATATGTAGGTATTTACAAAAAAGTAAAAAGTATCTAAGTATAGTAAAGTATCTAAGTATTCAAAAAATCATTAAAAAGTATTTATGTCCGCATTTTAGATTCTTTGATGTACAAGTATGGCTTAATGTGCAACGTATAATCGTATAGTTTTAAAATTATAAAGTTTCAATATTTGTTCGGAAGAAATTGGAAAAATAAACATTAGAAATTTTCCATTAACAATTCAGTGTTACCAAAAATCGCTCAATATATGGGATAGTTAATTATAATAAAACCTATGTCTTCTGTAACACAGAATAAATAACAATAGCTTTATATGTCGAGGATGACCCTCGTTCAGATGAAGAGGGCAATTTAAACTGACTTGGGACCAACTAGATATTTAATAGAAGCAGATTAAGAATCGGAAATATAACAAAGGGTACATTAACATGCTGCAACAAAAAAGCTGGTTTATTAGTTTTAATGGGTAGGCTATCCAAAAGAATTTCAAACTGGTAGTAATACTGAAGTGTTACTATCTTACTCATACTCGTACACACATCGAATGAAATGGTACTATTTTAGTATGACTTTATGCATCATACTCCCAGCAGTCAACAATTACTTCTTTATAGGATTATTATATTCGTAAAAACGACTAATTTTAGTCTCAAATACCTTTTTTATTTTATGCGCATACAAATCAGCTGTGCCCCGCTTTTACCCATGGTATAATTTCGTCGAGAAAATACAAAAAGCTGCTTTATGAAAAAACAATATGATCGATCACATGGTGTTGGAGTGGTAGGATTTGAGTGACACCCACATACTTCTTACTTATAACTTAATTTCACTATTTTTTAATACGAGAACTTGTATGTGTCCCTTATAGGTAATTATAAACTACGGGTACAGTACAGGAACAGCGGGGTACAGTTAATATAATTTTTTTTTAAAGGAAAACAAAAGCCGTAAGAATTATCAAAATTGGCCTATGCATTTGGTCTCTAGAACAAACACACATACATACATAGACTGATAAACACATTACCCTCCTTTGCGTCGCGCAGTCGGGTAATAAAACTATTACAAAATATTTTAATATATAATTACGTGAACAATTTCCCTGAAATCTGTAAACTTATTTCTAAGTTAAGTGTACATTTAAATATAGTAAGTTGGTTCGATTAACAGCGAAGTGTAATTACAAGTAAGTGTTAAGTGTAATGCCAAGTAAATACACAATAGCTCGCAAATGTTTAGGAACCTTTAAAAAAATGAAAATTACGTTTAAAATGACTTTTATTCACCGTGTCTGGTAGTAAGCTGAGGTTCACTCCAAAGAATAGAGATCGCCATTTCAGAGGCTGTCAATCGAATGTTTACAGTTTTACGCTATTCCATTCGTATTACATAATAATATGTGTATTGTGTAGTGCTACAACTTATACTAGCTACATTTTTATAAAATTTCTGTGATATAACGTCGCGATAAATAAAATGTTTCTACCGAATTCCCCTTCGAAGCTGTACAACATTATATCGAAACTTAACCAATATCTATTGATTATTTCGCCATCCACGCGACAGGAAGGGCTGCAAATTATCTACGGACCATGCAATAGCAATTTGCCAACATAACCATCTATAGAGGCTCAGGTGGTAAAAGAAATTGTCCCCCATTATGTTCGCTTTGCTGGACCATTTTATGGAAACTGATGGCAAATTGTTTGGAACGTAGAGGGAAAGGAATTCTCTCTTAATATTCATGTCTCGGGTGAACCTTATGACTGCACGAAGCCTTTCGTTCCGAGATTATTGCAAAGGTTTTCTTACTTTTGTTTATTCCACGTTCGTACTGTCTCGCCTAAAATATAAGTTATATAAGGATTCTCTGGAAGCTAATACTGAGAAAAACTATAACTATTTTATTAACATAACATATATGTTATGTTAATAAATTTTAATAACATAACATAAACTCACGCCTGTATTCCCCGAAGGGGTAGGCAGAGGTGCTAGCACCCACATTTCGCCAGTTTATGTTTAGGTCCCAATGTAATAGGTGGCGAGCCTATTGCCATTAACCGGGCACTTATAAACCTGCGATAAATACACACATAACTTCGAAAAGCATCGAAAAGTCATTGGTGTGTGCCATGGTAAACCTGGGATCGAACCCGAGACCTCGTCTCAGCAGTCCATTACCCATACCACTAGGCTACCGTACTATTTTATTTTATTATTTAAAAGTAAGACTAAAAAGAATAGGTATAATATATTACGTCATTATGTAGGAATAGGCTTAGATGACAGGTATAATGACATTAGAGAAGGCTCGAGAAGGAATTTTAAGTGTGTAAGGAAAATTTTATCACTTAAACTACGACTTCCAGAAGCTTTTCCAATGACATTTCTTGGTATATTAGCGTTTAATTAGCGAACAGAAATATAAAATGAGATCTATTCGTATTTATACGTTCAAATAGGTTCAAGTAACTTACCGATCGAGTCGATACTTTCTGAAAATTTAGAGGCAAATACTCTAAAGCAATGACATTACTCTATCAACAATGTATAGTCCAAATTAATTAGATAGATGAAGTATGACGGTATATTATTATTGCATTCTTAGCAAAATAATAATATATTGAAAATGCTAGGTATAAGCGTGCGTCTTTCATAAAGCGCAAGAGTTAGTAGCGTGTTTATTACACAATTACCAGCTCTCCTGTCAGCTAGCTATGCACGCTATTGCTGTGATGTCATAATTTAAACCAGAAAGTATGAATCTAATACCTTGTAGTGCTTGCATGTTTTACGTGGCAGTAAATACTAGATGTACAAGGTACTAAAGGCGCCGTTCTATATTCAAACTCATAGAGTAACAACGGTTATAACAATATTTAAATAAAAATGGTTGCCTACTTCATGTCTGATATGTTGGTGGTAGGTCCTTATCCATACTTCCATACTAATATTATAAATTCGAAAATAACTCTGTCTGTCTGTCTGTCTGTCTATCTGTCTGTCTGTCTGTCTGTCTGTCTGTCTGTCTGTATGTTACGCTTTCGCGCCTAAACCACTGAACCGATTTTGATGAAATTTGGTACAGGGGTGGATTAGACCTTGAGAAAGGACATAGGCTATGTTTGGTCGCGATAACCGACATCCACGCGGGCGGAGCCGCGGGCAAAAGCTAGTAATATTATAAATGCGAAAGTAACTCTGTCTATCTGTCTGTCTGTCTGTATGTTACGCTTTCACGCCTCAACCACTGAACAGATTTTGATGAAATTTGATATAGGGGTAGATTAGACCGTGCGAAAGGACATAGGCTATGTTTTGTTGCGATAACCGACATCCACGCGGGCGGAGCCGCGGCAAAAGCTAGTTTTTTATATTTAAAATTACACAAATGTAATAAATTAACTGGTTCTTTTCTTTAGCACCGTCTGTTTTATTAGGAACCAGTATCAAAGAAAACTCTGAGCATCAAATAAATATTACATTTCAATAATGATGTTTGGTTAGTACTTAATTCAATTATTTATTCCAGATTCTATCCCAAGCTAAATCGATGGTACTATCACAGCCGAACACGTCTACTATACTGAGTATTGAACTAGGCATTGGAATTCAATTAAGGCTCCACTATACTGATGTATTCAATTCCCTCCACGTAATTGATCACTTAATATACACGATGACCACTAGAACGAAAATTTTAATTAAATTGCAACCATTAACATTATTCTTAATTAACTTCCCTGTACTATTTACCATAGCATAATAATATACTTACCGAGACTACGTGATCTTAAAATTCAAAAAAAATTGCGGTGAACAACGGCATACTTGATAGACCCTTCATAAAGACAAATTCCCTGACAAATAGCAACGAAACGTGATACTTGAGTTCTGACAGCAAAAAACTGAAATCATTATGAAACAAAGCAGGCTTTTATGTGAACGTGAAAAGTTAAATACAGTAGTGAAAGTATGTGTACATTCATAGCCTGACATAATTGCGACTACCATCAACGGAGCCGAATGAATGCCGTCGTGACGAGCTCTGATGGCTGCGGAGCGTGCGCTAGTGTGTACGGCTCTTTTGATGAAACCATGATTACACCATACATACTCATACGTGCCTATGATGATGAAAAACTGCTAGAAGCGACAGTACTATATCACTTAAACAGGGATTGATGATCTTATTCAGAGACCAAATTTATTGTTATGTCCTAAGTCCCTGGTAAAAAAAAAATACTTTAGATGGTAGTGTTTTAAAAATGAAGAAGAAACGTTATAATAGTATAAGTACGTTATTTTTCTTAGGCTGCCTTAACACTAGCGTTTATCCAGCGTAGGCGTTCGATAGTGTGAAGGCGCTCTTAACTGTCCCTTTTTAAAGGTAAGTATATTCTTAGTAAAAGTGAGTTAACTATTGAAGTAATTGTAATTTATAAGTTATGTATTATTTCGTTATTGCGTATCCTCACCCTTACTTGGACCCATATTTCAAAAATTCTTTGTTGATATCGGCAGTCGTTAATATTAAAGAGAAACGGTAGGTATATGTACGTAAGTAAACTTTACTTAGATAAGACAACTCATGTTCTAGTAAAGTTTACAGTAAGTTCAGAACTTCATGTCCCTTGCGATACAGTTGATACAAAATTCACTAAACTTTACTATCCTCCAGGCTACTTGGTTTTAGTATCTTTACAATTTAAGGATGATTATGAAGCGTTGTGATAAAATTGTAAAAATTTTACTCAGGTTACATATTTATAGATATTAGTTTAATATTGTAGTTTTGTAATCTTTGTTACCCTACTTCCACGATAAATTAATGCTCTTAGCTTAGTTGGAGGGGTTAGAGGGAATATTAGTAACTTCGGTTCAAATATTCTTTAAAAAAAATATCCCAGGTACTGTGACGATGCAACACCGATTTATGTATGAATATAGAATTCCACGCGGGCGGAACCGCGAGCAACAGCTAGTTCGATATAAAGTTAGAAAGGAATTTTACTACATATAACCACCCTTGATGAATACTAGCCCACCCATGCTAAGAAAATCTCTACCATTCAATATCTCCTCCATTTCTACCAACTAATTTTAGGTAGGTAATTTAATAAAACTGATAAAAGCTAAGCGGTTGCCACTTCCAGACAACTTCAGGTTGAAAGTATAGTACGTACGCGACTACGTTGACACGCCTTTGTATTTCGCTTATTCAGCTATGGGTTAAATAAAAACAGCTCTGCAAAATGTAAAAAAAGAAAACATCCACAATCTCTCGTTTCGGCGACAATGCCTTGAATTTTTCGCTTCAATGTATTCACAAATAAACAAAAAGTTATATATATAGTTCTTTTGAGGTGTTATTTCGATGTTTATTATACCTATGTGATAGAAGCTTATGTTATCATTTCGAAACATTTATTTGACCTTGTAATTATTTGAATTGCATTATTCTATTCTTCTATTTCACTCACAACATACCGTTTTTACGCAGGCTGAAGCTTAAAATTTTAAAATTCCATTTCAGTAATATTATTCATAGTGGGAATTCTTCTAAGCTCAGGTAAAACCATACCACTTTGTATTCTAATGTTACTTCGTATACGTGCTACTACAAGGGGCATACCGTAAACTCGGTCTAAACTTATGCTAACAACACGCACCTTATTAACCTTAACAAGGAAGGGCATGTGAGACCTTAATTTCAGCAAAGTTATTAAATTTGAATATGAGATCCCATGGCGGAGGTATAATAAAATAAACAGAATTGGAATTTCCCAACGAAACCAAGGCACTATTTAATTAAACTTTAAGTGAAGATGATACATAATTAGTGGATCGTTGACTTACTTCAAAAATGTGATACCTACTTCATTATATTGTCGTTGCTTTCAGCGTGGTGAGGAAAACCCATGCTTTAGAACTTTTTCAACTAATGAAATTACTGAAGACGATTGAGAATCAGAATGCAGCCTTGGGCTATCGAACATATAGACTAAAACCGCATATCACCCGTGATCCTTTCGCCGGGGTATAATAACGTGATCCCCTCGCACCCTGTTTGATCTTGGACTAACTATGACTTTTGGGATGGCCCCTCGTGTGTGTGATCGGTTTAATGGTTAAGAAATGAAAGCGTAACAGATAAACATAAAGACAGAGTTACTTTCGCATTAACAATATTTTAGTATTTGATAGTAGGTCATATATTTACTAACTATATTTTCTCCTTCCCCCTAAGCTAGCGAAGCATAGTTGTTTAGTGATCGCAGTAGCAAATAAATCAAAACAACCATGACTGGCCGTTAGTTCACCTTTGCATAAACATTTTCACTCACTTGACGCCTTTTACGAAAAAAGTAAAAGCTGATTTGCCTCTCCTTTTTTATAAGTACGCAGCCAAATATTGGCATTAGTAAAGGTAATATTTAACCACCTTACTTCCCCAATACGTTATTATGTTAATTTGACGAATAACAAATATTATAAAACGGATTTCGCTCACATTTTTCTGTCGCATATTTTGAAAAAGGATAAGACTTCTAAATCTTTCCTTTTACGGGATTACATTTTGTAATCTTTTTTGTCAGATGCTTTTGGGGTTTCACCTCTCTTTGTTGTAAAGCCGAAGCACTGCTATAAATAATAACGTAATGAATAAACTTCTTTTTTTTAGAAAGTAAGTAAATGTAAAGAAATTGTTTTGTGTATCAAAGAGTTTGCGTAATGGTTATGGCGCCTGACATGCGATCTTGAAGTAAGTAGTTAAATATAATTTCACCTAACATACACCAGCACTATTAATGCACACACTTTTTTACTCTATTAGTTTAATAAAGAAGTGAATAATATCTATATCCATACTATAATATTACAAATTCGAAAGAAACACTTCGTCTGTCTGTATGTTACGCTTTCACGCCTAAACTCCTGAACCGAATTTATACTATAGGTATAGGGGTAGATTAGACCTTGAAAAAGGACATAGGCTATGTTTGGTCGCGATAACCGACATCCACGTGGGCGGAGACGCAGGCAAACGATAGTATTATTACAAACTTGTAAATTAGTCGACCCTGCACTTACCTACGTTATGTTAAATAAACGAATAATTTTAATAAAATGAACTAAATTAACTAAAATAATTTTAACAATTAATTTTAATCTAATGAACAAAATTAATTGAAATAATTTTATTTTTCCCTCGTTTTTTAGAAAGAACTTGGTCAGACTTATATTCTGCTGCATATTTGACTGCAAATTGGTTGAATGGAAGCGGAGATAATATGACCAAATTCGCGATTACCGTATCCACCCGCGAGGATGCGGGCATCAGTAAGTAGATGAGTAAGTAAGTAATATATATTACATCGTGTCACATCTATTTAATCAAACACAAATCAGAATCTGTACTTTTGCGGCTCTCGTTCATTCAAGTTGATTATTCCTACAAAAAAAATTCAGGATTCTATAGAAGATAATTTATTATGGGCGAAAAACATTATTTTCAAATTACAAAATTACCATATAGTTCGGTCTGCCATTAATACCCGCCACGATCAAAGGTGTGTAATTAGTGTTTTTGCCATGGTTTATTAATTATAGTCGTTAATGAAGTTCAATTAGTAAGTTGGTCCATCAATCTTCCACTCTCTTGGAGACAGAATGATGTATTACCCTGAATTGACGACGCGCACCCAAAATTTAGAACATATTTGCGGAAGTCGTTAACTATTAATAATTAGCACCGATTTACTACTCACTACCAAAATTATTCAAATAAATAATAATGTAGATATACAAAAATTAACATGTTATTTACGTATTATATTTAACAAACTCGAAGAAATCGTTTGTCTTGGTTCAAATATATTATTCTGATGCGTTGAACGAAAGATGGATGAAAGTAATGTATGTAGGAAGTCATTAAAAATGGAATGGTTGGTAGCAAAAGTTGCATAGGGAGGTGAAAGGTTCCAACAGAAGTGAGAACTAGCCAATAATAGAAGTAAATTAAAGTTCATAATTTAAAGACACTATATAAAGAGATGTCACTTTTAAATTGTAACAAGATGTGTAAGTTGGTAACGGGGGTACGAGCTCAATGGTATTTTACATCTTGAAAAAATGTTCTACGAAAATTTATCGCCGCGTCTAAGGAAGGTTTCACTTCAAAAACTTAGGAAAAAATAAAAGGTTGTCTGTGTTGTCTATTTCAATAAATACTATTCTTTCAATACAAAATTGTTGGTATCAAATTCAAAATGATTTTGGAAAACATTTCTGTACACCGACAAAGCGACGTTGTTATGCAAAGTGAGTAAACCATACAAAGAAAATGTCAGTGTGTGTAATCCATAAGAAAACAGAGTTGAATATTTGTTTGTTGAGCTGTCAGTTGTGTAAAGAACGAAGCGGAGTATTGAGCTGACAGTACAAATAATAAAAACAATACTTTTGTATCAGGAATATTAGTTTGAATATAAGCTATGCGAAGGGATACGAACCATCAATAGGATTAAAGGATACTCTCTGACATAGTGCAAGTTATGGGATAAGGAAATACTCGATGAGGATGAAAAAAGTACTAAAATGAAAATAAAATCTGTGCCAATATAGTCAGCGTCAAAATAGATTATCACTTTCAGTTTTTTGATATTTTTTTGAACATTATATAATGTCTTGATGAATAAAATTAATAATATAAAGTCATAGAATACTAACATAATATTTCTAGGACTGGTGAAGTCGATAATTTACAGTCTAGAGTCTAGAGTCTAGAGTCTAGACTATAATTATTTTTGAGAATAAAATTATATATCGACAGTAGAATTTATACGTGAACATCTATAGAACTTTTACATACACAATACTCGCTGTATTACCTGATGGAGTAGTATTAATAACCATATTTAATAGTGACCGAACCCTGTCTAGACGTGCTTATTTGACGCGTGTAACGTGTTATAATGGAGTTTAACATAAGCTCAATACTTAGCTGCTAGTGTGTTTTACATAAAAATACAAAAAAAAAAATGTTTTATATCGATGATAAAGCATTATTATTTTCTATTAACAGAGATGTAATCGGGATGATTTGAAGCTATAGTTGGTGATGATCTTAAGATAGTATCTATATCGGTGTTTCTTTTAAATTCGCTATTTTATTTGCTCACTTTAAATGTCATGTATTATGAAAGACTTAAAATTAATAATTATGATTACACAAATAAGTATGCATACATACAATATAATCACGCCTTAATCCCCGAATAGTTAGTTATTGGTGAAATAATACTCGCATTTCACCAATCATGGTTTCACCAATGAATAATTATGGTCATAGGTCAAAAAAAATGACCTATAATGTATCTAGTATCAAATCCTAACTAAATTCCGTCACTTTTTTCTAGAATTCTGCCAAGCAATAATTTAACTTGGTCGTACGGAGTGTGGCAAAGGAAGGCGGACCTACCTTCACCTGTGGTGCACGCGCGCCATTTATAAACTTTGTGAAGTCAAAATGAAATCCAATGCAGGAAATTATTTTCAACTGGGTTAGTCATAAACCAATGTGACCGAACTTCGACTCCAATACAGCCTTGCATGATGCTCCTGCTACTTCAGGGCTACTGGACAGTGGACATATTTCTTTTCGTCCTTCGTATGTAGGTATGTATGACAGCCCCTGGGGCGTGGTAGTGAACGCGACTTCTACGCGGGAAGCGCGGGTTGCAAATTTTTGTATGCATGAATATGGTTATTGTATATGTATAATATTGTTTATATTTACAAAAAAAGTATCTAAGTAAATGTTCATCCGCATTCCAGATTCCATAACACAAGCTAGTTAAACTTACCATGAGTCTATACAGCGTTGTGTAGAGTGTCGTGGAATACTTTTTTTTCGCAGCCAATAAGCATAACTAGCCGTTCAACCAATATATAGCCTCTTTACTAAACAACGCACGTTCAATTAGCGGCCAGAATGATATTGAACGACTCTGTTTAGTGAAAAGGCTAGGTAGGCTGTTGATTGGGCTAAGCTAGTAGGCTGCCACATACATATGACTAGGTTTTACCCGCGGCTCTACCCGTGTGGATGTCGGTTATCGCGACCAAACATAGCCTATGTCCTTTCTCGTGGTCTAATCTACCCCTATACCAAATTTCATCAAAATCGGTTCAGTGGTTTAGGCGTGAAAGCGTAACGTAACATACAGACAGACAGACAGACCGACAGACAGACAGAGTTACTTTCGCATTTATAATATTAGGATGGAAGTATGGAAGTATGGATATGTATATTAATAACGTATATAAAATGAAAGAATAGCTAATATATGTAGTACATGATATTTCAAAACATCAACGTAAACTTAGATATCTTTTTTCTTATTTGTATCCCATCTCTACACGAAGCGAACAAACATTAGCTTATTCGTTCCATTTGTGGAAATGCAACATAAAGGGAACATCAGAGAGAAGTCTTGCCTCAGGCTTTTAACATTTTTATAGAAGCACGATGGATCGCATGTCGAACTCTATACTATGGATTTTGAAATGCACTTACATTCACTTAAATTACACCGATGTGATCTGACTTTTTACTGTGTATCTAAAACTTTGTTACGGTTTTTCTGAAGAGATATTACAACCATTGGCTGTTTATGAGTAAGTTTTTAAAAGTAAGTCAAAGGTAAAGGTATTTTTTTTAATGCGAATATTATTTTCTATGTGATTTTAGGTTGAAGTCTATTCCTTATCGAAGTAACAAAAATCCTAACATTCAAATATGTTCACAAACCAACAAAATAATATTAGGTCCTTACACAATGTAATTGACGTTTTGTACGGGAGGAATATAAAGTCAATTTCCTTTTGTAAAATAGGTATATTATTTTTAATTAATGAAAGTATGCACCGTTGTTGATTATGCACTTTTGCCATCTCATAAATAGTTCAATGATCCCTTTACTAAAGAAACTATGAGGCGAGAATCAATAAACTCTTTGAAGGCGGTTTGGACTGCGGCATCGGAGTTGATTTTTTTCCTTGTAAGAAGTTGTCCGAATTCTGGGAAAAATTGGTAATCTGTTGGAGCAAGGTCTGTGGAGTACGGTGAACGTCGCAGACATTCCAATTTTAGGTCATATAACTTAGTTGTTCTTTGTTATGCAGTGTGTGGTCTCGCGTTGTCGTGAAGCAGCAGTGGAGCGATTGACCAATCTCGGTTGTTTTGCATTTAGTTCTTCCTTCATGGTTTGCAGTTGCTTACAATAGATATCTGCCGTAATCGTTTGGACAGATTTTAGAAAGCTGTTGTGAACGAAACCGGTTCTAGTCCACCAAACACTCACAAGTAACTTTTTCTGAGTCAATTTTTGTTTAGAGTAGGATTTGGCTGGGTCTCCAGGTTTCAGTAATAAGCGGTAATAAGCGACGCCAAATTAAAAAAATAATGAGGAATAAACAAATGAATGACTGTTCAAAACTTAAATGTACCAGTTATATCTTCTAATATATAAAATTCTCGTGTCACAGTTTTTGCACTCTCCCCCCGGACCTCGATATCGAGTAGACGTGTGAAACTACTACGCAGTTTTAAAATTAAAATTAAATTAATTTAAATAAAATTAAAAATTAAGTGTGATACTAGGAGTGCATAAGTGGCGAAGTACCTTATCTACAGTCACCATTCAAGCCCCACCCATCGTCATCTGTGATGCACCGGGGTCCCGCCCACGGGTGAGAGAGACAAACACATTTATTTTAACCAAGTCACCGACCCCAAAGTACCAGGGCCACCGAATTTGCAAGGAGTCTAAATACCACTAATTGAGAAACATAAATAATCAGCGGAGACTCTCAAACGGCGCAAATATACCAATAATTATATATTTGAGCCGTTTGGAGTCGAAACGTTGGGTCCGTGGGGTCCAAGTGCGCGCGCTATTCAAAGAGATGGCGAAGCGTCTAATTGACTCTTCCCGTGACCATAGGGCTGGCCTTTACCTCGCTCAAAGAATTGCTATCGCTATTCAGCGGGGTAATGCCGCCAGCCTTTTGGGCACGGTTCCGGTAGAGGTCGATGGGGAGGAATTCTACGATGCCTAAAGTTGCAGTCTCTTTCACCCCTGTTTTTCTTTTTCTTATTTTTGTATATATTGTAGATTTAGATATACTGTACTATATATATACTGTATATATACTGTACCTAATTAAAAAAAAAAAAAAAAATATCAAGACCAGAACCATAATTTTGTCAATACTTCTAACGGTTCCACTGGCTCGGAGGATAAGGTTTATAACAAGATACCAGTTGAAGTGGGGTCGATTCTGAGATATGGTTTCTCTTTTTGTTGTTTCTTTTTGTGGTTTCATAACACATCTTTAATCATATAAATAATTAATGAAGCTTGGTGAATATTTTGAAACAATAAATAATTAGTAAAATTATTTTGTAAAATATTTCTTCGTATATACAAATATTCATACACTATGTCTTCGGCGCAATCAAATAACATCCTGACGGATTCAAATAATTATAAAATCGAATCTACACCTCCTAACTTCGGTTTGATGCGGAGTAAAAGAATTCGAGAGGAAGACTAGCCATCGGAATTTTGCGAATTTAAAGAATATGTTAAAGATCTATTCTATACTTTCACGACCACTCAGCAAAAGGAACTAAAACAAATCACTACAAATCTCAAGGAGCTACAGCATTCTAATAACAATATTGAAGCGTCTATTGAACGTCTGTCAACTCAGCATGAACAGTTCCAGAAGCAGATTGAATCCCTAGAGTTACAGGCAAAAAAGATAAAGAGTATATAGCTATTCTTGAAGAAAACATAGAGGACTTGCAAAGGAGTTCACGTAAAACTAGTTTAGAACTGAAAAATGTACCAAAAAACCCCAGTGAAAGCCAGGATCATCTAAAAAATATGGTTTTATGCCTTGCAAAGAATATTAGTCTTGACCTGGTTCCTAGTGATATAACTGACATCCATAGAATTCGGCCTAGAAAAGCTGAAGTTAACAACACTCCTATTGTTGTTGAACTTGGCTCGTCAATATTAAAATCAGACTTACTACAGAAAACTAAAGCTTATAATATCAGAAACAAAACAAAACTTCAGGCAAAGCACCTAGGGTTTAAAACCAACGAGGACACCCCAGTGTTCATATCAGAACAACTAACTGCTAAAGGAGCCCGCCTATTTTTCTTAGCCCGCGATTTAGCTAAGACAAAACAATATAAATATTGTTGGACCAAACTTGGAAGAGTCTTTGTTAAAAGGGATGATAATTCTAGGGTGGTACTAATTAGCAATGAAGGCCAAGTACATCAACTATTGCAGAATCAATGACTAAGCAAGGGAACATTGTTTATTGTCCTACTATCCCATACAATTTTTGCATGTTTTATAGTTTTAATTGTTGTTTTTGCATGTTTAAAAGTTTTAATTACTAAAGATATGACACAAAATCAGCTCACTTACACTGGAATTACTCAACTAAATACACATACAGATGTACTCACTCACTCATTCATTCACGGTTACTACATACCAAACCTCTCACTCACTAATAACACCTCAGTTTCGTATCAGCTACGGATCATCGGGGATTTATGGCCTACTTACACCATTTTATCAAACAAAATTGCGCTACCCAAAGAGTATCCTTACACTCTTAAATGGATGGCAATCTGAGAAATACCTTAAGGGAATTAGACCAATTAGAAACAGCTACCTCTGCCGTGGTCATAATTGAGGATTTTAATAATTGTTTACTGGGAGGGTCCAAACTTACGGTCCTGACTCAGAACATTAGGAGTATCTACAGGAATTTCGATGACTTACTATTGAACCTGTCAAAAATGAAAAATGAGCCAGATGTGCTGATCCTGACTGAATGCAGACTTAATTATGATAGGCAAATACCATATCTTAATAATTACACGTCTTATTATACCACTAGAAAGTAGAATCAGAATGATGGAGTAGTCTTTTATATTAAAAATAACCTCTCACCGCGCGTAAAGGAAATTACATTGACACATGCCTCAGGTATCCAAGTATGTATTTCTAACTACACAATTATAGGTATATACCGCTCTCCATCCAACATATGTGCTGACAACTTCATAAGTTCTTTAAACTCACATCTCGCGACAATCTCAACACATGATAATATTTTAATACTAGGTGACATTAACATTAACCTAATATGTACATAAAATGAAAAATCAGAGGAGCGCAGGAACAGATTAAACTATCTAAACATGCTGGCGGACCATGGTCTCTTGCCAGGCCATTACCTCCCTACCAGGTTTCCTACTAACAGTTGTCTCGATCATGTGCTTTTGAAGATTGACACGGTGAACAACTTAGCATTTGTGGGTATCACTGACACGTCAATCACAGATCATGCTATGGTACTACTAAATATAAGTGATAAAAATAAAACGAACACCAGAAAGGGCACAGTTAAAAAATATAGGACGGTGGTTGACTTTGAAAAAGCCTACAAACACCTAATAAACATGGATATGTCCATTCTTCAGACTAATAACAGTCCTGATATAATAGCATTGAAATTAATAGATGTGATGAGAGCATCTTTGCTCGCAAACACTGAGGTTAGGTTGATTTCTGGAAGTAGGAGAATTCGGAAACCATGGATATCCATGGGAGCTCTGCGATGTATTCAACTACGTAACAGATTGCAATTCCAATTAAGACAAGACCCTCACAATGTTATACTCAAAATCACATTTAGACGATATCGCAACTACTGCTCTAATTTAATAAAAAAGCTAAAAAGGCAACATCAGAGAGCCCAAATTTCTGACTCTATCAAAAACCCAAAACAACTATGGCATACAATAAACGATATCACTCAATTCAAAAAAGCTAAATCATCTAACACAAGCCTTCTGCGTGACACGCTTAACCCTCTGGATTCATTAAATCGTGTGAACCAGTTTTTTGTTAGTATCGGCCAGACATTAGCCGAGAACATTACCTGTCGTTTGGATCCACCCTTGAATAGTGTTATAATACAATCACAATTGTCCTCATTCGTGTTACTCGACACTGACCCACGGGAGGTGGACGGCATACTTATGGGACTCGACTCCACAAGCTCCCCCGGTTGGGATGGCATACCCACTAAGTTTTTAAAAATAGCTAGAGATTTTGTGGTTCCGTTAATAAGCCAGCTGGCAAACTTATGTTTTGAAACAGGAAACTTTCCAACTGTTTTTAAACGTTCCATAGTGACTCCTGTTTATAAAAATTTACCCTGTATCTCAAAAATTACTGTTTTACCCTGTATCTCAAAAATTTTAGAAAAACTAATAAACAATAGGCTGATAGCATATTTAAATAAATATAAGATATTATCTTGCTCTCAATATGGATTCAGGAAGGGTATCTCTACACAAGACGCAGTTATAGCACTAACCTCAGAGATAGCTACTAAGGTAGATAAGAGGGATAAATGCATAACAGTGTTCCTAGATGTCAAAAAAGCTTTTGATAGTGTTTCAATTCCCATTCTTCTAAAGCGTCTTGAAAATATAGGCCTTAGGGGTAATACACTCTCTCTTTTCAAAAGTTACTTGCAAAACAGGACACAGCAAGTTAGAATAGACGGCTTGATAAGTCAGGAAGAAAATGTAGTGTATGGAGTCCCGCAGGGAAGCGTTCTGGGCCCGACACTGTTCCTGATTTATATAAATGATCTTTGTAATATCGAGTGCAGTGGCGGGCGAATATTTTCATACGCGGATGATACTGCGGTTGTCTTTACGGGGGTGACATGGCCTGCCGTACAGGCTTCCGCTGAACTAGGTTTGGCTGCTATTGCTGGCTGGCTTAATGCGAACCTATTAACCTTAAATGTCTCCAAAACTAATTATATTTGTTTTACACCGACTCAAGCGTCACAGCCAAATACTTCTTTCGGCTTGGTGATCCATGAGTGTGGTAGTTCACTTGATCCTGATTGTGGCTGTCGGAGTATAGAACGCGTCTGTTGTACTAGATACTTAGGTGTTATAATAGACCAGAACTTAACTTGGTATTCTCATATTGAAGTCCTCATGTCAAGAATCAGGAAACTAACATGGATTCTCAAAAATCTACGCCATGTAACATCTGCACAGCTACTAAATAAAATTTACATTGCCCTGGTTCAAACAGTCATAACGTACTGTATACCAGTATGGGGCGGGGCCGGAAAAATCAAGTTCTTAGAACTTGAACGAGTCCAAAGGGGCATCATTAAGACAATGTACTTTAAACCATCTAGGTACTCTACAGACGACCTTTATAGGACTATCAATCTCCTGTCTATTAGAAAATTGTATATTTTGAATATCACTCTACGTATTCACAAGACAATGCAGTATAATCCAGAATACCGGAATAAAAGACGTACACACAGGGTGGCTTATACTCCAACGGTGCACACTGAATTCGCCACTCGGCAGTATGCTACACAATCAACTTATATTTACAACAAAGTTAATGAAAAATTAAATATCTATCCGATGAATCTCCGAGACTGCAAAGAAAATATATTGACCTGGATAAAATCTCTTACATATGAAGAGATCGAAATGATTTTAACTAGAACTTGTTGAATACACTCATGCACACGCATACACACACACGCATACACACACACACACACACACACACACACACACACACACACACACACACACACACACACACACACACACACACACACACACACACACACACACACACACACACACACACACACACACACACACACACACACACACACACACAGTAAAATTAGAGCTGATAGGTGTTGATCTACAACGTTGGCAAATACATATTAATAATTTAGCAGTTGTTGATAGGTAATATTTTAATTATTAATATAATTTTAATTTAATAATGATTTAATTGATGTTAATATTGTCATTAGTTCTTTAATTAATTTATTTTTTATACTATTTATATATATTTTAATGTTAATCATTTCCTACCAAAAATGTATGTTGTAATTTATTGAAGAAATGAGATAGCCCCAACACAAGTATTAAAATAACTTACTGGGGCATTCTCACTATTTTTGTAAGTGTATGCATTTGAATTCAATAAAGACCATTATTATTATTATTATTGTTGCCATACTCCTCCGAAACGGCTCGACCGATTTTGATGAAATTTTGTGAGCATATTGAGTAGGTCTGATAATCGGCCAACATCTATTTTTCATCCCCCTAAATGTTAGGGGTAGTCCACCCCTAATTTTTTTTTTTTTTTTCTAGACAAAATTTTTAATTTCTATTTTTTTATGATACAACATACAAAAATACATACAATCCTTAATTTTCACCCTTCTACGATCAACACTTATTTTTTAATAGCCATTTTAGTAATTCAATCATTTTCTTTCCGGTAGAAAAACCTAATTAGCAGGTAGGAGGAGGTTCATAGTATATCTAGCAAACGTAACGTAAAACCTAGTCGATCTTTTCCTCTGGTATAAGCGAATTGAAAAGTTCAAAACGTTCATATGAACTTTGCATGAGCAAATTCTTTAAAAATAAATCCCACAATATTATAAGAAGTTTCTTTTCTGCATATCGTACAAATTGGCTGTCCACGTAATATTCCAATTCCGTTCTCATATATTTGTAGGAAGCAGTATGACGTACAGAACTTTCAATGACTGAAATTCATAACGACCTAGTTAAGGACGATTTCAGACAAACTTTAGCGTAGTTAAGATTCAGACTATGCAGAGTTTACATTTTTAAGAGGAAATCAAATAATTTAATGATATATGATGGTCCCAATGCAATTGATAGAAAAATGAGATAGCTCACTAAACTTAGACCACCGTTTTTAATTGCCATTTTAAGCCAATCCAGCAAAAAATAATTGTGGCCCACTCTTCCTGATTCTGATTATTTCTTTTCATTCTTATGTTTGTATTGTAATTTAGGGTGTCGATCCTGGCGACATAATTACGTATGGTAATAAAGACGAGTAAAATAACAATAAATAAGTAATACGCAATTTCATGTTTGAAACGACTTTATGATAATGGTGATACAGTAAAGTTCAAAGCAGTTTCAATATTGCAATAAAATGATTCTCCATAATTAATAGAACTTATAATAGTTGATTCTCCAACAGTTGTTATAACTTTAAAATATTTTACCGCCCATAGTTAGAAGAGTAGTGAAAGTTTTACGATAAGTCAGTCGGAGTAACAGCTAAACTCCTTATTTCAGTTGTTCACGGTTAGTATCGTCTCGATGGCTTTTGTTTAGACATTATGGGAATGTACGAATTGCTGTGAACATGGGTTTTAGTGTCTAATATCTTTAACGGTTATTTTCTTTTGCTATCGGAAAATACTTTAGTCGTTCGATTACGCTCGCTGTGGTATCGCATTTTTATTATTTGTTTTTGCGAGATATTAAGAAGCTTCTTTGAGAAGTTTTTATTTTCAAGCATAACAATAACAATAAAAATTGAAACAGCGAATTGTATAGTATGTTTCGATTACATCCAATAAAATGTAACACATTCCGTATAAAATCCATTCTATATTGATGGATATTAGTATTCTAACAGCACTTTTCTGTGTATCCTCGACGAAATTGACTGTAAGTACGAGCATTTTACCAACAAATGGCGAGGTTCATTTGAATGCATCATCCCCTGTGTGGGATCATTGTGGGATTTACATTACTATGTCATCTAACTCATTGTAAGTCTAAAATATGCAGAGATTTCCTACCTGCATCTGTGGTATTTGTAACAACATTTTATATAAGTAGGCATGTTCTTTTTTTGGTGACTTGACATTACCCACTTAATTTCATAAGTCTTAAATGAATTTTGGTAGGACTTGTGGCTAAAGCGTGAGCTATCGAGCATGTTAGCGCATTATCAAGCAGTCGGTCTTAGGATGGAAAATCATTCTTAAGACATTAAGACTCGTATTCTAGAATGAAATTCAGCCTGAATCACGATTTATCTGAGGACAGATTGTAAAGGCAATATGTCAAACTATCAATCTGCCTGTACAAAATGTCCTCGGATAAATCGCGATTCAGGCTCAGTGTCACTCTAGAACGTGTAATGTGTGAATGTGAAACCTTCGAATGTGCGTCAGAGATCATAATAAGTCGTAGGTCCCGGTTATCATACGAATACTGTGTCATTTGTTACTAGTAGTTGAAGTCCTACAAAATCCGATGGCCAGGCCTAATTACATAAATTCAATTATAACATGAGTCTCGTGAGGTCTAATGGAAGTCGTTCGTCGTGCTATTAGGTTTCCACCACTGATGAGGCCCATTATGTGAGCATGCTGGTCAAATGAAGATAGTCAAACTGCACAAATCGTAGAATTTATCTTTTTCTAAATCATCTAAAATTATTATCGTCACTAAATTCACTCACGAGTGTAATTCACTACGAACTTTGGATCATGTATGTCGTTGTTTAATGACTGTATAAAATATATTAGTATAAAGAGAATATCAAAGTTATATGGCTTACTTGAAGCAAACTTTCTTGATACTCTAAGAGTATGATAATAAAAGCAACGAAGCATGAAGGCGATAGTCTAATAACGAGCCATCATATTGCCAATAGTGTTTATAGTGAAGTGTTTGAGCAAAACACTGAAAACTAAGAGAGTCACTTATTCACGGTGATAACATAAATTCGTATAATACAGTTCGGCCATCGTAAAGAAAAAGAAAACACAACCAACAAAAACACATGATACTCAAGTATAACAATTTTAGACAGATTTTCCGTAGGGTAAAACCTGTGTGTATTAAACGAAACATTAACTAACGCACACTAAACCTTATAATATAGGTATTTTAAAGTTTATATTAAGTGTATTGTTGTTTCTTTTTTATATTACAATATTCTGATAAATATTTTTTTATACTTTAATAGGATTTAATTTCACGCCTACTTCTACCACGGCATTAAATTGAAAATTTCACTAATATTTTTATTGTTTTGAGAATCAATATTAACAATAAATATCAATAAATACTAACACAGTTAAAACACAATATCATAAAAGGATATTTTTGTACAAAGGCGAGCTTAACTCAATGTTGAGTTCTCTTCCAGCAAAACTTAAAGTGATATGGTCAAATAAAATATAGATAGAGGGCAGAGCCAGGTGTACAGTAGAGTGGATATGATGTAGACTTGGAAAGAGAAAGTTTAGAGAAGTTACACAGATGACAAATAAATAGGTAGGTAACACCATGTAGTAAATAGATAAAATAAAATTTATTTCAAATTTGAACACTGAGGTACTTACAAAAATAAGGTATATAAATTATGTGTATTTTTGAAACTCTGTATAACTTTAGCCATCTTTTAATACAAAAGAATTGAGGAACAAAGAAAATTGATAAAATTGAAATACGCAGCAGCATTTCAATACGACAAAGTTGTATGTAATATCTTAGAAAATGTAGCCGAATAATCAAAAGTCGTGAACGTGTTTCTCCGTAAATTGATGGCGTAGCATTTTTTCTAAAATGGCAACATTTCGCTGAAATAATACGTAACGATGATGTTTTTGCCTTCTTTTATTTATTCTAGCTGACTTATTAATGTCGAGTCGTGCTACTAACTAATTTCTAACAATAAATTATATACCTACATTCCTACATATAGTCCTTGTGAGCATTTTTTTATTTCACACGTATTTTAATTTCACGTAGATCAGAGTAAAATCAATAATTTAATAATTTTAAGTGATAATATCACCTGGAGCTTGAATACTGCTGTTGATTTTAATTTCAATATTTTCTAGTATTAACACCGTACCACAGAATAGATAACAGTACTAGCGTAACCGTACTTAAGCCATACGCGTCACAATATCCAAAAATGGCGCCTAAAATATTATTTTATCTTCTATCTCTCTTCAAGGTATGAATGAAGCAATCTCCTTTCCCACATTTCAATCTCTGAATTAGGAGATAACCAGGTACAATACCCTATCGACCTTGAGTTGAATGGACTCCACTA
Organism: Eilema sororculum; assembly: GCA_914829495.1. Classification (NCBI taxonomy): domain Eukaryota; kingdom Metazoa; phylum Arthropoda; class Insecta; order Lepidoptera; family Erebidae; genus Eilema; species Eilema sororculum. Next base: position 9,847,350 of record OU618545.1, on the reverse strand, counting down.
CAAAATTATCCTCACACAGCCCAAGCTCTAACTTTACCCTTTACCTGATTTATGTCGAGAGTAGAGTGCTTACCTGTGTTCGTCTGACATTTGAAAGACACATTTCAGTCAAATTATTATCTTACTTATATTTTACACAATATTCCACACAATTTTGAATAAGTTCATGTCACCTTAAAATGACAGTGATAAGGCGTTTGTCAAAGTATGTTAATTTAGTATCTTTCTTAATGGATGATCCACATGCTACTGACTGATTCAGGTTCTATTAAGAGAATAAGATAGGAGCCCGCCTCCAACTCCTTGGATGACGGTTACTGCAACTAAACACAGTAATATTATATTATTTATGTAGCTCTAGTCAATCATCAAATCAAATTTCATCAAAATCTGTTCAGTAGTTTAGGCGTGATATCGTAACAGACAGACAGAGTTACCTTCTTATACTATTAGTACGGCTTTAATATAATCATAATCTGTACAGAATATGAACGTCTGTGGTTCCTCTTTGCCTTAATTGATATGACAAATTGGTTTAAAAAAGAATCTTTGATGTCAAAATTTTCTTCGTATAATGAATGGCATCGAAGGGACATCTTAATTATAAGGGTAATTGAAGGTACGACCTTCGTTAGGGTGACTGATATTAAGTTATTTAGTATGAAGGCATATAAGGCAAGAGTATTTATGTATTAAAATTTAAATAATTTCCCTTTCCTGCTAAAAAAAAATACATAGGATTCAATTTTATAACGAATTTCGGAAAAGCTAGTATTTTGATATAAATTTACTAATTATTATAACTTTTGAGTTATGATATGACAGAGATAAAATAAAGAAATAAATAAACTATTTACATACATAATGCGTCGTGGAGTTCCTCCGCATCGTCACCGACCGGTAACGTACCCAGAAGGCTGGCTGCATTGCCACGTTGAATGGCAATGCTTAACCTCTGTGCAAAGTAATAACCAGCCTTCTGGTCACGTGTAGAGTACCTATACGAAATAAGATTTTATATTGGAATAGTAATGGTACGTAACTATTTGACATTTTTCTTACTGTATATCGTTAAAATTATAAATATTTAAAACTCATATCCACGTACACAATACACGACCAAATAAAAAAGTATACGCCGCACATGAAGGCGTATTGTGTATTCTTATCTCCTTGGCTATGTGTACAAAAACTTGCATTCTACACGTCACGTGCTATATCATCTTATTTGTGTAATTAAATCTTGTTCAACACATACAAACGGCTCTCATGTTCTTGAGTATCCGGTACATACTCAAAGAAACAAAAAGGCTCTTGAGCCGGAAGTTCCGTGATAAGGAAACCGGATGCCGATCCCTGACTAACGAACAACTAGTAACAACCATCCAAAAGTACGTGAACTCCACTCAGCGCTTCGACTACACTATAATGTCCTCTTTATTAAGAATTAAGAGGGGGGCGGGAGCTCAAGAGAGAATGGTTAGCTCTCTCTACATGCTAATATAGTGTAGTCCCGGTAAAGTGACGTGAAGGCAAACTTCCTTTGATACTTCAGTCCCTTAAGAGTACTCAACTTTGGAGGAAAATTTCTAAAAATTCTCTGCACTAATGCAATAACACAATTAAGTGAGAATTGAAGACAGTCGTTCGCATAATGATTACCTAACACTTATGGTTAATCGACCATTTAATCTTTTCATAAGAGCTAAAGTTTTCTAGAAGAAAAAAATATTAGGACATCTTATTGAATTGTTTTATGACTCAGAGGATAACACTCGTAACAATGTTTCTACTACTATTGGAGGATGAAAGCGGAGTATCGGGTGCTATGAGGCACATAGGGAGAGGAATAAGTCCAGCAGTAGACTGTAAGAGACTAATTGACTGATTGACATAGGTCTACCATTTCGACAATATACATACATACATACAATCACACCTTTATGCCCGGATGGTTAGATAGAGGTGAATTAACACCCTCATTTCACCAATCATTGGATTCGGTCCCAGGTGATAGGGGGTGTGCCTATTGCTATTGCCGCTTTCGGGGCACTATTATTGACTCAAGCTGTGCATCCGAGGCTGACTTTGGGCGGTATATATTTGTCTGATGTTCGACAATACGATAGTACGATAATAAATGAGAGCAGCAATAAACTGTGTACTGTGTGTATTACCCTCTCCTTGTCGTACTGCACTTCATCCCTGAGTTTCTCAAGCTTGACGTCTTGACTCTTCTTACTGTCTAATCTAGTTGTGTATGGAATTCTCAATGCACGAGTCCGACATGCATTTCACCGATTTATTTTCGGTGCATAGTGGATTATCCGACTATTTTATTTGAGCTAAACCAAGATGTTTGAATATGACAAAGTATGTAGGCACCTAAACATACATACCTTGTACTCAAGCCTGTCCGAGAGTTTATTTTAATTAATAATACACAGACTTACTAAGCCTTCATCCCTGGAATATATTCTCATGGTGTGCGCCGTGCAGGAACATGCCAACAACTTTATAGGGTAACTACCCTATAAAGTTACATTTTAAACCGGAAACAAAGTTCCATCATTTAGAAGGTTCTCATTTCAAGAAATATTTGGCTACAAAGATAATTTTATTATTGATTACTCCTTGAGTAAAAGCGCTATCTCTGTTACCATAAAATTTATAAGTTTTGATTTTAGGAATTTCCTTTCATTTAATTTACCATGTTTGTAACCTTATGACTGCCACTACCGATTGAAGCCATAAAAATACAGAATTTATTTTTATCGAATTTTAATCGGTTCAATTAACGGGTGTGTCAAGCGAGATTTCAAAAAGATTTGAATGCAGTTTTGTTTCTTTTAAAAAAGGAAATCTTTTGGGTGAAATTCTCTATTTTCAGTATTTCGAGTACTTCCCCTCCAGGGGGTATGAAAATCTTCCACCCTGTATGTATGTACATAAAAATTATCATAATTTAGATTCATGGTAACATTTTCATAGATCATCTGGTAACTGGATGTATTTTATTGAATAAAGTTTAAGAACCACACATATTCTTACTTAAGTTAACCGTTTGTGATTTAAAAACAAAGATTACACGGAATAAGACGTTTGATAAAAAAGTCAACTTACTTTTTAGTTCTGTAACACAAAGGAATTTGAGTCTTTATTTCCTAAACCTAAGGTTTATTTTTACTAGGCTCCTTAATCAAGTAGTTTGCATACGGATGCAGTTCATTACACGTAAGTACTGTGTAATGAAAATGGAATCCCTTGAGGAAAGAAAGTGGAAAGTAGCGTAATGAATTTGTAATTACCGAGCTGTATTAAGTTAAGGTTTACATTTCCTTGAGGATTTAAAAGCAATCTAGGAATTAAAATAACTTCCTTAGTTACAATTTATTACATACTCTAAGGATTTATTAAGCCAAGTTTACTACATTCTTTTAGATGTTCTAGATTTCACCTAAACGTAGTTGGTTTTCTTCCTTTATTTATATAGTTAATTGTCAAACCAAAATCTGCTATGTGCACTTTTTAGAGATTTTAACTTTTTGACGTTGGCGTATAGAACATTGATCTATCCGTTCAGGGGCAAAATGTCCAATTCTCAAAATGTCCAACGGTGTCAAAATGTCCAAATCCCAAAATGTCCAATGCTCAAAATGTCCAATTCCCAGAATGTCCAATTCTCAAAACGTCCAATTCCCAGAATGTCCAATCTTTGAGAATATGGTGAATTTGTTCAATAACACATCACAGCGCTTTATTAATACAAAATACTGATAGAATAAAATATGTTTTATTTATAAGTAACACATTAGACCAGAGAAGACCACAATATACCCAAAATCACTATTTTTGTCATAATGTCATATAAAAATATACAATAATCAACATCATAAATTTCCATATTATTGAAACAAAAATTATCGATTGGATAGAGAATTATAAAATCAATATTATAATATAATTATTATCCCTAACATTGTTATTGTAATGTTCCCATTAGCCAAAGCAACCAAAAACACATCGTGTAACGCTAACAACACCATCTATCGAGCTATTTTGTTCCCAGGTTTTCTAGTATTTAAATTACTTAGTTACTGTGAGTTTTTAAAATCTGTTTTCAAATAGGTACTAGGGTTATTGAACCACGGATATTAATTTTATTAGTTATTTAGAACCAAAACGAAAAATGTAAATATTATGCATAAACTAAACGCATCATGTGATAAAAGTATAAGTTTCATTAATGTGGGTATTTTTGAAAAAATATTACGCCGTACGTCCATTATTTTATTAAATATCATTACCTACGTGTTATTGCCTTAAACAATAAAACCTGTGGTCACAATATTGTATTCGAGGTTTACGTGTTTTTTTTAAATTTGTATATTTTCTAAATCTACAATGACTGAAGAATTTGAGTTCATTTGTAATCAGAAAGATAAAGTTACTTTGATTCGTAATGGGTTCCAATTTTACAAAAACGTGACTAATAAAAAAGGAAGCTCTTTATGGCGTTGTATTAATAGACGGACATGTACAGCGTCAGTCACAATAGATAAAGTTAGGAAAATCTTATTGAGAGAATCTACGCACACTTGCGAACAAAATCTTGTCCAATTGCATATTAATAAAGTAAAATCATGTTTGAAGAAGGCAGTGTGTACAGATTTAGGACCGATTCAGAAAATTTGTGAAGAACCTTTGAAAAAGTTACGGGAAGAGTACCGTGATGATAAAGATTTAATACCGTCAGTTCATACCATAAAATAACTTTATATAGATCTCACAAAAAATATCTGAATACAAATTTATTAATACACAGTGATACGAGATCAATTAAAATATCAGAAAACTTGGGAAAATCATTTCTGATTTGTGAAGATGGTGACACGGATAGAATTATAATATTTTCAACAAATACGGCGAAGAAATTCTTAAAATCACCAGGCTCATACAACGCAGATGGAACATTCAAAGAAGCGCCAAAACCATTCTATCAGTTTTGAAAAAACTTATATTTTTGAGACTTAGCTTGTTAAAAAAGTAAAATGTATTATTATTACTATTACATGAATCATAAAACTCATTATATTGATCATTATTATTATATTAATAAAACATATTTTGTTGAATATAAATAAAAATAATGATTATTACTTGATTGAGTAACAAAGGACGTAAAGAGGACATAAAGTATTTTCTGTTTGTTTCAATTTATAATTATAAAAATTTATAATGTTGATTATTATATATTTTTATATCACATTAAGACAAAATTATTTATAGTTATATATAATTAATATTTCTTAATTATTAAAACTATGATGTTGATTATCGTATATTTTTATATGACATTATGACAAAAATTGTGATTTTGGGTATATTGTGGTCTTCTCTGGTCTAATGTGTTACTTATAAATAAAACATATTTTGATTCTATCAGTATTTTGTATTAATAAAGCGCTGTGATGTGTTATTGAACAAAATTACCACATTCTTAAAGATTGGACATTTTGGGAATTGGACATTTTGAGAATTGGACATTCTGGGATTTGGACATTTTGAGAATTGGACATTTTGGGAATTGGACATTTTGACACCGTTGGACATTTTGAGAATTGGACATTTTGCTCCTGAACGGATCTATCTACCGTAAAAAAATCTGCTATGTGTCTATGAGCACTGGGTGACTTGTAGATTGTCACCCAGTGCTCATAGACACATAGCAGTTTTTGTTCCTCTAAAAATATGCTATGTGAAGCAGCAAAATTATTGTCAAATAAAAAGTGGTATTCTGCTACATAGCATATTTTATTTGACCACACTTATTTACAACTTATTAGAAAATAAACTGCTTGTGTTGAGTTTTCAACAAATAGCACTTTATTGAACCTTATATAATCACAATAAATAATAAAATAACGACAACATTGTCTTGATAACTTGTAATGAATATTTTTTTGTTCTTTGCCACTTCTCCATTTAAAGTATATTGGAACTTTAAGTACTACAGTGTTTTTTACATTTACCCTCAAATTTCAAATAATCTTGCCTTTGTAATTAATCTTTATTTCAAAGCAGTCAGACGTGATAGCTAGTTCAGTAAACAGTAATATTATTGTAAAGTTAAAATTTCATTTATACAGTGTCTTGGAGTAAGCTATACAATGAGTAGAGGACAGAAAATTCTCGATCTGGTGTTAAGTACAAAGGAGAACAGATAATCATCGAGTCTGAATCTAGACCCGACAAATTATGATGACATAATAAATCAACCCTCTACATCTTCGGGCGTATTATGTGCAAGCATGTCAGTAAATTCATCCCCGGAAAGGAGCGATAGTTCATCTTTTCCTACAACCACGAAACGAAGGCGCTACATTATTTACAGCAGTGATTCATCATATGAATGTCCAGCACAAGAAACAAGAGCGATCGCTGAAATTCCGAGCAGCCAACCAGCTCCACAATTCTGTCAATCTAAAGCTAGACGCTACCGCTTACTCGGTAAACCATATATGGGTTACAAGAAAAAAGATGGAAAGCTAGAACAGACTACACCAATAGCCGGTCGATCTGTAAAAAGCCGTTGTGATCATACTTCAATAAAACAAAGATCTCAAAATAGTTTCATGTGTAAATTAGTATCGGAAGAAGAACGAGCTGCATTGCATTTCAAGTTTTGGAACATGAAATCATGGAGTGAAAAAAAAGCTTTCATACAAGGACTTATATCTAGAAGAAATTTACGTAAGCAAAGAAAACGTGATAATCGTTTGACTTCTAGGAAACAAACTGGTTTTGATATTTATATGCCTAAGTCTGATTACCAAAATAGCAGAGTAAAAGTGTGCAGACTATTTTTTCTAAATACATTTGATATCGGACGTGATACTTTCTTACGTTCTTACGTTGGGTTAAAGACATGCCAGCAATAGAACAAGATAATGAATCGTCTTCCGCAACGGCACGTTGTCATAGTGTTAATGTGTCCACTAAGAATAGAGGTACGGTATCTGAATGGTTGGATTTACTACCTAAAGTGCCGAGTCACTATTGTTGAGCTACATCACAGCGAATTTACGTTGAGTCTACTTTTCGATCCCATCTGCACATGCATGCAGTTTACAAAGCCTGGTGTATTGAACAAAATAAGAAACCAGTCTCAAGAAATACTTTTTAAGTGTATTAAGTCACAATAATATTTCCATTCACAAACCACGAAAGGATCAGTGCGATGTACGTTCTAGTTATCAATTAAAAAATATTCCATAAGTAGACTATGATAGTCAAATCCAAAAAAAAAAGATGAAGCTCGTCATGCAAAGAATACAGCAATAGAAAATTTGAAAAATAACCCGGATAGCTTAGTGATAACTGTTGACGTGCAAAGTGTTCTTTTAGCACCAAAATTACTTGGTGGTGCACTGTATTATAAACAAAAATTACAATGTCATAACTTTACAATTTACAACTCTCGTACTGGAGACGTCGCTATTTATTTTTGGCATGAAGCTGACGGAGGAGTCACATCCAATGAATTTACAAGCTGTGTAATAGATTATCTTAAAACTAAATGCAGAGCTTATAAACACATCACGATAATTAGTGATGGGTGCAACTACCAAAACAGAAATAAAGTTATATTTACTGCATTGTGTGACTATGCTTATTTTTTTAAAGTAACGGTGGAACACATTATTTTAGAAAAGGGACACACTATGATGTAGATTGATAGTGTACACTCCACTATCGAACATTACATAAGACCCCCTATTTATGCACCTCAGGATTATATTACAAGAATGCGACAAGCGCGGCCTAAACAACCCTATGACATTAGAGTTTTTCATTATGATTTCTTCAAGGACTATGAGAAATTAACCACCAATTATCAGTCTATCAGACCAGGCAAAAGGAAGGGTGATCCCACGGTCAATGATGTCAGAGCATTTTTATATAGTTCTACTGGTGAAGTATACTTCAAACTTCGTCACCCACAGAATTATACAATTCTTCCGTAACGAAGGCACATTCCCCAAGGGTATCCTGAACCGGCGGCATTATATGATGGGCTACTGGAAATAACTAAATCCAAGTTCGATCAATTACAAGAACTAAAACCTTTTATAGACCGTGATTACCACCCATTTTATGATTGTCTCAAATTTAAATCAGATTAATTTTTGTTTTCATTTGGTTGATTTTTTATTATTCATTAAACTGTACTATTAGGATCATTAATCATTAATCAATAAATACTACTATTATTATGATTGATTAGTTATTTGTATTACTAATTTCTTATCAATATTCTTACTAATATTATAAATGCGAAAGTAACTCTGTCTGTCTGTCTGTCTGTATGTTACGCTTTCACGCCTCAACTACTAAACCGATTTTAAGGAAATCTGGTATAGGGGTAAATTAGACCATGAGAAAGGACATAGGCTAAGTTTGGTCGCGATAACCGACATCCACGCGGGCGGAGCCGCGGGCAAAAGCTAGTTACTCATAAAAATACAATTCAAATCACATATATTTTTCTTGAATACGTGTTATGTGCCTAATAATTACCATTTAAAATCTGTTATGTGCACGATTTACGCTATTATTAAAATTAAAAATAAAATGATTAAACTTCCGTCGTTAAATAACAAAACAGTTTATATTTCATATCTACAGCATTCATTTGTTATAGTTTTTAAAATGCAACTTCATATAAAATTTTACAGGAGAACATTTTTTTTCAATATCTCAAAAAGATCATTTTGGCACATAGCAGTTTTTGGTTTGACAACGACGTAATGCTAAATTTAATCACTAGTTCCAACATAGAAGGATTTTGTAAATCTTTCGCAACAAAAAGAGATTACAATGATTTAATATGACAGATGTATTAGTGTTCAGAAGAATTCGAATAAACTATACGTAACGTAACATTTAATGTTACATTTTATAATGTACTAGCTTTTGCCCGCGGCTCCGCCCGCGTGGATGTCGGTTCCCGGCAAATATTCGAATTTTTCTAACCTTTTAAACCTTCCCTAGACCACTACGAACATTCCAAGACCACGATAAGATAAATCCGTTCAGCCGTTCTCGAGTTTTAGCGAGACTAACGAACAGCAATTGATTTTTATATAAAACTAGCTGTCCCGGCGAACTTCGTACCGCCAATTTTTTCCCGCCCCGCGATCCGCGTCAGATCCCGTTCCCGCTGCACCATTTAGGGGGATGAAAAATAGATGTTGGCCGATTCTCATAGATACCGGATAAGCACAAAAAATTTCATCAAAATCGGTCAAGCCGTTTCGGAGGAGTATGGCAACGAAAACTGTGACACGAGAATTTTATATATTAGATATAGATAACAAGTAAAATTACTTTACATTTTATTTACAGATTCCAAAATAAACCATTTTATGTGAAATATAAAATCTTTATAGTTGTGCATCGAAAGTAGAAATAAAGTTCATTCAAAGTTCTCCAATTTTATATATTTTCAAAGTCTGGAAACTTCTCAAATTTAGATAGAGTTACACAGTTGCAGTGTTCGAACTTTAAAATAAATATGAAACCAAAAGTTATATCAAACTTTTGGTACAGTTATTAAAAGCAAAATCGTTTCAAAGGGGTCGTTAATAATAATATACGGAGACAAAAAAAAATACATAAAAATATAAGAAGTATTGAAGAGGAAATAATCAGAGGGTGAGTTTCTAACCCGTGGGAAATTACACATGAAAGGCAAACCAAAATGTCTTGCGATTAAATCTGTCGGTACCCGCATTTCTGTCCCATCGAGTCATTTAATTGAGTGGAAATACTGAACGTTTGGGGTCGTGTTCCAATTTATATAAATTCAGAGAACATATGTTTACAAATTGCAGCCTATTTATTTAATATGTGAAAGTTAATCTCTATGTACTGAGATAATGTGCAGTCATGATATAACTTGTTTATTTTGTAACTGAATAGCAGCGACCCGAGAGGTAAAATAAATTTTCTTCAACGTTACAGTTGAAATGAGGCTAACGTTGCCTCAATTTATTCGCAACATTGAAGATAATATTTTATACCACGTTATACTCGTATATCTGTTACCTTATTCGAACTGACCAACCGTTTCATGGATACGCACGGTCGTGTTAACCGACACATTTAAATTGGTTTAGCTTTCCGCCAGTTCTTTCTTTTATGTGAGCGAATTGAAAGGCACCGTTTCCACACAGAATACTGCTCCTATCTATATAGGATTCAAAAATTCAAATTCAAATTCATTCGATTGTCGTGTAATATGTGTAGGATACACATATTACACGACAATCGTCTATCTTTTGCCAATGAATTATTGTTATAAAGTGCTATCCCTCATTATAAAACATGAAATATATTAAGGGATTATTATTAATCAAATAAGGGGTGGTTCGACCAAACGCGAGTAAAGTATTTATTCCTAGAATAAACAGCCAACATATGGCTGATATTGGCTGTTTATTCTAGAAATAAACTTTACTCGCGTTTGTTCGAATGTACCATAAGGCAGGTACATATACTCCAGTGTAGAAAAGTTTACAAATGCTTTACTGTTAATGAGTTGTTGTTGACTGTACATAAATAACAACTAATAAAAGGTATCAGAGTAACTGACACGAATAGTCAACCCTTCGACGAAAATAATTTCGTAATTTCTACAGAGTTCGACACGTTCGAAAGCTTGTTAATGAGCATACATTTTCAGTTTGACTAAAAAGTTTAATTCAAGTACAAGTTGAAATTTAGAATTCAATTCATACTTTTGTCCTTGGAACATCTTGTCTTTTAAAACATACATCAAAGTTTGCTTAAAAACTTTCGGGACGTGTTGATGTGTTAAAATTCTGTATTTGGTAATGCTTAATTCGTCGTGTTCGTCCCTATGGAACACTTTCTGTACGTAATCATTTATGTACACAGACACTTTGACTAACTTCTTATTAGACGAGACGGGCAGGGATATGAAAGACTACAGACCGTTTTTCAACGAATTTTCTTGATTGTCATAATTGGTCATAATCCTTCCACATAAGCCAATCGGTATCCAGTGCTTTTAACCTCCTTTTTTCATTTTGATTAGATTATTTTTCACGCGACCCGGCTGTACGTAAGGTACATATGATCTGTTCAGTCACTTGTACCTTAAGTTTAAAATTAGTTAAGTGTCGGTAGCTTAGTGGTTAAGGAGTCAGCCTCACGATCGAGAGGTTCCGGGTTCGAATCCTGGCCATTACATTACCGATGTAAACCCACTCCTAGTACAAGCAATTTAGCTTAGTTGGAGGGGTAAGTGGGAATATTAGTATTATTATAGGTATTATTAAAAATACTATATGAATTTGAATGAATTTTTTATAGCATTTATTATGCTAACTGTTAAGTTCGAAAAACATTGGAAAAAATGAAATGCTCAAGTGAGACTCGAACTCAATACTATATGAAGTTAAAATACCATGCATAAGGATGCTGTGATAGACACATTGAACGTTGCCTTTGTTTATTTTTCAAAGAACGTCTAATCATTATTCCAAAAAAGCTCTGTTATTGGAATTTCTGACGAGAATTCGACTTAATCAGACATTTTGATTAGATTCAATAGATTTTAGTATTCAAATATCCGAGGAAAGACAGCCACTCGATATAACGAGTGAAAATGTTCTTAGAAAGGAAATATCTTTTGTTGTATAAGAAAGGAAATAATTTACAATGTGTTCCACCAAAATGGCACATAAAATTACAGAATAAAGGCGAGTTTCGATGCTTATTGTGAATATACAAGTCAGTTGTTTTTAAAATAGGAAGATACCAGTACTATAAGTCTGACGAAACATTTACGTTTTGGTACTCTTAGGACGGTATTCTAGACTGCTACTCAGTCTGAATCTCGATTTATCTGACGACAGATTGTAGAGGCAATATGTCAAATCTATCAATCTGTTTATACTAAATGTCCTCAGATAAATCGCGATTCAGGCTGAGTGTCATTCTAGAATACGGGCCTTAGTTCGCAGCGGCGCGCTTTCCTATTCTGGAGGCGAGTCGGATAAATCGTTGTCCACCCCTCCCGAGGAGGGCCAGACCGTAAGGATGGCCCTCGGTCAGCCGGGGTGCGAGAGATAATGTCCAAGACATCCTCACCTTTGGCCTAGCACCACCTCAGTCAGCGTGCGGCATTAGTCGGTTCGAGTCCGACATAACCTGCCCTTCCGGCTCGGGCGGGGAAAGTATCCGAGGGGATTTCCACACGGTGGCGGCCCTGGGAGTGAGAGTTCTCACCCTCGCCACCCTGCTCACAGCAATGGTCCGCTGCGCGGACGCGTGGGCGGCCGGCGTCTCCTTCAGCGAGCAGGTAATGGTCGTGAAGGAGACGGCGGAGCAGGAGAGGCGGCGCGAGCGAGAAAGACTCGCCGATCGCGCCGCCCGCGCGCGCAGACAACTCGGGCGTCGGAGTGCACTGACTGACCTCCGTCCCCCATGAGCGCGGGCCTGGGGGTGACGGGTGGAGCCGCCTGTCACCCCAGCAGAAGCAGGCCACGCCGGCGGTGCGCTAAATAGCGCGCCTCCCCATTCTGGGGGCGAGTTGGGGACACCGTTGTCCCCCCTCCTGAGGAGGGCCAGACCATAAGGGATGGCCCTGGGTCAGCCGGGGTGCGAGGGATATGTCTATAACAACCTCACCTCCGGCCTAGCACCAAGACCCACAGTCGGCGTGCGGTTTTAGTCGGTTCGAGTCCGACATAACCTCCCCTTCCGGCTCCGGCAGGGGGGGTATCCGAGGGGATTTATGCACGAAAAAAAAAGGGGGATTTCCACACGAAAAAAAAGTACTCTTAGTTCAGAAAGGAAAATTATTGCAGGATTCAATAGAATTTTACATTTAATGTTTCTGTGCGTGATAGTATTTTTTTGAAAATTTTAATTGATAAATTTATCGTCCGGTAGGGGTCTGTATAATCGAAAGTAATGACATTATATTTCTGTAAAAATGTCCGTTTCTCTATAAACTTGTCTTTAATACAAAATTGAGCGTCACAAAACAGTATTCCTAAGTAATCAGTCGACGAGTCTTCCTAGAACTTAGTAGGTACAAAATGATCAATTTAGGAAACGTTATTTCCTTTTCTCAGTCAGTGAATAGAGGATACATTTATTATTTTCCACGGATCTTCACAATAGATACGAAAAACCAATATTTACTTATTTTGGGAGTAGCGCAAAGTAAAAGCTTACCGAGTCTATTGACAGACCACTCTAAGTGAACGTTTAGTCGGTGGTAAGACGCCAGGTAACATGTATCTGCAAAACACGCTTTCAATGCGCCCTTTGGGATCTTTTCCAACAATTTGTACAGCGTTTTCAATACACAAGCACTTTTGTATTGAAAGCAAAAACATTTCCATCACCGAAATACTACCCTGAGGTAACATTTATTTGAACGATTTTGTGAACATCTTTTAATGTTATAATAACGTAAACAACTGAAAAATTAACACTTTCAAAAAAGCCCGCCAAATGCTATTTGAATTCGAATGGTTCCGTAACATAAGCTACATAAACCACAATATTTCTTGATTGCGTTGACATAGAAGTTTGATTTTTGCATAGCTTTAAGGCGTTATGAATTTTAACTTGATAGCTCCATGCATTCTTGAGAAAAGGTAATAACAGACAGATGAACGGAGACTGATAGACGGAAAGCGAAGTGATCCTATATTTTTTTCTCTTGAGCTACGAAACCTTAAGAATGTCATATTTAAATTATATTAAAGGGCACACTAAAATATCAAGTTATCATTTAATATAAAAAAAATCCTATTTTACAATCTGAAAATTGCGTCCGTTCAAAAAAAGTAGTGCGGGTATAATTAAAATGAATTTCAATATTTACACCAGGGAAAATAGCTCTGTGCTTGTTTTTAATGCAGATGATGGATATAAATTTTAAATTAATTGGATTGGAGTTTTATGAATATGAAACGAGAGCTGCCTTTTTAAATTACTACTCGTTATAATTTTACCATAAATCATTGAGATTATAAATACGAGTGCGGTACGGGCTGCACGTATACCCCGTACCGTACCGACTGAATAATAATTTTATAAGTAAACATTACCTGTTTATATCCACCGAATATCTTTATTTATAGTAGGTATGAAAAGTTTCCTAAGCGTAACCGTAGGAGCACCAACCGAACAACCGCCACATCAAATAAAAGTTTTCAGTATATACTTATAAGAAACATTAGGAAAAATGAATTGCTCAGGTGGGACTTGAACCCACGACCTTTCCCTTACCCCTTCCCTGGGTGGGGAGTGCTCTTACCAACTGAGTTACGGAGCCAGAGACAATTCAAATTTCCCTTCTATACCGGGTGTAAGGGAAACGCTTCTGAAGCCGAAAACTCCTAGTAGTACTCCAGGTACATAACACATTGGCATAAAAATACATTTTTAAATTACACATATTATTGAGAACACTTGTACTTTTTCCACAGTTTTTATTATATTGAAGCTGACCGGTTTCGCCTTACGGCATTCTCAAATTTCTTAATTTTAACTCAAAAAAAAATTTAAATCATGAAAAAAAAATTTTTTTTTTGTCCAAGTCGATTTTATTTTTATGCCAATGTGCTATGTACCTGGAGTATTACTAGTAGTTTTCGGCTTCGGGAGCGTTCCCCTTACACCCGGTATATATCCGTTTTTAAGGCGATGTTGGAACACTCTTACGAACTGTTGAAACCAAAGAATGATTTTTTATTACTCCGCCAAATATTTGAATGAAATTTCATCATAAACAATTTTTAATTACAATAAAATATTTTAAAACTATTAACAGCATTTTCATTGAACTTTTAACCACTAAGTAATTGTTGTAATACAATGTTCAGGCATATATAGTTTTCTAATTAGGTACAGTATTATATCTAAATGTACAATATATAAGGGTGGAAGAGACTGTAACTTTAGGCATCGTAGAATTCCTCCCCATCGACCTCTACCGGTACCGTGCCCAAAAGGCTGGCGGCGTTACCCCGCTGAATGGCGATAGCAATTCTTTGAGCGAGGTAAAGGCCAGCCCTATGGTCACGGGAAGAGTCAATTAGACACTTCGCCATCTCTTTGAACAGCGCGCGCGCACTTGGACCCAACGTTTCGACTCCAAACGGCTCAAATATATAATTATCAGTTAAATTGGTATATTTAATATTTATTTATTGGTAAATTTTATAGCATTTATTATGCTAACCATACAATTCGATTACATTAGGAAAATATATTTTTCCTGATGTAATGAAAAATAGAGATATAAATTTCATTCAAACATTATTATTGCATATAATGCCTACTACATGTCTACTATTGCCATATTACTGGTTGGCAAAAGCAGACATGTCTAGTTCCATAAAGCTCGCAACAGGCTATGCATCAGAATGTGTTAGCTTAAGTAGCTTTGTACAGTGCCGAACAAGATCAGACTTCAAACATCACTACACAATTTTGAAGCAGTGTATGTCATAGACTATTGTCGAGATAGATACTGTGATTCTATCCTAAGTGCACGTGAGATATATTTTCTTCTAATATTATTAACACTACTACTCCATACCAGTGTAAATAGTACAAGAAGTTCTACCTCTATTTTAACACTGAGTTTCAAGCTCAATTTTCACTTAACGATTCCATCAGCTAGAACGTCAACCTCTCTGATCTGCTCAGGACTTATTTTTGCGAATTAGCAGAAAGTCTGGAACAAGAATGAAACGTATACACAGGGTGGAAGATTTTCATGCCCCCTGCATGGGAAGCACACGAAATACTGGAGATAGAGAATTTCACTCAAAGGAAACATTCCTTCATTTTTAACCCCCGACGCAAAAACGACGGGGTGTTATAAGTTTGACGTGTCTGTGTGTGTGTGTGTATGTGTGTGTGTGTGTGTGTGTCTGTCTGTGGCATCGTAGCGCCCAAACGGATGAACCGATTTGGATTTAGTTTTTTTTTGTTTGAAAGGTATATTAGTCGGGAGTGTTCTTAGCTATGTTTGAAAAAAATCGGTAAAAGATGGCCGCCGCCACAACATGTCCGAATACATATTTCTTCATAATTCCCTCAATATGGGTATCAAATGAAAGAGCTTGACTAGTAGATCAATTTAAAAAGTATAAAATAAAAATTAAATTAAAAATTTAAAAAACCCCCGTCACAAAAAACACTTCCAAAAAGTTGAACATAAATTAATAAATTATGATTCAACGGTTGTCATGTCGGGGGACCTTGAATTGTTCCAATAATATAACGGAAAGCTTAACCAGTTGGCAACCGACATGGCAACCGTTGAATCAAAATTTATTAATTTATGTTCAACTTTTTGGAAGTGTTTTTTGTGACGGGGGTTTTTTTAAATTAAACCAAACTGCATACTAATATTTTTGAAAACTCGCCTTTGAGACTACACTGGCGTATATGCATGCCGCGCCAAACACTTGCTGGTACTATAGAGGTGCTCGGTACACCGGGCACCTTGTGAAAAACTCAAATTATGACGGATTTCTTGATGTGATTTTTTACGAAAAGTATGGGTAGCCTACGTCTCAAGCGACAATCGCATGCAGTTGAACCATTATCTAAAGCAGCCTATACTGCTATTCCATGTCTAATAAAGTGCTAATACTCGTAAACATATACCTTCTTTCTAAAAGTTCTGAAAATTAAACAAAATGTTCTCGACTATATTAGTTACCGAAGGCCCTGAGATCATCTCTGTAATTAAATTTCTACGAAAGTTGTAATAGATGTAAAACCACTTTGATTACCATCTCCGTGTACTAAAATAATTTGAGTGGATTTCATATTATATTATTTAATAGAATTCTATTTCCCACATCCTCAGGCCAATTGTCTAAATCCCTATTTCTTCTCACTCATCCGTTCCACTAATTGAACTTCTAATTAGAAGCTGCGTACCGTGTTTACCTGGATTATTTGCCTTCAATATTGTGTTTTGTTCGAAGTATTGTTTTCTTATCAAGTGTTTGCCGAGTAAGTGGAGAGGCCTATCTCCACAAAAGTTTATCGGCAATAGTTATTATGTTAAACCACAGAGGACTGTAGTAATAGTTATACCTACTTTTTTATTTGTATTTCCTTTGTTGGATCTTACATTTATACTCACATATAAATACAACATAAACCACTGACCGCGTCAATCAATTATAGTAAAATTGTATAACTAATTAACACGAGTTTGGACTCAATTTATTCCGTGATTTTCTAGGTATTCCGTGAAGCACACCCAATTACATATCACTAGCTTTTGCCCGCCGCTCCGCCCGCGTGGATATAGGTTATCGCGACCAAACATAGCCTATGTCCTTTCTTATGGTCTAATCTACCCCTATACCAAATTTCATAAAAATCGGTTCAGTGGTTGAGGCGTGAAAGCGTAACATACAGACAGACAGACAGACAGACAGACAGAGTTACTTTCGCATTTATAATATTAGTATGGATTAAATTTCTACACCAAATTTCATCAAAATCGGTGCAGTGGTTTAGGCGTGAAAGCGTAACATACAGACAGACAGAGTTACTTTCGCATTTATAATATTAGTATGGCTATGGAGTATCGATTTGATAGTCCAAAGTGAGTAAGCGCATCTGCTATATAATTGGCTTGTTCAATCAAATTCACCTATTATAATACATTTCTACCAAACCGTACAGTATTAAAAAAAATAGTTATAAATTTCTTGGAATGTTACTTACACTTATAAGAAATTGAAATAAATGCAGCAATAAAAGCTTCTAGAAATGGTAGACGTGAGCAATAAATTTACTAAACTCACTCACAAGAGCGTCTAAAAACCTCTACTCAAGTTCACAGTTTTGTAGCCAGTAGTACAATTTGTTAGTTTCCCGCCAATTAAAACGAAAAAACTAAAACAACTATCTGTAGCGAACTTTAGTACAAGTAACTTTGCGATGTGCAGAAAATTTGCGTGTTCAGAAAGTGAATATTAAAGTACAATTCACATTTTGTAGTTTTAATTAGAGTGAACTTTTTAATCGGCAAGAGAGTCAAGTTAGAAACAATAATAAGATTAGATTAGATACTAAAACTATGAGTCATCTTTTTGAAGTAGGCGTCAATGGCTACGACACAGTCTTTGACTACTGTGGCTATTATCGTACACGTTGTTACTGTATACCTTCGTTGCTGTTTATATATAATAAATAAAAAAACATATAAATATCCATAATAATAATAATAATAATAATAAAGCCATTTATTTCAGATCTCTCTACTTATTACAATATTTGTAAGATTATTGCTTAAATTAAAGAAAGTTACTTATAATTAATGTTATCGTTTTAGTATAAGTTTATGAAATCTGAACCCCTGTTTGGGTAAAGGCCTCCTCCATCCTTTTCCATGACTCCCTGTCCTTGCCTGACTTCATCCAGTCCTTTCCTGCGACTTGTGTTAGGTCATCAGCCCACCGTCTCAGTTGTCGACCAACATTCCTTTTCCCTATTGGTCCTTGCCACTGTGTAGCTTCGATGGTCCATCTTTTGTCTGGGTATCGTGAGATGTGTCCGGCCCATCTCCACTTTAGTAGTAGCGCGTGTCTAAGAGCGTCTGTGAGTTTAGTTTTTTGTCGAATACTTTCGCTTTTAATTTTTTGTATTCTTTTAATTTTTAGCATGCTCCTTTCCATTGCTGTTTGACTGCATTTGATTTTTTGTTTTATTTTATTTGTAAAGATCCAAGTTTGGCAGCCATACAACAAGCAGGGCAACAAGCATGTATCAAATATTGTCCTCTTCATGTGCAAACTGTAGTTCCCTTTGAAAATTTCTTTTAATGCCCAGTATTTTTTCCAGGTCGCGTTAATTCTTCTTGTAACTTCTTCTTCGTTATTTGACGTATTGAATGAGATTTGCTTCCCCAAGTATATGTATTCTTTGACATATTCTATACAGTTATCTTTTATCATTATAGGACGTTCACGATTGTTGGTTAGTATTTTAGTTTTGTTTACGTTCATTTCAAGGCCGATTTTTGAGCTTTCACAGTCTAATGATCTCATCATTTCCTCCAGGTCTTTTGCAGTTTCAGCAATAATGACAATATCATCGGCGAACCTCAGATGATTTAAATAGTGCCCGTTTATGTACACTCCCCTGTTTTTCCAATCGAGTTTTTGGAAAACACTGTCTAGTACTGCTATAAATAGTTTGGGGGATAGAGGGTCTCCCTGTCTCACTCCCCGTTCTATGTTTATTTCGTCTCCTCTCGCTTCTAATTTTATTGTACTCGTACTATTTGTATAAATATATTTTAAGATATTGATGTATTTGTAGTTGATATCTAATTGCTGTAGTGCTTTCCAGATTGAACAGTGGCTAATACTGTCAAAAGCTTTGCTGTAGTCAATGAAGGCCACATACAGTGGCCTATTGTATTCTCTGTATTTTTCTATGACCTGTTCTATTGTCTGTATGTGGTCTACTGTGCTGAAGCCTGATCTGAATCCTGCTTGTTCCCTTGGTTGTTGTTTCTCAATGCTGTCAGATATTCTCTTTAAAATTATTGATGAAAATAGTTTATATACACCTGCCAGCAGGCTTATGGGTCTATAATTCCCTATATCCCAGGGGCTTCCCTTCTTGAACAGTAGAATTATGTCTGATGTACACCATTGTTTTGGTACTTTTTCTTCGTCCAGTATCATATTAAACAGTTGCGTGATATGGTGTGTCAAAACTGGTGCTCCTGTCTTAAGAACCTCGTTGCATATTCCATCAGGTCCGGGACTCTTTTCAGTCTTCAGCTTTTTTATCTGTTCGTAAACTTCTGAGTATTCAATTTGTTTGGTGTCTTCCATCATATTCGTGTGGGTTGCTTGTCCTTCTATTTCGCTGTTGTCTTGTTTCTTGTATAAGTTCTTATAATAGTCAGTTGCATGGTCTATTATATCTTTCCTACATTTTGTTACCAGTGAGTTGTTTTTGAGTTTTTGGATCCATGATTTGTGTATTGTTAACTCTTTATATGCTTTTTTGGCACTTCTAAAGTTCTTGATATTTCTTGTGATAATCTCCTGTCTGTGGTTGTTATAGTCCTTACGGATTGATTTATTCGTCTCTTTGTATATTCTGCTAAGATCTTTTTTCATGTCTTTGGTTTTATTCTTTGTGTTTTGTAATTCCATGCGCCGTTTTATAAGTTTGATTGTGTCTTTGGAGAAAATAGTTGGTTGATGGGAGTGTGTATTATTTTCGTATTTTAAGCTGTCTTTTATGCCTCTTTCTAGTTTATTGTAGTATGTTTGACTATCAGAACAGTCTGTTTCTATATTTTCTGTGTATGATTGTAGATTTTCTAAAAAGTTTTTGATTTCTATCTCAGTCTTAGGGATTTTTGGAGGATTTGTGTAGGTTCTTCTGCTCTTTACTGGACGATTTAGGAGTAATGTTGCTCTCACCAGTCTGTGATCAGAAGAGAATTCAAATTTGCTTAGTACCTCAATATTAGTTATAAGTTTATGGTGGTTTATCATTATAAAATCTATTTCGTTGAGTGTTTTTTGGTCGGGTGATAACCATGTCCATCGGCGGCTGTCCTTTTTTTTGAAGAATGAATTCATTATTGATAGTTTGTGTTGGTAGGCATAACTTAACAGACGTTCACCTCTTTCGTTACACACTCCGTAACCGTATTTTCCCATTACTGGATAGCAGTTTGATTTTGGATAGCCTATTTTCGCATTGAAATCTCCCATGACAATTATTTTCCCTTCTGTCTTTGTGTGAGCATGTTCAATATCTTTGTAAAATTTATTAATTTCATCTTCTGTTGATCTGTCCGTCGGTGAATATACTTGGATTATTGATAAGGCAAGGCATTCAAATTTTAGTTGTAAAATAGCTACTCTTTCAGAGATTCCAATAAAGTTAGTTATGTTATTTTTATATTTTTTCTTTATTAGGAATCCTACTCCATATTGACCTTTAGTTTCGCCAATGTAGCAAAAGATAACGTCGCTGTATTCTTCAATTTTACACCCCATCCTTCGGATTTCTGCGAGACCTAGAATGTCCCAATTGATATTTTTTAAGGCATTATTCAATTCAAGGAAACGTTCTGCTGATCCAAGGGTTCTTACATTATAAGTGCAAATTTTGATATTTTGATTTATATTTTGAGCTGTTTCTCTGATGGGTGGAGGGTTGCAGTCTAATTCCCCACGAGGACAAGTCGGGTTGGGGAATGTTGTGTTTTTGTTCTTTTTGATTTTGTGTTTATTTGAAGTTGAAGTTTGGTTCCGGTGGCTGATGACAATGTCCTATGCGTTTTGATCAGTTGACATGTTGGCAGACGGCAGGGAGTTGCTTCTATTTCTCATTAAGTCGAAAGCATTTAGACGATACGTTTTTGATGACATTTGTTGCTTGCGAGGGTGTTGTTTCTCATTAGGCGAGGTTGATGGGTCTCTTTTGCGTTTTTCGTTGCCTGGATTTCCTTGTTTAATGATTAGTTTGTCATAGTTGATAAATGCATAGTTGCCTTTCTTCCTTTCTTCCTCCAGTTTTGGTTGTAGTCTCTTTCTCATGTCGAGGACTTCCTTCGGATAGTCATCAGATATATGTACATTTTTTAGTTTCTTTTTGTTTGCCACTATCTCATTTTTCTTCCAGAGGTTGACAAATGTCAGGAGGATTGGCCGTTCTTTATCATTTTTTGCATTTTTTTTGCCAATTCTGTAGATGATGCTGATATCCCTGCCTTCAAAATTAATATTTAAATCATCTTTGAATTTCTTTTTAATGATTTCGATTAGGTTGGCAGTCGAGTTTTCGGTTTCTTTTACTCCAAATAAAATTAAGTTGTTCATTCTTTTGTGTTTTTCAAGAGTGTAAATATCCATACTAATATTATAAATGCGAAAGTAACTCTGTCTGTCTGTCTGTTTGTATGTTACACTTTTACGCCTCAACCACTGAACCGATTTGGATGAAATTTGGTATAGGGGTAGATTAGACCATTAGAAAGGACATATGCTATGTTTAATATCGGATCAAAGACATATGTTCTTTGAGAAATGATACATGGGGTAACGAAGTTCTTTGTCGTTTGTCCTGCACAAACGATCTTGTTGCTGAAGGAGCAAAATATCACAAAGACTGCTATTATTCATTTGTGAAGTCTGTCAGTTACCCAAAACTCCAGAAAGCTGAGATCCCTAGAGATACCCATGTCGTCGAGGCTATGGAAGAAATTTTTGCTTATATGGAGGGAAGCACTGATACTCAGTTTTCTCACGAAGAAATACTCGGTGTTGTAACAGGTGCCAAACCCCAGTGGCGAACTATCAAGGCCGAATTGGAAAATAAATATGGGGCTCGAATACTGATCACACCAGGGGTCAACCGTTTCAAAACGCCGGTGGTGTGTTTTAGAGACATTGGGTACAATATTATCAATCAGGCATGGTACGAAAATAGGCAAAAAAACGAAGTAGAGGAAAAGCTGAGAATTCTTGCTAAAGCTGCGGAAATTTTACGGCAAGATATTCAGAGTCAAGTGTACAGCACAGACACATACCCACCGTGCGATAATTTTTTAAGGAATCCGGGTACACTGCCTGAATCGCTGAACTTTTTTCTTGAAAGCCTTTTATTACCGAAGACAAAGAGAGAAGAAGAAACGAAGAGAAAATGTGCGGCACTAGGGAATGCCATTACTGCAATTATAAGACCCAAGAGTTTCATATCACCACTTTTGTGCAGCATCTCCCTGTTCATATACAAAAAGTATGCCTCGAAGCACTTGATCAATCTCCTCGCTAGTTTAGGCTTCTGTGCATGGGGTGCTGGGTAGGACAACCTCCGCGTGGTGCACCCTGGTAACGTGGGCGACGACGTGGGCTTCGCGCGAGGCGCACGTCGTCGCCCATGGCAAATAGTCCACCAAGGAGGGTGGGCCTTTATGGCCGGTTTCGAGTTCTCCGCATGCGCTCTGCTAAGCAGAGCGTACCTAGCGGAGAACTCTCAGGGCGACGAGTACTTTGCCACTGAGCGATCAGTGGTGAAGTACACGGTCCCATAGGGACCATCGATCGGCCGAGCCGTACCCCCGTCTGACAACAGACGGGCATGGTGGCTCTTAGGAGTTGCGAGGAAGAAAACCTCTATAAAAAATCACCCCGAACCCCACGCTCTGACGCCTGGCAATGGGATGCATCACTGGGGGGTACTCAGTGCCTAGGGCGTCACTCACTCCCACCTTCCCACCTTTCCCATCCTCACATACACTCCCAACCTCTCTACTTCTACCTCAACGTCGGCGGACATTAACCGTTAAAACTATGGCTATGGAAACGACATCGAATAAAACTACCCATGAGGGTACCCGGACTTCGTCCGGGGAATCCCTTGCTGTGACTGGTGGTCGAATGGACATCCATTCGGCGACCAGCCATGGCGACCCCCGCCCGGGTTCATCCCGGATGGTATATGGGAGGGGTCACCACAGTCCCACAGGCCCATGGGTGTGCCTCAAAACCACCCAAAAAGGTGACGCGGAAGACGTGTCGACTCGTGCTGGCTCGGAGATGGAGTCGGCCGCCGGCGTGGGTGGCGGGACCGAGGATACCCCCGGTCTCGATATCCATGCCGACGTAGGTAGAAAGAGACCCAGGTCGAGCGGACCAGGCAAGGGCCTGTTTCGTCGGCCTGGGTCTGAGGCATCTAACAGCGAGGAGGACCTTCCTAGTAAGAGGAAGATAGTGGCTACCACCGCGTGTAGAGGCCGGAAAGCCGACCTCTACAGAGCGAAAGGGAAGGTAGCAGAGCCGCCAGCGATTGTGTCCCCGCTACCAAGCGGGAAGGTCACGGAGGTGCCAGCGGCGCAGAACATCTTGGCTGCTCTTTCCCGCATTTCTGGCGCTGTAAAAGGCCAGAAAAATATTGCGGGAAAGAAGAGGGTCGTGGCAGATGCCGTAACGGGTGCCGCCAAAGCGCTGGAGGAGCTCCTGGAAAGGAGCGTCTCCAGCGAGGAGGAGAAACTCCGGGCTCGGGTTGCGAGCCTGGAGTCGGAGCTTGCCGACTCCCGCAAGCAGCAACAGCTGATGCGGGAGGAGATCAGTCAGCTGACGCAGCTGGTCCAGGGGGCCGGGGAGGCTCGGGGTGCTAAAACCCCCGCTCCCCGTGCTCCTTCTAAGGTGACGCCTACGGTGGTCCAGCTGCTGGAGGCCATCGAGCGACGCCTCGGCGTCCTCGAGGACCGGGCATACCGCCCGCCGCTGGCGGCACCCGTCGTCGCGTCATATGCGACGAAGGCTGCGCCCAGTGGGGCTCCTGGTCCCAAGTCGAGGGCCTCCGCCCCCTCCGCCCCTAAGAAGACGGTACCTAGGGGAGGTGGCAACCCCGCCTCCCCAAGCAGTACAGCCAATGCTCCCGTTGCATCCCAGAATCTCTCCAGTGAGGGGGTCTGGGAGGTGGTGGGAGCAAAGAAGAAGGCGGCTAATGCCACCAAAAAGGCGGCGAAGGCCGCCAAGAAGGCGGCAAAAACCGCCGCAAAAGTGGCAAAGGCCGCCGCGGTGAAGGCGCCAAAGAGGCTCCGCGTTCCCCGTTCCTCTGCCGTGGTCATTACGGTGACGACAGAGGGCAGGGCGAGGGGCGTGGGGTATACCGAGGTCCTGAGACGGGCGAGGGCCTCGGTGGACCTTAAAGCCCTCGAAATAGAGGGAGGTCTCCGGTCCAAAATGACGCGGACCGGAGCACGCCTCCTTGAGGTCTATGGCGCCACCAGCGGCCCCAAAGCAGATGCCCTAGCGGCAAAGCTAAGGGAGTCGCTGGACACGGGTGACGTCCGCGTCACCAGACCCAACAAATGCGCGAGTCTACGCATTTCGGGTCTGGATGACGCGGCCACGACGGAGGAGATAATCTCCGCCGTCGTGGAGGCGAGCGGCTGCCCTCATGACCAGGTGAGGTCAGGTGAAATCCGCTTTGGCCCTTTCGGTCACGGGTCGGCAGTCGTGAGCTGCCCCGTCGCGGCGGCCCAAAAAGTGGCGGACGGACGGAGCCTCCTTATCGGAGGCTTCCTGAGGGCACAGGCGCATCTCCTGCAGCCACGCGAAGCCAGGTGCTTTAGGTGCCTGGTCGTGGGGCATGTGGGAGTGCAGTGCACAGCGGAAGTCACCGTGGGAGACCGGTGCTTCCGCTGTAGTCAGCCCGGTCACGTGGCTCTTGCCTGTGACGCTCCGCCACGCTGCTTTAAATGCGTGGCGGAGGGCAAGGAGGCCGACCACTGGGTGGGCAGTAAGGCCTGCACTGCCTCAAGGCCAAAGCCCCGTCCGTCCACACGGGGAGGTGAGGGTGCACTCTCGCGGCAGGGTGCGGAAATGGACGTCCATTAATGGGCACCCATATCCGCATCCTTCAGGTGAACCTGAACCACTGCGCTGGTGCTCAGGACCTTCTGTACCAGAGCATCAGGCAGTGGTCCATTAACGTGGTGGTTGTCGCCGAGCCGTACTGGGTTCACCCGGGAAGCCCAGTGGATCTGCACGGCCTGGCGACTGTCTTTGGGGGGACCGCCGCGGACGACTCGCGCCTAGCGCTTATCGCTAGGGGCCCGGGTTGTGTCGCGGCGGAATATGAGGGGGTGGCTGTCGTGGCCGTTTACATCTCGCCAAACCTCGACCAGCATCAGTTTGAGCTATGGCTCCCTGAGCTGGACGTCGTTCTCGCTGCATGCCGGCCTCGCCCTGTCCTGATCCTGGGAGATTTCAATGCCTGGTCGCAGGCTTGGGGCTCCCGGGAAACCAGAGACAGGGGGAGGATACTTCAGGACTGGGTCGCTACACGTGGCCTAGTCATCCTGAACCGGGGGAATGTCGCAACCTGGACGCGGCGGGGGCTCAGCTCGGTCATAGACGTTTCGTTTGCGACCCCTGAGCTCGCCCGCCGTGTCCAGGGATGGCGTGTGGTGGAGGAGGAGGAGACGTCATCAGATCACCGATATATTCGGTTCGACGTCTCCCCTCCACCAAACCTGCCGCCAGCTATTGTGAATCCCCCGGGACCGCGTTGGGCACTCCATCGCCTGGATCCGGAGGCTCTCCTGGAGGCGGCCATAGTGCAGGCCTGGATCCCGATAGCGGACAGACCTGCCAATATTGATGCCGAGGTGGAGTGGTTCGGGAGAGCCATGTCGCATATCTGCGATGCGGCGATGCCCAGGGCTAGGCCCAGACCGGCGAGAAGACAGGTGTACTGGTGGACGCCGGAAATCGCGCAGTTGCGCGCGGAGTGCGTTGCCGCGCGCCGCCGGTACACCAGATTCCGCCGGAGGCGTCGCCGCCCAGACGATGCGGCAGCCCGAGAGACGGAGCTCTATGATGGGTACAAGGGGGCCAAGAGGGCCCTCCAGACGGCCATCAAGCGGTCCAAAAAGGTGGGCCGCGAGGAGCTGATGGAGACCTTGGAGCGGAACCCGTGGGGGCGCCCGTACCTTATGGTAAGGGGCAAATTACGCCCCAAGGCGCCCCCACTGACCCAGAGTCTCCAGCCGGAGCGGCTGGAGGGGGTCCTGGACTCCTTGTTCCCATCAAGAGCGGAGGAACACATTCCTCCGCGCATGGCTCCGTCCCAGGCACCCAACGCGGAAGGCAGCGAGAACGACGTGCCCGTAGTCACAGAGGGTGAGCTAGGGGCGGCTGTACTGCGGCTTAAATCCCGCAGAAACACCGCCCCTGGACCCGACGGCATTCCAGGCCGAGCATGGGTCCTGGCTCTCGAAGAACTTGGGCCTCGACTTATAGGGCTCTTTAGCGCATGCCTCGAAAAAGGCCAGTTCCCCAAGGTCTGGAAGACAGGGAAACTGGTCTTAATCCGAAAGGCGGGGCGGCCGGCAAATTCCCCATCAGGGTACCGGCCGATCGTGTTGCTCGACGAGGTGTGCAAGCTCTTTGAGCGCATTATTGCACAACGCCTCGTCAAGCATCTCATACGCGTGGGGCCTGATCTGTCGGATAGCCAGTTTGGCTTCCGTCAGGGGCGCTCCACCGTAGACGCGATCATGCGCATTAGAGGCCTGACGGAGGAAGCAGTCTCACAGGGTGAGGTGGTGGTGGCGGTGTCTCTTGACATCGCCAACGCCTTCAACACCCTGCCCTGGAGTTGCATTAGGGAGGCGCTTATCTACCATGGAGTGCCTCCCTACCTCCGTCGAATTGTCGGGGCCTATCTCTCTGAGAGGGCCATTACTTACCCGAGTTGGCTAGGGCCGGGTCGGCGGGATGTGTCGTGCGGTGTTCCACAGGGATCGGTATTAGGGCCACTCCTGTGGAACATCGGCTACGATTGGGTGCTGCGTGGTCCGTTGCTCAGAGGGGTCACCGTAACGTGTTACGCCGATGACACCCTCGTTACGGCGCGGGGAGCAACGCACCGAGATGCAGCACTAAAGGCCACGGCAGGTGTTGCTCAAGTCGTGGGTCGGATACGGCGGCTGGGTCTCGAGGTCGCCCTTCACAAGTCCGAGGCTCTGTGCTTCCACGGACCTCGGATGGGGCCACCTGCGGGATCCAGCCTACAGGTAGGGGGCGTCAGCATCGGCATCGAGCCCTCGATGAAGTATCTGGGACTCGTGCTCGATGGCCGGTGGAACTTCGGACATCACTTCCAAAGTTTGGTCCCAAAACTGAGGGGGGCGTCAGCTGCACTCGCGCGGCTGATGCCCAATATCAGGGGACCCAACGCCCCCTGCAGGAGACTGTACCTGGGGATCGTGCGAAGTATGGCCCTATACGGGGCCCCCGTATGGGCAGAGAACCTGACGGCCAGTAATGTGGCTAGATTGCTGAGCCCACAGAGGGCGATGGCCGTCAGGGTGATAAGGGGATACCGCACGATCTCAGGTGAGGCGGCATGCCTCTTAGCCGGGACCCCTCCATGGGACCTGGAAGCGAGAGCCCTTGCGTCCCTATTTATATGGCGCAAGGAGGCGCTGGAGCGGGGCCAATGGCCTGCGTCTCGAGAAATCGAGGCCCAGCGGTCCCAGCTCTACCAGGAAACCGTGGAGACATGGAAGGTGCGACTTGAGCAACCAAAGGGGGGATTCGCCACAATTGCGGCCGTCAGACCGGTCATGGACGAGTGGCTGGAGAGGAGACACGGTGCTCTCTCCTACCGGTTGTCACAGATACTTACCGGGCATGGTAGCTTCGGTAGGTATCTGTGGCGAAGACACCGGGAAACCACGGCCGAGTGTCAGCACTGCGAGGACCACAGCGATGACACAGCGCTCCACACGCTGGTGGAGTGCACGGCGTGGGTGCAACAGCGCCAGGTCCTCGTGGTGGGTCTGGGCGTGGGCACCCTCTCGCTTGAGACCATGGTGCGAGCCATGGTCTCCAGCGGGAGTAAGTGGGACTGCGCCGCCTCTTTCTGTGAGCAGGTCATGCTCGTGAAAGAGGCGGCGGGGCGAGAGCGGGAGAAAACTCTCCCACCCGAGTTCCGCAGTCGGCGGCTTGGGCACCGCCGACGTGTCTTCGCCGAAGACCATCGGCCTCCATGACCGGGGGCCTGAGGACGGTGAGTTGGCTGCTCACCGTCTTTACAGAAGCAGGCCCATGACGGCAGCGTGACGTGAGGGATTCACGCACGCCCCCCCCCCCCCTAAGAAGCGGGGTAACACCCGAAAACCCCCCCCATAGACGCGGGATAGCACCCGAACCACCCCCGAGACGAGGCCGCAATTGTAGCCGTGGGTCTGATGGGAGTCCTGGGACATCCTTCCGAGGGCTTACCCGGGGCTCCCATCCATAGGCTTCTGGGCGTTACCGTGGGGGTTTTTAGTCGGTAGGAGTCCGGCATAACATCCATGAAGGATTTTCCCCCACGGTTAAAAAAAAAAAAAAAAAAAAAAAAAGGCTTCTGTGCATCATACCATGAAGCACAAAAGTTAGAAATTTCCGCAATCTACACGTCTAAACCAGATTTAAAAAAAAAGACGCCTTCAATCAGTTTGTATTTGACAATGTAGATTTCAACGTCTGTACTATTGATGGGCTTAATACTCTTCATGCTATGGGTGGAATAAGATGTATTACGCCCTCGAATTCACTTGAAGAAGGCGGAGACATGCCAAGATTGCAGAACACACCCTCGTCAGATGATACTGGAGAACTTGGTATTATTCCGCTGAAAACCTTTCAGAAAGGAGCTAGCTTGGAAAGTGTAGTGGTTCAACAGATTGACATACCTAAGGAAATTATCCACCCACAACCATTCGATACCCTATGGTTCGTGGCAAAATACCTAGATATCTCCCTTCCGGAATGGAAAGGTTACATGGCGACTATAACAACAGGATTTGACAACGAACATTTGCCAGGACCCTCACGACCTAAGAGGATAAAAATATAACTCAACTAAAATTAAAATTTTCACTTTTCCATTAGATTCCTTAATTTTCACTTTTCCAGAGCATGTAGTTCAAAAACGGGTAGGAGTATGGAAAAGTATCTTAGATCAAAGTTATAGAGAATTTTATAAGCTTTCATTTCATCTTTGAACATTTTTCGCTACAACGCACCGTTTTTGATTTATTAACAAAAAACCTAAAATTGAGACCTTTGCCCCCCCTCCCCCCTCCGGCTCGACACCTAGACGTCAGGACTTTTAGTATGTTTTCTCTCTAAGTAGTCTGAATAAGTTTCTGAAGAAATCGCTTAGGTTCCCGCTCACGCACTCTACAACTACTTTATTGACCGTACTAATAATACAATTTGAATCAATAAAACAGTTTGATTTTATCTTAATACCTTAGATTAATTTTGAGACCTTGTAGGTCAAGATATTTCTGACGCTAACTGGACACATTTGTCACATACTCGTTGTTTATTGATAGAAGAAGATGTATTCAATCCCGCAGAGTTGACTAAATGTTTATTATAATGAAATTCTCAGATATACTATTCACCTCGAAAGCCTTTGTAAATAGGATTTTTCTGCGGTCTCCTTATTAACTAAAGGACAGGTTTTTCTCTCGCGTCGTTGCCTTGATACACCTTGACGATGTGTTGGTATATTTTATATTTTGTTGCTCTTGACAATCCGTTTATTGGTTCACTTACCTACACAAGTTTTATTTAAACAGTTATCTAAAATAAGGCCGGGACATGAAATAAAAATTTGTTATTAACACTTCAGCCGCGTGGAGTACTACTGTGACACTGAGATCATAATGACACAGCTAGTTCTATGACTTCAAGCTATGGATGAAATGGCCCGCAGAAGTCGCAGATGGATCATCCGTCCGGCCTCCGGTGTCCACACAGTGAAATAATAATAAATAATGATGACTCCAAGCTAGGGCTACAAAGTATGGATACAAGACCAGATTTTGTAAATAATAAATTTAAAAATTGTAAAAAATAAATAAATAATAAATAATAGTCTAGTGGTAATTTCGATTAGAGGTATACCTTGGAATACGTATGTTGTACGAAAATCGCGAGATAAAGGAGGCTTCGGTTTTTTTAAATAATCTATGCTTTGTAAATTTGAACTTGTTCACCACCAAAGCACCTAAGAAACATTTACAGACATTTTCAGCACATTTTAGGTTTTAGTTAAATATCCCGAGCAATATTAAATGAATTGAGAATATGACAATGCCCTATCTATTGTCTCATTATACAATACTAGCTTTTGCCCGCGGCTCCGCCCGCGTGGATGTCGGTTATCGCGACCAAACATAGCCTATGTCCTTTCTCAAGGTCTAATCTACCCCTATACCAAATTTCATCAAAATCGATTCAGTGGTTTAGGCGTGAAAGCGTAACATACAGACAGACAGACAGACAGACAGACAGACAGAGTTACTTTCGCATTTATAATATTAGTATGGATTAATATGGATTTTGTAAACAAATGTTATTCATGTCATGGTTCGCCCCTTTATATTCACCATTAACATGATCAAAGATTGTTCTCCCCACATCTAATGGATAGTCTAGAGTAATCCATTCTCTTGGTAAATTCTCCATCTCGCCCGACAAAGCTTCACCTCAATTCCGCTTACAGGTGACACTATCTTGTAATCCGGAGATCCGCCTGCGGATCTAAGTGTAATAACCGCTCCTGTTATCTGCATAATAATTTACATTAATTCTTAATTGTGTACATATTTGAATGAATTTTTATAGCATTTATTATGCTAACTTTTAAGTTCGAAAAACATTGGAAAAAATGAATATATAAAAAAAAAAACATTTTTTCCAATGTTTTCCGAACTTAAAAGTTAGCATAATAAATGCTATAAAAATTCATTCAACTATTTGGGCGCAGTCATCAAAATTCAATGTTTAAAAATGGTTGAAAAATCATTCATTGTTTCCAACAGTTCGTAAGCATGTTGGTAGATGGCTGCATCGTCGCCCTTATAGACGGATATAAAGAGAAGGAAAATTTGGAATGATTCAGGTGTGGCTCAATAGCTCAGTTGGAAGAGCAGTCCCCCTGTAAGGGAAAGGTCGTGAGTTCGAGTCTCACTTGAGCAGTTCATTTTTTCCAATGTTTTTCGAACTTAAAAGTTAGCATAATAAATGGTATAAAAATTCATTCAAATATTTGGGCGCAGTCATCAAAATTCAATGTTTAAAAATGGTTGAAAAATCATTCATTGTTTCCAACAGTTCGTAAGAATGTTTGTAGATGGCTGCATCGTCGCCCTTATAGACGGATATAAAGAGAAGGAAAATTTGGAATGATTCAGGTGTGGCTCAATAGCTCAGTTGGAAGAGCAGTCCCCCTGTAAGGGAAAGGTCGTGAGTTCGAGTCTCACTTGAGCAGTTCATTTTTTCCAATGTTTTTCGAACTTAAAAGTTAGCATAATAAATGCTATAAAAATTCATTCAACTATTTGGGCGCAGTCATCAAAATTGAATGTTTAAAAATGGTTGAAAAATCATTCATTGTTTCCAACAGTTCGTAAGAATGTTGGTAGATGGCTGCATCGACGCCTTTATAGACGGATATAAAGAGAAGGAAAATTTGGAATGATTCAGGTGTGGCTCAATAGCTCAGTTGGAAGAGCAGTCCCCCTGTAAGGGAAAGGTCGTGAGTTCGAGTCTCACTTGAGCATTTCATTTTTTCCAATGTTTTTCGAACTTAAAAGTTAGCATAATAAATGCTATAAAAATTCATTCAAATATTTGGGCGCAGTCATCAAAATTCAATGTTTAAAAATGGTTGTAAAATCATTCATTGTTTCCAACAGTTCGTAAGAATGTTGGTAGATGGCTGCATCGTCGCCCTTATAGTCGGATATAAAGAGAAGGAAAATTTGGAATGATTCAGGTGTGGCTCAATAGCTCAGTTGGAAGAGCAGTCCCCCTGTAAGGGAAAGGTCGTGAGTTCGAGTCTCACTTGAGCAGTTCATTTTTTCCAATGTTTTTCGAACTTAAAAGTTAGCATAATAAATGCTATAAAAATTCATTCAAATATTTGGGCGCAGTCATCAAAATTCAATGTTTAAAAATGGTTGAAAAATCATTCATTGTTTCCAACAGTTCGTAAGAATGTTGGTAGATGGCTGCATCGTCGCCTTTATAGACGGATATAAAGAGAAGGAAAATTTGGAATGATTCAGGTGTGGCTCAATAGCTCAGTTGGAAGAGCAGTCCCCCTGTAAGGGAAAGGTCGTGAGTTCGAGTCTCACTTGAGCAGTTCATTTTTTCCAATGTTTTTCGAACTTAAAAGTTAGCATAATAAATGCTATAAAAATTCATTCAAATATTTGGGCGCAGTCATCAAAATTCAATGTTTAAAAATGGTTGAAAAATCATTCATTGTTTCCAACAGTTCGTAAGAATGTTGGTAGATGGCTGCATCGTCACCCTTATAGACGGATATAAAGAGAAGGAAAATTTGGAATGATTCAGGTGTGGCTCAATAGCTCAGTTGGAAGAGCAGTCCCCCTGTAAGGGAAAGGTCGTGTGTACATATTATTCTTTGTGTATATAAATTTGCAGAACTTAGGTATAATGACAAAAATTCATTATGTATTGAAAAAAAGGCAGGTCAGAAGCACTCGAAACCGATGGGCTAGCATGAAAGGTATATTGATAATAGAAAAAACTCGCCGCAATATAAGTAAGGATAGAACCAGATAGAGATCAGATTGAAACAGAAGCAAGCTATTATGTTTATATATCTCTGCCTACCCCGAGGGAAATAAGTGTCAAAATTACTTTAGAAAATAACGATAGAATAGCCACAAAACTGACTCGACAAAAGTTAAGCCGGTATGAATACTACCGGAATCGATTCAACATCACATGAGCTGCGCATCGCTTGGTGAAAACATTGTTACCAACGTGTAATGCGATAAGCTGGCCTACGTTGCAAAATTCCCCTCACGTCCCAAAGCACATTTTCACATACATCTCGGTAAACGATAAGGCCAATAACGAGTTACGATACTCGTGACAACAAACAATACAGAAGACAAATAGGCGTTTTATTCCGTTTGACAATTGAGTAACGACAATATACAAATACAATTATTTAAATGGAACCCTTTTTCATTTCAAATGTGTCGTAGGCATTTTTTTGTTGTTGGTTATCACTGACATCGAATGGTTGTTCATATAGCTTAATATACCTACAGAGTCAACAGTCAAATTGGACTATATTAATGAATGTGATATGATTAATGGTGATGCTGATGATGCTTAAAACAGAGGAATGTGATGCTGATGATGCTTAAAACAGAGCAGCCTGTTAAGTTTTTGTGCAGGGTTTCTATGTATAATATGTATATATTTACAAAAAAAAGTATATAAGTATGTTTATCCGCATTCTAGATTCCATAACACAAGCTATAAAAGCTTACCATGGGTCTAGATGCGTTGTGTAGAATGTTGTGAAAAAAAAAAAAAAAATTGATGGCTGGTGCAGAACCAATAACCATAATTATTCCAAATCTGATTTTTATGTAGGTAATGACAGTGCCTGGTTAGCAAAGTAGTGAGTTTTTCCATTAAGAGAAAACCCAGACTTGACACAGAATTTTAAGGATATGTATAAATCAGTCAATGTCGCGAGTAACCTGTGTCTTCTATCTTCTCCCTTCTCAACATACTTTACACCAAAATGATTAATGATTTAGTTGTGTAAGTAAGTTGTGTACATTCAACAAAGGAGATACAGTTGCACCCTTACATTTTTTTTTATATAGGACACGTCAATTTGACTTCACCTCGCCTGATGTTAAGCTAAAGGCAAAGTCTCGGAAAGAGGGTCACCATCGGTAACAGTGGCCTACCATGTTAACAGTGGTGGCACTCAGCTTGACGGCCTCGTTAGATGCCTTTTCACGCCCCGCTTAAAGGACCCGGGACTGTGGGAAGAAGGAAACACGTGAGCTGGCAGGGAGTTCCAGGTCTTAATGGTATAGGAAACTTTACATGAAAAAGTGCCACCGTATTATCTCCTTTGTGAACTATACATTCGTGCATGAAATAATTAGTCAAATTATCTTCCAATTGCGTACAATTTTCAATATCTAAGTCAACAAAATAATTTCTGTCTATTCTATTATTCTAAAGACCTCGAGTTTTGTTTAACTTGCTAGTTCAGCAATAATTAGAAGCCTGTCTGTGGGTTTTATTTTAAAGAATTGCTGTTTCAACCTTTTTGCATAGGAATATAAATTAAAGCCTGGGTAAATAAGAAATTACGCTTCAAGTTAACGAACATTGAAAGAAAATCAAAAGCGGACTTGATTAACAAAATTGAATATTATGACATTTAGGATGATTTTAAATAATGAAAGCGAATATGCAAATAGCCAGAGCCATCGATTTAGCAGATATTTTTTTACAGAATGAATTCTATACTAGCTGAAAATAAAACTATTTACCAAAAATTTAGCCATAATTTGCACTCAAAGCACGGAAAGCGTTTGCGATTGATAAATTTTAAATAAATACTTGTATACAATTGTACAATTGTATGATAATAAATTACGACAGTATGATGATGATTATCAATAATGAAACGATTATCTGCCTACAATTACCAAGCTGTATAACATTAAACATTGTACTACTATTTTTATATCAGATTACATAAAAATGTGTACCTATAGATACCTTTAGTTGGCATTTTGTGATTTGAACTGCTTCGGGGACATATAAGGTATGTCTGGACATAGCAGACCTGGAGCTGGAATAGCAGCAGTAGCTAGCAGAACCAATTAACCGATATCTGCATGCGTGAGCAGGTCAACCGATACATTTGCTACATTGACTTTGCTTTTTACACCGAAATACGGCTACGCCTCAAAATTAGGGTATCCGTAGGGACAGTAAGCCACTGTCCCCCTGATTCTAGTGTTGTATTTATGTGTAGAGTAAATCCCCGGAAATCATCTGTAAATCAAGTTTTACACTGAATCTGACATTAAACACATAATTGAAGCAGATATATTTTCTTTTCTCGATGATTTCGGAGATATAATAACACAATATGCATGCAGAAACCTTTTAGTATAACGATAAACCCATCGTATTATTATCACATATATCTTTTTGGTACTTAATACAGTATTTCACCGTAATAGCTTTGTAATATTCCACACACCGATATTATCACATTAGCGCGAGCACGCAAAAACCATCGTTCGTAGTTTTAATCACGTAATGGCGTCTGGACTGGCCACAGCCCTTTGTTCAGTTTTTCATTCATCAATTACTAACAAGTGAACAGAAGTATTTGAACACAGCATTTATATTAACCAAAGTAGTGAGAAATAAATGCAATGCTTTTTTTGCAAAAAGTCGTAACGCAAAACTTTACATTTCCAGCAGCTAATGTTTACGTTTCGCCTTTTAAATCAACAACAAAAAAGGTGATGTGTTTACAGAGATCATTGTGTGTGTTTTGGATGCGTGGGATATCTGAATGATTTTTTTAAAGCATCATGTATGCTAACTATACAATTTGAATACATCAGGAAATGGGTGTCGCTCGGGCGGGACTCGAATCCGCGATCTTTATCTATCTGTATCCTTGACCAACCATGTAAGGGAAAGATCTAATTTAATCAAATTGTATGACATATAGTTATTATGAGAATTATTGTATTTTTCGTGTTGTGCCTCCTGGCAAGGGAATAAAAATCACACAACAGATAATTCTACTCATAATAACCAGTGGTCCTATTATAACTTGTTCTGAAAAGGTATGAAACTTAATATCCCCATGCCATAAATATTACACACAATAAATATTACACTACATTCTACACAACGCTATCTAGACCCATGGTAAGCTTAATTAGCTTGTGTTATGGAATCTAGAATACCGATAATAATAATAATAATAATATAATAAAGCCTTTTATTTACACCAAATTTAAGTTACATTCCAAATGCATTAGTATGGTTAGTAAGTTTGATTTTAATCTAGTTGTTTTAGTACTGTTAGTCTATTTTTCTTCAGATATTAAATTTAGGACCCTTTTTGGGTAAAGGCCTCCTCCAGCCCTGTCCATATATCCCTATCTTGGCTTTTTTCCATCCATTCTGTTCCTGCTATTTCTGTTATGTCGTCTTTCCATCGTTTGATTGGTTTTCCAACCCTTCTTTTCCCTGTTGGCCCTTTCCATTGAGTAGCCACTTTTGTCCATCTGTTGTCCTGGGTGCGGGCGATATGACCTGCCCATCGCCACTTTAGTTTGAGAGCCTGTGTTAATGCATCTGTAATTTTTGATTTTTTTCTTATGATTTCACTCCTTATTTTTTGAATTTTGCGAATATTTAGGAGGCTTCTTTCTATTCCTCTTTGGCACGTTCTGATCTTCGCTTGCACCTGTTTTGTGAAAGTCCAGGTTTGGCTAGAATATGTCAAGCATGGTAGGATGCAAGTATCTGCCACTATTCTTTTGATGTTCAGGTCATAGTCCCCTTTGAAAATCTCCTTGTGAGCCCAATACTTCTTCCAAGTTATGCTTACCCGTCTTTCAATTTCCTCTATATTATTTGTTTTTTGGAACGATAGTTGTTTTCCTAAGTAAATGTAGGTGTCTTCATATTCTATGTTTCTTCCTTTAATCTGTATTGGCTTTTTGTATGAGTTAGTCATTATTTTTGTTTTTTTGTCATTCATTTCCAAGCCGACTTCCTCACTTCCTTTGTCCAGTGACTCTAGCATATTTTCTAAATCTCTGGGTGTCTCTGCGAGGACCACAATGTCGTCAGCAAACCTTAGATGACTTAAGTATCGATTTTGTATTTTTATGCCTTTCATTTTCCAATTCAGCTTTTGAAATATATTTTCTAGTACCATGATAAATAGTTTGGGGGACAGCGGGTCCCCTTGTCTGACTCCCCTGCCAATTTCTATCTCCTCTCCTCTCTTTTCTAATTTTACTTTGCTCCCTCTGTCCCGTGGGATCCACTATCTCGATCCACCAGTGGATTGAATAGCACGCCAAAGTTCACTGTGATCCACCGATTCTCTCGGTGGATCCTGTGATACTTTCATCTCATAATATGCTCCACCAGTGGATCGAATGCAAATCAGGGAGTTTAGTAAGATCCACAGCAGTGGATCGAATGGCACGCCGAAGTTCACTGTGATCCACCAATTGTCGTGGTGGATCCTGTGATACTTAAGTCTCATAATATGCTCCACCAGGGGATCGAACGTAATTCAGGGAGTTTGGTAAGATCCACACCAGTGGATCGAATAGCACGCCGAAGTTCACTGTGATCCACCAATTGTCACGGTGGATCCTGTGATACTTGCGTCTCCTAATTTGCTCCATCAGTGGATCGAATGTAAATCAGGAAGTTTGGTAATATCCACATCAGTGGATCGAATAGCACGCCGAAGTTCACTGTGATCCACCAATTGTCCCGGTGGATCCTGTGATACTCGCGTCTCCTAACATGCTCCACCAGGGGATCGAACATAATTCAGGGAGTTTGGTAAGATCCACCATTGTTCTCAGTGGAACCTGTGATATAATTTATATAAATATATAGGGTCCACTGGAGTCTGGGTTAGCCTCGGTAGCTTAAGTCTGATTATGCTATTGATAATAGTTTTTGGCATAGACTGTACGCACGATCTCCAAAACGGTCAGACCGATTTGATTTTTTTTACGGTAAAATACTCGTCAGAAGACGTGCAATTTGACGAAAGTAACGGAAGTGGATGAATATTCACCTAAATAGCGAAATGT
The DNA here is from genome assembly GCA_914829495.1 of Eilema sororculum. Lineage (NCBI taxonomy): Eukaryota > Metazoa > Arthropoda > Insecta > Lepidoptera > Erebidae > Eilema > Eilema sororculum. The sequence goes on along the minus strand of OU618545.1, from coordinate 9,809,030 downwards.
GCATATTTCGCTATATGTATATTTCAATTCAAAATGCAAATGTATACAATGTTATTTACTTTTAAACCGACGTTTCGGCTGCTTTTCAGCAGCCATGATCGCGGTGTCACTCATGATGGTAGTTGTCACATAGTTTGTATTATTAGTTATCTCAAAATACCCGAATCATTGTGCATTATGGGTGTTCCTATTTACGCAAAATGAGCTCACTGTGTCGTTAAGTCTTGCTGGATTTTGCTGCTTACTGGGTTTGATTCAGTGGATCCCAAGCTGGTGGTATATTCCATCCATCCTCTCTATTAAAATTTGGGTATTTTTACTTAATACTTTTACTTACTAATTTGGTATATATCGATGTTCTTTGGCGAGTATCGGTGGTTTATCAAACCTTAGGTAATAGTTGGTGCCTTGTTGCGCGTGTTCACAAACAGCTGAATTTGTGGAGCAAAATCAGCTGTATTTGTAGCTTGGGACCCAGTCACCCACTTAATCAAACCTAGTAAGCAGCAAAATCCAGCAAGACTTAACGACACAGTGAGCTCATTCTGTGTAAATAGTAACAACAATAATTCACCATGATTCGGGTATTTTGAGATAACTAATAATACAAACTATGTGACAACTACCATCATGAGTGACACCGCGATCATGGCTGCTGAAAAGCAGCCGAAACGTCGGTTTAAAAGTAAATAACATTGTATACATTTGCATTTTGAATTGAAATATACATATAGCGAAATATGCACATTTCGCTATTTAGGTGAATATTCATCCACTTCCGTTACTTTCGTCAAATTGCACGTCTTCTGACGAGTATTTTACCGTAAAAAAAATCAAATCGGTCTGACCGTTTTGGAGATCGTGCGTACAGACTATGCCAAAAACTATTATCAATAGCATAATCAGACTTAAGCTACCGAGGCTAACCCAGACTCCAGTGGACCCTATATATTTATATAAATTATATCACAGGTTCCACTGAGAACAATGGTGGATCTTACCAAACTCCCTGAATTATGTTCGATCCCCTGGTGGAGCATATTAGGAGACGCAAGTATCACAGGATCCACCGGGACAATTGGTGTATCACAGTGAACTTCGGCGTGCTATTCGATCCACTGGTGTGGATATTACCAAACTTCCTGATTTACATTCGATCCACTGGTGGAGCAAATTAGGAGACGCAAGTATCACAGGATCCACCGTGACAATTGGTGGATCACAGTGAACTTCGGCGTGCTATTCGATCCACTGGTGTGGATCTTACCAAACTCCCTGAATTACGTTCGATCCCCTGGTGGAGCATATTATGAGACTTAAGTATCACAGGATCCACCACGACAATTGGTGGATCACAGTGAACTTCGGCGTGCCATTCGATCCACTGCTGTGGATCTTACTAAACTCCCTGATTTGCATTCGATCCACTGGTGGAGCATATTATGAGATGAAAGTATCACAGGATCCACCGAGAGAATCGGTGGATCACAGTGAACTTTGGCGTGCTATTCAATCCACTGGTGGATCGAGGTAGTGGATCCCACGGGACAGAGGGACTTTGCTAGTGCTGTTGTTGTAAATGTACTTCAGAGTGTTTATATATTTCTGATTGATGCCGAGTGTACTTAATCCTGCCCAGATAGACTTGTGGTGAATACTGTCGAAGGCTTTGGAATAATCAACGAAGCCTAGATATAGTGGTCTGTTGAACTCTGAGTATTTTTCTATAATTTGTTCGAGTGTTTGTATGTGGTCTGTGGTTGAAAAACCTGAACGAAAGCCCGCCTGCTCTACCGGTTGTGCTTTGTCTATTTCTGGTGTTATTCGTCTCAATAATGTTGTTGCGAAAAGTTTGTATGTACTTGCCAATAGGCTAATGGGTCGATAATTGCTTATGTCCACCAGATTGCCCTTTTTATACAGCAGTATTATGTCTGAGTTGCACCATTGCTTAGGGGCAGTTTCTGTTTCTAATACTCGGTTAAATAAGTGAGTAAGGTGTTTTAATAGCACTGGTGCACCAAGTTTTATTGCTTCGTTTGTTATACTGTCTGGTCCAGGACTTTTATCAGGTTTCATTGTTTTTATATTTCTCAACACTTCGGTTTCTGAGAACGGTTGTATGATATTTCTTTCCGCCTTGTCGATATTTTTGCATGGGGGTTCTAATAGTTCCTCTGTAGGTTTCTTATATAGGTCTTTGTAAAACTTTGTTGCGCACTCTAGAATGTCAGTCCTTGTTTGTGTTTTTGTAGAACCATCATCCAGTTTCTGAATCCAAGCTTTTTTCATATTTAGTTCTTTAAAAGCTCGTTTAGCGCTTCGGAATTGGTTTAAATTCCGCTCTAAGACTTTTTTCCTGTGCGCAGCATAGTCTACTTTAATTGATTTTCGGATTTCCTTGAAAAGTTGACTCAGTACGATCTTTTCTTCTTTACTCTTCTTCTTAGTATGTAAGAGATCTCGTCGTTTTTTCAGTAATATTTCTGTTGTTTCACTTATTATTTTTGTTCCTTTCCTCTCATTGTCATTATTTGATTTTAAACTTTTCAATATTATTTCTTCTATTAGATTGTACAGGCTTTGAATATTTTGTGTTTCCTCTAATTCTATTTCTTTATTTTCGCATAATCTTTGTAGCTGGTTGAGGTAATTTTTTATGTCTTCTTCAGATTCAGGGAGTTTGGGCAATGCTTTGAAGTTTTTTCTGTTTTTCTTTGGGTTGGTTGTAAGGAGCGATGCCTTTACTAATCTGTGGTCTGATGGATATTCTATTTTAGCTATTACTTGTACATCAGTTATCATCCTTGGTTTGTTAGTCATGATGAAGTCTATTTCATTTTTTATTTTCTTGTTAGGAGAGATCCAAGTCCATTTTCTTTTAGCTTTTTTCTTAAATAGAGTGTTTGCTATCATTAATTTGTATTCCTGTGCATATTCGATAAGACGTTTTCCTCTGTTATTCCTTTCGCCATAACCGTGTTCCCCCATTATTAGGTTGTCTCTGGCTGTAGCTTTGCCAATTTTAGCATTGAAATCCCCGATTACAATGACATTGTTGTGTGTAAGAGTGTGTGCTTTCTCTAAGTCTTTATAGAAACTTTCTATCTGATCATCGGTTGATTCTTGTGTTGGGGCGTATGCCTGAATTATGGAAATGTTGACATCGTCTATTTTTATATCTAGTAGTGCGACCCTTTCTGATATTCCTGTAAAATTGGTTATATTATTTTTATGTTTTTTCTTTATCAGAAAGCCTACTCCATAAAGACCTTTTGTTTCTCCGATGTAGCATAGAATGTAGTTTTCATACTCCTCAATGTTGCAGCCCATTCCCCGTATTTCGGCCAAGCCTAGTATGTCGAGTTTAATATTCTTCAGAGAATGTGTTAGTTCCAAATAATGTTCTGTGGTTGATAAGGTTCTCACATTAAAGGTGCCAATTTGTAGTGAGCTAGATTTTGGTTTTTCTCTCGATTGTTTGTTCAGGTTTATTTGTTTGTTACGTGTATGTAGTATTTTAGAGGTATTCCAGAATCTCGGGTATAATGGGATCAGATCTTGTTGTTGTTGTTGTAATGGTTGGAGGGAGGCGGTCGTAGTTTCCCACGGTGACCGCAATTCGACTTGGGGAAGCATTTTGTTTTTTAATTGTTGTAGTTTCGTTTGTTGTCTTGAGTTTCCTGTTGTTATATAATTCCTATACTTTTTGTTCTGTTTCATGGATTTAGGGTTTTGTAGTTTTACTGGAGGGTTTCGGTCTTGTTCTTCCACGGTGACCAGCCGGCTTGGAAGAGGTATACTTTGGCGGCGTTGTATTCTTTGCTTGTGTTGTTATTATTGTTCTTGATTGTCACGTAATTTAATATACCTGGCTTTATTATGTTTTCGGGCAAACTCGAAGATCTTTGCTTTGTAAGGGCAGGTACGGTTTTATTCTTTTTATTTGCATGAGGTATTTGCTGGGTAAGTTTGTTTGAAGCATTTTCCGGCGAGTTTGGGAGACTTCTTTTTTTGTTTTTATTATTTTTAGGTATGTTCTCTAATATGACAAGCTTGTCATATTTGATTATTGCTTTATTACCCTTTTCCCTTTCCGCATTTACCTTTTCTTGTAGCTCTTTCCTTATTTGTAAAACAGAGGGGGGGTAGTCTTCTTTTACATAATATGGTGTCTCTTTTAGAGCTGCCTTGTTTTTGAGGATACCAATCTTCTTTCCTAAGGTTGCAAAGCTAACTACAACAGGCCGTGGCTTTTCGGTCTTTTTTCCTATTCTTCTTACGACTTTTATTAGATATTTATTTATAAAATCTTTTACATTATTTTCCAAACTATGGTATGATTTTTCTTCTTCTTGTAGCCCAAAGAATACTAGATTACGTTGTCTTGCATGTTTCTCTAAGTGGTATATTCTATTTTCTTGGTTTTCTACTCTTAGCTTAAGGTTTTCATGCTTTTCTCCTAGAATTAGGATTTTTTCTTCAATTATTTTGTTTATGTTAACTATTACCTTATCTGTCACCTCTTCAGCAGTTTTGTTTATCAGTTTTCTCTGTTCATCCAGATCTTTTTGGATCGCGCGAAGTGCACTCATTACCTCCGACATTTCTTGAGCCATTGTATAGAAGTTTATTTGATGTGTATTTGATTTCGTTTTGTTTTGGTACAGGTAGTGCCCTCTATTATAGCTTACAAAAAGCTCGTACACAATCAAATCGATTGATAAGTATGGTCAATTGCTTAAGTGTAGGTAGTGCTACCCTTTTCTGTTAGATGGAGTTAGTATACTGCAACTTCGCAGTGCTAAGTAGATACCACTGAATTATAATGACTCATGTATATACCGATAAACACACTTAAATACGTTTTTTACCCGACTGCCGAAGGAAGGAGGGTAATGTTTTTTGTAAATACATATTATACATAGAAACACCCAGACCAATGCAAATCGCACACAAACGTGCACTACCGCCACGCCACTGAGGCTCATTGTTTAATCTACCACCGCCGCCGAGAGATCAACGGGTACCTTTAAAGTAGATTAATCTACAACTTTTATTCCAAAGGAAGAAACTCGGGTGATCAACGGGTCCTGACCCGCTCATAGGCCTATCCCTCTTTCTCACCCTAGATTAAGAAATGCAAAATCTTCTAAAGTCATATTCTAACAGCAAACAAATGTACAATGATCTGATCCCTGTCGAAGTTTTGTTTCTAAAACAGAAATATGTTTTCACAACAAAGATTAATGAGTCCAAACAGACCTGTCCTATGCAGAAACTTGAAACCTGTCCATTACAGACGTACCTATAACTCCTCATTAATATCTGATAAATTGTTTCCTAGTTCCCATTGTTCTAATAATTGCCGACAGGCAACCGCGGGCAAACAATGCCTGACGATTATTATCACAATACTCGTGAAAATCTCATTATCTCCAGATATCTCACGTTATTCTTCGTCTCCCTTTGTCTATGTGCTCGTATCACAAACAAACGGGGATTAAGGATTAATAAGTAGGTGACGAGATATCATTGCTTTTTTTTAATGATCATAAATTTTTAACTACCCCGTTTTAATGCAGGTGAGTTTTATATAAAGTGGAAGTCTTGTGGAAGTCAGCAGTTTAGAGGTTAATTATGGAGTTACCCCGGAATCAAATCCTGGCTACTAGGTACCGATATGACTCCCTCCGAACATACATTTTAGTAATTTCTGTAATTAATATTCTTGAAAAATGGATTAAGATCGAACAGAAGTCTAATGATTTTTCACCGGCAAGCTATTACCAAACGAATTTTTATATAGGAGCAAACAGGATAATTATTATATAGGAGCTAAATACATAAACAGGTATATTATTATAATAGGAAAACTAAATAATGTGCACCCATATACTCACGTCTATAAATTCCCGAAGGGGTAGGCAGAGAGAGGTGTATTAGTTTCGCCAATGATGATTTTCAGTCCCACGACGTACTAGGGGGCGAGCCTATTGCGGCCTAGCAGGCCTTTTACCTTGGGCTGTATGTTGACTGTCAGATAGAAAACAGCCCTATCCCTTAGTCGCACTTTACGACACCCACAAAAAGAGCTGGGATGGTACAATTCTGCTCCACCAGGAACCAACAAGGCACGGTACGGAAACTGAATAATATATAGTTTAAAACTGCGGCACACGTGCTCCTACACTGTCCTGAAACCGCCACATACAGGGCTAAGTACTTCAGAAACACAGGTACGCTCCGGAAGATCACGAGCAGTGTGAATAACCTGCTGGGGTTCTTCAACGAGTTGGGGTGGATCGAATAAAATCCCACCCTCACGCAAAAACCGCGCCTTGTCGTGGAGTTGCGGATAACAGCCCGTGATACCATACCATACCATACCATATATAGTTTAATTATATGCACAACACTTACATTCTTTGTCAGAGTTCAGTATTTCAATTTGAAACGGTATTTCCTGCTCTAAGATGCACGCTATCCGCTCAAAGATGCCAATTTGAATTCCTGAATCAATAACTATTTCAGTTTTGTCTTTGTCTTATAAGGCAAGTCTCTGAGTAATTTGCTATTTGCTTTCCTTGCCCGACACAGAAAATGAAGAGAATTTTAACGGAATTCTCAATTGAAATTGACAATTTAGATAAATGCCCTGTCTTGTAAGGCGATTGGCACACTGCAACGCTCGACGCGGCGTCGTGCGTCGACGCGCGTGGACGCGAGAGCGCTGTTCTACTGTCACGCGTGGAGCGGCGTTTTTAGTATAGTCCGAGAGATATTAGAATTTTTTTGGTAGGTAGGTGTGTGAAGTAATCTAAAATTTTGAGAAAAGTAAAGTAAAATATTGATACCAATTCTGTTTTTACATCTCTAAACTTAAAATTTTCTAATTGCATCTGTTTCTTTCATTATCAGATAGAAAAGGACAGATGATTTATTTTAGTGTACACCTGTTAAATTTTAGTCGACATCTACGGACATGCGACTTAACTTACTACGTACCAACAAGGCGCTGTCTTAATTTGACAGGTCTTAACTGAAATAAAATCATCTGTCCTTTTTTATCGGATCATGAAAGAAACAGATGCAATTCGATTTTTTTAGAGAAGTTTAAGTTTAAAGATGTAACAACAAAATTAGGAGCATTGAATAATAAAGCCATCCGACCATTAGCTCGATAGCCCAGACTATATTAAGAACGCTAAAGATGAAAAGAAAATGATTAGAAGTGCAAGCTATTTTCGACCTTATTGACATGACATAGTAACTTTTTTTTTTTCTTATATTCGTGATCAGCGTCATCTATTAACGCGAAAAGAGACGTAACTAAGAAAATGCCATTTAGGTTGAAAGTAGCTTGCAGTCTCTGCGTGTTCCGATAACGAGCCAAAACAGTGGTGTCGGCTCCAATACCCGATATTGGACATCGATATTTGACTTCCTCCGATCTCGGATGTCAGATATTGGATATCGGACGTCAGTTGATGTGAAAGCGCTCTAAATTTGACGTTAAATAGTCATGTTGCATTGCAATAATATTAATTTAAAATTCGTCTCAAATACCTACACAGAAATTTCTAACAGCTCTCGGACTAAAACTCCCTCGAAAATCACGCGCGTGATTGCAGATTTCAGTGTGCCATACCTCGCGTTTTACGCGCCTTCACGCCCGATTTCTGCTTGTACGCGCGTATTCTGCAGCAACGCGCGTGATTGCGTTGTCAGTGTGTGGGACCCCGCGTTTTTCTATACAAAATGAGCTCCGTACAGGCGACGAGCGCGACGCCGCGTCGACGCAACAACGCTCGACGCCGCGTCGCGCGTCGCAGTGTGCCAATCGCCTTAATTGCGATTAAAGCTAAGCATTTGAGCAATAAAATAAATGGCATCAAGGTGTTAAGGTTTACTGCAAATTTTAAATTAAAATGGTGTTGTTTTACAACCAAATAAATTTTCATTCTCTACTATAAACTATATATTAATTTGTATTTGACTTTTTATTAATTTCTCTGTGTTACTCAAGTCAACTAACTTTGCTTACGACTGTAGAAATTTATCAAATGCTTTCAAAATCATGCTTGTTCAAAGCTATCTAACTCTTCATCACATGACGAGAGCAATTTCCCTTCTGACATTAAACACAGGAATAGCGCTAAGTCTTTTTTTACGCTAAATTGAACTAAAAGGCTTTCAGTGGCAGACAGTGCAGGAAGCGGCCGTCGCCGGACTTCCGGTTTTACGTGCTTCAGGAGTTTACATGCAGTTTTTCTCTAGTTCTTTCTTATTTATAATCCTCTATAATATTCCCGGAGTGTCTATTATGATTGGTAAATAAACAAAATGAAAGACAGAAATGACAGGTGCCAATTAAAAACATTTATTATCATTAAAAGCAAAAATATGTTTTGTTGCTATAAAAAATATAAGTAAAGTAAAATGTAAAAAACAGTGGCTCTCTGGGACTGTTGAAAGAAGTGAAAAGTGTTTTTCGTCAATCTGTAAATACTTACCTTGTACCTATAACACAATTTATGTTCCTTTTCAAAATGTAACTGTATGATTTGAGATTGACATGGTCATTAACATTAATAGTGTAACACTCACCGGGATATATACCAAATAAAAGTAATGAACATAGTAAATATCCCGGTGAGTGTTACACTATTAATGTATCGGTATATTTATTTATAAGATAAAGGTGTTCAAATACATACTTATTGTATCATGTAAATCGAACACCCTATAAGTTTCTACATAACATAACATAAACTCACGCCTGTATGCCCCGAAGGGGTGGGCAGAGGTGCTAGCACACACATTTCGCCAGTTTATGTTTAGGTCCCAATGTAATAGGTGGCGAGCCTATTGCCATAAACCGGGCACTTATAAATCTGCGATAAATACACACATAACTTCGAAAAGCATCGAAAAGTCATTGGTGTGTGCCATGGTAAGCCTGGGATCGAACCCGAGACCTCGTCTCAGCAGTCCATTACCCATACCACTAGTCTACCGCAGATTCTCTATAAATTTCTATTTCAATATAAATACAAATTTTCAAATTAACAACTACTGTATTGCTAACTAAACGAACTGTTAAACTAACATAAAACAGTGCCGAATGCAAAGTTATAATACCTGAGATAGAGTTTCTAACAAGTTTCAAACGGCTGGTATAAGCCAGGCCTGGTGTGTGAAAGTTGATGGCGTAATTAAAATGTAGGCAATTCAGCTGAGGTAAATGTGCAAACTCATAATAGGGGTATTATTTATGTGTATTATACAGGTAATCCTAGATTAAGATTTATGCGTAACGGTAACCCTAAACTAAGTGATGGTAATACATAGTAACAAAATGTAAACAAAACACGCCTGAACTTTTTGATACTTCTTCTATATTCTTGTTTATTTGTTCATTACGTTTGTTTTAGTTTAATTTAAGAAAATCAATTATTTTTTTTTGAAGATATTAATCATTGAAGAAAAGAAGTAGTTTCCTTATTCAATACTCAATCATAGCGTTATCCATAAAAAATAGTTTTAAGGTAGTATTTAGGGTATCGTCTATATTTCTTTTTATTTAACATACCTCACATACCTCTATATTTATTTTGTGTAAATGCTATGAAATATATTATTCATAATAATTGTTTGTGACATTACGGCATAATTTACCGGTACTGACCTAATTATTATTAGTTTAGTACAAGATTTTCAAGCTTGTCTAGCGTTGTTTGGTGTTTGAGTTCTCTTTATTCGCTTATAATACAGATATTATCAAACAGCTTTGACACAAAATTAACCAGTTATTATACGAGAGGTAAGACAAGGAAATATTTCGCGCCCCTTTTTATCTAAGAACGAATGTAAGCCGTAACATCTGTCTTCATACAACAGCTAACGGATCGTTTCGCTACATAAAACTAATTTCCCGTGAAGCCCACAAAACGACACATTTCGAGAGAAATATGTTGTCTTGAAATATATTATCTGTGTCTCGATGATCTTCGTCCACGCAATTGTCACAAGATGTTATAATTGTTACTTGCTGGGTATTCTTTGTCAAAATTACAGAATAGATCTACCAGGGAGTTTTTGTCGAATAACAGTTAGGTATCTGGAAATGCGAACGAACGTCTTATGAATTACTGTTTTAGAACATTTTTTAATCGTTCATCAACTTTACTATATAATAGACTGACGCCCGTGTTCTAGAATGACACTCAGCCTGAATCGCGATTTATCTGAGGAAAGATTGATAGATTTGACATATTGCCTATACAATCTTTTCTTAGTTATATCAAGATTCAAGCTGAGTGTCATTCTAGAATACAGACCTGAGAGCCCGTGAACACCAGAATTTCATAAAAACTAATAATTTGTCAACGCATGTTGGGAACATGCGCTGACACAGATAAGAACAATGACCCATCGTGAAGTTGGGTCATAGTGACTTATTTAAGGTTTTTTGTAAGAAAAAATTGTTTGGTAGCCTTCAAGAATAATATCTTCACTATGAAATACCTATGCGTGACTTCCAATCACCAGATCTGTCATCATCACCTTAGCATGGTTCCAGTTGCATCCGAGGCTTACACTTTGGAGCCCACTCCTTCTCCTCCTAATGGTTTAGTCTAGATATACGCTTTTCTTGTCTATATGCTTTTCGCTAGGAGTGAATGACCTCCCAACCACAGGAGATAGTTAGTGACAATATTGCATACGAGTATAAAGTATTTTTTGTCCTGATCTATCTACAAGAGGTTAGCTGTCAAGACCTAATTGTGTATATCTACTTAACAAGCTTTCAAAAGAAGTGTAGTTGTTTTAAACTTCTCGCCACGAAAATGTATAAACATTTAAAACTTTTGACCTCCAACATTTTTGCATAAGACTTTGAAAATAATAAAAACATAGATATATTTTGCAACAGCACCGATTAATTATGTTGTAGCACAAAGCCCTAGGATGCTTTTAGGGACTGAACCTAATAAGAGCACCTTTACCGATTAATTATGTTGTACCAGCTTATAAGCTCTAGGACGCTTTTAGGGACTGAACCTAATAAGAGCACCTTTACTACAAAATTTCATAAAATTTAAAAGCAATCGATTACGGCTTCAGCAAACTTCAGATAAAGTAAGTTCAGACCAAGTAGCTCCATCATTACCCTGAATTCATTATTCTATTGAACGTCTTAGGTACTAAAAGCCTGCTTTGTATAGTAAGCCCAAGCTACACATACGTAATGATGTAGATCGTTGCAGAAAGTTCGTGAATTAGTACAGACCATTTAGTTTCTTTGTAATCGTAACCGTCGTAAACTAACAATATTATCATTTCTCACTTCATTTTCCTAATTTAAAGATAGCTAAGAGAAGCTCATGGTTTATATATTTGAGGCGGCCCCGTGTTTACGTCGACCAATTATTAGTATTCTGTTACTGTGTCGTAGATAATTGGATTGTTAGTTAAATTGACGTCCAAATACCGCGTCAGTTAACAATATGTACGAGTAACAATCGTACATGTTATTGGATGCTGTTTTACACGGACACTGAATTGCAATTGCCACTATGCACACATTTTATGGTTTCACATTATTAAAATGTAGTATTTTAGTGGCAGTTTGATTAATTTCACCGCGATGGAACATGGAATAATTAATAAATTATTATTTTAATAAAGTAAAGCGTTATGTTTTAATAAGGTACAGTAATAAAGAGAAGCTTAATATTGACACTGTCCCAACATCATAACAGAAACTGGATGTAATATCAGACGATATTAATAAGTAACACACTTGCCGACAAAGTTGAAGCTACTCTAAATTATCAAAGCACTAATTTTCGGTCCAAACCGAACTAAATTGTGTGTCTGTTTATATAAAATTGATGGAGAAACATCAAAGGAAATGTGTGCGTACTCGGTAGAGTTAGCATAGTCACTTAAATACAATTTACTAAGAAATGAATGAACTTCCAAGGAAGGTGGTTCTAATAGCAATAAGTAGTTTTTTTATCAAAGTATCTAAGTTTTTTTACTAGCTTTTTATTAGCTTTTGATGGCAGTAATTCTCTTAGATTAAAGTTAATACAAAATGTAATAAAAATCAAACAGCATTGACCTAAATGGCATTCTAAATACATTTTGAAGAAAAAAGTGCCTACTGCATTCAGCTCTAAACGTTTAAAAGTTTTTCCGTTGGCAACACCGTTGGCTCAGTAACAAAAGCGGATAAATCGACCGAGAATACCATGCATTGTATTCGTATTAAGTGTGAATAGACGCCATTGCGGGACGACAAAGGCATCTCTGTTTGAGATTCCCCGATGTAGGAAACATAGATAGTGCACACAATGAGACAATGGATAGCATTTTCGAGAAACAGCTCTGAGTAATCTTGTTAGCGTTTGTATCGTTCGCTGAAGTGTTGGTCTTAGTATTGACTGTAAATGGAGTTGAGAGTTCTTGGTTTATAGTTCGTATTTGATTCTCGTTAATTGCACTATAAAGCTAATATTATACTCTACTGGGAACAAACTAACACAACATACTTTTTGGAATAGCTGTATCTAAACATTAGGATTGACTTATGAAAATACACTTTAAATCGAACACAAATTGAAGTCCTAAAACCCTATTCCAGTAAATAAAATGTCTGTGTAGTCTACAGAGCGAGAAAAGGACGAGACCCTGGAGGATTTGCAGCTAATGCAGCCGGTGCTGGGAACTGGGATAGCTCTAACTAGACAAAATCACCCATTCGCAGGCAATGCAAGTGTGGATCAAGTAAAAGCTCTCGGAAAATAGTTCTACAGATTTACAAGATCACGCAGAAGTGCTATTACTGTTAAATCTTGAAATCTTAGTTGGCACATTTCCTCGTCATTTGTTTCAATTTTATTTTGGTAATGTGTTGAAATTTTAAAATCTATTTACAATTCTGGGTTTTAGAAGAAGCTTGTGAAAAAGTATCTGTCAAAGCTGTCACGTTAGGGACTACCATTTTAGCTCATAGCATTTGAACTTCACCCTAGCTTCATACCATACAGCAGGGTGCAGTCAATTGATGGACCGAATATAAAAAGTTAATTTTGCAACTTATAATATTGATGAGTAAATTCAATGTACTATTTAAGTCACTTATACGAGTAGTTATTGTACATGTTGTATAGACATTCCTAACATATATAAAAAACCCTCAGGAGTGGCAGGTCTTATTCCCTGAACGTACACTCGGTTTACTTCGTCTTATTCTTTATCAATAACATCAAAAAATACATTTTCATTTTGTATTTTCTACGAATAAAACTCAGAGTACACTTGAGAGAGAATACTTTTACTAAATTACTAAAAGGACGAGCCCTTTTAGCAATTCCGAAAATGCATTCTCTCTCTGGTCTATGAACAGATTGTATCCGCAACCTATTATGGATATGTAGTGTTGTGACACTGGAATACTCAAACAGAATTTATAATAACGCATTTCTCTGCTGTGCCACTTCACTTTACAGTTACCGACACCGACACATAACACGTCTTTATCCTCGAAGGGCTAGACAGAGGCGCCCACGTTTTGCCAGACACTTTGTTAATCCTACGTAATAGGCGAGCCTATTGCCATTTCCGAGGACTGAGTAAATTCCCCAGAGCCTCGTCCGTTTATTAGCAGGTGCACCGCTTGCAGGTGGGGATATCTGGGGCCTTGGAGATGATAGTAGCCTTAGGTAAATCTACATAGTGTAATGAAACGATTTTAACAGATTCCATCGTGATTTTTTTCATGTTCTTACATCCATATTTCCATACTATATACATATATACATATCCATACTAATATTATAAATGCGAAAGTAACTCTGTCTGTCTGTATGTTACGCTTTCATGTCTAAAGTACTAAACCGATTTTGATGAAATTTGGTATAGGGGTAGAGTAGACCTTGAGGAAGGACATAGGCTATATTTGGTCGCGGTAACCGACATCGACGCGGGCGGAGCCGCGGACAAAAGCTAGTATAATATTATGAATGCGTAAGTAGCTCTGTCTGTCTGTCTGTTTGTATGTATGTTACGCTTTCACGCCTAAACCACTGAACCGATTTTGATGAAATTTGGTATTAGGGTAGATTAGACCTTGAGAAAGGACATAGGCTATGTATGGTCACGATAACCGACATCCACGCGGACTGAGCCGCGAGCAAAAGCTAGTACATTGTACTTACGCCTGTAAATCGCCAAAGGGGTAGGTAGGTAGTATATTAATACTCACATTTCGTATCTATGATTTTCGGTCCCAAGTAATAGGGGGCGAGGCTATTGCAGTCAGTGCTTAGTCTGATGATGATCTCGACAATTCAAGTACGTTGGTTAGACGACTCTTTGAAACGCTCAGTGACTCGATAATCATAAAGAAATGTCCACAAAACCAATTTAGAATAAACAGTACAGTAACTCACGAAGCGGATAATAACAGTTGGCACCTTACCAAATAACAAAACGGTCAATGCGCACCACTTAGGTCTCTAGCCATGCTGTAGTTTATTGTCTCAAGACCATAAGACAACTTAAGACCTTCGAAAGTGCTCTCAAAAGCTTGAAGCTTAGAACACCGATTTCACTTGAAATATCGAGTGCATGATAGTGCATTACTATTATGGTGGGAATGAAAAATATTATGCATAACTATTTTTTTTTCACCCTAGTAGTGTATTTTCAAACCAATTTGCCTTCAAACTTACTCAATATTTACAACAAATGCAGATCATAAAAATGATTTTATATTAGGTAAATCTTTGCCTAATTAGGTTTCTAATGAAACTCAGTCGAACAAAAAGATGAACAGTGGATGTTAGTAATGAACACTAAAATTGACATTAGAAGTGCTATTATCTAGTCTGTGCTTTGAACTAACATATTTCAATTATTTCAATACGATTTGTCACAGAGAAGATAAATAAAATAATGCCTTCAGTATTGAACCTTATGTACTTGCATATCAATGTCGTGACGTGCTATCATCGAAATTAAATAACTAATTAATCAGGAAAAACGTTAATACTTGTCACACATATTGAGAATACATACTTTTTCCACACTATTACAACACTACAACCACAACTACAATACACAATATTGTGGAAAAGTACAAGTGTTCTTATTATGTGTGACAATGAATTCAAACAAGTGCCCTCAATCATCAGTATGAATAGTTAAAAGTTGTCATTTGGCATACATTGGTATTAGGTTGGGTGATTTTTATAGCGTTCACCAGTTATGAAGCAAAACTAAACAAGCAAAAGTACCTAATTAATGCAACAGTAGGTACTAAAAATATATAACTGAAGCCGCACATTGTCGTTTTAAAGTTTGATCCCTCATCCAAATTTCAAATTACGAACATATTTCAGCATTTTGATGTTAATGAAGCTGCGGGAGCGGCTTAAGTCACAAAATCATAATCTACTGCAATATGAGTGGGAACGTTTCAATAATATTTAAATTTATGTGAAAACGGTGGTCGTTAATTCTGCTAAATATGTATTTGTATTCAAACTCGCAAGTATCGGATTAACTTATGGTAATATCAAATACAAGGACGCTACATGTAGTACATATATCTGTTCATACATTTTAAGAAGGGTATCGTAGAAAGTGACTTAGGATAGGGCTATTTTTCATTCGATTGTAAACTTACAGCCCATAACAAAGTGCCCCTTTGATGGCAATAGGCTCTTTAAAGTGAGCTTTAACTAGCTAAACTAAGCTAAGCTAATCATGAAAATCTTGGTAATCGCGAATTTTACTAAAAATCGTCATTTCAAACGAGTTTTAGCGTATTTAATATAACATTAGACATAGGAAACCAGTAATTTACACAAGTCAATTTTGATACTTTTCGAGTTCAATTCTAAACTAAAGCACACAGAAACTACGTTAGTGTAAGCACTTTTCTTCAATTGTTCTCTTCCTTCCGACGCTCAGTACCAGAAACGCAAAATATCTTTTACGCGGATGACCAGAATCACATTTCGCGAATTACCAGACACGCAGATAACCTGATACGCATATTACCACATTTAGTTTCGCAAATTACTAGATACGCATATTATTTTGCGTTTCTGGAACTGTGCGTCGGAAGGGTTCTCTTGTTACAATTCATATTTAGAATGCGGTTCTATAATAAAGTATTGACAGTCAAAACACATGAACAAACAACAATGCAGTACTTTCGTATTAAAATGTCGTAATCACGGAAAGAGGAGGCATGCACCTTTTTTAATTACAAGCGCTTTAGCACACGCTTCGCACTCCGGGGCTGCAGTGGGTAAATTCACAATGCGATTTAAACAAAAAATAGTAAAACTGTGCTAAGATTTCATTTACTAAAAATGTTTTTTGAAAATATTTTTACGAGACAACGCTAGTGATTTCAAATTAATTTGTTTTTTTAAATGGTTATTGCTTAGCCTAACACTTTGCCACCAAACTTTTTTTTGTAGTGCTGAAATCCCCTACCTGAACCCCCCCATTCCGGTTATATCGGACCACACGCCGTCTTTGGTTCTGTTGCTGGATGTGAGATAGTCTGAAGTATGTCTTTCGCAAACTGGCCGACCCAGGGCCATCTCTGGTTGAGGGATAAATCCCACACCTGAAGGGGAACGCTTCGGTTGTGAGTACCACGGTGTCACCACCGTCGGCCTGCTAGGGTGACAGGTGGGTCTATTTGTTACTACCAGGAGGACGAAGGCGACATCGAGTTGTGCAGCTATGCGGTTCGCGAGTCTCCTCCAAAACCGCTCCTTTACGAGCACGAGTTCTATTTGACCTAAAAGAAAGTCCAATATTGTACGAGTTCTATCAGTTAGCACTTCAATTTTATTCGTTGACACAAAGTATAATATCTTCATTCCTTTATGGAACATTATTTTAAAAGTGATGGCATTTTGTAAGAAAATCCCAAACGTTTTCTTTCTAAGCTCCACTATCATATATCATCTCTTTTCGTACGTATCACAGACCTTGCCTCATAAATTCAGTCTGCAACTTTTAGCGACTATAAAATAAATTGAGCGTATTGAAAACTACGAACTTCCTAGCTGGATTTTAGTAGCGGCCATTAGGAGATTAAAACACAGGCGTACCTGTAATACGATGTACTGCGACCGCAACTCCGCTACGTGTCCGTATCCTGGCCTAAAGTATGAATACCCTGCAATGTACCAAGTAATCGCACATGCAGTCGAGGATGTAATTTTGTTAATTTGTGTGAGTATTTTTCGTTGTAAATAACTTCTTTGCTGCACCGTAAAGACTTTGACAGACAAAAACTTTTTACGTGTTTCCTGCTTTACAGTATCGGGACCTTTAAGCAGGGGGAGAAAACAGCTGAGGGCCATCACTATAGCATTATTGGTGCCCTTAGCTAGATAAATGACGACCTGGACAGACTGGATAGAGTAGAGGAGTGAAGGAGGAGGAGGTGAAGGATTGAAATGGCGTATATTGGGAGAGGCTTATGTCCAGCAGTGGACTGTGGTCGGCTAATTCCTGTAACTTTGCCTTATTGACGTTAGTAGTATAAATAAAAAACCCGACTGCGTCTAAAAAAATCGAAATAAGTTTGATAATAAAGAAAATTAATGGGTACCGTCTGCTATCAAACGAATTTCGATTTTTTTAGAGGCAGTCGGGTTTTTTATTTTTTAATCATTTGTTTTATTTTATACTTTTTAGTTATTAAATGATGAAAATGAAAAATATTTTATTGTCAATAAGGCTTCTTAACAAAGTGTCCGTTGGCCCCACACTAGGCAAGCCTGTCCTGTGGGTAATATGAATGAAATGTATAATATATATTTTTGTAATCTCCTTCTAATTTCCTTCATTTTGATACCCTACTATATAAGTTTGAGTCAAAAATATTTTTGACAATATACGTTTTGGGGCCAAACATCCGCTATTTTGATTTTCTCGAAATTTTAATATACCTGGTGTCACTCACACAACCGCGTCGAATCAAATAGTTGCGAATAGTATCTGATTCAATAGCTATAATTAAACCACGCCACCACAAATGGAGTGGTAAATGAAATAACTTCATTTAAATGCAATAAAGCTGAATGTAATGGTGCTTTGTCCACAGATGGCGGAAACTGTGTCTAGTAAAGGGAGATCAGTGAGACCACTCATGAATATATTATAAATCGATCTTCGAACACTCCTTTCGAACTATCGTCTGTGTTAGGAGCAGTGGTGAAGACTTGAGGAATTATATTGAACTAGTAGTTGCGAATTATGTTCTAGTGACCCGATTCCATGGGATAATATATTTTATTTGTATGAAACTAAGGAAAGTAATCAAACTTTAACATTGCCAAAGTATCTGCCTATTAATTATAATCTAAGTCTGGCTACTGGTGACTCCCGTTCCAGGTCATTCCTGGTGCAGAGGATGGCCGTTGCAGGAATTTTTACAGCATTAAGTATGCTAACTATATAAATCGATTTCGATACGATACGAATCGAACTATATATTCGATGGCCGTTGCAGTCCAGCGTGGAAATGCTGCTAGTGTGCGGGCACCTTTCCACCGGGAGCGATCAGGGGCGGGTTATTCGATTATTACTGTAATTGTAGTCATTTAGTATGAAGGTGTCATGGCAAAAAAAAATATAAGTCTGCTAAGTCTACTAACCATAATTAGAAGACTTTGGAGTGATTGTTCACGAATATTAAACATTATACTTCTAATGTACTTAAATAGTAAACTGATCACATTTTAATCATTATATTTATGCTTATAAAAGAATTGTTTTGTTCTCAAAATAACAGCTTACCTACGTAATGTCAAGACAACCTACTTTCATCTAGAATAAAGTGCTGTTCCATAAGCTTAGAAAAGTAACGTTTAGATGATCATGCTTCATCCTGAACAGAACCATGGACAAAACCTACTAATAAAATAAAGTTAATAATAAGTGAACGTCCAAATTTTATATTTAGTTGGAAAATGTTGGGTTTTACTTTGTTTCAACGCAATATATTACGATCTACGTTGAGCCTCGAACAAGAGACATCAATTTGTGTAAAAGCCAGGAACTTTTCGTAATCGATTGCTTTTCTCTGTAAACTTAGAAAATAACAAAAATGTACCATTTGATTCATTACACTTTTTACTTAGGCCTTCAACATTTCTGTAAGTTTTGCTGGCATTGCGTTCGTATTTCTCATATTTTACTATCGCAGAAAGGGTAACACAAACAATCCTAATTATTATCACATTATTATAGTATATCATACTGTTAAAATTAAAAAAAAACTACTATTTGCATATCACACAACTATGAACATAAAAATAAATCTTATAATGGGTACCAGGGTACTAATTTGTTTTGTGTCATGTTTATATTTGTTAACTCTACAGGTTCTATAAAGTGTTGTACCAGTTTTGGCGAATAAATATTATCCTTATTCTAATTCTTACTTCGGTCAAACGCTTATGATAAGAAAGGTGAAATGACACAAAGCCATTTAAAAACCCTATTATTTCTTTAGATTTGTAAATGAAAAATACTGGTGGCTAGTTGTTTTTAGTCTTTCACAATAAAGCTTTATAGCTAGCCGTGAGAGCACTAAGGTATAGAAATTCAACAGTTTAAAGCAAAGGACACCAATCCAAGTCTAGTGAGGCTTTGAACCTATGGGTTTGCGAGAATAAGCAACAACTGATTCTTAAGGATTTCAGACAGCCTTTGTTTTTTATGGAGTCCTGTAGTGTAATCATGGAATATTACGTAGTTTTAGTCGTGATCGAGCCGGAATTAAAAAAGACTAGAGTGGAAAAATTTCCACAGTGTTCCTCAAGCAGTGGAAAAGAAATGAGAGAAGAAGACTAACTCTTTCAACTCAAAGAAAAAACAGTACCTGAGAGCGCATAAGGGTAACGATGCTCATGTTCAACTGGCTCGTTGGCTGCCCTATAGTCCATCACTTAAAAAGAAACAGGCTTTGACGCCATTCACGGAAAGAAAATTCAACAGATATATAAAGCTTTATGTTCATTTAGAGGGCTGAAAAGAAAAACTACTTGCAATCAATAACCATTAATAACAACCAGGCTGGCAAGTGACAGAGGTTTTCCATTATGCCCCATTCTGAGCCAACTAGTAGTACCCTAAAATTATTACTGTATAACATTCAAGTTACTTTTTAGGAACAGTTATAGATCATAGACTATATCTTTTTTATTTCCGTTAGCTAGTATTTTTTATGGAATAGGGAGGCAAACGAGCAGACGGATCGCCTGATGATAAGTGATCACCGCCACCCACGGACACCCGCAACACCAGAGGAGTCACAAGTGCGTTGCCTTTGTTATATGATTTGATAGAGTATTGTCGCCAAAGTACAATAACACTCGTACAAGATTTGATTACGACCGTGACTAACGCTATAAAGATAACGATGATTATAAAAAAATAAGAAATAATATAACTTCTTCGCTCATGCGTCATACAGAAAAGCAATTAGTAATGGGGTATCAGATTAGAACCTGCTAACGACCAATACCAACTAGTTATTTACACGATCAGCTTAATGCTACATGTGACACACGAACGTAAAGAATGACCATCTAGTATAGGTATTATGTAATAATTATAAAACAATTTCCATATAATAATATTAAGCAAACGAGTTTGATGGAGGACGTTATGGTGCTAGTTTTCTTCTCAAAGTTGGGTGTTGGTTGGTTTGGAGTAGATGGCAGCAGTACTTCTAAAAACCAAAAAAATATGGAAAGAAGGTGGAGGTCGGTCCCTGGAGTCTAAAATTCAACAGAATATATTATATGTGTTTACGCACAAGATTGGAGTTCTTGATTAAAACTCTGTATATTTTTGTAAATGCGTATAATTTCCTGGATTGTTACAATTAGCTGTATATCCGCGATAAATGGTGTTCGAAGTGTCATAGGAGAAAAAAATCTACCTACACAATATTTATTTTATTTATAAAATATAAAAGGTGGGTAGGCGCGTGAACATAACCTCCCCCCGTTGAAGGGCGTAGAGCTTCAACCTTAAAGGTCCTCAGGATCAGGAAGCCGACAGAGGCGAATTAGCAATCGACGTACGCAGCCCTTTGTTGTGTTGACATCTGCGACTCGAGCAATCCCATCCGATCCGGGAAACAGCCTGACTACAAGCCCAAGACGCCAGTTTAGAGGTGGTGTGTTGTCTTCGTGTAATAGGACAAGATCTCCAATCTCCAGTTTCGCAGAATTGATACGCCATTTGGTGCGTTGTTGTAATTCTGAGATGTATTCCTTCTGCCAACGTGCCCAAAAATGTCGCCTTATTTGCTCAAGGCGAGCGTATCGCTAAAGATTTGTTGTCTTGTCGTCTTCAGAAGCTGGAGTGGGTAGAGCATTAAGTGGTCTACCAATAATAAAATGCCCTGGGGATAAGGACAGGAAATCATCTGGGGATGATGACATGGGGCATAATGGACGACTATTTAGAACAGCCTCTATTTGTGTGAATAAGGTACCTAATTCCTCAAAGGTAAGATGGGTGTTACCCATGACGCGCTTAATATGATATTTGGCAGCCTTGACTCCAGCCTCCCAGATTCCTCCGAAATGAGGAGTGTAAGCGGGTATAAACGAAAAATTTATTCCTTCTCCTGATGCAAACTCAGAAAGAGGCTTGTTGTTGTTTTTTAGAAAATTACCGATATCTTTAGCCGCTGCAATGAAATTTCGACCATTGTCGGAACACATCTCCGCTGGCTTGCCACGGCGAGCAATAAATCTACGTAGTGTCATTATGAAAGCCTCCTTTGTTAGATCACTGACGCATTCTAAGTGAACACATTTGAAACGCATACAAATTAATACACACAAGTAACATTTTATTAATTTAGCACCGCGTCCCTTGCGATTTAAGATGAGAAACGGTCCAGCATAGTCAACTCCTACCGATTTGAAAGGAAAGTCAACTGAAGTACGATTCATTGGTAAGTTACCCATTTTAGGACATAGGGTTTGTCCACGAATCCGTGTACAAACAACGCATTGCTTTACAACACGCCGTGCAAGCTTTCTGCCATTAATAGGCCATACAGATTCTCTTATGGTGGCAAGCAATAGTTGAGGGCCAGCGTGTAAAGTACGCAAGTGTTCACGTTCGAAATAAATTTTAGTTAAATGATGAGAGGCATCTAATAGAATTGGATGACGTTTTTCATAAATATAATTTGAGTTAGCTAATCTCCCCCCACTCTTATTAATTTAGTTGTAGGATCTAAAAATGGAGACAAGCCTAATAATTTAGATTTTGGTCCTAAATTAGTGTTACACATCAATTTTTTGTACTCAGTGCTAAAAGATTGTTTTTGTGAAATTTGACAAATAACGTTAAAGGTTTTACTTAATTCATTTACCGTAAGACCACCACTAAGTTTATTTGTTCTATTTCTTACCTTTGAATTATGTAAGAAACGTAAAATATATGAGAATGTTCTTTGTAGTTTATTAAAATTAGAAAATTGTTTAAAATCAAATGTAGATTCATTTAAATTCGTATAATGAACCTTTATTTTTGGTAAGTCTAACATTTTTTGATTATGAGACCAGAGTGGCCATTGTGATTCATCATTATAAAGATATGAAGGACCCTTCCACCACAGATTATGATTACTGAGTTGTTTCGCGTTGACACCTCGTGAAATCAAATCTGCAGGATTACAATCAGTGGGAACGTAACGCCATGAATTTTTATTAGTCAAATCTAAAATTTCTACTATTCTGTTTGCTACAAAGCTTTTAAGTCTGCTAAGATCGCCATTAATCCAGCATAATACAACTTGTGAGTCGCACCAATATGTAATTTTGTTGAGAGTCAGCCTTAAAGAATCTGTAATAAATTTGCACAACTTCGCTGATAACAGGGCGGCACAGAGCTCGAGACGGGGTATAGTAGTTGGTTTTATAGGAGCCACCTTGGATTTCGCGCATATTAAGCTCATGGATATCTCCTTATTTCCGTTTAGGCATCTCATATAGGCACAAGCTCCATATGCGAGTTGTGACGCGTCGCTAAACATGTGCAACTCAATCGAATTTGGAGAATCACATAACACTCTACGCGGAATCCGAAGATCTGCAAGTAAGGGTAAGTTACTAGCAATTTCATACCAACCTTGTCTTATGTCATCAGGTACAGACTGATCCCAATCAATTCCTTTAATCCACAATTTTTGGATTAATATTTTTGGTTGAATGATACAAGGGCTTAATAAGCCTAGAGGGTCAAAAATACGAAATGTTTGTGACGTTATAAATCTTTTTGTTCGAAAAACATTGGAAAAAATGAAATGCTCAATCTTTTTGTTATTATATTATCATTAATCGGACATATTTTTACAGGAAAATGGAACGTATCGTCGCTAGGATCCCAGCCCAGGCCTAGAGTATTATAGGACTCACACAAGGTAAGTTTTTCCTTTATCATTAAATAAATTAGATAAGTTAGTTTTGTATTTTCGTAGGGGAAAACAAGCTGAATTTAAGACTGTAGAGACTGTATGTTGTATGTATTTTAACTGATTTTCGCTATCTGCGCCTGTTATTAAGTCATCTACTAGAAAATCATTTTGAATAATAGTTTTCAAGTAATTATCATCACATTCTTCTCCCACCTGCCAAAGACATCTTGTGCTAAGATAGCTGGCACTTGCAGTACCGTAAGTGACAGTATTAAGTTGCAGACTTTGGATGGGCTGCGACTCTTCTTCTCTCCATAATATTAGTTGTAACTGAGAGTCTTCCTGTTGGACAGCCACTTGCCTGTACATTTTTTCTATGTCTACAGTCAAGAGGTACTTATGCTGCCGGGCTCTCACTAAAATGGAAAAAAGAGAGTTTTGCAGGTTGGGACCTACCATTAGTATGTCGTTTAAAGAAAATCCAGATGTAGTGGGAGCTGACCCATCAAACACAACACGAATTTTAGTTGATTCGCTGTTCTCTTTGAACACTGCGTGATGACAAAGAAAGTATGATGGGTGTGGAATTGAAATGGGTGATTTTGAAAGATGACCTAGATTTGAATATTCGCGTATAAATTCTACATATTGTGACCTTAGAGTGGGATTCCTTTTGAATCTTCTTTCGAGATTAAGCAGTCGTTTTTTGGCTTGATTGTAAGAGTCGCCGAGGCAGTCTGGTGATTCCTTTAGTGGGAGTCTGACACAAAATCTGCCACTGTTTAAACGAATTGTATTAGTTATAAAATGATTTTCACAAGCTATTTCGTTGGGACCCTTGGGAGTCTTTTTTAGCGGAAGATCCTCAAGTTCCCAGAATTTCGTGAGCATTTGATGAATATTTTCGTTAGAAATGACTGCATGATTGATGTGAATATCTTGAATTGAATTTTGTATTGTATTTTTCATAGCGTTTTGTTTTTTATTTTGAATTGTACCTTCTGAATTGATAGGGCCAGCTACAATCCAGCCTAATTTTGAATTTTGTAACTTAGGATTGTTTGAACCTAAGGAACACTGTTCGCTTAATAGTATATCCCAAAATAAATCAGCTCCAATTAATATTTCGATTGGGGCAGGTTCATTGAACTTAGAGTCAGCTAATGTAACTCCTTTTGGAATTTTCAGGTTTTGAATATCAACAGGAAACCTTGGGATGTCTCCTGTAAGCTCGTTTAAAACATAGCAAGACAATGTAACTTGGTAAGGACTGTGCATGGATTTCAAGTAAGTAACACAACTTTCGAATATTTTGTTACAATAATTATTGCCTATACCAATAACATTTCTTATTGTATCTAAAGAATTGCATTTCAAATTTAATCTTTGTTGTAGTGATTTTGTTATAAATGAGGATTGACTGCTGCAATCCAACAGCGCACGAACCCTTTCTGATTTATTAG
The DNA here is from genome assembly GCA_914829495.1 of Eilema sororculum. Classification (NCBI taxonomy): domain Eukaryota; kingdom Metazoa; phylum Arthropoda; class Insecta; order Lepidoptera; family Erebidae; genus Eilema; species Eilema sororculum. The sequence goes on along the minus strand of OU618545.1, from coordinate 9,784,067 downwards.
TTAAGGGATTGTGCACGTCTATAATAGCTGTAGATAAAATAACATAACTATTGTTTAATTTTTGTTGTGAAAAGGCTACAACAGATTCATTTGTATTTACGTTACAGTTAGCTGAAACATTGGGATCATGGAGAAGAGAATTGTGTCTCTGATTGCAGTGACGACACGGACCCATTCGGCATTCAGAATCAGAATGACCCTGTCGCAAACAGTTCTTACATAATTTGTGTTGAGAGACACAAGACATTTTTTCCTGAATAGACTTTGAATTAAAGACTTGACAACTGTAAATTTTATGATTTCCGTTACATACTACACATGGAAAACCCCTTGAATTATTATTATTACTTTGGGATGTAGATGCAAAGGAGTTGGTATTATGGACCCGATTTGACTTGTTAAATGATTGTTTATTTGATTGAGATTGATTATTCGAATACGAAGCATTAGAATTAGTTTGTTGTTTGAAGTTATGGTTAGTGTTTACATTTTTATCACGGTTTAGTGACTCTAATACGTCTGCGCGATTGATTAGAAATTTCTAAATTGCACCAGCGTTGGGATATCCTCGATAGTGTTACGGTGCTCTTGCCACCTGGAGGCAGTACGATTATCTAATTTAGAGACTAACACGAATATTATCAATGGGTCCCAGTGGTCAGTAACTAGTCCTAAACTCCTCAACGCTCTTAGATTTTTGGTAATGTGGTCAACCAAAGAACGAAGAGGCTTATCTGATTCACGCGTTGGTAATTGTACATCAAGTAAAGAACTCAAATGATAGTCCATGAGCATTCTTTTATTGTCAAAGCGCTCACAAATCAGTTTCCAAGCTTCCCTATAATTAGCCGAAGATACCTCGAGGTTAGTAATGATACCCGCGGCGTCACCTTCAAGATAAGAAACCAAGTAATGAAACTTGTGTATATCTGGTATGCGATCATTTTTGTGCACCAAGCTAACATAGGTGTCCCGAAACTCTAACCAGCGGAAGTGTGAACCGTCAAATTTCGAAATGTGTATGCGAGGCAACTTAAATCCGACATACTGGGGATCAAAATCTGCATTGACAGTGACAGACTGACGTCGTTTAATGTCATCATCAATGCAAAACCTTTGTAACTCAGTTTTAGCTATGGCAATGTTCTGTACTATGTCATTTTCAATATAATCCCTCTCATCAAGTTCTGTTTGAATATTTGCGGAATTCAACACCTCAATCTCGGTCTGCAGGTCGTCAAATCTTGTCGATAACCCTTGAAATTTGTTTAGTTTTAAGTTCAACTCAGCCAATTGTACAGTTGATATTTCGGAAAGTTTGGTAATTGTAGTTAAATAATTTCTAAACTTAGTGATTTGTCCTTTGATAGAACTACGTTTCGCATATAAATCCTTTAATAGCGATTTTGCTGACGTAATATCACTGTCTGTAGGCATGGTGAGCCAATAATTTGTTTAAATATACTTTTCAATGTACATAAATAACTTTAGTTCAAACCTTATATTCAACACTAGTAGCTTTAAAAACAGATAAAGAATTGGTATCGACAAGTTTTGTATAGTGACTTAGAAAAGGAATAAAAAACACTGATTTATTCTCACGCTCCTCCTCTCGGCGAAATCAGCAGGAAGCCGGGCACGCTCAGCCGAAGCGGGGACTGGCGATGATCGCTCGCATGGACGGGCTCAGCGTCAGCGTACAGTACTGCGTGACAGCAGCTGAAAAGTTCGGCATATGCGTTTGAATAACGTGAAAAAAAACAATGAAAATGAGTAGGTCTCTGCCTATGCTATATTGGATTATTATGTAGTTTTGATTCTAATATTGATTTGTAATGAGAAAATATGATAATGTATTAGAAATGCAAAAATAAAATATTTTTTATTTTATTGTAGGTGGTACGTAGGTACTTAGACACCCTTTTTATACGGAAAAGTTAAGAAAATTACACAAATAAAGGTTGAACTATGTTTGATAATGAATATATATGGGAAATATGTATGAATGAGAAGATACAATAGGAATAGGGATGAAAAAAGTTGAATTTGGGTAGTTGCGGAACAAAGGATGGCACTTAACTTGGCTATGACGACGACGCTGGCAGTTTTCTGGCGCGATCTTCAGCTGTACCGCAGACCAGGAAGGCAAGACTGGCTCCCTTTGTCGGAATAACCTGGAATCTTGACTCTTCTTTGTGTATTTTGTACCAACGAAGTTCGCCACAATTTGTACGCCTCGATAATCCAATGTTACAGTTTTTCGTCCTGTCACGGTCGCCAATTTTCTTGTTTACGCACAAGATTGGAGTTCTTGATTAAAACTCTGTATATTTTTGTAAATGCGTATAATTTCCTGGATTGTTACAATTAGCTGTATATCCGCGATAAATGGTGTTCGAAGTGTCATAGGAGAAAAAATTCTACCTACACAATATTTATTTTATTTATAAAATATAAAAGGTGGGTAGGCGCGTGAACAATATGTATGTAGTATTTGTAACCATATACCTACATTGTTTTAATATAAGTGGTGAGAAAACGGAGTTATAAACTTATTATTCAAGCTAATGTTCTTTTTTTTTTTTTTTTTTTTACCGTGGGGGAAAATCCTTCATGGATGTTATGCCGGACTCCTACCGACTAAAAACCCCCACGGTAACGCCCAGAAGCCTATGGATGGGGGCCCCGGGTAAGCCCTCGGAAGGATGTCCCAGGACTCCCATCAGACCTACGGCTACAATTGCGGCCTCGTCTCGGGGGTAGTTCGGGTGCTATCCCGCGTCTATGGGGGGGGGTTTTCGGGTGTTATCCCGCTTCTTGGGGGGGGGGGGGGGGGGCGTGCGTGAATCCCTCACGTCACGCTGCCGTCATGGGCCTGCTTCTGTAAAGACGGTGAGCAGCCAACTCACCGTCCTCAGGCCCCCGGTCATGGAGGCCGATGGTCTTCGGCGAAGACACGTCGGTGGTACCCAAGCCGCCGACTGCGGAACTCGGGTGGGAGAGTTTTCTCCCGCTCTCGCCCCGCCGCCTCTTTCACGAGCATGACCTGCTCACAGAAAGAGGCGGCGCAGTCCCACTTACTCCCGCTGGAGACCATGGCTCGCACCATGGTCTCAAGCGAGAGGGTGCCCACGCCCAGACCCACCACGAGGACCTGGCGCTGTTGCGCCCACGCCGTGCACTCCACCAGCGTGTGGAGCGCTGTGTCATCGCTGCGGTCCTCGCAGTGCTGACACTCGGCCGTGGTTTCCCGGTGTCTTCGCCACAGATACCTACCGAAGCTACCATGCCCGGTAAGTATCTGTGACAACCGGTAGGAGAGAGCACCGTGTCTCCTCTCCAGCCACTCGTCCATGACCGGTCTGACGGCCGCAATTGTGGCGAATCCCCCCTTTGGTTGCTCAAGTCGCACCTTCCATGTCTCCACGGTTTCCTGGTAGAGCTGGGACCGCTGGGCCTCGATTTCTCGAGACGCAGGCCATTGGCCCCGCTCCAGCGCCTCCTTGCGCCATATAAATAGGGACGCAAGGGCTCTCGCTTCCAGGTCCCATGGAGGGGTCCCGGCTAGGAGGCATGCCGCCTCACCTGAGATCGTGCGGTATCCCCTTATCACCCTGACGGCCGTCGCCCTCTATGGGCTCAGCAATCTAGCCACATTACTGGCCGTCAGGTTCTCTGCCCATACGGGGGACCCGTATAGGGCCATACTTCGCACGATCCCCAGGTACAGTCTCCTGCAGGGGGCGTTGGGTCCCCTGATATTGGGCATCAGCCACGCGAGTGCAGCTGACGCCCCCCTCAGTTTTGGGACCAAACTTCGGAAGTGATGTCCGAAGTTCCACCGGCCATCGAGCACGAGTCCCAGATACTTCATCGAGGGCTCGATGCCGATGCTGACGCCCCCTACCTGTAGGCTGGATCCCGCAGGTGGCCCCATCCGAGGTCCGTGGAAGCACAGAGCCTCGGACTTGTGAAGGGCGACCTCGAGACCCAGCCGCCGTATCCGACCCACGACTTGAGCAACCCCTGCCGTGGCCTTTAGTGCTGCATCTCGGTGCGTTGCTCCCCGCACCGTAACGAGGGTGTCATCGGCGTAACACGTTACGGTGACCCCTCTGAGCAACGGACCACGCAGCACCCAATCGTAGCCGATGTTCCACAGGAGTGGCCCTAATACCGATCCCTGTGGAACACCGCACGACACATCCCGCCGACCCGGCCCTAGCCAACTCGGGTAAGTAATGGCCCTCTCGGAGAGATAGGCCCCGACAATTCGACGGAGGTAGGGAGGCACTCCATGGTAGATAAGCGCCTCCCTAATGCAACTCCAGGGCAGGGTGTTGAAGGCGTTGGCGATGTCGAGAGACACCGCCACCACCACCTCACCCTGTGAGACTGCTTCCTCCGTCAGGCCTCTAATGCGCATGATCGCGTCTACGGTGGAGCGCCCCTGACGGAAGCCAAACTGGCTATCCGACAGATCAGGCCCCACGCGTATGAGATGCTTGACGAGGCGTTGTGCAATAATGCGCTCAAAGAGCTTGCACACCTCGTCGAGCAACACGATCGGCCGGTACCCTGATGGGGAATTTGCCGGCCGCCCCGCCTTTCGGATTAAGACCAGTTTCCCTGTCTTCCAGACCTTGAGGAACTGGCCTTTTTCGAGGCATGCGCTAAAGAGCCCTATAAGTCGAGGCCCAAGTTCATCGAGAGCCAGGACCCATGCTCGGCCTGGAATGCCGTCGGGTCCAGGGGCGGTGTTTCTGCGGGATTTAAGCCGCAGTACAGCCGCCCCTAGCTCACCCTCTGTGACTACGGGCACGTCGTCCTCGCTGCCTTCCGCGTTGGGTGCCTGAGACGGAGCCATGCGCGGAGGAATGTGTTCCTCCGCTCTTGATGGGAACAAGGAGTCCAGGACCCCCTCCAGCCGCTCCGGCTGGAGACTCTGGGTCAGTGGGGGCGCCTTGGGGCGTAATTTGCCCCTTACCATAAGGTACGGGCGCCCCCACGGGTTCCGCTCCAAGGTATCCATCAGCTCCTCGCGGCCCACCTTTTTGGACCGCTTGATGGCCGTCTGGAGGGCCCTCTTGGCCCCCTTGTACCCATCATAGAGCTCCGTCTCTCGGGCTGCCGCATCGTCTGGGCGGCGACGCCTCCGGCGGAATCTGGTGTACCGGCGGCGCGCGGCAACGCACTCCGCGCGCAACTGCGCAATTTCCGGCGTCCACCAGTACACCTGTCTTCTCGCCGGTCTGGGCCTAGCCCTGGGCATCGCCGCATCGCAGATATGCGACATGGCTCTCCCGAACCACTCCACCTCGGCATCAATATTGGCAGGTCTGTCCGCTATCGGGATCCAGGCCTGCACTATGGCCGCCTCCAGGAGAGCCTCCGGATCCAGGCGATGGAGTGCCCAACGCGGTCCCGGGGGATTCGCAATAGCTGGCGGCAGGTTTGGTGGAGGGGAGACGTCGAACCGAATATATCGGTGATCTGATGACGTCTCCTCCTCCTCCACCACACGCCATCCCTGGACACGGCGGGCGAGCTCAGGGGTCGCAAACGAGACGTCTATGACCGAGCTGAGCCCCCGCCGCGTCCAGGTTGCGACATTCCCCCGGTTCAGGATGACTAGGCCACGTGTAGCGACCCAGTCCTGAAGTATCCTCCCCCTGTCTCTGGTTTCCCGGGAGCCCCAAGCCTGCGACCAGGCATTGAAATCTCCCAAGATCAGGACAGGGCGAGGCCGGCATGCAGCGAGAACGACGTCCAGCTCAGGGAGCCATAGCTCAAACTGATGCTGGTCGAGGTTTGGCGAGATGTAAACGGCCACGACAGCCACCCCCTCATATTCCGCCGCGACACAACCCGGGCCCCTAGCGATAAGTGCTAGGCGCGAGTCGTCCGCGGCGGTCCCGCCAAAGACAGTCGCCAGGCCGTGCAGATCCACCGGGCTTCCCAGGTGAACCCAGTACGGCTCGGCGACAACCACCACGTTAATGGACCACTGCCTGATGCTCTGGTACAGAAGGTCCTGAGCACCAGCGCAGTGGTTCAGGTTCACCTGCAGGATGCGGATATGGGTGCCCATTAATGGACGTCCATTTCCGCACCTTGAATGGACGTCCATTTCCGCACCTTGAAGCTAATGTTCTACGAATCAACGAAGGGTCTACGGAGCTACGAAAGCGTCTATTGTAGAAGATTAAAAGTATCTACGGTTTTATATTTGTTTGAACTTGTAATGTATTAGTCAATATCGTTACAATATCGTTTTATATATCAGGCTCGCTATCAGCTGAACTTATGAACAATGTGTCAGAAAATGAGAATGTTAGGGATTAGGCCCCAGTGTCAATCAGTGGTTGCTTTGGTAATCTTGCTTCGTAATTGTACTAGAAATCCAATTACCATGTGATTCAGGATCAATCAGACCCTGATGTTAATACATTGGATATCCTGACTGGCTACAAATCAAATGTACTGTCAACGTTAAGTTACTGATAAGTCAAAGAATTTTTTTTTCACTGCGCCAGTGTGGGATTCTAATATTGTCCCTGCACTAATTAGTTCTCTTTCTAAAACAGACGCAGTTTGTACCTCTTTTGTGCTTAAAGTATGTACCAAACCAATGATATTTTATACAAGATATGTTACGTTCATAGTAACTGACTTCTCAAATCTGATCCAGCAATGTGTCAGTGCACAATAGTTGACAATTAGCGTTAAAGTAGTACGAAAGATGGGATAAGCACGTGAGTAAAAAAGATAGCTATAATTCGGAATGATTCGGACGATTGCGTTTCAAAGCATAGATTATGATTTTGTTGAACAGAAGGGGTATTTCGTTGGTAGGCAAGAAATGAAATTCGATGAAAAAATAATACGTCATTATTTATTTCGGAAAATGATAATAATTCAAAAAGATAATTAGGAAACTTCTCGAAAATAAAACCATAGTGCCGTACTGACGTTATAATCAAAAATTAAACTCCTTCAAATAAATTTAATTTATTTCTTTTCTGCCTCTTAGAAAGTTTTTTATTTTGGGATTATTTTTATGAGCAGAATGAAGCCGAACAGTGGTATATTTGTCAGTTATTTATATTCTTCCTGAGCAATGTTCCTTTTTTCGAAGTATTTATCTCTCAGTGGCTTCAAAATTATTGCTACAAATTCTGCTGCTTTTTGAAGGTGTCCAGTCAAACTCATTTCGTTGTTCTTTAACAATTGCAATCCACTCTTGAAGTCGAACTTCATTAGTCGGAAGCCTTGAAAAAAATTTAGGTTATTTAAAGGACAACAAATAAATAAAACAAAAATTATGTTACTGAATTTTGAATAACAAATAAAATTGAACAGCAGGTCAAAATTATTACTTTAGTAGGCAGTAAACTGAAAATTACCCTATGTCGCATCTGTACTGATAATCTATGCAAGCAGTGTTGTTGTGTCCTTGTCGTGCTCATATCAAAGAGTATTTCTGTCCTTTTTCTTTGCCGCCATTATTTTAAAAATATTATTAAACTAATTTTAATGAAATACACTAAAAAATCGGTGATATTGTATGTACTTACATGTGATAGAAGTTCCTTCGTGTTTTATTGATTTTAGTGTCGTAATTTGTACATTTTTAAAAATACACGGTGGCATTTTTATTGCCATTTTATTATGCGCTTACATACGTGACAACTCGGCGTTTGCCAGACATATACTAAATGCGATACGTCCCAATTGGGACGTTTTCGCGTCTTCACCAGGCGCAGTCTAATAACATATCTGCCTCTTTTTTGTATGTAATATCATTGTACCAAACTAATTAAAGGAGACTGAAATGATTACATACAATCTTGGGCCTAGTTGTAAGTAGATGAAAGTGGTGTCAATTAATAGCTTATATATTATCAACCTTTCACTGAAAATTCTGCGGATTTTGTCAATCTGAGAACAGAGATATAAGAGATTATGTAAAAGTGAGGTTATGTTACAATCTTTATCTAACAACTGATTCCTGAAGTGCAAAATGTGTTCTTTTGCACTAATAGTTATTATATTTACTAGAAAATGTTTGAAAAATCATATGAATGAACGTCAACGACTTCAAGCGATAGGTAGGTAACAGGTAAGGAGATAGGGAAAGGATGTCTAAAATAATATAAAAAATCATTGAATATAGTGTTTTATTCACCTTCTATTAAACACATTTTACATTTTAAACCTGCCAGGATGGTAGCTGGTTAGATGAGGTTACAGGTATTTACTTACAGACTGAGGTGCAAGCCATTGCCGAATCACTGACAGAATTGTTTCATCGTGTAAGGGCCGTCGGCCCAGTGTATTGCAGTGACCCGTGGATATCCCACAATTCACACAGCGATCCATAGTTTCAATAATATCCAATCCACAAGCTGGCGGTAAAATGCAAAATAACAATTCCAAGTCAAACGTGTGAGCGATCTTCGGTGTCCAAGGTGAAAGCAAGCCAAGGGTCGTACAAGGTAGGCAGGGTCAGAATCCGTAAAATACAAAGCAGTTGTCGTAAAAAATGACGAATAATCGGGAAAGCACTCAAAATGCATCGGAAAACACGAAACGATGAGTAAACAAAAACAGTCAGCAACTGTCTAGTGTCAATGTTAGTCAGCTGCCATGTCAGTGACATAGACTACAAATACATATAAGAGAGATTTGAATTGATATGAAATCGATAATCATTAATATTGGTTTTTCAGTAATTAGTTGATATTTGATTTAATAATATGACTGTAATTATATGCACTATAATGCATGTAAGTATATATAGTGCATTTAATTACTTTGAGTTAATTATTTACAGCAAATATTTTAGTATAATCGATTACTCAATTGATAATCTCACGAAAAATATTTTCTCATATTTCTCCGCATCCAGATTAAGAATTGAGGTGATTTTTCATATTATAAGATAGAAAAATATGACTAATTTTTTAGACCATATCTCAACTTATTACATTTGGGCCCACCATTTTCCATCTCCTTTCGTTAACCCTTTATAGAAAGGTCCATTTATTAGAATAGATACTACATACATTTTCATAAAGTCTGTTGTTGTTTTTAATAAAAATATTATAATTAGTGTGATTAAGAGTTGTTATTCAAACGAAAAAAAGTTTTTTTTTCCATTTAAAAAATAGGCCAACAGTTTGGTTGTTGCAGAAATACTTAACTATACAAATTAAGTAACTAGCAAATAAAATTTAGAACAGGAAATTCTTGATATTATATTTTTTCGATCAAGTCGCAACACAAAGGTTTAAAATCACTAACGATCCTCTCTTTATAATTACCCAACATTATTTCGAGTGTACAATAAAAATATTTCAATATCTTCGGAGCTTGAAAGGGACTTTATTCCAATTTCTTTAGAGGGCTTAGCAGTCATCAACGTCTGTGAGTGGCAAATGAGAGCAAATTCAACGTAGATGTCAAACAAGCCGACTCAAAGAGGCTCTAATGAGTCCCCGATTCAAGTGTTTCGGTATTCAACGTCTTTGTAGATTGAAAATACATGCAACGTTCCCAATCAGCTTGCCATCGAGCCTAATTAGTATCGCGACGTGAAAATATAGATTTTCTGTTCGAACATCGCTTTGAATGCTTTCCGTGTATGTGGATCGTATACTGATATATTACATCAACTTGCCCTATCAGCTACACTGACTGAACCACAAAATAATGAAATTTCTTTATAAATTTTATTTTATTTTCAATGAAACTAAATTCCAAAGAGCGTAATTCATAAGCGTCGATAGCTTAATGGTTAAGGAGTCGGCCTTACGATCGAGAGCCTCAATCCTGGCCATTACACTACCGACGTGAACCCACTCCTAGCACAAGCAATTTAGCTTAGTTGGAGGGGTTAGAGGGAATATCAGTAATTTCGATTCTAATATTTTCTGTACTAAAAAAAAAAGAATACCTAAGATAATTATTTTAATGTACTCATTACTTAATTATCTACTAAAGTCTACTATTCAAATACTGATCTTATTACCTGTAATGAAAACAAGTGAAGATATCTTCGTCTAGTTTTCAAAGAAGATAAATAATGATCTTTAATTTATTTTTGTAGGTTCGTAAATATTACCGTCTATAACAAAGCTAAGCCAAAAATTCTAAACAACAAAAGACTGCCATCCTATTAAATAGAATTTGATGAAAAGCTTAGAATAAACAGGACAAGTGCAAGCGGAAATTAAAGGGACCCATCCGTATCCGTCTGTTGTTCCCTTATACCGCTGCTATAGAAAAACAACAATATCCCGTACAAACAAACAAGAGTCCTGATTAATGTTTTGGTTGGCCGATAAAATATAAAACACATTGATGGTTTATTAAAAACTATATTGGTTCTGGAGATGTTTGAGATTGGCTGAATTTGTTTATTTAGGACGGTACGTTGTACGTGTTAGCAACATTGTATGTACTTTATATACTAGTTACTAAAGGTTTGTGTAAGTTTGAATATATTTTGTGGGTTCTCTTGTTACATACATTACGTCACACGTGTTCATTCTCATGTTACAGACAACCAATCCTTCAGTATACATATAAATTACATTTATACAATGTAATTAAATATATTGTAGAAAGTCGAGCTTAAGTCAAAGTTGAATTTTCTTCCAGCAAACCCGGGAGTGCACAGAGGAATTGTAACACAATGAGAAGTAGTCTTGTATACATGAATGTGGATATTTTACAAGTAGTATGTAACTGAACTGAAAACTCATTGAGTTTTTAATCCAGTAGATTTTATCTTGAGTTGCAGTTGAGTTTAACTCAATCAATAATCTAGTTACATTATTCCTTTCTGAAGTGAAACCTTTTCAGGCGTGTTAAGCAGTTTTTGTAGAAAAGAAGATGGGTGAACTTAAATGATGACACTCGCGTTATTGTTAGCGTCACGTATGTAGGTACATCACACTGATGTCACAACTATATAATTCAAAAGTTTTTTTTTTTGAAAATTCTATCCATACGGCCAGTAGTACCTATTGTTACAATTCACATAATTACACCAAACTTTTGGGTAGAAAACTTTTTAGAAGCGATTAGATTTTTTAATGACGTAATACTTTTTATACAGACTGTTATCACTTCAATCTGTTGGCAATCACTTCGTCGAATAGCATACAACAATTACTATGACACAAAGAACACTATTAACTTGGTAATATTAATTTTGAAGATAGATTTCGAATTCCTAATTACTAAGTAATACAAATCCGTAGTATTAATGGTAGAGCAGCCGCAAATGATGATTAGTTTTCCAAGCATCAAAGTAACCCGAATTTCGATCCACATACTCGTATAGAGATGTATATCTTTTCATGTAATTAATTTAGAACACTCAACACTGCCATAAAGACCCTATTCATAGAATTGAGTGGGAGTGAATATACTCAAGGCTTTTAAAAGGCACTTAATCAAACGTACGTAAGTACATTTACCGCTAATCATACTAATTTAACTTCCTTACAACTTCCAACAAAGTATCAAATATTAGATTGGATGTATCGAAATATTGGAGCTCTTCATGCTTACTTATTCACTTTTTCTCTTTTTTATTTAAAACAATACTACCTCTAGTTGAATAAGGTAGTAGCAAAATAGCATTATATTATTTGCCAAGAACTAACATTGAGTTAAATTATTTATTTTAAATTTAGTTTTTTAGTGTTGAACCTTCATTAATTTCATATTTCTATCAATGAAGGGTAAAATTCAGTTAAAAAATACCACAACCCTATTAGCAGCAGATAAATTAGTATTAAACTGTGGTGAGACGATAATATGGTGACAATGTAATGACCGGTTGTAGCGTAAGCAAGTTTATAGCAGCATTCATAAGCACCGACAGCAATAAACAGATAACCACATGCAAGGTACAAAGTCCTACTAATATTATAAACGCCAAAGCTTGTAAAGTATGGATGGATGAATAGATGAATGTTTGTTACTCTTTCACATGTAAACGGCTGGAACAATTTTTATAAAATTTTCTGTGGAGTTAGCCGACGCCCTGAATTAACACATAGGCTATGTTTGGTTGCAATAACCGACATCCACACGTGCGGAGACACGGGCAAAAGCTAGTTAAATATAAATGCAAATTATCATTGTTGCCTTAGTCCTTAGTCTCATTTGTTCTTCTCTTTATGACAGTATTTCATTTAACTATCTATTTAAAGCTATCGCATAAGTACATATATTTATACCAGTAAATCCTCAAAGGTATAGGCAGAGGGAAAAAATATATCATTAAAACCCTCCAGAACTTTTTACTCATAAATCCATCGCATATTTTACTGCACTCAGCTGCACGAACGAAGACAAAAACTAAAAAGCCAAACATTCAACACTTCGGCCATTTCCAAGCCACTCTTGGCTTTTTTTTTCGCGTAGGCCACACACATCATTCGACTATCATAGCCTGCAAAATTGAACCGATGCCGACGAAAAAAGAGCCACAGCAAGAGCCAAAGGCAATATTTTTCTGCACCGTCGCGTTTGCCGGAAATTACGCGGTCGCACATCACAAAAACGTAACTGACAAATTGCCTAAACAATATTACCAAAAGATCAGAAAGCAACCAGGTATACGAAAGAATCATAAATAAATATCGAATCCATAGGGAAAATAAATAAATAGTTGCCGATTTTCATGACCATAAAGGACCCTCAACAAACACTTAGCTTTGTAATAGTATCGCATGACAAAAACCTTAAAAAACTTTTGTACTTAGTAGGAAACATCTTAAAACATCACATATCACATACAGTTATCTGTTGTTTCAAAATATTCCTCAACTTGTTTCATCTTCAGTAATTCAGTAGTCATTTGGCTTCTAGCGAGAACGGTCGCGTCATACACGCTATTGCACAAGTTCGCGCTCGTGTAAAAACTGTTGACGCAGCAGCGCACTCCGGCGCGTCTTGACGACACGGTCGCCGCGATGACCTACATACCGCCGTAAGTGAATCATGTTTAATTGTCAATACAAGTAGTAAGTTATAGTTTTCTTAAAATTATAACTTGTACACAATTATGTCTTCACCAAACAAAGTAGTTCTCAAAACTGAACTCGAGCTTCAGTTGTACACGCGATACATAGAGGAACAGAATGAGCGCCTTGAGCTACAAAAACTAGTAAAAGACCTCAGTAGTCAGATAGAATCGCTTCAACAACAGTTGAAACTCATCCAGAACCAAAATAATGTTCCTTTAGAGAAGGAACAATCAACGACCGACAAACCTCAAGAGGCAGTCGAATATGGGACTGACGATGAGGAACTTGCCCGCGAAACAGAGTGGGTACGACAAAAATGTAGGAAGAAAAGAAAATTGAACACTTCACTATCGCCTCTTTCTCAAGGAGGAAGCTTACAGGGATCTCAGGCTGGCACAAAAGCCGAGAAACCAAAAGAAAAAAGGGTACCACAACCTCCACCTATCATAGTTGAAAATATCAGGAACTATCAACAGTTCTACGACCTTCTTTTGACCAGTTTAAGCGGGGATTCATTCATCGTAAAAATGATGAACGGGGAAACCGTTAAAATAAACGCCAAGGACGAAGACTCATATAGAGCGGTAAGAAATATATTGTTGCAAAATAACTGTCTCTGGCATTCGTATGAAAATAAACAAGATAGACCGATAAGAGTTATGGTCAAAAACCTACACTCATCATGTCTACCGGACAGAATAGTAGAAGACTTGAATGCTAAAGGCTATAAAATTCAGGAAGCTGTAAATAAACTGAGCTGGAGGACTAAGGAACCTCTTAATATGTTTATGTTATCATTCCAGAAAGATGAAGACATAAACCATATCTACGGCATTAAGGCCATACTAGGTTGTAAGGTAGATGTACAGCCTTTAAAAACATCTAAATTAATCCCACAATGCAAAAGGTGTCAAGCATATGGCCATACCCAAAAATACTGTTCAAAGGAACCAAGGTGTGTGAAGTGCACTGGAAAACACCTCACCAAGGACTGTACAAAATCAATAGCTACAAAACCTAAATGTGTTCACTGTGGTGAGCCTCATCCAGCTAATTATAGAGGGTGTATTGTAGCTAAAGAACTACAACAATTAAAAAATAAAGCCTCCAAACGAAAAGTTGCTGCGCCTAAAATCCAAGCCTCTGAAGTTGAGAGACAACAACCACACCGTTATACTAATACAAAGGTTACAAATAGCGTGTCTTTTGCGCAAATGACAAAAGCAACGCAGCCACGATCACAGCCAACAGTGCCCCTCAACTCTGATAATACTACTACAGAAGAAAACATAAGCAAAATTTTAAGCATGTTGAGTTCATTTGACCAAAGGTTAAGGAACATAGAAACTAAACAATTACCTATGCATTCAATTCAAAAATGAAAAACACACTAAAAATTATGACGTGGAATGCAAACGGACTCCTTAAGCATCGAAACGAGTTACAGGCAGTCTTAACAACAAAGCAAATAGATATATGTCTCATATCAGAATCTCACTTTACGAGAGAATCTTTTATTCATATTAAAGGATATAATATATATCACGCACTGCATCCCAACAACACTGCGAGTGGTGGCAGTGCCGTCATTATTAAAGAGAACATCTATCATTACTTAAAACACAAATGCGAAGAACGATTTGCACAAACTGTAGCAGTTGTAGTTAGAACCAAACTTCATGATATTACCATATCAGCTGTGTATATTCCACCTCGGCATAAGTTGAAAAAAGAGCAGTACAGTAACTTGTTGAAAGCTTTAGGAAACACATTCATTTTTGGAGGTGATTTTAATGCGAAGAACACTCATTGGGGGTCTAGATTAACTAATACCAAAGGTAAGGAATTGCTATGTGCCATCAGAGAAATCAAGTGCAATGTAATTTCAACGGGGAAACCCACTTATTGGCCTACCGATATTGGAAGAAAACCAGACTTGATAGACTTCTTCATTTATAAGAATCTGTCAGCTGCTTACCTTAACATAGAAGAAGGATATGATATGCACTCCGATCATTCACCCATTATTTTAACTCTAAGCGAGACAATAATACAAAAAGAAAGCAGTCCAACCTTAGTGAACAAAAACACTGACTGGGAAAGCTTTCAATTTGATTTAGATCACTGCATAGACCTCAAAGTACCTCTTAAGGACAAACAGCAAGTAGATGACGAAGTTGCAAAATTTATTACCGACATCCAACGCTGCGCCTGGCGAAATACGCCTGACATGAAAAGGAAAGTCACAACTCAAAGATATCCTGCGGAAATTAGAAATCTTATAGCCATAAAGCGAATCCAGAGACAAAAGTGGCAACAACGTAGATATCCGCCTGATAAAGCTCTGCTAAATAAACTCACAAAAAGATTAAGCAGAGCAATTCAAGAATTCCACGATGAGAAAACAAATGATTATCTTAGTCAACTATCAAGTAATGGCACATCTGATTACTCACTATGGAAAGCCACTAAAAGCTTAAAAAAACCCATCATTCACGCTTCACCTATTCAAAAAATAGATGGCAAATGGGCCATAAACAATGAACAAAAAGCGAAAGTGTTTGCAGAACACCTCGAGCAAATTTTTCAAATGAATAATGAGGAAAGCTCTGAAAGTTTAGTACTAGATGAGACACAACATGACCACTTAGAAATAAAACTTGTGACCCCAAAAGAAGTTAATAACATGGTCAGAAAATTGGCCAGAAGGAAATCACCGGGATACGACCTAATCACTGGAGAACTCCTGCAAAATCTCCCACGTAAAGCAATTGTGAAGCTTACCACCCTCATCAATGCCACATTTAGATTAAAATATGTGCCTAGTATGTGGAAAGTTGCTGAAGTTATCATGATCCCTAAACCAGTAAAACCACCTCATGAAGTAACATCATATAGACCTATATCACTCTTACCAATCATAGCGAAATTGTTCGAAAAACTACTGCTCAGGCGACTAAAACCTATTATCGAAGACAGAGAACTGATCCCTAACTACCAATTCGGTTTTAGAGAAAAACACTCCACAGTTGACCAAATACACAGAATTACCGATGTAATTGAAAAAACATTAGAAGAGAAAAAAGTTTGTTCTACAGTATTTCTAGATGTAGCTCAAGCATTTGATAAAGTATGGCATAAAGGTCTCATATATAAATTAAGTAAAACGCTCCCGAAAGAATTTGTGGACATTTTAGAATCCTACTTAACTGAGAGGACATTCAGAGTGAGACATGAAGATGCTTACTCAGATATCAAACAAATAAAAGCTGGTGTACCGCAAGGAAGTGTTCTTGGGCCTATCCTGTACCTATTGTACACCTGTGATATCCCTGAAACAAATAACAGCGTCATCGCCACTTTTGCAGACGACACCGCTATCATGGCCACAGGTGTCACTCACGAAGAAGCAGCAGATAAGGTGCAAATTGCCGTCAATGCCATCACCGATTGGACTAAAAAATGGAAAATTAAATTAAATGAGTCAAAATCGACACATATTGATTTCACAAACCAAAGAGCTAATTATACACCAGTATATATTAACAACCGTGTAATACCATACGAAAATACGGCAAAATATTTGGGCATGACGCTAGACGCTAAACTTCGCTGGAAGGCTCATGTCAAAAAGAAACGACAGGCATTAGATCTTCGTTATAAAAATATGTACTGGCTACTTGGTAGAAATTCTACCTTGTCAGTGTATAATAAAGTACTTTTATACAAGCAAGTACTCATGCCTGTATGGACATACGGCATCCAACTTTGGGGATGTACAAAACGGACTAACGTTGAAATCATACAAAGATTCCAAAATAAGGTACTTCGGACTATAGTAAATGCTCCCTGGTACGTCAGAAATGATGACATCCACCGAGACCTTGGAGTGGATCATGTAACTGATGTTATACAAAAACACGCCGAAGCACACGAACAAAGGCTTCTTCATCATGTGAACGTCGAGGCTATCCAGCTACTAGACAACACGGACATAGTGAGAAGACTAAAAAGAACTAAACCCTTTGAGTTAGTTTTGTGAATTAATGTAACAAAGTGCAGTGAGTGCTATGTTTAAAGAACACAAGATCAAAGTGTCTATCAATAACAATAGCGACAATAAGAAAAGTGCCAATGGACACATTCTTAACTTGTAAGTATTAGCAAATTAAGTTAAATTTAAATTACTTATTAGCCTCTAGGTCTAGATTGTAATTGTCTGAGTATTCGTTTAATTACGAATACTACATATTAAAAAAAATAAAAAATAAAAAAAAGTAATGATACTATCAAAAGTAGATGCAAAAATCAATGAGAAATTGTTATAGCTTGATCCTACCTATAAGTGATCTTTAAATGTCGCTATGTTCGCTGATCGCCTACTTCATATTCAACGGCTTGGCTCCCAGCAATCATGGACACTCGTAAAACCTAACGATATAAAATTTTATCCCTCCACAGAGCTTTAATAATAACCTTCAAAAGATTTAGGGTAAACGCTTGATCTTGTCAAGTTAAAGCTTAGCACGTTATTGAGAATGTAATATCTTTTGTACATTAGACTCGTTCGTTCATTAATTTAGTTACAGTAGATAATATTCTGAAGATAGAGAAATAAAAGTTGAAGAAAAAAACAGAGAATTCTTTTTTTTTAATGAAATTGGATAGCATTTATTATGCTAACTATACAATTCGATTACATCAGGAAAAATGAATTACTCAGGTGGGGCTTGAACCCACGACCTTTCCCTTACAGGCGGAATGCTCTTTCAACTGAGCAACTGAGCTACACCTAACTCAATTCAAATTTCCCTTCTCTATGTATCTGTTTACCAACACTCTTACGAACTGTTGGAACCAATAAATGAATTGTCATTTATTCAATGTTTTTTTGTAGTGTAGTGAAATTCTTCTTAAAATATGATGACATATTTATCTATTTAATCTCCACGCCATTTTCTGCACTCCATTTTGAGCACACATTTGAGATAATATAAACTAAAATTCGTGCTCATAAATAAGTTATATCACACATTTCACAAATTACTTATTTAAATTCTTGGACAATAGAAAGTGGTTACAATGAACGTGGAATATAAAATTGGTGAGTGTGAAAGCTCATTGCCCGAGATAACACATTTCATTCGCAGGGTATTCACTCGAGGGCTATACGAATCTCTCCTGACTGAAATAACTGTCGCATAATGTTGATATAAAACGGTGGCGCGACTTCAAGGTAAGTAAGTTGAAATCTGCTACCAACGCTCTGAACAGGTTTAATTTAACTACTTGGTATGACACCTAGCTTCACTGTGCGATTTTAGCTTGTTATTTATTTAAGCTATTCCGTTTTCAGTTCATTTTAGCTTTAATGAGGGTAGTAGTAGTACCTATTGGAAGATATTGCGTTCTATGGCTTTTACGATGATCGTTGAAGCAATTTCTGGGTTTAAAGTGAATGCAGCAAGTATTGGATTTTGTGTTATTTAGGAGTCTTTAATATTAACTGCTAAAACGATACAGTTTTCTCTGCAAATGAAACGTTGATCTGACGCGTTGTTCGAATTATAATTTTTATTTTATAAAACACTAGCTTTTGCCTGCGGCTCCGCCCGCGTGGATGTCGGTTATCGCGACCAAACATAGCCTATGTCCTTTCTCAAGTACTAATCTACCCGTATACAAAATTTCATCAAAATCGGTTTAGTGGCTTTGGCATGAAGCGTAACATACGGACAGACAGGCAGACAGAGTTACTTTCGCATTTATTATATTAGTATGGATGGATTTTTGGCGAGCATTAACATAATTATTTTTAGTACCACTAATGTGGCACATGTTCCTCCTAATGGTAAGTGGATACCATAACCTATGTACGTGATAACACAAAGGGAGTCGCATCGTGCTGCTGAAAATTATTGATGAAATATATAATAAACATGAATACCGATTTAAAAACCAATTCTGAACCAATAGCAGATCGTTCAGGTCTTAAGCGAAGGCACTAGTCTATAAACATTTGTGAATAAATGAAAACACTTTCAGAATGTTCATGTTACCTACATGCATCGTTTGCAGTATAGATAAATAAATTCTAACAGGTGTAGAGTTCAACACTGGGTGGCCATTCCCAGAATTGTTTTCCATCAATTTACTCTCTAATCCCACGTCTCATTAGGAGAAACTAGAGAGCTTTTCTTTCCTTACACTGACAATATAGGAATGTAGTCTGAGGTATAATAATAATGTTGAATAGTTTACAGGTAGTAACAGGAGCGGTATTATTAGTAGAGGTATCGGGATATTTACCATGGTGTATGAGCGAAGGCGAACTGGACGTCGGAGGTCGCAGAACGACCTCCGTCCTCCATGAGCGCTGGCCTGGGGGTGACCGGTGGAGCAGTCACTCTAGCAGAAACAGGCCGCGGCGGCGCAAAGTGCGCCTCCCCGTACTCGGGGCTAGATGGGGACACTGGGGCCCCCACAACAACCCGAAGGGGGCCATCTCAAAAGAGATGGTCCTGGGTCTGCTTGGGTGAGAGAGATATGCTTTCGGCAATCTTACCTCCGGCAACCAAAGATCCAAGACGGCGTGCGTTTTATTCGGTCCGAGTCCTCCACCGGCTCCGTGGGGGTGGTATCCGTGGGGATTTTTCCCACGATAAAAAAAAACATGGTGTATTGTTATGAGTTTCTGATATTTCGCCGCTGCTACAAGCACCATGATCACGGAACTGGAGTATTGACAGTAAACAGCGAAAAAGTTTTTAGGAGGAAATATATCGATCTACCCTCTACACTACTACGATAATGTAAGTGACCATAATATTTTAAATACCTACATCAGGAGTGGTAAATGCACCTTTGATTTTTACCAATAAGACATTTCTATTCAAGTTAATATCAGCGGCTTTTCATATTAATGGAAAGTCTCTTTTTTCCCTGGATTAAATATTGTTATTACGATGTGATATTATCTTCACATTTGTACTCAGTAGCGCTATTGAGATGTTAGTAACGGAACGTCAATATAATTAAATTGGTCTATATTCAGAATTAATATTATTTCTCTTATTAATAAACCATCTTAACTATCAATTACGGAAGATTATAAGGAGCTGTATCTTCTGTTGATGACTGTTTTATTGATTTAAAGTATATGACTTCCGAACTAAAGTTTTGTATAGTCATCTTCAGACATATCTTATCGAAGCAAATCAGTTTTTTTATATTTAAATGCTATTACTGTCCGAACTAAAGGTGTGTACCAAATATCACAACAATCGGTCAACTGGAAGGGGGTGAAAAAAAAATTAAGATAATTTTGACTACTTTGTTCATCAATATTTTTCTGATGCTGACTGTACCAAATATCAGAACAATCATTTAACAGGAAGGGAGGAAAAACAAGGCTTTAAGATTATTTTGAGTACTTTGTTCGTCAAGATCGATCTGATTCTGACTGTAATTCAGTATCATCTAATTCTAAACTGAGGCCTGGATTCCACCATCTTACTTTAAAATTACCAGTGCTGTTAAATTACCGGTCATGTACAAAATAGGTTGCACCATTTGACAACAGGTATCTGTTGTCAAACCGTAGCCGATTACGGTTAGCGTCAAGTATTGACGTCATAGTATTATGACGTCAATACTTGACGCTAACCGTAATCGGCTACGGTCGGCCGATTATTATCATTGTTAACGTCGACATAAGAACTGACAGCAAATGAGAGCTAACGTGTAGCATTACCACAATCAAAAGCAATACCCATAAGGAATTTGACGTAAAAATGTCTCATTTGACTTGGAACCCTGATAAATTTAACCGAGCTACTAAATACACTGGTGCAAGACATTTAGCAGAAACCCTTCTTCTTCTTTCATAATTAATTAGTAAATTTAATTTTAATGATTCATAATGTAACAAAAGCTTGCTATACTAAGTATACCGATAAAGTCATCGCCCCTCAGACCTCTACTTAGGTGGGCACATTAATCCATCATTCAAACCGTAGACGTATAAAACCATGATTGATTTTAGAGAAACGCTAGAGAGACAGTTAACACTTGTTTGCGTTTAATAAACACGCGTGTGAGAGATAATACGGTTATAACCATATATTATGTATACTAGCTGTAGCCTGTGACTTTACCCGTGAGGAATACTGTACCGTTCCAGGAAACCACAGAAACTTATTCTTAATATAAAAGAAGCCTATGTGCTATTCCATACCAAATCTATTTTTGCACCAAATTCAGTAGACAGTTTCTGTGGCGTGGTGGTAGTGAACGCGACTGCCATGTAAGAGGCGCGAGTTCGATCTCCGCTGAGTGCAAATATTTGTATGCATGAATATGGCTATTTGCGTTGGTCTGGATGTTTCTATGTTTAATATATATGTATTTACAAAAAAAAATTATCTAAGTATTCCACAACACAAGCTACATAAGCTTAACATGGATCTTGATGGCGTTGTGTAGAATGTTCTGGAATAATTATTATCAACGTATAGCTTATTATTATTATCTTCATTCGAAAGGGCAATAAACTTCCATCAAGGAGTGTTTTTGGGGCTATACCAAAATCTCCAGGGCTCGAGCCCACCTCAACTACAAGCCACTACCACTGCTGATGGACGCCCGCAGTGCCAGTAGTACTACTAAGAAGTACAACTAGTAGTACAAATGACACACCTTTGTATCTCTAGTACTACTATAAAAAATACATGTAAATTCACCCGACTTTTTAATTCTTAAGTGCAATTAGTAGTACATATGGTACAAACTTATATCTCTTATGCCCGCAGTACCAGTAGTACGACTAAGATGTACAACTAGTAGTACAAGTGACACACCTTTGTATCTCTAGCACTACTATAAAAAAAAACGCTCAGGTACATATCGTCTAAAATATTAACTTGACTATAGTTGCAAATCGTCTAGAGTTCCAAAATGACCAATTCTTAAGTGCGGTACAAACTTATATCTCTTATGGTACACACTTATCATCTCTAGTTAGAAAGTTGGTGTCAGCGATTATTTCCTAATTCTTAATTTTCCACACGTGAAATTTTGCAAATTATTATTGGGAAACTCCGAAACTACTTTATTTAGCGAACGCCAGTTACGATTCAAAGGCTGCGGTGGAATCACGTGCATCACTTTGCTCGTAATTGAAATTACGAAGGTAAACATCTGATTCCCTTGGTTTGGTTTCACTGAAAATTGATTCCTCTGCTGCATTATTTTCCCGTGGTCCTCAAAAATTCAATTTGCTATAAGTTTTACGAACAACGAATTAGGTACGAAAAAGATGCCTATTTGAAAAATAACTTTTTTAACTAAAGTTTAACACCAAAACAAATCCATACTAAAATTATAAATGCGAAAGTAACTCTGTCTGTCTGTCTGTCTGTCTGTATGTTACGCTTTCACGCCTAAACTACAGAACCGATTTTGATGAAATTTGGTAAAGGGGTAGATTAGACCATGAGAAAGGACATAGGCTATGTTTGGTCGCGATAACCGACATCCACGCGGGCGGAGCCGCGGGCAAAAGCTAGTCATAAATAAAAATTGCCAACTCAAGTACCCGAATCTCAAGAATCACCCAAATAAATGTGCAGTTGTACTACCAATGCATGCCGTGTAAGGTTTCTAGTATTGCTGGTAGTACTAGAGATACAAAGGTGTGTCATTTGTACTACTGGTAGTACTAGAGATACAAAGGTGTGTCATTTGTACTACTGGTAGTACTAGAGATACAAAGGTGTGACACTTGTACTACTAGTTGTACTTCTTAGTAGTACTACTGGCACTGCGGGGATGGACGGACGCGGTTCTGGTGCAAGTATTCCTCTCAGGGTTGGGAGGTCAGATATACTGCTGCTAAAGTAATTAGGAGGACACGAACAATGTTTTGAAAATGATGAATTTTAATGACATACGACACAGGTACATTAATGTACATACGAGTATAGTGTATAATAAGATATCAGAAATATTATAGGTTTCTATTCGCCATCGATAGTTCTGCATAAAAGTACAATTTAATCTCTTTTCCATAATATTATGCATCCTCAAGCTTAATCAGTTAGCTGCTCAACGTTTTTCAGTAAGAAGATAAAATTGAACGCTGAAAGGGCACTTGAACGATAATGAAGCTATCTATTGGTAAATGACACGGAAAAACGAGATTAGAATTCGCTTTCAATAACAGTAAAAAATAAAGCTTTCTTTTATACCCCGGACGATTGTTATCGATACTAGAAAATAAAGACCTTTCAAGTAAAATACTCATGGGTATGAGTCTCTCGCATCTATATTGGTCTTTAGTTTAAAGATTTCTATTTATACTCGTACATATAAAATTACTTGTCCAGACTGACTGACTGATTCATCAACGCAGAGGGTTACCTACAAACTTGAAATTTTGACAGTAGAAGCATTTTATGATGTAAGCATCCACTAAGAAAGGATTTTTAGAAATTCAAATTTAATTTAATTTTAGAATTTCAAAACGAAAGGGGTAAAATAAGGAATGGAAGTTTGTATGAAAGTTTTTTTTGTATGAAAGTCCTTCATTTTCAGAGCTAGATGCACTAAATTTCATATACCCGTGTCTTTTAAGAAATTAATGAACAGTATCAGCCTTTTTTTCAAAACTTAACTACTAAGAGGGTACAATAAGTGATAAACGTTTGTATGGAAAATATCAAATCGTCATTTAGGTCACTATCAAATATGCAATACGAGATTTTTTCCGGGCGAAGCCGGAACTGGTCAGCTAGTGCTTTATATATACTCATATATAGATTTTATTAAGAGTTTGAAGTTTAAATAATAAATGCAATGAACGATCCCACAGGTTCAATGTCATACGTTTATGCTTAAATGGGCACTTGTTAGGGTTATACTAACAGCACGTTTGGAAACGTGCCCAATATGATGCCAATAAGCTAGCCATCTAGAACGGCTGACCAAAATACAGGTGATAGAATGTAAACTTATAATTCACCAGCTGAATGTTTAAAAGAGGCCTGTCAGGATCGTAGCAAATAAATACTATGGTATCTTCACAATGAAAGAGAATCGTTACTGCATACAGTACTAGCTTTTGCCCGCGGCTCTGCCCGCGTGGATGTCGGTTATCGCGACCAAATATAGCCTATATCCTTTCTCAAGGTCTAACCTATCCCTATACCAAATTTCATCAAAATCATTTCAGTGGTTTAGGCGTGAAAGCGTAACATAGAGACAGACAGACAGACACAGACAGAGTTACTTTCGCATTTATAATATTAATAATAATGAAAGAGAATCGTTACTGTATACAGTATGCCTATACTTTCGTGGACATAATAATTGTAAGCTTTGTTGTTATATCAGTAGGTTTTGATGTAACTGTTGTAACAACTACCTACATATTTAATTTCTTTTTTTTAAAGAATATTAGCAACTGAAATTACTAATATTCCCTCCAACACCTTCAAATAAGCTAAATTGCTTTTGCTAGGAGTAAGTTCACATCGGTAGTGTAATGGTCAAGACTCGAACCGGGGACCACTTGATCGTAAGGCCGACTCCTTAACCACTAAGCCACCGGTGCTTCATTGTCAAATTCAATCAAGTAGCAGGGTAGCAAAAGTAACAAATGTTTAAAGTTTTTAGTTCACCATTTAAAAATACAATAAATGGAGAACATTGAGGATGTCCTTAACTGTACCCAAAGTACGCCCGTGATAAAAAGTCATCATCATGGCCTAAGCCCCGAAGATCTTGAAGGCTTGATAAACATCGTATAGTTTTATTATCCGTTCTAATCCCAACCAGTTAAGCATTGGCCCCCGTAAAATGGCTCCCGTAAGAGTGTACGCGAAAATAAAGTAAGTAGATTAACATAATACTCCTAAACGCCGCTGAAGTACCTATTACAGAAACTGAACCAGGTATTTTGCGCCACTACAAACTTTCGACACAAGTTCTGTGTAATCAAAGCAAACAGGTGAGACTCTTATGACCCCTTAGGAATTAAACGTGGCAAAACTATTTAGAACTAGACCCCAACATGCATAGTTTAAGACATAACTTGTTCTGTCTGAATTTTGAAGTGCTAACTATCCAAGCGTGAATAGTAAAAGCGGTTAGCCACTTTTAGTTTCACCATTCTTATGGATCGCGTGGTCCCTCGTAAAGTTTTGAGCCACTTTATTGCGGTAAGCATAGAGCACGTAATCCCAGACAGTAATGTGCAGGTAGCTGAGGTGGACAACTTTGAAGCTAATATTAGATGGTCAGGGCTCGGAGCCGGAAAATAGGTAGTGCAATGATTGGACGAGCTACATTGCGGAAATCCAAATAGCCTCAACAACAATTTCAATTACAACTAAAATCGATTACACGGGCCTCCTATTCTGTTATTTGCAAACTTATTTAATGACGTCATCAAAAGCGTGCTATTTGATATTACAAGCAATTTAGATTAATAAATTAATGCGAATTCAGATGATAAATATTATTATTTGGGCGTTGATTTTACTGATTATGCAGAATTTCGACGTCTATTTAGTCACAATAATTACTCGCTTTGCCATCAAATTCAAATTGTTAATTTTCTGTGCATTATTTAGTGTATGTACCACGATTTTAAGTACAAAATCTTGGGTTGAGGTGAGATTTTCATTATTATGTGCTGTTATTTAATTTACAAGATATTTTATTTCCCATGTCTTAACATCACATACTATTTAATTTGTCTTAATTACTAATGACATTCTAATCTTTGAAGTAATTTCGTCGTTTTACTTATTTATTCAAAGTTTTGTCGAAATATGTAGTATTTTCAAGAATTTTGCCATTTTAATCAAAAATTTATCGAATTCGTAGATTATTCTTGAAAATAATTTCACCGTTTTAAACAAAGATTTATCGAAATAGTAGGTTCCATTTTTAAAACGATTTCACTATTTAAACAAAGAATGATTGGAATAGAAGAACAAATGACTTTTTTCACCATTCCAATGATCGTTACATTTATTAGGTGTGTGTGCAGGTCTCGCCACCGCGCCAGTATAATTACTCGACCGTAATTGGGAGGGGGAAGATGCAATTAGCCATTTCACAGGAGGACGGTCGTTGTCACTCCAACCCTAATGACTTCAAATAGTTCGACTACAGGGTGGTAAAGGTTGGAATGGTTTTTCATTTTTGAGTCGCTGAAATGTTATTTTTTATGAAATTTTTAGTAAAATATACTGTAAAAATATTGTTAGAAGTTAAGTGGCTATGTTTTCTTAAAAAATATGCGGAGGAATAAGTTCCACAGTAACTAAATTCTTTAAATTTCTTTTAAATCTATGAAGATTACGGCACGTATCCACCCTTTTAGTATTATTATTATAGAGCCTTGGTAATACAACAGAGATAAAGAATTGAATTTTGAACAGATTTTCTAATCATGAGTATCTTCATTTGAAACAGTTTTAGAATGAATTATAAACCAATACAATGGTAGAACATAATATACCCTTACCCATGCGTCATACGACGACTTAAAATTTAGTAGATACTATGCTAGTACTCAGTCAATATTATCTCTCTGTACTGTCGTCGTACTTTTATTCATTACTCAAAACCTTATTAAATTATTAACTGCTGATTGGGTCTTTGTTTTGTGAACAAGTTTTTAGTTTTAATTACTGTTTAGGACTTGGTTCGAATTGGGTTTGTAAAATGAATATTTTATTTAGAATTTTCTATAATACGAGTTTATTACGATTTTACAATATTCGAGTACAAAGGTTTAGAAAGTAATGCACAGGTAAGAGTTCTTCTAATTTGAAAAAAGGTCTGTTCGTTTTTGACTCCCCACCTCCGCTCCGGCGCTCGTCGCGTGAGATCGTCGCCGGCGTTGATTGGTTGTTGAGTGTTGCGTAATGTTCAATTTTGCTAATAGATGGCGTTAACATGCCCCCGCCTTTGGAAGCAGCAGGCTTTCAAAATGTCTTCGATTAAGCGTCTTCTTCGGTAGGCTGCCTTGGGAGAGGGCATATCTTAGAAGTAGCCCTCTGTACTACGCCCGATGCCGTTCGAATATCTGCGACTCTTGCCACTCCATCCTTGCCTCGGTAGACTTTTACAACTCGGCCCAACCGCCATTTCAAGGGTGGTAAATTGTCTTCCTTTATGAGGACCAGAGTGTTTTCCTCGATGTCAGCTTGGTGAAACTTCCACTTCGTACGGGTTTGTAGCTCGGACACGTACTCTTTTGACCAGCGCTGCCAGAAATGCTGCCTCATTTGTTCTATGAGTTCGTATCTCATCAGACGGGATGTTGCAGTAGTAGTCAAATCTCTGCAAGGTGGAGCGGTCAGAGGCCGCCCAATAAGGAAATGAGCTGGAGTGAGTGGAAGGAAGTCAGTAGGATCAGAGGATAAAGGGCACATAGGACGAGAATTTAGAATAGCTTCTACTTGTATGAGAACAGTGCTGAATTCCTCAAAAGTTAAATTTCGATTCCCTAAAATACGTTTGAGGTGACCCTTGCAAAGTCGGATTCCCGATTCCCATAATCCTCCAAAATGAGGCGCATATGTTGGGATAAACTTTAATTTAATACCGTTATTAGCAGCATAACTTACTAGTTCCTCACTATTGTCATTTAAAAATATAGATAACTCCTTCTCGGAGCCTACAAAAAGTCTACCATTATCGCTAAATATCTCTGTAGGTTTACCACGACGTGATATGAAACGCTTAAGAGCAAGTAAATAATCATTCGTAGAAAGACTTGATACCAATTCCAAGTGAACCGCACGCGTAAGGAAACAAACAAATAAGCATATATAACACTTGGTAAGTCTAGCTCCCCTCCCCCGGCGGCTCGCTATCATAACAGGGCCGGCATAGTCAACTCCGCAACGCATAAAAGGGTGACCAGGCGCCAAGCGCTCTATAGGTAAATTACCCATTATTGGTGTTAAGACCTTCCCTTTCATGCGTGTACACACAATACACTGACGTACTACGTTTCTTGCTAAGTTTCTACCAGCCAGCGGCCACCACGTCTCCCGGATTGTATACAAAAGGGACTGTGGCCCAGCATGAAATAATTTTAAATGCTCATTTCTAAACAAAAGCAGGACAAAATAATGTTTACTGCACAACAATATGGGATGTTTTTTATTATATTCGAAGGCAGGCGCGTTAGAGATTCTCCCCCCGACTCTAATTAATCCCTTTTCATCTAAAAATAAATTAAGACCGGCTACTTTATTAAAAATACCTTTATTGTCTATAGGTAATTGTTTTACTAAACGATTATATTCATTCCGAAATGATTGTCGCTGCACAATGCGAACCATCATAGCCACTGACGCGTCTAACTCGTCAACAGATAACGAACCGGTTTTTTTGTTTTGATTCGTAGCCTTAGCGCGCGTATTAGTTATAAAGCGTAATACATAAGCACCGCTACGTATAAGTCGCTGGAATGACGAAAACCGTGTAAATTCAATAAAAGGTTGTGAAGTAATTATTTTAGTAGCTGCACATACTGCTTGGGATTTTAATTCCGGCAAGTTAGCGTCATCATAGGTACTACGTATAACTTCGAAACTAATATTTTTATTACGTAAAAAGTCAGGGCCGTCCCACCACAACGTACAGTGAACGAGTGCATCTAAATATTCTCCCCTAGACACCAAATCGGCCGGATTCTCCTTGCCACTTACGTGTAGCCACGCCGAATCACCAGTCAGTTCATTAATTTCTGTTACCCGATGTTGTACAAAGGTTTTTAATACATGAGGAGACATACGTATCCATCCCATGACTATAGTTGAGTCGGTCCAGAAATATACCTTATCGAATGTTAATCGGAGAGATTCCATGATCTTCTGATATAATTTAGCACCTAATAGGGCACCGCACAACTCCAGTCTGGGAATGGTAATTACCTTTATCGGTGCTACCTTACTTTTCGCGCATAACAACCGAACCGTAACTAGGGAATCATCATCTGCATTATAAGTACGTATATAGGCACACGCGCCATAGGCATTCTGCGAAGCGTCTGTGAAAATATGCAATTCTTTTATTATGTTTTGACTATTGATTACGTGTCTCGGAATACGAAGGGTGTGTAAATATTGTAGGGTGTCAACAAACTTAATCCACTCTGATCTAATGGTGGTGGAAACCTCATCATCCCAACCAATTTTACACAACCACAATTTCTGTAACAGAATTTTTGCGGTTATAGTAACGGGAGCTAACAATCCTAGTGGATCATAATTATATTTGAGCTATAATTGATAACATAGTTCTTTTAGTTGTAGCTGAGTGACACGATTTCGTAAGCGCGGTGGTGAAATGCAGTTCATCACTAGTGTTGTACCAACCTATTCCCAGAGTTTTATTTTGACAATTATCACCCACACACAGTTCCCTTGAAGTGCTGAAGTTAATATCACGGTTAAAGGTCCATTTACGTAACGGAAAGCAACCCGATGACAATACTTGAGACACTCTTTCGCAAATACTTAACAGGGCCTCCTTAGAGTCCTGGCCTACAATTAAATCGTCAACAAATATATCCTCCTTAATAAATTTAGCTACTAACTCATCATCAGAGTCAAGGGCCAGTTGTCTGAGACAGCGCATGCTTAGGTAAGGCGCAGAAGACATGCCATACGTGACCGTGTTTAATCTATAAATTGACAATGGCGCAGTTGGGTCCTCCCTCCAAACTATGAGTTGCAGATTTCTTTGATCTTCTTGCAAACTACATTGTCTAAACATCTTCTCCACGTCAGCAGTAGCTACATAAGTGTACTGTCTAAAACGAAGTAGTATGGCGAAGATGTCATTGTGAAGAGTTGGTCCCACTAACTGAATGTCATTCAGGGATTTATTTGAAGTAGTCACAGCACTAGCGTCAAACACGACCCGTAATTTAGTAGTGGTGCTGTGCTCTCGATAAACTCCATGATGGGGTAAAAAATAATTCGGAGTTTCGTATCTATCTATTTTTTCCATATGACCCATATCACAATATTCACGAATAAAATCTGTGTACATTTTTTTGAAATGAGGTAAGCGTTTAAACTTACGTTCTAATGCGAAAAACCGCGACTTGGCTAACTCGTATGAGTCACCGAGGCTATCAGCTGATTCCCGTAATGGAATGCGCACTGAAAATCTACCGGTAACGGGATCGCGTTTGGTAGTCTCGGTAAATAACCTTTCACATATATGTTCCTCTTCCGTTAATATAGCACTAGTATGATTGACGTGTTCCAGTTCCCAAAACTGTTTTAATTGACAATCTAAAGTTTGTGAAAGGTTACACTGAAGTCGGTTAACACTACGCGTGTCTGAAATAACCGGTCCCGATACTAACCATCCTAATTTCGAACTCTGTAGGTATGGTCCGCTCGGTAATCTTATTCTATTATTTTGTAATAAGTCCCAATAAAGGTCCGCTCCTATTAACAAATCGATCTCGGACGATTTATTAAAGGAAGGATCTGCGAGTTCAATACCGTTGGGAACACGTAATGAATTAAATTCGATAGGTTTTGTGGGCAGAGTTGAAGTGAGACACGGTAAAACCATACACTTGACTACTGTCTTATAATTGTATATCTTAGAGCGTATAGTAATTTCGCATAATGAACTAGACTGTGTGACGACTTGTCCTACCCCCGATATTTGCATAGTGGACTGTATAAATGGAACGTTTAACTTTGCAAATAATTTGTTCGTAATAAAGCAATGTTGACTTCCGTTGTCTAACAAAGCGCGTATAGTAATACTTTTACCTTTGCTATCAATAACATCAATAAGTGCAGTACATAATAGAACTTGTTGCAACGGCATTAAGTTCGACTTTAGGTTACTCGCATACTCTGTCTGCGAATGGAAGGCGTTTAGCGAGTCCTGCGGCTTATCAGCTAACGGTGAATTATGCGCACGGCCAGCTGATCCGTCGCCCGGGTTGGAATTATTTATGTGTAACAAACTATTATGTTTTTGTTGACATTGCTTACACGGTCCGAACGAACATTCGTTTATCGTATGTCCGGCGCGCAAACAATTACCGCATAAATTATTTTCCTTAACGAATTTCAATCTGTCTGTGATAGACATATTTAAAAAAGTAATACACGTATAAAGTGCATGATTATCCTTGCACAAATTACACACAAAGGTGCGCTTAAAAATTTTCTTGTTATTTGCACTTTTGTGGGTAGAAACATGACTGTGAGTTTTTTGTAGTGAATTATTTGATTGCTTTTTAAGCTCGGATATCGATTTGCGTTCAAGACCTTGTTTGTTATGTGGAGCCTTATGATTATTAAAGGTGACCTCCAACATATCGGCCCTATTCCTTAAAAAGGTTAATAAATCGTCTAATTTTAATTTATAGTTAGAATCTACGTGTGCATTCGAAATTATACCTTTGTGGGTTTCCCATTCCTTTTCAGTGGCTATATCTAATTTAGCTGTAATTAAATAGATAACTAACGTGTCCCACGACTTGGTTGGTTCATTTAAAGTGTGTAGGGCGCGTAAGTTTTTTAATATTGCGTCGATTAATGTTCGTATTTGCAACGGGGATTCTTTGGTAACAGCTGGCGCGGAAAACAATGATCTCACATGGTTATATACTAGTAATCTATTATTATGAAATCTGCCCTCGAGTAATTCCCATGCGTGAATATAATTAATTGCTGTAAATTCTAATGCATTGATTACTTGTAGTGCGCAATCAGTGAGGGCTGATTTCAAATAATGAAACTTTTGAATAGCATCTAAGTCAGTACGCTCGTGTATCATGGTTAGGTACGAATTTCTAAATTCTAACCACTTATCATAGGAGCCGTCAAAGGAGGGTAACTTAATAACAGGTAGCTTAACGGACACGACCTTTTGACTTTGAGAATGCGAACACTTAGAATTAATATCTTCGTTTCCTTTAATGAGATTTTTAGCGATAGCAATAGACTTATAATACTGTTCTTCTATTAGTTCCCGGTATTCTAACTGCTGCTCCAAATCTGAACTATTAACCAGTACTTCTATTTGACTTTGAACATTAGAAAATTTATCGAAACATGATTCAGCTGATTGAATACGTAGATTTATTTCGGTAACTTGCGTCTCGCTTATTGTCACCGATTCAAATTTACTAAAATATTTGTCAAATAGCGTTAATCGACCCTTTAACGTACCCCTAAGCTTTTGTAGCTCAGTAATTTTAGGTACGTCCTGAGAAATAACGTGCTTATCTGTACTTATACCCGTGCTTGCACTATTAGCATCTGGGTTAGTCATTTTGGGAAACGATAAAGCTTGTCTACCCCCAGCTACGCACTAGTTATTTTTAAAGCTAGAAAAGCTCGTTTCTCAACTATCAGGGAATAATAAAATCAAATTGAACTGTAAATTAGAAATTAAGCACTGTTAACACACATTAAATATAAGGGAAGGATAAGATAGGAATGGAGGCTCTGACCTTTATTTTCTCCCGTTGATTTCTTCGCTGGTACTTTTTCCGCTGAAGTGTAAATTCGGCTTCGAAGACCATATGTTTAGGACTTGGTTCGAATTGGGTTTGTAAAATGAATATTTTATTTAGAATTTTCTATAATACGAGTTTATTACGATTTTACAATATTCGAGTACAAAGGTTTAGAAAGTAATGCACAGGTAAGAGTTCTTCTAATTTGAAAAAAGGTCTGTTCGTTTTTGACTCCCCACCTCCGCTCCGGCGCTCGTCGCGTGAGATCGTCGCCGGCGTTGATTGGTTGTTGAGTGTTGCGTAATGTTCAATTTTGCTAATAGATGGCGTTAACAATTACTTTTTCTGGGTAATATATATATATAGCTGATATAAGTTATTTCTGTCTAGGATAGCTGTCTAAAAAATATTTGATCCATATATACCTTCCAAGCGATCACCAATTTTGGTTGTATTTTTTCTTCTGACAACAAAATTTTGTTTAAAAAATAAGTGACCACTACACGTTATTCCAACTGAAGTTATCTCTGCAAATTTAACAAATGAGTTTGGCATTACCTTCACGAATGTTAGCGAACACGAATAAGCAACATTTCAGATGCCATTTTCGTTGTTAAAAGTACAAACTCGGGTGAGCTAACGTCCAACAGTTAGTTTACGGCAATTTGGAACAATGGTAAACTTACTAGATGTTACTATCTCGATCGTACAGTTGTTTCACTTTTCTTGTTAGTGGCCCGTATATTTTCACATGTTGTGTAACATTTGTATTTTCTAATAGAAACTTAGTCTGGCTGGAAGATATAACTCCCTAAATAATTGTTGTTGCTATTTTTTTTCGAGTCATTAATTATTATTTTAGTACATATTCTGCTACCCAGCAACTGGAAGATTCACACATATCTGTTATCACCATATGACATAGTCAAGAAACAGAATTCCGGGTCCTATAAGCGGGGCGTGAAAAGACATTGATGAGGCCGTCAAGCTGAGTGCTACCACTATTAATAATATATGGTACATGTTTCCGATGGTGACCCTCTGTCCGAGACTTTGCCTTTAGCTTAACATCAGGCGAGGTGAAGTCAAATTGATGTGTCATTTATATAAAAAAGAACAGTTGGTTCGTGCCGTACGCGAATGATAAAGTTCTGGTCGTAAATATGAAAAAAGTTGAATAGTCCTCGTACGGGCCAACAACTTATCCTGACTGATTTATCATAGCAAAGCTTAAACCACTGAACATACTTTAAAATTTTATTTCTAATGCCTTTTATGCTACAACTTCTGCTAAATACTGAAGGATTTTGAATTGTTCACCCTTTTTCCGTGCGGAAATCTCCTTGGATATCTCCGCCGCTGGAGCCGGAGGGGGTGGTTATGTCTGACTCGAACCGACTAAATCGCACGCCGTCTGTGGAGTCGTCGAGCAAGGCCGAAGGTGAGATTGTCTTCGACATATCCCTCTCACCCCAAGGAATTCACTGAACTGCTGCCTCTCAATGTTGGGAGGCTTTGGCCTACTGTTTCTGAGGGATTGAAATACGATATTATTATTTTCTTCACAAATTTTTGTCATCATCTTTCTTATCATAATTTGGTGATTTCACTGATAACTGACATGAGCCATAGAGATGAACTTGTAAAAATTTCTTTTTACTCAAATAAACTGTACTAACAAAAAGTATTACCACTGTTAAAATAGTAGATACTAAGTATTTGGTCTTCTATATAAACTATACTCCCATAGCGTAAGTAATGACAATTTATAACTCCGTCGTCTTTGGTCACCAAAACTATTCATTATACCTACCATTCCTGTTACCCTGCCATTACGCCTTATGATAAATGAATAGCAGGTGTAAACTACTCGCATTAATATTCTCCGAGGTAGGGGTAGAATCCACAATGCCCATGTCAGTGTCAATATTAGGCTTGATACGAGCAAACACTACCGCCAATTTCAGGCAGTAATAAAACTGTATGAAACCGCAGTCAGTTATTAAAGTTAATAATACCATCATACTACAAAGAAATAATTATTTTAACATACATGATAGGTATTTTATTTTGTAATACTGTGTAGGGTTTCCAAGTTTGAATAATATATGTATCGCAATACAGTGAATTGATTAATGATTCATGTTCTGATCTGTTCCATTCAATTCTCGGCAAAGCTATAGCGATGCATATATTGCAACACAATTCTCTGAGTATCGCAGACTGAGTCCGGTCCGATTGCCAATTTATTGACTCACAAAGGTCCTTTATCTTGGATATCCACAACCTGGATCAAGCTGACAAAAAGACAAATTGTGACCATTCAGTAATCCGGGCTTATTGCCCATTGATGGTCGTTGCTTAATGCCTAAAAAAATGGAGCACGTGAAAAGAAATGTGTAGACAAAGGTGCTTTCAATATGGCTTACAATGACTTGGTAATACACAATTTATTTACGAATACCACTTTGGTATATTCTTGATTGAAAAGAGGGTTGAGAGCAGTAGACATTCCATTTTTTCCTACATTTTAATTTCGATTCTTTAAATGAAAGATAAAAAATATTTTTTACTGACGTTAATAAAGTTAATCTTCGTAATTAATGTCTGTACCTAAGCAATAACTCAAAAATAAATGTAAAGTACCTGACATTTTGTGTTTGAAGTTTGAAGAGTATTTATTATTAAACCTTAAAATAAAAAGCACTAGACATTAATCACATAAATCTCTAATATCTCATTCCATTACACTTAAACTTCATTCTAGAAAATATACTAGTTTTTTGTTTAATATCTTATACTGAGATATAAATCGTGATTTGTGTAGGGTTATCCGATTGAATGGTCTTTCAATTACAGTTGGATAGACCTAAATAAATAGACAATATAAAAACCTAAAAAAAAAAATTGCCCGATGGGGCCGGTAGACGTGTCATGATGGTAGGTATACGTCAAAATAGATCGCCATGCCGGTTCGACATTTGTTGTCACTGTATTATGATGACTTCCTATTCCTGCTCAAGCTGAAATACCCATTAAGTACAACTGAATAACACAAATTGATATTTTGTGCTGTCTGATAACTAAACGCTTAGGTACTAATGTGTTACTGATGATTCAAACATTATTTGAATTTCTTATCAAAAGTAATTTCTTCTCTAACTACATTGTAATAATGACAAAACAACTGCAACTTTAAAATATTTCACCTGTCACTGATTTGAAATTATAATAAAAACTATTTCTTTGTTTAACTCGGCTATTTCTTTGTGAGATATTATTCACATACAATGAACCTTGTTGAAATACATATTAGTTTACAACTTCTTAAAAATATATTGGAAGAACTTCGAACTTATAATACCATAAGTTTATAAGTCTTTCAAAGTTGTTGTATGACTTCAAGCGAAGTCACACATTATAGGCTTAGGTATAACTTGGCCAACAATACTTACGTTGATTATAATATTTTACTAGAATTTAATTTAGAAAGCAGTAGAGAAATGCGAGAAAGTACTAAAGTGAAGATGTGATGAGTTATATACAGGAAAAGAACGGCACTATAAGTAGAGAAGACGAGTGGTGCTATGCAGAGTCTGCACAGGTATAATTCTTTTCCTACAGGTGATAGTACAGGTACATAAATAGTGACAGCGCATTCTTTCGTTGTTCTTTCTTTGAACACCAGGTTTCTTTTACATATTTTTTTTAGGAAGAATGCTCTTGTTTCAGCTCTAGCTCTATGTTCGTTTGGTCTAAAGCCACCTTAACATGTAGCAAGAAGGAGAAGGGCAGAAGAAGAAGATAGAGCGATAAGCATTCTGTTACCTGAAGGTAATAATATTAGGTAGGAAAGTGATATTTCTATAGCTTAGCCCACTCTTTCCATAAACTTATTTCGTAACATCAAATACATCGTACCGAAATATGTCACAAAGAAAGTGCTTTTCTAATCTAATCTTTTCATATTCATAAATAATGTTTATGTTGTATTGTTGAGTAAAGATGATTTAGATTGAGGGATCAACATTAATAACTTGTATGAAATTACTTTACCTGATATTTACTAGGTATATTCATATTATTCATATCAGAATTACTTCGTCTTTTTTTTCTTTTTTGTTCTTTTCAATTTACGTGGTTGATTATTTTATATCAAGGAGGTTAAAAAAAGCCTAGCTACAGATTTTTACTAGTATTTATATTATTCTTAAATTGCCGTGAGTTAGGTCAATTCCGATAATTACCTATACTCGTACTAGGCAAACAAATATCCCAACATTTAAACACTCTGAAATTCAAAATTCTCTACAAAATAAATACAACGAAGCTTCAAAGCAAACATTTTCCAATTGAAACACGATCACTAAATCATCGAAACTAGATGTTCCAAGAATGTAGCTGTTAAAATAAATAGAGAAATAAAATATTCCTCCATCAACATGCATGCATGAACACAATCACCAAAATAACTGTACTTAATATACCGCCACCCAGCCAGTTGGACTGACAGCCTGAAAAAAAGTTGGTGGGTATAGACTGGATACGGATAATGGAAATGCGGAGTCAACGACGTACATTGGGGAGGCATATGTACAGTAGTGGACGGTGCTAGACAGGCCAGGTTCGTGCAACTGCTGCATGCGCCGCAACAGATGATGGCCTGCAGGGCCATTAGGAGGTACCGCACGATATCCTGTGAAGCGGCGAGTCTCCTAGCCGGATCGCCACCGTGGATCCTGGAAGCGAGATCCCTTGCGGCACTGTATCGGTTCCGTAAGGAGGCGCGAAAGCGTGGATACGATCCCGAGCCCGAAGGCATTCGGGCCGAGAGGTCCCGGCTCCACGGGATCATGGTGGCGGAGTGGGAGCGACGACTTGAGCAACGACGAGCAGGGCATGCCGTCATAGAGGCGGTAAGGCCCATCATGGGGGAATGGCTCGAGAGGCCACATGGCTTTTTTTTTTTTTTTTTTTTTTTTTTTTCGTGCGGAAATCCCCTCGGATACCCCCCCTGCCGGAGCCGGAAGGGGAGGTTATGTCGGACTCGAACCGACTAAAACCGCACGCCGACTGTGGGTCGTGGTGCTAGGCCGGAGGTGAGGTTGTCAAAAACATATCCCTCGCACCCCGGCTGACCCAGGGCCATCCCTTACGGTCTGGCCCTCCTCAGGAGGGGGGACAACGGTGTCCCCAACTCGCCCCGGAATGGGGAGGCGCGCTGTTCAGCGCGCCGCCGCCGTGGCCTGCTTCTGCTGGGGTGACAGGCGGCTCCACCCGTCACCCCCAGGCTCGCGCTCATGGGGGACGGAGGTCAGTCAGTGCCCTCCGACGCCCGAGTTGCCTGCGCGCGCGGGCGGCGCGATCCGCGAGTCTTTCTCGCTCGCGCCGCCTCTCCCGCTCCGCCGTCTCCTTCACGACCATTACCTGCTCGCTGAAGGAGACGCCGGCCGCCCACGCGTCCGCGCAGCGGACCATTGCTGTGAGCAGGGTGGCGAGGGTGAGAACTCTCACTCCCAGGGCCGCCACTAGCTCCCGCCTCGGTTCAGCCCATGCCGGGCACTCGGTGAGCGTGTGCAGCCCCGTGTCCTCGCTCGCGTCGCAGTGATGGCACTCGGACGTTGGCTCCTTTTCGATCCGACACAGATATCTCCCGAAGCACCCGTGCCCGGTGATAATCTGCGTCAGTCGATACGAGAGGCTGCCATGTGGCCTCTCGAGCCATTCCCCCATGATGGGCCTTACCGCCTCTATGACGGCATGCCCTGCGCGTCGTTGCTCAAGTCGTCGCTCCCACTCCGCCACCACGATCCCGTGGAGCCGGGACCTCTCGGCCCGAATGTCTTCGGGCTCGGGATCGTATCCCCGCTCCCGCGCCTCCTTAAAGAGGCCACATGGCAGCCTCTCGTATCGACTGACGCAGATTATCACCGGGCACGGGTGCTTCGGGAGATATCTGTGTCGGATCGAAAAGGAGCCAACGTCCGAGTGCCATCACTGCGACGCGAGCGAGGACACAGAGCTGCACACGCTCACCGAGTGCCCGGCATGGGCCGGTCCGAGGCGGAAGCTAGTGGCAGCCCTGGGAGTGAGAGTTCTCACCCTCGCCACCCTGCTCACAGCAATGGTCAGCTGCGCGGACGCGTGGGCGGCCGGCGTCTCCTTCAGCGAGCAGGTAATGGTCGTGAAGGAGACGGCGGAGCGGGAGAGGCGGCGCGAGCGAGAAAGACTCGCGGATCGCGCCGCCCGCGCGCAGGCAACTCGGGCGTCGGAGGGCACTGACTGACCTCCGTCCCCCAAGAGCGCGGGCCTGGGGGTGACGGGTGGAGCCACCTGTCACCCCAGCAGAAGCAGGCCACGGCGGCGGCGCGCTTAATAGCGCGCCTCCCCATTCCGGGGGCGAGCTCGGGACACCGTTGTCCCCCTTCCTGAGGAGGGCCAGACCGTAAGGGATGCCCCTGGGTCAGCCGGGGTGCGAGGGATATGTCTATGACAACCTCACCTCCGGCCTAGCACCAAGACCCACAGTCGGCGTGCGGTTTTAGTCGGTTCGAGTCCGACATAACCTCCCCTTCCGGCTCCGGCAGGGGGGGTATCCGAGGGGATATCCGCATGAAAAAAAAAAAAAACTAATTGATTGAAACAATGAAGAGTCAAGTGGTCATTATAGTGTAAGAACTGCAATATCTGGCGTCTATATCTTGAGAATTAGTGTACCATTCGGTTCAACGATATCCGTTGGTGATACCTTGGATGAAATAGATGCCTTTAATCGCTAATGTATCATATTCTCAAAAGACCACATTCGTAAAACATCACTTTCGCAAAACACGATAATTTCATAATATTCTAGAAACATAATACTAGCAAAATATGATATTCGCAAGAAATCATATTCGCTATAATATCATATTCTCAAAATAACACATTTTTAATCTAAAAGTAACATCAGGGAAAAACTAAAAACTATTCTTGATATTATGTAAGTAATTCATTTTATTTCTGAAAATATGATACAGGCTGACCATGTATTTTACTTATTTATGATTATAAGTACGAGTACTAAAGTGAAGATTATGAATAATAAAGACGTCTATAAGTCTGGTTTGATTTATATCATGTTATTACTTTGCGAGTATAGTTCAAATTAATGTTAGTGGGTGAAAATGGACCATTGCTATGATTAATAACGCACATAGTGCGTCATAAATTCAAATTGAGTACTTAAAAATTAAATTTTGTACTCTATTTTTTATTAACAGATTTTCAGTGGTGAAATCTAACCTGATATGGGTTAGTTTAGAAAGTCAATGAGAAAGTTATTATATTATTTTGTTAAGGTTTCATTTCCATAATATCGATAATAAATATTAACTGGGTCGAATCCCACTAAGCGCGAATCAAATAATAGAAGAGATATAAAGGAAAATGAAATAAAATTGTATGGTATCATCCATTTATTATATTGTGTACAATATTAAGCTAGTAGCGAGACGTTGTTTGATATTAAGTGTACTCAGTCACCCACGCATGTTACGGGAAGCAATCCAGGCGGCGTTGACACTTGACAGAAATAAGCCCTTGAATTTTATCAGTATAATACAAACGTATTTATA
The DNA here is from genome assembly GCA_914829495.1 of Eilema sororculum. Lineage (NCBI taxonomy): Eukaryota > Metazoa > Arthropoda > Insecta > Lepidoptera > Erebidae > Eilema > Eilema sororculum. The sequence goes on along the minus strand of OU618545.1, from coordinate 9,743,874 downwards.
GGTCAGTATTAGATCAATCTTGACTATAGAGCTTTAAAATGATCTGATGATGAATGCCATTGCCATTGCATATTACATATGATTGAATAATAATAATTAGTTTTTCTTTTTAGCACCTCATGATGGAGTTGTAAAAAAAAATATATATTGTAAGTTAGGCATGATAGGTTTTTGTGTGCTGCAGCATGTCTTAATAAAAAACATTTTTTCTTACTCCTTTCTTTCTAAAAGCAATTCATACTGTTTTATGGTACATTCGACCAAACGCGAGTAAAGTTTATTCCTAAAATAAACAGGCAATATTACCCACATATTGGCTGTTTATTCTAGGAATAGTTTATTTTAGTGATTTAAATGTATTATCGTCTGAACTATAGGCGCTAGTACCTACTGTTTATCTAATCTGTGCTAAAGGTGTGTACCAAATATCAGATCCATCAGTCGACAGGAATATTTTGATTCTTTTTTTTTTACAGAAAAAGCTTTGTGATAATTTTGAGTACTTTGTTCGTCAAAACCGGCCTGATGCTAATTCTACACTAGCTGATGCCCGCGACTTTACCGAAATTCTGTTCCCTTCCCGTTTATTTACATACAACCATTCCGTGTTACTTCAGAAATATACGAAAAAAATAAGCCAAATCGGTAGAGCCGTTCTCGAGTTTAGCTCTTAGTAATATACATTTCTATATGGTAGACATCCATACAGTTGCTTCTTTTCCATTCTTTCCATTTCTCGCTATTTCGATCTAAGATATCAGGTTAACAACAACAGTGTAAAAGTCGTCATACGCTAAGTAACTAGCAACGAGCATAATAAAACAAATCTAGCAGAGTACGGCCATATTTTGTGCCGAAGGGCTCCGCGGTTCTGAGAAATTGATAAACTTTTTCAGTTCCAACAGGAAATCTCATTACATAGAAGGAAACGAATTAAATTCACTTGACAATTTAATATTGACCATTTTGCTTTTATCAAGTGATAAGTAGTTTAAGTGATCATTATAAATGTCCACATTATTCACACACCGACGATGTAACGTCAACAAAATTGTTTATTGAAAAAGTTATATTATGTCTACAAAGAGTTCAGGATATTTCCTCATATTGGAAAAGTTGTCATATTATAGGGAAGCGACGACGTCCCCCTACTGTTTTGCTTGAAAATTTTAGAAGATTATTTTCTCCAATTTTGCGTGTTACTAAAACTAAACTATGTGAAAACCACGGTGAAAACGTATTACGAGTAGTATAACTGGGATGTCTATTATTAGAAGCGGACTGCGATATACTAATTGATTGATTGCAGACTTCATAGTATCAATAGCAACTTTACGTTAGCAGTTAGTTTAGATGTGTAAAGATTATAAATAATAAAAAATAATTGTAATGTAAATAATAATGATAGTTGAACTTTGAACACTGAATACAGTGGAAGTACATTTCCTGGATTCGTGTTAAGGAACTTGTTGACACTGCATATTTTCTTTTTTTAGAACGTGTTGTGCAGTCCTGCAATCACGTAGTTACAACGACATGTATTTTTAACTTACTTTGAATACGAACTTTTGTTAACATGAAAGCTCCACTGTATTCGTTCAACTAAGCAATACATTCACTAAAAGCTTTTTAACTTCAAACAGATAAACGATTCAGCGAATCGCAAATCGTTACATTTTATCATTCAAAGAAACATCTGCCCCTTGATCGCCCCAATTTCCGACGAAAAGAAACTTTTTTATTCGAAACTTTTACAAATTTTTAGACGATGTTCTGTATTTCATGATGGCTTAATATCTTCTGATGAGATTAGTATTTACATAATGCTGAGGTAATGTTTTGTTTTTTAAAATATATACTTCCATTAATGATCTTATAAGCAAGAACATTAGGCTATTTTGGATAAAATTATTTTAATGTTAATTTATTTTTCGTGTGGAATTCTCCCTGAATACCCACCGGCTTTAATATTCGATGAAAATTGACTAAAACCGCACACTATTTTGGTCTACAGATGGTGGACGATAGAGGGTGTAAGATTGTCCAAAACACATTTCATCTCTAGTTTTGGCTGTTAATTTCATTAATATGCAATACTAAACTGCAATAAAAATTGCACTGCAGTTCAGAATTAGATTTTCATTTCCTCTCACACTTTAATGACAGAACCGAATACATCTCAGTTATTATGCCATTCGCATACTCCCTATGCGAATGGTATAATTTGACACGGACCCAGTCCTGTAGAATGTAATACAATACCATTGAGCGGGATTATGGGGGAAAGCTGCTCCTCTGAGGGTAATTTTAAGGTTGGGGAGCCCATTCCTGATAAATTATAGTAGACTTAACTGTACAGTTTATTATTACATAAGTTTAATCAAGATTTATATGAAGAAACACATTAATTTAGAGGTTTTTAAATCAAATAGTCCTGATATGTCTGTGAACCTATTGATGGCAATTCATACACAAAACTTGATACCATAAATTCATGCTTCACCGCATATCATACACTGTCATATCTACTTTGATTAAGGCAGAGCTTAGTTTTTTATTTAAATAAATAATCCACAACATTTTACACACGCTAACTAGACACATGGTAAGCTTAACTAGCTTGTGTTAAGGAATCTAGAATGCGGATTAACACTAAAATATTTTACAAATCTTTTTTATATTGGAAAGCATCTGTCTATAGTAAATGTAGTGTTATGATTCCCAGAAGACAAACTTAATTTACATATTCAATGTTTTTTTTTTTCACAATTTTATGTAAGGTTTTGGGGCCACAGTGTTCAATAAATTAGAATTTGTTAAGCTACTTTTGTAGTTGACTGTACATCATCATCATCAATTACAATGCTTGCATTCAATTTATATAAAACAATAATAATTAGGTACATACATATCAATAAAACACAAAATGTGTTCATATGTTTTTCAAATGATTTATTTTTCATGACATTCCCGACATTAATGTAAAAGGAGATGGAAAATGGTGGGCCCAAATGTAATAAGTTGAGATATGATCTAAAAAATTAGTCATATTTTTCTATCTTATAATATGAAAAATCACCTCAATTCTCAATCTGGATGCGGAGAAATATGAGAAAATAGTTTTCGTGAGATTATCAATTGAGTAATCGATTACACTAAAATATTTGCTGTAAATAATTAACTCAAAGTAATTGAATGCACTATATATACTTACATGCATTATAGTGCATATAATTACAGTCATATTATTAAATCAAATATCAATTAATTACTGAGAAACCAATATTAATGATTATCGATTTCATATCGATTCAAATCTCTCTTATATTTGTAGTCTATGTCACTGGCATGGCTACGTAGTACATATCTTCTAATCTGTGGACATGGCAGCTGACTAACATTGACACTAGACAGTTGCTGACTGTTTTTGTTTGCTCATCGTTTGGTGTTTTCCGATGCGTTTTGAGTGCTTTCCCGATTATTCGTCATTTTTTACGACAACTGCTTTGTATTTTACGGATTCTGACCCTGCCTACCTTGTACGACCCTTACTTTCACCTTGGACACCGAAGATCGCTCACACGTTTGACTTGGAATTGTTATTTTGCATTTAACCGCCAGCTTGTGGATTGGATATTATTGAAACTATGGATCGCTGTGTGAATTGTGGTATATCCACTGGTCACTGCAATACACTGGGCCGACGGCCCTTACACGATGAAACAATTCTGTCAGTGATTCGGCAATGGCTTGCACCTCAGTCTGTAAGTAAATACCTGTGACCTCATCTAACCAGCTACCATCCTGGCAGGTTTAAAATGTAAAATGTGTTTAATAGAAGGTGAATAAAACACTATATTCAATGATTTTTTATTTTATTTTAGACATCCTTTCCCTAACTCCTTACCTAACAGGTAAGGAGTTAGCTACCTATCGCTTGAAGTATTTGACGTTCATTCATATGATTTTTCAAACATTTTCTAGTAAATATAATAACTATTAGTGCAAAAGAACACATTTTGCACTTCAGGAATCAGCTGTTAGATAAAGATTGTAACATAACCTCACTTTTACATAATCTCTTATATCTCTGTTCTCAGATTGACAAAATCCGCAGAATTTTCAGTGAAAGGTTGATAATATATAAGCTATTAATTGACACCACTTTCATCTTCTTACAACTAGGCCCAAGATTGTATGTAATCGTTTCAGTCTCCTTTTGACGTACATAATTATGTGCTCTTTATGAGCCTGAACTGAATAAACGATTTTGATACTTTGATTGAGTTAAATGCTAACCTTAATCAGTGTGCTATGATTTATGTTATAATATATTATATTTGTTACGGGAAATATGTATAATGCAGGTATTATTTACAATGGCTAGATATTGCATAGAATATCGAATTATTAGTGTCGGTAACGTATACATGGGGCAAGCATTATATATTATTATTATAATATTCATGAACAATCATCTTATACTAAGTAGAAAATAGATTGCAAGAGATTACGTTAAGATCCGCAATAATCAATATATTATTTATGAAATGAAATAAGATCGAATGGTTGCTTACTTATATCAATACCATATCAATAAACCATGACAATGTTATGGGGTATTAGTATAATTTGAAAAAATAACTGAATATACGAATTCATTTTACTATTTTGGGATTCGAACCTACAACCAGTCGACATCCGCGAACGCTTGGGGTGCATTACTTGCTCGCAGAAGGAGGCGGCCGGTCGGGTCCGGACTAGACTCCGGGCCCGGGAAGCCCGCGCAGAGCGAAGGCAAACCGGACGTCGGAGGTCGCAGAACGACCTCCGTCCTCCATGAGCGTTGGCCTGGGGGTGACCGGTGGAGCCACCTGTCACCCTAGCAGAAGCAGGCCGCGGCGGCGGCGCAAAATGCGCCTTCCCGTAACCGGGGCTAGATGGGGTCACTGTGGTCCGCACAACCCGAAGGGGGCCGGGGTGCGAGAGATAATATGGTTTTGGTAATCTCACCTCCGGCAACCAAGGACCCAAGACGGCGTGCGTTTTAGTCGGTTCGAGTCCGACATAACCACCACCACCGGCTTCGTGGGGGTGGTATCCATGGGGATTTATCGCACGATAAAAAAAACCAGTCGACATCAACTTTACATTGCGAGGTATCAGCAAAAATCTTAATTATTGAGAATAATTTGTAGGTAGGTACTGTCAGCATCAGAAAGATGTTTACGTACAAATTACTCAAAATGATCATAATTTAATTTTATTACTATTCTAGTTGCCTGATTGTTCTGATATTTGGAACACATCTTTAGTTTGGACAATAATACCATTTAAATCAATGAATCAGTTTGATTTGCACTTAATACGAGAGTTTTATGATCATGTTGAGACTTCATCATCAAGATACTTATGACGCTGAGTGTACGTACTACGTGTCGTACCCTAATCCTACTAATATTACAAATCGTCGTTCGGCATTCATTACCGCGAATGTAAATTTCGGCCACTTTTGAGGAATGAAAAAATGCACGAGTCACGTTCGCGGTAATACTTAAAGCGCACATTTATTTGATATTGTTGACCTTTCTGGCCATATTTTATACTAGCTTTTGCCCGCAGCTCCGCCCGCGTGGATGTCGGTTATCGCGACAAAACATAGCCTATGTCCTTTCTCAAGGTCTAATCTACACCTATACCAAATTTCATCAAATTCGGTTCAGTGGTTGAGGCGTGAAAGCGTAACATACAGACAGGCAGACAGACAGACAGACAGACAGACAGACAGACAGACAGACAGACAGAGTTACTTTCGCATTTATAATATTAAGTATGGATACACGATTGCTTTTTGACTATATATTGTTGAATAGACAAATAAAAAATAAAGTAGGTATTTTTTCACATTCGCGGTAATGAATGCCGAACGACGAAATGTGAAAGTTTGTAAGTATAAACAGATGAAATTGATCTATCCATACATTTTTACGTGAAAGAGTAACAAACATTGAATGTTCGCGTTCGCGTAAAAACGGCTGGAGCGATTTTAATAAAATTTGGTATGGCGTTAACTAATACCCTGGATTGACACATAGGCCATGTTTGGTCGCGATAACTGACATCCACGCGGGCGGAGCTGCGGGTAACAACTAGTAATATTATAAATGTGGAAATTTGTGATGTTTGTATGTTTGGATGTATGTTATTCAACCACGAACTAACGGCTAGGATAGGATAGGATAGGATAGGGGACTCTTTTGTCCGCACTTAGCCTCTCTTTTGGGCCATTGTGCGTAGAGAGTGCTGGCTAGAGCAGCCAGCCTAGCTCCGCCCAGAAACGCAGAAGCTTACTGGGGGCTTCACAGGCTTCGCGGAGCGACCTCACTGTGCCGAGGATTTGGGATCGTTGGGCGGCCACTGCCTCGCATTCCAGTATTACGTGGGCGGCCGTTTCCTCGGCGCTGAAGCACCCCCTGCAGAGGGGACTATCCGTGACGCCGATGGTATGTAGGTGCTTGTTGAGGGGGCAGTGGCCCGTTATTGTCCCCATAATTGTCCTTAGACTTGTTCTGTCTAGTCTTAGGAGACGTTTCGTTAGCCGTTTATTTATCGACGGCACAGCCTGTTTTGATTGCCTGCAGTCGATGGTTTGTACCCATCTTTGGTTATGTAGTTCCACAGATCTCTGGCGTATCCAGGTACGGATCTGTGAAAAAGGGATCGGCAGTAGTGGTAGTGGGCCAGCAGTGGTCATATCGGAGCCCCTCCTCGCGAGTTCGTCCGCAGCATCGTTTCCGTAGGACCCACTGTGCCCTTTTATCCACTGTAGCTTTACTACATTATGGGTGGATAGCTGGTTCAAAGCAGTTTGGCATTCTGCCACTAGTGTGCTGTTGGTTGTTTGGTGGTTTAGCGCTTTTAGGACGGCTGTGCTGTCGGTTAGGAGCTTTATGTTAAAGCCCCTAACCTGCTTTTCGCTTATTGCCGTCGCTGCTGTTGTTATGGCGACACACTCGCATTGGAAGATTGAGCTGTGTTCGCCTAGTGGAAGGTGGATATTCAAGCCAAGGTCCAAGGAGTGCACGCCGGCTCCTGAACCATTCTTTGTTTTGGAGCCGTCAGTGTAGACGCGCATCTCCTTAATACCAGAGTAGTCCTTTTCCTCGGCTTGCGTTGTTATCTGGTATTTTTTGTTGAAGAAGTGTTTTTTGAAGGTTTTATCACAGGGAGCAGCTATTAGTGTTTTGTATTCCATCGCCCGCCCAAGAATTGTGGTGTGGGGACTATTGTGGTTGTTTCCCCAGAGTCCCAGGTGCCACATTCTAATGGCGGTGATGGTGGCTTCCTGTTGGATGTATAGGTCAAGCGGCGTTAGGTTCAGAGTTACCTCCATAGCTGCAGTTGGAGTGGTTTTCATGCATCCGCAGATTGATGAGCAGGCCAGCCTTTGGAAGGACTTTAATTTGGTAATCACGGTAGACAGTTCCGTGCGGGTCCACCATACCAAAGCCCCGTAGGCTAGCATGGGCCTTATCACCGCTGTGTATAGCCACAGTGCTATTTTTGGCGATAGTCCCCATTTGCTTCCCATCATTCTTTTGCATTGGTAGAAAGCGATTGTGCACTTGTTCAGTTTGTAGTCAAGGTGCCTGTTCCAAAGCAGCTTGCTGTCGAGAATTACACCTAGGTATTTTACTTCTTCCTTAAGTGTTAATTCGGTTGCGAAGAGTTTCGGGAGCTTGTATGGGCCCGGTGCTCTTCGGTTTGTGAACATTACTAGTTCGGTTTTCTGGGGGTTGACCGAAAGTTCGTGCTTTGTGCACCAGGTTTCTATTATTTTGAAGGCCTGTCTCATTCGGTCGCAAATGGCACTTTCGAATAGTCCCGTTATTAAGATCGTGATGTCGTCCGCATAACCTATAGTAAAAAGGCTGTTTGCGTTCAGATCTGTTATAAGCTCATTTACCACCAGGTTCCATAGTAGGGGAGAGAGTACCCCACCTTGTGGGCATCCTCTGCCCACAATGCCCCGAGTTGTGGTGTTGACTGTGAGCTGCACGGCCCTCTGTCTGAGCATGTTATCTATCCATTCGATAAGTGTTGAGGGCACGTCGTGTTTGAGCAGTGCTTTGTTGATGCTGTCAAAGTTGGTTTTGTCAAAGGCACCCTCTATGTCAATGAAGGCACCAAGGGTTGTTTGCTTTGACTTCAGGGCTCCACCGATGCGGGACACCACGTGGTGGAGTGCCGATTCTGTTGATTTGCCCTCACTGTAAGCGTGTTGATGGGGGTGTAGAGGTTTCAGTGCTAGTACTTGGGTTCTAATTACCCTATCGCCTAGCCGTTCAAGTGTTTTTAGCAGGAACGAGGTGAGGCTGATAGGCCTAAAAGATTTGGCCTGAGTGTAGTCACTTTTACCTGGTTTGGGGATGAATATTATTTTGACTTCCCTCCATTTCAAGGGTATGTAGCGGTTTGCGAGACAGCCTTGTAGCAACTTGGCTAGGTGGTCCGCTATGATTGGTCCGCTCCATTTCAGGAGTCCTGGGAAAATACCATCCAGGCCTGCTGCCTTGAAAGGTAGGAAAGTGTTAATTGCCCATAGCAGTTTTTCTCTGTCTATGGTTTCCCGAGCAACCTCCCAGTCTTGGATGCTGGTTGGACGGTGGTTAGTGTCTACCCATGTTTGTTCATTTGCTATTTTGCAGCCCGGAAAATGGGTAGTTAGTAAAATTTCGCATGTTTCAGCGTCATTTGTTGTGAAAGTGTTGTTTGCTTTTTTGAGGCAGCCAATGGAGTTTCCCTGCTCTTTGGAGAGGCAGGTTTTAACCTTGGAGGCCTGGTTACTATTTTCGATGCTTGTACAGAAGCGTCTCCAGCTTTCTGCGCGTCTCTTAGAACTAACGGCTAACGGATATGGCTAAAATTTGCAACATGGATATCATATAGGCTTTTTATCCCGGTAATAGGTTTAATACTTACAGGTCTTACAGCTATAGCTAAAAAACTTAACAAATTATTTTCTTGATAAACAAAGCTAGTTCTAACAAATCCTGGAGTGTTTTCGTGTTTTATCTCGTACCCACATAATTGGATCTATCGCTGTCCACCGCAATCCAGTATGTATTGTTTTTTGGGTAAACAATCCTGTACCAAAATCTAATTTATATCTGATATTCGATAAACACGATATCAATATTGGAATCTAATTGAAGACTTTTTCTATTACTTTCCTTTTTCTCTAACCTTTTTTATTTATAAAATCCAATTATCTTGGATAAACTAATTTAACAAACGTCAGAGGCAAATAATATTTTATTTCAATGGTATTTGTATGATGAGATATAATTTACCGATAATAGGTAATAAAAACACTTGTGTTTTTTTAAATATATTTGTATGAAAGCTGAGTGCGTGTGTGTAAAGATGTGAGTGTGTATTTTGAGTATTAGGGTCGGCGCACACCTGATGGAACATTCGTCCAGCGTAAGCAAACGTCACGCACTAACGTTTTATCAGTTAAGTGTGAACGATTGAATGTTTTATCCTACATTTGTCTGTTTTGGCGTTACGGGACCTATCATATGCAACTTTTGTTCCGTCAGATGCATACCGGTCCGTAGTTATATAATAATATAATGATCTTAATGATGTCACTAAGGTGTTAAATAATATAATACCAACTTATAAAGCATGCCTTATGGATGCTTGCAAATAGGTAATACTACATACTGTTAGGCTGTTGTATATACTATTTTTTAAACGTCAAACGATATGTTGAATGAAAATATGTAAAAATAATGAATTCAGTGTGAATGGATAAAGTATTGTTGAAAATTACCCCAAAATACAAAATGAATATCAAAACCATTTAGCGTTTAATTTTGTAGAAACCGATTCATGATGGAAACAGATTGTAAAATTTTATTAAATTTAAAATTCCTACGGATGTTTCTAACCGCTTAACGCTTCAAGGATTAAATATGGCCTCGCTGGTTTTATTAAAAGTTCATATTTTATTAAATTCCAACGTTCGTACTGTGTTAATACTTCAGTGAATATTTTATATGTAAACGTAATCTGTTCCAAATCGTGAAGATGTTATGTTGAGTTTTCAATGCCTTTTAACATTATTTTTAAACCCCGACGCAAAAACGACGGGGTGTTATAACTTTGACGTGTCTGTGTGTGTGCGTGTGTGGTGTGTGATGTGTGTGTGTGTGTGTGTGTGTGTGTGTGTGTGTGTGTGTGTGTGTGTGTGTGTGTGTGTGTGTGTGTGTGTGTGTGTGTGTGTGTGTGTGTGTGTGTGTGTGTGTGTATGTGTGTGTGTGTGTGTCTGTCTGTGGCATCGTAGCACCCAATTGGATGAACCGATTTGGATTTAGTTTTTTTTTGTTTGAAAGGCATATTAGTCGGGAGTGTTCTTAGTTACGTTTGAAAAAAATCGGTCCAAGAGGGCCGCCGCCAAAACAAGTTGGAATATGGATAATTCTTTATAATTCCCTCAATATGGGTCTTCGCTCTTATAGGCTTCTTCGGCTATAGCTCTTCCTGTGGGTGTCGTAAAAGGTGACTAAGGAATAGGGCTGTTCTCCATCCAGCAGTAAACATAAAGTCCAAGACAAAGGGCCCGCTAGACAGCAATATGGTCGCCCCCTAATTTGTCATTGGACTGAAAATCATAATTGGCGAAACGTTGATGCTAGTACACCTCTGCCTACCCCTTCGGGGATTTACAGACAAGAATATATGGATGGAAATTGAGTTCATTCAAATACATACACCAATTTGTAAAGAGATTCTTTGTACCAAAGAGATTTTATATTCATGGTTCATAAAGTTTCCGTTTGTCTCATAGATTTCTGTCTGTAATTGACCGAGACTTTTCAGAGCAAAGTTGCAGATTTATATGCGGACCGAAGGATGTTTATGGTAATTTACGTCATCGACCCGATGTAAAACTTAAGAACCCCCGAATCGTATTTAGAGCAGTCGGATGGAGCCATCGTTATGTATCTGAAGACAAAAAGTATTCTACTAAGTTTATGTACTAACTTTGAGCTCGAACGTTAATGTCCTGTGACTCAGATATGCTTAGTTGTTGTGATGGATGAATACCATTATGTAGTTAAATGTGACTATTGTGTAATATTATATCTAAAGACATGACATTGTGACGTCTTTATTTAAGTTAATGGATAGTTTGAATAGGAACTTAGAAAACAAACAGCTAATAAAGTCAACAATGCAACTAAATAAAAAATCTAAATAAATCGAAAGTACTATTTTTTATACTGTTGATTGATGGCACTTGGTGGAATTTATTGTTACACATATTGAGAACATTTGTACTTTTCCACAGTATTTATTAAATTGAACCTGACCGGTTTCGCCTTACGGCATTCTCATTCATGTACCTTTGAGAATGCCGTAAGGCGAAACCGGTCAGGTTCAATATAATAAATACTGTGGAAAAAGTTATGTGTAAAGCCTTTGCGCTATGTATGTCTAATACGCAGTTCACCTAGCTCGCGTTATGACTAGTCAAAAGGATAAGTGTTACAGTCATCATTGTAATTCAAATTGAATTTAGTAGTGGTGTAAAGTACCTATAACTGTACAACATTATCAACAATAAAGTACCTAAACCCGAATTGAAATGAACACATTCATTGGTTGAACTTTTAGGGCGATGATGTATGTATCGTGTGTTATACAGTAGATTTTCCATTTTTTCTGTTAAAGTGCCTATACAATACTTTATTTATATTACAATGTAGCCTATTGACTAATAATTAAATAAATTTCACCTAAATTACAATTTATTTATTTAATAATAAATAATAATAAATATTCCACAACATTCTACACAACGCTATCTAGACCCATGGTAAGCTTTTATAGCTTGTGTTATGGAATCTAGAATCTAGAATGTATTCTATAAATGTACTTAATTTAATTGTAAACGATCAAATAGGTATATATAATATTAAAATAAATTACTAAATTACTACATAAACATAAATTTTAAGAACGTGTCCATCAACATTTGCTTATTGGACGTAAAATTTACTTAGTTTTTATTAAGGCGAAGACACTTTTTTCATGTGTTCTTTGATTGCGGCACTTATGACTGCATTTATTTGTCACTAAAAATACTAGACTAACGGCTTTGTCCGTTAAGTAGATAATAACAATGACTGTGTCTATTTGTAGTATAATTTTCCTTATAGGTACTCGTAATAAAAGAATATTGTTCATTTACTTTACATTATACAGGTTGAACCACGTGCACAAAATACAATTTCCAATCAGAAACGAATCCAATATAAGTATTATGAGGTACAGATTAGGTTAACAATTTAATGACATTATAGCAATTCCACATATGGAACATGTAATAGGTACAATTTTGACCTAATTTATTACTTTGCTTTTATTGTAAACAACAACAAGCTCCATCGATGCCAACCTTTTCCTGGAACAGATACCGTAACCGCCACCATTATGTCAATACTATCCGATGGCCAAACACAAATGAATTAAATCAACTCGTAACAAAGGAAAGCCTTTTCCCATTAGGCAAAAGTAAACTCTAGTAATTGAGTTTGAATTGCTTTAAAGATTTATTTCCACTATGTTTGTGTACCGGCCTATATCAAAAAATTAAACGGTCTCTTACATTTTAATTGAATTCTAATTGAAAAAGGGCGATCTTACTGAAGAGTAAATTTAATTTACGAATATAAAAGTGTGAAGAATAATAGAAACCGGAAAGAGTTTTCGTTTGCCGATAATCAATAAGCTGTCTCTTTAGTTCTATTGAACTTTTTGTTCAGGAAAAATGCGAAGCAATACGTCTGAAAAATCTATGAATATGGTAATTTTAATATGATCGGGTAATCCATATCCATACTAATATTATAAATGCGAAAGTAACTCTGTCTGTCTGTCTCTCTGTCTGTCTGTCTGTCTGTATGTTACGCTTTCACGCCTAAACCACTGAACCGATTTTGATAAAATTTGGTATAGGGGTAGATTAGACCATGAGAAAGGACATAGGCTTTGTTTTGCCGCGATAACCGACATCCACGCGGGCGGAGCCGCGGGCAAAAGCTAGTATTTTCATATTGCTTAATTCATGTAACTTTTAACGGACTTCTACTGTATGTTAATACCCAATGTACAGTTTGCGACTGTTTTCAAAATATGAATCGTGAACAAAAAATAAAATAGACCATCATTACGCTTCGTCAAACTATTATAATTTCGTATGAATGATCTCAAATAGTCTTTGAGACAGACAGGTCTCATGAGAAATATCAAAGACAGCCAGTTTAATGGAATGTCTCCAAATGTTTTGGAGACATCTCATTAAACTATTTGAAACTAGACGTAGGTACCTATTTCACTTTGTCCATATATGTGTAATAAAAACTTTAAGAACAAATGGACGAGATAGGAATGAACAAACAAGCGAAATACAGGCCATACAATTCATTGCATAATGGTAGACCGAGTGTAGGACAAAAACGTTTATGGATTATGGATTTGTAATTTTTTTCCACAATGCTCCCGAACATTATCTTACGCTCTCGGGTCCTTTAAGCGGGGTATGAAAAAGCATCTCATGAGACCGTCAAGCTAAGTACCACCATTGTAATAAGGTACGTGCCTGAAATGGTCTTTCTTGAGACTTTGCCTTCAGCTTATTTTCAGGCGAGGTGAAGTCAAATTGACGTGTCCGATTTAAAAAAGTTATTTGACCAACACTTTTTTGTGGAAATGTATTCAATTGAAAATCGTAAATACATTACGGACGTTACAATTTTAATATAATTGTACTGCGGCACGAACACAAATTGTTTCAATGATTACCAATTAATTACACTGATTGAATAAATGCATATTATGTTTATTTTGTAGTATGCAAGTTTATAGTTGTCACAATGATGCAGAAGTGCAAAATAAAAACCAATTCTATCTTTTCTAGTTAGAAAATCCGATTATATGATAGATAGATGAGTTCTGATCCTGAGATACAAGTTTATGATAAACTTAGTTCAGGTGAAGAAGCAACAATTCGTAATGCATGCAATTAATATAAGATACCCATGTAAGATCAATTAAGTGATGTATTTAAAAATGTACTTTATGGTAATGATGAAATAAATAAATAAATAAAATTATGTTATATTTTTCTACTGCCAAATTATAGGTAGGAAAAATTCTGTACCTTTGGTTTTGCAAATTATTATTTACCGCAAGCCGGTAGTGAATGATGGACGATGCCCTGGCACGAGTTTTTCTTTCGGGGTTGATGGGTGGATAAATGGGGGACTAATATAAATGCAGCAATAATGAAATGCAAATCTTGGTCAGGGCAACTGAAATTGACGTACGTAGGAAATTTATAAAAAAAATATATTCAAATAATATTTACTTCCTTTAAAATAGAATAGATAAAGCAGTTGCAAACAAAGTTAGTTGGTTGTAGATTTTATCAACTAATCGAATTAATTTGTTTGTGTCTACCCTTACTAACAAACTTTACTCCTTATAAAATTTGTTTGATTGATGGAGTCTGAACTAAATGTTCATAGACTTTTCTGACAAATTGAAATTTTATTCACACTACTTAGTGTGAATAAATTCGTAAAAAGTATTTCGTAGTGTGAGTTAGGGTGAGACCCCAATTGTGCGTTGAGCTGCGTTGCGTTGCGTTGATCAAGGCCATTCTTAGAAAGTAGTCAAATAAAATTGTAGCAAGGAGAGAAATTCCTTAAAATTTCTAAGAATGACATGAACGAATGAATGACACATGAACGTGAATGAACGAATGACACATGGACGCAACGCAACGCAGCGCAACGCGCGAGTTGGGCCTCAGCCTTAACTGCATTTTTGCCGTATGTACCGTACCTTGTGGGGTGTCATTTTTGGATCATTCTCACTAGTTCCACCAACAATTAGTTCCATGGAACTAGTGAGAATTTTTTTTCTCAGTAGTTCCATGGGCTTTGATAATGGAACAAATGAAATAAATCTTAATAGAACTCAGCTCACTAGTTGACCACAAACTGTGGGTTATGTTAAAAATTTGTGTACAAAACCGGCATTAGTGTTATCATTTTACATAGTGGGGAAGTGTGGCTGTTACTGGAGCAATACTAGCAAGACCTGCGTGTTACGAAGATGAAAATGCTGCGGTGGATGTACGAACTGACACAAACAAATAGCGTTAGGAACTCATGTCAGTGTTATAGCAGATAAAATACAGGAGAGTACCTAGCTTTTGCATTCGCAAATATAGGATAGTATTATGATAATTTATCGATTCAAATTAATTCAAAATCGTACTTCATAATAAAGTTATCGTAAGTCATAATCACACTAATAACTAAAAAAAATATGTCTGCAATTTACGCACTTTAATCTGATTATTAGATTTTATATAAATGCAGAATCTATTCCCATAGGGTATACGTAAAATTCCCTTAATGCTCCGTCTAGTCCAACAATCAGTCTAAAAGCTTTTATCTTTTCGCCATAAATATAAATCAAGATTGTCTGATCTGTCTATTACTTTAGAACTTACATATGCTTAATGCCTTTTGATACATACAGACAATTTGATGATAAGCCATGTTATATGATACATTTATTATTTCAACATTTAATTTTATCTGAATGTTATCCACTTGCATTAATTATGATTAAAATAGGCTTTTCTGTTAACAACGGAGGTGGTGGATCTTTCTTCATAAGCATTAGAATAAAAAGTAGGATACGTGCAAGCGTACGTGCGTGTACGTGCGTGCGTGTATGCAACAGAAACAAGAAGTTTTGTGAGTGTGATTATATTTGAGTGACTATACCAGTAAGTTTGTGCACGTATAAACCTGCCTGCGTAAATATACCAATATAATAACACCCCGTCCTTTTTGTGTCTGGAGTTTACATGAAAAATTGCAGCGTATTTACTAAAACTTATTTTGCAAAGTCCGTAATTATACGTTTATATTTAAGCAACAATGGGATTTTCAAATTGCATTTTCAACATTGCAGATTAATTAATGTTACTCTTCAAATGAACCGAAAGCTAATACCAGTCTTCTTTACAATAGATGTACATTATTACGTACATTTCATTGTACACAACCACAATAACATCCTAATAAATGATTACCAAGCGACATTACCTCTCAATTCCGAATTAATTAAAAGGGTCGATACCTCAGCGGAGCAAGCAACAGAAATCGCGCTGATTTATTATGTAAGCAAAGTTGTACAGAATTTGAACAGGATTTGCATATGTAACGTGAATTTGGTTTGGAAAGTACCGACCTCTGTAGATTCTATGTTATTTATTGCTTATTTAGAAGTATTAAATAGCCTAAGTTTGATTTGAAAGTAAAGTTACGCAAGTCGTAACAGTATATCAGATTTAAAGAACCGTTTTATAAATATTAATAACTAGATTTCTGCAATCTTTTGAAAATAAGATTGCAGAAATCAAAATAGTCAAGACTTATTCAAGATTTCTTTTTTAATATTACATGGACACATGCAGTAATTAAAATTGATGTATAAATCATTTTATAAACTCCATATAATAAGACTTAGGTATGTCTTTATTATTTTATACAAGGTTTAGGAGCTAAAGTGATCAATAAATTAGAATTATTCTACTTTTAGCTGTTGATTGTACTTATTGATATCAAGGAGTCACTTAACAACAGAGCAAAGTTTAGCGAAGGAATTGTTGGTAAAATACTCGTACATCTCTCCCCAGCCCTTCCCCAGACATAAATAAGCGTAAGTAGCTAACTTAGTAAAAGTAAAGTTAAAACTTTGTAACTTAACTAACATTGTTTTATCTCTTTCCAATTCAGCCATGGTAGGTTTAGATTCTTTTTCCCTGTACAACGCTGTACATACTACATAGTCACAATTTAGAAGTAAGTTCAGTAAAAAATCAGTTAGAGTTACTCTGACAGAGTTAGTCAACAGAAATGTTCCCTAGATTCTGAAATTAATCTATACCGTATATTTCATTTGGCAGACATTTAATTCAAAAGAAAAATAGGCTCTAAATAGGATAAAGTTCTATTATATATAGGTAGGCATTACATTCGAACGAAAAATAAACTCAATCCATACTAATATTATAAATGCGAAAGTAAAAAAGTCTGTCTGTCTGTCTGTATGTTACGCTTTCACGCCTAAACCACTGAACCGATTTTGATGAAATTTGGTATAGGGGTAGATTAGACCATGAGAAAGGACATAGGCTATGTTTGGTCGCGATAACCGACATCCACGCGGGCGGAGCCGCGGGCAAAAGCTAGTTTATGATAAGGTTCAAAATTGATAGCAAGAAATTTATTTTTTCAGATGATTAATTTCATTTCAGTTTTAATATTAATTATAATAAAACATTACAACTGTTTGTCAAGATTATGTGAAGTTACATTCATCAGCATTGATTACACCAGCATCAGCTATTAGGTATATGGGGAATTTTAGAAAAATAAACATATCGGTTTGCTGCGTTAATTCCTTTGTACAGTTTACACTTTCATTCTTTTAACCTTTTAATAAAGATTATATTAGTAATCGAATGTTTATCTATTTTTTTATAAAAAAGAAGAATATATAAAATACTAGCTTTTGCCCGCGGATCCGCCCGCGTGGATGTCGGTTATCGCAACCAAACTGTACCACCCTCCCTAACCTAAACCATCCCCTACCTATTTTCGACTTCCGATTTATTATAAAGACATACTTATACTCAAAACATTTCCGATTTCCTACCTACTTAGTAACTAGTTTGGCCAATGATCGTTCTAGTGGGAACTAGGACTCTTATTATGATCCAGTAGTCCCCCTCGTTCTATAGAGGTGGCTTGTGCTGTTGTCCTAAATTAAGTCCCTACTTATCCAATTCACCTTCCTAACATAATTCTGTACCTACTTAATTTACTTAATTATCGCAACATATAACCTATCGTGATTATTTGGAAAACAGAATGTAATGAACTGTTAATAAGATTACCTACCTAAATTTCTAGGCTAACCTATTTTTAGGTTACTAATTTAAATTTAGAATATGATAATGAATAAACTTTCTATCGACGTAATGTAAGCGTAATAAGACTTATTTCGAGGATTTTAGCAACAGAGTATGTAAGTGAAGCGAACCGTAATACCTAATACACAAATATTTTTATTTGCCCCCCCCCGAGGTCAGGGCTCCTCCAATTCGCCATGACAGTGAGTTGCACCAACACAGATCAACTCCCCTCTGCCTTATTAATATAGCAGACGCCACTTGGCCTAGTCCACTTTGTTCAAGTTATACCGCGGCAGCCGGTATAACCCTTTACCCCAAATCCTTATCTGGATTACACTTGTATTATATAAATACAAAATCGTGACATTCAATTACAAGAATGTTAATATTCGTTAATGATAATTTCTTTCACTTATTACAACCGAATAAGCTCAATTGAATACAAAGGTTCAGGCATCACTGTGCATATCTATACATATAATAAATCTGTAAACGATCGATGTCTGTACATGGAAAGGAAATAAGAAAAACTGTTATAGGGGGACTTTATAAACGTAACAGAAGCCAAAACAACGTATTTTGGAATTTTTGTCTGTTTGTCTGTTTATCTATTTCTCTGTTTATCTGTTTCTCTGTTTATCTGTTTCTCTGTTTGTCTGTGAGTTTGTGCACGCTAATCTCAGAATCGGCTGAACGGATTTGCTTGCGGTTTTCACTAATAGATTGTGGTAGGCTTCACTTAACATTTAGTATTTGTTTTATTGAAATCGGTTCATAAATAAAAAAGTTATGTCAATAATAGCAAATCACGGCTAACAATTTTGATTGTGTGAATAGATCGAACCAATAAAGAAGTAACAATGCTTATAAGAAGATATTATTTCGGTCATAGGAAGCTGAAGTACTGCGAGAGGCCAGAGTTACTACATCTCAGCCATGTCAGGTCAGGTTACTGCAGAATCTTCGGCACAGCAAGGGTCTCCATAAAATTCACATTATTCTCGAACGATTTGCTCTCGAATCCAAAAAATTAGTGAGCAGCTGGTTCGGTAAAAAGACTCGATATAATTAATATCATCACGCTATTATAATAAGGAATGGGGCAGAATATTTTTATGACATATGTAAAAGCCTATTTCACACTATGATTTCATGGTAACTGTGGCTCAATATGTCTGCGGTGGACTTACAACTTAGCTGAGTCGCGTTCGAATCCATCTAAAATGTAACTTTCCTTTTTTATGTTTTTTTTATTTTCTTTTGTTTAACTTTTTTATTTTATTTTGTATTTGTTGTATTTTATTGTATTTATAGTTTTATTTGAAGTGAAATATAAATTCTATGCTTATTATTCTATAGGTAGTACATAAAACTAGGTTGTGAGACAGTAATAGTTGAACTTATTATATAATATTCTTAGATCTTTACAAAATTCCTCATTTTGGAGAGTGAAACAGTGGTCCCACCAGCCATGATGACCTCATGAGCTCTTTCAATTACTTCCACCCCCTCCTTTCCTACACAGGACCATGCGTGCAGGGCTCAGATGATGTCACCCATATACAGATCAGAATATTCCATCAAGAACCAAGCTTTGGTGACCCATTCCTATGTAGCACCATTAAGACCTGAAAATCCCTGCCAGCTCACGGGTTTACTTCTTCGTACAGTCCCGGGACCTTTAAGCGGGGCGTGAAAAGTCTTTTGATGATGCCATCAAGCTGAGTGCCACCATTGTTAAGATGGTACACGTTTATAATGGTGACCCAATTTCCGAGTCTTTGCCTTTAGCTTAACATCAGGCGAGGTGAAGTTAAATTGACGTGTCATATATTAAAAAAATCCGGATTTTAAAAAGAAGAAAACACATGTGTGGATATAGCAAAACATTTCTTAACCGCCTGATAAAGAAATGAAGTTCCGAACCGCTTGGTTCGAGGTGGCATTATTTCTACCGTATGTGACTGACGGAAGGAAGGAGAGATTAGTTGAACACTCCTAATAGGCTCTTTCACTCGCCGTTGTGCGGTAGAAATGGTAAAATACAGCCAGAGAGACAAGGTCTCTATGCAACTGCAGACATTATACAATGTTAGTGGATGACTACCAACGCACGCCGCTGCGATTATCAATTCCGTCTAATAAGTATCTAAATAGTAAATACGTAAATCTATCCCAGAAATGATAACAGTACGCCAGGAGAAGCCAACCTATGTATTAGGTATATAAAAGATACCGCTGCTCCTATGATATAAAAGAGACTGAATGTGGGCAGAGAAACACTCAGTTCCGGTAAATTTCATCAGACCGAATAATTCCGCCGCGTGGACTCAAGTGTCAATTTGGAAGTATCTACATCATCTGTTGGACTCAAGCTTACCAATATAAGGAATATATAGCAAAATGAGGCTATATGACACTGCGCTCCTCTTCTCTGCCTGTGTGTAAGGCAACGAACAACGATGTGACTGTGGTCGTTGGAATTTATCATAAAACTGGAACTACCCACCATTGGCTCGGCAAAGAAGCCACTGCTCACTGCTCAGGGCGTGCAAGGCTCCGGATTTTCTTGAAACTGTTTTGTGTGATACTTGATGTATTTTAATTTGTTCAGTTCGTTAGTGGTGGCAGCATGTTTTAAGAATTTGGGAGGAAGGAAGAATATTTAAGCCATTAAAACTGATGAAAATTGCTAAGTCCACATTTAACAATGTTCATCCACATACCTACTTGATAATGATTTCGTCAGCAAAATGTTGAATTTTTCAAAATCCTTCCGCAGTATTTTCCAAGTCCATAGAAGAAGTCTGTCAATTTTCGTAGTTTTGAGTAGTTTAGCCCTGTATTTATAAGCCAGTCACTCGAAAAAGTCTGTCTTCATAATATTTAATTTTAAATACAAGGTGGAAGATGTCAAGCGAGTTTTCGAGTTTTGTTTCTTTTTTAAAATAAAGGAATGTTTCCTTTGTGTAAAATTCACATTTCCAGTATTTCCATTACTTCCGTTCCAGTTGGGATGAAAACCTTCCACCATGTAGGTACATATAATGATGAGTTTGAGCTATTCCGAACTTAATGCGGACGAAGTCGCGGGTAACAGCTAGTTGTATAATATAATGATAGTTGCGATCAAGACCAACTCATTAGAAGCCGTAGATTTCAATATAGAATAGATAGGTATTTCATACAGTAGTCTACACTTGCTACACTTCTGATTGAAACTTATATAGAAATTACATCTTCTATTGAAGACATTCATATACAAGAACTTCCGTCTAGGTTACCGGACAATAGAACATAGGTCCATAATTGGACGGTTCTCAGCTACCGTGAGAATGCTCCACTAATATCCATTCAACCCAATTCAATCAAATAAATGCACCAAGTATTATATTTGGTAATATAAATAATATATTGAATAATGACATTCATAATCAATCGGTCTATGGTATCCAATAGCCTAATGACTTAACTGAATCTTACTAGATTACATGTAGATAGGTGAGTATTTAACCACCTTCTGATACTCGTCACAATGATAACCATGCCTTTCACATTCAACTGGTATTATGTAAGATCTATTTCACATTTTTATTATGAAGGTAGTCAACACTGAGGATACACTTTAGATAATCGTTGTTAAATGCCTGGATTCCAACCCGAAATCCCCCAGTATTCATTCACACCAAAATAATAGCCTAATAACTTCGTTATAATGAGAACCGTTCACATAACTTAAACGCAATTAACTGACTATCAAAAACCTATACAAATTCGATTCTACCTACATAGCCGACGTCCTATATTACCGCGAGAAGAATGTGTACCTATTCCTTCTACCTATAAAGACTATATATGTGTTTTAACCCCAATAAACTCCTCCCTTTAGTTAATTCTAAACGTGTGGTGTGTAATGTACCTACTCCTATTCTGTAAGGGAACAAGCTAGTCAGACTTGATTTTGTATGACCTATGACTGTGTGCTTGCCTTAGTTAACGGCCGAAGCCAGGGATGTTAACTAAAGCCCTAACGAGATATATAATTGTGTGTATAAATAAATATATAAATAAAGACTGAGCTATCAGCTCCAACGACACCGATACTTCGGGCCACTGGTCACCGATACCCAGAAGGCTTTATTCGACCCTGAGACAGGTAAAATCGAATAGCTGCTCGCCTTAACTTGATCAGCTCCCTAGCTAGACAGAGGACAAGGGCTTCGTTGGCACCGTTAGATGTTCCACCCAAGACCGATCACTTCGATTGGCTTTCCTAAGGGACTCCTAGCTAAAACCCCCCCATCACTGCTGCTTGTATGTTATCTACTGATTCTACCCACTTCAGAATCCCTTATCTCCATTCCCATCCTGCCTTGTTTCATGAAGTCACGGGGAAGACTCTCCCAAGCGTGAGTAACTACTCCATATGAGCCCTTCAGCCCATACTTCGCAATCACAGAAATGGTGTCCTATCTCAGCATAAATCAAGGCGGGTTTATATAATATTCACTAATACCCCAATTCGATATTCAAAATCCTAACAATCCACTCGACAGGTAGATTTCCAAATCTCCGTTCCCATCCTGCATTGTTTCATGAAGTCACGGGGAAGACTCTCCCAGGCGTGAGTAACTACTCCATATGAGCCCTTCAGCCCATACTTCGCAATCACAGAAATGGTGTCCTATCTCAGCATGAAACGATGCGAGTTTTATATATTCTCAACACTTGAAGTTACGTTAAGATTCTCAAATAATTTCAAACGCGAATAAAATTAATGTACAACGGAATTTTAACACAGTAACCTCCCAGTACCCTCTTAACACAATTTATAAAACGCGAAATGACCCACCAGACTTTCTACTCCTGACCACCTCTCTTCAGCAGCTCCCAACAATTAATAATCCTTCCTGTCCTCAACTATCCTCACCCCAACCGCAATGATCCCTACTTCTCGAAACAAAATATCGTACGATTCCAACCAGCCAATCGTAGCGCTGTTTGAAATCATTGTCAAATCAATATATCCACAAATAATTTTAATTTGGATTTATCTTCCTAGAAATCGTTCAAACTATAACTTAAAATTATTGTATTTATTTTCAAATTAACTGCGATCAATTAATATCGACAAAATCTTATCCATTTAGTATTTTTGCTTAAATATGTAACGAATATCTCTGATATTCGACCAGAACTTCCTTCACATACGAATTTCGTTCAAAAACTTAAAGTTAAGTAAAACACGGCATTTGAATATTCAAATAAATAACTGATTTATAAATGTCCTTATTTGTTTAATTAATCTTTAAAACCAAATTATTGTAATAATTTATCACGTAATTTTATATTCAAAATTGTTTTTCTTCATATCTCATATAAATAAACATAATTTATATTAGCGCCATCTGTGTGATTAAGAATGTACTTCTACTACATCAGATGACAGATTTCGTTCCGTTACAAAACATAGCCTATGTCTTTTTTCAAGGTCTAACCTATCCCTATACCAAATTTCATCAAATTCGGTTCAGTGGTTTAGGTGTGAAAGCGTAACATACAGACAGACAGACAGACAGACAGACAGACAGACAGACAGACAGACAGACAGACAGACAGACAGACAGACAGACAGACAGACAGACAGACAGACAGACAGACAGACAGACAGACAGACAGACAGACAGACAGACAGACGGACAGACAGAGTTACTTTCGCATTTATAATATTAGTATGGATACTATCACTTATGTCCTTTTACAGGCACTGTCCTACAAAGGTGTATTGATTTTTCCACACCTCGTATACTTCAGTCAAATGGAAACCATGATAATGTTGGTGGTGTCGCGAAAACTGGAAATTTTCAGTGTACTTAACCTCGGTATAATGTACTGTGAACATGTTTATAGCTAGTCATCAATTTCACTGGAGAAGAATTATCCCTACGTTGCTGATCATTCTAGTTCACTACTTCTTTTGCCTATAAAAATATTCTTATTGAATTCGCAACGCGTTTGGGCCACTGTATCTCAACATTTGCCTTCTGAGGACCCCAGAAATGCCTACGAACGAATCATGGCCTCAAACAATACTCTGTTTTGACAGCCTCTGTGGTGTGGTGGTAGTGCATGCGACTGCCACGCAGGAGGCGCGGGTTCGATTCTCGCTCAGTGCAAATATTTGTATGCATGAATATGGCCACTTGCATTGGTCTGGGTGTTTCTATGTATAATTATGTATGTATTTACAAAAAAAAAATGTAACTAAGTATGTTTTTCCGCATTCTAGATTCCATAACACAAGCTAGTTAAGCTTATCATGTATCTAGATAGCGTCGTGTAGAATGTTGTGGAATATTTATTATATCTGCCGATGTTCTTACGAACTATCGGAACCAATGAATGATTTTACAAACATTTTAATTTTCTCTGTTACTCACCCAAATATTTGATTTTTTTTAAGGCATTAAGCTTGCTATACATCGAGTCCCACCCTAGCGGTTCCGTTTCCTGAAGTATACGATTCCTGATGATTGTATAGTTAGCATACTTGATGCTTTAAAAAAGTCACTCACGCACCTTTACTGTTCATAAAGTGTTTTGAACGGATGCATGACTTCTCAACTCCTAGAAGAAGTGTGCCGTTCGTTGAGCCTCGTCCATCTATCAGTAGAGGGTTGGCTTAACCCTATAGCTGCCAAAGCTATTATGATTTCTGGTAATAATGACATTTCTAGTTATTAACAAAACACGACAATATTTGATGCAGAAATTAATTTAATCGACGCGTTTGCGGTATCATGCGACAACAGACATTATTAATAAAATTTATTTCCACAGTGAATTACTCAATTTCATGGTGAATTATAGGCATTAGTATATTTTATTGTGGTTGCTCTTCAACGATATTATTAAAATTTGCTTTCATGGAATTATTTACTTCTGATTTATACCGGAACAAACAATGGTTTTAATAAT
Source organism: Eilema sororculum (assembly GCA_914829495.1). Lineage (NCBI taxonomy): Eukaryota > Metazoa > Arthropoda > Insecta > Lepidoptera > Erebidae > Eilema > Eilema sororculum. The sequence goes on along the minus strand of OU618545.1, from coordinate 9,718,820 downwards.
GAAATTTTGTAGTCAGTGGTTTTACGGAGTTATTAATTTGAAGTAGGATACTGAATTATTTGCAATCATTGTGTGCTTGATTGTTAATTGGCCTATCAACATGGCTTTGTCTTTGGCATTGTATCGTCGTTCTTTGTATTCTGTGAAGAAGATTATTGAACCCAAGCTTTTGTTTAATCTTTAGAACGGAGTTGTACCCACGAACAGCACTTGATCAAATTATTTCCATTTGTGGTCTGGGCATGGTGCTATTCGCGTACATGCTATTCAAATCGGTGTACCAACTACCTCAATATCTGGAATAAAATAATAATTTATCGTTTGATATATCGCCAAATTGCCATATCGATATCGGTATGGTACTTCATCAAACAGTGCAAAATATTTCTTCTCTTGTGTATACGCATAATAGAAGACTATCAGCTCCAGTGGAACGTATTGTATGGTAATCGAATGACGTATTCAATTCTTCGAAAATGATGAACGATGCGCTCCGAGCTCATGATTCGATGAATGAAAGCCATTCATCTTTCCTGTGGCACCGTAAAGGCGTTTCTGTTAAGGTACATTAGACAGAAGTCAATATTTACATTCATATACCATGCGCTTCCATACACAACAATTTAAACTAATAGGAGCAGCTTCACTTTATCAAAGTAAAAGTAAGTGTATCTTATAATAGTTACTAGCTGACCCGGCAAACGTTGTTTTGCGATGTATATTATATCTAGAAAAATTAAAAAAAAATCGCGATGGAAAAATAGGGTTTCATCGTAGAGGGTTGAAAATTCAGGGTTGTATGTATAAATATAAAAAAATAAAAGAAATATGGATTTGATAGTATAGGCCGCAGCGCAGATGAAAAGTTAACAGTTTGGTCTCTGTTAACAGTATTTGTAAAAATAAGACCGATTCCGATAAATATACCGAGAACTCTGGGTTCAATTGGCCTATATACATTTTGAACCCAAAGGTATCGATATTCTTATTCATACCAAAGACGTCTGTCACTGCCATCATACTACAGAACGGTACCTTCAGCCATTCTAAAGCGTGCTTATATATATTTCACATTAACAAGTAAGAATAAATATTGAGTGAGACACTTAGTACTTTTCCAATATTATATTATTTTTTCACCTGACCAGTCTCGCCTCACGGCGCAAAGGTTTGGTATACAGTTATTGTTTTTAAGATTAACCAAAGATTATAATGATATGTGTAGCAGATTCCACCAAGTTCCATCAATCAACAGTATGAACAAGTAAGAATAGCTTTTTGTTAGTATCAAAGCGTCGGTAGCTTAGTGGTTAAGGAGTCGGCCTTACGATCGAGAGGTCCCGAGTTCGAACCCTGGCCATTACACTACCGACGTGACCCCACTCCTAGCACAAGCAAGGAATTAGAGGGAATATTAGTAACGTTCTAATATTCTTTTCTTTAAAAAAAAACTTAAATACTAGTACGTTCTCTAAAACCAACTATAGGTACTATAGACAGGTGAAATTAATAATGTGTAAGACTCTATAGCAGTAGGTAAGTGACGATCGCGATTGGTACTGTATAGTGAATTGAAGCGATTTATCTTCTTCGCGTGCCAATGCTGACACTGGAGCTTACTGTAACCAAGAATTACGTGCTTTGAGAGACTGTATTAACAAAACTTTTACAGCGTAAGTATGCATATTAATTGGTTACCGACAACGATGCAATTGTAATACTTATTATTTCTAGTACCGAGAATTTAGCAGCATCCTAATTATTATTACGAAATTAAGTATCGAATGTAAAAATTTAACCAAATGAACCGTTGCTCCTTGAAAATAAAACTAGCTCTATTTTTCTACAAAAATATCTTAAGCCGATTTACCCTTGTCCGAACTGTTAATTCTTTTACGATGATATTCCTTTAGACTATATTTAACAATAGACTAGTAACGAAAACATTATCTATATAGTGTTTTAATCTAAATACTATTCCTTTATTAATTTAAGGAATTTGATAGATTATTAAGGGATAGAATTATTAAAGAAAATGGTAAGGTTTCCTGAAACTCAATACAAAATTTGTTGCTGGAAAGTTATAAAAAATTGCTTCACTTTAATTTGGTCACACTACTCTTCAAAGGATACTTGTAGTCACCTGACAGCTTTAGCGAATAGCTAGTGGGTCAGAGTTCGCCCTGTGCCGATCGCAAGCCTCTGAATAGGCACTGGATCACCCTTTCACGAAGAACTAATCAAATATACGAGATAAAAGCTTTGAAAATTCACCGCCACGCAAAGCTTTTCACAATACTAAAAGTATTTTTTTTAATATCACTATTGTTTTTTTTGTCTTCATAACTGAATATTAACGATTTAAAATTACAAACTTTTGCTTTGATTATGTATTTAATATTCATGTCTAACGAAAGCCAGTGCTTGTACCAACTTCGAAATAACAAAATAATTTATATAAATTTTGAAACAACTCTCAATGAGTGTCTTCTTGTCAAGGTTATTGAATATTTTGTTATTATTTTGTTTAAATGTTTTTTTTTTTTCGTTTTTTCATGCAGTTCTTATAAATGTTTCACTGATAAATTTAAATTTATTAATTTGAATATATAATTAGCAACCATTGCTAATTTATACATTCAAGCTCTTAAAGGTATTGTTAGCACAAAAAACATTAGATAGATAGATAGATAATTCTTTATTGTACAGTCAACTACAAAGAGATGTATCCAATTTAATCTTCCAAAATTATGTACCCCTGCGAGTGCCACTATGAACTAACCAAAGATTGTGACAAACATGGTATCCACTGAACTTGACAATAACATGTATGCGTGTAAAGCGCAATAATTATGTATCCCACTACATTTCCTGTAATATGTACACTTACAATCTTAATTAAAAATCTATCCAAATACTGTGAAAGAAAATTGTATACATTTAATGTTCCAATGAAATGTAACCATAACAAAAAGGATGTATGAATTTCGAAGTGCTAGCGAAATAAAAAAGTCTCTTAGAGGATGCCATTTAAAAATAAATTCATAACATTACACATTTAGAATAGAAAGCAAGTATGATAAATACGAACTTTTCCGAATGAAACCGAGATGGCAAAACATTATTCATACATAAGATAATATGTATTGGATGACTGTTAAAAGAAAAAAAAAGACTATTATCATTTATATTTATTAGTAAAGAACTTACACTTAAGATGACAAAAAACTGTAAAAACTGTTTAATAATAACTATACTGCCCTTATTTTAATTAGTAACGCGAATATATATTTATATCGTCGAATACATAAGTCGTGTTACTTACACTATTTATAACTCAAGAACTTTTGGCTAAAAATTGGCGGAGATGTAGCTCAGAACCAGGAGACGAAGTCGCAGGCAAAGGCTAGTTTTAGGTAATATGAAGTATCAAACAGATAAGTCAATCTCTATAAATGTGCAAAATAATGAATTTATTTTTAAATGGCATTCTCAAAGAATTTTTTTTTGTTTTCGCTGGCACTTCGAAATTCGTACATCCTTTTTATTATGGTTACATTTCTTTGGAACATTAAATGTATACAATTTTCTTTCACAGTATTTGACAAGATTGTAAGTGTACATATCACAGGAAATGTAGTGGGATACATAATTATTGCGCTTTTCACGCATACATGTTATTGTCAAGTTCAGTGGATACCATGTTTGTCACAATCTTTGGTTAGTTCATAGTGGCACTCGCAGGGGTACATAATTTTGGAAGATTAAATTGGATACATCTCTTTGTAGTTGACTGTACATCAACATTATTACAGATAGTAGTGCATGGATACAGTTACAGTTAAATGCACAATGGGCGGCCTTATCACTAAAAGTGATTTCTTCCAGGCAACCTTAGGATGGACAGGATTGAAAAGTATGTACTTTTAATCGAAATTGTTCTAAGTATTGTAGGTATATATAATATACATTTAAAATCATTATTATTTATAGGTCCATTACTGATATTTATTTATTATTCTTTTATTTCATTTATTTTTTATTTCATTATTATTTATTTTAACTTACTTATATAAATTATAATTTATCTCGTACTCAAATAAGTTACATTAATAATATTTTATTTTATCTACTTAGGTACCATCAATATCGTGTGATGAGCGACTCGACCGATGATAGTGTCTCTTATCATTCAGCCCATGAGTCGGATTCCTCATCCGGGGATGACAGTTTCTGTTCATCCACGGATATTACACTTGGCGATAGGCTTAAAGAGACCTTTCGGGAATCGGGGCAGACGTTCAACGTGTGTCACATAAATGCACAAAGTATACCCTACCACTACAGTGACCTGGTTGCAACTTTTGCCGACTCCCATGTTCATGCCATCCTGATTTCTGAGAGTTTTCTCAAACCACACCTACCCTCTACCTCTTACCCACTACCCGGATTTATTCTAATAAGGAACGACAGGACAGGCAAGGAGCGCGGAGGTGTAGCGATATACCTACGCAGCGACTTCCCTTATAAAATAGTCGCTTCATCTCCTTCAGAATACTCTGCTACTGCCGAGTTCCTCTTTCTTGAGGTCTGGGTCAGGGGTGTCAAAGCCCTATTAGGTGTTGTCTATTGTCCTCCAACTGTCAACTATTTCACCGATATCGAATTGGTTTTTGAATCCTTGGGGTCTGATTACGAGCATCACATCATCATGGGCGATTTCAACACTAATCTTCTCCCTAGTCTGTCACCACGAGCCATAAAACTACTAAATATAGTGGAATCAGCCAGTCGTCAGGTTCTACCGCTTCAGGCCACACACCATAACAAAGACGTCGATGACACGTGGCTCGACTTAATACTTACGGCCTCGCCTACGCTTGTTCGAACACATGGTCAGTATCTAGCTCCGGCATTTTCCCATCATGACCTAATCTACATCTCGTACATATTAAGCCCCCTAAATACAAGCCCAAGGTGCTACACATACGATGCTTCGGGCGAATGGATATTGATAAATTGTGCAATGAAGCCGCCAAAATCAATTGGAATCATTTAACAGAGGCAAGCACTATTGATGATAAGGTTCGTGCTTTTAACGAAACAGTCATTGGCCTATACAATATCCATGCACCCGTTAGAAGGGTGAAGTTGAGAAATAGACCAGCTCCTTGGTTAACGAGTGATGTTCGAACTGCTATGAAAGGAAGAGACCGGGCTTTTCAGAGGTTTAAAAAGAATCGTTCGGATACAAACTGGGACTCTTACAAAACTGCCAGGAATCGGTGCAATCAGGTGATACGCAACGCTAAACGCCGACATATTCTTGATAATATATCTTCGTTGACGTCTGTCGATGTCTGGAGGTTTCTTGGGACACTGGGCATTGGTAAACAAAGACAGCTGGAGTTGCCCAAGACAATTGAGTTGGATGCCATTAACCACCATTTCTCTACTTCGCACACAATTGATGGCCCAACCAAGCGTCAAACGGTTGACTCTATAGCCGGACTGCCTAGCCCCAATCGCGTACCTTTTCAATTCACTCCAGTCACGTCGGAGGAGATCAAAAGGACTATTCTCGCTATAAAATCAAAGGCAGTTGGATGCGATGACATTAGTCGCCGCATGATAACCACTATTCTAGACCAAATCCTCCCTCCAATTACATATATCATCAACTTTTCACTCGATTCTGGTCAATTCCCTGACTTATGGCGTAAAGCTTTTGTGCGCCCTCTTCCTAAAATCTCCAACCCCTCCCTTCCCAATCATTTTCGTCCTATTTCAATCCTTCCTTTCCTATCCAAGGTGCTAGAAGCCTGTGTTCATCGCCAGCTTTCCAACTATGTGCAAGGCAATGGTATATTAAGTCCATTGCAATCCGGATTCAGACCGGGACACAGTACCACGACCGCACTCCTTAAAGTAACGGGGGATATCAAGGACGGAGTGGAGAAGGGTTATGTGACAGTGCTTGTGTTGGTGGATTTTTCTAACGCATTCAATTGTGTGAACCATGACATCCTCTTAGCGATACTAGCTCACATTGGGATCTCAGCCGACGAGCTGGAGTGGTTCTCTTCCTATCTTCGGGAACGTCAGCAGTCGGTTTGTGCGGATGAGGTTTCATCCGGGTGGCGCAAACTTGACTCTGGTGTTCCGCAAGGCGGTATTCTTTCTCCTCTTTTATTCTCTATATTCATTAACCTCATTACCTCTGAACTTCAGTGTGCGTATCACTTGTATGCCGATGACCTGCAGGTGTACAGCCAAGCCCGTGTAGAGAGCCTTGCAGAGGCCGTTGACAGGGTTAACGCCGATTTGCGCTTGATAGGCCGCTGGTGTGACAGGTTTGGTCTTTCTGTCAACCCCGATAAATGCCAGGGCATCTTAATTGGTAGTACCCACATGGTCAATAGAATAGACAACGCAACCCTACCAACGATAACCTTCAACGGAAGAGTTATTCCTGCAATGCCGAGTGTCAAAAACCTAGGACTAAATATTGACTCCACCCTGAATTGGCAAGCTCAAGTTACAAAGATCTGTCAAGGGGCAACTGGGATGTTGCGCAGTCTTTATCGCCTCAAAAACTTCCTACCAACCAAAATCAAGGCAATGCTTATGCAGACCCTAATATTTCCAGTCATCGACTATGGTGATGTATGCTACCTCGACCTGAATGCAGATCTGCTCAATAAACTCGATCGCCTTCTCAACAATTGCATTCGATTCACCTTCAACCTTAGGAAATATGATCACGTCTCAGCTCATCGTTCAGAGTTGGGATGGTTGCCGATACGCCAGCGACGTAGCTTGCGGGCAGTGACGATGATTCATACAATCCTAAGTTCCCCTAATGCCCCCAGCTATTTATCATCTCATGTTCAGCTACTTGGTTCTCATCACAACAAAAACTTACGATCAGCTGACAACCGTCTTCTCCACTGTCCTACTCATAGTTCTAGCCTAGTACATTCTTCTTTCCTCGTGCAAGCTATTCTACTCTGGAATGCGCTTCCTCTTGAAATCAGGATGGCCACCAACCGTGCTACGTTCAAGTACAAAGTACGTCAGCTCTACAGTGGCGTTAATGAGTGAGTGATACTTTGTCAATAAGTACCGATTTTCAGACATAAATGGAATTATATATTTTGCGAGTATATATGTATATGTATATGTGTATGTATTTTATGTAAGTATTGTATGTAAGTATTATAGTGTATGTATAATGTGAGTATGTATTATTCGATATTGTATACATTAGACTGATAACCTTTCAGTACATTGTTCATTCTTCTGCTTGCACCTACCTCAATGTATCTCTGCATCACCCTAAGGTAGACTGGCAGATAATGCCTTTGGCATTAAGTCCGCCTTTGTACAACTGTGCATAAAGTTTAAAAATAAATAAATAAGTGAGTGTTGATGTAGTTTCTTAAACATATAAAATATAACATATAAAAGAGTGTGATACATGAGAAAAATACGTACATAGTATACCCTAACACACAAATACATAATTATATAGTTAAAGAAATAAATAAAATGTGAATGTGAGGAGTTTTCAATGGCTACGCTATAGAGAGATAATGATTATTTACCATTGTTTTAAAAATATTTATGGATTGTGCCTCTCTAATCTTTACTGGCAATGCATTCCATAGGCCAATGACCTTCACAGTAAAGGATTTGCTGTAATAATCAGTAGAGTGCGCTGGCAACCCCAGTGTCAAGTTCCTAGACGGCCTCAAGGATCTTGCATGTGTGTCATGGAGAAATTCAAAACGTTCTTTGAGATAGGTAGGAGTAGCTGGATTGAAGAGAACGTTATATAATAATGCCAAAATATGAGCATTCCTGCGAAGACGAATTGGGAGCCACTTGAGTCTGTTACGAAATTGAGTAATATGATATATTATGATATATTAATATTTACGTAAGCCGATTATAAATCTGATACAAAAATTTTGAAGACGCTCAAGCTTATCAAGTTGCTCCTCAGTGAGATCAGGACAGCTGACATCGGCGTAATCTAGTAAAGGAAGAAGGAGAGATTGAACGAGTGAAATTTTAGTGGAAGTTGGAAGGAAGTTTCGTAACCGCCGCAAAGCCCCTGCTGCCGCAAAAAGTTTCCGACTTGTTTCTTGGAGTTGAGGTCTCCAGGAAAGGGTATTGTCAATAAGGATACCCAGGTTTTTTACACTTTTGTTAATTGGTAAAACAGCCCCTGCAAATTGGACTTGCGGTAGTTGTGACCAGTCAATTCTAGAAATCAACTGCTGACCTATTCCAATTATTTGTGTTTTGGATGGATTTACCGTCAGTCCATAATTATTACTCCATTCGGAAATGCGCTCCAGATCCGTGTTGATCGTACAAATTGCTCCAGTCAAGTCACTTAAGGGAGCCTGTGTATAGATTTGTAGATCATCAGATGGTATTTATAAAAATTGCGAAGAGTAAAGGAGATAAAACGCCACCCTGTGGTACACCAGCTGTAGTATTGCACCAAGAAGAATAAGATTCCTCGATGCGAATACGTTGCCGGCGACCAAACAGGTAACTACGAAACCATTCAAGAGCCGTTGGAGATATGTTAATAGAGCTAAGTATACCCAGCAAGATTTGAAAGTCCACAGTATTGAAAGCATTACTGAAATCCAGTAAAGACAATAAAGTAAGTCTTCCACCATCCATGCCCCTTCTTATATCATCAGTTATCTTAACCAATGCCGTGCTGGTACTGTGTCCACGTCGGAAACCGGATTGAAAAGTATTAAGAAGTTCATTTTTATTAAGAAATGAACTAAGTTGACTATGGATAAGTCGCTCAAAGGCTTTGGAAAGGAATGGAAGAATGGATATCGGACGGTAATCAGCAAACGAAGATGGCTTGGATTTCTTTGGTAAGGGAATTAATTGAGCGTCTTTCCAAGCAGATGGAAAAATTCCGCAGGATAGCGAGTGGTTAAAGACATGGCAGAGAATGTGTATGATTTCATCAAGAATAGGTAGAATCATATTCCTGCTGACACAATCGTTGCCTACAGCATTGGATGAGATTGTTACTATACTCTTTTTAACATCACAAGCGGTCACTTGATCGAAGACAAAGGGAGGATATTTAGGAGTTGGAATATATGAAAGATGTTGTAATGTATTTGTTTTCGTAGCCCCATCAAAAGTGGGCGAAGTAGAGAAGTGCACGTTGAGTGAATTTAAATCTAAGTCTTTAGGAATAGAATCTGAACGAGGCTTTCCAACTCCCAATGTACTTAAAAATTTCCAGACTTTAGCTGGATCTCCGTTCTCAATCGAGGTATGAATGTGTTGGCATTGCGCATTCCTACACACCTTGTTGCAGCGGTTTCTAATGGTCACATATTTATCCCAATTTACTTGCGTAGAACGAAACTTATACCTGGTCTTAGCAGCAGCTTTTTTAGCCAATAGGTCTTTAATATCCTGAGTAAGCCAGGGTGCTGGCAAATGTTTTAATTTAATTGCTCGCATGGGAGCATGTCTGTCATACAGCTCTGTAATTTTATAAGTTAGGACGTTTACTTTACTATCAACGCAATGAGACATTAAAAGAGGGTCCCATTCTATCTTGACCACATCCTCTCGGAGTTTTATTGGGTCAATAGCGTTAAAATTGCGTTGTAGAATATTTTTAGGTTTTGCTTTAGGTGGGCGGATTCGGTAGGAAAGATAGATCAAGTCATGATAAGAGAAGGCGTCAGCATTGTACTGACCGTGTTTAGCTACATGATTGGGTGAAGAAACTAATACTAGATCGAGTAGAGAAGGGACACAGTTAGGAAAGTGGTGAGTGGCACTCAGAGGAAGAATAGACAGATTACAAGATTCTGTAATGCGCTGAAAAGAAGAAGAACGTGTGTCATTGAGTAAAAGGCAGGTATTGAAATCTCCCATTAAGATGACATGCTCATAGGAAGACACAAATGTTTCTAGCATATTTTCGAAGGATTCAAAATAGTTCAGCCGTTTCGATGGTGAATAATATGCACCAAGTAAAACTTTGGTATGATTAAGTTCCAGCTCTAGGAGTAAGTATTCACCGGAGTTTGATGGTGGTGGTTGTGGTGAGACATCAACAATAGTGACGGGAATTTGTGATCGCAGGTATATGGCCACACCACCGTAACCATCACCAGTGTTTTTCGTCCGATCATTCTTAATAAGCTGAAAACCTGGCAGAGAGTAAGAAGTAGTTGGGAGACAGGGTTTTAACCAGGATTCAGTGACCACAATAGCGTGAATATTTTCACAGTGAAAGGTAGCCAGCATATCCGGGAAATGAGCAGGAATGCTTTGGGCATTTATGTACACTACATTAAAGTTCCTCGGGACGTCCAGAAACTGAAACCGGAGAGAGTCTGCAAGTGATGATGACTGGTGACTCACAGGGCTATCGCTTAGGCTTCCAGTAGATAAAAAGCTATCTTCGTTACTATCCAAATCAATCATTAATTTTAGCGTGTTAAGTGTATGAGTAATATATATATATATATCTATGTAGGTATGTGTATGTGTGTGTGTCAATACAATACAACGATCTTATATTATTAATAGGTACCTAAATATAAATATAATAATAATTCATTCCGTCCACCCGCTAGTTACGTGTTACAATTATGGAAACATTCAAATACTCGTAAACAGGAACAAAATATGTACGTCAGATCGAATAATATATCAAAACAATAAACAATTAACAGTAATCCTGCCGGGCAACAAATATAAATATTGTGACAAAATTCCATTGTGATAATAAAATAATATTACCAGAAAGCTAATGTGAAGAAGGCTAATATCAAAAACAAAAAAATACAAAAAAAAAATAGCAAATAAATGCTTCAATTAGTACCTACTCACATTTATGAACTTCGTACATGGAACGCGATAATAATATTATTTCTCTGCGACAACACTGACAACTTTGAGTTTACCCTTCACCACTGATCAAGGACATAATATTGTTATTGTTGTGTTCTGTCGTACGTTATGCTAACCCCGAACTATTACTGAACATATATTATGCAAATCATTTGTTATTACACTTTATTCTAATATAAAAATCATTCAGTGTCGAAGTTCGAAGAATCTTGTGAGAAATTGTGGAACATTACACGAATGATACATAGTGCAAACAGACCATTTCCAACGGACACCCCCGCGACACCGGCCGCCGGCCGATGGAATGCAGTCGGGAACATTGGGATCAATAAAAGTAAAAATAAATAAACAAGAAAAAAAGTTTCAAAACAGATCGCGAATGAATCCACCAAAAAGAAAATGTATCATTACGGCAGTGAAACGCTTTTAAACCAGTGATAGATAGATACCTACATGAAATACAGGTTACCCGGCAATAGATACTGATATTATAATAAACATACTATAAAGCGCTTATTTCTTCGATACTGCACGTCGCGTCTTTATTGCGGTGGTTTTGACAGCAATCTTTTCACTATCCGTACACTTTATTTTGTCGAGATCTCGGAGAGACAGGATTCGATGCCGGTTCCCATCCGGGCCAAGTACATATACCGAGCCGTCTTTGGTCCAGCATTTATTTACACCGAACTTATCACGAGCGGCCATAAATGCACTATGACGTGACCTAGTCAGGAACTCAGAAAAAGTGATGCCTGTACCTTTTAGTTTTGTTTTGGAGTACCATATATTGTCCCTCAGTGCAACGTTCTGGAGTTTAATCAGTATAGCCCTGGGCTTATCGCTGGTTGTTTGCCGTCCCATCCTATGGCACCGTGTGACGTCACTAGAAGAAAAAGTTTCGAGCTTTAGGTGTTGTTTAATAGTGTCCGTGACCACTTCGGCTGTGTCTTCTCCTCTTCGTTCTACGATGCCATGTAGAAGTAGCATTTTTCGGCGGCTGCGTGTCTCCAAATTGTCCACCTCACTAGCCAGAGTGTCAAGCCCTTGTGAAAATGACTTCAGTGTTTAAGCTAAAGCTTTAAAAGCCGCAAACTCCTCCGCCAGGCCGCCTGTAGTAGACGAGGAGGGCTTCTCCTGCAATTTAGTCTCGAATTTAGCCATCCTCTCTTCGAAGTAAGACTGCATATGAAGTATAGAACCTTCCATTACGGGTTTATGTATTTAAGTTATTGTGCGTGATCCAATAGGGGAGATAACACTTAACCAGCAGGCGTGTACGGTTAACTATCGCATTTAGTCATTAGATTTTCTCAAAAACACTGTTTACTTTATTTTCGATTTTATATGTATTTTATACAAAAATATAGTGTTATCGCAACCACCCCCTTTTTTTTTGTTATTACTTTATTAATATATTGCAACACCATAATTCAAGTACCAATGCCTTTATACCAGAGCAATTGCTGTCTGATTCCACTAATCTGAGAAGAAACGCCTACGCGTCAGCCAGACAGTGAAGCGTAGGCGAATAAATGACTCATCCATCATTCAATATGTGTACAAGTTTACAGGTGACATTAGCTTAGTCCACAAAGATTTTGACACCATCTAATGAGACTAGTGGTAGTGTCAAGGGTATTATGACACCATGACACCACCAGTACTAGTGTCATATATTAACCTGGGACCCATATCAATATACAACTGTCTAACCTATCAGAAATTGAATTATTTAAGCAATTTAATATACGATGAGAAAATATTTTTCAGGAAAAACTTCGTCAATAGTAATGAAATTTTACTTTTTAGCCCGAAACGGCAATCAATCTAAATTAATTCAGTGCGTGATTTGCTTGTCAAACAGATTGAGTTCAATATGACTCCACTCGACTTGCGGTTTAATTGAAAATTCCTCGGGACGTCCAGAAACTGAAACCGGAGAGAGTCTGCAAGTGATGATGACTGGTGACTCACAGGGCTATCGCTTAGGCTTCCAGTAGATAAAAAGCTATCTTCGTTACTATCCAAATCAATCATTAATTTTAGCGTGTTAAGTGTATGAGTAATATATATATATATATCTATGTAGGTATGTGTATGTGTGTGTGTCAATACAATACAACGATCTTATATTATTAATAGGTACCTAAATATAAATATAATAATAATTCATTCCGTCCACCCGCTAGTTACGTGTTACAATTATGGAAACATTCAAATACTCGTAAACAGGAACAAAATATGTACGTCAGATCGAATAATATATCAAAACAATAAACAATTAACAGTAATCCTGCCGGGCAACAAATATAAATATTGTGACAAAATTCCATTGTGATAATAAAATAATATTACCAGAAAGCTAATGTGAAGAAGGCTAATATCAAAAACAAAAAAATACAAAAAAAAAATAGCAAATAAATGCTTCAATTAGTACCTACTCACATTTATGAACTTCGTACATGGAACGCGATAATAATATTATTTCTCTGCGACAACACTGACAACTTTGAGTTTACCCTTCACCACTGATCAAGGACATAATATTGTTATTGTTGTGTTCTGTCGTACGTTATGCTAACCCCGAACTATTACTGAACATATATTATGCAAATCATTTGTTATTACACTTTATTCTAATATAAAAATCATTCAGTGTCGAAGTTCGAAGAATCTTGTGAGAAATTGTGGAACATTACACGAATGATACATAGTGCAAACAGACCATTTCCAACGGACACCCCCGCGACACCGGCCGCCGGCCGATGGAATGCAGTCGGGAACATTGGGATCAATAAAAGTAAAAATAAATAAACAAGAAAAAAAGTTTCAAAACAGATCGCGAATGAATCCACCAAAAAGAAAATGTATCATTACGGCAGTGAAACGCTTTTAAACCAGTGATAGATAGATACCTACATGAAATACAGGTTACCCGGCAATAGATACTGATATTATAATAAACATACTATAAAGCGCTTATTTCTTCGATACTGCACGTCGCGTCTTTATTGCGGTGGTTTTGACAGCAATCTTTTCACTATCCGTACACTTTATTTTGTCGAGATCTCGGAGAGACAGGATTCGATGCCGGTTCCCATCCGGGCCAAGTACATATACCGAGCCGTCTTTGGTCCAGCATTTATTTACACCGAACTTATCACGAGCGGCCATAAATGCACTATGACGTGACCTAGTCAGGAACTCAGAAAAAGTGATGCCTGTACCTTTTAGTTTTGTTTTGGAGTACCATATATTGTCCCTCAGTGCAACGTTCTGGAGTTTAATCAGTATAGCCCTGGGCTTATCGCTGGTTGTTTGCCGTCCCATCCTATGGCACCGTGTGACGTCACTAGAAGAAAAAGTTTCGAGCTTTAGGTGTTGTTTAATAGTGTCCGTGACCACTTCGGCTGTGTCTTCTCCTCTTCGTTCTACGATGCCATGTAGAAGTAGCATTTTTCGGCGGCTGCGTGTCTCCAAATTGTCCACCTCACTAGCCAGAGTGTCAAGCCCTTGTGAAAATGACTTCAGTGTTTAAGCTAAAGCTTTAAAAGCCGCAAACTCCTCCGCCAGGCCGCCTGTAGTAGACGAGGAGGGCTTCTCCTGCAATTTAGTCTCGAATTTAGCCATCCTCTCTTCGAAGTAAGACTGCATATGAAGTATAGAACCTTCCATTACGGGTTTATGTATTTAAGTTATTGTGCGTGATCCAATAGGGGAGATAACACTTAACCAGCAGGCGTGTACGGTTAACTATCGCATTTAGTCATTAGATTTTCTCAAAAACACTGTTTACTTTATTTTCGATTTTATATGTATTTTATACAAAAATATAGTGTTATCGCAACCACCCCCTTTTTTTTTGTTATTACTTTATTAATATATTGCAACACCATAATTCAAGTACCAATGCCTTTATACCAGAGCAATTGCTGTCTGATTCCACTAATCTGAGAAGAAACGCCTACGCGTCAGCCAGACAGTGAAGCGTAGGCGAATAAATGACTCATCCATCATTCAATATGTGTACAAGTTTACAGGTGACATTAGCTTAGTCCACAAAGATTTTGACACCATCTAATGAGACTAGTGGTAGTGTCAAGGGTATTATGACACCATGACACCACCAGTACTAGTGTCATATATTAACCTGGGACCCATATCAATATACAACTGTCTAACCTATCAGAAATTGAATTATTTAAGCAATTTAATATACGATGAGAAAATATTTTTCAGGAAAAACTTCGTCAATAGTAATGAAATTTTACTTTTTAGCCCGAAACGGCAATCAATCTAAATTAATTCAGTGCGTGATTTGCTTGTCAAACAGATTGAGTTCAATATGACTCCACTCGACTTGCGGTTTAATTGAAAGAGGGTGACCACAGATTTGATTCAGCTCCCTCCCACATTTATACAAGCCACAAGATGCTAGCGAGTGATAATGTTTTATCTCCCATCGTGCATTGTGAGGGAGTTTTCTATTGTTTTAGGAGAAACAACAAGATGGATAGCGGAGATAAGAGTAATTATTTTTTCTTTGTTACGATAAGAGAGATCAATATAATACTATATCCAATAAGTAATCTTACCTATATGATTGTGAATGAACATGACATTCTTTTTTATATAGGACACGTCAATTTAACCGCACCTCACCTGATGGTAAGCTAAAGACAAAGGCTCGGAAAGAGGATCACCATTACAAACACGCACTATGTTAATAATGGTGGCACTCTGCTCTATGGTCATCTCACCTCACCTTTAACAGCCCGCTTAAAGGACCCGAGACTATAGGAAGAAGGAAACACGTGAGCTGGTAGGGAATTCCAGGTCTTAATGGTGCGGCAAAGGTTATCAAAGGAGTCACCGAACCGCATTTTTCTTCATGGAATATTCTGCATGCACTTGAAATAACAATTTTCTCTTATTCTATTATAGCCGGAATCATCAAAATTTTACTTTATCCTTAGTAAAATTAATCTACACCATACTAGTTATAAAATAAATATATAAAATTATGACTATTAAACCTAGCCAACATTATTTACATTATATTATGTGATTGTGAGTATAGGTAGAAGGGGTAGGCCCTAGAAGTCCTGGCTTGACGTGCGTGCCAATGGTCTAACATCCATAGACGCCCAAGATTGTGCGAAATGGTGGAGGAAGAGCCGGCGAACGCCAAACTCCCAATTCGGAGCCTCGGATGCAATC
Source organism: Eilema sororculum (assembly GCA_914829495.1). Taxonomy (NCBI): domain Eukaryota; kingdom Metazoa; phylum Arthropoda; class Insecta; order Lepidoptera; family Erebidae; genus Eilema; species Eilema sororculum. The sequence continues at coordinate 9,702,671 of OU618545.1, read as the reverse complement.
GGAAAAATACTGCTCTATGAGGATGATGATACTGATATAATTATGAGTGTAACTAATAATTTCTTTGTGTGTAAAGTATTAAAATATGCATATTGTCAGCGCTCTTCGCTTACAGCTTGCGAAAGTAGTTCTCAAGTTCGTATTTCCTTTCACGTGTGATTTCCCCGGACGCTCCTTATAGACGGTTACCCCCTACAGGTAAAAGCGATTCCTACTTCATAAATACTTAGGTACATCTTACATTTACTTGATTACTTTTTTGAAAGTGTGTCAGAATTGTATATTGTATGTATGATATTTGTAGAATACCATACATACAATATACAAGTAACCATACAGGTAGCCCACAATTGTACTGTAACGATCACACGGATTGTATAAAATAAACATGGAAGAAAGATTTTTTAGTACGATACCAAGTATTTAGATATATAGATACAAGGTGTCTTGTATATGGATGTAAGTGCATTCCCGCTTTTCGTACAAACCTATCTCGATCAACATCAAGAATTTAAATCAAACAAAAAATAAAAGCTTCGACGATTTAAATACGCATTATAATTCATAAATCGCTTCCGCTACGCGTATCACTAAGATCTCAAACCAGAAACAGTTGGGCTAAGATAATGATCTTCGGAATAAGGGGAGGACTGTGGATTACTTTTCTCAATCAGCGCGTCGTAATAAATATTTGATGAGTTCCATGGAACAGACCTTCCTTTATTTTTAACTAATTGCGTGCTTTTGTTGTCATGTCGGCTTAGGGAGAGTTTAATTAGAGTAAAATGATTTCGCTTAAAATTAAATTCAGTTCTTCACTTTCTGTCTTTTTGACGAACTCGATCACAATCTGTATTCATTTTATGTATCTACATTAAAATTTGATATTGTATTCCATTACTGTCTTTTATGTGGTACATAAATATACTCCAAAATACTACCAGTACTACTCTTATTTATTGCTTTCCATTTAACTTGTAAGTACGTTTCACGTCTAAAATCATTATTTTAATTATCGATATAATTCTTTATATTAAGTTTATATCCTACCTATGGACTTTTACTCATATTTCCATACATAAAACGGATTTACTACTTCTAAATAACAATGTATTTTTAAATAAAAAGAAAAAATGCAGTAAGTATATTCTAATATTTTTAACATATGCTTAGTTTCTAAAATATCCTAACTTACGTAACAAGTAAATTATTTACTTTCTTTATTCCGTTTTTCATATCCGGATGTTCCACTCTGACTTACTTAAAACACCCTGTGTCAAGTAACCATCTTCCTTAATAAGTAATTTATATTATAGCACCATACGAGCATCTACTCACATTTCTACATTAGCGTGAAAAGCGCATGTAGCAAACATATTTTATACAGAAGTTACCCGTTCATTATCTTCTCAACTTCTCGATTAACGAACTGCGGTACTCTTCGCAAATGCAGAGTAAATTACGTACGTCTAACTTCATTACCACACGCAGAAGGTTCTCACAAATCGACGTGTTACGTACTACGTGGTACTACGACCCCTAAGTTATTAGGGTTAGCTCGTCAACTTGCTGAATTGAGTTCTTCGTATTTACTACATAGCAGCTGTAGGGTTGAAATGGGTATATGTATTGTACTTTTAGACTAATGAAAAAAAAACTATTTCTCTCTGTCTTAGATTTTTTTGTGAATACCGGAGGAGAATTATTAGCCTTATTAAAACAAAAGAAAATTTGTGTTCTGTGGTTTTCTTTCACATTTGAATGTTATTAGTCTTTTTTCAATAACTTTGATTGCATATGTAAAAAACTCGTCGGGATATTTACCATATTTCTTATAGTTATCGAGGATCCGTTAATTCGACGCTGTTTCAAGCGCCATGATCACGGATGCACTGGTGACCGCCAAGTTAGTTGTTATTGGGCAGACTGTATCGGTCTACCCTCTTTCGCACTCGTTAATGACACGCGTCGGCCCTACCATTGTCCGCGTTCTCGCACTGTACTCGAATACGTTATAGTGTTTTACTATCAATGTGAATGACCATGTCAATCTCAAATCAGTATGATACTTTTTTAATGATCTTCTACTCTGGAATTACATCAGAAAAAATGAATTGCTCGGGTGGGGCTTGAACCCACGACCTTTCCCTTACGGGGGGGAATGCTCTTACCAACTGAGCTACTGAGTCACACCTGAACCAATTCAAATTTCCCTTCTATTTATATCCGTCACGTTTAGCCAATTATAATTTTCGGTCCCAACGACATAATGGAGGCGAGCCTATTGCCGTCTAATGGGCCCTTTGTCTTGGGTTGTATGATTACTGTCGGATGGAGAACAGCCCTATTTCTTAGTCACCTTTTACGACACCCACAGGAAGAGCTGGGGGGCTATATTCTACTCCACCAAAAACCAACATAGCAAAGTATACATAGAAGAAGTATTAAATGTTTAAATATGTTTTGCCATAAAATTTTCCTGTTAATTAATCATTTCCAAATTGGAAATTTAAGCAAATGTTACCAATAATTTATCCGAGTAATTAAAAAGTTGTAACAATTGTTACAGCTTAATTATGCAAATGCATAATATAGAAATAGATAAAACATTCTCATTTACTAATGTTTAATATTCGATCAGATATCCCAGCACTAAAATATTTTAATGCATATTATTGTCATGCTGTTAATCACTTCATGTATTCCATTCACATAGGTATATTTTCTTTGAGTAGGTTTTCTTTTGTACTTTAACTAACTTGAACCTAATTTATTTTCCATTGTGTGTTCACTGTACTTTACCTTTCAAATTACTTGTACTACAAGACCTTAAAGTTATTCAACTTCTATATAAATTTTGCCAAGTTTATAACTCCCTCGAGGAATTACACGTTTTGAGTACTGTCTGACTGAGTTGTTTCGGCTCTAACAACTTACCACCACCCAACATAATTATGGACTTGGTACAGTCAGCATCAGAAAAATGTTGTCGAGTAGAGTACTCAAAATAATCTTAAAACCAAAATTTCAATATTATATTGATAATTAGAGTACTCAAAAAGTTGTAAGCATCCAGAGTAGTCAAACTATCTTAACAATCGGTCTTCCAGAAACATATAAGTAAGCAGAGTGTTTATATTCATATACACAATCACGCTACTCAATGGTATCTAGTCAAACAAAGTGTTCAAAATATCTGGACAATGTCATTTAATCGCATTTTGCATCCCTTTTTTACTTATGTAGCCATCCTTTACACATGATGATGGGATGATGTGAGATAGGTGTGTAAGTTAGAACAGGATAGAAAATTTGTCAAATTAATGACAATTTCTTTTGTATTTTTTATAGTTGCCAGTTGCTTAAGCCATAAACTATCCCCTTGCATTGGTGAGAAAAGAGTATGAATACGTAAGAAATAAATACTCGTATGATGTGTAAATTACTTGAAACCTACATAAGTAGATATACGTCCACGCGGACTAAAGTCGCAGGCACAGCTAGTATTAATATAAATCATAGTATGGAATAGCGTTTCGTATTTCTAAATTTTTCTGTCGATTGAATAATTATTAAAAATAAAAAACATTGTCACAACACAAGACTGCTCCTGAGAAGACCGAAATAAGTTTGATAGCCGGCGGAACCCATTGATTATCATTGGATTTATAAATTACAAATGGGTACCTCCGCCTGCTTTTTTTGGTCTTTTTTATGTATTATTTGTATATTTTATTATTTAATTTGAAAAAATAACAAAATCCATTAGATATAGCGTCAAAAATTCACGGTGTAGTATCGATTTATATTTCATGCACTCATAAATACCTTTATTTGTGACCACTTTCATCGAAATCTTTTCAGCCTTAAGGTATTCGGGTAAAAAGTAAAAATAAAATAGGTTTAACTTTAATAACTATTTCAGAGAGAAAGATGCACATGCAATGCGCGATCCAAGTGAGGGCCATCTCAAGGCGGCGTATAACAGAGCCACCAAAGACTGCAAAAGGGCTTACATCAGAGCGGATGCCCAGCGCGTGGCACGGCTTGGCGAGCAACTCATGTCGCACCCTGCGGGTAGTCGTGGATACTGGCGACTGGCCAAAGCCGTACAAGCTAACTTTTGCCAGCCCTCGTTGCCCCCGCTGCGATGCCCAGACGGATCACTGGCCCATGAGCCGCAGGAGCAAGCGGATATGCTGGTAGACCTCTTCGCGGCTAATTCCCGGGTTGACAACTGTAGTGTGCAGGCGCCCACATTGCCAAGTTGCGGTCACTCAATGCCTGATATCCGTATCAGGCACTGCGACGTCCGCAAAACCCTGCAATCACTCGACATCCGGAAAGCCAGTGGCCCCGATGGTATTCCGCCGGTAGTCCTGAAAAAATGCGCAGCGGAGTTGACGCCGGCGCTCACGCGAATGTACCGACTGTCGTATGCTTCGGGAGTAGTGCCGCGGGCTTGGAAGGAGGCGAACATACAGCCGGTCCCCAAAAAGGGGGATCGCTCGGACCCGGCGAACTACCGACCCATAGCTGTCACCTCAGTCCTCTGTAAAGTGTTTGAGCATATCATTAACGCACAGCTCATGCGTTACCTAGAAGATCACTCCCTAATTAATGACCGGCAGTACGGGTTCAGACCGAAACGGTCAACGGGTGATCTTTTGGCTTACGTCACACACCTCTGGGGTGAGGCTATGGACAGGCATGGCGAATCATTGGCTATCAGTCTTGATATCGCCAAAGCCTTTGATAGAGTCTGGCACAGTTCGCTACTTTCCAAGCTTTCGGCCTATGGTCTGCCTGTTCGACTGTGCGACTGGGTTGCCAGCTTCCTGCATGAGCGTAATATCCGAGTTCTCTGTGACGGCCGGGCCTCAGAGTTCATGCAGGTTAATGCTGGCGTGCCCCAGGGGTCCGTCTTATCGCCCACTCTCTTTCTTCTGCATATAAATGATATGCTAGCAGTAGGCAGTATCCATTGCTATGCAGATGATAGCACTTTACATGGGCGATACTTCGGGCACCCCGCGGCCAAGCGGGCTGACACTGACGCAAATAGACAGCGGCTTGTCGTTGAGCTCGACCGTGTCCTGACGTGCATCTCCCAATGGGGATCAGAGAATCTGGTCGAGTTCAATGCCAAAAAAACACAAGCGTGCGCGTTCACAGCCAAGACCTCCCCCTTCCTTCCTCTCCCTACTCTCCAGAATACACCGCTGGCTTTACAGGATCACATTGACATGCTCGGAATGGATGTTCGCTGCAACCTGAACAACAAGAATTACATCGAGAGCGTCATCAAAACAGCGTCGCGCAAACTCGGGATCTTGAACAGGGCGAAGCGGTTTTTCACGCCGGAGCAGCGGTGTCTTCTGTACAAGACACAGATTCGCTCTTGTGTGGAATACTGTTCTCATCTCTGGGATGGTTCCGCGCAATACCTGTTAGACGCTCTTGACAGAATGCAGCGACGTGCAGTTCGTATCATAGGTGATCCTGAGGTTACCAACACCTTGGAACCTCTGCAGTTGCGTAGAGACGTTGCCTCTCTGGCCGTTTTCTACCGCCTCTACCACGGCGAGTGTTCTGAGGAGTTATTTCAACTGATCCCACCCTCTCCCTTTCTATCCAGAACAACACGTGCTGGTCTGCGGTGCCATTCACACACGGTGGAATCCATACCATCTCGCACTAAACGGTTTGGGGGCTCTTTCCTCTGCCGCACGATAAAGAGCTGGAATGCTCTGCCCGCATACGTGTTTCCCTCTTCTTACAGTCCCGGGTTCTTCAAGCGGGGCGTGAAAAGGCATCTATCAAGGCCGTCAAGTTAGGGACCACCATTTTACGTCCAATTGGCACCGGGAATGGTGGTCTGTATCTTCTGGACTGCACTTCAGCTTTGTTGCCATCTAGCGGGGTGCAGTCAATTGACGGACCAAATATAAAAAAAAAAAAAAAAAAAAAAGAGAAAGAAGGCGGAAATTGCGGTTTATGACGTATTAAAAAAAACTTATATTATAAATTATAATCTATTATAAAAAAACACTCTATTATATTAATGTTTGTACAATAATGTCGTATCTAACTGTATCTATTTTCAAAGAGTAGACATTTTGCGTCTATGTCATGTCGATGTAGTCATAATGCGTATTAAAGTATACGAGAAGTGGATTTTTGAGTACATAGGTGTATCTTGCGTTGCAGGACTGACCCTTTATTTTTTACGTAAGTATTCATACTCTTTTCTCACTAATTCAAGTGGATAGTTTATGGCTTAAGCAACTGGCAACTATAAAAAATACAAAAGAAATTGTCATTAATTTGACACATTTTCTATCCGTTCCTAACTTATACATCTATCTCACATTATCCCATCATCATGTGTAAAGGATGGCTACATAAGTAGAAAAGGGATGCAAAATGCGATTAAATGACATTGTCCAGATATTTTGAACACTTTGTTTGATTAGATACCATTGAGTAGCGTGATTGTGTATATGAAAATGAACACTCTGCTTACTTACATGTTTCTGGAAGACCGATTGTTAAGATAGTTTGACTACTCTGGATGCTTACAACTTTTTGAGTACTCTAATCTATACATATAATAAATCTGTAAACGATCGATGTCTGTACATGGAAAGGAAATGAGAAAAATTGTTATAGGGGGACTTTATAAACGTAATAGAAGCCAAATCAACATTTTTTGGATTTTTTGTCTGTTTGTCTGTTTATCTGTTTATCTGTTTATCTGTTTATCTGTTTATCTGTTTATCTGTTTATCTGTTTATCTGTTTATCTGTTTATCTGTTTATCTGTTTATCTGTTTATCTGTTTATCTGTTTATCTGTTTATCTGTTTATCTGTTTATCTGTTTATCTGTTTATCTGTTTATCTGTTTATCTGTTTATCTGTTTATCTGTTTATCTGTTTATCTGTTTATCTGTTTATCTGTTTATCTGTTTATCTGTTTATCTGTTTATCTGTTTATCTGTTTATCTGTTTATCTGTTTATCTGTTTATCTGTTTATCTGTTTATCTGTTTCTCTGTTTCTCTGTTTGTCTGTGAGTTTGTGCACGCTAATCTCAGAATCGGCTGAACGGATTTGGTTGCGGTTTTCACTAATATATTTTGGTAGGCTTCACTTAACATTTAGTGTTTGTTTTATTGAAATAGATTCATAAATAAAAAAGTTATGTCAATAATAGCATATCACGGCTAACAATTTGTGATTGTGTGAATAGATCGAACCAATAAAGAAGCAATAATGCTTACAAGAAGATATTATTTCGGTCATAGGAATCTGAAGAACTTCGAGAGGCCAGAGTTCTACATCTAAGCCAAGTCAGGTCAGGTTACTGCAGAATCTTCGGCACAGCAAGTGTCTCGATAGAATTCACATTGTTCTCGAACGATTTTCTCTCGAATCCAATAAATTAGTAAGCAGCTGGTTCGGAAAAAGACTCCTGGCTTTCATAATTAATATCATCACGCTATTATAATAAGGAATGGGACAGAATGTTTTTATGACATAATATGTAAACGTCTATTTCACACTATCATTTCATTGTAACTGTGGCTCAATACGTCTGCGGTGGACTTATAACTTAGCTGAGTCGCGTTCGAATCCATCTGAAATGTAAATTTTCTTTTTTATGGTTTTTTATGTACTTTTGTTTAACTTTTTTATTTTATTGTGTATTTTATTGTTTTTTATTTATAGTTTTATTCGAAGTAAAATATAAATTCTATGCTTAATATTCTACATGAAACTAGGCTGTGTGACAGTAATAGTAGAACTTATCTATCTTCTATCTATCTATCTATCTATACTATTATATAATTGTAAAGTGGTTGTGTCTGTACATTGGAGATATTTAAAAAAAAACTTGCATTATGTTATATGAACGATACTGAACACGAAAATATTTTTTTTTTCATTTCCTGTCTGTTTGTCTGTTTGTCTGTTTGTTCGCGATGGACGCAAAAACCACTGAACGGATTTTGATGCGGTTTTCTTTGTTAGAAAGGGCTTGCTCAGACTTAAAATCTTACATTTGTTTGATTGCAATCGGTTGAGTAGAACCAGAGATATGAGCAATAATATATAATAATCTTAATTTTACTAAGATTATAGATGTCGCTTTTTGCTTGAGATTATTCTTATGGATGAATTTTACTTCCAAATAAGTATGTAAATAAATATACTTATTTTTAATCTGCACAATCATGTAAAAAAATACGTATTTAAGCATGTAATTAAAATTTTAAATTATATAATTTAGTTACAAAATAACAATTAGATGGCGATAACGCGGTTTTAAACAAAGTATGGTTTCGTTCACAGCTGAAATATAATAGCCCTACGGTAGAAGCGGTAATTTTCTGGCAAATCATAAAAATGCATAAGCTGATGTCGGTGCAGTACTGTTTCTGTATATTTCGATTCGTAGAAAAATCTTTTGATTTACATACTTTCATCGAACATCCTGGTTAATTAGTAAAAATATTAGTCTGTAATTTTGTTAATACAACTGAAACCTAACCGATGGAAAAATGGTTACCGTGGCCTATGGACGTATTCAACACCACGACGGGCATCACACTCATGCTGCCGACCCTGAGGAAACCTTCTAATCTAATGCCCTTCTTCAAAAACCCCACACTGTAGTTGCTTGGGAAAACCAAAGCAGGGAATTTATTCCACAGCTTGAGCGTGTTTTGGGTGAAGTTCCTTTCTAACCGCTTACCGCACAATGTTCACCGTTTCCGGTCGGACTGTGTGAGGATGAATTTCTTGCCTATGGCGAGCGTTTTGATGATGTTTGACATGATCCCAATGCATCTGAGCAAAAAACGTACATGGGCTACCTTTAATATAGATTGTCATTTTTGAAAAACTCTTGATGAAAGGGTATTAAAAGAAAGGATTTGGACCAAATGCTGCCCAGACATGGGAGATTTTCTAGATCAATTCTCTTCTTCATCCTAACGTTTTCAACTTGGTGCCTGAGGTCCGCTTTTACAAGTCTAACTGCGGATTTGGCTAAATTTCGATATTTACTGTGAAGCGACTGCCATCTGACCTAGACAACCCAAAGGCGATATCGAAGCATTGCAGCTAGACCAGTTGTTAGACTTTTTAGGGCTCCAACTACCCGTAACGACTGCCATAGATGTTTGTATGGCAACCGGGATTGACGGCTTAACGTGCTCTACGAGGCACGACCAGACTAATGCTAATACCCATATTCATACATATTAAATAATTTTGTTATTCTTGCGTATGTCAGAGTGGTCCCATATCCCAGAAGTCCGGATCTGATGCTGAGAACCTGGAGAAATCGAAGGAAAACTTAAAAAATACAGGAAAATGTACCTGGCGACGCGCCTACTTAGTTATGTTAGCAATCATTTGTATAATGTCGTTTCGTTTTCAAAAAACAATAAACAAATGCCCAGGCGCTATCTATTAAAATTTCAGTATAGTAAAATATTATAAAATACAACCCAGTAATTATATTTTACAGCACAAACGTATTAATCAATATAATTATGTTGTGTTGTTATGAAAGCCGTTGTTTCGTACAACGGCTTTCATAAGAACACAATGACTTTTGTTAGTCTTACTCAACTACGTGTTTAAAGTGGCTCTGATAGGGAATATATTCCCCAGTAGAGCCTTGCTGGATAATATATTAAGTAATAACAGTAAATCTGTAAGTTTCGTTATTCTTCGTTATTTTCCGTTCTTTTTCTCTATTGAGTGTCTCTCTTTTTTCTTGAAGTAGGTTTTACTTTTTGAAATTTTATTTATTTATTCCTTTTAGTCTAAGTTTATAACAGATTCATCGTTCCGCTTTGCAAATTGTGACGTAAACACAACGGTTAGTCACCTATTTTGCCCCCTTAGTAGTGAAATTTAGAAAAATGCTGATATATTGTAATAATTTATTGTACCATATTTTTCGTTCTGACCGGGGGTAGCACCGCCTTACCTCTCCCGCCCCGGTAACTTTGGATTTCTTCTTCGTTGTCGTCATGGTTGCGGACCCAACCTCCGCGTCGGGTAGCGCGACCTATATATATCCACCGTTCCTATCCGTTCAAGATTACGGGTGGGACGGACGGGGTCAACACTAGATTGTGTTCGTCCGCCCCTGAGTATTTTTATTGAGGTTTTCTTCCTTAGGAGTCACCGTTCCTGTCCTGGTTTAGGCTTGCGGCTTGGCCGAACCTTGGTCTATATCAGATCGTAGTTCCTACTTCTGAACGAAGCCAAAGGCGAATAACTCATACACCCAGTATGCCCCACCCTCTGCAATTAGAGGGACATGTGAAGGATCTACGAGTGATTAATACCAGGGCTGCTTGGGCTGTCAGACAGGATCTCTCGAGTCTATTAACCGTTGTGCATGGTGCACCAGCCCCTCGCTTCTACTCTTCTACCGAGGTTCAAAGGGAAAAGAAACAGGGAAGCCAACGTAGAGGTTACCAGACATCGCATTTAGATGTGAGGTTGGATTGCGTTATTCCTTGAGTGTTAAGTAGAGAGGCGAGTAGAGTGTCAAGTAGAGAGTCCAGCACCGAGTTGAGTAAAGTGTCGAGAAGAGACTGGAACACAGAGATGATTAGAGGATCAAGTATAGAGTCAAGTACAGAGTGGAATACGGAGTCAAGTAGAGAGGCAAGTAGAGAGTTGGGTAGAAATACGAATAGAAAGGTGAGTAGAGAGGCGAGTAGAGTATCAGAGCTCAACACTCGACTCTCAGCGCTTAAATTTACAGCACTACGCAATAAGCGACATCCACGCGGGCGGAACCGCGGGCAACAGCTAGTTATATAATATTCTTAGATCTATACAAAATTCTTCATTTCGAAAAATGAAAAAGTGGTCCTACGCGCCTGAGAAGTCATAAAACTGAAACTGGTATCCCCCATTGATACCGATTCCACCACATCGGGGCAAGTGCAATACTGGAATCAAACCGATTAAAATTTAAAAGAGGAATGGGGCATTGGGGGTATTCTGGGGTTAGGTACCCCAGTATACCTGCCTTGGTTTCCTACCATAAATAGGCGGTCTCAACGTGAAGAGCAGGGATTGCTTCGGCTAGGGTGATGGGTAGCCTAAGCTATCACTATCAAAGCCGCGCTCATGGAGGATGTAAATCGTTGCACCTTCTCTGAAGCACATTACGTATTCTGGGAGATAGTTGTCCCTATCGTATTACCGTCTCTACCATGGTGAATGTTCTGATGAGCGATTCCAATTATTTCCACCCTCTCCTTTCCTACACAGGACAACGCATGCAAGGCTCAGATGTCATCCACATACGTGAAAAGGATTCTGATGATCCCATAAAGTATCAATTTGGAAGTATCTACATCATCTGCTGGAAACAAGCTTATCAATACAAGGAATATATAGCAAAATGAGGCTATATGACCCCATCCCAGTCAATGCTGTATTTGCTCTCTTGCCCACTGCGCCCCTCTTCTCTACCTGTGTGTAAAGCAATGAACAATGTGACTGTGGTGTGGTCGATGGAATTTATCATAAAACTGGAACTACCCACCATTGGCTCGGCAAAGAAGAGAACCAATGCTCACTGCTCAGGTCGTGCAAGGCACCGGGTTTTCTTGAAACTATTTTGTGTAATACTTGATGTATTTATTTTAATTTGTTCAGTTAGTAAGTGGTGGCAGCATGTGTTAAGAATTTGGGAGGAAGGAAGAATATTTAAGCCATTAAAACTGGTGAACATTACCAAGTCAACATATAAAAATGTTCATCACATACTTGATAATGATTTCGTCAGCAAAATGTTGAATTTTTCAAAATCCTTCCGCAATATTTGCCAAGCCCATAGAAGAAGTCCGTCAATTTTCGTAGTTTTCAGTAGTTTAGCCCTGTATTTATAAGTCAGTCACTCAAAAGACTGTCTTCATAATATTTAATTTAAAAATACAAGGTGGAAGATGTCAAGCGAGTTTTCGAAATGATTTGAATACAGTTTTGTTTCTTTTTTAAAATAAAGAAATGTTTCCTTTCAAAAAATTCACTATTTCCGAGTATTTCGAGTACTTCCGTTCCAGTTGGGATGAAAATCTTCCACCATGTTTAATAATAAGTTTGAGCTATTCCGAACTAAACGCGGACGAAGTCGCGGGTAACAGCTAGTTATCAATATAATATTGAAATTTTGGTTTTAAGATTATTTTGAGTACTCTACTCGTCAACATTTTTCTGATGCTGACTGTACAGTTACCTTCAGAAATTCCACAACATTCTACACTACGCTATCTAGACCCATAGTAAGCATCGCTTAGCTAACTTGTGTTATGGAATCTAGAATGCGGATAAACATACTTATATACTTTTTTTACACATATTATACATAGAAAACACCCAGACCAATGCAAATACCCATATTCATGCACAAAAATTTTTGCACTGAGCTGGGATTGAACCACGCCTCCTGCGTAGCGGCACTACCACCACGCCACAAACGCTGTTAAATTTTTGCTGAACATTTACAAATTTACAAACTATCTTTACATTGAAATAAATCAATGAACAAATAATGATTGAAGATAGACTGTTAAATATTAAATAGTTATAAATTTTGGGGGTTATAAATTTTAGGATGGTCGGTAACGGTAACATTTTTTTAGGCTAATATCAATGACGACTTGAGTGTGCGTCCGTGTAGTCAATTCGTAACTTTCTTATGTATATAACTTAACTTTATGTACGTCAATACCTACTCTCTATTCTGTCCAATATAGGCAGCCCATGTGATATATAGTGTTTTCGTTTCTTTTCTAATAAAAATGTATCATTGTCACAAAATAGATATAGTGCTGACGTCATTGTATTCCAACAAACTTTCAAAACAGGAAGACTTAGCGTAGTCTTTAAAAACTGTTGTCTTACACCCGTCTTTTGCGTTTGCCGCACTCTCCATATAATTCAAGGCTAATTAAGTCTTGAGTGGCTGTTACAGAGACCAAGTGAGTGGAAGGTGGTAATTACGGCTCCTTGCTCAGTGTTTGATTAAAATTTCACCTTTACGCCGAGTAATGAGTCTCTGATGCATACTAATTGTATTCACTAAAGGTAATTGTAATTAAAGATGGACGGCGCTAACGATGCAGCCGTAGCCGTCTACTCAGTTAGTACCACCATTTAAGTAGCAAAAGAGTTATTTTAACGGGGTGAGGCGTAATTCTTGTTTTTTTTAAGTAAATGGGGTTGCTAATTGTTATCACAGGTTAACCTATATACCTACTAGGAGTACAAACTGTACAGGGTGAATTTTTGAAACGGGGCAGTAAAGACAGGTACCTTAATCGTCGCAGTTACAGCAAATTGTTCTTAGGGGACATTTCCTAACTTTTTGAGATATTTTGAACGGCATTCACAGATTTTGGACAAATAGTACAGTCAGCAAGAAAAATGCTAGAAGTCCGAAAAAAATATTTTGGTTCAAATCGGTCCTATTTCATGTGGGGATCAAAACACTCTATGGAACCATTTTAGCTTTGAGTACTAGGAAAAACAGAAATCACCAAGAACGTTTCCCATACATTTCAGCAAGAAAATAAAAAATGTACAATTAATAAACTTCTTGTTTTGGATAGGAAGTGGGTAGGATTTGGCAGAAAAGTAAATACCTGCCTTTACTGCCCCGTTTCAAAAATACACCCTCTATAGTAAGTACTCCTAGTAGGTACATAGGCTTACCTACATAGGCCACCATATATGTTCCTGAATACGCATAGAAATATAAAAATATATTAGAAAAGAAGTGTTTAAAAGATTTGTCTCAATATTTGAAATCTCCATCAATGCAATATCAAAAAGCAAAGAAAACTACTTTTTCTTAGTTTCTATAATATTTTTTATAATTATGAGCTACGTTTTATTGAGATGAGCTTATTATTTCTTGTTATAGATAATCACCAACTAAATTTGTGATTCTCATTTTGATAAAATTGTAAACATTACTGTTTTTTTTTAATTTACTTTAATTAACCTTCTCAAGAAGATTGGATTTTCTGTGAACGATATGAAAAACCAACCAAACTGAAAAACCTTGTAGAATTTCGTTAATCTTCAGGATCACGTGTAAGAAATACAAGACAATATTCATTAAAACTGCAATTAATTTCATTACTCTTGAGAGATAGCTTGTCTTTATTATGCTCCATTAAATTATATCAGTATATATCAAAATCTATTGAAACATAACCGGCCGGGGGCTCTTATAAATTACACAACTTTCAACGCTATTCAGCAATTTCCATTAATATCGTGTTGTAAATCACATTCAAGTTTTATATTTTTGTAACATACAGTATTTTAGTTTAAAGTTTCATAACGTAGATATTATTAATTTATATAAAATGTACTCGTGTAGCTGCAGGCGTGTCAATTCATTGTGTACTGAAAAGAGCCAATGGACATTTTAAATAGAAAGTTCTATGCAAGTGAAATGAAAAGAATTTCAAAAATTACATCGAAACAAAGTTTGCATGATACCTACATGGTGTTTCATTTTACTAAAAATGTATATAAAGGAATAAAAAGTCATAAATGTATTTAATATCACTCTATATCTGTATCTTTTAATAGCGAGGAAAATAAATAACAAAAAAGCAACGGAAAAACATACGTCCAAATAACAGACCAATATTTTCAACTGATAAATCCCCAAGGGTGACTTGTTCATCTTCCGCTTCACTAGTAACAGAGAAAACAACTCGCAAAAAATATTTTTCAATGCCCAAAATCTGCCCCATCAAAAAGTAATATTACTGGTTCTATTATCCTAATTTAAATATTAATTTAAACCTTTTCCTTGGGAACGTTACTCGTTTAACCCTAAAAATCACTTTAAATTTAATAACGCATTTTAGTCAAAAAAGACAATTTCTGAGGTCATCTGACTCAACCCTCGTTAATTGCTCTTTTCCAACAATTATCTATGTATCTTTTTTATCGTGATTATAAGGAAATATAAACACAGTTAAGATTTTTATTAGATCAAGGCACAATCATAAAAACACATGTACATATTTGATAAAAAATCATAGTGTTTTCAACTATTGAATAACAATTTATTTCTTTGTTGATTTTACAATATGCTGTACGGCAGCAGGGTTATAAGATTGCGATAAAACTTTATCATTTTTTGCACTTACGTGAAGCTTACAGTCATAGTTTGGACCCGTGGGGCTGCAATCAGGTTATGGGATTTTCTTACGAAATTTTCCTGTGTGAAGCATGGGTCAGCTAGTACCTACCTATTAAATAAGACAAACGAGAATGAAATCTACGAAATGTTATACATATATAAGAAGGATAAGCTAGTGGACAATTTTTTAGGTTTGAAGTAGTGTACCTACATTACATAATATTTTAAGCAGTTATTTAGTTGAAGAAGATATTTTTTAAACTTAAATCCAAGGCAAAATCCTGTAAGTTCAATACATGTAAGTTGAAGCCATTAAGAGCTTATTCAATCAAATACGTTAGTAGACCCATCTTCATATACATACATACATATACTTACGTCTGTAAATCCCCGAAGGGGTAGGCAGAGGTGTGTTAACACCCACGTTTCGCCAACTATGATCTTTGGTCCTACGTAATAAGGGCCGAGCTTATTGCCGCCAAGCGGACACTTAGTCATGGACTGTTTGTTTACTGTGTTATGAAAAACAGTCCTATCACTTAGTCATCTTCTACGATACCCCCGGCAAGAGATGGGAGATACCTATTCTACTCCACCAGAAACCAACAAGGCTTTCCCGTCTTCAATGATATGTATAGTATCTACCATAATTAGGTATACATAATTTGAATGCAAGCATGTAATTGATGAATATATATGTACACTCACACCCAAGATAAACCAATACGGGTGTTATAGGTGTTACCATAATGTACCTACTATGTAATACTATTTCATAATAAAAAAATAGATAAAATTCGTCCCTTACATACATTTCAGATCATTTAGTCCCCAGATTTAGCATATCGGTATAACTACTATGTAAAAATCAATAAAAGCCTTATCAAACTGAATGAAAATACCCTTTCTAACCAACAGTACCTAATTCGAAATCAATTCTAGTCTATGATAAAAATATAGACAAAGTAGGTAAAAAAATTGTTTGAAATGAAATAATGCTCTTTGCTCTCCTTAACCCGATATCCATTATTGTCAACAAGGAAAAGTACGCTCTACTTCCGTGGCACTTAGTTAAGGCAGAAAATTCACATAACGAGTGTTTCAGTTAAGCAATTCAGTTGCTTTTCCATTAAAAGCATTCACCTCGTCAAGCGAAGGAAACTGAATTTCACGGCTAATAAATTCATAAAATATAAACCAGTGTCAAAATGTGTTTTCACAATTTCTACAATTTTCCTTCCTATTTTCTTTCCACCTCTAAGTGAAGATACATGTTTCATCTGTTCATTGTTGGTATAATTGAATGGTCTAATAATAATTTTATTATGAAACAAGACGTTGAAATGTTGAACTTATTCTATTGTCTAGCAAAAGCCTATTCATTATTCAGAACATGTTTAAAGTTTCCCAAGTTGCGAAGTGGACTTTCTACAACTGTGTCTACATTTCAAAAGATAAGAATTGTTGGATTCTGACAACATTAGATGCTCTCGCGCCATTAATTTTGAGCAGAAGTTAACTTAGTTGGAGCGCAGAAATCACATCAGTCTTAGTTAAGTAACACGGAAATATTTGGAGAATTCTTTAAGAGGTGTAGGTATCCACATTGTTCCGATGTCGGAATCCAAGAATTGGGTAAATCGTGTCTGCAAATAATTCGTCTCGTAGGCCGTTCGATCGACCTAATTCGGGTAGATCTCATTCCTCTAATGGGCGTAATGTTTCACCTGAGCGCGTCTCCAGCAGTGGATTGAAGTATTTGTTCAGAGAATGATAGCCCTTAGAATTAAGGTTAAGGAAAAGTACGAAGCCAGAGTTCGGTGATTTATCGTTAAGTATTTTACGAGCAGATGCTGGCCTTTGAAGGTCAGCTAAGGGAATATAATTTCAAGCCAAATGATGTATCATTTTAACAACTCATTTGATCTAGTTTTATTAACAACTTATGTGACACTGATATCATCATAAATAAATGTCTAAATGTGTGACTAAAACAGAAACAGTTGATGATCAAACATAAGGAGAAGAAAAGGAAGATATTCAAATTTGGTAGTTTGTATTTATGTCGGTAGTATAATTTATGTTGAATTAGCGTATGAATGCATAATCGTATTAATAAATGATTCATTGACTGGGATTATTGGAATGAATTAACAGGATTCGATATACAAAGTCCTTGAATATAATATGGCAAGGTATGAATGGTATGAACTATGAAACGGGATGGAATTAATCGAATGAATGCTTACGGTAGTGGTTATTGATTGAATGCAGTTTGGTATTAATGGTGTAGAACAATATACAGACGTTAAAATATAGTATACATATTTAACAACTATTTCTCAACGCTTGCATTTATAAATAAGTAAATAAACATTCCACAACATTCCACACAACGCTATCTAGACCCATGTAAGCATAGCTTAAGTAGCTTGTGTTATGGAATCTAGAATGCGGATAAACATACTTAAATACTTTTCTTTGTGAATACATACATACTATACATAGAAACACCCAGACCAATGTTATGCAAATAGCCATATACTTGCATACAAATATTTGCACTGAGCGGGAATCAAACCCTCCTGCGTAGCAGTCGCGTTCACTACCGACACGCCTCGGAGGCTAAAAGCGATTATTATTAAACAGCGATAGACTCGCCCCCTATTACATGAGACCGAAAATCGTAATTAGCGAAATGTGGGTGTGGCCACCTCTGCCACACTGTCTTCGGAGATTTACCTACAAGCGTGAGTTTTATATATGTATAACTAGCTTTTGCCCGCGGCTCCGCCCGCGTGGATGTTGGTTCCCGGCAATTATTCGAATTTTTCTCGCCATAAAAACCTTCTCTGGACTTCCACTAATAATTCAAGACCAAAATTAGCCAAATCGGCGTTCTGGAGTTATATCGTCAGGAAGGAAAACCCAACTTATTTTTATATAGTAGATAACAACTATTTCAAAATATAGATATGAAATAAAACAAACTAAATAATTAAATTATACTTCAATAGCCTATTGCAGTGCTGCACATAGGGATGTCCCAACGTTGGGAGATTTTGGCCTAGTGTTTCCATTTCGACCCTGGCAAGATGGGTTAGTACACATACTCTGTTTTGACAGCCTCTGTGGTGTGGTGGTAGTGCACGCGACTGCCACGCAGGAGGCGCGGGTTCGATTCTCGCTCAGTGCAAATATTTGTATGCATGAATATGGCTATTTGCATAGGTCTGGGTGTTTCTATGTATAATAATATGTATGTATTTACAACAAAAAAAAAAGTATCTAAGTATGTTTATCCGCATTCTAGATTCCATAACACAAGCTATAAAAGCTTACCATGGGTCTAGATAGCGTTGTGTAGAATGTTGTGGAATATTTATTTATTTATACTCGCTTTTTTATTGATATCGTCTACGTATATTCCGTTAGTCACCTTTTACCACACACTTCGGATGAGATGTGGTGATGATACATGTATTCTTTCACCACATGAATAGGATATACCTACTTCCCAAATATAAATCAAAGATTTGATCGTAGAAGAAAATTAGACAAAAGTAATAAACAAGTCTGGTGGCTATCACCGAGAGCAGCAATGAATATTCTTAGTAAAACACACACCAATATGAAAGTATTGAACTTTTCTGTCTCGCTATGATAATTTGCACGATTTTATGTTCACGTACTTGAAACAACACCCGCCGTCCGTCGCCCACCAGTAGCAAAACCAAACAAAGGAATATCCTTCCAAGCGATAGTTTATTATGTTTGAGTTTCAGCTTTATGTACTGTACCATGAATATTTTATTTTACGTGACCAACATCTCTATTGCTTGTTTAAGCTATCGTCATGGGTTTCGAAAATATTTACTAATATAAAACTTTTGGCTGATTTATGTATTTATTGGGATTATGTTGAGAGCAGATGTTGCTGATGTCGGGATGAGAAGGTAGCTGTATTTGCATAGGATCGCGTGTAACGACCCTTTGATTCGAGAGGGCTACTTTCTACAGCTACTTGTACTATATGTATGTATGTACTTGGAAGTTGGATTACTCGTTCAAATTTGGAGCCGGCACCCGTTTTCCTTCACCCTAAGTAAAACCGCAGCTGAATAAAACTTACCTAATTCTATGTTTTTAGTTGTGATTAGGTAAATTCTCGAAACAGTATACCTAAACTTTTTTCTATATAATATATATTCTACTTTGAACCTTACTTTTTTTACATTCTAGAGAATAATGTTACATAACGTGGTGTTCACGATCTCGTCCGTTTAAATAGATCCATCTAAAAAGCAAACAATCAGCAGATTAAAATGTCATTCATCAAATTTATTGGTTAGTTAGATAATTTGATTTAGATCATGACACCACCAATATAGCTGGCAAAATGCTATGTAATAAATGTCAATACACCTCTGCCTGCCTCTTCGGGAATTTACCTACAGGCGTGAGTTTAGGTATGTGTGTATGTACATTACCACCGCGTTTGAAAGTGCTATGTTTTTCGAACTTTAAAGTTAGCATTAAAAATGCTACACAAAATTCAGTCAAATGTGCTATGTACTTTAAATTTCTGAAATATATAGATAGCTTTTAGCGATAAATTCGCCTGTTGTGCATTTATCCACCTAATTATGTGACCCATACTCTTGTGTCTATCCATAATAGTGATACTTAATAAATAATTAGGTATTTATTTCTCTAATAAACACAAAAACATAATAATTAGTTAGAAACGAAAGAACAAACAAACTAATAACAAACTGAAACACAAACCCAAACATGGTAACAAAACTGACAAAACTAACCTCTCCCAACATAATAAATACTAGCCAGCCAGTTTTAATTACCAGCTAAACACATGTTAATGGTCATTGGGGATGTTAATATGTATTCTGATAGCGTCACAACTGAATATGAATGTATGGCGGTTGGCGGTATAGAAATTCCTGTGGCCAACAATAGTCGTAATTCCACCGTCGCTCGGACGTGGCCGGACGTGGGAGCGAATACGTAATGACATCCGATGGTCACATTTGTAATTTTATTACCGCGGTGCCATTCTTGTTATGATAATTCTAATGACCGCGTTACAGCCACGGCTTGCAGTATTGCAAGTTGGAAGTCGACTACCTAAATCTTTGCTTGTGAAATGTACTATAATTAAGAAAATGTAACTTTATTTTATTTACATAATCTTTAGTTGTACCATTGTACATCAGTCTAATATCTATACAATACTTGTTAGTGATGATCCCAGTTTTTTGGTCTACAATACATAAAATAAATCGTTTGGGTGCTTTGATGCGAGCTAACAGTAGAATGTCCAACCTCTCCCTTTCAAAGATTAATTAGGATAGGGATAGGATTCTCAGGTTTCGTGTCTCATAGATGCAGTAGAACCGAGAATGTGCAGATATACGCTGCTGAAGTTTCGATCAAATATTATAACATCGTCGTCAATACCTGACGACTTTTAATGAAAAACACAATAAATCTTTTTTATTGAAAAAATTATTTTAACAAATGATTTTAGCAACAAAGTACATAAAATTTCAGAAAAGAAGAAGATTTATTGAATTTTTACATTGATATATTGCATATGACGTAATTTATAGGAAATTGCATTTAGATAATTATTTATGTAGAAGTAACTCAAGAAATATTATTAGTGGTTTTCTATATAATGTACAAGCAAAAACTGAAAAAGGGGACCTTTTCCCCCTCTCCTACCGCCGGCTCACATTCGGAGACTTTTAGTATGTTCATTTGGGAATTTAAAAGACTAACTGTAGAAAGGAGATACCCCATTTTGGGCCTGAGTGTACAGACATCAAACCTACCTCAAAATTTTCGTCTATTTTGTGTTATAATTTTGTTTAGACTTCATTACAATCAGCAATGGCCAAGTGCTACAAAAGTTTTAAAATGTGATTTTCATTAATCAACAAGCTTCGTAAACGTTGAATGTAATACTTAATCCGATCTTCGTAAATGCGCTATGATTATGCTTGCTTTATCGATTCGATTATGAAATCAAATCGATAACTAATAACTATGAATTTAAAATTCGTGGCTTTATTAAATGATTTCAAAATATCTATGTAGCATCTTTATGTTCGTTATTCAGTTCACTAATCAGAAAGACACCTGTATCTTTCATAATGGAAGTCAAAATATCGATTGTAAATAATCGTAGTGCATTCAAAGTCTATGTAAATAATCGATCATATAGAATTCATAATAATCTGTAACATCATATGTCATTTTCACTCCTGTCATTGAAAATGTCGCATTCGCTTTCCTTCGGCTCCCTGAGATCATTGTGTTTTGCTGCTTTTACTCTGGGAATTGTATATGATTTTCGAACTAATTGACCCTTGCTTGATTACCGGACACCGTTATTTGCTACATTTGTTGACCTTGGCCTTAAAACTGGACTAGACTTTACTACATCGACTGAAAGCTATCACAATGAGTCTCTGTGTGAATTGTGGAATTGCTATCGGTGCAATATTATAGGCAGACATTTATTGAACGATGCAGCGATACTAGCTTGTATACGTGAATGGGTCGCACCACAAATAGTAAGTACCTATTCGTTATTTCTCGCTCTTTTGAAATTGTTATTATAATTAACGGTAACAAGCTGTGTGATAGCTGCTATAGAATAGAAATTACTAAGAGTCTACCTAATTCCGTAGATAATTATGCGAACTTTTGTATATGACAATGTATTTTGATTGATATGTGTAACGTTCATGAAGTACTAGCCTATATGACTATGGAATATTCAGTGCTTAAAACATGATCTCTGTTTAAGGTGAATGCAAATGACATCATTTGCGAATCTTGCTGTATTCAAGCTCAATGTGCATGTTTGGATGAGAACAGACCAGCACGATCACCAGTGGGGCACAGACAAGTGTGTATTCTGTATGTCATTGAAGTGTGCAGAGGTGTGGATACAGACCTCCTACAAGAACTGTCAATATCTCAAACGACTTGGTTGTTAAGAGGAAAAATAAAGTCCAGGCATATAAGTAGTAGAACTTATTACATATAATATATTAGTTGACAGTTCTTTGAGCGGGAGGAATGCTATATTACAGCATTGCTGTAATTGTATTGTAGGTAAGAGAACAGTCGGTTGCTGTGCCCACATAATGAGTGTAATATGGTATCTCGGTTGGGCACGGTCCAAGACAATATAACACCTCCTGCAGTTTCTTGACAATATTTTAATAAACTATGATGATGCTTAAAAAGGGGAGGAAAGACCTAATATGTTGGGCACACAACACGTTGCCGCGATCTTTGGACGATCGGTTAGACGATTTGAGGAACTACTAGAAGGGTTTGACTATAAATAAAACCACGACTGTATTCTGATGTTGATCGACTTAGTACGTAAGGTAACTACACGTGTGACCTTATCATCACCTGGATGTTTTTCTAGAATACGACCCATCAACCAACGACTAGGCGGTAACCCGTCTTCCTTTATGAGGACTATGTCACCAATGTTTGGTTCTTTAGTCTTTGAAGACCATTTATATCTGTGCATTAAATTGCATAAATACTCTTGAGACCAACGTCTCCAGAATGACTGCAACATCCTCTGAACAAACTGCCAACGTGTTAAAGAATGTACATTTGAATTTTCATAATTATTATACTCTGGTATTGTGACTAGCGGTTCACCAATTAGAAAATGTCCAGGAGTCAAGGGCATACACTCTCCAGGATCATTTAGGTTCATGACGCTCATTGGCCTCGAATTTAGACACGCCTCTACTTGACTGAGAAGCGTTGCAAGCTCTTCGTATGTAAGCGTCGCATCACCGACCACTCTCTTTAGGTGAAACTTTGTAGATTTCACCCCGGCTTCCCATAACCCACCAAAATTGGGAGCGTGGGGAGGAATGAAATGCCATTCGGTTTTATTTGCCTCTAAATGGTTTGCTATAGACGCCTGATTATGTAAAATCTGCTGCAATTCCTTAGAAGCGCCGACAAATGTGGTACCATTATCGCTATACAACCTAGCGCAGTGGCCTCGCCTAGACACAAAGCGTCTAAATGCCGCTAAAAATGCCTGCGTACTCATGTCGCTTACTACTTCGAGGTGTAATGCACGAGTCGACATGCACACAAATAAGCAAATATAGCCTTTAAGTGAGTGGTGTCCACGGCCTTTAGTTGTCCGAATTTTTATAGGACCAGCATAGTCTACTCCGCTGTACATGAAAGGTCTAGCTGGTGTACTTCGCACGGATGGTAGATCGCCCATTTTTTGAGCTTTAATGGTAGCTCTTTGCTTGGCACATATTACACACTTCCAAACGTGTTGTCTCACCAAATTTCTAACTCCAATTATCCAATAGGCTCTCCTTAAATGGTTTAAGTATAAGTATAAGTGTAAGCATTTCTAAAGCCAAATAGGAAGATACCCGGGATAGAGATTAAAATACTTTTTTAAATATAATATTCTTTAAAATAATGTTGTTTTATTTTATTACCTACTTATATAATTATTTCTATATTACTACAGCAAACAAGAAAGCCTTGTGGAAAGTGATAACCGTAGCAAAAGGATGTCACTCAGATGTTGCCGTCTGAAGTGAGGGTAGGGAAGGATTGCTTTACCACCTTTAGAGTAAATGTCAGTTGCATATCATAAAACTATAAGGTTTAATATCGTGCAACAAAAAAGTAGCTAAAGCATGTCTTTGCTTTGACATATCAGTTTTATTATTTAGCATATAGTTGACCATTCCACATTAATGACTAAAAATATTAATGACCTGCCCTTTTCTATACTAATAAAACCTGCTAACCTACTTACGAATAAAAGCGATACGCGAATAACTTGTGTAGCTATCACACACAACACAACATAAGACGCTGTTTGACCGCATTATGTATTACAACATAACCTAAAAACCTATGAACAATGCTCGATTTAACAAACTTGGCCATTGTGAATCGTCGTGAAAATTAGGCAAACAAAATGTCCTTAGATGCTCTAAATATTGCCTAATTTTCAACCCTGTACATGCGGGCCCAAGATTGTTTGAGAGTCGGGGTTGTCCTTTTCAAACTACAGGAATTATTTGGTCTGATCGTTTTGGGATTACGTTAATTTAAACAAGAAAATATAATATCATATTATTAGTACAGGTTCCCATGGTCCGAAGTTCACAAATAACTGTAGAAACTGATCGAAGTTTGTCTCGGTAAGTAGGAACTTACTGCGACCAACTTTGATCATATTACTTCGAGAAAAACATACTATCTGCATCTTAATACCTTTCGGATGTTTTCAGTAAGGCCGAGGAGTACTTCACGAGGAAACAAGTACTTCGCACTACCTTCTTTCTGATGCAAATAATTTCAGCGAGTCGGAACTTCTTCTGGTAGTGTTTGTGAATAATAAAATTGTTTTCGTAGTGTCATTATTCAGAGTATACCTAGCTCCGCTTTGTATTCTGTTTACTACTCACGTCTTCATTTTGTTTGAATATATTTCATAGAAGACAAAGAATATTACTTTAACGATGTTTATATAGACTTTCTAGGTTTTGTACGGTATGAACGTGCTTCAAGAATAAATTGTTTCCAACAAAGAATATGAGACGTATTGAAGTCTAAAAATATTTAAAGTAGTGTAGACGTACTACACTGTTTCTATAGCAAGGTTATAAATGTATGTAGATGGCACTAATATATTATAAAAATAAAACCTTTTGGAAAATATAGCAGTAGAAATAAATACTTCATTTTATATCAAATTGAATTAGGAATAATAAATATAGTGGCAATTGAAAATAACTATTTCAAATACATTTGACTATTCATCTTTACCATTCAATAAATTGAGTACTTTCTATTTTTGTAAACAGCGACGAAATATTTTTCACGTCAATTGAATAGTTTTCTTTATGTTCAAAAGATATATTAATTTACTCAATGGTGATAAAGCTAGTAAAATAAAAATAACCCCATATGGAATTTTCTAAATGTTGAAAACTAATAAACATTTTTAATGAAAATGAATGGTAATGGTCAAAAATTTATCAAAATTGACATTACTATTACACTGCTTAATTAAACTGTTATCGCAGAAAAAATAATTTTATCTTGAGTAGCGGCAGTGCAGGATAGTGGGGAAACGATTGTTCCTGACATTTTCATTGTGTTTAACTTTAAGTACATGAATGTAGGATTTCATACTTTATATATATTTATGTCCATTGCTGGGCATAAGCCCCTCGCAATGTATAGCTCGATTCATATACCTATCTTGGAACTAAATCGCGAAATATAAAAGGCCCTGGCGATGACGCGCGCAGATTGTTTTGTAATAATCTAAACTTGGTGAATTTGAGCTCGTCCACCGCAGTTGCACCCCGTGTTATCTTTAAAATACATCGAAAAACGTATACTGCTTAAAGAGCATAATTTTAAGCACATTTTAGGTCCAAGATATCTGAATCGAGCAATACATCTGAACACCCGTTTGTTGCGACATCTCTAATCTATTTTAGACATCTGTTTTAGGTCATCAGGCCATCTGGCTGCGGGTTTCATCTTCTTATGGCTTCTGCAGCGGGGTCTTACCTTACATTCCTATCCGTGATACCTGCGAATCGTCAGATTCGCAGTCGAGATTTATGTTTGCCCAAATCTATTAAAATATAGTTCTAGTGTCCTGTAGATATGTAGATGTAGATATCATTGATTTACGTTAACAGCGACTGCTCTGCAACTGACGCTATTTTGCCAAAATTATATTTACGGCATTTATTGGAGCGGAAAGCATTTTTTATATTTCACAAAAGAATTGGCAACAACTCAAATCCGGCGTTAGTCCCAGGGTAAATTTTCAAATGTACAATATTAATATAGGAGTAAATGGAGAAATTTATTATGGATGAGCAATGAACCTTTGCGGTGTTATAGGCACATTTTTTGCATTTCATTTTCGACGAGCATACCTTTTCAATTGCGATTCTAAATATGAAACCATTTCTAATTCCATTTGCGCATATTTTCTTTTGAAATTTAAAGGTAAGCAAAAAAAGGAAAAGTAAAAAAAAAATATTATTAATATTTGAACCTTGATTATGCTATAAAATATGTGTCATATAATTTGTATTCAGGCCTAATAGTAAGTAATACCACCAATTTTTTCCTTTCAAATTAAGCTCTTCACTCAAATAAAGTCAAAAGACATAAAATATTAGGTTATCGTACTATAAAATAGCAGCTACAACATTTACGAGCACGTAAGTGTACGCCCCTCTATATAACGCACTCAAAGATAATATGATATTACCGTCGTGTGTTAAGCAGATTAGTGCCACTTGGGAAGATGGACATAACAATATGTTATTTGCAGTCGTAAGATTTACTTGTTAGGCTTCCATACTATAACAGTACTCTGGACGCGTACTGCTATGGTAGTAATTAACCTAAATAGTTTTTAAACCTTCAAACTTCTTAGAACTGTGAGTTAATTTTAGTAGTTCAATGAAGCGAAATTCGAATAAGTATCGATTCTGAAAACCAATGAATATTCAATTTCAAACCTTTTATCAAAGTAACTTTACAAACTGTAACTAATTAAGGTTCTAGCTACTAAAATATTACGAACCTAGTCTAGTCTGACAGTAATGCCTAACTGTAATACCTAATAATATCAACTTTAAATGTCAGTGGATCGCAGTGAGGATATTGAAAGTCTAATAAATTAGCATAATCAATTGAAAAAATAATAAATATTTTTGTCAAAGCGAAAGAAACTAACCATTTCTTTTCTCAAAAAACCCTCTATTTTACGTTACTATTGGCATCATTATTGTGTAGACATAAGATGCTATAAAGTTGACAGTCGGTCTTCTACCTGAACCTTGATTCAGTTAGTAAACTATATGAAACGAGCTTCTAGTCATAACTGACGGAAAAATCAAAGATCAACGGTCCACCACTCGCTCTCAAGGGATACATTGAGACGTTTCCAATTTGTAATAAACTTGATCGTAACAAATCTGAAATATTAGAAGGCATTGTAAATTGGATCACGTTTTTATGTCCTAGAAGAAAATCCTTTCAGGGAATCGTTATTCCACTTTTGGTGATAAAGCTTTAAGTTCAGTTAGACGTTTAGCAAACTTTTTTTTGGATCAAAGTGTGCCTATCCATAAAAGCTGTGGAATAATTTAAGTAGTCACGGCTCTGAGTCTAACTATCGACATTTGGGCAAAGTACCTCAGTGAACACAAACAAATTCTTGGGTGACTTCTTATATAGGGCTGAAACGACGATCGCTATCGACTTATTATACAAATGGCCGATATCTGAGCAACAGTAACAATATCTTACCATGAAAAATTACGACTCAATAGTGTTGCGGTCTCTCTTGGCTCCCTTTAGCAATAAAATCGGTGCCTCATAGAACATTCCGTATATTTGTGGTTCTAAATGTGAACTCGCGTTGATCTTTTATACACAAACCAATTTGATTGCACAGTATAAATTTGTATACAGATATTTTGAGAATATCTGTTGTAGCAATAATAATTTTTCTAAAAAAAGTCATATCATATTCATGATATGTTTTTTTTTCTTTTTCTCATTTCTATTTATGCACAGATTGAATTATTTACTACCTACTTCCTTTCATTTTATTAAATGTCTAAGCAATAAGTTTAAGTCTACGGGAAAAAATCATAATATTAAATAGAAAATATGACGTCACGTTACATTAATGTCAAATGATACTACTGGTTGAGTACACAATCCTTAGACTCTTGTTATTTCAGTTAAAACAGTTCAGTAAGATAGTAGATAATTTATTTTCACAATAGAAAAGTACCTACCAGTTCAATATTTACCATTTCAAATATCAAAAGTTGATTATGTTTTCTTTTTCAAGTCGGATATAAACTCCATTGCTCGTCTGAATTTGAGAAATTGTCAAGATCGACATTGTTTACTATTGTGTTTACCACATGGAATTTTCCAAAAACAATTGAATAAACTTCGGAGAGAAGCTAATAAAATGATAGTTATAGTATCGGTTTAGGGTTTACTCCAGAATAACGCAATCCATATGTTTTATAGAGGTCTTCGCCCGGTAGTACATCGACCTGCTGTAAGTGCTATATTGATGTACCTACGTAATATCTATAAACACTTTAACGTTGTCGCGGGCAATATAAAGATAAATTTATTAGTCTTGGAGAGTTTTGTTAACGCTGTAGTCGAGAAAAAACTAATGATAAAACAGTAACTGAGCTGCTTGTTACCGGCTTGTTGACTAACAGTTTTTAACTTAAACATTTTTGTGTTTTTTTTTTATATTATACTTTAACTTTTATACAGGGTGAAATTTTCAAGTTGGTATAGGTGACTAAAAAGTGAAGAGCAATATCAAAAACTGAAAGCCAACCTTGCTTTCCTCTCAGGGTTCGGAGATCAGCAGTAGTCGCTCCCGGAAGAGACGAAAGAGGACGTCAAACTTTGAACGTAACTAAGGAATCGCTATGAGAAAGTTGATATGCTATGTGTTTCGGACCAGGTTAGGAACTCATTTTAATACTATTAAACTATTTTAGCCTAATCCGGCACTAGGTTAGATTAGCGTGTTCATCAGGTTTGGAATAAACTTTTAAAATCCTATCCATTCTCTTCATTACCATAGCATTACTCCAAGTCGCTTCTGAAGTTTTTTTAAACTTGAGTCGTTCAAATGCCATTCTTATTACCTTATAATGTACTTACACCAATTAAAAACCTTTTAAACTATCGCGTTCCATGATTATACAAAAATGTTAATGGGAATTAAAGTGATCATGGTATAGGTACATACGCCTGCCATCACGCCTGGCGGGCCGGGGTCCTACGAATGTCGTTGGGATGTTGTATATTGTACCAGCGCGAGAACTTCACTTTCGCGATGCAGGATTCGTAGTGACGTAGTAGTTCGGCTTGCTATCGCTAGATGGCACTGGGTACATGTGGTATCGCCACAATATCTTTGATTTTCCTGACGTTTCGACCAGGTTACACCGACCGTAATCACAGGGGTTTTAAGTACATACCTTTGAATTGCTGGCTGGCAGTCAGCAATTCAAAGATACGTACTTAAAACCCCTTTTTAATAAAATAAAGATATTATGTTCAAAACTTTTAAAGTAATCAATTGAGAGCTCCCAGTTATCAATTAATAGCGTCGAAAAACGATGACTGAGCACAGCTTAATCTCTTTCTGCCGTCTCACTGCCCATTTATTAAGCTAATGGAGCGGCGAACCTTGATGGTGTAACGAGCCCAATACAGATCTACCGACCGAGTATTAAGGGCCGGGTCCGCGGAGCGCACGACTCAAAATCTGTCAAAATACAGACGCAGCCGTGCACGCACACATCACCGAGATGCACAGTGGGCTGCAAGACGCTCTTTACCAGTCAAAATAATGGTGAAAATTGTCTTACCAATGATGAAAAAACTATTTTAAGCCTTGTGGTTAGAGTGCATTTTTGAGTAATATGATTTATTGTGACGTATTACGTCTGTCAATTACATTTCGTATCTCTTTTCTTCTTATACATTCATCCCTGTCATATTATGTTACGTGACGTCATTGGCATGTCTTTTGTTTCAGTGTCATACATAGTGTTCACGACGTGAACAAGGGGGGAAATGAAAGCAGAAATTTGGTTTGAGGTCTACTTATTTCCAGTACTTAGGGATAGATACAATATTTCTTATAAATTTAATTGTTTAAAACAAGTGCCTCGGAAGGTGGCTAGTGGCAAAGTGGCGGCGACAAAAGCGAGGGCTCGCAAGACCCGCTGGAAACGGCAACTAACTAATAACACAAAACACAAAATGAACCTTAAGCGCATAGGGCGCAAGCCTGACTTGAGCTTAAATATAAGTTAAGCATGCGACCTTCCTCACCCGAGACGCATTCAAGGACCGCTACCGGTTTGGAAGATAGCAAGTAGCTAGCACACATCGTATGATCTTTGTACAGGTAAAAATAAAAGTCTTATAAGGCGCCGACATCCTCCCGCCGGTTGAAAGCTGCGCAATAGCTTTCAAGCTTCCCTGAAGTCCGCAGGGGGCAGAAGACAAATGCGGTTGAGAGCGCGCCGTACTATCCCGCGCGACGTGGAAACGTCGGCCACACGCGGTACACCGTCGGGGCCAGGGAACAGCTTGCTGACTCTACCGAGACGCCAGCAGAGTGGAGGTGCGCTGTCATCCCTCAGCAACACCATGTCGTCCAGCTTCAAGTCTTCCTGCCTTGTGCGCCATTTGGTGCGCTTTTGGAGCTCTCCTACGTACTCCTTGGACCAGCGCCGCCAAAAGTGCTGGCGCACCTGCTCTAGCCTCTGGTGGCGGTCCAACTGGTTCGTGTTGCTCTCCTCGAGAGCGGGCGCAGGCAATGCAGTAAGTGGCCTGCCAATCAAAAAGTGTCCCGGGGTAAGCGGCTGTAGGTCATCGGGAGAAGGACTGAGAGGACATAAGGGACGGCTGTTGAGGATAGCCTCGATTTGCGAAAACAGAGAACATAGTTCCTCAAATGTTAAATGTGCCTGCCCCATGACCCTACGCAAATGAAATTTTGCAGACTTTACGCCTGCCTCATGATACCCACCAAAGTGAGGAGCGTACGCGGGGGTAAATATAAACTCTATGCCTTGCTGAGCTGCGAAGTCCAACATAGCACTGCGATTATCCTTGGCATCAAAGAACTCTTTTATTTCGCGAGCTGCGGCGATAAAATTTGTGCCATTATCACAGAATATCTTTTTTGGCAATCCCCTGCGTGCGATAAAGCGCTTGAGCGTTAACAAAAAAGCTTCCTTTGAAAGCTCACTGACTGTCTCCAAATGAATGCATTTATAGTTAAAACATATAAAAATGCACAAATAACATTTAGTTATTTTACATCCCCTGCCCCTTCGATCGGTTATAAGGAATGGCCCTGCGAAATCAGTGCCAACGTTAACAAAGGGAAAATTAGGTACGAGTCTCTCCGGTGGCAAATTACCCATAAGATTGTTCATGGGCTTGCCCCTACAACGACAACACACGAGGCACCTTCGAGCAACGCGTCTGGCTAGATTTCTCCCGCCTATAGGCCAAAATCGATCTCGTATAGACGTGAGAAGCAGCTGTGGACCGGCGTGCATTAAACGATCATGTTCCCGCTGAAAGAGCAGGGAAGCAAAACGACTGTTTGCATGTAGAAGTATAGGGTGTCGTTTGTCAAAATCGTAAGTAGATGTGCCAATGCGTCCACCCACTCGAAGTAGTCCCTCTGAATCAATGAAAGGATTGAGAGCTGTAATATTTGATTTAGATTTAAGTGGCTTGTTCTGAGACAACATATTTAATTCTGTCTGAAATGAATGCTGCTGTGAGAGTTTAATCAAAACATTCAATGCCCTTTCTAATTCTGAAGCCTGTAAACAGCCAACTAATTTGTCGTTTTGGTTTGCCTTTTTGGCATTATAAAATAATCTTAGAATGCGAGCATACGCGCGTTGAGCTATCGACAACTTAGAAATCCGAGAGAGATCGAACGGATTGACGACCGCCTCCCCCGTCAAAGCGGGATGAGCTTTGACCTCCGGTATCTCAGCCTCGCTACAGTGCTCACAGGATGGCCAACACGACTCGTCCTGCTGCAAAAATGAGGGACCTGACCACCAAAGGGGTAAATCGGCAAGTTGATCCGGTTCAACACCACGCGAGACCAAATCCGCTGGATTTTGAGACGTCGGTACGTAACACCAAGAGGAACTGCAAGTAAGTTCAGCAATTGCGCCAACTCTATTAGCTACAAAGGTTTTTAAGTTTTTGGAAGTCTGTAGCCAACACAATACTACCTTAGAGTCAGTCCAATAAACTTGGCGGTTTATTTCAAGCCGTAACGCCTGAATGACAGCAGAAGTCAACTGCGCTCCCAATAAGGCCGCGCATAGTTCCAAACGAGGAATCGTAGTAGGCGCAATGGGCGCTACACGCGATTTTGCGCATAGTAGGCACACCCTCGTTTCTCCCTTCGCGTTTATCGATTTCAAATAAATGCAAGCTCCATACGCTCGCTGAGAAGCATCACCAAAACAATGCAATTCGATATGAATAGGGTTATCTATTAAAACATGTCTTTTTATTTTTAAATGTGAAATACTCTCCATGCCATTAGCAAACTGAAGCCATTCCGCTTTAAGTTTATCTGGAGCGGGATCGTCCCAACCAAGATTAGGTTGTGCCCACAGTTGCTGAATAAGCATTTTAGGCCTTATAGTGCAAGGAGACAGAAGACCTAACGGATCAAATACCTTGAAGGTAGAGGACAAAATAGTTCTTTTAGTGACGGATTTCGTTGATGTTGGCTCAATAGGGAAATAAAGCTCGTCTTTATCGGGCAACCAACCGATACCTAACGTGCTAGTAGAGTTACTGAGCACTAGTGACTCATTGGAACTCTCTCCTAAGCAAGATTGAAGTGCTGTAGGCAAATTAGAGCGATATTTTCTGAGATGAAAACCACCTTTAGCGAGCGCTTCTGCTATAGACTGCCTTAAAGTAAGTAACTCGTGCTCAGACTGAGTCCCTGTAACCAAATCATCTACATAGAAATCCTTCTTGATTATCTCCTTTACAAGAGGATCCTCACACTCATCACCTAACTGCCAAAAGCATCGAGTAGAGAGAAAGCTAGCGCTTGAAAATCCGTAAGTAACGGTATTTAGTTTAAGAGTGCGTAGAGGCAGCGATTCGTCCTCACGCCAAAGAATCAATTGAAGACTGCGATCTCTATCGTCTACCCTAATCTGACGGTACATTTTTTCAACATCACCGGTAAGCATGTATTTATGCAAGCGAAATCTAACCAATATGTTAAATAGAGAGTCTTGAATCGTCGGCCCCGTCATCTGTAAATGATTCATAGAGAAACCGGAAGTAGTACGAGCAGACGCGTCGAACACGACTCGCAACTTGGTAGATTCGCTGGTTTGCCTAATGACAGGATGGTGAGGTAAATAATATTTTACTTCATGAGCGAGATCGTCACTATAATCAGCGAGATGCCCAAGTTCAGCATATTCGTTAATAACATCAAAATAAAGCTTCTTGAGTACAGGCTGTCGTTTAAAGCGTCCCTCAAGATTTAGAAACCTTTTACGAGCTAAACGAAAGGAATCTCCTAAACAATCCCTATCTGCTCGAAGAGGAAGCCTCACGCAAAAACGGCCGTCACTTTCACGAACTGTATTACTGAGAAAGTGCTGTTCGCAAAGACCTTCTTCCTCAGTCAAGACCGTCTTGTGTGGGACGTTCTCTAACTCCCAAAACCTTGTCAACTCATCCCCAAGATTACACATGTCATCATTTTGCGACAAATGACAGTGCACCTCCATTTTGGAGGGCTGTTTCTTGGGAAACATGGAACCCGCTACCAACCATCCTAACTTAGAGTTTCTTAATACCGGACTATTCTCTCCTAGTGAATGTTGTTCAGAACCTACTAGATCCCAAAACAGATCTGCACCAATGAGCATGTCAACGACAGAAGAATGATTGAAGTTAGGATCCGCCAACCTGAAGCCTTGTAAGTTCAAGTGCCCTATGCTAAAAGAGGCTTTAGGCAACTTACCGGAAATAGTCGTCAGAATTAGGCAGGATAGAGTAGCGTTGAATGAGTTAACCTTCGATTGAAGACGAACGGCACACCGCTCAGGAATAATTTTCAGTGGAGCTTCGCCGATCCCGACAACACTAGTACTGGAAGGCTGAGCAGTCAGCTGCAAGGTTTGCCTCACGCGCTCTGTGACGAAAGACGATTGACTCCCGCTGTCCAGCAGCGCTCTCACTGTCATATTTATATTATTAGTGGGATTTACTAAGTTTAATTCAGCAGTACACAACAGTACCTCTGAAGACGATAAAGCAGACAAAATGACGGCCTCACCCTGAGGGCCTTCACTATCAGTGCCCGCCTTAAACAAAGCTTCATGAAGCAAATAATTGTGACGCTGTTTACACTCCTTACACACACGAGGGAGCCTACAGCGGCGAGTTGGATGGCCGGTCCTGAGGCAATTGCAGCACAACTTGAGAGTGTTAACAAGATCCATTCGATCACTAGATGATTTAGCCGTGAACACAGAACAATCATAAATGCGGTGAGCACCTTTACAGCATAGACAAAGCGGAGAAGGCGGGGCAGATGGTTCCTTAGAGGAACTAGAAGAGGCTGTCATAACCTTCGTTTGTGTCTTATGACGTGTGTTAGACTGCTCTGTTTGTGGGGAGTGCTTAGACGTAACCCTATTGCGACTCATAGTTTCAATTACGTTAGCGCGACTTTTCAAAAAATCGAAAAACTCCTCAAGTTTTAAAATCTCACCTAACGAATTCTTATGCTCTTCCCATTTAAACTGCGTCTTTGAATCCAATTTTTCTACCACTAAATAAATGATAATCATATCCCAACCATCAGTGGGCAAACCTAAAGTCCTAAGAGCCCGCAAGTTCTTGGTCACGTGGTCTATAATAAACCGCAAAGACTTTTCAGTTTCCCGCACTGATTCGAGACTAAGCAGAGATCTTAAATGATTATTCATTAACTGCCGTTTATTGTCATAGCGCTCGCGTAAAAGTTGCCAAGCTTCGCTATAATTCTCCTCTGTAACCTCTAAATTGCAAATAACTCGCGCTGCTTCGCCTTCTAAATAAGAGTTCAAATAGTAAAATTTGTGAATGTCTTTGATTTTAGGATTTTTGTGAATCAAGGAAGAGAACGTACCCCTAAACTCAAGCCACTTAAAATACGTTCCGTCAAAATTAGGGATCTTTATGGTAGGTAGCTTGAACCCGAGAGGACCACAGTCATCGTGGTGATTGCAACGAGAACTAGAGGAATGCGACTCACCGTCGTTGTCACGATTAGTGGTATTCCTCTCAATGAGTTGCTGAGCCAAAGCTATACAGTGGTAAAAATCCTGTTCCAAGCAATCTCTAACACAGAGTTCGACTTCTAAAGTGGGCGCATTGATCACTTCTATTTCATCCTGTACTTGACCGAATTCAGTGAATAATTCCTCAAATTTATTCAATTTGGCTCTAAGTTTAATAATATCCAAAGGAGAAATAACTTCAAGTGATTGTAAAAGTCCTAATTCATTTTTAAACTTTGTAAGGCGACCTTTAATTGAGCTACGTTTAGCAGTTAAATCCTTAATAGCCCTATCGGCCTTCGAAGCTTCAGCGTCAGTCATTTTAAACAAATAAATCAAATGAAATTAGCAAAATAAAGTAAGAATATAAAACGCATACGCTCCTCGCTTTGTAGGCAGCACTCGGCGCTCGATGCGACTCGCACCGATGCAGCGATGTAGGAAGGCAGGCACAAACAGCTGATGCGCGGTGCAACTGCAGAGACGCAGCGCTGCACGCAGTCTGCGTTTAGCGATAGCGCTCCGTCAGCGCAGCGCTCGAACGCTGGAATAGATTGTTGCGAACGCGTAGGTATAGCGGTTCAATGGAAGAGGCAAGCGTTTGTAGCTAGATAGCTATGCGATATTGATAATAAACACTGAGTTTGGATGCATTTAAAAGAAATAATTGCATAGTTTATTTCATGTAATTAGCGGGATAAAAATGAAAATTAAATGAAATTAAATATAATTTAGGCAGACAAGCGTGCTATGGGGTGCAAATATGTGCAAATTATGCTCGCAGCTTATTAAAGCGGCAGCAATAGGCAAACTTATTAATGTGACGGTAGCACGAGGAGGCACTAAATATTAAATGAAATTAAATAGTTATCATTTAGGCAAACGAGCGTGCTATGGGGTACAAACAGGTATGTGCAAAATTATGCTTGCAGCTTATTAAAGCGGCAGCAATAGGCAAACATAATAATATGACGGTAGCACGAGTAGGCACTAAATTTTAAATGAAATTAAATTGTTATTATTTAGGCAAAGAAGCGTGCTATGGGGTACAAATATGTGCTAATTATGCTCGCAGCTTATTAAAGCGGCAGCAAAAGGCTAACATATGACAGTATAGCACGAGTAGGCACTAAACATTCAGGAACCAGTCCCCTGAAATCACAAATCAAGTGGGACAGAAAGGAATAGAAAAGGAACGGGCTCACTTTATGATTAGGCAGACGGTCCGCCGCCTCTCGGAGCTCACGATCCGCTTGATGACGATGCCGAGGGAGCTGGACGCCTCCCGTTGAATAGCCAAATTCTTCCTCGCCGAGAACGGGTCCAGGCTGCACGCACTTCACACGCGAAGCTGAATAGCCCTGACACACAGGAACTGCAAAGCGGCGTGGCACGCGTGGCGGTTGACCTTCGTTCACCTTGCTCGAGAACATTCAACCTGCAACGTGACTTCGAATTCTCGTGTAATTAAGCAGGTCCTGTCACGGTCGCCAATTTGTTCACGACGTGAACAAGGGGGGAAATGAAAGCAGAAATTTGGTTTGAGGTCTACTTATTTCCAGTACTTAGGGATAGATACAATATTTCTTATAAATTTAATTGTTTAAAACAAGTGCCTCGGAAGGTGGCTAGTGGCAAAGTGGCGGCGACAAAAGCGAGGGCTCGCAAGACCCGCTGGAAACGGCAACTAACTAATAACACAAAACACAAAATGAACCTTAAGCGCATAGGGCGCAAGCCTGACTTGAGCTTAAATATAAGTTAAGCATGCGACCTTCCTCACCCGAGACGCATTCAAGGACCGCTACCGGTTTGGAAGATAGCAAGTAGCTAGCACACATCGTATGATCTTTGTACAGGTAAAAATAAAAGTCTTATAAGGCGTAGGCGCCGACACATAGCATGTTCAACTTTTCACAGAGATTATGAGATTTCGAACAAAATAAGGCTGGGGACATACCTACACCTAATTGTTGATATCTGAGGATACTGAAAATACTCATAAAATTAAAATGCCCACCGCGTAGACAGACCATGCCTGCCAGTTACGTACAAAAGAAACGATATTTAAAAGCCCGAATTACGAAATTCCGAAGTTCAAACCTGTACGAAATATCAAACTACGAGATACCGAAGATCACATTAGTTTATATTTTATGTTTAGAGCGCGCATATTAATCTAAATGTATAGGAGCCGAGCACGACAATTTGACTTCTCGTCGCCTGACGGTAAGATAAAGGCAAAGTGTTAAGAAAGGGCCACCATTACAAACACGTACTTAGTTAACAATGGTGGCACTCAGCTTGACGACCTTACTAGATGCCGATCCGATTGTCGTTTAGTGGTAGTGGCGTGCTCTGAAGAGTGGAATGGTGTAAGAAAAGAAAATAGCTTTTTTTTTTATACAGGACACGTCAATTTGACTTCACCTCACCTGATGTTAAGCTAAAGGCAAAGTCTTGGAAAGAGGGTCACCATCGTAAACATTTACAATGTTAACAGTGGTGGCACTCAGCTTGACGGCCTCATTAGATGCCTTTTCACGCCCCGCTTAAAGGACCCAGGACTGTAGGAAGAAGGAAACACGTAAGCTGGCAGGGAATTCCAGGTCTTAGTGGTGCGGCAGAGGAATGAATCACTGAAACGCTTGGTTCTAGCAGGTATACTCTGCACCGTAAATGGATGGCATCTTAGCCCTGCACATGTCGTCCTGTGAAGGAAAGGGGAGGGTGGGACTAATTGGAAGAGCTCGTCAGAACATGGTAGAGACGGTAGAAAACTGCCAAAGACGCAACATCTCTACGCATCTGCAAAGGCTCGAGGGTGTTCGTGACCTCAGGATTCCCAATAATGCGGACCGCACGTCGCTGCAACCTGTCGAGAGCATCTAATAAGTACTTTGCGGAGCAGTCCCAGAGATGTGAGCAGTATTCCACGCAGGAACGAATTTGGGTCTTGTATAGAAGACACCGCTGCTCCGGCGTGAAAAAATGTCTCACTCTGTTCAGGACTCCGAGTTTACGCGAGGCTGATTTGATGATACTCTCGATATAGTTTTTGTTATTCAGTTTGCAGCGAACATCCATACCGAGGATACTGAGGTGATCCTGCAGTGGCAGTGGTGTGCTCTGAAGAGTGGGAAGGGAAAGAAAAGGAGATACCTTTGCTGTAAACGCACATGCCTGGGTCATCTTGGCATTGAACTCGACCAGGTTCCTAGCGCCCCATTGAGAAATGTGGTCCAGGATCCGGTCCAGCTCAGTGACAAGAAGCTGCCTTTTTTCCGCGATATCAGACTGCTTGGCCGCAGGATGTGCGTAATAACTCCCGTGTAAGGTGCTGTCGTCTGCATAGCAGTGAATGTTTCCGTTACAGAGCATGTCATTGATATGCAGAAGAAAGAGAGTGGGAGATAATACGGAACCCTGCGGCACGCCAACATTTACCTTTGCTGTGCCTGCGTCTTCTTAGCATTGAACTCCACCAAGTTCTCAGAGCGCCATTGCAAAATGTGATCCACGATCCGGACAATCTCAGTGATAAGAAGCTACCCTTTTTCATCGATATCAGACTGTGTAGCCGCAGGATTTCCGTGATAACTCTCGTGTAAGGTGCTATCATCTGCATAGCAATGAAAGCTGAAGAAAGAGAGTGATGGGGAGAGAGGACACGAATACGGCGATCCTGCAGGCACCTAGCAACCCAATTGCACAGTTTCATGGTCCGTCTTCTACATTTCCTCCCCGGCTGGAGCCGGGTGGGGAGGTTATGTCGGACTTGAACCGACTAAAACCGCACGCCGACTGAGGGTCGTGGTGCTAGGCTGGAGGTGAGGTTGTCTTTGGCATATCCGTTGCACCCCGACTAACCATCAGGGCCATCCCTTGCGGTCTGGCCCTCTTCGGGAGGAGGAAAACCAGGACTCGCCCTAGAGTGGGGAGGCGCGATTCTTAGTACGCCGCCGCCGTGGCCTGCTTCTGCTGGGGTGACAGGCGGCTCTATCCGTCAGAGTTGCCTTCGCACGCGGGTGGTGTGATCTGTAAGTCTCTCTCTCTCACGCCGCCACTCCCGTTCCGCCGTCTCCTTCACGACCATTAGAAAGAAAGAAAAAGGAGGACGCAGAAGGAGACGCTGGCCACCCACGCGTCCGCACAGCGGACCATCGCCGTGAGCGAGGTGGCGAGGATGAGAACTCTCACTCCCAGGGCCGCCACGAGCTCCCACCTTGCCGGCCACTCGGTGAGCGTGTGCAGTCCCGTGACGTCGCTCGCGTCGCAATGATGGCACTCGGACGTTCGCTCCTTATCGATCAGACGCAGATTGACGTGATCGTACCAACGAAGGCGGCTCTCTTGCGTATCTGCGACATTGCGATACATAAGGCTTCTAATCCAGTGCACCAGGTCTACTGGTGGTCGCACTAACTGATACCCGCGACTCCTGCGACTCTAGTGATGCTGCTAAATATGAATCAGTATCTTTAATATAACATAAGCCGACGAAACTTTTTTTATTACTAATATGTACGGAAACAGCTACTTTACAATATACATATGTATATACCTACTTACCTATACAATCATATAAAATAGACCATGAAGTTAGTATCTAATTATAATTTCATTACAACAGAACCTAAAAATATTGTTTCTACAAAAAATATTTTAACTAGGTATATCCCCAACTTTACAGTTCAAACCTTAAAGCAAGTATGTCAAAATCTGACACATTATGCTATAAATGTACCAACGAAAGTGTGAAATGGCTAAAATCGGAACTATGGTTGTCACTGTAAAATGCATACTATTTTATTGCCGTCCAAATTATTATGAAGACGGTGGCGCCATTTTTCATTTCATATATTTCTTGGTAGGCCTATTTGTGTATGCATGAACTGTCATCACGCGCCAAAGAGACGTGCTCCTGCTTCGAAGGCCCGTGGGCGACTGACGGGCGATGAGAATAAATATGGCAGAAAAAAGACACTATTTTACGCGTTTTTCAGTAACTTTGAATTGATTTTTTAGATTGATTACTAAATGTATCATCAAATAAGTTTTGTCTTCCCTATCAAGAAGTCTTTGACTTTCAAATGTATACCGGTTCATTGCTAAAATCACTCATTTTCAATATGAATTTACTCAAAAACTGGAGCCTATTTCACTTAGCCTGTATGGAGAATTTACGTAAAACATATCTAGATTTTAGGGCTTTAAAAGAGGAAGTCTTTGTTTGTAAAGGTACAAAAAACGTACACGCTATATTTTATTGGTTTCTTCAGTGTTCAAAAAGTGTTTCTTTTTATCAATTCGTGTTGATTTATTGGGTTAAACCTGAAAAATACGAAGGCATGTTTTTGCATTTTTTCTCAATTTTGTGCGTTTGTTGACGTTTATTATATAACAACTATTAGGTTTTAAGAGTTTAATATAAGCATACCATAATTTTTGGTCTTTGATTGTAATATATACAAAGTATCATTGATATCAATCATATCTAAATAGGTTAAATATGAAAAATTGTAACACTCTTTTCGGTGATTTTCACGATCTGGCCCCTTAAAGCAAAAATAATAAAATTTGCACTGATTTTACGATTTGAAAATATTCATAAAACATGCCGTGAATTGAAATGCTGTGAGGCTAATAATAAAAATATTCTTTATTCTTTCCTTTGTATTACATAATCAATTCTTAAAATAGAACTAGAAATAAATATCACAATCGTATTTGAGTAAACATCCGCTGCCAAACTAGGTAGAAACCTGTGTTTCGGCATTCGGCTTCACTCCCCACAAACAGTTTAACATCACTAGTCTGCACATAAAACTATTCTCAAAATACTTAACATTATTACATCAGATCTGGAGTTAAAAGAGCATAAGGAAATGGGAAAAATGGGAATCAGTGTGTAAAATGATGGAACAATCTTATTTCAGCGTTGTGTGTGTGTGTGTGTGTGTGTGTGTGTGTGTGTGTGTGTGTGTGTGTGTGTGTGTGTGTGTGTGTGTGTGTGTGTGGGTGTGTGTGTGTGTGTGTGTGTGTGTGTGTGTGTGTGCGTGCGCGTGCGCGTGCGCGTGCGCGTGTGCGTGTGCGTGTGCGTGTGCGTGTGCGTGTGCGTGTGCGTGTGCGTGTGTGTGTGTGTGTGTGTGCGTGTGCGTGTGTGTGTGCCAAAACAGTCAATTCACTTCATCATACTTACAAAATTCTAAGTTGGTGTGGTGTAACAATAAAATAAAAAAAACTATGTCTCTCATGACTCTCTGGATGCTCTCATAGCTCTCATATCTCATAGCATAGAGAGAGAATGAGATAAAAAGAAAATGAGCGCTTCATTTTTCCCGATGTATTTCGAATATAAAAGTAAGCAAAAAAAAATGCTATAAAATTTTCATTCAAATAAAATACAGTATAAGGGGCAATGGAAATACTCATGTATTTGAGGAATTCATTTTTGATTCTCGGTTTTCCACAGCCGAAAAGCGATTACGTCCAACAACACATAGACGCCTTCATCTTCGTTCTACAGTCTTGGGTCATTTACGCGGGGCTTGAAAATACATAATATGATGAGGCTGTGAAACAGAGGGCCACATTTATAACACTGTCGGTGTCTACAATGGTGACCTTCTTTCCTAAGATTTTGCCTTCAGGTAACTATCAGGCAATGTAAAGTCATATTGACATGTCCTTTAAAAAAATGCGCTGTTTTTCTTTTGCCCGGTTGTAGAGTAGCCTATTCCATTATCTTTGTTAACCAGTGATAGGCTTGCCTGGCCCATCTGAATTAATTAGCGTGGGTGCTAAAATTTTCCTGCCTAATTTATGCGTGCCGTGGACCGAAGATAAAATCGCTGCTAAACTGGCTCTAGCAAAATTTGCGAATACTAAAACCGCCCAAATAAACAAGCAGAGATGCCTTTGGCACGCTTCATAATTCAAATTAATGTTATAAATTATGTCTAGTTTTTAGAATAATTTTACCCATTCTATCTAAAAGTATCAAATATTAAAAAGTTGAGGCTAAACTATCATTACATTTGTAAATTTAGAGAGTAATTTCAGATGCTGAAATGAATATTTATGAAAACTGAATGAATATTACTCCGAACTTTTGAAGCATTTTGTTCGGCAACTTCAACAAAATTATGATTTTACACTTTTACCCTAGAGGCAGAGGTTTTTCTAACTATTTTTAAACTTACTGCGCATACTTTAAATAGATATAATCCATGTCCATACTTCCACACTAATATATTATAATATATTTGGTATAGGGGTAGATTAGACCATAGGCTATGTTTGGTCGCGATAACCGAAATCTGCGAGCTGCGGGCAAAAGCTGGTTTAAAATAATCCATAAACTACGTTGTGTCTCAGGAATATGTTCCTGAAAGCGTAGGAACGGAATCAGCATATTATGCGGACTGACTCACAAGACTACACACCCACCCAAGTTATTTTGTCAATATTCACTGCAATGATGAATAAACAACATCCTTCGTATGTGCTATCTAGCACTCAAGCAGAATACAGTCACTTTACGTACTGACAGGCTATTCAACTCGTGCGTAACAAAACTGACGAAACAACGGCACTGATTCCAGACAGCGCGTTCATACATCATCTCACTTCAGCGCCCATGATTGATGTACGCGCGCAAATCGTCACGTCATTGTTATCATTCGATCTGCGTTGAGCTTACATCTGCTTAACTCCATTCTTTATTCATGATAAAAATAAAAGGGTTATTTTTTTGCATATCCCAAACAACTCCTTGGCTTTACAGCTGAAATACAACCGGACACAATTGTGTATCAAAGATCAAGAATGTTTCAAGAATGTGCTTCTTCAACAAATACCGGAACCTGTTGAAAGGACACATTCTTAAGCAAAAGTTAGCCTATCTCATATTCCACACAATAATCTATCACTGTGCCAAATTTCATTCAGATTCAGCCGTTTTTGCGTGAAAGAATAGATCATAGCCATACATACACTCACCCATACAAATTTCGAGAATATTAGTGTGATATTAGCAGCAGCGCGGTGCAACACATTGCACGTTTCATAAGTTATCCTTTTCCTACCCATTACCTTCTAACGTAGATTTAGAACATAATAAAAATGTATTTGTTTATGCTTGCCTTTAACACGAACACCTGGCTCATGTAGTACCGTTATCTCAGTACGTGAGGTCACAATCGTGTTCCCGCATAATTATAACACCACGTAAATGATGTGATATTAGTTTAATTTTCTTTCTACGTGTTTTATCATG
This sequence comes from Eilema sororculum, assembly GCA_914829495.1. NCBI lineage: Eukaryota > Metazoa > Arthropoda > Insecta > Lepidoptera > Erebidae > Eilema > Eilema sororculum. The sequence goes on along the minus strand of OU618545.1, from coordinate 9,659,180 downwards.
CAAAAATTAAAAACCACTTTCAGGTTAAAACTGAAAAGTACATACCGTCACAAATATTGTGTTTATTTCACGTAATAATATGGACGCACACATACAATGTTTTTGGCTGTATGTAGGATAGGATAGGATAGGATAGGGGACTCTTTTTTTTCCGCACATAGCCTCTCTTCTTGGGCCATTGTACGTGAAGAGCACTGGCTAGATCAGCCAGCCTAGCTCCGCCCAGAAGCGCAGAAGCTTACTGGGGGCTTCGCAGGCTTCGCGGAGCGACCTCACTGTGCCGAGGATTTGGGATCGTTGGTTGGCCACTGCCTCGCAGTCCAGTATTACGTGGGCGGCCGTTTCCTCGGCGCCGAAACACCCCCTGCAGAGAGGACTGTCCGTGACACCGATGGTGTATAAATGCTTGTTGAGGGGACAGTGACCCGTTATTGTCCCTATAATTGTTCTTAGACTAGTTCGGTCTAATCTTAAGAGACGTTTCGTTAGTCGTTTGTTTATCGACGGCATGGCCATTTTTGATTGCCTGCAGTCAATGGTTTGTACCCATCTATCATTATGTAGTTTCACAGATCTCTCGCGTATCCAAGTACGGATCTGTGAGAAAGGTATTGGCAATAGTGGTAGCGGGCCAGCAGTGGTTGTATCGGAACCCCTCCTCGCGAGTTCGTCCGCAGCATCATTGCCGTAGGACCCACTGTGCCCTTTTATCCACTGTAGCGTTACTACATTATGGGTGGATATCTTGTTTAGAGCAGTTTGGCATTCTGCTATTAATTTGCTGTTAGTTATTTGGTGGTCTAGCGCTTTTAAGACGGCTGTGCTGTCGGTTAGGAGCCTTATATTAAAGCCCTTTACCTTCATTTCACTTATTGCCGTCACAGCCGTTGTTATGGCGACACACTCGCATTGAAAAATCGAGCTGTGTTCGCCTAGTGGTAGGTGGATGCTTAAGCCAAGGTCTAGAGAGTGTACGCCAGCTCCTGAGCCATTTTTTGTTTTGGAGCCGTCGGTGTAAATGCGTATCTCTCTGATTCCGGCGTAATCCTTTTCCTCGGCTTTTGTTCTTATATGGTATTTTTTGTTGAAGAAGTGTTGTTTGAAAGTTTTGTCGCATGGAGCAGCTATTAGTGGGTTGTACTCCAGGGCTCGCCTAAATTGAAGCCAAGAATTGTGGTGTGGGTACTAGTGTGGTTGTTACCCCAGAGCCCCAGGTGCCACAATCTAACGGCGGTGATGGTGGCCTCTTGTTGGATGTATATGTCAAGTGGCGTTAAGTTCAGAGTTACCTCCATTGCTGCAGTTGGAGTGGTTTTCATGCATCCACAGATTGATGAGCAAGCCAGCCTTTGGAAGGACTTTAGTTTGGCGATCACAGTGGACAATTCTGTGCGTGTCCACCATACCAGAGCCCCGTAAGCTAGCATGGGCCTTATCACCGCTGTGTACAGCCACAGGGTTATTTTTGGCGAAAGTCCCCATTTGCTTCCCATCATTCTTTTGCATTGGTAGAAAGCGATTGTACACTTATTCAGTTTATGGTCAAGATGTTTATTCCAGAGCAGCTTGCTATCGAGAATTACACCTAGGTATTTTACTTCTTCCTTAAGTGTTAGTTCGGTTGCAAAGAGTCTCGGGAGTTTGTAAGGACCCGGTGCTCTTCGGTTTGTGAACATTACTAGTTCGGTTTTCTGGGGGTTGACCGATAGTTCATGCTTCGCGCACCAGGCTTCAATTATCTTGAAAGCCTGTCTCATTCTATCGCATATGGCACTTTCGAACAACCCCGATATTAAGATCGTGATATCGTCCGCATACCCTACAGTGAAGAGGTTGTTTGCGTTTAGATCTGTTATAAGCTCATTGACCACCAGGTTCCATAATAGAGGGGAGAGTACTCCTCCTTGTGGGCATCCTCTACTTACGATGCCTCGCGTTGTGGTGTTGACTGTGAGTTGCACAGCCCTTTGTCTGAGCATGTTGTCTATCCATTCAATGATTGTTAAAGGCACGTCGTGTTCGAGCAGTGCCTTGTTTATGCTGTTGAAGTTTGTTTTGTCGAAAGCACCCTCAATATCAATAAAGGCTCCTAGGGTGGGTTGTTTTGACTTTAGAGCACCACCGATACGGGAGACCACGTGGTGGAGTGCTGATTCTGTTGACTTGCCCTCGCTATAGGCGTGTTGATTGGGGTGTAGAGGTTTCAGTGCTAGTACACGGCTTCTTATCACGCTATCGCCTAGACGTTCCAAAGTCTTTAGTAAGAACGAGGTAAGGCTGATAGGTCTAAAGGATTTGGCCTGTGTGTAGTCACTTCTACCTGGTTTGGGGATGAATATTATTTTAACTTCCCTCCATTTCAGGGGTATGTAGCGATGTGCGAGACAACCTTGCAGTAGTTTGACTAGTTGGTCCGCTATAATAGGTCCGCTCCATTTTAGGAGTCCTGGAAAAATGCCGGCTGTATGTACTTATTGTGCCAATATACTCGCGTTTATCCCTAAGGTACTAATGCATAGGCAGATCTGCATAGAGAACCCCGAGAGGAAAGACTGTGAAAGAGCCTCGGCCGTTTGGCTTGCTGGTAAGGTGGGCTAGTGTCCCTAAGATTTTCGTTGGGCTTCATTTTTTACCCATGACGGAACGGAGACCATATATGCGTTTGGGGTGAGAGGATGTTTGTGTATTTGTTTTTTTGTACAAATCCATGTTGCCATTTTCTCCGAAACTACCAATTCAATTTTGATGCAGTCTACAGTTTTGGGTTCGGGTTTAATTGGAGCATGTTTTTAGATAGGTGTTACAATGACAACTCAACAGGGGGCGCTACAGCAAGCTTTTTTAATGCAAATCAATGTTGCCAATTTTCTCCAAAAATGTTAGTCCGATTTTGATACAGTTTTCAATTATTGGTTTGGATTTGATTGGTCAATGTTCTTAGATAGGTGTTACGGTGACAACCCACTAGGGGGCGCTGCAGCAAACATTTTTTAAATTATTTTGTATACGTCCTGGGTTCTTTTTTCAAATTTTTTAATTTTATTTCTTGTCACCCTATTAATTTCTATCAAACTTGATAAACGTATTGTAACGTAGTACGTATACGTTATGTATACTGGTGTAGAAACCTATAGTTTTGAAGCATAGATTATTGAACCACATATGCTCAAATAGCTCCTACCTAAAGCCTCCCCAGCCTCACTAGTTACTAAAACGAATTTTAATCCAATAAGGATGGCCAGCCGAGAAAGCCCCTGTTGGCCACATATGGGGTTAATGTCGAACGTCCAACCCGCCCGTTCGCGTCGTATTACCCGGCCAGTTTACGGTTATTACGATGCACTTACAACTCTTAGGGGCAGCTAGACGCCTTTTCATAGCCACGTTATAGCAATCATTAGCCTGTGTCGATCAATGTCTCTCAACCTTATTGCATCTTGTCTTGTACTCAATTTTAGCCTTTGGGTATTTATAGAATGTTGCATGTTTAATAATAATTTTACTTATTGCTTATTTTAAATTGAATATATAAGTAGAATCGAACCCGCGATCTTTCCCTTACAGGGGAATACCTTAACCAACTAGGCTACCGAGTCACGCCCGATGTGGTTCAAATTTCCTTTCTATTTTTTTGCAATCATTTTTGATAACTCCGCGCAAATATTTGAATAAATTTTATAGCATTAGGTATGGCAACTACACAAATCGAATATAGGCAAATATGAATCTTCTTGGGTGGGACTCGAACCCGCAATCTTTTCCTTACAGGGGAATGCCTTGACTCGAGTCCCTACACTGATATTCTACCTACTTAATATATCAGTTGACCCTATATTGTGATAATATAATCATTTAGTTTTCGTCATAAATTGAATGAGAGCTTTCATTAAGCAATAAAGCAAGTATTCACTAAGTATATTATGAACTAGCTGTTACCCGCGACTTCGTCCGCGTTTAGTTCGGAATAGCTCAAACTCATTATTAAACATGGTGGAAGATTTTCATCCCAACTGGAACGGAAGTACTGGAGATAGTGAATTTTACGCAAAGGAAACATTTGTTTATTTAAAAAAAGAAACAAACTGTATTCAAATCATTTCGAGAACTCGCTTGACATCATCCACCTTGTATTTTTAAATTAAATATTATGAAGACTGTCTTTTGAGTGACTGACTTATAAATACAGGGCTCAACTACTGAAAACTACGAAAATTGACAGACTTCTTCTATGGGCTTGGCAAATATTGCGGAAGGATTTTGCAAAATTCAGCATTTTGCTGACGAAATCATTATCAAGTATGTGATGAACATTGTTATAATATGTGGACTTGGTAATGTTCACCATTTTTAATGGTTTGAATATTCTTCCTTCCTCCCAAATTCTTAAAACATGCTGCCACCACTTACGAATTGAACAAATTAAAATAAGTACATCAAGTATCACACAAAATAGTTTCAAGAAAACCCGGTGCCTTGCACGCCCTGAGCAGTGAGCAGTCGTTCTCTTTTTTGCCGAGCCAATTCCAGTTTTATGATAAATTCCATCGACCACAGTCACATAGTTGTTCATTGCTTTACACACAGGCAGAGAAGAGGGGCGCAGTGGGCAAGAGAGCAAATACAGCATTGACTGGGATGGTTTCATATAGCCTCATTTTGCTATATATTACTTGTATTGGTAAGCTTGTTTCCAGCAGATGATGTAGATACTTCCAAATTGATACTGGAGTTGATGTCCACGTGGCGGATTTTTTGGTCTGATGAAATTTACCGGAACTGTGTGTTTCTCTGCCCACATTCAGTCTCTTTTATATAATAGGAGCAGCGGTATCTTTTATATACCTAACACATAGGTTGGCTTCTCCTGGCGTACTGTTATCATTTCTGGGATAGTTTTACGTATTTACTATTAGATACCTACTTATTAGACGGAATAGATAATATCGCAGCGGCGTGCGTTGGTAGTCATCAGGTCACTAACATTGTATAATGTCTGCAGTTGCATAAAGACGTTGTCCCTCAGGCTGTATTTTACCATTTCTACCGCACCACGGCGAGTGAAAGAGCCTTTCAACTAATCTCTCCTTCCTTCCGTCAGTCACATACGGTAGAAATAATGCCACCTCGAACCAAGCTGTTCGGAACTTCATTTCTTTATCTTGCGGTTAAGAAATGTTTTGCTCTGCCCACACATGTGTTTTCTTCTTTTTAAGATCCGGAGTTTTTTTTATATAGGACACGTCAATTTAACTTCACCTCGACTGATGTTAAGCTACAGGCAAAGACTCGGAAATAGGGTCACCATTATAAACATGTACCATCTTAACAATAGTGGCACTCATCTTTATGGGATCATCAGAAGCCTTTTCACGCCCCCCTTTAAGGACCCGGGACTGTAGGAAGAAGTAAACCATGAGCTGGCAGGGATATCAGGTCTTAATGGGGCGACATAGGAATGGGTCACCAAACCGCTTGGTTCTTGATGGAATATTCTGATCCGTATGTGGATGACATCTGAGCCTTGCATGCGTTGTCCTGTGTAGGAAAGGAGAGGGTGGAACTAATTGCAATAGCTCATCAGAACATTCACCATGGTAGAGACGGTAATACGATAGGGACAACTATCTCCCAGAATACTTAATGTGCTTCATAGAAGATGCAACGATTTACTTCCTCCATCAGCGCGGCTTTGATGGTGATAGCTTAGGCTACCCATCACCCTAGCCGAATCAATCCCTGCTCTTCACGTTGAGGCCGCCTATTTATGATAGGGAACCAAGGCAGGTATACTGGAGTACCTAACCCCAGAATACCCCCAATGCCCCATTCCTCTGTTAAATTTTAATCGGTTTGATTCCAATATTGCGGTTGCCCCGATGTGGTGGCATCGGTATCGATGGGGGATACCAGTTCCAGTTTTATGACTTCTCAGGCGGGTGGGGACCACATTTTCATTCTCCGAATTGAAGAATTTTGTATAGAGCTAAGAATATTATATTATATAATAAGTTCTACTATGACTGTCACACAACCTAATTTTATGTATTACCTATAGAATACTAAGCATAGAATTTATATTTTACTTCAAATAAAACTATAAATACAATAAAATACAGCAAATTCACAATAAAATAAAAAATTTAAACAAAAGTAAATAAAAAACCATAAAAAAGAAAAATTACATTTTAGATGGATTCGAACGCGACTCAGCTAAGTTACAAGTCCACCGCAGACGTATTGAGCCACAGTTACCATGAAATCATAGTGTGAAATAGACGTTTACATATTATGTCATAAAACATTCTGCCCCATTCCTTATTATAATAGCGTGATGATATAATAATTATGAAAGCCAGGAGTATTTTTACCGAACCAGCTGCTTACTAATTTGTTGGATTCGAGAGAAAATCGTTCGAGAACAATATGAATTCTATCGAGAAACCTGGTGTGCAAAGATTCTGCAGTAACCTGACCTGACTTGGCTGAGATGTAAAACTCTGGCCTCTCGAAGTTCTTCAGATTCCTATGACCGAAATAATATCTTCTTGTAAGCATTGTTGCTTCTATAATGGTTCGATCTATTCACACAATCACAAATTGTTAGCCGTGATATGCTATTATTGACATAACTTTTTTATTTATGAACCGATTTCAATAAAACAAACACTAAATGTTAAGTGAAGCCTACCACAATATATTAGTGAAAACCGCAACCAAATCCGTTCAGCCGATTCTGAGATTAGCGTGCACAAACTCACAGACAAACAGAGAAACAGATAAACAGATAAACAGACAAACAGACAAAAATTCCAAAAAACGTTGATTTGGCTTCTATTACGTTTATAAAGTCCCACTATAACAATTTTTTTCATTTCCTTTCCATGTACAGACATCGATCGTTTACAGATTTATTATATGTATAGATAGATATGAGCCCACAATCTTTTGATCCGAGTCAACCTCATCTGCAAGATGGTACACGCCTACTGAGCCGTTGGCACACGTTTTTTTCTCAATACTGGAGGTTAGATAACAGTCACTTCCATAAGAGTCAAAATAAATGAAAAGTATAGTAGTAAAAAAAAGTAAATCATGAAAAGTCGGACAGAAATGAAATAGATAAATTAATTTATTAATTTTAAGTAAATGTATATTGTATAACGTTTACCTACGTATCAGTACAACAATTAAATCACACTATAACACAATCAAACAATCAATCAATTCAAAATCAATTAACCTATTGCAGTCCACTGCTGGACATAGGTCTCTCCCAATGTGCGCCATTTTTTTTTTATCTAGGACACGTCAATTTGACTTCACCTCGCCTGATGTTAAGCTAAAGGCAAAGTTTTGGAGAGAGGGTCACTATTGCAAACATGTACCATGTTAACAGTGGTGGCACTCAGGTTGACGGCCTCATTAGATGCCTTTTCACGCCCACGCAATTTCTGCCGGTCCACCGGTTTCCGCATCCAGTCTGTCCCAGCCACGTTTTTCAGGTCGTCAGTCCATCTAGCTAGAGGGCGTCCTACCTTCCATTAACCTTTTTAGATACACTGACGTTTAATTGTCATCGATTCACAGTATTTATAGCCAGCTATTAAACGTGTGGGAATGGGGCCTCCCGTAAATGCACGTATCTACGAAACTTTATATCGTTAATATTAATAGGCACATTCTGCACATTTAATCTCCAGTTTGCGATCACTATGCCATAGGCTTAATGGTTACGTAATTTTGTCATAACATTTACCCCTATAGTAATAAAATTTCCTAATAAGGATTGGTTTAGTGCTGAGCTTTGATTGGCGGTATGAAATGTCTATAGAATATAATTTGTCAATTCTAATCCTTCATTATGTTAACAGACATTTTTCTAAACCTAACCAAATTTAAGCAACTACATCATGTTAGATATGTGTTTGTTTGTTATTGTCAAGACAATAATTGCACCGTCTTCGCTAGTAAAGGATAAAATCATCTTGTCATTGAGGTTCTTCAGTCACTACCAAACCAAGCTATTCCATTCTTTGGGTAATGTCAATATTGCAACATTATGAATATCAACAAAATAAGCCATTAAAAAGAACCATTTACCCATTCAAAGATACAATTTATTCATGTACCTATTTCATATATTAAAAGTAAATGTAGGTACGGTATGTCGCATTGTATATAAAAGATTTAGAGAAATTCATTCTCTGTGTCAACTTTATGACAAAACCGCGGTATAAACTCTTCTGGAGAATACTTGAAAATGTTATTAAGTTTCTTGAATGCAAAGTTTTAAGTTGAGCTGATGGAGCATCGTAGAGTGGTTCTTCATTTTCTATCGTTAGCAACACAGCACTAAATTATTTTGAAGCCTACACCGAAGTACGTAACTATTTCATGGATGAAAAGATTTAAGATGTAGGTATTAAATATGAAAAATGCAGGAACAACAATGGAATAAATTTTATTATGTGAATCCTGTACATGCCATAATACAGTTACCATATTATTCATCTGTTTTTTTTTTAATCTTACAATAAATTGGTTACTATAAATTGATAAATTGATGAAGCCTATATTTCCCAACTACTTAATCAGAATTTATTTTTTCATCAGTGAACTCCTTCACAACGTACAAATATCATTCAATTTATCTATCATCGCACATTGCATTTAGAAATGAAAGGTCACTTCGTAGAAAGACCTTAGAAACGTTCTTGTACGGCAGCGACCCCGCCAAGTCGAGCAAAAACCGGCATAGCCGTACCATCCTTTTCTCGAAGCAGTTCAGGCCATTTTCGACCCCCTATAACTTCGTTGTGGATAAAACTAGAAGTCTGAATTTTCAGTAACCGAGCAGGTCGAGTCAAATTTAAAAAGTTAATTTTTTAATATTGATTGGTCACTATAAGATGATGTTAGGTTAGAGAATTAAGTAACAACTCAAAACGGAAGGTCCCTTAAGTAGCGACCAAATAAATTAATATGCAGGGTGGAAGATTTTCACCTCACCCTCTCCGAAGATTTGCAAGTATTGCTATTTTCCGATATAAGAAGTTAAGTTCTTCTACAGCATTAACAAAATCATTATTACTATCCAAAAAAAACACCAAAAAGTTGAAAATAAATGAATAAATTTTAATTCAACGGTTGCCATGTCGGGGGACCGTAACTGGTTAAGTACTCCTTTGTATCGTAAGGTCCCCCGACATGGCAACCGTTGAATTAAAATTTATTCATTTATTTTCAACTTTTTGGTGTTTTTTGTGACGGGGGTTTTTTAAATTTTTAATTTAATTTTTATTTTATACTTTTTAAATTGATCTACTAGTCAAACTCTTTCATTTGATACCCATATTGAGGGAATTATAAAGAAAGGAGACTGAAATGATTACATACAATCTTGGGCCTAGTTGTAAGAAGATGAAAGTGGTGTCAATTAATAGCTTATATATTATCAACCTTTCACTGAAAATTTTGCGGATTTTGTCAATCTGAGAACAGAGATGTAAGAGATTATGTAAAAGTGAGGTTATGTTGCAATCTATATCTAACAGCTGATTCCTGAAGTGCAAAATGTGTTCTTTTGCACTAATAGTTATTATATTTACTAGAAAATGTTTGAAAAATCATATGAATGAACGTCAACGACTTCAAGCGATAGGTAGGTAGGGGAAGGCAGGGTAATTACGAACACCTAAGGGAGTTTTGAAATAAATCAAAAGATAGTATTTGTAATTAAACTTTAATAGATTATTTTTAAAGGTAAATTAATATACTTCAAACTTCTGCAATCAACAATATGAATTTATTTTTATTTAATCAACTTTCGTAACAAAAACAAAACCTCTAATGTTCGTGTTTACCCGACACTGGTCGGGTAATCACGGACACTTATTGGGGCAATCACGATCGTTCGCAATTGAGCCAGACTAGCGTAAAAATGAGGTCATATACGACCTAATCGGTCCGGTTCCTAATCAGGATTAAACTAAGATTTAAACCTTTGACACAGTCATTGCCCGGTAAAAATTTACGGCAACTTTTTGCTTTTGACATCGTCAGTGGCTTTTTTTAAATCTTTAACATTATATTTCGTCTCAGTTTTCCTTTTATAATTTCGTGGCATCTAAAACAATTAAAAACAAAATAGAGAATTACTCTTAATTTCCATTAGACAGTTAAACATCTATATTGTCACAAATCAACTAACTGAATAACCGTTTTTTATTCTTTATGGGGCAATGCCGAACGTTCGTAATTGACCCACTCAATTCGTTCGCCAATACCCACCAAGGTAATAAAACAAAAACAAAGTTTTAATTTCAGGTTATGTTTGTCCCCGGCCGCATGTAATTCTCCTAATAGAATCCTCAAATACTAATTAGTTATGCCAATAAATGTCGTGTTAGAACCATCATTATTTTATAAGTTACACTGAGATTAATTTATAGGCAAATTGCAACGAATGTAAGTAAATATTTGAATTAAATTTACCTTGTATCCTGTGTGCACCCGTAACTCTCCGCCTGTTGTTTGGCACTAGTGATGGCGTAATTTCTAAGATGGCGACGAGTGAAATCGTAATATCTCTTTCTAAGGTAGTGAAACAGCTGTGTTCGCGATTACCCAGCATTCGCAATTACCCGGCCTTCCCCTAACAGGTAAGGAGATAGGGAAAGGATGTCTAAAATAAAATAAAAAATCATTGAATATAGTGTTTTATTCACCTTCTATTAAACACATTTTACATTTTAAATCTGCCAGGATGGTAGCTGGTTAGATGAGGTTACAGGTATTTACTTACAGACTGAGGTGCAAGCCATTGCCGAATCACTGACAGAATTGTTTCATCGTGTACCTAAGGGCCGTCGGCCCAGTGTATTGCAGTGACCAGTGGATATACCACAATTCACACAGCGATCCATAGTTTCAATAATATCCAATCCACAAGCTGGCGGTAAAATGCAAAATAACAATTCCAAGTCAAACATGTGAGCGATCTTCGGTGTCCAAGGTGAAAGCAAGGGTCGTACAAGGTAGACAGGGTAGAATCCGTAAAATACAAAGCAGTTGTCGTAAAAATTACGAATAATCGGGAAAGCACTCAAAACGCATCGGAAAACACGAAACGATGAGCAAACAAAAACAGTCAACAACTGTCTAGTGTCAATGTTAGTCAGTTTTTCAGTAATTAATTGATATTTGATTTAATAATATAACTGTAATTATATGCACTATAATGCATGTAAGTATATAATATATAGTGCATTTAATTACTTTGAATTAATTATTTACAGAAAATATTTTAGTGTAATCGATTACTCAATTGATAATCTCTCGAAAACTATTTTCCCATATTTCTCCGCATCCAGATTGAGAATTGAGGTGATTTTTCATATTCTAAGATAGAAAAAAATGACGAATTTTTTAGATCATATCTCAACTTATTACATTTGGGCCCACCATTTTCCATCTCCTTTGTATTCCAACACGTTGTGGCGGCGGTCATCTTGGACCGATTTTTTTCAAACATAGCTAAGAACACTCCCGACTAATATACCTTTCAAACATAAAAAACGAAATCCAAATCGGTTCATCCGTTTGGGTGCTACGATACCACAGACAGACACACACACACACACACACACACACACACACACACACACACATACACAGACACGTCAAACTTATAACACCCCGTCGTTTTTGCGTCGGGGGTTAATAAAAGGAGCCGACTGTTATAGAAAAGCACCTTGAGTAAACTGTCTCTTAAGATACAGGTTAAACCTAGTTTAAGAGGCAGTATGTCCCTTTTTGTAGTGATACAATAAAAAAAGTAAGTCCAAAGACTAAACCATTACACCACCATCACTTTTGCTATTAAAAAGTTTCTTTGATATACAATAATAATAACAGAAATTAACGCGATCACGGTAGAGGTACATACGTACCTTTACACCGCCCGTGGTCACAGGCTGACTCAGTCAGGCTGGTGTAACCTGGTCGAAACGGCAAATCAAAGGTACGTATGTACCTATTCCATGATCACGTTAATCCCCGTTGTTATATCATGGAACGCGAGAGTTCAAAAGTAGGTTTCTTTGAATTGTAATGATAAATAAATCATTTTATACTTCTACTTCAAATATAACAGTTGGAATATATCCCACGAATTTCGTATGGTCATGCTACACTTTATCCTCCTTAGGAGCGATAAATTACCAAGTGTCAGATATCATGGTCATTTGGCATGAGGGATACCTTATCATGCCAACAGTCGTAAATTAATGTATCTTCAACATGAATTTATTAATGTTAAACATCCAGTTACATTAACAGTGACAACTACAATAATTGGATTAGATCAGTAGTGAATTGCAATAGATTCATTGATTGATTGAAACACTTGGGACCAGTTCAAATAAAAAAGGTTGCGTAGAACACATTTTTTTTAAACAATGTTAGTATTCTTCTACAAAAATTGTGCAGATTTAATTAAGAAAAAATAATGAACAGCTTTTACAGTAGGCCTTTTTCTTTTTTTTCGGGCGGAAATCCCCTCGGGTACCTCCCCTGCCGGAGCCGGAAGGGGAGGTTATGTCGGACTCGAACCGACTAAAACCACGCGCCGATTGTGGGTCGTGATGCTAGGCTGGAGGTAAGGTTGTCTTCGACATATCCCTCGCACAGTAGGTATGCCTACACGACATTTAATACAACATTGTCCTAGTAATACTCAAATGAAATTATTATTCCCCTCAAAAATTACCATCCATTTTTTCATAGGAAAAATCAGAATAACAAAATACAACAGCTTATTTTTCACTAGGAGCCATTAATCAAAAGTAGATAAACATGAACCGTCACGGGAACACACATTTATCACTATCAGAATCTGAAAGCAATAAACATACTTGCACACTACATGTTACAACATACTTAATCATAAAATATGACTACGAAACGAACGGATAACCTATAAATAATTAATTACGAACATATTTTTTAACAACGACCTCGTAGATTGTAACATTGAATAATTACGTAAGTTTCGTCTTTATTCATCAGTTCAACATACCTACCCTTTTATCTTCGCGCGTATACTGTAACACTTATTTGTGTTACAAATGTTACAATATCCGCTCGAAGAAAAAAGGTACGTTGGAACCGATTATGTTGACATTTTGGCCAGCATGTGAGACTGCAAACACGTACTGAGATTTATCTCAGTAAACTATTTTGTGTAATTATTAGAATCAAATTATAATTCCGAAATGAAACGACAATATTTCGACCTGATAACGTCTGTATAGCAATTACTGCATGAAAACTTGCGTTGCTACGGAATTATAAAATAATAGAAAACCACTTCGTTCTACGAGCAAAGTGAAGGAACTCTGAACATAATAGGAAGGTGTTAATGAGTACTTCAACCCAAGAGAATTTCGGCTGCAATCCTCTATAAGATGGAAGTACTCCTCCAGCCAAGTGGCTCCAAGATTATATTAACGGTTCTGCTATAGAATGTGCCAAAGAGGATAATAAAAACGAAATGTTTAAAGGATAAAACACGCTTTTTAGGTTGTGGTAGATTAGAGAATTATAATAATAATGACTGAATGATTTAAAAGAACCAAATTATTAAATAGATTTACAGAAGTTTTCAATTAAGATCCTGGTGGAGCGCTTATGTACTTTCTTAATTATTTCCCACATAATTTAATTGTATTTCAATTTTGTAATTTAAGAAACCGCTTTTATGAACGAATAATGTTTGAATATTGGCGCTCATTTGTTGACCACTTAGTGTTGAAGAAGGCCAATAGAGGCGCTGTGAACGGATCTTTTCGAACTATATTTTGAGAACGAAGTTTTCTATGAGCGACTCTCAAGCTTCACGGCTGACGTTCAACCCGTTCATTTTTTAATGAGTCTATGACTCCGCTAACGCACCAAACGGAAGTTTGAGTAATTCAACTCCTCGTTTCTTTTTCTGTGTAATTCTATAAGTTCCTTTGGCCACATTCTCAAGTCAGTATAAGGGAAGTGTATCGGAAGAAAACGACAAATTCAAGAAAATAACCGGCCGGTCGAAAACATACCTACCTACCAGCACGTGCCAGGAACCACGCCTGTCTACAGCTGAATCCTCACGAGGTGGAACTCAGGTCAGTGCCGGTTCTCTTACGTTTTCATTCATAGAAGCGGTCACATGTGCATTTTCTTTTCATTACTACCTAACTGCTGGTCATAGGAGCTTATACGCTCTGTGTGCAAACACACCATTGGCAGGACTATTTACACGTCCCACCAGATCCTAATGTATTTTTTTAGCAAATAACCCTCTGAGGGCAAAAGTAATTGAAGGGATATCCTTCTTGATACGGATGGTTGCACTTGCACAACATAAACAGTGCAATTTATGCACAAATAATAATATAAACTACCAATACTCAATACCATCTGACATGGTGGCAGCAATTCTTTCTGCACCTTAGATTACCATCAGGCGGGTTGCAATTGTATTGTCCGTCAAAATAATAACGGTAGGATTGTTTTGTACATCTCTCACTTTTGTTCTTGAACGACCCAATGCAATAAAAATTCATGGTGGACAGTGTTACCTCAGCATACTACGTTCCCAAAAGATAATATTACTTTATTCAAAGTTCTAGTTTAGTGTTGGTCCTTTATTACAACAAATGTGTGAAGGGACTTCAATCGCTGAGCATACATAAATAATGTAGCAAAATTCCATTTCCAACTCAGTTGAATTTGACATCAAGCATTCGTTATTTTAACTGACCTGAAATACCTGTATTTACTTTTCAGAATTCAAAAGTTTTGTGGAAACATTTTCGTTGGCCATTCAACATGTACCCATACACGGGTTTTTATCTTTCATGCTCCAAGCTTTTTTGTTGGCTTGCCTCGCACTCTGAAAATAACCAATGCATATAAAATGATGCATGTTCTCAGCGTAGCCGCGTAGCGTTGCATATCTGTGTTCATACGGTCACATTAATTATAACACGCCAACTTCGTATTATAGTGTTAGAGTTTTTGCTTTTTCATTTTCAATTCGTTTGGTTTTGTTTTTTAGGACTTTTATTTGTATACTTGTTTTGGTATCGACTAACAGAAGCATTTGAAAATAGAATCTATACTATTATATAATTGTAAAGTGGTTGTGTCTGTACATTGGAGATATTTAAAAAAAAATACTTGCATTATGTTATATGAACGATACTGAACACGAAAATATTTTTTTTTCATTTCCTGTCTGTTTGTCTGTTTGTCTGTTTGTCTGTTTGTTCGCGATGGACGCAAAAACCACTGAACGGATTTTGATGCGGTTTTCTTTGTTAGAAAGGGCTTGCTCAGACTTAAAATTTTACATTTGTTTGATTGCAATCGGTTGAGTAGAACCAGAGATGTGAGCAATAATATATAATAATCTTAATTTTACTAAGATTATTGATGTCGCTTTTTGCTTGAGATTATTCTTATGGATGAATTTTACTTCCAAACAAGTATGTAAATAAATATACTTAATTTTTATCGGCACAATCATGGAAAAAAATACGTATTTAAGCATGTAATTAAAATTTTAAATTCTATAAATTAGTTACAAAATAACAACTAGATGGCGATATCGCGGTTTTAAACAAAGTATGGTTTCGTTCACAGCTGAAATATAATAGCCCTACGGTAGAGGCGGTAATTGTCTGGCAAATCATAAAAATGTATAAGCTGATGTCGGTGCAGTACTGTTTCTGTATATTTCGATTCGTAAAAGAATCTTTTGATTTACATACTTTCATCGAACATCCTGGTTAATTAGTAAAAATATTAGTCTGTAATTTTTTTAATACGACTGAAACCTAACCGATGGAAAAATGGTTAACTTGGCCTATGGACGTATTCAACACCACGACGTGCGTCACACTCATGCTGCCAACCTTGAGGAAACCTTCTAATCTAATTCCCTTCTTCAAAAACCCCACACTGTAGTCGCTTGGGAAAACCAAAGCAGGGAATTTATTCCACAGCTTGAGCGTGTTTTGGGTGAAGTTCCTTTCTAACCGCTTACCGTACAATGTTCACCGTTTCCGGTCGGACTGTGTGAGGATGAATTTCTTGCCTATGGCGAGCGTTTTGATGATGTTTTACATGATCCCAATGCATCTGAGCAAAAAACGTACATGGGCTATTTTTAATATAGATTGCCATTTTTGAAGAACTCTTGATGAAAGGGTATTAAAAGAAAGGATTTGGACCAAAAGCTGCCTAGACATGGGAGATTTTCTAGATCAATTCTCTTCTTCATCCTAACGTTTTCAACTTGGTGCCTGAGGTCCGCTTTTACAAGTCTAACTGCGGATTTGGCTAAATTTCGATATTTACTGTGAAGCGACTGTCATCTGACCTAGACAACCCAAAGGCGATATCGAAGCATTGCCGCTAGACCAGTTGTTAGAGTTTTTAGGGCTCCAACTACCCGTAACGACTGCCATAGATGTTTGTATGGCAACCGGGACTGACGGCTTAACGTGCTCTCCGAGGCACGATCAGACTAATGCAAATACCCATATTCATACATGCTAAAGAATTTTGTTATTCTTGCGTATGTCAGAGTGGTCCCATATCCCAGAAGTCCGGATCTGATGCTGAGAACCTGGAGAAATCGAGGGAAAACCTAAAAAATACAGGAAAATGTCCCTGGCAACGCGCCTACTGAGTTATGTTAGCAATCATTTTTATAATGTCGTTTCGTTTTCAAACATAAAAAACAAATGCCCAGGCGCTATCTATTAAAATTTCAGTATAGTAAAATTATATAGTAAAACTACATGTTTAAAGTGGCTCTGATAGGGAGTATATTCCCCAGTAGGGCCATGCTGGATAATATATTAAGTAAATACAGAAAATCTGTAAGTTTCGTTATTCTTCGTTATTTTCCGTTCTATTTCTCTTTTGAGTGTCTCTCTTTTTTCTTGAAGTAGGTTTTACTTTTTGAAATCTTATTTATTTATTCCTTTTAGTCTAAGTTTATAACAGATTCATCATTCATCATTTGCCTAGGTTTTATCAGTAGTTTAATAATATGATTTTCAGAATCAAAAAATCACATAAATCATGTAAAAGCAACAGAAACAGTATCTTTGCCTACATTTTGAGGATGTCCATAGAATCCTATCATTCGAATCCAATTTCGACTCCCTGGACCATTCCCTTTCCAACAAAATAAAGATCATAAAAATCCGCTTTGCAAATTGTGACGTAAATACAACGGTTAGTCACCTATTTTGCCCCCTTAGTAGTGAAATTTAGAAAAATGCTGATACATTGTAATAATTTATTGTACCATATTTTTCGTTCTGACCGGGGGTAGCACCGCCTTACCTCTCCCGCCCCGGTAACGTTGGATTTCTTCTTCGTTGTCGTCATGGTTGCGGACCCAACCTCCGCGTCGGGTAGCGCGACCTATATATATCCACCGTTCCTATCCGTTCAAGATTACGGTTGGGACGGACGGGGTCAACACTAGATTGTGTTCGTCCGCCCCTGAGTATTTTTATAGAGGTTTTCTTCCTTCTTCCACTACGCAATAAGCGACATCCACGCGGGCGGAGCCGCGGGCAACAGCTAGTTATTTATAAATTATTAATTTGCTAGTGTCTTGACCTTAGGTTCATTACAATAGTTGTTTTCTTTTGCAAATTCTCTCATGAAGTTATTAAGTCGGAGATGAACGAAACTAAAGATACCCGGCAATGTCGTCCCTGTCGAATCGCAGATAAAATTGTCCATATTATGCAAAGGATATAAAAACACAAAGTACGATGAAGGTGATATTTGGGAAATTTACATAACAATATTTACTGCCGTTTCTAATATTTTCAAAGAAATTATCTAAACAAAAACAATAGGCACAATATCAAAATCAGTGCGTGTGGAGTCCTCTATAAAAATAAACGACTCCAATTTACCTCGTGTGTTCCCAATAAAAACATTAGTGATCGTCGGCGCGTGAAATTTCGTTTTTACATGCGTGCCAACAACGAATGAATAAATGTATATAAATATATGTACCTACTTAACTATATATCCATACTAATATTATAAATGCGAAAGTAACTCTGTCTGCCTGTCTGTCTGTATGTTAAGCTTTCACGCCTAAACCACTGAACCGATTTTGATGAAATTTAGTATAGGGGTAGATTAGACCATGAGAAAGGACGTAGGCTATGTTTCGTCGAGATAACCTACATCTACGCGGACGAAGCCGCGGGCAAAAGCTAGTTTAAAATAAAATATTTTTTCTTTCTTCTTTTCTATATAATATTTTGTATACTTAAGAACAGAGGGTACTTACTGCGCGTATAGGGCACAATTGGAGCATATTTTAGATCCAATATACATATCCCGAGGAATAACGGTCATATATACGTACTTGCATTGTTATTTTTATACAGGAGGTTGTACTGGTCCTATTAACGTCATCTGCAGATGACATAATTGCGAACAAAGGACTGGCGTATTCTTACCTCTTCTTCATTCCTGTCAGTCAGCAAACACTCCTGTTATAATCAAAATAAGCCAAATACAAATATATAGAAGAGGAATGCGGTCCCAAGTTCCGAAGTTAAAGTCTCGAATGGAACTGAACCGGGAACACGCTAAGATACCGAATACTTTGATGATGTTCTTTCGTATTGCTTGTGTTAGGAATGGGTTCATGTAAGCAGTTTAATGGCCAGGATTTAAATCGAGACGTTTATAATGATAAATACCTACAGTGCGATGAACGATTAAAATATGAGTTACAAAAAATTCCACCATTAAAAACCACTTTTTGTACTTTACCAAGATGTCAATGGGTAAATAGGTGGGAGAACACACCCATTTACAACTCTGCTTAACCATGTTCTAACCCCGCTTTTTTATGTTATAACGTGTTTTGTGTATGTGCATAAAAGCTTTTGCAAAAGCCTTCCCCCAACATCTTACGTAAACATAATGAAATTTTATGATAACATTGCATGTAATGGCTTACAACGAGCATGCTGATAGGTACATGATAATAGGTCAGTTCCTTACATTAATCATGAGACAAAGCCGTCAACAACACCGTCAAAATTCATAAGATTTTTATAATAATGAACTCCTTATACATTTATATCTACTTCTACTGTCCTTATCTCTTCTAATATTATAGAGCTAACGAGTTGTGTGTTTTTTGTTTTGTAGAACGCGCTAATCTCAGAACCTGGTTGCGCATTGCGCATCTCCTATACCGAGGCCAAGTTTGGGACTTCGTGGTCCCCACACCCGAGGAGGGCCAGATCGAGAGAGATGGCCCTGGGTCCGCCGGGGTACGAGGGATATGCGTGCCAACTTCACCTTCGGCTTAGTACAACGACCCACAGACGTGCGTTTTAGTCGAAGTCCGACATAACCTCCCCCTCTGGCTTCGGCGGCAGAGTACCCGCGGGGTTTTTCTGCACGTTAAAAAAAGGACACGGTGATTCGAATTGAAAAAAATCGTTTTGTGTCAAGTGGTCCATTTATTGACGACGTTATGTGTTATTTATCATCACGCTACTACTCAAGGGAGCGAAGCAGTGATCATAAATGTCAATGAATTCGGCAGATTTCTATGCATTATATGGAGACTAAAAAACTACATTCTCAAAGGGGTGTTTTCAATATATGCCTCGGGCGAGACCGAGGCTGGTCGGCTAGTATGTACTTCATGAACGTATTTCGCATGTAATTTACTTTGTACGTGTTAGTTCGTAATAGCGAACATGCAAATTACGGTCTAAATAAAATAGTAACTTTATTTGGTTAAACCTGAATCGATTTATCTGCAAATTGGAATTTGATTGGATGAACCGGAACGTGGACGTTTTAATTTCTAGACTATTGTGCCTCGGAATTAATCAGTTTCACGACTGTTAAAATCAATGAAATAAATCATGATGTGAAATAGAGATTAGAATGGTGATCAACATGTAAAATAGAAATATATTTTCACGGATGCTATTTAAGCGAGCATTTTGTTATTTGCATTGATCTGGGTGTTTTGGTGTAAAATTGCATGTCTTTCCAAAAAAAATTAGATATGTATGGTAATCTGAAATCTTGCATAGTCAAAGTCAAAAGTCAAAGTCAAAAATCACTTATTCTGCATAGACCATTAACCGATTTAATGGTCTATGCAGAATAAGTGATTTTTGACTTACAAAACGTCAATATAAAATAAATATTAAATACTAGTTTAGCAAATGGACCACCGCGGCACCGGTTCGAAACGCGGCCAAGACATGAGAAGACTCCGGCAAGAAAGTCAGCGGACATTTTTACAAACTAGTTCAGCTGTTGTGAATGATAGTTCTCATAACATCAATGGAATAGGTATATAATGATCAACCATCTTTATCATTATGATGAAGTTATTATAATACCTACGTTATTTATAATTATATCCAAGGCAAGTTTTCCGTGTGCGTCCGGACTTTTGACTAAAGATAATGTGACTCTCCATCCGGGAAACAATTTTGTTATTATTTCGAAAACATGAAATATAAATATTACAGAAATACATTGAGTTTCCGTTTCATTAATATTCACGAAGTTATAAACATTAACGTTTCCACTCGAAGAGAATCGTATAAAGTTTTCACATTAAGAAATACCCAACGTTTAAATTCGTGTATAAACTATTCACAAACAAATCGTTTCCGTATATCTCTGTGAATTCGGGAAGGTTGGGGTGAACGTAAGTAGAACTTCAAAGGTTGCCATGCGGGGCGTTTAGCAAAGCCGAATGAGAACTGGGCCGCGGTCAGCTTCATTTCCGAACGTAAACCTAGATCAGTTAATGTTTTCAGGGTTGACTATACCTCGGTTGATTTATTTGTCTTTTTTTTATGAGACGTAGTAGTTAATATGGTTGAAGTTAAATCTTAATGCTTAATGTGTGGGGAGTTTAAGTTGATCGAAATTAGAAAAAGATAAGCATCCTCGGCTAGGGGGGGAGCTGAATAAAATAAGTTACAAGGATTGACAATTTTGTTATGTTATGTCATGTTATGTTATGTTATGTTAGATTTTTTTACACATTATACGTCTTTAAATTATAAATTTAAATATGAATTTAAATATAAATATGAATTCTCAATGATAATACATATAAAATTAATAGAATTAAACTTGGTAGCCCTTGAAAGTTATAAAAATGTGAATACTACAAATTACGATACCAAATATAGTGTTATTGGGTGGCCAAATATTAATTGTAAATATAATTATAGGGGGAAGCAGTTGGATTCATTTTATGCCTTGTTTGATAAGGGTAATTTAAAATTGTCATACTGGATACAGCGTACCAATTCCAAAAGTGGCCCAAAAAATCTTATGCTAAAATCCAACGACCTATCTAAATTTATATTTAAGCTATTGTCTACTTTCATGATTTGCAACAGCAAATCATTAGTTATAGATGCTTTATTTTGTACTTACCTATGTCATGCTGACAGTACATAGATTTTATTGAATCTTTTGACATACAATGAAACTGCACACACTAGTGAATGGTTACGGTTTCCGTAATATAATAGGCTATTTGACTACTTTTTTTACTTTCGGAATATGACCACTTTCTTATAATATAATGAACTGTAAAAGTAAAATTTTCGTACGACAAATAGTTTTCAAGGTATTTGATCTTGAAAAATTCAATTTGTCGCGCCGCCCGAAAACGCTCCATACAAAATCGTACTAAACTGTGACGTCACGCTTCTGTAGCGCGTAGTGCAAATGTATTGAGTGCAAGAGAATATCACATTATCTCGCTCTACGTTGCGTTTACACGTATATAGTTTTTAATAAAAGTTATTTAAAATTGAATGAGGAATCTAAAAAGTTATATATTTGAATTGAATTTGATTGTTTATATTTTGACTTTTTTGGGAACTTCAACTAATGAAAAGTCATAGTTTCAGTTTAGATATGCAATATTTTATTTTGCAAGGCGTATTTTTTCAGAACAAGCTATCAAATTAAGCAGTATTGGGAAGAATCGACGACTTAGTCAAATAGCCTATTAAGTATTAATTTATATTCAAAAGTTAATATAAACTTCAGTACAATCCAAGAGTCGACTACATTATTTTTACGGTGGAAAGTTGTTTATTATCAAAGTTTGTTATCGAGTGAACAGTTAAAACTAAAGTGAAATTCGAGTCAGAACACAGAAATTGCTTCGAATTGCAATAGTTTTGTTAACTAAAGAAAGTGTAATAGACAACTCAGGTTTACGCTCAAGAGTTTCAATAATAACTCCGCTTATAGTTTTAGTGTGTTTAAATCGTGGTTTAAATACTATTAAGCTGTGCCTAGCAAAGTTGCTGTTTCTCTTCGTTACTAAGTAAATTGAAGGAAATTCGTGTAGATGTCTGATAAAGTTGTATTATAATGGCTGAACCATGCTTTTTTCACAAATTCTACGATATTTTATGATGATAAATACTTCCTTTAATTTTATTTTATGAGTAAATTCTGGTAAAATCAATTACAAAACGTGAGGTGCGTTGAATACATTATAGTATATACAAATTGTTACAGTACAATAGAATTTTAACGAAGTTTCTAAGTACATTTTACTACTTTTTTTTTAAATCGGATGAAAACCACTTTGGTTTTCCAAATATTTTGAACTGGCAACCCTGTTAGGGTTTGTCGCATTAGGGCCTCGACCTCTGACATATTGTAAGCTATCCACTGGCCAATGAAGGACTTGTGGTATTTTGGTAGTTGGATAAACAGCAACCTAATACGAACCGATAAACATACATGATATTATATACTTTACCTTCACTGGGTATGACAGAAACAGTGTGAAATTGGAATCAAAGTATTTAAAGGTAAGAAGAAAAAATCAAAAATTCCCTTAAAATAAAGTAAAGATGCTGTTTATAAGTTTGGATAGTTACAGTCTCCTTTATATCAAAAAATTGTTCTTTCGCATTCTCCTCACGTATTTAATAACAAGAATTCGCGTTTCAATATCACTACAAAAGTTATATATATATATATATCATAAAAAACAGAATTAATAAAGCATTTTGCCTTGAATTCTCGGATGGCGTAAAGAATCCACTTTCAATATCTGTAGCTAGACGTCGGACGTCACCTTAGAAAAAGTTCGGTGCGAAATAATTTCAACCGTCGTCGCCTCACTTGACCTCACTCAAGTCGATTGTCGATAGTGCTCGTTGACGGACCTTCCCCTCCTCCCCCTTGATGTACAACATAAATAAGTAAGTGTCTACCCCACGAACACTTGGAACTGCTGTGGTTTATAACTCGGGGGCTATTGCGATAAACTTTGTTACGTCACACACACACACATCACTACAAGTACACAGTTACATCACTTCAACTATTTCCGAGTAATCAGGTCCCTTTATTGTTTATGTGTTTACTTTACAGATTTTACTAAAGTATTTTTGAAGTTTATGCGAATTTAACTCATTGAATGAAATAAAACCAGGTTACTTTGCAGTAGCCAAACGTAAATGAATATAAATTAAACCGCATTACAATCCGTTAAAAAGAGGTTTTTCATTAGTAGCTGACTTTGCTGTCATGTATAGGGACTCGTACTGTCCATGATACACTTTTTACAAATATAAGTCTTTTATACTTAGACTTAAAATGAAAATATAACTAAGTCTTACATAGATATCGAACCTAAGTTAGTTAGTGTTTAAAGGAAACACTGATTGATTTACTGAATCTATCTAATACTAATATTATAAATGCGAAAGTAACTCTGTCTGTCTGTCTGTCTGTCTGTCTGTATGTATGTTACGCTTTCACGCCTAAACCACCGAACCGATTTTGATGAAATTTGGTATAGGGGTAGATTAGACTATGAGAAAGGACATAGGCTATGTTTGGTCGCGATAACCGACATCCACGCGGGCGGAGCCGCGGGCAAAAGCTAGTATTCTATAAACGTTTAGACTACAGCTGACAAGGGCATTAGAAGCGTTTGTATAATTGTTAAAAGAGTAAAATCCCAAGTGAAAAATGTTTATGATCCTCATTAAAACCGCAACAAGATTAACAGTGTAATACGAATTAATAATAGTGTTTGTATAATACCTGGATTACTTAAATGAAATACCTAATTAACAGCATCTCTACAACGCTTTTAACTTAAAATAAATTCACTTTTTGTACCGCAAAAGTGTACATTACGTTACTCACATGAACTGTTAATTAACTTAACTGTCACTTAACACTCGCGATTAACTTATCAACCCGACGCGACGGTTCGTTGGACCATGTTTATAGGTTGACTGTGTTTTATTTGAATGTTACTGAATTTTTAAGGACACCACACGTTTAGTGGAACTTGGACATAACTAATAAGTAATAATTCTAGTTTCAGTTTACGCGAATATCACGTATGAAAACCATTTTAAGGATTCTATCACGATTTAATTGGTTGGTTACACTAAGCCCGACGTTTCAGTTGCTTTTCAATAGCGTTGTCTCCCCGTGATCGAATTAGTCTACTTCAGTCAATTGTTGGAAAAAAACTTGCTGGACATAGACCTCTTGTACGAGTTACACTCGACATAATTGCGAAACCATGTAAATTCCATCATCATTTTTGTTAACATCAAAGGTATGATTATTTTGCAATTAATTTCAGTTTACATTCGGTCATCAAGCATTCCGCGCGTTCTCATCTTTGTTATAAAATAATATCAGTTTGATCTAAGATTTTATTTTTTTTATTTACTGAACTTTATGCACACATGTGCACAGGCGGACTACCAGTCGACCAAATGTGGTGCAGAGACAAATTAGTAGGTGCATTATTGAGAGTGACATCGAGCAGATGAACACTATAAATAACTAGGTATAGTGCCGTGAAGCAATCATACACTGTCATACCCACACCCGTACCGCTGAGTATATATAAATTACTCTTTCTAATTAATTTAAGTGATATATATATAGGTACCGACTTTTCTCAAGGTGACTTTAATTCATGACAAACGCGCAAAACATCAATAAAATACAAGACGAAATCACTTAAAAGTTCAGAACAAAGGAACAAGTTTAAACGCTTTGAATTTTTTATTTTACCTACCACTTTGGTGGCAGAAATGTTTACCATGGCTTATGGACTTGTGTAATACCAGGCGGTCACACTCGTGCTGCTGACCCTGTAAACATAGAAAGTTTCTGTGCCGTCAGTGTAGAAGAGCAGGAAAAGCCTTTGGTTTTCCGACAGACAGCACAAAAACTCACCAGTGAAGTCTGGTTACCCTACTCACCACCGGGAACACTACACGAGGAGGTATTCTGTAGGATGAAGGTACTTCCCCAGTCGGACTGCTCAATTAGAAGGAAAGAAGGCGCTACCTCCTTATACGGTAACATAGGTATGAATTACTGTAATACGATATGTAATAAATAATAGCTGTATCTATCCTTTCTCTAGTACATAATAGTTGCCTAAATACCTCAAATAAACATTGCCTTCAAAGCTTGACATGCATGCAAACTCAATATACTATATGTTATGCTCATCAATTGAACATCTCAAATGTATTAATTTACATAATTCGAGTGAGTGATGGATGTGGTCAATCAGTATAATTCCTAGAAATTACTAGTATATAGTAGGGTGCTGGACAAGATAATATTTCGTCTTATATAATACTAAACAACGTTTATATTTTTTCTTCAAAAAGAATTTTAAGAACCTAAATAACTAATATTCTCTACCATGGTGAATGTTCTGACGAGCTCTTCCAATTAGTCCCACCCTCTCTTTTTCTTCACAGGACGACACGTGCAGGGCTAAGATGCCATCCATATACGGTGCAGAGTATACCTGCTAGAACCAAGCGTTTCAGTGACTCATTCCTATGCCGCACCACTAAGATCTGGAATTCCCTGCCAGCTCACGTGTTTCCTTCTTCCTACAGTCCCGGGTCCTTTAAACGGGGGGGTACCGCACGATATCCTTTGAAGCGGCGAGTCGCCACCGTGGATCCTGGAAGCGAGATCCCTTGCGGCACTGTATCGGTTCCGTAAGGAGGCGCGGGAGCGGCGATACGATCCCGAGCCCTGTGGAGCCGGGACCTCTCGGCCCGAATGTCCCGGCTCCACGGGATCATGGTGACGGAGTGGGAGCGACGACTTGAGCAACGACGCGCAGGGCATGCCGTCATAGAGGCGGTAAGGCCCATCATGGGGGAATGGCTCGAGAGGCCACATGGCAGCCTCTCGTATCGACTGACGCAGATTATCACCGGGCACGGGTGCTTCGGGAGATATCTGTGTCGGATCGAAAAGGAACCAACGTCCGAGTGCCATCACTGCGACGCGAGCGAGGACACGGGGCTGCACCCGCTCACCGAGTGCCCGGCATGGGCCGGACCGAGGCGGGAGCTAGTGGCGGCCCTGGGAGTGAGAGTTCTCACCCTCGCCACCCTGCCCACAGCAATGGTCCGCTGCGCGGACGCGTGGGCGGCCGGCGTCTCCTTCAGCGAGCAGGTAATGGTCGTGAAGGAGACGGCGGAGCGAGCGAGAAAGACTCGTGGATCGCGCCGCCCGCGCGCGCAGGCAACTCGGGCGTCGGAGGGCACTGACTGACCTCCGTCCCCCATGAGCGCGGGCCTGGGTGACGGGTGGAGCCGCCTGTCACCCCAGCAGAAGCAGGCCACGGCGGCGGCGCGCTGAATAGTGCGCCTACCCATTCCGGGGGCGAGTTGGGGACACCGTTGTCCCCCCTCCTGAGGAGAGCCAGACCGTAAGCGATGGCCCTGGGTCAGCCGGGGTGCGAGGGATATGTCTTTGACAACATCACCTCCGGCCTAGCACCAAGACCCACAGTCGGCGTGCGGTTTTAGTCGGTTCGAGTCCGACATAACCTCCTCTTCCGGCTCCGGCAGGGAGGGTATCCGAGGGGATTTCCGCACGAAAAAAAAAAAAAAAAAAAAAGGGTCCTTTAAACGGTGCGTGAAAAGGCATCTAATGTGGCCGTCAAGCTGAGTGCCACAACTGTTAACATAGTACATGTTTACGATGGTGACCCTCTTTCCGACACTTTGCCTTTGCTTAACATCAGGCGAGGTGAAGTCAAATTTACGTGTGCTATATAAAACAAAAAAATCTTTCTAACTACTCTAGCTAAGTTAAATTACTGGAGTGGATTCACGTCGATAATTTAATGGTCAAGATTTGAACCTTGGAACCTTAAACAAGCTACCGACGACAAAATCACAAGTTTTCAATTTTCCTTTCCACTGCTCACTACAATCCCTACAATATCTATTATTAACCAACGATGCGTGTAATTTAACTTTCTTGAACATTTTAATTGATGTCTAGACAGACTTCATTACTCAAACATCACGACGAAAATAACCATTCAAACTTTCATAAGCATTTGTGCTTTGTACCGTACTTTGTACAGAA
This sequence comes from Eilema sororculum, assembly GCA_914829495.1. Classification (NCBI taxonomy): domain Eukaryota; kingdom Metazoa; phylum Arthropoda; class Insecta; order Lepidoptera; family Erebidae; genus Eilema; species Eilema sororculum. The sequence continues at coordinate 9,631,661 of OU618545.1, read as the reverse complement.
AAGTTAATTTGTATTGATATTTGCAGAGAAATATATTTACTGTCCCGAAAAAGTTTAAAAAGTTTGTAACTGTTCGCTCATAAAATACTTTATGATAAATATTTATTTTTAGTACTCAATGAGTCTTCAATATTGAAATTGAAATTTGGATGACATACAAAAATTAATTCATTTTGAAACCATCATGGTTTGAAACTATTCAACTAATGTCGTGTTCAGGAGGCGCGGGTTCGATCCCCGCTCAGTGCAAATATTCGTATGCATGAATATGGTTATTTGCATTGGTCTGGGTGTTTCTATGTATAATATGTATGCATTTACAAAAAAAAAAGTATCTAAGTATGTTTATCCGTATTCTAGATTCCGTAACACAAGCTACTTAAGCTTACCATGGGTCTCTAGATAGCGTTGTGTAGAATGTTGTGGAATATTTATTTATTTAATAGAAGACGTATTTGGAGTCATCAAAACATTCTTTTAGGTTGCAGCCGTTGCAGGGCAAGAATGAGATTCTACGCAAGCGGTTCTGCGAGCAACAGCTAGTAAAATTTAAAATTAATTAAACGACGGTTTTATTAATTACTAGCTTTTGCCCGCGGCTCCGCCCGCGTGGATGTCGGTTTTCGGCAATTATTCGATTTTTTCTCGCTGTAAAAACCATCCTTGAACTTCAACGAACATTTAAAAAAAAGAATTGGCCAAATTGTTCCAGGCGTTGTTGAGTTATGCGCTTACCAACACATTTAGCGATTCATTTTTATATTATAGATTTTATTATTATACATCGTTGAGAATTCAATCTCTTACTGCAGTATGGATTTAGTGATCTCAAGTTAATTTAATTAGGATCTTCGCTGCCGCAAAAGGGTGTTAATAAATTCCGAAGGTGATTGCCGAACCCTTACCCTCTTTTTACTGCCAGCATTCATTAGATGGAAGATATGTAAATACATAGTTCACAGTACAGCCTCAACCTAACGAACACTTTGTACACTGTGGTACAGCTAGGTAAGCATCAATTGGAGATGTATTAGGATAAACGTTTAGGTTGCTAAAGCTAACAGCAAATGTTGCAAATTATTTTCAGGTCTTAGTTTTTTCCTGTGGGTTGTCATTAATTTGCAAGAGGAGCAGCAGCTAGTATAAAATATTAATGACGAATCATTAAATATTTTGGATAAAATAAACAAACCATAAAATATTTTGGCATATGGAATTTAGACTACTTAATGATATTTATGCATAATTTTTTTATCCATGACAAATTTAGCATATTTGTCTTAATCATAAATAAAATCATATTTAAGCATAAAATTTATACAGATAAATGAGGTGGTAAAAAAAATAACAAAAATAAAACAGACTTTAAAATTTATGCAACACCTTCTTATGGAAAAACAGATTATACTAATTGATAGTTATGCTAACATCTGCAGTATGCCAAAGGATTATAAAGCAGTAGTATTATTATGCCAAAAAAGTATGCAAAATTCATTGTGCCAAAACATTTTGGCCTAAAAATTTTATGCCAAGAGGACTTATGTAACATCTGAAAATTAAGAATTTCACAGCTTGATTACATCAGGAAAAATGAATTATTCAGGTGGGGCTTGAACCCACGAGTTTTCCATCATCGTCATCTACCAACACTCTTATGAACTGTTGGAACCTATAAATAATTTTTCAACCATTTTTAAACATTGATTTTTGATTACTCCGCCCAAATATTGGAATGAAATTTCATAGCTATTATCGGGATGGGTGAAGCGAGCCCTAACACTCCCAGAACTCGAACATTTTTGTTGTACATTTCACTGAAAAACTATCACGCCCACAGATTTGTGCTTTAACCACACATTGTTACTACAGTAATTATCTTAGTAATGTAAATGTATTACCTGTAAAAAAAAAATGTACTCATTGTCAGATGAATTATTTGACATGATGCCCACAGCTACATTCTATCATCGCACCGCTCGCCATAGACAGGGAATTCATCCCCACACATTGCATCCGAATACGGTGCGCACCGTGCGGTATGAAAGGAACTTCATCCCACGTACGCTCCAGCTGTGGAATGAACTCCCTGCCACGGTTTTCCCAAGTGACTACAATATGGGGTTCTTCAAGAGGGGCATTAGAAGGTCTCTTCAGGGCAGGCAGCGCGAGTGTAACGCCCCTGGTGTTGCATACGTCCATAGGCCACGGTAACCACTTTCCATCAGGTGGGCCGTGTGCTGGTCTGCCACCTAAGTGGTATAAAAAAAAAAAGATAAACATAAATACAGACAATAAAAATATAGAGCTTACATTTAATTTGTATGTATATCTGTTCGTAGGCGTTGAGCCAGAAAATTGCTTATATTTATAGCGGTTTGTGTGCCAGTGCGTCGTCGTGTCGACCGATGGGTTTTCTGCAACTGACAGAAAGAGTAATGGAATGCATATCCCGTAGATATAAAAATGTAATGCATACATGTTGGTTCAATATGTGCATGCCTGTATGCAATGCTCACATAACTCATTGATTATATTATCTGTAGTTGGTGAAGACTTGCTCAGCACATGCACGTACAGTGTACGCATATAATGCTGTAGTGTATAGACACCTTTGTAATATCTTTATTATTATTTAACATAAAACATAACATAAACTCACGCCTGTATTCCCCAAAGAGGTAGGCAGAGGTGCTAGCACCTCTGCCTACTATCCATGTGGAATTTTGATCCCGTTCCCGCAACCAACGGGAACCTATTCCCGGGATATAATGTAGCTTCACCCAGATCCGTTCAGCCGTCGCGTTGAAGTGTGACTGAAAAATAAATATTTCGAAACTTCACATTTATAATTTGCTAGCTTTGCCCGCGGCTCCGCTCCGCGTGGATATCGGTTATCGTGACCAAACATTGCCTATGTGTTAATCCAGAGTGTCAGCTTACTCCATACCAAATTTTATTAATCTATCCATCCATTGGCTCCAGCCGTTTAGTCGTGAAAGAGTAACAAACATCCATCTATCCATCCATACTTACCAACTTTCGCGTTTATAATATTAGTAGGATGAAAAATCCTGATTCTAATTTTTTACTCATTCATATGAAAAAGAGTTTTCACTAAAATAGACAATACCACAGTACACGTCCGCATCTACTTCACTGCAATCGATACGGCACACCATCAAGTTGCAATTAATTATTCCTCACGTGATTACCGGTTGCCGTTTGCTAATAGAATTACCTTGCATTTTTCATTTACTTAAGCCATCTACTTATAACAAGGAGTGGTCTACCGTAGCCACCGTAATTTGCAGTTAAATGTAAATACAAATTCCATTTACAAATGTGCTGGTTGAAAATGTTTTATTTATACATTTTCAATTTGAATACTCGTTTGTAGATTTATTATAGGTCCGAGTATTTTGTATAGATTTTTTTACAGAAAATATAAAAAAAAATTGCATCATAAAGTTCCTGTGTAATATATTTACCCACCCCGGGGAATGCAGAGAGACAACAGTCCATCATTTGCTTCTAGCTTCGTCTACTGTAATTAAATAAATAAATAAAAAAATATCTAAGACCGCCGCTTTCGAATTCTTTTCAGTAGTGTTCCTCATTCAATATTTGCTTAATTGTATTACTGGTTAGTTACATGATACGTTATATCATACTCATAATATATATTTAAATTAGTAGAATATTATAGGCACACGAAACTAAAATCGTAACGTAAGCAAACAACCTCGTTTTTGCGAAGTATTTTAATAAGAACTGTGTTAATTTTAAAGCATAGCTTTGGTTGCCTGATTCATTAAAAGTTAGTGCATTTGGTGATCAATATTTTAATAACTTTGAAACACGTAGTTGCGCAAAACGAGGCACAATTTTCTTTAGCCAACTATTAAAAACAAAACACGTACCACATTCAGGACTGGCTCGATCAGTGCAAAGATAGAAGTGTTCTGCAAAGTTTAGTGCGTGACCAGCACTTTCTTGCTTGCAACTGTTGACTTGCGCCAGAGTTCGGCAGCGATTCAACACAAAGCGTTGCACTTTGTGAACATCCCAACCAACAACTAGACTTAGACTTCGAGGATAGATAGTTATATCCGAAACGTTTAGCAAAACGTGTATAAGTGAACACATACACTATGTTTGTGAAATGTATTTAAAAATTACACGTTAAGAACGAGACGAACGCTCCGAGAAGGATGACCATATTGATCTTTGAAATCACTATTCACTGATATGGGTTATATTGTTACGGGAGACGGGTAACGGGATTGGAAACAAACAACTTCGTATTTGAGACCGCTTTATTTTCACACCCCAACAGCCAAATCTCGAACACGACACTTCACGACGCGACTGTACCACACGATGCACTACTGCACTTTAGTCTTATTCGCGACACTCACAGCGCGACTGTACTGCAAGGTTACTGCGCTTTCACGACACTCACAGCGCGACTGCACAATTACTGCACTTTTCACTATTTTCCTCTCTTTTCTTCCTTTTCCCTTCTTTCTCTTCTTCTGTTCACTTTGAACTCCCAAACTTAACTGTCCTCTGACAGCTCCTTTTATACCCTGAATTTCGATCGTCTTTTCGATATTCATTTTATTATTTCTCCAGAATTTTCTATGATCTCCCAGAAGAGCTAAACTATAATTTCGATCTTCATTTCGTTTCTCATTTTCATTCTTCCAGAATGTTCTGCTAATAACTAGAAGATTTTGAATATAGAATCTTCTGTTACTTTTACCAAATAAAGATTTAAATAAATTAGAAAATCACAAAAACCACATATCGTGTCACCGGGATTCGATCCGTCGACCTTCTTTTTGGCAGGCGAGGTCTAAACCGCTCAGTCACAGCTGCTATTGACAATAAGTTCGAATTTATCGTTCCGATGCTTTGACATGTTACGTCACATTCGTAACACTGCCCCCTCCTAAGACATGCTCGTCCCGAGCATCGTTAGAGCCATAATATCGGGCGAGTCTATCGATGTGAACAACTTTAGCGGAACTTCTCGGCGATTTTTGAATTCTGTAAGTAACGTCATTAATTTTTGTTATCACTTTATAAGGTCCTTCCCAACTTGGCTGCAGTTTCGGAGATAATCCTTGCTTCCGTACTGGGTTATGAAGCCACACTAGCGATCCTTCCTCAAAACATCTTAAATTTGAACTTCTGTCATATCGTGTTTTCATTCGTTCGCTGGCCTGTAAATTGGCTTCTCTCATGTATCTGTGAACTTTATCCATTCGTTTCCTTAATACATCCGCATAATCTGTTATACAGCTAGGTGAGTCAGGAGGGCATCCGGTGAGGAGTTCCGCCGGTAGCCGAAGCTCTCTGCCAAAATTTGCATGGGCCGGTGTTATGCAAGTGCTTTCATGAACCGCTGTACGATACGATAACAGAAATAGCGGAAGATATTCGTCCCAGTTTCTTTGATGTGAATCGACTATCTTCGCCAAGTGCTGCTCCAACGTTCTATTGAAACGTTGCACCATGCCATCTGACTGTGGCCGATAAGGTGTCGTTCGCGTCTTGTGTATTTTCAAAATCTTACAAACTTCCTGAAACACTTGCGATTCAAAGTTTCGTCCTTGATCACTGTGAATTTCAAGAGGTAGTCCGAATCGGCAAAAGACTTCATTCACTAGTTTAGTTGCCACTGTTATTGCTTCTTGATTTGGCACCGCGAACACCTCTGGCCACTTAGTAAAATAGTCCATCACCACCAATATGTAACGGTTGCCGTTCGTTGATACAGGAAAGGGTCCGGCCATGTCTAAAGCTATCCGTTCCCAAGGAGCACCGACATTATACAACTTCATACTAGCTCGACTTCGCGTCTGTGGTCCTTTAACAGATGAACATGGTTCACATTTCCTGCACCATTCTTGGACATCTTCCTTGCAATGCAACCAGTAAAAATGCTCTCGTATTTTCAATAGAGTTTTTCTAGCTCCAAGATGTCCGCCGGAAACCCCATCATGAAAAGCTCTTAGTATTTCTGGAACCTTTGCCTTCGGTACAATTACTTGCAAGTGTGTACCATCTCTTGAAGCACTCTCCCATTTACGACATAGTAGGCCATCTTGAAGTATCAAGCTATTCCATAACGCCCAGTAACTCTTAGTGGAGGAACTCAATCCAGCAACTTCATTCCAACTTGGACGAGGAGAAGAATTTGTTAACCATTCTAGTATTGGCTTCAAGTCGTCATCTTCTTCTTGCGATTTTCGCATGACGTCATTACTCCACCTCTCATTGAATGAATCCATTCTTATAACACATATATAGGTCTGTTCCTTTCCCTCTTGTCTTTCGCAATGTTTACAATCATTGTCACAAGGTCGGCGTGACAACGCATCGGCGTTTCTATGGGAACCACCGCTTCGATGTTCAATTACGAAGTCGAATTCTTGCAATTGTTCGATCCATCGTGCGACTTGTCCTTCGGGGTTTTTGAACTGCAGAAGCCACTTCAATGCCGAATGGTCCGTTCTGACTAGAAACTTCCGTCCTAATAGATATTTCTTGAAATGCTGTAACGTTTTCACTACAGCCAGGAGCTCTCTTCGCGTAACACAATAATTTCGTTCAGGTTTTGATAGCGTTTTACTGAAGTACGCTATGACAACCTCCTGATCTCCTTTTCTTTGTGACAATGTTCCACCTATGCCTGTATTACTGACAATATATATATATATAGCAGTAGCGAAGACAAATGAAATATTGTCGTTTCACATAAACTTCAAACTTTCAAAATTATAACTCAAAATTAATGCAAAATAGCAAAGAAAAAAGTCACATTTAAAGGAATTAACACCCTTTAAAATGTCACGAGAAATGCGAGGGCTATAGCAGCGTTTGAAACACAATGAAAACTGCACAACGCAATAACGTTACTGGCCCATTACATGACAACGCGGTCTGCACAAGATCTCTTTTTATTGCCTTCCAACGGCAAAGCAATAAAAATGAGATTGGCAATTAAATTACATATTAATAAATATCAAACACTATTGTTTCATCTTGACGTTTTTATGATCAATCTACTGAGCTGATTAGAATTGCGCCTTTATGTATATTTTATGCGAAATGTCTTAAAGTAGATACCAAATAATCTGGTAGCTATTTGTTTTTTTTTTAAAAGAGCACCAAACAAAATATACATCTGTCGTATGTAATTTACAGCCAGCATAAAACGGCAACTGAAATTCCCTCCATCGAAAACTGACCGGAACATCGAGTAATCACAAGGGGTCATTTGATTCCTGAACGGGACTGAACACAATTTGAATAGCACTCACAGTTTTTTAAGCGCATATAAAGGCATAGCAGCTTTTAAAACTTATTATTTTAATGGTTGGAATTGGTCAGAATACTTAGTTCAAAATGTACGGGTTACATTATAATGGTACAGGACATACACAAAAATACATTAATGGAAACATCATGTTATGGCATACACTTTTGAATTACAATAATAAATTAAAAAATGTATGGATGAATAAAGAGCCATATTACGTCACGGCCATACTATGATCATGTTAATTCCCATTAACATTATTGTGTTTTATGGAACGCGAAAGTATGTTTCATTACTAACACAGAGAAATTCCTATTTTCACGTATCCAATCACAGTGTTACAGCAAAATGCATTTTCATTTAATTAAGAGAAGTAGTTTAAGTAATCCACCGCCATTAGTTTAATTACAATTTCATACATATTATTTGCATTTGATATTTCTGAGCTCATAATTTTATGATATTAACAACATGGTTTTATTATCCATAATGGATATTTTGTTCTGTAGTACTATTATTTATTCTGTGGTTATGTAGTAAATTTAAACCCAATATTAATTTATAAATCAACTGTATAAACCCGAAAGGATAGACAGGTGTATAAACTCCATCACCTATGTTTTCTTCTAACATATGTAATGATACTTTGCCCTTATTACTATATCGGTTGATCTTATTATTATTCAACCATAAACCTAATGCATTTGCTATCACAGTGCTATTGGGTTGCGGGAACGGAATCAACATTTTTATTAACGCATTCACTGCCAGATATTTTCCACGGACATTCGCCTGGTGCGGCACTTTTCTGTATGCCTTAAACGCACATGTGCGTTTAAATACCTTTTACTTAGTGCTTCAAACGCACATGCGAGTTCATACTATTTTGACGTTGATTTGTTCCCAATGGAACCAATTATTTTACCTACATTCGTTGAACGCTGGACTTGTTTTATTTTAAACACAATATTTAATGTTTTATTTTTTTAAATCTTATGTTGTTAAGAAAACCTATCTAATGTAGTTTTCAATCAACAATGGAAAAAAATAATAATCTTAAATTCCTCAAATTTATAACTAAAAATTGCACCTAACAAAACACCATTGTATATTGTACAATGAACAAACTCCTAATTAAAAGAAAAAAAGGCCAATCTTATTCCTAAATTGTAACATAACCATCATTACCTACTCGTAATTATAAAAACAAAAATAAGAATTGCTTAAAAAATAAAAAGGCCACCACTTTACCTTAATTTTTCCATGGCATGGCCAGGAGTTGTTCATGTTTAGATAGTTTTAGATTTCCAGTTGCATTTTTACCCAAAATAATCATAAAAATATAGATTCATGGAACATTGTCGATGTCTTCTTATCCAGGAAGTAACATATTTGTCTTAAGTAGAACATTACAAAATTAATGGAACTCACGTATGCGTTGAAGGCACTGGGCGAAAATTCTAAATATATGAACGCACAGATGCGTCCAGGGCACTGCGTGAAAGTCAGGAAAACGCATATATGCGTCGACGGCAGTGAATGCGTTAACAAATAAGTACTGCATTTCATATAATTTAATCTCCATATTCAACAGATTCAACTAGCCAATATTTAAAACGGTGAGTATCCTAAGGTGCCGGCCACCGGCCATTATTCTTTACGAAGAGGCAATTGCCAATAACGCTCTAACGATATTTTTATGCAAATGAATTTTGCAGTCTACTACCTTGATATAAATCTCTAGTGGCCACTAATATCTTCAAAGCACTTCCATTATTTGTCCAATTACTTTGACGGTACGTTATGTTTTTAAAAAGCCTTACAAAACATAAGAACTATAATACATGTTTCGAACAAAAGAAATAATACTTTCGCTTCCAATCCAATCACAATTAGGTAAGTAGCCCATGTAATTACTTAAATTCGGTAGATCTATTCCCCTAAAGAACCTGGATGTTTCGCCAGTTACAAAGGGAATTTTGTGAAACTTCATAAAGGGTCCAAAGAAAAGTAAAAAAAGATTTGACCCTCCAAGTTGGGCACCTGACGTCCAATGAAGAAAACGTCTTTCTGTTACTTTAACTTTATATACGAGTAACGTAGGAGGAATGGTAATGTACTGTGTGACACGCGTCCTACACGAAGTTATATTAGGAATTCGTTTTCTAAAAGGAAACATTTACTTGACGTAACAGTACTTTGAAAAGTATATAAATAAATTCAGGATTTTGTTTAAACGTAGGTTCTTTTTGAGAAACAACACAGCTTTCGCTTCATGCTAAGTATACTTAAGAGGTAAAATGAAAACCTGCATTATAAATAATATAATCAAATAGAATGTAAATCAACAATAAATGACAATCAGCCTATCGCAGTCCAGTGCTGGACCTACGCCTCTCCCAAATGTAAATTAAAATACATCAAATTTAAACCTTTTAAATCACATACCACTATTGTTATCATGGCACATGGTTACAATGGTGGCCCTCTTTCCGAGACTTTGCCTTTAGCTTACCATTAGCTTAGCTTACCAGGTGAACTCAAATTGACGTGTCCTTTGAAAAAAAATTATCTAGCAAAATCCAATAGTAGACTATTGTTTGGAACAATAGTCTACGATTGGATTTTGTTAGATCGGATCGGATCGGATGTCAGTTCCCGGCTATGATTCAAATTTTTCCGTAAAACCATCCTTGAAATTCAACGAACATTAAAAAAAAAAAATTGGCCAAATTGGTCTAGGCGTTGTTGAGTTATGCGCTTACCAACACATTTAGCGATTCACTTTTATATTATAGATACATACTCTCACGTCTATTTCCTTCCCTAGTATTAAAAACGTTACCCGTAAATCTGTATCTCTTCACGGCACATCATCGTAAGGAAAATAAACATAAACCAAAAGAAAATAAGTACAAAATACTTCCTAAACCAACCATAACGTAATTTATTTTGTTTTGATGTTGTTCGTATAGGTTCGCTTTGAGATAAGGAAAACTTTTCGCGGGTAAAAGTAAGCAATCAATGTGGTGTTATTAATGTCTTTTGTTGTACTCCATTGGTTACGTCATTTGGTACCAGAGTTGGTTGCTTACTCAGTAAAAACTCGCTCTTGATGGAAAAATGGGTAAAAACGGATACCCATTTTTAACTTCCCATTTCCTTCACATAAACAATTTTGATGAGAAAATTTTAAAATATTCGTTACTCTATTCTAGCTTAGTACCTACCTACCACAAAGTTAACACAGTGACAATAAGTAGAAGATTCCATTAGGAAATGAACATATTTGCTGATATTTGACTATAACAATGATCATAATTATTTCAAATAATATTGATTTATACTATACTAGCTCTTGCCCGCGGCTCCGCCCGCGTGGATTTCGGCTATCGCAACCAAACATAGCCTATGTCCTTTTTCAAGGTCTAATCTACCCTTGAACCAAATTTCATCAAAATCGGTTCAGTGTTGAGGCGTGAAAGCTTAACATACAGACAGAAAGACAGACAGACAGAGTTACTTTCGCATTTATAATATTATATACTAGCTTTTGCCCGCGGCTCCGCCCGCGTGGATGTCGGTTATCGCGACTAAACATAGCCTATGCCCTTCCTCAAGATCTAATCTACCCCTATTCCAAATTTCATCAAAATCGGTTCTGTGATTTAGGCGTGAAAGCGTAACATACAGACAGACAGAGTTACTTTCGCATGAATTATGGACGTACAGTTTCCAAAATAAGCAAAATCTAAATAACATATACCTTTTTCTAAATCCAATTCAAAAACTTAAAACCTACATGATGACCAAATAAAAATAATACGAAAGTCAATTAAATATTGAACAGAAAAATAGTTACCAAAAGTTTACCATAATTACGTTCTGGGTACACACTGAGCCCTTTTGATAGTTAATTAGTGGCACAAAGTCAATGTGCAGTACGTGGCTAATTGCTATGTACAGGTCAACGACTCATTAGTCGATAATTGAGGTGAATACAGGAGTGGAAACTAAACATAACCGTTGGATATATCAAGTGAAGTATGGGTTTAGGCTTGTTTGAAAATACCTCCGTAGCGTGGTGGTAGTGCATGCGATTGCCACGCAGGAGGCGCGGGTTCGATTCCCGCGCAAATATTTGTATGCATGAATATGGCTATTTGCATTGGTCTGGGTGTTTCTATATATATAGTATGTATGTATTTACAAAAAAAAACTATCTACGTATGTTTATCCGCATTCTAGATTCCATAACACAAGCTAGATAAACTATGTTTACCATGGGTCTAGATAGCGTTGTGTACAATGTTGTGTAATATTTATTATAATAATTATTTATATAGAACTAGGTATCTTATATTGGTCATTTATGTGGTTTTTGACTAAATTTTACAAGTATTACATTTACCAAGTATGCATTCAATAAACCCGACTGCAAAAAACTGAAACAAAAATAGCAGGCGACGCACTTTTGTGAATCATAAACTGAAGGACAATTAATGGGTGATGCTTGAAAAATACAAAACACGAGTTTTTCTTCTTACAGGCTCTACCCATTGACATATGAATCTCACTGTACAAATAAATATAAGAGATGTACATTTTACGTGTTTTGCTACCTTACATAAAGTTCGGGCGCACGGACTATGCTTGTATATTTTGCACGAAATTCTCATAATATAATTTGCACGAAAAGGTCTGCGGAATAAGCGTTGTGAGACCTAGATGGACACTCAATTTTTAATTTCAATCAGCTGTTAAAGTATGATTGTGTTGAAACTAAGTGAGTACTCGGTGTAAAGACATGAATAATATGTCATGTTCATTTCATCACATGGCTAATTTTAAGCATCATATTAATAATCATAATTTACTGTACGCGGAAGCCAAAGTAAATATAGAGCGCAATATAGAGCTATGTTATGCAAATGAAATCGATTTGCTGCTCATGTAAACATCAAACACTTGACTGCTATTTGCTTGAATGTTGACATCGGATGTCATGTCTAAAACATTAATGTGCCACTTGCGTAACTAATGAATATTCGGAAACGGAAGACGTGATCAAAAGTAACAAAAATCGATATTCAAATTATAAATTTACAAGCTGTCGAGGCTCCACCAGCCTGGGGCTCTAATTATGTTCTCGCAAGCTATGGAAATTTTATCCAGGAAACAAATGCTTATATGATAAGTATTTCAAATATTTAACATAAATCTACCCCTTTACCAAACTTCAGCCAGAACCATTCTGCCGTATATTGAGAGTAACTGAGTAATAAACAACCATATATCTTCAAAAAAAGAACACATTTATAATATTAATAAGACATTGGTTGACCCTCTTGTTTCTTGTGAAATTTGTTTTTTGAATAAATAAACTTTCCCAGGTCTACAATTTTAAGCAAAAACATTACGACCCATTTAAAAATAAGAATACGCTAAGCTGCAGAATGGGAGCGACAATAAAACTTTGTTAGTACCTATTTTTTTAGTTTTTTTTAGATTTATTTACTTTATACATTGGTTGTTTTTTGCTGTTTAACCTATCCTTATTTTAATAGAAATTCAGCCACCTTATATTTTAAATTTTATAAACTATTTACTTACTATTTGATCTTAATTTTTTTTTCTACACTATCGGTAGTTAGTATTAGCATGTATTTTAATAATTCATTTGAATAAATTGTATCCAAAATAGCTTGGTTACCAAATAAACCACAAAATAACAAAGAAACCACAGTGACTATAATTTGTTCCTGGCAAGGCTAGCTGGCCAGCTCGTTAGATGCTCACCTCACCTCGTGTATTGTGGCTATCGGAAACCTTACCGATAGTTGTTTCCTTTGTGCTTATTGCTCACTGCACAATTTGGGTGTTAACAGACCCCTTTTGGATGTATCTACTTCTGAAAGTATAAATCCCAAAACTAAATAAATGGCAAAACTTGTTGTATAGGTATAGTAACATTGTTTAGTTATAAAGTTGTATCCATACTTGCATCAAAAAATAATGACAGCATTACACGATATCAAAAACTATTTAAAATCACAGCTATAATTACTGTTAAACTTATGTTGAGATGCTTTTGAAACTGAATTTCTGACGTCATGTCGAATTGTTGATGAACTTTACATAATTCCACTTTTAAATTGAGACTAGTTAGCAATGATAACTGACAAATAGCCTAGCAGAGTCTAGCTCCTCTCGAAGCATCGGTTACGATTTACTACCCTCCATTAGGCTCAATCATTAACTCTGTCCGTTAATGAATACGAAAGGCAGCGCTTATGATTCAAGCGTTCTTTTTTTCAGAAACTTATACACCTCACCTGTATATCTGAAAAAAATAATAAAAAAACATAGTGACGTGACGAATGTACCTAAACGCGTCACATCACAATGTTTTTTTTTTTATTTCAACAATAACTGAAACTGTATAATATAAAAAATACGCATGCAAATAAAACTTTCTCACTGTCCTTGGTATCTTTATAATCATTTCATGTTTTATGGTTACAGCATACTGGAAGCAATAACATCATTAATTCAAAATCTCTCGCGTAATGGTTACATTTGTATGCGTGGTAATATAAAAGCTGGCTTGTAGGCACTGCAGTCAATGTATGGAAATTTATTTCACAGGCCTGTAAAGTTTTATAACCGCAGAGTTATGACTGAGTTTATTCGAGCAGATTTATTAGTGACCCACCTCAGTGACACGACCCACGAATCGTAATCAGGAACGTTAATTCGACTGTGACTGTGTGTTATTTTATTACGGTAGGATGGGCCACGGTATTGTCGCACGCCGAAGGCGTTTTAGTGTTAACTTGTATTTTAGTGACCACTTAACAGATGCTTTAGTAGTGAATTAACTTCAAGTGGTGATAATTAAATGGGGTATTTTAATTTGAGTTAATTGGTAGAATTCAGTTTCATTCCTTTAACCATTAAGTTAATGATCGTTGGAACTTGTAGATGTTTCTATTACTAGGAGGTTACTCACATTACTAACGCTGCAAAAATATTTTCCAAGCTTTGTAGAAAATTGCATACTATATTCTCTTGGGAAAATTGTGGCGACGAGGTCATTCAACTATTTTATAGAAAGTATTCCTGTGGAAACGCTTACTAGATACAAAAGTTGCTGGTTGAGAGTGAGAGTAAAGAATATCATACCATTATTATGCCCAATTGGGTATTCTACTGACTAGTCAAATTACTTACTTTTTACCAAACGTCATAACACGATAAGTTATAGGGTAACTTGTATGAAAAAAGATTTAATGACGTCATAAAATTTAATAATCAAATCACTTACTTTTATAGGTTAGATGGGTGATTAAAACAAATAAAAATTAGGTATAAAATAAGAACCGACGCAAGTTAGCTCAGTTAGATAATTAAAAGCGTCGATAGCTTAATGGTTAAGGAGTCGGCCTTACGATCGAGAGGTCCCGGGTTCGAATCCTGGCCATTACACTACCGACGTGAACCCACTCCTAGCACAAGCAATTTAGCTTAGTTGCAGGGGTTAGAGGGAACATTAGTAACTTCGGTTCTAATATTCCTTTAAAAAAAAAATATAATAACTATAGGACAATAACCCAATCGCATCAAATCTAACTCCTGTCATATATAGGTATTTTACCAAATGTTTTCATTTTTATAATCGGTAAAAACACAGTATACACATAAGTATACACACAAATAATAAATATCCATCGTTGCCAATGGTAAAAAACACAGTAGCATATATTTTATCACGTTAACGTATTCATACATCCTACTAAAATTGTTTTGAATTGCACTTTGTCTCATATATTTAAATATGTTTCCTCCAACCCTCAACACAAGGGTTGAGATAATGTGAAGGGCAAAGAAAAGGGAGAACAAATGGCATACATTGTTGAAATTCTCAGTTTCGTATGAGTTACGGTCTCAGTGCGAACTGTGAAACGAAATTGCTATCTTGAGAGTAGGGAATATGCATTTGTTACATAATAAATGTCACACCATGAGTCTCCTACTATGCGAGAAGTAATACCGTTTCAAGTGTTGCGTCGTGGTGTCATTCTCTTAATATAGAACCCTGAGGAGCATTTTGAAAATATGTTACGTCACACAAATATGTGTGTGGAGGTTCGTTATGGTATAAGTAATATTTTAACGTCACAATGGAAGTAGAGTTATATGAAAAGGATCTTGGACTTATGAATTCATTTCTATGCAAATGGAATTGAACTTTTTAGCATTTTAACTGTTGTAAGTATAAAACTTTGCTGTTTAATGATAATAGTAAAGGGCAATCGATTTACACTAGGAATTGCATTAGCTTTATGCTTTTTCTACGGCTATTTTCCAGGATTTATAGTTTGACTTTTTATCAAAAATAAATTAATCTAGGTATTTGGATTTACAAAATTACGCCAACTGTTTAAAATATCTTATAGGATTTATTAGACAGTTGTGAATTATTTGAATAATAATAAAACAATATGTATTCTAATCTCTCAGCAGTAAATTTATTTACATTCAGGTCTAAAATACATTTTATTTATGAATTTTCTTTCGCATACCTAAAGATTTCTACTAACTAATACATATATCAGTTCAGGGCAAAAAAGTCGATGGAAAAATTTAGTTCTAAATATGGTTATCGAATTCAAAATAACGATACCAAAAAGGCTTACGAGGTCACGGTTCAAGAACTCCAGAATAGTTCCACCTACGAAGATATTATACCTTGAAGCACATTGTAACCTTTACCCTACTAATTTCTTACAAAGTTATATCAGCACTACAGAATACGAAATAATTCTACAGACTTCAAATTTTTTTACATCGTGCTTTATCTAACTTGTAAAAATTATGTATTAGATCGTCAATTTTTTTTCATAATGGGTTATACACCTATGTATCATAATATACATGATAACAACTAATGTTTTTTTGAGATACCTCTCACGTAATTGTAACTTTGTAAAATCTATGTCACTTTCCAAAATGTTATGGGATTTTTAACACAAAATATTCCATCAAAATTGACCCATTAACTTTGTGTCAAACTAGATTCAACAAAGCGGTACTAATCAAATTAAATATTGGTAAAATTGTAATCATAGTAGTATTACGCTAGTACTATTATGTATTCTGTGGTAGTATGTTAAATATCATCCTGGTACATGATCTAAACTTTTAATCAAAATTTAAATTGCCGTGAAACTGAATAGAAATACCAGTGCAGTCCACGAACTATGCTGATACATTATTCACGAAATTAAAAGCCTTTCGAATGCACTGCCAGTAAAATTTATACGGTAGTAATTTACGGGGTATTTAAAAAAAGTCCGTAATGTTATCTCTCAATTCTTGTTCAAAGTCCAGATGTATTTTAAGCGTTGATGTTGTTACTGAGTATTCTATCTAATGATAATAACTAAATATACCCGTACAGTATGAGGGTTTTAGCTAAATTAAGAAAGGGTGTGTGTATGGTTTCAGGTGATATCACTGTATCCTTCATGTCATGCCTTAGATAAATTTCGTTGAATGTTGTAAAATATAAAAAATAATTGTAAAACTTGGTCACCCGACTTTCATTTCGTTATTTTACTGCAAAGAGGTTCACAATATAATCGTAAACCATAAAGTACCATAGACACAAAGACGCAGTTGAGTATAGAGTTGGCAACTTAAATTTTTAAATGAATTGGACCAGGGAAACCCCAAATGGTGTTGTGGTCCAACTATTTTGAAAGTTGGACAACTGCCCCTAGTAAAGACCCATGGTCTAACTAGTTGGACAGAGCAGTTGGACCACTGCCCTAAACTGGTCATGACACGTTGTTACATAAAAGTTTTATTAATTATAGTCTATGAGATTCCAAATGTATAGAAACATTCGATTAAGTAGGTATATCGATCAAGTAAAAAACCTATCATTATAATGATAATATATATTTTAAAGTCATCGTTGTTAGAAGAAATATTTGAAAAAAAAACGATCAAAACGTAAATGAAGTATCGCGTGTTTCCATTTCAAATCCATAAAAATAAACTTTCACAGAAGTTAGTTAGAGACATGTAAAACACATTAGCCCCAATATTTAAAGTTTTTAACTGAAACTATTAATTTTGGTCATCTATACATCTATACATACAAATAAATAAAATTGGAGTGTCTGTTTGTAATATTAAAATAACCGCTTTCTACTACATGCATATGAATGTATATACGGTACACATACCAAAATATATATTTTTAAATTTTTTGTCTTTCTGTCTGTCTGTCTGTCTGTCTGTCTGTCTGTCTGTCTGTTTGTTTTGGCTAATCTCTGGAACGGCTGGACCGATTTGGACGGGACTTTCACTGGCAGATAGCTTATGTAATAAGGAGTAACTTAGGCTAAAAAAAAATGCCAAAAACAAAAAAAAAACTGATTTTTTTTATTAAGTACATTCCACGCGGACGAAGTCGCGGGCACAGCTAGTAAATCATAAAGGTGAGTATTATAGTCATCAAAAGTGATTATACCCAGGAGGTGCTATCAAAGTGTTTACGTTACTTTTTGACGGTTATTTATTTGTATCGTTCCCAAGTGCCTTTTTAGTCACAAAACAATAATTTTCTTTGTAATGCTGGTAGTTTACGGTATGGATTTTTTAAGCATATTGTAACGACTAAATCAAATATGAACCAACTTAAAGTCCAACGATTTTCCAGCAACATTGCATCAATATTATTATTTGCAATGATTTTATTTTTCCTTGAATTAATACCTGTTTCAAATGAATACTCATTACTTTAACATTAATAATACAGTCGACAAAAAGGTAATACGGTTGCACTTTTTCATATAAAGTTGCATGTAAAGATTTAACCGTATCGCCTTCGTCGACTGCACCTATATTATTATCTTATTAGCAGTGCTGTTAACTTTAATATAAAATTCGACTTATTCTCAAAATAAAAACTTCTCATTAACCCTTCCTAACTCTTTTGAACTAAATTACATGTATTAGAACTGGGTTTACGTGTAATGTGTATATGCGTTTATTAACTGAGCTTCAATCTCTTACTCGTAAGGCGGATACCTAACCACCAAACTAATAATGCTTCTAATATCCTAGCATTACTTATGTCTAACGCTTTTTTAGAAAACCAAAATATTCCCAATAATCTGACAATCAAAACAGATTGTAATAGGACTGAACTTTTTCTCTGCCATAGATTGTACCAATAAACGATCGAGGGTGACTTGTATTTATTGCATAATTTTTCCTCCTACAGTAAATAGAGGTCGTGAACCCCGTATTTTATTGTTTGTGCCCGAACCTGCGCTTGTTGATATCGCCCCTACCCAATAAACTTTGGTGTTTAAAGAGTACATAAAACCAACCACTAAAGTTAATTGTGTAATCTAATAAAGTTGCAGCTCTCACCATTTTTTGCTTGTAAATACGAAAGTGAAACAGAAATCTGGGCCCTAACTCAGTAGGTAATAAAAAAATCTGCTATGCTTAGTTCTAAAAAATGATCTTAATTCGTTTAGAAGGAAAATCTTCAAAATCTTTGGTACCTATGCCCTATGATCTATCATAACAAAACCTGCCTATGTTATAACGAGGTTATTAACTTCAGTTTGGTGAAAATCGGTTAGGAAATGCGCCCTCTAGATCGGAACTGACAAACGAGCATACGGACAAAAGTAAAGTCGGCCACCTTGTTAAAACGGAGACTCGCTCACTACGCTCGCTCGGACAGTAAATGAGATAATTTGTTAAGATACCTTCTAATATTTATGAAATATATATTCGCATCCACACTGACAAAGCCGCGAACAACAGCTAGTTATTTTATAAATTACTACAAAAAAGTAAAATTACGAGTATGAGAACATTGCTGACAAACATAATGTGGCGACAGTTACTACTAAAAGTGTTTTTATGTCTCTGTTTTATAACCACTTTAGTTTGACAGAAGTACTTTCCCGAACATAGAGCCCAATAAAAGTAGTCTGGTTAGAAACCAAGACACCACCCGAGACTATTATGTTGTGAACTAACATTTTTTTACACGTTTACATGTAAAGATGTACACTTGACCGTGTATACAGTCAACGTTAGAAATATCTTGACTACAAAGACTCAAAATGATCTTAAAACTAAGGTTTATATCAAAGCAAATCAAACTATTTTATTTAATTAAATTGTATTATTGTCTGAAATAGGGTTAGGCAGCATTTGGCGAACTACGTCGGGTCTTCACCTCAACCAAACCAAACCGCCGAAAACCAAAGTCTTCGCAGTGCGTCTTGTGCCTGTTATGACTTACGATACTGAAACGTGGACACTGACGATAGAGTTAGTTTATGACCTTAAAGTTGCGCAGCGGCATAGCCCGCTGCTTGGAGTTTCCTTGAAGGATAAAATTCGAAACGAGGTCATCCGATAGAAAACTAAAGTAACCGATATAACTCGCAGAATAAACAAGCTGAAGTGGCAGTGGGCAGGTCACATCTGCCGAAGGACCGACGGCCGTTGGAGCAAACGAGTTCTAGAGCCCGCGAAAAAGTAAACGGAAGGTATAGGGGGACAGACCGGATATGGAAAGTGGAGGATCGGCAGAAATAGTGCACATTCGGGTAGGTCTATGTCCAGCAGTGATCTGATTGATTGATTGATTGTCTGAACTAAATGTGTGTATCAAATTTAATATTAGAACAATCTGTCAATAGGATTGAGGGAAAATCAAGGAATCAAGATCATTTTGAGCACTTTGTTCATCAAGATTGCTTTGATAAGTACTAACTATACATACCACGTATGATTCAAACATCATTTAAGTATACTTTTAATACAGCTGGTTAAAATAGTACCCAACAACGCATTCGGGTGAAATAGCCCACTTAGGTCACGTATTTCATCTACTTGAAACTGGCCATTAGAACCACATTTTAACTGTATTAAGTAACCATTACCTCCCTCTAATAACCATAACGATCCGTTCTGTGAAAGTTATTAACATTGATTCTGAGTAAATGCCACAAAAAGGCAAGGCAAGTACGTCATAAAAACGCGGTAAAACTTAAAGCATATATGACGTATTTCGATACAAAATGGCGTCGTTACCTGGTTTAAATTACATACCATTAAGCGAGGACACTTTGATATCGAGCCGGTTTTTCATATCGCACCTGCTTTTATCCACGACATATCGTTCAATGTATTATGTTCAGTACCTTTTGAAGAGGGATACACAATAGTTTGTATGAAAAAGCTCGGGTCCCAACATTCACGTTAGTGGTCTTATCATTGAGAAGTTATTGTAAGCGTAGGTTAAGTGGAGGGTAAATAAAAATATTATGAAATACTTTTCATTATTCACATTTAATGGGGTAAATCTTGATTGCAGGTAGGTATTATAAGAATATAAACTGGTGATATATAAACTGGTGGTGAGATTGAAACCTCCTCGTACATCCGAGACAATGGGGTGGTCAACTCCTCTTTTATCTTTTTCGTGATACAGCGCGGAGCAGGTGGGGTTACCATTTCTGTTTTAGTACGAAACGGTGTCTTGAAAAGGTCTTTGAGTTATTATATGATTCAGGCCAAGAAAAATTTCTAAACACAAAAAGGAAATTAGCAGGCACATCATGGTATATTAAGGAGTAGGTAGGAGTCAGGCATATACAGGGTGGAAGATTTTCATGCCCCCTGGAGATCTGCCGGGGTGCGATTCTGCCGGGATGCGAGAGATATGCTTTCAGCAATGTCACCTCCGGCAACCAAGACGGCGTGCGTTTTAGTCGGTTCGAGTACGACATAACCGCCTCCACCGGCTCCGTGGGGATTTTGCGCACGATAAAAGAAATCCCCCCTGGAGATAGAATTGAATTACTGAAAATAGAAAATTTAACTCAAAGGAAACATTGCTTTATTTTTTTTAAAGAAACAAAACTGCATTCAAACCTTTTTGAAAACTCGTACGGTAATCGAATCGACTAAAACCCGAAAAAAAATACACCCTGTATTTTTATGGCTTCAATCGATAGTGGCAATCATAAGGATCAAATCTGTCGAACAAACATGGCAAATTAAATGCAAGGAAAAATAAAGGAATGTTTCCTTTGAGTAAAATTCTCTACCTCCAGTATTTCGAGTACTTCCCCTTTAAGGGTATGAAAATCTTCCACTCTGCTTAAACTAGTTCCATATAGAAGTTTTGCATCTATTCCACTGTATTTATTGCACTGCGCACGTGACGACATACTACATAGATTCAACTCATTAGGTAACCCTATTTGCCCTAACGGAATTTTGGTTATGGCTATGTTTACAATACCAGAATAGTTTCCGTTCTAATAGGCAATAATATTTACTTATGTGGTGATATTACGTAATTTTACTAGTTAAACTATTGGTAGGAAACCAATCAAAGGCCTTCTTGATAATATTTCTAAAATATATGCTCTTGTTCCATATTTCTTTCATATATTATGTATATCCCAAAGGGATAGAAAGATATATTTATTACATACCATCTTGCTTCATGTTGCTTGCCAGATATCTTTCTAACTGAGAGCATATAAATCAACTTACTACCTGAGCAAAAAGATTTCTAATCCAGAGCTATTTCTAGATTCAAGGAGAGAAATGAAGGTATATTGAATTGATCTATGATATCCATTTGCATGAATGCCAAATAGAGCCTGCCTCAATCGTTGGAAATATGAAAAATTCAAAGAAATCATCACATCTGCAACCAAGTAGTTTAAAAGGCCCAATCACTTTTGTCATCTCTTACGCTTAGGTATACTAACAATACTTTTTATAAAAAACTTACACCATATTCCTGGAAAAATACAGCCGTAATTGGGTACTTGGTAAACGTATATTATAATTACATACATACATACATAAACTCACGCCTGTATTCCCCGAAGGGGTAGGCAGAGGTGCTAGCACCCTCATTTCGCCAGTTTATGTTTAGGTCCCAATGTAATAGGTGGCGAGCCTATTGCCATTAACCAGGTACTTATAAACCTACGATAAATACACACATAACTTCGAAAAGCATCGAAAAGTCATTGGTGTCTGCTATGGTAAACCCGAGACCTCGTCTCAGCAGTCCATTACCCATACCACTAGGCTACCGTAGGTATTATAATTAGTGATTGTGAAATGTAGTAATAATACAGGTTATTAAGTAAATGAACATTTGCATACAGTAGTGAGATAACCCAATATATCCGTATATAATATATTCAACGGCCTTTGGCTTTAGGTTTCACCCTCGCCGTATTCTAAATGAATTACAAGCTAATCAAAACTTTCGCTCAATGTATCCAACCGCATTCAAATTTCGCTGAAATTGTCAAACTTTTAATTGTTATGGCCCTAATTAAAATATAGTAAAGCAATTAAAGTACCTTCTGCGGGTTCTACCAATTTTCTTTGTTAGTTTATAGTTCATCCAATTATAGACATGAAAGATACTTACCACATTAAGGAATGAATAAAAGCTTTAAAAATAGAATGTAGTCTATTGATACTATTTAGGGAAAACAAGCTTATGTCAGTGGCGGTCGGTTATGACAGTAAATGAGATAATTTGTTAAGATACCTTCTAATATTTATGAAATATATATTCGCATCCACACTGACAAAGCCGCGAACAACAGCTAGTTATTTTATAAATTACTACAAAAAAGTAAAATTACGAGTATGAGAACATTGCTGACAAACATAATGTGGCGACAGTTACTACTAAAAGTGTTTTTATGTCTCTGTTTTATAACCACTTTAGTTTGACAGAAGTACTTTCCCGAACATAGAGCCCAATAAAAGTAGTCTGGTTAGAAACCAAGACACCACCCGAGACTATTATGTTGTGAACTAACATTTTTTTACACGTTTACATGTAAAGATGTACACTTGACCGTGTATACAGTCAACGTTAGAAATATCTTGACTACAAAGACTCAAAATGATCTTAAAACTAAGGTTTATATCAAAGCAAATCAAACTATTTTATTTAATTAAATTGTATTATTGTCTGAAATAGGGTTAGGCAGCATTTGGCGAACTACGTCGGGTCTTCACCTCAACCAAACCAAACCGCCGAAAACCAAAGTCTTCGCAGTGCGTCTTGTGCCTGTTATGACTTACGATACTGAAACGTGGACACTGACGATAGAGTTAGTTTATGACCTTAAAGTTGCGCAGCGGCATAGCCCGCTGCTTGGAGTTTCCTTGAAGGATAAAATTCGAAACGAGGTCATCCGATAGAAAACTAAAGTAACCGATATAACTCGCAGAATAAACAAGCTGAAGTGGCAGTGGGCAGGTCACATCTGCCGAAGGACCGACGGCCGTTGGAGCAAACGAGTTCTAGAGCCCGCGAAAAAGTAAACGGAAGGTATAGGGGGACAGACCGGATATGGAAAGTGGAGGATCGGCAGAAATAGTGCACATTCGGGTAGGTCTATGTCCAGCAGTGATCTGATTGATTGATTGATTGTCTGAACTAAATGTGTGTATCAAATTTAATATTAGAACAATCTGTCAATAGGATTGAGGGAAAATCAAGGAATCAAGATCATTTTGAGCACTTTGTTCATCAAGATTGCTTTGATAAGTACTAACTATACATACCACGTATGATTCAAACATCATTTAAGTATACTTTTAATACAGCTGGTTAAAATAGTACCCAACAACGCATTCGGGTGAAATAGCCCACTTAGGTCACGTATTTCATCTACTTGAAACTGGCCATTAGAACCACATTTTAACTGTATTAAGTAACCATTACCTCCCTCTAATAACCATAACGATCCGTTCTGTGAAAGTTATTAACATTGATTCTGAGTAAATGCCACAAAAAGGCAAGGCAAGTACGTCATAAAAACGCGGTAAAACTTAAAGCATATATGACGTATTTCGATACAAAATGGCGTCGTTACCTGGTTTAAATTACATACCATTAAGCGAGGACACTTTGATATCGAGCCGGTTTTTCATATCGCACCTGCTTTTATCCACGACATATCGTTCAATGTATTATGTTCAGTACCTTTTGAAGAGGGATACACAATAGTTTGTATGAAAAAGCTCGGGTCCCAACATTCACGTTAGTGGTCTTATCATTGAGAAGTTATTGTAAGCGTAGGTTAAGTGGAGGGTAAATAAAAATATTATGAAATACTTTTCATTATTCACATTTAATGGGGTAAATCTTGATTGCAGGTAGGTATTATAAGAATATAAACTGGTGATATATAAACTGGTGGTGAGATTGAAACCTCCTCGTACATCCGAGACAATGGGGTGGTCAACTCCTCTTTTATCTTTTTCGTGATACAGCGCGGAGCAGGTGGGGTTACCATTTCTGTTTTAGTACGAAACGGTGTCTTGAAAAGGTCTTTGAGTTATTATATGATTCAGGCCAAGAAAAATTTCTAAACACAAAAAGGAAATTAGCAGGCACATCATGGTATATTAAGGAGTAGGTAGGAGTCAGGCATATACAGGGTGGAAGATTTTCATGCCCCCTGGAGATCTGCCGGGGTGCGATTCTGCCGGGATGCGAGAGATATGCTTTCAGCAATGTCACCTCCGGCAACCAAGACGGCGTGCGTTTTAGTCGGTTCGAGTACGACATAACCGCCTCCACCGGCTCCGTGGGGATTTTGCGCACGATAAAAGAAATCCCCCCTGGAGATAGAATTGAATTACTGAAAATAGAAAATTTAACTCAAAGGAAACATTGCTTTATTTTTTTTAAAGAAACAAAACTGCATTCAAACCTTTTTGAAAACTCGTACGGTAATCGAATCGACTAAAACCCGAAAAAAAATACACCCTGTATTTTTATGGCTTCAATCGATAGTGGCAATCATAAGGATCAAATCTGTCGAACAAACATGGCAAATTAAATGCAAGGAAAAATAAAGGAATGTTTCCTTTGAGTAAAATTCTCTACCTCCAGTATTTCGAGTACTTCCCCTTTAAGGGTATGAAAATCTTCCACTCTGCTTAAACTAGTTCCATATAGAAGTTTTGCATCTATTCCACTGTATTTATTGCACTGCGCACGTGACGACATACTACATAGATTCAACTCATTAGGTAACCCTATTTGCCCTAACGGAATTTTGGTTATGGCTATGTTTACAATACCAGAATAGTTTCCGTTCTAATAGGCAATAATATTTACTTATGTGGTGATATTACGTAATTTTACTAGTTAAACTATTGGTAGGAAACCAATCAAAGGCCTTCTTGATAATATTTCTAAAATATATGCTCTTGTTCCATATTTCTTTCATATATTATGTATATCCCAAAGGGATAGAAAGATATATTTATTACATACCATCTTGCTTCATGTTGCTTGCCAGATATCTTTCTAACTGAGAGCATATAAATCAACTTACTACCTGAGCAAAAAGATTTCTAATCCAGAGCTATTTCTAGATTCAAGGAGAGAAATGAAGGTATATTGAATTGATCTATGATATCCATTTGCATGAATGCCAAATAGAGCCTGCCTCAATCGTTGGAAATATGAAAAATTCAAAGAAATCATCACATCTGCAACCAAGTAGTTTAAAAGGCCCAATCACTTTTGTCATCTCTTACGCTTAGGTATACTAACAATACTTTTTATAAAAAACTTACACCATATTCCTGGAAAAATACAGCCGTAATTGGGTACTTGGTAAACGTATATTATAATTACATACATACATACATAAACTCACGCCTGTATTCCCCGAAGGGGTAGGCAGAGGTGCTAGCACCCTCATTTCGCCAGTTTATGTTTAGGTCCCAATGTAATAGGTGGCGAGCCTATTGCCATTAACCAGGTACTTATAAACCTACGATAAATACACACATAACTTCGAAAAGCATCGAAAAGTCATTGGTGTCTGCTATGGTAAACCCGAGACCTCGTCTCAGCAGTCCATTACCCATACCACTAGGCTACCGTAGGTATTATAATTAGTGATTGTGAAATGTAGTAATAATACAGGTTATTAAGTAAATGAACATTTGCATACAGTAGTGAGATAACCCAATATATCCGTATATAATATATTCAACGGCCTTTGGCTTTAGGTTTCACCCTCGCCGTATTCTAAATGAATTACAAGCTAATCAAAACTTTCGCTCAATGTATCCAACCGCATTCAAATTTCGCTGAAATTGTCAAACTTTTAATTGTTATGGCCCTAATTAAAATATAGTAAAGCAATTAAAGTACCTTCTGCGGGTTCTACCAATTTTCTTTGTTAGTTTATAGTTCATCCAATTATAGACATGAAAGATACTTACCACATTAAGGAATGAATAAAAGCTTTAAAAATAGAATGTAGTCTATTGATACTATTTAGGGAAAACAAGCTTATGTCAGTGGCGGTCGGTTATTGTGATTTTTGGTCGTATTTCCAGTTTCACTTACCCAATTTCCATCAAACACACTGCAAATTTTAAGATAAAAAAAATCTTTCTAATAAAAGAATACTGCATCAATATTCGTCAATAATATTTGCTTTCGTCGTGAACAAATAGGCTAGAATTTTAAAAAATATGGTTTCCATTGTACAGTCACGGCAATTTTACAATTTTAAAATAGTTTAAAACTAGAAATACTTTTGTTTACTCCATTTCTCCACTGAATTCAACCTGGGTTGAAATTCATATTAAATACCTATTGTATACTGAATTACAATCAGTATTTCATCAAAATGTATACTGAACAAAACGAGCTGAGGTATGAAACATGAATACAAATAGTTGTAATATAATATCACACAGCCTGATGTTATATCACACTCAACTTCGTTATCACCTGTGAAGTATGGAAATGAACTCGACAAATTCCACAGCCAGGTCCACTCGCAGTAATATTTTGTAACAATAAACAATGTTTCTAGAAACATATAAGATCGTATTCTATTATTTTTAAAGCAAAGAAAAGACTTTTTACTTTCAAATATTACCTTGTAGTAAAAAATAAATAAAAGTTAAGATACGCACAGAAGTGTGCATTAGCGCATTAGTATCCTTTTTTTTATCGTGCTGATAAATCCCCACGGGTACCACCCCCACGGAGCCGGTGGAGATGGTTATGTCGGACTCGAACCGACTAAAACGCATGCCGTCTTAGGTCTTTGGTTGCCGGAGGTGAGATTGCCGAAAGCATATCTCTCGCTCCCCGGCAGACCCAGGCTGTGGGGACCTTAGTGTCCCCATCTAGCCGGCACTTTGCGCCGTCGCGCGTCGCCGCGGCCTGCTTCTGCAAGGGTGACAGGTGGCTCCACCGGTCACCCCCCGGGCCAGTGCTCATGGAGGACGGAGGTCGTTCTGCAACTTCCGACGTCCGGTTCGCCTTCGCTCTTCGCGGGCTTCCCGGGCCCGGAGTCTAGCCCGGACCCGACCAGCCGCCTCCTTCTCGAGAGCGCATTGGTATCCTAGAGATATTAGTAAACTAATGTTAAATAAGCCTGCTCGGATTTAGAATAGTAAACTGCGCGGATTACATTCTACATCGATTAATGGGCGTATATAACGTAATAATACTTAGAATTAAAATAATACCCCAGAATTAATACGCTGCACTCAATTTAAAACACACTGCAATGCGAATCAGGTTACACCTAATGACGGGTTTGCGAGTTTATAACAAAACTACATACGTAAACGTTACAGCATTGACTACCCAGTACCCAAACACAAAACATAAATTGACTAATAGCAAAATAACTGGGATACTCAGTTATAGTTAGTTCGTGATATTTGGATATGGTAATTACGTTCAAACAAATATTTGTGTCTACTGATCACAACTATCACAATTGCCAATTATAGCAATTAATGAATCAGCTCGATTAAATAGAGCACATGTTATTCGTGATATTTGCACTACGACTGATTTGGCACCCACGCCTTATAGGCCGGGAGCCAACCTCACCCTGCCGCAAACAAGTACTAACCATCCGAGAAAGAGGAAAGGAGGATAAGACTTACGAGTGACGTGCGTTTGGATTCTACCAAGTGGTCCTGGAGATTCCTTTTCGAGGTTTACCCGGGATCCCGACTATCGAGTCATAGATCGATCAATTCATGGATACCGTACTCGTTAGCCCTAGAGAGGTGGAGAACCCTACTGCTATACAATCCATACTAAATATTATAAACGCCGAGAGTAACTCTGTTTAGTACAATTTTAGTTCACAGTATAGTCGGGCCTGAGGCTCTTATGACCAATTTTCGCTATTCGTCATAGTTTCGGATTTGGTTATCCACGCCGTTAATGAAAGAAAATTTTTGTGATCAGTCCGGTGCCCGAATTAAAATTAATATTTTACTTCATATAAGAGTAAAACACCATTATAAACTCCAATATATCAACAACAGTTGTGGTTACACGCTGAACATTCCTATCTGACAATAACACACTTTGATGTCGACTATCCAATACGTTCCTAATACTGTTACGGTCCCTTTACTAATGGCCGAAAGATCCTTTGAACCCGACACAGACGGATATTTGAGGACTTCACTCCTATTATGTTCCTAATCCTTTCTATTACAGATCTGTTATCGTGTGTCGTTTGCAAGCTCTGAACATTTAACAAGACATATAATCCCTGTAACAGAGTGGCTTTGTAAATCTATTGAAACACAAACTTAAGGTGAATTTAATCAGGTGATTTCTTTGAGCTCTGAATTTGAATGTGGCTTGATTTTAGATCAAAATATTAATTTCTGCCTTCCATTAATTGCCATATCTGCGATAGCCTAGTGGTATGGGTAATGGACTGCTGAGACGAGGTCTCGGGTTCGATCCCAGGTTTACCATGGCACACACCAATGACTTTCCGATGCTTTTCGAAGTTATGTGTGTATTTATCGCAGGTTTGTAAGTGCCCGGTTAATGGCAATAGGCTCGCCACCTATTACATTGGGACCTAAACATAAACTGGCGAAATGTGGGTGCTAGCTCCTCTGCCTACCCCTTCGGGGAATACAGATGTGAGTTTATGTTATGTTATGTAATTGCCACAGAAGATGAAATGAATTTGTGTACTGAAGCGTATCTATATATATTAAAATCTATTGCTGCTCGTTAGTCTCGCTAAAACTCGAGAACGGCTGAACGGATTTATTGTGAGCGTAGGTTAAGTGGAGGGTAAATAAAAATATTATGGAATACTTTTCATCATTCAAATTTAATGGGGTCAATCTTGATTGCAGGTAGGTATTAGAAGAATATAAACTGGTGATATATAAACTGGTGGTGAGATTGAAACTCCCTCGTACATCCGAGGCAATGGGGTGGTCAACTCCTCTTTTATCTTTTTCGTGATACAGCGCGGAGCAGGTGGGGTTACCATTTCTGTTTTAGTACGAAACGGTGTCTTGAAAAGGTCTTTGTGTTATTATATGATTCAGGCCAAGAAAAATTTCTAAACACAAAAAGGACATTAGCAGGCATATCATGGGATATAAAGGAGTAGGTAGAAATAAGGCATATACAGGGTGGAAGATTTTCATGCCCCCTGGAGATCTGCCGGGGTGCGAGAGATATGCTTTCGGCAATCTCACCTCCGGCAACCAAGGACCCAAGACGGCGTGCGTTTTAGTCGGTTCGATTCCGACATAACCGCCTCCACCGGCTCCGTGGGGGTGGTATCCGTGGGGATTTTGCGCACGATAAATAAAAATGCCCCCTTGAGATAGAATTGAATTACTGAAAATAGAAAATGTAACTAAAATAAACATTCCTTTATTTTTTTTAAAGAAACAAAACTGCATTCAAACATTTTCGAAAACTCGTACGGTAATCGAATCGACTAAAACCCGAAAAAAAATACACCCTGTATTTTTATGGCTTCAATCGATAGTGGCAATCATAAGGATCAAATCTGTCGAACAAACATGGCAAATTAAATGCAAGGAAAAATAAAGGAATGTTTCCTTCGAGTAAAAGTTTATATCTTATTTATTTTTATTTATATTTATAAAAGTATATACTCAATGAAGTAGCGGAAGGGATGGACCTTTTTATCTGTTCTCTGAGTGAGTTCACAAGAAGGACACTTTATGTAATATGCTATCTTTAATTATTATTATTTCTTTATTAATATATGAATGTGTAAATAAAATATGTTTAGTCCGCACTATTGTATTAGGTTAGCCTGTAAGGATAGTGATGTGGAGAAATAAATAAATAAATAAATAAATAAATAAATAAATCTCCAGTATTTCGAGTACTTCCCCTCCAAGGGCATGAAAATCTTCCACTCTGTTTAAACTTCCGTATAGAAGTTTTGCATCTATTCCATTAAAACTGCGCACGTGACGGCATACTACATAGATTCAACTCATTAGGTAACCCTATTTGCCCTAACGGAATTTTGGTAATGGCTATGTTTACAATACCAGAATAGTTTCCGTTCTAATAGGCAATAATATTTACTTATGTGGTGATATTACGTAATTTTACTAGTTAAACTATTGGTAGGAAACCAATCAAAGGCCTTCTTGATAATATTTCTAAAATATATGCTCTTGTTCCATATTTCTTTCATATATTATGTATATCCCAAAGGGATAGAAAGATATATTTATTACATACCATCTTGCTTCATGTTGCTTGCCAGATATCTTTCTAACGGAGAGCATATAAATAAACTTACTACCTGAGCAAAAAGATTTCTAATCCAGAGCTATTTCTAGATTCAAGGAGAGAAATGAAGGTATATTGAATTGATCTATGATATCCATTTGCATGAACGCCAAATAGAGCCTGCCTCAATCGTTGGAAATATGAAAAATTCAAAGAAATCATGTATTGCCGGGAAACCAAGTAGATTAAAAGGCCCAATCAGTTTTGTCGTCTCTTACGCTTAGGTTTACTAACAATACTTTTTATAAAAAACTTACACCATATTCCTGGAAAAATACAGACCGTAATTGGGTACTTGGTAAACGTATATTATAATTACATACATACATACATAAACTCACGCCTGTATTCCCCGAAGGGGTAGGCATAGGTGCTAGCACCCACATTTCTACGCCATTTTATGTTTGGGTCCCAATGTAATAGGTGGCGAGCCTATTGCCATTAACCGGGCACTTATAAACCTACGATAAATACACACATAACTTCGAAAAGCATCGAAAAGTCATTGGTGTCTGCCATGGTAAACCTGGGATCGGACCCGAGACCTCGTCTCAGCAGTCCATTACCCATACCACTAGGCTACCGTAGGTATTATAATTAGTGATTGTGAAATGTAGTAATAATACAGGTTATTAAGTAAATGAACATTTGCATACAGTAGTGAGATAACCCAATTTATCCGTATATAATATATTCAACGGCCTTTGGCTTTAGGTTTCACCCTCGCCGTATTCTAAATGAATTACAAGCTAATCAAAACTTACTCTCAATGTATCCAACCGCATTCAAATTTCGCTGAAATTGTCAAACTTTTAATTGTTATGGCCCTAATTAAAATATAGTAAAGCAATTAAAGTACCTTCTGCGGGTTCTACCAATTTTCTTTGTTAGTTTATAGTTCATCCAATTATAGACATGACAGATAATTACCACATTAAGGAATGAATAAAAGCTTTAAAAATAGTATGTAGTCTCTTGATACTATTTAGGTAAAACAAGCTTATGCCAGATTTTTGGTCGTATCTCCGATTTCAATTAACCAATTGCCATCAAACACACTGTAGATTTTAAGTTAAAAAAAAACTTTTTAATAAAAGAATACTGCATCAATATTCGTCATGAATATTTGCTTTCGTAGTGAACAAATAGACAAGAATTTTAAAAAATATGGTTTCCATTGTACAGTCACGACAATTTTACAATTTTAAAATAGTTTAAAAGTAGAAATACTTTTGTTTACTCCATTTCTCGATTGAATTCAACCTGGGATGAAATTCATATTAAATAAATATTGTATACTGAATTACAATCAGTATTTCATGAAAATTTATACTGAACAAGATGAGCTGAAGCTGAAACATGAATACAAATATAATATCACACAGCCTGATGTTATATCACACTCAACTTCGTTATTGTCCGTGAAGTATGGAAATGAACTCGACAAAGTCCACAGCCAGGTCCGCTCGCAGTAATATTTTGTAACAATAAACAATGTTTCTAGAAACATAAGATCGTATTCTATTATTTTTATAGCAAAGAAAGGACTTTTTACTTTCAAATATTACCTTGTAGTAACAAATAAATAAAAGTTAAGATACGCACAGAAGTGTGCATTAGCGTATTAGTATCCTTTTTTTTATCGTGCCGATAAATCCCCACGGGTACCACCCCCACGGAGCCGGTGGAGATGGTTATGTCGGACTCGAACCGACTAAAACGCATGCCGTCTTAGGTCTTTGGTTGCCGGAGGTGAGATTGCCGAAAGCATATCTCTCGCTCCCCGGCAGACCCAGGCTGTGGGGACCTTAGTGTCCCCATCTAGCCGGGGAGGCGCACTTTGCGCCGTCGCCGCGGCCTGCTTCTGTTAGGGTGACAGGTGGCTCCACCGGTCACCCCCCGGGCCAGTGCTCATGGAGGACGGAGGTCGTTCTGCGACTTCCGACGTCCGGTTCGCCTTCGCTCTTCGCGGGCTTCCCGGGCCCGGAGTCTAGTCCGGACCCGACCAGCCGCCTCCTTCTCGAGAGCGCATTGGTATCCTAGAGATATTAGTAAACTAATGCTAAATAAGCCTGCTCGGATTTAGAATAGTAAACTCCGCGGATTACATTCTACATCGATTAATGGGCGTATATAACGTAATAATACTTAGAATTAAAATAATACCCCAGAATTAATACGCTGCACTCAATTTAAAACACACTGCAATGCGAATCAGGTTACACCTAATGACGGGTTTGCGAGTTTATAACAAAACTACATACGTAAACGTTACAGCATTGACTACCCAGTACCCAAACACAAAACATAAATTGACTAATATCAAAATAACTGGGATACTCAGTTATAGTTAGTTCGTGATATTTGGATATGGTAATTACGTTCAAACAAATATTTGTGCCTACTGATCACAACTATCACAATTGCCAATTATAGCAATTAATGAATCAGCTCGATTAAATAGAGCACATGTTATTCGTGATATTTGCACTACGACTGATTTGGCACCCACGCCTCATAGGCCGGGAGCCAATCTCTCCCCGCCGCCGCCGGCCGCAAACAAGTACTTTCTATACGGGAAAGAGGATAAGACTGACGAACGACGTGCGTTTGGATTCTACCAAGGGGTCCTGGAGATTTAATTTCTAGCTTTACCCGGGATTTCAACTATCGATTCATAGGTACCAGTGTGGTTTTAAACAGATCTAATTCGAACCCATAATCGTTAGCCCTAGAGAGGTGGAGAGCCCTACTGCTACACAATCCATACTAAATATTATAAACGCCGAGAGTAACTCTGTCTAGTACAATTTTAGTTCACATTATAGTCGGGCCTGAGGCTCTTTTGAGCAATTTTCGCTATTCGTCATAGTTTCGGATTTGGTCATCCATGCCGTTAATGAAAATTTTTGTGATCAGTCCGGTGCCCGAATTAAAATTAATATTTTACTTCATATAGGAGTAAAATACCATTATAAACTCCAATATATAAACAACAGTTGTGGTTACACGCTGAACATTCCTATCTGACAATAACACACTTTGATGTCGACTATCCAATACGTTCCTAATACTGTTACGGTCCCTTTACTAATGGCCGAAAGATCCTTTGAACCCGACACAGACGGATATTTGAGGACTTCACTCCTATTATGTTCCTAATCCTTTCTATTACAGATCTGTTATCGTGTGTCGTTTGCAAGCTCTGAACATTTAACAAGATACATAATCCCTGTAACAGAGTGGCTTTGTAAATCTATTGAAACACAAACTGAAGGTGAATTTCAATCAGGTGATTTCTTTGAGCTCTGAATTTGAATGTGGCTTGATTTTAGATCAAAATATTAATTTCTGCCTTCCATTAATTGCCATATCTGCGATAGCCTAGTGGTATGGGTAATGGACTGCTGAGACGAGGTCTCGGGTTCGATCCCAGGTTTACCATGGCACACACCAATGACTTTCCGATGCTTTTCGAAGTTATGTGTGTATTTATCGCAGGTTTGTAAGTGCCCGATTAATGGCAATAGGCTCGCCACCTATTACATTGGGACCTAAACATAAACTGGCAAAATGTGGGTGCTAGCACCTCTGCCTACCCCTTCGGGGAATACAGACGTAAGTTTATGTTATGTTATGTTATGTAATTGCCACAGAAGATGAAATGAATTTGTGTACTGAAGCGTATATATAATATAGGTACTAGTATTAGATTCTTTAATATAAGTTAATATATAGACTAGTGATCTTCCAATGGTTTTTGAAGGCCTCAAAAATTCAACCGGGATGCAGTGCTAAATATATATTAATGATGATCGGTCAATGGTTAAAATTGGATGAAGAAGTTAGGCGGAAAATATTTTTTTTACACATTTTTAAATTATTCCTCTATATTATTCCCACACATTATCAAAAAAATATTTTTCACCAAACGAATACTGTACGTCGTTTTTGCTGTAGAGGCTGTGCTCAAAATATTTTGCTCCGTAGTAACTATAAAATCAGCGTGTATAGACAAAATCTAAATCCTGATAGATATGAACCAGTTTCCATTATGCTAATTAATGATAAAACTGGACAGAACTAATTTAAAATTACTCTATGAAAATAAAATAATTGCAATGGAAATGCAACTCAGAATAAATTGTAGAACCAGCGAGGCAAATACAACAAGAGAAAAAATGTTAGTTTAGTGACGTATTTCAATTTTTATTTTTACATTTACATTTACACAAAATATAACTACTTATTGCAGTAGGTGAGAAATGAAAGAACTATGTGTTATTGAGTATAGATATCACATCACACTCACCTTGGTCACAAATATCGTCATAATGCGTGTACTTACATTACATAATGCATGTAAATACATACTTAACGTAATTACAATTAACAAATAAGACAAGAGCAACTTTAGATTGAGAGTCAATCAACTGATAGATAAACACATATTCCGCGTGCTCTCTTCGTCGTATACAATATTCATTGCCACTTTAAATAGAAAAGAATCTAGTTATAGAGTTTAATACATTGACCTCTGTTAACAGTCCAAAGAAAAGAATGTTCGCGGGAAGAAAACAAATTGTTACAGGCATTCCGTGTGCCGCGGTGGATATTAAATTCTTTCTCTTTTGTTACTGTCGCTTCGCTTATTTTGTTTACAATTTGCGGAAAATTTTAGACGCAAGTGAACTTTTTGCTGACTTTGTAGGATTTTAAATTGCGAAAATGCTCGTTTTGAATAAATTTAATTTAGGCAAAATGCTAACCACTTTCATACGGAATGACTTCTCACCGCAAACATTCGTTTCAAATTTAATTATTCTATTTTTGATAACTGAACGTTATATTGTTAAATAGATATAAACGTTAATATAGTATTTTTTTATATTATTAACATATAAGGTATAGTCCTCTATTACCTACTCACAAAATTTAATATTCTATTATTCTATACTAGACTACTACTCTAATATATATAATATTGCACCGTCGCCCTTATAGACGAATATAAAGAGAAGGAAAATTTGGAATGATTCAAGTGGTGCTCAATAGCTCAGTTGGCAGAGCAGTCGCCCTGTAAGCGAAAGGTCGTGAGTTCGAGTCTCACTTGAGCATTTCATTTTTTCCAATGTTTTTCGAACTTAACAGTTAGCATAATAAATGCTATAAAAAAATAATTCAAATATTTGGGCGCAGTCATCAAAATTCAATGTTTAAAAATGGTTGAAAAATCATTCATTGTTTCCAACAGTTCGTAAGAATGTTGGTAGATGGCTGCACCGTCGCCCTTATAGACGGATATAAAGAGAAGGAAAATTTGGAATGATTCAAGTGGTGCTCAATAGCTCAGTTGGCAGAGCAGTCGCCCTGTAAGTGAAAGGTCGTGAGTTCGAGTCTCACTTGAGCATTTCATTTTTTCCAATGTTTTTCGAACTTAACAGTTAGCATAATAAATGCTATAAAAAATTAATTCATATATAATATTATTTAGATGTGTGACTATCAACTTAAATGCGAATAAAAATACACAACTGAATAAGTAGTCAATAATCAAATTTTAATAATTTAATGGTATTTAAATATTTCATTTACAAGTTGAAAATTTTATTTAATAATATCAATCAGAAATTGTAAAGAGTGGTTTCCACCAATCAAAACATTTGAACAACAAAAAGTAGATGAATCGTTCGTTAAATTGTTTTAGGAAACTTTTTGCGAAAGTCTCATCAAAACATTAACTACGCAGTGAAGGTTACTTCTGCCTAATTTGTTTTTGAAAACTTTGGGATTTCATTTTATTCTTTAATCTAGAAACTTGTAAAGTTCGCAGTAATTTTGAATGATGAACATGTTCAAATAATTATCTACCTATACTTTGCCAAAAAGTGGTAAACTAATATATCAATATAAGTTGATTTTGTTAGACTTTAATCATATTTATGATAGAGACTTTGCCAGTAACTTTTTGCAGTGGATTTCAGTTGTCACAGAGATATATATTTTCTTATTTTTCTATGGCCTCCAAGGTGGGCCCTTGTCTAGCTTTTTTTATAAATAACTAGCTTTTGCCCGCGGCTCCGCCCGCGTGGATGTCGGTTCCCGGCAATTATTCGAATTTTTCTCGCCGTAAAAACCTTGCCTGGACTTCCACGAATAATTCAAGACCAAAATTAGCCAAATCGGTAAAGGCGTTCTGGAGTTATATCGTCAGGAAGGAAAACCCGACTTATTTTTATATAGTAGAGAAGACATATTAATGATAGTGGCAATCACGTAGGGGGTGCTTTTGTCGGTATGTGCGCTGCTTTCCAAAAAGACGAGACGTCTACCGGGACTGCTAGTATTAATTATAATATTTATACTGTGATACGACTGTTTTGTTTCATCACATTATAGTATTAAATAACTATCAAAGAGTCATAATTAAATCCGCTTAAATATTATAATATAAAGTGAAATATTATTTAATTTTATTAAGTGCTTTCAATCTAACGGATTAAAGGCTGTAAGGGCTGTCAATCTGCCAATAGGATGAACAAACAAAACCTTTGTCCTGAATAAATAAAGGCCGATGGTCCCTCACAGCCGAAGCACTCTAAATTAAAAACATAAAAGGACCACTTGGTTCGTCTCTCCTACAAAAAGCAGTATCGACATACGTCAAATCGTTAGTTAATTTCCAATTTTTTTTTTTCTAATCTAAAGATAGTCAGACTGAACTTTTAAAATGCATACATTTTTGTTAATACTGTATTCATTATCAACATACTTGCGTCGAGATCTTCACTTCGGAGTCCGGGTCCGCCTTTCCAGTCTAACTGTGACGTGGCTGAATGTGTTCTGGAGGTCAGATGGCAGTCGCTTCACGGAAAATATTGCCATAAACCGACTGTTATCTGACCTTCATGACACATTAACAATATGTAAGTTCAGGCCACTTTTCACGGCACCAACTACCCGTAACGACTGCCATAAGATAGATGTTCGTATAGCAACCGAGACCGATGGCCCACCGGGCTCCTCCAAGGTACGGAGAATCTCAATGTCTTAAGAATAGTTACCCAATCCAAGACGGTTTTGACTAGTGTGACTTAATCTTGGAATATGCTAACTTACTCGACTACCACTAAACCACGAGCTTCTCTCTATATGGAATAACCCCATGCACGTACACCATGTGAGAGCTAAAATAGTATAGAGAGAATTGAAATTCAAATATCCCAGAGGTCATCGCCTAACTGCTGGAGCAATCAATCACCATCCGTCACGGAGATTTACGTAAAGTATAAAATTCAATTTTGGCCCGACTGTGCGATCGGGCGCCGATATTCCAGCGCGCGAATATGCAATGATGATTCGATATTGCATGAAATTTAATGTGATCCGGAAGATGTGACATCTTAAATATGCGAGCTATTCTCAATATCTGCGGTAAAATATTTTTTGGAAATTTGGAATTCCTTTTATTTCATTGATGATTCAATCGCGTGGAGCTTTGCCGTTTCCACAAGAATCTGCTCTAGGGATGAAAAATCTAGGATTGTTTTGTGTATCCGATATTTCGGCATTGTTTCAAGCACCATGATCATGTATGGGCTGCTACACTCTACGGTCGGCTACGAACTCGTCCCAGTCGGTAGACATATTGCTACGACAGGTCTACGGCGCTACGGGTTATATATCGAATGAAATAATTTCATTCACTGAATATGATGATGTCCTATCCAATAAATTGTAATTGACTCAGTATTATTAGCATTGTATGTAATTTTCCCGGGGTCGGCTCATTCTTCCAAGATTTGGTCTATCGAGCCGGTGAGGTTGACATGAACCCGATAATCTCAGTGGCTCTGAATTTCTGTATACCTCCCTGCACATAGTGTATTGTACATTGTACATTGACGTACGTAGTTAAATTAATAAATGTCACATTCGGAAACGTACGCCAGGTGTGTATCAAATGAGACATAAATCTTGCCTATCAAAATATATTAGCACGCTTTATTACACACAGTGTGTGAATACTCGTGTAGGTATTAAAAGGATTCTGTATGTAAAATAACATTATAGCAAAGTGAGCTATTCATATGCTATAAAATCTCAACAAGGAAGATGATTAATATAAGGTTATCCTTTTTTCATTCGCTAATCCCCGGGTGATTATAACAGACTCGAACCGACTAAAACAGCACGCCGGCTCAGGTTTATTAGTATTAAAAATGTGTCGAATAGAGCCTCAACAAAATGTTTAAGATCGAAGCCAACTTCATTTGCAAACCTGTACCTACACCCTGCGCCTAGCCCAGGCTTTTAAATTTTACTCGCGAGGTTGAGGGAGGGGAGAAGCAATCATTTTAGCCTCCCCTCTAACTAACTCTCTAACTATGGCTGCTAAACAGTCATCGAGACGTCGGGATCAGTGTAAATAATAGAATAAAACCAAACAAATTACGATATAATAACAGTCATCGAGACGTCGGGATCAGTGTAAATCTATACATCTATACATCTATACAAATAAATAAAATTGTAGTGTCTGTTTGTAATATTAAAATAACCGCTTCCTACTACATGCATATGAATGTATATACGGTACACATACCAAAATATATATTTTTAAATTTTTTGTCTGTCTGTCTGTCTGTCTGTCTGTCTGTCTGTCTGTCTGCTGGACCGATTTGGACGGGACTTTCACTGGCAGATAGCTTATGTAATAAGGAGTAACTTAGGCTACTTTTATTTTAGAAAAATTATAAAAAATAATTCCACGCGGACGAAGTCGCGGGCACAGCTGGTAATAGAATAAAACCAAACAAATTGCGATATAATAAATAATAAACTTACTAACTCGTGTTATGTAATCTAGAATGAGGATATGCCTACAAATATTTGCACTGAGCGGGGATCGAACTCGCGCCTCCTGCGTAGCAGTCGCGTTCACTACCACCACGCCACAGAGGCTGTCATCGATAAAATCAATATAAACTTTAATTTAAATTATGTTCTTGTTCTTCATACCTGATATTTCATTTTATTTTACTTATTTCGTTCCACTCTAGAGCAAAGGCCTGAAAACAATTTATTTGTCATTATAAAAACTAACATTTAATGATACTCCACACCATCGATGGTCATATTTTAAGAAAGTTATTTCTTTTTTCTTTTCCTTTTATAGCGGTAATTAGAAACAAATTAGGGTTAATTGACTCCGAGGGAAATTGATGCGACAAAAAAATTAACAGACCGAAACAATTCGGGTTGTCTTTTGGCAGAATAGGGTTACTGGAAATGATTGAAAAAAAAATTCTCCACAATTTTGCTAAGAAACTAGTCACACAGTTGTCATTCAGTATTTTAGTGCCATATTTTTTTTAGCTATATAGTAGTTAAGTTTTAGTAATTCGTGTATTCTAATGGGGGGGAGGTCACGGGAGACATCCCTGTACTGATCCCTGCGGAATACCGTACGAAATCTCACGAGCGAGGCCGGTCATGGTTGGAAAGATGGCGGCTCCTCGCCACCTCGCCTGGCAACCGATTCCCACGCTAGAATTCTCATGCGCAACGGTCTGCGTGGGCTGCAGCCCCTTTTTTCTCCGAGCAAGTACTGCTCCAGAAAGAAGTACGCGGGGAGCGGGTACGGAGAAGACTGAGTTATCTTTCGTCCCGGGAAGCTTGTAATGCGTGGAGGTGACTCAGGCGTTGGAGGTCGCTCATCGCTAAACGAGCTCCGCCCTCCGTGAGTGCGGACCCCTCACCTTTGACAGCTAATAACCCAGGTACAGCGGGCAATTGTAGTCGGTGTTAATTGTAATTGTAATCCGACATAACCACACCCCGCAGGGGGGGGGGAGTTGGTGACGTGACGATCCTAAAAATCCTACCCCCAAATCTCAGGCTGCGTGTGCGCCTGTACTCAGCAAACTATTAACTTTTATAAGTATAGTAACCATAAGATATCAGCAACCAATTTATTCACACCTAAATCTCATACAATATTATAATAAAATTATCATACAGTAAAAGTAATCATACAGTATAATAAACCTAACATCAATTGAATTCTGATTATAATTAAAATAATTTCAAACATGTAATTCACTTTTTGAAGAAATGTGCTTACTTTATCGAACGAAATACGAGTACACAAACAGTTGCTCACAGTATATAATGTAAACATCAACATACCTACGTTCAAATTTACATATCGATATTGCTTGCACACACATAATAATGATTTCACGATCAAAAGCCTACATTATCAAATATTCATTACGTATGAGATCGATTTCGTACTAATAGAATACTAACTCATTAGTAACATTTCTATCCGAATAATTGACATTGTTGTAAACTGTTAGATTCAAACTGACGTAGTAATTCATGGAATTATAATATTCATATGCCTTTTGATCATAATTGATAGTTAAAGAGATAATTTGTTGATTGTAATAGACAGAAATTGGCCTCAGGCAGTCTCAAATACGGTAGGGGTT
Organism: Eilema sororculum; assembly: GCA_914829495.1. NCBI lineage: Eukaryota > Metazoa > Arthropoda > Insecta > Lepidoptera > Erebidae > Eilema > Eilema sororculum. Next base: position 9,590,119 of record OU618545.1, on the reverse strand, counting down.
AAATTGAGACCTTATTTGAATTCAGTTTCAATATTAGAATCCTATTTTAGTGTTAGCTGGCTGTTAATTTCGTAGTATTATTAGTTATGAATAATACAATAGTAAGTAATTGTGTTATTTATACTGTTGATTGATGGCACTTGATGGAATTCATTGTTACACATATTGAGGACACTTGTACTTTTTCCACTGTATTTATTCTGTTACACCTGACCGGTTTCGCCTTACGGCATTCTTAAAGGTTTTGGATATATAGATCCAAACATCCATTTTTATCCCAAATCCCAAACGACTATAAAATCATCCAGCATAACATCAAAGTAACTCAGGCTATCAGAAAACGTGAAAAAAAATAATACACAGATCAACGTGGACAAAGTCGCAGGCATAGCTAGCCATAAATAAAAGAGAAAAGCGCCTAAACGCTATTCGATCGTACAATAAGTCTTTAAGTTGAAGGATCTTTATAAAATATCGTTTTAATCTTAGGCTTAATTTGCCCAACAAATCACATTTGGAATTTGCTGGGAAATTTAATATAACAGCATTCCCGATTAAAATTTAATTAATGCTGCCCTTAACCACGCTGCTTGAGCAGTAATTTTGCATCCAATATTTTATTTCGACAATATACTTTAATGGCTTTTGAAAGCTGAGTACAGTCACGAATAAACATTATAATGAGACTGAACGATGATAGATGAATGAAAGATTCTTAGAAGTTTTCCTCAGTGCAAATATTTTATAAGTAAGAAAATCGAAAACATGGGGAACAATTAATCTTCTCGGGTGGGACTCGAACCCGCGTTTTTCGTGTTTGTTGTTTTTCCCCATATATTCAATTTGTATAGTTAGCATACCTAATGCTATAAAATTCATTCAAGTAAGAAAATGTCTATTTTATGGGCCTGGATGTGTCTTTTTATAATATGTGTGTGTGTGTGTGTTTCTATATTTACAAAAAGAAAATTATAAAGTCAACGAATATTTTTTACAATTAACCTTAAAAAACTAATTTTATTTGCTTATAGAAAGAAACTTGCGCCGAATACTGTATCCTTTCGAAGATTTGGAGGGTCAATAAAATGTCCCTTAAAAATATTAATAACATCATACATATCTACTGCCTATGCCCCTTGCCTCATAAATGGGAATTCCTGAAATATTTGTCAAAGTTATCTCGTTAAACATTCCGAAGTTTATAATAAAATATTTATATGGACCCTAAATATGGTAACTTTGCCAAATAAATGTGTGTAATTTGTAAACATTACGTGAAAATAATAACGGGTTTTACCTACATCTTTCCCTCTATATATGTCAAAATGTTCAGTGGATTACTTTCATGTCATCCCATTTTATCGAGATATGTGACAGTTGTCTATTCAAAAACATTTTGGTTTTGAACATCTCCTCCTTACATAATTCAAAGGATTATTTAGCTGCAATACCCTATTGTATTAAACAATCATTAATTGACAGTTTAATTAATTATCGGAATCGCGTTACGTTAAAATGTCAAAATTTGTATGTGAATTTCAACTTCATCACAGATTACTAGCTATTATGCCCTAAACTATGTTACACGTGTATTATAAAGAGATCCTAGGAATGTACAAGAAATCAACTTATTACAAACTCGCAAAATTACCTACTAATTATTAATTTTCAGAGTTTACACCCATCATGATCTTTGTAGCCTCACCAACAAGCGGTGTACTGACCTGCTGATCTACGGACGACGCTCTAATACCACAGAATAGATAATTCAAATACAAATAAATACAAATAATTTATTAGCCCAAAAAATACAGTTCAATTATTACAATGTCTACAATTAATATGCAAAAATATTAAAACAAATCACTCTTATAAAATTAAATTTTTGAACTATTTAGGTACATATTGCAACATCTGCTGCTGAACTAGGTTTGAACCTGTATTTTTCAGCATACAGAAACTTAGGCCCCAGAATCTATGCGATATATCAATCTGCTAGGTTATCAGACATTAACAATGGTTGGTTGGGCAAGGGAGTCATATAATTACATTGCTAGTATAAAGGCAAATGGTAATTGAAAACATAAACTAACGTGTGTGTATGTGCGCGCGTGGCTATGTGAGTGTGTGTGTGTGTGTGTGTGTGTGTGTGTGTGTGTGTGTGTGTGTGTGTGTGTGTGTGTGTGTGTTTGTATACAGTGTTAAATAGACATTTTCAATCGGTTGCAATTAGCGTTACTCTGGAATGAACAGTTCAATTACTAATACCTACCGTTAGTACTATTACCTATTTTGTGCTAATACCTTGATCACTCGCACCGAGTGGGGAGGTGAGACAGTGCACTCGGCCTATGCTCGCTGCGTGTTTTGCACTGTCTCGCCAAATATTGCTCTCGAGATTGATTTACCAGACCGCACTTGTTCCCATAAAAGCCAAAATAAACCAATCTTTACAGAAAAGAAAATTGGGAGAGCGAATCCCAGGCCCCAAATATGCAAACGCATTCAACACCTTGCCCTGGAATTGCATCAGGGAGGCGCTCGTGTACTACGATGTGCCTCTCTACCTCCGCCGCATAGTCGGGGCGTACCTGACGGAGAGAGCCGTCATCTACCCAAATGCGACCGGCGTCGGTAGGCGTGAGATGTCGTGCGGTGTCGGATCGGTCCTGGGGCCGCTCCTGTGGAACATCGGATACGACTGGGTGCTTCGCGGTGAGCTTGCGTTCGGTGCCACCGTCACGTGCTACGCGGACGACACGCTAGTGACGGTGAGTGGTGCTACATACCGCGAGGCGACCCAGAGGGCCACGACCGCTGTTGCTCAAGTCGTGGATCGGATCCGGCGGCTGGGTCTCGAGGTGGCTCTGCACAAATCCGAGGCCTTGTTCTTTCATGGCCCTCGGCGCGGACCACCCCCGGGATCCAGCCTGACAGTAGGAGGTACTCCCATCGACATCAAGCCCCGGTTGAAATACCTGGGGCTCGTACTCGACGGTCGGTAGGACTTCGGAGAGACTTCGGGACGGCTAACGCGCTGGCGCGGCTGCTGCCCAACCTGAGGGGCCCGGAGGACTCCTGCAGGAGACTCTACGCGGGTGTCGTGCGGTCCATAGCCCTATACGGGTGCCCCGTGTGGGCGGACACCCTGCAGGCCAGGTTCGTACCCCTGCTGCATGCGCCGCAGCAGAGGATGGCCTCCAGGGCCATTAGGGGGTACCGCACGATATCCTTTGAAGCGGCGAGTCTCCTTGCCGGATCGCCACCGTGGATCCTGGAAGCGAGATCCCTTGCGGGGATATGATCCCGAGCCCGAAGACATTCGGGCCGAGAGATCCCGGCTCCACGGGATCATGGTGGTGGAGTGGGAGCGACGACTTGAGCAACCACGCGCAGGGCATGCCGTCATAGAGGCGGTAAGGCCCATCATGGGGGAAAGGCTCGAGAGGCCATATGGCAGCCTCTCGTATCGACTGACACAGATTATCACCGGGCACGGGTGCTTCGGGAGGTATCTGTGTCGGATCGAAAAGGAGCCAACGTCCGAGTGCCATCACTGCGACGCGAGCGAGGACACAGGGCTGCACACGCTCACCGAGTGTCCGGCATGGGCCGGATCGAGATGGGAGCTAGTGGCGGCCCTGGGAGTGAGAGTTCTCATCCTCGCCACCCTGCTCACAGCAATGGTCCCTAAAAAGCGCGCCTACCCATTCCTCGGGCGAGTTGGGGACACCGGATAGACCGTAAGGGATGGCCCTGGGTCAGCCGGGGTGCGAGGGATAAATGTCGATAACAACCTCACCTCCGGCCTAGCACCAAGACCCACAGTCGGCGTGCGGTTTTAGTCGGTTCGAGTCCGACATAACCACCCCTTCCGACTCCGGCAGGGGGCGTATCCGAGGGGATTTGCGCACGAAAAAAAAAAAATAGACCCCAAATATGGGTTTAGATGTGATGATTGAATCTCGGATGAGTAAAATGACTAAGGAATTGTAAGAATTAAAAAAAAATCCGATTTACCAAACAGTTTACATTTTTAAAGTTTACTTTCTTATTAACTGCTATTAACACCAATATTTTTAACACGGGCATCTCTAACAATTCTCACTTCACATACGTCCACAATAAATTCAAAAAGTTATGTCTCAGGCGCTGTCAACGAAAGAAAAGTTTAGATTTAGAGGGGTCTCAAAGTTCGGGTGTTTTCAACTCACACGGTACAGAAGTACTTGCCGAACTCACGAACTTGGCCAACTTCTGACACCTCCACCGTGGCCTCTAACGTTATTTACAAGACGACTCGAGCAACCTCTTCAAAGGGTATTCTATTAAGGAGTTGTTGGAACTTTATTTTCCGCACGGTAGAAGGTAATCAGTGAGATACGGCGTCGTTACGCTTGATCCTGTTATTTGAAGAACTCAGTTACGTTAAATAGCGGAAACTTAATTACGTTATTGATGTTATAAAGTAAGCCGATAAGTTGCTGAAAAATGGACGTGATTCTGGCGCAGGCTTGCGTACCAGGGATTGTTTTAAATCAGTTAGTATCGTAAAAACTAAGCTGAGATGATGTTGTAATCTGATAACTTATAATATTTCAATGACTCTAATTTATTTTAGTTCAATAATTTCCCGGGGAGTAGAAAACAAGTTTGGTATTGGCTGCTGCATCAATGGACGCGTGTTTGAATCTCGCGGTATAAATTATCTGAATGCATGAATATGGATATGCCTATTTGCATTGGTCAGGGTGTTTCTATGTAGTAATATATAGGTAAGTTTATCCGCTTTTCAAAACCCCAAACCAAAAAAAGGACTTGCATGAAAAGTTTAACGACAGTAGAGGAAGCTCATTATGTTTGTAAGGACAGCAGCTAACAGCTTATGGTCTGTTATCTCTTCTTACCCCAAAAATTTACAAATTATATTAAAAATATGTTCTACAATATAAATAGATAGGTAATTATTTTATAAACACCTACAGATTAACCAACATTCCTTTGTGTCTTCCTTTGTCACGTAACGCTCTCACTAATTTAATAATAGAACGAGCGATCGTATCTTTACCCCCCACGTTGTCGAATAGTATCAACTAACACATACGTAAGCTTCCTTAGCTCAGCAATTAATAGAGTGACGGTAATGCAAGCAGTCTACCAGAGCCCCGTTTACTTGAACACGTTATTATCGCACAGTATTTAGTTGAATCAGCATCCTATGACAACGGTACATGTCTAAAGGCCAGGCCACACACTCTGTTATCAAAACCACTTAGTAAATACGCCGCACACAAAGCACGCGTTCTGTCTAAATTATTCAAATATAACACGCAGTGAAACCACAGGTGCGTGATGAATTTCATCAATTTTGTAATATTATGATAGCTCTTCCTTTTAGGAGGAGAAGGTAACATAACTTAGGCACAAAAAATAACGTTATATATAATATATATACTGAACAATTTTGTGTAAAGCAATCATCAAACGTCACAACTTATTCGATGCATATGTTCGATAATACATGATTATCAAGACATTGACATTTATCTATCTTAAGCATATACGATACTACCTTGTTGAACAGCTACAAAATTGTTTAATAATCAAATAGCCTCCCAGATATTTACAATTTTACAGAATTCACTGATCAAAAGTAGGTATATTAGTTTGTACAATATAAAATGTTTTGCCCGCGGCTCCGCCCGCGTGGATGTCGGTTATCGTGACCAAACATAGCCTATGTCCTTTTTCATGGTCTAATCCACCACTGTACCAAATTTCATCAAAATCGGTTTAGTGGTTTAGGCTTGAAAGCGTAACATACAGACAGACAGACAGACAGACAAAGTTACTTTAGTATGGAAGTATGGATTACAATAATTTATTTATATCCCTTAGATATTTTTACGCGATTAGTCGTACTTAGTCATGTGCACCAGCCCTAACAATGCGACGGAACAGGCTGGCGTCTAGCCAGGGGGCCAAGTCTGCTAAGTTATGTTAACGTACAAGTTTTGACGACACCATTGATATTACAATGAGATTGACATTATGAGCGGTGCGATGAGTCGTGTCATTGTGGTCTCACAATCGTCTCATCGTTGTTTCAAAGTCGAGTTCTTTCGTTTGTTTAGCCAAGATTGCCATATCAATGAAATATTAATGTCAATTTGAAATAAATTTAAAATGCATTTAGTTTTTTAATTTCTTCCATAAAATAACTCTTAATAAACGTATTTATTGATACAAATGTACAAACGTGGCACTTTAATTCGAGAAACTATAGGTTAATTCGTGTAGTTTTGAAAATTACTTACCTAGTTATTCCCTTAATACTTATTTATGTACCTACCTGCCTATTGATTTTACAGTAATAATGATTAGACATAATTTTAAGGAAATTCAATGTAGATAAATAATGTACAAGCATGCTGCGCATTCCGAGGGGGGGGGGCATGGGGGACATGACCCTCCTCCCTCGGCCTCTAGTCGCGCCTTTAAAGGTAGCATCAGATGGGGCAGAAAGGTCTGAAACTCCACCACCCCCTTGGAAACTGCCCCAGGAGCCGGCGAGGGCTGTTATGTCGGACTCGAACCAACTAAATCCGTACACTGTCTTGGGTCATCATTTGACCCAGGGCCACCTCTGATTTCAAGATGGCCCCCTCGGGTGTGGGATCCACGGTGCCGAGTAGGGAGGGGCGCGCCCCAGCCTGCTTCTGCTAGGATGACCGCTGAATCTGTCACCCCCTAAGCCCGAGCATAAGAAGAACGGAAGTCGTCGAACGACCTCCGACGCCTGAGTCGTATCCGCCATTCACGAGCTGTCCCATCCGGCCCTGCTCCCACGCATCCTTCTCGAACACCACTAATAAGTGGGTAAACAAGTGATGAACGGTGAACGTATGAAAGGCGACAAATAGGCCTCAAACACCTACCCATTTCTTACTATACGGGGTGCTTGGTATTCTTGAAGAATCATCTTTTCTCAAAAAAATAATGGAACAAACGCCCATCTTGAGGTCAAATGTAACAAAGCATAAACCTTGTTACATATTTTGACCTATTAAAACACAAGTGGGTTGAAAAGATATTAATTTATTTTACATTGTCCATAAACCATACTACCACCGACAATAGATTTATAACAGAGAATAGTATGTATGTTTATATTTGTACATATTACTTATTGGTACTTTCTACTCCACTATGCAACAAAATAATAAATAATCCAATAACAGAATCAGAAAACAATTAACTACATGTCTATGATAATAACCTACTATAACTTTAGGTACTAGGAATGCCTAAATACTGCATAAAATTGAATTGTTTTACATTTCGAAGACTTTTAGTAAAAAGTATCAGCAAGCATTTAATTTTTTTTTAAATGAACAATAATAAATATCTTATATATACAATTATAATTAAATTCTTAGCAATGACTTCTCTAATAAAACAAAACCCTACATCCGCATGGTGATACATACAATTTTCTGAAAGTTTCTGTGCACTCTGATTAACATTAAACAATGTTATTGGCACCTTATTGTTTCTACCGACTAATTCAAACAATAATTTCTTTAAGAAAATGGTCTTATGGGCCTGTGTAGAATTTCTGTCTATAAATCAGTTGCCCAATTAGCATCAACAAAAATAACCATATAAACTTTTTAGGTAGTTTTATCACTAAGTACATTAAAAATGCTGAAGTATTTGCATGTTTTATACACTGTGCATTCATTGAGATGGCCATTGAGGAAAGCAAAGTCACATCATCCAAATGAGTTATATTCAAGTCAAGTTAACACTAATAGCACAGATGTTTAAGTTATATAATTCTTATAGAAAACAACTATTTTAATGTAGAATACTTTAGAACAGAAGAAAATGTATTTATAGTAAATCCCCTTTAGTTGGGTTTTTACCCTTTAACAAGTCTTGCTCTGTTTAACACTGAATTATCACTAGGTATTTAGTTTATTTTTAAAGACCCACTAGGTTTGTTCACTGAGTCCCATGCACTATTTTCTTGGAATGATTTCAACTCTTCTTCCATGCATAGGCACCACTCGTTCGCTTTGTACTTTTCATTAGTTCTTCTTAAGTTAAATTGTTGTCACATTTGTTCATGATAATAACCATACATGTTTTTCAATAGACAATTTCTCACATGCTTCTCTTCGTTCACATTAAGGTACTCTTAAGATCTTCTAGTTCATTACTTGACAGATTGTTACAGAAATCCTCTGAATGTGAACTCTATGTAGAACTAGAAAAAATTATTCCATTATTTCTATTCCAACTCTGATGGAAAAATATTACTGATGATATCCTCTGTAATATCCCTTATTAGGTTGTGAGCTTGAACGTTAATATTTAATTGAATTGAAATCCGTAAGTACTAGCTTGAGATTGAGAGAAGTGATAGAATTTATTCGACACAAAACTTTAATCGAGCTCGACCAAACTTTAAACTTTAAATAATAAACAAACATGGCCGACTTTAACATTCAATTTCATTGGTGATTGCTGCAAAGTCTGCTATAACTTGGGATATATATCTTGGACGTAAAATGTACTACTATCTATACGAACAATACGTGTTTCTTAGTGAAAGAGGTCCAAGATATGTGTCACGAGGTATAAGTAGTGTTCATTCCGAAACCACACCACAACCACACTATTGTCGTTGACATAAAAATGGTAGTCTGCTAACTTAAATTCACTGTGGTAATATTATCGCAGTGGTGTGGTCTCGGTGTGGTAGACACCATCGATGTCAGTTCACGGAATATACTGCCAAAATTGCCATATCAATGAAAATCAAAAATGCAAATTTCATCAATTCAAAACGCGCTTAGTTTTTTTATTTTCTCCCTTAATTTGGCTCTTCTAAACGTAATTGATACGAATGTACAAACGTGGTAACAACTACTTAATTCACCCATAATTCACTGTAACATTGAAAATAAATAGGCTGTATGTACTTGCCACTATAAAAAACCAGTGACCTGACAAAATATGACATTACTGAGTAAAAGTAAAATTACCTAATTAATCATTTTAAGTACTATAATATATATACATAACGCAAAAGCCTCTTGATGCATCGATCTTGGTGTAAACTTGGACGAACCCAAGGATATGTTCATCAAACATGTCACAACGAGACCGATTGCCTTAATCAAGCGGATCAAATTCACGGCCCGCACCAAACTGCTGTAGCTACTGTACCTACCTATGGGAGCGGATTTACATTTTGGGTAGGAAGCAAGTTGCGCCCCTGGGCCCCACCATTGTTGACTTGGTGTCTCATGCCGGAACTACTCGGAGAACATGTTTCTCCACTGATGAGTCTGCCGCGGTCATCTATGCCACCCAGTGGCGATGACGACGACGCCACTTTCCCGAAGTCACTTGGCTAGACCAGCTGGCAGTATGAAGGCCAAGAACACCACCCCGGGATCCGACGGCATTTCAGACCGATCATGGGTTCTAGCTCTAAGGGAAGACGCTCTCCAGCCCTGACTGAGAGTGTCTCTCTTCCCAGATCCCGAAATTGTGGAAAAAGGGGAAACTGGTCCTCATCCAAAAGGAGGGAGGGGGAGAGGCGGCCCGGCGGACCCACCCGCCACCTACCGGTCTATAGCATTCCTCGACGAAGTGTGCAAACTATTTGAAAGGGTTATTGAAAAGCGCCTTGTTGAGGACCTCTCCAGAGTGTGGTTAGACCCGGCGGATAGCCCAAACGTTTTCCGCCAGAGGCACTCCACCGTGGATCAATGCGCGTTTGACGAGGGAATCGGTTGCCCGGGCCTTGGAGCCGATTCCGTGGAACTCTCTCTTATTATCTATATATTAAAATCAAGTGTTCTAGATAATTCGTCTTACTGTTCATAGGATACTGTTCATGATCAGAATACGATTTCTTATATAAATAAGAAATCGTATTGTGATCATGATCAGTAAAAAATAATAAACTTTTCAGTGTATCTTTTACTCAGACACTCCCGCCAATAAACCATGACTAGGCAGCATGGTCATAGCACCTTAGCCTGTTCTGAAAGGAACAAAATAATGAAAAAAAATTACGAGATGCTCTGTGTGCTTGTCATCAAATGTCATCTTTGCTTTGTTTGTTTACATTTTAATTTTATTCTTTCAATTCGTTATTATTAAGCTAGTTGAACAATTTGTAGTTGAATTTATTCGTAACATAAAATTGATCCCAGGGAAAAGTATGTACCAATGAAGGAATCAAAATATTGCTGTGTTCTGACATGTGAAAACAATTCACAAACACGCTTAAACAATGTTTTTGTACCTAGTACCTAGCTCGGCTAAATACGAGTGATGTAAATCGCTGTGTTGGATGGCAATGACAAATATGTGAAGTACATCTTAACGTGAGTATCACTTACCAGTATTACTTTAATTTGAGAGCATTAACAGATATTGATACGCATAACCTTCAGTGTATTTAATAAGTTGACTAAGTTTTATCACCATCTAATGAACAATACAGCAGCGCATGAAATATGGACAAACAAAATTTTTATGTGTTCATCAGATTTTGATGTATTATATAGAATCCATTGCAGGCATACCCTAACCCCCTTTATTGCTTATTACCTAATGATTTGAAATGTATTTATTTGTTTCAGTTGAAAGAAAATATTGAAAATTATTAATATTGGACTACTACGACTGACTGAACCTGAGCCTAGCACATCATTTTCTTCATCTTTTCTCCTGAAAATGGATAAGGGGACAAATTATGAATTCCCAACCCAATAGATGCAACAGAGACATTCAAGTGAAGCCTAAGATAACAGACAGAACTACATGTTTTATGTCGTACAAAAAGTATAGGCCCAATGTAGAAAATGCATTTATAAAATTCATAAATGCATATTCTACATTGGGCCTATCATATTTGTTTCATTTAATGAAATTATACTTGGTGAAGAAGCACTACCTTCAATATAATATATATATATATAATAAACTACAATTTCAAATAAAAGAATAAATAACATCATTAATGTATTTTTATTTTCCACTACCTATCTAAAATTGTTTGAGTAGGCACATAAATAATTTACGCAAAAATCTTCAGCAGAAGTTAACATAATTCATAACATATTAGTCTTCATATTGTACCCAGTACTTATGTGATACCTTTGCTCAAAAGTAGGGAAAGCTATACAAGGGTCCTTTTTGACTTGTTTGCACATACATTTACAATATAATTTGAGCTTTATATTTGTCTTGCAGTTGTATGTCTTTTACATAATTTTTCATGGTTATTTGGCTTGTTTCTCTGGATCCTTTGGCTGAGTGCTCCAGGCATAAAGGCATCAACACACAATGTTCAGATGAGTTTCACATACCTGTAATTGGTTAAATAACTTTACATTAATATTGAATGTTTAAGTAGGTTTATCGGCATTCTAGGTCCAATAACACAAGCGAGTTAAGATATGCTTCCTTTGGGTCCAGATATGAGTAGTGCCATAGTACAACAAGAATAGTGTTATGATAACACTGTGCTGAATGTTATAGAAAATTAATTTATTGATAAATATTGACAGCCTCGGTGCAAATATTTATATGCACATTGGTCTGGTTATACTTCGGAGAGCATGTTAAGCCATTGGTCCCAGTTGTCATACAAACATCTATGGCATTCATTATGGGTAGTTGGAGCTCATAAGTCTGACCCCAGACTCCAAGTTCAAAAGCTTCAATGCGACTGGGATTAACGCTAGGATGAAAAAGATTATTTATTTACTAAATATGAACCTAATTAATAAGCTATTGATTGATGAATTAATAAATACATGAATATAAATACTTATAATATTAATATAAAATAGTACTTACTTAATGAAAATAGGCCAGTACAGGCACTGATCTAAGTACTAACATAGGTACTCTGTCATCACATACTGGGATATATATAATATTCAATCGAGTGCTTACTTACATATAGGTAGGTACATATTAAATATCATACTAATATGTAGTAAAGTATATATTATATCTATACCTACTAATAGTTAGTTTAAATATAGTAAGTAACTAGTATATAATATGAATACTTAGGTAGGTATGTTAATTAATCACTTGGTATTAATGTCATTCTTAATATATAATTTTCTGCTCTGATGGAATAATATTTTAAAATCCTCTGCAATTTCTCTGGCGTGGGCTTTTTGTGAGCATAAAATATGTTGTAGTAAATTCCGCTTTAGGCAGGCGTATATCGAAAACATTACTACGCCTCAAAATATCATATCACAAGCACGGTGGCGATTTCTGACACATTCGCGTCGAAGATCTTCGTCATAGGTAGCTTCTAGCATTTGCCACCGTAAGTATTAAATTTAAGTTTTGAAGGTAAACATTGTTTAGCTAGACCTAAACACAACGTGAACACATAGGAAAAAGGTGTGGCTGCATTGTGGCGTTAGAATCTCTTCAGTACGGTGGAATTTCTACTTTGACAGTTGTCAAATAATAGTAGACTACCATTATGCAAACTATTACGAACATATTGAAACACTATTAAGTTAGCAGACTACCAATTTGTATTTTGACAACAATTCGTGACCACGTGACCTGTAAAAGTGAGAAATTACTCGATCACAAGACCACAATGACGCGATTCTCACGTCGACCACTGACAAGCGATCGATCTTATATTTTAGCGGACTACGAAATGGGTAAAATTATGTCGACACCATACCATTGCGACTCTATTACAACGAATTTAATTAGCAGACTTGGCCCCCAGGTCCTCGACATATCTAGTGCCCACTTTACTACGCCGGCGAAACTATGTGACCGTAGTCATACGAACTACGAGTGGTTGCCGTCAGAACCTTACAAATCATAAGATGGGGTTACGTTCTTACAACAACCTTACTTCTGTTTACTTGGTGAGAAGTGGGCTAGCTGAAAAGTGGGTAGAGAGTTTCATCTATCTATATGCTAGTTAGTGTTCATTATTATTCCATGACAGTCTATTTCGTTAACGCCCTCACGCCTATATTTACACACCATGTATGTATTTACAAAAAAAAGGATATAAGTAGGTTTATTCGCATTTCTAGATGCCATAACACAAGCTATACCTTACCATGGTCTAGATAGCGTTGTATTAGTGGAGGGAGGTTAACCCTAGATGATGTAGGTAGATGTGGTATATGATATTACCTCACTAGACCTAGCATTGCTCAGTTGAATTTTTCGACTACTGAGGAAAATAAGCAGCTGGTGTATTTACGTTTTCTCTCATTCCCAGATCAGCACAAGATTGGCTCTCTGGAATAGAACTTCACCTCCCGCTTGCTTGAGCCAGATCCATACTACAATCATTTTCTTATATGTGACCATCTTAAAGACTTAAGCTATTACGTCACTATAAACGATCTTATTCCATATGCGGTAAATTTTCCGAAAAATAAAATAATAAGCCACATTTTATGGGCCACTGGATTTATTAGATGACGACCTAGTTCTGATTTTAGGGAAGGTGAATCTATTATTTCTCTAGGACTCTCGTACTCTCATTTCATGCCAGGTTTATTTATTCCTTTTATTTATAACTTCCAATCAGACTATGGACAACCAGGTGAAACAGTTAATGAAAAAAAAAGGATACTAAACAGTAGTTAATGATAATGGGAATTAACGCGATCATAGTATAGGTACACACATATACATATATACATAATACATACCATGATCGCATTGATTCCCATTAACATTATTGTACATCATGGAGCGAGAAAGTTAAAAAGAATACTTTTAACAACTTTCAGTATTACAAAATAAAAAAGCAAACAAAGACATGTTGTCAATAATATGATAACTTGTTAAAACATGTATGGTGATTAAAACTTCAAAATTCTTTAGGGTAAATCCGGAGGGAACTCAGGTATTCCCTATGAGTAATGGCGTATGACGTGTACACCGTAATTACATTGAACCCTCCGTTCTGATTGCAACAGTGATATACCTGTGATATTGTAATTTAAGTGATATGACGTCACTTATTGTATCAGTAGAGGCAATTGTCAGATTTGGTTACGCCCAGCTAATAGATATGGTAGCTGCATGAATGTCACCAATTATTTATTTATTTATTTAAACTTCATGCACAAAATGTACAAAGGCGGACTTAATGCCGTAGGCATTCTCTACCAGTCAACCTAATAGGTGGTGCAGAGAATAATGTTATAATGAATAATGTACGTATTTATAATACTGATGGTCTTGGTAGTGTAGTGACAGCAAATGAACCGCTACTATTCTTGAGAGAGACCTCCAATGCGATTCCTAGGTCAAATAAGCACTCAAAGCTTTTCTACTCAAAGTTTCTTGAAAGAGAGCTTAGGGTTAACCTCTTGATGATATGAATAAATAAATATTCCACAACATTCTACACAACGCTATCTACACCCATGGTAAGCTTAACTAGCTTGTTTTATGGAATCTAGAATGCGGATAAACATACTTATATACTTTTTTTTGTAAATACTTTTTTTTTATACAGGACACGTCAATTTGACTTCACCTCGCCTGATGTTAAGCTAAAGGCAAAGTCTCGGAAAGAGGGTCACCATCGTGGACTGTAGGAACTGTAGGAAGAAGGAAACACGTGAGCTGGTAGGGAATTCCAGGTCTTAGTGGTGCGGCATAGGAATGAATCACTGAAACGCTTGGTTCTAGCAGGTATACTCTGCACCGTAAATGGATGGCATCTTAGCCCTGCACGTGTCGTCCTGTGAAGGAAAGGGGAGGGTGGGACTAATTGGAAGAGCTCGTCAGAACATTCACCTTGGTAGAGACGGTAGAAAACTGCCAAAGACGCAACATCTCTACGCATCTGCAAAGGCTCGAGGGTGTTCGTGACCTCAGGATTCCCAATAATGCGGACCGCACGTCGCTGCAACCTGTCGAGAGCATCTAATAAGTACTTTGCGGAGCCGTCCCAGAGATGTGAGCAGTATTCCACGCAGGAACGAATTTGGGTCTTGTATAGAAGACACCGCTGCTCCGGCGTGAAAAAACGTCTCACTCTGTTCAGGACTCCGAGTTTACGCGAGGCTGATTTGATGATACTCTCGATATAGTTTTTGTTATTCAGTTTGCAGCGAACATCCATACCGAGGATAGTGAGGTGATCCTGCAGTGGCAGTGGTGTGCTCTGAAGAGTGGGAAGGGGAAGGAAAGGAGATACCTTTGCTGTAAACGCACATGCCTGGGTCTTCTTGGCATTGAACTCGACCAGGTTCCTAGCGCCCCATTGAGAAATGTGGTACAGGATCCGGTCCAGCTCAGTGACAAGAAGCTGCCTTTTTTCCGCGATATCAGACTGCTTGGCCGCAGGATGTGCGTAATAACTCCCGTGTAAGGTGCTGTCGTCTGCATAGCAGTGAATGTTTCCGTTAGAGAGCATGTCATTGATATGCAGAAGAAAGAGAGTGGGAGATAAGACGGAACCCTGCGGCACGCCAGCATTTACCTGCAAGAACTCCGAAGCTCGTTCATCACAAAGGACGTGAATACGGCGCCCCTGCAGGAAGCTTGCAACCCAGTTACACAGTCTAGGAGGCAGGCCAAAGACTGGTAGCTTGGAAAGAAGCGATTTGTGCCATACCCTATCGAAAGCTTTGGCGATGTCAAGACTTATTGCCAGTGACTCACCGTGCTTCTCCATAGCCTCACCCCAAAGGTGGGTCATGTACGCCAGAAGATCACCCGTTGACCGATTCGGTCTGAAACCGTATTGCCGGTCACTAAGCAAGGAGTGATCCTCTAGGTGGCGCATGAGCTGTGTGTTAATTATGTGCTCGAACACCTTGCACAGCACTGAGGTGACGGCTATGGGTCGATAGTTGGCTGGGTCCGAGCGATCCCCCTTCTTGGAGACCGGCTGGACATTCGCCTCCTTCCAAGCCGAAGGCACTGTACCCGAACTGTAGGACAGTCGGTACAGCCGCGTTAGCATAGGAGATAACTCCGCTGCACATTTTTTAAGTACAACCGCTGGAATACCATCAGGACCACTGGCTTTCCGGACATCGAGCGATTGCAGTACTGCACGGACATCGCGTTGCCTGATACGTATATCAGGCATTGCGTGGTCACCAGTGGGCATTGTCCGTGGTTGCATACCACAATCATCGACTCGGGAGTTAGCCGCGAAGAGATTGACCAACAAATTTGCTTTCTCTTGCGGCTCATGGGCCAGAGATCCATCGGGATTGCTCAGCGGGGGCAGCGAGGGCTGGCAGAAGTTGGCTTGCACGGCTTTGGCCAGTTGCCAGTAACCGCGGCTACCCGTGGGATGCGCCACTAGCTCTTGGCCCAGCCGTGCTATGCGCTGGGTATCCGCCCTGACGCATGCCCTCTTGCAGACCTTTGTGGCTCTGTTGTACGCCGCCTTGAAGTGACCCACGTTGGGATCGCGTGGGGCGCGCGCCCGCACCCAGGCGCGGTACGCAGACTGTTTATGCTCAACAGCCTCCGCGCACTCGCGCCCGAACCACGGACGCGCTCCGCGGACTCCGGTGACATCGGTGTATGGGATATAGTATTCCATACCTAGATTGATCTCACCGGCGACGGCAGTAGCGCTCTCAGATGGGTTCTTACCCTCAAAGCAGCGTTCAACCCACGGGATGGACGCATAATAGTCGCGCGATCCATCCCAGTTCGCTGACGAGTAGTGCCAAAGACGCCTCTTCCCCTGCACGGGTCGTGGGGGCGCTACAATGGGCACGGTGGAGCGGACCAGACAGTGGTTGGAGTTACCTAAAGCAGCACTCACCGAGACACTGTACTGGTCCGGGCGACTCGTCAACAGAAGGTCTAGCAGAGAGGGCTCTAGGCCGGACTCTCTTGGTATCCTCGTGACCTTGTGCACCAATTGAGCCAAGTCATGCGACAGGGCAAATGCGTGAGTGGCTCTTCCTGCATGGTCTGTTTTGGCGGAGCCCAACCAGATCTTGTGGTGGGCGTTAAAGTCCCCCAAAAACACCAATTCGGCGTTCGGAAACCGCTCCTGCGCATCATCTGCCGCCTGACTCAGGTATTCGAATAGTCGAGTTATCTCTGCATCTCCTGTATGGGAACGGTAAAGGCACACATAGATCTGACTCGTGGAGCCATGGTCTACGTGTACCCACAGGATGGAAAAGGATGGGTCCTCTAGACAGCGCAAACGGCGACAACAAATATCCGCCCTAACAAACACGCACACCCCGGCTTTTGCTCGGAAATTTTCCTCGATAACATAGCCGGGGTAAAGCAGGTAGGTCGTGTCGTCAGGGCGGCGTATTTGTGTCTCCGTTAGAGACAGCATAGCTGGTTTCGCCGTCTCCAGGTGTTGGTGGACGGCGTTGAGGTTTATATGGAGCCCACAGATGTTCTTGGACTCCACCTCAAATAGAGTTTTTGTGGGAGAGTCCCTAGCCGCTGTTTCAACAGTTACTGTATTGTGCGCTGCCATGAGGTGAAGGGTAAGGGAAGGCGTGAAAAAGAGGTGATTGTCGCCGCAGCACCGCGTGACAAAACATGGGAGATTGGTTTTATCTATGAATGTGAGGCGTGGCGAGAGCCGACGCGCCGAACGGAAGGGCCCCCGTACCCCCCCGAATATGGTCGCTGGGCTCCCGTCCGGTCGCCAACCGGCACGACGAGCCATATCGGGATTATGCGCGACTTGGTGGGGCAGCCTCCCAGGGTGGTTAGTCCCAGTTGGGCCCCTGTACTAAGCCGCGGGCGGCCAGCGGCACCACCGTTTCTACAGGTCTCCCTGCCCGGCGCGGCGCCCCGCGTCACACCCCACTAGACTACGCCAACACCCACCGGTCCCACTAGTGCTGCGACTACCATCACCTCGGCCCGGCTATGCACTTGCTGATCCCTGAACGCAATCCAACCGAGATTGGATTACTATGGAGGGTTTTTCGCACTTGTGCACGGTGGTACCAACCCGGTCGAAATAAGTGTCAAATTTGTGCCATCAAATTTCTACCACCTGTAAAATACTACATATTATACATAGAAACGCCCAGACCAATGCAAATAGCCATATTCATGCATACAAATATTTGCACTAAGCGGGAATCGAACCCACGCCTTCGTAGCAGTCGCGTTCACTACCGCCACGCCACAGAGGCTGTCGAAATACGACTTACTAAGAACCAAATTCTCTCTGTTTTCAATTTTACTACGAATTATTTATATAACTTACTAATTTGTCACAAGTCTCGTACTAAGTCCTTTTGTATTATTACTATTCTAAAAAAAGTTTCATTTATTATTGATTCGATAAATACTAACAATCTGTTTTCCTCACAAATTTTCTGTGTTGAAATACATTTTCTACGTCCTAAGAAGCTTATCTCTACTAACAGCGTACCATAAAGGGACCGGGGTTTCATCCAAGATCACCAATTTCTTACTTGATTGGGTCGGTTGATGGGTTTGAGAACAAAGGACTCGATCAAAGAGATGCAACAAACAAGTTACATTCGCATCGTTCTTGGGCTTAAATCTTGAGATAGCAATTCAAGTTGTAAATCACGAGTTCGCCCGAAAATACTTAATAAAATAAAATCAACGTCATTTTGTAAAGAAAGATAATGTCTCTATGCAGTTAAAACTTCAGACTTGTTGCAATATAGATCCAAAAAAAAACAACAATATTTGTAAGAAGAACCAAGTCTTCGCAAGACATTTGTTCTACCATAAAAAGTTACAAAATCCATGTAAAAGCAAGTCGGTTATTAATTTATTCAGTCCCTACTTAAGGGACCTTCTGTCTTAAATTGTTACGTAATTATCTAACCTAACAACATCTTATACCTAGTCACCATATCAATTTTAAAATATATCTCACAAGTAATGTTTAGTGCGATTGCCAAGTCGGGCACGGCCCATTATTTTTGCTCGACTTGGCGGATGCACTGCCGTGCCCCCATATCTATTAATAATAATAAACATATCAGGACAAACAATTTTCAGCAATAATTATAATTTTTCGTAACAAATTTTAAAGGAATATCCTAAAGTAATAAATAGTAGCGTAGGTTTATAAACTCAAAACATGTCAAAAATAATTTCATGTTTTGTTTTATTTAGTTTTAATCAAACATACGAACACTTATCTCGCAAAATACTATTACCATTCTTCAAGAGCAAAGGTAAGAAGTGTTAGAAAAAATAAAATATGAAAATATAATACGCAAAGTTCTACCTTATTGTGCCTCACTACGCATCAGTTATTAATATATGCCATAAAAAAGTATATAAACTTTGTATTCGAGTGCGGGAAACGTTTATATCACCTTTGTGAAAGTCAATACATTCGAGACACGTTCTATTCGATTCGTAAGAGTTATTCTATTCTTATGTATTTTAAGTTCAGTAGAAGTTGACGAGAGAAGAGCGTCAATATTTTGAAATAAGAACTTTTCTGCTAACAGAACAATACCAATCTATTCTGTGACAATACCTATTGAAAATTCTATACCTATTTTATCATTCGAAAATGTTTGAATATTAAATTTGCAGCGTCTCTACTTAAAATACGAATTGAAAATTCTGTTCAAAATTTTACTCAAACTATACCATTTCTAACAATTCACTGGTTTTGAATAAATGATTTGGACCCGATTTAGAATTTCGTTTTACAGTGACTGATCAAAGGTATTAGAGAATAAAATGAAATAAGTATTTTCATTGTATATTTAGATATTAAAAGTAGTTGGATTTTGCATTATTTGGATCACTATGTGATGTTAGTCGGTTTAATTCCGACATAGCCACTTACACCTGATCTCTTCCAAGTAGTCGCTACTTGGAAGAAACATCGTTACAAAACATTGGTCACCTCGTCGACACTGGATCATGCGTGTGATTAAATGCCTAGTAACGTCTAACCCTACACATAAGCTACTTTTAAAACAAATAAACTGCGATTAAAAGGAGGGCTCGAGTCATATTCTATAACACATACTTACCTAATTAAAAGTTCCTTTGAATTGCAAAGTTCTTCGAAGCAATGTAATGGTGAGGAATACCGTGGCAAACACTTTTCGACAAGGGTGCCATAGATATATATTATAGTACAATATACACTTCATCTCCTTTATCTGCATACCTGCGTAAAAGTTTCCAGCGATATCGCTGAAAAGGGTTTTTTACGGTTCGCTCCGAATGTACAAACATATGTATGCATACATTGTCGCTGTAGTATGCATTTATGAGACCTGACGTTTCATTTTGTTTGCTTTGGAAGCCTTTTAAAAACTCCGAATGCGGTGTGTTCGGGTCCGAGTGCCACAAGAGAATTTCCAATGTTTTCGCAGGTAACAGGGGGATTTCCTGGACATTTTTATTTTAGAAAACAGATTTTTCTTTTCATTTAGCTTAGTGTTGAGAAGTTACTTCAAAATCCTATATAATTCAGAATTAAGAGTATGTATGACGAAAAAAAAACATTTGTGGATATAAGTGTTATTATTAATGTGT
Organism: Eilema sororculum; assembly: GCA_914829495.1. Classification (NCBI taxonomy): domain Eukaryota; kingdom Metazoa; phylum Arthropoda; class Insecta; order Lepidoptera; family Erebidae; genus Eilema; species Eilema sororculum. The sequence goes on along the minus strand of OU618545.1, from coordinate 9,569,563 downwards.
ACTCAAACCGGTAGGCTTACATGAAAGGACAGAAACAGATGATGGGCTGTTGTAATTTTAAACCCCTGACCAGATTATTGAATTATTCATACCTATCTTTATTATCTAATAATGATAGAGGACTTGAGTAATTTTGGATCTACACCTACACAACAGCCATAAAAGTACGTACGGTGCGATCTTTTTTCTTATACGAAGACCCTCTTGAGCTTCACCTCATAGAAGCTAACAATGAGTTATGTCAAAGTCGCACTCTGTTTTGTCAATCACCGGCTTCTGTGGTCGGGGAATTTGATACGCCCTTGAAATGATATCTCAGAGATTTCCGCCCGCCTTGGCCCCCAACAACAACAACAACTTGGCGACCACGACTTTTTGTTGAGGACCAAAATCTCCATCCAATTTAGAGAGGCGTGCGCGAAAACGTGCTACTTCTCTGTTGCTTCCGCCGGGATGTCGACTAGCCCCAACTGTCGTCGCCTGTATGCCTGCAAAAGCTGTAGTAGTAGTAGTAGATGGCGAAAAATTGCCTATGAAGACGGAAACATTTTGAATTTAAAAATACTTGAACTATTAAGATTTTGACTTTACCTATAGTTAATAGTGACATAATTTTTGCTGATAGATTGGAAGGCAGTGCACGCTATGCCTACACAAGGGTTAAGTGAATGTTCTTAAATCCTTTCAAAATTCACTTTCTATATTAAAAAAAATAGTGGCATGGCTTTCCAATCTTACATCGACATTTCCTCACAACCCCAGCTCGCTCATTGCTTATGCGGTTTGCGAGCGTGACTCCACACATTTTTCTAAGCACTCCAATTTAAAATACGTTTTCGAATCCAATATTTTTGTTACGCAACTTTCCTCTTATCTTTACATTTCTATAGAATTGAAAAGAAAGACAAAATAATTTAACTTAGACCATCTATTTCGATCCAAAGTTCATTATTCGAAAGATTGTATTTTGTAATGATTTGTGTAACTAAGATGATAAGCGTTATGTGTTGACACACAAGCTCTGTTATGAGAGCGCCGTTAACCCTATTATGTACCTCTCTAAGGAACTCCTCTCTGACCTTTTTGACATACATACATACATATACTCACGCCTGTAAGTTCCCGAAGGGGTAGGCAGAGGTATGTTAACACCCACGCTTTGCCAACTATGATTTTTGGTCCCAATAATAGGGGGCGAGCCAACCCACTTTTTAACAGGTTTTTTTTATATCAGTCATCTGGCATCACCTGCTCTAAAATATATTTTCTGTTAATCAACAATTCAATCAACAAAATGGTTTATTACAGGCTTTCTTTTGAAATTTGCACAATATGACCGACCCAATATACCTGAAATGTCCACTAACTACACCTTACATATTACGTTTGGTATCAACACAGGCGTTAGGAGTAATGAAAGACCAACGTTTCTAGATAATTGCCAAGATATGAGGACAATCCGCGCTATCGCACCAACTATCTCCAAAGATATATTACATCTGTTGATGAAGCAAGTTCCCTGTAGCTAGGTTGCCTCCATTAGTACAAAGTTACGTTTTATCTTGATTTAGGATTGAATTTACTAATGTAGTTGGACTCCAGCTTGATATTTTCATCTCTGTAAATTTATCGTTTAAAGATCAAACATTTCTAATTGCTTTCAAAATAAATTTCTAAGTATTTCACCAATTAAAAGCTTAATGCTTCTCCGTTATTGTGAATCTACTTAATGAAGCTTTTACGGAGCAATTTAATAATTTCAATCAAGAGATGAGTCTAAAGTAAATTGATAAATTTAATATTATATATGTAATTTTTGTTCGTAGATATTTCTAACATAATGTTTAAACTATTTTTGAGCCCTTTTACTGAAAAACGGCTTTACATGGACCATCACTTTTACTTCTATCTAAACGCATTTTCTTTCTCTGCTACTCAAAGTTTTGCTGGGATAGAACTCGTGTTGATATAAGCTCGCCTTTGCACATGTTCCTTAAAATGTATTATGCATGATCTCTGCACTGTGTGTGTGCAATATGAATTTAAAAAACTATTGAACAAAAAAAGAAACCTGTTATTTTGAAGAAAATTATAAATAAATAAATTCTTTATTTAACAACATACATACAGCAGTTTACAATTTCCTTTTAAAGTTTACATTGGAGTAAGTATATTGTATATTACCCTATCTTTTTCCATAAGTTCGCACTCAAACTGTTTAAAGGGTCTAACTGTTTATTAAAGGGATAGATTGTAATCTAGAATAACACATAGGCTCTTTATTCTTGCAGTAAACCTACTGCAGGGATAAAGAGCCTACAATTAATCTCTTTAATAAACATCTACGTCCTTCAAACGTTTTGAGCGTGAACTTATGGAAACAGAACCACCCTGGGTTGTGAGAACGAGATCAGAATTACACGTGTGCGAAGCCACGGCTATCAACTAGTATAAATATAACTTTTTTAACGTTTTGATATTAAGCACCTTAGCAATACAATTTAATTCTTAATGAATGGCTCTTAACTTAGCAAATCATATCACTCTAATAAATGAACTTCATAAAGAGATGAAACCTATTCAGTACAAATGTAACTGGAAACCCAATAAAAAACTGTGCACTTTCAGCATTTTGCTATCATATTTAAAAACGTGCAACGAAGTCAAAACATCAATTAGGATTTTAAATAGAAATCAAATAGGAGTTGCTTTCAGTTTAGCTAGAAATACAAAGTGATCTGCAGTCAGATGCCAATTAGCAATGTTTACGAGTCCTTCCGTAAACATTGCTAATTGGCATCTGACTGCAGATCACTTTGTATTTCTAGCTAAACTGAAAGCAACTCCTATTTGATGCGGTCGATGCTCAGATAGTACGCGCTTCGCTGACCCCCGAAATCCAGATTAGTGTCTAAATGGTATATTATAGGTATATTTACTCTAGCTGTTGTCCACGGTTTTGCTCGTGTGGAATTTGATCACGTTCCATAGCTCATGTGAACCTGTTCTCGGGATAATATGTAAGTATGTGCTAATTCCAGACTAAAATCAAATGATAAATAGTATACCTACATAAATAATATAGAAGCTAATTCGTTCAGCTGTAGGAGCGTTATTCAATGAAGTACGATAGGATAGAAATGGAAGTAAGATAGTACGATATGAGAATGATTACCGATTATCAGTTATACCCAGTTGTCCCCACTGTCGACGCCACCACTGGTGGCCAATGGGATTTCTTACCAAAAAAATGTCCCACTTGCCACCACTGGTAGCGTCACCAGGCAGCGGTGGCAATTGGGAATGGTCACTCTTTTTGTTCCTAGTTGCCACCAGCGGTGACAGATGGAAAAAATCATTTTATACGCCCCCAGTTGTGACGTCGGACTAGTGGATTTAAAACTGAAATATATTGATGTTATGTGTTCTACAACTGAACCTGCCGTTTTGCAGCTCAATAACTTAAATTGCTTAATTAAAGTACTAAAATTTAAACTAAAAAGCTATCGCCAAAGTATTAAAACTAAAATAACTAATTAAAAAATACCTACATGCATTACATGCGTCGCATAACTTCTAAATTTCCAGTTTTCCATCTTAGATGTAAAACTGACATACCTACAAGTCAAAGGTAACGTATATTTCTCAGACAATATAATATTATACATTTAGCTAGATTAATATTTGTTATATTTAACATGTAATAATGATGAAATTCTGCATGATATTACATATTTTGTTTATATCAATGTAATTCATATTACGATCACTCTTCCCAAAACAAATCCGTGACAAGATGACATATATGTACGATACTATCATCGTAACCAAAATCACCTTCGAACTAAGTAACATCAAATGCCATTCCCCAAAATCACCCAATGCAAGTTTACGCTTATTGCTTATAACCTAAGCTATCAAATGATCACATCTCGTGGCTTATGACGACGTAAAACTACCTTCATCTATGTCTCGCCTTATTAAACTTACGTAGTTTCGTACTGAACGAAATTGGGATATTCAGTGATAGTAGTGAAAATGGGATTGATATTATCTGATAGATATCAAACTTTGGAATAACTTAACAATAGAAGTATTTTGTTCTGACTTCTTACTTTAATAAAGAACCGTGCAGTATTTTAGGGCGTTTTTCAAATCTTTTGACCAGTGCCATTACAAAATGTCCACTGATCTATAAATTATTTTATTTATTTATTATTCATGAAAATATCATGTTTGAAAAGGCAATCGATAGCAAATTTTAACAAAAGTATATTAAAACAGAAAAATGTTTTAAAATAATATCTTAATTTGAAAAAAAAAAAAAATGTGATGACGTGTTCCCCAATTTCACGGTGTCCCATGCATACCTCCCTAATTTTGATTTGTCATAATCCTCAATGTTCTCGTCATACTCATACTAAAATCACTTAGTATATGTAAAAACAATATGACAATTACGTTTTTTACAATCTTTTAATAGGTTGTTAATCAAAATAATTAAATAAAACAAAATTTATTCTGTCCTAGAATTTTGATAAACCCGGAATTCCGAGTTAGTAACAACGATTTTCGTCGACTTTAAAAATAATACACCATGTCATCGATATTTTTTAATGTCGCAACCATTGTTTGACTGTCAAACATCTGTTTCCGTTTCTATATCGAGCAATATGATTGGTCAAAAAACCGTTACTAAGTGCTCAGAGCAGTGTGTCGACAATAACGTGTTCCGTTTAGTAAAGTGATTTTGAAAGGTATGTATTATTGTTTTAACACGAATATAGTTTAAGGTTTTGCACCAAGTATCTAAAAATAACTTAAGATTATTAGAATCTTAAGTTTTAGTATATTTTATTTAAAATATTGTGATGAAGTCATAAAATGTACTTTCGTAACGTCAGGTGAGTAACGTTATATATAGCCGGAATTAATTTTGTTACTTACTGGAACTATAAGGCCGAGTACTCAGTAAACTAAAAAGAAAAATTTCCTTGTATTACTTTTATTCTTCTTGTGCAAAATGTATATTTTAGCACTTTTTAGTTTTTACCGACTTCAAAGAAGGAGGGGGTACTATGATTGGCTGTATACAATATATATTTTTTGTATATGTTCACCGATTTCTCTGCCAGTTGTGGACTGATTTTCAAAATTTGTTTCTTGTTTGAATTCTAATAATGAGATTTCAGAGAAACCCTGGTTGTATTATTCGTACAACCATTCGTACAACTTTCTCGTTGCAAGGGCATTAGTATAATTTTATTACGAAAATTAACTTATTTGCTCCTACATTACAGCAAATGCTCCCCGTATGGTCGAAACTTAGGAGCAAATAAGGTACCTAATTAGGAGCAAATAAGGAAATTATATAGTGAATTTAATATAAAAAGATAGTATTGTGATCTCACCTTTATTTTCCTGTTAGTAACTAAGAATTCCAATTAGTAATTTGTTGAAGTGAAACTTAGTTTACAATATGTTATTTTCTTTGTTAAATGATAAAAAGATGATTAACGCAACTTGTAAATTTTGTTTATTTTGTTATGTTTTACCTTAATGTGTAAGAGACTGAGTTTAATACCTTGTGTATTTTTTATAACAGAGTATAATTTGAGTACATTATGAAACTAATGTTATTAATTGGAAGTATTTTCGTTAATAATTTGTGAAAATATGATAAAAATAGTTTTTTGTTTTCATATATAATGAATATAATTGATTTGAATAACGAAAAACAATAAAAAAATGCAGAATACCCTGGCTTTTAATTTAAAATGATATATTAAAAGTGTTACTAATTGGAAACTCCTGTGCCCTAAGTGCTCTATACAAACCCATTTTTTGGCTTAACTGCATGTTCAATTATAAAACAATTGGTATTTTCAGAATCCTCATTTAATAGGCTATCTAACAATTGAATAAAATAAAATAAAATTATATAAAAAAAAATAACATTCCGGTTCGGAAACGGTCAAAAGATTTGAAAAACGCCCTTTAACGAAGTAGGTAAGTATTTAAACTAGAATGTAGTAAATGGCTTTCCTTTCAGGGTTAAGAAGTCAGGGGGTAGTCAATCTCATAGATTTTAGTAAACCATGTAAGCAGTTAATAATAACAAGTAGACCAGCTAATGCCTCGTCGCATTGCCAATATTGCAATATGTGTTTTATACTAGTTATGTTATATCTAACATTTGCCTTAACGCTATGAAATTAAAACAACTCATAAAGTCTACATACCTTTATAAAATTATATATTACTAGCCGTTGCTCGGGGCAACAGCCCGCGGCTCCGCCCGCGTGGATGTCACTTATAGCTAAAGTTGGATCAAACTGTACATGGTGTGCAAATTTAACTCAAAACGGGTAAGTGGTTTAGGAGTCCATCACGGACAAACAACGTGACACGTAATTTACTCGTATATATATTGAGATTATATGATGCTAATATCTCTCAGCAACATTTAATGTGTGAAGTAAAAGTCATTTTCTATTAATTTATTATTTTGGCAACTGTCTGGTGACATGGGATGAAAATGGGCTGCCTAGTTAATCTAATTCATAATAAACATCAGATTAATCCTGAAGCGCAGTTGATAGAATAAACCCTAGTCCTAATTCCAACCTACTTGTTGACTTTGTGCATTTCAAACTCACTTGTAAGGCAAGTCTACTAAAGTGTCATGCCTTGGGAACTCTGAAGGCACGCACAATACTGCCTAGTTTCCTAATTAGAGCGGTACTGTAGGTATGTGGTATAGTGAGCAGTATTAGAAGCAGTGTGGAATAATTATATAAGTCCCATAGCTTTGACACCGAGTTGGTAAGATTATTACCATATTATATACCTACCACTCTGACTGTATTGACTACAGAGATATCTCGTGTACGTATTACAATACGAAATTAATTTCATTCAATGGCTTCTTGAACGACAGTAAAAAGAAAATATTTACCTATCTTTTCGTAAGTTAAATGACAGCACTCACGTCGAGAGTCTTACACAAATTACGTTATAAATTGAAAGTAGGTATTGTACCATCAATACGAGCCTGAGTGATACTCAAAGAAAAACATTGTGTAACAAAAAGGAAAATTATATTTAATGCGTAGCAGCCGTTTTCCATGACCTCCTTGAGCGCCAAAAAGCGTTAAGAGACCCTTTGTGAAATCCCTCGATGTATTTTTTTTTATTATTATTTTTCTTTGTCTCGAGCCTTCAGAAGTACGGCCTCGTCTGTTAAAATAAAATATTCGACCCGTGAAATAATTGCGGCAGTAATTTTTAGCCCTCATTTAGCAACGTTTTATTATTGCGGGAGACAAAAAAAATAAGTGGCTCTTCGTTAATTCAGGATAATTATTATACGGCCGCTTTATAAAATGGCACGTGTAAGAAATGAAAAGTAAAGAAAGGAAGTAAATTAATTACAAAAAGAAATGTTCATAATGGCTTTCATAAAATTGAATAGGCTTTGAGAACGAAGTACAAAGTCTCTTTACATTGAACCAGGAAATATCTGTACATTTTACCTGTAATAAAAAAAATATATTTTGCAAACTAATATTAACAAGAAGTCATTCACGTGTATCCAATATAACAAAACAAAATAATCATGAATTGTGTAGCGCGCCATCTCAGATCAGCAGTTTGAACTACGACTACCAAAGAATGTGCTGAAAGCCAAAACCGTAGCAAAACTACCCTTCACTAGATGTCAGTACTTGGTTACAGCTTGGTCAGTGACATGTATGAAAACTACGACAAATGGGCAACAAGTCAATAGATGTCGTTCTATGCACTGTTTCTTCGGGGTTCATTGAACGTAGAATTTTTATAAGTTATATGTATAACTAGCTGTGCCCGCGACTTCGTCCGCGTGGAATTATTTTTTATAATTTTTCTAAAATAAAAGTAGCCTAAGTTACTCCTTATTACATAAGCTATCTGCCAGTGAAAGTCCCGTCCAAATCGGTCCAGCCGTTCCAGAGATTAGCCAAAACAAACAGACAGACAGACAGACAGACAGACAGACAAAAAATTTAAAAATATATATTTTGGTATGTGTACCGTATATACATTCATATGCATGTAGTAGAAAGCGGTTATTTTAATATTACAAACAGACACTCCAATTTTATTTATTTGTATAGATTTAGATTTCGATACTATACCCAGTGTAAAATGTGTTGGTTCTCTGTGGAGCAGAATGGGGCCAAGAAGAAGGAGACCAAGGGATAAGGCTGTTCTCCATCCGAAAGCACCTATACATACAGCCCATGACTAAGTGCCTGTTTGTTGGCAATAGGCTCGCCCCCTGTTACGTGGGACTGAAAATAATGGCGAACGAAATTTTGATGTTGATACGCTTTTGCCTACCCCTTCGGGTATTTACAGGTATGATTGTTGGTGTAAAAGAAAACGACTGATATCTTACTCAATTGGGTATTCTACTGACTAGTCAAATTAGTTACTTTTTACTAAACGTCAAAACGATAACTTTTAAGGTAACTTGTATGAGAAAGATTTAGTGACGTCATAAAATTTTATTGTCAAATCAGTTACTAGATTGGGTGGATCATTAAAAATAAATAAAAACTATAATTATAATTGGCGGAGATATCGGTGAACATACATAAAAAAAAATATTATGTATACAGACGAATTGAGAACCTCCTCCATTTTCGAAGTCGGTTAAAAATAAGAACCGACGCAATTATTACCGCTTTTTTACCATTCTTATTTTAATAAGCTCGGTTAGAAAATTCATTTTAACTATACTTCCCAATACCTACATACATCTACGATATGAGATCTATAGAACATTTCTTCAAACAAACATTCTCGTTCATACTTAAATAATCATGCAGCCATTAGTTTAAAATACTCGTTGTATGCAGAAAATGAAGCTATTTTAGTCTGTCAAATAATATCTACAATGCAGCACAATGCAGTAAGTTATTACTGAAGAGTGTTGAGACAGTCCACAGGGTATTTCAACTCTAATCGAGTTGCGAGGAACATTATGCTTGCATTGCGATAGCTCCTAGAACTGCACAATTGGATCCTTGATAGGATTATCTACCGGTCTTTGCTAAATTAAGGGCTTCAGACGGAATTCAATAACCATGACGTATTCTGGAGATCTGTCTGTTACGAACATTGAGTTACTTTGGTAACAATATATAGGATGGAAGATTTTCATGTCCCTGGAAGGACAAGTAATTTGAATATGGAATTTTATTGTTATTATGTCATCTGATGGACCTTTGAATTAAAGTGCTTTATTTTGTCAAATTACATTTATAAGTTTAGATTTTAGAGATTTTCTCTTCATTTAATTTACCATGTTTGTTAGAGAAATTTGATCCTTATGATTACCACTATCGATTGAAGCCTTAAAAGTACAGGAAATATTTTTTTAGGGTTTTAATCGGTTCGATTACCGGGTGTGTTAAACGAGTTTTCGAAAATGTTCGAATGCAGTTTTGTTTCTTTATAAGAGTAAAGGAATATTTGCTTTGAGTGAAATTCTCCATCTGCAGTATTTCGAGTACTTCCCCTCCAGGGGACATGAAAATCTTCCACCCTGTATACTTAACTTAAAAATGCAACGTAGCTGCAGAGAAGTTACGACTTGCAGTGACTAATTAAATTTTAAAACAAGTACTTCCAATTAACATTTATTGCATGCCATAATTATCTTTATTTCTTTATCGTACACCTAAATGGAATCTTGTGTAGGTACAATCTACAAAGACAACTTTCAATCAATCCTGAAACAGTAATTATGTAAGTAATGTTAAAAATATTTAGGTATTTGTTTGAGCGTTTAGTATTATTTATTTTTTGTTATTTAATTAAGTCAATGCTTGTGAATAATATATAGATATATTGTACTATAGATATACTGTATTCTTTCTACAACAATATCATGAATTTCGATTCCCGCTCAGGGCAAATATTTGTATGCATGAATTTGCATTGGTCTGGGTGTTTTCTATGTATAATATGTATTTATTTACAAAAAAAAGTATATACGTATGTTTATCCGCATTCTAGATTCCATAACACAAGCTATAAAAGCTTACCATCAACCATGGGTCTAGATAGCGTTGTGTAGAATGTTGTGGAATATTTAAAAAAAAAAAGTAGAGTCACTATCTCTTAACAAAATATTTAATTTACATAATCAAAATATCTATGTTGAAAATCCATATCTTAAGCGCTAAGGTAAAAGGTACGCTTGCATAAGCTTCAGCCAACAGATATTTTCGAAGACGCCGGGTACAAACTGACAACATGTTAAAATGTATAAAGTATCAGATAGCACGAGTGTCAAAATGTACAATCTATTAATGACAAAATACCCTGATGTCAGAATGTACAGATGCTAAAATGTTCAATCGACAACATGTATTTATGACCAAATGAGCAATGGTCAAAATATACAGTTGCTGAAATGTTCAATTGACAGTATGTACTTTTCTTATCTTAACACTAAATTCAAATAAAATCCACAAAACTTACAATTTTATTAATGTATTTATTGTTGTCTTAACACTAAATTCAAATTAAAATCCACTTATATAATTACATTGACATAGCAAAATCTAAGTATTCTTCTACATTGAAGTGCATGTTATACTTTAAATAGATATGCACTAAAGAGATTTTATATCAATTATCTATTTGATGTAAACATTTAATCATTTATTCATTATTACATTTTGTGCATTTTGACACTCATGCAATATTACACTTGTAATTTCTAGCATCACTGCATTCCTACATTTGATCGTTACAACACTTTTTTACGTTTGTACATTTTGACACTCGTGCTATCCGATACTTTATACATTTTAACATGTTGTCAGTTTGTACCCGGCGTCTTTTCGAATACATTATAAGCCTGTGGGTACACATGGCTAAACCGTAAAATACGCTCATGTCGTCCCACGTAAACAAATTGCAATGTATGCAAACAAGAGGTAGTATAGCCCGGGGCTAGCGACACCACCGTGATTTTCGTCAATCGCCTAAAACAAAGACGTGGGGTGAATATTAAAGGGCCGGCAACACTCGAGAAAGGTTTTCATCAGGCGACGAGACACCAGTGAGCCGCTTTCAAACCTTTCTTTAAAGATCCCGCGCAAGATTAGGCACTAGTTTTTATGGTATGGCCGTAGTGATGTACGTATCGATACGGAGATAGCAGTTTTGTTTATGTAAAATGTAGATAATGATGTTTATTTAACCCCCGACGCAAAAACGACGGGATGTTAGCTGATTTGTTAATTTAGTACTATTAGGTATATCACCAATATATTCCATACCCAAAATCGATAAAGGTAGGTTAAACTAAAGGTAGGTTATACCCACAGATTATTCTTAGGTAAGTATTTGTTTTTTAACCCCCGACGCAAAAACGACGGGGTGTTATAAGGTGTTATGTGTGTGTGTGTGTGTGTGTCTGTCTGTGGCATCGTAGCACCCAAACGGATGAACCGATTTGGATTTAGTTTTTTTTGTTTGAAAGGTATATTAGTCGGGAGTGTTCTTAGCTATGTTTGAAAAAAATTGGTCCAAGATGGCCGCCGCCACAACATGTTGGAATACAAATTTCTTTATAGGTAGTTCCCTCAATATGGGTATCAAATGAAAGAGCTTGACTAGTAGATCAATAAAATTTAAAAAGTATAAAATAAAAATTAAATTAAAAATTTAAAAAACCCCCGTCACAAAAAACACCAAAAAGTTGAAAATAAATGAATAAATTGTAATTCAACGGTTGCCATGTCGGGGGACCTTACGATATAAAGGAGTACTTAACCAGTTACGGTCCCCAGGTTTATCCTATGGTATAGTACCTATAGTAAAGTCAGCATCGGAAAGATATTGACGAACAGAGTGCTCAGAATGATGATACTTTCATTTTTTGACCCACTTCCAGTGGACCGATTATTCTAATATTTGGTACACACCTTTAGTTCGGACAATAATCCATACTAATATTATAAATGCAAAAGTAACTCTGTCTATATGTTACGCTTTCACGCCTAAACCACTGAACCGATTTTAATGAAATGTGGTATAGGGGTAGATTAGACCATGTGAAAGGACATAAGCTATGTTTGGTTGCGATAACCGACATCCACGCGGGCGGAGCCGCGGGCAAAAGCTATTACCATATAAATCAATAAAACCGTTAGAGCTGCTCTTAATACGAGAGTTTTAATATTATTTTGAGACTTCGTCGTCAACATATTTATAACGCTGACTGTACCTACCAAATTGAATAGAACAAAAATCTAACAGAATAACTTGAATACTAATGCCAGTTATTAATTACAATACTAGGTGTTAGTGGTGTAATAGTACATTATGATATAAGTGCGGTAAGTTGAAAATTACAGCCGAGGCGATATTACTAGCCCGAGCCATCGGCGAGGGCTATAAGGAAGCAGAGGCTGTAATTTTCAAAGCGCACGTATGTCATACGACGTTTTATAACATATTTACGAGGAATTTAATAATTAATACAGCGAAAAGAAAAAGCGCGCGGAATTATTTTTACTTGTCCACAAATAAGCGATGCGCGCGCATCAACTTTTTTTTTGTAGGCAAAGGTACAAAAACAGCCAGTATTACTAATAAAGTAAATTAATATTTTTGTGTTTTTGTTACAGATAAATGGTTGTAATTTATTGTCAAAATTAATTATATTAAAGAATTAAATATTTATTTGTTATATTTTATTTCCCAAAGTTAATTTTATTCATAAAATATTGACCACTTTCTTGACATAAAACCTCTTTGCTAAGATTTTTAAAAGTATCGTTCACGGAGTATCTTAAAACTTTATTTAAAAAAAACACGTGCCTTTTACATTACATTATCGCACAAGTACGTAATGAGATACATTACGATATTGAAATTGGTGTAATTACAACCACTTTACGAGCAAATATGTTATAAAATAATTTAAGCTTTTCAGCTTTTGAGTTTTACGCAGATTTTTGATAAAGTACCTACCTACTATTATTACGTCTAGAAAAACTATCGATATAAAGGATTGTTCACACATCCCTATCTCGTTATTGCACGTCATCACTAGTGCAGCTCGCGACGCCTCTCGACGCTGCGATGATTCAGCATTCTCAATCCAAAAGCCTTTTACGATTCCTCTTTCATTCTCAACGAGTGAATTCGACTGCATTCCCACGCAGTTTCAGGCATTCTATGCATCTAGACCAGGTGTTGCTCATTTATTCATCGGTTAGCAACCAATGAATAAAAAATGAACAATTTGAAAATACTGTCTCGCATTTGTACTTGTTTCAACTCTGTTTTAAAAGGTATTAAAAAGATTTTACATAAATAATTAGGTTTATAATGTACTTAAGTAGTTTTTGGATGCCTAATTAATTAATTAGGTACCATCTGAACTCTGTCTAAGTATTTAAAAGTTATACCGTCACTAACAGACGATAATGTGTTTAAGATTATTGCATGTAGGTAGGTACAGTCGTAATCGAACTAAATAAGGATATGTGTGCACAAATACGTCAATTTTGACAATCGCGCGAGTTGACGACAAGAAAACAATCAAAAATTTAAAGTTGCCAACTTGCGGTTTCCCGCGAGTTGAGGAACATTTAGGACTAAATGAGGATGGGCTTCATTTAGTCCTAAATGTCATACAATACAAAAAAAAATACAATAATCTACTTATATAATTGTATTTGATGACAATTAGATAAGTAGATATTGAATAGGATAACTATACCAAATACTTAAGAGGTCTTAAAAGAGTCCGATTACTCCAGGTATTCTATAGACTCCTTTTGCAGGAGATCATTTACCTAAATGGTTACGAGACATCCGTCCCGCTTTTTCAATCAATTCGAATGACGAAACATTGTTGCACATATTTAGATTTTAAATGTATCAATCTGACAGTAAACATACAGCCCATGACTAAGTGCCCACTTGAAGGCTCGCCACCGACGTGGGATCGAAAATCATAGTTGACGAAATGTAGGTGTTAATACACCTCTATCCCCCCCCCCCCCCCTACCGAGATTAACAGGAGTGAGTATATGAATGAATGAATGAATATGAAATGTAATCATTGCGGGCGCGAACAACCAGGGCAGGGCAGAACAAGCAGGGCTAAGATGCCATCCATTTACGGTGCAGAGTATACCTGCTAGAACCAAGCGTTTCAGTGATTCATTCCTATGCCGCACCACTAAGACCTGGAATTCCCTGCCAGCTCACGTGTTTCCTTCTGCCTACAGTCCCGGGTCCTTTAAACGGGGCGTAAAAAGGCATCTAATGAGGCCGTCAAGCTGAGTGCCACCACTGTTAACATAGTAAATGTTTACGATGGTGACCCTCTTTCCGAGACTTTGCCTTTAGCTTGATGTTAAGCTAAAGACAAAGTCTCGGAAAGAGGGTCACCAGGGTCACAGGGCGAGGTGAAGTCAAATTGACGTGTACAGTATAAAAAAAAACCAAAGAAAATGCACCTTTCTATTTGCTATCTACTTACTTAGTGAATTTTGACGCAACGATCGTCCAATTTATCTCAAAAATACTCCACAAAATAAACTGTTTTCTTGAAACCAAAGCAAAGATCGTTATCTGGGTAAATTAAGAGTACTTTGTAGTGCCAACCAAACTTTGTTACCATATAAAAGTTTTACACTGACCGAGCAATTTAAGTTCGTGACTTACTCCGGCTGAATTTCTCTAGCCGAGACTAAGCTGTTACAATTCTTGCCTTAGTTTAAAACGCATTTTCCATTCCGTACCTTTAAATCGTATATCTATTACAGTTTGTTATTATGGCAATTTATAACAGTAAATGCTGAAGAGTGGAAGTTTCTATTAGACAATAAGTAGGTACAGTTAACCTCAAATAATATTCAAATTTTGATATGAGATAGTTTTGATGTGCTCTAATTTTCGATTCAGTGTGATTCAGATCATATAGATGAAGAGGCTCACAGATCTCGTGGGTGGATCTACGTTCGGTTTTTGGTTTGAAATCACTAAGTTAATGTTTCTATAGGTCAGGCTTCTCATTTACATCAAGAATCTTCTTCTACATCCTAGCGTTACCAATCTAAAAGAAGATTTAGCTGAATTTCATTTTTTTCTATGAAGCGACAGCCTTCTGATCCACAACCAAAGGGCGATATCAAGGCATTGCAGCTAAACCAGTTGTTGGAGTTTTTAGTTTTCCAACTTCGTGTAACGACTACCATAGATGTTCGTATGGCAAACCGACAGCTTATACTGCTCTACGAGGCACGATCAGACCAATGCAAAAACCCTTATTCATGCACACAAATATTAGCACTAAGCGAGTATCGAATCCATGTCTTCTGAGTAGCGACCGCGTTCACTACCGCTACGCCACAAAGCTGCTTTTAAATCAAGAATATCACTTCGCATTGAGTGTAATTCTTCATTTTAATTTGTACGTAATTTGATATCAAGAAAAAATGTTAATAAATATAAGCATCAATCAAGGCAGAACGCGGTGGTGTGAGGCCAATGAAAAATGACGATTGCCATTAAAATGTAAACGCACAGCACAATGGCAACACGCGACGCTGCGTAATTACAACGTTTAACTTGCATCAATCATCTGACGGGTTTCTGTTCCGTTTTATTACTTTTTATATTGTTGCTTAATAAATTGTACAACTATTATACTATTTTGTTTTTATTATACTGTTTCGCTTAAGTTATGCACCAATAAATTAATATTTATTCCTAAAATATAGCAAGATATACATATTTTTTTCTATTTTTCCGCCCTCGGCTCCGCCCGAGCGATTTTAGGACATATCTCCGGTCTTACTGTACCCATTGCGATCAAACTTACATAAGACCTGGGCCTCGATTCTACTAAAGCCAAACCATAGTCGTACCGATTGCAATAAACAGCAGTAAATAATTGACTTTAAAACAATGTTGTTAAAGTTCAAAATTAAATGACTAATTGCAGAGTGAATGAAAAAGTGGAATGAAACTTTTTTTCATTTCATTTTGGACTTTATGTGTATAGAAATAAAGTCTAAAATTTTATGTCATTTTTTGCGCTGACTATGGCACCACAATGGTTAAGCTTTAGTAGAATCGAGGGCCAGAACCTTTCAAACAAAAAATAATGTCCAAATCCGTTCAGTAGTTTTGTGTCCAACAGTTAATTTTAGTGAAAACCTGGGCATAGATAGATTAGACGGTAGAGCATTCAAACACACCAGGCTTTCAAACAAATACTTTAATAATTACCTATAAATAAATAAATAAATAAATATTCCACAACATTCTACACAACGCTATCTAGACCCATGGTAAGCTTTTATAGCTTGTGTTATGGAATCTAGAATGCGGATAAACATACTTATATACTTTTTTTTTTTTGTAAATACATACATATTATACATAGAAACACCCAGACCAATGCAAATAGCCATATTCATGCATACAAATATTTGCACTGAGCGCGAATCGAACCCGCGCCTCCTGCGTGGCAGTCGCGTGCACTACCACCACGCCACAGAGGCTATACAATTTGATAATAATATAATAAATAATTTGATGCATGCAATGATATAGAGAAATAAATAGGTTAGGCTCTTGTCGGCAAGATATGTTTAAAAAACTTGTGATTTATGATCACCTACTATATAGTTTGTTCCACTCGCGATTTTGGAATTTATTCAAATATTCCTTCGGGATGAAATGAGAACCTTTTATTTTGATGCACTACTGTGTTCGCTGTATATTCAAATAGCTTTGGATGCATGCTGGCTGTATTCTACCAAATGGGCTGTAAATAAACATAAACGAAATAGAAGTTGTATTACATTGCTGTTCTCTCTTCGCAGTTGTTACTATGTTGCGATGGTTTGACGCTGCTTCGTTTTATGAATATAAATATCGCGTGACAGTAATGCAAGCACAAAAATAAAACATATACCTTATGTGACAATAACTTCACAGATTTTCGTCACTTGAGTCTTTTCAGGGTGTTCTTGAGAGACTGTTGCATCATAACTCATGTTCATCACTCTATATTATCTTGCTCGTAATGCTAAATACTTGTATTTTAATTAGCCTATTGCAGTCCACTGCTGGACATAGGCCTCTCCCAATGTTGGACGGCTTTGTCCTACCGTTTCCACGCTCGCCCGAGGGGTTGGTACAGGTTTTTATTTCGAAGTTTCCTTCTTTCGCAGTGATATCGGTTACGTATTTTCTGGTAGTTTTTTTTTAAATAAAGGACACGTTAATGTGACTTCACTTCACCTGATAAGTAAGCTAAAGGTAAAGTCTCAAAAAGAGAGTCACCATCGTCACCATGTCACCATGTACCATGTTAACAATGCTGGCACATTTAGCTTGACTCTCTCATCAGATGTCTTTTCACGCCCCGCTTAAAGGACCCGGGATTATAGGAAGAAGGAAACACGTGAGCTGGCAGGGAATTCCAGGTCTTAATGGTGCGGCTTAAGAATGATTCACCGAACCACTTGCTTCTCGAAGGTATATTCTGCACCGTATGCTATTCTTTCTTCGTCACTGATTAATATTACCGTGCTTGTAATAATTACGTCATATAAGGTCACAACTTGAGTTCACTATTTCATTCTACACAGCATACTAAGCTCCGTAAATATCAAAACTTGGTCTTCATACGCAACTCAAACAGTATCACAGGCGGTATTAATGTACCGTACAGTACTTCCAAACTTGGTCGTAAGTTATTCAACAGTTCGTGTACGAGAGAGACATGTCTATGTTCGACAGAACACAGAACTCCTACTGGGATCGTATCAAAGTTATAAATTATGAATCGCACGCGTTGTCTAGTATAACATGGCCATATTGTGTACGTTGGTAATATTACATGTGTAGATATAATAAAAAATATGTATGGTCAGCGTCAAAACGATCTTTACTTACCAAGGAATTAAGACAAATCAAACTGTTTTAATTGATATAAATTGTACTGAAGGCGTGTACCTTATATTAGAATAATCAGTAAACAGTAAGGGAGCAAAACTAAGGCTATAAAATCATTTTGAGTACTTTGTCCGACATGTATGAAAATAAATTATCAACTTTAAAAGTAACTTACTAATCTTTAAAGTTATTACTTGTTCTTTTTTTAAACAAAATGCAATGTTTGCGATTGTTGGTCGATTTTAAATAATTTTCTAGTCTGTCTTAATATCGCCTCTCTAGCAAATCTCGCAGCTTGAATTGTACTTTTATATTAACATGAAAATCATCCATAGTGGAAGCGTGTTCTAACGAAAGCAACATAAATATGATAATGAGGTGAAAATGGAAATAAAATTTAAATTTATTTAGCATTCTGCATTTGTCATACCTGTCGTATTATTTTCAAAAACCTCAAATATTGAATTTCCATTCTGTACCCACGAAACTCTACCCGCGCTCTTTAAATTAATACCAACCTAATTTGAAAAAAAATATACGCAACCCAATGTAGTTATTATTTTGCCAACTGTTCTAATACGTAGTAAGAACATAGATCAGAAGATTAATAGTACAGTCAGCATCAGATCGATCTTGGCCACCAAAGTGCTCAAAATGATCTTAATTCCTTGGTTTTCCTTCCTTCTTGTTGATGGATTGTTCTGATATTTGGTACACACCTTCAATTTTGACAATAAATCAATTGAATAGTTTGATTTGCTCTTAATACCTTAGTTTTAAGATCATTTTAGACTTTGTAGTCAAGTTATTGTGACGATGACTGTACCTAACATTTTACCGATTTAAATGAAATTGAAACAAATGAACTATCGATATGAACGTACGAGCACTTAAATGCAAGTCATTAACATTAACGTGTGTTTCAGGTAACCGCTTTATTACGGTTATTTATTCTCATTTGTACACGGACTGCAGTCACGTTTCCACCAACACGTACATTTATTGAAACCACACGTGTTACTATCGGACAAGCAATTTACTGACAAAGCAGACAGAACACCCACTCCCTGTTCTTTTCAAGTGTCCTTTCATTAGCGATGTAGAGGGCAAAAAGTCGATGAGCCGGTATTGTCTGGTTAGGGCTTTCTTATTTCCTTCTGTATACATACGTTAAATCTACTGCGTCCGTAGACAATACAATCTTTAGTAGAATAAAATAATACATGTATAATATTGGTAGGTACATATTTAGACGTGTATCACAATATATCAATTCCATATATTGGATATCTTCTATAATCTTCTATTGTACTAACGAAATGCCACTATTATATTTCCTTTTTTTTATCTACCGTGAGGGAATATCCTTCATGGATGCTAAAAAACAGTACCTATTACTGACCATAAGTCTAGGGGACTTGTTTACTTCGTAAAATCTCACTAGCGTTTCATAATATTCTTTGGTAATTTGTGTAATAACAAGATTCACTGTGTTGGAAATGATTACTTTACACAACGGTGATTTTACTAGGCAAATGTATGTCTAGAGTTTCATTTTGAATTCGCCCTAGAAATTTCGATTTAATTAAGTTGTTTACGTGACCGTAAATAATCGTATGTACTTATATAAAAGGTGCCTACGAGGAGTTCAGTGTGTGTTTGATAATTGAGTCTCGAATTTGATTAAGGCTATTAGATTAAAATATAAAGACTACTAAAATATGCAGCCTTAGGATTATTAATCTCAGTCAGTAAAATAACAAGTGCAACTGTCACTGACACAATAAAGGGGGACCCGCTAAAATAGTGATGTTCGACAATCAATAGAAATAAATAGATATTTTAGTCATCCTTTATTGAATGATTTTTTTATAGCATTTATCATGCTAACTTTTAAGTTCGAAAAACATTGGAAAAATGAAATGCTCAAGTGAGGCTTGAACTAACGACCTTTCCCTTACAGGGGGAATTTCAAATTTTCCTTCTCTTTATATCCGTCTTTAAGGGCGACGGTGGAGCCATCTACCAACATTCTTACGAACTGTGGGAAACAATAAATGATTTTTCAACCATTTTTAAATATTGAATTTTGATTACTCCGCCCAAATATTTGAATGAATTTTTTATAGCATTTATCATGCCAACTTGTAAGTTCGAAAAACATCGAAAAAATGAAATGCTCAAGTGAGCCTTGAACTCACGAACTTTCCCTTACAGGGAGAATGCTCTTCCAACTGAGCTTCCCGTCCCCTTAAAGTCGCCCTTAAAGACGGATATAAAGAGAAGGAAAATTTTAAATGATCCTTTATTGTATTACCATCAATAAAATCACAGCAGTATTGGCAGTACCTACAAAACATTAACGGCACTACGTAGGTAACGATATTGTTTAAAAATAGAATTTGTATAACAATGTATCAGTTTATCCATTCATCATTAAATTTAACACTAGTGATCTTTTTTCTTTGTTTTCCACCAGCCACCATACATGGGGCAATTTGCGAATGGGACGTTTTGAGAATGGAACATTGTGCGAATGGGACGTTTTTTACGTGGGACATTTTGCGAATGGGACGTTATGCGACTAAACCAAAACTCAGCCATAAAACTTCATTACAATCTATACTCTACATGTATTACTAAACAGTGCCAACGACTTCAATTTAATAATATTTTCTTCTAAATTACTCATCACTCCTGCTTCTCGATATAGATGTCAATCTCCAAATCTGTTAAGTACCAATAATAATCGTATATTTAAATTCAAATATGCTTTTAGTAAAGTCACCATCTCATTAAAACGGGGACGAGAGTGCAGTATGTCATTTTAAAAAAAATCCTTTGTAAATACAAAACAACAATTAAACACAAATCATAAAATAATTTCAGCATCTGTATGTTGTAATCATACTCAACTCAATGGCAACGTCCGCGCAAACTTCACCGCCAATTTGTTAGTACGCTGGCACCTCGCAAAGAAGCCTCTTTTAATATTATGCTCACAGAGTGCCCACTTAAATTAAACGCTACAATATAATATTTGTAGGAATATCAAAGCCTGAAAAGTGGATATAACTTTTTTCTCTAGAATGTGGGAACGTCAAAAATGATCGTGTATTTTTAACATTTAAGCTTCATAATGCAAGTTTTGTTTGAATTATATTTCCTTTTTTTTATCTACCGTGAGGGAAGATCCTTCATGGATGCTAAAAAACAGTACCTATTACTGACCATAAGTCTAGGGGACTTGTTTACTTCGTAAAATCTCACTAGCGTTTCATAATATTCTTTGGTAATTTGTGTAATAACAAGAATCAGTGTGTTGGAAATGATTACTTTACACAACGGTGATTTTACTAGGCAAATGTATGTCTAGAGTTTCATTTTGTATTCGCCCTAGAAATTTCGATTTAATTAAGTTGTTTACGTGACCGTAAGTAATCGTATGTACTTATATAAAAGGTGCCTACGAGGACTTCAGTATGTGTTTGATAATTGAGTCTCGAATTTGATTAAGGCTATTAGACTAAAATATAAAGACTACTAAAATATGCAGCCTTAGGATTATTAATCTCAGTCAGTAAAATAACAAGTGCAACTGTCACTGACACAATAAAGGGGGACCCGCTAAAATAGTGATGTTCGACAATCAATAGAAATAAATAGATATTTTAGTCATCCTTTATTGAATGAATTTTTTATAGCATTTATCATGCTAACTTTTAAGTTCGAAAAACATTGGAAAAATGAAATGCTCAAGTGAGGCTTGAACTCACGACCTTTCCCTTACAGGGGGAATTTCAAATGTTCCTTCTCTTTATATCCGTCTTTAAGGGCGACGGTGGAGCCATCTACCAACATTCTTACGAACTGTGGGAAACAATGAATGATTTTTCAACCATTTTAAAACATTGAATTTTGATGACTCCGCCCAAATATTGGAATGAATTTTTTATAGCATTTATCATGCTAACTTTTAAGTTCGAAAAACATGGAAAAAATGAAATGCTCAAGTGAGGCTTGAACTCACGACCTTGCCCTTACAGGGAGAATGCTCTTCCAACTGAGCTTCCCGTCCCCTTAAAGTCGCCCTTAAAGACGGATGATATAATGAGAAGGAAAATTTTAAATGATCCAATGTATTACCATCAATAAAATCACAGCAGTATTGGCAGTACCTACAAAACATTAACGGCACTACGTAGGTAACGATATTGTTTAAAAATAGAATTTGTATAACAATGTATCAGTTTATCCATTCATCATTAAATTTAACACTAGTGATCTTTTTTCTTTGTTTTCCACCAGCCACCATACATGGGACAATTTGCGAATGGGACGTTTTGAGAATGGAACATAGTGCGAATGGGACGTTTTTTACGTGGGACATTTTGCGAATGGGACGTTATGCGACTAAACCAAAACTCAGCCATAAAACTTCATTACAATCTATACTCTACATGTATTACTAAACAGTGCCAACGACTTCAATTTAATAATATTTTCTTCTAAATTACTCATCACTCCTGCTTCTCGATATAGATGTCAATCTCAAAATCTGTTAAGTACCAATAATAATCGTATATTTAAATTCAAATATGCTTTTAGTAAAGTCACCATCTCATTAAAACGGGGACGAGAGTGCAGTATGTCATTTTAAAAAAAATCCTTTGTAAATACAAAACAACAATTAAACACAAATCATAAAATAATTTCAGCATCTGTATGTTGTAATCATACTCAACTCAATGGCAACGTCCGCGCAAACTTCACCGCCAATTTGTTAGTACGCTGGCACCTCGCAAAGAAGCCTCTTTTAATATTATGCTCACAGAGTGCCCACTTAAATTAAACGCTACAATATAATATTTGTAGGAATATCAAAGCCTGAAAAGTGGATATAACTTTTTTCTCTAGAATGTGGGAACGTCAAAAATGATCGTGTATTTTTAACATTTAAGCTTCATAATGCAAGTTTTGTTTGAATTGAGTTATTTTGTAGAATATTATTTGTTAACATCATCTATGAACATATACATAGGTTGATCAAATGCTATTTGATAATATATCTATATTTCCCATTTTCCAATATAAATCAAATACACTATAATTAGGAGAATCTGCAACCTTGAATTGTGACCAAATTACAACCTAACCAAAATTGTTATACAAATAGCTCTCAAATGCGTTTCCAATGAAAAAAATGCTTGATTAGTAAAGGAGCAAACAAAACAAAAAAGAGCTACATGAAAATATCCTCTCTCGTAAGCAGCAAAAAGTAAAACAAAAGTGACAAGTGAAAAATCGTTGCTATACCTATACTCAGTCTTTTGTTCTCTAACAAGTGTCTTCCGAAGTAGCTATTAAGTACTCCAGTCACTAAGGAGAGTCGCCAACAAGGTCTCATTTCTACAACTATCCAAGGGGCCAAGTGAGCAACTCTTTTGTGTTTTCAACATTCATTTTGTAAAAAGTTATACCTGTATAACAAGTAAGGGTGCTAAAGAAACTCTTACAGAAAGATGAATGACAGATATACATACATACGTAATAATAAGAACTGAAAACTTACATTCGTAACTGAAATTGACAAAGTTTCTAGTTTAACTCAAACAAAGTCGAAACAAGTGTCTCACGGTCTTGTACAACATTTCTGATAAAGTTTTTTGTTTAATTTATAGTGGTTTGACTTTAAAATTGTAAGTATACTATTTGATATGACATTTATATTTGAGTTAAGAATGACTTGGTGTGACCCATC
Organism: Eilema sororculum; assembly: GCA_914829495.1. Taxonomy (NCBI): domain Eukaryota; kingdom Metazoa; phylum Arthropoda; class Insecta; order Lepidoptera; family Erebidae; genus Eilema; species Eilema sororculum. The sequence goes on along the minus strand of OU618545.1, from coordinate 9,545,811 downwards.
GTGGCAATTTCAAATCAGTCAAGGAGAAACTTCTTCAAAATCATGATGGAGGATGGGTAAGTATGGATTAAGTATTAAGTATGGTTTAGTTCATAAGTTGTAATAAAAAAAATACTTCTGACAAAAAAAGCTTTCTTTTTTCTAATTTTTTGAACCTACTGGGTCATATCATCTTGATATTTTTATCGTATACTGCCTTATATTATCCGCTGCTGTAAGAAGCTCCCCGAGCAGGGCCTGACCGTACGGGATGGCCCTGGGTCAGCCGGAGTGCGAGGGATATGTCGAAGACAGTTCTCCTCCAGCCTAGCACTACAACCCTCAATCGGCATGCGTCCCTTCCGGCTCGGGTGGGAGAGGTATCCAAGGGGATTTCCGCATGAAAAAAAATGCTGTAAGAAGCTCTATCAAAAAACGATTTCAGAAACTACCGATAGCAAAGTAATAGGCCATGAACAGGACGATGAGGTTTTCATATACAATATCAATTCAAATATGTCAATCGATATAAATTTACGATGCGATATCCCATTTATTACCACTGGCCGTTGCGAAGCAATAAAACCGACTTGTTTTATGTTAAAACTTTATGAGCGATATTTTATAAAAATAAAAATAAATACACAGAGGAACGATTTAGCCGCACATAAATCGGGTGTATACTTTATTGGTTTATTGTACCTGTGATATTTATAACGTGGGGGGCTTTAGTTATCAAGATTAGATAAGGACATTTATATAAGCGAACGAGTGTACATGGTTCTAAGTATAATAAAATTGGTTTTTAGTACCACGAAAAGTTTTCAGCCTTGCAGCATAGCCATTTCGTGTTCTCCAATTAAAGACGCGTCTAATGATACACATCTCATTCAAATAAAGGGACGAGCCTGGATTTAAATGTCATTAGGCTTTCATACTATAATGTATACCTACAGTCATTGACATACCTACATATTTTGTTTGTGTATGTGTGTGATATATTGCACGTGTGTGTATGTGTTTTGTTTGTAACTGGGTCAGAAAATGTTCACGTTAAATAAATGACTTATTACATTTTTTTTAAATTTAAAAGGTCACATCAAGTTGACTTCACTTCGCCTGATGATAAGATAAAAGCAAAGTCTGGGAAAGAGGGTCACCATCGTAAACATGTACCATGTTAACAGTTATATTTTTTTTTTCGAATTTATATTTCGAATATTTGTTCTAGTTATCCGAACTATATAATAATAAAATTACTAACAAATAGTTACAATAAGAACTTTAGCCTTTATAACCTGTAAAAATAATTATGTGACACATAATATAAATCTTTATAATCATATGGAAAATATTCAAAACGTAGTTTTCTATTATGCTCGCGAGGTTACGCCCAATGGGTGAAGTTTAATAGAAGTTGGTGTAAAGCGAACCGCACCACTCAAACGTTTACTCACCGAGGTAACAACCCTTACAACCGACATACACCTCCTTCTGAAAACTGAACAAACAATAGAAACCTTACCTCGTTAGAAGTAGACATAGATGTAGTACTCAGAGGAATTTTGAAGACAAGAATGTCTAGTTAGATTTAGTTGCACCATACTACCTGCTAAAGTAAGAGGTTTACGTCAAATGTGTTGCACAAGTGTATTTAGTAGCTCGGTTAAAGCTAACAGGGTTGTAAGTCAAATGAGACATTTATTTCTTATCGGTATTTTTTTGATTGTGGTAATACTACACGTTAGCTGTCATCTGCTGTCAGTTTTTATGTCGATCACTTGAGATATCAAATAAAACTCCTTCGTTTTATACTTATGATATTGACGCCTTCTTTTTGACATATTTTAACCAATTTAACGTTAACAATGACCATAATCGGCCGACCGTGGCCGTGGTCGGTTACAGTTAGCGTCAAGTAGTGACGTCATATTAACTGTTGTCAAATGGTGCAACCTATTTTGTACCTGACTGGTACTTTAATAGCACTGTTAATGTTAAAGTAAGATGGTGCAACCCAGCCTAAGACTTCTAAAGCCATCATGTTAGTGATGATACCGGTTACAACGGTGGAGGTTTTCACCCCAGAGCGCTTATTATGTTATCTACATTGTCAAATAAGATAATATATTATTGTTATATCATGCCTCAAAGAATTAAAAAATGGTGAAAATCAGGGTTTAGAAACCTTGAATTCACTTTTTCGATGGAAATACTTTCATGAAAGCTAAGTAGCTTCCATGAAAGTTTGACATAGCTATTACTAAAATCATAGAGCTAAGGTTAGGTTACTACAAATAATATCGAAAACCAGTTAAATAAATATCAAAACCATATGGGAATTCTTACCTCAATATCTCTTACCTCCAATTCATCAGAATCTATCGATCAATTCCAGCGACACGTCATGCAGATGTATCCAATTCCAAAAAGAGAAAACCCAACATTGTATCTTACTTTCTTTATTACATTGAAATACTGACAAGAAACTGTAGTAAGTTTAAGTAAAATAAGTGCCGAATATTATTCCTCTAAAAGTTTAAGTTTAAGTACTGTTTTGTACATTACCTGATATTGTAGTTCACGGACTGTTGCCTGTGGGCAACCACCCACGTGTAATACCTACCGATCCCCTGTTCACATTCCCTACTAACCTATTCCAAATTAGAATCTATCTCTGTGCCAATATTCATCTAGATCCGTTCTGCCGTTTATGCGTAAAACAGTACCTAATATACTTATATACACACACATTTATCCTCACAAAGGTTGACATGTATAAATATTAGATTAGTGAGAGATATAAATATTGTCAAAGTCAAAGTATTTATTCAAAATTGTTTAGCACTACTACAGCTTTTTGACGTCAAATTCTGCTTAAAAATAAGTTTAACATCGCTTCCTAGGTATCAGTGGAGAAGAAACGGCGCAACAAACTCCACTGTAGCATTTTACATACGTTAATTTACTAAAAGTGATTTCTTAAGACTAAATATGGACGAATGTACATTTGTCTCGTGTCAAGATAATTAAAGTATAAAAAAAACTTATAATAAAATAATTTACCTAAGTTAACATAAAAATGAAGAAGTTCGCGTTCCTATTTAAACATTATGCCGTAATTACAGCAATTTAGGAGGGGCCTGCACCATGTTCAAGCCAGACATTTTTGTCTTCAAGGTGTCCTATAGTATGTTTTTTTACATAAAGTGATCTTCACAAAGGTTTTAAATTTATTTTCAGATTAATATAAAGAAAATATTACTTTTATTGTTAGTACCGTGCAAAATGGTAGGTACCTACTTCATACCTATGAATTGAGAAAAGCACAAGAAGCCGCTGGCGTAATAACCGGCGGTCGAGCGGCAACAAGTAAACTATTATTCTTCAACACTTCATAAGAATACTGCACATTTTTCAAAGAATATACTTTCGTTTCCTCATGGTAGATTTTCAGTCCCAATACCTACTTATAATAAGACGTGGAACTCCCTGCCAGCTCACCTTTTTCCTTCTTCCTACAGTCCCGGGTCCTTTAAGCGGGGCGTTAAAAGGCATCTAATGAGGCCGTCAATCTGAGTGCCACCACTGTTAACATGGTACATGTTTACGATTTTGACCCTCTTTCCGAGACTTTGCCTTTAACTTAACATCAGGCGAGGTGAAGTCAAATTGACGTATCCTGTATAAAAAAACGTGTTTTTGTTAGCTTTCACCCCCAATATGTGTGTGACCGAATACAAAGTTTAGTGAAATTTGGGTGTCAATTTACCTCAGTCTGTCTAATCCTCCGGGGATAATAGCGTGATTTATCTTATATATAAATTCTCGTGTCACAATGTTCGCTCCCGTACTCCTCCGAAACGGTTTGACCGATTCTCATGAAATTTTGTGAGTATATTGAGTAGGTCTGAGAATCGGTCAACATCTATTTTTCATCCCCCTTAATGGTTCAGCGGGAACGGGATCTGACTCCACGAGGGTAGGAAAAAATTGGCGGTACGAAGTTCGCCGGGACAGCTAGTGTTATCATAAAAAATGAAACCATGGACCTGTTGAGTAACTAACCAACCAGCTGCACTTCCTACAAATGCCAATAATAAATTCAAACTAATATTATAAATGTGAAAGTAATGTCTCTCTGTATGTTACGCTTTCAGGCCGCAACCACTGAACAGTTTTTAATGAAATTTGGTATAGGGGTAGATTAGACCATGAGAAAGGATATAGGCTATGTTTGGTCGCGATAACCGACATCCACGCGGGCGGAGCCGCGGGCAAAAGCTAGTAATCAAATAAATTCGTGTATTTTCCAATAAAAATTGCTTACATTCAATGGAGTTGTTACAATAGCTAAAAGCGTGTGAATTTCCACTCGACACTATCGCACTGTGCGAGATCAAATTAACACTCGCTATAGAGGCACCTCGCCGCGCTGTTACACCACGAAGCACGAGGAATTCCTTTGTGCCACGATACAAAGAACAAGTCAGCTTTATTGAAAGTGCTCTCAGATAAACGGCAGCCTTTATAATTTTCTTACGGTCTCCTTTGTACTGTTTTGTACACAATCATTATTTATAATTTTGTTGTTTATTTTTTGAGGCTTATAACAAAGATTTAGTTACGTACTAATAAAATTGACAATAGGTACAATATGAAATAACGCACTTAGGTATAGGTAATCAATCTACAGTGAAACACCCGCACCCTTTCAAATAAAGAGTACATACCAGTTTCGCCCTCAGCCTCCAAACATAATATACACCAACGCACACGCACACAATCACAAATACACAATCTCGCAAGCACGTAGGTAGACAAGAGTTTCATCGTCCAAACGAAAGTTCAAGCGCTAATAAAATAGTAGTTGTAGTAAATAAATGTATACAAATGAATTCTACAAAAGTGATAATTATTCACTAATCATATCCTTTATAATATGTGAAAAATTATGACTTTACTTACTTTATGCCTGAAGTATACAACACAATATAACATCACTAGCTTTTGTCCGCGGCTCCGCCTGCGTGGATGTGGGTTATCGCGATAAAACATAGCCTATGTCCTTTCTCAAGATCTAATCCCTATGCCAAATTTCATCAAATCGGTCTAGTGGTTTAGGCGTGAAAGCGACAGACAGACAGACAGAAAGAGTTACTTTCGCATTTATAATATTAGTATGGATTCAAATGTTACACTGAAAATAAGTCCTGGAACAATACATTTCAATCAAGCCACATGTACGGTCAATCTGGAGAATACAAAGGTCGCATACGTTTATGTTATTAGCCGTTGATTACATTATACATTCATCGGAAGCCAGATTTACGTAAACAGCTTATTATGCGGTACGTCGGAAATTGCATAGCACCAGTCAAACACGGACGCCACTGTGATATTCACAATTTAATTTACGCCGAAAACTCAGCTCCGGGGCTTCATTTTTACGTGGAAAAGGTTGTAATCAATATGTATACATTATTAAAAATGTTAGGCCGCATTATAAAAGGTGGACGTGTTGTGAATTCGTGATTAAGTTGCAGGTTCCTATGCAGGGTATAAATATTCTTTTCTGTGTTGTAGAGTTGGTAAGAATATGAAATGAGCAAAAAATTAGTGATTGTTCCTAGCGTAATTGCCTAGGTTGTTTTAAGTTTTGATCGCTACGTCCCTTCCCCCATGTTTCTACGAATATAGTTTACTAGCTTTTGCCCGCGGCTCCACCAGCGTGGATGTCTGTTATCGCGACCAAACATAGCCTATGTCCTTTCTCACGGTCTAATCTACCCCTATACCAAATTTCATCAAAATCGGTTCAGTGGTTTAGGCGTGAAAGTGTAACATACAGACAGACAGACAAACAGACAGACAGACAGACAGACAGACAGACAGAGTTACTTTCGCATTTATAATATTAGTATGGATATGGATAAATCTATCGATAAAACATATGATCCCATTTATTGGTTATTATATGAAAATTCTAACTACCTATAAAGGTTTTACTGTGCGTAAATATCTTATTACAAATTCTAATTCTCGTTAAAATCTGTTGCCCGACCCGATGCATCGTAACTTATTGATTAATATGGCAGGTGGTGTGTGTGCATGCGGCTTGTAAATGAAAACAAATGTGCCATAGCGCTTTGGTAATTATTTCGCATAGGCAGAAAATATGAGCTCAATCGGTCACGTTGTGCGAAATTTAGGCGCTAGAACTGATTAGAACAGACACACAAATCGATTTAGAAAAGAAGAATTTTATGATCGGACCAGGCGTGATTTGAACCCGCGATCCTTCTCTTACAGGGAGAATGCTTTGACCACTAAGCTACCAGATCTATCCAGTCTGGTTGCTGTTACCTCTTTTTTTTTTCGTGCGGAAATCCCCTCGGATACCCCCCCTGCCGAAGCCGAAAGGGGAGGTTATGTCGGACTCGAACCGACTAAAACCGCACGCCGACTGTGGGGCGTGGTGCTAGGCCGGATGTGAGGTTGTCATCGACATATCCCTCGCACCTCGGCTGACCCAGGGCCATCCCTTACGCTCTAGCCCTCCTCGGGGGTAGCTGTTACCAGACTAAATCGATTTAAATAATTAACATACTAAGTAAATGATGATGAAAATTTCATTCAAAGTTACACAAATGTTTTTATGTGATTTTGATTTCTCAATAAGGATAGTAATTATCATATTAAAGTAGTGTTTTGAAAATGTCGAAGTAGTAGAAGTTTTTCTATTTAATGACGGCTCCTCTGATAAAACATAGATGATTCCACATCATCTATGTGTTATCAGGTGGAAAAATCAGAGAACTCTTATTTTTATATCCATTTTTGTGCGAAAATTGACACAGATCCCCAACTTCCATTTCCAAAATTCCCTTTAGCCATCGGGGGTGAGTATGTTGGACTCAGACCAACTAAAACCGCTTAACGCCTCGAATCTCAATGTCTCAAGTACCGGAAAAAGAAAGCTAACCAAACCGCACGCCTTTCAGTTTGCAATTATTTTTGTGTCATAGGTGCAGGCAAACCTAAAGCGAATTTATTTATAAGAGAAACACTATATCTTACAACATCTGTATCAAAAGAAGAGTTAAAATAACAAAGTCCTGTCCAATTTAAAAGTGCAGGCAGCATTAGTACAGAGAGAGCTTCAACTTGAATTTATTGGCGCTGAGAATTTTCCTTTGAACTCCGTAACGATCTCTGCGGATATATTTTTGCATAATATGCTTATTTTTTATATGAAATACGAAATTATATTTCCTTTTCTTAATGCCTTTGAAAGAATGACTCACGACTTACTTGCTTATTAATAAAACAATGTCTTGTAAGAACGTAGCGTAGTTTGTTTGTTGAACATAGATAGGTACATTTACGTTTCGTGAGAGTTCCATAATACAACAATCGCTTGTGTAGAAAGTAGGTAATTGGCAAAAACTAAGTTTTGGTCTCTCTTCTTTATGTGCCATTAATCACAATAATTTTTTGCCCCTTGATGAACAAACAATGTAATTCCTCTGTACACTACACTCTGGTTATAAATAAATAAATAAAATAAAAAACATTTATTTCAGGCCATTTAGACCCATATTAAAATTACAAAATACAAATCATACAAATCAAACATAATTAGCTGTAATATTGAGGGCTATATGCGAAGAACAGATTGGCTTCATTTATAGCCCTCAATATTACATTGTCCGATACATGCACCCGTTCCATAAATGCGGCCTTTGTTTTTCTGATGACAGCATAGAAGTCATCGACTCTGTTCTCCGCGAACATACCGGACGCACTGCCCCGCCATGGCAGCCCCAGCATGCATCTAAAAGCGTTATTATACTGAACTCGTATGGAGTTATACGCACTTTTTGTATATTTACGCCAGAGCTGACATGTGTACATCGCCCGGCAGTACGCGTTAAACAGAGTGACTTTTACTTGGGTTGAACATCTAGCGAAGCGCCTAGCAAGCATATTACTTTTCGCTGCTATCCCCCTAAGCTGTCTCTCCATGTCGTCATTATCATTAAGTTTATCATTAATAATATGCCCCAGGTATTTGACACTGCTCACCACCCTCAGACCGGAACCACACAAAGATATGTCAGGGATATGCACCGGTGTGTTGTCGTGTTTGAACACCATAATCTCAGATTTATTTGGATTGTACACTAGTCCATGCCTCAGTGCATATTCCTCACATATCCCCAGCAGTTTTTGCAACCCCTTGATGGAGGGGCTGAGCAGCATCATGTCGTCAGCGTAACTAAGATTATTTATATTTACATTGTCTATGGAACAGCCTGCATGCGTGCTGCTCAGCTCCTCCAACAAGTCGTTCACGTACAGATTAAAGAGGGTAGGAGAGGTTATCCCTCCCTGTCTTACACCGGATTTAAGTGTGTACATCTCCGATTGGCTTTCACCCCATTTTGCAACGTTCAATTGACCTTCATACCAAAACTTCAGTATACGAACTGATATAGTTCGTATACTGAAGTTAATGTATACCTTGCTGTTTCATTTTTGCCCATAGGATTTCATAATTTATACTATCAAAAGCGCGGCTTAAGTCCAGGAAACAGGCATATACATTTGTTTTTCTATCTAAATAATATTTTACAGTTTCCTTTAAAGAAAAAATGGCAGTGTCTGTCGAGAGATTGTTACGAAAACCAAACTGTGAACTATGCAAGTTTATACATTTTAATATTTGAGGTTGTATCAATCTTTCAAATATTTTTGACATAACTGTAGCTAGTGATATTGGTCTATAGTTTGAGATATCAGATATGTCACCTTTTTTTATTTTTAACTAATGGTATGACAATGGTTTTCATGAAATTTATGGGTAGGTATCCATGTGTTATACAATTATTATACAATATTGACAATTTCTCCTCTAACTGTGGACCCGCACGAATAATATGTTCGAGTGTCAAGCCGTCGTGCCCCGGTGACTTGCCTCGTTTCATTTTTACAATGCATTCGTGCACCATGTCAGGTGTTATCGTAAGTGCGGCCGGCACGGGCGCCGCCGGCGCACGACGGCTCACACTGTGACTGTGAAAGTGAATGCCTGCGCCTCCAACCTCCCTTCTGAATTGCGACGCAAACGCCTCCGCGATTTGTGTAGGATTATCACTATTGTTTACAACACTCGCTCTGCTCGGTTTATATGTTAGACTGTTAGTTGATTTCCAGAATCCTGTAAAATCACCAGAGGCTCTTTGCTCCGCAATCCGATCCATTTTTAGTTGGTCTTGGCGTTATACATAGATACTTCTTCTTTACGTAGGTACTTATTTGTGTGACTGCTTTATAAAGAACGACTTATTCAATTTTCCGGGTTTTACTTTAAATAGCAATTTATTCCTACTGTATAATATTCTGTATAATATCTAATTCCTTAAGAACATCAGAAATATTATATACAAAAGAAACTTTGCTATACCAAATAATTGAGAGATGTTTTCAAAACAGTAAATAAATAATCCACCAACGGTAAATATAATGAAAAATATTTATGTTATTCTTAATAGCCTCTCATTTAACATATTTAGGTGGAATTCCCTGGTTCATGGAACCCTTTCCGACATCTCTTAACCAATTAGTCTAATTATTTGTATTTGAATACGAGCAGGCTTTTTGTAAAGGCTTTATTCAACGTCAGAATTTCGTAGTATTTGAATTCGAGTACAAAAGAAATCTTAGTAGCTAACGTAATATTTTGTTACACATCTTGTTTGAAATCTTATTTTCTTTATAATGAGTGGTACGTTCATCATCATCATCATCATCATCAGACAGAAATATCCAGCCCAGACTCAGGCTCAGATGCATGGCTCAAGTCAACAATAAGTGCCCGGAATACAGCAAATGGGTTCATCCCCTTTTACGTTTTGTGTCCTCCATAAGTACGTGTAAGCCGGTGTCCACATTCTAAATTCTGTAATTTGATGAGTAATTCATACTAATATTATAAATGCGAAAGTAACTCTGTATGTTTGTCTGTCTGTCTGTATGTTACGCTTTCACGCCTAAACTGATTTTAATGAAATTTGGTATAAGGGTAGATTAGACCTTGAAAAAAGACATAGGCTAAGTTTGGTCGAGATAACCGACATACCTACTTAGATACTTTTTTTGTAAAAACATACATAATTATACATAGAAAAGACCAACGCAAATAGCCATATTCATGCATTTAAAATAATGCACTGTGCGGGGATCGAACCCGCACCTCCTGCGTAGCAGTCGCGATCACAGTGGCAGAAGGTACATAGTACTTATTTTGAAGAAGTGGTGAATATGGACGCTGCCATGCCGCTACCTTGACCGGGAACCGAAAGGAAGTCTTCGATATGTACAGAAGAAAATCTTCATCAAAAATCTCGTCAGTTTCCATTTTGCTTTTTGTGTAATCTCTTCAATTTGAAACAGACCACCAATGCGTTCGACCGTGACTAGAAGTCACAGATTATATACACGCATATGCATGACTATGTCTGTTTTATTTATAAAAGTATGTTTATCCAAATAAAATATTATAAGCTATACTGTAAGCTATGCTCGATAACACTATGTGGTATATTGCAACATATTAAATTTTTTATCAACACTACGCAAAGCGAAGCTCGATTGCGACCCAGTATTCGCTATTTAATTTGGAACACTGTACCCAAAATACATTTAGCCAGTAACCTCGTATATTTATAAATAGAACACTTAAAATTGATAATTAATTTTAATTACATACTACAATGGTTATTACGCGAACGCCATTACCTGGCGCAGACATTTTTAATTATGTTTATCCTACACCTATTGTAATAACATTGGAGTTAATGTTTCATTAAATTATGATGTTTATTACTGTTCTGAAAGTAGTATTTTTAATAATATTAATGCGATCTAAATAGATTTGGATAGAATACAGAGCCCTACTAAGGATTCCCATTTAAAAAAAATAATGTAACACACCGCCAAGACGAGTACCAAGACCGGTAAGATCTTAAGGAGAGTCAAACTGCTAGCTCGCCTCGCCTTAACATAACACTCTCTAACTCACATCATAACTTATGAATCCTAATGCCTTAAGTTCTTAACAAACCCAAACTTTAATTTGATCATGATTATAAACAGAATTACTATTAGAATTACTAAAGTTATTCTGATTTAAAAAGTGGATTAAACTCCCTGCCTTGGTTTTTCCAAGCGATAACTAAATGGGATCCTTAGAAGGTTCTTACAGGGTCGGTAGCGCGAGTGTGACGCGCCTGGCACACCAGGGTACACATGTCCATAGGCTATAGTAATCACTTCCCATCAGGTGGGTTGTGTGCTTGTTTGCCACCTAAGCATTATAAAACAATCTCTTCTGTGACAGATATCAAAATAATGTTGTAAATCCGGAAGCAATTTACTCCGTTGCCCTTAAAAAACAACTAAACTTATGTTACTCTGGCCAAAGGTATTGACCAGGAAACTTATTTAATCAAGTAGGAAACTTCTTTATGTGTTCTCACCACTTGATAGTTGATACTTCGACAGCCTATGTGGCGTGGTGGCGACTGCCACGCAGGAGGCGCGGATTCGATCCCCGCTCAGTGCAAATATTTGTATGCGTGATGGCTATTTGCATTGGTCTGGGTGTTTCTATGTATAATATGTATATATTTACAAAAATAAAAGTATCTATGTTTACCGCATTCTAGATTCCATAACACAAGCTAGTTAAGCTTACCATGGGCCTAGATAGCGTGGTGTAGAATGTTGTGAAATATTTCTTATTACCTTTTGTCTATAAAATTGGGTATTACGAAAGAAAATGATTTGCTCTTCTCTTTGAAAAGGAAATTTCTTTAATAAATATAGCACATCTAACCCAAAAGGTATAGTATCTTACTATTTGTAAGTTAAATGACTACATAAATATCTAAACCGATCGTAAGGTAATGAACTACCAACATAATTTGGTTACGTTATGTATGTTACGCAAGAATACGTTGACTCAGGGGAAAATATCATATCTACATCTTTTAGGAGCTTTTTATTCCTGCCTTCCTTAATCCAATCTTTTAGAGTAATTTTAAGACTGACAAAAAAGTGGTAGTGTGTGTGCAACAAATTTGTACTTTAAGTTCATTTCGTTTTCACTATATTTGTATAATGTACGAAAATTGACAACAATAAGCAATCTAGACCTATACTAATATGTTTTGGTTTAATATACAATATACTTCGATGTACTTTTTTAAAGTATCTATGGAAAACTCACGTCAATTAAAATACATTATATAATCCATACTAATATTATAAATGCGAAAGTAACTCTGTCTGTCTGTATGTTACGCTTTCACGCCTAAACCACAGAACCGATTTTGATGAAATTCGGTATAGGAATAGGTTAGACCTTGAGAAAGGACATAGGCTATATTTGATCGCGATAACCGACATCCGCGCGGGCGGAGCCGCTGGTAAAAGCTAGTATACAAATAGTTACACTAGTCGGAAATCGAAACTGCGACCTTTAAGTCGAATTCCATTGGTAAAACCATTACGTTATATGTAGGAACCCTGTGAAATCGGCATCAGATTATATTATGGTTCCTATAAGTAACAAGTATGTTGTATAACAACAACATGATGGCAGCAAATTGTCATAATTATTCGTATAGAGGCCTCTCTGCATATCACAGACGAGACGGTACAACTTGAATGAAGTGAGCTTGTTTTGTACCATCTAGAAAACATAACCAATTATTATTAATAACAATGTGCTGTGCACCGCTACGCTATATCTACGATTGTAGCTTCTCTCTCGTAGCTCCTCATGCCGCGTAGCAACAGTTGCATTTGGTACGTGCTACGAAACGGCCGCATACATCGGCGAATTAGAATTTACAAAAATCGTAAATTACAATGTGACCTATTTTAAGTTTGCGATTTTAATTAAAGTTAAACGGATTCTGAAGTGATGAAAGATTTGCAATGTTTGCCGTGATGACAGAGTGAATTATGTGGAGTCTGTCTGTGTATTGTTATTTATTATTAGCATACATAAAAGGTAAAGTATAGACTTATAGGAACATAAAATATTAAGTAATACCTTTATTTTTCTGTAGGTTCACTACGGTTTTTTGCACTACAGATTAAAGATTCTGATCGTAGTATGTAGCAAGTACTTATTAGTGAAACAGTATTCAATAATGCTTATTGTCACGGTGTCATAGAGCACGGCATTATTTAGTTTTATTTTCATTTAATTTGATTATTTTTGAGAATAACCATTATATATATTGTGTCTCTGGATATATTAATGATAATAGTAATATGTACTTAAAACTACATGAAGTAAAAAACGTAAAAACTTAGGGAACTTTTCACACCCAAGCAATCCCATTTTGAATACATTGTCAGTGGTGGGATACCAGTAAAGTGTATACAATTTCTTTATTTTGGACTAGCTGGCCCGGCGAACTTCGTACCGCCAATCTTTTTCCCGTTGCACCCTCTACTATTTTAAGCATGTATTATACATATAAACCTACCTCATGAATTAGTCTATCTATTAAAAGAAACCGCATCGATAGCTGTGGCGTAGTTTTTACCCGACTACGGCGAAGCCAAAAGGAGGGTTATGATTTTGACAGGCTATGTATGTATGTATGTATGTTCATTTGTTCCCTCATAGCTCCTCAACCACTTATTAGAACTGGACAAATGAGGTATCGTTACAAGCGGCTTGATCATCCGATGGTTATAGGCTATATGACGTGTCACTCAATGTTGTGTGGCGCCCTCTAGAGCTCTTAAGGTGCTGTCTTAAAAAATAAATTAGAGATAATTATGCCGTGTTTGGTATCAAATGAAAGGGCTTAATGAGCACATTTCAAATATGTATACATTATTAGCTTTACTTTGCCCCAAAATAATATAAATAAAAAATAAAGTTTAAAACTAAAACCCGACTACCGAAAAATCACGCTCTTAAAAGTAACAAACAAGAAAATATCAAGGATAGCCGTGGTCGTATGCCACTTACTCTAATAAAACAAAACATTCTAGGGAAAAGTGGCATACGACCACGGCTATCCTTGATATTTTCTTGGTTGTTATGAAGATATAAGCATGCATAGGGACGGAGAGACGCGGAAAGCGACTTTGCTTTATACAATGTAGTGATTGATAGTGATGATTAGTCAGTGAACAACCCGCTTGGAATTCTCATTCAGTTCCAGCAGCCCATGGGAACCTATCCCCGAGATTAAATGGTCTATGTGCTATTCCAGACTATCCCTCTAATAAATTTCAGCCAGATCCATGCAGCCGTTTGAGCGTAATTAAATAACAAACATCCCAACATTCCAATAATCACACTAACACTTTTGCATTCATTCTATAATCCATACTAATATTATAAATGCGAAAGTAACTCTGCCTGTCTGTCTGTATGTTACGCTTTCACGCCTAAACCACTGAACCGATTTTGATGAAATTTGGTATAGGGATAGGTTAGAGCTTGAGAAAGGATATAGGCTATGTTTGGTAGCGATAACCGACATCCACGCGGGCGGAGCCGCGGGCAAAAGCTAGTATTAGTATAAACTTTAGCAACATAGCAAAGGTAAGGAAACTTTGTATGGAGTAAGGAGTTTTATATTTGCGTTAAAGATTTCACGTCAAATTCGTATAATCAAGTTAGATACCGGTCTTTATGACCACACCGCATACATAATAATATTCTTATTATATATTCACATTCCGAGTTTAACTGAGAGAAATAAAATATTTTAAATGTGCTTGATTTACAGTCTAAATGCTAGAATTTTGTTAGTGAATTTACCTTATTTCGTAACTAAATTAAGAACCCTAATATACATAATTTACTCAGTCATGTCCGTTCATTCCACCGTCTGTGAGTTACCGTTGTTATTCGTTGACAGTTTGTGTCTATTGCTGAAATGTTCTATTTAAGGTATTTAAAGTTCTTAATGATTACGGGAAAGGAATTCAATTCAATTCAATTTATTTAATATTTACAATAACTTGCTCACATTATCTATCTTATAGAAAAATTACATTACACTGTGTTAGATTTACAATCATTAGTAGTTAATTGTATTTAGGTATTATTGGGACAATTATATTAAAATTTAAAATTTAGATGAATACAAGATAGAGTAAACGACGGTGTCTGTGCTAGTATGAACTGTGTGACAGACACCAGAATAAAGAAAATAGAAGAAGGAGAAAGTCTATCTAATATATAAAATTCTCGTGTCACAGTTTTCGTTGCCATACTCCTTCGAAACGGCTTGACCGATTTTGATGAAATTTTTTGTGCTTATCCGGTATCTATGAGAATCGGCCAACATCTATTTTTCATCCCCCTAAATGGTGCAGCGGGAACGGGATCTGACGCGGATCGCGGGGCGGGAAAAAATTGGCGGTACGAAGTTCGCCCGGACAGCTAGTACTATTATATAATTGTAAATTGGAAATCTTTGTTTGCGATGGACGCAAAAACTACCGGACGGATCTTGATGCCGTTTTTTTTATAAGAAAGGTCTTGATCAGACTTAAAATCTTACGTTTTTTTTATTGCAATCAATCAAACGTAAGGTATAGGTTGCTGTGGGTCACGGTCCCGGAACCATTATTTCTGTGATACATTGGCATGAAGTACCAGGCTCCCAGAAATTTTAAGTAACTTTGAACTGGGTCGCGGGAACAGGAGCAGTGTGTCTTAAACTTTTCTATTTCTAACTTAACGCGGGTGAAGTTGCGGGCAAAAGCTAGTTTTTAATTTAAATTGTCAAAGTCTTGAAATATATCTTTGAAGTTCTAAATTCTGCACAGTTATTCATCTTCTTCATTTTAGCGTTAATCGCAGTTGCATCCGAAGAAGTCTGAGGTTCGCTTTACCGGTCTAACTGCGAATTTGGCTGAACTTCGATAAATGAAGCGACTGCCATCTGACCTCCGGGTTACCAAAGGCGATATCGAAGCATTAAAGTTAGAGCAGTTGTTGGACCTTTGAGGGCTTTAACTACCCTCAAATATTTGCACTGAGCGGGGATCGAACCCGCGCCTCTTGCGTAGCAGCCGCGTTCTTAACCGCTAGGCCAAGGAGGCCGCTCAGTTGTTAGTCGATCTAAAACAATACAACCGTATTAGTTACAAACAAAAGTAATGTGATTTGAAAAGAGTGGTCGTGATTTTTATTGCCTGGTTCTTTTCACGTAGGATTTTACTCAGCTCCAATAAAATCCAGAAATATTTAAATGATAAACAAGCTTGGAAATGAGCTGTTCGCTCAGAGAAAGCATTGTATCTAGACCATAAGTTTTAGGCTAAGTAAATGTTTGTAAATAGACCAAAAAAAATGCCCGCTGAGTTTCTTGCCGGAGTGGTCCATTTGCTAAACAAGTATTTTATATTTACTTTGTGTTGACGTTTTGTAACTCGGATTTAATGGTCTACGCAGAATAAACAATTTTTTAATTTTGAATTTCAGCTTAAAAATTTAGTGCCAGATCCACAAGGCAAAAGATATTTGCCTATTGCCTTTCAAGTCTATAGGTAAGGCATTAAATAGGTATTTACTTTACCTATTGCCTTGCTAATATGGCAGTACATTATCTTCTTTTTATTTTATCCTATCATCCATTGCGCTTTGTTGTATAGTTTTAGATTGATATAGCTTTTCAAGGTGCGACTACCATCTGACTTCCTAACCCCAAGAGTAACCCCTCCGTTAAAACCTCATTTATTATTCAGCAGGTACCCCGACTCGCATGTAAGGTTGACTTGGGCCCAGAAGGGCCCTATATTCCCCATAAATGCACCTAATAACATGATTTATAGTGGTTATCCACCTGAAATTTGGTACCAGGATAGCTTATCCATACTAATATTATAAATGCGAAAGTAAGTGTGTCTGTGTGTCTGTATGATACGCTTTCATGCCTAACACTGAACCGATTTTGATGAAATTTGGTATAAGGGTAGATTAGACCTTGAGAAAGGACGTAGTATATGTTTGGTCGCGATAACCGACATCCACGCGGGCGGAACTATGGGCAAAAGCTAGTAGTCACATAACCATGAAATAGAACCCCGTGGGTTTGCGGGAACTGGATCAGATTTCCACGCGGATGGATCTGCGGACAAACAGCTAGTGAGTACATACTTAATTTCATATAGATTAACTTCTTATACCTTGTTTGCAGTATGCATATGTCTTCGAGTGGTGGGCATAACGGTGCCAAATCTAAAGCAGCGTGGTGAATCAGCCACTCTGACCTGTGAATATGATTTGGAAGGCGGTAAACTGTATTCAGTAAAGTGGTACCGAGACAATGAAGAGTTCTATAGGTTCATGCCGAGGTTAATTCCGCCACAGCATGCACATAAACTTGATGGAGTTAAAGTCGATGTGAGTATTTATTAGGTTTTAGTACAATCTTGTAAGTTCAAGTAAGTTATCATTAACTGCAAATAGGAGTGAAAACTAAGTAAGTTGTGTGTTATATCATCGTGATGTGATGCGTTCGGTGACGGCTCCAGAGTTATGTGACAATGGCGCAAGTTCCATGATTTTTGTTCACTTCAAAAGTCTGGAAATAGAAACTCAAATAGTGGATATTTAAGTTCAAATAGTATTAAGTAAATAAATATTCCACAACATTCCACACAGCGCTATCTAGACCTATGGTAAGCGTAGCTTAACTAGAATGTAGAATGCGGATAAACATACTTAGATACTGTTTTATGCGGATAAACATACTTACATACTCGTACTATACATAGAAACACCCAGACCAATGCAAATAGCCATATTCATGCATAAAAATATTTGCACTGAGCGGGAATCGAACCCGCGCCTCCTGCGTAGCAGTCGCGTTCACTACCGCCACGCCACAGAGGCTATCAAGTAACTCAGTCATACTTTATCTAGCATTCAAAAGTATCATACAAACAAAGTTTTCTATCAAGAAATGTCACTTGTAGAAATGGAATTCGAGAGTGAAACAATTTCTCTCTTGACTTTATGAAGCTCTAAGAGTTTCTAATTTAAAGTTTCTACAGTTCTACCTACTCATTACCGATATTAACTAACAGAAGTTTTCTTGAAAATGTGGACCAGCGATAATGGCTGTATTCCTGTTTTCCAGCTGCCGAGCACAGTGCCTAACAGACGCAGCCCTGCCGTTAATCTACAGTTACATTGTTCTATTTGTACGTTTTTGTTGCCTCGGCTCTAGCTTCGAAGATCGATTTTAAATGCATCGATTTATCACTTCATTTGGTCTTTTTATGATGATCACAGCAGCCTGTAATCATTCTTAACGGCATTCAGTTTCAGAAGTCGACAGCTAGACGGGTACACCTTCGGGAGCTAACTCTCAAGTCTCGAGGTTTATACCGGTGCGAGGTGTCTGAAGAAGCACCTTCCTTCCAATCAGCACAGTCAGAGGCGTTCATGGAAGTATATTGTAAGTACCTAGGTAGTTCTTACCTGACCTTCAAAATATCTACCTACTTTTGATTGTAGTATCCATTACAAATATCAAAGTGTTAATTTCTTATCAAAATATTTTACTTTTTAACCGTACTACGAGGAACGGTGTAAGTAAATCAAATTACGTCACGCCGCACACAGATTTTTTATCCTAGTAGGTAGGTTTGATTGATTGATTTATTCTTTATTGTTATTACAGGTAGGTATACAATAGGTCTGATAGTTTAGGTACAGAACTCTGTAATATACCGCATTAGCGGTGTACAATATTGGTCAAATATATATAATTATTTTTTTATTGATGAACAATCTATTATTATTATGTCAATATAACAAGTGAGGATACGTTTTTGTAATATTATATTATCCTTTTATTCCCTTTTTTTAGGCCTGTCTTAAATCTTCGAATACTATTGTAATTTTTTGCAACTCTGTAAATAACGGTAAAAAAATTACGAAAAAAATTAAGTAGATGTATTAACACTCAAAGATCTCAAAAATGACATAACATTAAAATCCAGATAATTGTAGTTAGGTATCATTTTATTCCCCGGGGACGGCGATATGATCATACGAGTAATAATGATATCAGTCATGAAATCGTTAAAGTTGTGCCATAACTTCTCTCTTTTCATCTGCTACTAGCACAGAATAGATTAATAGTACTCTACTAGGCTACTAACTCACTTTATGAAGGTACAAAGTTAATTTCATTATTACCTATCCCCCATCACCGACGATTGACGAAAAACCAGATTTAATTACAATTACCTATCAATTGTAACACAACAAAATAACAACGCGTTCATACTCTACATTTAGCTACAATAATTCTACACCATATTCGTAAATCGATTCTTTAATAGGTTGTTGAAGCATGAGGCAGGCGCCTTATTGAACAACACGTAAAATGTACACACAAAGCCTTTCTTGTATCTACATGAATAATACTTGCCTTCGAATCGAGAGATGTAGCGATGTAGAGTAAAAATCTTTTATCTTCAATCATCCTGGGCGTTGATTCTGCTTAAGCCAAACAGTGGTGCCATCGCCACTGCAAAAAATAATAGCTTTTAAAGCAATGCAGTTAAAGTTCAAAAATTAAATGTCTTTTTGCAGAGTAATTGAAAAAGTGTAATGAATGTGTTTTCGTTTCATTTTGAACTTTCGGCGTATAAAAATAAAGTCTAAAATTTAATGTCATTTTTTGCCGTGACTGCGGCACCACAGTGGTTTAGCTTCAGTAGAATCGAGGGCTTATTGAGGCGTGTGTCGAATGATTGGCGACCACGCTACATCATATTTTTGTGTTGGAGTATTTCGACCCCCGGATCGAAACGCCTAATAGCTACAATAATAATGGTATTTTAGTCCCACGGGCCTATACGTCAGATCTAGGACGTGTCATTGACTCATTGCTTAAGTAGGTACTTACATACATATTTTGGTGTCGGAGTGTTTCGACCCCCGGACCGAAACGCCTAATAGCTACAATAATAATGGTATTTTAGTCCCACAAGCCTATACGTCAGGACCTAGGACGTGTCATTACTTAAGTAGGTACCTACATAATGTTTGATCTACAACCGTATTCCAGACTTTCCACGGGAAACTCCACGAATCACAGGCCACGAACATGCTTATCGGATAAATGATCTCCTAGACGTAAACTGCTCTTCAGCCAAATCCTTCCCTGCACCTGATCTACAGTGGCTCATTGATGGACATAAGGTAGGTACCTACTTATTATATTACAAGCTTGTATATCTACTTATATTTATTAAGGTACTAGCTGACCCGGCGTACTTCGTAGCGTCAATTTTTATCCACCTGCGTGGCGTCAGATCCCGTTACCGCTGCACCCTCTACTATATTAAGCATGTATTATACATATACACCTTCCTTTTGATTCACTCTATCTATTATAAAAAACAATAAAGTTCAAATTGACTCTACATTTTATTTAGAGAACGTTTATATGGGAAAAAGAAAAGGGCTGTTTTTAGGATAATCCCAGGAATTATTCGAATTTTTCTCACCTTTTAAATCTTCCCTAGACCTTCAAGAACATTTCAAGACCAAGGTAAAAATATCCGTTCAGCCGTTCTCGAGTTTTAGCGAGACTAACGAACAGCCATTGATTTTATATAGATAGATTACCTACACTGAACCGATTGGACGTAATATCACAGAATAAATATTATATAGGACAATGCGTAGGTACTTAAGTACCTACCTACACATCTTACGGGTATCGGTATACGGATCCCCATTAACACCTTCGGGGCCGAAGCAAATTGTAACTTGAGATTTAATTTAGCGACTTTAGATAGGTAGGAAATTAAAATAACTATTATAAAGTAGATCCTTTGTGTGAAGTAACGAGCGGTTTGTTAATTTCAGATCACTGACAGGTCATGGCTGATCGAGTACCATGCGACACTAACTCCTCAAGGTCTGCTGGTGTCCACCCTTGGCTTGAAAGCGCCCACAAAACAACGAATGAAACTCAAATGTGTCGCCACTATAGGAACTCATAGACGGGAGAGAACAGTAACTATCGGTAAATATTTTGATATTGTGTCAATTGTGAAGAACTAGTAAGTAGATTTTCACCAATACGACCTTCAAACTTTCAAGTAAAGAGCGTACAGCGTACTCTCTTTTAAAAGGAAGGCAACGCACTTGTGACTCCTCTGGTGTTGCGGGTGTCCATGGGCGGCGCTGATTGCTTACCATCAGGCGACCCGTCTGTTCGTTTGCCTCCGTATTCCATAAAAAAACACAGCGTTGGTCCCAGTTGCATCCAAAACTTGCACTTTGGAGCTATTCACACGCTTCTTGGCCTTTGCCTAAGCCCTAAGCGACTGCCGCAGACCTTCCAACCTCGCGAGGAAAGTCTGTGACAGAGTCTAGTCAGACATCACCTACTTCAACCATTGACAAATATTAACATGCAATAAGCTTACCCTGCCAGCTCACGAGTTTGCTTCTTCCTACAATTCCGCGTCCTTTAAGCGGGGCTTGAAAATGCATCTGATTAGGCCGTCAAGCTGAGTGCCACCACTGTGAACATGTTACATGTTTACGATGGTGACCCTCTGTCCGAGACTTTGCCTTTAGCTTACCATCAGGCGAGGTGAAGTCAAATTGACGTGTCCTTTTATAAAAAAAAAACTTATTTGAATTTACAGTGATATGTTGCAAATAATTTACACATTGTTCCTATTTTTCAGAAATAAACTCATCGAGCGCAATGAAGCGGCTAAGCTTACTGTTAATGATAACAGTGAACATTGTTTGTGTTAAGATATCGTGATAGTTACATAATTTACTAGTGTCCATTACTCGTGTAAATAAAAATCATTTTTAAATGTGTTGGTTTCATTTTTGTTCCAAATTGAAAATATATTTATATAGTCATGGGTATTCTGGCCTGTTACCTACAAGCGTAAGAAATAAAACAAAATTTATTCAGAACGTTATAATAAGTAATCACTTATAGTAACAATATACAAAATAATGAACATAAATGAAGATCATACTAAGCTCGAAATTAAAAGTAGATATATTATTTATAAAAACAATAATAACTAAGATTAATTTATGTACTAAAAGCGAAAATATCTTTTACATAAATTCAATAAAAAATATTATATATAGCTATCGAAGAATCTATTGTTTTATTTACAGGATACAAATCTTAGAATACAAGAAGTGTAGAGTACATCATAAGTCAGTAAGTAAAAGTGCTCACTAGATCTTGATCTTCGTAGTATGATGAATCTCCCACCTAATAATTTAATTACATGGTTGCACAGTTTCTCAGTTATAGGACGTCTTAGAAGAGATTTGGGGCTTAAACGAAGTAGCATTATGAAAGTAAATAGTTTTACTGTACTTATAGTGATTCCCAAAAGATGCAATATGGACATGACAGTATGCACTGGACAGTGGACATCCCAAGCGTCAGTACAGACTACGGTTGTAATATCGAAAGAATCTGAAGTCTTCGATCAATAGAATTCTATATAAGAATAGTAATATTGTCTGCTGATTACTCTACATTTAATATATTCTAATATAAAGAGTATAAACAAAAGGCATGTACAGTCGACTAAGAAGATACGTACCTATACATACAATTTTATATGAAAATGTGTACACGTATCTCCTTTGTCGACTGTACATACATATCAGTGAATAACTCTCGGCACGTGAATTAGATGTATCTATGTAGTTACCTTTGATTATATTACCGGGTGTAAGTGGAACCAGGTAAATAACACATTGGCATACTTAAAAATAAAATCGATTTGGACAAAAAAAAATCTTATTTTTTTTTAAATTTCTTATTTTGCATTATTTACTCTCCATCGTGTTAGTAAAGCTAAATGAAACAGTAATTTCATAAAAAACACCATTACAAAGAAGCACGCGCTTGGCGCTACTTGTTTTTTTTTTTACTGATGTGCGGTAGCCTAGTGGTATGGGTAATGGACTGCTGAGAAGAGGTCTCGGGTTCGATCCCAGGTTTACCATGGCACACACCAATGACTTTTCGATGCTTTTCGAAGTTATGTGTGTATTTATCGCAGGTTTATAAGTGCCCGGTTAGTGGCAATAGGCTCGCCAACTATTACATTGGGACCTAAACATAAACTGGCGAAATGTGGGTGTTAGCACCTCTGCCTACCCCTTCGGGGAATACAGGTGTGAGTTTATATATGTATGTTATGTCTTTTTATGAAATTACCGTTTCATTCATCTGTCCAAAAAGGAGAGCTTATTAGCTGGTTTCTGGATTGAGAAATAGAAATTAATCAATTTCTTTATTTAAAAACAAGCTATGTATCACTTAGGGAACATTTCACAAATTATGATATCAAGTTTTACCCAATGAATCAACGTGTAAGCACGCATGATTTGATCATTAAGGGTGTTATCAAATGTATCAGATCAAAAGAATATTATGCTTCATTAGGCCGATAACAAACTTGATAAAATTGCTGACGCGTGTTAATGTTCTATTGATACATATAGGGTAGTGCAGTATCTCCACAACTAATAATCTAAAAATTTATCAACTGATACTAACTGTCATTTAAATTACTTAACATCAAGTTTAGACTCAAAAAGGTAGATCATGTGTTGTCTTTACAGATAGGGAGAAAAAGTGAGTGTTGGCTGTTATTTTTATATCACATGGGTACTAACAAAATAGCACTTTTGAAAAATTATATTCTGTAAGAACCTCATTTCTTATTACATTTTATTTCATAATTGTATCTTAACAATAAAACATCATAACGACGAATATTATAAAAATGGTGTAACATGTAAAGAAGAGAAATGAAGTGACAAAAGTAGCAAGGAATTTCTCTTACCTAATGCTCATTAACACTTATTGTTTTTTTTTTGGATGGATTACTAATTGAAGCTTCTCCATTGTCACAAAATTGTGCCCAGTACTCATATCATGCCATTTAGAATACAATCTGAATATTTTAGATTAACATTTGTTCAGAAATATTAACATTATTATTTATTACCAATAGGACAAATTCTTTCGTATAATTTGCTATATCTAATATCTCACATTTATTTTTTCTCTTCTACCTATTAGGCGCAGCGGACACCGGTGGAAGCGCGGCGATGAACAATTTCAGACACCGATTTAATATAAACCTCTACCTCTGCAACTACCTTGATATACGGTCAAAAACTGTGTACCATCGAGAGTAAATTTGCACGCGAAGTGGCTACAAGAGCGTGCGCGAGGTCGTACTTTTGACCGTATATGTAGGTACATAGTTAAAAATTAAGTTTTTGTCTTAAAATGCTCTTCCCCGCGCTTACAGAGGTGTGCGCAGGGCATCAAGTTATTATAGAAGCAGACAGCAAACATATTCCTAGCCACTATAAGCAATGACGTTATATCAAAGAGAGAGAGGTATATCATAAATCAGGATTTCAAAAGAGTACTTAGTAGTCATACCTTGCTCTCTTTCGCACTCACTGTTTAATGCATGTCCTTTTACACTCGTGCTTGCATTACAATAGAATAAACGAATTAGTATTTAAAATGACAGTTTTAAGCGCCCATTTCCATTCCATAATTTAATAACTCTTTAATATAAGATCATTATCTATCAGCATGTAGATTTTTGAAGCAAAGATTTACGTATCTAACATTATAGTAGGGTATAAAATTTCAAGCTGTACATGTGGTGGTGCTATTCAACAGTGATACACAATAGTGGAATATATATCGCCAAGAATAAGATTACCTACCGACGAGTTGCGTAACTAATTTAAGACAGATGATATACATTTTTATGGAGCACATAGGATGTGCTTGATCCTCAGTGAAATAATAGCACACATTGGCATAAAAATAAAATCGATTTGGACAATTTTTTTTTTTTTTTGTGGTTTAGGCGTGAAAGCGTAACGTAACATACAGACAGACAGACAGAGTTACTTTCGCATTTATAATATTAGTATGGATTATTTACTCTCCATCGTGTTAGTAAAGCTAAATGAAACGGTAATTTCATAAAAAGAACATCACTACAAAAAAGCACGCGCTTGGCACTAGTTTTTTTTTTTGTAGTGATGTACACGCGGTATCTACCTACATCTGAACAATTTCTAGGTTTCCATTGTATTGTGACGGTAAGGCCCGTAAAAGGAGCTAAACAAGATAGCCTTTGCTGACGCCGGATCATGAGATGCGCCCAAAACTCAGCAATATTGAACGCCCCTTTGGTTCACCGTAACTGGTTACTTTGAAAAGAAACTGTCGTGCAAATCGGCTGTCTGTGTGGTAACACCAAATCCCACATAGATCATTGTAGTATGTGGGATGTCTCGTGCAGAAGACTGGTTATAACCCTAGTCAGGGGCGAAACTAGGTGAGACTCCGTCATCATCTCGTTTCGCGCTGCGTTACTACTCTTCCGTACCGCAGAAGACGCACTAGATGTATAACAATATCAGTAAAGACACAAGGCAGGGGTCACCCACGTCATGTGCGATGATCTGCCAGGGTTCATAGGTCACGCCAATTAAGAGGGTTAAATTACGACATAGTAACTGTCACTTGCTTTTTTTTCCTCTTCTGGCGATTCCTAAGTTTCCGCCAATGACTTAGCACGGGATTCAATCCACAAGTTTTTCCAACTTGGGGGTACTGACTCGACTTGATGTAGACACGGATCATAAGGCATTGTGAGTGTAAAATAACTGTCACTTGTTCTTATTGTCAAGTTATCTGTCTTACATTAATTCCACTAACTGTCACTAGGAAAATTCAATCACCACTTTTTAACCTAGTTTGAAAATGTTATAAAAATAAAAAGACTACATTTTGCAACATATTAGGCACTGTGAATAAACTCTAATACAATACAGCCAATCAAATATTATTTGTATTCAAATAAGTAAAATGCAACCTCTTTCCGGAGAGTTATCCCTCTTGCCCGAAATCGTCCATAAACTTCCTGAGTTTAACCATGTCATCGTCGTTTACTGTAGGCTTAGATATTGCTAGAGACCGGAGCATATCAGGCATTGTTACAGGTGGCTCATGCAACTTATCACTTGGGACATCCATCCAAGTCATTTCAAGAGCACCTGCATCTCCAGGAGAGCATGGGGTTAAAAGATCATTGCAAATAACATTCGGATCCAGTGGACTTGGCCCAGTTACTTTCTTGAAGTGTGTAGCTGATTGTACTTTACGAACAGGCTGCATCAAAGCGTCACGTACTACAATACATATATCTGCTCCAGAGTAACCTTCGGTCTTAGCAGCAAGTACTTTCAAATCTTGCTCAGTAAGCTGATGGGTTGTGTTCCCCATATGTAATTTAAACATATCCAATCGAGCATGCTCTTCTGGCAGGGCAATGTAAATACGTTTCTCAAAACGTCTTCTAATAGCCGCGTCAAGTACCCATGGGATATTTGTTGCGCCAAGGACTAAGATCCCATCCATATCATTTCCAACACCTTGCATCTGTACAAGAAATTCGGTCTTAATACGTCGCGCTGATTCAGACTCATTATCAGAACGTGAGGAGCATAGAGAATCAATTTCATCAATGAATATGATACTGGGCTTGTGTTGTCGAGCTAACTCAAACAGATTTTTAACTAATTTTTCAGATTCACCAAGCCATTTAGAAACAAGATCAGATGACGAAACAGAGAAGAATGTTGAATTATTTGCTTCAGTTGCAACCGCTTTTGCTAAGTAAGATTTACCAGTACCAGGAGGTCCGAAAAGGAGAATTCCCTTCCATGGTATCCTTTTACCTGTGAATAAGTGAGGAAATTTGATTGGAAGAATGACAGCTTCTTTCAAGGCTTCCTTGGCTGCCTCTAATCCAGCAACATCACTCCACTTAACGTGTGGCTTTTCTACTACTATAGCACCTTCAAGTTTTCCTTGGAGTTTCTTTTTTTCTGGGTCATCTGAATCACTGTCGCTATCACTTTTCTTATCCTCACTTTTAGAGTTGGACTCCCCATCTTTAACAGGTTTCTTCTTCTTGTCCTTCTTGAGATACTCTTTGAGTTTCTCCGCTCTATCTAGGTATTGCAAACATTTAGCTCGGATGCTCTCCTTAGCTCTCTCACCCTGAGCTTCATACTTTACAGCATGAAGGAAGTATTCTACACCATGTTCATAAAGTCGTAGTGCTTCTTCATAATTCTTGTTTTTATCTTCTTCCGTTGCCTTTGTCACCAGGTCGATAGCCTTCTGTAAAGTATTTGATGATGCCATTTTTCTGAACTAAACTGTGACCTGAAAAGAGAAAACAAATATATAAATTATTTAATAAAATATTACATAATAGAACAATTTACATAACTCTGAATAAGAAACCCCAAAAGGACTTAAGCATTTTAATGAAGACACATAAGTTAATTTTTTCTAGGTTCATTGTAGCAGGCAATTAACTTTTTTTTTCTTGTATTTATTTATTTCTTGTTGAAATAGCTTGATATCAATCATACTTTTTCCAAAATTTGTAACTCTTGTTCGAACTGAGGGCGTAGTAACTATTTAGTAATCTGTGCTGAGGGTTTCAGCCAAATTCAGAGTTGCTATTTGCTGTCATGATTCTTTGAAAAGCACAGCGAACAAAAATAGCTTTGTAAGTTTTTTGTTTTATAACCATCAATCTGTACATATAAAATTACTTGTCCCAACTGACTGATTCATCAACGCAGAGCATAAACTGCTGGTACTAAAACTTGAAATTTTGATAGTAGATGCTTTTTATAGAAATAGAAATTTATTTGCTCATAAACATGGTAACAAAGATCTTAGCAAGTAACTTAAGTATTATTATGTAAGCATCCTCTAAGAAAGGATATTTGGAAATTCTGCAACTTATGGGGTAAAATAAGGGGTGCAAGTTTGTATGAAAGTTCGTCATTTTCAGAGCTAGATGCACAAAATTTAATAAGCCTGTGTCTTTAATGAAATAAATGAACATGTGTTTTAGTGTTTTTCAAAAATTAACTACTAAGGGGGTAAAATAGGTGATAAACATTTGTATGGAAAGTTCGTCATTTAGGACCCTATCAAAAATGGAGTACAAAATTTTCCCAAGTGAAGGCAGGACGGGTCAGCTAGTCACTCACAATTTAGTTCTATACATACTGTAAGAATAAAATATATATTATTTTTGGTTGGGTACTTAACTAAAGGTATACAATCTTGTGGTGACTTTTTATCAAAACACATAACAAATAAACTAGGCTAACTCAGTTTCTAGTCTTTAAAACAAGTTTCAAAACAGAAAAATATTACTTGAGTTTTTAAGTAAAACATAAAATAGACACATCAAGATTGTATATGTTTAGATAACTACCTAACAAAATTACACTACATTTTGTACTAATAGATTACACAAAATTTCATTTCACAGTTGATGTTTTCATGGCAAGTCAAAATTTTGTTGAATTTCAAGCCAGTGTGACTAAGCCCATAAAGTAAATACCATTGGACAGAAGTCATGATTAAAATATTAATGATTATACAGACCTCAGCACAATATACTCCTTGTAAATATAAGAGGTGACCACTATTTTGAAGTCACAAATGAGAAAGAACTGATATCAATGAGGAAAATCTGTTAAAAAGTGGAAAATACATGTTAACAGACTTTTATTCCTCTGGAATATTATTATCAAACAATATAAAATACTAATTTAAGAGATATAACTTTGAATAAACTAGTACGGCCCCAAGTTCTTTGGTTTTGGTTAATGACGAATGAGATCATGGACAAAACGACCAACAAATATTGACGTCTATAATAAGTTTATACTCAAAAACAACATGCTTACCATTGACAACAGCGTTCTAATAAGCGATATGATACTTTTTTCCTCGCAAATCACATTAATAACGGTATGAAATTGATAAATTCCAATAAAATTTAATCGTCGTTAGTCACTGACAAAATGACAACTAAATGTGTGTGTATTGCCATATAAGAAAAAGTTGTAGGTTTGTTTTCATTTTTGTGAATACAGATTAAGTAGAAAAATTAAAACATAATAAAATAAATCCATACTAATATTATAAATGCGAAAGTAACTCTGTCTGTCTGCTTTCACGCCTAAACCATCGAACCGATTTTGATGAAATTTGGTATAGAGGTAGATTAGACCATGAGAAAGGACATAGACTATGTTTGGTCGCGATAACCGACATCCACGCGGGCGGAGCCGCGGGCAAAAGCTAGTATTAAATAAAAGGATTATTCATTAGAAAACTGTGTGAGTTTTGTGGTGAACTACTCACTTACAGCTGTTAACATTTTTAATAGTCTGTTAGTAGGGGGTCGCCGCCCACCCAACTCGCCGTCCGTCCGCCTGACGGCAGTGTTGCCCGACGAGATGTGCAAAGTCTGAAAGAATTTTCGCGAAGCGCATCGTCGAACACCTCCCCACAGTGGGTCCGGTTTCCGGACCTGGCTGACCTGGAGGGTGGCTAGAAGTGGCCATCCTGGTCGATTTGGGACAAAATATCCAAAGTAAACTTTGCCAAAATAGCTGTATTAAGTATGGGTTCCAGAATGCTCCCCTTGGGTAGCAGTCTAACGCTCAAACCGTCTGAATGTCGTCATCGTGAATCGTCTTTGATGTAATTTTATTGTTTTACACTGAGGGCAAATTAATGTAAAAATACTTGCTCAAAATTCAGGTTCGATATAATCTCAATCTCCATTATATACAACTAGCTTTTGCCCGCGGCTCCGCTCGCGTGGATGTTGGTTCCCGGCAATTATTCGAATTTTTCTCGCCGTAAAAACCTTCCCTGGACTTCCACGAATAATTCAAGACCAAAATTAGCCAAATCGATAAAGGCGTTCTGGAGTTATATCGTCAGGAAGGAAAACCCGACTTATTTTTATATAGTAGATAACACTAACGGGAATTAACGCGATCATGTACACGTCTACACGTCTGCCTGACGTTTCGACCAGGTTACACCGGCCGTGGTCACAGGCTGACTGGCGCAGTAGTGCACGCCCGCCGTCTTCGAGTCCGTGAGGTAGTAGGTTCTTCATCAGCACATTCTCGATATTTTGTTTTCGCCATGTACCGTCACATACCACACTCACAGTGTCCCTATTCGGTAAGCAAACTGTCCGGTGTTTATCCGACTGCACAGAAAAGCGAGGCTGCATGTTTTTTATCACTGGATTCCATGTTGCAGATAATTTAAACCCATCTTCCCGATTGAAATTTTTATGTTTCTTGATTTCAATCGCTTCACGTACCTACAGTTGAGAAATGACGTTCGGTGGAGAGGGCTTGCGTATGGTGGAACTCAATCCAGTTATTAGTACCTGCTTCTAGTGTTAGTAGGTGTTCTGCAATCGCGGATTTGCTTGTCTGGCGATTCTTTACAGCTGCGATGTGTTCCTTAACTCGTTCAGCAATATAGTCCGCTTCGTTTGTCCTATATACGAACTACCGCAGCTGCAATCTATCTTATCACAGGGTCACAGAGATCATAAGCTCTGTTCCTGAGTGATGTCTTGACAGATTGCAGCTGTCGGGGATGGTGATGACTGATGAGACGTGGCGTGTAGGCTTATGATCTCTGTGACCCTGAACATCTGGAGCGAGAGCTGGATCATGTTCAGGTGGTACTCAAAAGTAACGGATATGAGGTGAACGGACGACGGAAACAACAGGCGTTAAGGCGGAGACATCCAGAGGTGAGCAGACAGCCAGCCTATATGCCCTATGTCAAAGGAGTAACGGACAAAGTCGGCTCCGTGTTAAAAACATACTCCATACCGACAGTGTACACACCAGGCATAAAAGTAAATAACATAGTGGGCACACCGAAGGATGTCTTACCGTTACAGTGTCCGGGTGTCTATAAGATAGATTGCAGCTGCGGTAGTTCGTATATCATTGTACCTATATCATGGAACGCGAGAGTTTAAAAGTTAGCTCAATCTCCATTGTCAAAAATGACCAAGATCTCAATAAAAATAATGTTACGAGAAATTCGTGATTGACATTTTGGAAGATTGCATATTGTATAAGTACCGTAAGTACCTACCCATTTAAGCTTAGGTTCATTAGTTTGGTAAGTACTGATTTCGACATTTCGGTTACTTTTCAATAAAAAAAATTTTGGTCATGATCTTAAAAAAATTGTTACGATCACATCACAATACATCACGTCCCGTCGGAACCATTGTGAAATGTGTAAATAGCGCCCTTTACACGTACATTCTTTCTTGAGGGAAAACCGCATTCGTGTGGGAAAGAACGCGTCGCGAGACATCACTCGATCATATGGACGTCCAGTATTGCGCGGTGGACCGCTCCCGTGCATAACTGCGTTAATATGGGAGAAAGATAGGGAAAAAACGTCTGCTCAGCTCAACGCTTCTCTCTAAACTAAACTGTCGTGCGCCCGCAATCTTGTCTTTTGTTTCGCATGGCCTATGCCGCGCGAAAGATTTTGATCATCAAAAGAAACACACCCGCAATTATGCGTACGAGGGTTCCGTTGGGCGTGACCGTGTTAAGGTGGCTAATAATAAAATTAAGTAGGTAGGTAGGTACGTAGGTATAAGTCAGACCATATATCATGGACCTAAATCGCTAAATATACAAGGCCCCGGCGATATTTTTATGTGCCCAACGGTTCCCTATGACATTAATAAAATAATCTTAAATTTAAAAAAATCTTATAGTACAGGCTATGACGGCATCACGACAAACATTGTAAAACAGGTTTCAATTAAATTGTCCTTAATCAATCTGTGTATATCTAGTGGCACTTTTCCAGATAGACTAAAGATTACTATATTAAAGCCTCTCTTTAAGAAGAACGACAAACATGACATGCGTTGCTATAGACCAATAGCACTGCTACCTGTATTTTCAAAAATATGTGAAAGAGTAATTTACAATGGTATTTATGATTTTTTTGAAAAGAACATATATTTACATAAAACCAATTTGGCTACAGAAAGAATAAGTCTATCAATATGGCCATACATACATTTCTAGAAGCTGTTATGACAAGCTTAGACAATAAAGACATGGTTTGCGCTTTATTCATGGACCTTAGTAAGGCATTTGATTATTGTAATCACCAAATACTACTGAATAAATTATATGCCTACGGAATCAGGGGAAACGTACTAGATCTCATAAAATCTTACCTTACCAATAGGAAACAGTCAACAGCAATAATTAGAATCTGTCCATCAACGAAAATACTCGTCAATTACTCTTCTGATTATAGAGAAGTTATTTGTGGAGTACTACAGGGAAGCGTATTAGGCCCGCTTTTATTTAACATTTACATAAATGATTTACCACAAGTAACACATAATAGAACAATTCTATTTGCTGACGATAGCACAATCATCTTAACAGGTAAAGATAAATCTCATATAGAGAATGAAATTATAATACTTTGAGCAATGTAATTAATTGGCTCACAGCTAATTTGCTGACGATAGCACAATCATCTTAACAGGTAAAGATAAATCTCATATAGAGAATGAAATTATAATACTTTGAGCAATGTAATTCAGCTAATAATTTGAAAATCAATCTTGACAAAACTAATTTAATGACATTTCGACAAAAAGTTAACAAATTGACCGATATTGATGTACGCTATTCAGGACATAGTATCGAACAAGTAGATACTACACGTTTTTTAGGTATAAATATTGACTGTCAGATAAACTGTAAATCTCATTTAGAAAAATTGAGCTCACAAATTAATAAATATTCATACGCACTATATATGCTTAAAAAAACAGCAAACAGATCTACAGTCATAACTGCATATCACGGACATGTTGTACCCCTTTTGAAATATGGTCTTATATTCTGGGGTAACTCTACAGAGAACGAGGCGGTATTTAAGGCACAAAAGAGATGCGTCAGGGCAATTTGTAATCTCAAGAAGACGGACAGTTGTAAACCGTTCTTCATCGAATTAAAGATTTTGACACTACCTTGTTTGTATATACTGGATATTGTGCTATTTGTAAAAAATAACATTAGTAGCTACTGTAAACTTAATAGTAGAAGGCATAATCTAAAAATATGTATCCCAAAAAATAGAACAGCCTTATTTAATAGCAGTATATTTTGCATGGCTCCACGAATATAATATATAATCATTTGCCTAAATCAATCCTAGAAATTCATAGCATTGAGACCTTCAAAAGTAAAGTTAAGCAACTACTGGTTGAAAAAGGGTATTACTCCATAAATGATTTTTTAACTGACAAATTGTAATTAATCATAATTTCTGAAATCTATTTTGAATAAGATATAGACTTATGAATTTGATGAAATTTAAAATTTAATTTATTGTTTGACATGCCCTAATTTATTTATTGTTTATATATTGTATTAAGTACCCTATGAAAAACTGTGTAATTTTAAATATTGATGCCTGACATAATTGTAATACTGAACCTGTTAATTAGAATGTCGACAATCATTTGCATGCCGTGTGGTTGAATATGGTGATACTTCCACAACAACAACATCAATGTACAATACCCATATTTCGCAAATAATGAATAAATGAAATGAAATGAAATGATAGTGGCCGCGAATTGTTTTGTAATATTTTTTAAGTACTTGGTGAATTTGTGCTCGTCCACCGCAGTAGCACCTATCTTCAAAATCCATCCAAGACGCGTGTACTGCGCTTATAGAGCACATTTTGAGCACCACTAGATCCAAGATATTATGTTCGACCTATACTTACTTGATTTAAATCGCGATAGAGCGCGTTAAAATAGTTAGATAGATAGATAACTCTATAATGTGCATACCACTTTTTAATTTGCCACTCTTAACTCGATTGATGGAAAGCAAAGCTACATATTCTTAGAAATCGTTGCCGCTGACGCACGCGTCTTTGAAAGTTAACATTTTGTATATTCATACCTAAGTAGGTGGTAATAGTGTTACTGTGCCAAATGTTAATCAAACGATGCGCAAAAATAACTTAAAAATATCGAGCTTCAACAGTTTATAACGAGAATTTAGGATAAAAATAAAAATGGAGAATAGTGTTGATATTATTGTGCTTGGTGCTACGAGTTTTAGTGGAAAATACACTGTGCAACGTCTGGCGAGTTTGACGGATGAAAGATATTGTAATATCACATGGGGGATTGCTGGACCCTCCAAGGAAAAGCTGCTAAATTTACTACAAGAACTAAATGAGATAGGTACGTTTATTTAATCCATATCCATACTATAATATTATAAATGCGAAAGTAACTCTGTCTGTCTGTATGTTACGCTTTCACGCCTCAACCACTGAACCGATTTTGATGAAATTTGGTATAGGGGTAGATTAGACCTTGGGAAAGGACATAGGCTATGTTTTGTCGCGA
The DNA here is from genome assembly GCA_914829495.1 of Eilema sororculum. Lineage (NCBI taxonomy): Eukaryota > Metazoa > Arthropoda > Insecta > Lepidoptera > Erebidae > Eilema > Eilema sororculum. Next base: position 9,511,350 of record OU618545.1, on the reverse strand, counting down.
TAACCGACATCCACACGGGCGGAGCCGCGGGCAAAAGCTAGTTACTTATAAGAGTCCCAAGATTCTGGATCTGCGAGTTTAACACCCCTGGTGTTAGGTACCTACGGTGATCACTTTCCATCAGGTGGGCCGTGTGCTTGTTGCTCGTCCACACAGCAGTAGCACCCCATGCTATCTTCAATTTCTTCAAAATACATCAGAAACTTGTAGGTAGGTACAGCGCGTATAGAGCTCATTTTGGGCACATTTTTTAGGTCCAAAATATATAAACTGAACTATATCCCCAAATTATCTGTTACAGGTTACAATACTAAAGATATTATGATAATAGAAAGTGACATTAATAATGAAGATTCACTGAAGGAAATTACGCAATTGGCCAAAGTAATTATTAACATTGTTCCAAATATTGCACTAAGTCCTCTAATCGTAAATGCTTGTATTCGAACAGGAACGCATTACGTAGATATATCAGCCGACATGTTGGTAAGTAGATCTTTCTAAGTACCTACCTACCCTTTTATTCGATTACGGCTTTCAGTTTAAGATCCAATAGAAGCTTGTTTGCCATCGTAGTAGGTAGTGTAAAGATACTTTATCACAAAAGTAATTTAACATTTACACTGACTTTAAAGAACTTAAATAAGGTTAAATATTTGTGACCCAGAAAGAAACCGGTACCATCTCGTAATGAACTCTTACTCAATATATTTTGTATCTTGTTAGCGAAATAAACTCATTTAAACAAAATATTAATTTCAACCTTACATCATCTTTGGAGCTACAAATAACTTGATTTTAGCTATAGGACAGGGGAATTACGCACCCATCAGCTTTCTCCCTAGATATTTTTAAACTCTCATTCATAACTTTGGTTTGGGCCCTGATTCTGCTAATTTATGAGCCATTTAAAATTCAATTTCGATTCCACCTCGTAGGTAGGTCACTTATTATACCTACTCCCAAATGACAAAAAGGGTGTTTTCGTAATCTATAGAATCTACCTACATTCAAGTGCATTATCATTGACATCGTGTTCTTTTCTAACATTAGAGCCAGGAAAAATTAATGAATGAATTTTATTATTAACAGTACCTACACGAAGTCTTGGGTTCAGCTAGTAAAAAATAATAATTTATGGCTTTTTGTCTGCATTGTACTTCGGCTATAATGCGAATATGCTATTTTGAGAATCCCATATTTTGCGAGTCAAATATTATGCGAATAAAGGGAATTATTTTACTAGAATATTTTCGTGGCCATTTTTGACATTTAATTTGATTTTGACAGTGAATCGAATCAAAATTGAATCTTTATTAATTAGGTAGTAGAATAATAATTAAGCCCTTTAATTAATTTATTCTGGTTTTACTTATCTATCTAAGTACTTATACTTCTAATTAAGAACAGAAAGAAATTCTCAGACTAGTCTAGACCATAGACTATACCTATCCAAGTTCCGTTCGTCTTGTTTTTTTTTTTGTATTTTTTAAAGTAGAGTACCTAGGTGCTTGTTCTTTAATTTTCTACTTCTTTTGTCCAGCATATATTTAACCTGTACCGGAACTACCACAAAATGGCGGAAGATACGAATGTACTTGTGATACCATCTTGCGGGTTTGCTACCATGCCTATAGCTACTGGCTTAATATACTTAGAGAGACAATTTAAAGGTAAAGTTTAGAAAAATAATACAATTTTAAGAGTTAAGTACCCTTGAGGAACAGTTGTTGCAGAATTCATCATTTATTTCACGGCGAACGTAACTATGTTAATCTGTATAGCTGAGGCGGTAGTGAATGCAGGGCCTCGATTCTACTAAAGCAAAACTATTGTCAAGCCACTGAGATTGGAAAAAGCGGCAATACATTATAGACTTTAAAGCGATGCATTTAAGTCTAAACTTTAATGCCGCTTTTTGCAATCTCTGTGGTTTGACAATAGTTTAGCTTTAGTAGAATCGAGGGCCTGTTCCTACTCAAGAGGTGCGGGTTCGATTTCCGCTCAGTGCAAATAATTGGGTATTCTACTGACTAGTCAAATTAGTTACTTTTTGCTAAACGTCAAAGCGATAAGTTTTATGGTAAGTAACTTGTATGAAAAAAAGATCTAATGACGTCATAAAATTCAATAGTCAAATCAGTTACCTACTATTATAGGCTGAGTGGATAATTAAAAATAAATAAAAACTATAAAATAAGAACCGACGTAATTTTTACCGCTCTTTTACCATTTTTAATTTAATAAGCTCGGTTAGATAATTTATTTTAATTAAAGGATAGTACCCAATTAGTATGCATGAAATTGGATAGTTGCATTGGCCTGGGTATTTCACTGCCTCGGAGAGCACGTTAAACCCTTCGGTCTCAGTTCTCATACTAAGATAGAGATAGAGAGAGATAGAGTTATTATAAGTAATTGGAGCCATGAATTTTGATATAGCAATTTTGGAGGTCACATGGCAGTCGCTGCAGGGAAAATATCAAAGTTAACCAAAAATAGTTAGACTGGAAGAGCAGACCCGGGACCTTAAGGTGAAAACTTCGGACGCCACCGGAATTAATGCAAGGATGCAGAAAAAGATTTCGAAGTTTATCGAAGTGTATTTACGCAAAACAATAATTGCTTACCTAGATATTTATATAAGTACTCCTAGTATTTACATATTTAACCATTTCTCTGAAAAAGAATTCTATATAACAATCTCTCAGTACACCAAACTGCACCAAATCTCTTTGTCTTTGAGTCTTACTTCATCCTCAGAGCGATAAGGCCGCCAATTGTGTACCACATAAATTGTACCTTTTATTTATTGTCAATATCCTTGGTGAACAATAAAGATTTTTTTATTTTATTATATTATTATTATATTTTAATTTAAGGTACTTTGCACACAGTAGAATGCTACGCTGAATTATTGTTACCAAAATGTTTACCGTGCGGAGCTGTGGTACACAAAGATACCTGGACATCATTTGTTAATTTTTTGAAATCATACAGAGAGCATCAAACCTTGGAAACCAATGTTTATGGACAACCCATTGAATCTGAGCCAGAGGAAATGAAAAGGTACTTCCTACCTTCTTATATAATTATCTTCAAGCCACTCTATACGTAGTATATAGGTACCTACTTAGTAGTACTTAGGTACTATTATTATTCTGTGACTCTACTATAAAATACCTATTAAAGTGGGACCTATCTTCATGCAAGTAGGAAGGTAGGTACTTCCCTACGTACCTAGCTCTAGGTACCTTCTTTATTTGTGTATGTCATTGATCCTCCTAAAGGGAACAGATATTGATGCAATTTCGCATGTGTTTGTGTGGGGTATCTACACAGTTGATGAGAATGTTTTTTTTTTTTTTGATTGTGAGAGACATATGTCCAGCAGTGGACTGCGTTAAGCTACCTGATAGGTTTTACACGTAAATAGCTAAAGATGACTGACTGATTGCTAATATAAAAGACGTAGGCGTAACGCAAATCTTGCTCGTATCCACTGTCGATTTTAATTTAACAAATGTATTATTTGTTAAATTAAAATCGACAGTGGATTAATAACTGTATTATTCTATTACAGATCATATTTCTTCAGAAGTAACGGACGGCTATGGTTCCCATGGCCTGGAATAGAGAACACTTCAATAAAACAAGCCCAAAGATATTTACATGAGAAAAATCAGAAGAAACCACTTCATTTTAAGACTTACGTCACTTTCCAAGTTTTCTTACAGTTTCTTGTCATTCCCATAATGTTTATGTACTACTATTTATGTTATTTCAAGTGTTTCACGAAATTGTTGGTACATTTTTCACCATTGTTCAGTTTTGGATACGTTTCAAGAAAAGGACCTTCGGAGAAAATGAGACGGGATACAAAATATAGCTTTGTTTTGAATGGTAAAGGATGGGAAATAGATCGTGATTCAAAAGGCGAACCAACGAAAAAATTATCAGTTAAGGTAGGTAAACCTATGTAGTTCATGTTTACATTATTGCATTTTACCAGCTGACTCGGTTAGCATTATTCTGCAAGTTCTGTAGCATTATGCTATAGAAAATCTAAAATTAAAAATAAGTAGTTGGGTTAGTATAGGTAGTTGGTTTAAACAGGAGAAAAGTCCACATCGTCCGATCAGTCATATGGTAGGTAATTGTGCGGTGTTCGATTATTCAAATCGTTGACCGTGAAAAATACTTCCAAAAAAATCATCAAAATCGTTTAATCCATTCCGGAGGAGTGCACTGCGGCACACATACGGTGACAGCTAAATACAAAAACAAAATATAAGTTACGCGACGTCTTTGGCAACATAATCTATTCACTAGGTAATACTGCCAGTGGAGACTACTGTAAATAAACTTATTATGCATGCAATGCATACAAATATTTGCACTGAACTGTAATCGAAACCGAGCCCCCGAAGGTAGTCAATTGCACTACGCCACAGAAGCGGTCAAGTGTACTATTCAATGAATATGGAACGCATTTTATTGACACTTGACTTATTACTTTGCAGGTTACTGGCCAAGATCCGACGTGTGATTCAACATGAGCTGTTATCATGAGTGCTATTTCAGTGCTGAAAGAAAGTTCTAATATGCCTAAGTAAGTATAATCGCCTGCCCCTAGAAGTTATATCCACCATATCGCTCTTGTGACACAATCTTGTGTAGATGCGCCTTGCATGCTGCGACCCGGCACTCTGGAAAGTAAATTTTAATATTAGATGCATGCCGTAAATATAGAAAGAGATATTATCCTTGAAAAATAGCAAGACATAAACTCTTAGATAGAGTCATAAAGGTACTTAGTTGCATAGTTGGAGAACTAAGTAACTACCTAGCTTAGTTATGAAAATTTTGCAAACTTCCACTATTAGGTAGGCTAAAATAGTTATGTATAGTCTATGTATAGGTACTTGTTACCCAACTGCTAACTGCTAAGAAGGGTTATTTAGTTGTATTATCTCACACTACATTTTTATTTTTTCAGAGGAGGAGTTATAATGCCTGGGGCAGCGTTCTTTAGAACGGATATAGTGGATCGATTGAGGCACGACGGTTATACCATCGAAGTTTTAAAAAAATAGAATGAAACAAGAACATACATAATTATACATACGGATATATAGGTACAGTCAGCATCAGGAAGATGTTAATAAATAAAGTGCTCAAAACGATCTTAATTCCTTGGCGGTTTTTCCTTCCTGTTGACGGATTGTTGTGATTATTACACACCTATAAACTTATCGGACAATAATACAATTTAAATTTAAAAAAAAACAGTTTGATTTGCTTTTAATACCTTAGTTTTAAGATCAATTTGAGACTTTGTAGTCGAGATATTTGATATTTCTGACGCTGACTGAACTATGGAGTTTCATTTACCGCCATCCTTTCTATTCTTTAGGTCTCTGTCGCACAAATCTTTGACCGATCCAAGTGTAGTTGACTTGTTGAGAATATTTGAATGAAATTTTTATAGCATTTATTATGCTAACTTTCGTATTTCGAATTGTTGAGAATATTTTGAATTTAGGCGGGAGCACTCCACTGCTAGACACGCATAGACCTCTGCCAATACAATCCGGAGTACCTACCTACCTAACATGTAGCATTATTGGTTCTTTAAATTCCATTTAGAGGAAAAGAGATAATGATAACCATAGTAGGTAGATACTTATTGCTGAACTTTTTCATTTAGTTGCTCTCCTATTTTGAGTTCGTTTGGCGTTCTCCTGTTGCTCCCTTTATTTTAGAGTAAATACCTATCTATTGGACATGGATCGGCCGGGGTGCGATAGATATGTCTGGTCTCCGCAGCGACTAAGTATAGGCCCTAGTCGTTGGGTCTCCGGCAATCTCACCTCCGGCTGCCTACAAGTTGTCTATGGGTCGCAGTAGGCTACGAGCTACGAACTACAGACGGTGTGCGTTGTCGGTTCGAATGGTTCAAATTCAACATACAAGTACATAATCACCCCCACCGCCGGCGGCGGTCGCCGTTGCTGTACCTAATCGCAATCGATAATATTGTCTATGCGATGTTGTGTTAATTGACTATGAAATATGTATGGTACTTAACGGTATATACCGTTTATAAGTTTAGTAACTTTAAGGTGCCTTTAAGAGAATTATGTAGGTAAGACTAGCTTTTCGCCCGCAGCTTCGCCTGCGTGGTAGTCTGGTCGTTACAAGACAAACTGACCGACTTGATGTATTATACAGGGTCTTTCATTAAGTGTGTCCTATCTTTAAATTTAAATAAAACAAAGTGTGTGTGAGATATTATCGCAATTACTTATTTATTTGAAAAATGTAGTGATGCCATTATGTGTGTAATATTACATCATTCAAATGTCCGCCACGGCTTCTGTGGGTGGAGCGCATGCAAGATATCCACAGAACAGTTAAAGAACCTCCTTTAACTGTTCTGTGAAGATATCTTCCAATTTTCCATGACTTTTGCGCACGAATCAGGCTGCATTTGACGTATGGCATAGGTTATGTTGGCTTTGAGGGCCGCTGTGGTTTGTGGTTTATTTCCTGGGTGAGTTGAATTTTATATGGGTGCAGGCCAAAATTCAAGGCGCAAAATTCGCCAAGTTGTGGTCTGTGAAAGGCCGAGTTCTTGTGAGCGATGAAATCGACTGTCTCGAATTCTCCTACACACTCTGGACAGCGGCGATGTTTTCGGCAAACCTTGCGTTTCGTTAACGTACGGGGATTGGTCGACCATTTACCAAACCAGTGGACTCAAATTTATCCACCACTCGACGAATAGTCCTCTCGGTAGGACGATTATGGCGATCGTAAAATGATTCTTTCGCTGGTTCTGTAGATTGGTTCTACTGAGACGATACCAGCAAGAAACTCAGTGAACTCGATTAACTTTCCTTTTTTTAAATATAACTAGAGAACAATACCTAAAATATAAGTACATTATAATCACAGAGTAATTATATTTCAAAGTCAATCTTCTTCTTCTATCGTGGCGATGGCGCCTCGGCCCTCAAATTATCTTCTCCCAGTGTGCTGCCACCTGTATGGCGTTCTCGGAGGCGCACATAAGGTCCTGCGGTGTACATGTGTATGGGCATTTAGCACATGTCAACAGGTGGGCCATTGTCTGTGGAGTAACTCCACATTCACATCGCAGGTCCACCCCCTCCGAGAACCCGGCTGGCCCGGCATTAAAAGGAAGATAGAGTACCTTAGACGTAACCCGAGAGGAGTTCACCTTTTTTCACTTGTTGGGTAATCTACTATTGTGAAAATGCAATAAATTACCAATGATTAGCGTTAGAAAAATTGAATTAAGGAAATGTAAGTTTACGGCTGCCCGCCCACGTCCGATAACCGGGGACGGACTTTTTGTAGGAGAAAAATAGAACGTACTGCTCGCAATAGTGCAACGCCCGCGTCCTACAAAATATCCGGTCAGAAATAAAATCGGTGCATCTCAACCGATTCGATTATCGGTGTGAAAAATAGAACGTTCGGAAATGTATACGCACACTACTCATCGACAGTCGGCCGTATGCAAGGGAAGGAGAAGGGCGTGTCGTGTTTTGGATCAACCCAGAACACTCTTTTCTTTCTTCTGTTCTTCAAAAGCCAAAGACAAACCTTCCTCTGTAAATACACATTGAGATTATCTCTGTCCATGACGTGCTGCTCTCTCGATAGCCACAGACAAAGTGGCGGACGTGTGCGTTGAGTCGGTCACAAAATCGGTCTTTACGAATCGGAGAAAAATAGGATAGGTCCTACAAAAAGTCTGACGTGGGCGGGCAGCCTACATATTGTTAATAAACATATCGTCGTTCGACAGACTCTGTGGCGTAGCGGTAGTGGACGCGGCCACAAACACAGGAGGCGTGGGTTCTATTCCCGCTCAGTGCAAATATTTTTATGCATGAATGTGAGTATTTGCATTGGTCTGGTTGTGCCTCGGAGAGCATTGCGTTTGCCATACGAACTTCTATGGTAGTCGTTACAGGTTGTTTAATTGACTGATACAAGTTTGATAGCAGGCGGTACCCATTAATTTTATCCGGTTTATGATTTACAACTGGGTACCGCCTGCTATCAAACTTATGTAGCAGTCGGGTTTCTTATTTTTAACCCCCGACGCAAAAATGACGAGGTGTCTGTGTTATAAGTTTGACGTGTCTGTATCTGTGTGTGTGTGTGTGTGTTTGTGTGTCTGTCTGTCTGTGGCATCATAGCACCCAAACAGATGAACCGATTTGGATTCAGCTTTTTATGTTTGACAGGTATATTGGTCGGGAGTGTTATTATCTAATGTTTGAAAAAAATCGGTCCAATATGGCCGCCGCCAAAACATGTCGGAATACATATTTCTTCATAATTCCCTCAATATGGGTATCAAATGAAAGAGCTTGACTAGTAGATCAATTTAAAAAGTGTAAAATAAACATTAAATTAAAAAGTTTTAAACATTAAAGTAAATTAAAAATTTTAAAAATCCCTGTCACAAAAAACGCCTCTAAGAAGTTGAATATTAATGGAATTTACTTTTTAACTTTTGATATGCCTAGTAACATTTTGATTCAACGGTTGCCATGTTGGGGGACCTTGACAATTTTTAATAACTTATTTCATTTGCTTTTCAGTTGTATTTTTACTTTGCAGTCGGGTTTTTTGTATTCCTAATAATGTATTGTTGTCTGACTGATAAAAAAATTGGTTTCCCGTAGTTAGATTTCATCGAAGCGATCCCGTCTCAAACACGTTTCGTTTTTATTTTTAATCACTTAAATTAATATAAGTGAAACCATGGACCTATAGGAAACTAACTAATCTTAATTCATTACAATTTATTGCAAACCCATTATACGGGTCTGGTCGAGCACAACCTATTGCCACAAACCAGATAGAGAATGACATTACCTACTTATGAATAAATTTGACACTTATAATAACTAAATCATATTCAATTCTTGTTGAATGGACACATAAAACCTTAGATGATTTAAATATTCTAAGCATAAAACTATCCGCTCTTCATTAGCCAAACTTTTTCTTTCTCGAAAAACTTGACATTGGCGTTTCGCCATTAATGATTTTATATGATTTTATATTATTAAACATTTTATTTTACTTGACATTGGCAAATTGTGGCGATGCGCTGCATAAACCAAGAAATAGAAAAAGTATACTTAGTTCCCGTTGCCATGACAACGATCTTGTTATCTGATCTATTTTAGCGCCATAATATAACACTTTTGCATTAATATTAATATTAATTATTATTATTAATATTAGGTACATTATTTCGTGAATTCACCTCATTTTCATTGTGATCATTGCTTTGCGACAATAGAGACAAATTCAAAAAAAACAAAAGGCATAAATATCTATTGAGCCGTTCTTGAGCACAGTCTAAACTGCTGATCGTAGAGACTTGAAATTTATAGAAAGTAGGTACGTTTTTGCCCTTTTTTGGCCCTTCTGGTTTGAATTTCAAGAGCCTTTCTTAGTACACCTCTACGCAATGATGTTATAGTCAAAAATTAAATATCATTGCCGCTAAGCCTCAAAACGAACACTTTCTTTAAATTTCAAGTCTCTACGACCAGCGGTTGAGGCTGTGCGTTGTCTCTAGTCAACTTTTTATACATGTAGGTAGCTTATTCATGAGAATTAGCATCATTACCAATTCTTACTCTACTACATACATACAAGGCATTTATTGTCTTCCTATAGACGGTAACGGTAAGTAAGTAGTGTAGCCCTACACTACTTACCGTTACCGTCAACTTTTTATACATGTAGGCAATGATATTTTATACAAGATATGTTACGTTCATAGTAACTGACTTCTCAAATCTGATCCAGCAGTCTGTCAGTGCACAATAGTTGACAATTAGCGTTAAAGTAGTACGAAAGATGGGAAAAGCACGTGAGTAAAAAAGATAGCTATAATTCGGAATGATTCGGACGATTGCACTTGTAGGATCGTTTCGAAGCATAGATTATGATTTTGTTGAACAGAAGGGGTATTTCGTTGGTAGGCAAGAAATGAAATTCGATGAATAAATAATACGTCATTATTTATTTCGGAAAATGATAATAATTCAAAAAAAATATTTGGAAACTTCTCGAAAATAAAACCATAGTGCCGTACTGACGTTAAAAAAAATTAAACTCCTTCAAATAAATTTAATTTATTTCTTTTCTGCCACTTAGAAAAGTTTTTTATTTTGGGATTATTTTTATGAGCAGAATGAAGCCGAACAGTGGTATATTTGTCAGTTATTTATACTCTTCCTGAGCAATGTTCCTTTTTTCGAAGTATATCTCTCAGTGGCTTCAAAAATTGCTACAAATTCTGCTGCTTTTTGAAGGTGTCCAGTCAAACTCATTTCGTTGTTCTTTAACAATTGCAATCCACTCTTGAAGTCGAACTTCATTAGTCGGAAACCTTGAAAAAATAATTTTGGTTAATACAATTATTTAAAGGACAACAAATAAATAAAACAAAAATTATGTTACTCAATTTTAAATAACAAATAAAACTGAACAGCGTGTCAAAATTATTACTTAAGTAGGCAGTAAACTGAAAATTACCCTATGTCGCATCTGTACTGATAATCTATGCAAGCAGTGTTGTTGTGTCCTTGTCGTGTTCATATCAAAAAGTATTTCTGTCCTTTTTCTTTGCCGCCATTATTTTAAAAATATTATTAATCTAATTTTAATGAAATACACTAAAAAATCGGTAATATTGTATGTACTTACATGTGATAGAAGGTCCTTCATGTTTTATAGATTTTACTGTCGTAATTTGTACATTTTTAAAAATACACGGCGGCATTTTTATTGCCATTTTATTATGCGCTTACATACGTGACAACTCGGCGTTTGCCAGACATATACTAAATGCGATACGTCCCAATTGGGACGTTTTCGCGTCTTCACCAGGCGCAGTCTAATAACATATCTGCCTCTTTTTTGTATGTAATATCATTGCATGTAGGTAGCTTATTTTAGTTTAGTTAAATAAGTATGTCACATGAGAATTAGCATCATTTCCAATATTCTTACTCTACTACATACATACAAGGCATTTATTGTCTTCCTATAGACGGTAATGGTAAGTAAGTAGTGTAGCCCTACACTACTTACCGTTACCGTCAACTTTTTATACATGTAGGTAGCTTATTTTAGTTTAGTTAAATATGTCACATGAGAATTAGCATCATTACCAATTCTTACTCTACTACATACATACAAGGCATTTATTGTCTTCCTATAGACGGTAACGGTAAGTAAGTAGTGTAGCCCTACACTACGTACCGTTACCGTCAACTTTTTTTACATGTAGGTAGCTTATTTTAGTTTAGTTAAATATGTCACATGAGAATTAGCATCATTACCAATATTCTTACTCTACTACATACATACAAGGCATTTATTGTCTTCCTATAGACGGTAACGGTAAGAAGTAGTGTAGCCCTACACTACTTACCGTTACCGTCAACTTTTTATACATATAGGTAGCTTATTTTAGTTTAGTTAAATATGTCACATGAGAATTAGCATCATTACCAATATTCTTACTCTACTACATACATACAAGGCATTTATTGTCTTCCTATAGACGGTAACGGTAAGTAAGTAGTGTAGCCCTACACTACTTACCGTTACCGTCAACTTTTTATACATATAGGTAGCTTATTTTAGTTTAGTTAAATATGTCACATGAGAATTAGCATCATTACCAACATTCTTACTCTACTACATACATACAAGGCATTTATTGTCTTCCTATAGACGGTAACGGTAAGTAAGTAGTGTAGCCCTACACTACTTACCGTTACCGTCTACCGGACTGTTACTCCAATGCGTATGGCAGTAAAAGTTCTTAGAGTATAGATCATAATATTCATAATAGAGCTGAAATACCTTATTTGACAAATTGTGGCAATTCACATGTGACTTTTAATTGAAAACTTTTTTAGACACTTTTTTGTGAAACAAGTAATTTTTTTTAAGCCACTTAGGTAGCAGACAACGTGAATGTGATTACCGTGGCCAATGGACGTATGCAAAACCAGGGACGTTACAGTCGCGCTGCCGACCTGCCGACCCTGAACGCTGAAGAACCCTTCTAATGCACTTCTTGAAGAATCTCATATTAATTGTAATCGCTTGGGGAAAACCACAGCAGAGAGTTCATTCCACAGCCTGAGCATGCGTGGGATGAAGTATGTTTCATACTTTTTTTTTTTTTTTCGTGCTGAAATCCCCTCGGATGCCCCGCCTGCCGGAGCCGGAAGGGGAGGTTATGTCGGACTCGAACCGACTAAAACCGCACGCCGACTGTGGGTCTTGGTGCTAGGCCGGAGGTGAGGTTGTCATAGACATATCCCTCGCACCCCGGCTGACCCAGGGCCATCCCTTACGGTCTGGCCCTCCTCAGGAGGGGGGACAACGGTGTCCCCAACTCGCCCCCGGAATGGGGAGGCGCGCTATTCAGCGCGCCGCCGCCGTGGCCTGCTTCTGCTGGGGTGACAGGCGGCTCCACCCGTCACCCTCAGGCCCGCGCTCATGTTTCATACCGTACAGTGCGCACTGTTTCCGGTCGCCATGTATGAGGATGAACTCCCTGCTTATGGCAAGCGGTGCAATGATATATTATACTCACTTTTAGACAGACTGTTTTTCTATGTTCTCTATTATAGTCAACATTTTGTGTTCCCCATCCCGGTTTAGGTATACCTACAGGTTTTTTTCGTGGCTATGTTATTTCTATAAAATTTGGTATTCACTAAAATTTACCCCGAGGTGTCAAAAATTATTGGCGGTAAATCGTGGCTTCACCTGTATGTTGTTATGCGCCGCAGCATAACACGTTCTTATTGTCTAATCCTATGGTCTAACCTGTTCTATTGCTATGTAAACCACGACGTAACCATAATGTGTATAGACTAACTAGTTGGGTATTTTCCTGTAGTAAAAAAAAATTATTTAACCAAGCTTAGCTATAATAGTCCAAAAAATTATGACTAAAAAAATCATACAAGTCACCATTTAACATACCGGTTTGACGTTTAGTAAAAAGTAACTAATTTGATTTGACTAGTCAGTAGAATACCCAATTATTTTTTATACATATGACGTAAGTGTACTTAATGTATAGACGCTTTATGTTACGCTAGCAGCCCAGGCCTAAAAAAAAACAGCAAAAGCGTGCAGTACTAGTAGAACTCACAGTACCGTGGGAAACTAACATACCTAAAGACCGCGCTATAAAAATAAACAAATACTTTGACTTGACCAACGAGTTAACCAAAAATGGCTATGTGGTTAAACTCTACGCCGTAGAAGTAGGAGCAAGGGGAATTCCAGCTAAATCCCTGTATAACTTATTGAAAGACCTCGGATTGCCAAGAGCTTCAGTAAGCTCTTTACTCAAACGAATATCTAAAACGGCGTTGATAGGATCTTACCAAATTTGGATAGGTAGAGGGGGGAACACGACTGACGGTGGAGGTGAGCGCTGATGCATCACAAGGTGGCCACCCTAAACCTACACCTGGCTCGCAAGTCCCAGGCGCCGTCACAGTGTTCCTCTCTGTACCCACGCCATGGCGACCGCACGGTGAATCCATGGAATGCTAAGAACCGGATCTCTTCCCTACCTGGTGTCCATGACTAGACTTGAATGTTACAATATTGTCACGGTTTTCATTCATAACGTCTTCTCAATTGTGTAATAAATAATAATAAGTAGGTACCTAAGATAACTAAGGTGAGTTACACTTACAGATCATGGGGTTAGATCGAAATACTCGGATATTTTGCAAAAATATAGTATCGTCAAAATTGACTCAATCACTGCGCACAACCACTCGTTCCCATCGACAAACGTTGGTCGAACGTCCCTCACGATGTAAGGACATGGCGGACCTAGCTTAGTGGTTTAAGAGTCGGCCTTACGATCGAGAGGTCCCCGGTTCGTATCCTGGCCATTACACTACCGACGTGAACCCACTCCTAGCACAAGCAATTTAGTTTAGTTGGAGGCGTTAGAGGGAATATTATTAACTTCGGTTCTAATATTCTTTAAAAAAAAAAGTACACTGAAACAGATGCTATGTAGTATTGATTGTCTTATCCCGTTTCCATTCTTGCCCCTACTCATCTTACCTACGTAGTGCGAGTACTTAGTACAGACGCATCATTATTTATACGAGGCATGCGACATGCGACGCGACCCCTCCCCGCGAGCGTCTCCACCTAGTACATGCAAAGCAAGAGCTTGTAATGTATCGTGATAAATTATATTATCTGTGTTCGTGATTGTCGTGCTTGAATAAACCAGTGCGTTACGAATAACCAACAGGCGAGCTAGTGGTCAAACGCGAGCCTAGTAAAATCAAATAACTTCGCCATCCACCGCACATTCAAACGGGTGGCAAGTGGCAACGCACAAAGGTGTCAGTCAAGCCGACAGTGAACTTAAAAGTAACTTAAAATTGTTAAACGAAATATTGAAGTATATCTAAAATGAATAAAAGTGTTGATATTATTGTGTTGGGTGCTACGGGTTACACTGGAGGATTTATTGTAAAAAATCTGGCTCGGCTAGTGAAAGAGAAATATGTTGACATTAGTTGGGGTATTGCTGGTCGTTCAAAGGAAAAACTGCAACGCTTAGTGGCAGACGTAAACGTAGGAACAAATGAAAATACGGGTAAGTTGAAGAAAAGATATTATGTCGCAGGCAATTAGCTTAATCAGCCGTTCAATAAAGTGCCTAGCCCACCTAGGCCGTTAACTACGCGGCGCCGCTTCGACTAACGGCCCTGCTTGAATGATATTCAGCCGCATCGTATCACTTGTTATAACATTTAACAAACGGGCTGGCTAATGCTTAGGCTTAGGCCATTCGTACGATGTAGCACCACCCAGAAATAGGACAGAAGATTACATACATAACTCATCTGTAAATCCTTGATAGGGTAAGCAGAGGTATATTAATGACCAAATTTAGCCTTTTTTTATTAATTCACAGCAAATATGCCGAAGGCGGTAATCCTCGACACGAAACGGCATGCATTGTGAGGACGCAAAATGCGCCTCCCCGTAAGTCTGCCGGGGTGCGAGAGATATGCTTTTGGCAATCTCATCTCCGGCAACCAAGGACCCAAGACGGCGTGCATTTTAGTCGGTTCGAGTCCGACATAACCGCCTCCACCGGCTCCGTGGGGGTGGTATCCGTGGGGATTTTCCGCACGATAAAAAAAAACGCATTGTGAGGAGGTTCCTCTCCTTGGAGCCGTAACCACCGGTAGCTTGGTCCCTGTACCCGATGCCGGTGGGGTACTATTTTTTATATTTTTAAATAGATGTTTTTGTATATGTATTTAAAAATATAATTTATAAGTTTTATTTAAATGATTAAGAGATAATAAAAACTAACTAATAAAAACTTTAATTCTATACTTACACGATGCCCAAAGTAAGCATCACTTAACTAGCTTGTGTTATAGGTTCAAGAATGCGGATATTATAATACATTATTAGGTACTTAGGTTCATTTTCTTTTGTAAATACATAAAATATCAGTTAGCTTAATTACTGACAATTGCTTCAAGTAGGTAGGTACGATTTCTATCTTAAGACTTGATATGAGGATTAGGTAATATTTAGGCACACAAATTATTAGATATACATAGATAATTAGAGACATAGATAATAATTATTAGATAAAAGTGTCTATGTTACCAGCAATGTGTATAATGCAGGTATTCTATACAATGCCTAGGCAATGTGTGTTAGGATACATAGAATGCCCGCAGTTCCACCGGCAATGTGTGAAATAAATGGGTTATTGTCTATATTTGCGGATGATTTGCATTGTATAGAATACCGGATTATGCACTTTGCCGGTAACATTTATACTTACTAATAAAAACCGGTTGAGTGCGAGTTGGTCTTACTTTTGACGCTTACTTTTGCGAGCAAGTAATGCTGGTGAAGAAGGCGGCGGAACGGCAGCGGCGGCTGGAGCGAGGCAAGCTCGCGGAACTCGCTGCCCGCGACCTGAGGCAACTCGAGCATCAAAGGTCGCAGAATGACCACCGTCCCCTATGAGCGCGGATCTGACTGAGGGGACGGGCGAAACCGCCTGTCACCGTAGAAGTAGGCCGAGCCAGCGCGGACCGGGCGACTTCGAGTGCCCGGAGGGCCAGACCGTAAGGGATGGCCCTGGGTCAGCCGGGGTGCGAGGGATATGTCTTTGACAACCTCACCTCCGGCCTAGCACCAAGACCCACAGTCGGCGTGCGGTTTTAGTCGGTTCGAGTCCGACACAACCTCCCCTTCCGGCTCCGGCAGGGGGGGTATCCAAGGGGATTTCCGCACGAAAAAAAAAAGGGGTCTAGTTGGGGACCCCTTGATCCTCACACACACCCGAGTAGGGCAGTAAGTAGGTACCTATGCATATTTATGTTTTACATACCAACCGAATATAAATGAAGTACGTACTTACCTATTTTGTAAATTATCTGCAATGTACAGTACAGATACGACGACCACTTTACAATTATACACAGAGTACGTATAAATAGATTTATGCATTTATTGACCTGCAATTATTATTAACTGCGGTTATCGACTTCCAACTGATAAGAAACAGTAACGTACCTACCTATTATAAAACTAGCTGTTGCCCGCGGCTCCGCCCGCGTGGATATCGGTTATCGCAACCAAACATAGCCTACCTACCTATATCGTTTTTCAAGGTCTAACCTAAATTTCATCAAAATTGGTTCAGTAGTCTAAGCGTAAAAGCGTAACATACTATACAGACAGACAGAATTACTTTCGCATATTCGTAATATAAGTAGGTAAGTACCTGAATATGGAATTGGATGGATTATAATATAATATAACACAAATATTACCTATACCTACCTACTCGTACATCCGGGATAATGAATCAATTACCGTAATGCAGGCCACCGCTGGATAATAGGTATACCGCTACCAAGTATAGCATAGGTACAATAGAAATCACGAGTCTTGGACGCTGATGCTGCGCAGTAGCCGATTTTTAGGTCCCTTTGAGAAAAACATGGGGTGGAATGGGGGTCTCATCCACCAGTCATAGAACTGCGCGCTAATGTCCTAAATCAATAAGCGCGCACCATGTTCCCGCGTCATTCACCCATACAAAATAATTTAAAAAAAAATATTACCAAAAAGAACCACAATGCTGAATATACTGTGACCCCACACTGGGCGAATCCTGTCCTGTGGTTGTCAATACGTTTATAATTCACATGAAACCATTGTTTGCTCGGGTGACATCTGAGTTTTTGGACATAACACATACCTACCTAAATTAGACCTGTAGTGTTCCATTCACAATATTTTACCAACAATTACATCTATAGTTATATCTATACTTTAATACATTATTTTTACCATTACATGATACATGAGCAATTAAAATTTCGGTAAGATCGTACGATAGGGAATTGAGCCATTTTGTGACTTTCAATCTTGCCTCTTTTACCGAACATAGTTTTATGTCGCACGCAAGCACTATTCGTTTGATTATAAATGTCTTTAAATGGTCCAAAGATGGTAATTTGAATATTCGTCGTTTATAAATTAAATAAATTTAATTGTGAAATAAATTTCATATTATCACCACTACTAAATATAATTATTATTTCGCATTAGTGCAATATAAATTTTCAAGATATTATTTTTTTTTTAATTTAAAAGATATTATATGTATAATCAGTAAATTCATTTATTTAAATGTCAAATACATGGTACAAAAATAAATACACGGAGTGCTTCCGTGGTTTTTTAAATTTACATTTTGATTTTGAATCAATAGGGTTTTGTTTAGCCTAGGAAAATACACCTACTTGCTTTTTAACGCTAATTGAAAAATTCTCATTGTATTGAATAGCCGAAGGATATAGGCTATATATATCATCACGCTACCACTAAAGAGAGCGAAGCAGTCATAAATATAAACAAATCCGGCAGATTTCCATATATAATTTGAAGACTACAAAATCATTTGGTGGTACAGGGTTTCAAAATATGGCACCTTCGAACCCGGGATGAGTGTTTTATTAAATATATTCTAACTTTTAAACTTTCAGCTTTCATGAGATAGTATGCCTACAATCATGGTAACTGGGGTTAACGGGGATTAACGCGATTAACTGTTATCATTATGGTAAACATTAAGTAAAAATTGATATCAAGAAGTGTGTTTTTGTTGATATTTATTTAGTGTTATTATCTGGTGTTTCTGCTACGTGTCAAGAAACAAGGTCGGAGACAACACGGAGCCTTGTCCATGCGGTCCGAGCAGCTACCATTTGCTAGATTTGCTAGATGTATCAAAATTATGAAGCAAAATGTAAGACGGCTTCGCAAAGTACTTATTAGATGCTCTCGACAGGTTGCAGCGACGTGCGGTCCGCATTATTGGGGATCCTGAGGTCACGAACACCCTCGAGCCTTTGCAGATGCGTAGAGATGTTGCGTCTTTGGCAGTTTTCTACCGTCTCTACCATGGTGAATGTTCTGACGAGCTCTTCCAATTAGTCCCACCCTCCCCTTTCCTTCACAGGACGACACGTGCAGGGCTAAGATGTCATCCATTTACGGTGCAGAGTATACCTGCTAGAACCAAGCGTTTCAGTGATTCATTCCTATGCCGCACCACTAAGACCTGGAATTCCCTGCCAGCTCACGTGTTTCCTTCTTCCTACAGTCCCGGGTCCTTTAAGCGGGGCGTGAAAAGGCATCTAATGAGGCCGTCAAGCTGAGTGCCACCACTGTTAACATGGTAAATGTTTACGATGGTGACCCTCTTTCCGAGACTTTGCCTTTAGCTTAACATCAGGCGAGGTGAAGTCAAATTGACGTGTCTTATATAAAAAAAAAAAAAAAAAAAATTGCTTAATACAAAATACTAACTGCTAATTGCACTACATTTTTCGAATTTAATTATTAAATAGTAACACATTAATGTAATAATGGAACCACAAAAAAGTTTTATACAATGTTTATGCACTAACACAAAAAATAAATGTTGTTACTGAGTTCTAATTAATGTTATTTAATTATCTACATAATGTTAACAGTTTTTGTAATTTTTATGTGATTTTAAGTAGGCGAGTTACATTTTATCTTAATTTGTACCACGTCGTGGCTCGTGGCCAACTACGACATGTTGAGGGTTGCTTGGAAGCTTCCCACGTGTCCCTCTGATTAGCAGATATTACAGTCGAAAGGAAGCAGGGGGTAGGCTGGCTCTGGGAAAGATGGGATACGGTTGTTCCCATTCCCATAGGAGGATATCTCAAAGCAGTGTATGGTAAAGGATCAGTCAAGGTATGAAGGAATTGCCTTATTAGTCCATCTTACACCCCGGCAATTGAGACTTGAGACGGCATGCTGTTTTAGTGGGTTCGATTCTGACATAAACACCTTCGCCGCGTGACCAAGACCGGTTAGAGTCTAGACATGCCCAGATAATTTACTCCGGTATGTCAACAGTATGCAAAGCTCGAGGGACTCTGCACAAGAAAAAAATACTAAAAATATGGGGGACCCATGTTCCTTCTTACACCGGGGCCCTTGGTTATCTAGCTACGCCAGTCTGGTGCCTCCTCGGATGCGACTGCGACTAACCCAAGGATACCTAATACCTACTGAGTATTTTATATTATTAACTAGCTTTTGCCCGCGGCTCTGCCCGCGTGGATGTCGGTTATCGCGACCAAACATAGCCTATGTCCTTTCTCATGGTCTAATCTACCCCTATGCCAAATTTCATCAAAATTGGTGCAGTGGTTTAAGCGTGAAAGCGTAACATACAGACAGACAGACAGAGTTACTTTCGCATTTATAATATTAGTATGGATCCTCCATTCCTTGAATACTTACTCACATAATATCGCTCTTTAATTTAATTGTAAATGTAAACTCCGGCAAAACTCGGCAAGTCTAAAAGCTGCGGGGCCGATTACAATATTTTAACTTGTTTGAGTTAACCGGTTGCTAACATAAAAAGTTATTAATAATGAACGTATCTATCGTGTATTCTTGTGGCCTCTATTTTTTTGATGTATATGCGTAGGTATATAAACTCCAAAAATTAGAGGCCATAGGTAGGTAGTTACTAACTTAAATCTGTATTGGTTGCACTGGTATCGGGCACCGGGGCCTCCAAGCTCCCAAGCTCGGCCCACGGATCGGATTCGTTTCATCTTTTACGATAAGTTACACTATCCAAAATAACAAAAAAATGTGAGATTCACGATCAATATATAAATTCATGCAATATTTAATTAGTCCATAAGAATTATGTAATAATATAATCAATTTTAATGGCAAAAATGACAATCTATAATAAAAATTAATCGCTAAATGTGTTGGTAAGCGCATAACTCAACAACGCCTGGACCAGTTTGGCCAATTCTTTTTTTAAATGTTCGTTGAAGTTCAAGGATGGTTTTTACGGCGAAAAAAAATCGAATAATTGCCGGGAACCGACATCCACGTGAGCGGAGCCGCGGGCAAAAGATAGTGCTAAATGAAAATGACGATTTGACATTTTTATTAATCAACCAACAAGAAACAAGACTGTTTCTTAATTTTTAGGTAATGATTTTCTACAGATTTATATTGTTATGGTAATCAGAGTTCGATCGAGTACTGCCATCATGGAGGACGGGCTACAGAGGCCTGACCCCAGTGCCATTACCGTAGCTCAGGGCTGCACATGTCTTGATGATTGACGCGGGTTCTCTTGGCGGCCCTAGGGGTGAGATTACTTGCTCGCAAGTAATGCTCGAGAAGGAGGTGGCCTCCCGACCAGTCTCTCGTCGACGATTTGGGCGTCCGAAGTTGCTCAATGACTTGCGTCCTCCACGAGGGTGACACGTGGAGCCGCTTATCAGTCGCCTCTCGACATGCGTTTCCGGGAACATACTACTCATGCTACTCAGGTAAAGGCACGCAGTAATAGCGGCGGTAAGACCCATCATCGAGGAGTGGCTAGAGAGGCCACACGGCAGCCTCTCGTACCGGCTGGCTGACGCTGGTGATTACCGGACACTGGTGTTTCGGGAGTTACCTGTGTCGAATCCGGAAGGAGTCAACGTCCGAATGCCATTGCGCTCCATGAGCGCTGGCCTGGGGGTGATCGGTGGAGCCGCCTGTCACCCTAGCAAAAGCAGGCCGCGGCGGCGGCGCAAAGTGCGCCTCCCCCTAACCGAGGCTAGATGGGGACACTGTGGTCCCCATGACCCGAAGGGGGCCAGGGGATCATCATTTTTTTTTTTTCGTGCGGAAATCCCCTCGGATACCCCCCCTGCCGGAGCCGGAAGGGGAGGTTATGTCGGACTCGAACCGACTAAAACCGCACGCCGACTGTGGGTCTTGGTGCTAGGCCGGAGGTGAGGTTGTCAAAGACATATCCCTCGCACCCCGGCTGACCCAGGGCCATCCCTTACGGTCTGGCCCTCCTCAGGAGGGGGGACAACGGTGTCCCCAACTCGCCCCCGGAATGGGGAGGCGCGCTATTTAGCGCGCCGCCGCCGTGGCCTGCTTCTGCTGGGGTGACAGGCGGCTCCACCCGTCACCCCCAGGCCCGCGCTCATGGGGGACGGAGGTCAGTCAGTGCCCTCCGACGCCCGAGTTGCCTGCGCGCGCGGGCGGCGCGATCCGCGAGTCTTTCTCGCTCGCGCCGCCTCTCCCGCTCCGCCGTCTCCTTCACGACCATTACCTGCTCGCTGAAGGAGACGCCGGCCGCCCACGCGGCCGCGCAGCGGACCATTGCTGTGAGCAGGGTGGCGAGGGTGAGAACTCTCACTCCCAGGGCCGCCACTAGCTTCCGCCTCGGTTCGGCCCATGCCGGGCACTCGGTGAGCGTGTGCAGCCCTGTGTCCTCGCTCGCGTCGCAGTGATGGCACTCGGACGTTGGCTCCTTTTCGATCCGACACAGATATCTCCCGAAGCACCCGTGCCCGGTGATGATCTGCGTCAGTCGATACGAGAGGCTGCCATGTGGCCTCTCGAGCCATTCCCCCATGATGGGCCTTACCGCCTCTATGACGGCATGCCCTGCGCGTCGTTGCTCAAGTCGTCGCTCCCACTCCGCCACCATGATCCCGGGGAAGCGGGACCTCTCGGCCCGAATGTCTTCGGGCTCGGGATCGTATCCCCGCTCCCGCGCCTCCTTACGGAACCGATACAGTGCCGCAAGGGATCTCGCTTCCAGGATCCACGGTGGCGATCCGGCTAGGAGACTCGCCGCTTCAAAGGATATCGTGCGGTACCCCCTAATGGCCCTGCAGGCCATCGTCTGCTGCGGCGCATGCAGCAGTTGCACGAACCTGGCCTGCAGGGCGTCCGCCCACACGGGGCACCCGTACAGGGGGCACCCGTAGAAAGAGATGGTCCTGGGTCTGCCGGGGTGGATATGCTTTTGGCAATCTCACCTCCGGCAACCAAGGACCCAAGACGGCGTGCGTTTTAGTCGGTTCGAGTCGGACATAACCACCTCTACCGGCTCCGTGCGGGTGGTATCCGTGGGGATGAAATTAGAGATAATGCCTTAGTTGCCTTAGTAGCCTCGATAATACTTTTTTACATTACAGTAGAATGATACTTACAACATTCAGTGTTTTAATTAATATACCTACCTACCTAATCGAAATACATCGGGAGAAGTTAGCATAATAAATGCTATAAAATTTTCATTCAAATATACCTACTTCGAACCACTTGAATTACCGCTTACCAAATAACGACTGTTATAATCAATCTTGTAGTGATTAAAATAAAAGGGATTTTAATGAATTTGAACCGAACTTAACGGATTCTATGGCGATATACTTAAGTATTCACTCCGTGAACATGGCTGCTGAAAAGTTGCTGAAACGTCATCGGTTTATAAGTAAATACTTAATAACAAATATATCGCGACAGAATTCTCTAAAAAGTTCCATTTCAATGAGTGATATTCACGTAAACTTTAGAATATACACACATCAAAAAAAGTTTGCGATCACTTTGAAAAACTGAAATCTTTTTTGTTACTGTAGATTATATTATGAATTTTCTTCTTTTTAGATTCTTTATTTAAAAATAAAGAATTAGAACACAAAACAATGACACCGTTCAATTGTTTTTTCTTACAAAAAGGCTTTCAGTCCTAGCTTACGCTCATTCAGAAATCTGATTTAGATATTTATTTATTTATTTACCGATTCAATATATTTTTCGCGGAAAGTAGTGATTGAAAAGAAAAAATGCCAAGAGGATTTTCAGAGGTTTTACGAGCTAAAATAGTAACTTTGAGGGAAGAAGGATACACCACGAGAGTAATAGCACGCAGACTTGCTATATCCCAATCCTGTGTCGTGGTTACGTTGTAGAGGTACCACGGAATGGAGAATTTAGCTGACCGATCCCGCAGCGGTCGCCCAACTGTTTTGACAGCTGCCCAAAAGCGCTATATTAGATTGCTGGCAGCCCGTGATCCCACAATCAACGCCACTAAAATAAAAGCAGAAGTCAGGGCCGCCTCTGGGCTTGAAGTTAGCACGCAGACCGTTCGCAATTGCTTGCACCAGGCTGGATTACGAGCACGGAGGTCATGGCGAGCTCCGCTCAATTCCCGGCAACGTCAACAACGAAGATTGCAGTGGGCTAGACTTCGGCAAAATGAAGAAGGTGAGGAAGAAAACATTTGGCAAAACTGTCTCTTCATTGACGAATCCCGAATCTCCACTCATCCAGATAACCGACGTGTCCGTGTCTGGAGAAGACCAGGCGACCGTGAAAGACAAAGAACTGCCACTGGAACAGTTCAGCAAGGCGGAAAATCGGTGTCTTTTTGGGGTGGCATTATGATTGGAGCTAGAACGCCTTTGATCCCGTATCGGGGCTTCATGACAGCAGACATGTACAAAGCAGTTGCTATTGATGATATCGTCAAACCATTCCGAGTAAACCATGGGCACCAATTTGTACTGGTCGATGATAATGCGCCCGCACATCGAGCTCAACGAGTCAATGCTGCTCTTCAAGAATACGATATCACACGATTAGACTGGCTTGCCGGCTCGCCCGACTTAAACCCAATAGAACACGCGTGGGATGCTCTTAAACGAGCTGTATGGAACCGTGAGCCACATCCCCAGACAGTTCCAGAGCTCAGGGAAGCCGCTATTGAAGAATGGGATAGGTTACCCCAGGAAATGCTGGATAACATGATCCTCAGCATGCCCAGGAGGATCTCCGCATGTGTTCGAGCCAGGGGAGGAGTTATTTTATATTGAATTTACACCTTTTAATAATAAATTGTAGTTTAAGTTTAATTAAACAGTCTTTTTCTTTCTATGAAATATCTATCACAATTGCATTATGATTAATGGCTCAATTTTTTAAAATAAATAATAAAAAATAGTTTTATATTTTAATTTCAAACAGGGTATTCCTATTTAAAGAAAGCATACAACATAGATTTTTTCTTGATAAAGTTAAATTTAAAGAATTCTAGGAGCTTATGCCATTGATCGCAAACTTTTTTTGATGTGTGTATATTGTATTTGTTTCAGATAATGATATCAAAATTCCTTTGATAATAGAAAGTGACGTCGAAAATGAAGAATCTTTGAAGAACATGACGCGAATTGCCAAGGTTCTTATCAATTGTACTGGCCCTAATACGATTCTCAGTCCACCGATCGTGAAAGCTTGTATTGAAACAGGAACACACTATGTGGATATATCGTCAGAAATATACGTAAGTTACGTTTACCTTTTTTTAGGTACCGTACCTCATAAGGAACCCAGGCTGCCCGCCCACGTCCGATTTTTTATAGGACCGATAAACGGTCCGATTTTTCCTCCGATTCTTATGACCGATTTTGTGACCGACTTAACGCACACGTCCGCCACTTTTTACGTGGCTATCGAGGGAGCAGCACCTCATGGACATAGAATCTCAAGGTGGATTTACAGAGGAAGGTTTGTCTTTGGCTTTTGAGGAACAGAAGAAAGAAAAGAAAGTTCTGGGTTGATCCAAAACACGACACGTCCTTGTCCTTCCCTTGCATGCAGCCGACCTATTTATATATTTTTATCTATGCAGCCAGCTGTCGGTGAGAAGTGTGCGTTTACGCATACATTTTCGAACGTTCCATTTTTCACTGATAATAGGATCGGTCGGGCGGGATGCACCGATTTTATTTCTGACCGACTTTTTGTAGGACGTGGGCGTTTAACTACTGCGTGCGAGCAGTACGTTCTATTTTTCTCCTACAAAAAGTCGGTCACCGATTATCGGACGTGGGCGGGCAGCCTTCACTTCGTTCGTTGTCCGTCTGACTATCAAGAGTCAAGACATTGTTCTCAGAAATGCGTGTTGTATCAAGTTGAACTTGATACCACATACTCAGGTTTATAACGTTTTGAAACTGTGCAAAAATCAAACTTCTAAGTCAACGCAATCAAAATACTTATTTTGCTGTAAGTAAGTATAATCTATTATATAAAAATAAGTCGGGTTTTCCTTCCTGACGCTATAACTCCAGAACGCACGAACCGATTTGGCTAATTTTGGTCTTGAATTATTCGTGGAAGTCCAGGGAAGGTTTGTACGTTGAGAAAAAATCGAATAATTGCCGGGAACCGACATCCACGCGAGCGGAGCCGCGGGCAAAAGCTAGTTACTTATGTAGCTAAGTTATGGAACTCTCGGTGCGCGAGTCCGACTCGCACTTGGCCGGTTTTTTTTCTAAAAGATAATGTCGCTAATATGATATTAGCCTTCCTTGAAAAGGAAACAATTCGTCGTTTTGTAGAACAGAAGTTTCAATGTATGGGAATGACACGTATTTTGAAGTTTATGACCAACATTTTTTTTTACAGGATATTAGAACCAAAGTTACTAATATTCCCTCTAACCCCTCCAGCTAAGCTAAATTACTTGTGTTAGGAGTGGGTTTGCGTCAGTAGTGTAATGGCCAGGATTCGAACCCGGGATCTCTCGATCGTAAGGCCGACTCGTTAACCACTAAGCTACCGACGCTTCACATAAACGTTTGCCATTCTCGTGCATTGATCTTTCTATTCTATTCTACAAACGTATTGCCATTTTGTCTCGAAGGACTGGCCGGGCGTGATTGAGTAACGTGATCCATATCTGTGGTGGTCTCTGTGGCGCAGCGGCACATTGTATAAAAAAGTCAGTCAAGTGCGAGTCGCAATCGCGCACCGAGGTTTACGTAACTTAGCATTAATTTTCTGATTGCGTTGATTTAGAACTTTGATTTTTGCACAGTTTCAAGACGTTATAGACCTGAGTAGTATCAACTTGATACCTTCACGCATTCTTGAGAAAAATGTCTTGTCTTGACAGGCAGACAGACGGACAACGAAGTATAAGAACAATAAAAGTTAGTATTTACGAAAAATGAAGTAAATATAAAAGTATCCACAATCCACAAATAAGAACCCATGGCCATAACACAAGTAGGTATGCTTACTTCTGGTTCTGGAGTGCCCTGTGCAGAATATCGTAGAATTACTTACACATTATGAGAACACTTCTTATACTTTTTATATATAGATTTTTTCTATATAGAGACAGCCTCCGTGGCGTGGTGGAAGTGAACGCGACTGCGACGCAGGAGGCGCGGGTTCGATTCCCGCTCAGTGCAAATATTTGTATGCATGAATATGGCTATTTGCATTGGTCTGGGTGTCTCTATGTATAATATGTATGTATTTACAAAAAAAAATGTATCTAAGTATGTTTATCCGCATTCTAGATTCCATAACACAAGCTAGTTAAGCTACGCTTACCATGGGTCGCGTTGTGTAGAATGTTGGGAAATATTTATTTATATATTACTAGCTGTCCCGGCGAACTTCGTACCGCCAATTTTTTCCCGCCCTGCGAACCGCGTCAGATCCCGTTCCCACTGCACCATTTAGGGGGATGAAAAATAGATGTTGGCCGATTCTCATAGATACCGGATAAGCACAAAAAATTTCATCAAAATCGGTCAAGCCGTTTCGGAGGAGTATGGCAACGAAAACTGTGACACGAGAATTTTATATATTAGATTTATTTATGTTTTCACAGTATGCTGTACAAGTGTTCTCAATATGTGTAACAATGAATTCCACCTATAAAAAGTATATAAGTATCAATCAACAGTATTAGTACTTATATCGTAGAATATTTTGAAAAATGTAACCAAACTTTTGCATTTATTTACTTAGTATTAGCATTATTATCTAATACTTATGTGGTGCCCTGTTCATATAGCTTTTTTTAAATTTACCTACCTATTCCTTCACACAGCATATACTAAGCCTATACGAAAAGTATAACAAATCAGCAGAAGATGCAAATGTACTGGTGGTACCTGCGTGCGGGTTTGCTGCTGTACCCATCGAGGCTGGCATGATACACTTGGAGAGACAATTTAACGGTAAGTAGGTATTCACAGGTATAATATACCGGACATTTTTGTGAAATAACCTTACCTAATTTTTGGGTATCTTCCTAAGGGCATATTGTGTAAGTTTTTATAATATGTATGCTAAGAGGGTAAGGGGGTTTGGACACATAGAGCGAATGACACAAAGGTAAGGTAAAGACCTGGCTCTCGATTCTGCTAAAGTTAAACCAGTGTGGCATTAAATTTTAGACTATACGTGTAAAGTCCATAATGAAATTAAAACAGTATTTTTTGTAGTGATGTTCTTTTTATGAAATTTAATTACTTATTAGCTTTTTATGAAATAGTATCGTAATATGCAAATATTTTTCCAATAGGTACCTTGCACTCGGTAGAATGTTACGTCCAATTGAAAATACCAAGGGTCGGAGCCGCGGTGGCGCACAGCGGCACTTGGGCGTCTCTCGTCCATGTTCTGCATACCTTCGACGATTATCTTGCATTGAAAGCTGAAATATTACCAGAATCATCTCAACCTACACCAAAGGCAGTTGAAAGGTATGTAATATTACAATAAAGGAAGAAATATTACCAGAATCATCTCAACGTACACCAAAGGCACTTGAAAGGTATGTAATTTTCTTGAGAATAACAATGGTATGGACTTTAAGAATTACAAGAATATGGAGCAAACACCTATGGATGTGTGCAACAACCTTTCCATACTATATCGGTACCGAAAGGAGGTGCGGGACCAGGGACGGGAACCCGAGCCTGAAGAAATTCGACTGCCATCACTGTGATGCAAGCAAGGACACGGAGTTGCCACGCCTATTCAACGCCGAGAACACGACACGTGTGTCTTAAAGTCGCGGTATTCTGTACGGCCGAGGTACCTACTTCCCCAGTCAGACTGCTCAATTTGGATCTGACGGGAATACCGTCGTGTCCTACCTCCGTCAGCTTACACACTGGAGGAACTCATGAGCGTCACTGAGCACGTGATCAGGGTAAAAGCACTCTAGCAAAGACAATGTGACGAATGCTAAGGCTATCGACACAGACAATTTAATTACTTCAGAGTTGCCTGCTAGAGATGACGTCCCTAGGCGAGGCCGCAATCTAGGGTAGGCTGCAATCTAGGCGAGGTCGCATTCTAGGCGAAGCCGCCATATGGGCGAGGCGAGGCCGCAATTGTAGCCGTAGGTCTGATGGGATTCCTAGGACATCCTGCCGAGAGCTTACCCGGGGCTCCCAACCATAGGCTGTTGGGCGTTACCGTGAGGGTTTTTAGTCGGTAGGAGGAAGGATTTTCCTTCACGGTATAAAAAAAATGATGTCCAGGCGGTAGTTTTCTTTTAAACCTGCCCATACAATAAAAAGACTTCACAAGACTTTATATTACGTGATTTTTATTCCAGGTCGTTCTTCTTCCGTAACAATGGTCGATTGTGGTGGCCTTTCCCTGGAATAGAAAATGACACTGTGAGAATGTCACAGAAATATTTAAGTGAAAAATGTGGCAAGAAGCCCGTGTATTTCAATGCATACATGACCTATCAATACTGTTTTCAATTAATTGTAATGCCTATACTGTATATCTACTACTACCTGTGCAGTTTTGAGTGTATTAAAAACTTACTGATAAATCATCCAAGCATTTTTTCGCTCGGATCTATGACAGTGAAGGGACCTACGAATGAAAATAGACAGAAAACTAAATTTAGTTTTGTATTGAATGGGAAGGGATGGGAAACAAAGGAACAAAAAGGAGAACCAACGAAAACTTTAACAGTGAAGGTATTTAGCATTATTTTGTACTTACTACATTTAGCATTCACTGACACGACACCTACATAATACCAAAATTTGTTTTCCTAATTTACTCTTCGAGTTAAGGTCAGAAATCAGACACCTATAAACCGAATTCCAAATAATATTTCCTTTCCCTCTTTTCCCAAGCCGAAGCTGTTTGTTCTGTTGGCCCTGATTGAGAATCAGAGCTACGCATTAGTCTGGCTCTCATAAAGCTTCCTATTATCAACTTCCAAACACAATACAAACCTTTTGAAAGGGATGATAATTTCACCAATCACACTTACGTGAAGTTTAGTGTGTGTGTGTGTGTGTGTGTGTATGTGTATGTGCGCGCGCGTGTGTGTGTACGTGTGTGTTTTCGCTTTATATAATATCGTGCTAAGGTTTATTTATTTATACTTTACTAGCTGTCCCGGCAAACTTCGTACCGCCAATTTTTTCCTACCCTCGTGCCGTCAGATCGGGGATGAAAAATAGATGTTGGCCGATTCTCAGACCTACTCAATATGCTCACGAAATTTCATCCAAATCGGTCAAGCCGTTTCGGAGGAGTATGGCAACGAAAACTGTGACACGAGAATTTTATATATTAGATTGTACACTTAGGTACATGTAATTAAAACAAAGAAAAGAAATATTATGTACAAATGAGGTTGTGCTTCATTGTCTGGCGGTTGATACGCTACCTGCGTGTAGTGCGTGCTACGCATAAAAATCATCCACAAATAACTGATTCAATTCCAGGCACATAATTTTATTTAACAGCGGTAGCAATTGACTGCGTCTGAGTACTTGCCCAGGTATTATTTGCCTATCCCTATTCTATAACTCATACAAGTTCTGATCCAAACAATCTACGTTTGGGTCTAGATAGCGTTATGTACTTATACCAACACGCAAAAACGACGGGGTGTTATAAGTTTGACATGTCTGTGTGTGTGTGTGTGTGTGTGTGTGTGTATGTGTGTGTGTATCAGTGGCATCGTAGCACCCAAACGGATGAACCGATTTGGATGTAGTTTTTTTTATTTGAAAGTAATATTAGTCGGGAGTGTTCTTAGCTATGTTTGAAAAAAATCGGTCCAAGATGGCCGCCGCCACAACATGTCGGAATACATATTTCTTCATAACTCCCTCAATATGGGTATCAAATGAAAGAACTTGACTAGTAGATCACTTTAAAAAAGTATAAAATAAAAATTAAATTAAAAATTTAAAAAAACCCCGTCACAAAAATCGCCTCCAAAAAGTAGAAAATAAATGGAGTTTGCCTTTTAACTGTAACTGTCGGGGGACCTTGAATTGTTCCGATAATATAACGGAGTGCTTAACCAGTTAGGGTCCCCCGACATGGCAACCGTTAAAGTTAAAAGGCAAACTTCATTTATTTTCAACTTTTTGGAGGTGATTTTTGTGACGGGGGTTTTTTAAATTATTAATTTAATTTTTTTATAATTTTCATGAGAATGTTTGGCAGGTTTCAGGTCGGGATCCTGCTTGTGATATGACAGCTATTCCTGCTATAATGAGTGCCATCACTATATTAAAAGAAGGCTCGAACATCCCAAAGTAAGTACAGGTAACCGCTTGACCGTGGTTTAGTAACAAACATCCAAATATCTTCCCAAACTCTACTAGTATTTAGTATAGGTAGGTACTTTATAAGTTAACATGTAAGTATTGGCATTCCCCCGAAGAGGGCCAGACCGTAAGGGATGGCCCTGGGTCAGTTGTCGTGCGAGGGATATGTCGAAGACAACCTCACCTCCGGCACAGATTACCTAATAGTTGGAACCTCCGGCCTAGCACTACGACCCTCAGTCGGCGTGCGGTTTTAGTCGGTTCGAGTCCGACATAGCCTCCCCTTCCGGCTCCAATGGGGGAGGTATCCCAGTGGAATTCCCCAAGAAAAATAGGCATTACCATAAGGCGAGGTGAATTTAAATTGACGTATCCATTATAATTTAAAAAAAGGTGGTAGAATCACGACAATAAATCATAAGGCCTACGGCACCTACGGCTTACGTGATACTTTCGACTTTCTGACAGATCTTGTCAATTCTCTGTCAATTTAAGCAAGTGCCCAAAATACGTAAACATTTTTAATTTTTCAGAGGAGGAGTTATCACGCCTGGGGCTGCCTTTTATAAGACTGATCTAGTGCATCGATTAATGAATCATGGTTTGGAATTCGAAGTTTTAAAATGAAGTAGGTACGAGTAATATACCTACCTACCCATTATGAGTTGATGTTACGGTGATGGAATTTGGTGAATTAAAGTTGTTATTACTTTTGAAAGAAGTTATTATTCTGATGGCATACCAATGCTTCTTACTATCCAATTAATTGATTATGTAGGTAACATAGGCATAGGTAACCTAACAGTCAGCATCAGAAAGATGTTGACGAACAGAGTACCTACTCAAAATGATCTTAATTTCGCTTTTTGAACCCCTGCCTGTTGACAGATTCTGATATTTGGTACACACCTTTAGTTAGGACAATAGACATATAAATCTATAAAACAGTTTATTTGCTCTTAATACGAGAGTTTTTTGAGACTTTGTAGTCAAGTTCGTTTTGACGCTTACTGTACTAGTGGCAGTAGTTGGCCCTCACATCACAGAATAAAATATTACCACGCTAGATATGAAACAGGTCAATCCAGGCGTGTCTGCTCGTTTCAATAGGCTATTTGACTAAGTCGTCGATTCTTCCCAATACTGCTAGCTTGTTCTGAAAAAATATGCCTTGCAAAATTTTATAAAATATTCTATATCCAAACTGAAACTATGACTTTTTATCTGTTGAAATTCCCAAAAAAAGTCAAAATATAAACAATCAAATTCAATTCAAATATATAACTTTTTAGATTCCTCATTAAATTTAAAATAACTTTTATTATGAACTATATACCTACGTGTAAACGCAACGTAGACCGAGATAAATGCGATATTCTCTTGCACTCCATACACGTCGTGACGTCACAATTTCGTACGATTTTGTATGGAGCGTTTTCGGGCGGCGCGACATATTGAATTTATCAAAATCAAATATCTTGTAAACTACTTGTAGTACGAAAATTTCACTTTTACAGTTCATTATATTATAAGAAAGTGGTCATTTTTCGAAAGTAAAAAAAAATAGTCAAATAGCCAATGATATTACATACAAAAAAGAGGCAGATATGTTATTAGACTGCGCCTGGTGAAGACGCGAAAACGTCCCAATTGGGACGTATCGCATTTAGTATATGTCTGGCAAACGCCGAGTTGTCACGTCTGTAAGCGCATAATAAAATGGCAATAAAAATGCCACCGTGTATTTTTAAAAATGTACAAATTACGACACTAAAATCAATAAAACACGAAAGACCTTCTATCACATGTAAGTACATACAATATTACCAATTTTTTAGTGTATTTCATTAAAATTAGTTTAATAATATTTTTAAAATAATGGTGGCAAAGAAAAAGGACAGAAATACTTTTTGATATGAGCACGACAAGGACACAACAACACTGCTTGCATAGATTATCAGTACAGATGCGACATAGGGTCATTTTCAGTTTACTGCCTACTAAAGTAATAATTTTGACCTGCTGTTCAGTTTTATTTGTTATTTAAAATTGAGCAACATAATTTTTGTTTTATTTATTTGTTGTCCTTTAAATAATTGTAATAACCTAAAATTTTTTTCAAGGTTTCCGACTAATGAAGTTCGACTTCAAGAGTGGATTGCAATTGTTAAAGAACAACGAAATGAGTTTGACTGGACACCTTCAAAAAGCAGCAGAATTTGTAGCAATAATTTTGAAGCCACTGAGAGATAGGTATACTTCGAAAAAAGGAACATTGCTCAGGAAGAATATAAATAACTGACAAATATACCACTGTTCGGCTTCATTCTGCTCATAAAAATAATCCCAAAATAAAAAACTTTCTGAGAGGCAGAAAAGAAATAAATAAAATTTATTTGAAGGAGTTTATTTTTTGATTATAACGTCTGTACAGCACTATGGTTTTATTTTCGAGAAGTTTCCTAATTATCTTTTTGAATTATTATCATTTTCCGAAATAAATAATGACGTAATATTTTTTCATCGAATTTCATTTCTAGCCTACCAACGAAATACCCCTTCTGTTCAACAAAATCATAATCTATGCTTCGAAGCGATCCTACGAGTGCAATCGTCCGAATCATTCCGAATCGTGTTCCGAATTATAGCTATCTTTTTTACTCACGTGCTTATCCTATCTTTCGTACTACTTTAACGCTAATTGTCAACTATTGTGCACTGACATGGCACTGACAGACTGCAGGATCAGATTTGAGAAGTCAGTTACTATGAACGTAACATATCTTGTATAAAATATCATTGCAAATAGCCTATATTGCGTCGCTGAGCACATGACTCCATACATAGGTTTATACATTTCATTATAATATGGCGGGACAGTGAACCTAGACCTGCCCTTCATGCGAATGTACTTAAATACTTGTGTACCTTGCCCCGATTGCATTGGCAGCTGACGCATACTAAGTAGACAATTACAAATTAAGTACGACGCCGCGCCGCGACAGTTGTAAATAATTGGTTAAAACATTGTATAGGCCTGCAATTACCTGCATTGCCGGCCAATGTGTAGGTACCTACCTACACTGCTAAGTATAAATACCTACTTAGAAGTGGCATGGGGTCCATATAAACAGATTCCTGCTGGTTTAGCTTTTGAAAATTGTCAACCTTCGCCACTGGTGGTAATCCCCATTAGTCCGATCTACTGATGGTAATCCCCATTAGTCCGATGCAATCAGTGTTGAGAGATGCGATCTCTATAAATTATCTTGTTTACGATTGTAATAAAATTTTTTAATTACTGTATTCTTACCTACTTCAGTTGCAAGGGCAGGTAGGTAGGTACACATATAAACATTATAATTACTTAGTAGACTACAATGACGATATATTCGCGCTACGAGTATCGTCCCGGTAAATCTCTCAGAACTGAACTCAGGCACAGAAACAATGAGCAGCTTAAATCAACCTAAACAAAAACATGACCTTGAATAATAATGGCCCAGCCATACCACACCACGAAGATGGTAAGGTTGCTCAAGTTGCAAAGGGAAGCAAATCAACCAATCAAATTAATATGGGCCTCAAAGATTCTGACATCCGTCCGGTGCTCCGTCTAAATGTCTCCACGCAATGTAGAACGAAGCGGAGACCACCACTAGGTACAGTCAACTACAAATGTAGCTTAACAAATTCTAATTTATTGAACACTGTAGCTCTTAAACCTTACATAAAATTGTGAAAAAAAAACATTGAATATGTAAATTATGTTTGTCTTCTGGGAATCATAACACTACATTTACTATAGAGAGATGCATTCCATTATAAAAAGATTTGTAAAATATTTTAGTGTTAATCAACTTATGGCGTTGACTGTACATCCATTTTTTTTTCGTGCGGAAATCCCCTCGGATACCCCCCCTGCCGGAGCCGGAAGGGGAGGTTATGTCGGACTCGAACCGACTAAAACCGCACGTCGACTGTGGGTCTTGGTGCTAGGCCGGAGATGAGGTTGTCATCGACATATCCCGCGCTTATCAGCGCGCCGTCGCCGTGGCCTGCTTCTGCTGGGGTGACAGGCGGCTCCACCCGTACCCCCAGGCCCGCGCTCATGGGGGACGGAGGTCAGTCAGTGCCCTCCGACGCCCGAGTTGCCTGCGCGCGCGAGTCTCTCTCGCTCGCGCCGCCTCTCCACTAGGTACATCCTTAAATACCTAGGTACTATTTTAAGATAAAAGAGAAAAGATGTAAATGAAGTGGGGTGTATGTTAAATGTTAACAATTAAAAGTATTCGGTCAATTAAGAAAACTGAAACAAATTATTGAAAGGTTACAATATTCATAGTACCTAAGTTGGAAGTAAGAGACGGTGAGATTTTAGATAAACTCTGTGGTTTAGTTTTTCTAAATGGGAGGGATTTCGCATTGAAAGAACCGGTTGTTGCATAGCGAACAAAATTTAAATTGTGTCTTATTTAATGCAGCACAATACTAATCCTATACCAAAAGTATCACAAACCAGCAAAACATACAAATGTACTGGTGATACCATCCTGTGGGTTTGCTACTGTCGAGGCTGGCATGATACTTGCAGAGACAATTTAAAGGTAGACGATCACAGATAGGTATACCTACCTACTGTTCCGGATTTTTTTGTGAAATAACCTAACTTAAATACCTATAAGGTAGGTACCTACCTACCTAAGGGCATATGTGTAAATTTTTACACGCTGCACCCATCTGGTAATAAAGCTAAAGTGCAGTCTAGAAGACATGGTCAACCATTTTCGATGCTATTGAACGTAAAATCGTGGTCCCTAACTTGACGGCCTTCATATAATATGCCTTTTCATGTCCCGTTTCGCCAATGCGTTGTGGAGGTCAAGCGGCAATCGCTACATCATAAACGAGTATCATTATTCATTACATAGTAGGTACCTATAAATATAAGTCGCTTTTGTTTGTCTGTCCCTATGTATGCTTATAGTTAAAAAAACAACGCTTCGGATTGATGCGGTTTTTTTTTAATATGTAGAGTAATTCAAGAGGAAGGGGTGGCAACGGGATCTACCGCCACACGGGCGGCACAAAATTATTGGCGCTACGAAGATCGCCGTGTCAGAGCTAGTATTATTATAAACTTGTTTATTGAATCCCGATCTCAAATTATTAAGTACGCATCCCCGTTATTAAAAGCTCATTTAACTTTGCAGGTGTCAGGTCAAGATTCAAGATCCTACTGTTCACAAGACAGTTATTACTGCTTTCATGGGTGTAATCTATTTAATACTAGCTGTCCCGGCGAACTTCGTACCACCAATTTTTTCCTGCCCTCGTGGCGTCAGATCCCGTTCCCGCTGCACCATTTATGGGGATGAAAAATAGATGTTGGCCGATTCTCAGACCTACTAATATGCTCACAAAATTTCATCAAAATCGGTCAAGCCGTTTCGGAGGAGTATGGCAACGAAAACTGTGACACGAGAATTTTATATATTAGATAAAATTACTTGCCCTGACTGACTGACTGATTGACTGAGGGTAAAATAGGTGATAAACGTTTGTATGGAAAGCTTGTCTTTTCGGTTATACTATCAAATATGGAATATGAAATTTTCCAGGGCGAAGCCGGGACGCTTTTTGCACTTAGCAAACTATTACCAAAGATAGGAACTGTCAGTCAGACGAGCCTTACAGTATTTCTTTGGTTTGGTTGCACAGTGGAGAACAAGCAAGGGCACGGCAAGTTCTAGCGTAGGCTCGGGGATGACAGGTGAGGCCATCTGCCCCTCTCCCGTCCGGGGCAAGATGTAAACCCGAGGGAGCCAACTGGCTGGCCCCTAATTAGGTTGATATCAAGAGGGTTATCGCAGGAAATACATGTAGGTAGGTACTTAGATATACTATTGCTATTGCCGTCTAAAAATTCTTTTATTTTTCAGAGGAGAAGTTAAATTGCCAATTAAATTGATATATTATATCTTCGATTAAGTAAGGTAGTCAACAACAGAAGTTAATAAAATATTATTTATATATTTATTAACGCACTACCTAAGTAGGTACAATTAAGTATGAGAATGTATTTATGAAATATAATAAATCAGTATCAATTTAAAAAATAACCACATTTATTTGCATACTTAATCAGTAGAACTCATTTGTAGTTTCAATAGTTTAAATTTTCCTACATATTTTTTTACTTCTTCTTTGGGGTAAGGTTTGATAGCTAAACAAGTGGGTATATTTTCTGGCTGTTCAATCCATAATTTGTGTGCTATTGAATTTTCTTTTAGTTTTTCTGCTACTTTATTCAATGCTGCTTCATTGGGCACCTGAAATTTAAAAAAAAAATATTATTTATTCAATATTATCATCAGACAGTTTGTGATCAACAAATAAAGTGCCACACTCTGTTACCAATTGTTTAAGAGGGTGCCAAGGGTCTTGACCTTACTATCCTCACTGTCCTCTGAAGGTGGCAACATTCATGTTTTTATTGCGAGTATATGCCAATATAATATGGCCAATTGAAATTAGCAACATCATAGTAGGTAACACCAAAAATTATGTTAAAAGTTATGTCATGTGAAAATTAGATAAACCTACCTCTAAAACTACTTTATGCATATTATCCAAATCATTCAGATACTGTGCTGTATGTTCGTCATCTCTGTACAAGTGCAGAACAGCTGTAGATGCATGACATGCCTGAGCCACAACAGCTCCTATTGACCATCCCAATTCCTTTAGTAAATCGGTCCGTAACAGAATATATTGAACGACAGTATTCGACATTGAGAAAGGATGATGTATGTTAGATTAGACAACGTGGATTGATCCAGCTAAATAAAAGTTAAAAAGTACATGGAACCGAACTCTGTGTCTTAACCTAAAAATACGTCAATCTCCTTCTTTAATATGCCTTAATAACTAAGGATAATCACAGACATAATTATATATAATGAAATACTACGCTTAGAATAGTAATGAACTCATACAGTCACTTTAAATAGGAGACCAATTATTTTATTTACTTAAATTAAATTAGTAAATTACAAAAAAAAACTTGTTTTAATATGTCATTTGTCATGTTAAGTCAATCAAATCAATGTCAATGTCAGCAATATTTTTCATAATTTATTTAACGGCCATGGACACAAGTGCTTATAGCATTGATGTCAGTCACTACTCACTAACAGTCAATAACAGTGCTGCCGTTATCCATAGAAAGAGAAGAAAAAACTAGTCGCCCTACTCGAAAAAGATGTGCACATACCCAACGGGTATATATAAGAGTACACATACCGACACCAGTGGGGGATCTAGAGTCTGGCTAACGAAAGCTGGCGCCAGAATATTGGCGGCAAATTTAAAAAATACATGCATGACAACACTAAAATCATACTATGAGAATTGGAATAACCTACTTTGATACCTGGCAATTCATTATTAAAAATATCATATATATAGACTGTATAAGAAAATTATGTTAGGGAATATATAGGTGTTGGTATATGAGGTAAATATTGGCAGAATCCGAAAATAAATAGGGAAATAAAATACGATAATATTCCACACATAATAACTTAGTTTTATTCATCATAATCAAAATCAGATTCTAACATTTCAATGCCAAAAGATTCATCACTGTCACTAGTTTCGCTGTCTCTAACATTTATAATAAAACTTTCCAAATTTTCTTCTGTTATTTTATCACGTTCTTTATATTTATTTTCAATATGTATCACATGATCAGTCATTTTCTTCCAATCCTGAGAACTTACGTTTTCAAATGAATATTTAATTATCTCTTCTAATGCAGCTGTAGTAACTGCAATATTTTTGCTAGCCACTTTACGTTTTGCCAAACTCCACACAAGCTCAATCGCATTTAGATCACAATGGTAAGGTGGAAGTCTCAACACCTCATGACCACATTGATTTAAAATTTCATCAGCTTCATATTTTGGATCAGGCGTATTTCGTTTTACAATACACAACAGCTCTGCTTTCGTGTGGTAGTCCTCATATTGAATTCCATTATCACGAAGCCTTTTACGCGTTTGTGTGTTAGGAACGGTAATTATAAATAAGGTTCCTACCTTATTTATAATTACCGAATGGTAACTAGCATTATCCATTATAATTACACTTGGTTCTTCCAAATTTGGTATAAGTTTTCCTTTAAGCCATTTATTAAAATTTTCAGCATTCATGTCATGGTGATAATCAGCATTTTTTGATTTAGTACTAAACACTAAGAAAGAGTTTGGTACAGGGCCTTTCTCTGATCCTGCATAAACTATAATGTACCTTTTCCCGGTTGAAACATTTTCAATTGCACCACTAGTTGAAGGACCTTGCCATGACTTCTTAGGCTTGTAGTTTCTATGGACATAAGTCTCATCTACATAAATGATCGGCTTGCCTTCTGCACGTTTTCCTGCTATAGTTCTTAAAAATCTATGTCTCCAAGCAGATATGTCATAGCGTTCTATTAATACAGAACGCTCATTTTTATTCTTTTTAAATTCGTAGCCATTGGCTAATAACAAGCGGCGCAGAGTTTCTCTGCATCCGTTAAAATCAATACTTTCTTTTAACTCCACCAACAGTGTCCTCAGTGTAGGAACTTGTTTTTTAACTATATAAAATTCGTTTATCTTGTTACGCATAGCATCTATGTCAAAGTTATCTAGGTTAGACACAGTAGGTTTCCGTGGACGTTTCTTCCCCGGGGTACTCCAGACACCTTCATTTACTGCACCTTCCCTTTTTACTCTTTTAAGTGTTCTGACACTCACTTCTGCAAAGAAGAAATACGAAATATGTAATTAATTCTTGGTATCAGTAAGTAAAAATGCAAAGGTTTTTTTCGGCATAATTTCAAAACATCAGTGTATAGTAAAAACTTACCAGTCATTGAAGCTATTTCTTCTAAGTACTGATTCTGGGTTATTATCCTATCTTTCTGCTCTAATTCAGTGAGATTTTCAATAGTTCTTACTATTTCATTAACTCCTTCGACATCTTGCAGATTCTCTGTTAAAGAAAGGTAATCGTTTTAAAATTAAAATTCATTATGAGTATACGTAAAACATAGGTGATGTTATTAAAATGAATTATTGGTTGACTGATGCGATATACGAATGAATATAATTAGTTTTATTCAATACATAGAGAAGCGTAGGTAACTTATTTGGAAGGATACGTAAATTATAAATCAAAATTTTATTAGGACGACTGGATAGGTAGGTGTTTAAAGTATCAAAATAATATAGTCTACTAACCTTCAATTCAATTCAAATTCAATACCACACAGAGTTGCTATATAAAAAGTTCGCAAATAATTCCAGGGCCTACTTTCATTAGCCAGACTCTATTAGGTATATTATATTATTATATGATCTCTTAATCTCGAATATCTCAATAAAGATCCTCCCTCAAAAATTAGGTACTTCAAAGTAAAAACATCCATTATGAATATAGGTATTTGGGTATTTCTATAGAGATAGAAGATTCTAGAGATTTGTAAAGTTCATTTAAATTGGTTCAGCTGTTTAGGAGTTACGTGACAAACACTAGTAATTAGTTTTTTGAACTATTTCGTTGGCCAAACCTATATCACAGTACAGAAAAAACTAGGAAGAACTGAACTTTATTATTAAAAGCAATATTGCTTTTCAAGGTTTGGCCAACGAAAGATAGTTCAAAAAACCGTTCTTGTGAGATTCTGCAGGCGACTGCATTTTCATATTTCTAAACTGAAAAAATATGTGGTCCGTCCGTCCATAATTTGTAATTATGGCAACTCAAATACGTCAATGTTGGATGCGTTTGTTTGACATTTTTGACAGTTTGATGTTTGGGTTTGGTTTGGTGTTCAATGTCTATTATTGTTAAAAAAGTACTGTAAAACATTTTTATGGTCTTTTCCACACGATCCTGTATAATCTCCTGGTATCTATACTGTGATATATCCTTAAGAAGTAATGGCTTCAGGTCTGGAGAATTACGTGAATCAAACCGTCTCAGTCATAACCTCAGACGGTCGCAACTTTATAGGAACACTAAAAGGTTTTGACCAGACAATAAATATAATACTTGATGAATCGCACGAACGAGTGTTCTCTTCATCCACTGGTGTGGCGCAGGTGGTCCTCGGACTGCATATAATTCGTGGGGACAACGTTGCTATCGTCGGACAGATCGACGAATCAATTGATAGCAGATTAGACCTTGGTAATATAAAAGCAGAGCCGTTAGGATCTATTGTACATTAGTATTTTGTAAGGGTATGTAATAAATAAGTTTTTACACCAATAATGTGTATTTATTTTTAGCCTCATTATTGTACTTAATACTGTGCAGCAATTATAATTTGTACTGCATACACGTATATGCAACAAACATAACCAAGTAGATTACACCAACACTAATTACAATGACAATTTATTCTTCATAGGTACTATTTTTTAACAATATAATATAGGGACCTGATATGAGATATTAATTAGCTAGGTTAGCCATTTATTATACTTTAAAGTAATCATTACATACCCATATTATTATAGATATAACTCGAACCAAACTTAATGGCGGCTCGGAAGTTGGTACAAGTGTGGATTCAGGCCAATCAGCATTTGTCTTGTTCTCTTTTCACAAAAGCCATTGGTCTGAACTTGCACTTGTACAAACTTCCTTGCTCTCATTAAGTTTGTTTTAACTTAAACAATGCACCTGCACATAATAACTTTAATACATAAAGTATCATAAAATATTTGTTATAATTTATAATCTACTTCCAAATGTCTAGGTTGGTGTACTAGGCTTGAATGTATTTTTTTCGCATGCTTGTCTTTCAGGGAATGTGTGCCAGCTTGTCTCGAGAGGCTTGAGAGGAATATTTCGTTTTTCTTTAATAACTGCAGGTAATTCCTTACCAGTCTTATTACCTCATTCATCAAATTTTTGGCTAGGAATTGAACCAGCAATTCCTTGGTTATAAAGCAATGTGCAGCAATGGTAAAAAAATTGACATATTCCGCTTCACAGTTGGGTTATTCTTACTGCAAAGTACTTAATTATGAAATATCAATGAGTTTGTAATCTTAAGTACTTGGTTTAAAATCAACTAGCTGCTTGTTCTACATTGATTTGTCTAGATCTTGAACCTTCTGTATTATACATCTCTAAAATGTTATTGTAAATGACATGTCTGTAATTTATTATATAGCCCTGGTTTATACTACAAAGATAAATAATAATATAATTCATAATAATCAACAAAATAGTTCACATAAACAAAACAAAAACTTGCATCAAATTTCATTATTATATTCATACAAATGAGAACATATTCTCTAAAAGATGCTGAAATAACATAAAACTTCATTTTATATAATTATCAAGTCCTGGACTCTGTCTATATTCATGTACTTAATATGTTACCATTACAACAGAATGTTGTGAAGAACTACACAGTAACATCTACTGTTCGCTAATAATTATGATGGCATTCAAGGTGCTTATCTAAAGCGCGACTTTAAGAACCAATTAATATGTGGTAACTAAAAATAGTTACAGCCATAAAATCCTTATGTAACTGTATCTTTACAGCTATATCACATTTTTTGTCCAATCTATGATATCAGTGATAAATTTCACACTTTAGGAATAATCATTACTGTTCGCCGATTGTCCCATGAGCACTATTTCTTGGGGCCTGAAAAGGGAAATAAAATAAATTATGAGAAAGAATCCTCATGGATATTAAAGACTACCCAGTCAAATGCTCTATGTGAACAGTTCTGTTGATAACTAGATAAAACTATTTAGGTAGATACCAAAAGTCTCCTTTGGATATAAATAGTAAAATATTTGTCACTGATGTACAACAATACAGAAATATTATTACATTTAATACTGCAATTTAAGTTTAACTTGATGG
Organism: Eilema sororculum; assembly: GCA_914829495.1. Classification (NCBI taxonomy): domain Eukaryota; kingdom Metazoa; phylum Arthropoda; class Insecta; order Lepidoptera; family Erebidae; genus Eilema; species Eilema sororculum. The sequence goes on along the minus strand of OU618545.1, from coordinate 9,468,495 downwards.
TTCATTCAACACATCAATTTAAGTTGTAAAATTCATTCTATGTGTCAATTTAAGCTTCAGTGGTTCATTTAGTTCATCAATTAAATTCTACAGTTCATCCAATGTATCAAATTAAGTTCGACAATTCATTCAATGCATCAATTTATGATCAACATTTCATTCAATGTCTCAATTGAGTTCAACAGTTCATTGAATGTATCAAATTAAGTTCGACAGTTCATTCAACATATCAAATTAAGTTCGACAGTTCATTCAACATATCAAATTAAGTTCGACAGTTAATACAATGCATCAATTTAGGATCAATACTTCAATTAGGTATATCAGTTCAACCCAAGTTACATTAGAATACATTTTGATGAATCTTAAGTAACTACCATTAATCTACTTTTTAATTATATTAATACACTGTCACTAACCTACATCACTAATGTAATAAATAAATTACGTAGGCATGTATAAACTGTACAAGAAGTTGTATACCATTAGTATTACTAATGCTACTAAGTAAATACCTTCACCTTCACTAGAAATATACCTTAGCACAGTTATCAGTCTTCAGATCCTTGAGTTTTAATTATTTGAATGGCTATTCCTTGACTGAAATTAATAGAAAATTGTGCCAAAAACATAGTAACTATCCTATGTAGACCTGTTCTGAGGGTTCCCATTCCATGGGGGTTGGTACTGGAGGATACTGAATACATTGCAGATTTATTGAAATCCTTCTCGGTCTAAAGTACTTGAAGTCGACCGGGCTAGCATGAAAGGTTATTGACAGTAGTAGAGGTTGGTTAGTGTTTGATTGAAGTGCGTAAAGATAAATAAATGATAAAGAGACGGCGAGCTGTTGTCTCTACTTGCCGCAAATGAGGAAAATGTGGGTATGAAAATAAAAAGTTTTTACTTTGCCATAGGTAGATAGGACTTACCTTTGCATTTTCTCCTTATACTTTTGTGTATTATGTTTTTGGAAAAATTGCTTGCCATATTCGAATGTTGCTATCATGATCGCACAGGCTGGTGCTACTTTAAATATTCGAGGCAGAAATCCTGTAAAAAGACCTTTGAGCCCATGACTGCTGTATATAGTCCGGGCTATATCCTTCATATTTGAGGCTCTCTGTCCAACTTTATCATCTGAAATGTTCACAACATCAATAAAAACAGAAATAATTACTAGGTGGTAGATAGAAGTCATTTTGTTCTTTAGTTGAAAGTTCAACATTACTGTTTTAAAATGCTGCTTCTTAGCAATATGGTAAGTATTAGGTACATAGGTATACCTACCTAAAAAAAAAACATTAGAATTCAAATAATAATATGGCGGACTGTTAAACACTTCCAGGCCTAACAACGAAGCTAACAAACTCTGGGGTACGCAAGGTTGGTAAAGTACCCACCTACCTAACTTCCTACCTTAATTGCAAGGTGATAATGAATTATGTATATAGTATTGTAATAGACAAGCTAGCAAAAAAAAAACATAAATATCTTGGCCAACCTGTGTATATCTCCTTTTCTCCTAATTCTATTTGTTGATGTGTTTTTACTACGTCAAATGGAAGGGTTACGAATGCAGCAAGCTAAAACAAAATAAGACAAGTAAATAATTGATACAAATCAGTGATAGCATGTAGGAAATAATTACCCTAGTCCACAATGGGCACCTATCAAATTTATGGCAGGTTCTATTCTTGAATATTACCAAACATGTACACCACTCGGTTGCAATGGGCCTTTGCATTTTTAAACATCAATAAATGTTAATGCTTGCATGCTATTGACTATGAGCCTCATTCACTTCATTCCTTCGTTATAAAAACAATTATAAAGACATTCTTAACTGTCGAACAACAGAGTAAACACAGAGAGGAGGCCTTAGTAACTCTAAACTAGGTCCCAACGTCATGACGTACGGACTTCAGCGAGACTTACGTACGAGTATGATTACGTAACTTGAACTTAGTCACTGTACGGCTCTCTCGGCAAGACTTGGAACATGGGACTGTCGTAGTTGTAGTTTTCGTCTTCCTTTTTTTTTATACCACTTAGGTGGCAGACAAGCACACTGCCCATCTGATGGAAAGTGGTTACCGCGGCCTATGGACGTATGCAACACCAGGGGCGTTACACTCGCGCTGCCTGCCCTGAAGAAACCTTCTAATGCCCCTCTTGAAGAACCCCATATTGTAGTCGCTTGGGAAAACCATGGCAGGGAGTTCATTCCACATCTTGAGCGTACGTGGGATGAAGTTCCTTTCATACCTCACGGTGCGCACCGTATTCGGATGCAATGTGTGGAGCTGAATTCCCTGTCTATGGCGAGCGGTGCGATGATAGAATAATTAAAGTTAACTGTTTGAATCCAATCGAAGCATAACCTTTAACATACTTTAATTAGACAAGCAAAAAAGGTTTTACGCATCCTATAACAAGGTAAATTTTCTTTCCAAAAAAACTTTGTCGATCAGACTATTGCATAAGGCATAATTTTATATTTTTTGCTCCTAAGTCCAAACTGTAGCCATTATAATAGTTTCGTAGATGTTAAAGATTTGTAGGCATTCAATATGTGCCTAATCATTTATCTTGTACTTTTTATCACACATATCATACCCCCAAGCACTGTTATATTTTAGACTTTGGATAACATTATCTAGATATAATATATTGCTGCCTTAATGCTTATCTTGTTCTACATTTCGGTAATTATCTTTGTGTACTGTGTTAAAGATACCATGTATTATGTAAAGGAAGTTAGTGAGTTTGCTCTGTGAGTTATTCAATTGACGTTATTATCAGGTTGAATTTACAAATTTTTGATCCTTGTGGGCTTGTACCGTCACCGGCGCCCTCAAAAGTTCTTCAACAAATAAATTAATGCATGTTTTGCGCATAATTTTTAGAAAGGTTTCAGTGGTTGTGCTGTAACTTATGTGATATGCAATAAGTTAAATGAAAAGGATGGCTGTACCTACCGTATCAAATAGAATCAATCATAAAACTGTACTTACACTGCCCGCTACAGATCCGCAGAAGAAATTTAAAAAGAATGCATTTTTATCTGATGTTGGTTTATCAAAACTTTTCCTCGTTGTTTCAAATGTTGTCCAATATATACCTGAAAACAAATGAACCATTTTTTTGCTAATAACAATAAAATTAATATTACAAGTGTTTCATGCAAATATATTCTGCACGAAATTTACACGAAACTGGTTAGCACACATATGATTTATCATGTTTTATAAAGCCATTAGGGTAGGTACCTGTAACCTGACTACTTAATAGGTAATAAACGAGTCAAAACATGAATTATTGACTAATTAACACCTATGGAGTTGTGCAATCTAAATGTTTATTACTGCTAAGACTTAAGTAGGTAGGCACTTGATGAGGCCTAGTGTAAGATAAGAAAGGCTTGGTATAATTTACAAATGGTAGATGTCATGTTGGTAGTGTAATAGCTAGGGAACCCGGGAAATTTTATTCATAAAGCCAGTCCCTTAACCGTTTGAGGGGCCATGTCGGGATGACCCTGTGTCAGCCAGTGAGGGATATGGTAATGGCAATCTTATCTCTGGCGAGGGAATTAAGATTATTTACCTGAGAATGGTACATCTCTTAATAAAGTAGATCCTAATCCACGGAAAAGTCCTCTATATCCTTCATGTTTAAAAACTTGCCGCAGTGCTAGAGTTATTTCTGAAAATAATAATTAAACATTTTGTCAAAATATTAAAATTTGGTTAACATACATATAACATTTCAGTATGAGAGGGGATAAAATGTTTTGAATATTATTTTATTCAAAAACTGTGGTAAAAAATAGTTTTTTTTTGTTTTTTTTTTTTACATTTAGAGGATTACATACTTATTGATAAGTGTATGAATATTTATTCTAATCCGTACCTGCATAAGTTAACTTCTTGGACTGCATCTTTGTTCTAATTAGTTCTAAAGGACTGACTATTGTCACTGCTATTGTTCTTGCTGTGGCTCCTGCTATCAATGGTATCCACATTGGTTGACTCACTGTAGAAATGGTGTTAAATTAATTATTTTTGATACATAGTTTACTAAAGATGGTAGAATATTAATGCCATGGATGATGGAAGTTAAATAATTATGGCTAGATGGTATTTTCTTTAGAAGGGAGCTTGCAGTCTGATGGAAAACCAGATGGGAAACATGACAAACAATTTTCAACCTACTGTAAATAACAAATACAGTTGAAAATAGAGTGATCAATTTCCAAATATTTTATTTAACTATTAGTAAAACAACATATACATGACAAACAATTTTCAACTTATTGTTCTACTACTGTCTTAACAAAAGTTAGTCTAACAAATACTATAGTTGAAAATAGAGTGATATGTTTCCAACTTTACTATTTAACATAACATAACATAAACTCACGCCTGTATTCCCCGAAGGGGTAGGCAGAGGCGCTAGCACCCAAATTTCGCCAGTTTATGTTTAGGTCCCAATGTAATAGGTGGCGAGCCTATTGCCATTAACCGGGCACTTATAAACCTGCGATAAATACACACATAACTTCGAAAAGCATAGTAAACCTGGGATCGAACCCGAGACCTCGTCTCAGCAGTCCGTTACCCATACCACTAGGCTACCGCAGATTTTTTTTATTTTTGATTTTAGATACTATTTAACTTATTATAAAATTAAAATTGGTATACATTTTTTAAGTTAAGAAATTGAACTGTCAATGGAAACAGTCTTAATCAGTAATCTTTAGTACAAAACTAATAGCATCATTACAATACACAAGAATGGAAACTTCAAAACAAATAACCTTGAAGTCAAGTGAACTGACTTAAACAAGTAAATAACTATACATTGTAAATAATAGTAACTTGTATTGGTAGATACTGTTGCTATGTCTTATAAGATTGTGAAATAACTACCCATTTAGATTTCAACAATGGATAAACACTTAACAAATCGAGTTACCATACATTTATTAGTTACTATAGAATAATAATTATAGAGGAATACTTACAGTCTGCTGAAAAATTATTGTATGTTGTTTTCATCCTATACCTCAATTGTTCATATGTCACAAAATATATAACTGTACATGGAAGGGCTAAGATTAGAGTTGGACTTAAGCCCGACCATAATGCGCCTACACCTTCTATTTTTGCTATTTTGTAGAATGCATCCTGAAACCATAAATTAATCTGTGTAGAATAAATGAGTACTGTACCTGTATGTACCTAATTTAATTATGAGTATACTTACAAATGTGCCATGAAATTGTACTCGTCGTGGTAACCAAGCAGGTTCGCCACAAGGACATAAATGTTCCATAAGACCATTGCAATAAAGGTAACATTTGTTTGATAATAATGCTTTCTGTTGAGCTTGTAACCTAATTTTTACCACATCCAGAGGTGTCACTGCAATTAACACGAAAATAAATGAACCTACTACTACTAAATATGTAAATAAAGGCATTACGTAGATCAGGAAACTTACTGAACAGCGAGGTTATAAGGGCACCGGAACATGCCGATGCCATTTGTTGTAAAGGAGTAATTCGAAACTGTGGGTCATCTTCTCGAATCATGGCATCGGCTTTTACAAATTAAATATTAATATACACGTACACGAGACACATCCGGAAGAAATATTATTTACACTATTCCAACCAATGTTTTTTATTCAATCTGTCAAGTCAACTGTCAATTTTATGATAATGTCAAAGTCATTTACGGTCCAATGCCAAACATAGACCACAGATTATTTTGTTCTATTAGGCGGTTTTATATTGTGAACGACTACGATACGATTGACATCCACTGTGTAACTGGAAGACAAATGTCCAAGAAATTATAATACAAATCAGATATTAAGTTAAAAGCACCAGTGGTGGACACTTTAAGGACAAATCAAACTTCAATCTACAAAATCCACAAAATCATCTTATTATAATAAGAGTATAGAAAGAGAGCAAAGAATAGAATACTAGGCTATGACTTAATGCCACTCTATGTCATCTAGCCTTGTCTATGCTTAAGCGTAAATGTCAATCAGTCAAATCACTGCCACATGGATGGAGGGCGTTACTAAATTTATTTAAACCATCAAAATTATATTCAGCGATTACTATTACTAAAAAACGGTGCGGTGTTTGAAAGGTTTCAATTGTGTAGATGATAAATATTTTTTGAAATGTTTTCTACGGCGTCCAAATCGTTATTGTAAGTACCTTTTAATTTATTTTTGGAGTTTACATAACTTGACAGATGTTTTTTATATTGAATCTATAAACAAAATTGTCAGAAAGGTAATAAAAAGATCTGAGTCGTGTCTTTAAAAGGCTGTGGAAATTATTGTTTCGTGCTTCTAAAGGTGATTAAAATATCCCTTGAAACTCGACAGAGCTGTGAATTTCGTTGTGTTGTTTGCGATCAATTTTTTCAATCAGGAAGTAGCCGTCGGTGATGTGATCACCTCAAGGCCTTGTCACTTTGTTACATACACCTGAACGTCGTCATTCTGGTCACCGTTCGAAAATTTGTAATGCAATTTTTTATTAAACTACAAATTGCAGTTCCTGTTCTATTAGTAATTTTTAAATACCGTTCTTACCTCAGGGGTCACAAACTATTGATTTTGTACCATTAGTCAGTGTTTAACACCACCATATCATACAGTAATGCTCTTGAAAATTACTGCTACTTGCAGTATCAGTACTTACGTACCTACTACCTTATCTGATGCATTTACCTTCACCACTTGTTATCTAATTTATAAAAATATATTCAAAGCAATAAAACTTTTTTATAGATATATACTTGTTTATTCAAGCCTTTTTAAAGATGAGAATTTGTCTTCAAGTTGATATAATTGTAAATTATTAAAATTTCTTGTAAAGTTAACAGCTCTTTTACACATTAAGGAAATAGGAAACCTTTCCTTATATATCTATCATTAAAATATTTAACTATTTAGATATTGTTACAATTTTCAAAACAGCTATGTTTTGTTATGTTCAATGAAGCTGGAAGAAAAAGTGTACATTAATAAACTACATAAGAATGCAGTTGTTAGATGTAAATTATATTATTTTCTTTGAAATGGCAATTGTTTTTCACTAAATAGTGTTGAAGTTTTAATCCTATGAAAATGAAACTTGGACTGTGTTTATTACCAACACATAATTTAGAAAAAATATGTATAAAAATACATAAAAAAAATAAAAAATATTATGTATACAGATGAATTGAGTACCTCCTCCTTTCTCGAAGTCGGTTAATAAAAAGGATGTAGATAGGGACTAGTCCCCATTTTGATGAAAATTGGTACATCTGAGTACTACATCTAGTATGTGCAAAATAAATTTCTTGAATAAATTTGTGTCAGTTTGATGCAAATAGCATTGCATCAATAAATGGATTTGCCTATTAGGCTGCTTGCTCTATAAAAGGATCAACAGTAATTCTGTGTTGATTTGTGTTACAGTGCCCACTATCCAAAGTAAGAGGTCAGTACTCAACATTATTAAAACATTCTCCATAGCCGCATAGTATTCTTCATAAAATTACAAGCACATACTATTTTTAGCCTGTCCCATTATATTGGGAGTTGGCACAGTTGCAATGAGCTTTCAAATACTCTTCAGTGTACTTCAATAATTTTGTGTAATGTAGACCTTACCTGCAACAAGAAAATGTCTATGGACAGTGAAAAAAAAAATCATTTGTCATTTGATTGTTTGATAAGTCCATGCAAAACTAAGTCTAGTCTTACACACTAGTATTCTTATCAATCATACCATGGTGTATTCAATTCTCTTGATAACAAGTCTGTTGACCTGTTACACTTGTGTTACATAATGTACACTTGTTAATTCAGATCACACTGAACATTGATTTTTCTGACTTTAAAGGACTCAATATAATTTCATATTATACTAGATATCGCGACCAAAAATAGCCTAACGCCTAACCCTTTCTCCAGTTCTAATCTACCCCTATACCAAATTTCCTCAAAATCGGTTTAGTGGTCTAAAGACACGAGAGAAAAAAGGTAAACAATGCTCCCAATTCTGTTGTTACATCTCTAAACTTAAATTTCTCTAAAGAATCTAATTGCACCTTTCATGTTAGCAGCAATGTTTCAACAGTTTCAAACTTTTTTATTTGAAAATGATTACGTATCACTTCAAGCGCGTTCCAGACAGGAATGAAATTGCTCATAAGATGGCGGATCTGACAGTTTAGAACCACTGTGCTATCCTGTACTATGAAATACGCAACGACAGCTGTCGTTCGGCCATTGTCTCGTACGTGTGATATGTACGACAAGGATAGTATAAGTAATCGCTAGTTATCGCAACGTAACTCAGTAATGGTCGCTCTGTTTACCTTTTTTCTCAGGTCTCGTTGGCTTTACTTCAGGCGTGAAAGCGTAACACACATACAGACAGAGTTACTTACGCATTTATAATATTAGAATGGAAGTATGGATATGGATTAGATACAATTTTATTGTACTTCATGTTTAAATGGATTATCACATATTGATTTTATAGTAGTTCTAAAATTTAAAGCAAACATAAAATCGCGTACCTATTTCTTAACATTCAAGTAATATATTATGTTACATTTATTTTGTCCTAACTAGTCTGTACGTCGTCGTCTTGCGTTGCGTCAATTACCTCATACTTAGAGTAAATTTAGATCGTTTTGACAATTATTTAGCGTCATGCCAAAAATGCTCTATTACTATAATAATTTCTGTGTTATGTTTTGAACTGACCGGTGTCATCCAAAAACAGTACATTACACATCAATTTGCTACTTTCCATTAGTGTTAGTAACAAGTGCCTCAGGTAAAACATTCTATAAAATTCCTTCCCAGTCTCAGAGTGGTTACCTACCATACATTTCCGCTTGTAAAATGATTGGCCGATAGGTTTGCTGATACGTAAGTTCTTACCCGGTAGCAGACACGGCCGTCCTGCCAGATTACGGTAGGTTTCCACTGTAGAGACGCGTCAACATAACAGGTATAGTGCGATATTGTTCCGTATTCATCCGGATAATGCAGACCTTTGAGTCACCACTATATCTATAGATTTGCAAAGTAGTCCATACCATATTCCTGGTCTATAGCGAAGACGTGATAGATTTCGGGCATGGGCGGAATGGGTCGGTCTACTCGACAAACTTATATTCCTGACCTTATATATCACTTAGTCCTGGAAGAAGTGCTTCAGCCTTAAGCATTGCGATAAATGCAAATTTGGTTCAGATTTTTAAACTTACCTATGTTTTTTTCCTCTTAGCTAAAGGAAATCCCATAAGATTCCAAGCATTTTCTTGCCTTCCCAGCCCTTCGAAAAAGCGAGTAAAAGAAAATACATCGACGCATATGTGCTAGTATTTGTTTGGCGTGCCCTGGCGACTGCGCAAACCAGAAGTCCTATCCATCGAATCCCACTAACCGAGTTTGCTGTTCGATAACCGACAATATCCCGATTGGGCGCCTCGATGCAATGGCCAATCATGCTATTGCCCTGGACAATGCCAATGGCTTGCCGTTGCTGATCATGAGTCATTGTGTACTGCACGTTTTACGTTTTCATTCTGTTTTCATTTGATTGCTCTTTGGTAATTTAAAGACTATAGATCGTTCCATAATAGCGAATATGTGGGCCAGTAGTTCGTTGATTGTCTGTGTCGCGAATACCTGCTTGTACAAATATACAAATACCGAACCTGAACAAAGTGACAGCTGGTACAAATATTGACAAGGTATATCATTTAATTTAATTCTGCGTAACTGGGTCATCAGTAAAACAGAATTGAGTCTTGAACTTTCAGTTACGATGATGTTATATTTCAGCAACATATTCGTTCATTACTGCTTTGAGTACACTTGGATATTACGATTGTATGAGATAGACTGCTAGAGCTTCTTATAATACCTAGTAGCCAACAGGATGCAACACAGAAATCAAGCTCAGACAGTGGGTAGCACCAGAAAAGAACGCGTTCCCCTTTATTACAAAATATAGATTTGTAAAATTCTGAGGTCAAAACAATGAAACATCCATGTTTTGACCTAGTGTGGGATTGAGTCGTTATTCCTGCGGTTTATGTTAGAAGGGTAGACGCTTTGTTCAAAGAAATAGTAAACTTGAACGACGACATTGAACATCCTATTCAGTATTGATTAATATCATTGTAGCCATATCTAAGGCTCTTATTGGTGATATTATTATTATCATCGCTGGTATTAAACAGCTTTTATCGAGTATGGGATGTGATTTAAATTTCCACAATATTATGATATGGTTTCGAACCAACTTTTATGATTATTTTATCTGTGGTATTCACAGAAAAAAACTCATGCTTTTTTGTTCCATAGTCGTATACTCGTAAATGGCCTTGACTCTAATCAATACCGTCATTGCTTATACATAAATCTCCTGCATAATTAATAGGAAGGGGGAATTGGTTATCTTTCTGATTGGCATTCATTACAATTCCTCTTTACCTGTTCTGATAGTCAAGTTCGGATTTTGTGTGTTTTTATCAAGAAAGAACTTCTTCTTCTTCTTAGCCTTCTTCCCATTGTCTGGGGTCGGCTCTCTTTGTCTGCCTCTTCCATATGCAGACAAGGATAAAAAAGTAGCTTTAAGTTTTACAGCCCGTTGCCACCTGACGCCAAGACGGTAACTTCCTTGGGAAGCTTGGGTGCCAATGGATCATATGTATTCCGGATCCTCACCGCCAGCCCTACTGCCCCATCCCGCCTGATGGTGTAGCTCTAAAGAAGCCTGGTACCCCAATATTTGGGGGCAGCCTATCTTTAGGGTTGTGCCCCTTCCGCCTGCTCCGCCGTACTAATGGACTCCATTTCCGCCTTCGCAGCCGTTGAGGACTTCACCCGTTACCCTGGGCAGGTGTTCGCGTTTTACCCTACGAAACTAGGTCCCTACTTAGACTTGGCCACCCCTACACTTCGGCCTACTGAATTGAAGGGTGCCCACCCCCGCGACAAGGACGCGCTAAGCAGGAATTACCCCAGTGGAGAGCAGGAAAGGTGCCCCTGTACTCCCTGGGGCCGGGTTAATGATCTCGTATGATTCCAAGATCAAAGATCAAGAAAGAACAGTCCAGAAAAACGATACTTCCATTTTTTTTGTCTCTCTGCTAAGAAAAACATATTTCCTTACCTTGTCCTTGTTTCCTTTGAGACAACTACTATTACTTGAATATTCTGACTTTAAACCTCTAAATTGTATCAAGACAAAAATACTCCCCTGTATTTACTGTTTGACCCAGCTGTTTGAAATAAATGGTCGACTTAAACGTAACCAATGGGTGCGGTCGGTTACCGTAATGTACGTAATAATTATTTTATAACGTACGTTAAGGCCACAATTTTATTAACAACTAGGTATTTCTGGTTTGACAATAGTTAGCGACATTTATAACGTTGACGCGTGCGTTAAGTGGACGTGAAATAACACGCACTAATTGGGTCCTTGTAAAAACATCGATATTTTTTTAATTGTAAACATACTTTACACCAATAGTTACACGCCTTGTCGTCGAAGGGGTAGGCAAATAGAAATATGAAAGTAAAATGGAAATTGGTTCATTCAAATGGATATAGTATAACATAATTTAATATTTGTATGCATGAATATGGCTATTTGCATTGCTCTGGATGTTTCTATGTATAATATCTATGTATGTATTTACAAAAAAAGTATACAAGTATGTTTATCGGCATTCTAAATGCCGTAACACAAGCTATAAAAGCTTACCATGGGTCTAGATAGCGTTGTGTAGAATGTTGTGGAATATTTATTTATAATATTTACATAATTGCATCGAGCTCATCGAGAATGCTAATTCTTACACTATGAATTAGTGTATTTTATGCATTGCAACGCTTAACAGAAAATTTAAGGATTTACATGATCATGGCAATTTGTTTCGTTTTAGTTAAATTCATGTACAAATACAAGAAAAGTTATTTGCTGTTCACGTTGGCAATTCTACTCGACCTTCTAACCCCATTGTAAGTAGGTACACACTCGCAGCAGCAGGATCCGTGCACAGACATTCCTCTAGAGGTTGAGTGCAGAAGATCCGATCAAGTCTAAATAAACCAAATCATGGTTAGTATGAGTAAAAGAACCGGATTCAAGCTCCGGATTAAAAAAAAAACGAGTTTGACGCACCGCACGATAAAGAGACACCTCTTATTTCATTAGGGAAGTATTGATTTGTGTGGAGAGTAGTGTATGGTGGAATCCTTGACCGATAGTATACCTCCCCTCCCACCTCGCAGTTGTCTGTTGTTGGACGGTCAAATTTGCCAATTATCACTACCCACTCGACGTAGTCAACTACTACTCGTCAAGGACGCGAACCGCTTGCGCATGACAGTATTAAAATCGTACATAAAACTAGCCGTAATATGTTCTAACAGGTAAAATTATAATATATCTGTAACCGAGTTGCCAATGATTATGTTGACACCACATTATTGTTATCTATCTGTAGGTATTGATTGTATATTATAAATAAATAGCTCAGACTAAAATAATTATTCTTTTAGTCCGAGATAAATAGTTTTACAGGTATTCTATGAAAGGTATTTCTTTAAAATTCTTAAGTTAAGGATACGACTAGGATACGTCTAGGATGTACGGCATTACTTTAGGTCTTTGTTGACCAATTCAATATCAGTCGTAAACCGGTGCATATGCTGGCTGGTGTTCGAGGCTCTAGCGCGGGCTTTCTTTCGGGTTTAGGGGTCAGTTGATAGTCAGTTCTGTTATTGGAGAAGTAGGAGGGTGGACAGGTGAAGAAGGGCTAGAAACGTCAGAAAAGCAGTCCTATCTTTAGCTTGTGTTTTTTTTCTGTAATTAATGTATTGTATTTTGTTTTAGATGCTTTACAAACACTTTAGGTTCGCACCGGGCTTTGGCAGCCATACTTTCTAAGAGTTCAGTCCTCGAACCATCTTTACTGGCATGCCGGGACTACCATGAAGTCACCGGTAATATCATATGCCCCAACGTCGTGCGCGGCATCGACCATCTCAGAGATCCTCGGCTTAATAAGGTAAGAATGAACTGAAAAAGAAGTATCCAGACATGCTCCGAGCGAAAATCCTAACCAGATTGCCGCTGCAGCATTTTTGTTAAGAAAATTAGGGTTAAAAGTTTGGAAAACCGCGATACATGTTTACATTACTTTGATTGTAACTAGAAGTAAATAAATATGAAATTTCATACTTCTTATTTCGAAAATAACACACTTCTATATTTAACAGATAGGGGTGTAATTTCGCAAGCCTCCAGCTCACAACATAAAGATATAAACTGCTACAGTTTCAAGATTATAACCGCAGCGATTAGACTCTGCGCTGTGGTCAATCAGTAAAGAGAGATTAGTAATTTAAGAGTGGAGTTTTTGTTTTGAACGGTATGTCAAGAACTATAGTGGTCCCCACAACCCGAAGGGGGCCATCTCGAAAGAGATGGTCCTGGGTCTGCCGGGGTGCGAGAGATATGCTTTTGGCAATCTCACCTCCGGCAACCAAGGACCCAAGACGGCGTGCGATTTAGTCGGTTCGAGTCCGACATACCACCTCCACCGGCTCCGTGGGGGTGGTATCCGTGGGGATTTATCGCACGATAAAAAAAAGCCAGTAAAAACCTTTGTTAAAAATCAAAGGCATAGAAAAGGGTCACAGCTTTTGATGATAGAAAGACCACAGGAGTGCCAAGGCGACGACAGTCTGAATACGCAGGCATAAATACTCTATAGGTACTCATGATTATACATGGTGTTGTGTGCCTATTCAATACTTAATATATGTGTGTCATCGTCTTGTTCAGAGCAGTGTCAATTTCACGGCAATCAGTTATATTGTACAAGTTCTTTAACAAGTTACATACTGAGGAAAATCTATTAACGTTCTCATCATCTGTGTGGGGCTGATAACGAATTAGATTGGACCATAGTTTATTTCAGTCTTTTATAGATCCTAATCGTTTTACTAATGGTTCCACATTGATACACAATATAATCCCTACTTTGTAAGAACCATTGTGGGTGGTGGTATAAAATAGTACGACTACTTTAGTACTACTATTTATCGTGCAAAGATAAAAAGCCGGTCAAGTGCGAGTCAGACTCGCGCACTGCGTTGACGTACGGCCGTTCCCAATAACATACTTACAGTTAAAGATAGATCGCAGCAGTCAAATTTGACGTATCGGCTGTTTAAATTGAAAACATGGTAACTGATTTTTTGCGGGAAAGCGCATCGCGGTATAATTTTATTTTCCGAAATTGGTGTGAAATACGAATTACTATGTTTTGAATTTAAACAGCCGAGCACTTTATCCGTAGATGCGATCTATCTTTAACTGTCAGTGTGGTATTGGGCACGGCCATAAGAAGTTTGATTTTTGCACAGCTTCAATTCGTTATAGACCTGAGTATGTGGTATGAATTTTCACTTGATACCCTCACGCATTCCTCGAGAAAAAGGTCTTGACAAACAGACGAACACACAGATGGATAACGAAGTTTAAGGGTTCCGTTTTCCGCTGGAGAGGAGACATGGTGCTCTCTCCTACCGGTTGTCACAGATGCTTACCGGGCACGGTAGCTTCGGTAGGTATCTGTGGCGAAGACACCGGGAAACCACGGCCGGTTGTCAGCACTGCGGGGACCGCAGCGATGACACAGCGCTCCACACTCTGGTGGAGTGCACGGCGTGGGCGCAACAGCGCCAGGTCCTCGTGGTGGGTTTGGGCGTGGACACTCTCTCGCTCGGGACCATGGTGGGAGCCATGGTCTCCAGCGGGAGTAAGTGGGACTGCGCCGCCTCTTTCTGCGAGCAGGTCATGCTCGTGAAGGAGGCGGCGGGGCGGGAGCGGGAGAGAACTCTCCCATCCGAGTTCCGCAGTCGGCGGCTTGGGCGCCGCCGACGTGTCTTCGCCGAAGACCATCGGCCTCCGTGACCGGGGGCCTGAGGACGGTGAGTTGGCTGCTCATCGTCCTTACAGAAGCAGGCCCATGACGGCAGCGTGACGTGACGGACTCACGCACGCCTCCCCCCTCCTATGAAGCGGGATGATACCCGAAAACCCCCCATAGACGCGAGATAGCACCCGAACCACCCCCTAGACGAGGCCGCATTAAAGCCGTGGGTGTGTTGTGAGCCCTGGGACATCCTTCCGAGGGCTTACCCGGGGCTCCCAACTATAGGCTGCTGGGCGATACCGTGGGGGTTTTAGTCGGTAGGAGTCCGGCATAACATCCATGAAGGATTTCCCCCACGGTCAAAAAAAAAAAAAAAGGGTTCCGTTTTTAACTCTTAAGATACGCAACCCTAATAAAAAATTATAAAGCAAACTCTTAAACTCAAGATGACGAATAATGCAATGAACCGAATACCACGCAATACCAATTAATGTAGACTGAAAGTGAGCTAAAAAAAAAAGAAGGAAAATATTTTTTATTTCGCTTGGCAATAATTAGATATATCAACACAATATATTATACCCTTTCATTTCACCTTTAATGCCACACACAGCCAAGTAGAAATAAACGGCCGCCTCTCAGCTCAATGCTGTCCGCGTTGTAGTGCAGGAGGACAGCGCTGGTTTTCAGAGACGGCCGGAACAGGACCTCACACAACGAATTCCAAAAGAAAATTGCTGCTGGGATTTATTTCCAAGTTTGCCCCTTTTTAAGCTAATTTCCATGACGTAATTAGCATTTGTTTGTTTTAGGGTCTCGCATTTACTTTGGAGGAGCGTCAAGCGCTTGGCATTCACGGCCTATTGGCAGCCAAGTTCAAGAGCCAGGAGGAACAACTGGATATCTGTAGGATATCCATTGATAGATATGAAGATAACCTGAACAAATATCTCTACCTCGTCGAGTTACAGGTGACTAAACATAATAAAGGTACCATTGATTCTGTGATTTTGGTTTTGGTTTGGACTTTGGATCCTGGGTTTATGGGGTTTGGCGGGTTATTGTAAAATGGGAAAACCCGCATGCGTGATTTAGATTTTTTGAAATATAAATCTTGACTGCGTATTTTTCATTGAATCTCTAATTTGAAAGAAAGCTTGCTTGTTCTCAAGTTAGATTTAAATAAATATTATGATGTTCTATCATTGGCTAGATTGTTAGAATAATGTGTGTAATGCAATAAAAGGTTTGACAAATTCCAATATAAGGTATTTGCAAGGTATAATAGGTGATTGGTTCTTAAAATGCCTAACTGGATCATGAAAATAGTAAGTGTGCAATTGGCGTAACACGGCTGTATTAAGCATGTTTATAACTATACAAAATGGGCTACGTGGCTCACAACTCACCAGTTATTTACCAAGTAATCTGTAGCCATTACTTAAAATTATGTTCTGAACATAAATAGAAATATACATCAACATTGGAATTGAAATTCCGTCTTTAATTCATTATTTACGGTAACTATAGCACAATGTAGGCATCCTTGAAATTTAAATGGACACTGGCCTGATCGATACTGTCGATGATATCAAGTACAAGTATCAAATGCAAGTGTGAATCTGGACAGTGCTCAATCAATCAATTAGTCTAACTCAGTCCACTGCTGCATATTAATAGGTCATTCCCACTGATGGGAAGCTTTGACCTACTGTTTCCGTGCTGGTCAGATGGGTTGGTACAGGGTTTTATTTTGAGTTTGCCTTCTCTCGCAGTGATACAGTCTGCGTATATTTCTATTAGTCGCTTCTTACGACACCCTTCAAATGAAAGGGTAGTGATACTTGTATTCTTTCTCCGTCTCCACACTGATAAACAATGCTACTTGTTGCAAAAGTAAAGAAAATAGTAGTTCTAACAACTATTATTTACAGTAATATTGACTTATTGCAGGACAGAAATGAGAAGTTGTTCTTCAGGTTGCTAGCTGAGAACATTGAAAAGTACCTACCGATTGTGTATACTCCCACCGTGGGCTTGGCATGCCAGAGATTTGGTCTCATCTACAGAAGACCTAGGGGTCTTTTCATCACCATCAATGACAAAGGACACATATTTAATATTTTAAAGAATTGGTAAGTAGCCCTTTTTATTACTACTGGTGGATAGAGATCTATTTGTCTATCTCTTAATATTTAAAGTGAATCATCGTATTGCTCATGCAATAAGATAAAAAACCGGTTAAGTGCGAGTAGGGTCAAGTGCACACGGAGGGTTGCTTATATCACTGAATTGAGGGATATATTTAACCTTGCTGTTTTAAAACTGGTTTTGCCAATATAGCATGTAGAATAGGAAAAATGAATGTGAAAAGGGTGACGACATCTGCCGAAGGACTAAAAGCCGCAAACCAGTTCTTAAGTGGAAACCGCGTATTGTTAAACGAATTATGGGGACTTCCCCAGTGAATAGAACAGACGATTCAAAACAAAGACTGGACTGGATTTCGTAAGAGCATGATAGGGTGCTATAGTACCATACATTTATACGAGGTAGTAGAGCACAAAGCTAAGCTATTAACTATGGTTAAATAATCGATTTTTTTGGACTTACTTTGTTGTTGTTTTCTTCACAACTACAACATTTTTAAGTTAATACCAATAATATGGGTTCCTGCGAAAAAGAGACACGATCAATGAAGAAACTGTTTCGTTTCTTTTTGTGGTACGCTACGGGCCCTTAAAAAGTTAGGTTTTTTTAAAGAATGTATTCTTTTACGTTATGTAAACGTCTTAGTTAGGTTAGGTTAGGTTAGGTTAGGTTAGCTAGTTAAGCTCCGTATTTAATAATTGACGGTAAGTAGGCAAGCTAAATTGCTTTTTTTTTTCGTGCGGAAATCCCCTCGGATGCCCCCCTGCCGAAGCCGGAAGGGGAGGTTATGTCGGACTCGAACCGACTAAAACCGCACGCCGACTGTGGGTCGTGGTGCTAGGCCGGAGGTGAGGTTGTCATCGACATATCCCTCGCACCCCGGCTGACCCAGGGCCATCCCTTACGGTTTGGCCCTTTCGGGAGGGGGGACAACGGTGTCCCCGACTCGCCCCCGGAATGGGGAGGCGCGCTTTTCAGCGCGCCGCCGCCGTGGCCTGCTCCTGCTGGGGTGACAGGCGGCTCCACCCGTCACCCCCAGGCCCGCGCTCATGGGGGACGGAAGTCAGTCAGTGCCCTCCGACGCCCGAGTTGCCTGCGCGCGCGGGCGGCGCGATATGCGAATCTCTGTCGCTCGCCGCCTCTCCCGTTC
Source organism: Eilema sororculum (assembly GCA_914829495.1). Classification (NCBI taxonomy): domain Eukaryota; kingdom Metazoa; phylum Arthropoda; class Insecta; order Lepidoptera; family Erebidae; genus Eilema; species Eilema sororculum. The sequence goes on along the minus strand of OU618545.1, from coordinate 9,450,192 downwards.
CGCCGTCTCCTTCACGACCATTACCTGCTCGCTGAAGGTGACGCCGGCCGCCCACGCGTCTGCGCAGCGGACCATTGCTGTGAGCAGGGTGGCGAGGGTGAGAACTCTCACTCCCAGGGCTGCCACTAGCTCCCGCCTCGGTTCGGCCCATGTCGGGCACTCGGTGAGCATGTGCAGCACTGTGTCCTCGCTCGCGTCGTAGTGATGGCACTCGGACGTTGGCTCCTTTTCGATCCGACACAGATACCTCCCGAAGCACTCGTGCCCGGTGATAATCTGTGTCAGTCGATACGAGAGGCTGCCATGTGGCCTCTCTAGCCATTCCCCCATGATGGGCCTTACCGCCTCTATGACGGCATGCCCTGCGCGTGGTTGCTCAAGTCGTCGCTCCCACTCCGCCGCCATGATCCCGTGGAGCCGGGATCTCTCGGCCCGAATGTCTTCGGGCTCGGGATCGTATCCCCGCTCCCGCGCCTCCTTACGGAACCGATACAGTGCCGCAAGGGATCTCGCTTCCAGGATCCACGGTGGCGATCCGGCTAGGAGACTCGCCGGGCAAGCTAAATTGCTTGTGTTAGGAATAACGCTCACATCCACACTATACTAATATTAAATATGCGAAAGTAACTCTGTTTGTCTGTTACGCTTTCGCTCTAAATATTGAAACGAGTGATGAAATTCGGTATAGGGTTAGATTAGACCTTGAGGAAGGACATAGACTATGTTTGGTTGCGATAACCGATATCCACGCGGGCGGAGCAGTAGGTACCTAACAGCTGGTAGGTAATAATTGGGGTTTGACCCCGTAACTTCCCAATCGCAAGAGCTACGCCTTGACCTCAAGTCTGGGGCTAGCCATATTTATTTTGTTTAGGTAGGTATATTATTGTGATATAATTTTGATCTAAAAAGTAGGTACATCTAACAGCTGTTTTTCAATGTAAATAGTAAGGTTGGCACTCGGCACTAGACAATGTCGAGGCCTTTGTGCTGTTACCCCAGAAATATTACGGCATCAGACGCTGGCCTCGCGTCACGAAATGCCTACCATACGATGTTTATTGTGATTGTCATGGCCGTGCTTTTATTTTCTTGAGGTATTAAACCAGCATTTTTGAGGATATCTCTCGTGTGTCCTTTATAAAGTATAGCTTGAACCAAATATCTTGGACCTAAAATGTGCTCAAAATGTGCTATTTTGTACAGTATACGTTTCTTGGATGTATTTTGAATATAACACGGGGCGCTACTGCAGTCGACGAGCTCCAATTTACCAACCAGATTGTTACAAAATAAAACATAAAGATATCTAAAATTAACAATATTTTAAAACAATTAGGCCGTATTCTATAATGACACTCAGACTGAATCGCGATTTATCTGAGGACAGATTGTATAGGCAATATGTGAAACTATCAGTCGGTCTATACAATCTGTCCTCAGATAAATCGAGATTCAGGCTGAGTGTTATTCTAGAATACGGGCCTAAGTATGCTACATTTTCCTTTACATTTAGTCAAGTCTTGGATGTTCACTTTTGGATTTTAAAACTAACTATGTCTCTTAATGTTTATTAAAGGAAAAAAGTACACTCAACACTTCTAAACGATTTCCTGATAAAGTGGCATATGACCACTTTATCAGGAAATCTTTTAGTAGCAGATTATTACTAACTGCGAGCGGTACAATACAATGTGTTGCGGTCTGCAATAAGTATGTATTGTGCAATATCATCACACTGACACGTGAGAAACCATCACAATGGTGTGGTTTATGCTTTATGCACATTGCAGCAAATTTAATCCATACGGATAATATAAAGCTGAAGAGTTTTTTCCGTTCAACTTTGATAGGCCAGTTCTTGGGAAATGTTATAGGTTAGATACATAACATTACACTACAGGATGTTGATAAAATTACATATTATTTCAATGGTAGTATAGTAGGTACAATAGTCACTTAATCAAGCTCTAATTGCTGAACGGATCTGGCAAAAATTTGGTTCACGGATGGATTGGCTCTTCATCCTGGGAATAGGTTCTTATGGGTTGCGGTAACGTCGCAATAAAATTACACGTGGGTAGAGCTGTTTGCCTCGGCTAGTATTTATAAAAAGTAGTTTTACTAATAGGTCTCAATACAAAGAATATCGTTCTCAAACAATTTATGTATCATTTTTTATACTTAATAAATCAATAACTTTTATGAAATCCTATGAACTCGTAATGAGTAGTAAGATCTTAAAATACGCAATTTATAAGTAGAAGCCGTGCTATTTATTCCACAGAGTTATGACTCATTGAAACATATTCTTTTCATCTTACCATCATCTTTTCAAAGACTATCGTAAACACTTCTTCGATGAATGAACGTAAGATAAATGCGTAATTCAAGTGTTGGATTTAGCGAATAGAACTTTTAATGTTGGTTATAATATTTTTGTCTGTGTTGTGTAAAATGTATTGATCGGACGTCTCTAGTGCTATTTTAGAGCATAGTAAACGTTAACCACAGTACAAATAGAAATCCTTTTTATATTCTGACTTTAAGGCCCGCATTCCAGAACGCGGCATTCTACTCATATCCACAAAACGTTTTAGAATATGTTCATTATACCTATAAAGAGTAGGAAGTCCTGTCTAAGTCTGTGTTTCCGAAAAGCTAAAGCCTGGGAGTCACATCTAGTCTAGGGAATACGTTGTTACTAGGCAAGCAGGCTCCACCATCGATCACATCATCACATAACAACAAGCGAGTTGTGGTCAATGCGAGCGGAACAATAGTGTCATTAAAATAAAATGTCAATGCGAAATGATTGGATAATAATCTTGAAGAATGAGATTCCTTAGAACAGTATTTAACTACGAAATGGTTATTGAACGTGAACTAATGCGACACTAATGTTAATTATTATGAGTGTCTCTACAATTCGTAATATTTTTATGGCCACGATGACGATGAGTGCATTATGATAATAGGAAGGACAATAATATTGTCTTTTAGCCCAGAGTAATGATTGGCCACAGTTCCATTTACCCACTAGAATAATCATACTTAATACATAAAATAAAACAATAATAAAAATATGTTGTTGATGTGGAGAGCCATTCAAATATGTCGAAGTTCAGCTTTTGGCTTGCCCTGGGTCAGCTAGGGCATGATGGATATTTCAGAGGCAATCTTACCCTTGGCAACTTATGACCCAAGCAAGACGGTTCGAATCCGAGATAACCACCCTCACTGTCCGACGAGGAGAATATCCATGCGGAATTCCACATTTTACAAAAAAAGAAGCACCTGTTTAGCAGGTTTTAAACAAAACCAGTTGAACTAAATTTTCCACAATATATTTTAACTAAACCTAGAATTAATTTTAGGCCCGAACCAGACGTCCGTGCTATTGTCTTCACCGATGGCGAAAGAATCTTGGGGCTCGGTGATCTTGGAGCTTATGGTATGGGCATCCCTGTGGGAAAGCTCTCACTATATACCGCATTAGCAGGAATTAAGCCCCACCAGTGTTTACCGATCACTTTAGACGTTGGCACCGATAATCAGGTAGGTAAATCTGTCTGAACTTTATTTAAAATTATGTGAAATGAAGTTTCATGATGTTATCTGGCAGTGGCTCTTAATGTGTGTACCTTTGTTTTGCAATTGATTGATTTTTAAATATGGCATCTGGTAAGACCTACCAGATGCCGATTGCCAGATGTAGGTTGATCTGGTTGGTAGTCTCTAAAAGTAGCCCGCGTCCCTAGAGCCGTCACTGGCGTTAGGAGCATCTGTTCTGTTGTACCCAATAACCACTCAAACGTCCGAGCGTGACACCTGTCAACACCTCGTACGTCCGCGCGCGCGGTCGGTGTAAAACCGCGTCGAGCGCCCCATGCCGCTTCTGATTCAAAATGTATTTTGTAGCCTACTATTGCAGTGGCATCAAATTAAAAAATACCAGTATAAAGCTGAATTATTAAGGAATCAAAATGTATCTTAATTAAAATGCAATAATTAATCTGTAGTACTTAAAAAAAATGTTGAACTTAACAATAAGGGTTAAATTTAAGTAAGATACTGGTTTTCACAAGTTTTAACGCTACATTTTATTACTTTCCTTAATGTTTTTTTACCCATTATTAAACTAGATTAAATAACCTTTTTATTAATACCAATAAGTGATTACTTGGAACGAACAGTGTTGTACATTAAACCAAAATAACCAACACATTCCTGCAGCAATCTGGGGTCGCCCATACCTAAAATCTGAGAAAGAAAATATAAAAACATGAAATTCTTACTCTTCTCGGTATTATTCTTTCGCTTACATTTATTTTAAATATAAATTATGCCCCCTTTCTTCTAAATATAAGAATTTCATTAAAATAGTATAATATATCACAAAACTTTACGAAAAACCGGCACACAAAGACGAAATTTTCTCATGTCGACTTTATTTACATGTAAAGACAATTTATCAAACTTTGTATTGATAATACTTATAATATTTTGAAACAATGAATCTATACGATTATTTCAATATATAACACTAATATAGTAAGATGTTAAATAAATTATTACTTACATGTTAAATGCAGAGTTTAATAACACCTCGGAGCACTTCACACAACGTTTGTAAAACATTTTTTTTTTTAATATTGGCCGCCACTTGCACACTGTTTTACCACAACATAGACGCGTTTTTTACTACAGATCCATCTAGTAATCCACTCGTGAACCTTTTAAAACTCTATCAAGCTCGTTTTTCTGTATAAAGTTTACGAGTCAGAGAGGCTGCCATAGTCGCCTTGACGTACAACTCCAAAAAGTTTTAGGCTACTATAGTCGCCCGGACGTTTGAGTGGATAATACTCCTTGACTTGGAAAGACCAAAAGAAACATAATATTCGACAGTAATAAATAATAATACCTACGATTATTTTTCACGATGAAGAGCGTAAAATAATAACATATCCAGCCAGTATTGAGTCATGAGATAATATTATTTACTGGAAAGTAATGTAAAAGGATTGTTCGATTACTGAATAATTTATCGCTTCACTTCCAAATAGCGCCTATTGGATTATAATGCCCCAGTTCTTAAATTAGACATTGCGTCGATAAAACCTGCTTTGAATAGGACATGCTAATTTAAATTATATGAACACGGAACTTGGGGGAAACTCGTTTTGTAAAGTTAATTCTTATGCTTATTGGTTGTTCTGTTCACTTTTTGAGATCCATATATGACACTACAAATCAGGTATTTAATGTTGCATTGTAATACGCAGTTGTTCTGGTGATATAATATACAGTTTACGCCTGTAGGTTAAGGTGGGGCTAGTAAATCGAACTTCGTGTACTTTAGGAGAAGCAAGCGAAGAAAAAGATGGATGCATAAAAGTAACTCGTCTTGTAAATTAAATAAAGTAAATTTGTCAACCAAATGCATCTCAGTAGTAAAATTTTACATAATCTACTTGTACTGTTTGTAGGGCTTTCATACGTTACAAGTATACCTAGGTATATGCGTGAATCAAATAATAGTCGATTTGACGTGTAATAAGGTATAATTTTCAGGATCTCCTTGAAGACCCGTTATACATTGGTCTACGACAGAAGCGCGCCCGAGGAAAAGAATACGATGAGTTTATTGACGAGTTCATGGAGGCATGCGTACAGAGATATGGACAGAACACATTATTACAGGTGAGTCAATATTATAGGCAAGGCAGAAATAATCCTACTCATAGGCAGGAAAATACGCACCCACAAGTGAGAAATTCCCGCCCACAGGCAGGGAAAATCCCGCCAACAGGCAGGGAAAATCCCGCCAACAGGCAGGGAAAATCCCGCCATCAGGCAGGGAAAGCCCTGCTCGTACCCGTCATCACAGTCCTGTGTTTTTAAGAAGTAAATAAACATTAAAATTGTTAGATGGCACGTCCACCAACGCCAAATACTTATTTATAGGAACTTGTTACCGAAGAAATATACATAGGTACACATATGTGTTAGTAACGTGTGATACACATTCCAAACAAATACTTTGTAATTTTCAAAAATATTTCGCTTGAAATTTTGTTCAGTGTCTAATTTTATCTGCATATGATTATGCTGTCACTCAATACATGATTATAATCTGGTTAACAATGAGATATGGTATGATAAAATATGGTACTAATAGAGGTATACTTGTGAATAGATAAGAATGATAACTTATCATTTTATTTGTGTAGTTTCTCGTAACCATATCAGTTATAATAATACAATATAGGTATATTTATATTATTGCTGATTTCGATTGTATATACAAATCCTTCCCTATTGGTATCGATTTTGGGATCTATAGATATCAGTCTATGAGAGCATTGATTTTAGCAACATTTTTCAGTTTTGTCTGGACATCCATCTGGCAGCATACCACGCTCTCTTCTTTATGCAGCTTACGGTTTTCTGCAGTTTGTGACGTCATTCCGCCATGATTTATGCACGGAACAGCCTTCGGCAGTGATGGTACTAACACAGTCTAACGATTCATACTACATACAGTCTGTCAACTAAGCCGTCTAGACAGAGCAATCGTGCGGGGACAGGGGAGTGTTGGGGGACGGGGTATTACTCGGTACGCCCATACATTTTACTCGGTACTAATAATTCAGGGCTGTCTCATTTGTAATCACAGTAATCACGTTTTTAATATATAATTTTTTTTTCATGACTCGTTGATATGGGTATCGATTTTTTTTTTTGGGGTTTTTGGGGTTTCTGATTACGAACATATCATCCATTTCGCGTTCCAAGATGGCGGACACGAAATTTTCACGAAAATCAATATTTGCATCGCTTTCAAGGTTTTTGGGGTTGCTGATTACGCATATATTATTCATTAAGCGATCCAAAATGATTGGGTGGAACATATTGACTTTGTTGGAAATGTCACATCCGCCATCTTGGATCGCAAAATGGATTATATATTCATAAGGACCCACCCACGATCAGACAGTTTCAGATCGTAATGGACGGCCTGCAGTCCTAAGCCGACAACACCCACACACGAAATCCATTTCATTCGAATTCGAGTTCGAATCTGAAACCGAAACCGAAACCGAAATCGAAATCCACAAATCCAAATCCAAATTAAAAAACTCAGGCTTAAAATATTACGTTTTTTGTTTGATTGTCATATTTGGTTGAGTAGAACCGACGATTAACCAAAAGTCAGAATAGCCGACATCCATGCGAGCGGAGCCGCGGGCATCAGCTAGTTGATGTGCCTTGACAGAACAAAGAGATCAAAAGGGGGTTATACGAAATTACGGAAGTTTTTATTTCTATTTTAAATTTATAAAAACTGAAGTGACAACCCTGACAAAACTGCAAAAGGCGGCATTTCCGCAAACATCAATCGCGATGAACTACTGTAAGATCACTCGTTATACTGTGGTACTAAAGAGTGGGCTCCTGGGCTATACGATACAGACAGGAACTTGCCGTAGCAGTCATGCCTGGCGAGTACCTGTGTCACCCAGTAGACACTAGCATCCACCCATTCCTTTCTCCAAGTATTAGTAATATTGAGTAAATGTGTCACGCATAAAGTAAAGCCAACGAAGCGACAGAAAAAGGTAAACAATGTTTGTGGTTCCAAACGTTTTTATATGAAAATGATTACGTAGCACTTTAGGCGCGTTCCACACAGGAATGAAATTGCTTATAAGATGGCGGATCTGACAGTTTAGAAACCGCTGTGCTGACAGCTTTCCTGTACTACGAAACACGCAACGACAGCTGTCGCTCGGCCATAGCCGCGTACGTGTGATAATGCGACAAGGATAGAGAAAATAATCGCTAGTTATCGCAACGTAACTCAGTAATCAACTTTGATCTATCTGATGCTGTGTGTACGTGTAGGTATATACAACTTCTGTTCTATCTGTAAGTAAAAATCAAGTCACGATTCGTAATCCATTCTTATCAGATCAGTGTAATCGTAAAATACCTGATTGATACACAATACATCTTCGACAATGACTGATAAGGTTTCTGTCGCAAATGATTATGGTATCGGTAAGTCGTTTTTATCCGCCGATTGATGGTTACATAACTAATCTCAATATAATATTGATTTGTACTTAATACCCTTTGAAGGACGAACTGTATTATTTGAATGAATATTAATGGACCATATTTTTACGTAAAGTCGATAAACGAGAAATGGTTGCATTTTTACATACAACTTTATAAGAAAAAGTGCAACCACATCTTCTTTTCGACAGTCAAAGATATAAGTTGATTGACACTAAAATATTTACAAGTCCTTTTTTTAACTGAAATACATGTATCAATAATTATTTTATAAGTAAGTAGTTTTATGATCTCCAGTGGTCAAAGCTTATATATTTTATGTTTTGCTCATTATTTTACGTGAGGTTTGGGGCCACAGTGATCAATATTGTCAAGCTACTTTTGTCGTTGTACCTACAAAAGTACTTTATGGTGACAGCACTTCAGATCACAACGATCGGTCTGTGAGTCACACAAATACCTACATTATTTTCTCAGACTAAAAGAATAACCTAAACGGAACGCATGGAAATAGGGTGTTTAGCCGTCAGTTCTATCGCGAGGCTCCGACAGGCCTCCTTGATCGCGACCAGACTCCGAAGGAGGCGTAGCCGCCCCGCAGATACGGAGCCCCGAGAGGCGGAGCTTCATGCGGGGTACAGGGAGGCCAGAAAGGCCCCCCGAGTGGCCATAAGGCAGGCAAAGACAGCAGCTCATAAAGAGCTGCTGGAGACGCTGGAGCGGGACCCATGGAGGCGGCCTTACCTTATGGTAAGGGGCAAGCTGCGCCCCCGGGCCCCGCCATTGACCCGGTGTCTCCAGCCGGAGCTGCTTGGAGGAGTCGTTGGCTCCCTGTTCCCAGCGCAGGCGGTGGAACATATTCCACCGCAGATGACTCCGCCACCTAGGTCGCCTATGGCGCCCAACGTGGATGACGACGACGTGCCCGAGGTCACTTGGGTAGAGCTAGAGCTGGCGGTGTTAAGGCTTAAGGCCAAGAACACCGCCCCGGGACCAGACGGCATTCCAGGCCGAGCGTGGGTCCTAGCTCTAGGCGAAGAAGACGCTCTCGAGCCCCGACTGAGAGGGTTTCTCAGCGCATGTTTGGAGCGAGGCCAGTTTCCGAAGATGTGGAAGACGGAGAAACTGGTCCTCATCCGAAAGGCGGGGCGCCCGGCGGACTCACTACAGGCCCATAGTGTTGCTCGACGAGGTGTGCAAGCTCTTTGAAAGAGTCATTGCAAAGCGCCTCGTCGAGCACCTATCCAGGGTGGGGCCTGACCTGACGGATGGCCAGTATGGCTTCCGCCGGAGGCGCTCCACCGTGGATGCCATCATGCGCGTGAGGACTCTGGCGAAGGACGCCGTCGCTCGGGGCGAGGTAGTGTTGGCGGTGTCACTGGACATAGCCAACGCTTTTAACACCCTGCCCTGGAGCTGCATTAGGGAGGCGCTCGTGTATCACGAAGTGCCTCTCTACCTTCACCGCATAGTCGGGGCGTATTTATCGGAGAGAGCAGTCGTCTACCCAAGTGCGACCGGGCTCGGTCGGCGAGAGATGTCGTGCGGTGTTCCGCAGGGATTGGTCCTGGGACCGCTACTGTGGAACATCGGTTACGACTGGGTGCTTCGCGGTGAGCTCGCGGATGGTGCCGCCGTCACGTGTTATGCGGACGACACGCTGGTGACGGCGTGCGGGGCTAGATACCGCGAAGCGACCCTGAAGGCCACGACCGCGGTTGCCCAAGTCGTGGAGCGGATCCGGCGGCTGGGTCTCGAGGTGGCTCTGCATAAAACCGAGGCCATGTTCTTTCATGGGCCTCGGCGCGTGCCACCGGAGGATTCCAGCCTCATAGTGGGAGACATTTCCATCGGCATCAAGCCCTAGATGAAATATCTGGGGCTCGTGCTCGACGGCCGGTGGAACTTCGGGGAGCATCTCCGAAGACTGGCCCCTAAATTGAAGGACACAGCTGCCGCTTTGGGGCGGCTGCTGCCCAACATGAGGGGGCCGGATGACTCCTGCAGGAGACTCTACGCGGGAGTCGTGCGGTCCATGGCCCAATATGGGCGGACACCCTTACGGTCCACAATGCGCGTCTGCTGCGTGGGCCGCAGCGTGCAATGGCCAGCAGGGCCATTAGGGGGTACCGCACCATATCTCTGGAGGCGGCGAGTCTCCTTGCCGGATCCCTACCGTGGATCCTGGATGCGAGAGCCCTTTCGATGCTATATTGGTGGTATCGAAAGGAGGCGCGGGAGCAGGGACGGGAACACGAGCCTGAAGAAATTCGGGCCGTGAGGTCTCAGCTCCACAGGGACATGGTAGCGGAATGGGAGCTACGACTTGGGCGACCAAGCGCAGGGCACGCCGTGATAGCGGCGGTAAGACCCATCATGGAGGAGTGGCTAGAGAGGCCACACGGCAGCCTCTCGTACCGGCTGACGCAGGACGGTGATTACCGGACACGGGTGTTTCGGGAGTTACCTGTGTCGGATCCGGAAGGAGCCAACGTCCGAGTACCATCACTGTGATGCGAGCGAGGACACAGAGCTGCACACACTGACCGAGTGCCCGGCGTGGGACACGCCGAGGCGGGTCCTAGTGGCGGCTCTGGGGGTGGGAGTCCTCACACTCGCCACGTTGCTCACAGCGATGGTACCATGCGCGAACGCTTGGGGTGCGGCCGCCTCCTTCTGCGAGCAAGTAATAATAGACTCCGGACCCGGGAAGCCCGCGCAGAGCGAAGGCGAACCGGCGAAGCGCTGGCCTGGGGGTGACCGGTCGAGCCACCTGTCACCCTAGCAGAAGCAGGCCGCGGCGGCGGCGCAAAAATGCGCCTCCCTGTAACCGGGGCTAGATGGGGACACTGTGGTCCCCACAACCCGAAGGGGGCCATCTCGAAAGAGATGGTCCTGGGTCTGCCGGGGTGCGAGAGATATGCTTTTGGCAATCTCACCTCCGGCAACCAAGGACCCAAGACGGCGTGCGTTTTAGACGGTTCAAGTCCGACATAACCACCTCCACCGGCTCCGTGGGGGTGGTATCCGTGGGAATTTATCGCACGATAAAAAAAAAAAGCCGTCAGTTCTATGCAGCCCGTATGTTTTCTTTTCCTCTGAGTGTATTGTATGAGGAATTCATATACAGGGTGTATTTTTGAAATGGGGCAGTAAAGGCAGGTACCTTAACCGTCGTAGTTACAGGACAAGGTTTTTAGGAGACCTTCCCTTACTTTTTGAAACTGCGTTCTTAGCTTTGAGTACTAAGAAAGACAGAAATCGCCAAAAACGTTGACTTTACTGCTTCGTTTCCAATAAACATCCTATATAATGTATGATGATACGATTTGTTAGACGTTATGGCTCATCATTTTCTAAAGCTTTGCGGAAAGAGGGCAGGTACTGTATCTGCTAAATCTATAAATCAACATTACTGTGTGCAACTCGTGACTCTGTGGTATAAAAGGAATCATACTAATCGCCCCAAATGCAAATAGTTGTGTATCATTATATAATACTAGCTACGCCTGCGTGGATGTCGGTTATCGCGACTAAACAAAGCCTATGTCTTTCCTCAAGGTCTAATTTACAATTTACCCCTATATTCAGTGGTTTAGGCGTGACTCTTTCACGCACATACAGACAGACACTTTCGCATGAATGATATTAGTATGGATGTACCTATTAATATGCTGTTCAATGACACACTATTTTTATTCCCAACTATATAATTAATAAAGTGACGTATTTACCTAGTAAGCCCGAGGCGTGCAGTGACGTAATTATACATGTTTTGACGTCAAAGTTGCCAGTATGTAGTAGGTACGGCTTCATTTCAAGTACGTAATGGATCAATCTGCCAAGTACGTTGCTGTATACATTCCGATTTCCTAAATATTTGAGTTTAAGATTTTATTTGGAAAGTCTATGTCACAAGCAACCTTTTGCTGTAGAATCTTTAATATTATATCAATAACACACTTGTACTTTTCCACTGAGTTTATGGTGTAGCAGATTCCACCAAGCGCCATCAATCTCCAGTATAAACAGTTTAATATTATAATTATTTTGTATATGTTCTATATGTAAATAGAATACATTGATTAATTTATTCAGTTTGTTTCCTCTCGTAACTATTTATATAACAGTTATCATAAACAGATATCAGTACTGTTTTTATTTCAATACCTTTCTTTTGAACTATCAATTAAGTAGAGTATTTACGTTTACCTTGAATGTATATAATATATGGATGGATAATAAATATGTAAGTAGTGACTGCGCGCTGTCGTTTAACGTAGATAATGGGTTAGTACGTCCTTTAATTAAATGGTATGTTACGTTTTTCCTTTCAGTAAACGTGACCATATTTACTGAAAGGAAGGCCAACACATTACATGCGTTGAAACGATAAAACAGAATATTACATAGGTCGGTTTCCCGTTGAGGTACTCTAGATATTACATAAAGACATGGCTTAAAATTCCCTGTCAGGATTCGGTGCCGTCTGAATGACATTCAAATTACAATTTTCTTTAATCCTTCTTCTTTTCGTGTCAACGATTCACTTTTATATAACTACACTAATCGGGAATAAAATTCTGCCATCTTAATCGCGCTGTCAGTGGCTTTATTAGGTCGTATTTATATGAAGTAGGACATAGGGATACGCGACCAAATGCGCCATGGACTGCACGCACCGCAGTCACATGCAATTAAGCCCGGGTCTCGCATTCCTCACCTACATAGATTGACATTTTGAGAAAGGGACATTCTGAGCCTGAGCGATTTTGGGCTACTGACCAACCTGTGTACGAAGACGATTAAGAGACTTCCATACGGGCCAAAGGAGATTCTGTCCGGGAGGTAGAAAGTCCAAATGTGGTGGTTGTTTTTCTTTCCATAGGGAAGTTCTCATTGTGACAGGATTTCTTTAATGAAGTCTCATTAGGCACGTATACATTTGCTCTAAGTATTCGCACAGGCCTTTGACCTCAGTCAGTGTACCGTAGTGCTTGTCGAAATTTATATGTAACTAGCCATTGGCCGCGGCTCCGAACACTTGGCATTTCGATCTTGGCTTTCAAATACCACGTTTATGAGCATACCTAGATAAATATTCAGAATGTAATTCAGAAACCTTTGTTCCCAGTTCGAAGACTTCGCGCTAATCAACGCCGGTCGTTTGCTAAAGAAGTATAGGAACAAATACTGCACCTTCAACGATGACATCCAGGGTACTGCCAGTGTGGCGGTCGCTGGTTTGATGGCGGCCGTCAGAGTGACCAAGAGGAAGCTGAGCGAAAACATTTATTTGTTCTTGGGTGCTGGTTCTGTAAGTTACCATATTTTAATATAATATTAGTTTTGCCTGAGTACCTAGGACGTTTTAGAGTATAATGGTGATATTACAGTAAATAATACGATTAAGGCCTCTTTCACCGAAGTATTTAAATTATACCTAGGTAAAAGAATATCAGTTCTTGCACCAAAAAGAGTTTTCCTGGTCAAACGGTCAAACGGACCACTTACTCTTTTAACAAGCTCCCATTTTTACATGATTGGGAATATACGAGTGAATGGCTTGGAATACAACACTCATTGTGTTCGGTACCTACGATCTAAGTGTGATTTTCGTAGTTCACGAGATCACCAGTCACACAAAGCCACTACAAAACACCGCGCGGTTTTAGTCGGTTCGAGTCTTACATAACCACTTCAATGTTAGCTCCGGTGAGGTGGAGCTACGGGTTTTGCACTTAAAATAAGCCATATTGCAATTACACTTAGTAAAATAAACACATTTTCGAAACCTCTCTCATTGAAATTGGTTAAAAAGTAACAAAATAATATGAAGGGTACTTACAGGTAAAGGATAGGGAATGTCCCAGTTTTTGATTTTTTTCTATATTACATTGAAAACAAATATTTGTCTATAGTAGTTTAGTTCCCAATCACTAGCTTTCAATAAAAGTAAACAGATGGCGCCAATAAAACGTTTTTGTTTATGGCCAAAGCGAAAAGAAGGATTGATTAAATTATTTTTTTTGTTGTTATTTGGACGCCGATCTTTATAAAAAAATAAACTTCCAAACTTTTAAATGCGTTTTTCTCAAACTCTATTCATTAGGACATTCCCTGTTCTTTGCCTGTACACTTCATATGCAGGTCACTGAAGAACAGGATTATATCATTTTATACTAATGACTAACTGTTTTAATAGGCCGCCAACGGTATCGCCAGCCTGACTGTAGCGGCCATGGTCGCTGAAGGTCTAACAGAGAAGCAGGCGCAGGAACGCGTGTACATGTTTGATATCGATGGCCTATTGTCCACGAGACGCGAGGGCGGAGTTCCCGAACACGCGAAGGCGTTCGGCAAGGATATCGAACCTGAGAAGGACTTTGAAGCTTGCGTTGCGAAGATTAAGCCGAGTTGTCTTATTGGTAAGTTATTAGTACCTTAATATTTTCATGAAGACTGGTTGGATGTCGACATTGGTACTCTTTCACGAATAAACCATTGAACCGATTTTGATGAAATATGGTACAGGGGTTTAAACCTTGGAAAAGGACATGTTTGGTCGCGATAATCGACATCCTCGCAGTCGGAGCTGCGGGCAACAGCTAGTGACCGATAATTCGACTCATTTCTACATTTTTATGTCATTATCCAATAAATTGTAGCGCAAGTGGTAAGGACCGACCGGGTAGTTCATTTGGTAAGGACCGATCGGGTAGTTCAGTTGGTAAGGACCGATCGGGTAGTTCAGTTGGTAAGGACCGATCGGGTAGTTCATTTGGTAAGGACTAATGACCGATCTGGTGGTTCATTTGGCACATTAAACACACATGTCTGTCATGTCACTTTGTCTTTCAACGAATACTGTGTAACCGAATAATACGTATAAACCCAAATGTTTTGGTTACATTTACAGGCTGTTCAACAGTGGGTGGTGCTTTTACCACAAAAGTATTGCAACAAATGGCTAAAAATACAAATCGGCCCTGTATCTTCGCTCTTTCAAACCCGACCAGCAAAGCGGAGTGTACGGCGCAAGATGCCTATGATCATACTGAGGTACGTATCAAATACGGCATAGATTTACATAAACTATAGTAGTATGTATCAGTTTTCCGTAATATTGATCGTTACCAAATCTACTAAGATTAAGGTCTTGTCGAATGTTTGTTAAACTAAGACAGCTTAGTTTATGACTCACGAGTTTTATGTGTATTCTAGAACGATACTCAGTCCTGAATCTCGGTTTATCTGAGGACAGATTGACAGATTGTTTAAACAATCTATCAAATTCAATAGCAACTTCGGACTTAATGCACAATGGGCTTAGCAAAATGGAGATAATTTTATGAAATATCGTATTATAATATGTTTATGTAATTTTTAGGGTCGATGCATCTTCGCGTCCGGATCCCCATTCCCACCAGTGCAGTACAACGGGAAGGAGTACCACACAGGCCAAGGCAACAACTCGTACATCTTCCCGGGAATCGCTCTCGGCGTTATAGCGACCGCCACGCATCACATACCCGAGACTATGTTCTTGACAGCTGCTAGAGTAAGTATATGCTTATTGAAGATTTGAGAATGTGATCAGATCAATGACGTGTATAAATAAATCGATTGCAGCGCTACCTATCTGATTGTGAATCCATAAAATGAATCTACTTCAAGTGTTTTTTTTTTAATTAAGATCAGGAGGTTTAACTTGGAGGGACAATACAGATAATATAAATAATTGGATATTATCCTATAGTTACAATAAATTATTTATAGTTTTGATTTATTTTTAATCATCCACCCAACCAATAATAGTAACTGATTTGACTCTTAAATTGACGTCACTAAATCTTTTTCAAGTTACCTAAAACCATGAACCTTTATACTAACTGGACTGCGCACTATGAACAGAAAAACGAGCCGAAAGAGAGGTGCCAGGGTAGTAGTGCGTCTCTTTCTAATAGTTTTTATCATGTTTTTATTGGTCTTTATTACAAACAATGTTGCCGCATAAGAATTTTGAAAAGCTACCAATGTCACTCTCATAACATTTTAAATAAAAGTATTACTTTGTACAACTTCATAATACTTTGTACAACTTCATAAAAGATGGTCAAACCATTGTATATTTATAGTTTAAGTATTTTTATGCAAAATTTCATCACAAAAACATACGCACAAATATATGCAAAATTAAAAAAAAAAATACCATTTACAACCAAAAAGAATTTACATTTACTATGGCAAGTTGTTAGACAGGGACAGACTACTACTTTTTTGCTGTCTCGCTCGGCTCGATTTTTCTACTTTCACCGAGACGATGAAAAATGTACCTTATGTCATTACAGTTGGGTGTAAATTTGTAATTATTGTATTTTACAGTGCGCAATCCAGTTAGTATACAGATTCATGCCTAAAACGTATAGGTTTGACGTTTAGTACAAAGTAACTAATTTGACTAGTAGAATACCTTAAGTACTTATATACGACACATGATTGCCGTTCATCTAAGGAGCTGCTTTTTGTTGATTTTTTTTCTTACAACTTTTGTCCCAGACGTATGAACACAGTCATCATTTATAGGCATTGGTATCTAATTCCTGCTGTGTTAAAAATACGTACTTTTCCTTTCAGACTTTAGCTAACTACGTAAGTGAAGCAGATCTCGACATCGGCCGCATTTATCCTTCGCTGGCTGAACTCAAAGAGGTTTCTGTTGCTATTGCCATTGAAGTTGCGAAAATGGCTTATGATGAAGGTTTGTGCAGTAGTTTTATTTCTAGAAAAAATGCCTCGGTTTACTGTCTTTTTTTGTTAGGAGATATGATAAGATGATAATATATGATAAATAGCACGTGCAACACTAACGTTGCAATAGATTTGCACTTCACTAAAGTGACACAAATGGCGAATTTATGAAGGATGAAAAGAACTTGGGCCTAAAATACTCCCTAGTTGGTAATATTTTTCTCATAATCTTAACCAGAGTGTTATGGACTATTATACAGAAGCGGTATATCAGTAGGAATATACATTATATATATTCCGGCCAGACAGAGGTGTTGCTAATTATAATTTTCGGTTACTCTTAAAAGGGGGCGAGTCTATAATTCTCTATAAGGGGCCAGTTGAAAACCAGCGCCGGGTACGTCGTGCCCAGCTTTATGCTGGACTGGTCCCTTTCTTGGTGCAACACAAATGTGCCCAATAGTTTAAAAAAATAATATATTATATAACACTGTTTAGTCTTAACCCTTAACCACCTACCACCGGTCTCTGAGACCGCGACGTATTTTTAAATTCAAATATTTCGATCTGTATGTGTCGTAGGACAGTGCGCGTTTTTATACCTTTTCAACACATCCAACAGTACCTAGCTAGCGATTGGCGAGTGTAGACGTGCGCGCGTTTTGCCAGGGTAAGTAAAAATATTTCGCCTGCGGTCTCTGTGACCGCTCGTAGGTGGTTACGTGATTTTTTTTCGCTCACACGATTTTTTAGTTTTAGTGAGTAGGTCCAGAAAACATAATTATTTTGGTGCCTAATCGTTTCCGCTGGGCATATGTACCTCATATCGCTCGAGGAAGAACATCACAGCATAATATCATTCAGCTCACTCAGAAAAATGTTCATATTCAACGAGAAATCAAGAATTCGTCGTATTCTACAGATAAGTGAAGAACTACCGAGCACATTTGACGTGGAGAAACTTGAAGTTCACAAGACATGTTCCAAAAGATACGCGAGACTGCTTACTTATGTGCCAGGTGTCTATTTGTCCGGAGTATGCAAAAAAATATGCTGCACCTGCCGCGAAAAATTGTGAATGTTGGAGGGTTGCAATTTTGTTGATTTTTACGATTAATGTTTATTTTTTTTATTTAATTTAATAGTTAGAGTCCTAAGTTAAAAGAAATATATGAAAAGTAGTTGATTTTTTAAGTTTCTTAATAATCAGATCTCATTACGTAAGAAGAGTATTTTTTATGTTAAAATTACTATTCTTGGAAGATAGTAACATATATCTCAAGATTAAATTATAGTTGATGATTATTGAAAGTCTAAAATAAAAGATTAAAGTATGAACAAGTATTTTACTCATTTAAATCCTTTTGATACTATATAAACCCGAATTTACGGTGGTTATTCATGAGCGGTCTCCAGGACCGCACGTAGGTGGTTAAGTTCCAGAAATAGGTGGTAGGTAGTTAAGGGTTAAGTATGTTTGTGTTGCATTAATAATAAAATGTATTTTCTTTCTTTTCTTCTGTAATCAAATAAATATCTCTTATCGATACTCTATATTAATGTTTGAACAAAACAATAAGAAAGATTACTAAGTACCTTCATGCATAAATACTTTATTTATTCTCATCTAAACTATAATTTCCTTTGCAGGTTTAGCCTCTGTGTATCCCGAGCCGAAAGATCTAACAAAACACGTGCACAACCAAATGTACAGCTATCATTACGAGAGTTCGATGCCAGTCGTATGGGAGTGGAAACCTGAGGAGAAATTCAACGTCAGACCTATCCAACCAGTGCCCAAGAACATCTAAATCGTAATCAGTTATGATTTGTGTCAAATTTTAACATACCTTCGTTGAAATCGCAAAAGTAATGGAAAGCCAACGAAGCGAGAGAAAAAAGGTAAACAAAGTTTCAGCGGTTCCAAACATTTATCACTTCAAGCGCATTCCAGAGAGGTATCAAATTACTCATAAGATGGCGGATCTGACAGTTTAGAACCGCTGTGCTAACAGCTTTCCTGTACTACGAAACACGCAACGACAGCTGTCGCTCCACCATTGTCGTACACGACATGATATGATATGTGCGACAAGGACAGAGAAAGTTATCGCAACGTAACTCAGTAATGGTCGTTTTGTTTACCTTTTTTCTCTCGTCTCGTTGGCTTTACTTTATACTATAATGACAACGCAGATTTGACTATAGAAAAGTGAAATTAATATAGTAAGCACATGGTTGCTTACTTTTTAATTTTATGTAGGTATGTATGGTTCATTTTATAGGATTGTTTCATTATTTAACTTTTGCGATTGAAAGTTAGAACGTAGATATAATAAATAATATTATAATCAAACTTTTTCGGAATGTTGTTAGACAAGGCGAGATGTTCAGTGCACAACACGTTTACATTTTATTGGGAGTGTTCAAGTTGTTGATGACTATTGTTACAATAATTACACAAACTTATATAATAACGTATCTGTGGGCTTGCTATGACACTCCTATAAACTGTCTATAGGCTAAGAATCAGAGGGAGAGGAATGGAGTTATATAGGGTGTATAGCTCTATCCTTTTCTCTCTAAACCGTCATAGTAAGCCCACCGTTCTAAATAACAAATTTAATGCTAGTTAATCGTAAGATCCAGTTACTCGAATCTCGTATTACTATAACAGTATTTATTTTCTTTTGTAAGCTATCCTATGTGATTGAAAAGTATTACATTTCAGTATTTTAAAATTTACTTTACCTCGGTAAATATATTATTATTTTGATTGTAGAACTGCTTACTTATATTAAACGGTACAGTCAGCGTTAGAACGATCTTGACTTTAAAGTTTCAAAAAGATTTAAAAACAAATCAAACTGTTTTACAGTAGCGAAGGGTGAAAATTTCAATAGGTAAAAATTGGGAATATAAATGTAAACATCTCTGCCACGGCTTACCTTAGCAGAGCAAGCTGGCTGGAACCGGGTTATAGGGCCCCTGCCACTACTGTTTTATTGATTTAAATTGTATTATTGTTCGAAAGAAAGGTATATACCAAATACCAAAATAATTAGTCAACGGGAAGCGGGGAAACCAAGACATGAAGATAATTTTGAGTACTATATTTGTCAAAATCTATTTGATACTGACTGTACAAAATATATACAGTATTATTAACTTGATCCATTGAGTAACTGGACTTATACCACTTCATGTACTGTTTCAGCTATCGTGTATGTGTTGTAGGGGGTAGTTGTACATTTTAATGTTGCTATAAACATGTTATCGTCTTCAGTGTGAAAATAATCATTATGGTGGCCTTTGAATATTATTTTAGCTTTGCTCACTAAACGTTAAGCATAGTTTAACTTTGGATTATTCAATGTTAATCGTTTTTGCATGGAATATAATTATTGATCAAGTTTGAATCACAAATTGTTTTATCTATAGGACTGGATCTTGAATAGATATTTATATTTTGAATCTAACATAATCTAATCTCGAGTGCGAGCTATTTATCTAGTACCATAATGATTTCTCTAATATTATTTAATAAGTTGTAAATGATTGTTTAACAGAACGAAACGTACCTACTTAAATGTTGTGAATATTTGAAATAATTGCTTTATGTTATACTTAATTAAACGAGATGAAAGTTAAGTCTAGTCACTGCATTAAAAGGTAGGTCATTTATGTATGCATTTGACATAATTATATTAAGCATGTACTATTAAAAATGCTAACAGTAAAATCATTAAAAATTAAATATGAAACGGAATATTTAAAGACATTTAGAGAGTATTCGATTAGAGCGCTTAGAAATGTTATTGAAATGTTATTAGTTTTGAAAATGTTTTATTTTTAAATATTTTTGAATAGATTTTGTCTTTTCTGACTTTCTGGCTTTTTAGCATTTATTTAATGTTTCCAATTATATTTTAACTGTACTAATTGTTCTAATATACCATTTTTAACCTCTTACTGTACCCTCGTATGAATTATGATGAAAAAATATCTCGTTAGTCTTGTACATTTGACATTAGCGGGTTTAGTATTATTTTTCAGTTCAGTATTTTTATAATAGTGAGACAAATTTTTGTGCATAGCGAAATATATTGCAATGTTTTTATTTTAAGTAGTTATAACAGTTATGTTACATAAAATATCTGGTGATATTACGTGATTTAATTTGCTGTGACGATGTTTAAGAAAATTTACCTATTTGTAGGTCTATGTCAAACATTTGAACCAACATTGTAATAATTTATGCATCTGTTGGAAGTTGGTCAATTATCAAAGCAATATACAATAATAATCAGGGTTTTATTTGTGTTACAGTGTTTTATTGCGTCAATTACATTTTATTTACCATATTAATGTACCAAGCTTTCGGGAATGACGATTACATTATTGTGTATTAGTTAAATATATTGTTGTAGTGAAAATTATAGATGTTACTAATTAAACATGTTCCAAAGAGCTCGTAGTTTCATTTAAGTCGCTTAATTTCACAATACCACCGCTTGCCGATAAGTATCTAAGAGACCATAACTAGAGAAACTAACTAAAGAAACTATACAGGGTGAATTATTCAAATGGACGTGGATGGCCTATGAGAAAAGTCTCGGGTCCGATTAGGACGATAATTAAAACTATATCATTGGATTTTACAAATCAACAAAGCCCTTTACCTCATGTCAAAACGACGTCACTGGCTAACGGTAGCAATGTACCTATGGTTGCCAATCCGTCGCTAAGTGAGTTAAGTATTTTTTTTACAAAGGACACGTCAATTTGATTTCACCTCGCCTGATGGTAAGCTAAAGGCAAAGTCTCGGAAAGAGGGTCACCATCGTAAACATGTACCATGTTATCAGTGGTGGCACTCAGCTTGACGGCCTCATCAGATACCTTTTCACGCCCCGCTTAAAGAACCCGGGACTGTAGGAAGAAGGCAACACGTGAGCTGGCAAGGAGTTTCAGGTTTTAATGGTGCGGCATAGAAACGAGTTACTGAAACGCTTGGTTCTAGCAGGTATATTCTGCACCGTATACGGATGGCATCTTAGCCTTGCACGTGTTGCTGTTGTCCTGTGAAGGAAAGGAGAGGGTGGGACTAATTGGAAGAGCTCATCTTATTTATCATTTACATTGGCAGAGACGGTAGAATACTGCCATGCGTTTTAATATTAACTGCTTGGATATGTAGCCGGTGACGCCGCTTTGGCATCTTAATGAGGCAGAGGACTTATTCAAATCTTAATAAAATTTGAAAAAAAATTCGCAAAAGTGGCACTTTTGTGTTTTTGATAACATCGCTAATGAGGAACTAATCTTGAAAGTACGGGGAATTTATTAATTACGGGTAGAGATGGGCTACCCGTAATTAATTACGGGTAGAGAGTACTCGGTTGATACTCGGTAGGTACTCCGCGTACTCGGCGGGTTTTTTGATACTCGTACTCGGCCGAATAACTCGGTTTGAATGCCGAGTAGGTATACTTTGTTTAAGAAAAGCAATATATTAAATATAATTTAAATAACAGTGGTAATCAAAAAGTCAAATTTTAAAGTAAGTAAATGATTCGAAAAGGGTTTTCAGTATTTTCATTGCATTCGATTATGACGACAAAGTTGATACCAACTACTGGCTCAAGATTTTGAAATATTTTCCGCAACATGTACATAATTTTCCAAATCTTTAAACTCTTCTTTGTGTTTTATTCTACGAGTATCATGGTTTAACATTGCCGTCATAGAAGCCTTTCGTCCAACACCCCTATGTGAAATTATAGAAATGCATAAAGTACATTTCACTTTTGCTTTAACTTCTACAATCTCGTCGTAAAATGCCCCCGCCGGCCTCTCGACCGTTGTGAACCTTCTTCTTCATCATAACGTTAATCCCAGTCGCATCCGAAGCTTTTTTACTTGGAGTCTGGGGTCCACTTTTACCAGTCTAACTGCGGATTTGGCTGAACATAGATATTTTCTGTTGATGATTGAATTTTCTGTGTTCTGACCTCCACAACCCAGAGGTGATATCGAAGCATTGCAGGCAAAGCCACCAACAGTCGCTAACCTGTTTGTAGGTACTTATTTACGCGCGCGAAATGGGAATTTGATTGAACCGAGTTACTGGGCCGAGTATTCGGTAAAAAAAAATTGAGCCGAGTAAAACTCAGTACTCGTTACTCGGCAAAAGTGTTATATACTCGCCGCATCTCTAATTACGGGTAATAATATAAATAGTATATTATTACCCAAATTCATAATAATTTCGCGTTTATTTTGCGTAAAATACAATTCAATATAGACATTTACCGTGCATCTACCTAGTTATACCTACATATTGTATAAGGTATAATGAAATTCATTTAACGGAATAGCTCAAACAGGCCGGCAGGCCTCACTTTGGTCTTTAGCTTCTCCCTCCAGCTTTATAACCCAGTGGTGATCATAAAGATTTTACGTAATTTAAAAAAAACCTATTTTAAACAGAAATTACTTAGGTACCAAGTAATATTCCCTCTGACCCTCCATCTAAGCTAAATTACTTGTGTTAGGAGTGGGTTCACGTTGGTAGTGTAATAATATGGGCAGTGTAGTGTCACGCATCTACAAGATGTGAACTACTCCTGTTCTGTTTATGTGGATATGAGTACAGATACGTAATGTGTATCTGTCGTCTCGAGCGACGCGCTCGGCAAAGCGGACACTGGGCACCTTCATATGATGTGTTTGTGTGACGGTGGGTCGACACCGATGTGCGTGCGCTGCGAGCCGATAAGTATTTCCAAATACTAAGCTTATGTTCATGTCTTAAGTATATAACGATAACTATAAAGTACACATTACAGGCAGGATTTGAACCTGGGACCTTTCGATCGTAATTCTATCCCTTGAATTATCATCAACCAACTTGCGTTAATCCCGGCCGCATCCGAGGTGTCCGAGGCGTTCACACTGGAGTCCGGGGTCCCCTTTTTCTAACTCTTTACGCGAAGAAAGTAATTTACTGGCAGAAAACTAAAAGAAATATTACTGTCATAATTTTCTTTCTGAAACAAAACAATTGATTCTGTAATGTTATTGACAGTTTAAAAGTAAAATGATAAATGTCCAATATCCCAATAATTTATTAGGCATTATTCAATAGTATTTTATTAATTTTCAACAAAAAAAATCAAGCCACTGAAATAATGCCTTTGCTCACAATTTACATGAGCTGTTAGGTATAATTTATATCCTTATCTGAATTATGGTGTTATTATGTCGGTTTTAAAATGTTCAGTGTTGTTCACAAAACGATTGTGTAAGTAAATTGGTGTTCTACTAACTGATTAATTCTTTTTCCTAGTGTTTACGGCAAATTAGAACGTATTGCAAGGTGTTTTGTGTTGGATTTTAAGTGATTGTATCTATACGGGTCATAAGCATAGTTTACTATCGGCTCACCGTTTCACTCGCTTAGCTCCAAATGCCGTAGGAATATCGGGATAAAATTAACTCATGTTACTCAGGGATAATGTAGCAACCTATTGGTGATTTTTTTTAATCGGCCTAAAGTTTTTGAGTTTATCGATTACAAACAAAGGCTTATTGGACGATTCGCACGAATTGAACTCGCACGAAACGTGTGAATCGACTCCTTTAAAAATATATTATTTTTCTGTAGGCGATTCGCACGAAGTTAATTTATTGGCGTGCGAATCGACACCTCCGAAATTATGTAGTAGGCGATTGGCACACATTTTATTTTAAGGAATAAACAATTAAATAAAGTAGGTACAGTCACTGAAATAAAACTAACAATAATCGAAGTTTAAATAACAGGTTATATATACATAAAGTGAAAAAATGGTGCATTAAATAAGTAACAATTATCATTTATCACTTAAAACGTGGTTGCTTAATAATACAAAACAATAAAAACAAGATACTAATCTTTCGTCTTTTTAATGTTTATATACTAGCCTATTGTTATTTATATTTATTTGTTCTTTCAGCGTACATATCTAAGATTTTATTTTTGTGGTTACAGCTCAAATGCCATTTCAGGAGCACGTTTAACACTATTAGCAATTAATCACGTCGAAAGCGTAGCAAATTTGTCCGTAAATGCTGTTAATTTGGGTTTCGCTAAAAACAAATGGTCAGGCCTCGATTTCTTAAGGGATCCACATGTCAATAAGGTACGTTCTGTAATTTGCTTTAAAGAGAGAGCAATGTCTACTGCCCACCAGGTAAACATTTGACTTATTCGTCGAATAAAGTAGAGGCTTACTAACATTCCGGTCATAATACTTAAGTATTTCTTCTTCATCCTAGGATTATTCTCAGTCACATCCGAAGCTTTCACCAGTCTAACTGCGGATTTAGCTGAACTTCGATATTTTCTGTGAAGCGACTGCCTTCTGACCTCCACAATCCAAAGGCGATATCAAAGCATTGCAGCTAGACTAGTCCTTTGACTTTTTAGGGTTCTAACTAATCGTAACGACTGACATAGACGTTCATATGGTGACTGGGACCGACCGGCTTGTGTTCTCCGAGGCACGACCAGACTAATGCAAATACCCATATTCATGCATACAAATATTTGCACTAAGCGGTGCTCGAACCTGCGCCTCCTGCGTAGCGGTCACGTTCACTACCTACCGCTACGCCACAGAGGCAGTCATAACTTATTATAAATGATTATGACCAAGCTTTTTGACCAGACAGGAGACTAGCATTCAAAATAGTTTTCTTTTCAGGGCCTCGCATTTACAATTCAAGAGAGGCAGTTACTTGGCATACAAGGTCTTCTGTCAGCCAATTATAAAACACAAGAAGAACAAGTAGAAATATGTCGGTTATCAATAGATAGATACCAAGACCCTTTGGACAAATATTTGTATTTAAGTGACCTACTGGTAAGAATTAGTTTCTCTTTATAGCTGAAAGGCTCACGTTTGACTACTGTCTTACCTGTTGGGTAGTGACGATGTGGCCCACGGTGAAGCAGGCTTGCCTAGAAGTGACCTATCGCCTCTAGTCTTGAAGACATCCATGTTAGGAAGACTCTCACCAACGAAAGATGGCGCATAAAACTGGCGCCAAATTTGAAAAACCAACAGGTTGCAACACTGACTAGACTCTGGCCATGTACCGTAGTAGACTAGTTTTTATGCATGCCTAATAGGAAAAAGATTCTAGTATCAACTCCGTTATTTCGGTATATATTAAGTGTTGCAACGTGTTGATTTTTTAAATTTGGCGTCAACTTTTTGCGCCATCTTTAGTTGGCCAGAGTCTATTAATGTTGCCGGATCAACGCAGATTCGGGCAAAACATTCCGCTCCTTGACGGGACGGGGAGGTACGCATGATAAATGTATCACCGAATCGTTTGGTATAAGTGGTATGTCCACGGTGTATCCGTATTGGGTCTTCGTGCGTCTGGTCGTTCACTGGTGGAAGGCGCTAGGCGGAATTAGGTTGTGCAAATCCAGCGCAACTCACCGAAGTGCTAGCAATAAAACACCGAGAGACATGTAACTCTTCGCCGATGTTCTAGGCTCTGAAACCAATTAGAGCGTCGTTGTTGATAACTCTCTTGGCTCGTTTCTCTATCAACTCACGCGCTTCAAGCTGGTATTTGGGTGAACTGTCACAAAGGTGCGAGCAGTACTCCATGCACGTACATTAGTATTTTAAGAATTTTGCAGGAGTCGTGTTTATATTTGCGAGAACACATAGGTAGGTACTTTTTTGTATTCTGTTAGGTACTTTTCTTTAAAATTTACCAGTGACGATATCGAAGTATTGAAGTGGAGAAATAAGGGTATTGTCAACCTTACAATAAACAGCCCTATCCCGTAGTCTCCTCCTATGATACCAACAGGAAGACACTCATTTTATTATTCGATAATAATTTACAAGACTTTTTATTACATTATTTACAGGATACAAATGAGAGATTGTTTTATAGTTTATTAGCCACAGATATTGAAAAATACCTCCCTATAGTATATACGCCGACTGTTGGTTTGGCGTGTCAGAAGTTTGGTTTCAATTACAGAAAACCAAAGGGTCTATTCATCACTATCCACGATAAAGGCCGCGTTTTAAGCATTCTCAAAAATTGGTAAGTCATTATCATCGTCATCATCTCAGCGTTGAGTTTCGATTGCATTCCAAGCTCTGCTTTTTGTACCGGTTTTGGCATTCCTGGCGATGAGACCATTGGGGATACTATAGATGCTCTGAATAACTGGTAAATAAATAGTTACCTACTATTATTATTTTTCCAAGGGTTATCCTTGTACCTACGCAATGTAGTCTCCTATCAGAGTCAATTTGAATAATAGTTTTATTCATATTTTGTTTGCATTGAGTTGCGTTTCTTGCGGATTAAAAGCGCTCATTGGCTGATAATTTCCTGCCAAGAGATCAGACTTCTCTATAATATTTTAATACATTTACCAAAACCCGGTATCCGCTAAGTACTTCTTGGTGTGACATAGACGACGTTTATAAGAGCGAGTTCAGTCTGACTTCCCCATCGCTCGAATTTATTTATTTTGGTTTACAGGCCACTGGAGCCTATCTATGCCATCGTTGTCACCGACGGGGAGAGGATATTGGGGCTGGGAGATCTCGGAGCTTTTGGCATGGGCATACCGATTGGCAAGTTGAGTTTGTATACCGCACTGGCAGGTGTTAAACCACACAGATGTCTGCCAATTTGTTTGGATGTGGGCTGTAACAATGAGGTACTTAATAAAAATAGCGTTTTTACTAAAGGGCTATATATACCATGACAGACAAAATGTCATTTTTCTGTCATAGTTACATTTGTAGCACAGGGATGACGAAAATTTGCTAGCTTCCAAAGTTTTGGCTTGGTATCCTCCGTCCATAGGAACTACGGCTCCTATTAACATACCTTAGTCTCTCCAAGGGGAGATACAACCCCTTCGCTGATTTGACTCAAACAGATTGGTGATCAAAATAGTACTGATTTAATTTAATGATGATGTGGCGTGGTTCGGCGTAAAGAGGTTACCACGCACAATACGACTACAATGTTCCTGTCTTTTTTTTATCGTGCCAAAAATCCCATCCCAAGGATACCACCCCGGGAGCCGGTGGAGGTGGTTATGTCGGACTCGAACCGACTAAAACGCACGCCGTCTTTGGGTCTTTGGTTGCCGGAGGTGAGATTGCAGAAAACATATCTCTCGCACTCCAGCAGACCCAGGACGATCTCTTTCGAGATGGCCCCCTTCGTGTTGTGGGGACCATAGTGTCCATCTAGCCCCGGGTACGTTGAGGCGCACAATGCGCCGCAGCCGCCGCGGACAATATTCCTGTGTATAATAATACATCGTACAGGTAGACAATTTTAGTACAAACCTACTTATCAAATTAGAAATTTGTTGTCAGAAAATTGTGAACGATCCATTATATATTGGTTTACGGCAAAAACGAGTACGGGGTAAAGAGTACGATGAATTTCTGGAAGAGTTCATGCAAGCATGTGTCAAATTATACGGACGAAACGTACTAATACAGGTAAGAGTAATGGAGAATTGACTTTACAATGTTGTAATAAATTATTACAATAATTTTACGGTTAATGTTGCCTGTAAGAGATCGCGTTATGGACGCCATTTGTACATTTTTAATTGTGTTCTCCGTACATGTACTAAAATTTATGAGTGTACCTACAATAAAGATTTTTCTTATCTAATATTGTAACGTTTCGCATTGAGAGATACATTATGACAATGTAAAAAAAATGTTTACGTGTATTGGCATACAGAAGTCACTCAATATGATACAGATTTCTTTTTCAGTTTGAAGATTTTGCCCAGCACAATTCAATACCACTTCTTGCAAGGTACCGGAATCATTATTGTACATTCAATGATGACATTCAGGGAACTGCATCGGTTGTTGTTGCTGGAATTCTTGCAGCTGTAAAAGTAACTCAAAGAAAAGTAGGCGACAACATATTTTTCTTTTTTGGAGCTGGCGCTGTAAGTTTACAAATGGATACGAGTATTGAACTTTCTGGTGTTATTAATAGTAATATGGTAGACTTACTTCTTTAGGCTGGTGTCGGTATTGCGGATTTGTTGGTTAGTATTATGGTAGAAGAGGGCCTTTCATTGGAAGAAAGCCGGAACAAAGTATACTTATACGACGTCAATGGTGTGCTGACAAATAAAAGGTCGAGTGGCATTCCTGCACACGCCAAGCACTTCGCCAAAGAAATAGAACCTTCGAAAGATTTGTTACAAACGATAACGAATGTGAAGGCAACGTGCCTAATTGGTAGGTCTTTATTCATTTACATTCTAGTTTATATTATTTTTGAGATTTAACTTCACTACAGTCCGTCAAATCTAAGAAGTACCGTTTGACAGTTCTGACAATTGAATGATAGGGATGGGATGAAAAAATCGATTACTATAATATCCGAACTTTAAGAGATCGATTACTATAATATCCGAATTTTAAGAAATCAATTGTTATAATTAAATAAAAGAAATGTTTAGGATATTTTTTTATTCACTACTAGTACTAGTATCGTCGTCTTCGTCATCATCGTCATTTAAATTAATGACCAGTTGATTGTCCATTACATTATCAAAGTGTACGTCTCTTTCGAAGTCGTCCATTATTATTTTCTTTGTTTTTTGTACTACTTTACTCCAATCTTCCTGTGTAACTTGGGCACATGCTTCCTTTAATAAACCTTCAATTTTCTTGACACTGAAGGGTGGTTTTGTGTTGTGTCTTGCTGCATAACCTGTAAAACAATAATGTAACTATTTGATAGCAGACGAAAACCATTGTTTAAATTATAAATGTTAGAAGTACTCGTGTTATTATTATAATATTATAAAATATTACCTTTAACTTGGGCCCAAATCAGTTCAATGGCATTATATTGGCAATGGTACGGAGGAAGTCGTATGACTTTGTGCCCGTGCTCTTCGGCCAATTGGTCAATTACATATGTCGGTTTTGGTGGTTTATGCAATTTCACTAACTGTAATAATTCAGCTTTTAATAGTGACATGTCGGCATCCACTCCTTTTCTTTGCAGCCATGCCACCAAATCTGCTTTCTTATTGGCTGACGTAGGTGCTTTATCAATTTGCACAGAGTGGTATGGGGCATTATCCATTATAATTGTGCTGTTAGGAGGGATATTCTGTAATAAATTTAAGAACCACTCTCGGAACCTTACTGCGTCCATTTCTTCATGATACTCTTTAGTGCTTTTGGATTGGAAAGCTAATAAAGAGTTTTCCACGAAGCCTGTAGACGCTGACCCAGCATGGCATATTATGAGGCGTCCACCTTTTCCTATCGGCACCTTCGAGCACGAAGCTTCAGAATCATCAGTCCATGTTTTCGGCACAGAATGGTTGGAATTTAGCCAAGTTTCGTCCAAAAATATTACATTATCCCAGTTTATAATTTGTTTAACTTCGCGCAGGAATGTTAGTCGCTGCATAATTATGTCATGTCGCTCCATAACAATTTTTCGTTTGTCAACTTTTTTGTATCTGAAGCCAATTCCTGTTATTACCATTCTCAACGACTCTATGCTTCCCTTATACAGCCCGGCATCTTTTAAAGTTGCACATAACTTTGCCAATGTTGGAAATTCGCCTCTTGTAAAATACCCGTATATATGGTTTCTAATAGCATGACTATCGAATTCATCGATGCCTGTCACAGGTTTATTTCTTTTTCGTTTTTTCGGTGTGTGAAGTACGTTACTGTCACTCCCCGAAGGCCCATATTTTTCACTTAATATTTTGCCAACGGTGCGGCTACCAATACCGAGAGCTTCACCGACGCGATCCCGAACTTGTGTAACTGGCAGTAGAAGTCCACCATTTTGAGATTCACGCTCAAAATACTCGTGTAATTTCACCACCAATTCACGAGCCTGGCTGTTCAAAGTACGTCCTCTTTTCGACATTATTAATAAACACTTGCTTAGTTCGGAGTCCAGTATAAATATTGCCAAGGTAAACGGATAAAGAATGATCAGTCCAGAAAAGTAATAGCCAAGTCACAAATTGTAAAACACAAACGAGAAAGCAAGTACGCGCACAGTCAGCTTCCAAGATGGCGAGAGACTGCTGACGCCGAACCGACCGAGCGGACCGCGTGCGCTTGTAGTTGGCAGTGTTGCCAGAAAAAAAAAATTGTAGAGACTTGGACACCTGCGATTTTGCCTATTGACCTAAAAATAATTAAATTAATTTATTTTAGGGTATCTGTGTATTCAGTGCATTATGCGGTCGCGCAGTAACGTCGTTAATTTATAACATCAGGCAACAACATTTTTGTGAATGGGTTCTACATACCTTATTTTTATTAGTTTTAGACGTAGAAATAAGACTTAGAAGAAAAAATTGTAATTGTAAAATCAATGGATGTGCTTGTTAAAAATTTGTTTATTTCTCTGTAATATGCAAACCCATACTACATATCATACACAAAAATAAATGTAAAAAACACTATCCCTGACTCCATTTACTATTTCGACAGCGTTAGCGCGAGAAACCCCGACTTATTTGGGCGCGAAAATCAAAAATCGACAAATCGCTTTCGACAACTTTTTAAAGAAGCAAATATATTTGATTTATAAATACGTATTTTTGGTGAATGGGTTTTATCTCATATTTTACGATTACATAACTATTTAGTTATGTAATCGTAATATGTGAGATAAATCCCTTTGATATTTGTTTGGTTGTCAAGTGTAATTTGTAAATAATACATTCGATTTTTCGTATATGTAAACGATTTTTTTGCATACAAGTGTATCCGAAGAGTCGCAACACTACGTGCAGTGACCTAACTACGTAACTTTGTAATGAGGTCAAGAATATAACTATTAGAAATTATTTACTGTGTAAATATGTGTTATTTTGCTTTGTTTGAAAGTTTTCAATTACATTTAGATATTAAGAATTGTACATTTTTAGATACAATAATGAAATCTTTCTAAATTCATGGTTTTATGAAAAAGGTTATCGAAACTGAATAATGTACGTATGAACAAAGTTGTTTCGGTTTGAAAAATATGAAACGTCAAACGGTACCTCTTAGATTTGATGGACTGTACTTACTTTCCACTTTTGAGAAGAATGATGAAAAATGTTAAGATGTTTTATTATATATATTATATGTTATGTTGTATATATTGTAGGTAATTTTAATGTCCATGCAAAGGTTGCCTGTAAGAGACCGCTTGTTGCGATGAGGCCGCAATTCGTACATTTTTCATGATGTTGAATAGGTACTAAAATTGATGGGTTATACAATAAGGATTTATGTTTTGACTGTTTAAACTGGAGATTGATGGCGCTTGGTGGAATCTGCTACACATATTGAATAACACACTTGCACTTTTCCACTGAGTTTATTTTATTACTAAACCTGACCGGTTTCGCCTTACGGCATTCTCAAAGGTTTACATTGATGTTTTAAGTATTGTATACTTCTTATTCAATATTCAATATTTATGTTATGATTTATTGTTTTATCTTTCTTTAATAATTTTGTTAAGTCTTTGTAGTGTGTTTTACTGAATGCGTAATTACTTTTTAGGTGCCTCAACAGTTGGCGGCGCTTTCACACCTGATATTTTGAAACAAATGGCTAAAAATACAGAACGACCAATGATATTTGCTTTATCAAACCCAACTTCGAATGCGGAGTGTTCTGCACAAGACGCATATGATCATACAGAGGTATTATCAAAGCCTGTAGAGTATAATCAGTACGTGAAGTAATCACGTACTACAATGCTCAGGACCATATATCTTGGACTGTAAAATTGGTTCAAAATGTGTTCTACACATTTCTTAGGTGTCTTTTGAGGATGGCACAGGGTGCTACTGCGGTGAGCGAGCACAAATTCACCAAGCATAGATCATTACAAAACAATCCGTGCACCATGGACTCGCTTGTCACGTGATTTACGGCCGTTCCAAATAACATACTTACAGTTAAAGATAGATCGCAACAGTCAAATTTGACGTATCGGCTGTTTAAATTCAAAACATGGTAACAGATTTTTTCACGGGAAAGCGCATCGCGGTATAATTTTATTTTCCGAAATTGGTGTGAAATAGGAGTTACTATGTTTTGAATTAAAACAGCCGAGTCTTTAACTGTCCGTATGTTATTGGGAACGGCGGTTACTAGTTTGAATCGTCCAAGTATAAAAACAGTATTTAAAAATAACTGTTCCTAGAGTCAGCGTCAGAACGATCTTGTCTGCAAAGTTTTAAAATGATCCTAATATGCTATGATACAGCCCTACATAACGTTATTTATTGTGCATCACTAGTCATGACGAATCGATAGTCTCAAAAACGCATGAATCTATTTCTGGCCCAACTAAAAGAGCAAAAAAAAACTGTTTTACTGGTTTCAGTTTCGTTTTTTGTACAAATTTTAGTAAAATTGTTTATAAGTACAATTTCTGTGTGATAAATATATTATAACTAGCTGGCCCGGCGAACTACGTACCGCCAATTTTCTTCCAACCGCGTGGCATCAGATCCCGTTCCCGCTTCGTATTTTTCTCACCTTTTAAACCTTCCCTAGACCTCCACGAACATTTCAAGACCAAGATAAGATAAATCCGTTCAGCTGTTCTCGAGTTTTAGCGAGAGTAACGAACAGCAATTGATTTTTATATACAGGGTGTATTTTTGAAACGGGGCAGTAAGGGCTAGTACCTTAACCGTTGCAGTTACAGCAAAACGTTCTTAAAAGACCTTCCCTAACTTTTTGGGACATTTTGAACTGCATTCACAGATTTTGTAAAAAACTTACAGTTAGCAAAAAAAATGCAAAAAGTTCAAATTTTTTTTATGCCAATCTATTCTATTTCATGTGGGGATCAAAAAACTCAATGGGACCATTTTAGCTTTCAGTACTAGAAAAGACAGAAATCGCCAAAAACGTTTCCCATACATTTCGTACGGAAATATGATAAATCAACTCGAAACTCATAGGTCAGGTAAAATTTTGAACTTTTTAAATAAAAAAAATCATTTAAACATTTAAGAAATTGGTTTATGAAATAAATTGCTCAAAATGATTTCCATTTTCACGAATACATAAGTCTATCCTTTTTTGCACTGAACGAATGGCGGCTAATAATGTTCTGGGATGAATATTACGTAAAATGGTCATTAATGCATCCTTGAGCTCTTGAACACTGGCGTACGTCGTCTTATACACCTCGTTTTTCACGAAGCCCCATAAAAAAAAAATCAAGTGGTGTTAGATCGGGGCTACGAGGTGGCCACTGTGTTGGACCATGTGTACCTATCCACTGTGTACCGAATAGGCGGCTCTTTTTGCATTTTTTTTGCTAACTGTAAGTTTTTTACAAAATCTGTGAATGCAGTTCAAAATGTCCCAAAAAGTTAGGGAAGGTCTTTTAAGAACGGATGACGTTTCGTCGCGTTTGGTCCATTTCGCATTTGGTCCACTTGGGCCATTTCGCATTTGGTCCACTTCTCAGAACGTCCATTTCGCAGATGGTCCACTTCGCAAAACGTCCATTTCGCATTTGGTCCACTTTTGACAAAATGAGTGCGTTAAGTGAAATTTGCTTTCCTAGCTACGTTTAACCCCATCTCAGAACATACTTCGTTGTTTTTATGATTTTAGAATATAAAATTAAACATTAAGGATCATTAAGAAGTATTACAATAATAACTAGCTTTTCCCAGCGACTTCTTTCGCGTTAAGTTTGAAATAGTAAGGTATAGTACACACTGCTCCTGTTCCCACGACCCTAGATAAAGTTCTTTAAAGTTTCTGTGAGCCTGGTACCTCATACTTCATGCAAATATGCTAAAGTCACAAAAATACTGATCCCGTGACCGCGACCCATGGGGACTTATACCCTGTATAAAATAAAGTTCTAACGGGATAAAAAGTATCCTATGTCCGTCTCCTTGTTCTAAGCTATATCCTCACCAATTTTCAGCCTAATCTGTACAGCCGTTCTTGAGTTATAAGTGGAGTAACTAACACGACTTTCTTTTATATATATAGATATAATGGTTAATGTTGTAATGAGTAAACCTAATTATTCGGTATCATATTTCCTTATATACATGCAATCACGCCTTTATCCCCGGAGAAAATGTTTCCAGAGGGTTAGGCAGAGGTGAATAGGCTATTTGACTAAGTCGTCGATTCTTCCAATACTGCTTAATGATAGCTTGTTCTTAAAAAATATGCCTTGCGAAATAAAATATTGCATATCTAAACTGAAACTATGAATTTTCATTAGTTGAAATTCCCAAAAAAAGTCAAAATATAAACAACCAAATATATAACTTTTTAGATTCCTCATGAAATTTTAAATAACTTTTATTATGAACTATATACGTGTAAATGCAATGTAGATCGAGATAAATGCGATATTCTCTTGCACTTCATACAATTGCACTACGCGCTACCAAAGCGTGAGGTCACAAATTCTTGCGATTTTGTATGGAGCATTTTCGGGCGGCGCGACAAATTGCATTTTTCAAATTCAACAGAAGAATTCATCTGTCTGATGTTTCCTTCCTTCTGTTAGAAGTATTGTACGTAATGCGTGAAAAAAAGGTTTTTATACAAAAACTTTATTAAATAAAAAAAAACTCCAGATAAAGTTTATAAATCCACTACAAATTCATGGTGCAAGGAAACACTGATATATACTTACCTAAATCAATAAATCTATATATTTGGAATTTATAAATAAAATCCCCGAAAGTGGACCAAATGCGAAATGGACGTTTCGCGAAGTGGACCAAATGCGAAAAGGACTAAGTGCGTAATGGACGAAATGCGAAATAGGCATGTTTTCGTCTAGTAGACCAAATGCGAAGTGGACCAAATGCGACGAAACGGTTTTGCTGTAACTGCAACGGTTAAGGTACTTGCCCTTACTGCCCCGTTTCAAAAATACACCCTGTATATAGAAGATAAACACCTTATTATTAAACAACAGTGGTTTAAATAATATTGTTTTACGGACTACAGATGTGTAGGTACCTAATAGAAGAACAATCAAGTAGGAGGGAAAATCGAGGCATTAAGATTGTTTTGAGTACTTTCCAGATCGATCTGCTGCGGACTACTAATCGATAGCAGTCCGGTCAAATTAGACCAAAAATAAGAGTAAAGTTTACCTAAATTCCCACCAAGCTGAAAATCGGTAAGATTGTTTAAAATATCTTTAAAAAAAAAATTTGAAAGTTCCCCATACACGTATATACACGGGAATGCCGTAAGGAAAAAAAATTCAAGGTCAAAGTTAAAAAAAAATAGTGTTTCGCGATTTTCAGCAAAACGGTACGTTTATCATAAAAGTACTTCAGACAAAAATTGTAGATTGTAAAATTACCTATAAAAAATGTACAACAGTTTTTCCTACGAGCCACCGTTTCTGATCGTAACTTAAAAAACTTAAAGTCCTCGGTAACTGAGTATTCGCATTTGACAATGTCCGAGGAGCACTACCTAACGGTTAAACCAACGATTAACTTACTCACTACTCCTTCTGCTGATTACGAGTATAACTGCTGATTGATTTTGAATCGCTATATCTCAGAAACGGTGGCTCGTAGGAAAAAACTATTGATATTGATTTTTATCTGAGGTACTTTTATGACAAACTTACCGTTTTGCTGAAAATCGCGAAAAACTCTTTTTTTTACCTTTGACCTTGAATATTTTTTTTTCCTTACACAAGAATGATGGGGAACTTTTAGCTATAGTTTATAATTATGTTTTGAACAATTTTACTCATTTTCAGCTTAGTGGGAATTTATGTACCTTCGAATGTGTAAATTGACCGGTCTATAGGTATTTACGACCTTAATCCTTCCGGCTAAGTAAAAGTAAAAAAAATCTACCTAAAGGAATTTGACTATAGGGTTGATTTTTATCTATGGGATTAAGCCGATTGTTTATATCAAAACCCTATTATAAAATATTAACCAGACAGAAATGGATGTACGGGAAATTAGGTGAACAGTAAAACAGACAACCAAGGGATTCGTGTTCCTAGATAAATAGAACATGAAAAAAATAAAATATTAAAGTTGAAATAGCTTTTTAACGGCCGTTCCCAATAACATACTTACAGTTAAAGATAGATCGCAACAGTCAAATTTGACGTATCGGCTGTTTAAATTCAAAACATGGTAACCAATTTTTTGCGGGAAAGCGCATCGCGATATAATTTTATTTTCCAAAATTGGTGTCAAATAGGAGTTACTATGTTTTGAATTTAAACAGCCGAGCACTTTATCCGTAGATGCGATCCATCTTTAACTGTCAGTATGTTATTGGGAACGGCCGTAAATGAATTAAATTGGGTAGATACCTGTTACCCGTGAAATATTTGGTTTATTTGAATGACATTTTTATAGCATTTATTATGCTAACTATTAAATTCGAAATACATCGGGGAAAAGAAGCGCTCAAGTTGGACTTGAACCCACGACCTTTCCCTTACATGAGGAATGTTCATCCAACTGAGCTATTGAGCTACACCTGAATCACTTTAAATTTCCCTTCTCTTTATATCCGTCTTTAAGGGCGACGGTGGAGCCATCTACCAACTTTCTTACGAACTGTTGGAACCAATGAATGATTTTTCAACCAATTTTTTCAATTTCGAATGCTTTGTTTAAATTATCCTATATACCTTTTTCTTTTTAATTATTTTCAGGGTCGCTGTATTTTTTCTTCTGGTTCTCCTTTTCCGCCAGTTAAATATGGTGGGAAGGAGTATCACACGGGGCAAGGTAACAATTCCTACATATTCCCTGGCGTGGGGTTAGGCGTAGTTTGTTGTCAGATGGTCACAATACCTGACTATATATTCATCACTGCTGCTAAGGTGGGTGGAGAATTTTCTTTGTATATCTGATTCCATTTCCTAAAATAACTGTCTGTCTATTTTTTTAAAGTGCAGTTGTGAGTTTTATGTTTTTTTCAAATACAGGGTGGAAGATTTTCATGCCCCCTGGAGGGAAAGTACTCGAAATACTGGAGCTAGAGAATCTCACTGAAAGGAAACATTCCTTTATTTTTAAAAAGAAACAAAACTGCATTCAAAGGTTTTCGGAAACACGTTTGACGCACCCAATAATCGAACCGACTTAAATCCGAAAAAATCACATCCTGTATTTTTTACCCGCGACGGAACGGAGACGGTATCCATATTGCCATTTTCTCCGAAACTACCAATCCAATTTTGATGCAGCTTTCAGTTATGGGTTCGGCTTTAATTGTAGCATGTTCATAAATAGTTGTTACGATGACAACTCAACAGGGGACGCTACAGCAAGCATTTTTAATACAAATAAATGTTGCCATTTTCCTCCAAACTACAAGTCCGATTTTGATGCAGTTTTCAATTATTTGTTTGGGTTTGATGGGTTTTAGATAGGTGTTACGGTGACGACTCACTAGGGGGCAAAGTAGTAAACATTTAAAGGGCAAAGTCGGGGGTTTTTTTTTAATTTTTGAATTTACTTGTTTATTTACCGCTTCAGGTTGATGAAGTGTAAAAGTCCAATATGAAGTCCAGTTTATTATGACTTCAATCGATAGTGGTAATCATAAGAAACAAATCTATCTAAACATGGCGAATGAAATGAAAGGAAATTCCTGAAATCTAAACTTATAATACCCTCCAGAGGGCATGAAAATCTTCCACCCTGTATATACGTATGGTATACTTCGGGACATGTACTTAGGCGGAGTACGACGAATTCGTAAAAAGTCAGTTTCTCAATAGGTCTGTTTCTCATTAGGTCGGATTCTGAGTAAGTCAGTTATTACACTTGTTTACATACTAGAATTCATACCTACATAACATACCTAGTGTATAACAACCAGATTGTTTTACTGAGGAATAAATGACTGATACTGTATTCATAGTAGTAATCTGGTTTGAAATGTTTAATGTCCACGTCAAGTACGGTTTTCAATATTTCAACAAGTCTTCAAAATTCTGACAAGGTTTCTGATGTAAATACATGGAATTTAATATTTTTAAACTGACCTGCTCAGAATTCGGCCACTTAAGAAACATACCAACGAATCTGGCCTGCTCCGCCTAAAGGGGGCCTAAAATGTATTCAATACGCGCAATACACGTTCTTGGGTGTCGTTTTGAGCACGGGATACTATGGCGCGGCGGTGGACGAGCTCAAATTCACCAAGCATAGATTATTACAAAACAATCAGCGTGCGCCAGGGCTCGTTCCTAGAGAATTGGATTCAAAATATGTGTTCCGAGGTATACCTCTCATTAATATTCTGATTTCTATGTTATTGTATATTTTACCGGTAATGTGTATAATGTAGGCATTCTATACAAATTATATAATACCTAGGCAATACATGCTAATATTTAGAATGCTTGTTTCCCTAGACAAGTGGCAATTTGTTGGCCGGCGTATCGTAAGCCTCATACAGATTCACGGCCAGCCCTAAGTGAACACCCGAGCAGAGCGTGTCGTGATTTGTTGCTCGCCCGTCTCGTTCTCGTGCTCTCCCGTTCTTTCAAACTAAATTTTGTGACTTGTCAAAAGTCTAGAGGCGGCAGTACAATAGAATGATGAATCTATGGGATTTGACGTTTATTTGACATTCGTTGAAGACAAATCCTATACATTTGTCATTATAATTCACGATACTCCAGCCAACGAAGGGCTGCTGTTCCACCGGCAATGTGTGAAACAAATATTATGGTCTAAATTTGCTGACACCATCCGTTTTGCGAAAATCAAATTTCTGGATGGTTATAAAAAAAATAACCACGAAGAAAGCAAGAAGAAGAAAGAACTTCTAACCTAATCTATCCAAGTCTTATTGTGCGGTGAGGATACTGCACCATGATCTGGACATACATAATATATAGGTTAAAAGACTAATGCGGAAGCGGAGCTCCCACATTAATCTTCGTCATGGTTTTTTTATAACCACCACTAACTTTTATTGAAACCATTTCATACATTGCCTGCTGCGCACTTAGCATCCTATACATCAATATATGTCCTGAGATATACTTGGGACACATAATTATATGTTGTATGCAATAACATAGAAATCAAAATAGTTTGAGTAATATAGGAGTTTTGATGAACAAAAATTACTACATTCTAAACTTTTTTAATTTTTGTAAGTTGGTAGAATATTATACTATTTCAGATTGTTGCTGAAAGTGTAACCGAAAGTGATATAAGTATTGGGCGCGTGTATCCATCACTGACAGCTATACGGAGCGTATCCTTTGAAATTGCAAAGGCTGTAATGAATAAAGCTTATGAAACTAGTACGTAGTATTTGTTGATATCTGATTACTGCTCCGCTCCCTTAAGTAGTAGCGTGATGATAAAATAATGTTTCAATTAGATTATTGTTCAATCAAACAAACAACAATATAAACTTTGATTTTTCATTGATATTATTATGCTAAAATTTTTTTGTGATCGGTCCAGCTCGGGCCAGGTCAGGCAACCAAACCGTCGTCACCTCAAAGACCGATATATAAAGAGAGGATAGATTTGAATTAAGTTCGGCCGTGGGTCTGGTAGCTTAGTCGTCAAAAGCATTCTCTCTGTAAGAGAAGGATCGCGGGTTCAAATCCCGCCTGGACCGATCACAAAATTTTTCCTTTCTAAATCGATTTGAAAAAAAACAATCTCTTCAGTTTTATAAAATTAGTTTTAGTTTAGATTTCATTATTTTTAAGAGCGCCGTGCGTTTCTCTCCATCGTTGCCACTGCGGTGAAGCTGTCGACAGCTTTGGGCGCCATGGCCTATGCAGCAGAAGCGATGGGCGTATATCACGACACGCCTGCATCAACGACATTATCCGTCGTGCTCTCGTCATCGCTGGCGTGCCATCCATTCTCGAATCTAATGGGCTGGTGCGTGACGATGGCAAGACACCGGATGGTATGTCGTTGCTACCTTAGAAGATGTAGTAGTGTGGGGCGCAACGTGCGTCGATACCCTTGCGCCTTCATATCTTCGAACAGCAGGCTGTACCGGCGCTGCTGCTGAATCTGCAGAAAACCTCAAACGGCGCAAATACTGTTACGTAATAGGTGATTATGTTTTTGAGCCGTTTGGGGTTGAAACGTTAGGGACATGGGGTCAAAGTGCCCGTTTTCTTTACAAAGACCTGGCAAAGCGTCTGGACGGCGGCGCTAAGCGTGACAAGAAGGCTGGTGACTATCCTGCAAGGATAAGCATTGTCATTCAACATGACAATGCTTATCCTTGCAGCCAGCCTTCTGGAAACGTTACCGGTGACGATGCGAAGGAATTCCACGGCGACGTATGTAAATATTTATTTTAGTTCATTTTAGTACCTAGTTAGTTAATTTCTAGTTTCAAATTTCATTTAGTATTATTTCTTTCCAAACTTTCTTTGCGATGCAAGTACTGTACTGTACTCTACTGAAACTTATTTTCAACAATATTCTTTTACAGAAATTGCTGGGCTGTATCCAAGACCGAAAGATTTAGATAAGTTTATTGCAGGATTTATGTATGACCTGACGTATCCTTCCTATATGCCAGATTTCTATGACTTACCGAACTCGTCGTTAGTATTTAACACCTATAGAAGTAATTGGTAACCGCAATCTTCCAAATGTCAAACGATTACGATGTCAATCTAATTTTTCTTTTTCGGTAAAGGTAGATGTAGACTAAACGAACATACATATAGAGTTAGAGCAAGTTCGAACATTAAAACACATGTTCTGTGTCGAGTGTCGAGCACGTCCGACAACACGTATGAACGCCCCATAGATGCTGCAATATAAATATTTAGGATAGAACGCTCTAAGCTACTGTTCGTGCGCTCTAGTGGCGTTTGCATGAAGTGAGCGAGCATTCTTTCACTATTCCATAGAATCTATGCGAGCTAAGAAACAACGTATACTATGATTTTTAATTCGAGTCAGGAAAATGACATTTCCAGTGTTGCAGGTTTTTTGTCTCAAATGAATGTATGTTTTCTGTTTAATTACCTGAAATTATATATATTTTTAAATAAAGAAACGCGATTTGAAATTGACTAACTTTTAATTGTAAAACTCGATTCAAACACATCACTATTTATTTGAGAGAAACAACCTGCGACACTGGAAATGTCATTTTACTGACACGAATTAAAAATTATATTAAAGTGGGTCCGGTCGAGTACCTACAACCTACTCCCAAAATGCCTGAGACGTCAATACGCCTGAAATTCAAATCGACTTTATACCAAAACGTCTAAAACCCAAATCACCATAGAACCAAATGCAAATATCTTGAAAAGTAGCTCCCCACGCATAATGACCAATAATTTATATTTAAAATACGCGTATTGACTAATTTGTCGTACGAAAATTTAACTTTTACAGTTCATTATATTATAAGAAAGTGGTAATTTTTCGAAAGTAAAAAAAAAATTAGTCAAATAGCCTATTAACACCTACATTTCACCAAACATTGTATTATGTCCCACGTAATAAAGGGAGAGCCTATTGCCGTTTTCCGGGCACTATTGTTGACTAGAGCCATGTATAGGATGAGTCTGGGCTGTATATATCTGTCTGATGTTTCCTTCCTTCTGTTAGAAGTATTGTACGTACGTAATGCGTGAAAAAAAAGGTTTTTTTACAAAATGTTTTTTAAAAAAAAAAAACTCCAGATAAAGTTTATAAATCCACTACAAATTCATGGTGCAAGGAAACACTGATATACACTTACCTAAAGTTTAAGAAGAAGAAGAAGAAGTTTAGTTTTAGTTTTATTTAAATAATATAGGTATATATTTCAATTGAATTTGAATTTGAAAGAGTTCTTCTTCTTCTTCTTCTTCTTCTTCTTCTTCTTCTTCTTCTTCTTCTTCTTCTTCTTCTTCTTCTTCTTCTTCTTCTTCTTCTTCTTCTTCTTCTTCTTCTTCTTCTTCTTCTTCTTCTTCTTCTTCTTCTTCTTCTTCTTCTTCTTCTTCTTCTTCTTCTTCTTCTTCTTCTTCTTCTTCTTCTTCTTCTTCTTCTTCTTCTTCTTCTTCTTCTTCTTCTTCTTCTTCTTCTTCTTCTTCTTCTTCTTCTTCTTCTTCTTCTTCTTCTTCTTCTTCTTCTTCTTCTTCTTCTTCTTCTTCTTCTTCTTCTTCTTCTTCTTCTTCTTCTTCTTCTTCTTCTTCTTCTTCTTCTTCTTCTTCTTCTTCTTCTTCTTCTTCTTCTTCTTCTTCTTCTTCTTCTTCTTCTTCT
The DNA here is from genome assembly GCA_914829495.1 of Eilema sororculum. NCBI lineage: Eukaryota > Metazoa > Arthropoda > Insecta > Lepidoptera > Erebidae > Eilema > Eilema sororculum. The sequence continues at coordinate 9,407,027 of OU618545.1, read as the reverse complement.
TCTTCTTCTAAAACATAAATAAAATATAAAAACGTCGTCGTTGCCAGCCTGACTGCAGATTTGGCTGAAATTCGATAATTTCTCTGAAACTAATGCCATCTGAGACATCCCTGAAGGGTTAGGGAGAGGTGAATAAAATTAATACCCACATTTCACCAATCATTGTATTCGGTCCTACGTAATAGGAGGTGAGCCGATTGCCGTATTCCATGCATACAAATATTTGCATTGAGCGGGAATCGAACCCGCGCCTCCTGTGTAGCGACCGCGTTCACCACCGTTACGCCACAGAGGCTGTCTAAACATCCTGATATGTATTAAACATGAAAAACATATTTTCAGTCATTTTATGAATAACGTACTACGAATTTCAGGTACCTAGGTATACTGGGAAAAGATATTTTAGGATTCAGGTGAATCGGGCCTAAGTCATCTCTATGGTGCAATCAGGCATTTTGGGAATAGGTTGTACTCGACCGGACCCATTAAAGTAATGTTCTGTTTCGGTTTACACTTATATAATTTGATGGAGGGGGTCAGAATGAGCATTCGCTTTTCTGATCAACTTTAACGAGAATACCGTTTTTGAAATTTGGGAGATTGTGATTTATACACTTCTTTTATATTAACGTAGAACGTATTACTATATTACGAGAAATTAAAATGCTTTGTATTATAAAAACTTTTTCGACTAGTTAGTAGCTGAAGTCTGTATTTGATTTCAGAAATAAATCGTGACCTCGGAACTCATTATTTGATTTCAGAAATAAATCGTGACCTCGGAACTCATAAATGGTGTTATTCACGTTATGGTGGATTAATGAATAAAGTTGCAGCAGGACAGTCTCAGACTAGCGGCCTAGCACTTTATATACATAAAGTAAGTTGTAATTTTTTAGGACCTTTTTACTTTTTAATCGCGAATAAACATTTTTGGCACTTTATGATCACATTTTTACCCCCGTACCACACCTCGGAAGCTCTCGAAAAAATGTATGAAACAATCGCATTGTAATTACAACATACATATATTACGTGCACACACACGGTAGTCTAATACTAGAGCGAGATAATATGCTTTTTCTCGCTCCAACCCTTAGTGTCGTGACTTACGTCACATCCGATGGCAGTGACAATCCTCCAATTCCCGTCTTTGTCTTCAATGTTGCGAGCCGCGGACCGCGGCGGTGAAAAAATATTCTGTTTCTGTTTACACTAATAGAATTTGACAGAGAGGAGAAAGTATGAGCATTCGTTCATCTGATGTAAATAAGCATTTAGATTTCTTATAGTATAATTGCAAGAGCTGTACCTCTCCTATAATAAGCGCGATGTAGCGGGGCTCGGGAGACGAGGTAAAGAAAGAGAACGAAAGATAATGAAACTATAGCGAGCGGTACAGCACTCGCGGTTACACCATAGATAATGTGTACCTTTAACCTTTATAAACTTTAATATGCTGTTTATACCTTTTGTAAAATTCTAAAAATCTTTTACAGATATTTTCGGAATGATTTTACTGATGATGCCAAGACCGAGAAGATCTCAAACTATTTAGGTATTTAGGTACTGTCTTGTAAAAGTAATTGTTTGTACATTACGTTTTTGTGATTGTTAATTATTCAGCTGCCTAAATCATGATGGTACGAGTACTACGAACTAATATATACTGATTTATTGAAAATACTTGCTTTTTATTTATGTTGTGTAATCAAGTGTGTGCGTGTGACTTTAGCAATCATTATCACATACTTCTGTCAATATATCTGGCTCAAACACGGCGGCAACCCTGTCGTGTTGTTACTTGTTTATTCCATGGAAATACTTTCCTTGTAGATGTTCCTACTTTCGTTGCCATTAGATTCATATACTTTTTGGGAACTCAAGTAACCATGCCTCTTACAATCATTTTTATTGGTAATGAGATCTCATAATCATGGAGTGAAAACAAGTGGTGGTTATCTCCCCACGGAGACTGTGTGACTACCAAAAGGTACCAATGCATGAAATGCAACAATAGTATTTCAAAGGAGACTAGCAGTCAGAACAACAATCAACGCCAATTTCCTTTCATTTACCTTTTTTTTTCGAGAGATTTGATCCTTACGATCTTCCACCCTGTATATTTTGAATATAAAAATATAGAATAAAAATACTACTACGGCAGCTGACCACATCTGTCGAAGGACCGATGGCTGTTAGAGCAAACGAGTGGAGACCGCGAGAAGCAAACGTAAGGTAGGACGCTACCTAATCTGAAAAAGGTGACTGGGGCAGAATCGGTTCTTTCCCACCGTCCACCTTCCCAGACCACCTGGGTGTACGGTGGTAATTTTTTTTTTACTACGGTTCACCTTTCCAGTATATCATTAATAGATATTGGTGACGGTCCACCTCATTTAATGCTGGCTGGATTACAATTTTTTAATTGCATTTAAGACTTATTGTACAGTTAATTAATTAAAATAGTTAGATTTTTTTATATATACCTACTGAGAAAGTTAAAAAAACATAAACAAAAAATAGTCTTATTCTAGGCGTACACATGAAAAATTTAAAAAAAACAAACAAAAAATAGTCTTATTCTAGGCGTACACTAATATTTTGAATCATTACATTATAATTTTTTATTGAACTATACAATTTTAAGCTACTTTACTTTTAATGTTAAACAAAACAAAAAATAAAATAAAAAATACAGGGTATTTGTTGGTGCGAGCATGTATGAAAACAATTATGAAAGTAGAAGAAGCGAAAGATGTATGCCAGGATCGTAGCAAGTGGAAAACTGTGGTCTCTGCCTACCCCACTGGGAAAGAGGCGTGACTGTATGTATGTATGTTTATTTGTAGAAATCATTTATCGTAGTTTTTCAAGGGCGTAACCTACCGATATGTCTTTATTTATAAGTTGTAGTTGGATATGCATAAGTTCATCGTCTGTTTCTATATGTATTTTCCTTCTTTTGTTTTGTTGAAATCTCACATTCGACTCAATTTGTTTCAATTTTGTTAATAGCCTCAGAATTGACGAGTTTCTTTTATTTATATCTTTCTTCAGTTTATAATGATAAGCTTCTGTTATATTGTTCGTTCTGTGAAGCTCGCCGAACACACATAAAACATCATCGAATTTTTTAGTTAACCAGAACTCATCGATGTAACGGAAAAATAATTTAGGTGTACCGTGGAAATTTAATATTTTCAACGGTACACCTAGGGCTAGGTGGACAAAGGTGAACCGTAGTTAAAAAAAAATCACCACCGTACACCCAGGTGGTCTGGGAAGGTGGACGGTGGGAAAGAACCGGGCAGAATAGATGCGGAGGGTGGAGGGTAGAGGATCTCCAAAAATTGCGCACATTGGGACAGGCCTATGTCCAGCAGTGGGTTTAGGACTGACCTCTCCCCTAGCAGGTTCCCCTGGGGGGGACGCAAGGATTTTTTAGTACTAGCGTCTCCACTCAGTGAGGGGAGATAATAAAACTCCTTTTTATTGTTTTCCTTTCGGCCTGAAGTCTCCCCTATCTTGTTCCCCAGGGAGACGTTAGGATTCTCAAGTACCAGCGTCACCCTAGACTAAGGGGAGACATTAAAACCTGATTTTTATTAATTTTTGCCACCTCTTGAGCTCCCCTCCCTCCCTTGCTTGCAAGTTATGAATCAATGTAGGAGAGAGGTCAGTCTGAAAGGGTTTTATGTAGCTACAGTAAAAAGTTAGGTAGGTACTTTTTGAAAAATATTAGGATTTCCTTGGAATCGTGTAAGTGTAAGGTATTATCGTTATAATGAAAGTAATATTATTGTACATTGGCAACTTTGTAAAAAGCTGAAATACGTCACTCAGGTTTTTGTCTTTGTCTCGAAATAAATGAATTCAGCAAGACGTGTCGTAGTCTGATTCCAAGGAAATCCTAATATTTTCAAAAAGTACCTAACTTTTTACTGTAGCTACATAAAACCCTTTCAGACTGACCTCTCTCCTACATTGATTCATAACTTGCAAGCAAGGGAGGGAGCTCAAGAGGTGGCAAAAATTAATAAAAATCAGGTTTTAATGTCTCTCCTTAGTCTAGGGCAGTAGTTCCCAAACTTATTTTTCTCGTGGACCACTTTCAAAATGTTACTAGTTTCCCCTGCTTCTACATTTCTACCACATTCTTAAAGTCGCCAAAAAATGAAAAAGTGTCGCTTCTGAGTTCTGTCCCTATGTTCCGATAGGTAAAATAAAAACGAAAAATGGTACATTTTATAACACTTTATTTATTAAAAGAATAGAATTACAAGAAAAAATTAAAAAGGTAAGTCAACTCATAATTAATGGGAAGGATGTATTTGGTGGAGTGTCAGCAAACGATCAATGTTTGGCTTTATTTTTGTGAGCAATAACCGCAAATCCCCCCGCTCTGTGATGTTTAATTTGCTCCTTTTTTTTGTTAAGAGATTTGAAACGGCACTAAAACTCCTTTCTACAAGGTATGACGAGGGAAAAGCTATTAAAAATTTCCTTGCGATTTCCCACAGTCCAGGATATTTTTCGGGTATTTCTGCTTGCAGCCCAAATGTTTGGTAGCCTTTTCTAAATTTCACCTTCAGCTCCTCATTGGTGCTTAGCTCGAGCAGCTCCTCTTGTAATACTACATTGGCCACTTCCGTTTCATCAAATGGATTTACGATCCATGGTGGTATATCCATTGTCAGCATATCTTCAAACCTGGTTTTGAAGTCAACATGCAGGGCACTTAAATGTTGACTGTAGGTATGGATATCCTCATCAATACATTCTACCTGTGACAAGTTTGGAAATTGAGAGAATTCGCGCCGACTAATGTTTTGCTTCATTAATTTCAATTTCCCAAGAAAAGCCGAAATTATCCCCTTTGTTTTTATTAAATTCAGGCTGTCCCCTTGTAACTGCAAGTTAATATCATTAAATTTTTTAAACAAATCTGTCAAATACGCAATGTCTGTTTTGAATTTGATCAAGTTTTCTTTTAAATCTGGATCTCTGCTTTCTAGGAACTTTAATACGGAATCGAAAACAGAGTAAAATCTCGTTAAGCATGCACCTTTCGACAACCAGCGTACTTCAGTATGTAAGAGCAGTCGCTGGAAGTCTTCATCATTTTCGTCGCACAATTGAGCAAATAAACGCGTATTCAATGCATTGCTTCTGATTTTGTTGACAGCTTTTATTACAAAATTAAGAGATTGGTTCAACCTGTCACTTAAATGTTTTGCCACAAGATGTTGGCGGTGGATTACGCAATGAATAGCTGTAAGCCCTGGTATAATTCTTTTGAGATGAGTTATAAACCCACGATATCGCCCGACCATTGCAGGAGCTCCGTCTGTTGCCACTGAAATAATGTTTGTAAATGGAATCGATTTTTCCGTAAAAAAATTGCTCAGTACATTAAATATTGATTCGCCTTTAGTGTCAGTCTCCAAAGTTCTGGCAAATAGCAATTCTTCGTGAATTTCTTCCTCCATAATATATCGGACATATGTCAATAATAATGCTTCATTACCGGGTAACGTTGACTCGTCCAGTTGTATAGAAAAATGAGTTTTTTGCAGATGATTGCACAAAAAACATTCGATATCAGAGCTCATTTCATCAATGCGTCTTTGTACAGTATTGTTACTTAATGGAATTCTTTTTAGTACGTCAAATGGAGATTTGTGCAAAACAGTTTTTAAGACTTCTTCAACAGCGGGTAAAATTAATTGTTCTCCGATAGTGTGCGGTTTTCCACATTTTGCTATAAGTAATGAGATATTGTAAGATGCCCGCAAGCCATCATCGTTACTTTGAGCTGTTGAAGCGAACATACTGTGCATGGTGGGTCTCTTTTCATATATTTCCTTCAATGTTTGAAAATACACTGACGGACTCATAAACTGCATCAAAGTAATAGACGACTTTGAAATAAATATTTTAACCAAGTATGCATACTTTCTATACAGGTTTAAATTGAAACCTCTAGATTGGTTCGTGAACTTTAAAACAGCGTAGGGTCATATCTTTAAGTTTAAGTTTATGTACTGGAAAGGACCTTAAGACTTTTTTTGAAGAAAAAACAGAAATTTAAGAAAAATTGGTTTAATTAAAAAATTGGTTTTAAAAATAGACACAAACTTTATGCAAGGGTTTATTTGTGTTTTAATAAGGTGTATTACCCCCACGTGCCCTTATTACGGATTCTAATCGGTTCCGCATAGATTTTATAAGGGTTTTTAAGAGATCTTGCGGAATATTGTCCCATTCTTCTGAAAGTGCTGTTCTTAGTGCTGCCACTGTCGTGGGCGAAGGGTTTCTCGCATATACAGCTCTTTTTAAATTGTCCCAAACATGCTCGATGGGATTAAGATCCGGGCTGCGTGCTGGCCAATTCATTGTACGTATCCCAACCTCTTCGCAATAATGTTGAACTTGTGCAGCTGCATGCGGCCGGGCATTATCCTGCATTATAGTAAAATTTTCGCCTATGAATCCCATGTAAGGCACCACGTGATCTACTAATATCTCTGTTATGTAGCGATGTGCTGTCAAACCCCCTCTATTACCGTTTTGACGGACCATGTCTATGAACACAAGTTCTGTTCGCCCGTTCATCGATATGCCACCCCAGACCATACATGAACCGCCTCCAAAAGGAACACGCTCCTCAATGCAACTTTGAGCATATCGCTCCCCACGTCGACGATAGACTCTTCTGCGACCATCTGCACCATATAAACATGTCCTACACTCGTCCGTGAACAATACAGAGGCCCACTGCTCTTCTGTCCAATTCAGGTGACGCGCAAATCTTAAGCGATGTTGTCTGTGAGCTGTAGACAACTTTGGACCATTTGCTGGTCTAAAGGGGTGATATCCGCTTCCTTTAACCTTCTTCTTATTGTTCGTGCACACACGTTTACTCCACGCACTTCATTAAGCTCGGTTTTGATGTTAACTGACGTGAGGAAACGTTTTCGCAGGGAAGTTATAACAATAAATCGGTCATCACGACCTGTGGTTGCTCGAGTTCTGCCTGTACCACGTCTCCTCCTGTAAGAACCTGTCTCTACAAACCTTCTGTATATTCTAGAAACCGTAGACTGGTTTAAATTTAAATTTCTACCAATCGTTCGTTGATCCAAGCCCTCCCGCACCAATGCTACAATTTGTGCCGCTTGTTCGGACGAAGTATCCATATTATGGTTCAAAAACTCTCGATGTGTTAAAAAACTAACCCAACAATTATGCTGGTAACAATAATTCAATTGACAAAACAAAAAAAATCAATGAGAATCAATTTAAAACTTTGCTATAAATAACACGCAAATCTGATACTACAAGTAAATTTTCTTTTCCCGGCTATATTCATTTGTTTTACTGCAGTTCTATTTTTAAATTTAATTTTTTTTTTAAGATTAAGAGCCAGTCTTTCCATATTTATATAATTTAATCTAAAAAGTTTGCATACTTATTATAAAAAATCCTTTTAGAGTAAACCTGAACTTTGATGCAGTTTATGAGTCCGTCAGTGTATTTTAAATCTTTACCTATTTTATCAGTATGACACCTTTTTAGATGATCTTCGAGCTTTGATGGTTTCATAGAGTCATTGCTCAAAACTTTGTTGCATAATAGACACATGGGCAATTGTTTGTCTGCCTCTGATGGAACAAAACCATATTTCAAATAATCGACACTATATTGTCGACATTTTTTCTTTGCTGTAGCCATGTTTCGTGTCAGTTAACTTACCTGAAAAAAAAAATGATTTTGTAACCAAGTTTTTTTCTGAATATAGGTATCACACCGCAGCCTTTGTCAGCACGCGGGAATAGAATTACGGCTTGTGAAGGGACCAACTAATAAACCGCTAAGACAAATACAGACGTATCAATTTTAAAGTACAGTAGAAACTCGTTTATCCGGCCCTCAGTTATACGGATTCGCGATTATCCGGACTACCAACCGCGACCAATTTATATGTACCTACAAGTCGAATTTATGCAAGCATGTACGTGTCGGAACTTGCATATTCCGCCCGCGCCGTGTGGGATCGCTACCCCGCGCGTTTCGTTATTGTATTAGTTCGTTTGCAATTGTGACCATCTCATGATGTAGCATTTTATGCTCTGGAAACAGCTCTCAAGTGGTTTGAAAAACAAACAGAGAGTGATACTGTGAGTTTACTACAACTGAAACGAATTCGTGATATAGCAGCAATGTAGAGAAAAAGTTGCTTACGTTAAATGACAATTACCAAATATTTTAAACCAAATTAAACTTATTACCTACTTATTTCATGATTACCAAATGCAAATTACCAAATACATACCTATTGTAAACAAATTATTCGTACATACATACCTAAATATTTTATTTCATGATTAATGCTGCAGTTTAGTATTATGTATGTAATCTATGAAAATATGTATGTACATACATACATAAGTAAGTGTTAATTTCTTCATAAACAATGATTTTCGTTGATATCTATGTATTTGTTATTTTTAATAAACACAACATTATTCTTCATACATTCGATTATCCGGATTTTCGATTATCCGAATGCCTATCGACAACAATTAGTCCGGTTAATCGAGTTTCTACTGCACCTAATTTACCACTATTTTTTAATACTACAAAAAAAAACTCAGTATCGAATGCTGATCAAATTTGTGTAGGAAAAAATAAAAGTCGAAATCCCAAAATTGTCCATAAAAACCATAACTAACATCAAATCAATGAGTTCACGCTTAATTGCTCTGCAATATTGCTTATTCAGCCTTTTTAGAGAGGCAGTGCTTCTCTCGTGAAAAAACAATTGAATAAAACGTGCTGTGTTTGTCTTCAAATCGAAAGAGGACAATTAAAATATCCGTAAGTTACTAAGTCACCTATCTATACAAGCAGTTGTGATCAACTGACTAGTACACGTAAACAAAATACTTAATTACTATAACAAAAAAAAAGGTAAGTACTTACTTTTCTTCGGCACTAGCAATCACTGATATGACGTTTCTCACACACACCTTTTTTTCGAAATTCCGGAAACCTTTGGCATCAAGTATTTATAGTGGTGATCAAATTCATGTCTGAACAAGTTTAAGCATTGTCGGGCGGATAGCGTTTTGCAAGTCTGTACACGAAATTGTACGTAATATCATACGCAAGTTTAGACAAGTAACAGTCGCTTGCCTTATTAAAATATTATCTGCTTAGTTAGGTACTTAAAATAATGTAGGTAGGCCCTTATAAAAACTATGCTTGCTCTTTACTATTGACGGCCACTTTGGTTCAGTGGTAGTGGACGCTGCCTCTGAACCAAGAGGTCGCGGGTTCGAATCCCGCGGGGTACAAACATTTGTGTGCATGAACATGTTTGTTTGTATCTGTCTACTAGGTGTTTTCTATATACAGGGTGTATCGTAAATCGTTTAAAACCTCTTGGCCACGTGGTCTATAGGTCACCCTGAACAATGTTTGTTCTACGACTTATCCAATACAGACATTAAATTTTTCGACTTCCCATACAAACCTCGATCAGCTGTTTGGTCATTTTGTTAAAAAAAGTATTTAAGTATGTTTATCGGTTGTCTAGTACCCATAGTACACAAGCTCTGCTTAGTTTGGGACTAGTGGCTATGTGTGAATAGTGTCCAAGAAAAGCAGATAAATTTTCGTGGACCCCCATTAGCATCTTATGGACCCCCATTTTTTGTTCACGCCTACGTAGACCCCCAGCAAGTCTCCCGTGGACCCCTGGGGGTCCACCTGGACCACTTTGGGAATCACTGGTCTAGGGTGACGCTGGTACTTGAGAATCCTAACGTCTCCCTGGGGAACCAGATAGGGGAGACTTCAGGCCGAACGAAAAACAATAAAAAGGAGTTTTATTATCTCCCCTCACTGAGTGGAGACGCTAGTACTAAAAAATCCTTGCGTCCCCCCCAGGGGAACCTGCTAGGGGAGAGGTCAGTCCTAAACCCAGCAGTGGACTGCAATAAGCTAATTGATTAATGAAGTATACTACAAATAATTTATTTAAGTGGCATTTAGTTAACTTTGACTGACAAGTAAGTCAGTAAAGCCTCAACTACATAGGCGTGATAATGTGTGACTATTCCTTCAAACAACTACGTACACCGATATGCAGTATATCATCGTAGCTATAGTGCGTCAAGAAAGTCGTGAAATTAATGTTAAAGGAACTAATATTTTTCATTGTATTTACAACACTCAATAACTGTCAAACTGAGTTTTCAGCTGACATTACTTGTTTTGTTGTGGATATGTTTCGTATATCTTATGCATTCATTTAATTTATTTACGTTTAATAACAATATAAAGTGTAAAAATGAATTGCAATGTGTGTATTAGTTGTAAGAGACATGTCGTATTAAAAGTATTTCAGGGATATAGTATGATATACGGCGGGATTTCAAACCGGCAAGCTGGTTTCTGATTTGGAGGATATTTATGGCCAAACAGCTAAATAAGCCGGTACGTACATATATTTTAATCTTAAACACGGTATGGGAAGTGTAATCTATTAAAAATTATGTGAATTAAGTGAACATTTTATTTTTCAAAGCATTGTTTTCATTTGTCGTGGTTGAGTCATTAACCTACGATTTTAAGAAATCGTAGTACGACACTTTGACGTTTTTGCACAGTCTTGATCCATTTTGTATTAACCACTGGGGCCCTTTGGACTACTAAAAAATTACACGGTATATACAGCACTGTATTTATCCAGTACCGTACGTTTTTATTTGTTTCAGATTTTCAAAAGCACATTTCAAGATATATCATTTCAGTATGTGATGATATATTCAGTGAGTCAGAAACTATCGCGGATAAATTACGCAGGAGTTTCAAGCAGCATTTTGGGTGTTCAATACTCACTCCAATAAGTTAATGTTCTAAATGATTATAATTATATTATATTATAATACGTACTGTACCTACATCTTTTGTTTTCATTGTTTAATACTTTACAACGTCTGTAAAATAATCGACTGCCTAGCTATCACGGTTCATGAGACAGACAGGTGGGCTTTGGGTAAGATATTGCTCGGGACATGTTTCTTGGACCTACAATATGCTCAAAACACATTTCACACCCACGGTACCGATGGCCATACTCCTGGTGGTACCGTGGGTCTAATAAAGTTAAAGTGTACCACTGAGTAAGCGATTCTGTGACCAGAGCGGTGGTGGACGAGCTCAAAGTCACCAAGCATAGATTATTACCAAACAATCTGCGCGCGCCAGGCCAAACAATTCGTTTATCTCGCAGCTTACATTCAAAATAGTGTCCCGAGGCATATCCCGAAAACGTCCGACACGGCGCGCTTATACTCATTTATCGGGGTGTAAGGTTAACGGCATTTCCCTCATACCCCAGTTAACTTTGAGCCATATACGGGTTTAAGATGGCCCTCTTGGGTGTCCTCATCTAACCTCTATACCCGCTGCTAGTCACAGGGACCCGGGGCGAGTCTCCGAGCAGCTCTCTATAGGGCTGCTCCCGCCGCGGCCGTTAATTGCAGTAAGTGATAGCGTCTCCCATGTGCTGAGTAAGAGAGTGAAGCATTGGCGTTAGCGTTGTACAGGTTGCATCGAATGGAGGCTTCGGATCACGCACACCAAATTTAACATAATATCTGTGCTTCTAAATCCCGTGTGCTTGTCTGTCACCTGAGTGATTTGACAACCATGACTTCTAAACTCAATCACTCCGCACTCGTTGATTTCGATTAGTTGTTAAAGATTTTATTTGCAAAAGTTAATATCTAAACGTTGCTGCAAGCCCTGCAACCATTTAAAAAGGATATAACGACTATTCTGTAATTAAGTATATATAATTTTCTAGCTTGAAGTTTGATTTATCTCTAAAGTTTGCGTATTTTTTTTTTCACTTTTATTCACCTACTATCCTACTATCGTAATGAAATCATACCATAAAAAGCAACAGATCAAGTCTGTTTAGTTATAGTATGACAGGGATACCAGATTAAGCGCAGCAGCGCCACCCTCAATTTTCACGACTTTCTTGACGGGCTATACGTCTTAATGAATACATAATATACTAAAACAGATAGCCACAACACGTGATTTAAGATTCTAAACTCAGATTTAGATGAAACTATATTTATTAATTTCAACAGAGTGACGAACTTATGATTAAATACAAAATGGTAATTACTTAATCATAAAAATCATGGTCTTATATACTAGAAATAAAGCTCTCGCGTTGTGGCACGTGTCCCAGATTTAGATGTGCTGACAAAGCGAATGTCTGTTGTTTGGGGTTCTTTAACTCGCGCGGTATTATTAACCGATAATAATAACATACCTGTGTGGTAGAGGCTTAACGTTCAGTCCAAAGCTCTGAAACAAAAAAGATTTTATGTTGATATATCGCTCTTTGGTTTTACTTTTTCCTTTCGTTCTTTTCCGGAAAAATAAAATATTTGTAGTTGTCAAAAGGTAATTTTGTTGCAGCTTTTCTTTCTTTGTGTATAAATATATTTATTTTTTAAAATGTTTACTTTTTTGCACAGAATCCTGGTGTAAGTTATACTTTTGCTACTCTGACTCAGTTAAAAAATCTTTATGAAGTAATATTATAGAAAACTACGCAGACGATATCACTGCGAGAGAAGGAAAACTCGAAATAAAACCCTGTTCTAACCCGTCTGGCCACCGTGGAAACAGTAGGCCAAACGCCTTCCACGATTGGCTAATTGAATGATTGAACTAATTATAATCTGATTATAAATTTTCTTACATTGATAAGCATTAGTACAGCAATGTTTTTATTCCTCTCACTATTCAGTCTTTCCTCTTATTTCAATTCACTATCAGACTGAAAGTTATCAATATATTTGTATCTATTTCCTTCACAGATATGGTTACAATGGTAGACCTGGTGGTAGCCGTGGGCGGACACAAAAAGGCTCAACAAAGGTACCTTTGCACTCGCAGACATAACTATCTTGTACTTTTTATGCCTGAAGTCAGTGATACATAGCCTTTACCATAGGTAGGATTTATCGTATGCAGTGAATCTTCTATTTATAACTCAACATGAAGTCGAGGATAGAATATAGTGATTGTGGTGGTAAGACCCGCCACGGAAGGTGAGAGCCTCTCTCCAGCTATCGCAGGTACCTACTCAGTGAGCATGGATACTTCGGATGGTATCAGTTTCGTATGACCAGTCTGCGATCTTTGCGTGTGCTGTGTAGGTATATCGAACACACCCTCATTTCATAAAGTTTTGGTCATGCGGTCGTCATGTCCCAAGTTAACTCAAGTTTATTGCTGTCAATCGGACTTTCTTCGTGCTACGACACCCCGGTAAGGTTAGGATGGTGTCTATATTGTGCTGGGAGCCAAACGTATTGTCAAAGGAACTATAAAAGTGAGAGTTTAAATGAGACAGGAATAACATAGCCTGTGTGCAATTTAATAATATTATTTTTTTCATCACATCAAATAGACATCAAGACAGGGGAAAACCTTCTTTTCTACGATATGTCCAAAAACTACTGACGTATTTCAAAGCCCAAAAGTATCGGAAGTGCGCAGAATCGGCAGAATCGAACGTTTGAAAGATCTCCAGGACAATAAGGTAATGAACATTATAGTCGGAATGTCCAGTCTAACTGCGGATTTGGCTGAACTTCTGTGAAGCGACTGCCATAAATGACCTTCACCACCCAAAGGATATCGAAGCATTGCTGTTAGACCAGTTGTTCTCAGGCTCCAACTAGCCGTAACGATTGCTGTAGATTTTGTCTGGCAACTGGGACCGACGGCTTAACGTGTTCTGCAAGGCACGACTAGACCAATGAAAATGACCCTACCATGCATACTTGCACTGCGCGGGGATCGGAACAGCGCATCCTGCGTAACTACCGCTACGCCACAGACGCTTTTTTGTTTTGTTTTGTTACAGTTTTTTCTTTATTTAATTACCTGTAACCGCAGCAGGTAACAGTACCAAGACATTCTTCTTCTTTTTCTTCTGTTGAGTCAACGGCATGTCATGTTTGCCCAGTTGCAGCCACTCTGAGGCACTCATGAGTTCCTCTAGTGCTCACATGTGTGGGCAAGTAGCACACGTTAGCAAGTGGGTCATATAGTCTGCGGCATAGTTCCGCAATCCAATTTTTAGCATCAAACTTAAGCTACTTCTTTTACTACTACGTATTTTCTAAATTTTATCGATCCATAACTTGGCCAGAGCGACAGCGTTTTCTGTTACTCTACTTCAGTTCTCGGTAGCGCGGACAAGAGAGCAGATGCGCTATGGACTAAGTTTGGACCCCGCGATCGCATACAATGTAATGCGACCGGTTGATATAGACCCTATATTTTGTTTCTTTTTTTTCAGGCGCCAAAAGCAGTAACGTGTGAAGAACCACAATCGCTAAGGATGTTACAAGAGCTTTTAAATGTAGATCCGCACACCCGAGAGCGACAGTTAAATGTCTGGAAATTGTCGGATGACTATCATGATAATGTTATAAACGGATCCTACCTTTATTTAGGAGAAATACAGGTAACATTGTCATCATAGTCACCTTCATTCACTGCGCCGTCATTCAATGAATTCAATACCACTAAACCCTTCATGTCTTGATCATCTTACCCTCATTTTCGGTCACATCGGAGAAGGAAGCCCGGAGATCGCTAATCTCCTTATTTTGATGTGACTTATATGGCTTCTATGGGAGTGACTGCCGTCTGACTATCCGACTCTAGAGTGGAGTGGTCAAATTCATCCGTCAATCAGCAGTGCGAGAGATATGCTTTTGGCAATCTCACCTCCGGCAACCAACCAAGGACCCAAAACGGCGTGCATTTTAGTCGGTTCGAGTCCGACATAACCACCTCCACCGGCTCCGTGGGGGTGGTATCCGTGGAGATTTATCGCACGATAAAAAAAAACCGTCAATCAGCAGATGTACCGATTTATAGGATATTTGGTCCCAAAGGTCTTAGTAGGTATGGCCCCATAATCTCCTTTGCACTACATGTATAGCTAGATCTTAATAAAAAATATAATGATTTGATTGCTTACAGAATGCGAATGAAAAACTATACTTCACACTACTAAGTCAATACATTGAACAGTATTTACCAATTATCAAGACGCCTACAGTGGCGACACCTTGCAAGAACTTCGGTCTTGTTTACAAGAGGCCTAAAGGTCTTTTTATAAATATTTATGATAAAGGCCAAGTTTACAATCTTCTCAGGAAATGGTACGATATTTATTTAAAGTTTTTGAAGCTGTTGAACATTTATTTTAAATTATAAAAACAACTCTTTTAGGGTAAATTTTTCGAATGTCAACAAATTGTGTCTTTATACAAAAATTTGAAGGTTATAGTTATAATACGGCTCCTTTCACTACATAGCATAAAACAAAGTAGTTTTCGCTTTCTGGCCGTCCCTATGTACGCTTAAAACTTTAAAACTACGCAATGAATTTTGAAGTGGTTTTTTAATAGATAGATTGATTCAAGAGGAAGGTTTATATGTATAAACACGTTTAATATAGTAGAGTATGCAGCGAGAACGGGATCACTTGCCACGCGCGCACTTACAACATCGAAGTTTAGCATTTTTAAGTTAGACATGCAAACCGACCCCAACAGAATCCAGCAAAGCGATGATGAATGTGTCTGATTATTGTTTGTCATGTTTATTAGGCCTGACCACGAAATCAGAGTTATAATAGTCACTGAGTCAGGAAGAATATTGGACCACGAAGATCCGGCTGATCGAGGTGCTTTCGGTATGGGGATTCCAATGAGCAAGCTCGCATTGTACACTGCGTTAGCTGGAATAAAGCCCCATCAGTGCCTACCAATTACGCTGGATGTCGGCACTGACAATTTGGTAAGCTTGGTTCAAAGTAAGGTACCGACATTGCTCCCTAAGTCTTAACATTTCCGTTAGATGGCTCTGGATATCGCGGGGTAAAATTTAGGTACAGAAATTTCTGACTTGTTGAGATGGTTTTAAATGTAGTTTGGTGAACTTTGCGAAGATATTGTAAATATTATGTTATATATACAATTCATTTACAACAGGAAAAATGCATTAGTCAGGTGGAGCTTGAACCCACGACTTTTCCCTTACAGGGGGAATGCTTATCCAACTGAGCTACTGAGCTGACCTGAATCAATTCAAATTTCCCTTTTCTTTATATCCGTCTTTATGGCGAATGGTGGAGTCATCTACCAACACTAACTGTTGGAACCAATTATTGATAATAATATATTAACAATTTTTAAACATTGGTTTTTGATTACTCCGCCCAAACATTCATTTTTAATCAATAATTAATCTATGATATAAATTTAAACCATAATATATTTTCAGGCACTCATAGAAGACCCGCTATACGTAGGTATTAAACAAAAGCGAGTAAGAGGAGACGAGTATTTCGAGTTCATTGACGAATTTATGGATGCATGCATACAAAAGTTTGGACCAAATACACTATTGTAAGTATCCAGTGTGTTCATATTGTATGCTTTAAGAGATTGAGAAAAAAGTAATACGTGTTGGATCATTCTGCCACCATGTAAAAAGATGGCAAACGCTATATCCTATTATGGTGCTAAGAATTATTATGAATAAAATAAGATTCTTTATCGTAACGGCCTAACCCATCATTCTCATCCTCTCTTCATCTATGTATACCTTTGTTTGTGCTTAGATCTGAAAAATGTGCGTGTTCTAACTTCTACCGTGGAATATGCATGAAAGGAGAGCTTTTGCTCTAATTAAGATAATGTTTATATTTTGTTCATAGTTCTATCATTGCACCGCTCGCCATAGGCAGGAAATTCATCCCCACACATTGCATCCGAATACGGTGCGCACCGTGCGGTATGAAAGGAACTTCATCCCACGTACGCGTAGCTGTGGAATGAACTCCCTGCCATGGTTTTCCCAAGCGACTACAATATGGGGTTCTTCAAGAGGGGCATTAGAAGGTTTCTTCAGGGTAGGCAGCACGAGTGTAACGCCCCTGGTTTTGCATACGTCCATAAGCCGCGGTAACCACTTTCCATCAGATGGGCCGGGTGTTGCCCACCTAAGTGGTATAAAAAAAAATATTGAATGAGATGCCGCTGCTGCCCGTTATCGATTAGGTTTGCTTTATCGGGTAGTTAGGTTACACCGAGGCACGAAAGAATGATCCATCCTAAGACCTATCTGGCTTGCTTATCCCTGCAGTATGTTAACCTTCTCAGTTACCACATACACACGAGTCCCCTGTTTAAGTATTATGCTATACCATGGTATTATTGATTATAATTTTTTTAACGTTTAACATTTTAATATTTTACAGTTTGAAGACTTCGCCTTAGAAGAACGTGCCTTGTAAAACGAAATTGTCATTATTACGTGTTTAAATGGTGTTATTTTAAACGGCTTCGATATTATTGGAAACGAACAAATGATGTGCATTCGCAGAAGGCTTTGCAAATATTTAGCCACTGGACTGACATCTAGCAAATTTACTTTTATTATAAGTTAAAACGAATCTTCGAATTCTACGTAAGTAAATTTATGCTATATTAGGCAGCCAGTTTTATGAAATGGAGGCAACATTGGATGCATGGTGATTTTTCCGCCACTCCTAAGACGATTTCATACTTAAGACTATATACAAACTACACTGTATACTACTACAAATAAAATGGTTATGATTATTATGAGTATGGATTGTAATTTTACCGCAACGTTAAAATACATTCCATCACATGCACACATTGCACACAATGACTGTTTAAAGAATAATACTGACACTAACTTACTCACACAAAACGCGTTTCCATAGCCATTTCTTGCGGTACATTTTCTTAGAAAAGTTGTATCTATCTACCTAGTCTACGTATATTACGGGCTAAGATTTCATGGGACTGAAATATTCATAGATTTAAAAGTTTCGTAACATTCCACAGATAAGGCATGCAAGATGGCGCGAATGTTGCGGCAAAACCTTGAAGACTGATGCATTTAAATATAAAATAATTTGTTTTAGAGAATATGTTGTACGAGTTTAATATCAGAATTATAATAAAATATATTTCTAAATACATTTACTTTTATTCATACCTACTCTGATATAATATAGTAACATTTACACAACGATTCACGTTTGTGATTCTAATCATCGTGGAATTTTATCCAATTTCACAATACCATTCCTCTCCAATACCATTACATATGTATGTAAAAGGAATTTTACAGATCATGGCTGCTGTCCACCCGTATGGTATCCCGGCCATGGGATCTGATTTATTTTGTCCTCAAAAAGTTTTAATTAAAAACCGTGTGATGAAATATTTTGTCCGTATTAATAAGCGCGAAGCTTCGACGGACGAGCTCAGTACGACATCTAACTGGCACAATATCCAGACTTTATCGCGGGATGTGCCAGCTGCTGTCACGACCGTTTACACTGGACTGTTGCCACCAAAACCATATGCTATACATTTCGCACATGTTATGACTGACTCGGGCTGTAAGTAAACTTGTCACAAACTTTTGGGCTTAGCGGGGATTAAAGTTTTGAAAGAATTGATCATAACAAATGTCTTACTTACGTAATCTATGTAGTTCTTCTCTTAAACGATTTGAACTTTAATTATGTACTTACACAGGCACTAAAAATTTCAGGAGAGATAGTTTTTCCAAGTTTTTTAGTAACATTTTATTAGTATAAGGCATCTTCTTCAATCGTCACTATTTATGTTGCTGAAAATTGAATGAAAATCCATTTTGGATACTGAGATTAGCTTGATCAAACATGCCTGACTTCTTAAATCTATAGACGTAGATTTGCATAGACCAGTCATCGCGTCACGAATATTTCGTAGAACAGTATAATATAACAGTAGGCTTTACTGGTGAATTCTTTTACAATTTCCTATAGGTCAACAATGAGAACTTTGACCTAGTCTTTCATTCTGAACAATGCAATGTGCTGTTGTCATTATTCGAAAGAATCTGGATACATTTGTGACGTATAAAGATCTGAATGATTAATGCTCGGAACGATACCGCGAGGATTCACTACCCTCATGCATACGAAGATTGATGTATGTATCAAAGGGCAGGCATACAAAGTATGTTTAGGGCGCCATTACTTGAGCATCGTCGACATATGGTGCCCCATGCCACGCCTAAACATCTTTTCATATGCTATAATTTGAACAGTACCTTGGCTTTTAAATTGTATTTATTCTGTTTATATACACAGAGGTTTTTTAATTATTCTATTGTTTATGTAAAAGAAAAGGGAGTAATAATGTTTGCTTTTTGGTACTTGTGCGTCAAACAGGTCCTCGTAAACCCTTCTGAGCCATGGTTACACTGATTGGTTACACTGATGAAACAACGGAGCATACCTATGATCATCGGTAGTTACACTGATGTAACAACGGAACATACATATGATCGTTAAGTAACTACACTGATGAAACAACGGAGCATACTTATGATCGGTTATGATTTATGAATGAAAAAAGTTAATAAAAAAAAGAACTTAAAAATATAAACAAATTAAGTACAATTTAGTTAAATCCATTCTTCCATACTTAATAATAAAAATGAGCAAGTAGCTCTATCTGTCTGTCTGTATGTTACGCTTTCACGCCTAAACCGGTATGCAAACGGTATGCTCTGTTGTTACATCAGTGTAACCAATCAGTGTAACCATGGGTCAGAAGGGCTCGTAAGAGCTAAAGTTATTGTCTTATCATCTGTATCATGAAAGTGGCATTGTGTTTACCGACGTTAACAAGTTCATGTTAACAAGTCCACGTTAGCAAGTTGATGCATATAACACTAGCCCATACCTGAATACGTTCACGTAAATTAGTGAACCTATTCTTGGTATAATAACAAGCTGTTGTTGTTATTATAAATTTAAGATGGATTTGAGAATTGGACCCAAATTTCATCCAGATTCATTCAGAGGCATAGTGTGATTGTGTAACAAATATTTATACCTAGGTACATCCATCCATTTGAAATAGTACTAAGGTTACTCTTAGTGACGTCGTATTATTAGTCAGTTAAACGAAGAGAAGTCCTTTGCACTCGTTCTTTTAATCGTCATGTGCTAATAATCTGACTCTATTCAAGTAACCTTGCTACTTGTTTTCAACAGGCCCTTCGAACCGATTAAATACTTAAATGGGGCATTACGTGCAGGCCTAGGGCTGGAGTATAATATTACCATGCTATTTGTAAATGGACTTTAATCCCAATGATTATGGTGTAAAATGCTTTGGGTGACGGCGCTTCAGATGTAAAACCAATATCGGCAAATTTTCAATGAAGCGGATATTTCCATATAATTATAGATTTTGGTATACCATACCATATCTATAGGTAAAATACCTAATCTTCAGTGTGTAGCTTTAAGATTTTGTACAACACGAGCCTGTTGTCTACGAATCTGCCCGCTTGGATTCAGTTTTTACTGTGTATACACAGTATAAAAAAAATCTCTATACAACATGAAAATACATTCGAATACATCGGGAAAAATGAAATGCTCAAGTGGGACTTGAACCCACGACCTTTCTCTTACAGGGGGAATGCTCTTCCATCTGAGATATTGAGCCGCACCAGAATCACTTCAAATTTCCCTTCTCTTTATTTCCGTCTTTAATAATTTTAAAGTTAGCATAATAAATGCTATAAAAAAATCTTTCAAATTAAAATGCAGGTTAAAATAATGACTAGGTACAACTTTACTATGTAGCTTTAATATGTAAAACGAAAGCATGTAGCGACTAGACTACGAACAGTATTTTTACAAACTTTTCTCCGTCATGCACACCCTGTGGAATAATTTAAAGGTGACGATGCCCTCGACCAGTGGTAACATCCATATTAAACTTTAAAATTAATGCCCCCGCTCTCCCCAGCGTGGCCTAGTGTATCAACACAGAATCCCACTTAAACGGTCGGGATCCCTTCGTATCCATCGTCCCAATGTGTACCACAACCGCGTTAAACTCGTGTCGGCTAGTGAATAATATAATCTCTCTTCGTAAAAAGATTATATTGTAAGTTTTTCAGGTTTTAGTGTTTTTTTAAGGTGGGGCCTAGACTGACGTTAGATGAGTATGTGTGTGTGCGTGTGACTTCGGAGATGTTGTGTTTGATGTAAATTGGGGCCTAGACTGACGTTAGATGAGTATGTGTGTGTGCGTGTGACTTCGGAGATGTAGTGTTTGGTGTAAAGTGGGGCCTAGACTGACGTTAGATGAGTATGTGTGTGTGCGTGTGACTTCGGAGATGTAGTGTTTGGTGTAAAGTGGGGCCTAGACTGACGTTAGATGAGTATGTGTGTGTGCGTGTGACTTCGGAGATGTAGTGTTTGATGTAAAGTGGGGCCTAGACTGACGTTAAATGAGTATGTGTGTGTGCGTGTGACTTCGGAGATGTAGTGTTTGGTGTAAAGTGGGGCCTAGACTGACGTTAGATGAGTATGTGTGTGCGTGTGACTTCGGAGATGTAGTGTTTGATGTAAAGTGGGGCCTAGACTGACGTTAGATGAGTATGTGTGTGTGCGTGTGACTTCGGAGATGTAGGGTTTGGTGTAAAGTGGGGCCTAGACTGACGTTAGATGAGTATGTGTGTGTGCGTGTGACTTCGGAGATGTTGTGTTTGGTGTAAAGTGGGGCCTAGACTGACGTTAGATGAGTATATGTGTGTGCGTGTGACTTCGGAGATGTTGTGTTTGGTGTAAAGTGGGGCCTAGACTGACGTTAGATGAGTATGTGTGTGTGCGTGTGACTTCGGAGATGTAGTGTTTGGTGTAAAGTGGGGCCTAGACTGACGTTAGATGAGTATGTGTGTTTGCGTGTGACTTTGGAGATGTAGTGTTTGGTGTAAAGTGGGGCCTAGACTGACATTAGATGAATGTGTGTGTGCGTGTGACTTCGGAGATGCATATAAGTGTTTTAATACCTACTATATTCGTTCAGGATAAAATATACCTTCTGTGCTATTCAGACTATAAATCTGTACTGTATCTCCGAGGGGTAGGCAGAGGTGTATTAATATCCACGTGTCGCTAATTATGATTTTCGGTCCCACATAATAGATAGCCTATTGCCGTCTAACGGGCACTTTGACTTGGGCTGTATGTCGGATGGAGAAACATATAAAATCTGTCTGTTTATACTGGAGATTGATGGCGCTTGGTGGAATCTGCTACACATATTGAATAACACACTTGTACTTTTCCACTGATTTTATTTCTAGACCTGACCGGTTTCGCCTTACGGCATTCTCAAAGGTTCACATTGATGTTTTAAAAATCATAATTCGGAAACACTACAATATTTGCATTTTTTCATGTGTGGGTAGTTTTAAAATTCGGTATACCAGTTAAAAAAAAAATCCCCAAAATGTGGGAAATAATTATAAGTTTGGCCTCACAATTTTTAATGATCAATATAATATATAAAATTGCATTTGAATTATAATGTCAAGGAATAATTTTAAATGTCAAATGAAAATAATAATGTCGAATGGTAATGTCGAATTACAAATGAGTAAAGGAAAATTCTATCGAAATGTCAAAATCATAATTAAATTGCATTGAATAAAGTTATTGTCAAATTAATGATGTCAAATGGTACTGTGCTTAACAAGACTGGGATTACAATATACAGAATGTCAGTAACAATATTAAATTAACAATTCAACACGAGCATGCAAAGCAAGTAGATATGTGGATATCATCATTCACTGTAGCAGGGGTGAGCGGCTCAGATCCAACTGTTGGTTTATTAAGTTGTTTCTGTCAGTATTTAGTAGTCTGTTTATTTCTAAGGCTTCCAGGGCGTTCATTTTTCTACCTTTGTCACACAGTCGCAGAGCTCTGAAGTTGACCTTAGGATCAAAGGAGTGGTTTTCTAGAAGAAGATGTTCCGCAAGTTGGACTCAGTTTTTTTGAGTCTCCAACCTCTGACATGTTCCGCAACTCTAATTTCGAAAGGTCGTCCAGTTTGGCCGATATACTTTTTGTTGCAGGTGGAACATGTCAGTTCGTATATTCCACTTTTCTGCTCAACTGGGGTTGGATGGAATATACGAACTGACATGTTCCACCTGCAACAAAAAGTATATCGGCCAAACTGGACGACCTTTCGAAATTAGAGTTGCGGAACATGTCAGAGGTTGGAGACTCAAAAAAACTCAACCAAATTCATTCATTCTCATAAACATTCACATTTATAATAAAAGTCACATTGCACAAAATCTCCCGCGTCAGTAAATATCTCGAAATAAACGCTTACAACTGAGGCAGAGGATGAATACCCCCAGTATTCTGAGCCTCATTCGTAAACGTTTTTGTACGCATAAATATTCGATTCAGTTTTCATTCACAAGTTTACAACTCAGTAACTAAGGAATGAAGAATATGTTTCTAGAAAATGAGAAAAGACATCTTCGCGGACACTCATTAAAACTATGTAGAAGACAATGTAAAACATTTTCTTCCGGACCGAGTGGTCACTGTGTGCAACAGCTACACGAACATGTCATAGAGGCTCCCACTGTGAATGCGTTCAAGAACAGACTAGACAGTGTCTTCAGATCAAAGGATACACACGCATTAGTTTATTGAGCTGCTAGTGTGATTTGCAAATAATAAAAAAAACTTCATTTTTCTATGCAGTTAAAGTATATAGCCGTATGTAGTGTTTTCATGTTTTTTAAATATGCACTAGTAGTAAAACACGAGCTGTGGTACAAAAAGCTCGTTCTAACCCAGAACAAGACAACAGCAACTACAGTCTTATTCACAAAACTACTATAAATTAGTAAGTATAAACCGTATAAAGTTAACGAATTACAAACACGAGTTCGCTTTGGTCTAGAATAGCGTGTGAGGTGAAATTAGTGGGAAATAATTACACTGCCTGTAGCCATGAGCTTCGTCGAGTTTTAGGTTGTTTTGCATTTACCATTATTTCGCCGTGCCGTACAGACAGGGCCGACATAGCTAAATGAAGAAAACAATAAATGATGTTGTTAGGTGTGTTGAATAAAGTAAAACTAGCTTTTGCCCGCGGCTCCGCCTGCGTGGATGTCGGTTATCGCGACCTTTCTCATGGTCTAATCTACCCCTATACCAAATTTCATCAAAATCGGTTCATTGGTTGAGGCGTCAAAGCGTAACATACAGACAGACAGACAGACAGACAGAGTTACTTTCGCATTTATAATATAAGTATGGAAGTATGGATTATGGCGGGTATTGATATGGTGACGGTAGGAGTTAGTAGTCGAACGCTTACAGCAGCAGTAGATGAAGTTTGGTCGACACTATTGGTTTCAATGTATTTGTATATTAAAACTAAAACCCGACTACAGAAAAATCACGCTCTAAAAAGTGACAAACAAGAAAATATCAAGGATAGCCGTGGTCGTATGCCACTTTTGCCTGGAATATATTGTTTTGTTAGAGTAAGTGGCATACAACCACGGCTATCCTTGATATTTTCTTGTTTGTCACTTTTTAGAGCGTGATTTTTCTGTAGTCGGGTTTTAGTTTTAAACTTTATTTTTTATTTAAATTATTTTGGGTAAGGTAAAGCTAATAATTTATACATATTTGAAATGTGCTCATTAAGCACTTTAACTTGATACCAAAAACGGCATGTTTCTCGCAAATTAATTTTATAACACAGTACTTTATGAGCGCTAGAGGGCGCCACACAAGATTGAGTGCCACGTCATATAGCCTATAACCATCGGACGATCAAGCCGCTTGTAACGATACCTCATTTGTCCAGTTCAGATAAGTGGTTGAGGAGCTATGAGGGAACAAATGAACATACATACATACATACATACATACATACATACATACATACATACATAGCCTGTCAAAATCATAACCCTCCTTTTGGCTTCGCCGTAGTCGGGTAAAAATACCTTCCATAGTAACTCGTTGTCGGCCCGTATAGGAATCAGTGTCGTGACCTCTCGTTGCAGTAAAACAGCTAGTAATAAATTAATAATAAATAAATATTTCACGATACGATTTCATTAAAATATTCATCTCCGATCGGGAAACGAATTCAGGTGATATTTGGAACAGGAATACATCATAGTCTCAAATAATACATGAACTACTTTTTACCCGACTGCCGAAAGAAGGAGGGTAATTATTTATTTCTTCTCATGGATTACTAGTATGCGCTTAGAATCTTTAGTGGCGGACTCGCGATAACAGATAAGTAATATTCCACAATATTCTACACAACGCTATCTAGACCCATGGTAACGATAGCTTAACTAGCTTGTGTTACGGAATCTAGAATGCGGATAAACATACTTAGATACTTTTTTTTTGTAAATACATACATATTATACATAGAAACACCCAGATCAATGCAAATGTACACACATTTATGCATACAAATATTTGTACTGAGCGGGGATCGAACCCGTGCCTCCTGCGTAGCGGCCGCTTTCACTACCGTTACGCCACAGAGGCTTATAGATATTGAATACGAGCATAATGGTGAATTCGTGTTTACTATGTTTAGTATACTTGTTAAATATATACCTACGTATGATTTTTTCACGAATAGATTACTGGCACCTCAGTGTCCTATAGTTTCGCCCTTCATTTTCTCTGTTGTTTTATTAACCCTAAATTACATTAATTATAACGGGAATTAACGCTATGATGGTATAGGTACATACCTTTGATTTGCCTGACGTGAAATCAAGAAGCATAAAAATTTCAATCGGGAAGATGTATTTAAGTTATCTGCAACATGGACTCCAGTGATAAAAAACATGCAGCCTCGCTTTTCTGCGCAGTCGGATAGACAACGGACAGTTAGCGTACAGAATAGGGACACTGTGAGTGTGGTATGTGACGGTACATGGCGAAAACAAAATATCGAGAACGTGCGGGTAGATGAAGAACCTACTACCTCACGGACTCGAAGACGGCGGGCGTGCACTACGGAGCCAGTCAGCCTGTGACCACGGCCGGTGTGACCTGGTCGAAACGTCAGGCAAATCAAATGTATGTATCTATACCATCATCGCTTTAATTCCCGTTATAATTAATGTATATCATGGAACGCGAAAGTTTAAAAGTTAGTTAACCCTAAATTTTCTTGTTTTAGCTTAGACTAACCTGTAGACTCACAGGTAAATTGACACAAACAGTATAAAATCTTGAGAGGGTCAAGCCCATTCACTTTAAAGCCGACGTGACATCAGTAACCCTACCATGATCTGACATTCTATTTATTCTAAAACGTTATAAAACTTTTGCCCGCGGCTTCGCCCGCGTAGACGTCGGTTATCGCGACCAAACATAGCATATATCTTTTCTCAAGGTCTAATCTACCCCTATTTCATCAAAATCGGTTCAGTGGTTTAGTCGTGAAAGCTTAAGTTAAAGACAGACAGAGTTACTTTCGCATTTACAATATTAGTATAGATATAGGACAGATAACATGACCCATTCCCTAATACCCAATCAATATTTATCGATAAAACTGCTAACTAACAACAACAGGCCATGTCCCTATATACAGGGTGTATTTTATTATTTTTGAAACGGGGCTGTAAGGGCAGGTACCTTCTTGCTGTAACTAAAACGATTAAGGAACCTGCATTTTTTTAACGCTATCTAGAGACCCATGGTAAGCGTAATTAGCTTGTGTTATGGAATCTAGAATGCGGATAAACATACTTAGATACTTTTTTTTTGTATGTATTGACATATTATACATAGAAACACACAGACCAATGTAAATAGCCATATTAATACATACAAAATATTTGTACTGAGCGGGGATCGAACCCGCGCCTCATGCGTGGCAGTCACGTGCACTACCGCCACGCCACAGAGGCTTTACTGCCCCGTTTCAAAAATACATGTGCAAGTATGCATTTAACACAACAGGATGAGTACGAACAAGTAACGTTTTATATGGAAGGATTTAATGAAAAGATGTTAAGTGTGGGTTCCATCCACCATATGTTTATGACAACCCAAGTTTATAACATCCTAAACACACTTGGTTCTCCTGCCCTTTTGTACTTTCATTTATCTTCGTTCTTACACATGGCGAACGAGTTTTGTTATAGGGTATTAATTAAGTTGAGATTAACATTTTTATAAGTTGCTATAGTAACTTGAGATAACAACAATACACGAACTCAAACATATAAAGTAGACGACTCTTTAAAACGTAGGTCCAAACAAAATTTTAAAATTTCTAGCGGGTTTTATGGGGTGGAAAATTTTGCTTGAACAAGTAAAAAAAGATCTTGTTTTTTGCACTTGGAGTGAGTTCGCGTTGGTACTCGTAGTGCAGAGAATGAACCAATAACTTAATGACTGCGGGTGAAGTTTTAACAGTTAAAACACTTTGAATGACATTTTTATAGCATTTTTTTCAAGATATTAGAACCGAAACTACTAATATTTATACCATGCTAACTTTTAAATTCAAAATACATCGGGAAAAATGAAGCCAAGTGGGAAAAAACAAAATAAAAATCATTCAAATATTTGGGCAGAGTCATCAAAAATCAATGTTTAAAAATGGTTGAAAAATCATTCATTGGTTCCAACAGTTCGTAAGAAAGTTGGTAAATGGCTCCACGGTCGCCCTTAAAGTCGGATATAAAGAGAAGGGAAATTTGAAGTGATTCAGGTGTGGCTCAATAGCTGAACCGCTCTCCTACTCCTATCCATAATTTCATTTATTTTGGTTTTTACAGGGGTGACTGCCTTCTGGCCCCCCAACCCTGAGCCAAAACCTCGTCCGTCAACCAACAGGTCAATCGAAGATATTATATTAGTACAGACTCTTTATCATAACTTACATAATTATTACAAATAACAACAATATATAATTTCTGACATGTTATTTCCTTTAATATTTGTATAAAGATATTTATATCCCAACGAGCCTGCTTCTTAGCTCAGTTTATTCTTATTAGTCTTCATTCTAGAAAATGAAACCATCCAATTAGGCCATACGAGTGTTCTGATATTTGTTACAAATGTCCAGTTATTTGGTCGAGGTTATGGAAAACATTCGTGACTGAGGATCATAACATTGCTCGCTAGTTTATAACCTTCGAAGTAAATGGTTGTATATTTTATGTCTTTCAGAACTGATGGGATTCCTTTCACTTATAAAGTGGCACTATAACGGTGTTCTGGCAGTTTTGTGGCTTTAACAATAGCCCAGCATTTTTTGCTGTGTAGACACAGTCAAGAGTTATTGATTTTTGTACCTCTCAACATTGGGCAGTTTACTGGTCACATTCTGCAGCTTTACTTTAATTCATTATGTTCACTAGATTAATTACTTCTTATATTGAGCTCTGATAATTTACTTGTATTGTTGAATCCACATCCTCTGTGGCGGGGCGGTAGTGAATGCGACTGCTACGCAGGAGGTGCGGGTTCGATCCGCGCTCAGTACAAATATTTGTATGCATGAATATGGCTGTTTGCATTGGTCTAGGTGTTTCTCTGTACGAGTATTATTTACAAAAAAAAACTAAGTATATTTATCCGCATTCTAATTTCCATAACACAAGCTAGTTAAGCTAAAAACGGGTCTAGATATCTTTGTATAGAATGTTGTGGAATATTGTGATATATTTGACTCTTAAATACTTAAAATGTACCTGCTTAACTATTTTGTCACGTACTTCGGTTCAAATTTTATCTCCCAAATAAGAGAGAGTTCATTTGAAGATTCCATCCACTGATACTTCTTATTTACTCATCATCATCATCGTATTTTTCTGGTTGCATCCGAGGCCGGATGAACTCGGATCTCATGGCCTGCCTTCTGGCTAGAAAACCTATCTCTTATTTACTCCACACATATAATCCTTAACTGTACAAAAGAATTCTTCAACACACCCTCCACACATCCTTTCAATTACCTTTTTCTACATTAAACAAGTTTAGTTCTTTTATAATATAACTATAAATTACGAAACATATATTTACAGTACTTATTTGCTTTTCTTATATTCTTAAAATGAACCAAATTACAAAAGTATTTACTTCCAAAGGAGAGAATTATTAACTTGCAATCTTCATAATTGATGTTTAAAATTGGTTTTTGAACCGTTTAGAAATTGGTTCACCATTATTGAGTTTAAAATAAATATGTTTACCAAAAAGTAAACACATTTTATACAATTATGTTAGTAGGTATCGTTTATTTAGAAAAAGTTTGTGCCATTCAAATAATAAATAAATAATAAATTAAATGGCATGAAAGTTTACAAATTAATTACGAGAATTTATTTAAATTAGAGAAAATATTTATCTACTTGCCTACTAACTTTTGAATATTTTTTCCTTTTGCTTTTATAGAATAAAATCATGCTAACAAAATCAACTTTGTTGGTACAAACACTTCGACCTAAGCGAATAACAATGTTTTACAAGCCGGTAACAAATGTTATTCAGCTTAACATTTTAAATTGCGTAAGTCAGATCAAATATTTTTTGATATCTGAACATTAGCAAAAATATATTATTCACCTTCATTTTTTTAGCTATTTTTTTTGGTTTTACGTTATAGGAGACTCGGTTCAGGTTTGATTATCACCTTTCCACATTTCTAGACTCTGCAGCAAATTTACTAACAAGTTGGGTGAAGTTATTTACATTTTTAGTGTCCACTAAGACTTTTGAGACCAAACCAGCCTCACCTATCTGTATTATTATAGGTCGTGAAAGGAGCCTGATTGGACTATTCTATATATTCTATTCTACATATACTATTCTATATATACTGTTTTTTTTTAGGTAAGGATGTATGAAGAGGATGGAAGGTACATTTTAAAAAACATGTTTATTTACGTCCCAGCAACTGTGACAATAGAGATAGTAGTGTAACGTAAATATATTGCTGAGCTTTAGCCTAAAACGCTACATATATTTCATTCCAAAAATTTGTAGGTACATCAAGCGTACAGTTTTCGGTTGGAACGAACCAGCTAACTCTAACATTATATTAATAAGTCAGAGCTAGCGGCCAATGTATGCCTGCGTGACAGAGTGTTCACACGAATAGAACTGATGTTAAATATATAAATTACTGAGGAGTAGCACGCAATTGTACTGTGTTAAAATTAAAACTGGTTTTGACTTTACAATAACATCACGATAACCTTACATGGACGTTTATTTTAATTTTATCCTACAACACAAAGGTTAGTACGAGTTTTTAGGTAAATATATTTTGTTTAATTATAATATGTGTATCATCTGTTTTTCTTGATTTGATTTAGAGCCGATTATATAAATGAACGGAACTATGATTGATTTCAATCAATCGATAATACATAGCCTATGTGTTAATCCGGGGTGGCAGTGCTAACTCCATAACAAATTTCATTAAAGTAGATTAAGAATAGTTTTTAAGTGAAAGAGTAACAACATCCATCCATCCATACTAACAAACTTTCGCGTTTATAATATTATTACTACCATTATCGATAATTATGTTTTATTTGTTGAATAAATCGAGAATCTAGTGAATATTGATAATTTCGTTGGTGACGATATTATTTTATAAAATAACCTAATTTAAAACATAACATAAATAACATAAACTCACGCCTGTATTCCCCGTTTATTAACATTACCTAATTTCTCCTTTAATAAGAACATTGTGTACGTGCTCTAACAAAAGTGGTTATAAAAAAAATACAATTACAAAAATTTAAGTCTTATTATGTACTCAAATAAGTATATCGCAGCAATTTTATAACAACCTATTTTTAGCGATGAACTATTATTTCGGCCTATGTTGGCACTTTAAAGGTTAATTAATCTAAAATTTGTAGCACAAAATGCCTTGCTCCTTTTCCGTATAATAACCGAAATTACGGACAGATTACAGTTTAAACACTAACCTTTCGAGTACACAAAAGCACTGCCTACGACTTAGCGCTATAATTTTATGGAAATGTTTCGAATACGCTTTTGTTTTGGTATAAAATATGAACGAAGTTATGCGATGTAAACGCTTTATAGACGTAGGTATTTTTAATATCGCTGAAGTAATTTTTTTTGTTCTGTTACAGTGACAAAATACAACCTTCGACAAAAAGTGTTTACTTTCGTGTTTTGTTGTATAAATTGTTTAATACAATAGACTGTTCAATTATGTAGTAAAGTCTTATTAACAGTATTCGTTTAGCTAAAAGTGGATTCACCCAATAGTTGGAGCTGTGAGCTTACGACTAGTTAGCACGCTTTAATTAAATGATCATACCCGACGGGGTTCTGTAGACACTCAAACGGCTTTGAATTCCACAGAACTGTACAAAGTTAAATCGAGAATGTCATCAACCTTTTCCGTTGAGAATACTATATGATATAACCCTCTTCATGTTTAAGAATCCTCAGATATTATTCTACATTGGTAGCTAAACAGTCTTCAGTTGCTTTTTTCTCGTGCTGGAATCCCCTCGGATACCTTACCCGCCGGAGTCGGAGGGGGAGGTTATGTCGGACTCAAATCAACTAAATCCGCGCGCCAGTCTTCATATCCATATAATCTTCTGGTTTTATCGCATATCGTATGTAATGCACTAGAATAAAAGTCACTACGCTCTCCTAAAGCCCTCGTCTTCAGCTCTTTGGAGCCCAGGGTACACTTTTCTACACCTTCTTTTAAGGCAAGCTCCGAGTGGATAGCCCGCACCAGAACTCCGGACATCAATCAGGAGCGGTACTGGCTTACAAATGAGGTTGATTCGAGTTGCAAAGATTTCTGTAATGTCTCTCACACCAAACAAAGGTTGGATGCTATCAAGGCGCTGGATGCTATAATTTTTATTTCCACATTGCTATGTGTACATGCGGACAGTTAATCTTAAATATTCACGTTGAAACATGCATAGTAATACTGGTGGTATGTGTTAATCAAAAGACGCCAGACTTCTCTAGTGTCTACGACGGTAGTAAGCTGCATTTTTATCTGTCTGACCTATCACTATACTCGGTTTTAACACGACACAAGAAGCCGTACTTTTTTTTTTTTTTTTTTACCTACGGAAATCCCCTCGGATACCCCCCCTGCCGGAGCCGGAAGGGGAGGTTATGTCGGACTCGAACCGACTAAAACCGCACACCGACTGTGGGTCTTGGTACTAGGCCGGAGGTGAGGTTGTCATAGACATATCCCTCGCACCCCGGCTGACCCAGGGCCATCCCTTACGGTCTGGGGTGTCCCCAACTCGCCCCCGGAATGGGGAGGCGCGCTATTTAGCGCGCCGCCGCCGTGGCCTGCTTCTGCTGGGGTGACAGGCGGCTCCACCCGTCACCCCCAGGCCCGCGCTCATGGGGGACGGAGGTCAGTCAGTGCCCTCCGACGCCCGAGTTGCCTGCGCGGGCGGGCGGCGCGATCCGCAAGTCTTTCTCGCTCGCGCCGCCTCTCCCGCTCCGCCGTCTCCTTCACGACCAACAAGAAGCCGTCCCAACGTACAGCATCAGAGATAATAATATAAACGCAACCATAAATAAGTAAAGTGTATGAAAAATATACATTTGTGAGGTGTCACGACATGCATGACAAATTAGACAAATAAAAAATGCATCCTTTGTTGTGAGTTGTTGGAGATGATATGACTTCAGTAAAATAATAATAATAAATATTCTACAACATTCTAAACAATTTTATCTAAAGCTAAGTGTTAGCATGGCTTAACTAGCTTGTGTTAAGGAATCTAGAATGCGAATAAACATTAATTTTGTAAATACATACATAGTAACACCCAGACCAATGCAAATAGCCATATTCATGAATACAAATATTTTCACAGAGCTGGGATCGAACCCGCGCCTCCTGTGAGAGGTCGCGTTCACTACCGCTACGCCACAGAGGCTGTGATTCATATTAGGTCTTTACAATTTCAAGAATAAGCCGCATCTGTTTCAGCTTGTCGAGTCTCCACTTCATCGCTGTTAGACAACCAATTCTAGCGTCTCATTGCATACTCTCGAAGTGTAGCATTCGGCAAATCGAGCGGCATACTAAGTTGAATAGTTTCACGCTGTCATCTGGAATGAGATCTCGTATTATCTGAATTTCTGTGCATCTGGAGACATTACGGTCATAAATATTAATGAGATCAAATCCTGTTTCCTACTAATATTATAAACTAGCTGTTGCTTGTGTGAATGTCAGTTATCACGACGCCAAATATCTCCATTATAACAAACACGAACTACTTTACAACTACATAATGGTATAAATATGAACGTTTGTGAAGATGTTTGAATATTTGTCATCACGCTCAAACGGCTGAAGGGATCTGACTCAAAATATGGTACAGTGAGGGGTAATTTCATCCCATATTTTTTCGTACTATTACGTACGTACGTATTATATAGATATATAGAATACCTGGTGTTAAACTCAACAGATCCCACACCCGTCTGCATAGGCGATGACTTGATCGAGCGCACGGCTCAGGTTAATACCGTACCGTACGTAGTGATATCGACTACGACGTCAAGGCACGCATTGCCGCCGCGTGGGCTAAGTGGCAGGAATTGACTGACGTCACATGTGATCCTAAAGTTCCAGTTAGGCTGAAAGGGCAGGTTTATGAGACCCTCATTAGAGCACGGCGGCCACGCCTCAAAGCCGTGTAAAGGGATAGGCCCTTTACACGGCTGTGAGGCGTGGCCGCTGTTGAAGCGACACAAGCAGATGCTGCGTGTCACGGAGATGAAAATACTGCGGTGGATGCGTGGAGTCACGCATAAAGATCGCGTGAGGAACACTCGCATCCGCGGCAGCCTTCACGTCCGTGACATCACAGATAAAATGCAAGAGAGCCGCCTCCGCTGGTGCGGCCACGCCTTGCGGCAACCGCCCAGCTACGTGGGTAACAAATGCCTGGCAATGGCGCCCCCACCGGGTCCAGGTTGAAGGGGTAGGCCCAAGAAGTGCTGACTTGGCATCGTGGAGGGTGACATGCGTGCATATGGTCTCACTACCATGGACGCCCAAGATAGTGCGAAGTGGAGGAGGAAGAGTCGGAAGGCGGACCCTGCGCTCCGATGGCATCTTAGCTTCGGATACAATCAGGACTGACGTCTAAATGTGGATGATGAGGACGTACGTGCGTATTATGTAATTCATATGTTATGTTATTTGGGTAAACACGGAGTAATAATTCCGTGACTATTGTAAAAAAAAAATATTCCTCGTAGCAGTCATAATAAGGGTATGATTTTGCTATTATGACGGTACAGATTTTTTCAACTAATTAATCATAGTTTCACAAGGTTAACTAAAATTCTTACTGTAATGAACAGAACGCAAAAGCGTTTAATTTTTCCTAGAATTCAAATTACGTTAATGTGTAGATAATTATTTATTCGAAACCTTTATAATTTATTCCTCAAAACATAAGTTATTTAGCCAAAGTTTTCTAATAATAATATTCATTGTACGGTTCAAATACAAAATAATTACTTGGAAACCTACTGGCATACGAGCGTTGTACAAACTCATTCAGTCCGACTCAGTCGTAGCAAGCGCCCGGACGCCTACGCTGCAGACGCTCTACGCCGTAGACCGCTCTACGAATCGCGTGATAACTTCGTTCGATTGTTAAAATAAATATAGTTCACAATAATTGTTCATAATTTATTTGTAGTGAAATAAAAATGTAGTAGTTATAAATATAGTGTATTTTAAAGGTAATAATGTTCAGTGACATTAGGAGGGCAGTGACTGAATAGTGCACACGGTAACCTACTTAAATGCTTCGTCATAAGAGGGAGGTAAGTAATGACAGCTATATTTAGTAACATAATGGTATTAAATTAATGTGTACTAAAACATACCCGTGTCAGGCTATAAAGTTAACTACGGTGACATGCGGTAAAATAAACCTGAGTAATATTGTGCTGGTTTCAGATAGCCTTTATTATGCTTCTCATTATTCTGAAATTTTGATATGTAGAGATAGTTGGGGTATAGAGGACTTCGTTGAGGCTTAATCCAACCTTCTCTGCAAGTAGGTGAACCTGCTAAACAAGGGATGAAACCTGGCTATGGCACAGGCTTTTCTATTTGGATTGAAACCTCATACGACGGTTGCTATCGGCAAAGCCAACGTCAGTTAAAACTATGGTCACAATTGAGAAATTGTTATGAGGATGATGATGATTGAGATCCGGTTCTCAGCATTCCATGTTTTCACCGTGCGGTCGCCAGGTCCATGGCGCGGTATAGTGAGGAGCACTGTGACGGTGCCTGGGACTTGCGACCCAGGTGTATGTTTAGGGTGGCCCTGGCCACCTTGTGATGCATCAGCGCTCACCTGCACCGTTAGTCGTGTTCCCCCCTCTACTCAGAATAACGCCGTTTTGGATATTTGATATTGGATATTACTGAAGCTCTTGACAAGCCGAGGTCTTTAAACAAGTTATAACTAATATCTTTTTAATGCACATGTAATTCCTTCTCATCAACCACCAATCATTTTCTCGTTTCTTATAGCATGAGCGCGTTTAGTTTTTAGTCCGAAATGAACTAATTAGTGGAAGGCTTTTTACGGTCTAAAAATCTGCTGCATTTTCATTCCTTGTTTTTATGCCAGCGATAAAATAAAACGTGCTGTGTAATTAGACATCGTGGTTTATTCACAAACTTGAAGGGACAGGTTCAGATTCTGAGTAAAGAGCCACTTCACCTCTAAATTTCTCACTCTCTTATATTTATCTATTCTGTGCCTTAAATTTTACATACATTTTCAACACCTAATTTTATTTTATAGTACTATATACTAATTAGATTCTCTCATTATTCTTTTATCGTATGATTACTTTACACGTAATTGTGAAGTTCTGGATTCGATTTCTTCATCGTGTAGTCCGTTAGTAATAACTTTTAGTTTTTTATCGATAATACGAAACAGATATTATTACTACCACCACTGTTAGGTACTCGTGAGCAGTTGCCCATTGCTCCGTCCTTGTTAAATTTTGATCCCGTTAGATTTTAGATTATAATTCTATCTCTGTACCAAGTTTCAGCCAGATCCGCTCAGCTGTTAGAGCATGATTGAGTATTAAACATCCAAATATCTTCACAAATTTTCAATTAATTTTTTTAGACTACGGTAAGCACTTTAGGAGGCCGAATATTTAATTACTATCTTAGTACATACATACATACATATAATCAAGCCTTTATCCTCGGAGGACCCTGGACTATTGTAGACTCGATCCTATATCTGAGGCTGAGTCTGGGCTGTATATATATATATCTGATGTTAAACAGCCCTGTCCCTTAGTCGCCTTGTACAAAACCGCATGGGAAGAGATGAAGTGGCCCAAATTCTTCTCTGCCGTCATCCTTTCGGCTAGTACCCATTCACAAGAACAGTCTCACTATAGTTGCATATTATTAAATTATATACTAAGATTCAACTTATAACATAACAATGATTAAGCACAAATCACCCTTTCTAAGTAAGTACCTACATAAAGCGTGGCACAAAAGTAGGCACGTTATATAAATGTGTCAAAGTGTTCGTCATTTCGATAGCTTCGCAGCAACCAAGATTCTGTACAAGTATTTCCTTTGAGTAGACTTTTATGACTTACTTTTATTCGAAAAGAAAGCTTTACAACTACTAACTAGTTCGACTAAACAAAAAGTAACTCAAGTACCCGACGTCGTGATACGTTGTCGGGTGATTACGTGGCTTGTATAGTCAGCGGCAAAAGTAAATGATCATTTTCAGCCGCGTGGTTCTCGCAGAGTAGTAGAATTTGGTTCTTCCCATGCGTTGTCGTACAAGGCTACTAAGGAATTAGGCTGTTTAACATCAGACAAATATATAAGTACCCGACGTCGTGATACGTTGTCGGGTGATTACGTGGCTTGTATAGTCAGCGGCAAAAGTGAATGATCATTTTCAGCTGCGTGGTTCTCAGCAGAGTAGTAGAATTCGGTTCTTCCCATGCGTTGTCGTACAAGGCTACTAAGGAATTGGGCTGTTTAACATCAGACAAATATATAAGTACCCGACGTCGTGATACGTTGTCGGGTGATTACGTGGCTTGTATAGTCAGCGGCAAAAGTGAATGATCATTTTCAGCTGCGTGGTTCTCAGCAGAGTAGTAGAATTTGGTTCTTCCCATGCGTTGTCGTACAAGGCTACTAAGGAATTGGACTGTTTAACATCAGACAAATATATACAGCCTAGACTCAGCCTTGAGTCAACAATAGTGCCCGGAATGCGGCAATAGGCTCACCCCCTATTACTTGGGACCGAATTCAATAATTGGTGAAATGAGGGTGCTAATTCACCTCTGCCTAACCATTTGGTGAAAAAGGCGTGATTGTATGATTGTATGTAAAAAGTAGTTCTTGAGCAAAGAAATTTATTATTCTGAAAGAAAATACTGTTCGAATACATAGGGAAAAAGAATCTTCTCGGATGGGACTCGAACCCGCATTCTTTCCCTTACAGTTCGAGTCCCGCCCGAGAAGATTATTTTTCCCTATGTATTCGATTTGTATAGTTAGCATACTTAATGCTGTAAAATTCATTCAATTGTTTGGGCGGAGTTTTATCAAAAATCAATGTTTAAAAATGATTGTAACATCATTCATTGATTCCGATAGTTCGTAAGAAAATCGGTAGATAACGCCACCGTCGCCTTAAAGACGTATAAGATGGGAAATTTGAATCACATCGGGCGTGTCTCGGTAGCCGAATTGGTCAGGCATTCCCCCTGTAAGGGATAGACTGCGGGTTCGAGTCCCGCCCGAGAAGATTCTTTTTCCCTATGTATTTTGTTTGTAAAGTTAGCATACTTAATGCTGTAAAATTCATTCAAATACTGTTCGCTTTGTCGGCCCAGAACTAGGCTACGGCCACAGTATTGTCCGTTGCCCTACACATCTGATCTTTATTGGTATTATTGGAGGTGGACAGGGGGTAAGAGAGCAAATGCGACATGCACTGGGGCTCCGCAATCACAAGGCAATTGCGACTGGTTAATATAGCCCCATTTTGCTATGTTTTCCTTGCAGCGGCAAACTTGACTCCGCAGGCTATTTAATGATTTCGAAGTTGGCCACTGGAGGTCTATTTTTACACTAGAATTTCAAGCTAATCGAAATCGAAATCCAAAGGTAATCGAAAGCTTCTTTTGTCGCTAACTGTACTTACATGTTTGAAAAACTAATCAGTAATGTTGGCAAAAAGGCTTTGTGCCTTGTGTTATGTGTTCTGCTTTACAAAACGATGAAATGATAGGGATGGTGAGTTTTTAATTGTTGTGTTGGATGACTGTTGGCACGGCTTGGTGCGGCTAAAACGGTATCCGGGCTGCGCACATTAACTTCTAACAATTTGTTCTCACCGAATCGTTGCGTGCACTCGAGCGTATACTTTCGTCGTAGAATCGTTTGCTTTTAAATATCTGAGTACCTACAACAATAATAAATAATTGGATGATTTGAAAGCGGTTTTGTAGAAATACCTTCGAACTAACTGTGCTATCTTATATATAAAATTCTCGTGTCACAATGTCCGTTCCCGTACTCCTCCGAAACGGCTTGACCGATTCTCATGAAATTTTGTGAGCATATTGAGTAAGTCTGAGAATTGGCCAACATCTTCTTTTCATCCCCCTAAATGGTGCAGCGGGAACGGGATCTGACGCCACGAGAGCAGGAAAAAATTGGCGGTACGAAGTTCGCCGGGACAGCTAGTTATTATATAATATTATATTTTTCATCCGAACGTCAATCCCAGTTACACCTAAAGCTTGAACTTTGGAATCCAGGACCCACTCTCCCACTTCTCCTTTGATTATTTTGGTTTTTAAGACAGCGACTACCATTTGAAACTTCTTGAAAATCTCTAGTAGAAAACCTACACCAGAGCTATAATCCGCTAAATTTTGTAGTGGAACATGTTTTATGTACCATGTAAATGGTCTGTCAGTGTATTGCACTTTCACGCCAAAAACAATGAACCGATCTCGATCTCACTGGATATAGAGTTAGATTAGACCTTTTGTTTCAGATATTATGATAGGCTATGTTTTATTGCGATAACCAACATCTACAAGGGTGGAGTCACGAGCAACATCATCAATATAAAACAAACTATAGTCATCCAAACCACTATTACTTGCCA
Organism: Eilema sororculum; assembly: GCA_914829495.1. Lineage (NCBI taxonomy): Eukaryota > Metazoa > Arthropoda > Insecta > Lepidoptera > Erebidae > Eilema > Eilema sororculum. The sequence continues at coordinate 9,367,745 of OU618545.1, read as the reverse complement.
GTATATTCTACAACAAAGAGCCTTTGGTCATAGAATATCTTTAGTGACCACTTTACCTACATACTGTCATGGTAAGATTACCTTATTATACTGAACTGCCGTCAAAGTATAACGATAGAATATGGCACTAGCGCCTCAGACCAATTTTATTGCCTCGGTTTATGACCCAGATTTATGTTCTGTTGAAGTTATTACTAAAGCTATAACTAGTTTTATATACGGATGAAATTAGAATTGAATATCTAAAGTCGCACATTTAGGAGCGATCAGTGTACTAAATGATGTCATTATGATCATCTTCTGAGTATATTGCCAACTTAGTTTACATCGACTCTCAATCTAGAACTTATTCCCGGGAGAAATAAGAGAACCAAAGTATCTTTTTCTTTTGAAGATTACCATGAAATTCGAAATAAGCCCTTAGTAGTAAATATATTGTATCGGAAATAGTACGAATTTAGAATTACAGCGCATTGGGAAATTGGATAGCAACTCGCGAGTGAGTCGTGGCCGGATAAACCGGATATCACTGCCACTGGATGCAAGGGAAATTCCCAATTATCTGTAAACCTAATGCGTTCTTAATGGGCAATAATATTTCAACAATCCAATCACGTGTATAGATTTACACAATTTATTTATCTCCTTCTCTCTCTAAATACTCATACGCGTACGCACACACACACACACACACAAACAAACACACACACACACACATACGCACACAAACACACACACACGCACACACACCACACACACACACACACACACACACGCACACACATACCTAAATGGCAGTATTAAACACACACAAAGGTAGCAAAAATAATAAACATTTTAAAAACATAATACTGAAAGACACTCGTTGATAAGTGTCCTAACACCGCGTGCATTCAACATTATTTATTCACATTAAGTGCATGTAGCGACACACTTTTATCACAAATCAAGCCAGACATCGGGACAACGTGAGTGGTGAAACTTAACCAGTGCAAGTTGAATACAAAGGAATTATGTTAGTTGGCATTGTGCTTGTCCGTTGTACTGATGCGATATGGTGAATCCGGAACTATATGCTTTGTTTACAAAACTTAAAATAGTACACTGGGAATCTAGATTACAAAAGTTGTGTATCAACAATATAACATTAGGGGGATTTTGAATCGTTCCGATAATATAACAGAGTGCTTACTAGTTAAGGTCGCCCGACGTGGCAACGCTTGAATAAAAATATTACTAGGTGACCAACACAATTTATATTCAACTTTTTGGAGGCCTTTTATGGAAATTAATCACGATAAAGCGATTAATCAGGTTAATATTTCAATGTGTAATATTCATGTAAACTGACTACGAATGAAATACTGTAAATTACAGTTTTTATTTTTTTATAAGCGTTATCATTGGACACGGCTGCATCTAAAGGTTGTAATTAGGAGCTCTAGATTTGACTTACCCTATCTAATACGGGAGTGACTGTCACCAGTCTGCCCAATCCTGAAAAGTCTGCCTATGAGCCTCTCTATAAAGGTGTTTTTAACCGACGTCAAAAACGGAGGAGGTTCCTAATTCGTCTGTATGTTTATATTTTTTTATGTATGTTCACTGATATTTTCGTCAATTCTAGATGGATGTAAAGATATTTTTTTGATCGATAGAGTTCACTTCTGAGGTGGTCCTATTTTCACCAGGTCAGAAACTATGATGGGATCCAGAAGAAATCGAGTGCAACCACCAAAAATGGTATGCTCATATGGTGCTTTTGTTACGTAATCATGTCTTACCCAGGTATGCACCGAAGTTCTCCCTCTCAATTCTGTTATTTAAAAAAAAAATCTCCTATTTGGTTTTGAAGTCGGTTAATTTTTTACTCAGGTATGCACCGAAGTTCTCCCTCTAAATTCTGTTATTTAAAAAAAAAATCTCCTATTTGGTTTTGTAGTCGGTTAATTTTTTTTAAATTATCCATACTAATATTATAAATGCGAAAGTATCTCTGTCTGTCTGTCTGTCGGTCTGTCTATCTGTCTGTATGTTACGCTTTCACACCTAAACCACTGAACCGATTTTGATGAAATTTGGTATAGGGATAGGTTAGACTTTGAGAAAGGACATAGGCTATGTTTGGTCGCGATAACCGACATCCACGCGAGTGAAGCCACGGGCAAAAGCTAGTTCTATATAAAACGAACGTATTTCCTTTAACTAACCCAACCGCTATTGTGTAACCGTGTAATGAGAAGGCTAGTAGTATATGTAACACTGTAATATACATCCATCTATCCTCGTTAAGTGACTTGCAGACAGAGCCAACGATGCTGTTACTTTGTTGATTGTTCCTGATTAAACACTCAATGTTTTGATATTGGTGTTGCACGCTTGAGAAACACCATTCTACAGTAATTAACAATGTATACATATCCGTATAATGTTTAAGATAATTATATCTGTCTCTCATTTGAGAATCTCCTGTATTCGCTAGAGGATACCTTATTCTGTTTACTTTGGAATATTCTGTGGAATATTCTAGAATAATAAGGTAGAAAGGTAAATTCGCAAAGGTAAATTTTGGATTAGGTTTGTATAGATTGTGTAGTGGAGTAGTTTGTTGGTACGCTTTTGTTTTGAAAGGTTTGTTGTATTATAAAGTAGAATAATATTGTGTCAATTTTGTTAGGTAACATTTTCTGTGAACTGTATTGTTATTGTTCAAAAATGGGTAAAATAGTAGGGCGAAAATATTTAGAGAAATTTAGAAAATCTTTTTGTGTAAAATTAAATTTGTAAAATATTGCCCATGGTAAAGTTAAAGAATATTGTATCGTAATGTAAATAATGTATAACGAAATACACACATACATACACACACACACACACATACACACGAACACACACACCTACACTCACGTACATACACTCACGCACACAAATACGCACTCAACACACACACAACGAATAAGAAATGTAGGTAGGTGGGTAGGTAGGTACTGCAGCTTTTAGGCGATGGGATAATGTTGTTCGACACGCTATATGTAGTGCTTAACGACCGTACAAATAATAAAAACATACTAACTTTATAATCAACACGTTCTTTTCCGCTAGGAAGTCCTACATTGTGCGTGATCCAACACATACTTAGTGATTTTTTTATATATTTATTAACAACCTTTGTGGCATAAGGGACGTGTGGGTTCGATTCTCGCTCGGTGAAAATATTCGTATGCACGTATTTGTATATGGGTACGATTTTTATGGAAGCTGATCTATTCCTATGGGTGAATTTCCCGGGACCAAGAATTGCGTGGCATCGATGAAATCGGTACTAAAAATCATAGTTATAATGCTCTAATATTTTTTGCTAGTTAGGTGAAATAGTAATCTATGTGTGGCACTAAATAATCTATTATATAGGATTATAGGTACTCCAAAAAAAAACAAAATACACAGAAATCTTTCATTGCCGTGTTTGTCCACACGTCACCTATTGTGTCGTGATACCTCATTGATAAAAATCTATTGGTTATTTTTGTTAATACCTATTTTTATTTGATACGTGAATAGTTGAAGTATTGTTACGAAATACATTTATTCAAATATTTAAAGAATACAACGAATGGTTAAAAAAAATACATTTGTCCCAGAACCACCTTTCATCGCCGTGTTCTAAACATATTTTAGAATATTGTCTTATCTAACGACTTGCGTCCTCCCTCATATGCGCTAAACGTTGCATATTGGTGCCGCTTATGTGCTCGACGCGGAAGAACGTACACAAGTACCTGCGTTTTGGCGCCATAGATGTTAGTCTACCATTTTTATGTTACTGGACATTTTTTCTTTCATCGCCGTGGATAGGTATAACTTTCTATTTTAATAAGTTATCCTCTTGATTAAACATTCAATAGAACGCCATTTCTCTTGTTTATTTTTGTGAAGTGATTAATACTTCGAATAATTATTAGATTTTTTGTTATTTTATATTTTGGTCTTGTTTTTCATTGCTGTGCTTTCATTGCCGTAGTTTCCATGGTCAAAATTTGCTATGGCAATGAAAAAAAATACACGGCAATGAAAAAAAAATCATTGCCATGCATTGTAAAACGATTTAGTTTCATTGCTGTGGCCTGATGTTTCATTTCCGTGACTTATGTTTTCATCGCCATAGTATGATTAGGCATTATAAACATCATTACCTGTTATAAGGGTAGCACCGAATACTGACATTACAGGATTCGAAAACTTTCTGCAATCTTATCTTCTTAGTATATATAAATCTCGTGTCACAATGTTTGACCTCAATGGACTCCTAAACCACTTAACCGATTATAACAAAATTCGCACACCATGTGCAGTTCGATCCAACTTGAGAGATAGGATAGTTTAAATCTTAGTTTAGCGATAAGTGACATCCACGCGGGCGCAGCCGCGGGCGACAGCTAGTACGATTATAGATTTGATTAGTTTTTTACTGTACAGTCAATTATAAAAAGATGTTTCCGTGTTAATCTTACAAAATGATGGAACATTTGGCTTTCATTGCCGTGGACGCTTGTTTCATTGCCGTACACGCATGTTTCATCGCCGTGGCATGTAATTTTTAATCTTGTATATCTCGTTAGTTTTTTTAGTTATCTGTTTGATATTAAGCAAGAATACATATAGTATCAAACCCTTTAATTAACGCGATGTATTTTTATTATAACACTTAAGGTAAAAATATCCACGGAAATGAAGATTTTAATGGACTTGTTGAAATTCACCCCTATAATAGATTATAATTATATCTGTATTATATCATAAATGCGAAAGTAACTCTGTCTGTCTGTCTGTATGTTACGCTTTCACGCCTAAACCACTGAACCGATTTTGATGAAATTCGGTATAAGGGTAGATTAGACCTTGAGAAAGAACATAGGCTATGTTTGGTCGCGATAACCGACATCCACGCGGGCGGATCCGCGGGCAAAAGCTAGTAATATATATATTCTTCCAATCCAGACAGATGAGGGATACGTCGTCGGGATCTTGGTGTGACCCAAAAAAAACTTAATTAATCAACTTATAAGACAGTTCAGTACTACAAATACTTACACGCGTTAAAGATAACTGGTGTAGTAAATTTACATCCTCATATAGACGTCTGACTACTGCCGTATCTCATTACAGACATACCTACATTAAAGTAATAAATGACTTTAACCCTCAAGTCGTTGAAAACGTTGACACCTCGTGTAAGTACCGCATTACGCTGTGAAAAACTTTATTTCGCATAAAAACTTGCTCGCAGCTTATTACGTAAGTCGGTAGAGAAGTTGATAGAAAAGTTGGGGCAAAGCGCAGGCGTCGGTTACCTGCCAATTATGTTACAACGAGCGATACGTTGAGCCGGTACTAGACACCTTGTATAGTCAGCGTCAAAAATATATTGCCTACAAAGTCGCAAAATAATCTTACAGCTAAGGCATTTAGAGCAAATCGAACTGTTTTATTGATTTAAAAAACCCCCGTCACAAAAACACCAAAAAGCTGAAAATAAATGAATAAATTTTAATTCAACGGTTGCCATGTCGGGGGACCGTAACTGGTTAAGTACTCCTTTATATCGTAAGGTCCCCCGACATGGCAACCGTTGAATTAAAATTTATTCATTTTTTTTCAGCTTTTTGGTGTTTTTTGTGACGGGGGTTTTTAAAATTTTTAATTTAATTTTTATTTTATACTTTTTAAATTGATCAAGCTCTTTCATTTGATACCCATATTGAGGGAATTATAAAGAAATTTTTTTCCAACATGTTGTGGCGGCGGCCATCTTGGACCGTTTTTTTTCAAACATAGCTAAGAACACTCCCGACTAATATAACTTTCAAACAAAAAATACTAAATCCAAATCGGTTGATCCGTTTGGGTGCTACGATGCCACAGATACACACACACACACACACACACACACACACACACACACACACACACACACACACACACACACACACACACACAGACACGTCAAACTTATAACACCCCGTCGTTTTTGCGTCGGGGGTTAAAAATGAAATACATCGGGAAAAAGAAGCGCTCAAGTGGGACTTGAATTCACGACCTTTCCCTTGCAGGGGGAATGCTCTTCCAACTGAGCTATTGAGCCACATCTGAATCACTTCAAATTTCCCTTCTCTTAATATCCGTCTTTAAGGGCGACGGTGGAGCCATCTACCAACCTTCTTACTAACTGTTGGAACCAATGAATGATTTTTGAACCATTTTTAAACATTGATTTTTGATGACTCCGCCCAAATATTTGCATGAAATTTTTATAGCATTTATTAAGCTAACTTTTTAAGTATAAACCGTATTACTAAAGACTAGCTTTTGCCCGCGGCTCCGCCCGCGTGGATGTCGGTTATCGCGACAAAACATAGCCTATGTCCTTTCTCATGGCCTAATCTACCCCTATACCAAATTTCATCAAAATCGGTTCAGTGCTTTAGGCGTGAAAGCGTAACATACAGACAGACAGACAGACAAACAGAGTTACTTTCGCATTTATAATATTAGTATGGATGTGTGCCAAATATCAGACCGATCTGTCAACAGGAAGAGAGGAAATCTAGGATCTATGAATTAGCATATCTCAGTACACAGCTGTACATAGGCCTCTCCCAATGTTGGGAGGCTTTAGCCTACTGTTTCCATGCTGGCCAGACGGGTTGTTACAGGGTTTTATTTCGAGTTCTCCTTCTCTCGCAGTGATGTTCCTATGCCGCACCACTAAGACCTGGAACTCTCTGCCAGCTCACGTGTTTTCTTCTTCCTACAGTCCCGGGTCCTTTAAGCGGGGTGTGAAAAGGCACCTGATGAGGCCGTCAAGCTGAGTGCCACCACTGTTAATATGGTACATGTTTACGATGATAACCGTCTTAACATCAGGCGAAGTGAAGTCAAATTGACGTGTGCTTTTATAAAAAAAAGTGTATTTCCCGTAAGTCGTAAGAACGACACTCTTTGGATGAGATGGAATGGTGATACTTGTATTCTTTCTCCTTCATCACATGGAAAACTTAAGAATAAAGATCATTGCGAGTACTTTTATTCATCAAGGTCGATCTGACGCTGACTGTACTAGGAACCTTGTACATTGTCTATTCGCCTGTACTAGATACGCTAATGTCTTTTCTATGACGTCGCTTTTCATGTTTCTTTATGGGTTTATTGTTCGTGAGGGTTGTAAAGGTGAAAAGGTAAGTTATTGATTGACATAGTTATAATATTGACTTGGAAAATCAAACGACAACGTTTTGAAACTTTGAAGTGATACTAGGTCTAATGGTTATACTAGTAAGTAATAAGTACATTATTGTTTATGAGAAAAATGCTATCAATTGGGCTTATAGACTTATGTTTACTATCAAAAGAAGAACGGCTCTGTTCCACGGTACAAATGTATCTATAAAAGCTTCCGCATATCATTAAACAAGTACATCGCGATTAACTTTAGTGTAAAATATTCATACATACACCCATACATACAATCACGCCTTTATCTCCGGAGGGTAAGGCAGAGGTTAATCAACACCTGCACCAATTATCGGATTCGGTTTCACGTAATAGGGGATGAGCCTATTGCCGCATTCCGCTCACTATTGCTGACTAAAACAATGCATCTGAAGGCTGATTTTGAGCTGTATAATATATATCTGTCTGATGTTAAACTGCTCCATTAAATGACTCATGAAGTGCAAACAGGTCTTTACGTGTATTTTTAATTGTGATCACTGCTAACAAACTACGTTCACTTCAGTGAACATTAGCGTTAGATAATTGTTCAACTTGTTCTGGCATTTGTTTAGTAAGATCAAGAACATGGGTGGTTCTCTTAATGGTTTGTTTCCGACAGTAAAATTATGTGCTTGCCTGCGTAATAGCTCTGGAACTTGCGCACAGAGAAAACGATAGAGATTTTGATCCTCGTTTTTCCTTTAAATATTTTTTTTATTGAATAAGTCTATTATTTTAGACCTGCTCGCCTGAGTAAAAAAATGTAAATGATTAATTAAAAAGTAAAGAAAGGTACTTTATTGTTAGAGGTTAATTACCTAATTAGTATTGGTCATTGTTCGAGGTAATACTTAATATTATTATTATTTATCAGGATAATGTGGGATATTCATTTCAATAATGGGAATTATAACAGATTGGTTTTAGATATAGCTCGCAATACTATAATTGAACAATTCGCGTAAAATTTTAATAGCAAATGAAATTAAATTTCATTTGCTATTCAAATATGCAGTCTACTAAACACTTTATTCTTGTGAATTGTTTAAATTGCGGCATATTTTTGTTTATTGTCAAATAAATAATAATGATAAAATATAAATACATAACATAACATAATACAAACTCACGCCTGTATTCCCCGAAGGGGTAGGCAGAGGTGCTAGCACCCACATTTCGCCAGTTTATGTTTAGATCTCAATGTAATAGGTGGCGAGCCTATTGCCATTAACCGAGCACTTATGAACCTGCTATAAATACACACATAACTTCTAAAAGCATCGAAAAGTCATTGGTGTGTGCCATGGTAAACCTGGGATCGAACCCGAGACCTCGTCTCAGCAGTCCATTACCCATACCACTAGGCTACCGCAGATGATAAGAAATATTGTTGTGATAAAAAATCTAAACACATTTCTACTCCACAGTACTACATCTTAAGACAAAGTTACTTTATTCTATTCTACTCTAATAGCTTAAAATATACTGCACACTGCACACAAATGGTATTATGCAGTCTTGTGTACTATTTATCTATTCTGTGTCTAATAGGTACTGAATACAGCTGTTTTTTTCTATTCTTAGTGTCTTTGTACGTACTTTATAAGTCTTCTTAATGACTGCGAGAAAGATTCGTTTCTCAGCCGAAGAAGTTGCTTTCGTATAATTACGGTAGTTTATTCAAGGTGAAGGAAGATAATTCTTAGCCAAGACATTATCAGTATTGAATTATTTTAGATACACAGAAGTATACTTACTATGCTATTATTAAACAACTATACTTTATAGCAATGTGTACTTCGGACTAACCAGAAATAAATATTCGTAGCTGGAATTATTATTTTTAGCACCCATTCGCTCCAGGCTGACTAAATTAATCAGAAATCATATTCAATATGTCTAACCCCCTGCCGGAGTCGGAAGAGGTTATGTCGACCTCGAACCGACTAAAACCGCACGCCGACTGTGGGTCGTGGTGGTGGTGCTAGGCAATTGTAGCATACCCAAGACCCACTATATCATCGTTCAGAATATATTTACGAACTAGCTTTTGTCCGCGGCTTCGCCCGCGTGGATGTCGCTTTCTCAAGGTCTAATCTACCCCTATACCAAATTTCATCAAAATCGGTTCAGTGGTTTAGGCGTGAAAGCGTAACATACAGACATACCTACAGACAGACAGATGGACAGACACGCAGAGTTACTTTCGCATTTATGAAATTACTAGTTTTTTCCCGCGGCTCCGCCCGCGTGGATGTCGGTTATCGCGACCAAACATAGCCTATGTCCTTTCTCATGGTCTAACCTATCCCTATACCAAATTTCATCAAAATCGGTTCAGTGGTTTAGGCGTGAAAGCGTAACATACAGACAGACAGACATAGTTACTTTCGCATTCATAATATTACTATGGATTCGGCCGTTTTCTATGTACAATATTTAACCAATTGTTTTTATAAGAACATTCTTTCCTCAATTTAATGTAGTTATATCTTATTTGACAAGAAAGTTATAAAATATTAGCCTACACATTGTTTCTATGTAAAATTTGCTATCTAACGAGAATTCATGGTACTAATAGAACCTTAGTATTTCCAAATAACTCAGCTATTTGCGTTAAACTTTCGTAAGACCTTAGGTAAACACAATTGTCTAAATTCAATGTCTAAGTTTGGAGGAAATAAGATCCTTGAATGTTTAACTCTCAAGGATCCATCTTGTCAAGAGACGGCAAATGCCTTTGTACCTAAGAATATTAGATTTTTGGAAGTGAACACTAGGTTTTTATAATCAAAATTTTTCTTTTATTTTTATATTACCTATAATATAAAAATAAATTGTGGCCAGAGATTCGTCGAGAGATTCGTCCGGGAATAATATTCATAAAAAAACGAACTTTTTGAACACCAATTCGTCATCTATTTTACCCTCTTAGTAGTAAAATTTTGTAAAACAGTGGTAAATTATTTGGCTATTTGCAATTTTTTATTGCATATGACTATTTGCATTGGTCTGGGTGTTGCTATGTATAAAGTTACAAAAAAAAGTATTTGAGTATGTTTTTCCGCATTCTAGATTCCATAACACGTTGGTTAAGCTTACCATGGGTCTAGATAGCGTTGTGTAGAGTGTAGTGGTTTTCTTAATAGAAAGTTCCCATAAATATTGTATACGGTTTACTACAAAAATAACGAACTTTCCATAGAAACGTTCGTTGCTTATTTTATTTCACCCCTTTGATAGTGAAATTTTAGTTTATAGTTTTACCACAGTCTAACGATTCATACTAAAGCCCGACCAATAAAATAAAAAACTCGTACTGGGGACGCTATAAACGTCTATGACTATGGCAACATCAACTATAGTGATACACATGTGAAATGGCTAGTGTACAAATATCTTAGCTTATTTAGAAACTGTTGCAGACATAAATTGTCATACACAAGAGCATGGCATTTATACAATACTAGCTGTTGCGCGCAGCTCCGCCCGCGTGAATGTCAATTATCGATAAAAATTACAAACCGTCATCCACATTTCTCACCCTTTAACCCCCTTTTTCGCGATAAAAGGTAGCCTATGTCAGTTCCTAAACTAAATTTCATCAAGATCGGTTAAGTGGTTTAGGTGTGAAAGTGTAACATCAGACAGACAGACAGACAGACGAGAAGTTGCTTTTGCATTTATAATATTAGTATGGATATATGTTTTAAAGTAGTGTGGTTAAAATAGAAAAATAAACAAGTTTATTATTAAGTACATATTTATCTAAATAATTAGTTAGGTAAAATAATAAAATAGGCCAATTTCCATTGCGCATACTCTATGATGTACCTACCCGTCATGTTGACAACAAGGTTCGTGATGTTATTTGGATCCTTCCGACTTTTTATCCAACAAATACTTAGTTATTTTCTAAATAACTTTTTTTAACTGGCTTTTCATACTTTTCGGCATTTATATAGTGCACTCAAATTCACAATCAATAACACGCACAATTGACACCACATTGACAGATGATCATAATGACATCTTATAGATTGTTGCCATATAGAGAAACTAGTTCCAATAGTTTTCCGCAATATGGTGAGGTTTTTTATTTTATTGGTCGGGCTTTACATACAGTCTGTCAACGAAGCCGGCTAGACAGAGCATTCGTGCGGGGGCAGGGGAGTGGTGGGAGACGGGGTATTACCACAGATTACTAAATAGTTAGTATTACTCGGTACGCCCATACATTTTACTCGGTACTAACGATTCAGGGCTGTCTCATTTTGTAATCACACTAATCACGTGTTTAATTTTTTTTCATGACTTGTTTTGTTTGTTGAAATTGTTTTTTTTCTTTTTCTATATTTAGCGATTCAAGATGGCAGAGATGAAATTTTCACAAAAATCGATATGGGTATCGTTTTCAGGGTTTTACGGGTCGCCGTTTACGAATATATCATCTATTTAACGATCCAAGATGGCGGACTCGAAATTTTTACCAAAATCGATATGGGTATCGTTTTCGGGGTTTTTGGGGTCGCTGATTGCGAATATAACATCCATTTAGTGATCCAAGATAGCGAACTCGAAATTTTTACCAAAATCGATATGGGTATCGTTTTCGGGGTTTCTGGGGTCGCTGGTTGCGAATATAACATCCATTTAGTGATCCAAGATGGCGGACTCGAAATTTTTACCAAAATCGATATGGATATCGTTTTCGGAGTTTTTGGGATCGCTGATTGCGAATATAACATCCATTTCGCGATCCCAAATTCGAACTCGAGTTCCAATCCGAATCCAAACCCAAACTTGAACCCGAACCCAAGCCCGAATGCGAACCCTAACCAGAGCCTGAACCCGAACCCGAATCAATATTTAAATTCAAATCAAAAAGGAAACCGAAACAGAAATCCAAAAACTTAGACTTAAATTTACGTTTGCTTGATCATAATTGGTTGAGTAGAACCGGAGATATAACCAAAAGTCACAATAGGCGATATAAATTATAAATAAAAACTGAAGTGAAAACCCTGACAAAACTGCAAAAGGCGGCATTTCCGCAAACATCAAACGCGATGAACTACTGTAAGATCTCTCGTTATACTGTGGTTTTACCATATAATTAACTACTTACACCATAAAACGGCTTCGAAGTTATCAAGACGTAATAATCCTACAAATCTTTTGACCGGGAAATTATTACCATCCTTTGTAGATTTGAGCGCTGGCCTGGGGGTGACCGGTGGAGCCACCTGTCACCCTAGCAGAAGCAGGCCGCCGCGGCGGCGCAAAGTGCGCCTCCCCGTAACCGGGGCTAGATGGGGACCCTGCGGTCCCCACAACCCGAAGGGGGCCATCTCGAAAGAGATGGTCCTGGGTCTGCCGGGGTGCGAGAGATATGCTTTTGGCAATCTCACCTCCGGCAACCAAGGACCCAAGACGGCGTGCGTTTTAGTCGGTTCGAGTCCGACATAACCACCTCCACCGGCTCCGTGGGGATGGTATCCGTGGGGATTTATCGCACGATAAAACAAAAAAAAATTCTTTGTAGAATACGCCTTTCGTTAGGTTTGTGAGAGTCCAGCGAAATTTCATTTACGAAAATTATTTCTACTACTACTAACTATTTGAGTTTTGGTTTAATAATACTAAATAAGTACTGAGCAAGTCTGACCAAACTAGGAGAATGACTTCTTATGCAAGATTATTAGTTATCACGCGTTATTTTAACCACTTGGCAAATAAATACCCTATGAATATTATACAAAATATCTATGAGATTCAGTCACTATTCATTCAGTCAGTTTTAAGTGCTTCTACCACCGGGTACTTAAAATTACGGGGTACTTAATATGATTATAGAGGGTAGCATCGATCTCTACACTTTTAGCAATCTAGCGTGTCGGAGAATATTATTATAATATTAATGAATTCTAAATTGCCTTTAGAGCATACTTCGATTAAGCCGCACGTATCAATGGCGTCACTTTGCAAATGGATTAAATTAAAGTTGGTGAATTCTTTCAACGAATAGATCTTAAATCTGTCTTAGATTTTACTAGACTTTAGTAAAAAGACGAGTGAGAAAATAGTCACTATTTATGGCAGTATCGATCTTTGCTAGATTCATTTCAAGGTCTTTTCTGGAGACATATTATACAGTATGCGTCGGGTCAACACTTCAGGTAAAATTTAGAAAAAAGTCATGAACGACCTGAAGTCAATAGTCTAGATAAATTTTAGTCTACTGAGCCCACCTCTTCACTTGCTAGTTAGTGTATCTGCTAAATAAAGAACGAACCTGTGGTATAGGTCACAAGTAAAATTCAGAGTTAGTCGTCAATACAGATAGAAATGGAGCAAGATCTATAACACAACACATAGGTAGGTGAGATACTCGGCGACGGTGCGCCTCCCCATTCCAGGGGCGAGTCGGGGACACCGTTGTCCCCCCTCCCGAGGAGGGCCAGACCGTAAGGGATGGCCCTGGGTCAGCCGGGGTGCAAGGGATATGTCGATGACAACCTCACCTTTGACCTAGCACCACGACCCACAGTCGGCGTGCGGTTTTAGTCGATTCGAGTCCGACATAATCCCCCCTTCTGGCTCCGGCAGGGGAGGTATTCGAGGGGATTTCAGCACGAAAAAAAAGTAAGAAAAAAGGTAGGTGAGATACTTCGTCGGAGTCGAAACTTAAATCTAAACTTATTACCTCATCTTTGCGTTACAGTCGAATCTTTTTTATTATAAAGGACACGTCAATTTGACTTCACCTCGCCTGAAGTAAGTTAAAGGCAAAGTCTCGGAAAGAGGATCTAAGTCTAAACTAGTACTAAACTAACTAATATACACATTATATTATCTGTCCGATCATAGCTTATAAACTAACTGTACCCGTTAATACTGGCAGTAATTACCATAATCGTACGCGTATATCACGATCATAACATAATATTAGCGGGTGGTGTAAAGTAATTACACAGTTTGATTTGCCTGATGAGGGTGGATAGATGGTAATTTTACAAACACAAACAGCCCTCAAAATTTATGCGGGTCTGTTCTGAAACCTCTTTGATTTGAATTTGCTGTATGTTTTTCTTCCGCTAAACAATAGCTCAATTCATTAATGTTTAGGTAAGTGGACATTTAAATAAAAATATTAATTTGGACTCATGTTGGACCACAACGACATTATACAATAATGTTAATGGGAATTAACGCGATTATGGTATAGGAACATACATAGCTTTGATTTGCCAGACGTATATCTTTAACAATTTCCGACCCGTATCCGTATGCTATACCTAATAACTTTTAAACTATCGCGTTCCATGATATACAATAATTTTGTATATCATGGAACGCGTCAGGTGTTCAAAAAAGGGTAGGTCAGAAACACTCAAAACCGGTGAACCGGCTTGCATGAAAGGTTTTATAACAGTAGAGGAAGCTCGTGAAGGATAGAAGCAAGTGGCGGGCTTTCTCTGCCTACCCTGGAGGGAAATAGGCGTGAGTGTATGTAATATTATATTTGTTGTTTGAGAATGTCATGTATCTGATGACTTGCTCTCCAAAGTCATTAGTTTAAGTGTTCGCAATGTCGAATGCCATATTATAGATGAACCACAGTTTCGACTATTAGTTGCACATGATTTTCGGAGTCAAGTAGTAAATCCAATTAATATTTATCCAATTAAGTCTTATAAAGGTGATAATCGACGGTACGTAGGCCTGAAACATAACAATGGTCTAGAAATACAATGCAGCAGGTACGTTAAATTAAATAACTAATCAAAAGTAGTTTTCATGTTAAATCAAATTCTAAAACTAAAGCGAACTAACGAAATTGCGAAGTAGTATTCAAAACGAATACAGAGCATACCACAAATTCAATTTACTTTAGAGTATTGACGTCACAATACATTAGAAACTTTCGAATAAGCAATTAAAATTGAAAATTTGGGTTGGTTTGATTGAATGAACTCGTAAACAAATTTCCATTTACTCTACTAACTTCAAGTAAGAATTATTGGATATTTAAATTATGTTTGAATAAATTTAGGAAGTTAGTAACTAAATAATCTAAGTAATTTCTGTTTATAGTTTTGAAAGTGACGCTATAATATTATTAGAGCTGCTAACGGTCTCAAATATTCACACAAGCAGAAATGTTTAAATCTTATTATGATGTTCTTTGTGCTATTGAAAGGTACAAAAAAGGGCCATATCCAGGAAATTTGTTTGTAGATTTTAAAAATATGATGATTGTCTATAATACAATCTTCGCCCTAATTTTAACGACTAGCTGTTGCCCACAGTTTTGCCCGAGTGGATGTCGGTCGTCGCAATCAAATATAACCTATATCGTTTCTCAAGTTCGAAATTACCTGTATACCAAATTTCATCGAAATCGGCTCAGTGGTTTAGGCGCTAGACAAACAGATAGATAGACAGACAGAGTTACTTACAAATTCATAATATTTTTTTTTTCTATAAAAGACACGTCAATTTGACTTCTTGGTCTCGTATGGATAATTTCTACCCCTACCGTACTGAGATATCTTTTATCGTGATGAAAGTGATTTGAGGACACTCCAATTTTGACATAATCTCCTTTCAAATAAGTGTGTAGAAACAAAAGCGGACATTCATAATACTTGGTAACAAATTAGTTTTAGTACTTCGGAGTCCAGCGCAGCGGAATATTTAACATCTTTCATCCTCTTTGTTCTTCTAGTACCGTGACCCTGCGCCCTAACAGGGCACTCTGCCAAATGCACTAAAGACACCGTCCGCAATTCAGTTCAATCTAAATAAATTATTATTTTATGGCATAGTTTTACCCCACCTAGTATTCGAATCTGGGTCAAAATTTGACCATAATCTTAATTGCTTTTGTTAAAGTAATAATAGTGGACTGTAATTTAGTAATTTGTACTGGTTTATTGGCTACGTTGAACCACGTGACTAAAATAAATAAAAAATATAATTATAAGGTTTAAATCCAAGGTGAATTTGTAAAGTAAGTAATTTGATGTAATCGTTGTAGCTTTTACTGCCCCTTCTTTCTCTTATGACTGTTTCTCCACTACTTTTAAAATACTCTCGAGGCGGAAAACAAGATATCAAAAAATCTGATAATAACATTATATTATTAAATAATCATTGCCGTGCCACTAAGTACTAGCAAAAAAACGTAAGTTTTAAAAGTTAATGAAACAGTACAAATTGCAATTATACAAATTTAACAATACCTAAAACAGTTCGCAAGAAAGTTGGTAGATGGCTCCACCATCGCCCTTGAAGACGGATATAAAGAAAAGGGAAATTTGAAGTGATTCAGGTGTGGCTTAATAGCTTGGTTGGAAAGCTTTCCTTTGTAAGGGAATGGTAGTGGGTTCAAGTCCCACTTGAGCATTTGATTTTTCCCGGTGTATTCTAAAAAGAAAAATTAATAGATTTTTTTTGCTTTAGTCTGTGGAGCCGTCGTGTAGATAGACTTATTACAGTTGGTTTACATATTTATTTTCTTTATTTTTATGCACTGCCTGCAAATGTGAACAAAATAAAGTTTATCTGTCCCTAAAGAAATATCCAATTGGCTAGGTTCCTTTTAGCTGAGTTTTTAAAAGAATGTTGACACAAATTGAATAAAGTTCCAGATTTAATTGAAGTTCAACGGCCCTTTATTTTATTAGGTTCCCGTTGGATGGAAGTTAATTATAAGAGCAGTGTCTTCGTTCTTTAGCAGAACAAAGTCTAATATGTAGCAGGATTCGGTGGTTATTTACATCACCCACAGGTTCCCAAGAGGTTTTGCTGGGCGTAGAGACAAAATTAGTTAAAGAGGGCTGAATATAATATTTTCTAAAAATGTTAACTATAAATCAATAATGGGACTATAACTTATTATTTTTTCACTTTCATTATCGTTTATATCTACTCAAGCGACAACTGTATTTAAGAGAATTCAATTCTACCGTACGGTAAAGTTTTATAGTGCTTGCCATCTGACTCCAAACCCAAGTAAAAAGGCTATACCTGCAACTTCTACATATATACAAGTAAAAGTTTTGAATACAAAACAAAACATTTAAACTGTTTTCTTTAACAGTCCCTATAAAAATTCAAAATTCAAAATGTAATACGTCATTATATTTTTTTTAACGTTAAGATAACATTATCGTTTAGCGGGCTTTTCTTTTTGCCGTTTTAATGCTCTTTTAGCTATCACGTTCACTTAGTAATGAACGATGTGAATTAGTATTATTATTTAAGTTTAATTTTCCTTTTCATTATATTCGCTTCTGCCAGCGAATAATCTGTTAATAAGCCCGTCTAGACTGGCGAATCGTGGAATGTATAGGATTTGACATATACGACAGTCTATAACGCATGTCATAAACGTCAAATCCCATAAATTTGTCATTCTATCCCACCAAACGCCGGTCAACAAAATGTCACTTGTCTAGAAGGGCTGATGTACCAGCTTGTATTATATACATATATTTGGGCCGTAAGTGAAAAATAGAGATAATAGTTATGTGTTTGATGCATCAATCATCATGACTTTTAAATGATTTGTGTTTCCATTCCAAGGTAATGTTATTGTTATTGAAATTATGTTATTTAGTTGAAAAGTACCGTGCCTAATAGTAATCAAACGCTCTACCCAGTACAGGTACTCTAGTACCTGCTTTCATGTCAATAAATATTTCGGCTACATTTATACGCAGTATCGATTCCCCTTTGTCTTCAATTGAAAACTTTTTACCACTATTGTATGAATTGAATGGTAGAACCACAAAGCAAATGAATGCGGTGCTCGTGGAACAAATTGAAAGAAAAAAATACTATTCGATATTGAAACAGGGAACGAAAATATGCGCTGCCGGCTATTATGGACAGTAAGACCGTTGACTGCCAGCGTATTATCAAGCAAGTTCCTCTTCCCTACTGATTACACTATCTACTATTAGTAGTATTCTGAGACTTTGAATTATTTTCTATTACTACTAGTTAAAACTGGTTTTCAAATTTAAAATGAAACATTAAAATTAGCCTTTCAAAATGGGTTACATTTTCCAAAAAAAAATAGATATTTAGAAACTTTAGAGACGACACATCGATATTTTCGATCTTTCCCTTACAGGGCGATGGGCCTTAAGGACGGATAAAAATAGAAGGGATAATTTAAATCACATCGGGCGTGTCCTGGTAGCCAAGTTGGTCAAGTTCGAGTCCCGCCCAAAAAGATTCCTTTTCACTATGTATTCGATTTGTATAGTTAGCATTCTTAATGCTGTAAAATTCATTCAAGTACTTCTGGAATATACAGAATGGTGTAGTAAATAAAATGAGCTTCAATGTTCTGATGAACTTCTACTAAAGTTATGTACTTACGCCTTCACTTCCCCAAAGGTTGTTTTACACCCATATTTTGCTCACTGTGTCGCGTAATAATGAGTGAGTCTATTAATAGTTACTTCGCCCTTCTGAAGTTAACCCTTCTAGAAACGCTTTCACACTAGTGGTACTACCAACCTATTTACCCGTAGAACCAAGGAGTGATGCGACGTGATTACCTATATTGAAAAAATTGAGATACTATTTATTTATTTATTTAGTTTTTTCGTACTCACAAGAACAAACATACAGGTACAACATAGGTGGAAATAGTTGTGTGGTGTATTATGTGGAAACTGTTGTTTCTTTGTTGTGATAGGATGATGGTTTGAAAGCAAAAAGTTGTTTCAAACGAGGCATGTAGTTTTATTGACATTCAGTATTAGGTCTAGGACAGGCGATTTAAAGAGGCTCTGGTGAGTTTGTGTACTTTAGAATATCGACAAAATCTTTATGCCGAGTCCCTATCTAGGACAGATTTTTCCTGTCAGTTTAAAAGATCAATCAAAAACCGGGATCCCACCTTTTAGCATAAAATTTTAAGGCAGAATATAGTTTGGCATAACGTTTTCGCATAACTTTCAATAGCATAATAATTCTATTGCATAATAATCCTTTGGCATAATGCAAATGTTAGCATAACTATCATTTAGTATAATATGTTTTGCCATAAGAAGGAGTTGCATAGATTTTAATGGCATAATGATTGTGTATTTTAGGTCTACTATATTTATGCATAGTTATAATTCGCACAATGTTTTTAGGACAGTCACTACACAACCCGATTTTTTTGTTATGTTATGCGTTTCTAACATTATCTATATATATAAAAATGAACCCCTATTTCCCTTGGTCACGACATCACGCCTGAACGGCTGAACTGATTTCGCTAATTCTTTTTTTGTTGTGTTTGTTATTGTTAGGAGAAGGTTCTTATGAAAGAAAAAATGAAAAAAATGCGCGGAAAATTAGAAAATTTAAGAATACATAACCACCATATAAAATAGCTGATCCGACATACGCCATGTCTAAATTTTGAATTTGGAATACCTACGAATTGGAACAAAATGTGTTTATTATTCTAATACTGATGTACGATATTCTTCTATGTTATCTGACGTTTGATATAGAATCGACATAATGCGTGCAAATATCGTCACAGGCAGGGTGATTAGTAGATATTCTTCTGAATTAACAAAATGCCCGTTGCTTGGGCCGCGAAAATATTTATGGTGGCTATTTTTTATTTAGGTCGAAAAATTTATGGTTTATGGTAGTATGAACGCCCTTGAGCGTAGAGGTATATGGTTGTATGGGTCCCATAGGTATATAGGCTGCGTAGGTGTAAGTATGGGCCCCGGTGAGTGTTGGGAGCTCCGTGGGCGGATGGGGCCCGAATCGGAATGCTTTCCGTTCTCAAAATAATTAGGAGAATTTGATACAGCTAATCCATACTAATATTATAAATGCGAAAGTAACTCTGTCTGTCTGTCTGTCTTTCTGTCTGTCTGTCTTTCTGTCTGTCTGTCTTTCTGTCTGTCTGTCTGTATGTTACGCTTTCACGCCTAAACCACTGAACCGATTTTGATGAAATTTGGTATAAGGGTAGATTGGACCTTGAGAAAGGACATAGGCTATGTTTGGTCGCAATAACTGACATCCACGCGGGCGGAGCCGCGGGCAAAAGCTAGTACTTTATAAAATTATGCTTCATTATTATTATGCTATTAGTATTTATGACAACAAGCATTATGCCAACACATTTATGATTAATAATATTATGCCTTATCATCATAATGCTGAATTTCGTTATGCCAATGTTATTTATGTCTATATATTTTATGCTTTTCATTAGTAAACCTTAAAAAACCTGTGTACCCGTTACTACAGTATAAGTCCTCCAATATCAGCCTCTAATATTTCTTGGGAGTATAGTTTTTGGCACCATGAACGTAATACTACGCCAAATATTTTACAGTCGACGTATCGAGTTGGAGTTTGTTTTGTATTGAAAGATTGAAACCATCCGTTTATTGGAAGTGATTTGCCCATTTTTTGATCACTCATCTTGTGGTAATGGATTTTTTATATATCTAACTAATCAAACACGGATCCATGACAGTAAATCTTTCGCTGAGATTTATCGAGTATCACTTTCGATATTTTTGAGGGCTATAGCTGTTCCCTGGTGTAAAGGATTGACGTTACGCGAGGGATATGTCGATGACAACCTCACCTCCGGCCTAGCACCAAGACCCACAGTCGGCGTGCGGTTTTAGTCGGTTCGAGTCCGACATAACCTCCCCTTCCGGCTCCGGCAGGGGGGGTATCCGAGGGGATTTACGCACGAAAAAAAAAGGGGTGGCATTTGTTCATAAGTATCCTACAACACACTTCTTAAAGCTTCAAAGCAATTGAAGGTGTATATTTGCTGTAGTTCACCGCAGTAGGAGCTTAGTAATATAATTTTCATTATTCTTGTTAAGTGTTCTTTTTCAAAGAAATGCATCCATATTCTTATTCGTAGTATAGATTGTAGTTGTAAAACCTTGTAAAGTTCTTTATATAATGCCTCATAACGATTCTTCAATCAGCTAGATACTTTCTTACTTTACTTAAATTGTTTAAACGATTTAACGAAGTAAGTATCTTTTTATTTCATACTAGCTTTTGCCCGCGGCTCCGCCCGCGTGGAAATCGGTTCCCGGCAATTATTCGATGTTTTCTCACCTTTTAAACCTTCCCTAGGCCTCCACAAACATTTCAAGACCAAGATAAGATAAATCCGTTCAGCCATTCTCGAGTTTTAGCGAGACTAACGAACAGCAATTGATTTTTATATATATAGACTAGCTGTCCCGGCGAACTTCGTACCGCCAATTTTTTAGATCCCGTTCCCGCTGCACCATTTAGGGGGATGAAAAATAGATGTTGGCCGATTCTCAGACCTACTCAATATGCTCACAAAATTTCATGAGAATCGGTCAAGCCGTTACGGAGGAGTATGGCAACGAAAACTGTGACACGAGAATTTTATATATTAGATAAACCTTTTTTATTTCTTAAATCAGTTTCTTCTCTGTCCTGTAAAATTGTGAAACAATAGATAGGACCGTTTGCCAGTTCACATGTGATATGACGTTGTGTTAACCTCGATGGTCAAAATACAGTAATTACTCGTCCCAGTAGATTGATATTGAAAATGAACTACAAAATGTGTAACCACTAATTTGTGTATTTGTAGTGCATATTTTATGAAATAAAACGTAAATTGGATTATTAAATAGGTATACTAATTATTACACCCAACCTACATATTATAATGTCCAAAGTATTCATGTATTTGGTATTATTTAAAGTATATCTGTATGTCTGTATCGGTTCAGTTTAATTGCTAAAAAAGTATAACACGTTGGGATTTTTTCTTCTCAACCAGTTACTGCTACACTGCCAGTGGGGACGCCGTTTAACCGGACGGATGATCAGCTCTCCCGTGTGGGGCCATTTAACCTAATTCCCCTCTAACGATTGTCATATATGTTCGTATGGCAACCGGGACCGACGGCTTATCGTGCTCTCCAAGACACGACCAGACCAATTCATGCATAAAAATATTTGCACTGAGCGTGGATCGAACTCGCGCCTCCTGCGTAGCGGCCGCGTTCACTACCGCCACGCCACGGAGATTGTCTTCCCAACCAGTAACAGTGTTACTCGTTTGGGTGTTACTAGGTGGGAATACATCTAATTTTGTAACTTTACAAACTTAATACATAACACTAAACAAAAACAACTTCTATAGTTATACATCAAATATAAAAACGACCTCCTACGGATGGCAAACTGAGACCCACACATGGTTCCCTCATAGCTACTAACCCTTTTTTGTTTCTCGATTCGGAATTTCAACCATTACACTGGAGATTATATTGACAGGACGGTAATTTCAAAGGAAATAAATAAAAGTGGAAACATATTTGAAAAAAAAAATCACATTCGTTTTTAAAACAATACCAAATGTTGTCAGGGTCGTATCGAATGGTATTCGCGTAGAAATTGATATGTAATATTGTTGTGAAAGGTTCTCACAAACAAGATTAGAGGCGGGTACGTGCCTTGGGTCGTCAGTAAATCTAATTGTGACTCCTCGTGCCGCCCGACGGGCGTCGATCGGCGAATGAATTCAACAGTATACACGCCTATTATTATTTACATTTTATTTTTTTGATATGACGTTTTTACTTCCATTTATACGTGATACGAAATATGGGCGTGAAAAGGCATCTAACGAGGCCGTCAAGCTGAGTGCCACCACTGTTAACATGGTACATGTTTCCGAGGGTGACCCTCTTTCCGAGACTTTGCCTTTAGCTTAACATCAGGCGAGGTGAAGTCAAATTGACGTGTACTATATAAAAAAAAAAAATGGTCACATATTAGATACCCATTTGACATTAATAATGGTTCTTACTATTTTGACATCATCAGACAGATTAGACAGCCCAGACTTAGCAGTGGAATACGGCAATCAGTCCCACGTAATAGGTACTGGTGAAATGTGGGTGTTAAGTCACCTCTGGCTAACCATCTGGGGCTGAAGGTGTGATTGTATCTATGTATGTATTATTGTGATACTTCTATAGGTATAATCGTGTTTTATAAATTATAACGAACTTCTGATGCGACCATGGATTAGTCCGTAACGCTAAGGTGACGATGAATTATCATTAACCAAATTGTTCTCATAGTTGCTTACATTTTATTTGCAGATTTAAAGTAAATTCTCATTAATCATATCGTTTAACGCAACTTCATATGACCTTTCTTTGAAAAACCGATTGCCTGACTCAATGTTACTTTTGAAGTAAAATAAAACTATCAAATATAAATCAGGTTTTGATTCACCGTCACACAGGTCTGAACTGACGTAGCTACAAATAAAACAGCTGAAAATAACTGTACTGCGGAGTGCGGAAAAATAGAACTGCACAAATTGATAAAGTGAAAAACAAACGAAGATGTACAATAATGTTAACGGTTTGATGGAACGTGAAAGTTAAAAAAAATAGTATTACAAATGAAGATTTCCAGGTTTTGGTAATCAATTCATAATGCTATTATATAAATACAAATAAAAAAATATTTATTTTGCGCAAAAGGGGTAGGTACAGTAGTGTGTGAGCACAATTATATAATTGATCAGCCATATTCCGCCTTTAGGCTAGCAAACATAAGTATGTAATTTAATTAACCATATAAATTTTATAAAGTTGACTACGTATACAATTATTTCATATATTATAATAAGGTTACTAAACAAAATTACTAATAATACGATGTCATAATGTACAAAGTTACAAGAATTTATATTATGTCAATAAGTAAATCAATAAATAATATAATGTCACAGTAAATAGGTTTTTCTTTTTAAGTTAGAGACTTAAGTAAATCTCGTATATAGTATTTTTATTATAGAACCAAGTCGACTATTAGTACTTGTATATCATATAAAGGTCTTGTATCACGAAAAACTTATCATTTCTTCTTGCAACACAATATCTCTTAGAACTTATTTAATATCTAAGCGTGAAATTTGGAAAGTTCCACGTCTAAGTTCTGGAAGTAAAAATAAATATTTCTTTGTTGGTCAGCCCTGGGGCAACGGTTCATAGAATACTTTGAAATAGAAAAAATACACGACAAAAGTTCAAATAACGATATTATACTACTTCAGAAAAAAATTAAGGGGACGGATACTTAAAATACGATAAAAATAATCTTCCGAAGTAACAAGAGGAAAAAAAATATGATTTCCAACTGACTGCTCTATTTTTTTCCTGTCCTTCACCTTGTTTAATCTTTTGAGGTTCATTTAAAAAATAAAACGGTTTCGTTGAGGCGTCGCGCGTCGTAGAGCAGTTAACAATAGATAAGGGTTTGTTGAGGATGATATTTTTAGTTTATATTATGTTATAGCTGGTAGCCACTGCATGGTGTGGCCCAGAATAACATTATTTATCCTATTTATACTTGTTCTTGTTAGGTATCATTGAATGATAAGCGGTAACTTTCAGATAACTTTATTCCTAGGTTATTTATAATGCTATATAGATGTAATTAGCATTATTTCTTTTAAGAATTAACTCTTGAATGAACTCTCTGATATAGTAGGTACTCTCAATTTATGCCCGATGTGATTCAATTTCATTCATTCCGATAGTTCAAAGAACATTGGTGGATGACTCCACTGTAGGCTTGAAGAGGGATTAAAGTAGAAGGGAATTTTGAATCACATCGGGCGTGTCGCGGTAGCCTAGTTGGTCAAAGCATTCCCCCTGAAAGGGAAAGATCGCGGGTTCGAGTTCCGCCCGAGAAGATTCATTTTTTCCTATGAATTCGATTCTTATAGTTAGCATACTTAATGTTATAAAATTCATTTTTATTTTTATCGAAGATGGCGTTTCCCGCTTGGAATACCAAAAACAACACTCACAATCGTAATATGTATAATACAAATGAGAATTACTAGGAATACCATTTTTTATTTTACTTAAGTTACCATAATAACCGGATTATTGTGTATTTCGATTTAAAACATGTAAAATTAATAAACTTAGTATTCCACATAGAATCATGACAACTATATATTTCATTTATCCATTAATCATTTTTTTAATCGAGGTTTTTATTTTAATCGATATTTGAAATTTTTAAGCAATCACTATATCCATCTGTCTAAAATACAATAATATAATGGACGGAGTATAGTACTAAATAAAATTCTCAATAGTTTGGCAGACTATATCTGTTACTAAACAAAGAACCACATTTTTCCATCTAAAGGGATGTGCTGCTATTAAATGTGTCGTCATTACAGCCTATTTATACTATATCGGAGGACAGGGCCTTCGCCATTCGAGTGTAGTGTACTTAACCTGGCTGTTTCCCTAATAAAGTTTTATTATTATTGCTCGAAAGTAATCGTAACATTGCTATTTGGTACCAATAATAT
Source organism: Eilema sororculum (assembly GCA_914829495.1). Classification (NCBI taxonomy): domain Eukaryota; kingdom Metazoa; phylum Arthropoda; class Insecta; order Lepidoptera; family Erebidae; genus Eilema; species Eilema sororculum. The sequence continues at coordinate 9,342,061 of OU618545.1, read as the reverse complement.
CTTTTATATAGATAGACATACACTCAAGCGTAAATACAACTGAGTTATCAGTACATTTTGCTCTCAACAGCAACCTGGAGTCAATGTGGGAGAGGCAACAGATTAATACATCCATACTTAATATTATAAAAAATGCGAAAATAACTCTGTCTGTCTGTATGTTACGCCTACGATAATTTGGTATAAGGGTAGATAAGATCGTGAGAAAGGACATAGGCTATGTTTGGTCGCGATAACCCACACCCACGCGGGTGGAACTGCGGGCAAAAGCTAGTTTCCAATAGTTTGTAGTGACAAATCTTTACTATTCTTGTAATGTAAAAATGGAACCAATGTAAATGTACCAGTGTAAATGTAAATTTTGTATGAATTTTATTATTCCGGTCATAGTTAACGTGAAAGTCGCATTGATATTCTGCCTTCTGAAATTAGCATTGCTAAATTTTCACCAAATTATCTACTCTAACAATAAAATTGATTGCAAATCGTAAGATTGAACTAATTAGGAAGGGTATTCCGTTTATCGAGCTCTAGATATTATTGTAGGTATGTATTTATAATAAATCAAGTACAAGACAACTTATAATAATTACATAGTACGGCCTATTTCGCAATTATGAGGCCGTTGAGGCCCATTATTGGTCCTAATGACGAGTGCAATTGCTCCTAAATTGTTAGATACATAAGATTTCTAACATAATCCATACTTCCATACTAATATTATAAATGCGAAAGTAACTCTGTCTGTCTGTCTGTATGTTACGCTTTCACGCCTAAACCACTGAACCGATTTTGATGAAAATTAGTATAGGGGTAGATTAGACCATGAGAAATGACATAGGCTATGTTTGGTCGCGATAACCGACATCCACGTGGGCGGACCCGCGGGCAGAAGCTAGTAATAAATAATTGTTGTATAACAAAATATGGTGGATCCGAACATTAATTATACAACATATTTATTTTTGTGCAATTGATTTGCACAAAAATAAATATTAAAAACGTAGAGAATTTGTGCCACTCAGAGTTGGGATTATCTTTGACAACACTTTTGTGAACATGTCATTTTTTTAAGCCCCACAAAATTGCAATGTTCCAATGGTTCATGACAGAAATGTTCTGTCAAATGAATGAGGCATTTTTATGATTCAATTAGCTTTTGCTCCTGCCTCCGTAGAGTAACACCCTTACAGTAAACCACTGTCAAAGAAAATTTCTACGGTCTAACGGTAGTCTATGCAGGTGAACGGTGGGCAAGTAGCCAATACTGATCCCACAAAAATTCAAACATCCATTATCTAAAAACATCTTCCACAAAATTTTACATTGATATTAAAGTATCTCCACCCCTTTTTCTCGCCCAGAAAACGAACGTTTATACCTCGTCATGGTAAGCACCAAATAGTATAACAAAGTATACACGGTGATGAAAGATAGTCTGACCATAGCTCATAGTGACAGCACAGCAAACGATTGATCGACAATAACATTGACAGCTGGCAGCCTTGACTTATAAAATATACGCTTGGATTCGACGGAATCTCTAACAATAATAATGGTCAAAATTATGTCTGTTATCGAAATATTTTTGTATACTGTGTGACATAATATTTATCTGAGACGAAAGTGCGAAGTTATGTTACACTTTGAATGAAATTTCAAAGCAATTAGTATGCTAACTATTCAGATTTTTTAAGAACAGAATTTGAAAAGTGAATCGCTCATGCGCGACCAGACCCTTATATGGGGTATGCTGTAACCGCTCTTTGGTCAAAGTGTTCCTCCCCCATTTCTTTTCGCGAGTTCAAGACCCATCTCAATAATCATTGTGTAACACGTACAAATAACGCATACCTATAGATAAAAAAAAAACAAAGATAATATAATAGTACCATTCTGCATTAATATCGTAATATGACATTAACAATAAAGTTCCATTGTTTCTTATATCTCCCGTTGTCCGTTTAGAAATATTGTTTGAGCGACGTAACAAAGGTACCTACCGTGTCAATAATTCCACGAAGCCTTCCTAAGACGGATAATCTTGTAATTTTTTCCCAGATACCTTATGTGATATGTCAGGTATTATTCACTGGCCGACCCACACATTACGTTCAGCGCAAAATCCTAAATAAGATATATTTTATTATTAAATTACAAGGGTCAGAGATAACATTGTACGGATCTGTAACTACGCCAGAAGTAAAAGGGGTCTGTAAGCATTTCGTCATATCATTTATTTAGAATATTTTGTTTGCTCCAATAAAATTTTAGCTTGTGATATACAAATATAAATATATTATCTTACTCCTACTTATATTGCAAAATAGTATGAACTGTAAGATGTTTGGACATTGTAGATTTTGTTTTGTATATTGAGATTAGATCACATATTATTACAAAAATGGGCGTCTAATTGGTCTTCTAGTTCATCATAATATTATATTTGACATAATATATAGTTTGAAAAATAAACCGCTTGGATGTAAAACACATACCGACTATGACAAACATTGATAGAGGCATAATATGTCGCTGTGGACTATAATTTAGGCTACTTCATAAATGAAGTCTATAGCTTTGGAATACAAGGAACTTTGGCGTAAATTAAAGAGCAGAATATCACTAAAATCGCTATTCGCGTCTATCTTTAAAACTAAGTTACGTATTTTGATGCGGTTTCTTTTAATAGATAGAGTAATTCAAGAGGAAGGTTTATGTGTGTAATAAATGCTTAATATAGAGGGTGCAGCGGGAACGGAATCTAACACCACGCGAGCGGAAAAATTGGCGGTACGAAGTTCAAATTACCATTTAATATAAATTATGCTTCTACTAGTTTTGTGTAGCTCAATATCATGCTTTTGTTTATATTATTTCATAATTGTTTTCTAACGTGCAGGAATCTCATATGGGTATAATAAATAGAGATTTATAAATAATAAATTTATGGGTAACCTCATAGTGTTTCGTCACGGTAGCTCATAGTCAAACATTTTTCCCGTTTGACCTTGTTATATTAATTTACTTACCTCTGGCACCTTTATATATTATATTTATTTAGTAGCTAGAATAATCCGTTTTATATATAACTAGCCTATGCCCGCGACTTAGTCCGCGTTAAGTTCGGAATAGAAAGGTATAGACACCCTGCTCCTGTTTCCGCGACCCAGATAAAGTTCCTTAAAGTTTCTGTGAGCCTAGTACTTCATGCAAATGTACCAGGGTCACAGAAATACTGATACCGTGAGCGCGACCCACAGGAACCTATACCCGGGATAAAATATAGGTCGAACGGGATGAAAAGTATTCTATGTCCGTCTCCTAGTTATAAGCTACATTCCCATCGATTTTCAGAAAAATCGGTACAGCCGTTCCTGAATTATATATAGTGTAACAAACACGACTTTCTTTTATATAATATATATAGATAGATATGAGACTATGTACGTATTTGATTAAATATCTTGGCTTTTAAGGGAGCGACAACCGTTTGACCTATCTTCTAATGTACCTCCAGAAGCAACGCCAGAGTCTCGACCATTAATTAGCTGGTATATTATCAGATGAGATTGGCTCCAGCTCCGAAAATAATAGTGCAGTAATGACATTTATCAAGGCGAAAAATCTGCATATTATTTAGTAACTAGCTGTCACCCGGGGCCCCACCTGCGTGAAATTCTGTTGCCGTTCCCGTAACCTACGGGAACCTATTCCATAGACCTATCTTTGTTCTAAATTTCCGTCAGATCCGTTCAGCGTTCCCATCCGTTCAAAATGTGGTCACAAACTTATATTATATTACGTAGGATTCACGTTGCGCGTGAACTTGAAAACTGTTAAAGGTGGTTAATCTGCTTAGGCGATTGGCACACTGCGACGCGCGATGCGGCGTCGAGCGTTGTTGCGTCGACGCGGCGTCGCGCTCGTCGCCTCTACGGAGCTCATTTTGTATAGAAAAACGCGGGGTGCCACACACTGACAACGCAATCACGCGCGTTGCTGCAGAATACGCGCGTACAAGCAGAAAACGCGAGGTATGGCACACTGAAATCTGCAATCACGCGCGTGATTTTCGAGTGAGTTTTAGTCCGAGAGCTGTTAGAAATTTCTGTGTAGGTATTTGAGACGAATTGAAATTAATATTTTTGCAATGCAACATGACTATATACGTCAAATTTAGAGCACTTTCACATCAACTGACGTCCGATATCCAATATCCGACATCCGAGATCGGAGGAAGTCAAATATCGATGCCCAATATCGGGTATTGGAGCCGACACCACTGTTTTGGCTCGTTATCGGAACACGCAGAGACTGCAAGCGACTTTCAACCTAAATGGCATTTTCTTAGTTACGTCTCTTTTCGCGTTAAAAGATGACGCTGATCACGAATATAAGAAAAAAAAAATAGTTACTATGTCATGTCAATAAGTCGAAAATAGCTTGCACTTCTAATCATTTTCTCTTCATCTCTAGCGTTCCTAATAGAGTCTGGGCTATCGAGCTAATGGTCATCCGACCGGCTTTACTTTATTTTTCTCAAAATTTTATATTATTTCACAAACCTACCTACCAAAAAAATTCTAATATCTCTCGGACTATACTAGCTCCCCGCGTCGACGCGCGTCGACGAACGACGCCGCGTCGAGCGTTGCAGTGTGCCAATCGCCTTAAAGAAATTTTATAGACGGTTCTAGTTCATGTGCAATCCATGCGTGACGTACGTTCAATATCACTGCACAATGGGGACGCGTATTTTAACGTGCTAACCCCTACTCGGGATCGAAACGGAATGGCGAGTTTTAATTTTAAAATTTGAGGAGATTTTGTGCCCTTTTTGTTTAGGCCCGTAAAAATGTCGGAAATAGAATCAGCGTCGTTTTGTTTCTGTAATATGATTTCATTTTGTGTCTTTGTGGGTTTATATTGGAATAAAATATGATTTGTTACGTAATGCCTTCAAAACTTTTTACGACGTTGATATTATGAGCAGTTATTTAAATAATTAATCATAATATCACCGTCATTAAAATGCTGAAGGCCCATACCCCATTATAATATTAGTATTATGTATAATGGGGTATAGGTATGACACTCCAACAATATCTTTCGAGCCTAAGCCAATCTCTACTACAGCCCGTTAAAAATAAAGTTTAAAACTAAAACCCGACTTACCGAAAAATCACGCTCTAAATAGTAACAAACAAGAAAGATAGCCGTGGTCGTATGCCACTTTTCTCTAGAATATATTGTTTTGTTAGAGTAAGTGGCATACGACCACGGCTATCTTTCTTGTTTGTTACTGTTTAGAGCGTGATTTTTCGGTAAGTCGGGTTTTAGTTTTAAACTTTATTTTTTATTTATATTATTTTGGGGCAAGGTAAAGCTAATAATTTATACATATTTGAAATGTGCTTACTAAGCCCTTTCATTTGATACTAAACACGGCATATATAACTAAAATTATTTTTTTAACACAGTACCTTATGAGCGCTAGAGGGCGCCACACAAGATTGAGTGACACGTCATATAGCCTATAACCATCGGACGATAAAGCCGCTTGTAACGATACCTCATTGGTCCAGTTCTACTAAGTAGTTGAGGAGCTATGAGGGAACAAATGAACATACATACATACATACATACATACATAGCCTGTCAAAATCATGACCCTCCTTTTGGCTTCGCCGTAGTCGGGTAAAAACAGCTGATTGACAGATGAGGCTCTGGACAAGCTTACTTTTCAGTGTTGGTCAGAGGTCGGTTGGTCAGATAGCAGTCGCTCCCATAAAAACCAATTAACCAAATGACGGCATATTAGGATATCGGACCTGGCACTCCCAAGCCCCTTGTACTTTAGAAGAAATCGGGATGAGTTCGTAAGTGAAAATCGTCATAATAATTTTAATATTAAAATGTTATACCATATCTGAAAGATACTTTAATTTCTCTAAATAAAGGGGGTTTAAAGGGATTTAAATAATAAGGAGATGAAAAGGAAATAAATAAGAGAAAGGATAATAAATTCAGATAGGAATCTGATAAATTCTAATATGTTGTCATGACAGGTATTTCATAAAGCAAATATTATAACTTTCTAAACCTTTGAATTTCCTTTGATAATTTGTTTTTATCTCACAAAAGACTACCTTTCAGAGGAATACAGAAAATTTACCTCTGATATTCGATATAGGGTTATACCTAAAAATCTCACGATACATTCGTTGCGAAGCCCTAATTCTTTGTAAGCCTCAGATACGATTTATTGCAGGGATTTCTTTTACAAAACTAACCTTTCAACATTCCACTAATAAATGTATAGTTTAAAAGATTATACATAAGATTTATAGGTTCGTATAATATACTGAATTCCTGAAGAATACAATAAACGATTGTTCAAACGTGTAGGTAGGTTGGTTGGTGGTGGAAGGTGACTAAGGGATAGGGCTGTTCTTCATGCAACAGATTACTGCGTATATTAATACAGCCCGTGACCAATTACCCGCTTGATGGCAATAGGCTCGACCCTTATAACGTGGGACTAAAAATCATAGAATTGGTGAAACGTGGGTGTTAATTGATACACGTACCTATTCCTCGGGGATTTAGGGGCTTAATTATATGTTTGTATGAGTGTTCAAAAATAAATATGACTGTTTATAAGGTTTATTTGTTATTACGTCACGACCACTACGATTACTATTACTTTTTATATACGTGTATGTATACTACCTTAGTAAGCGTCACGTAATTATTTGGTCGGAAGAAGGTTAGAATTTCACGGTCAGTTTAGGTAAGGGCTATTACCACAGGCTATTACCTAATTATCTAACTGTTCCATAATTAATGTCTAATTAAATGGTAAGAGTCATAATTAATGCCCGTTTTAAATAGATACATATTGGTTTTCCCTATGTATTTTGAATTTAAAAGTTAGTTAAATATTAAATGTTATAATAATAAAGGAGCATGGTTCTCAATACTATTATTCATATATAAAAATGTTATTGTTCTCAGAATAGATCGTCCAAGAGAACCCTCATTTAGATTGTTTTAATAGTTTCCCAACCTTTTCTAGAATAGATATTTGTACATTTCCACACATTCGGGGTTTTGTTATGACTATTTGTTTATCTGAACATGTCTGAATTTTGCAAACTGTGAGTGCTTTGGTTATAATTATGTATGTATGATGTTATATGTACGATCTGAGCTCACAAAAAAGGGTCTTCTCGAACCATGAAATATTCTTTAGCCGCGAACAAAATTTTGCTTTCAAATAAACTGAGCTCTCGAAAATTATGAGTGTTTTGCTGTCTACTTTAGAGTTTAAATACGAATCTACATAGCCATAAATTGTTTTGGTATTTTTTTGTGTGTATTTTATAAGTAAGGTCACGTTTTTTGTGTCATGGCCCTCGTGGGACTGTATGTTGACATTACTTTTATAAAACTTTCAGGCTTTTATTTCAAACAATATACTGTTGGTGTTCACTATTTCCAGTATTAAATTCAATAAACCAAGAAGACAATAACAATATCATTTGTACCATTTTAAAAAAACATTTTTTAATTAATTTGAATGATTTTTTATAGCATTTATTATGCTAACTTTAAAGTTCGAAATACATCAGGAAAATGAAATGCTCAAGTGGGACTTGAACCCACGACCTTTTCCTTACAGGGGGAATGTTCTTCCAACTGAGCTATTGAGCCAGACCTGAATCGGGCGACGGTGGAGCTATCTACCAACATTCTTACGAACTGTTGGATGAATGATTTTTCAACCATTTTTAACATTGAATTTTGATGACTCCGCCCGAATACGTGAATGTTTTTTTTATAGCATTTATTATGATAACTTTAACTTCGAAAAGTTCAAGTCTCTCTTGAGCATTTCATTTGCCCGATGTATTTTAAACTTTTTTTAATTAATTTTAACATTTGAATTATCTATTTTTATAGCATTTAGTATGCTAATTATAGAAATCGATTTAGAAAGGATTTTAAAAAATTATCTGTCAATTAAAAGCCGCGATCCTTCTCTTAGTGGGAGAATGCTTTGACCACTATCCTACCACTAAGTGCCTGGACCGATCATTTAATTTTGCCTTTCTAAATCGATTTAGTAAAGATACTACAGTTGTGTTGATCCACGCCTGCCACAATATATAAAAATCTGTACTTTTTATTACACTACTGATATGAACCTTCTTCTTACTCAGACAATTGAGCTTATCTGGAGGGATTAGAGAGGATGCTACTGATCTTGGTTACTAATATTCTTGAAAAAGTGAAACTAGTAGAAGAAAAAGACATTTTCACTAATGCTATTTGATAAATTTACACTACAGTAAGAAACATCAGCGCTTGATATTTTCCCTTCTTTCCCCATGACACTAGGGGAAGGCAGGGTAATTACGAACACCTAAGGGAGTTTTGAAATAAATCAAAAGATAGTGTTTGTAAGTAAACTTTAATAGCTTCTTTTTAAAGGTAAATTAATATACTTTAAACTTCTGCAATCAACAATATGAATTTATTTTTATTTCATCAACTTTTGTAACAAAAACAAAACCTCTAGTGTTCGTGTTTACCCGACACTGGTCGGGCAATCACGGACACTTATTGGGGCAATTACGATCGTTCGCAAGTGACCCAGACTAGCCTAAAAATGAGGTCATAATACGACCGATTAATCAGGATTAAACTAAGATTTAAACCTTAGAAACAGTTATTGCCCGGCAAAAATTAACGGCAACTTTTTGCTTTTGACATCGTCAATGGCTTTATTCAAATCTACAACATTATATTTCGTCTCAGTTTTCCTTTTATAATTCCGCGGCATCTAAAATAATAAAAAACAAAATAGAGAATTACTCTCAGTTTTCATTAGACAGCTAAACATCTTTACTGTCCCAAAACAACTAACTTAATAACCGATTTTTATTCTTTATGGGGAAATGCCGAACGTTCGTAATTGACCCACTCAATTCGTTCGCCAATACCCACCAAGGCAATAAAACAAAAACAAAGTTTTAATATTAGGCTATGTTTGTCCCCGGCCGCATGTAATTCTCTTAATAAAATCCTCAAATACTAATTAGTTATGCAAATAAATGTTGTGTTAGAACCATCATTATTTTATAAGTTACACTGAGTTTAATTTATAGGCAAATTGCAACGAATGTAAGTAAATATTTGAATGAAATTTATCTTGTATCCTGTGTGCACCCGTAACTCTCCGCCGGTTGCTTGGCACTAGTGATGGCGAAATTTTTAAGATGGCGACGAGTGAAATCGTGATATCTCTTTCTAAGGTAGTGAAACAGCTGTGTTCGCGATTACCCAGCGTTCGCAATTACCCGGCCTTCCCCTACTAAATGATAGCCCCAGTGGTATTATGGGGAATAGGTGAAGCCCCATGACACCATTTGGTGGTGTCATGGGGCAAGAAGGATATTTTCCTTTCACCCGACTGCGCGACGCAAAGGAGTGGTAATCTGTTTATCAGCCTATATATGTATGTATGTATGTTTGTACGTTCCTTTGAAGCACTATACTGACCAAACGCCTGGGCCAAGTTTTATGATTCACACGTCAATCAATCTGATCGAAGTCTGATAAATAGCTAGCTAGGTACGCATAACTAAAAAGTATAAAATAAAAATAATAATTTTAAAAATCAGTCGGGCTGCGTAAAAATAAATAAAATAAATTATTGGAAACAAAATATCCAACTTGCTGTCACTGGAAAGATCGAAACAAGTTTGATAGCAGACGGTACCCATTTACAAATAATAAACCCGATAAAAAATTATGGGTACCACCTGCTATATATCTGGTTTGATCTTTCCAGCATCAGTCTGATTTTTGTTTATAATATTTTATTTTATTCATTTTTACGCAGTCGGGTTTTTGATTTTTTATTACATTTGTCAAGTTCAACTGAGTGTAGTAGCGAGATGTAAGACTAGTTTGCAGGTACTATGATGGTTAATTGTACGACCGTATTAAGGTTTAATGGCATTAATTATCGCTTTAATGGAGGTTAACCGTGAATGTAGCTGAGACTTATCGTGATAACTTTGTAACAGTACTTATGATGGCATTAGGCGTAATATAACAGCTTGGTTAGCGGTCTTTTTTGGCATGTCAAAAAGATTTATGATGTTATAAAATGCGTGTGGTGGCCACACCGGTAACGTTCAACAGTGTACAGTATGATATCAATATGATTTCTTTTATAAATTACTAGCTTTTGCCCGCGGCTCCGCCCGCGTGGATGTCGGTTATCGCGACCAAACATAGCCTATGTCCTTTCTCAAGGTCTAATCTACCCTTATACCAAATTTCATCAAAATCTGTTTATACTGTAGATTGATGGCGCTTGGTGGAATCTGCTTGGTGAACCTTTGAGAATGCCGGAAGGCGAAACCGGTCAGGTCTAGAAATAAAGTCAGTGGAAAAGTACAAGTGTGTTATTCAATATTCATCAAAATCGGTTTAGTGGTTTAGGCGTGAAAGCGTAACATACAGACAGACAGACAGACAGAGTTACTTTCGCATTTATAATATTATATAAGTATGGATAGTATGGATTAAAGCTTTGGTTAAATGTAAGTTTTTTACAGAATAATTAAACGATATTATTTTAAAATTTAGTACGTACTACAATAAACTAGGTACATTACACGTATTACACTTGTAACAAGCTATGCATTTTTTGCTGTTCAGTTATAAGGTATAAAAAAAGATTTCCAATTAATTGTGTAGTCCCTACACAAAATAAACAAAACACTTTCCAATAAACAAACACAGTTAGAACCATTACAACATATTGGGCTAATGAAACTGTTGTAATAATTTATGCAACTAGTTTCTTGTATACCCATCCACTCGCTAATCTATTAGTGATAACCATTATCTAATTAATTTACCGAAATAGAACAGTACCGAAATCGAAATAGTTTTTTTGCGAACAAGAGAAATCCATACTAATATTATAAATGCGAAAGTAACTCTGTCTGTCTGTCTGTCTGTCTGTATGTTACGCTTTCACGCCTCAACCGCTGAACCGATTTTGATGAAATTTAGTATAGGGGTATATTAGACCATGAGAAAGGACATAGGCTATGTTTGGTCGCGATAACCGACTTCCACGCGGGCGGAGCCGCGGGCAAAAGCTAGTAGAACATAAACTGAATGTATACCTTGTAATCTTGGTTTTACTAGGTGGAATGTTTAAGTAAGTTAGTTTTACAATAAAAATAATCCTATCATAGTTATAACAAAAGTACGTCATCTATTGTGTAAATAATTCCCCACATTGTTGAAATATAACAGCTATTGTGTTACATGCCGCATGCTTGAGTACAGTCAGCATCAGAAAGATGTTGACGAACAGAGCGCTCAAAATGATCTTACTTTCATTTTTTTTACCCCCTTCCAGTTGATCGATTGTCCTGATATTTGGCACACACCTTTAATGCTGATGATAATACCATATAAATCTATAAAATGGTTAGATTTGCTCTTAATACGAGAGTTTTAAGACCATTTTGAGACTTCGTCGTCAAGATATTTACGACGCTGACTGTACCTTACTTACTTATTTATGAGTAAATTACAGGGATTTGGAATCCAAGTATATTATTCCTAAAAGGGTTTTAACTTTTCTTTTTAAAGTTATAATTAATATTTCACCTCATTGCTGAACCTTGAGTTTCCAGTTGCAGTCAAATACAAGTACTTATGTAATAGTACTATAGCCTATCTACTACGAGTAGTTACATAATAATAGTACTATAGCCTGTTTACTACGAGTAGTTATAGTATAGTAGTACTATAGACTGTCTGGTACTAGTAGTTGTTACTATAGACCATCAGCTACGAGTACTTATATTAGTCTCGTTATATTAGTATAGAATACTCGACTTATTAACGCACTGCCCCCGGAATTGCGCAATGTAGATACCATTAAGCCTCATAGTGTCAAAAACAGACTCAAATCTCAATCTAAACTCACTTGTATAATGTTATTTAACACATTAGGCATAGATAATAAACCGCATAGGTTTCTGTAATGCTTATGTATCTTTTCTGTATACAAATTGTGTAAACGATAAATCCATACTAATATTATAAATGCGAAAGTAACTCTGTCTGTCTGTCTGTATGTTACGCTTACATGCCTAAACCACTGAACCGATTTGGATGAAATTTGGTATAGGGGTAGATTAGACCTTGAGAAAGGACATAGGCTATGTTTGGTCGCGATAACCGACATCCACGCGGGCGGAGCCGCGGGCAAAAGCTAGTAAATAAATAATAAAAAAATAGTAGTTTCCCTATCTACTACGTAATAGTAGCCTATCTACTACGTAATAGTAGCCTATCTACTACGAGTAGTGTTATATAATAGTACTATACCCTATCTGCTAAAAGTAGTTGTATATGTAGTACTATAGAGTATCTGGTACTAGTAGTTGTTACTATAGACCATCTACTACGGGTAGTTATATAGTAGTGCTTTAAGCAGTCTGCTCGCAAACTTTCATCAACGTATAGGGCCTTCGCATTTTCTCCTTAATTAGCGTCGGCAAGTCCATTGTTTTAACGTTCAAGGCACTTTCCATTCGCATTTGCCTCTGTTCTTTGCCAAATGGTTTTAATTTTTTGTTTTTATTACTGTTCAGAAAATTTCTCGTTCTTAAGTTGTATGACTATTATATTTTAGGTTTTATTACGTAATGCATGATTTTTTTTTAAATATTACCTTCGTGACATTGCTTTAAAAGCCCACTTATTATAGTTTGTCAGTAGATTATTTTAGAATTAACGTGACGTCTCTTAGTCTAAAATAAACATTATTTTTACTATTGAAACTTGAAACTGTATTCTAAAAGATATATAATTTGAAAAGATGTATTTGCATAATATGTATATTGGAAAGTTATACAATATAGCTGGCATAAAAGAAACAATAAAACGGAACTAAAACTACCTTTTCAATTTTAGCACATATATTTACAGTACAAAATAGAAAAGTAAGTGCAGTGCCGCTTCGTTTCTGGGTCGTAGGCATAGTGTGTCAACAATAGGATGCTTGGAGATTAAGAACGTTGCAAGAAATGTTCGTAGCATTTGCTACAAACATTGCTACGGTGCTACGAAAAGCTACGATATACAATGAAACCTGTTTTTATGTTTTTTTATCGATTGCGTTTCAAAAAATAAGTTTTTATTACAGATTAATTTCATTGCCTGAATAGTAAGTGAATCAAGAGGTCTGCGAATTTATTTTGTACATCGGTTTGACATTAAGATACCTGAAGGTTTCTGATCCGTAGTATCTTCACCCCCTTCAGTTAAGCTTCAATTGCTTGTACTAGGAGTGGGTTCACGTCGGTGGCGAAATAACCAGGATTTGAACTCGGTATCTCTCGATTATAGGGATCTCGGATCTTTACCTTTCACCTATACTTTACCACCAAATAAAAAGGCAATAATCTCAGTGAAAAAATAGTAACATTTAACAATACCAGGTCACATAATTAAAAAAATCCACTTCAGTATTAACATACACCAAACTTGTTCCAAATTCAAAACACAAACAACAGAAAATAAATAAAGAAACAAATAAAGTGGTTTAGCAAGTCTGGTAAGCTTACAGTGGATGAGATAATAAAATGTAAATAGCTACAGAAGTGTTAAAAGGAGTCGCGGTAAAAGTTTAGCTCACGCGAACTTAGCACTCGATGGCGTCCCTTCGAGTTGGGGGAGAGTGCACAAGCTGAGAGGCAGCGGAAAGTTCCCACATTGTTATAATGATCTAGGGTTTGAATCAGTCAGCGTCAGAAATATCTAGACTGCAAAGTCTGAAAATGATGTTGAAACTGTAGTATTAAGAGCAAATCAAAATGTTTTCCGTTCCCAATAGCATACTTACAGTTAAAGATAGATCGCAACAGTCAAATTTGACGTATCGGCTGTTGAAATTCAAAACATGGTAACTAATTTTTTTGCGGGAAAGCGCATCGCGGTATAATTTTATTTTCCGAAATTGGTGTGAAATAGGAGTTACTATGTTTTGAATTTAAACAGCCGAGCACTTAATCCGTAGATGCGATCCATCTTTAACTGTCAGTATGTTATTGGGAACGGCCGTTAAATTGTAGTACTGCCGCTTATAGTTTTTCATTGTTTTATTGCCCATACACATGTACACCGTAGGACCTTATGTGCGCCTTCGAGAACGCCATACAGGTGGCAGCACACTGGGAGAAGATAATTTGAGGGCCGAGGCGCCATCACCACGATAGAAGAAGAAGTGTTTTATTGTTTTAAATTGTTGCAGTGCAGTGTAAATTGTATTATTATCTGAACTAAAGGTGTTACTTAATATAACGACAATCCGTCAACAATGGGGGGAGGGGGGAGGGGGGAGGGGATTATTTTGAGCACTTTGTCCATAGACATCTTTCTTATGCTGACTGCACAAAACCACTCAAAGGGTAAAAATGTATCAATTAGCTAGTACGCTATCCTAGACTGTTGTCTATGTCTGGGCCAAATTTTACCTAGATTCATTGAATTGTTCTGATGTGATTGAGTAACAAGCAACCATCAGCCCATCAATCAATCAGTTAGCCCACCGCAGTCCATTGTTGGACATAGACCTCTCTACTATTGCATTTACAATACCTAGTGGTAATAAGGATTTTCAAATATAATAGTAACTAGCATTTGCCCACGGCTTCGGATGTCAGTTATCGTGACGAAACATAGTCTGTGTCCTTTCTCATGGTCTAAACTACTCTTATACCAAATTTCATCAGAATCAGATCAGTGGTTCAGGCGTGAAAGCATAACATTCAGACAGACAGACAGATATATAGATAGATAGACAGACAGAGTTACTTTCGCATTCATAATATTAGTATGGATAGTACGGATTATACCACCTAGTAGTAGTGCTAGTAAGCATTTAGCAACTTACTTTTGAGGAAACAATGTAGATATGACACTTATTTCCTCGGTAGTAGCAGTAGCAGTTTCATTGATTATTTATCTGTTAACTACCTATGCGATTTGAAATATTCAATACAAATAAAAGCAATAAGAATAGAACAGAGAGAAATATCGTCTTTAATAAGAATATATATTTCGAGTGGTGTAATCCTAGATATAATCTCAAAATCTCAATATATTTTTATTTATCTTCATCAAACACTGTCACTTATCATTTTAATATTGAGGTTTAGTTTAGTAAAAATAGGGATTAAAGTCAATAACTCAGACGCCAAAAAGACGTGCCAAGGGCATCTTGAATAGGGCAAATTCGGATTATCATCGGCAATTTGTTAATGCGTTTTTGTAGTAGCTCTGCGTATTATAAAAGTTATGAACTTTTTATTAAATTCAATATGTATTTTATTAAGAGTAAGACATTATACCTACCTAAATGTCTATTTCAAATTTTATATGATTTGCTACAAAATGTATGAAATCTTCCAACAGTGTAAGTTTAGCGTAAGTTTAAAAAATGCTTATAAATCATTTGTTATTTAATTGCCAATATCCAGAATGTACATTATTTAACGTGAAAACCAAAGGCAATAAATGTACATTAAGTAAAGTTATTTCAAATAGTTTAAATATTTAAAGTATTTAATTGGGTTATTAATTTTTAAATTAAAAATCTTTGTTTGGCCCGTAAAAGTGCTAGCCGCAGATGGTCATATCAAGCTATCGATCTGAGGTACTTTTTAAATTTAATAATAATATCTGGTATTCGAACACAAACAGGAAGATGAGAGTGGTTGATAGACTCACTAAGACCGACAGGGAGAAAGGGGGACAACTGAGGCAGGACCTTGATGATGGGAGATGTGGTGAAAGGCTAACTACAAATTTTGATTCTAAATTTTTAGTCCCTCAAGAGAACAAAGAAAACTACGTGATACGTTGATAGGTATCTTTTCAGAAACAAGTACTTAGCAACATCAACAGTCTCTACATACATACGTATAATCACGTTCATAAATCCCCGAAGTGGTAGACAGAAGTGTACACTCTGTGGCGTGGCGGTAATGAACGCGACTGCCACGCATCAGACGCGGGTTCGATCCCCGCTCAGTGCAAATTTGTATGCATGAATATGTCTATTTGCATTATTCTGGGTGCTTCTATGTATAATGTGTTCATATTTACAAAAAAAAAATTGTTTATCCGCATCCGAGATTCCATAACACAAGCTAGTTAAGCTTACCATGAGTCTAGATAGCGATGTATACATTACGCCAGCTATGATTTTCAGTCCCCATTTAACAGGAAGACGAGCCCATTGAGCACTGCTTCACACACACCGTAATAAATTACAATTTATTTGCATATATGTTACGCAAACTAAAGCGACTTGTGACTCCTTATCTTAACTGGCCTGACAGGCTTTTAAACCTTTTGTCTACAATATAATCGCTTAGAACAATAACTTAGGGCAACGCGTAAACGGTTCTCCCTTGCTAAGGAAATCCGCCACAAATGGTTTCAGAGAGAAATATAAGTATTGGACTTATATCGAGTCAAGAATTATGAGAATTGTTTTATTAAAATCGCTTTTTGTAAAACCTTTTCGTAAGTTATTGACGCCAAGAACTTCGTTTGTACTTTTTATAACAGTTATGTTGTTAATTTTCTTGAATAACGTTTCACCGGGTACTGTAAACGGCAGGGTAATTTAGTTGTTATATTATTAATTTATTCAGACATAACAAAGTATTGACAGGGCGCTGAGATGGAATATTATAACGGCTATATTCATGACTTTACCAAGGTGTTTTGGTAGACAAATGACGGTAAAGCTTCAGGAAGAACAGATTAATGAATAGGATCACGTTAAAGAAAAATCATAATTTTAACATAATATTTATTTAAATATCTCCAATGCACGATTAATTTAAAAAAATACTGTCGACATCAAACGCGGAATTAACTGTGACATAATCAAAGCCATGTTTCATAACAGTGTAATAACTGTTAATTAATTACTGAAACAAAGCCGTGCAAATTATTTGACATGATGACGTCACTGAATAAACATGTAAACAGCTTATCTTGATAATAACGAATTATCGGGTTTACACGAGTGACAAGATTAATAAGTTTATGACAAGATTAATAAGTATGTGAGAGATAGAGATGTGAGAATTCATGATAATAATTAATTTTTAAGATGATACACGAATCACTTCACTATCATCATTATCACTATCACTATATAGTTAATAGCAGGGTCGCCTTCCGCATCAGTCCGATTCTATATGCTTATATCTTCAAAACTACGGTACAGATTTTGATGCGGTTTCTTTTAGTAGATAGATTCAATAAGAAGGTTTATATGTATAAAACATGCTTAATATAGTAAAGGGTGCAGCGGGAACGAGATGAGACGCCATGCACGTGGAAAAAAATTGGCGGTACGAAGTTGGCCGGGTCAGTTAGTATCATGATAAAGCTGACAATATAGATTTTATGGATGATACATAAACTCCAATAGTTTTTAATTAGATAAGTACATTCAAAATTAGATAATCAAGCAACTATTTCCATCATAGTAAGCCGATAAATTAAAGGAATCATAAATATGTTGATTAGCTAGAAATGTTTGATGTATTTGGAATTGTGATAATAGCGAATATTGCAAAACATATTTATGTTCAAATTGTATTGTAAGTTTTACACATAACAGTGGTTGGAAATTGTAATTTTATTATGAAATTGTTGTTCTATTTTGTGATAAACTGAAATGTGTATTTTCGCCAATAAAAGTCAAAATAAGTCAAATCGTTAGAGGAACTAAGAGAGTGAAAGTGCAACACTTAGATGCTTATAAAACTGTCGATGCGATGATGATAATGAATTTCAATTTTGTTAAATATTAAAAAGATAAGCGCTTTAATATCAAATAAAATTAACATATCAAGTGTATAAGGGTAGTTCTTCGAAGACAAAATTTTCTATTTCTAAGGGTATATTTCTGTAACCAACTAACATAAATTGCCTGTAATTTTTTGTTTTGGATACTTTAGCTTTGTCCCTAACTTGGTCAAATGATATTTTTGAAATAATTGCTGTCTAGGTACAAAATAAAAATATTTGAAGTATGTTCTTCTGATTCATATAACGCGTCCGTTTGCCATTTTCCGAAAGAAAATGTTTGATGGGGCGTTTTTCTTTTGATAAATGCATATAAATAATAATTTTATTGAAAGGTAATGACTTATCCTTTTACAAAATAATGCGTGGTAGTTATAACTACTAATACTTTTTTTATAAATAAGTAATACTTATGTGTCCGGCGTATAATACTGATTAATATGGTGTAAGCTGCGCTTGACCATAGTTGACCGGGTAATACAGTTAGGATACTGATTTTTCGCGTGGAGGGAATCAGTCGTGCAACGAACAAGCTAGGAGGTGGACATGCGGCTGGTAGCCAGAGAACCTGGTGTTACGAAGGTAAATATATGATTCATCTGTGCTTGGTTCAGGTAGCATTCTGATTACAAAGCCTACTTTATAATATTTATTTTATTGTTTTAAAACCTCAATTTGCGTTTGCTGTGATGCTTTTAGGTAATATTTTAATGTGGAAAACTTTGAATACTGAAGCCTGTATGAATATGGAGTTATGCATAATTATAGGCAAAATCCTGATTCATCTGTGCCTGCTTCATATGGTCAAAACACCATATGGATTAGAAAAGAACGGTTATATAGCGCAAATTTGCTTTTATTTGTAACATACATATTAAAGTATAGCTGCTACAAGTATATAGCTGCTATACATACTATCATAATATGTATTTAGTTTAAATATTTAATTGCATTTTTTTTACATTGTACTGTAATGTATACTATCACGCAAATTGATAAAATGGCAATTTTAAGATTAATTTTCACTAATATATATTTTTCATTTTCATTTCATTTATTCATGAAAAGTTATTTATCTTTAAATATCTCTATTTTTTTTTAAATATTGTAGTTTACAACAATGCCACAACCTGAAGATAAAAAGAAGAAGAAAAAGACACTGGCTGAGCGCATACCTACAGATGGAAAACATAAGAAAAATCCAAAAATTCAGGAAAAGCTCTTTGAGGAAATTGAAAGCAGATCGCTCCCTTGCAAAAAGTCAAGAAAATATTTCCTTTAGTAATTTTATTAACTTATACTTGACTTACTTGTGTACGTTTGTTTTGATAGTTGGAAATACGATTGGTGTCAAACATTCCTTATAATTAAAGTAGTTAATTATATGGAGTGTTTGACATACGTAGTATAGTACTGTGATTTTTTAATTGTAAAAGGTTTGTCTATTTGATTAAGTATTAAAGTTGTTTAATTTAAATTTTTGTTTCTGATTTATAAGTCACCAATTCTGATTCATCTGGGCACAAAATATTTGAATGTCGATATCTTGAAAACTGCTGTATAAAAATGAGTCCCTCATTCAAATATATGTTCTTTAGAATCCATATTTTCATATGAACATGTGTTACAAAGCTGATAGTGAAATTTAATTTCGGCCAGATGAATCAGTTGAAGAATGAAATTTCGAAGAAACACCCATAAACGTAAATACTGAAGTCGAATCAATAATAACGATTTGAATTTCGTGGAAAATTGAAAACAGATTATGCAGGCCGACATTTTGAGCGTAATAATAGTGGTACGACACAAAGGCGAGTTTACGGCTATTTTTAGTCAACAATAATTATAATTGAAAATCGTTCATTATTCTTATCTGTTTTGTTTTTTTAATGTCCTACAAACCCAAATAGGACTTTCATCTTAGTGATTTCGCAGCTGCATCTAATCATATCCGCTCACCTTTGAAACACTTTATTTTTTAATGTCTTACAAAACCCAATGGTAATTTCCCAGAGTCATCCAAACCTTTAATTTTAGAATCCAAGAGTATTCTAGAATGGGCTGCAATCTAACGTCCCAACCTTGAGAAGGCAGGTAGCCTGCGCCAGAGCTTTGTCTGTGGCATAGCTAGTGCACGCACTTGATTGGCCGATAGATTGACTGGGTCTTAAAACATTGGCAGGACCCTGTACATCAAGCGTCAGAAAGTTCTTGACTGCAAAGTCTATAAATGACCTCACTACCGAGGTATTAAGAGCAAATCATACTGTTTTATTGGTTTAAATTCCTGCCAGCCTGCCAACTCACGTGTTTCCTTCTTCCTACAGTCCCGGGTCCTTTAAGCGGGGCATGAAAAGGCATCTGATGAGACCGGCAAGCTGAGTGCCTCCATTGTTAATATGGTACATGTTAATGATGGTCACCCTCTTTCTGAGACTTTGTGTTTAGCTTACCATAAGGCGAGGTGAAATCAAATAGACGTGTCCTTTCATAAAAAAATGTCCTATTATCCGATATACTAAATAAATCTATTAGCCTATCGCATAGCATTATGTTGGACATGGGCCTCTCCCAATGTTGACTTTGGCCTATAGTTTCCACGTTGATGCACGGGTTTATTTCGATTTTTTCTTCTCTCACAGTGATATCGTCATCGGATTTTCCTTCGGATGAGGTGGAATGGTTTCTCCTTCACCACACGAAAAATTAAATCATGAAATGAAAGCGTAATCAAAATTCATTTTAACAGATTCAACACTATTATGAACAATAGTTAGGCTTCGATGGACAGAGACTGAACGTCAATATATCATGCGCTTGACGTTTCACTTAGTTAGCATTTTCATTACTCCGCTTTGTGTCAACGGGGTTAATTGACTAGAAACTGCACGCAGACATATTTTGTTGTTGTATTGTGTTTTATCGTCGGGTGTGCGTTTTGTTTAAAATATTAGCCTTGACCTTTAGGTGATTGATTATTCTAAAATCTTGATTATGTTTGCATGCATTAAAAGGCCCTGTCGCAAAATGACCACTTCTCAAAATTACTATAAGTAGCAAAATGTCCCTTTCTCAGAAAGTCCCTTATTTTGTAGTAAAAAAAAATGGGATGTTTTCAATAAATATCATTGAAAACCCTACATACGCTTTTTGATAATCGATTAAAAAAATGTTTTCGTTAAACTATTTTACCTATATTGTAATCTCCAATTCATTAATCAGTATTTTTACTTTTTGGTTTGGTTTTATATTAAAGCGTTTTTTAAACTTTTATATGTTCTTAAATGCAACGTGATGAGTAGTTTCAAATAAATGAATAATACGATTAAATAAAAAAGTTATATCTAACTTGAATGAATTTTTATAGCATTTATTATATGCTCTTCCAACTGAGCTATTGAGTTACACGGGTGACACCTGCATTCCCCCTGTAAGGGAAAAATCGTGGGTTCAAGTCTCACTTGAGCATTTCATTTTTCCCAATGTATTCGAAAATATATCTAAATCGAGTCTGCAGTCGAATAAAGGCAATTTCTAGATCCCTAAAATGAGTTCAAGATACATGGTCGAACAGTTTTCTCATTTCCCATCAAACAACAAATATACATCGAAAATTACGTTGGCGTTTGGCGTATTCTCAATAATGACAATCAGATAAACCTTGTTTCGTTTGTTTGTTGGATTAATTTTCGTTGAATGGTAACTATATGTAAACATATCTACGTAGATGTGACTCTTATCAGATTTTAATTATAGGGGCTGAGTTATATAATAAATAACCAATAACAACGCAGAAGTTTGTTAACAATTAATTACTCACTTTGGTCATAATATCGAAAAAATAGACAGTAGAGTACATTTTTTTTATAAAGGACACGTCAATTTGACTTCTCCTCACCTGATGGTAAGCTAAAGGCAAAGTCTCGGAAAGAAGGTCACTATTGTAAACATGTACCATGTTAAAAGTGGTGGTACTCGGCTTGACGGTTGCATCAGATGCTTTTTCACGCCCCGCTTAAAGGACCCGGGACTGTACAAAAGGCGTCAAGTGTTAACGATATTGGAGATAAAAAACTAGAGAACTAAACGGGTGCCAATTTTTATTAATTTTCTTATACAACAGCTTAAAAGAAGGAAAACTTTTTTAATATTATTCCATGAACATTTTTCGCTCCATTTGTTTTTAAATATAGAATGTTCTACAATAGATTTGTTCGGAATTATGGCGACTATGATCTGATGCGACTCAGATTACTGCTAGGAAAAAGAAAGTGCTAGAAAAGGATAGAATATGTATTTTTTATATTGACTCAGATGATAAGATATTTATTTATAACAAAAGATATTTTTGAATATTGATCGTCCGTCCCATCTCATCTGTTATATAACTAACTAGCTGTGCCCGCGACTTCGTCCGCGTGGAATGTACTTAACAAAAAAAATCTTTTCTAAAATAAAAGTAGCCTAAGTTACTCATTATTACATAAGCTATCTGCCAGTGAAAGTCCCGTCCAAATCGGTCCAGCCGTTCCAGAGATTAGCCAAAACAAACAGACAGACAGACAGACAGACAGACAGACAGACAGACAGACAGACAGACAGACAGACAGACAGACAGACAGACAGACAGACAGACAGACAGACAGACAGACAGACAGACAGACAAAAAATTTAAAAATATATATTTTGGTATGTGTACCGTATATACATTCATATGCATGTAGTAGAAAGAGGTTATTTTAATATTACAAACAGACACTCCAATTTTATTTATTTGTATAGATATTACAAACAGACACTCCAATTTTATTTATTTGTATAGATATGTATAGATATAAATTTCATACTTAAGCAAGTATATGGGATAGTCAAGCGGTCTACCTCCTACAAGAATTTTAAATATGCCAAACTGTATTAAGAATGGTCCCCACAACCCGAAAGGGGCCATCTCGAAAGAAATGGTCCCGGGTCTGCCGGAGTGCGAGAGATATGCTTTCGGCAATCTCACCCCCGGCAACCAAAGACGCAAGACGGCGTGCGTTTTAGTCGGTTCGAGTCCGACATAACCACCTCCACCGACTCAGTGGGGATTTATTGCACGTTAAAAAAAACTGTATTAAGAAGAAAATTTCACGTTTTTATAATGTAAGTGTTACAATCTACTCATATATAATACGAAACACGAACTTTAAATGATTATACAATTTCCTTTGTTCCTACCTAATTAGCTAGTGAACGAGTAACGTTCAAATAAGCATCTCGTGTTCAACACTCAGGAACTAACTCTAGGAATAATTTATATTCACTGTTAAGATTGTTCTCTTAAATTATTCAATGCGTAAGTAACTTTTACATAAAGCAGTATTATCAGAAAATTAAACCGTAAAGTTCAACGGAAATAAGCTCCGGCAATTTCATGTACCTGAATGAATAAAAAGCTTCAAATCTAATGTAGAACTTTAAGTTAATGAACTCTGTGGCGAGGTGGAAGTGAACGCGACTGCTGCGCAGGAGGCGCGGGTTCGATCCCCGCTCAGTGCAAATACTTGTGTGCATGAATATGGCTATTTCGGTTTCTATGTATGATATGTATGTATTTACAAAAAATAGAGTATCAAGTATGATTATCCGCATTCTAGATTCCATAACACAAGCTAGTTAAGCTTACCATGGGTCTAGACAGCGTTGTGTAGAATGTTGTGGAATATTTATTTAATTATAATGAACGAGTTCAATACTTCACGACACGATTTCGTGTACATTCTCTCTCTAAGGTATCCTAAAATATGCATTCGGAAGGAGTTCTCCCAATTTATAAAATAAACGTGTTTAATAAGCTTAGTCTCGTATTGTTCACCGATTTTTGTCATATGATTAGAGACTTTAGATCAGTAAGATGCACTTTAATATACTTTGCCATAATGAAGAAAACACTGCGCTTGAATGAAAAAGGGAGTAAATAATCTTAGGAGTAATTTTTACTTTTACAAGTAAACCATAAAGTATTTGAGTAGCAGCTGAAGATTATATATGCTAATTGCAATCACTTTTAGATGGCGAAGAGCCTATAAAAAGGTAGTAAAGTTTGTTTGAAATTCTTTGTAAGGTACCTATAAGTTGTTTTATAAAATACAGGGCGTTATACGTTAGACAGGAAAAAAACATTAACTTCAAATAGGCTGCTGGCTCTTAGGTGCTATTCATAGACAAAAATGTAAAAATGAATTATACACACGAATAGCTTCTGCGAGGAATATTGATAAGTGCCCTTCGTGGAATATGCTATGCTAATGTTATTTTGAACTATCGTGGCGTATACTCATAGTTTATAATATTTCGGGACTTCACGCAATAAATTTCGGACCGTGACCACGGGTGCTGTAACGCACCCGAAACGTCAGCAAAAGTAAGTTTTCCAAAATTTATCGCGTGAAGTCCCGAAATATTATAGACTATATGCTATGCTATTCGTAGAGGTCTTATTTGTATGGGTACTCTAACTGGTCTACAACTATTTGTTGAGTATCATTGGGCCACCTAGAGCGAGGAATGGAGTTGTACGCCTATTATAACGCCTTACCTCTTTCTCGCTTGGAACACGAAAGCTTAGCACGTCATGGTCATGATGTGTAAGAAGAAATAATTAATTAGTAAATAGTGTTTTTTTTGTAAAAGGACACGACTATTTGACTTCACCTCACCTGATGGTAGGCTGAAGGCAAAGTCTCGGAAAGAGGATAACCATTATACACATGTACCATATTAACAATAGTGGCGCTGTTTTGTAGCAATGTAACTTATATAATTTATTTTAAGCGGGTAATGGTGTTTAAAGCTAAAATCAGTCAACTCTATGATTTTGCTAAGAAAAATATAATACATATACAATCACGCCTTTATACCCGGAGGGTTAGGCAGAGGTGACTTAATACTCAAATTTCACCAAGCGGTATTCCGGGCACTTGTTGACTCGAGCCATGCATTTGAGGCTGTGTCTAGGCTGTATATATCTGTCTGATGTTAAACAGCCCTATCCCTAAGTCGCCTAGTCTGACACCGCATGACAAGAGATGAGATACTCTACTGGGAACCTACCGGTAAAATATTTATTAATACTTCAATATCATCAATCATGATTAACCTTAAATTGATTGAGTTAATTGCTATTTTATGTAGGGGAACTTTCCAAAAGATATTCTTCATTAGCTATTAGATTTTATGAAGACAGTTTTTTTATTAATAAAATAAAATTGAACTAATTACTATCCAAATGTCCCTAAAATTTGTTATTTTTTTAGGTCACTTATTCTTTTTTTTTTTTTTTTTTTATATAGGACACGTCAATTTGACTTCACCTCGCCTGATGTTAAGCTAAAGGCAAAGTCTCGGAAAGAGGGTCACCATCGTAAACATTTACCATGTTAACAGTGGTGGCACTCAGCTTGACGGCCTCATTAGATGCCTTTTCACGCCCCGCTTAAAGGACCCGGGACTGTAGGAAGAAGGAAACACGTGAGCTGGCAGGGAATTCCAGGTCTTAGTGGTGCGGCATAGGAATGAATCACTGAAACGCTTGGTTCTAGCAGGTATACTCTGCACCGTGTTTTCGTGTTTCCTTTGAGTTCATTTAATGACAACTGTGTTCTTGATATAGTACTACCTAGGATTGATATCGAGATATTATATCTGATATTTTTGAAAAAGAAACTTGAATAAACAGTCTATAGTCTCCCTTGCAGAGGAAACAAAAAGTTAATACTTTTGAATTGGGTATAATGATGTCACTTAAACAAAAAAATCTTATTTCATCATATTACCCTCAAAGCTCGGAGAGAATTTTTCAATTCAATATTTCCATAAATATGCTATAAAACAAGGCATGCTTAATTAGTTTCAAGATATAAAACCAGGCAATATAAAAGGTTTATGTAATAACATACTTTCATTTACAAGTGTAGCGATCACGCGATTGCCACCCAACACTTTGGGCAAAGTGCGTGCTTATACAAAAATGGGTAGGACCAAGTGAATTTCTGCGTATATTGTTATAATGAAAGTTCTCACGCAACGATTCATTGACATTAGTAAGCCCTAGCCTATAGAAGGACACTATCCAATGATAGCAGTAATATTTTGAATTGCTCTATTATTATGTACGTATTGTGACTACTTATGAGGATTCATATTTAGAATGGTGGAATAACATTTTTGTAATAAGTGCAAATTGTCATTTACACACGAGGACTTGGAATACAAGTGCAGTATGTACATAAAAGTATAGTCAAAACTATAATACAACAATTAGAAAACGGTGCAAGAGAACAGTGGAAAACATTAGTGTTGCTGCAATGTCCTTCTAGTGCATTGAAACTGATTCACAGGTGCGGGCGATTAACACTTTTCAAGTAGATTTTGGGTGAACTTGTATGTAGTTTCAATTCATTATTAGAGAGTATTAAGATTTATGCGGTGAAAATATTTTTACTAATATTATTATGTACAATTGTAATTATATGAGACTAGCCTTTGCCCGCGGCTCCGCCCGCGTGGATGTCAGTTATCGCGACCAAACATAGCCTATGTCCTTTCTCAAGGTCTAATCTACCCCTATACAAAATTTCATCAAAATCGGTTCAGTGGTTTGGGCGTGAAAGCGTAACATACAGACAGACAGACAGACAGACAGAGTTACTTTAGCATTTATGATATTAGTATGGATATGGAAGTATGGATGCAAGAACACATGATTAGATTCTTCTCTTGCAGGTGAAATAAATGTAGTTTTTACGAATTAGCAATATTAAATTAAAACGAAGTCTACTATTTCATTTTTACCCCATAAATTTTCATTCGTTTTAACATAAAACATAGGAGAGAAATAATAAATAAGAATAATTAAACCTTAATTCACAGCTGAAGTAAAAATAAACGAAATTAGCTTTACCTTTAACTTTGCGTAAAGTCGACCCTGTTAAAAGCGAACGGAGCTTGTATAAAGGTTCGTACACAACTCAGTTGACGGTTTGGCGAGGATTTAAAATGGCAGACGACACGCGTGGTTCGTTTTGCATAGGTTTAAGCGAATACGAGAAAAGCATGTAAATTACGTCCACCACATTATACGAAAATGTTTTTGCTTTCGACGATGTGATTGACTTTACTTAAACATTTCCACAGGCAATTTACAGCTTTATACGTGTGAAGTATTATAACATTAATATTTATGTAAAGGCATGTGTTGAAGTAATTAAGGATTTTCACTGAAGTTACCTTCAGCTTTTAAGGTCAATACGAAAAAAGTGAACAGCCATTTTTGAACACGGTTAAAAGGATAGAACAGTGGCTTTTAATTAAAGACAACACTCGTGTAGCATAATGATTGATAGATAAGTCGTGTGGATTTTACAAAACATTAATAGTTGGTGCTCAAGTGGGACTTGAACCCACGACCTTTCCCGTACAGGGGGAATGCTCTTCCAACTGAGTTATTGAACCACACCTGAATCACTTCAAATTTCTCTTCTCTTTATATCCGGCGCTTCTTTTTCCCGATGTGTTTCGAACATTGAAATTTCCTTCAAAAATTTATAGTTGGTATTTATGGGAATCAAACTCTCAATTACCTGATACAGTTACAGTTATCCAGATGACTAATTAGACTACTTCCTCACCTGTGGAGCCCATAAGAGTTCTTTGTTTCGAAATTCCAAATATTAATATAAATTAGTTTCGTCAAAAAAAGACAAAGTTTTTACTTTTCTGTGGAAATAATTTACTCGCCAACTGACGTGACTCACAATGAACACTATATTGCTAGTTTTAGCAATTTATATCGAAATTATGTGAGGTTTTTAAAAATTATATCGGAACGAATATATTCACTCATTTCCTATTGAAATTACAGAAGAATAAGTAACATCAGCGATATATCACAGCGGTCGTGAACATTTGTAAAAATCATTTGGATTTTCATTTGCAGTTTATTATGCAGCCCAGGTGCCACAATTTGGAATATGGGAATTACAGAAGGAAGCAAGGAATATATAACGAAGAATTGTTATGTGCCCTATTTATATAAAGCATACCATGGAAGGTAATCTTCGTTGTATTTTACGAACGCTTGATACTAGTGTGCAGCCACCTTAAATTATAAAGGAAAAATCTACTAGCGACACACTAATTGGGTGCTAAAGTAAATGTTTAAAAAGGTGAGCAGTAAAACGTGAGGTTTTAACTTTTCAATTACGTCAATTAAGAGTGCCTTGGCCAGCTGCGCACAGAATTATTAGATGTAGCAATTTCTCAGAAAAACAATTAATTCTGTACAACGAACGTGCAATCGTGATCAGTGAGTTAATTGGCAAGTTTTAATATTTTAAAATATATGTGAATTGTTAGACTTATAAATATTTTAACTTGGAGAAATTAAAAGTACGGCGGGTATTTGTATGCATGAAAAGTGTTTTATAAAAATTTCACAATTGTAATATTGGAAACTGACCCATAGTAGAACGGATGAAACGTTATAATTCAGTGTATATTGAGAAGCTAAACTAAAACTTACAAGTACGTGTATATTTCATGTGTTGAATCTTCGGTTTGCAACTTGCAATTGCAACATCTACCATTGGGCTTGGGCCAGCCGAACATGATTCTCAATTGTGACAGTAGGAATATCATACACTATCGCTCATTCACCATTTAGGGATATACATTAGGTATGTATATACCTAGTAGGTATATGATTGAAGCTGATTTTCTAATATTCTTTATCCTAGCGTTAATCCCATCCGAAACTTTCACCTCGAAGTACGGGGTTCGTTTTTTCTAGTTAAACTGCAGGTTGGCTAATCTCGTGAAACGACTGCCACCTGACCTCCACAACCCATTGGCGACATCAGACCAGTTGTTGGATTTTTTAGGATTTCAACTACACGTAATGACTGTCATTGATGTTATTATGAAAACCCGGACCGACGACGGCTTGACGTGTTCTCCAATGCAAATATTATTTGGATAATTGCATTGAACGGGAATCGAACTCGCGCCTCACGTGAAGCAGTCGCATTTACTACCGCCACACCACAGAAGGTGTTAAAAAAGTGAAATGAAGCTTATTTAATATTATAAATGTGAAAGTAACTCTGTCTGTCTGTCTATCTGTTTGTCTGTCTGTATGTTACGCTTCTACGGTTAAATCACTGAACCGATTCTGATGAAATTTGGTATAGGGGTAGATTGGACCATGAGAAAGGACATAGGATCTGTTTGGTCGCGAGCCGCGGGCAAAAGCTAGTATCAAAATATATACTTTGAGCATTTCCACACAAGACTTTCACACAAGATTTTTCCCCTATAAAAATCCTCAACGTTTGTAAATAAGCCTTCACTTGGCAAATCGCAAGTACCTGTTAATTAGTAAACAGACTTGCAAAGCAAGGGCTTAAAAGGGCTTTAGTCATCACCGTTTTCTCTACACAAAGAGGCATAGCTCTTTCACTACAGGCAACAGTATTTAAACGTACTATAAGTACCATAGTACGTTACTAATCAAAAATCGTTTATTTACCACTACAATACACAGTTTCATGAATTGTCGTTGTTCACATCACACGCCCGAAGGATTCCCATTTACGTGCTAACCATTTTACCCTGATTGCTTTGTATACGAGCCTTTTATTATTCGTCCAATGAGCTGTGAAAATAATTTGTTTTCATTTTACGTTAGACTGTCAAGGTCTGACTGTTGTCAGCAAAAAGCGTTTATTATGAAAAGGCTGACTTGTTAAATGTTCAAAAACGCGATTATGATTTCACCGTGTTTATTAATAAGTAGTTTATATTTGTAAATAATACTTTTTCATTAACTTATTTATTTGAAAGGTAAATCATTGAATATAATATTTCCGGCTTTATCAGAAGCTAAAGAGAACTAAGTTGTATAAGACTATTGGATAGATATAAATATAATGAGATGAAGTGTAGATCTAGCTGAAGTAAATTTTGAAGTTTAATGAGTGGGTTCGAAATACATCAGGAAAAAGAAGAACTCAAGTGGGTCTTGAACCCATGACCTTTCCCTTAGGGGTAATGCTCTTCCAACTGAACTATTGAATCTCAAAAAAAAATATGAGTGGGTCATTGGTAAGTTACATCATGTTACTACGACGAATCGCAAAAATCATCGTGATGCTATACTAAAATAATGACTAAAACTATGGTAACGATGAAATAACAATAAAAGAAATCAAATAGATAGTAACATTTTATCGTTTCCCGGGAATGCTCTTGATATCGATACTTTATAGAATTGTTGTGTGCACGTACGCCTGTCAGCATTGCTCACGCCAGCAATTTGTCAGATTTGCACCCCAGCGGGATTATTCGCGAATAAGATTTCTCTTACACGTAGTATTTGATTGTTTTGAATCACAATGCAATTTTGTGGTCTAGTTTTGTAAGCTGTATCATCTTCTCTTCTCTAATCTTGTACATATGTACACGCATAACTTCCAAATTGGATATTTTTTTAAATAATATTTTGTATTTGTCATTGTCAGGACTCAGGACAAGGTTCTTATGCCTAATAAAATGGTATGTGCATTGAAGACGAAGTCAGGGCTCGTTTTAAATAGCTAGCCAGTTCCAAATAGTTTAGTAAATAACAGGTTTGAAGGTGATAAAAGAGTAGTAAATATAAAGATGAATAGAAGAATGTAATGGCGGGTTAGCTTTCTTAAGTGACTTTAATACTTGGTTCTTCATAAAGGACATTAAAATGTTCTTACAGAGTCAGCAGCACAAGTATGACGCCGGTATTGCACACTTCCGGGGTGCGGGTTGGGTAACCTCCACGTTGGCCTTTCCGTTTCTTCCCCCTCTGGACTGCGGTCCTGGGGAGCGGAAGCGGAGGGGCTGGTGCATCCTGGACAACGGCTAACAGACTCCCACCTTGGGAGTTCTGTTGGCCGTTGACGAATAACCCAACGGCCGACCTCATTGTACGAGGAGGTCGTGGGATGGCGGGCCTGCAAGGCCCGCGGGAAGGGATCCGTAGGATCCCTTCTATTCAAACAGCCCTTTTGAGGGCTAGCTGACCCAGAGGGGGTCGTGGGATGGCGGGCCTGCAAGGCCCGCGGGAAGGGATCCGTAGGATTCCTTCCATTCAAACAGCCCTTTTCAGGGCTAGCTGACCCAGAGGGGGTCGTGGTATGGCGGGCCTGCAAGGCCCGCGGGAAGGGATCCGTAGGATTCCTTCCATTCAAACAGCCCTTTTGAGGACTAGTCGACCCAGAGGGGGTCGTGGTGTGGCGGGGCTTCAAGGCCCGCGGAGAGAGATCCGGTTCCCGCTAGTCGCTTCCAGTATCCCTCTGCTCTCAGAGGGGACAGGGGAGAGGCAAGGGTTCCGTGAGATCCAGGGACGGGTTGGCCCACTGCTCGCGCAGGGGCTGACAGGCACTCGTGCCACCGTCGGTGTTGGGAGAGTTGGCTGCTCCCCCGCGTCGCGTAACCTTCTAGATATCGACAACGATCTGAGTGCTAGCCACACTCGGTATGCCGGTATCCTGGAGGCCGCGGGGCTTGCCTTAATTGGCCGGCCCGCGACAAGGAAAAGTCTTAAAAACCCGACAGCGAAGTCGTTTAAAACCTGTGGACACCAGGGGACCTCCACAGTATGTACCCCGCTTCTCGGAAAGAGCGTCACCCGGGAAGTGTAACCTTTCGTCTCATGCTCGTGGGAACCTTATGACATCTGCTTACTTTCATAAAAACCCCCCCCTACCTAGTGAAACAGACTGCGCGGAGGTCGCGCAGCGCCACGACGCGGAGGTCGCGTCACCAACTGCGGCGGTGTCGGAAAACTTCGACACCGCCACCGAGAAGAGCAGGGCGAACAGCCCGGTGGGTCTGCAGACCCGAAAATCTGCACGGAGGAGGAACGGCGGCAAGAAGGCTGCTCCTCCTCCACGGAGGACTGAGTCGGACGCAGCCGTCACTTTGACCGACTCGTCCTCCAACGAGGACAACAACCAGGGCAGCGAGGATTCCCCCCCGCCCAAGGTCGCGATGGTCGGCCGGGGGAAGACGCAGGGTGGCAAGAGGCCCATCCCCCAAACGCCCTCCTCTCGGGCCCCGGCCCTGAGAGATGCTGTGGCGCCGCCGAGTCCCTCCACCTCGGTGGCGCCTACGCCCATGCCCCGTACCGACCCGACTTCTAGGGAGGTACTGCAGGCCCTGGAGGAAGTGATAGGGACCCGTGCTGGGTCTATGGGGCCGGAGGAAGTCCGGCTGCGACGGGCGACGACGCGCCTAATCGAGGAGTTCGGCCTGCTCAGAGCGGAGCTAGTTGGGTCGCGGAACGAGCGGGCTCAGCTAGGCAGACGACAGGCCGAGCTAATCGATGCCTCGGAGCGGCAGGCGGCAGAGTACCGCAAAGAGATGGCCAAAATGGCGGCCGAGT
This sequence comes from Eilema sororculum, assembly GCA_914829495.1. Lineage (NCBI taxonomy): Eukaryota > Metazoa > Arthropoda > Insecta > Lepidoptera > Erebidae > Eilema > Eilema sororculum. The sequence goes on along the minus strand of OU618545.1, from coordinate 9,309,657 downwards.
TTGCGGACTTGCAAAAGGTCGTCGCCGGGCTGCCGGAGGGGCGCGTCACGCGGTCGGCGCGGCGGAAGCCGGTCGCGCAGCCGGCAGAGCCGAAGTCGTCGGACCGGCCGGTTTCGCCGGTGCGGTCGCCGGTGCGGTCGCCCGTGCGGTCGAGGTCGCCGCTGTGGCTGGAGGCACCGTTGCGGCCGGAGTCGCCACCGCCGGCGCCTATCCGGCCACAGTCACCGGTATTGGTGCCGGCCCGGCCCGCGGACCCGCTGGCCGCAGTCGTGGCGGCTCTGGCCGCCATGGAAAGGCGGCTGGAGGCGGCGCAGGCAGCGCAGGAGGCGCGGCAGGCGGCGCACGAGGAGTGGACAAGGCGTGGATTGGAGTCCATCATGGACTCCATACGCCGCCCGCCCCTGGCGTCGCCTACAGGGTATGCTGGAGCAGTAAAAAGGGGTCGCCCAGCAGTGACGGGGACCCCGCCGGAGCCGGCCAGCAGCCCATCCGCTGTGCCATCTGCTCCAGCCGCTGCCGCTGCCGCTGCTGCGCAGGGCGCTCAGCCCAAGGGCAAGGGAAAGGGGAAGGGCAAGGGGAAGACGTCCTCTGCCCCAGCCCCAGCCCTGGCTCCAGCCTCTACCTCGGTTCTGGCCCCAACCGCCTCCACAAGCTCCGCACCGGCAGGGGGCTGGGAGGTGGCTGGTGAGACGAAAAGAAAGCGGAACGCCAAGAGAAAGGCAGCCAAAAAGGCCAGGAAGGCTGAGGCTGCTGCGAAGGGAGCGCCGGTGAGGTTGCGCGTCCCCCGCACAACGGCCGTCGTCCTGACTATGACGCCGGAGGCTGCGGAGAGGGGCGTGCAATACCCGGACCTGGTGAGGCGGGCCAGAGGCCTCATAGATATGAGGTCTCTTAAACTGGCGAAGCCCCTCCGAGTCACGGAGACTCGGACGGGTGCCCGCCTCATCCAGGTCCCTGGCGCTTCCAGCGGTCCCCAGGCTGATGCCATAGCGGCTCAGCTAAGGGAGACGCTGGATGCAGCTGACGTCCGGGTGTCCAGGCCCACCAAGTGCGCAGAACTGCGTATTTCGGGCTTGGACGACTCCATCACGGCCGAAGAGATTCGGGCCACCGTGGCGGAGGCCGGGGGCTGCCCCCTGGAGGCGGTTAAGGTCGGAGCGATTCGCTACGGCCGTCGCGGACAGGGGGCGACAGTTGTCGGCTGCCCCATCGCGGCAGCTCAAAAGGCTGCCGATCGGCGGGTCCTCGTGGTGGACGGCGTTGTTGGGGTGCGGGCTCAGCTCCTGCAGGCTCGACCGGCCAGGTGCTTTAGGTGCCTGGCGGTCGGGCACGTGGGGGTGCAGTGCACGGCGGAGGTGACGGTCGGCGACCGGTGCTTCCGCTGTGGCCAACCCGGTCATAGGGCCGGTGGTTGCGAGGCCCCGCTGCACTGTTTTAGGTGTGCAGCGGGGGGCAAACCGGCCGACCATCGGGTTGGCAGCAAGGCCTGCACCGGAGGGGAGCCGAAGCCACGAGGCGGGCGTTCCGCAAACTGTTCGCAGCGGGATGCGGGGATGGTTCCATAATGGATCCCCAGCTCCGCATCCTGCAGGCGAACGTGGGCCACGGTGTCGATGCTCAGGCACTTCTGCTCCAGAGCATGGCACAGTGGACCATACACGTCGCCGCTGTCGCCGATCCATACACCCACCGCCCCCCCGGGCCTGCCTGGGTGGTCGACCTGGATGGGTCGGCGGCACTGGTGCGTAACGCCGCTGCGGGTGCCCCTCCCTTTGTGGTGATCGCAAGGGAGCATGGCATCGTAGCGGCGCGTGTGGGGGAGATTGCGGTCGTGGCCGTCTACTTCACGCCGGCATCACACCGACGCATAGGGCAGTATCGGCAGTCGCTGGAGCGGCTGACCGACGTCGTCAATGCCTGTCACCCTCGCCCGGTTCTTGTGCTTGGGGACTTCAATGCCTGGTCCGAGGCTTGGGGGTCCCGGCACACGAACCCGCGAGGTAGGGCTCTGGAGAGCTGGGCCGCTACTCTCGGTCTGGTTCTCCAGAATCGCGGGGCCGAAGCCACGTTCTGGGTGGCGGAGCGCGGGGCGAGTTCGATCGTTGATCTCTCATTCGCGAGCGCTTCGCTGTCGCAACGTGTGCGGGACTGGCGTGTTGTCGTGGAGGTGGAGACACTGTCGGATCACCGATACGTTCGGTTTGATGTCTCCCCTCCCGAGAGTGATGCGCTGGTCACACCGGCCCCACGCGAGCCGCGCTGGGTGCTTAGGGGACTGAATAGGGATGCTCTCCTGGAAGCCGCCTCCGTGCAGGCCTGGGCCATGGTGCCGGACAGGCCTGACGACATCGATGACGAGGCGGCGTGGTTCCGGGAGGCCATGACTGTTGTCTGCGATGCGGGTATGTCTAGGGCTCCAGCCTATAGTCCGAGGCGCCGGGTCTACTGGTGGACTGCGGAGATCGCGAGGCTGCGTCAAGCCTGCGTGATCGCGCACCGCCGGTGGGCCAGGCTCCGTAGGAGGCGTAGCCGCCCCGCAGACACAGATCCCCTAGTGGCGGAGTTGCAAGAGGGATACAGGGAAGCCAGGAATGCCCTCCGAGCGGAGATCAAGCGGTCCAAGGCAGCTTCCTATAGGGAGCTGCTGGAGACACTGGAGCGGGACCCATGGGGGCGGCCTTACCGCTTGGTAAGAGGAAAGCTGCGCCCCCGGGCCCCTCCCCTGACCCAGGTTCTCGAGCCGGCTCTGCTTGGAGGAGTGGTGGCATCCCTGTTCCCGGCGCGGGCGGAACACGTTCCGCCGCAGATGACTCCGCCACCTCGGTCGCCTGATGCGCCCGGCGTGGTTATTGACGACGACGTGCCCGAGGTCACTTGGGTAGAACTAGAGCTGGCGGTGCGACGGCTTAGAGCCAAGAAGAACACCGCCCCGGGACCCGACGGCATTCCAGGCCGTTCGTGGGTCCTAGCTCTAGGAGAAGACGGTCTCGAACCCCGACTGCGAGGGTTCCTCAGCGCATGCTTGGAGCGGGGCCAGTTTCCGAAGATGTGGAAGACGGGGAAACTGGTCCTCATCCGCAAGGACGGACGCCCGGCGGACGAGCCGTCCGGGTACCGGCCCATAGTGTTGCTCGACGAGGTGGGCAAGCTCTTCGAAAGAGTGATTGCCAAGCGCCTCGTCGAGCACCTCTCTAGAGTGGGGCCGGACCTAGCGGACACGCAGTACGGCTTCCGCCGGTGGCGCTCCACTGTGGATGCCATCATGCGCGTGAGGACTCTGGCGGAGGATGCGGTTGCCCGGGGCGAGGTGATGTTGGCGGTGTCCTTGGACATCTCCAACGCGTTCAACACCTTGCCCTGGAGTTGCATCAGGGAGGCGCTCGTGTACCACGATGTGCCTCTCTACCTCCGCCGCATAGTCGGGGCGTACCTGACGGAGAGGGCCGTCATCTACCCAAGTGCGACCGGCGTCGGTAGGCGTGAGATGTCGTGCGGTGTCCCACAGGGATCGGTCCTGGGGCCGCTCCTGTGGAACATCGGATACGACTGGGTGCTTCGCGGTGAGCTCGCGTTCGGTGCCACCGTCACGTGCTACGCGGACGATACGCTAGTGACGGTGAGTGGCGCTACACACCGCGAGGCGACCCAGAGGGCCACGACCGCTGTTGCTCAAGTCGTGGATCGGATCCGGCGGCTGGGTCTCGAGGTGGCTCTGCACAAATCCGAGGCCTTGTTCTTTCATGGTCCTCGGCGCAGGCCACCCCCGGGATCCAGCTTGACAGTAGGAGGTACTCCCATCGACATCAAGCCCCGGTTGAAATACCTGGGGCTCGTACTCGATGGTCGGTGGGACTTCGGAGAGCACTTCCGAAGTCTGCGCCCCAAACTGTTGGTGTCAGCTAACGCGCTGATGCGGCTGCTGCCCAACTTGAGGGGCCCAGAGGACTCCTGCAGGAGACTCTACGCGGGTGTCGTGCGGTCCATGGCCCTGTACTGGTCCTGGCACCCCCGTGTGGGCGGACGCCCTGCAGGCCAGGTTCGTGCAACTGCTGCATGCACCGCAGCAGACGATGGCCTGCAGGGCCATTAGGGGGTACCGCACGATATCCTTTGAAGCGGCGAGTCTCCTAGCCGGATCGCCACCGTGGATCCTGGAAGCGAGATCCCTTGCGGCACTGTATCGGTTCCGTAAGGAGGCGCGGGAGCGGGGATACGATCCCGAGCCCGAAGACATTCGGGCCGAGAGGTCCCGGCTCCACGGGATCATGGTGGCGGAGTGGGAGCGACGACTTGAGCAACGACGCGCAGGGCATGCCGTCATAGAGGCGGTAAGGCCCATCATGGGGGAATGGCTCGAGAGGCCACATGGCAGCCTCTCGTATCGACTGACGCAGATTATCACCGGGCACGGGTGCTTCGGGAGATATCTGTGTCGGATCGAAAAGGAGCCAACGTCCGAGTGCCATCACTGCGACGCGAGCGAGGACACGGGGCTGCACACGCTCACCGAGTGTCCGGCATGGGCCGGACCGAGGCGGGAGCTAGTGTCGGCCCTGGGTGTGAGAGTTCTCACCCTCGCCACCCTGCTCACAGCAATGGTCCGCTGCGCGGACGCGTGGGCGGCCGGCGTCTCCTTCAGCGAGCAGGTTATGGTCGTGAAGGAGACGGCGGAGCGGGAGAGGCGGCGCGAGCGAGAAAGACTCGCGGATCGCGCCGCCCGCGCGCGCAGGCAACTCGGGCGTCGGAGGGCACTGACTGACCTCCGTCCCCCATGAGCGCGGGCCTGGGGGTGACAGGTGGAGCCGCCTGTCACCCCAGCAGAAGCAGGCCACGGCGGTGGCGCGCTGAATAGTGCGCCTCCCCATTCCGGGGGCGAGTTGGGGACACCGTTGTCCCCCCTCCTGAGGAGGGCCAGACCGTAAGAGATGGCCCTGGGTCAGCCGGGGTGCGAGGGATATGTCTTTGACAACCTCACCTCCGGCCTAGCACCAAGACCCACAGTCGGCGTGCGGTTTTAGTCGGTTCGAGTCCGACATAACCTCCCCTTCCGGCTCCGGCAGGGGGGGTATCCGAGGGGATTTCCGCACGAAAAAAAAAAAAAAAAAAAAAAAAAAAGGTATTGCACACTTCCATAGGCCATGGTAACCACTTCCCTTCAGGTAGGACATGTGCTTGTCTGCCACCTAACCCAAGGAGGGCTAGACCTCAAGGGATGGCCTTAAGTTAGCCGGGGTGCGAGGGATATGTCGAAGACAACCTCACCTCCGACCTAGCATCACGACTCTCAGTCAGCTTGTGGTTTTAGTCGGTTCAAGTATAACATAACCTCCCCTTCCGGCTCCGGCGGGGGAGGTATCCGAGGGGATTTCCGCACGAAAAGCCATATAAAAAACAACAAAAACTATGTTAAGGAAAACCGTACTATATACAATTAAACTGTACCTGCAGTTATATTGTGCATCGTATACACTGTAATTGTGTGCAATAAAAGGCGTGTAGGATGAAAGGTATACGAGGTTGGGAGGTTGGGGGTTATTTGACATTTTGGTGAACTAATTACGAGACCGAGTAACAAGTGAATGTAAAATACTGGCATCGTTGGCTATCGTTGTGTTGTTTTTTTTTTTACACATGGATACTTGTCCGTTATCAACCGTAGGTCTACAAAAAGCCATATCAAAGTTCCTCCGTGTGGGTCGTCTGTAATCACTATCAAGAGATTACTGCCATGGTCGTAAAAGTGACTAAAGAGTCTTGTTTTACGACACATCCATGACGAAATGGAGAGTACCAGAGAGATTGTAGGCCACTGACCTTTAATAAAGGTGTCAAACTGTGTATTTAACTTTGTATTTAGAAGTAGGCAGTAAATTATTCCCTAAAAAAGCGTGCTATGAATAGAATTCTGAAAACGGATATTTTTTTTAACAATTGAAATAAATCAATCCATTAAGCCTCTGTGGCGTAGCGGTAGTGAACTCGGCCGCTGCACAGGAGGCGCGGGTTCGATCCCCACTCAATGCAAATATTTGTATGCATGAATATCGATATTTGCATTGGTCTGGTCGTGCCTCGAAGAGCACGTTAAGCCGTCGGTACAGGTTACCATGCGAACATCTATGGCAGTCGTTACGGGTAGTTAGAGCCTTCAAAAGTCCAACAACTGCCCTGGCTGCAGTGCTTCGCTATCTCTTTTGGGTTGTGGAGGTCAGATGGTAGACGCTTCACAGAAAACATCGAAGTTTAGCCAAATCCACAGATAGACTGGTAAAGCGGACCCCATACCCAAGTTGAAAAGCACTACCGCTAAGATGAAGAAGGAGAAGAAAATCAATCCATAGGACTCGGTAACCACTTCACACGAAGTGGGCCATGTGCTTGTCTGCCACCTAAGAGGTACTATAAAAACAATCAATTAGCTTATTAAAGTTCACTGCTGGACACCCTCGGGCGCTGTACTGCGTATTAGGAGAAGCCCAACCATGGTATGCGTACAATGAGCTTCCATCGTTAAATAATAAAAAGACGTATGTTTCCTATTAAAACAGTGACTAGATAATTTGTGCGGTCATTGTTTCTGAAGCAACAAGCGATTAATCGAGAGAAAAGGCGTAATGGCCTTTGACATTTTTCCAAATTCCTTTTTGATTAAACGTTTTCATTGTGAACCGTAACTTTGTTCGTTTTATATGAAGTAATTTACCAAATTTCCTCAATCGTTAAGGCTTTCATGTCGAACGCAATTTGTGGATTGTTGGAATGGACACGCAAGGAGAAACAGTTATATTATTTTTTCGACATTTATTTTATTTATGATTTTTCTCTGTGATTTTTAGACAGCTATGCCTATTGAACACGTAGAGAAAGTTCTTAATATGTCTAACTACTTTTTTTTGTTATAAGTGTGAATAATTATAAAGTGACGTATGTCTATTAAGTGAATAATAGCGACGTTCTTTCTATTTCTTCATCCGTCAAGTATAATACCCAGGAGGGTCCCAGCCTAGCTGGGGAGTCCCTCCCGTTGCCAGTCGGCAACGGCAGTCCCCAGTCGTATTCTGGGGGGGACAACCATCATTTGAGCCCGGCGCCGAGCTCTAGATCCGGCCCCAACTTAAAAAGTAGCACGGAGGTCGCGCTACCCCTGGACGATTCGTCGTCCTCATTGGCGGCGGCGGTGACGTCAGAGGAGTCTGGCATCACCACCGAGGTAGAGAGGCAGGCGCTGCCTGGGCTGCAGACAAGGTCTGCAGCCAAAAAGCGCAAGGGGAAGGGGAACAAACGGGTTCCCCTGCCACTGGTGGACGAGCGGGATGAGGACTTCATCCCTCCCGGGCTCGGGTCGGCTGCCAGTGGCAGCAGCAGCAGCAGCGGTGGCGAGGAGGAGCGGGTTGCCAAGGTGCAGGCCACCGGCCGCGAAAAGGCTAGGAGGAGCGGTAGGGAGGCCGCCCCCCCTCGGGACTCCTCCCCGTGGGTGGGATCGAACCCGGAGATGGAAGGGCCAATTGGATCGGCCAATTACCGGAGGACCGTGCTCCTCACCCATCGGTTAGGCCGGATGTTGACGAGGCGGGTGGAGTCTCGGACTCCCGAGCAGGCCGCAATGCTCGGGGTTTTAGAGCAGATTGCTGCCGCCAGCAAGGGTCTGGCCGAGCAAATGGTCGGGCAGATGAGAGGGGAGGCCGAGGCCCGAAAACGGGAGTCCGAGGCCAAGCTCCAGCTGGAGGTCTCAGCGGAGCTGGAGGCCCTGAAAAGGAGGGTCGAGCACCTGACCGAGCTGCCGGGGGTGACAACTCGTTCGATGCGGAAGGCGCAGCTGGAGCGGTCGGCGCAGGCGGCACTGGCGGTGCGGCCAGTGCAGCCGGAGCGGCCAGTGCAGACTGCGCAGCCGCCGCGGCCAGCGCAGACTGCGCAGCCGCCGCGGCCAGCGCAAACTGCGCAGCCGCCGACTCGACCGGCAGAGCCGGCGTCGTTGGCCGAATTTATGGCGGCCATACGCGCCGAGATGGTCGCGCAGGAGGAGCGCACCAACCGGCGGCTCGAGACGATCCTCGATATCGCCCGCCGTCCCCCTCTCGCGACGCCGGCCGGGTACGCCGCCGCAGTAAGGGGGCCTGCCTTCCCGGCGGTGGCGGAGGCCCCATCGGTTCCAGCTCGCCGCCCCCCTCCAGGTCCTCCGGGTCCCTCTCAGGGCGCCCAGGGCGCTCAGGGCAAGGGCAAGGGCAAGGGGAGGGGCAAGGGCAAGGGGAAGAAGTCCCCAGCCCTGGCCTCAGTCCCGCCCCTGGCCCGAGTCCTGGCTCCGGCAAAATCCTCGAGCCCCCTGTCAGGGGGCTGGGAGGTAGCCGGAGCCAATAAACAGAGACGGAGCGCCGCCAAAAAAGCAGCCAAATTGGCCAGAAGGGCCAAGGCTGCCACGATGGCAACAGCGCCGAGGAGGCTCCGCGTCCCTCGATCGACGGCCGTCGTCATCACACTGACGGCGGAAGCGTCGGAGAGAGGCGTGGAGTACGCCCAGGTAGTGAGGCAGGCAAGGGCCTGCATCGACCTGGGAGCCCTCGAGATCCCGGATTTGGTGTGCAAGCCCACGCGCACCGGAGCTCGGATCTTCGAGGTCCCCGGCGCTACCAGCGGCCCTAAAGCCGACGCCTTAGCGGCTAGGCTCAGGGAGACGCTGGACGTAGCTGACGTCCGGGTGTCCAGGCCCAACAAGTGCGCAGAAGTGCGCATATCGGGTCTGGACGACTCCATCACGGCCGAGGAGCTTAGGCTCGCCGTGGTGGAGGCCGGAGGCTGTCCTCAGGACACAGTGAGGGTCGGAGCAATACGCTTCGGCCGTCGTGGACTGGGGGCAGCAGTTGTCGGCTGCCCCATCGCGGCAGCCCAAAAGGTTGCCGATGGGCGGAGCCTCCTCGTCGGAGGCTTCCAGAAGGTGCAGGTACGGCTCCTGCAGGCCCGACCGGCACGGTGCTTCCGGTGCCTGTCGGTGGGCCACGTGGGGGTGCAGTGCACGGCGGAGGTAACAGTCGGTGACCGTTGCTTCCGCTGTGGCCAACCCGGTCATAAGGCCGGTAATTGCGAAGCTCCGTTGCACTGCATCAGGTGTGCAGCGGAGGGCAAGCCGGCCGACCACAGGGTTGGTGCCAAGGCCTGCACCGCGGGGAGGCCGAAGCCTGGAGGCAGGCGCTCCGTCTCTGGTTCGCGGCAGGGCGTGGAGATGGGCGTTCCATAATGGATCCTCAGCTTCGCGTCCTGCAGGCAAATGCGAACCACTGTGTCGATGCTCAGGCACTTCTGCTCCAGAGCATGGCACAGTGGGGCATTAATGTCGCCGCTGTCGCCGAGCCGTACATTCACCGGTTTCTCGGGCCTGCCTGGGAAATCGACCTGGGCGGATCGGTGGCACTGGTGCACAACGCCGCTGCCGGCAGCCCCCCCCTTGTGGTCGTGACAAGGGGGCATGGCTGCATGGCGGCACTTATGGGGGAGATAGCGGTCGTGGCAGTATACTTCTCGCCGAACCGAGACCTAGTTGAGTACCAGCAGTGGCTGGATCAGCTGGGCGTCGTCGTCAATACCTGTTACCCTCACCCGGTTCTGGTGCTCGGGGACTTTAACGCCTGGTCTTTGAACTGGGGTTCCCGACGCACTAAACCGAGGGGCAGGGCAGTGGAGAGCTGGGCTGATAGTTTCAGCCTAGTTCTTCTGAATCGCGGGGCCGTCGCCACGTGCGTGAAGAGACGGGGCGACTCAATTGTGGACCTTTCGTTCGCGAGCGCCCCGCTCTCAGGCCGTGTGCAGAGCTGGCGTGTCCTTGAGGAGGTGGAGACAGCGTCGGATCATCGATACATTCGGTTCGACGTCTCTCCCCCCGCGGGCGCCGCGCCGGTTACACCGGCTCCACGCGAACCACGTTGGGTGCTTAAGCGACTGGATCGGGAGGTCCTCCTGGAGGCCACCATCGTACAGGCCTGGGCCTCTGCGCCGGACAGGCCTGTCGACATAGACGATGAGGCGGCGTGGTTCCGGGAGGCCATGACGCGTGTCTGCGACGCGGCTATGCCTAGGGCTCCGCCCTATAATCCGAGGCGTCAGGTCTACTGGTGGTCAGCGGACATCGCGAGGCTGCGACAGGCCTCCGTGATCGCTTTCCGCCGGTGGACCAGATTCCGAAGGAGACGTAGCCGCCCCGCAGATACGGAGCCCCGAGAGGCGGAGCTTCATGCGGGGTACAGGGAGGCCAGAAAGGCCCTCCGAGTGGCGATAAGGCAGTCGAAGGCTGCAGCTCATAAGGAGCTGCTGGAGACGCTGGAGCGGGACCCATGGGGGCGGCCTTACCTTATGGTAAGGGGCAAGCTGCGCCCCCGGGCCCCACCGTTAACCCGGTGTCTCCAGCCGGAGCTGCTCGGAGGAGTCGTTGGCTCCCTGTTCCCAGCGCGGGCGGTGGAACATATTCCACCGCAGATGACTCCGCCACCTAGGTCGCCTATGGCACCCAACGTGGATGACGACGACGTGCCCGAGGTCACTTGGGTAGAGCTAGAGCTGGCGGTGCTAAGGCTTAAGGCCAAGAACACCGCCCCGGGACCCGACGGCATTCCAGGCCGAGCGTGGGTCCTAGCTCTAGGCGAAGAAGACGCTCTCGAGCCCCGACTGAGAGGGTTTCTCAGCGCATGTTTGGAGCGAGGCCAGTTTCCGAAGATGTGGAAGACGGGGAAACTGGTCCTCATCCGAAAGGCGGGACGCCCGGCGGACTCACCGTCCGCCTACAGGCCGATAGTGTTGCTCGACGAGGTGTGCAAGCTCTTTGAAAGAGTGATTGCAAAGCGCCTCGTCGAGCACCTATCCAGAGTGGGGCCTGACCTGGCGGATGGCCAGTATGGCTTCCGCCGGAGGCGCTCCACCGTGGATGCCATCATGCGCGTGGGGACTCTGGTGAAGGACGCCGTCGCTCGGGGCGAGGTGGTGCTGGCGGTGTCACTGGACATCGCCAACGCGTTTAACACCCTGCCCTGGAGCTGCATTAGGGAGGCACTCGTGTATCACGAGGTGCCTCTCTACCTTCGCCGCATAGTCGGGGCGTATCTGTCGGAGAGAGCAGTCGTCTACCCAAGTGCGACCGGGCTCGGTCGGCGAGAGATGTCGTGCGGTGTTCCGCAGGGATCGGTCCTGGGACCGCTACTGTGGAACATCGGTTACGACTGGGTGCTTCGCGGTGAGCTCGCGGACGGTGCCGCCGTCACGTGTTATGCGGACGACACGCTGGTGACGGCGTGCGGGGCTACATACCGCGAAGCGACCCTGAAGGCCACGACCGCGGTTGCCCAAGTCGTGGAGCGGATTCGGCGGCTGGGTCTCGAGGTGGCTCTGCATAAAACCGAGGCCATGTTCTTTCATGGGCCTCGGCGCGTGCCACCGGAGGATTCCAGCCTCATAGTGGGAGACATTTCTATCGGCATCAAGGCCCAGATGAAATATCTGGGGCTCGTGCTAGACGGCCGGTGGAACTTCGGGGAGCATCTCCGAAGACTGGCCCCCAAATTGAAGGACACAGCTGCCGCTTTGGGGCGGCTGCTGCCCAACATGAGGGGGCCGGATGACTCCTGCAGGAGACTCTACGCGGGAGTCGTGCGGTCCATGGCCCTATATGGGTGCCCAATATGGGCGGACACCCTGACGGTCCACAATGCGCATCTGCTGCGTGGACCGCAGCGTGCAATGGCCAGCAGGGCCATTAGGGGGTACCGCACGATATCCTTCGAGGCGGCGAGTCTCCTTGCCGGATCCCTACCGTGGAACCTGGATGCGAGAGCCCTTTCGATGCTATATCGGTATCGTAAGGAGGCGCGGGAGCAGGGACGGGAACCCGAGCCCGAAGAAATTCGGGCCGTGAGGTCTCAGCTCCACAGGGACATGGTAGCGGAATGGGAGCTGCGACTTGGGCGACCAAGCGCAGGGCACGCCGTAATAGCGGCGGTAAGACCCATCATGGAGGAATGGCTAGAGAGGCCACACGGCAGCCTCTCGTACCGGCTGACGCAGGTGATTACCGGACACGGGTGTTTCGGGAGTTACCTGTGTCGGATCCGGAAGGAGCCAACGTCCGAGTGCCATCACTGTGATGCGAGCGAGGACACAGAGCTGCACACGCTGACCGAGTGCCCGGCGTGGGACACGCCGAGGCGGGTCCTAGTGGCGGCTCTAGGGGTGGGAGTCCTCACACTCGTCACATTGCTCACAGCGATGGTACGATGCGCAAACGCTTGGGGTGCGGCCGCCTCCTTCTGCGAGCAAGTAATGCTCGAGAAGGAGGCGGCCGGTCGGGTCCGGACCAGACTCCGGGCCCGGGAAGCCCGTGCAGAGCGAAGGCGTACCGGACGTCGGAGGTCGCAGAACGACCTCCGTCCTCCATGAGCGCTGGCCTGGGGGTGACCGGTGGAGCCGCCTGTCACCCTAGCAGAAGCAGGCCGCGGCGGCGGCGCAAAGTGCGCCTCCCCGTAACCGGGGCTAGATGGGGACATTTTGGTCCCCACAACCCGAAGGGGGCCATCTCGAAAGAGATGGTCCTGGGTCTGTCGGGGTGCGAGAGATATGCTTTTGGCAATCTCACCTCCGGCAACCAAGGACCCAAGATGGCGTGCGTTTTAGTCGGTTCGAGTCCGACATAACCACCTCCACCGGCTCTGTGGGGGTGGTATCCGTGGGGATTTATCGCACGATAAAAAAAAAAAAAAAAAAAATCCGTCAAGTATAAAAAAGTTTTTATACGGTAGAGGGAGTTCTGTGCTCTAATTGCAGCTGACTGAGAGCAGTGAAATGATGACCAATATAGCCATTTGACTTTAAACTGTTAAGTACAAAACTTCTCCATCACTTTTCGAAGCAACCGGAATAGCAATACTTACATTGAGAAAAAGGAATCATTATTTTCACCGTCAAATTTTCATAGTACAAATTTTTAAATAGTATGGGCGTGTTGTACCGTTATGCACTAGTTAGATACAAGAGGGGCTCAATCCTAAGTAGTAAGCGAGCATCTAGCAAGGTTAAGCAATACTACAGACTGCTGTCTACGGTTAGGTGACCATTCTTTCGCTCGAGATCCCTCCATGCCTCGGAGAGCACATTGAGGCTTATATTCGAATTATCTTGCTACAAAATATTACCAAATTTAAGCACTAATTAGTGTAGATAATTGAAGAGCTGGCTGAGCTGGCGTCTTTTTCAACTGTTGGATGACTATCTACGAGCGTATAACAACGTTTAGGTATATGAATTTTGTAAAATATACATTCTTGTATTGTTTATCATTGTTGTATTCTTCACTATCCCATCCTGCATGAATGTATTTCTTTCTTTCTTCGTACCGGAGTAATAATGCGTTTACAATAGTTGATCGCACAAAGGGCTGAACATGTATATAATGGGTATGTATGTATCTTTGTTGTGTGACATTTCTCTTGCTAGTGATGTTGTTGGACTAGTAAGCACGCTCAGATTGTCACAAATAATTAACGCGCCGTAGAGTTATTTATTAGTGTGGCGTGAAAATGAGAACGCATTTAGCACATATGCTAACTGGGGGTCATAGCTGCATGTGTTTCACTCAGAATAACTTATTATTTAAGGTGTATTCATCATTTATCTATACTATACTATGATATAATAATAATTGTAAAGTGGTCGTTTTTTCAGAAATGTTATAGGCATAATATTAGCTACGTTCGCGTACGACCCACAAGATTGAACCCGTGCATAAAATTCTTCGTATGACCCGATTTTATGTACGTTTTGACTACTACAATAATAAAAATGAGGCATTCGGTACTATATACAGCTGTTTACTTATTAAATTGTGGGTTGGCATCGCACGATATGATTGGCGTGGCATGCGTCCCCAGGCTAACCGCTTAATATCAAACCACCCATATCTCACTGTGTCACCTTACTGGATTATTGAAACAGGCTTGCTCGGCCTCCTTCCAGCAATGCGATACTCATTTCTTAGCAGCACCAATTCGTTATAATACAAGAATTGGATTGTATTGCATCTTCTGAAACAGTTCAATAACAAGAATTGTTGTATTTGAATGAAATTTTGAAGCATTTAGTATGCTAACTATTTAAATTAAGATAGGATATTGATACGATTTAAATAGATAGCATACTAAATGCTTTCAAATTTCATTCTTTGACTATTTGAAGATGTGGCTACGTACCCGCTCGACCTCCAAGATTTTACCCTCTCACAAAAGTACCCACTGGACCTCACTTTTAGGTCCCACTGGACCTTCTGGGCGTAGTAGTCAAAAATCGATGTTATAAATGACTGAAAAATCGTTCATGGGTTTCGATAGCTCATAAGAGTGTCGATAGTTAGCTCCACCGTCACCCTAAGGACGGTTATTTCAGGAATAAGATTAGGATTAGTCCGGGCGGGATCCAGTGGCTTTTCCAATTTTTCCAATTTCCATTATCATTGAAGTAGTGTACGAGGCACTTGTATATAGTTTGTAGATCCATTTGGAAACTACAAGAAAGGTCAATAACCTAATCAGCTGTTGAATGAATCAGACTTAGTTCTTGGCAACTACATATATAGGTATCTACAGATACATAAAAATACAACAAATTCTAAAACCCAATTGCAGCGCAGTCAGTTTAAATTTGCCAGGTTGTGCTTAGTTCGGATCTATGTTTTTCTGTACATTTATTTATTGCGCATACAATTCCTCAGTATTATTGTCTTTTCTTGATCCTAGCGTTAACTTCAGTCGCATCTGAAGCTATTTACTTGAAATCTGAGGCCCGCTTTATCAGTAAATAAAGTTATTTAGTACTAGCTTTTGCCCGCGGCTCCGCCCGCGTAGATGTCGGTTATCGCGACTAAACATAGCCTATGTCCCTTCTCATGGCCTAATCTACCCCTATACCAAATTTCATCATAATCGGTTCAGTGGTTCAGGCGTGAAAGCGTAACATACAGACAGACAGACAGACAGACAGACAGAGTTACTTTCGCATTTATAATATTAGTATGGATTATTGTCAGTATTTATCAGAAAATTGTTTCACCAAAAGAAAGAGATCCGGTTCTTAGCATTCCATGGATTCACCGTGCGGTCGCCGGGTCCATGGCGTGGTACAGAGAGGAACACTGCGACGGCGCCTGGGACTTGCGACCCAGGTGTAGGTTTAGGGTGGCCACCTTGTGATGCATCAGCGCTCACCTCCACCGTCAGCCGTGTTCCCCCCTCTACCTATCCAAATTTGGTAAGATCCTATCAACGCCGTTTTAGATATTCGTTTGAGTAAAGAGCTTACTGAAGCTCTTGGCAATCCGAGGTCTTTAAATAAGTTATACAGGGATTTAGCTGGAATTCCCCTTGCTCCTACTTCCACGGCGTAGAGTTTAACCACATAGCCATTTTTGGTTAACTCGTTGGTCAGGTCAAAGTATTTATTTATTTTTATAGCGTGGTCTTTAGGTATGTTAGTTTCCCACGGTACTGTGAGTTCTACTAGTACTGCACGCTTTTGCTGTTTTGAAAATAGGAATATATCGGGTCTGGATGACGAGGCACAAACATCCTCCGGTATTTTATAGTGTTTCTCATACGAATCTGCGAGTAATGTCCAGTCAGCGGCTGCTATCAAAATTGAGTACGGCTTTTGATTTGTCTTTTTTGAGCAGCCTTCCTTTACAAACGCGACGTCATTTCTTTGGTTTGTAGTTAAACCCTTTTTCGCTCTAGCTACCGCCAAACTTACCGCCTCACGTACGATTTCTAATACCTTATCATGTCGGCGCGAGTAATGACCCCGGTCTAATAGCGTCCTACAACCCACCAGTAGGTGCCTAGCAGTACCAATTGCTTCACCACATGAGTTACATGTTTTATCTGTGGCTTTTCCCCATCTGACAAGATTGCTTTGGTCGGGGAGGGTCAACTGGAATGCATTGAGATAGAATTTAAGGAGAGCCGGTGACCAGTCGTATATTAAGGTACGCCATTTTAAGGCTATGGGAATACAAAATTCACCTAGTGTTAACCATTCGTTTTGTACTTCTAGGTTCATTGCGTGCACTTTGTAGGTATTATTTTCATCTACTTGAAGAAAAGATTTTGTTATGTCTTTGTCTGACTGCCTCCTAGTATTACCCAAACCTACCCTACCAGTCTGCGAGCCTATCATGAATTTTTTATGGAATTGGAGGCGCGACTCGAGCTCTTTAGTACTTTGGTCTTTTGGAAGAGCTTAATTTAAATTTAAATTTAGCTAAAAAAAAAGCTAAATTTAAATAAATAAGAGAGAAATTAATTTAAATAAAGATGTCACGAAAATTGCACACTTTGTTATTAAAACCGCGTAAAAATATTGAATATATCGTTAAAACAGATTGTATAACAATACAAAGTAATTGTACGATATCTATTCGACTGATCGCAAATAATGTTACTCGTTTGTCATTTTTCCATTAAAATAAACGCTTTACGGTTATAAACCTCTGAACATTTATTCCATATAATTTATGTTCGTTTTATGGTATTGATATATCTCCTGCCTGTTCCTGTTATAAACTTCAATGGCGTGTTTTATTTCTGGGTATAATCTACCCAGGACGTACCTGATATGCACTTAAATGATGTCTATTTATAGTTAGCTGTTGCGCATCTAACGCAGCTCCGCCAACTTAATCCAGAAATAAAAGCAACCTATGTTTTATACCAGACTAGCTTTTGCCCGCGGCTCCGTTGGAGTGGATGTCGGTTCCCGGCAATTATTCGAATTTTTCTCAACGTACAGACCATTCAAGACCAAAATTAGCCAAATCGGTTCGTGCGTTCTGGAGTTATAGCGTCAGGAAGGAAAACCCGACTTATTTTTATATAGTAGACTATAGATATCCTTGTACCAAATTTCAGCCAGATTCATTCTGCCGTTAGAGTGTGATTGAGTGACAAAAACCCAAACTTCTTCACGAACTTTTACTTTCATTATATTATATGCTAAACCTATGTGTAATTTTGTTTCAGGATCGGACTATTTGAGGCGATGTTGCGTTGCCATGGGGCAAAGTGGTAGTGCAATGGAGGTACGTAGCAAACTTTTAAACACATAAAAAATAAAAAACTTACTTGAAAAAGTTTATATTTAAACACGGATTTTAGCTGTCTATGTTTTTTCGATTCGATATTTGATAGGTTGCTTTTTATTTTGTATATATAGAAAGAATACTAAATATATGACTATACTAGCTTTTACCCGCGGCTCCAACCATAGCCTATGTGTTAATCCACTGTGTCCGCTAACTCCATACCAAATCGCTCCTGCCGTTTAGGCATGAAAGAGTAACAAACAACCATCCATCCATACTTACAAACTTTCGCTAATATAATATTAGTAGGATAATTTGTCAGTTTATATTTAAATTTAACTTCCTACCTTCTTGCTAACTACCTACTAAGAAATTTTAGGTTGTTATACGCACCAGGTCATGTGAAGGTATCAGTCTCCAGCACTTACGAGCAATCTCATCAGATTGAAGCAGAGTTTACGATTCACGATTAATGGCATACCTATATAATTTTATTCTCCTTTTCATATATTACTCGGAAAACAGAAGTATTATAACACTTTTTTAAGTACCCATAAATTTCTACACTCAGATTGGTTTATTGACAGTAAAAGGTTGGTAAATGTCATACGGCATACTGCTTTAACTGTTAATTTTCTTCAGATCTACTTATTCACTATTTCCCGGGAATACGAGTAACATAAAAGAGGTCGTTACAGGATCATTAAATGCATAACGTCGTCCGGTATACAATTTTCATAGATAGGACAATAACATTCAACTTTATGGTGAAAACACTGTTTCACAAAGAGAATGGGTGGAAATTTAGGTTTTATATGTGTATGTTACATAATAGTCAGTTATGTAGTCTGGTTTTGTGTGAACAAAAGGACATACCTATGTTGATTTATGTCCCTGTTAAAGTAGAATTTTAGGACCTAACGTCAAGCAAGACTCACTGACTGAGACTCTGTGGCGTGGCGGTAGTGAACGCGACTGCTACGCAGGAGGCGCGGGTTCGATCCCCGCTCAGTGCAAATATTTGTATGCATGAATATGGCCATTTGCATTGGTCTGGGTGTTTCTATTTATAATATGTATGTATTTACAAAAAAAAGTATCCAAGTATGTTTATTCGCATTCTAGATTCCATAACCAGTTAAGCTAGTTAAGCTTACCATGGGTCTGGATAGCGTGTAGAATGTTGTGAAATATTTAATAATCGCTCGATTGTGGGTTGAAGTAAAACAGGGGGGAAGGGTTTTTCTGTATTTTTTTTAAATATTAGAACCGAAGTTACTAATACTCCCTCCAACCCCTCTAGCTCTAAATTGCTTGTGTTAGGAGTGGGTTCACGTCAGTAGTGCAATGGCCAAGATTTGAACCTGGGACCTCTCGATCGTGAGGACGACTCCTTTACTACTAAGCTACCACTAGTAGTTTGTTAATAGTAGGTTCACAGTGAATGGCCAGTTTCAATACTGGTAGGCCAGGAATCGAACCTGGGACGTTGTATGCCTATTGTATGCATATGTGTATTAATAACTATTGCACTTATCATCACAGTTTATTCATTCATGTAGTCTTGAATGTTATAACTATCATCAATACATAGTATAAATCAAAGTCGCTTTCAGCATCTGTCTGTCCCTATGCATGCTTAAATCTTTAAAAATACGCTACGGATTTTGATGAGGTTTCTTTTATTAGATAGAATAATTAAAGAGGAAGGTTTATATGTATAAAACATGTTTAATATAGTAGAGGGTGCAGTGGGAACGGGAACTGACGCCACGAGGCCGGAAAAGAATTGACGGTATGAAGTTTGCCGGGTCTAATGAGAAGTAGCCCCAATGAGAATTAGCCCTAATGAGAAGTAGCCCCAATGAGAAGTAGTCCAAGTGAGAAGTAGCCCCAATGAGAAGTAGTCCAAGTGAGAAGTAGCCAATATGAGAAGTGGCCATAATGAGAAGTAGTCCATTAGTGAGTCGGTTGCCATAATGAGAATTAACCCTAATGGGCCTAAACCAACTAGTTACCTATATTGCGTGGCGTGGTAGGTAAGAGGTTGCGGTTAATTGCAGTTTAATTCAAATGTTTGTATGTGAAAATACAATTTTGAAATTGCATTTTGTTATCACCACAGGCCAAAACTCATTATTAACATCGTCACACGTTGAAATTGAAAAACAACACAAGTAAACGTATTTTGTTTGTTTGTTGGAATAATGCCAGTTAGTTAAAGCTAGTTTAAATGCAATGCAGACGGGTTCTCGCTTCGGCCTGAGAAATTGGTCGTAACTTTTACTATTCGCATTTACTTTTTATTTGTAAATATATTATACTGAAATTAGCAAAGCGAGCAAAGGGACGTTACGTCAGCCTAGGTGATCTTAAAATGTATAAATACCTCTGAAACAGGGGGCAAGTGTCGTTAAAACCATCCTGGTGTTTTAGTTTTATGCAAATAAAAAATGTTTCTTTATTTTTTTTTGATCTATCTTATTAAAAAAAACACATACATTACATTAGGCGCGTGCATGAAAAAACCACTGACTTTTGTGAGAAATACAACACATTCTCGTATTACATATTTTATATATTTACAACATTATAGCTTGATACATTAACTTAGTAGGCATTATTAATATTTTAGAAAGTATATAATACGTAATATTTTAGAAAGATATTTAAGTAAAATGAAAAGTAATTTAGGCTAGAAACTCAAGTAGATGATAGATTTAATTATATCTTAAGATTTAATTATACTGACTTACGTATGCTCCCAACTACCTGTAACGATACTGTCATGGATGTCTGTATGGAGCCTGAAAACGACGCGTGCTCTCCGAGCCACGGAGGTGTCTTGTGTGTTAAGAATGGTGACTCATTGTAAAATTATACTAGTGACTATTACTTAACTTTGCAATGTGTTAATCTTGGCTACTATTGGCCAAGAGCTCCCTCAACAACAACAACAATAAAGGTACTCAGTTTTCCTACTTTCAGTCATCAATTTAATCCTGGCTCCATTTAAAATTAGCTCATCAAGTTACTGTCTATACGTTCTGAAGATACCTATTCGATGAAATTGCAAACGCATAAAAACCTTTGTTATCCTTCTTAAAGTTATTAATACTTAGCAGACCCAAGTAAGTAAAACTTAAATAAATAAAAAAAGTGCCTAGCCATTCTTGAGATAAAATTACTCCTGAAAACTTTCGATTGGACCAAAAACTTTTTTAATATTCAACTTCAATGATTTCCATACAGTTTTAATGAGAATATATATTTGGTTTATTTGATGTTGATTGTCAAAGATTTCATATTTTCTACACTTACTTGTTGTAAAAACAGTCGAAAGTTTTATACTTTTAAAAATGGCAGCTTCAAGTTTCAGATTAGACTTTTATATTTTATGATAAAAAACCATAAAAAACCGATCAATTGCAAGTTGGACTCATGCACGAATGATTACCATTATGTTTCATTTTAGATTTTTAGTATTTATTCTTATAGCAGACACAGGAATACATCATCTGTATCTGTAGCTATCACGATTCATGAGATATGGCTGGTTGATTGAAAGATAGGCAGATAAACAGCGGCGTTTTATAGGACTCCGTTTTTCCCCTTCGAATACGAAACCCTAAGAAGCAATTGATAGTATTATCAGTTTCACTCTCCCAATTCATCAATCTCGTGTAATCGATAAAGATATCAAAATGTGCAAAAGTTAACACCCAAACAATCAAAATCTGAAGCGTGATCAGAATGATCGCCATATTTTTCATCCCTTTATAAATGGATTTCGTGATCTGATAAGAAACCTTATCCATGGTCAAGCACCAAAAATCGGATATTGATGGGATTATGGTAATACTTTCGAATATAGCTATTCGGATTTCGTTTTTGCATGATATCAAGAAGGATTATAGTCTCAACCGAAAATAAAATATCCAGGTTTCCATTTTACATTAACAAAAGGATTTTGAGTTAATTTGATCACGTTTTTACGGCAATACTGATAAAATAAACGGATTCCATTTTCAAACTGTTCAACTTGTAATTTTTCGGTCATAATGGAAAAAGCTAGTTTCATTCGAAAAGGAAAAAATAGCGAATTCATTTTTCTTTTTGTGAACTAGATATTCATGAATAGTCGTAGTTATTGAATGAATTTTACATCATTAAGTAAGTTTGGGCAGAGTTATCAAAAATCAATGTTTAAAAATTATTGTCACATCATTCATTGATTCCGATAGTTCGTAAGAAAATCGGTAGATGACTCCATCGTCGCCTTAAAGACGTATAAGATGGGAAATTTGAATCACATCGGGCGTGTCTCGGTAGCCGAATTGGTCAATGCATTCCCCCTGTACCGAAAAGACTGCGGGTTCGAGTCCCGTCCGAGAAGATTCTTTTTCCCTATGTATTCGAATAGTCGTAGTTAGTTAATTCAGAAGCAAATTACTAAGCTGTTTGATAGTACTCACATCATGTAAACATAATTTAGATTTTCCAAACCACTGATAAGGAATCCGAAGGCTGAAATTTAAACAATATACATAGACATACATAGGCACAAACATTTCGTAAGCAGTAAACCCTGAAGTCTCCATTTCACGTAAAGCTTAATTGTCGGATTAATTGAGGAACGGATTCAGTTACAATACAAGCACGAGTAGGTATTTTGCGTTATCTATACTATGAAACTGAATAAAGAAAATATTATAAAGTTCAGCTTTATTATATTTGCTTTATTCGGCTTTGTTCGTGTGGTGGAATCTCAGGAACTTTTTTGTAAAGTAAAAATTCATCGAGGATATCATCTCATCACGTAACTACTCAAGGGAGCGGAGTAAGTAATCGCAAATATCAACAATTTCGGTAAATTCTCATACATATTGGTATTTGGTCATTTGCATGATGCTAATTCTGTATTCTCAAAACTGACTAAAATATGTATGATTTGAGATTGACATGGTCATTCACATCGATAGTGAAACACTCGCCCGGATATTTACCATGTACGCTAAAAATCTCTAAAATCCATACTTCCATACTAATATTATAAATGCAAAAGTAGCTCTGTCTGTCTGTCTGTCTGTATGTTACGCTTTCACGCCTAAACCACTGAACCGATTCTGATGAAATTTGGTATAGGGATAGGTTAGACCTTGAGAAAGGACATAGGCTATGTTTGGTTGCGATAACCGACATCCACGCGGGCGGAGTCGCGGGCAACAACTAGTAATATTATAAATGCGAAAGTAACTCTGTCTGTCTGTCTGTATGTTACGCTTTCACGCCTAAACCACTGAACCGATTTTGATAAAATTTGGTATAGGGGTAAATTAATCCTTGAGAAAGGACATAGACTATGTTTTGTCGCCATAACCAACATCCACGTGGGCGGAGCCGCGGGCAAAACCTAGTGGCATTATACGCCCAGATTGTATAGTTGTTTCGTAAAAAAAGTTTTTGGACACAGTTTCGATAGTAAAATTGTAAGGTCATGTTACGAGTATCTAGGACATTATTAATTAAATTTTCTTAATCACTTATCATTTCGCAAAAATAGATGTCGCTGATCACGAATATACGAAAAACTACTCTGTTCTATGTGAAGTCAATAAGATCGAAAATTGCTTGCACTAATCGGCCAGCCGGCTGCCTACTAATTGTGTGTTCATTTGCCTCCGGGCATAGACTCCGGCCAAAATCTGTCGGCGGTGACCGGAATCGGCCGAAACAAAACGATTATACAAAACTAAAATACACTAAAAATCTCTAAAATTCGTCATACAATTTTAGAGATTTTTAGTGTATTTTAGTTAGTTTTGATAATACAGAATTAGCATCAATCGCTTAAATGGTTCGAAGTATGCCACGGGCGAAGCCGGAGCGGGTTGGTAAGTTTTATATTGAAAACCATGCCGTGATAAATTAGATGCAATGCTAAAAACAGATCTGGGTCACCGGGTTTTGTTACAGATTTAATTCGGTTTCAGATTCGATTGATGGCGGCTTTTATTGCGTGTACAAGCGATCACAAAAGTTACTGAACACTAACAAAATAAACGATTTTGTGATCTGTAGAGGGCAAGTAAAATATATTTCATAGTTTGTTTGTAATCTTGTGAAAGGTTTGAGAAATAAGTGATCGGTAATTTAGGATGTGTTGAATTAGTTTTGAGGATGATTATACATGCTCAATATACAAACATTTACATGTTTATTGTTTCTTACCGATTCACTTGAAGGTTGACAGCATTTGTGGGTGGCGGTACTGAACGCGACTGCTACGCAGGAGGCGTGGGTTCGATCCCCGCTCAGTGTCACTATGCATGAATATGGGTATTTGCATTGGTCTGGATGTTTCTATATATAATATGTATGTATTTACG
Organism: Eilema sororculum; assembly: GCA_914829495.1. NCBI lineage: Eukaryota > Metazoa > Arthropoda > Insecta > Lepidoptera > Erebidae > Eilema > Eilema sororculum. Next base: position 9,286,170 of record OU618545.1, on the reverse strand, counting down.
AAAAAAAAGTATCTAAGTATGTTTTTATCCGCATTCTAGATTCCATAACACAAGCTAGTTAAGCTTACCATGTTTCTAGTTAACGTCGTGTAGAATGTTGTGTAATATTTATTATTTATATTATTGCCATACTGATGAAAGCAACAAAAAGTTGCGCATTGTTCATGAGCCATTAGTGGTCTTGCGTGCCACAATTTTTTTTATTCCGCACAGCCAGTCTGGCAGTACCTATACATAAAAGTAATTGATTCATCGACTATAGTCTTTGTAAATTTTATAAACCCTCAGGTATTCTTCTCAGTGTAGAGAATGCTTTTTCCACAGACTTCTTTAGACTTTTCCACTTTCATAATGTTTTCATGCTTGTTTGCCAGTTCCAGGTACTTTTGACCTTTCATTAAACCGTCCTCACCCTGATTGGTATACGTACGTCTAGGTTGACCCTTACCGGGTTACCCATTCACCCTCGCCTCATAAATCTGGTCGCCTGGCCTGGGCATGATATGGTAAGCCGAAAATTGCGGTCATGGGTCTGTATCCCTATAATACTTCTTTCTTTATTGCAGTTACTTCATCTTGTGAGTACGAAAACTAGTTTTATTACTTTTTCATAGCTATACTTTATAAATTACAATAACATGTAGCTTGGATTTTTGACGTTTGATACACTTCTATACCATGCTTGATACACCCTAGTATACCTACCCCCTGCAGCTGTATAAACATAGGTATTATAAAAAAATAGAATTTTAGGCAGCCGCAGGAAACAGTAGCATTTTTAAGATTCATAAAAAGGAGGTATTGTCAGGGCGATATCCTCAAGCTGTAGTTATGAAACTGTATCCAGAAAGAAAATAACTTGCGCTGTTTTGCGTCCTAAGTGGGAAAGGAAAGCGGTGCAAAAAAAACACGTTGAAATTTATATTCATTCAGAAAATTCATAGATCTTTGATTGCAGAATGATTTCTTTACCGTTGTTTTTCCAAGAATTCGCAATTTCCATCGCCAGCGCACTATTATAAATTTTGGTATACCTGCTTTTATTATCAGAGGGGCAGTTTACTTGTTCATTACTTGAACGATATATATTGAACCTAAACTGAGCTCAAAATATACTGTTTACGCGTAGTACACGTTTCTTGGGTGTATTTTTAAGATTTCGCGGGGTACAACTGCGGTGGATGAGTTCACTAACCATAGATTATTACAAAACAATCCACGTGGCCCAGGGCTTTTTATATTTCGCGAAAAATAACACCACTTACAAATCCACTTCCACATGTTTGGAGACTTGGCTATTTTGCAACTTGAACGTTTTGTGATGTCGGTATTTTGCAACTTGAAGGTTTCGAGACTTGGGTCTTACGAGATTTGAACTTTTTGCTACCTTATGTTATTTTGCAACTTGAACGTTATGAGACTGAACGCAAGATATATGATTCAAGCTATAACATATTAGCAGTATCTATAGCACGACATTCTACACAATGCTATCTAGACAAAATGAGCTTAGCTTATTTAGCTTGTATTGGTTCTAGAGTGCGGATGAACATACTAGATACCTACATGTAAACACCCAGAATTAAATTACAAATATTCCCACTGAGCGGGGAACTAATTCACGATTTCTAACTTAGTAGTCAAACGCCCTATAAGTCGTTGACGATCGTTAACGGCTATTTTATTTCTCTCTTCATTTTTAAACAAAACCTATCGCTCTTTTCTATATATTATCTACTTATGTACTAGAAAAAACCGCCAACAGCTTATGTTTATACCGCCTCGCAAAAGTATTGTAGCACAGTTCAACATTCGACAAACAATACTCAAGTTCCAAACTCTGTCTCGTCCCGTTTTATTTCATCGTTAAAAAATACCCGTCCAGATGAAATTGTTGCGAGAATACTTTAGAATTAAATGCTTCTCATTGTTTCTTCCTTTGCCGCATTATAAGTTTGCGTAACTGGTTGGGTAACATAGCAACTATCATATTTGGCTAAAATAAGAAAATATTGGAATCACTTTGGAATCAGATTATAAAGTATTTAGTGTGCTAACTATTCAAATCGATAGGAAAAAATTAATACGTTCAGGCGGGATTTGGAAACTGGTGGTATATTGAAGAAAAAAATCGGTCAAGTGCAAGTCAGCCTCGCGTACAACGAGGGGTTCCAAACCGTTCTGCTTAGCATTTTTTGTTATAGCGACAACAGAAATACACCACCGGCGAATTTCAACAGTTCCTGAGATACAGCCTGGTGACAGACAGACTGATGGATAGTGAACTTTTAGTAATAGGATTCCGGTTTTAACATTTGGTTAAGAGAACCCTAAAAACGCAAATGGAACGCTCTAAATCAATATACATGCGACCGGTGCCACAATTGTAGTGTGAGTTAGTTGTATTATATTTTTATAGACATTCACTTACTGTATATTCACACAGTATCGTGTTTCTAGCTATGACTGTGTTATTTATTCGACAAAATGGCCACCGACGTTCATTTGTTAGCCCCAATGATTGATCAAAGCAAAACCGTGTTCTGTTTAACTGATTTTCATGTGTCTGTCGTTTTAATTGTTGTAATTCAACTATGGCCATCCATTAAAAAAAAACAATTGATAGGCAACTGGATTTCTCGTTGGATTTTAGAACTGTTAGATTGGGTAGCTACAATATCTACTCGTATTAAATCACCTGAACTTAATAATTAAAAAATAAAATAATAACATGCAGGGCAATATTTCAGGACTGCCGATAGAAGTGAAAATTAAGTAACTTATGAAAAAAAGTATTTAATTCACACAAAATATATACATACATCGTAGGTATAGAGTTATCAACTATTTGTTCACCCAAAATATGCACAATGCACCTAAATAAACTTAAAAAATGTATTAGTAAATAATCTTCTATTACATACTGAAAGAGTCAAAATAAATAATCTTGTATACAGAGTACTTGATATACTATTTATTGCTAACTCTATTTCCTTTTTTAATAAATAAAATAAATAGCAAACACTCATTACTGTCATCTCGTCGATTTTTTGTGCTCGTCAAAGGAATGACATACATATAATGTACAACGCGATACTGATGCATGTAGTAAGCTACAGCATGCATGTACAATGACATTATTGAATGAATGAATGAATGAATAATTTATTTATTAAAACAACAGTGGTTCATATTTGTTAGTATCACTTATATGTAAGTTAGTATATTTAACATATTATTATAAGGGCCATTGCTGTACCAACCCCCCCGCTATGGCACAGCAATGTTTTATGTGGAGGCAGTCCAGCCTTCGCGCGATCATGTTCAGGATGCTGTTGTCGCTCGCCCGCACCCTATGCACCATGGACGCGCATCTCTTCCTCATCGTTGCGTAAAAGCAATCAACCCGGGCCTCCGCGAACATCCCTGATGCGCTGCAGAAGCGGGGTAGCATTATAGCATAGTATTACATTTTATTTTGTTACCACTGTATATTCTCCCAAAAATAATATTTTCATTCATTTCATTTCAATAATCCCCGTCAGGTGGGTTACCGCTCAAACCACAACTTCCACACAAATTGTAGCAACAAAGGAAAAAGTTTGGCCACTAAGAGATTTTCAGCCGAGACAATTCGTCCTATTTGAATTCAGCGGAATTACCACACTTATAGAGTTTAGTGAAAATTTCGGTCGGCAGATCGTTTTAGGGTGCATTTACACTTACTTTAAATGATTTCATGGTACAGTGTTTTGCTCTGATTTGAATTATGTACCTATTTTAATTGCAGAGTACCTACATACCTCTGTTTGAAATAGTAAGTAATTTGTTGAACTACTAATAATGTACTTGTTATTTGAACTGCGAAACTAATTTAACTAAGTTACACAATATGTTATGTTGATTTTAAACTTAACCTTGTATGAAGGAATTAGGGACGTAAGAATATTTTAAACATAACATGGAGTCTATCGCTCTTAGGTAGCTTAATATGATAAAACGCGTTTTTATTCTGAGGTCCTAGTTATGCCTTCTATCCATGATTTCATTAGTATTAATCCTTAGTTTTTTTTTACTTTTCGTCTGTACATTACATACATTGTACCAGTTGCGGGATACTTCAGTCCCCAACTCGAATTTATGTTTCAATGGTAAACATACTGTAGACCTATCGTGAGACGTAAGTCCATCCAAAGTTCATCATCCTTATAGCCTTTGCCCAACTTACTTGGGGTCGGCTTTCAGTATAACTACAAAGTAACCTATTTTCTTTATTTTCCGTGATGCGACTGTTATCTGAGTTCGACTAAACACTGGCGATAGCGAAGTTCTGCCGTTAGACCAAGTTTTCGGACTTTTTAGAGCTCCAACCCGTAACAAATGCCACAGATGTTCGTATGGCGGCTGGGAGCGATGTCTTAACATACTCTATGCTCTCTGCGAGCCATAAGGAAGTTTAGAAAGTTTTGTTAGCTAATGCTACATTGATTAGCATAGGAATTGATTGAAAAGTCAAAAAGAATCCTGTCTTAATCAATTTTAAGTAGTCGTGACTTAAATGCATGCTAAATGCTTTAAATTTTCATTAAATGCTACTTCTTTCTTTTTTTTTTTTTTTTTTTTTTTATACAGGACACGTCAATTTGACTTCACCTCGCCTGATGTTAAGCTAAAGGCAAAGTCTCGGAAAGAGGGTCACCATCGTAAACATTTACCATGTTAACAGTGATGGCACTCAGCTTGACGGCCTCATTAGATGCCTTTTCACGCCCCGCTTAAAGGACCCGGGACTGTAGGAAGAAGGAAACACGTGAGCTGGCAGGGAATTCCAGGTCTTAGTGGTGCGGCATAGGAATGAATCACTGAAACGCTTGGTTCTAGCAGGTATACTCTGCACCGTAAATGGATGACATCTTAGCCCTGCACGTGTCGTCCTGTGAAGTGTTTCTTTCGTATCCTCCCTTATTCTTCAGCATAAAATAAGAATTATAGCCATTTAGTTTATAGTTCTTAAACCACTCGAATCTTTTTTCTCTTCGAGGTAGGCAGATATAACAGTCCGCCATCTGATTCTATCAATATACTCTTCACAAGTGTCCCCTACTATCACTCATGCAACGACAGTTTCAAATTACTTTTCACCTGTCTCTTTTTGAATACATAATATTTTTACATAATAATGTCATTATTTTAAGGTTGGTCAATGAAATAAGATAAACAATTATGATAGTAGTAGTAAATCGATCCTAGTAAATGGAATGGAAAGATGTGGAACTGATTACAACAAAGAGGTGTAACTGTACGGCTACTTTACGTTATTGGTAATAAACCATTTAAAAAAAATGTACCAATATTTTGTTCAAGTGCAAAATTAACTGAGAACGTTCAAAAGCTAACGAAACTACCAACTGACTGCGAAATTTCACGTAGTTCGGTTCATTTTCTATTTATTGCAATGAAAGTGCTTCGTTCGTAATTAATGTTTTATAAGCTGTTTTTGTTCATGTCTAGAGGACGTAATAGTTCACGAAGTGGTGGCTTTGAGTATTACTTTTAAAAGTTCTGGAAAAGTGTACTAGCTGATTTCTACTTTCTTGGAAGATTTCATTAGTGCTACTTGTGAAACCTGCTCACTTGCACTGTGGCACTTTATTGCTCAATCATCCAAGTCAAGAAATAAATAAAGTTTCTAGAAATTTCCAAGCGACTCGGCTGCCTTTCCACACCATAAAGACTTGGATTTATTTACCAGCGCATATTGGGAGATGCTATGTCTAGTAGTGGACTGTAATAGTGAGTGATGCGTTTCTGGCTAAAACTGAGTGACTGACGCGTTTCTGGCTAAAATCTCAGATCATTTCTGCCCCGCATTTCTGATTCCCACTAAGAGCTTCGAGGTCCAAGCCAATAGTACCTGCTAGCTGGCATATGAACTGGCTCTGCAGTTGTCTGGATCCATTCACCTATGCATTCATAGTTCAATCTCTTTTTACATTTATAACATAAACAGGAAGTATGTATCATAAATACCAGTGTTTATCTAATATTAACATTACAGTTAAATTAATTGAAATATCTTTTTTCAATTCATATAAATAAACTTTTCATTACTTTCATGTCTGTCTCCCCAATACATTGAAAGTGGAATAGAAAATACAAAATATTTACACCTCGAATTTTAGACTATTCCATCGAGGGCGTCAGACTTTTTATACCACCAAGTAATCATTTTTGGCCGCGCCTGTGCTAGAAAAACAAGGCTCTACAATCTCATTTACTACCCTTGAGAGTGGTATTGAACAACACATATCTGTCAAACCATTTTTCTAAAAGTAATCGACCACATATTTATCTTATTCTGAAAAAACCAAAGGTTTAATCATACTAAACATATACGTACTTTATGAATAGAAAGTTATTCTATATGTCAGTTTAATTTTTACGCATAGATCGTGGAACCAATTGGTCAAAAAGTTGTTTATTACTTGAATAAAAACATTCAAAGATGATTCAATGGATTTGTATGCGAACAGAGTTGCAGTTATAAATTAATTCTTAATATGGCCTGAACTATGCGTAAAATTTAGACAATGAGTAGGTACTGCTATAAATTTCTAGCACAACCATTAAAAATATTCAGAAATTCGTAAAAGTGGTAGTTTATACTCCACAATTAGTAGTTGATTCTGAAATAATGAATATTGATGTTATAAAAGTTATATTGAGAAGTCTTTATTACTCTTTTAGCGTAGGTAGGGTTGGGTAAAAGCTCTTGGCGTAGGTACCCCAAGAACTTTTATTAAAACTATAAAATGTTACATTATGTTAAAAGTTATTTATCTAAGGAATAAATTACTAGAATTAATCCTCAAGAGAATACAGTCGCCTCGTTTGGGTACCTACAACCAAGGAGGAAAGCTAGATAGCTTCTTAGCTTTTTGCCTCTAACTTATCTCAGCATTACATTCAAAATACAAAAAGCAATTTTGTAGAATCTCGAGAAAGATTCTTTTTAAATTTTTATTATTCTTTATAGATATTTTCATTCAATATAGCGCAAAGAGTGTCTATTCAATTCTGTACCTAGTATTATGAGACATTGTGTGGTATAATACAAAAATGTAAAAAATAATGTTTCAAATGCATTTACCTAATTGCAATGACACTTTGAAGTAACAAATTACAAAATAAAGCTACGTATACGAGACATTTGATACAGTGTCCTATAAAATATGAATAAAATGCTTTTTATTACATAAACACCAGATGTTAGTATTACAATTTACGTTTTAATTTCTTTGAGTAGAATCTGTTGACGTAGATTCCATTCCGGGGATTAAGAAATGAGTGAATAAAATAATTATCTTCATGCGATATATTTTTAATAGCAGATAAAATTGAATCTGTGGAATATATGACACAGGACGACACGTACAGGACTAAGATGCCATCCATTATACGGTGCAGAGTATATCCGCTAGTACCAAGCTTTTCAGTGACACGTTCCTATGCCGCACCACTAAGACCTGGACCTCCCAGCCAGCTCACGTGTTTCCTTCTTCCTACAGTCTCGGGTCCTTTGAGCGGGACGTGAAAACGCATCTCATGAGGCCGTCAAGCTGAGTGCCACGACTGTTAACATGGTACATGTTTACGATGGTAACCCTCTTTCCGAGACTTTGCCTTTAGCTTAACATCAGGCGAGGTGAAGTCAAATTGACGTCGTTTCCTGTATGAAAAAAAAAATCTACACTAGGTCATCGGTGTTGTATATAGTTTTCGTGCTAACAGACCAGAATTCGTGAGTAAGAGAGTCTCTATATAGGATCACATAGCTTCCAAAATATAGCAGATAGTGCAGACAGCGTAATTTATCAACTGATTTGTACATCAGGAGGGTCACCATGAAAGATAAAATTTCGGGTTTAGGCTCGCACGAAACGCGATCGAAAGACATAGTATTGTAACAAGTGAAAATGAAGTGTCATCTACTGTCTTTGGACTCGATAGAGAAATAAATTGGGTTTATAGCACGTATGCAAAAATGAAGGTACCTTATAGTGATCAAATCAAGTTTGGATAATATCTACATAAAATCGTTCGGAGAATACTTCAACGCTGGAGAATTTGAAAGAACATAAAACTATCGTGAAGTCGTTTAGTAGAAGTACCTTAGTTGGCATCAGCAAGTTTGGCACAATATCAAGCACGGGAGCAAGAATCAAACGCAGTGATTTAAGATATGAATCTATTTATATTATTTACTTTGAAGCAATTTAACAAGCAAGTATGGGTTGTTGTACTTTTAGTTTCTTTAAAACTTTTTTGGGTTTTTAAATATTACATTCTACAATTATATTGAGGGGGTAAAGTAATAACGTATTAAAATCATGATAATGGAGCAGTATTAGGACAAAAACCATACAAATTTCGCTGAGTTTGGCTGGAGTCACAATATCGATGATTGAATAATGCTATCGAACAATGAAGATAGTACTGAATTCTTTTTAGAAGTGCGCGTTCTCATACAAATTAGTTGAATACTTCATTCGTTTGTAAAAGGATTTGTTTTATGTATTTCAATTTAATTATATACTTAAATTCTTAGCTCACAACTCTGAGTGTAATTTGCCCCATCATTAGCAATCACGAAGATAAGAAATTAATTACTGTACTGTTTAATTACCTACAACATTTCCTTATTTGTCGTTTCGTCTATACTGCCAAAGCAATTTATTGCTCAAAGTGCTGCTTCGATACATACAGATAAAACGAAAAAAGAATGAAATGGAATGTATATTTAATTTAGCTTCTGGCTGCTTGACAATATTTTTATTCGTTTTGCTTTAAAATCTTCTTTAGAATGTTGAAATTCGTGCTGAATGTATAATGGCATTATAGGTTTAGTTTCCTTTAAACCTAAACTTGCTAATATTCATGCTAAATGATATTTTCTACCCATGGCTACAGGAAAATAGCTGAAGCGTCGGGTTAAAAGTAAATAATACCTTTTGGTAATATTGAATAAAAAAAAAGATGTGAAATTTCTCAAACTATCCTGAAAACAAGACATTAGTTTTCAATTTAATGCCATCGTTGGTATAAAGTTGGAAGAGCCTCAAGCTGCTAAAACATTCAAGCTGCATGTAAATAACTTTCTACTCATACTGTGAATGTACTGCAAATTTCAATTCTCAAAATTTTCAAACGCGTGGTAGCGTCAGACAAAGAGTTGCAAGATATGAAATTTTATATCTGGGATTCATCCGCGCTTTCATGAACTGATTTGGGATACAGTTATTTGTCTGCCTCTTGTTTTCTACAAATTTGAATTGGGATTGGCTTTTCATCTTTCGGACATTGCTTTTTGTTTATTTAATATTTTATTTTGTCGGTTAATTCTTAATTTCCATGCAGTAGATACCGATGTTAAATTGATTGAAAATATAATAATATCTTTGTATGAACTTAAGTACATACTAAGAAGCGATATATTTTTTGAAATATCTACCCAAAACCATGCCAAAAGTATAGTGTATTCATCACTATAGGACTTTATCAGATAGTAGTAGGTACTTAATCAGATGGCAGTTTATCTTTTCGGGGACTAATTCTAGTTACATATAGGAATATACGAATATAGGAAAACTGGTTCTCTTACCCCACTTATCTTGGCCCGTCGCAACGGGACGGAGAAAGTTAAATGAGGAAGAAAATCTATGGGTTGTTTAGTTGATTCCGGCTTTAGCGCTAATTCACAAACTACTTAATCTTGTTTTGTAAGAACAAGTTTAAGCTGGACGGTATTAAGATCGACTTTAGATTCGACGACGTTCAATCTTGAACGGAATGGCAATTAATTTACTGAATACAGTATTGCTTACTGCGATATTTCTGTTAGTGAAGTTGAAATTCAATTTATTACTTCGAGTGGATTATTTTATTGGAAATTCGTCTTTAGTAACGATAGCTAATCAATCAATACTGAACAAAGTGTGTATATATTTATGTTCAATATTTTGGTGACAGTTAAAAGCTAATGGGCTAGTTGGTAATAAAATTATAACTTACTAAGTATGTAAGACAAAAGCTGAGAAATCTAAGAAAAACTCATGAGCTATACTTAAGTATTTTGTAGTAGTATCGTTGTTATAATATCGTATAAAGTAAAGCCAACGAAGCGAGAGAAAAAAGGTAAACACAGTTTCAGCGGTTCCAAACATTTTCATTTGAAAATTATTACGTACCTATCACTTCAAGTGCATTCCAGACAATAATGAAATTGCTCATAAGATGGCGGGTCTGATAGTTTAGAACCGCTGTGCTTTCAGCTTTCCTGTACTACGACACACGCAACGGCAGCCTGCTGTCGTTCGGCCATTGTTGCGTACGTGTGATAATGTGCGACAAGGACAGAGAAAATTATCGCTAGTTATCGCAACGTAACTCAGTAATGGTCGCTTTGTTTACCTTTTTTCTCTCGTCTCGTTGGCTTTACTTTAGATATTCATGCAATGTCTATAGCAATGGACTTACTTATTCTTACAGCGAATTTAATTATTTACCATTATTTTGCAATCCTTAATGACAGTATGACCGGGTACAAAGTGTTATAACGATAAAAGATCCACAAGTACCCTAATTTCATACACATGACTGCTTTGGGTGTTAAGCTACAAGTATTTAGAGTTTCTTAAAAATAGACATCGCACAAGATGGATGAGCTTGTAAAATATTGGAGAGAAAGATTATTAACTCATCGATACTTATCATTCTATGAGCTTTTTCAAAACTCAGTTGTGGTGGGCTTTCCCGTATAACTGTGATGCAGCTGAAGTTCGATATTTTCCGCGATGCAACTGCCATCTGACCTCCAACAATCACTGAATCTTGATTCCATTATTAAATCAGTGCCAGAACGATAGAGTGCCAGAATATAATTATAGGTCAGTGTCATGTTGTATTATTATTCTCTTTCAACACAGTTAATTTATTTTTCTCTTTCAAATTCAAAATAGTAATAGGTTCATTAAAAGCTTATAAAAGTTCACGATTTGATGAAAAATTTCAAACTGTATAAGTAATCCTGGTTCATATTATAAAAGTAATATTCCTCACCATCAGTGCTTGGTACTCATATACATAATATGTGCAATATGTATACCTACCACAATGCACATGAGGTTAAAATTAAATTCAAAGACATATTAATTCACTGATAGTCTATAAACGCAACTGAGCTCTAGGTAACATTACTGTGAATGGCCTCACTAACTAGGACGGGAGCAATCCTCTCACCTAGGACGTGTTAAACGGTGTACAGACACACATTACCTATAGTATAAGTATGTAGAAGTTTGTGACATGACAAAACCTCAGGTAGATTTGGCTTAAACCAGTTATTATGCATAGTCGTCAAATGTAGTAAATGGTGATTACATAGATTTTAAATAAAATCATAATGAAAATGTATATATGTTTTAATAAATAAAAGAAGATTTCAATTATGAAAATCACAGAAAATTATTGCGGATTAACATTGGTAATCTTGGTTGAGTATAAGTATTAAGTTTTTGTAAGTAAGAATTTTTTGAATGAGTATTATACAAGAGAGTATTTGACTCGAACAAACATGGTATAAGCTGGCATCAACTGTAAAACTATTTATAACATCTAATTGAAAGACCACCTGCAGGGTTCCATGTCTAACAGCTCTAGACTAGCTTAAACAATAAATAAACCAAGTGCCATTACAAAGGGATGGACAGATGTCATTACAAAACAAACAATTATTCTTGTGTTTCAAATTACATTTCATTTAAAACTAAACATACTACATGTCGTTCTAAAACTAATATCACTGTTGTTACCTCTACACATCTATTCTCGTTTTATCTTCCGTTTATAGTGTCGTGTATAATTTCAGGAGCTTCAATAGCTGTAAACAGCGGTGGGATGCCGCGATAAATCGGCGTGTGCACACACGGGCGGACGTTTTATCATGCGAAGCGGCTTTGTAACCTCAATATGATGTAGTTGTTATGTCAGCTCTGTTCTCATAAAGATTGGAAGAGGCTTCTATTTATTGACTTCAGTTCTAGGCCTTATCGCTAACAGTAGCTCTTTTTTTGACATTGTTCTATGGCCCCCGTTGTCCACATTCTAGCATTAGAAAGGGTATTACAAAACTGAGAACATGATCAAGAAGTATGTTATTAGATGGTGATTATACCATTATCACAATTGTTTTTTTTTGTCTCCAACATGGAAACCTCAGAAGCAAGCAATTCAACGGTATGATGATGATAATGACCATTGTTATTTATGAGTGATTATGTGTACATTTCTTCAGCCCTACGATTTGATATTTACCTGTCAATCATTACGTAATATACATCAGGTACATTAAGGCAATAATATGACAGGCACGTTTACAATAATGAATGTATTAAAGATTCAATATCGAGAATATTATTTGATGGAACAACTCAAATTGAAAATGATAAACAGTGAATCATGATCGTTGGATAAGACAATCAATTTATTGTCTTCTTTTGCGTTTTTATCATTGAGTAAGCTCAAGTGCGGCAAATTGATCATACGAAATCATTGTTTTATTTACATGATGTACATTTACAAAAATGTATAGTTTATAGTTTATTTTTCAAGTTTACATTACTTGTTGTTGTTGTTGATGTTATTGCTATTTTATTATTATGAACTATTAGGAGGCTATTTTAATAAAGAGCTTGGCTTTTACCATACGTTTGAACTCCACATGTTAACATGGTACATTGTTATGATGATGACCCTCTTTCCGAGACTTTGCTTTTAGCTTACCATCAGGGGCGGTGAAGTCAAATTGACGTGTCCTTTCATAAAAAAAATTAAAGCCAGTTCAGTGTCATTTGCCGGTTGTAGTAAAAGGGTCACTCATGCATTTTTTTAATGCCATTGCATTAAAAAAAATTATCAAACATTTTTTTTCAATCACTCTAATAATTTTTTGATCGATTCTGAAGCAATCAAGCAAAAGTTATTATTATTTTATAAGGTTATCATTTATTTAAATATTACGAGACAACAGTCATTACACAGTGATACTTGCTGTTCCTTCATGCTCAACTTTTTCCATTATTATTCCCTATATCCCATATTATTTACATATTTCTTTCAAATTATCTAGATGCCTTATTATATAACCACAGTTCAATATTTTATTTGTGCGTTAAACTATAACTCGGAAAACGTTCTAGTGCTTCATGCTGGATATATTCTGGGCGCGTCCGTACAAAGTTTAAAGCCAACATGATGGCCAACATTAGCCGCGTGGAGACGTTATCACGTTGTAAACCCTAGATTTAACGACAGGTGACACACTGTTACTATTGTAGAATGAACTGCTTGGGGCGAGCCTGAGGACATTATGAATTAAAGGATTTAGTAATGGTCCTCGATAAAAGTAAATATCCTCACAAATTTAGTACGTGTACTAAATATGTACTGTTTGGAGTTATGTGTTACATATACTTAATTCCAAAGAATAGTTAAGTCACAATAGGAAAGTTGACAGCGGTGCATTAACTGAGTATATGAACGGTAAATGCAATCAGCGTTTCAGTGACTCATTCCTATGCCGCACCACTAAAATCTCCAGCCCCCCCTGCCAGCTCACGTGTTTACTTCTTCCTACAGTCCCGGGTCCTTTAAACGGGGCGTGAAAGGCATCTAATGAGGCCATCAAGCTGGTTGCCACCACTGTTGTCATGGCACATGTTTACGATGCTGACCCTCTTTCGAGACTTTGCCTTTAGCTTAACATCAGGCGAGGTGAAGTTAAATTGACGTGTCCGGTAAGTAAAAAAACCATGTAGCAGTCATAGCGTTTCTTAATATTTCTAATTAAAATTATTTGGAAGCTGAACAAACGCCAAGTTTCATCAAGGCATCAGGGAATCCTTTCAAGTGTACTCATGATTTATAATTAAAGAAAAGGGGCTTCCCCTCAGTAAATAAAATAAACAACTAAGGAAAACTCAATCAAATAAATTGCCTTCTAGTTGGAAAGAGAGGTAATAAATTGTGGTTTACTTTTTCTTTATCTCGATGTGTTCTAAAGGCTTCGGAATAACGAAATAACGCAACAAGTACATCACAGTTTCGCATAGATGAGTATCAATGGTAATTGGTCACAAATTAATTAATCGTTTGATTTATTTAGTCAGTCAGATTTATTAGACGTCCAACGTCCAAGACGTTACAACACTTAGAAGCAATATATTAATGCATGGATTTCCTTCTTTTGGTTATATCATCTGCATTTTATCTTCGTAATAAAACATATCTCTTAGTAAAACATTGAGCACCAAAAATTCATTCCTTAATACTATTGATGAACACTCGTATTCTTTCCACAGTATTTATTCTATTGAACCTGACCAGTGTTCTGAACATCCAAAACCTTTGCTAAATGTAAACCTTTGAGAATGCCGTAAGGCGAAACCGGTCAGGTCCAATAGAATAAATACTGTGGAAAAGTACAAGTTTAGTGTTATATATGTGTTCATTCTATAAATTTTAAAGGAATTAGTATGATAACTATTCAAATTGATTAAGATAGAAAAAATGGAATCGGAATCCTCGAACTCAAATATTCTACCTGAACCGATTAAATTTTTCCTACTTTGATCGATTTGTCATAGAATGATTTTAGCGACATTTAATCGACAAAATTTTGGCTTATTTCTTCTTCATCATCTTAGCGTTAATCGCAGTCGTGCTTACATATGAAGCAGTTGTACGATGACATGTTACTTATATAATAAGGATAAATTTATGCGACAGGTTTTCCCCGAATTACTTCCACCCGTATTTGAAATGTACCTATTATTGAAATTTCTCGTATGTTGACAACATGTGGCGGTTCCAGACTTACTTTGATCTTTCAAGCACGCCTACTGACGATATTAAATGTAAAGAATGTCGTGCTGAAAACAGCGTTCAATGTAGAAGACTATGATTTGTTCACAATCAGTTTATAGTATTTTTGATTGTGTACTTGTGTCACCTAAAGTCTTAATTTATAATTAGTAGAACATACTCAAGTGAGACTCGAACTCACGACCTTTCGCTTACAGGGCGACTGCTCTGCCAACTGAGCTATTGAGCACCACTTGAATCATTCCAAATTTTCCTTCTCTTTATATCCGTCTATAAGGGCGACGGTGCAGCCATCTACCAACATTCTTACGAACTGTTGGAAACAATGAATGATTTTTCAACCATTTTTAAACATTGAATTTTGATGACTGCGCCCAAATATTTGAATGAATTTTTTATAGCATTTATGATGCTAACTGTTAAGTTCGAAAAACATTGGAAAAAATGAAATGCTCAAGTGAGACTCGAACTCACGACCTTTCGCTTACAGGGCGACTGCTCTGCCAACTGAGCTATTGAGCACCATCTCTTTATATCCGTCTAAAAGGGCGACGGTGCAGCCATCTACCAACATTCTTACGAACTGTTGGAAACAATGAATGATTTTTCAACCATTTTTAAACATTGAATTTTGATGACTGCGCTCAAATATTTGAATGAATTTTTTATAGCATTTATTATGCTAACTGTTAAGTTCGAAAAACATTGGAAAAAATGAAATGCTCAAGTGAGACTCGAACTCACGACCTTTCGCTTACAGGGCGACTGCTCTGCCAACTGAGCTATTGAGCACCACTTGAATCATTCCAAATTTTCCTTCTCTTTATATCCGTCTATAAGGGCGACGGTGCAGAATGTTGGTAGATGGCTCATTTTCAGTCATTTTTTCCAATGTTTTTCGAACTTAACAGTTAGCATAATAAATGCTATAAAAAATTCATTCAAATAGTAGAACATATATCACGATGATCATAATCATGTTGTATCATAAGGGTCTATTGTTCCAGACAATGGTGCCGAGCATTTGTTTTGAGCCTACAATTAATTAGGTTATTAAGTCCAGACGACTAAGTGAAATGAAAATGGCATTTTGTTTTTTCTTTTTCGATGTAGGACACGTAAATCTGTGCCCGTAGCACGAAAAATATTCGTATTCGAAACTTAAACGAATCAAAAGAACGGAGCATTGCGATTGGCCGCCTGCCTACTGTGAACCTGTTTGTGTGTGAAGTCTGCGAATCGCAATACTTTGTTCTCCATACCATACCTATAAATGTACCCATATGCTTAGTAGGCACAAACCTACAATATTTTACTGACTGAGTAATTCGCATAAATCTTATGATATATTGCAGACCGTACCTATTATAAATTTAATAACATATTGGTTTGTACTAAGGACGATCCCTGTGATATCGCCTCTTCGCATAAGGTGAAAGATTCTGAGACCTGCGGGAATGGTATTTAATAAAATATCCAAGTATTTTAGCGTACTTCAGTAAAATTCTATTATCACATATAAGTTAGGTCTGTGCCAGGGACTTTATTTATAAAGATATCGGTTATCGTAGATGTATGCAAAGACCAATTAAATGATAAAATTAGTCTATAATATTTTTTAGGTTCCAGGCTAAATAGCCTAACTCATCGTTAAGGTTCCTTTTGATTACGAGTACGACGAGTAACCTTCTAAATGAAGGTTACTTGTGTATGGCAAAATAGAGTAAGTTTATGATACTCAATTTGATTATTTTTCTGATGATAACTTCATCTGCATCACTGACATGTAGCCTCAGCACAACATAGCGACATAAACATATCTCTGCGACTAATGAAATCACCGACAAATGGTATCACATGATTAAAACGTCACGGTCTTGGTCCTGGCTGTAAAAAGTGAAACGTTTCATAGTAGCTCACATAAATAGTATATACCTACCTTACAAATGTTGCCAACATTAAAGTCACAGTTGAAATCTAATATGTCTCCATGTTGTGAAAGTATAAATACATTCTCATTACATTTATTGACCCAGTTTATAAGTATACCAAGAGCAGGTTTCTAATCTTATACAAATCTTTATTACTTTTTATAAAGCGTATCATTTATTTACACGTATTGCTCATTTATCATATCCTTTACACGCGGTACCTCGAAATATCTTCGCGGAATTGCTATTACATTTAACCCACCCAATTTAAATACGTCGCGGTGCAAAAGCTTGGCTCAGTGAATGAAAGGCTTTCTTTACTCTGCATGATAACAAAGAATGGAATAAAGACTTTATTCAGATTATCTGGTGTATGAAACAAAGACCGAATAATGAAGTAGCTGGATTAAGTTTAGTGTTGGCACGATCGATTTTCTTTTGTTTATTCTCAAAAGACCTCCGAATCGATCTATGTGGTTTAACTAGCGCGCAGTTTAATTGCAATATAAAAAAAGCTAACTGAATATTGTTATTTTATTTTCTGACAGTAATTTTTAATTAAGTTTCGTTTAAGGGTCACGTAAAATGTAATGTACACATAAAAATATACACAAAAAATTGAACACATATGCCACCCTCGCTGTTGGTACTGGGTTGTCATATTCTCTGATGAAACCTGCATTAACAAAGTAATTAAGGGTAAAGGTCCGCTAAGCGGAATGCGATTTTAGTCGTCGTAATTATATCATCAATTTAGCTGTGCCCAGGGTTTCATCCACCATACTACTTGTTTCTATTCCATAGCATTTTTTAATCTTATTGCTCTGTTCCTAAGGTGTTTAGTCTGCACCCCTAGACCGATGTTTAATAGAAGATCAGTTATTGTCTATGACGTAGAGTTAAAAGTAGAACAGATTTAAGAATAAAGTTTTTTAACAACGAACCTTAACAACAATTCTTAGTGAAGTGTGCAACTGTCTAGTAGGCCTTACAAAGATATATTATACGAGTATTAAAAGATAAAATTAGTAATTTTCATGCTGATTCAATTCTTTTTGATCTGAAAATTATAATCTATTTTTGACGCTGATTAAATAAAATAGACTTACGAATGCGATAGATAATACAGAGCTATTGAAACGAAGAAAGTAATAGAACTTGAGTGGCCAAAATTAAGATAATTGTTTTAATTAGTCCGTTGCACTGGTACCATTTTATATCATGCTATATGCCATTTTATATAATAACAAAAAAAACAATAATTTTTTCAGGGCCACTATTTTTCATTATCTAAGTAAGGTAGCTAGTGTGCACGAACCCTATCACTGTAACTGGGGTAAGTGTGGACTCATTAACTCGCCTAATGATGTGCCGCTGTCTTAACTTAACCCCTTTAGTATTCTATTAAATCAACTCTTGCGGGTTTTGAGTGAGAAATGTGATGTCATTTTATTATAGACTTGCGAAAGGAAGTAAAATGAAAAGTAATGACTGTCGGTCGTGTAGTATGTGAATGTATTAGATAACATATTATTTATGTTTTATAAGTTTCTATAAAATGTAGTTTTGCATACAAACAAATATACTCACGTCTGTAAATCCCCGAAGGGGTAGGCAGAGGTGTATCAGCACCCACGTTTCGCCAGTTATAATGTCAGTCTTTTTGTATAAAAATTGGAATGCCATTTACCGATTCGAAAAGTCATGCTATGAAAAGTGTATGTAGTAATCCTAGGTAGTTAAGTACATACATAACATAACATAACATAAACTCACGCCTGTATTCCCCGAACGGGTAGGCAGAGGTGCTAGCACCCACATTTCGCCAGTTTATGTTTAGGTCCCAATGTAATAGGTGGCGAGCCTATTGCCATTAACCGGGCACTTATAAACCTGCGATAAATACACACATAACTTCGAAAAGCATCGAAAAGTCATTGGTGTGTGCCATGGTATCCTGGGATCGAACCCGAGACCTCGTCTCAGCAGTCCATTGCCCATACCACTAGGCTACCGCAGTAAGCTAAGTACAGTACAGACAAAACGCCTATAAGAGCCTGACACACATAGTGGTTTAGTCTGTATATGATTTTTGAAAACTTTATTTGATTTACTTTTACGACTCGAGTTCATATTAAGCATTTATATAGTACAAATTCCAGCTTATTTCTGTTTTACCTACCCATCTTATTCGTGTCTCAGTTATGTCAGGTGTCTAGGGAAATACGTACTAGATTCTCAAGGAGAAACTGCTATTCTGTTAAATCTAATAAACCGTAGATTATTCATTTAGCGTGACCTGTAATCTTCTTCTTCTGTCGAATCGATGACGCCTCTACTCTCAGATTTTATGTTCGCAGTTGCGTTCTCGGAGGCCCTCATAAGTCCTTCCGGAGTACATGAAGTTGGGCACACATTAGCTGATGCAGCACACATTCAGGGTCATGGCCTGTGGAGCATCTCAACACTCTCACCGCAGGTCCGCGCCATCTGAGAAACCCCACCTTGACCGATTCTCCCTGCTTCGACCGACCTGAGTTCGAAGTCTGTCTGATCTGTTATTTATGGTAATTGAGAACTGAATGATGATGTAAAACAAAATGTAAATCAGCTAATATCATCAGGTACACCTGCTAATTGACGGACGGAGCTCTGGTACATGCTATTTTTTCAACTGTAGGGGGTCAGGCGGCAGTCACTTTTTTTAAATAATACCACTTATTTGTTATGCCAAAAAGGAACTAAAGCTAAGCTACAAAAAGTCGTGATTTTTCTGAGCGACCACGATATGGGGTTCTTCAAGAAGTGCATTAGAAGGTTCTTTCTTACAGGTTCGGCAGCGCGAGTGTGACTCCCCTGGTGTTGAAAACAGAAAGAGAGCCGTGTACTTGTCTTCCTACTAAGTGTTATAAAAAAAATTTTGAAATCGATACATATTTGCAATTTTATTTTCCAAAAGTCGATCAGATTAATCTAAATATTTCAACGACTATGTAGGGTAGTTTAATATGTGCCAGGAATAAATCAAATGCCACCTTCAACGTACATATCGTAAATCTATCTATATTAGATTGTTTTTTATTTTGGTTCAACGGATAAATGATTGTAGCAATACTAGTACTAAAGGTCGATCAACAATTTATTTGTATTTTTAGTATTTTAAAAATTAAATTAAAGGATTCTTGGGCGATTTATTTGGTGTTTTTTTTTTTACCGTGGATGAAAATCCTTCATGGATGTTATACCGGACTTCTGCCGACTAAAAACCCCCACGGTAACGCCCAGCAGCCTATGGTTGGGGGCCCTGGGTAAGCCCTCGGAAGGATGTCCTAGGGCTCCCAACAGACCCACGGCTACAATGCGGCCTCGTCTAGGGGGTGGTTCGGGTGCTATCCCGCGTCTATGGGGGGTTTTCGCGTATTATCCCACTTCTTAGGGGTGGGGGAGGGGGGAGGGGGGCGCGCTTGAGTGAGTGAGCAGCCAACTTACCGTCCTCAGGCCCCCGGCCATGGAGGCCGATGGTCTTCGGCAACGACACGTCGGCGGCCCCCAGTCCCACTTACTCCCGCTGGAGACCATAGCTCGCACCATGGTCTCGAGCGAGAGAGTGCCCACGCCCAAACCCACCACGAGGACCTGGCGCTGTTGCATCCACGCCGTGAACTCCACCAGCGTGTGGAGCGCTGTGTCATCGCTGCGGTCCCCGTAGTGCTGACACTTGGCCGTGATTTCCCGGTGTCTTCGTTATTTGGTGTTCCATTTTTACACTGATTCCAGTGTTTCAGAAGTTTATAAATCAGCCATGATCACAGACCCGATCACGGTGTTCAATGCTAGCATTGTGAGTCTGCAACCAAGGCATGTGTGAAAAAAAGATGTCTCATGTAAATTCTGACTTAAATTACCTATGTAAAAAAATACATCACAGTAGCATTATTTGTTAACTCAAATAAATTGTGTGTCCAGCGAATTTGGATACACAGCCCTTTAAGGACCAGTAAGATGCCTTGGCAATTTAATCAAATCAGTAAGTATGCGTGTAAAATTAGCCAGTTAAATATACAGAACCCTTCGAGAATGTTTAAATGGGAATCGCAATTCATTTGATGTTTCACATATTGCGAAGAGAGAGTCTTTGCCATTATTAACTTATACATTTTATATGACCCTTTTCTTGCATCACGTTATTTGGATTTGAAATAATAATAACGATAATAACGTTGTTGGACTTTTGAGGGCTCCAACTACCCGTAACGACTGCCATAGGTGTTCATATGGCAACCGGAACCGACGACTTAGCGTGCTCTCCGAGGCACGACCAGACCAATGCAAATACCCATATTGCATACAAATATTTGCATTGAGCGGGGATCGAACCCGCGCCTCCTGCGTAGCGGCCGCATTCACTACCGCTACGCCACGGAGGCTGTCAACATACATAACATTAATATCCTTTTTATTTTATTTTTCGTGCGGAAATCCCCTCGGATACCCCCCCTGCCGGAGCCGGAAGGGGAGGTTATGTCGGACTCGAACCGACTAAAACCGCACGCCGACTGTGGGCCTTGGTGCTAGGCCGGAGGTGAGGTTGCCATAGACATATCCCTCGCACCCCGGCTGACCCAGAGCCATCCCTTACGGTCTGGCCCTCCTCAGGAGGGGGGACAACGGTGTCCCTAACTCGCCCCCGGAACATTAATATCCTGGCGTATAGCGATAGTCCAAATACCTGAAAGGAGAGATGATAGTACATCACACGATCGTGTATATGAATGCAGCTTTAGTTAATACAGAGAGCGACGAAAATGCACGTTATTCATAATTATGCAATTTAAAAGTAGGCCACATACAATGCATATTATTCATAATGAAGAGCAAAATGAAACATCATTATGTTCGTAAGTGGACTGCCTGGCGGTAATGTGCAAAATGCAGCAAACTTTTTTGTCACGAATATAATTATGCTTATGACTCATTTACATTTCCTTTGATAATACGAATAGATATGAATAGTTCGTGCCGAATTATGACAACGTAGTATTAGGGTTAGATTTTACCAGAGAAAATTAGTTAAACTATAATGAGTCTTCAGAAATAATAAGACTTTTGAACTCTTCTCAGCTCGTATTCTCTCGTACAATACATACAAAATATACAAAGGTGGACTTAATGCCATGGGCATTTTCTACCAGTCAACCTAAGGGTGATGCAGAGATATTTATGTCCAAGGTAGATGCACGAAGTATTGTGGTGAAAGTTTGAACTATTTTGGTGCAAATAATAAATTTTGTGAAGACATTATTATGTACTTATTGAAAGTTTATAAACATATATATGATCATATAGAAATATCATTAATTACATTCACTTATAATTAATTTGATTAAAAAAATCGATGTATTTTCGGGTGGAAGTAACTGTGAAAAATTCTGGAAACAGAAACTAAATTCCCATTCCATTACAACGAAATAGTTAAACTTAATCCTGGTTCCACGTCCAATACACGACTATTACAGAGCTTAATACTCCCAAAGTATTCCGCTTGTTTGGGCCAGTTTACTTACTGCAACTTGTCACATTATCTTGGATTTAGTTACTTGAAATACAATTAACTTCACTAAGAACACTGTGCACTGAGCAGTCGCTGGTTTTGTGTAAATAGTGTGTTTGTGATATTGGACTTGAGTACTTGTACGCTCTCCTGCTTCTGTAATTGTACCGTAATACGACTTACAGAAGACCGCTATATTATAATAAGTTAATACCTTGTACAGACAGTGTCAGATCGATAATGACTAGCAAAGTATCTGTATCGTTTTAACTTTCTATCATGTGTTACCATGTCTGCTTCTGCAACGATCGACTGTTGACTGAGACTTATTTCCCGCCGAGAACTAGGTTATGGGAAAGAGAGGATTTTTGAATGGCACCCATTAGGAAGGGCACGGTGAAAAAGATCGCGAGAGAAAAGGAAACTCGGCAAGATTACATACTCAAAATATCAGAACATAAAAGAAATATCAAAAGCTGCATAAAAAGCAGAATAAAATTTAATCTATATTCTATGCTAAACATAACGTATTCATGAATTTTATTCTTCACCTTTACGATGTTGGCGTCTCACCTCTCAAATTTTCCTCGCTTTAAAAAGAAGTGCGAAAAAAAACACGAAATCACAAACGATGCCACCCATTTCCGTGTTCTTAGGTATACCAGCCACATTAAGAAGCATTAGTTCAGTAACAAAGGGTGGTATGACAAAGTGCCTTCCCTTCAGGGTGGGGTTGACAATAGAGGTGTCGCTTGTTGTACCTCGAAGACCGTGTCGCACGCGACCGTGCTGGCGTTGAGAGACCTTAACGACTTAATGCATCGTCTCGTTATTTCAGGCTGTGAAAGCATTCCTATACACTGCTTTAACTTGTTTTTTTTTTTTTAATAAGTTTTACAGTCGAGATAGTAACAAAATGTTTCTTTATTCAAATTAATATAAATACGTACTAAATGTATATATCTCAGGAGATTGTATCTAACTTAAACTACGTTATGTACAATTAACATCAGTTTCTTATATCCTGACAAAGATTCTTAACGTAACATTTTCCTGTAAGGTTCAAAGAGAAATCAGCTTAGGGTAAGTGCTGTTGAAATTATTCAGATCACTACAAAAACAACTTAGGGAACCCTACTTACATACAGAACACGAATTTTTACGTTTAGATAAGTTTGGTTTCGCGAAAACGTTTATTTTCGAAAGAAGAGGATGGACAAGGAATACTAATCTCTTTCGATTTAAGGAAACAAATCGGAAAGGGACCGGCTTTGGCCATGACACCTCATGATTAGGAATCCGGTTCGGACCCTGGGCAGAATGTGTATTATTTGAAAATTTTAGGTGTTTTACATACTTTGTATACAATCACGTACGAGTATTTTAGGATCTTGTAACATTGTAACTGGTTGATTGGAAATTAACGCAATCATGGTATAGGCACAGACGTACCTTTGATTTGCCTGACGTTCCGACCAGGTTACACCTATACCAATCGGTTAATTCTCATTATCATTGTTGTATGTCTGTAAGTAGACGTTAAGGCAACTTAATTCAGAAACTGCCTGTATCGTTTTACTTAAGCCTAAAGGTTTAGGAGATTTATTAATACTGTTGATTGATGGCACTTGCTGGAATCTATTGTTACACATACAGTGGAAAAAGTACAAGTGTTCTCAATATGTGTTTAGGAGATTTAAATTATGCCTGAGTTCCATAATATTTTTCCTTCACACTGTTATATACCTAGTGTTTTACTTTCTACTTTAATGTATCATATCCACGTAGAACTCTCTACTTTTTGTTTTCTATAACATACGAGCGAAACAGACAGGTTGGAAACAAAGATATAGTAGCTTTTACCTACATTTGTAGAAGTTTCTGCTTCACCCAGTTTAGGACGACTCTGTGTCAAAAGTTCTTTGCAGTATTTTACAATTGGGTATATCCAGTTAGATTTATTCCTTTGTTTCATACCGGTTATAATGTCGAATGTTTTATGCGAGCTATTGTTCATGAGACAGTAGGGGCGAATTTCAGCTTACCTATTATTGTCTGTATTCATGGAAGTGGGCAGGCAGGCCGGGGTCAACCTAGCAAAATATGTAAATAATCTTTATGTATTGACAAGGGTGCGTCAAAAGTAATAGAACCAGACTATATAGGAGTGCGAACTGAGGTAGATGGTGAGCTTGTCTCTTCTTACCCCTGTCTCCCGGTATGAGTTTATTGCATGAGTTATAAGTAGCAATATTATTAGTCTCGATTAGTCTGTGTACTACAAAGCGAGCTATGCTACCAGTTTTTTACATTACGGTTACTCAATTATGAAATCCCTTAAAGAAATTGTGAAAAATCCTCAAGTACCACTCAGATCCAAGAAAAAAGTCTTTGACTCATGTATTCTACCTATAATGACGTACGGATGTCAAACATGGAGCTTAACACAGCGCAATATACGCATGCTCGAGACCTGTCAGCACAGTATGGAACGCAGTATGCGCAATATAAGACTAAGAGACAAAGTAAATCTGAATACAATACGCCGACAAACTAAAATACAAGATGTGACATACTGTGTTAAAAAACTAAAATGGCGGTGGGCAGGTCATATCATACGGAGTCAAAAAGATAAATGGACCAAAGATATAACAGAGTGGTGCCCAAGAGAAAATAAAAGAAGAAAAGGAAGACAACGTCGTAGATATTAAAAAAATTGCGGGCATCACGTGGACTAGAAAGGCACGTCATCGCATACTGTGGCAAGCTTTAGGGGAGGCCTATGCTGGGAAGCAAGACAATCTCAACGAGACCGGTGTCAATATCGACTAAATTTGATAATTTAGATTAAAATTTGTTTAGCATGTAAGAGATTGTTGAATAAAGGCTATTATTATTATTATTATTATTACTCAATTATGCATGAATCGATTTTTATAAAATTGCTGTGAACGAAAATATCCCGAAGTAACCTACCTGAAATTCATAACACTTCTGAAGATTTGTAAAGTCTGCAATCCACATTAGGTCAGCGAGGTCAACTATGACCTCATTCTAAGAGGAAAATCGTGTCCAGTAATGCGATAGCTTATAAGAGTTAATATTTTTTCATATATTGTAAGTTGGTATTACAAATTTGATCTCGATTACGTGAAAGTATGTTATGAAGAAGTATATATTTTGACTTCTTCTATCGATGCAATGGTCAATATTAACTTTTTAGTCAAATTTTAAAACAATTAGTATGCTTATTATTCCTATCATCGCCTCAAGATTGTATCAGAGAATTTCGAATAGCCCAGATATGTTCGTAGCTCAGTTGCTTAGAGTGGTTGGTGACAATGGATATTGAGTCTCTGCTCTTGGGTAACCAAGTAACCAAGAAAGTAATTTCTTATGACAAGTCACCTAACACTAGGGATCTCTACGATTATTTTTACTGCGAGAAATTAATACTTATTTAGTTCTGACATCGGGCTTAAATGAATTTGCACCTGAAATATCTGATCTGGGTATATCCGAGTTTACTTCTTTCAAAAGTAGATGTACAGAGCCCGATAGTAATCACTCGACCAATTTAACTTATCCAAGCTAATATGTTGGAGACAACGAATAGTTCACCATCTGCACTATTCCTTTTTGTTGGATGTTGGTGAAGTAGCGAATTATTCACAAAGTTGGCTCGTTAAGCCTCCAGAGAAAGGGATAAGTTTCGACAGTGAAACAAGTAGAGAATCTATCTACTTGTGTTGTTTTGAGGTTTGAAATAAAGTCTAATTACGAGTATGGAACTAAAATGAAAACTAAGTTTTAATGAGATGAAAATATTTTTTCTCATTTCTTACAGAACTCAGTTTTTTTTTATTTTAACCTGTCAATTTTTGCTCACCGCAGTAACAAATCATTTCATATAGTAAATGCTTCAATTAAAACTTTTTGAGATAAAGTGAATAACATCTAAGAGCTCTCAAAACTTACATAATGAAATAATCTATAAAATAAGAAATTGAAATCAATATCGAGATTCAAGAAATACGAGTATATTGGCAACAGACTTAAATCTTCAATAGTTTTGTTTTCGTCTTCATTTCAAAAAATCCTTAAGATATGATAGATAGGCATAAGTTGGATCATGCTTTACTAAAAACCCTCCTTTCTTCGGCAGCTGGGTAAAAACATATAAATCACAGAAAATTGAATCCCAAGTGCACAGGGGTGTTTCAGTTAAAAGTACTGAATAATCTAGGCTAAGATTCCTGACTTTTATTCAACTTTAGTAGACCATTAATTTGTAGCAAGAAATTTATTGCAAAGAGTACCAAACTCTGGGTATCACCAGCGTTAATACCCGATGTTATCTTTATAAGTCGCTAAGTTATTATTCTGCTTTAATTTAACGGTGCCATTTTTATTGCTATTTATACTGTCTTATATTTTTTTATTTCTTGTCTTTTTTATAAACCTTCTTTGTAAATCTAAAAGAGTTAACAAACAAAATGAATTTTATTGGAAAGGTAATAAAGAAATCGATTTTTGAATTATGACTGGCCATCAAAGTTAAATAGAGCGTGAAAACGCGTCTCTTAAACAAAAAAATAAATTCCTTTCCAATATAACTGATGGCACGGATACGCCTTCATTTGTAAAATATGAATGCAAACAGTGTACTTTAAGCGGAACACTGGCCTTTATAAAATACTGTAATTAATCTTGACTAAGTTGGTGACAGTATAACATAATTATTATCCTTTTTAAAGGTTCATGAAAATGTCCGTAATTTATTTTCGTCTGAAAGGGAAAAATTACATTTACTCTTCGTAAAGATATTATACTTTTTATTTTTGCTGGACAATATATTTTTTTACAAAAATGGACAATTTAATTGTATGGTATCATGACCTTCTTGACCCTTGACATGGTATATATTTTGCTATACCTACGCTAATAATACTCAGGCAAAATAAATAGTTCATATATATTAATGCCAATATTAGATTTGGTAAAATGCTTGGGTATTACTGTAATCAATAATGTGTTTTTGTTAAGGACTTCACACATATATCTTACATACTTATTGCCTACAAAAAATTAATATACCCTTCATGACTTTTATTAAATATGGACAGACAATTTGACAGAAATTGCTCTTACGACTTTGCGATCTACCCTTGCTTGTTGACGTCTCACCCCTTTTCGTTTTTGTTCAATTGTTAGTCATACAAAAAAATCCATTAAGTAACTCAAATATTTATATAACATGTAAGTGTATACAAATAGAAATAAGAAATAGAACGAAGAAGGATTTTGTAAATAATGTTTCTTCGACACTAAAAAAAACAAACCACTTGGTTTATTAAAAAAAGTAAATCACTTAACCGAGACAAAATGAAGCAGTTTAAGACACAGACTGTGAAAATAAGATAAAATCAAAGACTTTTTTATATTCCAAGAGCTTTTTATCTCGAAAAGTTTCAACCGAAAAGATTTTCTTCTTCGAGATTAGATAAGAAGGCTAAAATGTGGACATCGAGCGCACAGTTTTCACAACTACTGACCCCTGTACAGTAATATATATGCCGTTGGGGATGGAACAATGATAGATTTCTCAGTACCAATGTTTATTGTTTCTCTGTCGTGTGGTGTTTCTATTCCTAGCTAAAAAAACTCTGAGACCCTTAAACTTTCCTTGAACTGAAGAGACAAAGATGTCTTCGCTATAATTTGATATGTTACAAGAGTACCTAAATGATTAGATAATGGATTGTAGAATTCATTTCGATTAAATACGTAACATTATCCATATTAACTGCATTAGTTATAATAAACATACATAACATAACATAAACTCACGCCTGTATTCCCCGGGTAGGCAGAGGTGCTAGCACCCACATTTCGCCAGTTTATGTTTAGGTCCCAGTGTAATAGGTGGCGAGCCTATTGCCATTAACTGGGCACTTATAAACCTGCGATAAATATAATAAAAATACTACATATTCAATGAAAACAATTCCTAATTATAACACAATCATAGAAAATATCAGTCCAAGATATTATTTTATTATGCATACTTACTCTAGTATTGATATCTTATAGTATCTAGATATTAAACTTTTAATGTACCTATTAAGTTTATAACAGTCCCATGTTAAGTTGTGTTATTTTTCATCTACTATACCGTTATTAAATCTGGGATTTCAGAGTTAGAGCGTAATCCTTTTCAATTTTCTAATGTTACCAATTTATTAGTTCAACTCCTAGAATCTTGAGAAAGTTATCGAAGAAGTTTATTAATAAACGGGTCACGTATTCAAGGCAGACGTTATATAATATCATAGTGCATTAGGATATACGAGGCATTCGCACCATCTGTCGTCCGATTAACGAAGATTTAATGATCCAGGCGCTGTGTTTATAGTTATTTGTGGTTGGTTACACGACTGGAGCCAAAGGGAGAGGTTATGTTTAAGAAAATATAGGGTCAAAATAGTAAGTTAAGCCCATTGAGAAGGGAATGATATTCTGTCCTCCGTGGTTAAGTCATACATGATAATATATCTCATGACTTTCGTCTCGTCAACTTGATGATGACATCTCTAGTCTTCTCTCTCTCTCACTTCTTCATCCTAGCGTTAATCACAGTCGCATTCGAAGCTTTTTTTATTACATCCATCCCTCTCTGCCCTATCTCTATCTTTCCCTCTCTCTCTCTCTCTCTCTCTCTCTCTCTCTCTCTCTCTCTCTCTCTCTCTCTCTCTCTCTCTCTCTCTCTCTCTCTGTGCCTCCCTCTAAATGCAGAATCTGAAATTGTACTATTATCGCTGAGTTTGCTTCAAGAAATATTTATATATATTAGATCTTTGCCACCATTAGATCTGTTTTGACTGTGACCTTGAATCAATTATTATTATTTAATAACTATATTCTGTGATCACTATTATGAGTACTATCATATTTCGGTTTGGTAACGTCATTCTGGTTCTTAAATCTGTCATAATATATAAGAGCATAACTAATATTTGTCTATTCAAACATTTCCTCTATGCAACTGTTGCTATGAGTTTTGACTACACATTTACCTACCTTCTGTTATCTACGTAATTCCCAATATTATTCCTATAGTTAATAAAATATTTTAGCATTCACATTTGTATTAAAGTAAAATTATACAGCCTATAATACATATTCAAGTAGATTTCTACATTATCATATAACTACGCACGTGGTGATCGATTTAGACAAATGGGACGTCTAAATGTGTTTCATTTTCATTTAATGTTGTGCGTACGACACAAACGACATATTAATTATACCTACTGATATCGTGTATTGAATATTACATAGGTATATGTAATATGATTGAAACTCTTCAGTACTTAGTATCAGCAGTTAATGTTTTAACAAAATAAAGTGGCTAATAAAATATATCGCACCCCCAGTGGAAAATAGGCATAAGTGATCTTACTTTGATTCGTCGATTTTATCATATTTGAAAAGTACGTTTAAAGATACATATGCTAAATTTTTTTCATATTTTTCTTGTAAAATTTGACGAATTAAAACAAGAAATTCGTTTTGAGAATTTTGGTTCCATTACATTTTTTCTTACGGATTAGTAGATTATGTGATATAACGCAAAGAATAAATTGAGAAATATGACGTATTACTTATTGTTACGTTTATCCCTAATATTTTATGTAGAAAATTAAAAGTAACAATTATTATGATTTAAATGCGTTTGTTTTTTTTACATCGTTAGTCTTGTGTAAATTAAAAGTAACAATTATTATGATTTAAATGCGTTTGTTTTTTTTACATCGTTAGTCTTGTATACACGATTATTTTTTTATTTGTTATATTAACTAGCTAAGGAAATTATCTTAAATGCGCTTATTTAGCCTAAAAGATAAACTTAGAAAATAATAACAGCTGTATGACTGTTTACTTTTTATGAACATAAAATAAATTAGAATAAGAATAAATACTGCTTTCTTCCACTCAAAACTTTTCTATACGCCGAAACATAAGACTACATACTGCGGCGCGGCTGTAAAATAAGAACGATTACTTCTTTCTTTCACTAGAATATTTTCCTTTCACCGAGAAGTAAGAATAGATACTGTGGCGTGGGAGTAGACAGTGCTAACATAAGTGTGAATACATCGATGCGGGGAACGGGGCGGGTGCGTATCCACGCGCTTGACAGTCAGTGCCCATTTATAGGTCAAGGTAATACCTGCGTTAACGCATTTGCGAAAGCAAAACAACAACAATTGAGTGGTTTTTCTTCTTATTTTAAAGTAAAGTGACCTGAAATGTATAACCGGACGCAGCACAGTAGGGCGAGAAGAATTTTGAAGTTATTAGGTGAGTATAAGCTAAAAAGAGATTATGACACAATGTTTTTTTTTATAGGACACGTCAATTTGACTTCACCTCGCCTGATGTTCAGCAAAGGCAAAGTGTCGGAAAGAGGGTCACCATCGGAAACATGTACCATGTTAACAGTGGTCGCACTCAGCTTGACGGCCTCATTAGATGCCTTTTCACGCCCCGCTTAAAGGACTTGGGACTGTAGGAAGAAGGAAACACGTGAGCTGGCAGGGAGTTCTAGGTCTTAATGGTGCGGCATAGGAATGAGTCTCTAAAACGCTTAGTTCTAGCTGGTATACTCTGCACCGTATATGGATGGCATCTTAGCCCTGCACGTCTCTTCCTGTGTAGCAATGGAGAGGGTGGGTGTAATTGGAAGAGCTTCTCAGAACATTCACCATAGTAGAGACGGTAGAATACTGCCAAAGACGCAACATCTCTACGCATCTGCAAAGGCTCGAGGGTGGGGGTCTTAGCCCTAGGGAGGGGATCTTAGCCCTGCACGTCTCTTCCTGTGTAGCAATGGAGAGGGTGGGTGTAATTGGAAGAGCTTGTCAGAACATTCACCATAGTAGAGACGGTAGAATACTGCCAAAGACGCAACATCTCTACGCATCTGCAAAGGCTCGAGGGTGTTCAAGACCTCAGGATTCCCAAAACTGCGGACTGCACGTCGCTGCAACCTGTCGAGAGCATCTAGTAAGTACTTTGCGGAGCTGCCCCAGAGATGTGAGCAGTATTCCACGCAAGAACGAATTTGGGTCTTGTATAAAAGACACCGCTGCTCCGGCGTGAAAAAACGTCTCACTCTGTTCAGGACTCCGAGTTTACGCGAGGCTGATTTGATGATACTTTCGATATAGTTGTTACTCAGTTTGCAGCGAACATCCATACCGAGGATACTGAGGTGATCCTGCAGTGGCAATGGTGTGCTCTGAAGAGTGGGAAGGGGAACGAAAGGAGATACCTTTGCTGTAAACGCACATGCCTGGGTCTTCTAGGCATTGAACTAGACCAGGTTCCTAGCGCCCCATTGAGAAATGTGGTCCAGGATCCGGTCCAGCTTAGTGACAAGAAGCTGCCTTTTTTCCGCGATATCAGACTGCTTGGCCGCAGGATATGCGTAATAACTCCCGTGTAAGATGCTGCCGTCTGCATAGCAATGAATGCTACCGTTAGCATATCCAGCATTTACCTGCAAGAACTCCGAAGCTCGTCCATCACAAAGGACGCGAATACGGCGCCCCTGCAGGAAGGCAGGCAGGCAAGGGAGGTCTGGGAGGCAGGCCAAAGGCTGGTAGCTTAGAAAGAAGCGATTTATGCCATACCCTATCGAAAGCTTTGGCAATGTCAAGACTAATTGCCAGTGACTCGCCGTGCTTTTCCATAGCCTCACCCCAAAGGTGGGTCACGTACGCCAGAAGATCACCTGTTGACCGTTTCGGTCTAAAGCCGTATTGCCGGTCACTAAGCAAGGAGTGATCCTCTAGGTGGCGCATGAATTGTGTGTTAATAATGTTCTCGAAAACCTTGCACAGCACTGAGGTGACGGCTATGGGTTGTTCCGAGTTGGCTGGGTCCAAGCGATCCCTCTTCTTGGGGATCGGCTGGACATTCGCCTCCTTCCAAGCCGACGGCACTGTACCTGAACTGTGGGACAGTCGGTACAGCCGCGTTAGCATAGGAGATAGCTCCGCTGCACATTTTTTAAGTACGACCGCTGGAATACCATCAGGACCACTGGTTTTCCGGACATCGAGTGATTGTAGTACTGCACGGACATCGCGTTACCTGATATGGATATCAGGCATTGTCCGTGGTTGCATACCACAATCATCGACTCGGGAGTTGGCCGCGAAGAGATTGACCAGCAAATTTGCTTTCTCTTGCGGCTCATGGGCCAGATATCCATCGGGGTTGCTCAGCGGGAGCAGCGAGGGCTGGCAGAAGTTGGCTTGCACGGCCTCGGCCAGTCGCCAGTAGCCACGGCACGTGAGATGCGCCACTAGTTCTTGGCCCAGCCGTGCTATGCGCTGGGCATCCGCCCTGACGTAAACCCTCTTGCAGACCTTTGTCGCTCTGTTGTACGCCGCCTTGGCCTTGTTGGGATCACGTGTGACGCGCGCCCGCACCCAAGCGCAGTACGCAGACTGTTTATGCTCAACAGCCTCCGCACACTCGCACCCGAACCACTGACGCGCTCTGCGGACTCCGGCGACATCGGTTTATGGGATATAGTATTCCATACCCAAACCGATCTCACCGACGACAGCAGTAGCGCTCTCAGATGGGTTCTTACCCTCAAAGCAGCGTTCAACCCACGGGATGGACGCATAATAGTCGCGTAGTCCATCCCAGTCCGCTGACGAGTAGTGCCAAAGACGCCTCTTCCCCTGCACGGGTCGTGGGGGCGCTACAATGGGCACGGTGGATCGGACCAGACAGTGGTCGGCGTTACCTAAGGCAGCACTCACCGAGACACTGTACTGGTACAGGCGACTCGTCAATAGAAGGTCTAGCAGAGAGGGCTCTATGCCGGACTCTCTTGATATCCTGTAATGCTTGATGTTTGTTTTTCCTGTCTAATCCTCCTAGTGTTTTCCCGGCTGCTCTTGGGAAGTCCGGGGTCCGCTTAAACAATGATTTGTCTGGGTTTATATAGTCTGGTAATTACATTGAAGCGACTATCGTCTGACCTTCGTAACTGGAAAGGCGAACCTTAACAATATTCCACAATTCCACAACATTCTACACAACGCTATCTAGACCGATGGTAAGCTTTTATAGCTTGTGTTATGGAATCTAGAATGCGGATAAACATACTTATATACTTTTTTTGTTGTAAATACATACATATTATACATAAAAACACCCAGACCAGACCAATAGGATCCTGGTTACATATTAAATATGAATGAATGTGCAGTTTCCTCGCGATGTTTTCGCTTACCGCCGAACTAGTGGTACAAGTTTAGTATATCATAGCAATCGTTTGGTCTCCAAGTAGGGGAACCCCTGTAATATGAGTACAAGACGATGACTCGTACCACTAGGCTGATGAATGATTCGCAGTCTATTATCATAACATTACCTAATGTCTGTTACTAACGTGTAACATCCTTTTCTATTTTAACTTGTAAAGGGTTCACATCTATTTGCATAAAAAAATAGCCATAACATAGGCTTATGTTAATTTATACTAATGATATTAATAAACTCTAAACTAAACTAAACTAGTAGGTGAAGGATAATGCCACCACTCGGGGTGCATAGCCGTAATAATAACATGTGTAACAACAAAATATGTATTATAGCTCGTTACCTTGATTTGTTAATAATTTTTGCTTGTTACCTTTGATTTTTATTGAGAGAACATAAACATTTTGTTGTACGGAGCCAATAAAAACTTATTTAAGTTTAGTCCTAACAAATTATCTACTGATTATTTAAGAGTTTATAAAAAAATCAATAGTGGTAGTAATCCTCACTGAAACTCTACAATTCTGAATATTATTGTGCAATTTTATTGTTGCTAGTACGAACTTTAATTGTTACCAAAATATAATTAGTATTTTGCCTGAAATAAAAAATAATGAATAAAAAAAGGCATTGCCTTTTTTCCCTGTAGTCATAAATAATAACTCTAAGTAATATGTCTTAATATGCAGCTAACTTTTCTATAACATATAATGGAATAAGTAATTATTATTGTTTACTTAAGTTATCTTAACAAGCCCTTAAATTGAAAAAAGGGGTAAGTATTACTTGTGCATTTCAAACATAATTTTTATAAAGGAAATAATGCAGTAATCTTACTTATACTACCATAAATGTTCATTTTCACAAGTTCATTACTGCTTTAATATAACATACTTTTTGAAATATATTTTACTTTTCTGGCAAAGTCTGGCATAAATTTTGATACTCAAAATCTTTTATTTTATTGTATTCTGAAATAGCATAATAATTTATTTTTACAATTCCTTATAAACTAACATGTATAAACATTAGCACTAACTTAAATACAACACGAGGTGCAACATTTTTTTCTCCTTTTTTTGATATAAGAATAATTCTTCTACGTTTCGAAATAAAGTAAATATGCCCATAAATTCAGTTTTTTCACCATACTGAAAAATCAGCATTTTCGTCTTATGCCTTTTTTCCACTGAGGGTGCGATATGTTTTTGTGTTGACTGATTGTTATCTTAGTTAATTCAATTTTGATCCTTAACACATTATTCCGATCACGCTTATTAGGAAAAGAGCAGGGAACATTAAAAGAATGACCACACTATACATCATCATACAATATGATAAAAAAAGCAAAAAGAAGAAAAAAGAGAACAAAAATTATGATCAATACTCATCTAATCATATTTCTATTGTCATTTTTTATACTTAAATACCTCCCTGTTATGAAATAAAAAAAAATTAACGTAAATCAGGACTACAAAACTGACGGTGTCCCATCATAAATGGTGCTACGTTATAACCACGACTGAACTACAAATATCTTAGCATTGAGAGCATACTCGTATCGTATAGCGTCACATATCAGCAAGCTGTGGATAGCTACATGGCAAACCCCGGCGTCATGCAACAGTATTCCTTTGTCCCTCCCTAAAGATAAGCTGCGAAGTTGCTACAAAATCTATACAAGCGTTTTCAATGCAGTCTGAAGTTGTTGTTCCTTTTACAATTGAATTTCACTTGAGTTGATTTTTAATCTTCTTATTTATGGAATTCCTTTGTGAATTTACTTAACGAAATCTTCGAATGAAATTCACTACGAATATGTTTAAAAAATAGCCAAAATGTTTTAGCTTTTAATACTGTATTCTCACAATATAATAAAAAAAAAAACAATTTGTCTATAAATATGAGTAACCGACATAATTTTAACACATAAACTACAGGA
Source organism: Eilema sororculum (assembly GCA_914829495.1). NCBI lineage: Eukaryota > Metazoa > Arthropoda > Insecta > Lepidoptera > Erebidae > Eilema > Eilema sororculum. The sequence continues at coordinate 9,250,457 of OU618545.1, read as the reverse complement.
AACTCTTAAATCAAAGCTCCTACCTCACCGCGAAAGCTTTTCCACGTACCACACGCGTAAATCAAATTATTATATTCCAATAAAGGTACCAAACTGTTCATAATAGCTTCTGACGCTGCCGTAAAACCGTACTTTATATCTGTGAGAAAAACGTTGGGGTAAACTCTAAAAAATGTAACAGCTTAAGTTCTTCACGGGGCCTATAAATCCCATTTTGTGTCTCACCAGAACCTATTAGCTTCACTTCGTTTATAGCCAGTGTTTGGACACTCTCTTCTCTGTTTTATATAATTATCTACTCTTTTTTACGTACCGATATTGCTGAACCCCATGATTAAGTATATCATTTAGTAAGTGGGTACAAAAAGCAAATCATACAACAAATTATTGTTAGAAATTAAAATGATTTAAGCATGTGAAAATCAATCAACGAGTATTGGTTTTTTTTTTTATTTAAAGACACGGAATGGCAGGTCAAAGTTATTTTAATAAAATCAAATTTAGGCACTTTAATTTCGATTTATTGACGTACTCTTTTTCTTCTGGTTTCCTTTCTGCAGGTATTAATTTACGAGTGATACCTTTGGGGCTTGAAACGTTGGAAGGTGATGGTAACCGCTCAGCATAATAATTGCTAATCTTCAAATCCGCCCCACAAATTTCAATTAAACTTTAACTAAATTTTGCTAGAAAGTATTTGTAACTGATTTCGATATCATTTGATCTGTTTTCATTATAGAACAATGGTGTGGCGGCCTACCTTCCTTTACCCAGGCCTACTCATAAGTTGCTAGGATTGGATTTTACAGAAATATACTGTTAACATTATAAGGGAGAGTTCGGAGAATATAAATTTCCCTTCTTAATGTAAACCTTTGAAAGCTTTACTACTACAATAATACGCATAATATAATAAGAATATTTTATCAATTATATTATGGAAGAGGAATGATATAGCGCTGCCCTTCCGACTTGAGCTTTGATGTCGAGACAAACGTTTTATTATTTCCTGTTTTGCCTTTTTATTTCTTGCATTGAAAAATAAATGCCTTTTATCTCAGTTCTGTACACATCTATTGAAATTATCTTTCTGTGAAAATTACCAACCAAGTAGGGTAGTGAGAAAAGTAGTGTACAGGGTAGATTGAAGATTTTCATCCCCCCGGAGAGGAAGTACTCGAAATACTAGTGATAGCGAATTTCACTCAAAGGAAGTATTCCTTTGTTTTTAAAAGAAACAAAACCGCATTCAAATATTTTCGTAAACTCGCTTGGCACACCGGGTAATCGAACCAACTAAAACCCGAAAAAATTACATCTAGTATTTTTATGGCATCAATCGATAGTGGCATTCATAAGGATCAAATTTGTCTAACAGATATGGCAAATTAAATAAAAGGAACCCACTGAAATCTAAACTTCTAATTCAAAGCCAACAGACACAGCTCTTTTACAAGGCAGGCAGAGGCATGGCATGCGCAAATTTTATCAGTCATATGTCCTATGTAATAGAGTTTGAGCCTAGAACCGTGATAGGACAGATACCAGGCTACATTAAATTCTTACTGTCTTCTAACCAAGGATGATTGGTATTTTTTCAGATAGGCTATCCCAAATACATGGTGGTATCACACTAAATAATTATGATTAGCCCAGAAAGATAAGCAGTTAATCCATTCTATTCTTTTCTACCGTATATGAGATATTTTAATAAAGTACAATGTGTATTGAATGCGTTTCATGCTGATATGAAATTTTCTTGTTATTCCAATCACATAAAAAGTGTAGAAGACTTGAGCACAAAATTAAATGGAAAAAATATGACGTCATATTTTCTTTTCAATTTTCTATCAGTCACGCAGAAAATTGGTAAGAAGCTGAACTGAACTACATATTTCTCTTAAAAGTTCGTCGCAGTGATTACTTGACAGTTCACATATGATGTACCTAAAGTAAAATAATATAACGTTATGTAACTTGGACTTTACGATAACTTTTAAAGTATAATTTAATATTTTTATCTGTACGTGAAGCTGTTTCAGAATGATTTAGATTTAATGATTGTTCTGGTTTTACTAAAATGTGAGATTTCAAACGTCAGAACTTCAGTTTGAAATAAATACAAAGATCAAAGATAGTGATAATGTCTTTAAATTGAATGTCAAGACCAGATCTGTCCAACAGACGCTGTCATGCTCATCAGATATCGATAGTCAACCCCTGTTATAGTAACAAACAACAATCGTGGTTGAACTGTGGCGAAGAAGAAAACTCATTTCCTTTAGCAAAATAGAATTATAGTATTTCTATAGGTTTCTCTTGGGCTTTCATCAGTAATGGCTCCATTGATTACCTACTTAGTTGACTATTGAAAATCAAAATGGCACCATAATGTTGATATGGGTAATATTACACCTGAAGAAAACAAAACAAGTTCGTGTTCAAGTCTCAACAGAGACACCAGTTATAGGAATGCATCACTCTTTTCTCTTTAATAGATTATTTAGTTATTATTCATTGTTTCATAAGTTTTTTTTGAGAATACTTTCTTTGATGTATCAGGTACCTAGCCTAAAAATACCAAATATTAGAATATATTCCAGGATAATTATGTATGCAAGATATTGACGAGTGTGACGCAATTAAATTAAATTAATGTTGTTAAAAATTATTGGTTTTTATACAGCCTATTGAAGTTTATCCAGCTTTATGACCATTTTACTAATCTAATAGGTAAATATATGAGACAGTAGTGCAATAAAATATTTGATAACGAATTTATTAACCTCTGCCAATAAAAGCTCCTTGCTTTTATTTTAACAAGTGTAGGCACCTTCTCTGAATGTTGGTGGCATTGGATAAGATGGCTGTCATTTATTAAATTCAATAGATCAGGACCCGAGTGAAGTACGCTCATTTGTTTGTATGGCCCATGTGCTTCAATATGGTAAGAGGCAATCGCTTTGATTCAGGTCAATGGCTATGAGATTTAAGTGTTCTGAATAATGCAGAATGTGTCTCGACTATTGTTTTGATAACTAACGTAAACTAGGATATACCTATTGTCTTATTACATTTTCACTTTGTTCGAAATAATAGTACTCTTGTCTTTATCTACCTACTGATTTTTTTAGGATATTGGCAGTTTGTGTTTAAATAAAGTTATAAGTAACTGAAATGACTGATATTACGCCTCCAGTTAAACTAAATTAGGAGTGGGTTCACGTCCGTAGTGCAATGACAGGATTCGTATACGGAACCTCTTAATTGTAAAACTGATTCTTTAGCCACTAGCTACCGATAACGCTCTTATAATGTAAGTAGATCTATCTATAAAATATTGAAGTATCATGGCTTTGAACTTTTTCAAATCAACAAGTACCTATGTATGATATTTTTGTAGAAATTGTTTACTTTAATTAAATTTATGCATTGAATTGGAAACGATGAAATCAATAGCTTATTTTTAATCATAACTTATTGCAAGACATTCAAATAAATCAGACAAAAGCAAATACTGAATAAAAGGAATTGGTTTAAAACAGTCTAATTTGCAAAGAGGTTTATTTACGCCGATTCCAAACTCTTTAAATAAAATGAGTTGCGAAGAATAATGTAATGTTTTCTCAAGATTTTTTGTTTACAAATTTATATATGCCAGATTCGTACGTAATTTTTTAATCACAACAGAACTTTACTTGTACTTTAAACAACTTGAAGCTATGCGGAACAATACCAATGTACCAATGTTGTACAATGAACTAATGAAAATATACGTAGGATATGGTGTATAAGTAAGCTCTTTATTCTCTTTCTAATCTTTCTTGAATTAATTTCAGTGAATTTCTTAGATATTATAAGACTTAGTTTTCCTTAATTTATTATTTGAGAATGCCGTAAGGCGAAACCGGTCAGGTTCAATATAATAAATACTGTGAAAAGTAAAAGTGTTCTCAATATGTGTAACAATGGATTCCACCAAGTGCCATCAATCAACAGTATAAATTGTATTCATGATATATTTTAAAGATTCCATTTGAGTAAGAAAGCAACTTATTTAGATCAAATGAAATCTCTTCCTGGTCAATGTAGTTACTGTTACATTCCAAAAATCAAAAATCTCTTATGAAGTAAAGAAATCAATTAAGTATCTTACGTCATCCAAACAATATTTGCCCATATTTTGAAACATGAACAAAGACGCTTTTGGACCTGTTTAAAACTAAATTTACTTTTATATCTTATTCTTCTCCGATTGCGTAACCTAATTGTATAAGTAATAAAAATTGAAACAAGGTGAAGTAAACGAAATTTAATAAAGACGATTCAGCTATCAAAAATCTAAAAGATTTAGGTTTTAAGACGTATTCTAGATAAATGGTACTTTAGTGTCATTCTGTCATTTTGTTGTCTGCGAATGTAACGAATTTGAAATGGAGACAAAATGTATAATAGCTGTTGCTTAGAAAAAATATCGGAGTTCAAATAATCGTTCTAGAGTCTTCGAGTTCTTAAGAATCGAGTTGATGATTTCGCCTGATAGACAGACAAGCTGACTAATGGGCAGACTAGTGATAATCGTATTCACACATGGCTAGTGCTTTTGTTAATACCTTAAGGTGAGTGAATTCATGTCCACGGAATATTGGGGGATAGAACTCACAATGTCTTTATTGCAATTCATATAAAAAATAACAATATGTATACTGTGGGTCTAGAATAGATGGTGATAGATATCGTAGAGTAATTATTATTTACTTAAAGAAGCTTAAAGAAGCTCCGGACAGGGATTGTGGAGGTCCAAAGCAGACAACGATGCATATAGCAGAGGAGTGTCCACTCCGTCGTTTCCCTGGAGGAATGCGTGAGCGTCATGACCTCACACCGGCAGCAATAGACTGGCTTCGCCAACTGGACGACGACATATGAGGACTCGAGCAGAGGCCATACGAAATGATGATGTTTATTATTTATTTTATACTACCTTTTGCCAGGGCTCCTAAAATACAGATAGTCAAACAGAGTTACTTTCACATTTATAATATTAGTATGGATGTGAAGTAGCAAACGATTAACCTACCTAACGGCAAGAACATTATCCATCGGGCTCATGTCATCGCCAGCGTTCTAATCGAGTTCGAACATGTTGACTTGGCACACATTGTTCTTAAGAGATCAAACCCTTTGCCAAGAAAGGCGGGCAGGGCATGTACATATTATAAAGTACACAATACATGTATGTTCTTATAAATATCCTAATTTATTTAACAATATTATCAACTTCTACTTAACCAACAAAAACATTTTAGCCACCAATAGATAAAACTGCTAAATTTATTGACTTATACTAGAAAAGAAACTAACAATTTGTAAAAACAACGGTCAATGCTAGAATTGTTGCTTAAATTAAATGTTTTCAGTGGCTACATCGTTTATGTCACAGCTAAAAATATTTTAGCCACCAATATACACAACTGGGAAATCTACTGACAAGTTCAGAGCCACGTGAAGAATAAAAAGCACATTGTATCCATTCCTATGTTTTAAAAATTCTATTTGCAGTTTAGAAGAACTTGATTGTATAATAGTTTTATTAAACTCCTCATTGGTCTTTCAGATTGGGTTTGTACTTATATACGTATGATAGTGAGATCCTGCGTTCTATTTTTGATTTCATCAGTGTTATTAGGTGTTTCAGGCAGGAGTATATTAATAGTAGCATTTTTTTGGGTATGCCCATGCCCATTCCTGCAATATCATATTTTTGCTTAGCTACTGTAATTCCATGATATGATATCTATATAACATAATCTGACTAGCTATTTCACATACGCAGGAGGCATCGCGCCGCCCGCGTGCGCAGGCAACTCGGGCGTCGGAGGGCACTAACTGACCTCCGTCTCCCATGAGCTCGGGTCTGGGGGTGACGGTTGGAGCTGCCTGTCACCCCAGCAGAAGCAGTCCCCGGCGGCGGCGCGCTGAAAAGCGCGCCTCACCATTCCGGGGGCGAGTCGGGGACACCGTTGTCCCCCCTCCCGAGGAGGGCCAGACCGTAAGGGATGCCCCTGGGTCAGCCGGGGTGTGATGGACATGTCGATGACTACCTCACCTAGGCCTAGCACCACGACCCACAGTCGGTGTGCGGTTTTAGTCGGTTCGAATCCGATATAACCTCCCCTTCCGGCTCCGGCAGGGGAAGTATCAGAGGGGACATTCGCACGAAAAAAGAAAAGCTACGCAGGAGGCGCGGTTTCGATTCTCGCTCAGTGCAAATATTTGTATGCAGGAATATGACGGCTTGCATTGGTCTGGGTGTTTATATGTATTTATTTATTTATACCATAGTACTAATATTAAATCTATGACACTACTGTGAATTTAGATGTTTCTCATTAATGATTTACTGAAAATTCAATATAGACAATCTAAGTACTTATAAAGAATAACCTTGTAACTAACACCCCTGTTTTAATAAATCAATTCTGTTTTCCACTCCCTATTACTGTAATTGCTTTCAGGTGTCCATATATTAAGTAAACAAATATTCTGTAGTTCTGTGTTTAACTCTTACCTTATAAAACGTTTTTTCCATGTCAATGAACATTCTATGTGTCTAGTTCAAATCCATTCGTCTGGTCATAATTAATCAGAGAGTTAAAATAGCACCCCTTCTAACCTTATTTTGCTTTAAGCAATATTTATAAATAGGCTTCGGTACTGTTATGTAGATATGCGTTATCGGTTTTCAATTTGTATTATTATTTTATAGGTCTTATGCAATTTAAAAGCGTAATTGGTCCACTTATTTATCATTGGTATTATCAGATACTATATTTTTCAGTTACTTTTAATATTACAATAAAATAATCACTTACTGAATACAGGTTACTTTTATTATTATATCTAAATTTAGAAACTTCTTCTTAGTAGCTAATCGGATTAGTGATAGTAAGATATTACACAGGTGGGCTCTAAGCTCTCTTGCTCTTATTTTGAGTTAGTAGTCAATTCGCACGAATTAAACTAGTACGAAGTGTACTAATCGTGACTTTGAAAAAATATTGTTTTTCTGTTACGATTGGTACGAAGGTAATTATAAAGCGTACCAATCGTCCACTTCTGAAATTCGTGGTAGATGATTCGTACGCTATGTTTTTAAATAAAGTTAACATAATAAAAAAGTACAGTAGCGCACAGAGGTCATAGGAATAATATGTTTGGAAATAAAAGAATGTTTGAATCAAAATAACAGTTTAATATACTTAGTAACTAGTGATTAACAATTTTAAGATATTTAAATGATAAGCTACGACACCGAAACTTGTCATAAAATTTAAAAAAAGGTTTACGTGAGGCTATAATAATGATTACACAGAATATACCATGAAAAAAAGTAGTAGTGCCCAATTAGCACATTGCTCGAAGGAGATGGTTAGGGTGAATTTCTCAAACGTAAAATTTTCGCGGCGTGACTGAAAATCATACCTTAAAGTTAACATATAGTAATGATTATTTTTTGTAAGAAAGATATCGTTTTTCTCTATATGCACGTATAAATTATATTATTGAAACTATTTTTGTCAGTGTGTAAAAAATGTCTTTTCACCTAAATTCTAAGCTTGGTGGCGCGTCCACAAACTGTTTTCTTGGGAATGATCACAGTTTAATCAAAACTTCATTAGTTTACTGAGTATACTTAATAATAATTCGATTCGGCATTATTTTAGCTATCTTCGATACTGTCATTCGTAGTATTAAGTACTATACTTTATCTTAAAAATAATTTATAAGATGCGTCCGCGGCAAATGTAAAATTTTGGTGGGATTTATAAAATCATCGAAGGAGTCGTATTGAAAGTACCTATAAGGACGACACTATCATCATTGGAAACGTTCAGTTGGGTGTTAATGAGCACCAGTGCCAGTTGTCCCCAGTCCCGTTTCGTTTTTCTGCCAAACACGTAAGTAGGTCGTTTGATAAGCATCGGACAAAAATATTGTAATTTTTGTGTTGATTATTTAAAACGGTTTATTCTCATTGTATGTTTTAATATTTAAGTATAGTGTACAGGTTCAGTATGTGTATTAAATTTTGGTAATGTAACCACTATATTCTAAATAGTATTTTTATAAATAATTTTTTTAGACGTGAAACTAATTTTGGTGGAGCAATTTTGGTGAATTTGGTGGGGTTTTACTAATCATCAAAATTGTATATTTACACCAAAATTTGTTTTCATAGTTATTTGATTAAGCTCCTACGTAGTCCGACGGGCTACTAGGTCAGGTGACCTCTACGTAGTATACCCTGGGCAATGGAGAAAGCACCGCCTCTCTGCCTAGGTGGGAAAGAGGTTGTTGGCTGTTGAGGGTTGTTCGGAAGCTTTCCTAATTTTCTCTCAGATTAACCATTAGCATATGAACTACCCATACAAAAGACGGGCGAGTAGTTGGGTAAGTCAGCTGATGCCGCAGTAGGGACAGGCCGGTGTGGTGAAGCATCGTGCGCTCTTTCCGTCACCTGCTTCTACTGGCGTGAAAGGCGGCCTCACTCTTTACTACTAAGCCTACGCCGTTAAAACCTGCCTACCCTTCTTCCCTCCTCTCCACTGTCAACATCATTTGGCTTTTCTTCCTCTGCTTTCTCACTTACATGAAAGCTACTGTGGATGCAAGAGTGCCTCATGCAATCTTTTGCACGTGACTCCACGCAACAAAGCGATGAAGTCGAAGATGTAGGTGACACGCAACTCCTGCTTATGTTGCTCCAGCAGCTAGCACTTTGCTATCGTGTAAAAGGTACTCAATCTTCTCCAGAGAAGGCTTCTGACCTCTACCGTCCTCAAGCTCCTACGTCCACATCCTCACATGTTGCACCAATCTATCGGCATCCACCACCGATATTAACTGCATACATGGGCAGTTATGGAGTGATTGTCTGATGCTATCCGACCAAAATACCACGCTGATTGGGAATGGACTAAGGACAGATCACAGATCACAGAAACAGTGATAAGGAAGATTCTCATACTGCCAACAGCGGTTCGAACAACGGAATCAGAATCGTGGTACATGTCTCGGATGGTGTAAACCTCTGGAACCCTTTTGAACCGCAATGCCCATCAGCTCACCGCGTGAGAAACTTAGTTGAAGGGCTCCTGTAAGTTCAGAAATAGACATCACACTACCAACTTGTCTTGCCACTACCAAGTGTCCATGGCATATCTTCCGTCCACCCTTAGGCATACCGAGTACCATATTATATTACTCCAGCAGCTAGCACTTTGCTATCGTGTAAAAGGTACTCAATCTTCTCCACAGAAGGCTTCTGATCTCTACCGTCCTCAAGCTCCTACATCCACATCCTCACATGTTGCACCAATCTATCAGCGTCCACCACCGATATTAACAGCATACATGGGCAGTTATGGAGTGATTGTCTGATGCAATCCGACCAAAATACCACGCTGATTGGGAATGGACTAAGGACAGATCACAGATCACAGAGACAGTGATAAGAAAGATTCTCATATTGCCAACAGCGGTTCGAACAACGGAATCAGAATTGTGGTACATGTCTCGGATGGTGTAAACCATTGGAACCCTTTTGAACCGCAATGCCCATCAGCTCACCGCGTGAGAAACTTAGTGGAAGGACTCCTGTAAGTTCAGAAATAGACATCACACTACCAACTTGTCTTGCCACTACCAAGTGTCCATGGCATATCTTCCGTCCACCCTTAGGCATACCGAGTACCATATTATATTGCTCCAGCAGCTAGCACTTTGCTATCGTGTAAAAGGTACTCAATCTTCTCCACAGAAGGCTTCTGACCTCTACCGTCCTCAAGCTCCTACATCCACATCCTCACATGTTGCACCAATCTATCGGCGTCCACCACCGATATTAACAGCATACATGGGCAGTTATGGAGTGATTGTCTGATGCAATCCGACCAAAATACCACGCTGATTGGGAATGGACTAAGGACAGATCACAGATCACAGAGACAGTGATAAGGAAGATTCTCATATTGCCAACAGCGGTTCGAACAACGGAATCAGAATTGTGGTACATGTCTCGGATGGTGTAAACCATTGGAACCCTTTTGAACCGCAATGCCCATCAGCTCACCGCGTGAGAAACTTAGTGGAAGGACTCCTGTAAGTTCAGAAATAGACATCACACTACCAACTTGTCTTGTCACTACCAAGTGTCCATGGCATATCTTCCGTCCACCCTTAGGCATACCGAGTACCACCTCTCCCACTTTAAGAATAACTGCCTAAATCTTTTCCCAGCAATCTTGAATAAGTTCGTTGATAATATTGGCGCCATTAGAGTAAAATATAATCCTTGCTAGAAGCAAGGATAGATAGAACAATCAAATGTTTTGCTTTTATACTGATACCACTAACAACTAAAGTGGTTTTGCCATATAAAAATGGAGTTGGTGATAAAAGGGTAAAAATTAAGGGTTATATGTAACTATTAAGTGCCAAATTCTAGAAAAAAAACAAAGAAATAGTATAAGTAATAATAAATAAAACATAAAAATAAGTTGATATGCAATTTTGGTGTTAGACACCAATTTCGGTGTATTGAAAATTCAGGTGTATAAAATAAACAAGTAATTCCCAGGGCTAATTAGACTATTCAAACATAATAGGCATAAAATATGTATTTCTAGCTAAATATTGAAAGAGATTACCTAAATACCTAGAAATAAAAAAAATCACCAAAATTAGCTAAAAATTCATAGATGTTGAAATTCACCCGTTAAAAAAACAATGTTAACGTCACAATATGTCCCCAACAGATATGTAAATACAATAGAGTTTAGTATTATAAATAAAAAAAATACTATCTTTATTGTAGCAATCATTAGACCTAGTTTTCTCATATAATGGAAACATTAACCTATGTATTAAAATAAACTTAATAATAATAATAAGGACAAAAACAAAAACTATAGGCCGATCACGTGTCTGCCTACAGTTTATAAACTTCTTAGATCTGTTCTGAGAGAAAAAATAACTGATCATATAACTAGAAACTCTATTCTATCCTACTCTCAGAATGGATGTAGAAGTGGGGCTCTTGGCACAAAAGAACTCCTTATTATTGACACGGCTGTCAACCAGCAGGCTCGCCGTAATCGGAGGGATATGGCGACATGCTGGATAGATTATAAGAAGGCCTATGACTCCGTGCCACATACGTGGCTCTTGAGGGTGCTTGAGTTGTATAAAGTTGATACAACTCTTTGCACCTTCTTAAAGGTATGTATGGGGCAATGGAGTACGGCTCTTCGCTATCCTGGGTGTCGACATATTCCGGATGACGGTGACCATAAAAAGATTGAGCGAGGTATATTCCAGGGTAACAGTTTGAGTCCCTTGTGGTTCTGTTTGGCCCTGAATCCTCTAAGTACTATATTAGAGGATTCAGGGCTAGGCTATTGTTTGCGGAGAGGTAGTCAGGTTATATCCCACCTCCTTTACATGGATGACCTCAAATTATTTGCCCCCAACAACCGCCATCTAATGGAGCTAGTAAAGGTAACGGAAACTTTTAGTAACTCCATTAGGATGGAGTTTGGTGTGGATAAATGTGCGGTCATGCATGTAAAAAAAGGTGAAATTGTGGAATCTGAAGGGATGGAACTCTCTGATTCCACAAAACTTGGATCCCTCTCTGTGAACGATACCTACGAATATCTGGGTGTGTCACAGGCGTTAGGTGTTAATGAGTCAGGTATGAAGCAATCGTTACGGGAGCGCTTTTTCTGCCGTCTGAAAAAGTACTGAAGAGTTTTTTTATCAGGCGGCAATAAGGTGCGTGCCTATAACAATTGGGTCATACCAGTCCTAACCTACTCCTTTGGAATACTCAGATGGACTCAAACTGAGCTGGAAGCCCTGGATAGAAGAGTTCGTACACTGCTTACTGCATATCGAATGCACTATCCACGTTACTCAGTAATGAGGTTGTATATCCCGTGGAAGTTTGGAGGTCGTGGGTTTTTAAACATTAAGACTCTACATAACCGCGAGATATGCAACCCTAGAGAATATTTTCTCAAGGTGAATGTGGATGTCCATCGAGATGTAGTGGCACTGTGGCAAGGGCACCACGGACTTACCCCGTTCGCTCTAGCAAAAGATAACTTTTTTTTAAATATAATTTATAAGATATTTTCTAAAGTTTACGCGAATGTCACTCATTGAAATAAAACCACTTTTTACGGATTCTATCGCGATATATTTGTTATTATTACTTTTTAACCCGACGTTTCGGCTGCTTTGCAGCAGCCATTTTTGCAATAACACCAGCTAGGATACCGTACGAAACTATCATCTGCAATGTTGAGGACTGCCTAGTTAAAAATACCATGAGAAAGGAAGATTTGGAAGCTATACGCCAGGATGTTTCATCGGTCTTGCGTCGAAGCAAAGCTCTCAAGCCGAACCTTTCCAGAGACGAATTTATCGCATTGAAGAACTTGCGAGCTAGGCCAGATATTACAGTGCTCCATGCAGATAAAGAAAACGCTACGGTCGTTATGGATACGTCGGACTACAAACGAAAAATCGAAGATCTTTTATCGGATGAGACCACATATAAACAGGTCAAAACAGACCCTACTAATAAAATACTCAAACAAACTCGAGATATTATTAGTAAATACTCCGAAAAATTACAGTTCGACGTCAAAACACTTATACCTGCGTGCCCAAAACCTCCGAAACTGTATGGTCCACCTAAAATACACGAGGAAAATGCTCCCCTACGTCCTATTGTGAGTCAGATCGACACACCAACCTACAGACTGGCTCAGCACGTAGCAAAGATACTCTCACCACTCAGAGGTAACACAACAGCGTATGTTAGAGATTCATACCATTTTGTTAGTGAAATTAAACACCTACGTCTCACTAACAATGAAACAATGGTCAGTTTCGATGTACAGTCCTTATTTACACGTATACCTGTACATGACTGCATAGACATCGTTAGGAACAAACTAATAGAGAACACTATGCCTGAGGAATTTGCCGACATACTAAAACATTGCCTAACAACTGGCTATCTGTTGTGGGACAACAAGTTCTACCTACAAATCTATGGTGTGGCGATGGGCTCTCCAGTCTCGCCTGTCGTAGCTGATATATATATGGAAGCGTTTGAGGCCCGAACCTGGCAGATGGCCGCCTTCACACCACGGATTTACAAACGGTACGTAGATGACACTTTCACAATACTACCAACAGATACTGTAAATACATTCCTGAACCATCTTAATTCCATTAATAACAACATTCAATTCACTATGGAATCAGAGGCAAATAATTATAATTCATTAGCTTTCCTAGATGTTCTTGTTATCAGAAATCCTAATAATACCTTGAGCCACACTGTGTATAGAAAAAAGACTCATACTGATAGGTACTTAAACGGTGAATCTCACCACCACCCTAAACAGTTAGCTACCGCAGGAATGTCTTTGTTTCAGAGAGCCCGTGGGATCTGTGACAAGAAACACCTGAACGCTGAACTTCAACATGTCAAGCAAGTACTGCAAGACAACAAGCTCAAACCACCGCGCCTGAGTCACAGATCCCGAGAAAAACCAGCCACGGTCGAACGCCAGCCTGCTGTACTACCGCATGTACGAGGGGTCACTGACAAGATTGGCTACATCTTGAAGCGAGCTTCAATCAACACATACTACAAGCCGCCAACGAAGTCAATTTTTACCATCTGTCAAGTGCCAACTACTTCTACAAGATGCAGGGGTCTACAAAATAGACTGTGACTGTGGCCTCTCATATATTGGTCAAACCAAGCGAAGCATTGGCACTCGGGTCAAAGAACACATAGCTGACATAAAACACCAACGCTAAACAAAGTCAGCTGTATGTGAACACACGCAAAAAGGCACCAACCATTACCTAAGGTTTGATAAACCACAGATACTCGCCAAAGAACATCGATATATTCCTAGAATGATCCGCGAGGCTATTGAAATTAAAAAACACCCAAATTTTAATAGAGAGGATCGATGGAACGTACCACCAGCTTGGGACTCAGTCATACACTTAATCAAACCCAGTAAGCAGCAAAATACAGCAAGACTTAACAACACAGTGAGCTCATTCTGCGTGGATGCGAAAACCAATAATTCACCATGATTCCGGTATTTTGAGATAACTTATACTTCAAACTATGTGACAACTACCATCGTGAGTCACACCGCGAAAATGGCTGCTGCAAAGCAGCCGAAACGTCGGGTTAAAAAGTAATAATAACAAATATATCGCGATAGAATCCGTAAAAAGTGGTTTTATTTCAATAATTTATAAGTTTTATTTAAATGAATAAAGAGGAGAAGAACTGGTGCAAACCTGCAATACTCAGCATTGATGATCGCAAGGAAGTACGGAGGAGTAAAGAACTGCACGGACGATTTTATCGGGCCTTATATGGGCCTGATGTTGGTGTGAAAGCAGCTGTATCCTGGTTACGTTTCGGTGATCTCTTTGGAGAAACCGAAGGTTTTGTCTGCGCAATTACTGATGAAGTTGTAATGATGAACAACTACCGGAGATATATTCATAAGGATGGTACGGTTGATATCTGTCGGGCATGTCACCGTCCCGGAGAATCCCTCAGACATATAATCTCTGGTTGTTCTCGTCTAGCCAGCGGCGAGTATCTGCATAGACACAACCAAGTAGCCAGGATTGTTCATCAGCAACTTGCTCTTAAATATAAACTTGTAGATTCGGAGGTGCAGTATTATGACCGACCCAGTTCTTGACGATGGTCGTGTCAAATTGTACTGGGATCGATCTATCATCACTGACAGAACTATTGTAGCCAATAAGCCGGATATAGTGGTGATAGATCGATTAGAGCGCCGCGCAATAATTATCGATGTCACCATTCCGCATGATGAGAATCTCGTGAAAGCCGAAAATGATAAGAAAATAAAATACTTGGACCAGGCTCACGAGGTTGTCGACATGTGGAATGTGGATTCGGCGATTATTGTTCGAATAGTTGTGTCGGTTCACGGATTGATTGCCAAGAGCCTCGACCAATACCTAATTTTTATGCAGAAGGCGGTACTCCTCGACACGGCACGGCACGCATTGTGCGGAGGTTCCTCTCCATGGAGCCCTACCACCGGTAGCTTGGTCCCTGTAATCGATGCCGGTGGGGTACTATTTTTTATATTTTTAAATAGATGTTTTTTTTAATATGTATTTAAAAATGTAATTTATAAGTTTTATTAAATTGAATAAAGAGGAAATAATAATATAAAATTAATAATAATTATAATAATTATATACTTAATATTATTTAATGACTTCTGTACACCAATGTACATGAAATTATTAGTTCTGTTTAAAAACAAAGTGTACGAATCATCTACTACGAATTTCAGAAGTGGACGATTGGTACGCTTTATAATTACCTTCGTACCAATTGTAACAGAAAAATAATATTTTTTTAAAGTCACGATTAGTACACTTCGTACTAGTTTAATTCGTGCGAATTGACTACTAACTCCTTATTTGAGTTTATACAAGGCTAACCTAATGTACGTAATTAGATTAGTGCCAAGATTCTACAGTATCATAATGTTCTTTACCACTTAGAGAACACTGGTAAGTATAGGTTAACCACTATTTTTAAATAACCCATATGCGAAATTGCTTTTTTATATTATAATATATGATCTTATTCATTAACTGTAGCCTAATAGCTTTTTAAATACATGTGAAGAATTGCACGTAGATTGACCTGCAACTCGAATAAAGAGCAATACTTTTGTATAGCACATTCATCATTGCTGATATAAGTGAAGTCGTTAATATTGTAAAAATAAATTAGTATCCACGAATAGCACCGGCTAAAAATCTTGATAGGTGCTCTTCGTGGACATGGTGGGGTGCTATTCGCTCAGGTGCTATTCAGCTGGGTGCTCTAAGTGGACTATCAGTGGAGTTAATGCGAACTTTACAATTTAGTTTCATTAAGTTAGGCGCTTGTTTTGTAAGCTATAAAGTCTCAGTTAAGTTATAGATTAGTAAACTCTGTCTGTGTTAATCAATCCCATTATTAGGGAAACTAAACCAGTGGATATTATAGGTACCTTCAAGAAAAGAGCGGTCTCTCTTGAAACGACTGTCGGAGAACGGTTGCAGAATCAAGGAAGGCAACGCATTTGTGACTCCTCTGGTGCTGGGCGGCCGTGATCGCTAACCACCAGGCGATCCGTCTGCTCATTTGCCTCCCCATTCGATAAAAAAAGCTAAATCTTCAAATTGATGAGAACGATTAACTTCTATTTTTTTTTTGTTAAATACCTTCCCCAATAAATAACTGATCTACGAAATATATTTTTTATAGTACAAGTAGGTAATTTCAGAGATTATAGTGTATAATGAAATAAACGCTTTAGTTTTATATTTAGAAACACTGCTATAATTAGCGCTATTAGTAAAGACTTGATCTACAAACTGGAATGCTGCACGTCGTCGAACATCAATCAAGTAGATTCAATAAGTATTTTCCAAACGTAAAACCTTGTGTTCTATAAATAATCTAATTGTTTTAAATTGTAGCGGATTGAGGTTATTTTATCACCATTAGGTGTTGACTCGTATTCAGACACCTACAGATTCAATGTGAGGCCAGGAAAGTCAAGGTAACGAAGATTTACTGGCTCCGTGTGCCTGCCATTATTTTCCACTAATATGAAAGGTAATGGAAAGAAATATGTCGTGGGATTTTTCAGGTAAAACTTTGTGCAGTATTCTTATATAAGAAGTTTAGTATTCTAGTTGTAATTCAACGCTTATTAATCATATCTCATATGATATAATGAACTTCTTGGTGAAACACTAAATCCAGCAAAGTGAGGCAGCTTTTAGCAAAATTTTTCTTTGATGATAGTGAGGGTTGTACCGACCAAACTGTCGGATAATACAAATACACAATACACTGTCGGTAAATAATATCTCAATCTTATTGAGTTAATTACAAGATTAGTATTCTTGTCATGTCAATCTGTTATTCTGGATCACTATAAATAGAGTAAGTATATACATTTTGGAAGTAGCGCACCACCACCTACCGTATTCACTGTTGTTCTATATTGCAATTTAGCTATGGAGGATTGTTGTTAGCAATATTGATATAGGTACATTTGTAATTAGTCTGTAAGCCTTCTTCAACAGTAAATAAATTGAAAATAAATAAATAAAATATTTTTTTAACTAACCTAACACCAGTTATTATTCTTTCTTACGTTCTGATAATATCGTTTTTGTGAAGTAAGAACTTCTGTATACACCTATGGGTTGAGATGGGAAAAACAATTGAATTCGCGGCACTGTTACCGTTACCGACACGTTATATATAAGTATCCACATAACATTGGCCAAATTTCACTTCAGTCCTCAAGTATTTTTGTCAATCTCTATTTACAGAAAATAGTCTTCCAATTTGTAATCATCGTTAAGGTCGCTAGAATATTTAACTGGAGCACTGAGAATTACTTATAGATTTAAGACGTACAAACGAAATATGAAGCAATACGTTCTTGTAGACAGATTTTGATACAATTTATGTTTAATATACTAATATAATAAGTAAATTGTATCAAATGTTTAACAGAGGCGTTATTTGTCATACACTTTTTCTGGAAGTATCAGTGAACTTTTTTATCACTGGAAACCCATGTTAGCCTTCAGGTACAAATGTGTTTCTGACGACATAATATATGACAAGACTCTTTTAATAACCACCGAGATGAATGGGCTTGCAACTAATTCACTCCGCATTCACTTCAGTCCAATCCGTGAGTAGCAAAGAATCAAAGAATCAATCAAAGAATCAATTTCACTTATTCAGTTTAGGCACATAACATATGAACGTCAGAATTTTACAAGTAATGTCAATCACAGAAAAAATAAATAAAATAAATCATTGGAAAATGATTCTTTCGCTGCTTCGGTAGGTGGTTCTACTGAGAAGAGACCAGCAAGAATCTCAGTGAAGTCGATTATCCTTTTTTTTTTTAAATATGGTTATATTTATAGCAAATTTTTACAGTGCGAGCAAGAGATGAGATTAGGATGACCATGCATCTTTATCATCTAAGTATTCGTCTAATTTATAATAACCTTTACAAATTGCTTATAAAAGCAATTTTTCACTTGAATTTTAAATTTATTAAGTGGTATGTCTATCAGATCCTGAGGCATTTTATTAAACAATGTTATAGAATTGCCTACAAACGAATTACCAACCTTATGAAGGTTTTGGCACTGCAAGTTTATTTTTGTTTCTAGTATTGTAATTGTGTTGGTCAGAGTTTTTTTTGAAGAGATCTAGATTCTTGCGTACATATAAGATATTATCATAAATGTATTGGGAAGCAACTGTTAAAATATTAATTTCCTTAAAAACTTCGCTCAGCGAGTCACGGGGTCTGAGGCCATAGATTGCTCGTATCGCGCGTTTCTGTAATATGAAAATAATCTCAATATCGGCGGCTGAGATCCACCGCAACAGGCCATATGACATAACGCGAACGAAAGTAGCTAAAATAAAGTAATCGTGCCGTTTCCTCATCAGTTAGTGTCCTTATTTTTCTAATCGCATAGGCAGCTGAGCTACCTATCAAGCCTTAGTCGGCGGCTTGGGCGCCGCCGACGTGTCTTCGCCGAAGACCATCGGCCTCCATGACTGGGGGCCTGAGGACGGTGAGTTGGCTGCTCACCGCCTTTACAGAAGCAGGCCCATGACGGCAGCGTGACGTGAGGGATTCACGCACGCCCCCCCCCCCCCCCCTAAGAAGCGGGATAACACCCGAAAACCCCCCCATAGACGTGGGATAGCACCCGAACCACCCTCAAGGCGAGGCCGTAATTGTAGCCGTAGGTCTGATGGGAGTCCTGGGACATCTTTCCGAGGGCTTACCCGGGACTCCCATCCATAGGCTTCTGGGCGTTACCGTGGGGGTTTTTAGTCGGTAGGAGTCCGGCATAACATCCATGAAGGATTTTCCCCCACGGTTAAAAAAAAAACCTATCAAGCCTTATCAAATTTCAGCTGCATAACTATATCGTACTTATGACATTTTAAAAGAACTACTTTGTTTATACGACTGTTTCTGTCCAAAAACAGAAATGGAGCGACATAACGATTA
The DNA here is from genome assembly GCA_914829495.1 of Eilema sororculum. Lineage (NCBI taxonomy): Eukaryota > Metazoa > Arthropoda > Insecta > Lepidoptera > Erebidae > Eilema > Eilema sororculum. The sequence goes on along the minus strand of OU618545.1, from coordinate 9,231,228 downwards.
AATTAGTTCATTTTATTTTGAATTCTTAATAATTAAACTGACGAGGTAAACCCAGTTGAAAACTTTGTGGGGATGTGACGGCGTGTAGAACAAAGGTTTAAATACAATTTCACCACAAGCACGCTTAAACAAATTATTTACACTGGTGTAACCCAGTTTTGAATACTTCGGGTTACAACACACCCGCTCAGTGCCAGATTAAAATCACTATACTTTGTAATTACTTTTTGTAAATTTATGTATTTTTGAAGTGAAAACTTTTCAAGACACGTTGAGTATTTTCGTAGAACATTTTTTGACATGGGAAAAATTCATTGACATTGCGACACCGTTACCAACACCTCTTTTGACAGATTTTGACAAGCCACCGATTATGATTACTCAGATGTAATACTTTTGAATACAAGGTTTTACTTCATTTGGCATTTCTGAAAACGTACTTTGTTTTTTTTTTGGTTGTGTAACGGTTTTATATTTGCTCTTGCACACTAATCTAGGGTCTTCCCCACTAAGATCTTTTCTTCCCACTAAGAAGAAACTTAACCTCATTTCGATGAAAATTGGAAAAAGTGAATCGCTCAGACTCGAATCCGAGATGTTGCCGCGCACCTCCTTTATATGCGGGTGACGGCTATCACAATTATGGCAGGCGTTTACGTGTTTAATTGTTAAGTAGCTACTACCGACAAGATTAAATCAATCCGCTATAATCCGTCGAACTGTAAGCACGATTCTTCAAATAAACAATATTGTCAAGTTGGACTTTAATTGAAGCCCCAGTGTATACTCTAAATATACATATTGGTGTCCCATGAGGGGAACTACAAAGAAATCAAGGCAAGAAGATTAAAGGAACCTGGATTCAAAATCTCGTCAAGGCGGGGCCGGCCGGTTGCTGTGCAATCCTGTTGAACGTGATCGAGAATTGGAGATAGGAGTTCAAGCTTCAAGGTGCAGCCAGAATCATCCACGAGTTCTGAGCTGAGGTGACCAGATTCGTCAAAAGAATCTCACCGCCTGTTGAGCTGCTACTAAAAAGATAAGTGGTCCACTCCTTTCTTCCCAGTATCCCTAATCTTCGAAATATTTATCCTTAATCTTCTACCTATATCTATATAAAAAACATCCATATCCTACAACTGTTTAGAGTGCTTCTTTGTGCAAACTTAAGAGCTTTTTTCAAGTTGTACCTACCTTCACCTAAGCTTAGAGTAATTAATCTATTTTTCAAATTGAATAACTGTAAAGTAGGTTCTTTAATTGTTAAATACAACTGTCTATTACCCTAAACTATAAGTATTTCAACCTTTTAAAGCGTAAAATATCCTTTTATAACATAATAAGTCGTATTTTTTCTATACGCATAGGTACCTACCTAGTCTACCTACTACCTACTTATTAAATTCTAATCATTAAATCTAAGTTTAACGAGCTAATTAGTCGCTTATCAATCCTCGTTCGAGTGCAAATACATAAACATTGCGCCGATAATTTCAGATTCTATCTACGGCAAGTGCACTGCGACGCGCAATCATCTGTGCGAGGAACCGGTTTTACGTCCACAGGTGTCGCCGAGTTGAGGAGCGTGAGCCATTCTTTTATTATTGTACTTACATAATAGATTAGTTCGTTTTTATACTTTGTGAACGTAGTTAGTTTGTGCTGTGTTAAAATGCCTACAGAACCGCAAGCAGTGACCTCTGATGTAGCAGATAAAACTTCTTTAAAGCACTTAATTATTAAACGTGCCGCTGCAAAAGGGCAGGTAACAAAATTTAAAAAATATTTGAGTGGTATTAGTAGTGCTACTAAGTTGGATACTACACAATTAACCGAGTTACGCTTGAAGCTTGCTAGATTGGAGGCGCTGTCAGTAAGGGTTGATGAGTTGCAAAGTGAAATAGAGGTATTAAATTCACACAATTTGTCGGTTGAAATTGATGAACGCGATGCGATTGAAAGTGATATTATTCTCAATATGTCAATAGCTAAGACTTTATTAGATAAATTCTCTAAGTCGGAATGCGAACACCGTCATGATAATTCTTGTTGTTCGGATCCTAAATCGGATGACGTAAGACTACCTCAGATACAAATATCAAATTTTGACGGTTCTTATTTCCAGTGGCTTAAGTTTCGCGACATGTTTGAGAGTTTGGTTCACAGGAATGAACGTTTAACAAACATACAAAAGTTTCATTACCTAACATCGTATTTGGAGGGCGACGCTGCGAGAATTGTTTCAAATCTCACCGTGTCGTCTGTGAATTATACTGAAGCGTGGAGCTTGCTTTGTAACCGGTATGATAACAAAAGAATCCTAATCGATCATCACCTAAGTTCTTTGTTTAGTATAAAGCAAGTTCAACGTGAGTCGCAAAGATCGTTGAGATTTTTCGTCGATCATGTTACTAAGAACTTACGTGCGTTAACCAGCTTAGGTGTACCCACTGACAACTGGGATGTTATGATTATTTACACGTTATCTTCGAAATTAGCGAACGATACATTAGAAAAGTGGGAAGAATATCGAAATTCGTTAGATAGTGACATCCCAACGTTAAATCAGTTCTATAAATTCTTAGAGGACCGCGCAGATGTGCTCGAGGCTTTAAATCGTAATAAACCCGAGATCAATCGGCCCAAGTCTCATGACGTCAACGCTCGGTCTAGTTCTGACTCGTCTAAACATAAGCAGGGTCAAGGTACCCAGACGTCTCATACAAAATCATTTACCTCATCCCATACAAAAAATAATAAACCTGGTACTAAGTCTAATACATACTTGTGTGTTATTTGTAATGGGAATCATAGAATTTATGACTGCCCTACCTTTAAGGCATTGGGTATAGACGATAGGGTACAAGAAGTTAAGAAGTATAAATTGTGTGTCAACTGTCTTAGGCAGGGACATCACGTAGGTACATGTCGAATGGGTTCATGCAGTGAGTGCAATAAAAGGCATCACTCTTCGTTGCACCGCCCCGTCATGTCATCTAATGCAAATGATAGTACAGCATTGGATGAATCTAGTGTTAATAGTGGTGAAATAATCACTAACTTTTCTAACAGAACCACAAACCAAGTGTTATTGTCAACAGCTGTGATTGAGGTTTCGAATACCTTGACCCATCGAAAGGTAAGGGTTCGAGCCCTACTAGACTGTGGTAGCCAATCGTCGTTTATTTCTAATGCGTTAAAACATAAAATGTCATTAACGACATTCCCAATTGACTCGCTAAAGGTCATAGGAATAGGTAACACGGTCACTTCACAAATCAATGAAAGCTGTATTGTCAAAATCAATTCGATAAATAATAATTATAGTGCAAATTGCTCATGCTTTATTTTAAATGAACTAACCGGTTTAATACCGAAATATCAGGTCAATCTTAGCGCACTGAATTTGCCCGAAGGTATAGTGTTGGCTGATCCAGCGTTTAATCAACCAGCACCTGTAGATATGTTGATAGGCGCTGACCTGTTCTGGGACATCCTGGGTAACGAACAACGTTCCCTCGGTGCCCAAAAGCCGATATTAAGAAATACTCGGTTAGGCTGGATAATCTCTGGACCTATGTATGCTAATAGTCCAAACCAAAATATGCATTGTAACAAGGTTGTTATAGGTACAGTGTCACCTCAAGTTGAGGTAAATTTAGATTCCATGAATAAATTCTGGGAGTTAGAAGAGGTACCAAAACGGCGTATAATGAGTGAAAATGAGAGGGTTTGTGAGCAACATTTCGTCACTCATACTATAAGAAACGCTGACGGTAGGTTTTGCGTGAAACTGCCTTTAAGGGATACCCCGGACTGTCTTGGAGACACCTATAGTCTAGCCAAGAAGCGATTTATATATTTAGAAGGTCGTTTTAGAAAAAATCCAGGCTTAAAGGCAGAATATCATAAATTCATAAAAGAGTATGCTGAATTAGGTCACCTCTCGTTAGCAAAAGATGAGAGAAAAATAACATACTATTTGTGTCACCATGCTGTGCTAAAGCAAGAGAGTGAGTCTACCAAATTGCGCGTAGTGTTTGATGGGTCTGCGGCTTCTACATCGGGTCGCTCTTTAAATGACATTTTACGGGTGGGTCCAGCCCTACAGGACTCATTATTTGCTATATTGGTACGGGCTAGACAATACAAATTTCTTTTAACTGGGGACATTGAGAAAATGTACCGCCAAGTCCTGGTGCATGAAGAGGACCGCGGACTCCAGCGTATACTATGGCGTGAGAACGAATCTCAGCCTATTCAAAGCCTAGAACTAAATACGTTAACCTATGGCACAGCTAGTGCCAGTTACCTCAGCACTCGTTGTTTATGGCAGTTAGGTGAGGAACAAGATGATAAATTCATCAAAAATATTATACAATCCGACTTTTATGTCGATGATCTTATAACCGGTGCTGATTCCGAACCGGAGTTAATATATATACAACAGAGTGTTTCTAAAGCTCTTAAAAATGGGTGTTTTAACTTAAGAAAATATAAGAGTAACAACCCATCTATGTTTCAAAATTTAATAATTAATAATGAAAATAATTTAATAGTGAGTGACTCTTCCAGTACTCTAGGGCTGGGATGGATTCCATCCCAGGATATACTATATTTTCCTGTTAAAAACTTTATATATAATAAAGACGCAATTATAACTAAGAGATTCGTCATGTCTAACGCATTTAAAATATTCGACCCGTTAGGGATCTTAAGTCCCGTGATAATACAACCTAAAATGCTATTGCAAAAAATGTGGCAAAAGGGATTTGAGTGGGACCAGCCGGTCACTAAAGAGTTAAGAGAGGAGTGGTTAAATTTCACAGATAATTTAGTATGGCTAAATAAATTTAAAATTCCGAGGTTAGTTCTGTGTGATGACCATCGCTGGATTGAGCTGCACTCATTCAGTGATGCGTCTCAATGCGCATATGGCGCGTGTATCTATTTAAAATCGGTTGACGGTAATGGACGCACTACTGTCCGGCTTTTATGCGCCAAGTCAAAGGTAGCTCCGGTGAAACAGACGACAATACCCCGTCTCGAGCTGTGCGCGGCGTTGCTCGCCGCCAACCTTTGTAAGTGTGTTACCGATTCTCTGCGTTACGCGCCTGGCCGCATAGTACATTGGTGCGATTCTAGCGTAGTTTTAAGTTGGATAAACTACCAAATTAAAAATGTTCGCGGCTAACCGGGTCTGTGAAATAGTAGAATTGACAAATGCCTCATCGTGGCGGTACGTTCCCACTGCTATGAATCCAGCAGATTTAATTTCCAGGGGAGTTTCTGCTAAAGCCCTATTGTCTCATGACTTGTGGTGGTCCGGTCCTAGCTTTTTACATAAGGACGAAATGCATTGGCCTAAGTTGAAGGAATTAACGTTAGATAAATTACCGGAAGTAAAGGTACATACATCCACAGCAACGGATGATCAGATTTTAAATTTTGATAGGTTCTCGTCCTTCAACAGGCTTCGGAACGTTGTTGCCTACGCTCAACGGTTTATATATAATTCGCGTCATGCTAGTGATAAGCGAGTAGGAACGCTTACGGCGTCAGAATTGTTGGAGTCGTTTCATACGCTGTGCGTTATAGCTCAGCGTGAATCGTTTTCTACCGAATATGAATTACTCATAAAAGGTAAACAACTACCAGCTAGAAGTAAAATTTTATCGTTATCTCCGTTTGTAGATGCAAATAAATTAATTCGTGTTGGTGGTCGCTTAGATGCGTCTGCATGCGCATTTGAGAAACGGCATCCGATACTTCTGCACGCCTCGCATAAATTAACTAAATTATATTTTTTATATGAACACATTGTAAACTTACACGCAGGTCCACAATTGTTGCTGGCAACGGTTAGAGAAACGGTCTGGCCTGTCAATGGCAGGCAGATCGCCAGACGGACTGTTAGTAACTGTGTGCGATGTAGGAGGCTTAATGGTAAAACATTGTGTCCGAAAATGGGTAACTTACCTTCACAGCGTGTGAATCCAGACTTTCCGTTCTTGTCAGTGGGTTTAGACTTTGCTGGACCGTTTTTAATTATAAATGGGAAGGGTCGCGGAAGTCGCCTAATTAAATGTTATATGTGTATTTTTGTGTGCCTACGTTATAAATGCATTCATCTCGAAGCAGTTAGTGATTTAAGTAAGGATGCATTTGTAATGACACTCAGACGCTTCATCGCGCGTAGAGGAAAGCCAGTGGAAATATTTAGCGATAACGGTCGTAACTTTGTCGCTGCCGCGAAGGAAATAGGTAGTTTTTTAAAGGATAATAGGGACCCTATATCTCACTTTGCAAGTCAGCAGGGTATTAGGTTCAGCTTCATACCTACTTACGCTCCTCACTTCGGCGGCATTTGGGAAGCCGGAGTCAAATCGGCAAAATATCACCTCAAACGAGTGATTGGTAACAGTCACTTAACATTTGAGGAAATCATAACGTTGTTTGCACAAGTGGAGGCCATTCTGAATAGTCGTCCCTTATGCCCGTTGTCCTCCTCCCCCAATGACTTTCTTTCCTTATCCCCAGGACACTTTCTTATCGGTCGAGCGCTCACGGCGTTACCTTCGCCCTCTCTGGAAGACATGGAGGAAAGGAAGTTGCTGACAAGGCATGAGCGCCTGGAAACAATACGGCGTCACTTCTGGCAAAGATGGCAGAAAGAATATTTGGCTGAACTACAGCAAAGGACAAAATGGCGGACAGGCAATGGTCATCTAAATATAGGAGACATGGTGCTGTTAGCAGAAGACAACACGCCTCCACTGAATTGGCGTCTAGGACGAGTTTCAAAACTGTTTCCCGGACCAGATGGAGTAGCTAGAGTAGCAGAAATCAACACGGCAAGAGGTTGCGTGCGTCGCCCATTCACTCGTCTCTGCCCGCTGCCCACAGCTGAGGAAATGAAGAGTTGAAAGATATCTTTCAACCCCCCGGAATATGTTGCCGCGCACCTCCTTTATATGCGGGTGACGGCTATCACAATTATGGCAGGCGTTTACGTGTTTAATTGTTAAGTAGCTACTACCGACAAGATTAAATCAATCCGCTATAATCCGTCGAACTGTAAGCACGATTCTTCAAATAAACAATATTGTCAAGTTGGACTTTAATTTAAGCCCCAGTGTATACTCTAAATATACACGAGATCTTTTCCTTACAAGGGGACTACTCTGACTACTGAGCCACCGAGCTACAAGAAAAGATCGCGGGTTAGTTAGCATACTAATTATTTTAAATTTTTATTCAATTAACCTTATTTCTATCTATCTCTATCTATGCTTTTTAGTTTTTGTCTCCTGCTTTGCTACGAAGGATTTAGTGCATTTCCAACTCCTCCAATTTACTTCTGATTAATATCGTTGCCTGTTTCGAAACTATCCGAGTAACTTGTCCTGGGACTTCCCTAGCGACATACATGGTGTGTTCGTATGTCACTACTGTTGAACCTGAGTTATACTAATGGACGCACCAGTGGACATGTGGGAGGGATTAGTCTTTTAAGCTCTTCAAAAAGAGGCCATTAGAAATCATTCGATATTTTATTTTCATTTGACCGTACTCCGTCCAAACTAATATTATAAATGTAACTCTGTCTGTCTGTTACACTTTCACGCCTAAACCAGGGAATCGATTTTGACGAAATTAAGTATATGGGTAGATTAGACCTTGAGAAAGGACACAGGATATGTTTGGTCACGATAACGGACATCCACGCGGGCAGAGCCGTGGGCAAAGCTAATATCACATAATCGCAAATAAGTTTTCTCTCTCTTTGTCTTTAAAATAACAGAATAAATTCAAACATACTCACGCCGATAAATGCCCGAAGGGTATATTAACACTTACATTTATTATTATTTTCAATCCCACATAATAGGGGGTGAGCCTATTGCCGTGAACTGGGCACTTAGTTTTGGGCTGTATGTTTACTGTCGGATGGAGAACAGCCTTATCCCTGAGTCGCCCACAGAAAGAGAGAAATGGGGTGGCCCTATTCTAGTCCACCGGGAATTCAATTCAATATGATACCAGCATTATTTTTTTCTATTGAATAGGCAATTCAATAGAAAAAAAATGCTGATCATCGTGCCTCATTCGCTTGTTAACTACCATCTCTGTAACTTAAGAGCTACGCTCTTGTCGGTGGAGTAATCGCCACTCTTCTCTCTGCTCCGCCAATCCTTTCACCTCCTGATACGATGTGACTTGTATCTTTTCCTTTATCTGTGCCATAAATGTTCCTCTTGGCCTACCTCTTCCTCTCTTTCCTTCTACCTTCCCCTCTATGATGTTTCTTATGAACAAGTCATGTCTTATCAGGTGGCCAATCATCTTTCCTCTTCGGTTCTCGATTATTCTCAATAAATACCTTACCTCTTGCACCCTATTTAGTACTCTTTCGTTCGTTATCCTTTCTGTCCAGCTTAGCCCCTCCATTCTTCTCCAGCACCACATTTCGAACAATTCCAGCCTGTCACTGTCCCCCTTTGTGATTATCCATGTCTCACATCCATAGAGTGCAATGCTACCATAGTAGTGTTAAAAGTAATTTCAACTATAACTACTTATATGTAAAACTTATCATAATTTAATTCAAGTGATTAATGATTAAATTCTAACTTCGAAGTGAAATGTCAAGTCTAAACGGAGTCAAAGTCAGCTGATATGTTTGTCTCCTGTGTGTCCAGACCATTATTCATGACGCAGATACATTCAACTCTCGCAGGGCGTAATATGCTAATAGTACTATGATTAATTAATATGACACAGCAACCACTGGATTGAATATTTAATATTACGAACTGTCCGTGACCTCAGACATGGTGGTGATTCCACTAGTTACTGATTAAAGATTTACAAAGCAATGGCATTGGATTTCGCTGATAATAATGATGATAGCATCGTATTAAATTTAATTAATTACATGTTATTTATACTGTTGATTGATGGCATTTGGTGAAATTCATTGTTACACATATTGAGAACACTTGTACTTTTTCCACTGTAAATTACACTGATTCTGTTTTATTTTGTGTTACTATATTTCACTAAATTTAACTTAATGAAATAAAATAATCCTTACTAATGTTATAAATGCAAAAGTAACTCTGTCTGTCTATCTGTCTGTATGTTACGCTTTCACCCCTTTAATTACTGAACCGATTTTGATGAAATTTGGTATAGGGGTAGATTCGACCTTGGGAAAGGACATAGAAGAAAGAAAGAAAGAAAGAAACTTGTTTTATTTTACAAACACAGCGCACAATTGTTACATATTTGGTTAGATATATAGTAGGCTATGTTTGGTCACGATAACCGACATCCACGCGGGCGGCGCCGCGGGCAAAAGCTAGTGTTTTTATAATTCTGCCTAAAGAACTGTGGCTCTACTCACATAGGAAGTTTGTGACAAAAATTAGGGTTATTGTAGTCTACTGCTCGACAAAACATTGCCCAGCACCGCATATAATGTAGTTGCTAAAATTATATATTTCCAATATTCATTACTCTGCAAAATAAGTCTGCAAAGTTTAATAAAACTTCCACAATTAAAAACTTTTTGGTAATATAAGTCCGAAAAGGGTTAATTACAAAGCAGTACTTATCAAGTACCTACAAATATTTTCTGTCTTTACTTTGAAGTCAAACTAGTTTATTAATATCGTTTAATTATTGCGTTATTATTTATTTATTTCCTCCTAATTTTACGCAATAGAGGTAGTCTCAAATTTTAAAAAAATATCTTTATTGCTTAGAAAAGTACAATTTTCAAAAGAAAATTTTACGAATACAATGTATACAACTAATTGCTTACTTAGTACCTACACCATAATTAAATGTGTCAATTGGTGGTAGTTCTAATGACTGGGGACCTCCCTAGTAGTTAGAATACTTTAATTTTATACCCGCATATGATATTAAATACCCAAAATGAGGAACTAAAATTACATTCCCTGCTGTATTTCTGAGTTAATATTTTGAGCCAAATGGAGTAACTTTTATCTCAGTTAATGATAAATTTAACAGTAGTTCTGTAGTAGTAATACGGAGTTCTGCAATATTCCTTAGACGTATTCCCGAAAGATTTTACATTACTGTTTAGTATATCTTAGCAACTAATTTAAATGTGGGTCAGAGAACTAAACTACTACGTTTTATTACCGCTATTTTTTTTAAGTAAATATACTTGTACAGTCTATGAAATAATGCCTGTTTTACGGCTCCCGACTCGATTTAGTGATATATAGGTGTTTACATACTTCTGCCTACACATTCGTTATATATTTTATGACTTTCAATGAATTAAACTAGACTCTTCTTCAGCTTTTTTCTTTTTTTGAAAGAATATTTGATTACTAATATTCCCTCTAATCCCTGCAACTAAGCTAAATTGCTTGTGCCAGGAGTGGGTCCAAGTCGGTAGTGTAATGGCCAGGATTCGAACCCGGGACCTCTCGATCGTAAGGCCGACTTCTTTCGATGCTATATCGGTATCGTAAGGAGGCGCGGGAGCGGGGACGGGAACCCGAGCCCGAAGAAATTCGGGCCGTGAGGTCTCAGCTCCACAGGGACATGGCAGCGGAATGGGAGCTACGACTTGGACGACCAAGCGCAGGGCACGCCGTAATAGCGGCGGTAAGACCCATCATGGAGGAATGGCTAGAGAGGCCACACGGCAGCCTCTCGTACCGGCTGACGCAGGTGATTACCGGACACGGGTGTTTCGGGAGTTACCTGTGTCGGATCCGGAAGGAGCCAACGTCCGAGTGCCATCACTGTAATGCGAGCGAGGACACAGAGCTGCACACGCTGACCGAGTGCCCGGCGTGGGACACGCCGAGGCGGGTCCTAGTGGCGGCTCTGGGGGTGGGAGTCCTCACACTCGCCACATTGCTCACAGCGATGGTACGATGCGCGAACGCTTGGGGTGCGGCCGCCTCCTTCTGCGAGCAAGTAATGCTCGAGAAGGAGGCGGCCGGTCGGGTCCGGACTAGATTCCGGGCCCGGGAAGCCCACGCAGAGCGAAGGCGAACCGGACGTCGGGGGTCGCAGAACGATCTCCGTCCTCCATGAGCGCTGGCCTGGGGGTGACCGGTGGAGCTGCCTGTCACCCTAGCAGAAGCAGGCCGCGGCGGCGGCGCAAAGTGCGCCTCCCCGTAACCGGGGCTAGATGGGGACCCTGCGGTCCCACAACCCGAAGGGGGCCATCTCGAAAGAGATGGTCCTGGGTCTGCCGGGGTGCGAGAGATATGCTTTTGGCAATCTCACCTCCGGCAACCAAGGACCCAAGATGGCGTGCGTTTTAGTCGGTTCGAGTCCGACATAACCACCTCCACCGGCTCCGTGGGGGTGGTATCCGTGCGGATTTATCGCACGATAAAAAAAAAGGCCGACTCCTTAACGACTAAGCTACCGATGCTTTTGTTTCAAAGTAGCTCAATAAAACTATATATTGTAAGTATGTCTGAGTATGTAGATACGCTCAAGAAGCAATCACAAAAAAATATTTGCGTAAAGAGTAAAGGATCAATATTAATTCAAGCTTTATTAACTTGCGACGTTCGTATGTATTTTTTATATGAAATGGAAAAAACATCTGTTCTTTTATTGATATAATAAGTTTCACAAACATGTCTCTAAATGTCTTTGAGGTAATTTAATCTTGGAAACAGAGACTAGCTCTAGGTAAATTTTACATCTACTTATATCAAAAGTTATTGCCCGCACTTCTATAACATAACATAACATAAACTCACGCCTGTATTCCCCGAAGGGGTAGGCAGAGGTGCTAGCACCCACATTTCGCCAGTTTATGTTTAGGTCCCAATGTAATAGGTGGCGAGCCTATTGCCATTAACCGGGCACTTATAAACCTGCGATTAATACACACATAACTTCGAAAAGTATCGAAAAGTCATGTGTGTGCCATGGTAAACCTGAGATCGAACCCAAGACCTCGTCTCAGCAGTCCATTACCCATACCACTAGGCTAAGTTTTCTCCTTCAATGTGGTTTATGTTGGTTTTTACGGCAGCTACTTAACCTTTAACTTTGACAGAAAAATCTGCGGGATCCAATTCTCTGGTAAAAAAGTATAAAAGCTATTTCAGAGTAAGTATAATATGCTCAATTATCTATCTCTCAAAGACATGAAAAACTGCTCGCAGTTCTTGTGTTCGTGAGAATGTGTACATTTAACTGTATCCCGAAACTTTATTTTTTGTCCCCGATTCCCGAAATTGAAATACATTTAGGCCACGATGCTCGCTCATCATATAGCAGTTTGGATCAGTTCGAAACTATCTTTTGGTGATTCCAAGCGGAAATATCACAAACACTTCTTGTCGGTTTTTTGGAATTTAGTTTTATCGAGTTAGTTTTTGTTGAGATTGCGATTTTGTAGATGCTCATAAAATATGAAAATACAGTTTTATTTAGACCTACGTTAAGCGCAGCTTGTAATAGGAAATCTAGAATGTGATTATATATACTTACACACTAGCTATTGATCGCGGATCCTGTTCCCACTATCCAAAATAAAAAGTAGCCTTTATATTATTCCAAATTATAATTGAAATTTAAAAAAAAACTCTGTCAGATCAGTTCAGTCATTACAACTTGATTGCTGTCATCCAAACACGTAACATCTTCAAAAAAAAATCACATCTAGGTATTCGTAGGATTCTATTTGAAATAAATATTCAAGAGATTACTTATTGTTACTAGTAGGTACTCGTATAATAATATAAACTAAGATTCTAAGATTTTCTGGCGAATGTAGAAGAAGTTCGTGAAATGTGTACGTAATGACGTATGTACAGTCAACTACAAAAGTAGCTTAACAAATTCTAATTAATTAAACACTGTGGCCCCTAAACCTTCCATAAAATTGTGAAAAAAAGACATTGAATATGTAAATTAAGTTTGTCTTCTGGGAATCATAACACTACACCTACTATAGACAAATGCATTCCAATATAAAAAAGATTTGTAAAATATTTTAGTGTTAATCAACTTATGGCGTTGACTGTACGTAGTCTATAGCCTAATTTATGATACATTTTGAAACATTGAATATAATGAAGCATCAAAAGCCGGTAATTTTTTCTGAAATCGGTTAAAAATTCATACAATATCTGGAACACTATGAATATTATATAATGGATGGTTCTACGTACTACTTTTTTGTAGTAGTTTACCACCAATAAACAAAGTATACAAAAGCCTATTTTAAAAAAAATGTCTTAATTCCAAACCACAGTGAGAAGAATCTGATACGCAACCACTGTTTTCGTCTGACGAATAAATCCTAACATTTTCGATTTCTAAATCGAATTCAGTCTACATCCACACTAATTGAATTTACCAAGGATAATACTCTCCCCACATCTTTTTCCACTCAGGGGTAATAGTTTGTCGCAGTAAAAGCTGAAACTAAAATTTTGCCTGAGGGAAATTACGTTAAATAATGAGACATTTTTCTTTTGACCTGTTTTACGAAAATGCTGCTCGTTTTATACTCTTTTGTTATTTTAAAAGTCATAAATCTTCAACTCTTTCGTTGAAACTTTTTCATTAATCCTTTTTAACGGTCTTTGAAACTAAGTGCCAAATTGGTTAAAGTTGATTTTAAAAATATACGTGTACAAGAAGATACCTTTAATGCCTACTATACCCCGTCCATCATATTATTGTATTTTAGACAGATGGAAGTAGTGATTGCATGAAAATTTAAAATATCGACAAAGTTAAAAACCTTGATTAAAAAAAATATTAATCGATAAATGAAAATATTATGATAAATATATGATTTCATGTGGAATTATAATCTATTATCTTTCTGTACATAATAATAAAGCAGCAGATATTTCGTTTATATACCTACAATTTACAAAATGTATTATAAAACGATTGTGGGCCATAACGCACACGCTAATCTCCAAAACAAAACAACTGACTTCTCGAATATTCCAACATGCTAATTTCCTGGTATTTATTGAAGAGTTCCGTGGTCTGTCTCCAAAACCCATCATCAGATCTTTATGTAATTTAAATGCGACCATTTTGGAATAAACCTCTTTCAAATAAAAAAGAATTTTGACAATCCGTCTACATATGACAGAGTTACAAAAATCATTTTCCGTAAAAATCATACAAATTAAAAAAATTATAAACATCCGAATTGTTGTTTAGAAATCGGTTAAAAACCGCCAGTTATGTTATATTTTTTTATAAGAATTCTTTTCTGTAGTCGGTATCGATTGAGACATTTTCAAGTTATTATAATACAAACACTGTCGATCGACTAACTACATCCCTAAAATTGCTTTCTGGCTGACATGACATTGTCAATGAAAAATGACGTATGTGCGCCAAATTTTTGTTAGGATTTTCAGGTGTTGACGCTAGAACAAAGTTATACCAACCACTGTCAGTGAGCTGTCTAAAATACAATAATATAATGGACGGAGTATAGTAAGCGAGTGACTGAAATTTTAAATGCAGTTCATGAAATAAACGACGTAGAACCGTCTAAGTCGAATTATAAAGTTAACTCTATTAAAATCAAGGAATTCAGCCAAAATTAAATCGGAGGAGTTGCAATATAATAAATCTTCTTTCCTTCTTATCCAACCCAGTGCTGTAAAGCCAGTATTACAAAGTTAGAAAGACAGAGGACAGATCGTATTATCAGCGTAAAGTAATACGATGGTTCGTGGTGATTGTACAGTACCATTTGAGAAGCAATTTTATGTTACAGGGAGAATGAAACAAAGTGAAGTCGAACCCCCACCTTGCTTTCTTTACATTGTAGCCTCTGTTAATTAATAAATAAATAGACCACAACATTCCACACAACGCTATCTAGGCCCATGGTAAGCATAATTAGCTTGTGTGATGGAATCTAGAATGCAGATAAACATACTTAGATAATTTTTTTTGTAAATACATATACTATACATAGAAACACCCAGACCAATGCAAATAGCCATATTCATGCATACAAATATCTGCACTGAGCGGGAATCGAACGCGACTGCTACGCAGGAGGCACCTCCTGCGTAGCAGTCGCGTTCACTACCACCACGCTACGGAGGCTGTCTGAATTAGAAAGAAATGCAGAGAATTCAAGTTACTCAACACTTGAATTTTTCACACTATAACAGAACATCATATGCAAAGTTCTGTTGCAATATCTGCATCAAAGAAAAGAAAAAAGGTGTGGGCTCTTTAGGCTAACTTTAGATTGGTGAAGTTCCTAAAGAGAAGAGGATCGATCCCGTACTCTTTAAGAACTTGCCCAAGGTTTGAACCTGGAGCTCAAAAATGCAAGCTTTAGACTAACCCAACGATGATGAAGTGAAAAAAGTGAATGAAAAAAGAACCACAAATGTGCTTTCTAGCCTGCTCATCAAACCACCGAATATTGAATTAAATTAAAATTAAAATAATTTATTTCAGATAACAAAACATGACCCATAGCATACAGGAATGTTGAAATTGAGCAAACAAAATATAGACAAGCACTACACATGCCTATTGCAGCAGTGCCTAATAAATAGACAATCTAGCCTTGCTGCAATCATTCTCAAAACAGTGTTTGAACTGGCCCGCGCACTAAGGACGCACACCGCTTGCGCATGGTGGCGTGGAAACAGTTGGTGTGCGCCTCCGCAAACATGCCTGAAGCGCTGCAGAAGCGGGGCAGCCTATTGTATTCGAAGGGTGTTGTAGCTAGCCCGCGAATACTTCGCCCATACACTGCACGTGAATAGTCTTGTCACGTCTTGTAACTTAAACCCTGAAAAGTCGTAAAAGGAAAGGAGAATGGATAGTTGTAAGTATATATAGGTAAGCGGTTACGGTAAATTAAAAAACTTCAGTTAGTACTTTATCATAAATCTAAAAGTAAAACTACATGAGGACGAAGTATAAACATTATGCATTGCAAAACCATAAACTTCAACGGAGGTTAGTTTTGGTCGGCAGCTGGTCGGTATTGAATTCGGAGCGTGTTGCAGCCACACATTCTGAAAGTTTGTTTAGAACTAACGGCGCGCAGTAAAAATTACCTAGTTGAAATATTACCGAACTGAATGTTTAATGCATTTTACTCTAAGTGTCGTTATATTTCTTCTTTTATTATTTATAAGCACACCTCAAGGGTAGCCATGGCTTGCGAGAGATATGCTATCGGCAATCTCACCTCCGGCAACCAAAGACCCAAGACGGCGTGCGTTTTAGTCGGTTCGAGTCCGACATAACTACCTGCACCGGGTCCGTGGGGGCGGTATCGTGGGGATATTACGCACGATAAAAAAAAGGGTAGCCATGGCTGGATATTAACTAATGCCTACTGTATTGGGCTGACGTGCATGTAAGTTTGCTTATAAATTGTCGGTAAACCGGCGATGCCTGGGAACTTATTTTAGCAGATAAACTAGGTATATGAATATTAAAAGAGCAGTTCAAAATATATCAATTGGTGGCTCTATTGGTCTAGATTGGTTGAAAAAGAAATCAAAGATTAACCAAATTACTTGACGAAGGTTAAATCTCAAGACGTATCGTCTCAATTTACTCTAACAACGGACGCGAGCTATGACGTCACGGTTAGTCCATCAATAACCCTCCACCTGGCACGGTATAAATGAGAAAAAGATTAATGTGAACTGTTGGTCCCAATAAATCATGGAATCTCACCCCTTACTAACGATGCTTAGTAAAGACGCATAATAAATCCTTATTTTTCGCTCACTACCTAATTTTTCGATGAAAACAATATTTTTTGTTTTGCGTAGAGCTTTGTTATGAGTATGAGTTGTGGCACAAATAGGAAAAAAACACATGGTAACTACTTTTGGTATAGAATAATGACTGATGTCACTAATAGTAGAGTGAAAAACAGGTCTATAAAAAACAAAACTGAATTGAATGAAAACATGCTTACCTCAAAACATGGATTGTTATATAACCAACATTATTGTTAAGAATACTATTTCTTTAATCCTTCTGAAATACAAAGCGCCAGAGAAGCACTGAATAAGTATGCATTTCCCATTTACCGACGGAGAGCTGACCATTTAAAGACACTTATAACAATTGTGAGTCCCAACTTTGCAATAAAGTGCATACTAGCTGGCACAGTAATGTGCATTTGCCTATCGTGACCATATGCAGACTATTTAAAGTCCAACCACAATTGCGAAATTCTCTTTTGCTCTGACTACGCCCATGCTTAAATATAATGTTGTAAATCTATGATTCTTTGCATTAAGCAAGGTAACCAAGATTACTAGTTTTTATCTATTTTAATCGCTCCAGCTATGCTTAATTGGTTGTGAGTCATGTCATTTCTGTTAGGGCCTGGATTCGAACCACTGTTAGTAAATAGGCTATCACCGCTTGGACATAAAATTGATTGATGGTATTGATAAGTTGAAACAAAGAACGGCATCGCCATTGTTAGTCCTTAGATGGTATTTTACCTTATCTAAAACTCAAATTAAACTTATTTTTTATGGATAGACCATTAAAACGGCACCCACATAAAGTAATAGTAAAAAAAGAAACAACTACATGTATAAGGTTTACAAAATGGTTCATAACGCAGCCCTTTCTTAAGAAGAATCCGGGAATGAACTCAGCGGGTATTTTTATGTGGTTTGTTTACAAACAAGTGTAGTTGTTTGCTGTTACTCTTACTGTCTTAATCTTACTGTCTGCAGCGTTTTGTTTGAGCTTCTAATAGTGTAAAACTGCTCCGTATTAAGTAGTGCATTAGCACATGTTTATTACCAAAATACGCGTTATTTTTCAAGTTTATTAAATTCTATGGGAAAGCTATATCGCTTGCTGAGAAGCTCAAACAAAACACTGCAGATAGATTAATGAATAGTAGTACAGTTTAGTGCCAAAATGCCTTTTATTTTGGTAACAAATATGTACCAATGCACTACCATACTATTACAGATATCGGGATATTAGAATTTTTGATATTTGACGTACCAAAAGCATTTTAAAGTAGCATTATAAAATATTATCTATAGTAGCAATGTGAGTACCCATTATGGTTAAAGTAGCCAATGCACATTTTGTCTATTGCTGTACTAGTACATACAGACAGCCACTGTAATGATATGCTTTTCCAGAATAGCAATTAAAAGTGAATAATTAATGAGTTTGAGAAACTGATGTAGCCAATTACAGCAATTAACGTTTGTTTGCGACTTGTTCTCAATTGATAAACGAGTCCAATATTGTGCCTGTCTCGTTTGATCACAACTTTCACGTAACTGTTATTAAGCTGTTTTGAACTATTGTTTTAACTATACATTTTTAGTTGTATAGTGGATCATGCACGTAGGTGCTCATTTATTTTATTTTTATAGTCTATTACTATAACGAATACAAGTATAATATCATTATATTTTTGAGAGAGCCGGATTTTGATAGATTTATATCTAACCTAATATGGTAAATGGGTTATACTGGATAGGTACCTATAGGTAAAGTGTATAGGACCCCATCAAAACATTTAGGGCCAAGATAACTTCACCTATCAATCGCAGACTTAGTCTATCGTCTCTTAGTTGAGGCGTAGTTGCTTACGTAAGAGTCCATTTTTCGCCAGACCAGGAGAAGGAGTGAGTGAATGGAAGTTATGCTAAGCATTTAATCTAAATCCACTGATATAACTTAAGCACAAACTCAATACATATATCGATCTTTTCGTCTATAGAAATAGGGTGTTATTTCTATAACCATTTATGTAACGGTAACTACGCAGGTATATTTAATGCCATATTAATTTTATGACCCAGCAACTCCTTCAATAATATCGTGATAAAGCCACTGTTAAAATACACGAATACTAATTCACCCTCACGCGACCATTGATATTATAATAAGGCTATCGTGAGCCATTTTAATTACTCATAAGTGAATAATTTTACAAGAAAATGTAGTTTCGGTGTAGCGATTTACATTTATGCAATATACCTAGCTGTGTTTTATTGAAACCGTTCTGTTATAGTGAATTAATTTCAGTAATGAAACGTCAAACGGTTGCACAGAGCAGAAAGAACAGAGCACATTTTGTTGATGATGAGTTATTTTTTTTTATAATAATAAATTATAATAATACATTGACTGATTCGATACTCAAACCAGATTCTATATGTCAGTACTCACTACCGCTGCCGCGCTGCTCTACCGCAGGTCATAGGTACTGAGACCTCATAAGCTTCAATTAATATTTTCTAATCTTCTGATATCCAGTTTTCTTGAATCGTGCAATTTGGAAAATATAACCATAAATCTTTATTTATTAAATTGAGTCGATACAATAAAAAAATAATACAATCGACTAGGGTAGGTAAATTGAACGTAAAGTACTTATTCATACATGAAAATCACTTTCAGAGCAAAGTGAAATATTAAATTCTACAATATTCTTAAAATAATGTTTGTAAGTGCAAACATTATTTTCAAAAATCCAGAGGTGGATTCAACAAGACTGAGTATAAATACAATTTTTCATTTTTCCTCGAGGTCTTGAACAAAGAGGAATTTTAATGCAATTTAGTGGTCGCATTGTGCCCGTGGAGCTGCCGGCATTTTTACGGAACACGCTTACTAGAGGTGTCATGAAAAGAATAGACCGAAAATAATTACTCAACCATGTTAGCGATATAACTAAGTCGGGAACTTTTAATAAAATTAGAACATTTTCACTTTTGGGCGGATATTTTTGTAATATTGAGGTTCGAATTTGAAAGAAATGTTAAGGTTAGCATTTTGGCTGTTAGGTAAGTATATAGTTTGTTTGGCTTAACCTTGGACTAGGTTCAAGGCACTTACAGAGTGCCCAAAAAGGCCTAATAAGACTTCGTGATCGTTTATGTGTATCTAATGTAAAAGTGATTCTGTTTGCAATCAATATTGTACGACATAATTATAAATATTTTATGTAGAAATAATATGTAATATGAGTAATCCATTTTATATAATTATATACATTTACGCCTATGCATGCCTGAATGATATTAGGAGATAGGCATTTTGTCATAAGCTGTGTATGTACCTACTCTACTGTCGGTTGGAGAACAGCCCTTAGTCACCTTTGTTGATACCTACGGGGAGAGATGCAGTGGCACTATTCACTACTCCTACTACTATCACTACTCGTACTCCATTGGAAATACGCCTCATTTTACGTATAATTAAAATCAACTTTTGCTATTGTTACAGTTGTCAGCAACGTTGCTGGTGCTCCTTCACCTGTCAATGCACGTCGTCGACGAGGGCCACGCAGTAAACCCAAGTGAGTACCTATACACCTTTGTAAAAGTTCTTCGTTTAGTCTGTGATATGTGCACGCTAAGTGAACGACGGATAGTTTCCTCTACCTACTCTACAGGCAGAAAGACTTTATTATAATGTCAGTAAGTGGCTTTTTTGTAAAACTACTACTATGATATACATACCTAATTATAAACCTATTTTACATTTATTTTTAGGATGCAAATATTTAAAAAACCTAGTAGCCTAACCCATAATCAAGAACAAATCCCCGGACCATTGCGTAAATACAAGTTACTGATAAAAAATTTAATTATTTCTATTGTCAGATATGACAAAAATATATTGAGATTTGACACTAAAATACGAAGGCCATAGGCCTAGTAATCAATAATGACCATGACCCACAAATATCTCGTTACAAAAACGGGAACTTCTTAACCCTTAGATTGTTAACCCTTTTGCGGTACTTGATCCCACCTGAGCCGTGCATTTGACATAGAAACCCGGACTGGGGCGAACGCTATCGTTAAGATTAACTTAACTCTTCACTTAGGGTTGCTTTTTTTCCGACTTCCGTACACATATGGCTAAAAGAATAATAAATCCAAACAAAACTTTCTTTTGTTTATTTTACTATGGTAATACTTGTAGGCGGTATGCAAGAGTCCTAGTAGGGAGATGAAAATAGTAGGTTAGTAATTATCTAAAAAAAAAAAAAAGCATTTTCTAATTTATATTTGTCATTATGTATACTCCATGATTTATTTTATTTACCATTTAACGATAATATTGTGAAATAATAATAATAATAAATAATATTTCCCAACATTCTACACACAACGCTATCTAGACCCATGGTAAGCATAGCTTAACTAGCTTGTGTTATGGAATCTAGAATGCGGATAAACACTTAAATACTTGAATACATTTTTTTTTGTACATACATACATATTATACATAGAAACACCCAGACCAATGCAAATAGCCATATTCATGCATACAAATATTTGCATTGAGCGGGAATCGAACCCGCGCCTCCTGCGTGGCAGTCGCGTTCATTACGACCACGCCACCTATCGTGACTATATTATTAAAAAGTTTAGCTATTTTACTTAAAAATATCTATTTCTAACCTACTATCTATAACTATCTACAGAATAAACAAAACAAAGTGTTTGATTGTTTTAATTTTAAAATGTATAGATTTTTCATTCACCATCTATGAACTTCATGGAATGCCAAAAAAACAAAAAGGTAGATACTGAAATACCTACTTTAAATATTTAAACATTTTAATACATACAGTCAAGGTGTTTAACAAAATAAAGATTTAACAAAAATAACGACCTAAAATGCTTTAATATAACGAAATAAAATATAATGCCTATTACGAAAAAAATCTGAAAGATAACAATTATTATGTAGGCTTAAGCAAATTAAGCAATAACTGGAACCACATTCGTACCTTGAAATTACTGGCTAGACTGGTTCTAGTGCCTATATCCCTAAAGTACACTCGAGTGAACCACGAAGTAAACACACGAAATGTACAACCGTGTGAACTAAGCTTTCCTAGCAATTTGGGTAATAGTTGTAATAGCAATCTTAGCTGGCTTTGTAGCGCTTTCATTAACAAAAGGTATGTTTGTGTAGGCTGTATAATTTGAGAAATGATTTTCGTTGAGTAATTGTGCATATACTATTTTGTCATGAAATTAAATAAGTAGTAAGAGTACTTATGGTGCAGAAACAAGTAGAGATAAAACAAAATTTGATAGTCGATATGCCATCACTACATAAGAAGAATAGATATTATTTCTCGAGAATAAAGATAAAAGAAAAAAATCCAAACAGATTTTTCAATTGTTTTCAAATTAGAGTATTATTATTTAAATATCAAACTTTTGCCAAACATTAATTTTGCCTTATATTAGAAAGCGTTAGGCCTCTGCCTTGATACGACTGCGCTGCAGCTTCAACAGTCTCCTGAATGTGTTCAAGGACCGTTGGGATTCTCCCTTGTTGCGGCACTTGATGACACTACACTCGTGTCACAGATAGAGGAGTGTTGTTCATTTAATTTATTACAAACATTAGTTCTTAAGTTAAATTGTTACTAACATTGTGGATCGATGGTCTGAAAATAAATTAATTTTAATTAAAAAAAAAAGCCTTTAAGAAAAAAATATGACTGGGATATTTTTTTAAATTTAGTTTACTTACTTAATAATTTTCGTATACATTCTTATAATAATGACAAAAGTGTATAAAGGGTTAATGTTTTCTTTATAATTAGCTGAGGATAACTTCATTAGCAAGTCCAATATTTGAAGCGAAATTCAAGAGAATAAATATTATTATGTTCCTTCCTTATAGCGTAACGGGAAAATGTCGGAAAATCTGACGACACGAGGCTAAATGCCTCCGCCAGGCGGCCAAGTCAAGCTCCATTTAATTTTCTTACTCATGATACCAATTATTCCAAGTGTTATTAATGCTTTTCAAAATAAACATGGGTTAAATTCAGATTTTATTCGTCAGAAAAGAAAGGCGGTTTTATTTTATTATTTTCCTGTGTCGGATTAGTACCGGTTTGGTACTTTGACTACTTTTTATCCCCCTGCTGATGGAAAAGAAGCTTTCTAAGAGTACTAGAACGAACAATAATTGTTTAAGGTTTGTGACTAAAGGCAGTAGTTTATTTCTTCTAATATGAAATTTTTTTTCAACCATAGCTTAGTTGACAAAATCGATAGATAATATTTATTTAATATACTTGAAATTATTATAATACTAGCTTTTGCCCGCGGCTCTGCCCGCGTGGATGCCAATTATCGCGACCAAACATAGCCTCTGTCCTTACATGGTCTAATCTACCCCTATACCAAATTTCATCAAAATCCGTTCAATGGTTTAGGCGTGAAAGCGTAACATACAGACAGACAGACAGAGTTACTTTCGCATTTATAAAATTAGTATGGATATGTATTAGTATAATTAGTATATTAGTATGGATTTACAATATAATATATATTCTTCAATTACATAATCTTATAACTCCTATTTTCTTATCACATGACTTATCTAGTTTTGCGATGTTCTGTGGCGAAATAAATTGCCCACTTCTACTATGAACAGTCAGCTGGGGAGAATGGCCTGTAGTTTTAAAAGATACCGCTCAAGTGTAAGGTTGTGAACACTTATGATATCTGTGAAGTTCAATATTACTTGGGAAAAATTGAACGAGGTGCTTGTGACAGTTAAGTCGTATAGAGTGCGGTTGTAAAACGAACATTTATAGTTTCACTATTGCTTTGAGATCCTTTTTCCGCAAACGAACAAGTGTACATATACAGTCAGCGTCATAAATATCTTAGCGACGAAATCTCAATATGATCTTGAAACTCGTATTAAAAGCAAAAATCAAACTGTTTTATTGAATTATATGGTACTAGCTTTTGCCCGTGGCTCCACCCGCGTGGATGTTAGTTATCGCGACCAAACATAGCCTATGTCCTTTCTCAAGGTCTAATCTACCCCTATACCAAATTTCGTCAAAATCGGTTCAGTGGTTTAGGCGTGAAAGCGTAACATATAGATAGATAGACAGCCAGACAGACAGTTACTTTCGCATTTATAATATTAGTATGGATTATTGTGTGGTGTGTATTAGTAGTGTGTGTACTATCAGAACAATCGGTCAACTGGAAGGGGGTAAAAAGCGAAATTAAGATCATTTTGAGCACTTTGATCGTCTACATCTTTTTGATGCTGACTGTACACTTAAACATTTTCTGAGAATCAAAAAGTTTCAAACTCATACTGATAGACATTTTCATGGTTTTTTATCACAATTGTTGATGATGGTGGTATGGATGAAGAATGATGATTATAGACATTTATTTGAAAAAAAAAATACTTGCATTTGATCAAATCTGCAGATAAGCTAAATTGTTTCTGTTGGTGTGGGTTCACCTCGGTAGTGTGATGGCCAGGATACGAAACCTAACTCTACCGATTGTAAGGCCTCTACAAAGCTATCGACGTTACTAAGCAAAAAATAATATTGAAAGCAATATCAGTTATTATTCTTCTAAGACCACACATTAATGTTCTACTCTGATAAGAACGTCGTTGGAAATAATTATTATCAGAGAATGTCAGCAATAATAATCCAAACAATATCTCAAAAGATTTCTATAGGATTAACAGTTCATTACGCAATAATAAACGCTATGTATTTAATACAGCCTCAGTTGCGTGGCGGTTGTGAACGCGACTGCTACGCGCTACGTGCGATCCCCGCTCAGTGCAAATATTTGTATGCATGAATATGGCTATTTTCATTGGTCTGGGTGTTTCTATGTAAAATATATGTATATGTATTAACAAAAAGTATTGAAGCATGTTTATCCGCATTCTAGATTCCATAACACAAGCTAGTTAAGCTTACCATGGGTCTAGCTAGTATAGCGTTGTGTGGAATGTTGTAGAGTATTTATTTATAGAATATTTATATATCAGCTCATGTGATCTGATCAGTGTACAACAACATTTTAAGTTGACGAAATCTATCACTAAGTATTATATCACAAAGGCACAATGCAGCCTTTCAATTTCCATACAAATTAATCTCAGATTTTACTGTTTGACTTGACACTTTAACGATTTTGTAACCAAAATACAACAAGTTAATGAATAAATTCGATAAACCTTTATCGATACGCACTCACACACTATTGTGTTTGTTTTCTCGATGGCAGTGTTAGATCCGTAAACACAACGTGGACAAACCCTAAACTCACATTCATCATAGATTCACTACAAGCAAAACCCTATCCTATTTAAAAGGACTAAGGTCTATAGTTTTAGAACATTATAAAATTATCTACCATTGATGCCACATATAGAGTAAAGATACCCTTTGCAACGTCGCATTTGCTGCGACCGGTCGAGGACTACGCTGCGAATTGTCGTGTCGGCATGACCTCACGTGAATTATGATTGTGGAAATTAAATGCTGTATTAGTAAGCGGGCTTGTATGGAGATCAGTTTAATTTACGGTACAGAGTATGTGAATGATTTAAGTAGCTTGTTATTGGTTTATATAAATTTGCACTGTACTTAATTCATATTTATTATTTTGATAATTTGCGTTTGTAAAGGAAGGCTGTTCAAAAAAGACAAATCAAAAGCCGTACTCAATTTTGATAGCAGCCGCTGATTGGACATTACTTGCAGATTCGTATGAGAAACACTATAAAATACCATGCCTATAATATAGAGTGCCTCGTCATCCAGACCCGATATATTTCTATTCTCGAAACAGCAAAAGCGTGCAGTACTAGTAGAACTCACAGTACCGTGGGAAACGAAAAAAAAACCTAAAGACCACTGTTATGTGGTGCAAACAAAACTAGTCTTTTCAAAACTGTATTTATTTATAACTAGGAAATAGTACAATTACAACTAGACTTATATTGATTATAATTAGACTTAAATTGATTATAATTAGATTTAGTAATTAGAAGATGTAGATACAGCGAATGTAGGAAATAGAATGTGTCGGGAGAGCCGGGATTTGGATATTTATGGGACCCGAATCAGAGTGGGGATGTATACATGTTTGTGTTAGTGGGGTACAAGTTAAAGGTCTATGCAAAGTGAACAAAAAGGAGTATCAAGATAAGGTACGTTAAGTTTTAACACTTATGGATAAGGAACGACTAAGATAAAGAACCGATAAATTATGTCAAGTTATTATGATTATGGTTGAGTAACAATTGAGATAAAGAACTAATAAAGTATGCTAAGTTATGCTTAGAGTTAAGTGAGAAATAAGACAAAGTGTGTTAAGATAATTTATGCTTATAGATACGAGTATGTAACAGTTAAGATAATAAACTATAGATATGCAACAATGAAGTATATTTAGATATGCATATATAACAATGAAGTATATTTAGGTATACGTGTATTACTTTAATTTTCCAATAAAATGTGACACTATATTTGTGTTAAATTCGGACATTTTTAGACTGAATTAAGAACATTCCGGATTTCATTAATTGAATCTCAAGAAGTATGTATATCTTTGCTGTTTTTACCTTGTGTAATTAAATTCTCTCTAGATTTTCTATTGATATATTTAGATGTATTATTTGAAAATAATAAACTTTTAAGAAAAAAAAAAAAAAAAAAAAAAAATGTGGTGCGACTTCACGTAGCAAGAAATTCCCTGAACCACGTTGCGAATAGCTCGTTCTGCCTGGTTGGTCTGCGCGTGGTATCTGGGGTTATAATAAATGTTAGGCACATTGTACTTAAGTAGTAAGTCCTTAAATTGTTTACTCACAAATTGTGGGCCATTATCCATATAAATGGTTTTGCATACCCCGTGGACTAGGAAAACATTCTTTTCTATGAATCTCGCGACTGCAACGCCTGTAGCCATCCGTATAGGACTCAACATGACAAATTTGCTAAAGTAGTCCGAGACCACAATCAAGTGAACATTTCCCTTGCTGGAAGTAGGAAATGGACCCAGTAAGTCAACAGAGATGGCCTCAAACGGTCTAGACACCCGCTTTGGATTACCCATGAGGCCAGGGCGAGATGTGTTCACAGGTTTATACTGCTTACATGTCTCGCATTTGCCTACATATTCCTTAACGCTCTCGTACATCTTAGGCCAATAATAGTTGAGAGCGAGGCGTTTATGGAATATGTAGGCAAATGCGAGACATGTAAGCAGTATAAACCTGTGAACACATCTCGCCCTGGCCTCATGGGTAATCCAAAGCGGGTGTCTAGACCGTTTGAGGCCCCACGTTGGGCGCCAATTTGTAACCGCTGAACGTGTCAGACGGACTACTCACCGGCTGACCCAGCAGAGAGATGCACGAGCTCTATGGGATCCCAGGGCGCCTTTTGTCAGAGGAGAATAGTGTGCGTGCGTGTGGGAGACCAGGGAGACTTCAGAGAAAACAACTACAACCTCTGTTGTACATACATATATATTACTAAGAGATAAAATTAAACAAAAGAGGATTACAGACAATAAAGTTACATATAGAAATACAAAAATGAGTATGTCTTCACCAGCTGCACCACGGTGACCTGCTTGCAGTAGGTAGCCAGAGTGTTATGGCTAGTATTTGTTGTACACCTCGGTCAACCCACCGTTGACACAGTTATTTCTTGCAGGGTGAAGTGATATAGATTTATAGGAAAGTTACATAAAAATATTAGAGAAAAAGGGAATACGTGACCCCGGTTGTTGGCCTGCGGAGTGAGCTGCGCACTGCATTGCGGCTTGTCCGGCGTGGCAGCATTAAGGCCATCGCCACGGTACCTGCTGTTGCCGCCTCTGAGTTGGCTGTCTGTGAGCCTAAAGTTCTCGAGCTGGAAGGGACACTCTCTTCAGGTGAAGTCGTTTCAAATAGTAATTGTCGGACTAAGGTTGCAGTGAGGGCGAACTACCTTCTCACTAGGTTAGCTAGGTGTGGTATAGACTGTCCAGATCTTTTAGATATCCGTGGCCGCTTGGTTAAAATTCTGTCTGTGGCTGAATCAGATACTGACTCTGACTCTGAGGGTTCGGATAGAGAGACTGAACCTATTCATCGTGACCACGTAGGTTACACCTCGCCTGTGGTGGGAGGGGACCGTTCGAGGCGACGTGACGCGCCTAGTTCCGACACAATTAGTAGTAATTTAGTAATAAGGGATAGACCCGTAAATTTAAACTCTTTTAATATAAAATTTGATGGCTCTGCGTGTGTACGTGTATTCATTGAGAGACTGGAAGAGCTTAGGTGTGCTCGGGAAGTCACCAAGGATAAAATCCTCTCAGCTTTCTCTGACCTATTGGACGGTCCGGCTTTATCTTGGTTCCGCACCAACAAGAATAACTTTACCTCGTATGAGGGCATGTTGGATGAGCTGAGGGAGACTTTCGACCTTCCCGACTACGATTACCGTCTCAGAAATGAAATTAGGCAGCGTACACAGGCCCGATCTGAAACATTAGGCATCTACATCTCTACGATGCAGGCCATGTTCTCGAGATTAACGTGCAAAATGCCCAGTGAGGAACAACTGGACATTCTGATGCATAATATTAGGCCCGATTATATGAAGGAATTGGCTCTTCAAGAGGTAAACTCGATAATCGACCTGAAGCGATTGGGGAAGCGCCTAGAACTTGCGCGTGCTAGGGCAGAGGCATTCCAGGAACCAGCGTTAGATAAGTTTGGGATCACCTCGGACTTACACCATTTTAAGAATAAAACTGTTCATAAAACTTCCCAGCAGGTCTCTGCCGTGGCCGGTCCTACGACCTCAAACGAACGAGGATGCTTCCGCTGTGGTGAAGTCGGCCACACTGCATATGGCTGTACACAGTCAAGGGAATTGGTGTGCTTCCGGTGTGGACAGAAGGGAGTCAAATCGCCTGAGTGTCCGAAGTGTAATGCCAAGCCAAAAAACGAGTAAGTCAGGGCCTTATTAAAAGATCACCATTCGATTCGGAGCGAGCTTCTCTGTCTGATGCATTCTCTGATAGGGTCCTGTTTACCAAACGGGATAATGACATAAGACCGTATTTAGTTGTTAGGATCCTGAACTTAAATGTTCTAGGTTTACTTGATTCGGGTGCAGCTTGCTCAGTACTGGGTAAGGGAGCGCACCACACTTTCTTGGAATTAGGGTTTGAGCTTGGAAGCATCAGCCCTAACTTTAGTTTAACTACAGCAGATGGCTCTCATTTGCCATGTCTGGGCTGTATCTCTCTGCCTATTGAATATAATTCTGCTGTCAGAGTTATTAAGTTCTATGTTGTTCCAGAAATCACTACTGCTATGATATTTGGAGTAGACTTCTGGCAACAATTTCAATTAGGGGATAGATTGATCTCTCAGAATATCAATCTCTCCAATTTTAGTGACTGTAATCCGGTAGAATCTCTGTCTCTTAACAGTGGTCTAGAGGATTACAACAATTTAACCGCTGATCAGAAGCGGGTAATTAACAGCATTATTGAGAAATTTGATACCATCAACACGGACAAGGTGGGTCTAGGTCGAACATCTCTGGCGCATCATACTATAGATACGGGCGATAGTAAGCCAATTAAGCAACGGTATTACCCGCTCTCTCCCCTGAAGCAGAAAGCCCTGGAAGAGGAACTAGATCGGATGCTGGAGATGGGAGTAGTGACCCCGTCTCAGTCCGCATGGAACTCACCAGTGGTGATGGTGGAGAAAGCGAACGGAGACCTGAGACTGTGCCTTGATTCTCGGAAGCTCAATTCTGTTTCTAAAAGCGATGCGTATCCGTTACCTTACATCAACCAAATTTTAGACCATCTCAATAATGCAAAATATTTGTCTTCTATTGATTTAAGTGCGGCGTATTGGCAGATTCCGTTTGATTCGCCCCAATCCGCCGAGAAGACCGCCTTCACTGTCCCCAGGCGAGGCCTTTTTCACTACAACGTGATGTGCTTCGGACTTGTAGGTGCCTCCGCCTCGATGCAACGCCTCATGGACCGTCTATTTGGCCCAGAGTTCGATAACCGAGTGTTCTCCTTTCAAGACGACATAATCGTTGTGGCCAGCACCTTTGAGGAGCATGTGGACCTCTTAAATAGAGTCTATCAGCGCCTTAAGGATGCGGGTCTCACGATCAACATGCGAAAATCGCAGTTCTGTCGTAGCGAATTGAAGTACCTCGGGTATTTTGTCGACAAGCATGGCCTGCGGACAGACCCAGGTAAAGTTGATGTCATTCTCAACTATCCTACACCTTCCAACGCTAAGGAGGTGAAAAGATTCCTGGGTATGGCTGGGTGGTATCGGCGTTTCGTGAATAATTTTTCTAAGATTAGTAAACCCTTATGTAAATTAACTTCTAAGAATATAAATTTTGAGTGGTCGCGTGAGGCTGAAGAGTCTTTCAATCTGCTGAAAGCCGCTTTGGTCACCGCTCCTATTTTGAAAATGCCTGATTACTCACTACCTTTTAGGATTCTCAGCGACGCGTCATCCTTCTCTGTGGCTGCTGTACTGACGCAGACACATGAGGGAGTGGAGCACCCTGTCGCATATTGTAGTCGTTCACTCAACAAGAACGAAGTCAACTACAGTACCACTGAGCGAGAACTCCTGGCTGTGATCTTTGCTTTGGAACAGTTCAGGCAGTACGTGGAAGGACAGAAATGCACTGTGGTTACTGACCACGCCTCACTCCTGTGGTTCCACAAACTGAAGAATCCGACAGGCCGCCTTGCGCGCTGGAGCATGAGGTTGAGTCAGTTTGACTTCGATATAGAACATCGAAAGGGTAAGGACCATGTGGTACCTGATGCTCTTTCACGAATTCAAATTGACACAATCGACACCAGCGTTACTAAGGACTCTTGGTATCTCCACACTCTGAACAGTGTGAAAAAGAACCCTAGGCATTTTCCCAACTTTGATATACGTGATAACCGTCTTTTCAGATTATCAAAAAATAAATACTCTCTGACCTCTGATTTTGATTGGAAGCTGGTGGTACCGTTGGAGGACAGGTTGCCCCTGCTCACCAAGTACCATGACGACATACTCAGTGCCCATTGTGGCGTATGGAAAACCCATAAACGCCTCGCTCTCAACTATTATTGGCCTAAGATGTACGAGAGCGTTAAGGAATATGTAGGCAAATGCGAGACATGTAAGCAGTATAAACCTGTGAACACATCTCGCCCTGGCCTCATGGGTAATCCAAAGCGGGTGTCTAGACCGTTTGAGGCCATCTCTGTTGACTTACTAGGTCCATTTCCTACTTCCAGCAAGGGAAATGTTCACTTGATTGTGGTCTCGGACTACTTTAGCAAATTTGTCATGTTGAGTCCTATACGGATGGCTACAGGCGTTGCAGTCGCGAGATTCATAGAAAAGAATGTTTTCCTAGTCCACGGGGTATGCAAAACCATTTATATGGATAATGGCCCACAATTTGTGAGTAAACAATTTAAGGACTTACTACTTAAGTACAATGTGCCTAACATTTATTATAACCCCAGATACCACGCGCAGACCAACCAGGCAGAACGAGCTATTCGCAACGTGGTTCAGGGAATTTCTTGCTACGTGAAGTCGCACCACAAGAAATGGGACGAGAATCTCGTAGAACTCCAGTGTGCTCTAAACACTGCTGTGAGCGAAGCCACTCATTTCAGTCCGTATTTTCTTGTTCACGGTAGGGAATTCATTGGGGATGGAGTTCTTTATAGGCAGGAAGAGATTCCTTGCCATCCTAACACTGTCTCCATTGATAGTCCAGTGTCCTTTGGTGAGAGGTTGAAGGAATTACATCGTATCTACGACCAGGTGAGAAAACACTTAGATGTTGCTCACCGGCGTAACGAAAAATACTACAACCTCAGAAAAAGGCATGTGGAACTGAAAGTGGGACAGATTGTGTACAAAAGAACCTTCTATTTGTCTAACAAGGCCAAGAACTTTACTGCGAAGCTGGCGCCTAAATTTATGAAATGCATTGTAACCGCCAAACGCTCGCCTTTAGTATATGAACTGTCGGATTTGGATGGTAAGGATCTGGGAGTTTATCACATTAAGGATATTTTGAAGTACAGTGAGGAGGAACAGCCTTCTGATCCTTCTCCTTCTTCTGTCGGTGCCGTCTCTCTGTCACTCGGCTGATCGTGGGAGTGTCACTGTGCTTCGTTCGGTATCTTTCCACCCTAAGCCTACTCACTAACCTATATGAAGGGCATACAGTGATCCGGGCAGTTAATAGGGTGACACTTCTAGAGTGCTTGGCTTAGTAATGTGATTTTGTTTGGTTTCTTTAGTTAGCTGTTAGGTTCATGGTTGTTTGTTTGGAGTTCGTGGTCTTCACAACTAGTGTGGTCATCGCGAGTTTTGGAATTTATTTTGATATCTCTCAGTTGAGATCCTGTCGCTGATATTCCCTGCGCATACTACGCAGGGAATACTGTGAGGGAAGGGGTGGTGTAACATTAGATTTTATCTACTGTAATTTGATTACTACTAGCGCCACCTATGGCAGTCTCAGTGGTACTCACATCAGTTAGTCGGTGCCTCGGTGTAGGAACTTTTGTACTAGCTAAGCACTAGATGGCGTTCGATTTCTTTTATGTTTTAATTATATGAAATTAGAAATACTCATAGCACCTAAATGGGAAAATTAATTGTTTAATTATAGGCTATCTCATTTAGGTTAAAATTAAATTTCCTCAGTTAAAATTAGACAGGTTCGAATTCTGCGTGCTCGGGACCGTTGTATTCAGGGAAGGAATGTGAGTATGATCCAACCAAGTCAAAATGTTGCTGTACTTTGTTTGATTCCTACTTGGCTGGGTGATATTAAAGTTGTTAGGATTTCGACCGTGATTTGGTGTTTTTGATCATCGTTCGCACTAATTTAACTTAAAAAAAAAGTGTATTCGAGAACCTTCGAATGATAGGGGTATAAAACTGCGGCCCCGGCTAATTATAGATCCTTTTTACTCTCTGAATTGTGACTGGAACGTCTGTATTGCTGTGTCTTGGAAAATACTTTATACTTAACTAAATTCTTTGTTGCCCAGTTTTTGGTAAGTGTTTTTACTTGTATTTATCGACAGCCTTCTGCAATCTAGACGATTCTTAGTGTTATTTCGTTCTTAGGGTTCCTAGTACGGGATTAGAGGACACCTTGGTTCTCAAACCCCTTCTCAGCGTGTTCTGTGGTCGAGTTCCCAACCGCTGTCGGCGCAAGCCTGTAACCTCGACGTGAAGCATCTTGGCTGGTCGAGAGTGCGGCAAGAGACGTGCGCAGACGCCGAGCCTCAAACACCTCCCCCCTTAGAACAAAGATTGGGCCGTGTTGCCCGATTTTTGAGTGCTGGTAGTTGGGCGGGCGATGTCGATGTCCTCTTCTTCTTCATCTTCAGTGACACAGGATGTAGTCGTGTGAGTATTCAACGGCACCATAGGTATTTGAATATGTTGACGTCGTTGCGATCGGTCAAAGCAATTATTGAATATTTGGATACATCCGTCGCTGTGATGTGCGGCCGGTGTTTTTCGGTAATAGTTTTTAAAAGGATTTATGTTGCAGCATCTTAGGCAAATGAGGGTCAGCATTACCAATCCAGTTATGAAGGATATTGTGGAAAAACTGGAAATCTTCTTTTCTGTATGGTTCTTGTTATCTTGTAGCCTTTCATGGTGGATCTTGATTTCTTCTTTTATTGTTCTCAATGAATCTAATGGGATATCATTGATTTTGATGGGTTTGAGGTTTGGCGCGTTTGCGATTTCTATGTGATTTTCGAGGCATGAGGTTGTCAGGTCTACCGTTACTATTGGGTGACTTATGTTAACGGTCATGCCCTCCTCTGCGTACAGTGTCGCTAGGGCGGTATAGAGTCTACAGCCTTGCTCCAACGAAATTATTCCAGTGCCAGACATCTCGCCATGGGTGATTTTGTTCTGGCAGTCTAGAGAGTATGGGGTATTACTGTTTAATATGAAGATCCACTTGTTTGATTGTAATTTCTGGAAGGTGTTTATATTGGCTGAAAATGTAGTAATTTCACAGTTTTTTGGAACATTCTTTAAAGTCGTCGTCAGCACTGAGGTCTCGCACGTCGGCCTTGAGTTGACGTTGTACACGATGAATTTGCAGACTGCAATGTTGGGTGCAAACGTCTTGCAGCTGTCCAGAGAGTTTGTCGCAATGTATTGTTGTCTGTTGGAACTAGTGGCAAGATATGTTTGCTCCGGAAGGATGGTAGAATATAGGGTAGACTCGGGATGGGGTATTGGGATCGAATATAAATGATATAGTGTGAAAATGTCGGGTCTGACTAAAGGAAATTCTAGTACATAGATAAGCTTCTTCATATAGATATATGAGGTAATAGATGCGCATTCTAAAATTTTATGAATATTGTTCAAAGTTATTGGAGCCACGAGGTCTCTATTAGACCTTGCTGAACGAGTGGAGAGTAACTCCTCATATAAGCGAGTATAGGAGATTATAGAAGGATGAATTACATCAGCTTTTATAAAGACTGTGCTGCTGATTAAGTCATCGATATCTCTTTCTAAAGAGGTTACGGCTTCGAGAATTTGGATTTCTAATGTTGAGATTTCTTCAATTATTGTGAGGTTGAACAAAATTCTGTTAGTGGAATTGAAGTAGTTATAAATTTTTACGATGTTCTCGTTTATCTGATGCTCGTCGTATGATATTTTTAAGATGGTCTCGTTAAAATTTGTAATAGTTGACGAAATGATTTGGATTTGTTGTTTTAAAATTTGGTTTATTGAAATTTGTTTATTTTCGAGAAGTTCAATGTATTCATCGTAACGTTGCGCATCTTTTGCATCGGGTGTACCGATGAGCCATTTTAAAATAGAACCAAGCCCATTGAAAAGTTCTCGTTTGGTTCTTACATTGCTTGTGTACAGAGTGAGTTCATCAAGCCTGTCATCTATTTTGTCTAAGTTGACTTTAATGTATGAGTTAGTTGTTATGACACTAGGAAAATTAGAATAAAGAGATACGAGTGTTTGGAAATTATAAACGAGTCGTTTAAGGGAATCTCGGGCAATAAGTAGAGGTCTTAAGTCGCGATAAATAACTAATTTCCATGCAT
The DNA here is from genome assembly GCA_914829495.1 of Eilema sororculum. NCBI lineage: Eukaryota > Metazoa > Arthropoda > Insecta > Lepidoptera > Erebidae > Eilema > Eilema sororculum. The sequence goes on along the minus strand of OU618545.1, from coordinate 9,196,228 downwards.
CGTCCGATATTAGAATGTCACTTTCATTTTCAAAATATAATCCTGAATTGGAAGGAATTGGACTAATAATAGTTGTGTTACCATGGACAGGTGTCATGTACATCATGTACCTGGAATAACGAATTTTATTGATTAATTTTGGTTTGTAAGATTTATAGAGATTTTTAAAGTAGATGTAGGCTTTGTATACGATTATATAAAACATGGTAATATCGTGATAGACCAATGAAACTGAGTAATGAAATTGACACAGGGTTTGTTTATGAAGTTTTTCAAGTAATTGTTCGATATAGTAATACTATTGATTTAGGGTATTAATTTAATTGATATAAGGTATTAATTAATTGGTATTAATATTATAGGATGTGACATAGATTTGGTCATCCGGAAAATGGATTAAAACTAGAGTTTATTCTAAGATAAAAAGAGACTTATTTTAAACTAACCTAAATTAGAATTTAAGAGGGAGATTCGTGTACCGGTCGTAGGCGATTGGCATGCACTAATTGGTTTTTCCCCGATCTTTGAATGATATAATTCTCATTAAATCCTATTCTAACTATGCTATAGGGTCCTTCCCATTTACTGTCTAAGTTGTTGGGATTAGGCACTTTGAGCATTACTTTATCACTTACATTAAATCTGGCCACGTTCCTAATGTTATTATCATAACGTTCTTTAGCTTTCTCCTTCATGACGTCTAAATTGCGGCGAGCTATGTCACGAGAGACTTTCAGTTTTTCATTTAAGTCTCGTAGGTAATCGTGCGTAGTGTAATCGCTTTGTTCCTTAAGGGAATATAATGATCGAGGTTTATAACCGAAGAGTAACTCGTGAGGTGTAAATCCTGTAGATTGGTTGACGGATGTATTATGACACATCACGGCAAATGGTATGATTTGATCCCAATTAGAATGGTTTCGTTTGTGATACATCCTAATATGGTCACGAAGGGTTGCATGAAAACGTTCTAAAGACCCGTTTGTTTGAGGATGATAGGCAGTACTAACAGTATGATTAGAACCTAGAAGTTTCATTAATTGTTTCATGACATTATTTACGAATTCGGTGCCTTGGTCGGAGTGAAATCTTTTTGGTACACCGTAATGTTGGCAGTAGGTGAGGAGACATTTGGCTATCGTATTAGCCTGTTTATCCGGAATAGGGTATGCTTGTACGAATCTAGTGAGATCATCTTGTGCAGTTAGGATATATTTGTGTGATTCAGTGGTAACGTCAGAGTATGAAACTAAATCAATTGTTACGCGTTCAAAGGGTTCTGTGGAAGAGGATGTTATGACCATTGGTGCTTTGTACGTTTTTCGCTGGATTTTGTTGCGTTGGCAGATTTGACACTTGTCTATGTAGTCTTTGATTACATCACTCATGCCTTTCCAAAAATATTCATTTCTGATTTTGCGAGTGGTTTCTACAATACCGCGATGGCCTGATAATGGATCATCGTGGTATGTTTTTAGAATTTGGGGAATTTCGTCTGGATGCGGTGTCTTAACTCTATTTTCACAAATTATTATTTTGCAGTTAAATGTGTCAGCTAGGTAGGCTGTGATGTGAAGTTGTTCGTTACCATTAAGTTTGCAAGTGTTGTCGTTTTTAAGGTCTGGAATGTAGAGTGTTTCGAGAATATTATTTTGTAAACAACTTAGCAGGGCTTTAAAATAGCTTTCGGAATCCCAGGGATCGAAGTGAGTAGGTCTTGAGTACCCGAATATAATCTTTTGGTTTTTGGTAGAGATAAGTATATCAGTATCGTAAAGTGCATGTTGTTTATCAAGATACGGGCCTACTTGGGGACATTTGACGATTGCTTCGTTGTAAAGATCGTTCTTATCAGTGGGTTCGCACGAGATAGGGATGAAAATGTTTTTATGACGATCGTCTAAGAGGCAATCAGGAGAGATTTGTAAGTTTGGACTGTCGAAGCTATATTGGGAATTTTCTGAGAAGTGTTGGTAATTAAGTTGTAGATAGTTATCGGGTAAATGAGAGTTTGAGTTAGTGGATTCGTTATCGCCCGTGAGATTAACAATATTCGTGTTACAGATTGGAGTTCGCGAGAGTGCATCGGCATTAGTGTTATTTTTACCAGCTTTGTAGATGATTTCGTATTCGAATTCCTCGAGTTTTAAACGCCATCGGACTAAGCGACTACCTGGATCTTTTATAGAGAATAACCATGTGAGGGGTTTGTGGTCTGTAACTATTTTGAACTTTCTTCCGAATAAGTAAGGTCGGAAGTGTTTTACAGCCCAGACTATTGCGAGTAATTCGCGTTCTATAGTTGAATAGTTTGATTCGGCTTTATTTAATGTTCTAGATGCGTAGGCGATGGGTAGATCTTTACCTATTTCTCCTTGAGATAAAACAGCACCTATAGCATGTATTGAGGCGTCGGTTGTTAGAATGAATTCTCTAGTGAAATCGGGGTATTGTAGAATAGGAGGATTAGTAAGCAGGTGTTTGCATTCGTCAAACGCTTTTTGTTGGGATTGGCCCCATATAAAGGGAACATCCTTTTTAAGTAAACTAGTAAGAGGTTTAGTCAGTCTACTAAAATTTGATATGAAGCGACGATAGTAACCGGTTTAACCATTTTATGTCTTTGCATGATTTAGGGATTGGAAATTCTTTTACAGCTTTTACTTTGTCGGGGTTTGGTTTGACGCCTTCGTTTGATATTATATGACCTAAGTAAGCTACTTCGCGCCTAAGGAATTCGCATTTGTCGGGTTGGACTTTAAGATTATACTGTCGGAGTCGTGAGAAAACTTCACAAAGTTTCTGATGGTGTTCTTGAAGACTGGAAGCGAAAATGACTATGTCATCTAGGTATACGAAACATCTTTCGCCTTGAAGTCCACACAGAATAGAATCCATGGCACGTTGAAATGTACTGGGCCCTGACTTGAGCCCGAAACTCATCCTTTTATACTCCCAGTGCCCATATTTTGTGCTGAAAGCAGTTTTAGGTATATCCTTAGGGTCAACTTCGATTTGATGAAATCCAGATGCAAGATCGAGTGTTGTGAAATATTGTGAATGACCTAATTTATCTAGGATATCAGTGATATTCGGAAGAGGATAGCTGTCGCCTATAGTGATTTCGTTCAGTTTACGATAGTCGACCACCAGACGCCATTTGCGTTGGCCTGAGGCGTCAAGCTTTTTTGGTACAACCCAGATTGGGCTATTCCATGGGGAAGAGCTTGGTCTAATTATATCTTGATCTAGCATTTTCTGAACCTGAGTATTGACTTCGTTTTCATGAACTTGTGGTAATCGATATGTCTTTGTATGAATAGGAATATCGGTTGTGGTATTTATTTTATGTTTTGTATGACTGCTAAACGTTAACGCGTCACCTTCGAGGAAAAATATATCGGAATATTCGGATATGATTTTATCTAATGATATTGACTCTTCCTGGTTCAAATGTTCTCGCCTTATTGAAGAAAGGACTCTGTTTTGCCTATCAGTTAAGGATATGCTGTTAAGATTATTTAGCAAATGCTCGTTGGTGTTATCTACATGTTCATTAGGATCAAAGGGGCTAAGATCAAAGCTTGGAATATTGATGATTTCGTCTGATTTATTTGTGTTCATACAAGTAATTAAAAATGAATTATTTTCGACGTTTACTAATGCGTGGGGGACAACAATACCATCGGCTAGTGATTGTTTTTCAATTAATGCTGTTCCAGAAATAATATTATTGGCATAGCATCGTATTACTGTTTCAGAGCGACTACTAAGTATTTGTTCGTTTAGATTTTGATCTTGTTTAGGACTTTCGTTAAGAAAATGTAGATTGTAGGTTTTGTTACGTAGTCTCATTGTTTTTGACTGAACATAAAGTTGACAATTAAATTTGGACATAAAGTCGTTACCTAATATGCCATCTGCTTTAATGTTTAGGTCAGCAACGTGGAATTCGTACTTGGGCATATCGTCTAAGGATACTTCGGTAGTACCTGAAGTCAAAGTGGATGATTGCGTACTTGATATTCCTACAATGGACACGATTTTAGATTTGTTCAGAGGAGAAGATCCTATCTTGTCCCTTTTTATAACGGAAATTCCTGCACCAGTATCAATTAACAGAGTCACAGGGTTTCCATCAATGTGGAAAATGCAGTGTAAAAGATTTTCAGATGGAACATCGTTCAAAGATGAGATTGTAAATGATTCTATTTTGGATTTAATATGTTTAGGGTTCGATTTGGAGTATGATGATGATTCTATTTCGGTTTTGGATTTAATAGGTTTAGGTTTCGATTTGGAGTACTTAATGCTTGATTTAGTAGATTTAGAAATTGATTTATTCTTCGACTTGGTAGACTTAGATTTTGATATAGTAGATTTATTAGAGTTTGAATTATAAGACTTAGTAACATTTGATGGGGCAGAACCAAGAGTTTGGGGCTGGCTACCCTGTTCGTATGATTCGCTTACCATCGATTCAGTGGAGATAGAAAGGGTTTGTACAGATGCGTCTTTAAACTGTTTCTTATGATCAATTAGATTTGATTTAGGCGTTCTGTAAGCGTTATTACATGTATGGGGTGATTGGTTTACAGTTGAAGGTTGCTGAGGTCTTCGGTCAACGTTTGTGAAGGCGAGCAATGAACGGTGGCGATCTCCAACGGGCTGCTCATTTCGTTGGTCGCCTTGGAGTTTAAATTATTTATGTGTGTACCTGCTGGAGGTGCTGGAAGAGCTAATTGAGGAATTCTCGAATTGTTATACGCCCGTTTTCGGCATTCCGTTATCAAATGACCCGGGTTTTTACAATAATTACATATTTTAGAAGTGTTATTAGGTAGAATTTGACGAGGTTGGTTAGGTTGAGAGCTAGATGGGCGAAATTGATTTGGTTGTTGTAAACGATTATTTGTATTAAACGTATTACTCCGCGGTTGAGCGATTCTTATAGGACTCTTATAGGGATTTGTATTGAAAGGCTGTGGGGCTGTAAGTCTAAACATGGACTGCCGCGCTTTATTCATAGCACGTATCTTTTCCTCCTGGGAAGCGAATCGCCCAGCCTCGTTTAAGGTGGCGAATCCCTTCGTTCGGAGCATTGCTCCTATGTCGGAACTGAGTCCGTTTACAAAAACGTTCAACGCCGTTTCTTCGGTCGTTGCGATACGACCTGCTAATGTGTTGTCTGAGATGTCCGCATTTAATTTTTCTATAATTTTGCTTCGACACAAGTCGACACGATGGAGATATTCGATGATTCCTTCGTTTGGCTTTTGGAATAACGATTGCAACTCTAAGTTGAGATGAGAAATTGTTTTTGTGTTGGAAAACCTATCAATAAGAAACCTCCGTAGGTTTTCCCACGAAGAATATTGTTTACAATGAACATCAGATGCACCAGAACCCGTTATGTTATTTAATGCGAATATAAGGAGCACTGATTTTTGATCCGCGGTGGCTAATTGAAAGGCTGAATCACAGGATCGGACAAATCTATATATTTGGCCATTATTGTCTGTGTCGAATGATGGTACAAGTTTTAAAAGGGTCGCGATATCTAGAGTCATGTTAAACTTGGAATAATACGAAGTTGCGAAAAACGAGGATAGATTAGTGTAAAGTTGGGATGTCTCGTTTTTTATTTCTTTTTGCATTTAGGAAGGCCGAAAAAATAGATGTAAAATAGATATATAAGATATAAAATAGATATATAAACAGGAAATTACACAGGAAATCAGAGCAGACAAGTTGTGCCACTTACCACACAAACAGCAAAAACTGGACTCGCATTCTGGTTCGGCGAAGTTCTTTAAAAGCCTGCAGCTACCACGTCGTAGTTCTTCGTTCTCGACGATGAGTTTTCGACACGTTTCACTTCGTCTTTATTAGCACTGTTATTGCGATATCCTACCGACTGCGCCAATTTGTTATGTGGTGCAAACAAAACTAGTCTTTTCAAAACTGTATTTATTTATAACTAGGAAATAGTACAATTACAACTAGACTTATATTGATTATAATTAGACTTAAATTGATTATAATTAGATTTAGTAATTAGAAGATGTAGATACAGCGAATGTAGGAAATAGAATGTGTCGGGAGAGCCGGGATTTGGATATTTATGGGACCCGAATCAGAGTGGGGATGTATACATGTTTGTGTTAGTGGGGTACAAGTTAAAGGTCTATGCAAAGTGAACAAAAAGGAGTATCAAGATAAGGTACGTTAAGTTTTAACACTTATGGATAAGGAACGACTAAGATAAAGAACCGATAAATTATGTCAAGTTATTATGATTATGGTTGAGTAACAATTGAGATAAAGAACTAATAAAGTATGCTAAGTTATGCTTAGAGTTAAGTGAGAAATAAGACAAAGTGTGTTAAGATAATTTATGCTTATAGATACGAGTATGTAACAGTTAAGATAATAAACTATAGATATGCAACAATGAAGTATATTTAGGTATGCATATATAACAATGAAGTATATTTAGGTATGCATATATAACACCACGCTATAAAAATAAACAAATACTTTGACTTGACCAACGAGTTAACAAAAAATGGCTATGTGGTTAAACTCTACGCCGTAGAAGTAAGAGCAAGGGGAATTCCAGCTAAATCCCTGTATAACTTATTTAAAGACCTCGGATTGCCAAGAGCTTCAATAAGCTCTTTACTCAAACGAATATCTAAAACGGCGTTGATAGGATCTTACCAAATTTGGATAGTTAGAGGGGGGAACACGACTGACGGTAGAGGTGAGCGCTGATGCATCACAAGGTGGCCACCCTAAACCTACACCTGGGTCGCAAGTCCCAGGCGCCGTCACAGTGTTCCTCTTTGTACCACGCCATGGACCCGGCGACCGCACGGTGAATCCATGGAATGCTGAGAACCGGATCTCATTGTAATCTCGTGTATCTCAATAAACGGAATGTTGATTATGACAAAATATTTGGTCTTCTATAAGGGTAGGTACATATATCAAGCTTGATTTAATATTCCCGTTGCTATCGTGACCTGCTGTTTGACGGAAGAAACTCTTGCGCAGGCTTTCCTCTCAAGGAGGTGGATGCTCGTTGAAAGATAGATTAGTCAGATAATAAAAACCTTCATTTTGCTTCGCCGTAGTCGGGTAAAAGAGCTTTACTTTAGCGAGTTACAAACTGCAAGTTATGGATCCAACCAGGATTGATGCTTAGATGAAGAAGAAGGACATACCTTCTTAAAAACCTTATCAGTTATAAATTGAATGAATTTAAAGGTATGTATGTATATATTCCATGATCGCGTTAGTAATATAACACCTGGGTAGCAAGTCCCAGGCGCCGTCACGGTGTTCCTCTCTGTACCACGCCATGGATCCGGCGACCGCATGGTGAATCCATGGAATGCTGAGAACCGGATTTCTCCTCTAGAACGCGATAGTTTAAATGCTAACTATTTAAATCGATTAAAATAGGAAAAGCGAATCAGCTCAGGTGGGGCTCGCACCCGCTATCTTTCCTTTACAGGTGAAATGCTCTGACTACTAAGCCACCGAGCCTTGCCTGAAGCTATACTAATTTCACTTATACATCCGTCTTACGAAGTCGCCACTAGACGGTGGGAGCCCTCTACCGATACTCGAACGGTAAAGTCCGTTCGAGTATCGGTAGAGGACTCTCTCTTCACTCTTACTTTATTACGAAGTTAATTTCAGAAAAAGTTTGCTAGACTGCCAGCTGGTCCAATCCAGCCTTGAATGTCTATACAGATAGCCTAAAACATGTTAAAATATTGTCATATATAGATATAAAAATCCAATATTTAGCTCTAGGAATGAAATAGGCCGCATAAAAATTTCACTTGGTACGCCGAAATGGGTCATATGCACTTTTGTGGGGGAAATACAAAAGTTTTATTTGAGAGGGGCGTTCAACGCTGCAGTCGTTTCGGCTTTTGAGCAGGTTAATGTTCGACACGGAAAACAAGGAGTGCCTAGAAAAATGTGAAGCGCTCTTTGTGAAAGTACTCGTTATTTTGCTGTCCGTACTTATGTTCTTATGTTTTCAAAATTTTACTGGAAATTAAATAACAATAGTTTGCACTTGGTGATGTACACCTACTGAAAAGGCCTGGTCAAATTACTTGCTTGATTTAATGATAGTAGTGGAAGTTCATAAAACGCGTAAGAACAAAAACATTATTGAATGAATTTTACAGCATTAAGTATGCTAACTATACATATCGAATACATAGGGAAAAATAATGTTCTCGGGCGGGACTCGAATCCGCGATCTTTCCCTTACAGGGGGAATGCCTTAACCAACTCGGCTAAGGGAAAGATCGCGGGTTCGAGTCCCGCCCGAGAAGATTCTTTTTCCCTATTTATTCGAAAACATTAGACTATTTCTTATTCATCATCATCATTCCAGTGTTGATTCTGGTTGCGTCCTAAATTTTCAAGTTGGATATTATAGTCTACCTTCCAACTCCATTTATGGTATTGAGACCATAATATTTATTATTTCTTGCCATAAGCACGTATTTACATCAAACCTTTGCGTTGTCCTGCAATTACGATAAATGGTTATTAAGAAAGTTGACAATAAACAAAGCTATAAACGAATAACATAAAAATAAATTACTCCTTCTAATAGCTTTGATGTTCATATCGTTATTATATTTTGATACCAATCATTAATGAAATTAATATAACAGTTAAATCAACAGTTAAAGTAATATAACAGTTAAATGCGGTAGCCTAGTGCTGAGACAAGATCTCGGGTTCGATCCCAGGTTTACCATGGCACACACCAATGACTTTTCGATGCTTTTCGAAGTTATGTGTGTATTTATCGCAGGTTTATAAGTGCCCGGTTATTGGCGATAGGCTCGCCACCTATTACATTGGGACCCAAACATAAACATTTATTTATCAGTTAAATTAGTATATTTAACAATTAAATTAAAATGTATCACGATAATCCTCTGAATACGCCTATTAAGAACTGATTAGGTAGAGTATTATTGTACCTACTTTCTCATTGAATTGGAAGTTTCCTGTCTGTGGATATACAGTGGTAGTTACCAAACAAAACGGTGACTAAATAAATATACTTAGTTTTGTTTACCACAGCTCTTTGGGATTTGTTCAGCAATGCGTGAGTAAACAACGATTACCGCTTACCTTATGGGGCCATGTGCTGTTTTGCTATCTTATTAGCATACAAAAGTCATCATAATCATCTTTGCGTTAGTCCCGGTCGTAGCTGAGGCCTTCAGTTTGCTATTTTTTCAGTCTATCAGTTGCGAGACTGAACCTCGATATTTTCCGCAGAACGTTATTTCACCTCCAGAATCCATTGGCGATATATAAGTATTGAATTTAGATCTTTATCAGACTTTTTAGGGCTTCAACAACCCGCAACGATTGCCATAGATGTGAGTATGACAACTTTGACCGGCTGCTTAATATGCTCTCCGAAGCACGGATTTTTTTGCAAACAATAGTAATTATATTAGTCGCTTAATTATTAGTATTATAATAGCCGTGTGGTTCCCGGCAGAATAGAATTTGGGTCACCCCATCTCTTCCCAAGGAATGGGGCTGTTTAACGTCAGATAGATATATACAGCCCAGACTTAATCACAAATGCTTGGCCCGTGGTAACTATAGTGCCCGGAATATGACTTTAGGCTCACCCCCTTTTACGTGGGACCGAATAAAATGACTGATGAAATTTGGACGTTAAGTCACCTCTGCCTAACCCTTCGGGGATAAAGGCGTGATTGTATGTAAGTATGTACAAAAGTAACTTGTATCAATATTATTGACTGTAATGGACCTATCGAATACATAGGGAAAAAGAATCTTCTCGGGCGGGACTTGAACCCGCGATCATTACTTTACAGGGGGAATGCCTTGACCAACTCAGCTACCGAGACACGCCCGATGTGATTCAAAGTTCCCTTCTACTTGTATCCGTCTTTCCCTTTGTATTTGATTTGTATATGTTTTGCCCAGACAGGCGTAAAAAAATTATTGATAGATAAAAAATCTTTAAATTAAATTATTATCCATGCTACTCCACGCTATTTTACAGCATTAAGTACTAACGCCCACTTAATGCTGTAAAATTCACTCAAATGTAGTAGACCTATATTCAGAAAGCATCTTACATTTACACAATACCGATGAGCCTAAATGTCGAACAACAAAGTATGCCATTATATAATATTTAGGGGGTAAATAAAGCAATATGAAGTGTAGTGTACAGTCGGTCGATATGGGGTATGATGAGCGGGCCAAACTGAATTATGTATGAAGGACTGGCTTCACAGATAACCTTGTGGCCAATAAACAAAGAACTAGTAAAAGTTAGAAAAGAATAAAGGGTTTTTTGTTTATCATAACTGAATGGGAAGAAATGTACAAGTGTTGTTTATGGTTAATCCAGGGATTGTAACATGGAGACCTTCTTTCCTGAAACCAATATTTAGCTTGTTAGGAGGCGAGATAAATTTCTAAGGAAATGATCGTGCATGGTCGACAGCACGAGTATGATACCTCATGTAGTTGCACACTTTCATAGACACGGTAATCATCTTGCATCGGGTGGGTAATGTGCCAGCGCAAACTGCGCAGCCGCCGCAACCGGTGCAGCTGCCGACCCAACCGGCAGAGCCGGCGTCGTTGGCCGAATTGATGGCAACCATACGTGCTGAGATGGCGGCACAGGAGGAGCGCACCAACCGGCGCGCGGCGGCTGGAGGCGATCCTCGATATCGCCCGCCGTCCTCCTCTCGCGACGCAGGCCGGGTACGCCGCTGCAGTGAGGGGGGCCCTGCCTCCACGGTGACGGCGGCGGCCCCATTGGTGCCGGCTCCCCGCCCCCCTCCAGGTCCTCCGAGTCCCGCTCAGGGTGCCCAGAGCGCTCAAGGCAAGGGGAAGGGCAAGGGCAAGGGGAAGAAGTCCCCAGCCCTGGCCTCAGCCCCGCCCCCGGCCCGGGCTTCAGTCCCGGCCCGAGCCCTGGCTCCGGCAAAATCCTCCAGCCCCCCGTCAGGGGGCTGGGAGGTAGCCGGAGCCAATAAAAAGAGACGGAACGCCGCCTAAAAGGCAGCCAAATTGGCCAGAAGGGCCAAGGCTGCCGCGATGGCAACAGCGCCGAGGAGGCTCCGCGTCCCTCGATCGACGGCCGTCGTCATAACGTTGACGGCGGAGGCGTCGGAGAGGGGTGTGGAGTACGCCCAGGTGGTGAGGCAGGCAAGGGCCTGCATCGACCTGGGAGCCCTCGAGATCCCGGATCTGGTGTGCAAGCCCACGCACACCGGAGCTCGGATCTTCGAGGTCCCCGGCGCTACCAGCGGCCCTAAAGCCGACGCCCTTGCGGCTAGGCTCAGGGAGACGCTGGACGTAGCTGACGTCCGGGTGTCCAGGCCCACCAAGTGCGCAGAGGTGCGCATATCGGGTCTGGACGACTCCATCACGGCCGAGGAGCTTAGGCTCGCCGTGGTGGAGACCGGAGGCTGTCCTCAGGACACAGTGAGGGTCGGAGCAATACGCTTCGGCCGTCGTGGACTGGGGGCAGCAGTTGTCGGCTGCCCCATCGCGGCAGCCCAAAAGGTTGCCGATGGGCGGAGCCTCCTCATCGGGGGCTTCCAAAAGGTGCAGGTACGGCTCCTGCAGGCCCGACCGGCACGGTGCTTCCGATGCCTATTGGTGGGCCACGTGGGGGTGCAGTGCACGGCGGAAGTAGCGGTCGGTGACCGTTGCTTCCGCTGTGGCCAGCCCGTTCATAAGGCCGGTAATTGCGAAGCTCCACTGCACTGTTTTAGGTGTGCAGCGGAGGGCAAGCCGGCCGACCATAGGATTGGTGCCAAGGCCTGCACCGCGGGGAGGCCGAAGCCGGGAGGCAGGCGCTCCGTCTCTGATTCGCGGCAGGGCGCGGAGATGGGGGTTCCATAATGGATCCTCAGCTCCGCGTCCTGCAGGCGAATGCGAACCACTGTGTCGATGCTCAGGCACTTCTGCTCCAGAGCATGGCACAGTGGGGCATTAATGTCGCCGCTGTCGCCGAGCCGTACATTCACTGGTTTCTCGGGCCTGCCTGGGAAACCGACCTGAACGGGTCGGTGGCACTGGTGCACAACGCCGCTGCCGGCAGCCCCCCCCTTGTTGTCGTAACAAGGGGGGAATGGCTTCGTAGCAGCACTTGTGGGGGGAATAGCGGTCGTGGCAGTCTACTTCTCGCCGAATCGAGTCATAGATGAGTACCAGCAGTGGCTGGATCATCTGGCCGTCGTCGTCAATACCTGTTACCCTCACCCGGTTCTGGTGCTCGGGGACTTTAACGCCTGGTCTCTGAACTGGGGTTCCCGGCGCACGAACCCGAGGGGCAGGGCAGTGGAGAGCTGGGCTGATAGTCTCAGCCTAGTTCTCCTGAATCGCGGGGCCGTCGCCACGTGCGAGAAGAGCTGGGGCGACTCAATTGTGGACCTTTCGTTCGCGAGCGCCCCGCTCTCAGGCCGTGTGCAGGGCTGGCGTGTCCTTGAGGAGGTGGGGACAGCGTCGGATCACCGATACATTCGGTTCGACGTCTCCCCTCCTGCGGGCGCCGCGCCGGTTACACCGGCTCCACGCGAGCCACGTTGGGTGCTTAAGCGAATGGATCGGGAGGTCCTCCTGGAGGCCGCCATCGTACAGGCCTGGGCCTCTGCGCCGGACAGGCCTGTCGACATAGACGATGAGGCGGCGTGGTTCCGGGAGGCCATGACGCGTGTCTGCGACGCGGCTATGCCTAGGGCTCCGCCCTATAATCCGAGGCGTCAGGTCTACTGGTGGTCAGCGGACATCGCGAGGCTGCGACAGGCCTCCGTGATCGCTTTCCGCCGGTGGAACAGATTCCGAAGGAGGCGTAGCCGCCCCGCGGATACGGAGCCCCGAGAAGCGGAGCTTCATGCGGGGTACAGGGAGGCCAGAAAGGCCCTCCGAGTAGCGATAAAGCAGTCGAAGGCTGCAGCTCACAAGGAGCTGCTGGAGACGCTGGAGCGGGACCCATGGGGGCGGCCTTACCTTATGGTAAGGGGCAAGCTGCGCCCCCAGGCCCCGCCGTTAACCCGGTGTCTCCAGCCGGAGCTGCTCGGAGGAGTCGTTGGCTCCCTGTTTCCAGCGCGGGCGGTGGAACATATTCCACCGCAGATGACTCCGCCACCTAGGTTGCCTATGGCGCCCAACGTGGATGACGACGACGTGCCCGAGGTCACTTGGGTGGAGCTAGAGCTGGCGGTGTTAAGGCTCAAGGCCAAGAACACCGCCCCGGGACCCGACGGCATTCCAGGCCGAGCGTGGGTCCTAGCTCTAGGAGAAGAAGACGCTCTCGAGCCCCGGCTGAGAGGGTTTCTCAGCGCATGTTTGGAGCGAGGCCAGTTTCCGAAGATGTGGAAGACGGGGAAACTGGTCCTCATCCGAAAGGCGGGGCGCCCGGCGGACTCACCGTCCGCCTACAGGCCAATAGTGTTGCTCGACGAGGTGTGCAAGCTCTTTGAAAGAGTCATTGCAAAGCGCCTCGTCGAGCACCTATCCAGGGTGGGGCCTGACCTGGCGGATGGCCAGTATGGCTTCCGCCGGAGGCGCTCCACCGTGGATGCCAGCATGCGCGTGAGGACTCTGGCGAAGGACGCCATCGCTCGGGGCGAGGTGGTGTTGGCGGTGTCACTGGACATCGCCAACGCATTTAACACCCTGCCCTGGAGCTGCATTAGGGAGGCGCTCGTGTATCACGAAGTGCCTCTCTACCTTCGCCGCATAGTCGGGGCGTATCTGTCGGAGAGAGCAGTCGTCTACCCAAGTGCGACCGGGCTCGGTCGGCGAGAGATGTCGTGTGGTGTTCCGCAGGGATCGGTCCTGGGACCGCTACTGTGGAACATCGGTTACGACTGGGTGCTTCGCGGGGAGCTCGTGGACGGTGCCGCCGTCACGTGTTATGCGGATGACACGCTGGTGACGGCGTGCGGGGCTACATACCGCGAAGCGACCCTGAAGGCCACGACCGCGGTTGCCCAAGTCGTGGAACGGATTCGGCGGCTGGGTCTCGAGGTGGCTCTGCATAAAACCAAGGCCATGTTCTTTCATGGGCCTCGGCGCGTGCCACCGGAGGATTCCAGCCTCATAGTGGGAGACATTTCCATCGGCGTCAAGGCCCAGATGAAATATCTGGGGCTCGTTCTCGATGGCCGGTGGAACTTCGGGGAGCATCTCCGAAGACTGGCCCCCAAATTGAAGGACACAGCTGCCGCTTTGGGGCGGCTGCTGCCCAACATGAGGGGGCCGGATGACTCCTGCAGGAGACTCTACGCGGGAGTCGTGCGGTCCATGGCCCTATATGGGTGCCCAATATGGGCGGACACCCTGACGGTCCACAATGCGCGTCTGCTGCGTGGACCGCAGCGTGCAATGGCCAGCAGGGCCATTAGGGGGTACCGCACGATATCCTTCGAGGCGGCGAGTCTCCTTGCCGGACCCCTACCGTGGAACCTGGATGCGAGAGCCCTTTCGATGCTATATCGGTATCGTAAGGAGGCGCGGGAGCAGGGACGGGAACCCGAGCCCGAAGAAATTCGGGCCGTGAGGTCCCAGCTCCACAGGGACATGGTAGCGGAATGGGAGCTACGACTTGGGCGACCAAGCGCAGGGCACGCCGTAATAGCGGCGGTAAGACCCATCATGGAGGAGTGGCTAGAGAGGCCACACGGCAGCCTCTCGTAAAGTAAAGTAAAGTAAAGTATCTCTTTATTGTGTACACCAAGGATAAAAACATGTGTTGTTTGTAGGTACATTTCAGGTATAGACAATAAGCGGCCTTATCGCACAGTGGCAATCTCTTACAGGCAACCTTTGGATGGAGAAAGAGATAGAAACCATGCTTGGGTAGCATGGTGCACAAAGTCCAAATATTGGTGTATTTTACAGTGTATTGTACTTAGGACACGTTTTATACAATATACCTAAGTATACAAATAAATATAGGTACATACACACATACATACATACACATATACATACATATACATACATTCATATATACATACATACATACATATATACATACATATACACATACATACATACACACATACACATACATACGCACATTCATACATAACCTATCTTACGGTTTATGGAGGTGTGAACAATGTGTCTACATGTAGCCGATGTCCCGCAGGTAGTAATCATACACAGTTTTTTTAAAAACTGGTAAGGATTGTGCACGTCTAATTCTTACCGGCAAAGCATTCCACAGGCGAACAGCTTGGACGGAGAAGGATTTGTCAGTGAATTTTGTGGAATGCCCCGGCATTTTCAGTCTCAAATTCTCTGCCGATCTCAGAGACCTGGAATGTGTAGCGTCCAGAAACTCGAATCGGTTTTTAAGGTAAGAGGGGGTAGCAGGATTGAAGAGTATGCTGTACAATAGTGAGAGTATATGAGTATTCCGGCGAAGTCGGATAGGCAACCACTTGAGCTTTCTTCGATATTCGGAAATGTGATCATATTTGCGTAGACCAAATATGAATCTTATGCAGAAGTTCTGGAGTCTCTCAAGCTTATTCAGTTGGTCTTCAGTGAGATCTAGATAGCTGGCATCTGCATAATCAAGGATGGGAAAGAGAAGCGTCTGTACTAGCGCAATCTTGGTGGCAACAGGCAAGAAATTACGGAGCCTACGCATGGACCCCGCAGCTGCGTACATTTTACGGCTAAGTTCTTGTAATTGAGGGCCCCAGGATAAGCAGCTATCGATATGTATCCCTAGGTTCTTGACTTTGTCGCTGTATGTGATGCTAGTTCCGTTACACGTGACCTGTGGGAGCGTTGACCACTCAATCCTTGCGATCATCCAAGGGCTGCCTACAATGATAGCTTGAGTCTTGCTCGGGTTCACCTTCAGACCGTACGATGTGCTCCATTTGCAAATTGAATTCAAATCAGCGTTCACAGTATCAACTGCCTTGTTCAATTCGTTCAGTGGTGCTTGGGAGTAAATTTGGAGATCATCTGCGTACAGGTGGTAGGATGAAGTTAAATTATTTGTGATGGTGTTTATGAACATTGCGAAAAGTAGTGGAGATAAAACGCCACCCTGTGGCACGCCAGCAGATGTATTACACCAAGAGGAGAGGGTATCTTCGATATTAATACGCTGCCGGCGACCAAACAGGTAACGCAGGTGATTACCGGACACGGGTGTTTCGGGAGTTACCTGTGTCGGATCCGGAAGGAGCCAACGTCCGAGTGCCATCACTGTGATGCGAGCGAGGACACAGAGCTGCACACGCTGACCGAGTGCCCGGCGTGGGACACGCCGAGGCGGGTCCTAGTGGCGGCTCTAGGGGTGGGAGTCCTCACACTCGTCACATTGCTCACAGCGATGGTACGATGCGCAAACGCTTGGGGTGCGGCCGCCTCCTTCTGCGAGCAAGTAATGCTCGAGAAGGAGGTGGCCGGTCGGGTCCGGACCAGACTCCGGGCCCGGGAAGCCCGTGCAGAGCGAAGGCGAACCGGACGTCGGAGGTCGCAGAATCGTCGGTCTCCGTCCTCCATGAGCGCTGGCCTGGGGGTGACCGGTGGAGCCGCCTGTCACCCTAGCAGAAGCAGGCCGCGGCGGCGGCGCAAAGTGCGCCTCCCCGTAACCGGGGCTAGATGGGGACATTTTGGTCCCCACAACCCGAAGGGGGCCATCTCGAAAGAGATGGTCCTGGGTCTGCCGGGGTGCGAGAGATATGCTTTTGGCAATCTCACCTCCGGCAGCCAAGGACCCAAGACGGCGTGCGTTTTAGTCGGTTCGAGTCCGACATAACCGCCTCCACCGGCTCCGTGGGGGTGGTATCCGTGGGGATTTTTCGCACGATAAAAAAAAAAAAAATCGGGTGGGTAATGTGCTTGTTTGCCAACTATGTGGTATAAAAAGTATTAAGAGAATAATTTGAATGATTTTTTTATAGCATATGCCAACTTTAAAGTTCGAAAAAAATTGGAATTTTTTTTTCGCAGAGATTATTTGTCAGGTCACTTTTTCACCTCAGTTCCTTTTTTTTATCGTGCGAAAAATCCCCGCGGACACCACTCCCACGGAGCCGGTGGAGGCGGTTATGTCGGACTCGAACCGACCAAAACGTTCCTGAGACACAGTGACCCATTATTTTTAATTCATTTCAATGAATACTCAAGTATCTCACTTAACCCACAGCCATTAAGTCCGGAAAATTAACAGCTGTAAAGTAGGTACTTAACGGCAGACTGGTTCGAATGACCTATTTTTAACCCCACGAAAAGCGAGGGGTATTTTTACCTGCTGATCATTCTGTGTATTTTTGTGTTCAGTTTGGGAGGAACGACGCCACAGATGGCACCGTAGCTCCAAAACAAACGTGCCGATTTCAATGCAGTTTTCTTATATGAAACATGATGAATTCATATCACTCATCGATATGGTCTTTGGCTTAAATTTACTAAACCCTGTTCAAACAATTACTCTTTTCTTATTGACTAGTAATCTCACTAACTGCCGTTAGTTCGACAGATTTGAATTTGGCGATCTTGTAAACTAATAGCATTTTTATGACATGATGAGTAATCTTGTAAAATATTCAAGAGTCTGTGTGATACCTAACTGCTTAGCAAGATTTGGATTATTTAGGCTCAATAGAATGTCTATTGCAAATTCATGTTTTTCTCGAAAAGTTGCCATCACAAGTACCAACTATTACCTACCTAATTTCAACATTAAGAAATAAAAATTCAAACAGCTCGAAATAAAAATAGAACTTCAAAAAGTTGTTCATAACTTTTGAAGTTCCATTTTTTACTTTTTGAAGATTTTTTTGTTGGTGGTTTTTCAGTTCAATTTTTATGTCTACTCACGTTGTAAAATATAGAAGAGCTAGTATAGAACAAAAGCAGCATTTACTTTACATATGAATTATCCTCCTCTGTGCTCTTAGAGGATAACTAGAGCATTCAATCAAGCGCTACCGTGGTAACGCTTAGCTTACGACTTGTGACATGATACATGTCACAAGTCTGTGTTCAAAATTATGTAAACCGAATAATATATGTGAGACGATCTGCCCCTTAGTCTTTGTACTCCTTTGTTTTAATCGAGAGGGTTTCCTTATCTTGTGTTTATTATAGCAGACGTTTTCTAAAAGGATTATATTACATTGTCATACATTAGGTTATTCAATTTAATTGTATTTTGAGGCTATATCATTAGCCATATCTGTCACTGTTAAACGTTTCGCGCTTGGTGTTTTTGGGGTCTTATCAAGATCTTTAAGGCTCAAATCAACGTTTCCTTTACCTAATAATATAATTTTTGTTGGACACTCAGGTACAGGTTTATTTTATATTCATCAAGACACTGTGTGCGAGTATTTCTTGTTTGTTAATGAAAATTAAATCCTTTGAATTCCTTTGAATCTTCAGATTCAGAACAATATTTGAATTTGATTTCCCTCAGTAGCTGCGTCATTCGAATAAGCTATTCAATTTCTTTATAAATATTTACTTTTTTTCATTATCTTAACTGATCACATTACTATGTAAATGAAATCTTTTCAAATCCTTAATTCCTTACAATTTCAAAAGAAAAATCCGCAAGAAAATCGTCAACACGACTTTTTTAACCCTGCTTTAATCATTTAAAAAAACTGGCTTATCTGCATCAAGAGGATGAAGGTTCTAATTACTTGGTCTTTTAAGTCCCCTAGATATCTTAAGGGACGGTTTGTGAGCTCAACAATTAATCAGTCTACAAAATAATGGTATTGTTATGCGCTCAATTTATTATCACTGCAAAGAATCTCCCAAACAATTCCGGTTATCCTTTGTTGTTGAGTATTATTAAAGGGTTTTTCTCCGTGATGCTTTTTGTAATTTAATTTACTCGAATCTATGTTTAATTTTGGGTTTTAATCTTCAAGTGTTTTCTTTTGAAGTACTAACTTCATCATCTTCATCATCATCAATCTTATAGCGTTTTCCTAATTGTGTTCAAAATTTGCATTTCTTTTTTCAAAATTTTAAAAATTTGAAGCTCGAGGTCCATCTATTGTTTTCCCAGGAGTGACTTTCATTTGACCTTCCAAGCATGAGAAGAAAGTCGGTGCCATGGCCGTGTCTGTTGTTTACTACCCTATAGGAGGTGAAGTTTACTTGGTTATTATAGTGTACACCTTAATCAAGCTTAAACTTCATTCATAATTCCTTGGTAAATCAAAAATGCTAGTGCAGAATCATCATATATATTGTCACTCCTATATATTTTGCTCTTTCAAGAATAATAACACTATGAAGGTAAATAAATTATAATCACAGAATTTCATCCCACGCACGCTCAAGCTGTGGAATGATCTCCCCCTGCCGTGGTTTTCCCAAGCGACTTCAATATGGGGTTATTCAGAAGGGCATTAGAAGGTTTCTTCAGGGTAGGCAGCACGTGTAACGACCCATGCATCCACAGGCCACGATAACCACTTTCCATCATCCCCTGCCGTGTGCTTGTCTACCGCATAATTGGTATAAAAAATCATTATATTTCACCCACCAATTATTACAATATCATCAGAGAAGGTAATTCGATTTTTAAAATGTTAATACGGCCATAGCGATGAATTTATTTTAAATTACATTTTACGCAATTGGCATTCCAACAATGAGCACAATTAGGAATCTGGATAATATTCCTCAGTATTAATAACTCGCTAACGACACAGCGTCGCGTGATAACCATTATGCTAAAAGCCTGTGGTGCTTCTTCTAATGTGTCTTCAATTTAGAGTAACGTAATCTTTATCACGTCATTTGAATGTATTTTATGCCTGCAGTTATGGAAACAATTGTCCTTTTTAGGTGGCAATCTTTTTTACAATTGAATGAAATTAGGTACATTTACTTGGTTCTTAAAATTGTCAGATAAATATGCTTAAGCGGTTTGTTCATGTGAAAAAGATTTATGGCGCACATATTTTTTTCAATCTTTGGTACATTTCTCTCTTAATTTTTATACGAGAACATTACTTATAAGTGTATACATGTCATGTACTTGATTTAAAATTTTACAATAATAATGAATAGTTTTTTATTGGTATATCGGTTTTTCCAGGAGGGACTAACATCTGGCCTCTTAACCCCGAGAGGAAAGACTGTGTTGGAGCCTCTTTTGTTGTTTATGTACTGCATTAAGCGGCAGGTGAGTTTGACTTGGGCCCCAGCTGAGCGTATAGCATTATGCGCTAAACGAAGTGAAATCTATTCATCAAAATCAGATTTTGTTTTCACAAAAAACATAATATATATTACCTTATTTATTGCTCGTGTTTTTCCCTAAACTCATTTAAAAATTAAACTGACGAAATGTTCTTTTTATTTCAGTCTCATAATCGTCCAGCTTTACCTGTACTGTTGCCAAACACTGAATTTATTATGTTTAATTTTTGGAGCATTTGGTGATACCAACTCAAATTGTACAATTTTTGCATTTCATTCATGTGTATTTACCGTATTTGATGTGGATTTAAATTAAAATTTAAGTAGGTGCCCCATAACCGTAACTACTAACGTACTAACGAGCGCGTGTACTAGGTAGTTCTATTTACTTATCATAAGAAAATTGAGCACTATATTTAGTGAAATCAGTGGAATTTAACGATCTCACCACTTTCTGCAAAATATGCCTTTAGTTTTACATACATTTAAGTACACTGATAAAATCCTCCATGGGCTGCATTCTTATATATTGACTTATTAGTATTCTTGAAAGAAGAAGTAGGAGTAAAAATAAAATGTAATATTAAATAAAAATAAAATACTCAAGGATTAGCCAAGTTGCAAATTTCTTTCATCTTAGTAGCGTTACGCGCAGTTTGGCGAAAACGTGATCAAAATACGTGTACTTGTATAAAACTAGCAAAATTAACACAGCAGAAGTGAGCATTTAATTGAATGGTTGATTT
This sequence comes from Eilema sororculum, assembly GCA_914829495.1. NCBI lineage: Eukaryota > Metazoa > Arthropoda > Insecta > Lepidoptera > Erebidae > Eilema > Eilema sororculum. Next base: position 9,175,223 of record OU618545.1, on the reverse strand, counting down.
CAAGGCAAAGCGAGTAGTATACTTATAACATAATTATTTCTATTGCATTGCAGTTTTCAAGTGATGATACACTTATATTACAGATACAATAGCACTAACGGTAAAGGTCCGGTAATATTACTGTGGTCAAGGATACCATGGAATTTTGCTTTCGTATCGAAAGGACATTTAAGCACAACGCCCTATTTGCAGAGTGTCTAAAAAATTCTAAATACAAAGTATTTATTCAAAATTGTGTAGCACTACTACAGTTTTGTGACGTCAAATTCTGCTTAAAACTAAGTTTACGACCGCTTCCTAGGCACCAGTGGGGAAGAAACGGCGTAACAAACTCCACTGTAGCATTTTACAGACGTCAATTTACAAAAAAAGTAATTTCTCAAGACTAAATATGGACGAATGTACATTTTGACTCGTGTCAAGATACTTAAAGTATATAAAAAAAACTTATAATAAAATAATTAACCTAACTTAACAAAAACAAAAAGAACTTTACTCTGACATAACCATTTCCATGTACCGTGATACCCGGAGATTTCAAAGCCAAATAATTACATTTCTTTGTAAAAACTTATGCTGCTGCTCAATCTATTACCCATTTAGAGAAGTTGAGGACTTAGACACAGACGTCTAATGGATGAGTAGGGAGCAAACTTAGGAACACTATTAGTTTCCAGCTATCAATTTATAGTTTTCTTACCAAACTTCTCTAATATAAGGTCTAATTCAAACTTTATAAAAAGTTTTCGCCTTACTAAAGTCACTCCACGCGAGGTCGAGTTTGACTCCCTTATCCAACTTTTTTTATCTATTTTTGTTTTGTATCCTTTTTCATTCACTACCTATAAATTTATAAAAATCTTGCAATCTTCTTAAGCTCACCTCGGAAACTCTGGCAATTGCTTTTGAGCTTTACTGTTCTTTTTATCTTGTGAAGTGAAGCTCTCAGCAACAGTAACGTGATCACTTTCATAAGATAACGATGAACGAAAGAGCATTAATTTATCTTAAGTTCACTTTTGACCATTGTGGTGATAACGCCAGATATGCTTAACGATCACTTAATAACAATTATCTCTTTTATGTTGTGATTGCTAACAGAAACGATTACTATGTGGTCGTTAAACCAAATTAGCTTTTTCATTAATTAACTGTCGCTGCAATTGAATACGCCGATTTCCCAAGGGCTGGCGAAAACCACAGAAAAAACCGCTTGTAACAATTTTAAAATGTGAAGAGTTGGGTACTGGGCTGACTTTTTTAATTAGTCTCTTTATTTCTTTATGGGCAGTAAAAAAGATATAAAAGTAAGTATCTCTTGTTTTGTTAGCAACAAATGAATTTAGATAACCACTTATGATACCCGAGTTTTATTTCGCGAGTCATTTTAGAGATTATTACAGTTGTTGGTCAAAATAAGGTAATAATTTATTTCATATCTTAGAAGAATCTGGTTTAGTGCCAAAATTTGAAACTAACTCTTCTTGTTTGTTACTCGTCATAAAAGGTTTGATGATGTTTTTGAAATAAAGCTGTATATGTCATGAAATATGACAAAAGGAAGCGTGGGAGTTATTGAAGTAAACTTAACTGTGAAACATTCTCAGTCGTTAAGCTGTTTATGTATATTATTTTAACTTTGCTCACTTTACACAATAGAAACTTTACCTTGAAAAAATTCGCAAGCAAATAATACTAGATTCATTTCGTATTCATTATATCGATATTTAGAACATTAATTTGCATTGATCTTTATACCCAGATGGGTCGACACTGGACTAGACTACTAGACGGTCTTGACGCAGAACTGGTACATACCAGTATCACCAATACAACATTATCTATAAACAAATCATGAAACTTTTACAATTTGTAGTTTCGTAGTATTAGTACCTAGTAACTACAAAACTACGAATATCCACCATTCTACATTGTGATTTCATAGGTCTTAATCCTAACCAACTATAGGGTGTCTCAGTAAGAATGCACTTTTTAAAATTGGAATATATTTTTTTTCATGCAAATGCAACTCTGAAGTTTTACAGTTGTCACCTCAGTTTATCCCGATTATTAAAAATGGAGCGCTTTTCGAAAGAACAACCCGTTAAAATTGTAAAAACTCATTACAAAATAATCGATTTACTGCAGCAACGATTTCCAAAACACATTATCTCACGAAATTCTGATGTCAACTGGCCACCAAGATCGTACGATTTAACGCCGTGCAATTTTTTTATTTGGGGTTTTGTGAAATCTCGAGTTTGTGCGAATAAACCCGAAACAATTCCTGAGCTCAAATCGAAAATCTAACGCGTCACCGGTGAGATACAGCCTCTGTGCAAAATTCAAGGAAAATTAATATTTTATTCCATACTTAATCGGAACATGTCTTCTTTAAAATACAATAAAAATATCACCACTCTGTCATAAAATACTTGTATTTATTTAAAAATTAAAAAGTGCACTCTTATTGAGACACCCTATACAAATAGCGTGTATTCAAAAATGTCTCTAGTAGTCGAATTGAGATAGGTTACAGCGAAGCTCTCATTCAAATTAGACCACTCGACGGAGCAAGTACCTCCATCAGCAAAAATTACCGTTCTCTGTGTAGTCTCCAGAGTTCTTTGTACAGGCAAAAACAATAGCGTTATTGTCAACAGTAGAATTACTTTAGAATACTTCATCTTTTTAATTATCCATTCTTTATTTGTCCAAAACATAATTTGAACTAGTTTATGTTTAGGGGATAAGTACCTTGCAAGCGTCTTTATGTTTTGTGAAGTTTGAACCTCATATCGACTCATACAAATGTATGAGTTGATATGGAATTGATAATAGGACTGACGTAAATAACACAATGAAATTGCTCCTGAGCTAAGTTTTTGGCCTGAAATTTCTGTTTTTGTAGGCTTGGGAACAGAATTATATACGGTAAGAATCGCGAGGAACAGCATATCGTGGTATCACTTAATGTTAAAATTAGTTCAAAAACTTAGACTATTTTCAGTAGTTTGAACATAGAAATTAAAATAAAAAGAAATACTTAATATGAGGTCCGGTTAACTGTACCATGGAATATTTTTGTACCCATAGTCCGTTTGACCGGACAACTTAACCGTACCACGGGTAATAGATGGAATATTGATCAAAATTGAAATTATTGTACGAATGCTCTCGACAGGTTGCAGCGACGTCCGGTCCGCATTATTGGGAATGCTGAGGTCACGAACACCCTCGAGCCTTTCCAGATGCGTAGAGATGTTGCGTCTTTAGCATTTTTCTACCGTCTCTACCATGGTGAATGTTCTGACGAGCTCTTCCAATTAGTCCCACCCTCCCCTTTCCTTCACAGGACGACACGTGCAGGGCTAAGATGCCATCCATTACACGGTGCAGAGTATAACTGCTAGAACCAAGCGTTTCAGTGACTTATTCCTATGCCGCACCACTAAGACTTGGAACTCCCTGCCAGCTCACGTGTTTCCTTCTTCGTACAGTCCCGGGTCCTTTAAGCGGGGCGTAAAAAGGCATCTAATGAGGCCGTCAAGCTGAGTGCCACCACTGTTAACATGGTTTACGATGGTGACCCTCTTTCCGAGACTTTGCCTTTAGCTTAACATCAGGCGAGGTGAAGATATATAGACAGTTCTGCAAAATTATACCAAATATAGTTGCATACAGCTTTCATTGTTTTAATACACGTTCTTAATAGTTTTCTTCGTCGAGTCAGTAACAGCCAGGTTTAAATAAAAATACGGTAAACGTGCTTTGTGCGCTGTGACATATTAAAATTAAAACATTTTTGAGCACAACTTTCTCCTTAATTGCTTTATATTTATTATAATGCAGTAAGCAATCGTGTTGATGTATAAACAGTTTTTTAATTAAATGTTTCATCACTGAGTTAGTTTTTAGTTCAAAGTAAGTAGTAGGTATATTTTATCAATTTGAAGTTCGCCAAGTCACATAATATATGACATAGCTATTTTTTTTCCCGATGTTTTTCGAACTTTATAGTTATTTTTGTCAAGTTATAAAATAGTAATTCGATTCTAGGTTGTCGAAATAAGCTTCTCGAGACGTACTGTCCCATTTTTATACAAGTACAGAATATAGGATGATGGGCGCAAATGAGAAAAACATCCCTGGGCCCAACTCCAATCGAAATTAGTAAAACATCAATTAACTTTTAAACTCTCGCGTTCCATGATTTGGTAGTGAGTTCTTAGTTCTAAGAACCTACTACCTCACGGACTCGTAGACGGCGGGCGTGCACTAGGTACTGCGCCAGTCAGCCTGTGACCACGGCCGGTGTAAACTGGCCGAAACGTCAGGCAAACTAAAGGTACCTTACCATGATCGTGATGATTCCCGTTATTTATTATTGTAAAACATCAATTATCTAAAGCCAATCCTCATTTAGTATCGACGTCTGTAAGATTTTTATAATTTTAACAGAGCATTTATTTACAAAACAAAATATTAAATGAAACTAAAATCTATGACAACAAAAATAGAACGATAGTTAAAATATTTTCAAGGTTTTTGTGAAAGTTTCCACCGGCAATGAACCCAATTAGGAACTTAAAGGGTCGCGTATAACAACCCTCAAGCCGGTGGGGCGGAAAATGTAGGGGTTCATGACTTAGACAAGGACATTATTATATGTCAATGGTTATAGTTGTTCGGGATATAATTAGTGTATTGGATTTTGGTACAAGAACAGATGTCAGGATACGCATATTTTTGCTGCAGCCAAATAAACAGATGCAAACATTAAAAAAATAATTGTACAACTGTCTCTCTACTACTACATCTGACTTTTTACAAAACCACCAACAGTTATGGGCTAAAATATGAGTCCCGGCTATCAATTGTAGTTCTTCTTATTTTGTTGAATTCATAAGAGAGTCGTTAATTGTATCGAGTTATTTAGCCATTGTTACTTAAAATGAATGACCTCTTGCTGCTGGAGACGAATCTAATCGAATTTCATTTGAGCGCCAATCATAATCGCATCCAAAACTGGCATTTTGGTCATATTGGTGCTCCAATTGCAATCTTTCACTTGTCGTTTACATACAGATTCATTTTACTTTTTGTGGGAACGACTGTCGCTAGAGGAAAACCTACAACAGAATCTTATCTGTCACCTCATCTGCAAGGCGGTACAGATCACCTTGCATTGAAAATCTTGATAAGTCCTCATGCATCCATGAATCTATTCCACGGCATTTCGAATACATTCGTTCATAGCCTGTTGTACATATTGATCAACCAGTTAGCTTTATTGCCCAATGTGAAACGACTCCCAGCATGTTTATTGCAAGTAAATTATTTTTCAGAACAACATAAACGTCGTTTGTGTAAAACGAATGGACAGCGAGTGCCGTATGATAAATGGCCTGCTGTGTTCGACGGGTGTCGTGTCACGTCAGACCTGAAGTTTTTGAATTAAACTCGGCGTGACTGACGGGTAGTGATAGACCACTGTAGGAATGTTAGAATGCTGTATTTCCACTCTTACCAAGTAACTGAACAACTACGATGTATTGTATATATAAACTCATGTTGAATTATGTTTTAGTAGAAGATTATATCTATACAAATTGATATACCTGAATTTTAGTTTGTGATATTAAAATAACAGCTTTTTGTTTACTCAGAAGGTACCTTGAATGAATTTTACAGCATTAAGTATGCTCCTTTTTTACCTTCATTTTTTTAGCTTTTACCTTTACCTACTTTTTACAAAAATGCAATTTGTAATAATGCTGTCTGTTTTTTTGGCTTGCAATTTTCGAATTGGCTGGGCTGACTGACAGATTTTTCCCGTCACATAACTGATGTTAGAACTGAGAGTTTTAATTTAAAAACAAATATAATATTAGGGTTTCTCATAATAGATAAAAAAAAAACAGATTGAAGTATACTGCATACATCTGGACGAATTCGCGGACACAGCTAGTATATTTATAAAAAAGAATATACACACACTAGTAAGGTTTCAAATAAAATATAATAATCATACCTACTCTGAAAGAATTTGATTTATTTTCCACATGACTAGCCAATTTTAATCTCTAAGGATATATTGACCATTTCCTGAACGAAAACCTTTAAGGGCATTCGACTATTCATCTTCCTGTTCTTCGCATGACTTAAAGGGTCAATCGTGGAGAGTGGATAATTTAGTGCTATGAAAGGTATACATATTAGGTACTTTTTGACCGAGATTTCGTCCACGTTAAGGTTATATTTATAATTTTGTAACCCGAACCCCAACATTAATGTAATTCTTCGTTACAACAGATGTCATAGTCAGTTGAAACAAGTAATTGCTTTTTACAAGAGGTTCAAAGGATGTTTTATAATTTTCTTGTTTATAAAAGAGCAAAGAAAATTCTCTCTCTTTCAACCCTTTTTTTTGAGCATTTTTACATGTCCTCGCAATAATTCGGCACAATATTCTGTGAATCATACTTATAAAATGTTAAATAGTTGTCGACTGATTTATAATGTATTTGTATACTTATAATGTGTAAAAAAGTGTACAATAAGCACCTGGGTGAATTTCTCAAACGTAAAATTTTCGCGGCGTGACTGAAAATCATACCTTAAAGTTAACATATAGTAATGATTATTTTTTGTAAGAAAGATATCGTTTTTCTCTATATGCACGTATAAATTATATTATTGAAACTATTTTTGTGAGTGTGTAAAAAATGTATTTTCACCTAAATTCTAAGCTTGGTGGCGCGTCCACAACCTGTTTTCTTGGGAATGATCACAGTTTAATCAAAACTTCATTAGTTTACTGAGTATACTTAATCATAATTCGATTCGGCATTATTTTAGCTATCTTCCATAATGTCATTCGTAGTATTTAGTACTATACTTTATCTTAAAAATAATTTATAAGATGCGTCCGCGGCAAATGTAAAATTTTGGTGGGATTTATAAAAACATCGAAGGAGTCGTATTGAAAGTACCTATAAGGACGACACTATCATCATTGGAAACGTTCAGTTGGGTGTTAATGAGAACCAGTGCCAGTTGTCCCCAGTCCCGTTTCGTTTTTCTGCCAAACACGTAAGTAGGTCGTTTCATAAGCATCGGACAAAAATATTGTAATTTTTGTGTTGATTATTTAAAACGGTTTATTCTCATTGTATGTTTTAATATTTAAGTATAGTGTACAGGTTCAGTATGTGTATTAAATTTTGGTAATGTAACCACTATATTCTAAATAGTATTTTTATAAATAATTTTTTTAGACGTGAAACTAATTTTGGTGGAGCAATTTTGGTGAATTTGGTGGGGTTTTACTAATCATCAAAATTGTATATTTACACCAAAATTTGTTTTTATAGTTATTTGATTAAGCTCCTACGTAGTCCGACGGGCTACTAGGTCAGGTGACCTCTACGTAGTATACCCTGGGCAATGGAGAAAGCACCGCCTCTCTCCCTAGGTGGGAAAGAGGTTGTTGGCTGTTGAAGGTTGTTCAGAAGCTTTCCTAATTTTCTCTCAGATTAACCATTAGCATATGAACTACCCATACAAAAGACGGGCGAGGAGTTGGGTGAAGTCAGCTGATACCGCAGTAGGGACAGGCCGGTGTGGTGGAGCATCGTGCGCTCTTTCCGTCACCTGCTTCTACTGGCGTGAAAGGCGGCCTCACTCTTTACTACTAAGCCTACGCCGTTAAAATCTGCCCAACCTTCTTCCTTCCTCTCCACTGTCAACATCATTTGGCTTTTCTTCCTCTGCTTTCTCACTTACATGAAAGCTACCGTAGATGCAAGAGTGCCTCATGCAATCTTTTGCACGTGACTCCACGCAACAAAGCGATGAAGTCGAAGATGTAGATGACACGCAACTCCTGCTTATGTTGCTCCAGCAGCTAGCACTTTGCTATCGTGTAAAAGGTACTCAATCTTCTCCACAGAAGGCTTCTGACCTCAACCGTCCTCAAGTTCCTACATCCACATCCTCACATGTTGCACCAATCTATCGGCGTCTACCACCGATTTTAACAGCATATATGGGCAGTTATGGAGTGATTGTCTGATGCTATCCGACCAAAATACCACGCTGATTGGGAATGGACTAAGGACAGATCCTAGATGTACCCCGACAGTGATAAGGAAGATTCTCATATTGCCAACAGTGGTTCGAACAACCGAATCAGAATCGTGGTACATGTCTCGGATGGTGTAAACCTCTGGAACCCTTTTGAACCGCAATGCCCATCAGCTCACCGCGTGAGAAACTTAGTTGAAGGACTCCTGTAAGTTCAGAAATAGACATCACACTACCAACTTGTCTTGCCACTACCAAGTGTCCATTGCATATCTTCCGTCCACCCTTAGGCATACCGAGTACCACCTCTCCCACTTTGAGAATAACTGCCTAAATCTTTTCCCAGCAATCTTGAATAAGTTCGTCGATAATATTGGCGCCATTAGAGTAAAATATAATCCTTGTTAGAAGCAAGGATAGATAGAACAATCAAATGTTTTGCTTTTATACTGAAACTACTAACAACTAAAGTGGTTTTGCCATATAAAAATGAAGTTGGTGATAAAAGGGTAAAAATTAAGGGTTATATGTAACTATTAAGTGCCAAATTCTAGAAAAAAAACAAAGAAATAGTATAAGTAATAATAAATAAAAAATAAAAATAAGATGATATGCAATTTTGGTGTTAGACACCAATTTCGGTGTATTGAAAATTCAGGTGTATAAAATAAACAAGTAATTCCCAGGGCTAATTAGACTATTCAAACATAATAGGCATAAAATATGTATTTCTAGCTAAATATTGAAAGAGATTACCTAAATATCTAGAAATAAAAAAAATCACCAAAATTAGCTAAAAATTCATAGATGTTGAAATTCACCCACCTACTTTATAAATAGCATGCAATAAGAGGTACTTATACGCATTAGGTACATTGTTGAAATGTAGTAAGTTTAACCTAACTTACCACAACCAATAACAATGATAAACTTTGAAAACAGATTACTACAGATTAGGTACGTTATAAAAAAAGTACGTTGCAATAACGAACGTAGCAATTTGTAATATAAGCCGTGTGGCCGCGTTCTTTTAATGCCCAGCTAAAACATTCTTCAACAGAAAACAAAATTGCTGAAATGCCACTGAAATAAGGACACAGAAATCCTGTAGGTACAGGTAATAAGTGAAAGTGGCTCCGCACCGCCAAATTAAATATGAATGCTCTTGTAACAGTACTCTTTCGTAGTTGAAATATAATCCCCTACCTTTTTCAGTTCATGCTGTTTTTATTGTAGTTTTTACGAGCGACGCGACAGCGATGGCGACGCGGGTGGGTTAATAATAATGCTTATAAATTTTGTATTGACTTAGGTTGGATTTTATAGTCGGTAATTTTTTTCTAATATAGCCTATGATGAAATATTCTTTATATGAGTATTTAAAAATATAATAGCCATTTTTCAGTTGCGTCAAAGTCGTATGTAAACTTCAAGCTCCAAGGTAAAAGCTTCTAATACTACTGGGAATAAAATTAAAGTGATAATCAAAATACCTCTAGCGGTTCTTACTATGATTTAAACCTAAGACTGCGACTGACACAAATAAGCTTTTAAGTACATGCAGGAGTCAGACAACCTGTTTGTTATTCAAATATCTGTTTTTGGTATGTTTCCCGAGCACAATACGGCGAGTTACACAGTTGGGAAACTGAGAAACAACTATAATATCAACCTGGTGATATATCTTTACTCAAAACTTTGACTGAAATAATAACGTTAATGGGGAGGAACGCGATTATGGTAACCGTACAGTCAGCATTTGATCGACTTGACCAGCAAAGTACTCGATAAGATCTTAATACATAACATAGCATAACATAAACTCACGCCAGTATTCCCCGAAGGGGTAGGCAGAGGTGCTAGCACCCACATTTCGCCAGTTTATGTTTAGGTCCCAATGTAATAGGTGCTGAGCCTATTGCCATTAACCGGGCACTAGGATAGGGGACTCTTTTTTTCCGCACATAGCCTCTCTTCTTGGGCCATTGTACGTGAAGTAACCGGGCACTTATAAACCTATACACACATAACTTCGAAAAGCATCGAAAAGATCATTGGTGTGTGCCATGGTAAACCTGGGGTCGAACCCGAGACCTCGTATGGTATTAAAACACTTTTGAGCACCCTGCTAGTCAAGATCGCTCTGATGCGAACTTTACATGCATACCTTTGAATTGCCTGGACGTTTCGACCAGGTTACACCAGCGATATTATTGTAAATCATGGGAAAATGTTAGCTTTGAATAGAATAATTTACATTTATATAATTTCTGTAATGTTGTGCTACCTACTGGCATATCTTTAAAAATCTCTTTCAGTTATCGTTAACATGGACCAATTACATGACTTTGTGCTCCGTAAAATTCACATCATGTAATACAGCTTGTATTTTCACAAACAAGAATAATGGAAAGCAAATCCATTTTTTATAAAAACAATTTAAATTGTCGCGCACGTACAAGCTATCTTTATTATTTTCCATAAAATATAAACGATGAAAGTCATCGGTGTACACATCGCTGAATTCTGCCACCCTTTCAAACAAATGAATGTAAAATTTTGTTACCCCACTCACAAACAAAATAAATTATGCAGGCTTTGTCCATTACATACTTTATCTCTGAGACACCTACATGGATATACGAATACCAGAAGGGAAAATTGAAAAGAGATGAAACAACCTAAACTTCTTCTGAACGTCGCTCCTTATTGCATACATAGCTTGTAATTTGGAGTCTAGGGCTTGCTCATATCATAATTTTGATACTTTTATTACTAAAGAAGATACTGTCGTATGATCCTCAACCCTTGAGGAAAGTATGTGCCAGAGCTTTATCTACTAATTGGCAGGTATACCTGATTGCAATTGAGATTGTCGTTGTTGGTGGAAAAGGCGTTAGTTTAGTAATGTTAGACCAAATCACGTGATTTCTTGATATGACGCATACCAGAGTATTTAGGGTGATTCGCAACGGATCAGGTCATTCTTAGAAATTTGTAAAATTCTTTTTTCTAAGAATGACCCTGCTACTTTGCGATGACGACGCGACGCAGGCCAACGCACAAGTGGGGTCTCGCTCTTAATACTTATATTATTAATGCGAAAGTAACTCTGTCTGTCTATCTTTCTGTCTGTTTGTCTGTCTGTATGTTACGCTTTCACGTCTTAACCACTGAACCGATTTTGATGAAATCTGATATAGGGGTAGATTAGACCATGAGAAAGGCCATAGGCTATGTTTGGTCACGATAACCAACATCCACGCGGGCGGAGCTGCGGGCAAATCTAGTAATACATAAATTATATAGCTCATCTAGTAACCATACCTCCATTTAAGTCCAGACTGATGAATGGCCAAATGCTCCCTAATTGAATATTAAATGTGGGTGTCTACGGATGGGCTGACAGCGGCTCAGCTCGCAAAGCACCGCTCTAATCACGGATTTCGTATTAGCTTTGTGAAAAATCATCATTGCAGAACGTATCCGTTGGTATGAGCTTAAGGATTCCCGGGGTATTTAACACCTTAGATGTTATTAGTTGTTGAATTATTGCCATTCATTTATTCCCATTTCATGCTCCATACTTAAACACATTGAATTGTAATAGCATAATGAAGAAATAACATACAAACAAATAAATGAAAAAAGGATTGTACGCCAGTATCTAATATTTAATCATGCATTCGCTAACCTAATCTAGTCCCGGGTTAGGTTAGCAATAAACTGAATTGAAATTATTCCCTTCACAGATTTAGTGTGTCTATTCCAAAATTTATCGCGTGAAGTCCCGAAGTAATATAAACTAGGAGTATACGCCGCGATAGTTTAAAAATAACATTAGTGTGTCTTCTTCCTTCGTTCTGTTATTTAAATGCCTATTTATATAAATTAGTAATCATTTTAGTGTACACCACAAACTGCCTGTTCTTGCAGTTCAGTCCATCCAAACAGTCTGGAAGAAATCGCAGATCGCGATAAGGCCGCCCATTGTACAACTTTCTATCATGCATGTATCCTCTGTATATATTCGGTTTGGTGTGCAATAAAGAGTATTCTATTCTGTTCTATTGTACTTATATACATAATTTTTTCATAATTTTAAATTTAATTAATCTTTAACAAAAACTTACCTATAAGCTACTGGCTACATGTACGAGATCGTAGATGTAGCTACATCTACGACCTTGTTTAATATCTTATTTGATACATACGTAGAGCAATGGAATGTTCATATTGGACCGATAAATTGTTGCGTAGAGCTGCATATTACATTGTTCTTATATTAACTTATTGCAATTTGTTATATGTTTTTACTTGTACCCGCTGTCCTAATTCAGTACCGAGTGTGGCTAGCAATGAACTGAATCAAGATTATAACCTTAGATTTACTGTACCCACTTAAGTACTTAACTTTAACCTTGATATTTCTGTAAATAAATTAATCTTCACCAAATCATTCATTCAATAAAACATACTTTGTCAATGTAATGAAGTTCTCTAAATGAGCTGCTTTTTTTCTTTTGTTTTATAATATGTATTACTGAAATATAATATTATTATTGCATAGCTGTATCTACCGTCTGTACATAAAATATTATCAGTACTACTAGGTACATGTGAAAACTTGGAATTGGCCATCTTATTTTACAATTTGTTTCTACTCTGTATTCTAGCTCTAAGTTTTTCTGAAAGAATAAAATATAATGGGCTTATAGGCAATTAGTAAAAGAAATAGGACTAATATATTTTTGCTTACTCAGAATTTATTATTTTTAATACTCGTAACTATACTTGCCAAGATATTGCTTTTGCATTTACACTATATGTATAACTTCGAGGCTAAAAATGTAGTTAGGTATATAGAATAGTAACACCCTTTAACCACGTTCGTATCTTTCATACACTTTCTTATTCACCGCCTGAGGCAGGGAGGTTAACTTCGGTAATTCATCAAGTGAATTTGTTAAACTTGGCTTAATCGCTAAATCTGAGATCTGAACCACGGTCGACGTTTATGACCAAAGTTTGGTGTTTGTGCACAGCAGACAATGCGACCCTTAAGAACGCATTAACTGTACCCTAGATGAGTTTAAAACAGTATGGGGCTAGTTAACATTAATTGTTTACGTGACGACCCTAGGAATGTACGAAAATGTTATATTGACCTACAAATTAAGGGATGATTAATCACTCTTAGGAACTATCCCAAGAGTTGCTATCTCATAATTTTAGAACATCTAGCCTCTATCGCGATCTCCGTGACGTATTTTACCTACCTACTACGAAGAGATTATGAAGCTTGATCATTGAGTACATTGCAAATAACAAGATGTGTGGTTTTCTTCAAGGAATGTGAATCGGAGCAGGTAAAGAGATCGCACTTGGACGTAAACTGACAGTAAGAGTGAAATAAAAAAATTCTTCCATTAGTTAGGACTTTTTTTTTTCGAGCGGTAATCCCCTCGGATACCCCCCCTGCCGGAGCCGAAAGGGGAGGTTATGTCGGACTCAAACCGACTAAAACCGCACGTCGACTGTGGGTCTTGGTGCTAGGCCGGAGCTGAGGTTGTCATAGACATATCCCTCGCACCCCGGCTGACCCAGGGCCATCCCTTACGGTCTGGCCCTCCTCAGGAGGAGGGACATCGGTGTCCCCAACTCGCCCCCGGATCCATTAGTTAGGACTAGAACTACCACTTGAGTTTAGTGTGTGTGCCGTCGTTTCCCTAAAATAATGAGTGACCTACATGACCTCACACCGGCAGCAATAGACTGGCTTCACCAACTGGACGTCGACATATTATTATGAGGACTCGAGCAAAAGCTATACTTACGACATGATGATGATGTGTGCCTATTCAAATTAATGATATCTCGATTATTACTTTATGTATTATTGATATTTACTTACCTACTTCAAACCTCTGCGCCTACTTTATCATAGTGAGCAACTGATTGTAAACTACATAAACATAAGTATTACTGAATTTACATTAACATAGTGGAACTCATCTTAAATATGAAGATTTCATTTTGCAATGACTTATGGAGAAAACCAAGACGAAGTAACTTGGCGATAAGCTTAACTTACTTAATGCATGTGACAAACTTTTGATCTGCCAGTTGTAAGTAGAAAAGCGTAAATGTTTCTTGAACCTCTTAAAGCTTTTGGAATGGTCTGAATTCTTTCAATAATCTAATATTTTTCAGAGTGGTTAGAACTTATTTCATGAAAGCTATCGGTATAATCTCCATAAGTACCATAACTTTTTCGTGGAGCTACTATATTTATCCAGTTAGCATAGAGCCCATTCGTCATTATTGACATGTTTAAACCATCTGTTAATTAATTTTTGTAAGAAACTACTAGCACTTATCTTACTTGACATTTGACCTGTAATAAGGGTTATCTCAAAACAGATATATTATTTACATTTATTGATCTCATACTATTTTTATGACACCTGAACTAACGCTAAAACTCTTTTATATAATACTGTCGTAATCATTTTAATTTATATCTCTGGATTATACATTACATTATAATAAACATAACACCTCTTCCCTCTTCTTTCGGACCTATACGTAATAGGCGGGTTCCTCTAATGGACTGTACGTTTTCTGTCGGATGAAGAACATCCCTATCTTTTAATCGCTTTGTGGAAGATGTTCCACGGGAATAGTTGATGTTAACCTAGTATTTTATTTCACTGGAAACACTGATTATAGTAAAATAAGGTGTTGATATTTTTTATACTACAAATTCTCGTTACCAAAACTCATTTTGCTGGAACATTTTCAAATTTTAATCACTGATCTATTGTACTAATATTATAAATTGTCAAAGGCACAAAATCAAACACAGGCTACTGAAATATTCGGAAATATATTACAGTTATTACATTGTTTTAATATGGACGTTTGCAGCTTTGGCTGAACCAAGAAACAATATCACTGAAAACATATTCATCCGGTACTACAGGGGCATCTCCAAAAGGATCCGAGTATGTTGTTCCCGCGTCTCCTGAAAGTCCGCTGCTAGAAGGATAAGTATGAGATTGGGTAGGATGTATATAATTTTGCTCGTATGTCACCTGGCCATCTCGATTCCAAGTCAGTCTTTGGATCTGTCCTTGCCATCTCACTACTACGGAAGGATACGCATCTCCACCTTGTAGAGTCCTAAACTTGCATGGGTAATTCAAAGGTGCTCTGTCTTTCACATCGTTTGCTGCCACAGGTTTGACATCCGTCTCAACCGTCTCGACTCTGGCTTCACATAACTCAGAAATGAGTAATAACAGTAAAGGAAATAAAAACTTCATGTTGTCAGTTGAAAGCGACACAGGAGAATGAGATTATAATGTGGCTCGCTAGAACACAATGGGTGTAAATATGATTAGATAACGAGGGTAAAGGTCTTTGTGTATCTTATAAATAAAACTGTCTTTGCTTTTATGAGAATTACGAGAATAATACCTAATTGTATTGATCTTGTCGCTAGCTACAATGGGTTATTCATTAACTCACTACTCCAAAACTCACTAGTGTGCTCGGGTTGGCACCTTTAGATAGCTATTTAACTTTCTAATATTGTGTGTACCTATTTATACCAATGAGTTCCATCTGTTCAAAGTACTACTTTAGTATTTTCATCATGAGGATGAACATAATGACCTTGGAGAATAGTTTTCTTTACCGGCCGTGGCCTCGAATAGGTGACTGTCAAGGTTACTTGGGGTTTAACCTCTACTATTCTCAAGAGGTGTGCGTGAAACAAGTCGCTAAAACCGTTAATATGTAAAGCGCGATAATTATGTAATTTTTAGGAACAGTTCTTTTAGTAAACATGGTTTTTGATTAACTTAATGTAATTTTATGTAACTTAACCTTTGATTATGTCTATAACATAATCACTAATATAAGAACGAATATAATGATGTATTCAGTGAGCTCGTGCAATGATAGCAATCTCTCATGCCAATAAAATATTTTGTCGCCTGGAAATCTATTTAAAGTGTCCCTGAGTATACAACTGTATATACAATAAAGAACTTAAGTATTACATAGACTTCAAACCTACCAACTTAATTTAATTATAATCTAAGTTGGAAAATGTAGGCTGCACAAATCTCATTCACACCCGGAGATTAAACGCAATGAACTTGCCCGAATAACGTGCGATATCCAAGAGAACTTTAGATCATGACTTACTACAGTTTAGCACATAAAGCATCGTGGTTCCGCGCCTAACTTTACCAACTGAGAGATCAAAAGGAATCCTTCGAATGTTCTGGAATAGTTTCAATTAGCCTTGTGCACAAGTAAAACGTAAGATTACCGACACAAACAGCTGTGTTAGAAGTTATATTGCTTTGAAGACTGATGTAATGTGGATTACTTTGCCAAGAGTGATTGTTAAAGCTTGACTCATGTGTAAAATATTGCCCAAATGCGGCATAATCTTATGGCATCTCAGATATATTAGAAGAATAATATAATAAGTATAAGTATTCTACAACATTCTTCACAACGCTATCTAGACCCATGGTAAGCTTTTATAGCTTGTGTTATGGAATCTAGAATGCGCATTAACATACTTATATACTTTTTCGTGGTGTATAATATAATGCTAATGCTAGGTTCTGCTTTGTAACCAACACTCCTGGACCACTAAATTCTACATTAAATATTTACTTACTGAATTATTCTTCACAAAGTATTAGTTTTGAACATAAATAACTAGTGTAAAGTTTTAAAGGCAAGGCAGGCAATTATAATTTAAAGAAACTACTGGTATCTACTGTGAACGCGCAGGCAACTCGGGCGTCGGAGGGCACTGACTGACCTCCGTCCCCCATGAGCGCGGGCCTTGGGGTGACGGGTGAAGCCGCCTGTCACCCCAGCAGAAGCAGGCCACGGCGACGGCGCGCTAAGAAGCGCGCCTCCCCATTCCGCGGGCGAGTCGGTGACACCGTTGTCCCTCCTCCCGACACGGGCTAGACCGTAAGGGATGGCCCTGGGTCAGCCGGGGTGCGAGGGATATGTCGATGACAACCTCAACTCCGGCCTAGCACCACGACCCACAGTCGGCGTGCGGTTTTAGTCGGTTCAAGTCCGACATAACCTCCCCTTCCGGCTCCGGCAGGGGGTATCCGAGGGTATTTCCGCACGAAAAAAATAAATAAAGGTATGTACTGTGAAAGTGTGAAGGTTTTTACCAAAGTTGTAAGCATATGGAAGCAACTACGTAGCAGTGAATGGTTTTGTAATTGAATAGCATTAGAGTAGAAAGTGAATTCTATCGAGAATTGAATAAAATCGGATTTTCAATTAAAATTAGGACGGATTGATATAATAATAATAATACAAAATTATTGTGTTACTGTTAATTAACAACGTTGTCAAAGCAGTGGTTATAATTTCGGTAGACCATGTGGTCTGATTGATGGTAAGCAATTACCGTACACAGGACGGTTACCTAAATATTTGTTTGGAGTACAAAATGTTTTGAGTATTTGTTTGAATGCCGTAACAATCTCCAAAAGTAGAGGAATTCTGGTGGGTAATTAGTAGTATTAGCTAATGCTCGTGACTTCGCCTGTCTGAAAATAACAATAACAGTAATTATAAACAGCATCAGTAAGCAAGAAGCTGCAACTAATGCCTTTCATTCAGAGGAGTGACATAATTATCACTAAGTTATGGACCGTGACCGATCGTTAACTGAGGCACGAACTGTAATAGTATAATATGCACAAGTTTGGGCGTACTGAAACTTATATAAGAAAATAATGAATACGACCATTATGGACACTCATTGATGCTTTCATCAAAGTGAAGAGGACAAACTGACCCTTAATATATTGGTATTATTGTAACAAGGAATAACATTCAAATAAAACTTACACTGTAACAATAGTTACTAACCACATTACCCAACTTTTTACTGTAGCTTTATATATAAGGGCAAAATTCTCAACTATCCCAACAAAATAAACACATAAAATCGGAATCCATAAATATTAAATTTTATCGACACTTATACTCACTAACTCTGAAAACAACCTATACATTTGCATTGGATTTGCTACCAAATAACAAACCAATAGAGCAGCAAGATAGCCGTAAATCCAGACCCAGGTCTGGTCAGGATATTGATAAACATAAAGGAATCATCAAATTCTGCAATCTGACTACGATCAACTCATATATGGGTACAGTAGCAATAGGAGCTGAGTAGAATCCGGAAAGCAAATAATATTTCTCTACGTTCCGAGGTTTACTCTCGTCATTCATTTATCGGAAAACTTTTGTAGATAACGCTTAGAAAAACGTTACGTATTGTACGAATCAGATTTTCCCTATTTACTCCGTCGATGTCCTTGATATTTAATTGCTTCACCGTTCGATCTTCATTAAACACTTAAGTTTGTTTTGCCGGTTCTTGCGTGAATAATTGAAGACAAAGTATCTGTAGTACTTCAAATTAGTACCTTCGTCACTCTTGAAAATTTGTTTTTCACTTTGGGAAGTGAAATGTTAAGTCGAATAAATTTTTGATTAGTTTCCTTTATCAAGTCTATCATGCAATAGATCATGAGAATGAGAATATCATGCTTCAAAAGCCCAGTTAAGTAATAATATTCGATTAGTTATTAATGATACACAACAGATTTTTTATATTATTATTATTGCCACACCAGTAAAAATTATAAATTATCACTCAACCACAACTAAATGTTGTATAATCTGGTAATCGAACTTGGAACCTCCCGCACGTTTGTTATCACATAATGTAATAAAAAGCCTTACTTTCTTTTTCATTTACTTTTAATTATGAAAATGCAATATTTGGTTTAATGGTCTAATAGATTTTAAAGATCATTAAGGGCCGGTTAGACCAAAACCGAGTAAAGTTTATTCCTAGAATAAACAGGCACATATTCGAGAGTAAACTAATTTCACATTCTACCAGAATAATGAATTTATATAATACCATCGTTTTTCATGGGAAATTGTTCTTTATTAATTAAAAAAATAAATGAAATGGCGTCTCATAATGACATATTTTAACTCAATGTGTGACAAGTTCTGTCACACGCTATAATACGACAAAAGCAAGTTGACATGACTAACTCTTACCTAACATAGTGCCTTTTTAAAACAACGCATAATTGCCAGGTGTTTTGTGCATTCATTCCTCATTTACTCTAGATTAGCTATAAGTAGGTACGGAAGATTACCTTGAAAAACGTGTATTTGATTTACTCGAGAATATTCGAAAAAGTTACTCGTAAAATACACGAGTAACTTTTTCGAATACCTTCATTTGTAGGTTTGGTCGAATCCACTCTAAGTAATCCATCAATACCGGGTAAACCAATGAATACAGTCAGCGACTAGCAAAATACTCAAAATGATCTTAATACCTACTCTAATAAGATCATATTGAGTACCTTGCTAGTCGAGATCGATCTGATGATAACTGTGGAGTCAGTGAAGCTTTAGTAACAATATATATAAATGGTGAAGAACAACAGAACATGTTAATTCGAAACCCAATTCCACAGTTCGTAACTAACGTATCTCAATGCTGTTAAACTTTGTATTCCTAAGGTAAATGTTGGAGCTAGCGCACCGCAATCAGTATAAGATAGGTTTATTGTTCGAGATATTCACATAAGTCTTGTAACTTCTAAGAATAACTAAAGTGCATTAACGTACTTGTCACTTACTTTTGTGAACTTTGAGTAATAACTTTGAATAAGAACGTGAGTAGATAATATGACAGTTAGCTTCATCTAGATCTTAAATGAGCTATAAACCTAGTTTAAGTTCTGGTTCTAGTTCTTGGTTGAGACATCCACCTAGTTTGATTGTACTGCTAGATTTAAATTAGTAAAGAAATTCACTCACACACTTTCACTAGAACACTATCATGACGCTTTATTATTTTTTGTCACGAAAACTTTTAGTGTATGTTATGAAATTTAATTGGACTACATTTTGCATTTGCGATTTTTATCTCTGAACTATTTTTTTGTGATATGGTTTGCCACGAAACCGAGAGATGCCTACATCCTTCACGAAATTGCGGGAAAAGTTTATGTCTAGCAGAGATACAATTCATTTAGCCCATTTCCTAGGTGTTAGAACTAGGTTACCCATGGATAGAAGTGTGCCTAACCAAATACCAGTAAGCAAGTTAGGTCCTTATTTTATTTAAAATGACGATAACTATAATTATAATGAAAATCAAGAACCCGACTAAAAGTCAAATTGGATGTATTTTTACATAACATAAACTCACGCCTGTATTTCCCGAAGGGGTAGGCAGAGGTGCTAGCACCCACATTTCGCCAGTTTATGTTTAGGTCCCAATGTAATAGGTGGCGAGCCTATTGCCATTAACCGGGCACTTATAAACCTGCGATAAATACACACATAACTTGGAAAAGCATCGAAAAGTCATTGGTGTGTGCCATGGTAAACCTGGGATCGAACCCGAGACCTCGTCTCAGCAGTCCATTACCCATACCACTAGGCTACCGTAGATGTATTTTAACATAGTTTAAAACTTAATGAAAGTGTTATACGAGGAAACAAACTGCATAATCCACATTCATCGGACTAAATCATCTCACAGAAAGGAATTGCCGCTATCCACTGGACGAATGGAAATTTTAATTGAACCAGTTAACTAATTGAACTAATTATGACAAGACATTTGGTTAAATAATGGATAAGGCCACTTCAATTTTCGGTACCAGACCCCGTGACCTCTATTATAAGCAAAGAGTTTCCAGTAATTAACAATGCATTCATGGTAATAAGGAAATTGATTGGCGGAATTCTATTAGTTGAAATTGTGGTTGGGTTGGAAATTTGGTTGAACTGCTAATTATTATTTTTATCTTCAGAAATATTAGGGGTAAAAGTATGAAATTGCCGATTAGTACCGAAAATCTAAATCGTTTATTTTTTATTTTTTAACAAATTTATTCAATCAAAATAGTTACCATTATTATCTATACATTGCTGCCATCTAATAGGAAGGTAATTTATGCCTTTGCGATAGAACTCTGAGGATCTAGACTGCACAAACTGTATGAAAGTATTTTGTACTGCCTTTTTTTAGTATCTTGTAGTTTTCTTCCTGGGAAGAAAACTTCTTGTCACGTAGATAATTGTCTAAATCACGAAAAAAAAAATAGTCCGTTGGAGCAAGGTCTGGCGAATACAGAAGATGACGAATGGTTTCTAACCGCAGTTCCTGTAAGGTTAAAATGGTTTCTCGTGCTGTATGAGGTCTCGCGTTGTCATGGAGCAATAATGGTGAAGATCGATTCATGAGTCGGGGCTGTTTTACTGCTAGTTTTGCCAACATTGTACGGAGTTCGGAACAATAGACATCTGCCGTTATTGCTTGACCAGATCGGAGAAAATTATAGTAAATAACACCATGCTGAGACCACCAAACAGCTACCATTACCTTTTTATTGGTAAGTTTTGCTTTAGGACACTGTTGTGGCGTTTGACCTGGGGTCAGCATTGCATTTTTCTTTTACGGTTATCATAAAGAATTCACTTTTCATTACATGTCACATTTCGATCCAATATTCCTTCATAAATAAATAATTAATATTTCCTAACATTCCACACAACGCCATCTAGACCCATAGTAAGCATAGCTTAAGTAGCTTGTGTTATGGAATCTAGAATGCGGATAAACATACTTAAATACATTTTTTTTTGTAAATACATACATATTATACATAGAAACACCCAGACCAATGCAAATAGCCATATTCATGCATACAAATATTTGCACTGAGTGGGAATCGAACCCGCGCCTCCTGCGTGGCAGTCGCGTTCACTACCGCCACGCCACGGAGGCTTCATTTCTGTACCGATTCAACAAGGCGACACAAATTTCAACACGCGTTTCTTTCTGTAGATCAGTCAAATCATGAGGCACTAATTTCTCGTATTTTTTATTTTATTGATTTGACGCAAATGAGTCAATATTGTGGGTAAGGTAACGTTAAAACATGCCGCTAATTCCTGGGTAGTTTGACTAGGATCGACTTCCACCATCTCTCTTAATTCATCGTTATTCACCTGGAAGACCGCTCCTTCCTCGTGGCTCGATCTTCAAGTTGAAGTTTCCATCACGAAAGCGTTTAAACCAAAATCGCACGGTACGTTCATTAGTAGACCCCTCTCCAAAAGCAACATTGATATTGCGGGCTGTTTCTGCCGATTTTACATTAATAATTACTCGAATTTTCACAGTATCCATCTTTCTTGTATATGTTGAACAACAAAAACCATTGAAAGTCGACGATGTTCAAATGTTTCACATTTAAAAAAAAAAGAACTCCATAGAAACCATGTGAAAAAAGTTTCATTCGAAAACCTCAAACCACGAAGATTCCATGTCAATTCAAAGAACCTATTGCAATAAAACGGCAATTTCATACTTTAACCCCTATTATAAATAAAGTATATTTTATTATTTTATATGTACATTATTTTATTTATATATTTGTATTAATGGGTTTAAGTATATCCTCCCACATTAATATGCGCCTACCTCGTAATAGCTCTGCACCACCCTATGGTAGACTGGCAGTATGTACTTCGTGCATAAAGAATAAATAAATAAATAAATATAAAAATTCCTGCCGTTGTTTGAACAACTTGACCGTATGAGTTCTCAATCCAATCATATTTATGTTATAAATGTGAATGATTGTTAGGATAAATATATAGATTGCCATTCAATGTGCTAAACGAATCTGAATTAGAACTGAAAAATATAGGCTGAAATATTAAAATACAAGTTACTTTTTTACGATAGCGTTTGATTAAAATATGGTCTATAAATTAATATGAAGAGGCAATCAGTTATTTTAAAACGTCCAAGTTAATAATTTTATATATTTTAAAGGCAATAAATAGGCTTGATAAAGGTAATCTGACAATAAAAAATCACAACAATTTTTCCATAGTGTACTATCACAATGCTGTTTATATTTTTTTTTATATAGGACACGTCAATTTGACTTCACCTCGCCTGATGTTAAGCAAAGGCAAAGTCTCGGAAAGAGGGTTACCATCGGAAACATGTACCATGTTAACAGTGGTGGTACTCAGCTTGACGGCCTCATTGGATGCCTTTTCACGCCCCGCTTAAAGGACCCGGGATTGTAGGAAGAAGAAAATACGTGAGCTGGCAGGGAGTTCCAGGTCTTAATGGTGCGGCATAGGAATGAGTCACTGAAACGCTTGGTTCTAGCTGGTATACTCTGCACCGTATATGGATGGCATCTTAGCCCTGCACGTGTCGTCCTGTGTAGAAAAGGAGAGGGTAGGACTAATTGGAAGAGCTCGTAAGAACATTCACCATGGTAGAGACGGTAGAATACTGCCAAAAACATCTCTACGCATCTGCAAAGGCTCGAGGGTGTTCGTGACCTCAGGATTCCCAATAATGCGGACCGCACGTCGCTGCAACCTGTCGAGAGCATCTAGTAAGTACTTTGCGGAGCCGTCCCAGAGATGTGAGCAGTATTCCACGCAGGAATGAATTTGGGTCTTGTATAGAAGACACCGCTGCTCCGGCTTATTAGAAGTAGTAATGCAAGGAGTAAACTTGTCATAACGCTTTGAGGAATCCTGATACGTATTTTAGCGCAACAGTCAGATGTACCTGATAAAGTTAGACTCAATGCATTTATTTATTTCATGCTGTTTTATTTCTTATTTTTGTATATAATAATATATTTAGTAGTAGTTTTGTATATAATAAATAATATATTTAGATATAATACTGTAATTAATTAGTGAGATGATTTGAATGCGGATAAAAATGCATTGAGTGATAATAATTGAGCAGTACATTGATTTTATATCTGAAACTAAAATATAATTTAAATACCAGCCACCCTTGCTCTGGATTTTCACGGAATAAGGTGTAATTAAATCCAATTTATTATTAATTTCCAGCTAAATTATTAGAACCGTTATCTTCCCAGCATGAGCAACTTCGTCCGGAGACAGTCCGGTGTCCGGCCAAGCGGTGCCAATTTCCGGACACCAGCACAGACCAATGATTGCGAGCTGTCCGATGCGATTCATAGAGAATTAGATCAGCAGTTGTACATTAAGCACAAATTTAGTTTATTTGAACTGGTACGTAACATAAATAAATGCTATGAATTTTGGTATTAGAATCGTATTTTTTTTAGCTATGTAATCTAACTGTCCAATCACATGACCTGTATTAATATTCATGCCTTATTACTAGTTATTGTAAATACGAAAACATTAACACTACACGCTACTACCTAGTGTACAAAATTAGGTATACTGCATAAGTGCACATACATATAGAAATGAAGGGTTTATCACGCGACTGCCACGCAGAGGGCGCGGGTTCCCGCTTAGTGCAAATATTTGTATGCATGAATATGGCTATTTGCATTGGTCTGGTGTTTCTATGTATAATATGTATGTATTTACAAAAAAAAGTATATAAGTATGTTTATCCGCATTCTAGATTCCATAACACAAGCTATAAAAGCTTACCATGGGTCTAGATAGCATTGTGTAGAATGTTGTGGAATATTTATTATTTATTTATTATCAATTTACGTTCCTCTAAAATTTAAGTGACAAATTTTCGGTTTGTAATTCCTTTGTCAACTTTCTATACTGACTAAGTAGATCATCTATATATATAAAAATCAATTGCTGTTCGTTAGTCTCGCTAAAACTCGAGAACGGCTAAACGGATTTATCTTATCTTAGTCTTGAAATGTTCGTGGAGGTCTAGGGAAGGTTTAAAAGATGACAAAAGGCGGAGCCGCGGGCAAAAGCTAGTTGTAAATAAAAGTCTTTGTTTAGTCAAGAAGAAAATGCTTTGTTGTGACCAATAGCGGAAGTTCTCATTCAGCCGTGGATTATCAGGCAAAGATGACCTCCAACTTACTCAACCTCTAGAGAAAACTAAAAGGGAAAGAAGTGAAACTACTTTCATTTGAAACACCAAACAATGGAAGAAATCGGAAAACTTTTTCAATAGATACTGATTGTAAAGACTTCCATGTACTTTATGTAATGAATAGGATAATAATGGAAGTAGGTTTGGATATTGTGAGGAAGTCAATGCATAATGGAACAAAGAGTAGATTACCCTTTACTCACTTATTTTGATCATATAGAACTAAGCGTCGATTATATTATTACAAAATTTGAGGACTTAAAGGTATTTTTTTTTAATATTTGGTCCGTCAATTGACTGCACCCCGCTAGATGGCAATAAAGCTGACGTGCAGTCCAGAAGATACAGACCACCATTCTCGGTGCCATTGGACGTAAAATGGTGGTCCCTAACTTGACGGCCTTGATAGATGTCTTTTCACGCTCCGCTTGAAGAACCCGGGACTGTAAGAGCATTCCAGCTCTTTATCGTGCGGCACAGGAAAGAGCACCCAAACCGTTTAGTGCGAGATGGTATGGATTCCACCGTTTGTGGATGGCACCGCAAACCAGCACGTGGATAGGAAGGGAGAGGGTGGGATCGCGCCGTGGTAGGTTAATTTTGACTCTTTTGGGAGTGACTGCCGAGTGAATTCCCAACCCCGAGAAAAAAGGTTGCGCCAGATCTTTATCTATTAATTAGCAGGTATTTTTATTGTTGTGTGGAATTCGGTGTGGTTGGCTTGGCCCGGTATGTGCATTAAAACCCATAAATTATTACATTATTACTACGTTTTAAACCCCCTAAACTAGACAACAAACTAGAAACCCTACTAACATTTTAATCGAAACAGATTTCACTATTAGTGACGCAATATATCGTCATTAATCAGTCCAATAAATTTCAAAGGCCGCTTTTCATCGCATTCCAATCAACACTAGTTGTCAATAACGAATTAATTCTACTTACAATTATAACCCATCAATTTCAAAACGCTCTGTAATCAAGAAAGGAAACATTCAAACTAAATTGGGATAGTTAACAGAAACTGTTCTTGGGGTAAGTAATTTAGTAACTGAAGGAGTTAACCATGTTAATGAAAATTGCTTCCGATAAGATCTGATGCCTTGAGTTATTGAATATGAGGTCTATGATGCGGATGAGAGATAGGAAGGCCAAGGGATGAATTATGAGGAATGTTTGGCAAATGAAATTAAATTTTATGTAGAACCTTCTTCAAGATGAGTGCTGACCATTATATAGGTTTAATTGCTTCACGTTTGAAAGCAAGATTTTGGTATCTTAAAAATGATGACTTTTTCTTACGAAGAAAAATGTGGAATAATGTAGTGAACACAACCCAATTAGGCAATTTAATTTTTTGTCCTTTATGGATAAAAGTGTAGCCACCAGTGCGTAAGGTAAAGGTATAATCCATACTAATATTATAAATTCGAAAGTAATTCTGTCTGTCTGTCTATATGTTACGCTTTTTGATGAAATTTGGTATAGGGGTAGATTAGACCATGAGTAAGGACATAGGCTTTGTTTGGTCGCGATAACCAACATCCACACGAGCGGAGCCGCGGGCAAAAGCTAGTACTTGATAAATTAACCATGGTGATGAGCGGTTAGGTTATAGTTTAGGCGAATATAACTCATTGATTTAATACTATTTTTAACGGATTCCCATATTTTTTTACTTTTATTCCGAATTCGTGTGGTATTAGAGAAATTAAAAGGTTCAAAGCAATAACCATATTAGTTTTTGTTTATATCCAATACTAGCTTTTGCCAGCGGCTCCGCCCGCGTGGATGTCGGTTATCGCGACCAAACATAGCCTATGTCCTTTCTCAAGGTCTAATCTACCCCTATACCAAATTTCATCAAAATCGGTTCAGTGGTTTAGGCGTGAAAGCGTAACATACAGACAGACAGACAGACAGACAGACAGACAGAGTTACTTTCGCATTTATAATATTAGTATGGATGATAAGCCTTTACGGTACCTACTTATAAAGGCTTGAAACATCAAAGTTGTTAATCACGCTCTGCCTACCTACTTATTCTCAACACTCTCCAAGATACTTTGGCGATCCTACTCAACAGTTCAACACTAAACAAATAATGATGTTTCGTTATAGACCTCTACAAAAGAAAGTGCTTCAGATTCAAAGGTTAAATCCCTTTATAAAATCTCCTCCTTACCTTATCGGAGAGCACTTCTAATCACTCTTGCCGAAATAAAGGGTATACTTTCACTCGTGTGGAAAACTTCAGTGAAATCCATATCAGTAGGTTTAAGCCAGTGCTTTAGCATGATTGAATAAAAAATAATTAACACACTTTCACGTGCATTTTGTAGTTATGTAAGTATGTGTAAAAACAAATAGATCGCCTTTATGTGATTAAGATCATTATGAGCAAATGTGATAATTACTGTCATGTATAAAGAAATGGTACCATGTAGGTACAGTCAGCATCAGAAAAATGTTGACGAACATAGTGCTCAAAATTATCTTAATTTCGTTTTTTGATCCCCTTCCAGTTGACCGATTGTTCTGTTATTTGGTACACGCTTTTATTTCGGACATTATCACCAAATAAATCAGAATGATTTGATCTTAATTAGAGAGTTTTAAGATTATTTTGAGACTCCATCGTCAAGATATTTATGACGCTGACTGAACCTAATTTTATGAGATTACGTCCTAGAATATCTCCAAGTGTAAACCTTCAATTTTCTTAGATAATTACCTTTAGCATCTCAGGAGTAATCGAGTGTGGGCGAGTAATAATTTGCTACCCACCTTTCTAAATTACTACCACAATCTTTATAAAAGGACCTATTCTGGTTAGTTATGTGTTTCTCGGAACACATGTGAACTTAATTATTATCTACTCCGTATAAGTAACTAATTAAGGCCTTTTCTTTTAAATTAAGTATGCTTACTGCATTCTTATTAGGTTAATTTCTTATGGTTTTATCTATTCTATCCATATTAATATTGTCAAGAGAGAGTTCGACTTTTCTTTGACCAAAAACTACTGCACTTATTGGAAAAAGTTCTATTACCATTTGAAAGTTACATTATACCCAATGGAAATAGGCTATATCTATACATTATGGACATACTTATTATGATATGGACATATTTATTATTATTTATTTATTATTTATATACCTAATACGAAATATCTAATATTTCTAAATTTATTTTAATTATACGTCATAATTATGTAGACACGTCCTTTATGTCGGAGTCGAACCGACTAAGACCGCACGACGTCTTAGGTCATCAAATACAAAGGCTATTGTTGTCTAAGACATATGCCTCGACATATGGGTCGAAGGACCATGTAGAAAAGTGGAAATTTGTGGTTTCGGGATTGAATCAAAAATGCTGTTTCCGTGATGAGAATTACCAATATAATGAATAAAAAGGATTGATACATTAAAAAAGGGTCAATTTGTTAGTTATTAGGTAGGTATTAGTGAAGTAAATAACACAAGTGCATACATTGAGGGCGCCTGCGCAATTTAGAGTCAGCAACAGAACTTTTTATGCATTGCATTGATCTTCCGACAGGGGTCTAATCTAAACATGCCCCCGGGCGTTGAAAGGTTGCCTTTCAACCATCTTCTTCGAGGAGACAACATATCTTCGAAAACGGTCTTCGCATCACACCAGTTGATTTCTTGACATCTGCGACACGGTTAACGCCATCGAGCCCGGGATAGGCAAGGAGAGAAGTGAACGCCCGATCAGATAGTGTGCAGGTGTAGGAGGTAGCAAGTCATTCGGGTCCATTATAATGCTGTTAACGGGCGCGAGTTAAGTATCGCCTCGATTTGCACCAGAATCGTATTGATTTCCTCCTAAGTAAGATGACAATTTTCCCAATACTCGTTTTAAATGATACTTGATTGATTTCACTCCTGCCTTCTAAAGACCACCGAAATGAGGAGGAGTAAAGTGAAAGTTGATCCCATCGTCGTCAACAACGGTGTCAGAAAGCGAGCTAGAATTCGATTTCAAAAATTTGCCGGTGTCGTTGTACGCACCAACAAATGAAGTGCCATTATAGGAATACAATTGTTTTGGCTTACCGCGTCGGGACACAAATCGTTTGAGTGCCGACAAGAAATTATTAGTAGACAGGTCAACCACGAGTTCTATGTGAACAGCTTTAGTCGCGAAACACACGAAGATGGCAATTGATACGGGGCCCTACGGGGTCAAGGATGAAGAAAACGATTGGTACGAGATCCACAACTTTAATCCGTAGGTCCTGCTTTACAATAATAAAACTACTCTAAGTAAAGGTTGAGTGTCGGTTCGGGTACAAGTTCACGTCACTATAAACGGCAGGCTGAGTAATGTACTCAACTTGGGGTTCCGGGCTGGCCCCGAGCGAGTGTGACGTTGTCTTCCCCTCAAGGTCACCAGGCTTCGCAGCTGCTAGTTCGGTCCGCCGGAGTCGTCGCCAAGGCCGTCTTCAAGACGGTACGGAGAGGGCAGGCACCTCAGCTGGCTCGGAGGTGGGCCGATACGGCGCGGTGCTGATATTCTAGCCGGTATGTAGTTGGACCGGTATTCCAGCCGGTACCAAGTTCTGGGGAGACAACCACACAATTAGGCACTGGTGCGTGAACCCAATGCAACAGCGCCGGGCCCCAACGTATAATTTTCTACATGGGCCCTAAGGTCGGCGGCGCTGTACAATGGTAGGTACACATAACACATAAAATAAACAATAAAACAAAGAAATAAAACTGGATTGTTCCGGAATTCATAATCGTAAGTATTTATCGTAAGTACGTCTGTAATCCCGTTAACCACGGTTCAATCAACCATAAACAAATGATTCAGTAATAATTAAGATCTAATACTAATATATGCTGAACCGTGGATTTAAAACGAGATTAAAATTTGACAATTTACATATTTTCAAAATGTGGGTATCCATAGAAAATTATGGCGAGATATACCCCGTGTTGATTTTTCTCTTAGAATACGAACAATCAAACATTACAACTAATTGAATAGTCCTTAAGCAATTACTATATTCGGCTGTCTGTCGACATGTATACTCGCGACATATATTATGGACACACTTCATACAATAACTTTCTTACAACATTTTAACGATTACGATGTTAATCACAATTTACTTTAAATTTAATTTAATTACATTTACACCAAGGATAAACTACCGAACTACCGAACCCACGACCGCAGGTGGGCAGGTACTAAAAATGAGCTAGCATCACGCTTAGCTCCTAAGGGGCTAAGCAGGAATGTCACACGCGAATGACGATGTTATTTTACTTTATTATTTACGTGACTATCGTTTAATACTCGCGCACTGTTTATTAAGGACACTAGACTTACCCCTTATATTGGGAACAGCTTGTACGTAACAAGACACTTCTTGAGATGCCGAGATATACTATACTACGATACGATATTAGCCTAGTTCTTATAGACAATTATAATAGTAACTAGCAGAATCTAGATTACTATTGCACGTTCCGCTGCGGCGTCTCGCGATCGAATGAGGTCTGCCGTCTACCTCGGCGCGAGCGCGGGGCGTGTTTTTTTCTTGTTGTTGGTTAGTGTTGGGCCATCAGCTGATTCTCCGGTTGACGGAATGCGCTGATTGGTTATCAATTCGTGTGACTCATTTTATATGTGCGTTAGAACGATTCATTACCTTAAAAGGTAATGACCGGAAATAGAAAAATTTTTTTTTTGCTAAAATAGATTCCGCGTAGTAAACACCTACATTTTCAAAACGATTGTCAAACCAGAGATGGCCCCATGGCCATCTTTGGTTTGAAAATCGGTTCTCTCTGGTTTCGTTATTATACCATAATAGCCCATTTGGGTACACTTAGCTCTTGATGAATCTTATCAATCAATGGAACAATATTTGCTTAACAATGTCGCAGCACATTTTCCAGTCACTCAATTTCGTTTCTTTCCCAATGCTCAATACATCCTCATTTGTATTCAGGTATGGTAAGGTCAGGTGTGATAATATTATTTTGTTGTGCAGGTTGTACGTGCATCCGCTTCACGTCGACGCATGGCAAGGAGCGTGGCACGTTCAGTAGTCCCGACTACCCTCGCCCCTATCCGCTTCGTGTCGACTGCCTTCTCTACACGTTTATAGCGGCGCCGCACGAGATTGTCGAGCTCGTGTTCACAGACTTCGACATATATAAGGAACATCTTGAGTGAGTACATAGATGTTTTCTTTAGTAAACTGACTTAACTATGCCTATAATATTATCAAGGATAATTGAATGTGGAGACGATCTCTCTTTTGTTATTATTTATATATCGTGTAATTCTAAGAAATTCAAATTATAATTTTGTTTTGTTTTACTATCATCATAAATTCAATTAGATTTAAATAAATCTACGAACCCGGTTTTTAGAAGCCCGTATTTTAGAATGACACCCAGCCTGAATCTCGATTTATCTGAGGACAGATTGTACAGGCCATATGTCAAACTATCAATCTGTACTATCAGTCTATACTATCTCTCATCAGATAAATCGTAATTCAAGCTGAGTGTCATTTTAAAATACAGGCTGAAAGTAAAGTGAAAATCCGGCTAAGATCAGCTTGCCTCAGTTTTGTAGAGCATTTTCTCATTCTTACCAATTGGTACCACGACAAGACTATTGACAGAATTGGGGCACATATCGACACCAGAAGCATCAAAATTGTAGACATTTTGGTCAAATCATCATTCTCTGAACATTTTCCCAACATAGTTGGGATGGCCTTTTCAGACTAGTTAGTCTGAAAAGGCCATCAAAGTTTTGATGCTGCTTCGATATTGCCTATAAAGATTTTGGCCAAAATTAGTTCTAAATAACACTATACTCTGTCAACTTCACATCATCTTCAACATTACCAGTCGTAGATTGTTCTATAAGTGAGTGATTAAATTCACGTTTGGGGATACTAGATGGAATATCACTGAAACTTGAGTTGTTTATGCTTCAGGAAGAACGTTTATCAACCTGTCATCGAAATTGAGGCAAATCTATAAGTGAAATTGCAGTGAATTTACAGAACATTTCTCAGTTGCACGACTAGACTATACGTTGATTAGTGTGATTGCGATGTATTCAAATCACTATTCTTAGTAATAAATAATGTAGGGAGGTAGGACACGACGGTATTTTCGTCCCAACTGAGCAGTCTGTCTGGAGAAGTATCTCCGCCCTACAGAATACCGTGTAATCATAATAACCTCGTGTTGTGTTCGCGGCGGTGAGTAGGGTATTCAGAGCTCGCTGGAGAGTTTTTGTGCTGTTTTTGTGCACTGATGGCACAGAAAGTCTGTGTTCTTACAGGTTCGGCAGCATGAGTTTAACTCCCCTGGTGTTGCAGGCTGCGGTAACCACTTTCCATCAAGTGGGCCTTGTGCTTGTCTGCCACCTAAGTGGTATAAAATAATGTAGCCATATTATCGCTGTATTTTCGTTCATTTAACAAAAAAGCCATACCATGTATATGTCCCTTCATCTTTTTGCCGCATCGCAAAACACTATTTAATCCATTTCAGCTTTATTATTATGAAAATAATATTCATAGTATTTACTATGATTGATATTCGTTTTGATATTCATAATTTGCTCAGAATATTATTTTAAGAACTACTACAATCTAACTAAGAACTTAATCATTCTTACAAATAATTGACGAACATCTTAAAATATTCCAGTTCACAGAGAGTCTACAAAGTTTAATTCTACAGTGAAACGAAACTTCTCTATTTAGTGAAACCCTCTTCGAAATTGGTTCATTAGCAAGAACTTCGACTTTACTTATGGAAGCATTAGTTTGATAGCAAAACTGATGTACTATATTATTGTACTGATAAATTATTCGAACTTTGAAATTCATGTTCACAAGGATAGGAAATAATCGGAAGCTTTGGGTATAAAAAAATAAAACGCTGTACATAGAATTCGCTATTCTAGTCATAGTCTGTATTAAGCGATATAAAATAAATATCTATTTAAGTCTAAGCTCCCTTTCTTGAGCAACTACTACTACTGACATCAGCTACTTCGGCTAGTCAATATTGAAATTATTCATCAAAATTTGATACTTGCATAAAATTCTAATCTCTTCCCTTTCATGAGCCACTGTGTAATAGCTATACTTCTTTTATCAGAAGAGCGTCCTCATAAAATTATATAAACCAAACGGGATCGGAATCAAAAATAAATTAGATCAAAAATTGACTCAGAATATTAGTTATTTAGGAATTCATATTATGAAAACAATTGCGTAGGGTAATAGGTATCTATTATTTTAATAAATAGAATTCATGTTCTAACAAAAACTAAGAACTACAAGTTTAAATATTTCATTTCTCGAGTACACAATTTGTTTGTTATTCATCACGTTTGTTGGGTTTCCTCAAGCCTGCTAGTTTGCTGCAAAATTTTGCGTAGTCGATCATAGTAGAGCCGTCGTCTAGTACAATCATTGGGGCCTCGTCCAAGGCGTAGTCGGCCTCCTTCGACGTAAATTTATCGCCAAAAGTCATGAGGTCATGTCGGATCCTGGAAAAAGGACACCATGTTTTACTTGTTTGTTTTGTTATTTATTTGTTGTTTCAAGGAAATCAAGTTACAATCACGCCTTTATTCCCGGAGGGTTAAGTAGAGGTGAATTAACACCCACATTTCACCAATAGTTGCATTCGGTCCCACGTAATAAAAGGGGTTAGCCTATTGCCGCATGCCTAGCATTATTGTTGACTCGAACCTTTGTCGAATGCGTTGAGTCTGGACTATATATATCTATCTGATGACTAACACCCCTATTCTATAGTCACCTTGTACGACACCGTATGGGAAGAGATGGGGTGGCCCAAATTCTACTCTGCCGGGAACCACGCGGCGCTAAATAATTGTCACTTAGATTATATAGGTATTAGTCATTGGGTAAAACTAGATACCTAACTTAAGAATAACTACAAAAAAAACGGTGTCTCTTATTGCATATGGCTTTACATAGTTAATTAATTGAATGAGTGATAATCACTTTTATCACAAAGGTACTCAATACTCAATACATTTATTGCATTCCAGACTTACAGATTATGGTAGGTACCTACTCTTTTGCAAATAGTATCCTACATTCAGTCTTTTTAACAATTAAAGCCTTTATTACCTACTTCCATACCTTACTTAAAAAGGAAAACATACATACACTAAAATAACTTAAGTCACAAAAGGTATATTCTTCACACTGCCCGTATTTCAAAATCAGTCAAATAACAAATGACAATAAAGCTACCACAATTTCTTTTCCAATTTTCATAATAATCACAAACAAATAAAATGTGTGATGGTGACAAAAGAGATATAACAAAGACAGATTTGAATAATAGAAGTCGAAACAATAAATTATTTTTGTTTGAGATAAACAACTCTTCGAGACGCAGAAAAAATATTACCTACAGCATATAAATTAGATAAAACATTGTGTGTTTTCTTTATGAACGGTTGTTTATCTCAGTAGAATGATAAAGACAAAGTATACCTACCTATTCGCATCTAATCAACATGACATGTACGTATTGTCAATAATTTGGATGCTGTAGCTAATATATTTCTAGGTTACTTTAATTTTACCTAGATGGTACAGTCAGCATTAAATCGATCTTGACGGACATAGTAGTTACTCAAAATGATCTTAATGCCTTGGATTTCCCCTCTTCCTGTTGATTGATTGTTCTGTTATTTGGTACACACCTTTAGTTCGGGCAATAATACAATTTAAATCAATAAAACAGTTTTTAATACCTTAGTTTCAAGATCATTTTGACCCTTTTAATCAAGATCGTTCCGTCGCTGACTACACTAATAGTGTAAGGCGTCCATTGGACGCTCATGCAAGCGTCATTCAATCCCCAGATGAACAAAGTGGAATAATCCTCATTCATGCCATCAATCATGAATTACGGTGATTGATGGCTAAACAAAAATACTTCATTCAACCGGCAATCGCCTCATTAGACGATAGTTTATTATATATAAGACTGACAGCAAAACCTCTGCGTCAGCCGGCGTGCGAGGGATATGTCGAAGATAACCCCTCACCTCCGGTCTAGCACCACGACCCTCAGTTGGCGTGCGGTTATAGTCGGTTCGAGTCCGACATAACCTACCCTTCCGGCTTCGGCGGGGGAGGTATCCGAGAGGATTTCCGCACGAAAAAAAAAAAACAGCAGAACGTACCGTGTAATAGACGCCTAATAACTAACAACTCGTTATACTGTTGTACAAGTACTTACTTCATGTACCTATTAAAAAATCAATCGATTCGCTTGGAAGAAATGGTAAACAAACAATAAAACTACTACTACCATAAGAATCAGTAAGGTCATATCAACCAAATAAAATATTGCTATACGTTTAGACGTGACTGAGCAATAAACCTTTTTCCCAGTCCCGAAGGTCGCGGGAACGAAGCTGTGGGAAACAGCTAGTATGCAATAAATTTTGTTTTAGCGTTTCACATTATCTCCTTATTGATCTGGAAATAAAAGGAAATGTTTTCGACATAGGAACGTGTGCCTACCGATTTAGAGGCTTGACAATTTAGAAACAAATTTAGAATCCGTAGGAAATTAGTAATTCAAGAGCTTTAGTTTTCGCTTTGAATTCTAATTGTGCCAGCAACCCTTTGATTGTAATAACGATTTTCTATTTTTAGTATAATTAAACCGTATACATTTAAGCGAGCAATACGGCCAGGCTGATAATTAATGGAAACCCAGAACTCTGGGCTAGGTACTAATTGCAACAGATGTATTCCGGTTAATTTCCAACCATCGGAAAACTTTTAAAATTTTAGTTCAAGCATATTTTTTAACTCATATAAAACTTAGTTAATATCTGTAGGATTATCTGTAACGGACTATTACATAGATTTAGAAGTAATAGCCGACGATTAAAATACATTATTATGATTTCTATACTTAATGGTGGTATAACCATGGTGGGAGCCATGAGGACGGTGAGTTGGCTGCTCACCGTCTTTACAGAAGCAGGCCCATGACGGCAGCGTGACGTGAGGGATTCACGACCCCCCCCCCCCCCCCCCCCCTAAGAAGCGGGATAACAGCCGTAGTTCTGATGGGAGTCCTGGGACATCCTTCCGAGGGCTTACCCGGGGCTCCCATAGGCTTCTGGGCGTTACCGTGGGGGTTTTTAGTCGGTAGGGGTCCGGCATAACATCCATGGAGGATTTTCCCCCACGGTTAAATAAAAAAGAAAAAAAAAGCCATTTTTAAAGTTACATGTGAACAGTATAAATGAATACGTTAGTTTCAGTATGAAATACAAAATGATTTTTATGAATACATATTCCAGCTATGTATATAAAAGTTCTAAAATATTGCCCGAAATCATTCTGTAGATACTATTAATATTTAAGGTCTCGTTTAGTAGGTACAATGGGTTTATTTATTCGCATTTTCAAGAGATATATTTTCAGGTACAGACAAGTACAAAATGTATGAACATATAATTTTATTTTACGATCCTCGGTACGATGTACAAATGTTTTTGTATACGTTCTCTCGTCAAATTTCTCCCTTAGAAATTATACAAAAGCCTATGCAGGGGTTGTCGTAAAACACAGATTGCACTGAGAATTTTAATAAACCTTCGCGGTGTTCCCACTTAAGTATATAGACTTTAGAATGAGGTAACCTACATATTAAATTACTTATCTTTTGAATTATTACGGAACAAATTACATTTTACTTTAGCCTGGTCCGTTCTTATGAGTCAGGTAACATGAACGTTATGTTTAGTTTTACCTGAATACCTTGTATAATAATATCTTGACGAAGAAGTCTCAAAATGATCTTAAAACTCTCGTATTAAGAGCAAATCAAAATGTTTGATATGGTAGATTGATTTATATGGTATTATTGTCCGAACTAAAGGTGTGTACCAAATATCAGAACAATCAGTCAACTGCAAGAGGGTAAAAAAACTAAATTAAGATAATTTTGAGCACTTTTTTCTTCAACATCTTTCTGGTGCTGACTGTACCTAAGACTTTACCTAAGCTTTTTATCTAAGACATTTAA
Organism: Eilema sororculum; assembly: GCA_914829495.1. NCBI lineage: Eukaryota > Metazoa > Arthropoda > Insecta > Lepidoptera > Erebidae > Eilema > Eilema sororculum. The sequence goes on along the minus strand of OU618545.1, from coordinate 9,137,993 downwards.
TAAGTCATTTTATAAATCTATACAATCACTATAAGGCCTCATTTACGGAGACGCGGGGCGTCTCGCGTCGCGTGTGGCGTGACGTCTCGCGGCGCGTCGGACGTTTTTTCTGTTTACGGTGGGGCGGCACGTGAAGCGGCACGCATCATTGCACGCGTAAACACAAACTTATAGCAATATACGACGTTGTTCATAGAGAAGCGAGACGGGAAGAGTGGCGGTGCCCACCGCTGCGCCCGCGGCGAAACCTCAAGCGTGTAGCGAAGCACGCGGTGGGCATCGCGGCGGCGGCGCACGCTCGCCTCGATCAAATCGACTAATTTTATGTTGGCGAGAGATGGGAGCGCACGCAATTCATCGAGAATTGCCGCTGCGTGCGCCGCCGCGATAAACGCCGCGTGGGACGCGTCGGTGCCATCCGCGGGTTCGGCCGCAAAAAGACGCCCCATTTCAAACAAACGCGTCTAAAATCGCTGCTCCGTAAACGCACTCATACAACGCCATATATTTGAATTCAGTGTGGGCCGCGCCGCTCATCGCAACGCGCGACGCCCCGCATCTCCGTAAATGAGGCCTTAGAATTGATTAATAATTGTTATGAAACAAAAACTATCATACTAAATTGTTTAGTAAGTACCTACTATTCAGAAGTGGTACAATACACTGTAAGTACCTCTTATTGAAAAGAAAAAATTACGGCGAATTGAGAACCTTCATCCTTTTTGGTGTTGGTAAAATGGAAAGGAAGGGAATACTCTTATATATCGAGCTAATTCCGTAACAGTACAGCTACCAAAAGTGTGCACGTCATTCCTGCTCATTTTGTACATTTACTGAATACTAGGTAGGTAAAAGTTTTAGTTAGTCCTAATCTTACTTTCATCAAATTTTGTTTAACTAAAATTTAACTAAAAATTAACTATACCTAATGCCATTTGCATTTGAATTCAATACAAATCTGAAGATTTTGATGAAAATGCAAATGAAGGGATATTGTCTTCGCCTACCCCTGAAGAAAAGAGAATGGAGGTGTGTGTGTATAATTTGGATGGATCTTCAAACGTAAGTGGATCGGTGTCTACTACTAATTCAATACTCATGATTTAAGATTTAAAAAGGACTTTAAAACAAATTTATTTGAATTAGCTTCCATTTTGTGGCGATAAAGCCATATATTTTACTTTATGACTTCATTATAAGATAAGATAACTTTATTGACAAATAAAAGAAAACAATTTAACATAATATCCATCAAGTAACACTGTGAACACTTCAGCTTAACATGTCCAGCCGCAACAGCCATCAAGACTAGCCCCTCCCGTTCCCGTGCTAGTAAAATAACTGTGTTACAGTTAGGTTAAGGATAATCTCAAACAGCACAATTGTAGCCATCGCATGGTTACTTGATATGGATATAGATTTTCTGAATCCCCAAACTAGGTATGCCTGTTTGTCGGGGATCAGGTAGTGTAAGTTTAGTTGAAAAAAGAAAAATGAATAAAAACAATTAATTATAATTTGTGTTGATACTCGCGCGTGTATTGTGTTGTGCGTGTGCGTAAGTGAGTGCGCGCGAATGTGTGTGTGTATGTGTGTGTGCATGTGTGCATGCGTGGGTGTGTGTGTGTGTGTGTGTGTGTGTGTGTGTGTGTGTGTTGTGTGTGTGTGTGTGTGTGTGTGTGTGTGTGTGTGCGTATGCGTGTGTGTGTGTGTGTGTGCGTATGCGTGTGTGCGTGCGTGTGTGTATGAGTGCATATGTGTGTGCATGAGTGCATATGTGTGTGTTTGACTGTGTATCTGTGTGCGCGTGTATGTGTGTGCGTGCATATGTGTGTATGAGAGAGTTAAGTGTACGTGTTTGGTGTGCAACTGTTACCCATAAAACCAATCAGAAATTTTGTGATGCATACAGACGTGTATTTACGATATTTGGAACTCTGATCGTAAGAGTTCCTCAGAGTATGCATAGCTTTGGTCTTGTAGCCATGTTTTTACTTTAGACCTACATTGATACAAGCTTAGAGGGTAAATATGTAACATTTTGTTCATTTTATTATAGAGGTGACAGCTAATGATGGCATAGTGACGTTCTGATAACGTAGTTTTGTGTTGTATCGGGGGACATACCCTGTCCGAGCGACGTTTTCTGTTATATATGTCCGGATCATATGGAAGACTAGTGTGTTTTTTAAGGACTACTTGAAGTATGAAGAGTTGTCTAACCGTAAGGACTGGAAAATCTATATAGAGTTGACGAGTAGGGTATCGAAAAGGTTTTCTAGACAACACCTTCAAGATTGACCTCTGAGCCCTTTCTAGTGGCAACATAGATGTCTTACATGCACCGCCCCAGGATGTTATGGAGTACGACAAAATTGATTGCACTAAAGCGTAATAGGTTAAAGTGAGCGTCTTTTCATCTGCAGCATTACGTAGATGTTTAAAAATGTAAATGAGTTTCCTTACCCGCTTGACTAGTTGGTCAATATGGTATTTCCATTTCATAAATTGATCAAGGTGAATGCCGAGGTATTTAACATTGTCCACGTTTGTTACTAATCTACAGTTACAGCTAGGGGATGGGTCTATACAATCGTGTGCTTTCAGTACAAAGGTGTCCGGGGATGGGAGCAAACGTCTGTTATGTGCGAAGGTTATGTAACAGGTTTTGTCTAGATTTAAGGTCAACAAATTAAGGGAGAGCCAGGACATAGCCTTTGCGAGAGCGGCTTCTGTGTGCGTAAGAACTTCATCCCAGTTTGAGCCATGGATGAGAAGCGCGGTATCGTCTGCGTAAGCGAATACCTTACAATTACGTGAAGATAACTCACACAGATCGTTCACGTAGATCGTAAACAAGGTGGGACCCAAGATACTTCCTTGCGGAACTCCGTAATCCAGGGTCTCTTCCGCGCTCACAATATTTTCAATTCTGACAGATTGGGTTCTGTTTCTTAAGTAATCTGCTAGCAATTTTAACACAATCCCACGTACTCCAACTTTTTCTAGCTTATTTAAAAGAATAGAAATTGAGACGGTATCAAAGGCCTTGGAGAGATCCATAAACACCCCCAGGCATTTTTGGCCTTTATCCATGTAATCTACTACTTCAGTAACCAGAGATAGAACAGCATCTTCTGCGGATATGTTCCGCCTGAAACCGAATTGATTAGGAGATATAATGTTTTTGGAATTCAGGAAGTTTATTAATCGGTTATTAATGGCTCTCTCCAATACCTTTGAAATGGCTGGCAAAACTGAGATTGGTCTGTAGTTGCTGACGATATTTCCATCTCCACTTTTGAATATTGGATGTACTATGGCTTTCTTCATTAAGTTAGGGAATACTCCTGTCGTGAACGATAAATTACATATGTGTGCGAGGAGAGGGACAAAGGTTACGCATGAACCCTGCAATATCGCTGTGGAGATGCCGTCTATTCCAACAGCACAGTCTTTCCGAAGGTCTTTTATAATTGATTCAATCTCCATGTAATCTACTTCTAGAAGAGCCATAGAATCCCGCAAGTAATCATCGTCTGATTTATTATTAGCGGCTGTAGGTATAGGCAAGGGAGCTCGCGCATCTTTAATTTTATTCGCGAGTTGCCTTCCAATGTTGGTAAAATAGTGATTGACGGCATCCACAGACATCTCAGGGTTTTCTTTTGTTTTTAGAAGTTGCGAAGAAGGCGAAGACTTTTGTTTGCTATTTGTGATAGTTTTTATAGCGTCCCAGGTTGCCCGGATATTGTTTTTGGCTTTTTGAAGTAAATTCTGTTCATAATTACGTTTTAATTTTTTTAGTAAATTGTTGAGAAAATTTCGATATCTAATGTAGGTGATCCTCAGAATAATGTTAGTGGGATCTTCTATTTGCTTTTTGTGCATTCTGTCACGATTACGGATGCAGCGAATTAAACCCTGTGTAATCCACGGTTTGACAATAATCTTCCTACGTGGTATTTTGTACGAGATGGTGTGATTTTTAATGACATTGGATACGTGTGTTATCATATATTCTGTGGCTATATTGACGTCGGTTGAGCAGAAGACAGGAGAAAAATCAATACTTTTTATGTCCTTGAGGATGGCAGAATAATTTATTTTTTTACAATACACGGGAGAGAACTCAAGCGGATTCTTCAGTGATAGTGATACAATAATAGGGCGATGATCCGTTATAAAACTTTCTATGACTAAGGTGACGGATGATAGCTGCGTTTTGAGTATTGCATGGTCGTAGCATTTATCACCCCGTGTGATATATGTGTGAGTTGGTATCATCCCGTGCGACATTAGAAGGTTCTGATAGTTGTCTGACCTATTATCAATGTTATCCGGTTTTATATCAATATTCATATCGCCTACGATACAAACAGTTTTAAACGGTGCTAGTGACAACAGAATATTATTGAGCCCGTTGAGGAATTTATCAATATTTCGATGGGAAGGTGACCTATATATACAAACAATTGCAATGTCTCTGCCTATTTTGCAAACTAAGCAGTTAAAATCTCTAATGTCTTGAGGTTCCATGATTACTGTGTTCAATCCCGTTTTCACGTAGATGACAGTGCCATCATTTTGATTCAATAGATTTCGTGTAAAATGAGAATGATATCCGTCTAGAATCGCTAGATTACAAGCCGTTACAATTCCCTAAATCATTTATTTATTTTATTTATTTATTTTATATATTTAGATACATCACCCTTACAGTACAAAACAATACGGCAACGATCTTACAACTTTTATACAATTCAATCGTACGTCAAAAAAATCATGTACGTCTGCTATGACAAACACTGTAGTGTTACCCTCTCGAATTCCGCGAGTGCACCATACAAAAATATCCACAGTACGCGAGACTGTTTCATAGAATGCACACTAATAATTTAGTGCTTATATGTATAAATTTTTGCAGTTTTATTATAATAAGTGTGCCAAAAAGAATAATCGCTTGAATTTCGTAACAAAGATAGGAAAACTCTCGAGATTAAAATCGATGGTACGGACAAAATCTGATTTGGGTTGTTACCTTAATTTAAAACACTCTTATATTATGTCAGGTGAATACGGGTAGGGTCACCCCTTATCACATTCTATGAATACCCATCGGTGAACTATGGTTTACAATAGCGAACCTCTACTCGGTTCAGTAACAGTAAGCTTAATCAAGTTACCTGCCAAAAAAGGATACGAATTATGAAGTTTCTGAAATTGCGAAATTGTTTTAAACTAAATTTTGAAAACATGATTAGATATTGGATTGTACATATTCGGACATTTTGCATATGTATATTAGGTACCTACATCCCCTCTTTTTTGTATGTAATATCATTGGTACATCCATACTTAATATCATAAATGAGAAAGTAACTCTGTCTGTCTGTTTGTATGTTACGCTTTCACGCTTAAACCACTGAACCGATTTTGATGAAATTTGGTATAGGGATGTAGGGGGTAGATTAGACCTTGAGAAAGGACATAGGCTATGTTTGGTCGCGATAACCGACATCCACGCGAGCGGAGCCGCGGGAATAAGCTAGTAGTATAATTTTGTAATATCTTTCCTTATTTTGGCTTCGAGGGGTCACAGACGCAAATAAAAAGGTATCTCCTGAAATGGAGTGTTTAAACGGCGGGTTAAATTAAATACTTATACAAAGAAATAGGTAAAGACAATTTAGTATATCTAAATAGCCTTATACAGAGTCACTATCACTGTCACTACATACTTATTATAAAGCAAAGTCGCTATCCGCGTCCGTTCGTCCCTAGGTATGCTTATATCTTCAAAACTACGCTACAGATTTTGGTGCGATTCTTTTAATAGATAGAATAATTCAAGAAGAAGATTTATATGTATAACATATGCTTAATATAGTAGAGGGTACAGCGGGAACGGGATCGGACACCACGCGGGCGGAAAAAAATGGCGGTACGAAATTGGCCGGGTCAGCTAGTAAATTGATAAATGAAAATCACTCCAGTAAAATGAGAAATGGTCAAAGAGTTTTTATTTCACTTTGTTGTCAGGCCATTTTAAAATATATTAACAACGAAAACATCTCATTAATTCGATACCCAATATTCGAAATGATCAGTTAATTTTAAAACAACGTCATGCAGATTCGGTAACAGCCCCAGGACCGTTTTAAATCACAGCTTGTTGGGTACCCTGGTCCTGAATACATCATGCGAATATCTGAAAATGTAATTTAAATCTTGATTCGCCATATTTATGATTCCCTTGTGGAATGTATAATTTAAACGGTGCCTTTTTGTGACTATTAAGATATAATTGTGTTATTCATTTCGGTCTGAGAAAATTAAATTTTTGCGTCAATAGAAATCGTCTAACGGCGTAATTTGATTTTTGAACCCGAGATATCGAATATCATTCAATGTTATAACAATGTGAAAGATAAGGTCAAGGTGGTATTTAAAAAGCTTCTCAGCCAATTAAATTTAGAAGTTAAAAGGTCGAAAGCAATATTGGGATCCTTAAAGTTGAGATTTCAAGTGACATCCAGTATCATCCGCTACTCAGAAAATAAGACCAAAGTGACATTTAAAAATGTCAGTCTATTTAATGAACCGTAATATTAGATAACTCATTACAAACTGTCTGATAAGTTTCATCAATCACATGTCAAGCCATGTATATGGTCATGCCGCATGGCAGCCGAATATTTTTTATATGTTATCAATGAACGGGAGTAAGTGGGACTGCGCCGCCTCGGGAGTAAGTGGGACTGCGCCGCCTCGGGAGTAAGTGGGACTGCGCCGCCTCTTTCTGCGAGCAGGTCATGCTCGTGAAGGAGGCGGCGGGGCGGGAACGGGAGAGAACTCTCCCACCCGAGTTCCGCAGTCGGCGGCTTGGGCACCGCCGACGTGTCTTCGCCGAAGACCATCGGCCTCCATGACCGGGGGCCTGAGGACGGTGAGTTGGCTGCTCATCGTCCTTACGCCTACGCCTCCCCCCTCCTATTAAGCGGGATGATACCCGAAAACCCCCCATAGACGCGGGATAGCACCCGAACCACCCCCTAGACGAGGCCGCATTAAAGCCGTGGGTCTGTTGGGAGCCCTGGGACATCCTTCCGAGGGCTTACCCGGGGCTCCCAACTATAGGCTGCTGGGCGATACCGTGGGGGTTTTAGTCGGTAGGAGTCCGGCATAACATCCATGAAGGATTTCCCCCCACGGTCAAAAAAAAAAAAAGGTAACTCATATTTTTTTTAATCTGAAGCCCGTCTCCATTTCAAGTACTACTGCCGTTGGATACATACTTCAAAATTTTCACTTCGAATAAAAATTCTTTTGGTTACAAAGTTTCTTTTTATTTTATTTCATCATCATCATCATAAAGTATTTTTTTTTAAATTACATCACTTAATTGATCTTACATGGGTATATTATATTAATTGCATGCATTACAAATTGTTGCTTCTTCACCTGAACTAAGTTTATTAAAAACTTGTATCTCAGGATCAGAACTCATCTACCTATCATATAATCGGATTTTCTATGTCTTTATACATTAAATTTGATTGAGGTAATTTCAATCTTAGTTAGATCAGCTATAAGTTATTATCAAATCCAGAAATAATGTGCGTTTCTCAGTTGATTAAATATTTAGACGTCGTTAATAGTAAACAATAATAAATATATCGCGATAGAATCCGTTAATAACATAAATTAAAAAAAAAAGAGTTCGAGTCACACTTGAGCATTTCATTTTTTCCAATGTTTTTCGAACTTAAAAGTTAGCATAATAAATGCTATAAAAAATCATTCAAATAAATTAAAAATTTAAAAATCCCCGACACTCCCCACTTTAACCCCCATTACTATTAAACGGCTCAACCGATTTTCATCAAACATGTCTAAGAATATTTGTATATAAGTCACCATCTAATACAAAAGCAATCAAAATTTAAATCGCTTCATCCGTTCGGGAGCTATGACACACACAGACAGACAGACATGTGAAACTTTAAATTAATTCTTTGCGTCGGGGGTTAAACAGTGGTTTTATTGAGTGACATACGCGTAAATTTTAGAAAATATCATATTTAGATGTTTATAGAAAGATACCTAGGCACGATTATTTATTTTTGTATACAACACCTACCTACACTTTAAATAGACTACACATACGGTGCAAAAAATCACGTTGATCTGTTACCATGTGAAATATTGCAAACCATTAAAACTTCGGCACATTAGAATAAACAATATAGTAACACTCGGTTCGTCTATTATCTTATTGCTATTCACTATATTGCAAAACTTCGGAGGTATATAAACTGAAGCGGTTGTTTTTTTTTCTTTTCTACGTATTTCTTTTGGCATTCGAAGAGAAGCGGGTATTATCGTACTTAATATACAAAGTTGTCCCAACAAGAGGAAGTTTTCTTTGTAAACAATCGATCTGTTTGACGTTTTTCTGAACTCGACATTTATTGTAATCTGCCTATATACCTATTACAAAACATTTATTTAGGATGAAAATCTTTTAACCGGTCGTTAACATCACATTAATTAACAAATAATGTGAATAATTAGTAGGTACTAATCGGAGTATAATTTTCCTAATATATCAACACAAAAAAAAGAAAAAAAGTTTATTATGGCTCTAACCTTCTTCTATCAATGTGGGACTCACTGTGTCCTCGAAGATGTATGAAATATGAAATAAGAATTTCTAGTGCCTGTTTTACTAATTACTGCGAGATCGGTGTTAGCACAAACTGAAAGAAAAACGATATTATTAGCTCCAGCAAAATTACTGTCAGTCCAAGTTTTAATGAAAAAAGTAACATTCCAGAAGCACAGTCTAATGTTTCAATGTACCAAAACAAATAAAAAATATGACATCAATAACCCTCTTATGTCCGTCAAACAACATCAAAAAAACATATTTTACGAGTCAGTCAGGCATGATTATTGAACTTTGAACTTTGGTTTCAGTTTTTAATAACTAGTTTGAAAAAAGAATATCACACCCTTTTAAGGAGAGATAGATTCACGAGCATGAGTATTGATTATAGTGCCGAAAACCTCGTATAAGCTTAACTTTAACTTTAAACTATTATAAAACTACTTTCTTAGCATTGTAACTCTAGCAATGTCAGAGTCAATTATCTATTTTTAGATATCTCATACTGGATTTCCATATGTCTAGGATGAAATATTATTGGCTAAATTATTGAAAACGTGATAGATAATTTCTAATAAATAAACAAGTGATGCTCAAAGTTGCCTGAAGCTGGAAAATAGGATCAAATTTCCGAACAAAACTATGTCGTTTACAGTTCAAAAATAGTACGTACTCATCCTCATATTAAACCAAATCCCTCGGCCTCCAAGGTCCTGACACTGCGACATTTAAGTCTAATCGTGTGTATCTTCAGAGTCAATGTTTGCCACAACTTCAAACTAACACTGTTCGCATTGTTTCCGCACTAAAACCTATTTAAACCACGAGTAAGAAGAGGATAGAGCTGTTCATATAAATTATTCACTCTAGAGGCGAGTATGAGATGCGAGATACGTTTATTGTGGCGAGTATGAGATGCGAGATACGTTCATTCATATAGACGTATTTCAATATACGTAGATACACCAGTGTAAGTTTCAAGTCGAACTTTATTAGCAGCCTCAATACACCGAGGATTACATAACTTAGACCATTCTCTTAGTTGCTAAGATATTAGTTATGAGATCATGTAAATTCATTATTGGGTGGAGCACATAAATATTCTGGATAGTACACAACTTCAAGATTTATGTTTAATGAAATTTCTTGGTAGGTATAGAAAGTTTTGTTTTACTTTAGTCATAAATTTGTAATTTATGATGAACCGAACACTTAAACAAAAGTCCTAGGGATTCCTTATTACATGGAAATAATTAAATAATTTCATAGTAAGGTATACTCTTACCTTTATTTCGCTCTGACATACATAGCAACACACATACACTCGCACGCACACACATATACACACATGCACGCGCATACACAAACCGCAACCTCGAAAGGACTATAAAATAGTCACATTAGTTCCTTGTAACGAACTTCCGAGACTAATCTAATGGCGTAAGTCCGAGAGAAACTTAACAAATCCATTTTTTTATAAAAATTCGCAATAAAAATTACCTTTCCTCTGATATAAGTCCCTTCTTGTCACTATCTTCCCAACGTGACAATGCGGCCAACAATGTTTCCTCTGAGTCCAATTCAAGAGTTTTATATCCCAACAAATTGACGAACCCGTCGAAATCCAACGGATTTGGCGCCTGAAAAAGTATAAGGTTACTGATATTTTATTGTTCAATATCTATCAACTATCTAGTAGTAAAAAGGCAATGCCAAAGCAATATAGTTCTCTTAACTTTGACAATTAGGATAGGAAATGCTTCTGAATTAATTTGTATAATGCATCTTTCTTTTTCGTAAAGAACCTGACATACTCCTTTCGCTCTTTTATTTTTATATTGATTTTTATACATGCTCGCCAGTTGGAGGTACTCGTGACATCAATCTAACGTCAATCTTTAATTTGAGTTATCTCTCTTCTTTAAAATTCAGAGCTGTTCTCTTGTCGGCAGAGTAATTGCCACTCTTCTCTCTTCTCGGGCAATACGAAGCGACCTTGTTTCTTTATCCTAATCAGATTGAGTAGTAATAAAAAAAATCATTTTGTTTTTCAAGTATTCATCGTTATTCTTTAATTAATATATTATAATGAATTCATGTATGTAACATATTTATAAAATTAGTATTTTTGAGAATTACTCTTACATCACTTGAGATTTATGTAGATCATAATTTGAATAAATCCAGAACGAATTGAGGTACCTCAGTTCGCAGCGTATTCCCCTAGCGTGAGACTGTCGCAAATTTAATTTCCGGCCTGAATATTAATTTTGCCAATTTTTAAAGAAATAGCTAGCGAAGTGAGCGATTTAAAATTCATTCGAATTATATTTTATTCAATTTAATTTATTTGAATCAGATAAAAGTAAAAAAAACTATATCAATTGCTGGCTTATCATAGAAATAACTTATAACCGGCAGAAGAACATTATTATACAGAACACAATACTTACTGTACCTAATTATAAAATACATATTCATATCATATCATAAATAAGACAGTGAGAAGGGCAGGTAAGTATTGTCTATTGAATTTAAAATTCTGCATTTCTATCTCAATTCAGAATTGAACAGAACTACCAGACTACGAAAGAATTTATATTACCTAATTTTAATATCATCTTTTATCAGGCTGGACCTCAGTTATAATAAATTGGATCATCTTATCTGATGTTTAGCTAATAGGATACGTATATATTAATCCAAAAATAAAAAATAAAAAGAATAATGTGTATGAAGAAGGAAAATATTTACTTGAAGAAAAAATATCATGGAGAAGGATATCTGTATGGCGTGTGAACAATTTATACTCATGGCTGATAGCGCTGGAAACGTTTCATACCATCCTATCTGTTTATAATTAAAATGAAAATGAAGGGATAGCGAAGGAAATATAATAATGTGAGAGAACAAAAAGGGAGTACATGATATCAACAGAACAATGTATCTGATTTAAGATTTAGTTACGAAAGGATTAAAGGTGAGGATAAAGGATAAATATTTGATGTGAGAAAGATTTGGTTACAGTAGATACAATGTGGCATTATGGACATTATGGTCCTAACGTTTCATTACGTTGACACAATTATTGTATGAACATCCATACTAATATTATAAATGCGAAAGTAACTCTGTCTGTCTGTATGTTACGCTTTCACGCCTAAACCACTGAACCGATTTTGATGAAATTTCGTATTGGGGTAGATTAGACCATGAGAAAGGACATAGGCTATGTTTGGTCGCGATAACATCCACGCGGGCGGAGCCGCGGGCAAAAGCTATTAAGTAATATATTGCAAGAATTCTTTGTAATATTATGTTTAAACATGTAGAATATAAGCACTTAGAATACTTTCTCTAACGGTTAATTCTGTGTTTCCAATTTGTCCATACACATATTTTCTCTAAGTATAATTTTGTACCTAAATAAAACGTTAAGTATTCTCTTTCATAACATGGATCCGGTAATCCAATTTCAATTTCAGCAAGCGGATCTAGCAAATAAGCTCAGCTTAATCTTAATGATACAGGAAAGATATCGAGTAATACCGAAAAATCTCCAGACAGTATCCTAGACACGGGAATTTAAATTTGATCCGCAAAGCAGTGAAGGCAAATCCCTGTGACCTCGTCTGCACGGTGGATTGACATGAGCTTAGAGGCCTCTTTCATCAGGACCCACAAACTTCCCCAACAATACTTAAGCGGAATTAAAAGAAAAGCAAAGTTTGTATCTGTTTTAAGACCGCCGCCTTCAGCAAATAGACTTCGTTGTTTTATTCTTATTGGATGAATTATTTTGGTGTTTGCGTTGGAGATTGTTGCTTTAGTAAATTGTCTTTTGTTTTGTATTTGTGCCTTTACTTAGTTTAGTTAGTGTTGTCGTTTTGTGTATTGAGAATAGTTCATTCAGATTGTAGTTCATTATGACATTGTTAAAGACCTAAGAAGTTTTTATATACTTTCTTGAAAATGATTTCTTAATACTGGTTTGATCATATGAAAGGATCTGTGCGAGAGCGGGTTTCGTACATCCAGAGCTAGCAGAGCCATTGAAAACTGTGCCTTACACTTTAAGCACTAAGGCTTACCGCTCAATGGAGAGACTACACATAAATAGATCCTTCAAAATGCTTATAGGCAAACATGCACTGAGGATTGTTAAGCTACAGCGGATCTTAAATGCTTTCAATGTTAGTGAAGGTAAAATGGCCGTTGTATCAGGAAAACAATAAAAAATTGTAGATGTATTCATGTTGAGCGATTGCTTTTGCAGTATAGCTTTGCAGTTAATGTGTACAAACCTCCATTAACATATTGCGAATAGCATTTTCGTCAATTTTGTCACCCAAACTGACCAAAGTAGCGCGTAGATCGCTGTAGTCGATACGTCCATCGCCATCCATATCGAAAAGAAGAAACGCCTGAAAAATATAGCTACTTCACATGCAATTTTACATAATAATAATATATTAGAAGATTCTTCAGTTATGTAGTCAATGCAATAGTAATATGATATGAGTGTAAAAAAAGTCAGCCTGTGACCACGGCCGGTGCAACCTGGTCGAAACGTCAGGCAAATCAAAGGTATGTACCTAAACCATGATCGCATTAATTTCCGTTATCATATTATAATTTTTGTATATCATGAAACGCGAGAGTTTAAAAGATGATTTTAAGATTAGAACATATTTTTGACACATAAAATCTTGATAAAACTCACTTCACTTTTGTGGAAACTTATATGAAGTTATAAGGTATGAATATGATGATGATACACACTAAATTAAGAAAGTATATTACATATTATTATTAAATGATACTTATAAAAATCCTACCTCTTTTAATTCAAATATTTTATTTTCATCGAGCTCGGCCACAACGTTAGCTGGTATACAAAGAGCTTCTCTTGCTCTCGACGCAGAACGAGATCTCGCCGGCTGCGGTACGGTTAGCAAATCGTTTCCACATTCTGCTATTACAGAGCTATTGGAGAATTAGATAAGGTATAAATTTAAATAATAGAGATTAAAACGAAACTAGTGTGTAGAACATGTACCTACGTACAGTCAGCATCAGAAAGATGTTGATGGACAAAGTGCTCAAAATGATCTTAATTTAGTTTTTTATCCCCTTCTTGTCGACCGATTGTTCTGATATTTGTCGGAGTATGCCTAGTATGTGACATTTATGTCGGAGTTTGCTCTTAATACGAGAGTTTTAAGACCATTTTGAGACTTCTACTACGACTAATATACATAATGAATGTATTTTAAAGTATGTGGATGAACGAGGGTTTGTGTATTCCATAACTTGCTGTAGAAAACATAAGTAGGTGAAATCTCTCTTATGTCAAAAGGATGAGTGCTTCTTACCACGAGCTAAAAGAATAATACCTAATTATTCCGTTTTTAAAAGTTCAATCCGAAGTCTACCTTGACGTATTGTAGCTACGCATTCGCAAATTTATCGACACCAATGTTCATCATTATACTCGTACTTCACTAAAGCTGTGTGGAAACCAGTCTACTTGTTTTTTTTCGTGCGGAAATCTCCTCGGATACCACCCCTGCCGGAGCCGGAAGGGGAGGCTATGTCGGACTCGAACCGACTAAAACCGCACGCCGACTGTGGGTCTTGGTGCTAGGCCGGAGGTGAGGTTGTCATCGACATATCCCTCGCACCCCGGCTGACCCAGGGCCATCCCTTACGGTCTGGCCCTCCTCAGGAGGGGGGACAACGGTGTCCCCAACTCGCCCCCGGAATGGGGAGGCGCGCTTCTCAGCGCGCCGCCACCGTGGCCTGCTTCTGCTGGGGTGACAGGTGGCCGACGCCCGAGTTGCCTGCGCGCGCAATAAATTACACTGAATTTATGATAAGGACAATATCATTTATACAAAAAGTATCTAAGTAAGTAAATCCACATTCTAGATTTCATAACACAAGCTAGTTAAGATTACCATGGGTCTAGATTGCATTGTGTAGAATGTTGTGGAATATTTATTTATTATAAAGGTAAGATTTATATTGAGGTAAGTACCTATCTGTTGACTTTATCAGAACGAATTAGTAACGTGTTAAGCTATACTCGTATCCATTAAGTTTAATAAAGTTATATCCATTACTTACTCTCCAGTCGGAAGGGATTGAAGCAAGTTTTCCTTAAATTTCTTTATTTCATCTTGGCTACCATCCGATCTACTGCTGCGACGCTCTTGTGACTTTCTCTAGAAAATGAATCCTTTTAATTTAAAGGCAATTGAACCGACAGTAACTACTTCTGTAAATAAAATATTTTTGAACACGTTTATACGATATATCTCTAGATAAATAAATTGAATTTTTTGTTATTTGCCCATTATTTATACCGACAGTAATTATATGTAATCGGGTGCTTGGAGCCCGAGCGAGTTCTTTGGGTCCCAAGCGAAACCCACCTGCAAACCTTTAAACGTGATTGTGATTCGAATGCAGGCTGAGGAAATTCAGGGTCAGGAAGACGAAAGCAGTCACTCCCACAAATGACAAACTGTAGAAAAGAACGGACTCCGGGTTCGAAAGATAAAAGCTATGCACAACCAGGTGCTAATGTGATAAAAGAAATAAGTTCATAGTAATAAACAAAAAAAGTTTATTTATTTTATAATTAAAATATTGCCTGGCAATAGGTCTATTAAATTAGTTAGATGTTAAAAGTTCATGACAAATTTAAATTCAGATTATAAGGTATGATTCCCCTTTTTAATTAAAAGTATGATTTCTAAAATTAAAACGGATAACATTCTTTGAAAAGATATTTATAATACATCGAAGTTTTCTATTTATAAAGTTATTAACAGTTATTAAAATATTAAACCTTCTCTTGAAGTGACCGAAAAAGATAACACTGGTGACTTTTCAAACTTTCGAATCAACTTTCTTTGAGAAGGGAAATTACTTACCTGTCAAAAGTTTGCACACTGTTTAATTTACAAGGGCTTCAAACCTTTTCTTCGCTTTTCTTAGTGTTATTAAAATATTCATATTTGAGTTCTAAAGATTTTTTATAAAATTTAATAAAAACTTACTTTTATTTCTGAGTTATTAGTATCTTGTTCTTCCATATTATATAAAATTTAAGTAATTAATTAATTTAGCAAAAAGCGTGTGTCTCCACGACCGTACAGAGTAGACTAAGGATGTTAACTACATATTAATAATTATAAATTCCCATTGCATTTTCCGTCAGCTGAGAGAATTATTTATTTCTGACGTATGCACGCAGATTACAAGATTAGTACGAGATGTTAGTCTTAGTAATTAATCTTTCAGGTAAAACTCGTAGGTAAATATCCAGGTCAAAATTTACTTTGTAATATTTACAGGTAGGATAAAATATATACAGCGTTATACATAACCGTAAGTTGCAATTTAATTCACTATTATTAAATTAGACTGCAACAGAGAATAGATTATTAAAGTGCTAAAGTTACGATGAACTTACTCTATTTTTAAAAGTACCGATTGAGCCTATTTTATTTAACTACTAGCTGTCCCGGCGAACTTCGTACCGTCAATTTTTTCCTGCCCTCGTGGCAGTCAGATCCCGTTCCCGCTACACCATTTAGTGGGATGAAAAATAGATGTTGTCCGATTCTCAGACCTACCCAATATGCACCCAAAATTTCATGAGAATCGGTCAAGCCGTTTCGGAGGAGTACGGTAACTAACATTGTGACATGGATTTTTTTTAAATTAGATGTATTGCTTCCCCAAAGATTTAATTGTATAATCATTGTTATTACAGCTTAGTCCCATCTTTTTTTGTAATATGTAAAAAGTTTGTGCATGTTTTCTTGTCTGTAGTAACTAACGCATGAAACGCTTCATTTACGAGCTTTTTCAAAAACCCTCTAGCTGTTGAAGGAATATTCAAGTTGAACATTTTCGATGACTTAAAGATTTTCCAGCTCATAGCTCATATGTTGTAACTAGATATTCAGTGTCAAAAATTTATGAATATAAGAATTTTTATAATATCATTGAACCGAAGTTTGGAAGTTTTATCCAGACCACCTTCGAAATCTGAATTGCACAACTTGATATCTGAATATCTTGTATCCTAACGAGGTTGATATGGAGACTAGACGATACGATTCAAAGACGATTGTGTGCAATTTGAGCAGCATTATGAAAATAATAAGAAGAATAGACATAATAGAAGATAGTATTTGAGAATACTGATCAAAACAAGGGCTACGAAAATGGTACTTAATGTTTAAATTCAACAATTTAAACTTAATTTTAATAATAAAAATGTAAATTTGCATTAGGCTGTTTTATGAACAATAAGTATATATTTTAAAATGTGATTAAATATGTTTAACCGCATTCTAGAAGTCGTTAAATCTAAAGTTTGGATGCAGAATGTCTGACAACATTATAATGCATTTTGAAATTAATTATTTTCACCGAATTTTATCGCAATGTTATATATACTAACATTATAATCTTAAAGTAACTTATATTTTACTATTCTCAACGTTTAACTTTTAAAGTCTCGCGCAGAAATTTCTGTTATTTTCAGCTATTATAATCACAAGTTACGCATATAAACAGAGTGCTCCAGATTAATACTAACGGCTTTAATTACTCAAATAAATTTGCTTTAATACTACTAAATTATGGATCTAAGGGTTTCTAAGCCGTAACTTCAACAGTACTAGTAATAATATTGTTATAAGCAAACACCCTATCTCGATCAACATTAATATAACATTTCGCGGTGTGTGGTATAAACCTAATCTTATCTAATCTTGAATGGCTACATGTTGGCAGGAGTTCAAAAATGTATAGAAGCTATTAATCATAGTGATATGACCAGGTTAGTCAATTATAATAATATTTTACGTTCCATGGAGAACTGTAATGATGACAAAAATAATTTTATGACGTCAAAATAGTTTTGGGTAGATGTTATAAATTTAATGATTCTAATTTTGATGATATAAAAATATTCCAGGATATATTACATAGTTTTTTCTAGATTCATAGTTCAAGTATAGTTTACACTATTATAGATTGTAGAATATAGATGAGAACTTACGCTGTACGATATTGCAATGTAACCTATGATAAAGAAATTATGCTTATAATGAACTCGATTAGCGTGCGATAATATGAAAATATCTCAAGTTCCCATGTTCAATTGCCTATTCAGGCAAAACATGTAATAAGGTTTACTTACTCGCTTTTCAGTAAAAGCTGGGGAAGTGCCCTGAAACGATAATAGGCTCCGATTTCATGCCAAACAAAAACATCTGACCAAATGTGTTTATACACCGCTGCCTATCCCTTCTACGCATAACAAGCATGATGTTACAGACAATACAAGTCTTAAAATACTATCAGAATTTTATAGTAGATTCAATATGATCTGTAAACATTTTCTTGCTGTAAAAATAACGAAGGAAATTAAAAATAAAGAAAATTTGTCGCCGTATTTTTATTCCCATAGCAAGATAAATAAGATCGTCTAAATATCTACTAAAGTAAATTAACTGGCGCTAGGTAATCCGCATCTCGAACAGGTGTAAGTGGGTTTTTAATCAACTACAAATGCAACGGTTTAGATTGCTTCAAATGAGATTCTTGTAGGGTTGTGACTAAGTATTAAGCTATTTCTAATATAAAAAATTCATGTGTCGCGGTGTTTGTAGTTAAACTCCTCCGAAATGGCTTGACCGATTCCCCTAAAATTTTGTGTGCATATTGAGTAAATCAAATCAAATCATTTTATTGCTGAACATGTAACATATTAATTATACATCTAAGCTGTTTATGATGTTAGAGCCATACATGTCCTACCAATTTCGGCATGCAATATTAAAGTAAGTAGACGTTACACAAATTAAAAATATTAGAATTAAACATAAAATACAAAAAAGCATTGTCATCAAAATACCAGGATTATTATGAAATATGCATAAAAAAAGAAAAAAATGTAATTCAATATCATATAGTGTCATTAATTCCCATAAATAATAAATAAACTCAATATCTATCTATATGTATAAAAATCAATCGCTGTTCGTTAGTCTCGCCAAAACTCGAGAACGGCTGAACGGATTTATCTTATCTTGGTCTTGAAATGTTCGTGGAGGTCTAGGGAAGGTTTAAAATTCGAATAATTGGCGGGAAAACCCTAAAAACAGTCCTTTTCTTTTTCCCATATAAACGCAGTATGAAGACTGCCGGATCAGCTAGTACACAATATAAATCACAATGTCAAATATTCGGTTACCATACATTTGGTCAAATGAAGTATCGGTCATACTAAAATTATTCTTACGAAGTTCGCCGAGTCAGCTAGTATTCATCTATATTCATTATATTATTATTTGTCCCGAGTACCTGAGTACCTAAGTGTGATGCAAGCGCTATTTACGAGTTCCTTCTACAATGTAATGGTGACCCTCTTTCCTGAAAGTTTGCTTCAGTTTACTTTGCAATCAGGTGAGCTGAAGTCCGATTAACGTGTCCTATACCTCGGTGGTATTAAGATTAATTACATCTGCTAATATATCTTTAAAAAATATTAAGCCATTGTAATTATTGTTGATTTGATAAGAATGACCCAGCGTTTTTATTTCTGAGCTCTTTTCACACGTACCTACTACGTATTTTCTTTCTTTATAATAATCTAAAAAGGCTATAAATCGTTGTCACACGGCATATTACATCCTGTTTAAAAGAACTCGTTTTATAATTAATTGCCAGCCCTAATGCCATCCGGACTGGTAAGGAATTGGGGTTGCACTTAAGTTTCTTTTGCGTTCGAACCCCGCAATTTATTTTTGTTGGAAATAGAGGGTTTTTGATCTATATGTTCTGTAATATCGAGTGAAAAGTATATTTTTGGTATTTTTTTTATCGGCTTTATAACGGACGGCCTCGCGCGGGTGTCAGAAACTGTCTCGCGACAGAGTTGAACACCACTGGTCGGCTTAAGTCCGTGTCTATATGGGTGATAAGCGATTGACCGTTGGTATCAGTTTGCACACTTCCCTGCCCTGAGGTAAAGGTGGACTGTAAGCTATAGTGAACGAGTGCAGGAAAGTGGTTTCCGTGCGTCTCTACTGATAGCTTGAATCAGCCAGTTACGGCCCGATTCCTATTTATTTCCTGAAAATGCCAATAAAATAAAACAATAATATTCCAAGGAATAGTTATGTTCGGGATTATCGGCCCATTCAGGGTGTAGCGTCTGAGACAAAGTCTCGAAGACTACTACTGGCGACTCGGCTAAGAATTCGCAATTTGTTTACAGATCGCGCCAGCTTAAGTACTCCGAAACTTTACCTTAACGAGGGCCGCTAATTCCGAGAACGTTTTTATTCATTTTGCACAACTGTTTTTACTATTGTTCACAACATTTTTCTTATACTAAATTTATATCTATTTACAATTGTTCATGTATCTATTGTTTAGGGTTGTAGAAAGTGGTTACCCATCCCATGGTAAGGTCATCTGGACTGTATATATATTAAATAATTCACAATATCGATTTTAATCTAAAAATGTTAGGGAATGGGGTCTATGTTACTACTTTAAAGCTAAATTATACAAAACTGTTTATATACTGTTTACAAAATTATGTTTAGGCATTATCTACATATTATTGCACATTCTTTACACATTATTTTAAGACGATCTCGTAACATTTATTAGGTATTTTTAATACAGATTTACTCTTGCTATAAAACTACATCTTAACTAAGTTTACATGCTGCCAACATTACAAAGCTAATTTTACTATACAATAAGGTGGGGTGATCGGCTCATGGCTCGACCAATAGGAAGACGGAATTTTACAGTTCTTATGTATCTAAGGGTCCGATTGCACTATGATCACTTGTTCACTTTAGTTTTCACTGATTACTTTGATTTTTTACACACACACACGAATCACTTTTTTAAACAGTTTTGTCTGTCGCGAACATCTCTCCCGCCGTGCAGCGGAGTGAGGCGCGGCCGCTTGTGACGCTGCATCCTCCGGTGAGCGACACTACTTGGGTAGTGGCACTATTTTCTTCGTGGGGCGTTTGAGTACGCCCCCGGCTGTGCGCACCTCAACGGTCCGGATTTGACCGTCGGCACCTGGGTAGACTGCGGTGACTCGGCCCCTTGGCCAAGTGTTGCGAGGCAGCTGTCCGTCGGCGATCAGGACGGGATCGCCGACCGCGATGAGTGGCCCCGACCCACGGGGCTCCCGCCGGTGTTGCAGCTCGGGAAGGTACTCGCGTACCCAACGGCGCCAGAACATATCAGCGAGCGCCTGAGCGCGTCGCCAATGTTTTTTGTGGTCGATGTCGGTTGAGTCAAACTCACCGAGTGATGGCAGTCGGGAGGAACCACCGAGTAGGATGTGGTTCGGAGTGATGGCCTCGGCGTCCTCGGGGTTCACGGAGACATGTGTGAGGGGGCGACTGTTTACGGTGTGCTCTACCTCACACAACAAAGTACAGAGCACCTCTTCAGTTGGGTGGCGCTCATGTAAGACCGTAGTTAGGGCGGTCTTTACGCAGCGGACGAGGCGCTCCCATACACCCCCCATAAAGGGAGCAGAAGGGGTTATGAAGCGCCACACGATGCCTCGACGTGCAGCTTCGCGAGACATGGCCTCGCGCATCTCGCGGTCGGCACCGTGCATGTTGGTGCCGTTGTCTGAGTAGATCTCAGTGGGGCAGCCTCGGCGCGCAGCGAACCTCCGCAAAGCTAGGATTGCGGAGTCTGCGCTCAGGCTGGCGGCGAGCTCCAGGTGAACTGCCCGGGAAGTTAGGCAGGTGAATAGCGCCACATAGCGCTTCTGGTGCTGTCGCCCGACGGTCACGCTGAGTGGCCCGAAGTAATCGAGCCCGGTGTATGTGAATGGCCTGCGGTGGTGCGCAAGGCGAGTCTTCGGATGGTCGCCGGTGGCTGGCTTTAGCGGCTGTGCTTTTCGTATTCTACAACTTAGACATTTATTAATTACCGACTTTGTAGTCGGTCGGAGTCTCAGCACCCAGTAGTGCTGCCGGATCTCGTTGATGGTAATTTCTGTGCCACCGTGGTGTAGTCGGCGGTGTGTCCAGTCTATATAGGTATAGCTTGGTTATTTTGTGTTCGCCGTCAAGTATCGGCGGTCTCTTGACTGCATCGGACACCCCTTCTGTGGCTGCTATGCGGCTACTTAGGACGATTACTTCGTCTTGAAGCTCGACACGGAGTTCTCGGAGTCTGCTATCTGATAGCATGTCTATATTATTTTTTAATCGTTGCACCTCTAGTGCGAACGAGTCGGATTGTATACATTTTATTAATAATTTTTCGGCGTCTCGGAGGTACTCGGCGGTGAGTATTCTAAATTTACGATTACTATTGCTGGGTACAGCGGCCTGTGATACCGCTGGCCCTTTATTCAACTTCACCTGCTGAGTGTTGCGCCAGTCGGGATCCTTTTGTGGATTTTTTGTTGTCCTCTTGTAGGCCACCTGTTCTGTTCTTAACAGATCTATAAACTGTAGCACCCGAGCAGTGGTGCGTAGAAGTCTTTCCCATTTGGAAAATCTATTTACATCGGGTATGGCTGAACTTACTTTGACTGTTATGGAGGTGACTCGTTCCTCTCCCGTAGCCTCAGTTGGTGTAGGCTGCTCCATCGGCCATTCTGTCGTTTCTTTGTGAAGGAAGGCCGGACCGCTGTACCACTCGTGCTGCGAATTAAAATTAGTGGGAACGTCGCGAGTGGCAGCGTCTGCTATGTTAGACTTTGACGGGAGCCATCTCCAGTCTGTAGTTTTACTGTTTTCCTCGATGTCGGCTATGCGGTGTGCAACAAAAGGTTTATATGTTCTTGAGCCTTTCTTTATCCATGTAAGGACTGTCTTGCTATCTGTCCAATAGGTTATCGTATCTGGTTTCACGTTGTGGCTCTCAACAACGGCTGTAGCTAGTCGGGTTCCCATCACCGCGGCCTGTAATTCTAATCTTGGTATAGATGTAATCTTTAATGGTGTCACTCTTGCCTTTGCCACGACGAGGCTGACACTCACCTGGCCTTCGTGGGTTACAGTCCTCCAGTACAAAGCCGCGGCGTAGGCTGACTCGCTGGCGTCGGTGAAGACATGAAGTTGTAGTGACTGAGGGTCGGTGTATCCCAGATAACATCTAGGTATTCTGACGTCTTTTAGGGCCTTTAAATGTACTATCCAGGTCCGCCACTGGACCAAGAGTCTGTCATCTAGCGTCTGGTCCCAGTCTGTTCCTAGACGCCATGCTTCCTGTAGGATCTGTTTGGCTCGTATTGTTATTGGTGATGCAAGTCCTAATGGATCGTATAATGACATTATTATTTTTAAAGCTTCTCTTTTGGTGGGTGAGGTCTTATCTATCAAGTTTTCAGGTAGTCTGGCTAAATTCAAATTAAAACTAAGTTCGTCTGTAGACGGGTTCCACATTAGACCAAGGATTTTCTCTTCTTGCTCTTTCGAGTTTATGTTGACTATATCTGTGTGGCCTGGACTATCTTGTATCTGTTGGATGACAGTCGCGGAGTTTGAGACCCATTTTGTTAGTTCTAGTTTGGCTTTTCTATGTACGTCACGTACCTGTTTCGATATACGGACTGCTTCTGCCTCGGTTGGGAAACTGTGTAAATAGTCGTCCATATAGTGGCTGTCGACGATGGCTGCTACTGCTTCGGGAAACTGGGATGCGTACTGTCTCGCGTTCCAGTTTTTAACGAAGATTGCTGTACATGGTGAACTGGCTGCGCCGAATATTATAGATTTCATGCGGTACTCGGTCGGCGCGCCCTCCCGCCGGTCACCTCTCCAGAGGTATCTTAAGGCGTCCCGGTCTTCTGGACGTACCTGTACCTGCATAAACATCTCGGCGATGTCGGCGGTGACGGCGATTCGGTGACGGCGAAAGCGCATCATAACTCCTGGTAAGGACTGTAGTAGGTCTGGACCGGTGAGTAAAAAGTCGTTCAGGGACATCCCCCCTGACTTGGCGGCAGCATCATGTACAATACGCACCTTGTTGGGTTTGCTGGGGTTATGTACATCAAAATGAGGTAAGTACCAGGTCCTTCCTGGTGTGGTTTGTTTCGGAGCTTCTTCTGCATAGCCTTTGCTTAAAAGGGACTCCATCTGTGTTGCATACGCTGTTTTTAGGGCTGGTGTACGGTCTAGCTTTTTTTCTATACTTGTGAGCCTTCTTATGGCGTTCTGATAGCTATCAGGCATCACACTATCCTGTTTTCTCCATAGGAGAGCTGTTTGTATACGACCGTCTGTTAGTCGCGTCGTGTGTTGTTCTAATATGTTTTCTGCTTGTTTCTCAGGATCGGAATTCGGTCGGCGTGGGTTTAACAGAAGCGAATCAAGTGAAAAATATTGTTTCAGTTGATTGTCTATGCTGTCATCAGCGGCTGAGAGGCGATTAATAAAATGTACTGTTTGGCCTAGAATACTATTATAACATCCGTGTAAGACCCATCCTAGTGCTGTAAGTGAGGCGACTGGCTGTTGGCGGCTTCCCCGTTTGACGTAACTTGATATAAGAAGATGCCAGTTGTCTTGGCCTATGAGTACCTTAGGGGTTCCCGCTGTGTATATAAGTTGGTCTTTGATGTCCTGTAAATGTTCGCAGCCCTCTAGGTCGGACTCGGTGATGGTCTGGGATGACAGGTCTAACTTCGGTACAGTTTTTACGGATAATGGGATGCTAGTTCCGTCGGGGTTTCCTATGTAAACTTCAACTCTTCGCGAGTTCGGAAAGTCAATGGCTGTGTCCCCTATGGTCTTGACTTTAAATGGGTCTGTTTTACCTCGGGCTCCCAGCTTGGCAGCGATGTCTTCGTCTATAAGTGAGATAGTTGATCCGTCATCTAGGAGAGCGTAGGTCAACA
Organism: Eilema sororculum; assembly: GCA_914829495.1. Lineage (NCBI taxonomy): Eukaryota > Metazoa > Arthropoda > Insecta > Lepidoptera > Erebidae > Eilema > Eilema sororculum. The sequence goes on along the minus strand of OU618545.1, from coordinate 9,113,388 downwards.
AATCTCCCGCCGGTCCTGAAAGTCTGACAGGCGCTATTTTCAGGTAAGCTTGTCTAGGTGATCTATAATTTGAACTGGCGACTGTCTCCTCATGCGTGTTTGGTTTTGTCTCTGTTGGTCTGCTTTTTTTCGTATAATGGAGTAATCTATTATGAGATGCAGTACAGTTATCAATTCCACATTTTCTAAGCTGGCATTTGTGATCCTGTTGACGTGTTCTTAAGCAACGGAAACAAAGTTTATGTTTTTTAGCGAGCTCCCACCTCTTGTCCGAGTTTCCTTTTCTGAATGTTTCACAGTTCGATGCGTAGTGTCCCTCAGAGTCGCATATACGGCATTTAGATGTAATATTCTCCCCAGTGTGCCTCTCAGTGGCATTGAATGCTCTCTGAGGGACACGCCGGGTCGTCTGGTAATCTCTGATGGTTTCAGCTGGAGCAAAGGCACTACAGAAACGGGCATATTCCGTAACGTACTCGCTAAAAGATGCTAAGTCAGGTGTGGAGTTATATTTCTCTGTATAGACTCGGTACCATTGTACACGCAATGAGTTCGGTAGTTTTTCTGTTAGTATGCGTAATAATTCAGCATTCATTAAATAATGGCTCTTTTTCAACGCCTGAAGTGTGACGACGCTACTCCTAATGCGACTGGCAAACGTACAAATATCTTTAGGTGCTTCGGTGCATCGCGGTAATGCTCTCAGTTTGTCAGTTTCTGATTGGGCTATTGAGTCGGGTCGTCCGAATTGGAGTTCTAGTTCTCTTATAATATGATCTGGTTGTGCGTTGGCTATCAGTTCTGAGCTAACGATTTCTAAAGCTCTGCCTTTAAGACTTCGTCTGAGCCTAGCTGTATTTTCTATGTCATTAAAATAATTCTTAGTGGTGTCATATATTGCTTTAAATGATAACCACTCGGTATGTGACCCGCTGAATATGGGTAATGTCATTATGACCTTCGATGCCGATGGATACGAAAATGAAGACTCCATCGGTTTTCTATCAGCAAGTGCGGCTATAGCGGAAGTTAATTCAGATATAAACGGTTTTAACATATCGTTACTATTAGCTTGATCTATATAATGTTCTGTTACGCCCCCAGCCCGGGGCGCCGGAGCAGTCTGTGTATAAGGTTTCTCTATGTTTTCTATTGTACCCCCAACCCGGGGTACCAGAGGAGTCTCTTGTTGAGTCTCTTGATAAGCTGATGTATCCCCAACCCGGGATACCAGATGAGTCTCCTTTTGGAGCTTATTTAAATCTATATTTTCTATGGTACCCCCAACCCGGGGTACCAGAGGAGTCTCCTTTTGGAGCTTATTTAAATCTAGTTTCGGATCTGTGCCCCCAACCCGGGGCACCATAGGAGCTTCCAACTGAGGCTCTATTCCGTGGGTCTCCTTCTGGAGGTGTCCACTTACTATACGTGGTTCATTGCCGAGTCGTATCGAGGGCGAACCTTCTTGTAACCACGAACGAACGTATTCTGTTCTAGAATGGGCATCATCATCATAGTCAGTGTCATCGGCCGATTCTTCAGCCCTACGTAAGGTAACTTCAGCTAACTGTAATTTAATTTTGAGCATATCCTCCTGTGCCTTCAACGCTCGTTTGCGCGCCATCGATTTATTATGCAAAGAGGATCTAGATCTTATAGTAACGCCTGGTTCACGGCTCACTGGCTCAGTTGTACGTACCCCTTCTATCTGTTCAACAGGGCGTAACGTATTGTCTGATCTATTCTCTCCCAGAGACCACGGCTGTTTACTTAAATCTGTTTGCGTCTTAGCGCTGGAGGGCCGTGGTGTACTGGTTGAGGGTTGAGCCATGGACGATGGCGCGCTTACCTCTGATCCAACTGGTACTGATGGAGAGCGTGGAGGCTGCTCGTGGCGCAGGATCGGGTCTCGTGTCTGCTCTGCTGCTTTGCCTTGAGATCTGGTGGTCGGCATGTTGATCACTGACACTGTTTCACTTACGTAGGTTTACACAAAGTCGACAGTACGCACAAAAAATTATTACTGTTTATTTTACTATTTACTGTTTATATATTCACTATAAGTACTGTCTAAATGCGAACGACTGTTATTAATTCACGCACGACTATTAACTGACGCACGAACGACACTGAGTTTATACTGAACTGTTTGTTTATTTTACTGGCTTTTTAAAACGTAACGTGCACTGAGTTTATTTTTACTGTTATATACTTTACTATTCAATCACGCACACGTAACTGTTAACTGTACTAACTGACTGATACTGAACGAGTATAAAATCGCGCACACGTAACTGGCACTATTTACTGGCTTATATAATATGGTTATAAACACATATCAAACTTTTACTGACGTAACTTATACTGAACGGACTTTTAACGTATTTGACTCTATTTAAAATTATAAAACACTGACTCTAATACTGTTTAGCAACACTGACTCTAAGTATTCCTATTAGATTAATTCTAATTGGAATATAAAAATGCTGAAATAAATGGGTTAGACACACGGAAATCAACAATAGCTATGTGCGATTTATCCGACCGGAAGCTGACCTTACGGAACAGCAACGCTTTCTGCCGGCTCGCAATGGACACAACGGTCTGGATGGACTAGACTTAGAATATGCGATACGTCCGACCGGAAGCTGCCTATACAGACAGCGACCCTATGTGCCGGCTCGCAATTCAATCGTCAGATCGCAGGAACCAGATATACGGCTCGCAAGGACCAGAAATATAACGGACGGCCTCGCGCGGGTGTCAGAAACTGTCTCGCGACAGAGTTGAACACCACTGGTCGGCTTAAGTCCGTGTCTATATGGGTGATAAGCGATTGACCGTTGGTATCAGTTTGCACACTTCCCTGCCCTGAGGTAAAGGTGGACTGTAAGCTATAGTGAACGAGTGCAGGAAAGTGGTTTCCGTGCGTCTCTACTGATAGCTTGAATCAGCCAGTTACGGCCCGATTCCTATTTATTTCCTGAAAATGCCAATAAAATAAAACAATAATATTCCAAGGAATAGTTATGTTCGGGATTATCGGCCCATTCAGGGTGTAGCGTCTGAGACAAAGTCTCGAAGACTACTACTGGCGACTCGGCTAAGAATTCGCAATTTGTTTACAGATCGCGCCAGCTTAAGTACTCCGAAACTTTACCTTAACGAGGGCCGCTAATTCCGAGAACGTTTTTATTCATTTTGCACAACTGTTTTTACTATTGTTCACAACATTTTTCTTATACTAAATTTATATCTATTTACAATTGTTCATGTATCTATTGTTTAGGGTTGTAGAAAGTGGTTACCCATCCCATGGTAAGGTCATCTGGACTGTATATATATTAAATAATTCACAATATCGATTTTAATCTAAAAATGTTAGGGAATGGGGTCTATGTTACTACTTTAAAGCTAAATTATACAAAACTGTTTATATACTGTTTACAAAATTATGTTTAGGCATTATCTACATATTATTGCACATTCTTTACACATTATTTTAAGACGATCTCGTAACATTTATTAGGTATTTTTAATACAGATTTACTCTTGCTATAAAACTACATCTTAACTAAGTTTACATGCTGCCAACATTACAAAGCTAATTTTACTATACAATAAGGTGGGGTGATCGGCTCATGGCTCGACCAATAGGAAGACGGAATTTTACAGTTCTTATGTATCTAAGGGTCCGATTGCACTATGATCACTTGTTCACTTTAGTTTTCACTGATTACTTTGATTTTTTACACACACACACGAATCACTTTTTTAAACAGTTTTGTCTGTCGCGAACAGGCTTTATATATTAAAATAACATAAATAATAATGATTGAGTGAATTAGAAGTATAAAAAAAACATTTTAAACAAAAAGTTTGAAGGAGAAAGATGATAAGCCTTTACATCATTAAAAGTTTTTAAAAAATTGTGTGCCAATTACTAGGAATATAAATCACGTTTTAAAATTTGTCACGATGGGTTGTAAAATAAATTTATTTTTCAATGTACTTGCTCATAAAGTTGCTTTAATTTCACTGCAATTAGGCACATAATGAAAAACTGTGACTTTACGTAAGAAAATCGGTAGATGACGCCACTGTCGCATTAAAGACGTATAAGATGGGAAATTTCAGTCACATTGGGCGTGTCTCGGTAGCCGAATTGGTCAAGGCATTCCCCCTGTAAGGGAAAGACTGAGGGTTCGAGTCCCGCCCGAGATGATTCTTCTTTTTACCTATGTATTCGATTTGTGTAGTTAGCATACTTAATGCTGTAAACATTCATTCAACTGTGACTGCATCTATGATTCACACGTGGGTTATAGAACAGATTTTTGTTTTAATTTTTTTTGGTTGAGTTGCTTTGTCTTAAAAAAAGCTTGCCATTAAAATTGCCATTGCCGACGTGAATTTTTTATACTACTATCGCAGATTATATTTAAAAAATCAGCTAAAGTTTGAAAAAATATTTTGATATTCTGTGCGTTAAGACCGTCATCCACATATAACAAGGCCGCATGCTAAGGTGCTACCATCGCCTATTCCGAAAGGTACAAATAAACAAAAAAGTAACCACTATTAAAGTTTTTTAATGTTTATATTTCAGTATGAGAGTAGTTTTATGATTATTTTATTCACAAAGTGCATTGAGCTACATGTGTGTATTGTTGATTACCGTCTTTGGCTCTATTAAGACCCTCACCTGTCGGCTTGGGTCTCAATGGCGCCGCAGCGGTAATCACCAACTTTACACATTTTTACTATAATGTACTATAATGACAAATGAATAAATAAAAAAAATAATTGTCACTCAGCCAATAATCGCCACGAAGAGTGGATATTTGACCCAAAACGCAGAAGTAGTATAATACACACATTATGGTTTGTTTAAATGTGTGTGTGTGTCTTTGAAGATGTGTGTATGTGTGTGTGTGTGTACTTTATCAAGTGAATTATCTTTTACAAAGTAGTAGCTATTTATACGAAAAAAGCTATCCATGCATAACACCCTTTGTCATGCTATGTCGTAGTAATATCTAGTCTTTTTTTTAGAGTCTAGCAATATAACATCTTACTCCTGTAAATATAATCGTTTAAAAATAACATAGGTACTTAACAATGCCTGTATTTCACAGGTGTACATTTTCACAACACTGAAGTGAATCACTTAATCTATTTGAAAACATTTCTAGTTACGCAATGCTTTTAGTTCGACATTTTAAGCCTTGTATTTAAACAATGAATGAATGCTATATTCTCTTATAAATTTAATGTATTTAGAACTGTACTTAAATTGTTTTTGACCTTATATATTGATGGTCCATGGTTTCTGATATAGTAAAATAGTAGTCTGCAACTGCCTGTCTATCTTTCTCTGAACCTTTTTTCCAACTAAGTTGGGGTCAGCTTTTCGGTCTAACTGTCATGCAATGCAAGTGAACTTCGATATTTTCCATTAGCGACTGCCATCAGACTTCCACAACCAATTGACAACACAACAAATTACAAAACTTCAGCATTGCGTCGAAGTTCTGTAATTAGACTACTTGAACACTTTAGGGCCCCAACTCCAGCCGCCACTAAAAAGAGTGACTTAAAATCAACAACAACAAAAATATAAACAAAAAAATACATTCAATTAATTAGCCTAGTGAAGCTCACTGCTGGACATAAGACAAAAGCCTTTGGCCAAACGGTTTGTTAGCACACTGGCTAAACAGGTTGGTATAGGGTTTTATTTTGGGTTTTCCTTCATTCATAGTGATATCGTTCGTTTATTCTTCCGTTAGTCGCCTCTTACGACACCCTTTGGATGAGATGAGGTGGTGACTTGTATTCTTTCACCGTCATCACGCGGATAAAAATCAACTTTATAAAATCGAACAACTTACTCACAGGCTACTGTAGCGATAACAAAGATAGCTATTTGGTGGTTGCTACAATACCACAACTCAAAGGATCCAATCGTTTGAGGTACGGTCTACCACATTGGATAGACAATTTTGCATTAAATATTCAACACATCCGTAAAAGGACTGTACACAGTACCTCATTTAAAAGGCAACGAAGCATTTTGTAAATAAATGAAAAACGTTTTATGAAAACACAATCTGCTTTTAGGATAGAGGGACATAAATACTTTTGTTGTTTTAGGGATTTTTCAAATTTGAACGACATATTACGTTTGCATAATAATTTTGGGTCCATATACTTCCCAGTTAATTAAAAGTTGATGCATGATATGAATTTTGATATAATCTTGTCATCAAAACGGCTTAAATTAATAACAACGTATTTACGACATGACTTAGCTGTAATTCAAAGCAGTAATTAATTCGAGATCATGCGATAGGTTTGAAATTATTAATTACTTTGTCTAACTCGAAGGAGATAGATATATCTGCATGGCCAGTGGCTATGGATATCCACTGGCCATCCTGACCCCATAATCAACCGGAACATCGTATGATACAAGTATTGTTGATTACCGTCTCCGGCTCAATGACTCCTTAGTGGTAATCACCAACTTTACACACTTGTACAATAATGTACTATTACCAACTTTCACATTACAATAACGAACAAAAATAACAATTTAATTTTAGCTTTCGAAAATTTAGAATCGACATGACACAATAAAAGTACTGCGAACATAAAAGAGCAATGTCGATTGGCGGTTTGATTACACTGGAAGCGTCGACACTGGAATCACCAGCTGTTAAATACAATTACAAACGCTAACAGACACAGTAAACTGTAGAGATGTATGGTACAGGCGAAATTGTCCCATTTGCACTTTAGTATCGCTTAAACTTTTGTTAAAGTACACTCTACAAACTAAATGTGTTTTCCAATATTCATTCGTGGTGTTCGAAAAGGCGCTGCCGTGTCATTTACAGTAATTGTACTAGTAACAGCCGCCTGGAGGCCTACCATTTCGCTTGCAACAGCTGCCCATTCATGTTGGATCCACTATATTGGTACAAATGTTTTCCTTGCCAAAGTAATTTGCTCGAACTAAAGTAGTGTAGGGGTCTTCTAACGCTGGTGGAATGTCATTCCGTTTCGGGACGAAACCGTTCTCAGGCTCGTTATCGTTAACAAAAGGATTATACCCAATTTACATTTCATCGTAGTGTCTCCCTCACTATTATGTCTCAGCGTTGATTTGCACGTCGTTTGAGTATGAAAGTTAATAACGTTTTTTTAACATTGTCATAAAGAAAAGTTGCTTAGTTATAAGCGCTTCTTTTGATCGAATAGAAATGAATTTTAGAGATTGCGAGCCGTGAACGCTTTCAGAAGACAAACATATATCCGTATGAGAATCAATGTTATATTGTAAGTCGTGTAATATCGAAGGGTTCTTATTGGCAGAGAAGATGTATTACTTTCTTCCAATTATGCAAAAGTCTTTCATTGAAACGGAAGAAACGATTCCAATGGTGATATTTCGTCGGCTACGTGATGTTGAATAAAAAATCTTATATATTTGTCTAGGTCGTAATTCTGTAATCTGTCTTGGGTTTCTCATACAGCACTTCATATTTTAGCAATACTATTTTTATTATATTTCGATGCGTCGTCGTACAAAGTATTTTACTAACAACATATCTAATAATACAAGTGTTTACAAGGATCATTTTTTAGGTATTATAATCGTTGAAATAAAACCACTTTCTACGGAATCTGTAAAAAGTGGTTTTATTTCAATGAGTGACATTCGCGTAAACTTTATAAAATAAGCTTTTGCCCGCGGCTCCGCCATGGATATCAGTTATCGCGACCAAACATAGCCTATGTCCTTTCTCATGGCTTAATCTACCCCTATACCAAATTTCATCAAAATCGGTTCAGTGGTTTAAGCGTGAAAGCGTAACATAAAGACAGACAGGATTACTTTCGCATTTATAATATTAGTATGGATTATAATCGTATTACACTCAATAAAATTATGGCTTAAAGGTTGGTCGACTCTTTTGCCCAATTTAAATCGGAATTCAAATTAGTCCGAACAAAATCGGACTCAGATTTGGAACCCTATCTATAATGTTCTCAAATCTGCCCATGTTGATATGTATAGGCAAAGAGTGGTCGGCTAATTAGAGGAGCTCATTGCAACATTCGGCTTAATAGAGGTGGTAAATACTATCAAGGAGGAGATATTGCCGATAGATTCCCTATACTTCAAATAAAACGCTTTTCTTGTCTTATTCTTACTTGGTTCAGTTTATTTTTCGACTTGAATATATTTATTAGCCTTCTCTAGCATTTCGTTAACCCTGCCCACTGCAGTTCCAAGAGATATATCACAGCATTTAACGCGAACGTTCCCTCGTGTTTTCTCTACACACCCGGTTACGTACGACACTACATATACCTGTCTGCATAAAGTTTACCTGCGCCTTTGCACACTGGCATAAAATATTTGACGCTGCAAGCTCCAAATTTTATGAAATGAAATGGAAAAATATGCTTTGAAGTCAAAATTGTTTTGCTGGCAAATATGAAAATTACTTTCATATTATGTCCTTTGGTAAAGTTGGAGGTATATTTTAAAATTTATAAGATGAAATTGTGTTGAAATAACTTCACATGAGTGTATTGTAAGTGTATTATGTGGTTACTCTTGCAATTTGGTGAATATATTTGAACCCAACTGGAGAGCAGCAATGTAAGTATCTGTGGCATGGTGGTAGTGAACGCGCCTGCTACGCAGAAGGCGTGGGTTCGATCCCCGTTCAGTGCAAATATTTGTAGGCATGAATGTGGCTATTTGCATTGGTCTGGGTGTTTCTATTTAGGTATAATATGTATGTATTTACAAAAAAAAGTATCTAAGTATGTTTATCCGCATTCTAAATTCCATAACACAAGCTATTAAGCTTACCATGGTCTAAATAGAGTTGTGTAGAATATTGTGAAATATTAAAAAAACATCAATCAATATCCATAGTTCAGATCAACTAACGTAATTACTGTTTTGTTGAAACTTAAATTGCTAGTGTAAAGTTGGGTGCATGTCGGTAATGTACTGACACGGAGTTCGCACCCGGAACTTCTCTTTCAAAGTCTGACAGCTTAGCATTTCACTTCCTCAGTAGTACGTGCCACCGTTTACATTACACCGCTTGTAAGCTAAAGTAATTAGTTGCTTTGACCTTTTACTTTTGCTGGCAAAAATTTCTTATTAACAATAAAGAAACTAAATTTCTTCCGCTTCGTGGTAACACGGAACTGGAAAATTAATATAAAAAACGCCTCGCTGGAGCCATTTTTCTTTAACCCTGCGCTTGTGGGTTTAATAAGTTTTTTTTTTCTGGTTGACTCTTTTTATTCTACAAAGGCAGCAAATGTGGATACCGTTCTCCTGTTTGTAAGCGAGAAGAAGAGAAAAAGGAAGATGAAAATAAGATGAGAAAGGAATAGAACTACCTGCATTTTCATAAGCAATACATATAGTAACCCGTACCACAAATTAGCTATATAGACCATACATAACCAGTCTTGTAGCTAGCTAATAGTAAACAGCTTTGTGTTCACTCTCGAATGGAAAATATTTGTATAACCTGACCTGATTAAACGAAATTGATTGATATTATTAAGAATTATTAGCTCATTGTTATGCCTGGTGATTAGTGTAATGACTGCTTTCTTTATTCGGGCCAGCTATAATACCCTTGCTGTAACGTTCGACATTCTCTTATTTAGTGAGTGATTCTTCAAGTCTGTTATAAGTATTGTTACAACCGGTGTTAACCATGTACTTTCTTGATAAACTCTTTCATTTGCTACTTAGAAAAACGTAACTCACCTTTAAGCATAGCTCTACTACATAATTCTTCATTAATCATTAGTAATTCAGGGTCATTGGTCGAATTGAAGAAATAGAGCTTGTATATAATTACTTTACACGTACAAAAAGTACATGTCACCTCACATTACTTCCTTAATACATCTACCCTGCCAAATTAAATGTGCTCTTTCTGGCAATAGATCTAACCTAATAGCTCAGTAGGGTCACATAAAGCTCCAGTGCACTCCTGATCTACGCTTATCCAAAGAACTGGTGATTCTAAATGAAGTTAATAAAAAACATCACTTGTACCAACAATACAACTTTACATTGCTACTACAGTTAGGTTTCTCTTATTATGTTTGCTTATTTAATTCGTTTCAATTGTTTTTTTTTCACCTTTTCATTTTTATCAGGTCTCATGTTTTTCCTCCTCCAATGAAAAGTGCTTGAGGATTAAATGTATTGCCTTAAAACCTGCGCCAGAGAGTCGTCTGTTGATCAAACACTGTACTTACCGTGTGGCAGTTGAGGTTGTCTTGTGCTCGAAGGTCTATTTTTCCCTAACCCAAAAGAACTAAATATGCCTACTGCATATTTTTTAGCACGATTTTAGTGTTGATATCTTTCGCAACTTTTCACAACTGTTCAGAACTTTCTTATGATTTTTTTGGCAGGGATGTGGTGATGTGGGTGGTGATTGGTGGAAAAAATTATGATCATTTGGCTAATTTTTTGTGATATTATTCTTAAATTCACATGACATTCCTATGGTAAGCCAGTATATATATATTATCAATGTTTTGTCAAAACTTTTATGTCTAAATCATAAAGTTGAGCTATTACTGTCCATAATATTAATACGTGAAGAGAAAACTTGGCACCCCTTTTACGCACATGAAAGAGGCACACGCACATGATAGATTCTTTATTTACTGTGAATTTCTATTTGAGAACTCCCTGCCGTGGATATTTCCAAGTGACAACAATGTTCCGTCTGGTTTTTAACCCCCGACGCAAAAACGACGGGGTGTTATAAGTTTGACGTGTCTGTGTGTGTGTGTGTGTGTGTGTGTGTGTGTCTGTCTGTGGCATCGTAGCACCCAAACGGATGAACCGATTTGGATGTAGTTTTTTTTGTTTGAAAGGTATATTAGTCGGGAGTGTTCTTAGCTATGTTTAGGAAAAATCGGTCCAAGATGGCCGCCGCCACAACATGTCAGAATACATATTCTTCTTGTCACTGAGCTGGACCGGATCCTGGACCACATTTCTCAATGGGGCGCTAGGAACCTGGTCGAGTTCAATGCCAAGAAGACCCAGGCATGTGCGTTTACAGCAAAGGTATCTCCTTTCCTTCCCCTTCCCATTCTTCAGAGCACACCACTGCCACTGCAGGATCACCTCACTATCCTCGGTATGGATGTTCGCTGCAAACTGAATAACAAAAACTATATCGAGAGTATCATCAAATCAGCCTCGCGTAAACTCGGAGTCCTGAACAAAGTGAGACGTTTTTTCACGCCGGAGCAGCGGTGTCTTCTATACAAGACCCAAATTCGTTCCTGCGTGGAATACTGCTCACATCTCTGGGACGGCTCCGCAAAGTACTTATTAGATGCTCTCGACAGGTTGCAGCGACGTGCGGTCCGCATAATTGGGGATCCTGAGGTCACGAACACCCTCGAGCCTTTGCAGATGCGTAGAGATGTTGCGTCTTTGGCAGTTTTCTACCGTCTCTACCATGGTGAATGTTCTGACGAGCTCTTCCAATTAGTCCCACCCTCCCCTTTCCTTCACAGGACGACACGTGCAGGGCTAAGATGTCATCCATTTACGGTGCAGAGTATACCTGCTAGAACCAAGCGTTTCAGTGATTCATTCCTATGCCGCACCACTAAGACCTGGAATTCCCTGCCAGCTCACGTGTTTCCTTCTTCCTACAGTCCCGGGTCCTTTAAGCGGGGCGTGAAAAGGCATCTAATGAGGCCGTCAAGCTGAGTGCCACCACTGTTAACATGGTAAATGTTTACGATGGTGGCCCTCTTTCCGAGACTTTGCCTTTAGCTTAACATCAGGCGAGGTGAAGTCAAATTGACGTGTCCTGTATAAAAAAAAAAAAAAAATATTTCCTCCCAACTCCCTCAATATGGATGTCAAAGGAAAGAGCTTGACTAGTAGATCAATTTAAAAACTATAAAATAAAAATTAAATTAAAAATTTAAAAAACCCCCGTCACAAAAACACCTCCAAAAAGTTGAAAATAATTGGAGTTTGCCTTTTAACTTTTCATATACCTAGTAATATTTTGATTCAACGGTTGCCATGTCGGGGGACCTTGAATTGTTCCGATGATATAACGGAGTGCTTAAACAGTTAGGGTCCCCCGACATGGCAACCGTTGAATCAAAATATTACTAGGTATATGAAAAGTTAAAAGGCAAACTCCAATTATTTTCAACTTTTTGGAGGTGTTTTTGTGACGGGGGTTTTTTAAATTTTTTCAAGAAGGGTATTAGAAGATTCTTATAGGGTCGGCAGCGGGTACGAGAAGTGGATTTTTGAGTACATAGGTGTATCTTGCGTTGCAGGACCCTTTATTTTTTACGTAAGTATTCATACCTACTCTTTTCTCACCAATTAAAGTGGATAGTTTATGGCTTAAGCAACTGGCAACTATAAAAAATACAAAAGAAATTATCATTAATTTGACACATTTTCTATCCTTTTCTAACTTATACACCTATCTCACATTATCCCATCATCATGTGTAAAGGATGGCTACATAAGTAAAAAAGGGATGCAAAATGCAATTAAATGACAATGTCCAGATATTTTGAACACTTTGTTTGATTAGATACCATTGAGTAGCGTGATTGTGTATATGAAAATGAACACTCTGCTTACTTACATGTTTCTGGAAGACCGATTGTTAAGATAGTTTCACCACTTTGGATGCTTACAACTTTTTGAGTACTCTAATTGTCAATATAATATTGAAATTTTGGTTTTAAGATTATTTTGAGTACTCTACTCGTCAACATTTTTCTGATGCTGACTGTACTATTTGATCTTTATTCATGCCAAAGACCTTTGTCTCTGTCAATTACAAAAGAAGTCTAAATGGCAGATGAAACGGTATTTTACTAAGAATCCACAAAGTAAAAAATACAACATTTTTCTTTTGAGCTCTGTACTGTAATTCCTTCCAAAGGTCACCTTTGCTATACAATTCAACAAGTCGCAAGGGCAAACGATAAACTAAGCTGGCATTGATTTAAGCAGGGGTTACTTTATCCTTGGACAATTTAGTTATAAGTACTATACATTCCATAGATGGTTTAGTGGAAACTACTGAATCTTGACTTGACTATATGTGCAGCTTGTTTATTTAGTCAAGTTCAAGTCTTGACCTACTATTGATCTTATTCACGTAGGTCAAGCCTCATAAATGACACATAAAGGCCGTAAAACTGTATTATCGGAGAAGAGTGTCATTCAATGTTCATAAAACCCACCCATCAAAACAAACTATCTATTCCGGAATACACGGTGGCCTTATCCATTATCTAGGTTTCGAGGTAACTTATCCGGTAGCAACGCGTTTGGGTGATAAATCTTTATGGAAAAGCCAAGTGTCGCAGACTGCTGGGCTTAACACAGCAGGACCTAATATATAGTAATGACCTCTTGTGATGGATCATAAACTATAGTATGAAAATGGTTCGCTAAGAAGTAGAGTAAAGTATACAGTAAACTACAAGGGGTTAATGAAGGTCATATGATGGCAAGAAAAATGCAGGTTTATATAGATTGAGATAGAGTGTGATTTGGATTGCGAAGTTCAGACAAATGCGCAGTTAGACTGGTAAAACAGACCCCAGACTCCAAGCTGAAAGCTTCGGATTCGACTGGGATTAACGCTAAGATGACGAATAAGTGCTTTGAAATAAAATACTGATTAGTACTGAATACCTCCCCCGTCAGACCCTTGGTTGTCTTTACCATTGTATCCTCAACTCGCCCCCGGTAGCTAAAGGAAAGGCTGTGTCCGCGGATTCACCCGCCGCCAGCGTACTAGGAACTGATAATTACTACTCGTGCGAGTTAACATGGCACCTGGCTCGGGGCTTTGCGCGGGGGAGCGGGAGGGGTGTATGTTGACGCTACTAGCCTCGCACGGCGAGAGCGGGGTCGCGCGTGGGGAAGCGGGAGGAGGGTGTTTTCGATGCAGGTGCCATGGTAAAAGGAAAGGCTGTGTCCGCGGATTCACCCGCCGCCAGCGTACTAGGAACTGATAATTACTACTCGTGCGAGTTAACATGGCACCTGGCTCGGGGCTTTGCGCGGGGGAGCGGGAGGGGTGTATGTTGACGCTACTAGCCTCGCACGGCGAGAGCGGGGTCGCACGTGGGGAAGCGGGAGGAGGGTGTTTTCGATGCAGGTGCCAATTATGTAGTAGTATTATAATAATTATGTAGTAGTATGTGTATAATTGCACTTCATAGAAATCTATGCAAGCGGCTGAGAAGAATTTGGGCCACCCCATCTCTTCCCAGGGATAGGGCTGTTTTATATCAGACATATATATCATCCAATGATATTTTATACAAGATATGTTACGTTCATAGTAACTGACTCCTCAAATCTGATCCAGCAATGTGTCAGTGCACAATAGTTGACAATTAGCGTTAAAGTAGTATGAAAGATGGGATAAGCACGTGAGTAAAGATAGCTATAATTCGGAATGATTCGGACTGCAATCGTCTCGTTCGTTCTAGTATGGCTTTTTAGCATAGATTATGATTTTGTTGAACAGAAGGGGTATTTCTTTAGTACGCAAGAAATTAAATTCGATGAAAAAATAATACGTCATTATTTACTTCGGAAAATGATAACAATTAAAAAAGATAATAAAGAAACTTCTCGAAAATAAAACCATAGTGACGCAATGACGTTATAATAAAAAATTGAACGCCTTCAAATGAATTTAATTTATTTATTTTCTGCCTCTTAGAAAGTTTTTTATATCGGGATTATTTTTATGAGCAGAATGAAGCCGAACAGTGGTATATTTGTCAATTATTTATATTCTTCCTCAGCAATGTTCGACCTTATTTCGAAGTATATCTCTCAGTGGCTTCAAAGTGATTGCTACAAATTCTGCTGCTTTTTGAAGGTGTCCAGTCAAACTCATTTCGTTGTTCCCTAACAATTGCAATCCACTCTTGAAGTCGAACTTCATTAGTCGGAAACCTTGAAAAAAACGTTAGGTTATTACAATTATTTAAAGGATAACAAATAAATAAAACAAAAATTTTGTCACTGAATTTAAAATAACAAATAAAACTGAACAACATGTCAGTTATTCCTTTAGTACCTAGGCAGTAAAGTGAAAATTACCCTATGTCGCATCTGTACTGATAATCTATGCAAGCAGTGTTGTTGTGTCCTTGTCGTACTTATATCAAAAAGTGTTTCTGTCTTTTTTCTCTGCCGCCATTATTTTAAAAATATTATTAAACCAATTTTAATGAAATACACTGATAAATCGGTAATATTGTATGTACTTACATGTGATAGGAGATCCCTCGTGTTTTATTAATTTAATATCGTAATTTGTACACTTTTTAAGAAACACGATGGCATTTTTGTCGCAATTTTATTATGCGCTTACAAACGTGACAACTCGGCGTTTGCCAGACATATACTAAATGCGATACGTCCCAATTGGGACGTTTTCGCGTCTTCACTAGGCGCACTTTAATAACATATCTGCCTCTTTTTTATATGTAATATCATTGTATACATCACAGACTCAGCCTCAGATATAAGCTCGAGTCAACAATAGTGGCCGGAATATTATGGCAATAACCCCCTATTAGATGGGATCGACTACAATTATTGATGAAATGTGGGAGTTAAGTCACCTCTGCCTAACTCTCCGGGGATAAAGGCGTGATTAAGGTCCGTATTCTAGAATGACACAGCCTGAATCGCGATTTAACCGAGGACAGATTATATAGACAGATTGATAGTTTGACATAATTATTGCCTATACAATCTGTCCTCAGATAAATCGAAATTAGGGCTGAATGTCATTCTAGAATACGAGTCTAAAGCTATGTATGTTTGTATGTATTTGTGTTTGTATTCAATTCAAGAGGCTCATAAACGAGTCTTAAAGAGAAGACCGCGATAACGCAAATGGAAGGTGGTACGGGACATCCATCGGGTTAAGGGGCAGCCAGATGGACTGACCTGAAAAATGTGGTTGGGACAGACTGGATTGGGAACCTCATATCCAGCAGTGGACTGCAGTAGGCCAATTGATTGATGGATTATTCGATTTTAATGCAGAAATGTAATTGATTAGTAATTACTTCACGTTTTAGTTACCGCTTGAATCTATTCCATATTTTCTTTCAAATTATTTTTCGAAGAAATAATCAAGCTAAACGAAAATGGTTAACAGTAAATGGTGTATGGAGTAATTCATCAATTTTACTTTGTATGGCTTCATTGATTCATTGATCATTTCTCGCTTCAATTGTTCTTACTGTAGTGACATTAAAAGGGTTCACAGTAAAAACGCTCTGTGATGGCTGACTGAACTTTTTTGAGGAATGAGAAACGTCGGTTTATGCGGGGAAATATGAATTTGGTCAAATATTTCTTGTATTTACTTGTGGAATAACTCACAAGGGACCGAATGAGTGTAGTTTATAGTAGAGATATAGTTTATTGCGTCGTAGGATTCTGAATAAAAATGTGATATTGGGTACATTCTTACGGAATTTGTTTCATTAATTTTCCTTTTACCAGGATGTTGTTTTTTATATAAAATATCAGGTTACTAAGTAGTAGTAGATTAGGTATAATATAAAAAACATTTATTAACATTTCTATCAAACCCGCGGTAAATAGTAAAGCTCTTAAAAATATCCATGCGATGGTTCGTCAAACCAAAAGATTCTGATTATGGAGAGATGACCAAACTTAATTCATCAAGTTGGGTATAAAAAGAAGAAAAATACCAATAATTTATATAATTAGTAAGTTTTGCCTTTCCTGAAAAGAAAAGTACTTAAAAGTTATATTTGCTCTATAACTAAGCAGATGGGCATAAAATGGTCTTAAATGAATTTTGTTAAAATAACATAATTTTATTCCACATTTTCTTCCAAGTAACTTTAGTAAACGGGACAACTTTTTATATAAATCTTTCTAACAAAAAACTTAGCCTACATTTTTACTTCACCACAAAATTAATCATTGCTGATTCCAATCGCAACTATTTTCTTACAAACAAAAACAAGGCGAGGGTTTTCATAGCAACAATAACATTCAGTTTATGTAAATCACGGAGCGAGTGACTGCTAATATCCGAGGAATAAATAATGTTCCGGCGGTTTCCACAAATCCTTTTCTCCTGCTACCATAATGGCGTAATTCTGGAAGATTGTCGGTCTGCAAAATAGAGTGTCTGTGAAATATTGATTCAACGTCTCCTCCATTGTTTATTGCTCACCAAATGGTTGTTATTATTTATTCAGATAACATAGAACTACGTAACAGATATTAAGTTTTCTTAGGCTAAGAATTCACGCACCGATTTTTTTACCGCGTTTGCCGCGGTTGCGGATTCTCAGATTTCCTGCGCCGTGGTTCGTGGCCCGCAGCGCGTCCGCCGAGAGAAAATCGGAGAACCGCTCGCAGTCGTGGCCGATATATTCAAAGCCTGGAAGCCAAAACAAAAACATAGGTCTACCTCAGTTAGTGAATAACTCTATGATTTCTGAAAGATCAATGTGGAAGGTGACATTTCTTATCACTTAAATTATGGAAACTAAATTCAACTCTGAATATCAATTCCGTTTTTTTTATTAAGCTATACTACTTACATAAAAATGTGTTTATCAAGGATTGAGGGATGCATGCAGAGTAAATTACCCAGATGATTGTCTAAGTACCATTAATTTGAACTGTTTACTATTCCGCTGTGCAAAAACAATGTTTCACAAAATAACCCGCTCTATAGAATGTGTAGTCAGTATAATAAGATTTGTACTAAACTGGACATTTTCTGGGATAGCTTCAGTACTTTTAGAAAACATCTTTAGTGTTTTCTTCTCTTAACATAAACAACATCTTTTAATATAATCATTTATTTTTCTCTCTGTTGAGGATTTATGTATGCCAATGCACCAACCTAAAGTTTGTATGTTTGCATAATGTTTACTCTTAGTGAAGCTGTTTAACATTTGAACGCTGTGTGCAAATGTACCTAATTGGATATCAGGTTCAAAAAGTGTATGCGAACATTGTATTTTAGTATTACGTAATCTGTTATCTGTTTTTGTACCTAATAAAATAAATTAAAATAATAAATTATTAATATATTAATAATATAATTTTCTAATCAATAAATGTTGCTAACATTATCTATTTTTTAAATATTGTAACATTACTTGTTACAACATACTTTTACATAGGTACTTAAATTATTTTTGCTCGGAGCTATAGTAGTAACAGTACTATAATTACGTCGAAGTCACATCCAGGAAACTAAATTTTCATTCCCTTTAAATAGACCCTAGTTTACTTTCATTGACCAAATCCATTATTTTTGTACTTGCAGCTAAATAGTATGTAAATATTACTTCAAACCTTTTCAGTGAGACATCATTGTGAAATTCCTTTACTGTCGTTATCCTCTCTTTTTTATTATGCATGAGTAATTTCATATACAATCTCTAGTCGGTTGCATTTGATTAATGTTTCATTAGTATTGTGTTAACACTCGTGTAAATCCCATTGTGTAAATGAATTTGCTTACTTGCGTTTTGTGTTCATTTGCATGCGAAACGGTCCTGTAAAGAAAGAAAAAATGGGTTATGACTTGTATAACATGTTTGTAAATACATACATATTAAACAGAAATACTCATGCCAATGCAAAAATATATATTCATGCAAACACCATATTTGCACTGGGCGGGAATCGCAGCCTTGCCCCCTGCGTAGCAGTGTTCAACTGCTACGCTACAGAAGAGACCAAATAAAGTACATATAATTCTGATAGAACTGAATCAGGTACTAGCGATAAATGAGACTCTCTTTTCCCATATTATTTTTCCAATGATATTATTATTTATATTATAGTATGGCAACTATATTATAAGCACGAAAACAAAACTAAGTAGCTATATCAATTAGACACACCACTTCATGTTTTTTTCTAGTAATTTACTAGCTACAAAGAATCGTCATTTTATGTTGACGTTACTTCAATAAAGATAATTTACTTTACTAGTACTATTCGTACTTTTTGCGAGAGATTACTACTGAAATGAGTCACCACATTCGTTAAAAACACCGCCATTTGTGTAAAGTCAAAGTACACGGTATATTTCGAGTAATTTTGCTCATCAAGTGCATTCAAAGTGCATTCTACTCCAAGTTTTTCTCCTTTGTGTAGCTTTATGTAAAATATTTTATCTGTATTCACAATGCTGTACTAATGACAAAATACTTGCACTGTTTTTTCTTGCAGTGTACCCAGTTTCTATTATTAAACGAACCAAAACATTAACTTCAAAAACCTTATGAATAAGGCAACCATTTTTCTTTGTTACAAATGAAGCAGAAGTAAAGGGTAACGAAGGAATTATTAGGACCTTTCCTTGACCACATAATTTCCTTTGGTGTAATTTCGCGGCTACTGGAACAATGGGGCCACCACATAATTAGGGGAAGCATACAACTTGACTTGTTAGACTACTTTGTGAAGGATTTTGAGGGCACACTATGCATTGTATAGTGATTTCTTACGAGTCTTGTATTTTATGTCTATTTTTATTGTGTAATTGGAATATAGTAACTAAATATATTTAATACTAGCTGTTGCCCGCGGCTCCGCCCGCGTGGATGTCGCTTATTGCGTAGTGCTGTAAATTTTAGCGCTGAGAGTCGAGTGTTGAGCTCTGATACTCTACTTGCCTCTCTACTCACCTTTCTATTCGTATTTCTACCCAACTCTCTACTTGCCTCTCTATTCAACTCTCTACTTGACTCCGAATTCCACTCTGTACTTGACTCTATACTTGATCCTCTAGTCATCTCTGTGTTCCAGTCTCTTCTCGACACTTTACTCAACTCGGTGCTGGATTCTCTACTTGACAGTCTACTCGCCTCTCTACTTAACACTCAAGGAATAACGCAATCCAACCTCTCATCTCAAATGCGATGTCTGGTAACCTCTACGTTGGCTTCCCTGTTTCTTTTCCCTTTGAACCTCGGTAGAAGAGTAGAAGCGAGGGGCTGGTGCACCATGCACAACGGTTAATAGACTCGAGAGATCCTGTCTGACAGCCCAAGCAGCCCTGGTATTAATCACTCGTAGATCCTTCACATGTCCCTCTAATTGCAGAGGGTGTAGTGGGGGGCATACTGGGTGTATGAGTTATGCGCCTTTGGCTTCGTTCAGAAGTAGGAACTACGATCTGATATAGACCAAGGTTCGGCCAAGCCGCAAGCCTAAACCAGGACAGGAACGGTGACTCCTAAGGAAGAAAACCTCTATAAAAATACTCAGGGGCGGACGAACACAATCTAGTGCTGACCCCGTCCGTCCCACCCGTAACCTTGAACGGATAGGAACGGTGGATATATATAGGTCGCGCTACCCGACGCGGAGGTTGGGTCCGCAACCATGACGACAACGAAGAAGAAATCTAACGTTACCGGGGCGGGAGAGGTAAGGCGGTGCTACCCCCGGTCAGAAAGAAAAATATGGTACAATAAATTATTACCATTGTACCTATCAGCATTTTTCTAAATTTCACTACTAAGGGGGCAAAATAGGTGACTAACCGTTGTATTTACGTCACAATTTGCAAAGCGGATTTTTATGATCTTTATTTTGTTGGAAAGGGAATGGTCCAGGGAGTCGAAATCTGATTCGAATGACAGGATTCTATGGACATCCTCAAAATGTAGGCAAAGATACTGTTTCTGTTGCTTTTACATGATTTAATGTGATTTTTTGATTCAGAAAATCATATTGTTAAACTACTGATAAAAATGAATTTTTTATAGCATTTATTATGCTAACTGTTAAGTTCGAAAAACATTGGAAAAAATGAAATGCTCAAGTGAGACTCGAACTCACGACCTTTCGCTTACAGGGCGACTGCTCTGCCAACTGGGCCATTGAGCACCACTTGAATCATTCCAAATTTTCCTTCTCTTTATATCCGTCTATAAGGGCGACGGTGCAGCCATCTACCAACATTCTTACGAACTGTTGGAAACAATGAATGATTTTTCAACCATTTTTAAACATTGAATTTTGATGACTGCGCCCAAATATTTGAATGAATTTTTTATAGCATTTATTATGCTAACTGTTAAGTTCGAAAAACATTGGAAAAAATGAAATGCTCAAGTGAGACTCGAACTCACGACCTTTCGCTTACAGGGCGACTGCTCTGCCAACTGAGCCATTGAGCACCACTTGAATCATTCCAAATTTTCCTTCTCTTTATATATAACAGTTCGTAAGAATGTTGGTAGATGGCTGCACCGTCGCCCTTATAGACGGATATAAAGAGAAGGAAAATTTGGAATGATTCAAGTGGTGCTCAATGGCTCAGTTGGCAGAGCAGTCGCCCTGTAAGCGAAAGGTCGTGAGTTCGAGTCTCACTTGAGCATTTCATTTTTTCCAATGTTTTTCGAACTTAACAGTTAGCATAATAAATGCTATAAAAAATTCATTCAAATATTTGGGCGCAGTCATCAAAATTCAATGTTTAAAAATGGTTGAAAAATCATTCATTGTTTCCAACAGTTCGTAAGAATGTTGGTAGATGGCTGCACCGTCGCCCTTATAGACGGATATAAAGAGAAGGAAAATTTGGAATGATTCAAGTGGTGCTCAATGGCTCAGTTGGCAGAGCAGTCGCCCTGTAAGCGAAAGGTCGTGAGTTCGAGTCTCACTTGAGCATTTCATTTTTTCCAATGTTTTTCGAATTTTTCGTACTGATAAAAACCTAGGCAAATTATGAACGATGAATCTGTTATAAACTTAGACTAAAAGGAATAAATAAATAAAATTTCGAAAAGTAAAACTTACTGCAAGAAAAAAGAGAGACACTCAAAAGAGAAAAAGAACGGAAAATAACGAAGAATAACGAAACTTACAGATTTACTGTATTTACTTAATATATTATCCAGCATGGCTCTACTGGGGAATATACTCCCTATCAAAGCCACTTTAAACACGTAGTTGAGTAAGACTAACAAAAGTCATTGTGTTCTTATGAAAGCCGTTGTACGAAACAACGGCTTTCATAACAATACAACATAATTATATTGATTAATACGTTTGTGCTGTAAAATATAATTACTGGGCTGTATTTTATAAAATTTTACTATACTGAAATTTTAATAGATAGCGCCTGGGCATTTGTTTTTTTTTTGAAAACGAAACGACATTATACAAATGATTGCTAACATAACTAAGTAGGCGCGTTGCCAGGTACATTTTCCTGTATTTTTTAGGTTTTTCTCGATTTCTCCAGGTTCTCAGCATCAGATCCGGACTTCTGGGATATGGGACCACTCTGACATACGCTAGAATAATAAAATTCTTTAGTATGTATGAATATGGGTATTTGCAATAGTCCGGTCGTGCCTCGGAGAGCACGTTAAGCCGTCAGTCCCGGTTGCCATACAAACATCTATGGCAGTCGTTACGGGTAGTTGGAGCCCTAAAAAGTCTAACAACTGGTCTAACTGCAATGCTTCGATATCGCCTTTGGGTTGTCTAGGTCAGGTGGCAGTCGCTTCACAGTGCATATCGAAATTTAGCCAAATCCGCAGTTAGACTTGTAAAAGCGGACCTCAGGCACCAAGTTGAAAACGTTAGGATGAAGAAGAGAATTGATCTAGAAAATCTCCCATGTCTAGGCAGCATTTGGTCCAAATCCTTTCTTTTAATACCCTTTCATCAAGAGTTCTTCAAAAATGGCAATCTATATTAAAGGTAGCCCATGTACGTTTTTTGCTCCGATGCATTGGGATCATGTCAAACATCATCAAAACGCTCGCCACAGGCAAGAAATTCATCCTCACACAGTCCGACCGGAAACGGCGAACATTGTGCGGTAAGTGGTTAGAAAGGAACTTCACCCAAAACACGCTCAAGCTGTGGAATAAATTCCCTGCTTTGGTTTTCCCAAGCAACTACAGTGTGGGGTTTTTGAAGAAGGGCATTAGATTAGAAGGTTTCCTCAGGGTCGGCAGCATGAGTGTGACGCCCGTCGTGGTGTTGAATACGTCCATAGGCCACGGTAACCGTTTTTCCATCGGTTAGGTTTCAGTCGTATTAACAAAATTATAGACTAATATTTTTACTAATTAACCAGGATGTTCGATGAAAGTATGTAAGTCAAAAGATTTTTTTACGAATCGAATTATACAGAAACAGTACTGCACCGCCATCAGCTTATGCATTTGTATGATTTGCCAGACAATTACCGCCTCTACCGTAGGGCTATATTATATTTCAGCTGTGATCGAAAGCATACTTTGTTTAAAACCGCGTTATCGCCATCTAGTTGTTATTTTGTAACTAAATTATAGAATTTAAAATTTTAATTACATGCTTAAATACGTATTTTTTTACATGATTGTGCACATAAAAATTAAGTATATTCATTTACATACTTGTTTGGAAGTAAAATTCATTCATAAGAATAATCTCTATAATCTTAGTAAAATTAAGATTATTATATATTATTGCTCACATCTCTGGTTCAACTCAACCGATTGCAATCAAACAAATGTAAGATTTTAAGTCTGAGCAAGCCCTTTCTAACAAAGAAAACCGCATCAAAATCCGTTCAGTGGTTTTTGCGTCCATCGCGAACAAACAGACAAACAGACAAACAGACAGGAAATGAAAAAAATATATTTTCGTGTTCAGTATCGTTCATATAACATAATGCAAGTATTTTTTTTTAAATATCTCCAATGTACAGACACAACCACTTTACAATTATATAATAGTATAGATAAATAGTTCGTTTGCATATTATGTGCCACAAGCAGTCATTATTTTTATAGTGCTAGCAAAATGTCAGCAAGTGTTGTATATAAACGTATGTATAGTGCTTTCTTCATTCAGAAAAACTAAATATTTTTCTTTTGTAATGCAAATAATAAATAGACCTATTTATTTTTTATATTCCTTACTGAATTTTTTACATTATTTCATAGTGACATGTATAATGGTGCAAAAGAAAATAGGGCGTATCATAAAGCATATCTTCAACAACGATCTATTATTATACTGTTAGGTCACTGCTAGGCCTCTAAAAGGACTCAATTTAGTAGATTTTCTATGAAAATCTCATTGATTTCAATAGCCCATAATACCCATCCATAATATCTATGATTTTATCGAGGGCCTCTCTCATATTTTCCTCAATTTATACGGGTTCGCCTTTTGCGGTTTCCTGACAGTTCTTTCGCATATTCCGATTGGATTGAATTTATATGCTTCAACCTACTGAGATATGAGATCTCCACACCATAAAAATCTCTCGAAGATCTAGTTTAGGTACTCAAAATTTTAAAAAGGTTCTTATGTTTTTGTCCAATAAGCCGATCAACCTAGTGGTTTGACTATGGTAACCTTATCTTCTTACCTATTATTCTCTCTCTCTCTATTCTCTTTAATACTATGATAGTAGTATATAAAACGATTATACAATATACATGGTTCAATTGTTTCTCTATTACCCCTCATTCAACACCTTAAAAAGAGATTTATATATTATATCTATCTCTGTATCTTTCAGTCAGATCCGTTCAGTCGTTTAAGCGTCATTGAGTAACCAACATCGTAACAAACTTTCACATTTATAATATTCCGTCGATTATGGTTTATGGATTATATTACTCAATCTGGATGCGGAGAAATATGAGAAAATAGTTTTCGTGAGATTATCAATTGAGTAATCGATTACACTAAAACATTTGCAGTAAATAATTAACTCAAAGTAATTAAATGCACTATATATACTTACATGCAATGTAGTGCGTATAATTACAGTCATATTATTAAATCAAATATCAATTAATTACTGAAAAACCAATATTAATGATTATCGATTTCATATCGATTCAAATCTCTCTTATTATTCGGGAGCGCCTTAATTCGTAGAAAGAAATTTCATAGAATTTCATTTTACAGAAAATGTTTCATATAATATTTGGTTCTTATATTTTTATTTCGAATATTATTGTTTCAAAGACAATTTACCACAATGAATCACTTTTCACAGAAACACAATTTAATGATTTTTTTTTTATTTGATATTTGATTTGTTATTCTATGAAATGATTATTCTAACATTAAAATTTATGTGACACAAAAGTCAATGATTTAAAAATCTTTAAAGTAAGTATTATGTATATTGATTATTCTATGAAACGAAATTATGCGAAACATTTTCTGTAAAACGAAATTATATGAAACTTTTGTCTATAAAACAACGCACACCCATTTGTAATCTATGTCACTGACATGACAGCTGACTAAGATTGACACTAGACAGTTGCTGACTGTTTTTGTTTGCTCACTCGTTTCGTGTTTTCCGATGCGTTTTGAGTGCTTTCCCGATTATTCATAATTTTTTACGACAACTGCTTTGTATTTTACGGATTCTGACCCTGCCTACCTTGTACGACCCTTGCTTTCACCTTGGATACCGAAGATCGCTTACACGTTTGACTTGGAATTGTTATTTTTGATTTTACCGCCGGCTTGTGGATTGGATATTATTGAAACTATGGATTACTGTGTGAATTGTGGGGTATCCACTGGTCACTGCAATACACTGGGCCGACGGCCCTTACACGATGAAACAATTCTGTCAGTGATTCGGCAATTCGGCTTGCACCTCAGTCTGTAAGTAAATAACTATAACCTCATCTAACCAGCTACCATCCTGGCAGGTTTAAAATGTAAAATGTGTTTAACAGAAGGCGAATAAAACATTATATTAAATAATTTTTTATTTTATTTTAGACATCCTACCTACCTATCGCTTGAAGTCGTTGACGTTCATTCATATGATTTTTCAAACATTTTCTAGTAAATATAATAACTATTAGTGCAAAAGAACACATTTTGCACTTCAGGAATCAGCTGTTAGTTAAAGATTTTAACATAACCTCACTTTTACATAATCTCTAATATCTCTGTTCTCAGATTGACAAAATCCGCAGAATTTTCAGTAAAAGGTTGATTATATATAAGCTATTAATTGACACCACTTTCATCTTCTTACAACTAGGCCCAAGATTGTATGTAATCATTTCAGTCTCCTTTCCAAAGACTTACTTTTGCCGACATTTCGGGTGCGTTACAACAGTCGTACAGTAAAATCCTAACACCTACCACCTAAAACGGGTGCTGTCACGCACCCGAAATGTCGGCAAAAGTAGGTTTTCCAAAATTTTTCACGTGAAGCCCCGAACTATTATAAACCATAAGTATACGCCGCGATAGTTTAAAAATTACATTCCTTCGATTTGATAGGATTGTTTAGTATTCTACTCAATAATAAATCAATCGTACACAATCCTTTGCTGCTATACAATATTAAAATGCACAAATACTATCCAAAAGTCAATATACACACAGACGTTTCAGTAGAAACCAGAACTCTGGAATGCTGTAGCTGCAAGGGAATGCCCGCCTCGCGTCAATGGGTGCAGACAATTGGAATGTTTGTAGCACAAGCTGGATACGGGACAATACACCGGGATTTAACAATGACTAGCTGCAGGTACTATGCCAATTTCGTTTATCCATTTTTGTTTAAAAGGTACTTTGCAGCAATATACAAGAAGTAAAATTCAATAGAAAAAACAAAATAAAAGAAATTAATCAATCGATTAGCTATTTAATATATCTCCAACAGAGAAACTCCTGAATAGGTATTATTTGTATGATATTACATCTTATTTCGTGGTAAAAGAAAGAGTACCTACCTGTCATTTAGTAACTGCAATAACTAGTATTTTACCTAACCCCTTCAGCTAATCTCTATTGCTTGTTCTAAGAGTGGTTTCGCGTCGGTAATATAATGGCCAGAATACGAACCTGCAACCTCTCGATCGTAAGGCCTTAATCACTAACTTAAAGAAACCTTTAATAATCTATAGAATGAAATAAATGACTACAAAGTATAGCCACAGAATAGATAATAGTACTAGTGTAGTATAGCTGAAAGATTTTTCTTGCTGAGAACTTTTGTTTATTCTTCAATAAAATGATAAATTAAAAACGCCGGCTGCCACTGTACTTGATTACATTCTAGACAGATAGAAGACAAAAAGCAATTTAATACCCTTGTGCAGAGCATGTATGATGCCACATGAGATATCTGATAGACGTTTAATTAAGATTTTATAAGTCAATTCTTATGTACTTGGAAATATGAGTAATAATACGGGTAATCAATCATAATACCAAGGGTGGTGGAGGGGTGAGCAGATTATGATTATAGAGTATCATTATAAAGAAACAGTCTTTAATTGGCGGTTTATTCTTAAGACAGCACATAATGTATATAAACGTAAAGTATATAACAAAACGTTTGATTTGGTTTTAATTATGCCTTAAACCTCCTGCCTTTTTTGAATTATTTACGTCTCAATAGTAACATAAAGAGTAGGTAATAAGAAATAAAACTAATCAATAATGTCACATTTTTTATTTATGTCGAATAATTATAACAAAGGAAGACCTATTTACAACGATACATACTTCTTTTAAAATATATTTACAATCACCAGGGACAAATATTCATGTTACATCTTGTGTCACTTGGAACAAGCTTTGAAGAAAATCTTTTTTATATAAAAGGTGCAGAAAAAACTACTTGTATTTTCTGCCAAGGAAATTCGTCACTGCGACAAATTGCCTTCAACGTGAACCTCATCACACAAATGTACGGGGAACCAGGGATTTTTAAGGTGGATGGAGAGAAAAATATTTTATTTGGCATTTTTTCGAAAGCTGTTAAAATAAGGCATTGGTGTGTCTTGTCGACTAAATTGGGTAAAATGGATAATACTAGTCCGATCAAATAGGAATAGGAAAAATTACAAAAACAGTTCGGAATTTTAATTAACTTATTTGGCTTGTCAATTGACTGCGCCACGTTATATCGTAAAAAGCTGAGGTGCAGTCCAGAAGATCGATCGAGATCGAAAAGAGAAGAGAAGTCGATAAAATATAAACACATACATAAATTCACGCCTCTAAATCCCCAAAAGGGTAGGCAGTCGCCAACTATGATTTTCTGTCCCACATAATAGGGGCTAGCCACATAATATTTCCGTCAAGTGGGCACTTAAAGTCGAATTTTTAATTAAGTAAACTAAGTAAATTGAAAACTCATGTCATTTTATGAAATATCGATACCATATTCAATGTAATAATAATGAATTCACTTATGGCGCAGCAATGCCACCCTCAAATTTTCATGACTACCTAGATCAAAGAAGAATCAAAGAATGATTCTTTTTGAATTGTCATAATCATTTTCTTTATCACAACATTATTAATGACAGCCTCTGTGGCGTGACGGTAGTGAACACGAGTGCCACGCAGGAGGCGCGGGTTCGATCGCCGCTCTGTGCAAATATTTGTATGCATGAATATTTGTATGAAGGCTATTTGCAAACGTCTGGGTGTTTCTATGTATAATATGTATATGTATTTACCAAAAAAAAGTATCTAAGTATGTTTATCCGCATTCTAGATTCCATAACACAAGCTATAAAAGCTTGCCATGGCTAGATAGCGTTGTGTAGAATGTTGTGGAATATTTAATTTACTATTTTAGTTTTTTATTTCATCAAAAACTGACAACCCAGTAACGGACTTCATCTAATTAATAAATCGACTTACAGTCATAGGCTGTATGTTTACTGTCGGATGGAACACAGCCCTAACCCTTAGTCGCGTTCTACGGCACCCACAGAAAGAGATGGGGTGGCCATAATCTATAAAATATTTTTTCTTTTAAACTTTATCTACCTCTTATCCTGACGAATAGCGAGGATTATGTTTGAAAGTGAGCGTCGATTTTCCGTCAGCAGTTGGTTCCGAACACATTTATGTCATTTTTCTTATAATGATAAAGTATTATAAGGTTAAAATGTCTGGCATCCTCAGTTTTAATACCTAGTAACTCATTGTTTCAACAAAATACAGGCGAAGTATTTTAAATGTGTTTATGTTTTTATTTATGTTGTTGAAAAAAACCGTTACAGTCAGTTGAAAATCTCCACGAAATTTGGAAATTATTTTTACATTCCTTAATTATTCAAACTAATTTATATCAAGCATTTCTACATTGTTCTTTTTCGTTTCTACTTCATTTAATCATTTATTCACATAACTTTCACAGAATTTACAACATAATACTACTCGAACTTTGGTAACAATAAAGGACACAAACAAGGAACTTTGCGAACAAATTAAAATTACTAACAATGTACAGCTAGCATCAGAAAGTTGTTGACGAACAAAATACTCATAATGATATTAATTTAGTTTTTTTACCCTTTTCCAGCTGACCGATTGTTCTGATATTTCCTTGAGTTGGGACAATAATGCCATATAATTCAAAAAACCAGTTTCATTTGCTGTTAATACGAGAGTTTTAAGATCATTTTGAGACTGCATTGTCAAGATATTTATGACGTTAACTGTACTACAAAACTAATCAGTCTTTAACTGTAATATCCGCTCTGCTCATGCAAATGTGAAGTGAATTACAAGTATTAGGATCCGTGTAACACTTGTTCACTTAGTGTCTATCCAGAACGCGTAGTTTCACGAGAATCTTGTAGTTATTTGATGAATGTGTCTTCAAGCGTAACGGAATCGATACGGTATGGTGAATGCACTATCTAGAGCATGTACTTTACAATAGTTTGATCGCACAAGGCTTCGACAGAATATTGTGTGACGATGTAAATACTTTGGTAAAGCTGTTCGACTAGCTGTTTGGTAAAGAAAATGACGGTTTAAATAATATATTAACGTTGAAGCATGAATAAGGTTTTTTCTGCTGAATACTTTTTTATTTCACTTAGGTGGCAACAAATCATAAAAAAAAACAATAGTTGGTATATATCAAATAAAAAAATGGTTATCAAATACGTTTTTTAACATTCGAATACATCGGGAAAAATGAAATGCTCTAGTGGGACTTGAACCCACGACCTTTCCCTTACAGGGGGAATGCTCTTCCAACTGAGCTATTAAACCACACCTTTTGACATCGTTTAGTAGAGAGTGCAAATAGTGATACCACCTGGATTATTAGAAGATTAGCGGTTAAGAATTGTTGATAAAATCTTTGAATATTAGCTATCTGCTGATCATGTAATATTTTGAATAGTTTTGGACTCTTCATCGGATCTCCACCAATTCCGGTTACATCCAAAGCTTGCACCTCAGAGCCCGGGATTTCCTATTCCTGTTTTTGGGTATATGGGTTTATCCTACCAATAACCCTGTAAATCTGGTTGTTTAATAATAATCTTATGTTAAAGCGAAGCTGCTAATGCTTGACGATTATGAGGGTTATCCTGTGGCTTAAATGAATAATATAACGTAACGCAAATATTAATTAATTTGCTTCGTTACATTCTAAATTTAATTACATTTTCTATGGATATTACAAATTTGGACTGAATCATCCGCTTAGGAATAAAATTAAAATAAATGTTTTAAGCGACAAGATTTTTTGCCAGTGCCAATCCAATTGACAGTCAATCAAAATTGATTTCATGGTAAATTTTGATTGACCTCTATATTGATTGTGATGGCGCTTAAAAAAATAGTATCCTATACGAGAAGAACTTTGTGCTCTAATAATTTTCCTCACAGCGATGTCCACCAGTGTTTTGCTTTCATCAATTTCTATCTAGACATATCACACTGAAGCAACAATTGCAGCAGTTGCTCTGCCATATACAGGGTGAATTTATAGTCGTTTCGGATAAAAAGAATTTGGGCCCAGTTTCGAAAGCAAACTCATCATTAATTTGGCGAAAGAAAAAATATAGAACCTCCATACATTTTCCCTTTCACCTGAACATTGTTCCTATTGATAATTATTAAAAAAAAATTTCTTTCGCCAAATTAATACTGTACTTTTTACCCGACTACGGCGAAGCCAAAAGGAGGGTTATGATTTTGACAGGCTATGTATGTATGTATGTATGTATGTTCATTTGTTCCCTCATAGCTCCTCAACTACTTATTAGAACTGAACAAATGAGGAATCGTTATTAGCATAAGGTACTGTGTAAAAAAATAAATTTGAGATAAATATGCCGTGTTTGGTATCAAATGAAAGGGCTTAAGAAGCACATTTCAAATATGTATAAATTATTAGCTTTTTGCCCCAAAATAATGTAAATAAAAAATAAAGTTTAAAACTAAAACCCGACTACCGAAAAATCACACTCTAAAATGTAACAAACAAGAAAATATCAAGGATAGCCGTGGTCGTATGCCACTTTACCCTAGAATATATTGTTTTGTTAGAGTAAGTGGCATACGACCACGGCTATCCTTGATATTTTCTTGTTTGTTACATTTTAGAGTGTGATTTTTCGGTAGTCGGGTTTTAGTTTTGGTACTGTAATTTTGCTATCGATACTGTGCCCAAACTCTTTTTAACCGAAACAACTATGAAATCACTTAGTATACACATGTACTCCCATATACACATAGGCAAAATATAGATACTTACTCGCATCTGTTCTACAAAATATTCTCATTTTACCAAGTGGATTTGGGAAAACCATACCTACTAATATATATCAAAAAGTCTCTACCCATTTTTATAATTAAATATAGGATTAATGCCTAAATTATACAACTAGTATTATTTATATTAGGTATAACGATGAATTAGGTAAGTTAATACATAGGTTCGAGCTATTCCGAACTCAACGCGGATCAAGTCACGGGGCAACACCTAGTTACATTTTAATAAATTCTTTTGAAATAAACTTTTACTCAACCATCTGTGGTTGAGTAAAAGTTTATTTCAAAAGAAGTTTATTCAGAATAATTCTGATACATAATAGACTCAACAGTATTTTTTCAAAAATGTTGAAGCCTTTGTTTTCAAACGAGAGAAAAGAGAAGACATATTAAATTGACGAATCTCTAGCACAGCATTTATATTTTTCGTCCCAAATAAATTACGGTATATATTGGACTCATTTCTTACAATAAGTGCCACAATCAACCAAAATTTTTCGTCATTAATAGAATCGACGTTATGAAGGTATCATTATATTTCTAATTTATCACCTTGTCTTTATTACAGAAACGTTTTAGATTAACGTGAAGTTTGAACATCTCTCCGACTAGGATCCTTTACTTCACGATTCTCTGTTTCCATGACTATAAATTGCATTATTAATACTTGAATAAGACGAGGAATTCTCTCATTGTATTATGATTGATATACGAAACTCAGACACAAAATCTTCAGGCTTGAGGGACTACTTTTGTATTTTGAGATTGAATAGTATTTCAATTATGAGTTAATTATTGAAACAAAAGATTTAGTATTATTATTACAAAGTTTGGTTTAATTATTCTTATGATTACTATATACGAAACAAAACTTCTTTATTTACTTGCGGATAAAAACGCTTGTCATAATTAAAAATTTAAAAAAGTCGAGACACTCCCCATCCCCACTTTAACACCCATAACTTTTAAACGCTCGACCAATTTGCATCAAACATGTCTAAGAACACTCGCACATAAGTCACCTATAATACAAAAAGAACTAAATTGAAATCGCTTCATCCGTTCGGGAGCTCTGATGCCACAGACAGGGGTGCGGGTTGGGTAACCTCCACGTTGGCCTTCCCGTTTCTTCCCCCTTTGGACCGCGGTCCTGGGGAGCGGAAGCGGGAGGGCTGGTGCACCCTGGACAACGGCTAACAGACTTCCACTTAGGGAGTTCTGTTGGCCGTTGACAAATAACCCATCGGCGGACCTCACTGAGGTGGGGTCGTGGGATGACGGGCCTGCAAGGCCCGTGGTCGTCGGCGTCTCTCCCAGTATCCCTCTGTTTTCAGAGGGGACAAGGGAGGGACGTTCAGACAATCAAGGCGGGAGTGGCCCTGTCTGGGGCCGCTCGTGGGCCCTCCACATGTCCCTCTGTTTGCAGAGGGCGTAGTGGAGGGTACGCTCTAAGGCGGACGGGTTCTTCACCTCTGACTCCGTCCAGAGGTGGGGGACAGGGTCTGGTGCAGACCACCGTGCGGCTAAGCCGTAAGCCTGACCTAGGTCAGGAACGGTGGCTCCTAGTGGGCTGCGAGGAAGACAACCTCTATAAAAAATTACCCCCAGGGGCGGACGGACTCGGTCTGGTGCAGACCCCGTTCGGCCCGGCCGTAATCCTGAACTGACAGGACCGGTGGATCTCCGGATCCGCGAGGAGTTAACCTCTATAAAAAATCCCCAATCCCAAGCTCTGACGCCTGGCGATGGGATGAGTGGCTGGAGGGAGTCCAGTCCCAAGGGCGTCAACGTCGGAGGACGCAAACCTCAAACCAAAAAATATGCAATGGACGAATATACGAAAAAATCTACCCAGGAGGGTCCCAGCCTAGCTGGGGAGTCCCTCCCGTTGCCAGTCGGCAACGGCAGTCCCTATCCGTATTCTGGGGGGGACACTCATTGCCTGAGCCCGGCGCCGAGCTCTAAATCCGGCCCCAACAAAAATAGTAGCGCGGAGGACGCGCTACCCATGGACGATGTGGCGTCCGTATCACCGGCGGCGGTGACGTCAGAGGAATCTGGCGTCACCACCAAGGAGGACAGGCAGGCGCTGCCTGGGTTGCAGACGAGGTCTGCAGCCAAAAAGCGCAAAGGGAAGGGGAGGAAAAAGGTTCCCCTGTCGTTGGTGGCCGAGGTGGATGAGCATGTCATCCCCGACAGCGACAGCAGTAGCAGCGGCAGCGGCGAGGAGGAGCGGGTGGTCAAGGTGCAGGCCACCGGCCGCGAAAGGGAGAGAAGGAGCGGTAGGGAGGCCGCCCCGGCCCCCCCTCGGGACTCCTCCCCGTGGGTTGGAGCTGACCCAGGGAAGGAGGTGCCGTTGGTCTTGGCGAACTATAGAAGGACCATGATCCTCGGCCATCGGCTCGGCCGGATGATGGCGGGGCAGACGGAGACTCCGACTCCCGAGCAGGCTGCAATGCTCGGGGTCGTGCAGCAGATCGTTGCCGCCAGCGTGGGCCTGGCCGAGCAGGTGGCCGAGCAGGCGAGGAGGGCAGACGAGGCCCAACAACAAGAGGTGGAGTCCCAGCGCCGGCTCGAGAGGGTCACAGCGGAGCTGGAGGCCCTCAAAAAGAGGGTCGAGCACCTGACCGAGTTGCCGGGGGGAGTGGTGACTCGGTCAATGCGGAAGGCGCAGCAGGAGCGGTCGGCTCACTCGGCGCTCACGGGGCGGCCGGTGCAGCCGGAGCGGCCAGCGCAAACTGCGCAGCCACCGCGGCCAGCGCCGGCTGCACAGCCGCCACGGCCAGCGCAAACTGCGCAGCCGCCACGGCAACAGGTGCAGCCGCCGACTCGACCGGCAGAGCCGGCGTCGTTGGCCGAATTTATGGCGGCCATACGCGCCGAGATGGTCGCGCAGGAGGAGCGCACCAACCGGCGGCTCGAGGCGATCCTTGACATCGCCCGCCGTCCTCCTCTCGCGACGCCGGCCGGGTACGCCGCCGCAGTGAGGGGGGGCCCAGCCTCCCCGGCGGCGGTGACGGCTCGCCGCCCCCCTCTAGGTCCTGCGGGTCCCACACAGGGTGCCCGGGGCAAGGGCAAGGGCAAGGGGAAGAAGTCCCCAGCCCTGGCCTCAGCCCCGCCCACGGCCTGGGCTTCAGCCCCGGCCCGGGCTCTGGCTCCAGCAAAATCCTCGAGCCCCCCGTTAGGGGGCTGGGAGGTAGCGGGAGCCAGTAAACAGAGACGGAATGCCGCCAAAAAGGCAGCCAAATTGGCCAGAAGGGCCAAGGCTGCCGCGATGGCAACAGCGCCGAGGAGGCTCCGCGCCCCTCGATCGACGGCCGTCGTCATCACACTGACGGCGGAGGCGTCGGAGAGGGGTGTGGAGTACGCCCAGGTGGTGAGGCAGGCAAGGGCCTGCATCGACCTGGGAGCCCTTGGGATCCCGGATCTGGTGTGCAAGCCCACGCGCACCGGATCTCGGATCTTCGAGGTCCCCGGCGCTACCAGCGGCCCTAAAGCCGACACCCTGGCGGCTACGCTTAGGGAGACGCTGGACGCGGCTGATGTCCGGGTGTCCAGGCCCAACAAGTGCGCAGAAGTGCGCATATCGGGTTTGGACGACTCCATCACGGCCGAGGAGCTTAGGCTCGCCGTGGTTGAGGCCGGAGGCTGTCCTCAGGACACAGTAAAGGTCGGAGCTATACGCTTCGGCCGGCGTGGACTGGGGGCAGCAGTTGTCGGCTGCCCCATCGCGGCAGCCCAAAAGGTTGCCGATGGGCGGAGCCTCCTCATCGGGGGCTTCCAGAAGGTGCAGGTGCGGCTCCTGCAGGCCCGACCGGCACGGTGCTTCCGGTGCCTGTCGGTAGGCCACGTAGGGGTGCAGTGCACGGCGGAGGTAACAGTCGGTGACCGTTGCTTCCGCTGTGGCCAACCCGGTCATAAGGCTGGTAGTTGCGAAGCTCCGTTGCACTGCTTCAGGTGTGCAGCGGAGGGCAAGCCGGCCGACCATAGGGTTGGTGCCAAGGCCTGCACCGCGGGGAGGCCAAAGCCGGGAGGCAGGCATTCCGTCTCTGGTTCGCGGCAGGGCGTGGAGATGGGGGTTCCATAATGGATCCTCAGCTCCGCGTCCTGCAGGCAAATGCAAACCACTGTGTCGATGCTCAGGCACTTCTGCTCCAGAGCACTGCACAGTGGGGCATTAATGTCGCCGCTGTCGCCGAGCCGTACATTCACCGGTTTCTCGGGCCTGCCTGGGAAACCGACCTGGACGGTTCG
This sequence comes from Eilema sororculum, assembly GCA_914829495.1. Lineage (NCBI taxonomy): Eukaryota > Metazoa > Arthropoda > Insecta > Lepidoptera > Erebidae > Eilema > Eilema sororculum. Next base: position 9,077,462 of record OU618545.1, on the reverse strand, counting down.
GTGGCACTGGTGCACAACGCCGCTGCCGGCAGTCCCCCCCTTGTTGTCGTGACAAGGGGGAATGGCTGCGTAGCGGCACTCGTGGGGGGAATAGCGGTCGTGGCAGTCTACTTCTCGCCGAGCCGAGTCATAGATGAGTACCAGCAGTGGCTGGATCATCTGACCGTCGTCGTCAATACCTGTTACCCTCACCCGGTTCTGGTGCTCGGGGACTTTAACGCCTGGTCTATGAACTGGGGTTCCCGGCGCACGAATCCGAGGGGCAGGGCAGTGGAGAGCTGGGCTGATAGTCTCAGCCTAGTTCTCCTGAATCGCGGGGCCGTCGCCACGTGCGTGAAGAGCTAGGGCGACTCAATTGTGGACCTTTCGTTCGCGAGCGCCCCGCTCTCAGGCCGTGTGCAGGGCTGGCGTGTCCTTGAGGAGGTGGGGACAGCGTCGGATCACCGATACATTCGGTTCGACGTCTCCCCTCCTGCGGGCGCCGCGCCGTTTACACCGGCTCCACGCGAGCCACGTTGGGTGCTTAAGCGAATGGATCGGGAGGTCCTCCTGGAGGCCGCCATCGTACAGGCCTGGGCCTCTGCGCCGGACAGGCCTGTCGACATAGACGATGAGGCGGCGTGGTTCCGGGAGGCCATGACGCGTGTCTGCGACGCGGCTATGCCTAGGGCTCCGCCTCATAATCCGAGGCGTCAGGTCTACTGGTGGTCGGTGGACATTGCGAGGCTCCGACAGGCCTCCGTGATCGCTTTCCGCCGGTGGACCAGACTCCGAAGGAGGCGTAGCCGCCCCGCAGATACGGAGCCCCGAGAGGCGGAGCTTCATGCTGGGTACAGGGAGGTCAGAAAGGCCCTCCGAGTGGCCATAAGGCAAGCAAAGGCAGCAGCTCATAAAGAGCTGCTGGAGACGCTGGAGCGGGACCCATGGGGGCGGCCTTACCTTATGGTAAGGGGCAAGCTGCGCCCCCGGGCCCCGCCATTGACCCGGTGTCTCCAGCCGGAGCTGCTCGGAGGAGTCGTTGGCTCCCTGTTCCCAGCGCGGGCGGTGGAACATATTCCACCGCAGATGACTCCGCCACCTAGGTCGCCTATGGCGCCCAACGTCGATGACGACGACGTGCCCGAGGTCACTTGGGTAGAGCTAGAGCTGGCGGTGTTAAGGCTTAAGGCCAAGAACACCGCCCCGGGACCAGACGGCATTCCAGGCCGAGCGTGGGTCCTAGCTCTAGGCGAAGAAGACGCTCTCGAGCCCCGACTGAGAGGGTTTCTCAGCGCATGTTTGGAGCGAGGCCAGTTTCCGAAGATGTGGAAGACGGGGAAACTGGTCCTCATCCGAAAGGCGGGGCGCCCGGCGGACTCACCGTCCGCCTACAGGCCCATAGTGTTGCTCGACGAGGTGTGCAAGCTCTTTGAAAGAGTCATTGCAAAGCGCCTCGTCGAGCACCTATCCAGGGTGGGGCCTGACCTGGCGGATGGCCAGTATGGCTTCCGCCGGAGGCGTTCCACCGTGGATGCCATCATGCGCGTGAGGACTCTGGCGAAGGACGCCGTCACTCGGGGCGAGGTGGTGTTGGCGGTGTCACTGGACATCGCCAACGCCTTTAACACCCTGCCCTGGAGCTGCATTAGGGAGGCGCTCGTGTATCACGAAGTGCCTCTCTACCTTCGCCGCATAGTCGGGGCGTATTTATCGGAGAGAGCAGTCGTCTACCCAAGTGCGACCGGGCTCGGTCGGCGAGAGATGTCATGTGGTGTTCCGCAGGGATCGGTCCTGGGACCGCTACTGTGGAACATCGGTTACGACTGGGTGCTTCGCGGTGAGCTCGCGGATGGTGCCGCCGTCACGTGTTATGCGGACGACACGCTGGTGACGGCGTGCGGGTCTACATACCGCGAAGCGACCCTGAAGGCCACGACCGCGGTTGCCCAAGTCGTGGAGCGGATCCGGCGGCTGGGTCTCGAGGTGGCTCTGCATAAAACCGAGGCCATGTTCTTTCATGGGCCTCGGCGCGTCCCACCAGAGGATTCCAGCCTCATAGTGGGAGACATTTCCATCGCCATCAAGCCCCAGATGAAATATCTGGGACTCGTTCTCGACGGCCGGTGGAACTTCGGGGAGCATCTCCGAAGACTGGCCCCTAAATTGAAGGACACAGCTGCCGCCTTGGGGCGCCTGCTGCCCAACATGAGGGGGCCGGATGACTCCTGCAGGAGACTCTACGCGGGAGTCGTGCGGTCTATGGCCCTATATGGGTGCCCAATATGGGCGGACACCCTGACGGTCCACAATGCGCGTCTGCTGCGTGGGCCGCAGCGTGCAATGGCCAGCAGGGCCATTAGGGGGTACCGCACGATATCTCTGGAGGCGGCGAGTCTCCTTGCCGGATCCCTACCGTGGAACCTGGATGCGAGAGCCCTTTCGATGCTATATCGGTATCGAAAGGAGGCGCGGGAGCAGGGACGGGAACCCGAGCCTGATGAAATTCGGGCCGTGAGGTCTCAGCTCCACAGGGACATGGTAGCGGAATGGGAGCTACGACTTGGGCGACCAAGCGCAGGGCACGCCGTAATAGCGACGGTAAGACCCATCATGGAGGAGTGGCTAGAGAGGCCACACGGCAGCCTCTCGTACCGGCTGACGCAGGTGATCACCGGACACGGGTGTTTCGGGAGTTACCTGTGTCGGATCCGGAAGGAGCCAACGTCCGAGTGCCATCACTGTGATGCGAGCGAGGACACGGAGCTGCACACGCTGACCGAGTGCCCGGCGTGGGACACGCCGAGGCGGGTCCTAGTGGCGGCTCTGGGGGTGGGAGTCCTCACACTCGCCACGTTGCTCACAGCGATGGTACGATGCGCGAACGCTTGGGGTGCGGCTGTCTCCTTCTGCGAGCAAGTAATGCTCGAGAAGGAGGCGGCCGGTCGGGTCCGGACCAGACTCCGGGCCCGGGAAGCCCGCGCAGAGCGAAGGCGAACCGGACGTCGGAGGTCGCAGAACGACCTCCGTCCTCCATGAGCGCTGGCCTGGGGGTGACCGGTGGAGCCGCCTGTCACCCTAGCAGAAGCAGGCCGCGGCGGCGGCGCAAAATGCGCCTCCCCGTAACCGGGGCTAGATGGGGACACTGTGGTCCCCACAACCCGAAGGGGGCCATCTCGATAGAGATGGTCCTGGGTCTGCCGGGGTGCGAGAGATATGCTTTTGGCAATCTCACCTCCGGCAACCAAGGACCCAAGACGGCGTGCGTTTTAGTCGGTTCGAGTCCGACATAACCGCCTCCACCGGCTCCGTGGGGGTGGTATCCGTGGGGATTTTTCGCACGATAAAAAAAAAAAAAAAAAAAAAAATGCCACAGACAGATTGCCAGGCAGACATGTCAAACTTATAACACCCTCTTTGCGTCGGGGGTTATTAGAGATATGTTTAATGAGTGTTTCTATTTATACGATATGATATGCAATATACTATTTACCTTAAAGGTTTTAAATTAATATACTGATAAATTTAATAAATTAATAGGTGAAGCGGAAACTTTGTACCTCTTTTTACGAAAATTGCGCGGACGGAGAATACGAAATTTCCCACATCTGTTTTGTTAGTCTGTGGTCAACTTGAGACATAATATAATTATTATTTGTCTACAGTCTTATATACTGAAATACAGCTGTTTTTCAATATATAAAAACTTTAATATTTTACCTTAAAAAATTGCTATATGAGAGAAGATCGAATTCCCTACTTTTAAGTTGTTGTCGACGTTGAACCCTAGATTATGACGCCAAAATCTTGTAAAGATTTGTTCCTAATTCTTATCACTACATAGTATAAAGCAAAGTCGCTTGCCGTCCCTATGTCCCAATGTCTGCTTACATCTTCAAAACTACGCTACAGATTTTGATGCTGTTTCTTTTAATACATAGAGTAATTTCATATGTATAATAAATGCTTAATATAGTAGAGGGCGCAGCGGGAACGTGATCTGACGCCACGCTGGTGGAAGAAAATTGGCGGTACGAAGTTCGCCGGGTCAGCTAGTTAGTACATAATTTACAAAATCGTGCGATCGGAAGTCCAAACGGTATATCAGCCTGAGGATAAACTAGTATGGCTTCGTCGGTAAGCTCAGCACTGCGGAATCACGATAGCAGTGTGGATGACGTATGACCGCGTTGCGAGGGTGTCTCACCTACTAGTTATTACCTACCGCCATTTCTCCACACTAATTTGAATTTCTACTGCATAGTAATCCAAACTGTCGTAAAGGCCGCCGGTGCTCTGCATATTATTTATGTTCGTCTTTATGATGTAGATAAATTAAAACAGGTAAACAAACCTGCTTTAATTTCGCAGTCGTAAAGAACTTGTAAGGTTATGGTATAAAGTTGAGATATGTATATTCGAGTTCGTCTTAATTAATTACAATCTCAGCCCTATCATTTCCAGTAGCAAACAAAACTTGTACATTGGTCTGCTTATTATTTTACTTCATTATACCTGCTGGTTTTTTTTGGTAGCCGCTGCCATCACTTGATCTCCCAAGCCCTAGATTTATGCCCGTGCCATATACGTTTGTTATTTAGCAAATCAGTACACTAAGGGGAAGAGATGGGCTTAGGCTCTAAATATTTTGTTAGTGCCCCCACACGCCCAATTATCACGTTTAATTATCTAACTTAATTGTACCTAATAATATGTCCTGTGATTCGGGATATTGAAATATTGATTTCACGCAAGTAATGACCGCCGTGAACGCCGCTGAATTAATTTTCCACAAGAAATGATTCAGCTACCATTACTAATTCTTACCTGCGCAAGCGACGATAAATTATTCCGTAATGAATTCCTCCTGAGTTGATTTATAGTCGGTGATCCAGGAAAGCGTTTCTATTTATATTCCACTGCTTTAATGCTGTAACTAATATACCTAATTTATGTATTTTGGTTCTTATTTTGACTTGACTTATGATTTAAAGTAGCGTACGTTCAATCAAACAGTATAAAATGTACAATTGTTCCAAAATCTGTGAATGCAGTTCAAAATATCTCAAAAAGTTAGGAAAGGTCTTCTAAAAACATTTTGCCCCATTTCAAAAATACACCCTGTATTTATGAATTTATTTAAATATTAACTGACCCGGCAAACTTCGTTTTTCTTTAGAAATTGGAATCAATGATGTTATGTTGTGTTTATCTCAATTAACTGTATCAAATACTCCTAATTATTGTGTGAACTGCAAGCATTTTGAAAGGGGCCCCATACGCCCACAGAGGTCCCGACACCAAAAGGTCACCGGGGCCCATAAACCTACGGAGCCCATATACATAAGGGACCCAAACAGTCACATACTTCTACGCTCAAGGGCGTTCATACTACCATTTATTTTGTCATTTAATATGTCAAACGTCAGATTACATACTCGTAGAAGAATATCATAAAAAAATATTGGAATAATAAACACCTGACAATAACGAATACAACAAAAAGAATTAGTGAAATTGGTCCTGCCGTTCACTTGTCATCTCGTGACCAAGGGAAATAGGGATTCATTTTATATATACAGATATAATGAATTAGCCTACCTATCAATTTCCATAATCTATAGTATAACCGCCTAAAAAACAGGCGATTCACTTGCAACTTAGCAACTTTTATTGATATGTAAACCAGTGTCGATGATGTACATTTTGTACATTCGAAAAGTTATAGTAGAGAAATTCTTTAAAACACATGCTATGGTTCCGAAGATATGTCTTTTGAAATAGAATTATATCTTTTCATTTTTCTTATTAAAAATGCAATTTCAGTTCCTTGTGTGACATTCTGTATAATAATATTGCCTTTTCATTCCGAAATTTCAATTTCACTCAAATAATTTCTTAAGTTTAAGCTCAGAAAATAATTTTTAATCGGCGATATTCCTTCGCGAGCGTTTTGATGCAATATTTTACGCTTACAAAGCCTTTGAAACATTGATTAATATTAATGATTTCCTTTGGGAACTAATTTGAGTGGATAATGGATCTTTTGTATATAATGAAAAAGTAATTTGTTGGGCCGACCGACCTACCAATTAGAATACAAAAAGCACGTGTCGGTTTTTCGATTAATCATCGCATTCAGAAATGAGGTGGTATTGAGATATCGCGTGTTTCACCTCTACTTAATCGCGGTATTATAGTACATCTACCTACGAATGAATTGCTTTTACTTATTCTATTCGCATTATTATAGTTTTTAACTAAAGTTTTTATCAATTGTTAAGTAGTTTAGTTAGGTTGTGAATAATAAATAAATAATAAATAAATATTTCACAAAATTACACACAACTCTACCTAGATCCATGGCAAGCATAGCTTAACTAGCTTGTGTTATGGAATCTAGAATGCGGATAAACATACTTAGATACCTTTTTTTGTAAATACATACATATTAAACATAGAAACACCCAGACCAATGCAAATAGCCATATTCATGCATACCAATATTATTTGCGTTGAGCGGGAATCGAACCCGCGCCTCCTGCGTGGCAGTCGCGTTCACTACCGCCACGCCAAGGAGGCTGTCAATGAATGTTAGATGCAATGATTGTTTTACAAAAATACTTTTTAGGTCTTTGCCATGTTGTTGGTTTGGTTCCAGCTGGAATAGAATAGAGCTACTTAATCTATACCTTTGTGTGTCGTAAAAAGTGACTAAGGGATAGGGCTGTTCTCCATCCGATAGTAACCATACAGTCCATAACTTAGTGCCCGCTTGACGGCAGTAAGCTCGCCCCATATAACGTGGGATCGAAAATCATAGACCGAAATGTGGGTGTTAATACACTGCTGCCTACCCCTTCGGGAATTTACAGGCGTAAGTGTTATGTATGTATGTAGGTACCTACTTACATGTTGAACGGTGGTTGAGTAGGTGAGTCCCAAGATCTTCGGTGTCCAAGCCGCCACTGACTGACCTCCGTCCCCCATGAGCGCGGGCCTGGGGGTGACAGGTGGAGCCGCCTGTCACCCCAGCAGAAGCAGGCCACGGCGGCGGCGCGCTGAATAGTGCACCTCCCCATTCCGGGGGCTAGTTGGGGACACCGTTGTCCCCCCCTCCTGAGGAGGGCCAGACCGTAAGGGATGGCCCTGGGTCAACCGGGGTGCGAGGGATATGTCTTTGACAACCTCACCTCCGGCCTAGCACCAAGACCCACAGTTGGCGTGCGGTTTTAGTCGGTTCGAGTCCGACATAACCTCCCCTTCCGGCTCCGGCAGGGGGGGTATCCGAGGGGATTTCCGCACGAAAAAAAAAAAAAAAAAAAAAAAAGGTGTCCAAGCCGATATCACCTGCAAGGATACTGCAAGTTTTGTCCTAGGCATATCTTTTCATATCTGACGTCCAAGAACCAATTACAAAACCTTTTACCTAGTAGAAATACAGTTCATATTCCTATAACGTTAGTTGATCAATATTGCTCGTCAATTCCCTAATGTCAATCGTACGAAAGCTTTTAAGATAAGATCTAAAGATGTTCAGAGGGATCGTATAATCTAGATTAGACGCAAGTAGGAACGAAATTGACATACGTTAGTAAAGTAAACTAAAGCCATTTTCAGTGGTAGAGGATCAAGTCGGATTTCTAGGACATCCTATTAGACTTCAAGGGACTTTATCTTGAAATAAATACCTACATATAATCTGTATTAGATACTGAAGAATAAAACTGTCTTATTAAAAGTAATAGTATCTATATAGAAGAGATCAGTTGTCATTGTGAGCTTTGAAGATTTTTATTTAACAATGCTTTGTCTAGCCATGTCTATTAATATAGACCTAAAAAGAGAGAAGACAATGAAGATATAAGTAGATGAAACCTTCTAATCTAAAATGGAATATAATATCATTCACCTGTTCACATAATTCTTTAGTTGAGATTTGATTTATACTTGAGATTTTTCTGTAAAATACTATTTTAATTCGTGAAATCATCTCACGACATGTAAGAAAATTAATAGAAATAAATCTTATATTGTATATCGTATAATTCACTTTTATTTACGATTTATATAATATTTATATAAATCGTAAATATAAAATGATTGAATGTAATTTTTTCAAATGGGAACCTTTTATTTACAGTCTACCACTATATCAATATCCACCATAATGAATTTTAAAAATCCAAAACCACCTAAAATGAGCAATAATGAACTTCCACACTTCACTTAAGTGATTCTTCACACAATACCATAAGCACTAACATTAATAAAAAATAATAATCAAAAGCCGTTGTTTTCTTTTTTTGTGACGCGATCAAATAACACTCCTCAAATAGAGGTTGATAAAATGTCCAAATGTTAATAAACGACGTTATTACAAAGGACCTTTTACAATATTGAGATCATTTTTTTTTACAAATAATTGACTAATTTCTATAAAGCATTAAGATACTTTTTTCTTTTCATTACCACTTTATTGCAAGGGCCGAACAAGGCTGTGTTGTCTATTGCTCCAAATAAATACTGAGTTGCTGCCTCTATCGACCTGATATATCTTGGTTTGTCCACCCTCGATATTTCAAAGAGACAAGCGAAGAAATTGCTTTATAAAACTTGGTTTATCATTATTTTGTTATTGCACATTGACAAAGCACAGCTTTCCTCATTTTTTATTGAAATAAATAAAATGTTTACAACATTCAATTATCTTGCGTTTAAATTATACGTGGTCAAGAATCCGTAAAGTAAAGAAACTCCCAACAATTAAACTTTAAGGCTCTTCTTTGAAAGTGATTTAAGTTAGAAGAATCCTTAAGAAAGCCGGTATCCCTCTCGGTCTAAAGATCCCACCCCAGCGTTAATGAAGGAATTCCGTTTTTATTATACTGGAGTGTACCCAGTCACATCTATCTCGCCTTCTAAAAGTCTCAAGAAAGACAAAAGGTAAATCGACAACAGATTCTAATAAATAAAGAACAACCTAATTCAGTTTTATTGAAATGTATCTCTATTTTTCTTATAGTTTTTTATAAAGACAATCATCCCTTACTATAAGGGAATATTGTCTTTATATATTGGATTCTATCTTTCAATGATAGAAATATCAAAGTTTCTATCAAATCTCTGCACTTAGATTTTGAAAAATTATTTGCAGATTTGCTTGCTAGGGTACAAAATAAAAGTTTGTCATATTGTGTCTTCTTTGACACTTAAGTCAATGATTTGAACAATATTATTATCAAAATGTAACACGATAAAAAAAAACTACGCACATTAACACTTTGATCACTATTTATTTAATGAAACGCAATGAATGTACCTATCTAGAGAATTACTGTTGTATTTAAATATTAAATACTACAGAGAGATGACCACACAAACTCGAGCAACTAAGTTATTTATTTTAACTGCAGCATTGGGTAGCAAGAGCTATTTTACTACTGATGCATTGGGAGCAGACCAAACTAAATTTATAATAAAGTTCCGTAACTCTTAGAAAGGCGGACGGGCTAGAGGGAAATACTTCTCAAGGAATTTCAACTTCCACGAATTATGAAATACCCTAGTAGAATTCAAACTTGTATTCTATTTTATGTATTTAATTCGTAGAACTTTGTAGAAACCTGAACAGTTAGGATGTATGTTGTAGGTATATAGTATAGTATTTTACACATTTTTTTATTGCTAAATCGATCGACCTATTATTGATAAAATCATTAAGAATAAAAATAAAAATAATAACTATTTTGTTACTGCAACAATGATTGCAATTTTTATGATGCAATAATCTTCAAATTAGCTCTGATCTTTTAAATAGTGGAAACACTTTCCCAGATATTGAATTTCCATCGTTTACTATATTGTTTCTACTTTGTAGTTTGCTTCATATTAAATAGGCCAGAAATATAAATTAATACGCACTGTATTACTAAAATACACATATACATTGATTTATCTCCAGTTGTCAATTCCTGTACAAATCTATAGCCATCCAATACACTGACAGACTCCTGATTAGAAATCCGCACGGTTAACCATGCTCTTATTAGTGCCGACCACAAATTTCGACGCACGACTCAGCCGTTTGCGTACAAATAGCTATGACTAAATCAACCTCAGGTATATATGCAGTTAATTTGTCACGATCTGTATTATCGTGTAAGGATAGTACCTAAATATTAAGATTAGTGTTCCTTGAAGTTGAAAAAAGGTTAAATAAACTTCTTTACCCATTTTTGAACCAAACTCCATAACCAGAAGTCCTTGAATTTAATGTCAATAAGTATGTCAATTTCATGTTTTATGGATTAAATGTATCGCTATAGTGGTGAAAATACAATAGTTGCTATAAAAACAGCGGGCAAATCTTTTTTAAAGATCCCTAAAAGCTAGTACATTGTTTCAGGGCAGCATCATTCTTCCAACTTTATTTCTTGTTATAAAGTTGCTCCTTTGCGCTGCTTTGTCAAGGATGCTTTTGTTATATGAAGTTGAAAGATTTCAAAGATTTCACCGAAACAAAACATGTAATTTCTCTTAATGATTCATCCTTTGAAGACGGTTTAAACTGTGAATGCAAGAGAATGTACTTACTTTACAATGGAATGACTCTTTTTTGTAATCTTTATTACATACTAATCAACCTGTCTGATATAATGTTTCCTATTGTAAACATTTTTTTATTTGGTATATTTTAATAAAGACATGGATCTCGGATGGTTAGATTACGTCCCGCATGGTAGCATTTGTACGATTTCATCATCTATACTTAAGTAAGTTTATCCTAAGTTTAGAATTTTGCATCGCTCAACTTGCTATCCCTAGTGAGAATGATCCCTATACCTTAACAACTGGAAAATTGATATCACAGAAAAGACAAAACTTTGCTTGCCATATTTTGAACAATTTCTGACAAACATATAAGCTACAAAACCTCTTAATCAGGCACAACTATACATGATGTGCTACACTTATAAACTTCTCAGGGAATCGAAATGTTAGTAAATCCTTCATCAACTGTGCGATGAAAGCTTTTCATGTTCTGAGGTATTCAGGTTAGACATGACAGGCGAGCTCCTAACATTCGAGAAATGACATTTCTACCGCTTAAAATATAAAGCCTGTGATAAATGTGCGACTGAAATATATGCTTGCGAAAATCTTTATTGTTCAACTATATTCGGTGAAAACTATATTCAGACTGCTTTGGATCTACACGGCTTTGTTGTTCTGGTTAAACTGACGTTATATTATGAGAAACACACCACATTTTAGTAATATTCATAAAGGTATGATTACTGAGTATGAGTATGATACTCGTGATTCATTGCGACTTTTCAATGGTCCCCTTTATCCGTATAGAAGTTCAACAAGTAATGTATATAATGTTGCTGCTTGCATTGGTAATTGTCGTATGTATTGCTTGCCTCAATCTCTGTAGCATACCTTTACAGAAATTGAGGTAGTTATTAAAAGGGTTATGAAATACCAATTTGAGGGCTGCACTCATTTTCACTGTGTAAATATCTGAGTGCCGTTTTCATGTTTACGTATGGCCTAAGGCATAAGCTTTGCTGTGAGTCTTTTACTGCCTGCTTAGAAAGTACCCTACAAAATGTAACATAAAGTTCTGTTAAACGTAGACTTTTAACTTTAAAGTTGGTACCTAACGTTTGTAGCTTTAGTTTCTGAAATTAATTTTAATGTTATAACCAAATTGAACTACTGCTAATTTAATAATTTCGAAAACACGTCGTCGTCCTTAATACTTTCGCTTAAGAAACCGATAAAAGTAAATAGATCTTCGGCTGTGTAACCACAAACCACAACCCTCAAGTGCCACTAAGGCTGAAAAGCCGCAGGAGTTTCTGGGCGTGCGTTGGCCCAATTGTTGGTGACCCCTCTCAAGCCAGAACCGAACACTGGAGAGCACAGGGTCCACTACCAACCCCTTTCGTCCCGCTTTCGGAGGAACTCCCCCCTGGACATGATCTGCCCAGGACCAGATGGAAGTCTGTAAACAGACTCCGGACTGGGGTTGGCTGAAGCAAGGAATGCTGGGCCAGATGGGGGTTCTCGGAGGGGGTTGACCTGCGATGTGAATTTGGAGTTACTTCACAGACAATGGCCCATCCCATACACATGTATACCGCAGGACCTTATGTGCGCCTCCGAGAACGCCATACAGGTGGCAGCACACTGGGAGAAGATAGTTTGAGGGCCGAGGCGCCATCGCCACGATAGAAGAAGACCACAATAATATTTCTCAAAAAATGAAACTATATATTATAACAATACAATTAATCTAATATGGAGCAGGGAGTTCATAATACCTACACTCAATGTTATTGATTCAAGTGTGTTGTTGGTATCAATAGATTATAACATCAATGTATCGAGTTTGTAGCTGAATATATTAACATGCGGCATCCACTGCAATGCACTATTCAGTAAATACAGTGCGCCTTGAATTAGTATTTACTGTAGTTATGTCATGTTTGTTTATATATACCATTTATATTAGGGGTTAGTGAAATATATACCTATATTATTAAAATAAAAGTAAACCTAAAATACATATTTACAAATAATTCTAAAATATTATTAAAATGCGTCATGAAATTCCTCCGCATAGCATGCCTCTTGCGGTAGCGTTCCCAGAAGGCTGGAAGCATTGCCACGTTGTATGGCAATGCTTAATCTCCGACCTAAAAAGAGGCCAGCCTTCTGGTTACGAGAAGCATCGACCATACGCTTCGCAATCTCCCAACACCCCAAAATACCCCAACGTTTCGACTCCAAACGGCACAAATTCACAATCTCCGATAAGATTAGAGTATTTGCGCCGTTTGAGAGCCTCCGCAGAAGCTGCGGCAGCACCAGCACAGCCAGCCGTGCCAGGTATATGGGTAGGGGCAATAGTGTCAACGCATGCGTCCCACACCAGAGTGCTACCCATCTTCCAAGGCATTAATGACATGCTGTCCAGTCTCTTGCCATCGTCGCGCGCCAAACCGTTAGGTTCTAGCAGAGCTGGCACACCGGCGGTGACAAGAGCACGGCGGATTATGTCATTAAGGCTGGCATGCCGTGGAAATCGCCCCGCACTCCTGCAGCACGACAGGCCATGGTGTCCGAGTCGGTCAACAGCCTCTCCACAGCGGCATCGATGCGGAGAAACACAAAACGTATGTCATACAAAAAAAAAATTAGGGGTTAAAGTATGAAGTACCGAAAATCTAAATTGTTTATTTTTTATTTTTTAACAAATTTATTTAATCAAAATAGTTAAGTACCATTATTATCTATACATTGCTGCCATATAATAGGAAGGTCATTTATGTCTTTTCGATAGAACTCTGAGGATTTAGACTGCACAAACTGTGTGAAAGTATTTTGTACTGCCTCCTGGGAAGAAAACTTCTTGTCACGTAAATAATTGTCCAAATCACGAAAAAAATGGTAGTCCGTTGGAGCATGGTCTGGTAAATACGGAGGATGACGAATGGTTTCTAACCGCAGTTCCTGTAGGGTTAAAATGGTTTCTCGTGCTGTATGAGGTCTCGCGTTGTCATGGAGCAATAATGGTAACGATCGATTCATGAGTCGGGGCTGTTTTACTGCTAGTTTTGCCAACATTGTACGGAGTTCGGCACAATAGACATCTGCCGTTATTGCTTGACCAGATCGGAGAAAACTAAAGTGAATAACACCATGCTGAGACCGCCAAACAGTTACCATTACCTTTTCATTGTTATGTTTTGCTTTAGGACACTGTTGTGGCGTTTGACCTGGGGTCAGCCATTGCATTTTTCTTTTACGGTTATCATAAAGAATCCACTTTTCATCACATGTCACAATTCGATCCAATATTCCTTCATTTCTGTACCGATTCAACAAGGCAACACAAGTTTCAACACGCGTTTCTTTCTGCAGTTCAGTCAAATCATGAGGCACCCATTCTTCGTATTTTTTTATTTTATTGATTTGACGCAAATGAGTCAATATTGTGGGTAAGGTAACGTTAAACCATGCCGCTAATTCCGAGATAGCTTGACTAGGACGGCTTCCACCATCTCTCATAATTCATCGTTATTCACCTGTGTGGGCGGTATTCTTCGTGGCTCGTTCTTCAAGTCGAAGTTTCCATCACGAATGCGTTTAAACCAAAATTGCACGGTGCGTTCATTAGTAGACCCCTCTCCAAACGCAACATTGATATTGCGGGCTGTTTCTGCCGCGTTACTTCCGCGTCGTAACGGAACTCGTATTCAAAAATTACTCGAATTTTCGCAGTATCAATCTTTCTTGTCTAAGTTGAATAACAAAAACAATTGAAAGTTGATCTTCAAATGTTTCAAATTTTTTAAAAGAAGAACATCATAGAAACGATGTGAAAAAAGTTTCATTCGAAAACCTCAAACCACGAAGATTCCATGTCAATTCAAAGAACCTATTGCAATAAAACGGCAATTTCATACTTTAACCCCTATTATAATATAGCATATAATTATTTCAAATTTATTTTGATACCCTAGCAAATTCTGATACCATCGTATATATAAAACGAAGTCGGTTAATGAGCAAAGTATATAGTAATTCATCAGAGATAATAAATATAAATTCAGAAAGAGAGAGGTAGTTCCCACCACGTGGAGGTTAAAGCCAGAAGTACTTGCCAGTCGGTACGCCTACTGAATGACAGATGAGGCTTTGGCATAGCATTTCCTTTTGGGGTTGAGAGCCGTAGGCAAACGAAGAAGAGGAAAAAGAGTAAACGGTCATGGGGCTCCGAATGGTGAGAGAGAGAGATAATGATAATGGTGAATAAAGAGAGATTGAAAGTCGTGTTCCAAAACAGTATCTTCATCATTACTATGGGTAACTCTATAAGTAACTGTATGAGTAAGTCTAGTTACAATTAAAGTACACGTTTATTTAAGTAATGAAATTAATAGCTACGTATATCCGTATCCATGTCAATCGGGCGCTCATTAGAACCAACATTAATATTCACTTGCACCGGAACGGTGTCAATGCAGATACAGAGCGTTGTGACACAGGTATGATTTAGAGCTTTGTGTTACCGGCAGTTTAGTGGGACTATTTGAATAAGGAACATTAGGTAAAAACTCTATGATTTATGGAGCACTAGCTTTTGCCCGCGGCTCCGCCCGCGTGGATATCGGTTATCGCGACCAAACATAGCCTATGTCCTTTCTCATGGTCTAATCTACCCCTATCCCAAATTTCATCAAAATCGGTTCAGTGGTTAAGGCGTGAAAGCGTAACATACAGACAGACAGACAGACAGGCAGACAGACAGACAGACAGACAGACAGACAGACAGACAGACAGACAGACAGACAGAGTTACTTTCGCATTTATAATATTAGTATGGATTAGGTAAAAATAGTACGCCAAAGCCTCCCAACATTGGGAGAGGCCTATGTCCAGCAGTGGACTGCAATAGGCTAATTGATTAATTTAGGTAAAAAAACTATCTATGATATAAGAGATATTAGGTGAAACTTTCTGCCTCGCACAACTAAACTGTGGAAGAACTGTCACCAGCGGTATTTGCGAACCAATACGACCTTCTAACCTTCAAGAAAAGAGTGTACTCTCTTTTAAAAGGAAGGCAACGCACTTGTTAGTCCTCTGGTGTTGTGGGTGTCCATGGGCGGCGGTGATAGCTTACCATCAGGCGATCCATGAGCTCGTTTGCCTCCCTAAAAAAAAACTATGTACGATAGAATGTTGTGTCATAGATAACAGTACTTTTTGTGCGGCAATCCCCGCGAATATGACCCGGCAGCGGGGAGTCCAACGCACGACATCTCGTATTTCATAGTGTAAGGTCACAATAAGGCTATCCTTTGAACCTCGACTGACTCTGTGCCATCTAAGACTTGTTACAGGCAGTCACATAATTTTTTTATCGTGCGCAAAATTCCCACTGTTGCCTCCGCGTCCTGCTAGGTTAGCAGGCGGCTCCACACGTCACCCCCAGGCCTGCGCTCATGGGGGACGGAGGTCATTCTGCTACCTCCGATGCCCAAGTTGCCTCCGCGCACCGTTACAGGCACTAATAATATTGATATATTCTAACCGTTAACACGGCAACTGGTATATGAAGCAATTAAATGTAAATTTATATTGGAAGAGTCACAAAGGTCTCTTTAGCTCCATTTGGGAATACATCTACCATAGTCCGTTATCACGAGCGTTGGCGCGCCAAATAGAAAAGCACTTAATCTAAAAGCCTTAATGGCACTGTCGGGATCAATATTGGTGAATATAGGTGGTATTCAGGTATAAAAAAAATAAAATCATAGTAGTAATATCACGTAATTTGTCTACACACTATCTACATAACCTATAACTATCTTATCCAATTATGTATGAACTTTCTTACGCATTTGTTCAAATTCCCATTGTCATGATACATCTGAGTCTGTCGTTACACGAGCCTTTTTTTTGTTTTTTTTTTTTTATCGTGCAAAACCCCCCCCCCCTGATACCACCCCCACGGAGCCGGTGGAGGCGGTTATGTCGGACTCGAACCGACTAAAACGCACGCCGTCTTGGGTCCTTGGTTGCCGGAGGTGAGATTACCAAAAGCATATCTTTCGCACCCCGGCAGACCCAGGACCATCTCTTTCGAGATGGCCCCCTTCGGGTTGTGGGGACCACATTGTCCCTATCTAGCCACGCTGCCGCCGCGGCCTGCTTCTGCTAGGGTGACAGGCGGCTCCACGGGTCAGTCGTTACACGAGCCTGGAGTTATCAGCTCCGGTAACAAACTTGTATATGACGTTAGTTTGAATACTAAACCCTTGGTACCCATACTTACTACCTCACTCCTATTATGCGCTACTAATTTTAACTTTAATTGTTAAACAGAATATCGACCAGTCCCTTAGCCACATTAAATATCTCGTTGGAATCAGAAGTATTTTACTTTCAACCCCTCTATTTTACTTCCTTTCCAATAAAAGTTGCTGATGACAAGGTACTTTAGTTTCGTTAAAACTCAGGAGTTTCACGTGCATCGTCTTAAATAGTTATTACTTCTTAGAACGCTTTCAAATTAATAACTCAAAAATCGTTTCTCTAAAGGAAGCTTTTATTTCTAGTGTAGCCAGTCCTAACAAACTGCAGTACATAAATTCTCTTTAAGAAAAATTTACCGCTTTTTTCTCAAATGCATTTCAAGTTGATTATCAAGATTGATATCTATGAAAGTGCAAACGCTTGGCACAAATAGGTGCTTTTACAATACGTAGTAAAACTGCAGTTCAAGGAACTTTTAGAATAGTAATGAAGTTGTTCGTTTGCGGTAGTTAATTATGTGGTTTGCGCTATTCTAGGTTTCGAAGAATTGATTTATTTAATGACAGTATTTAACCTAAATATTTCCAAAGCTCTGTTGAGTTGTATGTCCAATTTGAATTACTTAAACTCTGACTACTGTAAGAGGCTATATTCCATACCTAAACTGCTAAAAATTGCAAAATTTTCAGTACTAAAACCACTTCACTTTTTGTGTGTGACATATAAGGCCAGATCGATGTGATTGGCACTTGTTTAATACAAATTACTCTTAAAAAATAATAGCCCTATTTGAAATGAGTCTACAAATTCAATGTTCAGGGCGTTTCGCCTTTTAAATAGCACCCATTGTTGTTATCAGCCCATTTACACATCTGCTACATCGTTCTGGGAAGTGGAGAAGCGTGCGTGAGCTTAATTTTGATTGAGTAAACAAACATAATTATGCTATAAGTATAATATATGGTATTAAGTATCAGTACGAGACTAATTAGTCATTCATGCCAACAGTAATAATTATTGAGGAAAGAGTGGAGTTTTACTTAAGTTCCGAATTTTTAAATATGGTAAAAAAATGTCACCTTTCCCAAATTTCCCCTTGGTAAGAATCTTTTCACAAATTTGACTTTTTTTTTCAATTAAAATTTATAAGAAAAGTTGACCTACTAATTGCTTCAAAATTTAATTTATAAAATATGAAGTTAGTCAAACAAAAATTACAACTTTTAGCGTGTTTTATAGTTATGAAAATTAATATCATAATTAAGATAATTACACTATTACACTAAATTATTCTTTTGCTATCAATTTACAAAAAATAAACCACGTTTTTTGTGATTCATAAATAACATATACAAATATGGAGTTGTCATGTGTCAGGACTCAGTATACGGTTGGACATGTGATTGAAAAATTTGCTTGTGCAATGTGCAGTCCTATCAATCATTTTTACCGCAGTGCCAGTACTAAACGCAGTTTGTAAAATCCACCTCAGGTAAACGGGATAGATTTAACTGGTTACCTCAGAGGTGAACGGTCAAGTTGACATTTCCACCTCATCCAGTTCAATGACAAGTACACTCCTATCTGCGCAATTAGATTATATATTCACCATCACTGTACCACATATCTAATGTATGAACACTAATCATTAGTATCTAGAAACACTGCGTACGAATACGCGATAATATCATTCGCTTTTTGTATATCTAAGATAAGACATTACGACAGATAAATAGTACTTCAAAGCTATCAACCGAACAGTTACGTTGCGGCAATTGTTCTACTTGAAAACTTGAAGCCAGAATTCCAGATGCAGTCGAAAATGTTCGGTAAACGTTCGGTTTATCAGGCGTTGATAGTAAACTTGCTGTACAAATCTTGCGCGCTCACATTGCTAGAATGTGCTTTCATTCTATTTTCAACCTTACAGAATTGCCAGAAGTATCATTTTATTCTGAGTGAGTGTTCGACTTTAAAACTACACCTGTAAACTTTCTCGCTTTTTATGTCCTTTAGTACCTTCTAGAATGACGCCTTCAAGGATGAACTAAAGTCGTAATATTACAAGATTACTTATCTTAGGAACATCATATTTTTCCAATTTAATGGATTCCGTCTTCTTATAATCTAATATTACGTGGCGTGTCAATCCTGATTTTCAATTTCGTTCATCAAACAGAAAGTTTCATAATGATCAAACTTGAGTAAGTTTGCTCACTTGATGGTGGATAATATTGAGACAGTGTTATCGTCTTTATTACTTTGACACATCTGTTTTATATTCACAATATTGTGAATTTACTAATGTATTTTAATATTTATCATATAAAAAATATATTACATAGGCCTATTCAAAGACACAAAAAATACCATCAAAATCGGTTCAGCCGCTTAACAGGTATTCAGTGATTCCCGAGTATAATAATACCCCCATTTTTATTGCAATATTCACATTGTTTAAATAATAAGTAGTTATTTTTACGGTTAAGATTCAAACGCCATTTTCAAAAGCTTGAGTCAACTATTAAGAGCCATAATAGCAATTTGGTATAATTTGTAGAGGCATTACGCAATTAAAACCACTCTTACGTTTTTAATGTGAGCAATAAAAACGTATAAGGGATATTAACTGTAGAAGCATTCCAATTACTAGGTACTAGTGCTTAAAACAGAAATAGCGTCGAGTATTTTATGGGTTCTTAATAATTTTCTTTTGTTACATCGCAATAGCTAGCTTAGTCACAGAAAAACTATGGTCTTTAGAATTTCGGTTCCCAAGAATTAGTTAAATATTTTGTAGATTGCTTCCTTTATTTTCACCTGTTCTTGCGTCTTTAGAAAATCTCTTCTATTAAAGAATTTTAAGTCAGATTTATAGTGCACTAGCTGTCCCGGCAAACTTCGTTTCGCCTTAGAAATTAGAATCAATTAAATTATCAAATTCTCCTAACTATTTTTAGAACGGAAAGCATTTCGATTAGGGCTCCATACGTAGGTACACGGAGCTCCCGACACTAATAGGTCACCGGGGTCCATACTTACACCTACGGAGCCTATATACCTATGGGACCCATACAACCAACCTCTACGCTCAAGGGCGTTCATACTACCAAAAAACATCAAATTTTCGACTTAAATAAAAAAATTGCCACCATTATTTTCGCAGCCCAAGCTACGGGCATTTTGTTAATTCAGAAGAATGTCTATTAATGACCCTCTGACGTTATTTGCACGCATTATGTCAATTCTATATCAAACGTCAGATAAATTAGAAGAATATCATACAGCAGTAGTACAGATTAATAAACACATTTTTTTTCCAATTCGTATTCCAAATTCAAAATTTAGACATGGCGTATTTCGGATCAGCTATTTTATATGGTGGTTATGTATTCTTAAATTTTCTAATTTTCCGCGCAATTTTCTTAATTTTTTCTTTCATAAGAACCTTCTCTTAACAATAACGAATACAACAAAAAAAGAATTAGCGAAATCGGTTCAGCCGTTCAGGCGTGATGTCGTGACCAAGGGAAATAGGGGTTCATTTTTATATATATAGATTGTTATGTAATATCTCTTTGATGTTCCGATACCTGCGCTAAAGTGAACGCTAAAATTTCTCGGCTCTAAATTTGTTGTTGTTGAAACGTTGAAATTAGTATGATCTAATATTGATTAGATCATACTAGTTTCATCTGTGTAAAGCTTATTTTTAGTTTATAAATCCGAAAATAACTCTGTATTTTATGCTTTCACTACCAAACCATCGAAGCTATTTTGGTGATATTTCGTACAGAGATTGACTAGAGCTTTATTAAGGTCATAGTCTACTTTTTATTGCAAAATAGAGGAAATAATATTTACTATTACCAATACAAAGCTGATTCTGTTCTCGGTATAATACGAACTGTATGCTGAGAACAATGCTGCGACGAAACATTAATATGCATCAAGTGCAAACTATCGCCAACCACGATCGCAGTACTGGTAGCAAACATGAATACATGCTCCACAGTACCTGTACCTACCATAGTTACTAGTAACATATTATGTCCTACGTGTTAATGCCAGTGTCGGATTTAGTTCAACTGAATTGACGTATGTTACTTGTTCCAAACTATCGATACAAATATAGGTGCACGAACCTTTAGCCATATTATAATTCTACCCTCATCATTCGACCGATGTTATTTTACACTTTTTTTACTTGTGGGATCCCCCTTAGACATTACCGTACTGGAGCCAACGATGAGGTATGTCAAACTGTATTTTTTTTTGTCATATCACTGTAAGTGGTTGGGAAATCTGTCATGCTACTTCTGCTTCTCCTTCTTCTACTACAAGGGGTAGTCTAAAATGCTAGAAAAGTATGTTGCCAGGACGACAACTAGCCCCACACGTCACTTGTGAAGGACAACCTGGTGAATCTCCTGCGGAACCTGCCGAAAGTTTAATGTGAACACTGTGGGCAACAATTATTAGTACTATGTAAAACATTAAAATTAATTAGGTACAGTATATTATATCTAAATCTACAATATATACAAAAATAAGAAAAAGAAAAACAGGGGTGAAAGAGACTGCAACTTTAGGCATCGTAGAATTCCTCCCCATCGACCTCTACCGGAACCGTGCCCAAAAGGCTGGCGGCATTACCCCGCTGAATAGCGATAGCAATTCTTTGAGCGAGGTAAAGGCCAGCCCTATGGTCACGGGAAGAGTCAATTAGACGCTTCGCCATCTCTTTGAATAGCGCGCGCGCACTTGGACCCCACGGACCCAACGTTTCGACTCCAAACGGCTCAAATATATAATTATCAGTTAAATTGGTATATTTGCGCCGTTTGAGAGTCTCCGCTGATGCAGCAGCAGCGCATGCACAGTCCATCGTACTTGGAAGATGGGAAGGCGCCAGAGTGTCGACACACGTTGCGTCCCACACCAAAGGCCTGCCCATCTTCCAAGGCATCAACGACATACCGTCCGGCCTCTTGCCATCGTCGCGCGCCAAGCCAACAGGTTCAAGTATAGCTGGCACGCCGGCGGTGACGAGAGCCCGACGGATAATGTCGTTAATATTGGCATGACGAGACATGCGGCCTGCGCTCCTGCTGCAAGATAATCCGTGATGTCCAAGGCAATCGACTGCTTCTCCACATAGACATCGATGCGGAGAAACGCACGGTGCACCCAAACGTAAACAAGTCGCGATGCGGAATGTTGTGTCGTCCAACATTGTACCAATGTTGGGCGAAGGAAGTGCCTGGAGCCAAACACCAGATTCCCACTCCCCCACAGCCAAAAGGCGAGCACGCTCCGCAGCACTGGTAGCTGTATTTATTAAAAGTTTTTTAACACCAAAACAGAGCGGCTCATCCCATTGCCTTTGAGAAGATGGGTTGGCGGGCATGGCGACATTTGGACAAGTCATTTTCCAGGCATTTAATGCTTCGGCCTTACCTGGCACATCCGAACTAACCAGTGAAGGAGATAGAATTTTCCTGACTAATTCTTCAGTGCCATAGACCGAGGACAGAAATGCTGGCATACTTACATCTGCAATTTTGCGAACGCCGAGGCCGCCTAGGCGAACTGGAAGGGACGCCTGAAGCCACACTCGGTCGTTCAAATTTATATTTAAAATTTTGCATAGGGTGTCTTGCAACACCCTATCCACACGACCTAAAAGAGACAAACATTTAAAAAGTTGAGTTGAACGCAGAGCATGTGTAAATTTTGGTACGAAAAGACAAAACCGAATAATGGTGAAGGCTGAATGAATATTAATTTGGAATAGTCGGTCCGAAACTTCACAAAAATTTTGTATTTTCTCTTCAACAAAAGACTCGTAAGCATCTTCTAAGATTGGCGACCCAAGGAGGCGGAGAGAACTTTTTTGTAAAACTTTTAAATTTGGAGCCAAAGCATTGAATTTTGGAAGTACCGAAAGATTGTCAATTTGATCACTAAAGAAAATTTCACATTTGGAGGGATTTAGTTCTAGGCCGATTGAACTAAATTCTTCTTTTAGGAAAGCCAAATCTTTTAATACAGTCTCCACGTCACCACCAAGAGTGCCGTCATCCAAATACCAAATGTTGAATTTAGAATTTAGACGCTGAATTATGGGGTGAATAGCCAGGCTGAAAATGACTGGTCCGAGGGGATCACCTTGTTGACATCCTACCGCTGAATTTAAAATATTGTCCTTATAAAGCAATTTTGAAGGGTGCCTATAGCATTGCCAAAGAAACTTAAAAATTTTGGGGGTTTCCAATTTGGCCTGTGTCAACAAAGTGTCCCTATTAACCGAGTTAAAGGCATTCCTCAAGTCAACTTTGAGGATAACCTCCCCTCCACTGCAGCCAAGGAACGTGGAAAGGGCATGTACAGCAGCCTCACAGCCCCCTTTGGAGCCGAAGCCGAGTTGCAGGGGCTGGAATTTGTTGGTGAGAGTTTCTCTGTATGCTCTACAACACAACTTGGCTGCTATACGCCTGTATGTGCAACCTACGGCAATGGGACGAATGCCACCATCTTTTTTACGCAAGGCACATAAATTTGCGCCGTACAGTAAATCAATGATGGCCTCGTCCACACTGCCGGCCAACATAAGATTAATTAGGGCCGTTAGCTCTTTCAAGAGTGCATCGCCAGCTTCCCCGACGCTTACGCCGGTAAGGTCCTTAAGATGTTGAGGAGTTAGGCCATCGAGACCACCAGCAGACCCACTCCGGAAAGAGCCAACGGCTGCTAACACGTCCTTGGCTGAAACACTGAGACACTCAGCGTCTGTCTCAAGAGGCTCAGGGAAGGAAAGGTTATCAGCGGGTGATGGGTGCTTGCTCTGCAGGTCTGCCAGAGTATCTGGAGAGCAAGGCGCCATGACATCACTGCTGAATAAAAGCCTCGCAGCCCCCCTAATGTCACCTACTCTTAACTTGGACTCTACATAATGGTAAATAGAATTTTTATGGAAGGTGGTGAATTTTGGATCGAATGTATGAGACGAAGAGCAGTTTTCTTTTATTTGTGTTGTTAATGTTTTTTTGGTGGCCTGATCTTTTGTAACATGTAGAATCCTGTAAGGGAAGGTGAGTAATTGTTCCCAAGCGCTTTGAGAGTTCTCCTGGACTACCGCAGCTATGCAACGGGTTAGATTCAGTGCTACGGTAGGCCTTGCGCCTCGGGGAACTCTCTTCAAAACTGGAACCGAATTTTTAAATTTTGATAAGGTTTGCCAAAAGGGAATTTGGGAGGTGGAAGTAGGGGTTGATGGATTTGATTGGGTTGGAAGTGCATTTTGGGATTTGTGTACTTTCCCAAAATGCACTTTCAAGCCCCGCTTACCTTTGAAAAAACGAGCCTGAGAACAATCAGGGCACTGAACAAGTTGACTTGCACATAAAATTTCCGCTTCGCTGTTACAGTCGCTTTCCATAAGAACTTAAAACTACTATAATAATATTTACAATAAAAAATATCAAAACACTGAAAAAGTCAACAAGATTGACAATGCTGGCGCCTGCGTCTTCGCATCCTAGCAACGAGAGACCGAAGCGACGCCCCCGCGTTGCACCGGTACTATAGGATGGCTTCACATTCCGTAATAGGACGTTGGTGAAATGCGCACGGGTAGAACACCGAGACTCCCAATTTTTCTTTTTTTGCAATGAGTACGTCGAACACACAAGACTTTAGAACACTATTTCTCGTAATGAAACGCAGGTTAAATCACAAATATAGTTGTATAAGCGTGGTAGCCATGACACCAGAACGTTATTATAAAAAATAATGTGCCGCAAAAGCAAAATATATTGATAAAAACTGTTTAGTTTGAACTCCAACTCATCTCCACGCACTTTTAATAGTTCGGTTATTCGTTTATTCAATTTTAATAATAAAAATAACGAGAGCACAGTTACGAACAATGTTTACTTGACAGCGCCATCTTTCATCTTTCTTCTTACTGTGGGCAGAATTACATTATAACATGTGTTACAGCGTAATAAGTACGTAAGTATTGGATAACTCGAATATCTTACCAATTTTATTAAAACAATTTTTGAGGGTAATATAAAAGGGGAAATGTAATGTTCTACTCATTTCCTCGTTTTAGTAGCTACTGAAACATCGTTTAAGGACAATAATAATCCATCAGTTCTGTCGTCGTTCGTACACAGAATGGGTAGCTACTGTTACAATTTACTAGTGAAGTAGTAAACTGTTCCTCTAATTTTTGCAGGACTACCTGTAAAATAGCAAAACTCCCAAAAACAAAGTTTCATTGTTACCTGGATATCATCCAAACCTCTAATGGACTTTTGATCATATGGTAATGATAGCTTTTTTTGTTCACTGTATCATAATTATACCATTTGTATTACAAAATAGGTGCATAGCCTTACCGAAATGAACACGTGTAGTGTGCTAAATAGTACAGAATTATGAATTTATCATAAGACTTCGAAAACCAATGGTAAGGTTCAATGGTTGCTTTCCAATTTGAAACACAACAGCACTAAGTTACAATGAGTGCTTTATAGCTGAACTATGTATTTCTAAGTTCAGGATTGAGGAAACAGTGTGTCGGCAACTTATCTTGAAAAGCGACTGAAGGAAATACTTAGTGTTGTTACTTTGTCACCACTATTGCGGATCTCATGGAATGAACAGTCTGCCTGGTGTGTATCTGATGCATTAAAATTTAATGTCTGAAGACTTGTGTAGTCGTTTCTTTGTTGTATGCTCTGTCATAGTTACAGTTAATTAAGCTTCAATATTATTTAGACTTTTATAAAACTTGCTGCCTGATAAGAAAATTACGATATGTAATTTTGAACATGTGTATAACATACATAAGTAAGTGGTGTGGAAATATTCAGATTCCATCTACGTCATTGGATATTTTAAAAATTAAATGTTCTCCACCTGTTTCAACCTCAATTCAATTTTGGTGTAAGTACTTTTATTTCCTAGCAAATATTGAATACGGGACAAAATTTTGTAACCGGTACTTATTTTTCATTCGTGAATATAGATTACAAACGGCGATTGTACTAAGCGTTATTATTTACTTGTATTATCTTATTGTTGTTTTAAATAACGCTTGTGCATTGATTAATAAAGATACGTGCTGATAGAATACCAAAAAATATAATTGCAATAGTTTTGCATAATTGTGGCAAACAAAAAAAGTAAACTTGAAACAAAGGAAAGACTGGTGTGATATCCAGTAAATGTCCATCGTAGTGTTATCATTGAATAGTAATCCAATATACATAATAGTAATTTTTTTTTTTACATAATCGATAACATATTTATTTATTACTACACGACCATTATATCATCCTTCAAAGAGCCATTTATAAATGACACTGAGAGCTATAAAGTTAACAAAAGCGTAGTTTTACTGTCGTCTATGCATTCGGGAATCGGTATTTGCCTCTTTAAACTGAGAACAAACGACACATCTGGGAAATCTGTAGTGTTGAAAACAGAATGGAAGCGTGGCGGCACTGCGCTCGAGATTTGTACACCAAGTTTGGTATAAATGTCTGATAAACGGTTTTTGTCTTTCGAGCTGAATCCGCAATTTCTATCTTCCAGTTCTTAAGTGGAACCACCACCATGAGGTTAAGTGATACTTACTCTTAATTTTGACTGTTTAGCTGAATAATCTTACTGTTGTTTACTTGTTTTTTTATACAGGTATATATAATAGGACACGTCAATTTGACTTCAGCCCGCCTAAGGGTAAGCTAAAAGCAAAGTCTCGGAAACTCCATTATTAATAATATGTACCATGATAACATTGGTGGCACTCAGCTTGACGGCCTCATCAGGTGCTTTTTCACGCCCCGCTGAAAGGACCCGGGACTGTAAGCTTGTTTTCCGTTCAAAAGCTAGGTTGTTTACCTATTATGATCTTTTCATCCTCCCGTAGCTTTATAATAATATTTATCCTTATAGATTGCCCGCCATCTGTTCTTGTCCTTACCCACTTCAAGAGCTTCCTCTAATGTCTCTAAAACTTTCATGCAGGTTCGCCGGTTTTATATCCTTCTGATGAAGTTAATCGCATTACGTATCTTATCTATCACCACTAAGACCTGGAATTCCCTGCCAGCTCACGTGTTTCCTTCTTCCTACAGTCCCGGGTCCTTTAAGCGGGGCGTGAAAAGGCATCTAATGAGGCCGTCAAGCTGAGTGCCACCACTGTTAACATGGTAAATGTTTACGATGGTGACCCTCTTTCCGAGACTTTGCCTTTAGCTTAACATCAGGCGAGGTGAAGTCAAATTGACGTGTCCTGTGTAAAAAAAAAAAAATAACTGTCTATTATCAGTGTTGTCACTCACTTTAGTGAAGATCCTTAATACTAACGAGTTTTAACGTAAATTTCACTATGAAATTCTTCGAAGGATTGTAAAATCTATAGAACCTATAAATCCCTGAAAGGGAAGGCTGATTAGTATTAACAGTATTAACATGTTATTGTATTTATGTTATGATAATCATGATTTTCAGTCTCACGTAATAGTGGGAGAGCCTATATACTTCAAGCGGACACTTTGTCATGGGCTGTATGTTTCTGTCGGATGGTGAACAGCCCTATCCCTTAGTCAACTTCTAGAACATCCACAAGAAGAGATGGAGTGGCCCTATTCTACTCCACCGGGAACCACCGGGAACCAAATAATATAGTGAAGTCTACTAATTCGAAAATATAAAAACAGTAAAGAAAACTATCTCTTAATGGCTTTCATACTGAGAATAGCCCTGTTCCGAGCAGCCGGTTTAACTTTTATAAGTGTATAATTCTCTTTGTAGAAAGACAAACATAGTACATTTATTTGAAGCTTAATTATTTAATTTAATTGCTTTGGAAGGAAATAAAGTAAGGTTTTATTGTTAGCATTTCTGACGCCATAAGATATAAATAATATAAATATAATAATATAAATATTCTGCAACATTCTACACAACGCTATCTAGACCCATGGTAAGCTTCTATAGCTTGTGTTATGGAATCTAGAATGCGGATAAACATACTTATATACTTTTTTTTTGTAAATACATACATATTATACATAGAAACACTCAGACCAATGCAAATAGCCATATTCATGCATACAAATATTTACAGGGGAATCGAACCCGCGCCTCCAGCGTAGCAGTCGCGTGCACTACCGCTACGCCACGGAGGCTGTCAATACTAGCTTTATTACTTCTGTCAATTAAAAAAGCAATCTGTTTTTAATCTACACGATGCCACGATATTAAAGTTTGCTAACTAAAATATTTTGATCACAATTTATATACTTTTCGCTTGTGGAAGTGTCGTGAATATACTCCCTACTCCAATATTGGACTTATTAACTTGGGTATTTAAAATTACTTTTCTGATGTTCATTATATAATGTATATTAAACATATCATTGATGATAAACTCAAACTCAAACTCAAATTAAACATATCATTGATGATATATAGCTTACTAGCTTTTGCCCGCGGCTCCGCCCGCGTGGATGTTGGTTATCGCGCCCAAACATAGCCTATGTCCTTTTTCATGGTCAAATTTACCCCTATACCAAATTTCATCAAAATCGGTTTAATGGTTGAGGCGTGAAAGCGTAACATACATTCAGACAGACAGACAGATAGACAGACAGAGTTACTTTCGCATTTATAATATTAGTATGGATACTATGTGTTGGTCACCTTCCTCTCACATACCGTTAAAAGTACATAATAAGGTACTCACAAGTTTTTTTTAGTATTATTCTTTTTTGTATAGCTAATAAGAGACAACAAACATTAAAAATATTAAGTATTCCATTGTGTAACTAAATTAATAAAGGCAAACAAATCCCAAAATTAATTAGTGATTTAAAAACATTTCCTTGACGCACCTTGTGTGTATGTAACTTATAAAAATGGGGGAAATAAGTTACGAATGTGGTTCAAACAAGCGGGCGAATAGGGAATAAACCAACAAAACGTTGCCATTTATCCATTCTGAACAATGGAAAGATAAAAGTTTCCCTACACTACTTGTATTAAGGGGGACAATTTTATTTCTTCTCTTCTCGACCATCTCTTAGCAATGTTACAATCAATGCGATATTTTTCCTTATAGATAGACAAAACTGAACATAAGAATAACTGGTTTCAGTTTTGATTGATCATTCACCGTACTGAGACTACTCTGTGTCTGATAAGTTTCATCAATCACATGTCCAGCCATGTATGGTCATGCCGCATGGCAGCCGAATATTTTTTATATGTTATCAATGAAAGATGGTACCACGTATGTTAAATCTCTTCTTTGTTATAGAGTTACTAATAAAAATTGTTTGTTTGTTCAAAACTATTTGTCATATTGTCAGCTCATTGACTTTAAGTAATTCATTGATCTAAATTAAAAAGTAATTAATCGAGTACGTAAGCTTCGCTAATACAAACACTCATTAAAAATTGTTCAGGTTACCCAGAGTTTACAAGACTGTGTGTATATTTATAGGCTCATTGGTGAAATGTGGGTCACCTCTGCCTAATCCTCCGGGGATAAAGGCGTGATTGTATGTATGTATATTGCGGCATTACAAATTATATGTAGGTACGTAAGTGTGCCTTTTGATCTAGATCTAGATCAATGGTAAATTGAAAATTCTTTGAAAATGGAACAAGAGAGTCAGTTAGGTGGCCGAGGCGTGCAACTCACCTCAGCTTATAGTTTCCCATTTAATCCTGTAAATAAGTGGCTATATACAAAACAAAAATCTTGCGGCAACCGCCCAGCTACGTGAGTAACAAATGCTTAGCAATGGCGCTACCACCGTGTCCAGGTAGAAGGGGTAGGCCCAAGAAGTGCGAGCTTGGCGTCGTGGAGAGTGACATGCGTGCAAACGGTCTCACTACCTAGGACGCACAAGATCGTGCGAAGTGGAGGAGGAAGAGCTGGAAGGCGGACCTTCAGCTCCGAGGGCACCGTGGTTTCGGATGCAATCAGGACTAACTTCCTTATGTGGATGATGATGATACAAAGGAAAAGTCTCTTAAATTATCTTTACTCTCCGTTAGAGAAACTCATGATAGTAGTTTCAGTTCGTTGTTCTTTTTTCAGTTGTATACCACAATAATAATTTGTTCAATACGAGTAGTTTGAACATGTCTACTAAAAGTTTTGTTGACAAAACAAACAAGCAAGCACTGTGGACAAGATTAAGATTTTTGGTGCGTTTAGAACGTATTAACAATTAAAAAAATTACTGAAGAAAATGAACTTTACATTTAAAATACTAGTTTTCTATCTAGTGTATACCACACCATAAAGTTCACTTGCTTTTCGCTTAAAGAGATCGTCCAATACCAATTTGCAACCGATACCATTCGCCTATGCTTACCGTTTGAAATTTCACTGCGGGGCTGGTACTGAAAAGGAATTGTAAATTTTGTATTATGCTAATGCCTACACGCTGGCATTAAGTTAAGCGGCCATGGAACAAAAACTAGAACTTGTCAACATGTTGGGACTATCTAAACTGCTGCCAGAACATTCGAGGTGTTTTTCTTTTGTATGTTTTGTACTTCGTTCATGTATAGGTATATTGAATCGGATACATACAAAACATATGCTCACATCTGTATATCCCTGAAGGGGTAGGCAGAGGTGTATTGAAACCCTCATTTCACCAACTATGGATTTTCAGCCCCACGTAATAGGGGGCGTACCGATTACTGGCAAGCGGGCACTCAGTCATGGGCTGTATGTTTACTGTCGGATGAAGAACAGCACTATCCCGTAGTAGTTTTCTGCGATACTCACAGGAAGAAATAGGATGGCCTTATTCTACTCCACCGGTAACCAACACGGCAGTTTATTACATACATATAGAGATATACTAGCTTTTGCCCGCGGCTTCGCCCGCGTGGATGTCGGTTATCGCGACCAAACATAGCCTATGTCCTTCCTCATGGTCTTTTCTACCCCTATACCAAATTTCATCCAAATCGGTTTAGTGGTTTTTTTTTTTTTTTTTTTTTATACAGGACTCGTCAATTTGACTTCACCTCGCCTGATGTTAAGCTAAAGGCAAAGTCTCGGAAAGAGGGTCACCATCGTAAACATTTACCATGTTAACAGTGGTGGCACTCAGCTTGACGGCCTCATTAGATGCCTTTTCACGCCCCGCTTAAAGGACCCAGGACTGTAGGAAGAAGGAAACACGTGAACTGGCAGGGAATTCCAGGTCTTAGTGGTGCGGCATAGGAATGAATCACTGAAACGCTTGGTTCTAGCAGGTATACTCTGCACCGTAAATGGATGACATCTTAGCCCTGCACGTGTCGTCCTGTGAAGGAAAGGGGAGGGTGGGACTAATTGGAAGAGCTCGTCAGAACATTCACCATGGTAGAGACGGTAGAAAACTGCCAAAGACGCAACATCTCTACGCATCTGCAAAGGCTCGAGGGTGTTCGTGACCTCAGGATCCCCAATAATGCGGACCGCACGTCGCTGCAACCTGTCGAGAGCATCTAATAAGTACTTTGCGGAGCCGTCCCAGAGATGTGAGCAGTATTCCACGCAGGAACGAATTTGGGTCTTATATAGAAGACACCGCTGCTCCGGCGTGAAAAAACGTCTCACTCTGTTCAGGACTCCGAGTTTACGCGAGGCTGATTTGATGATACTCTCGATATAGTTTTTGTTATTCAGTTTGCAGCGAACATCCATACCGAGGATAGTGAGGTGATCCTGCAGTGGCAGTGGTGTGCTCTGAAGAGTGGGAAGGGGAAGGAAAGGAGATACCTTTGCTGTAAACGCACATGCCTGGGTCTTCTTGGCATTGAACTCGACCAGGTTCCTAGCGCCCCATTGAGAAATGTGGTCCAGGATCCGGTCAAGGTCAGTGACAAGAAGCTGCCTTTTTTCCGCGATATCAGACTGCTTGGCCGCAGGATGTGCGTAATAACTCCCGTGTAAGGTGCTGTCGTCTGCATAGCAGTGAATGTTTCCGTTACAGAGCATGTCATTGATATGCAGAAGAAAGAGAGTGGGAGATAAGACGGAACCCTGCGGCACGCCAGCATTTACCTGCAAGAACTCCGAAGCTCGTCCATCACAAAGGACGCGAATACGGCGCCCCTGCAGGAAGCTTGCAACCCAGTTACACAGTCTAGGAGGCAGGCCGAAGGCTGGTAGCTTGGAAAGAAGCGATTTGTGCCATACCCTATCGAAAGCTTTGGCGATGTCAAGACTAATTGCCAGTGACATACAGACAGACAGATAGAGTTACTTCCGCATTTATAATACTAGCTTTTGCCCGCGGCTCCGCCCGCGTGGATGTCGGTTATCGCGACCAAATATAGCCTATGTCCTTTCTCAAGGTCTAATCTACCCCTATACCAAATTTCATCAAAATCGGTTCAGTGGTTGAGGCGTGAAAGCGTAACATACAGACAGACAGACAGACAGACAGAGTTACTTTCGCATTTATAATATTAGTATGGATTAGTATGGATGTAGATCTGTGCTTATGAGGACAGACAGTTAGTTACGGTATGCAGAACTTCGGTCGTAAAGCAGCGCGATTGGTCGACGATATCATCAAACTTGGAGTTGATTAACTAAATACGAGGTAGCTTATATTTATATCTAGTAGTAGATTAGAGATTGTTGTAAAGACTAATCAAATGAATAATGAACTTGTAAATTTTTAATAACATTAACTATTACTACAGACGACAATTATTACAAGTGACAAAGAATAAAAGAATAAAGCAATTATCATTGTCACAAATGTGTTCCCGGCCACTGTCACTCTCAATTGTCAATTTCAAAGAAGTAAACAAGAAAAAACTTTACCAAAACCGGTAACAAAATATACCTACTTAATAGCACTCTTCTTCAAACAAAAGAGTTCTATTAAGGTTCTATGTCACTGCCTTATCTAAAGCAGATCTACTGATCGTATCTTTGTTTTATTTTATTCTACTAGCCCATCAGCACATGGCCTATCGTAAACAACTTCAGTTGCCAATAATTACTTCCAGAGACGTCCACCACTTTACCGGGGGAGAAAAATAAGGAAAATGGAAATAGAATAAAAACAAATAAGATCTTCATCGTAAGGGAATGAAGTATGCTGCTACCTAAAGTCAACGTTTTCAACGGTTTCCCTGGTCAAACCTGCCCAACTAGTTAGGTACCTACTGAGTAAGGTATGAAATAGTGTCTACTAAGTACGGCATGAGTTAGTACGAAGTTTTATCGGTATATTTGTCCATAGAAACATCCAGGATAGATCGAGGCGTACATCAATTAGATTGTGGACTTGTTAAAGAAAAGCAGGACAAACACAGGACAATTCTAGCAGGATTTCTTCTCAGGGTTTGGGGAATTAGACGGCAGTCAATATCGTAACAGTTAATAAAACAATCAAGGAAACTACGAGAATGATTTATTAGGTATATCTAAAATCTTTCAGAGAATATGTAATATATTATAGTATTTTCATTTAGACAATGCAGCACATGAAATAAATTAACCCGGATCAGCTTGCCAAACGGATTTATAGTAAATCCTCTTAAAGTCCCAAAGAGCATTGGTACTCCGGGTTGTATCTTTGTAGTAAATCAATCGAAAATTTACTTGTATTCTTATATATACAATTTAGTATTTTTTTTAAAACGACATTTCAATTTGACCTTCACCTCGCCTGATGGTAAGCTAAAGGCAAAGTCTCGGAAAGAGGGTCATCATCGTAAACATGTACCATGTTAACAATGGTGGCACTCAGCTTGACGGCCTCATCAGATGCCTTTTCACGCCCTATTTAAAGGACCCGGGATTGTAGGAAGAAGGAAACACGTGAGCTGGCAGGGAGTTCCAGGTCTTAATGATGCGGCATAGGAATGATTCTGTTACTGTCGGTTATTGTCACTTTTGGTCATGTCTCCAGTTCTCAATGAAACATACGATAGATTTTAACTAAAAAATCCGTTCAGTAGTTTTTGCGCCTTTCAGGAACAAATAGACCAGAATTATAAAAATAAGTATTTAATTTATAAAATCTAACAATTCTTAAACCAATACCACCAACCCATGAATATTTTTTTAAATATCTCCACGGCAATGCCAATTTACTCCGCGGCGGCGGCGCCAAATGTGCCTCCCCGTAGCCGGGGCTAGATGGGGACTCTGTGGTCCCCACAACCTGAAGGGGGCCATCTCGAAAGAGATGGTCCTGGGTCTGCCGGGGTGCGAGAGATATGCTTTTGGTAATCTCACCTCCGGCAACCAAAGACCCAAGACGGCGTGCGTTTTAGTCGGTTCGAGTCCGACATAACCACCTCCACCGGCTCCGTGGGGGTGGTATCCGCGGGGATTTATCGCACGATAAAAAAAATGCCAATTTACTAGTAATTTGATAATACTAGCTCAATTTGCACCAGCCATCACCTGTCGTCTACAGCTGTGCGATCATAATTCCAGTCATTCACATTCTCGTTACCTTTCTAGAACAAAGTATATTAGTATTATCTTCAGCCGATCAATCTTTTAGTCTCACTCCTGGGAATTTATGAACTAAGAAAAAATATGGTTTCTATTCTTATAAAACTTACCATACCTTAAGTGGTATTTACACTTGAATACATACTCCATCACCACTCATTTGTATGTTATCTGAATTATAAGTGATAATATTTATCATAATCTAATTATTCATAATGTTTATGATTGTAATACGTTGTGATGCCTCAGAATAGCGCCGGTTGTCATATGTACAAACATCTATTACATTCGTTACGGGTAGCTAGAGCTCGTCAACTGGTCTATCCACAGAACTAAGATATCGCAGATGGCAGTTGCTTTACGCAAGACAAGTAAGAAACGGCTCCGAAGCAAGGGCCT
The DNA here is from genome assembly GCA_914829495.1 of Eilema sororculum. Taxonomy (NCBI): domain Eukaryota; kingdom Metazoa; phylum Arthropoda; class Insecta; order Lepidoptera; family Erebidae; genus Eilema; species Eilema sororculum. The sequence goes on along the minus strand of OU618545.1, from coordinate 9,042,727 downwards.
GGGATTGGCGACCACGACTAATGGGATGTTTTGAACCTGACGATTAACGTCTGAGTACCACCATCATGCACCATAACTATAAATGGTCTCTTATGATACAGGATCCCTTAATATAAGAGCTCACCTGAGCCTCGCCGTGCCCAACCGGTACGTTTGGCGGCGGCGACACCCGCAGCTGCTGGCCGTAGGTACCTGTAGCCAGGACCGATTTACTGGTGAAAGTACCTCTTATACGAAGTATCCGGGTCATAAATGAGGTTCACCAGCAGATCGATATCTTCTCGTGCAATATGAGTGAATTCGCAAAGGTTCTTCTATATAATTTCTGTAATTTTTGTAACTTACCATTTGTTTTTCTGTAAGTATATGTTATGTTTGTTGTTTTTATGTTCATTTTATATATTAGTAATAGTTTAGCTACGCTATGGCATTAGGTGATAACAACCTGTAATGATAGGGTAAGGTCGTTATTCACGTCATAATAAAATTATGTTCAACCGTCTTAAACTGTTGTTTTTTAATGTATGATTTTATTATGATAATAAATAAATTATCTTATCAACAAATTTGAGAAATTAACACTAACAGTTCATGACACGACCTATTACTAGACACATACATAAGCACAAGCCATTCAGCACAAAATGGCTTCTTCTATAGCCATAAAAGAGAAGCACGGAGTAAAGTAGTGCAGTAACTGCTAGCTGCTGGAGTTATTGCAGCAGTTGTAGTTGAAATCGTTCTATCTAACTTGTTTCTTACCTTTTATTTTAAGTTTCCTGTAATTTCGCACAAAATCTATACCTAGAGAAAGATTAAATTTAAGAATTTATTTTTGTGAGGATAAAATAACAGTTTCAAAATAAAAAAAAATTTATATACGAATAACTGAAGCCCACGGCTAAATCCGCATAGAATTCTTGCTTCCTCTCCTACAACTCATAAGAACCTTTCCAGGAATAAACCTACCTAGTTTTAGACAGTTCCGTTCATTCGTTTAAGCGATATTGAGTAACAAACATCCAAGTATACACACAAACTTTAATTTTTGTAATATTAGTAGAAAACTCGTAACAAAAAATTCACATTTACGAAATTAGATTTTATGGTGATATTTCATATAAACAAGTATCGACAATAGTTTTTTTTAACAGGTGAAACTAACATTAGCTATTCCCAACATACACAACCCAACAAGCCCATGTATTGTCATGAAAATTGAGGGGACCGTGCACCACAAACACGAGATTTGCAATTCACAGTGCGTCGTGCTGGCAAATAGCCGAACGTTTGAGGACTGGTGTTTGTAATAGAAGGCTTAACATGCTGTTCGCTACAACGATTAGTGTTGACGATGGTTTCCGATACAGTTGGCGTCGAGACTGGTCTCCGAAAATTGTCCAAACGGTGTACAATTTTGTTGCAATGAAGTTTGAATTACTCGTGTTACTAGGTAACGAAATGAGTATTAGTAAAACTACATGAACTGTGAAAACCGAATCACATTTGGTTTTGATTAATGAGGTAGGTGCTATTTTTGGACTTGATAATTAACATTGGTGTGGTTTCTTTTTTTCATTTGGGAGGGTGAATGTCTTGATTATAGGAAGACTATCATTTATTTCTGGAAAGAAGAGTTTGCTTTTGTAATGAACATAAAAACTACTCTTCTTTAACTTACGCCGGGTTTCCACGATGTGAGATTTCACGGAAGTGAACGCAGATACAGACGTATTTACTACTAGCTTTTGCCCGGGACTTCGCTCGCGTGGATGTCGGTTATCACGACAAAACATTACTCTAAAGACGTAGGTGTATATGCTTTCCATACAAACGTTTATCACCTATTTTACCCTCTTAATAGTTAAATTTTGAAAAATGCTGATATACATGTTAATTTATTTCATAATAGACACAGGTTTTTGAAACTTGGCTCTGAAAATGACGGACTTTCATACAAAGTTCCACCCCTTATTTTACCCCTTTAGTAGCAGAATTTCCAAAAATTCTTTCTTAGTGGATGCTTACATCATAAAATGCATCTACTGTCAAAATTTCAAGTTTGTAGGTCCAGCGTTTTAGGCTCTGCATTGATGAATTAGTCAATCAGTCAGTCAGTCAGTCGGAACATGTAATTTTATATGTATAGATGAAAAACGTGTCTGCAGTACGTATCACGAAAGAGCCTATTTCCATGATGCGTAGTCCGGGAAATTCGTGCGCGCATCTTTAAAATCACGGATCGTGGATATCGGCCCTTAATGGTACAGTATTTTGAAGATATTAGATGGTCTCGGGATGGGTTCAAATATAAAATTCACGTGAATATTCAGATTTTCTTGTACTGCTTTACAAGTGAAAGTTATGTTAGCATTTGAGCAATAATAAAAGCATCAAATACTTCAATATTTGTAAGTGACCCATTTATTACAAAATGCTGACAGAATATAATTTTCCTAAGTTCTTCATTAATCGATTAGCAATAACAAAAGAAGACGCCGCTTAGCCCATAATATATACGGTTAGTGAAATCCATTGTTTGTTTAGCTCTCTCTGCCAACTAAAAGTAGGTCAAAAGGATACATTTCAAATTGAACTAAGCTGTTTTTGCTTTTAGTTCACCCTTTTCTTTGCATTCAACTGATCTTGACACATTGATGATTTATTGTACCGATTCCAAATGGTAAATGAACGATGCGGACGGTTGCACCAATGAAAAGAAAATATTTACTGGCTAAACGAATGAAAGATTGTTGGAGATTAGTGCAATGCATTTTACTAGCTATTGCATTTGGCACTGCTCAAGAGAAATAGTTATCCTGTTCCCTCAACCCACAGGAACTTATTCTTTTCCAGATTGAAAACAACAACTTATTTATTTCGCTATTCGAGATTGTGATGTATCTCTGTGCAAAATTTAATCCATATCCCTTCAATCGTGCTTGCCTAGTTGTGTAACCAAAATTAATCATTCGTTCAACTTTCACTTCACTTATAAAATAAAATTCTATTGTATTCTTTAAGTTTGAAGTGTTAAAACTTAATCATATTTTTTTATATTTAAGAAATAGCAGTAGTTGCAATCATACCATAGCAAACAGTTTTGAAAGCTTTCGATCAAATTATTATTATTACTATTATACTTTGCAGAAAAAACATACTTTTAATAGGACAACCGAAATCAGTGGCTTCTAAAATAAAGGCTTTGTCAGGTAAGTTGCGGGTCAAATCACCTAATGTCTATAACAGTATCGAATCTGACAGGGTTTTGGTCGAACCCCAACCTAACTCAATCGGACAGAAATGACAAGTTTCGTACCGTCTTTTGGGGTGAAGAATTTCCTTCGTTTTTCCTAGTTTCTGTGTCAAAGACAAGTGCTCGTAATGCCCTCACTCGCGGCTTTCGATAAATGTCAGAGAGATGAGTAATGGCAATAGGAACAGATAAAAGCTTTTATTAATTGTAATAAATATCGGTAATGACACATATAAATAGTATCTGTCGTCTTTAATGTTTTCAGTTAGGCTGTTTCTTCTTTAATCTTTATGAAGTTTAGATACAAAATTGAACTTTATTTTTGTCTTAGGAGTGAGTTCAGTAGTGGAGATATATGTATATCAATAGGTTTGAGATCAACCTCGCCTGGAAGCCGATAGTCTGATGACGGACAAGGCTCTGGTGTAGGCTCTCTTCTTCGGGGTTGGGAGCTTCGCAGTCGTTTCCGAAAAATAATTGTATGCTGCATTTAATTATGATTTTTGAGCATTATTACCTCCCTTCCATTTATTATTCCAGTATTCTTTTTCATTGTCAAGGGAATTTACTAATATTTCTACAGAATTTTTTCATATTCTTGTAAAAATTTCCTTAATACACAATTTTTCCGTAAATACGGCTACAGTACATCGTAATAAAGTCTTTTCTTTAGAAAATAGAGACGATAATATAAAGCTCAGTTAAAATTTATTTCATAAAATTGAGACACTTAAACTTCCCAGCACTTAGCTCTCAATGAACGACCGCTGTATAGTACATATTGGTTGCTCTTTTAAAATATGACGCTCATATAGCAGTTTTCAGTTTTGCTATATCGTTGCCGCTCTAAAGCCACGTTTTTGATAGCATATTTCATTTTTATTAGTAACAGTATATTTGAAATATTATAACACCTTTAAAGGTTACATACAGTCGGCGACATGACACATTTTTAGTTTATGGACCACTTTAGCTTTAAACCCTTTCATAAAATAATAACGAAACTTGAACCAATTCCTTTAAACTACAAAAAGAAAATAATTATTGATTAAAGATTAGATGTAATTCAACCCAAAGATTTAAGTTTTTCTTTACTCAAATATTTATATAGGTATATATGTGTCTAATCAGTTCTTTTATCCTACGCCCACTAAGATTTATAAATGTGAAGATGTTTGTCTGTATATAGTTTATTTCGGTGAGATAACGAACAACTGAACAAATATTATTATTAACTTTGGTTTAAATCATTTACCTACCGGAAAACATATTTCCAAGCCGGAAAAGTTTTAGTAAGTTTATGAATAAATTAAGAAGCTAAAATAACAATAATAGAATCGTCTTCTTCAACCGAGTGCCAATCTCGGTTGCATTTAAAACCCGTACTATGGATGCAACTGGGACTGACTGTGATGATCATGAGGCAAATATAATTTACATAATGTATTGTTCTTTTTTTTATAAAGGACACGTCAATTTGACTTCACCTCGCCTGATGGTAAGCTAAAGGCAAAGTCTCGGAAAGAAGGTCACCATTGTAAATATGTACCATGTTAACAGTGATGGCACTCAACTTGACGGCTTTATCAGATGCCTTTTTACGCCCCGCTTAAAGAACCCGGGACTGTAGGAAGAAGGAAACACGTGAGCTTGCGGGGAGTTCTAGGTCTTAATGGTGCGGCATAGGAATGAGTCACTGAAACGCTTTGTTCCAGAAGGTATATTCTACACCGTATACGGGTGGCATCTTAGCCATGTACGTGTTGTCCTGTGAAGGAAAGGAGAGGGTGGGACTAATTGGAAGAGCTCATCGGAACATTCACCAGGGGAGATTCTCCTTCAATTTAGGTATAATATTACTAATCAAGCCTATCATATTCCACTACTGGACATAGGCTTCTCCCAATATTGGGACGCTTTAGCCTACTGTTTCCACGGTGGCCAGTTTGGTACAGTGTTTTATTGCGAGTTTTCCCTCACTCGCAGTGATATCGACTGCATATTTTTCCAATAGTCGCCTATACGGTATATTACGATACCCTTTAGATGAGATGAGGTGGTGATACTTGTATTCTTTCTCCACATGAGGCCTAATGTACCCTAGACTTTTCAGTTAGTCATACACTCTCACTTCTTCCTAAAATGAGCTTTATAATAAACTTAAAAATTACTTCCAGAGGCGACCACCATTCAAATAGTATAGTCAATATAGTTACAGTCAAAACTTCATCCATATATGCTGTTATTTAACCTTCAAATTCTCTTTTGTTACAGCTGCACAAGAGGCGATTACCTGAAGGTATACTGGGAAGTTCAAGGCCCGGGACCACCTGGAGCTATCAACGAACGATCAGCGTGGGCACGAGAACTGTGCGGCAGTAGAGCTGATGCTCCTCCAGCGTTGTACTCTCCGGGACCATCTCTTGTACTGGAATTCCACAGCGGACCGAGGCAGAATAATGCTACCGGATTCGTGGGAACATACAGCTTCATTGATAGACGTGAGTTTTTATTAATTTTAATACTTTTAAGAACTTAACCAAAATAACACTTCATTATATTCGTAATATCACCACATAATCCATTTGTGTTAGGTTTTTGTTATTTGTTTGATCGCGTTCATCATCATTTATGAAGGGTTATAAATTTATATGGAACCCCACTAGGATCTTCAGGGCATAAGACAACCTCAGATACACTTGATGATAGTTGAGACTCTAGTGCAGTCTTTCCTTGACGTAGGGAGGTCATACAACAGTACTCCTCTAATAGCAAAATTTAAAGCTTACGTCAAGAAGAAGTATAACAAATTGAACCTCGGGCTCAAGCAACCTCGAGAAAAAAGTGCGGAACACAGTGCACAAACTTTGAATGCAACCGTGATAAAAGCTAGAATGATGTTCGTGAATACTTGTACTTCAAGAAACTTTACTATTTCTCGTTATTGAAACGAGAATTGTGATTTTGCTCAATGAATTTCATTCAATACCTAAATAGTAAAACAACAATATATATAATAGTTAAACATTATTGTCACTGTTAAAATTCAGCCTAAACCTGAATCTGACTAAAGCGGCTTGGATTTATAACCAAATCCGGTAAATGTAATTACTTATCAGTTGGAACCAACAAACGGCACTTTCGTAGCCTCCAAGCAAATTGTTCTAAATTATATTATTTTACGTAATATAAACATCTTCTGGAATCACACAGGAAACAAACAAATACACAAATCATATTATACAAAACTGACATTATAATCTTTCTTTACTTACAGATATATATTTAAATTTTGATTCAATATATTGTGTGTAGTAGACTCATTCACAATAATTTCTATTGAGACTGATAAAATTAGTTATCAAGTAATCAACCACTCACAAATCCTAATCTGACTTTTTTACTTGCTTTTACGTGCATTATTATTTTTGGCGATAAAAGTGTATTTCTATTCCTGAATTCGGATGTCAGCATCGGTTTTAAATGCAAATCCAGGCACATAGATATAAAATTGAAAAACCCGTGCTGTTGCTAACAAAGGAAGTCACGAATCGGATAATGAAGATTTTTTTTATGCCAATCAGTGCATGAGCTAACGTGTCGATGCACGCGAATCCTTTGTGTCTTCTCTAAAACGCTCTAAGCGGATAAAGGATATATTGATTAAAGGTATGCAGTATGTTATTAAAATCCAATATTTATGCAAACCGTTTGAATAATTTGTGGAACATTTTTTGTTGTTAACCCTGTGAATTGATGCGACGGTATCCCTCGGGAATACGTTTTCACGGCGGCGGTCAAAGGAGACATGAAAATTTAAATACGCTTTTCCTGTATATTTTGGTTAAGGAGCTTAAGTATGTGCCGACATCCTCTCAGGACTTCGAAGTGAGAAATAACTCGTTTAGAATTACAATACATTTACATATAATATTTAAATGGTGAATGTAGACTAGTTTAGTAAAAGGTTATCCTAGTGTAGTCTCATTTGATTGTACATGTACATACCTAATGCAATGTATTAGATTTATCAGGGGGCAAAGGGTTAAAATTTTCAAGAAGCCGGTGGGTCTCAGTAGTCCGATTGTTAGTCCGGTTGTCAAACGGCATCGAACTATTGCAGCTTTTTTTTTTTTTTTTTTTTTATCGTGCGAAAAATCCCCACGGATACCACCCCCACGGAGCCGGTGGAGGCGGTTATGTCGGACTTGAACCGACTAAAACGCACGCCGTCTTGGGTCCTTGGCTGCCGGAGGTGAGATTGCCAAAAGCATATCTCTCGCACCCCGGCAGACCCAGGACCATCTCTTTCGAGATGGCCCCCTTCGGGTTGTGGGGACCAAAATGTCCCCATCTAGCCCCGGTTACGGGGAGGCGCACTTTGCGCCGCCGCCGCGGCCTGCTTCTGCTAGGGTGACAGGTGGCTCCACCGGTCACCCCCAGGCCAGCGCTCATGGAGGACGGAGGTCGTTCTGCGACCTCCGACGTCCGGTTCGCCTTCGCTCTGCACGGGCTTCCCGGGCCCGGAGTCTGGTCCGGACCCGACCGGCCGCCTCCTTCTCGTGCATTACTTGCTCGCAGAAGGAGGCGGCCGCACCCCAAGCGTTTGCGCATCGTACCATCGCTGTGAGCAATGTGACGAGTGTGAGGACTCCCACCCCTAGAGCCGCCACTAGGACCCGCCTCGGCGTGTCTCACGCCGGGCACTCGGTCAGCGTGTGCAGCTCTGTGTCTTCGCTCGCATCACAGTGATGGCACTCGGACGTTGGCTCCTTCCGGATCCGACACAGGTAACTCCCGAAACACCCGTGTCCGGTAATCACCTGCGTCAGCCGGTACGAGAGGCTGCCGTGTGGCCTCTCTAGCCACTCCTGCTTGATGGGTCTTACCGCCACTATTACGGCGTGCCCTGCGCTTGGTCGCCCAAGTCGTAGCTCCCATTACGCTACCATGTCCCTGTGGAGCTGAGACCTCACGGCCCGAATTTCTTCGGGCTCGGGTTCCCGTCCTTGCTCCCGCGCCTCCTTACGATACCGATATAGCATCGAAAGGGCTCTCGCATCCAGGTTCCACGGTAGGGATCCGGCAAGGAGACTCGCCGCCTCAAAGGATATCGTGCGGTACCCCCTAATGGCCCTGCTGGCCATTGCACGCTGCGGTCCACGCAGCAGACGCGCATTGTGGACCGTCAGGGTGTCCGCCCATATTGGGCACCCATATAGGGCCATGGACCGCACGACTCCCGCGTAGAGTCTCCTGCAGGAGTCATCCGGACCCCTCATGTTGGGCAGCAGCCGCCCCAAAGCGGCAGCTGTGTCCTTCAATTTGGGGGCCAGTCTTCGGAGATGCTCCCCGAAGTTCCACCGGCCATCGAGTACGAGCCCCAGATATTTCATCTGGGCCTTGACGCCGATGGAAATGTCTCCCACTATGAGGCTAAAATCCTCCGGTGGCACGCGCCGAGGCCCATGAAAGAACATGGCCTCGGTTTTATGCAGAGCCACCTCGAGACCCAGCCGCCGAATCCGTTCCACGACTTGGGCAACCGCGGTCGTGGCCTTCAGGGTCGCTTCGCGGTATGTAGCCCCGTACGCCGTTACCAGCGTGTCGTCCGCATAACACATGACGGCGGCACCGTCCACGAGCTCACCGCGAAGCACCCAGTCGTAACCGATGTTCCACAGTAGCGGTCCCAGGACCGATCCCTGCGGAACACCGCCCGACATCTCTCGCCGACCGAGCCCGGTCGCACTTGGGTAGACGACTGCTCTCTCCGACAGATACGCCCCGAGTATGCGGCGAAGGTAGGGAGGCACCTCGTGATACACGAGCGCCTCCCTAATGCAGCTCCAGGGCAGGGTGTTAAATGCGTTGGCGATGTCCAGTGACACCGCCAGCACCACCTCGCCCCGAGCGACGGCGTCCTTCACCAGAGTCCCCACGCGCATGATGGCATCCACGGTGGAGCGCCTCCGGCGGAAGCCATACTGGCCATCCACCAGGTCAGGCCCCACTGTGGATAGGTGCTCGACGAGGCGCTTTGCAATCACTCTTTCAAAGAGCTTGCACACCTCGTCGAGCAACACTATCGGCCTGTAGGCAGACGGTGAGTCCGCCGGGCGCTTGCAGCTTAGTAGCAGTAGTCCGGTGGGTAGCTCGGCTGATCGGACTACTGCGACTCTTCAGTTGCATTAGTTGGATTGTTAAACAGCATCGAGCTATTGCTACTTTTATGCGGCAGTAGTGCAGTGAGTAGTTCGGCTGATTGGACTATTGCGACTCTTCAGTTGCATTAGTTGGATTGTCAAACAGCATCGAACTATTGCTACTTTTATGCAGCAGTAATCTAGTTGGTAGTTCGGTTGATTGGACTACTGCAACTCTTCAGTTGCATTACTTGGATTGTCAAACAGCATCGAACTATTGCTACTTTTATGCAGCAGTAATCTAGTTGGTAGTTCGGTTAATCGGACTACTGCAACTCTTCAGTTGCAATTAGTTGGATTTTCAAACAGCATCGAACTATTGCTACTTTTATGCAGCAGTAATCTAGTTGGTAGTTCGGTTGATCGGACTACTGCAACTCTTCAGTTGCATTAGTTGGATTGTCAAACAGCATCGAACTTTTGCTACTTTTATGTAGCAGTAGTCCAGTGGGTAGTTCGGTTGATCGGACTACTGCAACTCTTCAGTTGCATTAGTTCGGTTATCAAACAGCATCGAACTATTGCTATTTTTATGTGTAGCAGTGATCCGGTTGGTAGTTCGGTTGATCGGACTACTGCAACTCTTCAGTTGCAATTAGTTGGATTGTCAAACAGCATCGAACTATTGCTACTTTTATGCAGCAGTAATCTAGTTGGTAGTTCGGTTGATCGGACTACTGCAACTCTTCAGTTGCATTAGTTGGATTGTCAAATGGCATCGAACTATTGCTACTTCTATGTAGCAGTAGTCCAGTGGGTAGTTCGGTTGATCGGACTACTGCAAGTCTTCAGTTACATTAGTTCGGTTGTCAAACAGCATCGAACTATTGCTACTATTATGCAGCAGTAATCTGGTTGGTAGTTCGGTTGATCGGACTACTGCAACTCTTCAGTTGCATTAGTTCGATTGTCAAATAGCATCGAACTAATGCTACTTTTGTGTAGCTGTGTCTTACCTGTTATAGAACGACCATAGCAATTTTGTATGGAATTTTCTTATATTTTAGATACTGAATTTCTGTTTTGGATACTGCGATACTGTTATCAAACAGCATCGAACTATTGCTATTTTTATGTGTAGCAGTGATCCGGTTGGTAGTTCGGTTGATCGGACTACTGCAACTCTTCAGTTGCAATTAGTTGGATTGTCAAACAGCATCGAACTATTGCTACTTTTATGCAGCAGTAATCTAGTTGGTAGTTCGGTTGATCGGACTACTGCAACTCTTCAGTTGCATTAGTTGGATTGTCAAATGGCATCGAACTATTGCTACTTCTATGTAGCAGTAGTCCAGTGGGTAGTTCGGTTGATCGGACTACTGCAAGTCTTCAGTTACATTAGTTCGGTTGTCAAACAGCATCGAACTATTGCTACTATTATGCAGCAGTAATCTGGTTGGTAGTTCGGTTGATCGGACTACTGCAACTCTTCAGTTGCATTAGTTCGATTGTCAAATAGCATCGAACTAATGCTACTTTTGTGTAGCTGTGTCTTACCTGTTATAGAACGACCATAGCAATTTTGTATGGAATTTTCTTATATTTTAGATACTGAATTTCTGTTTTGGATACTGCATTATGTTATCTGGATATATATTAAAAGACGTTTGCCACAGTTTCCCTTTGCAGTAGAAGCCGGATGGGATCGGGTTATAGGGGCCCTTCTCCACTATTATTTATACCTCTACTACTAACACTCTTCAAAAAAGTTCTCCTTAAAAAATAAATATTTTCATTCACTATGGAGCCCGGGGTTCACTCTTCTACTTTTCCTTTACTTTATTTGCCTATCCCTTAAAAACACGTAGAAGTATTTTACAACCGAAGAGGTCTTTATAACCCTATTCCTACCGACTCCTAAATGGGTTGCATGATGTATGACAAACTAGATCGAGGGTAGTCCAATAGCTTCCCTTTTAAAAATATCGCCCTTTGCCACGTTTTACATCGTAAGCAAGGAATCCGATATAATACCTAATAATACTGATGTCAATAGGTTAAGCACATTGTTTGGTTATTTTGTAGCTTTTCTTAACTTTATACAGAACGAGATAAAATGTTATAGCACCTTTTGTTTTCGTGCGGAAATCCCCTTGGATACCCCCCCTACCGGAGCCGGAAGGGGAGGTTATGTCGGACTCAAACCGACTAAAACCGCACGCCGACTGTGGGTTGTGGTGCTAGGCCGGAAGTGAGGTTCTCATCGATATATTCCTCGCACCCCCGGCTGACCCAGGGACATCCCTTACGGTTTGGCCCTCCTCGGGAGGGGGGACAACGGTGTCCTCCGACTCGCCCCCGGAGTGGGGAGGCGCGCTGTTCAGCGCGCCGCCGCCGTGGCCTGCTTCTGCTGGGGTGACAGGCGGCTCCACCCGTCACCCCCAAATATTATAGCACCGTAATTGAGTTAAATACTCGTTATATAAAACAAACTAACTTCCTCTGAATAATCTAAATTTTACTTTCTGTATAATTTTTAATTTCTATAATCTCCTAACGTAAACTTGAGAGTTACTGAAGCGAATACTTTTCACACTTGAACGAGTGTCATGTATTTGAGAAGTATTGACCTGTAAAATAAAATATCAGCCTTTGTCTTGAGGTAGTGTAGTGAAACGTAATTTACAGAAGATGAAACATGACTATTAATAAAGTCCAATTTATTTTATTTGTAGGATTTAATTAAATATTCGTATTAGGTTACTTAGCTAATAAAAAAATATACCTACATAAAAATATAATATTATATTTCACAACATTCTACACAACGCTATCTAGACCCATGGTAAGCTTAACTAGCTCGTGTTATGGAATCTAGAATGCGGATAAACATACTTAGATACGTTTTTTTGTAAATACATACATATTATACATAGAAACGCCCAGACCAATACAAAAAACCATATAGTGAACGGAAGTGCAAATATATGTATGCATGACATAAACATATTTGCACTGAGCGGGGTTCGATCCCGCGCCTCCTGCGTGGCAGTCGCGTTCACTACCGATCGGAATGGATCGTTATCCCCTATTATGATCCATTGCGAGCCTATTGCCGACAAGCGATACGATATACTAAATCCAATCTAATATTATAAATGCGAAAGTAACTCTGTCTGTCTGGCTGTCTGTATGTTACGCTTTTACGCCTAAACCACTGAACCGATTTTGATGGAATTTGGTATAGGGATAGGTTACACTTTGAGAAAGGATATAGGCTATGTTTAGTCGCGATAACCGACATCCACGCGGGCGGAGCCGCGGGCAAATGCTAGAACTATATATAAAAAATATAATAATAAATGATAAGGTTTCTGACGAAAAAAAAACATATTTTGAAATTACGTATTACAAATATCAGATCATTCGAATCTGGACCAACTCCAAGATTTGCGGAATTTCTTAACCAAATTAACTGCTGAGTTTTAATTACATTGGCTTTAATTAATGTCCCGGGGAATGTTTCCGTGGAAAACAAAAGGGAATCAACCGTTCCGGCGACGTCTAGATAAGTGGTACCTGAATTGTTAATTGCCTACAATTTTTGTTTAAAAAGCACTTTTATTAAGGAATTAGTACTGGTTTGTATAATCAGGTAATTTTCTTTTATTTTTTCTTTTTTAAAAGATGAAGCTCAAGCTGGGTGCGAAGAACTTGCTACAGTCGTTAGCTTACTGGTTAAGGAGTCGGCCTTACGATCGAGAGATCCCGTTTTCGAATCCTGGCCATTACACTACCGACGTGAACCCACTCCTAGCACAAGAAATTTAGCTTAATTGGGTTAGAGGGAATATTAGTAACTTCGGTTCTAATATTCTTTAAAAAAAACTAAACTGTTTTTTTTTAAAGAAGATTGAAGAACTTTCTTACAGAGACAAGATTATTGTAAGATTGCTGTTCCAGAAACTATAAATATGTAACCTAATTTGATAAAACAGTTATTAGGTATTAAAAATTAGACTTTATGATCATAGAGGATAAAATATTATAATCATGTAAAGTTACATTCTGTATTTGGAAATTATTTCTGCATTGCGAAATTATTCACAGATTACCGATCCAATTACGGATTGGTATTTATGATGACATAATTCGATTATTGTTCGTATCCTTTTTGCGCGGAATGCTACTTTCACGAAAGTCTCGTACAATACAACTTGCTTCTGTTCAAATAAACGAATCTCTGTACACTCACAAAGGACGAACGGTGCTCGTAACAGTGCCTGCTTATCAGCAACTACGTTACACTCAACATTAATTTTATGTGTACTTCATTAATGAGGAAGCAACTCTCTGGCCGTCTGTCTGTTATCACAAAAATACACTGATGAAGAAAGATATAGAATACTTTTTATTTTGGAAAATAGCAGTTTGCCGCGATATAGAGTTTCCACATACACGGACATGCGGACCATAAGACTAGAAACTCACGGCGCAGTTTTTTCACGCGTCGGACGTGGTTGCGGGCGATTCTCTGATTTTCTCCGCCACGCGCCCGCGGTGGACGCGCCGCGCGGGCCGAGGACTGCGGCGGAGAAAATCTGATTGGTGGCGAAGCGGAATAACAATTTTATCACTGTGGGTACGTCCCAGACAACAATGTACTGTAATTGGACCTTAACAAACAAACCCGTATAGAAAACTGAACCAGACTATTTAAATTTGGAAAATCCTTTGACATTGTAGTAGCATACTAGTTTACAGTGAATGATTAAGTTGAAGTACTAATCACAAAATTTACAAAGCAATTATACTCCGTCCATAATATTATTGTATTTTAGACAGCTCACTGACAGTGGTCGGTATAACTTTGTTCTAGCGTCAACACCTGAAAATCCCACAGGGTGGCCCTATTCAACATATACAAATTTTAGTTATACATATATGAGGCAAACATGAGACAGACCATGAAACATCACTTTGTCTCTTTTTTTCTAATATACAGTTTTGCCTGTAAAAAAGTGACAAAACATTTAAGTTATTTCTCATTTGGGAAAATGAGTGTATAGATTTGACAGCGTGCCGAGTTTTGGCACAATCCATGAATGATTTGTTACACTCATTCATTACTTTACTCTACACGAAACTACAAGAAGCATGATAGTGATGTACTCCAACAAATGATTTGTCGACGAAAATACTCTTTTTTCACATGATAGTACAAATTAACTAATAGCTGGTACAGATAACTCACTATCTGGAAAATCAACAATCTAACTCAGTTAAGTTCCTTAAGTTGGGGAGATTAACCTCTGCATACCTACAAATTTGTCGGCCTACGGATATTATCATTTTCTTACTTCGCAGTCGCTCGGCCACAGCCCGCCAAAAATAGCTTAGTGGAGATCGCCGAAGATTTGTGTTAAAACAAATATTGATGCGTATACAGAGAGTATCACGCAATACAAAGCTGGCTTTATCACAAGGAGTTTTATTAAAAAAAATTAATGCGAGGTTTTGCATCATTACTGCTCGGAGAAGAAGACGTGAAGAGCCTCATTTACAAAAAATCAAGAGGAGGCCTTATATACGCCTCATCGAGTGTGGTAAACATACACATAACACAAAAATGGAAAAATTAATTAAAATGCACCTGACAAACAAGAAAACCCCCATAAGTTATTACTTATATATATATTTAAATTTATGTGTGAATTTTATGATATGAAAAATATTTTTGCCGATTCTGATGCAACACATAGCACTAATCACAAGTTTCTTTTAATTAAATGTGTAATACTTACAGACTTTTCTAGACATCAGGTTTAGCCACCACGATCGTACACAATGCGATAAGCTGTCACATCGACAATATTTAAATAAAAAATGCTTATAATATTTTTATTGTTATTTTCTTCGCATAAACCGTCATGATGATACCATGCGCCTAGCATTTTTCTATACTCCTAAATATAAGATATCGACAAATATTACGATACTAGAAGCTACAGCCCTAACGTAGTAACCGTCGGCCATACGTTCATTCATGAAAATGGAACATAGGTATACACGCCTAATCTGTAGGTATGGCCTATCTACTAAGCGCGCGAGCGTTCTTCCTATATCTATGGAAAATCCTAACAAAAATTAGGCGCCAATACGTAATTTTTCATTGACAACGTCATGTCAGCTAGAAAGCAATTTTAGGGATGTAGTTAGTCTATCGACTGTGTTTTGATTTTATTAACTTGAAAATGTCACAATCGATATCAACTACAGAAAATAATTATTCTAAAAATATTACATAACTGGCGGTTTTCAACCGATTTCTAAACAACAATTCGGATGTTTATTATTTTTTATATGTGTATGATTTTTACGGAAAAATGATTTTTGTAACTCCGTCTTATGTAGACGAATTGTCAACATTTTGGGGAATTTTTTTTTAACTGGTATACCGAATTTTAAAACTACCCACACATGAAAAAATGCAAATATTGTAGTGTTTCCGAATTATAATTTTTGAAACATCAATGTGAACCTTTGAGAATGCCGTAAGGCGAAACCGGTCAGGTCTAGAAATAAAATTAGTGGAAAAGTACAAGTGTGTTATTCAATATGTGTAGCAGATTCCACCAAGCGCCATCAATCTCCAGTATTAACAGTCTTTTTTATTTGAAAGAGGTTTATTCCAAAATGGTCCCATTTAAATTGCATAAAGATTTGATGATGGGTTTGACCACGGAATTCTTCAATAAATACCAGGAAATCAGCATGTTGGAATATTCTTCTAGAAGTCAGTTGTTTTGTTTTGGAGATTAGCGTGTGTGTTACGGCTCATAATCGTTTTATAATACACAATTATAATTTTTGAAACATCAATGTGAACCTTTGAGAATGCCGTAAGGCGAAACCGGTCAGGTCTAGAAATAAAATTAGTGGAAAAGTACAAGTGTGTTATTCAATATGTGTAGCAGATTCCACCAAGCGCCATCAATCTCCAGTATTAACAGTCTTTTTTATTTGAAAGAGGTTTATTCCAAAATGGTCCCATTTAAATTGCATAAAGATTTGATGATGGGTTTGACCACGGAATTCTTCAATAAATACCAGGAAATCAGCATGTTGGAATATTCTTCTAGAAGTCAGTTGTTTTGTTTTGGAGATTAGCGTGTGTGTTACGGCTCATAATCGTTTTATAATACATGGGTGAATTTCTCAAACGTAAAACTTTCGCGGCGTGACTGAAAATCATACCTTAAAGTTAACATATAGTAATGATTATTTTTTGTAAGAAAGATATCGTTTTGCTCTATTTGCACGTATAAATTATATTATTGAAACTATTTTTGTGAGTGTGTAAAAAATGTCTTTTCACCTAAATTCTAAGCTTGGTGGCGCGTCCACAACCTGTTTTCTTGGGAATGATCACAGTTTAATCAAAACTTCATTAGTTTACTGAGTATACTAAATCATAATTCGATTCGACATTATTTTAGCTATCTTCGATAATGTCATTCGTACTATATAGTACTATAATTTATCTTAAAAATAATTCATAAGATGCGTCCGCGGCAAATGTAAAATTTTGGTGGGATTTATAAAAACATCGAAGGAGTCGTATTGAAAGTACCTATAAGGATGACACTATCATCATTGGAAACGTTCAGTTGGGTGTTAATGAGCACCAGTGCCAGTTGTCCCCAGTCCCGTTTCGTTTTTCTGCCAAACACGTAAGTAGGTCGTTTCATAATCTCTGACAAAAATATTGTAATTTTTGTGTTGACTATTAAAACCGTTTTATTCTCATTGTATGTTTTAATATTTAAGTATAGTGTACAGGTTCAGTATGTGTATTAAATTTTGGTAATGTAACTACTATATTCTAAATAGTATTTTTATAAATAATTTTTTTAGACGTGAAACTAATTATAGTGGAGCAATTTTGGTGAATTTGGTGGGGTTTTACTAATCATCAAAATTGTATATTTACACCAAAATTTGTTTTCATAGTTATTTGATTAAGCTCCTACGTAGTCCGACTGGCTACTAGGTCAGGTAGCCTCTACGTGGTATACCCTGGGCAATGGAGAAAGCACCGCCTCTCTCCCTAGGTGGGAAAAGGATGTTGGCTGTTGAGGGTTGTTCGGAAGCTTTCCTAATTTTCTCTCAGATTAACCATTAGCATATGAACTACCCATACAGCAGACAGGCGAGTAGTTGGGTGAAGTCAGCTGATGCCGCAGTAGGGACAGGCCGGTGTGGTGGAGCATCGTGCGCTCTTTCCGTCACCTGCTTATACTGGTGTGAAAGGCGGCCTCACTCTTTACTACCAAGCCTACACCGTTAAAACCTGCCCACCCTTCTTCCCTCCTCTCCACTGTCAACATCATTTGGCTTTTCTTCCTCTGCTTTCTCAATTACATGAAAGCTACCGTGGATGCAAGAGTGCCTCGTGTAATCTTTTGCACGTGACTCCACGCAACAAAGCGACGACGTCGAAGATGTGGGGACACTCAGCTCCTGCTTATGTTGCTCCAGCAGCTAGCACTTTGCTATCGTGTAAAAGGTACACAATCTTCTCCACAGAAGGCTTCTGACCTCTACCGTCCTCAAGCTCCTCACATGTTGCACCAATCTATCGGCGTCCACCACCGATATTAACAGCATACATGGGCAGTTATGGAGTGATTGTCTGACGCTATCCGACCAAAATACCACGCTGATGGGGAATGGACTAAGGATCGATCCTAGATGTACCCCGACAGTGATAAGGAAGATTCTGATATTGCCAACAGCGAACAACGGAATCAGAATCGTGGTACAGGTCCCGGATGGTGTAAACCTCTGGAACCCTTTTGAACCGCAATGCCCATCAGCTCACCGCGTGAGAACCTTAGTTGAAGGACTCTTGTAAGTTCAGAAATAGACATCACACTACCAACTTGTCTTGTCACTACCAAGTTTCCATGGCCTATCTTCCGCCCACCCTTAGGCATACCGAGTACCACCTCTCCCACTTTGAGAATAACTGCCTAAATCTTTTCCCAGCAATCTTGAATAAGTTCGTCGATAATATTGGCGCCATTAGAGTAAAATATAATCCTTGCTTCTAAACAATCAAATGTTTTGCTTTTATACTGATACTACTAAGAACTAAAATGGTTTTGCCATATAAAAATGAAGTTGGTGACAAAAGGGTGAAAATCAACCGCTGAACGTGTCAGACGGACTACTCACCGGCTGACCCAGCAGAGAGATGCACGAGCTCTATGGGATCCCAGGGCGCCTTTTGTCAGAGGAGAAAAGTGTGCGTGCGTGTGGGAGACCAGGGAGACTTCAGAGAAAACAACTATTACCTCTGTTGTACATACATATATTACTAAGAGATAAAATTATACAAAAGAGGATTACAGACAATAGAGTTACATATAGAAATACAAAAATGATTATGTCTTCACCAGCTGCACCACGGTGACCTGCTTGCAGTAGGTAGCCAGAGTGTTATGGCTAGTAGGTGTAGTACACCTCGGTCAACCCACCGTTGACACAGTTATTTCTTGCAGGGTGAAGTGATATAGATATATAGTAAAGTTACATAAATTTAATAGAGAAAAAAGGAATACGTGACCCCGGTTGTCGGCCTGCTCGGCGTCTGCGCACGTCTCTTGCCGCACTCTCGACCAGCCAAGGTGCTTCACGTCGAGGTTACAGGCTTGCGCCGACAGCGGTTGGGAACTCGACCACAGAACACGTTGAGAAGGGGTTTGAGGACCAAGGTGTCCTCTAATCCCGTACTAGGAACCCTAAGAACGAAATAACACTAAGAATCGTCTAGATTGCAGAAGGCTGTCGATAAATACAAGTAAAAACACTTACCAAAAACTGGGCAACAAAGAATTTAGTTAAGTATAAAGTATTTTCCAAGACACAGCAATACAAACGTTCCAGTCACAATTCAGAGAGTAAAAAGGATTTATATTTAGCCGGGGCCGCAGTTTTATACCCCTATCATTCGAAGGTTCTCGAACACACTTTTTTTTAAGTTAAATTAGTGCGAACGATGATCAAAAACACCAAATCACGGTCGAAATCCTAACAACTTTAATATCACCCAGCTAAGTAGGAATCAAACAAAGTACAGCAACCTTTTTACTTGGTTGGTTCATACTCACATTCTTTCCTTGAATACAACGATTCTGAGCACGCAGAATTTGAACCTGTTTAATTTAACTGAGGAAATTTAATTGTAACCTAAATGAGATAGCCTATAATTAAACAATTAATTTTCCCATTTAGGTGCTATGAGTATTTCTAATTTCATATAATTAAAACATAAAAGAAATCGAACGCCATCTAGTGCTTAGCTAGTACAAAAGTTCCTACACCGAGGCACCGACTAACGGATGTGAGTACCACTGAGACTGCCATAGGTGGCGCTAGTAGTAATCAAATTACAGTAGATAAAATCTAATGTTACAATATGTACCTATTAAGTGCCAAATTCTAAAAAAAAACAAAGAAATAGTATAAGTAACAATAAATAAAAAATAAAAATAATGTTGATATGCAATTTTGGTGTTAGACACCAATTTCGGTGTATTGGCAATTCAGGTGTATAAAATAAACAAGTAATTCCCAGGGCTAGTTGACTATCCAAGTAAAATAGGCATCTAAATAGGTATTTCTAGCTAAATATTGAAAGAGATTACCTAAATACCTAGAAATAAAAAAAATCACCAAAATTAGCTAAAAATTCATAGATGTTGAAATTCACCCACATTTGTAAATTGTAGATATAGACACGGAATTTAAACTGCTTAATATTATGTACAGAAAGATAATAGATTATAATTCCACATGAAATCATATATTTATCATAATATCTTCATTTGTTGATTTTTTTATCCGCTAAAGTGCACTATGGTGACTACAGTCACCATAGTGCATTGTGAGTTGAGTGCACTGTGGTGACTATGGTCACTATTTGCACTTGCAAATAGTGACCTTAATGACCTTGATGCACTTTAGTCTATTTCTCTCCTACCTACTAGTTATTCATACTTTCGCTCTTTCTATTCGAATATTAACAAATTAAGTCATCCTTCAAAAGCCATGACAGTTCGAAATACGACAATTTTAATTTTTTAAAAAATTGCAACTTTTTTGCATTGGTTCGCAAAAAACGCGTCATTATTTTTCCGTTGCAATCAACGGTTCTAACATCAAAAAGTGTTCGTTTTTGAAGAAAACCTTAATAAAAGCGAGTATTAAACCCTGTTTCAAGTGTGTAATATCAAATTTCAACAAAAGAGTAACTATTATTTCTATATTTGAACGATTTTGAAGCGCGCTTCTCCTGGCAGTTAATTCCATATTTTACGGCAAAAACAAAACCAAAACTATGACAAAATCGATATAATGTTTACACAATATGTTAGAACATGACCTTGGTTTTCAATTAGTAATTAAATTTTTAGGTTACGTGTAACCATAAAATTGTAATAAATTACGTAATCTGACTGAAAAATTGTCCGCGCGCCGGTCGCAAATCTTTCCTGCTAGTCTTAGGCCTATTTTATAACGTTGAGATATTTATGTTTAAAACTATACGCAATTTTAACCGCCTAAGTTTGTGTTTATATTTATCGCTTGATTTATAAAAATCAAGCGATAAATATAAACACAAACTTGACACCACTTGAAAGAACGACCCATAAACTGTAATAAAAGTAGCACTTGAGCTTCTAGTTCCACTCACAAAGTAAACATAAACATTTTTTGTGAACGCGCTGGGCGCCAGCTGCGCACGCGCCACTTGACGTCATCGGCTTGCGCACTCTACAAGTACTTACAGCCGCTGCGTGTTGCACTCGAGCGGCAAGGTTTTTGACTTTGTCGATATTTTAAATTTTCATGCAATCACTACTTCCATCTGTCTAAAATACAATAATATGATGGACGGAGTATAACTATTTAATTTTGAAAAAAATATTTTTTCTTCCGGAAAAATCAAATCAATGCTATTACATATAATGGAAACTAACTCAGTGATACTAAACTCGAAACAAAAATAAATATTTAAATCTATTCACAAACAAAAAAAATACTCAAATTAACAGTTAAAGAACGTCTTAATTATTATAGAAAACCTCTTGTTTTAAAGTCAGTTAAGAGTAGGATATAAAATTTCTAATCTTAACTTTTAGTTCTGTAATACAGAAGACTGAGATAAAATTTATGAGTCGTACGTCATAACACTCTACAGTGAGTATTGCACGTATCTTTACTACACTTTAATAAGTCTACATTGTATGGAATCCCGATTTAAAACTCGTAAATACTAGACAACTTTTGTACTAAAATCTTCAGTATTCCTGATTAAACAATGTAATTCAAGACAAATCAAATTTTTATATAATGAATTACTTATGCTAATAAATGGAAACTCCAGCCCTACTTTCAAGAAAAGAATCATCAAATGCATAAATTGAAAATTTCAGCACAGGCCGCTTACTCTCAGAGTTATTCTTTTTGTGAACGATCTCCTACTAAAACTAGGTGTAAACTATTTCAGAATCCTATTCATAGATTTATCCAGCAGAGCGTGAATATAGAATGGTCTATTAAGCTTTTATGCTAGATTAACAGTGCTGTATTTCTGAATAGCATAACTATTTTTGTTCAAAGTTTCCTATGTATTGGATTGAAACAAAACATTAATTGTTCATTGTTTTATAGCACATTTATTCTATTATTATTTTATTTAGGTTTATCTTTGAAATACTAACGGGTAACGGGTATAACTAACTATTGATTATTTTTAACTAGCTTTTGCCCGCGGCTCCGCCCGCGTGGATGTTGGTTATCGCGACCAAACATAGCCTATGTCCTTTCTCATGGTCTAATCTAACCCTATACCAAATTTCATCAAAATCGGTTCAGTGGTTTAGGCGTGAAAGCGTAACATACAGACAGACAGACAGACAGTGTTACTTTTGCATTTATAATAATTAGTATGGATTTAAAAAAATATTACTTTATTTTAAAATCAAATAAGATTTAGTAATATGTATACTGTTGAAGATTGATCATACATAGGGGAACTTACTGCATTAACATATTGTGCTTTAATAATCAATCAATCAAATGGACTGTATCCAGCCTGCCCTAGCCACCTTTTTCAGGTCGTCAATCCATCTGGCTAGGGGGTGTCCTACCTTCCACGTGGCTAGATAAGATAATATTTATTAGTTTAAAGTAGGTATGTAATACATAAGAAATTACATCATCACTTTAGTTCTGCGTCGGATGACCTCATTTCGAATTATATCCTTCAGAGCAACTCCAAACATAGCTTTAATAATAAATATATTCAAAATCATTTTTCCAAATCATGTTGTACTTACCTACTAGAAGAGGACAGTAGAAGCACCCCATGTCTTTGTATTAAGTAACACACACAGATAACACAATCATTTCGGTAAATCTTCCTGGGCCTTTTATCGGTCATTACTTAAGACATCCTGTCATTCTTCGTTTTCCTTATCTCAAATGAGCTCAATACGGCCCGCATCCTCAGTACCCTTTACGGGAATATTTTCATTTACAGTACCTAGTTATATAGCTATAATATGTATAGAAGTTCAAAAAGTTGTTAATCGAGCGATGTCTCATTTAACAACTTCTTGAACTCTTGTACCTTCTCTCCAATGTGTTGTTGTTGAACTATTTTCAGAAACGTGGGCTTGTTTAAACATTGCGAAGTTGGTTTTGTCTTGTTCATTTTCGAAGTTCACCTGTGAGATAGATCTCGTTACAGGACTTACAGGAGATATAGAGAGTAAAGTTCGTCGACCTTTGTGTTTACTTGTATCTTTTCTTCGGCAATAGGGGTCTTGATATTGATTTTATAGATTGCTTTAGTTAAGTTGTTTGAGAGATTGTAAATTACATTACAGTATTACCGATTTAATAGTGTTGTCTAAATGTGAAGATGAGGGTTATAAATTAGTGTACGCTGTTGAAATACTAAAACTAGTATACGTAATACTGAATTATTAATATCTTCAGCTTGTCAAATGACGAGATAACATTACAGAAGCACTAAAACTTAGTATTACGGTATGTAACAGCAAAATTACATTTTCTGAAGTTAGTGAAATTATATTTCTAACAATGAAATTCACTGAAGTTCAGAAATAGAATCGTTTAACAATTTAAAACGATTCGTCAGACACTAACGAAGGTGTCTTCTTAGCTAGAGCAGAATTTCGGAAACCCTCGCTTTTGTTATTTAATTAACATATAGTTACAAGGGAATTTCTTAGCATCAGCGAGTTTCCTAGCGTCTGAATTCTGTGCTTGGGTGAATTGATTCATTTGAAGTATTGAGTGAGTTGTTTCAATACCAATAGTCTGCGGCTAGCAACTAAATATTTATTGTATATAAACATTTTTGACTAAATTTAATTAACTATACAAATGATAAAAAGCAAAATTGACAGACATTATACTACTTACGTGCTATACCAATTAAATCTTTTACAAAATGTTTTCGTAGTTGTAACAATATACAGGGTTACTGGTAACTAGCCGTATTCCTGTCTGGGTGTTAGAGCACCGAAAATACTACAATTTTGACCCCCCCATATGTAGGGCCAATACCAGTAACCCTGTATAATACAGACTTCAATATCAATGCGTACATTATTATTTCACAACGACAGTTTAACAACGACAGTTAGTCACGAACTTACCTGTACGTGAAGTTCTATCATAATTATATGATAGTTTTCGTCCGAAGAGATTGGCATAAGACTATGTAGTACCGCATAGGATTCGCCACTTGTGCACTATTTGAGAAGATATTGAATAAGGCAACACATTTTTTTTTATATGTAGGTAAACCGATATACTTCACCGGCCAACTACCGCCGATCATTGCGTTCAGAGATAAGTACCTGTATACTTTTTACCCCTGTAATAAATTGTGGGAGGTTGGGAGGGATGCCAATCTCTTCGGACGAAAACTATCATATAATTATGATAGAACTTCACGTACAGGTAAGTTCGTTTAATCATTAATTATATTTAAGTTTTCGTCCTCGAGATTGGCATAAGACTATGTAGATATTGAGAGTATAAGAATCACATCAAGGCAATTTTATTACATAACCATTTTCTAATTCATAATCATATTAGGAATAGGTTGGTAAGTATATTAGGTATAACTAGATATATTACACAACGAAAAATAAAATAATAGAAAAAATAACTATTCTGATACACAGTTTGATATATGAACAATTAGGAATGATAACAATTAGATAATTATTATTCATTTGTAGATAAATATGACAATATGACTGAACCAAAAACAGCATCAACATTATTGTCATTACCAACATCTATAACCCTATTATAAAATCGACCAAATACTTGGGAGCTACCTGACCACCCGGCAGTTTTCCTTATCAAGTCCAAATTTACTCCAAGTCTATTGGCTTTGGAGGTGGCAGCATGCCGAGTGCTATATGCGGTAAACGTGGAGACGTCTATTCCGCATTGCTCTAATACTGACTTTGTCCATCGACTTAGAGTTTGTGAACCGACTGCATTATGCGGTTTTCTAAAGCTAATGAACAGTAAATTCTGATTACCACGTAAGACTTTAGATTGTTCTAAATAATCAATAAATGTTTTACATGGACATATCGCCGGGTTTTGATGAAAAAATGGTAAAATAAGACTTGGTTGCAATGATCCATTCCGTGACGTTTTTATAAAATCAGGTATTTTAATAATAATTTTATCAGAGTATTGTTCAATATTATTAATATTAATTTTCGAATACGTTTGCATTTTATGCGCTGGAACTAAGGCTAACAAGGATATTAGTTTTTTAGAAAGGTTTCTAAGGTTAATTCAGTATTTGGATACCAGTTACATAGAAGGTTAAGGACAACAGAGGTGTCCCACGTCACATTATATTTTGGCATCGCCGCGCCGGGCGTAACCTATATACACCCCTGAAAAAACGATTAATGCGATCATCATCTCCAATCTTATTTCCAGAAATCAAAGACAAGGCAGATCTACAACTATTTAGTGTCCCGAAATTGGCACCATTATCATACAGTTGAGTGAGAAATAAAATTACATTAGGGACCGAAGTGTCATATGCTAAAGTTATTTCTACTAAAACACAAAAGCCATTTTTTAAGATTGCATTCGTATTGGCTGAAGGATCTTTGTGACAGTGAAGCCACCATAATATTCAGTGATGAGAGCGGAATATCTCTCCTTAGCAGTGCCGTGCGGATAATAAAGCGGCCACCAGGGTGTCTGCTAATGGACAAGCAGACTACCCTGGTTGTCCATCAGCAGACTGCTGCTGGAATGAGACAAAATTAGTTTCTCATTAGATGGAAACATAATCTCTTGCCCAACTTTTAATTTATTAAACAACGGGTACCAAGGTTGTGTAGGCCATAACGGAACTACAACAATTCCAGTCGCATTATCTAACATAATTTTTCTTAATGTTTTTAATATTATGGAAAAAAGTGGAAACGCATAGAAAAAATAATTAGACCAAGATATTGTGAACGCATTAATTGCAAAAGCGTCAGGATCTCTAAGCCAGGAAACATGTTTCTTACATTTATTATTAAGAAGATTTGTAAATAGATCGATTTCCGGTAACCGCAGCTTAATTACGATTACTCGAAAAGCATAATCCGCTAATTCCCATTCAATGTCCGAGTGCACGCGGCGCGACTCGGCGTCCGCTACATAGTTGTCGACCGAGCAAATATAAGATGCGAACACGTGAATGCTACGAGATTCATACCACTGCCATAGATCGAGTAACTCGAGTTAAGTGTGGAAATTGTGCCCCACCTATATGATTGATATATGAAATGGCAGTTGTATTATCTATTCGCAGAAGAATATTACATTCGTTTTTATTTCTTGCAAATTCTTTCAGGCCTAAGAAGGCCGCTAATATTTCTAAATAATTTATGTGATTTTTCCTTTCTGTAATACTCCACAAACCGCTTACACTATCCTTATTACACGCTGCACCCTAACCAGTCGTTGAGGCATCAGAATAAATTTCCGATCAGATTTAATTTTATTACCAGCATTAGTGACAACAGCACGATGACACCACTTAAGATCATGTCTTATAGAATTAGGTAAAATCATAATTCTATTATAATTATCATCAGATAATAAATCGAATACATAGGGAAAAATAATCTTCTCGGGCGGGACTCGAACCCGCAGTCTTTCCCTTACAGGGTATGTAAAAAAAAGAGTAAGTAAAAATTCCTTCAATTGTTTGGGCGCAGTTATCAACAATCAATGTTTAAAAATGATTGTAACATCATTCATTGATTCCGATAGTTCGTAAGAAAATCGGTAGATGACGCCACGTCGCCTTAAAGACGTATAAGATGGAAAATTGGAATCATATCGGGCGTGTCTCGGTAGCCGAATTGGTCAGGCATTCCCCCTGTAAGGGAAAGACTGCGGGTTCGAGTCCCGCCCGAGAAGATTCTTTTTCCCTATGTATTCGATTTGTATAGTTAGCATACTTAATGCTGTAAAAATTCCTTCAATCAGATAATAAGTTCAAATACTTTACCCGCTTAAGTTACTTGGTATACAAACGACCATACTCAATAGCATTACAAGCTGAATTTAATAGCTCCACTAAGTGTGCAAATTCTCGAATTCTGCAATAATCTAACCTTTCAAATTTTAACAATTCATTAGTAATTTTCAAAACCTTCTCTTTTAGCAAAGTAATTTAAAGTATTTTTAATCGATCATAAACCCTAAAAATGTTGGTATAAGGTTACTTTTTCGAAATTAACTATACCTGAAACCTAAAGCTTGAAGCAAGCGGCTCGTGGCATGTATATTAGTCATACACGTATCATAGTCAGAACCAACTAAATAGTAGTCATCGAGATACACCGTCGATAGATGACCTTTACCGCTAAGAAGTTTTATAACCGGTTTCATAATTTTTGTAAAAACATAAGGAGCTGTAAATTCATATATTTCTGTATTATAATTAATAGTAGATTATTAACCAAGGGCTGTATGACATCAATTGCATACGAAGTTTTTGGCGCCTGAGCGAAGCGAAGGCGCTAATTAACCCGAGTATGCAATTGATGCTTACGCCCGAGATAAATACTCTGCCTTACATATCGATTGTGAGGTAAGTAAACAACAAGACAGCAGGTTTCAATGAACATTTATTAAGAAGAAAAAAATGTGTATTTAATTAAAATTAATAGTAAAATTATTACAATTTGTAAGAGATATGGTCACGTTCTTTTTAGGAATATTTATAGTTTGAATATGAGTTTGTGATGATAAGACTTGAGTTTGAGTGACTTGAGGTTCTTGCCTTTTTTTTTCACGTACGCAAGCGCGTCAAATCTTGCTGGCCAGTTTGATTTTTAAATCGATTCCATCTAACATACGATGTGGAAACAAATAGTTCCATATTTAAAATAAAATCTTTATAAAATAAATTGTCTAGATTCCGATTCGAGTAATTAATCGATACCGAGAAAAAAAATATTAACTTTTTAAAAATATTCTTCGTGCAGTATGAGTATGACAGTTCTTTTTTCAAATTCCAAAACCTATGCGGTAATGATAGTCATAAACCCCGGCATTCAGGGGTGTAAGGGTGTACTTACAGAGCAAGAGATATGTAAAATATATTTTTTTTAATCAGGATGAACTGTAATTAAAAAATATGGGTCTTTGAGATCAAGAGTGCTCATAAAGCAATAACTTGATGTTATTTTCAATGCAGTTCTAAGATCCTCAATTTTATAGCGTGTGTGATGTCTATAAATTTGTTTAAATTATTTAGATTTAAAACCGGGACCGAAATCTTTAGGTACTATGAAAAAGGTAGATAAATTGATCTTTACATGGAATACATTCTGAAATTGCACCGATTGACAATAGTCGATTTACAGCTGCAATAATCTTAATATTTTCATTTTGCGTAAAAATCATATTTGTGTGTATTGTGGAATAACGGCCACTGAGAATAGAATGATGCAAGTCTACCTGCATACTTTACCTCCTCTAGCGCCAACTGCGAGTGTGGACTTGCTGTGACGACGTCCGTGATGATCTGGCTGGCTGACCTCGGGGAGCGGCAGGTCCTCGTGTCCTCGGAGTCCCCGTCGACCTGCGTGGCGGAGGAGGACCCTTCCAGTTTAAGGGCTGGCTCGACGGAAACTGCTTTTTTGACGGCCTTGATGGTCCGGCTGGTCCATGCTTTTTAGGCACTGGCGGCTTGGGTTCTTGTGGCTTCAGCTCAGCTCCTGATTTAGTGATCGCTTTCGCGGTTTTTAAGTTATCAGCGAAGTTTTGTCCAAACAAGAAGCTATCTAGTTTTGCACCTTGTATTTTGATCTTTCAGATCTTTCTTTAAGTTATTTAATAGCAACCCTCATCTTATAGATGTATGTTTGTACTGAATATCACAAAGCATACGCACAACATCCATCAAAAGCTGAAACATTTCTGTGTCTTTCTTATTCTAATTAATAAAGGTGTTATGGCTTCCGTTATGCAACTTATAGCTACCGCTAACTGTTTCTGTTTACCTTTAATACTTTGATCTCTTTTCAAAACAGAGTCAGTAATGGCGGCTTTCACCTCGGGATTCAGTGCTGGCGCGCCAATAAGAGTACAATTTGATGGAAGAGCATATTTATTATGAAGCTCTTTGCGTATATCTGTATTCAAACGAGGGGTTGTAATATGCGTTAATCTGACAGATAGTGCGGGTAAAATCAAGTTGTAATGGAGCCGTAACCTTTGTCTCTTGCGGATCAGTAGACGGGCCGGGCAAGGGTTCGGGTTCCGACTCAGGCACCGGCTCCGGCGCCGAGTCTAGCACCGGTTCGACAGACGGTTCAAGTACTTCTGCAGGAATAATCATTCTTTCAGTCCTCGATTCAGGTACAAACACATTTAACTTCATTATTGAATGTGATTGTAATTCATCGTCGGTAGTAGTTACCGATTCTATTGGAAATTCCGAAAATAATGAAATCAATAGGATATTTGTTTTTTTTTTTTATACCACTTAGGTGGCAGACAAGCACACGGCCCACCTGATGGAAAGTGGTTACCGCGGCCTATGGACGTATGCAACACCAGGGGCGTTACACTCGTGCTGCCCACCCTGAAGAAACCTTCTAATGCCCCTCTTGAAGAACCCCATATTGTAGTCGCTTGGGAAAACCATGGCAGGGAGTTCATTCCACAGCTTGAGCGTACGTGGGATGAAGTTCCTTTCATACCGCACGGTGCGCACCGTATTCGGATGCAATGTGTGGGGATGAATTCCCTGTCTATGGCGAGCGGTGCGATGATAGAATGTAGCTGTAGGCATCATGTCAAATAATTCATCTGAGCACAAACCATTATATAGGCGGTAGAAAACACACAGTGAGGCAAAATCCCTCCTGAGGCTGAGAGGTTCCACATCGCCTGCGAGTATGGGACTGTCGACGAGCCTCAACGCACGTCTTTGCACCGAGTCGAAAGGGTCAAGCTGGCGTGCGGGCGCTCCGGCAAAAAGATGACAGCAGTACTCCATGTGGGGCCGAACCTGTGCCTTATAAAGAAGGAGTCGCTGCCCCGCAGTGAAGTACTGCTTCACCCTGTTAAGAACTCCAAGCTTCTTTGATGCCAGCTTGACCTTGTCCTCCAATTGACTGTGGTACTGGACGTCACTTGAAATGTCGACGCCTAGGATCCCGATACTCGGGGCAATGGTAAGTCGTGTGCCCAGGAATTGCGGCGCTACAATAAATGGGGTTTTCTTAGCGGTGAATACACATACTTGTGTCTTGGTGGGGTTGAACTGGACCAGGTTTAGTCTTAGATTAGATAGGTTTAGATTTGCATGTCGTGAACCTTGTACGATATTATGTTAAGCAGATAAATAAAATGCACATTTATAAGTACTGCCTACCCTTAATTGGGAAACAGACTGCGTATGTTGATTACATACAATGCGCTTAGAATTATATTGGGCGTGAGATGACATTGGATGTGTACGAGTACTGTAACTCAAATACTTCGTAGATTATATTGATAATATAATCGACCTTTAGAATAATCCTGCTTTATCGTCTATGGCCCCTTACGTCCATAGAAAAACGCTACTTTGTTAAAAAGTAGGTCACATGAACATCGACAGAGTGACAGTCCTTCCACAACTGCCCGCATCTCCGAAGTCATGTATATAAAATGAAAATAATGTCCCTAATTACCACATACCTTCACTATTTGAATTTTCAGGCTCATAAAATCACTGTTAGAGAGATTCGATGAAGTCGAATGTCGGTCTTTACGACGACGGGCCTTCCTCAGTTTTCTTTCGATTTTGCGTAATTTTTTCGAAAGATACTTATAATCCTCCATTTCAGTATTTTTACGTTTCGGCATTGTTGAAACACTACACTGCACAACTTTATCTAAAATAAATACTGTAAAATATCCAATAAAATAATTAAAAGACAAAGTACTAACAAAGTGGCGAAGCACTGGAACGCGAATGATCGGCGGTAGTTGGCCGGTGAAGTATATCGGTTTACCTACATATAAAAAAAAATGTGTTGCCTTATTAAATATCTTCTCAAATAGTGCACAAGTGGCGAATCCTATGCGGTACTACATAGTCTTATGCCAATCTCGAGGACGAAAACTTAAATATAATCTTTTTTAAATTCCACAACAACTCATAAATAAATGTCACATTATTATTGATCAATTGAATGTGTTTCAATATTTTATTTTCGTAACTAAATATTTTGTCAAACGTTTTAAATGACATCTATGTGTTATTTTATTTCGTCATCTATGTGTTCATAGAATGCTATTAATCTACGTAATTGATCACTCTTCTTTGTACACGTCTATCTTTAACCGACTTCGAAAAAGGAGGAGGTTCTCAATTCGTCTGTATACATAATATTTTTTTTTTTTTATGTATGTTCACCGATATCTCCGCCAATTATAGACGGATTTAAATTTTATTTTTTTTGTTAGATAGGGTTCACTTCGGAGGTGGTCCCATTTTCACCAGGTCAGGATCTGATGATGGGATCCAGGAGAAATCGAGGGCAACCATCGAAAATTGTATGGTCGTATGGTACTTTTATTACGTAATCATGTCTTACTCAGGTATATGCTTCAGGCTGTCAACATCTGATGCTGCTGTGCTGATAATGAAGCTACTGAACTCCTTAACGGTTAGGAGTTGGGAGACAGTACTGCCATTGGTGGATGATAAATATTTAGTAGTATGTAGGGCTAACGAGTTGCTTGTGAGATATGCTTGACTCAACTTCTGATGCTGCTGTGTTGATAGTGAAGCTACAGAACTCCTTAACATTTGCGTATGGAGCTTTTGTTACGTAATAATGTCATACTCAGGTATATGCTTCAGAGTGTCAAGATCTGATGCTGCTGTGGTGATGATGAAGCTACTGAACTCCTTAACGGTTAGGAGTTGGGAGACAGTACTGCCATTGGTGGATGATAAATATTTAGTAGTATGTAGGGCTAACGTGTTGCTTGTGAGATATGCTTGAATCAACTTCTGATGCTGCTGTGTTGATAGTGAAGCTACAGAACTCCTTAACGGTTAGAAGTTAGGGGACAGTACTGCAATTGATCGATGGAAACTAGGTAGTAGTATGTAGGGCTAACGTGATACTCGTAAGGGTTGGTGCTACTCCTGAGATAATCACGAAATTTCAGAGTGAAACCGAGACAATTCCTCAATCAATAATAATAATAAGTATGTTTATAAAAGGGTATATCTACTCCTGAGGTGGTTTTTTTTATCGTGCGGAAATCTCCTCGAATTCCCCCGCTTAAGCCGGAAGGGAACGGTTTATGTCGGACTCGAACCGACTAAAACCGTACGCCGACTGAGGGTCGTAGTGCTAAGCCGGAGGTGAGGTTGTCTTTGACATGTCCCTTCTACCCCAGCTGGCCCAGGGCCATCCCTTACGGTCTGGCACTCCTCGGCAGGTGCTTGCCCCCGGAATGAGGAGGCGTGGTTATGCGCGCTGCAGCCGTGGCCTGCTTCTGCTGGGGTAATAGGTGGCTTCACTTGTCTTGTCCACTTAAAGCAACATACACTTGACCTTTAGCAAAAAAAATATTTTCTAAGTCAATTACCGCTTTATTTAATGTGGTGCCCTGAAGCTTATGAACCGTTACAGCCCAGCTCAAGATTAACGGATTTTTCTTTCCACATCCCCATAGCCTTTTGTTGCAATTGCAACTAAGCTGTCACTACCTTTCAAGCTAGTGCCAATAGTATCATCGTCGAATTTAATAAAAACTGCATCAGGTAACTCGTCGAATTCTGACCGATCGCAGCGCAGAGCAGAGCACCTAAACGTACACACAATCCGCATTGCACCGTTGACAAGACCCTCAGTAAAATAGTTGAGCTATCATCTTAGAGTTGTTGTCATTCAACAATTTGATCGTTGGTAAAATTCTCACTGCAGCCCCATCTGCGAAAGCACCAACCTGTTCAGCTCGCCGTCTTTCATATAAAAGTTCCAGTTGCCTTAACTTATTGGGAGTATAATGCTCCCAAAAGACGAAAACTGTGGTTAATGTCATGCTGGACTGGATTTAACTTGGATTACGAACGCAAACCTTGGCCCACTAAAAAGGGAAAAATAAATTATTTAAAAAAAAATTGAACCGACTTCAAAACCAAATAGGATAAAAATGTTTAAAATAACAGAATTTAGAGAGAGAATTTAGAGATTTTCGATCTGTCGGAAGTCGGTGCCAACTTTGTTTGCTAGTGCTTTGCTGTACCTGAATTACCTGCCATGATGCATTTAAATGAAATATCTATCGTTTCAGTACAAAAGTCGTTATCAAGTCAAACAGGTAAAATAATATTGCTAAGTATGATAGGCCACCCCTACCTCAACAAGTCATTATACCTACATTAATAGCATTATAGCTGGTCAGGCACAACAAACAAAGTTGGCACCGACTTCTAACAGATCGAAAATCTCTAAATTCTCTCTCTAAATTCTGTTATTTTAAACATTTTTATCCTATTTGGTTTTGAAGTCGGTTCAATTTTTTTTTAAATAATTTATTTTTTTTGTATATTTTATACCTACCTAGCTGTACTCAAGGTCATGAGCAGACGACCGAAGCGATATCCCACAACTCAGCTTTACGGGGATAACCAGTTCTTGACAGTGAGACAGCTCTTTGTCCTCAGATCAATTTTGAGAGTACACCGAAGTGCCCTTCTCCCGGACCGTAATAAGCGCAGGCAACGCGCATGTCCTGTTTTGAGGTATAGAACTTCTTTTGCCAGAAATCAATTCCAGAGCTTAGGCTGCAAAATGTACAATAACTTAAATAAAACACTAAATATAGTCCAAATGAATAAAATCAAAGTTAAACAGGCAGTAACTGCTTGGCTTCTCAAACTTGACTATGAAGGTACTGAAACTCTATTAAAATTTATAGAATAGGCATATTAAAAGCACACATACACACACACACGCACTCGCACACACACACACACACACACACACACACACACACACACACGCACACACACACACACAAATACACACACACGCACACACACACACTCAGTTTTGTGTTATATTGGTGGAGTGCATAATAATTGTTTATATCTTACCTGTAAAATATAGTAAGTAAGCATAGTACCTACATGTTTCACAAAATAGTGACAATGTGTGATCGACATAGATAGAGCACTGTCTCTCAACACACAGGCTTAAGCCTAGTTTGTGAGACAGTTAGAGTACCTCTTGCGCAAATATTGATACGCCTTAGTCTAAAACATTTACTTTTGTATTAATTTTTCTGAGTCAATAAACAATTTTATTATTATTATTTATTATTATTATACCTGAGAGTGTGAATCTTTTAGTTAGTCTTATGTACTATTACTATCGTGTGTAACTCCTGAAGTAGTACTTAACAAATTACTCCCTCATCCATCACCATTCATCAACCTTGTCTGTTACTGCTAGTTGGCTTCAGTAATTATATATCATGTGCATCATTACCAGGCCATTTACCTAGTTCTAATTTATTTATTTGTTAAAGGTACGCTTACAGATTACTGCCATTCCATGACCAAGCATTTGGAGACAGATACAATCATATATTAGATCTAGACAGTATTCCAAATACAACATACACATCGTGAAATGGAAAAAAAAATACCAACCATATACCAACATGGCGAAATATATATTCGCCATGCTTATACTAAATTTACAACAAAAATCCTATTCAGTTATATACATAATGAATGCTTTGAAAAATATCGAATAAATTATAAACGCTACTCAAACACGATTTAATAAACAACATTGTGCACTTATTATATTTTAATTACGTGTACTAATTTTTAAAATTTATAAGAAAACGAATTCATAGGGAAAAATGAAACTTCTCGGGCGGGGCTCGAACCCGCGATCTTTCCCTTACAGAGGATATGCCTTGACCAACTCGGCTACCGAGATACGCCCGCTGTGATTCAAATTCCTCTTCTATTTTATCCGTCTTTAAGGCGAACGGTGGAATCATTTACCGACATTCTTACGAACTATCGCAACCAATGATTGATGTTACAATCATTTTTAAACATTGTTTTTTTTTTTTCATTTTTCCCTTTGTAATCGATTTGTATAGTTAGCATACCTAATGATGTAAAATTCATTATATTATGGAAACGTTTTTTCTGTTTGTATTATATTTTAAGAATAATTGAATGATTTTTTATAGCATTTATTATGCTAACTTTTAAGTTCGAAAAACATTGGAAAAAATGAAATGCTCAAGTGAGACTCAAGTCTCACTTAAGCATTTCATTTTTTCCAATGCTTTTCTAATCCCAGGTATACCATGGCACACACCAATGACTTTTCGATGCTTTTCGAAGTTATGTGTGTATTTATCGCAGGTTTATAAGTGCCCGGTTGATGGCAATAGGTTTCGCCACCTATTACATTGGGGCCTAAAACATAAACTAGCGAAATGTGGGTGCTAGCACCTCTGCCTACCCCTTCGGGGAATATAGGCGTGAGTTTATGTTATGTTATCAAAGTTCGGCTTACTCTTTTCAGCGATATAAACACGATTTAGACTAAAAAATAGGACTATTCTCCATCCGACAGTAAACATACAGCCCATGACTTAGTGTCCGCTTGACGACAATAAGTTCGCCCCCTATTACGTGGGACTGAGTTAATGAAATATGTGTGATAATATACCTCTGCCTACCCCTTCGGGGATTTATATGCATGAGTATGTATGTATGTATCCTTACAAATATACATATATAATGTTAGCTGGATAGTAAAATATTTTTTTTTAAATGAATATTAGAACCGTAGTTACTAATATTCCCTCTAACCCCTCCAGCTAAGCTAAATTGCTTGTGTTAGGAGTGGGTTCACGTCGGTAGTGTAATGGCCAGGATCGAAGCCGGGACCTCTCGATCGTAAGGTCGTCTCCTTAACCACTAAGCTACCGACACTTCGGTAGCTTAGTAATAATGGTATACACTTGTGTAATATTTTTCAAGACGTATATAAAACCGATACTACGAGTGTTGGAGCAGTAGCAGTAGTACTATCCATCTATATGATAATTCTACAATCACTGGAAACTATTTATATGAAAATTTCTACCGGATAGGGTATTGTAAATTTGATTCATTCGAGATATTTAAGAAATGTGAAATCTGCAACGCTATTTGTATGCGTAGCTTACAAAGAATACCTATGACTTAAGTTCTGGCACAGGTCAGTTTCTTCTTGGATTCTTCAAGTAACATGTCATCACACTTGCTTCTTTCCTCTTTAAGTTATTGATAAGACTTTAGTTTCCTAAGATTCACAAATTAATTCATATATCACACTCTTAGAGTACCTACACCTTAGCAAGCTGTATACTCCAAAATATGTAGACGATAACACTGCGAGAGAATTAAAACTCGAGATAAACCCGTCTGACCAGCGTGGAAACAGTACTACAGTACTACAGCGCTCGGTACCAGAAGTGGCTCACGGATTATAGACCCCTCCAGATAACATCCAGCCCGCTGAGAGCCTACCACCCGGGCATGAAACAAAATGGAACACCTGGATATCCTTAAATAGGTTGAGGTCTCAGGTCGGCTGCTGTAGGGTGAACCGGGTAAAGTGGGGTTACCTGGACGCGGGGGGTGATGGCTGCGACTGTGGTGCACCTCTACAATCGATGGACCACCTCTTGTCGTGCCCACTGTGCCCCTACACCTGCACGATTGCCGAGCTGAGTGAAGCTACGGAAGATGCGTTCAAAGTCGCTGAGTTTTGGGCTGGGCGTATCTAAATATTTAAATTGTTACCACTGACACGAAGAAGAAGAAGGTAGACGTATATGTCCAGCAGTGGACTGCGATAGGATAATTGATTGATTGATACTCTAAGATCAAACTAAGTAAAGAATCTTACATACTTAACAAGCCATACTACTTGTACTATCACATTTATGTATACAATGTAACGAATTTTCAAAGCAATGAAAAAAAATTACTTAGTAGGTATGCTACTTTTCTACTTTTACCAATCCAAATCATATATCTAAACGAATCTTTACATAACTTTCCAATTAAACTACGGACGGGCTAACAGACGGGCTGACTTTGGTGCCTTGGAGGAACGGCAAGTGCCTTTGGGATGCAACTTGCGTTGATACTGTAGCTGCCAGCCACCTCAGTCGCGCCGTTCACTCTCCGTCCGCTGCGGCGGAAGACACCAGCTTAAAAAAACAATTAAATATGCCGAATTACAGCCACTGTACCACTTTGTGCTGAAAGCAGTGGAGACCTTGGGATGCTGGAGCAAGGAGGCCAAAAGCCTTGTAAAAGAATTCCTGGTGCAAAGGCTGGCCATTGCAATCCAGCGTGGCAACGCGGCGAGTGTGATGGACACTTTTGTGCCGGGAACGGTCAGGGGCGGGTTATTTGATTCATTTATGGACTTAATGTATAAATGAAATATATTGGTTTGTAAATAAAAAAATCCTATCCGCGGTAGCCTAGTGGTTTGGGTAATGGACTGCTGAGACGAGGTCTCCGGTTCGATCCCAGGTTTACCATGGAACACACCAATGACTTTTCGATGCTTTTCGAAGTTATGTGTGTATTTATCGCGGGTTTATAAGTGCCCGGTTAATGGCAATAGGCTCGCCACCTATTACATTGGGACCTAAACATAAACTGGCGAAATGTGGGTGCCAGCACCTCTGCCTACCCCTTCGGGGAATACAGGCGTGAGTTTATGTTATGTTATGTTATGTAAATAAAAATATCAAAAAATTAAACTACAAATAAATATAGAACCTAACACCACACGTCGGAAGCTCTCGACAAAATGTATGAAAAATTTGAATTGTAATTACTACATTCATAGATCGTGCACATGCACGGTAGTGTTGATGTGTGGGAGACTTCAAAATGTTAGGGTTGACATTATTTGAAATTGTAACCAATATTTGAGCGAGCTAGCATGATTTTTCTCGCTCTATCCCTTAATGTCATGACTTACGTCACATCCGACAACGGTGCCAATCCTGTTGTTACAAACGTATTCCATCTTTGTCTTCGTTTCGAAAAAAAAATTGATGGCGATACATTTTAGTCCCCTCAAACCACAGAATCAGCACCGATAACA
Source organism: Eilema sororculum (assembly GCA_914829495.1). Lineage (NCBI taxonomy): Eukaryota > Metazoa > Arthropoda > Insecta > Lepidoptera > Erebidae > Eilema > Eilema sororculum. The sequence continues at coordinate 9,004,502 of OU618545.1, read as the reverse complement.
AAACACTACTACAACGATATCTTTATAGAGTAGTTAAAACCGATTGTGTCCATGAAAGACTAACTATTGCTCGCGACTTCAGATGCATAAAATTTTCATTGGACTGAGATCTGATCTTATGACCCACAATCCTATTTCTGGGATAACACATAGCCTATGCTATGTTATATCAGGGGCACTATTCACTATACACTAAAAAATATATACAATGTTGTAATTCGATGGCAGAAAACGTAATTTCTCTTAGTAGCCAAAATGGGTTTAAAATACCATTAGAATCAGAAAAAAAATACTGCGTCAAATAATGTGGGTCTCATTTCGATATCTTAAAAAAATACTTACGTCGCGTTGTCACTTTTAAGACCATTACCCCTGTCCATTTGCCGTAAGCATGCAATAGTCTCGTCTGGACTTCTTTTTCTACCTCATAAACTGATAGCATTTAATATTCTGTTTCTTGTATTTAATAACGTAAAACCATCGATGTTAGGCCTCGCCTTACACCTGTTCACAGCCTATGACATTTTTACGTTCCGAATATAAAAACTGAATTGCTATATGTGCCCAATATCCTGTTAATAGCAACTTTAGCAATTATTTGATGGGTGAATTTCCCGGGACCAAGAATTGCGTGGCATCGATGAAATCGGTACTAAAAATCATAGTTATAATGCTCTAACAATTTTTGCTAGTTAGGTGAAATAGTGATCTATGTGGGGCACTAAATATTTTATTAAATAGGATTATAGGTACTCCAAAAAAAAACAAAATACACCGAAATCTTTCATTGCCGTGTTTGTCCACACGTCACCTACTGTGTCGTGATACCTCATTGATAAAAATCTATTGGTTATTTTTATTAATACCTATTTTTAGTTGATACGTGAATAGTTAAAGTATTGTTAGGAAATACATTTATTCAAATATTTAAACAATACAACGAATGGTTAAAAAAAATACATTTGTCCCAGAACTGCCTGTCATCGCCGTGTTCTAAACATATTTTAGAATATTGTCTTATCTAACGACTTGCGTCCTCCCTTATATGCGCTAAACGTTGCATATTGGTGCCGCCTAAGTGCTCGACGTGGAAGAACGTACACACGTACCTGCGTTTTGGCACCATAGATGTAAGTATACCATTTTTATGTTACTGGACATTTTTTCTTTCATCGCCGTGGATAGGTATAACTTTCTATTTTAATAAGTTATCCTTTTGATTAAACATTCAATAGAACGCCATTTCTCTTGTTTATTTTTGTGAAGTGATTAATACTTCGAATAATTATTAGATTTTTTATTATTTTATATTTTTGTCTTGTTTTTCATTGCCGTGCTTTCATTGCCGTAGTTTCCGTGGTCAAAATTTGCTATGGCAATGAAAAAAAAAAACACGGCAATGAAAAAAAAATCATTGCCATGCATTGTAAAACGATTTAGTTTCATTGCTGTGGCCTGATGTTTCATTTCCGTGACTTATGTTATCATCGCCATAGTATGATTAGGTATTACATTATTATAGGTAGCACCACATACTGACATTAGAGGATTCGAAATCTTTCTACAATAAGATGAAAGATTTGATGAGTTTTTTACTGTACAATCAATTATAAATAGTTTGATTTTAATAATGGATTGTTTATTTTGCCAAGACTATGAAGAAGAACCTTAACCGGTGTGGGCTGTGATTATTTTGTCTATAGATTTTATAAAAATGTTATTGTTTCGCTTCACATTAAATATTGATACGTAAATTAAAAACTTGTACTTACTATGTATGTTGTTTGCATTTACTTTTGCATAATTAACAAAAGTATACCATATTATTTGTTTTATTCATATTATATGTATTGTAAATTTCTTTTTTGTTTGAAAGAATTTACTTAAATAAATGATTGGACAATTATTTGATTCTATTATATTTGTTTAATTGTACCCTACCTACTCCTTTTGCAGATTTTTAACCTATGAAATTTGTAATGATTGTATGTAAGTAGGTATAAGTATTATGTTTTAATATGGATTTTCATTTCTGTGGTTGATTCTTTCATTCCCTTGGCTTAATTCTTTCATTGCCGTGGACGCTTGTTTCATTGCCGTACACACATGTTTCATCGCCGTGGCATGTAATTTTTAATCTTGTATATCTCGTTAGTTTTTTTAGTTATCTGCTAGATATTAAGCGAGAATACATACAGTATCAAAATCTTTAATTAACGCGATGTTATTTTATTATAACACTTAAGATAAAAAAATCCACGGAAATGAAGATTTTAATGGACTTGTTGAAATTCACCCTGATAATTCCATTTGAAGGATAAGAATAATTCCATCATCTACCTGCGATTTATAGTTAATGAGTAATGATTTTTTTTAGATTTTTAAAAGATTTTCGGCTCTTCTGAAAAGTTTGACATCTCGTACTTAAAACAATTACGTTTTCTGCTATAGAATCATAATTCAAAAGTTTTATATAAATTTAATTATTAAAAAATAAAAACACAACTGCCGAGTGAAACAATTTTGATAGCGCAGGCGGTAGTCATTTTTTTTCATTCAGTTCATAAGAGGTATTTACATGTACATTCCTATTAGCTACCATCATTTTCAACCGCAGCGCAGTCGGGATTTTATTTTTTTTATAATTTTATTTTCACATTTTATGTACGTTCTTAGGTAAATTTTTTTATTATTATTGCATGGATGAAAATAACTTGTGCGATGAATACCTTTAAATTGAGACATCAATAATTCGAAAAACATCGGAATAGATGAAATGCTCAAGTGAGACTCACGACCTTTCCCTTACAGAGGGAAAGCTCTTCCAACTGAGCTGTTGAGCCACACCAGAATCATTTCAAATTTTCCTTCTTTCTTTTTATATCCGTCTTACGGTGGATTTTTCCGATGGTATCTGAACTTAAAAGTTAGCATAATAAATGCTATAAAAAATTCATTCAAACATCAATAATTGAAATCCGTAAAATGGTTCTGAAGATAATATGGTAATAAGGAATACTACAAACATACCTATATACATGCATACACACAAGTTGCACGCGAAAAACAAAACCCTTCTTGACTGTGGGATAATGTGCTACATTCTAAAACCGTATTTTTATTTAAAAATTTTATTGATACAAACGGTTTTAACTACTCTATATCTTGCAAAACTCACGTCTATAAAGTTTCGTATTTATTATGGCACAAATGTATTACAGATAATGTCGTACTTTATTGACGGGTAATATAACCCTTCAATGCACACTCATTTACTGACGTGGAATTGCAGTAGGTATTTATTTATAAATGTTAACGAAACGGAACTATATATTATAATTTTTAATGAATTTTCATTATTCGCGCACTATTTGAATTATATTTTCTTCCAATGTGGGTGCTTCATAAAATCAAAAAAAAAAACCTACATAAAGTAGAAATACGTCTTGTTGGTTAGCCCAGCAACTTTGATAAAAATACTTCGTAATATTTTGAGCCAAGAGTCGCCGTGTCGGGGGACATTTGGCTCCTTGTTTACATCAAGGAGTTAAATATCCAATGTCAAATGAACGTATGTATGTTGCAACTTTTTTACGTTTTGCAAAATGTTTTTAATGGTATAGGTATATATAATAAATGATTTTTGACGTTGACTTTAAATACAATCAAAGCGGGCGAAGTCGCTGGCAGAAGCTACAATAATTCACTAAACACTCACCCATCAAAATATTTTTGCAAAAACCATTATTGTGCCTACATGTTTGTGATTTCAATGACAAATAGTAAGATTGAATTGTGATATTGTGTTATAATTTATCTATTTTAGAATTCACTAAAATCTAAATCTGCACATAAGATATATTATCCCAGAAATAGACACACACAGGTAATATTTTCTATTTTTTTAAATTTTCTGATTCATGAACATGTAGTCTCCCAATGTGCGCTATTTCTCCCGAACCTCCGCCTTTTGCATCCAGTCAATATGTTACAGTGAATGTCCGAAATGCAGCGTATGTTAAGATAAATAATTGACTTTTGACTTTCTTATTGTATTTTTTGATGTAAACGAAGGGTAATTGGTAATGCACTCCGACTTGATCATCTCTCAATTCACGACTCACACTGCAATCAGTTTTGTAGGACTTTTAACGAATTTAATCCCCGACTAAACCGGTACACGGGCTGCGGTAATTATTTAAATAAAAATCATGCATTTCAGGGTTAAATCAATCTGTGGGTTGTGCGATAGAGAGGAAGCTTTACAAAATCGAAGTAAGCCGATCTTCTCACTCTTCTCCTCGACGTATCGTACTATGCACCTTTGAAAGGCACATCCCTTGTATTATGTGCCTTTAATCGTACCTCTGATTCGAACGTGCGGGGTGAGGCAATGAAATCTGCGCGGGGGTGGGAGCTTCCATTCTGTACGCTAGTACTATTATCTATTCTGTGCTAACACTATACTCTCGATTTTAGAACAAATCCTATCTCCAATTACTTAGTCCCACGGCACCTGCTTGCTTGTATTTGTTCTAATAAGCAGTCATAACTTATCACAGTACAGTTAAGACTTATTTCTTCGAGCTTGAAACTATGCGACGGGCTTTGGAACAAAATTTCTTGTCCAACTGTAAATGCGATATTGTATTCTAATAGCATAGTAATATGGTATATTATAGTATTCGCTGAATATAAATGGAGATGCTCTCGAGTCAACTTAAACAAATGTTTGTTGAGGAGTTTCCGCACCTGAGTCCACGTTATATGTCTCTGTCACGATATCCTGTGAGCTACACTGACAATGATCGAAGGTATCTCAGATTTGACCCGATAGGTCTTCACCTGGTATTATGAGTGATACTTGTTGCCGTGAGTTTGACACAAATGCTGTATCCCCCATTCGTCGATTTGTTCGACAAACAAATGCGGCTAGAAATACACTAGAGACTATGAAATAAAATGTATACTCACTACTATACTATATATATGTATTTTGCCAGCAATACGTATGAGAGCGTTTGTACAAGAACATTGTCTGACTGTACAGTCAGACAATGTTCTTGACTACAAAGTCTCAAAATGATTGAGACTTAAGAGACTTAAGTATTAAGAGCACATCAAACTGTTTTATTGATTTAAATTATATTACTTGCCAAACTAAAGGTATATTAAGGGTGTGTATCAAATATCAGAAAAATCTGTATCAATATCAGAACAATAAGAAGGGGGAAACCAAGAAATTAAGATCATTTTGAGAACTTTTTTCGTCAAAATCGATATGATGCTACTGTCCCCCGTGGGTTGTAAGTACATTATACTGATCTTATAGAATGAAAGACTGACTTGACTATATTATGTTGAACTTTTCCTAACCCACATAATTGGAAGCGAGCGTATAGCCATTCAATGGGTCCTTTTTGTAGTTAAACGCTTAACTGACACGCCAAAGCAATCATTAAAAGATAAAGGAATATCTTTAAAGAACCCATTCATTTCAGATTTAATATAATGCAATTGTCCTTTCTTCATCCTAGGGCCAATCCCAGTTGATCTCAGTTATCTTGACTTTTACGAAATAGCCTACCATCTGACCCTACTTAATACTTTGGTTCTCATTTTTAACCGACTTCGAAAAAGGAGGAGGTTCTCAATTCGTCTGTATACATAATATTTTTTTTTATGTATGTTCACCGATATCTCCGCCAATTATAGACGGATTTCAAATTTTATTTTTTTGTTGAATAGGGTTCACTTCTGAGGTGGTCCCATTTTCACCAGGTAAGGATCTGATGATGGAATCCAGGAGAAATCGAGGGCAACCATCGAAAATTGTATGGTCGTATGGTACTTTTGTTACGTAATCATGTCTTACTCAGGTATATGCTTCAGGGTGTCAACATCTGATGCTGCTGTGCTGATGATGAAGCTACTGAACTCCTTAACGGTTAGGAGTTGGGAGACAGTACTGCCATTGGTGGATGATAAATATTTAGTAGTATGTATGGCTAACGTGTTGCTTGTGAGTTATGCTTGAATCAACTTCTGATGCTGCTGTGTTGATAGTGAAGCTACAGAACTCCTTAACGTTTGCGTATGGTGCTTTTGTTACGTAATAATGTCTTACTTAGGTATATGCTTCAGGGTGTCAACATCTGATGCTGCTGTGCTGATGATGACGCTACTGAACTCCTTAACGGTTAGGAGTTGGGAGACAGTACTGCCATTGGTGGATGATGAATATTTAGTATACTACTAAATAGGGCTAACGTGTTGCTTGTGAGATATGCTTAAATCACTTCTGATGCTGCTGTGTTGATAGTAAAGCTATAGAACTCCTTAACGGTTAGGAGTTAGGGGATAGTACTGCAATTGATCGATGGAAACTAAGTAGTAGTATGTAGGGCTAACATGATACTCGTAAGCGTTGATGTCACTCCTTAGGTAATCACGAAATTTCAGAGTGAAACCGAGACAATTCCTCAATTAATAATAATAATAAGTATGTTTATAAAAGGGTATATCTACTCCTGAGGTGGTCTTTTTTATCGTCCGAAAATCCCCTCGGATTCCCCCATCGGAGCCGGAAGGGAACGGTTTATGTCGGACTCGAACCGACTAAAACCGTACGCCGACTGAGGGTCGTAGTGCTAAGCCGGAGGTGAGGTTGTCTTCGACATATCCCTTGCACCCCGGCTGGCCCAGGGCCATCCCTTACGGTCTTGCACTCCTCGGGAGGGGGCTCGCCCCCGCAATGGGGAGGCGTGCTTACGCGCGCTGCTGCCGTGGCCTGCTTCTGCTGGGGTGACAGGTGGCTCCAGTTTTCTTGTCCACTTAAAGCAACATACACTTGACCTTTAGTAAAAAAAATATTTCAATTTCAATTACCGCTTTATTTAATGTGGTGCCCTGAAGCTTATGAACCGTTACAGCCCAGCTCAAGATAAACGGGATAACTTTTGTTGCAATTGCAACTAAGCTGTCACTACCTTTCAATCTAATGCCAATAGTATCATCGTCGAATTGAATAAAAACTGCATCAGGTAACTCGTCGGATTCTGACCGATCGCGAAGCAGAGCAGACCACCTAAACGTACACACAATCCGCATTGCACCGTCGACAAGACCCTCAGTAAAATAGTTGAGCTATCATCTTAGAGTTGTTGTCATTAACCAATTTGATCGTTCGTAAAATTCTAACTGCAGCGCCATCTGCGAAATCACCAACCTGTTCAACTCGCCGTCTTTCATATAAAAGTTCCAGTTCTTTTAACGTTCCTTTAACTCATTGGGAGTATTATGCTTCCAAAAGACGAAAACTGTGGATAATGGCATGCTGGACTGGATTAAACTTGGATTACGAACGCAAACCACTAAAAAGGGAAAAATAAATGATTTAAAAAAAATTGAACCGACTTCAAAACCAAATAGGAAAAAAATGTTTAAAATAACAGAATTTAGAGAGAGAATTTAGAGATTTTCGATCTGTTAGAAGTCGGTGCCAACTTTGTTTGCTGGTGCTTTGCTGTACCTGGATTACCTACCATAATGCACTTAAATGAAATATCGATCATTTCAATACGAAAGTCGGTATCAAGTCAAACCGGTAAAACAATATAGCTAAGTATGATAGGCCAACCCTACCTCAACAAGTCATTATACCTACATAAATGGCACTATAGCAGGTCAGGCACAGCAAACAAAGTTGGCACCGACTTCTAACAGATCGAAAATCTCTAAATTCTGTTATTTTAAACATTTTTTTCCTATTTGGTTTTGAAGTCGGTTCAATTTTTTTAAAATCATTTATATATCTTCAATTGGGAAATTCACTAACGGATATCTCGGTTATGTCGGTATGCTTACACTGGGACTTAAATGTTAAGAACAGAACAAATTACCAGCTACTGAATTGAGAAACTGGAACAGTGTTTAGTGGACGCTTTTACGCGCAGTGTCGTACTGCGCACTGTGTACAAGTAGGCGCTGACGAGACTCAACTCCAATTCCTCAACTCAGAAAACGACTATAAGTGATCTTGGCTGACTTACGAATGTACATAATCCAGAGTGTACAGAACTCTACCTACATCTTTGGGCCCCAAATCACTTGCAACTCGGTGCACCTGCTACTGAACGGATGGGGCTTTAGCGCAGGCTTTCTTCGCGGAGCTGAAGGGGTCACAAAGCAGTCGCTCTCGAAAGCTAATTAGACATATTTGAGAGCAGCCTAGACAGACAAACTTTACCAATAATACCTTCATAAAGAAAGAATAACATTCGTATCGGTTTCTCAAAGTAATTATCAAGAAATTCTCTGAGTAAATAAAATAACATAATGTCTAATTATACTTGAAAGGATTTTCCCATATAGTGAGAATATTTATTTATTCTTAAATACATTATTCACTATTCGCGGAACATTATCAAAAGAAGAGCGTAGTGTAAATCTGAGACAATCCTTCGCAAGACGGCTCGAGACGCTCAAATAGGATCAGGTCAGGCTTTGTTAGGACGGCTTATCGACAGCTGGGCGCCATGCATATTAAAACTACCTGGAAACCCGCAACTTCAGTCACAGTGAATATTCTATTAGTTCGGTAAGCATTACGGAGAAATGAAGCCTTGGACGATTTGTTTTCCTTCAGTAGGTCAGTAGCAGACGTTCGATACAAAATTAGTTCAAAATGTCACGGTCTAGATTTATTTTGTTCAAAATATCACATATTATGTACAGTTGGCAAGGTTTATTTAAAGTTATATGAAACACACTTTGTATATACTTAACAGTTTTGCCGATTGTATATACAAAGTGTGTTTTATGATTATTGTACGTTCAAACCGTTTTATATATGCTTTATATAATATAGATATACTTTGCTGCAAAGAATTATATTATATTTTATACCGATTGAAGTTCCATTGAAAATCTGTTAGGTTACCGGCTATTTCTACATTTCATTATGTGTGATGAAATAATTATTACAGACGTAATTAGTGTCATTCCATAATCTATTTACTGTCTTAAAAAAAACTACGGTCTGAGCATTTGTTTCATATTTTAATGCAAAAGAAATGACATAGATCTGTATACGACCATCACATAATAATAAATAGGAACCTCTAATACGTCTTATTATTGATGCTGTGACGACCATGAATATTGTGACACGAATTTTATAATATCCATTAGATATTCTTTTGTAACTGTTACTTAACCAATCTACCAAGATGTTACTTAATTAACCATTGCCGGAGAACCGTGTTTACCTTACCTCGAAAAAAATATAAGGAATTCTGCTATAATAACTCTCACAATTTCCCTATCTATGAGTTGCAAAGAGAGTAACATTCCCCTTTCAAGGTACACATTATCTTTTGTATCTGGAGCAAATTTAGGTACAGAAAAAGATTTTAAAAATTTCTCGGCAAATTTAAAAAAATTCTGGTCGCTCTCTTTATAAAAGGAATCCAGAAAGTGCCTCTTTATATGCTAAGTGATGGAACTCAGCAATACGAGACTGCGCTTTCATACATGTGTAAGTAAAAAATTACACATAAGCATTATTTTGTTCGGTAAGGTATTATTCATATTCTTTATCATACGTATACATATTTAGAGATTTATATTTTCTTCAAGACTTTTTCTTTGCATTACATACAAACATATACTCACGCCTGTACATCCTCGAAGGGGTAGGCAGAGGTTTCTATTTGCTTTCTTTGTATGAGATTACAGATATTTATAGAAGGGGGAAAATAGAGAAGATACTGGGAAAGTGGAAAGGAGAGAGATAAAGTACAGCAACAGTACCTACTAGTATTCTCACACTCATTGGCTTGGGTTGTATTTTTTTTACATTCCACATAACACTATCTAGACCCACGGTAAGCCGGTAAGTGTTATAGAATCTAGAATGCGGATAAACATACGTAGATACTTTTTTTTTTTAAATATACATAGAAACACCCAGACCAATGCAAATAGCCATATTATTATTATTACCTAGCTTAGCCTTATTATTACCTAAATAAAAAAAATAAAAAATTTAGCAATTACGATGTTTGTTACTCAATCACGCTCAAACGGCTTCACCATTTTGGCAGAAATTTGGTACAAGGATAGCTTATAATTTGAAACAACACCTAGGAGTTTTATTCTTGGAGTGGGTTCCCGTGGTTTTTGGGAACGGTGGAACCTTATGCAGATGGAGCCGTAGGTAACAACTATTGGACAATAAAGCAATAAGATGCCAGTATTATTATAAATTTATTACATAACGATAACATATAACACGATATCAAGATTACCAACGAACTGACTCATTATATATTCAACTTATTTATGATAGAATGAATTCTATTCATATACCTACATCAATATTCTTATGCTGTCTTTGGCTTTAACTGAAACAAAGATTCAAATATAAGTTTACAATCGTTAATATCCAAAAGCTTTGCATATATATATGTCGGTGGCGCGCCGAGAAGCACGCCTCCCCATTCCGGGGGCGAGTTGGGGACACCGTTGTCTGCCCTCCCGAGGAAGCCCAGACTGTAAGGGATGGCCCTGGGTCAGCCGGGGTTTTTTTTTTTTATCGTGCGAAAAATCCCCACGGATACCACCCCCACGGAGCCAGTGGAGGCGGTTATGTCGGACTCGAACCGACTAAAACGCACGCCGTCTTGGGTCCTTGGCTGCCGGAGGTGAGATTGCCAAAAGCATATCTCTCGCACCCCGGCAGACCCAGGACCATCTCTTTCGAGATGGCTCCCTTCGGGTTGTGGGGACCAAAATGTCCCCATCTAGCCCCGGTTACGGGGAGGCGCACTTTGCGCCGCCGCCGAGGCCTGCTTCTGCAGTGACAGGCGGCTCCACCAGTCACCCCCAGGCCAGCGCTCATGAAGGACGGAGGTCGTTCTGCGACCTCCAACGTCCGGTTCGCCTTCGCTCTGCACGGGCTTCCCGGGCCCGGAGTCTGGTCCGGACCCGACCGGCCGCCTCCTTCTCGAGCATTACTTGCTCGCAGAAGGAGGCGGCCGCACTCCAAGCGTTTGCGCATCGTACCATCGCTGTGAGCAATGTGACGAGTGTGAGGACTCCCACCCCTAGAGCCGCCACTAGGACCCGCCTCGGCGTGTCCCACGCCGGGCACTCGGTCAGCGTGTGCAGCTCTGTGTCCTCGCTCGCATCACAGTGATGGCACTCGGACGTTGGCTCCTTCCGGATCCGACACAGGTAACTCCCGAAACACCCGTGTCCGGTAATCACCTGCGTCAGCCGGTACGAGAGGCTGCCGTGTGGCCTCTCTAGCCACTCCTCCATGATGGGTCTTACCGCCGCTATTACGGCGTGCCCTGCGCTTGGTCGCCCAAGTCGTAGCTCCCATTCCGATACCATGTCCCTGTGGAGCTGAGACCTCACGGCCCGAATTTCTTCGGGCTCGGGTTCCCGCCCCTGCTCCCGCGCCTCCTTACGATACCGATATAGCATCGAAAGGGCTCTCGCATCCAGGTTCCACGATAGGGATCCGGCAAGGAGACTCGCCGCCTCGAAGGATATCGTGCGGTACCCCCTAATGGCCCTGCTGGCCATTACACGCTGCGGTCCACGCAGCAGACGCGCATTGTGGACCGTCAGGGCGTCCGCCCATATTGGGCATCCATATAGGGCCATGGACCGCACGACTCCCGCGTAGAGTCTCCTGCAGGAGTCATCCGGCCCCCTCATGTTGGGCAGCAGCCGCCCCAAAGCGGCAGCTGTGTCCTTCAATTTGTTGGCCAGTCTTCGGAGATGCTCCCCAAAGTTCCACCGGCCATCGAGTACGAGCCCCAGATATTTCATCTGGGCCTTGACGCCGATGGAAATGTCTCCCACTATGAGACTGTGGGTCAGCCGGGGTGCGAGGGATATGTCGATGACAACCTCACCTCCGGCCTAGCACCACGACCCTCAGTCGGCATGCGGTTTTAGTCCTTTAGTCTTTAGTCTCTCCTGGCGCCGGCGGGGGATGAAATGAAATGAAAATGTTCGCGATAACAGACATGGAGACACGAGTGGAGCCGTAGCTGTGGGCTAGATGTTCATTAAAATGGCTTACAAACATCATAACAGTCAGTTCGAATACTAGGTATACTCTGTACCTTCATAAATAATATAAATTATTGTTCACAAACTCAAAACAACTCCGAATGATAATATTATATCAGGGAGTCACAGAAATAATTTAAGTTCCGCTCAATGCAATATTTGTGTGCATAACAATGCACACTTGCATCGATCTGTAGGTATATTTTTGTGCACCTAAATTTAATATCAATTATTTTATTAAATTTCCTCTTTATTCAATTAAAAAACTTATAATTTATATTCTTAAATACATATAAAAAAATAACATCTATTTAAAAATATAAAAAATAGTACCCCACCGGCATCGGGTACAGGGACCAAGCTGCCGGTGGTTAGGGCTCCAAGGAGAGGAACCTCCTCACAATGCGTGCCGTGTCGAGGATTACCGCCTTCTGCATTAGGCCCTTGACCCAACTGTCTAACGCGAGCCTCTTGAGGTGTTGGTCGAGGCTCTTGGCAATCAGTCCGTGAACCGACACGACTATCGGAACAATAATCGCCGAATCCACATTCCACATGTCGACAACCTCGTGAGCCAGGTCCAAATATTTTATTTGCTTATCTTTTTCGGCTTTCACGAGATTCTCATCATGCGGAATGGTGACATCGATAATTATTGCGCGGCGCTCTAATCGATCTATCACCACTATATCAGGCTTATTGGCTACAATAGTCCTGTCAGTGATGATAGATCGATCCCAGTACAATGTGACACGACCATCGTCAAGAACTGGGTCGGGCACGTACCTGTAATACGGCACCTCCGAATCTACAAGTTTATATATAAGAGCAAGTTGCTGATGGACAATCCTGGCTACTTGGTTGTGTCTATGCAAATACTCGCCGTTGGCTAGACGAGAACAACCAGAGATTATATGCCTGAGGGATTCTCCGGGACGATGACATGCCCGACAGATATCAACCGTACCATCCTTAAGGATATATCTCCGATAGTTGTTCGTCATTACAACTTCATCAGTAATTGCACAGACAAAACCTTCGGTTTCTCCAAAGAGATCACCGAAGCGTAACCAGGATACAGATGCTTTTAAATCTACATCGGGCCCATATAAGGCCCGATGAAATCGTCCATGCAGTTCTTTACTCTTCCATACTTCCTTGCGATCATTGATACTGAGTATTGCAGGCTTGCGCCAGTTCTCATTCGCAAGAGCGAGCGGGGTAAGTCCGCGGTCCACTGCCACTACATCTCGATGGACATCCACATTCACCTTGAGAAAATATTCTCTAAGGTTGCATATCTCGCGGTTGTGTAGAGTCTTAATGTTTAAAAAACCACGACCTCCAAACTTCCGCGGGATATACAACCTCATTACTGAGGAACGTGGATGGTGCATTCGATATGCAGTAAGCAGTGTTCGAACTCTTCTATCCAGGGCCTCCAACTCAGTTTGAGTCCATCTGAGTATTCCAAAGGAGTAGGTTAGGACTGGTATGACCCAATCGTTATAGGCACGCACCTTGTTACCGCCTGACAAAAGACTCTTCAGTACTTTTTTCAGACGGCAGAAAAAGCGCTCCCGTAACGATTGCTTCATACCCGACTCGTTAACACCTAACGCCTGTGACATACCCAGATATTTGTAGGTATTGTTCACAGAGAGGGATCTAAGTTTTGTAGAATCTGAGAGTTCTATCCCCTCAGATTCCACAATTTCACCTTTTTTTACATGCATGACCGCACATTTATCCACACCAAACTCCATCCTAATGGAGGTACTAAAAGTTTCCGTTATCTTTAGTAGCTCCATTAGTTGGCGGTTGTTGGGGGCAAACAATTTGAGGTCATCCATGTAAAGGAGGTGGGATATAACCTGACTACCTCTCTGCAAACAATAGCCTAGTCCTGAATCCTCTAACATAGTACTTAGAGGATTCAGGGCCAAACAGAACCACAAGGGACTCAAACTGTCACCCTGGAATATACCTCGCTCAATCTTTATAAGCTCACCGTCATCCGGAATATGTCGACATCCAGGATAGCGAAGAGCCGTACTCCATTGCCCCATACATGCCTTCAAGAAGGTGCAAAGAGTTGTATCAACTTTATACAACTCAAGCACCCTCAAGAGCCATGTATGTGGCACGGAGTCATAGGCCTTCTTATAATCTATCCAGCATGTCGCCATATCTCTCCGGTTACGGCGAACCTGCTGGTTAACAGCCGTGTCAATAATAAGGAGCTCTTTTGTGCCACGAGCCCCACTTCTACATCCATTCTGAGAGTAGGATAGAATGGAGTTTCTAGTTATATGACTAGTTATTTTTACTCTCAGAACAGATGTAAGAAGTTTATAAACTGTAGGCAGACACGTGATCGGCCTATAGTTCTTAGGGTTCATGGCACAACCAGACTTATAGAGCAGATGGGTGATGCCTGTAGTCATAAAACTTGGAAGCGAACCTGACTCTAAAGCTGACTGGAATTGAGAAGCCAAACGGGCGTGTGAGCTCCGGAGCCATTTTAACCAGAAGTTGTGTAGTCCGTCCGGACCGGCAGCTTTCCAGTTCGGTAGCGAACGGACTACACAAGCAATGTCATCTTCTGATATTATTATAGGCTCCATTGTTTCAATCGCTTCACACGATCGCTTGACTTTTCGCACCCAGTCACCCTCTGTGTGAGCAACGGGAACCGACCAGATGTTGCGCCAAAATGTGTTTGTGGCAGCAACATCCGGGAAGTGCTCGTCACCCACAGAATCAGCTCGCTCCCAATTTCTATACACCCATCTTTCATCTCTTTGGAATGTGCGATTCAGTGTATATCGGTCACATCTTTTTTTGTACCGCTTTATGCGGTTTGCCCATGCATAAACTTTCTGCTTCAAGAAGTCAATGCGCTCTGTGACTCGGGATGTATAATAAATTTATTATTACAAAAGAAAAGTATGTTTTACTTACTGCGTCGCTGACTTTGTCTACAAAGTCGTTGAAGTCTTTTTTAAGCTTATCGGCATTGAAGTTCTCTTTAATATCTTGACTGATTTTTTCGGCTATATTATTCAAATTCTTTTGAACATTGCTTAATGCACTTTCAGTCGAAGCTGGTGCCGGAGCATCCCGTTTTACAAACGCATGAACCTGTAATTAAAAAAATAATTCTTTAATCATCATTATCTGGATCTTACAACTGAATTCCCAACTCAAATTAAAAATTTCCAACTGAAATTTCCAAAAAAAATTCCAATTAGATCAGCTTACTAGTTGGAAATTTTTACATTCTAACTATGAAACGACCAAAGTTCGATATTTTCCACGAAGCAACTGCCTTCTGTCCTACACAACGTGCATGAGCTCCTCGACAGAAAATTATGTATTTTTTTAATCCAGCATGATACTGTTACCGGAAAACTTATTGCAATAACGTTTCGAAAATTTTTATTTACTTCCAAAGATTTTGTATTTGAGAGTGCTCAGTTACCGTGCAGTTAGTTGTACACACGAGGAACTCTCACTACCTTAAAATAATTCCTGTGAAATTCTTCCAAAACTTTAACTCAACGTTTTTCACTAATAAAAGCATAAAAATCTTAAAGATGAAGTTTAAGGAACTCCTAAATAATTGAAAGAAACTAACCAGAAACGAACATAATTTTCAAAATCAAATTATGAGATACTCACACTGACTAGGCAGATAGCCAAAAGGACAATCAACAACGACTTGTTCATTTTGGTAGTTGATAAATCAATTCAAACGACCTCACAGTTCAACAGCACACTAGCTACTGAAACAGCAACGCACGGAATCCTCTTTATCTAGAAAACCACTGGGACTCAATGTTTGTTTATTGTAATGACCCCGGGTCGTTTGTTCTTGGAAGGTAATTTATTAATTGGCTTGCAATGAACATTAACTGCCGAAGACTTTGGACCGTTCGCGATAAGTTGATGTAATTCATGTTTCTGGGGCCCCGCCGTGATCATCAACCAGGGTCTAAGCCAACCTCTCCGCCGAGATCGCATAAAGCAAAATCTTCAAGAGAACTTAATGCTATAACTTATTCCATGGATTCGAGATTCGAGATTACATGATTTCCATACAGATTTCGCATCGATTGGGATCATAACTAAATCTGGATCTAATACCACAATCAGGTATTGAAATTGACCGTTACGCATTACGCATATCGTCAGTAAATTAGGGGAAAACCAAATATTCTATTTTATGGTGTATGCTTCAAAACTCGTGGAGTTTTACATCGATGGAGCTCAAATTTTGAAAAACATCAAAGATATGGTTTGTTTTTTCACAACGTTAGATGGGGTAATCGGGTTATGATACTTTTTTACAACTGTTTTCCCGGGTGAAACCAGGATCCAGGCTGCTAGTATATTATGTAGATTTTTCATTGTTATTGTTGATTGTGTTGACTGACTCATGCGTCCAAGGTTCACAGTGAACGATAAACTAATATGCTAGCTTCGATTTTACAAATGTGTCAAGTCTTTGTTTAAATATTAGGTAGGATCTACTTTAATATTTCTATCATAAAATCATTATCCTCTTTGAGTTAATGCCGGTCACAGTCGAGGCCTTTACTTCTAAGACGAAGATCTACTTTCTGGCTCTTAGGCCCGTTTCTAGAATGACACTCAGCCTAAATCGCGATTTATCTGAGGACAAATTATATAGGCAATATAGCAAACCATCAATCTGTCTATACAATCTGTCCACAGATAAATCGCGATTCAGGCTGAGTGTCATTTTAGAATATGGGCCTTACTCACCTATCTACTTCACATGGTCTTGCGCATCCATAGTAGTAAAGAGACCTAAGAAATGGACTCATACTTCTTGGGTCTACTCTACTTACCGGAGTCTTTCTATACCACTAAGTGGCAGACCAGCACACGGCTCATCTGATGGAAAATATTAACTATGGCCTATTGACGTGTGCCACTATGGGCGACACACTTACTCTACCGATCCTTTAAAAACATTCCAATGCCATGTTATAGTCTCTTGGATAAAACGCAACAGGGAGACCATTCCAAAGCATGACCGCGCAGAGTGTGAAGTCCTTTTCATACCTCGGTTGCAGCGTGGGAGGATAAATTTATTTGTATTGTGGTTTAAAATTGTGAACATTCTTATAACGAATGATACAAAAACTTACTCACGCAGGGTTATCTTCTGTTATCAAAGGTCACAATATAGACAGTGAAGCATTAGAAATAAACAGAGTACGTAATTTAGAAATTAATGATGTTTTATAACTAGGTAGGTAATTACATCATTATATTGAAAATACCAATATTGATTATGTGATCGTTATAGCTTTTTCAGTTCTGTGGTTATCAGTGCCAGTAACATTGCTGCCCCCTAGTGGCAATTTGCTAAAAGAATAGAATAGAAGTATCAATGTATAGGATTGATACCTATAAATACATATGTTTACGAATGACATGAACGTTAAAATATACGTGTTTGTGTTCAAACGTGGTGTGACTAGTGCGATTTGTAAGTTCCCTTTAATTTGGTTTTAGGCTATTGTATTCAATGAGCAAAAAATCTCACTAATTAACATTGAATACAAAAATAATCAATACACTCACCAAGATACTTAGCTAAACGAAACAAACACGACCCACAACGATAATTTCGTAATTAGGTTGTATGTTTGTTTACATTGGTACAAAATGAATAATAATCCATATCCATACTAATATTATAAATACGAAAGTAGCTCTGTCTGTCTGTCTATCTGTCTGTCTGTATGTTACGCTCTCACGCCTAAACCGCTGAACCGATTTTGATGAAATTTTGTATAGGGGTAAATTAGACCTTGAGAAAGGATCCACGCGGGCGGAGTCGCGGGCAAAAGCTAGTAATATTATAAAAGCGAAAGTAACTCTTGGTAGGACGTGTAAATAGTCCGACCACTGGTATGTTTGCACACAGAGCGTGTAAGAACCTGTGACCTGAAGTTTGGTTGTAATAAAAAGAAAATACACATGTGACCGCTTCTATGAATGAAAACGCAAGAGAACCGGCACTGACCTGAGTTCCACCTCGTGAGGATTCAGCTGCAGACAGGCGTGGTTCCTGGCACGTGCTGGTAGGTAGGTAGGTGTCGACCGGCCGGTGACTTTCTTGAGTTAGTCGTTTTCTTCCGATACACTTCACTTATACTGACTTGAGAATGTGGCCAAAGGAACTTATAGAATTACACAGAAAAAGAAACGAGGAGTTGAAGTACTCAACTTCCGTTCGGAGCGGCAGCGGGTTGAAGAAGCAAAAAATGGGCGGGGAGATGATCCGCCGTGAAGCTTGAGAGTGTCGCTCGTAGGAACTTCAGTCTCAAAGTATAGTTCGAAAAAATCTGTGCACAGCGCCATCTATTGGCCTTCTTCAACACTAAGTGGTCAACAAATGAGCGCCAATACTCAAACATTATTCGATCACAGAAGCGGTTTTTTTAAATTACAAAAATTGAAATACAATTAAATTACCTATGTGGGAAATAATTAAGAAAGTACATAAGCGCTCCACCATGCACCCGGCTTTGGAACGTCGCAAGATGTTACGAAACAAACAAGCGAACACTGGCTGATTAGAGCCCATAGTGAATTTGTATAACATAATAATACACATAGCTAAAATAACAACTTAGACTAACAATATTCTATCTAAAGTATGTTTAAAGTTTGAGTTAAAAATTAAAGCTTAAGATTCTATTTAGCGTTGTAAGTTATTGCGTTGGGATAGGATACAATTTGGTTACAGCGCGTTTGTAAGTACCAGTATGCGTTTTAACCATTGCTACGCGAACCACGTCATCAGAGCCTCTGAACACGTCAGTAATGACTCCTAACGGCCAATTCAACGGAGCAGAATTTTCCTGCTCTAGAAGAACAACGGTGCCGATTTCTACTGGTTTGTCGGGAGTAGCCCATTTTTGTCTGACTTGCAACGTGCGCAAATACTCTACGTGCCACTTTTTCCAAAAGGAGTGGATCATGTTGTCGAGTAATTTTTTTCGATCTACCAAACTAATTCGTTGATCTGATAGATCAGCCGAGGGTAAGTATTGCAACGGTGTAGTCATTAAGAAATGTGCGGGTATTAACACCTCCGGATCAGGGTCAGAGGAGAGTAAGCCCAATGGGCGCGAGTTCAGAATGCATTCTATTTGAGTCAGTACCGTTTGCAATTCTTCGTATGTGAGTAATTGACTACCTATCACTCTGAACAAATGAGTTTTCATGCTTTTTATATTTCCTTCCCATATCCCACCAAAATTAGGTGATCTTGGGGGAATCATCTTCCATTCTATACGCCGAGATAGCAACTCCTTTGACAGCACGGTTTTAAAATTGGAGTTCAATAGGAACGTGTATAACTCTTCTAATTGTGCCTTCGCACCAATGAAAGTAGATCCGTTGTCAGAATAAAGACACGAAACGGGTCCACGGCGGGAAATAAAGCGTTTAAAGGCGGCTAAAAAATTATCAGTGGTTAAATCACTGGTCAATTCGATATGAAGGCCACGTGTGGCCATGCAGATAAACAATATAATGTATGCCTTTTGAGAATGCTGACCTCTACGACGAGAAAGTATGGTCTTTATTGGACCAGCGTAATCAACCCCAGTATGACAAAAGGCTTTGGCTTCTGATACACGATAATTGGGCAGATCAGCCATTATCGGTGTAGGGTGCGTTGGATTGCATTTAAAGCAAATGTTACACTTTCGTAACTTAGATCTGATAACAGTTCTAGCGTCTAATATCCAGAAGCGTTGGCGTATGATAGACATGAGGAGTCCAGGTCCAGTATGACAATTGACAACGTGAAAATGCTGAATTATTAGATCAACAACGTGATCGCGTTTAGGGAGAAGGACAGGATGTTTAGCTTCAAATGGAAGCATCGATTTAGAAAGTCTGCCACCTATGCGCAAAATGCCTTCTTCATCTAAGAAGACTGCAAGACTCAGCAGCTTCTTCGAGGGTAAGTCACCCTCGGCCTTTATCAATTTTATATCTTCAGCAAAGTGAACTGATTGAACGGCGAGAATCAATGCCGTCTCAGCGATTGACAATCCTGATACAGAATGAGGTTTGATCTTAGATTTAAATCGTGCGAATTTTAAAACGTATGCAATGATGCGTAGTAGTTTCTGCCAAGAAGAAACACGTTGTGCTAATGTACATAACAATGGCGACTCTGTGTGTTTTGTTGTCACACTTAACACATTTGCCTTATGCTCAGGTAAGTCAGAACAGTTGGCGGGAGAGAATCACTTAATAGGCCATTCATCAGGGGGGCCGCGGATCCATGCTGGACCGTTCCACCACAAATCATGAGTCAAAAGTTGCGAGGGGAGCATGCCGCGTGATAGACAATCACTCGGGTTAATGGCTCCGGCGACGTGATAAAAATGTTTAGCGTTCAAGTTTTCTTGACACTGAGCGACCCGGTTGCTAACAAAAATCGACCACCGATGTGGTGACGAGTGAACCCATGATAAGGCAATCGTGGAATCAGAAAAGGCGTAAATGTCAGTAACGGGAATGCGTAATGCATAAGAATCACGTACAGTTCTTATTAACTTTGACATAAGCAAAATAGCACATAACTCTAATCGAGCAAGCGTAGTAATCTTTGTCGGAGTGACCTTTGATTTCGCACACAAAATGCGAGTTTGAATGCTAGATGGGTAGGTACAATGTGCATAAATAACACATCCCATGCCATTCAGGCTTGCTTCACAAAATGCGACAAGACGTAATTCGCAATCAACTTCGACACCTATATATCGCGGAATTTTTAATGTGTCAAGCAATTTTAATTCTTGAACGAGAGCGGAAAAGCGTGAGCGTATATGCTCTGGAGCAGGGTCATCCCAATCACTCTTACTAAGCCAAAGTTCCTTAATTAACAACTTGGCGTAGAGTATCACAGGTGCCACCAACCCGAGCACGTCAAATAGTCGCGCAACTATAGAGAGTATATTTCTCTTAGTGCACTTCTCATCTACCAAGGTGGATGTGAAATAAAAATTATCTCCACATGGCTCCCACGAGAGACCTAAAACCTTTGCGACATGACTGCCAACATCAAACACAAGCGATTTGCGGTGAGTATCAGGAAGTGAGTCTAGCAGCACAGAAGAATTGCTAGACCACTTCACTAAGTCAAAGTCGCCAGCCTTGAACAGTTTTATCAAGTTGCGAGCTAAGTGTACAGCAGTGTCCTCATCAGGTGCGGAATGAACTGAATCGTCAGTATACAGACAGGTCTCTGCCACTTTCGCGGCGTCAGGGAAGTGCGGACTCATGTCAGTAGCCAGCTGACGCACAGCACGTATAGCTATATACGGACTTGACTTCAGACCAAACGCCTGTCGATTAAACACATAGGTCTGAATTTCATCCGATTCCTTGAACCTGAATAAGATGCGCAGGTATTTACGATGGTCAACAGGTACGCCAATACGTAAATAATGTTGTTTTATGTCAGCGTTCATTGCGATAGGAAATAGCCTAAAATTTAATAATAATAAAAACAGGTCTGCCTGTAAATTGGGACAAATATGTAAAATATCATTGAGCGAAAGACCAGTGTGGGTTTTAGCGCTCGCGTCTAACACAATACGTGGCATCGGTTTGTCATGTCGAACTACTGCGTGATGTGGTATGTAATAACCATCCATAGACAAATTAGATTCATCAACGAGACTAAGATAACCGTTATCTAAATAATCCTGAATAACCTTATTGTAATTTTCGCGTACGGTTGGTGATTGACGAAGTTTACGCTCGAGCGACAAAAACCGGCGGTGAGCGACGCCGCGCGAGTTCCCTAGTTCAGAGGGATCCTTGCAGAACGGCAGCGCAACAGTATAACGACCTACGTCATCGCGAGTCACAGTAGATGTGAAAATATTCTCGCACTCGGTTGCTTCTGGAGACAATAGGCGCTTCACAGGAACTTCCTCAAGTTCCCAAAATTTTTGCACTAAATCATTTAGTGCTAGCGCAGAAAAGGATGCGGTTGTAGGCACAACATCTTTACGTGGGTAATCACCCATAAGTACATACCCAAACGCGGTTGATAGTACACAAGGGGCACTGGGACCACACTCGACTCTATTTCCTAAGTAGATATACGGGAAGAGCTGTGCACCTAATACTATATCAATGTTTCCTGGAATGTTCCAGCTTAACCCATTTGCAGCCAAATGAAAACTGCTAAAGATACTTTCTAAATTCTTTTATTAATGGACAATCATGAAGTAAACTTATGAATGAAACTTAAAAATACTGAAATGTGAACATTTTTCAGGAAGTTACAGGGGGGTTCCCAAACTGGCACAATAGCTTCTTACGAGTGAAAATTTGTAAAGCACGACTTTTCAATACAAAGTGTCTTTTTGCATTTTTTACAGCTCCAACGACCTCTAACATGACATATAAACCACCTCACACGTTTTGGGAGCTTCTCGGGTACATGTTTAATGCCATTTAATCGCAAACCTTCTATGTTGGATGATGATGGACGAGCTACATTTCGTTGCGGTGCTTGGCTGAGATAATATCTGGCGACGCTTATTCGAAATAGCAGTTGATCCATTGGTTCTTCTTTGGCAATTATTTGTAATCTCCATGCGTTTGCCATAGCCATCTCCATCAAATAAGTGAATAGTACCCACCACCACTTATTACCGTGAATACCAATCATAGTGCATACTTCATCATCAAACTGTTTTTCAAATATTTGAACTGCTGTCAAATGTGTCAACTCCTGTTTTACAAGAGATTCTATGTCTAACAAGCTATCAGTTTGTACAACGTTTGTTGAATATGTCGGTGAACATTTTCGCCATATTGTTACATCGGATGAACGGTGGCGAACAGAGCCAGTAGACAGCGCTGATGGAGTGGTACTGATTCGCATTCTTTTAGCAGCTAAAGGTTCATCATCACTACTATATTCGGATGAGGAGTCCGCACCAACTTCACGAACAAATACCTCAATACTGCCAGGGACGTCGTTAGGTAAAGAACGAGGCGTCATATCATCGTCACCCTCTTCGTCATCTGTAACAACGCTTGGATTAGGTGGAATTATAGCCAAATCGTATTCTACATCATCGTCACTATTTTCTTCCAAGGCGTTTATAGCTTCTTCTAAGCCCTTGAAGCTATTGCTCCCACTGAAATACTGCTTGCGACTCATTTTGATTCTGCAATAAAGAAGATATATTTAGTACACTTATAGCCATTGTACCAATATTGGTACACCTAAGTTTAGGTACCTATATTTTCTTATACAAGTAAACTTATTGCATCAGAATATTTTCATGTTCAAGATAATATAGATATCTTATGATAATGTGATCAAATAAATTATTTCTTTAGCATATTTGACAAATAGAAAAAAGAGTACACTTACCTCCACTGTCCTAACTTATAAGAAACTTTAACACTTATGAAAAGTAATATTTATAAACAAATAGGTATTCATTCGATAATCGTTATATGAAACCAACGCAATCTTAACTAAACAACGAAGTAATAAGAGGCTGACTATAAATTATGACATGGGGGTACATTTGAAAAAACTAACTGTTCCCAAATTGGTACAGTGGTCGACAATGGGTGAAGTCAGCAAGCGGTAAATTGCGAAGATTTAACTCGCGATCACACTTAATTAATTGCGAGGGCAATTGATCCGTAAGGCTATTCATAACTAACGCATGTATAGTATACTTATGATCTGCATAAATACGAGATTCAATGTCCAAATACACATAGCCTACTATCGGGTGCGAAGTGGAACCAACACCTTTGACAACAGAATTACTCATTGGTATTATTGGTAAATTTAATAAACGACAACAGGACAATGTTATTAAGTTATTCTGTGAGCCATTATCAATTAGACATCTGACTACAGATTTATTTCCAGTGCTACCTTTAGGGCGAGCATACACCTGAGCGGTTGCCAAGAGAATATCACACTTATGGCTAGAGGCATACGAATGCACAGTGCTTGAAGCGAGCGGTGACTCAGGAGTGAGACTAACATGGTCGCACTGGGGCGGCGGGGAAGCGACAGCAGTCGTCGCATGCAAGTGCGAATTATTAACATTATTATCAAAATGCAATAATTTATGATGTTTTTTCTGACAGAAGCAAACTGACGTACTTTTACATTGCGGGAGATTATGTAATGTGCTTAGACAATTGACGCAACCACGCTTAGATTTAATAAACTCATATCTAGCCTTTGCATTTTGCATATTTTTAAACTGAGCGCAGTCATACAGGTGTCGGTGGTCGCTGCCGCCACATAAACAACAGGACGCGTTAACTGCGGCGGGCGCATTCGACTTATTATTAATCGGCTCACTGACAACAAACGACTTAGAATTACGCTGTACACGCCTATCACTAGACTGTGGCGTCCCAGCAGTGGACGACTTCGCATATGACGAAGACCGCGGGTTTGACCGTTCAATCATCTTAGCATGATCTTGTACAAAGTCGATCAGCTGTTGCGTCGTAGGTATATCGACACCTCGAACAGAAAGTTCGAAAGGCTTGGATGGTTAGAGTGTCCATTTTCCTCAAGGCACATTGTAGAAACATGAAGTCCGTTAAATCATTTATACCTAACTCTTTAAGCGCGGCGATAGAGGAGGAATATATACCTATAAATGAATCAAGTGAGTTCACACTAGGTGAAGAATTCTTTAAGTCTAATATATTATTAAGATAATATGAACCTAATGAACGTTTATCTTGGTATTTCTTGACCAAGGCGTCCCAAACTATACTGTAGGTCTCACTTGACGGAACAATACCGGCAGTGAACTTTAATGCGTCATTGGTTAGTTTTGAGAATAGGTATTGCACACGTTGCCAATCAGACAATTGTTTGTTTGAATGAATATTGGCCTTAAAGGACTGATAAAATGTATTCCAGTTTTCAGGGCGTCCGTCAAAACTCGGAATCACAAGCATTTCCAATTTCACTACAGACGCGTTCGAATTACTCGACCCGTGTGAGGCGACCTCCTTGACCTTGGGAGTAGATAATTTATTTCTAATGCGTTTTATTCTCGAATACAATTCATCAAATGAGTCAAGGCAAGAATAGTCGGGTTCCACAGGGGATTCTAATGATAAATTTGAGCTATTTATTTGATCCACAATCGACTCGAACTTATCGCGAACATCATCGATGGTCTCGGTCTCAGCCAAAAAATCCTCACTAGATCGCGTCGTTATATCAAAACAAACAATTGATTTCGACGATTTATACCAACGAGTAATGCGTGCAAACAATAATTCCTTCTTTTGATTCAACATAATAAGCTTCGTTTCGAGATCTGACGACATGTTTGCAAATTAACGATAGGTAGGACCTACCTATTGAAATATAACAAGAAGATTATCTAACACAAACAGTTTACATATACTTTTTATTGAAAATTGTACTACGGCTTATTATATAATAGCGCAAGTAGCACGGCGGAGCGGGAATGTAACTACCTACGTAACTAGATAGGTACCTACAAAGTTACGCGTATGTGAATAGAATGATGAGTATTTACCAATTAATACGTAAATCACCAACTATTATAAATATCTACCAATTATTACGTAGATTTAGCGTTTTAAATGCAGAATTTACCAAATAATTTACGTAAATCTGTTAGCGAATGAAAGTAATGAAACTAAGATGGCGGAAAGAATTCACCAAAATTACGTGAATCTTTTAATTAAATGAATAGGAAAGAAATATTATTCACCAATAATTACGTGAATATGTTATTTACTGGCCTATCCGACTCGTAAGGACCATAAGTTATGGTAGGACGTGTAAATAGTCCGACCACTGGTGTGTTTGCACACAGAGCGTGTAAGAACCTGTGACCTGAAGTTTGGTTGTAATAAAAAGAAAATACACATGTGACCGCTTCTATGAATGAAAACGCAAGAGAACCGGCACTGACCTGAGTTCCGCCTCGTGAGGATTCAGCTGCAGACAGGCGTGGTTCCTGGCACGTGCTGGTGGGTAGGTAGGTGTCGACCGGCCGGTGACTTTCTTGAGTTAGTCGTTTTCTTCCGATACACTTCACTTATACTGACTTGAGAATGTGGCCAAAGGAACTTATAGAATTACACAGAAAAAGAAACGAGGAGTTGAAGTACTCAACTTCCGTTCGGAGCGGCAGCGGGTTGAAGAAGCAAAAAATGGGCGGGGAGATGATCCGCCGTGAAGCTTGAGAGTGTCGCTCGTAGGAACTTCAGTCTCAAAGTATAGTTCGAAAAAATCTGTGCACAGCGCCATCTATTGGCCTTCTTCAACACTAAGTGGTCAACAAATGAGCGCCAATACTCAAACATTATTCGATCACAGAAGCGGTTTTTTTAAATTACAAAAATTGAAATACAATTAAATTACCTATGTGGGAAATAATTAAGAAAGTACATAAGCGCTCCACCAACTCTGTCTATCTGTCTGTATGTTACGCTTTCATGCCTAATACACTGAACGGATTTGATGAAATTTCGTATAGGGGTAGAATAGACGTTGAGAAAGAACATGGGCTATGTTTGGTCGTGATAGCGGACATCAACGCGGGCGGAGCCGCAGGCAAGTTGATATATGTAAATAATACTAAAATCATGATTTCACAATAAATAATCCCCAACAATGATGAGACAGCCTAAGTGGCGTAGCGGTAGTGAACACAGCCGCTACGCAGGAGGCGCGGGTTCGATCCCCGCTCAAAGCAAATATTGGTATGCACGAATATGGGTATTTACATTGGACTGGTCGTGCCTCGGACGGTCGTGGTTAAGCCGTCGGTCTCGGTTGCCATACGAACAAATATGGCAGTTGAAACCATCAAAAGTCTAACAACTGGTCTAGCTGCAATGCTTCGAAATCGCCTTTGGGTTGAGGAGGTCAGATGTTTAACCAAATCCGCAGTTAGACTGGTAAAGCGAACTCCAGACTCCAAGCTGAAAGCTCCGGATGCGACTGGGATCAAGGCTAAGATGAAAAGAGGGAATAATGAGAGAACACTCGTAGGCTAATAACCGGTTTCTGAATTAAGAAATTGAATTGAAAACTGAAGATGAGTTACCATTTACGGACGTTCTGTATGAAAATGCACGTAAGTTACCTATTAACAAAACTAACCACCATTTGCTCACTAGCAACCTTAGTTACAGCTTACCAAGGCTTCTGAGTAGCTGAGGATCAGTTGCGTGTTACTTAATAAAATATGTGACCTTGTTTAGGGGTCGAGGGGTCGAGAGTGGACTAAACTAAATTAACTTGGAGACAATAATGATAATTCTATTTAGGTAATTTGAACATTATTTGGCAGTTGGGTAACATATTGTTTTGTTATCTATACGTACTATTAATAAGAAACAGCTTTGGTTTTTAACTCTTGTCCGGTCCTCGTATATTCCACATTAGCTTTTGTAAAATACGAGCCAGTATTTACTTAGGACAAAACATTTAAATCCATACTTCCACATAGATTGGCTACGAAATTGTTCTTGTCGGGGTTTTTCATGTTTGCATAAACCCTCATTCGAGGATGTTTGGGAAGTGGGAGCGAAAGAAATATATTTTTGAACAATATGTATCAGTTCATGAAAAATTTATAAGTACGTGATCGAGTTTTCAGAAGTTAAAATGTATTATTTAGGTACTTTACAATATTCAATCGGTTATTATAAGTACAATTGTATATTATGTTTATCAATTTTATTAATAAAACTATGATCAATATGTGTCGGGAAGCGTCGGTAGCTTAGTGGTTTAGGAGTCGGCCTTACGATCGAGAGGTCCCGTGTTCGAACCCTGGCCATTACACTACCAACGTGAACGCACTCCTAGCACAAGCAATGTAGCTTGTTGGAGGGGTTATATGGAATATTAGTAACTTCTGTTCTAATATTCTTTAAAAAATATATATATATATCTACCTACCAACGTGGCAATGTGCTGGCCACGTCTGTCGAAGGACCGATGGCCTTTGGAGCAGATGAATGCTAAAATGGAGACTGCGAGAAGGCAAATGGACGGTGGGACACTCCCTAACCAGATGCACTGATGACCTGAAAAGGTATCTAAGACAGACTGGAAGCGGAAGACAGAGGATCGGGTGAAATGGCGCACATTGGGAGAGGCCTATGTCCAGCAGTGGACTGCGGTGGGCTAATTGATTGATTGATTGGATCAATATGATAATAAAAATAAAATTACTTACATACATGGATATTCTCAGGCTTGTAAATCCCCAAAGAGGTAAGCGTACCTAGTAACACCCACTACTTTCGGTCCGGCGTAAAAGGGCGAGCCTATTGCCGTCTAGCGGGCACTTTATCTTGGGCTGTATATTTACTGCCAGATCGAGAACAGCCCTATCCTTTAGTCGCCTTTTACGACACCCTCAAGAAGAGATGGGGTGGTTCTATTCTACTCCACCAGTTACCAACACGGCCACTGATATTACATATACCTACTTACTTTTATATAATTGTATATGTTGCGAGTACTAGTAACAATATATGCGATAGAAACGTTACCATTTACACTTTTTTTTTTTTTAGAAAGAAAGAAAGAAAGAAAGAAAGAAATCATTTATTGCTCGAAACACGGTATGTTACAATGGTGTTATATATAATTAATGAAAGTCCGACATATTTCGCAGATTCTCTGCATGCAACGTTAGTTATATACTAATGGACTAATGTCACATAGGTATAATATGTAAGAATTGTAATATTTTATACCGTTTGAAAATTTTAATACAATAATGTCAATTTTTGTGTCATTCACGCATGCAATAATAAAATTTCAATAAAAATAATACAATATAAGAAATAATGATACAATTAATCATGTCATATAATAATTACACCCATAATTCGAATTTACACTCTGAATGTCATTAACACTGGAATAATCATTAATAATATAGTCCTCAAACCAGATACAATCATCATAATCGTAATATCGATTACGTACCTAATAGTTTAAAAAAAAAGGTTAAAAGTTGAAAAAGTTGGTATTGACTGTGACTCCGGAGGACTTCGCATTTTATTTTCCTCTTTATTGGTAAGTTGAACAGCAAAATATTTGCTACTTTTTCTGTGAAAATTCTATAATAAACCTGACTCAACTAAATTGTACATAATATAATGTTTTAAAAACTCTGAGACATAATATCTCAAAGTATATTTTATTTTTCTATATATGTCATTACTAGCTTTTGCCCGCGGCTCCGCCCACATGGATGTCGGTTATCGCGACCAAACATAGCCTACGTCCTTTCTCAGGGTCTAATCTACCTCTATACCAAATTTCATCAAAATCTGTTAAGTTTTTTAGGCGTGAAGCGTAACATACAGACAGAGTTACTTTAGCATTTATAATATTAGCATGGATTATATTACATAGAAATTGATAAATGTGAAAATACACCTAGATATAATTAAAAGCAAGAAATATTATTGAGATATAACAAAAATCAAACAATAAATTTATATTTATCACATTTATTATTCTTTATTGGTTCCGTGTTAATATTTGACAAATGAGTTATTTATTCATCTCATAATATATTATTACATAATATTATGTACATAGTTCATATTTTTATTTTTAGCTGGAATCACAATTTAATCTGCTAATGAAGCGGGAGTCGAATTTGGCGCTGTGAGATCTTCAAACTGTAAAAAATATGAAAGGATGTGTATTAGAGAACATAGAAAAAGATAAAAAGTGAGTGTCACGACCATCGAGGTTAGGCATATCATATTCTATTTCACAAAGGTAGTCAATATTTTTATTCTTAATACATGTTTTTTATAACATAACATAACATAAACATAACATAAACTCACGCCTGTATTCCCCGAAGGGGTAGGCAGAGGTGCTAGCACCCACATTTCGCCAGTTTATGTTTAGGTCCCAATGTAATAGGTGGCGAGCCTATTACCATTAACCGGGCACTTATAAACCTACGATAAATACACACATAACTTCGAAAAGCATCGAAAAGTCATTGGTGTGTGCCATGGTAAACCTGGGTCTCAGCAGTCCATTACCCATACCACTAGGCTACCGCATTAGGAAATTTAAAAATACATCAAGATGATTTAGTCTCATGAAACTATTTTTGGGCGATTTCATTGATCGAAGGCATATCTTGACTTTGTCGATGACCACAATACCGCAGGTGCAGCCATTGAAAAAAAATGTGGGTTAGTTCAGCCACATCTCAGTTAGACTGGAAACCTAACCCCAACTAAGTCGAGAAAAGGCTCAAAGAAAAATTATTACTACTAATGATAAATGAAGTAAACATTACCGCCTTCGAAAACCTGTTAATCTGGTCACCGATGACATTGAAAACGGGTTGTAATTTCTTCTCGATATTAACGTCCATAACTGCCTGGGCCACGCTCTGGTCAATGCAGGTCCTTAATGAGTCGATGTTCTTTTTGAAAGCATCTATAGGATCCGGTGGCGGTGATGGAGCATCTCTTTTGACGAAGGCATCTGTCTGTGAATCCAAATAAATAATAACATATTAAAAAAAAATTGTATCTATTCGAATACATCGGAAAAAATTAAATGCTCAAGTGGGACTTGAACCCACGACCTTTCCCTTATGGTATAAAAATGAAATAATTATTAATAAAAAAAAAAGCAAACAAGAAGTAAGTATATATTCTTTGCTAAATTTTACACACGTAAACCGAGGCTATCGTAATAAAGTGTGCGGTGTAGAACAAGTTGCCCCCCTCAGTGATAAGCAAATTATATTACTTACCTCCATATTTCACCTAATAATCATGTTTTTAAAATGAAATAATATGCAGACGATATCACTACGAGAGAAGGAGAACTCGAAATGAAATCCGTGCTCTGTACCAACCAGTGTGGCCAGCGTGGAAATAGTAGATCAAAGCTTCTTAACATTGAGAGAGGCTTATCCAGCAGTGTACTGATAGCCCTAATTGATGAAAAATATGTTTGATTAATTTGAAACACGTTCAACTCGAATGCGAATATTTTCATATCATTGACTAGAAAACCTTCACATCGTTCATATTTCACAGAATTTGTGAGTCAAGTGATAATGTAGTTTTACCATAACTATACCTAATATACATGCGTATTCATATTTTTACTAACCTCAACATATAGTAATACAGCACAAAACAGAATAACGTATTTAAAAAACATATTTCACGAAAAATACAACTTGTCGCAATAGATGATCGCACTATGGCCTTACAGGTAATAAATCGCTACTACTTAAGTATGTGTATGTACTGACCCAGGTACAGTCGTTTACACGGCTATGAGGAAAATTAACAAAATAATACATTAAAGAACACTGGTGAATTACCGAATTACCCCTGCTTAGGCCAATTTGGCAAACTAAAACATATAATTCGCAAAAATGGTTTTATTAATTTTAGCTATGTTGGAAAACGCCAACATACAGACCTTTCTTGTTTGACTCCCAATGGGGATTTCTACTCATATTTTAGTATTAAATTTATAACTGAACGAAAGCTGATACATAATTTTAATTAACACTTAGTAGACAAAGAAACACTTATCTGTGTCTAGACATAGCCTAACTACCTCGTTAGTAATATTTTAATATACTAAAACGATTAACAAAAAGTTCTAAAATTTTATGTTGATTTGAGGTCAGGCTCTGCTAAATTAACATCAACTCCTGTTCACCATTCTATATAGTAGGTACTACTATCATAATACATGACCTAACACGAGCAATTTAGCTTAGCTGGAGGGGTTAGAGGGAATATTAGTAATTTCTGTTCTAATATTCTTAAAAAAAATTCTTTAGAACTTAGTAATAATAAGTTATATTTCTGAAAATATTAATTTTCGTACGAAGTAGTTTATTGAATAAAATATCTGATATTAAATAAGTTTGGTAATTACATGATGGATTTGAAAAGTTTCATACTTCTATGATGACAAAGAAGTCACTTTGATAAAGATTTTGTGCTTTCATTTACAAATATTCGTATTTGAAATTTTGACTGTGCCTGTACGATATTAATTGGTATAATAGACAAAGTGCTTACTTCTAATTACACAAAGGAATCGAACGCTAAGATGGTACCGATACTTAGTATTCGTAACCAATCAAGAAATTAAATTGTTTGAATTGACGCACCATAACATGTAGATACATATACTGCTACTCAAGTTAAACATACAATAAAATACCTACCCTTGAACTAACAAACTTAGAAATACATACAGCAGTCAATGTTAGTTTATGAGTTATGTGTATTGAGACAAAAATAGATAATATAATAATACATTAATTATACTTCAAATTTGCAATTTAATTAATTAAATTATATTTTAACATATTATATTTTAAGAATATTTTTGAAATACTACTGTTTGAAATCTTATATTTTTATTGAATTTGGTTCCTTTACTTTAATTTTTTTGTAACAATAATTTGATGATGATAATCAATGCTTTAAATTCATTTACCTTCTTAATTTTCAATAATGACTAATGATTACGGAAACGAATGGAACTAAAAACCTTCCTCAGTATAGTATTGTGGTAACTCATAATGGTGATCGTGTGTAAAGCTCTTGAAGATACGTCTGAACGAATACAAAAATAATAATATTATGAAAACAATTTACCGTGAAAGGAGATAAGACGAATACGTATCCATACCGACTATTAAATCATTTTATAGTAGATGTACATGTGTGTACATCCATACTTCCATATCTATACTAATATTAAAAATGCGAAAGTAACTCTGTCTATCTGTCTGTATGTTACGCTTTCACGCCTAAACCACTGAACCGATTTGGATGAAATTTGGTACAAGGGTAGATTAGACCTTGAGAAAGGACATAGGCTATGTTTGGTCGCGATAACCGACATCCACGCGGGCGGAGCCGCGGGCAAAAGCTTGAAAAATATAAAATACTTGGTGCCGTGTTGATTTCCAGTGGAGTAAAATAGAACCACCCCAACTCTTCCTGTGGGTGTGGTAAAAGGCGACTAAAGAATAGGGCTTATTCTCCACACGACAGTAAACATACAGCCCAAGACAAAGGGCCTACTAGACGGCAATTGGCTTGCCCCCATTATATCGTTTGGGACCGAAAATCATAATTGGCGAAACGTGGGTGCTAATACACCTCTGCCTACCCTTTCGAGGATTTACAGTCGTCAGTATGTATGTATGTAAAAAATAATTGCGTTTTTTTTTAACCGTGGGGGAAAATCCTTCATGGATGTTATGCCCAGAAGCCTATGGTTGGGAGCCCCGGGTAAGCCCTCGGAAGGATGTCCCAGGACTCCCATCAGACCTACGGCTACAAATGCGGCCTCGCCTAGGGGGTGGTTCGGGTACTATCCCGTGTCTATGGGGGGGTTTTCGGGTGTCATCCCGCTTCTTAGAGGGGGGGGGGGGGGGGCTTGCGTGAATCCCTCACGTCACGCTGCCGTCAGGCCCCCAGTCATGGAGGCCGATGGTCTTCGGCGAAGACACTTCGGTGGCGTCCAAGCCGCCGACTGCGGAACTCGGGTGGGAGAGTTTTCTCCCGCTCTCGCCCCGCCGCCGCCTCTTTCACGAGCATGACCTGCTCACATAAAGAGGCGGCGCAGTCCCACTTACTCCCACTGGAGACCATGGCTCACACCATGGTCTCGAGCGAGAGAGTGCCCACGCCCAGGCCGACCACGAGGACTTGGCGCTGTTGCGCCCACGCCGTGCTCTCCACCAGCGTGTGGAGCGCTGTGTCATCGCTGCGGTCCTCGCAGTGCTGACACTCGGCCGTGGTTTCCCGGTGTCTTCGCCACAGATACCTACCGAAGCTAACAAATAATTGGGTTATGTTATACTAACGAAACTGAGCACATTTTTTTTGGAATTCTTATCTGTTTATTCGCAAGGGACGCAAAAACTACTGAACGGATTTTGATGCGGTTTTTTTTTAAATAGTCTTGGTCAGACTTACATTTTTTTGGTCGCGATTGGTTTAATAGAATTTGAGGATAGGACTACAACTCGTGAAAACCGACATTCACCCGGGTGGAACCTCGAGCTTCAACTAGTCTGTCTTTTTTGTTTTTTTTATTTGTTTGTTAAACAAATACATAGAATACGTAAAAACGTTCTTAGAATTTTAGTAGTCCCAAATCATTATCTGTATATAAACAAGTAAGTTAGTAACCGAACAATAGATTAAATTACCTATAATCAGCTCGGCGAACCTTGATCCCTATGACAGTTCATACTAGTGACGGGTCGTGTCGATATATCGCAACTTTTTATAGGCAAAGGCGTGACTTGCATTCAGCCACATCGATAAACATGTTTTTAAAATATAATCTACATTACTATAATTATAATGCTTGTTATATTTACAAGTATCCGTGTATTTGTATATGGGGTTGCCAATATTCCGATGCAGAGGTAACATGGTCGGACTGTATAATTTTAATGTGAATTAAAATTTTAGTTATAGCAACACTATCTGATCTGTCACTACGCTAGTACTGTCAGTTCGCTACGCCAGTACGAGTGCTAACGCCTTGTATGCGCCACGTGTTTTGTTGTGTCAACGGAATCCTTTGTTTATTACTATTGTTGTTTTCTGTTTTTGTTATTGTTGCTGTTTTGTTTTTGTTGGTGTTTCAAAATGCCGAAAAGACTGAGAAAAACTGTACTCAACAGTGAAACGCGGGAGTTTGTTGTACGCTTGCGTGACTATTTTGCTCGCGAACTACAAAATGGCGGACCTTTGTTGCCACTTGACAACGTACGCGACCGTGTTGCTGATGCTTTGGGAATTGGCAAAGCTACCGTTTCCCGAATTACAAAGGAGAAGTTCGGCGAATCGTCGATGGAGGAGAACAAATTATCAACTCCAAAGAAGAAAAAACATAATAGGGCACGACCCGTAACTAACCCCGATGATTTCGACATGGCAGCGATACGAAACCATATTTACGGCTATTATTTTCGAGGTGAACTGCCGACTTGCACAAAATTATTAGCGTCGCTGAAATCGGCTGATTTATTTAAAGGTGGATTCACTTCTCTCAGACAGGTTATAAAAAAATGTGGATTTCGTTATGGGAAGTGTGACAAAAGAAAAGTGATAATGGAGCGGAAGGACATTGGATTGATGAGGTGTGATTTTCTACGACAAATAAAAAACATCGAGAACTGGGACAAGGTGGTTTATCTGGACGAAACGTGGCTCAACGCCAATCACTCAGTCTCCAAAACATGGACAGACGACACAGAGAAATCCTGTACCAAAGCACCAGAAGGCAAGGGCCAGCGTTTGATTATCTGCCACGCTGGCACAGCCAAAGGTTTTGTACCTAACTGCTTGTGGGCCTTCAAATCCGTGAAAACAAGTGATTATCACGAAGAGATGAATTTTGAGAATTTCAAGAAATGGTTCACAAAACTATTAGACAATTTAAACGAGCCCCACTACATTTTAATGGACAACACTCACACTCTGTGCAAATTAATAAAGCGCCTACCGCGAACAACAATAAAGGCGAAATAATAGAGTGGCTGCAAAACAATGGTGTGGCAGCTAATACTCAAATGCTGAAAAAGGAATTAGTTAGATTGTTGAACCTTCATAAACAGCAAACAAAGAAGAAATATTTCTTGGATGAGATGGCAAAATCAAAAGGGCACACCGTGATTCGGCTACCGCCCTACCACTGCCAATATAATGCAATCGAAATGATATGGGCGCAGATCAAAGGTGGGTTGATTTGTATTTATTTTAACATGTTTTTATTTAGGTCACTGGTGACTGTCTAGTCGGCTAGTACTATTTAAAGCTATTTTATTTCACTAGCAAATTGCATTTTTATTTTTATCCATGTGCTTATATCAATTACACACTTTTAACGTACAAAATTATGTACTTATAATGTACTTACCCCGATCTCGCTCTTTGACTTTGCATCATTTTCAATCTAAACCATTATTGTTTCAGGTTGTGCAGCCAGGCTTAACACCACTCCACCATTCACAGCTAATAAAATGCTTACGTTGCTACAAGAGGCATGTAGTCAAGTGACTCCGGACAATTGGAGGAAAGTGGTTGAAAAGACGAAAAAACTATGCTTAGATGATTGGAATCGAGACGTGCGATACGACAATATAGTAGACCAGCCGTTTTTAATAAACATAGGAGAAAGCAGCTGCAGTTCGGATTCCGAGTCTGAGACGCAATCGGTGACACCATTGTCAGATTCAGATTAATGTATATTAAAAAATCATAAATAAACCGCTTTTGTTTTATTTGAGTAGGTATATACAATAAATTTGTTAAATCTCCTTTATTTTATTATCGCAAACAACTTAAATGATTATAAATCTGACACTAAGAGCGTAGGTGCTCTATTGATGTATTTTGTACACTCGTTTCCATTTTCGATATTTGTTTATCGATACTTTTCCGCACTAGTCGATATCTTCCAAACGGAGTAACTTTTGCAGGACGTCAACGTAAAGTCTGATTGAGATAATTTCTTGTAAGTGTTAATAATTATTATAATTCCAACGGGATATTATTGTAATTGCATATATCTGCCTAAAATTAATAAATATCATTTTTAGACACCGCCAATTCGATTATAATATAACGGTGACGCTACTACAAGGTTGTGTCGTGGGAATAACTGTCAGTGTCATAGGGATCAAGGTTCGCCGAGCTGATTATAAAACTCATTGACAATTCACTGTCATTATATTTCTTATCTAATGTATAAAGGTCAACAAAAACAAACACATTCATTCGTAGAAACGTTAAGTTATGCTCAACATTATCTATTGTTTCCCTAAATTCTTCTTTCTGTTTCAACTATGGTTTTTCTGCGATTTATAATTTGTTATCAGGCTATTCAGCGTCTGTTTTCTCTACCTACTGAGTTAACATTATTCTTTATTCCTACTGCATCTGCTGATTAGGCATCAAAGACAGATAATGCTGGGATCCTACTCATATTATAAATATGAAAATGAGTGTAGATGTTTCTAAATTCTAGGTCTACACACCCAAAGTACGCAACGCTTAGTTGGTTTGTATTATAGATACAATACAAATATATAGAACACAGGGAGATGATGATGGATATTGAATATTGACGTCACTCAATACTGACAATGATAACATAGAAGATTATGTAGTTGCTACCCCACAAGGTACAAAGCGCTAAAATGTATCTAAGACAAAAGACATGATAAGTTACAATAATATTAAAATAAATTATGATGTTTACAACTTTATATGTTGTCATTTTCTTGAGTTGTTCTTACTACAAATTGACAGTATGTGTTTCAACGTACCCAAAATTTAATATAGATTATAAATTAATCTGATTCCCATTGGTTGTGCGAAACAAACCAATTTAGGTATTATGTACTTTAATCAACCAGGTCTAAATGCAAATAGTAGAGTATACTATCAATGTCTCTAATAAACCGCACAATAGAGGTACTAAAAGCTTAAAAGCAGCTATTCAAATTCAAATGAAAAGACGTTAACACGGCCTGTAGTAAATTCCAATCATTTTATTACTAATTCACTAGTTGACATATCTCTAAGCCCTTGGTATCAAAGGTGTTCTAAATTATTTCAATACACAATATATTAATTGCTTCTGAAATATATCACAATATAGCTAGCGCAGATAAATGATGACCGAGATTTAGTCAAATCTCTAGGGAGCAATTTGAACGGAGCTCAGTTGTATAATAAGACAATGTTGAACAGAAATAGTTTCTAGATATTAATTCAAATGGTTAATCCACACAAATATTATAAATGCGAAAGTAACTCTGTCTATGTGTTACGTTTTCACGCCTAAACCACTGAACCGATTTTGATGAAATTTGGTGTACGGGTAGATTAAACCATGAGAAAGGACATAGGCTATGTTTGGTCACGATAACCGACAACCACGCGGGGGGAGCCGTGGGCAAAAGTTAGTGGTTATATATTGAAGTAGTTCTTTGAAGTGAAATACAAAGACCTCATGATTGCAACCGGCTACTAAATCGTAATGTTGACGAGATTCCTTCCTCTTTACGCGAGTGTCATTCCCGATTGAATCCAAAACTAGCAATTGAAAACCCAGGGAAAACCCAGCAAACTACAGAACTTACTACAGAATGGTTTATTGTCGCCTTTAAGAGGGCTGTCTAACCTCCCAAAGAAAAACCTGCACCAGAGCCTCGTCTGTCCTGCTTGAAACTTAGGTAGGTTTAGACTGCAAAGATCTTGATGAGATTCCATACAATCCGTACACCCATGACGACGGAACAGATACAAATACTAAGTTATCTCATCATGGAATAGAAACGTAAACTTTACTACTTGTGAATGTATGTATAGTTCAAAATATATAAACATAACTTCCATTGTTTACATTTATGAACAAACAGAGTTACACTTTGTAGCAAATAATCAAACAACGATGTTACGTCATGCATCATCTACAATAGTTGTTTCGTTTACTTACAACTTAGTACCTGCGGTTTATGGAAATACTATTAACTAGTTGGTTTCTTTGACTTTCATCATTAGACAATTTTGAAATCCTAAATGTGTCCGTATCTCTCCTGTCTATTACATTCGTTCTTGAATAACTCTATAGATGTGAGTTAAGTCATTAAGTATTTAATAGTACTTACATTTCTTCACCCCTTTGATGCTAGATTTCTTTCTATCTCCCGCTCTCTTACTCTTCGCTGCAATAATCCATAACACAGAAGTGAATCCTACTAATATTATAATCGCGAAAGTTTGTAAGTACGGATGGATAAATGTTTGTTTCTCTTTCACGTCTAACCGGCAGAAGCGATTTTTATAAAATTTCGTATGGAGTTAGCTGAGATCCTGGATTAACACATAAGCTATGTTTGGTTGCGCATCGCAACATCTAGAATGGGACTTGGACTACAGGAACAATCCTTTTCTAGCGGAAATACTCTGATCAACAGATTTTGAGATACATGGACACATCTCGGATAGCTGAAATTCCACAACATTGTACACAACGCTATCTAGACCCATGGTAAGCTTTTATAGCTTGTGTTATGGAAACCCAGACCAATGCAAATAGCCATATTCATGCATACAAATATTTGCACTGAGCGGGGATCGAACCTGCGCCAATGCGTGGCAGTCGCGTGCACTGCCGCCATGCCATAGAGGCTGTCAAATTCTTCTACACAAGTGCTCTGCGCTTGTTAGACTATAAGAATTCCGTATATATAATATCTATACTTACCAGTTAATTAAAGAAACAGGTGGATCCATTTATCAACAAACATTAAATTTGGTTTGCTAATCCTCACCTGACGCTGACATTATTGACATCATGCAGTCATTGATTGTTTTGATCATGTATTGTATCAAATCGACGATTCCTTGATATAAAGCGATTGATTTGGAAGTATTTGGCGGTAGTTTTGAAGAAACATCTATGGTTTATTGACTGGCAAAATCTTCAATGTGTCTAAAATTAAATGAATCAAAATTTGTGTATTTTATTATGAAATAAAGTAAACGTTCCAACTAACTATGGTTCCAGTCATGAGACTGGAACTTTAGATAGAATGTTTTATTATGACACGAGAATTCAATTGATTATGAACCCAATCTTAGTGCTATATACAAAGTCTCTATTTTAATACTAGTAGTCATCGTATCAGAACTATGACATTACAATTAACCACTGTGATACATGTTATCATTTATGAAAAGTAAAACTTAAACGACGATAGTACCGCTTTTAGAACAATTTTGAAACTAGAATTGCATGTAAATTTTGCATTCAAAACTAGCCAGAACATCCGAGCTGGAACTATTTTGATGTTGATATTTACAACATCCATATTTCTAAGAACATTGGAAAATTGCGCGTCAATGTTTTTATGCAGAGATAGAACACTGATAAAACTACTGTCATCAATCCATATCCATACTAATATTATAAATGCTAAAGTAACTCTGTCTGTCTATGTGTTACGCTTTCACGCCTAAACCACAGAACCGATTTTGATGAAATTTGGAATAGGGGTAGATTAGACCTTGAGAAACGACATAGGCTATGATTAGTCACATTAACCGACATCCACGAGAGCAGCGTCGCGGGCAAATGCTAGTTTTTAATACAGCTACCACAATCGAAGACAGCATTATATCAGTCTAAAACAATACAATCTGTATGCTTAAATTATAGTATCTTCTACATAATTACTTGAAGTTATTATCATACCACAAATAATAGAAATATATTGTAAATTATTTGTTAACCTTATCTTGAATAGTTGATACTGCGGTTCATTACCCACCGGAACGGAGCAATGGCCTCAACGCAGGATGACTATGAGAGTTATATATTATACTAAATATATTATGATTAATGAACTAATACTTATCTAAAATAACTTTCAGTGAATACGAACTGATGACTCTCTATATGGTGAACAGATAATAGCAAACAAAATTACAGTCAAAACAATCACAAAGTAAAATACAAAAACGAATAGCGATATAGTAAGGAACGACATTTTTAATAACAAATATCAAATGGAGATGGAACAAGAACTAAGTGACTCTTTATAAATGTATGCAGTTTCTTTATTAACTCTGATGAATCAGAATTGTCACGTTCAACATTGATAAAGTTGTGCTGCGCAAAAGAACAATAGTTATGTAGTATAATAAATATGTTCTTATTCTTATGAGTTTTTAAATTACTAAAATAATCATATTGCATCATTGTTTGAGAGTTTAGTAAGTTCAAAAAACTTCCAACTACAATAAGCTGACCTTTACATATTTGTGTTAACCGAGTTTTCGCAAAGTCGAGGTATGATCGTATACTTTAGCAACAATGTATGGATACGACATATAGGCATTTACGAAAACCGCTAACCATCCTGGTCCGTAGGAATGTAACCAAACAAAATTTAAACTTAAATTCCCTAATTTAAAAAAACCGAAATTTTCTAACAAAATAATTATCAAAGTAAATGTTGAAAATGAAACGATCCGTATAATGTCATTGATAGTTACTAAGTCATTAATAAATACGCACACGCCTTTACACACATACACATACGCACGGTTTACGACAATAGGGAGGTAGTGTAGTAGGTAGGTAACTTACCCGGAGCGGAGCGGCAACAAAGCACGCCGCCGCGCCGGCGCCGCGGGGCCGTGCCGCCGGCTGGCGCGCTCACGTACCTACGTACGTAAGTAGGTACCACCAGATTCCGTAGAATCACAGGTTAAGACGTATAGTACGCAGAACTTTTAATAACACTGTAGATTGTAAATTTAAATCTTTGAAATTTTCAAAATGTCCGCCACTAGCTTGAATACACAAATTACATCGCCGAACAATATTGTCCCGATTTCGATTCGGATCCAAAGCCATAGCTTTCAATTTGTTAAATGCCTCAAGAATTCGGCTGCGCAGTGCTTCTTGACTTTCAGACACACGTGGATGGCACAATTACAAATAGGTACAATAGGTAATAATAGTTTTAAATAACACACAATTTCAAAATACACAATAGTTATGAAGAAAACACTCACACTGGATGGCACAACACGAAATAAATACTTACTATTATAATAGTTGAAAATAACACTATTTAAAAATACATAAAAGTTAATTAGTGTCAATTTCACTCTAAAAAACTATGTCGAATAAAATCTCGATGCGAACATGCGCGCGTGCTCGCGGTCACTGGCGAGCAAACGTCGTCACGGGGGAATCCCCGAACGTAGGTACATTTTCAGGTGCATGATAAGATAAGGTAAACGCACCAACAACCGCCATTTGCATATTATTACTTTTATTTTAGATTTTTTTACTATACACCCATATTGAAGTCTTTGAAAAAAAATGAAATAGGTATGAGTATGTACAAATGTATGATACTAAATTAGCAAATAAGCTATGGGATCCCACCAAGATCTTCGGGACCCAAGCCAACCTCACCTGCAAGCAGGTGCACCTGCTGGAAAACGGAAGAGGCTCTGGCGCTGGGTTTCCTTTCAGGGTTGGGGGGCCAGACGGCAGTCGCCCCCGGAAAGGCCAAAACTTA
Source organism: Eilema sororculum (assembly GCA_914829495.1). Taxonomy (NCBI): domain Eukaryota; kingdom Metazoa; phylum Arthropoda; class Insecta; order Lepidoptera; family Erebidae; genus Eilema; species Eilema sororculum. Next base: position 8,962,167 of record OU618545.1, on the reverse strand, counting down.
GCCAAATCGTAAATCAGGCGGACCCTGAGCTCCAAGGGCACCGTGGCCTCGGATGCAATCAGGGCTAACGTCTTTATGTAGATGATGATGATGACTAAATTAGCAAAGATATTATTTATGTGCGTTTTCAATTTTTCATTAAATTACTTATTATTAATTATTATTAACGAATTTATTGCGGAATAAATAATTAAAAATCAAATACAAAGTGTGAGTAATCTACGTTAATTGATAGGTATCTACTTATCTAATCGAATACCTTTTTATGTCATCAGTCATCATAATCATAATCAACTATTGTTCTTCTAGGATTAACAGACAGGCGTTAAACCAGGTGCTTTACCCTAAACCTGGCGGCATCTCAAAGCATTATTTCTCTCTCTTTTTGGTCGTATTTTTACGAATTTGCTGAATGAATATTTGAATGAATACACAGTGCGGCAACGTCGCATTTTACAATTTCTATAGTAATTAGGTTTTCCATATCTTGAATCAAATCAGGACAAGAAGTTTTTTAGTACTACTAAGGTGGCAGACAAGCACACGGCCCACCTGATAGAAAGTTATTACCGTGGCATATGGATGTATGCAAGACCAATATCCTTTTTGAAGAACCTCATGTTCTAGTCCCTTGGGAGACTCATAGCAGGGAGTTCATTCCACCGCCTGAGTGTGCGTGGGATAAAGTACCTTACAGTGTACACCGTTTCTGGGAAACAGTTTCAACGGTCCAACACCAAGCTATGCCGCACCATTAAGACCTGGAACTCTCTGCCAGCTCACGTGTTTCCTTCTTCCTACACGCCCGGGTCCTTTAAGCGGGGCGTGAAAAGGCATCTGATGAGGCCGTCAAGCTGAGTGCCACCACTGTTAACATGGTACATGTTTATGATGGTGACCCTCTTTCCGAGACTTTGCCTTTAGCTTACCATCAGGCGAGGTGAAGTCAAATTGACGTGTCTGTTATTAAAAAAAAACTCATTGGCGACAGCTACTAGCTGATGGACTCACATGGACAAGTAGGAGTGGTCATAGTGTTCTCCGAAGCTCCGTGACAGCATTTTGGAGATGAAAGACTACAGCGCCCAACTTAGGGTCGTAACTCTTGAGGACTGCGTCGAAACTAGGACAAATCCGGGGAAGCCCGGACGGATGGTAACCCTAAGAGTAATAAAAATTTTACGACTATCGTTTCTAATGCCGATTACACACTCGCTTACATTTTGTTCTGAATTAAATCTGAATCGTGAATGTAGAAATAAATTTATCTTAAAATTTGTAACAATTTCGAGTCGGTCTTTTCCTGTATGTAAAGTTCAAAGTATTCATGATCAATAAACATAAACACTACTGGTGAAATTATTGAGCATAGGCGGTTTACGGCGGTACATCATCGACCGCGAGGTCGAAAAATCCTGTCTCTGCCTGCCCCTTGACGCGGCCATGCCGTCCGCGCGGAGGTGCGGTGCCTCACACGCGCACACGCATAACCACTCTATGATCGAACCGGTCAATTCCGCGTTAAATACATAGGCGCGCGCTACGCGCGTCTATCGCCGTACCGCGTGGATGTCGAGTGTGAAAGAGTCCTTATACGTAGGCATACAATTGAATGAGAATTTAAAGTTCATTGAAAACTGCTATTCTACAGAGTGTTCACAGCTGATCAAAATTCACTAAAATTAAAACTCTTGTTTTTGACCTTAATACTTGACCGATTTTGTTCAAACTTTGCCCGTTTCATGCTAACAGGGTACCAAGTATGTGGCTTCAATTAATGCCTATATGTCGTATCCATATTGTATATCAACGGACAGTAATGTATGATGGTGAAATGAAGGTGTTAATTCACTATTGCCTAACCCTCTGGGGATAAAGGCGTGATTGTGTGTGTGTGGACCGTATGATATGAAGCTCCTTTAAAAATCTCTTATTATTTACTAGCTTTTGCCCGCGGCTCCGCCCGCGTGGATGTCGGTTATCGCGACCAAACATAGCCTATGTCCTTTCTCATGGTCTAATATACCTCTATACCAAATTTAATCAAAATCGGTTCAGTGGTTTAGGCGTGAAGGCGTAACATATAGACAGACAGACAGACAGACAGACAGACAGACAGAGTTACTTTCGCATTTATAATATTATTAGTATGGATTATCTATAAATTGCACAGAGCTACATGTAGTTGATTCGCACAATCATTGAGCTTTTCATTCATCATTCATTGAGCATTTTAGTATAATATTGCCGATTTTACCCCGTTCGAGATTTGCCGCTCATTTTACCTACTATATCAATAGTATAATTATTCCTATATTTCTTATCTCTTACATAAATATAACTTAGTTCTTCGTACAAAGGCCTTTTGATACAACGTGACTATACAACATATATACTGAGGAGAGTCATGCGATAGTTGGAACACGTGATTACGATAAATATATGTAGGTATGTAGGTAGGTGTAATTAGAAATACATTATTATCTCTTCGTGTGACGTTATTGTTATGCTCTTTGTGTCCTTATATTTGATTGACCGCAAAATGGAAATCCAAAAGTAAATTGAATAAATTCCTTTAAAACAATAATCAAAGAATCAAAGAAGAACAAAGATATTCTTATATGGCATTTGGCACATCGCTCTTGTAATTTAAAAGGCGGAACCTTTTAAATTACAAGAATCTAAGAATACTACTATCCCAGAATAGTACTTAGATTCTTATATAGTGATTAGTCAACCTTTGCAACTCTAAGAAACCTTTCTCAAGAAACCATTTTTAGCTAACAGACCGATTACTTCCAGAAGATAATTTCTAAATGAAAAAGGAAGTCATACAGGAAAATAAAGCAATATAATCAAATACATAAAACAATTGAGGAAAACATGAGTAAATTGAGTCTCAGTTTTAAATAAGAATCACAATAATGAAGACCGCGTTGTGTTTACAGATAACAGATAACTTAAAAATAACTTTTCTATCGTGAATCGTTGAACTCTTAAACCATAAAATAAATAATTTATTAAGTGATCATTATTTATTGTTTTCCTCTGAATTTGATAGCCTGTAATAACAATACAAATTTTTAAGTAAACTTGTAACTTACTAGATCTTTGAGGCCAAGATCGTGGCGTATTGCTTCCCGACGGAGTAGTGTAGGGCCACCCCATCTATTAATGTGGGTGTCGTAAAAGACGACTAAGGGATAGGGTTCTCCATCCGACAGTAAACATACAGCCCAAGACTAAGTGCCCGCTTGACGGCAATAGCCCCCTTTTCACGTGGGACTGAAAATAATAATACCTGATCGTGGGTGTTAATACCCCCTCTATTTACCCCTTCAGGAATTTACAGGCTTGAGTGTATGTATAAACGATTGTGTTCGAATACTTACACTCGCAGCTTAAAGAACTTCATTTAAAAATAAACCTTAACACATGCTTCTTTTTTTCTCTTTTTCTTCATCTTCTTCTATCGTGGTGATGGCACCTCGGCCCTCAAATGATCTTCTTCCAGTGTGCTGCCACCTGTATGGCGTTCTCAGAGGTGCACCTGCGGTGTACATGTGTATGGGTATTTAGCACACGTCAGCAGATGGGCCATTGTCTGTAGAATAACTCCACATTCACAAGGCGATGGAACACATGCTGTTAATTAGTTTTAGTAATATCCCCAGGTGTGTACATATCAATTAAGTATAAAACTCCCTGTATATCCCTTGGTACCTACTAAACCAGAAAATCGTCAGTAAACACTGAAGAAGATACACAGGCATGACTAGTTACGTAGATAGTGATAGCACACGTACAGTTTATTAAATTAAACCCTCTTAATATTTCAGGCGGCTCTCTATTTATTTAGGACAACTTGTTACGCTATGTACCGGCGCAATATAGAGGGTGCTGCTGTGATTATGTGTAAGAACTTCGTGGAACGGGACATTGCTACTACGATGATTCTCGGATAAAACAAAAATTGAAGGTCGTGTGAAATTAATTTGCCTCTCGGCTGACGTCGTTTGTTTCGAATGATATATCATAATGAGATGAAACATGTTCTATATGTCGTGTTAAATCGAATGAGAATAAAGTTTGCAGTAAATATCTTATAAGTAGTGATTTATGAGTAACAAAAACAAAGGCTCACGCGGGCGCCACGAGCAACTGCAGGCGGTTTCGCTACAGTGTCAAAAATGTATACAACCCCTAAGTAACCGGTCCAATCCGTCTCTACCATGGTGAATGTTCTGACGAGCTCTTCCAATTAGTCCCACCCTCTCCTTTCCTATACAGGATGACACGTGCAGGGCTAAGATGCCATCCATATACGGTGCAGAGTATACCAGCTAGAACCAAGCGTTTCAGTGACTCATTCCTATGCCGCACCATTAAGACCTGGAACTCCCTACCAGCTCACGTGTTTCCTTCTTCCTACAGTCCCGGGTCCTTTAAGCGGGGCGTGAAAAGGCATCTAATGAGGCCGTCACGCTGAGTGCCACCACTGTTAACATGGTACATATTTCCGATGGTGACCCTCTTTCCGAGACTTTGCCTTTGCTTAACATCGGGCGAGGTGAAGTCAAATTGACGTCAAAAAAAACTGGTCGCAAGGTAAACTCGATCAACTAAATTTATTTTTAATCCATTTGGCACGAGGTATAGCTAAAATCTAAATTATATTAGAAATGTGAACATCTCAGAATAATATCTTTGACATGTATTGAGGTAAATGTTTAATCACTATGACGATTACAACTTTTAAAATATGTAGATAGAATATACATAGTTTTGATTTCAAAAGAAACATGAATCATACTATTAGCTCAGATAGACAATTGACTTTTATGACCTGTACCAGGATTGTAACATATCAAAATAATGCGAGCCTTAGCAACATTGCCACGTAATCAATATAGGCGCTACAACGGACGGGCAACGCATCATGAGATCCTCATTAGCCGTCATTTCCACCTCTAAAATTGTTTTGAAACATTGTATTGCGTCTTAGTTTAGTTAGTACCTACGTGTATTTATTTTAGGTGTAGTTTATGAGTTGTCTTCTTTTTTTAATTTTTGATTCTTCTACTAAGTTAGACATTTTGCTACTTACATCGATTATTTTACCCGCGGCTCCATTCACGTGTAATTTCGATGCTATTCCAGTAACTCATAGAAACCTTTCATGAATAAACAATATTCTATGTGTTATTCTAGACTGTAATATAGAGATCCCTTTACCGAATGTCAGCCGTTTGAGCGTGATTGAGTAACAAAATAACCAAATAGCATTACAAACTTTAACATTTTATAATATTTGTGAGTTAGGATTCTGTATGCAAACTCGCCAAAACTTATGGTTTTAGTTACAGCTAGTTTTTCAAATGAGCCCGAGCAACTCAACCTTTTGAAATTATGACTCATTTCCATTTCAGAGAAGCTTAATTGATTATCCAGTTAAAACTAACGAGTACTTACTATTTCACTCAACTCGTGTAGTGAAATGGTAACTTTGTGCGGTAAAAAAGTTGTTGGTAATCTAGTTACTGTGTGTATAGTGAACGATGTACTTTACTATGGAGCATTACTGAGAACACGCCGGTAAAGTGGAGTATTACAGGATTTGGTTTCTAAAATACCACCATCACACTATTATGATATCGGAAAATACATACATATAATCAAGCCTTTATCCTCGAAGGTTTAGGCAGAGGTGAATTAACACCCACATTTCACCAATAATTATAATCGGTTCCATGTAATAGGAGGTAGGCTTATTGCCATAATATTCCGGGCACTATTGTTGACTCGAGCCTATATAATATCTGAGGCCGAGTCTGGGTTGTATATATCTGTCTGATGTTAAACCACCCTGTCCCTTAGTCGCCTTGTTCGACACGGCATGGGAAGAAATGGGGTGGCCCAAATTCTTCTCTGTTGGGAACCACGCGGCTATCGGGAAATCTACCATGTATTATTTGGAGTTGCAGATATTTTGGTTCTCTTGCATACACCATGATCACGGAGGTACATAATACATAGTAAATATCCTGATATCTCTCATAGTAACTAAATACGTTCTATTCTACTCTATGAGGTGTTATCTTATTGTACATGCACTTGATGTGCAAGAATTTTTGCAAGAGTCACCTTTGCCATCATTCCGGTGTTACATTTCAATGAAAGTTATCTTGATTTTCCAATAGAAAGGTTTGTCCCTGAATCTTATTTTTTGTATTTTAGTATTTACTCTACGCTATCATCCTTGGAGTCTTTTTCTAACTCAATTATGGTCGTGTAAATAAATATAGTACAGGGTGAAATATTATTCATACTGACATGTCAGTGTCGAATAAATATGGGCCTTTTTTTTTTTTTTTTTTTTAACCGTGGGGGAAAATCCTTCATGGATGTTATGCCGGACTCCTACCGACTAAAAACCCCCACGGTAACGCCCAGAAGCCTATGGATGGGAGCCCCGGGTAATCCCTCGGAAGGATGTCCCAGGACTCCCATCAGACCCACGGCTACAATTGCGGCCTCGTCTCGGGGGTGGTTCGGGTGCTATCCCGCGTCTATGGGGGGGGTTTTCGGGTGTTACCCCGCTTCTTAGGGGGGGGGGGGGGGCGTGCGTGAATCCCTCACGTCACGCTGCCGTCATGGGCCTGCTTCTGTAAAGACGGTGAGCAGCCAACTCACCGTCCTCAGGCCCCCGGTCATGGAGGCCGATGGTCTTCGGCGAAGACACGTCGGCGGTGCCCAAGCCGCCGACTGCGGAACTCGGGTGGGAGAGTTTTCTCCCGCTCTCGCCCCGCCGCCTCTTTCACGAGCATGACCTGCTCACAGAAAGAGGCGGCGCAGTCCCACTTACTCCCGCTGGAGACCATGGCTCGCACCATGGTCTCAAGCGAGAGGGTGCCCACGCCCAGACCCACCACGAGGACCTGGCGCTGTTGCACCCACGCCGTGCACTCCACCAGCGTGTGGAGCGCTGTGTCATCGCTGTGGTCCTCGCAGTGCTGACACTCGGCCGTGGTTTCCCGGTGTCTTCGCCACAGATACCTACCGAAGCTACCATGCCCGGTAAGTATCTGTGACAACCGGTAGGAGAGAGCACCGTGTCTCCTCTCCAGCCACTCGTCCATGACCGGTCTGACGGCCGCAATTGTGGCGAATCCCCCCTTTGGTTGCTCAAGTCGCACCTTCCATGTCTCCACGGTTTCCTGGTAGAGCTGGGACCGCTGGGCCTCGATTTCTCGAGACGCAGGCCATTGGCCCCGCTCCAGCGCCTCCTTGCGCCATATAAATAGGGACGCAAGGGCTCTCGCTTCCAGGTCCCATGGAGGGGTCCCGGCTAAGAGGCATGCCGCCTCACCTGAGATCGTGCGGTATCCCCTTATCACCCTGACGGCCATCGCCCTCTGTGGGCTCAGCAATCTAGCCACATTACTGGCCGTCAGGTTCTCTGCCCATACGGGGGCCCCGTATAGGGCCATACTTCGCACGATCCCCAGGTACAGTCTCCTGCAGGGGGCGTTGGGTCCCCTGATATTGGGCATCAGCCGCGCGAGTGCAGCTGACGCCCCCCTCAGTTTTGGGACCAAACTTCGGAAGTGATGTCCGAAGTTCCACCGGCCATCGAGCACGAGTCCCAGATACTTCATCGAGGGCTCGATGCCGATGCTGACGCCCCCTACCTGTAGGCTGGATCCCGCAGGTGGCCCCATCCGAGGTCCGTGGAAGCACAGAGCCTCGGACTTGTGAAGGGCGACCTCGAGACCCAGCCGCCGTATCCGACCCACGACTTGAGCAACACCTGCCGTGGCCTTTAGTGCTGCATCTCGGTGCGTTGCTCCCCGCGCCGTAACGAGGGTGTCATCGGCGTAACACGTTACGGTGACCCCTCTGAGCAACGGACCACGCAGCACCCAATCGTAGCCGATGTTCCACAGGAGTGGCCCTAATACCGATCCCTGTGGAACACCGCACGACACATCCCGCCGACCCGGCCCTAGCCAACTCGGGTAAGTAATGGCCCTCTCAGAGAGATAGGCCCCGACAATTCGACGGAGGTAGGGAGGCACTCCATGGTAGATAAGCGCCTCCCTAATGCAACTCCAGGGCAGGGTGTTGAAGGCGTTGGCGATGTCAAGAGACACCGCCACCACCACCTCACCCTGTGAGACTGCTTCCTCCGTCAGGCCTCTAATGCGCATGATCGCGTCTACGGTGGAGCGCCCCTGACGGAAGCCAAACTGGCTATCCGACAGATCAGGCCCCACGCGTATGAGATGCTTGACGAGGCGTTGTGCAATAATGCGCTCAAAGAGCTTGCACACCTCGTCGAGCAACACGATCGGCCGGTACCCTGATGGGGAATTTGCCGGCCGCCCCGCCTTTCGGATTAAGACCAGTTTCCCTGTCTTCCAGACCTTGGGGAACTGGCCTTTTTCGAGGCATGCGCTAAAGAGCCCTATAAGTCGAGGCCCAAGTTCTTCGAGAGCCAGGACCCATGCTCGGCCTGGAATGCCGTCGGGTCCAGGGGCGGTGTTTCTGCGGGATTTAAGCCGCAGTACAGCCGCCCCTAGCTCACCCTCTGTGACTACGGGCACGTCGTTCTCGCTGCCTTCCGCGTTGGGTGCCTGGGACGGAGCCATGCGCGGAGGAATGTGTTCCTCCGCTCTTGATGGGAACAAGGAGTCCAGGACCCCCTCCAGCCGCTCCGGCTGGAGACTCTGGGTCAGTGGGGGCGCCTTGGGGCGTGATTTGCCCCTTACCATAAGGTACGGGCGCCCCCACGGGTTCCGCTCCAAGGTCTCCATCAGCTCCTCGCGGCCCACCTTTTTGGACCGCTTGATGGCCGTCTGGAGGGCCCTCTTGGCCCCCTTGTACCCATCATAGAGCTCCGTCTCTCGGGCTGCCGCATCGTCTGGGCGGCGACGCCTCCGGCGGAATCTGGTGTACCGGCGGCGCGCGGCAACGCACTCCGCGCGCAACTGCGCGATTTCCGGCGTCCACCAGTACACCTGTCTTCTCGCCGGTCTGGGCCTAGCCCTGGGCATCGCCGCATCGCAGATATGCGACATGGCTCTCCCGAACCACTCCACCTCGGCATCAATATTGGCAGGTCTGTCCGCTATCGGGATCCAGGCCTGCACTATGGCCGCCTCCAGGAGAGCCTCCGGATCCAGGCGATGGAGTGCCCAACGCGGTCCCGGGGGATTCACAATAGCTGGCGGCAGGTTTGGTGGAGGGGAGACGTCGAACCGAATATATCAGTGATCTGATGACGTCTCCTCCTCCTCCACCACACGCCATCCCAGGACACGGCGGGCGAGCTCAGGGGTCGCAAACGAAACGTCTATGACCGAGCTGAGCCCCCGCCGCGTCCAGGTTGCGACATTCCCCCGGTTCAGGATGACTAGGCCACGTGTAGCGACCCAGTCCTGAAGTATCCTCCCCCTGTCTCTGGTTTCCCGGGAGCCCCAAGCCTGCGACCAGGCATTGAAATCTCCCAGGATCAGGACAGGGCGAGGCCGGCATGCAGCGAGAACGACGTCCAGCTCAGGGAGCCATAGCTCAAACTGATGCTGGTCGAGGTTTGGCGAGATGTAAACGGCCACGACAGCCACCCCCTCATATTCCGCCGCGACACAACCCGGGCCCCTAGCGATAAGCGCTAGGCGCGAGTCGTCCGCGGCGGTCCCCCCAAAGACAGTCGCCAGGCCGTGCAGATCCACTGGGCTTCCCGGGTGAACCCAGTACGGCTCGGCGACAACCACCACGTTAATGGACCACTGCCTGATGCTCTGGTACAGAAGGTCCTGAGCACCAGCGCAGTGGTTCAGGTTCACCTGAAGGATGCGGATATGGGTGCCCATTAATGGACGTCCATTTCCGCACCCTGCCGCGAGAGTGCACCCTCACCTCCCCGTGTGGACGGACGGGGCTTTGGCCTTGAGGCAGTGCAGGCCTTACTGCCCACCCAGTGGTCGGCCTCCTTGCCCTCCGCCACGCATTTAAAGCAGCGTGGCGGAGCGTCACAGGCAAGAGCCACGTGACCGGGCTGACTACAGCGGAAGCACCGGTCTCCCACGGTGACTTCCGCTGTGCACTGCACTCCCACATGCCCCACGACCAGGGACCTAAAGCACCTGGCTTCGCGTGGCTGCAGGAGATGCGCCTGTGCCCTCAGGAAGCCTCCGATAAGGAGGCTCCGTCCGTCCGCCAATATGGGCCTAGTTTAATATCACATCCCTTGCCAGTACCATGGTTCGTTTCAGCATTACGAAATGCAACATTTCTTATAGATATACATAGATTATGATAATGAAAACCTATAGAAAGACAAGATAAAATATATTCAAATTTACTATAGGTACTAAGTGACTGTCTGATTTACGTAAACGTTTTATTATCTTCAAATTCTCAGGTAGGTATTATCGCTATAACTAACTGAAACTCAAAATTAGCATTTAAATATAAAATTTAACAAAATTCTTGTATAAGACATAGTGGTATGGGTAATAGACCGCTGAAACGAGGTCTCGGGTTCGATCCCAGGCTTACCATGTCACACACCAATGACTTTTCGATGCTTTTGAAGTTATGTGGGTATTTATCGCAGGCTTATAAAGGCAATAGGGACCTAAGCATAAACTGGCGAAATGTGGGTGCTAGCACCTCTGACTACCCCTTCGGGGAATACAGGCGTGAGTTTATGTTATGTTATGATAAATAAGTGTCACGTCCTCACAACAGATCTGACACCATATTCCGAGACAAAAGGTATTAAAAGTAACTCCGTTAAGTTTAGTCGAGATGCTATAAGATACAAAATTTCGCTCAGTATTCTTTCAAGAAAATTGAATATTCATGCAGGGGATAGGAACCATCTATCGTGCATACCCGGCCTCAGACGTTATACCGTAGCTCAATTTTATTTTAAAATCCCCTACTAAGGTATCGTAACAAACGTAATAAAAAGAAAATCAAAAATAGTTCATCCTGCATAGACCATTAAACCGGAACTTACGTCAATATAAAACATAACATAACATAAACTCACGCCTGTATTCCCCGAAGGGGTAGGCAGAGGTGCTAGCACCCACATTTCGCCAGTTTATGTTTAGGTCCCAATATAATAGGTGGCGAGCCTATTGCCTTTCAATATAAAATAAATATTAAATACTAGTTTAGCAAATGGACCACCGGTTCGAAACGCGGCCCAGACCTGAGAAGACTCCGGCAAGAAACTCTGCGGGCATTTTTTTGGTCTAATTACAAACAATCGTATCGTATCAAACAAACATCGTTGATATCGTAACAAAGTCTTTAAGCGACTGAATGGTGAGTGAAGACAAAAGTTACTGTAAGTAGTCACCATTTTCATGAGATTGAGTTGTAAGGTTTCCATGTCATGGGAAAATATTCTGATGATTTACTAACAGATAATTCTTTCGTTATTTTCTGGCCTATTTCACAATACTCCTTTGTCCTTTGTGATTCCGTATACGCAAATAATATATGACGGATAAGCGGATACAAGGTACATTCAGAGTTACAACAACAACCAGAAGCCGAATACAAATATTTATGATGCCATGTGGGAATCAAACCAACAACTAGGAAAAGAACTCATTTGGCAACCGTCCCTAATAAGTTTGTTGTATTGATAATTCTTTTTCTAGAAAGAATACCCTCTATTGTATCATTTACAAATATACAAGTAATTAACAATCTGTATCCATACTTAATATTATAAATGCGAAAGTAACTCTGCCTGTCTGTCTGTCTGTATGTTACGCTTTCACGCCTAAACCACTGAACTGATTTTGATGAAATTTGGTATAGGGGTAGATTAGACCATGAGAAAGGACATAGGCTATGTTTGGTCGCGATAACCGACGTCCACGCGGGCGGAGCCGTGGGCAAAAGCTTATTGGAATAAAACCACTTATTAAGGGATTAACGGAACGCGTAAACTTTAGGAAATATCAATACTATAAACGCAAAAACTCGCATAAAAAGTCATAAAATCTATCGAAATTCGAATTTCAAAAACGACATTATATGAACAGTGAAAAACAATCCAAGAGTAGAAACTTTGAAATTTCAGCAGTGATAAATCTTTCACAATGTTAAAAAATTCACTTATTAAGCGTGAGATAGAATATTGATATCCCTAACTCAAGTGAGTTTTAATTTCAAAAATATTACTCTTCTAAGTTTTAACAAAGGCAATAAATAATTTATAGGTAGGTACTTTTGACCCTTCTTTTAAATTCTTGTAAATATTTTAGTATGCATTAGATGTAGATAAAAATTTATAAAAAATCCTTCATATACCTAAGTATATTTATTTTTCCATTTATATTTTAAATTATATTTATGCGGATTGGCGTGTTAATATTGATATTTTAGTTTAAATTGCACTTTAGTTAGTTTCAAGCAGAAAATTAAATATTTATACCTACGCACACAAAACACGCAAATCCGGGCACAACCCTACAACTTGTATGCTTCGGCTATCACATTTTCGATTTCTGTTGAATAACGTTTTTAAAAAATCAACTTCTACTTCAAAACCTATATCACTCGCTAAAAGTAAACTGAATTAAATAAGCTAGTTTGTTACCGAGCATTTTCCAGCGTAGTCAGAGTTGTGCATCGATATAGTATGCGAATGGTTGTCATTGAACTAATTGTGTCGACGGGAACGACTTTCGATTAACTGGCAGTCGAATAGAAGCATTTTGTTTCAAAATTCAAAGTAGACTTCACATGATCACTGATTTTTTTTCTGTAGGAGTCTTAGTTAACGTGATTATAAGTCAATGAACACAAAAGTGCTACTAGCTCCAAATAGTTATTCATAATCCTCTCTAAAGCTGAAAGCTTTCTAACTTTCTTCTTGGTTAATAACATTCACTTTGTTTAGTATACCGCAGATACAATTTTGTCTAATCTTCGGATGCACCTAAATGTAAGCATAGAATGCAACCAGAATTGGTGCTCGTATGAAGTTTTCTTTAAATCTGTAAAACTGTCAATAAACAACATTTAAGATTTAAGTAAAAAAGCAAACACTCTGTGCACAGACGTACAAAATGAACAAAAGCTTTATGGCTACACTTAAATCTCAGGCACATTGTAGCATTTCGGCGACGGCGACGCGACGTCGCGAGCGCATGCACTGGTGCAAACACATCTTAGTGCCTTGAACGCAGGTGTGTTTGCGTTTCATTACCTGACACTTCAAGAGTTGTATACACAGTGTTTATTGTCGCTCGATAAAGTGCAATAGCTGTTCTTACCTGCGATACTTTGAAATAACTTGCTCTTTGCGAAGCTTACACGTGTATAGTAGTATCTTTTTAATAAAATTTCTTCTTTCCATTATACGATATTATAAACTATCCTGACTCGTTGGAAGCTTAGTAATTAACTTATAATAAACTTACATATCACACACATAATACTCAGCTCAGACAGGTATTTAAATCAAGTGAGATTATGTTTGTGGGGTCCCGTAGTTAGGTAGGTATACATACGTAGTAGTTACGTCCTTTATATGATATACATAGAATTTACTGGTGCCCTTAATTTCCTTATAATTATGAAATGATAATAACATATATAAATACAGACATATATACTCATGACTGTGAATCCCCAAAGCGGTAGGCAGAGGTGTATTAGCATCCACGTTTCACCAATTAGGATTTTCGTTCCCGTGACGTAATGTAATAGGGGGCGAGCCTATTGCTGCCTAGCAGGCTTGGACTGTATGCTTACTGTCGGATGGAGAACAGCCCTATCCCTTAGTCGCCTTTTACGATACCCACATGTATAGTAAACTGGGGTGGTCGTATTTTACTCCATCGGGAACCAACCCAGCAATGATAATAACGTACTTGAACGAAATTTTATCATTACATCATTCAGACAACAAATTAACATATTTTACGGCCAATAGAAATGTTAGAAACAAGTTAGGTTCTGATTGCTATCGTCGTCATAATAAGACAAGGTCTTTTGATATGTCAAATATGTACATTTATTTAATTACTAGCTTTTGCCCGCGGCTCTGCCCGCGTGGATGTCGGTTCCCGGCAATTATTCGAATTTTTCTCTACGTGCAAACCTTCCCCGGACTTTCACGAATAATTCAAGACCAAAATTAGCCAAATCAGTAAAGGCGTTGTTGAGTTATAACATTACAACGAAAAGTGCCATTGATTCTTATATATATAGATATAGATGTAAAACTAGGTACCTACTACGGTAAAATTTATAGGTACAGCTCCCAAAATAACTGAACTCCACATGAATAACGTTAAAAGTTACTCAAATGCTGTCGCCTTCGGCCACAGTCAGGTAAAAAAAGAAAAATTGGTAAACAATTTGCATACTGTAGTTTATTCATAGCGAATACGTGACGAAAATAATTTCACCAATTGTACCGAGTAACACACTATAACTACACAGTTTACAATTTAAAAACTTGCGTGACTTTTTTCTACAATTAATTTTCTTTAGTATTAATTGTTACAATCTTCAGTATTCCTTATCCAAACTGTACTGTTAGATACCATAATTATCAACTATGCAACATTAATTCATCCAATTTTTACCACAATTTACAGTAATCAAACGTCTTGTAAAGTAAAAATTCTTGCAATAGTAATCAGAAATTCAATCTCTATTTCTATCCAATGAAATATCATTGCATTTCAAAAAGAACTTTACGAGTGTGTGGATGTTCATTTCATTCCTTTTAAAATAATTGTGAGACAGAAAACGTTACTTAGCTATGTGTTTTTTCTTGAGATCTTATACATACACACATATAAACTCACGCCCTTCTCCCTGTGGGATAGGCAGATATACTAATAATTCGCCATCGGCTTCCCTTTTACCATCGTGTCTTCATGCAAGCCCGCTAGCTTTTATTGCTTTTGATCTGCCTTATAAGCCCTAACCTTGTCATAAAACTTAGGACTATTGCATTTAAATATTTTATTTGTAAGTTAAAATATTATACCAAACTAGATACACTATTCCTTTCTTTTATGCCAACAAATACTTATACTGCAGCACTAAAGACTAGTTCAAACGTCTTCAATAAATCACATCGCTCTATATAGGTATATGGTTCGATTCTTTTGAGGCTTTATTTGTTCTAGAGAAAATCTCACAAAGCGATGCAATGAGAGCACTTAAGCCTCTCTCCGTAGAGAGTGCTCGATCTTACGTTCCTACATGTGCGATGTCAAATGCCGCCAAATACTTAACTATCGTGATTTGAAATTGTCGAATAAAGTTTTGAATTTCTGTAGCAGGAATTGACTAGGCCACGAATTTAGTTTGTTTTCAAAGTCATGTTATGTCAATAGTCTCTTTAGTCAACTGAAAATGTTAATGAGAATGGAATTTACGACGGCCAGGGTGCATAATGAGCAAATTTTGGAAAGTAGGTATGTGTTTGGATACCTTTACTTAGAGTTTTAACTTCTGTGCTAATAAAAACAATAAGATATTATTGCTTCCAAATTAATAAAGCAAGTTCCCTCTGAACGACTCTGTCCACTTTCCTAACTCATCCACTTCCTAAGTTGACCATCCACCTATGATTCCAATATTGTCCATTTCCTAACTCGCCATATTTAGGTAAAGGCTTAAATGGAAGACGTCTAAATATATTTTAGATAAAGTACGTATAACATTTTTAATTACGTTTACTTGATTGATGACGACGCAACTTTGTTTGTTGTTTGACTTTTAAATATGTTCCCTAACAAAGAAGATTTCTTAAATTGACTCGTAGGTAATACCATCGAGATACGAACAAGTAAACATTAAATGAATTACTAGTTTCAACCCGTAATTTGACTTGACATCTACTTTCAAAATTCTATTCACACTTTGAATGTATTACTTTCGAAGAATAAGAAAGAGCACTTTCGTGTTTGATTTATTTCTTGTAATTAGATAACTAACTTGAATTCGACTTTATCTTACTTAGATTTAAAACAAACTTTGTTTTTATTTTTATAACGAGACTAGCTTTTGCCCGCGGCTCCGCCCGCGTGGATGTCGGTTATCGCGACCAAACATAGCCTATGTCCTTTCTCATGGTCTAATCTACCCCTATACCAAATTTCATCAAAATCGGTTCAGTGGTTAAGGCGTGAAAGCGTAACATACAGACAGACAGACAGACAGACAGACAGACAGACAGAGTTACTTTCGCATTTATAATATTAGTATGGAAGTATGGATGTAATGAAAATAAGAAAATGTGCAATATTTATTCAGACGTATGTACGGCGTGCCTCTTGTTAATATAATATAGTTGCTCAATTTAGAAGCAATCGTAAAGTGGTCGTCAGCAGAAAATATAAAATATACGAAAATAATAAGTGTTATAATGCAATAAAATTAGTTGAGACTAAAACTTCAGAATTAGTTTTATGAAAACAAGCAAAAATATTTATCACAAAGAATTTTAACATACTTATTTATTTATTTAAAGTTTATGCACACAATGTGCACAGGCGGATTTAATGCCGTAGGCATTCACCAGTCAACCTCACAGGTGGTGCAGAGAAAACAGAGTAGGTGCATTATGAACGGTGATTAGATATACAATAGAGCACATAATAAATAAGCTGTAGAGTAAGTTAGTGTTCATACTTACATCAGTGTAGATAGGTATGTACGCTGATACTCATACACATATAATAATAACAAATAAAACAAAAATAATAACAATACATAAAATAATAGGATAGTATACATAAAAATAATAAATAGTATGTATGTATGTCGTAAGCAGTATGTATTTTTAATTGTATATTTTAAGTCATTTTTTACCGGAGCGTTTATTGTCACACATAATACTCATATTATGTGGTGCTTATATTTGACTTATTCAATTGAAATTAAAATAATCATGTGCTGTCGTCACGTTTCAATGACTCCTGAGGGACGCATATTAAGCACTCACACAACATTAGCCCCAAGGGCTCAGAACCCCTACTCACGTTTCATACTTTTTCCGAATCAGTAAGAACAAAGAACAGTGTCTCAACGAAAAAACGTGTTATTTTCTTCCTTGAGTTCCACCAGTAGGTTTTGTTCAACTGTGTAAGACAAGCAGACCAAGTATTGAAAAACATATTATCTTTTCTGCACTTATCAGTCAATCCAATTAATACTTAATTGTATTTTGTGTAAAAAATAATTTGTGATTTTCCGAGGTCACCTTTTACATAAAAGTGGTTTATGCTTTATGTAAGTGAATGCCATATGACTTCCTAACCCAGGGAAGAAAGTACCTACGTTCTATTCATTTTGAGAGAAATAAGAATCAGTGGAAAGATAAAAAAATAATATAACTGTTATCTGACAACTCTTTGTCTTTTAATGTAAATACAACGGGATATCTTATTGCCAGTTATTTCCGCTCATATTTGTAAACTGACATTGAAGATTACTTTGACCTCACTTATCATATGTCAATAGACTGCCTTTGAACGACTCAAAGGAGGAAACGTGAACTGTCAACTTGAACGTATCTATCGGAACAGTCAGGCTATCAGTTAATTCGATCAGTCCACAAGATATTAAGCTATAGACTGTTTGATAGAGAAAACACTATACAAAATTAATCTTAGCCGAGCTTCACAGTTTTTCTCTACGCAATTGTGTCAAATGTCAGCCAGGTGTTCTACAGAAAAATTTCATACAAAAATATTTTGACTGGAACTCGTTTCGAAATCGAGACGTTAGTAGGGGACTCTAAAATTGCAAAAGTGTAGCTAAGGATGGGTTATTATTAAAATTTTCGTGAATTTCGACTGTGACAAATAATGCTCCGTTGGGACGAGAGCTGTTGAAAAATAAAAGTAACGTTTGTACGATGAATGTTTTACCGTTTTGGAATTGAATTTAGAACTCTTCAAGTTCTTTTATTCAATAGTTATACGAAGGTTATACGCGATTTGATAATTGAATATTACACAATGTTGAAAATACATGATACAAACGTTATATTAGTGTAAATGAAACTGATTTTACATTTTGACAACATTAGTGGCATATTGTTAGAGCGTTGGACTACTAAATTATAGGCCACTATTCGATTCCCGCTCAGTGCTAAGAATTGTGTGTTCATAAATATTTATATTTTCCTGAGCTTCACCTCATCCATCAATCAGTAATTACTTGATTTATTAATAAAACAAAACATATTAGATATTAGTTAATATCAGATTTACTACTACAGGCAAGCCTTCAAAAGAATAATGTTTAGGTACATTAAAATCTGTAAACGAAAAGGTTTTCTTTTCTTCAAAACCTTTATTAGTTCTTTGAGGTACGGAAGGCAAGTATACGAGTGCATATATTTTCTTCCGTTCATCTTGATTTTACGTTCCTTATCGTGCACATAAAGTGTATTAATTAAGTACTCCAACGGATAGGTCACGTACAAAGGTCAACTTATCTCAATATCGAATGTTCAAGCGTACTTCTGAGTTGTAAAAGACAACAAAGTGTGTATACCTACATGTTATAGGTGTATGTGTAGGTATAGATACCTACTTAAACAATGTTTTAAAATGTAACTTTTTTTTATAAAGGACACGTCAATTTGACTTCACCTCGCCTGATGTTAAGCTAAAGTTAAAGTCTCGGAAAGGGGTCACCATCGTAAACATGTACCATATTAACAGTAGTGGCACTCAGCTTAACGGCCTCATCAGATACCTTTTCACGCCCCGCTTAAAGGACTGGGGACTGTAGGAAGAAGGAAACACGTGAGCTGGCAGGGAGTTCCAGGACTTAGTGGTGCGGCATATGAATGAGTCACTGAAACGCTTGGTTCTAGCAGGTATACTCTGCACCGTAAACGGATGGTATCTTAGCCCTGCACGTGTAGTCCTGTGTAGATTGGCAATCCCGAACATTATAAACTATGATATATATGAGGTCTCATCAAGACCAAATAGATACTCAAACACGAATTACTATAAACGAAACTCAGCTGCAACCACGAGGCTCTAAGGAAATATCCATAAAAGGGTTAAAAACCTATCTCAAGGATGAAATGCAAGTCAATAATGTAGTTACAAAGCCTTACCTGACACAATGTACGATATCAAACCAAGACCGATTTGAGCTTCTGTTCATATTATTTACACCTTTCAATTGATTTTCAGGATATTTACCAATCACTGAAACAAGTGGTAATATCTAGATTGATTTGAAAAAACCTTTACCAGATCTTAATCTTTAGCAGACTAGTAACATAAGCGGCGGTAGTTTATTGGCTAAAGTTCCGTGAAGTTGCGTGTTCGAAGTCGACCCAATGCACTATCGATGTGAACTCTTACTGAACACAAGCTATTTGGCTCAGTTCGAGTGGTTATAGAGAATACTGATAACCTAGTAGTAGTAGACGGTGAATAAATTATAAAATTGTTGCTCATAACAATAGATAACAATGCATTGGGAATGGGTTATTCTTTATGCTATACTTTGCTGTATATAAATTATTCATCCTATAATTTTTTATTTTATCCTATATACAGCAAAGTAAAGCATACAGAAACTTATGCGGTTTATTATCTATGCCTAAGGCGTTAAATAACATTAAACAAGTGAGTTTAGAAAGTGTGATTTGAGTCTATTTTTGACATTATGAGGCTTAATGTTATCTACATTCCGCAATTCCGGGGGCAGTGCGTTAATATACCAATTATGGTTTTTATGCAGAAGTCGTCAAAATTTTGTTCCGTTGCAATGGTAACAAGCCATATCACTGTTGGGTAAGATAGCTGCCTAAAATTGACAACAGTTACAATGTCATCTCCATTCATGGCAGCAAGGCTCTTCACACGTAGACAAAAATGGTTAAATGTAAATGTAGCATGTTCGATCGACTTCGAGTAAAGCAATTGGTGCAATGCTGCACTTGATATGGACTCTGACACAGATTGTCTAACTCTACTACAAATTAGAGCTAACATGTTGATGATGTGTTGTGTTGTGCAATGAATTTTAACTATGCAATGTGTTGTAAAAATTGACTTGACACTCAGCCTGGATCACGATTTATCTGATGACAGATTGTATAGACAGATTCATAGTTTGTCATTTGGCCTGTACAATTTGTCCTCACATAAATCGAGATTCAGGCTGAGTGTCATTCTAGAACACGGGCCTTAGACACGGTTGAATCAAAGTCTATGCCCCAAACAAGCCGCAGCAATGCCTATGATCCCACCAATTAGGCTGCAGAAACAAAACAAAATATACACTCAACATTGAGATAATTTATCGCTTCCCTCCAACATACAATTTTTTTGAACAAATTTTCACGTATGAATTTATTCTCTCGCGAATTGTAATTCTTCTTTGTTCGGGGAGGTAATAAATAAGGTAAGCATTATACTTCCAAACTCAATATTCAATAGGGCGTGGCCGTTGAGTGAATAAGCTGCTGCGTGACATGTCTGATCCACGTGAGCATTCAGCTTCTGGAGATACACATGGCATGTATTTTCGGTGTAGCCCCATCCACTAACACCCAAAAGAGCAACACTGTTACGGGTTTAAAAAAATAGATTATAAGATACTTCGTAGCGGTAAATCTATTTAAAAATCTTATTCTGAGAAGATGAGCGGCTGAAAAACAACTTGATGAAAATATTTGTAGAGATTTAGTTCTTTATGAATTTCAACTATGTCCATAATAAATGTAAGTTAACCAAAGTTTTGACAAAGTTACACATTATGGTAATCGTTTCGTTTGTTTATCTAAAAGATGGTCTTATAAGCACCATTCATTCGATTATGATGAAACTTTGATGAAAACAATCAATTGTAGCCTAGTACCTACTTATGTAATAGAAATGATGATAAATACAAGTCTAAAGATACTGTTTGGTTTTGACGATAGTAGCAATATTACGTTTTTATTCATAAACTATTTACTTTTAAATAATAATACTTGCTTATAAATTAATCGATAGGTAGTTGGTTTCATTTGTTTTCATGAAAATACGTAGAGAATTTTTATTCTTTCACCAAAAAGTATCTGTTCTAACTGAGCACTCTTCATCCAAAAATGTGTTATGAACGGACTATTATCTTCAAAATGTTATTATAATACTCAAAGATTATGTAAATAAGGGATATACGACAAAAATTACATTTTATTTCCTCCCACTCTCATCTCATACACATTATCATTTAGCAGTAAGTAGATTCTTACGTCATTTTTTCTTCACATATTCATACATACACAAGTAGATATAACTGCTTAAGTAAAGTGTTATGTTAGCAGTAAGACGTACTTCAAACATAACTTATATTATCATTGAGACGACTGGATGCCCATAATTTAATATATTACTACCTAAGTACTTATGTCCTTAAATATATGGTAAAATGTTACATAATATAGACGAATACAGATTAAACTTCTGGGAAATGTGGAAAGCAAATAAAGTATTGTTTTGAATGTCTTATGGTTCAGTTATTTGTGTTTACTTGTTTGTGGGGTGTAACAATTTAATCGCTATGGATGGTCTAGCTTTTTTGGAGAAAGCCGTCTCAAATAGATTAGCAGCTTTTCAGTTATTATAAGCAACCTGCAGTTTGATAAAGAAGCAATAAAGATCATCTCTCTGAAAAAGAAATTAGCAAATTGTTGACAAACAAGATACACGATTAAGAAAGTACTTTTAAAGGTTTAGTCTAGGACGAATCAAAATACAAAGTCTCGAATTGAAACTAGTTTTAAGTGCTGATTGTATTCTAGAACTAAACTCGAGTGGAAACTTCAGGAACATAATATCACCTGGAGCGTTGACGAAATCTCCACCCAAGTTCTATAATACAATCTGGATTTAGAACTACTAATCTCAAATCTAGATTCATGACTCAGTATCATTCGAGAATACGAATTTTAGACTAACTTCGTGTGCTACTTCTTACTAGTTAGAATTCTTGAGACTCTCGTGAGCATTCCGGCAACATAATGTGTCATTTTAAGGGTTCCGTACTTCAAAAGAAAAACGAAACCCTTAAGGATCATTTCGTTGTCCGTCTGTCTGTCTGTCAAGACTTTTATCTCGGAAATGTGTAGACGGATCAAATATATTGCCGTTTATGAAGCACTAGCTTTTGCCCACGGCTCCGCCCGCGTGCATGTCGGTTATAGTGACCAAACATAGCCTATGTCCTTTCTCAAGATCTAATCTACCCATGTACCAAATTTCATCAAAATCGGTTCAGTGGTTTAGGCGTGAAAGCGTAACATACAGACAGAGTTACTTTCGCATTTATAATATTAGTATGGATAAGTTCGTCCCTCTATTCAGTTTTGTACGGTCCTCTCAGTGCGCTCGCTAGTCCGATTCGCACTTAACCAGTTTTTTTCAGTGTTCCAAAGTTCAGCGATGAGACCTGAATATACTAAACGATAATGTTTCGTGTTCTTGATTCTAAGCACTTTAATTCTTTACAGGAATATTCGACACTGATGGTGTTGGGGTCCCCGGTACTGAGTGCGACTACCAATTCAGTCGATCCGGGAGTCGGCCGACACACGGCCGGTTCTACAGCCCGCGGTATCCGTCCATCTATCCAAACAACGTGCGCTGTTCGTATCATTTTCATGCCCGGTAAGTTTCAGGGAGTTCTCCTTCCCATATAAGTTTGTTTTGTTCGAAAGTGAAGCCAATGAGACGAGAGAAAAAAGGTAAACAAAGCGACCATTACTGAGTTACGTTGCGTTAACTAGCGATTATTTTCTCTGCCCTTGTCGCACATATCACACGTACGCGTTATTAACGTGTATCTATGTGTAATCAGTGTAATAGAGTATAATATAAATGTATTATAGAACATTGCTGTTAATAATAATAAATACATAGCGCATAGTTTAAGATCGGTCCTGTGACTCAACTTGAAATTTTATGTACAGTCACCGCCAAAAGTTACTGCCCTTTATATTTATTAAAGTAGGTTTATAGCAGTGTTATAGCAAGCAATAAAAGGCTAAGTTTCACTTACACCCAGTCCCTGTAAGGCACGCAGCTTGCCTTATTATAGTGGTCACGTACTAGTACAAGTGTAATCCTCTCTCAGTCTGTTCCTGCGACGTGCGCGGGATGCTGAAGTACAAAACTGTTTTGACTCCCATTTCTAACAGATATTAACGATTTGTTACTTTAATGAACCTTTATTCGTATTGACTGCTAGGGTAGGAGATTACCTAATAGAACAGATTAACTAATAATTATATTCGGATAATAATTTAGTCGGTACAAATGCCATCTCGCGAACGCCCGCGAATTTGACACCTGCGAGTTAATGAATGACCCAAAGATACGCACGAGGATACGTCACTATTACCTGTGTTATTACAGCGTGTTTGCTTGGTAGCTTAGTAGACAAGGACTTGGCTTTACGATCGAGAGATCCCGGGTTCGAATTCCAACCATTCGTAGCGTGAATCCACACCTAAGCAATTTAGCCCTTGCAATACCCCAACTTAGGAATTACTTAATATCGATTGCTGTCATTCTATTTACCTATAAAGTAAAGTAAAATATCTCTTTAATGTATACACCAAGGATAAAAAACATGTGTTGTTTGTAGGTACATTGCAGGTATAAACAATAGGCGGCCTTATCGCACAGTGGCAATCTCTTACAGGCAACCTTTGTCTAAAATAACCATTGTCTAAGGTGATAAAATAATTTAATTTAACTAATGACACATTCTAAATGATTCATAGAATATGCAGGTATACGTACCTTTCATTCCTTTAGGTAATATTTGGTGGAGCGCTTATGTATTTTCTTAATTATTTCCCACATAATTTAATTGTGTTTCAATTTGTAATTTAAGAAACCGCTTCTATGTATCGAATAATGTTTGAATATTGGCGCTCATTTGTTGACCACTTAGTGTTGGAGGAGGCCAATGAATGGCGCTGTGAATGGATCTGTTCGAACTATATTTTGAGAACGAAGTTTCTATGAGCGGGACTCTCAAGCTTCATTACGTTCAACCCGCTCATTTAGAATCAGTCAGTAACCCGCACCCAGCATCGAAAGATGTCTTTTTTGACTCACGCGCTCCGCACCAAACGGAAGTTTGAGTTATTCAACTCCTCGTTTCTTTCTGTGTAATTCTATAAGTTCCTTTGGCCACATTCTCAAGTCAGTATAAGTGAAGTGTATCGGAAGAAAACGACAAATTCAAGAAAATAACCAGCCGGTCGAAAATTACCTACCCACCAGCACGTGCCAGGAACCACGCCTGTCTGCAGCTGAATCCTCACGAGGTGGAACACAGGTCAGTGCCGGTTCTCTTACGTTTTCCTTCATAGAAGCGGTCACATGTGTATTTTCTTTTCATTACAACCTAACTGCAGTGTCATAGGAGCTTATACGCTCTGTGTGCAAACACACCAATTTGGTAGGACTATTTTACACGTCCTACCATAATTTATGGTCCTTCGAGCCGGATAGGCCAGTAAATAACATATTCACGTAATTATTGGTGAATAATATTTCTTTCCTATTCATTTAATTAAAAGATTCACGTAATTTTGGTGAATTCTTTCCGCCATCTTAGTTTCATTACTTTCTTTCGCTAACAGATTTACGTAAATTATTTGGTAAATTCTGCATTTAAAACGCTAAATCTACGTAATAATTGGTAGATATGTATAATAGTTGGTGATTTACGTATTAATTGGTAAATAATCATCATTCTATTCGCATACGCGTAACGTTGTAGGTAGGTACCTATCTAGGTACGTAAGTACATAGTTACATTACTATTATTATACGCTCCGCCGTGCTACTTGCGCTATTATATAATAAGCCGTAGTACAATTTTCAATAAAAAGTAGGTATATCTAAACTGTTTGTGTTGAATTACTATTATATTATAGTAGGTACCTTACAGATAATCTTCTTGTTATATTTCAATAGGTAGGTCCTACCTATCGTAAATTTGCAAACATGTCGTCAGATCTCGAGACGAAGCTTATTCTGTTGAATCAAAAAAAGGAATTATTGTTTGCACGCATTAATCGTTGGTATAAATCGTCGAAATCAGTTGTGTGTTTTGACATAACGACGCGAGCGAATGAAGATTTTCTGTCCCAGTACGGCTGGTCACCGCGGGAGAGGTCGACCAAAACCCTCCAAGACAAACCACTTCAATAAATAGTACCTTCTATATTTGTTCTCTCAACGTAAAAACATTATCTTCGGAATCAAAACTCATAGAGCTTAAGGCAGCGCTAGAAAACATCAACCACGATGTGGTAGGCCTGTGCGAGGTGCGACGCCTAGGAGAACGGATAATCGAGGAAGACGATTATATCATGTACCACATAGGACAGACAAAGGGGTTATACGGCGTAGGCTTCCTAGTAAAGAAGAAATTCAAAGAAAATATCATATCATTTACCGGTGTATCCGAGCGAGTCTGCATACTGGAAATCGAACTGGGTACCGAACGTTTCTCTATTATTCAGGTGTATGCACCCACGGAAAAAAATTCATCGCAGGAAGACATAGACAACTTTTATGAGAACCTGGACGATGCTCACGAGACTATTACCACGAAACACATAATCACAATGGGAGATTTCAATGCTCAAATCGGGGTTCCTAAAAGTCATGAAAGCTCAGTCTCCGGTCGACATGGATATGGTAAAAGAAGTGCACGAGGTGAGAGACTTATTCAATACGCACAAGAATATAAACTAAAAATAGCAAACACAATGTTCAAATTAACACCCAAGAACCGCTGGACATGGATCTCTCCTGACAAAAACACGAAAAATGAAATAGATTACATCTTGACTGCGGGTCCCCATTTGGTTTCCAAGTACGAAGTACTCACTTCATTCCGTTTTGGATCAGACCACAGGTTAGTTAGAGCCACAATCTACCTAAAATCAGCTAAAAAAACCCGACGTAACTTCTCTAATACATCGACTAAACTGGGAACAATAGCAGAGCAAGAAATGTACCACAAAAACCTTGACAGATATATACTTGTACTTATATCTACCCATAACAATTGCAACGCAGAACAGTATAGCCAAAATATTACCCAGTATATAAAAGAAAGCTTAAAAACCATTAAACGCCCAAAAACCAATAAAATTCTGTCATCTAGAGCACTGGAACTCATGAAGGAAAGAAGCGAACTACAAAACAAACCTACACTGAACAAATCTGACAAAGAAAAATTAAAAAGCCTCTACAAACTAACCAACAAAGAGATAAGACATTGTTACGAGACCTACAGAATAAACACAATACAAAAACATCTGGAACAATCTAGATCTACTAAAAGAGCTCATAAAGAATTAAATAGAGAAAAAACATGGATTTCATCACTCCAGCCGGGTACCACCAAGTGTAAATCTCGTACTGAGATTATACATATAGCTACGAACTTTTATAAACAACTCTACAGTCACCCTACAACAACGACAGCAAAACAGAAGGATGCTTACCGCCACACTGACACTGATTCTTCTCAAATACAACACTTTACAGAGCAAGAAGTGTTGAAACAAATAAAGAAACTTAAATCTGAAAAAAGCCCGGGGCCAGATGGAATAATTAATGAACATATCAAACAAGCACGTACTTTACTACTTACCCCAATTACTATTTTATGGAACAAAATACTCGTAGAAGAAACTGTACCAGGCGAATGGAGAGAGTCGGAAATCATACTGTTGTACAAAAAAGGTGACCCTGCCGACATCGGGAACTACCGCCCCATCAGTCTCATGTCCTGTTTCTACAAATTATTCGCCACCTGTTTACTCGAAAGAATATCACCTGACATCGACGCACACCAGCCGATAGAACAGGCAGGCTTCAGGAGCGGGTTCAGCACGGCAGACCACATTCAAGTTGTTGATCAGGTTATAGAGAAATATTTGGAATTCCAACGCCCCCTATACATAGCTTTCATAGACTATAAAAAAGCTTTTGATTTAGTACTTCACGACGGCATCTGGGAAGCTTTGGAAGCACTAAATATCGATAGGAAATACATTAACATTCTGAAGAACATTTACGACGGCTGTACAAGTAGAGTCAGATTAGACAGAACTGGCGCAATGATCGACATACAGAGGGGAGTCCGTCAGGGCGACCCAATCTCTCCAAAACTGTTTATCGCTGTGCTTCAACATGTAATGAGAAACCTAGCATGGTCCAAACGTGGCATTAACATGAATGGCAAGTACTTAAGTCACCTCAGATTCGCAGACGATATCATTTTGTTCTCAGAAAACTCAGTACAACTAAATACAATGATAAACGAGTTACATCAAGTCGGTTCAAAGGCTGGTTTGGAGATGAATCTTGACAAAACAAAGCTCATGACTAACCACCGTGTGTCAATAATTTCAATCAACAACGTACCTCTGGAATTTGTCGATAAGTACATATACCTAGGAAAACAAATATCATTTAATAAAGACAGAAACTTGGATGAGGTGAACCGAAGAGTCGCTATCACCTGGAAAAAGTTCTGGGCTCAGAAGGAAATTTTTAAGTCGGCATTACCACTACGTACTAAGAAGCTAGTTATGGACACAACTATACTTCCATGCCTGACCTACGGGTGCCAAACATGGACATTCAATGTAAAGATCAACAACACCATCCAAACCACCCAAAGGAAAATGGAAAGGAGCATCATGGGCTTAAAACTCAAAGATAGAGTCAGGAATACGGCCATTCGCAAGAAAACCAAGGTAATAGATGCTTTAAGATATTCATTACAAAGGAAGTGGAAGTGGGCAGGTCATTTGGCTAGGTACGATGACAACAGGTGGACCCGGCGATCGGTGGCATGGCCAGGGCCACTTGGAAAAAGAGCGAGAGGCCACCCACCCGCCAGATGGGCTGATGAAATCGTAGCAACAGCAGGTAGAGAGTGGATGAACACCGCCAAAGATAGAGACAAGTGGCACGCCTTGGAGGAGGCTTTTACCCAAGAGGGGTCCGTGCAAAAATAATGAATTAACATACTAATGCTTACACAATTTCATTGTTAATCGAAATAATGTAATGTGAATAATGAGAATAATGTAATATCTAATATAATAGTAAAATTAACTCACTAATTTAAATAATATTTTTTTTGATGAATTATGAATTAATGAATGTATCGTATTGAATTGTTTGATTTTGAATGATTTTCTATCAATGAATGTCCTAAAATATTTATTCAGGTATAAAATCTAATGTACATATTTGCAAGCGTTATAGAATGTAAAAAAATTATATAACTAAAACTAGCTTATAACATAAGTACAACTTAAAGAACTATATTGTATTGCTGAAATTTTATTTCGATTGTTAAATGTATAATGCTTTTATTTTTTTAGTTAATTATTGTGATATCTTATTTTGCATGGAATAAATAAGCTTTATTATTATTATTATTATTATTATTATTTATTATTATTTTACACGTCCTACCATAATTTATGGTCCTTCGAGCCGGATAGGCCAGTAAATAACATATTCACGTAATTATTGGTGAATAATATTTCTTTCCTATTCATTTAATTAAAAGATTCACGTAATTTTGGTGAATTCTTTCCGCCATCTTAGTTTCATTACTTTCTTTCGCTAACAGATTTACGTAAATTATTTGGTAAATTCTGCATTTAAAACGCTAAATCTACGTAATAATTGGTAGATATGTATAATAGTTGGTGATTTACGTATTAATTGGTAAATAATCATCATTCTATTCGCATACGCGTAACGTTGTAGGTAGGTACCTATCTAGGTACGTAAGTACATAGTTACATTACTATTATTATACGCTCCGCCGTGCTACTTGCGCTATTATATAATAAGCCGTAGTACAATTTTCAATAAAAAGTAGGTATATCTAAACTGTTTGTGTTGAATTACTATTATATTATAGTAGGTACCTTACAGATAATCTTCTTGTTATATTTCAATAGGTAGGTCCTACCTATCGTAAATTTGCAAACATGTCGTCAGATCTCGAGACGAAGCTTATTCTGTTGAATCAAAAAAAGGAATTATTGTTTGCACGCATTAATCGTTGGTATAAATCGTCGAAATCAGTTGTGTGTTTTGACATAACGACGCGAGCGAATGAAGATTTTCTGTCTGAGACCGAGAACATCGATGTCGTTCGCGATAAGTTCGAGTCGATTGTAGATCAAATAAATAGCTTAAATTTATCATTAAAACCCCCTGTGGAGCCCGACTATTCTTGCCTTGACTCATTCGATGAATTGTATTCGAGAATAAAACGCATTAGAAATAAATTATCTACGCTCAAGGTCAAGGAGGTCGCATCACACGGGCCGAGTAATTCAAGCGCGTCTGTAGTGAAATTGGAAATGCTTGTTGTTCCGAGTTTTGACGGACGCCCTGAAAACTGGAATACATTTTATCAGTCCTTTAAGGCCAATATTCATTCGAACACACAATTGTCTGATTCGCAACGTGTGCAATACCTATTCTCAAAATTAACCAAAGACGCATTAAAGTTCACTGCCGGTATTGTTCCGTCAAGTGAGACCTACAGTATAGTGTGGGACGCCTTGGTCAAGAAATACCAAGATAAACGCTCATTAGGTTCATATTATCTTAATAATATATTAGACTTAAAGAATTGTTCACCTAGTGTGAACTCACTTGATTCATTTATAGGTATATATTCCTCATCTATCGCCGCGCTTAAAGAGTTAGGTATAAATGATTTAACGGACTTCGTGTTTCTACAATGTGCCTTGAGGAAAATGGACACGCTAACCATCCAAGCCTTCGAACTTTCTGTTCGAGGTGTCGATATCCCTACGACGCAACAGCTGATCGACTTTGTACAAGATTATGCTAAGATGATTGAACGGTCAAACCCGCGGTCTTCGTCATATGCGAAGTCGTCCACCGCTGGGACGCCACAGTCCAGTGATAGGCGTGTACAGCGTAATTCTAAGTCGTTTGTTGTCAGTGTGCCGATTAATAATAAGTCGAATGCGCCCGCCGCAGTAGACGCGTCATGTTGTTTATGTGGCGGCCGCGACCACCGACACCTGTATAACTGCGCTCAGTTTAAAAATATGCAAAATGCAAAGGCTAGATATGAGTTTATTAAATCTAAGCGTGGTTGCGTGAATTGTCTAAGCACATTACATAATCTCCCGCGATGTAAAAGTACGTCAGTTTGTTTCTGTCAGAAAAAACATCATAAATTATTGCATTTTGATAATAATGTAAATAATTCGCACTCGCATGCGACGAGTGCTGTCCCTTTCCCGCCGCCCCAGTGCGACCTTGACGGTCCCACTCCTAAGTCATCGCTCGCTTCAAGCACTGTGCATTCGTATGCCTCCAGCCATAAGGGTGATATTCTCTTGGCAACCGCTCAGGTGTATGCTCGCCCTAAAGGTAGCACTGGAAATAAATCTGTAGTCAGATGTCTAATTGATAATGGCTCACAGAATAACTTAATAACATTGTCCTGTTGTCGTTTATTAAATTTACCAATAATACCAATGAGTAATTCTGTTGTCAAAGGTGTTGGCTCCACTTCGCACACGATAATAGGCTATGTGTATTTGGACATTGAATCTCGTATTTATGCAGATCATAAGTATACTATACATGCGTTAGTTATGAATAGCCTTACGGATCAATTGCCCTCGCAATTAATTAAGTGTGATAGCGAGTTAAATCTTCGCGATTTACCGCTTGCTGACTTAAGCTGGAACATTCCAGGAAACATTGATATAGTGTTAGGTGCACAGCTCTTCCCGTATATTTACTTAGGAAATAGAGTCGAGTGTGGCCCCAGTGCCCCTTGTGTACTGTCAACCGCGTTTGGGTATGTACTTATGGGTGATTACCCACGTAAAGTTGTTGTGCCTACAACCGCATCCCTTTCTGCGCTAGCACTAAATGATTTAGTGCAAAAACCATGGGAACTTGAGGAAGTTCCTGTGAAGCGCCTATTGTCTCCAGAAGAAACCGAGTGCGAGAATATTTTCACATCTACTGTGACTCGCGATGACGTATTTCGTTATACGGTTGCGCTGCCGTTCTGCAAGGATCCCTCTGAACTAGGGAACTCGCGCGGCGTCGCTCACCGCCGGTTTTTGTCGCTCGAGCGTAAACTTCGTCAATCACCAACCGTACGCGAAAATTGCAATAAGGTTATTCGGGAGTGTTTGGATAACGGTTGTCTTGGTCTCGTTGATGACTCTAATTTGTCTATGGATGGTTATTATATACCACATCGCGCAGTGGTTCGACATGACGAACCGATGCCGCGTATTGTGTTAGACGCGAGCGCTAAAACCCACACTTGTCTTTCGCTCAATGATATTTTACATATTGGTCCCAATTTACAGGCAGACCTGTTTTTATTATTATTAAATTTTAGGTTATTTCCTATCGCAATGAACGCTGACATAAATACTCACCGCAAATCGCTTGAGTTTGATGTTGGCAGTCATGTCGCAAGGGTTTTAGGTCTCTCGTGGGAGCCGTGTGGAGATAATTTTTATTTCACATCCACCTTGGTAGATGAGAAGTGCACTAAGAGAAATATACTCCCTATAGTTGCACGACTATTTGACGTGCTCGGGTTGGTGGCACCTGTGATACTCTACGCCAAGTTGTTAATTAAGGAACTTTGGCTTAATAAGAGTGATTGGGATGACCCTGCTCCAGAGCATATACGCTCACGACTTTCCGCTCTCGTTCAAGAATTAAAATTGCTTGACACATTAAAAATTCCGCGATATATAGGTGTCGAAGTTGATTGCGAATTACGTCTTGTCGCATTTTGTGATGCCAGCCTGAATGGCATGGGATGTGTTATTTATGCACATTGTACCTACCCATCTGGCATTCAAACTCGCATTTTGTGTGCGAAATCAAAGGTCACTCCGACAAAGATTGCTGCGCTTGCTCGATTAGAATTATGTGCCATCTTGCTTATGTCAAGGTTAATAAGAACTGTACGTGATTCTTATGCATTACGCATTCCCATTACTGACATTTACGCCTTTTCTGATTCCACGATTGCCTTATCATGGGTTCACTCGTCACCACATCGGTGGTCGATTTTTGTTAGTAACCGGGTCGCTCAGTGTCAAGAAAACTTGAACGCTAAACATTTTTATCACGTCGCCGGAGACATTAACCCGAGTGATTGTCTATCACGCGGTATGCTCCCCTCGCAACTTTTGGCTTATGATTTGTGGTGGAACGGTCCAGCATGGATCCGCGGCCCCCCTGATGAATGGCCTATTAAGTCATTCTCTCCCGCCAACTGTTCTGACTTACCTGAGCATAAGGCAAATGTGTTGAGTGTGACAACAAAATACACAGAGTCGCCATTGTTATGTACATTAGCACAACGTGTTTCTTCTTGGCAGAAACTACTACGTATCATTACATACGTTTTAAAATTCGCACGATTTAAATTTAAGATCGAACCTCATTCTGTATCAGGATTACATCCTGTCCTTCTCTCTAAACGCGATCACGTTGTTGATCTAATAATTCAGTATTTTCACGTTGTCAATTGTCATACTGGACCTGGACTCCTCATGTCTATCATAATATATAAAACGCGTACTGGTACTTACAAACGCGCTGTAACCAAATTGTATCCTATCCCAACGCAATAACTTATAACGCTAAATAGAATCTTAAACTTTAATTTTTAACTCAAACTTTAAACATACTTTAGATAGAATATTGTTAGTCTAAGTTGTTATTTTCGCTATGTGTATTATTATGTTATACAAATTCACTATGGGCTCTAATCAGCCAGTGTTCGCTTGTTTGTTTCGTAACGTCTTGCGACGTTCCAAAGCCGGGTGCATGGTGGAGCGCTTATGTATTTTCTTAATTATTTCCCACATAATTTAATTGTGTTTCAATTTGTAATTTAAGAAACCGCTTCTATGTATCGAATAATGTTTGAATATTGGCGCTCATTTGTTGACCACTTAGTGTTGGAGGAGGCCAATGAATGGCGCTGTGAATGGATCTGTTCGAACTATATTTTGAGAACGAAGTTTCTATGAGCGGGACTCTCAAGCTTCATTACGTTCAACCCGCTCATTTAGAATCAGTCAGTAACCCGCACCCAGCATCGAAAGATGTCTTTTTTGACTCACGCGCTCCGCACCAAACGGAAGTTTGAGTTATTCAACTCCTCGTTTCTTTCTGTGTAATTCTATAAGTTCCTTTGGCCACATTCTCAAGTCAGTATAAGTGAAGTGTATCGGAAGAAAACGACAAATTCAAGAAAATAACCAGCCGGTCGAAAATTACCTACCCACCAGCACGTGCCAGGAACCACGCCTGTCTGCAGCTGAATCCTCACGAGGTGGAACACAGGTCAGTGCCGGTTCTCTTACGTTTTCCTTCATAGAAGCGGTCACATGTGTATTTTCTTTTCATTACAACCTAACTGCAGTGTCATAGGAGCTTATACGCTCTGTGTGCAAACACACCAATTTGGTAGGACTATTTTACACGTCCTACCAATATTGTTTTCCTGAGTTATTACAAGTACAATTTTTCTGATTTCAGACCAAAAGAACGAGTGAAAATCGTTTTCGAAGAAGTAGCTCTCCAAAAAGGTGATGTCAGGTGTGTATTGCGGCAATGTACTCTTTAATGTATGTATCGATTGTGTTAGCACCTGATCCTTATCTTCTCTGAGCAATGTTTTATCCACCAACATCTGCACCGATTACTATAAAAATATTATTATGAGCCTCTCTGTGCATTGTAATATTTGTAATACACAAGATTAAAAATGAAATATTTGTAGAGATCGAATATAAGATTTCATTATAAAACATAGGTAGAGCAAACAGGTTAAAACTTTCATTAACCTTTTGGTGCACAAAAGGTTAATGAAAGTTTTAACACCGTTAACCTGTGAATATTTTTAACGTTAGTGGTGTTATTAACGTGATAGAGAAGGGAGACAGAAAAAAAAATACCGGGCAAAATCTCAGTGTGTTTATAATCAAATCATGAACTTAATTCACTTCGACAGTATGGTACTATGACAACTTATTTAACGTCGATAATAAGTGCAGAAATTATTACTATTTTCAATAACATAACTTCACTTTAAGAACCATTATAGATACCCAAATGCCGTTTTCATAAATTAATTCAAACATAAAACTCCATCGCAGCATAAACCAATACTTAAAAAGACTCTAAAACCATAACTCTCCAACTAAAATCCATCTATAAAAACAATATTGCACGTAAAATTATTCCATAAAGTCACTGTCAATATCCAAAGACTGTAATAAAACTGGCGAGGTATGCGTCATAATCGAATCTTTGATGGAAAATATTGAATATGGTGACGGGCGTGCAACGGGACGTTAGTGCCACCATGTGATTAAATGTTCGTGGGACTTTGTTGCCAGTTCGCTTCTTCTACAATTAATCAAACTCCGCTTCGACTTATGACACAATGTACGGATTATAGAAAAGTAATACTTTTTAGCTTTCGGGTTACATTTTTTATTTGAAAACCGTTACACATTAATTTCCTTGATTTTGGAAAAGGGAACTTAACTTTTTCTATAGCATTACTTGATAAAAATAAATCTCAATAAAATAAGACGAGTTCATACTGTTTTTAATAGACTATTCACCATCAGTCACTAACCTTTTTCCCAAATCAGTGGGGTTCACTTTCCAGCTGTTTATTATATTATTTATAGGTATTTATATTTTCAATTACATAAACTACAATGACGCAGCTAAACTACAATATTTTTAATAATAAATTATTCGCACAATTATAATATTACATAAAATTGGGTGTAATAAAAAAACACGCATTTACTATGCTATTTTTAATTCTAAAATGTAAGAATCAGTACCCACTCAGAACACTGGAGCCAAAACTTCATCTACAGTGTAATAACTCTACGTTACATGGCTCAATAGAAGATGTAGGCTTCATCTATCAAAATTATTACGTGACCGTCGTGACTTCAAGTACCATTCAGGTTTTTCTTTACCACAAAGGTGAAAAACAGTTGATTTATAACAGTTTCGGCTTGTTTTTAAAGTAAGGTATGATGGGCATAATACATAGGTAGAAAGTCAATAGTATTTCTTTAAAATGATTGTGCGTATTTTTGTTGCAGTCTAGTCATTAAATTTTTAACCATTGTCAGTTCTGTCCTAAGTTCAAGGATTACCTAAATTACAATACTTAAATTTTAGAGAATCTAAAAAAATACTATGCATTTTGAAACTATAACGAACAACAAACAAAAAAAAACATTAAAATTGATTGTAAAACACCAAAATTTAAAATAAATACAATGAATATACGACAACTATTTAACCTCGCGTCTTAACTGGCCGTTTCTTGTTTATGATATAAGCCAGAGCCTCCTCAAAAAACTAGATGCGAATGTTACGAAGACATTGAAGTCGTGGCTGTGGCTAGCTCAGTCGGCAGACTCATCGACATTATATAGAGCCTCAAATAACTTTGGAATGACGTTCAAGAAACCATTGGAACTCTATAAACATCTAAGAGTAACCAAAATGCACGTCCTAACGAAATCAAAAGACGAAATCGTGCAAGCTCTTCCAAAAGACCAAAGTACTAAAGAGCTCGAGTCGCGCCTCCAATTCCATAAAAAAATCATGATAGGCTCGCAGACTGGTAGGGTAGGTTTGGGTAATACTAGGAGGCAGTCAGACAAAGACATAACAAAATCTTTTCTTCAAGTAGATGAAAATAATACCCACAAAGTGCACACAATGAACCTAGAAATACAAAACGAATGGTTAACACTAGGTGAATTTTGTATTCCCATAGCCTTAAAATGGCGTACCTTAATATACGACTGGTCACCGGCTCTCCTTAAATTCTATCTCAATGCATTCCAGTTGACCCTCCCCGACCAAAGCAATCTTGTCAGATGGGGAAAAGCCACAGATAAAACATGTCACTCATGTGGTGAAGCAATTGGTACTGCTAGGCACCTACTGGTGGGTTGTAGGACGCTATTAGACCGGGGTCATTACTCGCGCCGACATGATAAGGTATTAGAAATCGTACGTGAGGCGGTTAGTTTGGCGGTAGCTAGAGCGAAAAAGGGTTTAACCACAAACCAAAGAAATGACGTCGCGTTTGTAAAGGAAGGCTGCTCAAAAAAGACAAATCAAAAGCCGTACTCAATTTTGATAGCAGCCGCTGATTGGACATTACTCGCAGATTCGTATGAGAAACACTATAAAATACCGGAGGATGTTTGTGCCTCGTCATCCAGACCCGATATATTCCTATTTTCAAAACAGCAAAAGCGTGCAGTACTAGTAGAACTCACAGTACCGTGGGAAACTAACATACCTAAAGACCACGCTATAAAAATAAACAAATACTTTGACCTGACAAACGAGTTAACCAAAAATGGCTATGTGGTTAAACTCTACGCCGTGGAAGTAGGAGCAAGGGGAATTCAAACGAAGCAAGCTCTTTACTCAAACGAATATCTAAAACGGCGTTGATAGGATCTTACCAAATTTGGATAGGTAGAGGGGGGAACACGACTGACGGTGGAGGTGAGCGCTGATGCATCACAAGGTGGCCACCCTAAACCTACACCTGGGTCGCAAGTCCCAGGCGCCGTCACAGTGTTCCTCTCTGTACCACGCCATGGACCCGGCGACCGCACGGTGAATCCATGGAATGCTAAGAACCGGATTTCTTTTCTGGAGTTGGCAGAAGATTAAATAGATAAAAAAAATTCACCAAGATATTCAGAAAAAAATTAACTGCATAAAAAAGAAGCCAGTACTTACTTCCTTACGTGTACGTTTTTTTTTTTTTTTTTCGTGCGGAAATCCCCATGGATACCCCCCCTGCCGGAGCCGGAAGGGGAGGTTATGTCGGACTTGAACCGACTAAAACCGCACGCCGACTGTGGGTCTTGGTGCTAGGCCGGAGGTGAGGTTGTCAAAGACATATCCCTCGCACCCCGGCTGACCCAGGGCCATCCCTTACGGTCTGGCCCTCCTCAGGAGGGGGGACAACGGTGTCCCCAACTCGCCCCCGGAATGGGGAGGCGCACTATTCAGCGCGCCGCCGCCGTGGCCTGCTTCTGCTGGGGTGAAAGGCGGCTCCACCCGTCACCCCCAGGCCCGCGCTCATGGGGGACGGAGGTCAGTCAGTGCCCTCCGACGCCCGAGTTGCCTGCGCGCGCGGGCGGCGCGATCCGCGAGTCTTTCTCGCTCGCGCCGCCTCTCCCGCTCCGCCGTCTCCTTCACGACCATTACCTGCTCGCTGAAGGAGACGCCGGCCGCCCACGCGTCCGCGCAGCGGACCATTGCTGTGAGCAGGGTGGCGAGGGTGAGGACTCTCACTCCAACGTGTGGGGACCCATCATACCGAATTGGAAGGACTAGATATAGTGACAACAACAGCTTTAAATTGATTACAAAACCATATTCATACCCTTGTCTGGCTGCTCATGGGATTTTAAAGAAATCCTAAATATACCCAATATTTCATGGAATTACTAGGTATTCAATTTGAACTGTGGATTTTATATAAAAGCACAAAGTATGGACAATGTTGTGTTAATGCACAAAAGAGTAAATTATGCACCAGCGACTACCGAGCGATTTCGGTTTTGGGTTTTGGCTCGCTTCGTTACACAGATTTTATTTTTCACATGAAATTTGAATAAAACGTGCAGTATTTAAAGAGGTTAACTTTGTTAGCTACTGAAAAAGGCACGGATTAGTTTAAATATTTAAAACGAACTTTTATTTTATTTGGAATCGTATTTGTAGGTACCGAAAGCACTATTTTATGAGGTTTTGAAGCGGTGTGAATGCGATAATAGCAAAACATTGCCAAAGTATCAATATCTTACTTAATAGTTAGTTCACACTTCGTATGGCGTTGGCAAGTTAAGTATCTACCTACCTACACAATGTTTACCTATTTTTCTCTTCCCATTACCCTCAATAAGTTTTGCGAGCGCTATCCATCAACCCTGTGCTTTTTCGCTACTTCCTTAGCATTAATTGAAAGGGAATTTTAAGCCATAATGATAGTTTTTTGACGTTCTCCTGAGCGATGATACAACGTTGACTTTAAGTCAGACGTTGAGGATTCGATTACCACTCACTGCAAAATGTACATTTACATTGGTCTGCGTGGTTTCAATTTCAGTGTTAGCGGCGCCGTGTAATATTATACTATACTAGAATATTAATTTATATATTTATTTATTATGTTTTTTATACAACTTTGGTGGCAGACAAGCACACGGCTTACCTGATGCAAAGTGGTTACCGTGTCCTATGCACGTGTGCAACACCAGAGGAGTCACGCTCGTGCTGCCAACCCTGTAATAGTAAAGAATTTCGGTGCCATCAGTGCAGTAGACAGAGCAGGACAAGCCTTTGGTCTTCCCAGTGATAGCACAAAAACTCTCCAGTGAGCTCTGGCTACCCTACGCACCTACTTTACTAGGTATGATGTTATACTATTTACGATACGATTGAATACCTACATTCGCACCTCATTACGTTTCACGCGTTAAGTACAAAGCGAGTTCACGAACCATAACCGATTCCCAAAACGGATAGCAACCCAGCCACTATAATTAAATTATGGTTATAACGGCCGTCCGGCGCATCCATTAATGACTTTAGCTCATAAACTATACTTGTTTAATTAGCCGGATAATGCATAAATGCTCCGCTCCACGACTTAATACCAACAAAGCTACAGGTATTTTGCATATTGTTCCGGTTAAGTGGTTCTTGGAAGTGTAATTACTAGTTTAGTATAATATAATACTTACTGTAGGTATCCTTTCAAACTTAGACCATATACTATACCTCTATAGGTAGCCGATTTTTTGCAATGCATTTTTGTTTATGAACGCATCGCAAAAAAACGGCTTGAAAAGCACTATGTGAGTAAGCTTATGTCAATCAATAGGTATTGTTTGTAAACTGTCAATGTGTACATGTTATAGCAAGTATGTATACGTCAAGTTGTTGTAGTTTATCGTGTCTGCGTGTCTGTCTGCCTGTGGCATCATAGCTCCCGAACCGATGAAGCGATTTCAATTTTATTTTTTTCGTATTAAAGGGGACTTATGTGCGAGTGTTCTTAGTTAGTTATGTTTGATGAAAATCGGTTCAGCCGTTTTAAAGTTATGGGGGTTAAAGTGGGGATGGGGAGTTTCGGGAGTTTTTTTAATTTTAAATTTTAGTTATTATTGTAATGCTACTTACTGTGTCTATAGGGTTGCAAATATTATGTGACACTTTTGTCTTGTCATATAGTGCCAAGTAGTAATTTAGCATACAGCTTATCCAATTATATACCTAGTGATATGAGATTTTACACCAGCATTGTTCTGTTCTATACTCTTTTTCGGATAAGAAGTAAATTGAAGAAACTCCAGTCAAGCATATGTTTTTCTGCTGGTAAATCTAGCTCATCCTTGCTGAAAGGCTCAAATCAAACCAGCAATTAATAGATACACTATAGTGGTATCGCCGAATGATGATCCCTATGACGTTTCAACTGACAGTTGTATTAGTTATGCGAAACAATTTCGATAAAATACTGTTTTTTCAGGCAAATGTCATGTCATTCAGCCAGGTCATTCAACATAATAAGCAATATTTATTTATTTTGAAAAAAAGACTACGCGCATTGATGGACATAAAACACTAGATAAAAAAGTAACAGCCTTATTATATTTTATTTTACTATACTTTAATTTTTATTCAAATTGCATAATTTAAAGAATTTAAAATTCTTTTTGAATTGAATTTTAAAGAATTCATAATTAGCTGGCAATTATGGATTACATGGAAAAGTATTTAAATGGAGGCCATAGACCTACCGTATTTTTTTAATTCAGTCATGTCATGTCTTGTCAGTCTGTTTTGTCTTCTTGTCACACCGCATCACATCGCGTCATACGAGTGCTCTAACGCCTTGTATGCGCCACGTCTTTCTTTGTTAGCTGAGTTTTGTTTCTGTTTTCGCTGTTTTGTGTTATTTGTTGATTTTCTGTTACCTGTTTGTTGATTTTCGGTTTTGCAAAATGCCGAAAAGACAGCGGAAAACTGTTCTCAACAGTGAAGTTCGCGAGTTTGTAGTTCGTTTGCGAGACTATTTTGCTCGTGAACAACAAAATGGCGGACCCTTGTTACCGCTTGACAATGTTCGCGATCGTGTAGCCGATGCTCTAGGAATCGGAAAGGCTACTGTTTCTCGAATAACAAAGGAAAAATTTGGGGAGTCGTCCATGGAGGACAATAAACTATTAACACCAAAGAAAAAGAAAAGGTTATGTCATATAACAGAACCTGATGAATTTGATTTAGATGCTATACGCAATCATATTTATGGTTACTACCTACGAGGTGAACTACCGACCTGCCAGAAGTTATTATCTTCATTAAAAGCTGCAGAACTATTCAAAGGCGAAGGTAAAGGAGAAGGTAGTATACCTTGATGAGACATGGCTGAACGCCAATCATACTGTAGGTAAGGCATGGACGGATGACACAGCGAAATCCAGCACAAAAACTCCTGAAGGAAAGGGCCAGCGCTTAATCATTTGCCACGCTGGCACAACTACAGGTTTTGTGCCGAATTGCCTGTGGGCTTTTAAGTCAGTGAAAACAACGGAGTACCACGAGGAAATGAATTTCGAAAACTTTAAGACATGGTTTATAAAACTATTAGAAAATTTGAATGAGCCTCACTATATTTTAATGGACAATGCTT
The DNA here is from genome assembly GCA_914829495.1 of Eilema sororculum. NCBI lineage: Eukaryota > Metazoa > Arthropoda > Insecta > Lepidoptera > Erebidae > Eilema > Eilema sororculum. The sequence continues at coordinate 8,921,265 of OU618545.1, read as the reverse complement.
CATATCACTCAGTTCAAATTAACAAACCCCCCAGCAGCAATAACCAAAAAGCTGAAATTATAGAGTGGTTACACGGCAATGGTGTGGAAACTGACAGTCAGATGTTAAAAAAAGAGTTGGTTAGACTGTTGAACTTTCACAAACAACAGACGCACCCATCATATTTTTTGGATGAATTGGCCAAATCAAATGGACACACGGTAATTCGGTTACCGCCCTATCACTGCCAATATAATGCAATCGAGTTGATATGGGCGCAGATCAAAGGTATATTTTTTATTTATATAATATTATGTATATGCATATATTTCTAAAAATAATTACTGAATGTACAAATATTTTCAGGTCATGCAGCTAGGCATAACACAACTCCGCCATTCACGGCAAATAAAATGATGGTTTTATTGGAAGAAGCTTGCGCTCAAGTGACATCTGACGATTGGCGAAAAGTGGTCGAAAGAACGAAGAAAATTTGCTTACAAGACTGGGATCGAGATGTACAATACGACAATATCATTGACCAACCGTTAATAATAAACGTCACGGATAGCTGCAGTTCAGACTCAGATTTTGAAGATCCGATTGACCCTGTATCATATTCAGATTGATATAAATAAAATACAAACTCAAAGCATTTGTTTTATATTTCCAACAAATTATCGATATTTTGTTTATCGATGTGTCCCTTCTTAGTCGATAACAGCTTGACGAAGTAACTTTTGCAGCACGTACCATGTACATTTGCATTGAGTTTTTTTCTATTATTTTCGAACATTACGTAATAATTTCTTAATATTCATTTTTATAATTTACAATTGTACACAATTATGATTTTTTCGTCTTTTTAATGGACCTCTAAAGGATTTGATGTGATAGGACGTCAGTACAATGTTAAGCGCTAACGAACTGTCATAGGGATCATCATATAACGCTCGTAGTATAAGTATATTCTATTACGTATATTTGACAGCCTCTGTGGCGTGGCGGTAGTAAACGCGGCCGCTACGCAGGAGGCGCGGTTTCGATCCCCGTTCTGTGCAAATACTTGTAGGCATGAATAATGTCTTTTTGTAATTGGTCTGGGTGTTTCTATGTAAAATACGTATTTGGGTCATTTTCAACAAGTGATTTTTTTGTATCATTTCGGTGAGATTTTTCTATTACAATGTCTTGTTAATATATTTTGTAACGAAAATAAACTTTAATCTTATTTGTAACATATGCGTGAGTGGACATCATGTAACATCAAAACTTACTGAAATATTTGAGATTGAATTTTTGGGAGCCCACAGAAATGAAAAGTGTCCACTGAAATGATAAATCGTCCACCGAAATGACAAGACTGTGCACCGGAATGAAATTAGCCCACTGAAATGATACAGCCAAGGACATCATTTATTTTTTAGGAGGATTCCGTAGATTGTCTGAAACGAATCTAAATAAATTCCATAGAGATATCACTAGACTGTATTTGTGATATTTATTAAATATAAGATCAAACTATTATATTACAGAAAAAAGTTTTTTTTTTTGCGGAACGAGTGTTGTGTTTTTACCCGACTGCGCGACGCAAAGGAGGATAATGTGTTTATCAGTCTATGTATGTATGTTTGTTTCTATGTGGCGTTCTAGAGACCAAATGCATAGGCCGATTTTGATAATTCTTACGTCAATCGATTCGTCTTTACCTTGCGAGTGTCACTAGAAACATGACAGTAATCAAAATTCATCACGGCGACAACCAGACGCCATGTTGTCAAAATGAAAAATAAAGTCGATGAACTATGTCAAGTGGGGTGTCGTTGAATAGGTATTTTAAAATCATCTTTAGGTTCCTTTTATCATTTTTCATTTAAAATAGTAGTTTAGGATATATAACGATTTAAAGTTGTTTAACGAAACAATCGCTAATTTTCTTAGTTATTTATTTTAAGTTATAAGTTTTTATTTCAAGTATAAACAATATGAAGGAAATTAAAAGGAGATTACAAAAAGATATACATGTCATATCATAACTAAAAAGTATAAAATAAAACAAATTATTAAAAAATAAAAAAAACCCGACTGCCACTGAAAATACCGAAATAAGTTAGATAGCAGGCGGTACCCATTTGCCAATCATAAACCGAAAGAAAATTAATGGGTACCGGCTGCTATCAAACTTATTTCGGTCTTTTCAGTGGCAGTCGGGTTTTTTTATTTACTGGTAATAATAATAGTGTTTTGTATGTAAAACTTCAAAATGTACTAAATCAACTCTTATATTTTTACGACACAATAATTTAATAAGAAAAATTATAAAAATAATGTAAGTATGTTCAAAAGAGCTAAACACTTCATCTTAAACATAACAAAAAAAAATTAGATCACTTTATCGTAAATTATTGCAGTTTCGCTATATAATCCGATTATGTACTTATGCGAAAAGAAATGAAAATAGCGCAATCACTAGTCACTATTGCAACAGAATGAATGAATTCAATGAATCGATCCTGCTTCTTTTTTTCTAGCATATCTCTCCCTGTCTTTTCTAAGAAACTCTTCGCGTGTGACGTCATTGCTCTTAATTCTCTCTTTTCTTCTTCTTTCATATAACCTTCTTTTTCTAACCTTTCCTTTCTGGTCTGTAGCTTAGGTCGCGGCATCCTAAAATCCAAATCATAATTTTTAAACATTGAACATCACATTATCGTTGAGAATACACATTGTCTAGAAGTAAGTACATCTATTATCCATTTTCTAACAAGATATTTTAAACTGTTTTTTTATTGTATTGTGATAAATAAAAGAAAAAAAAAACAAATATTAACACATCAAATTAATCCCAAATATTGAACCTACAATATCTAGAATTATCTCACCAAATTTTTATGATTCAATCTTAGACTCAAGGATCCCTAAAACTTATGATTTTATCATTTCTAAGTTAAATTTCATTTAAGTGGACTGTTGTCGGTATTACAGTCCACCGAATCCACTGAAATGATAACACCGAGGTGATAAAAATAATAAGTTTTACATTTAACTCCGATATTAGAATTAATATTAAAATGTCAACACTGCTGTAACAAAACATATCTTACGGCGAATTTAAAACACAATTTTGAAATAAATTGAATGAACCTAACACGAGCTATAACGGCCACAGAAATGACACTATTTTTGTCCCCATATCACTGAAATGATATACTTACTTTTCGGCGGGAATCCACGATGATTTTGTGACGCGTTCGTGCGCTCCAACGAATAGAGGTGGCCTGATTCGAAGTAAGGAAAGGCACGGGGGGCGCAAAAACGCTATGTTGACGAAGTTACTCTACTAAAACTTACTGTCCACCAAAATGATAACTTTTTACAGGACAAAAGTAGACTGTTTAATACAATGTATAAGAAATAAGATAAACAAACAATATTAGTTTTTTTCTATGGGTCATATTATAATTTATTCATACAAAATTCGATTTTAGTCCAAATGTTAAATACAACTGCAGGGCAAGATATTTTACGAGTGAAAATCGGTTCAGGACAGGTCACCGAAATGATAAAATGACACTTTGTAATTATTTTTTTTTATGTAATAGAGGACATTACTCAAAATTTTTTTTTGCCATGGTAGAGAAGTACCTATTATACTATAAAAAGTAATTAAAATCGTAAAACCAACACATTGCACTGCCGTTCTCAGGCTTGCCGTGTTTTTTTTTTGCTTTTGCTATTCACCCATTTACAAAAAAAAAAGGATGTTTATTCGCATTCTAGATTCCATAACACAAGCTGGTTAACCTATAGTTGCCATGGGTCTAGATAGCGTTGTGTGGAATTTCGTGGAATATTTATTTATTTATTTTCTTTACTTTATGAATTAAATTAATTCTCACACAAGATCAACTCTTCCAAAAATGACCATCGTCTGGGACATGGCCGTTGAGACGATAGCCTTTTCGCACCGTTAGGCGGTTATTTTATCCAGTCTGAATATTACATTAGTGTCATCATCGTCACCTTCGCGTTATTGCCAGTCACGTCCGAGACTCGCTTCACAGTTCGTGATCTGCTTAACACTCCACTGATGTTTCAATTGTAGTATCTTTGCCATAAAAGCGCACTCAGGAACTTTAATCTTGTACTAAATTGAAGTAAAATTGTGAAATTGGAATTTGTGAAGCTACTTTTGTCGTTGACTGTTCCGTACCGTCTTAGACTATAAGTAGATTAGGTGAAAAATTATAAAATCGTTTAAAATTTTTACAGTTGGCAACACTTTCGATTTTGAAAATGTTGCCAACGTAAAATATTCCCTATCCCTACTTATTCGTTTTACATCTAGCAGCGTTAACCCGTGCACGTTGAAAGCGAAATTGCTCAAACTAATCCATTTATATAGGGACGTAAACGAGTTTAGTGAAAAACTAGGTAAGGCCTCGTCGGTTTACAAAGTTTGAAAATTTATAAATACATACATGCAACTGCCTAGCTCTAATGGATTTTAATATAGAATGATTCTGCCTGTGTGGATGTTTTTTATCACGCTCAAAAAAGACAGCCTCCGTGGCGTGGTGGTAATGAACGCGACTGCCACGCAGGAGGCGCGGGTTCGATTCCCGCTCAATGTAAATATTTGTATGCATGAATATGGCTATTTGCATTGGTCTGGGTGTTTCTATGTATAATATGTATGTATTTACAAAAAAAAAATGTATTTAAGTATGTTTATCCGCATTCTAGATTCCATAACACAAGCTAGTTAAGCTATGCTTACCATGGGTCTAGATAGCGTTGTGTAGAATGTTGGGAATAAAAAAATAGCCTTCTTATCTATATCTGCACCAAATTTCATCAAAATCGGTTCAGTGGTTAGTCGTGACCGTAGGCAACAGAAAGAGAGTAACATTTGAATTCAAATTTTAGTATAGATTTTATAATTTGCTATCTACACATCTACGCTATGGTAGATCTAATTAATTTAGCGACTACACGAAACAAATTTCATGATAGATGCATTTCTGTGTAAATGAATTTATACCACTCGCGTCGGTTCTCAAATATTGACCAGGATTGGTTTGTGTGTGCTGTAGAAAATACAGTCTTAATTAGAGAGAGCGACAATTAGAGGTACCTGTACTAGTTATATAACTAGCCCCGTTTAGTTCACGCCCCTCGTTAGTGTAACAAACAGACAATCTATATTACCATCACAATTTAAATGCAACTCCGATAGAAAAAGAATCATTGGTAAAATCATCAATCTGTTAGACTTTTAAAAAGAGAATAGTAGTAGCGAAGAGAATTCACTTGAAGTTTTTATATTTCAAGTGAATTTGCGTTCGAATCTAACTTCAGGAATGAAAAGGATATCTAGAAGTAGGATTTTACGTCAGAATTTGGAGTTACGCAAATAGAGTGTCTTGAACCACGTTTAAAGGACACTACTGGCTTAGCTTTGTATTTATCCTAATCCATATCCATACTAATATTATAAATGCGAAAGTAACTCTGTCTGTCTGTCTGTATGTTACGCTTTCACGCAAAAACTACTGAACCGAATTTGATGAAATTTGGTATAGGGGTAGATTAGACCATGAGAAAGGACATAGGCTATGTTTGGTCGCGATAACCGACATCCACGCGGGCGGAGCCGCAGGCGAAAGTTAGTTCTGATGTAATGTTGAGTCACAGCACATCTTGGTGAGGAGTGATGTGGTTAACAATTTATTTTTTTGAAAAATATAGCGGTCTACGTATGAAAATGTAAGAGCTAAATAAAATTCGTTTAAAAAGGAGGAAAGGATGTAAAATTTTGCACGATATTAAAAAGAACACAAATTGGACGCAGAACACACACGAACTAACATAAAAGAATAATAAAATGGCTCATATACAAATAGGTACTTCATTGTAAATTGTACCAAGCCTGAAGTGCAATAAATATCTAATAATGTCGCACTTCCCGAGCATTGTCAACTTTGCATTAACATAATGGCAGGCTTCCATACACATAGCTTTCAACAGCATTACGGAAATAGGTACTTATTTACTTTTAGCTCGTTAATCTTTATGGGATCACTTTGTACACTAGATGAAACGGCTGAATAATTATTAAGGACCTTTTAATTTGGGATCCCTCGTAACAGCTATTTTAGCAACTCACGAAGAAATAATGTGGCCTTTTGCCATCGGCCCGCATCTGATTGTGTTTATAATACCTAAATCAACTAACTCCATACAAAATTTTATGAAAATCGCTCCAGCATTTAGACATGAATAAGTAATAAATATCCATTCATCTATCCATCCATACTTACAAACTTTGCTTTTGTAATATTAGTGGGGTAAATCTAATATAATATAAAATTCTCGTGTCACAGTTTTCGTTGCCATTCTCCTCCGAAACGGCTTGACCGATTTTGATGAAATTTTTTGTGCTTATCCGGTATCTATGAGAATCGGCCAACATCTATTTTTCATCCCCCTAAATGGTGCAGCGGGAACGAGATCTGACGCCACGGGTGCAGGGAAAAATTGGCGGTACGAAGTTCGCCGGGACAGCTAGGTAGTCTACTATATAAAAATAAGTCGGGTTTTCCTTCCTGACGATATAACTCCAGAACACCTTTACCGATTTGGCTAATTTTGGTCTTGAATTATTCGTGGAAGTCCAGGGAAGGTTTTTACGGCGAGAAAAATTCGAATAATTGCCGGGAACCGACATCCACGCGGGCGGAGCCGCGGGAAAAAGCTAGTATATAAATAAATAAAATTGAAGTTTGAAAATTTACTGTATAGGCATAGATGTTACCGGCAATGTGAATAATCTAACCACGCTCTGCTAGAAACACTTTTCCCGAGGAGGGCCAGACCGTAAGGGATGGCCCTGGTTCAGCCGGGGTGCGAGGGATATGTCGATGACAACCTCACCTCCGGCCTACCACCGCGACCCACAGTCGGCGTGTGGTTTTAGTCGGTTCGAGTCCCACATAACCTCCCCTTCCGGCTCCGGCAGAGGGGGTATCCGAGGAGATTTCCGCACGGAAATAAAAGGCAATGTGAATAACCCGGTATTCCATAAAATTTCTATGCCAATGTATGCTAAGATATAGAATGCCTGAATGAATGAATTACCGAAAACATAGACACTAAGACCGTTAACAAAATGTTCGCAAAAAAACGGCTGGAAATAGTAAGCTAAATGTAGATACGATATTGCTCTTTTAACTGTCAATGTGCGCACAGTATGGGACGTTTGTATTAGGTCAACTTGCATCAAACTAGTAGATCGTTTTTACGCCGCGATATAGAGCCATTTACTGTATCTATAGATTTTATATATTGTATTAAAATAACAGCTTTTTAATGCCCGCATTTGAGTGTATGCGCAACACTGACAACAATAATTCATCAATTGGATACTATACAATTAAAATAGATTAATTAACTGAAGTTATTCAATTATACATGATAAAAGATTTGCCCATAACACAAATTTTATTTATTAAACGATTTTACTGCCTGTAATGGAACGTAATCGAATATTTTAATTAAACAGCCAGTTTCCTTCAGTTAATTAAAATGAAACGTTGTGAGATAATTATTTTTAATTACTGCATATGTATGCAGATTCGTTCAGCTGTTAGAGCGACTGACAACAAATATCTTAAAAACTGTCATATCATACATAGTATAAAGCAAAATTTCCGGGTCCTATTTTTTTTTAATATACTGGACACTTCAATTTGACTTCACCTCTCGGAAAGAGGGTCACCATCGTAAACATTTACCATGTTAACAGTGGTGGCACTCAGCTTGACGGCCTCATTAGATGCCTTTTCACGCCCCGCTTAAAGGACCCGGGACTGTAGGAAGAAGGAAACACGTGAGCTGGCAGGGAGTTCCAGGTCTTAGTGGTGCGGCATAGGTTATGTCCCTATGTATGCTTATATTTTCAAAACTACGCTACAGCTTTTGATGCGGTTTCTTTTAATAGATAGAGTAATTCAAGAAGAAGGTTCATATGTATAATACATGCTTAATATAGTAGAGGGTGCAGCGGGAACGGAATCAGACGCTACGCGGGCGGTACGGAGTTCGCCGGGTCCGCTAGTTTATAATATTAGTAGGATAGGATAAATCTGCCTATATAAATTCAAGTTCCTGATTAGGTACTACAAACTGTTATGTTGATTATATTTAGTAGGTAGAACAAGCCACAATTGCCACATATTACCCGCACACAGCCACTATTTGTGGTCGCATTAATGCTCACAGAATGCTTTGTGAACAGTATAAAACGCATCCGTTAGTATGCGAGAATCTAGTCTATCAGATTATTAATTACTTTGACGATATAATGTACATGTGATTGTTATTACATTCATTAATTTCACGTTTATTACTAGGTTTTGCCCGCCGTGCCCCTTTCACCTGGGACTCTAATTAAGATAAAAAGTTGCCTATGTACTTATCTTCACTACATACTTATAATATATATATTTATTCCTTCAAATGCGTTGTACAAGTTATTTAACTCTTAAATCATAATAAAAAATAATTACTTATTGTTCTTAAAAGAAATAGGTTAGCATCGGCAACTGTAGTGGTGATGTCACAATCGCTAGCGTCCTCCGGTGTTATAACCTATCTCTATAGGTACCTATGTACCTACTAAATTTCAGCCTAATCCATTTCAACTATTTAAGCATAATTGAGTAACAAACGTCCAAATATCGACCAACTTTATTTACAACATTACAACATTAGTAGGATACGGACAGGGCTATAGAATCATCACCATAAAGTATCCTACATTAGACCAATCATGAAACGTACATCCGAAGTTGTTTACCGAAATTTCGGATATAATTTAGCCCGCTAGGTGTTGACTTATGTTGATGCATAACTACGTATAATTTATGTTGTTTTATTATATTACAGCTGCTTGAGGCGGGCAGATATCATCAAAGTATTCGATGGCAGAGACACCAACTCGCCAACGATATCAATGTTATGCAATGAGCTCACAGGTATGTAATCGACAAACATAGGTAAGTTTAAGTCCAAAGTTCATGGCCATGCTATCGTAAATATTACTGACTCACGCCTATTTCATTCCGGGGTAGGCAGACACAACAGCTCTTTATATGTCTCTATGCTTACATACTTCATGATCCTCCTCTACTGTTATAAAATTTTTTACTGCATTAATCAAACGTAAATGTATAATATTACTAGCTTTTGCCCGCGGTTCCGCCCACGTGGATGTCGGTTATCGCGACTAAACATAGCCACGTCCTTTCTCATGGTCTAATCTACCCCTATGCCAAATTTCATCAAATTGGAACTTAAAAGTTAGCATAATAAATGCTATAAAAAATTCATGCAAATTCATCAAATTGGTTCAGTGGTTTAGGCGTGGAAGCGTAACAGACAGACAGAGTTACTTTCGCATTTATAATATTAGTATGGATAAATAAACGTATACTAATATCTACTTAATAGATTCCTGTGTATCACCCCATTCTTCTTCATAATGACTTTGGCAGTGAACCAAACTGTTAAGGAAGCTATAAATATAAACGGGAATATATAAAGTTAAGGCCTTTGACCGCCGCCGGCTCAATCATTAACTTGCAACAATGTAATAAGTACATTCTTGGGAGTGATTATGGACACCGGTAGGTATATAACTTTACTGATTACCGTGGTATAGTTGGTGATAGATTCTGTAAGTACTTTCTACTACGCAAAAAAGGCTCTTTCCATTCTGAAGTTTTGGCTGTTTATTATGTGAATATATATGGTATAATCCAAAATTTTTGCCTGACTAAAAATGTTATGCTCAAAAAAGGTATTCTTATTCAAGTCAACGAATCCCAACCTTTACTGATAGAGAAACTTGCAGAAAAAATAACTTTTAACCGATAAATGGAGATTCCATGGTTGATTCGGGAGAGGAAACCCCATTGGGCTTTTACCTCGCGAAGTGAATAATAAGGTGGGTATATTGAACTCAAACCGGCTAAAACCCACTCAGCGTTTCGTCACAATGGCATACCTATGTAACATATAAAGTTATAACTTAACTAATACATTTGCATTACAAATAACATAACATAACATAAACTCACGCCTATATTCCCCGAAGGGGTAGGCAGAGGTGCTAGCACCCACATTTCGCCAGTTTATGTTTGGGTCCCAATGTAATAGGTGGCGAGCCTATTGCCATTAACCGGGCACTTATAAACCTGCGATAAATACACACATAACTTCGAAAAGCATCGAAAAGTCATTGGTGTGTGCCATGGTAAACCTGGGATCGAACCCGAGACCTCGTCTCCGCAGTCCATTACCCATACCACTAGGCTACCGCAAAAAAACAAATAATGGTTCATTATTAGTATATCCTTTGTACCTTTGTGAATTATACGATGCAAATTGATTCGTTGAATTCCGAATTGAGGTAACAATTAGATACGTACTACAATTTAAAACATTAAAGCTGTACCCCTTCGCCTAAGTTGTATTGCTCGAAACCGTACCTAATCCCGAACAATTCGATCAACTCGATCTACTCGAGTATGTATTCTCGTCACAATCGTATCGGCCCCGTCACCTCGCCACGGCTACGACATCCAACCATTCCCTTTTTGAATGAATAATGCCACGTCAAAGCAGCGTTGACTTTTGACAATAGGGTTGTTACATTGTATTTATAGAAATTATATTCGATTTTTTAACATTCATAAATTGCGACGTACACAATTTGTGAAGAAAAGCGCATACTAGCTCACGTGGCATTGCATGTCCCAATAAGCACATCTGTTGGAGTTTATCTTAGTTAGAGTAACCGACTGAACCCGAAAATAAAGATTAACATGCTTAAATATCGTCAGTATCCATCAATTTTAACTAACGAATTCTGACAATATTTCTATTATGTTAGGAGTTCTTGCAAGTTTATAGCGGGCCAGTTAAGTGACAGTGAAGTACAACAGATTTGAATGAAAATTGATAGACCATTTCCTGGATTAACCAATAGGATACCTTCATCTCAGAAACAGGTCCCTGTGGGGAACGAAATAACTTTGCCATACCTAAATTCGGAGCCGCGGCCTTCATTTAGGTAGTAGATATGTAATAACATAGAGTATCCTGATTCTTGAAGTGGTGTAATGTAATGTATTTTACCAATCTATACATGTCGTATAATTAAATTGTATCCGATCGATGTTTGTACATGGAAAGGATACGGGAAAAACTGTTCCTGAGGGAATTTAAACGTAATAGAAGCTAAAATAACGTTTGTTGAAATTTTTGTCTGTTTGTCTGTGAGTTTGTGCAGGCTAATATCTAATATGTGAGGAATATTGGCAGTCTGTTGACATCCCTACCCATAACCTACTCGCTCCAGTTGCGGCACTGTGATTGCTGGCCCGACTCGCTGTACCTAATTTCCAGGTTTTCTATATTCTGACAATGGTTTCTTTTCTTTATACTATTTTCTGAATAGGATGTATTCTTTCCTTTTCAAAATGTCCAGTCTAATTAATATAGTTCGGTTATTCTACATTAAGTGCGGTGAAGGAAAAAAATACAAGTATCACCCACCACGCGATCTCATCCGAAGGGTGTCATAAGAGGCGACTAACGGAAAAATACGCAGACGATATCACTGCGAGAGAAGGAAAACTCGAACTAAAAGCCTGTATCAACCAGGGTGAAAACAGTAGGCCAAAGTCTTGCAACATTGGGAAAGAGAGGCCTATTTCCAACAGTGGACTTCTAAAGACGATTGACTATTAAACTAGTGTTTTCACAACTATGTATAACGGTAGATAGGTATAACTTAATATGCTGCATAATAGGCTATTTAACTAAGTCGTCGATTCTTCCCAATACTGCTTAATATGATAGCTTGTTCTGAAAAAATATGCCTTGCAAAATAAAATATTGCATATCTAAACTGAAACTATGACTTTTCATTAGTTGAAATTCCCAAACTAAGTCAAAATATAAACAATCAAATTCAATTCAAATATATAACTTTTTAGATTCCTCATTAAATTTTAAATAACTTTTATTACGTACGTATGTACGAAAGGTTTTAACAGAATACCAACAGTCATGTTGTGTGGTACACCGCTAAAAAGAGTTGCTAAATTTAAGTATTTGGGCCACTGGGTCTCGGAGGATTTAAAAGATAACGCTGACATTGAGCGGGAGCGCAGGTCGTTGGCTATCCGATGTGGCATGCTGGCCCACAGGTTTGCACACTGTAACAGGCACGTAAAGCTGACGCTTTTTAAGGCTTTCTGCCAGTGTTTTTATACGTGCGGCCTGTGGGTGAGCTTTACCCAGAAGGTATACAACGATCTGCGTATACAATACAACAACGCGTTCCGGGTGCTAATGGGACTGCCGCGTTTTTGTAGCGCATCTGCCATGTTTGCCGAGGCAAACGTGGACAGTTTTTCGGCGATCATGCGCAAAAGAAGCGCCTCACTTTTACGCCGTACCCGCGGCAGTCCCAATACCATCCTTAAAGCGTTGGTTGATCGGTGGGACTCCCCGATCCTGGGGCGGTGGATTCAATTGCATGCAATAAAGTCTGATACCGCCCCAGGTTCGGGGTGGTGCACCCAAACTGTGTAACATTTTCATTGTTTTGTTTTATTATCTACTAACATTAGTTGTAAGTTTTTTACTAACAAATTTATGGAAGAAATTCTGAAATAAAATATATTATTATATTATATATTATTATTAAGAACTATATACGTATAAACGCAACGTGGACCGAGATAAATGCGATATTCTCTTGCACTCCATACATTTGCACTACGCGCTACGGAAGCGTGACGTTACAATTTCGTACGACTTTGTATGGAGCGTTTTCGGGGCGCGACAAATTGAATTTTTCAAAATCAAATATCTTGAAAACTATTTATCGTACGAAAATTTTACTTTTACAGTTCATTATATTATAAGAAAGTGGTCATTTTTTAGAAAGTAAAAAAGAATTAGTCAAATAGCCTATTCATTAAAACTATATAGAAGACAATGTAAAGGCAACCCCTTAAAACATTTTCTTCCCAACCGGGTGTGTGGAACAACTTGCCCGAACATGTCATAGTGGCCCCCACTGTGAATGCGTTCAAGAACAGACTAGACAGTCTCTTCAGATCGAAGGATACACACGTATCAGCTCATTGAGCTACTAGTGTGATTTGCAAATCCATATCCATACTAATATATAAATGCGAAAGTAACTCTGTCTGTCTGTCTGTATGTTACGCTTTCACGCCAAAACCACTGAACCGATTTGTATGAAATTTGGTATAAGGGTAGATTAGACCATGAGAAAGGACATAGGCTGTTTTGTCGCGATAACCGACATCCACGCGGGCGGAGCCGCGGGCAAAAGCTAGTTATAATATAAAGTCCCGGCATGTGCGAACACGGTTTTTTACAACATTTTAAGTATCTTGAAAGTAATATTAAAATCGGCAGTTTTATGGCGCTACAGCAAATTGCTCCCATGTAATCACTTTCCCTATTGAATTTTTTTCACAACATCCTGTTTAGAACTAAGCAACAAATGTTGCCCTAAAATTTTCCCGAAATCTGCTGTTAAACCTGGTGTAGCGAACTTCCTACCCTCTACTTACCTATCGACTTTTCCTTCCTTGAATTTTGACGACATCTTGTTATGAATGGCATCTAGGCCAAATACTTTTGCTAAATAATATAACATAAACTCACACCTGTATCCCCGAAGGGTTAGGCAGAGGTGCTAGCACCCATATTTCGCCAGTTTATGTTTAGGTCCCAATGTAATAGGTGGCGAGCCTATTGCCATTAACCGGGCACTTTTAAACCTGCAATAAATAAAACATAGCAAAATCACTCTTGCTTCCCTATATCACCTCTGAAATTAAAACAATGCATGGCTTCGAGCGAAATGCGTTATCCGAATCTTCCGAATATGCGTTATGCGCTACGACTATACAGATTCCCAGAATTTCTGTTCGATATGCTTTGGATTCAGCGCTTGTATGAATTGATCCTTAATAAATGTCTTTAAATCAAGCATAAATAGAAATATCGATAACATTTTGCTCTTGAACAAACTTTGAACCTCTTTATCTACTATCGTGATATTCTTGCATATCACAAGCCACAATTACTTACCCATTTCCTCTATCATTTAATTACTACACGTATCGATAATGTTAACAGGAATTAATGCGATAATGTACTTATATAAGTACCTTTGAATTGTCTGATTGCCGTGTTGGTAACCGGTGGAGTAGAACACCATCTCTTCCCGTGGGTGTCGTAAAAGGCGACTAAGTAATAGGACTGTTCTCCATCTGACAGTAAACATGCAGTACATGACTAAGTGTCCGCTTGACGGCAATTGGCTCTCCCCCTATTACGTGGGACCGAAGATCATAGTTGGCGAAATGTGGGTGTTTAATACACCTCTGCCTACCCCTTCGGGGGTTTACAGGTATGAGTATATATATGTATGTTGTATGAATTGTCTGATGTTTCGATCGGGTTCGGCGTGGAACCTGATCGTGAAACTCATTTTTGAAGCGATAGGTAATCCAAGAAAAAGTAATCAATTGAAAAAAAAACGAACACTTGACCCAAATGATGACTTTATTAAAAAAAATACAGTGAAAATCATTTTTATACATTTTGATTAAGACAGAATCTGACTTGTACCCTTATGTTTTCAAGTCACCGATCTTTCAGAATCACAGCGCCGAACATCAACAATACGTAAATAACAAGACAGATCCACTTATTTAGAACGTAATCCAATGTTCTTATTCCCTTTCATTAATCTTTTTTTTCTCTTCCGAATTTACTCAACCCAAAAGTCAGTTACAATAGGACGGGGATCATTCAAGTTACTGCGCTCATCTTTTCAATAGAACCTTCCTCAAAAACCTTTACTCACAATAGAGCCGTCTCGAAGTTATTCAGAACATGTTACATACAGCTGTTTCCGTCTAATATAACAAACAAGACGTATATAGCGATACTGGCGCGTGTAGGAGAATTTTGTGCTCCAAATTTTGATGTCTGAAGAACATCTTTTCATGCCAAATCCACGTTGTTTTAAACGTTTTGAGAATCAACGCCAATCTTTTGATAAATAGCGTTTTGTTACTAAATTAATTGTAATGTGTATGAAAGAATATGTATAGTCCGTTCGCATTAAGAATGCAGGGAATTCGAGTTAAGAATTTAATTCAGATATCACAAATAACAGGACACAACCGTTGCGTTCGAAGCAATGTCTTCATCTGGACACTGTGGACTTGACCATGTAATTTGAAAAATTTTGATTGGTTAGGGGCGGGGCTAGGCCGACGGACAATTTATGATTCACTACGTTCTTAACGCGAACGAACTATAGGTCCATAAAAGGGACCATGTATAAAACGTAGCTTATGATGTAAAGCTTAGGTACATTAAACTGGCAATTATAGTTACGATATGAATATCAGTTTTGTACGTGGTATTTCAGGAAATGAATTAATGTTAAAAAAATGCAAATTAAAACAGGTTATTCCATAATCAAACCTCTGAATTTTTAAGTCATCTCAAATACGTAGGTAGGTATTCCCTACTTAGCCTAATTCTAAGTCATACAAATATCCAATATTCATAAGTAATACTTATGCAAAAAGTATGCATGGGAGTCAGCTGGGCGTTACCCCATCCCTGGGCGAGTTTTTAGTCGGTAGAAGTCTGGCATAACATCCATGAAGGATTTTCATTCAGGGTAAAAAAAAAATGCAAAAAGTATGCATAGCATGATCAACGATCCTGCAACAATATTGTTATGCTTCTTTTCAACGTAAAGAACAAGGATCTCAGAAGAAATGACTTGTTTCAGGATACGAGGTGTTGTCAACGGGACCTGCACTTCTGATCCAGTTCACAGCCAACTCAGCCACACCGGGCCAAGGGTTCGCAGCTACGTTCCTCTTCCAACCTCCCCCTGATTCTACAGCTGCTGGTTTGTATATTTGTTTTATGTTATTCTATGCAAATAAATAAAAATATCCAAGTCCACGTAGATGAAATCAGAGTCATAGCTAATAACTTTAAAAGTTCTGTAAAAGAAAATGTAAATGTCCAAAAGAGTTGGCAAAGAAAGGAGTTAACATAAATTAATGTTCGTAAACAACCCAATGTAATAAGCATCCTACTCTGTTAAATTGTGAATGCTTCCAGCATTAAATTTACATGAATAAGAAGAATGTTGGCGAAATGCCAGGTCACCTGGAAGTTCACCCTTGTTTTGAATGCGTAGTATTGGTGGAGTACAGGGTTGGAAAATGTTATTAGCTTTATTTTCTTTATTCTCTTTATTTTTCTAATGCCTCAATAACAACCCGAAGTTAGTTAATAGTACCCGGTTGACGGCCATAGACTCGCACCCTATTATATGGGGGCCAATGCGAACAGTAGGTAAGTGCTTAATACCTCTGCTAACCTATTTGGAGGCATACAGGTGTAAATATTTAATAATATATAATTTAGTTATGCTGTTTCTTTTAATAGTTTTTTTTAAGTATCTACGTCCCCTCGTCCAAACGTGCTCATCAGGCTGGCGGCGTTTTCCCTCTGTATGGCCAAGGAAACATTCTGTATCAAATATTGGCCTGAATTCAGTTATAAAATTATTAGATATATGAAATGTATTTTGTTTGTAAATGCGACCAAACTTACATAAACTCACAAACCACCAAAGTAGAATAATAGACAAAATATTTTTTTTATAAAACTGCCATCTAGTGCATTTTTCCGGAACCGTTAAGTTTTTCAGTGGAAAACCTAACAGAAACTTCAAGTTGGACGTGCTTCCAGAGCACAAATATAGATGGCGTTGTAACAAATAAATGTTAAACACAATTCTTGTTCCAGATTCAGATCGGTTGCTGAAGCTGAGCTTTGGAAAAGCTTTCGAATCTCTTGGGCCTGAAGTAAGCGCCACAAGTAAGTAGAACTTTCTTTGCTATTACTAATTCAGCTATGTTCAATATTTGATACGTAACTGCGTGCAAACAGCGCACCTACGTCGAATAGAAGACTACCTAATCTCGTATGTGTAAAAGCTACCTACCTGTATTTTCTTTCACAGGTTCTAATTAAATAAACACTACAAATTATTTAATTCTGTAGAATTCTGTTTGAATTGAACTGAATTAAACCACTCGCTAGTCGCTCTCTATAGTTAGTTGGTGAGATTCGACTACAACTTATAGTTTTGTTTGAACATACCTACCTACCAAGTTACCACTTAACTCAATTATGTAGGTACCAGTAGGAAAAAATTATCAAATTGATTGCTTTGAAAATTGATTTTAAAAATTCGTCCCCATCAATGTCAACTGGTTACGTAAAATATGATTTAGAATAAGTTACTTAGGCGATTGGCACACTGCGACGCGCGACGCGGCGTCGAGCGTTGTTGCGTCGACGCGGCGTCGCGCTCGTCGCCTCTACGGAGCTCATTTTGTATAGAAAAACGCGGGGTCCCACACTCTGACAACGCAATCACGCGCGTTCCTGCAGATTACGCGCGTACGAGCAGAAAACGCGAGGTATGGCACACTGAAATCTGCCATCACGCGCGTGTTTTTCGAGGGATATTTAGTCCGAGAGCTGTTAGAAATTTCTGTGTAGGTATTTGAGACGAATTTTAAATTAATATTATTGCAATGCAACATGACTATTTAACGGCAAATTTAGAGCGCTTTCACATCAACTGACGTCCGATATCCAATATCCGACATTCGATATCGGAGGAAGTCAAATATCGATGCCCAATATCGGGTATTGGAGCCGATACCACTGTTTTGGCTCGTTATCGGAACACGCAGAGACTGCAAGCGACTTTCAACCTAAATGGCATTTTCTTAGTTACGTCTCTTTTCGCGTTAATAGATGACGCTGATCACGAATACAAGAAAAAAAAAGTTACTATGTCATGTCAATAAGTCGAAAATAGCTTGCACTTCTAATCATTTTCTTTTCATCTCTAGCGTTCTTAATATAGTCTGGGCTATCGAGCTAATGGTCTGATGGCTTTACTTTACTTTTCTCAAAATTTTAGATTACTTCACACACCTACCTACCAAAAAAATTCTAATATCTCTCGGACTATACTAGCTCTCTCGCGTCCACGCGCGTCGACGAACGACGCCGCGTCGAGGGTTGCAGTGTGCCAATCGCCTAAACTTCATAAAAACCATTTCATGCATCTTATGTCTTGCGAAAATATTTTGAAAAACAGATTTTTTTTATCACGTTCCACTGGGCGCAATTCCCCAACGTTAATGTATCTATCGACAGTCTAGCCTCTACTCTTTCCTTATATGTACTTAAAAGGCACGATAAAAAATAAGTTATTTCAGTAAACTGTTTAAACCTACTGTTGATTGATGGCACTTGGTGGAATCTGCTACACATATTGAATAAGACACTTTGTACTTTTCCACTATATTTATTTTACACCTGGCCGGTTTCGACCCGGGTTCTCACCATACCTTTGAGAATGCCATGAGGCGAAACCGGGTAGGTGAAAAATAAAATATAGTGGAAAAGTACAAAGTGTCTTACTCAATAGACAAATAAGGACGTACGAGCGTATAGCAATATTATGATCAATTTGTTATAAAAATGTACTGAATAAACTTTCTACGTATACAAGCATTAATATACGTACCTACTTATAAGTTAAATACAAGCCCCTAGAAAAGGCACTTACTCAAATTTCATCATGTAAAGTACAAAATTAAAAGAAACTGTGCATTTCTTGAATAAGTAACTCGCTCCAAGCTAAGTGAGTCTTCGTAATTATTGCTGTACTGCTGCAACGGCGAGCGAAGTTACAAATAAACTTGAAGTAAACCTAACTTGAAACTAACAGGGCATCTCTTTAAAGTTTCGTTTTACCTTTCATATCTTGTTCTTTGATAGGTAAGTTACTCAGAGTGCTTGTTTATTAATTACTTCCGTCACTTCCATGTCAAGATGAACTTTCTACAACTTTTGCGTAGACGATTTAACACTACCTACTCAGCTACTTTCTAGAAAATTTTAGAAATTATCGTGATTAAAGAAAGGAAGGAAAGAAAATATTTCCCCTAACCAGAGGGAAAGGGAAGGGAAAATGTATAGTATAGTATAGTATAGTATATCTTTATTGTGCACACCAAGGATATAAACATGTGTTATTTAGTCGTACATCGTGGGTATTAACAATAGGCGGCCTTATCACCTAGTGGCAATCTCTTACAGGCAACCTTTGGATTGAGAAGAGTGTTCGAGTCTATCTTTGGGCAGTATGGTGTACAAAGTCAGTTTTTGGTACATGAATACTTATAATATATATACATACCTGAATATACCTACATACAATTTACACAATATACTTATATATATATACACATACACATATACAAGATATACATGCATACACCATGCAATATGATACATACACATATATACTTACTATAAAATGACCTATCTTGTCGTATAAGGAGTGGGGAAAAAATAAAAATAAACTAAATGTATAGCCGATGTCCCGCAGGTAGTGATCGTTGACGGAATTTTTAAATGCTGTTATGGATTGGGCGCGTCTAATACTTACCGGTAAAGCATTCCACAGACGAACAGCTTGGACGGAGAAGGATTTGTCTGTGTACTTTGTGGAGTGCCCCGGCATTTTTAATTTCAAATTCTCTGCCAATCTCAGAGACCTGGAATGTGTAGCGTCCAGAAACTCTAATCGTTGTTTAAGGTAAGAGGGGGTGGCAGGATTAAAAAGTATACTGTACAATAATGAGAGTATGTGAGCGTTCCGGCGAAGACGGATAGGTAACCACTTAAGCTTTTTTCGGTAATCAGAAACGTGATCGTATTTGCGTAGACCGAATATGAATCTTATGCAGAAGTTTTGGAGTCTCTCAAGTTTATTCAGTTGGTCTTCAGTGAGATCTATCTTACTAGCAGAAGTTGATCAATATTGCATTGAATCCCCGTATCCTGTGTGCTCTGCTTCAATGGGAATATTCACACAGATTTGCTCTATGTGACTGTTACGAAAACAACAATTGTTTGGAATACGGAGTCGTTCTTACACGGAGAAACCGGTTCGCTCGGTGGCGTAGCGATGCATGGAACTAAGTAATTTCATTCCATGCGCCGCATGCGTAGCAGGGTGGCGATGGCGTAGCGGTACGTCTCTACGCTATGCTGTTGTGAAGCAGTGTAGCACACGACTTCACTCGTTTGTGCGGACATATAGATCTGCTATCTCCACTATACATATCAAGTCAAGAGCACAGCAACCAGCATGTACAAACGAAGAATACGTAAACGAAATTATGCCAGCATTCTAGCAAAGTGGAAAGATCTGGTATCTATCTTGCCTCTAGCTCAATGAGAAAGAAGCGTGCGCTAATATAATCACTTTATTGGATACACTAACCTACTATCCCCGCCGCGATAATAGAAATGTATTGAAATCTACCTGGGTAAGTGACTTCTATAGGTCTACTTCATCTGAGAAACCCAATCATAATCGGGTTCCATTACTTCGACTAAGACAGACTTCTGTTTAAAGTCTTCGATTTGGTCCAATTTATTCAACTGGAAACACGTTTAACATGATTCCTACTTCCCTGTCACGTTACACAATATCAGTTTCTATGAAATATAAGTGTAAACCATGCCTTTGGTTTAGCAGCAGTATAAATAAAACAAATGCAACAGCTAGAGTGAAGTGTACAAAAATGCCACAAACATGAATATGTGTGGTGAAATACCTCCAACTGCACATCGGAGTACTTTCGTTTCGTGGCGGGAATTGCGGTGCATGAAGTATACACAAGTTAAATAAATAATCAAACGAGCTGCAGTGGCGGACGTAGCTCACGCCGAATGGAGGCCAAGGATTTGTGGCACAATGAAACAGCTGAATATTTGAATCAGACCTTTCTTTTCATTGTGATGTTTTAAATTCGGAATATTAGGTAGACTTGATTACTATGTTATCAAAAATCCAATCCTACTTCTTACTAATATTATATACGTGTCAAATTATAAACGTGATAATTTATGAAGAAGTTTGGATGTTTGTTACTTAATCACGATCGACAGAACGGACGGCCCTTACTCCGAAAAACTAAACTATTCGTATCCGTTGACGTTTCCGTCATTTAGTTACCCCGAAAGTGTTTCGTGTCGGGTTTCTGCACCACTAAACAAGTAGTAGCAACTCACTGGCTGGCGTATCGTAGAATAGAATGACGAATGTATGGGATTTGACGTTCATCAACGAATGTCATATACTACCTATGTCTCGTCGTATCGTATTAATTATTCTATAACACGATACGCCGGCCAGCAAATTGCCACTTGTTTAGAGGGGCTGACACAGCTTGCTCTCCGTAAAATGGAGGGTCAACATATATATAATATGTGCTACCCTACGCGGTTACAACTTTGCCACATATAATAGAATATTACATTATCCAAAATCGATTTAGAAACGATACGGCACTACATAATACATCTAGGTATAAAAGTATTTACAGAGGAAATAACCTGCGCGGAAATCCGCGATAAGCTCGGAGTAAAAGTACTAGAAAATATAGAACAGCTGCCTTAGTGGAAGTTCTCAGCAAACTACAGTTATTAATAATTTATATTTGTCAGTGTAGTGTATTATTGTTAACGAAAACTATTGACAACTATTTTATGGTCACCTTGTACGACACCGCATGGGAAGGATGTTTCTTTTTGTTTTCTTACCTTTTTTTTTTTTTTTTTTTATATAGGACAC
Organism: Eilema sororculum; assembly: GCA_914829495.1. NCBI lineage: Eukaryota > Metazoa > Arthropoda > Insecta > Lepidoptera > Erebidae > Eilema > Eilema sororculum. The sequence goes on along the minus strand of OU618545.1, from coordinate 8,899,394 downwards.
GTCAATTTCACTTCACCTCGCCTGATGTTAAGCTAAAGGCAAAGTCTCGGAAAGAGGGTCACCATCGCAAACATTTACCATGTTAACAGTGGTGGCACTCAGCTTGACGGCCTCATTAGATGCCTTTTCACGCCCCGCTTAAAGGACCCGGGACTGTAGGAAGAAGGAAACACGTGAGCTGGCAGGGAATTCCAGGTCTTAGTGGTGTGGCATAGGAATGAGTCACTGAAACGCTTGGTTCTAGCAGGTATACTCTGCACCGTAAATGGATGACATCTTAGCCCTGCACGTGTCGTCCTGTGAAGGAAAGGAGAGGGTGGGACTAATTGGAAGAGCTCGTCAGAACATTCACCATGGTAGAGACGGTAGAAAACTGCCAAAGACGCAACATCTCTACGCATCTGCAAAGGCTCGAGGGTGTTCGTGACCTCAGGATCCCCAATAATGCGGACCGCACGTCGCTGCAACCTGTCGAGAGCATCTAATAAGTACTTTGCGGAGCCGTCCCAGAGATGTGAGCAGTATTCCACGCAGGAACGAATTTGGGTCTTGTATAGAAGACACCGCTGCTCCGGCGTGAAAAAACGTCTCACTCTGTTCAGGACTCCGAGTTTACGCGAGGCTGATTTGATGATACTCTCGATATAGTTTTTGTTATTCAGTTTGCAGCGAACATCCATACCGAGGATAGTGAGGTGATCCTGCAGTGGCAGTGGTGTGCTCTGAAGAGTGGGAAGGGGAAGGAAAGGAGATACCTTAGCTGTAAACGCACATGCCTGGGTCTTCTTGGCATTGAACTCGACCAGGTTCCTAGCGCCCCATTGAGAAATGTGGTCCAGGATCCGGTCCAGCTCTGTGACAAGAAGCTGCCTTTTTTCCGCGATATCAGACTGCTTGGCCGCAGGATGTGCGTGATAACTCCCATGTAAGGTGCTGTCGTCTGCATAGCAGTGAATGTTTCCGTTACAGAGCATGTCATTGATATGCAGAAGAAAGAGAGTGGGAGATAAAACGGAACCCTGCGGCACGCCAGCATTTACCTGCAAGAACTCCGAAGCTCGTCCATCACAAAGGACGCGGATACGGCGCCCCTGCAGGAAGCTTGCAACCCAGTTACACAGTCTAGGAGGCAGGCCGAAGGCTGGTAGCTTGGAAAGAAGCGATTTGTGCCATACCCTATCGAAAGCTTTGGCGATGTCAAGACTAATTGCCAGTGACTCACCGTGCTTCTCCATAGCCTCACCCCAAAGGTGGGTCATGTACGCCAGAAGATCACCCGTTGACCGTTTCGGTCTGAAACCGTATTGCCGGTCACTAAGCAAGGAGTGATCCTCTAGGTGGCGCATGAGCTGTGTGTTAATTATGTGCTCGAACACCTTACACAGCACTGAGGTGACGGCTATGGGTCGATAGTTGGCTGGGTCCGAGCGACCCCCCTTCTTGGGGATCGGCTGGACATTCGCCTCCTTCCAAGCCGAAGGCACTGTACCCGAACTGTAGGACAGTCGGTACAGCCGCGTTAGCATTGCCTGCCTGATTAGTTGATAACTAGAGCTTTTTATGACTGCAACCTCTAGAAGAAAACTCGCGCCAGAGACTCGTCCGTATCATCATGTGTTGCACTGGTTTTCAGGTGAGTCTGACTTGATCTTGATAGTTTTAGGGTATCCATACACCCCCATATACAGCTGCCTACAGAGTATAAAAATTGACACTTAAATTGTTGTGTGCTTTTTGACATTTACGGAGAGTGGTTGTGTGTAGTGCAAGTACCTACCTACCCGCAATGGTCCTCAATAAATGTTCTAAGTGTCGTAAAAATATAACCAAAACCAAGCCTGGATTAACATGTAGTCGGTGTAATAAGATAGCCCATGCTGATATTAATTGTACGAAGCTGTCAGCAAAACAACTGAACGCCTTACGAAATTCTACAAGCATCGAGTGGAGTTGCGAAGACTGTCAAAAAAACCTATCTAGCAGATCATCCTTCCTTATCCCAAATGAGGAGGAAGACAACGAGTCTGACAACGGGTCGATCACGAATATTCAAGCTCTGGATACAAAAAAACTAGTGCAAGACATCAGCCGCGAATTGAAAAAAGCTTTCAGAGAAGAGATAGCAGGTCTTGAAAACTCCTTAGAGTTCCTCAGTGATCAGATTACTGCTATGGAACAGTCAATAAAAAACCAAGAGTCTACGATCAAAAAACTCGAAAACAAAAACGAAGATTTAACAAACAAAAATAAAAATCTGGAGTTGAGAGTTGCTGTCCTGGAGAATGGTATGAAGGTATTTGAACAAAAATCATTGTCTACCTCATTGGAGATTGCTGGTCTGCCTGATATTCCACCAAATGACATCACAAAAGTGGCTCAAACAATAGCCAAGAAACTGAATATGAACGATCAAGATATACAAATGATCCAAAAAACACCGGGCTCGATAGATAAGCCAGGCCCAATCCTAATTGAGCTGAAAAGTGCCTCGATCCGGAAGAAATGGGTAGATGCAAGTAAGTCACAAAGCTTAACAGTAGGAGCTGTGCTACCTGAAGCACGCAAGGAGAAAGCTGAGCATCGAGTTTTTATCAGGGAAGCCCTAACTAAGCATACAAAAACACTCTTATATAATGCGAAAATGCAGTTAAATAAATCTTTCCAATATATTTGGTGCAAGGAGGGTAAGATATTTGTTAGGAGGAACAGTAACAGTAAAATTTACTATATTCGTACTCAACAAGATATTGACCAACTAAACAAAGCCAATAATAATTTTACATAAGTACCTATGTTCCTTGTATCATCTGTCGGCCACTTTCACTGAATTTTACTTAGCTACTTGATTCTAAGTAGCGTACCTACACATAGCTATAAGAGAACACACTAAATAATTTAATATTTCTTACTATTCATAATAATGAATACTAGTATGCATAATATAGTGGAGATATTTAACTGCAGCTCCACTCAAGATTTCTTTAAACAGTTGCCAACTAACAATAACCTAAATATAACATGCCTACACCTTAACATCAGATCAATGATAAAAAATTTCACTAAACTGATACAACTGATCAACACTTGCACTATTCCTGTAGATATTATAATGTTAACAGAGGCAGGTATCTCTAATCGTATTGCACCATTATTTAATATACCTACGTACAACATGTACACACAACTACGCAATAAAAGACGAGGAGGTGGTATAATTATGTACGTAAAAAATTATCTTAAGTTCACTGAGGTCCAACATAACACTAAAACGTTTGAAAGTATCACAGGTTATCTGAAAATCAATCATAGCCAAAATGTAACTGTATGTGCAATGTATAGACCACCAATAACAAATAAGAACATCTTTGTAAAGGAACTGGGTAATCACGTATCTAAATATAACTCTGAACAAAACTTTCTTCTGGTCGGCGATATGAATATCGATCTCAAAAGCATATCTTCATACAAAGATACATATCTGAACACACTTGGCGGGTATGGATTGACTTGCGGAGTTTCTCAGTACACAAGAATAGACAAGAAACTAAACAAAATCACAAAATCTTGCATAGACCACATTTTTGCTCGTTTCCCTGCGGGTCATCCTTACTCGGCGGTGCTTGATGTCGTACTAGCCGATCACCGCGCGCTTATGTTTACCTGCATCTATGATGCGGCACCGGAGTGTGTACAGGATGTTCACAAAAATATTGTTGATTATAATATACTTCATACTGAACTTAAAAAGGTGAATTGGTTAACCACTAGTAGTATGCAGTGCCCAAATAGAATAAATGAGTTTATACGTAGTACGTTTCAAAATGCATGTAAAACTGCAACTAGGGAAAAAAAGTTTAAACGATTGACTACAGTAAAAATTCCTTGGATTAATGAAAATATTAATCGACTCTGTGAAAAACGAAACCGCTTATTTAGGTCGTGGAAATCTAATCCAAGCGACCTTGAATTGAGGTTAAAATACAATACAATACGGAATAAAATACATAAAATTTTAGAAAAAAGAAGGAATCATTACTATATTAATCTAATAAATAACAATTTTAACAATACTAAAAAACTGTACCAAATAATCAACCAAATGCTTGGTAGGATGACTTCATCTATTGATTCGGCAATCTTAAAGGCATTTGATGCTCAATGCATTTCGATCAAACAAATGACTGAAAATTTTGCAACATGCTTTGACAATGCCGTCAAAGACATAGCACCAACTTGTAATATTAAGTTACTGGATAATAGCCTCTACTGCCCGGAAACAGACTTTAGTATGTTATTTAAAAAAGCTTCTACCGATAATATATACAAAATAATTAAATCATTAAATTCAAATAAATCCCCCGGCTTAGATAACATAAAAATCTCACACATAAAGATGGTAGGTGAGGGGGTTTCATTGGCCCTCGCTGGTCTTATTAATTCAAGTGTTGCAAGTGGTCAGTACCCTGACGAATTAAAAATAGGATGTATTAGGCCAGTCCATAAAAAAGGCTCCAAATCCGACTGCTTAAATTACCGGCCCATCACACTACTATCGTCTATCGACAAAATTATTGAGACATACATTAGCCAAGAAATACATGACTATTATAGAAAACATGATATTATCACTCAGCACCAGTACGGCTTTCAATCTGGCAAAAGCACCACACAACTTCTATCCAAATTCACTGATGAGGTCAACACCTACCTTAACGATAAAAAGCATGTATTGGTTCTGTTCATTGACTTCTCACGAGCATTCGATACTCTAGACCATAAAGAACTTATCAAAAAACTAGTAATCACAGGTGTACGTGGACCATTGCTTCACTGGTGTGAAAACTACTTGCTTAATCGAAAATTCGCAGTTAAGATTAACGACACGTTCAGTGAATATAAAACTGTTACTCACGGGACAGCACAAGGATCAGTACTTGGACCCCTTCACTTCCTTTCTTATGTCAACAATATGGCTAACTGCATAAAGTACTCAACTTGCTACCAATTTGCAGACGACACATGTCTAGTCGCTGCTGACAAAGACCCACAGAAAGCTACTGAACGACTCCAATCCGACTTTGACATACTATTGCGATGGTGTCATGACTCTGGGCTAGTAATAAATGCAGATAAGACACAATTACTGCATATTAAATCCCCACATCTCAAAAATTCCCCGTATAACAGCTTAATTGCACATACTCATAGTTGTCTACATACACCACCGGCACAACAGTGTGGTTGTCCTTTTATTAAAAATGTTGATAATCAGCGATACCTTGGTGTAATTATCGATAGTAAAATGAACTGGAGTCTCCATATCGAATATGTTTGCGATAAACTCAGGCAGTTCCTCGCTAATATATCATTACTGAAAAATCGCATTCCATTTACAGTCAAAATGATGTTGTATAACTCCCTAGCTGAATCGTATATCCAATACGGATTAAGCAGCTACGGTCGTACGTATAATACATATCTGCAAAGCATTTTTAATCTTCAGCGAAGAATTCTTCGCAATATTGTTTCAGAAAACATTAAACAACAGTTCAATGATGATGACAATGGACTGTTTAAATATTGCAAGATATTACCAGTGCATACCCAAGTCAAGCATTTGGTAGTTAAGGAAAACTTTTTCAACCAAGATTTTCGGCACAACATATGTCATCCTGTATACACGCGGGCGGTGGCTCGAGGCATGTTATGCGAGCCGAGCGGCGCGAATAATACCTACGGCGAACGAACGACTGCTTACCTGGTTCCTCGACTTATTAACGCACTGCCCCCGGAATTGCGTAATGTAGATACCATTAAGCCTCATAGTGTCAAAAACAGACTTAAATCACACTATCTAAACACACTTTTATAATGTTATTTAACACATTAGGCATACATTATAAACCGCATAGGTTTCTGTAATGCTTAAGTATATTGCTTATATAAATTGTGTAAACGATAAATAAATAAAAAAAAAAAAAAAAAAAACTTAGGGAAATAAGCTTTGCATGTCGGGTTAAATATTTTGCGAAGTATCTAACTAGTCAGTTATAATGTCCAGAACATCGTTCAATGATCAACAATCTTAGATAAATAGTAAAAGAGCCAAATTTATGAGAAGAAATATATCATCTGATATACAGTTAATAAGAAAACGCGGAAGTAAGTAGTTATTCATCTACATTCGCGATATTCGGCTCTGATTAATATGTTTCTCGTGTTCCGTAAACTGACGTACAGTGTATTCGAAGAATGCCCACGTTCGGATAACGCTTAATAAGATGCCTGAGTGTACTAATTATGTTAGTACAGTAGATACCATTTCCTCTTATATCTTTGAAGTCATATAATGTTGACGTTTAATACAAAGTGTAAAGTTATAAACAGTAACAATTTTATTACTATTTTAGTTATGGTCAGGAAAGATAAATTGCTTGGATACACCCAAAATACGTAATACATCTTTGTAACTCAGTGCAACTTAGTGCAAGAAGATTAATTCATTTTCACTGCATATGTTACAATGTTTTCAATTTATTTAAGTTAAGCTCTCGTTACACAACATTTTCCTAATGTGGTTACAGCGATAGTCATCTAACCCCCAATCTCAAGAGAATAACCTGCACTAGACAAACAACAAACAACATACTAACTCACTTGAGTCCTATACATCCATTTGTTATGTCATTTAAGTATATGTTTCGTAATTATTTGTACAATTTTATTTTTGATTAAACAAACTCAGTTCAAATGTTAATTAAGTACTAGTAGTAGGAATCTGTTATCATCAGTAGGTACTAACAATTTTACAAATAACGGTTCAAAGGGTAAGAGTTTGTATTATAAACTCTGTCAACCTCATCACAAAAACGGTTATGCCGGATAGACTTTAATCCCTTGTTATCTTAGCAAGCCGGAAATTGAATATTGTTCTTTGGAGACTTGTGAGTTTTGCAAGTATTGTAACTCCTTTTTTAATTTCTGATTTTGACACACATTGCTGAAATTGGGTATTCTCATGTATACTCCGTCCATTATATTATTGTATATTTTAGACAGCTCACTGATAGTGGTCGGTATAACTTTGTTCTAGCGTCAACACCTGAAAATCCTAACAAAAATTAGGCGCCAATACGTCATTTTTCATTGAAATCGTCACGTCAGCCAGAAAACAATTTTAGGAATGTAGTTAGTCAAACGACTGTGTTTTTATTATAATAACTTGAAAATGTCACAATTGATATCGACTACAGAAAATATATTTTTTTAAATATCACATAACTGGCGATTTTTAACCGATTTCTAAGCAACATTCGGATGTTTATAATTATTTATATTTGTATGATTTTTACGGAAAAATGTTTTTTGTAACTCCGTCATTTGTAGACGGATTGTCAAAATTCTTTTTTTGTTTGAAAGAGGTTTATTCCAAAATGGTCCCATTTAAATTTCATAAAGATCTTATGATGAATTTCAGGGACAGGCCACGGAACTCTTCAATAAATACCAGGAAATCAGCATGTTGGAATATTCTTCTAGAAGTCAGTTGTTTTGTTTTGGATGCGTTCTGGCCCACAATCGTTTTCTATTACATTTGTAAACTGTACAGACACGAAATATCTAAGTACTAATTTATTATTATGTTTAGAAAGATAATAGATTATAGTTCCACATGAAATCATTTATAACATTTTATCATAATATTTTCATATATCGATTTTTTTATCGAGTTTTTTAACTTTGTCGATATTTTAAATTTTCTTGCAATCACTACGTTCATCTGTCTAAAATACAATAATATGATGGACGGGGTATAGTTAAAATAAATTATTTTCCCTAGCTCTTTAAATTAAGAACTGTAAAAGAGTGGTGAAAGTTGCGTCGGTTCTTATTTTATCGTTTTTATTTATTTTTAAAAATCCATCCAACCTTTAATAGTAAATGATTTGACTATTAAATTGTATGACGTCACTAAACATTTTTTCATACAAGTTACCTTAAAACTTACCGTTTTGAGGTTTAGTAAAAAATTAACTAATTTGACTAGTCAGTAGAATACCCAATTTTGTACCCGTAAGAGCTCACAAATATTATTCTTTTATAAAATCTCGTCATCATTTTCACAATGTTACATTACCGTTACATACTGGTTTTAAACGGTTTTATTTAGTTTAGCCTGCTTGTTGGGTCCAACTTTGTATTTGAAATCCTTCCTGTTATATATACATATACAGGGTGTATTAACTTTTTGTTATGGCCAGGAAGTGGGTAGAATTGACTGTAAAGTAAATAAAAAGAATTTTTACCCTCAAATTTCGAATTTGATTCGAAAATCTGTGTGTTATACTTAGTTTCAGCTGAGAATGAGCTGAAAAAGAAACATTTTTTTTGTTTTTATCAAATATATATATATATATATATATATATATATATATATATATATATATATATATCATCTTTAGTTTGGTCATTGTCATACAATTTCAATCAATAAAAATGTTTAACTATTTGTTTATATGACTCCTTCACTTAACCTCGCTGATGAAATTACATTTAAGCATAAAAACGTAGTCCCTACCTACTGTAAATATAATTATAGTAAACGGTAATATCGATATATTATGATGTAGCCGTATCATGAAGCAATGTATCGTCTTGATATTATTAACTACAATATTTTTCTCTAAAGAAAGATAGGTATAAAGTTATAAAATTTCTAGAAAATAATAAAGAAAAAGTACCTAAACACCCACAGCACCTTTACTAAGCAATTTTATTCAAGAAGTAATCCGCTACAATCTCTGTTAATCCAATATTCCTTTATACTTTTACTACAACAATATTTTCTCTTTATACTTCTAAAACTGACAAAATCTAAGATTCTCTTCAGATATTCTATTCATAAATAAAATACAGCGTCCCCTAACTACACTACGGTACAACAGATATCACAACCCGCACTTTACTTTTGTCCTATTTACCATTTCGAACATAAAACGGAACATTTGACTGCCAGTCTATTTACGACCAACAGATCCTATTTTTATTAGCTTTTTTACGAAATCGCAAAATCTATCTACAGCTTTCTTCCTGTGCACTTGTTCCTAGAACTTCACAAACAGTTAACAACCAAAGAGAAATATTTTACTCTTAACAAGTGCTCTCAACTTCGACAAGTGCAAAATTAAGTCATTTTCCAAGTGTAAACGAGCTCTGTTCAACAGTTCTCGACATGAGGATAAACTCAGTTTAAATGAAACAGGGATGAAAGAAAAATATAAAATGCATAAGACCTTATTACGAAATGTATTGCAATGGAATACTCTGAGATTGGTTATATCTATATAACTTGTATGAGTGGTTCAAGTATTATTATAATTTAAAGTCAAAAATCATTTATTCAGTACAAACTTTTTGTTTTAAAAGTTTGTACTGAATAAATGATTGATGATGCATTTGCAAATCGTTAAAATCTATTATTATCTCAGTGGTTTTCTTAACAATTTAAACATCTGAGCTCGAATATCATCAGTGAGAATAATGTAGGTAAGTATTCAACTTTTCCTGCATCTACTGCGTAATGACGTTTTGCTCAAACAAAATAATATATCTAATAGATGGTAATAACAAAGTTTCTCAACTTTCCAACCGCATCACCGGGGTTCGTAGTTGCTGCTGAAATCCGCTCTTACTATAGGTACTTGCAAATAATACAAATATCATACTGCAAATCGGGTACAAATTGTAAGCCAACACTCGTTAAAATCAGCACAACCTTCAATAAACAGGGTAACGGTTTTTCCAAACTCTTGTATCCTTTACAAGTATTGTAAGTCCTGTTGTATTGTAAACACAATATTATAATATTCGTACGAGTGTGTTTGTTAGCTAAAACTAGCACGGGGTAATCTTGTTCCCTACTGTTGACAAAACTAGTGTCGTAGGCATACGTATAAAAACATGGTTCGTGTAATCAACGAATAGAACCTTTATTTATTTTATAGATTGCTTAATTTTTTATATTTTCTGATAAAAACATATAGGTGCTACGTATTGGATATATATCCAATCCAATTACGTTTATGGAATATCACAAAAAATGTCTTCCGTGTATGGCCCGTGTTGCAGAACGATACTTAGTCCTGAATTTCATTTTATAACTGATGACAGTTTTAATGTCATTTTGAGAGTCGATTCACGACTTAGCGTGGTTCTGGAAGATAATCTCTAGATGTTAGAATGAACCATTTTCAAATAACAATTTCAAAAAAGGAATATCTGATTTTGACAGTTCATGCAATGCAAATTCAACTTTTAGAAATATTTTTCAAGTGATGTTTTCACTTGCAGTATCAATTTACATAGACTTCTACGTGAGATGTGTGTCGAACATGTACCTATGGTCACCTTTTTTTTCCGTGCGGAAATCCCCTCGGATACCCCTCTGCCGGAGCCGGAAGGGGAGGTTATGTCGGACTCGAACCGACTAAAACCGCACGCCGACTGTGGGTCGTGGTGCTAGGCCGGAGGTGGCCCTACTCGGGTGTACCTATGGTCACCTGTAACTATGGTCACCATACGAAAATCAAACCCAGTTGTTAAAACTTTTATCCTATTTATTAACAGCATCTCCCGTTTTAAAACTCACCAAATTTATCGCATATTATACCGTGAAAACTTCCTTCTAAAACACGTTCGTACTTCATAGCTAGTCTAACTTTCCAGATAGTTGGACACCTACTTAAGATCTTAGCGAACTAACTAAAAGCTGATTATTATTGTTCATGAACTAAAGGAAAAATGGTTTTGAAACCCCTTTCTCGTAGGTAATAATATTCTTGTTACGATAATGGTTTTAAGTTTAACGTGGAGTTTTATTGCAAAATGCTCACTTATCCCACCTGCGAGACGTTCCTAAAAGCTGTCTGCCGGCCTGTGACCGTTCGTTAACGGTCAAAACTGTGGTGCAGACTTTCCTATTGGAAGTCACACGGCAGATGCTGCTTTAAAAGCCGCAAAACAACTTACGGAAAGGAGGATTATCGGATACTAGCATTTGCTCGCGACTCCACCGTGTGGATGTCAATTATCGTGACAAAACATAATCTATGTCCTTTCTCAAGGTCCAATCTATCCCTATACCAAATTTCCTCAAAATCGATTCAGTTGTTTATGCGTGAAGGCGTAACATACAGACAGACAAAGTTACTTCCGAATTTATAATATTAGTATGGATTAGTCTCTGACTGAAACGCAATCTTCGGATGTAACTGGGATGACATACGTGACATGACCCATATATGTAGCTACGAGGGTGGAGTGATAAGTCTGGTAAAAATTAAATAAGAAGTGATATTTATTTATATAGGCGTTGGTTTCATACATGATTGCTTCATTGGAGCTAAATCTTTTTCCACCAAGCCATTTCTTTAAATCGGAAACAGAAAATAATCCCAAGGGGCTAAATCTGGCGAATATAGTGGATGAGAAAGCAACTCATAGCGTAACTCATGAAATTTGGCCATGGCAATCGCGCAGGTGTGCACTCTTGCGTTGTCTTGGTGAAAGGTGAAGCGTCGGTAGCTTAGTGGTTAAGGAGTCGGCCTTACGATCGAGAGGACCCGGGTTCGATCCTGGCCATTACACTACCGGCGTGAACCCAATCCTAGCACAAGCATTTTAGCTTAGTTGGAGGGGTTAGAGGGAATATTAGTAACTTCGGTTCTAATATTCTTTAAAAAAAAAGAAAAGGATTTTCTTCTTTGCCACATGCGGTCGTTTTTCTGCTAAAATTCTGTGAAATTAATCTAATAAATTGGCATAATAAGCGCCATTAATCGTTCCACCCTTCTCTAAGTAGTCAATATGGATAACTCCACGGGCATCCCATTGGCCGATAAAACTGCTTTGGCCTTCTTCGGAGCTGGTTCACTCTGAGCAATCCACTGTTTCGATTGTTGTTTGGTTTCGGGTGTACGGTGGTGGATCCATGTTTTGTCTACTGTTACAAAACGTCGCAAGAATTCCATCTTATTCCGTTGAAACAATGCCAAACCTGCTTCCGAAGTGGTCACACGCACTTGTTTTTGATCAACATTCAGTAAACGCGGCACCCATCTCGCGGAGAGCTTCCTCTATCTAAATGTTGATGTAAGATATTGCGCACACGTTCGTCTGAGATGCCTACTACCTCAACTATCTCGCGCACTTTTACTCTTCGGTCGTTTAACACTATGTCATGGATTTTAGCGATCATTTCTGGAGTAGTGACCTCAACCGGGCGTCCTGGACGTTCGGCATCACTGGTGCTTGTACGACCACATTTAAAATCAGTAAACCACTTATGAATCATTTTAATCGACGGAGCGGAGTGCCCGTAATATTTATCAAACTTTTGTTTTGTTTCCGTAATAATCTTTTTTCTCAAAAAGTAATGTTTTATTAACACACGAAATTCACTTTTCTCCATCTTCGCGAAAATACATTCAATTGTTTTTCTTTAATGGCTGTCAAAAGAAAAACAACCGGCAGTACTGGCTGAAATATTTAATTTAGTCCTTCAAAAGAGTGTTTAACATGGAGGCTTCATGCAATTTGCGATAACCTTATTCCAAACTATTTTTTTACCAGAGTTATCACTCTGCCCTCTCCTTTAACTCTTTAGCAGCTATTTATCACAAGAAAATTCTGAGTAAGCATAAGTGCCCCTCAATCCAACTCGACGTATAACCAGAATGCCATAGAAACTTTTATAACACATCTTTTGCCAGCATCCAAACATATTAAAGTTGCAAACTATACATTATAAAACCAGGTCAACACAGACACGCATATTGTTGGAATGAACATTGAACAAACACAACACAAAGTCTCTAACAGCTGAATGGAAAACAAAGGCAATACAAACACACATTTAACTAAACTGATCCCGGGGCCAAAGTCATGGGGCTATGTACATTTGTAAACATGCATTCACTCGTATACTGATACATACACAGACTCACACACTTTAGAAGTTAGAAAACTGATAACTTACCCCTTTTATAATTTAATTAACCAGCCCGCCCAGACTTCGCCCGTGGCACTATAATCTCACTATAACTCTTAAGCCATATCTAAATGAAAACTAATTTATGAATTTTCAAATAAACTCTGCTGGATTTTTGTCATTTTTGTGATTACCGCTCCGCTCCCTGGAGCAGTAACGTGATAATATCGATAGGTCCTATGTATAAGGGCCAAAGTCTAAAGTGACAACTTTAAAGGAGAGGCTTTCAAAGTTTGAATTTGCTATATTTTTCTCACGAGAATACAAAAAGCATCGCATAGAGGTACATAATTGTATTATTAAAGCTTAATTAAAATAATGAATAACAATCAATAGATGAATGAAATTATTCAAAATATCTAACTGGAAAAAAAAAGGTTAGTAACTTGTGAAACATATAAGGGTTACCCCCATCATTGACCCCAAATTAAATAAAAACTCAGGCTTTTTCCCGCTTAAGTCTCATACTACTCTTTGACTCTTATACGTTTAAATTCATGGCACGTAGGCCCTTAGACTTCACTTAAAAATGCTATGGAAAAGCACGGCGAGTCACTGGCAATTAGTCTTGACATTGCCAAAGCTTTCGATAGAGTATGGCATAAATCACTTCTTTCCAAGCTACCAGCCTTTGGCCTGCCTCCCAGACTGTGCAACTGGGTTGTAAGCTTCCTGCAGGGGCGCCGTATCCGCGTCATTTGTGATGGCCGAGCTTCGGCGTTCTCGCAGGTAAATGCTGGCGTGCCGCAGGGTTCCGTCTTATCTCCCACTCTCTTTCTTTTGCATATCAATGATATGCTCTCTAACGGTAGCATTCATTGCTATGCAGACGACAGCACCTTACACGGGAGTTATAACGCACATCCTGCGGCCAAGCAGTCTGATATCACGGAAAAAAGGCAGCTTCTTGTCACTGAGCTGGACCGGATCCTGGACCACATTTCTCAATGGGGCGCTAGGAACCTGGTCGAGTTCAATGCCAAGAAGACCCAGGCATGCGCGTTTACAGCAAAGCTATTTCCTTTCCTTCCCCTTCCCACTCTTCAGAGCACATCACTGCCACTGCAGGATCACCTCAATATCCTCGATATGGATGTTCGCTGCAAACTGAATAACAAAAACTATATCGGGAGTATCATCAAATCAACCTCGCGTATACTCGGAGTCCTGAACAGGGTAAGACGTTTTTTCACGCCGGAGCAGCGGTGTCTTCTATACAAGACCCAAATTCGTTCCTGCGTGGAATACTGCTCACATCTCTGGGACGGCTCCGCAAAATACTTACTAGATGCTCTCGACAGGTTGCAGCGACGTGCGGTCCGCATTATTGGGAATCCTGAGGACACGAACACCCTCGAGCCTTTGCAGAAGCGTAGAGATGTTGCGTCTTTGGCAGTATTCTACCGTCTCTACCATGGTGAATGTTCTGACGAGCTCTTTCAATTAGTCCCACCCTCTCCATTCCTACACAGGGCGACACGTGCAGGGCTAAGATGCCATCCATATACGGCGCAGAGTATACCAGCTAGAACCAAGCGTTTCAGTGACTCATTCCTATGCCGCACCATTAAGACCTGGAACTCCCTGCCAGCTCACGTGTTTCCTTCTTCCTACAGTCCCGGGTCCTTTAAGCGGGCCATTAAGCTGAGTGCCACCACTGTTAACATGGTACATGTTTCCGATGGTGACCCTCTTTCCGAGACTTTGCATTTAACTTAACATCAGGCGAGGTGCAGTCAAATTGACGTGTACTACATAAAAAAAATCGTGTTTTCATGCAGAAATTTAGTAGCTCACATGATGAATTACACCTATAAGATGCGTTTACCATAAAAAAGTCAAAATGGCCAAATTGGTATGTTTGGCCCTTATACGTTAGGACCCATCGATATATAGCTTCCGGAATATTCAAAACGAAAAGAATTTTAAATTTCAACCAGTAGTTTCTAAGAGCGCGTTCCATGAAACAAATAAACTTTTCAGCTTTGGAGGAGGAGCTACTATAAATATAAATAAGCGAACCCCGGACTCCGAGGTGAGGGCCTCTATTGCGACCGAGACTAACGCAATGATGATTAAAATTTGACTTTTTAATTTAATTTGACCTTTCGGTAGTGCAATTTGTATAAAAACAGAATTTGTCTATAAATCTATAGAGAATAAACAGTTAATTAACAAATTAAAAGAGTAATTACTGTTTGCTGAAAACATTCAAAAGAGCAATTTTCAAGCTGATTTACCGACTAAATGAATTAAAAATGTTAGTAATTACGTAATGGAATAATGTATACATATTTGATTGAATGCAAGCAATGAAACGAATGAATGAATTGAATGTATTTGAAAATCTTTTCGTAGGTACTATTATTGAAAAATACTCCAAGGTTGTATACGAAAGTAAATAATAAATCAGCACTTTGCCTATGTAAATGACGTAGGACGATAGATGGTAAGTAAACAGGTAAAAAGAAACTATAAATCAATCAAAAGTGTCCACAACTGTCTTCTTGGCTAACTCATCAATCGTTTATGTGTAAAGTATTTTCTATACGATGATGCGAAAGGCAAAGTCTTGGAATGTTGACATGTTAACAGTGGTGGCACGCAGCTTGACGGTCTTATTAGATGCCTTTTCACGCCCCGTTTAATAGACCCGAGACTGTAGGAAGAAGGAAACACGAAAGCTGGCAAGGAGTTCCAGATGTTAATGGTGCGGCATAGGTATGAGTCACTGAAACGCTTGGTTTTAGAAGGTATATTCTGTACCGTATACGGATGGAATTTAAACCTTGCACGTGTTGTCCTATGAAGGAAAGGAGAGGGTGGGACTTATTGGAAGAGCTCATCAGAACATTCACCATGGTAGAGACGGTTGAATACTGCTAAAGACGCAACATCTCTACGCATATAGTTTTTGTTATTCAGTTTGCAGCGAAGATTCATACGAAATGAAAGACGACTGCATGTTTAGCTTTGTAATATTTATTGTGACTATTGTACTGCATGTATCAGAAATGCGAATGTTAAATGGATGCATTGGATGTGTGGTGTGACGAGGACGGAGAGAATCTTACGGCTTCAGATTGATAGTACAGTCAGCTTCAGAAAGATGTTGATGAACAAACTGCTCAAAATTATCTTAATTCCTTGATTTTCCCCGCTTCCTGTTAATGGATTGTGGTGATATTTGGCACACACCTATAATTCGGACAATAATACAATTTAAATTAATAAAACAGTTTGATTTGCTCTTAATATCTTAGTTTTAAGATCATGTCGGGACTGTGTAGTCAAGATAGTTCTGACGCTGACTGTACTAAGCACATCAGATTGATAGTAGACTCCAAAAAAAAATGGAATTCTTTCCAGGCAACTGTATACGCTTTTTCAACAAGCTCTAAAATTAGGGATTTATCTGTGAATAAATTTAATACTGTATTTAAGAGAAAATTGTGCCAAAAAGGCTATTATAAAATCCAAGAATGATAAATACTCTAAGAAATGAGCTGTTCGCTCAACTATGCTATCAAGCAAATAAATTATTGTATTTAGAATAAGTAGACTAAGTAAATGTTTGCAAATAGACCAAAAAATGCCCGCTGAGCCTCCTCAGATCGGGGCCGCGTTTCAAACCGTTCCATTTGCTAAACTAGTCTTTAATGTTTTATTTTATTTAGTCGTTTTCTAAGTTCCGTTATAACGGTCTACGACAAAGAATAAATGATTTTTTGCTTTGACTTTGGCTACAAGTGTAGAAAAGCTTCATTCTTCATCTACAGTTTATAAAACATCATTGACTTCAACCATTTGCTTGTAATTGGCCAAGATTCTATTAGCGTAAAATCAAATTCAAAAACGTACTACAAGTTGAAAATTAAACAACATAGTTAGCATAACCTTGCAGCAACCCTACCAGTGTAAACTCGAGAATCGCAACAAACTTCTCATACATACTAGGCACTTTGTTTATGAGCACATGCTTAGTTTGTTTAAAAGTATATAACTTTAACTTCAAAGTAGGAGGAAGCATGTTTGTGCCGTTTATTTACAGCCGTTGAATATGAAGGCTTAATATTATGAGTAATAATGTTCATGTGAGCTAGGGTTGGCATTTGCGTGGGTTGTGAATCACAGTAATGCATGATAAGTAACAGTGTTATACTCGAACGAAAGGTCATAAAGGAAAATAAAGTAAAGCCAACGAAGCGAGAGAAAATAGGTAAATAATGTTTCAGCGGTTCCAAACTTTTTTATTGGAAAATTATTACGTGTTTCTTCAAGCGCGTTCCAGACAGGAATGAAATTGCTCATAAGATGGCGGCGGATCTGACAGTTTAGAATCGTTGTGCTGACAGCTTTCCTGTACCTACTACAAAACACGCAACGACAGCTGTCGCGTACGTGTGATATACAGTGCGACAAGGACAGCGAAAATAATCGCTAGTTATCGCAACGTAACTCAGTAATGGTCGCTTTGTTTACCTTTTCTCTCTCGTCTCGGCTTCACTTTAGGTGATTGTGCACTTATTATACTGAGGTGGTCATCTGACCACTGTTCCATCTTTTTACTTTTTTGGTTTCCAACTAGGTACTTATGAAAAATTACAGATGTTCGTATGGCAATTGACGAATGCTTAACGTACTCTCCAAGGCACAAAATAATTTCGATGTTAAGACCTATCGAGATCATAACATCGAGACATTAGCTAGAATTGCTAATGACCGTGAAAGAGCATCAACAAACGTGTAGTCTAGCCCCATACATTGAAAAGCATCAAGATTATCAACAACATTGCATTCATCGTCATCATTATCATCATCATATTATAAACCAGACAGTAGAAAAAGATCGAATAAAATTGAAAATGACAATAAAAGCTCATGAAGCTACAAGTTGTTCATGTGTAATTTACCGCTAAGGGCCCCCAAGGTCCATTTTATCAAACAAAAGTTTAAATGGTTGGTCGTTATCTCATTAAGCGATTTTGCCTACGCATTTTTTAGGGGAACACATTGATACCCATATTGCCTGACCATAATCGAATTCTGTTCCAATATTTTTTTAAATATGCTCTTGCATTATGAGCCTAAAATTATAAATTCAAATCTTGCATTATGAGCGCAAGTCATAATGAAAGATTCGATTTTATATTTTTTCTTTTTAAATTTTTGAGAAACCTAATATCGATAACACAGTCGAAAGTTCAAAATCAAATTTAAACACATATATCAAAAATAATAATTGAACACCATTTTGCTTCAAAGCTGTTTTAAAAAAGGAAAAAATTACTAAAACTTTTAGGTATTTCCACAAAAGTAGAACTGAGCTTAGAATTTTCTTTAGGAAAACCAGTTCTTTTTATTATATAATTTCTTTCTTACGGGCGTAGTTTGCGAGTAAAAGTACAAATGTAGCACTTGGTTAGATACATTAAGGTCGAGTTTATTCAGCGTAAAATAATTTTGAAAAAGCGACCCCATTCCTCCTATTGAATATAACCTACTTTGGTTACCTGTTTCATGATTTTCATATCATCTGTGTATATTTTCGTGTATAAAAACAATCTTATGTCATTAATGTAAGTAGATAAATAAGTAAGTAGGTAAGTATATTTTTATATAAAAGGTGTATCGGTGAACATTGTGACGGGAAGCTTGTCCCCAAAAGTCCAACTTGTCTAACTATGTAACTTCGATAACGCCCATTGGTTGCGGTGGTCAGATTCCGTTCGCTTCACGGAAAATTTCGAAGTTTAGCCGTAGCACAGATTTGAAAGCCGAACTCAACTGAGTTGGGAAAACGGCTCAACGAATGATGATTGGTGATGATTTTAGAGTATATTTTCGGTTTCGGTTCCGTTTTTTAACTTCATGCTGCTGCATTTATTGTTTACTTGTTTTTGCCCGCGGCTCCGCCCGCATGGAAGTCGGTTATCGCGACCTAACATAGCCTATATCCTTTCCCAAGGTCTAATATACCCTTAAACCAAATTTCATCAAAATCGGTTTAGTGGTTTAGGCGTAAAAGCGTAACATACGACAGACAGACAAGCAGACAGATGGAGTTACTTTTGCATTTATAATATTAGTATGGATTCTGATCTTGAAATCTCGGTTGTTTATCAGTAGTTATCTTTATACAGGATTTCCCCCAATCGCGATTCCCTATCACCTCACTAAATAAATCGCGAAAGACTTCGCTAAAAATGATTTTGTTTCCAAAACGATTACTCTTGACAAGTAGATTATGATTATGTCAAGCTTTAAATATAAACTAGTGTTAAATATATCTGCGGTAGCCTGGTGGTGTGGGTAATGGACTGCTGAGACGAGGTCTCGGGTTCGATCCCAGATTTACAATGGCACACACCAATGACTTTTCGATGCTTTTCGAAGTTATGTGTGTATTTATCGCAGGTTTATAAGAGCCCGGTTAATGGCAATAGGCTCGCCACATTGGGACCTAAACATAAACTGGCGAAATGTGGGTGCTAGCACCTCTGCCTACCCCTTCGGGGAATACAGCCGTGAGTTTATGTTATGTTATGTATATCAGTTAACATCAAGCGATTATTTCACCTTCGTCACATTTACTTATTCATCAGCATTATCAGCACATCAAATATCTGGGTCAAACTGCCGCAGACGAGTTAAATAATTGAAATCAGTTTATCAAACCTCAACGCTGTGGCCGCTTTGTACGGAGAGGCCGTGCTAAATGTCAATACGTAGGTAAAACTGGGCAGATCTAGGACTCAGGGGGCCAACCACAACCTCTTAAAGCAGTATTATTTCAATCTTACTTCGTGTTTTGGTACCACGACCTCTTAAAGCAATATTACAATAATGTTGTTTAAATTAGCAGTTTTGGGACGTCACCCATAGTTTTCGTTCTTTTTGTTCGTTCAGCGTCAAATATGACATCCTTAATAAAGTCAATAGTTACAAACAACGATTGAAAAAACAATATTCGAGGAGTTTATCAGCTTCTAAAAGCTATGCTAATATTGCTTATTCACGAAATCGTCATCGAATGCAGTCGCGATTAAAATGAGACCCTTTCCATTACCTATATGAAATTGGTTCAATAAGCGAAAGAGACTCCCACAGAGTGATGAATAGAGTCCACACTGTTGAAAATCCCTATCTACAGAGTTCTCTGTAAAGACTAAGGTAAGCCTATATTTATATTGAATTAAGTACACGCTAATGTATTGTAATGTGTGATTGACCACTATTAGTTTCGTAAATATGTCATGTTCTTAACGTAGTTGTTTTTTTCTAGGTGTTCATTGCATTACCATTTTATAGGCAACTGATGCGAGAGCCATAGCATAAGCTGAGTGAACAACCACGCACAAATAATAACATGCATGATGGCTATTTCAAGAGTTCAACGGTTGCTCGAAAGGCCGCATTAAGATCCAGTTATAATAATAACTATTTTACAAATATAATTGCTTTTATAAATTATTCCATGTAATACCTACTAAATAAATAATATGGTGTCTATATTAATCGAATAACCATCTTTGTACGCTTGCTTCCACCATCACACTTGCCGCGTTTCCAAGCTGGATTGCGATGGCCAGCCTCAGCACCAAAAACGATCCGGAACGAGAGTCGATTGTAATGATGTCGATGAGGTGATGACCGTTAAGTGTAAATATCTATCAGCGAGTATCAAGCATTATTTAATTAGAATTTGAGCTATTAGAGCGGGTGGCGCGGAGATCTAGATAATAGAAGCCAACTAAAACACAAAAGGATGTGCAGTGTGCATTTTACAAAAATGTACTCTTTGTTGTGACAAAGCCTTTTTTTATAGTGTGGAAAATCCCCACGGATTCCACTCCCACGGAGCCGGTGGAGCCGGTTATGTCGGACTCGAACCGACCAAAACGCACGCCGTCTTGGGTCCTTGATTGCCGGAGGTGAGATTGCCAAAAGCATATCTCTCGCACCCCGGCAGACCCAGGACCATTTATCCTTCTTTCGAGATGGCCCCCTTCGAGTTGTGGGGACCCTAGTGTCCCCACCTAGCCCCGGACACGGGGAGGGCACTTTGCGCCTTTGGGCACTTTGTTGTGACAGAGCATCAGTGCGCATGTCCATTTTAATGTCATCAAGTGACATCGGTTCGGTTCTCACAGCAACGATCTTAATATAATAACAACATAGCTGCACGCCTTGGCTTCGCCCCGGTGCTATGAATTACCTATATACTTTTAGATACAAATCTTTCACACAAACCTTGTCCTAACCAAAATAAATGGGTAGATAATGAAAATCTATCCCATTGTGGAATGCACTAAAAAGCTCTATCTAACCTTGGGACTCGAGAGCCTTGAATGTCGTCAAGTTCAAGCAGTATTCTTAATTCGGGTGCCACTCCGTCATACGTATCGCACTCGAAACGGTGCTATCGATGTGCTGAAATAAAACTTGACCCTAGGACCCGTTGCCTCGCACCCCTTGCACCTGTTATAATTGTATGATGTGATCATGAATGCCCAGACAATTAAAAACATATAAAATTATTACGGCTTTATATTTGCGGTAGAAAATAAAATTTTACATAAGTAGGTTCCTAGAATACAAAATTCACGATTGTTATGAAGACATTGAATATTAATGAATTGTATTTTATTCTTAAGTTTGCATGCTTGTCACAAAGAGGGTTCAAAACAACACTCCTACTGCGTTTACTTAGGTTTAGATGTTGAGGCATTTGAAGATTCTTTGTATCGCACACTAATTATTCCACGTTGTATAACAAAGAAATGCTTTCTTAGGTCGATGTGTTTTAATTTGCTACTTAGGATAGAGCATTTTCACATAGCTTCAATGCCACTTGGTTATCACTGAAAATCATTCACATTCATCGAACACTGGCGTCTTTCAGCAGTAGCCTTAGACGGAGAGCTCTTTCTCAGCTTCGGATAGCGACATAATAATAATTATATTCTTCATTCAGCATAAGCAGTTAACATAGTAGATGCTCGTTGCTTCGGACTCCCAGCTTACAAGTTACAACCCCGCTCTACTACCACTTTAAATAGTACATATAAAATATAAATAGATAATATTTGCATGATTTGATCAAAATGCCCAGGCAATTTAAACTATAAAATTATTAATGGCTTTACAAGGCTTTACATATTATTTGCGGTGTAGGTGTAAAATAAAATGTCATAATAAAATTATTTTAATGTCAGATGACAGATAGTTTTCTTTTTTTTCTTTCAATATCCTGCCAGTTACATAAAAGAGTATTTATATCAAAAACGTTTTACAAATTACGTGAATGTTGTTCCGTTTTGTGTGAGAAAGAGATGGCGCTACACAGTATGACAGAACGTACAGCGATCTCTCTTTTCCTTGTTTGCAGGCTTGTTGCAGGCACAAAAATAACCTTACTCAAATTCGTACCATGAGCGTACAATAATGTTTTATTTTATTCCTGCTTATTGACGGAAATGAATGAACTATTTAGAAAGAGTTATGTATTCCTTGCAATAATTCATTCGCATTAGGGCTGTACTCCGGAGACAAAAAGACCGGAGCACCTCTGGAGATTTTTGCGAACAACCGGTTATCTTTCTCAAAAACTCCGGAGATTTTATATATAGTTAAATATTCGCCTTTTTTCATGAACACTATTTTACTATATATTTTTGATTATATGATTAGATTCCATAGCGATACGATTTTATCGAAGTATATGATGTATAGATGTTCGTGCATTTATTAAAAAGTAGGTAATATATACATATAATCACGCCTATATCCCCGGAGTGTTTTGGCAGAGGTGAATTAACATCAACACCCACATTTCATCAATCATTGCATTCGGTCGGTCCACCTATTGCCGTATTCCGGTCACAAATTCAGTAATAAGTTGATTTCATTAGTCTACAAATTGGACGTTTTCATAATGTTTTAATAAGAGGATTATGATAATAATAGTAATACAATGTCTCAAATGGGTAGGTACTTAAAAAAATTACGAAACTGACTAAATATACTTCCGCGTAATCGAAGAATGTCCGGAGGCTTTTCGAAGATTTATTAAACCTAGAGAAAAATCACCGGATACTGAAATCTTCCCTGGAGTCAAGCCCTACGCCTAATGTATGTCAGTGATTTCTTTTTTAGAGACCATAGAGTTCTTTTATTCAAAAAGGATTTTTAAAAAGAAGTTTTTACTTTGAAGTAAAATACTTGTAATTTTTAGAATTGTATTTGTTTGCTTAATATCTAAGCAATTTCTATGCATTCTTCTATACAATTTATACTTGTAATTATAGGCGTTTCCCGGGATGCGAGTCTTCTCACTGGGCACCATGCTAGCTAAAAACCGGAGAAGACTGAGCGTGGGTGACGAAAATGCCTTATTGATCCACCTAATTGAAACTGCATGCGGTTTTAGTTGGTTTGAGTTAGATATAATGGCCGTGTTGGCCAAACAGGGAGGTATCCGTGTTTTATCACACAATTCAGGAGGGTATACATTCACATGTTCCTCTGATAAAACGGTCTTGTTCACGTAAATACCCGGTATGGTATAGCAAACCTCTGATAAAAATAATTAAGGAGAAATCTAAGGCGCATTCACGTTGGAAGCGATTCGGTAACTTACGCGATCGAGATGAGTTTATATTATTGCGATCGAGGCAGCGAGTGGTGCAGCAAACATGTTTCAGCAATTATGTTAAAGTAACAGAAGCTGCCTTAAAGCTCAGACCTAAGAACTTTTGGACTTATATCAAGTCTGTGCGTGGGGGTTCTAACTATCCGAAGCTATTCACATATAAAAATACTAGCTATTCGGACGAACATTCCATTTGTGAAGCGTTCAATGCATATTTTCACAGTGTGTTCAGTGTGCAAACTGACAATAGTGATCACAATAGTTTTACAGACTGCGTTGAAGCAAACAGTGACGTAATCACTAGTCTACAGGTGAATATGGGTACTGTGGAAAGGGCGCTCGCCTCACTTGCCACTGACCGGGTTGCGATGGGATTTCCCCAATCTTTTGGAAGGGTTGTGCGAAGTCTCTGGCGTCTCCTATACATATTATATTTAATCGTTCCCTCAGAGAAGGTATCTTTCCTGATGTCTGGAAAAAGGCACATATTATACCCATTCTTAAGAAGGGTTCACGTAGCAATATCGAAAACTATAGGGGTATTTCTATCCTAAATACTCTGGGAAAGATATTCGAAAAACTCGTGTACAACGCTATATATCCTTATATTGCGGCTGGTGTACCAAATACACAGCATGGATTTCTTAGGAAACGATCCACTGTCTCCAATCTGGCTTGCTTTTCTACTTTTCTTCTTAGAAACACTGACTGTGGCGGGCAAGTTGACGTCATCTATACTGATTTTGAGAAGGCTTTTGATCGCGTGGATCATGTCATCTTGCTCAAAAAGTTATATAGACTTGGTATACGCGGGGACTTATTGAGATGGGTTGAATCATATTTATACAAAAGGTCCCAAGCGGTGGTGATTGGCGGCTATCGGTCTAACTTCATTGAGATTCCCAGCGGAGTTCCGCAAGGATCCCATCTAGGATCATTATTCTATAACGCCTATCTATTCGATATTGACGAGGCCATTAAAAATTCAAAATATCTGATGTACGCGGATGATAAGAAAATTTTCTGTCGTATTAATAACATAAATCAATGCGAGGCTCTCCAAGCAGATCTAAATAGTTTAAGCCATTATTACAAAATTAATAAAATTACAGTCAACGTTAACAAGTGTCAATTCGTTACTTTTACTCGCGGAAGGAATCCAATTAACTTTCAATATAATTTTAATGGAATCGCTATAAATAGGGTCAGCGCAGTACGTGACTTGGGTGTATGGTTCGACTCTAAGCTGACATTTTCTGATCATGTTGACCGTTTAGCAACAACCGCCTTTAAAAACCTGGGATTCGTTATAAGAACCTGTAAACCTTTTAAAGATATTGGGTCGCTAAAAACCGTGTACTTTGCATACGTACGCAGCATATTGGATTATGCATGCCCTATTTGGTCACCAATATATATCATTCATAAAAATCAACTGGAACGTATACAGAAAATATTTATTAACCATCTTAATTACCGCAGCCGCGCCCTTCCGGCGTCATACCGACAAAGTTGTGCAACATACGACATCTTGCCACTTGACGATCGACGCAAAGTCCTAGACATGTGCCTACTGCACGACATAATCAATGGACGCCTCGATTGTCCCGACTTGCTGGCGCAGGTGGTATTCAATGCTCCATTCCGACGCACACGGCACACACCATTGTTGCATGCACCTCGTCACTCCACTAACTGTTCCCAGAACACTGTTCTAGCGCGCATTGCTCGAACTCATAATGCCAATTTTAATAACATTGACCTATTTTCATGCTCTAAAAAGTCATACAAGCAACAGATAATTAGTACTTTAAAAGATATTGTAAATTAATAGAAGGGTGTAAGTAAAACTGTTTATATTAGCTTTTATATTAAGATTATAAATGTATTAACTGTTTTTAAACTAATTTTTCACTTTGTTAGTCTTCCGCATCAATTCAAAATTTTGTAAATTCTAAATTTAGATAACAAATTGTATCCGTTCACAAGCCGATTTAATCTTTCTGTAATAGTTAAGGAAAACCTGTTATTAGCCTTACTCTTAGTCTATAGTCTTGAAATTCATTTACTGTATCGCTGTTGGTTTTCTTGAAAATAAATAAATAAATAAAACACAATAAAAAGTACTTTTAAACCGTTATAATAGTCAGCTTGACCATTTCTTGTTTAAGTTAATGTATATAAATACGGTTTACTTGCTTTTTGGGTTACGAAAATGATTTTTTGAGCAGTATTTTGCAAAACAATAATAAAAAAGTTGCTACCTAGCAACTTTTTTAAAACGGCTAAATTTGACATAAAAACAATAATGTTAAATACAATACTGCTCTAAAATCTCGTCATGGTACGAATTGAATGAACTAAAATTAATTTGACGTCACAAAAGCACTAAGCAGGAATACATGACATGCACAATGTACGGTTGTGGTACGAATATAAGCAAGATTACTTTAAGCTTGACACAAAACTCTCCTGCAATAAGACTGTTTTGTAAACGGTTGTGGTAGGCCCCCAGGTCACCGCTCAAGGTTTGTAGACTCTGTGAAACAAATGAAACAAGCGTATTTATGAATATGTATGCAGTTTCAGAAATAGTTCATCGAACCTTAACTAGTACCTATAAATAAGTGAGATATGAGCATGTTTGTTCTTTGAATCCCATAAAACTAGATTTGGCTGAAATGCACATAGATGAAATATGAGCGGGAATATGACATGGGCTTTTTAGCTAAACTACGATATTTTCTGTGAAGCGACTGTCATATGACCTCCACAACATGAAGGTGATATCGAAGCTTTGCAGTTAACCGCCGTTCCCAATAACATACTGACAGTTAAAGATAGATCGCATCTACGGATAATGTACTCGGCTGTTTAAATTCAAAACATAGTAACTCCTATTTCACACCAATTTCGGAAAATAAAATTATACCACGATGCGCTTTCCCGCAAAAGAATCAGTCACCATGTTTTGAATTTAAATAGCCGATACGTCAAATTTGACTGTTGCGATATATCTTTAACTGTATGTTATTGGGAACAGCCATAAACCAGTTGTTGAACTTTTGAGGGCCCCAACTACCCGTAACGACGGCTATAGATGTTCGTATGTCAACCGGGACCAACGGCTTAACGTGCTTTCCGAGGCACGACCAGACCAATGCAAATAACCATTTTCATGCATAAGTACAAATATTTGCATTGAGCGGTGATCGAAATCACTACCGCTACACCATGGAGGCTGTCTGAGTCATTTCACTTTATCCAATCTTAATCAAGGCTATTGTAAATCCCTAAAATACACAAAATATATTTAAAACAGTCAGCTTGGGTGCAACAATTGTTACAGGTATAGACATCAACGAAAATACTCAAAAGCACAACTACATTAATAACGAGACTCGTTCGTAGCTGTTACGAGGTGTAAGATTGATCGGAAGCAATTTCTCTCCATCTCGGTAAGGGGAGAGACACACAAATCAATTCAGCGATAACAGCACACAATATGAACATAATTTTTTATACAGGACATATAAACAAACGGTCCACCGATTCTTACTATAAATGTTTGAGTATGTTCCCAATCTGCCGATACCGCAGAATCGAGTAGGTGCTTATGTACTCATGGCTTGCTATTGGGTGGTGAATTTCTGAGTGTGGGAGCTTCGTTTACTCTAATGCTCTAAGGATATCATGTTATTATTTGGCAACTGTGCGTATGAATGATAACAGAACGTGTGAGTGACACAAAGGTTTAAAAGGCCGCGGGCGGTAAAAGGAGCAACCTCTCGGTTGATTAATACAAAAATGAAATTGTAACTGAACTAACTTGTGATATACTCGTAGTTTAGCAGAAAGGTTATGAGTTCATGTTTCATCTCGGGATAGTGAGATTTAAGTCCGTTATATTTTAAACAGTAGATAGATCTAATAAACTATTTATGATATCCCAGTCCCATTAGGTGCCTCAGGTACTTAGTACCTACCTACATAAATTTGTAAAATATTATGTAGAATTGAGATTACATTTGCTACATTAATCAATCTTTAAGCAATTAATAGAGTAATTAGCTCTTATACATTCAAATCGAGTAAAGTCAACACCCAAGACAGACCCGAGCCATGACAGTCCCTTTACTACCATCCAGAGTTGAAGTTGGAGTAACGTACTAACTTGATTGCAGGTTTCCCCTAAAAAGCTCCATCCTGGCTTTCTTCAAATTTAATTCATTTCTGAATTCTTCTATGGTCTCTTCAACGCTAACTATGCAATCTATTTATTTAAGTTCACCTATCTGCTTTTATACAATAATAACATTCATTTAGTGCTCGTAAAATTGTAAAGCCACTAATAATAATAATATTACGCAACGCTATCTAGACCTATGGTAAGCTTCCATAACATAAGCTTAACTAGCTTATGTTATGACATCTAGAATGTGGATAAACATACTTAGACACTTTTTTACTTAAATACATATTATACCTAGAAACACCCAGACCAATGCAAACATATTTATGCATACAAATATTTGCACCGAGCGGAGATCGAACCCGTGCCTCCTGCGTGGCAGTCGCGTTAAGTACCACCACACCACAGAGGCTGTCAGTGTCACTGCAGTTGACTTTTGATTTATTGATTAAAGTCACAAGCTAAGATCAAGCATATCGCAATCTCAGTAACATCCTATATCTATAAAATCAACACGCGCGAGCCAATCACGCTGTATTGATCGAATAAATCTACTATTTGTTGATTCATTACGGTATTATACTCTAGGATTTTGCAATTACAAAACGCAGTTTCGTACATTTCACTTCTTCATCCTAGTGTTCATCCCATCCAAAGCTTTAACTTCGGAGTCTGGAGTCCGCTTTTTCAAATCTAACTGTGGGTTTTGGCTGATCGTCGATATTTTCTGTGAAGGGACTGCCATCTGACCTTCAGAACACATTAGCGATATCGAAGTGCAGTTAGACCCGAAGTTGGACTTTTAGGACACCAACTTACTACTGTCATAGATCGAATACTGCCATAGATGTTCGTACGGCTACAGTTCACTATTCGTAATCACTTTCGTATTACATTTAGCTCTTTATAATGACCGTCATATAAAACAAGCAATGGATATTTGTATCACTTTTAGTATACGACAATAATTTATTGTTTTGTCCAGCGTAGCAGCAAATATGTATGAATCTTGATAGAATACAGTCTCCGATATCTGGATTCCGAGCTTGTTTAATATTCATAAGAGGGATTGCTTGTGTATAACATTTGTCGTGACTCGTGATCTTTGTGGTTCGAGCATGATTCAGGATAGCTAAGTGCCTGTCTCAATTAAATTGAGTTCTGTAGTCTGTAGGCACCGATATT
Organism: Eilema sororculum; assembly: GCA_914829495.1. Taxonomy (NCBI): domain Eukaryota; kingdom Metazoa; phylum Arthropoda; class Insecta; order Lepidoptera; family Erebidae; genus Eilema; species Eilema sororculum. The sequence goes on along the minus strand of OU618545.1, from coordinate 8,870,315 downwards.
ACTAACGTACATATGTGCAAGTATATAACTGTACACAGTCTATACATAGTCATTTACTTGTGGCTTCGCAGGAGATGAAATACCTCTGGGAGTCTAAATTACGTACGGTATCAATACATAAATTCCACAGTAGATATTTACTGTTGGGGGCTAGTTCTGGTTACAAATATTTGAGTTTCTATTCACGAGAATTATGAAAATCTGTGGGCTGGTCATTGTTGCAATTACAAAGTTCTCAATTTTATTATTATTAATGGATTTATTGTTTAGACATGATTAATTGAATTATTATTTTGACATCATTAATTGATACAGAAAAATAATATATTTTTAAAGGAGTCGATTCGCACGTTTCGGGCGAGTTCAATTCGTGCGAATCGTCCAATAAGCCAAGATATGACATGCTCATGAATTAATTTGAAATAATATTTACTTATATCTACTTTTATTTTGATATTGAATTTGTTTATTGACATTTTATTAACCGCGTTCTAGATTCCATAACACAAGCAAGTTAAGCTTACCATGGGTCTAGATAGTGTTGTGTAGAATGTTGTGGAATATTTATATTTATAATAGTACTAGCCCACGTAGTTAGGCGGATACTGCAAAACGTAGAAGGAATAATAGTCAGATATTTTTGACCATGGCATGGCATTTCCGGTGGAACCCAGTAGGAGAGAGATCCAAGAAGTGCTGGTTTCATGTTAGAGTGACATCACTGCCCAAGATAGTGGAGGAGAAGAGCAGGAGAGCGGACCTTGGGCTCCAACGTAAAAATCCAAATAGTGAAGTTGAATAAAATATAGTGAATACATTAATTTTACTCTGCGAACGATGGAAATGTATGGTAATCATAGTTTCTTTAATTCCTATTCCAAAAGTATGCATGTTTACCATCATTCTTATAGTAATTTTTGAATGAAATTTTAAAGCATTTATTCTGCTAACTATTTTTCCGGTTATTCTTTAAGTCGTCGCACAAATTTTGTTTGTTCTGTATTATGTGGGACAAAAAATCTTGGTTCTAAACCCAGGCTTGTTGTCCAAATAAAATGTAAGATACTATTCAGGGCTTCTGTGATATTTTATATTTTTAACACCAGTATAATATTTTCTTTTTTTTTAACTCAGGTGGAAACACAAGTAGAGATAAAAAAGGGGAATAAAAATATGTGTAGTAGTAGCGTAAGTATATCGGTCCACCAGATGGGAAGCGAAGCCTATGGACGCGTGTCACACGGCCGCCACATTCATATTGCTGTAGTGGACAGACTATATCCTGGTATTCCGCTTGGATCCCCTATTTCGATCCCTCAGGGGATCCAAAAGGAATCACGATTCCACTTCAATCCCCTGGGGATCCAAGTGGACTTTACTATCCCTCTTGGATCCCCTAACCCTCGTTTAGGGGATCGTATTGAACAAAACTAAAATAATCCCTCCACGTGGGAGTCATTATTTTAGTTTTTAGGATTCCTTTTTATTAGTAAAATGATCAAGACAAGAATGAATGGAATGAAACGGAACGGAACGGAACGGAACGGAACGGAACGGAACGGAACGGAACGGAACGGAACGGAACGGAACGGAACGGAACGGAACGGAACGGAACGGAACGGAACGGAACGGAACGGAACGGAACGGAACGGAACGGAACGGAACGGAACGGAACGGAACGGACCGGAACGGAATGGAACGGAACGGCACGGATGGGATGGGATGGGATGGGATTCTTGAGCTATAATTTATACATAATATATAGTAAGGGTGAATAGAAATTAAAAGGTTAGCTAAATTCTCTAGTTATTTTCTCTAATTTATTATAATTAAAGAAATTAATTATCAAACAAAAAGAAAAATGCTTACATTCTTAAATTAAATCTTATTCTTATTCTTAAATTTCATTCAAGTTCATTATAATATGTTCAGGCTTACGAGGTTTGGCTAGCGGCTGTGACTTCCTTTTAAGACAATTTAAAATATGGACTATGTTTGGTTTACGCGTGAAATTTCTATTGAGTTGAGAATGCCAATTTTCGGCAGTGTTGGTGGTGCGATGCCGCTCGCCGAAAATTGACCACCTTTCAATGAACCCCTTGCACATCCAGAAATTCATGTAGTTCTTCAGTTTTTTTAGGTTGGGTACATCCACTATAGCCATTCTACTTTGAATGTAAAACCACCCTTCACTCATCATATTATTAGGTAGTAAGTAAAGGTAATGTCCCACAAAGCAATACGATTCGTCTTGTATTTTTATATTTCATCAAACCAAGGGATTTTCCTTTTTAAAGTATACACGCCATCTTTGGCTGTTTCTTCACTGTCTTTGTATTTTTTACCCGACTACGGCAAAGCCAAAAGGAGGGTTATGACTTTGACAGGCTATGTATGTATGTATGTATGTTCATTTGTTCCCTCATAGCTCCTCAACTACTTACTAGAATTGGACATCGTTACAAGCGGCTTTATCGTCCGATGGTTATAGGCTATATGACGTGTCACTCAATCTTGTGTGGCGCCCTCTAGCGCTCATAAGTTACTGTGTTAAAAAAATAATTTGAGATAAATATGCCGTGTTTGGTATCAAATTAAAAGGCGTAATAAGCACATTTCAAATATGTATAAATTATTAGCTTTACTTGGCCCCAAAATTATATAAATAAACAAAAAGTTTAAAACTAAAACCCGACTACCGAAAAATCACGCTTTAAAAAGTAACAAACAAGAAAATATCAAGGATAGCCGTGGTCGTATGCCACATACTCTAACAAAACAATATATTCTAGGGAAAAGTGGCACACGACCACGGCCATCCGTGATATTTTCTTGTTTGTTACTTTTTAAAGCGTGATTTTTCGGTAGTCGGGTTTTAGTTTTAAACTTTATTGGCAATTTATCCATGTTTTTATATTTCATTGTTTGTAATTATTTTGTTTTACTCGGCTACATAAGCAACACATAGATAAATTATGTGTGAAAAGTATATCATTCCCGCACAAGGACCTTACCTTACCTTACCTCTCCTCTTACCTTGCCACTTACCTTACCTCTAACCTTACATCTTATCTCATCTCATCTCATCTTATCTAATCTTATCTTTTACTAGAAATGAATCCATGTAGAAGTGATAATTTTAGTTTTGTTCGTAGTAGGTATATGTATGTACCTACTGTACATATACAGTGTGTGTCGTAGTAAACGAGGGTTAAGGGAACCAAGTGGACGTCCACTTCGATCCCCAGGGGATCGAAGTGGAATCTTGATTCCTTTTGGATCCCCTGAGGGATCGAAATAGGGTATCCAAGCGGAATACCCGGACGCGCCGGCCCTCGGCGGTCTTCGGGAGCGCTCGGGCCGCGCGCGCGCCGCTTCGTTTTATGTCTACTCCCACCAGGCAGTGCATTGTTAGCCGCCGCGCGACGCACACGCCGTGTCGCTTTGCTTAGCGCTTTGAAGTACTTAGTAGAACCGCGCGTAATTATTTGCTTAGATATTAGTTTTTCTGTTTCGATTATTTCTGTTCTATCGTGCATCTATCTTCTCTGCTTTTAACTATAAACTGTATCTTTTCCTTCGCGTATTAGTGCTTCCTACTCTTCTGTGTTAATTGTAACTGTGTACCTGACTTTCAATATAATAACTGTTTCACGTTCGCGATCTTTTTATTTCATTCGCCCGTTCATCGAACACTTAGTTTATTAGTACAACTACATTGGTGACCCCGACGTGATGGCGGACGAGAAAGTAGCTGAGGCGAACGTTCTAGAAACGTCTCGAGTGGGTGTGCGCCCACCCCCATTTTGGCCAGATGACCCGGAATTGTGGTTTGCGCAGATGGAGTGCCAATTCGCTATCGCCAACGTAACGGTGGACTCCACCAAGTTTCAACACGTCGTCTGTGCGTTGGAACCCCGCTACGCGTTGGAGGTAAAGGACGTACTTACCAAACCACCGACTACCGACAAGTACGGAAAATTAAAAGCTGAGTTAATCAAGCGCTTATCGGCATCAAGGGAACGAAAGGTCCAGCAGCTGTTGCGATATGAGGAGCTGGGCGATAGGAAGCCGTCACAATTTCTACGGCACCTGCAAAGCTTAGCTGGTCCTTCAATGCCGGACGAGTTTTTGAAGACGTTGTGGTCTAGCCGTCTCCCTAATAATTTGCAGACAGTGTTGGCGTCTCAACCCGAGCTTGCGTTGGACAAATTGGCGGAACTAGCCGATAATTGCTGACCACGTAAAACCTTCTACTGCTCTTCTTTAATTGAATACAAGAGTTTTACTATCTGCTGAGTGTTACCAAAATGATAAATTATACAAGGTCTTGGAAAGCGCTAGTGAAACTGATGCAGTGGCAATTTTTGTTGGCCAAAATAAATAAAACGTGGCTGAAGTAACATTTTAGTACAATATTTGTGTTGATTTTTGTTCTTGGCAATTTTTATTTATTTATTATATATGGCAAACCCAATGCGACAGAGTAGTAAAATAATTATAAGATTTTCATTTACAATTCATTATGCTTCAAAAAACTTAATATTAATTGTCACACAATATTAATAATATACGTAATCTTATTGGTTCATTGCGAGTTTAAAAGAGCATAAATTTTACATAAAATTGTTACTTTTAAAATGATTGATTTTTTCACTTACTTTTTATACCTAATTAGGTACTTTTTTTGTAAATACATATTATACATAGAAACACAGACCAGTGCAAATAACCATATTCATGCATACAAATATTTGCACTGAGCAGGGATCGAACCCAAGCCTCTTGAATAGCGGCTGCGTTCACTACCGCCACGCCACAGAGGCTGTCATATCTATATAATGTTAGGCGGACGTTTAAAAAGGGTGCCCCTTTTTTCGTATATTATTTTCTATCCTAATGTCGAATGTCATAAAATGTTTAGCATAATAGTCACTTCGCATAATGGTCTTTTGGCATAATGGTCTTTACGCATAACGTATTCTTTGGCATAATTATCAATTTCCCTAATTGTCTTGATCATAACTTTGTTATCTATAAATTTTAAAGTCATAATAATCTTAACGCATAAATGAAACAAATACGATAAATCAAAGTATGTAATGTCATTCATTATTGATTGATTGATTAATGATTAATAATAAGGAATATTTGCAATAGCTTTGGTATAGGTTAAATAAAAGTTAGGTAGGTTAGGTTAGGTTAGAACATGACACTTGCGACGTCCGCAGAGGGTGATGGCCGTCGGGGCGGTAAGAGGATACCGCACCATCTCATTCGAGGCGGCTTGCGCAATGGCGGGCTCTCCTCCGTGGGAGCTGGAGGCCGGAGTCCTCGCGCTAGTGTATCATTGGCGCGAGGAGGCCCGGAGCCGAGGCGAGTTCCCGGCACCTTCGGAGGTGGGAGAGCGGAGGCTCCTGGTGAGACGGTCCATGCTCCTGGAGTGGGAGCGGCGGCTGGCCAATCCCACGGCTGGCAGAAGGACCGTCGAGGCGATCCGTCCTGTCCTCAGAGACTGGATGGACAGATCGCGGGGGTCGGTAACGTTCCGCATGGCGCAGGTCCTTTCGGGGCATGGATGCTTCGAAAGCTACCTGTGCCGGGTGGGACGAGAGCCGACCAGTGGGTGCCACCACTGTGGCGGCGATGATGACACGGCGCAGCACACCCTAGAGGAGTGCCCCGCGTGGGCTGGGGAGCGCCGTGCTCTCATCGCCGAAGTGGGGACGGACCTCTCGCTGCCGGCCGTAGTTCTGTCTATGGTCGACGGCGGGAATGAGGCGTGGGCAGCGGTTCAGACCTTCTGCGAGACGGTTATCTCGCAGAAGGAGGCGGCGGAGAGGGAGAGGGAATGTGACCCCCTTTCCCTCCCACAGCGCCGCAAGAGAACCGGGGCTCAGAGGAGGCGGTACCACCAACTCCTCCCCCCCTAACCGGGCCGGGCAGTAGACGCGGGGGCGTCTGCTGCCCTTACATAGGCCTCGAGGTTGAAGGCGCACGTCGTGTCGCGTGTGCCTTGCCTAGGCGGGTGGCAGAAGGACTCCTCTTCTGCCGCACCAGAGATGGGCCTGCCGTAGATCAGCGGCGGGCGACCCACACGACGATGGCGGAAGATGTTGTTCCCGCCATCGTCGATATGTGGTGACGACGGACGCCGTGGTGGTTTAGTGGGTAGTCTGGCCTCCTTCGAGGCTAGGAGTCCCACACGAAGCCCGCTCCCTGCCCCCGTGGGGGGCGAGCGAAGTGCTTAAAAGCATTCCACCACGTACAACGCACGAGCCGAGCGAGCGAAGCGAGCGTGCCGCGGTAGCGGCCGGCGAAGGGCCAGAAGCGGATCGCACTCATCGAGTTAATTATTTTTATACAAATTTACCTGCTTCTTCAGATATATTTGTTTTCCAATCAGCAAAATAAATGGATTATGTGCGTTTGAAATGTAATTAAAAGGAGATGGAAAATGGTGGGCCCAAATGTAATAAGTTGAGATATGATCTAAAAAATTAGTCATATTTTTCTATCTTAGAATATGAAAAATCATCTCAATTCTCAATCTGGATGCGGAGAAATATGAGAAAATAGTTTTCCTGAGATTATCAATTGAGTAATCGATTACACTGAAACATTTGCAGTAAATAATTAACTCAAAGTAATTAAATGCACTATATATACTTACATGCAATGTAGTGCATATAATTACAGTAATATTATTAAATCAAATATCAATTAATTACTGAAAAACTAATATTAATGATTATCGATTTCAATTCGATTCAAATCTCTCTTATATTATATTTGTAGTCTATGTCACTGACATGACAACTGACTAACATTGACACTATTTAGACAGTTGCTGACTGTTTTTGTTTGCTCACTCGTTTCGTGTTTTCCGATGAGTTTTGAATGATTTCCCGATTATTCGTCATTTTTTACGACAACTGCTTTGTTGTTTCACGGATTCTGACCCTGCCTACCTTGTACGTCCCTTGCTTTCACCTTGGACACCGAAGATCGCTCACACGTTTGACTTGGAATTGTTATTTTGGATTTTAACGCCGGCTCGTGCATTGGATATTATTGATACTATGGATCGCTGTGTGAATTGTGGGATATCCACTGGTCACTGCAATACACTGGGCCGACGGCCCTTACACGATGAAACAATTCTGTCAGTGATTCGGCAATGGCTTGCACCTCAGGCTGTAAGTAAATACCTATAACCTCATCTAACCAGCTACCATCCTGGCAGGTTTAAAATGTAAAATGTGTTTAATAGAAGGCGAATAAAACGGCTACTATATTAAATGATTTTTTATTTTATTTTAGACATCCTTTCCCTATCTCCTTACCTATTACCTACCTATCGCTTGAGGTAGTTTACTTTCATTCATATGATTTTACAAACATTTTCTAGTAAATATAATAACTATTAGTGCAAAAGAACACTTTTTGCACTTCAGGAATCAGCTGTTACTTAAAGATTGTAACATAACCTCACTTTTACATAATCTCTTATATCTCTGTTCTCAGATTGACAAAATCCGCAGAATTTTCAGTGAATGATTGATAATATATAAGCTATTAATTGACACCACTTTCATCTTCTTACAACTAGGCCCAAGATTGTATGTAATCATTTCAGTCTCCTTTAAGGAGTTAAATTATGTTTAAATATCGTTATACGATAAACCATTATGCTCAATAATTTTATGGTTAAAGATGATTATGACTAAAGTAATTATGCGAAAGAAATTATACGTGAAAATTTTATGCCGAAACAGCGTTATGCGAAAAGATGATTATGCTAAAACCAGTTATGCATTTCGAAATTAGGACTTTCAATTTTATGCAATCCAATATGGACCCGTTTAAAAACGTAGAAGGGTACTCAAAGTTAATGTATCTATTATTAATTTACTTTCTTAGTATGTGCGGCAACAGTATGTTAACATACTAAATGTGTCCCAGGAGTGACGTCAAAGTTTAAAACTAAAATTACATGAACTTTAGTAAGTTGTAAAATAATTCACAACAAGGCGACATGGTTAAATCCAATTAAAATCGTTAGTTCTAGAAGAAAAATGTATATGCCAGCCTTGATTGAGCAAGTTAATGATGGCAGGAATATTAAGAGCGCCTACGCCAGATGGGGACTTGTAAATAAATTGTTAGTAAAATATTGTCTTATCGAAGTTTAATGATGCTTCTTAAAATTCTACGCTATTCGTAGGTGAGTTTATTAAAAGGAACTATTAATTTGAATGTTTTTTTTTATAGCATTTATTATGCTAACTTTTAATTTTTATTATGCTACTTAACATTGGAAAATATTTTTCGAACTTAATGTTGGTAGATGGCTGCACCGTCGCCCTTATAGACGGATATAAAGAGAAGGAAAATGTGGAATGATTCAGGTGTGGCTCAATAGCTCAGTTGTAAGAGCAGTCCCCCTGTAAGGGAAAGGTCGTGAGTTCGAGTCTCACTTGAGCATTTCATTTTTTCCAATGTTTTTAAGAACTACTAAGATAATCTACCTAAACTTTCAAATCAACTTTTATAACGATAATATTTGTCATTCGCGGCACCTTTTTTGGTCATTTGTCAAATAGCACAGAATTGAGAATAAATACTTAATGTGTACCAAGATATCTACTTCTTTTTGTAGCATAGTATAAGCACAGAATAGATAATAGTGTATAAGTATAGTACCTATATTTAGTGATTATCATGCTAGCACAATATATATAAATAAGAAAATATTATACTTAACCAATAATAGGCACCTTTGTATATGAAACTTTTACAACTAAGCAAAGTTGGTAACACAGTACAAGCAGTAATTTATAAAATTACGGAATCTTTTAAGTAATAGGTCACATAAAAAGTTCTTTTATTACGCCAACCAATCACTAAGTATGTAAAAACTTACCAACTTAGCGTCTAGCGCGGAAAAGTAGCTTGAAATTTTTCTTGTAAATTTTGCACGTTGTTGCGGTGTGGCTGCCGTGGTATAGAGAGCCTTATACAAATTTGTACTACATGTCTCATTTATATTTCACACCTACCTATAGAGAATTTGAGATGTAAGTTCCGTCACATAATACAACTAATCTAAAAGAACGAAATGTTCTGTATTTGACAAATTGAACACTAACAGTTAAACTCAAATTTCGGTTTGTTAGACCGTGATGGAACATAAAATTAATGTAAAACAAAGGATTTTTTTTTCATAGATTTTTTCTTTTTATTTTTTTTTATTCATAAGTACCAGGTTCAGTATCTCCATTTTTTATATCATACCAAACGTGCGTATGCTTTGCATGTATGTGATGGTGTATACGTATTTCCTTGGCCGTGTGTACCTACCATTTTGCACCTCTGAATATGGGCTCCGAAAAGCAAATTCTGCACAAGATACTATAAATAATTAATCCAAAGTGGTTCTTTTACTTGCGAGAAAATGTTACAAGCAAATCAACATACGCGATTGGGCGCAATAAGATGCCCAAGGTTTACCCTCTGAAACATGAAATATAAATGTTCTAAAAGTAGTAAGTCAGTCGTTAAGTTCCAGTGTTAGGTACAAATCGATAAGACCTAAAATGTTTCCGATATCAACATAAAAGACTCTAATATATTGAATACACGTCAAATTTACTTAAGTGTTATATTTTTGACGAAAGAAGAACGCCTTCAATCAACTAAGAAATTGGTTTTCGTATTTAGTAAAGAATTTTATTCACCTAAACGTTGTGAAAACCATGATTGAGAATTTAAGAATTTTACAAAGACCAACCACCAACCTGCCAACAAGTTTTTTTTATCGAAATTAGATTTAAAAAAAATGGGTTTATTATTCTCTGTAACCTGACCTTTGACGTAGAATTAACAGAATGTTTGCTGCAAATATTGTCAGAGGATGATTAGTAGATGTTCCTCTGAATTTTCGTAACAAAATGCCATTTGTTCGAATAAAGCAAACAGAGTCCCCAACCCACCATTAAGATGCAAGTCTGCAAATCCTCATGATTTGCAGACTTGCATCTTAATGGTGGGTTGGGGACTCTGTGGACGTAAGGGACCCGTGGCAATTTTTTTAAATAAAGGTCGAAAAATTGATAGTTCATGGTAGTATGAAAGCCCTTGAGCGTAGAGGTATATGGTTGTATGGGTCTCATAGGTATAGGGTATAGGGCTCTGTGCCGTATAGGCCCCTATTTTTTGGTGTCGGGAGCTCCGTGGGCGTAGGGATGTCGAAAAGCTTCCCATTCTCAAAAAAATTAAAAGAATGTGACAGCTAATTGAGGTTAACACAACATAACATCATTGATTCTAATTTCTAAGGCGAAACGAAGTTTTATGTGTCAGCTAGTCCCTGATAAAATTCAACATTTAACAAACATTCTTATTTGAATGAATTTTTTATAGCATTTATTATGCTAACTGTTAAGTTCGAAAAACATTGGAAAAATGAAATGCTCAAGTGAGACTCGAACTCACGACCTTTCGCTTACAGGGCGACTGCTCTGCCAACTGAGCTATTGAGCACCACTTGAATCATTCCAAATTTTCCTTCTCTTTTATATCCGTCTATAAGGGCGACGGTGCAGCCATCTACCAACATTCTTACGAACTGTTGGCAGAGCAGTCGCCCTGTAAGCGAATATAATATTAGAGAGATTATTGAGCGTACCAATCCAATCAATGTTTTTTGATAGAGAAAATTCACATGAACTGGAAATAAAACTGTTGAACTACTCTTCACAACGTGTCATCACAATACTCAGTGTCTTCTTACGTGAATGCAATCCAACTGAATAACCTGCCAGACATAGCATGGCAACATCCTGGCGGATCTGTTCTTCACATCCCCTTGTTACGTACAAGGGCCACACACAGCCAGACAGCCAGACGGTTTAACCTCGCGTTGTGTTCCTGGCAGTGAGTAGAGTAGCCAGAGCTCACTGGAGAGTTTTTGTGCTGTCAGTTGGAAAACCAAAGGCTTGTCTTGCTTTGTTTTCTGCACTGACGGCACAAAAACTCTCTGTTCGAATAAGATCAGCAACACGAGTTTGACTCTCTGTTGCACACGTCCACAGGCCACGGCAGCAACTTTCCATCAGTGGGCCGTGTACTTAACTGCCACCTAAGTGGTATAAAAATGTATATCAGAGTATATTCACTCACCGACATTCATATTAACATCATGTATGAAATAATAATGCACGTATTCAAGGGTTATAAATGAATGTACCCTGCTGATAAATCTGTTGTCGTGTTGTTATTCTAAAATTGCGCACGCGACTTTTTTATATCGTTAATCGTCTACCCTAAAAGGGTCGCTTAAAACTGAAAGGTAGATAATAGAATTTTGTTTTTCTGCTCCTTTAGAAACGTATTTTTACAGGGTACGTTATTAATTCAATGAAAAATGGTGTCCTTAGGTTATAAATTTAGTACTATAAGCACAGATTTTAAGCGCGCTAGAATATTAGTTAGTATTTTACCCGTAATGTATTATCTCAATATAGCTGATTTGAACTTAACTGTATAGCCTGGTCTCCATTTTGCGCAGTACAAGAGAATCAAGGAGCTCCCACGGGAGTTTTGGGATGTTTCGGCGTGTTCAATTTATCAATTATAGCTAGTGTAAGTTTCACAAAGCGTGCTATACTCACGAGGTATTGACTGTATTGGGATTAGTTATTTCAATATGACATACAAAGGTAGTGATTAATCATTCAACATTAAATAGTTATGACTTCGTTTCTTTTCAGATTAATACCAACTATTCATCTATTAGCTATAGGTTATTTCGAATGTATTTCAGAAATTCGACAAATCTGAACTTTTACTGTATACAGTAAAAGTTCAGATTTGTCGAATTATAAGGCTTATTCCACTTTTCCCCGTTGACAATCCCCGTTGATGGGGATTATTGAACTTTTTGTTCACTATTATATACTACACGCAAGATTTTTGAATAATGGGGAATAATGAACAAAAAGTTCAATAATCGCCATCAACGGGGATTGTCAACGGGGAAAAGTGGAATAAACCCAAAACTCGTGCCTCTACGATATCTGTTTTTAACTATAAAATATGTATTGCAGTATACGAAGTCCGCCAGGAATTTCTGCTTAAATCATGTAGACTCCTAGTTTCCGAGACCAGTGACTGGAAAATGCTAAAATATATTATTTGGCTTATGTTTGGTAAACTATATGTATAGTGGGTAACTATAATTGTGGAATGGAAAATATGTATTACTCATTATTGAATATAAATAACTGGATTTAACTACCGCATCGCCTTTTTATGTGACTTTAGTATGCAGTTAAAATGGTCTCCTTTATTGAAAATGGTACTGTTTAATATACAAATATAATTACGTGGCATAACGTTACGCAAAAGTAACTTCAACACAGAATGTCACTTAAATGACACTATTAGTACCACTACCACTAATAGTGTCATTGCAGTCCTCCGTGCAGTTACCCCAGTTTTCAAATATCTAACGTTCATAGTAATAGCCTGTCAAAAAGAGACCGCAAACTTGAATATTCCATTTGTGAACGTCTGAAGTAGATGCCATTAAATAAAGGGTTTTAAAGTTATAGGTGATATTGCTTCTCGTTATTCACTGCAATTGATTCAATTCAATTGAGAAGTTAATTTAATTTTTCACTTCTTTTGAAATTGAATCACATAGTGTTGTGATAAGTACATACTTTCAAGAGTCAATACCCCAGTCTGCTATACCATGCCATGTTGATACATTTATTGGCGCACTAAGAATTAAAACGGCTTGCTCAAAACAAACACCTGTAATTTTGTTTCGACAAACAAATACGCAACAAATAGAGCGATAGTATAATCTGACCATAATTAAGAAGATTTAGATCGCGTTACGAAGAAAACAAGTTCACTTTAGAATTTATAATATGTACAGTCAACAATCTCCTTTGTCGACTGTACTAGTTGATGCTCGTAATATGAGTTAGAAAATTGAAAAATGAGTTTGCGGGTAGTATGAATTCCACTCGTGTGGAACCGCGAGCAAGAGCCAGTTGATAATGATAACATAGGAAAGTGTGAAAATGGTGCAGCCAGATCTAATACAACCTAATATACCTATGATGCAAAATGTCCGTTTTACGACCAACTGAACAGAGTTTAGTAAAATGGGATTGCCATTGAAATAAAAATGAAAAAGAAGCAGTGTTCAAGCAGCTATAGGCGAGCTGTGAAATTACTCGCCTTTGCTGTCAGTCCCTAGTCCCGAAAAGTAAAAATGCAAATTGAAAATACAAGGATTCAATGGGGAAGTTCGTAACCAATCGCATACAGCAGAGTCTAAGGTGTTAATGCAACACTGGTTTCTATGTATTTTGTATGAAATATCTTCCGTAGCTAGCACATTATTGGCCTTGATTTCTATTGATAATTATATTGTTACTAAAGTACCCTGATTTCATAGAAAATTAGAAGTGTCGGAACGACACATCGTCGTCTGCTGCTACTGTATACGAAATTCGTACCTCTTAATCCTATTAATATAATAAAATGACTAGAAGAAATACGAACTCAGAGAACTTTTAAACGCAGCACAAGTACGTTTCAGATCGATGCGATGTGGTGACACTAAATTGTAGTTGGGGAGAGAAGAGAAACGAGTACACTGATTGATAGATATGTTATTACTGATCAAAGTATTCACCAGATACTACGAATGACCAATATCTTTAGCCAAAGAAAATAAGCAACTGTATCCTATTGACTGATGTACAGCATAAAAATCTAATAATTCACCGGCCTCATGATAAATAGAACATTTATTATATAACAAACTAGCTTCGGACCGCGAATTCATCTACGTGGACTTCTGAACTGAGTTCAGAAAGGTGCCAATATCATTTACTGGGATAAAAGTATTTTTTATAATAAAATATTCTAGGTCCTAGATTTTAGGACATACTACCTTTTACTACCTTTTAGTGCTATCTAGCATATTAAGCATAGCTTAGTAGTATCGTAATGTGGGTTCTAGAATTCTGAGATAGATTTCTTTTTCATAATAATTTGTCAAAATATTTGTATTCACTTATTTCATAAGAAATATATTGATTACATGAAGTATTATATTATACATGACGTGAAGTAACGATGAAACCAGATAATCGAATCGATTTCAAAGTATCATGAAAATTTACTGCAAAAATACTTTTATTCTGTAAAAATATGGTATAATTCTCTAGAATCTAGCGATTCATCATTTTGTTTCACACTATAAATAACCCTTGTAGAGTAACACCGCTAAATTGAAAACTTACGATATAGATCAACAATTGTTTCGCATGCAATAAAGTTTCCAAACAGAACCTTCAGTGGTATGGGCGGACCGTAACATCAATAATAAATTTCAATCGGAGCCTTTCCATAATTTCACAAAGTATCTGAATTCGTATAGGTACTGAGAATGGTTTTTCGGCCCTGTTTTTTCAGCTTTTGTTCCGTGTGCCTTCGGGGGAACTGCTTCATAAACGGGAACTTGGCTACCTATTAATTTGTAATGACTGTTTGCGAATAAATTGTGATGATGAAGAAGTTTCCAAGCCTACGGGCTACGGCGCCCACCTCCTGTAGTTGAGGTTGATTGGTCACTGACGCTATTGTGCCCTCATTTGGCTGATATATTACATTTTATTGGTAAAAGTTCTAGCGCAGTTGCTACATGTGAGGACATCAAGTTCACATCATCATATCTCATATCATGTCTCACACTAACCTTAACTAGTCTTAAACAAACTAGACTAAAACGTTTAATTTATTAGACGAATCGGAATGGTTTTAAGATTTTTGCAATTTAAATTTGAAGACTTAACAATACAAACTATTAAAAATTATCGTAACAAAGCTACGTGAATGGTGTGTCCCTCTTAGTCTATTAAGCTCCTCAATGAACGGGACAGTGATCCTTATAACAACAAGAACCATTTCCTACGAAGTAGCCGCGGCCGATTTTATAATGAGTATCATTGTAGTATCATCAAGTGTGACATAGTATCAATAAGTGACATCCTACTGATATTACAAATGTGAAAGTTTGTGAAGATACTGAAGATGTTTACATCTTTGTATGTCTGTTACCCAACGCTTAAACTGGAACTTAAAGATCTCACTAAACCAAACTTGGATTCGGGGCCCTCGGCCGCGGGTGCGTAGACCACAGAGGGCCCCGGTCACGGACCCAATGGAAAGGTGGTTACTTTTGACAGCAAATTGAGTAACAACACCATTCAGACCAATGTAATTAGATAGCCAAAAAGTGGCAATATGGACGAGATTGAACGCAGAAGTTTAGTTAAATACATAAAACATATTATTAAACGTAATATTTCTCTAAATTTTACATACCTAAATCAACCGAATTATACCGAGAGAGAGAATTTGGAATACAGTAATAGAAATGGAATAAGACATATACTTTCATACCTGGAATAAGTTCCCAAAGATTGTGGCAACGGGATCAGGATTCCAAGCAGGCGAAACTACGAGCAACCGTTGGATATTTGTTTAGGGCACTTTCAATGAAAACTATGGTAATAAATGCCAGCAGTGGGCAGTCTTAAAATGGTGACCCTCAATTTTTCACGCCCCGTTAAAAGGCCCGAGATTGTAGAACGATAGAAACAAATTTTATTCTATAACCATTCTTTATTTAGGCTTCTATCGCCCTGATTCAGAAATAGCACTATCGTTTAAGCGAGAGCTATTTGTACTTGGTATTGGTGACACTTTTGATTGAGTTCAGGTATCGTCCGACTATCCAAACAGCTTTAGGAAGACCAGTATTTTAACTATTGGCTACTTACACGATATTAGCTTTTGCCCGCAGCTCCGCTCGACTGGATATCGGTTATCGCGACCAACCATAGCCTATGTCCTTTCTCAAGGTCTAATCTACCCCTATACCAAATTCCATCAAAATCTGTTCTGTGGTTTAGGCGTGAAAGCGTAAGATACAGACAGGCAGACAGAGAAACAGACAAAGTTACTTTTGTATTTATGATATAAGTATGGATTATTATTATAAGTATTGATAGAACACCGTGTCTTAAAATACACGATACAAATATATGTACAGAAACTACAGATATGATGATACTTGGACATTTTGTCCGCTATTGGAGATTCGCAAATATAACCAGTTTTGTCAGTCCTTATACACATAACGAGCTTCCTCTACCGTCATTAAACCTTTTATGCAAGCCTGTAGGTTTTGAGTGCTTCCGACCTGCGCTTTGTCAAGATCTTAGCAATTCGTCGGTGTAGGAATGTTCGGTGAAGCGGTACCAACTGACGTGGCCTCTTATTTGCCGTATATACTTCATTTATCATCCGCTCTTTCGTTCCACGTGCACAAACCATCACCTTTTCAATTTATTTCGCTAGATCTTCTTTCAAATAAATATTCCACAACATTCTACACAACGCGATCTAGACCCATGGTAAGCATAGCTTAACAAGCTGGTGTTATGGAATATAGAATGCGGATAAACATACTTAGATTATTTTTTTGTAAATACATACGTATTATACTATAGAAATACCCAGACCAATGCAAATACCCATATTCATGCATACAAATGTTTGCGCTGAGCGGGGATCGAACCCGCGCCTCCTGCGTAGCGGCCGCGTTTACTACCGCCACGCCTCAGAGACTCTAGTATATCTGTATAACTGTTTAACCAATTATTTTCCAACTGAGTTGATAGAATCACTCATGATTCCGCCAGACCCAACTTTCGTTACTACGTTACTAAGGTTCGTTCGTGATTGTTGGAATTCACATATCATTATAGACCATCAGTCGACACCAAGAGTGGCTTATTTGGTGGCCACCATACAAGCCACATTTGGTATTGACTGATGGTTCATATAGGAAAATACACAATCACAGTGCACCATTTTACACATATATGCTCTTCTTTTATTATCCCCCATACATCTTCCATTCTACCATTTGTTCTTTACTTTCTTCTTCAAAAATATAAAATTGGGTATTATTGGGTATCATATCAGTCTGTATAACTACTAAACCTAACTCCAACATTTGAAAACGCGAATAATAACTTCAAATCCTATAGAAACTATTCACAATATACGTAATATATAATACCTTCTTTAACTCATTACCGTTCACCTTATCATAAAATATTTCCAATTCTACTCATGAAAAACACTTTCATTTTCACCCCAACATGTTTCGGCCACGTAGCAGAGAAAGACATCCCATTTCTTTCAAAATCCTGTATGCACATTCCATCAGTCACACTTACTACCCTATCAATCAAATTTAGGTAAACCAATGTGGCCAGCGGTATACGGATGGCTTATATCAGGGATTTTCAGGTGTGAGTATATTTTTACGATACTATTTACTCACAAAATAATAGACTACTCGCATTTCATTATACTTTTTATTGCACAATACTAATAATAGTATGATGATACATACATACAGTCACGCCTTTTTCCCAGCGGGGTAGGCAGAGACTACAGTTTTCCACTTGCTACGATCCTGGCATAGATCTTTCGCTTCTTCTACTTTCATAATTATTTTCATACACGCTCGCCGGTTTCATGGACATTGTGGGATTTGGACATTATGGGATTTGAACATTTTGGGATTTGGACATTTTGGAATATGGACATTCCGGGATATGGATGTTTTGCACCCTCTGGACATTTTGGGATTTGGACATCATGAACCTAAAGGGGTTCTTTAAAATGCCTGCGATCTACTTGATATACGCATGTCTAGGTCGACCATGGTCCGACCAGGTCGCCCATTCACCCTCGCCTCATAAACACAAGCTAGTTAAGCTATGCTTACTATGGGACTATTATCTATTCTGTGCTATGGGTCTAGATAGCGTTGTGTAGAATGTTGGGAAATATAAATCCCTTTCGTCAGTCTTCTGTTGTCCATCCTCTCCACGTGTCGGAACCATCTAACCATCCCTTTTTCTATCTTACTCACTACATCATAGTATGATCATAGCGTGTTCTAATATAATATCCGTCAAAGTTAGCTGAGTAATCCTGTTACAGTGTTCAGGTAATTGAAATTTATCCATATTGATGTGAGCGAATGCTATTATAATAGATTTCGATACTAGAGTAGGTGCAAAGAGCTAAAGTTTGGAGAGAAATTATATGAAATCGTCGCGTCAAGTTAGATAATAGAAAATTAATCTTGCCATATATTCAAGTTGAACCTACATGAGTTGGAAAAACTTTCCACAATTTTTACTATTGGTTTTACTTGGTAAAGAGTGCATTGCACAACTGCATCATCAAAATTTAGCCAATGAATTTCTTTAGCAAAACGTGAGAACTCAATAGGTTTTCACTGCTTAAATTCAACTTTTTTTCATGCGGAAAGTAGTGGGAGTAGTTATATCAGACTCAAACCGACTAAAACCGTATACCGTCTTGAGTCATTAGTTGTTGAGGGTTTCTGCCAGAGAGCAAAATTCAAGAATGATAGGAACCACGATCAACTAAATAAACTGCGTTGTCACTTTGACTCACTGAATTTTATTCAGTGATTTGTGGGCACGCAGTTCAATTTAACAGATTTTCATTTGGGAAATGCAGTTTAAGTCACCAATCTACCCATCTGAGAGCAAGCGACTACCGATTCCTATAAATCTGGTATACCAAAGGTGTAACTCACGACTTACTGTCCCTATCTCTCACTTGAGTAGACCTCACTCACTGACACTACTAAAGAAATACGAGTCGAAATAAGTGCTGATTCTATTTTAAATATGGTTTTCTTTTAAGAAGCCGATGCCTTCCTCCCAGTGAAGACGTGTAAAATGTTACCTGCTTTGAGTAGATTGATATCAAAATATGAAATCTGTGGTCCTACCAAGACCTACGGACGGAGCTAAGCTAACCTCACCTGCTAAGGCTCAGGCACAGGTGTTCCTCTCGGGTTGCGAGGTCAAACACATTATTACCGTAATAACTTTGTTTAATCAGTCATACCAGAACGAAGAATCTTTAGAGGTATAAAGATAGATCATAACATATAGGCTACTCTTTATGATTTGAGAAATGGGTTCCTGTAGGTAGGCGAAACCGAACGGCTGATAATATACTTAGCTATAAATATCGTACACACCTGATAAAACTGTAGCAATACTACACACATTCAGCTTAAAAAAATAATATTACGCGAAACTCGGTCGCGTGAATATAAAAAGGCCTCTCGACCAAAATTGTAAATATTGAGTTAACTTTAAAATTTTCAACCACTCAAAGCATTTTATGCATATAAAGCCGGCGTGAACCTAACGAAATTCCTGCACCAACCTTGTTTAAAATAAAAAATACACAGCTGAACACTAAGCCGGTACTGCGCAGTGGTCCATTTCTCCCGTTCTAGTTAGAGGGACCTCGCTCAGTCGGTGCTCACGTGTCGAGAGCACTCGACCTTTACCGAAGCAGTAATCGACACGGTTCTCCTAAAGCGCTTTCTCACTCGCTTGTACCAAGCACGAGGCGCGAAAACAAAAACATAACATGTGATAAGTGAAGTTCAGTTTATGAAGTTAATTGTTCAACAAAAATGCAAGAGTTCTCAATTTAGTTGTTGAGCGACAAAAGTGCGAAGAAATGATCAAGAAAAGTTATCAAGGCGTGTTTTTAAGCTTCGTCTCTATATCCTTCTGCTGTCAAATTACTGAAACTATAGCGAAGAGTGCAAGTAGATTTATCGGTAAGTGCTTAAAATTAATTAAAAACATATTTTTATTATCTTTAATAATGGTTGTGAAACAGAACAAAACACTTAATTTTACAAACTAGGTGTTAAAATTTAGGTGGTGGTGGTGGACTTAGATTTGCAAACGAAAGGTATCAGATTCGAATCCCATCTGACATCAACATGTATGACTTGAAACCTCCTTCCTAGTGCTTCAAGCCTTCTACGAGTATCCGCAGTTTTTCTCTAATGTCATACGAATCTACCCCTTTGCTACTCGATAAAAAAGTTTAATTTCATCTAATAGTCAAATAGGCTATTAACAGCAAGCTATAAAAGCTTATTGACAGGGTTTACGTTACGAATGTAACATAAATCGTGTTAATACATGAATAATAAATTGGGAGGCGTTTTACACTTAGGTCTTAGAATTGTAAATTACTTATTCACGTGCACCTTTCGAGACCTTAACCACCCGGGACCTTGAATCCTACACTTAAAGTAAGGATTTGACTACTTAGTCTTGGAAGAATTTGTTTTATATTACAACTTTAGTATCACTACATGAGGAATTGAATACGTTAAACTCACTGCACTATAAACTTTAATAAATTGTCTCTCGAAAATTTTCAAGCAGTGAAAGCTATTTTATTGCTGCCCTTGCAGTAATATTGACCTTCTGCCTACGCCGCACCGGCCATACTTTATTCTTTCCGCTTTGCACTGGGTTAGCTAGATTGTTGAATATTGCATAGTTTCAGAGTACAGCTAACACTTCTCTCCTCAGGGAATAAACATCACTTTGGCGTCGACACCGCGTAGTTCAGCCTCAGGAATAATTTATAAGGTTTAATGAATCGTGCATAAACATGATTGATGATTATTATAATATTTGACTCATAAAACTCACGATGATAAGCAACTAACACTTCCTTTTCCCAAGAAAAATCTTTTTCATCAACGAAAAATGCTACCTGAATTTTCTTGTAGAAAATATTTCATAATTATAATAAACAGCCTATTTTAGATCACGACACTTGACAAATGATGAAATATTATGAAAACATTATATCAAAGTAGTCGGTGGCAGATGTCGTGACGTTATCTACGTCCGTGTAACGTTTGAACCTTGAAGCAAAAGCCTTAATTAGTACTGTGAATATCCCTCTTAATTTAAAATGTATTATATTGCAATGCATGCGTGGTGATTCTCTTTGTGAATGTATCATTATTTTAATGGATCCTTTGTAAATGTAACATACCGAAACGGAAGTACTTAAACATAAGTATGTAGGTACCCGTAGCAATTGGTACGCAGTTAATACGCAAGATTCGGGATTATACTGATTGTGATTTATACGATGTCAAGATTCCAATTCAATTGTCGAAATGAATTATTTAGTTATTGTGCGTAAGGAATTCTTTGGAGAGTTTTTGAGATGCGAAATTTTTATATTTTATATTGTATTTGTTGTTATGAATGTCTGTTTTCTTCAGTAAAATTATTTATGTGTATTGCTTGAATAACTTTCATATGAGTACTCATGAAAAGTCAACATCATCATCTACATAAAGACGTTAGTCCTGATTGCATCAGAGGCCACGGTGCCCTCGGAGCTCAGGGTCCGCCTTCCGGCTCTTCCTCCTCCAATTCGCACGATCTTGGGCGTCCAGCCAGCACTTCTTGTGCCTACCTCTTCTACCTGGACCCGGTGGGGGCACCATTGCCAGGCATTTGTTACCCACGTAGCTGGGCGGTATTCATGAAAAGTATGTAATAATAAATGCATTGAGGTAGTATCGAAAAAAATTAGAATGAAGCCAACCTTACTGGAAGCCGGAGCACCTGTAGATTGATTGACTACTGTCCCTCATGGTTGCGATGGTTTCAGAAGGTAGTCACTTCCCTAAAAGGCGACATAAACCCAATCATAACGGAAGTAGTTACACGGCCGAAGAGTAGTGTTTGATTCATCGAATTATTCCAGAATAAGGAAGTTAGAAACAGATAATTCTGATTATGATTTTTCTTAAATAGTCGCTGTGTGCTGTATATATTCAATTTTATTACGATAATTTTACTGTTAGTTTTTCTTTCTCGAATTTCATAGAAATTAAGTATTATGTGCGTTACGTATTAATGCACTTCTTATATATATTATACTAGCTGACAGGGGGAACTTCGTACCGCCAATTTTTTTCCGCCCGCGTTGCGTCCGGTTCCGTTCCCGCTGCACACTTTACTATATTAAGCATGTATTACACATATAAACCTTCTACTTGAACATCTACATCATCAAACGTAGTTTTGAAGATATAAGCATGCATAGGGACATAGGGACGGGGAAAGTGACTTTGCTATTAGCTATATACTATCTGGTGATAGATATTAAATAAACCACATAAATTTAGTAGAAAATATAATAAATAACCTTATATAGCTCTCACTTCCCCACGCGCACTGAGTCAGCTCTCTACTTCTGAAACATAATTTGGGAAAAAAACAATACGATTTGCTCAGTAAGTGCCATTGCCCTTCGGAACTTATCCCGGAGCCATTTATAACATTGTAATATCATCAAATATCTCTTGGCAATAAGATAGTTCGGTCATTCACCCCATCTATTTTCAAATGGATTTTATTGGCAGCCTGCAGCAATGCAATTAAGGTGACACCATCTCTGTTACTTTGAAAATGCGACTTATTATCTTCAAATGTATAGATTTACAGTGCGATGTGAGTAGGGTTACAAATATTGAAGCCAAATTATCGATATTCATAATTATCAACATTGTAACAATACCCATTAAATAATGAACTATTTAGAATTACTTACCAAATGCAATAAATTCATAATAAAATAATAAATCAACTTGAACAGAATACGTGTCGTTTCCTTGAAAAAATAAGGACGGCGTTTTTTATCATTTTTAGGAAACATCGGTAACATCTATAAAAATCTTAGATATTAACCATAAACGATATCTAATAACAAATATCGATATTTTTATCGATAGTACATAACTTTGCACCCTTAGAAGGTGTCAGTGATTTTTGAAATTTACTACATGGTAACTTTTATTCGAGAGCTTTGCTGTTACACTGAATTCCTAGTGATGGATTTAGCGGAATCTGCTTGGATTGTCTCCAACTCACGTAGTACGGAAAAGAATCGCCTGACTGCACGAAAATTGACTGAATCGTACAATTGCTGTAGTCAATAATTTAATCTTTAACTAGAGAGTCCTATATCATTATATTAATGCTAATAAAATGTATGAAACGGGTAGGTTATATCTATATCTATATACTTATATAAAAATCAATTGCTGTTCGTTAGTCTCGCTAAAACTCGAGAACGGCTGGACGGATTTATCTTATCTTGGTCTTGAAATGTTCGTGGAGGTTTAGGGAAGGTTTAAAAGGTGAGAAAAAATCGAATAATTGCCGGGAACCGACATCCACGCGGGCGGAGCCGCGGGCAAAAGCTAGTTGTTAATGATAACAGAATTCGATATTTAAACAATTCGTGCTCTTAGAACATTAGCTAATACGTTTCGAGTCATCCTTGTATTAATTTCTCAGTTACATCCAAAGCGTGCTCGTTAGAGCCCGGGTTCTTGATTCTTTTTCATTGACACCTCGACTTCTACGGGAGCGACTGCCATCTGGATTAACATCCCTGAGAGGAAACCTGCGCCAGACCCTCATCCATTATTCAGCAGGTGCACCTTCTAGTGATTTAAGTTGGCTTGGACTTCCAATATCTTAGGGAAGCTATATACACATAATTCGAATTCACAATATGAAGTTAATAATAGCTCATGTTTAACGAAAAGTGCTATGATAAATGTTTTTATTTATGCCTACAAACTGGTTTTAGTTGCGTTTTTCCATTAATTTCTGACACTTATAATGTGAAGTTATTTCAGCAAACACTTTGCCTCACTTTTCACTTTATTTAGAATATAAATCACAAGAGTGTTTGCATCCAGGTCTTCAAGAGCGAATATATTCTGATAGCACAATAAATCGGCTGTCTGGCCTCTGTGTCAACAGTGTTTAAGTTATGAAGGTATAACCTCCTCACAGTGCAGTGCACTCTGATACAAAATGTATGTCTTACATTACATTTGATGTGCACAGTGGGCTGTAGTTAGTGCACCGTTAGTCTAAGAGTTAAGGAAGTTTGGTACTACCTAATGGAGCAGATAATTGTCTAGCCACTTACCGACACTTCAACACTACGGTTTAGGAATTTAGGGGGTTGTTTATAAAACTTCTGTTAGCTTAACAGTATGTTCTTGCTGGCATATAGGGTGAGCGATGTGTAAGTTATGCAGTTTTCTGAATGTGGAAACGTGCGATGGGGTAGGTACTAGGTACCAACCATTATTAGAATCTCAATGAATTTTACAGACATTCACTAAAAACCTACACATATTTAAAGAAGAGTGAGTACCTCTAGTCGTATCTCTATTTCAGAAACCCAAAATCTAAACACTTGTATTTGATATTACATTACAGACTGGGCAAAACTAGTTTGTAAATGAAAAAAACGTATTGGTATTGACATACATATAATTAACATGTGATCATACATACAATCACGCCTATATCCTCGGAGGGTTAGGCAGACTGGTGTTAAACCCACATTTCACCAGTCATTTTATTTGATCCCACGTAATAGAGGGTGAGCCTATTGCCGTATTCCGGGCACTATTGTTAACTCGAGCCATGCATTTGAGGCTGAGTCTAGGCTGTACATCTGTACATCTGTAGTATACTACTATATACTACAACATTTATTTATAATTTTTTAAGTAATGCTTGTGAATACTTAACCTTGTATTAATTTTTACGTTTATAGCTGGTGCTAATTGTAGCATTAGGCATTGTGAACTAGCCGCCTTAGCCTGTGTTTGAGTGAGTATTTGAATGGGCTCGCGAATGAGCTGAAGAACATACTCATTGATTAATCCATCGATTGAAGGATGAAGTCAGACACTTGGTGTTGGACCGGCGCAAGAGAATGGTCACATAGAAAAAGGTTGGAGAAATTATTGATTATGTGGAGATAGCCTCCATTTTTGTTTCCTGAACGCTGCAGCGAGCGATCATTTCCCATCGGATTTTGTGGACGATGGTGCAAGCGAAGTGTCATTGATACCTGTACCAAAGTCTTTGGTGCCGAAGATGTCGGCTTTATTTTGGCCGCATGGTTAGAGCGATGGTGGAAAAGCGATTGCTTGCAGGCTAGTGGCTCAGGCGGCTGCTATGTAGGGGTCCCTTTGCCTATGACCCCTACCATGCCAAGGGTGACTCCCATGCGCGTCAACATCTGCGCATGGAGGTGAGGCCAATCAGCCTTCTTTCCGGCTTGAGGATGAAGATCAACGTATATTTCCACGTAAGTGCGTTTGCGTTATAATTGGGCCCAAATACAGATGTGAATCAGTGCGCGTTCGTTTCGTATCCCAATACCGCCACGTGCGGCGTGTTCCTCGTCGACTTTTTATTTCTAAGGCCCCTCTGGCAATCTCAAACCAAGCTAATGTAATACCTAATTATTAAGATTATACTTGCATGTGTGAAATGAAAGACATTGTGTTATTATTTACTCGGGAATTCTAAGGGGGCGACCATGGACTCAACTTCCACAAGAGGTCCTTGAACTAATAGTCCAGTGTAAGCTACCGAGGGTTCTATCCGAAGTAGCAAAGAACATCATCATAGTAAGTACTCCTAACTGTCGCATTACATTTCATTTCTTTAACTTTTCCTAAAAGCACTGACAAAGAGTCTTTTTTTTATTATTTTTTTTATACGCGACAGATGTTAAACAGCCCTATACCATAGTCTTCTTCTACAACACCGCTTGGAAAGAGATGGTGTGGTGGGTTAACGCTATGACTATATCTATATATATAAAAGAAAGTCGAGTTAGTTACACTATTTATAAGTCGAGAACGGCTGTATCGATTTGGCTGAAAATTGGTGGGGATGTAGCTTAGAACCAGGGACTATTATCTATTCTGTGACCAGGGGATGGACATAGGATACTTTCATCCCATTCGACTTTTATTTTATACTGGGTATAGGTTTATGTTTCTGGTACATTTATAGGAAGTACAAGGCTCACAGAAACTCTGAAGAACTTTATCTGAGTCAAAGTAACGGGAGCCGTGTGCCCTTTCTTCCGAACTTAACGCGGACGAAGTCGCGGGCAAAAGGTAGTACATTATATAGTTATCATTTTATTTCTCAAGTCTGGAATTTATGATATGTGTGAACGAGTATGTTAGGTGTTCACATTCTCTACATACTTTAACTATGTGGTAGTAAATGGTTTGCGAGCAAAAAACAATATACACACTTATGCCCATCCCTTTGGGCATTCCTACAGTGAATTACAGACCGTAGAGTTATTTATTCATTACATTTTAACTTTTGTAATCTCATTTTGTGTCCCTTGTTCCTGTAAACGTTCTAGGTGTACGATTGAAAATGTTTTATTTATTTTTCTTGAATAATGAGCAAGGTTGTTTGAAATTATAAAGGCGGTACTGAAGAATTGAATTGTTTAACTCTTGGAATAGCTGTGTTTTGTTCTAAAATTGTTTTTTGAATAAGGCATAATGCAATACAGACGTACGAAGGTATATTTATATAGTGAGTAGATATATTTTAAAAATAATATTCAAAAAGGTTATTTATTTATTTCAATAGACGCGACCCCTTTCATGAACTTGAGTGACTTCACTTCCTTTCAGAAAAAGTAATACTAGTTATTTATTTTGATCTTATTATAATTTTACTATAGTTAGGTTATAATTTTTAACATACTCGTTGTATACAATATAGGTAGGTACTACAATATTTACCTAGGTAATGATAATACATTGTCAAAAATACCACATACCCAAAACATTGTTTGTTCTAAGTGAGTTAAAAATTATTTTATTATCTAACCTCACGATTTATATATTTTGCAATAAGAATAATAGTTTATTAATTGTAAAGATTTATGTTATGTAACTACTTAAATAAGATCCATTTCAAGCAATTTATCAATTACTATGCAGAACCATAAAACTCTACAGAAAGTTTTCCTTTATACATATTAAAGTATCGTATACCTGTTGTATTATTTAATGAGTTTAATCGTAGTAAGCCGATACAAAAGGCAACAAGCTCGATTGATCCGGGGCCCTCGGGTAAGAAACCCATTATATTGACGTGATTGCATACTTTTATAATTACATTATTCTGTAAACAGGTTATTGCAACGCAAGTATAAGTTATTGTTATTTTTAAATACTATTAGAGAAGTGACCAAGTTAATAAGATAAGCGACGATATAAGATGTTGTATTATTGACAGTGTGCCAAACAAGAAAGAAATTCCTGATTGTCACACTGGTGTGACAACGTGGTGTAACCCGGTGGTTACACCAGGTTATCACACCAGGTCCATGCCGGTGCATGGAACAAATAAACAACAATCCTTATGGCAAGCCGTTAGCGTGGCTTATGAACTAATACATATAACATCACAGGTGTGTTGGTACTAGTATGAATAATTCATTCATCATTAACAGTAAATACCTTTGAGAGACCTTTGATTACCTCCTTCGTTACCTGTGCTGCCTGTCTAACTTACTATTCTACGTAATACATAATTATATTTCAGTCATGGCCCTTGTATAATTGTTATATCACTATTTTCTATCAGATACCAAAAAAATACTGCAATCGTTATTCATTCATTCATTCATTCATTGTGCTGGTTTGTCAAAAATTTACTAAAACCGTTAAGCGGAGCGTGAAAAGGCATCTGATGAGGCCTTCAAGCTGAGTGCCACCACTGTTAACATGTAAAATATTTACGATGGTGACCCTCTTTCCGAGACTTTGCCTTTAGCTTAACATCAGGCGAGGTGAAGTCAAATTGACATTTCCTGTATAAAAAAAAACATACAATTACAATGTACAGCCAGCGTCAGAACGATCTTGACTACAAGTCTCAAAATGATCTTAATACCTTTTTTTACGTACGGAAAATCCCCTCGGAAATCCCCCCTACCGGAGCCGGTGGGGGAGGCTATGTCGGGCTCGAACCGAATAAAACGCACGCCGTCTAAATGGGTCGAAGTGTAAAGCCGAAGGTGAGGTTGTTGGCAGGGCAAAAAACCAAAACATTTAGATCATTTTGAGTACTATAATGATCAAGATTATTTGGGGCAAGATCGACAGCGATTACAAAGTCAGGACCAATGTTGTTAGAAACGTAGAAAATAATCAAAAAGTTACAAAGCGCTTTATTCTTAGCCAAAAAAGCGTGGTCATGATTTCTCTCTGATCTCATATTAATTGATACAGGACAATGCGAGCGCCAATGATCACAGACTGCGTCCAAGTCATTAATTAACACCTACGTAAACAATGAAAGTTGGAAATAATGATGCTTTTATTGTAAGGATTTGTATGAATTAATTAAATCGTTGGCATTTTAAATAATAAAAAAGTACTATACTTTTAAAGCAGCAACTTTACAGTGCGGTAAAAAAAGATTTATTACTTAGAGATATCTAATTCAAATCAATATTGCTACTGTCATACTGCTGAGGTGATTTAAGGATGTCCGCTCAACACAGTGAACGGCGTGAAGGTTCTATACAACTACTCTAACTGAAGGTTTTTTTTTTTTTACAGCATTAAGTATGCTAACTATATAAATCAAATACATAGGGAAAAAGAATCTTCTCGGGCGGGACTCAAACCCGCAGTCTTTCCCTTACAGGGGGAATGCCTGACCAATTCGGCTACCGAGACACGCCCGATATGATTCAAATTTCCCATCTTATACGTCTTCAAGGCGACGTGGCGTCATCTACCGAGTTTCTTACGAAGGGAAAGTTCGAGTTCGAGTCCCGCCCGAGAAGATTCTTTTTCCCTATGTATTTGAACTACTGTAACGTTTCATTTTAATGTGCTGTTGCATGAATGCAGGGATTGTATTTATATTGAGAAGATGGCAAATTTTCGGGTGTATACAATGATATTACATACAAAAAATATCATTGGGTGTATATAAAGATCGATAATAGGGATGCGCAACGTCTTCATTACTCAAGCCAATCACATTTCTCAGCCGATAAACCTGTTCATCGAAACGTAAACTGGAAGTTCAGAAGGCTGCCGTAGTAGCCAAATTTGAAATGAAAGGAGTAGGACAGCGGACCCCAGGCTCTAAGGTACAAGATATAGGTATAATTGGGATTTTGAACTTTCAAGAATTAGTCATATAAATCTAACTACCTGCTATGAAGAGCTTTCTAGAATCCCAATTAAACTATCTCCTTTCGCTATGAATGGGTGTCTTATTCTCTAAGACTAAGGGAACGTGTCTAATTACAGTATCGCGTATAGTCTGAGCTGAATGAACTGGTGCATAACTAAGCTAGCTTAATTTCTTAGATGTGTAGAGGTAACGCGATTGCTCGTGATTAAACACGTTTACGTTACGGTTGGCAATCTTTATTTACAACCGCGAATAAGGTATTAAATACATTTTATTGTACTAACCCGCTTGGCTAACATAGTAGCCATAGACGAAAACCCTTCGAATAATAAGAGGCCCGTATTGGGAAGGATTGTATAGGTACTCTTCTGCGAAAAACATTTTACGAAGTCTATTTCTGAAACCTACTAACGCTAACCTAGCACGTAGGTTATGATAGAGGTCTCTGGAAGACCTCCGACATTTCATTGATACATTTAAGTACTACATAGTATTACTATGTTATGAATTATTTATTATAGAGATTTTCATCTAAACTCTATTCAAATACATTGGAATTACCCAAAGGAATATCAAAGTTACCGAAGTTAGTCTTAGTGTAAACGGTAAACTGCATCTAAGTTCTACAAAGCTAATACTGAAGACGAATCAAACTAAATATGCAATAGAGATTTATAATCAAAACGGTGAAGTTCTGACTTAACTCTAAAATTTAAACTAGTAGCTACACTTAAATTATTATTTCTTGGAAAATGACACAAATTTTCAAAAGGACACTTAAAGATTTTGCATTGCAAATGTTGCCGGGATTTCTAATGCAATTTGAAGGAGGGTATTTTATTTACATTGCTAGTTTGTATTGAAATGAGCTCAGTGCTTTTATAGTAAGGAAAGCTTAATGTTTTACCTTTTAAGAAATATACTGCATCTTACATTTTGTGAGTAAGATCGAATGTAGGTGGTGTCAACACTTCTGCCGAATTTAAAATATTTTCAAACATAACAACTAGAGATTCGATTTCTTTCTTGCTGTGACTGTGGTGCACCTCTGCAAGCGACGGAAGGTGCGGTCAAAGTCGCTGAGGTTTGAGCTGGGTGCATCTAAATATTTAAATTGTTGCCATTGACACGAAGAAGAAGAAGTTCTTTTTCATCATTGAAACATTTTAATGTTTTTTTTTGTTTTGCCCGGAGTTGACTTAATAGCAACAGTTAGGTATGCGACTGCCGTCTGACCTTGAAAGGGATGCGTTCGCCATAGTCTCATTCATCAATCAATAGGGATGTACCAGCCAGCAGGCTACGAAGTTTTTGATCGGAATTAAATGCACTTCCCGAAATTAAGAAGAAAATGAGACACGAGATTAAAGAGCTAAGGAAATAAATAAAACATAACTTTGCAATAGCTAAGTATACGTAAGTTTAATAATGATGATATACGCATAAATATACAATATACTATGTTACAATAGCTGTATAATAAACTTCCTCTGAAGCCGTTCGTCCATTTACCGTTAAACTATCTAATTTATAAAAGAAAACATAAATCAGTTTTTAACGAACTTTATAAAAATAATAATGTTACTTAACTGCGTTACCTGGCAAAATTTTGCCGCATTAATAATGGGAGAATTAAGCGGCACAGAGGCCAAAGTTGTCTTAATCACCTAGGTACATCTAGTACTTAAAGTAATGAAATTTTGTTCAAGTTTACAAATCTGTATAATGTAAATACCCTGTGAACAGTTTTAACTAATGTCTTACAGTGAAATAAGCTACCTACGATATATCAACCTGAAAGTGTTATCTTAGAAAGTTGGTTAAGAAGTGACACTTATAATCGTCTAAATTCCAATTTTGTGTTGCTTTGTAATGTAACAGGTAACTATCAGGTAGAAGTAGCAAAAAAAGAACCAGAAAATTTAATATTTTTATCCACTTATAAAATTCATTTTTATATCGTTTGCACAGACCAAATTAACGATTACAACCATCGATAGAGAAATAGAAAATACTTGAGAAGCTAATTAATGTGAACTTTCCAATTTTCAAACTTTTAATAGGTTTCAGAAATGTTCAAACACACTTCGATCATTCGTTTTGAACAAATTGTGAGTAATTTATTAAAATACGTCTTCTTTAATTAAAACTCCTTTGCAGATGACATCTAATGAAACTCAAATTGAGATTAATTAGCAAGACATAAGTAGCCAAGACTTTTTGTTTCTATAAACATATCTTTCTGTATCTACATTATAATAAATAAATAAATAATAAATATGCCACAGCATTCTACAGAACGCTATCTACCTAGAATGCATATAAAGATACTTAGATACTTTTTTTGTTGTAATATTATACATAGAAACATCCAGACCAATGCAAAAAGCCATATTAATGTAACAAATATTTGCACTGAGCGGGGATCGAACCCGCGCCTCCTGCGTAGCAGTCGCGTTCACTACCGCCACGCCACAGAGGCTGTCAAACATTATACCAAGTAACCGCATTGCTTCTTGCAAAATCATCATAGGTATACAATGTATACATACACACTTCGACTATGAATTAATTGTTACCTCTGATGAGCCATGTTCATCAATATATTAACACATTCGATCTAATTGATGGATTGTTACGTAATTGTACAAATTATATTCAAGCAGGTGGTATAACAAAGGTCGAATTGCAATTAATACATAGGTAGATTAAATATGTTAGTGGGCAATTTTTGTAATGATTACAAAATAAAAAAAACCTGACTGACAGTGAAAAGATCGAAATAAGTTTGATAGAGGTGGTACCCATTTACCAAACCAAAAGCAAATTAATGGGTAATTATTATACTTTTTAGTTATGATATGACATGTATTTTTATTTATAATCTTCTTCTAATTTCCTTCATTTTGATACCCTACTCGATAAGTTCGAGTCAAAAATATATTTTTGATAACATACGTTTTGGCACCAAAAATCCGCAATTTAGATTTTCTCGAAATTTTAATGGTGTCACTCACACAATCACGGCGAATCAAATGACACCTCACATGTTCAAATCCGTCAAGCCGTTCAGGCTGTAGGCCGTGCCAAATAAATGGACATACATACATACATACATAGTATCGAAAAACATTACCCTCCTTCCTTCGGCAGTCGGGTTAATAAAAAAGTACATAATGTGAAATTTAAACATCCTATTGTTTATATAAATTATTTAAACGAGCTTAAGTCTAAATAAAGAAGGCGGAAGCGGTAATAATACGTCTGTTCTTATATTATCATTTTTTGACGTCCATAGTACCCTTCTCATATTCCTTTTACTAGTTCAAAATCATAATTTCGTTCATCTAAAGAGAAAATTTTAAATATTTTTAGTTAAATTCAATAACTGTATAGAGAAGGAATATTCTTTAGTTACTGTTCTAAAAGAAATTCAATCCATAAACGTCCATAACTACTGTAAATCTCAAGACAAAGGACTTTCTCAAAGAATATTTCCAGTAAATTTCTAATTTTTGAAAGATTCACAAATTAAATTGTAAGTTGAAAATACGAGAGAGAGATATTAACTAGTAACTAGTGTTCAGTCTAGTATTAACTTCAGAGACTCGCCTCCAAGAGAAGACAAATTGCAACTGTGCTACACACACAGACATAGATAAAAAGGCACTATTAAAACTTTTGCTGGCTCATCTTCTCTATCATAAAGGGTTTTGTAATATTCGCGGTTTACTGAACACACGCCCACACTAACACACATGTAATTGTTTCTTTGATGCCTGAAAAGGTCGTTGCCCTGTTTTTTATTCGCACCTGCCAACTGATTAATTCGGCCAAAATTGACTCATTGCAACAAGTTAAAAAATAGCAAAAAGTGAGTGAGTTTTCATTAGCCGATATTTTAAATTAAAAAAAAAATGAATTCAAAAATTTGTAAACGGGAGAAACGGGTAACTTTTACTAATACCAAAACTACTTACTTACTTTACTACTATTTTGTTCCCCGGGATTCAAGAAAGGATTTTTTAAATAAGATCCCAACAAAAGAATCTCAGGTGTTTTGTAAACTCCTCTCTTATTAAGTCTCATAACACCAGCGGTCACATTTTTTGCACACGGTTATTTTGTATGACTTACTGTATTGGCTCCGATTCACAGTATTTGTGTATGCAATTAGACGGCACAGTAAATTCCATGTTACGAAGAATCCAATATACTGTGGCTATCCATTTTAGAATGACATTTCTAATTCGAGCAACAGTCCAAGCGCATCGAATATATTATGACAATTTATTGGCAAGCCACTTTTACGGTAGATATATTATCGTAGCTAAAGGAGTTTAATATTCTGATAAAGTGGCAAACAAGGACACAAGGAAGGACTGTTGGTCACTAGAGTCAGCAAAGCTTCTTTGGTAGGGTACAGTCTCATTCCTTCAAGGGTTTAGCTCTTGAAGAAAATGAGACGCCAGTACCAGACCAGACCAACCACTTATCATCAAGCGGAACTATTGTTTATTAGAATAACAAACATTGATATTTTAATAAAACAAAATGTCTAAATTTCATTCATTTTTATTTTTCTTGTGCTCAAAAACCTTTGCAAATATGCGCACATATCAAAGTTCCATCACAATCATATGAATGGGATGAACATGCATAAGAGAGGCATAAAGAAAAGACAAGGAAATGCCTTATTTTGCGCAATACCGTCCTGCAATACCATATTTTCTGCAAAGTTTTACGAAAATGTGCACAACAACGTACCAAAGTTTCATTGCAATCAGAAAAATTGTATGAACACGTACCTTCCTATGTACACGGAAAGAAATATTCATTTGTTTCGCGATTGGGTCTCCACGCGGTATTTTCACACCGGCGGCGGCGCGGCGGTGTGAAATACAGTATGATAAACAGTGTTAAGGTTAGTTATTCGCTAGTTAATTACAAGGTAGGTATCAAAGAGCTGAACATAGAAATTCAGTACCATTTAAATGTGCCAACAAACAATACAATGTATAATATTCATATCCCCATCTTGCATACAAACCAATATCGCATCTGTGACGTCAATGTATCTCTTCCGCTCGCTACATCACGATTTCAAATCATAAACTCTCTCACTTTGATTGATTGAATTGTGACGTCATAACTCTCTTGTATTTGCCTCAGAGCTATAGAAAAGTCCACAGAAATGTTCAGCATTTGATTTCTATTGAAAGGGACGTGCTCAAGTAACTGTGAAATGTTTTAAATTTATTTCACATTTCAAGTACTGGGTTATAGTTATGTTAATGATTTATTTTTTTGCCAATAAGCCTTTCATTAGAATGTTTAGGAACTAAGCAAGAATAATAATGTTAATTTCTTTTAACTAAACTGGGTTTTTACGTTTTACTACAGAATATATAGGTAATAGTACTAGGTTTTACTTAATGAAATTCATGATGTAAAATAGTTAAACGTAGTTTAAAATGTTTGTATTCATCTATGTTGCGATAATTTAAGCCTTTGATACCCAGTATGGCGGTAGAGCATTTGACCGCTACGTTAGTGGTAGAAGGTTTAGATCTTCACTGAGTGCAGATATTGGAATTTTGAATTATGATGTCTATGTTTCTCAGTATCGTCTGGATGTTTCTATGTATACATATTCAGTACACTTTGTACTTTTTTACTATATTTTATTGTTCACTTGTATGATGTAAAGTGACTCATCAGTCACTTTACTACAAAGTGTCTTACCACTCAATATGTGTAGCAGATTCCACCAAGTGTCATCAATCAACAGTATAAACAGTTTCTATGTATAATTAACAAAAAAGTAATATGATTTTAGGTCCAAAATTATATTGTTTTGACCAATACTAATGTAGTTCTACATAAGTAAAATATACAAATTCAGACATA
Organism: Eilema sororculum; assembly: GCA_914829495.1. Classification (NCBI taxonomy): domain Eukaryota; kingdom Metazoa; phylum Arthropoda; class Insecta; order Lepidoptera; family Erebidae; genus Eilema; species Eilema sororculum. The sequence continues at coordinate 8,835,324 of OU618545.1, read as the reverse complement.
TTCTCATATTCTTCCTCCAAGGTGGGCGAGCCTGTCAGTTGTTTTAATCCACCGTTATCCATACTAATATTATAAATGCGAAAGTAACTCTGTCTGTCTGTCTGTCTGTCTGTATGTTACGCTTTCACGCCTAAACCACTAAACCGATTTTGATGAAATTACATAGGCTATGTTTGGTCGCAATAACCGACATCCACGAGGGTAGAGCCGCGGGCAAAAGCTAGTATTTTTATAAAATACCCAAATGCGGGCACTTTGTAGGCAGGTATTGACCTAATGAATAGAATGAGAATGGTGAAAATTCGATTGTTTATTAGGGTCAGAGAGTACCACAAAACGACTTAGCTACCTGATTAATTTTAGGATCTCCCGTTGGGTAGAATATGGTGTCATAGTATTTATGGGTATAGGAATGGAGTCCTTGGGATTTTCAATAATTTATTGCTTCCTGTATTTAAACTTTGACCCGGTAGGTAAAGTGATTTATAAATTGTGAGATGAAATAAGAGAGATACTGAACGAAATAATGTATATTTTTACCCGACTGCGCGACGCAAAGGAGGGTAATGTGTTTACCAGTCTATGTATGTATGTATGTATGTTTGTTTCTATGTGGCGTTCTAGAGACCAAATTTAATGCATAGGCCGATCTTGATAATTCTTACGTCAATCGATTCGTCTTAACCTTGCGAGTGTCACTAAAGACATGACAGTAATCAAAATCCACCACAGCGACAACCAGACGCCATATTGTCAAAATGAAAAAAAAAAGTCGATGAACTGTGTCAAGTGGGGTGTCGTTGAATAGGTATTTTAAAATCATCTTTAGGTTCCTTTTATTATTTTTCATTTATAATTATAGTTTAGGATATATAACGGTTTAAAGTTGTTTAACACAACAATCTTTCTCGCTAATTTTCTTACTTATTGATTTAAGTTTTTATTTCAAGTATAAACGATATGAAGGAAATTAGAAGGAGATTACAAAAAGATAAACATGTCATATCATAACTAAAAATTATAAAAGAAAACAAATGATTAATCAATAAAAAACCCGATTGCCACTGAAAAGACCGAAATAAGTTTTATAGCAGGCGGTACCCATTTGCCAATCATAAACCGTTCGAAAATTAATGGGTACCGCCTGCTATCAAACTTATTTCGGTCTTTTCAGTGGCAGTCGGGTATTTATTTTTTAATCATTTGTTTTATTAAACTTCTATTAAATGAAATCGAACAATTTTTAACCATCGTAGTTATTTGGTGCTCTTTATAAATTACATTGATCCCGACGTTTTGTTTGCTTTTCAGCAGCTGTGGTCACAGAGTCCCGTTAACCACGGTCCCGATTTTTGTTTTAAGTAAATCCTTTACTTAAATTAAATAGTTTAAAGTGCTTTATAACTTCAGAGCTAAAACTTATAGATAGGTTAAATCAAGTACAGCTACCAAGAGAAGTTATTACCTATATTATAAATTTGCTGTGCTACGCACTGTCGACCATGTTAAAGTTACTGCTCTGTGCTTGGGAGCGAAATGAGATCGTTAGGTTTCTACTACGGCTTCTCCGCCTTCCATCATTATAGTAAGATAAAACGTACACCGCAGGCTAAATGAACACAAGTCGAAAAAGCAGCGACGTCCGGGTTAAAATCGGAAAATATATCCGAAAATTGAAAACAGTGAGACCCCAGAAATAAAGTCCTTTGCATTCGTGACAGGTTTCTGCACGGACGGGACGGAAACAGGGCACTTGCATGACGGGGTAATTATCGTCACTGACGTTAGTTTAAAGATATTATAGAAATGAAAATTTAATCTTTCTTTGTTCACCACTTTAGTTCACAACGTTAGATCCAAATCAATATCACGGTTCGTATTCATTAACACCATATTCAGCACCGTGCCCGATCCCGTCCCGTCCCGTCATCGTCAGCGCAAAAAACCGTCACGTATGCAACGACCTTTAACTGACATTTTAGTCACAGAAATGGTAGATAAATAGTAGGTACTGGCGTATAGATAGCAAAATACACACTGAAACTTCTCTAACTACAATCAAATAGTCCTAAGAAAACAGTAACGTCGAATAGACGAAAATAAGTTTTATAAAGATAAAATAAACCCACTTTCTTTGTACAAACAAATCTGAAGCTAACTAGACAGACCTCTAGTACGGCTCATGTTGAAATAACCTTCACATATCTCAGATCAAGTTGGTCTAAATACACTAGTTTGAAGAGTCAATTGTGGTCAGTAGAGCGGCGAGATGCCATTAGTTGCTTGGAACGTAGTGTTAATCTCTGCGGACATAATACATTGCTTGTTAAACGTATCCTTGACACGACACAGACGCATTGCTTTGGTCACTTGTTGAATTTTTGAATTTTCTCGTTTGAACTGGCTTTAGAGTCGTGTTGAAAATCAATTCAGTAAGGGCACGATTTTAAAACGCGTGATTAGAAAGAAAAAGATTTTAAAACATTAGTACTCCGTCTGATATATCAAACCAAAACCTTTTTTTTTTGTGCGAACCACTGAGGTTCGTGGTGCTAGGCCGGAGGTATGGTTGTCTTCGACATATCCCTCGCACCCCGGCTAACCAGGTCCATCCCTTATGGTCTGGCCCTCCTTGGGAGGGGGAACAACGGTGTCCCTGACTCGCCCTCGGAACCAAAACCTACCTAGTTTTTATCAGATTACCCTCTGAATCCTTAATTCGTTTTCTATTAGACTTCGAAATCACATTTTTAATAATTCATTTTACTAAATTGGGAGGGGGATACCTCTAGGAGCTGTGTTGGTCACTTCGTTAATTTGTGGTAAATAATTGTATCAATGGTATCTAGTTAGCCAGTTAATTTAAACTAAAGAAAATAGTCTCGTTAAAAGTGTACCCAATATAATAATGTAATCCATATAATGTAATCTCATATGCTCATAATGAATCCTTTTCGAGCTTTTAAGGTCCACTACGTTCATCCAGCCCGCAATCCAATTTCATTAATTTCGACTCAGTAACTTTATTGCGAAGTAGTTACTTACTTTGACATTTACAATGTTAGTAAATAAATAGAAAGGGTTCCCTTGATACAGTCAAAGAAAATGTCTTTGATGCTATACCAAAGATTACGCCTATATTTACCAATACCATACAATATTTACTACTATATATCCTTGAATATGTACGTAAGTGTACGATTATGTTATTGGGTCAAACAGAATGTTATTAGATTTTTGAGCTACGAAATTCTAAATAGCAATATTGGAGTATATAATCTTTATCCAATTGGTAAATAGTAAGACTCAAAGCGTTATTGAGGACGCGTTCCCAAGTTCCGCACATTTAGTAGTATTCTTTTCACGATAAACAACAAATTATAATGAGAACGTAGGCTACACATAAGCATAAAATACTTAGCATAAAATATGTTACACATAAGCGTGACTTGAGCCAAGAGCCGTTGCTTTAGTAAACATTTTCCCAGCGTGGAAACGCTTGGTGTTTATGTATGCATTTGGGAGGACATACTTTGATCACCAACGACGCGTCCAAATCGCTAATATTGGTGGTCAAGGCCTGTCGGCTCTGGGATATCTTTCCAAGGGTACAAGTTCGAAATACCTAACTAATCACAAGGCCCGGTGAGTCAAGCTTTAGGGGATATTCACACGAAAAAAAGGGTACTAATAAAGCAAGTTAATTTATATATTCTACTCTCGTTCATTCTAGTATTGAACACTAGATTCTCACAGAGACCGTCATAATGAACCCAACATCGTACTACTCAGAATGTACTTACGCTTTAGAAGAGATTGAATACGAATATATAGGTAGTCGTAATTTTTTTAGTCCTCAAAGTATAACTCACAATTTATTCCGCTTCGCCTGATATAAAAATACAGTTTGTACATCGAATATCATATATTATGTACTGAGATGTTTCGGTTTAATGTTCCCACCTTAATAAATTTTTGGGTAATAGGGTAATCTAAATAAATTCAAGGGCCAGAAAGCATTTACAGCAGTTATTTTGGGTCGTCATTAGTTTTCAATACCATGACTGTTGGGTTATTTGGTAATACTGAATAGAGTCGTCTTCTAACGTTTAGTCTTTTTGTAGCTGACATTTAATTATATTTCGTAACAGTAGAAACCGTTTCAAATACTTTAATACGCTTATTTCAAATATGCTTTTATTAGTTTTCTTTTGTAACTATGTATGTAAAAAAATCTTGGAATCTTAATTTGACCCACTTTGCGGTCTTCAATTAGGATGAAATTTTGCACACGCTCTGAGTTCTGACGACAATACATGACTAGCTAAGAAACGTCATTACAAATCCAATATGGCGGCCTCCCCAAGATGGCGGACTGGCTGTTAGAAATCCACCCCCATGATATGGGTATCAGATGAAAGGGGTTTTTGTCAGGAATACGAAAAAAGCGTGTATTTTAGTTTTTTAAACTATTATTAATTTAAACATCGGCACATATCATCCATCTCCTTTCTACAGTACCTATATAGTTTCCATAAGCACATCTACTTAGTTTCACCTATTATTACACTGCACTAGGCATTGAAATATCATTTTGTACCTTGTTCGTAAGTATTTACCGTTACGAGCGTTATAATTTCAAAGACAAAAGGCAACAATATAATTTAGTTGTCTGAACCGACGAAACCATTTACGTATATTCTGAATGAAATTAGACTATTTGAATGTTTAGAGATTTGATGGAAAGACTTATTCTAATGACTATACTTTGAGATAATTTAATTATCAAGTGTTTAATTGGATTAGAAGTTTAAAACCAAAAGGTTCTAACCCGTCCAATGTATTCTGTTAATCGATGGCACTTTGTGGAACTTCAACAAATTTTCAATAAACAGTTATTTACTTTTCCATACTGTATTTTTTTAAACCTTACCGATTTCCTTAACTCTAACGGGTAAGCATTTGAAAATGGCAGGAAGAAGCCCGTAATATTGAAAATTAAAATAGTGTGGAAAAGTACAAGTGTTTATTCAATATTATATTTCTTACTAACTTTTGCCCGCGGCTCCACCCGCGTGGATGTCGGTTCCTGGCGATTATTCGAATTTTTCTCACCTTTTGAACCTTCCCTAGACCTCCACGAACATTTCAAGACCAAGATAAGATAAATCCGTTCAGCCGTTCTCGAGTTTTGGCGAGAATAACGTACTGATTTCTATATGTATACAATATGATTTGACTGAATTTTTTATAGCATTTTTATGCTAACTTTAAAGTTCGAAAAACATCGGAAAAAATGAAACGCTCAAGTGAGACTTGAACTCACGACCTTTCCCTTACAGGGGGAATGCTCTTCCAACTGAGCTATTGAGCCACACCTGAACCATTTCAAATTTTCCTTCTCTTTATATCCGTCTTTGGGCGACGGTGCCATCCACCAACATTCTTACGAACTGTTGGAAATATATGTATATGAAATATAGATGAGATCAGAAAAGTCCCATATGTGTTCTTACACTAATTTAACAGTAATGCTACATGCTATATCCTCATAAAGAGGTTGGTTTTTTTAATGGCACAAGATAAAATTAAATTAAAATACTACTTTCTTACTAAGAATATCGATTTTTTCATGCAAGTGGGTCTCAAATCTAAACAATAGTTCATTACATCAGCTTAAATGGAATTGTATTGTAGCCATTTGGTATTGATTGTTAATTAATCAGCCCCATTGTGTGCCTTTCTTGTTTATGTGCTATATGCTCGTATTGGGTATTATTGTTTTGTTTTGTTCGTGCAAAGAAAACTAAAACAATAAGTTAAATACATTTAAAAGATCTGTTGTCAGTCAAAGAAATGGCACAAAAGAAACATTCTTTTAAATTCCCAAAAGACGTTTTGGTGCTATTTTTATTTCTATCGATTCAGCTAACGATAGTTTTTGCACTGTCATGCTTCTGTTCAAATAATGGTTTTCCCTCTGTCTTTCTTAACTTAACTTTCCTCCACTACAAGGGTTTTTGTTCTAGAAGTTTAACGGCATCTGTGGGAGAAGCACATACATGGCTTTCCTCAACCAAACAAAAAATACTTAAAATAAACATAAAATAAAATAAAATCTTGAATCGCCCTCAATTGGGACGAATCTACCTCGAACAATAACTGGGTGTCCTTCGATCGAATATCGTAACTGGTTTCAAACTGAGAAGAAATCATCATCGATCGCAACTGGTTACAATCAAAGACGAAAATGATTTCGATCGCAACCGGTTACGAAACACTGGTTACCATTGCGGCCGAAGCGCAAAATGTTCCTGCTATAGATCTCTGCCGGTAGATGATTTATTATAATAAACCTTATCAATTTATGTCGACTTAAACATTAAGTTTCATTAAAAGTCTTACACGAATACTGTAACCACACGAATACTATATCAATTATATACCTTTTTTAGCCTCATTAAAATATTATTTCATCCATCCATTTCAATAGAACTTTGTTTTTGACAGCTCATCTAAAACAGACCATTTGCAATGTCCAGCAAATTAAAATCTGAATATAATGTTATATCATTTCGTTGAATTTAATTACCGTGAAACAATAACTATATAGCAGAGATCTATTGTGATCATCATTATCTAGTGTGAAGTGACTGTTGTTCGAAATAAATCTTAATTTATTTATTTTTTGATAGAATTACATACACCTACATATACATACATACTATACACACATACTATACATAATAAACCATCAAAAGGTCGGGCGTTATCGATCTACAATATCATTTAAATTGCTCGTCGTCCTATCAAATCTATACAAAACAAACAAAGATCAAAAAGAAGAATGAATATGAATTATGATCATCGTGTTATTTTGATGATACGCATAAACAGTTGTGAAGTGTTTCAAAAGCAATATCTCATCCGGATACATCGAGTTTGTATTTATTTGATCGAATCATTCATCTACAATATCAGACTCTTACTAAAAATATCAAATATTTTCGTCAATTTTAAATTAATGATACCCTGACCTAGTAGTAAGTACCGAGATTTTAATAATTCACATCGAAAATATGACTGAATGGTCGATTTGCACCAAGTTATTCGCAAAAGTTGTGCGAAACAACCCTGATTAAAATGATTTTTTTCGTACTTATTTGATTCGCACTTACTGAGTTTACTAGTATGCGAACCGAATGGAATTCAATGCTGAATGATGATCATGACTCCGGATTGATAGCTATACTCATCATCATGTCTGAGAAATGATAGATATAAACTGTTTATACTGAGTATGATAGAGTGGAACTCTCGATTCATCGCTGTATGTATGTATAAATGTATAAACTCACACCTGTATTCCCCGAAGGGGTAGGCAGAGGTGCTAGCACCCACATTTCGCCAGTTTATGTTTAGGTCCCAATGTAATAGGTGGCGAGCCTATTGCCACTAACCGGGCACTAATAAAACCTGCGATTAATACACACATAACTTCGAAAAGCATCGAAAAGTCATTGGTGTGTGCCATGATAAACCTGGGATCGAACCCGAGACCTCGTCTCAGCAGTCCATTACCCATACCACTAGGCTACCACGATTCATCGCTGGCAATATCATTTTCTGTTCTGTACCTGATACCTATACTATATACTCGTACCATCAGTTATATAGCTTCAGTTACGAGTTCTTTTAAACTTTAAACAATTCAAGTCTATTTCGTATGCAAGAAAGTTATTTCTAGAACAGCCTATATCAATGTTAGAGAATTCACAGTTTAGAGAGGTCTCGGGCTGGCCTTTTTAGTTATGCATGGACCGGTGTCCCAAGGATTTGTTAATTATGACTTGCTTGTACACTAGAAAATTTGATATTTAAGGCTGAATAACAGATTCTGAGTAACGTTATGTTAGTACGAATTTTAGTGAATGTTATTATTTGATATTGTTGAAGTTTAGGTACGTGAATATAATAACCTGGGTGCTTAAAATTAAACTAAGTATTTTTAATGAATTTTTCCGGGATATATTTAGCATTCTTTACTACTAGCTTTTACCCGCGACTTCACCCATAAGCTATGTTTAGTCGCGATCGCGATAACCGACATCCACGCATGCCGGTTATCGCGACATATTTCTCAAGGTCTAATCTTGCGTGAAAGCTTAACATAAAGACAGACAGACAGACAGATAGACATACAGAGTTACTTTTGCATTTATAATATTAGTATGGATTCATACATACATCATAACTCACGCCTTATTCCCCGAAGGGGTAGGCACTAGGCAGAGGTGCTAGCACCCACATTTTGCCAGTTTATGTTTAGGTCCCAATCTAATAGGTGGCGAGCCTATTGCCATTAACCGGGCACTTATAAACCTGCGATAAATATGGATTAATAATCTAATAATATTTTTATTTACTATTTACACCATTCTCGTAAATATCTCAACATAAATCTGGATGGACTCTTATACTTACATGCATATAATCACCCATTTTTACCGACTTATCACACATTTATTTTTTACATCGTTACCGAAAAGTTAATTATAATTCGTAAAATAGAGTTGTTAGAATTGTATAAGTATGCCAAAAATCTTAATTTACCTATGCTAGATTTCTGTTCCAAGAGATTACCTTTGTACATGACAAGTAAATTACTAACTAATTTAATATTGCATGCAGATAATAGCAGTTGTAATTACACAGTACATTACCCCAAATTGCAAAACATCACCTACAAAAGGATTTCACAAATTCCAGTCTGAATAGAGTCCGATGGAACAGTTATATTTCATGAATTTATTATTAGTAGATCAGTCAGTTCACCATCTAAATTTATAAGGTCTGTGTAACAATTCTGACATCTTCCCTAACAACAGTATACTAGATTACGTGAATTGAACGTAGCCTTTTTTTTTTTCTTTTTTTTTTTGTGTAGTAGTGGTATGGGTAATGGGACGACTTGAGCAACAACGACGGGCAGGGCATGTCGTCATAGAGGCGGTAAGGCCCATCATGGGGGAATGGCTCGAGAGGCCACATGGCAGCCTCTCGTATCGACTGACGCAGATTATCACCGGGCACGGGTGCTTCGGGAGATATCTGTGTCGGATCGAAAAGGAGCCAACGTCCGAGTGCCATCACTGCGACGCGAGCGAGTGCCCGGCATGGGCCGAACCGAGGCGGGAGCTAGTGGCGGCCTTGGGAGTGAGAGTTCTCACCCTCGCCACCCTGCTCACAGCAATGGTCCGCTGCGCGGACGCGTGGGCGGCCGGCGTCTCCTTCAGCGAGCAAGTAATGGTCGTGAAGGAGACGGCGGAGCGGGAGAGGCGGCGCGAGCGAGAAAGACTCGCGGATCGCGCCGCCCGCGCGCGCAGGCAACTCAGGCGTCGGAGGGCACTGACTGACCTCCGTCCCCCATGAGCGCGGGCCTGGGGGTGACGGGTGGAGCCGCCTGTCACCCCAGCAGAAGCAGGCCACGGCGGCGGCGCGCTGAACAGCGCGCCTCCCCATTCCGGGGGCGAGTTGGGGACACCGTTGTCCCCCCTCCTGAGGAGGGCCAGACCGTAAGGGATGGCCCTGGGTCAGCCGGGGTGCGAGGGATATGTCTTTGACAACCTCACCTCCGGCCTAGCACCAAGACCCACAGTCGGCGTGCGGTTTTAGTCGGTTCAAGTCCGACATAACCTCCCCTTCCGGCTCCGGCAGGGGGGGTATCCGAGGGGATTTCCGCACGAAAAAAAAAAAAAAAAAAAGGTATGGGTAATGGACTGCTGAGACGAGGTCTCGGGTTCGATCCCAGGTTTACCATGGCACACACCAATGACTTTTCGATGCTTTTCGAAGTTATGTGTGTATTTATCGCAGGTTTATAAGTGCCCAGTTAATGGCAATAGGCTCGCCACCTATTACATTGGGACCTAAACATAAACTGGCGAAATGTGGGTGCTAGCACCTCTGCCTACCCCTTCGGGGAATACAGGCGTGAGTGTATGTTATGTTATGTAAATTGAATCAGAAATCAATCGGTATTCTACTAGCGATTTCTCAGTTGCAACCAAAGTTTACGCTTAGGAGACCAAAGTCCTTTTATTGTTTTTGAATTGTATGTTGGCTTTTCCGGGAGCAACCTCCCAATACAGAAAATAGAATATATGTAAAACTAAACCATCACCATTCACTATATTTAAGAATATAAACATCCGAATTGAGAACTACCTCCTTTTTAGAAGTCGCTTAAAATAAATGAACCATTTTCACATATTTTTCCTTCGCATTCTTTGAGTGTTTGGTTGACTATACTTTGTAATAACAAGGTGCATATAGCGAATATAGAAAATCATTGACCAGGTCCAAAAAGGGCCATTCCATTCCACTACCTCGAATCTGGGCGTACCCCCTATTGGGCGTTCTATTTTAAATTACACTAACGTTTTCTTAGCTACTTCTTTCCAACTTCTGATTAAATTCGTTTCAGTTTCCAAGTCAAGTTTAACTTTATCTAAAACTCGAGAAGCAGCACGTTCGATTTTTTCACCAACAGAAATAGTTGTGTAAAAAGGGTGATTTCATTGCTTTGATGATACGTTAGTTGTGTTCGATTCGGCCGAACTAAATTCATGAATAAGTTCTACCGAATAACCCAACCAAGTTCACTTACTGTCTTAAACTAAACATGGAACCGATTCCATGTGGGACAATTAGATTTTTGCACCTGGATTTAAGTGTACTTTGTTTTTGAGAAGCCAGTCAGACCCATGGATAAATTGCCCTAATTATTAACCAGTCTCTCAGTGTTATGTCGAATATATCTATTTATTTGGTGATTAGCATACTTCTAGATAATATTATACGCTACATTGTGGTTTACGTAACCAGCTCACAAATCATGGTCTGTTTGCGCGTTTTCAGATTCTTAGGGAGTATTAACTGCACATTAGCACTGCCACAGGTAGCAGGTGTCATGATAATTGTGACTAACAGATGTATTTTATCTTCGCACCAACATATATTGCCAACAGTAGGTACCTAAGTTGTTTCAGTGATTTAGTTATGTTTAATGACTTATTCCAATATTTTATGCTACTGTAACGAGTCGGGGTTGAAATTACGTTTCTAATCTTGAAAAAAAATATATTAAGGAGTATATCTTTTTATGTATAGTGTGTTTCTGAACACCTTCTAAACGATTAAATTAATTACGATAATTGTATATGAATAAACCTCTGGATGGTTTAGATTTATAATTTAAATAGTGAATAGGAGTATTATTTATTTTTAATTGGACTGAACCAGGTTTGTGAAGTCCATTAGCACATACTTAATATTCAATGTAATATACCTACTTACTAATTCGTTGCATGCATAGATACTGCAGATTTACTTACATTGCAGGCGGATAGCCTAAGGCTCCGTTTTATGTCTTCCGGGTATCTAAGCACTCGATTTACCTATAAATCACTACCTAGTCTTAGTACCCTACCTAACGTTACAGATAGCGTTCCGCTGCAGAGAATCTAAAGGCGAATTAATCGAGAACTGAACAGAGCCTTCAATTTCTTAGCATGTTGAAAGAAATCCTCAATGCAAATTTGAAGAAATGTATTCAAAGATGAAAATACTTAAAACGTTGTTCTGAATTCAATTCAAAAAATGAATGTGAAGAGTTCTCTTTTATCTTTGAGCGCAAATTGTGTGCCGGCAAAGAAAAATGTTTTATTACTCAGGCAGGAATGTATCGCGTCATTAGTCGCATTATGAAATAAATCCGGAGTTATCAAGTCAGATGCTTTGTGACAATTACAATTTTTTGCTCACAAATAAATGACTGTGTATCCTCAAACATTAAAGATATCGGTATAAAAAGAAATTTGTTCTGAGTAAAAGAGAAAGAATAGCAAATGGATGTATGAGGTTTAAATCCAAAGATCTTGTCTTAGAAGTTCATCTGCAAGTCAGTGTACATTGACTGACGAACGATGCTCTAGCAGCCAAGGGTGTTAGCAGCTCTCACTCTCGTTGTCAATGTTGAACAATAAAATTGTTTCTTATTGACGTCAATTTTAATTCTACGTAATCTAAGTTTACCACCGCTTCCAAGGCGCTGGTGGAGAATAAACGGCGCAAAACACTCCACTGCGGCATTTTTTAGTCGTCAATTTACAATAGTTATTTTCTTAAAGCTAAATGTGGACGAAAGTACATTTCGCGTCTGGATAAACAATACATCACAACAAGTTTTAAATACCACTGTATATTTCCAAAAGGTAGGCAAGGTTAAAAGCTTTCAAAAGCTAAGCAAAGGTATATTATCACATACACATTTATAATTTTTGTCTCAAGGACTATGAATAAAGCCAATTGGTTTCTACCAGCCACTTCAAATCATAAAAATTATAGGTAGTTAGGAATATATTCTTAATGTTATAACCTTTAACTAACTAAGCTAAAATGTTCATTAAAAGAAGGTTTAATTCATTTTACTTCAGTATTCTAAGTTCGACCTCCTTCCATTCTAGCTATTAAGGTACCGCCTTTCAAAATTAAAGAACGCCAAAATTCATTATTCACACCTAAATACTCTTCGCCAACTTTTGACTTCACAAAGAACTCCCAAAAACGACAAACTTTTAAGTAAATCTATATCGAAATACAATACGTATTTTGCTTCTGCTAATTGAGTCCAAGGAATTGAAATAAAACAATTTTTCAAGTAATTCTATCGCGATTTATTTGGTACTAGCTTTTGCCCGCAGCTCTGCCAAACGCGACCAAACATAGCCTATGTCTAATCTACCCCTATACCAAATTTCATTAAAATCGGTTCAGTGGTTAAGGCGTGAAAGCGTAACATACAGACAGACAGACAGACAGAGTTACTTTCGCATTTATAATATTAGTATGGATTATTTATATATAGTTATATAGTCCAAAGTTTCGGCTTATTTTTTAGTAGCTGCAAAAATGGTAAATTATTTCACATAGTTTGCAGTTAAATTTGTCTCAAAGTTGGTACCCGAATTATCGAAATATAAGAGAAATAAATTACATCTATCTATACTATTATATAATAGGAAATTGGAAATGTTTGTTCGCGATGGACGCAAAAACTACTGAAAGGATTTTGATGTGGTTTTTTTATTAGAAAGGTCTTGATTAGACTTAAAATCTTACGTTTACAGTTTTTGATTGCAGTCAAACAAACGTAAGATATAGGTTGCCGCGGTTCGCGGTCACGGGATCAGTATTTCTGTGACCCTGCTACATTCGCATGTACCTGGCTCACAGAAATTTTAAGGAACTTTATCTGGGTCGCAGGAACAGGAGCAGTGTATCCTAAACCTTAACGCGGATAAAGTCGCGGACAAAAGCTAGTACTAAATAAATAGCGATGGTAGTTGGGTAAAAAGTGGTTTTATTTCAATGAGTGATATTCGCGTAAACTTCAGATAGGCAAAATTTTTCTAGTACCGAATTGCCTTCAAGTTAAGTCAATCTGGGTATTTTATACAGGTATATTATATATAATAGTAGAAAGACCACGTAGACTGACCTACATCCAGCCAACTTTACTGTACTGTTTTATTAAACCAGCTTCTATTCCAGTGGATTTTTCTTATTTCTTTGCTAGCAACTTTCTTTTGCTATTTTCCCTATTCTCATGGGTTATTAAGCTTCGCGGGGTGTAAATGGAAAGTTGAAAATCAAGTGTTATAATATTATTTTATGAGGTAGCTTTCACAGTTTTCACAACCTAGTTTTCAGATTGCATTCGTTTGTGTTTTTAATTAGAACTTGGAGGTAAAAGGAGGCTGTTATTAAATGAGAATATAAATCAGAGATTAGGTACTGAAATTTATGGACTTTGGTGCTTTTTTTAATGTGTATAGTGGCAGTTGGCTAGTACATGTAGTGATATACGGACGAGGATCTAATGCAGGCTTTCTTCTCAGGATTGGAGGGACAGATGTCAGTCTATCAAATAATATACCTTGGAGTCTTCAGAGTAATGTCAAAATACCATAAGTTTTCCTGACCGATTATTTCTGTCAAAATATAAACAATCAAATTCAATTCAAATATATAACTTTTTAGATTCCTTATTAAATTTTAAATAACTTTTATTATGAACTATAAACGTGTAAACGCAACGTAGACCGAGATAAATGCGATATTCTCTTGCACTCCATACATTTGCACTACGCGCTACCGAAGCGTGACGTCACAATTTCGTGGGATTTTGTATGGAGCGTTTTCGGGCGGCGCGACAAATTGAATTCTTCAAAATCAAATATCTTGAAAACTATCTGTCGTACGAAAATTTTACTTTTACAGTTCAGTATATTATAAGACAGTGGTCATTTTTAAAAGTAAAAAAAAAATAGTCAAATAGCCCATTACCTTAATTTGGTTTTTTTTACCCTCTACGAGTTGACTGATTCTTCTGAGATTTGGTACACACCTTTAGTTCTGACAATAATACCATATAACTCAATAAAACACTGTGAATTGCTCTTAATACCACAGTTTCAAGATATTTATGACGCTGACTGTACATTTATACTCGAAACTCCCCTTCCTTTGCAATACTCGTATACAATACGAAAGGGTATGGTATAAGTAGGTCGGTTTTATAGATTGTACGGATTGTAATAACGAACAGGTGACATGTTGCTAGGCCGCGGCTTTCGAATACAAGATTGTTTCTAGCATTGTTCGTTCTCTGCGATTTTGCTTAAATGTACAACTTATGGAGTAAATTTTATTATTCGTTTTTTATACCACTTAGACGGCAAACAAGCACTCGACCCACCTGATGGAAAGTAGTTACCGTAGTCTATAGACGACACCAAGGTAGTGACGCTCGTGCAGCCAACCCTGAATTTTTTTTTTAAAGGAATACTTAAATTATATCGAATACATAGGGAAAAATAAATTTTCTCGGGCGGGACTCGAACCCGCAGTCTTTCCCTTACAGGGGGAATGCCTTGACCAATTCGGCTACGGAGATACGCCCGATGTGATTCAAATTTCCCTTCTATTTATCCGTTCTTACAGCGATTGGTCAAGGCATTCCCCCTGTAAAGGAAAGACTGCGGGTTCGAGTCCCGCCCGAGAAGATTTATTTTTCCCTATGTATTCGATTTGTATAGTTAACATACTTAATGCTGTAAAATTCATTCACTTAAATTATGATTTTACCGTGAGGGTAATAAACCTTCGTGGTCAAGACATCTTCACCTACAAGGCAATTCTCATACTGATTAATGGACGAGGTTTTCGTTTAGAAGTTGAGAGTTCAGACTGCAGTCACTCTCATAAAATCCAAATAAAAGGGAGGGGAAGAAATAAGCGGACCTTGAACTCCAATAAAAGCCTCAGATGCAACGGGGAATAATGTGAATATAATGACAACGACCTTGCATACTAACCTGACCGTATTAAATTGGTCAACGTAGCATTATGAAGCTATATAACGCGGAAGAACCTAAAATGGTGAAGAAAAAATAACATAAAACATTAGGTTGGAAAGTTATTAGTAGCTGTTGCTTTTTATTCCAAAAGTTTGGCGTCTCTAAGGCCATGTTACGACATTCTCCTCGATTCTTATGCAAACAACCACGGAGATAGTCCGTTTTGTTGATAATTCTCAAAAAATCAGAAGCTGAACGAACACAGTAAGTTTGAAATATGAATATTTGTTTATACTTCGAATAGAATGTGCTAGTGTAGTACTATGAAAATAAATTCTATACCTATAGTTTATGCTTTAACAGGCAGTTCCGCCCACGTGATATTATGATCCTACTAGCTTTTGACCGCGGCTCCGCCCGCGTGGAAGTCGGTTATCGCGACCAAACATAGCCTATGTCCTTTCGCATGGTCTAATCTATCCCTATACCAAATTTCATCAAAATCGGTTCAGTGGTTTAGGCGTGAAAGCGTAACATACAGACAGACAGACAGACAGGCAGACAGATAGACAGACAGACAGAGTTACTTTCGCATTTATAATATTAGTATGGATATGGATTTGTCTAACCCCGGGATAAAAAGTAACCTGTGTATTATTCCAAACTATACCTATACCAATTTTCAGCAAAAATCCGTTCAGCCTTTAGAGAATGATTGAAATAAAAATCCAAACATAGGTACCTATACACAAACGTTCACATTTATAATATTAGTAGGATTAGTAGTATAGGATGGCAGAATAATAAAAACGTAAATAAACTTAACAAAATAAACGTATGTATTTATATTAAAATTATGAAGTAACTTTTTCAAATCCATATTCAGAAATGGATTTGTAAAAGTTGCAAGCTTGTCTTGTAAAACTTTTGGAAGTTAAATTGAAACAACTTCTTAATTGTCGTATCGCTATGAAACTTTGCAAGTATTGAAAATTCGAATATCAATTAATTTTTGACAGCATTGAGCTCATCTGATGATAAAGTCAGGATATGGATAGTAGAACTTTAACTGCTAATAATAAAGGGTTCAATGGGTTTATTGAACAGGCTTGACAACAGTTGAATTTTCTGGACTTAGTCACCTTCGCAGATACAAAGAATTCTGGAACGGTTCCCTGCAGTTTGATGGTCTCATTAGTTGTTTTAAATACCGTCCAAAAGACCCGGCAATAAAGAAAGAAGACAGCACATATATTAATAAATAATTCCAAGTCTTAAGGCTAACTTGGAATTCCATTTTCATTCCCGTAACCCTACCCAATCTGTACCAGGGATAAAAGTAGTCTATGTAGCTATTTTTGAGCAGGACTGCGCAACAAACATCTTCATAATCTTTGAAATTCATAACATTACTAGGACGTAGGATTTGAACATTCTTGGTACATTTTTCAATCGAAATCTAAGTTCGATGACATTAAATTCGTGTCCCAGTGCCCAGTGAGCTGTAGAGTACATAAAAAATCCAAAATGTTTCTTAAAATCTTCAAAATCATTTCATGTAAAGTGCACATTAACCTTTCAGCATACATGTAAAACACCAAATATGAATGTTGCAAATGGGTCGCGTCCTGACGTCATATCTGGCAATGTTTTGAATAAGTTCAAATGTGGAATGTTCAGGACGAGAGTGTTACAAATAAATAATGAACTAAAGATACTAAGGGCTCGTTAATTCAATTTATACGTAGCATCCTCGTGTCTGCGAATGAAGCCGGAGTCCATCATAACAGAAGTACACTGAGTGGCCGTAATCTATTTAATTACCACTTGGTTACGGAAAATGTTGTAACGGAACTTAAGTGTGTTTATGAGATTTTTGCGATGTTTTTATACGAAGGTTTGGGTTGAAATATAATGAATTATACGTACACTCATGTAAATTATATATGAAAAATAGATAATATCCTTAAAAGTGAGTTCATAAAGAAATAAATTTGAGTTTTACTTCATAAGATTTTTCTTTTAGGTTACAGTTTTTTTTTTTAAGATAAAGCAGGTCAACGTAGGTGAAGTTAAAGTTTTGCTAAAGAAACTGTTGACTTGTCAACAAAACCATACATATAGTACATACAAACCAAAACAAAACCAAAACAAAGATTTACGTGCCCCTCTGATTGTGAGATTTTCAAAATGTCTATCAAGCACGATCCCTAAAGCACGATCGGCTTCAATATTTGACATCATCTATTACAACCATGATCTAAGTGAATATTGTTTGACATTATTTGAAGAAAGCTTATGAAATATCTATTGTTATTTTTGTCACTGTTTACATAGATATAAAACTAACCAGACAAATAATTGAAAATAAAATCCAATTTCGTTGAAGTATTTGGACAGATTTTGCACACAGTTAAGGAAGAAGAATTACTTATCGGTACATAAACACATATTAATTATGTTTATTACGCTCACATGTTTGAAAGGATCTAGGCAGAACGAGATTTCTATGGGGTCGGCAGCGCGACACCAATAACCACTTTCAATCAGGTGGGCCGTGTGAATAATATATATTAAACAATCTTATGTAATTATATTTATGTATTATGACATTAGTGTATGTTCGGCGAGGACGCCAACGGTGGCTTGCCGGCCCTAATTAAAATTTAATTATGTTTTTACTTGCTGTTTTTACACAGGTAAATTATTTACCTTTAAATATGTCTATAGCATAAACCCATACATTGCATAAAAATTGAAATGTAATATCACAGAATAAATAAGTAGGTATACCAAGACAATAATGTTCATTTTTCAGTATTTTTATTCATTCCGCGTACCTAGATATTGCCTCAAGAAAGTGTACAACAGTAAGGTTCAAAAAGAACACAAATAAAACTTAAAAATGCCAGTCATAAATTCATATCGTGCTCTCGAGTTTCATAAATCACAATAAACTGTTATATTGCAGACGAATAATGAAATATTATGTGAGCCTTTCTTGAGAATAATACCTACTTTTGCAACAACTATCATTTATTATATGCTTTTGCAGTTATTGCTTTATTAGCTGTTAGAAATTACTTCTTAAGTTAATGTAAAATATATTAAACGCTCATTACCAACCCCTATTAATCTAACTCTCTTTTATGGTAACATTACACTTTTCTGGTAATAGGTATACCATTTACAAAATTAGGTTTGCCGTAGTCGAATAAAAACCACATGGTTATATTCTGTGCCAAGCCATTTCCAAACTTTCTTTCAGCAGCTGTACTCGTAGAACAGAAGATATGGCTTAATTGCTATAAAGTTTTACAAATTTCTTTGTTCAGAATTAAAAGGTGGCGCCAATAACAAAATGAAGTTGCAATTGATTTTTTGTATTCTACTTAGGTGGCAAACAAGCACACGGCCCACCAGATGCGAAGTGACCTATAGACGTGTACCTAATACAATACCAGGGGCGTCATACTCGCGCAGCCAAACCTGTAGGAACTTAATATGCTTCTTGAAGAACCCCATATTGTAGTCGCTTGAAAAAAACACAGCAGGGAGTCCATTCCACAGCTTATGCTCAGCCTCCGTGGCGTGGCGGTAGTGCATGCGACTGCCACGCAGGAGGCGCGGATTCGATTCCCGCTCAGTGCAATATTTATTTATTATTTATTATGATATCTTGAATATTAATAATATTGTACAACATACCACACAACGCTATCTAGACTCAGGTCAAAAGCTTAACTAGCTTGTGTTATGGAGTCTAGAATGCTGATAAACATACTTAGATACTTTTTTTGTAAATATATAAAATACCATGGCACACACCAATGACTTTTCGATGCTTTTCGAAGTTATGTGTGTATTTATCGCAGGTTTATAAGTGCCCGGTTAATGGCAATAGGCTCGCCATCTATTACATTGGGACCTAAACATAAACTGGCGAAATGTGGGTGCTAGCACCTCTGCCTACCCCTTCGGGGAATACAGGCGTGAGTTTGTGTTATGAATAGAATAGAATAGAATTATACTTTATTTGTACACCATTTACATAAAATTTATGAGCGAAATATATTTTCTATACAATTGTTGTACAAAGGGCGGCCTTATCGCCATAATAGGCAATATCTTCCAGGCAACCTTTGGATGGACTAGAGTTACGTGTAAGAACAGGTGGTAGTTGGTGTGACTGGGAGTGACAAAAAATTATATATGAATACACAAACTATATACACATATATACACCTATAGTCATATACGTACATATATGTTATGTTATGTTATATAAAAACAACAAACACCCAGACCAATGCAAATAGCCTTATTCATGCATACAAATATTTGCATCGAGCGGGGACCGAACTCGCGCCTCCTGCGTGGCAGTCGCGTTCACTACCACTGGGCCACAGAGGCTGTGTGAATATATATGTAAATACAATTTTGTAATTGTCATTGCTTCAGTTCAGTAGTCTGACTATGTTGCGCAATTCGATCCAGTCTTCTACATTCTATTCGTGCTAAAGCCCGCACCACAAGTAACAATAAGACTGCATACACACTGCAGATGTAGACTTCAACCGCATTCACCTAACTTACTTCACAAATTGTCACACAGTATTCTAACACTAAGGAAAAGTTGAAACTTGTGCCAAAGTCGAGTTTTCTACCTCGTTTGTGCCAATTGTAGGAACGGTGTGAATGTGGCTTCGAGTATACGTTTGTTGAGATACGAGCCGAACGTGAGTCTATTACGTTTTTGGTATAAATTTCGAAAATTCAGGTAGATACTGGTTATATTGGTGCATTCAGTGCAATTTTAAATGGAACTGTGTAAAACAGAAGTCAAAAAAGGACTTACGCGACTGAATGCAGGTTATGTTACAATTATGGCATTAAGACACAGTCTACTCGATGATTGCCTTTATACATTAGGCGTCAGTTAAACGGTGTGATTCAATACCTTCGGTTCGATAAAATCGCCCTACAATTTTATTATCATATCAAAATAACGGTTAGACGAAGCAACTTATTCGAGGCCGTAGACTCGCCCCGTCTAAAGACGCTTTACGCTTAGGTCTTCGGTATGAAACCCCCTGTGGTAGAAGATTTTGATGTTTCCACGTCACGGAGTTGAACATTCCAATGTAATTTCAAAATATTACAAAAAAGTGACAAAACCGACTGACCTATGCTTTACTATAAATTTAACGCGGAACTGCCAATGCCCATTTGGATTTTTCTGAGCCAAAAAAAAGGTAGTAGGTATGTACTACAGAATAATGAAGTCATTGAACAACTGACTGTTTACAGAATATTTCACAGACAGACAAAAAAATGTTTAGCTATTTTTATACTGACCACCTCTTTCGAGTATTTTGCAAGAGTCTCTACATGATTTTCTACCAATGCATTAAGCGTCATTAAAACGGGGCGAGTGTATCGCCTCCTATATTATTCGATTCTCAAAAGGACTTAAAAAAGTTGCTTCATCTTCAAAAAATGTTTTTGCATTAACGTCATGGACTCAACACAATGGTCTTTATTGAACGACTCATAAAGATTTCCTCCAATGATTTTATTTTAAGCGGTTGCGGCCTGCAGCAATTAGAAATTAACGTTGTGCGATCCTTTATGGCTGTCTGCTTGGATAGCTGAACAAGGACTTAGATTTTCAATGCAAAACGTGGACTGCCTATTAATGAACAGCTTGTTTCCGGCTGTGGAGCAAAGTACTTATAGGACAGACTTCTAAGAGATTACATTATTAATTTTCGCTATTCCCTTTTAATCTCCGGTATCCTCTGGTCATTATAAATAATTATCGTTCTGTGGCAAACAGCAAATAATTTGTTTATTGGTTTACGGTGCAAGTGCAAAAGCAATTTTAAATTATTTGACTGAATTTTTTATAGCATTTTTAATGCTAACGTTATAGTTCGAAAAACATCGGAAAAAATTAAACGCTCAAGTGAGACTTGAGTGAGACTCACGACCTTTCCCTTACAGGGGGATGCTCTTCCTATTGAGCTATTGAGCCACACCTGATTCGTTTCAAATTTTCCTTCTCTTTAGATCCGTCTTTAAGGGCGACGGTGGGGCCATCTACCAACATTCTTACGAACTGTTGGAAACAATGAATGATTTTTCAACCATTTTTAAACATTGAATTTTGATGACTCCGCCCGAATATTCGACTGAATTTTTTATAGCATTTTTAATGCTAACTTTATAGTTCGAAAAACATCGGAATATAGTGCATTCAAGAAGAAGGTTCATATTATACATATGAACCTTCTTCTTGAATTACTCTATCTTTTAAAAGAAACCGCATCAAAATCTGTAGCGTAGTTTTGAAGACATAAGCATACATAGGGACATAGGGACGCGGAAAGCGACATTGCTATAAACTAGGGAATGATTTCATTTCGTTACTATATTATTTCATAATCAACAAGGATAAAAACGATAGGCATCAGTAATACATTGATTAACGTCCGCAATTACTATTTCATTAGCCATAGCCACATTAATTAGCGATCCCTGATCGTTGACTAATTCATTAATTTTGTCCCAATACTCGCATGTACCAACCGATTGTGTAAGCGGCAATATTTTGTTTGTAAGCTATCGTGATGAGCGTGAGCAATGTCACCATTATAGTACGAGAGCTGGCACGATTTTTGGAGTACATGCTTGAGGCAAGCTGAAACCCTGTCACACGGTTTCTCCTATTATTCCTCAACACGAAGGTGCAAATCTGGCTGGTGAGTGCCATTATAAGTTATCAATTATGTAGTTCTATTTTCTATATTTTCCTCAGCTTGCAGACAAAACATTGCCCCTGACCTCCGAAATATGAATTCGTTATTGTCTTTTGGCAATAAATTTCGGTTGGCAATAAAATTCATTTGTACCTCCGGAATCCGGTAATTATTTAATAAAAGCGACATACTTACCTGCCTAATATTACACCCTCCTAAGTGTGTACCCATTAGATACATAGAAAAAGTGCTCATACAAATCAATGATACTTGAAACAATTTCTAAGAAATAAATGATTTTACCACTGTACCCAATGATGTTCTATTATAATGAGCTGGATCTAATATGTTATCTCAATACAATCTCAAACTCAAAAGTATACCACGTTGTATAAGAGCGGTTAAACTTTATTCCTGTTCGCACTCACTGATCAGTCTTGATACAAAGGTTTTTTTATGGTATAGGGAGGCAAACGATCTGACGGATCTAGTGATTGTAAGCGATCACCACCACCCATGACACCCGCAACACCAGAGGAGTCACAAGTGCGTTGCCTTCCTTTCAAAAGCGAGTACTCTCTTTTCTTGTAGGTTTGAAGGTTGTATTGGTTGGGAAATACAGCTGGTGACAGTTCATTCCACAGTTTAGTTGTGCGAGGCAGAAAGTTTCTCAACAAATGTACAGTTGTGGACCGCCAACAGTTCCGATGGTGAGTGTGGAACTGCTGTCACGTGGAACAATGGCGGAAAGAGGCGGCGGGGATCAATCTGAACAATTCCTCGGAGTACTCCCCATAGAAGGTGAACTAACCTGATTTGAGGGATCATTTATAAAGTACAAAAATGTATAGTGTTATATTTTTTATCGCTCTTATATCACCTATACCGCTATAAAAGAATGTATCGCCTTATTTATATTTTAAAACTATATAAACGTAAGAATCATTCACACAACTTAACTATTGGCAGTTCGTGAACCTGGGAAATTTCGCAAAACTCAGCAAATAATATATTAATCTGTTCTCGCAAGTCGTAGGTGGTTAGGAAAGTTTAGAAGGTGAGTGATTTAATTATTTCTGAACAGAATAGGTATGTACCAATGTTATAGAATTAATAAAAAAATTACTTGAGAAGCATGTGTTCATGTGGTATCTACAAAACATTAAGTACCCAATCTGTAACCCAAAAGTTAACCCCAACAAACTACACGGCTAGTTGTAACCCAGTCACGTATTTGTCACCCGCTACCCGGTAATGGAAAATGTTTACTGTTATTAATGTGTGGATAGTGAGGGAACTTACTTTAATGGCATAATTAAGTGCAAACATGCAGCCACATTAATAATGCCTTTGGTGGGGCCGTAACTGCTGCGGTGCTATTTAATATAATATTTTATTAGTTTTAATGAAACTGTACTTTTTGTAAAGGAAAAAATTACCGTTGTAGAGTTATGCTTTTATAAATTAGGAATTCACCTTCTGTGGCGAAACCGGTCAGGTCTAGAAATAAAGTCAGTGGAAAAGTACAAGTGTGTTATTCAATATGTGTAGCAGATTCCACCAAGCGCCATCAATCTCCAGTATAAACACCTTCTGTGGTGTTTCAGAGAACTGTCTGATACTTTTGATTGATTCCATCGTTTCTTTATTCCAATTAGGAAATTATTATAAAGGTAAGATACAAATACAAACTTTCCCAACAAGAATGGACCAGCTTCACAGGGTAAGATCTCATTTGCTCAATACTGCCCTTAAATTACTAAGTTTAATATTTCAGTCTCACTGACTGAAATATTTGATTTCACTATCACATGTTTCAATCAGTGGGACTATGAGACCTAACCTTTCATTTGAATGAATTGTACAGCATTAAGTAGGCTAACTATACAAATCTAATACATAGGGAAAAATGAAACTTCCAAAAACGATCTTTCCAAGAAACGCCCGATGTGATTCAAATTTCCCTTCTATTAAGACGGATTCTTTAAGACGACGGTGAAGTCATCTACCGATATTCTTACGAACCTTTTATGTTTCCTATATGCTATTTCTACTCTTTCTCTCTTCTCTGCATATATGAAGGTACTCGTAGCAACATGCCAGTGCCACCGCCTGATGTTAGAAGCGTTTATATGCCACTGTGACTACCTACTAAAAATGGCGGACCTTGCACTTGTGTGACGGTAGAGCATTTTTGTATAAACAAAATATAACATTTTAGAACCAATTTCGTAGAAAATGGTCTAACGGTTTCTTACTCGAAATAATACAAGAATTTCCTGATATAAAATCCTGTATATTTTTACCCAGCTGAGGTCGAAAGCAGAACTTGTGGTGGTGAACGTTTTAGAATTAATTCTCTGACTTCGATAAACTTTCTAGACTACACTAAACTCCTAAACTCCAATTTGAGGTTTTTTAAGGATCCCGTCTGGGAAATCACTTCAGCAATTACCTACGGTTAACTGGTCATATTATACTACACTAAACTCCGATAGTACGGATCCGAAAATGTAATGTAACAAAGTATTTAACGTTCACTTACAGATATAAATAATGTATTTTAGTGGCCCAGACTGATCCTAATAAAGAACAAAAAAAAGAAAATATTTTATTACTCGTATTTTGGTCGCGATCTATAAAATCAACAGGGCAACTTGTACAATTGCTACAAACAAATCGTTATTATAGCGCCAAAGTATTCGTATTACAACACGAAGAGATCTCGCATTTTGATACGTGACAATTGTTATTCCGAAAAATATTTGTAATATCAATTCGAAGATATGATAACTTTGATCGTGAAAAGAGAACTGAGCTTACGAGTAAAACCTTTGCTAGGGACAGCTTACAGATACCATAACACGTTCTTTGTAGCCTTTTTTTCGTTTCTTACGTCACGCGTTACCACAAAACCCAGTTGAATAATAAATGTTACACGAACAATGTAATCCATGATTCCCAGTGCGTACGTCCTCAATTGACGAAGAATGATATTTACTTTAGTGACAACAGTTCGCGAATGAAAGCCACCTTTTTATTTTCAATTGTTGAAGCGCAGTCAGCATGTAAATTTCGTTTCACGTTTCACGGGTTAGAACGTTGTAAGCAATAATTAAATGGCAAAACGTATTATGCTGCTGCCGAATTATGTTGATGAAATTTTAAAAAAGAGCATTGAGTAATACTAATAACTGTTGAGTTATACTTTTCCTAGTTCAAATGGGTCTGGGAACTAGAAAGTTTCGCACTCTTGGATATATCAACCTTAATCTTCATCTTTAATCCTTGTATCTAGCAAAATGTCCCAGTACGTAAAACGGCTACGATAGTGCCAGGCGTTTTTATTACTTACTAGCTTTTGCCCGCGGCTCCGCCCGCGTGGAGGTCGGTTATCGCGACCAAACATAGCCTATCTCAAGGTCTAACCTATCCCTATACCAAATTTCATCAAAATTGGTTCAGTGGTTTAGGCGTAAGCGCAACATACAGACAGACAGAGTTACTTTCGCATTTATAATATTAGTATGGATTCTACTACGAAAGCAAATAAGCATGCGACGACCCACTCAAAAGTGATTTTACCAAAGGTTTATGAGCGAGCACCTCTAAGTAAACTTTTAAACAAATTAATATCAGAACAGAACTTAAATATTCAAAATATTAATTTAATTTTAAGAACTTCAACATCAGTATTGTACTAAATTTAAAGAAAACAAGAGTATAATTGAATCAAATCACAAAGTTCAACCAACCAAGAATAATATTTATAGAAAGTCGGAACATTAAATGTTGAGCTTTTTCATTGGAACTTAGCATTACGAATCACTTTTGTAGTGTTTCAGAAGTATAATTTCCATTTTCCAACAATACGTCTATATAATGAATTGTAGGGAATCGTGAATATGAATATTGTTTATATTCACTTCTCAATTTCTTATCAACTAAATATCTCCTTTAAACAAATAGAATCGACGCGGGAAAATAACACAAAATAATTTATCGTTTTTTGCTGGTATAGTGTGAACGGTAAGTACGTGAAATAACATTTGGCGGATTGATGTGTGGGTGATAGGAGATCCTTATAACGCATAGATTTGATGACTAAAGTACCTCCCAAGCCCGAGAAGAAATCTATTACCAGAGCCTACTGATTGAAAAATCAAAGGTCCGGCTACGGCGGCGGCGCGTTAGAAAGCGCGCATTCCAGAAGCGAGTCAGGGACACCGTTGTCCCCCCTCCCGAGGAGGGCCAGACCGTACGGGATGGCCTTGGATCAGCCGGGCTGCGAGGGATATGTCGAAGACAATCTCACCTCCGGCCTAGCACCACCACCACCACCGACCCTCAGTCGGCGTGCGGTTTTGGTCGGTTCGAGTTCCGGCTCCGGCGGGGGAGGTATCTGAGGGGATTTCCACTTCTATTTCCAAAAAAGGTGGGCCCACAAGCGAGGTTATCTTGGGTCTCGAAGATCTTAGTGCTGTCATGGGGCTTAGTATATGGATACCCTTGGGTTATATAATACCTCAAATAACACTGCGAACGCGGCATGCGTAAGGTACATTTTCCTGCCTAAACAAAAAAGTTTTCTGCAAAAATAACTGCAGCATCAAGTTTCTGTATCCGTTCCGTTCCTCTAAGTAACGCAAGTGAACAACTTCAAAAAGTAGTTCAACTCTCAGTCTATTAGTTGTGAACTAACCAGAGAGAGCGATGGTGCGAGTAATCCAATTTGAAAGTTGTGCGCGGCCGCCCGCGCCTCGTCATAATTAACTGGTTGCCGGGGACAATGGCCATGAATAAACTAAACCTCTTACAGCCTAGCAAAACAACCAGCCGATGTAGCTCCTATATTAATGTTTTGTTAATATAAGTACCTATGATTAAATTGGATCTACTTACGCAAACGGGAACCAATCCACGAGCGTGTCGGGATTGAAACAAGTATACAGAATTATTAACAAATACACTTATCGAAACTGGGAAGATGAAAATGATTTGAAAATTGAAACCAAGGTTATTTTTACGTTTATTGTTTTATTAATAATCGAAATTTCGTATCTCCCTGGGTCCCTGGGTCGACAGGTGAACATTTCTGAATGTTAGAGAAGAGATTTTGAATAAAAAGAAGGAAAAGAAGAAAGAAATGCTTTTATTAAGAATAAGAAAACTGCAGTGAACAAAATAACTCATTTTTGGACTACTTATTTTTTTTTAAATCACTTATCCTATTGGGTAATGCTTTTATGTTGACTTGATTCCGTCACGCGTGTGGCGTGGTTCCAGTTTGCATAAGTAGGTCCAATTAATCAAAATATCTCGTTAGAATTCGTTCAATTTCGTTGAAGTGTGTTTTTCAGTTTTCAAGATGTATACCTACTACTTTTTATGTAACTTACAGGCTCAAACTTACATGAGTGGTTATGGTGACATATATTTTAAGGCAGGCATTACTATCAGAAGCGTTACCGTGATTACAATTGAGTGGTGCAATACATTGCTAAAATTCCTTCCCAAAATTCGTCATCAACTTTGGACTGTTACAAACTTACAATTGACTGTATTCATGCTTGCGGCTAGTTATCTCAGCTCTCATTACCATATTACAATGCCGGTTCAATTTCGATACCAGTTTAGGCTCTCAATCGGTATCTCATTACAATCCTTGATGATGCATGCAACAATGTTCTCCAAACAATGATTAGTATTCAGATATAGGGGCTCCCAAATGACTGTTACCATTGCATAGAATCGCATTATTATCTATGTAGGTTAAACTACAATTCGTGAAAATGTATGCAACGCTAAATTCAGAAGCCTTACTGTTACGTGATGTTGTAATTTTCCAACACTGCTATAATTTGTATGCAGTAACGGGTTAAATTAATGTAGAGTGTAAGCATGTCAGTTTAAATTGTCTTGGTTTATAAATCGTGAAGTTATGAATGTTTGTTGGTTTAGTTGCATAGGTATGGCCACCCGTGTTTATTTTATTAAAGATGTTTTCACTAACATAAACAACTTGTAAAATTTTACTGAACAATAGCGCAGTCGAGTTGCTGAAAGGCTTTGGAACCGAAAGCCAACAAATTAACTCTACGACGAAGTGCATTTTTACCCGACTGCCGAAGGAAGGAGGCTAATGTTTTTCGAGACTATGTATGTATGTATGTATGTATGTATGTCCATTTATTTGGCACGGCCTACAGCCTAAACGGCTTGTCGGATTTGAACATGTGAGGTGTCATTTGATTCGTCGTGATTGCGTGAGTGATACTGGGTACATTAAAATTTCTAGAAAATCAAAATGGCGGAGTTTTGGCGCTAAAATGAAAACCTTGAAAATAGTTCTTGCACGCACTACAGTCTGAACGGTTTTACGGATTTTCACATGTGAGGTGTCATTTGATTTATCGTGATTGTGTGAGTAACACTGGGTATTTTAAAATTTCGAGAAAATCAAAATGACGGATTTTTGGCGCAAAAATTCTTTGACCGCGTTGGTCGCAAAAACTATTGAACAAATTTCAATACGGTTTCATTTGTTTAAAAGGTCTTAGTCAAACTTAAAATCTGACGTTTGTTTGATTGCAATCGCTTGAGTGGAACCGGAGATATGAGCAAAAATATAATAATTAAGGTTGGCGCAAAAATTGTTTGACTGCGTTGGTCGCAAAAACTAGTGAACAATTTTCAATGCGGTTTCATTTGTTTAAAAGGTCTTGGTCAAACTTAAAATCTGAAGTTTGTTTGATTGCAATCGCTTGAGTGGAACCGAAGATATGAGCAAAAATATAATAATCAAGGTAGAATTTCGGCGATGTCCCTTCACTATGCAAAAATGATCAAGCCGGGGCGGGTAGATAGTTGATCTATAAATCAATGCGCAATTTATTAAGGTACAAAGGATTAATGCTGTATTACTTAAAATCGCTTCGTCTGTCTGAACTGTTGAAGTTTTCTATGCGTTTCATCTCGATTAATCCTTCACTTCAACGTTTACTATCTTGTGTTGTTTGGTGTCCGAACTAGTTCTTGCTAAAGAAATAAATTCTATACGTTTTTTTTTTTGGATCGTTTGCTTTCTTCTTCTCATCGTGTTATTTATGTTTACGTGTCAGTGTCAATCTATATCATTTGCTTCCTCTTCATCTCACGTTGTTTGTTGTCATAATTATAATATGTCTTGTTAAATAAAAAAATGATTATTTGAGTTAATTGTGATTTGTGTTTATTACGTTTCTTATCATCAGATAATTTTATTTTGCAAAATGGCGTTATCTCGCAAAAATAAAAACAATCGGACGAAGATCATCAAGTTAAAAACGGAAAGTCCTAATAAACGTGAGATTCGACTTAAAAACAAAGGGAAAGAACTTCTCAAAATGACACCTAGCTGTTACATACAGATCGTAAAGAGCTGATACAAAATATTAGCCATTATTCTTGTCGTAAGCGTGGGTCTAGCGCTGACAGAGAACGAGGGTGAATTGCTAAATCTCAAACAAGATCAAAAGAGACGTTCTCATCTCGTCTACGAAGGTTGACTCAGATGCGAGAAGACGCTTTGGAAGTACGTGCCAAGGAATCATCATCCGTACGCATACAACGATTGGATAAAATGCGGAAGCATGCTAAGAACGTTAGAGAGCTTGAGTCATCGACTTCTCACTCTGAGCGACTAGAGCAGATGCGAAAGCATGCTGAGAACGTTAGAGAGCTTGAGTCATTGACTTCTTACTCTGTGCGACTTGAACAGATGCGAAAGCATGCTGAGAATGTTAGAGAGCTTGAGTCATCGACTTCTCACTATGAGCGACTTGAACAGATGCGAAAGCATGCTGAGAATGTTAGAGAGCTTCAGTCATCGACTTCTCACTCTGAGCGACTTGAGCAGATGCGAAAGCATGCTGAGAATGTTAGAGAGCTTGAGTCATCGACTTCTCACTCTGAGCGACTTGAGCAGATGCGAAAGCATGCTGAGAATGTTAGAGAGCTTGAGTCATCGACTTCTCACTCTGAGCGACTTGAGCAGATGCGAGAGCATGCCAAGAATATTCGGAAGCTTGAGTCACCAACCTCTCGTTATCAGCGAATTGAGCAAATGCGTGAGCATGCCGAGAATACCCGGGAGTTTGAGTCACCAACCTCTCGTTATCAGCGACTTGAGCAGATGCGTGAGCATGCTGAGAATACCCGGGAGCTTGAATCACCAATCTCGCGTTCTCAGCGACTTGAGCAGATGCGAGACCATGCCGAGAACGTCCGAGACATTGAGTCACCGACTTCTTGCTTCTTCTTGCGACTATTGAATCGGCCACACGACGAAAATTCTTTAAGAGAACTTGAACGTCTACGTCAAATGCCTCCACTAGCCTAAGTTTTTATCATATCAAGCTATTCTAAACTTCCCCTTGTAAGGTATCTTCATGACAGTTATGTCGGAGTAGCCTCCAAAAGTTAAATTATGAGTAGGTACGTAGAACTATTTCAGAAATAAATATTAACTTGCCGTTCCATGTGTCAGATTCTACAAAACCGGAAATTGCTTAAATTTTATATAACAAAAATATCATAAAATAAAATTGATGACATTCTATTTCGAACTACATACCTGAAGACCATTTTGTACCATATTCAACGAATAAAGACTTTGAATTTAAATACATTTTGAATTGCATTTCCAAGTAGCCATTGTGATGTCACTTCACAAAATTATAATAACTAAAAAGTTTGAAATAAATTTAATTATTAAAAAAACAAAAAACCCGACTGCAAAGTTAAAATACAACTGAAAAGCAAAAAAACAAGCTCTACATTTCTTTTGTGACTTTATTTAGCTACTTACTGTTTTACTTTCTCTTCTTTAGCATTACATAAATATGTGAATAAACATGACTACGAATGTTGGAAAAGTATTGCAGGCGGGAACAAGCTGTGCCAAGCCAGTGGTGGTTTAAAAAGTAGCAAAATGTGAGAAAAACGATTTAACAGCTTGTTCCCGCCTGCAATACTTTTCCAACATTCATAGTCATGTTTATTCACATATTTATGTAATGTTAAAGAAGAGAAAGTAAAACAGTAAGTAGCTAAATAAAGTCACAAAAGAAATGTAGAGCTTGTTTTTTTGCTTTTCAGTTGTATTTTAACTTTGCAGTCGGGTCTTTTGTTTTTTTAATAATTAAATTTATTGTATCCTTCGAGCAGTTTTTTGTATATTTTTTCCGAATTAATAAAGCCTATCTTATTACAGTCCACTACTGCACATAGGCCTCTCAAAATGTGCGCCATTGCGCCCAATCTTCCCTCCACATTCTACATCCAGTCTATTCCAGTTACCCTTTTCAGATCATAACATAGAACTTAACTTATACTACTTGATTACGAGTATTTACCGGTAATCTAACTCCTACACTTGCGTGTAATCAAGAGGTACGATTTTAATGGTTGTCTTACGGTATACCAGGTCATTCAACATACAAACTACATCAAAGCACTCAAACGAAATATAATAAAACGATAGTTAAGTACTCTATGAGTCTTTACCCGAAACCTCAACCTCAACCTTCCGGGTATTTTAGCACTTCGTCTGAATAAAATATTATCCATTGTTATGGAAAAGACTTAACCCTCAATATTGTAAGATAAGATAGATATCTTATTGTTATATAACAATTTAGTGACGAAGAATCAATTCTACATAGAATTTTGTTGATTCACTCGCTTGTACAAACAGAAAGGTCACAATCCACAATCACGATAGCACCAACAAAGTACCTTAGTAGTCGATATTTTTGGCCAAAAATTTAAAAACCCTTTAGTTTCCGACGACCTCTGTGGCGTAGCGGTAGAACGTTCGTCTGTTACGCGGGGGCTACGAGGACCATGCTAACTAATTCTATTTTCACCATAGCTCTAGACGTTGTGTGAGATGTTGTATTTTTTGTTGTGGAATTATCTATCAGTTGAAACAAAACCTAATCATGTAACCCGCTAACAATATTTGTGTGACTCTTACACTCGGCTCATACGTCCCCTGCTCTTACTGCCATGCCCCCAGATTTATTATTCATGTACCTATATCTTGAAAAAAACTACAAAATACTTTATCTTTATAGTTACCTTAAACTTTAATTTTGTTGTTTATACTGGAGATTGATGGCGCTTGGTGGAATCTGCTACACATATTGAATAACACACTTGTACTTTTCCACTGACTTTATTTCTAGACCTGACCGGTTTCGCCTTACGGCATTCTCAAAGGTTCACATTGATGTTTCAAAAATTATAATTCGGAAACACTACAATATTTGCATTTTTTCATGTGTGGGTAGTTTTAAAATTCGATTTACCAGTTAAAAAAAAATCCCCAAAATGTGGGAAATAATTATAAGTTTGGCCTCACAATTTTTAATGATCATCAATATAATATATAAAATTGCATTTGAATTATAATGTCAAGGAATAATTTTAAATGTCAAATGAAATAATAATGTCAAATAAAAATAATAATGGTAATGTCGAATTACAAATGATTAAAGGAAAATTCTATCGAAATGTCAAAATCATAATTAAATTGCATTGAATAAAGTTATTGTCAAATTAATGATGTCAAATGGTACTGTGCTTAACAAGACTGGGATTACAATATACAGAATGTCAGTAACAATATTAAATTAACAATTCAACACGAGCATGCAAAGCAAGTAGATATGTGGATATCATCATTCACTGTAGCAGGGGTGAGCGGCTCAGATCCAACTGTTGGTTTATTAAGTTGTTTCTGTCAATATTTAGTAGTCAACACAAATTGTAA
Source organism: Eilema sororculum (assembly GCA_914829495.1). NCBI lineage: Eukaryota > Metazoa > Arthropoda > Insecta > Lepidoptera > Erebidae > Eilema > Eilema sororculum. The sequence goes on along the minus strand of OU618545.1, from coordinate 8,802,325 downwards.
AAGGAAAGCTTTAATCCCTAAATATATCGATCTTAGTCTGAAATGCAGTTATAATAAATACTATATGAAAGATATCTTGCAAAACACAAAATTAAAGTGGTTACAAAGTGAAATAAAGTACCTGTATTGCCAACGCGACCATTTAAGTTTCCATCTAAAAATTTGCCACACGTCATTTGAGACTACACGATTTGGAATTTTGTGTCCTACAATGCTATATCTATGATGAAATCCGCAGTTCATCAGCTATTATACATAAGAGACACCTGAGCAAACTAGCAACTTTAAGATCATATCGGGACAAAAATTCTAATATCTCAACACCACCCCTTTACTTCGGTGAATTTTACCCTAAACTTATAAACTTTACCAGCGTTGAATTTGCTACTAAAGAAAAGGCATTACTAGAGAAAGGGTTAAAGTATTGCCCCAATATCCCCTTATCCCAGAAGGATTTGGATAACTTGGTGGTAGATCTGGAATTAGCCGAAACTGATGTCACTGGGAAGCATGTACTTAGCAGAACAATAAAACAACAAGTAACACTGCAAAGTAAAAATAATACATCAGAAGATCTTAAAACTATTCTAAATATTCGTTCCAAAATCAAGACTCATGACCTGGTAATAACGAAAGCGGATAAAGGCAACACAGTAGTGGTCGCAACCCGACAGGAGTACGTAGCCAAAGTTGAGACCTTCTTAAACGATCCATCATTTGTTGAGCTGAAGAAAGACCCAACTAAGAAGTTCAATCAAGCTGTGAAAGAAACACTACAATCTGCTAACAGCATATTCGGAAAGGACACCTACAAATTCAAGCTCATGAACCCTCAACCTCCAAAGCTACATGCGTACTACAAACTACACAAACCGGAAGTTCCTATCCGTCCAGTAGTGTCATACACAGGTGCACCAGCATACAAATTAGCAGGTTACTTAAACATCATACGAACTTCACACCAACTAATACTATAAGAAATAGCCTTGACCTTGTAAAAAAGCTCGAAAATATTCATGTACCAGACCAAGCCATGCTCATTTCCTTTGATGTAAAAAATCTATTTCCAAGTATTCCTTTAAATGAATGTAAAAGTGCAATTAAAGACATCCTAATAGAATCTGTAGTAGACCCTCAGATTGCCTTAGACTTGGAACATACCATATCGGTCTGCCTAGACCAAAACTATTTTAGGTTTTGTGACAAATTGTACAAGCAGATGGATGGCCTCGCTATGGGTAGCCCCCTTTCACCGCTTTGTGCAGATATTTTCATGAATTATATCGAGAAACAAATTCTAGGAAATAGTATGTACAAACCATTTATTACCTACTGGTATAGGTATGTGGATGACATCATTTGTTTGTGGACCGGAAATATAGATACCTTGAATAACTTTTTGACATTTATTAATGAAATTAACTCTAAAATACAATTCACAATAGAAATTGGACATGACCACATTACTTTTCTTGACATCACTATTAACTTAATCAACAACAGACATACATTTAAAATTTATAGAAAACCCACTTTCGCTGACAATGTTATACATGCAAATTCTAGACACCCATTGAGTCACAAACACGCTGCATTCCACTCGATCCCAATGTCGCAGTCGGATTTCGAGGAAGAATTGACAGTAATCAAGGTGATAGCGACGAACAATGGTTTTCCATCTCAATTAATAGATAGCGTAGTTAAACGTAAGAGTTCCAGAGTAGTCACAAATCTAGCTTACAAGGGAGGCACACCCATTACCGCAGATACACATAAGAAACGATGGGCTCGCATACCTTATATCGGTCATGTTTCATATAAATGTGCTAGAAATCTTTCAGAATGCAAAGCTGCTTATTATACCACACATAATCTACAAAACTTAATTTGTAATAATAAGGATCCAACCCCAGTTGAGCAGAAAAGTGGAATATACGAACTGACATGTTCCACCTGCAACAAAAAGTATATCGGCCAAACTGGACGACCTTTCGAAATTAGAGTTGCGGAACATGTCAGAGGTTGGAGACTCAAAAAAACTGAGTCCAACTTTGCGGAACATCTTCTTCTAGAAAACCACTCCTTTGATCCTACGGTCAACTTCAGAGCTCTGCGACTGTGTCACAAAGGTAGAAAAATGAACGCCCTGGAAGCCTTAGAAATAAACAGACTACTAAATATTGACAGAAACAACTTAATAAACCAACAGTTGGATCTGAGCCGCTCACCGCTGCTACAGTGAATGATGATAATTATCCACATATCTACTTGCTTTGCATGCTCGTGTTGAATTGTTAATTTAATATTGTTACTGACATTCTGTATATTGTAATCCCAGTCTTGTTAAGCACAGTACCATTTGACATCATTAATTTGACAATAACTTTATTCAATGCAATTTAATTATGATTTTGACATTTCGATAGAATTTTCCTTTAATCATTTGTAATTCGACATTACCATTCGACAATATTATTTCATTTGACATTTAAAATTATTCCTTGACATTATAATTCAAATGCAATTTTATATATTATATTGATCATTAAAAATTGTGAGGCCAAACTTATAATTATTTCCCACATTTTGGGGAATTTTTTTTTAACCGGTATACCGAATTTTAAAACTACCCACACATGAAAAAATGCAAATATTGTAGTGTTTCCGAATTATAATTTTTGAAACATCAATGTGAACCTTTGAGAATGCCGTAAGGCGAAACCGGTCAGGTCTAGAAATAAAGTCAGTGGAAAAGTACAAGTGTGTTATTCAATATTTAATTTTGTTGTCAATCATATCATACTATTGAATTAACTTTAATACTTTTTTATCCTAAAAACATGTACTTACTATTTTAGTGTCAACACCTATATATTTGGAAATATACTCTTAATCTTCGTATTTTGTTTAAGAATATACTCATAAGTTATATTGCAGAGAGGCTAGATAATATTTTCCCTTATGGCCTCTTCAAAAGGGGCAGTTTTGGGCACTGAATCTCGTGATAAATCATTGCCTGTAAGCTTGTTATTGCTCCCACAGGAGAAATACACTACTTACTCTACTTATTGGTGCTGGATAGTAGATTAATAGCTATATTTTTTATAGATATAATATTAAATTGTTTGCCTATTTCTAAATAAAAGTTATGTAATACATACTAGTTGCCCTGTACATTGAATAGAAGCGATGAGAATAATTTAAGCCTTAGTAACATGTTTTCACGATATATATTGAGGTATATATACAAATTATATGTATTTTTATCATATTATCCAACCAACACTATGCCCACCAGGTGATGAACGGTGATATGTACCGATAAAATGTTTAATTAGAGACTTCATTCGTAAATTGCTAACCAAAAAAAGCTCTAGCAACTTTACTCAACGAAACACTACCTAAGTACTTGATTTATTCATGTATTGACTTACTTGATAGAATTCATGTATATGTACCTGTACATTTACGTGCTTAATGACTTATTAATTTTAGATGGAAATGGAGTTCCCAAAACTGTTTTATAATTTCGCGAATGTTTATTATTCAGTACCTAACGCCCGACTGGCGTTGCAGTTGGTGCCTCATGTTACATTTACATAACTATTTTATGAAATAGAAACGAGTCTGCTGGTTGAACTAGAAAAAGTGTAAAATAGCTGTAATGTGCGGTACTAATCTAAAAATAAACTACAAGGGTCGCTTAGGGAAAAAGTTATTCATGCAAAATATAGTGCTCAGTGAAGCACTAGTTGGGGTGTAGGAAGGTTACATCGACATACTCATTCATTGAGGGTTACAGGTTTCAGTTGAATGGGGACTTTGGTTATATAAACCAATAGAACCAATATTGGCGGGTGACGTCCTATTTTCAGTGTAGAAGTATAGAACAGGAGAAGTATAGAAAGTATAGAAGTATACGTCACGTTCGAATACATCGGAAAAAATAAAATGCTCAAGTGGGACTTGAACCCACAACCTTTCCCTAACAGGGGGAACGCTGTTCCAACTGAGCTATTGAGCCACACCTGAATCACTTCAAATTTCCCTTCTCTATAAATCCGGTTATTGGTTCCAGCAGTTCGTAAGAAAGTTAGTAGATGGCTCCACCATCGCTCATAAAGACGGGTATAAAGAGGAAGGAAATTTGAAGTGATTCGGGTGTAGCTCAATTGCCCAGTTGGAGAGCCACCTGTAAGGGAAAGGTCGTGGGTTCAAGTCCCACTTGAGCATTTCATTTTTCCCGATGTATTCGAATTTTAAAATTAGCATAATAAATGCTATAAAAATCATTCACGTCACGTTCTTAATTCTAAATTAATTGCCGCCTCACCTACGAACCATGGCACAATTTTTGTTCTAAAACTCGTCTGGAATGGAAGTTAAGCACCAGTTGTGAACGATATTGATGACCTAGAATAACAAATAGCTCTCCCGTGTCAAGTGCAAATTACGCCCCAATTAGTAGATTTTATAGTATGAAGAGATTAGCAGCCCTCGTAGAGGAGTGGCAATTTGCTGGCCGACGTTTGTAGAATGGAATCACGAATGTTGACGCGTATTTTGACGTTTATGACGTTCGTCAACGTATGTAAATCCAATGCCTTGATCTTTATGATCTTGATGATTAAGAAAATAATAATATTATTGTTTTATTTAATAAGAATTTGTATTTAATTGTTTGAGAGAATAAAAATATTTTTATTTATTTTATTTTATTTTATAATCTATTCTATTCACGGCTTGGCGGTACGGTCATAGAGTATCCATACTCCATACTAATATTATAAATGCGAAAGTAACTCTGTCTGCCGGTCTGTCTGTATGTTACGCTTTCACGCCCTAACCACAGAACCGATTTTCATAAAATTTGGTATAGGGATAGATTAGACCTTGAAAAAGGACATAGGCTATGTTTTGTCGCGATAACCGACATCCACGCGGGCGTAGCCGCGGGCAAAAGCTAATATTATTTATAAAGTAACTCTGTCTGTCTGTCTGTCTGTCTTGCATGCCCAAACCACTGAACCGATTTTGATAAAATTTGGTATAGGGATAGATTAGACCTTGAGAAAGGACATAGGCTCTGTTTTGTTGCGATAACCGACATCCACGCGGGCGGAGCTGCGAGCAAAGCTAGTAGTAATATATAGGGTAGGCAAACAACATTTTCCGAAATATTTTAAGATTGATATTTAACTGTTCTGTGTAACCGTTTATCCTTGTCACATTGTTATCCGGACCAAAGAGATAACCCATGTCTAAAATTCTCAGCATTAGCTTATGTAATAAGTGTTAGCTTTAACATCTACTTATGAAATTTTCTAGGCTGGCATTACAAAAGGCCCGTCGTTTATTACCTATCTAGTTATTTTTCGACAGTCATTCATGGGTCATTAAATAGCCTAGTCATGGCAAAAAGTTTTCTAAGTTACAGAAAAGGGCTTAGAGATAAAACAACTGACAAGTTATACGAAGTTCGTACACACAGTTTTGAGTATAAACTTTTTTTAATGAATGTATCCGTAGGAGTTCAATGGGATGCTTTCACAGTCCCAAAGTCGCGCTTCCTAGTATAGACAACTATGAACGGTTGCAACAGTAAGTATTCCTGCAGGAATATTCCTGAATTATTATATTTCATGTACTTTTTACGAGTGAAAAATCTCTGCGGATACCCTCCATACCGGAGGCGGTGGGAACCGCATCCGCGCAGCGGACCATCGCCGTGAGCAAGATGGTGGCCGCCACCAGCTCCCGTCTTATGTACAGGCAGCAAGTGATTCCTTCGAATTAAAAGATCTACGTTCTAACCCTGCTTTCGTAATTTTAAACCTACTTTTCTTTTTAGGAAATACGAAACGGTAATTATTGAGAATCAAACTTCAGGCAGGCAAAGACTGATTTAATCATACAATGTTTATACGACACACGTACATTTTTAAACAAGCACATTATGCTGCTTTCGTATATATTTGATATCATCTGTAAATAAAGAGCAAATATGCATTATTGCATATACATATATTGGTTCTCTCCTATAATATCAAAATCAATTATTCCTCAAGAATATCGAATCCACAACTAACAATCTGACATAGTATTCGAGCATATATACGTCTGTCTATACTCAAATTACATTTTCCCATTAGCTGACAAGATCAACAACGCATCAGCATACAAGCTGACATATACCAACCACATTTCCATGGCTTCATATGTTCATATACGTATAACTAGGGATCTGTCGCTTCGAATCTCAGCCATTTCATTATTGACATGAATCTACTCGCGGTTGGGTCACACACGCTACTATTATAGCAAAGTAAACGGAGATAATTGCAATACAACACTAGTTAGTTACCTCCTATGTATTTTAATTATTATAACACGAGAATTGAAGGTATTGCTGCATTAAAACCAATCATATTGAAAGTTACAAAATTAATATAAGGACGTGGAAGAAAGTTTTCCTTTGGGATATGCAGTACATTTTTTCCATTTCTATATGCAATTAGGCAGCTATAGTTTATGGGATCAGTGTCTAGATTAACAATTCAACGAATGAATTCATTATCGATCGATTTATAATGAAAATATTCTAAAATTTGATAACGTGTTAAGTATACTCGTCGCTTTACACCCAGCATCCATGCAAGAGTAAAAAAGCATTGTAACAACCCCATGTACACTTCATAATCCTAAACCATCATATACAACCTCTGTACCCACATAGATTTATTCCATGCACCTCGCATCGCATTTTTCATCGTGTACCCACGGTTTCCGGAGCGATGTAAACCTCACCAGTGCCTCTAAATCGATGTCTGGCGGACGAGATTGGCAGTGACATCGATAGATTTAACGTTTCACAGGTTTCCAAACTGACACATTGCTCGGAAAATATAACTAGAATCCTAACAAGTTATCGATGTTGTTTGCGAATATAATTTTTCTTTGTTTGGAAAGTAAAGACCAAGAAAAAATATCTATTTAAGTATACTGTTGATTGATGACACTTGGTGGAATTTATCGTTACACATATTGAGAATACAATGTACTTTTTCCACAGTATTTATTTTATTGAACCTGATCGGTTTCGCTTTACGGCATTTTTCAAAGTTTACATTTACACATTATCAATGGTTTTGTTTTTAAGAATTACAACATCCAAAACCGTTGATAATGTGTAAATATTTCAGAATGCTGTAAGGCAAAACCGGTCAGGTTCATTACAATAAATACTGTAGAAAAAGTACAAGTGTTCCCAATAGGTGTGCCAAACATTTCATATACACTCACTAAAATGGTGGTCCTACCTTAACGGTAGACCTAAGTACAGTAGCCTGGTTTCGGTATTAAATAAAGTACTTTGATCTTAACATGTAAATTTTGTATTTAATATCTTCGCGCTATCGTTTAATGGATGTGACTATGACTCAAAAAGGAAAGCCCTGTCTTTCCCGTTTGTGTTGGGATAGCAGACAGCAGTCGATCCACAATAACCAAATATAAGAAAGAAACGTTAGAGGCTCGGATGTAAGCGGGATAAGGATCATCATCCTTACCCCGTGGTGTATACATGATGATGTTTACTGTCACCTCAATCAATCGATCAATTAATTAGCCCACCGCAGTCCACTGCTGGACATAGGCCTCTCCTAATGTACGCCATTTCTGTTGGTCATCCGCCTTCCGCATCTAGTCTGTCCCAGCCACCTTTTTCAGGTCGTCAGGGCGTCCTACCTTCCGGTGTATACTGTATAGGTAATAAATAAAAGTTTCTCAAGTCTAATATCCACAGTTGTTATCCAAACGTATACTATATAGGATAGGGGACTCTTTTTTCCGCACTTAGCCTCTCTTATTGGGCCATTGTACGTGATACTATATAGGTACAAGGTATTTATTCTCCGCAATCTTCTCTGTAACAAAAAATCGCATGACCACGTTACAGGTACGTAATGTTTTAGCTTTACTTTTGGGTAGGATGAATTTTAAGATAGCCCATTAGGTATGCTGTTTTTGTATGCGCGGATAAACATTCAGTGGGACTAACGGCAAGATGCCTATGTCTGTGGTTAGATATAATATCTCGGTCTATACGACACAGGTAGTTTTATGCTTAGTTCTTTTCTTTTGTATGTTTGGTCAATAGAATCATCCTAAGCCATGGTGCAACAAAAAAAGTAAAAGTTACCATTACAGTTTAAATTTCACAGTTTCTACACAACATTTTCACACTGTCTCTACCATGGTGAAAGTTCTGACGAGCTCTTCCAATTAGTCCCACCCTCTCCTTTCCTACACAGGACGACACGTGCAGAGCTAAGATGCCATCCATATACGGTGCAGAGTATACCAGCTAGAACCAAGCGTTTCAGTGACTCATTCCTATGCCGCACCATTAAGACCTGGAACTCCCTGCCAGCTCACGTGTTTCCTTCTACCTACAGTCCCGGGTCCTTCAAGCGGGGCGTGAAAGGGCATCTAACGAGGCCATCAAGCTGAGTGCCGCCACTTTTAACATGGTACATGTTTCCGATGGTGTCCCTCTTTCCGAGACTTTGCCTTTGCTTAACATCCCTGTGTCCTATATAAAAAAAACCCTTACTTATTACATTGTTGCAGTTTACACCTTCCAATACTAACATTAAAGAGGAAATATTAATGAACTGACAATATATGAGTGTATATATATGCTTGAAATAAACTGATAAATAAAAAAATATACCTGCCGTCTGCTTATACTGGCACGAGGCCGCCAATGTCTTAAAAATTTCTGTTTTGAAAGTGTTCTCACGTTAAGAAATTGAATACCAATTTATTTCGCCAACGTATGCTGAAAATATTCCGCCAAACTCACGAAATCCATAAGAAATTGCATCGTAGTATTTTAGAATACAGTTTGGCAATTTAAAATAATGTTGGCTCACTATGTGTATCGCATATGTAGACTTGAACAGGATTCTCTTATAAATATTTGATACAGTTGAGCCGGGATATTTGCGTTTGCCGAGCAACAGCAGCTCCGAGTAATAACGTTGAAATTTCAGAAGCTACCTTCGGCTAATACAATTTTTATTTCAATAGCAAATCGTTGAGAGGACGGCCAGGTGTAAACTGTGGACAAAAGTGTCGGAAAACAATGTCAGGAAAGCTCGCCGATAACATTGAGGCTACAATTGTTTTACGCCCTATATCGAGGAAAGGAAAACTGTAACTTTACCACGAGTTTATACCGAGTAGTGTGTCAAGTGCATTACGTGAACTTGTTGTCTTCTCATTGGTCAGTATAGTATTCAAATCATCTGCCTGATTTCTAATTGGTCAATTTAGAGATCAGATTGCTGACTTCTGGTAACTCCGTATAGTGTTCAAGATGTCTGCCTGATTTCTGATTGTTCTGTGTAGAGCACATGGGCATACATACTTGCAGACTTCGGATTGCTCCGTATAGTGTTAGTATTTGCTATTTCAATGACAATGTAAAAACTTATAACCTCGTTTCATGTTACTATTTTACCACTTTATTTAGATTTAATTTCTTCTACTTACTAGGTATCATTGTGAGAGAAACAACACAAAAAAGTAAAGCTTATTAACCAAAATCTGTAGGCGTAAGCGTATCCAATGTATATTGTGTGTATATTAATATTTAAACTTGTCACCAAGTTGAGCAAACAGCTAAGGAAAACCCACACGTTTAATAATAAATTTAGAACATATATGCCTCCGACAATCCTCACAGGCTGTAGGTATTATAATAGAGATCGTTCTGGTATAAATACTGACCAATGTTTGGGGATCATTTCCAAATTCTCTATCAATTAAATCTTGAAGTAACTTGCGATTCGACTTTGATTGATCCATTTGATTGATTCAAAGATATTTTAACACCCAATTACACACACTGTTTTATAATAATGTCTTTACCTTCGAATACTGAAATAGTTTTACCTACTGCATTCTAGTTTAATAAGTTAGTGAGAAATAGAGAGCCACACCGGCACAGAAAAACCACAGCCTTGGAAAAAAAAAGTCAATGGTTTATGTCGCCGGATTCCGCACCGTACTGTAGTACATAAATGAAAAAATGGCGTGTTACAAGTTCGATAGTAATTTAGTGCAAATATTTATACGAGTGAAATATGTCTTGAATAGGCTCCGCTAGATCGGAATCGGTCGATCGGGAATTTATAGGCATGAGGGCCACCTTCTTCTTCTTCTTCCTAGCCTTTCTCCCATTTCATTTGGGGTCGGCTCTCCATATCAACTCGCGCTATGCCTGCCTTTTTTGCTTCAAGGCTTGCGCCAATCGTTCTCATATCCTTAGTTACTGTGCTTATCCAGGTCATAAGGGGATGATCTCGGCCTCCGAAGCAGATTAAATAATACTACAATCAGTAGTTCGTCCTTTAAACGCGGTTCTGTTTAAAGGACCTTCATAATCACAGAATATTATTGTTAGAATGTGCCTAACATTAGAAACATGGTAAATTTTCAACGTTATATAGTAATTACACCTACGCTACACATTAACGTAATAAAATATACATAAAATACTGTACCTTCATGTAAGGAAGGGGAAAGTCCCGTTATCAACAGAAATATCAACAGCAAGGAACGTGAACACTCATCAAATTTTACTTGCAAAATGTAAATTATTTTGTATGTTTTACAGATAATATTCAAAATATGCAAACATTCCCAGCTCAGTTCATTTGAACGAGAAAGCTCCACGCGGGTATAAATAATTAATTTGTTTTTGCGCACACAAAGAGCAGTGTGCTTGAGGGTTTGGAGCATAGCTGTTGAAATTTTAAAACGTAACACACAATCCACGGCCTAAAGGTGTTTTCAGTGGTTATGAGCCATGTTTGTTCTGTTTAACGGTGACCTGTGATACCGTACTACACCTCTGTACTCGTTTAATACATTTTTCAACTCGATGTTACATCCATTTTGTTGGTACGTAGCATAACTACAACTACGGTCTTGTTGGAAATTGAGCTCAAGATAGGCACTGTTTCACAGACTGTTTCTTTCAAGAGGTGAAGAAAAAAGGTCTTGTATTAGATGAAGGTATTCCTTGCTAATAAAGGGCTGAATGGACACGATTATTTTGTAGTGTGCCAAATAACCTGACGGTGGATTAAAGTGGGTATAGGCAGGGAAGAGACATCAAAATGGTAAGTGAAAATTAGAAGAACAGGAAACTAACGAAGTATAAATAAATACGTTAGGTAAACTACTGTTGTATACTCTGGGAGTGGTTCTGAGGAGTGGCTCTGAGGGTTCATAATTGAACTTCAAAATACAAACATGTGAAGAATTATTATCTTTCGAAAGATTTTTGTAACGATAAATTCTTTTCAAACGATAATCACTTCTGCAATATGCAATAGTACAAAAGAAGACAGGAAGACATGTGTTGAACCATAACCAATTTTCTTCCATAACTGTTTAACGGTTTTGACATGATTGAGAGACAACCATCCAAATATCTTCCCTAACTTTTACATTTACCTATAATATAAGTAACATAGGGTATAAAATTAAAGGAGACGGTTAATACAAAGCGGTCTCAATAATAAGTCATTTAGGTCGTAGTCAGCGAGGGATACTAAATCTAATCGCTATAGCTATTATTGGTTTTGGTACCACAAAACACTAATTGCCAATCCATCAACGTCAGCGGTATCTATCAGACCGCACTCGTATATAACTCCATCACAAGCACAAGAATAACAACCGTATTCGCACACTATTATAGTCTATACGAATAACTTTAATGTAAATATTAAGTACTTAATTACTTTAATTTGCAGAGGTACTTTAATTCGCAGAAGTTAAGTTTACATGCATGTTTATTATTAATTATCTGCAAAAAAATATTCTAGACCCAGTAGACGGCTCGACTGATAGATTGGAATGATTTTGGTGGATTATTCATTTGATCTGGACCCTCTTTGCGAGACTTTGCCTTTAGCTTAACATCAGGCGAGGTGAAGTCAAATTGACGTGTTCTATATAAAAAAGTGCAAGTAAAACGGAAGTGAGTTTAAGGTTGTTTCAAGTACAAATAAATGCTTTAAAAGGTGGTAGGTACTAAGTGACCGTTAAAAGTCACCTCTCGAATCGAATAAGATTAAATATAAGACTACATACACATATTCATATATATCTAAATTTTACACAGGTTGCCAAGGAAGAGCATGTTTGCAAATTACTTCTTAAAACCCCAAGTACTGACCCCCTTGGATAGATGTTTTAAAAAAGGTTTTTCTGCAAGAAGTCCTATTTTAAAATTTTTAAGAACATTTTCTTTTTATCAGTAGAGAGTCAATTTGTTTACAAGTACCAACCCACTTTTATTTGTTTCCATACAGTTAAATTTTTGATTACACTTTAACAAAATCTAACTTCGCTAAATCGACTAAGTTTCAACGATGATAGTTTTTCTTGGACCCGTAAAACTGTATTTGTAAGAGAAACGCAAAATCTTCCTATTTAGTATTTTCGGCACCACGATGACAATTGATTTTTATAGTTATGAGCTTACGGGCAAACCTGGAAGTGAAATGGGAGCAATGAGCTACCCATAAAAATGAAGCAGGGTCGCTTAGTGGGATAATGCTAGTAAGTAGGGATATACCAACCTTAAGCACAATTAAGACCTGGAACTCCCTGCCAGCTCACGTATTTCCTTCTTCCTACAGTCCCGGGTCCTTTAAGCGGGGCGTGAAAAGGCATCTAACTAGGCCGTCAAGCTGAGTGCCACCACTGTTAACTGTTTCCGATGGTGACCCTCTTTCCGAGACTTTGCCTTTAGCTTAACATCAGGCGAGGTGAAGTCAAATTGACGTGTTCTATATAAAAAAAAACAGACAGCATAATTATTTTCTACCGACTTCCAAAAGAAAGAGGTTCTCAATTCGACCGATGTGTTTTTTGTGTATACGTTACGCGATTACAACGCCAATTATGATTATTTTTTTTGTTGGATCACCTCACTATCCTCGGTATGGATGTTCGCTGCAAACTGAATAACAAAAACTATATCGAGAGTATAAGTATACTTAGGGACGGACAGACGCGGACATCGACGATACTATGTAGTAATGATTAATTTTAGAAACTTTTGGCAAAATGATTGTAAGTATATACAGTATAAAAATCCACCATTACAAAAAACTACATAAGCTATAATAATATTTCTAATTCACCACCGTTGGAGATAACGAGCTATTTTATTTCATATTTATTTCCAACATTCAAGGAAGCTATAACCCTTTTTCAGTCGATTATCTACTTGTCTATACTTGGGTAGTTACCCAAGTATAGACAAGTAGCTTCATACTGTAATATTAAACGAAGTACTAGATAGTACTTCGTTTATTATTACAGTATGAAGCTTTTACACAATCATCAATTACCTTCATAACTAAAACAAACGTAGTTTGGGGTTCGGGGTCCGTTGAGATAACTTTACACTTCAAACCACGATATAATCACCATTTCCCAATCTACCCGTGACCATGGCTAACGACAGCTGTAGCAACTCTAAAAAAGGTGTAAATATAAAAATACATACATACAGTCACCTTACCTACCTTTTTTCCAACGGGGTAGGCAGAGACTACAGCTTGCTGCGATCCTGCCATATAAATGTAACTAAAAATAATTAAGTAATACTGTGTCCAAAGTAAGCATAGCTTAACTAGCTTGTGTTATGGGTACCAGAATGCGGATAAAAATACCTACCTACTTAGATACTTTTTTTTGTAAATATTATACATAGAACACACTACGCCACTGAGGATTTAAGAGGGGGTATAAAGGAAAATTGCCGATCTTTGATTTGATTTTTATACCCGAAAGTATGCTACAAATGAGCTGGTTTTTATTAAATAGAATATACATTACTTCCTTTATCAATTACTTTAGTTAGATATTAATAGTCACTCATTATATAAATTAAACCTTTACCTTTTCAACATGGCATGAAAAGTCGTACATCACAATAAAATATATAAATACGGATACGTTATGCCGTAATAAATATCGCCGGGCCGGTATATGGATGATATAGTAAAAATGTTAGAGTGCAGTAAAGTGTGTGTGACCATTAGCATGCGAGGCCTGTATTCAATAAACTCAGCTAACCATATCTAAATCTACACAAAGTAACACATAGTGAGCATTGAAGTTAAGTACCCCTAGCTACTAAACATAGATAGATAGATAGATCACTCTTTATTGTAAACCAATAAATGTACAATATTACAAGTAGGTAGCATGTATACAGTTCAATGTACAATGAGCGGCCTTATCGCTGGAAACAATTTCTTCCAGGCAACCTTGGGATGGACAGTAACGTGATAAAATAAATAATATGGTGTAGTTATAAGATACCTAAACTAGATAGGGGCATTTAAAAACAAAAAAGAAAGAGAGAAAGAGAAGTATGTACAAGAAAAAATAATAATATATAATATACATATATGGCATATTAAGTACATAAAGTATCATAAACATATACATACAATATAACACAATACTACTCTCGCTTCAATCTGTTTACATTCTTCATGCACGCTCGTCGGTTTAGGGTACTCCTGATCTGCCCCTTTCCTAAAACTTCCCCAATTTGGTCCAGGTATGTGCGCCTAGGTCTTTCCCTTCCGACGGTACCATCCACACTCCCCTCATACCTCTGTTTCTAGCTACTATAGTTATTTACAAAACATTTTAAGATTTCTCTATGATTTTTACAGTTTAATTTCCCTCAAGATCGCACTGCAGGTCTTAGCACATAATTTAGAGAGGTATATAGGTTAAATTAGTTCGTGGCTGCATTCCCCTCCATATTCTAAGCTCCACAGAGGCAAATGTAGCTGCTGTATTTATGCTATCGTCGCTTACAAAAAGGAGCTAAGAGTTTTATATTCAAATTTGTTACACTTACATAATAAGTCTCTCAAGCGGTCGCTTCCTACGTGCTGTGCTATCACGCAGAAAATAAGATATACGTACTGAAAAATATTCATGCGTAACGAAAAATCTAAATAAACCAATCTTACCAATTTTGAACCAAAATCGTTTTGAAGCGACTTCAGTGTCCCGAGCATGAAAAACCTTTCTCTCGATACCTTTTTTTTTTTACCGTGAGGGAAAATCCTTCATGGATGTTATGCCGGCCTCCTACCGACTAAAAACCCCCACGGTAACGCCCAGAAGCCTATGGTTGGGAGCCCCGGGTAAGCCCTCGGAAGGATGTCCCAGGACTCCCATCAGACCTACGGCTACAATTGTGGCCTCGCCTTGGGGGTGGTTCGGGTGCTATCCCGCGTCTATGGGGTGTTTTCGGATGTTATCCCGCTTCTTAGGGGGGGAGGGCGTGCGTGAATCTCTCACGTCACCTTTACGTTACGAATACGTGAATATTTTTCATGCTCGGGCCACTGTATGAACGACTATATAGGTACTTATTATTATTAAGTGGCAAACATTCTCTGAATCTTTTCCCAATTCGATTCGAAGTTCGCTTTCTAGTATTACAAAGATGCGTCTGAACTTCCGCGAAACTTCCAATATTTTCCGCGAAAGTCAGATGAATATCGAAGATCTATAGTTAGACTAGATAATATATTGAAATAACTCTACAAAAATGAATAATTATTTGAACTGACAATGATCCCTTTCGAATTTATTGAACCATAAATCCATACTAATATTATAAATGCGAAAGTAACTCTGTCTGTCTGTCTGTCTGTCTGTGTTTCTGTCTGTCTGTCTGTATGTTATGCTTTCACGCCTAACCCACTGAACCGATTTTGATGAAATTTGTATAGGGGTAGATTAGAATATAAGAAAGGACATTGGCTATGTTTGGTCACGATAACCGATATCCACGTGGGCGGAGCCACGGGTTAAAGCTAGTTCAAAATAAGTTGAGCTATTCACATCAACCAAAACTACCTACTCGTATATCATAACAACCAAATGGTACAGATACCAGCTGTAGCACTGAATTCTGCTTTAAAAGATTATGGCACTCTACAGCCCATTCTCGATACAACCCATATTGCAAAAGTCATAAAATATTAACGACTTTTCGTGGTAGTGAGCAGCCACTTTAGTAAAAGCCATGTTGCCTCCACCGCACCGGTTCTCGCCGATTGTTTGATAATACATTTATAGGTATGGATATGACCACTCTGGGGCCAGCAGGCAATTAGTAGTTCTCCATTGTAGTTTGAAATTTCACTTTTGTTCAATTTTCAATTTAAATGGTATTGTTTGTTATTGGCTTTCCTGTTCTTTCAGCGATTTTGTAATTTTCAGTTGTGGTGAATGCTGTTCTCAAATGTATTGGTCTGTTATCAGTTCTCAAAAATGTTCAAAAGTCTTCGTAAAAAAGTGGCATAACATTTACAGATTTACTGTATTAGCATTTTTTATTATCGTGCGAAAAATCCCCGCGGATAAATCGGTGCCGGTGGGGATGGCCGTCTTGTGTCTTTGGTTGCCTGAGGTGAGATTGCCGAACGCATATCTCGCGCACCCCGGCAGACCCAGTACCATCTTTTTCGAGTTGTGGGGACCCCCTTGGGGTTGTGGGGACCATACTCACTATGGTGACCATAGTGTCCCCATCTAGCCCTGGGTACGGGGAGGCGCACTTTGCGCCGCCGCGCCGCCGCGGCCTGCTTCTCCTAGGGTGACAGTCGGCTCCACCAATCACCTCCAGGCCAGCGACTGTATTAGCATGGGGATATTAAAACAAATATATATATATATATTTTTTTATACGGGACACGTCAATTTGACTTCACCTCGCCTGATGTTAAGCTAAAGGCAAAGTCTCGGATGATCATTATATCATTAGATCATTAGATGCCTTTTCATGCCCCGCTTAAAGGACCCGGGACTGTAGGAAGAAGGAAACACGTGAGCTGGCAGGGAGTTCCAGGTCTTAGTGGTGTGGCATAGGAATGAGTCACTGAAACGCTTGGTTCTAGCAGGTATACTTACTCTGCACCGTAAATGGATGTCGTCTTAGCCCTACACGTGTCGTGAAAAGAAATTATTTGTAAATCAAAAGTTATACCTACTTACCTCTTTATACAAATGTTTAGCATTAAGATTATTAAGTTTAGGATACAATTAAAACATTTGCCATTCCCGAACGCAGGGAGGTGATTACGAATCTATAAAATTAATATAAGCCCTTTCTACTGGCAGCTATATCGGTCTTATCGGCTTATTTACTTGCCATTCGCGCTCCTGAGACTTCTCCGAGTTTCGAATTAAGAGCAACTATTATACATAACTGCTAATTAAGTGTGCTATTGTTTATAAGAATAGAAAAGAATAGTCTACATCTACAATACAGTTTTCTATAAATAATTATCATGATTAATACTTGAGTTACATAATAACAGGTGTATGGTTCCCGGCAGAGAAGAATTTGGGCCACCCCATCTCTTCCCATCCGGTGTCGTACAAGGCGACAAGGGATAGGGCTGTGTAACATCAGACAGATATATACAGCCCAGACTCAGGTTCAGATATAGGCTCGAGTCAACAATAGTGCCCAGAATATTATGGCAATAGGCTCACCCCCTACAACATGGGACCGATTACAATATTATTAGTGAAGTTTGGGTGTTAATTCACCTCTGCCTAACCCTCCGGCGATAGAGTCGTGATTATTTATATGATTATAAGTATGTATAAAATAATAAGTAAGTATATCAGTAGGTGAACATTACCCTTCCTACTGTGATACTCCTCCTAGCTTGAATAACTTTACGAAATCGGCTGTAAACAAAATTGCAATGTAAGATAACAAAAAAGCACTATAGTAGGTAATATACCGGAACTATAAGGTGGGTAACCAAAAGGTGGCAAGCAAAATTGCTTTCCTTCGTCGAAGCAGAGATTGTCCCAAGGCAATATTCACAACACCGGCCGCACCGAGTTCAATCTGCAACTTATAGAGCTGCAATTTTAATTTAATATCTAAAGTATGCCAAGATTATTTCCGTAATATCTTTAGCTTACTCACAGAGCGAAATTTACAAATCCGATCGATTTATATTTACAGATACCGGTAGTTATTTTTAAGTTAAGTACGTTAGTCAGGGAATTAATCTTGACATTGAATAATTTCTGCTTCGAAGCTCCGTATCATCTCTTTAAAACATATCATTATGCCCGCATTTTATTAATTTTCAAATTCCCAGCAATTTCTTATACATGGGAATTTGCTGACTTTTACAGATTTGTTGACATTTATGGTTAGGTACTACTCGGCTTCCTTGAGTAGTGGCGTGGTGATACTTAGCCTATACCTAATCTTCTATACATACGCTATTATAGGACAAAAATATTTTTGCAATTCGAACAAACAAACAAACTCTTCAACTTTATAATATTACCTAATATAGATATGACTTTCATTTTAGTACCTATAGCCAATCAATTCAGCATTCAGGTGTTTACCTACTTATTGACTTTGTTAACTTGCGCAAAAACGTACACCCTGAATGGTTACACCTGTCTTTTTTCCAGGAAAACATGTGTCACTTTTGGCGCAGTGCAGAAAGGCCACAGAGCCGAGCAAATTGCACATTTTTTAGAACAAGGGATATGCTCTGACTTAAGTCATAGCCTATGGGCTATTATTTAAGTTTAATTTACCTTATTAACCGATAACAGAGAAACATATTGTGATATAATGTTGTACTCTAATAGTGTAAGAAAGAAAACTTTTCTTTTAAATTAAACTTTCATTGTACACCAGTATCATCTGGCTACAACATCTACTTACGTTAAACTCCAACTACTTAATACAGTTTCCAGTACCCACCAATTTTGTTTTCCGAACTAAATAACTTCATCAACAAACTTAGAGCTTATTAAGTCTTCCGTGTTGTAATTCCGCTGCAAACCGCACAGCCATGCATGTATACCAACGAATATCTAAACAAAAGGACCCCGCATCTTTGTCGTACAAGAACAGGACAAAAGATCCGTTCTATGCCGCCTACAATTACAGCACATGTACCTTTTAAATGTTATCTCAGACTACAATAGGTACCCTTCAGTTGATATCTTCTATGAAGTGTCAAGAATCTTTGTGTCTATAGACCTATAGCTAAGATTCGTATAGCTTCGTATTTGTTAAGAGAAAAGGAAATAAAAGCACTAGTTTGAAATACTGTTGAATTTCTGTTATGATTTCTGTGTATTGTTGAAGGAGTCTTAAAACATTATTAAATGGAGATTGTAGTTGGGTAAGTAGGTAGGTACTTGTCATATGTTGAAGTAAACTTCAGTGTAGTTTCTGTTGGAGATTTAATAAACGTTGGGGAAATTGTTACGTCTTTAATTTTTGTAGAATTCATTCGAAACTAAAGTAAACACAAAGATTAATGACATCGATAGACTACGTGTTATGTAGGTAGGTGTGCATGACATTTATTTATTTCCTTAGCGGATAGGATAGAACACAGATTTCATCCTCTGAACATTACAAAAATTATCCATCAATTACAGTATTTATTCATTTATTTCAATGTCGTTTATAAATTTGAGAATTTTCAGCAACTTTTGAAAGCAACTTGTACCGTAAAGTACTCAGGTTTTCAACTATTTGCGGTAACTAATTTACATAGTTAAGTAATAGTTTCATTTTGTCGTGACGATGTTTCTTACTGCCAACTGTTCATTGCTATGCTAAGGGTGATAGGTAGCTCTATAGTCAGGCAATATATTTATGAATGAAAATGGCGATTCACGATATTATTTTTTGGGTTAGTGCCAGCAAGGAAAATCACGAAATTTGGACCTGATGTGATGTTGAATTACTAATAAATATTGATGATTCATATTTGTATTCGCTATTGGAATCACTAGTACCTACCAATTTAACCAAAAGTTGCAGATTAAGTAAGTACTTACGTAATATCATTTCGTGATCAAGCCTTGAAATAGAAAAATCACTTCCTATTGATAAATGAAAAATAGAACTGAAAAATAAATCTGCTGTCTTTATAGCCTTTTATTTTTTCAGCCGAATTTACTCTAAACTATGTCAATATATATCACAGTCGTAACGTGTATATTTCAGTACATTTCAATGTATTAACTTATGTGAAGAAACTGGCTCATATCTAAACTGTCTTAAATGTGCTGACTAACAGGATTGTGCCGTGTGCGTGATCAAATCACGTAAACTCGAATAACGCCAGTAGCTGACTCTTCTGAATTATTGAAGGAACATACAACTCTTTATTGTACACAAATAGATTTACTGTAGAGACTAGTAATCATCATTTTTAGTAGGTACACTAATTAGCAGGTGAGGTTGGTAAGCATTGATAGAACTTCATGTAGCCAAACAATGGAAACATATAAAATGTGCTTTAAATATAAAATATCTATTTATATAAAAATCAATGCCACTTTTCATTGTAATGTTATAACTCAACAACGCCTTTACCGATTTGGTCTTGAAATGTTCGTGGAAGTCTAGGGAAGGTTTAAAAGGTGAGAAAAATTCGAATATGTGCCGGGAACCGACATCCACGCGGGCGGAGCCGCGGGCAAAAGCTAGTGCGGTATATTATGTTGATTAAATCATGTCTAAACTATGCATATCTCAGTGAGAATTAGACTACTCCACTCGCTCATCTGAGTCGTACCCACACTTAGTTTACTGTGGCACTTAGACTTGACTGAATACAGTGAATACGCGAGCAATTAACGTCATACCGAATTCACTGTGAAATTTCAAGTGAACTTCACTGGCGAAATATAAGTGTTTCTGAAAGTGCACCGTGTAATAAGTTTATTACTTGTTTCTACAAATGGCTCTTTGTGTACCTTAAGTTGTTGACATTATACACTTTTGTAATTTATATATACTTTTGTAAATTATGTAACCGCTGTGACAGATTTTATTTAGGTAAGTAGATTTATAAATCTGTGGTCTCCTTTAAGAGCGAGCCTTTTACCTACGTCTACCGGACTCTTACTGTACTGCTCCTTAAAATTTCCTATCACAAAACTTGTGAATCACTAGTCCTAGTTACGATTCGAACTCATGCATGGTAGTAGGTACTATTATCTATTCTGTGGCATAGTGGTCGCTTGCACTATCGTGGTACAGTCAGTGACATAAATATCTTGACGACAAAGTCTCAAAAACGATCTTAAAACTCTCGTATTAAGAGCAAATCAAACTGTTTTATTGATTTGATGGTATTATTTCCAAACTATAGGCGTGTACCAAATATCAGAAAAATCAGTAAACTGGAAAGGGATAAAAAACTAAATTAAGATCATTTTGAGTACTGTGTACGTCATCATCTTTCTGATGCTGACTGTACAACATGAGTATGATACAGAATGCACAATCGAAGTAAATTAAGTGAAAATTAGTTAATACTAAGATTTCACGTTTTACTCGATGAAAATCATGCAGTAAGTACCTACCTACTTAAAATGTGAGGGGACGAATGGGTACCTTAAAAATTAATTAATAGTATTGGTCTCCTACCGAGGGACCAAAGGGCACCTAAAAAAGATCGAGTTTTAGGAGACCAATGGGTGCTGACCCAAACGAATCCATACTCATGGGTGGAATCTAGCTTAAATAAATTTCATATTTCTTCTACCTTTTTATAAAAATACTTAGGTGTACTTCTGTAACGTGAGATGTCAGTGTAGGTATACTAATAGCATGAAATATTGTGTAATTAAAATATTTAAGCAATCCCAGACTATTTCTGGAGCGTCAGTGAAAAGTGATACATCTCGAGTTATATTACTTATTTTTTTTTCATATAGAAGATTAGTGAAGTTTGGGTGTTAATTCACCTCTGCCTAACCCTCCGGCGATAGAGTCGTGATTATTTATATGATTATAAGTATGTATAAAATAATAAGTAAGTATATCAGTAGGTGAACCTTACCCTTCCTACTGTGATACTCCTCCTAGCTTGAATAACTTTACGAAATCGGCTGTAAACAAAATTGCAATGTAAGATAACAAAAAAGCACTATAGTAGGTAATATACCGGAACTATAAGGTGGGTAACCAAAAGGGGGCAAGCAAAATTGCTTTCCTTCGTCGAAGCAGAGATTGTCCCAAGGCAATATTCACAACACCGGCAGCACCGAGTTCAATCTGCAACTTATAGAGCTGCAATTTTAATTTAATATCTAAAGTATGCCAAGATTATTTCCGTAATATCTTTAGCTTACTCACAGAGCGAAATTTACAAATCCGATCGATTTATATTTACAGATACCGGTAGTTATTTTTAAGTTAAGTAAGTTAGTCAGGGAATTAATCTTGACATTGAATAATTTCTGCTTCGAAGCTCCGTATCATCTCTTTAAAACATATAATTATGCCCGCATTTTATTAATTTTCAAATTCCCAGCAATTTCCTATACATGGGAATTTGCTGACTTTTACAGATTTATTGACATTTATGGTTAGGTACTACTCGGCTTCCTTGAGTAGTGGCGTGGTGATACTTAGCCTATACCTAATCTTCTATACATACGCTATTATAGGACAAAAATAGTTTTGCAATTCGAACAAACAAACAAACTCTTCAACTTTATAATATTACCTAATATAGATATGACTTTCATTTTAGTACCTATAGCCAATCAAATCAGCATTCAGGTGTTTACCTACTTATTGACTTTGTTAACTTGCGCAAAAACGTACACCCTGAATGGTTACACCGTCTTTTTTCCAGAAAGACATGTGTCACTTTTGGCGCAGTGCAGAAAGGCCACAGAGCCGAGCGTAGATTTTTTAGAACAAGGGATATGCTCTGACTTAAGTCATAGCCTATGGGCTATTATTTAAGTTTAATTTACCTTATTAACCGATAACAGAGAAACATATTGTGATATAATGTTGTACTCTAATAGTGTAAGAAAGAAAACTTTTCTTTTAATTTAAACTTTCAATGTACACAAGTATCATCTGACTCTAACATCTACTTACGTTAAACTCCAACTACTTAATACAGTTTCCAGTACCCACCAATTTTGTTTTCAGAACTAAATAACTTCATCAACAAACTTAGAGCTTATTAAGTCTTCCGTGTTGTAATTCCGCTGCAAACCGCACAGCCATGCATGTATACCAACGAATATCAAAACAAAAGGACCCCGCATCTTTGTCGTACAAGAACAGGACAAAAGATCCGTTCTATTCCACCTACAATTACAGCACATGTACCTTTTAAATGTTATCTCAGACTACAATAGGTACCCTTCAGTTGATATCTTCTATGAAGTGTCAAGAATCTTTGTGTCTATACACCTATAGCTAAGATTCGTATAGCTTCGTATTTGTTAAGAGAAAAGGAAATAAAAGCACTAGTTTGATATGCTGTTGAATTTCTGTTATGATTTCTGTGTATTGTTGAAGGAGTCTTAAAACATTATTAAATGGAGATTGTAGTTGGGTAAGTAGGTAGGTACTTGTCATATGTTGAAGTAAACTTCAGTGTAGTTTCTGTTGGAGATTTAATAAACGTTGAGGAAATTGTTACGTCTTTGACTTTTGAAGAATTAATTCGAAACTAAAGTAAACACAAAGATTAATGACATCGATAGACTACGTGTTATGTAGGTAGGTGTGCATGACATTTATTTATTTCCTTAGCGGATAGGATAGAACACAGATTTCATCCTCTGAACATTACAAAAATTATCCATCAATTACAGTATTTATTCATTTATTTCAATGTCGTTTATAAATTTGAGAATTTTCAGCAACTTTTGAAAGCAACTTGTACCGTAAAGTACTCAGGTTTTCAACTATTTGCGGTAACTAATTTACATAGTTAAGTAATAGTTTCATTTTGTCGTGACGATGTTTCTTACTGCCAACTGTTCATTGCTATGCTAAGGGTGATAGGTAGCTGTATAGTCAGGCAATATATTTATGAATGAAAATGGCGATTCACGATATTATTTTTTGGGTTAGTGCCAGCAAGGAAAATCACGAAATTTGGACCTGATGTGATGTTGAATTACTAATAAATATTGATGATTCATATTTGTATTCGCTAGTGGAATCACTAGTAACAATTTAGCAAAGTTACAGAATAAGTACGTAATATCATTTCGTGATCAAGCCTTGAAATAGTAAAATCACTTCACTTCCTATAGATAAATGTAATAAAATAGAACTGAAAAATAAATCTGCTGTTCTTACAGCCGATTTATTTTTTCAGCCGAATTTACTCTAAATTATATGAATATATTTATCAGTCGTAACGTGAATGTTTCCGTACATTTCAATTGATTAACGTATGTTAAGAAACTGGCTCATAACGAAACTGTCTTAAATGTGCTGACTAACAGGATGCGTGATCAAATCACGTAAACTCGAATAACGCCAGTAGCTGAAACTTCTGAATTATTGAAGGAACATACAACTCTTTATTGTACACAAATAGATTTACTGTAGAGACTAGTAATCATCATTTTTAGTAGGTACACTAATTAGCAGGTGAGGTTGGTAAGCATTGATAGAACTTCATGTAGCCAAACAATGGAAACATATAAAATGTGCTTTAAATATAAAATATCTATTCATATAAAAATCAATGCCACTTTTCGTTGTAATGTTATAACTCAACAACGCCTTTACCGATTTGGTCTTGAAATGTTCGTGGAAGTCTAGGGAAGATTCGAATATGTGCCGGGAACCGACATCCACGCGGGCGTATCCGCGGGCAAAAGCTAGTACGGTATATTATGTTGATTAAATCATGTCTAAACTATGCATATCTCAGTGAGAATTAGGCTACTTCACTCGCTCATCTGAGTCGTACCCACACTTAGTTCACTGTGGCACTTAGACTTGACTGAATACAGTGAATACGCGAGCAATTAACGTCATACCGAATTCACTGTGAAATTTCAAGTGAACTTCACTGGCGAAATATTAGTGTTTCTGAAAGTGCGCCGTGTAATAAGTTTATTACTTGTTTCTACAAATGGCTCTTTGTGTACCTTAAAGTTGTTGATATTATACACTTTTGTAAGTTATAAATTATGTAACCGCTGTGACAGATTTTATTTAGGTAATTAGATTTATAAATACATCTGTGGTCTCCTTTATGAGCAAGCCTTTTACCTCCGTCTACCGGACTCTTACTGTACTGCTCCTTAAAATTTCCTATCACAAAACTTGTGAATCACTAGTCCTAGTTACGATTCGAACTCATGCATGGTAGTAGGTACTATTATCTATTCTGTGGCATAGTGGTCGCTTGCACTATCGTGGTACAGTCAGTGACATAAATATCTTGACGACAAAGTCTCAAAAACGATCTTAAAACTCTCGTATTAAGAGCAAATCAAACTGTTTTATTGATTTAATGGTATTATTTCCAAACTATAGGCGTGTACCAAATATCAGAAAAATCAGTAAACTGGAAAGGGATAAAAAACGAAATTAAGATCATTTTGAGTACTGTGTACGTCATCATCTTTCTGATGCTGACTGTACAACATGAGTAGATATACAGAATGCACAATCGAAGTAAATTAAGTGAAAATTAGTTAATACTAAGATTTCACGTTTTACTCGATGAAAATCATGCAGTAAGTACCTACCTACTTAAAATGTGAGGGGACGAATGGGTACCTTAAAAATTAATTAATAGTATTGGTCTCCTACCGAGGGACTAAAGGGCACCTAAAAAGGGTTCGAATTTACAACTTTTATGCTAGGGATCGAGTTTTAGGAGACCAATGGGTGCTGACCCAAACGAATCCATACTCATGGGTGGAATCTAGCTTAAATAAATTTCATATTTCTTCTACCTTTTTATAAAAATACTTAGGTGTACTTCAGTAACGTGAGATGTCAGTAGGTAGTTATTGGGGCTTCTGCATCACGCAAAAAATTATTGGGGCTTCTGCATCACGAACCTCGTTTTGCGTGATGCAGAAGCCCCAATAACTATTATTATGATTATTAACGTTCAATTAGCATTTTTATTCAGTATAATATTTAGTTGGCTACATTACTTTTCATAATTCTATTAAGTCAACTAGATTATTGAAGATTCTTATTATTTGAGCCCATAACGTGAGCCCCTCAAAGCGAATTTGAAAGCTTTTACCATTTTTTCTATAGCAAGGTATTAAAACAGCACTGTACTGCTCATGGTTTATAATTTTTGCAATATGTAGACCACATATTCTTGTGTCAACTATAATTATCTGGACTCGATCTCCAATATTCAAAGTCATATTTTATTTTATTTATAATAGCACGAAATATTGTGTAATTAAAATATTTAAGCAATCCCATACTATTTGTAAGTATTATTTGGGTATTCTACTGACTAGTCAAATTAGGTACTTTTTACTAGACGTCAAAATGATGAGTTTGAGGTAACTTGTATGAAAAAAGATTTAGTGACGTCATAAAATTTAATAGTCAAATCAGTTACTATTACAGGTTGGGTGGATGATTAAAAATAAAGAAAAACGACGCAAATTTTACCGCTCTTTTACCATTCTTAATTTAATAAGCTCGGCTAGATAATTTATTTTAAGTATAGGATAGTAAACAAATATTTAGCGGTTCAAGATAATGTCCATCAGTTTTTATAGCCTACCGTACTTACCTACTCTTTTATCGCAGGACGCTTGTGAATCTTTTGATATCACTAAATATAATTGTATCTAATGATTTTCAATATTATTATTTCATGCCTTCAACAGTCGAGATATAATATTTGTGAAAAAAGACTGAAGTGGGTTGAGATTGTCGGGTGAAGTTGAGAGGAAAATTGTCTCGAACATAAACACTTTGTTTTTTTTTTTTAACCGTGGGGGAAAATCCTTCATGGATGTTATGCCGGACTCCTACCGACTAAAAACCCCCACGGTAACGCCCAGAAGCCTATGGATGGGAGCCCCGGGTAAGCCCTCGGAAGGATGTCCCAGGACTCCCATCAGACCTACGGCTACAATTGCGGCCTCGTCTCGGGGGTGGTTCGGGTGCTATCCCGCGTCTATGGGGGGGTTTTCGGGTGTTATCCCGCTTCTTAGGGGGGGGGGGGGGGGTCGTGCGTGAATCCCTCACGTCACGCTGCCTGCTTCTGTAAAGACGGTGAGCAGCCAACTCATCTCCCTCTCGCTGGAGACCATGGCTCGCACCATGGTCTCGAGCGAGACCACGCCCAGACCCACCACGAGGACCTGGCGCTGTTGCGCCCACGCCGTGCACTCCACCAGCGTGTGGAGCGCTGTGTCATCGCTGCGGTCCTCGCAGTGCTGACACTCGGCCGTGGTTTCCCGGTGTCTTCGCCACAGATACCTACCGAAGCTACCATGCCCGGTAAGTATCTGTGACAACCGGTAGGAGAGAGCACCGTGTCTCCTCTCCAGCCACTCGTCCATGCGAACATAAACACTTGAAGACTCGTTTTCATTACGTCGTTGTAGGCAATATTTTGGTGAGGGCATTCCACTTCACTGGCACACAAAATGTTCACAATAACTTAGCTATTTAAGTTACGAAATGAAAGAGATTTATTACTTTAGAAGATTATAGGATTGATTGATTTGGAAATTTGGAAATCTGAAGTAAAAACTAATAAAAATAAGAACTAATAGTACTAATAGTGTTTTACTTCATATTTCCAAATTTCCAAATCATTGAAAAGCCTTATCGTTGGTGTTGGAAAAGATGACTAATAGGGCTGTTCTCCATCCGACGGTTAACATACAGCCCAAGACAATGTGCCCGCTAGACGGCAATAGGCTCGCCCCAAATTACGTGGGATTAAATATCATAATTAGTGAAAAATGGGTGTTAATACGCCTCTGCCTGCCCCTTCTTGAATTAATAGGCGTGAGTGTATGTATGTACCTATTAAAAACCTGTCAAATTCTTACTGACGGAACCCTCAATTTGACTCACACCTGGCAGATTTATTGCACAGAATTCATTTTCTATTTATTCTAAGGAATATATTATATAAGGATCTTAAAATGTTAACACAACATTAAAATACTCTTTCGTTTTTACAAAGCATTTTTTTTCTCTCGCAATTTATATTTGGAACGCTGTTTGTTTTAGTGGCAGTTGTTTCTTCTTATGATTACAAGCTTACGTCTAAATAAATGAAGTTTAGAATGAATTTTAGTACGCACAACTTGAGATTTTTCCCTGGATCTTGTCGTATATTGCAATTAACCTTATCTTTTTACGTTATTTTTCTTCAAATGCCTCTCCAATTAGTGAAAGGTAGGTAATTTAAAATGTTTCTTTTTTCTCATGAAATTGAAGAAGTATTATATTTATGTAACCAATTTAGCAGGTATGTTTTTGCATCCAAGTGGTTTGTTACAATTGTTACAATGATTTTTTAAGTTGGATTTGTAGCAACTCGTAGTGTAGCAATTTGTATTCTAACTAGACAATCATCTAAATACTTACATGTCAAAAAAGCAACACATACTATAATGGGCTAACTAGAGCCTATTTTGGCACGCTCATATGGCTCTTCGTTAGTTTTCAGGTCAGATTGTGTTACCATAAATCCTAGAACTGAAAATTGGCACAAACCTACAGACTGAAAGAACATTTAATACTTAGTATCAGGAGATAAATTCCGTTAAGTGTGCGTTTTTCCAAACTCATTCAGAAAATCTCAAGGTATCATACTGGCTTTTGCCCGCGATTTCATCCGCGTTAAGTTCGGAATAGAAAGATATAGGACATACTGCTCCTGTTACCAAGATCCAGATGAAGCTCCTTAATTTTCTGTGAGCCTGGTACTTCATGCAAATGCACCAGGCTCAAAGAAATAGATACTGATCCCGTGACTGCGACCCACAGGAACCTATACCCGGGATAAAATAAAGGTCGAACGGCATGAATAGTATCTTATGTCCGTCTCCTGGTTCTGTAAGCTACAACCCCAATAATGTTCAGCCAAATCGGTACAGCCGTTCTTGTATCTTTAAATCTCTGAAGGGGTAAGCTGAGGTATGTTAATACCTACATTGGTATAGTATGCTATGGTATTGCCGCTAGCATCCGCAGCTCCACGTCAGTGCGTGGTTTTTGCGTGAGGGTAGATATTTCACTCGATACGCCCCATGGTTTTTTTTTTAAGAATATTAGAACCGAATAGCAGAATTTTTTTTAAAGAAGTTTTGTATTACTTAGCCCTGTATGTGGCGGTTGCACTTGCCGCTGTTTCTTACTCTCTCATGCAGGCTATGATTTCCGTCAAGCGGGATTTTGTCATTTGCTTGTATATTTACTATCAGATGGTGAACAACCATGTCCCTTCTACGACACCCACGAGGAAGAGATGAAGGGTGATAGGTACGTTGTTGTAAGGCTATTGAATCATCTTAAGAGTATTTTTTTATATCCTGGGTCAGGGCAAAACCATAACCTGATTATAGGCACATAATCCAAACATAATAATAAAACGCAACCGGAAAAATCTTGTCTCTGGCAACATTTATTCTCTTCCTACATAAAAGTTAACACGCCAATAAATATAATAAAACAATTGCTTATTCATGCCTACCTTTATTTACAACTATACGGCTGAGAATTTTTACAACCCAATTAGGTACATTGCCAAAACTGCCTATATCCCATACTAGCCTTCACCTGCGGTTCCGTCCGCTCGGATGTCGGTAACGCAATTTTTTCTCGTATCTCCAATTATTGCGATCCAACAAACGTAAGATTTTATTTCTGATGAAGCCATTTCAAACAAAAAAAAACCGCATCAAAATCCCTTCAGTAGCTCTTGCGTCCATTGTAGACCAATCAGAAAAGAATTCAAAAAAAAAATTGTTGTTCAGTACCTATCGTTAAATGAAATAGTTTTTTTTTTAAATATCATCAATGTACAGACACGACTACTTTTACATTATACGATAGAGGTATAGATATATATGAGATTTTATCCAGAGCTAAAGGGCATTTGTATGGGTGCGATGGGTGCATATTGATAAGAGAAATATTATGAAGTACAGTTTCAAATATGGTCTTGACTATCAATGAGGACAGTTCTCCTAAAAAATAAAAACCAATATGCCCGGTTAGGTTTTTGTGCACGAAAGTTTAGCGATAGCGGAGTTTTGTGCAGTTTACTAAATGATAACAAAACCGGC
The DNA here is from genome assembly GCA_914829495.1 of Eilema sororculum. NCBI lineage: Eukaryota > Metazoa > Arthropoda > Insecta > Lepidoptera > Erebidae > Eilema > Eilema sororculum. The sequence continues at coordinate 8,772,106 of OU618545.1, read as the reverse complement.
CAAGTGTGAGTCGGATTCGCCCATGAAGGGTTCCGTACCGTTATCTTTTATAGCCTCTCTTCAAATCACGTTTATTGTAGGTAGGTACCTATGTATAAAAACAGCATAATACCTACCTACTAGGAAAGAAATATAGATATAAGCTGTAGGTATAGAATATCATAATGTAAAAAAACAAATGATTAAAAAATATAAAAACCCGACTGCCACTGAAAAGATCGAAATAAGTTTGATAGCAGGCGATACCCATTTGCCATCATAAACCGAAAGAAAATTAATGGGTACCGCTTGCTATCAAACTTATTTCGATCTCTTCAGTGGCAGTCGGGCTTTTTATTTTTTAATCATTTGTTTTATTTTATACTTTTTAGTTATGATATGACATGTAGGTAGGTATCTTTTTGTAATATCCTTATAATTTCCTTCATTTTGATACCATACTCGATAAGTTTGAGTCAAAATTATTTTTGACATCATACGTTTTGGCACCAAAAATCCACTATTTTGATTTTTTTGAAATTCTAATATACCTGGTGTCACTCCCACAATCACGGCGAATCAAATGACACCTCACATGTCCAAATCCGGCAAGCCGTTCGCTGTACCTAGGCCGTGCCAAATAAATGGACATACATACATAGTCTCGAAAACATTACCCTTCTTCCATTATAATAATGTCAGCCCTATGTAAAAACTATTCCATTCCCGGAAACATTAACGCATTTTTCTGATCTGTCTGACCAGTCTAACCTAACACTTAAGTAGGTAGATATTTTTAAGATAAATTCTTATTAATCCTGTTGCTCTATATTACCTGATTTATTTCAATGTAGGTACTTTTTAATAAATCTGTTTCACCATTGTTACATATCTATCTACTACTGTATTTTCCCTCTATATCCGAATTTATGAGAGGTAAATTTCTCATTACGGTGTCCGTAAATAATTAAAATCGATTCGTATTGTTGTGGAACAGAACAGAATTGGCTTATTGTTACAAAAATAGCTTTTTCAAATACAGATTCCAAGCAACTACAGTATGGAGTTCTTTACGAATATTAAACGGTTCTTACGGGGTCAGCAGCGCGAGTGTGGCGCACCTGGTGTTGCATACGTTCATAGGCCACGGTAACCACTTTCTATCAGGTGGGCCGTGAGCTTGTCTGCCACCTTATGGTATAAAAAACATATATTATTAAACATTATATACTTTTTTATTTAATTTTTAAATTATAATCTTTACCTTTTTATTTTGTGCTAGCAACACAAACGCTCTCTTACCTTCAAACCTCAAAATTGTACGGACGTGTGTTTCTCTAATCTTATTGTACCTTCTTTAAAATATTTTTATATACTGTTAACCAGCTCCTGTTTTTGGATTTACCACCAACACGCCCAGAACAGCTATCGAAGCAACAATAATCAAGATGCATTAAGATGCCTAGCTTACATTTTGAATACTAAGTATTAGTGTTATATTAGCACTTACTTTTAGTAGGTATAATCGATTTTGTAAATCCCTTTACTAATCACCATCATCATCATCACAGTTTTAGTCCTGGTTACATGCAAACATTGCACTTTATGTTCAGGGTCCGCTCTCCTGTTCCTCTTGATTTAGTTATCCTGGCTTATACGGGAATGGCTGCCGTTATCATCATCATCATCTGGTAATTATTCCCAGTTGCATTCGAGTCTTTAAACTCGTTGCGCGGGGTATGTTTACTTCTTTTATTATGAATTTTATTTTATGGGAGCGAAGGCATCTGACCGCTTACCCCCGAGAGGAAACATTGGCAGCTGTGCCTATTCTGCTAATAGGCACTTAACTCTGAAATTTTACAGTGGTCACCTCAGTTTCTTCCGATTATTAAAAATGGAGCGCTTTTCGAAAGAACAACCCGTTAACAATCGATTTATTGCAGTAACGATTTCCAGAACATGTCAACTGGCAACCAAGATCGTGCGATTTAACGCCGTGCAATTTTTTTCTTTGGGGTTTTGTGAAATCTCGGGTTTGTGCGAATAAACCCGAAACAATTTCTCTGCTAAAATCGAAAATCCAACGCGTCATCGGTGATATATAGTCACATCTCTATGCAAAAGTCATGGAAAATTTCATGAAAATGCCGGATATTTTATTCCATACTTATTCTGAACATGTCTTCTTTAAAATACAATAAAAATATCACAACTCCGTCATAAAATACTTGTTATTATTTTAAAATTAAAAAGTGCACTCTTATTGAGACACCTTTATATATGCATCTCAAGCTGCTCGAAACCCAACTATTCTTTTACCATCGATTGCCTTTTTTGGCTAAGACATTATGATTCTAAACAACAGCACTTTGTCAAGAAATATAATCAATGAACATATCATTAATTATCATTAGTAGGTATTTAGGATCATTTGAAATTATTGAGCTGCAACACTGGTGTTAGGTCACATTTAGTTTCATTAATTGGATAAAACAGATCACATTAATTAGTAGAGACTGACCCGTGCCGCGACCCAGCCATATTGTGTGAAATGGACCGGGAAACGATACAAATTGATACTTAACCTACCTTTAGGCAATATAAATATATTGGTACATTAGCTTTCCGTAGTAGGATATAAGCTTCTATTTCAATAAACGTCTTACAACCGCGATTATCGCAAATTCTGATTAAAAATAATGATCCATCAATTTTCAGGGATAAATAAAAGGCTGGAGTATCCGAGATGATTACCGCTGGAAAAAGAGGGATGTATAAAAGGTGGAGGTGGATTATTATAATAATGTTTTCTATTGGAAGGGCAAGGTAAACTAAAAACAGACAAAGAGTGGGATAGCAGACCTCCATACTCTAAAGCTTACGTAAGTTTTAGGTGGTTTTAGATATAGTCGGGGACGGTTAGCGCCGTGATGATCATGAATGTCTATGCAATTCTGAAATGGCCCATATCCTTACACAAAAATATATAAAGCAATAGAAAAATCGGCTACTTTCCCGACCAAGACTGCTGAACAGTAGCCGAATTGTCGGGTAATAGGTAGATACTTATTTATACAGTTACATAATTATACCAAATAAATCGTGATATTCGCGATAAAGTCCGTTAAAAAATCATTCTTATTTCAATGAGTCATATTATACGCGTAAACTAGAGATCAATCCTAAATAGTAGAATGATCTAGGTAAAACAACTAGGTACCGTGCTGAACAATTTTATAATGTTACAAAGTTGGTATCAAAAATTACGATAAAACAAGAGCTAACGTTTGTTTTACAACTTTTGTACTCATCCCGTGAATGGCGCTATCGCTATCCCAAGGGCGTTAAGCGCGTTTTCAGTGCGAACATGTCAACAGCGTATTACCAAATATGTACATACCTAAAGGTTGCTCTTCACTTACTACATTTGCACTTTTAGTTTGAGTAAATATTTAGATATTGTTTTGTAAGCGTTCTAACACAAGACTAGCATAATCATCAAGAACCCATTCTGTCTTGCCCATACTCACTTTACTCCAAATGATCTTAAGCCTACTTTTTTCCACCTGTTGACTGATTGTTCTGATATTATATAATAAAAATAATAAATGAATAAAACAGTTTGACCGGCTCTCAATACGAGAGTTTTAAGATCATATTGAGACTTCGTCGTCAAGATATTTCTGCTTACGCTGACTGTACCTGCCTAAAGGTCTGTACCTAACTTTATATCTATAATAGTATTCTAGAGGTGAAGAGTTTGTTTGGTTAGGTACTATATGAATCTCAAAAAGTACTGCACCCCTAGACAAGTAACAAATTCGTTGACGGCGTTTTAGAATAAAATTTTGAATAATTGGGATAGACACGTATTTTGACGGTTAAGACAGTGGTCAACATATGCCCATTACATGCATTGATCAATCTATTTTATTCTTTTGTCTAGAGGGTATGATTCGACTTCGAAAATTCCTTTAGTGCTACTCTTATCGGACATTATGAATTTGTGCCGTTTGGAGGCGAAACGTTGGAGTCATAGGGTCCGAGCGCCCGCAATTTCTTCAGGTAGATTGCGAAGCGTATGGTCGAGACGCTTCTCGTGACCAGAAGGCTAGCCTCTTTTTAAGTCGGAGATTATGCATTGCCATACAACGGGGCAATGCTGCCAGCCTTCTGAGAACGCTACCGCTAGAGGCATGCGATGCGGAGGAATTTCATGACGCATTTTAATAATATTTTGCTATAATTTGTATCTTCTTCATAGTGTTAATCCCAGTCGCATCCGTAGCTTTCAGCTTGGAGTCTGGAGTCCACTTTTCTGTGAAGCGATTGCCATCTGACCTCCGCAACCCAAAGGCGATATCGATGCATTGCAGCTAGACCAGTTGTTGGACTTTTGAGGGCTCCAACTACCCGTAACGACTGCCATAAGATGTTTGTATGGCAACCTGGACCGACGGCTTAACGTGCTCTCCGAGGCACGACCAGACCAGACATATTCATGCATACAAATATTTGCATTGGCGGGGATCAAACCCGCGCCTCCTGTGCAGCGGCCGCGTTCACTACCGCTACGCCATCCACGGAGGCTGTCTTGCTATAATTTGTATAATAGGTATTTTAGTTTTAGTAATACCTAAATCATTTGAAAATTCATATAGGCATATGTGAGTGGGGGTTTACGTAAAGCCAGCACAAGCTATGGACAAATATACAACTACATTGGGTTATGAAGTGTGATTTTATTAACATTAATAAAAAAAATATAATAATTCATCGTTCATTCTTATAAATACGCATTTATATTTCGAACCAAACTTATTGGCGGCTCCGAAGTTCATACGCATGCGGGTTCAGGCCAATAGCGTTTGAGAAAAGAGAGCGAGGAAAACGCCGATTTGCCGGAATCCGCACTCGTACGAACTTCCGAGCCGCCATTAAGTTTGGTACGAGGGATAATTTTATTTTAAACCATTGCCCCGATTCCGCTGATTGTCAAACATTGATTTAATTCGATTACATCTGGAAAAATTAATTAGGCTGGTTTTATAGTTACGCGTTTCGGCAGCGCCGTTGAAGCGCGCGCGTTCAGAGATATATGGGAGTAGAAGTTGCGTTTTAGTGTCGCGCGCTTGGGCAGCGCCGTTTAATAAACGCGCGATGTTCGACAGCGCTGTCCAAAGGCGCGCTGCTCATTCGCTTCTACGGCCAGTGTGCGTTTTAGGCTGGTTTTATCGTTACGCGTTTCGGCAGCGCCGTTGGAGCGCGCGCGTTCAGAGATATATGGGAGTAGAAGTTGCGTTTTAGTGTCGCGCGCTTGGGCAGCGCCGTTTAATAAACGCGCGATGTTCGACAGCGCTGTCCAAAGGCGCGCTGCTCATTCGCTTCTACGGCCAGTGTGCGTTTTAGGCTGGTTTTATCGTTACGCGTTTCGGCAGCGCCGTTGGAGCGCGCGCGTTCAGAGATATATGGGAGTAGAAGTTGCGTTTTAGTGTCGCGCGCTTGGGCAGCGCCGTTTAATAAACGCGCGATGTTCGACAGCGCTGTCCAAAGGCGCGCTGCTCATTCGCTTCTACGGCCAGTGTGCGTTTTAGGCTGGTTTTATCGTTACGCGTTTCGGCAGCGCCGTTGGAGCGCGCGCGTTCAGAGATATATGGGAGTAGAAGTTGCGTTTTAGTGTCGCGCGCTTGGGCAGCGCCGTTTAATAAACGCGCGATGTTCGACAGCGCTGTCCAAAGGCGCGCTGCTCATTCGCTTCTACGGCCAGTGTGCGTTTTAGGCTGGTTTTATCGTTACGCGTTTCGGCAGCGCCGTTGGAGCGCGCGCGTTCAGAGATATATGGGAGTAGAAGTTGCGTTTTTGTGTCGCGCGCTTGGGCAGCGCCGCGAAACGCGTGCTACTAATCTCGTTTTATAGTGCACCGCTGTTCAAACGCGTGCTGTTAACAGCGCGCTCCTCAACGGCGCGCCTAGCGGCGTGACGATAAAACCAGCCTTACTCAGGTGTGGCTTAAACCCACGACCTTTCCCTTACAGGTAGAATGCTCTTCCAAATGAGCTAATGAGCCTCACCTAAATCAATTCGAATTTCCCTTTTCTATACTTATATCCGTCTTTAAGGCGACAGTGGAGTCGTCTACCAATACTCTTACGAACTGTTGGATGTCCATTTAATTCTAGACTTAACTGTTATATTTTTAAGTGTAATATTAATTGACATTTTGTAGTTTGAATGAAAAATCTAATGAACTCTTTTTCATTCAATTTTGGTACTTAAAAATATATTAATAAAGTCTAATATTGCAATTTTGCAGTATCAAAGTTATAACAGTAGTTGACAAATAACAAAATCAGGGTCCAAGTTCAAAACAGATTTAAGGCTCCAAAATAACTGCATATTTGTTCGTATCACACAATGTAACATCGTTTATACATTTAATTAACCAAGTTTTGTACACATGCCTCACATCTTCAGGTAATTTCCTTTTTAATATTTTCATTTCTTCGAGTTTTATACTTTTTTTGTTATGCAGAACAAAATCGACGTCCATTGAGCGAACCGATTTGACAACAATACCTCCATACGCTATCCAGTGCCTTTCGAAATGCTTGCGTTCTTCTTCAGTAAAACTTACAAAGTCCGGATAAAATCCTAGTCTTTTATCTTTAAATACATCTGGTAAGGGATTTTCTGGTAGAAACAAATACTCGTTACCATCTACTTCATCTTCACTGATATTTTCATCATCTTTGACATCATTTTTTGATGTTTCTTCATCTGAAGAATCCGACTTTTCTATTTTTATTTTCTTTTCTTCTTTTTTCGTAAGAAACTTATCTATTCTGGCATTTTTTGGACTTGCTTTCGTGGTTTTGGATGGACTATCTTTCACTTTAGTTGGACTGGTCTTGATTTTCTTTGTGGGTGGTTCATCATCTGCAGTATCCGCTAACTTATTTAATAGTGACACATCAGTTTTTTCTTTAGATGTCTTGTACAGATGTTTTAATTCGTCCAAGTTAGTAGCTGTTTTCCAATCTTTGTCATTTCGTATTCGTGTTACCCTTGGAAACCTTACTGAGATTCCATCAGCTGTGTGCAATCCTGCTTTTGTCAGTTCAGTTCCTGAAAAACATTAATTTAGTAAGATTTTTAATTTACGTATTGTTAAGGATATCGCAGCGGAGTGATGCTGTATCCTCGATAGAGGGGGCCTATACTTACTATTTCCTTCTAAACTAGGTATTTAGGTAGCAAAATTAACCTGGCAAACGGTTATCGGACCCTATAGACGCTTCTAACAACCGTATGCGAGTGGGGTCCCGAATTCGATGGCCGAACCAAACAGTGTTATTAGGTTACTCTGATAAAAAAAATCATAGTAGAAAATACGCTACTGTGAATTTTCTATTTCTATGCATAATAATTCATTTGAAATTTTTATAGCATTTATTATGCTAACTTTTTAAGTTCGAAATACATCGGGAAAAATAGCGCTCAAGTGGGATTTGAACCCACGACCTTTCCCCTACAGGGGGAATGCTCTTCCAACTGAGTTATTGAGCCATACCTGAATTCACTTTAATTCAATAAAAAGTATACTTAGAGTCTACCACGTTATAGAACTGTGTGCTTTTTTGAACTATCTCATCCTGACTGGTAAAATGTACAACATGTGTCTGAAGCAGTGTAGGCTGTTAATATTTAAGTCCTGTTCGAGTGTTATACTTTTTCAATTAAAATTCACAAAATAATTACTAACCCGTAATTTCCCAAACAGGTTGTTTCTTAGGGTCAGCAGCGACAAAATCTGGCACCATTCCTTTATTACAGTTCAGCCAAGACGGGACTTTATAGCTGTCTTGCGATATCTTCACCATAAGTGGGGACAATTCTTTCTGTAATCTCTCTAGAGTACTGTCGTCATGACCGGTGTGGACTTTTGTTACTGTAACCCATTTGTTTGTTCGAGTATCGTTACAACCCATCAGGAATACTGACATCATGCCCCCTTTTTTGCCAGTACCTGAAATTAGAAAATAAATACAATAAGTTTAATGTAATTTACGGGTGTACGGGCCTCAAATGCAAAGGGGCCCAGACACAGTGAATTTTTTTTCGTAAAGAAAGCCCCTCAGATATTACCCCACCGCCCAATGGAGTCGGTGATGTGGGACTCGAACCGACTAAAACTTTAGATACCGGTTGCCCTTACTTACTAACTTACTTCCAGCGGGGGACGCCGTCGACCGGACGGGTGATCTGCCCTCTATGTGGGCCATTTCACCCAAATCCCCTGCCCGGTTACCGGTTAAATACCGGTTGCCCTTAATAAAACACTTTCTTCGCAACCCAGCTGACCCAGGGACATATCCGGTTTCGAGACAGGCCTCTAGGTAGTGAGGAAGTGAAAGCCAACCTGCAAGTACTACACCTGCTGACGAACGAGACTCTCTGGCGGTGACGCAATCATAGCAGAGTGATGTTGAATATAGGTGCCATAGGTTTCCTTGTATAGTTCAGCTAGGAAAACAATTTTTAAACTCTCGCGTTCCATGATATACAATAATAAAGTACGTTTGTACCTACACAATGATCGCGTTAATTCCCGTTATTATTATTGTATAGGAAAACAATTTTTGTCGCATTGCATCGACGTTAAGTAAAACATCTCTTAACATCCACAGATATCAACCTGTATAAATATAAGGAAGGATTAAGATAACATTTGATTTTAAATGACATTAAATGACTATGTGAATCACTTCTGAATCTTAATCTATAGATATCCGTAAAGTGACCATTATCGCGCTTCCGTGCTTCGGAGGGCATGTTAAATATCAGTCCGGTCTGGTTAAAGCTGTTAGGTCAAGACAGAGGCCTGTATGGGCGACCTGAACAACTCTGTCAATGATTGGCCACTAACGACAACTCAGGATGGGAGTTCAGACGCCGACTGCTTCCTATATTGGAATGTCTAAGGAACATTATATTTTAGTAGAACCCAGAATCTGAGGTGAAACATGAATGGAACCAAGAATACCTACCGAACCAAGCTCCTAATACAACAAGATCGACTGTGTCAGCCATTGCTCCATCAAATAGGTAGTCTTTCTTCACTTTCAGCCAATGTCGCTTGCCCGGCTCATATGTGGACTCCAAGTCTTTCAATACTAAGCCTTCTAAGCCCAGTTGTAATACCTGAAATTTTAAGTGAATATTCTGTAAATGATTATATTTCGAAAAACATTGGAAAAAATGAAATGTTCGTAAGAATGTTGGTAGATGGCTGCACCGTCGCCCTTATAGACGGATATAAAGAGAAGGAAAATTTGGAATGATTCAAGTGTGGAGCTCAGTTGGAAGAGCAGTCCCCCTGTAAGGGAAAGGTCGTGAGTTCGAGTCTCTCTTGAGCATTTCATTTTTTCCAATGTTTTTCGAACTTTAAAGTTAGCATAATAAATGCTATAAAAAATTCATTCAAATGATTATATTGTTTAATGGGTGTATGCTGTATGTGCTCCACCAAAATCGTTAGCTTTGCCCGCATGGAATTCTGTTCCTGCTCTCGCAACCCTATTCCAGGGATAAAAAGTAGCATTTATTATTCCCAACTATATACTATCACATACCAAATTTCAGCCAGAACCATTCAGCCTTTAGAGTGTAATTGAATATTCAACATCCAAACATGATTAACTTTTAAACTCTCACATTCCATAATATACAATAACAATAACGGGATGTACCTATACCATGATCGTGTTAATTCCCGTTAGTGTTATTGTAAATCCAAACAATACATATAACAAAAATTATTATAATATAAGGAAGGAAGGAGAATACATACCTCAGCAATCATTTTAGCTAAATCTGATGGTTTTTCAATCAATTTCTGTTCAGAAAACATAACATGGTTTGTTACTTCAACCATATTATCGAGTAAGATCTGTCTTCTCTTTCTTATTGGTAAATCTATTAATACTTTGCCATTATAATATAAACAGTCGAACACAAACAGACAAACTTGTGCATCTTTGAATTCTGATTGCTTATGTTTACCTAAAGTACCGAATGGCAACGGTTTTCCAGTATTAACATCAACCATTAGCACTTCCGCATCCAAAATTAAGTCTGTGCCTTTCGGAAAAGCTTGAGGTAAATAGTCCTTAAAATGACTAACTTTATGTGCCATTACAGGCTTTAAAGCTCTCGAAAAATATTTGAACTCGTCTCCTTTTTTATGAACTTGAACTCTTTCTCCATCATATTTAATTTCCGAGAACATTCCATTCGGACATTTTTTCATTGCCATCTCTACTGATTTGCAGGCTTCAGCTAACATAGGCAACACAGGTGTCATAAGGGACAGTTTGGCTTGAACACCCTTTTGTATAGCATCTTTGTGTTTCACACTACTGCTCTCAGACAAAATTCTATCCAAAACCATATAGAGGTCTCGGGATGTCTGAAAAACACTGTAGGCATCAGGATGGACACCTTCTAATATGTGTTTTGGTCCTGCATTTATTCTCAAATCACCTTTAACCAATCTGATCAACATTTTTAAATCATCCGAGGTGCATTTTTTTACCATTTTCTTAAAATGATATATTTGGTCTTCCTCTTTAGTCAGTTTAGATAAATCCTCTAAAAAATTATCAACTTCTTCAATTGTAAGAGTACTTTCTTTTGCAGATTGAATCTTGGACTTTTGAAAAAATGTATATATTGTGTCAGCAATATCTCCTTGCTCTAAATGTGTTAACATATCATCTTGATCCATAGATAATATTCTTGAAAACAATTTAACCAATTGTTTATTTTTTAAATTATAAACTCGCTTCGATACCTGAGGTAACAGTAACTTACACCAAAGAGTAAGATCTCCTTGAAATGAACTGCCATTAGTGCCATTTCTAAAGAAATTATTGACAACTGATGTTTTTTCAGTATAAGCGTCTACTCTTGATATCTTTTTACACAGTGTAAAGAAGGTAGAAAATTTGTGATCATCTGTCGCAACTTGTCCAGAACTTTCACTACTATCTTTACTTGTATTTGCAGTAGGAGACTTCATTACAGGAACATTTAAAATCACCTTAGCGGTGTACTTCCCTTTATTTTTATCTGCATATAGTTTCTCCGTTTCATTAAGCTTCTTCAATATAAATTCTTGGTCTTCTTTACTTATGTTGTCCCAATTACCGATGTCGCTTATAGAATCTACACGTTTAGTAGCCGGTCGCTGTTTCAATAACACATTCATGAAACAATCTACATGATACCATGATTTCATACTTTGACCTTCTCCATATGGACTTGCTACAAGCTTTGCTAAACGTAGCTCTCCACTAGCGCAGTTAGTTTTGCATCCTTTGCACGAAGCCCGGCCGCCTTTAGCTCTATCCACAAAAAATGGTGTAGAATCCGTCATAGTTATTTTGATTTTATTGCAATTCTAAAACAACACAACACAATAACACTAATACATTGCTTAGTTTCATAAATTCAGTAGGCAAGTTCCTATAAAAAGACACATGTTTTCTTATTGAAAAACAAACAAATATTGACTCAATACCGAATGTTGTACATGTTAAAACATGTTGCAATGAATAATTTACAATACGCCGTACGCGTATTCCGACGTAACTGACGTTGTTGACATGACGCGATGACACATGACACACTTTTGACAGTTGAGAAATCTTTTAAAAATGACAGCATTAGAGATGCCCAAAAATTGCGCTACGTTATTATTGTTATTACAATAATACGTCGTTATTATTACAATACTAAAAAGCTACATTTCTTTTCAAAATTATACTTCATCAATACATAAAATTTGTAATGTATCCGATATTAAATGAATGGACAATTGAAATGTGCCAACAAACATTTAAATTATTCGTTATTTATGTTGTTACTCCTGTCCTAGCTACCTAACTGTATCGGTACTGCGCGTATAAATGAATAAACTGTTGTTGCGTTGCGAAAATGTAAAGTCAGCGCACCACTATTGACGTTTAGTTTCACGCATGCGCAAATGTCTTCCGAATTTAATGAACTTTCAGGCAGAACGCTAGCTTGAAAAATGAATGTTATGGATAATATTAAATTATTATAACTATTAAAAACCATGTTAAAACGATAAGAATGTACCTATTGTATAGATATAGATCAAACATGTATAATTACTTATAGTTCTTTATAGTAGGTATAATTATAGTATAATTATTATTTATAGTTCGTTAGATAAAAAAATATTGTCACTCACCACTACTTACTAAATCTGAATATTTTTCGAGGTTAAAGCAGGTGATTACTTCTATGGATCCCTACTATCTGACTGTTCGGAACAAAAATTTGTATACCACTGCTTGACCTCAACATTGCGCGTTGCTATCAACCTACAAAATGGGGTTCTTCAAGAAGACATTAGAAGGTTTTTATAGGATTGGAAGCACGAGTGTATATCCGTGTTTCACACGTCCATAGGCCATTGTAACCGCTCCCCATCAGGTGGGTTGTATGCCGTGTAGTCTTGGGTGATACACAAAAAATTTAAAAAACCCCCGTCACAAAAACACCAAAAAGTTGAAAATAAATGAATAAATTTTAATTCAACGGTTGCCATGTCGGGGGACCTTAACTGGTTAAGTACTCCTTTGTATCGTAAGGTCCCCCGACATGGCAACCGTTGAATTAAAATTTATTCATTTATTTTCAACTTTTTGGTGTTTTTGTGACGGGGGTTTTTTAAATTTTTAATTTAATTTTTATTTTATACTTTTTAAATTGATCTACTAGTCAAGCTCTTTCATTTGATACCCATATTGAGGGAATTATAAAGAAATACGTATTCCAACATGTTGTGGCGGCGGCCATCTTGGACCGATTTTTTTCAAACATGGCTAAGAACACTCCCGACTAATATGCCTTTCAAACAAAAAAAACTACATCCAAATCGGTTCATCCGTTTGGGTGCTACGGTGCCACAGACAGACACACACACACACACACACACACACACACAGACACGTCAAACTTATAACACCCCGTCGTTTTTGCGTCGGGGGTTAATAAAACAAACCTAACCAAACCTTTTTTGCGTGCGGAATCTCGCGTTTCCGTGTTTCACGTGGTAGACTCGAAACGGCTAAAACCACACGCTGTTTTGTTATATCGGCGTATGTACTTACCCTAAAGTACCAAAACAAGACCACCCTGAAGAATTAAATGTGTATTGACTTTACTTTCTGTTTATTTCCAGCATCATCATGTCACCAGGAGTTCAGCAGTGACACCACGAAGCACGGTACACTGACGTCTCCGCACTACCCTGCGGCGTATCCTCAAAACACTCACTGCCATTATGAATTCTTCGGAAGGGGCAAGGAGCGAGTTAGATTAAGTTTCCAAGACTTCTATCTGTATAAGTCACCGGATGGATCTACAGAGTACGTATAAACATGTTAAAATACTTAATTGTAAAAAAAAACAACACAGGCCGTCTTTTTTTTTTGGAAACCTATTGGCGCTTAAACTTTACAGCAGAAGTGTGGTTCGCCATCCGACAACCGTAAACATACGGCCCATGATAAATTACTTACTCAACAGCAATAGGCTCACCCCCTATTACCTACGAGGGACCGAAAATTATAAATCAAAAAATGGCGAATATAATATATGGGGTTATTGAGGTTCGTCAAGAAGGACATTAGTAGGTTATTACAGGGTCAGCAGCATGAGTGTGACTCCCTGTTGCACATGTCCTTATCTTGGCGACCATTGCTTTGCTAGTAACTGCCTTTGCCGAGGATAATAATGGCCTCATCCCTATCGAAAACATGAGCTCTTTGGGTCCGGACTCCGACGAACTACGAACAACCGTGTGCTACCGTTCCTGTCAGTTCTGTGCCTGACCAAGCCTCCCACTCGATAAGAATACAGAGACGGAAACCACGTTCGTCAGTCACTCTCGCTATGACAGTGCCCTCTGTCCTCTGGTATTATTAGTGATACTTGCAGAGTATTTCAAGACATATGCCACTTTCATCAATAACCCCTGAAAAAAAAGAAGAAGAAGGCGTTATTGCTCAGGATGCACCATGAGAACATTTCCCAGCTTAGCTACGCAATAAATTGCTTAGTATGCCCACCAATTTTACTGCTTCCGTACCTTTAATTACCTATATTGATGGTGTACAATTGGTGCTTTGCCTAAGAGAACGTTTATGATTAAAGTTAAACTTGAATTATCTACTAAAAAGTTATGAGGGCACTGTACACGCCAGGTTCAACTCACTTAATGTTATATTGTAAAATGCTTAAGAGCCGTAGAGAAAACACATACACTAAACTTAACGTTACGTTGGTCAGTTTGTCCAATTAATGACAAATAGTCATTGAACATACAACTTTTAGTAAGCACCTTTAGGTACGAGTATGTAGGTAATATATTTCAAAGCGCTTATTATTGGTATTTTACTTGAAGTTTAATCTCGATGGTGTAGAACATGCACAGATTCATCATGATAACGTGATTTTTTTTTTGAAACCGCTACACTGAGGAAGTACCTACTTGCTAGATGTAACTAAACAGAGTTAGGTACCTACACAGGATTACCTCCCGCAGCCTAGTGGAAGATAAAATTACTATCCCAGTCGCATCCAAAGCTTTCTGCTAGAAGTCTGGGGTCCGCTTTTACTAGTCTAACTGCGGATTTGGCTGAACTTCGATATTTTCTGTGAAGGGACTGTTGCTGACCTCTACAATCCAAAGATGATATCGAAATATTGCAGCTAGACCAGTTGTTGGACTATTGAGGGCTCTGACTACCTACGACTGCCATAGATGTACGTATGGCAACCGGGACCGACAGCTTAACATGTTCTCTAAGGCACGACCAGACCAATACAAATACCCATATTCATGCATACAAATATTTGCACTGAGCGGGGATCGAACCCGCGCCTCCTGCGTAGTGGCCGCATTTAATACCGCTACGCCGCCGTGCGCCACGGAGGCTGTCAATTACTAATTATTTTCCCAAAATCCTTAATCAGGTTAAAGTTTAATAAAGTATCTGTCATTAATTATTTCACAGTTGCACAAATGTGGATTCTTTGCAAGCATTCGTCAACGTGGACGGGCGGTTAGAAAAAGTGGCAATGCACTGCGGAATCGACCTCCCCAAGCCTATTATGTCGAATGGACCGAAACTAATGCTGGAATTCCGTGGAACACAATCTTCGAGATATGCAAGAGGATTTAAAATATCGTATTCGTTTGTAGAAAGTAAGTCGGATTCAATCACTACACTAATGTTTTAATTCCATGTCCATCAGGGAACTAAACGCGTTTATGTGCACATCAATAATTTCAAGTGTCAACTAACAGTTGATTGGTAACGATATTGGAGCGTAATTATAATGACTAATGAATGTCTGTACGCCCTCTATAGCTATTATCTTCTATATGTATAAACCTAATTGTATATCTAACCAGGTATCTACCTAATTTCATCGTATAGTGACACTTGTAGATATCTGCATTCGTCTGTACTTGAATCAGAGTATGTTTAGGAGTACTTTTACTATTTATGGAATGTCTTGGTGCACCTACTGGACACTTCACAGCGGCCTTTGTAGTAGGACCACCAGGACAGAGGTTTCCCCGTGCTCTACCAGTAGGACCATGACGACGCACTCGATATAAGTATAATCTTGTCTGATTCATCAACGCAAAACCTGTACCGCTGGGCCCACGAACTTAAATTTTCGGCATTAGATGCCCTTCATGCTTTAAGCACCCATGATTTTTTTTTGGAATTGTCGTTACGAAGGGATAACCGTATAGGATTTATATATACGAATTTCCCGGGTGAATCTAGGAAGTCCATGTCCCTGCTAGTACCTGTGTATAATTCTGAATCAAGATATATTTTGTTTGAAATCTGTTTCTAATTTACATCCTTCTCACTTTTCAGATTTTGGAATTAACACTGGGAGGCAGCTCAAAGAGTTTCCATGCGCTTTCGTGTATAATAGTAGTGAGGCGCGCAACGGTACGTTTGCGTCACCCAACTCGCCAGGACCCTATCCTAGGGATACGGAGTGTACGTACTTCTTCCACGGCGGCGAGACTGAAAAAGTGCACCTGCATTTCACGAATTTTGACGTCGAGGGTGTATCGCCGTACGTATGAGTTATCTTTTTAATCTAACGAGCATACCGGATCCATACGATTATAGATATAAGCTGTGTGATAACACAGCTTGCTAAAGTGCTTGTTAGAAATGGGTTCACATAGGTAGTGTAATGTACAGTAATTGAACCCAGAGACCTCTGAATATAGCCTGAGGCCTCTTAAGGCGGACTACCTACTCAATCACTAATCCACCGACCGTAAATTCATCATGATTATGAAAAGAGTTCTCGCTGTGCGAATCTCATAATAATAAATCTGTGAAATAAAAAAAGACTGTGGTGTAAAAATAACGCTAATGCCGATCACATTAAAAAAACTGAATAGATCTGACTGAAATTTGGAACAGGGATAGATTATAGTGGGGAATGACAGATACACTTCCTTTTATCCCTAGAATAGGTTATCATGGGTTGCAGATAAAGCACGAGAATTCCACAGCATTGGAACTGAGGGTATTCGCTAGTAGGCCTTTAATCAATATCCAAATAATCCCTTTATTTTAAATTCCAGGTGTGAAGCAGTATCGGCGAGTGATTATGTCGAATTTTCGAACTATATGACTGAAGACAATAGATTTGGTAGATATTGTGGACAATGGAAAGAGTTCCACGTAGAGTCTGAAAGGAACTTCTTCAAAGTTACATTTAGGTCCAACGACCGCTTAGACGGTACAGGTTTTAAGGCTGTGTACCAATTTTTAGAAGCCACTGACGAGTATCGGGCTCCACCAGTGCAAGACAAGGCTTCAAGTTCTCCGTGTAAGTATTTGCATCAATGTGCGTTGAAACTACAAAATGTATAACCAAAGATACTACAAAATCTGTAGTAGGTTGAAGAAAAACGAATCTAAAATTTATGAAAGTCTGATTACGAGGGTCAAACTGAAAGTTCTTAGAACTGGCCACTTATAAACAATATAATAAAAAAATAATTCTAAATTTGAATGAATTTTTTATAGCATTTATTATGCTAACTGTTAAGTTCTCACTTGTCTCACTTGAGCATTTCATTTTTTCCAATGTTTTTCGAATAATTCTAAAATTTGAAAATAGAACTCTTTGCCAATATTACTGAGTATATATTTCATTCATTTATCATTTGTTTTACGATTTGGCGGCAAATTGAAAATTGTCTGTGTCACATTAACATGAATTTAACACGAGAAAATTTTCGTGCAATGATTTTTTATGACTTTCGATGTCATTTAAGTCAACAAGAAAGTTATGATAGACTACGATTGGCCTTTCACGATGAAGCCCCATCTCGTGCGACTGTTTACAACTGGTTTAATGAGTTTAAACGTGGTCGCACTAATCTCACTGATGATTTACGTGAGGGACGGCCTTCTACGGCGACGACTGAAAATAACATCTGTGTTGAGCGGCGTATGATAGAGACTGACAAAAGAGTGACCTATCAGCAGATTCGGACAAGCTTAGGCATCGGTATGAGTCAAGTGCACAAAATCCTCCACGAACATTTAGCGGTCAGGAAGCTTTGCGCCCGGTGGATACCTCATAATTTGACTGAGGCTCAAAAACTCCATCGTGTGGATTGGTGCCGTAAAATGATTGAAAGATTTAACGGAGGTGACTCTAATGCTGTGTTCGACATACTAACCGGTGACGAAAGCTGGATTTACTGTTATGATCCTGAAACCAAAAGACAATCTGCTCAGTGGGTGTTTCCTTTCGAGGAGTTGCCAACTAAAGTGAAGAGAGATCGAAGTGCGGGAAAAAAAATGGTGGCCTCGTTCTTTGGAAGGATAGGTCATTTCGCAACAATTGTGTTAGAGGATCAAAAAACAGTTTCTGCAGAATGGTACACTACCAATTGTTTGCCACTTGTCTTGGAAAAAGTTCGAGAGAAACGACCTCGCAGTAGGATCCTCCTTCACCACGACAACGCCTCGTCGCACACCGCCAAGCGAACGATCGACTATTTGGCGACATCAAACGTTGAATTACTGGGTCACCCGCCGTATAGCCCGGACCTCGCGCCTTGTGATTTTTATTTATTTCCAAAAATTAAAGAAAAACTTAAAGGAAAGCGGTTTATGAATGCTGAAGAAGCGGTGGCTGCGTATCGCGATGCCATTGAAGAGACCCCTAAGGACGAGTGGGCAAAGTGCTTTTCCCAGTGGTTCCATCGCATGCAGCGGTGTATTGACGTGAATGGACAATATTTTGAAAAGATATAATAAAACTAATAACTGGGTAATGTAATCAGTTTTTGATTTTCTAAGAACTTTCAGTTTGACCCTAAAGGAAAATTCGGATTCCACGGCGTCGGCCACTGAGAGACCAAGTTACGAGCCTAATCTAAAACGCTACGCTTCATTGCACTAATATTTATTGCAATATAAGTCATTTTCATCACAGCGTTAATCCCAGTTCCATCCAATACATAAGCTCGGGACAAGAGCAAGAGAGCAGACACCGAGTTCAAAAGTGCGAACTTTGGCTGTAACCGGGATTGGCACTTGTATGAAGAGTAATGTGGAATGTACGCACTTAGTTCAGTTACACGGGTTTCTATATTTTACTAGTGAAATCCATAACATAACATAAACTCACGCCTGTATTCCCCGAAGGGGTAGGCAGAGGTGCTAGCACCCACATTTCACCAGTTTATGTTTAGGTCCCAATGTAATACGTGGCGAGCCTATTGCCATTAACCGGGCACTTATAAACCTGCGATAAATACACACATAACTTCGAAAAGCATCGAAAAGTCATTGGTGTGTGCCATGGTAAACCTGGGATCGAACCCGAGACCTCGTCTCAGCAGTCCATTACCCATACCACTAGGCTACCGCAGATCCTTCCATGTATGTATTAACCTTATACTTTGTTTATTTTCAGGTATATTTGAACATTTTCTAATGCTGATCATCCTCGCAATACCGCAACTTCATCATCAACTATATCATTAAATAAAGTGATATTAGATTAAATATTATTATAAATAGTCTAATCCTGTATATTTTGTATAATAGTATGTGCCATACACCTGTAATTACGTAGATATGCAATATTTTCTATAAAGTCGCGTTTTTAGTTTTCTCTATTACTTACTTACTTACCGAATACCTAAAGCAATATCATGCAAGACACAATAAAGATTTATTCCTAAAGGCACGTCGTAATAATGAAATAAAACTATTTGAAATTAATTGTATAATTTATAATATTATGTTCATAATACCCTTATATTTTATCGAACCTTTTTCCAACTGGCTGGGGTCGGCTTTCAGTCTACCTATGTATGAAGCCTATGTGTCAAGCGATTGCCATCTTTTATTTCTAATGGCCTCCGTGAGCAGGAGGCGCGGGTTCGATTCCCGCTCAGTGCAAATATTTGTATGCATGAATATGGCTATTTGCATTGGTCTGGGTGTTTCTATGTATAATATGTATGTATTTACAAAAAAAAGTATAAATTATGTTTATCCGCATTCTAGATTCCATAACACAAACTATAAAAGCTTACCATGGGTCTAGATAGCGTTGTGTAGAATGTTGTGGAATTTATTAATCATCCTTCCTGGTATCCATAACTAGTAGAACCGTAGAACGTTTAGAACCTATGAATGAAGGTACCTAATCTAAGGTGACAAACTATACGACTAAAGATTATCCGTGTGGTGACGGAGAAAGAATACAAGTATTACCAACCCGTCTCATCCAGAGGGTGTCTAGCAGTGGCGACTAGCAGAAAAATACACATGCGACAGCACTGCGAGAGAAGAAAAACTCGAAATAAAGTCCTGTACCAACCCGTCTGGCCAGCGTGAAAACAGTAAGCCAAAGTAGGTATAGCCAACACCAGATCATACGTATAGGCATAGAATAGATGATAGTATTGTCACAGGTAATGACCTGATGAATGATTTTTTTTATTTTTTTTTATTTATTAAACAAAATATACAAATTGCTTATAAAGTATTTACAAAATAATACCACAAAAACTCATTAGTTTTACTGGGCATTATAGCCGTCAGTGGTTACTTATTTAGGAGTAGGTTAGTAAGTTGGGTACAATAGACTGGAGATTCCCGGTGGAGTAGGTAAATCATGACCATCCCAGCTGTTCCTGTGGTGCCGTAAAGGCGACTGAGGGATAGGGCTGTTCTCTATCCGGCAGTAAACATACAGCCCAAGACAAAGGGCCCGCTAGATGGCAATAGGCGTGCCCCTTATTAAGTCATGTGACCGAAAATCATAATTGGCACCTCTGCCTACCCCTGAGGTGATTAACAGACGTTGTTAGTTTATGGATGGATGGATAAAGTAGTCCAGAAAAGTCCACATACCAATCTGGGCTCTATGCAAGGCATACAGTGCAAACTTTTGACGCAACTGGGAAATCGTTATGAGAATGACGATGATTTTTTTTTATCGTGCGATAAATCCCCACGGATACCGCCCCCACGGAGCCGGTGGAGGTGGTAATGTCGGACTCGAACCGACTAAAACGCACGCCGTCTTGGGTCCTGCCGGTGGTGAGATTGCCAAAAGCATATCTCTTGCACCCCGGCAGACCCAGGACCATCTCATTCGAGATGGCCCCCTTCGGGTTGTGGGGACCGCAGGGTCCCCATCTAGCCCCGGTTACGGGAAGGCGCACTTTGCGCCGCCGCCGCGGCCTGCTTCTGCTAGGGTGACAGGCAGCTCCACCGGTCACCACCAGGCCAGCGCTTATGGAGGACGGAGGTCGTTCTGCGGAATGACGATGATGAGTTCTTTGTGCCATTCCTGCATTGATTCCTTTACTTGGCTTTTTACTGCGAGTGGAAGACCTGCGTCGAGGTTCGTCCGTCAATCAGTACCTATCGATGATCGATGGGTTTTACTATTATTGTGCATCCTAGTTTTTTTTATTAGCAAAAAGAATATTAGAACGAAGTTACTAATATTCCATGTAACCCGTCCAACTAAGCTAAATTGCTTGTGTGGGGAGTTAGTTCACGTCGGTAGTGTAAAGGCCAGGATTCGAACCCGGGATCTCTTGATCGTAAGGCCGACTCCGTAACCACTAAGCTACCGACGTGACGCTTGAACCTAAGCCTACAATAACTTAAATGTAATCGCGAAAATAATACATTTTACGACTTTAAATTTTTTTTTTGTTATTAAGTAGGTTGTGAAACGTGAAATTTGAATTAGATTCATACTGCGGTGTGATTATTATTCTCGTTGGTATTTGGTTCCTACAAATACTAGGTTAAACCACAGAATAAGTAATGGTATTTCATAGCTAAAGTTTGCCTAGATAAGTTGCATAATCGAGGAAATGATTACCAAGGAAGTCTACGTTAGTAGAGTGTAGAGATGCGTCTGGTTGGTAAGTATGTAAGTACATTCTATTTTTCGTGTGGATATCTCTATGGGTATTCACCCGCCAGTCAGGGAGGTAGCTATGTGGGACTCAAACCTACTAAAATCACGCGAAGTCCAGTGTCTCAATCTCAGTAACCGAGGCGTGGAGGAGGAAGAGCCAGAAGGTGGCTTTGAGCTCCGAGGGCACCGTGGCGTCGGATGCAATCGGGACTGGCGTCGACTGGATGATGGTGATGGTAACATTGGTAACCCAATATGGGAAATAAGAAAGGAGTTGGCACGAGTTGGGGGGCCAAAGCTTCCGTCCTTCGAACATCAGCAATAGCCCTCATGTACTCTGTGGCAGAATACTGTGCGCCAGTGTGGTACCGAAGCGTGCACACCCACAAAATTGACACCCAATTACACGAAGCCATGCGTACCATAACAGGGCTAATTAAATCAACTCCACTACCATGGCTTCCTGTTCTGGCGCACATCCCGCCTCCAGAACTACGAAGGTACCAAGCTGCGGCCACTGAGTGGAAGAAATGCTGGCAGGTGACCAACGGAGAGCCGATGCCAGTCCGAAGGACAATTGATGACCTGCCACGCGACCGCCTGATCTCAAGGTCCCCAATCTGGTCCGATAGGGCCCTTATGGAGGAATACGACCTTGGAGAGCAGTGGCGGGCGTCGTGGGAGGAATTTCAGCACCATCCCTGGAAGGACCTGGTACCTGACCCCACCACTAAGCCGCCCGGTTTTGACAGTTGTCGTACGGTGTGGTCAAGGGTCAACCGGTTCAGAACTGGCCACGGAAGATGCAACTACCATCTTCACAAGTGGGGACTTAAAGATGCGCCGGACTGTGATTGTGGAGCTCCAAAGCAGACAACGATGCATATAGCAGAGGAGTGTCCACTCCGTCGTTTCCCTGGAGGAATGCGTGAGCTTCATGACCTCACACCGGCAGCAATAGACTGGCTTCGCCAACTAGACGTCGACATATGAGGACTCGAGCAGAGGCCATACGAAATGATGATGAGAAAGGAAAATCCCTCGCTCCCCGAAAAATCAATTATTCGAGTCGAGAGGGGTCACAATTTAAAAATCGTGATGAACCTTGAATAGTTACTGAAGAAAATGTTTTACTTATGATGTATATACCTATCATTATCGGGAGCTTTAAACGCTACTTGGAAAATAGAAGTAGGCACTTAAGTGCGGTGTGACCTTCTTGCCGCGACTTTGCCTTTAGCTTACCATCAGGCGAGGTTAGTCAAATTGACGTGTCCATTTATAAAATAAAAAAAGTGTAAGTATTTATGGCACAAATATTTCTAAGCAATAATTTTATGAAAATTATGCAACTAAAATCAGTTAAAAAGCGCTAAGGTTACACCACTACCTTTCGCCTTGGTTCATTGGTTGTTGCAGAGTTGTTCACCGCGCGTTGACAGGTGTGGCGGCGCCACAGTCGCTAGTTTGCTGGATGTTCACACGCGCGCCACCCGTCCCCACTCCGCCGTACGTCAATTCGAGTTCGTTCGCCGTTCTCTTCGGTATCCGTCGACTCGCTGTATTTCGTTACTGTCGAAGTCCGCGAAACTTTTTCGAAATTTCCGAAAAGTGTTAACAAAAGCACTATATTAGTATATTTTTGTGTGAAATAAATTGTGTGGAAAACGTTGTATTTATTGTGACTTAGGAAAGTGTGACGGCCGAGTGGTACTGTGAGTGTGATTGTGGTCACAGGTGTCGCATTCCAGGGGGGACGCCGACGCAGCCTCCGTGCCCAATACTGTAGGCAGGTGGACCGCTAGACAATCCTACTTATTTGTATGTACAATATTTGTTAATTATGAATTATTATTATACCTTTATAAAGCAGAAAGTAAAACTTCGACCGTATACTCGTTTTTACTTATTTCAGAACTAGTTTTAGAAGTGGGTATATTTTGAATATCGAATGGGTACGCTGGAACGTAATTTTGCCGGGTAATTAAATTGTTTGCTTTGAATTGTGTATTTTTATACTACAAACGCGGTTGATCTAAAGTTAAAGCAAAATTTTATTTCTTTACTACACGACCGTCTTTTCTAATAAGATGTTAAAATCTATTACGAAGGAAATTCATTTATTAGTAGGTACATACTATATCTATTTGTTTCATCCCTGACAATAATAAAAAGTATGTAGGTACCCAGACTAAGGCCGTATTCTAGAATGACACTCAAGCCTGAATAGCGATTTATCTGAGAACATATTGTATAGACAGATTTATAGATTTTACCAAGATTAAACATATTGCCTATTACTCTGTACTCTATATAGCTAGCCTACCTACGAAAAAGTTCCATGTCATTGCAGAAACTCGCACTTTGTACCTATCCAATTATTAGGACAATTATTACAATCATTAAGCTCATTTGAAATGGTTAGTTTGTAGGTAGGTAAGTAGGTATAGTAAAAAATACAGGTATTTGCATACCTGCTTTTATACCTACTTGCTCAAGATGGTGTTCGACCAGTTTCAATAGTCAATATCTACGGATATTTATCATTTCTAACATCAGTCTTTGAAGCTTGTAGGTACATACCTACATCATCATTCATCACTACACTTGTTGTAGTTATAAGAAACAATATCTTGAACCTATGACAATCGAGCCCTGGCGCGCGCGCATTGTTTTGCACCTAGGTATAGTAAGCATCATAAAAGAAATATCTTGACGACGAAGTCTCAAAATGATCTTAAAACTCTTATTAAGAGCAAATCAAACTGTTTTATTGATTTATATGATATTATTGTCCAAACTAAAGGTGTGTACCAAATATCAGAGCAATCAATCCACTACTGGAAGGGGGTAAAAAATCGAAATTGAGATCATTTTGAGTACTTTGTACTTCTCTTTCTGATACTGACTGTGCCTACCTAATAAATAATCTATACCTACTTGGCGAATTTGAGCTCGTCTTCTGCCGTACCACCCGGGTTTATGCTAAAAAATGTACTGTGCGTATTGATTACCTATATTTTAGGTCCAAGATATATGTCCCGAGTTCCGAGATTTATGTAGGTAATAATGTAATCAAAGGTCCCAGTCGTATTGTGTTGGTTTGTTGCGAAATGTTGGCACAAAGCTCTCAGTTCCTAAAGGTTAGTTGCACTTGCAGTACCTACTTACCTATGTCAAGAATTTGGATACAATTTCAAACTGAATACCTACTACAAGAGTAAGAGATATCAGTATTTAGATAAGTAAGAATGACACTCAGACTAAATCTTTGATTCTGAGACTGACATAACCGCTTAGAAAAAGGAATATTTAATTTGGCTTTACTAACACATAATGCAAAAAAAATGTTTTTGTTCAAATTGATTCTATTTTTATGCCAATGTGTTATGTACCTGGAGTACTACTAGGGGTTTTCGGCTTCGGGACCGTTCCCCTTACACCCAGTATTTGAAAGTTACCTTACGTTCTACTACTTACCTACCTATTGGTCGTAAATAATTTCTTTGGAGAAAATAGTTGACTCGCTGAATCTCGTAAATGTACCTGCTTATAGGTTTAAGTTTATGACTTGGCTGCTTAGGTAAGTAATAGTTGGTACCTATCTATGATAGATAATAAAGAAAGACTTAAGTAATTTGAGCTCCGACGTTACTGGAATTTATGATAATTTTAACTGTATACTATTAAATAGTTTACTGCGGACTTCGGGCTTTATAGAATCGCTTTGGCTGCAACCAGGATTGCCCCTGCCACGAATATCGTAAAAGATGACTACGTAGGGTTTTTATCATCTGACACTATTATAATACAGCTAGGACTCGACCTAAACATAGTAAGTTAAGGAAAAGTGCCTGTGGGCCTGCCAAACCCACTTCAAAGAATTTAATACATACCTAATTTAAGTGATTATATCCATATTTTTATAAATATTCGGTCCTACTATTCTGCTTTTAGTCTGATGACTATTGCTGTTTACCTAGCTAGAGGCCTAGCATGACTTGCTTATCTTGCTTGCTATTAGCGTTCTTTTTATGGGAGAGAAAGAGGGATGGAGCTACAGCCTACAACAGCCTACATCTCGCAATTAGCATCTCAACTTGATTCTGTTATTATTATGTCCAGTTTAATAAATGGCGAAAATGATCAATCATCGAATATCTCCCATGTTACCTAATCAAATTTCAAACACCTATCGTTATTATGAACTAGCTTTTGCCCGTGGCTCTCCCCGCGTGGATGTCGGTTCCCGGCAATTATTCGATTTTTTCTCGCCGTAACAACCATCCTTGACCTTTAACGAACATTAAAAAGTATTTATGGCACAAATATTTCTAAGCAATAATTTTATGAAAATTATGCAACTAAAATCAGTTAAAAAGCGCTAAGGTTACACCACTACCTTTCGCCTTGGTTCATTGGTTGTTGCAGAGTTGTTCACCGCGCGTTGACAGGTGTGGCGGCGCCACAGTCGCTAGTTTGCTGGATGTTCACACGCGCGCCACCCGTCCCCACTCCGCCGTACGTCAATTCGAGTTCGTTCGCCGTTCTCTTCGGTATCCGTCGACTCGCTGTATTTCGTTACTGTCGAAGTCCGCGAAACTTTTTCGAAATTTCCGAAAAGTGTTAACAAAAGCACTATATTAGTATATTTTTGTGTGAAATAAATTGTGTGGAAAACGTTGTATTTATTGTGACTTAGGAAAGTGTGACGGCCGAGTGGTACTGTGAGTGTGATTGTGGTCACAGGTGTCGCATTCCAGGGGGGACGCCGACGCAGCCTCCGTGCCCAATACTGTAGGCAGGTGGACCGCTAGACAATCCTACTTATTTGTATGTACAATATTTGTTAATTATGAATTATTATTATACCTTTATAAAGCAGAAAGTAAAACTTCGACCGTATACTCGTTTTTACTTATTTCAGAACTAGTTTTAGAAGTGGGTATATTTTGAATATCGAATGGGTACGCTGGAACGTAATTTTGCCGGGTAATTAAATTGTTTGCTTTGAATTGTGTATTTTTATACTACAAACGCGGTTGATCTAAAGTTAAAGCAAAATTTTATTTCTTTACTACACGACCGTCTTTTCTAATAAGATGTTAAAATCTATTACGAAGGAAATTCATTTATTAGTAGGTACATACTATATCTATTTGTTTCATCCCTGACAATAATAAAAAGTATGTAGGTACCCAGACTAAGGCCGTATTCTAGAATGACACTCAAGCCTGAATAGCGATTTATCTGAGAACATATTGTATAGACAGATTTATAGATTTTACCAAGATTAAACATATTGCCTATTACTCTGTACTCTATATAGCTAGCCTACCTACGAAAAAGTTCCATGTCATTGCAGAAACTCGCACTTTGTACCTATCCAATTATTAGGACAATTATTACAATCATTAAGCTCATTTGAAATGGTTAGTTTGTAGGTAGGTAAGTAGGTATAGTAAAAAATACAGGTATTTGCATACCTGCTTTTATACCTACTTGCTCAAGATGGTGTTCGACCAGTTTCAATAGTCAATATCTACGGATATTTATCATTTCTAACATCAGTCTTTGAAGCTTGTAGGTACATACCTACATCATCATTCATCACTACACTTGTTGTAGTTATAAGAAACAATATCTTGAACCTATGACAATCGAGCCCTGGCGCGCGCGCATTGTTTTGCACCTAGGTATAGTAAGCATCATAAAAGAAATATCTTGACGACGAAGTCTCAAAATGATCTTAAAACTCTTATTAAGAGCAAATCAAACTGTTTTATTGATTTATATGATATTATTGTCCAAACTAAAGGTGTGTACCAAATATCAGAGCAATCAATCCACTACTGGAAGGGGGTAAAAAATCGAAATTGAGATCATTTTGAGTACTTTGTACTTCTCTTTCTGATACTGACTGTGCCTACCTAATAAATAATCTATACCTACTTGGCGAATTTGAGCTCGTCTTCTGCCGTACCACCCGGGTTTATGCTAAAAAATGTACTGTGCGTATTGATTACCTATATTTTAGGTCCAAGATATATGTCCCGAGTTCCGAGATTTATGTAGGTAATAATGTAATCAAAGGTCCCAGTCGTATTGTGTTGGTTTGTTGCGAAATGTTGGCACAAAGCTCTCAGTTCCTAAAGGTTAGTTGCACTTGCAGTACCTACTTACCTATGTCAAGAATTTGGATACAATTTCAAACTGAATACCTACTACAAGAGTAAGAGATATCAGTATTTAGATAAGTAAGAATGACACTCAGACTAAATCTTTGATTCTGAGACTGACATAACCGCTTAGAAAAAGGAATATTTAATTTGGCTTTACTAACACATAATGCAAAAAAAATGTTTTTGTTCAAATTGATTCTATTTTTATGCCAATGTGTTATGTACCTGGAGTACTACTAGGGGTTTTCGGCTTCGGGACCGTTCCCCTTACACCCAGTATTTGAAAGTTACCTTACGTTCTACTACTTACCTACCTATTGGTCGTAAATAATTTCTTTGGAGAAAATAGTTGACTCGCTGAATCTCGTAAATGTACCTGCTTATAGGTTTAAGTTTATGACTTGGCTGCTTAGGTAAGTAATAGTTGGTACCTATCTATGATAGATAATAAAGAAAGACTTAAGTAATTTGAGCTCCGACGTTACTGGAATTTATGATAATTTTAACTGTATACTATTAAATAGTTTACTGCGGACTTCGGGCTTTATAGAATCGCTTTGGCTGCAACCAGGATTGCCCCTGCCACGAATATCGTAAAAGATGACTACGTAGGGTTTTTATCATCTGACACTATTATAATACAGCTAGGACTCGACCTAAACATAGTAAGTTAAGGAAAAGTGCCTGTGGGCCTGCCAAACCCACTTCAAAGAATTTAATACATACCTAATTTAAGTGATTATATCCATATTTTTATAAATATTCGGTCCTACTATTCTGCTTTTATGGGAGGGGGGTTCTTTTTATGGGAGAGAAAGAGGGATGGAGCTACAGCCTACAACAGCCTACATCTCGCAATTAGCATCTCAACTTGATTCTGTTATTATTATGTCCAGTTTAATAAATGGCGAAAATGATCAATCATCGAATATCTCCCATGTTACCTAATCAAATTTCAAACACCTATCGTTATTATGAACTAGCTTTTGCCCGTGGCTCTCCCCGCGTGGATGTCGGTTCCCGGCAATTATTCGATTTTTTCTCGCCGTAACAACCATCCTTGACCTTTAACGAACATTAAAAAAAAAGAATTGGCCAAATTGGTCCAGGCGTTGCTGAGTTATATGCTTACCAACACATTTAGCGACCCATTTTTATAATATAGATATATGTAGTCATTTAGAATACGCACAATTACTTAGGTACTAATTCTTTAAACAAACAGCATACTATTTCACATTCGTACAATCTCCATATAAATTAGACTTCCCCTCTTTAGAAACGACTTAATTAAAACAATTTGAATAACCCTTTGCTTCGCAGTCGACACGCTATGAGAAATCCCCCTTCACACCTCCGACCCTAACTGTTGAAAGTTATCAAAGATTACGAAATTATATTCCGACTCTAGTGAGGCATTCCGCACACAACAATACAACACGCTTGAATTGAACTAGAATCTCTATAGGTAAGTGATGTAACCAGGTTACAATATATTATTCAAAAACCCTTCAAAGCTATCATTGCTTATATGTCTTCAAATTGAGAAATAATTTTATTGTCACTATCATAATGCTGTTGTCAGTATCGTGCTATTGTTTTAATCTAACATAGAAACAATGAGTGCTAAGCGATTATGAGAATATTAGAATTCTACATGATCTTATCATTTATCGTGCAGTATTGTACTATTTTTTGTCACACACAACAGAATTCTTATTCATATTTTTATAGTTATGTCTTCTGAAGACTGAAAGCCTTGTGACGGTTATGAGTTATGACGATGGTACGACCTTCTCTATTATAATCCAATTAGAAAATGCGTACGAATATTATCTATTCCGTGACTGTTTTTATTTGCTTCTGGTTTACTTTGGTCTTTGGTATGAACTGCAAGGAAAAAAGACAAAAATACCAAATATACAACTGCCACTGATGTGCCTTGAGGTCCCGAGTACGATGTCTGGGTAAGAGTTAATTTTATTATCCAGTTTTAACTTTCCATTCCGATGCAATGTGTGCTATTTTAATGAGATGCATAAAAGCAATTAACTTTCTTATAAAAATTCTTTAGCTGGATGCAGACAATTGTGCAAAATGTCGAACATGGGTCGAGTCTTTTAAATACATTTCCAATTCAAACCCGCATTTAAAATAGCCTATCATTATGCAAATAGGCTAGGTTGTATTTAGCTACTGTTTGAAAATATCTGAGAATTTAGTTATTTTGTAACAGCAAAAGGTCATTCAATGGTGGTAAATTGTTGTAAAAATTTGACCTAAGTCACTCAAGCTTCTTCGCCACCCTAGTAGCACAATGTGACGAATTCGTTCACTGCTACTAGAGTAAAACAACAGTATTTAGCTCTTATCTTCGAAATGTACATGTATATGATAGGATAGTATGTCACAACTGAATGGAGTATTACTCGTATTCTATGAGTTTTAAATACCTAACCCTCGCTAGTTCTAGGCAAGTTCCCATTGAAAAATAGACCAGTTTTCAATATCTATTAATTAAAATGTTCGTTCTCTCATTCCATCTTCTAAAAGATAAGAAAACATGCTCACTTAAATAAGCGAAATTATCTTTTTATCTAATACTAGCTGTGCCCGCGACTTCGTCCGCGTGGAATGTACTTAATAAAAAAAATCAGTTTTTTTTTTGTTTTTGGCATTTTTTTTAGCCTAAGTTACTCCTTATTACATAAGCTATCTGCCAGTGAAAGTCCCGTCCAAATCGGTCCAGCCGTTCCAGAGATTAGCCAAAACAAACAGACAGACAGACAGACAGACAAAAAATTTAAAAATATATATTTTGGTATGTGTACCGTATATACATTCATATGCATGTAGTAGAAAGCGGTTATTTTAATATTACAAACAGACACTCCAATTTTATTTATTTGTATGTATGTATAGATTATAATAGCAATATCGAGTTTTACTCTACTTTATCTTTTGCTTCCCATGATATTATTGCCATGAATCAGTTTATATCAAGTGTGAGACTTATTGTTAATTATCAAATTAACGTCTTAACTACAATAATAATTTAATCGAACCCTTCTACCGAGTTCTACCACCATGCCTCCTTTAGTCGCTGAGTACCTAAAACGCAGTCTGTCAATTTCGCGTTATGCCAAAATGTCATTTAAAATGAGCGTTTGAACTAATTACGGCTTTGTATACCGAGGTCATCAAGACAAAATTTAGGCCTGTGATGCTATAAAATTGTTTACTGCAGGTACCTATATTTCTACATCAGAAATGATGTAGGTACTGGCCATAATAATTTTAATGATCCTAGATATCATAGCGCAGTAAACTTCATTAATGAATACCACGACGTTTATGCTACGGGTTACTAACAAGGGATGAGGAGGCCTTATAAAACGAGAGTTACGATGCTATCTAACCTATCATTAGTACTAGCATACTGCGGATAGGGGCTATCTTCTCAATTACCTACAGGAAGCCAGTAACCTAGGTGCGTACGTAAGTCGCTACTACTGCTTTGAGCATTACATTTTAGTATGTATACTAAACATAGTTAATATTTTTTTCAAGGGCGCATGGCGCAAATCCCAAAATGAGGAGTATCGAAAGGTCCCCACGGTAGGATTTTGCGCACATAAGAAAGGTACGCAAAAGAGTTTCGGGTCCGATTTTCATGGAATACTGAAACTGCGTCATTGGATGTTTAAGGACTTCTTGAGTTTTTTTTGCTATTCCTCATAGTTTCAGATTTGATTATCCACGTCCACTTGAAAAAAAAAATGTAGTATCCATACTTCCATACTAATATTATAAATGCGAAAGTAACTCGGTCTGTATGTCTGTCTGTCTGTCTGTATGTTACGCTTTCACACCTAAACCACTGAACCGATTTGGATGAAATTTGGTATAGGGATAGGTAAAGACCACGAGAAAGGACATAGGCTATGTTTGATCGCGATAACCGACATCCACGCGGACGGCGCCACGGGTAAAACGGGACAGCCTCCGTGGCGTGGCGGTAGTGCACGCGACTGCCACGCAGGAGGCGCGGGTTCGATTCCCGCTCAGTGCAAATATTTGTATGCATGAATATGGCTATTTGCATTGTTCTGGGTGTTTCTATGTATAATATGTATGTATTTCCAAAAAAAAAGTATATAAGTATGTTTATCCGCATTCTAGATTTCATAACACAAGCTATAAAAGCTTACCATGGGTCTAGATAGCGTTGTGTAGAATGTTGTGGAATATTTATTTTTGAGAAAAAAAAATGTATAGTATAATAATATCTACACGTATTTCCGTGTAGTCAAATTGTACAGTTATAATTACGATACATCACTAGACTGACGACAGCTCGGATATAGTAGTAAGTGCGGTTACGTTGGTACATACAGGTTTTTTTAGAGGCCAAAGATTGGAGCTACCCAGGTGGTCGAGCGCATAGACTTTGCTATTTATCGAAGTGCCTCAGTTAGAGTATTGTCCTAATCCTAATACCAATTCGAATTCAAATGCAAAACCTTCTATATCGTTAAGCAGGAAATAAAATTCAGTACGGCACATCATCTTCGGAAAGCCTGCAAACAGTCGCTATATTAAATTCAATTGCTATGCGTAGATGTGATATAATCAATCCTAATACGGTATTCCACCTGTCATTACCTCTTCAAGTCCGAGTAAATAATTGAGTATTTTATTGCAAAATAAAAAAAAACTGAAGAAGACATCATCATAAATCGTAGGTCCATTACACTGGCCATTGGCCCGAACAGGAAATTTGTCGCCACTTATTTTTTGTTGCAACAACTGTTTGGTAACCGGCTTTAAAAATATCTCGGACGTTATAAGTCAATATTGTGAACACCATGTCTAACACGTTTTTTGTAGGAACTTTGATTTTTGTACATTATACCTGAGAAGTTTGTGTGGGCAAATCAGATGCGTGGCCAATGCATTTCTCACGCGTTCTGAACTAAGAAATGGGCAATGCGGTTTTTAGCCTGTAACCTTGATTTTGATGTTAGATATCACTCACGATTTGTCATTGACGAATAGTTGTATGTGTTCCAATAAATTCTTAAAGGAACAGATAAGTGGTATTTAACCAAATCCTTTTGCTATAGTTCTAAAAATCCACTATTTAAGTACGGAGTGTAAAAAAACAATTCCTTACTGATTTATCATTTTATTTTATTTGACGAATCCGTTAGTAAATAGTCTATCTTTGCTTAGACTTTTGATAAATTGCGTTTTTAAATAAGTTAATAACAAAATACCGGTAAAAAAAAAAATTAAAGACACTTTTCTTGACCTACGAAACGACATAATCTACATTTCTACTTGTAGTAATTAATTTATCGTTACTATCATGTAGAACATTATTTCTGTAGGTTCTATCTAGGTATGTACAATTTTAACAAATAGCACTCAACCAATCGGCACATAACATTAGCTAGAACATAAAGCTGTACCGTATCTATCACGTGTCTTCAGAAAGTCTGTTGAACATTGTTCTGTCATGTTAAGATAGATAGATAGATAGATAGATAATTCTTTATTGTACACCAATAGATTTACATTGGAACAAGTAGGTAGCATAATACAGTTTAATGTACAATGGGCGGCCTTATCGCTGGAAGCGATTTCTTCCAGGCAACCTTGGGATGGACAGTAATGTGCTAAAATAGGGGCAATACGGTGTAGTTAGCAAATAAACATAAAACATAAACATAAAACATAAATAAAACATAACGTAAAGTATTATAACATATACAACTAAGTACAACATATAAATAGATACATAAAGTAAATAGTACAACATACTAATAAGACAGGAAATCATACTGTAGAAGATGATAGGAAGTGGTCCTTTACCAGATTTTTGAAGATATTAATAGATTTAGATTGTCTGATGTTCACTGGCAATGCGTTCCATAAACGCACAGCCTTGACAGTGAAAGATTTGCCAACAAAGTCTGTGGAATGCACTGGCATCCTCAGCTTCAAATTTTCGGATGACCTCAGGCATCTAGTGTGTGTGTCATGGAGGAACTGGAATCGTTCTTTGAGATATGATGGAGTGGTAGGATTAAATAAAACATTATATAACAATGTTAGAATATGGGCATTCCTGCGAAGCCGAATTGGGAGCCACTTGAGTTGCTTACGGAAATCTGACACATGATCATACTTGCGTAGTCCAAATATGAATCGTATACAAAAATTTTGAAGTCGCTCAAGTTTATTTAATTGCTCCTCTGTGAGATCTGGATAGCTGACATCGGCGTAGTCGAGAACAGGAAGAAGAAGCGATTGTGCGAGCGCAGTTTTAGTGGCAATTGGTAGGAAGTTTCGGAGCCTTCGTAAGGCACCGGCTGATGCAAAAAGTTTTCGACTGGTTTCCTGTAGTTGGATGTTCCAGGAAAACGATTTATCCATGTAAATTCCCAAGTTCTTAACATTGTCACTGACCGGTATGACTGTGCCACCCATAGTAACTTGAGGAATCTGTGTCCAATCGATTTTTGATGCTAACCTTGGACTCCCAATAAGAATAACCTGTGTCTTGGATGAATTTAGGGTCAGTCCATGGTTCTTGCTCCATTCGCAAATCCGATCCAAGTCCTCGTTGAGCACAGTAAATGCATCGGAAAAGTTGTTTGGAGGTGCTTGGATGTAAATTTGCAGGTCATCAGCATACAGGTGGTAGGATGAAAGTATTTTTTCGGAGATGGTATTTATAAAAATGGCAAAAAGTAACGGAGATAGAACGCCACCCTGCGGTACACCAGCGGTCGTGTTGCACCAGGAAGAGCTTGCTTCTTCGACGCGAACACGTTGCCGGCGACCGAACAGGTAACTACGAAACCACCTAATAGCCGTTGGAGATATGTTAATAGAGCTGAGTATACCAAGCAGGATGTCGAAATCTACGGTATTAAAAGCATTGCTAAAATCAAGTAAGGAAAGAAGCGTGAGTTTTCCACTATCCATGCCCAGTCTAATGTCTTCAGTGATATTAACCAATGCTGTTGCAGTACTGTGCCCAGGTCGGAAACCGGATTGTAACGGGTTTAGTAGCGCGTTTTTATTTAAAAATGAGCTGAGTTGCGAGTGAATGAGGCGCTCCAAAGCTTTAGAAAGGAAAGGAAGTATAGATATAGGGCGGTAGTCAGAAAATGAATTTGGCTTAGATTTCTTAGGTAAAGGAATTATCTGGGCACTTTTCCAAGAGGATGGGAAAATAGCAGAAGAAATGGAGTAGTTAAAGACATGACATAGGATAGGAAGAATTTGCTCTAAAATTGGCACAATCATATTCCGACTAACGGCATCACTGCCGACAGCATTGGATGAAATCGACAAAATGCTCTTCTTAACATCACAAGCGGACAATTGGTTGAAGATGAAAGGTGGATGATCAGGAGTTGGAATAGATGAAAGATATTGCAATGTGTTGGTTTTAGTAGGTCCATTGAAATTGGACGAAGTAGAGAAATGTACATTAAGAGCATCTAAGTTTATGTTTTTAGGAATTGAGTCTGATCGTGACTTTCCAACTCCCAATGTATTCAAAAATTTCCAAACTTTTGATGGATCCCCGCTTTCTACCGAGGTATGGATATGTTGGCGTTGTGCATTCCTACACACCCTGTTGCATCTATTTCTGATGGCGACATACTTCTCCAAATTAATCTGGGTTGATCTAATTTTGTACCTTGCCTTAGCTGCTGCTTTTTTCGACATCAACTCTTTGATGTCAGGCGTGAGCCAAGGTGCAGGTAAATGTTTAACTTTGATGGCACGGATTGGTGCATGCACATCGTAAAGCTCTATTATCTTATCGGTCAGAATATTGACTTTGGTATCTATACAATTAGTCGACAGTAGAAGGTTCCAGTCAATATTATGAGCATCCTCGCGGACCTTGTCAAGTGCAATGCCACTAAAATTGCGTTGCATCATAATTTTGGGTTTTTGTTTTGGTGGCCGTATCTTGTAAGAAAGGTAAATGAGGTCATGATAAGAGAAGATATCAGCAGAGCATTGACCGTGCTTTGCGACATGAGAAGGTGAAGAAACAAGAATTAGATCAAGAAGGCTAGGGGCACGGTTAGGAAAATGGTGAGTAGTGTTCAGAGGGAGGATAGACAAGTTAAAGGATTGAGTAATGCGGCGGAGAGACGTAGCACGTGCAATATATGGCCCTGGTTTTACCAAGCAAGTATTGAAATCTCCCATTATTATTGCATGCCTGTAAGATGGTAAGTAGGTTTCTAATAAGTGTTCAAAAGAAGAAAAATAGTTAACATTTGACGATGAAGGATAGTACACACCAAGTAGAACTTTAGAGTGGTTCAGTTCCAGCTCCAGGAAAATATGCTCACCCTCATCGGATGGTGTCGGCTGTGGCGACATACTAATAACTGTGTGAGGAATTTGAGAACGTATGTACATAGCCACACCACCACCTCCGACAGGCACTCGATCATTCCTAATGAGCTGGAAACCCGGAAGTATGTAAGCAGTAGAAGGTAGACAAGGTTTCAGCCAAGATTCGGAAACAAGAATAGC
Source organism: Eilema sororculum (assembly GCA_914829495.1). Classification (NCBI taxonomy): domain Eukaryota; kingdom Metazoa; phylum Arthropoda; class Insecta; order Lepidoptera; family Erebidae; genus Eilema; species Eilema sororculum. Next base: position 8,735,810 of record OU618545.1, on the reverse strand, counting down.
ATGAATATTTTTGTGAGTAAGGTTAGCCAGCATATCCGGGAAATGAGCAGGAATACTCTGAGCATTTATATGGACTACATTAAAATGCCTGGGGACATCCGAAAACTGTGACCGAAGAGTATCTTCAAGTGAAACGGACGGTAAACTCTCAAAACTGTCGTCGAGACTGCTTGCGGAGAAAAATCTGTCATCGCTATCTGAGTCATTCATGTATGTATCTATAGTTGCACTAATAATAAATATATATAAGTAAAAAGTATATATAAGTAAATAGTTGTAAGTATTTTAACCAATTAATCCACTTACTGTCCACCCGCTAGTCCTGTGTTGCAACTAACAAAGAAAGTATTTCACAAGAAAAGAAGAATAATTATGTTCGTATTCACAATGATGCAGATAACATGAGCTGGGCAACAAGAAGTTTATTATTCGAAGTTGACACCAACGAAAAGCATATTAAATCATAGGGACTGAAATGCTCATATCCAAATTTTTAAGTAATGCTTAACTATACAAAAATAATAGTTTGGATACTGGAACGCATTCTGTTAAAGATGTTATGTGTCAAACGAAACGCAAAATGTCAAAGATGTCAAACTAAATGTTATATAGTAAAAGTTGTAAACAATCAAAATCATAAAAGTAGAAAAGAAGGTATAGAGAAAATATTTGATTATTGCTGCATAATGTTTTACATAATAGTCGATAGGAAGGAAAAGTAATTTAAAATACATACGTATGTTACCCAGCAAATGTTCATTGTTGGTTTTACACATTGGAATGTCTATTACTTCAATGCAGTGCGTTTCTTCCTGGTAACAGTGCTTTTAGAGGTTGTAGCTGCCGTCGTTGTATCTTCAGAGCACTGTAACTTGTCGAGATCACTGAGCGACACAATTCTATGCCGATTTCCATCAGCGCCCATGACATAAATCGTGCCCTCCCTGGTCCAGCACCTATGTACTCCAAATTTTTCACGGGCGGCCATGAACGCCTTATGTCGTGATTTGGTGAGGAACTCGGATACTGTGACGCCCGTACCCTTCAATTTGGACTTGACAGACCATATACTGTCCTTCACCGTATGGCACTGAAGCTTCACAAGTACAGGTCTGGGCTTCACGCTGGATGCCTGTCGTCCCATTCTATGGCAGCGACTGACGTCCGTGGATGAGAAGGTGACAATCTTGAGCTGCTGCTTCACGACATCAGTGACAACTCGGCTGAGATCTTCATCCTCCCGCTCTTTCACACCATGTAGAAGTATGATTTTCCTACGACTGCGCATCTCCATATTATCGACCTCTCGTGCAACACTGCTGAGCTGTTGGGAAAAGGACTTCAGTGTTTGTAGAACGAAGTTCTTGAAGGCCGCAAACTCTTCCGCTAAAGTTGCTGTGCTAGATGAGGACTTCTTCTGCAGGTCAGCCTCAAACTTAGACATCCTATCCTCGAAATATTTCTGCATATCAACAATTGCTTCCATTGTGAATTGATTGGAAATAACACTGGACTAGCAGGTATTTGTTGTCAGTTGTATAATGTATTCATTAAAATGTCAAAAAATTGTTAAATAGTATTTTTAATTTTGCATTACATATTTATTATTGATTTATTACATTAATTTATCCTAAAATTATAATAATAGTAGTCAAGTAGCCAGCCATGCTTTTGTCACGTAAATAACCCACCCCGGGTCGTGTCTGGTGCAAAGGAGCCCAGAACACTGGCCGCATTTCCGCGTTGGATCGCAATAGCTAGCCTTTGCACCAGGTACGATCCGGAGCGGGAGTCACCAGTCTTTTCTCTTAATCGCTGACCTATGTCAGCCACCAGTTTTTTCGCTTCTATGCCCCAACTGCCCATGGTCTCAAACGCGACCGGTACCACGATATATTGGGGCTCGAGGGCCATGTACTTTGCACGTAAATTTAACTTAGGAGAAACTTTTAGATCAACTTTTTGCGTCAACTACCCACCCTTTTACCCGTTAAGGCCAACACAGACTCAAGCATCGCCGCCCTTGCACTAAATTCGGAGCTTCGCAACTCAAACATGTTTCGTGATGAATAACAATTATAAATTCGTTACTATCATTTTTGAATGAGAATTACTGTTCAATTACGAATTGAACAGTAATTACGAAAAAACAGTGACTTTTAGTCATATCTAAAAATGTACTTTTCTTTTGCATTTAGACACACCTTAAGAAAGCTCCCAAAAGGAATTTATAACTATGTTGTAATATTATTTTAATTATTTTTTAAATCGCTCTGGATATGATTGTACAACTGACCGTTTTTGTGTCCCAGGATTTTCTTTCAAAATAAACGAAACGTGTCCTCTCTTGATTGAACTCGTGCTGTTTTAGCGTGTCGATGCTAAAATATTTATTAATTAAATTTTATGCACAAATACAAAATGGTTGTATAAACTTAATCCTATGGGCAAAATAACCAGTTACTTCACCGTTAACCCTGGTGTGTATGATTTCGACATCAATATAAGATTCCCAGGCAGTTATCGGATGTCCGCGCTGTGGGTCATCCGCTTCTGCTCTCGGAGACGTCATATTCGTGCCTCACCGACACCGTGACGCCAAATATCTTAGCCGATGATACTATCAGCTAACTGAATATTTGGTGTCGGTAAATGTATGACCAAATAGGAATTGGTAGTCTTCATAAAGTAATTGCCACCGTCCGCCGCCGCATTACCGCCGCGTCGAAAACGCACCGTTCGTCTACCGGCACCATTATACAAACAGGCCTCACATTCGTCCATATCCGTGTCTTATGTAAATGAAGATGATACATATTAGTAATGTTGTAAACCATGTATGTTAATGCACCCAAAATAATAATTCAGCTTGTTCATTAACAATGATTAAGTAAATGATTAATTTTAAAGTTTCTGAAGTCACAATAAAAATGGTATTGAATTGTAAGGAGAGTAGTTGGTACCATCGAGCACCCAGAAGTGGTTACTTCTCTGGTAAGACTATGCAGTATCCATAAACACTAGCTAAGTTTCTAAAGTGTAATTTGAATGTAATGTCAACTATCTACCAATATTTCTCGTAGTATTTATTTGTATTTTTACTTATCATCTACGTGACATTCCCATATGAGATAGTCGTCATAGTATCTTGTAGAGACTTAAAGCGTTGAAGTAAAAGCAAAGGCTAATAAAAGACACGTTATTACTAGAGAAGGAATTTAAGCACTCTGACATGAACGCCGGTTTTTCAAAACATAACTCCAATGCATTATTTTGGTCTCTAATCTATGAACAACCTCTATCAATGGTAATGTAGGTATGTCATGTAATGTAGTCAAGATAGATTTGGTGCTGACTGTATCTACATTTAAACGTAAAGATCTTAGAAGAAGATTTAAGATTTTTATACATAAGTGTAGAACAAAGTTTTGATACTTTTATTCTATTCAACTGTGTTTGCAATTTAATTTTGATCATTTCAGGATTGAAAATTCATTTTTAGTATATATATTTTTTAAATATTCCTTTGAATTAAGTAGATTTTATTTTGTTACATTTTTTGCTGTAGATATTCATTGCAATCGTGATTGAAAACGTTCTTTAATAAAGGTACCTTCACATGTATGCATTACAACATAGAAACATTTCTCCGTACATTTATTAAATGTGACCCCGATCAACAAATCGTATTTAAGATAATCAGCGAAACCCCGTTTGTCGGTTCAAATACCTTTACATTGACAATATATTATCTTCTCGAGGCAAACGTCACGGAATGTTGGAATCACATTGTTTTATCTGTACTTGTACAACTTGAAGTAATCTAACCCGTCGAGGAATGTCGGTAAGGCCAGTGAGACGGCCTTTTGTAATGCTAGGACCTCATTTATCTGATGTGACGGCTATGAGAATGGAACATGACTGCGTACATGTTTAGATACGCGGATCATGAGAACTGAGGGTGACAAATTAGATAATTAGTCTGTAATCACGATGTTGTCCCTATCGTCAATTTGTTATGAACTTCTTGTATTGTTCGAATTTTGTATAGGGCTGAGTATTGCTGTTGTGTGATACTCCACTCGCATGTAATTTCGTAAATGCGTAGCCGAAATGAGATCAGTATGAATAGTAGTCAGACTATATTCCAGACGATATAGATCCATTCCATCTCAACCTCGCAAAGTAACATTTTATGTTAGTTACATATTTTGTATTAGTAGGGTTATATTTATTGTTACAGTAGTAAGTAGAAGTAATTACAGATTTTTTTATTCAGACGCAATTTTTTTTCATTAGCTGGATTTATATTTCTTAAAGAGTACTTACTCGCTACACGCATAATAGATGATGATACAAGCATAAGTGCGAGTCTAGAGAAAGATAAAATCATTATTTCTGCGATATTATGCATCAAGAATTTTGAATAATTATCCAATTGCCTTAACTCGACAAGGCATGACTTCTGGTTACAATTATTGTAAACTTTAAATCTAATACTCCGACCCCGCCGTGTGCCTTGTGTTACCCATAACTAGTGGCGGCTTACCTTTGCTGACGAGCTCGGCTAATGTTAATACCTCTGCTCTCGCCATTATTATGTCTTTATAAGTACCTATTTAAAATGCTTATTTGGAATTTAAGGTTAGTAACCTAACCCATAAAATAATTATTGACCCAGGTGCAGTTGCGAGCAGAGAGATTTTATGATACGTAACCTAATCGAGCGTCTCTGTCAATTTGAATGATGAGTGTAGGAGTGTTTGCGTTCGGAGATTGCTTATTTAGCATCAGCTTTGACAACACTAGCAGTAAAATGTCTAACTACTGCCCAAGATGTTTTATTACAAAAATTATGTATCAGTATTAGAAATTCTAGCTTTCTGATGATAATTTTATTTTAGTAGTATGCGTAATACCTAGTCGTATGTACACTCGGCAATAATCGGTTCACGCGGCTTAAGGGCTATCCACACACACACACACACACACCATTTGACAATAACTTTCAAAGGCATTCGTACCGTAAGTAGACGGCAGATTTCAATTGGTTAACATAGAAGACAGAATTGCCTTGGAACTAAACCATATTAAATGTTTCGGCTTACGAACGCGTATAGCAGCAGTGTCGTTTTAGACGCCGATAATCTCATTGAGTTTCGTTTCTGCAATTTATGGTCTTACTCGACACTGCATCTTTACTGCAACTAATGTGCGGGAACTGAATGATACTAAACTGGTGGCGACTTCGACCTTTAGGACTTAAGTTTAAGCTGATACGTTCATATAAAGTGAATAGCGTAGATATTATAGATGTAATCTTTTATTGCCATAAAACCAAAATAAATCATGTTGCGGATATGAGGCAATTTCATCTACGTATGAAATATAGAATTAGTTAACAAACACGTTAACTTTATTGTGAAATGCTTACCATCTTTAGGATCCCAACATAGCTGTAAACTTTGAAGTTTAAACCCTTCGCCTCGATAAACGACTGTACTGTGAGCACCATTGGTCAAGATGTTCTAAACTTTCACAATCACTACCTCAGACGCATTAACGATCGTATTGTTATTGCACGTAAATAACCTTTGCCTGCATCTCGATTCATTCATGTATGACCTGTAAAATTGTTATAAGCTCTAACTCACGTCAAAAAATACCAGTATTTAATTTTCCAATACAGAAAGGTTCATTGAAATCCATTCGGTATTGTACGATATTAAAACGACTAAAGATATTTACAGTTTTGTCAAATGTAATTATCCATTTTGTAGACACAAACATGCATAAGATTTCGTAAGAACATTGAGTTTGGAGACTGGAGACATGTCTGGTTTACAGCAAAACACTTCTCCTTATAACGGCGCATTTAAAAACAGCTGAAAAATGCAAATGATTACAACTCTGTTATGAATAATATTATGCGTGCTGTGTCAATACTTACTATGACCAAATTTATGACTAGATTTAAAACGATAGTCTGATACAACACCCTGAGCGAAAGTTTATTAAGGTGACAATCGAAATCTTCGTAGTCAATAAAAACATGTGAATGAACGTGTTCGCACATGCATACGAATACCAGATACTGGTAACTAATTTTATGGACATTCAACACGTGTTCCGTAACTGTTAGGCACTAGGCAGTAATGGCAATTTGCATCAAACGTGCAACAGTCACAACACGAGTGCGAAATACGTCACCTCAGTCAGAAAATGGATGTCGTGACTCGGACTTAACAATAATCTCTGTGACTGTTTCTCAATGTGTAGGACTAGCTAGGGCCTGGGGAGTAAAGGATAATGTAGAAAATGTAAGCAATGGAGTACCTATTGCTGATCTCGTACCTATGCTAGCATCGTCTGTTTCGATTAAGTGATGGATCGTGTTCTAATCATTTTAGCTCCCACTTGTGATTTTACCCTAGGTTTCATATTAGCTTCGTTCCTTCTTATCTTAATCCAAATCCAAGCTATTTCGATTCCGATGACTGAACTGTTTGTATTCTTCTATTATGTTCAAAAAATATTGAGAGCCTTCGGTTGCCTTCTGTTCTAAAAGTTCAAAAGCCAGGGTAGTCCTTACTATTTTATATCTATTTTTTATATACATACCTTTTTTATTCACTTCTTTATTATTCACCTAATACGTTTTATTCACATGTAGTTGGCTACTTAAACGACGTATCGTTACTTAGTAATCTCTCGTTAGACTTTATAATAGGTTTCATCTGAGTCAAACGTGTCAGCGTACTTATAAATCTTAGAGTGCGACAAAAGATTTCCAACAGATGAACTGTTTTCTTTTTTGTCACCTTCGTGATGTGAAAAACATTCGTAACGTGAGAGTTGTCGATATTTTGGCATTGACTACCTGACACCTTAAATTGGGTTTTTGTATAACGTCACGCGATGATATCATTTAATGATTTCCGAATTTCATGTTATTTAGTTTTTATATCTACTAAAAACTATTTCCCATTCATACAATAGTGGATAGGGTTCCAAACTTAAGAATCGTTTATTAGGTAGGTACATGCTGTAGCTGTATTGAGAATATTGAGATCAACCAAACTTCTGAACCAAGCTTTAATAAAATAAGTGTTTTCGGATGATCGATACCTCAATTGAATATCGATATAGCTAATAATTACAGAGTTATCGATACCTTTATTTAATATAAACATTTTGCTTTGTAACCGACCCGATCAAAATCCTATGTATTCAGTACAAAATGTTGAGATTCGATGATAAAGGTAATTTTAACCCAATATAGAAACAATGGCCAACTAGTTTACTTGGTAAATTATTTTCAACTTATAGGGTCATAATCGAACAGCCGACATCGTAGGTGGCAAGCCCTCGGTGTCGTTATGTCCATTGCATGTTTTGAAATGTACCTAAGTGGACGCTGTAAAGCACATTTGTGTTTTGATAATTTTGTCACAGTATCATTGCTTAAATATCCGAGACGAGACTTGAACCCGTGAATAGTCTCTTCCACTTTGTCACTGCAAAAAGGAACGGATGTTTATTTCTTCGATCGAAATCTATAAGGAAAAGTTAGTATATAAAAAGCTTTCTAGTTTAAATACTTAAATGCGTTATACCTTACTAGCTTTTGCCGCGGCTCCGCCTGCCTCCTTCGCCGTGTGGATGTTGGTTATCGTGACCAAACAGCCTCAAGGCCCTTTTACCAAATTTCATCTAAATCGGTTCAGTGATTCTGGCGTGAAAGCGTAATATACAGACAGAGAAACAGACAGACCGAGTTACTTTTTTATTTATAATAATAATATGGATTTTGTACTTTCATACATTTTGCTTTACTTTTGGCTCTTAGCACGGCTAGAGATCGAATCAAATACTTGTATACTGTATTCATATTGAAACAATAATATCGTACCTCAAGTTGTGGTATCATAAATTAAACGCATACATAACATAAAGAAACCCCAGCTGAGGATATGTCGTCAGTGTTTATGTAAGCCTGACGTGTTATCTGAAGCCTTTCAAGATTTGAAACTGGTTATGCATTTTGCGTGGTGGTTCTTGTAGACCCTAAAGGCTGACAGCTGTTTTATTGGTAAAGAAGGAAGAATATTATAATAAAGTGGCTGTTGCCTGCGTAGACTTTGGTTATCGCGACCAAACATCCCTTACCAAGCTTTAGTCGATGTTTGTAACAAATAATGTAATTCACACCGGTTCAGTGGTTTAGATAGGCTCATTATGATACCTTTTGCAGATATTGCATTATTTTCAACCACGGTATTCATTAGACAATTTCGAAGATAAATTACGACGTGTAAGATAATTATGATATCATGAGCCTTTGTATCCACATTGAATGGCTCCATCTTGATAGTATAGAAATTTGAAATATTTGTATACTGCAGTAAGTACTGCGTTAAGGATGTAGGTATGAAAGCAATGACTCAAATTTCAATGCAATTAACGGACTCAAACATTGACAGACAATTCTACAAAACTATACCAACAACTAAGAAGTGATGACAAGCACTCGTGAGAATCTAATGAAATGCAGAGGGTTTCTTTGATTTGTTCTGAAATCACATTTTAATAGTATGCTTACGGTGAAAATGGATTTCCATTATCATTTGCACAGCAAAGTGAGAGAAGCAATCAAGCAAGCATTTATATCAATGTAAATAGGAAGCTTTTATAAATATTTTCCGTGGCAAAGTGTGAACGCAGACCGCGTTCAAAGTGTGATCATCAGGTAAGATTAATTTCAATGAGAGACCTAAACTTCAATACTAATTGTGTCTCAGTCTGAGTTGGGTATTTGAGAATGTGCCTTATGTACAGGAATGTACTCTCGATAGTAGTCGACCTCAACACCGACCGAGGACACCTTGTGGTGACGACTGTACTTTTACTTATCGAATATGTATAATACGATTATGATTAATTGTCAGTGTATTGGCTGTTAATATAACAATACCGTTTTATAATCCATACTAATATTATAAATGCGAAAGTAACTCTGTCTGTCTGTCTGTCTGTATGTTACGCTTTCACGCCTCAACCACTGAACCGATTTTGATGAAATTTGGTATAGGGGTAGATTAGACCATGAGAAAGGACATAGGCTATGTTTGGTCGCGATAACCGACATCCACGCGGACGGAGCCGCGGGCAAAAGCTAGTAATTTATAATCTACTTTATTTGCTGGTCTTACATAATTGAATAATAATCACGTGTTATATTTGACCACCAATCCTTTCCCGACTTATTATAATTATTAGATTCCCCAATACCTCGACAGAACTGTTTTTCTTTCTCGTTTATCATCTATTGCTATCTGCAAATATGTTAAATAAACTTATTACATTTTTCATCATACCTACCTACTATTTTATTTAAAAAATGAGATTATATTATTAGTCATTTAAAAAAAGATTTCAGCTGTGTGAGGCAAGACAAGTCTTGAATAAAAAACTTACGATTTAATAATTTACATTCTATAAAAAAATACGGATATCAATTAAAACTGTAAATTATATCTTACGTTCTTTTTAAGTTTTTTGTATTTAATGACACGTACCTACATTTATATTTACCGAATAATTATTATTTATCTCAGCTGCACATACGTGACTGTTGCGACCTTGTCCCTGTCTCACACACGCCTGTTTGTATGTTAGAAGTTAGACAAGTGCCTTCATTTTGTACCTACTTTGAATCCAATTGGCAGATCCGTTTTAGACAATAATATCTGCTATAATATAAAAATGAATCGCTAAATGTGTTGGTAAGCGCATAACTCAACAAGGCCTGGATCAATTTGGTCAATTCCTTTTTTGTATGTTGGTTGAATCGACAAAAATGCGAATAATTGCCGGGAACCGACATCATCATCAGGCAAAGGCTGGTTTATTTCTGTTGCCGCATATAACGAACGAGCTTTACTTATATTTGGCAATTTTTGTTAGAAAATAGTGGACTGAAAACTATTTTATGCCATAATCATTCTTTTAAAATAGAGAAGGGGACTAATAAATACAAGGAGAAGAGGAGAGGAGAAGGAGACTATAAACTCTAATAAAATCCTTAGTAAATAAATTAAATATCCAATTTAATTTATCTCGATTTTTTATGAATTGCGATTAAAATTACCTTTAGAATATCAGACAGGGAACGAATGAAATCCGATTGGTTAGTGAACGAACGAAGAAATTAAAAAAATAGATTTGTCAATGCTTTTGTATTTTTCAAATGAATAATAAGTCGCTCGGCGCATTTGCGCATCACGTTCTGAATCGTAACTTTTTGTGCTGCGAAATTATCTTGATGTTCCGGGGATGCTCTTACTGGTTTATAGTAATTAACTACAGCAGTAACGAAAAAATATAGTTTTATTGTACATAAATTAAATCTTATTGAGCGCTTTATTTTTGCCGCTCACTATTGAAACTTGAAGTGCTAACTTGGATCGTGAAGTAACTGATACTATCACTTGTCTCAGTAATATCCGCGGTCTCATTTCGTTGCATACCTTTTTATTTGTTAAATATAGAACTCTGGCTGTTGATTGGGCCGCTAACCTGTTTCGTTGTAGATACAGAATTACAGTCACATCCTGTGGACGTTTACGCGTGAAGGGTGACATTAGGAAGGTAGGCAAATGTAATAAGTTACGTGTAGAATCCTATTGTTAACATTTTTTGTGGGAATGCTGTGCCGGTGGACATAATGACGTTTTTGTGGCTTAATTAATGCGTTGGGCTTGGGCTTCAGTGTGTTGGGACTTTTGTTCTCATCGAAAGCCATGTTATTGTACCACTTTCAACGGTTTAGTGTGTTCAACGATCGTGGTTATACCCTAAACATGTGTCATTACTCATTATTAAGGTTTATGTGTCGAGTTTTGGTTCGAGATCTTATAAAAGTTTTTATGAAATATAAATGGCAGATCTTTTTGTATCTACAACTAGGTGAATGTATGTAGTCACAATTTTGTGGTTAAAATATAAACGTAACCGAAATAACTACTATTCTGGTTGGTCCAGTTAAACTAAATTGCTTGTGTGATTGTGTTAGGTTTTGGGTAGTTCGTAATTGTCGTAATCCACAACCTATAAATCACTAGTACGATACCGTAGCCACTAGCCATTCGCCTCCAGGCTGTTTTGATAAAAAAATATTTTCAATTAAAGTTGTATATAAAATACATAGGGAAAAAGAATCTTGTCGGGCGGGACTCGAACCCGCAGTCTTTCCCTTACAGGGGGAATGCCTTGACAAATTCGGCTACCGAGACACGCCCGATGTGATTCAAATTTCCCATCTTATACGTCTTTATTATTTATACTTAATGCTGTAATAATTCAAATAAAAATTTATTCAATTGTATAAAAAGGTCTCCTTTGCTGACTGTACTTATGTTGTACATAAGTACAATGACATACATAATTACATAAGTATCTATAGAAGTGTCCATATTTTTTGTGACTGGTTTAATACATTTCATTTGCTGTTAAAGAATGCAATTAGAGCGTGTCGTATTTCGGCGTGTCAGTCGATCTTTGTTTTGGGATGCCGAGATCTTTTTATCTTTAATTGTCTTTATTCCGTGTCGTTAAAGTTTAACGTTTCAAAAGGAGTAAATCAAGGGGAATCTTTCAATTAACACTGACGACAAATGACGTTCGTGGCGCAACGGACAGTGACGATCATACGGCAAGACAGGTTTTGTTTTATCTTACAGAACAACGAAAGACATAGAGTAGCAAAGTTATATTTCAATTAATTTGTTTGAAATTGAATGCTCTACTTATTTAATCAAATATTAAAGGGAAGGTATCTACAATGTAACTTAATTCTAGAGAAACGTCTGAAATTACTTAGTGTCTAAAAATATAGATAACCACTATCGTATAAAAGTAAGCTACACGGTTTTTGTTGTGAGACAATCGAAATCGGTTTTCTATGCACCGTCGCATCTGACCACAGAGCCGCAAAGGTACTGTGTCCTGCGGCTTCTTTGAATGCGCCTGCGCACCGTGTCGTAATATTCTCGTATACCTCTCCTCTCCCCCTGCTCGTCCCGCCGCCGAATCCTCGGAACCACGGTCAATCGTCTTTTGTTTGTTAAACGCGATACAAAACCAACACGTACAAGGAATAAGGCCTATGCTTTTTTAATTTTATTTTTTAACTCGACAAGATCTCGACCGCCGCATAATATATAAAAGGTGTTCCAGATCGATATATTTATTTATGTACAACGATTACCTACTACCACTTAATGTTGCAATTGTGACTTGCAACTGTAATCTGTTGTGTAATCTTTTATAGCGAAAACATGACGACTACATAATGATAGCTTATTATAGTGCTAATCTCGAATAGGATCTTGTTTTATCAATATTTTCTTTGTATAGTCTAACAATATTTATTTCACCGAAACGCTTCCCTATACAAAATTATTTTATTACCGTATCCATTCAACCTGATAGCAACCGCAGCTTTTGCAATTCAGAACTTTTTTATGCAGTCGTTTACCGGTGTCCAACGGGTGTCAGTATTCGGTCAAAGCAGCCGTTGAAGCGAATAATTGATCAAAATAAGTCGCCAATTGAATACTTGCCTAATTTCTGAGACTATTCCTTGGAACTTCTAAACCAAAATATTGCTTAAGTTTTGGCAATTTATTCTTATTTGAACACAATCTAATGGTATTTTATTTCTAAAGTACCGACTAGAACAATTAAATATGTATACCTCCACTGTAGTGTTAACGGTTCTTTGAACCGATCAGATGACATCACTTCCTCTTCACTTATTTTAATAAACTTAGATTTTTTGTACTGAGTTCATTCCCTCTTATCTTTTGTTTGAAAATTCTAACACCGTATATCCGATCACGAAATTTTAAAAAGCTTCATTACTTTTACAACTTTAAAAGTCTTACAAATTAGTCATTTAAAGTTCTTATATCCGTGACCCGAATCAGTAAGCATATTCTCACGAAATTTAATGACGTCAGTTTAAATATTTCGCCGTCTGCACCAAGCCTCTGATGTTTTGCTTCATACTAAGCATAATTGCTGAGATCCCTATCATTATTGCTTCGGACAGAGGGATGGCTCCCGGCGAGTCCCAATCTCATTTGGAGTTTTGGTTAGGATAAAAAACTTCGGTTTCGGTAATTGTGGGAAGGGCTGATGGCTCTGTTCCGACCGAACTCACGATTTGAATTACTCTATTATAAAAGTATTGTAAATTGTCGATATGATTATAAAATGTAAAGTCATTTCATAATAATAATTTTTTAATTATTATTTAGGTATGTTTGTACTAATAAATAGCTTCGTCGCACCTGTAGTAAGCTTACGCTTATATTTGCGTGAGATCCATTTTTATATTCCACCTGTTTTTTAGTTGTTTCATACTAGCACCTCTGCCTACCTCTTCGGGGAATACAGGCGTGAGTTTGTTATGTTATTTTTCATATTCAAAGCGTATTTCTCAAGCTTATCAATATCATTTGACTTTACAATGTTTCAAATTGTGTTGGTAATTAAACAAAAAAATTTAAGAAATAAATTTGTCGTTCCTGCAGGTTATTCTAAATTTCAAATACGTTGACTAGATACAGTTGTTAACATCTTCCTGATATAATTGTGTGTGATATAATTGGATAGTAAAAAAAACATCTCGAAAAGTAACATCGAAAGGGTTCGTATTCATTGATGCATGCACTTAGAATCGAGTGCCTGCACAGGTAGGCAGGTCAGGTAAAACGCACGCATTCGAGCCATGCGTCATACGGATGTGGGTTGTACTCTATACATCTGTATAACCAGTTCCGAGACATGCTTTTTGTCACGCATCGTGACCGTTTGTTTGCCATCGCGGTTGGCCATTAGCTGCCTGTTAGATGATGTGATAGAGGAATGGGTGGGGTTTATATAACCTTGTAAATTCTGAGAAGCAAGTATGAGTAAAAAGGAGATTCTTGGCTTAATGAGTTGTTGATGTATTTTGATATTTATAAACCTTTTTGGAAGAAGCGCTGCTGCCTTTTTTTACCCGACTACGGCGAAGCCAATAGGAGGATTATTATTTTGACAGGCTATGTATGTATGTATGTATGTTCATTTGTTCCTCATAGCTTCTCAACTACTTATTAGAACTGGACAAATGAGGTATCGTTACAAGTGGCTTGATCGTCCGACGGTTATAGGCTATATGACGTGTCATTCAATCTTGTGTGGCGCCCTCTAGCGCTCATAAGGTACCGTGTTAAAAAATAAATTTGGGATAAATATGCCTTGTTTGGTATCACATAAAAGTGCTCACTGAGCACATTTCAAAATTTATAACTTATTAGCTTTACCTTGCCCAAAAATAATTTAAATAAAAAATAAAGTTTAAAACTAAAACCCGACTACCGAAAAATCATACTCTAAAAAGTGACAAACAAGAAAATATCAAGGATAGCCGTGGTCGTATGCCACTTACTCTAACAAAACAATATATTCCAGGGAAAAGTGGCATACGACCACGGCTATCCTTGATATTTTCTTGTTTGTCACTTTTTAGAGTGTGATTTTTCGGTAGTCGGGTTTTTTACTAATAACCATTTTCATATAATATATCTACAAGCCTATGTACATTAAAAATATATATTAGTACCCATATTAACTAATGACTTAAGTATTACACTTTAGATTGATGATAGTTCTCAAGTTTCGCAACTAGTCGTACGATCCAGTACATGATTAAGTAGTACACACAACACATCTTACTGTATTTACTATGGGAACGTTGAATCAAAGACGTTAAGTTAAACACCATTTAGAGTAGTTCACATGCTCTATATTCTTCTGTCTCCCACGAGCTTCCATTACAAGTACTAAAACGACCATCAATCTCCAGAACAATAGGCTTTATCACGTTAGGTGTGCTTCAGTTTTCATAGGTAAAATTTTAAATGTCGTGTCTTTGCAATTCATTATAGTGCAAAATGACTATTTTATTAAAATTTTATATTTTTTTTTCTATGATAAATTATATTCCTTTTTACAATGCATTTTAGCTGTAAATAGGAAGCACGATTAAGGTGAATCAAGCTGTGTTACCTAATTTAAAACATTTTATTGAGTAGTATAGAATTTGAGAATCCAGTCTAATTGAAAGGTTTCTTCACTGAAAGGCGTTTTACGTTAGAGTTCAAGACACACAGTACAGTTCTAAACTAATGCAGATACTATCACGCTGTTATGTTACTTTACTATATACTACGACTATACTTTATCAAGAACACAAACAGATGAAACCAGACAAGATAAGACACTACCTAAATAGGTACTAAAGAACAGGTGACTAAGCTCTAAGATAATCCATATTGTCAAAATAATCTACCATGCCCGACCAACTTTCGTCGGATAACCTAACGAGGACTGGCGTCGCGAATTCTTCAAAACAAATCGGCACTGCACCAGAACACGTGTGAAATGGCGTTTAGAATCGCTGATGCGTATGACTTTCGATTTTTGTTGTGAAAGCTTTGTGCTGTATTGATAATGAATGTGTTGTTTGAATAACAAGGGCGTATGCCATTAGCACTATGAGCTATTGTTTCATTGTAACGTAAAATATTGCTGGTTTTTGCTTTCATCCCAATTGCATAGTAACAAAGTTTTTTCTCAGTTCGTAGATTATCAAAAGTTATTGTTTTGACCAACCAGCCCGATTTCATACGACCACCGAGTTTGGACCCATGGCCGCGTACGACCCTTTATTAAACATCGTGTTTCGTACAACCTCATTTAAAAATCTTCATATGAAAACCTATAAAAGTAAATTGTGCACAAAACTGAAACTCTCTGACCAATATTAAATTATGAAGCAAAATATTTCAAAATAAGCAAGGAAATTATATTACCCTCATGTTCTAGAATCTGTGGAAATCTAAAGTACTACTAAATTAGTTGCTTTCTCTGACAGCAGTAAAACCATTATGGGCTTTCCCCATCAGATTAGTCTCATCAGTCTTACCTTAGAAGGTTACTTTGTTTCTTCCATCGCAAAATTGTACTAATGTAATATAATAATTATTTTGTTCATATTTGTGATTAACAAAGAGAATTTAAATTGGTACTGTGAATTTATCTGAAAAGAAATCTGTAAGGGGTAGATATACTGTAAAAACTTGAATGAAATCGGAACATGAATGATGCATGAACTGCAAAAAAAATGGAGCTTACCACATTTTGGGCACACAGTTTGAGATACACACGACGACGACGCGCCACCGCGCCGTGTGTATATGTCCTACTTTTGCGAAGAAGTCATTAATGGACCGAGATACGAGAAGCATCGATAAAATATAACGGTTTGTCTTATTTAATGGTGTTTTATGGTGCCTTCATCAAATCTATAGATCCTACACGGTAAAGGATAAGTACCTATTATATTTTATTGTTTGCGATCTTCAGTACTTACGGAGAAGATGGACCATGTTCCGAGCTTAACACATCATAGTTAAACGCATTTGAGTCCTCCTCTAGGTATATTATATTAAAGGTTAAAATGGAAATTTTAGAGATCATTATCATAAAAATTGTGTAAGAATATGTAAATACACATTCGTATAAATTATTTTAAATAGCTACCACTGACCAAAACACAACAAAAACATTGCTTATACAGTGTTTGATCACGACCGTTCTTGCTAATCAGTTTCTTTAGGTAATATTTCTTTTATAAAACGTGCGCTAACGTGTATCATTATATTTTTTTATCTTATTTGCCGTCACAGATTTGCAATTCTATAATGCAAAAGTTAAAATATGACTAAGGATTTACGAAAACCAGTTAGAGGTCGTCTGATGTCATTTACCAAAAATATATTACGCAAGATTAGGGCTGCCATCACTTAAATTCGCGTATTCAGAGTATTCAGACCAAAACGTGTAAACTTAAGACATTGCAATTCAGGGCAAATCACAAATTGCAAATAAAAATGACACCTTATAAAAATAAGTACTTAAGCCCATATTCTGGAATGACACAGCCTGAATCGAGATTTATCTGAGGACAGTTTGTATAGACAGATTGATAGTTTGACATATTGCCAATACTCTGTCCTCAGATAAATTGTGATTCAGGCTGTGTCATTCTAGAATACGGGCCTTATAGTGTAGTTTCTGCACTCCGTTTCAAATTCAATATTCTGACTTAAATATTTCTTTTATTACTGTAGGTACATATGATGGAGATAAAATAAACTAAAGAAAAAATGCAAACTAAAGAGATAAAAGAAATAAATAAAATATTACTAAAGTGTAAACTCACGCTAAAATACTAAGTACAGATATTTTATTAATAGAATTCAAATATCAGACTCTAAACATTTCTTTTGAATTAGTGTCTGGAATGAAATGGAACGAGATCGTAAGTTTTTTTAGAAAATTCTTTTTCTTTTGTATGGACAAAGGCTAACGTAAAACACCTTTCATTTGACAGTGATCATATTATTAACAGTTTATATGGCCTATGTAAAATTATGTACAGCGTTGCCGTATAAAACGGTAATAAGTTCCATTAACATAGAGCATGCATATGCTAATAAGACATTTTGTTCTAATATTTGAATAAATTGCCTTTGTTTAGTTCTCCCACGAATTGCGGGTAACGGAACTGTGCTAAATTGTTAGCAGAAGACGTGACAACGTGCGAAAACTTTTAGTTGAGATGTTTGTTCGTGAGAGACTGTTTATACTTATGCACAGTGGTGAGAGTTTAAAATATCGTTTTTGACGAAAAATATTTACCGATACTTTGAAATACTGGTATATGTGACTACCTACTGAATAGTACAGTTAAAACGGAGAAGTGGTGAGGCAACGATGAAATTAGAAGTTGAAAACATAATTGTTTTTTGGCCATACATATTACTAGCAAGATATTTGAATAATTATTACATACCTTTCAGGTTACATTACACCTGCCTATACGTGTCCATTTAGCTGTTTCACGCTTACGTTCTAGAATTCTAGACTATTCTAGAGCATTCCTTCCGAGGGCTTACCCGGGGCTCCCATCCATAGGCTTCTGGGCGTTACCGTGGGGGTTTTTAGTCGGTAGGAGTCCGGCATAACATACATGAAGGATTTTCAAAAAAAAAAAAAAATTGACGGAAAATTTTGTCAGAGAACAATTTTTTAATATTCTGACTAACATGTAGGTATTTTAAGAAAAGTGACCTCACTGTGGGTGAGTGGAAGTAAAAAGCGCACACGATATTTTTTTTTTAATAACAAGTCTTGCAAAATATTAATAAATCTTCGTGATATTTTCCTTTCAATTTTTATCCGTCATGCGAGTATAAAAGCTTTCCAAAATTTCTTTCAGCTGACCTTAGAAGACTTGTATTATAAGTTACGTAAACAGGATGGAGGGTGCATAGAGTTTTGTTGTCAACAGTCAACTCGCGCCTGAATGACGGTACGAAAAATTATGTACCGTCTCAACGCCTACTTTTGTCTAATTTATGTCATGGTGCCATATATGGTTACTTGATTTCCCTATAAATGAAATAACTAAATATTTTAGTGAATTCTTCAAATAATTAAATATTCTTAATTTATTCGCTCCTTGACATTTATAGAAACGACAAGTGTTAAAAAACTTAAGCAAGAAAAACAGAGATGTTTTAGTCAAATTCAACTTGTTATTAGCATCTTTCAAAAGCTTTTAGATTTGATGCATCAAGTTGGTAGATGATTATAAATGGAGTCTGGGAAACACAATTAATTGTCACTTTTAATTTTATAATTTGTAACATCTCGTATAAAACCGTCCACTCCATAGAAATGTTGCATAAACTGTATCTTCGACCTTTTATTCTTTCTCTTTTCACTTAGTTCAAGTCTTAGTTCAAGTGGCATTTACTGTTAAGTAAGTTTACCGGTTATTTATTTATTACCCTGTTTAATTGGGCATGTACAATATTTCTTATTAATTCTACTGATTTGAAGGTTCTGGGCTGAGTAATAATATGAGTGGACAATTCCGCTCATTCATGCTGCGAATAATGGTAAAAACTTTAAAAAAATATAGACCAACAATACTCATACGATATTCGATGATTAACAGTTGATTATTGTCTAACTATGCTCTAATCATTAAAATGTCAAAAATACAAATGGGAGTCAAACCTTGGAAGTAGAAAATAACAAAATATAACTAAAATGATCCGCGAGGCTATTGAAATTAAAAAACACCCAAATTTTAATAGAGAGGATGGATGGAACGTACCACCAGCTTGGGACACAGTCATCCACTTAATCAAACATAGTAAGCAGCAAAATCCAGCAAGACTTAACAACACAGTGAGCTCATTCTGCGTAAATAGGAACACCAATAATTCACCATGATTCGGGTATTTTGAGATAACTTATACTTCAAACTATGTGACAACCACCATGAGTCACACCGCGAAGATGGCTGCTGCAAAGCGGCCGAAACGTCGGTTTAAAAAGTAAATAATAACAAATATATCGCGATAGAATTCGTAAAAAGTGATTTGTTATTTTTTTTTTTATTTCAATAAAATATTAGATATTTCACCGATAATAAAACGCAAGTAAAATACATTTTGTTTTTATAGGTATTTTATCTTACCGGGTGATCAGTCTTTACTACCTTGTACCTAAAGGTGTTGTACCTAAATGGTACACTTTTTCCACGTAAAGGCAATATACCTAATGTATCTTGCAATCATGTATTAAACGCGGCACTGTTAAAGTACTTACGCATTTATCTAGTTTTACTGCATACTTTCAGTCAAATAATTGTTTAGATCTAGTCGTTAGGATTTAACATCATTATTAAGAGTAGATGTCGTTTGTTGGACATTTCACATGTAATATTAAAATAACAGAAGATCCAAACACTACAATTTCGTTTATTGCCGATTGGTCCAATACGCCTTTGGTCCAATTGTCAAAGACAGGAATATTCGCGGACTTTCTATCTTGTTTCTGGATGGTTATGACTCCCGCATTAGCCTTCTAACCTAACCTATCCAAGTCGTTTTTTACCAAACGCGTATTGGAGCGCTACTAAACTTATTATCATTCACCGTAACGTAAACGCAAACTAATTAAACAGTAAATAATTATATGACATCAATATTACCTCATTCTGTTTATAACTGAGATTTCTTGAGTTTTCATAGTCAAGTGTTGGTGTAGGAACCGTACCTTGTATTCAAGTATTCAACGTGCGTCTAATACAGTATTATTAAACGTCATTTACGTACAAAGTTGCGTACTGTAATCATCGGTTGGTTCCCTATAAAATTATTTCGATCGGTCGTGTCGTCAATTTCTATCACCGTGTCATTTTGAACCATTACATTTAGGAATGTATGCATGTAGTCGATATGGTATTCTTGAATCAATGACTTCCTTCTACAATTATGTTTAATTTTAGTTAAATATGTATCGCATGAAGAGGTGATTTGAACCGGTTTGCTTTTAGACCACCTGCAGGGTGGGTTCTTCGTGGGACTTTGTCATCCTTCTTCGTTATTTCCGCATTCCTTTGATTAAATAATCCTCTCTTCACTTTTCTGAATATCAGAAGCTGCTGTACCTAGGCGTTTCTTACCTTGCTTAGGAAATACAATTACTTAGCAGTTTGGTCTTAAAACAAGACTCTTTCGTAGGTCTCGCTTAACTAACAAATTCATACTAGCGTGTTTTCACAATACTTATAGGCAACTACTGTATCATTCATTAATTTCATTATGCATAATATCGTGTGCGTACGGTGTTGTACAAGGCGACTAAGGGATAGGGCTGTTTAACATCAGACATACTTACAGCCCAGATTCAGCCTCGGATGCACGGCTTGAGTCAACAATAGTGCCCGGAATGCGGCATTACGCTCACCCTCTATTACGTGGAACCGAATCCATTGATTGGTGAAATTAATTCACCTAGGCAGAGGTGAATAAAGGCGTGATTGTGTGTTTGTATGCATAATAAATTGGTACGAATCTACTACTAGGCCTGGAGGTCAAAGATTAGGAAAGAAATGTAAAAATTCTAAAGTTTACAATACTCTCTGTAGCTCTGGAAATACATAAGTTATTCGCCCAATGTTATTCTTCACGTCAGTATTGCTCTATTCTCGTGCCAATAGATGGTGTGACGCTAGCAATCTGATTCCCTCACGGCTGGCAACTTTATCGCTTCCGCCTCGGTGCAGCACAAACGCTAGTACCTAATAGCAGCCTTATCTGAAACAAAAGGGCCGACTACACGCCTTGCTTTGGTACGTTTAGACTATTTTATGGGATGTGATACCTGGAACGTTATATATGAATGGTTCTTGGTGTTTCGATAACAGTATCCATGTTTATTTAAGACTTGTGTCGGTAAAGCGCTTTTTGACCTTATCATGTTATTGAAAATGTCTCTTGTCTTAGTAATAGCTATATTACTTACCTTACATGATATTTATTTATTTCTTATTTTGTTTGTTTCAGGTAAGTATCTTCAAATATATCACCAGATCAACGCAAAATAGTCATTTTAGTATTGGTGAGTCTTAGATTTGACTACACAGTCTGTCTGGTAAAATATAAAATGGATTTATACAGAGCAAATTGGTTATTAAACCAATTACACGTTTGATCTACGCTAAGGGGCACTTAGATTCTTTGATGTATCATTTCACAATACTTTGCCTTTAAAAAGGTTTCAGAGTCCTGTAACATTTTAAACTCAACCAAAATCCCGATTTGTCGAAATAATGGTTTATCAATTTGTGAACGAATTTCATAGTTTTTTTTTAACAGAATTTTGCTGTATCGTATAACCTTGCTTAGAGTATCGTGTTTCTATAGAAAATCCGTAGATCAGGCAGGACTGACCAATCCATCATTATGCAGGCATACCTCTTACCAATACTAATTAGTATGAAATATAGGAAATAAATTTTGTCATTTGTTTAAGGTTAAAGTTTGTCCAATACATTGTATTATGGATCAAAGAAACCGTCCACAAACGCTGATGGCATTATTAAGATTTACTGCACACAATACACATACGGTTACGGTTTAAAAGTTCATAACGAGCATAAAAATACCCACGAGTCCCACAAAAAACTTGAACGTTTTATGATCTATTATGCAAGCAGACACAAAGTTAGTCACATCATTGAACAATGTCAAGCGTTCGTACGATAACCGTTTACCGTTTATTGCTTTTTGTGTTCAACGATGCCGATACGGAACCGATGCAAGGAAGAAAACGCATCGATAAAGTAAATGTTAGTGTTGTAAGAACTTCAAAAGTAAAAAAAAAAAGAATCTAACTAAAAGGTCCTTTTAGAGAATTTTCTGCATACTATCAACCATAAAAAATAACTGTTTATACTGTTGATTGATAGAATTTGGTGGTCTGCTACAAATAAATTGTCTTAATCAATAATCATAAATAAACTAATGGCACAGGTTCAGGGCTTATTCCAGGGGTCAGCCGGGGTGCGAGGGATATGTCGAAGACAACCTCACCTCCGGCCTAGCATTATGACTCGTAACCCACAGTCGGCGTGCTGTTTTAGTCGGTTCGAGTCCGACATAACCTCCCCTCCAGCTATGGCGGGGGAGGCATCCGAGGGGATTATTTCCACATGAAAAAAAAGGCATCAGGTTCAGGAACACATTGAAATATGTCCTTGTTTCTTTAGTTTTACTGTCGTATCGGAATCGTATCGTATGCTGCAAAGGGAATCGTTGACAATACGTCTAGCAATCACCTATTTCATCTAATGTTTTTATGCAACGCGATTGGTGCATTATACATTCACAGCATGACTTTTTAGTGCACAGATTATATGCTATTAGAATACATAATCTCGTTTCTTTGTGCGGAGGTTCTGATGTTTTGTATAATCAAGGTTTTTTACCTTTTTATTAAAAAGAGTCGTTCATGAATATCAAGAAAAAAGATATAAGATATATTTCCTTGTTTTTTATTGTGTTTTAAACTTGTGAATTATTCATAATATATTGTTATTAGTGTGATTTAGTTATATGTGATATGTATTTATATATTTTTTGTATCTTAACATTAGTTAGTATTATGTACTACCAACTATTATTCTATCACAAGGTTTTCATCATCATCATCATCATCGCGTTAGACTTTTTGACTTTTTCGGTTCTGAGCATTAACTTGCATTTTGAAGGGGTCCTACAGTACCTATATTGACGTTTGCCGCTTGCGCTCTCTTACCACTTTTCAGATATGCTATTAACCTGGTATTATAAATCGGAAAGATATACTTATTTACTATACTCCAAAAGGTGATTGAATTCTAGTTCAAATAAATATCTGTATATTTCTATCGCATACAAACTCTATATAAATCACCATTATCCACTAACCATAACAAACACTATCTATTATGTCATACAAATCGCACTCGCCGTTTGCGTCACACATTTGTCTTTACAACATAATCTTGTCCAACTGGCAGTCGACGCACGCGCAGTTGACATGCATGGCATGCACGCATCGGATACCATCGCGAACATTGGTCCTTCGTGTTTACAAGTTTTATCTGGTATTTTATCCTATTTGTTATCGTTGGAATTTCGAATCGTTAGAATCGATAGAAACAAAGTTATAATCGACAGTAAACAATAAATATACAAGCCCATGCTTTCCTCTCGGCGTCCAGCCGCCTGTTACCCTAGATGGGCTAGATGGGGATTTTTCGCACGATAAAAAAAAGAGGGTCCGCTTTTCTAGCTCTAACTACGTGCTTGGCTGAAGTAAATTTCCGTGAAGCGACTGCCATGTGACCTCCAAAGATCGGCCTCTATTACGTAGGACAGAAAATCATAGTTGGTGAAATGTGGATGTTAATACGCCTGCCCCTTCAGGGATTTACTGGCGTGAATTATGTAAAACTAGCTTTTGCCCGCGGCTCCGCCCGCATGGGTGTCGCCTATCGCGACCAAACATAGCCTATGTCCTTTCTCATGGTCTAATGATCTAATCTACCCCTATACCAAATTTCATCAAAATCGGTTCAGTAGTTTAGGCGTAGACAGAGTTACTTTCGCATTTATAATATTAGTATGGATTTCGTCATTATTTCTGTTACTTTTGTAACTTCTCTGTAAATCATCCTCAACTTCTTATCATTGTTAATTCGCGGGAAATGATATGACTTTTACGAATCGAATACATTGGGAAAATGAATCTTCTCGGGCGGAACTAGAACCCACGATCTTTCCCTTACAGAGGGAAAGTCTTGACTAACTCGGCTACCAAGACACGCCCGATGTTATTTAATTCCCCCTCTATTTTTATCCGTCTTTAATTATTTAAGAAAATTCATTTAGGTAAATGACTTTTACTATTTTCATAGATGCGACTGCACTTCGATCCCATCTCTTGCCATTTAATTTCCACTGTAGCTTTTTATATCGCAGTAACTAACCCTCGCCTGAATCGAAGCTTACTAAGTATAAAAGGTAGACTAGCTATAATAGTGTTTATCACGTCGTTTTGTAACCGTAATAAGTAGACCACGGGAAACTGGCGCTTGCAGGCAATCTGATACAGTGTATTATACTGTACCTATACATAGTTCATTCTGAGGTCTACTGTTTTTATCTACTCTTAAAACGCCTTCCATATTTCTATCTTCCTGGATCTTTTTATCCTGAAGGCTCAAAAAGGACCTCTAGGTAGTTATTAGTACTTTCACTTTAGTTAATGCATGACGTTAATTTTATTATACTAATATTATAAATAAGCCCAAAATTTAAAAAATCTTCAGTCCTATGATTGAAATGCAGTTAATTTTTACCTACTTAAGTCAAAATACAACATGTGAAATACTTTCATAATGTAGGTAGATACTATGGAATTTAGAACTAACCTTTTATTAGAAATAATAATGCCATAAGGTTAGGTGAGACGAGAGCTTAATAACCGAAGATCGTGGCATATAAATCTGCTTCCAATATCCTTGATCTCTATTGCTGAACTAGTTACATCTCACGACTTCGGGCGCATCTGGGCAACCTCACAACTATTGGAAACTAAGTATTTTGAACTGAATTTATTGTTTGTCCGATTGAAATATCAACAATTAAGCATTGTTATGTTATATAGCGTGCCAATTAAGGTTTTTAAATTCTAATCAAGATTTATCGACACAAATTATGGTATTTTAATCGATTATCTAAATTACAAGCATCAAAATTTCCCGCATTCCTCAAAATGCGGTCACCTACTTTCGAATGTTTCTCAAACATTCCCAAGAGTTACGAAATACCATTGCCATTTTTGGTCCTTTTACTAATGGTGTACTACCATTTCTGGTCCTTTTAGTAGTATAAATGGTGTATTTTATAAGCAGTTTAGATGAAATCATATAGAAGTGGCGATCCGACGTCACGGTGCTTGACGGTTGCTCGGGTCACTGCCCCTGAACTCTGCATTTCCTCTATTTACTGGTTTACTGATGTACTAACCTCGTGTTCGAACTTATTTAGGGCGTGAATTGAATGACGGTACATTGTTAAAGTTGTAAGGAAAAAGGATTTTATGGCAAGAAATTATGGTTTTATGGAAATCAGCTTTCTTCCAAAATATACGTCTTATTTTCCATTTTGAAGTGAACATTCTTAAGGTGTTGTGCATTTTTTGAAATAGGAAAAAGTCATTGAACTCGCGACATATCTGGAAATACATTTTGACATACTTAGTTTTCACGTAAGTAAGAAATTTTCACTTTGTCGATCTTTTTGAGTAACACTGTTTTCTTTCTTTCTTCCTCAGTCGAACTAGCTTTAAAACAAATCTTACAATTGTTAGAATCCCTGCTTGCATCTGTTATTTCTTTAAACGAGACGCTCGAAACTCCAACCATTTTAATAGTAGCTTCGTTAACTCATGTACATAATGTTCATGTGTAAAACAATCTATCTGCTGTAGTGAAACCGGGGTGTGTACGACCTCTGACACTAAATTCAAGATGGGCAAAGCTGTCAAACTAACTGCTTTTACTTTCCTTGTTTGTTAACGAATCGTATTTGCCTCATCGTACCTACCGGTTTCTGTGATTTCATTATAATGTTCAATTTCCAGATAGTTTTTAAGAATCACTTTGACAAAATTTTAAGAAATTTGAAGTAACTTGATTGATGGTTGATTTCTATTGTCAGTTACTTTAATTATTTATGTACTTTAGTTCGAGTTACATGGATTAGGTACATATTTATGGTCTTAATTACGTCATTAGTATGCTATCAAAATGCCCATAAGGAAGAGAAAAATATCTTATAGTGGCAAATTGCGGCAGTGTGACTCATTCATTTTTAGCCTCGGGCTATAGCCTAAAGCCACAACATTGCATAGAAATTTGAACTTAATAGTTTCCTTGTCAGTCTATACATTTCGAATAATCGATATCAACATGTTTTGTGATATTGGCATACATCGCCTTTAATGTTTGGAGTAGGTATTTCTTATGAGTCAGTAAAGACCTCATCTCAGTTTTTTGTTCATTTGATGTAATGTGTATTTATAGACTAACACTCACAGTATTGATTATGTACAGTCAACTACAAAAGTAGCTTAACAAATTCTAATTTATTGAACACTGTGGCCCCTAAACCTTAAATAAAATAGTGAAAAAAAAAACATTGAATATGTAAATTAAGTTTGTCTTCTGGGAATCATAACACCACATTTACTATCTATAGACAGATGCATTCCGATATAACAAAGATTTGTAAAATATTTTAGTGTTAATCAACTTATGGCGTTGACTGTACGCTTGAAGTAATATTTTTTTTTACAATTAATTGTGAATCTGAACATATCTTTATCAGTTCGTAGTTTTGTCTTATATTTGAATGGTTGCTTTACGATCTCGCAAATAGTAAACTCAAAGCAATCTTACCTTAACGGTGTTTGTGAACAATAGACGAGTAACTTGTTTCTCTTTCAATTGGAACATCAAATCCAATAGGTCATCAATAAATCTTAATACAAGCAATGAAAGCTAAAACAAATAGCATGCAAAATTGAGAAGTTTTAGGTTTAATTATTAATACTGTTTTATCTAGGTACAGTTAACAAAGGAGATACGGTTGCACATACGACTTTAGATGTAAAAATGCAACCGTATCTCATTTGTCGACTGTACTTAATTTACCAATTTAATTAACAGAGGGAGCGATATCCCCCTTCTCATTGTTCCGTTATTCTTCCAATATTCCCATCTTATAATCTTAAATCTGATGTATGCTTGTCCGATGGAGGACAGTCCTATCCCTCGGGAAAAGATGAGATCGCTCTTGTAGTTACTTCTTCGGGGACCACATTTCTATCACGTCGATGCTATTTTGATTACAGTGTGATATAATCTAAATGGGATAATTAGGTACCAAGTAGCCATATCCGCTCATTGGTATTTATAGAAAGATTCTTACAACACCCTGCCTTTATAAATCACTCGTATAGTGTCATTATGCGACCTATATGACATTCTAAATTGCACAAATGCCGCTGAAGCAATACCGTCACATGTACAAATGTGCCCGTATAGTTTTACAAGACTTTACCGGAAGAATAAACACTTTCGTGCAGTTGGGCTATCAAGAATAAAGTACCATTCGCTTTCTACGATGCAATCTACTAGTTTTATAAACTGTTAGGTTGGCGGGGTGAAACGTTTAATGATTGACACACTACAAAATGGTTACAGCTTCTTGTATTTTATTCGCAACGTTACTAAAATCTCATTAGTTTTTTTATTGAATTTGTAATGTTTGACCTCGTTTGCGTTTAGTTTTAGGTCGTCATATTATCTATTTTGTGGTTAAGGTGGTTTAGAATGATTTAACTTACGGTCGGATTAGAAAATTAAGAAATAAACTAATGATGCGGAACCCGTTCATACTTTGTATCGTGCTGTGTAGACATGGCATTTTCCTCCAACTAATAAAAGAGACTCATTATCCACGTACAACAGAACCAGCTGCTTGTCTCCGTAACGCCTGACTTGTGCCATTGTGAACTATCGGCCATTAGGCCTCACTTTCTAACTCAAGTTAGAAGCGTAAAATACAGTAGTACTGTGTACCTACATACTTACAGAGTACGTGGATAAGACAACTGTTTTTGTTTGATCATTAGTAGGCACTGTTAAAATACAACCACAGTAAAAAATGTCCTTGTAAAATATACTTTTGAACTTTCCATCCGTCTTTGTTTCCTTCCTTCTACTAATATTATGAACTAGCTGTTGCCCACGCCTTCGCCTGGATCTTAATTGCATGCCTTTGGACTGTGGGTAGCAGCAAACCATACTAATATTATAAAATGCGAAAGTAACTGTCTGTCTATCTTTCTGTCTGCCTGTCTCTCTGCCTGTTTCTGTGTGTCTCTCGCTTGCACGCCCAACCACCGAACTGATTTTGATGAAATTTGGTATAGGGTTAGATTACACCTTGAGAAAGACGCGTATGTTTGGTCGCGATAACCCACATCGCAACTTGGTCCCAATAAAGGTAATATTTTGCAAGTAATATTTGAAACCAACATCATAAATGGTTGGTTATTCAAAACTTAATATTTGAAGTGACATGTCAAATTGTCCTACTTAAGTTATTAGATCTAGATAATAGGGCACTCACGATGTTGTTAACGTTTAGTTGGTTATATTGTGATCTGCGTGTTTAAATGGACTTGCGCAAACTGTAACAGAAAGGTCGTGGGTTCAAGTCTCACTTGAGCATTTCATTTTTCCCGATGTTTTCGAACTGTAACAGAAAGTTTAAATTCTCAATACATATTTGTATAAAAATATCATTTACAGAATGCAACGTCTCAAAAAAAACAAACAAATAGAATAAGCCTTGTTATAGCTGGTTGGAATATTGACCTAGCATCTACCTAAAATACCCTCTACGATACATACCTAACATAAAAATTAATGCCAGTATTTCTGGTTTATCGTCCCTAAAATATGTATCCTATTAGGTATATGTTTCACTAGTAGATATATTTGGTTAGCATTTAAAACTTTTTATGAATTAAAAAAATAATATTAATAAATTATACCATTTGCTTAATTCAAATATTTTGTCTCAGAGAAATGCATAGCCTTAGTTGCCATTAATAGTGCCCTATTACTAAAATCAATAGAATTATGGACACTGTCAGTTCCCAAACGATATATTATTAATATTTCTTGTATGCACTCAATCTTATCGATAATGTTACTAGATTAGTGTAACAAAATGTACCAAATACGGAATAGGAAGTCGAATAATAAATTATGTTTTAGTCTAACTTGTTTACATGTGCTATAAATTTTAGTAATAATAACGTACTATTATTATTAAAATATACGTGTATTATCTTAATAATACTCGTACATAAATTACACGAGGACGCGATACCGTTATTCAGTCGTGTTGCTTTAATTTCATTAGCATATACGAGTGTATTGCTTGTATGTTGTGAATGTAAACATTAAATAGTTTTAGATAAATGGTCTTCAGCGCGGAAATATAGTACTTACTAACTAAAGTGAATGTGACCTGGGTGACTCGTGGTTATCTGGTTAATTTTCTATCTAATATACTAACACCTATTTATAGCATTTCTTATGTTATACAATTGTGTTACAATTGGATTACATCAGGAAAAATGAATTACTAAGGTGGGCTCGAACAGCTCCACCGTCGCCTTTAAGGCGACGACAGATATAAAGAGAAGGGAAATTTTAATTGTTTCAGGTGTGGCTCAGTACCTCAGTTGGAAGAGCATTCCCCTTTTAAGGGAAAGTTTATGAGTTCAAGCCCCACCTGAATAATTATTTTATCCTGGTGTAATAGAATCTGTTTATTACTTAGTTTATTTATTTGTATTTTTATGTTTTTCTAATTAGCTTTCACTTCATCTATGGTTATAGGCATTGTTTGAACCTTGTATTAGCTTTGACTGCTAAGAGGCTTTATTAGCTAAGTATAGCGTGAAGCAGGGACGGACGGGTTAAAAAAAAGAATATTTGCCAACCGATTTTTCCGATAACAAACCAAACAAACTTTGTTTTATGAATATTGTGAACGACATGCAATCCAGGCATATTTTTCCTGTCGGTACCTACTCATCTATGACTATTGAATGAGACAGCCCTCGTTAATCACTAATCACATCATCTTGTATTCATAAGTCACAAATTATATCTATTGTTTCTTTAAAAAGATTAACGCGATAAGTATTTATTATTGGGCTAGCGGTAAACGGTCGTCATAATCATTATGATTTTATTGTCGTCCCTTTCGGTTTCTGCTTAATCCTCCTCCTTTTAATTTGGCTTATACCACTCCTATGGGAGTGAATGCCGTCTGATCTCTCAACCCAGAAAGGAAAGCCTGCGCTTGACCGTCATGTTCGTCCTCAATCTGCAGTTTCTCAGCTTGCAGGAGAGGTGCCGAAGGTCTTGTTGGGGCCCCATATAGGCATTAATAGCAGCTAAGTAGTATATAAATATGTAATAGGTACTATAATTATGTCAAGGGTAGAATATAATTAAAAAATACTTGTATATTTCAATGCGAGTGTGACATATGACTTGTATTGTATGATATCATTGTAAAAAGTACTCATGTAGTGTATTCATAAAAATTAATGTGCATGTGAAATTCACTACGTGTGTATTGCGTGTCATCATATCGAATTTCTCACATAAAATATTAATTTTATGTTTCCAGGTAATGTTCTTTTGAATATACATTACGTTGTAAAGATACATTACCTTCAGCATAATGAATATTCAAAATTTATTGATCGAGTAAGTGTTCACTATCGAAGTATGCGTTCTGTTACAGCTATTTCACAGCTATATTCAATCTGTCTACTAATGTATATATATGGAAGAAGCAGGAAATTATTATACACTTTTCAATTTCCAACAAAGCTCTTAATCGATTGACCAGAAACCCTCTTAAAGTGAGTGTGGTTTAGCGACGCGTATAATAGGCATAAAGCCACAGGATTGAAGCCATGGGTGGTCTAAGAGATTGCCTTATCCGGGATTCTAGGTTTTTGTGCAACTTTTATAATGTTCTCATGGCTGTAATAAAATTTAATATTACGCAAGTTTCCGGTGTTCAAAAAGTAAAAAGTCACGCGACTGCAACATTAGGTACGCAATCATACAGTCAGTGTTTTTGAATGATTGTCTTGACCAGTTTTGCAACAAAGGTATTTTGATAAGTAAATTATCTAATTTCAAGTCAATTATCTTTATTTAGATTAATATCGCATGATATCTTGACTTTCTGATTGTATAGTTGCATCTTTCATCATACATTATCAATCATTATCGTTATGTTATTTAATTATGACAATGTTTCTTAACAAATTATATCATTCAAAAGAGGATTTGAAGGTAAACTAATCTATAGAACAAAATAATTTAAAAACAGGACAGTTAAATGTACCGATATTAAGACTAAAACTAAAGAATTCTGCTAATATTACGTGAATTCATTAAATAGGGGAATATTTAATGCACTGAAAACAAAATTTTTACAGGAGTCTGATGTAGATAGTCGATTTAATAATTGAATAGAGTAGAGTTTGAAATCTCGCAATGAATATGTTGACAATGTAAAATGATCAACACAATGTACTCGTAACTAGTACTCACTCATTTTGTATCAACTACTGAAAATGGACCCAAGATTGTGATTACCTAAGTCTGTCTACCGGTCTAGACTTTTTGCTCCTCATGTTACCAGCGAAACGTTTGCACTCATAGCTACTGATAGATTTACAAATATTTCTGAATTGGCAGTAATTTCATTTGGCCTTTTATAATAGTACAGTCAACCCTAAATCCCCCAAGAAGCGTGTGATTTACTACAAGACAGGCCGCAGGCGACAGAGTTTCTAAGAAGATCTACCGATTGCACCGCTCTGTAATACACAATGCATTTAGTTCTACTTGTACATTTATTTACCTAATATAGCATGAGAACCGTGCTAAAGTCGAAATTTCAAACAGTAATTGGCGATTGTTTGGTTCATTTGAATTCAATTTCGTGATATTTATAGCGTTTAAGTGACCATGCACCGGTTCAAAAGTCATTCTGATAGTATTGAAGTAGCTCGTTATTTCAAAATGTTCGTAGCCCTTTATTAGCAGTTGTGTCATTTACGTTTAACGATATCAATATTTATATTTCGCAGCTTCATTCTTTGCGATTTGTGTTTACATGTTGTAGTGGCGCCCCCAAGCGTCACCCTTAGCACGGACGTTCATAAAAAAAAAAAAAAGAACGGAACGTCACTACTCGGTCACTCCGATCGACTCGCTGTCTCATTTACGTGTTTCCGTGCCGAACCCTTCGCACGTCAACCGATCTCACCTACCTACACGCAAAAAAATAAAAAATAAAAAACTACTCTCAACATGGGAAGGAAAAGAAGAAATGAAAATAGCGAGGAAAGAATTCACAGGAAGATTCGTAAACTGGAGAAAAAACTAAGTAGGCGCCGCCGGTCAGGAATAATTTATTCATCTGATGAAGAATTTAATCGTAAGTTTTAAGTGTTTTATATACCGTCATAAAATTCACGAATTACCGTTAAAAAACATTTTTTTTGACAATTTTCATTGTGATGCTTAGGTGATGCGAACAATTAATATCGGGATTGTATCCATCACCACTTTTGGAATGCGCAATTGCCAATATTCGGGGCTCTTGTCGTCCTTATTAAAAATAAGATGTGAATAGTTAACCATTTTAAGACTATATCCGTCTTACTTTTCTTAAGAACAAAATAATGTTCTTACAGATCCCAATGAGCCTCGTGGGCACTCGCCAGTAGACGCTGTGGCAGGTCCGTCGAACGAAGTATGTTACGCGCAGCCATTGACACCAACGCCACCTCCGGAGGAGCCTGTGCTGCGGTTGACACCTCCACCGCCTACCCCACCACCTGCACCGACGTCTCCGCCGGCGACAGACCCGACAGTACCTTCAGGTGACGTTAACTTAGATGATGACATCCTCCTACTTCTCGGAGATGCACCCGATCCGGAAACCACTTTTGGTGCTTCAGTTCACAAGGACATAGCGGCAAGGTGGCATAATGTCCTGAAAAAAGGCCTTACTAAGGAGTGCAAAGAAAATATATTCAAGGAATATTTAATTCCTTCA
The DNA here is from genome assembly GCA_914829495.1 of Eilema sororculum. NCBI lineage: Eukaryota > Metazoa > Arthropoda > Insecta > Lepidoptera > Erebidae > Eilema > Eilema sororculum. Next base: position 8,702,544 of record OU618545.1, on the reverse strand, counting down.
AATTGTGAACTTCTAGTGCCCCCCATATTAAACCCTGAGGCTAAAGCTGCTTTGACTGATACTCTCATAAAACGCGATGCATCAATGATATCCAGACAACGACATTTGAGTGTCGCCGTTGCAGCACTAACACATACTTTGGAAAAAATTATTTCTAATAAAGATTCACAGAAATCAGAGATTGTAAAACCTATTAGCGACGCTTGTCGCATTTTATGTGATATGCATCATTATGAGACTGAAACACGAAAAAAATTCGTCATATCTTCAACGAACACTGGCATGAGAGACGCCCTTTCGAATTCTACGACAGACAAGTTTCTATTCGGAGAAGATATGTCCGAGAAACTTAAGACCGCCAAAACCGTTCAAAAATCTGCAGAGGAACTCAAGAATATGAATAGACCACAGAATCCAAAGAATTTACCATACAAGAGCCGGGGAAACTACAAAGCCCTGCACCAAAAGAGGCCGGAGGCAGGGCGACCAGCAGTCGGTCCACGTCAGCAGTGGACGTATCCACGCAGTCGCACGGTGGGTCGCATGGTGCCACCGCAAGCTCCAACACAGCTGCAGCCGCCACCACCCCCGCCGCCACACTCGCAACCTCCACATTCATCGCGGCGGACAGGCCGACGTTAGACGAGGTAACATATGCTGGTAGACTACGACATTTTTACGATAAGTGGGCTGAAATCACCAATGATAAAACCATCTTATCATGGATAAAGGGATACAAAATACCGTTTAATTCTCAACCATTACAACATGACTCTCCATCCACTTATCCAAAAACACATAGCGAGGATATAGAATATAAAGATGCTATTCATGAACTTTTAACGATTCATGCAATTCGTAAATGTGACCACGATGGCACGCAATTTCTCTCATCAGTTTTTTTGATACCTAAGTCTAATGGCAAAAAAAGATTTATTTTAAATTTAAAAAAATTAAACAAGTTCGTGAAAACACAACACTTCAAGATGGAAGATTATAGGACGGCTTCTAAATTGATAAGTCCAAACTGTTTCATGGCGTCGGTAGATTTAAAAGACGCATTCTTTTTAGTTAATATAGATGAGTCATATCGAAAGTATCTTCGGTTTAAATATTGCGATCAGATTTACGAGTTTTTATGTCTTCCCTTTGGTCTATCTACATCGCCCTTTGTTTTTACAAAGTTACTAAAACCCGTCATAGAATATCTCCGAAATAAGGGTGTAATTTGTGTAGTTTATTTGGATGATATTTTCTGTTTCGGGAAGACGTATATAGAATGCAAAAATAGTATACACATGATCACAGAATTACTGCAATCGATAGGATTTATTTTAAATAAAGAAAAAAGTTGTCTTTTGCCTAGTAAAATTTGTAGATTTTTGGGATTTAATTTCAATTCAACCAAAATGGTACTGGAACTACCCTTAGAGAAAAAACAGAAAATAAAAAAATATTTACAACAATTTATAAAAAAAGATAAATGTAATTTACACGATTTTACAAGATTGTTAGGACTTCTAATATCTGCTTGTCCAGCTTTGGAATATTCTTGGCTATATACAAAAAAATTTGAGCATCTAAAATTTATACATCTATTGCACAATCCTAATTATAATCAGATAATATCTTTAACTAAAGATATAAAATCAGATATGACTTGGTGGATTGATAATGTAGACAAGGGTTATAATAGTTTCAAATTAAATCAATACAAGTTAGAAATATACTCTGATGCGTCTCAAACTGGCTGGGGTGCATACTGTAACGGGCAGAGGAGTCATGGTTATTGGACAAAAGATGAAAAGAAGTTACACATTAACCAATTAGAACTCAAAGCTGCTTTTTTTGGTTTGAGGGTATTTGCAGAGCACTTGAGCAATTGCGAAATTTTATTGCGCATAGATAATACTACTGCAATATCAAGTATAAATCGGATGGGTAGCGTGCAATACCCTCACCTAAATAAAGTATCTAGAGATTTGTGGCAGTGGTGTGAGGGCAGAAAAATATATGTTCTTGCATCGTACATAAATACAAGAGATAATTTCGAAGCAGACGCATTATCTCGTAAACAACTTTCGGATACTGAGTGGGAACTTGGGGATTACGCTTTTAATGAAATAAATAACTCGTTTGGCGAATTTGAGGTAGATCTTTTTGCAAGTCGCTCTAATGCTAAGTGCAGCACTTACGTTACTTGGCATAGAGACCCCTATGCTTGGAGAATCGATGCTTTTACTATAACATGGCAGAACATATATTTTTACGCTTTCCCACCATTCGCGCTAATTTTAAAAATGTTAAGGAAGGTTGTAATTGATCAAGCGGAAGGTGTTGTGGTTGTGCCCTACTGGCCAACACAACCTTGGTTCCCCTTATTCAACTCTTTAGTCCGCTCTCGTTGCATTATATTCGATCCTAATATTAATTTATTGAAATCGCCTTTCAGATGTCCACATCACCTTCACAAGACGCTGCGCTTAGTAGCCGCGAAGTTATCAGGGAAACCTACGTAAAAATGGGATTATCTAATCGATCTGTTGAAATTATGTTAAATTCTCTTTCTAATAATACATATAAGCAATATGATAGCGGTCTAAGATGTTGGTTAACCTTTTGTAAGAACCACAACTATAATTGTAATATAGCTGATATTTCAAGATTAATTGAATTTTTAACAGAAATGTTTGATAAAGGTGCGAAATATGGTACTTTAAATTCTTATAAATCTGCACTAAGTTTATTGTTCAGTAAAACGTTAGAAGATGAAGCGATTAAAAAATTTATGAAAGGGGTTTATAGGATGAGACCGTCCATGCCCAAATATAATGTCAGTTGGGATCCCAACATGGTATTGTCTTATCTGTCAAGCCATTGGCCAAATGAAGATCTTACGCTAGAAACCCTATCCAAGAAGACAGCGACCCTGTTGGCTCTCGTCACCGCCCATCGGGTACAGACCCTGTCATTAATAAAACTACCTAATATTAACTTACAAGACCCTAACGAAATAGTAATTTTTATACCAGATATCATAAAGACCTCAAAACCAAATACTTCTCAGCCGGTTCTCAAAATTCCTTATTACCACGAAAACCTTAGTATTTGTCCAGCCACATGTATTAAAGATTATTTGAATAAAACAAGCCCTTTACGTGGTTCTGAAGTCCAACTTTTTATTAGTTTCAAGAGACCCTTTAGGAAACTGTGTACGCAGACTCTTAGTGGCTGGATAAAGAACACTCTTCTTATGAGCGGTATAGATACGTCTATATTTGGTGCTCATAGTACCCGTCATGCGGCGACGACGACAGCCAACAAGATAGGAGTTAATATAGATGTCATACGAAAGACTGCAGGATGGAGTAGTAATTCTGGTACTTTCGCAAAATTCTATAACAGAGAAATTGTCGATTGTAATTTCGCTCGATCCCTGTTATCAAATCATTCTGTTGATTAAATTGTCATTGGGAAAACCAAGGATGACAAAACAGTTAAATAATGTTATTACGAGTTTATTGAATTATTTACATTATTTACATTTTGGTTAAATAAATGATTCAGATTAATAAGAAGTTGTATTTTATATTTGTAATCTCTAAACATCCTACAACATGTAAACACAAATCGCAAAGAATGAAGCTGCGAAATATAATTGAGGATCAAACGAACTTACCTAAAGTGAAGTTCGATCCAAATTATATGAGCAGCTTCATTCGACGCGATTTATAAAATCCCACCCTCAATCTTAAGATTCCCAACCCTAGTCTAAACAAATACAAAATACAAAGACAGTAGGTAGGTTCGGCTTTAAACAAGATGAGACAGCGAGTCGATCGGAGTGACCGAGTAGTGACGTTCCGTTCTTTTTTTTTTTTTTATGAACGTCCGTGCTAAGGGTGACGCTTGGGGGCGCCACTACAACATGTAAACACAAATCGCGTCGAATGAAGCTGCTCATATAATTTGGATCGAACTTCACTTTAGGTAAGTTCGTTTGATCCTCAATTATTTATAAAGTTTTTATTTTTGGTACAAATAAGAAAAAGCATAGGGCTCTATTAGTATCTATCATCTTGTCCTTGTTCCAACTATTTGGAGTTGATATAAAAAGATTTTACTTTTAAACGATGTGATATGTCAAGTTTGATGTCATCTTTTCAATAACTTATCACTCTGCTACATTTATATAAAAATTTATGTTTGGGTTAAAAGTATTTAACACCTTCCATATTCAAATTCAACACAAAAGCTACTTTTCTGTTGAATTTGAATATGGAAGGTGTCTTTAATAAATATTTAAAGATTCAGGCATAACACTACTTTATTTATACTTTTGAACTTTTTTATTTGAGTTACATTCCTTTCTCCTTTTCTGACACTTTGCACAGCTTACAATAAGACGAGCTGAAGTCATATTGACGTGTCCCATAAAAAGTTTATCTCTTATTACTTGCGTTAAAAATGTTAAAATCCAATTATATTCGACGCAATTCAAAGAATGGATCAATAAGCAAGAAATACAAATTTAGAGCTTGGTGTACCTGCCTAAAGGCAAAAATACATTAGTAGAGTAAGTGAACCTACCTTCCTGGAGAGAATCGAACGCATTACAATACAATATACTTAGGTATTCATATTCTAATTGTATGGCATACTTCCCTGTGCATGTTGTGAAAGTCTGTTGGAAAATGGGTTACTGTTCAACAGGTAATTGTCACCGTATGCTTGTACAATACTTGCCCTTTAGATACCCAGCAACAGGGCTGACGGTAACATGGTTGCATGGAATTCATAATTAGGAACATGCTACCGAAGAAAAGTAACGGAATGGACATTTTTATCATTTGTAATTAGTTATTTAGTCTCGTCCTTCTATAGTATACGAGTTCTTTCTATATCAGAGAACAAAAACTAACAAGATAGTATGATTCGAATACATAGGGAAAAAGAATCTTCTCGGGCGGGACTCGAACCCGCAGTCTTTCCCTTACAGGGGGAATGCCTGACCAATTCGGCTACCGAGACACGCCCGATGTGATTGAAATTTCCCATCTTATACGTCTATAAGGCGACGGTGGAGTCATCTATCGATTTTCTTACCAACTATCGGAATCAATGAATGATGTTACAATTTTTTTTTTGTATAGTTAGCATACTTAATGCTGTAAAAATTCATTCAAAAGATAGTATGATCTTAATGTATAATAGGAACATTATTATCGTGACATTACTATAAACATCCATGCGAGCCTACCATAAATGCTAAGCGGAAAATATTAATCATTTTATACTCTAGCACCTATCAGGTCTTTGTGAAACTGAACTATTTAATTCGATCGTATAATATACATATTTCTCACCATACGATATGCTATTCACATCAAAATAACTGTTTGATTCAATATTTATGATGACTGTTACTCGGGCCGCGATTTCACGCATCACTTTACGATGAAGTTCGTCACGAGTATTAGTATAAATGGTGTATTATCTTGGAGAATAATATCTTTTTGGAATATGAAATGTCTGCTGAACTTGATGTTGATCTAAAAGTGGGTCTGACAGCTATGAGAGGCATGGGATTGCAGAATATCGGTCTTTTGTTTCAGAAGTCGCCGTCAAAATATTATGGTAAAAATTTTCTTTCTGTATGTTACGATTTCACGCCTAAATTGCTGAATCGATTTTTTGCTTTTGTTTTGCTGAACCGTGGACAACGGCTAGTTAAACAACTACCTTCATATCAGAAAAGAACTTTCGAAACCAAGAGCTTCTTTGTACGAAAGTAGAATAATTTAAGTCATGCCAGTGAAAGGAGTAAGGTGACTTTTAATGAATAAATCTGTGCTTTCGTATTTATACTGTTTACAATGTAAGATCCATATACTATACGATTAGGGTTACTAAATCCATACTGTATAGGTAGGTATTCTATATTATTAACTCATACAAAAGTCTTTAATCATTTATTGACAGCACACAAATTGCTATCGAATAATAATCATACTTGTGCAGAATAACATCAATAAAGCATTCTAATCTCTACAAAATGTAATGTACCTAAATCAAAAGTTATCAGTTTGAGTTTTGTTTCGACTCAGCCACCTGCTGAGAGCAGCAACATTGCTGACGACAGCGGTAGAACACTATTCTGTGAGCACCGCTTACTCTGGCTATAACTTATACTTACTTCTTGTGCTCCCATACGACGTTCTCTAAGCTTGCACTACGGGGTCTAAGTTATAGACTGTGAGCGATATTCAGATACCTACTTCATTGTACAGTCGATAAAAGAGATACCTCCTTTGTCGACTGTACATTGTACACCCCTATTATTGTAGCAAAGTGTTATTATGTAGTTGAATACCGTAATTATTACCATAATAATAAGCAACATTATCTAATCTAACCTATTATTTTTTAAAGCTACTCGTTAGCGTTCGATCGTTTGGGTTAGTGTGTTATGACTTACATACGCAGCATAGGACGAATGTACTTGCACTAGTTGGCCGGCGGGCTGCCTGCTAATTGTGTGTTCACTTGCCACACGGCCATGTCCTGTCATGTCCGGCCAAAATTTGTCGTCGCTGATCGGAATCGGCCACTCACTATAACTTTTCTTTTTCGACGAAACGACTATAGGTATATATTACATTTTAGAGAATTTATTGTATTTTAGTTAGTATTGACACAAAAAAAAATTGCACCAATGTATGCAAGATATAATATTTTGGAAATATCCCAAAAAATTATAGTTTCCAAAAAAAATATGAACAATAAATTCGAAGGAAACAGAAAAGTACCTTGTTATAAAATATACTAAACTTAGCTAACCATTATCTTCATAAGTATTTCATTAACTATAAATATATATAACTCCTTCGCTTCTAATGTTAGATAACACCTTGTGGCTAGTTCGCAATAAATTCTCTATAGAGATGACACTGAAAACTTGTGCACCGTGCGTCCGGACATTGAAAATATAATTTATCGATTTATAACCCAACGAAGCGCATGAGTCAGCCCCGCGCGATAAGTCGTGAGAAAAACGCGCAAATATCACTGCGCCTCTGAAACATTTTATTAAAGCCTACAAAATATACAAAACTAATTATTTTAAGTAATTAGATATCTTATCTATTAAATTTTTATCGCCTCCCACTTATGAATTGAGTCATAAATAATCTAACTAAAGTACGCCCATTCGCTGTCAAGCGGTACATTGGAAGAGGTGTGCAGATACCGAACTGGTTGACGTATACGTTATTAATTATAGTCTGAACGTAGGAAGGTTTTCATATCCGTGGCATGGGAAATTAATAATAAACTGTAAGATCATCCCTGATAACCAGTTGCTTAGAAGAGCAGGTAATTTGATTGAAAACTTCCTTGAAGGGAATGACGAAGCAATATTAAAGTTACAGGAAGAGAAGTATTCTATTGTGTAAAGGTAATATGATATTAGGTACTAATAAACGTATATATGTTGGGACTTATGGTGCACAACACAAGCTAAACTACTGCCTATCAGTGATAATCGAGTAAAATTCAGTCAATGGTGGCATCTGCAATTAGCGAGCACATAGTTAATTAAATAATAGGCAGTAGAGTAGCTACTGGATCATTAGATTGTTCCCGCATATTCATATTTCTCTAAGTAAAAACACTGAGATATGTCGTTTTTAATGTTGATCGGCCAAACACTAGTCTCAATTTCCAAACATTTATAGTTTAAATTGTTTCGGTAGAGTATTTTGTAATTACTGAGAATAATGGACACGAAATTGTTACCTACCAGAACTGTTAATCTTTGAAACTACTACACTATGATTGGCCGACATTAAAATTGATCTCGTGACCTTTCGGTCGTAAATCCACGCCCTACACTACGCGGTACTTCCGTCATTGAGTGTAAATATCTTAAAGACATTTTAAGCGATATCTATAGATTTCCACGATTGTGAACTGTTTATTAAAGTTTCGATATTTATTCACTACATAAACGTTATAAGATCTCAGATAGCGAAAGGGTTAAATGATATTTGCCAACTAAAAGTACTAAAATTGAACTGTACTTTATGTCGTCATACAGGGGTTATAAACAATGTTGCAGGTGTAGCATAAAACTATTTATTTATAAAATATCATCGGCCAAATGAGATACTCTGAAGTTTTGAAGAAATTAGATATCAATCAATCAATCGATCAACCAATTAGCCTATCTCAGTCCTGTGCTGGACACAGGCCTCTCCCAATGTTGGAAAAACACCAGTTTTTTTCTATTGTAGGTATGTATTGATAAACAAAGTAGGTATGGTAACCTATAGGTAAACGAACTCTTATGTATGGCTTTTTTTTTTTTTTTTTTTTTTCGTGCGGAAATCCCCACGGATACCCCCCCTGCCGGAGCCGGAAGGGGAGGTTATGTCGGACTCGAACCGACTAAAACCGCACGCCGACTGTGGGTCTTGGTGCTAGGCCGGAGGTGAGGTTGTCAAAGACATATCCCTCGCACCCCGGCTGACCCAGGGCCATCCCTTACGGTCTGGCCCTCCTCAGGAGGGGGGACAACGGTGTCCCCAACTCGCCCCCGGAATGGGGAGGCGCGCTATTCAGCGCGCCGCCGCCGTGGCCTGCTTCTGCTGGGGTGACAGGCGGCTCCACCCGTCACCCCCAGGCCCGCGCTCATGGGGGACGGAGGTCAGTCAGTGCCCTCCGACGCCCGAGTTGCCTGCGCGCGCGGGCGGCGCGATCCGCGAGTCTTTCTCGCTCGCGCCGCCTCTCCCGCTCCGCCGTCTCCTTCACGACCATTACTTGCTCGCTGAAGGAGACGCCGGCCGCCCACGCGTCCGCGCAGCGGACCATTGCTGTGAGCAGGGTGGCGAGGGTGAGAACTCTCACTCCCAGGGCCGCCACTAGCTCCCGCCTCGGTTCGGCCCATGCCGGGCACTCGGTGAGCGTGTGCAGCCCCGTGTCCTCGCTCGCGTCGCAGTGATGGCACTCGGACGTTGGCTCCTTTTCGATCCGACACAGATATCGCCCGAAGCACCCGTGCCCGGTGATAATCTGCGTCAGTCGATACGAGAGGCTGCCATGTGGCCTCTCTAGCCATTCCCCCATGATGGGCCTTACCGCCTCTATGACGGCATGCCCTGCGCGTCGTTGCTCAAGTCGTCGCTCCCACTCCGCCACCATGATCTCGTGGAGCCGGGACCTCTCGGCCCGAATGTCTTCGGGCTCGGGATCGTATCCCCGCTCCCGCGCCTCCTTACGGAACCGATACAGTGCCGCAAGGGATCTCGCTTCCAGGATCCACGGTGGCGATCCGGCTAGGAGACTCGCCGCTTCAAAGGATATCGTGCGGTACCCCCTAATGGCCCTGCAGGCCATCGTCTGCTGCGGCGCATGCAGCAGTTGCACGAACCTGGCCTGCAGGGCGTCCGCCCACACGGGGCACCCGTACAGGGCCATGGACCGCACGACACCCGCGTAGAGTCTCCTGCAGGAGTCCTCTGGGCCCCTCAAGTTGGGCAGCAGCCGCATCAGCGCGTTAGCTGACACCAACAGTTTGGGGCGCAGACTTCGGAAGTGCTCTCCGAAGTCCCACCGACCGTCGAGTACGAGCCCCAGGTATTTCAACCGGGGCTTGATGTCGATGGGAGTACCTCCTACTGTCAAGCTGGATCCCGGGGGTGGCCCGCGCCGAGGACCATGAAAGAACAAGGCCTCGGATTTGTGCAGAGCCACCTCGAGACCCAGCCGCCGGATCCGATCCACGACTTGAGCAACAGCGGTCGTGGCCCTCTGGGTCGCCTCGCGGTGTGTAGCGCCACTCACCGTCACTAGCGTGTCGTCCGCGTAGCACGTGACGGTGGCCCCGAACGCAAGCTCACCGCGAAGCACCCAGTCGTATCCGATGTTCCACAGGAGCGGCCCCAGGACCGATCCCTGTGGGACACCGCACGACATCTCACGCCTACCGACGCCGGTCGCACTTGGGTAGATGACGGCCCTCTCCGTCAGGTACGCCCCGACTATGCGGCGGAGGTAGAGAGGCACATCGTGGTACACGAGCGCCTCCCTGATGCAACTCCAGGGCAAGGTGTTGAACGCGTTGGAGATGTCCAAGGACACCGCCAACATCACCTCGCCCCGGGCAACCGCATCCTCCGCCAGACTCCTCACGCGCATGATGGCATCCACAGTGGAACGCCACCGGCGGAAGCCGTACTGCGTATCCGCTAGGTCCGGCCCCACTCTAGAGAGGTGCTCGACGAGGCGCTTGGCAATCACTCTTTCGAAGAGCTTGCCCACCTCGTCGAGCAACACTATGGGCCGGTACCCGGACGGCTCGTCCGCCGGGCGTCCGTCCTTGCGGATGAGGACCAGCTTCCCCGTCTTCCACATCTTCGGAAACTGGCCCCGACTCTTATGTATGGCAAGATGCCAATAGCCATTTATCACTATTTTCGAATAACTTTGAATCTATTCCTGAATGCGATGAAGTGCGAAATAAATCGCTTGAAATTCAATGTGAAGTTTATTGAACAACAGAGGAAAATGTAAGAATTCAAGGAATAGGCGACTTTGGATGTCAGGAATCTTGTGCGACATTTTTTAATGATAATACATAATAATATGATTACAAATTATATTCAGCTAGAAAAAATACTTATAATAAAACTGATTGAAAAACATATATTTTTAAAATGACGAAAGAAATGTAGCCTATATGTCATTCCGACAATCTATCTCAGTCATCTCTATGCTAAATTTCGTCCAGAAATGTTCATTGTATACCAATTAAAACAACATTCATCTATCCAAACTTTCGCATATAAAATACTCGGTAAGTAAGAAGTAAAAAAGTGTACGCACTACGCTCTGACTGTATCGCTAATAATTATGAAATCAATTCGCCACTATCAAGTACCGGTACTTTTACTATGACACCGTGTTATTCAATTATCAAGTATTGCATTACTTTTGTATCACAGAAAGGCTTACCTGTGTATAGTGCAAACCCAGATAAATTAATTTATCTATATTCAAAACCTTGAAATAAATAATTAAATATAGAATCGTGATACTGAGCACCGATAAAACTTTTACGTACACATTCGTGGTGTAAAATTATAACCTTGTAAGCCCATGGCTGGATATAATGTTTACTGCTGTTTTATATCCAATCACTATATTATTATTATTATACTGCTGGTATATAATGTCTCTGTGTTTGTACAGGAATGTATGCAGGGCTGTCATCTTTTAAATTATTGAACTTTCACCGAACAGCGATCCATTGTATTTGTTTAAAGTTTAGCGACTTGCGCCGTGATCGTAGATAAAGAGCGACTTGAGTAAGCGAACTGCTTTAGAAATACTCGCAATTGACTAATGTGGTAACATTAAACGCATGCGAAAGCTTAGAATTGGCTTCACTGGTATCTACAAGTTCAAGAGAAGCCGCCTGAATTCTGGAACAGAAGTAATTTTTTGCATTCAAGAACGCAAATAATTGGTAACAGAAAACTTGAACATTGTTTTTTAATTCGACGTCAATTGACTGTAATGCCCTGAATGTTAAGAAGCTAGGGTGACGTCCAGATGACACGGCCCCCCATACTGTCGATACTAAACTAAACTCAAGGGAACTCCTTTGATGGCATCGGCAGCTGCGTTTTCATGATCCTTTAAAGAAACTGGGATTGTAAGAAGAAAACTTGCTTGCGGATAAAGTATTTCAGTTCCTTATCGTGCAACATACTCAGCATTTACAATTAGGAAGGCTTATTGGTTGACATAATCGCTATATACGTCACGTCTTTTCCCATTGGAGTAGGCAGCAGTGGCGAACGGTGAACATTGTCAAAAGGCAAGTCACTGGAAATGTTGGAGTATAAATGTGAACATCTCCACCACAGCTTCCATTTGCAGAGCAAACAAGCAGGAAAGGTGTTTAGGGAACATCGCCACTGGTAGTCAGACATTACATGTTTTCACTTGTTACGAACCTGAGACCACCAATGGTACAAATTAAAAGGATTTTATTCAAAGTGTTGCCGGTTTAATTTTATCATCATAAAATCTATGTAGTCTGTCTCCTCAGTGTACAGGGAGCCTGCGTATATTTTGTTTATCACCAAAGCTAATAAAAGTTACGCAAAGATAAACACGTTTACGTGCATTCCAAAATGAATAGTGTCATTAAAGTAGCTTTTTATTGCTTTCTCTTATGGAGCCAGAGTGGTGAGCTAATTTTATTGTTTTAAAATTAAATACCAAAGTGTTGTTGTTCCATAGTTATTAGCGAACCAGCCACAGTTAATCACGTATCTGATTAACTTTCTAATTAATTTAAATATCGGAATTTAAACATTTGAATCTAAAATAGGACTCTAGTTAGTAGTAGTATTTCTTAAAAAAATTGAAATTTATGTCAATGATTGTAATGTGTAATTTACACATTTGGCAGTTCATAAGTAAATACGAGTACCTAGTAGTAAAAATAATAAGTCGTGTAAAAGGTAGATCTCAAGATTAAATTGGTCATCATTATTTCTTTTTAAATTTAGACCTGTTATTTTAAAAGAATTTGAGGGCCGAGGCGCCATCGCCACGATAGAAGAAGAAGAAGAGAAGAAGAATAATAGATAGAGAGATTTGTCTCTATTCTTACACACGTCACGAGTTTCTGTCATGAATATAACCTTTTCAAGTGTGAGTGCTTAAATTGTTATATAATTACTCTTGTTTTACTACCTGAATAATGATTAAAAGTGTGCCCCTTCAGTCTTTCTAACTGTTACATGCCAATGAGGTTGGGCGTTCATATTCTGAATCTAATCTGAAATCTCATCTAGTCGACAATGCCTTAATCAAAAACGTATCCGTTATAAACTGTTACTTATTATCCTTATAGATAAAACAATACCTCAGCCGATATTATATCTAGAGTACAAATCTCAATTGTGGAGTGAATCTGGTTTACACCTAACTGTATTGGTCGAGGTGGCGGATAAAATGCAAGAAGTCGAACTCAACCACAATGCAGCTAATAATGCCAGGAGTAATTTGTGGATATAGGTTATCTAGTTCAACAAAGAGGAGTATTATTATAGAGTAACGGTATCAGAGGATAATCTAAAAGGGAAAGAAATGTAAAGTGGCGAGTAGTAGATACCTATAGCAGCAGTTGGATGACTTATAACCACGATGCCGGGTACGAATATTATTGCAATGCTTTTATTGGAGAAATGATCTTTGCAATTTCAAAACTATAAAACCACGATTATAGCCACTAAATATTGATAAACCAAAAGTTTATTCTAGATTATCGAATAAACGATTTAAACAAATAAATTGAATATTTAAAATGATCTAAATCTCATTATAATCATGTTCCTAACAACCTTTAAATGACTACTGAATGCACTGTTAGAAATATAAATGATTCCAAGCATAACAACTAAATAACGGTACTATCAATAATTGATTATACTTGTTGATACTGGAAACAGATAGATATTTATCAGCTGAGTACAATAACACCCACCTGTGCCTTTGAAAAGCTTATGATGCCCACACTTACACAGACGTATGTTCGTAAGCCTGTGAGATTCATGTCTGCTGTAAGCTATGTTTAGCGTTCTTCATGTTATATGAATAGCTTCAACGTGCACTTCTGATTCCAGGCAGACGAGGATACAAGATTGCATTTAAGAGAGTAGAGACAGGGACTAAATATGTGTAATGTTTATAACTACTGACAGGGTATGGGCCAATTTAATGATGATGTGCTTTTAACATTAAAAAAACATAGAAGGGAAGGTAGAAGAAAAGAGAGGAAGAGGTAGACCAAGACATGACAGTCTCCGTGGTAGTGAACGCGGCCGCTACGCAGGTGGCGCGGGTTCAATCCCCGCTCAGTGCAAATATTTGTATGTATGAATATGGGTATTTGTATAGGTCTGGTCGTGCCTCGAAGAGCACGTTAAGCCGTCGCGTCGGTCCCAGTTGCCATGCATACATCTATGGCAGTCGTTACAGGTAGTTGGAGCGCTCAAAAGTCCAATAACTGATCTAGCTGCTGCTTCGATATCGCCTTTGGGTTGTGGAGGTCAGATGGCAATCGCTTCACAGAAAATATCGAAGTATAGCCAAATCCGCAGTGAGACTAGTAAGGCAGACCCCAGACTCTAAGCTGAAAGCTTTGGATGCGAATGGGACTAAGGCTAAGATGAAGAAGAAAGTAGACCAAGAGGAACAGAAGCGTCGGTAGCTTAGTGGTTAAGGAGTCGACCTTATGATCGAGAGGTCCCAGGTTCGATCCTGGCCATTACACTACCGACGTGAACCCACTCCTAACACAAGCAATTTAGCTTAGCTGGAGGGGTTAGAGGGAATATTAGTAACTACGGTTCTAATATTCTTTTTAAGAAAAAAAGAACATAAATATGGCATAGATAAAAGAAAAGTGTCATCTTATCAGGAGGTCAAAGGAGTGGCGATTACTTCACCGACAAGAGCCAGTTCTTAGGTTTACAGAGATATATATTAAAGTCATTATAACGGAATCTATCACTGTTTATTATGCGCTGTTTTCCTATTGGGCTTATGCGACACAGAACATTTCCGACGTGGAGTTTTCATGACCTATCACGTTGATCATTAGCATTATGTATAATAAGATTTATGTCAATGAATAATGAGTAGTATTCGTGTTGACTTTCATAATTTATCTTATTTATTACTAAAGAAAAGCATGACGGTCATATTCATAATATTTTAATTGATGTGCAAGAAACCAACCTATTCAATTACGAAATTTATTGGCATCTAATTCTTTTGAATAAACACTATCATTGTAGCATCTCATTAGCAAAAAAACCGTTGAGCGTGACTCCGTAAGTAACAGACATCCAAATATCTTCGTAAACTTTTCCATCCATAACATTAGTAGTATTAGTGCAAATAAATGCATATTTGTATGCATGAATAAGGCTATTTGCATTGGTCTGGGTGTTTCTATAATACAAACAAAAAAATAGTATATCTATACATATAATAAATCTGTAAACGATCGATGTCTGTACATGGAAAGGAAATGAGAAAAATTGTTATAGGGGGACTTTATAAGCGTAATAGAAGCCAAATCAAAGTTTTTTGGAATTTTTGTCTGTTTGTCTGTTTATCTGTTTATCTGTTTCTCTGTTTCTCTGTTTCTCTGTTTCTCTGTTTCTCTGTTTCTCTGTTTGTCTGTGAGTTTGTGCACGCTAATCTCGGAATCGGCTGAACGGATTTGGTTGCGGTTTTCACTAATATATTGTGGTAGGCTTCACTTAACATTTAGTGTTTGTTTTATTGAAATCGGTTAATAAATAAAAAAGTTATGTCAATAATAGCATATCACGGCTAACTATTTGTGATTGTGTGAATAGATCGAACCAATAAAGAAGGCCAGAGTTTTACATCTCAGCCAAGTCAGGTCAGGTTACTGCAGAATCTTCGGCACAGCAAGTGTCTCGATAGAATTCACATTGTTCTCGAACGATTATCTCTCGAATCCAACAAATGAGTAAGCAGCTGGTTCGGTAAAAAGACTCCTGGCTTTCATCTATACTATTATATAATAATTAATATCATCACGCTATTATAATAAGGAATGGGACAGAATGTTTTTATGACATAATATGTAAACGTCTATTTCACACTATGATTTCATGGTAACTGTGGCTCAATACGTCTTCGGTGGACTTATAACTTAGCTGAGTCGCGTTCGAATCCATCTAAAATGTAATTTTCCTTTTTTATGGTTTTTTATTTACTTTTGTTTAACTTTTTTATTTTATTGTGTATTTGTTGTATTTTATTGTATTTATAGTTTTATTTGAAGTAAAATATAAATTCTATGCTTAGTATTCTATAGGTAGTACATAAAACTAGGCTGTGTGACAGTAATAGTAGAACTTATTATATAATATTCTTAGATCTATACAAAATTCTTCATTTCGGAGAATGAAAAAGTGGTCCCACCCGCCTGAGAAGTCATAAAACTGAAACTGGCATCCCCCATTGATACCGATTCCATCACATCGAGGCAAGCGCAATATTGGAATCAAACCGATTAAAATTTAACAGAGGAATGGGGCATTGGGGGTATTCTGGGGTGAGGTACCCCAGTATTCCTGCCTTGGTTACCTATCATAAATAGACGGTCTCAACGTGAAGAGCAGGGATTGCTTCGGCTAGGGTGATGGGTAGCCTAAGCTATCACCATCAAAGCCGCGCTCATGGAGGAAGTAAATCGTTGCACCTTCTCTGAAGCACATTACGTATTCTGGGAGACAGTTGCTATCATCGTATTACCGTCTCTACCTTGGTGAATGTTCTGATGAGCTATTCCAATTAGTTCCACCCTCTCCTTTCCTACACAGGACAACGCATGCAAGGCTCAGATGTCATACACATACGGATCAGAATATTCCATCAAGAACCAAGCGGTTTGGTGACCCATTCCTATGTCGCACCATTAAGACCTGAAATCCCTGCCAGCTCACGGTTTACTTTTTCCTACAGTCCCGGGTCCTTTAAGGGGGGGCGTGAAAAGGCTTCTGATGATCCCATAAAGATGAGTGCCACCATTGTTAAGATGGTACACATTTATAATGGTGACCCTATTTCCGAGTCTTTGCCTTTAGCTTAACATCAGTCGAGGTGAAGTTAAATTGACGTGTCCTATATAAAAAAAATGTGTGGGCACTACACTAATCTTAAAAAACTACACGATAAAATTGGTCTTCCCAGTCTTAATTCCTACATTTATAAATTATCCAAAACATTTTATTTATATAATAACCCTAGGTCTAAAAACAAACTAATTAACACTATCTGCAGAACACGTAAACGTCATTTATCGTATATCGATAAATACAAACGTTACAAATTACCACATCACTTTTTCTTAGCTGAGGAATAGATATGTTGTTGTTTATTTGCGCATGGGCGCTTGTTGCCGCCCGGAGACGCGCGTAGGATACTCGCCCGTATTCCGTTACGCTTATGGCATGGTATGGCGAGCGCGCGGCTGGCCGAGACGGCGCGCTCGACCGCACGGACACCGCTGCAACTTTGTAAGTTCTATTGCTTATTAACTACCCCCTACGTTGGTAAATATAACTTTTTCCATAATTACTTTATAAATTGTAGTGCCAAAACTAAGCTTACAGTGAATTGAATCTATGTTATGTACAAAGTGTGTACCAAAGGATATAATAGTAGTTACGTATCAGTTTTATTTATATTCTGCAGAAAAATGTTTTTCAAAAGGACTTTGTAACCTGTAAAACGTATGTATATAACTTATTACTATAAATTAATAGGATGTTAATCCACACTATTACTTTGTATTCCTAAGTTCTGTCAATAAAGATATTTTAAAAACAAAAACAAAACAAGTCGAGGTGAAGTTAAATTGACGTGTCCTATATAAAAAAAATGTGTGGGCAGAGCAATACAGTTCTTAACCGCCTGTTATAGAAATGAAGTTCCGAACAGCTTGGTTCGAGGTGGCATTATTTCTACCGTATGTGACTGACGGAAGGAAGGAGAGATTAGTTGAAAGACTCCTAATAGGCTCGCCGTGGTGCGGTAGAAATGGTAAAATACAGCCAGAGAGACAACGTCTTTATGCAACTGCAGACATTATACAATGTTAGTGACCTGATGACTACCAACGCACGCCGCTGCGATATTATCGATTCCGTCTAATAAGTAGGTATCTAATAGTAAATACGTAAATCTATCCCAGAAATGATAACAGTACGCCAGGAGAAGCCAACCTATGTATTAGGTATATAAAAGATACCGTTGCTCCTATTATATAAAAGAGACTGAATGTGGGCAGAGAAACACTCAGTTCCGGTAAATTTCATCAGACCAAAAAAATCCGCCACGTGGACATCAACTCCAGTATCAATTTTGAAGTATCTACATCATCTGCTGGAAACAAGCTTACCAATACAAGGAATATATAGCAAAATGAGGCTATATGACACCATCCCAGTCAATGCTGTATTTGTGTAAAGCAATGAACAACGATGTGACTGTGGTCGATGGAATTTATCATAAAACTGGAACTACCCACCATTGGCTCGGCAAAGAAGAGAACCACTGCTCACTGCTCAGGGCGTGCAAGGCACCGGGTTTTCTTGAAACTATTTTGTGTGATACTTGATGTACTTATTTTAATTTGTTCAGTTCGTAAGTGGTGGCAGCATATTTTAAGAATTTGGGAGGAAGGAAGAATATTTAAACCATTAAAACTGGTGAACATTACCAAGTCCCCATATAACAATGTTCATCACATACTTGATAATGATGTCGTCAGCAAAATGTTGAATTTTTCAAAATCCTTCCGCAATATTTGCCAAGCCCATAGAAGAAGTCTGTCAATTTTCGTAGTTTTCAGTGGATTAGCCCACTAACGGATTAGACACTCAAAAGACTGTCTTCATAATATTTAATTTAAAAATACAAGGTGGAAGATGTCAAGCGAGTTTTCGAAATGATTTGAATACAGTTTTGTTTCTTTTTTTAATAAAGAAATGTTTCCTTTGCGTAAAATTCACTACCTATTTCCAGTATTTCGAGTACTTCCGTTCCAGTTGGGATGAAAATCTTCCACCATGTTTAATAATGAGTTTGAGCTATTCCGAACTAAACGCGGACGAAGTCGCGGGTAACAGCTAGTAAATAATAAAAACAAAGTATCTAAGTAGATATGTTTAATTATCCGCATTCTAGATTCCAGAACCCAAGCTAGTTAAGCTTACCATGGGTCTAGATAGCGTTGCGTACAATGTTGTGGAATATTTTTTTAATATATGTTGCTATTATTGTGAGCACTTTATAACAAGCATGTGTTTCCCAAAGATCCCAAAACGGTTTGATATTATTGTAATGCTTATTGGAAGACACTGCTAAAGCTCAAATAACGTTTGGAGGTGATTGCCCTTCGTTCGTGACGTAATCTTTCTTTAAATTTCGCGTGTAAATTCGACACACTCCAATTTAAAACCGATATGTTTTGGTAATACTTGAATAGTTATTGTGGCAATTAACTGTTGAATATTTACAACTGGAAACTTGGGAAATACCTATACTCGTTAATGCAAATTTTCACGTATATTTGCATACATCGTGAAGTCCGGGAAAAAGGGATTCGATTGTGTTTACACTAAATTAGGCAAACTATTCATCGCACAGACAATTAGTGAAATTTCAATGGTTTACATTAAAAAAACCAGACTGCAACCATGCCTGATTGCACTCTCAGAAAAGAGGGTCACCATTACAAACACATAACGTGCTAACAACGGTGGCACTCAGCTTGACGGCCTCCGATGCTTTTTTACGCGCTTAAATATAGGACCCAATAGTGTAGGAAGAAGGAAACACTTGAGCTGGTAAGAAATTCCAGTTCCAGTTTCCAGTTTTAATGGTGTATAAAGCCGTGATCGGCAGCGGTCGGTTTTCATCGGACACGCAGTTTTCGTTACATAGCCAAGTAGGCCTAGTACCATATACGTCTTGCTATTGGTCCGTGATGCAACACAGGTCATTCTTCCCCTTTTGCGTGTTAATTCGACACACTCTAGTTTAAGAGTGATACGTGTTATGTTTTGATTTAGTACATAGTGTTCATGTCGGTCGTAGATACTTCAACTTTGATCGCTACGTGAGTAACTACTATTCGTCGCTCGTGGAAATTACTCGCTCGTGACAACGTATTTCTTGTTATATATTCATGGTTTAATAAGTAACGTTGAACACGATGATAGATTTATTAGAATAGAATACTGTTAGAATGTTTTCGTGATACTAAATTAGGTAGATAGGTAGTGTGGTTACATAGTGCTCATTAGTTGAGCTAAACAAGCTTGGCTTTGCCATCAAATAACTTATGAATAGTACACCAAGCGATAAGACACCTTGTAAGATACAGTTACATTCATAAACTGTGCAGATAAATCGCTTGAATTGTGATTCTAGTGTCATTTAATTAGCATATACCAGCTCTGCACAGTGTTGCTGAAAACGCAAAAACGTAATTGTATTTCAATAAGCGAATTACCATAAACGCTCGTTTATTCCGTAATAGGAATAAACATTACATACATTAGTCACGGTGATATATGCCGCGTAAGAATCGTTTCGCTTTCAGAATCACGAGTTTTGCTCTCGAAACGACGCAGCAATGCGACGGTTAAGGTGAATTATGTATAAACTAGCGCACTTGGCTGGTTGTGAAGTAGAATGGAAATATGTAAACAAATACAAGCAAGTTAAATGCAACGCGGTAAAAGTTCAATGGAGAAATACTACAGACACGATTTCTAATCAGTATTCAACGTCTCGACATCTTGTATGTATCAATAAAATAAATCACACAGCTATGCAAAGACCTCGCAAATGTTTTATTATACCAATTGTAATGGTTCCGACTCCGACCCTAGATGCATTGTGATGCGTTAATCTATTTGACACAGCCCCGAGCGTTGTCTCTGGTATTTGTAGTCTAAACGCGGCAATAAATTTAATTTATACATAACCTCTTTCTAATAATTGAAATTCGTTGTTATACCAATAGTGGTAAAGTTGAATTTGAAATACGACATAATAGATGCATCGTCGATATGCTCATGCGGTGTTCCGTTAGCCGCTCACCTGCGCCCGCGCTTCTCTAGTTATGCTAATGGCTGAACGCGGTTCGCTCTCAGTACTAAGTACTGGGAAGCATAGAAATAAGTTCACTGGAAGATTTAATAGTCGTATTCCCTTGTATGTAGATGCGTACTTGCAATATTTTCTAACCAAAACGGTTCTTGCAGGCTCTATGGATATCAAGTGATATTACACTGTCGTACGTATTCAAATGATACGGTCACTTTCATAAGGATTTTACTCATTATCGTATATTACGACAGCTGTTATGATAACAGTTAAATATTCAATCGATAAGTGTATAAAATCGACATTATAGAAACATATATGAGATTGCTTGGCTTATTTGGTAATGTTCCTTATCTAGCATATTAGCTTTATATCAGACTGTGAAATGTGCTGTGAACGAGACCGTGGGTGGACGAGGAACTTTAAAGGAAATCGATTCTGCGGTTCGTGTTTGAATCGAATTCTCGACACAGGGGTTAAGTGTGTGCGAATCGAATAAGATGTTCCCTAGTTTCATTCACAGCCTGGGCGAGACCGCTTAATCCGTGTATGACGTGCATACGAGAACGTGACTCATGGAAATTAAATTGTTCAACTTCAATGTTTTATTATATAAAATTACTTTAACTTCTCATTTAATTATTTTTCATGTCTTAATTCCCAGTTCGTGCTCATCTGACTAATATCTTCTATTTATTACAAACTTAGTGTTTCGTAGTCATATAGTATTAATTGCACTCCAGGTAAATACCGTATTTAAGTATCTAATTATTATAGTTATAGTGCGCTGCGATTTTATCTACCTAAGTTGTACATTCGTCGTGATCAGTTACGATTGATATTACATAAATTACAAGTATAATATTTGTTTGCTCATATAGCAACAAGCCGTAGGTTATATCATAACTCTGAAAGATAAATGTAATAGGTATACCTACTGTATTTAAAAGCTTGAATTTAAATCGCTTGAATTGTGATTCTAGTGTCATTTAATTAGCATATACCAGCTCTGCACAGTGTTGCTGAAAACGCAAAAACGTAATTGTATTTCAATAAGCGAATTACCATAAACGCTCGTTTATTCCGTAATAGGAATAAACATTACATACATTAGTCACGGTGATATATGCCGCGTAAGAATCGTTTCGCTTTCAGAATCACGAGTTTTGCTCTCGAAACGACGCAGCAATGCGACGGTTAAGGTGAATTATGTATAAACTAGCGCACTTGGCTGGTTGTGAAGTAGAATGGAAATATGTAAACAAATACAAGCAAGTTAAATGCAACGCGGTAAAAGTTCAATGGAGAAATACTACAGACACGATTTCTAATCAGTATTCAACGTCTCGACATCTTGTATGTATCAATAAAATAAATCACACAGCTATGCAAAGACCTCGCAAATGTTTTATTATACCAATTGTAATGGTTCCGACTCCGACCCTAGATGCATTGTGATGCGTTAATCTATTTGACACAGCCCCGAGCGTTGTCTCTGGTATTTGTAGTCTAAACGCGGCAATAAATTTAATTTATACATAACCTCTTTCTAATAATTGAAATTCGTTGTTATACCAATAGTGGTAAAGTTGAATTTGAAATACGACATAATAGATGCATCGTCGATATGCTCATGCGGTGTTCCGTTAGCCGCTCACCTGCGCCCGCGCTTCTCTAGTTATGCTAATGGCTGAACGCGGTTCGCTCTCAGTACTAAGTACTGGGAAGCATAGAAATAAGTTCACTGGAAGATTTAATAGTCGTATTCCCTTGTATGTAGATGCGTACTTGCAATATTTTCTAACCAAAACGGTTCTTGCAGGCTCTATGGATATCAAGTGATATTACACTGTCGTACGTATTCAAATGATACGGTCACTTTCATAAGGATTTTACTCATTATCGTATATTACGACAGCTGTTATGATAACAGTTAAATATTCAATCGATAAGTGTATAAAATCGACATTATAGAAACATATATGAGATTGCTTGGCTTATTTGGTAATGTTCCTTATCTAGCATATTAGCTTTATATCAGACTGTGAAATGTGCTGTGAACGAGACCGTGGGTGGACGAGGAACTTTAAAGGAAATCGATTCTGCGGTTCGTGTTTGAATCGAATTCTCGACACAGGGGTTAAGTGTGTGCGAATCGAATAAGATGTTCCCTAGTTTCATTCACAGCCTGGGCGAGACCGCTTAATCCGTGTATGACGTGCATACGAGAACGTGACTCATGGAAATTAAATTGTTCAACTTCAATGTTTTATTATATAAAATTACTTTAACTTCTCATTTAATTATTTTTCATGTCTTAATTCCCAGTTCGTGCTCATCTGACTAATATCTTCTATTTATTACAAACTTAGTGTTTCGTAGTCATATAGTATTAATTGCACTCCAGGTAAATACCGTATTTAAGTATCTAATTATTATAGTTATAGTGCGCTGCGATTTTATCTACCTAAGTTGTACATTCGTCGTGATCAGTTACGATTGATATTACATAAATTACAAGTATAATATTTGTTTGCTCATATAGCAACAAGCCGTAGGTTATATCATAACTCTGAAAGATAAATGTAATAGGTATACCTACTGTATTTAAAAGCTATTCAAAAGCTTCAGCTCATAATAGTCAATTTGCCGATTCATCATCACATACAACAAAATGCGCTTCTAATCAACGTTTAAAATTTCACATTAGACTTCATTAAGATTCACAAAGCCCGCTATTGTATGTCCCACAGAAGCTGTTGCCTCAAGCACAAGACGTCTTAATGTATCAACCCGGATTACTTTGTCGTTCGTATCGAGTACATCTCGCATCGAGTCATGAAATCGATCACTGCCGCACTATTCGATTTGTGACGTAACCTCACACTGCGGTTTTTGTTGTGTGAGCCACACTACTAAATTATCGTGTTACAAATTCGACCGTTATTAATCAATGTGATTGTAGGTGTAACATTGACAGCGCTCGCGTCGCCGAATAGTGCGATGCTTTTATTTTGTCTTGTTCACAACAGTTCATTAGAATATACCTATACATAAAATATAGTTTCATATTACATTACTGTATTTTTTATTCTGTTCCTGACGGATTACGTCATGATATTCATTGAATAAAACATTATAACGCAGTTTAGTAAGCGCTATCATCATTCTCGTTTACTTACGTTTAAGATTTCCAATCAAATTCAATAAATGATCCCATTTTCTGTATTTCTTAATAAAATAAATCCTATAACCCCATGGTCACGATTATTATCTTCCATTTCAGTTTTCGTCACCTATTTCTCACTTTCCATTTATGGCTTTCGGTCGTAATTCGATTAGCGGTGTTACGTTTTGTGAATTGATACCGTTGGGCTGCTGCCTCACGAGTTCTGAGCGAATTTCTCGGTTCGTGCCCGCATTTGATAATAGACAGAATAATTGGAGATATTGGTGATCCGTGAGTATCACAAAAGAGCTATATTCAATAACAAATGGGTGCTTTGTAGTTTACGTGACTGTTCGAGATGATTGTGTTAGAGCAGGTTCTCGCAAAAAGATGCTTTTGAAATTTCACAAATTCTTTTATTTGTGTAGTTGACTGCGCTTTATAGAACTCCTATTGAATGTCTCATTGATTTGCGTAATCTTATCCTTTAATAAAAAAATGTCCCAAGACACGCATTGCATCACAGTATAAAATTAAAACTTGAATCAGTTTTTATAGTAAATGCTTTTGCCTAATGACGCTAAGCTATTTGCGATACTCTACTTTGTATAGTAAGTATCTATTACGACAGATTATTCGTTATGGGCGTGTTCACTTTTTATGAGACCATTCGTCGATTGCGATATGTCATGCTGAGCTTACTAGCAAACAGTTTTCTAAGAAAACATGCTTAGTACCAGAAGTATGTCGATTTACAAGTCATTATAAGCTCTAGTAGTTAGTGTTTTGTATAGGTGATATGTCGAACGCATTTGTCACGAGACTCTAGATGTTTTTCTTATACATTTTCTAACATACTTATGTTCTTTACGTCTGAATTCATATATGTAAATGTGGATGATTTCCTTCATTATAATAATGTTTTGCCTGTTAACTTTGTGTATGTTGTTCTATAAGTATGTGATTTAGATAGTTAAGAAAAGTTCCTCATGCCTACAGTAACCCAATTACAACTTCCCTGACAATACACGATAGACTCATCTCAACATCTAACCATTTTACTTCCCTGGTTCATGAGCTCGAATACCCACCGGCAGCCCTTCGGCAATGTCCGGCAGGTAGTCGTCAATCATCGTGACTCGGTCGGGATGTCGTGTCGTGATCGCGGCCCACCCAACAGGCGCGCGCGCATGTAACTGTTACTCCGCTGCTTAGCTGAGCTATGAATAATCCTCATCTCCGTTCCTATTGAGATTTAATTATGTATCTCAAAACGAATATCACATGAATATGCATTATGTGAACTAGACAGAAACCTGAATACGTTGTGTGATATGTCGTTTGATGGAACATTATGTGTATTACTTTCTAATTCGTTGATGTTTGCCAACATATGTCATAACAGATATTTATACTGAAATTTTCCAAACCCTTGACTGTTTTCTAGGGGTTTTCCGCGTTAATGGCCCGATTGCGGCGTATAAAATTTAAAAGATCAAGGGTAACCGCACCGAATATCGTAACCAAATTCACGCAACTAAGTAAACGGCTTTTCATATTTCAGAAATGTAGAAATAACCTAGTGAACTTTACTGAATGTGAAATTGAGACCTATTTCTACAATGTACACTAAGAAACCACAACGAGCCTCTTTTCGTAATTGACACTTGTGCGTGGGAAGGTAAGCAATTTGTCGCTCAATTTACGAGCTTATACTCGCACCCTTGTTGCACCTATACCTGCTTCAAGTTTGATTCAGCAGAATCCATAGAAAGCTATTCGGAAACACGCAGTCAGATAGTCATGTCGAATGAAAAATTCTATCAGGTAATATTTGCTTACACAGTAAGCCACTATAGTTGCCGACTTCGATTATAACCATTGTGTTCCCGGCATCCAAGGCCTTCACTTCAATTCTTCTCCAATTTTTCAACCGACTTCAAAAAAGGAGGAGGTTCTCAATTCGTCTGTATGCATATTTTTTTTTTATTTGAGCTTTTATGAGAGTGACTAACGTCTGACGTTCCAAGCCCGTCCGAGTCTGTCAATCAGCAGGTTTAGCCTCCGCTAAAACTTACTAATAATAATGTAGGCTTAATATCAATAAAATGTTACTAACTAATCTCACCTTAAGTAAACTTGAAAAAAAGGAAACGCACTATAAGATATTATAATTACGTATTACGTATGCAATGTTTATCTTTTTCATTAACAAACGCATAGATTTAACACAAGGTGTAACAGCCTGGTCGAACGCCCTCGTTTTACCGCTAAGAAACGATTTGACTTTACAGCTAATAAATTTATTATTTTATGACTACCTTCGCTTATGAAACATTCGTTTCGAGTTATTGATTACGTTCCCGGGCGTAGGTATGTCGTGTGAAATTAAGCGTTGAAGACGAGAAATTGGGCGTTGGCAATCTTCTGTCACTTTGGCCCTATGTACTAGAACTCTATAGATATAATAATGTAGCCGTATAATAATATGTGTACAGCAATCTTAGATTGTTTTACTTATTAGTTTCTATTTACAAATGATTGCAATTGAACAGTTATGAGATAAGTACAATAAACGTCTAGGTACAGGTAAAAACGCGCCGGCCAATACCGAAAATTAAAAAAGGACAGATATTATGTGTAAAAAACCCAGATAGACCAAAACTATTAGACTCCCAAAATATGCACAGCAAAATGTTTGTTGCTATGCATATTTTGGGACTTTTTTTTAATGGCAGACTGATTGAATGTAGGAAACGTGCATGATGATCTTTGAAATATTTCAGAAACGAAATAAAAATTTCCTCAATAATAAACATGTAAGTACGGAGCGAAAATATGTGTAAGTAAAGATTGACTAGTAAATTACCAGGTTCAACGTTCCAAACTAGCAATTAAAATTTTGATAGAATAAAGACCGTATGCTGTTGTCGGCGCGAAGACCACACAAGACTTGATGTCTCTTACACAATGCCACTGAGGATTTCCATCATATCTGGGAGCGCTGGTTCTGCCGGGGTGCGCTGGGTCAGCCGGGGTGCGCTGGGTCAGCCGGGGTGCGTTCTGGGTCAGCCGGGGTGCGATCTGGGTCAGCCGGGGTGCGAGGGATATGTCTATGACAACCTCACCTCCGGCCTAGCACCAAGACCCACAGTCGGCGTGCGGTTTTAGTCGGTTCGAGTCCGACATAACCTCCCCTTCCGGCTCCGGCAGGGGGGGGGTATCCGAGGGGATTTCCGCACGGAAAAAAAAAAAGAAGCTGAATGGAATACTTTTTAGTCGAATTTGATTCGAATATAGCCTTAGCTTAACTTCAATGCCTCTCTGAAGTGGTAGATACCGTATAGGGAGTTCCAACAGTTCGAAAAAGTACCTCCATAATAAATGTACCCTGGAGACACCTGGATGAACTTCATAAAGGGATAGGATAATTTTTTTTATAAGATTTAAAAAAAAATGAGTAACCGAAGCTACTATTATTCCCATTCATGGACGTGCCCCTCCAGCTAAGCTAAATGGCTTGTGTTAGGGAGAAGTTCACGTCGGTATTGCAATGGCCAGGGCAAAAATCTTGACAGGTGCTCTAGGTGCTATTCGCTCTGATGCTATTCAGCTGGGTGCACTAAGTGGATTACACCGTTTATTAGGTAGTTGGTTAGTTCCCACAAAATGTAAGTCAAACATAGGCCATATTAAACCTATGACGTTACTCCAAAACATAGGTACTTTTTCATGGTTAAACATTTCATAACATATACTTTTATACGTAGGTCACTGGGCTTACATAATTTTATTATATCAGGAAATGAAATTGGGTAATATGGACATACCAAAAGCCTAACTATCTCTACCAAGGCCACATACTAACCGAATTAGTCAGTAGAATCCCCAGTCATTGTATTAGTATCAAAGTAGCACATTGTTTCCATCATCACTATTCATAAATTCGCGGCATAGTTTTTCTGTTTACAAATAATATAGTAAGTACAACAATGATGTTACTTTTATATGTAAATAGTCATATTGTAGTGAGTTCATTCGCCTTGTTTGCTAAACTAATACCTGTTGATTCATCGTAAAACATTCTTGGCTGGTGTTGCGGAACATTTGCATTTTAAATCCCTGTATTGATGAGTATGGATGGTGTTTTTGACAATGCATGCTTCGGTATTTTTATTATATTGTTCTTTGGGTGGTCGGAAATGGTAATGTTGGGAAAATTAAGCTATTACTATTCACAAAACTACCGATTACTAATTTTAAACGTCTTTAAGCGTCTTGTTTCGAATTTTAGTTTGGTTTCGAACAGATGTTTTTTTTTCTGAAAGTGGATGTTCAGAAAAACAATGGTAATACATACATACATATAATCACGCCTTTATCCCCGGAGGGTTAGGCAGAGGTGAATTAACACCCAAATCTCACCAAACATTGTAGTCGGTCCCTCGTAATAGGGGGTGAGCCTATTGCCGTATTCCGGTTACAATGGTTATACTTTTTACAAATAAATATCAAAAATGTAATTACAGTTTTCAAATCAATGAACTTGGTATGTTGGCTTACCTCTATACACAATAAAAAAAAGAACAAAATATTTAATAGCTGTCAGCCCATCACTAGCGATTGAAAATGCAAAAAAAAAATGCCTCGATGCTCGCATCTCGGTACTCGAAGCAATGGCGATGCCCGCCTCGCGCTGTGCCAATGACCTACTACAGGTTTTTACGTTCATAACGGTCCGACACACTTTATCTTTTATTGATTATCAAACTAATGAGTCAAACTACACACGTTGTCAATATTTTTTTAATTTCTTACCGTTGCATAATAAAAATAAACCTATCTTCTATCAAAATGGTACATAATTTGTGTCTTGTAATTTTTAAACCTCGAGATTTATTAGTGACTTAACAGGCATTTGTTAAGTCACTTAAGTAATTATAAGCAATCAAGAATGTATTATTACAAACGTTTAAAACCTTGTCATAATATTGTTATTTATAAAAAGTAAAGGAAAATCTATTGCCCGGAACGATTATATTATTTGTTCAACGTACAAACTCGCTGGCAAAGAGTTGTACGTTGTATATAGTTTGTCAATATTTCCAATAGTATCCTTCACAACTGCTTACCTTGAATAGAGCCTTAACTTTGTCTTCACGTAGCAATATACTACTAAAACTCTATCCATAAATCTATATGGTTAGTGAGAATTAAAAACCTTATCTTTTTCCTTCTGATGTAATG
Organism: Eilema sororculum; assembly: GCA_914829495.1. Lineage (NCBI taxonomy): Eukaryota > Metazoa > Arthropoda > Insecta > Lepidoptera > Erebidae > Eilema > Eilema sororculum. The sequence continues at coordinate 8,673,389 of OU618545.1, read as the reverse complement.
CATTAATTTATTTTTCTTTTTGCATCTATTAATAATATAATAATAAATATTTACCAACATTCTACACAACGCTATCTAGACCCATGGTAAGCATAGCTTAACTAGCTTGTGTTACGGAATCTAGAATGCGGATAAACATACTTATTTTTTTTTTGTAAATACCTACATTTTATACATAGAGACACGCAGACCAATGCAAATAGCCATATTCATCCATACAAATATTTGCACTGAGCGGGAATCGAACCCGCGCCTCCTGCGTGGCAGTCGCGTGCACTACCACCACGCCATTTCCCTTTCCCTTACAGTCTATAGGTGGCAATAAACATCATTTCTTTTATTTCGAACGTTTATAGGAAATAGTAGCCGCTTACCATCAAGTAGGGCGCCTGTTTATTTGCTACCTTAAGTATGAACAAACATATTTAAGTCTTTTATAAAAGAGCACAAAAAGTGCAACAATGAAAGTTGTAAATGTGAAGTTCTCATACAATAATTGTGACCTTATTTGACTGTACAGTCAGCATCAGCTCGATATTAACAAACAAAGTATTCAAAATGGTCTTAATGCCTTGAATTTCATCTCTTCCTGTTGACTGATTGTTCTGATATTTGGGTATTATTGTATAGTTAAAATAAATTATCTAACCGAGCTTATTAAATTAAGAATGGTAAAAGAGCGGTAAAAATCGCGTTGGTTCTTGTTTTATAGTTTTTATTTATTTTTAATCATCCACCCAACCTATAATAGTAACTGATTTGACTATTAAATTTTATGACGTCATTAAATCTTTTTTCATACACCTTACACACCTACACCTTATAACTTATCGTTTTGACGTTTAGTAAAAAGTAACTGATTTGACTAGTCAGTAGAATAACCATTTGGTAAACATCTTTAGTTTGGACAATAATACAATTTAAATAAATAAAACCGTTTGAATTGCTCTTAATATCTTGGTTTTATGATCATTTAGACTTAAGTCAATCAAGATCGTTTTGATGCTAACTGTACCATTGACAATTTACGTCATTTAGGACAGAGTAGTCTAATAACCAACTCGTTATATCGCATATGGAGTTTAATAGAAAATCCTAGCTTACTAAAACGATTACGCCAAATAGTATTTTATTATTAGGGTAATAAACACCATATATGTATTTATTGCGCGTAGGTGTGACCGACGTCCATTTCCAAATATAAATGAATAATAAATTTTCATCACATAATCAATCACTCCTTTAGTGTATTGGTTGACTGTAATGATTCTGGTCTTGCCTCATATATGAATTTATAGATCATATTATCTTTAAATTGAGTTGAATTTTAGAGTCGTGCTTAGATTAAACGGTAGCCGCTCCTATAAAAGCCACAACAAGAGTAGGAGAAAGAGTAAACGCATCCCTGGCTCTGTGGAAGCCTCTGATGTTACCGGGAACATCGTCGTTGAGATGGGATTCTCAAAACGCGATAAAAATGGCAGTGATGGCAGGAAGCTGAATGATAATTTACTACCTGAAAGAATTTCACAGCATTAAGTATGCTAACTATACAAATAGCCCCCCTGTAAGGAAAAGACTGCGGGTTCGAGTCCCGCCCGAACATATTTATTTTTCCCTATGTATTCAATTTAATACCTATTCTAATACCTACCAAATATATATTTTAAAAAATCCCAGGTTTACCATGGCACACACCAATGACTTTTCGATGCTTTTCGAAGTTATGTGTGTATTTATCACAGGTTTATAAGTGCCCGGTTAATGGCAATAGGCTCGCCACCTATTACATTGGGACTTAAACATAAACTGGCGAAATGTGGGTGCTAGCACCTCTGCCTACACCTTTGGGGAATACAGGCGTGAGTTTATGTTATGTTATCTATACATCTATACATCTATACATCTATACAAATAAATAAAATTGGAGTGTCTGTTTGTAATATTAAAATAACCGCTTTCTACTACATGCATATGAATGTATATACGGTACACATACCAAAATATATATTTTTAAATTTTTTGTCTGTCTGTCTGTCTGTCTGTTTGTTTTGGCTAATCTCTGGAACGGCTGGACCGATTTGGACGGGACTTTTTACTGGCAGATAGCTTAAGGAGTAGCATAATAAGGAGTAACTTAGGCTAAAAAAAAAAAAAAATGCCAAAAACAAAAAAAAAATAAACTGATTTTTTTTATTAAGTACATTCCACGCGGACGAAGTCGCGGGCACAGCTAGTGTTAAATATATAAAAATGCCAAAAAATCGATGATACAGTTTCAAAGGATAACAACTACAAACAAATCCGACAATTTATCCGACAGTAACATATATTGGGCATATGAGCGACATACTGTAAATAAATATTGGGAATGATTTAAAGGCCATTTACAACTTAGTATAGGTTTATTTATTTTTATTTATTTATTATTATTTAGCTTAGTTTGAGAGGTTAGAGGGAATATTAGTAATTTTGGTTCTAATATATTTTTTTCTTTTTTAAATAAATAAAATAAAATCTAAGTCAAAAATATCACAGCTCGTATAGTAAATAGTGACCACATGGGCTTTATTATGAGCTGGTAACAATAGTTGTCTATAATATAACAATACTATACACAGTACTAAACGGTCGTAGTGTAACAATGGCGCACTTGCTATCGTGAGTTGTAGCTAACACAAGCAATTTAGGTAAAGTTAGAGCGGTTAGCCAGAATAATAGGAATCTGTAGCGTAAGTCACCAAGCTATGATTACTTTGGGTATAGATAGCGCTATGCGATAATATGTCCTAGAAACTTTTTTACTGTCTACATATATACACTCACCTCTATAAATCCCCGAGGGTAGGCAGAGGTGTATTAGCACCCACGTTTCGCCAATTATGATTTTCGGTATCACAACGTAACAGGGGTCGAGCCTATTGCCGTCTAGCGGGCCCTTTATCTAGTGGTATATGTTTACTGTCGGATGGAGAACAGTCCTATTCCTTAGTCCCCTTTTAAGACACCCTCAGGAAGAGCTGTGGTGGTCCTATTCTACTCCAGCGGGTACCAACACGACAATAACTGTCTTATCCAATAAAAATATGTTAGGTAGTTAATCATGCTTTGAAGGCTGAATGGGTCCTATAAGCGGGGCGTGAAAAGGCATCTAATGAGGCCGTCAAGCTGAGTGCCACCACTGTTAACATGGTACATGTTTACGATGGTGACCCTCTTTCCGAGACTTTACCTTTAGCTTATCATCAGGGGAGGTGATGTCAAATTGACGTGTCCTTTATAAAAAAAAAATATCTGTCTGAAATTAGGTACAGGGACAGTTTACATCTGGAATAACACATACTTATATCTCTATTCTCTCAGTGACCATACTTACTGAGGATCAATCGAAATGTTGAGATCCAGAGTGAATAATATCTAAATAACACCAAATAAATGGCGTTGAAATCGGTTAGAACCCATTAAAAAGAAGTTTATTTTAACAGTACCAAAGAATTAAACGCGCTCCATCCATTCCGTTACACGTTACTACACACAATATTCAAACACTTTTCTTAACGAGAAGTCTTCTAAAGATTGTATTCGTTATAACTCTTTATATAAATCATTGACCAACCTTTGTTACTCAAGATAAATAATTACTGTTTCTCTCTAAGTCTACTGCGAGTAAAAGTAATGCCTATGCTGTGTCATCCTGACTGGCGGCGTGATGAGAAACAATTTGAAAGTCTTTGTTGAACTATACAATGTATTATTTTATCTTTGGTTAGACGTAATTGTATTTTTTATTAAATACTAGTTATGGGTCGCGTCTTTATCTGTGTAGAATTAGTGAGAAATTAATAAATCCATACTTCCATACTTAATATTATAAATGCGAAAGTAACTCTGTCTGTCTGTCTGTATGTTACGCTTTCACGCCTAAACCATTGAACCGATTTTGATGAAATTTGGTATAATGGTTGACTAGACCTTGAGAAAGGACATAAGCTATCTTTGGTCGCGATTAGTGACATCCACGCGGGCGGAGCCACGGGCAAAAGCTTTTTATATACTTTTTGGGGACAAATCAAGTGGTGATTTAAATCAGTTCCAAACTTAAGTCATAACTTACTTACTTAGTCGAACTTAATTACATTTAAGTGGAATTTACAGATAATAATATTTCAAGATACTTTATACACAGCTCCATCGCGTCCCAAACTAATTAAGCTTATACTATGGATTCTGGAATATGGATTGACGTACTTACAATATACATAGTTACATTTTTTACACATATGGATTCTTACATACTTGTTTTTTTTCGTGCGGAAATTCCCTCAGATACCTACCCCGCCGGAGCCGGAAGGGGATGTTTTGTCGGACTTGAGCCGACTAAAACAGCACGCCGACTAAAGGTCGTGGTGCTAGGCCAGAGATGAGATTGTCTTCGACATATCACTCGCACCCCGGCTGACCCAGGGCCATTCCTTACGGTCTGGCCCTCCTCGAAAGTGGATACTTACATAACATCCGAAACATCGCATATATTCCGAGAATTGAACCCGTGACCCTCGACGAAGTCGAACTCTCCACCGCCACACCACACAGGTCGTCATGTTACATTTAATATAGCCGTTACCGATGTGAACTATTAAAAATAACTATTTTTATGAGTTCTAAATTTTATTAACATGCTTATATCATGTTTCATGAATAGTTAACCTTTCTATGCATGCGTGAATAGTGAAACACACCCACGTGTTGGTCTGTTAGGCCCCTTGGGCCCTTTTGAACCACCTTTATGCTGATTAGGGAGACAGCTAACAGTTCCTAAACCCGCCCTGTGCCATCAATGCTAACACACACTTAACACAAACAATTTACACAACATAACTGGAAGGGTTAAAAACGACAAAACCGTTTTGTAATTAATTTTGGATGCTAGTGTCCTTAAAATAAAAAAAATGCGCATTTAGCACTGAATTATAGTTGCTACCATGGTCAGTACTTAGTTGACAATTACTATATTTTTCTATTTGTACTGTTGCTTGTACTATGGCGCTTGGTGGAACTTGCTACCCTTATTGAATGAGATATTGTTCTTTTCACTATATTTTATTCTTCAACCTGACCGCTTTTGCCTCTCAGCATGCTCAACATACATAGGTACATACATATAATCACGCCTTTATCCCCGAAGGATTAGGCAGAAGTGAATTAACACCCACATTTCACCAATCAATGTATTCGGTTCCACGTAACAGGGGGTGAGCCTATTGCCGTATTCCTGGCTCTATTGTTGACTCGAGCCATGTATATGAGGCTGAATCTGGGCTGTATGTATAGGTATGTTATGATGAACAATGTACCCAAATTGATCTTAATGCCTTGTTTCCCCCCCTCTGTCTGACTGATCGTTCTGATATTTGGTAACCTTTAGTTTGGAAAATCCATACTAATATTATAAATGCGAAAGTAACTCTGTCTGTCTGTCTGTCTGTATGTTACGCTTTCACGCCTCAACCACTGAACCGATTTTGATGAAATTTGGTATAGGGGTAGATTAGACCATGAGAAAGGACATAGGCTATGTTTGGTCGCGATAACCGACATCCACGCGGGCGGAGCCGCGGGCAAAAGCTAGTAATATTATAAATGCGAAAGTAACTCTGTCTGTCTGTCTGTCTGTCTGTTGTTACGCTTTCACGCCTAAACCACTGAACCGATTTTGATGAAATTTGGTATAGGGGTAGATTAGACCATGATAAAGGACATAGGCTATGTTTGGTCGCGATAACCGACATCCACGCGGGCGGAGGCGCGGGCAAAAGCTAGTAATACATATATTATAATTTAACTAAGTTCATTTTCAGACTTTGTAGTCAAGATCGTCTTGGCGCTGACTTTACTAAACGCCGGCTCTTTTTCTTTTAAAAAGAAAATAAGGCAAACGTATATCGTCGGTCTGTGAGACCCATGGGTTACTAAGGTTAAGTATAAGGGTTAATATTGAATAATGTATCACATTGCTTATTCAAATGAAGCGGTTAGTACCGTATTCACGAATTTATGTTAGCTATCTAGTTTATGTTAATGCCTTGTATTTAATTAAAATTTAGTATTTTACGTCCCGTCTTGTTCATTAATAATGTTGAGTCTTATTAGGAATTATTAATTGAATACTTTTATACAAACATGTTTTAATGATTTAATTTGTATGTAATATTAGCGCGTCTAATTTGCATACATATGTTATGAAATGTACGTCTTTAATTAAATAAATGGAGGCATTCGTAATATTGACTTAACTTTTTTACAGTTTGGGGATAAAGATGATGATAGATAATATTCTTGACGTTCCGAAGTTCGATTCCAAGATTGGAAAAAGCGTTATTACCATTATTGGTGTTTTCTGTGAGAAAGATCTACAGAATAATGGACTTTTATATGTCTATTTGATAGCTTGTCTACGATTCCATAAGTTCATGTTTTGGTTTTGTTACACATCTACCATTTTTGCGATATTGAGGTGAGAGTGTAAAATATCTGCTATAAAAAATTAAATTAAATTCTGTTTTGTATTTATTTCCGTACAAAATATCCTGTGTCTTTGCCCAGATCATAGTTTATGTGTGCCGAATTGCACCAAAATCATCTAGCGGTTTTTGCGTGATTAAAGTAAGTGGCAAATGTACATTTGTAAACATGATAAATATAAAATAATTATACAAAAATTTAAAGGTCATCGCACATGGGAATAAAAAATAGCATTCAGTTTCATTGCCGACATTCTAAGCACAGTTATTCGACATTTTCATTGTCTCTAACTGTAAAATCAAACATTAACCAAACACGCTTAATTACGCCCTGATAACTCAATACCTCATAACGTATTTTACTTATATCGATAGTTTCAGTCAGTATCCTATCTCTATTCGAAAGTTAATAATCATTGGTGCGCTTCGAAGAATAAAAAGTTAATATTTTTAATTGTTCTTCGGAGCGCACCATTTAGTAGCTAAATGGTGCGCTCCGAAGAATAAAAATGGTGCGCCTCGTTTGGTGCGCCACAAAACTGTGGCGCTTCGAGGAATACCTCGCTTCTTCACAGTCTTTGTTGCTAAGTAATTCTCACTTTTGTCGCAATCTGTGTATTAAAATGTACCCTGGCGAGCTGGTTGCGTAGTCGGGAAATCTGACCACGACAATAGCGCCCACTTCGTGCCAAAACACCTTAACAACCACCTGATAACATTTAATCCCTACTTTACTACTCATTATTAACGTACATTTTTCATTGACACGCAAACCTTAGATGTTCAAACCGATTGCAATCGAAATTGTAAGTTATTACAATGCAGGAAGGATGACTTTATGTTGTAGATAAACAATGCAGATAACTAGAGCTGTGAGAAAGAGATGCTCTAAAAACCGCGGATTTACTTACCCTTTATATAAGGAAAAATCTCGGTATGTAATAACAGTCTACTTAGTAAGTAGTCAACGTATGAAAATTAAAACCTTAAAGAATGGGCATTGTTATTGATTATCAGAAAATATAATTGTGGCTAACATGGTATCTCCTGTGAAATGGTTTTTATTCACTTTATTGTCTACCGATACTGAGAATAACAAGCGAACTGATACAAGCAGCAGTCTAGACTTTTTTTTTTATGGAAGTGTGGAGTTTGAAGAGCATTCCTCCTGTAAGGGAAGGTCGTGGGTTCAAGTCCCACTTGAGCGCTTCTTTTTCCCGATGTATTTCGAACTTAAAAGTTAGCATATTAAATGCCATAAAAATTTCATTCAAATATTTGAGCGGAGTCATCAAAAATCAATGTTTAAAAATGGTTGAAAAATCATTCATTGGTTCCAAACAGTTCGTACAAAATAGTTTATCGCAAAATTGCAAACATCATGTCCGCAATATTACAAAAGTATGTATTACATATTTATATGAAAGGTGTGGCCACTTTAAAACCATTAACACGTCCATCTTACTGATAAATATCTGCAAGTAATATAGTACATCGTTAGCTCACTTTTACATAACACTGGCTCAGCCCCGTATGAGAATAATAATTACACCGTTTAATATATTGATTTATAGAACAGTATCTTACCCGGCAAACTTCGTACCACCAATTTCCCCCCCCCCCCCCCGCGTGGCTTCAGATCCCGTTCCCGCTGCACCCTCTACTATATTAAGCATGTATTATACCTATAAGCCTTCCTCTTGAATTACTCTATCTATTAAAAAAACCACATCCAAATCCGTAACGTAGTTTTGAAGATATAAACATACATAGGGACATAGGGACGCAGAAAGCGACTTTGCTTTATACTATGGTTACTATGTAGTGAAGTACTTATAGGTATTTTTAATGAAAGATGCTAAGAATGAAGGCTGGTGTATGCCTAAAATAAAAACGCATGGTCAAAAGAAATGTTCGACATGATGCCCACGGCCACATTCTATCATCGCACCGCTTGCTACAGACAGAGATTTTTACTATTCTCACACGTTGCTTGAAGAAGCGGTGCGCAAGGTGAGGAATGATCTCCCTGCTGGGATTTTCCCAAGCGAATATACCATTAAGAGGGCCTTGTGTTTGTCTGTTACCTTAGTGGTATAAAAAAGGTAACCTTCATAAAGTTCAACCTTAGATTAAAAGAATCATATTAGTTCTTTTATTCTTTTAGTCTGAGAGTTCAACGTGTTGCAACTAAGTTGTATCGTACACAACTCAATCTTAATTTTACAGGTCCCTGTGATTGATGACCTAAGATAAACCTACAGGATCAATTCTGGAGCGTCAGTGAAAAGTGATACATCTCGAGTTATATTACTTATTATTTTTTTTCATATAGAAGATCTATAAAAAATTATCTATTTTTGGCTCTTATCCCCGTATCTCTAGGGTTTAAAATGAGCCAGTTGATTTGGTGCATAATGATATAACTGAACGTTTTTTCACCAATTCAATTGTGTAAAATAATACTTTTAAAATCATATCAAATTGAACTAAACAATGTTTTTTATTTCTGTATTGTATAATGATACAAATGGAATTAACGAGTTTAACACAATGTAGATGTATAGATTAGAATTAGTGCATTGTAATATAAGTACACTTCCATTAATATACATTTTAAATTTACTCATACATTGGTTCGTGAAAAGTGATACAATTATATTTATGACGTAAAAAAGCAAATAAATTTTAATAAAGTTATGTGTAAAATGATACAATTCTTAGAGAATCAATTAACACCATGATATATTACAATCGTTCAGTGTGTCGAGTGATATAGCTAAATTAGTATCAATATAAATACAATGTCGGTATACGTGTCTAATAATACAATTATAGTTGTACCAAAATCACAAGCTTATTCAAATATTGTCATCATCTAAATTTAAGTAAAAAGTAATACAAATTCTCAGCAAACACCTCCCGCGATCGCCTTCCCGCCTTGAACTGTGTGAACGGGATGGTAATATTATGATACAAGAAGGAATACCCAAGTGAAAGAGGAATAACGTTGTTTAGTTATGCGACCGAATCGCCAGTCTCGGTTCGACGTTCTTCACGGCGCACAATGCTTATGGTATGTAAGTTGTATCATTATACACAAAATACGTAATATTTTTATTAGCATTATTTTATTAGTATTTGATACAAGTTCTATGCAAATGAAAATAATAATGCTATTTAAGTAAAGTAAATTAATGTAGCATTCAATTATAAAGATCATAAGCTTTTTTTATAAGGGACACGTAAATTTGACTTCACCTCACCTGATACCACGGTAAGCCAAAAGGCAAAGTCTCGGACCATGAGGAAGGAGGAAGTAACCATGTACCATGTTGACAGTGGTGGCACTCAGCTTGACGGCCTCATCAGATGCCATTTCACGCCCCGCTTAAAGGACCCGGGACTATAGGAAGAAGGAAGAAGGAAGGAAGGAAGGAATCACGTGAGCTGGCAGGGAGTTCCAGGTCTTAATGGTGCGGCATAGGAATGAGTTACTGAAATGCTTGGTTCTAGAAGTTATATTCTGCACCATATACGGATGGCATCTTAGTCCTGTATGTGTTGTCCTGTGAAGGAAAGGAGAGGTTGGGACCAAATTGTAAGAGCTCATCAGAACATTCACCATGGTATATACGGTAGAATACTGCCAAACTCTACTCATCTGCAAAGGCTCGAGGGTGTTCGTGACCTCAGGATTCACAATAATGCAGACCGCACGTCGCTGCAACCCGTCGAGAGCATCTAGTAAGTACTTTGTTGAGCCATCCCAAAGATGCGAGCAGTATTTCACGCAGGAACGAATTTGAGTCTTGTACAGAAGACACCGCTGCTCCAGCGTGAAAAAATGTCTCAATCTGTTCAGGACTCCGAATTTACGCGAGGCTGTTTTGATGATGCTCTCGATATAGCTTTTGTTATTCAGTTTGCAGCGAACATCCACACTAAGGAAATTGAGGTTATCCTGCAGTGGCAGTGGCGTGCTCTGAAGAGTGGGAAGGGGAAGGAAAGAAGATACCTTTGCTGTAAACACACATGCCTGCGTCTTCTTGCCATTGAAGTCGACCAGGTTCTCAACGCCCCATTGAGAAATGTGGTTAAGGATCCGGTCCAGCTCAGTGACAAGCAGCTGCCTTTTTTCCGCGATATCAGACGGCTTGGCCGCAGTATGTGCGTGATAACTCCCGTGTAAAGGTGCTGTCGTCTGCATAGCAATGAATGCTACCGTTAGAAAGCATGTCATTGATATGCAGAAGAAAGAGAGTGGGAGATAAGATAGAACCCTGCGGCAAGCCAGCATTTACCTGCAAGAACTCCGAAGCTCGTCCGTCATAAAGACGCGAATAAGGTGCCCCTGCAGTAAGCTTACAACCCATTCGCACAGTCCGGGAGGCAGGCCAAAGGCTGGTAGCTTGGAAAGAAGCGATTTGTGCCATGTTTGTATGATTTTCTCGACGCGCCGGCCTTCGGTGTACACTTGGATAGAACCAAGATAATTTTCAACGAACATGTTGCACCGAAACCGATTGCCATCGAAGGGGTGACGCACGAAGTTGTGAAAAAATATGTATACCTGAGCCAGGTAATCCAGCTCGGTAAAAACAACTTCAAGAAAGAACTAGCCAGAATGATCGAACTTCGTTGGGCAGCATTTCGCAAACTACGTCGAGTCTTCTCTTCTCCCCTACCGCAATGCCTGAAAACAAAAGTCTTTGACCAGTGCGTCCTACCTGTTATGACATACGGTGCCGAAACGTGGACACTGACGGTAGGGCTAGTCTATAACCTAAAAGTCGCGCAGCGGGCTATGGAGCGAGCTATGCTTGGAGTTTCTTTGAAGGATAGAATTCGAAATGAGGTCATCCGACACAGAACCAAAGTTACCGACATAGCTCGCAGAATAAGCAAGCTCAAGTGGCAATGGGTTGGCCACATCTGTCGAAGGACCGATGGCCGTTGGAGCAGACGAGTCCCAAAGTGGAGACCGAGAGAAAGCAAACGCAAGGTAGGATACCCCCTAGCCAGATGGACTGACAACCTGAAAAAGGTGGCTGGGATAGACTGGATGTGGAAGGCGGAGGATTGGATGAAATGGCGCACATTGGGACAGACATGTCTAGCAGTGGACTGAGGTGGGCTAATTGATTGATTGATTGATTGATCATTACTATGTAGTAGCTGTCAACGATTCTACGTAACTGGGTGACATAGAACATAAGTTCCTCCTTCCCGGAACCTTGTGCCTATTATTTCACTAGTAGTACTACCTATATACTTAAGTAATATCAATATACACGTTGATATGTTCAGTTGTATCATCTTAACCGTACTTTGTATCAAAGTACACATCATATTTTTATAAACTCTAGAGGTGTCTAATGATATGAATGTGTTTTTTCTAACAAATTTATAATTAAACGCTCAATACAACTCACTATTACTTAAATGAATAATATTTATTTCAACACTTTCTATTTTTTCATTTGTATAGAGCACAACAATAGAATGAAAAAAAATTGTACCATTTGTCACGAAACCTATAGACAATGTGTAAAGTAAATCAAGTTAATTTGTATTAATATTCACGAAATTGTTTAATAAATGTTTGATGTGTTTATTGATATAACTGTATATTTTCATAAATTATAAAAAAACTATACATATAAATCCTCAAATTCGGCCATAAAAACCTTCGCTATTATTGTGTATATTAATAGCAGTAGCATGTTTTTATTTTAATTCACTGTAAAATGAGTGACAATTTTTTAAAACTTCAAACTGGATTTTCTCAAAACTATGATTTTCGAGATAAATCACTTTTCACTGACACTCCAGAATTAAGTACTTATCAATTTATACAATTCTGACAAATTTGAACTAGGTATGTGAATTAAGTTGAACACAGTCCGTGGGCGGCCGGCGTCTCCTTCAGCGAGCAGGTAATGGTCGTGAAGGAGACGGCGGAACGGGAGAGGCGGCGCGAGCGACAGAGATTCGCGGATCGCGCTGCCCGCGCGCGCAGGCAACTCGGGCTTCGGAGGGCACCTCCGTCCCCCATGAGCGCGGACCTGGGGGTGATGGGTGGAGCCGCCTCCTGTCACCCCAGCAGAAGCAGGCAGCGCGCCTCCCCATTCCGGGGGCGAGTCGGGGACACCGTTGTCCCCCCTTCCGAGGAGGGCCAAACCGTAAGGGATGGCCCTGGGTCAGCCGGGGTGCGAGGGATATGTCGATGACAACCTCACCTCCGTTCCGTCATCCGTCCGCCTAGCAACACGACCCACAGTCGGCGTGCGGTTTTAGTCGGTTCGAGTCCGACATAACCTCCCCTTCCGACTCCGGCAGGGGGGGCATCAGAGGGGATTTCCGCACGAAAAAAAAAAAGGTTGAACACAGTTCGTTTGAATTGAATCATGTAAAGTGCACTCATTCATATGTACATATTATATACATATACTCACGTCTGTAAATCCTCGAAGCGGTAGAACTATAATTTTCGGTGCCACGTAATATGGGGCGAGCCAATTACCGTCAAGCGGACACTTAGTCATAAGCTGTATGTTTATTGTCGAATGGGAGAACAGCCCAAGCCCTTAGTCGCTTCTTTATTTATATACATACATATTCACAAGACAAGTGTGGCAAGTTAGTGAGAAATGAATCAATGAATAAAACCTTTTGCAAAAGATTTATTCCGCGTTTGGTTATCGCCATATCGCGGACATGAATTACTCGTAGGTTAAAAGTTGAGTTGTCCTAGATCCCAGGCTACTTGTTATTTAGTTCCATACGATCAGTTCAAGGTTCAATACTAAAAAGATAGCCGGTAAATTTGTAGGCGCAATTTTAATTAATGCAAATATATTAGCTTTCTAATAATGAGGATGCGATTAGTTAAACATTAATTTATTCTAGTAGGTTCGGTAGATACGAGCAAATTAACATTACGATTAATTACATGTGTTTATATTACTTTGAAATCTAGCTTTGTTGATAAATACTGCATAAGATACTCGTAATATTATGTTATTATAATATTGCTATCCGTAATTGGATGCTTATCAGTAGCTAACTGTTTTTGTATTTTATTTAGGTGTATTTTAGAATAGTGTAATCAAAAAAAGTTAACGTAACGGTGCGCACTATGCAGTATGAAAGGATCTTCATACTTCACAGCACGCACGCTCAAGCTGTGGAATGAACTCCCTGCCGTGGTTTTCCCAAGCGACTACATTAGGAGATTCTTCAAGAAGGGCATTAGAAGGTGTCTTCAGGGTAGGCAGTGGCAGGCACAGGGGAGTGTTATGTCCCTGGTGTTGCATACGTCCATAGGCCGCGGTAACCACTTTCCATCAGGTGGGCCGTGTCCTCGTCTGCCACCTAAGGGGATAAAAAATAAGTTGAAATCTATGTTTGCTTGCCTTGTGCGATAAGGCCGCCAGTTGTATCTTACTGCGAAACTGTAGGTACCATAAGTATATTGTAATGTATTCTTTCATTCTGTACTATACAATAAAGGGAGATTCATTCAAATCAATGAGTTTTTTCCTTTTCTCTCCTTAGGGGTTTATTCCACTTATATAGTTTGTATATCATAATTCTATCATCCGTGGTTTGTACTGAGTACCTGTTGATACAGCCAGTACAGGAAATTAAGCAGATCGTGGAAAATAAAGTAGAAGAGTGGATCCCGGAATCCAAAGTCTAAACATTGGATGCAACCAGAATATGTGCTCGGTCGATGACTGCAAATGCTAAAGTCATGAAATTACAGAATAGACAACCCATCACACTTTCAACACCAATAGAAAGGAAAGGTTAACATTTAATAGAGAATACATAATGTGAATCCAATTTATTTTACGAAATAAAGTAAACGTCGAACAGCCTCATTCGGTGAACGTACTGAACTAATTGCCGTGGGTATATTATGATTAACATTTTACGACTCGAAAATACCGAATGCATCCTCTCGCAAGACGCAATTACATGCTGTTTGAAATTTTAATTAATCTGTACAAGTATTATTCTGCTGTTCCATCATCATCTCTAATTAATTTTTGGGTTTAAAAACGTAAAGATTCTAATAGAAGATAACGTTTAAAGTTTTATTGCACTGCATGGGACCAAAGGTGCATGAACAATCTGTCACACATTAGTCCATCGAATCTGCGTTTTTACAACGGCTTATTTATTATTCAGTAAGATGGGTCTGTAATAAAACTGTTGAAATAAATGAAGATATTAAAAGCTATGACTTCCACTAAAAAGTAAAAGCATGATCAACGGAAGTAAGAAAACCTATCTCATTAACACGCTTTTATTCTTTGCAGCATTTGTTACTGCTATTTTACAGCGTTCTGATGAGGAGATCTGTACCTGTATGCATTGGAAAAATGATAAGTTAACTATAGACCGTACCAGACCGATTGAGAATAAAGTTTGCAGTCACGCGGACGCCACGCGGCGGTGCAGGCGGTTTCGCTACAGTGTAACAAAATATCTGCGGTAACCTAGTGGTATGGGTAATGGACTGCTGAGACGAGGTCTCGGGTTCGATCCCAGGTTTACCATGGCACACACCAATGACTTTTCGATTCTTTCGAAGTTATGTGTGTATTTATCGCAGGTTTATAAGTGCCCGGTTAATGGCAATAGGCTCACCACCTATGACATTGGGACCTAAACATAAACTGGCGAAATGTGGGTGCTAGTACCTCTGCCTTCGGGGAATACAGGCGTGAGTTTATGTTATGTTATGTTTATGTAACAAATGTATACAACCCGTAAGTAACCCGTCCAAACTGGTCGCAAGGACAACTCGGTCAACAAACTTTATTCTCAAACCATTTGGCACGAGGTATAACTAAGTAGTACCCTACATTTTCCTCATTACCTCTATATCGGTGATCGAAAAACATAACTGTGAAAAAAAGAGTGTAAATACAATTGCGCCTACCACATTGGGAATAACAACCATGAGTATAATTCTACCGTTAATTGAATGGCGCCGTTTAGTTAACAGCCTAGCTATTTAATTGAAAGGCTGATTATACTGTTTGACTGCGACATGTAAATAACAACAAGAATGAATAACCCCTATACAGACTTGCCCTTAAGTAAGCAACTACAGTACAGTTATAGAAACAACGAAAGGCACGAACTACCGTCACGTCAGGCATTCGTCAACGCCGACTTAATTTCTTCCTGCTCCACTAGTTTTATTACCGCTGTGGAATTAAGAGTTTCTTCTAATACTTGGGAAATTACGCGGTGTTTTATAGTTATACGACTTGGTTTTATTTCTGCTAGCAGTCTTCACGGAATGAGAGCTTAAATAAATCAAAGAGAATTAACCTCTGCAAAGACGGTCAAGTTAGTACAAATCTTTTTACTTAAAGCAGTCATAAGCGCGAGGAATAATCAGGTGCCTACCTATGTAAGAATTTTGCATTACAACCTAAATTTTGAGTTACCTGCAAGTAGCGATAAGGCCACCCATTGTAGGTACATAATTTGTTATAGTACATAATATGTAAATTGCGTTGGTCACAAATTCATATATGAATTTGTGATCAACACTTTTTGTCAATTTTTTAGCTGTACCAAAAGATGTTGACGAATATTGTTCTAGTGTGAATGACCTTATGGTTTTAGTTAAGCTAATAATGCAATTAGACACATTGATTAACAGTTATGAGGCATTGTTCATTAGCTAATTGTAGTTATACGGTACTAGGTACTATTTAGTGTCTGCTTATAGAATTTAATAACGATCTTGTCATTCACAGTGAAGGGTACCTGTCTTCATTTATCATGAGAACTATGAACAAAGCTTTGTTTTCTGCTCTAATAGATATTGGTGTGACCGTACTAAATTGTTCTATGTTTTTAGATAGTTTTTATTGGCGTACTGTGATTTGCGACGCAAATGTTTTTATCCAATATTTGTTACGGTACTTTCATTACCTAGCCCACCAGGTAGACGTACCCTGATTTGATGGAGTTATTTATTTTTAAGAAACTTATTCAGCTCTACAGATTACCTCCTGCCACGGTACTTTAACATTAACACTGAGTAACTAAAACAACTAAATTAAGATTCCTAAGTTTGTTATCATTCAAACAAAATAGGCTTTAAACCGCAGATATTCCTATCTTGCAGGTATTCTCTTAAACTATGTTACTGTGGCTTGGTATAATTGTTGACAATAGTTTCTTAGTCACGTAATTGCGATTACTAACACACGAGCCGCCCATTTTGTGGTAACATTGCAATATGCAATTTGTATAACGTTTATGGTATACAGTTGATATACCTTTTTGGGTATATTCCATTAATTTATGTAATCTAAGAAATTTATGTGGGAACTAGTTTTAACTTCCAAATATATTGAGGACAAAACTCATCAGTAAACGAGAAAATTATCATTGAATTAAATGACACGACTGGTTAGACTTGTATAAGTGAGACGAAATGTATCTTTTTCGTTTCACTTACAGCGTAAAGTAATGTTGTAAGTTAACGACTACATAAAATTAAATATGCAATAAGTAATACCTGTGGCGATATAGTTCGTAAAATATGTCATGCGTCGTGAAGGAAGTTATTATGATTCTCGTGTATTCATTTAACTTGTTTTACGGAAAGGTCATCAAGAAGTTGCGTGAGAGTATAGGAGACGAAGCATTTAAAATATAGTCTACAATTTTTGCACTGCTTTCATTTAGATGATTCTTTATTCAAAGAGAGTAAGGTCGCTAAATCAGCAGACAGATATATTGCAACTGATATTAGCAACAATACCAGCACTACATAATTCAATAGTACATTACATTTAAAATTAATCTTTATGATATTTCTTTAAGATGTACAATTGTTTGAAAGTGTTCAGGTATCCTTTTTCAATGTATAAACGAACTCACGTGTCGGCGTCCAAGACGTGATCGGCAAATGAAAGAGACATCCTTATTTCTTGGAATTCCCTAGTCGTTTCACAATTGTATACAAAAAGTAGTAAAAGATTTGCGTTGCGATGCTGGTGATTACGTGAAATCTATGGCTGCTATTACTCAGATAAATAAAATTATTAAAGTGCCAAGATTGGTTATGAAAATATGGCAAAAGCGTTCAGGAATCGGTCTTAGAAGATTTATTTATTTCAGATAGGATACGCATTTTATTACTTTAATTTTTATTTACGAGTACTGTAAGCTTAAAGTAATATAAAGCAAAAAGACTAGAAGATTATATTGAAGATTCATTGCAATTTTACACCTATATCTATCTATATCGGAGACGTTAGTGGAGTACAAAGTAAGATGCTCAGCCAAGATCAAGCTCAATCCAACTTCACCTGTAAGGTGGTATTCTTGTTTGGTTAGGGTTTGACGTAAGCTTACCTCTCGGGATTAGCGATTAGACTGTAATCGCTTTCACAAATGCTAAAATAACGAAATATGGCAAGAAGAGAAGTAGGGAAATTATCCCGGGATTCCCATTTCGGGAACCCAGACATCGAAATGAAAGCCTCGGATGCTACTAGGATTACGCTAGAATGATGATAACATCTGCATTAAAGATTCATAAATCATAATCATAAATCATTTTATTTGTTCTCTCACATAAAACATTATAATGACAATAACTTAAGCTTAGGTACACTTCACTACAAGATTATCGGATTATCGACATTATGCTGGAAACCCTAAGAACATTTTGCAAGCATCTTAAGAAAAAAGCTGCCTCTTTGCTGAGACTGCAAAACCTATACGTACCTCTATTCTAGCTCTATTGACCGAGTATTTGTCTACAATTGGAGTCTGTTATAAGTAGGTATTGTCGGTCTGAACTAAATGAGCATAACACTGGCGTCTATCTCCTTCTGAAGAATAACTTTCAAAAGCTCATTGATCGCCTATATAATATAGACGATTCGTAATGAAATTTAACGCATCTCTTATTATATCGTATACATTTTGGCTACACCAGTAGCCTTACGTTCATTGAATAAGTAATGGCCAACGTCGGTATTACGACATGCTCAAATAACGCTGATTTTAATGTAACACCATGTAACAGTAAGCACTTAGTCATGGCGGAACAATTCAGTCTTTGTATTTCTATAAGGAGTTTTGTTACCATTTTGTTGCAATAACGTGGGAACGGAAGAAAATGGAAATGTTAAATACTGTTCTTCTGATATTTTACTAGCGCCCGTATTCGAGCAGGTATATGGATGTTAGCATTGTTTCCACGTGGTAGGGAACTCTAACGCCGCAGACTGTGAGAAAGATGATATGGTTACGAAGAGATTGAATGATCGGATGACTGCAACCAAAGATGGATTGATAAAACGCACATGTTGTGTCGACCCCAAATCCATACTTCCATACTAATATTATAAATGCGAAAGTAACTGTCTGTCTGTATGTTACGCTTTCACGCCTAAACCACTGAACCGATGTTGATGAAATTTGTTATAAGATAGATATTTGGTATAGAATAGATTATATCTTGAGAAAGGACATAGGCTATGTTTGGTTGCGATAAACGATATAGCCTATGCTAGTACTTAAATATGGGAAAAGGGCAAAATGATGACGTACTAAATTGTTCTATGTTTTTAGATAGTTTTTATTGGCGTACTGTGATTTGCGACGCAAATGTTTTTATCCAATATTTGTTACGGTACTTTCATTACCTAGCCCACCAGGTAGACGTACCCTGATTTGATGGAGTTATTTATTTTTAAGAAACTTATTCAGCTCTACAGATTACCTCCTGCCACGGTACTTTAACATTAACACTGAGTAACTAAAACAACTAAATTAAGATTCCTAAGTTTGTTATCATTCAAACAAAATAGGCTTTAAACCGCAGATATTCCTATCTTGCAGGTATTCTCTTAAACTATGTTACTGTGGCTTGGTATAATTGTTGACAATAGTTTCTTAGTCACGTAATTGCGATTACTAACACACGAGCCGCCCATTTTGTGGTAACATTGCAATATGCAATTTGTATAACGTTTATGGTATACAGTTGATATACCTTTTTGGGTATATTCCATTAATTTATGTAATCTAAGAAATTTATGTGGGAACTAGTTTTAACTTCCAAATATATTGAGGACAAAACTCATCAGTAAACGAGAAAATTATCATTGAATTAAATGACACGACTGGTTAGACTTGTATAAGTGAGACGAAATGTATCTTTTTCGTTTCACTTACAGCGTAAAGTAATGTTGTAAGTTAACGACTACATAAAATTAAATATGCAATAAGTAATACCTGTGGCGATATAGTTCGTAAAATATGTCATGCGTCGTGAAGGAAGTTATTATGATTCTCGTGTATTCATTTAACTTGTTTTACGGAAAGGTCATCAAGAAGTTGCGTGAGAGTATAGGAGACGAAGCATTTAAAATATAGTCTACAATTTTTGCACTGCTTTCATTTAGATGATTCTTTATTCAAAGAGAGTAAGGTCGCTAAATCAGCAGACAGATATATTGCAACTGATATTAGCAACAATACCAGCACTACATAATTCAATAGTACATTACATTTAAAATTAATCTTTATGATATTTCTTTAAGATGTACAATTGTTTGAAAGTGTTCAGGTATCCTTTTTCAATGTATAAACGAACTCACGTGTCGGCGTCCAAGACGTGATCGGCAAATGAAAGAGACATCCTTATTTCTTGGAATTCCCTAGTCGTTTCACAATTGTATACAAAAAGTAGTAAAAGATTTGCGTTGCGATGCTGGTGATTACGTGAAATCTATGGCTGCTATTACTCAGATAAATAAAATTATTAAAGTGCCAAGATTGGTTATGAAAATATGGCAAAAGCGTTCAGGAATCGGTCTTAGAAGATTTATTTATTTCAGATAGGATACGCATTTTATTACTTTAATTTTTATTTACGAGTACTGTAAGCTTAAAGTAATATAAAGCAAAAAGACTAGAAGATTATATTGAAGATTCATTGCAATTTTACACCTATATCTATCTATATCGGAGACGTTAGTGGAGTACAAAGTAAGATGCTCAGCCAAGATCAAGCTCAATCCAACTTCACCTGTAAGGTGGTATTCTTGTTTGGTTAGGGTTTGACGTAAGCTTACCTCTCGGGATTAGCGATTAGACTGTAATCGCTTTCACAAATGCTAAAATAACGAAATATGGCAAGAAGAGAAGTAGGGAAATTATCCCGGGATTCCCATTTCGGGAACCCAGACATCGAAATGAAAGCCTCGGATGCTACTAGGATTACGCTAGAATGATGATAACATCTGCATTAAAGATTCATAAATCATAATCATAAATCATTTTATTTGTTCTCTCACATAAAACATTATAATGACAATAACTTAAGCTTAGGTACACTTCACTACAAGATTATCCATGTGAGAGACTGGTATCTGTACTAGGGTTACCTGTATGACACTTCACTACAAGATTATCCATGTGAGAGGCTGGTATCTGTACTAGGGTTACCTGTATGACACTTCACTACAAGATTATCCATGTGAGAGACTGTTATCTGTACTAGGGTTACCTGTATGACACTTCACTACAAGATTATCCATGTGAGAGACTGGTATCTGTACTAGGGTTACCTGTATGACACTTCACTACAAGATTATCCATGTGAGAGACTGGTATCTGTACTAGGGTTACCTGTATGACACTTCACTACAAGATTATCCATGTGAGAGACTGGTATCTGTACTAGGGTTACCTGTATGACCTGTATGAAAGTGTTATAACAATATACAGATCAAATTATCTTCCTTTAATCAAATACACCAACGCTATGCTAAATTTATATCAGTACTTATTTATTGTTCTCAGATTCAAAGATGGCGGAGCGATTATGAGGTCGAACGGCGAACTACTTTTAGGTGAGTCCAGAATGTAAATCTAATAATGTTATGCAAACAAACACGTTTATGGCATAAATAATAATGGATCTATTATGGTGGTTAATTATCTATCTATATGGATAAATGCCCCCACGGCCAAAGAGAAGGGAGTGGCTCATACCGTGAGGAATTAGTCCACTGCCCACGCTTCTTTGGGTGACAAAATAAAGTCATTAAATTTATTTTGACAAGACAGTATATTGACGATGATTTAGGAGTGTGCCGCATTCTGTTAAATGCGCGAGTCGAGTTAGATATTACTTCATATGAAAATAACTGTAGGGCGTGAGAGTTACGTTAGGTGTGAATTCAGAGATTTCAAGAGGTGTACGGCATAATTAAAGTAAATCGCGTAGATGCGTACGATTTTGCTTTGAATATGCCTTAATGCTTTATGCCTCTTGCCTTATCGGCATAATTCACGTCTTAAGAATTACTAGGTTCGAACTCAATTTACAGCTTACTAATGACGTGAACAAATTATTTTACCAAGTTATGTTTAGATTAGGTAAAGCGCTTTTATTAGATTCATTTGTTCTGGTAATAGGTTGAGATTTAAGTTTAAAACTTTAACTACAGTTTTATGGGTAGGGGAGCGGTCACGGTCCCGGATTCCTCTTTTAAAATTATATCTTCTACTGTTTTACCTCGATCGAACAATTTCTTTGTTATCGTGATAAATTTGTCTGACATACTTCAGACAGTGTTGACCAAGCAAGCCCATGTCGAAATTGAGTAACAACGTCCCATAAAGTGTTTCAAAGTTTAATATAACAGGTTGCTCTTGTATAATCAACAGTCATAATCGTTTAACTTCCAGTATCCTGTATCACAGGTTTTCTACAGATAAGTACTTATTTCAGTTCGCTACCGTGCTTTGAGTAATGCTTGAGTTCTGTAACATTTCAATTCTTGGCAGTAACGCCTTCATAGTAAACACTATAAATGTATTTAGACATGGAGGATATTATGTTTTATGTTGCTGCTCGATATCTTTGATAGAGGTATTAAATGTCCATAGAATTGTTATAATCTTTGACCAGATCGGCTCACTTGTGACGACCGTTCTAGAAACTGCTTGCCGTTGAAATAGGCTTAAAGGTATGATTCCGAAGCCGACCGCATACAACTGCCGACGAATGGAGCACATACATATTAAACTTAGATAAGGATAAAGGGGACCATTGAGAAGCCGCAATGAATTGTGCGTATGTGCTGTGGTTACCTTCGGAATCATACCTTAAGTATGTTCGCTTTCGATGTAAACACTTTTTTTTCTACTAATTTTAATTCATAGGGAACAAGGAGTACACATTGAGTAACGTAACTTTAAGTAATGGTTTTTTTTTTATCGTGCGAAAAATCCCCACGGATACCACCCCCACGGAGCCGGTGGAGGCAGTTATGTCGGACTCGAACCGACTAAAACGCACTCCGTCTTGGGTCCTTGGTTGCCGGAGGTGAGATTGCCAAAAGCATATCTCTCGCACCCCGGCAGACCCAGGCCCATCTCTTTCGAGATGGCCCCCTTCGGGTTGTGGGGACCACAGTGTCCCCATCTAGCCCCGGTTACGGGGAGGCGCATTTGGCGCCGCCGCCGCGGCCTGCTTCTGCTAGGGTGACAGGCGGCTCCACCGGTCACCCCCAGGCCAGCGCTCATGGAGGACGGAGGTCGTTCGGCCGCTTCCTTCTCGAGCATTACTTGCTCGCAGAAGGAGACAGCCGCACCCCAAGCGTTCGCGCATCTTACCATCGCTGTGAGCAACGTGGCGAGTGTGAGGACTCCCACCCCCAGAGCCGCCACTAGGACCCGCCTCGGCGTGTCCCACGCTGGGCACTCGGTCAGCGTGTGCAGCTCTGTGTCCTCGCTCGCATCACAGTGATGGCACTCGGACGTTGGCTCCTTCCGGATCCGACACAGGTAACTCCCGAAACACCCGTGTCCGGTAATCACCTGCGTCAGCCGGTACGAGAGGCTGCCGTGTGGCCTCTCTAGCCACTCCTCCATGATGGGTCTTACCGTAAGTAATGGTTTGCAGACTTATTCCATACAATCAAAGGTCGAGAAACGATATTTATACTGTTTAGAAAATGAAATCAATTAGTCATTAATTAAAAATTTGCTGTGAAATTGCAATGTATGTAACCTTCTTTTTACGTTTGCCTTGTAACCCCCTATATGCTTTGACCTCGATCATTTAAAGTTCAAGTAATATTACGAGAAATTATAATTTTATTAAATGTGGGAACAAAAAATCAAATCTTTTCGTTTAGCAGTGTTGCAAAAGCAGTCGTTACTACGTTGAAGATTAATTTATACACGATACTTTATGTACCAATATAAACTTATATCACAGTTTACCTACATAAAATGGGTACTAAAAGTAGCACGAAATAGAAATTTACACGTCTATCACATTGTGTTTTATTATTTGGCAGTGTTGTGACCTGATTCAAGTACTTAAATTATTAAATTTACGATCTGTAATAATAAATTACGACTGTCCAGAAACCCTAAAGTGTTACATACAATACAATACCATACAATATTAAGTCCTTACATTTTAGTATCCTTCAACCGAATTATATGTTATTTACAGACTGCATAAGTCTTTGTAAGTGGATTAGATATTACTTAAGTACACCGTTATCCGTTGGTTTGTTAAACCAATATTATCGCGCGTATTTTCTTACTAGCACGTATTTTGTGTGTGGTGTTACAGTTTGTCCCCGCCGCGGCTAGATAACAATACGCCATGTAGTACTTATAGCTAGAGTATGGTGTAAATTGTAAACGCTTGTTAGATCTGCAGTATATCTGTAAGCAAATACTTAGAAAGGTTACAGAAATCTAGCGATCAATTTTATTAATAACCAAAATATCTTCCATTACAGAAGCAGTTAATATCGCTATGAATTGCGCCAAAGGGCTACTAATTGTAGATATTCGTTCAACGGTTCAACGATATTTACTGGGAAAGGAAATGTCATAATTCAACGCACCTAATGAGATAGACGTTAATTGTGGCTGTATAAATAATAACTAAATTCCTAGGCAATTCAATATAGCGCTATCTTAACCCAAAGTACCTAAGCATAGTAGCACTGTTAACTATTATTGGAACATTATGCTGGAAACCCTAAGAACATTTTGCAAGCATCTTAAGAAAAAAGCTGCCTCTTTGCTGAGACTGCAAAACCTATACGTACCTCTATTCTAGCTCTATTGACCGAGTATTTGTCTACAATTGGAGTCTGTTATAAGTAGGTATTGTCGGTCTGAACTAAATGAGCATAACACTGGCGTCTATCTCCTTCTGAAGAATAACTTTCAAAAGCTCATTGATCGCCTATATAATATAGACGATTCGTAATGAAATTTAACGCATCTCTTATTATATCGTATACATTTTGGCTACACCAGTAGCCTTACGTTCATTGAATAAGTAATGGCCAACGTCGGTATTACGACATGCTCAAATAACGCTGATTTTAATGTAACACCATGTAACAGTAAGCACTTAGTCATGGCGGAACAATTCAGTCTTTGTATTTCTATAAGGAGTTTTGTTACCATTTTGTTGCAATAACGTGGGAACGGAAGAAAATGGAAATGTTAAATACTGTTCTTCTGATATTTTACTAGCGCCCGTATTCGAGCAGGTATATGGATGTTAGCATTGTTTCCACGTGGTAGGGAACTCTAACGCCGCAGACTGTGAGAAAGATGATATGGTTACGAAGAGATTGAATGATCGGATGACTGCAACCAAAGATGGATTGATAAAACGCACATGTTGTGTCGACCCCAAATCCATACTTCCATACTAATATTATAAATGCGAAAGTAACTGTCTGTCTGTATGTTACGCTTTCACGCCTAAACCACTGAACCGATGTTGATGAAATTTGTTATAAGATAGATATTTGGTATAGAATAGATTATATCTTGAGAAAGGACATAGGCTATGTTTGGTTGCGATAAACGATATAGCCTATGCTAGTACTTAAATATGGGAAAAGGGCAAAATGATGACGTTGAAGTCTTGTCAAGCCTCCTCCGTCATATAATTACCTCATTTTATTTGAATAAATTATTTAGCAATAACTTTTTTAACTATACAAATTGTATACAAGAGGAAAAAGCGAATCGCTCGGATGGGACTCGAACACTCTCTGAAATGGTTACCCACAACTCATCGGCAACTATTTGGAGACGTTCACGATGTCTATGTTCGATTAAAAAAAATACACGTATTTTACGTGAATATTATTAGGTATTTCGATGATTTCGGGGAATACAGGTGTGAGTTTATGTTATGTTATTAGGTATATCTACCATTTTTGACATTTGAGAGACTGATATTAGATCGAGACGGAATTATGAACAGATTTTCATTCTGACTTAAAGAGACCCTCAGAACTCGAAGCGAGTGGGGCCATTGGCAACAGCTACTATATGATTAAATGATCATTTTACAAAACGACTGCCACCCCGGATTTACAAGCGGCCCTGTTTTCCACATTTGGTAAGTAACATACTAATGACAAGTGCTCCGCCGGTTACTACGGTCTTATAAGGATCTTCCGTTCTCGTTTTGGATCTAATCACGCAGAACTTACTGTGTTCATTTTCTTTTACAATAGCGATGTAGGTTTTTTGCGTTTGTTGAAACTTGCAGAAAAATATCACGTCACTAAATTCTAAAAACGAAATAAAATATTCCTTCATATTAATGTTTTTTTTATGACTAGCTGTTCTGTCGTGAAAAACTGATCCCGATCCCGTGACCCATGTATTTCCGGTATAAAAGTGTCCATCATCACCATGAATGTTTTATTTATCACTAGCTTTTGCCCGCGGCTCTGCCCGCGTGGATGTCGGTTATCGCGCCCAAACATAGCCTATGTCCTTTCTCATGGTCTAATCTACCCCTATATCAAATTTCATCAAAATCGGTTCAGTGGTTTAGGCGTGAAAGCGTAACATACAGACAGAGTTACTTTCGCATTTATAAATTAGTATGGATTTAGTCACGACGTACATTGATATTAATTTCTTCTAGAGCAGTTTTTAGTCATACATAACTAAGTAAAATCAAGAAACTCAAACAGTTATCGAGCCTTTATAGAGACGATTTCCGTTAGTCCTTTCGCTCAAAATATACTGGCCTATATGTTATAATAGTAATTTATGTATGCAGCTATATTGTATGGCCACGAAGTTTACTAATAGTACAGAAACGTGCTTAATCCGCTGCACGGATATTGGATTTAAATTCGACTTAGACGATCGTCGAAAGTACTTCGACCGCACAAGTAGAAACATAAAATTATTGCTCACAATACGAATTCATTAAAATCTATTACAATCTATTGCAATTAAACGTACCTACACCTACTCATCATAATAGCATTAGTGAAGACCACGAACCGTTACTTTGTTCCCAAAGAAAATCAAGCAAGTTCAAAGTTCACGCGTTGGTACTGAACGAACGAGTACGTGCCGATACATATGTATGAATGTTAATAGCTATTCCGAACTGTTTAATTCATTGTGATCAATACTTTAATGTGATATTATATGTGTATGTTTACGGTCGTTGATGGACTTTAAGGTCTAACGGGTTTCATGCTATGTAGGTGCGACTTTAGTAATAAGACCACCTGTTAAGTCTGAAGTATGTTACTTTTATGGTAAAAGAGTTACGCTAGATAAATAATAATACCAGCTATCTTTATAAGGTACATAAATAAGCAATAAGTACATATACATATTATGCTATTCGTCAAGAATGTATAATGCCCATACTAAGCTCATCGGTAAATCGGTACATCTGCTAAACAAAAGACGAGAGTCGAGACGCTGGCGAAGGCTTTCATTACAAGGATGGAAGGTCAGGCTACAGTCGCTCTTGAATGATAGAAGTAAACAAAACATTCCTCGCATAACACTAAAGTGTAAGTAATACAGCTAAATCACTTTTTATATCGTAAACTTAACTGCTTGCATGCTTAACATGAAGATAGTGTAGTATGAGATCATTAGCCTCCACTTGAATTTCGTTCCCATGAGGTAATCAGAGCAGTGAGTGTGAGCACTACATTTTGAAAATAGCGACCATGCACACGTATAAACTAGTAAATTTATATTAAATTGTAAGTAACCGCATTATGCAATGTTAGTCATGTACTTGCAATGTGGATATGTCACTAATAAATATGTACTGACAAACGTGCTATGTTATTCCTACGACATATACTGCATTAAAACTAGTTCAGTTCTAGGAAGGTAATAAAATAAAATCTCTGACTAATATTAATAGCTTTCATACTTTGCTGCCTTATTTACTGCACAAGTCACTAACATTATAGAATTTCTGCTATTAATGATATTTTTATACTTCTGGTTAACTTTTCATTTGTATGTGAATGATTTTTTTATAGAATTTATTATGCCAACCCTAAAGTTCGAAAATCATCGGAAAAATGAATCACTTGCGCATTTCATTTTCTCCGATGTTTTTCGAATTTTCATTAGTAAATTTTCTGAATTTAATAATATGAAAGCTCCCAGGTTTGCAACCTAGAAACAAAATTAAAATTGCAAACATTTTGTTCCCGGATAAGGTATTAAAAACATATATTGGAGCAAGTAGCTCGTCACACAGAAAACTATATTTTAAACAAATAAGTACATTGAAGTTGTATGCGGGAAGAACAAAACAAATTAATTTTATCTTCTCATTGAATATTCAACAGTAAGTAAGTAGTGGCACACCTAAGTCGCATTAGGTAAATCTATCACGGGAACACGACCCTTTAAAGCTTCTAAGGTCTTTACAATGGTAGTACAGCTTACCGAACTCTCCACTTACGAAACATATGGATTTCAATTGCGCGCGTCTACGTTTATTGACAATTTAGAATTAATAGGATTGAAATATACGTAAAAGGCTACTTGTTTACAAGTGATTTAGAAACTGCAGTGTTGAAAATACCTCGATGAGTATGATATGCCGGTTTATATGCTTGTTAATTAATTTGAAATCTACTTCTTTGAGAAGACTTATTATGCAAGTAGTATGACAAATGAGATACCATTTCTTATCAGTGGAAAAACTTCAAACTTGTTTGACGTTGTATTAATTAATTTATAAATAGCTTGAATATTATAATTAAGAGGAAGGTATTTACCTCCCATGAAGTTATAAATTTGTTTTTGCTTCTAACAATATGTATGGACTTGTATTGTACTAATTAAACCAGTGAGTAAATTATGTTTGGCATCTATCGTCTGAAGTCTGTTGTTGAAGCCTCCGTGGCGTGGTGGTAGTGAACGCGACTGCCATGCAGGGGGCGCGGGTTCGATTCCCGCTCAGTGCAAATATTTATATGCATGAATATGGCTATTTGCATTGGTCTGGGTGTTTCTATGTATAATATGTATGTATTTACAAAAAAAAAAAAAAAAAAAAAATGTATCTAAGTATGTTTATCCGCATTCTAGATTCCATAACACAAGCTAGTTTAAGCTATGCTTACCATGGATCTAGATAGCGTTGTGTAGAATGTTGGAAAAAAATTGGAAAAAATACCGCAATTATTTATTCTGGTTCGGCCCCACATGGAGTACTGCTGTCATCTTTTTGCCGGAGCGCCGGCACGCGAGCTTGACCCTTTCGACTCGGTGCAAAGACGTGCGTTGAGGCTCGTCGACAGTCCCATACTCGCAGGCGATGTGGAACCTCTCAGCCTCAGGAGGGATTTTGCCTCACTGTGTGTTTTCTACCGCCTATATAATGGTTTGTGCTCAGATAAATTATTTGACATGATGCCTACAGCTACATTCTATCATCGTACCGCTCGCCATAGACAGGGAATTCATCCCCACACATTGCATCCGAATACGGTGCGCACCGTGCGGTATGAAAGGAACTTCATCCCACGTACGCTCAAGCTGTAGAATGAACTCCCTGCCATGGTTTTCCCAAGCGACTACAATATGGGGTTCTTCAAGAGGGGCATTAGAAGGTTTCTTCAGGGTAGGCAGCGCGAGTGTAACGCCCCTGGTGTTGCATACGTCCATAGGCCGCGGTAACCACTTTCCATCAGGTGGGCCGTGTGCTTGTCTGCCACCTAAGTGGTATAAAAAAAAATATATATATTGCAAGACGTAATTCAAATAACAGCCTTTTAGAACTTCGCCAGTCATCGGATTTATCTCAAGAACTTCTTTCCTTTCTTATTTCTTTCGCCTCTACACTGTCTTTACTTATATACTTTTATTCATTTCTCATAAGGCGATCAATGATGACTGATGACATGAATGTTTTTAAGTAAATAGTCTAATAAGACTACTACATTATTAACATACTCATACACAACAATTCATTTGCGTTAAATAATCATTATACGTACTTTACCGTACTTTGATTTGTCTTAAGCTTACCATCAAGCTAGCAAGAAATTGTCGAGTCCTTTGTAAAAAAAGTAAGCTTTGGTAATTAAACGTACATATTATTCTCATACTTATTATAACCGTACTTACGAACACAAAGTAGACTACGCGCAAAGCGGTGGACGACAGCTTACCTTCCCTTGTGTTTCCTCTTCAAGTTCTCGCTATAACGGTATAAGGCTCGCGCCCTCGTTCCGAAGTGATAATGCTTCTGTAACAGATAGCTGATTGGTCAAAGGAGTAAAGGGAATTTATAATTGAAAAGATAAATTCAACGGCGAAGATTGCGTGCACAAAATAACTATGCACCAATCATTACTATCGACTACAGCATGTAATTAAATATCAAGGAATTGAGTTATTGTAATGGTGCATACAGTCGCTTGCTAAAATGCAGTTGATGATATATTTCTTCATCTTTTCTCAACTCGTAATACTTTAAATTTAATCAATATGGCCTTATTGATTAAATTTACAAAGTTAGATTGTAACATAAGTCTTCCCGTTATTATTATTTTTCGTTTTTAATCCTAATAAAGTTATTCCTATATCATATAAGAATTAGGATTTGGTCTGGAGGTATTCTTGTGGTTTGGGCAAGTAGAAAGAAGGGAAAAAGCATGAGTTGCAATTGTTACTAATGCATGTAAAATATATATGTCCCGATTGAGTTACCTGAACTCATGCATATTTGTTTACATGACAAATTAAATTCTTAAGTATTCTGAGAAGTACCAGAGCGAAAAATGTAACTCATTATAAAATGTTATGTTTATTCAAGTTCTTAGTATATTTTAAATTTGGCTTATGTTGACATTGAAGTTTAACCACTTGCAATAATTTGCATAACATTCACCACCCTCGCTTAAATCTGTCGTAATTAATGAATGTAACATTAGTTTACGATAATTATTATTTATGCAATCTTTACGACTTTTTATATGTTTTTGGAATAAAATTTGAAACGCAAAACAGTCAGAAATTCTGCTTTGTATTGTAAATAAGATCATTTCGTGTATCATTATCGTTAAAGTAATGTTTATATTATACTGAAATTGTAAATTGTCAGTATGTGGTCCTAATGTGGGCACACTTCTAGCTTATAAATTAAAAGATGTTTACAAATTTACATTTAGTGTTTACTTATATGGAACACATAAATCGAAAGTTGCAGTTTTTTTTACCTTGTATATGTTTTAATAATATGTAGTCGGCCGTTTCTACCGTTACTGTCTAGTATGTTATTCGACCGTTATAGATTTGCGGGCTTGTCTACCAGTTTTTAAGTTGAACAGTTTGATAGCCTTTCCGAAATCAGTTGCAACAGTTATTAATTGATATTCTATGAATTTTGCTTTAACAGTCTATGAACAGTTACATGATATAGAAATATTCCAGCAGGTAACTGTTTGAGGACATTTCACAATTAAGTACTTATTTTGTAAACGAGTGATGATATTTATAGGTATTTAAACTATCATGTTCGCTGTCATTATTATAAGAGATATTGGGATATTTACCATGTATTGTTTTAAGTGTCCGAATTTTCGGCGCTTTTGCAACGGAGGACGTTCGAAACGTTACATGGTAATATCCCGATATCTTTAACACGAGTGACGTATTTGCGGGAAAGGCCATTTACCCGGGACGCTGATGGTTAACCGACTTTCGATGGATGTAACTAAGATAGACCTTAAATTCAAAGGAGATAAAAAGAAGAGGCAAATGTGTTTAATGCGTGCGCAAATTCTATCGCGGGTGAAGTCTCACTGAACCTTCCATTACCATTACCATCGGTCCATTTACGTGTTTTACGAAGGTTTTTTTTACTCTATAATTCTCAACCGAATATGGGTATGCCGAGTTAAGTCTGAAGCCAGATCAGCCAGTGTCCACCACCTTTGAAGTAATTTAGAGTCACTGACCCAGCACAACTGGCTTTTTATAGTAGGTACTGAAATAAAAATAGCACAATGTGTTTAAAAAACTTACAAATCGATGACTTAGCACCTACCGTGCGAAACCCCTAGTGAGTTTCTGATAGAAAAATCTAATAACACAAATCGCAATCAAACACAGTATGGCGTATATTGAACTTGTGAATGTGTAATAGGCAATGCACAATGATTATATTAGATGTGATGTTTTACCTGTTGTGAATGTTGTGATATTTAGCCCAGCCCTACTAGTTATATTATGTATCTACATATTTTTTAAAGAATATTACTAACCAAAATCCATACTAATATTTTAAATGCGAAAGTAACTCTGTCTGTATGTTCCGCTTTTGATGATTTTGATGAAAAAAAGATGGGTCGATTAGACCATGAGAAAAGACAAACTATATTTTGGTCGCGATAACCAACATCCGGAGCCGCGGGCAAAAGCTAGTTACTAATATTCCCTCTAGCCCTCCAGCTAAGCTAAATTGCTCGTGTCAGGAGCGGGTTCACGTCAGTAGTGTAATGGCCAGGATTCGGACCCGAAATCTTTCGATCGTAAGGCTGACTCCTTAACCATTAAGCTACCGACCCTTCACTGTATATTAAGATTGGGTTACAGCTCGAAACAAACAAACGTTATTATGATAGGTAGGTAGTAATCCTAAAGTTTAATTGAAAATACTTGTCCAACATTGTAATGTGACATTATGACAATCTATAATTAGTAAAACTATGATTAATTACTGCGTGTCTCTTTACAGTTAGTTTTTTTATAGCTTGTAATTGGTTGCAATCAAATGTTGCGTGAATATGCTAATATTTGGTGGGTTAACTGGACGCTGCCGCGTTGATTATGTAAGTTCTGGACCATATTGTGCATAAAATTGGCTTCTTCGATACTGATAATTGCATAATCTTGACATGTATTTAATAAACTTTCACTTGACTGGTCCATTTTAAGCTGAATTTAAACTGGAACTGAAGCTATGTTGTAACGATATTAATTTATGAAATGAAACTTGTTGTTTAATTATACATAAAACCGGCGTCGTCGGTACTTGTCACTTTCGTGTAAGTACTTTATGGTTTTTAGAACCTTTGCATACCAGACGATTTGTATATTAGGTTTAGATATTCATTTACAGACAAAAAACTTTCAGTGATGGGACACATCATTCTCTACTTTCAAAATGGTAGTAGTTACCTACTTACAAAGTATAGAAAATGTAATCATATTATTGAGATCAGTTATATTAGCACCCTTGTTACGATAATACAAATAATATAATAATAAGTTCCATACATGAATATAGATATTCATCATCACTTGAGCAAAAATGTAACAAATGATCGCGAAAGAAATCAAACTAACTCGTGTTCGGTTTCTACGCATAGGTACTACGGCAGGCATACATTATTCATTAGATTTCTCACTAATGCAATATGGCTTTACTAATTTCATTAGATAGTGCGATTAGAATCAATTTCAATTAATATTCTAGAAAGAATGTACAAAAATATTCTTGAACACAACAAAAAACACAAGATTTTCCTGTGGAATCGGGCTGTTGTATAAGCCACAGAAAAATGTCTGCAATATAATTTGTGATTACACTTTGGCATTGTCTGGTAGGTACCTACCATAGGAGTCACATCTTTAGTGTTCCGAATGTGTAACAGTAAAGAATCAGGCAATTCCTCGGCTTACTGCTACTATAATATAATATAATATTTGCATTGAAAAATATTTGACAAGGGGACAGTGGCGTTAGTGGAAATGGACTGTTTCACTGGTTGCCAGACTTTATTAGCCCAGTATCTACAATCTTCATGGGCTTGCTTCTGGTTATTGCAATCAGTCGTTATTGCCGCCTGCAGGGATTTTGATTCTAGCTTGGTAAATCATGCAAATTGACGGGTGAATTATAGTGTTATTTTATTTATACATGGGAGACTGACATGACATGGTTATGAACTATGTATTTTGTTAGACACTGTTTGTTTCTAGGTATACAGTTTCTTCTCTACATAGCTTACAATAAACGTATTCGTTAATCTCTATGATTTTGTTACTAATATACTACCACAAAAGAACTAGAAAGACTAAAAATGGTCTGAAAGAGAAGATTTCCCATTTGTATTTCTTAGAACATCGCGATGCAGGTTTGGTTCATCTAAGTTACACGAATTTATCTTTCTACTCTACTTGTTTCTCGATCTTGAAATTGTGGCAACGTAGGTGGTATTGCTTCTATAAAGCTATATATAGTTTCCATTAGGCGACATAATCAGTGTTCATGTACCTAATCCATAAATAAATATAATAATGAGAAACATGGCAGTATATGATGTCCTGAATTTGTCATTTAAAAGCGTCAAAATTGCGGTAAAATGGCTCATTTGCAAAACCGGTGTCCGAAACGACTGGTAGGTAGGCCGCTGCCCAAATGTAGGTTCTTCAACTAATTGGTGTATGCGAACTGGTCAGTCAACTTGTCCAAATTTGGCACAACCTGTTCTAAATTGATCAACTGTAGGCACAAACACCACCGCTACATCTGCGTCGTGCCATCCTTGGCACTCGACACGTGTTTCCATGCTCAACCTTTTGAATTATGAATGAATTTTCGTTTTGTATTTTATTATGATGGAAATATTACTACGTGTTCTGAATATATCCTGTTAACAGTTTAATGTTTAAGAAGCTTGATTATGTGTTAATCGTTTTATATTCAAACATGCGAAGATCGATTAGATTTCTTTTGGAAATGATTTACATAAATCATCCATCAATTGGAAGCAACCGGAATCGACGCTCGAATGCAGATGTAGATGTAACTTTAAAAAAAGTCCGTACATTTCAACTAGTTCTTAAAATAAATATCTCTATCAACCTTGATGTGGCGGATAGCAGCAATCAGACAATCGCTGGTACACCGAGTGTACCGACCCTAAATTCCGATCATGGCGATTCTCGATAAGCGATACGTAAACGTTCTCGATTGTCTGGTACCGTTCGACTATCGTTAAATTATCGCTCACGTTTTGCTACTGAGACGGCGCCCTACCATTACGGTATTGCTAGGAATTGCGATGGTTTTAACGGCTAACTGTGACACGGCGGGAATCTAGTACATTGTGACGTCATGAACATAGATTTAAGTCTTTATAGCCGTACTGTATGCTTAAGAAGCAGCGTTCAATAGAACAGAATATTTGAACCATTTCAGACGACGTGGTTTTATCATAATAGGTAGTGTAACGGTTGCATGTAATTTCATAAACACGAGTTTCTGAATAGTGTGCGTTTGATCAGGTTTATTATACACTGCCTTTATATTTTCTACCTTAACTAAATGACACTCGAAAATATAGATAGGTACGAATTCGCATTTTAGAAGCCCACTTCTCATCATATTATCAGGACTAAAATAGGATGAAGAGAATTGGAGAAATCGAAAGATTTATTATCATTATCCCAGCACTAACCCTTTCACCTCCAGTTTATGGTGCTGCCCCGCACTCAAACCTGCTCTTCGTACTAATAAAAACATGGCCTTAGTACTAGATACATGATCATTATGTTCTACTAAAAAGACGTCATTGATACCATCATTTTGACAGACAAAACGGTCAGAAAAAAAAACGAACGTTAAATAAATAATATGAATTGGTTGCTTATACTGTCAGCTACTAGCTACCTATTAGCGTTTGATCTATTTTTACTTTCGTTTAAAACCTCAGTAATATATCTGACCACTGCATGGTCAAAAAAGGAGATCATTTGTAAACTGCTTTCACTACCCATTTCAATAGCGTTGAATTATTTCCAGTTTCAAATAGCTTGATGGTCTGTTGTAGATTGATGCTTTAGTGGTAGTATTGTGTAGGAATGGCATAATAAACTATATTACAAATCACTTCAACGATGTTGAATGGTATTTTCATTCAATATTCATATCTAAAGCAATTCATTTCAAGAATTTTATTAGTTCCTAGATATATGTGAAAGCTTTGTAAATTGTTTGTAGCAAAATATTAAACTGTGGTTTCATAAAGTATAGGATATTGTCGAGTTAACAATTATGCAGAGGTTTCGCTATAAATATGCTCTTATATTTATATTTTTACTTCTTGCATAAATAAATTTACATGCCTCGGAAAGAGGGTCACCATCGTAAAAATCTACCATGTTAACAATGGTGGCCCTTAGATTGGCGGCCCCATCAGATGCCTTTTCACGACTCGGGACTGTGGAAACGAGGAAACACGTGTGCTGCAGGGAGTTCCAGTTATTGTAAAACCAACTAATTCTATTACCAAAATTGGCACAGTATTACTAACAAATATAATTCCAAAGATTCAATATCTATGAATGTTGGACAATCATTCAAATTCTTGAATCGATTCTTTTAAGTTCAGATCTATGTAGGTACTTTCTAAATTATTCAATATTAAATTACACTACCCAATTGCATTGACAGCGCTAACATAATGAAGATATTGATTCTTCCTAATGTTCAAATTATGTAAACTATACAGAGTGACTATTATGTAAGAGTACAAGATATCTTTCAGCTAATAAATCATCTAAGCTAATGGTTTTCCCATCGTCTGTGTAACACGCAGTCTTTATTACTAGAATAACAATGTTTATAGAACATTTTGATTGTGGGCGTCTTGCTAAAATTGGCCTGCTACGAGAGTTACATCATTGACGTCACGAAGGTTCTATACAAACGGAATTTTATATCGTGGGTGGGTAAATTGTCTCTTGTTGATGAAAATTGTTAGATAAATGATTGTGATCGGCTGTGTGGTGGATGGTGGTCCGCAGTATATGAGGTCGAATCGTTTTAATCTGCAATAACAGCTATAGCCGTAGGCCATCGCGAAGATTGACAGTCTAAATACTATTAACTGAAATTATGGAAGTAGATACTGCATGATTATAATAGTAAGTATTGTTACTATAGTTACTTGACTTGTTCGGGATTGCACATGAATATAAATCCTCGGAAAACAAATAATAAGCTATTTCAAGTTAATGAAGAAACCTTGTTTGTTTCATAAAAAATATCGTAAAATCGAAAATGCACGTATTTCGTTTAGTTTTACTGTTTCACTGAAACCAATCTACCAATTAACTTTAGATCATGTGAGAAAACTAACGTATTTTTTTTTATAGTTGACCGAGGGATAGATTGCAAGCATCTCACCATTATTGAGTACAAGTTATGGCCTGTGATCATATTACCGCGGGCTATGCGGGAGCGGATACCTACCAATTAGCTCTTGTTTATTACTTTCAATAAGTACTTTTGCACAGAAACATTAATCTTTCATCAATTTACGCGGTGTAATCGCACAGAGAACATCCTATAAAAATATGCGTAAAATAAAACAAGTAGGTACAAAAATCTAGTAGAGTTTGCAGCCTTAGCAATACTGTTCAAAGTATTAGTTACAATGAAAACTGACCTCAATCTCCTTAATCCTAACAGTAATAGCTCATATTATTATACAGTAAGCTCTGGATTTGAATATAGCTCTTAAATCGATTGTAATCTTAGATAATGATATAATGTTTATTTAGCATTTTTATTCCTAGCAATGAATAAAGAAAATCATCCTAATTGTGTTTCTTTGTTTGTTGTCCAATTGGATATGAAAATAATAGAGCCTTGACAAAACTTCATAGTTTTCATTTTTTGCAAGAGTAAGCTACTTTTCATACGGCTTACCTTGAAGGAGAATCCTTACAAGCAAACAATTTTTCGACTAAGGAATTAGCAAGAAATCTGTTTGTGCCATAACTTCCCTACTTTGATTCAAGGTAATGAAATAATAATGATACCTATACATTGTACGCTACTTGAATAAGAAAATCATTGCTGCATTTATCATGCGGAATCGCTTCTAATATTACCTAATTCTTACAAGTGTACACATTGTTATTGTCAACGGTATACAGGTAAGTAGCGAACAAACATTGTCTGACCCACTTCTTGGAGTGTATTTATGCATCTATTTAATTGATCTATTGAAACTGCATTACAAAATTAACATTTCAATTGTGTCTCAATGAACTGATACCAAAGGCAAAGCAATTGTAATAAAAACTTATTACGCTCATAGTGTTGACTTAAAAAGTATTAATTTGATTTTATAACGAGTTAGGTTGTGGCGATTTAAAACGATTGCATTAGTTTTAGTTCAAATTTTGGGCGTTCCGAATTTGAAATGAATCTCATTCACTCTTTTGTTATTTCGTTAGTGGATGCGAATGAATTGCATTCGAAAATTAAACGAAAATGTATTCACTCTTTATTATTTCGTTGTGAATTATATTGGTTTGTTCATCGAAATGAATGAAGAACACAATACCTATATTATAGAACATTATAGTTGCTCAAGCATCAATATGTATCCACAAAATATTTCCATTTCGTTACGGCCTACAAAGTGAAGTGTTTCCAAACGATTACGCGTATCAGGGTAACTCACAAAAACTTCAATCGAACCTTAAAGTATCAAACTATCGTTTAAAATAGA
The DNA here is from genome assembly GCA_914829495.1 of Eilema sororculum. Lineage (NCBI taxonomy): Eukaryota > Metazoa > Arthropoda > Insecta > Lepidoptera > Erebidae > Eilema > Eilema sororculum. Next base: position 8,634,973 of record OU618545.1, on the reverse strand, counting down.
CGAGTGTGTCACGAATACGCCATCAAATCATAAATATGAGTCATAAAACTTTTGTGGGTCAGCGCTATCATCAATCGCCATCGTTCTCAAGTTTACGAGAGTTTCACAATGCCGATGCGCTTTTGCTTAAGTTCAATGATCAATATGATATGGGTATTACTGAATCATGTACGAAAATATGTGTTTTTTTTTTTTTTTTTTTTTTTTTTTATTCGTGAACCAATGCATTTTTATACTACACTTTACACTTTATTAGTTACTAGCTTTTGCCCGCGGCTCCGCCCGCGTGGATGTCGGTATCTGAAATTCTGACATTAAACCCTCCCATACATTTAGTATTAGATTAGTAGAAAGGTTTTAGTTTCCTTATTTTAAGTGGTCTAGTACTCATTTTACCTTAATCATATTTTATGATTACGTATGATTATGACAATGATGATTTTCAATTAGATACATGTGAAGTTTTTTTTAACGAATGTTAGAACCGAAGTTACTAATATTCCCTCTAACCCCTCCAACTAAGCTAAAATGCTTGTGCTAGGAGTGGGTTCACGCCGGTAGTGCAATGGCCAGGATCTAACCCGGGACCTTTTGATCGTAAGGCCGACTCCTTAACCACTAAGCTACCGACGCTTTTAAATTTAAAAGTTTTTTAATTATCTTACCACTTCAAATTAGTAATAAATCGTGTTTCAATATCGCATTAATTTGAGCAGACTGAAAAGCGACACACTACAAAAAAAATTGTACTTAATAATAAATAAATATTTTTTTTTATTTTATTACTCTGCAGGTTAACAAACAGTTTCCTTTATATCAGTACTAGCTTTTGCCCGCGGCTCCGCCCACGTGGATGTCCGTTATCGCGACAAAACATAGCCTATGTTCTTTCCTAGGGCCTAACCTATCCCTGTACCAAATTTCATCAAAATCGGTTCAGTGGTTTATGCGTGAAAGCGTAACATACAGACCGACAGACAGACAGAGTTACTTTCGCATTTATAATATTTGTAAGGATACTCATTAGTGATACTCAAAGCAATAAGTAACCGACTTCAAAAAGGAGGAAGATTCTTCAAGGAGGAATCTTCAATGAATTAATGAAGATCTGATTACGTACGATAAGTAAGAGCTTCTGGCTCTTCTCTCGGTTTTGAGATCTTAAACCACATTTACCTCCATCAAAGCATCATCAAATTATGCTAAATCAAAAGAAGGAGTAGCTAAGTAGACCCCGGGTTAGCCATAAGTTGAAAGTCTCAGATGTAAAATTAGACATCAATAAAAGAATCGGACATTGATACCTCGTACTCAATCAAATGAGTATGGGGGTATTGTTATATTAGGTGAACCCCGGGTAAAGGCATCGAATGCAATCCGGACATTGTTATGATGACGATGATTACGAAATATTAATGATTCAGATTATGTAGCAGTCAGCCATATTCAAAAGAATGTCTTTTGTCATTGCCATCTACGTAAGAGAAGTTCTTTGAATTGGTTATATTGTGTGGTTTATTGCTGCATATAAAGCTGTCCCACCGCCGAATAATATCAAGATTATGATAAAAATGTGAAACGATTTATTACGTTATTATATTAACTACAGGAACAAAATATGTATTTAAAAAAATACAACTCGTAGAACTATATAATAGATCTGTTTAGCTATTCAGGCGTAATCGTGTATTATCATTAATTCATACATCCATCGTAAGTACTCAAAATGATCTTAATTTCTTTTTCCATTTTTTCATGGGTCTAGATAGCGTTGTGTAGAATGTTGTGGAATATTTGTTTTTCTTTTTACCCCCTTCCAGTTGATTGATTTTTCTGACATTTGGTACCTGTAGTTCAGATAATAATACCATTTAAATCAATAAAACGTTTTGATTTGCTCTTAATACGAGAGTTTTAGGATGATTTTGAGACCTCGTCGTCAAGATATTTATGACGCTGCAGAATCCTTTCTCAAACCTGGGAAGTACCACCAGTACCTTAAATAGAATAGTGCTTTTCTGTACAAGGTATCGCATCGCAACAGTCTTGTATTATTCCTTGCACTGTAAGTAACCTTTGCTTTTTATTTGGTTTACAAGACAACGTGCGTGTGGCGAAACGTACATAAAGATGCTTAGTTGCCATCTAAATAAGATAAAGAGTTCATTATTCTTTCATTATATTGTTTTTAATTAAAAATGAATGGGTATTAGTTATCAAAATTGTTAAGTTCTTGCTAGGGATTAGTAGAAATGGGTATTGCGCATTGTTAGTCGCTTCAGTTTTCCATTACTACGTGTATTTTATCTCTCTTAATCACGAGTCCGACGCTTTAACTACTGCGCTGCTGCTGCTTTTATTTAACAAATTATATTTTTATGGCACTGAGTCAGTGTAATAGAATTTCTTGCTATGATCTAGCACGCCTGTTCACTGCCAGACACAATATTAAACCAAGTGCGTTGATTTATCACAGTTTTCTCTAGGGTGCCCTGTTCGGATGGCTCCAAACTCAATAGCGTTTTCCCGTTATGCCTCATCTCCTCCACTACTATTTCTAATTACTGTACCTATTTGTTTATGATGGGCATTAGACAAGTCATTGCCGCATAGCTCACTAAAGGTACGATTCCGAAGTCGACCGCGTACAACTGCAGACACATACAGCAGTTACAGCGCATACATTACTCGTTAAACTTCGATACGGATAAACGTAACTATTGAGAAGCCGCAATAATACGCGTATCTGCTGCTTGCGTCTGCAGTTGTTGTTATTCCTTGGGAATCAAACCTTTAAGGTTCCACTAATCCCGTTACAGTTGGAGTTCTACTTGTGTTTGTAACCAATGCAAATATTTGTCGTGAGGCCAACTTACATCTGCATAGAAAACGGGTGCTATTAGGTTCGTTAAAAAAGCAAAGTACTGGGAAGGAAACCAGTTACTACCGTTTTCGTACTGAGTTCATGTATTATTTAAGTAAACAGTGAAGGTGTTAGCTGTACGATTTATTTTTGGTTTCTTGTGCCATGAATATTGTAAATGCTATCTTTGAGTCATCGTTTCGCTGTGCAGTATTTATTTACGTTTAAATCATTATATGAACAGAAATTGCCATCACCGTCGATAAAACTGTTTCAATCATTTATTAGAATACATTTTTCACTATTACTTGTTACATGAGGGTAGCATTTTCAGCTTTCTTCTCTTTTTCTCTGATCTATGAAGTAATAAATATTTTTATCTATAAAGATCTCCTCAATCTCTTTCAATTCGATACGAGCGGATTCTTGCATGTTTATCTAATCATATCATATCAACTACTAACTCACCAAATACTCAAGACTTTTTGACTTACTTAATGATCATATTATGTGTCCTGTCATAGTATGTCTGTATTACTAGATAATAGTAACACACTACACAATATATCGATATTTCATTTAACATACTTAGCTTCTTTAACTTTTCTCCGGCGATAATCTATTGGTTAGTTTTATGTGGCTACGTTCTGTGTACACGCCTCAGAGATAAATTGACCAGTTTGTGTAATGCTAGCCTTGGTGTACATACCCTTGAGCTGTATTCTTGACTCCTTCGCTCTTCGCAGGTCTTTTTTTGTTTTTAACTAAAATCATGCATTCCTTTCCTAATACCCTCTTTACACATTTGTTCTGCAGATTTACTTATCTGATACTTTTAGGAATATTTTTGTAATTTGTGAATAAAGTCTATAAAATTATTTCCTTCCTTGAATAGGTTCGTAGAGCAGATTTTATAATAAATATCCAATAGATCCTTGAAGTGAAAGTCAAATAGTGTCATAGTAATTTATGATGAGACCTGCTTGTCATATAAAAAAGCAGTTTCTTCAGTTTCCATATTGTACAGGCAAAATTCAACTGAACACAGTATTAAATAAAATACGAAAAAACTACATGCACGTCATAGTACTTCCAGCCCCTTAAATCATATAGTACTAAGTACTAACATAGATTTAAGTAAATAAATGGATTTTAATTGTCAGATAAAATGAATTTAATAAATAAGTAGGTATCCGGTCATTTGAAAGTAATATTAAAACATAAATCCTCTGACCAAGCTCAAGAAATCACCATTACGGTATCATGAGCCCACCATAATACATATTCAAGAATACTGTATTAACAAAGTACAGACATTCTCTCGATATCGCGTCTTGTTTTGCATATCGTACTTGAATATCTGAATACGGGGTTAATCAAATATCTAATGAATCAATTGGTGAACTGAAACGTTTTCCTGGTAGCCATTCGTGCTGTATTGTCTGTATCAGTTTATACAATGAATGATAGTAGACCAGATGTGTGATAAAGTAATTGATTCTTTGGAAATGCTGGTTGCAAATAGTTGGCTGATAGATATTTTGTTCTATGTAAAAGTAAATAAATTAAAAAGAAACTGTAATAGATTTATCGATGAATATAGAACACAGCCACACACAGTTATAAGTGTTCATTTAAATCACTGTGTTGTTATATATTGAAGACTTTGCAAGTTGATTGAAAATAAGTTCCAACTACATTAGTTGTATGTAATTTAAACACTAAAGCTATCTTATTTTAAAGGAGAGAGTGCGATTTTTTGTGATCATGTGCAAAGTAATCTCAAGAACCTATTTGGGACATTGTCTTACCATTCGAAATGTACCTATACACTCGAAGGAAATAAATCTGGAGTAAATTGACATTATTACTGAAATTGGTTGCGTTACTATTTCTCTACGGCAAGCAACTGACGATGAACCACGACATATGAATTTATCATTATAATACAAACAAATTACGAAGACGATAATAAACCTTCCTCGATGGTAAATTATTCCAAATGGATAAGCTATATATTACAATTGTGTTGCTACTATGTTGCGTTTCGTGGCATTTACTTATGCGATTGTGTTGTATGGAGAGCATCGCGGTGTGAGAAGCGTGACAATATTTATGCTAGTGCCCCCGGCGTTCCATTTACAAATACAAAAATATTTTTATAAACGTTGTCATGTCAGAGATGCCCCAAGGCAATAAGGTAGTATTTATCTATCCTGTGCAGCATGTTACTATGTTTATGTAATGTACGTTTGATGCCTTGGCATCTCATGGGCATCAAAACGGTCCCTTGCAGTGAGACATAAAACACTTTATGCTGCTTTCTTTACATTTGCCCAGCGTATAACTAACTCATTATATATCTTCCCATGTAGTCGATTAACGACGACGCAGACTCTCTACACTACATGATATACCTACCTATCAGTAGTATATGTATCAAACAGATACAATTATTATATATTTAAGAGTGACGTGTAACTTTCGCATTGAAACCGGTTAGATGATTAGACCGGTTGTTAAGAATTTATACCCAACCTAATGGAATAAACGACTGATGTGATCAGTTTAATACAGTAACCTAATCATGGTAGGTGTGAAATCAATTGACTGTATTGGATGAAAGACAATCGGCTTTCATTTGGTGGATATCGTGCAAGAATCATTAAATACTAGTCAGGTTCACGCCGTGGGATCAATGTGGAATAAAAGTTGGTATGAGTTAAGAAATTTTGAAACGGTCTAAAGTTTAGATGGGATGAGTACGGAACAACTCTTTATTGTAACGCTGTTTAAAATTGTGATGTGTATTATACTTTATTGATATATGTTTGTTAATATTATTGATTAATATGCATTATGAAACATGACAATAATTTAAAATTTATACAAAGAATTAGCATGTTTTCAAGGTAAACGGCAAAATATTGTATTAGTACTTACGTGCTAGCATTCCTGTATGGATCGGAAAGCTGGCCCGTAAAGGTGACGGATGAAAGACAGTTGCATGTAGCCGAGATGCGAATTTTGTGATGGATGTGTGGTGTGACAAGAATGGATAAGATTAGGAATGAATTTATTAGAGGAAGCTGCATCAATCACGGAAAAGCCCTGAGGAAATCGTTTGTCCTGGTTCGGACATGTAATGCGCAGGGATGAAAGTAATGTCGTAAGGAAGGTATTAACTATGGAAGTGGAAGACTACAAGGGGAGAGGAAGACCTAAAAGGAGGTGGATGGAATGTGTAAAGGATGACATGGTTAAGAATTGAGTGAATGTTGAAATTACTACAACTAGAGATGAATGGAAGAAACACAGAAACACACATGTTGCGCCGACTACAAATAAACTTGGGATAAGGGCAGGAGAATGAGGATCCTTACCTATAGATTCTATCTAATTGAAACGATACTCAGTCTACCGTCTGTGTCTAGTCTATCTATAACTAAAAGGTAGTGTTGCGTAGCAATAAAACTCAACAACGGATTCCTATTACACTACATCAGGTTCCTTAGTAGCTTGTAGAAATAAAACTATACTTTTCCACGTAATGCCTTCAACCAGTCCAGCATAGCTTTTATAGCGAGCTAAACACCGCCTACATAGTTAGTAATGTCGTCCTATAAATTGCACTTCGTTATGCTGAGTCGATAGGCAGGTGGTCCGGTGGTCCCAGTATTTTCCAGCTAGACACAGATGAATCTGTATACCAGTGTTAGAGTATTTTGAATAGAAATCGTTTGAATTATGTCCTGTGAATCTCTTGTATTCTGGCCCTGGGGTTATCTTGTTCGCCATGGATTCCGACCTATACCGTGATTTAGGTTGTTGATCATTACAGTTATACGTATCTACGTAATCTAGGTTGCTATCTTTGTAAATGTTGGTGCATCTATTTCTGACCGTGCCTACTTTACAATTGAAGGCGTAATAATTTTTATTCAGCGTCAGAGCCGTAGGGTTTTGGAAGTCTGAAGGGCAAGAATTTTTTTTAGTTGTTAAATATAAAATACATAGAGTACATACTTTACTTTTAAAACTAGCAGTAGTACTTAATATGATAGAAACTACGACGAAAAGATTTGAAATGTTAGAAAATAAATAAAACTGTAGTCATAAATTCCTAGTTACAGAATAGTCCATTAAAACTGTCAACTTAAATTTTTCACATAAAACTGTATTTATCTATGTTGCGTAAGCAATCAGTGTGTTTATCTCCTAGCTGTGGTTAAACCCGCATCGGTAAACGTACAATGGCCCGGCTAAGTAACACTGATAATTTATTATATATTTCCGCGATTATTACAAGTATCGTGCACGAAGAAGTTCTTGTATGAATTTATCTAGACGGCGATAACGCCCACAAATTGAGATGAAAGTGGTCTAGCCTTCTATAGAAATAACTGAGAATGTACCTATAGGTTGTTTGGTGTATATTTAGAAGTGAGATTAGAGAAATAGAGTTTACTGATAGATATGATAAATAACGAACTAACAGTTTCGGTCGATACTCGATGTCGATGGGAAGGAAGGAGGTAGTTGTTCAAAAAAAATATCAGAGATCTCTGAGACCTGATTTGAAAACTGTAAACTATTATGTGTATGTATTGAATAACATAAATAAGTAAATTATAGATTTCTTAAAAAAATTAAGCTTCTATGTTTTTAGAAAGATATTGCAAAAGCAAAATCGAAATGGAGCTCATGAACAGATGAAAATTTATATGTATCAGATAATTGACAAACTAAAATAGCTTAACAAGAATATGAATATGTTCAATGTTCGATGTATACGCCATCGACTGCCTGTCTGATGTTCATTTATAAATAGAAGTAATTATATTTAATGACAGTAGTAATATTAGTATATCATTATTCATTACATAAGAAGCAAACACCTGTCATTTTTACATAAGCACCAGTTTCATTGAATATACATTTCCAAGAGTAACTTCTAGTATTCGTATAATGATTTATAACTACCAAGTTACCATGTTTGGCTATCGTTCTTCGTATTAAAGCAAGTGATTTAGTACCATTGTACAACGAAGCTTATTACCATAGGTCTTCTTAAACAATATGAGGCTACATGATATATATACGATTCGCAGTTACATAATAATCTATTCTCTGATATTATTACATGAAATTTGAACTTTAATATCTACGTTTATAGGTTGATTATAGTATAATTTAAATGTTAGTACCACTGGTAAACGAGCCCATTGCATATGAAATATTTACGAGAAGCTCGCGGGTGAACTTTCATTTGAATCTTGTAATTATATAGCTAGTATTATAAGATTGAGTTTGATATATTACTTATTTTACTATTGATGATAAGTATTCGCTTATTGTCTACGATGCTTATTAAAGATCTTTACTTAGATTGACAATGCGTAACCACTCCATTAAATTTGCCGGTAAATCCTTTTCTGTCCAAGCGGCCCGGTTGTAGAATGTTCTGCCAGTAACTATGAGGCGTGCTCAATTCTTATCTGTGTTCAAAAGATTAGTCAATGATTACCACTTGGCTCTCTGACTAAAGTAGAATAGTAGTAGTATTCATATTTCTGTGACTTTTATAGTATGTACGTACGTTTATATATAGATATGTATATTTACCTAGTTAGCTATTATGTTTATGTTTCCTTTTTGCTTTTTGTTCCTATTATTAATATTTTCGTTTCTTCACATATTATTAAAGTGCACCAATCTGCCCTGAAACAATCTTCTCTAATTTTTTCTCTCCATAGGTATGGTTGCCTGTAAGAGATTGCCGTAGAGCGATAAGACCGCTATCTGTACGTACCACCTCCTTGTATCACTCAAATTGTTATGTTATGTCATATCCTTGGTGTACAATAAAGCCGTTTGTTATATTATGTTACTCAAGTTTATCTACCTCAGGTAATCAAAACTATTGTATTCTGAAAATTACTAGATTGCTCAAAATGCTTGCGGAAAAACAGTGCAGATTATTGATATTCTTATTTATTTTTTGCTTTTATATTTAAAATCGCGTGTAATAGTGATCACTACAGTACTGTCATAAGTTATAAGAAATCAGTTACAACGTGTCCATGGTGTATTTATAAATTCAATTTCGCAATTTTCCGGTGATATAAAATATGCCACTGTAATTTACTTACTACCATTTCCTTTTTTACGTTATATCACAGCGAATTATTGGAGTGATGCCATTCCAATATACCACCAGATATAATACAAGTCTTACAGTTTTTCAATGGCAGTTACTTAATTTAATAATTTGCTGTAAACATTTCTAATGATAAACTACGCAACATTCGGATAGATTAGATTTAGAAATACAGTTTTTTTGCATTGCATTTCAGAAGTAATTACGGGTTTGAATGGTTTATTATTTGTTGTTAGCTATTTGATTCTATAACGTACCTTGTACTTAGTATGCGAATTTCTTTGCTTATGTCTGAACAACGTTTCTAACCTTTTCCTTGCTAGTTCTTTATTATGAACGAATATCTGACTCATACTTGTTCTATTGTGATTAGCGATCCATGAAAACTTAGCATGACAAGTCGAGAATAGATTCTTCCGCCGATATTTTTTTGTGATTTACTTCATCATAACACAGCTATACCTATTCAGAGTACTATTTATTAGAATTGGTATGAAATTACTTACCGTAAGTTATGGCTAAGTTATAAAATTAAAGCAACTTTACAACAACCAAATAACAAGATTCTAAAACGTGTTGTAAATAGATTATACCAGTAAATATATACGTTCTCCTATTAGTTAAAACATCGTAAGCTAACTGCAACCGCGCATTATGATCAGTTAAGGCATATTACAATAATATTCGCTTTTAGATGTTAGGACTTAGGACTAACTATGGTACTTAGGGCTATGCAATTTCCCTGACAAAAAAAGCCTATGACATAATATTTTAAATAGTTTTATTTTAATTCTGCTATAAGTAATATTGCTAATTAATTAAAAATAACATTACATAGAATGACGCCTTTATAAAATAAATAAAAATAAATATTCCACAACATTCTACACAACGCCATCTAGACCCATGGTAAGCTTTTATAGCTTGTGTTATGGAATCTAGAATGCGGATAAACATACTTATATACTTTTTTTTTTGTAAATACCTACATATTATACATAGAAACACCTAGACCAATGCAAATAGCCATATTCATGCATACAAATATTTGCACTGAGCGGGAATCGAACCCGCGCCTCCTGCGTGGCAGTCGCGTGCACTACCGTCACGCCACAGAGGCTGTCGTTTATCTCCTGAGGGTTAGGCAGAGGTGAATTAACACCCACATTTCACCAATAATGTATTTAGCCACGTAATAGGGGGTGAGTCTATTGCCGTATTCCGGGCACTATTGTTTACTGGAGCCTTGCAGCTGAGTCTAGGCTGTATACATCTGTCTGGTGTTAAACAGCCCTTAGTCGCCTTGTACGACACCGCATGAGATGAGATGGGGTGGCCCAAATTCTATTCTGCCGGGAACCACGCGGCTTCAAAAATAAATTACATAATACTTTTAAATAGATAGGAGGCGCGGGTTCGATTCCCGCTCAGTGCAAATATTTGTATGCATGAATATGGCTATTTGCATTGGTCTGGGTGTTTCTATGTATAATATGTATGTATTTACAAAAAAAAAAGTATCTAAGTATGTTTATCCGCATTCTAGATTCCATAACACAAGCTATAAAAGCTTACCATGGGTCTAGATGGCGTTGTGTAGAATGTTGTGGAATATTTATTATTATACTCTTTATTCATTTAAAAAACCTTATAAATTATATTTTTAAATACATATAAAAAAAAACATCTATTTAAAAATATAAAAAATAATAATTAATAAATAATTTTATTATTATTATTAAATATGATACTCGTATTACGTAACACCCAGTTTCAGCTTATATCATAACGGGAAATGTATCTGTCGTGAATAACAAATGTGTAAGTTACGTTTGTTATTAGATTCAATTTCAAAAATACCTTTCCCTGTCACGCGACTCAGTATGATAGTTATAGGTGGATAGGTCATGGTAACAAATTACTATCAGAAATGCATTGTATTTGTTGCTGTTTCTAAGAGTAAGCGTCGTCGATAGCTTAGTAGGTAAGGAGTCGGCCTTACGATCGAGAGGTTTCCGGGTTCGAGTTCTGGTCGTGACACTGTCGACGTGAACCCTCTCCTAACACCAAGCTATTTAGCTTAGTTAATCTGATCAGAGGAATATTAGTAACTAACTTTTGCCCGCGGCTCCGCCCGCGTGGACGTCGGTTATCGCGACCAAACATAGCCTATGTACTTTCTCATGGTCTAATCTACCCCTATTCCAAATTTCATCAAAATCGGTTCAGTAGTTTAGGCGTGAAAGCGTAACATACAGACAGATAGACAGAGTTACTTTCGCATTTATAATATTAGTATGGAAGTATGGATTTCAGCAACTAATATTCCTAAAGAAAAAAACTAACAGGTGTATATTTCAAGTGGTTTGGCAGCAACAACCCTATATTTCATACCTTTAACACAGCGGGGAACTGTTTCAAATTGCAAGTAGTTAGCTTCTTTCACAATTGTAAAATGGATCTCTGGTAACGATTAGAAACTCGATATTGTAAGCCCACGTTTCGGGTGCTAATAATTACAGCTATCTATTTCTAAGGCTTCGGGCGAAACGAGGGTTACCTACGTTGAAAATTGCAATAGATCTGATTGTTATGGCACTCTTGTTTGCTATTTGATGTAGGGCCTCGAATTTCAATTTAATTAGATTTGTATTACAAGTTTTTTTTTTATTTTCACTGTTGTGAATGCTATTGTGATATAACCCTTGGTCCGCTTATTGTTGGCATTACGTTCTATACTGTACAGTCAGCGTCCATAAGATTAAGATCAAATCAAACAGTTTTATTGCTTTATATGGTATTATTGTCCAAAATAAAGGTGTGTACCAAATATCAAAACAATTTGTCACCCGAAAGGAGGTAAAAAAGCTAAATTAAGATAATTTTCAGTACTTTGTTCGTCAACATTTTTGATGCTGACTGTACCAACATTAAAATTAATTTTGTTTGGCAACCCGACAATATCGTATAATGTGTGGCACCATGTCAAGAAGGATTCGATATACCTACCGAATTCTTGTATGTATTAAAATCTGTACAAATACTAGATATTTTCAAGCATCAAATCAAACCAATAATCGAATACATAGGGAAAAAGAATCTTCTCGGGCAGGACTCGAACCCGCAGTATTTCCCTTAATTTAAAAAAAAATTCCATCCATCTTATACGTCTTTAAGGCGACGCGACGTCTTTAAGTTAGCATACTTAATGCTGTAAAAAAATCATTCAAACCAATAATCCACCTCGTCTGATGGTAACGAATGTAGTTTTAATTCTGATCTCAATATAACTTCAAGCATCCGGAAACCATCGCCTAATATAATTATGTTATTTACAATTTAGTTGGTCTAATTCAACAATCTAATAAACCAATTTTCTTCATATTGAATTAAACTACTTCACAAAAAAACCGATCAATTTTCTCTTTAGCAGCTTGAGATGTATTCTCTATGTGTATAATTTAAATCTAATTAGATAAATGTACTTGTTCGAAAATATAGAACGTTGATTATTTTCACCTTGATCTAACTATTGTGTAGACGCTTCATTTTGCAATAGAATAACATGAATTAACGATACACTTATTTAGACCTTGGTAAGAGTATAGTTATTAAATTCCACTTCATAATAATTATGGCTTTGTGAAAATCTATTACACCATCTGTTTAGATGTATAATTATGTTAACTAATAAAATAATATGTATCTATTTATAATCCGGACTCTGGAGTTTAGTTTACTATATACCATTCATCATTACCCGTTTGCCGCAGTCGTACCCGAAGCATGGTTATCTGAATATACCCATCTACTTTATGTACTGGAATATTTTGTGCTCCCTGCACATCGAGAGCGCCAGCAAAAAACGTAAACTAAAAATCCTTAACAAAATGAGGCAAATCACGCCAGAGCCGCGATGTCTTTTATATCCAGGATCTATCCTACAATGACCTCCTTCCATGACTGCGAAACGAGGAATTTCGATATAAGTTCACCACAAAAATTTTAATGTATTTGATTATACTATCCGAATTTGTAGCTGCATTTTCGAAAAATATCAATGGTTTTTTATGTACATATTTTCATAAACATATAGGTAGGTGTACCATTTAAAATATAGGTAGGCATGAGGGAAAAGTCATGGTAATGAACATGAAAGCGTATATTCGAAAGCGAATCACCATCGAGTTATTAATTAGTTCCAGTGACATCCACTTCTATCGTCAACTTTCTTGCATGAGTAAATTGTACATCACTACACTTTGGTGACACTGATGCTGTTAAAGATAACCTATCTCATGTTTGTCCGAAATATATTTTTTCATTTCGATAGAACACGCGATAAGGCGTTTTTTTTTAACAAATATTGATCGTTAATCGTGCGTTAATCGTTGAAACTACGATGTAGATCTACATTAACATAATAAATGTATGAGATTCAAATACTCTGTGCTTCTTTAAGATAGGTAGGTACATTATCTGTTATAGATATCAATTTTTAATATCGAAGTTTCTAGTAATGAAGTTGACCCCTTCGGTTGAGCTTAATTGCCAGTCTTAGGTGTGTGCTCATATCTGTAGCGTAATGACGTGAGTTTGAACCAGCTATTATGCTTCGTCAAGAAATACAAATTAACCAACATTAACCAAGCAGAAAGTTCATAAATCGTAAGAACAGAGCTTGCAGTCCCATGCTTGTTTGTGGTTAGGAACGTCACTATACCTTGTTGTGTGATAGGGTTTACGATGCTATGAAGTTCATACTGCTGTGATGTTTAGACCTTTGTCCACAGACATTGTATTAAAATGATTTGATTTACTTAATACTTTCCTCTAGATATTATACTAGCTGTAGTTTCGACTCCACCCGCGTGGGATTCTGATCCCTATTCCAGGGATAAAATTTCAGGCAGATCCATTTCGTTTGCGCGTGATTGAGTCAAACAACAAAGCATCTTTACAAACTTTCACGTATATAATATTAGTAGGAAGGAAGTTATGAATGAAATAGTTATTATTAATCCCATTGCAATAATGAACTTGGTTTCGTGTTCCTTGTGTCCTGCCTCCTGTACTAAAGAAGATTTAAATAAAATCACTGACAGCGCGGTTGAGATGGTAAAATTTATTGAAAAACCATTTAGTGCCAACGGTGAATCATTGACACGAGAAGAAAAAGATTACTAAATAATATGGCTGATATTGGTGCAGTGATATCATATCGCTGTTATTCATGATATCTATCCAAATTATGACCAACTACCTATCTTCATAACACTAGTCGCCATGCATTGAGCTATAAAAATTATCAAATTAGCTACGTACCTGCTGGACCCTCAAAATTCGAGCTCATCTATAAATATGATCCATTGGACCCTCAATCTTGGATTTCATGTTTACTTAATTGCCCATTAGACCCTCTCTCAAACAACGAGTTCTATTCGTCCTCATTTGTACATTGACTACTAATATATACAATGTGACATAACACTCTGTTACTCCATAACCGTTATGTCTACCTTGGAGATTTGAGTGGTGCCGGCGGGTAGCACGCGAACAGAGGAGTGTGATAACCAACATGCTATGGCATAGTACCGTAAATAGATGACTCACGATATCAAAGCGTTCCTCAAGGCACAGGTGACAAAACTGCACACTTTCAATCAGGAATATGAAAATGTTTTGCTTATTATTTATTCATATAGTTTAACGACAATGCATAAAATTATGTGATCGACGTAAATATCTTAAGTAGTGGGTAAGAACCTAATTACCTACTAGGTACTTATGTTATTGTATCTACAATTTGTTATCGCAGTACACTGCCGGACATAGGCCTCGCTCAATTTTGGGAGACCCACTGTTTTTACACGCAGTGAAACTGCGTATTTTTCCGTTAGTCGCCTTTTATGACACCCTTCGGATGAGATGGGTTGTGATACTTGTATTCTTTGAAAATTCCTGACAGAAATAGATAAATTGGACGTTTTTTTCGCTAAATAAATGATGTCCTAAGACTTTAACGCACTCTGACTCCAACAGAATAAAAGTATTCTAGTGTCGAACACGGCTATTTTGCGTAATAAATGAAATTGTGACAAAAGTCACGAATTTCCGAATTTCACCACCGGATAATTGTTACGGTTACGAATCGAATTATCCGTCTGAATTCGGTTGACTTTGTTCTCGAATATGATTAGGTGCAATGCGCGTGACTTTCGCAATCGTTGACATTATCGTGTCGTGTCTGGCCAAAAGTTAAACGTCGACTGACCTCACTGTTTCGGCTGCCCGACTAAATACTAAATTGATAACATTATGCTAACATTATGCTAAATATATACCTGCCTACCGAGACAGTTAGCAAACAAAATAGCATGATCTTAATATGAGTAAATCACCTTTTGCATAATTTAAATTTTATTCAGTCAGGTGTTGAAAGCTAAACAGTGCCTTGTTTTATCAGAAAGTCGATGTTTACCCTTGGAATTCAAGGTAAGATTTGACACGATTCCGCTTTCGAAGCTTCTTAGGGAGAATATTCATAACTGGGACTGCGTAAACTGCATAAATAATAATTCAAACAGTGAACACGAACTGGCTTAATAATGTGTCTATCTGATTTTCCTATTCTCCATCTAAATGTTTCTTCGGAGAGACGTTTACACACCTTATAATCAATGTAAATGTTATCATTACTTGAATATAATATTCAGAACTACAACTAACTTTTAATTACATGCTTAAATACGTATTTTTTTACATGATTGTGCACATAAAAATTAAGTATATTTATTTACATACTTGTTTGGAAGTAAAATTCATCCATAAGAATAATCTCAACCAAAAAGCGACATCTATAATCTTAGTAAAATTAAGATTATTATATATTATTGCTCACAGCTCTGGTTCTACTCAACCGATTGCAATCAAACAAATGTAAGATTTTAAGTCTGAGCAAGCCCTTTCTAACAAAGAAACCCGCATCTAAATCCGTTCAGTGGTTTTTGCGTCCATCGCGAACAAACAGACAAACAGACAAACAGACAGGAAATGAAAAAAATATATTTTCGTGATCAGTATCGTTCATATAACATAATGCAAGTATTTTTTTTTAAATATCTCCAATGTACAGACACAACCACTTTACAATTATATAATAGTATAGATAGATATTAGAACCGGAATTACTAATATTCCATCTAACCCCTCCAAATAAGCTAAATTGCTTGTATTAGGAGTGGATTCACGTCGGTAGTGTAATGGCCAGGATTCGAACCCGAAACCTTTCGATCGTAAGCCCGACTCCTTCACCACTAAGCTACCGACGCTTGATTTGAACAGATTTGAACTTCAGCGATGGACAGCTTCACAAAAATCATACATATACCTAATATATATTTATACACTCATTCCTTTAAGTCTCGGCTTTCCTTTTGAGTTAATAGCAGAACTATATATTCATCCTGAATCCTGGCATACACAGATGGAGATAAGACAGGTTACCATTCAACCTCACCTCATAAATCTGTTTAGTCAAACGTATGTCATTCATAGCCCTATAAAATGCTTATAAACTACATAATATTGCATCCTTTAGTTCGTCTAATTCAGTTACAAAAACAGGATAAATCGAGAATCTGTTTAGCATTAATAGAGCAATTATTATGTATACACTAGCTTTTGCCCGCGGCTCCGCCCGCGTAGATGTCGGTTCCCGGCAATTATTCGAATTTTCTCACCTTTTAAACCTTCCCTAGACCTCCACGATCATTTCAAGACCAAGATACGATAAATCCGTTCAGACGTTCTCGAGTTTTAGCGAGACTAACGAACAGCAATTGATTTTTATATATATACTAGCTTTTGCCCGCGGCTCCGCCTGCGTGTATGTCGGTTTCCGGTAATTATTCGAATTTTTCTCACCTTTTAAACCTTCCCTAGACTTCCACGAACATTTCAAGACCAAGATAAGATAAATCCGTCCAGCCGTTCTCGAGTTTTAGCGAGACTAACGAACAGCAATTGATTTTTATATATATAGATAGATTGAAAGTTTCCGTATATTAAAACAAAACACAGAAGCAAATGTTCTTACAATTAAAGTAGGTACTTAATTGCTTTTTCCATAGCCCGCTAGCAGCTTCTTTCAATAACACTTGCCCTATAAGGTGGATACAATTATTTCTCTAACAGATCCTAGTTTGTTTCCCAACAGTGCGGAGTCGCTACTTTAGTTACAATCAACGAACTCTTAGTTTAGAGATAGCGAGTAAATGGCGCTCGTGACGAGGTCTGTACCAGTTTCCATTAGTGAATAAATTTTAAAGAAGGACCTTCATGAATTGTATAGATAAGTTTGTCTGATAAAGAAGAAGGTAAGGACTTTATAATTGTACACTGTTATAGTGAAATTATTAGTTATGTTATTGACCCGTTTCTAAAATGTATAATTGTATTTTATTTAATTGACCCATAAAATGACATGCCTTAGGTAGTTTGTAAGTATAATTTGACATATAATTTTTGCTATTCTTTGTAAGACAACCAGCCAATGTTGTGCATATCTGTAATTTGTGTAGCACATACCTAGTAATATTTCCATCTGTCTTTTATCCATGTTGGTCTTTACACTGTTGATATGCCTAATAAATAAATAAAATAAATAAATTAATAATTTAGATTCACATTAAATACTGGTAGAAGACGCAGGAAAAATTCTGTCAGGTCAGGTTCAATATAAATAATAAGTAATATATTACATTAATACCAATGACAAGTTCTTGCAATTCAAGTGTAGATCTGAATGAAATATGCGCGTCAGGTACTCAGGTGTCACTTTCACTCAGTTGGCATTTAAAACACTAGAAGTAAATCATTGTCAAACACATCACCACTTAACTCACTTGACATCACTTACGAATCTCAGTGGAATTCCCATGAGCCTGACTTAATCGAGTGACAATTATAGTGAGTTGACATCGAAGAGAAAGCAATTATCGGGCTTTCTAAAGACAAGTCCCTAAATCAACGTCGATCTTGCAATGGAAACTAGTGGTTTGTCGTATCCTACGTTATACATATAAGTTTTATACTGAATACGTACCTATGGATGAATGTTTGTTACTCAATCACGCTAAAATGGGAGCAAAACCAAGGATTTGAGATCATTTTGAACAGTTTGTTCATGAAGATCTTTCTGATGCTAACTGTAGTAGTATATAACTTGTATGGAATCTTGTTTTCGAAATAAGTACACAAAAAGACTTGATGCTCAAAGTTAGAGCCATGGCCAGGTATCCATGACCTGGGCGAAGTGATCATTCACAAACTATATAGTTAAGCGTTTGTAGTTTAATACATTTGCCAGTGTCTTAAAATATCCTCCACGATATTGACACTTGACAATATTACGTTGTCATTCACTTCCCATGGTCATACAAACAGTATACTATAATAGTCACGTACTATGCGGTGCTGTTTCCGTCTGCAAATGCGAAAATTGTGGCATAATACTTCCGCCATGATTTTCTTTAGATATTAAAGAGTGCGGGATTCTGTAAAATGCCAACACACCCCTTTTACAACGCTAGCAATGCTCCAATTTGCTTTTGGTGTTATAAGCGGCACATAACTACAAATTTATTACCCACAAAACCTTGGAAGTTATCATTATTTATTAAACCATGATATGAAATGCCACTATACTTATATATTTATATATATATATATATATATATATATATATATATATATATATATATATATATATATATATATATATAAATCGCGAAGGACTTCTTGCGTCTTTACAAACTACCACCCTGCAGCGTCCACTGAATGTAGTGAGATTTTTAATGTTTTCAATGCGTATATAAGATGTTTTCATCAGTATCATATCAGTAGTCGACGTCAAATTTCATTTAAACATTAAATGGTGATATTCAAATTAAATATTTCTAGCTGAATTTGTGCGTCCGTTCACTCTTAAATCTTTCTTGCACACTGAATACCTGCGTATACCTACTAAACACTGCATGCACATTCCCGCCTCCATCCGAATGTATGTTTAAATCAATTCCGTATAATACTCTGCATATATCATAATGATTATAATAACTAAATGACATCCATCTACTATTGAATACAGATTGGTTCCGAATACTGTTTTTGAATAATTGTATCCAGCTTATCAGCCAAGAGGCTTCCACCTATATAAGGGTTTATAATGACTCCAGGCATAGATAATAAATATAATTAATAGTTAGCATAGAAAAGTGACAGTACCTATGTATAGCGTAGGTATTTTCACTTTCGTGGTCAACAAAATCTTGAAAAGCAATATAATCATTTTTGACGAGTGACAGGATAGTTTGTATGTATAAACATGAGGGACCTGTATAAACATACAGGAGGATAATGATCCTTACTCAGCACCTCGGCCGGATAATGGCGAGACAAGAGGCAGAAATATTCGGGGTCGTAATGAAATGAAATGAAATGAAATTTATTCGTAAGAGACACGGTGAAGATAGATGTTACATTTTTAGTTATTGATACAGCATATCTCGCCTTCATTAGGCATACCAATCTTGTACATAAATTATATTTTCATTCAATTACTTACATTTTAAATTAAATTCATTAAATATTTTAAATCAAAATAAATAACATTGAATTTATATTTTTTGGTGGAAACTTGTTCTGCACATCTCAAATTTTATTTTGGTAGGATCTCGAGATTGAAACCTGGCTGTTTCACTTACTTTAACAAACAAGTGACTATGGTATCTCACGAACATGCCTGCCTCTAATATGTATACAGACACCAAAGGACAACCCCTAACTCTCATACAATCTTGGGCCTGCATGTACAGGGTTGAAAATTAGGCAATATTTAGACCATCTAAGGACATTTTGTTTGCCTAATTTTCACGACGATTCACAATGGCCAAGTTTGTTTAATCGAGCATTGTTCATAGGTTTTTAGGTTATGTTGTAATACATAATGCGGTCAAACAGCGTCTTATGTTGTGTTGTGTGTGATAGCTACACAAGTTATTCGCGTATCGCTTTTATTTGTAAGTAGGTTAGCAGGTTTTATTAGTATAGAAAAGGGCAGGTCATTAATATTTTTAGTCATTAATGTGGAATGGTCAACTATATATGCTAAATAATAAAACTGATATGTCAAAGCAAAGACATGCTTTAGCTACTTTCTTGTTGCACGATATTAAACCTTATAGTTTTATGATATGCAACTGACATTTACTCTAAAGGTGGTAAAGCAATCCTTCCCTACCCTCACTTCAGACGGCAACATCTGAGTGACATCCTTTTGCTACGGTTACCACTTTCCACAAGGCTGTATACATACTTGTTTGCTGTAGTAATATAGAATTAAATATATAAGTAGGTAATAAAATAAAACAACATTATTTTAAAGATTACTATATTTTTAAAAAGTATTTTAATCTCTATCCCGGGTATCTTCCTATTTGGCTTTAGAAGTGCTTTCACTAGGACTTAGGTCTTTCCTCCCCTTTTTAAGCATCATCATAGTTTATTAAAATGTTGTCAAGAAACTGTGCAGGAGGTGTTATATTGTCTTGGAACCGTGCCCAACCGAGATACCATATTACACTCATTATGTGGGCACAGCACCCGACTGTTCTCTTACCTACAATACAATTACAGCAATGCTGTAATATAGCATTCCTACCGCTCAAAGAACTGTCAACTAATATATATACGTAATAAGTTCTACTACTTATATTCCTGGACTTTATTTTTCCTCTTAATAACCAAGTCGTTTGAGATATTGACAGTTCTTGTAGGAGGTCTCTATCCACCTCTCTGCACACTTCAATGACATACAGAATACACACTTGTCTGTGCCCCACTGGTGATTGTGCTGGTCTGTTCTCATCCAAACATGCACATTGAGCTTGAATCCAGCAAGATTCGCAAATGATTGCATTCACCTTAAACAGAGATCATGTTATAAGCACTGAATATTCCATTAGTCATATAGGCTAGTTCTTCATGAACGTTACACATATCAGACAAAATAAATTGTCATATACAAAAGTTGACATAATTTTCTACGGGATTAGGTAGACTCGTAGTAATTTCTATTCTATAGCAGCTATCACACAGCTTGTTAACGTTAATTATAATAAGAATTTCAAAAGAGCGAGAAATAACGAATAGGTACTTACTATTTGTGGTGCGACCCATTCACGTATACAAGCTAGTATCACTGCATCGTTCAATAAATGTCTGCCTATAATGTTGCACCGATCGGTAGCGATTCCACAATTCACACAGAGATTTATTGTGATAGCTTTCAGCCGATGTGGTAAAGTCTAGTCCAGTTTTAAAGCCAAGGTCAACAAGTGTAGCAAATAACGGTGTCCGGTAATCAAGCAAGGGTCAATTAGTTCGGAAATCATATACAATTCACAGAGTAAAAGCAGCAAAACACAATGATCTCAGCGAGCCGAAGGAAAGCGAATGCGACATTTTCAATGACAGGAATGAAAATCAGTGAAAATGACATATGATGTTACAGATTATTATGAATTCTAAATGATCGATTATTTACATAGACTTTGAACACACTACGATTATTTACAATCGATATTTTGACTTCCATTATGAAGAAGACAGGTGTCTTTCTGATTAGTGAACTGAATAACGAACATAAAGATGCTACATAGATATTTTGAAATCATTTAATAAAGCCACGAATTTTAATTTCATAGTTATTAGTTATCGATTCGATTTCATAATCGAATCGATAAAGCAAGTATAATCATAGCGCATTTACGAAGATCGGATTAAGTATTACATTCAACGTTTACGAAGCTTGTTGATTAATGAAAATCACATTTTTAAACTTTTGTCGCACTTGGCCATTGCTGATTGTAATGAAGTCTTAACAAAATTATAACACAAAATAGACGAATTTTTTGAGGTAGGTTTGATGTCTGTGCACTCGGGCCCAAAATGGGGTATCTCCTTTAGCACCCCGAGTCTTTTAAAGAGTGGTCTACATGTTTCTAGGGGCCCCACCCCACATACTGCTCTTATGCACTTTTTTGTTTTATGAAGGCTCTGTCTACGTCGGTTGAGTTACCCCAGAGTAATATGCCATAATTTAAGATTGAGCCAACATGACCGTGGTACGCCATAAGAGCTGTTTTTTGGCAAATTGTATTTCTAAGCTGGCGTAGAGCAAACACGAATCTATTTACTCTCTTGCATACTGCGTCTACATGCAGCTTCCAGTTACAGTGTTCATCTAATATGAGACCCAGGAAGCGAATATGACTGTCCCTGCTTATTGCAACACCATTCAACGCTAGCTCGAAGTTTTGTAGGTTCTGCTTATACGTAGAGCAGATCGCAGCTGCCGGTGAGGGTCTGGCCACCCAGATGGCAAAACAGGCGAGGAGGGAGGCTGAGGCACAACGGCGGGAGTCCCGACGCCAACTCCAAAAAGTTACGGCGGAGCTGGAGGCCCTCAAGAGAAGGGACCGAGTTGCCGGGAGTGGCGACGGAACGCCGCCAAAAAGGCAGCCAAAATGGCCAGAAGGGCCAAGGCTGCCGCGATGGCAACAGGAAGCTCCGCGCCCCACGATTGACGGCCGTCGTCATTACGTTGACGGCGGAGGCGTCGGAGAGCCCCATCACGGCAGCCCCAAAGGTTGCCGATGGGCGGGGCCTGCTTATTGGCGGCTTCCAGATGGTGCAGGTACGGCTCCTGTAGGCCCGACCAGCACGGTGCTTCCGGTGCCTGTCGGTGAGCCACGTGGGGGTGCAGTGCACGGCGGAGGCCAGTTTCCGAAGGTAACGGTCGGTGACCGTTACTTCCGCTGTAGCCAACCCGGTCATAAGGCCGGTAGTTGCGAAGCTCCGTTGCACTGCTTCAGGTGTGCAGTAGAGGGCAAGCCGGCCGACCATAGGGCTGGTGCCAAGGCCTGCACCGCGGGGAGGCTGACGCCGGTTGGCAGTTCCATAATGGATCCTCAGCTCCGCGTTCTGCAGACGAAGGCGAACCACTGTGTTGTTGCTCAGGCACTTTTGCTCCAGAGCATGGCACAGTGAGGTATTAATATCGCCGCTGTCGCTGAGCCGTACACTCACCGGTGGCCTGCCTGGGAAACCGACCTGGACGAATCGGTGGCACTGGTGCACAACGCCGCTGCCGGCAGCCCCCCCCTTGTTGTCTTGACAAGGAGGCATGGCTGCGTGGCGGCACTTGTGGGGGAGAGAGCAGTCGTCTACCCAAATGCGACCGGGCTTGGTCGGCGAGAGATGTCGTGCGGGGATCGGTCCTGGGACCGCTACTGTGGAACATCGGTTACTACTGGGTGCTTTGCGGTGAGCTCGCGGACGGTGCCGCCGTCACGTGTTATGCGGATGACACGCTGGTGACGGCGTGCGGGGCTACATACCGCGAAGCGACCCTGAAGGCCACGACCGCGGTTGCCCAAGTAGTGGAGCGGATCCGGCGGCTGGGTCTGGAGGTGGCTCCGTATAAAACCGAGGCCATGTTCTTTCATGGGCCTCGGCGCGTACCACCGGAGGATTCCAGCCTCATAGTGAGAGACATTTCCATCGGCATCAAGCCCCAGATGAACTATCTGGGGCTCGTGCTCGACGGCCGGTGGATCTTCGGGGAGCATCTCCGAAGACTGGCCCCCAAATTGAAGGACACAGCTGCCACTTTGGGACTGCTCCTGCCCAACATGAGGGGGCCGGATGACTCCTGCAGGAGACTCTACGCAAGAGTCCTGCGGTCCATTGCCCTATATGGGTGCCCGATATGGGCGGAGACCCTGACGATCCACAATGCGCGTCTGCTGCGTGGGCCGCAGCGTGCAATGGCCAGCAGGGACATTAGGGGATTCCGCACGATATCCTTGGAGGCGGCGAATCTCCTTGCCGGATCTCTACCGTGGAACTTGGATGCGAGAGCCCTTTCGGTACTGAGACGGGAACCCGAGCCTGAAGAAATTCGGGTCGTGAGGTCCCAGCTCCACCCTGAGTGGGAGCTACGACTTGGGTGACCAAGCGCAGGGCACGCCGTAATAGCGGCTGTAAGACTCATCATGGAGCAATAGCTAGAGATGCCACACGGCAGCCTCACGTACCGGCTGACGCAGGTAATTACCGGACACGGGTGTTTCGGGAGCTACCTGTGTCGGATGCGGAAGGAGCCAACGTGCGAGTGCCATCACTGTGATGCGAGCGAGGACACAGAGCTGCACACGCTGACCGAGTGCCCGGCGTGGGACACGCCCAGGCAGGTCCTAGTGGCGGCTCTAGGGGTGGGAGTCCTCAAACTCGCCACATTGCTCACAGCGATGGTACGATGCGCACACGCTTGGGGTGCGGCCGCCTCCTTCTGCGAGCAATTAATGCTCGAGAAGGAGGCGGCCGGTCGGGTCCGGACTAGACTACGGGCCCGGGAAGCCCGCGAAGAGCGAAGGCGAACCGGTCGTCGCGGAACGCCCTCCGTCCTCCATGAGCGCTGGTCTAGGGGTGAACGGCGGAGTCTCCTGTCACCCTAGCAGAAGCAGGCCGCGGCGGTGCCGCCAAGTGCGCCTCCCCGTACCCGGGGCTAGATGGGTCACACAACCCGAAGGGTCTGCCGGGGTGCGAGAGATATGCTTTCGGCAATCTCACCTCCGGCAACCAAGGACCCAAGACGGCGTGCGTTTTAGTCGGTTCGAGTCGGACATAACCGCCTCCACCGGCTCCGTGGGGGTGGTATCCGTGGAGATTTAGCGCACTATAAAAAAATTTATAAACAGGTAAGCTCAGAGGCACAGGCTGGTGTGAACGAGATAGACCTTTGCGCTAAGTATGTCTAATACGCAGTTCACCTAGCTCGCGTGATGTCTAAATGTCATTTTCAATAGCTTTTAGCCTAAGTGGACGTATTTCTATAGCGCTGTTTGCCTATTTCGTATAAGGACTTTTTCGACATATGCCTAAATCTTCCTTGATCAACATCGCTTTATGCCTAACATTATACAGGTTGATATAGGAAGTAAAAACTTTTTAGTAGTTCTTATCTGAACTGACCATTTACAAATTTGAAGTATTTTATTCAAATGGTATTGAAGTAGTGTTTAATTTCCGTGATTCGTCCCATTGGGCCGAACCTTTATAGGACGAAACACCGTACTTGTCGTTTTACTTTCCGATCGCCTTCCTTTCCTTGCTGTTGAACTATAATGCAGTAGGTCTATGACTCTTTTTGTCTTCCTCTGTTCTAACCTATATTGCAGTAGGTCTGACTAGCGTTATGCCTGCTTATCCTTTTGACTAGTCATAACGCGAGCTAGGTGAACTGTGTATTAGACATACATAGCGCAAAGCTTCACGGCCGGCACATGTCTGTTGGTGTACAAACTTCGGTACGCGAGCGCGCTGAAGCCTGCCGCTCCGCGCCCCGCGCCATGCATCCCTCGTGAACCCCGAAGAGGCCCCTCAGACACCGTACCTAGTGCCCGTTTAAGGATGTTTAAGAGACGCAAGATTGTTGTCACGAAAACATGATAAAAACTTTACAAATACGATATTCAATGGACACGATAAGATCGGTGAACTGAACTCAAAGTATACGTGGTAAATTATACGCTGAACACTAGTGTCCTCCAAATTTCAGTCGGACGATGGCGGAACTATATTATACGCTAAAAGGCATTGTAGTGATGGAATTACGTCCATGCCAATTTTTCGCCATTGCATTCTAAGGATCAAAAGGGACCTTTGGGCTAAAAATGAGGGTCGGTCAATCTTGCGTCCGTATTCCGGATGCACAAAGTCAGTCGGACGCAGCATCATCGGTAAATAATGCCATGTAAGACGCAACATGTCCTTCAAGATGTATATATATATATATATATATATATATATATATATATATATATATATAAATCGCGAAGGACTTCTTGCACACTGAATACCTGCGTATACCTACTAAACACTGCATGCACATTCCCGCCTCCATCCGAATGTATGTTTAAATCAATTCCGTATAATGCTCTGCATATATCATAATGATTATAATAACTAAATGACATCCATCTACTATTGAATACAGATTCCAAGAGGCTTCCACCTATATAAGGGTTTATAATGACTCCAGGCATAGATAATAAATATAATTAATAGTTAGCATACAAAAGTGACAATGTATAGCGTAGGTATTTTCACTTTGGTGGTCAACAAAATCTTAAAAAGCAATATAATCATTTTTGACGAGATTTTGTTTTATGAAGGCACTGTCTACGTCGGTTGAGTTACCCCACAGTAATATGCCATAATTTAAGATTGAGCCAACATGACTGTGGTACGCCATAAGAGCTGTTTTTTCGCAAGTTGTATTTCTAAGCTGGCGTAGAGCAAACACGAATCTATTTACTCTCTTGCATACTGTATCTACATGCAGATTCCAGTTACAGTGTTCATCTAATATGAGACCCAGGAAGCGAATATGACTGTCCCTGCTTATTGCAACACCATTCAACGCTAGCTCGAAGTTTTGTAGGTTCTGCTTATGCGTAGAGCAGATCGCAGCTGCCGGTGAGGGTCTGGCCACCCAGATGGCAAAACAGGCGAGGAGGGAGGCTGAGGCACAGCGGTGGGAGGCCGAGTCCCGACGCCAACTCCAAAAAGTTACGGCGGAGCTGGAGGCCCTCAAGAGAAGGGACCGAGTTGCCGGGAGTGGCGACTCGGTCAATGCGGAAGGCGCAGCCGGAGCGGTCGGCGCACCCTGCTCTGGCGGGGCGGCCGGTGCAGCCGGAGCGGCCAGCGCAAACAGCGCAACCGGTGAAGCCGCCAATTCGACCAGCAGAGCCAGAATCGTGGGTCGCGCTCAGGGCAAGGATAAGGGGAAGGGCAACCCCGGACCCCGGCCCGGCTCTGGGTGAATCCCCGAGCCCCCGTAAGGGGGCTGGGAGGTAGCTGGAGCCGCCAAGCAGAGACGGAACGCCGCCAAAAAGGCAGCCAAAATGGCCAGAAGGGCCAAGTTGGCCATGAAGGCCACGACCGCGGTTGCCCAAGTCGTGGAGCGGATCCGGCGGCTGGGTCTGGAGGTGGCTCCGTATAAAACCGAGGCCATGTTCTTTCATGGGCCTCGGCGCGTGCCACCGGAAGATTCCAGCCTCATAGTGAGAGACATTTCCATCGGCATCAAGCCCCAGATGAACTATCTGGGGCTCGTGCTCGACGGCCGGTGGATCTTCGGGGAGCATCGCCGAAGACTGGCCCCCAAATTGAAGGACATAGCTGCCGCTTGCTGCTGCCCAACATAAGGGGTGTATTCACCGCTAAGAAAACCCCATATATTGTAGCGCCGCAATTCCTGGGCACACGGCTTACCATTGCCCTGAGTATCGGGATCCTAGGCGTCGACATTTCAAGTGACGTCCAGTACCGCAGTCATTTAGAGGACAAGGTTAAGCTGGCATCAAAGAAACTTGGAGTTCTTAACAGGGCGAAGCAGTACTTCACTGCGGGGCAGCGACTCCTTCTTTATAAGGCACAGGTTCGACCCCACATGAAGTACTGCTGTCATCTTTTTGCCGGAGCGCCCGCACGCCAGCTTAACCCTTTCGACTCGGTACAAAGACGTGCGTTGAGGCTCGTCGACAGTCCCATACTCGCAGGCGATGTGGAACCTCTCAGCCTCAGGAGGGACTTTGCCTCACTGTGTGTTTTCTACCGCCTATATAATGGTTTGTGCTCAGATGAATTATTTGACATGATGCCCACAGCTACATTCTATCATCGCACCGCTCACCATAGACAGGGAATTCATCCCCACACATTGCATCCGAATACGGTGCGCACCGTGCGGTATGAAAGGAACTCCCTGCCACGGTTTTCCCAAGCGACTACAATATGGGGTTCTTCAAGAGGGGCATTAGAAGGTTTCTTCAGGGTAGGCAGCGCGAGTGTAACGCCTCTGGTGTTGCATACGTCCATAGGCCACGGTAACCACTTTCCATCAGGTGGGCCGTGTGCTTTTCTGCCATCTAAGTGGTATAAAAAAAAAGGGGGCCGGATGCCTTTTGCAGGAGACTCTACGCAGGAGTCTTGCGGTCCATTGCCCTATATGGGTGCCCGATATGGGCGGAGACCCTGACGATCCACAATGCGCGTCTGCTGCGTGGGCCGCAGCGTGCAATGGCCAGCAGGGACATTATGGGGTACCGCACGATATCCTTGGAGGCGGCGAATCTCCTTGCCGGATCTCTACCGTGGAACTTGGATGCGAGAACCCTTTCGGTACCGAAAGGAGGCGCGGGAGCCGAGCCGGGAACCCGAGCCTGAAGAAACCCCATCTCCACCCTGAGTGGGAGCTACGACTTGGGTGACCAAGCGCAGGGCACGCCGTAATAGCAGCGGTTAAACTCATCATGGAGGAATAGCTAGAGATGCCACACGGCAGCCTCTCGTACCGGCTGACGCAGGTGATTACCGGACACGGATGTTTCGGGAGCTACCTGTGTCGGATGCGGAAGGAGCCAACGTGCGAGTGCCATCACTGTGATGCGAGCGAGGACGCAGAGCTGCACACGCTGACCGAGTGCCCGGCGTGGGACACGGCGGCCCAGGCAGGTCCTAGTGGCGGCTCTGGGGGTGGGAGTCCTCACACTCGCCACATTGCTCACAGCGATGGTACGATGCGCAAACGCTTGGGGTGCGGCCGCCTCCTTCTGCGAGCAATTAATGCTCGAGAAGGAGGCGGCCGGTCGGGTCCGGACTAGACTACGGGCCCGGGAAGCCAACGAAGAGCGAAGGCGAACCGGTCGTCGCGGAACGACCTCCGTCCTCCATGAGCGCTGGCCTAGGGGTGAACGGCGGAGTCTCCTGTCACCCTAGCAGAAGCAGGCCGCGGCGGTGCCGCCAAGTGCGCCTCCCCGTACCCGGGGCTAGATGGGGACACCGAGGTCCCCACAGCCCGAAGTGTCTGCCGGGGTGCGAGAGATATGCTTTCGGCAATCTCACCTCCGGCAACCAAGGACCCAAGACGGCGTGCGTTTTAGTCGGGGGGGTCTCCGTGGGGGTGGTATCCGTGGAGATTTAGCGCACTATAAAAAAAATGTATAAACCGGTAAGCTCGGAGGCACAGGCTGGTGTGAACAGATAAGCTTACATCACGGCCGGCACATGTCTGTTGGTTTACAAACTTCGGTA
Source organism: Eilema sororculum (assembly GCA_914829495.1). Taxonomy (NCBI): domain Eukaryota; kingdom Metazoa; phylum Arthropoda; class Insecta; order Lepidoptera; family Erebidae; genus Eilema; species Eilema sororculum. The sequence goes on along the minus strand of OU618545.1, from coordinate 8,605,727 downwards.
CGCGAGCGCGCTAAAGCCTGCCGCTCCGCGCCCCGCGCCATGCGTCCCTCGTGAACCCCGAGGAGGCCCCTCAGACACCGTACCTAGTGCCCGTTTAAGGATGTTTAAGAGACGCAAGATTGTTGTCACGAAAACATGATAAAAACTTTACAAATACGATATTCAATGGACACGATAAGATCGGTGAACTGAACTCAAAGTATACGTGGTAAATTATACGCTGAACACTAGTGTCCTCCAAATTTCAGTCGGACGATGGCGGAACTATATTATACGCTAAAAGGCATTGTAGTGATGGAATTACGTCCATGCCAATTTTTCGCCATTGCATTCTAAGGATCATAAGGGACCATTTTGGGCTAAAAATGAGGGTCGGTCAATCTTGCATCCGTATTCCGGACGCACAAAGTCAGTCGGACGCAGCATCATCGGTAAATAACGACGCAACATGTCCTTCAAGATGTATATATATATATATATATATATATATATATATATATATACTTTAAAATTACCACAATAGACATCTTTGCTTAATGAACCTAGTCGGTATGTATCGAAGTGCAAAAAGCACCGCTCGTCTCGTCTCGTGACGATGTTGTGCCGATAACGGTATCATCGGGACCTTGAATAGTCGATGCTTGAACTTTTATAGAATTGCTGACATTTACCACGTTTTTGCCGTGCGATGAGACTTTTAAATACCATTATATACCCTTTATATACCAATAAAGTAGATAACAAACTACCCCTTGCTTAATTTCCTTCTGCAGAAACTTTAAAATAGCGTTCATGTATCGTTCTGTTTTACTAAACGGGTAGTATTGTCTCGTGTACCTAACTGTGTTGAATAATGCGGACTAAAACCAGCTTTCATATTAGCATATACATAATTATGTCATATTAGCCTTACTTATGTAAATTTCCATAAGTTTGAAATATAAATATACGAATCAACTTTAATAATTCCTGTTAATGTATTATGAATAATCATTTGCAATATAATCAGAATTTCATTACAATATTGCAAGCAATTACATATACACAATTTACGATAATACTGGTTAGTAATGTTAGAAGTAAAAGTCATTAACGATAGTTGTATGTAAATTGCTTATATAGCTGGTTTGAAGTGCGCGCATAAGCTAATGCGTGTTAATCAAAACTAGTGTATAAAGCACAGATTGTAAAGCTCTTGACATAAATACCCACCCCGCTGGGCGGTATATGCCCAGCTCTTTTGCGATCAGAGGTTTTGTTACCTCCTACGCATAACGAAGGGTGCTATAAGTTTGACTTATTTATTTGTATATTGTTATGTCTGAAGCATCATAGCCCCCAGACGGATGCATCGATTTTATTCAAATTTCGTGTCGGGACACCTCGTAAGTTATAATAACACGACGGAGTATTTTACCACTTAGGGATTTCCACTGTTCCCAAAGGCGATAACAGAGAATGAAAGCTTTATTTGGATGGTAATTTAATCTAATTCTTTGAGTTACAAATAATCTATTTCAGGTTTTTTAATTAGGTTAGTCTTAACGCAATTTCACTATTTAAATGTAAGCTACCTGACCTGGTTGGGAAAGTAGAGATTTTAGCCTAACAACAATAAAAAGCTCCTGGTGGCTACACGTAAGCGCTATCTCTTTCACCACGAATGTTTCTATAAATATAGGTGCTTAATGCTATAAAAAGATTAGCAAACAACATACGGAAAGATTTCCAGTGTTGAATGTTAAACTTATTTACCATTTTAATACTCAATTTGAAAAACCTCTATTACACAGCAAGCATATCAGTTTATATGACAATCATTGCTGTATTAGTGCAGTATCCTGCTAAAGTGATGGTGTTCCTATTCGTGCATTGCCTCTAGGTTTCAAATGTCATTGCGAAGCATCTTTACGTGAGAAGTTCACATTTTGCCGGCAAAAGACCCTTGTACCCACAATGTGAAAATTACACCTAGAACAGTTAGTTCTTTGTAATGCAATTTAATTTTATTGTGTAACTGACTGTGATTGTTTTGTAGTTGTGTGAGTCTTGAGATTAAGATACCGCAGAACAGAAAAGTAGGTTTTGTCAGTAACATACGATATCAACAATTGCAGCGACATCTAAAATATTTAAATAACCTTCATCGTAAGAATGATTCCGTCGTTCCGATTCGAGTCAATAGTGCATGTTTGATATGCACAAAAGAGAGTGGCTCGATCATTGTGTATTCAATATTTTTTACCTTTATCACTTACGTTTACGCAACCAAAACTGGAAACTGTTGTATGTTTTTTAGCGATATAATATCTATGACTTACAGGCAGCTCGCCTAGTCAATAGCATATTTTTTTTTAAATCATGTTTTTTTCTTCTAGACAAAGACGAAGTTATTCTCATACCTAGCTACTACTTATTATCTGTACCTACTAATATAATTACCTACCACTTTTTGAAGTGGGTTTAACTGGTTGTATTCAATTTAAAAAACTTGTTTCGATTTTATCAAAGAACTATGATGTTCTTTTAATGAAGTTCTATTTTCATTTAACTATTATTTTTTAAGATAAGGGCTCTTAACTACTATAGTGTTAATTAATTAACACATACAGCCACTTTGATTCCCTATCAAACCAAAATTGAGGTCGCCAACACAAGTTTTATCAAACAATTGGATCCGGAAATGTTTTTCTGTTGAAGCAACCAGTCCTAAGTTGATATTTTAAACATCGTATATAAGAGACTAGCATTTGGCCGCGGCTCCGCCCGCGTGGATGTCGGTTATTGCGACCAACCATAGCCTACGTCCTTTCTCAAGGTCTAATCTACCCTTATACCAAATTTCATAAAAATCGGTTCATTGGTTTAGACGTGAAAGCGTAACATACAGACAGACAGACAGAGTTACTTTCGCATTTATAATATTAGTTGGATTGCAGTTATCGGTCTTAAGTATGGAAGAAAATAAGGGAAGAAAAGTCTACTAAGAAAAAAACATTTGGAGGGTCGCTCTAACCTAATATCAACCTAAAGTAGCCATAAGTATGTGAGTGCTGTATTCAGTTGTTCGGCAAAACTCCCATTGTCCTCAATTCTTCCACATTTCAAATTCTTAGTGGGCTACATGTGCTTAATCTACAGTGTTGCAAGTCTTCGTAGACCACTTTAAAAGCTCACCATTAAGTAGGTAGTTTGCTCATTTATAGCCTTAATTAGCACTATAAACTGCAATACAGGTATTAAACCATTTTGATACACAGTAAACATAAACTAATCAGTCCAGCAGTTTTGTTAATTAAATATTACTATATCTAGTATATTAGGTACTTTTAATACAGTAAACTAAAAAGTAAAATAAGATTCGTACATTTAGTTTTCGCACGTTGACTTAATTCTTCGACTGTGTGTCTCGCAGTATTGTTTGCGCTTGTTAAAAAACTGCGAGCCATGTAGGACCTACTAAAGGACAAGAGAATGGCTCGATAAAATTCCATTTGGAGTAAATGTCGATTGGCCACATACAGCACTTGTTTTTTACGGTTCTATTTTGTCCAAGTATGATCCGCATATATTTTGAAACAACTTTTTAATGTTCCAGCATTCGGCTGTTCAAATGTATTATTATTTCATTCTATGTAGTAATATAATATTCAATCGTACTGCGCTTATGCTGCTTCGGCATCTGCGCAGACCCTCAAACGGCGAAATTGTGATAATATAATCAACAATTATATATTTGAACCGTTCGGGGGTGGAACGCTGAGTCCGAATGCACGGTCGCTTTACAAAGAAATTGCAAAGCGACTGATCGACGCTTCGCGTGACCAAAGGGCTGGACTATTTTTTGCACAACGGATTGGCATTGCCATCCAACGGGGCAATGCCGACAGCCACGGCACGTTTGGGCACGTTGCCAGTCGACATCGATGGGGAGGATTTTTTCTGCCTTTTTTATATTTTATTAATCAATATTCCTGTAAATATTTTAGTTTATTCAATCTGAATTTATTTTTATTTTAGTTCAATTATGTTCAATAAATAATGTCACTTTCACTTACTTAAAACTACTAAACTGATTATCATGACCCTTTAAACTCAGTGATTATTCCCTATTCCTACTAGTTGCCTGGGTCGACAGTTGCTTGAAATATGAGTTAATATGGTCTTCAATGTGTGAAATTATCCTTGTTAGTTCTCGTCTGGTATGCGGCACGTCGGTGGATAATAAAGTAAAAGTAGGATATTTGGCAAGTAGAAAAGACAAGAGTTTACCTACCTACTTATATCACCAAAATCGATTGTTAAACTCTAGAAATAGCCTTTTACGACGGCCAGGTTTTACCAGTTTTACAATCTTGTACCTACTAAATTGAATCGTGTCTGAGCTATCACGGCGTAAGTATTTATCGTAAAACTGCCAATACAACGTTGTCACACTGTGATAATAAAAATATTGTCTCTACGGGAATTGAATCAGTGCTTTTACGGTTATCGCTTCCTCGCTTCGTTTCACACTTGAGTTTGATCTGTTAATATGTGGGGGAACTATTTATTAGATTTGAAGAGCTTTAGTATGGATAAATATTACACATCTACTCATCTTCTTTTTCTTACTCTACTATATTCCTTGACATGTACGCTGAAGCGAATTATAACCCACATTTCGCCGATGCTGCTGTACAGTGGACAATGCGATTGAAAATTGAAAAATTAAGAGTACGGAAAGCTGTTATGAAAGGATTTGGAAGTGTAAATACAATGGCACGAGACGTAACATCCGTATAACGAGCTCATGAAACAATTTTTTCAAGGATTTCTTTTTTAATTATTTGAAAAGAAAAAATATTTGAAAATTAATGAAATGATAGAATAAAAAATTTACACACTTAAGTTTAGTTAAAATTTAAATAAACTTAAAAGTGTACATTTAATGTAAATCTAATAAAAATATTAGTTTTGGTTTCTTTAAACCTTCGATCAACAGCATGAAGTCTTTAAACAAGCATGTATACTCAATATGTTCTCGGTATTACTAAGTCAATATTATCGGTACGAATAGCTTGTACCAGTTTCGTTCAACTTAAGTTATCTAAAGAGTGAGGTATTTTGGTATGCAACATTCAAAAATTTACTACAACACAAGAATTGGCGATTCAACTCCGTTGATAAATAATTGCAATATGATTGAGTTTATCGACGTGATTCTTTACACAATCTATTAGAAACTGAGCTGTAGAGATTGACAACTATTCTATAATAAAAAATGACATCATACTTACTATAGGTTTAAACCAGCGTCTTAACCACATGTAGTGGTTATCTTAATGTAGAAAGCATGTTGATGTTTAAAAGCTCTCTAGCATATAAACCTAGATATCGAGTTATAGTTACATTATACATGTCACGTCCTCATGTTGTATATCACGGAGTATATATTTTTTATGAGGTACAGCTCCATAAAAGGTTGACCATCATTACCTTACACAGTAAATAGTAAGTCGTCTCATCTGGTACCGTTAACCACTTCTCAACTCACTCGTTAAAGTTCGACGAAGTATTAAACCTCTTTACTAGGATTACTGGCGTGACCGCACCAACATTCGAATTTCAATAGCAATTATTCTTACTCTAAGTACAAGTCCGTTGTAACTAAATATTAATGTTTTGTACAGTCAGCGTCATAAATATCTTGACGATGAAGTCTCAAAATGATCTTAAAACTCTCGTATTAATACGAGGGTTTTAGTATAATGATGTGATAAAACAGTTTCATTTACTTATTGCCCGAACTAAAGGTGTATACCAAATATCAGAACAATCGGTCAACTGGAAGGGGGTCAAAAAACGAAATTAAGATCATTTTGAGTACTCTGTTCGTCAACATATTTCTGATGCTGACGGTACGATTGAACATTTACAGAATGATTAAAAGATACAGTTGTAATGCATTGAATAGATATAAATACCATGAAATAGGTACTCCGTACAAAATAAAAGTGATAGAGGAAACCAAGAATTTTGTACATTTCGGACGTTTAGTAGTTGGCTCTCTTTACAAAGGGTCCACTCGCGCTATACTGAGCGTGGAAAAACTATTTTGTGCCCTCTTTGCGAAAAATCCACAGCATGAAAGTTCCACTATTTGAGCATCAAAGGGAAGAAATTCATTTCAAGACGCACAGTACGCGACCAGAACTAATGTAGCTTTGACTTCTGACTTAAAACTGCGAGAAAAAAAAACGATGCCATATTTCGTCATATAGTCCACCTCCTCTTTACTTTTTTCGATTACTTCCTTGTATTAATCCGATAACTTAAATAAACAGCCTCTGTGGCGTGGCGGTAGTCACTCGACTGCCACGCAGGAGGCGCGTGTACCATTCCCGCTCAGTGCAAATATTTGTATGCATGAATATGGCTATTTGCATTGGTCTGGGCGTTTCTATGTATAATACCCGTACAAAAAAAAAGTATGTAAGTGTGCTTATCCGCATTCAAAGATTCCATAACACAAGCTAATTACGCTTACCATGGGTCTAGATAGCGTTGTGTAGAATGTTGTGGAATACCTATTTATTTATTATTCGATCGAGAGTGATCGCGGTTAGCAACTTTTATAGTTTAACATTCTGTTTCCAAAGTATAAAATTCTGTCATAAACTCAGAATAATCGGGAACCCTTACTAAAGGATTTACGCCTAGTTGCCTAGCTATGCAAAAACACATTTTTTTTCTTCCTTCAAGCTTCTTTACTACTTTTTTATTCCAAAAAAGGAAGCTGTATACTTGCTGATTAAGGGACGAAGCTCTAGTGGACTTTCGTTTTGACGGGTGATAAGGGTGGAAGTTCCTCTTTGGAAAAGTTAAAATAAATCAAGTCACGGTGAAGAGTAGGAGAGTGGATACCGGACATTTGATGATACCGCCGGAATTGGCGCTCGGTTGAACAAAAATATGAATCATAATCAGAATTATACATGGATATTCCATAATTATATCATTAGTTTGAATGAATTTTTTATAGCATCTATTATGCTAACTTTTAAGTTCGCAAAACATCGGAAAAAATCATTAGCTCTCAAATAATTATATAGTTTACAGTAATTTTAAAACACCCGTTCATTAAATGCAGGTATTTCGATATAGAAGTACCTACGCATCATTGCCTTAACTTATGTATAAGCTTTGTTTTAGTTTACGAGAAGCTAGATTAGTATTCATTTCTTAGTTTTGTTCATGTTAATCGGCTTTCATAATGGCTTCCAAACCCGTCAGGCACTTACTATAAGAAAAGGTGATGAAACTATTGCACTTAGTATGAATGTAGACAGTTATTCTCTTTTTAAATCTTATATGGGCCTCTTAATAGGTGCCATCATAGTGACCTATAACTGTGGGCATGTGAATAAACTTGTGCAATCGTAACACACACCACTTTGTGGTTAATCCTAGCCTGTATTGTCGTCGGCGTACTCTAATAAGGCAGTTAAACAGTAACTTGATAATTTAACATCTATTTCGTTGGTAACATGATTTATAATGAAAAATTTAGCCTTTAGTTCGAAAAACATTGGAAAAAATGAAATGCTCAAGTGAGACTCGAACTCACGACCTTTCGCTTACAGGGCGACTGCTCTGCCAACTGAGCCATCATTTTCATATCATTCATATCACTTGAGCATTTCATTTTTTCCAATGTTTTTCGAACTTAACAGTTAGCATAATAAATGCTATAAAAAAAATTCATTCAAAATATTTGGACGCAGTCATCAAAATTCAATGTTTAAAAATGGTTGAAAAATCATTCATTGTTTCCAACAGTTCGTAAGAATGTTGATAGATGGCTGCACCGTCGCCCTTATAGACGGATATAATGAGAAGGAAAATTTGGAATGATTCAAGTGGTGCTCAATGGCTCAGTTGGCAGAGCAGTCGCCCTGTAAGCGAAAGGTCGTGAGTTCGAGTCTCACTTGAGCATTTAATTTTTTCCAATGTTTTTCGAACTTAACAGTTAGCATAATAAATGCTATAAAAAAAATTCATTCAAAATATTTGGGCGCAGTCATCAAAATTCAATGTTTAAAAATGGTTGAAAAATCATTCATTGTTTCCAACAGTTCGTAAGAATGTTGATAGATGGCTGCACCGTCGCCCTTATAGACGGATATAATGAGAAGGAAAATTTGGAATGATTCAAGTGGTGCTCAATGGCTCAGTTGGCAGAGCAGTCGCCCTGTAAACGAAAGGTCGTGAGTTCGAGTCTCACTTGAGCATTTCATTTTTTCCAATGTTTTTCGAACTTAACAGTTAGCATAATAAATGCTATAAAAAATTCATTCAAAAAAAAAAAATGTAGCCTTTAGTTTTAATCAATATTTATATAGGACACCTCAATTAGACTTCACCGCACATGGTAAGCTAAAGGCAAAGTCTCGGAACGAGGGCCACAATTACGAAAAAAAAGCCGGATAATTACATTTAATAGTTGGTCTCATGGTACCAGTAGTGAGGGGTCCAAACCTGAATTCTGCCGGCTTATGGACTTTGAACTATCTAAGTGGACTATGGAAATGTGTTACCATCCCAATATGAGAAGAAAATTACCAGTGCATTTTAAATTAGCCTCTTTGTTTATGTCCGAGCGTGCCATATCATAAGTGGGTCGTTTGGCAACATGACAATAGACTTCAAAACAATGATGAGAATAATATAACCGTTGCTCAGTCTCATTTGCTGTCATACGTAACAACTGTGTGTGTAAACAGGCAAAATATTTAGAATTTAGGCTAAAGGCAAAAATTATTACGTTATACAATTGACATACACAATCAGTTTCAGGGTGATTTCAGGTTCAGTTTCAGGGTGATTTTAGCAGAGATAGCGTAAAATATTGAAGGAACTGGTAACCATCGCGCTGATAGATGACGTATCCTTGCAATTATTTATCTATCTATCTGCCCACCCACAAAATGGAAAGCCAAAAGGAACACAGGTCTTTAGCTAACTTTTTTGAAAGGATTTTGCCGTGTACCCGCTCACATTAACTAGTAAACTCGTTTCTGCAACCCCTAGGAACATTACTGGGATAGCTAGTAACTTATGTACTATTCCAGATCTCTGTAGAAAAATTCTATTAGAATCCAGTAAGTAATAAACACACGAATACAAACTTTACTAAAGGTTGCCTGGCAGAAATCGCTCAAAGCTCCCATTGTATTGGTTCCTAGTCAAAGTTTTTTAATTATATATTTTTTTATAAAAGGACTCGTCAATTTGACTTCACCTCGCCTGATGGTACGCTAAAGGCAAAGTCTCTGAAAGAGAGTCACTATTACAAACTTGTACGGCACCAAGTTAACGGCACTCAGCTTGACGGCCTATCAGATGCTTTTTTTTATTACCCGGGACTGTAGGAAGAAGCTGGCAAGGCGTTCCAGGTCATAATGGTGTGGCATAGGAATGATTCACTAAAGCGCTTGGTTCTGTATGGAATATTCTGCACCGTATGCAAATATAATAAATAAATAGATACTAGTATTTACAAATGATACATTTTGACAAAAGGACTTAGGGCTTATTGAGATTTTGTAGACATATTATATGGGTTTTAACTAGACATTAGATCCAATAACTTTTACAGTTCAAAAGTTATGAGCTTGTGTCATGGAAACCTACTTTACATGAGAATGTTTTCGTATGATTCTTAGGTTACTCGAGACGGTAATGATATATGTCAAGTTAGCTGACCATATTTCACAAAAAAACCGTTAAAATTTACATACAACCGAAAATAACAGTGAATTGTGTCTTCATATTTACCATATCATGCGAAGAAGACATTCTGAACAAGAATCAAAGATTTGCTTTTGGTATTCAATGTAAAATGTAGATTTTTCCTGGTTAATTTTCAATAAATATCAGTTTTTCTGACAATATTGATTCCGAACTTTTGACTTTTTTATCTAAGAAGCAATACATTTGGATTAGACTGTACTCGTTCTATTCATCAAAAATAATAATGGTTAAAGATGGATTTATCTACTAGTAATACCTTAACCATTTTTTTTTGATTCGGTATCTTAACCGAAATGTTATAGGTACACGTTATTGTATAAGTACAGATGCTATCAAGAATACAATATCAACTAGAGTTCCACCCGTGACGCATGATCATGGACACGCAACCCTATTTGAGGCAAAAAAAAACTATGTTCAGCAGAGGTATTTTAACCGTTCCAATGTCTAAGTATTTCACACGGCCAGTACCACGTCTAACAAAAGACCTAACATTTTACTTATCAACGATAGTTACGTTTAATGTTATTAATTACTTAATTTAATACGGCAAAGTCTTACAAAAGTACCGTAAACTTTTATCGATGTTTTATTACCTATTCTATTTTTAAATAATGTTAAAACGGTTACTGCCATCAATGTGTTAATACTGAACAATTCATATTCAATGCTGTAGGATCGTTGCGTCAATCTGGTAACGGAAAATTGCGCCAGGGTCGATCGTTATCATTGCCATTAAATAATATTACGTCGCCTTTTCCTCTATGAATAAAGACATAAATCTCGAGATGTTATTTATTGGAAGTTGTCATAGATATAGCATGGTCCATACAAAGATCTCAATAAGCCGGCTAAATACATTGTTACTACTATCCGTGTGGCATAAATAAATCTTGTTTTGTGATCAGAATTCCTATTATATTCTACGTTTATTTATTCAACCTGTACGTGTTAGTTTGAATGATTTCGTTTACAGTCACACCCACTAACCCACGCACAGCAAAAGCCGTAATGAAATTCCAAAGTTAAAACATTTTGTTCCTAATATTTCTGCAGCAAGAGATGTACACAATACATACTCGTATCCATCGATTTTGTGTACAGTTACATCGATTACGAAAGATTGAGTTGATTGTTGCGATTCTAAAGGTAAACAGTACACGGGTGGTCTTATTTTCGTTAAGTGGGTAACTAGGTATGTGTTTTGTGTAGTGAATTCAGTGAATTGCTTCGAAGACACGTAAGCGCAATTTTCTTTTCAACAATAAATTGAATCAATTTGAGCAAAAAAATCGAATAATAATATGAAATTGTGCTTCATTATAGTTGAATTAAATTACAATCATAAATGATACGAATCGAATCGTAGATATGTATTTTTCTCATATAAAATTCATTTTAAAATCATAGATACATTTCTCAGTGTATGAGAGATGAGAGTATAACTGAATCATGATAGTGCAAGTTGAAGTTATGGTCGCCTCATAAGGAAAAAGGCCGTAACGATACACGTTACAATTCAACCATTTCCTGTCGATATGCTCACGATCGATCAACAGGTTTGAGTCCTGGTCTAGCCAGTTACTAGTTTATAGCACTGACGAGACGCAACATACGGACACTATTGATTAAGATTTAGTCGGTAGATATCGTTAATCAATCATAAATGGTCAGGTGTAGTAATAAAATGTTACTAATTGGTCATAATTACATTTTTTTAGGTGATAAAACTGTGCTTTCGTGTCCTAAATGAAAGTCAATTATATGGAATCAATATTTTCTGATTGTACGATATTTTAGCTACCATTTTCTTAATCTAATGACTTTTATTACGATAAAGTTAGAAGTTTAACTAAATTGAGTTTTTGTATATTTTTACTATTATTCTATTCTTTCTATTTTGTTATTCTTATGTTAATTTTGTGTTAGATCTATAGATTTTTTAACTAGTTATATTTTTTAAGGTCCTTTGAGTAGTGAAAACTTATTTATAACTGTAGCTCGAGCTCTAAAAACTTTTGAGTGTGCCTGACAGATTTGAGAATTGTCATACGAAAGGTCGCAAAGCTCGCCATTATGACAGTTTGTAACATAAACCAGCTGTATTACTACTAGTTACTAGTCAACCCTTTAAACATTTAAAAGGTAAAGGAATTCCTGTACTGGTAGCACAAGGATAAATTATACGAGAAGCAGCCCTCCTGACAGCATAGCTCTTCTCTCTAACTAACTAGATAATGTCTAAACCTGCCAGCGTATAGTGTGTGTACGTCGCTCGCGAATTGTCAACGTCACCGCTTATATCTGACAGTTCGCCTACGTATAATGGAATAGAATATTCGTACCGTCGCGTTGGTAAATTAAATATCCTTATAAGGTACTTTTTTTTGTTTCCCTTCAAGGTTAACCCACCATGAGGGGGCGTTCATTACTTTAAGGTCCATTCCGCTATTTGGTACGGATTTTTTTTGTTACATTTTGTTTATGAATATTATGATGTTTTGTTGAGTATATATAAAGTACTAGCAGATGCCCACGGTTCTACCCGTCTAGATGTCGGTTGTTCCGATGTTTGGTTACATCTTCGGTTCTTATAAACCAATTGTAATCATCAAACATACAGCAGATTTTAAGTCTCATTAAGATTTGTTTAGTAAAAAAATCCGTCAAAAAGATTGTTCAGTAGTTTTGGCTTTTCTTCTACATCTCTTTTCCATGATGTAGTTTGAATCTTCTACTTCTCTTTTCAATGATGTCTATTTTTTAACCCCCGACGCAAAAACGACGGGGTCTTATAAGTTTGACGTGTCTGTGTGTGTGTGTGTGTGTGTGTGTCATATTAGTCGGGAGTGTTCTTAGCTATGTTTGAAAAAAAACCCGTCGTAGACTTAATTCACTTTGGCTAATTCACCCAGGGTAATTAAGTATACTGTTTAGTAGACTTAATTCACTTGTTTCTATTATTTTCAGTTAGGTGATTTATGTACACTGTTTAGTAAACTTAATTCACTTGAGCTAATTCACCCAGGGTATTTATGTATACTATTTAGTAGACTTAATTCACCTGCTTCTGGCACTTCTGCCACAAGACAAAATTCTTCAGGGATGGAAATATGTATAGAATAGGTTTGCAAAATTCACACATCTGAAACCTTTCCTGATGTATTTCAAAAGAAACTGGATGGAGTCAGACTAGGCTAAAGAGTGGTGTGTTTTTGGTGAGAGACACTGCACAAATAACTATGTGAAGGTTGGCACACTAAGCTAAATAAATGCATTAAAAGATACAATAAAAATATTTTAGATTTGATTGCAGCTGACGCGAAAATAAAACGTCAACCAAATCCACGCAAATCTACTACTCAAACCAATGACGTGATTATTCAGGATGCCCAAATGGATTTGTTACATGATGATATGTAACAAATCTCTCTCAAATTTTTCTCTGTGCAATCTGAAATCATTATGAGTAGATACTTTCACTTCATTTCACTTGTTTTTAACATATTTTTTAATTTAGTCTTATTTTGCGCGGTGCATCCTTTAACTTCACTGTTTCTTTCACTTGGGTTTTGGTGCGGAATTAGCTTGTTTGGTGCTTTTTGTTTGTTTAGTGGATTTTCACATTAGTTATACGAGAACATGTTGTAACATTGTATTTTATTAATAAATGTTAGTATTTTATTAAGTTTGACACATTTTCCTTTTTATAATTTACCTGCGTAAACTATACTGTAAAGAAAATACTGCGTATTAAGTCTACTTATCAGTAAACTTGATTACCCTAGGTGAATTTAGTCCAGGTTAATTAAGTCTACTAAATGGTATACCTAAATCACCTACGCAAGTAGGTGAATTAAGCCTACTAAACAGTATACTTAATTGCCCTGGGTGAATTAGCCAAAGTGAATTAAGTCTACGACGGAAAAAAAAACGGTCCAAGATGGCCGCCGCCACAACTTGTCGGAATTCATATTTCTTCATCAACTCCCTCAATTTGGGTATCAAATGAAAAAGCTTGACTAGTAGATCACTTAAAAAAGTATAAAATAAAAATTAAATTAAAACACACCTCCTAAAAGTTGAAAATAAATGGAGTTTACCTTTTAACTTCGGGGGACCTTGAAATGTTCCGATAATTTAACGGAGTGCTTAACCAGTTAGGGTCCCCCGACATGGCAACCGTTAAAGTTAAAAGGTAAACTTCATTTATTTTCAACTTTTTGTTCTTACTGAAAAGTTTGAGCTCCTTTTTGCAAAACTTTGTTTATCACTAGCTTTTGCCCGCGGCTTCGCCCGCGTGGATGTCGGTTATCGCGACCAAACATAACCTATGTCCTTTCTTAGGGCCTGATCTACCCCTATACCAAATTTCATCAAAATCGGTTCAGTGATTTAGGTGTGAAAGCGTAACATACAGACAGACAGACAGAGGTACTTTTGCATTTATAAAAGTAGTATGCATATGGATTTTTATAAGTCTTATTACGAACTCTGTTTAGCCAAGGTTTTCCGCATGCCGCTATGTCTTAAGAGTCCGTACTACCTCAAATGACATAGCATAAACGTGTATAATATCAAAAGTTCTAAAGCATGGACTTTTTAATTCATTTGTGGTAAAGTTGAGGATATATACTAATGTTTATGTGTGGCAAAAACACGATTACGTAAAATTTTCTTGATAGAAAACCATTGCAAAGTTACCTCTAAACCGTACAAATAAAACGATATTATGGATTAATTACGCAAAATAGGATCACTAAACTTACACAATAAATTGCAGTTTAGTGGTTAAGAGACATTATGTGTTTCAAATTTTACAAATATACATTGGTTTCTGCGTAACGAGCAAATATCTAAATTTTTACTCAAGCGATACCATTAAACTTAGAACCGCCCTGCCGCCCGGCCTCCTCCTCAGTGTTGCTTCGGCTATCATACGGGGAATTTGTGTCGCACGCGCTCTGCGCAGACGATTACGATAGACGATACGAAAGTATTCAAGTACCTATCTTTTGACAGGCGAAATGGGTAATAAAGTAAACTGAAAGAGGAAAAGTGTATGTTGGCGTAAAAAAATATTAAAACATATGAATGATGTATTATGTAGACAGCCTCTGTGGCGTGGTGGTAGTGCACGCGACTGCCACGCAAGAGGCGCGGGTTCGATTCCCGCTCAGTGCAAATATTTGTATGCATGAATATGGCTATTTGCATTGATCTGGGTGTTTCTATGTATAATATGTATGTATTGATGATGATTCCGTGATGGTGGTATCCGTGGGGATTTTACGCACGATAAAAAAAATAGCGTTAGTGAACGCGACTGCTACGCAGGAGGCGCGGTTTCGATCCCCGCTCAGTGCAAATATTTGTATGCATGAATATGGCTATTTGCATTGGTCTGAGTGTTTCTATGTAAAATATTTATGTACATACAAAAAAGTATCTAAGTATGTTTATCCGCATTCTAGATTCCATAACACAAGCTAATTAAGCTTACCATGGGTCTAGATAGCGCTGTGTAGAATGTTGTGGAATATTTATTTATTTATTATTATAGTAAGTATCTAATCAACCTACCTAAGTAGCTTATACTGTACATAACAATTTGCAATAGGTACTATATTAGTAGAAAGTAATAAATAGGTCAGTAAAAACCTACCTATTTCAAAAATTTGGATTGAAATAGGCATACCTGCCTATGTATCGACAAAAATAATCTTGCAGTAGCAGCCCAAGTCTTTCAGGCAGGTCCTGGCTACTACAGGTCGCTCACTGCGACGACGCGACGGACGACGCGGTTGGGCGACTCAGAGCCGAAAGTCGAAGTGCGGTAACTCCAACTTCTGTAGGTTAGGTTAGAACTGTGACCCCAACGCATGAGCCGAGCGAGCGTAGCGAGCGTGCCGCAGCAGCGGACGGCGAAGTGCCAGATCGGGTTATGATAGGAACGAGACCGTCGGGTCAGGTTAGGAAGAGGGTTACGTTCGGAACAAATTTTTAAAGTTTCTACCTAACCCGCGACCGGGTCAAGTTTTCGGGTCAGTTTCGGAATAAACGGAATATTTCTGTAAATACATGAGTACCTACCAACCCGAATGATCATAATATAAATATAGCAGTAGTTAGGTACTACTACCATACGTATTCCTATATTTATTATAGACAGTACGTAATTATGAATTTCCATTCATCTGTTTCTATTGAAGGGTCATCGCCCTCTGTGGGCTCAACAATCTAGCCACATTACTGGCCGTCAGATTCTCTGCCCATACGGGGGCCCCGTATAGGGCCATACTTCGCACGATCCCCAGGTACAGTCTCCTGCAGGGAGCGTTGGGTCTCCTGATGTTGGGCATCAGCCGCGCGAGTGCGGCTGATGCCCCCCTCAGTTTTGGGACCAAACTTCGGAAGTGATGTCCGAAGTTCCACCGGCCATCGAGCCCCAGATACTTCATCGAGGGCTCGATGCCGATGCTGACACCCCCTATCTGTAGGCTGGATCCCGCAGGTGGCTCCATCCGAGGTCCGTGGAAGCACCGAGCCTCGGACTTGTGAAGAGCGACCTCGAGACCCAGCCGCCATGTCTGACCCACGACTTGAGCAACCCCTGCCGTGGCCTTTAGTGCTGCGTCTCGGTGCGCTGCTCCCCGCGCCGTAATGATGGTGTCATGCGAACCGGACGTCGGAGGTCGCAGAACGACCTCCGTCTTTTATGAGCGCTGGCCTGAGGGTGACCGGTGGAGCCGCCTGTCACCCTAGCAGAAGCAGGCCGCGGCGGCGGCGCAAGGTGCGCCTCCCCGTAACCGGGGCTAGATGGGGACACTGTGGTCCCCCCAACTCGAAGGGGGCCATCTCGAAAGGAATGGTCCTCCTGGGTCTGCCGGGGTGCGAGAGATATGCTTTGGCAATCTCACCTCCGGCAACCAAGGACTTGGGACGGCGTGCGTTTTAGTTCGAGTTCGACTGAACCACCTCCACCGGCTCCGTGGGGATTTATCGCACGATAAAAAAAAACGAGGGTGTCATCGGCGGAACACGTTACGCTGACCCCTCTGAGCAACGTACCACGCAGCATCCAATCGTAGCCGATGTTCCTCACCCTCCGTAACTACGGGCACGTCGTTCTCCACCACCTCCCCTAGGTGCCGTCTTCTTAGGGGCGGAGGCCTTGGCTTGGGACCAGGAGCACCACTGGGTGCAGCCGTCGTCGCTCAAGACGCGACGACGGGTGCCGCCAGCGGTGGGCGGTATGCCCGGTCCTCGGACGCCGAGGCGTCGCTCGATGACCTCCAGCAGCTGGACCACCGTTGGTGTCACCTTAGATGGAGCACGGAGAGCGGGGGTTTTCACACCCCGAGCCTCCCCGGTGGGTACAAGGAAGCCAAGAGGGCCCTCCATACGGCCATCAAGCTGTCCAAAAAGTTGGGCCGCGAGGAGCTGATAGAGACTCTGGAGCGCAACCCGTGGGGGCGCCCGTACCTTATGGTAAGGGGCAAATTACGCGCTAAGGCGCCCCCACTGACCCAGGGTCTCCAGCCGGAGCAGCTGGAGGTGGTCCTGGACTCCTTGTTTCCATCAAGAGCGGACGAACACATTCCTCCGCGCATGGCTCCGTCTCAGGCGCCCAGCGCGGAAGGCAGTGAGAACAACGTGCCCGTAGTCACGGAGGGTGAGCTAGGGGCGGCTGTACTGCGGCTTAAATCCCGCAGAAACACCGCCTCTGGACCCGACGGCATTCCAGGCTGAGCGTGGGTCCTGGCTCTTGAGGAGCTTGGGCCTCGACTTCTAGGGCTCTTTAGCGCATGCCTCGAAAAAGGCCAGTTTCCCAAGGTCTGGAAGACAGGAAAACTGGTCTTGATCCGAAAGGCGGGGCGGCCGGCAAATTCTCCATCAGGGTACCGGCCGATCGTGTTGCTTGACGAGGTGTGCAAGCTCTTTGAGCGCATTATTGCAC
This sequence comes from Eilema sororculum, assembly GCA_914829495.1. Lineage (NCBI taxonomy): Eukaryota > Metazoa > Arthropoda > Insecta > Lepidoptera > Erebidae > Eilema > Eilema sororculum. The sequence continues at coordinate 8,587,972 of OU618545.1, read as the reverse complement.
AACGCCTCGTCAGGCATCTCACACGCGTGGGGCCTGATCTGGCGGATAGCCAGTTTGGCTTCCGTCAGGGGCGCTCCACGGTGGATGCGATCATGCGCATTAGAGGCCTGACGGAGGAAGCAGTCTCACAGGGTGAGGTGATAGTGGCGGTGTCTCTTGACATCGCCAACGCCTTCAACACCTTGCCCTGGAGCTGCGTTAGGGAGGCGCTTATCTACCATGGAGTGCCTCCCTACCTCCGTCGAATTGTCGGGGCCTATCTCTCCGAGAGGGCCATTACTTACCCGAGTTGGCTAGGGCCGGGTCGGCGGGATGTGTCGTGCGGTGTTCCGCTGGGATCGGTATTAGGGCCACTCCTATGGAACATCGGTTACGATTGGGTGCTGCGTGGTCCGTTGCTCAGGGGGGTGAACGTAACGTGTTACGCCGACGACACCCTCGTTACGGCGCGGGGAGCAACGCACCGAGACGCAGCACTAAAGGCCACGGCAGGGGTTGCTCAAGTCGTGGGTCGGATACGGCGGCTGGGTCTCGAGGTCACCCTTCACAAGTCCGAGGCTCTGTGCTTCTACGGACCTCGGATGGGGCCACCTGCGGGATCCAGCCTACAGGTAGGGGGCGTCAGCATCGGCATCGAGCCCTCGATGAAGTATCTGGGGCTCGTACTCGATGGCCGGTGGAACTTCGGACATCACTTCCGAAGTTTGGTCCCAAAACTGAGGGGGGTGTCAGCTGCACTCGCACGGCTGATGCCCAACATCAGGGGACCCAACGCTCCCTGCAGGAGACTGTACCTGGGGATCGTGCGAAGTATGGCCCTATACGGGGCCCCCGTATGGGCGGAGACCCTGACGGCCAGTAATGTGGCTAGATTGCTGAGCCCACAGAGGGCGATGGCCGTCAGGGTGATAAGGGGATACCGCACGATCTCAGGTGAGGCGGCATGTCTCTTAGCCGGGACCCCTCCATGGGACCTGGAAGCGAGAGCCCTTGCGTCTCTATTTAAATGGCGCAAGGAGGCGCTGGAGCGGGGCCAATGGCCTGCGTCTCGAGAAATCGAGGCCCAGCGGTCCCAGCTCCACCAGGAAACCGTGGAGACATGGAAGGTGCGACTTGAGCAACCAAAGGGGGGATTCGCCACAATCGCGGCCGTCAGACCGGTCATGGACGAGTGGCTGGAGAGGAGACATGGTGCTCTCTCCTACCGGTTGTCACAGATGCTTACCGGGCACGGTAGCTTCGGTAGGTATCTGTGGCGAAGACACCGGGAAACCACGGCCGGTTGTCAGCACTGCGGGGACCGCAGCGATGACACAGCGCTCCACACGCTGGTGGAGTGCACGGCGTGGGCGCAACAGCGCCAGGTCCTCGTGGTGGGTTTGGGCGTGGACACTCTCTCGCTCGAGACCATGGTGGGAGCCATGGTCTCCAGCGGGAGTTAGTGGGACTGCGCCGCCTCTTTCTGCGAGCAGGTCATGCTCGTGAAGGAGGCGGCGGGGCGGGAGCGGGAGAGAACTCTCCCACCCGAGTTCCGCAGTCGGCGGCTTGGACGCCGCCGACGTGTCTTCGCCGAAGACCATCGGCCTCCATGACCGGGGGCCTGAGGACGGTGAGTTGGCTGCTCATCGTCCTTACAGAAGCAGGCCCATGACGGCAGCATGACGTGACGGACTCACGCACGCCTCCCCCCTCCTATGAAGCGGGATGATACCCGAAAACCCCCCCAGCACCTGAACCACCCCCTAGACGAGTTGGTTGTTGGGAGCCCTGGGACATCCTTCCGAGGGCTTACCCGGGGCTCCCAACTATAGGCTGCTGGGCGATACCGTGGGGGTTTTAGTCGGTAGGAGTCCGGCATAACATCCATGAAGGATTTCCCCCACGGTCAAAAAAAAAAAAAAGCTGCTGCCCGTAGCTTCGCCCGCGTGAAGTTTTGTTCCCGTTCCTGCAACCCATGGGAACCTTAACCCGGAATAAAAAGCAACTTATGTGTTATTCCAGGTTCTAATTTACCCCTGTATAAAATTTCAGCCAGATCCAATTAGTAGTTTTTGCGTGAAAGAGTAACAAACATCCATACATACAGCGATACATACTCACAAACTTTCGCATTTATAATATTAATAGGATAAGTATAAATATATTATAAGTTTTATGTAAATTATCATTACAATATGCACACTTTTCTCAAAAGTTTGTTTATTGCCATAACTTTCTTGATGTTTAAATTACTAGCTGCTTTACCCTATCGATTGATAACGCGTGAACTTGGCGGCCGAGCCTCGCGTCGGCCGGCCCGGGGTCATCGCGGGAGTGAGATAGATGCATCTGCGCGCGAGTAGTACCGGCGCGAGTGCGTTGTTGAGGCGCGCGGGGGTAAAATTTGAATTCGAGCTGGAGTGGTACGGACTCTTAACTCCCTGTCTTACTACAAATATGAAGACTTCGCTTCAAACCTTTACTACATGTATGTAAAACAGTTTTATTCTATTCCTAACCGTGTGAACCATCTTATCGATTATCTTAGGTACTCCAGGTTTACAAGAAACACCTTACTCCTTGTCCCCAACTGACGTGTCGGACTACCATACTTGTTGTCCAACAAGTGAGTCACATGGGACCGGTTCCCACGCCCACATTTCGCCCACGCACCACAACGAAACATTGACATCACTTATGCAAGGGTTGATACATTTCACTTTTATTTTTACCGCTTTAGGTGAAACTTATTGATTGTTTTAAACAAATAAAACTATCGCTCAGTGGAAGTTTCATTTATATCATTATCCATTCTCGTGGAATTTTTCAGCGACGATCTATCTCTCGCATGAAAACAGTAGGTACTTTTTTTGGCATAAAAAGTTGCCATAATTATTTATCCCTGTGCCAAATTTAATCGTGATCCGTTAATCATTCTGGGGTGATTGAGTCCCGAGGAGGGCCAGACCGTAAGGGATGGCCCTGGGTCAGCCGGGATGCTAGGGATATGTCGATGACAGCCTCACCTCCGGTCTAGCACCACGACCCTCAGTCGGCGTGCGGTTTTATTCGGTTCGAGTCCGACAAAACCTCCCCGTCCGGATCATGCGGGGGATTTTCGAAAAAAAAAGTGGTGATTGAGTAGTATCATCCATACATCTAAACTTTCGCATTCGATATTATAAGATACAGTAAGATCCTTGTTGTTTTTATGCGATGATAAAACGCATTCAATGATTCTTACCGCCACGTTCTGAGAATGTAATGCAATCAACCTGGAAGCTTGTACACGACCTAAACGAATACTTAGGTATACACACACTTCACATGGATGGATATAGGAGTACATACCTAATGATGTCTATTTCATATTGAAAGTTTTATTATAAGTCATAATTACACAGAAACTTTTTACTGTCTATTCTTTTTGTATTGATTGGCATGCTTTTATTGTATATACATGTATCTACCTACCACATGCTGCGTGATTAAGACCATTTTATGATTGATGCATTACCAATTATGACTGCAAAATATTCTATCCACAGGTTGCCCTTCTAAACCATACTACACGCTGTGCTCGTTAAAGTATTGTTGTCTGAACAAGTGGTTATTTTTAGGTTCGGTGAGGACAAAAAGCTTATGAAAATGTACTTCAATGAAGTAACGTTGAATTAAAGGTTATATTATTCATCGACCGTTTAATGGTGGCATATGACATCATTAAACTTCAGTGATGCCTTTCGAGATTACGTTATAATTTACTTGTAGTAGCACGCGTGAATGCTGCCACCGTACACAATTTTATAGCAAAATTTAAAAAGAAAAAATGTTAGCTAACTTAAACTCACATAGGTATGGACACCTCACTTAGATATTGATATTAATATACTACAATCGACCCAATGTGCATAAAAACACAATACATAACGTGTTTATTTACGGTTAGTTATTGATAATTTGAAAAGCTATTCATTCATCACCTACTTCTCTCTCTCTTTCTCTTTCTCTGGATTATTACCATCTTTCGATGTATAAATTACACATGTTCATAAACCAATATTTTATAAGAAGAATGTGAAAAGATCGTGCAATGAAATAATCGCAGAACGATTGTTCCCAATTTCCAAGTCACATTATTTGCCGAGCAGTGATGCTGAATAGTTCGAATACACGTTATCTTCACAAATATTTAATTGGCATTGCTAATTGCTGACTGGTCTCTATTGTTTAGTCGGCGATTCTTTCTCACAATTGCCATTGTGGTTGAACAATGTTGGGAGCTGACCCCAAGGATCATGATGAAATATTGTGGCGATTCAGCTGTGGGCTCTTTAGCGGAAACGAAGGGTTCTTAGAACGTTGACATTAATTATGTAGTGTACAAGATCAGTTTTGTTTTGGTTGTCGGTCTGCTCTTTACTGTGCGATTTTCTTGTGTTACAATATATTATTGATGATACGTATATCAAAAAATATATTCTAAATATACTCCGAATGTGGCCTTTATATTTTGACACTTGGTTAATTCTGATTTCTCAGTTCCTGGTTCCCCGGAAAGATAATAGCTTTGCAATTTTATTGTGTTATCAACGTAATCAAAGAAAAAAAAGGGCTATTTATGTGGTGGTTATAAAAAAATAACCACAAAAAGACAGGTGGGAGCGCCGGTTTCTAACGTAAGCAAAATCTCACTAATAAGTCAAAAACAAAATACAGTACAGCATGATAAAATCGACAGCCGATCCAGTATTCATAATACCTTAAATCACCTACCCAGCGGGGCGTTTTCAATGATTTGAATATAGCTTGAACTCTTACTGGGGTCATACTCATACACTCGATTCGTCTCATAGCCTACGGTTGTTAATAATTAAAAACAGTTTTTCCGCATTATCACGCTGTTTGTTTATTGTTACAGGTGCAAGGAAAGGGAGCATTATATAAGTAATGCGAATACATCGGTGTCATAATTTCTGCGTGAGTATTTTTATTTTTACACCTTTAAATATTACATCCGAATCAAAAATTTAGCTTATATCAGTGCTCTTATCTATTCTGTGTTGTTATGAGCGACGATCATTCGAAACTTTTTTTATCCATCGATGTAGGTGAATGACTCAATTTAAAGCAGTTAGTAACTCATTTTGCTAAATTAACTTTTGCTTGGATATTTAAAGTTTTTATCTGTTAAAGATATCTGTTTGTACCCCGAGGCAAGATTGCAAGAACGCCTGGCACTGGGTTTCATAAATAATGATAGTTTCGCCTCCACTTGTCGAAACCAGATTTAGGCATCGACAAATTTGTAGGTGGCAAGCAGAAAACTTTCTAACACTTTTGCTTAACTAATATTTACTGTGTATCTACTGTGAGTCAGAAAATTGTAAGAGTAGGTACTATGTTGGTTGGTTTCAAACGGTTCATAGACTTTTTACCTGATTTTTCCAATTAGTTACTAGTGCTCGATTTCACTCGTGAAAATTAGTTTTGGTTAAACTGAGCCTTGACGTCTTACTTAGCTTAACGCTTTTGACTAAAACGTCCAAGTTTAATTAAACATACTCTCATTGATCCGACCAGAAATGTGCTGATGCAGTTTAAATAGGATTAAACGTGCTTATATTTTTTGGTAAAATCTAGTCCAGTCTGATGCGTTAGGCTAAAAATATAGGTATGTTAGGATTATTCCAAGTGATTTGGTAGGTCCTTCAGTTTAATTGCAAATAGCTATTACAGCTTAGCATTTACGCTAAAGCTTATTTATAGAAGTATATTTCCCAAAAACGGCACAGAAACGATCATAGAAGTTTCTGTCAAAACATTATGCCTGGGATCCTACCCAAATTGGGATAACCACATTCTCTTTTGGTTTGGCTTTACACATTGTATGGCTGAATCACCTTAAGATTATCATTTATATCGGTGATATACAGCAGTAAGTCCTTAGATGTTAGATCTAAATCACTATTATTTACGTACACCCAGATTTGCGTATTGAATACATGACAAAATAAACTTTAATGTAAGTCGGGAAACGTATCTTGGGCTTCCCATTACAAAATACTTAGTATGCTGACTGTACTCCATAGTGATCGCAAGTAGCCTTAGGATAGGAAAGAGACTCTTTTTTTCCGCACTAGCCTTCGTTTTTTAGCCATTGTACCTGAAACGTAATAGCCTTGTCTCTTTTTTGTGGGACGGATCTGTTGTGAAATAATTCTTTTTAACCTTATAATATATTCAGACATAAGGATATAAAAGTACCTATTATCATGACACTTCAGGTCCTTTGAGCTTAGCTGTTCTGTTACAGGTAAAACCTGTACTGTAAAATCTTACAGTATATGTACGAAATATTTTAGGTAACAGAAAAACGTTACTGTTCCGCGGTTGAACCTACTGTTATGTTACTACTGAAACACTGTTACTTAAAGTTGACTTTAAATTAGGCGGTCATACTCCGCTGGTCACTGATTGACTGACTGATTAATTTTATTTTACAATTACCTAAATAATAAATTACATGAAAGTTTTGTAAACCTCACAATCTCAAGAAACGCACTTCCAATAACTCTCAAACTGACTTTCATTATACTTTTGGACTTCATCGTGATCGTAACTTTGTCGCTCGAAGTATGTCCCTTACAAAAGCCAACCATATTCAGCAACTGACATTCGCTAAGAAATATGATGATGATTAAATCAGTTTTATAGGCCGTAAATATTATTGTCTAAGTTCGTTAACGTTAATATCACCCATAGCGGGACTTATGTTTGCACACCCATATTAATATAACTAGTAATTGTTCACTTCACTTTACATTAAGTGCTCAAGATTCATTCGGCTCGTATTCCAGAACAATACTTAACTCTAGGACAGATTGTATTCTAAATGACAGTTCTAATGACATTGAGAGGATAGATTCACAACGGAGCGTTGTTCACAGGCCATAATTGTCTATTTTTGAGTGACATATATGTAGACACAAATACTAGTGTTTCAAGAAACAATATGACAGTTATTATTTAAGGTAATTCATAAATAACCAAGGTATGCATTCATCAACATAAATAAGCTGTTGTGATTTATTGTTGAGGTTTGGAGCAACAGAAGCTATCCAATTAAATGTCCTATTATGGTCTTCAAATGACAGTACTGCATTTGGACCTTGCCTCTCTTTCATTCCCTTTTCCGAAAGTATTTATAAGCCATAATAACCGCTTACAATAAGGTGAGACATTATGTTTATTTTCTACGCTAGTGTATAAAAGTTAATAGATAGGTTCACAGTGCAAATACATAAACATTACTTTTTGTATTGTTTTTTTTTTCTTTTGTTTCTGTATCTCGTAGGATGTCGTAGGTTCATCCCTACTAATATTATAAATACGATAGTAACTGTCTGTCTTTCTGTCTGTCTATCTGTCTGTCTGTATGTTACGCTTTCACGCCTAAACCACTGAACCAATTTTGATGAAATTTGGTATAGGGGTAGATTAGACCTTGAGAAAGGAAATAGGCTACGTTTGGTCGCGATAACCGACATTTACGATTTTCTTTATTTCTGTCTTCTACTTAGGACCTTAGGGAATATAGTAACGATCAAATTAAACTGGGTTGTCAGTCACGTTATACTCAAATGAATACATTTTGTTTGATATGTATCAGTTTCATTAGTGAAATCTTAATGAATCAGCTGCATTGGATATATCTGTGGGATAATCTAATTTCTTCGACTAATAAACGATACAAGATTTGGTTGCTTGCTTAGCTGATTGTTGCTTAATTGAAGACGATACTTTCTACAGGCATGTATTCATAATGAATAAAAAATAGTTACAAAATAGCAGTGACTAATTTTTTTTCATAGTAACCTATCACCTTCTTACTCAACCTCTTATAGTACAATGAATTACTAATAAGCAACATATTATTGAAGTACCAATGTATGTAATTACCTACCTTTATACTAAGTATTATAAAAATATAGTTGCATAATTTATGCGTTTGCAAAGTGTCGATGTTGATCAACAACTCCGGTTTCAGATAATTGATAGACATAAAACTACATATTTTATTGAGTACTCGGTTTAATGAAATTATTATTGCTTTTAACGACTTATCCTGTAAAATTGTTGAAACGATTTTATGACACTCTATTTCAAAATAACGGGCGCAATTTACTTTGAGTAGTTAATTGTTTTAAGACTGTGGTTATAGTGTAAGTGATCATGATCACAATTGTATCTCAGTACTTAGGGAGGCCACACAAAAATGTGCTGCTTTGCACATTTGCAGTAGTAAATTGCTAAGAAAAATGACAATTAGGATGCATTTTCTGCGTAAATTCACTGTTTTGGTGTGTAGCCTCCCGAAATGTAATAAAAACATCAACTACAAAAAGAAATCACTCGGAATTTTTTGAAGTTATATTATTACTTGGCTACGCTGTTTCTAATGTTTCAGGTGCTTTCAGCAGCCTTGCACACACACATTCGTAAATAGCGATAGAATCAGTAATAAAAATAGTTATATACGTATAAATAAACTGTCGACAGTATCAAAACTGTGAAATGAGGGCCCCACAATTTATTTTGCGGTTGGTATCATGTAAGCCGGATTTTATTTATCATATTTTACTATAAACTTTCCTTAACTGTCTTAAGTCCTTAGAAAATTAAGCTATAACCATTGTCCACCTAAAATAGTAATTCACTGTCACCTGGTGCAGAAGTATGAAAACAATTCTACACTTGTTTTCTTCAATGGTAAGAGCTGTCCATTGTCTATTCATACATTGGTATACCCAGCATAAGTTAACTTTAGTTGACATAATAATGTTTGTTATTTATCTAAGCTTTTAATACGAAACTGCAATCGATTCACTGGAGCGACGCCCACCTCCACCTATCGGCAATCTGTCGATCGTTTGTCCTGTAGTAATATCGCAATTATGCCCACAAATTACTAAGTAAACTATATTTCTCAACGATTTAGATAAAATCTTTAACTAAATTATTTATTATTATTGAGCTTTAGCTAGTAAGTTTGAACTAATTTATAATTTTCATAACTTTGAAATTATTAGGGAGTGGATAGACGATATTTATGACATTTTAATGGTTATAAAATGGCTTAGTAGTTTATTTAATGACGAATTGTACGTATGGTATGTATTGTGAAAATATTTGCGAGTCGGATCTTTGCTTCCTACTAACTAATTATTACTCTCTGTTAATTACATCTTACAAGCTAAATGTCAGTTCTGTAGTATTTTCTTGTATATATGTATTACGATGTTGACTAACCGCGTATTATAAACATGTATGAGAACCAGGAAACGTGTGACCACATTGCGGTGTTCACCAGCATGAAATACTGGGCGTTGAGAAGACTAGATTTTATCGAGTCCTTTGTCAATTCTTGCGGGTTTATAAAGGAAGTGGGATTTTAGTAATGTGGGCAAGAACAGTAACATCAAACATGAACAGTAACATAAAATATGAGGCTGTATATTTTGAATAGGTAACTGAATAGGTGTAGCCTACAGTTATAGTAAATTAGTTCTAAGCGGCGGGAGTATGGAGGCTAAAATGTTGGATTTAGTTGGTTTAGTTTAGTTAGGTCGCGGCCTCTAACTCCTGGTATTAACGGTAACAACGTATAGATGCAATTTAGCTTTGGTGGAAGGGTAACGAGAAACTGTAAATTTTAATTACATGATTACGTCCTTACTACTAGGTACACATAATTAAAAAATGTTTAAGCTAAATGCTAGTTTCGTCGTGTAGAGAATAGGGTACCGTCTAGATTAAGCGTAAAGTTTTAAAAAATGTTGAACATCTTGATGTTGGAAGATACGATGAGATAATGTGTGATGTATATAAGTGCAATAACTCTAGCTAGAGCCTAAGTAGGTACGTTCCATAAGATTCTATGACCGGCATTAAGTGAACGTAAAAGTAATTAAAGTATTAACGCAATGCTCTGTAATATCTTATATGCAATCAGTTCACACAAAAAACGTCCTTTAGCTGAATAAATTGAGGTGTTTTTTAAAATTTGAGCTGATTTCTTAAAAACTTTAGTCGTTATGCAGTGTGAAAATTCTAACTAGGGCAAATCTAGTTAGGCCTTACAACACTTTAAGTAGATTTCATCATAAAATCATGATCTATCTATCATTAAGATTTCTTCACAAGAAAATTATGTTAACAAATAAATGGACTATGATAACCTCGGCATGTTCAATTGAATGTATTAAGTATGTTATGCAGATTGACAGACGATTTACTTAATGATTTTTTATTCGTAATTGGTTATGAGAGGTCAAAGTTGAGAGACTTATTTTATGTGTTCACTTATATGTGCGTTCAGAGATGAAGTTATTTGTAGCTTACGACACTATTACACGTGTTCCGGCACTTGTTTTAATGTTACATTATTTTGAAATGATTGCCTTATCCATGATAGTGTTCATGTCCCTAATAGAATGCAGGATTCATTCATAAAAAATGTACTTATTGCCGGTAGGAATTTAGAACAGAGATGTGCCCTCTAGCTGGACGTCGTTGTGGCGGTCGTAGAAGATGATATAAGTGGTAATGGTCATAGGTACTGTTGCCATGAATGTCCAGACCGTGCGAAGTGGAGGAGGTAGAGCAGGCACAACCTTGGATATGTCAAACCAAACAAAAATAACTTTCATACAAACAACAGCCCATTATCTGCCTCTGTCCTTATTAACCAAAGTAATTAAAAATCATGCTAAGAAAGATTAGATCACCAAGTTGACGCTCTTGTAGACTGGTGAAATGTGTACGATCTCTATATGAAACTGAGTAGGCATACACGTAAGAGTCAATGCTGTCAATATAATATAATAGTGTACGACTTGCTTTACAAAACCAGACCAAATAATATTCTTGATACCCACGAGTTACATGACAGATGTTTATATCGCCAAACTGCGCATTTACATGCCCTATAGTTATAAAACAAAGGAAACGCGCGCACCTGTCTTCCGTAGGCGGTGCGTTTGCGCATCGGGCGTCTATAAGACTTGACAGAAAAAAAGGGTTAGCTAAATGTTTAAAGGTGGAATTTTAACGTCTTTTGTAGTAGGAAAACAAATACACAGTAGTAAAACATATACATATTTCGCTTAAAATTCATGTAGGTAATAAATTATTTCTCAAGTGTATCAAAGCATAGCAATAGCCTGCTATAGGTATATCATATTATTATACTAGCTTTAGCCCGTGGCTCCGCCCGCATGGATGTCGGTTCTCGCGACAAAACATAGCCTATGCCTTTGCTCAAGGTCTAGTCTACCCCTATACCAAATTTCCGCAAAATCGGTTCAGTGGTTTAGTCGTGAAAGCGGCAACATACAGACAGACAGATAGGCTGAGTTACTAAGCATTTATAATATTGGTATGGATTAAAGCTCTAAAATAACGGTGAACTTATAGGACCTTAATATAAATAGGTATGACTTTGATCTAACACGTTTGTTAAATAGAACAGTAGGTTATCTCAGATAACTTATCTTCACTGTAACGGCACGAGCGTAACATTTGTGTGCGCGGATGTACGCAACGCAAACTCCTTTTTTGTCGTTGTTTATTTTTTAAAGTGGCAGGAAAATAATCTTACGCACACCACACGGTACAGGGAAGCCAAGCAGCTATGAGCTATGTGGGGTTCATACCATGTAAAAAAAAAATAGTTAGTAAAATGTTTGAACCTGTAACAAAACATTATAGCCCACGCAGCGCTTGCCCGCAAGGTGGAATGGCATGAGAGTAATATTTTGTACAGGCGCGTTCACATACAACATGAACTCACTGCGGTTGCATAAAGATAACTTACTGTTTTATACCCGCTGTGCTGTGTGCCTTTAATATCGAAGTACTTGAAGTGGCCGCTTGCACCCAAAGCGGCTACACGGCCTTTGCGTTTCGACACAGCCTCAGTCCACATTCCTCGGTTTAGCGTCGACCTGTCTATGTCGCCGACAAACACGTTGATTTATTCTCCATGTTATTCTAGTTTTAGGGAGGCCCAATTATAGTAAGACGAATTAGTACAAAAGATTTAAGGTGCGCTTGAATTGATATAATGGAAGTCTGTATATTGTATTATCGTCCGAAAAGCTAAAACCAAATATCAGAACTATCAGTCAACAGGAAGGGGGGAATACCAAGGTATAAAAATAATTTTGAGCACTTTGTTAGTCATGCATGATAGATCAAATGCTTACCTACTTGGTAAAAAAATAATTATTCAAAATAAAAACCTCGACTGATACTTAAAAGATCATCCATTATTTTTCATCCAGTTCATGATTTGCAAATGGCTACCGCCTGCTATTAAACTCATTTCGCTCTTTTCGGTATCAGTCGGGTTTTTATTTTGTTTTTTTTTTTTAGTTACGACATATGTGTTATATACTCATGTAATCTCCTTTTAATTACATACCTTCATTTTGATACCATACTCGATGGTTCGAGTGAAAACATTTTTCGTAAACATACTTTTAGCGCCAAGAGTTCATCATATAGCTCTTTTTTCACATTTCATGTATCCAAGACCACTTAGGCGATGAATACCTTTAATTTGAGACATTAATCATTAAAATCTGTACAGTGGTTCAGAAGATATGAGGTATAAGATACGCGCGAAAAATACAACCCTTCTTGACAGTCGGGTAAAAACGGTCTAATTTATATTATACTAGCTTTTGCCCGCGGCTCCGCCCGCGTGGATGTCGGTTATCGCGACCAAACATAGCCTATGTCCTTTCTCAATGTCTAATCTACCCCTATACCAAATTTCATCAAAATCGGTTCAGTGGTTTAGGCGTGAAAGTGTAACATACAGACAGACAGACAGACAGACAGACAGAGTTACTTTCGCATTTATAATATTAGTATGGATTTTTGCACTAAAACAAGGAACATTTATTTTATTTATTTGTTCGGAGAACTAACAGCCATAACAAAGGTATGGTGACTAAATTTTCTTTTCATATTTATTTATAGCTTACTTTGCATAGGATGATTAAAATATCCAATTACAGCATGCGATGTCTCTGTGTCCAAAGCTGATAGTAAGATATCTATATATTATGTTGGCCGTATTAACAAGTTGTTATACTTTATTTATCTCGCATTTAGGTATGTCGCTCTTACAAAAGTGACAATAAGACACGTACTACGGTCATTTTTTGTATAAGTAACCATCGCATTGTGCCTCGCTCTGTGTCTGTTCATTTCGTCCAGATGAAAGTAAAAATGTGGCAATATAATGCATAGGGTTGTCAAAATATTGGGAAGCTGAACACAATGATATTTATAAGTTTCATAATAAACTAGCGTTTTTTAAACTGAAAACTGTTAAGTATACTCGAAAAAAATTGATGATGAAAAAATTACATCTTCGTCATAATCACAGTCCTGGTTACATCCAAAGTTTACGGTTTGGAGCACGGTTCCATTTTCCTTCGCCTTTTCTTGATTTAAGTCGCCTTTTACTGAGTCGAGGCAGATTGACCTCCAATCCTGAAAGTAAAACCTGCACCTGAGTCTCGTCAGTTAATCAGCATGTTCGGGATATCAGATGAGCAGTGACGAAGGGTGAACATATCTAAAAGTCAAGCCGATGCCAATATTGGAAATTATTGTAAATGTAAAAATATTTACCACGGCTTTCCTTTACAGAGCAAGCCTGTAGGAATCGTTTTATAAGGACCCAGTTGAGTATCACTTGTCTGCGAAGAACTTGATGGGTTTTCATACACCCCCGATGATGAAAAATAGTCAAGTACATATTGCACACTTTAAACTTCCAAGTTTATCTCACAGATAGCCGAACAATAGTAACATAACCGTATTATCTCAGTGACTATTTTAATGATGCTTTGTTAACAAATGTTAATTAGTTAACCGATTGATAAGATAACTTTAGTAGCTTTAAACTACTACTTAGTAACGTCGTATTAGATGTAAAGTAAAGCCAACAAAGCGAGAGAAAAAAGATAAACAAAGTTTCAGCGGTTCCAAACATTTTTATTTGAAAATTATTACGTATCACTTCAAACGTATTCCAGACAAGAATGAAATTGCTCATAAGATAGCGGATCTAACAGTTTAGAACCGTTGTGCTGACAGCTTTCCTGTACCACGAAACACACAACGACAGCTGTCTCTCGGCCATTGTCGCGTACGTGTGACATGTGCGACAAGGACGAGAAAATAATCGCTAGTTATCGCAACGTAAATCAGTAATGGTCGCTTTGTTTACCTTTTCTCTCTCGTCTCGTTGGCTTTACTTTAAGTAATGTCTCTGGTTTACGAAAGTGAAATTGGTTTTGGTAGCCCTAGATAAAGTGGTTCGACCTCTTGACCACAATAATTCTATTGTGTTATGATGAAAAATGATCACAAGTCTCTTTTGATGTTATTATTGTTTTATAATTCAGATTTATGAGAGAGCGTCATGATGAATTAACTAGACTTAGTTTCTGAAATATGGAATATCATATAAAGTTACATAAAAAATTACCAGAAATTAGGTCGGTCTTTTTAATTATGTAGATTAATCGCTAAGCGATTTGTAAATATACATTTTTAGTTGTGAAAGAACTAAGCATTTTGGTGACACTCCTTATGTCCATCATTTCTTGGGATTTTTTTCTTTAGACATAGTGTAAAAAAGCATTTGATGAGCCTTTCATATTGAGAGCCCCCATTGCAACATTGTTTGTGGACAATGGTAACGCTCTTAGTAATATATTTTACATTAACTTTAGAGAACATACGACAAACAAAACCAAAACGTTTCCTATCTGACTAATGTTAAGTACTCAATCAAAATTAAAAAAAAAAAACTAATACTAAGTAAGCTCTGCGTGAATGAAATCAAGATTTAAATAACGTAATCATTAAAACTCATACACTAACTTTGTAATCGATACGTATAGATTTAAATATATTTACGAGCAATAGATTCCTAACAAAAGAGGAAGATTACTGCTATTGCTCAATTAAATATTTGTTACGACATAAAGTGAGTTTGAGGCATCCGAGGCCGTCAATTTATTGAAGTGACAAAGCTGTTTAATATTTTCTGTTACGCCTACTAGGATTTCGAACTGGTTGATATTTGTATTGTATATTTATGTTGACACAGCCATTAATGTCTGACGGTAACTTTGCGACTATTTTACAATGCCGTTGGGGGTATAAGCTATTATTTTAATCTAGGCTAGTAAAGGCAATTATGTTCATAATATGCTAATACAAACGCGTGTATGAATTTTTTTTTTCAAATACTTTTTTCAAGTTTGGATCCGCGCGTAAAATTCTTGGTATGACCCGATTTTATGTACGTCTTCGACCACAAAAATCTACTGAAATGGCTTTGATCAACCACATTTTATTAGTACGCGTTGGACCTAGAAAAATATGTGTTTATTCAAAGTAATTTCAGTTAGGCAAAGGTACAGAGTCAATCATTTAAACACATATAAATAACTTTTTAAAGTTTAATGTAATATATAAGTAAGTATTTATAATATTCTAAATAATATTGAATGTATTTAAAACACTTAGTACTGTTAAAAATAGGTTTTCAAATATTACAATGAATTATGAACAAATCAAATAGAACAAGAAATGGATTTTCAAAGTAATTGCGTACACATCAACTTTTTTCTGTGGATTTTTTTAAGTTTCCAACACGATAAAAATACCCCGATACTTGTGAACTTTGGACACAACTAGTAAATAGCTATGAGGATGATGATGATCAAAGAAATCGACATACGAATCGTTTTATATTCGTCAGAATATTCTACTACTTACTTACTATATACGAGATACGAGATACTTTGCGAATCAAACCTAAAGTGGAACCACACCAAACGGCCCGCATCGGCCTATCGCATCGCACGGTCCGTACGAACGCGGACGGAGCCGATCTTGTGTCGCGGCATGTCACCGGCTTGGACCTTAACTCGTTCACCTCGGCCTTTCATACATTTTCGTAATATATTTATTATATCTTGTCAGTTAACACTTCGACTGGCTAAAACATCGTCAGTACTAAGGAATAAATAGGTATACAATGCCCTAACGTAAGACATAATTATTGTAAACAGTATCAAAGTTATTGATCACGATCATAACATTGATCATTATGTCCCTAGATAGGTATTGCTTGCAGCAGTATAGAATAATTATGGCATGGTAGCAGTGACTATGTATGTAATCAAGCCTTTCAGTTGTTTGCGCGATAGCAAAAAAAGTTTATCAGGAACATTTATGTCACATTGTGCACTAAAAAGCAATTCACTAATAAGAACTACTACATGACTTCTACATAAGGAGTTTAACTACACATTTTACTTTTTAAGTGAGGGGTATATGAGGAAAACATCGGTAAACAAATAATTTTGCACATATAGATAAGAGTTTATTCTAGAGATAAACTCCAGAGATGTGCTCAAAGGCTTGTTAGCCCTTGAACTTACAGATAAGTATGTACCTATTTCTTACATTTTGGTCTCACTCACTTATTACACGTTTAAGTTTATTTTCATAACTTTGCTACTTGTACAAATGCGACTTTTCGATTTTAACGTTGATTGAAAGCATGTTGTGTGCATTATCAGGGATGTAAATGCATTTACGTCCGTAGTATTTTCATGCCCTATTTTTACAGTTTCTAAGTTAGTTTGACAAGACATATGCGATGCGTTGAACGTTCGGTCAAACAAACATTCGATATTTTGAATACTCGATGTATTGAGTGTACGATATATTGAATGTTCGATATATTAAACATTCGATTTCATGAACGTTCGAGTATTTGGGTGTTCGATTTATAATGGTCGATCAATTGATATTCGATTATTTGGCATTCGATTTGGCATAGTACACCCGTTTGACAGACCTCAACTGACATTTACGCGTAAGAACCGTGTACCGGTTGACTAACTGAGAGATTAAGAAATAAGTGTTCGCCCTTTGACGGTTGTTATAGAAGGAAAAGTTACTAGGGAAAACTTCAAGGAAACGAATAGGCTGCAACATTCACCGATTGTCAGAACTCAGAGCTTAATTAAACTTTAGTAAAAACAATAAAAATTGTAGGTATGTAAGTATTGTAAGTTTTCAAGAAGTTGAACATTTGAAATTTCTCTGAAGGGAATATATGTATTCGAGAAGCGAGAAACCTCGCGGTTCCTGCGAGTAAATAGCCAGTATTCCAGCGAAAGACGCACCCCTGGTTATGCTACGAGTATATTCCGTTAACTGCTTGTGAACCAATAGCAGGATGTATGCTTGTCAAAAGAAAAAGTAGCTGCCACTAAGATTTCACAACCGATACGTTATCACCACACGTATTTATACAACCTATTAAAGATACATGATTAGTACATTCGTTTTTCTAACCACCTCTCGAAAGACGTGATACCAAGCTTGGAGTCAGAAACGTACTATTTTGCCAACTAGATATTGCAACCCAGACACGTTTGTTATGTAATAAATACTAAATTATAGGAAATAATTATCTTTCGTGTGTAGCGTGAGACGGTGAGATACAGGCATAGTCGGTCGAGGTCACACAATCACCGCTTTCTCATATCTTACTAATAGTCATAGTGGAAAAGCGATTGAATCGCTTAATTAATTTGTTTAATGAATTACCGGACTAATACAAAAGGAAAACGTGTTTGCTAAGGATTTATGTGAAATTGTCTAAAAGGAAATTAGTACGCAAAGGAAGAATTTCGTAAATCCGCGCAGAAATGTATTCATTTGCGTACTGCATTCTTTTGCTATTGTTTTTCAGTCTACGGTACATTTTAATGTTTTGTGTTTTTGATATTTCAAATATACTTTATGTATGGACTCAAAATGTTAAATATAGGTACCTATATAGTTGCTCATTAAAAATAAGGGTTCTTTTTTGTTTGAATGGCGATTGAACATCTCCAAAAATTGACTATTCTGGCTCTGGTGAGAGAGGATAGAATATAATTTTTTTGGGCCTAGCTTATGGAATCTTCATTTATACTTAATTCAATTAACTACACACGTTAAGGTATATTCAAGTATAAATAAATACCTACACTTGGTACTTCCGGCTCATGTCACTTTTCGTTGTCACGTACACATTTATTCATAACTAGCTTTTGCCCGCGGCTCCGCCCGCGTAGATGTCGGTTCCCGGCAATTATTCGAATTTTTCTCGCCGTAAAAACCTTCCCTGGACTTCCACGAATAATTCAAGACCAAAATTAGCGAAATCGGTTCGTGCGTTCTAGAGTTATATCGTCAGGAAGGAAAACCCGACTTATTTTTATATAGTAGATAGAAACTTAGCATCTCTTGAACAAGTGCCGGTGAGCCAGTTTATCCACCACCTATCACATTATTTAATACTAGCTGACCCGGTGAACTTCGTTACACCAATTTTTTTTCACCCACGTGGCGTCTGATCCCGTTCCCGCTGCACCCTCTACTATATTAAGCGTGTATTATACATATAAACCTTCCTCTTAAATCACTCTATCTATTGTATGTTTTAAAGTTTTAAGCATACATAGGGACGGACAGACAGCGATAGCTACTTTGTTTTATACGATGTAGTGATGTGTGGAAACTACCGCCTGAGCATTAGATAAAGATGGTTTTCTCTTTGATAGCGTAAAGTCTAAGACCGGCAGACAAGGCAGTGTAGTTTAATTGTATGCTTTTATGTGGAAGTAATTTCCGAGATGAATGTTTCGTATTGACGTGAGGGTTGCCTTCTCAAAAAAGGTAAATAGTTGAAGCTTTCTTAACAGGATTTTGCTACCTACCTAATAAGTTCAGTTTTGTACGCAACCGTTCTGAGAATACCAATTATCGTCAGACGTCAAACTCGAGAAAAAAAAGTTCCTAACACCTTTATCCAGGTTTTTTGACTAGTCGTAAGTGGTTGACAATGTACACAAACATCTACTTTTCAAACTGTAATATGAAGGTTGGTGCTCAGACAATTATACTATTCTTACTCTGAGGGATTTAGCCTAAGACCATGGACACAATTAGAAATAATTATACCCAAGCAAAAAAATTACACATAGAGTTACTTAACCAACATCTTAAAAACTCAAATATATTAAAAACAAATATCACCATGTATATCAGTTATGAGAGTATGTACGCATTGAGTGTAAGTGTTGACTCAAGTCGTCTATCGATATCGAGGTCAAAAGTATTAGCACTTATTATTATCAATACTCACACCCACCCAACTTCCTATAGAAAGCTTAAACAAACATACGAAAATACACTAACGAACCTTTTTACAATATTGTTGGTGCTTTTGTATGATTGTAGGTAACAGAATTTAATGTTTCAACTGTTTTTATTTTAGCAAACAATTAGCTAAAAATGTATTGCATTAATTGATGTTGAGTCTATGGTGTACGGGACTCTGCCAAAAATTCGAGGCTCATGTCAACCCTGCGAGCCAGAACACCTACAGATTAACAGACGAAGTTCAGGCTCTCGTATAACAACCAAGACAGAACGGTAGGAGAGCGGACCCTGGGCTACTAAGAATAAGACGATTACCTGTTCTGTGGAATAAGGCAATAGAAAATATCACCTACAAATTAACAGACGCAGTTCTGGTTCAGGCTCTCGTATAACAACCAAGATAAACTGAATTTTCAATGTGGTAAGATAGCGGACGGATACGAAAGAATAAGACGATTATCTGTTTTATGTAATAAGGCAATAGAAATAAGATACCCAATATAATAATTTCTGCCCACGACATGACTTGTGTGGTACCAGAGTATGTATATCTGACGTTTTATGTCACTCTCTATATCTTTCATGTTTCATGTAAATCAGTATAACCATGGAGGCGTGATGTTGAAATCTTTTCACAGCCCTAAATACATAGTGCTTACAAGTAATCACAGCAATAAGTAAACTGTAACAAATATTCAAGTTTTCTAATTTTCAGTTTAAACGTCTTATGAAACATGCGCATTACAAGTAAAACCAGGCCTGATTGTTTGTTAGTTACGACATTAGTCAATTTAATCAGCCTATCAGTCCACTGCTGAACATAGGCCTTTCCCAATGTTGGGAAGCTTTAAGCCTACTGTTTCCTTGGTGGCCAGACGGGTTAGAACAGGGTTTTATTTCGAGTTTTCCTTTTCTCGCAGTGCGTCTGGGTATTTTTGAGAAACACAGTACACCTCGGATGAGATGGGGTGATCACCACCATCACTAGTATTCTTTCTCCGTCACCACACGGACACGACATTAGTAACAGAAATCCATACAAATATAGAACTGTGAAAGTAACTCTGTCTGTCTGTCTACATGTATGTTCCGTTTTCACGCCTAAACCACTGAACCGATTTTCATGAAATTTGGTATACTGGTAGATTGGACCATGACAAAGAACATAGGCTATGTGTGGTCGCGATAACCGACATCCACGCGGGCGGAGCCGCGGGTAAAGCTAGTTAATAATATCCCCTAACCTTTTAGCTTACCTAATTGTTTTACGACTTACGAGTTGGTTCACGTCTCGTCAGTGTAAAGGCCTGGACACGAACACAGGCTATCTCGATCGTCGGCTACTTAACCACTAAGGTACTGACACTTATTGGTGAATACTTGTATTTTGCCCAGACACCAACATGATACCAAGATGATGATAGATATCTATTTGTTCGCACAAAAGATTATTAAACAGGTAGAAAGTAAATTGAACGCTTAGCACTATTTAAATGAGTTCTATACCATGTCTAATTGGGCAATGAAGAGGTTAGAATCTTCATCAGTTCCTTTGTCTTTCAAAAAGTGAAATTTCTTTATAGACATAGACTATATTCAAAATCTATATTGCAGAGTGACTTACTGTTATTTATTTTTAGCCAACCAATTTCATAGACTTAATTTCAAACTAAAATAAAGTAAACTAGCTTTTGCCCGCGGCTCCGCCCGCGTGGATAGCCTATGTCCATTCTCAAGGTCTAGTCTATCTCTATACCAAATTTCATCAAAATCGGTTAAGTGGTTTAGGCGTAAAAGCGTAACAGCAAACAAACGTACAGACAGACAGAGTTACTTTCGCATTTATAATATTAGTATAGATGAACATACATGTTTCTACTCGAATTCAATACAACAATGAATAAATAATAGGTTTCCTGGTCTTTTAATATCCTATTGAGGTACCCAGCAATGGCCGGCTAGAAACAGGTTGGTTAATATTTAGTCTTTAAGCCCGAGGCGTACAATTTCCCGTCACTATCCTGCTTGCAGTCATTAATTCCTGTGACAAGCAGGTGTTGCAAACGAGTAGGCTTGTCACTGATTGAAGTTCCATTCACGCGTGGAGTGAATAGAAGCTAAGGCTTTTTATCTTATTTTTTTAGTTTTCAGAGATGTTTCTACAGAATATGATGACTGATTTATATTATATACTAGCTGTTGCCCGCGGCTCCGCCCGCGTGGATATCACTTATCGTTAAATTAAGATGTAAGCTATCCTATCTTTCAAGTTGGATCAAACTGCACACGGTGTGCAAATTTGAATAAAATCGGTTAAGTGGCTTAGGAGTCCATTGAGGACAAACATTGTGACACGAGATTTATATATATTCAGATAACACATAGGTGGCACCTGATAAAAAATGGTTATCGTGGCCTTAAACTGGAGCAATACCGGGGAGTCACATTGGTGCTGCCGACCTTGTGAAAACCTTTTAATACCCTTCTTGAAGAACCCCATATTAATGTAGTCGCTTTAAAAAACCACGAAAGGGAGTTTCTTGCTTATTGAGATAATGCATGTTATCAAACAAGCATAGATATTAAGGGAAGGTTCATATCTGACGGAACTTGCGTCGTGTATTATCGGTCGCGTAACGCCAGAACAGACAAATGTATAGAAAAACACTTGACCGTTCACACTCAACCGATGTTACGTTAGTGCGTCGAGTGTGAACGGTCAAGTGTTTTTCTATACATTTGTCTGTTCTGGCGTTACGCGACCGAAAATACGCGACGCAAGTTCCGTCAGATATGAACGTTCCCTAAAGCATACACGGAAAAGTAAATAGAAAATTACGAACGATTTCATTGGACACGACTTTAACTTAGATACTGATCTTCCAATCAGCTGTCAATTTGAAAAAGTGGCGGGCTCGATTGCATTATGTCAATAGTGTTACGTAATTGTGAAAAGTAATTTTTTTTTTTTTTTTTAATAAGAATATTAGAACCGAAGTCACTAATATTCCCTCTAACCCCTCCAACTAAGCTAAATTGCTTGTGCTAGGAGTGGGTTCACGTCGGTAGTGTAATGGCCAGGATCGAACCCGGGACCTCTCGATCGTAAGGCCGACTCCTTAACCACTAAGCTACCGACGCTTCAATTAAATATAGCAATTATTATTTTACATATATACATATACATATACATACGCCTTTAAATCCCCTAAGGGGTAGGCAGAGGTGTACCTATTAACACCCACTTTTCGCCAACTATGATCTTCGGTCCCACTGTACAGGGGGCGAGCCAATTGCCATCAAGAGGACACTTAGTCATGAACTGTAAGTTTACTGTCGGAAGGAGAACAGTTCGATACCCATACGGTAAAAGATGGGGTGGCCTTATTCTACTCCCCGGAAACCAACATATCAAATTTCTAACGTGTGTAAAGTAATTAAAATACTTTTTTTTCGTGCGGAAATCCCTATGGATGGATACATCCCCAGCCGGAGCCGGGGTTATGTCGGACTCGAACCGCACGCTGACTGAGGGTCGTAGTGCTAGGCTGGAAGTGAAGTTGTCTTCGACATATCCCTCGCACCCCGGCTGACCCAGAGCCATCCCTTGCGGTCTCGCCCTCCTCGGGGATTAAAATATAGCGATTATTATTATTGTTCGAAAAACATCGGAATAAATGAAACGCTCAAGTGAGACAGAAATATTTGTACAGAAATAATAATAAAGATTTGAATCCTGGAAGGGAAAGTCGCGTTTTAGAGTCGCGCCCGAGCAATTCAATTTTCCTAATGTATTCGAATAATGAAGATGTCAAAACGTTTAAAGTACCTAATCTTATTGAAATTTGGTTGCAAGCGCCTTTTAATCCTGTTCGTTTGAACGTATAGTTAATGCCTTTTCTGTAATGAAGAATCAACAAAGGTGCTTTGCCATTCAAATATGGCAAGGCAGGCAGCAAGGCAGGATAGACCATGATGCAGTAGATCAAGAAAACAGGTTTTATTTAACATTTACGTCTATATTAATATTTACGTATGTGTAAACAGTTTGATACCAGGGTTGCGAATGTTCATGACGATACAATTATTCATATGTGATTATTTATTACGTCATAACTGTTTGCCAACTTCAATTGTACCGTCGAAATACCAATAACTATGTGTTAACGGCCTATTATGTGCTCAAAATGTTCCCATTAATGCATTGTTCGACGGTATAATAAAACTATTTTAAAGAGTTAGGCTATTTGGCATGTAATTACCTCTCTTGTTAACATATGTATACAGTTACGGCTAGTATTTACACGTTCGCAATTTAAATTTTAAACGTCATTAAACTATGTATACGCATGGGATGAAAGATCACAGCTGGAACTATTTGTTGCATATAATCTATTCTGTAGTATAACATACGTCTGTATCATGTAATGTGATATAATATCTATCCGTCCCTGTACATGTTCTATTTGCAACTGAAAACGCTATGCGTAGGATAGGATACCTACTATTAACAATCCATACTAATATTATAAATGCGAAAGTAACTCTGTCTGTCTTGTCTGTCTGTCTGTACGTATGTTACGCTTTCACGGCTAAACCACTGAACCGATTTTGATGAAATTTGGTATAGGGGTAGATTAGCTCATAAGAAAGGACATGGGCTATGTTTGGTCGCGATAACCGACATCCAGGCGGGGGGAGCCACGGGCAAAAAGTAGTGCAATATAATCTTTCACCAGGTCCTAATTTATCGATATCGATAATTTTGTCATAAAACACTAACCCACAAAATTTTTGATATTAAAAAAGTTAAAACATTAAATTTAAACTATGTTCTTAATATTAATTTTCTCAAAACATCTGGTTGAAATCAAATTTCTATGCACTCATAAATAATATTTATAAATGCATAGTAACACTATATTTTACAGCATCGATGGTCGGTCTGTGTAAAAACAGGTTATAGCAAATTATACATGTCGCTTTGTATCCGGTGCCTCTTCGCAATTTATAGCATCTGCTTTCTAAACCCTTCGGTCGGCTAGAAAGACGCTTGCATGTTTGAAGTCAGAGACGTTATCTAGCAAATATATCATTTATAAACTGTACACAACAACGAATTGTGATGTTATTTGTGATATGTCTTGTTAGCGTGTCTAAACATCGTAAATATAATTAATTACTACATAGATTCGAACAAAACGGTGTTTATTAAAATTGAAACTTCGTGATTTATTGATCGATTAGATTAAAAAAGCTATTTAAAGTTATTTGTAAACTAGTCAAATACCACAAGAGCACGAATCGATATGCTATTCAAACAGTTAGAATGATTGTGTACCTAAAGGTAGGTAAATTATTTAATTACGTAAAATCATACATGATGTTTCTTTGAGTTTGCGCGGAGTATATAACATCTCTTGTCTTCACCTTTGTCGGATGATGCTAAATTATTGTATAAAATTGTTAATTATGCTTTAAACTATGGAGTCAATTAGACATGTTTTTAGTTCTTTTAGTAGATATAAAGTTAACAAGTCTGTGATAAAGCCCTTACCTTTATCGAATAAGGAGAAGAAAAAAAAAACAGAATAGATTTCTATCTACTTATTAAGTAATTTTTCAACCAATTTAGATCAATTTAAAGTAAAGTCAGATACTAAATCATAAAACATAGCTTTTATAAGTAATTTAGAACGCCAAGTATCTACTTATATCAACAAAAAGTTGTCCTGGCAGTTGCCCCAAGCTACCGTCAGACTACTATTCTGCAAAAAACTAGTCGCACTACCGTTGTATCTATAAGATATATCTTGTACCAAAGTCACTTTTATGATCTTTCTGTAGTGACCGCGATAAGTGTTTTGTCTAGTGTGCGTCTAACACCGATCGTACAGTCAGCGTCAAATATCTTGACGACTAAGTCTCAAATTGATTTGAATGAAATTTTTATAGCATTTATTATGCTAACTTTTAAATTCAGAATACATCGGGGAAATGAAGCGATCTTAAAGACGGATATCAAGACAACGGAAATTTGAAGTGATTCAGGTGTGGCCCAATAGCTCAGTTGGAAGAGCATTCCCCCAGTAAGGGAAAGGTCCCACTTGAGCGCTTCATTTTTCCCGATGTATTTCGAATCTCAAAATGATTTTAAAACTCTCGTATTAAGAGCAAATCAAACTGTTTATTGATTTAAATGGTATTTTTGTCCAAACTAAAGGTGCGTACCAAATATCAAAACAATCATTGAAAAGGGGGTAAAAAACTTGGTACTTTGGTATGGGTAATGGACTGCTGAGACGAGGTCTCGGGTTCGATCCCAAGTTTACCATGGCACACACCAATGACTTTTCGAAGTTATGTGTGTATTTATCGCAGGTTTATAAGTGCCCGGTTAGTGACAATAGGCTCGCCACCTATTACATTGGGACCTAAACATAAACTGGCAAAATGTGGGTGCTAGCACCTTCGGGGTTTACAGGCGTGAGTTTATGTTATGTATGTTATGACTACATCAACATATTTCTGATGTTGACTGTACAAAACCCATACGTGTGAAGATGGCTGCGTGCGATGCGTACCAAATATAAATTTGTTCAAGTTTACTTATCAAGTTGGAAGTAAAATTTGACCGTGAACTTTTTAGTTTCTTTTTCTGTATTCACTCACGTATTTCTTATCATCTTTGTGTTTTTATACCTCTGGCATCGCTACTTCAACACTTGATTTTTAGACCGCAAAATGGCAAAAACTATTAATTAATTTATTTGTCCAGTACTTACCTACCTACAAAAACATCAGAATTTATGTTTTCATTAGAAGCAAACGAGCAGCGTTTAAGATAAAAACGTGAGTGAATTTAAAATGGTAAAAAAGCAAAAGCTTCGCTAAAAAGGCAAAAATATCCATCATATCTACTTATAGTTTACTAGCTTTTGCCCGCGGCTCCGCCCGCGTGGATGTCGGTTATCGCGACCTATGTCCTTTCTCAAGGTCTGATCTACCCCTATACCAAATTTCATCAAAATCGGTTCAGCGGTTAAGGCGTGAAAGCGTAACATACAGACAGACAGACAGACAGACAGACAGACAGAGTTACTTTCGAATTTATAATATTAGTATGGATTGTTGCTGTATTAAACACTTAACATACTTGTCTTACATTCTGCAACAACAAATACAAGACGGTGTCGCAATGGCATACCTATTTCTATACAATAAGGATTTCGTGATTTAGGCTATGATTATTATTACTGATCTTAATGATCCTCGGTGTTTAAATTCCTTTCTAAGACTATTGTGGACGCCTACACGATTTACTAGAATCTTGATGATGAGAGTATTTTTAACGTGTTTATTGTTTTTATTAACAGTCAGCATCTACTGAAATCAGCTCTATCTTAACTAGTACAGTTTCAAGATCAAGTCAAACTGTTTTATTGATCTAAATTGTACTAAGTATCGTTCAAACTGAAGGTGTGTACCAAATGAACTCCCTGCCAGCTCACGTGTTTCCTTCTTCCTACAGTCCCGGGTCCCTTAAGCGGGGCGTGAAAAGGCATCTGATGAGGTTGTCAAGCTGAGTGCCACCACTGTTAAGAGCGCGCATAAAGCTAGAAAAAAGTCAGATTTCACCCGCACACTTCATACGTCCCGCTCTCGTCTGTCCACACGTCTGTCGCCCCGCATTATTTTGTGTGGCAGCTAACCGCTGTGTTTAGTACGCAGGCGCACAGTATACCCAAAATAATCAGATAAAATTTGGCAAAGTACGAGTTGGATCATTATCTATATAAGGTATACTTTGAACACACAATAATTTTATTTTTGGTGATAGATAAAATTAGTGGGATTTGTAAAATAAACATAAGCATTGAAATAAAACCACTTTTTACGGATTCTATCGCGTATATTTGTTATTATTTACTTTTTAAACCGACGTTTCGGCTGCTGCAAATTTACGCAGAATGAGCTCACTGTGTTGTTAAGTCTTGCTGGATTTTGCTGCTTACTGGGTTTGATTAAGTGGATGACTGGGTCCCAAGCTGGTGGTGCGTTCCATCCATTCTCTCTAATAAAATTTGGGCGTTTTTTAATTTCAATAGCCTCGTGGATCATTCTAGGAATATATCGATGTTCTTTGGCGAGTATCTTCAGATACTCGCCAAAGAACATCGATATATTAATAAACATCTTTGTATCTTTGTGTACCCGTATATCGCAATAAAATATATTTGAATTGGAATTTGAATTAATATTAATATATAAATTTATTTTGGTGATAGATAAAATGAGTGCGATTTGTAAAATAAACATAAGCAGCTTAGCTTTAATAAACAGCTTAAAATATAGTGGTCAAAAAATGCATATTTTTTGAAATCGTCAAATATTTTATACTAAGGCAGTTTTATCACGATATAAATTTTAATAAATTTTCACTGTATTATTATAATTTGTTGTCTTTTAGATAAAATCACCCTAAGAACTATGACGATTCGCTGAATAATTTTACAGGTAGTGCATAAATAATACGAAAAAGTAAGTTATAGAAATATTTATTTCAATAATAATTACAAAATGCTTACATGTAATATACTTGTAATTTTGTTATGAGAAGATAAGAATAAGGTAAATAAATGTATATTTCATACTGAAATTGGTTCAAGACGCCTAAAGATATTACTTTCAGTTCATAAAAGTAGACGATCACGGTAGAAATTTAATTTGAAAAAATATCTGTTTAATGTGTAATTGGAAATACAAAAAGAGTATAAGCTATTCTATGCATATGACGTCAATAATGTGGATATTACGAGGCCGTTTTCGAAATATTGTCATTTTGCTCGACACATGTGATTTTAGAAATGTGATTTCATAGTTAAAAACTGTATTAATTCGAGTTTAAATTAATAAATAAGAAAGATCATCTCAAATACTAATGAGAAAATGAGCTAGGTACGGTATTTACTTATTTTTATTACATGATTTTGATTATTCTACCTGAAACCTACGCCTATTTGTGAATTTTTGTGGAAAAGGTTTAGGAAATGACCTATTACTTATTGTTTTGACGGCTAAACAGTATGAAAAACTTACTACGTATTTTCCCCAAAACTATCTATTACTTGAGTGTATTACTTTTAACTAGTTCATACAGCATAGCAAGCATAGCAAGGACATCGTTAAAGCGTTTAAAACAATTGATGTTAAAAAGACCGCGGATCTATGGGGATTATCAGTCAAAACTGTAGCAAGTATAATTGATGTCATTGCTCCCCATCTAGCAACTGTGTTTAATGACTGTGTCAACAGTGGTACATTTCCTGATTTAATGAAATATAGCAAAGTCATACCTTTGTTCAAGGCCGGCAGCGCCACAGATCCTTCGAATTTCCGACCCGTTTCTGTGTTGCCAACCTTGAGTAAAGTATTCGAGAAACTAATTCTAGGACAGTTGCTGCCCCATTTTGGTGAAAACAAATTGTTTCATGATAAACAGTTTGGGTTTACTAAGGGACGTTCGACTACTGATGCTGGTGTAGAACTGTTAAATTGTATTTACGAAGCCTGGGAGGATAAGCATGATGCTCTAGGTGTCTTCTGTGATCTATCCAAGGCCTTCGATTGCGTTCACCATGACACATTAATCAGGAAATTAGAACATTACGGAATAAGGAACAAGGCTCTCGAGCTTCTGACTTCATATTTGAACAATAGAGTTCCGCAGGGTTCGATACTTGGACCATTTTTATTTCTAATTTACATAAATGACCTTCCCTACTATGTAAGGGACAATAATAGTATTATTTTATTTGCTGACGATACTTCGTTAATTTTCAAAATTAAAAGGCAACACGATAATTATGACGAAGTGAATGGTGCAATCAAAAGAGTGGTCCATTGGTTTAATATAAATAATCTTTGCCTTAATGAGAATAAAACTAAATGTACTAAATTTACTCTGCCTAATGTTGCACAGGTAGAAACCAATGTACAACTCAATGGACAATTGTTGAGCCTTGCGGAATCGACAGTGTTCTTAGGTTTGAGTATTGACGCTAAACTTCAGTGGGGTTCACATATAGAAAAAATAGCTAGTAGATTAAGCTCAGCTTCCTATGCTGTAAAAAAGATTAGGACTTTAACAGATGTGGATACGGCTAGAATAGTTTATTTCAGCTATTTTCATAGTATTATGAGCTACGGAATTCTCCTTTGGGGTAATTCCGCAGATTTAAACACGATATTTGTCTTGCAAAAGCGGGCTGTGCGAGCTATTTATAATTTGGGCCCAAGAGTCTCCCTCCGAGATAAGTTTAAAGAGATGAATATTCTAACCGTAGTGTCACAATACATTTTCGAAAACTTAATGTATGTCAGGAAAAATATTGCAAAATTTCCAAGACTTTGTGACAGGCACAATATAAATACTAGAAATAAAAGCAATCTTGTAGTTTGTCATAGTAGACTCCATAAAATAAGTAATTCTTTCCAGGGCAACTGTATTCGCTTTTTTAACAAGCTTCCTAATGAAATCAGAGATTTACCTGTTAATAAATTTAAAAATACAGTAAAGAGCAAACTGTGCCAGAAAGCCTATTATAAAATCCAAGAATATTTAAACGATAAACAAGCTTGGAAATGAGCTGTTCGCTCTGCTGTGCTACTCAAGCAAAACATTGTATCTAGACCATAAGTTTTAGGCTAAGTAAATGTTTTGTAAATAGACCAAAAAAAAAAAAAAGCCCGCTGAGTTTCTTGCCGGAGTCTTCTCAGGTCTGGGCCGCGTTTCGAACCGGTGGTCCATTTACTAGTATTAGTTAGTATTTAATATTTACTTTATGTTGACGTTTTGTAAGTGCCGATTTAATGGTCTATGCAAAATAAATTATTTTTGAATTTGAATTTGAATTTGAATTTGAATTTGAATTTGAATTTGAATTTGAATTTGAATTTGAATTTGAATTTGAATTTGAATTTGAATTTGAATTTGAATTTGAATTTGAATTTGAATTTGAATTTGAATTTGAATTTGAATTTGAATTTGAATTTGAATTTGAATTTGAATTTGAATTTGAATTTGAATTTGAATTTGAATTTGAATTTGAATTTGAATTTGAATTTGAATTTGAATTTGAATTTGAATTTGAATTTGAATATGAAACTAAAAATATTCAATTTGGACAAATTTTTCGAAAAATTCAAACCACAATGGGACTTCAACGCCAGAGCCGTGAACCCTGGCGTTCCAGTGCTCTTACTCAGAGCTAGCCTTCCACGGGCGGTCGTCCGTGTTCCATGTGGTCGAATTTTTCTATTACTTGTTTTATATTTGATTTGCTTGATTTATATAAATGAATGTTTAACCAAAGCAAAGGAAATGGCTTATTATGTAGTGAGATTTTGAAACTCACTTATCTAATATTTTTTTTATAAACAGTACTAGTCGGGATGTACATAACTAATGTGAATGACCATGTGAATCTCAAACCACTCCACTTGTTTTTATTACACTCGGCGCTGGCTAGCCAGTTCCTTTGCTTGAACGTAGCTTACACGCTACTGCGTGTCTAGATTTTACAACGTTGCATATTTTTTAATTCTATTTAGTGAATAGAATCTTAAATGTTTACTGAATGTGAGAAAAAAAATTGCAATAAGCTTACAAGTTACAGTTTTTACTAAGCGATGCGACTGGATCGGATTCATCAGCTTATGTTATATTACAAGTGCAGATTTTAAGATTTTTGATTATTTTATTTTTATTTTTTACTAACACTAGATCATAAGAGCAATGTAACTAACAAAAATATGGGCTTGCCTGAAATAAATCTTTATTATTATTATTACGAGCTGAAGCAACTCTGAAAAGCATTAAAATTGATAATACAATGTATAAGTACTTTCGCAAAATATAATTATATTACTGCTATAAAAAATAACATTAGTTACATACTTCAAACGTGATGTGGTCTAAAACATCTATTTGATTTTCATATACTATACCCGGGCTCCCTGGCAACGGTTGATACAAAAACTGTACTTAGTAACTAAGTAAAGAAAATAAAGAAATATTACTTTCGACAATTAGCCAAGAGTGGAATTCTTAGTCTTTTAGATTCTCTTTAAGAGTTTATCTTTTGATTTTTTTTATTTCCCATAATTTCGACGAACTTTTTCGACGGAAAACAGAAAAACAGTCCTCTTGTCTTAACGGGGCGACCCCGACTAATTGGTGAAACAACAGATGGCCGGCACCTCGGGTCAGGTGCGATAGCAAGAGACCGTTATGCGCGGAATAAGAACGTCGTAAGCGCCGAATTAGTTTTTTTTTAATTACTCGTAAATTCCAGATAATTTTAACAAAGTGAAAAATTGAGTCACTAGGTTTTATAATATTATACTTTGTACATAAAAATTGACTCAGTTATATGAATAATCTTGACAATACATTAATTATAATCAAAAATTAGGCCTAACTTTGTGATCTTATTTTATCGACAAAATATCATTATTTTATGTTTTCACCAAATTGAGTACCTCTCAGATATAACGTATTTTCTATTTAAAAAAAACAAGCTCATTTGAGGCACACTTTTGGGTATAAAAATCAAATCAAAGATCGGCAATTTTCCTTTATACCCCCTCTTAACATGGCACATGTTTACGATGGTGACCCTCTTTCCGAGACTTTGCCTTTAGCTTACCATCAGGCGAGGTGAAGTTGAATTGACGTGTCCTGGAAGGAGGGAATACGTTTGCAGTACTTTGCTAGTCAAGATAGATCTGATTCTGACTATACTTAGATCATCGTTATTCAGCCGAGTTGCAAATTTTAATGGTTGATTTCTGGCAACATCGTACTCTTAGATGATGACATTGATGACTGATGTGCAGTCATACTGCTAAACGTTGTTTACCCTTGTTGTTTTAGTCGTTTTTATTGTTCTTTATTAAACAATGTCCGATTACTAATCAGTTTTGTACAGAATGATGATTATCGAAAACAAATAACAATGATTGCATTTGGGATAGCATCGTATTAGATGTGTTTCAACTGTTTAGTTTTGTGTAGTAACGGAGCCGGAACCACGTGCTTTTGGGATAAGTTCCTATTTATTTTATTTGTGATTCATTTGGATTGTGATATTAGTTATGAGAAGATTATAACCCAAGAATTGGAAGTATTTTTTTACGCAGTTAAGTTCTTTTGTATTTTTACTGTTACCATCTAGATGTGTTTATTTTTATATCATGCTATTACTTAATCTGACGAGTCTTTAAATGGTCATAGAGTAGATAAATATGCTTACTTAATATTTTTGTAGCTGTTATGCAATATTTTTACAGTCTATTATATTTAACTTTACGATCTTATAAGAAGATTATTTATATTATCCCCGTGAAATTAACTCAGAGCTTAAAATCTTATTTGATTTGATGCAAAGCTTCTGGCTTTGCATACGAGAAAAATATTACCAACATATTATGAATAACCCTAATTTCTTTTTATTAGTCTTAAAAAGTAATTTACGAATTTAGAACACTTTCATATTAGTAGTAGGAATCATGAATAAAGGTGATACGTAAGTTAAGTACTTACTCGTTTTTTTTTTTATGTTTTTCGTACTTACTCGTTTTTAACATGTACCATATAGTGAGATTATCTTTCAAAACTAGAACCAAACCGTGGTAGTCATTACAGGTTTTAGTTTTTTTTTAGTTTTAGTTTTTGCCTTCGAACCATATATTTAAGGGTAGGCTAACAATGCTTACATTCCACTTTTGCTCCTCTGATATCTATCAACCTTTTCAAGCAGCCTTTTATTCCTTGCATTGCCCACCCTGGTTAT
Organism: Eilema sororculum; assembly: GCA_914829495.1. Lineage (NCBI taxonomy): Eukaryota > Metazoa > Arthropoda > Insecta > Lepidoptera > Erebidae > Eilema > Eilema sororculum. The sequence goes on along the minus strand of OU618545.1, from coordinate 8,554,814 downwards.
AAAGAGAACGTGATCTTTTTGTTTCATAAACGTTCAGTAAGGCACCTAGTTCACACACATCCTTCTGCATTGTTTACTTGCAAGAACTACCTACTTAAAAAGTTTTAAATTGTGTGAAAGATGTTGATGCTACTTAAAATATACAATTTTCTGGTTCCTATAATTTGTCATGTGCACTATCATTTTATCTTTAAATTTGTCTAAAGGAAACAACATGCCGCAATTTTGCCATAGATAAGTACCAGGTGCAGATAAGTACAACCTAACACCCAAGCGCAAATCCTGTTTCTATATGCGTAATAACACTAATCCTGGGTACTATAAAATGTCAGTCTCTCCTTCCTTAGCTGATGAATTACAAGTTTAATTGTGTACGTAAATACATTGCCGCTTTACATCCAGACATTGATATGTAGGTACGGGTTGAGAGGTAATGGATTCTTAGATTAGCGGTAGGTTTATAGTCGTGGGGTACTGAAGTCCTGTCCTAGCATTGGTCTTGTCTAGGCTTGATATTTCCGTATCGTACGTCTTTGGCCGACGTAAGGAATTACACATACCTACCCCTGGTAGGAGGTACTCACAGCGATATCCCGAAGAGTGTTACAAGTAGGTACTATTAATGTAAATGACCATCTCAATCTCAAATAAGATTTTCATTTTACTTTTTGCGAGATACATTTTTAGAATACTGTTGAATGGTTTATGGTTTTATATTATGTTATTAAACTGTAGAAAAGGAATAATACTTGTCAGTGCTTCAATAGATATTTATAGGATTAGGATGAAATTTTGCACTTACTTAATGTACGATTGAGAAAAGGACATAAGTAGTTACAAGAATTTACAAGAATATGACCATAGTTGTAAGTAATTTTTATCTTTTTTTTTTTATAAGTTTTTTTTATTTTAGCTGTCTACGCGGACGAACCTTGTCATAACTTTTGAATTTTTACCACTGTATTGTCAATTCAATGATTTCAATTGTTAATATAGTTCTTATCGTACACCTGAGCATTGTAATTATTAGGTCCTATTGTATTGCCTTGCTTATCGACATGTGTAGGTTTTGCGTATTGATTTGATATCAACCATTTTTATGAATGAATGCTATAGTAAATGTAAAATTGCGAAGCGAGAGGCTATCATGGTTGGACAAATCTGTAAGAAGAGATTATCATTACTTTGAGACTAAAAATAGATCTAGAAAGATAATGGATTGCGTGAAAAAGGTTATGTCTAAGAATAGTGTCTGAGAAAAAGATTTTTATTTTTTTTGTATGGAGCGTGACTTAAACTATCATGTATTGGTTTCTACACAATATATATTCGTTTTATATAGTTTGAATCAAGCTATGTAAAGAGGACTAGCATTCGAATTTTATTAAAGTTAGCTACAAAGTCAGCACTAGATTTATTCTAAGGGTTTCGGTGGCGATGTCTGTACGATAGCATCTAGATCGCATCTCACTCGCGTGGCGATCGCATCTTCAAGTTACTGTTTTAATGAGGCTGAATCAACTTCTCGTGGGAGTGGCGAAGAAATCCGATTTTATTATTCATGTGATGTCACTGTGTAATCTTTTGTTTATGATACAATATAACTTTACCGCGATGTGGTAATTTTTCTGGTTTTGCATGCGTATTGCAATCATACATTTATTCAGTAGGTACCATTATATTACAATATTTCTTTTTTGAAACTAACTTTCGATTAATTGTTAGGTATTCAATAAATCAAGGTGGCCACAAATATTTTTCTTTTTCCATACTTATTCACTGCGAGAAAACTCTGCGTTATGTAACTTGCTACAAAAAGGCTTCAATTATAAATATAATGTAGTAAACTCTTGATTAGTCCTGTAACAAGGAAATAGTATGTTATATTTTAATTCCGTTGATAGATTTTATCGAGTTCGCAAACACTTTTGCTTCAAAGTCATTGTATAACCGATAGGTACAATCTTACTGCTAGCGTTGACCATAGCGTATGGGTCCTGAAATATTCACAAGATGCGATAACATTATAATCGTTTCAATCGTTTAGGTACTTATCGCTTAGCACTGTAGTGTAACCTCAGCTTAACGAGCGGCAAACTTTAATGTATACAATTGCAATGCTTGTGCCCTTTGAGCTTCACACTATTTCATTCTTTACCTCGACTAGTATTTCTCGAGTAATCATTCACATGTAAGGTTACATCTCTATCACACAGACTTCTACCTGTTATTGTGCATTTAATGGGTAATATGGTGAAGGTTATGTTGGTCAAAATGACAAAAAAAAAACTTAGACATGCGCATTGACTCGTGATGGGAACATAATACAATAGTTATCGGAGAACTGCGTAAAAAATTACCTACGATAATTATTCCCAAAATCTTTTTTATGATTTTTTTATGGTAAGCCACGTTGCTTAAGCGTACATAGGTCACGCAACAATCCATTGAAATAATCGTGCGAATATTTTAATTAGGTAGGTAGTTATAAAATTCTTTATATCCAAGGATCAATAATGAGTATCTTTACCTTAAGGTGTATAATTCTCTGACAACCTAAGTCTAATTTATTTACTCTTATTGTACGTATTAACTTTAACCCACTGTACATACATATTTAATCTAGGTTTAATTTAAGGTTCTATTACAATAAATCTTTATTACAAGGATTAGGTGCTAGTTTACAATAAAAAAGTTGTAATTACAACACTCAACAGAGGATATGGGTCTTGAAATATGTGATGTTTAAATTCCTATCTCGAAAGCATGTTTACCTACGTAATAATTTAAGGCATCTTGGATGTGGAAATCTGTTTACTTGAACCAATTTTCGTCCGGCACTGCTTTGGTACTTTAATTAAGGCTCCCACTGTCGCTCCAAGATGATTGTATAGGAGAATTTCAAATGCTTAAGACGTGACTCAGGTGGCTCAGTAGCGCAATGGTCAGAGCGATTTTCCCCGTAAGGCATTAATCGCCGGTTCAAGTTCCGTCTATGCGTTTACTTTTTCCATTCTAAATCGATTTGAATAGGTGCTTTATCCATACTAATATTATAAATGCAAAAGTGACTGTCTGTCTGTCTGTCCGCTTTCAAGCCTAAACCACAGAACCGATTTTGATGAAATTTGGTATAGGGATAGATTAGACCTTTAGAAAGGACATAGGCTATGTTTGGTAGCTGTAGCCTGTAACCGACATCCTCGCAGGCGGAGCTGCGAGCAAAAACTAGTTTTCAATTAAGTACAAGAAAGTGAAGACAAGAAAGCGTCACATTTGCATATAGGTCTTGATTTATGAGTTAGATATTATATAACCTATACCTATATAGGTAGAATGATAAGAGATATAACGAACCGCGATATTACTTCGCCCAACACTAATACATCACAGACTGCTAACGCGAATACGTTTAATTTACAACAGTCACGACACGGTGTGCATAAAATTGCCGACCCATTGAACTTTAGATGAAGATGTTACGTAAATTTATGCAAATCAAGGCGAGGATGCACCAGCCTTTATGTAAACACTTTCACGTTGGTTAATAATGATTGGATGGTTTCCTTCTAATGGAATTTTAGTAAATGATACGTTTCTAACATTGTAGTCGAATACTACGAGTGGAAAAACTGTATGAAAAGTTGTCTGGCAACAATAAGATGGACCCATTTTTAGTGTCGGATTATGCAATAGGACCCGGCCTAACATTTTCTGACGGTCAAATAATAAAAAAAACATTACCCTCCTTCAGAAGTCAGGTAAAAAAATTATACACGGTTCGCACTGGAAACATGATTGCATCTTAGGCATAACAATGATTTTATGTATGGGTATAGCGCAGCGGCAGGCACCTAATTTACATAACTGTCTCCAATATACCATGACTTGCATTTTTTTTAATATTTCTATATATTTCACTAGCATTAATATTAACATTTTTCTATCAATTTATGACTATAATTCTCTTAATAAAATTATGCAAAGTGTTTCAAAGACCAGTTGTCATCCAAAATGCCCGATTTGTGAGTATTACGGCTTCTCGTGATCTGATTATGAGCATAAAGCACTGATTAAAGAACTCATCATTCAATATAATATAATATAAAATTAGTTATTCTATACAAACCTCATCTGGGCTTACAGGGTAATACTGAATAAAAAAGAAATAAAAAAAGAACAATAAGCAGGCTGTAAGTGTTAGTTGCGAACTAAACTATATTTTTAAACTTATAACATAAGATACCTACGAAGTATTGGGTTATAGTTTAATTGTATGTAAATGAAATTAAATACTGTTTGTCATAATATGTGGAGATAGGATCCATCTGAAGACAAGCGATAGGAATCAGTAAGTTCATAAACGACTTGACCCCGGGGCTATATTTACTGTCATCCTGTCGCATTGTGTGGATTTCCTACTAATAAATTGTATATTCTATTATCCAATATTCTTATGAACTAAGCAGTAGATGCAATCTGTGAAAAAATACATATCTACGTTTTTATTACAAACCATGCAATTATTGAAGTTAACTCTGTCGAAATCGCGCGGGAGTTTGCTAATATAAAGGTAGCTTTAATCATTACAATACAATATCAGTTTAATATCATTCTTATTCCCACGGGTCAGAGCACGATTTTCGATGCAATAGTCGAAGCGTGTTCTACACCTGTCTCGAGGATCAAGAAACTTAAATCTAGCTCATTATTGCTTAGTTCGAAAACAGCTTACGTTGGTTTAAAAGCCAGTCTACTTAAAGCATTGCCCGTTTAATTTAATTAGATCGTTTGAGATAAAGGTAAATGCCACGTTACACGATTCTGGTTTCTGCCTCCGACACTTCTGTCTTTACCACTCTATTTTACTTTAACTTACATGTGTTTTACTCTTAATACATCCAATTCACGTATATAAAGATATAAAAATTCGTGTTTTGTAAAGTAGAACCAGATTTTAATGATGTTATTTATTTTATGTCACTCTCATTATTGAAGTTGTTTCGGAACTGGATTAAGATATAGGTAGTTAACCTTTATTTTGTACTTATTGCGAAATGAAATATTAAGAATATGAATATGATAGTTGCCATGGTGATTGGATGGAATATTTCTTAGGATATTACTGGAATTTACAGTATGCAGAGACGTAGAAATTTCGCACTTACTTACCATACTAGTTATCTGTGAAGTGAAGTGATGCAGTGAAGAAGAATGAAATTAAGTACCTATAGATAGATTATAATCAAACAGTTAACTGTTTTGAGCGTGGTGTGTTAGGGCAGGGCCTTCACGGGCAAACTTTTTGTGAATGTCAAAAATGTAGTTGTTTTTCAGCCTCAGTGTTATCTACTTTACGTTCGGCAATAATATATTTTCACTTCTCGAGCACGAAAAGGGCGCTTTTTCTGCGTAAGAACTCGAGCGTGAGTAAAAGTAATTCGAATTTCAAATAAGTAGTTGCTCGGCGTTGAAAAAAAAAATGTGGAAACCGTTTAGAAACTCATTCTTTATGTTTTATATTTTTTTTTTGTTTTAGTAGTTATGGTAGTTTTATTTAAAATAATATAAATCTAGTCTTCCTGATTTTAACCAGGGAGACTATGTATAATAGGTTCGTAACATAACAATTCTTATAACAATGCCTTCTATTTCATTAGCGATTTCTTATTAGCATATAATGTGTCGAATGCAATGTGATGAATTAAAATGCAGTTGCCCTGAATAACTCTTATGAGTTTTGGTATTAAAATCTAACCTGTCCACTCCTGGTCGCTTAGTTCTAAATATTCTAACGTGTACTACGTATTCTTCAAAACAATATATTCTAACTCACGGCACATATTGTAGAACGTTAATAGATTCAAGCGCGTGTGGGCCCGTTGTAATAAAACATCGATCATTGAATGCGCCGGCGCCGTAAGCAGAGTAAATCGAGGGGAGGAGACGGAAATGGACGGGATGATCCGCGATATTGTAGATCTAACGGTTTGATTATGGGAGCGTTTTGAATTCGAATTGTAAACTCTCTTGTAATAGGTTTGTGATAGGTCGGTTAGAGGCGATGGACTGTCCTTATACAGAATATTTGCTGTAGATACTGCGTTCTGAAATCTTCCCCTTCTTTGGGTATATTTCTTCAGTAGTTTTACTCACATAGTTCACACTCATGGAAACAGTTTAAATAACAAAATAAAATTAAGCAAATCCAGATAAGTAGAATCTGTTAAAAATAGTATTATTTAAAAATTTGATAAGACTCAAAATTCTCATACTTTTAGTAGGAACTCCCATAGTTGCCCAGTATACGTCAATATTTACAGCAGGATTCTATATTACTAATAAGTTGTAATGCAAATGAAGTTAGTTTAATATTCTGACACTACTTTAAGTACTGCATAGTGACTTATATAAGACTAACTGACCCGGGGAACTTCGTACCACCAATATTTTTCCGCCCACGTGGGGTCAGATCCCGTTCCCGCTGCGCCATCTAATCTAATATATTAAGCATGTATTAGATATGCACAAACCTTCCTCTTGAATTACTTCATCTATTAAAAGAAACCGCATCACAACCCGTAGCGTAATTTTAAAGGACATAGGGACAGACAGTAAAAGCGACTTTGTTTTATACTAGATATGTAAAATAATGATGACCCAACTTGTATGTACCCTATGATTTTTTGTTCCTATATTAATTAACTGCTTATCTTTTTATCTTCTTTTTATTATTTATTTTTTTGCCTCAAACTGACCAAAACCGCACGCCGTGTGTGGATCGTAGTGCTAGGCCGGAGGTTCAACACATCCCTCGCACCCCGGCTGACCCAGGGTCTTCCCTTACCGTCTGGCCCTACCTACTCAGGTTAGGTATCTATTATACAACTTCAGAAACTGCACTCACGTAGAAAATCATGATTGTAATAAAAAATTAAAATCATTAACTTAGCTAACATACAATCGATCTATCATCTGGGTGTCAAAATGTTTTTAATGATAGAATTTATTGGTCGTTATCTCTGTCAGTTAGATACTGATTTTAAATGCGATAATTTACAACTTTTTCAACCTATAAGTAATTAATCATTTTTGGAATTTATAAATTGTTCAATTACTTCACGTCCGCAGACGGCCTTACTCAGATACTGGTCGTCTTTCCTCTCAATTGATCATACGTTGACCGTATTTTTTAGCAAATTAATAACTTAGGTAAGTACATACGGTATAATATTCCGCCAATTGATATTGATTAATAATCTAGATTACTATATTATCAGTTATATTTATCATTTTATTTCTCTGAAATTATCAACTTAATCAAATTTAACTCAAAGGTGACTGACTGACAATGATCTATCAACGCACAGCCCAAACCACGGAACGGATCGGGCTGAAATTTGGCATGCAGGTAGATGTTATGACGTAGGCATCCGCTAAGAAAGGATTTTGATTAATTCTACCCCCAAGGGGATAAAATAGGGGATGAAAGTTTCACTAAGAGATAATTGACATCCACGCGGGCAGAGCCGCGGGCAACAGCTAGTATATATTATGTCTCTATTTTTTCTAATGTCATCCATTAGAAAAAATAGAGATCATTATAGAAATTGTGTCATATCAGTCTACTTATTTAATTAAGAATGTTTTATGCGTATAAATTGTGATAATGTCCCGAAAAACGATAGTAGTATTTTTGTGGGGAATCTTCCACTGAATCCATACTTCCATACTAATATTATAAAAGCGAAAGTAACTCTGTCTGTCTGTATGTTACGCTTTCACGCCTAAACCACTGAACCGATTTTAAAGAAATTTGGTATAGGGATAGGTTAGACCTTGAGAAAGGACATAGGCTATGTTTGGTCGCGATAACCGTAATCCACGCGGGCGGAGCCGCGGGCAAAAGTTAGTAACACATAAAATTAACAATAACACACTCCATCATATGAATACACTGAATGTATATTATTAAATGCACTGCCACATGCATGCTCTGAAGACAATCATGTAAATACTCGCCGAACCATTGAAAAGAACCTATCAGCATTCATCGGTGTAAGACATTCAAACATGCGCGGGAGTGCTCATGCCCAACCGCAATCCGTTAAGACAATGGGCGATAGGTTACTGCAGTCCTGTATTACAATACAAATTCCTATCACAAATTACATGTATACAGATTTCCGTGCCCGCCTCTCAGTCGTTTTTCATTGTTCCGAGTGCAAATTGCCGATAGGCTGTTGAATGAACTTTCTATTGATGGAAGATCAGGCAAATATGAAGGAATTCAATTTTTTAAATTTGTTTCTTAATTCTTTATTGCACACAAAAAGTACACAGAGATCATACACATAAAACATTTCAAATAAAATGTACAAAGGCGAGCTTAATTCAAAATGAGTTCTCCACCAGCCAACCTTTGAGTAGCTCTCTCAGTAAATAAATACAGTCATTAACTTTTATGTTATTTAATTTGTAAGATATTCATGGCAAGGAATACTCCGTGTGCGTGAAATAGAATTTCTATTTCTAGACTAATGAATACTATCATAATTCAAAATTAATGTCAGCTGGTGATTGTGCTAATATTAGAAACTTTGACTTTACTTAAAGAACATTGTAACTTGCAATATTAAATTATTGTGATTAGTTTCACTATTTCTCTATAATTATCACCAGACCAGATATCTTAATTTTGTACCTGCAGGCTAGTTTACCTGTCCCTTTTCTCACAGCACTACCTACCTGTTTATGTAAATTCTGACCATTATAATTGTCATATTATAACTCAAACGATTAAATAATTTCCTTTATAATTAATTAACCTGTTACTTGACATTTTACAAAAGGCTGAGAATGTAAAGTGCATAATTTATCGTTTTATTAGAATAATCAATTCGTTCTGCACCCTACATACCCCATTAATAAATATTTAATTTATTCATGACTGAAAAGTATAACCAATAACACTTATTTAACTGATACCGTAAAAATGTGGCTCAATACATTAATGTGACACGATTACAGGATGCCATAGAGGATAATAGGATTACTACAAACGTAGATGTGGCTTGTTCGTAATTCATAGTAATACCGTTAACGAATTATACGCTCTGTAATCGAGACTAACTGTTAGTAGTCGAAATACTCTGATTTATTTGGCGTTTATAGAGCTCATTACCAGGTGCGGCGATAAAGTGTCAATAAATTGTGATATTATTTAAATTTATTGGTTTATTTATTTTGCGTAGGTTATATTAATCAGTGAGAGTTAAAACCATTCGCTGTGGTTTATGGAAATGAGATTAGATTTAATGGTTCGAAAAAAAAACATAGAACCTGATTACAGAAAAGAACTATCTACAATTATTATGGTTTATAAATATTTTCCTACTCACCCTATTTTATGGTCTAAACTATTATATTCTTTTTTTTTTAAAGTTCAGCGATTTGTCATAATGGCGATGAAACGCAGTGATAAGGAAAACGCATTATACCTACTCGTAAGTGTAAAAAAAGGTATCAAAGAGTGACCCGGAGTGTCCTTCGTGCAAAATGTGCAATAGTTAGGTTCCCTGTTTTAATATAAATATTTAAGCTTGTTAAATAATTAACCATTTTTCGGTTGACTGTACTTTATTAAAAAAACGGGTGGAATCGGGAACATAAATAATTATCATTTTTAATGATAAGTTTTCGGGTTGAAACGGGAACGGGTGGAAACGACACTAACCCTCGTATTCTTGGGTGGGGCTCAGCCAAAAGTTTTATTTTGTTTTCTGTAAGGTATTTTACTCTGCACAGAGTTAGATAAAAGTGTTCAATAGAGGCGTTCATCCCCTATTGTAGGAATAGGGCAAAATTGTATACTTTACCCAATAGCTGCTAGCTAAATTTAGATATCTACCTATATTATCACAATATACCTACCTACTAACGGCCGGTCCCAATAACATACTTACAGTTAAAGATAGATCGCAACAGTCAAGTCTGACGTATCGGCTGTTTCAATTCAAAACATGGTAACTGAGTTTTTTGCGGGATAGCGCATCGCGTTTATTTTCCGAAATTTGTGTGATAAACGTTGTACAAACATGTTCAAAAAATAGGAGTTACTATGTTTTGAATTTAAACAGCCGAGCACTTTATCCGTAGATGCGATCTATTTCTAACTGTAAGTATGTTATTGGGAACGGCGGTAAGTCTTTGACACAATTCCTTCACAAATACCCAATATCGTTAAAAGATTAATATCTTATCCGGTTACATAGGTTTATGATGTAGGTAGCCCATATAATGCAGAGTCGTCTTTACAAATACATTATGTACTTCTGTTATTAACTCTGACGATTTTATTGTTCTGCACTTGCAGTAGTTCATAGAAATCCTAGAGTAAGTTAACTGTCGATTTGCAACGGAATGTGAAGGTTTGCTATCGCCACGACATAACAGAGCTGGGGATAAGTGTGCTGAGCTCTTAACAGACGTACACATTACATGCAATAAAGATTGCAAGCAGAGATAGACAATACTAAAAGGCGGTTGTATTTCTGTCGTATTTCGAAATATATTTAGATTGGTTTTTAGTCTAATCAGTTTCAGCTGACAGGTTTTGAAATGACAGTTGATTGTCTGTTATCTTGAAACAATTGAGAATTATTGCAAGATTGACAATGAGATGTGATTTTTATATTATTCTTTTGGTCCAAATAGACAACCTCTAACAACAAAGCGCAACAAAATCATATATCCTCCTTGTGAAGTGAAAAATCATAATCTCTTTTTCCAAATCAGTAAGATGCGTTATTACAGTTTGCAATGTTTTCTCGCAGCCACGCCTATATAACGTGTTGTAAATTAACAGTAATCTCATTGGTCGATTTAAGACATGTTTCACTGCTATGACGACGCATATAATTCATACATTCGTGACTGTCCGATGTGACGTATATAGTCTACACCTTGTCACTATCTCCAGTGTGGAACAGGCCGCATAAAATTATTAACGACTGTATCAATGTTTAACGGTATTCAATGATTGCATGACAGCTAAAACAATGATAATAAATAAAATACTTTATAGCAACAATAGATTATTTACGTTAAATATGATTCTCTTGTCACACAATTAATTGAAAATAGTTTAGTCTTCAAACTTCCAAATCGTAGTTATATAATAAATAAATAATAATAATAAAAAATATTCCACAACGTTCTACACAACATAAATTACAATGATTGTAACTATATCAAACGTTCTTTTAAAATCTCGCGTTCCATGATACAATAATTAAAGCGATCACGGTATAGATACATACGTACCTTTGATTTGCCTGACGTTTTGACAGTCAGCCTGTGACCACGGCCGGTGTAACCTGGTCGAAACGTCAGGCAAAGTAAAGGTAAGTAAGGTATGTATCTATACCATGATCGCTTACCACCGTTATTATTAGGCATTGTATATCAAATATTGTACAAACATGTTCAAGAAATTCTAATAACAAAGTGTAACAAAGCCCTAAGTCAAAAGGTACAATTTGCAGTACTTTTCTCTACAGTAAATACCACCGATAATAATACCGTGAGATGATGAGTGTCTTGCAGTATTTTATCTGTCTAGCTGCGAAGATCTGCACTCATAGCGAACAAAAAGAAAAATTATCCACTTGCTGTATCATTCCTTTATCTTATTTATTGTCTCCGCCCACAAACTTAGCCGCTGTGTTAGACGCTTAACGATTTCTCATGATTTAACTTTTCTTCTGGATAGCCTGTTAATCCGGGACTACTTTTTGCGCCATCTTGCAACCGGTCGGAATCGTTCTTATTTTATTGCACCTATAAACCACTGTTAATAATTTCACTTAAGATCTGGCGCGCAGTGGAGACGCAAGTTTGGCCCTTGTACACAAGTATGTCATGTAATAAATGATTTTAAAAAAATTGAACCGACTTCAAAACCAAATAGGAAAAAAATGTTTAAAATAACAGAATTTAGAGAGAGAATTTAGAGATTTTCGATCTGTTAGAAGTCGGTGCCAACTTTGTTTGCTGTGCCTGACCTACTATAATGCCATTAATGTAGGTATAATGACTTGTTGAGGTAGGGGTGGCCTATCATACTTAGCTATATTATTTTACCTGTTTGACGTGATACCGACTTTTGTATTGAAATGATCGATATTTCATTTAAATGCATCATGGCAGGTAATTCAGGTACAGCAAAGCACCAGCAAACAAAGTTGGCACCGACTTCTAACAGATCGAAAATCTCTAAATTCTCTCTCTAAATTCTGTTATTTTAAACATTTTTTTCCTATTTGGTTTTGAAGTCGGTTCAATTTTTTTAAAATCATTTATTTTTCCCTTTTTTAGTGGTCCAAGGTTTGCGTTCGTAATCCTAGTTTAATCCAGTCCAGCATGCCATTAACCACAGTTTTCGTCTTTTGGGAGCATTATACTCCCAATAAGTTAAGGGAACTGGGACTTTTATATGAAAGACGGCGAGTTGAACAGGTTGGTGAGTTCGCAGATGGGGCTGCAGTTAGAATTTTACTAACGATCAAATTGGTGAATGACAACAACTCTAAGAAGATAGCTCAACTATTTTACTGAGGGTCTTGTCAACGGCGCAATGCGGATTATGTGTACGTTATCGCCTCGCAATCGGTCAGAATCCGACGAGTTACCTGATGCAGTTTTTATTAAATTCGACGATGATACTATTGGCACTAGATACAAAGGTAGTGACAGCTTAGTTGCAATTGCAACAAAAGGCTATGGGGATGTGGAAAGAAGAATCCGTTAATCTTGAGCTGGGCTGTAACGGTTCATAAGCTTCAGGGCACCACATTAAATAAAGCGGTAATTGGTATGTTGCTTTAAGTGGACAAGACAAGTGGAGCCACCTGTCACCCCAGCAGAAGCCGGCCACGGCAGCAGCGCGCGTAGGCACGCCTCTCCATTCCGGGGGCGAGCCCTCTGCCGAAGAGTGCCAGACCGTAAGGGATGGCCCTGGGCCAGCCGGGGTGCAAGGGATATATGTCGAAGACAACCTCACCTCCGGCTTAGCACTACGACCCTCAGTCGGCGTACGGTTTTAGTCGGTTCGAGTCCGACATAAACCGTTCCCTTCGGGCTCCGGCGGGGGAATCCGAGGGGATTTCCGCACGATAAAAAGACCACCTCAGGAGTAGATATACCCTTTTATAAACACAGTTATTATTATTATTAAGTGAGGAATTGTCTCGGTTTCACTCTGAAATTTCGTGATTGTCTCAGGAGTAGCACCAACCCTTACGAGTATCGCGTTAGCCCTACATACTACTACCTAGTTTCTATCGATCAATTGCGGTACTGTGACCTAACTCCTAACCGTTAAGGAGTTCTATAGATTCACTATCAACACAGCAGCATCAGAAGTTGATTCAAGCATATCTCACAAGTAACACGTTAGCCCTATTTTGTAGTATACTAATTTATCATCCACCAATGGCAGTACTGTCTCCCAACTCCTAATAGTTAAGGAGTTCAGTAGCTTCATCATCAGCACAGCAGCATCAGATGTTGACACCCTGAAGCATATACCTGAGTAAGACATTATTACGTAACAAAAGCACCATACGCAAACGTTAACGAGTTCTGTAGCTTCACTATCAACACAGCAGCATCAGTAGTTGATTCAAGCATAACTCACAAGCAACACGTTAGCCCTACATACTACTAAATATTTATCATCCACCAATGGCAGTACTGTCTCCCAACTCCTAACCGTTAAGGAGTTCAGTAGCTTCATCATCAGCACAGCAGCATCAGATGTTGACATCCTGAAGCATATACCTGAGTAAGACATGATTACGTAACAAAAGTACCATACGACCATACAATTTTCGATAGTTGCCCTCGATTTCTCTTGGATCCCATCATCAGATCCTGACCTGGTTAAAATGGGACCACCTCAGAAGTGAACCCTATCCAACAAAAAAATAAAATTTGAAATCCGTCTATAATTGGCGGAGATATCGGTGAACATACATAAAATAAAAAAAATATTATGTATACAGACGAATTGAGAACCTCCTCCTTTTTCGAAGTCGGTTAAAAAGTATCTTTCGACTTTTGAGTTCTTTACTGACACTTTTGGGTTGATATTAAATTGTAATGTACAATGTAATGGAAATTCAAAGGGAATGCATTACATCGTATTCTTTTCATTGATATTTTTTCAAATCAGTCTACCTAATAAAAACGAAACTTACAAGGGCATCGTATGTCAGAAATTTATCTGTCATTCGATGGCATATGGATGCCTGATACGAGTTCAAAATTTATTCATATACCTACCTATCCACGTAACATCTGTTCTATTAGAAAACGTAATTTGTAAGTTAATTTGCGAAGCAATCACATTAATAAAATAGCAAGCATACGTTTGCTTGTAATATAAGGTGTCTGCCAATAAATTATGCTCTAATGTAAGACCCCAAGGCATGAATTCTTAAGCAGCCTGAATGCTATACTCATATACGTAAATTATACGACTGTATTAATTTTTCTGCCTTACTTTGTAAGATTTGAATAGTAATTTTAAATTGTATTAGGATTTGTAAAGCGTTGTTAAGGTAGGACTAGCACAGCCTGTTTACTTAATCATGAGAACTGGTGGTATTTTAACTATGTTGTTTGTAATCCGATTAATGTCAAACCTGCCTACCTTGGCTCCTTGGTCCATGTCTTAAAATCGTTCCTGTTTATATTACACTATAATATTAATATTTCAAGGAATTAGTATCCTACTATTACACTGTCACTACGTTAATCTGTACACACGTGTTAGACTGCTGGAAAGTTGTTAGGGGGGGTCCATAAATTACGTGAGGTGTTTAAGGGGGGAGGAGGTCGAGTCAAATCTCATCTAATCTTACGTTGGGGAGAGGGGGGTCTCGGCAAATATCACGACATCTTACCATTACAGGAAATTTAAAAAAACACCTCACGTAATTTTATAATTATACCGTGGTCTATGGGCATGTGCAACACCAGGGTCTCTGCTAAAGCCAAACCATCGTGGTGCCACCACCACTGGAAAAAACGGCATTAAATAATCGTTCAAAATTATAAAATTAAATGATTTTTGCAGAGTAATTTAAAAAGTGTAATGAAACTGTTTTCATATCATTTTGGACTTTAGACGTATAGAAATAAAGTCTAAAAATTAATATCATTTTTTGCAGTGATTGCGGCACCACAATGGTTTGGTTTAAGTAGAATCGACGCTGCTGTCAACCCTAAACCTTCTAATGCCCTTCTTGAAGAACACCATATTATAGATTACCTTTATACATTTTTTTATAGTTTTGGTCTGTTTGTTACAGTGAGATGGCGCGGTGGAAAGCGCTCCAGCATGGACAATCAACAGCTTGGTTTCTTTTCTTCTGCATTCTGCAACTGGCGAGAGCAACGCCTGGTAAGAGAGTGCTTTTTATTAAAAAACTCAATTTACTCCGAATTATTTACAAATTATAACATGCAATCGTCATATTGTAACTTATACTATAATGATTGACTTTGTGAAAAACTAAGTAATTTTTTTTTAAGTAATTATATTTACTCCGATTTTTTTACAAATTATAACATGCAATTGTCATATTGTGTCTTTAACTTATACTACAATGATTGACTAAGTACCTGTTTCATTAAAAGGAAATTAAATTTTTCACAATGGTTACAAGCATGACTGCATTTTTATACGATTAGGTTCATTGAATGACACGGTGTTGCTATTTTATTACTGTATCCATTCACAATATTCGTATTTGTAAACATAGAGGGCACAATGGAGTATTGATCTGCACAAACTCGATTAATGATTTGATCCTGTTATCTTCAATGTTATATGTTTACATGAATATTTATGTTGTGTGTGGAAAATAAAAAGAGTTCAGTATTTTACCGTACCCCCTCCCGAGGAGGGCCGTAAGGGATGGCCATGGGTCAGCCGAGGTGCGAGGGGAATGTCGAAGACAACCTCACCTCCAGCCTAGCACTACGACCCTCAGCCGGCGTACGGTTTTAGACGGTTCGAGTCCGACATAACCTCCCCTCCCAGCTCCGGCGGGGAGGTACCCGAGGGGATTTCCGCTCGAAAAAAAAAAGTAGAATATCACTAGCATTTGTCCGCAGCCCCGCCCGCGTGGATGTCGATTACCCCTATGCGATCAAACATAACCTGTGTCTTTTCCAAGGTTTAATCTATTCCTATACCAAATTTCATTAAAATCGGTTCAGTGGTTTAGGCACGACAGCGTAATATACAGACAGAGTGACTTACGCATTTATAATATTAGTATGGAGTGGAATTTGCACCGCGCGCCGGATTATCGTTCTACTCAATCAGTAAATATTCCCGCTTGCAGATGACGTTTTGCCTTGATGGGGCTATAAATAAATAATTATAGCATGTATATCTTCCCCCTAACTGGTTTAAGTTAATTTATGCAATACAAATGTGAAATTAATTGCCTAAAAGCTAAAATTAACGTGCTACAAGAATCTACCGTTCCATGAAAACATGCCACAGACTGTGTTTTCTAATTGGAACAAGCGCTTATAAGGATAGTCGTCTTTTCCTTTGCGGGAGTCTCAAATATATGTGCTCACTGTGTTCACGTGTACTAAGTAATACTGTTTTTTAAGGCTGAACATAGTCTGGACAGGGCGAGAGAGGCTCGTAAGACCAGGCCGCGTAGATTATACACGTACAACTACGTCAACAATGTCCTGACATGTACTACCTGCAACCGCACCTTTAGCAACAAACTGGGATACACCAGCCATATCCGGGCGCATGAACGAAGAAATTCACCAGTCCAGCGTCAGTCGCCGTAGCCGAAATCGGCTGGGAATCATCATCATCATAACCAAAACCATTTATCTTGATTGTTAAAAATTTGAGCTCAATCGATGCAGTACTTTTCGATTTTTGAAGGATATAGGTACACACCAACTTAACATTGTATTAATATAGATATAGATTACGGTAAGCGATGGCAATAATTCCGCAAGACAAAGTAAACGTTCACTTGAAAATTTAAACCTGCCAGGTAAACAGTTTAACTCAGTTATTTAGTTAGAGGGAGCGCTAGTTACCTCTAATAGTCCCAATAAATCGAAATAACGACATGGCATACTGTTTTCCTACTAGCTTTTGCACAAACAAGAAACTGGTTTTTTGGCTTTTAATGTAGGTACAGACTACAAAAGAGATAAGGCAACACTTTTTCAAATAGGTAAACTTGTATGTAAAGGTGCAACCGTATCCCTTTTGTCGATTGCACTTATTGGGCACTGGTACATTATTTAGACTTAACAAATGTATTTGAACTTCATCCATACTATCCATACTAATATTATAAATGCGAAAGTAACTGTCTATCTGTCTGTCTGTCTTCTGTCTGTCTGTATGTTACGCTTTCACGCCTAAACCACTGAACCGATTTTGATGAAATTTGGTATAGGGGTAGATTAGACCATGAGAAAGGACATAGGCTATGTTTGGTCGCGATAACCGACATCCACGCGGGCGGAGCCGCGGGCAAAAGCTAGTAGGTATAAAGAAGATATGTAAATTGACGCGTACACTTACTAACGAAGTGCATACTTATCACAGACGCTCAGATTACCTACTAAAATATCTGTAGAGGTAGTACAATAATGGTCCTCTTGGTGATATCCCGCAGAAAAAGCGTAAACTAGAGGATCGCAATGGAATAGTTATTCCCTTAGAATCCGTTGTAGTAACCGGTTGAGGAATTCAAGTGGAATGCGCCTTTTTCTTAGGTACGAATCGCGCACGTGACTATTGGCGAAGCATGTTATACTTACGGAATTTCTATCAGCCGGTCCCTTTTCTTGTTCGCTGTCTAAGTGGCATATAAAAAGATAACGCTTATAAATATTCAATAGGTACGTCACGATTCAAAGTTAGCATTAACCGAAACAATGTAGAAGGAAAACGAACGGCAACATTGCAAAATCTTAATTAATTGTGCAGAGGCCTAACGAGCTAAGGTCTCGTGCACCTGTCGATTCTCTTATTTATTACTGTTTGTTCCTGTGAGAGTATACTCGCCTAGCTGAACTCACCTCTATTCTAATCTGAATACAATACGTATATGGTTGCCAAGGCCACTAATTAAACTGAGATTGAAAACATTCTCCGTACGTTTGACGTTTTTTTTAGATGGCTTTTGTATTTAATTTACAGGACCGTGTGAAGTCGAGACGGGACAATCCAGCATTATAGTAGACATAGAAGAGAGTAGAAGAGATCGTAAGTAGTGGTTTTTTATGTAACGAAAATTGGTAGGTATATGAGTTCCATGCACTCTGTTCGTAAGAAGAAGATACTTCAATTATAAAACAATAGTAAGTACCTACCTATCTCTCGTTTAGCTGTACGATGTTGAAAAAGTTCTGTGATTTCTCTACGAAGTGACTTCTGATGCAAGCTTGTTGCAGCTAATATAATTTATTGTGTATGACTACAGACTTCTAATGTAAATATCGATCATTAAGCTAGCAAGCTAAGCTACATTTCGATGTCTCTTACCTCAAAATTCCGTGACCATTTTAATATAATACAACCACTTAAACGTAACCAGTGAAATATGTTTTCTTTTTTTTATTGCAGAAGTTAACCAAAGCACAGTACCAGCGATATTGCCGATAGTAGGAGAGCCCAATGTAGATGTGGAGTTGTCTACGGTGTTCCCTAAAGGCCCGACGGTGTTCCAGCTAGATGGAAAGCGTTTGCAACTGCTTCAGCCTCTTGATAGAGATGCGGACAATTTGTCGCATATGGTGTTTCAGGTATGTTAATGACTTTAGGGCTCCTCGACTTAGGAATGCCAAAGGCATGCGTGTGGTAATATTTATTTAGATAGCGTAACTGAATGATCTTTGATGATCGCTTTAATTACCTTTAACATAATTGTGAATATACTCGTAGATGTATTCAAAAATTTTATGGGATACTTTTTTTGAAAAAAAAAAAAAAAAAATCTTGAATGTGTTTAACGTAAAGGAAGGCCTAGTAGCTAACCGGTTTCCTTAGTAAAAAAACGTGACTCAATTTAATTATCTACATAAAATGATTCCCAATAAATCAGTTGATTTGGACTATTATTTACAAATGTTATTTAATACAGTCGTTTTAAAGTTATTTGTCATATAATTTATTAAGTCATAAACACATCACAACTAATATAATCTACTAAAACCAAATTCAACCTAATTCATTGCGCATTGGAATCCAAAATCGTTCGTTAAAACTTTATGACATCAGTATCCGAAAAACTAAATTAATGAGACCCCTCTGGGTAATACGATAGTTATTAATGTGTATTCAATCTAATTTGGTGAATAATTAATGATGTATTTTGCAGCTGGTCTGTCAGGTGAAAGCTACGAAGAAGCGGCGGACTATACCTGTGATAGTAAGAGTGTCGGACATCAATGATAATGAGCCAGTTTTCCAAGGCACGCCTTATGAGACTAGTGTATCTGAGGTAAGCTATTTTACATACATACAATGTATTTTCACATCATCATTTGAAGAGATATGAGTACCTAGAGTACGCTTCAATCCAAGCTTAAAGATACCTCAACAGCAAGTGAAATCATTTTCTGGTCACTGCCTAGCTAAATTGGAATTGGCGTGACTGTTCTTATGTATTTATGTATGTATGTTTTCAATATATGTCTGATCGTTTCATTAGGTACGTAATTATTGTTGAAAATTTGTGATTAATTGCATAATAATGCTTTCGAATACAGAAGGCATACTTTTCGAGATAGTTGAATAAATAGTGACTTTGTAATTAGTTGGTATGCGGCTAGCATTCACCTTTTGTTGCGTGACGCGTGTGAGCTTTTGTTCTTTTTATGGTCTGTGTTCAGGAGCTATGGCTGTGCATTGGTATATTCACCGTAATAACTAAACAAAACTGGTCCTGTACTGGCCACACAGGAATTAAGGATACTCCTTTAAATGTAAACGTGTATATTTAGGTATACCTATGCTTGTACGTGTAAATCTGAAATCTAATCGTAACTTGTATTTCTTAAAAAACGTAAGTGCTAACTTAATATATAATAATTACGTACGTGCAAGAGCATAGCTATGTTGTGCTATGTGTCTGACATTAATATAAAGTTCAAAATAATATAAATAATTCAAAATGTTTAAATTTTCGCACACCTTAATGGCACGATATATATAAGATAATATATCTACACCTTGATTACCAGCTTTCAAGCTGATAAATCATTTCACTTAATTTTATTTGTTTTTTTTTTCTGTATCCATGAAATAACAATAACAATTATTATCATCACAGCTGGTACCACTCGGCACTACAATCTTCGATGGTATCAAGGCAGTGGACATCGATGCCGGAGTCAACGGCTTGTCAGAATATTTCATAATACCGGGAGATAACCAAACCCTGGAAGCGGCTAATGCAGTCGACGGATACGGCTATTTCTCGATACCACTACCCCACCAAGGACAGGTCACAGTGAACAGGACATTGGATTATGAGCGCACGCAGAAGTATCTAGTCACTATTCTTGCTTCTGTAAGTATTTTGAGGATAAATTATTTTTGATTGTGTGTGTGCTTCTTTTATATCTCGCATCTAGTTCACTCTGAATGGAATTAACAGTTTATTCTCAATTCTCAATATCCCATGGGTTGTAATACTTTGAATTTCTTGTTTAGCCCGTTGAAAAACACACCATCAGCTCATATCTGCATATTGGTTGTTAATACGAAGTCATCATGGGTTTCCAAGTAAAGCTACCCCACGTTGCCTACTGGCGGATGGGTGGTCAATTACCTGTCGGGGCTTCTAAGGAATCCCGTTATTAGGGTACCTATATCTAGAGTGCTTTCGTAATAGATATACTTGTAATGGGACACAGTGTGGTACGACTGTTCAGTTTCCACATAGACACTTCACCCTGGTGTAAGGGTTACCACATGTAGTATGACGCTATATGAGTAATATAATATACCAACCATTTTAATTTTACAGGACCGCGCTCGAGATACGAAGCATCGTCTGTCCAGTACCACTACGTTGACCGTGAACGTGCAAGACGATGATGACCAGGATCCTTCATTCATTTACAAGGGATGCACACTACACGAAGGGGCTTGCTTCAACCCGGAATATAGTAGTTATGTAAGTACCTAATAGTAGATTAGTAGCTGAGGGCTGTAAGGCATCAATTGCAGCCCTAGATATTTAGGTGCACGACGAGCGCAGCGAGGGCGCCTATAGTTCTAGGGTGCAATTGGTTCTTACACCCGAGCTAACTATTCTGCTTTACATCTCGATTGTGAGGTAAGTGGAAAAAACCGGCATTACAAGAATAAAACATTTTATTTGTTGAAATTTACAGTGAAATGAGAACAATTTTCAAATTTTAATGACAGGTATTTTTGGGTATGTTAATAGTTTGAGATGTTTTTGCCTAATTAGCACGTATTTATATAAAAAATACCAAAAACGAACAATATTTAAAGTAAAAGTTTTCTATTCCCGCCTTTTTACCCGACTGCCGAAGGAAGGAGGGTAATCTTTTTCGAGATGTATACATATGTATGTATGTCCATTTATTTGGCACGGCCTACAGCCTGAACGGCTTTACGGATTTCGACATGTGAGGTATCATTTGATTCGCCGTGATTGTGTGAGTGACTCCAGGTATCTAAAAATTTCGAGAAAATCTAAATGGCGGATTTTTGGCGCTAAAACGTATGCTATCAAAAATATTTCTGACTCAAACTTATCGTGTAGGGTATCAAAATGAAGGAAATTGGAAGGAGATTACCAAAATATATACATGTCATATCATAACTAAAAAGTTCTTTAGTTGATTTGCCAATCATAAACCGAAAGAAAATGAATGGGTACCGCCTGCTATCAAACTTATTTCAATCTTTTCAGAGGCAGTCGGGTTTTTTATTTTTTTATCATTTGTTTTATTAAATATTTTTGAACGAAATTGAGCTTCGCCGTTCGATATTTAAAATTAATGACTATTATACTCACACTTAGACAAAGCTGAATAGCAAAGCGACCTCTTTGGTCATTAGGCTGAATGCATGATGTCTATTGCCAGTCTGATGGTTAGATGTACGCGAACTTTTAGAAAATAGAATAATTACTTACCGCCCTAGGGCTACATTATTACCTTAGAGCGCTAATTAGTCACCTACAGGCCCCATTTGGAGGTAATAAGAACCTACTTACCGAACATGAGAGATCTAAAGAATATTATATTACCACGCTGATCTCATCATATGTTATGTATAGTTTAAGCTCCAATTGGTGAAGTGATTGTGTGGTTCTGGTACCTATAAACTAATCTTCGATAAATATTATACAGATACAGAGCCTTACCCGTTATTTAGCAAGTGCATTCACTAGCAGGTGAGGTTGGCTTGAGTTTGGGAAAACTCCCAACTTCTGTTTACCTTCACACGATGTCCAATCTAGGACTCAAAAGCTAAAGCTAAAAGCTATTACTAGAATATAATTATCCATAAAACTAAAATAATATGTAGTCTTCTTAAGTATTTTTTTATATCACAGCTAGACTATAAATTAATACGATTTAATTAGATGGAAGTGGATGATCCCATTTCAAAGGAACGAGGAGCCTATAAAATGTTACAATTTAATTTATTACCTGGCTATCTAATGGTTTATGTACCTCAGCATAAACATTGTAGTTAATGGCTTTGAATAAAGAGTTACTTAGAATTTCAATTACTCGTTAGTTTCATTGCTTCCTACAACTAATGTTACAATAAAGTACAAACGCAGTGCGTTTAGAGACCACCCGTCTTCAAAATTGCACCACGCTCCAATCATATAGAAATTTAAAAGAAATTTTAATGTACACTACAGCTGCGTCACTATCACCACACGGCCTCACACCGTATCCAGTATGATACGAGCACCTAACTACCTATAAGTCGCCTATTTCTGCCCCTTAACTAAAGATATCTGGTGACTCAACTCGCCTACAGAGGCACCTGGCACTGCAATATTGTAATCTTCTTTTGAGCATTACTTTCGCAATCAAGTGAAACAAACACACCTTTGTTCGGAAACTTCCGATCCCTTCACACTATATAGTCTACTTCGTCCTCGATATGACGCTATTTCCAAATAGATAGGGATAGAACAGAAGACCTAGAACTCCCTGCCAACTCACGTGTTTCCTTCTTCCTACAGTCCCGGGTCCTTTAAGCGGGGCGTGAAAAGGCATCTGATGAGGCCGTCAAGCTGAGTGCCATCACTGTTAACATGGTACATGTTTACGATGGTGACCCTCTTTCCGAGACTTTGCCTGTAGCTTACCATCAGGCGAGGTGAAGGCCAATAGAGGTGTCCTTTATAAAAAAAATAAACATAAGTTTTCACCAAGATACACTACAATTGCAGGTCAACAGCGGAGTTCTAGCCGGAATTCTCACTATCGAACCGGAGAAGATCCAGGCAGTCGATATGGATACGTTAGATGCGAGAATACGATACAGTATCGACAGTGGAGAACCTGATTCTTACAATACGTACTTCGCGATAGACCAGAATACCGGTGCTGTGAGGCAGCTGGTTGCCGTTGACACTACTATCGCTAAGAAGTTCCAATTGGTTATAAAAGTAAGTTCTAGAATCTTCTCGAAATAAATAAATATATAAGTAAGTGGTATAAGTTTCAATCGCGATCGTGAAGTTCTGAGTGAAATTCTCGCATTTGGCAGGGTATTAGGGTTCACATATTACTTCCCCCATGAGCGCGGGCCTGGGGGTGACGGGTGGAGCCGCCTGTCACCCCAGCAGAAGCAGGCCACGGCGGCGGCGCGCTGAGAAGCGCGCCTCCCCATCCCGGGGGCGAGGCCGGGACACCGTTGTTCCCCCTCCCGAGGAGAGCCAGACCGTAAGGCATGGCCTTGGGTCAGCCGGGGTGCGAGGGATATGTCGATGACAACCTCACCTCCGGCCTAGCACCGCGACCCACAGTCGGCGTGCGGTTTTAGTCGGATCGAGTCCAACATAACCTCCCCTCCCGGCTCCGGCAGGGGAGGTATCTGAGGGGATTTCCGCATGAAAAAAAAAAGGGGTTCACTTATTACTTCTGTTAGTACTGTCATTAACAGTAGTTATATATTAATAGACTGATTCTCTATTACCTGGATGCAAATTTTGCAATGGGATTTAGATTCTGGGATTTAGACGTTCTGGGATTTGGACATTTTGTGATTTAAACAATTTGGGAATATGGACATTTTAGAATATGGGCATTCTAGGACACGGAGGATTTACAACATTTGGGCATTTTGAGAATTAGACATTCTAGGTTCAGAATGAACCTAAACTGACAAAATGTTATGTTATGTTATGGAAATTTGAAGTAATTCAGATTCCCCCTGTAAGGTAAAAGGTTGTGGGTTCAAGTCCCACTTCAGCATTTCATTTTTCCCGATGCATTCGAATTAATATTATTTGTAATGCCTCTGAATTACCTACAGGCAACAAAGCTATCATATTAAATTTGTCACTTCTATGAAACTTTTACAATTTTCTTTTTGTCTATAGGCGGAGGAAGCAACCGAAGCTCGTCGTTTCACAACAGCGAAACTAACGATCACAGTACGACCGGTAGACGCGAGCCCACCGGTCGTTGAAGCATCTTCAGACGAAGGAGTGGTCGAAGAGAATTCTCCTAAAGGCACCCATATACTGGATTCAAACAATGAGCCCGTCCGATTGACTGTCTCGGATCCTGACTTGGTAATGGAACTTTTTAAATAAAATATTTTGTGTGAAACAGGGTCTTTTTGTGTAGTTATGTAAATTTGAAATAAACACACACATTATTAATTATTTAAAGGAAGACTCCTATTTTTTTTAAAGAATTAGTACGGAAATTACTAATATTCCCTCTAACCCTTTCAAATAAGCTAAATTGCTTGTGCCAGGAGTGGGCTTACGTCGGTAGTATAATGGCCAGAATTCGAACCCGGGACTTCTAGATCGTAAAGCCAACTCCTTAACCATTAAGCTACTGATGCTTGATTGTTGATATTAGTCTCATTTACGTACCTACTATATAATGCAGTTTATTACTTTGTGTGAATACATGTAGGGGAGAGAAATAACACAGAGACAACTATTTTATCTCATAAATAGATTCCTTGAGTGGCGCAATCAGCCACAGTTAGTTTATCTTGTACTAATTTTTTTTTCGTCATTACAGGGGCCAGGTGATCCTATACCTCACTATACATTCGAGTTGACAACAAATTTCTTCGACGTGGACAAGGATGGATATTTGATTGTCAGCAATGAGAAACTCGACAGAGATTACCCGAACACTGGCAAATTTAGATTCCAGGTGCGTATTATTTCTTAAATATATTTCTGTCTCGGTAGTACATAAGACTGTGAGATCCTGGGTTCGATTTCAAGTTATTTGTTATCGAAATTCCTTTTTAGGAAACATCGATAGATTCGCAGCAGCGATTATGATTCTTATATCGAGGGTTGGGTGTTAAAACCCGATAAGTGAAAAAAAAGCGAAATTAGTTTTATTAGCCCAATAGAATCAGAATTTTTTGCTCTTCCTAGTGATGTTTCCAGATAACCCTATTTTAGAGTGTAACATAGTAATGTACTAACCAAATAACCCAGTAAGTGCATTACTAAATAATAATTTTAGTTGAAAATACTCTAAAGCTAGTTATACTTAAACATTTCAAATTTTGTTTTACGAGAGAACCCGATAAAATGTATTTATTGGTATTGAAATCTTAAGGATAACCACGTCAATCACACTAATACAAAAGATAAAAGCACATAATTTTGTGTAACGGGTTTTAACACGAGAAGTAATTCAATACAAAACAAAAAAATCGAAAATTAAAATCAGTATAAATGAATTAATGGGTTTTAGCTCTAGATGATTTATCATGAATACACGTAATACGAAAATATAAAATACAATAAAATATATTTATTGGCATTTTATATCTGAACTATAGCGTAAAAATAGAATGTTTGTCAACGTAAAACAAGGTAAATATTTTTTTATTTCCTATGAAATGTATAATAGGTAAGGTTATAACCTCCGCTTATACCCGGAGAGAATCTCACTACGCAACACCGTGTCCTTCGCGTAAAACCCAAAGGTAAACGTGTTGAGCGCGGCCAACGCAGAACCAAGTGGTGGCTGCTTGATGAAGCCAAGTCCCAGAGTTTCGTCTCAGCTATCGGTGCGCTAATATATATATATAAGTGCGTTATAATATGCTATAAGTGCGCTAATGCTGTAGACGAACCCGTGCAATATTGCTGGAACGAGATTCAGGCAGTTAATCTTGAGGCGGGGAAGGCAGTGCTCGGCACGCCCAAGGGTGGACGCAAGTGTGACGAGGACACCTGGTGGTTGAACGACACAGTCCAGAAGGCGATCAGGGTGAAGAAAGCCCTCTTTAGAAAGTGGCAAGCGTCCAAATCTCCCGAAGACTGCGAGAAGTACAAAGCGAACGAATAATAATAAACGTTAATAATGAACGCGCCACTAGGAGAGCCATAGCCAGGGTCAGACGAGACCACTTGCAATCGCTATACATCAAGTTGGAATCGTTTGAGGGACAAAAGCTCATCTATAAGTTGGCGCGCTCCAGGGCTGAAGCGGCGCAGGCTATAACCTAGTGCCGCTGCATCAAAGGCCCTGGGGACAATCTGTTGTACGAGGAAGTCGCGGTGAAGGAGAGATGGCGCTCATACTTCCACGAGCTGCTGAATAAGCAGCATCAAGAGTTGCAGCCACCAGAACTCCCTCCAAATCAAGGACTAGTGCCGCCGATAACGCCTGCAGAAGTCCAGACTGTCATTCGTCGCATGAAAGAAAAAGAAAAGAAAGAAAGAGGGGCCCGTGGTGTGGGCATCCTCGCTAACCTTTATAACCGTGTCCTCCTCACCGGTAAAATCCCAAACAAGTGGAGGCTGAGTGTCATTACGCCAGTCTTCAAGGGTGGTCTTCGGTGAAGGAGTGTGGTAGTTACCGAGGTATAAAGATAATGTCCACCATGAAAGACCATGAAGCTTTACGAGCGGATAATCGATTCCCGGATCCAACAGAAGAGTACCCTCTCGGAGTGTCAGTATGGGTTCCGCTCCGTACACGGGACTATGGATCCGGCGTTCGCCCTAAGGATCGTCGCGGAGGGATACAGGGCGAGGAACACGCCCCTGCACTTTCTATTCCTAGACATGCAGAAAGCCTTCGACTGTGTGCCTCGCGCGATGATCTTGTGGGCATTGAGGTCCAAAGCAGTCCCAGAGGCTTACATCGACACCATCCGAGACTTTACCGAGATTCCGGTTCCGTGCTTTGGACCGCTGTTGGCGACACAAAAACCTTCCCCACCACCGTCGGGGTACACCAAGAATCCGTAGTTAGTCCCATACCTGTTCAGCTTGGTATTAGACGCTTTGTCGGACAGCATCGGAGACTCACATGAGCAGCCTCCGTGGTTGCTTATGTATGCTGATGACACTGCGCTGATGGACGCAGATAGGAACAGATTGGTTTGACGCGTGAAAGTTTGGAAGGAGGCACTTGAGAACGGCGCCGGTCTGAAGCTTAATGTGGCGAAGACTGAATATTTGGCGTTAAACTCCACAGATCCCATACCCGTCCGCATAGGCGATCACTTGGTCGAGCGCACGGATCAGGTTAAGTACCTGGGATCTGTACTTCACGTTTCTGGTGACATCGACTACGACGTCAAGGCACGTATTGCTGCCGCGTGGGCTAAGTGGCGGGAAATGACTGGCGTCACATGCGATGCTAAAATGCCAGTTAGGCTGAAGGGGTAGGTCTATAAAACGAGAGAGAGCCACCTCCGCTGGTGCGGCACCGTCGTGCGGCAACCGCCCAGCTACGTGGGTAACAAATGCCTGGCAATGGTGCCCCCAACGGCTTCAGGTAGAAGGGGTAGGCCCAAGAAGTGCTGGCTTGGCTTCGTGGAGGGTGACATACGTGCAAACGATCTCACTTCCTTGGACGCCCAAGATCGTGCGAAGTAGAGGAGGAAGAGCCGGAAGGCGGACCCTGACCTCCGAGGGCACCGTGGCCTCGAATGCAATCAGGACTAACGTCTTTATGTGGATGATGATGATGAGGCATTTTTAGTACTACTCAAAATACACGTGCAACTATCAGTCCATCTGGAGCAATTATACCAAAGATAGATACCGATCAGTATTATCAAAAAAAAAGATCTAGGAACGATGTGCAAATAAGAAATCATTCCCGAGGAATTTCATGGGTGGATCCACAGCCTGAAAACATATCTGAATCTAAAAGCGACAGTAATTACCTATAATAAAAGGATTATCGTGATTTACTTGATTTTTGTTCAAATAATAAAGCGAATAATTAATAGAAACATAATTTTAATTTTGGGGTAAAACCCAATAAGTCAGCCCCCAATTTACTAATTACAATTTTATGCAAAAGTTTATTATTAAACATGACAAAAATCATAAAATATAGTATAATGGATATATAATTTTGCTAAATTACTAAGTAATTTGCATCAATTTATTATATTTACCTATTTTTTATTGCCAGCAAACTTTAACATCGATTATCTCGAAAGTTAATTTTTCGCACTTAACGGGTTTGAACACTCAACCCTCGATATTTCAAATCATAAGAATCATAATTGCTGCTGCGAAAAATAAAATACAGATTCGAAATTTCGGTCTAGGTCTGGTTTCTATTTGAAAACTCTTAGTTGGAGTTATGAAAGCAATATGTATGGACAATAAGCTCAGAATCTTTCTTTTAATATTCAAGCTTATATGGCGAGTGAGTCAGACGATATTACAATATCAGCAAATAAAGACTGAAACAAAACATATTTATTAAATTAATTTTTCAGTATTAAATAATGCTAACTATACAAATCAAATACATGGGAAAAATGAATCTTCTCGGGCGGGACTCGAACCCGCGATCTTTCCCTTACAGGGGGGTATGCGTTGATCAATTCGGCTACCGAGACACGCCCGATGTGATTCGTATTTTCCTTCTATTTTTATCGGTATTTTTATCGGACATTGTCAAAACATTCCCCCTGTAAGGGAAAGATCGCGGTTTCGAGTCCCCATGAGAAGATTCATTTTTCCCTATGTTTTGGATTCATATTTATTCAATTATTATTGAATCGTTATTCAATAATTTACGTGGGAGTTTACGCGAATGTTACACATTGAAATAATAATTATGCTGTATAGCTACCGAAACTTCGGATACAGTGTAAATACCAAATAAATCGCCATAGAATCCGTTAAAAATACTTTTACTTATTGAATCTTTTTCCATTGTAGGTGGTAGCTCGCGAAGCGAATGGCGGAGCAGCATCGGCGCCGTATTCTCTAGCAGTGCGACTGTTGGACCAAAACGACAACGCACCAATGATACCTAAAACACAACCCATCATTATTCCCGCCAGCCTGGAGCCTACCGAAGTGCACAAGGTACGATCCAATATTTATATAGCTTTACGGATTTAACATACGTACATACAGTCACGTCTCTGTCCAAGCGGGATAGGCAGAGACCATAGTTTTTCACTTACTACGATCCTGACATAGATCTTTCGCATACTTGTTCGCTGGTTTCGGGTACTTTCTTTAAAATGTCTGTCATTTTATTGATTACGTATGTCTAGGTCGACCCCTACTGGCTTGCTCATTCAGTTTACAGATATTAATTGATAGAAATTGTATACAAACATTCCAAAAGTCAAGTTCACCTGATGGCGGACGCACTAGACCTGCAGCCTGCGTGAGACTCTCGTCCTGTGAGAGACCGTTGAGTCTCTTCCTATCAAGAAGACAGACTGTCGCTCCCGCGGTAGCCAAAGTATGCAAAAAGGGGTCCCTTTTGCATACTTTACCTACTACGGGAGCTGAGGTGGAAGGCCCAGATGCAACAGAGTGCAAATATTTGTTTGTATAAATATGGGTATTCGTCGTATGTTAAGCCGTCGGTCACGGTTGCCATACGAATATCTATGGCAGTGGTTACGAGTAGTTAGAGCCCTAAAAGCCCAATAACTGGTTTAATTGCAATACTTCGATATCGCATTTGGCCTGTGGAGGTCAGATGGCAGTCTCTTCAGAGAACATTTAGAAGTTCAGCCAAATCCGTAGCTAGACTAGTAAAACAGACCACAAACTCCAATCTGAAAGCTTCGGACGCGACTGAGATTAACGCGAAGATGATAAAATGCATGCTAATTTCAAAGATGAAATCGACCTGCGAGTAATTATAACAATGTAACATATCCTTCCCCAGGTGGAGGCCGTAGACATCGATGAGGGTGAGAACGCACGCGTCACGTACGCCATTTACCATGTGTCTAACAATGGCGGCAACAAGTTCACTATTGACCCTAACACGGGAGTTATATGTAAGTCGCACCATTTCTATTAATACACGTCAACAATCTACCCTCAAGGTATTTTCGTTAGTATTTTTTGGCTGTAATGCACTATGACGTATGCGCTATGACTTATGTATAGGCAACAAATCCACTATAGTAGAAACCAATCGACTTATGATCAATACAGACTAAGCGGCAAAATGCTCGAGTACTTTGTGAGTGGTAATTAAATATCAACCTTATTCCATTTATACAAGGCTGTAAATAGTATGCAGTACAATGATAGGACTGTAATTACCACTTGAAAACTCGATCAGTTTTGTTGACCTGTTGATTTTTTGAAGTTTACATGAAGATATTATCAAAAAAATTGCAGTTATTTTTTCCATACCTACTCTTATGTCGTCATAGTACATTAAACATGCCTTATTGTGTGTGTCACTGTGTTAGCATGTAGCACTCAAAATGGCTATGGAAACTACGAAGAATAAAACTACCCATGAGGGTACCCGGACTCCGTCCGGGGAATCCCTTGCTGTGACTGGTGGTCGAATGGACACCCATTCGGCGACCAGCCATGGCGACCCCCGCCCGGGTTCATCCCGGATGGTATATGGGAGGGGTCACCACAGTCCCACAGGCCCATGGGTGTGCCTCAAAACCACCCAAAACGGCGACGCGGAAGACGTGTCGACTCGTGCTGGCTCGGAGATGGAGTCGCAGATGCCCTAGCGGCAAAGCTAAGGGAGTCGCTGGACACGGGTGACGTCCGCATCACCAGACCCAACAAATGCGCGAGTCTGCGCATTTCGGGTCTGGATGACGCGGCCACGACGGAGGAGATAATCTCCGCCGTCGTGGAGGCGAGCGGCTGCCCTCGTGATCAGGTGAGGTCAAGCGAAATCCGCTTTGGCCTGTACGGTCACGGGTCGGCAGTCGTGAGCTGCCCCGTCGCGGCGGCCGAAAAAGTGGCGGACGGACGAAGCTTCCTTATCGGGGGCTTCCTGAGGGCACAGGCGCATCTCCTGCAGCCACGCGAAGCCAGGTGCTTTAGGTGCCTGGTCGTGGGGCATGTGGGAGTGCAGTGTACGGCGGAAGTCACCGTGGGAGACCGGTGCTTCCGCTGTAGTCAGCCCGGTCACGTGGCCCTTGCCTGTGACGCTCCGCCACGCTGCTTTAAATGCGTGGCGGAAGACAAGGAGGCCGACCACTGGGTGGGCAGTAAGGCCTGTACTGCCTCAAGGCCAAAGCCCCGTCCGTCCACACGGAGAGGTGACGGTGCACTCTCGCGGCAGGGTGCGGAAATGGACGTCCATTAATGGGCACCCATGTCCGCATCCTGCAGGTGAACCTGAACCACTGCGCTGGTGCTCAGGACCTTCTGTACCAGAGCATCAGGCAGTGGTCCGTTAACGTGGTGGTTGTCGCCGAGCCGTACTGGGTTCACCCGGGAAGCCCAGTGGATCTGCACGGCCTGGCGACTGTCTTTGGGGGGACTGCCGCGGACGACTCGCGCCTAGCGCTTATCGCTAGGGGCCCGGGTTGTGTCGCGGCGGAATATGAGGGGGTGGCTGTCGTGGCCGTTTACATCTCGCCAAACCTCGACCAGCATCAGTTTGAGCTATGGCTCCCTGAGCTGGACGTCGTTCTCGCTGCATGCCGGCCTCGCCCTGTCCTGATCCTGGGAGATTTCAATGCCTGGTCGCAGGCTTGGGGCTCCCGGGAAACCAGAGACAGGGGGAGGATACTTCAGGACTGGGTCGCTACACGTGGCCTAGTCATCCTGAACCGGGGGAATGTCGCAACCTGGACGCGGCGGGGGCTCAGCTCGGTCATAGACGTTTCGTTTGCGACCCCTAAGCTCGCCCGCCGTGTTCAGGGATGGCGTGTGGTGGAGGAGGAGGAGACGTCATCAGATCACCGATATATTCGGTTCGACGTCTCCCCTCCACCAAACCTGCCGCCAGCTATTGCGAATCCCCCGGGACCGCGTTGGGCACTCAATCGCCTGGATCCGGAGGCTCTCCTGGAGGCGGCCATAGTGCAGGCCTGGATCCCGATAGCGGACAGACCTGCCAATATTGATGCCGAGGTGGAGTGGTTCGGGAGAGCCATGTCGCATATCTGCGATGCGGCGATGCCCAGGGTTAGGCCCAGACCGGCGAGAAGACAGGTGTACTGGTGGACGCCGGAAATCGCGCAGTTGCGCGCGGAGTGCGTTGCCGCGCGCCGCCGTTACACCAGATTCCGCCGGAGGCGTCGCCGCCCAGACGATGCGGCAGCCCGTGAGGCGGAGCTCTATGATGGGTACAAGGGTGCCAAGAGGGCCCTCCAGACGGCCATCAAGCGGTCCAAAAAGGTGGGCCGCGAGGAGCTGATGGAGACCTTGGAGCGGAACCCGTGGGGGCGTCCGTACCTTATGGTAAGGGGCAAATTACGCCCCAAGGCGCCCCACTGACCCAGAGTCTCCAGCCGGAGCGGCTGGAGAGGGGTCCTGGACTCCTTGTTCCCATCAAGAGCGGAGGAACACATTCCTCCGCGCATGGCTCCGTCTCAGGCGCCCAACGCGGAAGGCAGCGAGAACGACGTGCCCGTAGAGCTAGGGGCGGCTCTACTGCGGCTTAAATCCCGCAGAAACACCGCCCCTGGACCCGACGGCATTCCGGGCCGAGCATGGGTCCTGGCTCTCGAAGAACTTGGGCCTTGACTTATAGGGCTCTTTAGCGCATGCCTCGAAAAAGGCCAGTTCCCCAAGGTCTGGAAGACAGGGAAACTGGTCTTAATCCGAAAGGCGGGGCGGCTGGCAAATTCCCCATCAGGGTACCGGCCGATCGTGTTGCTCGACGAGGTGTGCAAGCTCTTTGAGCGCATTATTGCACAACGCCTCGTCAAGCATCTCATACGCGTGGGGCCTGATCTGTCGGATAGCCAGTTTGGCTTCCGTCAGGGGCGCTCCACCGTAGACGCGATCATGCGCATTAGAGGCCTGACGGAGGAAGCAGTCTCACAGGGTGAGGTGGTGGTGGCGGTGTCTCTTGACATCGCCAACGCCTTCAACACCCTGCCCTGGAGTTGCATTAGGGAGGCGCTTATCTACCATGGAGTGCCTCCCTACCTCCGTCGAATTGTCGGGGCCTATCTCTCTGAGAGGGCCATTACTTACCCGAGTTGGCTAGGGCCGGGTCGGCGGGATGTGTCGTGCGGTGTTCCACAGGGATCGGTATTAGGGCCACTCCTGTGGAACATCGGCTACGATTGGGTGCTGCGTGGTCCGTTGCTCAGAGGGGTCACCGTAACGTGTTACGCCGATGACACCCTCGTTACGGCGCGGGGAGCAACGCACCGAGATGCAGCACTAAGGGGTTGCTCAAGTCGTGGGTCGGATACGGCGGCTGGGTCTCGAGGTCGCCCTTCACAAGTCCGAGGCTCTGTGCTTCCACGGACCTCGGATGGGGCCACCGGGAAACCACGGCCGAGTGTCAGCACTGCGAGGACCGCAGCGATGACACAGCGCTCCACACGCTGGTGGAGTGCACGGCGTGGGCGCAACAGCGCCAGGTCCTCGTGGTGGGTCTGGGCGTGGGCACCCTCTCGCTCGAGACCATGGTGCGAGCCATGGTCTCCAGCGGGAGTAAGTGGGACTGCGCCGCCTCTTTCTGTTAGCAGATCATGCTCGTGAAAGAGGCGGCGGGGCGAGAGCGGGAGAAAACTCTCCCACCCAAGTTCCGCAGTCGGCGGCTTGGGCACCGCCGACGTGTCTTCGCAACACCCGAAAACTCCCCCATAGACGCGGGATAGCACCCGAACCACCCCCGAGACGAGGCCGCAATTGTAGCCGTAGGTCTGATGGGAGTCCTGGGACATCCTTCCGAGGGCTTACCCGGGGCCCCCATCCATAGGCTTCTGGGCGTTACCGTGGGGGTTTTTAGTCGGTAGGAGTCCGGCATAACATCCATGAAGGATTTTCCCCCACGGTTAAAAAAAAAAAGAAAGCATGTAGCACTAAGGACACTTTGTTTTAATACCTTCTATTGTATTTTAAGTTTCACTGTTTTAGAGTGTTATAAAGTCACGAAATATCACTTGTTTTTTAAAGTAGATAGTAAAATAACATCACGCCTGTGTTTTTGTAAATTTCCACTTTGTGAATGTTTGATTTTATTTTCGATAATTTTAACAGTTTTTTACAGTTTTTTTTTACTTAATTTTTTACTTAATATTATGTTTTAGGACATTCACCTATTACTGTGTAGACCTAAAGTCATATCATCTTCCTAAAGTCATCATACAGGTTCTAGAATGAAATGTAATTGAATGTTTCATAATATTCTTTTTTAAACTATTCACAGCGAGCACAGGGCGCCTACAAACCGGTGAGCAATACAGCGTGACAGTCAGAGCGACGGATGCCAAAGGACTCAGTTCTCAAGGCATCGTAGAGTTGTCCGTGGCACCAGGACCGAATACCCGACCGCCGCAATTCTCTACTCGAGACTACTCGGCGCCTGTGTCAGAGGGCGCTGCTATCAACTCTACTGTCACTACTGTTACTGTAAGTACTGAGGCTAGAATTATATAGAAAAGACATGTAATGTAGTAAAGAAAGGCATAATAAAGAACATCGTGTTCGCGTAAAAGTACGAGTGCGTAGCCATATAGCAGCAGCAGACGACGTGTCGCTGCAGCATGATTCCGTACCCGGCCGCAGGCAGCAGCACCATATATTGCAGTTTGTTCTGAGTTTTGTTAAGACAAGATGTCTGACATACTTCTATGGACCTTAATGACGTACGGTCGCATGACTACAGTTAAAGAAGGTATTTCATAGAAATACATAAAAACCAGTAGCTTCCCAACGACCAGCATATTACGTACCTTTAGGCATAAGGTCACAATGCGTAGATTTTATTTGACATTCTCCCCTGTATTGAAACCAGACAAACGTTGATTTAATAAAGTAACAATAGCATTTCTTTATCTTTGCAGGCGAAAGATCCAGAGAATGAACCTGTATCCTACTCCATAGTGTCCGGTAATGACTTACGTCAGTTTGCAATCGGTGCCAACACAGGCATCATTACCGTCATCAGGAGTTTAGATCGAGAGGTGTTGACCCGGTATCAGCTGGTAAGATACTGAAACTTTCTTTAGAAAATTGAAGTACTAACAAATCGCACAAACCGTATATTTGAATGTAAAGTAAAGCCAACGAGACGAGACAAAAAAAGGTAAAAAAAGCGACCATTACTGAGTTACGTTGCGTTAGCTAGCGATTATTTACTCGATCCTTGTCGCACATGCCACAGTTACGCGACAATGGCCGAACGATAGCTGTTGTTGCGTGTTTCGTAGTACAGGTTCCTGTCTGGAATGCGCTTGAAGTGATACGTAATAATTTTCAAAATAAAAATGTTTGGAACCGCTGAAACTTTGTTTACCTTTTTCTCTCGCTTCATTGGCTTTAATTTAGTATACAATAAGTCTAAGAACTTTTTCACACTATCCGATCCAATATCAGGGTCGGACGCGATCCGATATCGGAGAAAGTAAAATATGTGAAAATATGTATCTGTCTTTCACATTGTCAGGTCCTATATCGGATATTAGAGCCCTCACCACTGTTTTCAGCTATCTATTGCCGTGGTCTGAAACCAATATCGGATCGGATAATATGAAAACTCGGAATCATCGCTGTTATCTTGAAATGTCTTTCTAAAGATCGAGCTGGCAGGGTAACAAATATAAGTCGAGTTGTTTAGTTAATCGTAGGTACGCAGTAACTATGGGTATAAGACTGTTTATACTGGAGATTAATGGCACTTGGTGGAATCTGCTGCACATATTGAATAACACACTTGTACTTTTCCACTGAGTTTATTTGAATTCTTAACCTGACTGGTTTCGCCTAACGGCATTCTCAAAGGTTTACGTTGATGTTGGGAATAATTTAGGTTGTCACCTCTAGACGATTTAATATCTATAATGCGTGACGACTAAAACGCATTCGATATAAAGTGTCTGCATTTTGCATTACAGATGGTAAAGGCTGAAGACCCAGGCCGGTTGGCGAGCACAGCGACAGTAAACATCAAAGTAACGGACATAAACGACAACAACCCGAAGTTCGACGAAGATTCCTATGTGTTTAGTGTTAAAGAAGGTAATTTCTATTCATTTAAATAGGTTTTTTTTTGCAAACATTTTATATATAACTTATAACTATAAGGAGCTATGAATTAATTTCACTTCGAAGTAGAAACCAAAAAATAGAATGGAAAAGCAGTTATTAATTTTTATTTTAATCAAGAGGTAAGGTAGTTATACAGAAACCCGTGTATTGAAAGTAGACATAAATAGATTTAGGTAAGTACTTTGTGTTTTGTAAATATACAAGCACTAACTACGAAAGTAGTATTATAATTAGTTTAGAACACAGAATTAGTACTATTATTTAGATAGCTTTACTGACGATTTTAACTTTCCTAATTAGTTGAATGAAATTTTAAAGCTTTCAATATGCTAACTAAAGAATTCGATTACATCAAGAAAAATGAATTGCTCAGGCGAGGCCATAGAAGGGAAATTCGAATTGTTTCAGGCGTGGGTCAGTGGCTTATTTGGTATAAGCATTCCCGTGTAAGGGAAAGGTCGAGGGTTCAAGCCCCGTCTGATCAATTCATATTTCCTGACGTAATTGAATTTCCTAAGTAGGTTCAGACCTGAATAATTATTTTCTGTTTTCTTGGTTTATTTAGTGACAGGCACAGAGTACTAGAGATACTTACTTAAAAATACATAAAAGGCTCTGGGGCGTGGCGGTAGTGAACGCGACTGCTACGCAGGAGGCGCGGGTTCGATTCCCGCTCAGTGCAAATATTTGTATGCATGAATATGTTTATTTGCATTGGTCTGGATGTTTCTATCTTTAATACGTATGTTTTAGAAATAAAATAAAAATATCCAAGTATATTCATCCGCATTCTAGATTCCACAACACAAGCTAGTTAAGCTATACTTACCATGGGTCTAGATAGCGTTGTGTGGAATGTTGTGACATATTTATTTATTTATTACCTTTTCTTCCTACATTTTAATAATCGTATGTACATATTCTAGGAGCGGCAAACGAGTTAGTAGGCTACGTCCACGCCACAGACCCAGACGAGGGAGTGAACGCCATGCTCAGTTACAGCATACCGCAGCACTTGCCTTTCGTGATAGACAACTCCACTGGCATGATCAGTACGAACACTAAACTCGACTATGAACATACTAAGGTAAGCCTAATGTTTATTATGTTAGGCTCTTGGAATTTTGATCTCATTCCCTCTACCCACAGGAATTTCAGCCAGAACAGTTCAGCCGTTAGCTCCGCCTCCGTGGCGTGGCGGTAATGCACGCGACTGCCACTCAGAAGGCGCGGGTTCGATTCCCGCTCAGTGCAAATATTTGTATGAACGAATATGGCTATTTGCATTGGTCTGGGTGTTTCTATGTATAATTATGAATATATTTACAAAAAAAAGTATATAATTATGTTTATCCGCATTCTAGATTCCATAACACAAGCTATAAAAGCTTACCATGGGTCTAGATAGCGTTATGTAGAATGTTGTGGAATATTTAAAAAAAAAGTGACACTCGCACTCGTTCACGACACTCCGCCAATTGTCACATTGACACCATACCATCATAAAGGTCACATAATAGCAAATGCGGAGTTTTGGTACTGTTCTATAGGTTTTAAAACCTGCCACTCTCACGCGGCTCGTAACGGCCAATGCGAGTGTGGTCATGTGCGGCGGGTCTTAGAGCGTGATTGCTTAGTTGCGTAAGTGTGCGTGATACGTGGTAACAAACATCCAAAAGCGTCGGTAGCTTAGTGGTTTCATTTCATTTCAGTATGAGAGTAAATAATATTTTATTCGCTAAGTGCATTGTAAAACATCGTATGATACATGTGTGTTTTGTTGATTACCGTCTTCGGATCTATTAAGACCCTCGCCTGGCAGCTAGGGTCTCACTGGCGCCTTAGTAATCACCAACTTTACACACTTGTATAGTCAGCATCGAAAGATGTGGACGTACAAAGTACTCAAAATGATCTAAATTTAGTTTTTTTTACCCCCTTCCAGTTGCCTGATTATTCTGATATTTGGTTCATACCTTTAGTTTGGACAATAATACCATTTAAATCAATAAAACAGTTTGATTTGCTCTTAATACGAGAGTTTTAGGATCATTTTGAGACTAAGTTGTCAAGACATTTATTACGCTGACTGTACCATAATGTACTATTACACACTTGCCAAAACCCACTTCAAAAAATGATTTATATACCTACGTATATTTGATATACGTAATACTAATTTTAATTTAAGGTCATCTGTTAATTTATAACTCATTAGCTTAGTAACAATGCTAATTTTTTTTCCAGGATTACGAATTCGTAGTAACAGCGACAGACGGAGCTATAGACAAACGTCTAGGTACAGCTTCAGTGACGGTACAAGTAAAAGATATACCGGACGAAGCGCCAGTCTTCTCTCAACCCTTGTACTCCGTGCACGTACCCGAAAATACACCTAACTACCCTGTTGTTAAAGTTCAGGTTAGTATGTACAACATTTATGGATGACGATTTTGCTAATTGTTAAACACTGTTAAACCATTCAAAAATGCCATATAATTTTAGACGTAATAACATCACAGTGAAGTCTAAAATTTAGTGGCATTTTTTTCACTAGTTAAATCAGGCTCTTGTTCGAATGATTCAAAATTCTTATTTAAATAAATAGTCTTAATTGATTAAGTTCTACTTCCGGCCATTTACCCTATACCTCTACGAAATTTATATGCACTTTGCCAGACCGTAAGAGATGGCCTAGGGTCAGCCGGGGTGCGAGGGATATGTCCTCACCTCCGGCCTAGCACCCCGACCCACAGTCGGCGTACGGTTTTAGTCGGTTCGAGTCCGACTTAACCTCCCCTTCCGGCTCCGGCGGGGGAGGTATCCGTGGTGATTATCGGAGAGGCCTATAGTTCGGAGAGTACACTAGAAGTTTCTTCATATAATTAGAAGCAAAAATAACTACATTACAACACAAATACTGAAAAATAGTTAAGTGTTTTTGTATTTTTGTAATGTCAGACATTTAGCAAACAATCTATTGACTTATAGACATAACGTAAACATTTTACACACTTTTCCTTTACAGGCTGAAGATCCAGATACACTATCAGAGATAACATACACAATTTTAATGGGAGACACAGATCTGTTCTCAATAGATCGTAAGACTGGATTGATTCGTACCCTTCAGGCGTTAGACAGGGAACAAGCGGCCCGACACGAACTCACTGTGGGTACTGAAGAGAACAATGGACAGGGTGCAGGCGCTACGACTATGGTGGAGGTTATTGTAGATGTGAGTAGATATATTATATACAGTTATTTGA
This sequence comes from Eilema sororculum, assembly GCA_914829495.1. Lineage (NCBI taxonomy): Eukaryota > Metazoa > Arthropoda > Insecta > Lepidoptera > Erebidae > Eilema > Eilema sororculum. Next base: position 8,514,808 of record OU618545.1, on the reverse strand, counting down.
AATATTCAGATTACTGACTTGGTGTGTTAATATACAAGCATTTATTTGGTACCCTTTGAATCGTAATGAAATAAAACTACATAGTATACTTATGTTATCATTCTCCGAGCCTTTGCTCAACTAGGATATTGACTTTTTTCATATATTTGAGAAAAAAAATTCACAGTTTCAACTATATTTAGTGTAATTGCGAAACTTTACAAACTTAAAACGCTAACCCGTGAAGCGACTGTCATATGACCTCTATAACCCATTGGCGATATAACATTTTGGTAGTTAAACCAAAAGTAAAACCAACGAAGTGAGAGAAAAAAGGTAAACAAAGTTACAGCGGTTACAAACATTTATCACTTCAAGCGCATTCCAGACAGGAATGAAATTGCTCTTAAGATGGCGGATCTGACAGTTTAGAACCGCTGTGCTGACAGCTTTCCTGTACTACGAAACACGCAACGACAGCTGTCGCTCGGCCATTGTCACGTAGGTTTGGTATGGTGCGACAAGGACAGAGAAAATAATCGCTAGTTATCGCAACGTAACTCAGTAATGGTCGCTTTGTTTACCTTTTTTCTCTCGTCTCGTTGGCCTTACTTTAGTTATCGAAGTTTTTTATCCTATCCCATGCGATAGTAATGATATCTCGTAGTGTGACGACCCAATTCTGATATTTTTGTTTTGTTTCTAGGACAAAAACGACAACGCTCCAATATTCACATCTATCGTCCGTCCAGTGACGATAGAAGATACATCTTCAATAGGCAGTTTAGTCCAAACGGTGGTAGCCGTGGATTCTGATGCGACTCCACCTAACAACAGAGTGCGGTACAAACTAGTGGGAAGAGGCAAAGCCTCGATATACTTCCATGTTGAACCTGATACAGGAGCCATTAGAGTCCGAGATGATCTGAGAAAGGAGACTGATAGTGAATATACTGTAAGTGCCTATTAGTTTTGGTATAATATTGTAGTTTGGTATAACTAGCATGGTTATTAAGTAGTCTTAGCTAGTGATGTGGCGGATCGTGAAAGTTTTTTATTCGTAAATTTTGTGGCAAGATTAATACGGATCATAATACGAATCAATCGGAGTCGGTGCACGTGACCTTAAAACGATAGATATCCCACTTTATGCTTTACGTGACAGTAAATGTTTTAACATGCATTGTGCTGGTCTTTCTATATTTGAGTCTAAGATCCACCAAAAATAACAGATGCGAATTTTCCTTCTCCTTTGGATACCCGCGGATACGGAGACCAATAGCAGGATAGGCACATCACTAGTCGTAACCAATAGTTAAATGTATCAACAACGTCACCAAATAAATTCGATGACCACATAACATTACCTCAAATCGACATCACCTCGTCAAGGATGACTCGAACCCAATTTTTTTAATTCTCTAAAACCTCCACCTTGATTACAAAGGTTTCTTATTACTTGATTAACGAGGGTTTCTTTTATATGATTGCAGGTGGATGTGCAGGCATATGATCAAGGAGACCCTGTGATGTCATCGGTCAGTAGCCTCACGGTGTATGTCAGTCATTCTGCTACCGTTCCGCCTGATGTAAGTATCCGAATTTAATTATTTTCTCAATTGTAAGCTTTGGATTGGATGTAAATAGTCTAACAATTAGTGTCCCTTCAACGTTTCAAGTTCAGTCACGAAGTGTAAGCGCAAACCTTGTTGCATGCTATTAGCTAAATATTTCAATTTAGAAAAAAAAAACTTGATGAAATCTGGGTCCCTGTAAGTTTTTCTTAATATTCCCAGTAATTTGTAAAGTTTACCAAACAGAGGACTATATATGGACTAAGGCTGAATTTCACCAGTTAATATCCGTTCTAATAAACTGGGTTATCAAGTTTCACTCAAAGAAATTCACTGGGTGAAACTCGAGATCATAACATAATGTTGCATGCTATTAGCCAAATATTTCAATATAGTAAAAAAACTTGAGAATATCTGCGTCCCGGTAAGTTCGTAATATCTCCGGTGATTTGCAAAGTTTACAAAATTGGAGTACAAAGATGGACTAAGGCTGAATTTCAGCAGTTAATATCCGTTCTAATGTTAAAGTTTGACTTGAAGAAATTCACTGGCACACAAAACGCGATGCATATCATTGGTGACGTCTAAGTTCCTAAGGACTAAGGCGTTGAACTTGCTATTGAGATAGTGTTGTGTTGTGACTATCTCACACTTAACGACTGGAGCTTAAAACATTTGCATAGTTAGCAATGTCTAAGTGATATTTATTTTATTGTACATTATATAACTTGATCAAATAAATCGAATACATAAGGAAAAAGAAGCATACTTAATGCTGTAAAAATTGTTCAATTTTTTGGGCGGAGTTATCAAAAATCAATGTTTAAAAATAATTGTAACATCATTCATTGATTCCGATAGTTCGTAAGAAAATCGGTAGATGACTCCACCGTCGCCTTAAGACGTATAAGATGGGAAATTTGAATCACTTCGGGCGTGTCTCGGTAGCCGAATTGTTCAAGGCATTCCTCCTGTAAGGGAAAGACTGCGGGTTCGAGTCCCGCCCGAGATGATTCTTCTTTTTCCCTATGTATTCCATTTGTATAGTTAGCATACTTAATGCTGTAAAAATTCATTCAATTGATCAAATAATATACTTTTTTTTTACTTTTAGGTGGGACTCGGATTCGCCGACACCGTTTACACTGAACATATAGCAGAAAACTCACCTAACGGCACTCTGGTTAGGATATTACCGCTGCTCAATAAGAGAGAACACTCACCCGATACTCCACTGAAGTGTAAATTAACTGAGTCTTCGCAGAAAGGTAAGAAGAACATTCATTATGTACTAATATACCTACCTTGACTGTACAAGTCATAGCAGAAACTTGAACGAAAACTTTAAACCGGAAATGTCCTAGGGTCAACCGGGTTCATAAGTAATGTCTTATTATACCTTTAGGTTTGGGTTTTTAGTCGATTCAAATCAATCAATCAATTAGCCTACCGCAGTCCACAGCTGGTTATAGGCCTCTCCCAATGTGCACCATTTCAATGTCGGTTTAAAAACCTTGCGTTTCAGTCAGTTCGAAACCCGTCGGTTTTAGTCGATTCGAAACCCGTGGGCATCAATCGGTTTTAAACCCGTGCATTTTTAGTCGGTTTGAGTCCGACATAACCGTCTCGCTAGGCAGCAAACGGATATCTGTGAGGTTTTCCGCACGAGAAACTTGTGCGTAAATAATAATGTGTGTGAAACATAAATTTGTGTATGAACATGAAAAAAAAACTAGATATTTATAATAACAAATAAAATGGCAATGCCGCCAGCCTACTGGCCACCCGCCCGGTTGACGTGGATGGGGAGAAATTCTTTGACACCTGAACCTACAGTTTTGCACATACCTTGCTTTATATTTTTATTTATAATAATTACCTATTATATTACTTATATTATGTACTTAAATAAATAATTAAAGTCTTTTTACAATTATATATTTCAGGAGTTTTCTACGTAAAATTAACAGAAGAAAGAGACTGTGCTATCTACCTCAATACTAGTTCTTTAGACTATGAAACTCTTGCGGAATACTCACTAGAAGTACAACTAGAGTCCATACAGGGTCTCATCAACCCTGAGAGCAGTAAGGCAACCATCAAGGTCCATATCAACGATGCAAATGATAACGCCCCTCTGTTCATATTCCCTGAACAGTCGACCATTGCTGCCGCTAAAGGAAAATACTTTGCGATTGTCACCAAAGATATGCTGTTGGGAACAAATGTATTACAAGTTAAGGTAAGCTTCTTAAATACTTCCTACAAAGTTAATATAACATAACATAATGATATTTCATACTTATACTCATAGCTTAAAACGAGTCTCTTGTTTGTTGTCTCTTGATTGAAATAAAACTACTTTTTACGGAGTCACACCGCGATCATGGCTGCTAAAAAGCAGCCGAAACGTCGGTTTAAAAGCAAATAATAACAAATATATCGCGATAGAATCCGTAAAAAGTGGATTTATTTCAATGAGTGACATTCGCGTAAACTTTAGAAAATATCGAGTCTCTATTGAGAGATATTCCCATACAATATTACTTTTAGAAGCCAAGCAAAAGCAAAATGTACTACAGAGGGATCTATTAGTTAGGGTCATTTTCAAAGCAGGTGAAAAAAATCGATTAGTTTTCAAGTGGTAATTAAATATCAACCTTATTGCATTCAAACAAAGCTTAAAATATAATTCAATTATGCGTTACACTATCATACGAGTGCATACTATTTCACTTCTTTCTTCTATATAAATTTTCTATATTAAGGTTGATAGTTAATTAACTCTTAAAAAGTGCTCGAGCATTTTTCTACCTGGTATAAATTGATCCTCAGTTCCATGTGATTGAAGCTCTCCATTCAGAATAATAACCGATTGTAAACCGTACTCGCAATGTTAATAACTTGTAATGTCTGCTAATGGTTCGACGGTCATTTACTATGTAACTACTAATTAAAAAATAATGAGTTTTAAATTCATGCTATTTTATGAATCGCAGTCCAATTCATTCATTTATAGATTGGTTATCGTAAACATTTAATATCCGTTCACTGCTTCTATACAATCACTTTCACTGTACTTAACTTAATGAGCACCTTAAATAGACATATTAAAGTATAGCCGACACTAATATTTTTATCAAAGGTGATCATTAAGCTAAGAAACAGTGTTCTGTAAATTACACTATTCATTTTGGTTATCAACCTGAGTGCGTTAAGTTATACCTACGTTTGTGCTTCACGAAATATTTATATTATTTCATTATCTATTCCTTAACAGGCTAAAGATAAAGACAGCGGTGACTTCGGGAAGATAGAATACCACAAAAATTCTTGGACGGCAGCGGCAGAGGAATACTTTAGTCTCGACGCTGACACGGGCGTGATCAGCAATGTAAAGTCCTTCGAGAACGTTCCAAAGGAAAACTTGCCATTCAAGTTCAGTGTCACTGCGAGGGACAACCCTAATTCCGCACAGGATTATAATATTGCTAGGGCTTCGGTTGTGGTGAGTGTTTATTCGATACTAGAGAGTTAGGATTATTTAGTTTGTAAGAATTGAAGGAATCCCTAGGTGTTTTATCTTTTACAACAAATATTTTATATATTAACATGCCCGCGGCTCCGGCCGCGCGGATGTCAGTTCGTGCAACTTTTGCTTATATTTTCGATACTAATCTTTCTACAGTCCCGGGTGATTTAAGCGGGGCGTGAAAAGGCATCTGATGAGGCCGTCAAGCTGAGTGCCACCATTGTTAACATGGCACATGTTTACGATTGTGACCCTCTTTCCGAGACTTTGCCTTTAGCTTACCATTAGGCGAGGTGAAGTCAAATTGACGTGACTTTTTATTAAAAAAAAACTGATTGGGATCAAACAAACGTAAGACTAAGTCACACGTCATCGCGGACAAACAGACAACAATATCGAAAGTAAATATTTTTCTGTTCAGTATAGTTAATATATCAAACATAAGCCATGTATTTTTTTAATATCTCCAATGTATGTACCTATATCCAAATGCCAAAAAGGTGTGTACAAATGTCGTCTATGTTCTCAAATTAAGATATCGTATCGCTATCATATTTCTAAACGTAACCATTAGGAGATAATTATTCAATTCTAATTAAATTAAAACTTTACAGATAAACCTCCTAGAGAAAGACAACCAGCTAGTAGTAGAAGTATCAGTAAACCCAGACATGATGCGTCGTCGAGCCCGCAGTCTTCTGACCGCCATTGAAGAGAAGACCGGTCTCTACGCCGGCCTAGAGAAATTAACTGCAAGGCATTACTTGGGAGAGAATGGAACGTTGGAGACGGATACTAAAGGATCAGACGTTTGGTTATATCTAGTAGATCCTAGCACTGGGCAGATTTTAACTAGAGAGTCGACACCGGTTAAAGAGTAAGTGATTTTTGTCATATTGTATGTTAATTGTAGGTGTATACTCGTTTAAGCCACATTTATCTTTAAATAGGCGTGAAGCAAGGGCTCTTTACGGTACACGTACCCTGACAGCCACAAATTGCGAATCGATGAATTTCCATGGTTCAAAATTTAATTAGGAGTGGTGAATTCGAATTATTCCACTTTTCCCCGTTGACAATCCCCGTTTAATGGGATTATTGAACGTTTTGTTCACTATTACCCGTTGACGCAAAATTTTTGAATAATGGGGATAAGTGAACTAAAAAGTTCACTAATCCCCATCTCGATAAATTCTATTAGAACTAAAAGGTTCAATAATCCCATTCCACTGATCCCATCCCATTGCACTGAGCGGGAATCGAACCCGCGCCTCCTGCGTGGCCGTCGCGTACACTACCGCTGTCGTACTAACCACTTTTCAACCCTCCCTCAGTGCGGTAGACAGCGGCATCCACAAATACAGTAAAGAGCAAACTGTGCCAGAAAGGCTATTATAAAATCCAAGAATATTTAAATGATAAACAAGCTTGGAAATGAGCTGTTCGCTCAGCTGTGCTACTCAAGCAAAACATTGTATCTAGACCATAAGTTTTAGGCTAAGTAAATGTTTTGTAAATAGATCAAAAAAAAAAGCCCGCTGAGTTTCTTGCCGGAGTCTTCTCAGGTCTGGGCCGCGTTTCGAACCGGTGGTCCATTTACTAGTATTAGTTAGTATTTAATATTTACTTTATGTTGACGTTTTGTAAGTGCCGATTTAATGGTCTATGCAAAATAAAATATTTTTGAATTTTAAATTTTGAAAACCACTTTTCAACCCTCCCTCAGTGCGGTAGACAGCGGCATCCACAAGTACGTATCAGCTCGCCTACAGACCAGTGTGAGTGAGGTCCGCGCCCCCCTGGCCCCCGCAGGCGCCCCCCGCCGGCCGCACGCCGCCGCCGCCCCCCTCGCCTCCGCACTACCCGCCGCGTTGATAGCCCTCGCCGCCGTCGTACTAGTAGCCGCTGTAGCCGCTACTATATACATCTGCGCCTCTTGGAATAGGTATGTACAACTCAGTACAGGTCAGTCCGAAATGGAATGAACTCCCTGCCGTGGTTTTCCCAAGGGACTACAATATGTGGTTCTTCAAGAAGGTCATTAGAAGGTTTCTTCAGGCTATCTTGGAATAGGTATGTACAACTCATCTAGCTCTACGGAAAGTGAAAGACCGTGCGGTATGAAAGGAACTTCATCCCACGCACGCTCAAGCTGTGGAATGAACGGTTTCGGACTGACCTCTCCCCTAGCTGGTTCCCCTGGGGGGGGGGACGCAAGGATTTTCTAGTACTAGCGTCTCCAGGGGAACCAGCTAGGGGAGAGGTCAGTCCGAAATGGAATGAACTCCCTGCCGTAGTTTTCACAAGCGACTACAATGTGGTTCTTCAAGAAGGACATTAGAAGGTTTCTTCAGGGTAGACACGAGTGTAACGCCCCTGGTGTTGCCGCGGTAACCACTTTCCATCAGGTGGGCCGTGTGTGAAGTTAGCTAATACAGTTAGCGTCATAAATATCTTGACATAAGTCTCAAAATGATTTTATTAAGAGAAAATCAAAGTGTATTATTGATTTAAATTGTATAATTATCCGAACTGATGAAGGTGTGTACCAAATATGAGAACAATCGGTCAACTGAAAGGGGGTAAAATATGAAATTAAGATCATTTTAAGCACACATAAAGATTACGTGACAAAAGTGATAACTTAGGAAATCGCCATCTAGCGATCTCCAACTAGCAACTTTGTCCATCCATCCATGTTGTTTATAACTATCCAAATAACAGCAGAATCAATTTAAATTAGAATATTTGGTTTCAGTCATATTCAATCATATGTTTAGGATATTTTTTTATTTTTGTTAAGCTAGTTTTTAATAGTAAACATTAGAAAAGTTTTCCAAAGCATTATCGCCATCTAGTCACAACGCTTGGAAATAAAAGCTGCCTGCTTTTGGAAGTTACGAATGTAACCATTTTTGGTTCTGATTGTGCATCTGTATAGAACTATATTATATTATCTGTGCTTTAGCTCAACTGAAAGGGACCCTTTCATATTTTAGGAATCCCTAATTGAAGTTACAAGTTAGTAACAATTTAAGCTTCTATTTATTTTTCAGATATAAGAAACACAAGGAGCAAGCGATCCAACAGTATGGCACACTGAGTCTGAGTATGGCGCCACCGCGACCGCCTTCTGGTTACGAGTCGAGTGAGGATGAGCCTGCTCCCAGATATGAAACACAGGTGCGTAATTGTCATTTTTATTATACATATAGATAGAGGACTTTTTTGTCCGCACTTAGCCTCTTTTTTGAGATTTTTTTTATACATATAAGAGGAATCTTACCGTAATTTATTCGATAATCCTCAAGATGTCTAAGTATGTAGGTTCGTTTCACATGTCGCGCTCACCGATAGCATACAGGGAGTACCGGTATATACCAGCAGAAGCGTCACATCTTTTGGGAAAGATGAAATGGCAAAATAATAATAAATCTTTTGAATCGCGTTATTGCAGCAGTAGGAATTTCTTGTCAAATTTTGGAATAAAAACGTTACGGATTTCATAGCGATTTATTTTGTGTTGGTCATTATTTCTTTTATTTCCTGATTAATAAAATAATAATGTCAAATAGTCACGTAAACTTTTGACAATAATATTGTAGAATTGTATTTAAAAATATATTCTCCATCTGTGTTTTAACTGAAAACACTTTTCATAACACTTACAAAATATTTATTTAAAGACAGATAAAAACAGAAGGGAAATTTGAATCACATCGGTGTCTCGGTAGCCGAGTTGGTCAAGGCATTCCCCCTGTAAGGAAAATATCGCGGGTTCGAGTCCCGCCCGAGAAGTTTCATTTTTCCCTATGTTTTCGATTTGTATAGTTAGCATTGGCTGGAAAATTCATTCAAGTATTTATTTAAGGTCTTGAACATGGCGGTAGACGATGCTGACTTGCAATTGGACTTCAGTCCAAACAACCACGCTTTTAACATACACAGTGTGCAGTACCTGTCCAAAGAAAATGGTAAATAGTTTTTTTTTAGTAATATCTAAGGTAAATAAGCATTGCGGCCCGCTTGGTAAAGTAAAAATCTATTTTTGAAGTCTGTGCACGCTAACAACACTACGAATGTCAGTCGCCTTCCTACAAAGGAGATACGCGAGGCTAAAAAGAAGAAATAAATTTCATTCTACAAGAAATAACTGTATGAATGAATCTGTACTGTTTGAGATTGTATTATATTCTTCGTAAATGCAAAATGAAACTATTTTGAATTAACGAAATTTAAACTAGAGTCATACTAGAATGTTACTATTTGGTTACTATTGTCAAGATTAACAAATTGAGAGTATGACCCAAGATATTTTTTTTTTGCTTAGCCGAATTTTCAATAGCACAGATTCATATTTCACAGGTTTTTCATTTTCAGGCGAACGTAGCCCAACAATCTCCGAAACAGCAACTACCGCTCGTGCATCTAGTGTCAACGACAACAGTGGTACACTGAACAACGTTCAAAACAGCCAGTTCTTCGAGCCTATCCCGAACAACGCATCCACTGCTCGCAATACACAGACGCTCAACCGGCGAGTGCCTAACGCGCATCCATTGAACAATGCGCTAGGCACACTACCGCGAGCCAATAACAACAATATCGGAGGAGGCCTACTCGCTACTACGCTAGGAAGGAAAATAAATGGTGGGAATAATCACAAGAAAAAAACTTCTCAACCGATAATGGCGTACGACGAAATACCTGGATTACAAAGGTTTGTTATGAAAGCTATGTAGATCGTATACTAAAATCTAAACCTCTATTTAAATCTATATTTCATTCGGTTCGATACTTAACTAAAGGTTAAGGTTATCTTGTGGCCCCTTTTTTATGAAAACACATATCAAACAAATAAAATAGGTTAACTGACTGATGAATTAGTAGTTTAATATCGGTATTCAAGTTCAAAATGCATCTAGCAATTTTGTCCACACGTCCATGTTGTTTATAACTATCCAAATCACTGCAAAATTAAATTAGAACTATTAAACTAGAATATTTATGGTTTTATTCAGCCATATTCAATGATGTGTTAAGAGTATTTATTATTTTTGTAAGTTAGTTTTTAATAGTAAAAATTAGAAAAGTTGCCAAAGCATTGTCGCCATCTAGTAACAACGCTTGGAAATAAAAGCTGCCTGCCTGCTTTTGAAAGTTACGAGTGTAACCCTTTTTTTTCTTTTTTTTTTCGTGCGGATATCCCCTCGGATACCGGAGCCGGAAGGGGAGGTTATGTCGGACTCGAACCGACTAAAACCGCACGCCGACTGTGGGTCGTGGTGCTAGGCCGGAGGTGAGGTTGTCATCGACATATCCCTCGCACCCCGGCTGACCCAGGGCCATCCCTTACGGTCTGGCCCTCCTCAGGAGGGGGGACAACGGTGTCCCCAACTCGCCCCCGGAATGGGGAGGCGCGTTTTTCAGCGCGCCGCCGCCGTGGCCTGCTTCTGCTGGGGTGACAGGCGGCTCCACCCGTCACCCCCAGGCCCGACCGTTTTTTGTTCCTGATTGTGCTTTTGTATAGTACTATATTATATTATCTGTGTTATCCCATATGTTTCACAGTTGTAGAAATGTAAAATTACTACTATGTATAATATGACTAACACTAATGACTAAATATCACTAAATATATAATTTTATTTCACAGAGCGTTAGACAACGATAACGTCACATTTGGCAAAAGAAACTTCACTGGTTTTTACGATCAGTCACCCGTAGAGACCACCACAGAGCTATAATTAAGAAGAACATTAATAGTGATTAACAAAATGTCTTTACCCTAAAGTGATAACTCAAAGGACACGAATTCAGTGACTTGGAAAACTTTTTAGTGAAAGAACCGAAGCGAATTCCGTCCGATTGTTTTTAACATTTGTGTTCAACGAATATATCGTTAGCTTCGTGATAAGATCGACTGAGAGACTTTTGAATAATTTTACATATTGTGAATAACGAATTATTAGATAATTGTATTTTTTGTACTTAATAATGTATTTTTCTTAGCCAAGGCTAGTCCCGTTTTATGAACAAAATGTGCATAATAATTATGTAAATATGGCATTACATGGTGATGTATATTAAGGTACCTGAATTGTAAATACAGGTACATAACTATTTGTACTCTTTTATGAATCTCGTTTTTATATTCTCTGGCCAAAAACGTGCCATCTGTCTAAAATGTCGTTTTAGTCATTAATATTTTAGCCAAAGAAGAAAGTGGCTTCAATATTGTGATGTATTCTCATTTTAAAATTCAATTTTAAGCTTGTACTTCTTACATCTATTTTCTTTACAATTCTTTACGAATTTTGTGCCAGTTACTGTTAAAATGTAATTTTAGGTTTCGACTGCGTTCACACTTGCGTCCAAATAATTTTATCTGTGTTTTAAAAAAGAAGTCCGTATCAAGTAATGTGTGGACGTAGTTTTAACGTAATTAGCTTAATAAAATGAAAATGCTCAGATTTTTATATGATATTTTTAATCTGGCCTCAAAGTGTTATTTGTGCCAAACTGAACTAACTTTTTTATTTATTTCATATTGGAAAAGTAAAATGTTACCTAATGTAATTCCACTGTATATCTTGTAAAATAATAAAAAGGTTATTTTGAATGTGAAAAATAAATTTGTATGATATAATTTTGTGGTAAAATTGTTAATATAATTTTTTAAATAAATTGATATTTTATTATCTATTTCGGGTTTTGTTTGAATTCTACATTGCACTTATCTTTGCCCATGTTGTGCCGGAATCTTTGAAATCAGCATACTATTATTATCAGGCCTTGTTACACATAGGTACTATAGATATGGAAGACGTTATATCATAGTTAATTTGGGACCCCGTGAAGGGCCCAAAACGACCCGAGCCAACCATAGCTGTCTGGTTTACATAGATGGCAGTTGCTCCTGTAAAAGTCAAGTAAACGGTGTGGACAGGAGATGAAGAAAGGCGACGTGAGGATATATGTGGGTGGAGCCGCAGGCAGCCGCTAGTATAATATTAACAGTTAGCCTCTGTGGCGTGGCGGTAGTGCACGCGACTGCCACGCAGGAGGCGCGGGTTCGATCCCCGCTCAGTGCAAATATTGGTATGTATGAATATGGCTATTTGCATTGGTCTGGGTGTTTCTATGTATGTATTTACAAAAAAAAAGTATCTAAGTATGTTTATCCGCATTCTAGATTCCATAACACAAGCTAAGCTTACCTTGGGTCTAGATAGCGTTGTGTACAATGTTGTGGAATATTCATTTATAATTTATTTAAACAATGTTTATTGCCAGCTGGCAAATACCACGGGCAGTTAACAACAGCTATCGACTATCAAAGAAAAAACAATTATTAATTCATCCTTTATCATTGTTTTAACCCTTGCCACATGTGTAAGCAATAAATTCAATTGAATCAATAAGAAAAGTAAATATAGTTCGTTGTCTATTCGTTCTTAGGTTGACCTTACGTGCGCGATTACAGTAGACATATTATCATAGTGTTATAATGTTGTAAGCGCCACGATCACAGATGAATAGAATTGTAAGTATCTATTAGTATGATCAACGCTGAAACACTTTCATAATCGAATACCACATAGGGAAAAATTTAACTTCTCGGGCGGGACTCGAACCCGCGATCTTTAGAGGGAATGCCTTGACCAACTCGGCTACCGAGACACACCCGATGTGATTCAAATTTCTGTTCTATTTTTATCCGTTTTTAAGGCGACGGTGGAGTCACACTTGAATGAATTTTACAGCATTAAGTATGCCAACTATACAAATCTAATACATACGCCCGAGAAGTTTAATTTTTCCCTATGTATTCGATTTGTATAGTTAGCATACCTTATTGCTGTAAAATTCATTCAACTTTCATAATCGTTTGTTAAGCATACGGGCTGGTGCATATTATCAGCATCTGAAACGTCCTTAGGAATGATGCTGAAGTATGCTTTTCGTTGACGACATCGATAGCCCCGCCACACACGACCACACTCGCACTTGTTTGCGACACCGCGCCAATGTCGTATTGACTTTGATGGACACGTGTGTCCACAATTGCTTTCTAGAGTCGTACATCAATCAGTGTCTCAAGTACCATTCGTAAACGAGACCAAAGCAATATGGACGCGATTGATATAAGTTCGATAGCGATAACGAGTTTTCCAATACATTCATAAATGGGTCACGATCAACTGGTCGACACGCGCTTGCACGCTCATGTACGTGTCTGTGTCGTCACGTGTCAGCAATAGCCGCTCGCACGCGACTCGGGACGACCAATGCGAGTGTGATCATGTGCTGCGTAACAATTAAAAAGTAAACCAAAATCCATACTTAATATTATAAATGCGAAAGTAACTCTGTCTGTCTGTCTGTCTGTCTGTCTGTATGTTACGCTTTCACGCCTAAACCACTGAACCGATTTTGATGAAATTTCGTATAGGATAGACCATGAGAAAGGACATAGGCTATGTTTGGTCGCGATAACCGACATCCACGCGGGCGGAGCCGCGGGCAAAAGCTAGTATTGTTATAACTGACAAATTGCAACAGTCTCGTAATATAGAGTACTAGCTTCTGCCCGCGGTTCATCAAAATCGGTTCAGTGGTTGAGGCGTGAAAGCGTAACATACAGACAGACAGAGTTACTTTCGCATTTATAATATTAGTATGGATTCAAAACAACGTTATGGTATTACTATATAAGAGATATCAGATATTTACCATGTATTGTTTCGAGTATCCGATGCGGCACTGTTCCAAGCATAAATATCCCGATATATTTTATAAGTAATGTCAGTGACCATGATAATTTAAATGCTATGGTAACTCTGCGAACTGACCGCCTGAAAACCCGACCTTGAGCTTAAAACTCATTCAGATCTTGTCAATCAATCAGCAGCTGTACCTACTTATTGGTTTGCCGGTAAGGTTTAAAGTTGGCTTAGTCCCGAAGGCCTTGACGGGTTATTTACCCCGATGAATAACGAACAGAAAATATAAAAATAGAAGTAAAACTAAGGAACTTTCCACTGAAAGCGAAACCACACATCGTAAATAATAGCTCAAGGGTTAAGCGTTAACTAAAGGGTCGCGGTCAAATCCCGTCCTGTTGAAAAATTAATCCGCCAACGTACTTGTTTTATGGCCAAACCAAGTTACAGCGTCGTGAAATAGTAGCCTGTCCTAATGGAAAGGTAAAAGCCTTCTAAAGGGTAACAGGTAGGGCCGAAAACCCCCTTAAACCATTTTGAATGGCGTGTCAAATTGAATTTTAATGATCAACTGAATCCTTTTCTCTGAATCTATGACTCGTTCATTTCGAACCATTTAAATCTCTTTAAGTTAATACCTATCTTATCTGTGGCACGAGTCCATTCTATCGAGTTTTAAAAATGGAAAAGGAATTTGGAAGGAAATGTTTACAAGATTTCAGCTTTCTGAACGGGAATTCATGTAATCCGTTACAGAATTTCTATTTAAATTAAGAGTCCTATTGGAATGGTGGAGTCCACATCTGCCATAAATAATATTGGTGATTGCCAATTTTATTAATAAAAATAGTACAAGCAGGTATAGCATACTGAAAATTTAATGAAATTACATTTCATTACATACGCGTCGATATCCGAGGTACCCTCATGGGTTTCACATCTCAAAACCGTAGAGGGTCCTGGGTCCTATATACCTACATAAGAATTGCGATATTGGTAGATACTTCACATAATATGAGACCCGGGACGGTTGCGTGCGGTTTTAGTCGATTCGAGTCCAACATAACTACCCCGTACTTTTTTCGTGTCTAAATCGTGCCTAACACGAAGGGTTACGCCTTTATAAATTGCCTAATCTATCCGAGTCAAGCGCATGGTGTCCACGAGCTCGCTAAATTGTTCAAATTATTACTTCTATGTTTTCACTTTGTAGTCATCAGTTACCATTACTCAACAAGTGATAATAAATGTTACGACATGAATAACATCCACAATGCAAACTTACAAAATTGGAATAGTGAAACATTGGCCCGTTGAGGCATTTGAAGGATAGGACTATCGTTGCAATGACTTTTCGGGGAAACGGACGCTCGAGCCCCGAGTAGTCGAAATTGAGGCACATGGATGATTATGGAATATTGGCGATTCGGATACTCGATTTCGGAGAATTAGTCATCCGATATAATCACAATCGAAGAATACCAACTACTATCTTCCTTCTTTTAAATTGGCCAACTGTTCTGCCCGCTGCTTTTATGGCCACACCTAGGTATATCTGAAAGTAGATAACATAGCCTTCAAGTCGATTGCGTTTATACCTTGGTTTTTCAAAATGTTATGTTAAACATTTTGGGGGAACTCAGCAGTTTAAGTCGTATACTGAACATTACGTAAATAAATCTGTAACCACATTTGAGTCTCATGCGGTACGCAATATTCCTTACTCCGTGCTAATTACCTACTTCGGTTAACTTTTGAGATCACCTTATATTGCTCGTATTAAAATATGAGTTCTAATGGCCCAAGTTTAGAACAGAAATTATTAAACAACCTTCAAATGGTGCATAAGATATTATATTACCCAATCTCACGGTGCTGTTCAACCCTTCACAGTATATTCCCAAATATTTGTACAGTACGCGCCTCGCCACGTATTCAAGCAATCTCGTCTGCGTACATTTTTAAATTTAATATCTCTTTATACCGCGGTCCCCTGCGAGTATTACATCGTACAAAATTACAGAAATGTCGAATAATATAAAATTCTACGTTGCCTTACCTAATAGCTTATTCCGTTGCGGACCCATTCGCACCTGCTTTTGAAAGATGTTTGGGTTTTCGTATGTTTTAATGGACGAGATCATATTATTCTGAATTTGTTGCTGTTTATTTATCAATAGCTAAGCTTAGATCGTCATCTTACCTACCTGTTGGTAAGTGATGATGTACTTGGTGAAGCACTCTTGGGTAAATAGAAGTTATCTAGTCGCACTGGATTTACAATAGTCATAGAAGTAGGTATTAATTATTGTTAGTGGTGGTGGATAGGTAATAAATCTATAATATTTTTTATTTGATACAACAACGGATTTTTGGTTGCACACCTAATATTTTACCGTGTTTGAAAATTAAATGTGCATTTATTATAAAGGGAGCAGAGCAGTAAACACAAATGTTAAAATATCCGGCAGATTACCTTATATAATTAATACTAGCTTTGGCCCGTGGATGTCGGTTATCGCGACCAAACATAGCCTATGTCCTTTCTCATGGTCTAATCTACCCCTATACCAAATTTCATTAAAATCAGTTCAGTGGTTTAGGCGTGAAAGCGTAACAGACAGACAGACAAAGTTACTTTCGCAGTTATAATATTATAGTATATAACTATAGATTATTTTGACAATTAATTAGCATATTATACCTATTTGGTTCGTAGGGTGCCACGGAGTTTCGAAGTAGAAATGCCACAGCCGAAGCGAGGGAGGGCAGGCGTGTTGTGTTTTGTTAATAAGTTTAATCCTTTGGGTATAGTTCAATCTAGTATCGAAAGCGCTCACAGTCCTACAAGAATACATTGTCTGCTTCCTGTTAGTCCTGTTGTCTCCGTAACTAGCAATTCTAGCAAACAACAGAGGCTGTACTCGATACATAATATCGGTAATTAATCTCGAAACTATCGTGTAGCTTGCTTCGGTTCTGGAACACAAGTGAATCCGGTAGGTACTTTGCCTAGATACTGTGCTTAGATTTCTCTCAGGAATTTCAACTCAGCGAACTGAAGCTAGATACAAATTTTTGTGTCACGATTAATAAAGGGATTGCGAAGCGTAGGTATTGCGCGTTTTTTGTTTGTTTTTTTTTATACAGTACACGTCAATTTGACTTCACCTCGCCTGATGTTAAGCTAAAGGCAAAGTCTCGGAAAGAGGGTCACTATCGTAAACATTTACCATGTTAACAGTGGTGGCACTCAGCTTGACAGCCTCATTAGATGCCTTTTCACGCCACGCTTAAAGGACCCGGGACTGTAGGAAAAAGGAAACACGTGAGCTGGCAGGGAGTTCCAGGTTTTAGTGGTGCGGCATAGAAATGAGTCACTGAAACGCTTGGTTCCAGCAGGTATAGTCTGCACCGTAAATGGATGGCATCTTAGCCCTGCACGTGTCGTCCTGTGAAGGAAAGGGGAGGGTGGGACTAATTGGAAGAGCTCGTCAGAACATTCACCATGGTAGAGACGGTAGAAAACTGCCAAAGACGCAACATCTCTACGCATCTGCAAAGGCTCGAGGGTGTTTGTGACCTCAGGATTCCCAATAATGCGGACCGCACGTCGCTGCAACCTGTTGAGAGCATTTAGTAAGTACTTTGCCGAGCCGTCCCAGAGATTTGAGCAGTATTCCACACAGGAACGAATTTGGGTCTTGTATAGAAGACACCGCTGCTCCGGCGTGAAAAAACGTCTCACTCTGTTCAGGACTCCGAGTTTACGCGAGGCTGATTTGATGATACTCTCGATATAGTTTTTGTTATTCAGTTTGCAGCGCACATCCATACCGAGGATAGTGAGGTGATCCTGCAGTGGCAGTGGTGTGCTCTGAAGAGTGGGAAGGGGAAGGAAAGGAGATACCTTTGCTGTAAACGCACATGCAGGGTTTTCTTGGCATTGAACTCGACCAGGTTCCTAGCGCCCCATTGAGAAATGTGGTCCAGGATCCGGTCCAGCTCAGTGACCAAAAGTTGCCGCGATATCAGACTGCTTGGCCGCTGGATGTGCGTAATAACTCCCGTGTAAGGCGCTGTCGTCTGCATAGCGTATGTAAATATGTTTAAAATGAAAATTGATTTTATTTTTCACCATCTCAGTACTAGTATCTATTTTGTGCCATTTCCTCCCTTAATTCACAAAATAGATAATAGTCCTAAGTGTCGGTTACCTAAGCAATTATATTAAGAGCTTTTTTCCTAATGACGTGGTTAACATAGCATTAGACCATGGAGAACCAAATACTTAATCATATACACTGTCCTCCGTGCATTAGACCTAAAACAAACCTCTTGGGGGATACAGAACCGTGTAACCGTATTATAAAGGCATATTTATACATTTTGGAACAAAAACGTAGAAATTATTATTCCTGTAGCTTTATGTATCTACAAACAGGAAATAACACATTAACCACATAACATTACAATCTTGACTCGTAAGATGGACATAACTCTCGGATTAATGTTCGCTAAATGAGTTTCAGTTTTCAAAGTTACTCGTGACTTGGGAGATATTATCCATACTGCTTCTTAAGTGTGTGTTAGTACCTCATTGAGAGCTTTGTCGTGTCAACTAAGAATAGCTATATACCGACTTAATTATCTGAGTTGAAATTATTAAAATAATAAATAAATAAATAAGCCTTTATTGCTGTTTAAAATTACAGTGTTTACAAAGTAAAATAATTAAATAAGTTGACAATCGATTTGGTTTTCACTCTACAGCTTGTCCTTCGACAAAGGCCTCCTCTAAAGACTTCCATCTATCTCTATCTCTTGCTATCCTCATCCACTCTGGGCCAACAACTCTTTTAATGTCATCTTCCCAGCGTTTCTTTTGTCGCCCTTTGCTTCTTTTGCCGTCCCTTGGATACCACTCTGATATTATTCGAGTCCATTTTTCCTTCTGCTCTCTTGAAATGTGTCCTGCCCATCGCCATTTTAATGTTTTACATATATTTTTCGCATCTTTAAATTTAGTAATACTTTTTATGTTTTTTAGTCTTATTCTATCCTTTCTCTTGACCCCAATCACACTCCTCTCCATTCCGTTTTGACATACCTTTATTTTTTTCATTAGTTGTTCTGATAATGCCCATGTTTGACAACCATATGTTAAACATGGTAATATGCACGTGTTAAAAACTTTTCTTTTTTCTTTGGTAGGCATATCTTGGTTTTTCATGATTTCACTCAGCGACCAGTACCTTTTCCAGGTGTTAGCGATCCTTCGGTCAATTTCTTTAGGCATGGTGTCATTTGTTGCTATTAACTGTCCTAAGTATACATATTCTTCCACATAGTCGATGTTCTTCAAATCTACTATAATTTTGTATGACTGTGATGCATTAGTCATAATTTTTGTCTTAGTTGTGTTCATTGAGAGGCCTGCTTTCTTACTTTCATCTGATAACTCTTGTAGCATACGTTCTAGCTTTTTAGGACATTCGGAAAATACAATCAGATCGTCTGCGAAACGAAGGTTACTGAGGTTTTCACCATTTATGTTGAGTCCATATCCACCCCAATCCAAATTCCTGAAAATCATCTCCAGAGCCGCTGTAAACAACTTGGGTGAAATAGGGTCGCCTTGGCGTACTCCTCGATCTATAGGGAACTCCTCTCCCAATGTCTCCAGTCTGATTTGGGCTGTGCATTTTGAGTAGATGGTCTTAAGTATTCTTATATATTTTTCCTGTACTCCCTGAAAATGCAGTGCCTCCCATATATAATCGTGTTCCAAGGAGTCAAAGGCTTTATTGTAGTCAACAAAGCCCAGGTAATAGGCTTTGTTGTATTCTTCATATTTTTGAAGAACTTGTCTAAGAACATGTATATGATCAACAGTTGAGTATTTGCTACGGAAACCTGCCTGTTCTTTCGGTTGATTTTCATCAATTATGGGCGTAATTCGAGATAAGATAATTTTTGAAAAAACTTTATAGATATTTGACATCAAACTAATTGGTCGATAGTTTCCTATTTCTCCTTTGTCTCCCTTTTTGTGCAGCAATATTATAGTAGATTTGGTCCAGTCTGTTGGGATGTTTTCAGTTTCTATGATTTCATTAAATATATCTGTCAATATAGGAGCAATTGCCGGTGTTATAGACTTGAGTAGTTCATTTGTTATTTGGTCAGTTCCTGGTGCCTTGTCTCTTTTTTGCGTATTAATTGCTCTTATTGTTTCTTTCGTTAATATTTTGGGTATTGATTCAGAATCTGTTTCATTTCCTTCTTTTGTCGCTACTTTAGGATTCCTACTTTGGTACAGATTTCGATAATATTCTGAAGCTACTTTAAGTATTTCTGGTCTTTTATTTGTATGTCTTCCACCTTCAGTCCTCACTCCCAGCATCCAATCCTTTTTATCATTTAATTCCTTAATTGCCTTTTTTATTCCTCCAGTTCTTTCGATATGTTTTTTCAAGGTATTAAGTCTTTTTACTTTTTTATCCTTTCTGATGCTTACATTTATCTTTTTACTAATTTCTGATATGTTGAGGCGATTAGCTTGGGTTTTCTTTCCTTGTAATAACTCTTTCCTATCTTGTAAAAGCTTTAATGTCTCATTAGAAATTACGCTTTTGCTCTCTGTATTTATTTTTCTTGTTTCTGTTACTACTGTGTTTAAGAAGTTATCATATTTTTCCTGAATAGTTATGATTTTTTTCTCATCTTTCTCTATTAACGCCTGTAAATTAATCATAAGTTGATTGCTATTGCCTGTGCATACCACGCCAAAGTTATTATAGTGAAATCTTCTGTTTCTCTTTATAGATGAACCCGTTAGTTTTGCACGCACCATTTTATGGTCTGAATTAAAATTTAGGTGGTGTAAGATTGCTACATCCTGAATGATATTGGCATTGTTAGACATAATGTAATCAATTTCATTTTTGTGAAGTCCGTTTGGGGAAAGCCATGTCCATTTCTTTGTTTTCTTTTTCTTGAAAAAACTATTCAATATCCTTAAATTGTTTTCTAAAGCATGATACGGGGCCCTACGGGGTCAAGGATGAAGAAAACGATTGGTACGAGATCTACAACTTTAATCCGTAGGTCCTGCTATACAATAATAAAAATACTCTAATTCAAGGTCGAGTGTCGGTTCGGGTACAAGTTCACGTCACTATAAACGGCAGGCTGAGTAATGTACTCAACTTGGGGTTCCGGGCTGGCCCCGTGCGAGTGTGACGTTGTCTTCCCCTCAAGGTCACCAGGCTTCGCAGCTGCTAGTTCGGTCCGCGGGGTCGTCGCCAAGGCCGTCTTCAAGACGGTACGGAGAGGCAGGCACCTCAGCTGGCTCGGAGGTGGGCCGATACGGCGCGGTGCTGATATTCCCGACGGTATGTCGTGGACCGGTATTCCAGCCGGTACCAAGTTCTGGGGAGACAACCACACGATTAGGCACTGGTGTGTGAATCCAATGCACAGCGCCGGGCCCCAACGTATAATTTTCTACATGGGCCCTAAGGTCGGCGGCGCTGTACAATGGTAGGTACACATAACATAAATTACACAATAAACAAAGAAATAAAACTGGATTGTTCCGGAATTAATAATCGTAAGTATTTATCGTAAGTACCTACGTCTGTAATCCCGTTAACCACGGTTCAATCAACCATAAACAAATGATTCAGTAATAATTAGAATCTAATACTAATATATGCTGAACCGTGGATTTAAAACGAGATTAAAATTCGACAATTTACATATTTTCAAAATGTGGGTATCCGTAGAAAATTATGGCGAGATATACACCGTGTTGATTTCTCTCTTAGAATACGAACAATCAAACATTACAACTAATTGAATAGTTCTTAAGCAATTACTATATTCGGCTGTCTGTCGACATGTATACTCGCGACATATATTATGGACACACTTCATACAATAACTTTCTTACAACATTTTAACGATTACGATGTTAATCACAGTTTACTTTAAATTTAATTTAATTACATTTACACAAAGACAAACTACAGCTAGGTAACTACCGAACTCCCGACCGCAGGTAGGCAGGTACTAAAAATGAGGTAGCATCACGCTTAGCTCCTAGGGGCTAAGCAGGAATGTCACACGCGAATGAAGATGTTATTTTACTTTATTATTTACGTGACTATCGTTTAATACTCGCGCACTGTTTATTAAGGACACTAGACTTACCCCTTATGTTGGGAACAGCTATTATATTAACTAGCCTTCGTATGTTAGACTAGTAGACTACACTAATATAATATAATATACTAGTAACTGGCAGAATCTAGACTATATGTTATCTAGGTTTTAAGATTATGACTGCACGTTCCGCCGCGGAGTCTCGCGATCGAATGAGGTCTGCCGTCTACCTCGGCGCGAGCGCGGGGCGTGTTTTTTTTCTTGTTGTCGATTAGTGTTGTGCCGTCAGCTGATTCTCCGTTTGACGGAATGCGCTGATTGGTTATCAATTCGTGTGACTCATTTTATATGTGCGTTAGAACGATGCATTACCTTAAAAGGTAATGACCGCGTTCACCACCCAGTGATGGGGTACGCGCCGCAATCGCGAGATACCGGTATTTACCGTTTATTACTGCTATGTTCAAATGTTTTCATTTTTTATTACCGGAACCAGTGTTCACGTAACAAGCAAAGGTGACTAATCTGCTTCCATTTTTACTTCTTTTACCATGTCCATATTTGCCCACTGTATATTTTTCACCAATGTTCTTACACATTCCTACTCGACCATTAAAATCGCCCATTACTATAATATTTTTGTGTGCGTTTTGAATTGTTGTTCGTAGATCTTCGTAAAAATTTTCGATTTTTGTTACATGATTCTGATTCTGTTGGTGAGTATGCTTGTATAATAGACCATTTTTCATTTTTATTTAAGGGTAGCATTATGTTTAACATAGTTATTCTTTCAGATATTCCTTTTATTTCTTCAATCTCGTGTGCAAGTCCCTTTTTGATTAGAAATCCCACCCCATACATTCCTGGTGTCTCACCTTTGTAGTATAGGATGTAGTTCCTGTAATCTTCTATTCCTTCTCCATATTTTCTTACTTCACTGAGGCCTATTATATCCCACTTTATATCTGCTATGGCTAGTTCGAGTTCAAGACGCTTCTCAGTAGTTCGTAATGATTTTGTTTTAAAAGTGGCTATATATATATCCGAGCTGCATTTGTCTGTCTTTAGAGGGTCGTGGTCTTTCTCCCCCACGAGGACCAGTCGGCTTGGGAATTATTAGGTAAATACAAATTACTTCTTTGAAATTGTATGTATAATTTTTTTTTGTGAATTTGTTAGTGTTCCGTAACTTCCTTAGGTCCGCCGTGGTTTTAGGGATATGCTCGATAACCTTACTTACTTTGCACTATAACCCACAGATGGCGTGCGTTTTAGTCGGTTCGCATCCGACATTACTTCCTCCTGGCTCCGGTTATTCGCGGGGATTTCCGCACATGTAAAGAATGTTTTCAGTAACCGTTGTCATTGACTGTACTTTGAACTCTTTAAAAAGTGTAATTGTTAAAACAGAAAAGTGGGTAGGTATAACTTACTGTAAAAACGGTCAGAAACTTCAAAGAAGGTCATGCAAGCTTTCATTATCAAACCCTTTTAAACTAAAAGGTTTTTAGGTTTTTTTTGTAGCTAATAAAATATAGATAGGTACGAATGTCACAAATTGTGTGGATAATTAACAATATTGAACGTAAATGTAGTAAAGTTTGGGATAATTTGACCAGTTTTTACTTGTTTGCCGCATGACCCTTGTACCCAGTGATTAGACTGGAGACTATGGGGATGGACACTAGCAAGGAAACAGGTAGGTTAGACGCCATGATTGCCTAAAATCCGACGTCCTCCACCAGAGAGAAACATTTGAAATGGGTGAAATGGCTCACAGAGAAGGGCGGATCACCCGCTCAGCCTGGTTTAAGTAATTCAGTGAAGAAAGCTTGCAGCAACCAGATCAAAACCAGATTTACCAGGTAGCAAGTGACGTTAGCTTGAGCTCCGAAGATAAGGTCTTATATCAACACACTCCAAGGGCACTGTGGCCTCGAATGAAATCAGGATAACGTCTTAATGTAGATGATGATGATCAACACCCTAATGAAACTTAATTAAATGGTTATTAAATAACGCTTTTATTGAAAAGCCCATACATAAAACTGTATTTTACAATAACTTTGTTCTTTGTTGAATAATTGCAAATCCCTGTTCGTTTATTTACCTGTCTGAATAAAGATAATTCTAATTTTAACTCTCTTTTTGTTTACTTTCCTGTATTCCATTTTATTTACTGACATTTTCCTTGAACAGTCATAAATAACACATGAGACAGTACAGATTTGCCATTAACATATTAAATGAAACAGCGGAAATCCATTGTAAAAATCACTCAGAATTTCTCATTGCTTACTTAGATGGCTAAATATAACTTGCTCGGGGTTAAGATCAATCAAACGATCAATTCAAAAAGGAGAAAAAATATTTTTGAAAATAAATTTAGTTCATAACACACAAACAACGAATAATGTACTAAACTACATTCGTACTGCTGAATAAAGTATGTAAAAGAGTAATATAGAAGTGCACACAATTCAGTGTTAGCAGTTATTAGCATCATAACTTAGGTGTGATTTAGTTGCGCCAGTGTCAAACGCAAAAGCCGTATAAGCATTCGCATTTAGCTTGATAAGCTATTCAGTCATTTTATGTGTGTTGTCCTGGGGAGTTCTATTACCCCTTCACTTAACTGAAGCTGAACTGGAAGTTCCTTAATACACACATTATCTAGGTCTAGGGATATATAAAACTTTTTTAAATAACTTAAAAAGTACTGGCATTACAAAAAAACTATTGATGACAGATTATAAAAACATTAATAAGTTCCTTTTTTAAATTCAAATTTGTATATAATAGGTTTTGTTATAAGATGAAATTCGCATTCATTGAATTTCTTCCATAGAAGTAAATGTTCACGAACTTCTAACTTGATTAAAACTCCCTAAATTTCTATAAATCTTTGTCAAACGCATCTCCGGTGTTCATTTTATCATGCCACGTAGTCACTTGACCATGAACGAAATATTAAGAGAAGTGGGCATGATTCAAGCTGGCGCTATCCAAATTGCGGTTTCTGAAGCCATAAGGACCAGTCAGAGCGATAATTCCGGGCTTTGGTCACGTTATCGTGTCACGGGGGAAATGGTGGAAAGGCACCGAGGACCTCAACGCATTACAACAAATGTACCTGGACCGATTCGTAGTCAATGCTGCACGAAGTCAACCAAATGTAACGGCGATGCAGTTGGTTCAAAGGCTACGAGAGAGAGTATGGTTTGCTGGTAAGCGGTCAAACTTTGAGAAGACGACTGCATGAAGTCAACCTACGTGCTCGTTGGCCACTTCGGGTACCAGCGCTAAGGAGAGTCAATCGAGGAAGAAGATTACAATGGGCTATTGCACTCGAAAACTGGAACCATTCTCAATGGTCACTTCTTGTGCTTTTCTGCTGATTCGCGAAGAGTACGCGTTTGGAGAGAACCTGGACGTTGGAATCGACTGCAGCACCCACAACAAGTACATGCATATAAAGGTGGCACGATTATGGTTTGTGCAGGAATTCGTCTCGGCAGTAGAACGGACCTCGTTTGGATACAAGGCAATATGACTGCTCTAAAATACCGAGATGAGGTGCTAGAGCCTGTAATCTTGCCCCACAGACACCAAATTACAACAGCATGATATCCAAGCTTTAGACTGGCCTGCACAATCCCCTGACTTAAATCTTATTGAGCATGCCTGGGATATGCTTCAGAGAAGAGCTCTTAGGAATTTTCCCCTGAAGATATTGTGCATGAAAACCAGCTTTTCTTGCATCTTAGCAGGACTTGGGACAGTATTCCACAACAAGATATTGACACCCTTGTTTTGAGTATGCAGAATCGCTGCAGATCTGTCAGGAGAGTCTAAGAAGGATCCACGGATTATTAATTTTAAGTTTTCAACAATTTTTATAAAAAAAATAGTTGTTTTGCTTAGGTTTTGATGTTTCAAAAATAAAGTTAATATTGTAATTTTGTCTGAGTTTTTCCTCTTCTTCTAAGTTTTTTTTTTTAATTTAACTTTATCTAAAAGTGTATTATCAGATTAGATAGACTATTAAACAAGGTTTATTGTAATGTGTGGGTGTCTTAACAAAAAGTTAATAGAATTTGAGTTATTTAGGTTTAATTGAAATATCCCTAGACCATGTTGATGTGTGTAGGTTGAAGTCTTGGGTCTGCTTGGTTGCTGTAGGATGAACCGGGTAAAATAGGGTTTCTTGGACTGATTGTAATGCACTTCTGCAGTCGATGGACCATCTCTTGTCGTACCTACCCTACAGTCCCGGGTCCTTTAAACAGGGCGTGAAAAGGCATCTGATGAGGCCGTCAAGCTGAGGGCCACCACTGTTAATATGGTAGGTGTTTGCGATGGTGACCCTCTTTCCGAGACTTTGCCTTTAGCTTACCATCAGGCGAGGTGAAGTCAAATCGGCGTGTCCTTTATATTAAAAAAAGTGATTTGCCCCTAAACCTGCATAATTGCTGAACCGAATAAACCGACGGCGACGGATGGTGCGTTCAATGTCGCTGAGTTTTGACCTGGACGCGAAGGAGAAGCTTGGTGAGATGGTAGGTACATTTTGGGGGCTACCACACGTACAAAATAGGTACACATTCACTAGCTTTCTTAAATATTGAAACTTACTTAATCATTTTGGATACGTAATACTGTACCAACACGAATCGTTACAACGGTTTTCTATTTTGAAGGTTTTGTGATATGTCAAATTCTAGCTATCCAAATAAAAAATTCTGAAACAAAATCTAATCTAAATATCTATTTATAACTCAAAGGTGACTGATTGACTGACTGACATAGTGATCTATCAACGCACAGCCCAAACCACTGGACGGATCGGACTGAAATTTGGCATGCAGGTAGATGTTATGACGTAGGCATCCGCTAAGAAAGGATTTTTGGAAATTCTGCTACTAAAGCGGTAAAATAAGGGATGGAAGTTTATATGAAAATCCGTCATTTTCGGAGCTAGATGCACAAAATTTCATAAACCTATGTCTTTAAAAAAAAATCACTTGTCTGTAAAGTCGGTTTACTCACGATAGTTGAACGTGAGAACGTCATAAGAAAATACTGATGGAATGGTTTCATTTTTCACAAGAAATAAATAATTTTATTTGTTTGATTTGTCGCTCGTTCCGCGCTCTCGCTTGCACTTCAAGCCTTAAATGGAACGCCTCAGATCGAGGTAACGCCGCATGACGTCATGTTCTTTCGTGCGTGCAACCGGCTCCATCGAATTATAAAACGTTGTCACGTCAATATTATAAATGAACACGTGTATCAGCGTTTTTCACTACTAAGAGGGTAAACTTGGTGAAAAACTTTTGTATGGAAAGTGCGTCATTTTCAAAGTTAGAAGCATGAAACTTCGTACACCTACGTCTTTTGAGAAATGTGTTGTCGCGATCCACGCGGGCGAAGCCGCGAGCAATAGCTAGTGACATATACGAGTATTGTCAATATAATGATTTTTTAGTTATGCGTAACTAACTTTTAGTAAATAACATATAGTATTTTACAACAATATTATTTACTTGGCGTCTTTGTTGATTCTGTTTTAAGTTTAAACAGTTGTTGCAAATAATCTGTTAAGGCTTTATAAATTGTTTGTGTTTTTATTATTATTGTACAATTAGCGGTCATTTAAGTCTATATCATTACATATCAAAGTGGATTTATCGGCTGTTGGTTAGAGTACATGCAGTAGAGAGGTCGTGATGTTGGTACCGCTGTTACTCTTCTTGTCTTTTTCCGAAGTTATTCATGGCGGCTTACAGCAACGTGAGTGTACTCGTACAAGTACTTTGGCATAGTATATTAATTGTTATTATACTGCTTTTATTATTGACATTGGAGAGGTGTTTGTAAAACATGTATTGAAGTAGGCTTCAAGACCCGTATTACAGTATATAGCTAAGAATTATAAGCATCAGATTGCAAGGAGGTTATACTTTTATAAGTACCCAAAACTATACTTCTTGTATCTAGCGAAGAATGTGTTGTACATTTCAGTAATTGCCCAATCACTTTGAATTACTTGTATATATATGTAGTAATATCCAATGCTGTAAAAAATGAACTACCCACAGTCAGTGTCAGAATGATTTTCAAATTAAGGTATTAAGAACAAAGCAAACTGTTTTTTTTTTATTTAAATTGTCTATTAATGTCTGAACTAAGATTGTTTACCAAATATCAGAACAACCCTCAACAGGAAGGGGAGGAAAATAATTAAGATCATTGATCATTCAGATCATGAGCACTTTTTTCATCAACATCTTTCTGATGCTGACTGTACTAATAGATTCTCTTTGCATGGGTAGCTGAACTGTAAGCAATAAAAAAACAGTACTTGCGTAAAGCGAATATTGCAGCTGAATAAACGTCGATGATAACAATTTTGTAATTCAGGAGGTGATAAAACACAACGACATAGTATTTAGACAGCTGTCATGCTGTATGCATAATTTTGGGGCTTTTCAATAGACTTATTGGCTAGTTACCATACTCATTTATAACATCAGAGTGCTTCTTGGGTCTACCCTTTGTAACGGGGCCCGATACAGGCGGCAAAGCCAGACATTTGCTACCCACATAGTCACGCGGTCATCACATAAAGTAGTCGCACCTGGAATCTGTATTTATTTATTCATCCATTTCCAGGACGACCGAGTGGATCGAGAAGATACATATATACATGCAAAGATAGATATGCTATTTTCAAAAGATGTCCCGATCCCTGCCCACCTACATGTGACGAACCAAATCGTCGGATTTGTTACAATATGTGCCTGCGATATGGCTGTGAATGCGCTCCAGGATTTGTTCTTAGGGAGATAGGTGGGAAATGTATTCCACTGCAGCACTGTCCAGGTATTGCTTTTGTATTTTGTACATTAAGTTTAAATCTGTCCGATTCAGTTAAATGTTGAATGATGTTTTTGGAATGTGTGTTATATAAACGTATGATAACTTGTAGAATTATAATTTCATCTAATTTAAAACGAATCAAACTAAAAGGTCGTAAGAGTACGTAGCAAATTTTGAAGGTTTTTAAAACCTCATTATTATTTGGATAAGTTTTATTCCGGTAGATTATAAGGAAATTTTAATGTTTTTCTTTGTAATAGAAATGAAATCAGACGTTTTGTAAATGGGCGTAGAAATTTGTTTTCTTTTTTATATATACCAAAAACACATACACAAGAATACAAGTACACAAAAAATTAAATTAAAAATTTAAAAACCCCCGTCACAAAAAAAAACACTTCCAAAAAGTTTAAAATAAATGGAGTTTGCCTTTTAACGACATGGCAACAGTTAAAGTTAAAAGGCAAACTCCATTTATTTTAAACTTTTTGGAAGTGTTTTTTTGTGACGGGGGTTTTTAAATTTTTAATTTAATTTTTATTTTATACTTTTTAAAGTGATCTACGATCTAAGTAGTCTTTCATTTGATACCCATATTGAGGGAGTTATGAAGAAATTCGTATTCCGATATGTTGTGGCGGCGGCCATCTTGGACCGATTTTTTCCAAACATAGCTAAGAACATTCCCGACTAATATACCTTTAAAACAAAAAGAACTACATCCAAATTGGTTCATCCGTTTGGGTGCTACGATGCCACAGACAGACACACACACACACAGACACGTTAAACTTATAACAACCCGTCGTTTTTGCGTCGGGGGTTAAAAAGGGTATATGATTAAGATGTATAATAATTGAACTGCTACGTATTACATCGTACGTGCATTGATTTTATTTAAGTCGTTCCTACTTATAATACAAAGGACCCGTGTGTGTGAGAATAATGACGATTAGACTGACTAGATGTATCCTAAGATCGTAGCAAATGGAAAACTGTGGTCTCTCTATCCAACTGGGGAAAAAGGCTTGACTGTAGGCATGTACGAGTATGTTGTATGAAGACTGACTGGTGTGTGTAGAAAACGTCTCACATACATTGATAACATATTATTGAATGGCGGTGATTATTCTTTTCTTTTATAGTTTCAGGATGCAAAGGTGATCCTAACGCAGTATCCAACGATTGCCCCAGTATGTGCCCACCGACTTGCGCTCGTCCAAACACTAGTAAAGTTCGATGCATAGCCGGATGCCACCCATGTGGTTGTGTGTGCAAGCCGGGATACGTTTTGAAGGAAGAAGGAGGAAGATGTATAAGACGAGAGGAATGTCCAGGTTGTACATAGTAAATATTTAATCAGGAATTTGATGCATACTAATACGTTTTGTTAATTTTTACTTTTATAGTTATAGGATGCAAGGGTGATCCTAACGCAGTATCCCACGATTGCCCCAGTATGTGCCCACCGACTTGCGCTCGTCCAGACACTAGTAAAGTTCGATGCATAGCCGGATGCCACCCATGTGGTTGTGTGTGCAAGCCAGGATACGTTTTGAAGGACGAAGCAGGAACATGTATAAGACGAGAGGAATGTCCAGGTTGTGCATAGTAAATATTTAATCAGGAATTTGATGCATACTAATACGTTTTGTTAATTTTTACTTTTATAGTTATAGGATGCAAGGGTGATCCTAACGCAGTATCCCACGATTGCCCCAGTATGTGCCCACCGACTTGCGCTCGTCCAGACACTAGTAATATTCGATGCATAGCCGGATGCCACCCATCTGGTTGTGTGTGCAAGCCGGGATACGTTTTGAAGGACGAAGCGGGAAGATGTATAAGACGAGAGGAATGTCCAGGTTGTGCATAGTAAATATTTAATCAGGAATTTGATGCATACTAATACGTTTTGTTAATTTTTACTTTTATAGTTATAGGATGCAAGGGTGATCCTAACGCTGTATCCGATGATTGCCCCAGTATGTGCCCACCGACTTGCGCTCGTCCAGACACTAGTAATATTCAATGTAAAGCCGGATGCCACCCATGTGGTTGTGTGTGCAAGCCGGGATACGTTTTGAAGGACGAAGCAGGAAGATGTATAAGGCGAGAGGAATGTCCAGGTTGTGCATAGTATATATTTAATCAGGAATTTGATGCATACTAATACGTTTTGTTAATTTTTACTTTTATAGTTATAGGATGCAAGGGTGATCCTAACGCAGTATCCCACGATTGCCCCAGTATGTGCCCACCGACTTGCGCTCGTCCAGACACTAGTAATATTCGATGCATAGCCGGATGCCACCCATCTGGTTGTGTGTGCAAGCCGGGATACGTTTTGAAGGACGAAGCAGGAAGATGTATAAGACGAGAGGAATGTCCAGGTTGTGCATAGTAAATATTTAATCAGGAATTTGATGCATACTAATACGTTTTGTTAATTTTTACTTTTATAGTTATAGGATGTAAGGGTGATCCTAACGCAGTATCCCACGATTGCCCCAGTATGTGCCCACCGACTTGCGCTCGTCCAGACACTAGTAAAGTTCGATGCATAGCCGGATGCCACCCATGTGGTTGTGTGTGCAAGCCAGGATACGTTTTGAAGGACGAAGCAGGAAGATGTATAAGACGAGAGGAATGTCCAGGTTGTGCATAGTAAATATTTAATCAGGAATTTGATGCATACTAATACGTTTTGTTAATTTTTACTTTTATAGTTATAGGATGCAAGGGTGATCCTAACGCTGTATCCGATGATTGCCCCAGTATGTGCCCACCGACTTGCGCTCGTCCAGACACTAGTAATATTCGATGCATAGCCGGATGCCACCCATCTGGTTGTGTGTGCAAGCCGGGATACGTATTGAAGGACGAAGCAGGAAGATGTATTAGACGAGAGGAATGTCCAGGTGGTGCATAGTAAATATTTAATCAGGAATTTGATGCATACTAATACGTTTTGTTAATTTTTACTTTTATAGTTATAGGATGCAAGGGTGATCCTAACGCAGTATCCCACGATTGCCCCAGTATGTGCCCACCGACTTGCGCTCGTCCAGACACTAGTAATATTCGATGCATAGCCGGATGCCACCCATCTGGTTGTGTGTGCAAGCCGGGATACGTTTTGAAGGACGAAGCAGGAAGATGTATAAGACGAGAGGAATGTCCAGGTTGTGCATAGTAAATATTTAATCAGGAATTGGATGCATACTAATACATTTTGTTAATTTTTACTTTTATAGTTATAGGATGTAAGGGTGATCCTAACGCAGTATCCCACGATTGCCCCAGTATGTGCCCACCGACTTGCGCTCGTCCAGACACTAGTAATATTAAATGTATAGCCGGATGCCACCCATGTGGTTGTGTGTGCAAGCCGGGATACGTTTTGAAGGACGAAGCAGGAAGATGTATAAGACGAGAGGAATGTCCAGGTTGTGCATAGTAAATATTTAATCAGGAATTTGATGCATACTAATACGTTTTGTTAATTTTTACTTTTATAGTTATAGGATGCAAGGGTGATCCTAACGCAGTATCCCACGATTGCCCCAGTATGTGCCCACCGACTTGCGCTCGTCCAGACACTAGTAATATTCGATGCATAGCCGGATGCCACCCATCTGGTTGTGTGTGCAAGCCGGGATACGTTTTGAAGGACGAAGCGGGAAGATGTATAAGACGAGAGGAATGTCCAGGTTGTGCATAGTAAATATTTAATCAGGAATTTGATGCATACTAATACGTTTTGTTAATTTTTACTTTTATAGTTATAGGATGCAAGGGTGATCCTAACGCTGTATCCGATGATTGCCCAAGTATGTGCCCACCGACTTGCGCTCGTCCAGACACTAGTAATATTCAATGTAAAGCCGGATGCCACCCATGTGGTTGTGTGTGCAAGCCGGGATACGTTTTGAAGGACGAAGCAGGAAGATGTATAAGGCGAGAGGAATGTCCAGGTTGTGCATAGTAAATATTTAATCAGGAATTTGATGCATACTAATACGTTTTGTTAATTTTTACTTTTATAGTTATAGGATGTAAGGGTGATCCTAACGCAGTATCCCACGATTGCCCCAGTATGTGCCCACCGACTTGCGCTCGTCCAGACACTAGTAATATTAAATGTATAGCCGGATGCCACCCATGTGGTTGTGTGTGCAAGCCGGGATACGTTTTGAAGGACGAAGCAGGAAGATGTATAAGACGAGAGGAATGTCCAGGTTGTGCATAGTAAATATTTAATCAGGAATTTGATGCATACTAATACGTTTTGTTAATTTTTACTTTTATAGTTATAGGATGCAAGGGTGATCCTAACGCAGTATCCCACGATTGCCCCAGTATGTGCCCACCGACTTGCGCTCGTCCAGACACTAGTAAAGTTCGATGCATAGCCGGATGCCACCCATGTGGTTGTGTGTGCAAGCCAGGATACGTTTTGAAGGACGAAGCAGGAACATGTATAAGACGAGAGGAATGTCCAGGTTGTGCATAGTAAATATTTAATCAGGAATTTGATGCATACTAATACGTTTTGTTAATTTTTACTTTTATAGTTATAGGATGCAAGGGTGATCCTAACGCAGTATCCCACGATTGCCCCAGTATGTGCCCACCGACTTGCGCTCGTCCAGACACTAGTAATATTCGATGCATAGCCGGATGCCACCCATCTGGTTGTGTGTGCAAGCCGGGATACGTTTTGAAGGACGAAGCGGGAAGATGTATAAGACGAGAGGAATGTCCAGGTTGTGCATAGTAAATATTTAATCAGGAATTTGATGCATACTAATACGTTTTGTTAATTTTTACTTTTATAGTTATAGGATGCAAGGGTGATCCTAACGCTGTATCCGATGATTGCCCCAGTATGTGCCCACCGACTTGCGCTCGTCCAGACACTAGTAATATTCAATGTAAAGCCGGATGCCACCCATGTGGTTGTGTGTGCAAGCCGGGATACGTTTTGAAGGACGAAGCAGGAAGATGTATAAGGCGAGAGGAATGTCCAGGTTGTGCATAGTATATATTTAATCAGGAATTTGATGCATACTAATACGTTTTGTTAATTTTTACTTTTATAGTTATAGGATGCAAGGGTGATCCTAACGCAGTATCCCACGATTGCCCCAGTATGTGCCCACCGACTTGCGCTCGTCCAGACACTAGTAATATTCGATGCATAGCCGGATGCCACCCATCTGGTTGTGTGTGCAAGCCGGGATACGTTTTGAAGGACGAAGCAGGAAGATGTATAAGACGAGAGGAATGTCCAGGTTGTGCATAGTAAATATTTAATCAGGAATTTGATGCATACTAATACGTTTTGTTAATTTTTACTTTTATAGTTATAGGATGTAAGGGTGATCCTAACGCAGTATCCCACGATTGCCCCAGTATGTGCCCACCGACTTGCGCTCGTCCAGACACTAGTAAAGTTCGATGCATAGCCGGATGCCACCCATGTGGTTGTGTGTGCAAGCCAGGATACGTTTTGAAGGACGAAGCAGGAAGATGTATAAGACGAGAGGAATGTCCAGGTTGTGCATAGTAAATATTTAATCAGGAATTTGATGCATACTAATACGTTTTGTTAATTTTTACTTTTATAGTTATAGGATGCAAGGGTGATCCTAACGCTGTATCCGATGATTGCCCCAGTATGTGCCCACCGACTTGCGCTCGTCCAGACACTAGTAATATTCGATGCATAGCCGGATGCCACCCATCTGGTTGTGTGTGCAAGCCGGGATACGTTTTGAAGGACGAAGCAGGAAGATGTATTAGACGAGAGGAATGTCCAGGTGGTGCATAGTAAATATTTAATCAGGAATTTGATGCATACTAATACGTTTTGTTAATTTTTACTTTTATAGTTATAGGATGCAAGGGTGATCCTAACGCAGTATCCCACGATTGCCCCAGTATGTGCCCACCGACTTGCGCTCGTCCAGACACTAGTAATATTCGATGCATAGCCGGATGCCACCCATCTGGTTGTGTGTGCAAGCCGGGATACGTTTTGAAGGACGAAGCAGGAAGATGTATAAGACGAGAGGAATGTCCAGGTTGTGCATAGTAAATATTTAATCAGGAATTTGATGCATACTAATACATTTTGTTAATTTTTACTTTTATAGTTATAGGATGTAAGGGTGATCCTAACGCAGTATCCCACGATTGCCCCAGTATGTGCCCACCGACTTGCGCTCGTCCAGACACTAGTAATATTAAATGTATAGCCGGATGCCACCCATGTGGTTGTGTGTGCAAGCCGGGATACGTTTTGAAGGACGAAGCAGGAAGATGTATAAGACGAGAGGAATGTCCAGGTTGTGCATAGTAAATATTTAATCAGGAATTTGATGCATACTAATACGTTTTGTTAATTTTTACTTTTATAGTTATAGGATGCAAGGGTGATCCTAACGCAGTATCCCACGATTGCCCCAGTATGTGCCCACCGACTTGCGCTCGTCCAGACACTAGTAATATTCGATGCATAGCCGGATGCCACCCATCTGGTTGTGTGTGCAAGCCGGGATACGTTTTGAAGGACGAAGCGGGAAGATGTATAAGACGAGAGGAATGTCCAGGTTGTGCATAGTAAATATTTAATCAGGAATTTGATGCATACTAATACGTTTTGTTAATTTTTACTTTTATAGTTATAGGATGCAAGGGTGATCCTAACGCTGTATCCGATGATTGCCCAAGTATGTGCCCACCGACTTGCGCTCGTCCAGACACTAGTAATATTCAATGTAAAGCCGGATGCCACCCATGTGGTTGTGTGTGCAAGCCGGGATACGTTTTGAAGGACGAAGCAGGAAGATGTATAAGGCGAGAGGAATGTCCAGGTTGTGCATAGTAAATATTTAATCAGGAATTTGATGCATACTAATACGTTTTGTTAATTTTTACTTTTATAGTTATAGGATGTAAGGGTGATCCTAACGCAGTATCCCACGATTGCCCCAGTATGTGCCCACCGACTTGCGCTCGTCCAGACACTAGTAATATTAAATGTATAGCCGGATGCCACCCATGTGGTTGTGTGTGCAAGCCGGGATACGTTTTGAAGGACGAAGCAGGAAGATGTATAAGACGAGAGGAATGTCCAGGTTGTGCATAGTAAATATTTAATCAGGAATTTGATGCATACTAATACGTTTTGTTAATTTTTACTTTTATAGTTATAGGATGCAAGGGTGATCCTAACGCAGTATCCCACGATTGCCCCAGTATGTGCCCACCGACTTGCGCTCGTCCAGACACTAGTAATATTCGATGCATAGCCGGATGCCACCCATCTGGTTGTGTGTGCAAGCCGGGATACGTTTTGAAGGACGAAGCGGGAAGATGTATAAGACGAGAGGAATGTCCAGGTTGTGCATAGTAAATATTTAATCAGGAATTTGATGCATACTAATACGTTTTGTTAATTTTTACTTTTATAGTTATAGGATGCAAGGGTGATCCTAACGCTGTATCCGATGATTGCCCAAGTATGTGCCCACCGACTTGCGCTCGTCCAGACACTAGTAATATTCAATGTAAAGCCGGATGCCACCCATGTGGTTGTGTGTGCAAGCCGGGATACGTTTTGAAGGACGAAGCAGGAAGATGTATAAGGCGAGAGGAATGTCCAGGTTGTGCATAGTAAATATTTAATCAGGAATTTGATGCATACTAATACGTTTTGTTAATTTTTACTTTTATAGTTATAGGATGTAAGGGTGATCCTAACGCAGTATCCCACGATTGCCCCAGTATGTGCCCACCGACTTGCGCTCGTCCAGACACTAGTAATATTAAATGTATAGCCGGATGCCACCCATGTGGTTGTGTGTGCAAGCCGGGATACGTTTTGAAGGACGAAGCAGGAAGATGTATAAGACGAGAGGAATGTCCAGGTTGTGCAAAGTAAATATTTAATCAGGAATTTGATGCATACTAATACGTTTTGTTAATTTTTACTTTTATAGTTATAGGATGCAAGAGTGATCCTAACGCAGTATCCCACGATTGCCCCAGTATGTGCCCACCGACTTGCGCTCGTCAAGACACTAGTAATATTCGATGCATAGCCGGATGCCACCCATCTGGTTGTGTGTGCAAGCCGGGATACGTTTTGAAGGACGAAGCGGGAAGATGTATAAGACGAGAGGAATGTCCAGGTTGTGCATAGTAAATATTTAATCAGGAATTTGATGCATACTAATACGTTTTGTTAATTTTTACTTTTATAGTTATAGGATGCAAGGGTGATCCTAACGCTGTATCCGATGATTGCCCCAGTATGTGCCCACCGACTTGCGCTCGTCCAGACACTAGTAATATTCAATGTAAAGCCGGATGCCACCCATGTGGTTGTGTGTGCAAGCCGGGATACGTTTTGAAGGACGAAGCAGGAAGATGTATAAGGCGAGAGGAATGTCCAGGTTGTGCATAGTAAATATTTAATCAGGAATTTGATGCATACTAATACGTTTTGTTAATTTTTACTTTTATAGTTATAGGATGCAAGGGTGATCCTAACGCAGTATCCCACGATTGCCCCAGTATGTGCCCACCGACTTGCGCTCGTCCAGACACTAGTAATATTCGATGCATAGCCGGATGCCACCCATCTGGTTGTGTGTGCAAGCCGGGATACGTTTTGAAGGACGAAGCAGGAAGATGTATAAGACGAGAGGAATGTCCAGGTTGTGCATAGTAAATATTTAATCAGGAATTTGATGCATACTAATACGTTTTGTTAATTTTTACTTTTATAGTTATAGGATGCAAGGGTGATCCTAACGCAGTATCCCACGATTGCCCCAGTATGTGCCCACCGACTTGCGCTCGTCCAGACACTAGTAATATTCAATGTATAGCCGGATGCCACCCATCTGGTTGTGTGTGCAAGCCGGGATACGTTTTGAAGGACGAAGCAGGAAGATGTATAAGACGAGAGGAATGTCCAGGTTGTGCATAGTAAATATTTAATCAGGAATTTGATGCATACTAATACGTTTTGTTAATTTTTACTTTTATAGTTATAGGATGCAAGGGTGATCCTAACGCTGTATCCGATGATTGCCCCAGTATGTGCCCACCGACTTGCGCTCGTCCAGACACTAGTAATATTCAATGTAAAGCCGGATGCCACCCATGTGGTTGTGTGTGCAAGCCGGGATACGTTTTGAAGGACGAAGGAGGAAGATGTATAAGACGAGAGGAATGTCCAGGTTGTGCATAGTAAATATTTAATCAGGAATTTGATGCATACTAATACGTTTTGTTAATGTTTACTTTTATAGTTATAGGATGCAAGGGTGATCCTAACGCAGTATCCGATGATTGCCCCAGTATGTGCCCACCGACTTGCGCTCGTCCAGACACTAGTAATATTCGATGCATAGCCGGATGCCACCCATGTGGTTGTGTGTGCAAGCCGGGATACGTTTTGAAGGACGAAGCAGGAAGATGTATAAGACGAGAGGAATGTCCAGGTTGTGCATAGTAAATATTTAATCAGGAATTTGATGCATACTAATACGTTTTGTTAATTTTTACTTTTATAGTTATAGGATGCAAGGGTGATCCTAACGCAGTATCCGACAATTGCCCCAGTATGTGCCCACCGACTTGCGCTCGTCCAGACACTAGTAATATTCAATGCATAGCCGGATGCCACCCATGTGGTTGTGTGTGCAAGCCGGGATACGTTTTGAAGGACGAAGCAGGAAGATGTATAAGACGAGAGGAATGTCCAGGTTGAGCATAGTAAATATTTAATCAGGAATTTGATGCATACTAATACGTTTTGTTAATTTTTACTTTTATAGTTATAGGATGCAAGGGTGATCCTAATGCAGTATCCGACGATTGCCCCAGTATGTGCCCACCGACTTGCGCTCGTCCAGACACTAGTAATATTCAATGCATAGCCGGATGCCACCCATGTGGTTGTGTGTGCAAGCCGGGATACGTTTTGAAGGACGAAGCAGGAAGATGTATAAGACGAGAGGAATGTCCAGGTTGTGCATAGTAAATATTTAATCAGGAATTTGATGCATACTAATACGTTTTGTTAATTTTTACTTTTATAGTTATAGGATGTAAGGGCGATCCTAACGCAGTATCCGATGATTGCCCCAGTATGTGCCCACCGACTTGCGCTCGTCCAGACACTAGTAATATTCGATGCATAGCCGGATGCCACCCATCTGGTTGTGTGTGCAAGCCGGGATACGTTTTGAAGGACGA
Organism: Eilema sororculum; assembly: GCA_914829495.1. Lineage (NCBI taxonomy): Eukaryota > Metazoa > Arthropoda > Insecta > Lepidoptera > Erebidae > Eilema > Eilema sororculum. Next base: position 8,475,668 of record OU618545.1, on the reverse strand, counting down.
AGCAGGAAGATGTATAAGACGAGAGGAATGTCCAGGTTGTGCATAGTAAATATTTAATCAGGAATTTGATGCATACTAATACGTTTTGTTAATTTTTACTTTTATAGTTATAGGATGCATGGGTGATCCTAACGCTGTATCCCACGATTGCCCCAGTATGTGCCCACCGACTTGCGCTCGTCCAGACACTAGTAATATTCAATGTATAGCCGGATGCCACCCGTGTGGTTGTGTGTGCAAGCCGGGATACGTTTTGAAGGACGAAGCAGGAAGATGTATAAGACGAGAGGAATGTCCAGGTTGTGCATAGTAAATATTTAATCAGGAATTTGATGCATACTAACACGTTTTGTTAATTTTTACTTTTATAGTTATAGGATGCAAGGGTGATCCTAACGCAGTATCCCACGATTGCCCCAGTATGTGCCCACCGACTTGCGCTCGTCCAGACACTAGTAATATTCGATGCATAGCCGGATGCCACCCATCTGGTTGTGTGTGCAAGCCGGGATACGTTTTGAAGGACGAAGCAGGAAGATGTATAAGACGAGAGGAATGTCCAGGTTGTGCATAGTAAATATTTAATCAGGAATTTGATGCATTCTAATACGTTTTGTTAATTTTTATTTTTATAGTTATAGGATGCAAGGGTGATCCTAACGCAGTATCCCACGATTGCCCCAGTATGTGCCCACCGACTTGCGCTCGTCCAGACACTAGTAATATTCAATGCATAACCGGATGCCACCCATGTGGTTGTGTGTGCAAGCCGGGATACGTTTTGAAGGACGAAGCAGGAAGATGTATAAGACGAGAGGAATGTCCAGGTTGTGCATAGTAAATATTTAATCAGGAATTTGATGCATACTAACACGTTTTGTTAAGTTCGAAAAACATTGGAAAAAATGAAATGCTCAAGTGAGACTCGAACTCACGACCTTTCGAAGGAAAATTTGGAATGATTCAAGTGGTGCTCAATAGCTCAGTTGGCAGAGCAGTCGCCCTGTAAGCGAAAGGTCGTGAGTTCGAGTCTCACTTGAGCATTTCATTTTTTCCAATGTTTTTCGAACTTAACAGTTAGCATAATAAATGCTATAAAAAAAATCATTCAAATATTTGGGCGCAGTCATCAAAATTCAATGTTTAAAAATGGTTGAAAAATCATTCATTGTTTCCAACAGTTCGTAAGAATGTTGGTAGATGGCTGCACCGTCGCCCTTATAGACGGATATAAAGAGAAGGAAAATTTGGAATGATTCAAGTGGTGCTCAATAGCTCAGTTGGCAGAGCAGTCGCCCTGTAAGCGAAAGGTCGTGAGTTCGAGTCTCACTTGAGCATTTCATTTTTTCCAATGTTTTTCGAACCTAACAGTTAGCATAATAAATGCTATAAAAAAATCATTCAAATATTTGGGCGCAGTCATCAAAATTCAATATTTAAAAATGGTTGAAAAATCATTCATTGTTTCCAACAGTTCGTAAGAATGTTGGTAGATGGCTGCACCGTCGCCCTTATAGACGGATATAAAGAGAAGGAAAATTTGGAATGATTCAAGTGGTGCTCAATAGCTCAGTTGGCAGAGCAGTCGCCCTGTAAGCGAAAGGTCGTGAGTTCGAGTCTCACTTGAGCATTTCATTTTTTCCAATGTTTTTCGAACTTAACAGTTAGCATAATAAATGCTATAAAAAAATCATTCAAACGTTTTGTTAATTTTTACTTTTATAGTTATAGGATGCAAGGGTGATCCTAACGCAGTATCCCACGATTGCCCCAGTATGTGCCCACCGACTTGCGCTCGTCCAGACACTAGTAATATTCGATGCATAGCCGGATGCCACCCATCTGGTTGTGTGTGCAAGCCGGGATAAAAAAAAATAGTTCGTAAGAAAATCGGTAGATGACGCCACGTCGCCTTAAAGACGTATAAGATAGGAAATTTGAATCATATCGGGCGTGTCTCGGTAGCCGAATTGGTCAGGCATTCCCCCTGTAAGGGAAAGACTGCGGGTTCGAATCCCGCCCGAGAAGATTCTTTTTCCCTATGTATTTGAATAATTCATTTATTTATCAAAAATGGCTATAGATTGTATTATTACTAGTTTTACATATGACGTCTAATATAACTACTTTACTGCTAATAATGTCAGAGTTCATGTGCAATAAAAACACTGTATATTATACGTTAAACAAATGGAATTTAAAATATATATCACTAATATTTACAATTTGCGACGTACCTGATCTAGGTTTTTGATAAACCTGTGTTTCAGGTTATGTCCGTTCAATTACAAGTTACGTATCAATTAAACAGCAAAAGAATCTATATCTACAGCTTATCGCTACCTACTGTAAAATTTATATATAAGCTATTATATAATTATATAAATTTATAAATAATATAAGTTAGGCATCTAACTTGCACGTATGACGATCGTTTAGATTTATAAGCCGGGTCATATAAAACTAACTAATATTATAAACATGAAAGTTTTTTATTACTCAATCACGCTAAATCGTCTGACAAATTTGGTTCGAAGCTTTTACACAGGTTATAAGATAAATTTTATAGCAGAGAATTTCATAAACAACGCTTCAGACTTTTTGCATCGTTGATTTCGTGTCATAAGTTTGCGTCCCATAATGAGGATTTTTTTTCGATTTCGTAATCGAGAATTGCAGCCCCAGTACAAACTAAAACCATGCCCAGTAGACGGGTGTAGGCTCTATACATATTATATTCTTGTAATCCCCAAAAAAGTAAAATTACCTACATAAATTTTTATGTCAGTGCTAGCTTTTGCTATGTGCATGTCCATGTGCCACGTGGATGTCCGTTATCGCGACAAAACATTTCTCAAAAGACTAGGGTAGGTCTACGAAGTTTTATGCTTCTAACTTTGAAAATGACGAACTTTCTATAAGTTTATCACCTATTTTCCCCTCTTAGTAGTAAATTTTGAAAAATGCTGATACACGTGTTCATTTATTTCTTAAAGGACACAAGTTTATAAAATTTAGTGCATTTAGCTCTGAAAATGACGGACTTTCATATAAACTTCCATCGTCTATTTTACCCCTTTAGTAGCAGAATTTCCTTTCTTAGCGGATGCCTACGTCATAACATCTACCTGCATGCCAAATTTCAGCCCGTTCCGTCCCGTGGTTTGGGCTGTGCGTTGATAGATCACTATGTCAGTCATTCACCTTTGAGTTATAATTTATATATTTAGATACATTATCTATATCTTATTTTATCAGACACTTTATTACTTTTTTATAAAATGTTAAAGTATGTGAAGATGTTTGGATGCTGGTTATTCACGCTCTGTTGGATGAATTGATGAACTATTCGGCTGAATGAATGTGACTGAAATTTGGTGCAAAGAAAGATTGTAGAGTGATATAACACATAGGCTAGGATAACACATAACCTAGCATAGGTTACGGAAATGGGAACGTTCCAGGCTGCGGCCGTTATAAAATAAGAATTGATCGATATTATTTCCTAATTGTTTTTTATTTTTGTGCAGATATTGGTTGCAATGGCGATCCAAATGCAATACTAAGTAGCTGTCCGAGTGCATGTCCAGCAACTTGTGACTCTGAGCCCAGATTTTGTGCCGCCGTATGTCGTGGTATCGGTTGTGTGTGTAAACCTGGGTTCATTTTGAAGACTATTGGAGGCAAATGTATCCCAAAAGAAGCGTGTCCGAGTATGATTCAGTTTATCTTTGCTTATATTTAGTTACTAGTCAGTTACGAGTATACCTCATATTATGTCGAAACAGCAAAACTTTAATAACTTAGGTAATCCTTTTCCGTGGCAGGTAAAATGTATGTTCTGTGTTATTATTATTGTGATGATAGAAGTGGTTGTTTGTGCAAACTGTTTCGTAGTTTTTGTGGAAGACCAACTTTGGCTACCAACAGTGGTTTTTTTTTGTTTTTATACAGCACACGTCAATTTGACTTCACCTCGCCTGATGTTAAGCTAAAGGCAAAGTCTCGGAAAGAGGGTCACCATCGTAAACATTTACCATGTTAACAGTGGTGGCACTCAGCTTGACGGCCTCATTAGATGCCTTTTCACGCCCCGCTTAAAGGACCCGGGACTGTAGGAAGAAGCAAACACGTGAGCTGGCAGGGAGTTCCAGGTCTTAGTGGTGCGGCATAGGAATGCGTCACTGAAACGCTAAAGGTGACCCTAACGTATTCTTAGGGTTCGAAATTTTACCTGAAATGAGCAGGCGCGGGGAAATATCATGTGCTCTAATTAGCCAGTACCATCCTAGGGTATATAAAAACGTAGGTAGGGAAACTATAAATATTGAAATGTTCCACACATATTTTTTAAACTAAAATATATTTTACATAATATAGCTTTTTTTTTTATGTAGCTAAAGGTTGCAAAGGGGATCCGAATGCAAGACCTAACAGTTGTCCAAGTTCTTGTCCAGCCACTTGTGACAAACCCAGTGCCCAGTACGAAGGATTTACAGACGCATGTGGCTCTAGCGGCTGTGAGTGCATCCCCGGATACATCTTGAAGACAATTGGAGGCAAATGTGTGAAACCAGAGGAGTGTCCAGGTATTTTTCAACTTTATACCTGGTTTTGTGTTCAGCTATCCTATGTCATTGTAACTTAGTGGTTAAGGAGTCGGCCTTACGATCTTGGCCGTTGCCCTACCGACGTGAACCCTCTCCTAGCACAAGCGATTTAGTTTAGTTAGAGCGGTTAGAGGGAGTATTGGTAACTTCACTTGCTAATATTCAAGTTGGTTGCTAATATAGTAGAGTAGTGGAGTGGTGTTAGTCCGATCCCATTTAAAACTTACAAAAGACATTGCCAAGGGTTGATCGATTGTAATATTAGCTTACTCATCATCCACATAAAGACGTTAGTCCTGATTGCATCCGAGGCCACGGTGCCCTCGGAGCTCAGGGTCCGCCTTCCGGCTCTTCCTCCTCCACTTCGCACGATCTTGGGCGTCCAAGGTAGTGAGACCGTTTTCACGCATGTCACCCTCCACGACGCCAAGCCAGCACTTCTTGGGCCTACCCCTTCTACCTGGACCGGGTGGGGGCGCCATTGCCAGGCATTTGTTACCCACGTAGCTGGGCGGTTTCTGCAAGCTATAATATTAGCTTACTATTTATCTCAATAAAGGTTTTCATATAATTAGTATTACGTCTATTATACAAAGATGTTTCAAAACGTTTAATAGACACTACCCGTGACCAGAGGGCTGGTTTAGTCCTTGCGCAAAGGATTGCGTTGCCATTCAACGTGGCAATGCCGCCAGCCTTCTGGGCACCCTCCCGGTTGACGTCGATGGGGAGGAATTCTTTGACGCCTGAACCTGAAGTTTTGCACATACCTTATTTTGTATTTTTATTTATAATAATTATTACCACACCTGCCACACCTGAATCATTTCAAATTTTCCTTCTCTTTATATCCTTCTTTAAGGGCGACGGTGATGCCATCTACCAACATTCTTACGAACTGTTGGAAACAATGAATCATTTTTTAAACATTGAATTTTGATGACTACGCCCAAATATTTGAATGAATTTTTCATAGCATTTATTATGCTAACTTTAAAGTTTGAAAAACATCGGAAAAAATGAAACGCTCAAGTGAGACTTGAACTCACGACCTTTCCCTTACAGGGGGAATACTCTTGCAACTGAGCTATTGAGCCACACCTGAATCATTTCAAATTTTCCTTCTCTTTATATCCGTCTTTAACGGCGACGGTGGTGCCATCTACCAACATTCTTACGAACTGTTGGAAACAATGAATAATTAGCATAATAAATGCTATAAAAAAATCATTCAAATTACACTTTATTTCAATTTAAAAGTGCCCTGTGGTTCACATGGTGGTCTTTTCTGGTTTATTCTCACCATAATACGAAGCGGCAGAGCTGCGATATTCTCCGTGAAATGCGACTTGTCCTTGAGCCATTGGTGAACGTTTAGGGCTCCAAACTACAAATGCCGTAGATGTTCGTATGACAACCGAGACTATCAGCTAAACGTCCTCTTCTCGACAAATGTCCTACTTTGATGAATGTTATTTTAGGATGTGGAGGGGATCCAAATGCAGTATATCACAGCTGTCCTAGTTCGTGTCCAGCTACATGCGCTCAGCAAGATACGAGTCAACAGATGTGTATCATGATGTGTGACCCGAGCCGCTGTGTGTGCAAGACAGGATACGTTCTCACAAAAAAGGGGGGTATATGTGTCAAACCCGAAGAATGTCCAAGTATGTATATTTTTATTTAACTTATATGTATGCATACATGAAGTCATGCCTCTTCCTCATTGGGATAAGCAAAGCTGATATAATTTTCGAAAAACAGTAATATAATTGTTTTCACTAGCAACGGTCTTCTTTCATAATAAAAGTGTAAATATGACTCAGATGTTGTATAGTTGATGCAAACTGTTGAAAAACTTGAAGAATTTTTGTTGAAGTATGTTCTAGTAACAACATTATTAATTAAAGCAATATGATAACAGAATTTTATGATGACGAAAAACGATCTGAAAAAGTAAGTTATAATTTGGTAGTAATAGCACGAATAAAAAAAAATGATCACTAATTGTTATGAGTTCCGATGATAGTAATAAAAATGTATGAAAAATAAAAATATGAAGAGTGATGATTATGAACACCAATCGGTAGTAAGAAAAAGAATAGGATAAAAAAAATTATGTGTGCCAATATGGATCCATCTAAAACAGAGAGAAAAATATACCCCTTTCAGACCATTAAGAAACCCTTGAAAAACTATATACTCTAATAAACAACGTTTATGTTATACTAATATTATAAATTCGAAAGTAACTCTGTTTGTCTGTCTGTCTGTCTGCCTGTACGTTAGGCTTTCACGCCTAAACCATTGAACCGATTTTGATGAAATTTGGTATAGGGGTAGATTAGACAATGAGAAAGGACATAGGCTATGTTTGGTCGCGATAACCGACATCCACGCAGGCGGAGCCACGGGTAAAAGTTAGTAAGAAATAATTTAAAATAGTGCTAGCAATTTTTCCCACAATTTAAATAATAATTAAGTGCCGATATTCAACGAAGTCCCCGACATTCCAACGATTTTGATGCTTATCATGTCGGTTTAGACATAAGATAGGCTAAATTACATGTTTCTATAAAATAAAGCATTGAACAGAGATACGACATGGAACACCATTGCACGTGTATGCGGACATTGCGGACAACAGTTTGTAGGACGACCAACTTTTACCTAAGTTTTATTTGTTCCTTATGTTGGCGGACCACCTAAAGAGAAACAAAATAAGAACCTGTACTAACTCTAAACAAATAGTGTGCTTTTGATTTGTTACAGGTTAGTCAAACTTAGTCCACTGTTATCTACATTGTGACCAGTTTGTTTCCGCGACATTCCCGAGAATTCCAGCCGAGAAATTGTATATAAATAAACCCTATTCTGTTAAATTAGGTATTATTGTTATCTTTCTGTTTACCTCTCTCTCAATGTTGAGTAAATTGTTTCATTAAATTTTTTGATATATTTTTTTTTGTATATTTTTTTTATTTGTTTTTTTTGTTGTATATATAATAACTATAATAAGTTATCATTAGTCAATGATTGCCGTTCATAAAATATAGTGTCATAAAATCAATAGATATTATAAAGCTGTGAGAAAATTACATTATTAACAACACCAATATCTACAGCATTCACTACGATCTATTTACATAATGGTGGAATGGGAATTTAATTTCTCGGTGTCTCTAACGGTTCACTTTACACTAGCTTTTCGCCCGCAGCTCCGCCTGCGTGGTAGTCGGTTAACGCCTACAAGAGTATTTGTTTAGACTGACGGACTTTTTGTATAAACTTCTACTTAACACCTACTTCACCCTCTTAGTAGTGAGTTTTCCAAAATATCAAATGTAAACTGTGCGAAACATCGACCCTGTTTTACTATTATTTTACACCTGTGGTAGGTTTGCAAAACATTATACTCAGCTAAATAAAAATATTGTTACAGTTAATGTAATAGTATCTTCATATCATAGTAAATGCAAGAAAAGAACTGGCTAGAAAAAAATACAACAATAATAATACGATGGTCCGTGTATCTTCTGGACTGCACCTCAGCTTTTTTACCAGCTAGTGGGGTACAGTCAGTTGACAAACCAAATATCAAAGGGCCCGCTAGACGGCAATATGCTTACGTCAGGGGATCGAAAATCATAATTGGCGACGCGTGGGTGCTAGTATACCACTGCCTACTCCTTCGGGGATTTACAGATGTGAGTATATAAAGTATCTGAATACTACAATATCAGACTGAATTTTTTATAGCATTTTTAATGCTAACTTTAGAGTTCGAAAAACATCGGAAAGAGATCCGGTTCTTAGCATTCCATGGATTCACCGTGCGGTCGCCGGGTCCATGGCGTGGTACAGAGAGGAACACTGTGACGGCGCCTGGGACTTGCGACCCAGGTGTAGGTTTAGGGTGGCCACCTTGTGATGCATCAGCGCTCACCTCCACCGTCAGTCGTGTTCCCCCCTCTACCTATCCAAATTTGGTAAGATCCTATCAACGCCGTTTTAGATATTCGTTTGAGTAAAGAACTTACTGAAGCTCTTGGCAATCCGAGGTCTTTAAATAAGTTATACAGGGATTTAGCTGGAATTCCCCTTGCTCCTACTTCCACGGCGTAGAGTTTAACCACATAGCCATTTTTGGTTAACTCGTTGGTCAGGTCAAAGTATTTGTTTATTTTTATAGCGTGGTCTTTAGGTATGTTAGTTTCCCACGGTACTGTGAGTTCTACTAGTACTGCACGCTTTTGCTGTTTTGAAAATAGGAATATATCGGGTCTGGATGACGAGGCACAAACATCCTCCGGTATTTTATAGTGTTTCTCATACGAATCTGCGAGTAATGTCCAGTCAGCGGCTGCTATCAAAATTGAGTACGGCTTTTGATTTGTCTTTTTTGAGCAGCCTTCCTTTACAAACGCGACGTCATTTCTTTGGTTTGTGGTTAAACCCTTTTTCGCTCTAGCTACCGCCAAACTTACCGCCTCACGTACGATTTCTAATACCTTATCATGTCGGCGCGAGTAATGACCCCGGTCTAATAGCGTCCTACAACCCACCAGTAGGTGCCTAGCAGTACCAATTGCTTCACCACATGAGTTACATGTTTTATCTGTGGCTTTTCCCCATCTGACAAGATTGCTTTGGTCGGGGAGGGTCAACTGGAATGCATTGAGATAGAATTTAAGGAGAGCCGGTGACCAGTCGTATATTAAGGTACGCCATTTTAAGGCTATGGGAATACAAAATTCACCTAGTGTTAACCATTCGTTTTGTACTTCTAGGTTCATTGCGTGCACTTTGTAGGTATTATTTTCATCTACTTGAAGAAAAGATTTTGTTATGTCTTTGTCTGACTGCCTCCTAGTATTACCCAAACCTACCCTACCAGTCTGCGAGCCTATCATGAATTTTTTATGGAATTGGAGGCGCGACTCGAGCTCTTTAGTACTTAGGTCTTTTGGAAGAGCTTGCACGATTTCGTCTTTTGATTTCGCTAGGACGTGCATTTTGGTTACTCTTAGATGTTTATATAGTTCCGATGGTTTCTTGAACGTCATTCCAAAGTTATTTGAGGCTCTATATAATGTCGATGGGTCTGCCGACTGAGCTAGCCCCAGCCATGACTTCAATGTCTTCGTAACATTCGCATCTAGTTTTTTGAGAAGGCTCTGGCTTATATCATAAACAAGAAACGGCCAGTTAAGACGCGAGGTTAAATAGTTGTCGTAAATCCACGCTTTTTTAACATTACTTAGTGGCTGCTGATCTACCTTTTGTATATCGATAATGAAGTTATTAATTACTTCTTCTAAAGCTGGAGTGCAACCTCTGTTATCTATTTTTCTTCCGAGAAATTTAAAAGGCACGGTTTCGGATATAGTCGAAACGTTTTCCCCGCCTATACTAAGCCCTGGATCATATGAGGTATATCTGGTACCCCGCCTGCCCAGACATAGACAGTAGCATTTGCTAGGTTTTGTTCTCATTCCATCTGTCCATGTACAGAATTCATTCACTTTACGCAACAGGTCAAGTTCGTAAGTATGTTGGTAGATGGCACCACCGTCGCCCTTAAAGACGGATATAAAGAGAAGAAAAATTTGAAATGAATCAGGTGTGGCTCAATAGATCAGTTGGAAGAGCATTCCCCCTGTAAGGGAAAGGTCGTGAGTTCAAGTCTGACTTGAGCGTTTCATTTTTTCCGATGCTTTTTTAACTTTAAGGTAGCATTCAAAATGCTATAAGAAATTCAGTCAAATATTCGGGCGGAGTCTTCAAAATTCAATGTTTAAAAATGGTTGAAAAATCATTCATTGTTTCCAACAGTTCGTAAGAATGTTGGTAGATGGCACCACCGTCGCCCTTAAAGACGGATATAAAGAGAAGGAAAATTTGAAATGAAACCGGTGAGGCTCAATAGCTCAGTTGGAAGAGCATTCCCCCTGTAAGGGAAGGTCGTGAGTTCAAGTCTCACTTGAGCGTTTCATTTTTTCCGATTATTTTCGAACTACAATATCAATTTTACTCGGAAAGCAGCTCACAACTTTTCCCACCCTCGGTGACGTGGTGGTAATGAACATGAATGCTAGGCGCGGGTTCGATTCCCGCTCAGTGTAAATATTTGTATGCATGACTATGTTTATTTGCGTTGGTCTGGATATTTTCATGCCTCGGAGAGCACGTAAAGCCGTGGGCCCCGGTTGTAATACGGACACCTATGGTAGCTATTGCAGGTAGTTTGGGCCCTAAAAAGTTCAAAAACTGCAATACTTCGATATTGCCAATAAGTTGTAGAGGGCAAATGGCAGTCGTTTCGTGGAAAATATCAAAGTTCAACCAAACAGGCAGGGTGAAGAAGTAAATAATAAATAATAAATAAATGTTTCATAACATTCTACACAACGCTATCTAGACCCATGGTAAGCTTTTTATAGCTTGTGTTATGGAATCTAGAATGCGGATAAACGTACTTATAGGTCGTGCGCATTAACATGGCACCTGCCTCGAAAGCACCCTCCTCCTGCTATCCCGCGCGCGACCCCGCTCTCGCCGTGCGAGGCTAGTAGCGTCAGCATACACCCCTTCCGCTCCCCAGCGAAGAGCCCCGAGCCAGGTGCCATGTTAATACGCACGAGTTGTATATACTTTTTTTGTAAATACATACATATTATACATAGAAACACCCAGACCAATGCAAATAGCCATATTCATGCATACAAATATTTGCACTGAGCGGGAATCGAACCCGCGCCTCCTGCGTGGCAGTCGCATGCACTACCGCCACGCCACAGAGGCTGTAGTAGAAGGAACACTAAATAATAACATTCTGAATATTCGAATACATAGGGAAAAATAATCTTCTCGGGCGGGACTCGAACCCGCAGTCTTTCCCTTACAGGGGGAATGCCTGACCAATTCGGCTACCGAGACACGCCCGATATGATTCAAATTTCCCATCTTATACGTCTTTAAGGCGACGTGGCGTCATCTACCGATTTTCTTACGAACTATCGGAATTAATGAATGATGTTACAATCATTTTTAAACATTGATTTTTGATAACTGCGCCTAAACAATTGAAGAAATTTTTACAGCATTAAGTATGCTAACTTTACAAATCGAATACATAGGGAAAAAGAATCTTCTCGGGCGGGACTCGAACCCGCAGTCTTTCCCTTACAGGGGGAATGCCTGACCAATTCGGCTACCGAGACACGCCCGATATGATTCAAATTTCCCATCTTATACGTCTTTAAGGCGACGTGGCGTCATCTACCGATTTTCTTACGATCTATCGGAATCAATGAATGATGTTACAATCATTTTTAAACATTGATTTTTGATAACTGCGCCCAAACCATTGAAGAAATTTTTACAGCATTAAGTATGCTAACTATACAAATCGAATACATAGGGAAAAAGAATCTTCTCGGGCGGGACTCGAACCCGCAGTCTTTCCCTTACAGGGGGAATGCCTGACCAATTCGGCTACCGAGACACGCCCGATATGATTCAAATTTCCCATCTTATACGTCTTTAAGGTGACGTGGCGTCATCTACCGATTTTCTTACGAACTATCGGAATTAATGAATGATGTTACAATCATTTTTAAACATTGATTTTTGATAACTGCGCCCAAACAATTGAAGAAATTTTTACAGCATTAAGTATGCTAACTTTACAAATCGAATACATAGGGAAAAAGAATCTTCTCGGGCGGGACTCGAACCCGCAGTCTTTCCCTTACAGGGGGAATGCCTGACCAATTCGGCTACCGAGACACGCCCGATATGATTCAAATTTCCCATCTTATACGTCTTTAAGGCGACGTGGCGTCATCTACCGATTTTCTTACGATCTATCGGAATCAATGAATGATGTTACAATCATTTTTAAACATTGATTTTTGATAACTGCGCCCAAACAATTGAAGAAATTTTTACAGCATTAAGTATGATAACTATACAAATCGAATACATAGGGAAAAAGAATCTTCTCGGGCGGGACTCGAACCCGCAGTCTTTCCCGAGAAGATTATTTTTCCCTATGTATTCGATTTGTATAGTTAGCATACTTAATGCTGTAAAAATTTCTTCAATTCTGAATATTCACTCAATAAGCACGATAACTCTCCATCAGGTGGTCCGTGTGTTTGTCTGCCACTTATATTGGTATTTATGTGGCAGACAAACACACGGTATAAAAATTTGCATTCATACATATAATCACGCCTTTATCCCCGGAGAGCAGGGGTGGTTAGGCAGAAGTGAATAGACACCCACATTTCACCAATCATTGGATTCGGTCCCACGTAATAGGGGGTGAGCCTTTTGCCGCATTTCGGGCACTATTGTTGACTCAAGCCATGCATCTGAGGCTGAAAAAATTAAATCCTCAAACATTTTACTATAGAGCGTATCATTGGTCGATCTTGTAATATCAATTGGGTGTTATTTCAGTCCGCTACTACCGATAATACATACATACAATAATCACGCTTTTATCCTCTGAGGGTTAGGCAGAGGTTAAATTTGAATTTAATTTTTAAATTAATTAATTTACTTAAACAGACAACTTTAATTCATACACATGTGAAGTAATGACAAAATATAATAATAGTAAAATATAAATAAAAGAATTGACACCCACATTTCATCAATGAATGTACGTATTTAGTCCCACGTAATAGGGGGTGAGCATATTGCCGTATTCCAGGCACACTTTAGTCATGAATCTGAGGCAGAGTCTGGGCTGTATATTATATATCTGCCTGATGTTAAACAGTCCAGTGATGTTATTATAAGTTCAGTGCAACTATTGTTTCCTCTGTGAAACCGTTTGAATACCGAATTCATACATAATAACTCAAGACTTGGCTACCTATTGACTTCGTATTGTCGTATGTACACCATGGGCGTAATAGGGTACAAAGGACATCCTAGGAACCCCGACGAACTATCAAGGTCACTAACAATTGGCAACCTCGACGTGTTGGCGATAAAAATCCCCTCCCCTGCATAGGCGTGCACGGAAACAATACCCGCCAACAATGGGGTACTTCTCCTGAAGAATAAAATAACCATAAACTTAATATTATACTAACGTAAAAATAACACAACGTAAAACAATCTAAAAATATCACACACGATGCACTCTTTAACTGATTTGGTGATTTTCCGATGCCATCATAGTTATTCTGTGCCTTGATGGTCCTGATCGCATGTAAATCTTTCATATTGTTCTTATTATTGCCTAAATTCCCACTCCGTATTACCTAATATTGTGCTGGCGTAGTTCAACTGATTACTGAAAAAATGACCATTGATTTGATCTTTTGAAATTGACACTCAATTTTACTTCCACGTCGTCGCCATGACAACGATACTGTTATCGATAATTACCTACGCTGCTTTAATTAGATTTTTTAATAATATTACATTATTTCATGAATTTACCATATTTAAATTGTGATAATCAATTTGCGGCAACAGTGACAAATTCAAAAAACTAAAATCATGAAAATCTGTTCAGCCGTTCTTGAGATAAAAGAAAGTACGATTTTGCCCTTTTTTGGCCCTTCTGGTTTGAATTTCATAAAATCCTGTCTTAGTACACCTCTACGCCTCAAAACAATCACTTTCTATAAATTTCAAGTCTCTACGGCCAGCGTTTTATGCTGTGCGTTGTCTCTAAGTCAATCAGTCAGGACAAAGAGTTTTATATATTGTTACGGGAGTCGGGTAACGGGATTGGAAATAAACAGCTTCGTATGTGAGACCGCTTTATTTACACACCCCAACAGGTAAATCTTGAACACGACACTCTCGGCGCGACTGTACCGCACGATGCAGTAGGAGGTCACTGCGCTTACAGTTTTATTCACGACACTCACAGCGCGACTGCACTATCCCTGCACTTTACTTGCACTTCACTCTTTTCCCACTTTTCTTCCCTTTTCCTTCTTCTTCTTCTCCTGTTCACTTCGAACTCCCAAATTTAACTGTCCTTTCACCGCTCTGGCAGCCCCTTTTTTCCCCTTAATTTCGATCGTCTTTTCGATATTCATTTTATTATATCTCTAGAATTTTCAATGATCTTAACTATATTTTGATCTTCATTTCGTTTCTCATTTTTATTATTCTTCCAGAATGTTCTGCTAAAAACTAGAAGAATTTAAATATAGAATCTTCGGTTATCTTTACCAAATAAATATTTAGATATATATATTCATTAGAAAAACACAAAAACCACATATCGTAACTGCAGGATTCAAACCGTCGACCATTGTTTTAGCAGGCCGTTGTCTAAGCCGTTCAGTCACCGCTGTTATTGACAATAAGTTCGAATTTATCGTTCCGATGCTGTGACATGTTACGTCATATTCGTAACAATATATAGATTATGTTAATAATCTTATTCCTTTCCTCATAGCCAGTTTTTATCAAAATAGATTTATGATCTCGTTCTCTTACACCACGATTCACGACAAAATTCAAATGAAAAATATGGAAATCAGGTTTACTGTCCAACCGTCGCGTCGTGGGTATTCTATTGCAATATCTTTGAAATGCAAGGAAATATAAATCTCCCTCAGTTCTGGGCAAAAGTGAACTTTAGAATTGTATTTTACCATAAGTTTTTTTATATTTTCATAATGTTTAAAGGTTCTTAAGCGAAACTGTTAATCCGTACTACCAGTAATGTTATAGGGAAACAAGTAGTGTCAGCATTACTGTCTATAAACGACCACGACGTTTGCAAATGCACTCGCCACCGACGCAAGTGGGTGTTCTTAGTAGTCAACAATGTTTATTCATCTCACTGTTTGCTTATTGCACCCAAAGCTCTTCGGAGCCTGATGTACGCTTTTCTGCTTATTTTTTACAACTTCGGACGGTATTCAGTTTCCCTGATATAAAACCATTGTTACGCATGCATTATTACGCTTCCTTTTCGACAAAATTAATATAATATTTCATATGTACATGAGGAACATAGCTTTAATTAACTGAACAAAACGAACACTATCAAATTACCTAACTAGTAAATTCTAGAAAATACATGAGTACGAATAGTAAACATCTTTCAATGGTAAACACTAAGCCAGCTATGATCATTATAAAGGCCTCAAACCTCAAACCCACTTCAGTACAACTGTCTATCAGCGCACAAAAGGGAAACGAGGACATAACGTAATCCAAGACCCAAATATTTTCTATTAGATTTACTTAAGTCGCAAAACCTGTTTCACTTGGGTTTTCAGCTAAGCCATCGAATTTCCTTCGAAAAAGCCGGGATTTATTTCCACTTTTCAGTTTTGTGTTATTCGCTCAAAGGCATTCGAACAAAGGGGATCGATGTATAGGTAGCAAGTTGCTCGCTACCTGGTCAAAAACCCTGGATTAAACTCTTGTCTCAGAACTAAACTTGGTGTAACTACGAATTTGTTACCTATCTAATGGATGAATTAGGGCGTTACTGACAATGATCTTATATTATTATAACCAACAATTGCCCACGTCTTCACCCACGTGGATATCAATTATTGTTTTTAGATAGGGATATCAACTAAACTAATCACAATCAAACTGACGGCAGTTTTCAAGTCTGATAAAGAACTTTCTAGTAAAAAAAATCCGTATCAGATTCTGTATAGTATTTTTGCGATCTAATAAGGCTCTATACATCTTCCACAGCACTTTATGATTTGACTTTGATTTTATTAAATAAATTAGGACTATTTTATTGTAGTCACGTACCTACTATCAATTTATCAGAGTTTGACTAAGAACGCTATTCAAGTAATTGTATTTTTTTTTATACTGTAGGTACTTCTAGACAAGAAGAGACGTGCAAGGTATCTAGTATTTGTTCTTCTATTTCTTTCCATCTCAGTATATGCACTGAAATTAACGATGTGGACTAAAATAATTATAAAGCGCACTAACATTAGTTTCGTTTTCTTCGTTATAAAGATGTATAGGGTCTCAATAAGAGTGCACTTTTTAATTCTAAAATAAAAGCAAGTATTTTACGACAGAGTTGTGATATTTTTTATTGTATTTTAAAGAAGACATGTTCCGATTTTGCACAGAGATGTGGCTGTATCTCACCGATGACGCGTTGGATTTTCGATTTGAGCTCAGGAATTATTTCGGGTTTATTCACACAAACCCGAGATTTTACAAAACCCCAAAGAAAAAATTGCACGGCGTTAAATTTCACGATCTTGGTGGCCAGTTGACATCAGAATTTCGTGAGAGAATGTGTTCTGGAAATCGTTGCTGCAATAAATCGATTGTTTTGTAATGAGTTTTTACAATTGTAACTTGTTGTTGATTTTTTTTATTATATCTGTAGTGAATAGGTGCAGTCAGCATTAGAATAATTTTGATGAACAAAGTACTCAAAATGGTATTAATTTCTTGAATTCTGTACTCGAATTGTTTTGATATTTGATACACACCTTTAGTTCCGACAATAATACAACGTAAATCAACAAAACAGTTTTGATTTGCTCTCAATACTTTAGTTCTAAGATCATTTGTGGTCAAGCAAGATATTATACAACTGCAATATTTCGGTCAATAGAGGGTGGCACTAAAATAGCACCTATCTTTTGATTTGAAGTGTATTGAATAATAAATAAGGGTTAATAACAAGTAAATAATTTTATTATCTTGTGATGTTTCTTGTTTAAGCTGCCTTTATTTTACTATGTCGTTATTACGTTAGGTGTCTTTCGTTCAAGGATAGTATAGGGCGCATAAAATAATAGTAAAAAGTAAACACCCCTAAATTTTATTTCGTGTTGTAAAATTTAACTGTTAATTTTTATTTACTTGCTGCACGATTTTATGTGTACTGTATTTATTGGACATGAGCGATATGATAATTAATTTTAAGTAGCTATTAAATATAAAATTTCAATTCATCAGAGTTTGACTAAGAACGCTATTCAAGTAATTGTATTTTTTTTTATACTGTAGGTACTTCTAGACAAGAAGAGACGTGCAAGGTATCTAGTATTTGTTCTTCTATTTCTTTCCATCTCAGTATATGCACTGAAATTAACGATGTGGACTAAAATAATTATAAAGCGCACTAACATTAGTTTCGTTTTCTTCGTTATAAAGATGTATAGGGTCTCAATAAGAGTGCACTTTTTAATTCTAAAATAAAAGCAAGTATTTTACGACAGAGTTGTGATATTTTTTATTGTATTTTAAAGAAGACATGTTCCGATTTTGCACAGAGATGTGGCTGTATCTCACCGATGACGCGTTGGATTTTCGATTTGAGCTCAGGAATTATTTCGGGTTTATTCACACAAACCCGAGATTTTACAAAACCCCAAAGAAAAAAATTGCACGGCGTTAAATTTCACGATCTTGGTGGCCAGTTGACATCAGAATTTCGTGAGAGAATGTGTTCTGGAAATCGTTGCTGCAATAAATCGATTGTTTTGTAATGAGTTTTTACAATTGTAACGGTTGTTCTTTCGAAAAGCACTCCATTTTTAATAATCGGGATAAACTGAGATGACAACTGTAAAATTTCAGAGTTACCTACCACTTGCATGAAATAAAAAATATTCCAATTTTAAAAAGTGCACTCTTATTGAGACACCCTATGTTATCGCTGTGTCCAGCTAATTCTAATAGATGTTTGTTTGGTAAGGATGCCTGATAGTTACATCGATAGTATTACTTTACTCTTTGGCCTGATAGAAAATCATTTTACCACACTCCTGCCTGCTAATGTTTGATCATTGGGGCAGCACAATCATATTCTGTCTTCCGTAGGCAGCACACAACTTACTTGATACATTCGTTCTCAAAGAATCGCCTTAAAAGTTTCAAGTCTATAAGAAATTCTTCTTAATAAGTCATAGTAAGTTTAAAATGAACAGTATGAATTAAATTGAATAGCGTAACCGCAAACAAGGTTAACGAAAATAGAGCTTCTGAGTTACAGCCAACTTTATATGCAACTTTATACCCAACATACTGCACCTTGTTTCCTAAATTGAGTGTCGGTTGTTACCAAGTTACACCATTATCCTCCTTGAGTATTCTTTGAATTAATGTGTTATGAGAGGATTCGTGTATCATGTTCTTTGGTTTGGTTTAGTTTTAGGACTTTTTAGGTCTCCAACTAGATATTCGTATGTGAATCGGGACCGATGGCTTGACGTTTTCATACATAGAAATATTTGCATTGAGCGGGGATCGAACCCACGTCCCCTGCGCAGTGAGCACGTTCTCTACCGCTACGCCACAGGGGGGCTATAACGGGAGCTATCAACACAAAATAAATAGAGGACGTCAACTTTATACCACGAGTGTACGTTTTGTTGACACATCAAGGAGTAATGTAAAAATAAGGAGAATATTTCGAGGTTGTTTCAAAAAATAATTAAACCGGTACACAGAAGGTGATCGTGACGGCGATGACGTCACTAAAACAGAAACGCGCGAAAATGAACCAAAATCCCCGCTTCCATAGCAATCTGTTAGTCACATGATCGTGCAGTGTAGGTACCTACAAAACATTATCCTCATTAGTTTCTTTACAAGTCAGTTTGTGGTTTATTATTGTAATGTTTAGAGCAGTATAATGTTGTCTAACTTGTTTTCGTCTTATCTCTTTCTAATTTATTTAGTGAGTAGTGTTTTTTCGCAAAATGTGAAGACAACAGGTAATAATCTCCATTATTTTTTTACAAAGACGACCATATAAAATTTTACTACTTAAAATTTTTGTAAGTTATCTCGTTACAGAACAAAATGTTATTCAGTTTTGTGTGTTGTCTATATGAGATAAGTGTGATAGATTTATTTGGCTGATAATATTTGTTGATAATGATCGATGTTTAGTCAACGGTCAACGGCTGGCAATGATTTCATTCAATGTTGATTTATACCTACCTAAACAAATATCGCATAGTTTGGTGTGTGTTTGGCATTGTATTTGAGCGAAGCTAATATCTTGTATGCCTACAAAATATGCTCTGTTAGCATTGTATAAAGAGGATTTTTTCTATTATATCTGTAGTGAATAGGTGCAGTCGGATTCAGAATAATTTTGATGGTCAAAATGATATTAATTTTTTGCCCCCCCCCCCCCCTCCCCCTTCTGTACTCGAATTGTTTTGATATAAGATACACACCTTTAGTTCAGACAATAATACAATGTAAATCAACAAAACAGTTTTCATTTGCTCTCAATACTTTAGTTTAAAGATCATTTTCAGACTGTGTGGTCAAGATAATAATATTGTACCTGTACTTTCCGTGTTTAATGTAATAGAATTTATCATATATTATATATATATCATTTTTTTTTGCGGCAACGGGGAATAGTGAACGAAAGTTCAATAATCCCCAAGGGATTGTCAGCGCGGAAAAGTGGAATAAGCCAGATTTTGCATTGTTGGTCACCGTGGTCTTGGCAACTGTAATAATTCCGATGCAATAGAGGGTAGCACTAAAATAGAACCTATCTTTTGATTTGAAGTGTATTGAATAATAAATAAGGGTTAATAACAAGTAAATAATTTTATTATCTTGTGATGTTTCTTGTTTAAGCTGCCTTTATTTTACTATTTCGTTATTACGTTAGGTGTCTTTCGTTCAAGGATAGTATAGGGCGCATAAAATAATAGTAAAAAGTAAACACCCCTAAATTTTATTTCGTGTTGTAAAATTTAACTGTTAATTTTTATTTACTTGCTGCACGATTTTATGTGTACTGTATTTATTGGACATGAGCGATATGATAATTAATTTTAAGTAGCTATTAAATATAAAATTTCGTGGTGAAAATAAAAGCGTGTTATTTTATAATATCCACATTTTACACGTTTTACAAATATAATTATGTAGGTAATACAATTATGATATTACAGGTAAAAAAAACACAAATTTTGATCCAAAGTTACTTGTTGAGTGGATTAGTTAGCGAAGCTTTTTAGCTTAGCTTTATGACCTATTTGTCGTAAGCACAAAGCGCAGAAACTCACTTATACTCATAAACTCATATCGCTGTTTCTTCGTCTAACACAAACAAATTGTATTCATCAAAACTATAGGACATTTACAATACAACTCAGGTACTTTCTTACTGAAAAGACAAAAAAAAATTAAAAGGCATTGCTAAGCATTGTCTTTTACATCACCGACCACCATGGACTGCGAGGCAGTGGCCAATCAACGATCTCAAATCCTCGGCACAGTGAGGTCGCTCCGCGAAGCCTGTGAAGCCTTAAGCTTCTGCGCTTCTGGGCGGAGCTAGGCTGGCTTATCTGGCCAGTACTCTTCACGTACAATGGCCCTAGATGAGAGACTAAGTGCGGATAAAAGATATCCGATCTATCCTAAGGACTTCCATGAGTCATTTTTGTATAAAGTCCTTAAAACAAAGAAGAAAGAAAAGCTATAATCTAGTTTCGATAGTACTTATAAACTATGAATCCATTATCTACTTAGTAATAACAATTTCGTCGAATTCGTCAATAAATGACAAGTCCATTAAAGTTTAAAACATATCAAAGTCTCAGTTCGTAGTATTTTCGTTGTAATCACATTGCCTTTACAAGCTTTGTAAATGCCTAAATGACAGCCTCTGAGGATAAAAGCTGGCTTCAGAGAGCTTATCGACCTCTTTGAGATGCTGATTTAGAATTATCCATTTCGAAATTGATTTCAGTGATATCAAATGCATTGTCATCTAAAGTTATGCTGAATGAACTGCGTCTGAAGACGGAGATTTTATTCGTGCTTTAAAATTCACTTAAGAGTTTGCATCATCCCGAGTGACATTGGCTATAATATTTTTGTAGAGAATAGGTTTTAGTATTTTTGTAGAATTAAGAGAATCTATCTCATTTTTAGTTTGGGAGGAAAGAAGAGGGGGAGTTTCTATAAAGATTTTTTAAGATAACTTCATTGACAGTTTTTCTGTCGTCTTGACGTCAAAAAGCTATAGTAGTAAATTTGAATTTTGTATCTCCAACTGTTCTTCAGCAGATGTTATCAGTCCCCTGCCACTTCAGTCTACTCTGTGAGTTACATATGTCGATAATTTCAGCTCTTCCTTGGATGACATTGTTTCGAATCCAACACTTTAAATGGGTCCAAGGAAATCCTGTTTCTTAGCTGTGCAATGTTTAGTTTGTGGCGTAGTCCTACCATAAGTGTCCACGTTTCGTCCACCGTAGGTCTTAATAGACAGGCCGTACTGATTGTGGCAACTTTTTCAGTAATGGTAAGTTTGTCCCTCAATCCAGTTTTGTACAGGACCCTTTAAACTGGTACTTGAATGTTTTTTTTTTTTTAGAAAAACCTGTTTGTGGTCTGAATGAAGTAGCAGTTGAACGCAGAACAATATGCCCACCGCAGAACTGTGAAATAGCATACACAGAATATAGTTGTGAAGAATACAAGGATATTGTTGAACCGGGATGTGATTGCCTTCCCAATTATTTATGAAATGGTAGTGGAATATGCATTCTAAACGATGATTGTCCATGTAAGAACACTGAATAGCATATTGTGATACATTCATTGGGCACAATTTAATTTTGAAACTTTTTTAGATCCATCATATCCGATATGCGGTATAAATGAAATAGCAAGCGATTGCAAAAGAATATGCCCACCACAGACTTGTGAAGGCCGGTCGGCTTTATACAAGTGTTCTAGCAATATTACTTGCGAAGCAGGATGTGACTGCGTGCCAAATTATTTAAGAAATACTGAAGGTGTTTGTGTGAGAGCTGACAAATGTGATTCGTGTAAGAGTACTATTTTTATCCCAATTAAGGCATAAACTCTTGCGCTATGCAAAGGTTATAATATAAAACATATAAACATTGCATAGTGGATGAGGTTATTTTTAGGGATACCTATGTATAATGTATGTATGCGTGCATGTGTATCACGTATGTATTATGTTTATGCAGAATATATATATAACTAGCTTCTGACCGCGACTTTGTCCGCGTTAAGTTCGTAATAGAAAGGTATAGTAGGGCACACTATTTCTGTTCCTGCGACCCAGATAATTTCCTTAAAGTTGATGTGAGCCTGGTACTTCAGGCAAATTGACCATTGACACATAAATACTGATGCCGTGACTGCGACCCACAGGAACCTATACCCGGGATAATATAAAGGTCGAGTTTCTAAGCTAGCTCCTGGTTCTAAGTTACATCCCCACCAATTTTCAGCCAAATCAGTACAGGCATTCTCAAGTCATAAATAGTGTAACTAACATGACTTTCTTTTATATATATAGATTTCAGATATTGTATATTATACTGATGAGAAATATACTGTTCGTTTTCCTAATAAAAATAATAAAATAAACTGTTTCACATGTTAAAATCAACCACACAATTTTTTAATAATTTATATATGATTTCTCTAATAGTATAACTACTACTACTACTACTACTATCTACTCTCTATCTACTCTCTATCTACTCTCTATCTACTCTCTATCTACTCTCTATCTACTCTCTATCTACTCTCTATCTACAATCTACTGTCATAACTTTATACGTGATTGTTTGTCGTCTCATATTTAATGATTAAACGAACTTACCTGTACGTGAAGTTCTATCATAATTATACGAAGGCTTCGTCCGAAGAGATTAGCATATACAACACTTGTAGTACCGCGTAGCGATCGCCACTTTCGCACTATATTGAGGGTAAATCTAGAAAAAAAAATTAACCGACTACCCTACCTACGTTACTTGACTGGAACAAGATCGAGCCATTTCATTTAGTTTAGAGCATTTATTAGTAGGAAATATTTCACGACTTAAGGGGGCACGAAATATGCACACATATGCCTATAGGACGCTTAACATCAGACATATATACAGCCCAGACTCAGCCTCAGATGCATGGCACGAGTCAAAAATAGTGTAATACGGTAATAGGCTCACCCCCTATTACTTGGGTCCAAATACAATGATTGGTGAAATGTGGGTGCCAAGTCACCTCTGTCTAACCCTCCAGGGATAAAGGCATGATTGTATGTATGTATATAAGATATAAGAACCATAGTCCTGGGCGGGAGGGATGCTAATCTCTTCGGACGAAGCCTTCGTATAATTATGATAGAACTTCACGTACAGGTAAGTTCGTTTAATCATTAATTATACTCGGCTTCGTCCTCTAGATTAGCATATACAACACTTGTAGACTTTTAGAGTTTCTCGTGAAATATTTTGTCAATAAGTACTTATATATTTGCACATGGATGGAAGAAGGTAGTAAACTGAATTTTACAGTTTAAGAAAGGAAGAAAACTGATTAAAAACCAAAATAATTAAAGCATTCATAACAAACTTATAATGATTGACATTAAACTTATGTATTTGTATAGTTAGTATGACAACATCAGCATAAAAATCATCATTAGTAGGCTGAGGAGACCGGATACGGCAGGTCTTTAAAAACTCTGTAATTTTTTATTTAAATCTAGTGTCGGACATCAAAATATTTTCTAAATTTATTTTTGCAAGTGTCTGAACTCTATGAACAGTAACTATGGCAAGTAACAACTTGTTTGCCTTCGAATGAATAATTGGGATATAATTTTTCTATGAATTTTAGAACAATGGTAAGTAATGTTCCAAGTAGTGTCATACCTCGGCCGCGGTGGCCGCGAACGAAATATGCCCACAGTATTACCATGCTGCGATAGTTCCCATTCTATATCAGGATTTATACGCCTAAATTCAGCATTTGCTTCTTTTTATCTACCGATCGAATATAAGAAGAAAAGTTATGCATATTACGAACCTCGCACCATTGCCAGAATATCCTTGTGACTTCCGTCAGGTGTGGGTACTGAATGCCGCCCATACGATTTATATAGGATATAGCGGTTGTATTCTCAACCCATGGTAAAAACAATATTACAATTTGTTAAGTGCTTTAAACCCCTTATTTTTAAACTGAAATATGCAGCAAAATTTCTAAATAGTTGATATGCTGAGCTCTCTCACATGCGTTCCACAGCCCACTGGCCCCGGCAGCGCCGCAGGCGGTCCCCCACCCCGTTGTTCAGACGTCTGAGAAGATCTTCAGGTCAAAACTATCTTGCTTAATTCGATTTACAGAATGTGCAATATCTTTATCCCACCATCCTAAGTCTGACAAAATGTTTCTTGGAATATTCAAGTATTAATCATAATTATCATCACCCTTTAATTTAAAAAAAATACTCGTTCAAATAATTTAGTGTATAGCAAGCCGTACGCGATAGCTGGACATGCAGAAATTAACAAACCAACAGAACTGGCAAAATCTTTTATTTCACATAAGTAAAATACTCGTATTACAGTTGGATATTTATAAATCTCATTGTATCAATTCGTGGTATCTACTTTTTCTGTGGGTAGACTGACCTGGAGATTTTCTGAATCTATGTTATAACCCAGCAATTAACAAAAAAAAATTATTATTTTTTATGGTGTTTAACAACATTTGTCTTTGTTCATAATGAAGGCGAAAGCTGTTAGCAGCTTATGTCTGTTCAATATTTTCTAAGCAGAGATCGTATGACTGCGCCTCTAAGAAGCCAATCGGCCAAACACACAGTGGATCGCCTCAGTAGAACACCTCAGTAGAACGTAACAGTTTTGCTACCGGCTTCATTATTTTGGTGAACATTGCCGGTGCCGTATTGACAGCAAATGGTAAAACGTTAAATTACTCGTAAATTCGTACAGTTATTGACCATATTGGAAACGTAAATATTTTTTATGTTCCTGGTCGATTGGGATAAAGTAGTTCTTAGAAATAAGTTTTAAGGCTGTGTGGAAATTCTCCAGAATGTAGAGTGTCTTTAAAGCAATATTAAAATGTTCTCTTTCCAAATTAGAATAGTTCATAGCCGATGGAAGACACGTCTGCACGACGAGTCGTGTTAAAGGTACAATTCCTTTAACACGACCTTTTATCCTGGTATATAGGATAAGATTACAGGATCTAGTGTAATATCTTCCATTGGTTAGAATAAACAGAGTCTGCCTGGCATGTTTTACCGGAGAGCTCAACGAGTACTGCGGCTGGGGCCCTGGCACTTGACGGTGGCCTGGAGAAGCTGGCGCGCGGCAGCCTCGTGGAGGCTGACTTCGTCGCCGTTTCCTTAACCTTGTCTCGTTTGATGACTGCATCTATCAATGTGGCCTTGAGCTCTAGATTCAGCATGAGAGCACCAAGCAACCTGCAATTGCTCGGTATAAAGGAAGACTCGATAAATTCCTTGCGCGTTTCTTTTGGCAAGCCTTCAGGTGCGCATCCGAGATGAACGGCGGAACTTTTTGTATTTTTTCATAAGGAAGAATTTTGAATATAATTCTGGAAAATTGTTCTCGACGTCTACGACAGTAACATCGGTGAAGGCGGACTGATCCGGAGGCTCACTAACCCACCGCTCTTGCCGTCGAGTGAAGTGAGACGCGCGCGCTTGTGCCGGATCACACATCAAATTTGTTAGAAACCGAAGGCACGACATCATCTAAACTAGCCATAACACGTTGCTGGTGACATCACAATGACTGTCCATATAATTATATTTGTGAAAAAATAGGCTTAGTAACTACCCACAATGCAACAAGTTCTACAGTAAAAAAGATCTGCTTATATGGTGATCAAATTGGTGAAGAAGTAGCCCTGTAAAAAGCCAAAGTGGAGTTTGTTCGCCGTTTCTTCTCTACCAGCGCCTTTGAAGCGGTGGTAAACTTAGCTTAAGTAGAATATTATAATTTGACGTTAATAATGAAACACCTGAGTTGTTCAACGTTGAACCTTTGACTTTGTTAGCCACCCATAACACCATACATATATGGATAAAGTGTCTAGTAATGGTAAAGAAATAGCCCTTTTAGCTATCCACAGTACCTTATCTATATTGCTATATTATTGTGATATACGTAAATTTCTATCGTGGTGAAGAAGTAGCCCTGATAGCTACCCACAGCATCATACTTATATTGCTAGGTAGACATAAAATGTCTAGAAATGGTTAAGAAATAGCCCTTGTAGCTATCCACAGTACCCTAGCTATATTGCTAGATAGACGTAAGTGTCTATTGTGGTGAAGAAGTAGCCCTGGTAGCTACCCACAGCACCCTAGCTATATTGCTAGATAGACGTAAGTGTCTATTGTGGTGAAGAAGTAGCCCTGGTAGCTACCCACAGCACCCTAGCTATATTGCTAGATAGACGTAAAATGTCTAGAAATGGTAAAGAAATAGCCCTTGTAGCTATCCACAGTACCCTAGCTATATTGCTAGATAGACGTAAATGTCTATTGTGGTGAAGAAGTAGCCCTGGTAGCTACCCACAGCACCCTAGCTATATTGCTAGATAGACGTAAGTGTCTATTGTGGTGAAGAAGTAGCCCTGGTAGCTACCCACAGCACCCTAGCTATATTGCTAGATAGACGTAAGTGTCTATTGTGGTGAAGAAGTAGCCCTGGTAGCTACCCACAGCACCAAAATTTTATTTGGCAAGAAACAGTCGCAAAAAATGTTCACAATACCCAGTTAGCAATATATTGTATAGCAATAAGCAGGTATAATAAAATTGAAAGGAAAAGTTACCAAATGTTATAAAATTATGTTGTGTAGGTACACTAACCTTGTAATTCTGAGGAGTCTTGCAATGCGATGAGCTTGATTTGACACGAACGAACGCGACGACGACGTTTGTTTTGTCTTAATTGTATTTGATATATGTACTTTAGTTTTTTTACACTAATGATTATAATTTAAGATCACTATCAAGTTTCTTGTATTTATATATAAACGTATCTTGTATTACGGATCGAAAAAGTGAACGTACGAAGTGGCTGAGCACTAACACGCGAATGAAATGGCTCGATCTTGTTCCAGTCAAGTAACGTAGGTAGGGTAGTCGGTTAAATTTTTTTTCTAGATTTACCCTCAATATAGTGCGAAAGTGGCGATCGCTACGCGGTACTACAAGTGTTGTATATGCTAATCTAGAGGACGAAGCCGAGTATAATAATATTTTATATTTAAGAGCTGATTTTAAGTCTTACCTAAAGTGAGCTATATGTAGAATTTAAGCGGGTCGTGAAAAGGCATCTGATAAGGCCGTCAAGCTGAGTGCCACCATTGTTAACATGGTACATTTTTATGATGGTGACCCTCTTTCCGAGACTTTGCCATCAAGCGAGGTGAAGTAAAATTGACGTGTCCTTTTATATAAAAAATAATATTTATTATACCTACATTTTTGCTTTCAGCTCCGCCCGGGCCGTGCTCTATTTCTGATAAATGCATTCGTACTTGCGCCTCACCAAGTCCTTGCGACTGCCCTTATAAACCAGCCCGTACTAATATAGACGGTTGTGAATGCATGGAAGGCTATGTACTCTCGAAACTTGGAGGAAAGTGCATCAGAATTGAAGAATGCCCAAGTAAGTTCAACAAACTAGTGTCGTAATTATGACGTGTTCTATGCAATTAAACTATGTCGTAAAATAAATGACACAGATTGATTTAGGCGTTCTGCATACGCTAAAAGACGAAAGTATTACGCTTATTTTCTTTTCGCTGTAGAGAATATCCCAAGTAGGTATGTATGCTTGTATAATTTTCGAAGATAACTTACCTTGATAAACTGGAGGGAAGTTTTGAAGAGAAGATCTGAAGTGTCTGGATGCTTTTACTAAGTAAATGTTTTTTTAGTGAGACAAATTCTTGTGAGTCTCTAAGAATGATAAGTTTCGATGAATGGATGTCACTCCTGATCCTAAACCAGTATTTAATACAAAACGTCACTTATTACATTTTGGCGGCTTGAACCCGTGAACTTTACCTTACACGAGGAATGCTCTTACCAACCGAGCCACTGAGCCCCGCCTGAGCATTTCATTTTTCCAGATGTAATCGAATTGTATAGTTGGCATACTAAATGCTTTAAAATTTCATTCAAATCAAATTAACTAATTAAATAACCAAGCAAAAGCCTTGGTAGACGACACAGACATGCAATTGGTGTTAAGATTATCTGATAGTAACCCGAACATTCTAAAGTGAGCTACGTCTGTTTCTAAACATACCTTTAATTTAATTGGTCAGTGCACTTCCATTTACCAAAGTAGATTGGAATAGAATGACTTACGTACTACCGTCAGTATATTAATTTAGGTAAGTTGAGTAGGGGTAAGAATGAAAATGGGGTAAGACAATCAGTACCACATAACATCTGTTTCAGTGTACTTTTTGCAGTACACGTGACATTGCTATGTCCGCAATGTCCTTACGTCCATCGCCTCGGCCAACGTTTGTCGCAGTGAGCCAATTTTGACGATACGATATTTTTGCTAAATATTCGAGTTTTTCGATATAACCCCAAGATATGTAACTTTCATAAAATTAAAGATACGAGTGTTTTTTTCAGAATATCTATTTATTATTTTTAATTCTTACAAATGTCATTAAACCCAAATAGGTATAGCTATCGTGTGTAGTTTAGAATTTATTTATACTTTCCGTCTTATCCCATCAAAATTTACATATATAAAAGTTTCAATGGTATCACATTTAATAAAGTCATACATAAAAAACATGATAACAACGCAAAAGTAAAAAGATTAGTTAATTATTAAAATTGAAGGACCAATTTGATTGTTAGTGATGATTTATATCCGTTATAACGAAATTTATTGGAGTTTGAGAATCTGTACCCCAAACTTCCCCCATCGGGGTAAGATCAACATATCAAAATATAACATTCAGTCCTAAATTCGTTAATTGGTGGAGTTTTGGTATTGCAGTGGGTTATAAGTAGTTAGAGCACTAAAAACGATGGTGTAATGAGCATCATGAACGTCTTACATACATTGGAACAATTTTGGAAACTATGTCGATCTTACCCCGTCATCATTTGATCTTTCCCCTATTTTTTTATGTCATACCAACATCTTTACATGTACTTTTTTAGTTTGGGGCAGTTTTAGCAGTATTTTATCAATCCCATAGAATAATACACTCATTGTTCTTCAATTACTACATTTGCACTTTGAGTTCGAGTCAATATTTATTGTTCTGCAAGCGTTCAAACACAAGACTGGTATCTCGTCAAGAACCCATTCCGTCTTGCCCCTACTCATCTTACCTTCAAGTTTATAGCAAATATTAATAAATACTCTCAAAACTTGACTCAAAGATAACCTTAAGTTTTAATCAAGTAATTGTTAGTTATAATTAAGTTACTTAGAACTTGGTCCACCCCATCTCTTCTCATGCGGTGTCGTACATACTAGGTGACTAAGGGATAGGGCTGTTTAACATCAGATAGATATATGCACAGCCTAGACTCAGCTTCAGAAGTATGGTTCGAGCCAACAATAGTGCCCATAATATGACAATAGGTTCACCCCCTATAACGTGATGGGATTGAATATAATGTGAAATAAAGGTCTTAATTCACCTCTACCTAACCCTCCGGTGAGAAAGGCATGATTGAATGTAATTTAGTTAAAGAGTTACTTTTTCAGGTAATAGCTCCTGCAATGGCGATCCACATGCCATAGCGAAACAAAATCCACTGCCTTGCCCATCAACATGTGGTTCACCGAATGCTGTTCTATGTAAAAAGAAGTCAGAGCCAATTGGCTGCGAATGTGAACCTGGTTACGTATTTTCGGAACCAGGAGGCAAATGTATTTTACCTGATGATTGTCCAGGTAAGATTATTGATATTTATCCAGGTACTTGATTTTAATTTGCGTTTTGATGTCGTCTTAGTAATATTTTTTTACGATTATGAAGATTTGATTTAAATATTATGTGAGACTTCATTTCATGTTGCGTAAATATGGGTAAAAATTAATTGGGTAAGTAATGAAAAAATGCTGTACATAACGGATTTTTAACATGCATTGATAGTAAAGACAAATGCATGTTAGATCTCGATTTTTTTTAGGCAAAGTCTCGGAAAGAGGGTCACCACCGTAAACATGTACCATGTCAACAGTGGTGGCACTCAGTTTGACGGCCTCATTAGATGCCTTTTCACGCCCCGCTTAAAGGACCCGGGACTGTAGGAATTGGTTTATTTATAAAATAAAATAATTAGGTACCTTAGTATTCTACACATACAATTTATAGTATTTTTCCTCTTTATCGAAATAAGGAAAACATGAGTTGCGAAGGTGGACAAAAACAACTGCGTCCATTGATAACTTAATATCGTTATAAGCGTGGTTATAAGTCTCATCTCAAAGGACTCGTCTGGTCTTCTTCTTCTATACTTCTACACAAAACTATCACATGAGATGAGAAGATAGAAGATAGGTTAGTTTTTATTAATTCTGATTTTTTGTTTATCTCAGGAGGCAACCCATGTCCTCCGAATGCAGATTTCCGTGCGTGCAAGTATACCTGTCCACAAGATTACTGTCCAGTGGACGAAAATACAGACAGTATTGTCTGTGATCCACTGCCTTACTGCTTGTCGGGATGTGCTTGTAAACTCAATCATAGGATGCTAAGTTACGAAAATGAGACTTGCGTTGTGGCTTCCAAATGTCGTAAGTACTATTCTATAAGAAGTATCAAGTGATAAGCCTCTGTGGTGTGGTGGTAGTGCACGCGACTGCCACGCAGGAGGCGCGGGTTCGATTCCCGCTCAGTGCAATTATTTGTATGCATGAATATGGCTATTTGCATTGGTCTGGGTATTTCTATGTATAATATGTATGTGTTTACACAAAAAAAAGTATATAAGTATGTTTATCCGCATACTAGATTCCATAACACAAGCTATAAAAGCTTACCATGGGTCTAGATAGCGTTGTGTAGAATGTTGTGGAATTGTGGATAAAGTATAATTTTGTAAAAAGTTCATGATATTTAGAATATATAGCAATTATTTAAAGTGCCATAATAGTAATGCTCAAACTAGCGCACCTCATGGTCTGTCTTAAAAGTAAGGTAGTAATTTAAGTTCGAAATTACATACAATGAGACTTTGCTTACTTGTATTTATCAACTAGCTGCCCGGCGAACTTGGTACCGCCATTTTTTTTCCGTCCGCGTGGCGTCTGATCTCGTTCCCGCTGCACCCTTTACTATATTACGCATGACTTTTTTAATATATACCTTATTATGCTTATACCTTCTTCTTGAATCACTTTATCTATCAAAAACACCACTTCAAAATCCGTTGCGTAGTTTTAAAGATTTAAGCATACATAGGGAGGAATAGACAAGGACACCGACTTTGTTTGTTAAGGAAGTAGTCTTTTTACTATAAAATTACATTATATTTTACTAACCTCTACCTTATTAATGTAATGTTTTTTTTTTATTATTCCACAACATTCTACACAACGCTATCTAGACCCATGGTAAGCTTTTATAGCTTGTGTTATGGAATCTAGAATGCGGATAAACATACTTATATACTTTTTTTGTAAATACATACATATTATACATAGAAACACCCAGACCAATGCAAATAGTCATATTCATGCATACAAATATTTGCACTGAGCGGGAATCGAACCCGCGCCTCCTGCGTGGCAGTCGCGTGCACTACCGCCACGCCACAGAGGCTTTTCTGCGTTAGACTTGGCTTAAAACTCACAACTGCACAAAGATATCATTTAAACCAGTCTTGAAGATGAGGTAGGTCGTAGTTTCGGTCACCACGATCATTGCTTGGAGTAATAAGTACAAAAGGAATAAGCATTAGAAGTGATTATACTCTTTGGAGGATACGGTCGACCTGACAACATTACAAAACATTTTAATATCTATACATATTGAGAACACTTGTACTTTTTCTATAGTATGAACTCCACCAATTGCCATCAATCAACAGTATAAATAGTATTTTATTATGTGCTCATAGTAGACTACTCATTATAGATGTGCAAGGAAAATAAACCAGATTATTTTTTTTAAATGTTTTTTCTTAGTCAGGTCTAAGACAGGTCCCTTTAGTTCTTTTTGTCATTCATATCCAATCCTATTTATTTATATTTTCAGTTACACGTACACATTTGGGAATAAATCTTCCTGAATATGAACCTTATGTATTTGATTTCAGCTCCAGTCAAATGCACTAGACCCAACGAAGTATGGGACAAATGCCCTTCAGAATGTTTTTCAGGATATTGTTCCGATAAAATGTATCAAGACGCTGTCTGTAATACTTTGCTATTAAACTGTCAACCTAAATGTGTTTGCAAAAAAGGCACTTTCAGAAATGAATCAGGTTTATGTGTCCCTGAGTCAGAATGTCGTAAGTATTTATTTTACCAGTTACATTACATTGTACATTCATTCACAATTATTAATTGGGGTAGATAGAGACAACATCATTTTCAGGTTACGATCCTAGTAGTGTAATATTGGGGCTTCTGCATTACGAATAAAAATTTTGGGGCTTCTGCATCACGCAAAATACATCGCTTCACTCGGCTCGTGACGCAGAAGCCTCAATAATATTTTGCCTGATGCAGATTACGCTACTGATCCTGGCACATATCGTTTACTTCTTTAGTAGGAACAATCATCTCTGTTATCGCTTGATTTGATTTATTATTATTATTATTATTATCTCCTTTATTCATTTAACAAAACTTATAAATTATATTTTTAAATACATATATATATAAAAAAACATCTATTTAAAAATATAAAAAATAGTAGGTACCCTACCGGCATCGGGTACAGGGACCAAGCTACCGGTGGTTAGGGCTCCAAGGAGAGGAACCTCCTCACAATGCGTGCCGTGTCGAGGAGTACCGCCTTCTGCATCAGGCCCTTGACCCAACTGTCTAACGCGAGCCTCTTGAGGTGTTGGTCGAGGCTCTTGGCAATCAGTCCGTGAACCGACACGACTATCGGAACAATAATCGCCGAATCCACATTCCACATGTCGACAACCTCGTGAGCCAGGTCCAAATAGGTATTTTATTTGTTTATCTTTTTCGGCTTTCACGAGATTCTCATCATGCGGAATGGTGACATCGATAATTATTGCGCGGCGCTCTAATCGATCTATCACCACTATATCA
Organism: Eilema sororculum; assembly: GCA_914829495.1. Lineage (NCBI taxonomy): Eukaryota > Metazoa > Arthropoda > Insecta > Lepidoptera > Erebidae > Eilema > Eilema sororculum. Next base: position 8,441,959 of record OU618545.1, on the reverse strand, counting down.
GGCTTATTGGCTACAATAGTCCTGTCAGTGATGACAGATCGATCCCAGTACAATGTGACACGACCATCGTCAAGAACTGGGTCGGGCACGTACCTGTAATACGGCACCTCCGAATCTACAAGTTTATATTTAAGAGCAAGTTGCTGATGGACAATCCTGGCTACTTGGTTGTGTCTATGCAAATACTCGCCATTGGCTAGACGAGAACAACCAGAGATTATATGTCTGAGGGATTCTCCGGGACGGTGACATGCCCGACAGATATCAACCGTACCATCCTTAAGGATATATCTCCGATAGTTGTTCGTCATTACAACTTCATCAGTAATTGCACAGACAAAACCTTCGGTTTCTCCAAAGAGATCACCGAAGCGTAACCAGGATACAGATGCTTTTAAATCTACATCGGGCCCATATAAGGCCCGATGAAATCGTCCATGCAGTTCTTTACTCTTCCATACTTCCTTGCGATCATTGATACTGAGTATTGCAGGCTTGCGCCAGTTCTCTTTCGCAAGAGCGAGCGGGGTAAGTCCGCGGTCCACTGCCACTACATCTCGATGGACATCCACATTCACCTTGAGAAAATATTCTCTAAGGTTGCATATCTCGCGGTTGTGTAGAGTCTTAATGTTTAAAAAACCACGACCTCCAAACTTCCGCGGGATATACAACCTCATTACTGAGGAACGTGGATGGTGCATTCGATATGCAGTAAGCAGTGTTCGAACTCTTCTATCCAGGGCTTCCAACTCAGTTTGAGTCCATCTGAGTATTCCAAAGGAGTAGGTTAAGACTGGTATGACCCAATCGTTATAGGCACGCACCTTGTTACCGCCTGACAAAAGACTCTTCAGTACTTTTTTCAGACGGCAGAAAAAGCGCTCCCGTAACGATTGCTTCATATCAGACTCGTTAACACCTAACGCCTGTGATATACCCAGATATTTGTAGGTATCGTTCACAGAGAGGGATCTAAGTTTTGTAGAATCTGAGAGTTCTATCCCCTCAGATTCCACAATTTCACCTTTTTTTACATGCATGACCGCACATTTATCCACACCAAACTCCATCCTAATGGAAGTACTAAAAGTTTCCGTTACCTTTAGTAGCTCCATTAATTGGCGGTTATTGGGCGCAAACAATTTGAGGTCATCCATGTAAAGGAGGTGGGATATAACCTGACTACCTCTCCGCAAACAATAGCCTAGCCCTGAATCCTCTAATATAGTACTTAGAGGATTCAGGGCCAAACAGAACCACAAGGGACTCAAACTGTCACCCTGGAATATACCTCGCTCAATCTTTATAAGCTCACCGTCATCCGGAATATGTCGACACCCAGGATAGCGAAGAGCCGTACTCCATTGCCCCATACATGCCTCCAAGAAGGTGCAAAGAGTTGTATCAACTTTATACAGCTCAAGCACCCTCAAGAGCCACGTATGTGGCACGGAGTCATAGGCCTTCTTATAATCTATCCAGCATGTCGCCATATCTCTCCGATTACGGCGAACCTGCTGGTTGACAGCCGTGTCAATAATAAGGAGCTCTTTTGTGCCACGAGCCCCACTTCTACATCCATTCTGAGAGTAGGATAGAATAGAGTTTCTAGTTATATGACTAGCTATTTTTACTCTCAGAACAGATGTAAGAAGTTTATAAACTGTAGGCAGACACGTGATCGGCCTATAGTTCTTGGGGTTCATGGCACAACCAGACTTAAAGAGCAGATGAGTGATGCCTGTAGTCATAAAACTTGGAAGCGAACCCGACTCTAAAGCTGATTGGAATTGAAAAGCCAAGCGGGCGTGTGAGCTCCGGAGCCATTTTAACCAGAAGTTGTGTAGTCCGTCCGGACCGGCAGCTTTCCAGTTCGGTAGCGAACGAACTACACAAGCAATGTCATCCTCTGATATTATTACAGGCTCCATTGTTTCAATCGCTTCACACGATCGCTTGACTTTTCGCACCCAGTCACCCTCTGTGTGAGCAACGGGAACCGACCAGATGTTGCGCCAAAATGTGTTTGTGGCAGTAACATCCGGGAAGTGCTCGTCACCCACAGAATCAGCTCGCTCCCAATTTCTATACACCCATCTTTCATCTCTTTGGAATGTGCGATTCAGTGTATATCGGTCACATCTTTTTTTGTACCGCTTTATGCGGTTTGCCCATGCATAAACTTTCTGCTTCAAGAAGTCGATGCGCTCTGTGACTCGGGATGTATAATCGAAGGGACTGACGCCAGTTCCCGAGAATACCCGATTCACAAAGCGCATGACTCTCGGGCGTGTATTGCCCGACCTGAAGCAGATTAGCTTGCCAATGAGTGCCCTGGTCTCAGCGATACGACGCTCAATTCTACACTGCCACCTCGGTTTCCCTGACTTAGGTCTAATAGCGGTGTTGCATTCTGGGAATTTAACACCAGCTACTCGACAGGCTGCATAGGCGGCACAGTACAGAATTGAGTGCGTATCACCGAGATGCTCACAATTATCTAAATAATTAGGCAACAGTGAATCCAAGGCACACACTAGCGCTATATTTCGTTTATGCACTGGCAAACGCGGTAAACGAGGTCTAATTTGATAATTCATTGACCGATAATCACGAACGGCACACTCCAAAGCATTCCTTATTTGTTCAATGTACTGAGTACTCACTGAAGTAGCGACATTATCCAACTCACAATCGGTTTGTACAGGCTGTGTTTCCTGCGGGACCACTTGCATCACAGCCTATTATTATTATGTTTCTCCGTTCCGTGACTCTCGGGACTATGGAGTCCCGGGCCTTTGGAAGGCGTGCGTCGGGCCGAAGCCAAGACGTAGAGGCCCTTTTAAGAGAGTTTAATATGCTAGGGATAGACACACATGGCGGATACCACCCCCGAGCGCACAATATGATACACCCGGGGATGGTCCCCGCTAGGTGCAGAGACTATTGGAATAATGGAAACTAGATTATGGGCTATGGGGTTGAGTATTGGATGGACTGGTGAATGGGCTATGGGGGGAGACTAACGGACGCCTGCCATGACAATAAGTCTCAAAATTGTTAAAAAGGCAGGTGGTGACTCGCCAACTCATTGCATGGGCCCCATTAAAATAGCCACGCATAATGCGGCCATGGAGCAACACACGTTGAGCGGCTAAGGTTGTCGAGAGGTGAGTCTGCGGGGTGCAAGATCGCGATACAGAAGTCGGTCAGCAGGCCCCCGGCGTTATGACATTTTACACTTCCAACCTGGAGCATAGGTTCCGCTCTTGCGACTCCACTCTTGGCCAGCCAATAAAGGCAAGCACAAGAGGCGGGGCGGAATGAATTCCAACCCTCGGGAGAATCAGGGTTCGTGGTGTCGCCACTCACCAACAGCTCGCCACAAGCTGCCCCTGCGGGGTTATTATTATTATTATTATTATTATTATTATTCATATTACCTCACTATTTGCTTAGATACTATCTTTTTTCGTTAATTTTGTTTCAGCTCCAGTTTGTACCGTACCTCACGAATGCCGCCGTACCTGCACATCACCAAACCCTCCCTCCTGCTCCTATGAACCGGCAAAGGCTAACATAGACGGATGTGAATGTGCAGAGGGTTTCTTACTTTCTGAAATTGGTGGGAAATGTATCAGAATTGAAGAATGTCCGAGTAAGTTGATTCAGACAATATATCGTGTGAAGGCTACTGTGAAGGTTTGTCTCGGACCGACCTCTACCGTCTAAATATAAAGTTCAAAATATAAAAAAATCATCCTGATTATTAAGTACCAGAGGATAAAATAAGAACTTTAGAGATACAATGTATAAAATATAATTAGATATAGGTAAGAGGCTTGATCAAACGACGAATGAAACCTCAATTTCATTATGGCGCTTGAAACAGCGCCGAAATATCGGTTCCTCAAAAATATAGTAAACATGGTAAATATCCCGGTGAGTGTTATACTATTAACGTTAATGAGCGTGTCAATATCAAATCATACATTTAACAAATAATTATAGGTTTGATTCGTGTTTGGAGTAAAATGTTACAGTTACAATAGTATAATAGGTTGAAATATAATTGAAGATTAAATAGAAATTCTACAAAAATTATACTATGAGTAATAACATGAATTATTTCGGGGCCGTAATTGGAGAATAACTACTAACTTAGTTTTACTTAATGATAAACAACCTAATGTTTATCCTTGAATCCTTCTCAATTTTTATATTTCACGATACAAGGTAACCCTTTAGGTTGTCCCAAGTGAAAATCGAACCAACATTCGATACAAAGACGGCTACCTGCACCTATTTGTAATACTTATAACGGACATTTAGAACTAAATAAGGCCCACAGTCGGCGTGCGGTTTTAGTCGGTTCGAGTCCGACATAACCTCCCCTTCCGGTTCCGGCAGGGGGGGTATCCGAGGGGATTTCCGCACGAAAAAAAAAAAAAAAAAAAAAAAAAAGAACTAAATAAGGCCAAAATTGTGGACGCTTGCTCTTCGAAAGTTGGTCAGTATTAGCATAACATGATTTACTACATGCACTGTGCTCTAAAATTATTTTCCTTTAGAAGGTAACCCTTGGCTTGAATTAGAATATTCAGTGAATACTCCAAGAGGTTTATTTAATGTACATGAAGGACAAATCGTGTTTACATTCATATTATGTTAAACGTCCGTAGATAGACTTTGAGATTTAAACGATGTTCGCTATTTATGAGTTGTGTATATATTTGCAATAAATAATTCTAGTAGCGTAGGTAATAGTAGCAAACGCACGGATAAATACCTATCTTTGATCGAGCGACTGTTTGTTGTGCACAATCGGTCTTGAATTCGGGTTCGATACCCGGATCGTGAGGGAGATTTTCCGTATTAAAAAAAAACAGTAGCAGTACAGAGTCTCCCAAAGTTCTTGGTTGACGGCACTAGACTGATCCAAAATAGTTAGCAGAATTTTACAGAAGTCAGTTTAAAAATGTTGTAAATAAAAGAGTTTCGGCTCATAGACCGACCGTTGAAACCATGCGCTTGGCTCTAGGTGTTTTTTTTTAGTGATATTTTTTTAAATGAAATTACCGTTCCATTTAGCTTTACTAACACGATGGAAGGTAAATAATGTAAAATAAAAAATCAAAAAAATCAAAAAAACATCATTTTTTTTTTCAAATCGATTTATTATGCCAATGTGTTATGTACCTACCTGGAGTACTACTAGGGGTTTCCGCCTTCAGGAGCGTTCCCCACTCGGTATATTAATGGATGGTATCTCGCTCGCACGCACTCGTCTCATGCTCTTATTGTCTCTTTCTTTACCTCGTCCTCCGCCACGCCGCGTGTACCATGGGAACGGTGCAGCGCTCGTAGTCGGTCTAAGCCATTTAACCCCCGACGCAAAAATGACGGGGTGTTATAAGTTTGACGTGTCTGTGTGTGTGTGTGTGTCTGTCTGAGGCATCGTAGCTCCTAAACGGATGAACCAATTTGGATGTAATTTTTTTTGTTCGAAAGGTATATTAGTCGGGAGTGTTCTTAGCTATGTTTGAAAAATAAAAGATCCAAGATGGCCGCCGTCACAACATGTCGGAATACATATTTCTTCATAACTCCTTCAATATGGGTATCAAATGAAAGAGCTTGACTAGTAGATCAATTTAAAAAGTATTAAATATTTTTTTTATACTTTCCCCCTTCACCCCGTCACAAAAAACACCACCAGAAAGTTGAAAATAAATTGTGTTTGCCTTTTAAGTTTTGATATACCTAGTAGTACCTACTTTGATTCAACCGCTGCCATGTTGGGGGGACCTTGAATCGTTCCGATAATAAAACGGAGTGCATAACCAGTTAGAGCCCCCGTACATGGCAACCGTTGAATCAAAGTAGGTACTACTAGGTATATCAAAAGTTAAAAGGCAAACACAATTTATTTTCTACTTTTTGGTGGTATTTATTGTGACGGGGGTTTTTTAATTGTTTTTTTATTGTTAATATCTCAGTTGACGGAAGCTGCAACGGGGATCCAAATGCAAGACCAAAGCAATGTCCGGCGCCGTGTCCGTCCACTTGTAAACATCCGGATGCTATGTCCTGTAAACTCAAATGTGAGCCAATAGGTTGTGAATGTAAGCCTGGTTACATACTGTGTAATAAGAGCGGGCTGTGCGTTTCACCCGACAAATGTCCAGGTAAGTGAATTACAAGTTTTTCTTAAATGGTGTATGGTAACTCGGCCTGATGAAGGTAACTGACAAAACTCATACAAGTCTGAATGAATTTTTTATAGCATTTATTATGCTAATTTAATTAAAATAGAAAAATATCGAGAAAATGAAATACTTAACTGGGACTTGAACCCTGAAGATTGCTGACCAAAATTTTATCAAGTGTTTCTTTAGTTATGTTCTTTACCTACTGAGTCGCTAGCAGTAGGTAAAACAGCATATTAGCACAGAATAGATAATAGTACTAGTGTAATATAAGTCTTAATTCCCGATTCTGAGTGACAAACCGTTTCGTAAGTACGCTACATAAGATAATAACCAATGGTAATCCACTGTCTTCTCATGTTACGAGTGCATTTGAAACTCGATGTCACTCAGAATAACACTCCTGCGCAAACAAATTTCACATGAAAATAGTTAGTTTTGCCATTTTGTTCTAACGTCATTAGTTTCCTTACGTTTTTATTGCTGAAAGGCCTTTATCTTAAGATATAACTTGTATTTTTTCATTCTAGGTGGTAATCCATGTGGTCCAAATGCTAGTGTCGTACCGTGCAAGTACGGCTGTCCTACGCAATATTGTCCAATTAACGACAATAGAGCTACACTTATTTGTGATCCAAGTTCTTTATGCCTATCGGGTTGTGCCTGCAATTTAAATCATAAGTGGCGCAGTTACGACAATAGAACATGTATAGAATCATCAACTTGTCGTAAGTAATCTAGTACTTCACTCATTTACATTTTGCATCAAACAAACAAACAGGCGAAAACAGCGTAATCGCTAAAATGACAAAGGGATGAGGAGGGCGAGACCGTAAGGGATGGCCCTGGGTCAGCCAGGGTGCGAGAGAAATGTCAAAGACAACCTCACCTCCGGCCTAGCACCACGACCCTCAGTCGGCGTGCGATTTTAGTCGGTTCGAGTCTGACATAACCTTCCCTTCCGGCTCCGGCGGGGAAGGTATCCAAGGGGATTTTCGCACGAAAAAAAAATCGATTTCCCGTATAACTTCTATCAATGATTACAATAAGATAATTATCATCATCATCATCATCATCATCTTAGTGTCAATCCTGGTTGCAGCTAGAGTTTTTAATTTGGAGTACAGGACCCGTTCTCACACTCCGGTTATTCCGGTTATCCATAATTTGATTTCTTTTGGCTTTTTTCCTGTGTCGCTTGAAACTCTAGAGAAAATTCTACACTATGGTCTTGTCCGTGAATCAGCACGTGTAACCCATTTACCATTTTAGAAGACAGCCTCTACGGTGTAGCAGGGGGCGCGGCTTTGATTTCCGCACAATATTTGTATTCAATAATATGTATATTGGTATTGGTCTGGGTGTTTCTATGTGTAAAATATGTATGCATTCACCAAAATGTATCCAAGTATGTATATCCATATACGTGGTGTAGAATATCGTAGAATAAGACAGTATCAGCGAATACGTGAATCAAAGGAAAATTCAACGGTGGTCTGCTACAGACAGAATATTATATCTCACATTACAGAATGTTGGTCCTCGGTACTTACCTTATGTATTTTGACCTTTTAGCTCCAGTTAAATGCACTAGGCCTAACGAAATCTGGAGTGGTTGCCCTGAACCATGTTTAAGAGAGTCTTGTGAAGATGTGGGAAAACCAGCATCCAAATGTTATACGTTTGTGTTAAACTGCGAACCGAAATGCATCTGTAAGGAAGGTCACTATAGAAACGAACGTGACATTTGTGTGCCAGCCTGTGGTAAGTAACACGATTTTTATTACAATTATTACATTCTTGTACTTTTTCACTATATTTATTGTTGAATTTGATACGATTTTGCCTTAAGTCTGACTCAAAGGTTTACATTGACAGTCAATATTGTATTGTAACTGAAAGTATTGAAATGAACGAATGAAACAATATTGAAAGTTAATAATAAATCGAAGTGTCAGTTAACAGTTAATAAATTAATGATTATCATTACTGTCAGTGTTAAAAATACTTGGTGGAACAAGTGCCATCATTATACAGTAGTTATAAATATGATGTGAAAGTTTGGATGTTTAGATTAATGTTATAGAATCACGCTCTAACAGTCGAACGGAACTACCAGAAATTTAGTGCAGGCATAGATTATAGTCTAGAATAACAACTAGGCTTTTTATCCTAGAAATAGGTTCCCATAGGTAGCGGAATGGGATCAAAAAGTCACGCAGGCGAAGCCACGGGCGTCAGTTAGTCTCAAAATGACAATGGAGTTTTACATGCCCGATTTCCATTGGGCCTTTAGAAATGAAGACGAGACCTATTTTCATAGGTCTTGTCTAGTTTTTTTAGAAAACATGTTTAGCTATTTAACTGTGTTGCTTTGCTTTTTTTCAGATTGCTGAAACTAGACAGATCCATAATATTTGGTTAACATTTCTTTTTGATTTTAATACTTGACAAGTCAATAAATAATAAATAAACATTTTCTTAATCAAAAGTATTTTTTTAGCCTCAGGCTAATACAATAAATATGAGTTAAGACGTTTGCCGAGAAAGTTCGATTTTGTTCTTGAGAATTAATAACAAATTTGTACTGTCCCAAGTTATTTGCTCAAAGAAAAATTATCTTACGAAAATAAAGAAACAAAACACAGAAATAAATTAATAGCTAATTCCTTCAAAGTTCGAAAGAAGATCGATCACTCTTATCAATCTTGGGCTTCTCAAGTTTTGTTTCCAAAAATTGGATTATTGGATATTGTTACAAGCCCGAATAATAGGCAGAGAACATAGAATAAAGTAGGTAAGTAAGTGCATACATATGGAATATATAGGACAGCCTCTGTGGCGTGGCGGTAGTGCACGCGACTGCCACGCAGGAGGCGCGGGTTCGATTCCCGCTCAGTGCAAATATTTGTATGCATGAATATGGATATTTGCATTGGTCTGGGTGTTCTATGTATAATATGTATATATTTACAAAAAAAAAGTATCTAAGTATGTTTATCCGCATTCTAGATTCCATAACACAAGCTTAATTAATCTTACCGTGGGTCTGGATAGCGTTGTGTAGAATGTTAAAAAAAATAATATAGGGTGCAGCCTTATCAACATTGAAACCCAAGCCACCCTCACCAGCAGGTGCACCAACTAGCAGGAGTAGCTAGTTGGTGCATCTGCAAAACAATGAACGAGGCTCTGGAGCAGGTTTTCCTCTCAGGATTGGGATGTCCAACGGCAGTCACTCCTCGAGTGGCAGATATACCGAAAACAAGCGGACTTCGGAATACAAAGTACGAACTTTGGAGGTAACTTCGGACGATAAATCCATATCCATACTAATATTATAATTGCGAAAGCAAATTTGTCTGTCTGTCGGCGTGAAAGCGTAACGCTTTCATGCCTAAACCACTGAACCGATTTGGATGAAATTAGGTATAGGCAGGGGTCGCGATAACCGTCATCCACGCGGGTGGAGCCGCAGGCACAAGTTAGTAGCACATATTTATATTTATGTTATAAGTGCGTTAGGTAGGAAAAAGAATATCGCCCACCTCAGGGCAATCTAACACAAGCAGACTGTACTTACTTATTGCTCACCAGCATTTTATTTTCCAATTGTAAAAGTGCACAAGTTATAGCCTCTTTGCTGATTGCTTAAACATCGTGTTCCTATTCCCTTCCACCGCATTTGCTATGCAAATGGATGAAGGAAAATAAATTGACTCACTTTTCAATGTAACTCATTCCTTGGTTTACATGGATGGGAAAGTTACGTGTAAAGCAAATCTTCGAAATGTAAACCGAGTACAGTGATGATCTAGATTATTATATCGAATAGGTTATTAATGCTGTGGTTTTAGGAACTCTAGCTTTTAAACATCCTGAGTACGTGTTCTAAGTGGCTCTGCTAGGGAGTTTGCTCCACTGTAGAACTTTCAATGCTCATTATTTCGTTTACGTACAGCTTTTTTTCCTTTTCGTGCGGAAATCCCCTCGGGTACCTCCCCCGCCGGAGCCGGAAAGGGAGGTTATGTCGGACTCGAACCGACTAAAACCGCACGCCGACTGAGGGTCATGGTGCTAGGCCGGAGGTGAGGTTGTCATCGACATACCTCGCACCCCGGCTGACCCAGGGCCATCCCTTACGGTCTGGGCCCTATGCAATAAACATCACAAGTCTACAATTATGTAGAAAAGTGACAGATTTGTGAAGTTTTACGACAAGCATTGTTTAATAAAACTCACAATTATGTAGGAATTTTACAAGTAAATGTATCACAAATATTACCCTTACAAGTGCTGTATAATAAAAGTTTACATATTTATGTAAAAACGTCTGAGAAGTTACATAAAAATGTAAATACTATGTACGTATACTACGTATGTAAAGGTTTCTGAGAGAAGTAGGTGACAGAATTTCGAATTTACTGGGTTCAAGGCCGTGTTCAAATAATGCTTCAAGCAGTAAATTGGAATTATACTTTACAACTTGCCAGTTTACAAATTTTTGTTCATTATAGAATACACATTTCAATTTTACCATGACAGTAAACCTACAAATTTGTGGAACTGTAACATATAACTGTCTAATAATCATTATTTTTTTACCAGTGACAATTTACATATTTGTAGGGAAAATTGTTTTAATGAACGCACACTTTTAATTACAAGTCTACATATTATGTAAATTGTAGAAAAATCTTGACAGGCGACCTCACCCTAAGTCAGCATTTTAAAATTTTGAATTTCAACTAAAAAATGAAGTAATTTCATTGTTATATCAATTAGAAACATTCCAATTAATAGCCGTTAAAGTAGAGATTGTAATGAGGACGAATAAACTGGGTTTCCATAAGTAATTCATCCTTCAAGCAACGATGAACATTCCGCGAATTTTTTTTGAACCCTAATACCCGAGTATGGTTCAAGAAAATAAACATAGCTCTCTACTGATATTTTTTTACTGGCTCAGCCTCGGTTACTGAAAGCATGCAACTAGTATGTTTTACAAAGATAAGAAAGCAAATAAAGGAAATATCCATAGGCACTCAAGTTCATGGGCCCACGGAGCACTTAAAACTGACAGTCAATAGGATTCTCTAAATCCGTTATACATATATACCCACGGAGTCTGTGTACTCCGTCTCCCTTCCATCGTTTGGTCATATTGGGTTTTATGATGAAAAAGCTATTTTTTTTTCATATATTCCATTTTTTGACCCCCGACCCAAGAACGAACAGTCTTATAAGTTTGACGTGTCTGTGTGTGTATATCTCTCTGTGGCATCGTAGCTCCTAAACGGATGAACCGATTTGGATTTTTTTTGTTTAAATGGTGTATTAGTCGGGAGTGTTTTTAGCTGTTATAAAAAATCGGCCCAAGATGGCTGCCACCACGACATGTTGGATTACCTAAGCTTTTAGATTACCTACCATCAGGCGAGGTGAAGTCAAATTGACGTGTACTTTATATAAAAATGAATTCTTCACAACTCCTTCAATATGGGTATCTAATGAAAAGGCTTCACTAGTAGAATACCTACTACAAATATGAAAATTTTCAAATCCAAGATGGCTGCCACTAAAATGAGTGAATTTCATTTTTTTTTATCTGTATTACATAATATCTTCCACAACACTGAATAGTTGTGAACCGTTTGTATGGAAGAATTTTACACTTGTACTTTCACGCGTTATTTCCATCAGTATATAAAAACTGAGTCGTTGGCGGAATCAATAATCAATGGGAACGCCATAGAAGAAAAAAAAATAGTTGTGAAGTTCTGACACATGTCAGAATCGTTTTACAAATTTATTATATAAACTTGCAACGTCACTTGTAGAAAGAAAATGTTTATTGAACACGAATTATGTAAAATAGTAGTAACAATTCTACAAATATGTACATTTCCACCATAGTAAATTTGTAACTCATATTCTTCATTGAATATAAACTTGTAGAATACAACCTGTAAAGTACAATTTGTAGATTACAAATTGTAAGTTTTGTTAAATAGGGCCCTGGCCCTCCTCGCCAGGGGGGAGATATTATCGCTTTTGCTGGCAACTTCGTGGGATAAAAGAGTGGATTTCTTCGATTTTGTGTAGCGTTCTCTTGTACATCGAACTGATTTAGGTACTCGTAACATCCTCTAACAAACTAGAAACTAATCACTGTGCAGCTCAGACAGGGTAACACAGTCCTATATGACAACAATTTTTCTGGTATCTCATCGTTATGATTACAGTACAATAATATTGCTTCAATGTCAATAAATTTCATAATACGTCTTGAGACAATCCTTTGCCTTGTACAAATAGCTCTCTGTCTCATCAAAACTGGAAGCTGAAAGGGTTTGCATAAGCCAAATTAAACGGTAAATTGAGGGTGCCTTGTGATGATATTTTTTTTAGTTCGTTTAGTTTCATTTTATATTTTCACAAGGATGTCATTTCACGGGCACTTTCGTGTCATTTACCTCAGCAAAAAAATTATGTTCTTTTATACTTGTAATACTTAAAATAGGTTGTTGGTGTAGATTTGGTATTAAGTTATGCTCTAGATACTCCACATAAGTTGGGTATAAGTTAAAGTGCAGCATAGTAACCTAAGCTTATAGCTATAAAGTGGATTTTCTGTAGATAGTCATATATAATATGATTATATAATATTCTATAGATTTGAAACCAGGCCTATATGAAACCTTATATAATCATGCATGCAGTTCAATTCTGCAAATCCTTGATTCCAAGTGACATAAATTTATTTGATGAAATGAAATCTGAAATGACATAAAGTTCTCTAAACTGTAACTCGACCTGTTTGATACAAACTTTGGACATTTTTCGATGACACCTCTATTTTGAACAAAGTAACTCTCAAATTACAAAGTTATAAACTTCTAGTACAAAAGGAGAATCGACTCCAGCGGACGTTAAACGTCATAGCAGACTTATGAACTCGGAAACGGATCGTAACCATATCGTCTAAAATAAATAAAATATTAAACAATTAAACATATACTTACGGCTTTCCGTCGCCACGACTGAGCATGAAATGCCATAAGTAATTATTTTTTTATCATTTAAAATTGCGCTTTAAGGACGTTACATAAAAAACGCTAAACTATACAGTTCTGGTTCTGGTAAATCTGCGGTAAGCGAGTCGTGAGCGTAGCGTCCGTCGCGTCGCCTAACCGAAAGGTGATACGGTGACGATCCCTTTCCAAGTTGATATATCTGCTATGACCCTTAAGCGTAAAATTGATGCTTTAATATTCCCTTGTTGTCAGTTTGAATCAAATTTTAAAGTAATCTTCGTATTATTTAAGTTTGCCCTTGGACGTACAATGCTTTGATATTTCAAAGTGTTTATGGTGAGTACAAAAGCTCGATTAATGTTTAAAGATAGGAATTTTTGTGCAAAACTTTTGATTTTTGCATGCCTAATTTTATAGGAGACATTGATTAAAAATAGATGATTAATGAATGTTGTTTGACATTATTTGATACATATTTTCTCATTTAAACTTTTTAACTATACGTAGGCATAGAGAGAGTTGACAATGTAATGATTTAAATAACTGACTGAGAAATAAAGGTTACTCATCAGAAGATCTAGCCGTGATTCTGTACCTACATACCTATTATAATATAGATTATTCTCTTTTCTTCTTTAAAAGAATACTAGTGACCCAAATTACTGTTAAAACCTAAATTGTTTGTGTTAGGAGTTGGTTCACATAGGTAGTGTAATGGCCAGGGTTCGAACCCGGAACCTCTCGATCGTAAGGCCAACTCCTTAACCACTGAGAAACCGAAGCTTCTCAATCAACATTTTCTTCTTCTGTGTACAGAACTAACGAAAACCAAAGTCCCACTAGTTCTGTCCATAACTATTGTTAAAATTAAAATTAATTTGTCATGAAAATAAAATCGCAGTTTGACATATTACTATTCGAACACGTACTCTTGCACTCGCAGTCCTTCTTGTGTTATTGGAAAACACTTCCGAACTTTCTGTTGCAGCTGTTATTGATTTAAAGCATTGAAAATTCCTATTTTATTTAGGACTTCAATTGTTTTGTTGTATGATATCATTGGTAAGATGCAAAGTACCATTAACACCAAGGTTTGAAAATCATATTGAGTACCTTCCTTGCTGGTCAAGAACGATTTGATGCTACTGTACCGGCTCGCAGTTGACATTGGATTGGGTCTCAACTCCATGCTATCTAATTATAAGTTTAAAACTATATTTCTCACAAGTATCACATAAAAAATGACAAAATTGACAATCAATCGATCGATCAAACAGCCCACCGCAGTCCACTGCTGGACATGGCCTCTCTTAATGTGCGCCATTTCATCCGATCCCCGCCTTTCGCATCCAGTCTATCCCAGCCACCTTTTTCAGGTCGTCAGTCTATCTGGCTAGGGCGTGTCCTACCTTGCGATTGCCTTCTCTCGATTTCCACTAGGACTCGTCTGCTCCAACGGCCATCGGTCTTTCGACAGATGTGGCCAGCCCATTGCCACTTGAGCTTGCTTATTGTCAAAATTGACGATGAAATCAATAATTGTACTTTACGCCATATATGACGCCGGTTAGGTACATAAATAAAATTCTTACTACTTATTACATTATGGAAGAGTTGAATAGAAGAATGGATCCGGCAATGGATCCACATTTTGGGTTTTATTTATCCGCATTAGTAATTAGTGTATCCTATCAATTTAGTATCTTTTAATAAATAATATCTACGGCCAATTTTATTATGTCCCCTCAACTAACAGTAATCAATTCTTACTTGCACATGATCTGTAATAAATTTACGGCGATAAAATAATATACATATTTTGTATAGATATACCTACATATACCTAAAGAGGAATGCATGGGTTACCATCTAAAACCTTTTGGGGACCAACAAACTTCATGTGCAAATCACGCAAGCTTTCCTATCGGATTGACTAAATTTTTCATTCAGATTCTGCATAAATTCTTCTAACGTCAAGTTTCTTGAACCTGACTGTATTTACCGACATCAGGTAACAAAATGAAAGAAGAAAAATTGCCAGGATCAACTCGTTTATAAGAAGAATCTCAACGTACTGAAGGTTTTTATGTAATCCATAAATCAATCTGGGGAAAGATCTCCCTAAAGTTTTTGTTACAAACCTTGTTCAGATAAAGATAGTGAGGTTTTTAAAGACGAATAAATGGACACACATATTGAGAACACTTGTACTTTTTCCACATTATCTACTATATAAAAATAAGTCGGGTTTTCCTTCCTGACGCTATCACTCCAGAACGCACGAACCGATTTGGCTAATTTTGGTCTTGAATTATTTGTGGAAGTCCAGGGAAGGTTTGTACGTTGAGAAAAATTCGAATAATTGCCGGGAACCGACATCCACGCGAGCGGAGCCGCGGGCAAAAGCTAGTTTAATATAATATAACCTGGCCTTCGCCCGGTTTCGCCTTACGGCATACTCAAAGGCTTACATTTACCTATATTATAATGAATAATGTGGAAAAAGTACAAGTGTTCTCAATTTGTGTAACAATGAATTCCACCAAGTGCCATCAATCAACAGTATAAATAGTACGAATAAATGTAGTTTACTTAAGTACATACGTGCAAATACTCGCGCCTGTAAATCCCCAAAGGTGTAGGCAGAGGTGTATCCCACATACCCATGTTGAGCCAACTATGATTTTTGGACTCACGTAAAAGGGTGGGCTTATTGCCGTCTAGCGGGCACTTTGTCTTGTTTATTGTCGGATGGAGAACAGCCCAACCTTTAGTCGCCTTTTGCGACACCCACACGAAAGAAATATGTTTATGATAATTGTTATGTTCTTATAAATTGTTTATTCTAAATTATATAATTTTAACAGGATAATTTACTTTATTGATATGATAGTATTTTTATTAGTTTGTGTATTGATTCTGCTGATAACAATAAGTAGTCATAACTCCCTCCTAATGATAATGAGGTCCCAGTTTCGAATTTTCGCCAATGCATTATTGACAGTTGTAGTTTTTGTTATATTAATAAATCAATGAAGCTGTTTTACTGGCATCCGCATCCTCAACGATTGAAATACTCTAATTTAAATGAATCCTGTGAAATAAAAAAGCCACGTTCCATTATATTTCTGACTTAAATTAATGAAACAATAAATTGAATGAATAACAGGAAAGAGTATTGAACTGTGAACGAAGTCATAAAACCTCCGGAGATTCTTAGTTTGTACTCGCTTCGTCAAGTAACGTTCGATGGTTCGATTAATTAGTGATATTAGTTCCCCCTCAAACTCTAACTAACTAATTGGTTACGATAAATGTTATTCGGCCAACTGTAATTGGTTTTCGTCTTATTTGTTTGTTCACGTTGATTTTTCTTTTATTTCTCTCTTTGATCACTCGCTTTATGTGTGAGTCGGATAACTTTGTTTGTGTTTGTCTCGTTTCTTTCTCTGTCCATGTTGATTGAGTAACAATTATTTGATAGATCTTAATGTTGTTGAAGAGTTGCGATGGAAATAATAATATTTATGTGAGCTGTAGGATTAAATTACTGACGGTAAGTGGTTTCACCTACTCTAACGTGCGAAACCAATGAAAAAAAATGCTTTGCTTGCTTTTTATATTGAGTTCCGATTATACTTCACGTCAAGTCACAAGCTAACTTGTTTAAATATTAAATCTTTTTTAAATATTCCACATAATTCTATACAACGCTATCTAGACCCATGGCAAGTTTTTATAGCTTGTGTTATGGAATCTAGATTGCGAATAAACATACATATATATATTTTTTTGTAAATACATGCATATTATAGAAACACCCAGACCAATGCACATAGCCATTATTCATGCATATAAATATTTGTACTGAGCGGGAGTCGAACCCGCGCCTCCTGCGTACCAGTCGCGTTCACTACCGCCACGCCACAGAGGCTATCAGTCTATTTAAAGTGCTTTAGCCGATGCAGGTCCTTAGATTTTTTTTTTATGAATATGGTTCATATTATACTTCTGCCAATTCATCGCTATCATTAATTGCAACCTTCTTAGCCGATTCATTAATGTGTCTATTGAATATCCATGTTTGATTCCATATCAGTTTCACGTGATTGTATGTAGGAAAGAAGCTTAGATCATAATTACAATCTAGCACTCTTGTATCGCCATATCTCATGATATTCCGAACACCACAAAACAGCTACATGAAATGAGTATATGCTTACAAAAAGGTTTACGTCCACGCCTTTGAGAAATTGAGTTATTTCCTAGTACATAACATACTTGGACCGAAACATTCACAACTCGGTAACAAGTAGTAACATTAATCTGTATAGAAGCAACACTCTCTAAAGGCTTTTACCCGGGCCTGAGCCAGGCTACAAGGATAAAAGATTTTGTGTGAATCACTGTAACAGAGGTAAAATGTTTCTCTTCACACAATAATGTAATCACTAAAGTTTCTTGTTAAACATCCGTAGTTTGAAATTAAAATGAGAATGTATTTAAATTTATTCGTATTATTCTGGATATTTGGGTTCTTATTCAACTGGACTTGACAACTAGAACCGTGTTGATCGATTATAATATTTGGAACTTAATGTGTTATGAAGATGGATCCAGATCCCAGATACCCAGAGTCCATGGTTTCCGAGGAAACTAGCCTCGACCTGTTGGTCGAATTCCCCATGTATTAGCTGAAAAGATGGGAAATTATGGCAACAGACAGACTAGATTTGGAAGATATCGAAAATCTAAAGGTGGAACAGATCCTAAGTTTTTGCAAGGAAACATGTAGGTTCAACGAAACGCTGTGATTACCGGACGTCCCTTAACCCATCATCGGTAAAGGGGAAATGGGTGAAATGGCCCTATACCAGGGGGCAGATCACCCATCCGGCCGCAGCGTCCCCTGCTGGCGGTAAGTAGGTAGCCCGAAGCTCACCTATGAAGAAACAATGTTGTCAATTTTAATAATTGTTGTGTCGGTAGCTTATTGGTTAAGTAGTCGACCTCACGATCGAGAGGCCCCGGGTTCGAATCAATCACAAGCAATTTAGCTTAGTTGGAGGTGTTAGAAGGAATACCTATTAGTAATTTCAGCTCTAATATTCTTAAAAAAAACGTACAAAACATATTACAAACATAACATAAAACATACATACATAACATAAACACGCCTGTATTCCCCGAAGGGGTAGGCAGAGGTGCTAGCACCCACATTTCGCCAGTTTATGTGTAGGTCCCAATGTAATAGATGGCGAGCCTATTGCCATTAACCGGGCACTTATAAACCTGCGATAAATACACACATAACTTCGAAAAGTCATTGGTGTGTGCCATGGTAAACCTGGGATCGAACCCGAGACCTCGTCTCAGCAGTCCATTACCCATACCACTAGGCTACCGCAGATTCTTTAATTTAATTTTTATTACAAACATTAGCCCTTTATTCATAATTTGTATTATTTAATAACAAAACAGCTTATAAGACCGGAGCTTATAATAATACAAGATACTAATTGTTACCTGTTAACGACTGATTCGTTAGAGTAAATAGACTTTGTTGATTATCGTTTAATTTATTTGACAGCAATTAAGGGGAGACTGTTGAATCATTTGATTATAACTCTGATTTAGAGCTCCAACCTTATTGCATTATTACTACTACAGGGTCTGTAATGGCCGAAATGATGTTTATTTATGTATAAATATACATACAGACAATCATGCATCCCCGGAGGGTTAGGCAAAGGTGAATTAACACCCACATTTCATCAATCATTGGATTCGGTCCCACGTAATAGGCACTCTTGTTGACTCAAGCCTTGTATCTGAGGCTGAGTCTGCGCTGTATATCTGTCTGATGCCCTATCCCTTAGTCGCCTAGTACGACACACCACATGGGAAGAAATGGGGTGGATCAAATTCTACTCTGCCGGGAACCTATAAACTAAAAATAAAATAAAATTTAGTGTACAGTTTTATTACTAAATTATATACAACTTTAGCATAATATCACATTATTTAGAAGAAATTGATGTAATAACTTTTTCTATCGGATTAAATCTGAATAATTCTAAATCCAGGACTGGAGTTGAACCTGTGACTTAGTTCTTTTCTAGAGAGAATGAATGACTGAGCTACCTAGACAACAGTGTAAGTACTGACACGGATAGGAATGGACTGCACCTGAATATAGTTACGTTAGGTACTTTAAGCTTAGAGGTTGTGTTTCGTTAGTAACCTACCATATTCATGAAATGTATAAAAGCCGCCAAACACATTTGTCAAATTCTATGGTCAACCAATCATACTTAGCAGTCAAAATGAAACGGCTATTTTAGTTCACGTCGTCAAAGTTGTTAACATGTTGCCTAAGTGATTTTCACTTGGAGATTCCTCTTTATTGCCTCAAAACACGCGAACAACATTTAGCCGTTAAAAGCAAATGAGTAAGTAGGTAGGTACTTATTCATTTCATTAATTGTTATAATGGACTTTTTAAATAAGACACAAGACAAGCGTGAAACGAAATCGGCTCTGTCTAAAAGATTTAAGGGAAAGCGTTTTAGACGTACCTACAATAAATTAATTGATTTACGTTAAATTTGGAAGACGTTGTTAGGTTTATAAATATATTGTTGTATTATAAAGTTTTGTAATAACAAAATTACTTAAAATATAGGATATCTGCAATTTGTGTAGCACATGCCTAATAATATCTTCCGCTGTCTTTCATCAATGATGGTGTTTACACTTTTGATTAGCCTATTATATTATTAATACAAAAAAAATGAATTTGTACATTGGTAAATTTTCGAAAAATTGGATGCAAAACGTGGGTGCTAATATACCTCTGCCTATCTCTTAACAAATTATAATTACATCGAAAAATACTTATTTTATGAAATTGTAAATTGATTCCTAACAAATTATAAAAGGATTAGGCTATCTAAAAGCTGGGTACAATCTTAGGTCGGCGGCGCGCTAATTAGCGCGCCTCCCCATTCCGGGGGCGAGTTGGGGACACCGTTGTCCCCCCTCCTGAGGAGGGCTAGACCGTAAGGGATGGCCCTGGGTCAGCCGGGGTGCGAGGGATATGTCTATAACAACCTCACCTCCGGCCTAGCACCAAGACCCACAGTCGGCGTGCGGTTTTAGTCGGTTCGAGTCCGACATAACCTCCCCTTCCGGCTCCGGCAGGGGGGGTATCCGAGGGGATTTCCGCACGAAAAAAAAAAAAAAAAAAAAGGGTACAATCTTAGGTAGGTACGAGTATATGCCTAAAAGTATGGTATGTGTGCGTATTGTACGGTGAAAAGCTTTATGGCAAAAAACTACCAACGATTTTTTCTAATTGTATTATATTTATCAATTTCCATCCATCCATATACTCGCGACTATAAATCACTGAAAGGGTATAAAAGTGCATTAGCACGCACGTTTCGGCAAAATGTCGCAAATTTTGCAAGCAAATTTGCTAAAACAACACTTTATAATACAATGCCTTCCACTTTTCACGTAAATCAATAAATTTACTGTACGCCTAAAACGCTTTTCCCAAAATCTATAATAATAATAACTCAGTATTACTACTAAGCTATTATAGCCTAACTCTTACGTAGTAGACTATACCAACTACTTTTAAAATTTAACAAAATATATAATAAATATTTATACAAACTCTCAGTATACTTACTTATCAATAAACACGCCGAAGTACGCACTCAACTCGAGGGCTTTCGCGCAACTGTTATAAAACTTATTACTTTAGGAACGTTAACTAACATTAGAAATTTACCATTATATTTGGATAATTTATTCGTAGTACAAGAGAAATAAGTCATTTTATCATTGGGTCCCTTTTTATTTTACCCTCCTCTCCTCCCTCCTCTCTTAACTCAGCCATGTTGTTGTGTATATTGAATTATATTCATAGTCAAATAGAACACGCCTCACATTCCATGTGGTATCTTTGCTGAAGCTATGACAACGATGTCACTACAGGTACAACACTTTTTGGAAATTATCGATTTGGGTACTATTGACGCAAAAAACAACCCTTACGCATATAATTCGGAAACAAAACTTACGCAAAATACAGTCTACGTATAACACTAACTTGGAGTTAAGCAAAACACCAACTACGCATAACACCAACTACGCATGACACCAACTTTAAGTAATACTATGCGTATCTCGAAGCAAAGTATAAAGGAAAAGAAATGGGTAAGGAAGGACTTATATGAGGCTGAGGAAGCTGAGGCTGTGAAAACTAAATAAAACAAATAATATTTTTTCGTTTTAATTCTTAAAGCTTTCATAATTTCAATTTAACTTAACTAGAATGTTTACAAGCTTAGCTGGTCAGTCTTCGTTACAATTGCTCTCTTAATTTATCCCTCCGGGCAAAATTTGTTCATACTTGCGTTATTCTTAAAATTTTCAAGTTCCACGAATTCTGCTCTCCGAGTTTACAGTTTTTTTTTCTGTAAATCAAATAAAGTCTTGTTATACGAAAAAGTAAAAGTAAGATTCTGTAAGCAATTATGTACCTTCTTGTTAAATCAGTCTATTATATATGGCGAATATTCATGAATAAATCTTAAAGCATTCTAAATACTCCACCATCTTGGGGCGATGGTGGAGTCATCCATCGATATTTATACGAATATATGGAAACACAGAGAAAACGAAAGATGGCTGTATAGGGAAATTTGAATACCCAAGACGTGCTTACGTAGGTAACCAAATTCGTCAGACCATTCCAACTGAAATTCATGATCAATCTTAAAGCATTCTAAATACTCCACCATCTTGGGGCGAGGGTGGAGACATCCATCGATATTTATACAAAGATATGGAAATACAGAACAAACGAAAGATGGTTGTATAAAAGAATTTAGAATGTCCAAGACGTGTTCACGTAACCAAATGGGTCAGACCATTCCCTCTGGGACTGGAACTCGTTTCAAGTCACGTCATGATTATACGTGGCAAACAAGTATACGACCAACCTGATGGAAAGTGCTTACCGTGGCCTATGGACGTATGCAACACCAGTGGCGTCACACTCATACTGCCGACCCTGAAGAAACCTAATGCCCTTCTTGAAGAACCCCATATTGTAGTCGCTTGGGAAAACCACAGCAGGGAGTTCATTCCACAACTTGAGCGTGCGTGGGATGATGAAGTTCTTATCATACCACGCAGTGCGTGATTCGATTATGATCATTGATGCTATTTTATACTGTTGATTGATGGCACTTGGTGGAATTCATTGTTACACATATTAAGAACACTTGTACTTTTTCTACAGTATTAATGAATGATATACATAGTCAAATAGAACACGACTATGACGACGACGATACTGTGAAAAAAAACAAGTGTTCTCAATATGTGTATGATCATTGAAGGTACTTACAGCAGTCAACAGGTAACACACAGTGACGTAACCCCTCGTGGAAGACATAACCCTTCTTACAGTCACAGCTGTTGTAACGACAGCCACTCAGACAAGTTTTATTCACTTCTTTATAGTCTGAACAGGAGTTGCCGCAGTGATTGCCGCAGCCCGTTGTTGCGTTGAAGTCTGAACGACAACTTGCTGCAAATAATAATGAACAGATGACATAATTTGGATTTGGCTAGTGAAGAAGCACACATGTAGAGTGTGAATTTGGCAATTATTGTTTTGAGCATCGATATATTTTAAAATAGGTATATTTAGGCGGTAGCCTAGTGGTATGGGTAATGGACTGCTGAGACGAGGTCTCGGGTTCGATCCCAGGTTTACCATGGCACACACCAATGACTTTTCGATGCTTTTCGAAGTTATGTGTGTATTTATCGGTTTATAAGTGCCCGGTTGATGGCAATAGGCTCGCCACCTATTACATTGGGACCTAAACATAAACTGGCGAAATGTGGGTGCTAGCACCTCTGCCTACCCCTTCGGGGAATACAGGCGTGAGTTTATGTTATGTTATGTTATGTTATATTTTTCATAGAATATTTTTTAGAATATTTTTTTATTTTAATAAATATTTGACAACATCCTACACAACGCTATCTCGACCCATGGTAAGTATAGCTTAACTAGCTTGGGGTATGGAATCTAGAATGCGGATAAACATACTTAGATACTTTTTTTTTTAAATACGAGTACATACATAATTATTATACATAGAAACACCCAGACCAATGCAAATAGCCATATTCATGCTTACAAATATTTGCACTGAGCGGGTATCGAACCCGCGCCTCCTGCGTAACAGTCGCGTTCACTATCGCAATGCCACAGATAAATAGATAGATAAATCATTATTGTACATCAGTATTACAGTAAATGTATGGACAGTGCATGACATTATGTACAAATGGCGGCCTTATCGCTAAGAGCGATCTCTTACAGAGGCTGTCGCATATTATGTTGCAAAAGTTACCCACCCGCGTGGATAATGGTTATCGCAACCAAACACACGAACGACATAGGTTACTATGTCCATTACCACGCTATTCTCAGTCATATTTCATCAAGATCGGTTCAGTGATTCAGGCGTAAAAGCGTGACAGACAGACAGTTGGACAGAATTAAGTACTTTCGCATTATTGATGAAATACAGGCAATAACAATAAAATTCACGAGGATGAGGATGATTGCGTAATTGAACATTCGTTACTTGAATATGAATGCTGTTACATTTCGTACACCTGCTAATTGTGCATAACATTACCAATGAAAGCTTTTTGTATCATTCATACAATTCTTGTGTTTTATATTCGGATCGGATCTGGGCCCAAATATTCAAATCGCGCCCATGTAAATCTCTAAAACAATGGCAACCCAATATACATATTTTGGTGTTTTGGATCCGAAACGAGGTAACTTAGAATAAATTTATTAATAGTATCACTTGAAAATAGCCAAAATGCTAGTAGGTACATCTGTTTTTTTTTTAAAGTAATCAGTGGGTTATAATACCCGTGGACTAGGGGGAAAGCAAGTCTCTGCGAGTATCAATTTACTTAGGAAAATTAATAATGATTAAATAAGGACTCGCGTTATGGGGCCCTGAGGACACCACCAACCTCAAACCAGCGGCATTTTATGAACGACCCAGGCGTCCAATTAACCGACTGATTCTACCAGATGACTAATATTATACTTAACTCAGTTTTAACTGGCCACACTGAAAAAAATGTACTAGGTGAGTTTAAGTAAGGGTGAGGCAAGTAACTTTAAAAGTTAGCGCGTTTAATAAGGATTCTAAAACTGTAAAACACTAGTTTATTTCACGCAATGCGGCCATTTTTTTAATTTTCGAAAGAAAAAAAAACAGTTTTGAAGTGTTTTATTACTTCGAAGTGATTCCAATGTACCTGTACTAGGTATTATGTTTTCAAAATACAGGACCTAGATTTTTTTTATATTTTTCTTACAACTATTATGACCTAGCCTGTTACCCGATTCCGGCTTGACGTCGACTACGTACAAATTTTCACAGTGGAAAATCCCAAAAATGGCAGACATACAATACACCTCGCGATGACATTTCGCACACCTACAATGAACCCCCAATGTTGGTTTCTCATTCATAAATTGATGATTTCATATTACAAACCTAAGTAGGTATATAAGAAATAAGGAAAACAGGGCAGATAGTTATTATTCCTGGTGTTGCATAAGCGTAAGGTACATAATACCCCGCATTGGTAAACCGCAAACTTGACTCAGTTCTTACTTCTTAGCGACTTTGTGAGACTTCAAATAACAAACTTATCCTGTGTAGCATTGTTTCATTTGTATTCCACATTTCGATTCGTATTAAGCATTGTCTGTTTGAGTTTATTATGAAAATATTTTATGTTATGTGCATATACAGGTTGTATAGATTTTCATGCCTCATGGAGGGGAAGTACTCGAAGTAATGGAGATAGACAATTTCACTCAAAAGAAACAGTCCTTAATTTTGTTAAAGAAACAAAACTGCATTCAAAATTTTTCGGAAACTCGCTTGACACACCAGGTAATCGAACCCACTAAACCCCCAAAAAATACATCCTTTTTATGGCTTCAATCGATAATAATAATCATAGAATCAAGAAGTCTAACAAACGTGGTAAGTTAAATGAAAGGAACTCCCTGAAATCTAAACTTATTTCGAGTACTTCCCATCCAGGGGGCACGAAGATCTACCACCCTGTATAGCTTAACTAATATTACAAAAATGTTGCTGTTTTTTATTACAGGTGAATAATAAAAAGACAACTTTTAATGTTTTTTTTTTAACTCAAAGGCACCTGATGAAGCTATTTCTTTTTTCTTATATAATGTAAGTCGTTGCGACGATTTTAAGGCAAAATCACAAATTTTATTCACTCGTAAATATTGATGGGGAATTCATTGCCTTTTTATCACACGCAATAGGTTCCGAACCTACTGTTGTTGAAACAAGATTAGTATTATATGAGGGCGGAGCCATGGGCATGGATTAATTAACTATTGTTGATTAGCCCCTCAAGGTATATAAGCTTACATTTGCATTGTATATCCTTCTCAGGCAACATGGTTCTAGAGTATTTTTGATAAGTATAAAAGAAAAAAAATATCAAATAGTTCTTTGTTTTAAAACAAAAAAGACGTAACACTCACGGCACTCAGCTTTCGGTATACAGGTTCCATTAGAGGCTCTCACGGCGCCATCTATACATACACATTCGGGCTTGCAAAGCGATGTGGCGCCGCCGCAGCGGATCGGATGTCCTAGGTCCTCACAGCGCTTCGGCCCGCAGTATGCACACTCGACGTTTATTTCATTTTCTTTGCATGTCACTGGAAATTTTGAACATACATATTTTATTGAGGTTTCATATATTCGCTTCTTATGTTTCCTATATTCACTTTACTTTTTCTTAGTTGGTGAAGGGTTCGGTTACTCAGCAGAATAAAGTTAGAGGTATTCGAGATTAAGATCAGAGCAACCCGCAAGTCTACACCTGTTAATTGATGATGAACGAAAATTTGGTACACGCTTACCCCTCGGGGTTGGCAGGTAATACGAGTCGGTCGAGAAAAAACACACAATAATTTGAGTGCTCGCACTTCTCATTTAGGTATAGTCAGGTTCAGAAATATACCTTCAAAGCATTTAAATTAGCTTAAAATAAAGGTATTAAGAGCAAATCAAACTGTTTAGGTATTTATTTAAATTAAACAATTCAAATCATTAAACAATTTATTGTCCGAAATAAGGGTGTGTACCAAATATCACAACAATCGATCAACAGGAAGGGGGGGGAAAACGAAGGAATTAAAACAATTTTGAGCACTTTGTTCAACAACATGTTTCTGTTGCTGACTGTACCTACCTATACAGTTTTCAGTCCTTGTTGAATATAGTTCGACTGTTTTAATAAAGATGAAATAAAAAATCATTAAAAATAATAAAACACCACAATTTCCTTGTTGACAACAACAATGACGAATGCTTGTGGGAATCCCTGTAGGTATATTTATTACACACGAAATACGAAAGTGGGTTTATCCCCTAAACCTTTAACCACGGTAAGGATGCGGTCTTGCTTGGTAACAGAGATAACGCTAAACCTCATCTTAAATTATGCTTGTGTACATAATTTAAGATGGTATGTTGTCACATCTTCATGAAGTTTAATTATCATATACTTAGGTATATGTATATTATAAGTAAGTGATCTAATTAAACCATAAAAATCAATCTAGAGGTATGTTATTAGTTTAGTGAACCCGGGACTGTAGGAAGAAGGAAACACGTGAACTGGCAGGGAATTCCAGGTCTTAGTGATGCGGCATAGGAATGAATCACTGAAACGCTTGGTTCTAGCAGGTATACTCTGCACCGTAAATGGATGGCATCTTAGCCCTGCACGTGTCGTCCTGTGAAGGAAGGGGGAGGGTGGGACTAATTGGAAGAGCTCGTCAGAACATTCACCATGGTAGAGACGGTAGAAAACTGCCAAAGACGCAACATTTCTACGCATCTGCAAAGGCTCGAGGGTGTTCGTGACCTCAGGATTCCCAATAATGCGGACCGCACGTCGCTGCAACCTGTCGAGAGCATCTAATAAGTACTTTGCGGAGCCGTCCCAGAGATGTGATGTTCCTCCAACTTATAGGGAGGATTCTTCGACCAGGCAAAGTGATCACGCCTGGTGGGACGCGGCCCAACGATTGTAGTTGGGATGTTGTATATGTATTGTAACAGCGTGAGAACTTCGCTTTCGCGATGCAGGTTTCGTAGTGACG
Source organism: Eilema sororculum (assembly GCA_914829495.1). NCBI lineage: Eukaryota > Metazoa > Arthropoda > Insecta > Lepidoptera > Erebidae > Eilema > Eilema sororculum. The sequence continues at coordinate 8,414,420 of OU618545.1, read as the reverse complement.
TAGTAGTTCGGCTTGCTAGATGGCGCTGGGTACACGTGGTATCGCCACAAGCCTAAGGGGTCTTTGGGCCTCACCAAGATCCTGACACAGACTTTTTCCACGGAGTTGAGTGGTTAACGCTCCTGTGATAACCGTATAAGTGAAACTAAAAGGATGAGAAAGACTGTTTATACTGGAGATTGATGGCGCTTGGTGGAATCTGCTACACATATTGAATAACATATTTGTACTTTTCCATTGAGTTTATTTTATTTCTAAACCTGACCGGTTTCGCCTTACGGCATTCTCAAAGGTTTGCATTGATGTTTCAAGTATTGTAATTCCGAAACACTATAATATTTGCATTTTTTCATGTATGGGTAGTTATGAGAAAGAGTTAGTGGACCTGGACTCCGAGTTGAAGGTCTTGGATATAACTTGGAACAACGCTAAGATAGTGATAAGTATATAGGTAAATATAATAACTTGAAGAAAGCTTTAAGTAGAGAGACAATAATTCATCATAGTCACAAATAATTCATTAATATAATATCACTGTCAATAATGAGGTCATTAGATTCCGCTCATGCTAAGACTTCCTTCATAATTATTAAAGAATCAGACCATTAATCGCCAAGCTTGTAAGACATATAGCGTGATCTCGGTATTTCAGTGAAATAATCCATACTTCCATACTAATATTATAAATGAGAAAGTAACTCTGTCTGTCTGTCTGTCTCTCTGTCTGTATGTTACACTTTCACGCCTAAACAACTGAACGGATTTGATGAAATTTGGTATAGGGGTAGATTAGACCATGAGAAAGGACATAGCCTATGTTTGGTCGCGATAACCGACATCCACGCGGGCGGAGCCGCGGGCAAAAGCTAGTATTGAATAAAGACGATTGTACATTTGTTTCATTTTGGTCGCTGGCCTAGTCTACTAGTGTTTGTTGAGATTGGCTCGTATAAGTCGTAAGGCAAGAGGCATAAGACACGTTATAGGATTGCCTCGACAAGCACGATTTTGCCTCGTTCTTACATGTATTAAATAGAAAAAGTAAGAGGTATGATTCTGATTTGCCTATTCTGTATAATTCACGCCACTCACTACATTTACTGACCATAGTCTGAAAAGATAGTTAATTATTTAAAAAATACTTAAATGAGATGAGACCTAAATAAAAAAACCTTCAATTGAACAATCAATCAAATTAACCTAACGCAGTCCAGTGCTGGAGATAGGCCTCTCCTAATGTGTATCATAGCTCCCGATCCTCCCAATTGAACAACACGGTGATCGAGTATATATGTGACGTCACATTAAATTTCACGATATTACTTTAAGGACTTTCCCGTCTCGCCTCGCACCATTTAAGTAAAGTTAAAGTTGTAGAAGAGATTTATCGATATAGTAAGTGCTCTGTGAGTAAGTAGAATTTTCAAACGATTGCACTATTATTGATCTCTAGTTTGATTGCACTTCAACGTTTATTTACTGTTATCAAATCCGTAACTTTATTCACTATAATAAAACGATGTTATTTTAGATAAAGTACATGCACACTGGAAAGGGGAGAAGTAAGAGCAGATAAGGCCTTTAACGCTTACCATTCAGTTCAGTGTATGTTTCATAACTTATCAAGGTCTTACTTTTTTTTTCATTAAAAATCACAGGTGTGCAGTAGCTTATCAATAATATTTGAGGCTACAGCCAATCTCATATGCTAGTTAGTGAACCTGCTAAACAGAAGATGATGCCAGTCTTTCCCATCGGGTTGTGAGGTAACACGGCAGTCCCTTTCGGAAAACCAACATACCTACTGTAGCTTACGTAGCCGATTCAAACAAATAATAATCACAATCACACTAAAAATAAACTCATTTATTAGGCAAAAATACAGAGCAAAGTAAAGGAGAAAACAAAAGACGGTGTATATATTAATTAAAAAAGAATTTAGAAGAATGAATTTAAAATATTTACAAAAAGGTTTTATGCTGAAGAGGTTTCATTGTATATGAGCATCGCTAACACCTACCAGTGAAAAACCATGAGCATGCTCCAGATTCCGACTAGGAAATCGCTATGAGAATAATAATGTTCGAAAACTGTAATTGGTAGCGTTTTACATCAGTCATAGATTACAGGGCTAATGGAAATAAATGAGCAGCAGCTATGCCAAGGAGTGCCTGGCATGCCAGTAAAACAGGACTCGCAAAGTCTAAATATCTGCATAACATCTATGATTTGTATCCCGTGCATGTACGTATTCGTGTTTTTCCTCATTAAAATGCACCAGGAAACATGCTCAACTTGATATTGCAACTAAAATTTTACACCTGCACTATATTTTGATACGTGTGTTTCATGCAAAGTGTATACCATCCATATTTTTTATTCGTGCAGCAAATAGGCTACGTTTGAAATCTGTATCTGAATAAAAAATGTGTACAAATTGCCACTAACGATGCGGTGTAAAAAAAAGCTGCTACTTTGTACAAGATTGACTTAATACATAATATCCTATAACACGCGGACATTGGCAGTTTAAAGACAATATTGATATTAGCTAACAACACATAACGCGTAATTCGAACCATCTTTTACGATAGGTACCTAATTTTTGCCAAATAGTTTCTATACAGCATACATTCAAAGGTATTAAAGTTTGTAAAATTAGTCGAAGCCCCGGCAAAATGAGCAAGTAGCAGTCAAATCAAAAGGCTTGTCTTATCGCTCACGTTGTTGTAATAAATAACTCTATAAGAATGGGGCAATGATAATTGACCTACTTCCACTAAGTTACTCGTACTTATAGGAAAATTAAGTTTCTGATTTGTAGATATTTTTCTCCTGAGTCTTGGTGCACTTTGTGTCTATGAATAATAATGGTACTATACTCGTCAATAAAACTAAAATAATATAGTATTAATATAAAATTCAACCACTGAATGTGTTGCTAAGCGCAAATCTCGGGAACAGCTGAACCGATCTCACTAATTCTTTTTTTAGCATATTCCTAGTAGTACGAGAATGGTAGGTACTTACGCAGAAAACAATTTAAACAACTAAAAATTAAATTTTTTGAAAAAAACTCACGACGACGGTTAAAAAATAATTTAATTGAAAAGCTGGGGAATAGTCACCCTAACAACTAGCTAAGAACAGGCACCATTCAAACCCAAACCCATAACTGACAACATGGATTTGCGATAAAAATCTTTACTGCGGCGCCCCCTAGTGGGTTGTCACCGTAACACATAAGAACATGCACCAATCAAACCCAAACCAATAATCGAAAAGTAGTTTTGAAGGAAATTGCAAAAGGCTTCAAGATATGCCACGGGCAGGCCAGCTAGTAATCAATAAATTAGGAAGACTTTTAAATGGCTGAAGATATTTAAAAACCGTTTCCATAATTTGGACAATATACAGTTCCAAATACAAAGCTGAACGAAGCATTCCTCCGGTCAGCTACCAGTGGGTTTTTTTTTATCGTGCGAAAAATCCCCACGGATACCACCCCCACGGAGCCGGTGGAGGCGGTTATGTCGGACTCGAACCGACTAAAACGCACGCCGTCTTGGGTCCTTGGCTGCCGGAGGTGAGATTGCCAAAAGCATATCTCTCGCACCCCGTCAGACCCAGGACCATCTCTTTCGAGATGGCCCCCTTCGGGTTGTGGGGACCAAAATGTCCCCATCTAGCCCCGGTTACGGGGAGGCGCACTTTGCGCCGCCGCCGCGGCCTGCTTCTGCTAGGGTGACAGGCGGCTCCACCGGTCACCCCCAGGCCAGCGCTCATGGAGGACGGAGGTCGTTCTGCGACCTCCGACGTCCGGTTCGCCTTCGCTCTGCACGGGCTTCCCGGGCCCGGAGTCTGGTCCGGACCCGACCGGCCGCCTCCTTCTCGAGCATTACTTGCTCGCAGAAGGAGGCGGCCGCACCCCAAGCGTTTGCGCATCGTACCATCGCTGTGAGCAATGTGACGAGTGTGAGGAGCTACCAGTGGGTTAAGCTACTTAGGTGCGGTAAGTACCTGTGTTTTGTGTTTTAAATAATCATAGTCTTCAAATGAAGTTGCTTAATAAATGGATGTATAATAGAAGTAGACGACCTGAAAAGGAGGCGGAGACAGACTGGGTGCGGAAAGCGAAGTATCAAGTGCAATGGTACACATTAGCAGAGTCCTATGTCCAGCAATGAACTGCAATAAGTGAATTGATTGATAGTGGTTTGATTTATATCTCAGAATCTAAATTCTATTGATGTTTAACTACTAATCGTTCGGCCTTTACCAACATAAAGATGTAAAACCATTCACATTGTCCTTATTTACACTGTGACTAGTAATGATCCACGGTTTCATCCGTTTTACCGTTGTGGGTTTTTGTTATTCTCCAGGCCGTGAAGCATCTTTTGGCTCAACAAGGAAATATGACCTGAATAAGCGGTAGGCAGAGGTGTATAAGCATCCAAAATTGACCAACTATGATTCTTAGTCCACGTAAAATGAGACGAGCATAGGTATAATGGCTATCAAGTAGGCATTTCTGACATGGTTTCTGACATGGGCTGTTTACTGTCGAATGGAGAACAACTTTAGTTGCCTAGCTTTTTTTTAACAAGCTTCCTAATGAAATTAGAGATTTACCTGTAAATAAATTTAAAAATGCAGTTAAAAGTAAACTAAAATATTTATAATTGAACTAACTAAAGTGTTGATTAATTTTTATTTTACTTTAGTATTTATATAAACATGATGGAGCACTTGCATTAGTAATTTTTAATTATTGTCAATTAGTTATTAAATTGTTTGAACGCTTTTTTTTTTTTTTTTTTTTCGTGCGGAAATCCCCTCGGATACCCCCCCTGCCGGAGCCGGAAGGGGAGGTTATGTCGGACTCGAACCGACTAAAACCGCACGCCGACTGTGGGTCTTGGTGCTAGGCCGGAGGTGAGGTTGTCAAAGACATATCCCTCGCACCCCGGCTGACCCAGGGCCATCCCTTACGGTCTGGCCCTCCTCAGGAGGGGGGACAACGGTGTCCCCAACTCGCCCCCGGAATGGGGAGAGCGCGCCGCCGCCGTGGCCTGCTTCTGCTGGGGTGACAGGCGGCTCCACCCGTCACCCCCAGGCCCGCGCTCATGGGGGACGGAGGTCAGTCAGTGCCCTCCGACGCCCGAGTTGCCTGCGCGCGCGGGCGGCGCGATCCGCGAGTCTTTCTCGCTCGCGCCGCCTCTCCCGCTCCGCCGTCTCCTTCACGACCATTACCTGCTCGCTGAAGGAGACGCCGGCCGCCCACGCGTCCGCGCAGCGGACCATTGCTGTGAGCAGGGTGGCGAGGGTGAGAACTCTCACTCCCAGGGCCGCCACCAGCTCCCGCCTCGGTTCGGCCCATGCCGGGCACTCGGTGAGCGTGTGCAGCCCCGTGTCCTTGCTCGCGTCGCAGTGATGGCACTCGGACGTTGGCTCCTTTTCGATCCGACACAGATATCTCCCGAAGCACCCGTGCCCGGTGATGATCTGCGTCAGTCGATACGAGAGGCTGCCATGTGGCCTCTCGAGCCATTCCCCCATGATGGGCCTTACCGCCTCTATGACGGCATGCCCTGCGCGTCGTTGCTCAAGTCGTCGCTCCCACTCCGCCACCATGATCCCGTGGAGCCGGGACCTCTCGGCCCGAATGTCTTCGGGCTCGGGATCGTATCCCCGCTCCCGCGCCTCCTTACGGAACCGATACAGTGCCGCAAGGGATCTCGCTTCCAGGATCCACGGTGGCGATCCGGCTAGGAGACTCGCCGCTTCAAAGGATATCGTGCGGTACCCCCTAATGGCCCTGCAGGCCATCGTCTGCTGCGGCGCATGCAGCAGTTGCACGAACCTGGCCTGCAGGGCGTCCGCCCACACGGGGCACCCGTACAGGGCCATGGACCGCACGACACCCGCGTAGAGTCTCCTGCAGGAGTCCTCTGGGCCCCTCAAGTTGGGCAGCAGCCGCATCAGCGCGTTAGCTGACACCAACAGTTTGGGGCGCAGACTTCGGAAGTGCTCTCCGAAGTCCCACCGACCGTCGAGTACGAGCCCCAGGTATTTCAACCGGGGCTTGATGTCGATGGGAGTACCTCCTACTGTCAAGCTGGATCCCGGGGGTGGCCCGCGCCGAGGACCATGAAAGAACAAGGCCTCGGATTTGTGCAGAGCCACCTCGAGACCCAGCCGCCGGATCCGATCCACGACTTGAGCAACAGCGGTCGTGGCCCTCTGGGTCGCCTCGCGGTGCGTAGCGCCACTCACCGTCACTAGCGTGTCGTCCGCGTAGCACGTGACGATGGCCCCGAACGCGAGCTCACCGCGAAGCACCCAGTCGTATCCGATGTTCCACAGGAGCGGCCCCAGGACCGATCCCTGTGGGACACCGCACGACATCTCACGCCTACCGACGCCGGTCGCACTTGGGTAGATGACGGCCCTCTCCGTCAGGTACGCCCCGACTATGCGGCGGAGGTAGAGAGGCACATCGTGGTACACGAGCGCCTCCCTGATGCAACTCCAGGGTAAGGTGTTGAACGCGTTGGAGATGTCCAAGGACACCGCCAACATCACCTCGCCCCGGGCAACCACATCCTCCGCCAGAGTCTTCACACGCATGATGGCATCCACAGTGGAACGCCACCGGCGGAAGCCGTACTGAGTGTCCGCTAGGTCCGGCCCCACTCTAGAGAGGTGCTCGACGAGGCGCTTGGCAATCACTCTTTCGAAGAGCTTGCCCACCTCGTCGAGCAACACTATGGGCCGGTACCCGGACGGCGCGTCCGCTGGGCGTCCGTCCTTGCGGATGAGGACCAGTTTCCCCGTCTTCCACATCTTCGGAAACTGGCCCCGCTCCAAGCATGCGCTGAGGAACCCTCGTAGTCGGGGTTTGAAATTGTTTGAACGCTAGATTTAATATTATGTCCACTAATCAATTAGTCTACTGCAGTCCTCTGCTGGACATAAACCTCTCCCAATATGCACTATTTCATCCGATCCTCCGCTTTCGCATCAAATTATGTACGAATAATATTTTTTTTCCTCTCGTTTTTTATCTTTTAAATCAAAGGTATTATTATTTATATATCTATAGTAATAAGCCTATACCATGATCGCGTTAATTCCCACTAACATTATTGTTTGTTATTTTATTAATCAAATAAGACTTACATTCACTGTGCAAAAACCCAAGCCAAAAAGTGGACACCACAGCAATCACAACCCACTTGGACATTTTAACCAAAAACGTCCACACTGGCCCCGAGTCACAACACAAATGACATATTTCACAATTTAAATTCTAAACAGATCCTATATGACATTCAGCTTTTTCCTTTACGTTGAATGAATTAACTTTAGCGTTACTCAATACTAAAACATTCACGGAAAGTAAACAGTTTTCCTCATTTGAATAAGTAAATAAGGTGACGTGGCATGTTTAGTCATTAAGTTTAATTATTTTTAGGGTTCTGTGTTTATAAATATCGAAACCCTTATTTTATTCCTTGGTTTTCTTTTTACTTACATACAAGTATAGATCTCACTTTGAAATTTACACCAAATAGTTACAGAAGTGGGCACGGGCTTGTGCCCATGAACAATATGAAATAACTTTATTTCTTGGTTAACGCAAAAAAAGAAATTCTTATATTTTTTGGAACGTTAGTTTAGGTAGATATAAAACATGAAATTTAGCGTAAGGAAAGAAAAATACCCACTGAAAGTAGTTAAATCATAGTTAGCTATACCTATTATAATTATGTTCTGTTGTTCCCAAAGTAAGATACTAATTTGCAACAAGTTCCCAAAATAGTTAACTTAATTCACTTACACGTTTTCATATGCATGTCAGAGAGTGAATGCAAATTCGCTAGTTGGCATGCAAACACATATAACATAGATAACATCATGCATATTTCCTTTTAGGCATATAATGGTTGCGTAATACTAGACCCACGTTTTGTCACTCATGTTTTATGTAGGGGGCGTTGGACGCGATGCATGAAGTATGATACGGAACCTTCTGTGCGTATGTCTGATTCTGACACTTAGCCTGTAATTTAAAAAAATATTTATTATTAATTTTGCCGGTTTCTACTTAAGGTAAAACCTTGACATTTTTATGTGTCAACTATTGCAGGATTTCATTTCTATTTTTATAGGGAATAAATAAGTAAATGGCGTGGCAAATAAAAAGTGAATACCTAGTAGATTTTCTGTTTGAAATTTCAAAGTATATGACAGTGTTACTAAAGAATATAGGTAGATACAATCAAAATGCATTCACTATATCTTAGTATTTTAATCAACTTTGCCTGAAAAAGCTAATGCTCGACACTTGCCCGTGGTAAACAAAAAAGGCATACGTGTGTGGATATATCAAAATAAAACATATACTAGTTTTAAGACAGATTTTTATGTATGTGGTACATTCAACCCTCTAGATACTATCAGCAATTTTAGATACCAAAAGATATCCTTTCATGAAAAATATTTTCATGTGCCAAAATCCTCTTTGTAAACACAAAACTGTCACCGTCATGTTACTATATTTTATTCCTCAAATCCCTCAAAATTGGAACACTACATTGCAAATAGTACCGTCGTCACCACAAGCCATTAGTTGCCGAATGAAATCCCAAATATGAAATTGTAAAAAGCGTCCGGCTACACAATATCTCCGGTGTAGACAGCTTCCCCAGAATTCATTCTATTTGTCTCAATATACCCTTGGCGTCGATCGGATTTATTTTCAAAAGCCTCTTATCCCGTTTCCTCGATGTTTATAGTTTTTTTTGCACGGATTGCGAAGTGTTTGAGTGTGTTCCTATTGATGTTTGATTGTAATTTAATAGTGGCGTTGGTTAGGATGTTTACTGACTTTTATGGATTTCGTTGCCAACTATTTTTTTTGTAATTCTTAGTTATTTTAGGTAAAAATTATAAATGAGTAACAAATACAAAATAATACACTGAGATGAAAGTTAGGATTCTACAAATAACGTAAGTATACGTACGTTATTTCAAAACGTAGATGCCGATGCGATGCCCGCGGCTCCGCTCGCGTGGATGTCGGTTATCGCGACCAAACATAGCCTAGGTCCTTTCTCAAGGTCTAACTTATCCCTATACCAAATTTCATCAAAATCGGTTCAGTGGTTTAGGCGTGAAAGCGTAACATACAGACAGACAGAGTTTCTTTCGCATTTATAATTTTAGTATGGAAGTATACATTTCGATGAAAGACCAATGGGGATGAACTAGAAAAACAGCATCGATTATACTATATTATTTGCATTATATTTGCATTGAAAAGTAAAAAAGTCTCCGCGTATACTTGCGTTTTGTTTCAGAAAAACTTAGGAACAGAACGCTTCAATAATATCAGGCAGCGTTCCCATCAACATTCTCGTTTTTTTTAGTTCAAGTAAGGAACACATTTTTGAACACTATCCCGACTATTGAGCTAGCCCCAATATTTCATGATTTTGGTTTCCGAAAATAAAGGAAAAGCTCAACGGAATTTATTTTATAAACGAGGACACAACTGTATTGGCGTTCCCAACGGCTATAGACGAGAAGTCTAAAGACGGATGAACTGAATGCTATACACAACATAGCGTACATACTACGTATATTGATGGTGGCAGAGAATCTTGATACGCACTATAATAGGACACACCTTTAGGTATATAATATTAGCCGCGGCCCGTGATTCAACTCACTTGAAATATTGATTCGATCCCGGAAACCACAGAAACCTATTCCGGGGATAAATCCTATATAATATTCAAGACTATTATCCAACAGAGCCTTGCAGTCGTTTTGCCATGATTGAGTTATAGAAATTCATCCATCAGTCTACCTTTTTTTTTTTTTTTATCGTGCGAAAAATCCCCACGGATACCACCCCCACGGAGCCGGTGGAGGCGGTTATGTCGGACTCGAACCGACTAAAACGCACGCCGTCTTGGGTCCTTGGCTGCCGGAGGTGAGATTGCTAAAAGCATATCTCTCGCACCCCGGCAGACCCAGGACCATCTCTTTCGAGATGGCCCCCTTCGGGTTGTAGGGACCAAAATGTCCCCATCTAGCCCCGGTTACGGGTAGGCGCACTTTGCGCCGCCGCCGCGGCCTGCTTCTGCTAGGGTGACAGGCGGCTCCACCGGTCACCCCCAGGCCAGCGCTCATGGAGGACGGAGGTCGTTCTGCGACCTCCGACGTCCGGTTCGCCTTCGCTCTGCACGGGCTTCCCGGGCCCGGAGTCTGGTCCGCACCCGACCGGCCGCCTCCTTCTCGAGCATTACTTGCTCGCAGAAGGAGGCGGCCGCACCCCAAGCGTTTGCGCATCGTACCATCGCTGTGAGCAATGTGACGAGTGTGAGGACCCCCACCCCTAGAGCCGCCACTAGGACCCGCCTCGGCGTGTCCCACGCCGGGCACTCGGTCAGCGTGTGCAGCTCTGTGTCCTCGCTCGCATCACAGTGATGGCACTCGGACGTTGGCTCCTTCCGGATCCGACACAGGTAACTCCCGAAACACCCGTGTCCGGTAATCACCTGCGTCAGCCGGTACGAGAGGCTGCCGTGTGGCCTCTCTAGCCACTCCTCCATGATGGGTCTTACCGCCGCTATTACGGCGTGCCCTGCGCTTGGTCGCCCAAGTTGTAGCTCCCATTCCGCTACCATGTCCCTGTGGAGCTGAGACCTCACGGCCCGAATTTCTTCGGGCTCGGGTTCCCGTCCCTGCTCCCGCGCCTCCTTACGATACCGATATAGCATCGTCCATCAGTCTACCTAACCACGCGAAGCTCGATCACTAAGGTACTTTTTATTATAGACACTATCAATCATATTTTATATTTATTATATGCTGATCATTTATTTTATGTATTTATGTCTCACTTTATATATGGTCAAGCTTATTTCCCTCTGGGGTAAGCAAAGACCACAGCCCGCCACGGCTCTTGCGTCTATTCTTACATATTTTTCGAGCTTACAGTGCTCTTCTGCCATTAAAACCCTTCATGCAACCCATTTTTACAATATTTTACCAATTTGGTCAATGTGTGTCACGAGGTCGACTCTGGCTGTCCTGCCTGTTCATCCGTGCCTTGTATATCAAAATATTTAATTAATAAATCATAAGTATAAAGACGGATATAAAGAGAAGGAAAATTTTAAATGAATCAGGTGTGGCTCAATAGCTCAGTTGGAAGAGCATTCCCCCTGTAAGGGAAAGGTTGTGAGTTCAAGTCTCACTTGAGCGTTTCATTTTTTCCGATTCAAATTTCATTCGATTCAAAAAATTCAGTCAAATAAGTATTACAGATGAAATATACGTATAAAATATACATTATACGTAATTAAAATGTATCAACTCACTTTTATCCTGCGCTTTTTTATCTCTGGAAAATTCTTTCAAATCTCTTTTTACATTTTAAACCAGTATGTACACCGTCTCCGTACTAACTTGCCACACAGAGAGTCAAGTTTCAATTCCTCAAGGAACTGAAAGTTTAAAAGATGTATTACCTACCACAGTTTGACCTGCAAGAAAGTTCAGTCTACCGTCTCAGAAAATAAATTTTAAATAATGGCATTGTTTGACGACACTTTCAGTAATGGTTGGTGTAGGGTTCCTAAAGGGTTGCTGCACTGCAAATTACTCATTAAATTGTGCTCGGCTCAGTTTCACAGTAATCAGGTTGTAAGCGTCTTGAGTTAATGATCTAAAGAAATAAATAGTGTATTCTACTCTACCAGTAGAATACACTATTTATTTCTTTAGATGTACATATATAAATTAACTACCTGTCCCGGCAAACTTCGTACCGCCTATTTTTTCCTACCCTCGTGGCGTCAGATCCCGTTCCCGCTGCACCATTTAGGGGGATGAAAAATAGATGTTGGCCGATTCTCATAGATACCGGATAAGCACAAAAAATTTCATCAAAATCGGTCAAGCCGTTTCGGAGGAGTATGGCAACGAAAACTGTGACACGAGAATTTTATATATTAGAAGATATATCCGAATTAAAAAAAATGCCGATATTCCCTTACTATAGAGCTGTGTTTACTATACGAATACCATAGTGTTTCAGTGTCACCTTGCTAATTGCGGTCACGTTCAGTGTGAGCTCTAAGAAAACAATAGTAACCGATATTGGCACACATTTTCGTAGCTATACTCTGAACTTAAGTTAATATTATATATATCAAACTTCTTACAATAAGTCATCACTGGAACATGGAAATGGACAGATGGAATGAAAACAAAACCTAGCAAATGCTACTGTCTATGTCTGGGTAGGCGGGGTACCAGATATATCTCATATGATCCAGGGCTTAGTATAGGCGGGGAAAACGTTTCGACTATATCCGAAACCGTGCCTTTTAAATTTCTCGGCAGAAAAATAGATAACAGAGGTTGCACTCCAGCTTTAGAAGAAGTAATTAATAACTTCATTATCGATATAAAAAAGGTAGATCAACAGCCACTAAGTAATGTTAAAAAAGCGTGGATTTACGACAACTATTTAACCTCGCGTCTTAACTGGCCGTTTCTTGTTTATGATATAAGCCAGAGCCTCCTCAAAAAACTAGATGCGAATGTTACGAAGACATTGAAGTCGTAGCTGGGGCTAGCTCAGTCGGCAGACCCATCGACATTATATAGAGCCTCAAATAACTTTGGAATGACGTTCAAGAAACCATCGGAACTCTATAAACATCTAAGAGTAACCAAATGCACGTCCTAGCGAAATCAAAAGACGAAATCGTGCAAGCTCTTCCAAAAGACCAAAGTACTAAAGAGCTCGAGTCGCGCCTCCAATTCCATAAAAAAATCATGATAGGCTCGCAGACTGGTAGGGTAGGTTTGGGTAATACTAGGAGGCAGTCAGACAAAGATATAACAAAATCTTTTCTTCAAGTAGATGAAAATAATACCTACAAAGTGCACGCAATGAACCTAGAAATACAAAACGAATGGTTAACACTAGGTGAATTTTGTATTCCCATAGCCTTAAAATGGCGTACCTTAATATACGACTGGTCACCGGCTCTCCTTAAATTCTATCTCAATGCATTCCAGTTGACCCTCCCCGATAAAGGAATCTTGTCAGATGGGGAAAAGCCACAGATAAAACATGTAACTTATGTGGTGAAGCAATTGGTACTGCTAGGCACCTACTCGTGGTTTGTAGGACGCTATTAGACCGGGGTCATTACTCGCGCCGACATGATAAGGTATTAGAAATCGTACGTGAGGCGGTAAGTTTGGTGGTACCTAGAGCGAAAAAGGGTTTAACCACAAACCAAAGAAATGACGTCGCGTTTGTAAAGGAAGGCTGCTCAAAAAAGACAAATCAAAAGCCGTACTCAATTTTGATAGCAGCCGCTGATTGGACATTACTCGCAGACTCGTATGAGAAACACTATAAAATACCGGAGGATGTTTGTGCCTCGTCATCCAGACCCGATATATTCCTATTTTCAAAACAGCAAAAGCGTGCAGTACTAGTAGAACTCACAGTACCGTGGGAAACTAACATACCTAAAGACCACGCTATAAAAATAAACAAATACTTTGACCTGACCAACGAGTTAACCAAAAATAGCTATGTGGTTAAACTCTACGCCGTGGAAGTAGGAGCAAGGGGAATTCCAGCTAAATCCCTGTATAACTTATTTAAAGACCTCTGATTGCCAAGAGCTTCAGTAAGCTCTTTACTCAAACGAATATCTAAAACGGCGTTGATAGGATCTTACCAAATTTGAATAGGTAGAGGGGGGAACACGACTGACGGTGGAGGTGAGCACTGATGCATCACAAGGTGGCCACCCTAAACCTACACCTGGGTCGCAAGTCCCAGGCGCCGTCACAGTGTTCCTCTCTGTACCACGCCATGGACCCGGCGACCGCACGGTGAATCCATGGAATGCTAAGAACCGGATCTCTATAAAGCAAAGTCGCTTTCCGCGTCCCTATGTCCCTATGTATGCTTATATCTTCAAAATTACGCAATAGATTTTAATGCGGTTTCTTTTAAGAGATAGAGTAATTCAAAAAGAAGGTTTATATGTATAATAAAAGCTTAATATAGTAGAGGGTGCAGCGGGAACGGAATCAGACGCTACGCAAGCGGTAAAAAATTGGCGGTACGAAGTTCGCCAGGTCCGCAGAGTCTAGGATATATATATTTTTTTTTTTTTATTCTTACTCAAGTGACAACGTAAAAGTTTGCAACCGGTTAGTTACTATGTGCTTGTTTCTTACTGCTATTAGTTGCACTTGGAAAAGATAAAGCGGTATAGAAACTTTGTCCTTACTGTATCAGGTGAAGTCAGTAAAATTTAGTTTTGAAATGTAGAAGTAATTCTGACCTAGTATATGAATAACTTCAGAAGCGGTCGACGCTGTTGCAAAACTACTTAACTTTTTAGATTGATGTAATCTATTTTAGCTGTATGAAGTAACTAAGTGTACTCAGGGAAACTTTACGGTAAATAAATATCTTCGAATAAGAGTTCAAGTTACTTTTTAGTAGAGCTCCAAGTTATGGCAAATGTACGGTATGGTTATGTTCGTTTAGTGAGACCTTGTACAGTCTATGTCAGAAATATTTTGACGACGAAGTCTCAAAATTATCTTACAACTCTCGTAATAAGAGCAAATCAGGCTGTTTTATTGATTTAAATGGTATTATTGTTCAAACTAAAGGTGTGTACCAAATATCAGAAAGAACTATCAGTCAACTGTAAGGGGGTAAAAAAAGAAATTAAGATCATTTTGAGTACTTTGTTCGTTAACATCTTTCTGATGCTGACAGTACGGTACGTTAGTCGCTAGTCTCATGTGTGAAGAGCTTTTTGAGCTACTCATGCAACCTGTGTATGTTGAAAACCTTAGGCTTGGTTGCACCATACTACTTGCTAAAGTAAGAGGTTTACGTCAAATTTAACATTAGCAGCTCGGTTGAAGTTATCAGGGTTGCAAGTCAAATGAGGCAATATTTACGTCTAATTCCTTATGGGTATTTTTTTATTGTGGTAATACTACACGTTAGTTCTCATGTCGATCAGTTGAGATATCAAATCAAACTCCTTCGTTTTATACTTATAATATAGACACCTTATTTTTGACAGATTTTAATCAATTTAACGTTAACAATGACAATAACCGGCCGACCATCGCCGGCTATGGTTAGTGTCAAGAATTGACGTCATATTCACTGTTGTTAAATGGTGCAACCTATTTTGTACCGGTAGCGGTACTATAACAGCACTGTTAATGGTAAAGTAAGATGGTGCAACCCAGCCTTAGAATACAAGTTAATAGTTTGTGCAGCGATTTGCTAATACTTATGCGATCGACGATTGAATTATTATGAAGATATTATATACCTAATAGAATAGAAAATGTACCTAGAAATATTTATACTGAATTGAATTTGAGGTAAAAGGGTTTGATAGTTTTATGCTTTAAAAACTTTTTTATGTTTTTAATCTGCTAACATTATGATAAATATGAATAGATCATTGAGATAGTGTAGTAGTCGTGAAATTCTAAAATTCTATACATAATGCGATGGATATTCAGTATTATGTACGTCCAATTAACTTCAGAAATATCATATTCTTTTGTTCCCAAATTTATTTTTATATCTCCAATATTCAATTACTAAATTGAATTTAATATTGAAACAGGTAAGTAAATACATTAATATGATTAGTATACTAATTAATATAGTGTCAGGTGCAGAGACTGGCACGCCGCAGATTTTCATTCACTGAGGTAGAAAATCTCAAGACATGTACGAAATATTACTACCACATTCTACATTTAGATATTTTTCACAGGGCAACTCGAACAATGATATAATAGGAGTTTTTTATATCACTTAGGTGGCAGGTGGCAGACAAGTACACGGCCCACCTAATGGAAAGTGGTCACCGTGGCCTATGGATGTGTGCAACAAGAAGACAGACTTTTACTATAGAATGAATATTAAATACCTACTAATGGTACACGAGAATTTTGTACATTAACCTATGTCTATCCTGGGTCAAATTGATGCCAGATCTATTCAACCATTTGAGCGTTATTGAGTAACATCACCTAAACATAGCGGACCCCAGACTCCGAGGTAAGAGCTTCGGATGCGACCGGGACTAAAGCAAAGATGATGATCATGATGCCATCCATATTGGCGGCGCCTCGCCATTCCGGGGGCGAGTCGGGGTCACAGTTGTCTCCCCTCCTTAGGAGAGCCAGACCATAAGGGATGGCCCTGGGTCAGTCGAAGACAACCTCAGCTCCGGCCTAGCCCCACGACCCTCAGTCGGCGAGCGGTTTTAGTCAGTTCGAGTCAGACACGTCTATTCCCAGTCGTCCCCGCCCTTTCGTCCCCACTGGGGACGAGTGGGAGAAAAAGTTTCGTTCGATTTACGATTGGGACTTTTATTTCCCACTCGTTCCGCTTATAGACCAAGAGTCAAAAGGCAATAATCGCAACATTAAACCTATTCGAAATATTTAAAAAGACCTACCACAACCGTTTACGGAGACTTCTGTCAGCCTAGTACTCCATGCAAAAGGTAACCAGGCTGACATCCATATTTATATTACTAGTAGGATTATTTATATACCTACGTATATATTTTACGATCTACTCTTTAAGATATTATTTAAGACTATATTATTAATAGGGAACTTTAAAAAGAATTGGAGCGCATAACTTTGAGATCAGAATGTCTTGAAAAGAAAAATATCTGAAGCGAAGTTTTTAAGAAAAACTGTTACTGAATTAGGAAATTGTTTTAAAGAAAGGAATGTTTACTTAGAAGAAATTCTCGCCGTTGCTGAAGGAAAGCGTAGGTGTAGATATTTCAACAATTTAACAAAAATGCAAAAATTAGATCCAAAATAGGTATATATATTACATTTGATTTCAGACGTTGTAGTCAAGATATTTCTGACGTTAACTGTACACCGGATGAAGGTTCTGGACCAAGCTCCCCTACCTTAGATACCTATACAATATTAGCATGCGCGCATATACGTGTAATGTATCTATATCTGTACTCACCTGTATAATAATAATAAAATATGTAATTTTAAAATAATTTTGAAAAACTGTTTAATATGCTGTTGGATTTAGACGCCGCCGCTGCAAAGAAGGTACAAAGATAATAAATGTCGAAAGGAAAATGTGATGTTTTGAAAAAAAAAAGATACAGATTTATACCAACTAAGTAATTTACACTTAAGACTCAATAAAACCAAATTTGCATAATATAATAGCATCCGGCCGTCTTTGAGAAGGGTAGGTACCCGACACACTTGACAACTAACTTTTTCTGTGAGTACGTCAGTACGTAGAGTCTGCATCAGAAAGAAGTTGATAAACAAAGTGCTTAAAATTATTTAATTCCTTGATTTTACCCCTTTCCTGTTGATGGATTATTCTGATATGTAGTCAGGATATTTCTGACACTACCTGTACCAACTATTAGGTAATCTGTACCTGTACTATAGCAGAGCAGTATCTATTATCTATTTTACTGAGAGAATTTGTTATTTGTCTCTGTCGCACAGATTACAAGAAACTTCAAGTTGTGTGTAATTTGAATTCTCTTGTTACTGGTAACTGGTATTGTAAACTCTCTGAAAATACATATATTAGAGAGGATAGGTGTACCTAATATAGAACCCACGATTCACATAATCTTTAATTTGTCCACTATCATGATTGAAATCCACTGGTGTTTTTTTTGAGAAATCAACTTTATATATATACATATATAACATAAACTCACGCCTATATTCCCCGAAGAGGTAGGCAGAGGTGCTAGCACCCACATTTCGCCAGTTTATGTTTAGGTCCTATTGCCATTAACCGGGCACTTATAAACCTGCGATAAATACACACATAACTTCGAAAAGTAGTCATTGGTGTGTGCCATGGTAAACCTGGGATCGAACCCGAGACCTCGTCTCAGCAGTCCATTACCCATACCACTAGGCTACCGCAGATATCAACTTTATAATGACTATGAAACAGCTGAACTTATTTTTTGTATAGCAACTACCATTTGACTTCCACAACCCAATGATAATATTAGATTGTCTGATTTTTTACGAGTCTATCTACTCGTAACGAATGCCATAGATACTCATAGGGCAAGCAGAATCGACGTGCGACGGCTTCATGTGCTCTTCGAAGCTCGTAGGGGCTCATATTACCTAATAGTTGGTAGGAGTCTCTATGTATTATGAATGTCATCCATCCCATCATTGACCTATATAATATTTCTAACCTACTCATTTTCCATTAATCTAGTCCCTCATCTATTCAGGACCTAATAAATTGCGAGATTCAACTTTTCTTATTTAAAAGTGCACCGGTTACAGAATTGCATAACTCGATGCAATTAAAGATGACTCTCACTGTAAAAATCCGACTCAGCTCTTTCAATACGAAACTTTATTATGAAGGATGGAAAGTTTTAATAATCCCTAGCGACAAGCGTCGAGGACGTCCAAATCGAGATGGTATAACCTCATTTCACACCGCCCGGGTTTTATTCATTCATTTTTAAGGTGATAAGTAAGTTTATTATTAATGTGCTCATTTATTTTGCACCTCGGAAGCTTTGTGAGGCGACTCCGAGGTCGGTTTAAATTCACCACTTTGAATGTCTCGGTTGATTTCAGAGGATATTATTTTTGCCTGTACAAATAAATTTTATTGAAGTGTTTATTTGTAATATATTATGTCGATGTTAACGGGAATTAACACGGTCATGGTATAGGTACATATATTATATCTTTCATTTGCCTGACGTTTCAACCAGTGACACCGGGTGGTACAGTCAGCATCAAATTGATAATGACACTTGTTAGTAATATTGTGGATTAAAATGAAAAATTAGACTTTGAGTAGATTATCTTGTATTAAAAGTAAGTGCGTATACAACGAATTCGTAGCGAGTAATAATTGAGCTTAAAAGTTCGAGTGTTGCCATAGCGCTGAGGGTAATTTACCCATTTATTAAATTAACTTCCCGACATACTCCCGGCCTTGGAAGCGCCAGCTTCCAACATTTTCTCATCTTCATCAACAAAGAGAGGGCAGATACGAGGAAATGCGCGTCTGATGACTCCTGAACTTGTTTGAATATCTGCAACTCTGGATACTCCAGTGCAGATGATGCGACCCAAATTCCATTTTAATGGTGGAGTATGATCTTCCTTGATGACGACTAAGGTGTTGGGTTGAAGATCAGGCTTGTTTTTATTCCATTTAGATCTGATCTGCATTTCCGAGATATACTCTTTACTCCAGCGCCTCCAAAAATGTTGTCGTATCTGTTCGAGTCTCTCGTAACGAGACAATCTATGCACTGGCACTTCAGTGAGCTCTGCAGTGACAGGCGCGGTTAGGAGACGGCCAACCAAAAAATGAGCTGGAGAAAGGGAGTTAAGATCATTGGGATCTGTGGACATAGGACTTATAGGTCGTGAGTTCAGAACGGCTTCTATCTGTGTTAAAACCGTGCTAAGCTCTTCGAAGGTAAGGTGTGCGTTGCCCATTACTCTAAGCAAGTGATGCTTACACGATTTCACCCCAGCCTCAAACAAACCGCCAAAATGAGGACAGTAAGGCGGATTAAATGTAAATTTTATTTGTTGACTTGTAGCGTAGTCAACTATATCGGTAGAACAAGTAGACAAAAATTTTGCAAATTCGTTAGCTACGCCTACTAAGTTTCTACCGTTGTCAGAGACAATTTCTGCAGGCTTACCACGTCTAGATATAAACCTTTTTAATGCTAGTAAATAGGCGTCTGAGGACAGATCACTGACGAGCTCCAAATGTACAGCGCGTGTAACGAAACATACAAACAAATAAATGTAACTTTTAACAGTCTTTGAGCCCCTGCCTTTGCGGTTCAACGTGAAAATTGGTCCTGCATAATCGACTCCACTTCTCAAAAATGGAAAACTAGGGGTAATCCTACTTTCCGGTAAATTACCCATAATAGGAGATAAGGACTTCCCTCTCAACCGTGTACATGTTACGCAATTATTAACCGTCTGTTTAGATAAATTTCTACCACCTAACGGCCAATACGAATCGCGAATGTTATACAGTAAAGCCTGTGGCCCTGTATGCAACAGACGCTTATGTTCATGTCGGAACAACAGTACTGAGAACCAGTGTTTAGAGGATAATAAAAGAGGGTGTTTTTTATTGAAATCAAACTCGGAAGAATTATTCATTCTTCCACCAACGCGTAAAACATTATCATCATCAATAAAAATATTAAGTTTATTTAAATTATGTTTAGGGTTTAATATTTTTTTATTTATTAATAGTTTGTATTCCTCCGGAAAAGCTTCTTGCTGCGACAATCGAGTTAAAGTGGCATTCGCGATTTTTAATTCGTCAACGGTGAGGTGAGATACTTGCTTCGGTTTCCCACCACGAGCGTTATTAATAAAGCGTAATACGTATGCCATAGCTCTAATCATACGAACCAGCTGGGAGAATCTAATGAATGGAAATAAAGATTGTGTATGTGTTGAAGTATGTAACGATAGCACAGCCTTAGACTTTATTTCAGGTAAATCCTTTGATTCAATGTGAATATCTTTTCCTGGTGTGAACTGTGTATATTTGAAGTTGGGATCATGAAGAAATGAAGGCCCTTCCCACCATAGGGACGATGATTTTAAAGTTTCCAAGCTGACACCGCGCGATGCTAAATCAGCTGGATTGTTTTTTCCGCTAACGTGACACCACGGTAAAGACTTTGTAATGTCATGAATTTCAGCAATTCTATTTTGTACGAAGGGCTTTAAAACGTTAGGTGACATGCGCAGCCAACATAAAACTATTGTCGAATCACACCAGAAAACAACATTCTCAAATTGACATTGCAGACAACTGCGAAGTTTGTCATACAACCTGGCGCCTAGAAGAGCCCCACAGAGTTCCAACCTTGGAATGCTGACTGGCTTCAATGGTGCGACTTTACTTTTGGCACAGCATAGTTTCACAGTAACCAAAAAATCGCTATTGATGGTGCGAACATAAATGCAACTTCCGAAGGCGGACTCTGAGGAGTCAGTAAATATATGTAACTCCAAATGAACAGGATCTGGTCCAATGACTTGTCTCGGTACACGTATGTCATTTAGAATATGTAAAGAAGACACGAAGCGCTCACAATTTTTGGTGACGTCATTAGGGAGGTCATCATCCCAACCTATCTTTAGAAGCCATAATTTTTGAAGTAATATTTTAACAACTATAATAACCGCACTAAGCAAACCTAATGGGTCAAAGATTTGTGAGATATTTGATATAATGAAGCGTTTCGTAATATTTTTATGATTAATTATTAAATGCGTGTTAAAATAAAATTGATCACTACTATGTAACCAACCTAAACCTAACGTTTTAGAATTAGGATTATCAGTTAATGAAAACTCTTTAGTCAATTCAGACATATTATTGTGTGAATCATTTAAACTAAAATTAAACATCCATTTGCGCAATGGAAACCCAGCAGACAGTAAAAGGCTAGATACCTTTTGACACGTCTCTAATAACATTTGTTTATTATTATTTCCGGTAAGCATGTCATCGACATAAAAATCTTCATTTATTAATCTTGTGACGTCAGGATCCCCACAATCTAGTGCTAACTGCTTCAAACATCTACAGCTTAAAAACGGTGCAGATGCTGTCCCGTACGTCACTGTATTGAGACGGTATGTGCGTATGTCTTCGGAGGGATCGTCACGCCACAAGATCAACTGAAGATCGCGTTGGTCCTCGTGAACCAAGCACTGTCGGTACATTTTTTCTATGTCCGCACAGGCTACGTACTTATGCTGCCTAAATCTCAACAAAATAGCAAGGAGATCACCTTGTATGGGTGGACCAACCATCTGCAGTTCATTTAGGGAGACATTATTGGTAGAAGGAGCACTTGCATCGAACACAACACGTAATTTTGTACTAGTACTAGATTCACGGAACACCCCGTGGTGTGGCATCACATAATGCGGTGATCCGTAGCTTACAACGTGACTCATATGACCTAAGCGTATATACTCTTGAATAAAGTCTGTGTAAAGTTTCCTATAATCAGGATTGCGCTTAAGACGCTTTTCAAGAGCTAAAAATCGACGTTCGGCTTGGTGATAAGTGTCTCCTAATGTATTAGGAGATATTTTAAAAGGTATGCGTACACAGAACCTTCCGTCTTTATTGCGCGTAGTATTATTGACGAAATGTTCCTCACAAGTACGCTCTTCGTCAGTCAGGGCGTCTCGAGGCGGAGCCACTTCCTCCAGCTCCCAGAAACTTCTAAGTTGCGTATCAATAGATTGAGAGAAATTACATTTAATGTATCTGGTTTTGCGTGACATAGAAGAAATGGACCCCGAGACAGTCCATCCCAGCTTCGTATCTAACAGGTAAGCCCCATTAGCTAATTTATATTTCTTAGATTTTATTAATTCCCAGAACTTGTCAGCACCTATAAGAATATCGATACTGTGGGATTCATAAAATTGCGGGTCCGCTAATGTGATGTGTCTAGGTATATTAAATTGTGCGCATTGTACCGGCGTCGCAGGTAACGCCGTTGTAATATTAGGTAGAACAACACATTGCATTTGAGTCGTATAATAGGGGCTGGTGTGTGATTTTATTTCAATTTCACATGTATGTGTAGATGATATGACTGAATTTCCAACTCCTATTATGTCTTGAGTGGACTGTATAACCGGAACGCGTAGTAAATCACATAAGGATTTTGTTATAAAAGTACGCTGACTTCCGCTATCAAGAAGTGCGCGCACTATATGCATATTATTTCTATAATCGGCTACTTGTATTAACGCGGTCGACAATAACACTGGCTTGTTGACAGCTGATTGAATGAACGGAGCGCTCACGTGAGACTTGTTTACCTGAACCGTAGGAACAGTAGATTGTAGTGAAGTAGTGCGAGGCTCGGCTATCGCGGCGGCTGGGATGGGAGGCGTGGCCAATACGTCCTCGGTGACCTTAGTCGCCTGCGATGAGTGAAGCGCTAAGGATTGATTTCCTGTGATAACGCTGTTATCATCTGGGTGCACTAGAGAATTATGTTTTTTATTGCACCTACGGCATGGCCCAAACCTACAATCTCTAACCGTGTGACCCGAGCGTAAACAATTAATACATATTTCCTTTTCACGTATAAATTTAAGTTTAGTATTTAAATCGTAATTGAGAAATGTTTGACACGAATACAGTGGATGCTCCGTGTTACATAGTATACAAAGTTTTTTATTACTTGTGCGCGTGTGACGTTCGTGTACCTTGTCGTCTGTGGAAACATTGCAGTGAACCTTAGATTGCGTGATTTGTTTTTTAACATCGTTATTTTTAGAAGAAGACACTTGCAATGTCTCCAACATATCGGCTCGGTCCTTGAGGAACTTCAGTAAAATATCCAGTGAAAGTTTGGACTCGGGGTCGCTTTGTTTTGAAAATAAAGTTCCTTTAAATTGTTCCCACTCGCGTTGGGTGGTTTGATCTAACCTCGAGACAACCATATAAATAATTAAAGTATCCCATGAGCTAGTCTCTTCGCCGAGACTGGCCAAAGCGCGTAAATTTTTCAAAACTGTATCAATTAATTTTCTAATTAAACCAGGCGATTCCTTGTTCAAACTTTGCATGGTAAACAAAGCCTTTACGTGATTATGAACGAGTAACCTATTATTGTTGTATCGGTTAAGAAGCAAGTCCCATGCCACGGAATAGTTATTACTTGAAACTTCAACTGAATTAATTACCAACTCAGCGCTGCCTTTTAAGGAGGATTTTAAATAGTGGAACTTTTCTATGTTGCTAATCTCATTTGAGTTATGTACGAGTGACACAAAGGTATCTCGAAACTGCAGCCACTGGTCGTATGAACCGTCAAAGCTCGGCATTGTAATTACAGGTAACTTTACTGATTGCTTACGAGATGGTTGAGACAAACTATCATTGATATCATTTTTGTTTAGAAGGCACTCTGCTTCCGACATAATGTTATAGTAACTGTCCTCAAACAACTCCCTTTGCGTTAACTGCTGGTCTACATCAGAAACGGATTCCTCTAACCTTGTCTGTATATCTTTAAACTCACTGTACATTATGGTAGCACCTTGAACTCGTAATTTTAGGTCTATACGCCTTTGATTGCTTAAAGTTTCCCCTTTTAAAGTGGCTAGGTAATTAGCAAATCTTGTCAACCTACCCTTAACTATACCACGCTTTTTCACTAACTCTTTTATTAAAGCGTTATTTTCTGAGGCATCGGGCCTATACGGGGACTTATCTCGCGGAATTGATTGTGCAATAGGCTCACTCATTTTGGCGGAAAGTAAGGATGGGGGTACTCACGATTTGCTGGAACTGTGAAAATCCGTTGCAAAGTTATGGACTCGCACACGTTGAAATACTCTCAATCTTACTGAAATTAAGATGATTAACACGGCATTAAACAGTAGAAATGGAGATGAGGTAGGAATAGATAGGATGGCTAGCCGTACCCTTTTGCGCGTCTATTTGGATCCAGACTAGGTCTTCCTTTTGCGTGATTGTATTTATTCCTGGTAGGTACTCCTTGTCTTCTATTTAACGCTTAGAAGCCGCTAATCCCTTATTTTGAGGTCGATCCGTAGATTGCGTAGCGTACTTAGGTAAAGTACCCTCACGTAGTTATTTGCGTATAGAACTTGTACGTATTTTTCTTGTAGATGTAGTAGATATGGTTCTTTTTCTTGAATATTCGGCAACGAAGATCCACAAATGTTAGTAATATTGTGGATTAAAATGAAAAATTAGACTTTGAGTAGATTATCTTGTATTAAAAGTAAGTGCGTATACAACGAATTCGTAGCGAGTAATAATTGAGCTTAAAAGTTCGAGTGTTGCCATAGCGCTGAGGGTAATTTACCCATTTATTAAATTAACTTCCCGACAACACTATAGTAATCAAATTTACGGTAATATATTTATGGCGATTTGACTGAACCTATCTTTATTGCATTTTGAACGTCTCGACTTTTGAGCACTTATATGGTTGTCAAAAATATGGAAACTTTACTTATAGGTACTGAAATTATTGACTTTTTGCTTGCGTCTTTTAACTTGATTACCTTAAGTATCAGTATCACTTTGACGCTGACTGTACTTGTAATGTTAATAACAGGGTTTTTATTTTGAATGTTCTTGTAATGATTAGCAATTCTGTCAGTCTTGTGCCGAATAATCTCTGAACAAGTGAAAAAAAGGTTTTTGCTGAAATGGCTCTTATACTTTATATTTTAGAAAGAGATTAGTGTTCGATGCAAAAACTTAATACAAAATTAAACCCCGATCTAAGACCACACGGACGAAGTCCCGAGCATAGGTAGCTAAACATTTAAACATACTTTTTTTTTTTTTTTTTTTTTTCGTGCGGAAATCCCCTCGGATACCCCCCCTGCCGGAGCCGGAAGGGGAGGTTATGTCGGACTCGAACCGACTAAAACCGCACGCCGACTGTGGGTCTTGGTGCTAGGCCGGAGGTGAGGTTGTCAAAGACATATCCCTCGCACCCCGGCTGACCCAGGGCCATCCCTTACGGTCTGGCCCTCCTCAGGAGGGGGGACAACGGTGTCCCCAACTCGCCCCCGGAACATTTAAACATACTATATATTATGTAGTAAAGATACACAAAAATAATGCAAATAGCGGATAAGAGATGGGTATGTTCTCTATCCACCGGTAATCATACCTCTTATGAAAAAGTGTCCACTTTACAGCAATGGCCTCGTCCTCAATTAGGACAGTTAAATGTGTAGCTGTTATTACCCTTGTCTACCCTTTCAGGAAATACTGGTATGAGTATAATAAATTATGCAGGTATATGCCTATATCATTTGGATGGTATTATTCGCTTCTTTGGGTAATATTTTACACCAAATTTTATGTAAATTTGTCTTGTTTCCTAAAAACTCCATGTAGCCACTAGCATGTATTACAAATGGTAATAAGTTATATACTATAATTATAACGGCAATTAACTTATTGTTTTTTTTTAATTAATTAATTAACGCGACCATGGTGAAGGTCTTTGATTTGCCTAACGTTTCCCTTAATTGGCGTTAATTCCCGTTATACCTAAATTATAGTATACTAGCTTTTGCCCGCGGCTCCGCCCGCATGGATGTCGGTTCTCGGCAATTATTCGAATTTTTTTCTACGTACAAACTTTACCTGGACTTCCACGAATAATTCAAGACCAAAATTAGCCAAATCGGTAAAGGCGTTGTTGAGTTATAACATTACAACGAAAAGTGGCATTGATTTATATACTATATAGATTATGGAAAGCGAGAGTTTAAAAGTTAGGTTATGAGTTATATAAATGACTCCATAAAATAGTAAAACGAACATTATGGATCTTCAAATAAAACTTAATATTTGTAATTATAGGTATAATTAAACATATTTTTATAAGCCTGTTTAGTTCCTTAGTATATCACGCTTGTATTAATTGCAGTCACTAATAATACCTATTAATAGTGGATTTGCAAATAACTTATTATAAAAGATACAAATGACAAAAGTCTTTAAGTCTCTGAATCCTAAAAACGTTTATCAATTTTTGTAGTTTAGTCATCATCATTTAATAATAAATGATCAATAGTGACTAAACTTAGGTGCGCTTCGTGAAATAGGAAAATAATTATTTTCACTTTTCATTTGACGCCCACCTGTGGATGCGTTAAGTGGAATACTTTAGGTGAGCTTCGTCTGGGTGCGCTTCATGGAGTTAACAAACCATTAAACAACTCGAACGAAACCATTCTTGAAATAACAAACCATTATACAACATCTCAATATACTCAGTCCTACCTAATCTTATATCAAGAATCCTTAAACCTCCTCAAGTGCCCTCTCCACTCCGTGCATATCGGACTGTTGACGTATTGCATTGTCCACGTAATTCAATCATCTGATACACAGTATCGTGATTGAATATCAGCAAATGTGATTATACGCAAGAGGCTGTGTAGTGATATGGTATTGAAGCTCTAGAACTGATATTGAATGATGATATCAATGTTATAATTGAATTGATAACCGTCGCTGAGAGAGGAACCTTTTCTTTTCTTCACTATGTCCACTCGCTGATGAGCTGAAAGAAATATCTTACAGAAATAAATAGTACCTACAGTTGGCAAAGGAGATAAGTTTACAACTTTTAATAGAAGCTGTGGCTTCAAAATAGCTCTGTCGATTGTCTCAGTTCTACTTATCTTTTCATTACCCTATTTCAAATCATTATTAGTTCAGGGTTGCTCCTGGTAACTGCCTATTCCTAGGCTATTTTTTTTCGTGCGGAAATCCCCTCGGATACCCCCCTGCCGGAGCCGGAAGGGGAGGTTATGTCGGACTCGAACCGACTAAAACCGCACGCCGACTGTGGGTCGTGGTGCTAGGCCGAAGGTGAGGTTATCATCGACATATCCCTCGCACCCCGGCTGACCCAGGGCCATCCCTTACGGTCTAGCCCTCCTCGGGAGGGGGGACAACGGTGTCCCCGACTCGCCCCCGGAATGGGGAGGCGCGCTTCTCAGCGCGCCGTCGCCGTGGCCTACTTCTGCTGGGGTGGCAGGCGGCTTCACCCGTCACCCCCAGGCCCGCGTATTCCTAGGCTTTCACCTCGAAGCCCAAGAACCACTTACTCCTCCTCCTTAGGATAGGATAGGATAAGGGACTCTTTTTTCCGTACTTAGCCTCTCTTCTTGGGACATTGTACGTACTCCTCGTCCTTTTGATATGGTTTACACGACTATTATGGAATCGACTGCCGACGATTGATAGATATTATAATGTATCTAATGATGAGAGTTTTGTAATACAAAACCCCATAATCCTTTTTATGATCCGAAGATCAAATGCCTCGTTCATAGTACTAAAAAATATAAACAAAAAATTCAAGTGTCAACATCCAAAGAATTTAAAAAATGTCCAAAATGAAGTCAAGCAAGTAAACAGAATTACTTCCATCTCAGTTTATATTCGCGAGCACTTGGTGTCTCAGTGACTAAGTGACGGCTGTTATGGTTTCTTGTGATAAGAAAATACAGTTAGCCAAAGGTGACAGAAATGGATTACGGTCTCCTCACGGCTTATACCCATAACTTACTTTGCGTTTATACTCGACAGCAATTTGTACATTATTTTCCTGTGTTTTGTTCATTTTCTTTGGAGGGAAAATAATGGTGATACTGTGAGTTTCTTATATCATCGTTATTATATCAAACTTTAACGGTATGTCTCATTTATATATTCTGCTAGCTTTTGCCCGCGGCTCCGCCCGCGTGGATGTCAGTTATCGTGACCAAACATAGCTTATGTCCTTTCTCATAGTCTAATCTACCCATACGGGTACCGAACCGATTTTGATGAAATTTGGTATACACCAAATTTCATCAAAATCAGTTCAGTGGTTTAGGCGTGAAAGCGTAACATATAGACAGACAGACAGACAGACCGACAGAGTTACTTTCGCATTTATAATATTAAGTATGGATAAGGCTTGCATATGAAGAATGAGTTTGTACACGATGTGGGTTTTTTAAAGGACACGTCAATTTGACTTCACCTCGCCGATGGTAAGCTAAAGGCAAAGTCTCGGAACGTCACCGTCGTCAAAGTCACCATCGGAAACATGTACCTTGTTAACAGTGGTGGAAATCAGCTTGACGGCCTCGTTAGGCTATCGACAAAGCGGTGATTATAAAGTAGGAACTGGTGATCTTAGTGACTTGGGATTCCGCTTTGTTCATCATATCATAGATATTGCTAAAACCATCGATCCGTAAAAACACAGATGTTCTGTAAACTTAACTCGATAGACTGATTTATTCAACGGACACTTTAATTTAGAAACACGTTAACGATAGATTCTTAAACAAAATAAATACCTAATAAAACATTAAAAATGGTCGAGCCATTTTGGAGGAATTAGGTACCATAAACACTGTGTTACGAGATTTTATGAGATATACAAAACATTCTAGTATAAAACGTTTTCACTTTATTAAACATTTTTCAACTTAGCACTGTATTCACTTACTCCTTACAAGAAAGTTCTTGCAATTTCCGTGAACATGTGTAAGTAGGTAAATTCTGTTAAATTAAGCAAGTAAAGATCTCGCTTGGCTGGCGCAGGCAAAAACGTAGTGAATTATAGCCCAAGAGATTTATATTTTATATAGGACTCGCATTTAGTAGTGAAAAGTAAGTAGTAGTTAAGTACAGGGTAGTATGTATAGTGTGTAGGGTAGTATGTGTATGTATAGTATGAACAACTATCATTCAATTCCTACAACCATACCTAATGACCATCCAAAGGTTGCCTGGTAGAAATCGCTTATAGCACCGCCCTTGTACTGTTTCCGTAGACAATATAATGCAATAAAGTATGAATAAATAAATAAAAAAAAAATATCTACTTGGTTTTGAGGGTTTATGCAAACCTCACGTGCGATAGCAGTGAGTGCAGTGCGATATTCAGGACGTTCTTGACTACAAAATTTCAAAATGATCTAAAAATCAAGGTATTAAAAAAGCAAATCGAACCGTTTTATTGATTTAAATTGTATTATTATTCGAACTAAACGTGTACCTACTAAAGTAAACTGAATAAGTGTCGGTAGCTTGATAGTTTGAGTTTGAACCCTGGCCATTACACTACTCGACAACCTCTGTGGCGTGGCGGTAGTGAACGCGACTTCCACGCAGGAGGCGTGGAATCGAACCCGCACCTTCTGCGTGGCAGTCGCGTTCACTCAGTGCAATTTTTTTTTGCATTGGTCTGGGTGTTTGTATGTATAATAAGTATGTATTTACGAAAAAAAGTATCTAAGTGTGTTTATCCGCATTCTAGATTCCTCACAAGCTTTTTATAGCTTGTGTTATGGAATCCTTACCATGGGTCTAGATAGCGTTGTGTAGAATGTTGTGGAATATGTGGATTATTTAGAGGGAAGATTAGTTATTTCGGTTGGTTCCCTTATGTCGAGGCCCGTTATGTCGAGTCTGGGAGTCTATTGTTCTCGAAAGTATTAATATTTTACGCTTCCTATTACCGTCATGTCGAGTACAGTCAGAATATAAATTAAAAGCCAATCTTCTGTTCTTATATTTATTTATGTAAAAAAAAAAACAGAACTGTCAACAGGAAGGGGGGAAAACCAAGGCATTAAGATAATTTTGAGTACCTACTAAGTATGTTCGTCAAGATCGGTATGATGCTCACTGAACACGCACTGGTTAACGAACGAGACTTTGGTAAAGGCTTTCCAGGAGTTTTGGCTTGGTTGGTAGTCGCTCCTGCACAAACCAAGTTAAGTCAAATCAAGATAAATTATAGGAATATAAACTATGATGATTATGAGTATTCCGCAATTTCGTACTCATGTAGTTGTTAGTAGTAGGCACCTACCTAAATAGATATTCCGTAGCAAAACCATAACAAGACCAAAATACGTATATCCGTGGAGAGCTCTTACATTTTAAATTTCGCATTAGCCGCCGTAATAAGCGTACAAAATGAGTAGTTCATAATAACCTATGTGCACGTAGAGATCGTCAGAACATTACATTTGGTTGGCTAATTGCCTCGTTGCGGTTGAATGCATTCTCTTAATACTCCTTAGTTTTTAGGCTACTCTCTGAAAATGTAACTTAGTGTAACTGAAGTACCTATACCATAGTGAGAATTGCTGTATTTGACTACAGTGGAGCTTAGTGGATATGGAGTCGGCCTTACGATCGACAGGTCCCGGGTTCGAATCCTGGCCATTACACTACCGACGTGAACCCACTCCTAGCACAAGCAATTTAGCTAAGTTAGTGGGGTTGGAGGGAATATTAGTTTCTAATATTAAAAAAAAAACTTTGATCTCATACTGCGTAAATACAATAATATTTTGAGATAACTCACACTCCAAAGTATGATACAACTGTTGGTTTTTTAGCCACCCCGAAACCGCAATGTGGCGGTCAATGTAAATAATAAAATAATACCAATGAAATCACTTTCAATGTGAATGTATATACCATTATTTAAGTACCTACATTCATTTGAAAGACCCGTATACAACACTCACATTAAATTTCAATTGTAAATGGCAATATTTCCGTGAAATTTTTTACGTGATATATTTTTACCTGTAGAACCGTTTTAACTGCCACCCCTTAAGTAAACAGCCCCTGGTTTTACATATTATTAACACCCTGTAAATTCCTGTACATTTACATTTGAGAAGAATATTGTTTTAATTTCACTGAAAATTTTTAATTCAACCTCCACACATTTCCATCATATAAGTTAACAAGCAATATTACCCTTATTTCACAATAAAACACTTTCGGTATGGACGCACTTTCTACAAATATCGCAATTCGGTACCGTGATCCAGTAATATAGGCATGACTGGCGTTTGTACAATAATATTGTGTCAATATTATCAAAATGATGTAATTAGACCGCCGAAACACATCATAATTGACTCGCCAGGAACTCCGGATCACAAGCTAATCTCATCTGCAATATGGTAGGTAGACGCACTACTGATTTGTGGATGGGGTTCTGATGGAGGATTCCGTCTCCAGGCTAACGGGTTAGAAATGGTAGGTTTGACTACCAGTTAAAGTCTTTATTCGTTGAATATGGTACAAAATGGTGTTTAGGTATAGTAGTACCTCTGCCAAGACTCTACCTAACCATAATAAGAATATACTATTTATACTGTTCATTGATGGCACTTGGTGGAATCCATTGTTACCACCTTTGGTAACCACCAAAAAAACCTTTGAGAATGCCGTAAAGCGAAACCAGTAAGGTGTAATAGAATAAATACTGTGGAAAAAGTGTTCTCAATATGTGTGAAAGTAAGAAGACTCCTCGCCATCAGTCAGATAACCGGGATTTGTACTCGAATGATAACGATTCCCCGTTTTTCATTTCAAACATATCTTTAGCCTACGAAGCAATATATTAAAAGGAAACCGATATCATTTTAAAAAAAACCAGAGAATCGCAGCTAGATCGAGTCGAGTTCAAGTAATTTTCAGTGATAAATCTCAATGACTATAAAAACGTAGAAAATTTACGTTTGTTTTTAACTTCTCTTACCAGTTAAATCCAATTTTATTTTTAATCAAACGACTTTGTCAGTGGGATCATAAAAAATCCAATTCACATTTTCAGAATAAACAGTTTCTTATTTACTTATAATACGATGACGAGCTAAAGTGAGATTTATTACTCTTACCTGAAGGTTTAAGATAGATTTAGATAATCTGATTCAAAAGGTATTGTTTCATTTTGATTAGGCAGGAAGGATAAATAAATAGGGGAACGCGGTCGATCCGATGTAAGATATTCGAGATATATGGCAGAAGAGATAAGGTTATCGTATTATGTTATATGTTCATAGTAAATTATAATAATAACATAGTTGTCATGGCGCACAAGGTTTCAGACATAATAATGGGGAAAATAACACAAAAAATTTTCACAGTTATCATATCAGTCTGTAGTTTAGTTGCCAAATAACCTTTCTGTGCATCTTGAGAGGCTCTTTAGAAGTCTAGTAAGTTACATCGTTGGGATCATGTTGACGCGTCACTCTAATTTTGACGAAGTGGCTTCATGAGAATAATAATTAATAGATTTATTTTCAGATTAATTCGCATTTTTTTAATAGTTTCACAACTTAGTTAAATTTAAATTATAAGAAAGAAATAAAACATTTAAACTAGGCGAGAACAAGTTCATATTTTTTATTTATATGTCAAGTTGTATTTATTTAAAGCCAACTAGTTTCCAGGTTATCTAAACTGGCGTTGAGCCAAATACATCAATCAGTCCATCCATAGCAGTCGGTGCAATTCGACCGACACGTCGGGAAGTCAACGTTATCTTAAAATGGTACTAACCAACGCTCAACGTTCAAATTTATAATAATTTGCCAAGTACCATTTGAAACTATGACTGATGAAATATCTTAACGAATCAATAACTAACTTGTTCTGAGTAGAATTTATAGAGATACATAGAAGGTCCGGTTCGGAATAATTATATATTACCCAATGATTTTCCGTAATAAATGTACCTAATCATCACGGTCATCAACACATGGAATAAAACACTTGTACTTTTCCACTGAGTTTAATTTTATATCTGAACCTGACCGGTTTCACCTTATGGCATTCTCAAAGGTTAACAAAGTGCCATCAATCTCCAGTATAAACATAGAAATATTTTAATTGACTTTGTGTTCCAAGGACGGTTGTAAACATAGATTTTAATACAATAATTGTTTACAATATCTATTAATGTATAAAGGAACCGAATTGCACCGTAATTTATCGTATGTTTTCTTATACTTTTTCTCACAAAAGAAGTTACCAATATAACCTTACAATTATACTAACTATAAGATAAAATACGGCAATCAAGTTTCTCTGTAATATATTTGGTCCCATTATCAAAATTATAAATCATTTTTATCTTGCGTCTCGTCGATTTCCTCTATCTACGAGTATTGTTTGCGAAAAGTGAGGCTTTGTCGACTATGAAATGGTTGTGATTTCCTTCAAATATTATATCAAACAAAACAAATCTTTATGGCAATACAAATAAAAGATTGAATTGCTTGAAAATGTTGGGGTTGTTAAGGCAACGTGGCTTTTTAACCGACTTAAAAAAAAAGGGAGATTCTCAATTTGTCAGTATGTTTTTTTTTTCTGTGTTATTGGTATCTAAAATACTCGAATGACCGAAATATTTGGGTATGTCCATCAATAGTTTTATTAACATAAAGATTGACATGTTTACGGTGAATTTTTAACCCCCGACGCAAAAACGACGGGGTGTTATAAGTTTGACGTGTCTGTGTGTGTGTGTGTGTGTGTGTGTGTGTCTGTGGCATCGTAGCTCCCAAACAGATGAACCGATTTGGATGTAGTTTTTTTTCTTTGAAAGGTATTTAGTCGGATTGTTCTTAGCTATGTTTGAAAAAAATCGACCCAAGATGGCCGCTGTCACAACATGTTGGAATACATATTTCAATATGGGTATCAAATGAAAGAGCTTGACTAGTAGATCACTTTAAAAAGCATAAAATAAAAATTAAATTAAAAATTTAAAAAACCCTCGTCACAAAAAACACCTCCAAATAGTTGAAAATAAATAAAGTTTGGCTTTTAACTTTAACGGTTGCCATGTCGGGGGACCTTGAATTGTTCCGATAATATCGATACCTCTGGGCTCAAAAGTCGTAAAGGACAAAATGAGACTTTTCAGAAGAAGCAAAAAACAAAAAAATAAAATTACTTTTTACTCAAACTTTTTTGTTTCTTGAGGTATTTTAATACAACCAAGGAAAAAGGTGCTTAGAATTTATAGTGTTTTCTAAGGCAGTTTAAAAAAAATACACTAGAGCTGTATTTACCGAGATAGATGTCCTTTAAGATCATAAATTTGAAAATAAAAGTCCTTTACATCCGTCGAATTTGCATCCTAAGATTTTACCGAAGGGTGTAAATATACTTCACTGCAGAATACTGAAGAAAATAAGGTAATAAACAACTAGTGTAATAATATTTAGGTCATAAGGATCACTTGCTAACTAATTTTTAAGGGCTACATTATTAAATAAACTTAATTATTAAATGGATTATGGTATACTACTGCATTTTATTTACAAATAATCATGAAATAAGTATAATTATAGAAATAAAAAGCACGTTTGTGTAATCAAATTGACTTTGTTTATTATTTTGAGATCCCTTACTATTTTGTATAGGTCGCGTCATGTGTTATGAGCGCTCTGTTTTAGAAGTGGTGACTGCACAAGTGAATTAAACATCTTTACCTAATAATCCACTTGCGCAGATCACCACCACTAAAACAGGTTGCTCATAACTCATGACGTGACCTATATTCGAACACAAAATACAAAATTAAATTATACAATTATTTTTTTGGTAATTATCATGACTGGTTCCATTTTCTCCACTTTCTTATTTACTCTTTAATCAGTTTCATCATTCATCATTCATTATTCATCGTTCATCGTTCATCATTCATCATTCATCATTCATCATTCATCATTCATCATTCATCATTCATCATTCATCAGTCATTCAGTCTTGAATCTTCCCACACTTCCATACTTCACACTCATTCTTCCATTTCTGCACTTCATTCTTCTTTCTCACTGTTTTCATTGTCATCTTCATCTGTTTCGATCAAAGTCTCTTGTACCTCAGCATTGCATGGAAGCTCTCTATATTCTTTTTGAAATCTTTTAGGTATTGTTCCATTTTTACATAAGTTCATTAAATCTTTATATTTGGCAGCAGCTATCGCTAATCTGCTGTTATATAACTGTGTCATTTCTGCATGCAGTGCCACAGTTCCATCAATCACTGGTTCATTATTATCTGGCATTTTTTCGTTCCCTTACCCTTCCCTTTTGTTTTTCCTTTAGATTTTTCACATAATTTTATACAATGAGTTCCTGTTTGAGCTTCCATAGAAGACGATAGTGCGATTATAGCGTTCTACCAAGTTGACTTGAGGGGTGTATTTTGGCGTGAACTGTAACTTCGGAATCTTGTTCTTTTTGTAAAGTGTGTCCAATTTTTTACTTACGAATTGGACACCGTTATCCTGCAGTATGATTACTGCAATCGCCACCTTCGTCGAGGATGATCACCGTACGTGGGACGTGCACCTGCCTCAGGTACAGTTTGCCATCAACAGCGCGGTTAATGAGGCAACGCGATTCTCCCCCGCCTTCTTAGTACATGGCAGGGAATTGGTCCCTTGTGGATCATACTATTCATCAGCCACTGATTCCAGTGACCTAGTCTTTCACCCACGGGACGAGTACGCGAAGAACAAAGGCGCGCTGGCAGCTGTGTTCGACAAGGTACAGGCAGCTCTCCATCAAAGCCACGTCAAGAGCTCCCAACGTTACAATCTGCGCAGGAAGCCGGCTACATTTGAGGTCGGGGACATGGTTTGGAAGCGCACGTAATTTTAAAGTGACAAGGATGCGCGGTTTACAAAGAAATTGGCCCCGAAATATCAAAAGTGCAAGATTATAGCAAAGCGTTCCCCATTAGTCTTTACATTAGAAGACACGGCGGGAAACAACATTGGCAACTGGCATATAAAAGACTTCAAAATGACGAGCTGACATTCTCATATTTTGGTAATTGTAAGGTAACTACGTTGTACTACGTTTAGTCTCGTTGTTCCAACCATCCGGCTTTCCCTATTGTTCGTTGCCAAGTACCGTAGTTTATATCCGATGCCTTAGGTTAGCTAGGAGTGGTAGGACGTGTAAATAGTCCAACCACTGGTGTGTTTGCACACAGAGCGTATAAGTACCTATGACCTGGCGTTTGGTTGTAATAGAAAGAAAATACACATTTGACCGCTTCTATGAATGAAAACGCAAGAGAACCGGCACTGACCTGAGTTCCACCTCGTGAGGATTCAGCTGCAGACAGGCGTGGTTCCTGGCACGTGCTGGTGGGTAGGTATATTTCGACCGGCCGGTGATTTTCTTGAATTTGTCGTTTTCTTCCGATACACTTCACTTATACTGACTTGAGAATGTGGCCAAAGGAACTTATAGAATTACACAGAAAAAGAAACGAGGAGTTGAATTACTCAACTTCCGTTTGGTGCGGCGGCGGAGTCATAGAAACCGTTCGGTGCTGCGGCGAGTCATTGACTGATAAAAAATATGAGCGGGTAGATCGTCTGCCGTGAAGCTTGAGAGTCTCGCTCATAGAAACTTCATTCTCAAAATATAGTTCGAAAAACCCGTGCCCAGCGCCATCTATTGGCCTTCTTCAACACTAAGTGGTCAACAAATGAGCGCCAATACTCAAACATTATTCGTTCACAAAAGCGGTTTCTTTTAATTACAAAAATTGAAATACAATTAAATTATGTGGGAAATAATTAAGAAAGTATATAAGCGCTCCACCAAGGAGCTACGTGGAAAGGTATACCTAGGTGAACGTTCAGTGGTTGGCGGGAAGCACAACTACGTTTTTGTTATTTTCATTTCTACTATCTGCAATAGTAAGATATGTAAAAGTACATGTGGTAGAGTTTAGTGCAAAACTCGAGCTGGGTTGTAGACCACCGTCATTCCTGTTGCAGTCGTTATGCGGCCTATAGAAATTGATGATCCAGATTAACTACGCACTTAGGGTGAAATTCACATTACACAAACATTCACATTAAAAGATATTCAATTCAAAAACATCAGAGTCGCCACATTCTAAAAGAAACATATTGACAAAATGTTTGTCAAAAGTGATCAAAAGCGGTCGAGATGTGATGGAAGATTTGCCTCGTTCTGGTAGGCCATCAACGTCTGCAACTGAAGTTAACATCGCAAAAGTGAAGGAAATAGTGACTGAAAATCCTCATTCAAGTTTGAGAGAGATGGCCGCAGAACTTTCTGTATCTCACGAGTCGATCCGTACCATTTTAACTAATAATTTGGTTATGAAACGTGTTGCTGCCCGGCTAGTACCAAAAGACCTGAATTTTCTTCAAAAACTAAATCGCATGAGAGTCTCTGAGGACATGCTAGAACGGGTCAATACCGACCCAACATTCATGAAACGCGTTGTTACTGGTGACGAGATGTGGGTTTACGAGTTTGACATGCATACCAGTCAATAAGCTTCGGAATGGCGCCTTCCAACTGAACCAAAACCGAAAAAACCACGTCAAAGTCGATCAAAAGTCAAAGTCATGTTGACTGTTTTCTTTGACTATCGCGGTGTTGTGCACTCGGAATTTTTGCCGGAAGGTCAAACGGTAAATAAAGAATATTATTTGAGCGTTATGCGACGTTTAAGAGAACAAATTCGACGAAAAAGGCCAGATTTGTGGAAAGAAAATTCTTGGATTTTGCACCACGATAATGCGCCTTCGCACAAGGCCATCATTGTGAACGAAATTTTGTCCAAACACTCAACAAATACCATCGAGCAACCACCATATTCACCAGATATGGCTCCAGCCGACTTCTTTCTTTTTCCTACACTCAAATTTCACACACCGTTACAGTATACCTACACGTAATTTTTTTCAACATAGCCAATACAGGAGGCTATTTGAATATAAGTATGAATAACGTACCTATTAGAATCATTTTAATAAGTTAGTTTAGGTTAAACATTTTATACATAATTTTAATAGATTTACATTCGCCAAATTTGTGAGTTAGGTAGGTAATATAGTTTAGTGTTTAATTTTAAGTTAGGAATTAAGGTTAGATTAAATTTGTTGTTTATTGAGTATACTAGAATTATGGTATAATTCTTCATTCATGTTTATTTACGCCCTTAGTGGAAACACGTAAATAAAATGTAACTAGGTAGTAAAGGACACTTGTGTTTTTATTTTTTAAATTGTAAGGGCGTATAGGACAATTTTCAAAGACGATGTCCTTTACATCCAAATGTTCGTGGTGACTTATAGGGAGTATAAGACAATTGAAATTTTGAATGTATTTTATACCTAAAAGTTTCTTTATACTTTCCTTTATTACCAAAATTATTTCACTCTAGTAGGTTAATGTTATTTACTTCCATATTTTCACGGTAAACTTTGCTTAAGGTCTCAGATTATGTGGGTCGTAAAGGCATTATTTTTGCGAATTTCGCAGAACGGAATATACAGATCGATAGGGAATTAAAAACTGAGTAAAACTGCATCAAAAAGTCATTTTCGCCCAAATGTCCTTTACGACCTTTGAGCCCAGAGGTATCGATATAACGTAGTGCTGAATTAGTTAGGGTCCCCCGACATGGCAACCGTTAAAGTTAAAAGCCAAACTTTCTTTATTTTCAACTATTTGGAGGTGTTTTTTTGTGACGGGAGTTTTTTAAATTTTCAATTTAATTTTTATTTCATACTTAACTGTGTGTAAATAAAATGTGTATATAGGATATTCAAATTAAGTTTCTTTAAAAATAAAGATTAAATTCAGTTTAGTGCTAATTACTGTGGACTGCCAATTCTTGGGGTAACAAGGGTTTGATTCAGTAAAAAGTGACTTGGACTAATGGAGCTGGTCATTTATTACTTTTAACTAAATGATTCCATTTTGAGATAGACTAAAGTAAAGCCAACGAAGCGAGAGAAAAAAGGTAAACAATGTTTCAGCGGTTTCAAACTTTTTTATTTGAAAATGATTACGTATCACTTCAAGCGCGTTCCAGATTGGAATAAAATTGCTTATAAGATGGCGGATCTGACAGTTTAGAACCTTTGCGCTGTGCTCACAGCTTTCCTGTACTACGAAACACGCAACGACTGCTGTCGTTGGGCCATTGTCGCGTACGTGTGATATGTGCGACAAGGACAGAGAAAATAATCGCTAGTTATCTCAACGTACCTCAGTAATGGTAGCTTTGTTTACCTTTTCTCTCTCGTCTCGTTGGCTTTACTTTAGGTTAGATGGGTCGAAATAAAAATAAACGTTGATTATACTACTTGGGTAAAGTAAAACCTAACATTCTAAGCAACACTATTCTATTACCAGCTCTTTAGGGATCCCATATAGATTTATAGATGGACTAGTTAAGTCATAAACGTTACAGTATTACGATATTTTGAGCGGAGTTTTATAGCTTCCCTTTATGTTGGTGTAATAAAATGAAAAACATATTATGAGAGAAAAAGTTGCAATCCTGGCGAGACATGACACAGTAATGTAAAATCTTAGGTATCACTTCGCAATTTCTTCAGCAAAACCCATTAGTGTTATGACATTCTGTTGGATGTTGAGTTGTGCTGGATGAGGCTGTTCAATTAAAAACGATTATATGTTTTTTTTTTTATAAAAAGGCACGTCAATTTGACTTCACCTCGCCTGATAGCGAAGCTAAAGGCAAAGTCTCGGAAAGAGGATCACCATCGTAAACATGTCCCAAGCTTGATGGCCTCATGAGATGCTTTTTGATGCCCCACTTAAAGGACCCGGGACTGTAGGAAGAAGTAAACTCGTGAGCTGGCAGGGCGTTCCAGGTCTTAATGGTGCGGCATAGGAATGATTCACCGAACCGCTTGGTTCTAGAAGGTATATTCTGTACCATATGCGGGTGACATCTAATCCCTGCACGTGTTGTCCTGTGGAGGTAATCCCTTCTATAGATATAATTTTCATCAGTCCATGCAATTAGGTATCTGTACATTTCTGTACTAAACACGGGCTATACCTAGGTAGTTGTTTAAGAGTGAGAGGTCATGAAATATTAGAATTCTCTCAGAGTGTGAATACTCTCATCACTAAAACTAAAACGTCCTAATCTATTAGTCGGATACCTAATATTTTTGTCACTGCACTTAGAATGAGACCTTAGAAAAACCTGGGCAATATTTTTGACCCCACACTTAGAATGTCCATCTTGCTCTATAGCAAAGAACGAGTGGTTGTAAGGATTTCTACAAAGAGAAGAAATACTGATTGTGTTGTTAGTTTATTCATTATTATATACCTACTAGTGAGACTGGTTGTTGACTCCTCAATTAACTTCGCGTTATAAAAGAAAAACCTGCTGGCATTGAAACATCAGTATCGGCATCACACGTTGATCAAGATGTTCCGTGTTCTCGCTATTTGTTGTTTCTTAGCCTTTATTAATATAATTGTGGCTACCCCACCGGTTGAGGACAAGCCTTTAGGTAAGTTTTACTGTGACATTCTGATTTAATGTTTCCCTTATTCAAGTGTTATATCGTGCGATACGCGAACTAAAATTATAGTTATTCAGTATAATATACGCTGTGCCTACCGCAGCAAGTTGAACGTTACGCAAGCCTTAAGGTCTACTTTTCAGTGTACAATATTTTTCATAAAGCGACTGCCATATAACCTCCACAACACAATAACGATATCGTTTTCGTGTAGTTGGGGAAGATTTTAGTAACATTAGCAATAAAAAAAACAGTCAAACATAGGAATGTTAAAATTCTCTTGTCTCAATCCTAAAAAATACCGTTTTTCAACAGATTGTCCAGAAAATGAAGTCTACTATAAATGTACTTTAGCAGCCTGTTTAAAGAAATGTGCAGACCTTAAGAACCCACCACCTTGCCCCTCAATAGCACCAGGGTGTTATGTCCCAGGATGTTTATGCAAAGACGACTTCCTCAGGAATGATGAAGGCGTTTGCGTTCCTGTAAAGCAATGCTGTAAGTTTAAACTGTATTTGGTTATTTTTAATTCAACTGGATAATTTGTTATGGGGGTGTACGGTACCAAGATCTTCAGGGCTGAGGGCCTTACTAGCCAGCCGGTGCCCTATTGAATATCGAACAAGGAGCAGACTTTCTTCTGACTGACGCATGTTTGATAACAATTGGATGTGTAGAACACCGAAAATATAACCAAAAATAAATCATGAAGGTTGGATTATGCCTGTGGATGGAGCCGTTGATAACTAAGTAGTTTTATTAGATGAGATTAACACTACTTTCTATATTAGCGAGGTTTTAGAACACATCTTCTTGAATTTATTTTACATACTCAGGATTACTTGTATCTCATTCTCGAGATATTACTGTACGTATACCACACAGAGTAAATTGAACTAAAATTATAAAAAAGTAATAAAGACCTGAGTGGATATTACGTTTGATTATAATTTTGGGTAGCATTTGGACAATATTTCAGAAACAGTCGTGTAATTATTATATATTTTATCGTAGAAAACATTGCTGAAGTAATGACAATACTTGGAAAACTAAGTATGAAGATAATTATAATCACTTGATTTCACAATAAAACAATTCAATTGTTGTTGTAGTGTGTCCCAATTATTTATTTTTATAGTGTTTGAGATTATAAAAAACTGTGTACAGTTTCGCTGACAATTTCTATTGATCAAATTGAGGGTACATAATGATATACTTGAAAATTATATAAGTAGATGCTCTCAAGCCGCCTAAAAGTGAGGTTAAACTAAGAGAAAGGTTCGGAAAAGGACCTTGTGCCCTAAATATAAGCTTTGGATGCAACTGGGACTAACTCTTGACTTGAGTCCTTGACTTTAATTTGGTGATATTTATTTTATTTTATTTCCTTTACAGAATCACTGGCGAGGTCTGCGCTATGAAATGAGGAATACGTTGAAATAAATGTTAGAGAAGACATTTGCTTTTTAATATTAAATTTAATTACGTATCTATACATACCATACATCCCAATAGGCTATTTATTTTTTACTTTCGAAAAATGACCACTTTATTATAACATAATGAACTGTAAAAGTAAAATTTTCGTGCGACGAATAGTTTTTCTTTGATTTTGAAAATTCAATTTGTCGCGCCACCCGAAAACGCTCCATACAAAATCGTACGAAATTGTGACGCCACGCTTCTGTTACAGAAGCGTGGCGTCACAATTTCGTATTATATATAGTTCATAATAAAAGTTATTTAAAATTTAATGACGAATCTAAAATGTTATATATTTTAATTGAATTTGATTGTTTATATTTTGACATTTTTTGGGAATTTCAACTAATGAAAAGTCATGGTTTCAGTTTAGATATGCAATATTTTATTTTGCCAGGCATATTTTTTCAGAACAAGCTATCATTTTAAGCAGTATTGGGAAGAATCGACGACTTAGTCAAATACCCTATTGTGCAGATTAATTCGTGTATACTCTGGAGAATTCTTTTCTTAGGATATTTATGGAGTACAGCAGTTCTAGAACTTTGTCCCCTTCAATCAGCAGGTGCACCGCATGCAGGTGAGGTTATTTACCCCAAAACCTCTGGTGAGGCTCCAGACAACCAAGTATATTAAATGAAACTCGGTAATTAATAACCATAAATTAATTGAATACGTTATTTATTTTCTTAGTGGGTTACATAAATAACGGAGCATAATGCACCCCTCGCACTTGTTATATCGCATTTCTGTGCATAATGCAGTAGCAAACATTTTGCTGTAATTTCTAAGCTGTCTCCTGCATGTGCATCCTCTAAATTAAAACTTATTTATAACCACGTTCACGATAGTAGTTGGCCCTACCAAAAACTAGACAAAAACGCTAATTTTATTGCCGCTGCGATGGTAGCAGAATATTTATTTCCGAATGTAAAGTTCGGGTTCTTATCTAAACACAAAGAAATAATATCGCTTTATTATTGTTTAAAAAAGTTCCATTACTGTGCGTGACTGTACTTTATTGCACTTATTTAAACATTAGGGGCATACTGTAAAATCGGAGACAATGTTTTCATATTGGCTATTTACAGATCCCCTTCATATCCCCATATTGATAATTTCATAAATAACCTTGATACTGCTTTACTGTCCTTATCGAAAATGTCGTACATTGCCTTAGTCGGTGACATAAATATTGATATAAAGCCCAATAATCTAGACAAACACTGGAATGAATACCTCACACTTACTGCCTCACACGGACTACTACCAGCCCATCAGTATATTACTAGACAAGAAGTGCCTTGACCACGTTCTCTTAAAAACACAGCTGTCGACTACCACCGTTGTGATAAAAACGCAAATAACGGACCATCGGCCAGTATTCTTAAATCTTATATTGCAAGACCCAAAACCAATGTACCGCCATACTTCTAATGTTGTAGACACAAAAAGCATCCAAAAAGATATCGAAAGTACAGACTTCACCGCCATTCTCTTAACAAATAACGCTAATGACACAGCTAACATCTTAACATCCACCTTATCTGAAATAATAAATAGACACACACGGTACACCACAGTTCCAAGAAAAAACCGAAACATAAAGCAGTGGATTACACCTGGCCTACTCCGCTGTATCCGTAACAGAGACAAAATGCATCAAGCTCTAAGATTACAAAGAGACAATCCTATCTTAAAACTAACATACTCTCGCTACCGCAATTTCTGCAACACTCTGCTACGGAAACTTAAAGCAAATTACGAAAAATCTGAATTTCAGAAAAGAAAAAATAACCTCAAGGCAACTTGGGATTTAATAAAAGAAATTACACACTCCAAACATAAACCACCTCC
Source organism: Eilema sororculum (assembly GCA_914829495.1). Taxonomy (NCBI): domain Eukaryota; kingdom Metazoa; phylum Arthropoda; class Insecta; order Lepidoptera; family Erebidae; genus Eilema; species Eilema sororculum. The sequence continues at coordinate 8,370,192 of OU618545.1, read as the reverse complement.
ACCCAGAGAACTCTTAACCGGTGCAGCATGTGAAATCAAAGCTGCTAATGCTGTTAACGACTATTTTGTCAATATAGGAAAAAAATTGGCCACAAGTATACGGAGAACAGGTGTGACCTCATTAGCTTGTTCCAGTCCCAAATCAACATGCAATTCCATCTGTTTCTTGGATACCGATTATGTTGAGGTAGAAGGTATCATAAACAACTTGAAAATCGACTCAGCGGTGGGCATCGACACTCTCTCTACCAACATACTCAAATTAACACGCAAAACTTTAATTCCATATATCACTCACATATGTAACCTTACATTCTCAACTGGGGTGTTTCCCGACGCCTATAAAATAGCTTTAGTTCATCCAATACACAAGGAGGGCGACAGAGAGAATGTTGGAAATTACAGACCCGTATTGGTATTACCATCCATTTCGAAAATTCTGGAAAAGCTACTGAACACTCGCTTACTAAACTATCTTCAAGCCAATAACCTATTATCAGACAATCAATACGGTTTTAGAGCCGGCGTTTCCACAGAAGACGCAGTAATACGTTTTTCGGAGGAGACGTCTAAGCTCATGGACAACAAAAGAAAGTGTATTGGAATTTTCTTAGACATATCCAAAGCATTCGACTCGGTTTCTATTCCAATACTCTTGTCGAAACTGGAACGAATAGGGGTACGTGGGGTTCCACTTGATATATTCACAAGCTATTTAAATAATAGATATCAGCATGTTAAGATAGGCGAAGTTGTGAGTGAAAAATGTAAAATTGAATACGGAGTACCCCAAGGAAGTATTCTGGGGCCCACACTATTCTTGATTTATATCAATGACTTGTGTTCCCTTTCTCTTACGAATTGCTCGCTGTTTACCTACGCTACTAAATAAATACTGATAAGTCTAAAATATTAACCTTTTCCATCAGCAACCGCACTCAGCCACCGACACAAATTGCTATAAAGGCTCCCTCTTGCTCGGAGCCCCAATCTTGCACTTGTCCCGCGCTACAAATTACACCTCACGTGAAATATTTGGGAGTACTTATTGATAGTCACTTTAAATGGTATACACACGTAGACAACTTGGTGAACAGAACAAGAAAATTAATCTATGTGTTTAAGGCGATACGCTGGTCAATGGATACCGATACGATTATATCTGTGTACTGCTCACTGTGCCAGTCACGATCATGTACTGTCTCCCAGTATGGGGTGGTGCTCGCAAGACCAATTACTAAAACTAGAAAGGGCTCAAAGGGCAGTCCTAAAAGCTGTATAGACTATATCAGGTTCTCACAGTAAGGAAACTATTTGTGCTTCTCAGTATATTGAGACAACATCATGCACCAATGGACGTCTCTAAGAGGCGTAGAGCCGATATTGTGTTTCCACACACTAGAATCTATAGTTCCTTTATCAAATGTCAATACCACTACCTAAGTACTAAGTTATACAATTACCTGAACAAAATACTTGATATCAAAAAACTTACCTTTTACGAATGTAAAAAGCGAGTAAAGGCATGGTTGGTGGATCAGACTTATGAAGGTATCGAAACACCATTCCCAACTTAAAAGTAAACGCTTCCACACACGAACACACACACACACACACACACACACACACACAAACGAACACACACACACACACACACACACACACCTAACTAGATTAAATAAATACAAAATATAATTATATATATAATATAATATTTATCTTATATAAAATATAAGATAAATAAGGATTATGATTGATTATAACTTAAAAAAATAAATAAACATTGTTCATTAATTTTTTATCAAATACATAATAACTACTAATTATGAAAACCTCTCTCAAACACTTTGAAGTTCACATAGGGACACATTTTATGACATAATAAACAGGAAGAACATTGATTCCCAAGTTACAGGCGTTTGCCTAGTTTGGGAACCAGGAAACCGAAAATAAAAATAAACTGTATATACCTACTGTGTGAAATCTTTTGTATCTACAAAGTTGTAATTCTCTTTGTTGCTGATATAAATTATTATTATTATTATATTGTTACGTAATTTTGTAGAAACAAGTAGCTATAGTGCCCGGTTTCGAATTTGGCAAATTGCATCTGGAAGAAAATTTCTATGGTGCATCTAAAGTAACAATATAAGTATATCACTGGGTACATCTTACTGAACAATACTATTTCTAAAATGTTTTCGATTTTCGAAACTTTATCCTACTTTGTATCGTGTTGAATATAAACTTCAAAGAGAGAGAGAGAGTTATAAATGTGAATATCGATATCGCTATCGATATCGGTATCGGTATAGGGTTTTCTTAGTTTTGTGGGGTATGCAGCGATTCGTAGTCTAGTTTGGATTACTGTTTAGTTTTGAAACAGTAGACTATCAGCATTTATAATTTTATTTTTAGGCTACCGGCTCCATTTTTACTTTCAGACTTAGTGATTCGATTTCGAGATAGACTAGGTTAGATGGATGGACTTAAAAATAAACGTTGACTATACTACTTGGGTAAAGTAATACCTAACATTCTAAGCAACACTATTCTATTACCAACGATATAACTCTTTAGGGATCCCATATAGATTTATAGATGGATTAGTTAAGTCATAAACGTTACAGTATTACGATATTTTGAGCGAAGTTTTATAGCTCCCCTTTATGTTGGCGTAATAAAATGAAAAACATATTAGGTATGAGAGAAAAAGTTGCAATCCTGGCGAGACATGACACAGTAATGTAAAATCTTAGGTATCACTTCGCAATTTCTTCAGCAAAACCCATTAGTGTTATGACATTCTGTTGGATGTGAAGTTGTGCTGGATGGGGCTGTTCAATTAAAAACGATTATATGGTTTTTTTTTGTAAAAAGATACGTCTATTTGACTTCACCTCGCCTGATAGCGAAGCTAAAGGCAAAGTCTCGGAAAGAGGGTCACCATCGTAAACATGTCCCAAGCTTGACGGCCTCATGAGATGCTTTTTGACGCCCCACTTAAAGGACCCGGGACTGTAGGAAGAAGGAAACTCGTGAGCTGGCAGGGCGTTCCAGGTCTTAATGGTGGGGCATAGGAATGATTCACCGAACCGCTTGGTTTTAGAAGGTATATACTGCACCATATGCGGGTGATCCCTGCACGTGTTGTCCTGTGGAGGAAATACCTTCTATAGATATAATTTTCATCAGTCCATGCAATTAGATATCTGTATATTCCTGTACTAAACACGGGCTATACCTAGGTAGTTGCTTAAGAGTAAGAGGTCATGAAATATTAGAATTCTCTCAGAGTGTGAATACTCTCATCACTAAAACTAAAACGTCCTAATCTATTAGTCGGAGACCTAATATTTTTGTCACTGCACTTAGAAAGAGACCTCAGAAAAACCTGGGCAATATTTTTGACCCCACACTTAGAATGTCTATCTTGCTCTATAGCAAAGAACGAGCGGTTGTAGGGATTTCTACAAAGAGAAGAAATACTGATCCCTTTGATCTACTTGTTTACGTTGTATTACACTACCAATAATATATATTTCAAAAAATAATGCAAAATTCGTAAAATTAAACGTTCTTCAAGTCAGCTCTTCCAGCAAAATATTACATCGAGCGTCCATATGCCACAATTTGTCGCCCCATGGACACATTAAGAGGAATATCATTTCACTAATGGACCGTTGTTTATATGTAGGTGTGGAAAAAGCGGCACAAAAACATCCCCCCGGGTGCTAGTTTAATATACAAACGTGTTGATGCGTGAAATATAATCATTATCATACATTTATGCGGAAGGTTCCAATTGTATGGCAAATGAATGTTTTCTTGTGCTATGAGCATCTCGTGAGTGGGAGTTTTTGTGACGTGTTTCCTATGAATGTATAATCCAATTTTTGGTTAACTTACCCGTTCGTTTTTCATGTGTATCTCTCTATCTGAAAACTAGAAAAAGATAAGGTTAGAACCCTACAGTAAACATACAGCCCATACAAAGTGCCTAGTGCTAGATGGCAATTGGCTCGCCTCATATTAAGTGAGACCGAAAGTTATAGTTGATAAAACATGAGTGATAATACACTTACACGCTTACCTTTTGTTTTAGTGTAAACAGTGACAACACATATTCGTGCGTTGTTCTTCCTTTGAAAGTATGGTTTCTTTTACACTTAAATATAAGAAAGAATGCTCGTTAAATGCTTTTGTTCTAGCTCTGGCTTTATGTTCGTTTGATTTGAATCCACCAAGTAAAATAGCTACATATTAACACGTGAATAAATTTTAATACATACCAATGCTCGAGTTTAGGAAGAGAAACATGGTAACATTTAACCTCAATTATTATTCGCGAAACAACGAGATAACAATAACGACCCATACCACCTAATCATAATGGTAAGTGTGTTTTATTTTCAATTACTTAAATGATGCTACCCAGATACAAACGTGCATCCTTATGACGTGTACATTAATTAAAGATAATCATCGGAGTCGTGCAGTATACTGCATATAATAAATCTGTTGGTTGTGTTGTTAGTTTATTCATTATTATATACCTACTACTTAGTGAGACTGATTGTTGACTCCTCAATAAACTTTGCGTTATAAAAGAAAAACCCGCTGGCATTGAAACATCAGTATCGGCATCACACGTTGATCAAGATGTTCCGTGTTTTAGCTATTTGTTGTTTCTTAACCTTTATTAATATAATTGTGGCTACCCCGCCGGAAGAGGACAAGCCTTTAGGTAAGTTTTACTGTTACATTCTAATTTTGTGTTTGCCTTATCACTTAGCCTCTTAGTTACGCGAACAAAAATTATAGTTATACAGTATAATATACGCTGTGCCTACTGCAGCAAGTTAAACGTTACGCAAGCCTTAAAGTCTCCTTTCAGTGTAGAATTTATTCATTCATAAAGCGACTGCCATCTAACCTCTACAACACACTAGCGATATCATTATTGTGTAGTTTGGGAAGATTTTAGTAATACTAAGATCGTTAAAATTCTCTTATCTCAATCCTAAAAAATACCGTTTTTCAACAGATTGCCCAGAAAATGAGGAGTACTATAAATGTACTTTAGCAGCCTGTTTAAAGAAATGTGCAGACCTTAAGAACCCACCACCTTGCCCCTCAATAGCACCAGGGTGTTATGTTCCAGGATGTTTATGCAGAGACGACTTCCTCAGGAATGATGAAGGCATTTGCGTTCCTGTAAAGCAATGCTGTAAGTTTAAACTGTATTTGGTTATTTTTAATTCAACTGGATAATTTATTATTGGGGTGTACGGTACCAAGATCTTCAGGGCTGAGGGCCCAAGTAAACCTTACTAGCCAGCCGGTACCCTATTGAATATCGAACAAGAAGCAGACTTTCTTCGTAGAGATGGGTGTCAGACGCTAGACGGTCAGACGGACTGACGCATGTTTGATAACAATTGGATGTGTAGAACACAGAAAATATAACCAAAAATAAATCATGAAGGTTGGATTATGCCTGTGAATGAAATGCTAGTTTTAATAGATGAGATTATCACTAGTTCTTATATTGGTTAGGTTTTAAAACACATCTTCTTGAATTTATTTTACATACTCAGGATTACTAACTCATTCTTGAGATATTACTGTAGGTATAATCATAACAGATGTATCTGATGAATGAAATGAAATACCACACAGAGTAAATTGTACTAAAATTATAAAAAGTAATAAAGGCCGGACAGTCTGGATAATACGTTTGATTATAATGTTGGGTAGCATTTGGACTATATTTCAGAAACAGTCCTGTTATTATTTTATATTTTATCATAGAAAACATTGCTGAAGTAATGACAATACTTGGAAATTGCGAGGATATAATCACTTTATTTCACAATAAAACAATTCAATAGTTGTATTATTGACGTGAAGTGTCCCAATTATTTATTTTTACAGTGTTTGAGATTATAAAAAACTGTGTATAGTTTTGGTGACAATTTCTATTGATCAGATTGATGGTTTATACTTGAAAATTATATAAGTACATGCTCTCAAGCTGCCTCAAAGTGAGATTAAACTAAGAGAGAGGTTCGGAAAAGGGACCTCGAGCAGTAAATATAAGCTTTGGATACAACTGGGACTAACTCTGTGATGATATGCAGAGTCTCTTCTATATAAGTACATCTCTTATATTGGTTAACCTATTTATTTGGTGATATCAAGCATTTTATTTTTTTTCCTTCACAGAATCACTGGCGAGGTCATCGCTATAAAATGAAAAAACTTGTTATGTTGAAATAAATGTTAGAGCAGAGATTTGCTTTTTAATAGTAAATCCAATTACGTAGCTATAAATAACATACATCTGAATTGTGCAGATTCAATATACCCTGGAGAATCCTTTTCTTAGGATATTTATGAAGCCCCCCCCCCCCCACATAGTTCCAGGACTTCGTCCTTCAATCAGCAGGTGCACCGCATACAGGTGAGGCTATTGACCCCGAAGCCCCTGGTGAGGCTCCATATAACCAAGTATACTGCCATATTATAATAAATGAAACGCAGTACCTAATTAATAACCATTAATTAATTAAATACGTTATTTATTTTCTCAGTGGGTTACATAAATAACGGAGCATAATCACCAATGCACAATGCATTATGCACCCCTGGCACTTGTTATATCGCATTTCTGTGCATAATGCAGTAGCAAACATTTTGCTGTAATTTCTAAGCTGTCTTCTGTCTTCGGCCACGTCGCTCGACCGTCGACGCCGTCCTTCGGGTGAAGGCGCTGGCGCAAGAGGAGGTTCGTAAGGGCGGGGTGTTATTGGCGGTGTCGCTGGACATCGCCAATGCGTTCAATACCCTGCCCTGGGAGTGCATACGGGAGGCGCTCAAATACCATGACGTGCCTCCCTACCTCTACAGGGTCGTTGGCGCCTACCTATCGGAGCGGTACGTGGAGTACCCAGGAGAGGATGGCAGCCTTCACAGGTGGGCCATGTGCCGCGGTGTTCCGCAGGGGTCAGTGTTAGGGCCCCTCTTGTGGAACATCGGGTACGACTGGGTACTCCGAGGAGCTCGCCTCCCGGGCGTCAACGTGACCTGCTACGCAGACGACACGTTGGTTACTGCCCGGGGGGCGACCTATGGGGACGCCGCGCGCCTCGCCACAGCGTCGGTGGCCATGGTCGTGCGGCGAATAACGATGCTGGGACTCGGGGTGGCGCTCAACAAGTCGGAGGCCATTTGTTTCCATGGCCCTCGGCGAGCGCCACCGGCGGACTCCCACATCGTAGTGAGTGGCACCCGGATCGAGGTCAAGTCTGAAATGAGGTACCTTGGGCTTGTCCTCGATCCACGATGGAGCTTCCGCGCTCATTTTAACCGCCTGGTCCCCCGTCTGATCAGCACAGCTGCTGCCCTTCGGCGGCTGATGCCGAACCTAGGGGGACCCCAGACGAGCAGCCGCCTCCTTTATTTGGGAGTGGTGCGGTCGATGGCCCTATACGGGGCCCCTGTGTGGGTCGACGCCCTGACGGTACGCAACATTGCCCTCTTGCGACGTCCGCAGAGGGTGATGGCCGTCGGGGCGGTAAGAGGATACCGCACCATCTCATTCGAGGCGGCTTGCGCAATGGCGGGCTCTCCTCCGTGGGAGCTGGAGGCCGGAGTCCTCGCGCTAGTGTATCATTGGCGCGAGGAGGCCCGGAGCCGGGGCGAGTTCCCGGCACCTTCGGAGGTGGGAGAGCGGAGGCTCCTGGTGAGACGGTCCATGCTCCTGGAGTGGGAGCGGCGGCTGGCCAATCCCATGGCTGGCAGAAGGACCGTCGAGGCGATCCGTCCTGTCCTCAGAGACTGGATGGACAGATCGCGGGGGTCGGTAACGTTCCGCATGGCGCAGGTCCTTTCGGGGCATGGATGCTTCGGAAGCTACCTGTGCCGGGTGGGACGAGAGCCGACCAGTGGGTGCCACCACTGTGGCGGCGATGATGACACGGCGCAGCATACCCTAGAGGAGTGCCCCGCATGGGCTGGGGAGCGCCGTGCTCTCATCGCCGAAGTGGGGACGGACCTCTCGCTGCCGGCCGTAGTTCTGTCTATGGTCGACGGCGGCGATGAGGCGTGGGCAGCGGTTCAGACCTTCTGCGAGACGGTTATCTCGCAGAAGGAGGCGGCGGAGAGGGAGAGGGAATGTGACCCCCTTTCCCTCCCACAGCGCCGCAAGAGAACCGGGGCTCGGAGGAGGCGGTACCACCAACTCCTCCCCCCCTAACCGGGCCGGGCAGTAGACGCGGGGGCGTCTGCTGCCCTTACATAGGCCTCGAGGTTGAAGGCGCACGTCGTGTCGCGTGTGCCTTGCCTAGGCGAGTGGCAGAAGGACTCCTCTTCTGCCGCACCAGAGATGGGCCTGCCGTGGATCAGCGGCGGGCGACCCACACGACGATGGCGGAAGATGTTGTTCCCGCCATCGTCGATATGTGGTGACGACGGACACCGTGGTGGTTTAGTGGGTAGTCTGGCCTCCTTCGAGGCTAGGAGTCCCACACGAAGCCCAATCCCTGCCCCCGTGGGGGGTGAGCGAAGTGCTTAAAAGCATTCCACCACGTAAAAAAAAAAAAAAAAAAAAAAAAAAAAAAAAAAAAAAAAAAAAAGGTTAGATGGATGGACTTAAAAATAAACGTTGACTATACTACTTGGGTAAAGTAAAACCTAACATTCTAAGCAACACTATTCTATTACCAACTCTTTAGGGATCCCATATAGATTGACTAGTTAAGTCATAAACGTTACAGTATTACGATATTTTGAGCGGAGTTTTATAGCTTCCCTTTATGTTGGTGTAATAAAATGAAAAACATATTATGAGAGAAAAAGTTGCAATCCTGGCGAGACATGACACAGTAATGTAAAATCTTAGGTATCACTTCGCAATTTCTTCAGCAAAACCCATTAGTGTTATGACATTCTGTTGGATGTAAAGTTGTGCTGGATGGGGCTGTTCAATTAAAAACGATTATATGGATTTTTTTTTTGTAAAAACATACGTCAATAATTTGACTTCACCTCGCCTGATAGCGAAGCTAAAGGCAAAGTCTCGGAAAGAGGGTCACCGTCGTAAACATGTCCCAAGCTTGACGGCCTCATGAGATGCTTTTTGACGCCCTACTTAAAGGACCCGGGACTGTAGGAAGAAGTAAACTCGTGAGCTGGCAGGACTTTCCAGGTCTTAATGGTGCGGCATAGGAATGATTCACCGAACCGCTTGGTTCTAGAAGGTATATTCTGCACCATATGCGGGTGACATCTAATCCCTGCACTTGTTGTCCTGTGGAGGTAATACCTTCTATAGATATAATTTTCATCAGTCCATGCAATTAGGTATCTGTATATTTCTGTACTAAACACGGGCTATACCTAGGTAGTTGCTTAAGAGTGAGAGGTCATGAAATATTAGAATTCTCTCAGAGTGTGAATACTCTCATCACTAAAACTAAAACGTCCTAATCTATTAGTCGGAGACCTAATATTTTTGCCACTGCACTTAGAAAGAGACCTTAGAAAAACCTGGGCAATATTTTTGACCCCACACTTAGAATGTCTATCTTGCTCTATAGCAAAGAACGAGCGGTTATAGGGATTTCTACAAAGAGAAGAAATACTGATCCCTTTGATCTACTTGTTTACGTTGTATAACACTACCAATAATATTTATTTCAAAAATAATGCAAACTTAGTAAAACTAAACGTTCTTCAAGTCAGCTCTTCCAGCAAAATATTACATCGAGCGTCCATATGCCACAATTTGTCGCCCCATGGACACATTAAGAGGAATATCATTTCACTAATGGACCGTTGTTTATATGTAGGTGTGGAAAAAGCGGCACAAAAACATCCCCCCGGGTGCTAGTTTAATATACAAACGTGTTGATGCGTGAAATATAATCATTATCATACATTTATGCGGAAGGTTCCAATTGTATGGCAAATGAATGTTTTCTTGTTCTACGAGCATCTCGTGAGTGGGAGTTTTTGTGACGTGTTTCCTATGAATGTATAATCCAATTTTTAGTTAACTTACCCGTTCGTTTTTCATGTAAGTCAACTAGAAAAAGATAAGGTTAGAATCCTACAGTAAACATACAGCCAAGCCCATACAAAGTGCCTAGTGCTAGATGGCAATTGGCTCGCCTCATATTAAGTGAGACCGAAAGTTATAGTTGATGAAACATGAGTGATAATACACTTATACGCTTTCCTTTTGTTTTAGTGTAATCAGTGACAACACAATACATATTCGTGCGTTTGATCCTTATTAAATGTAAGGTTTCTTTTACACTTAAATATGAGAAAGAATGCTCGTAAAATCCTTTTGTTCTAGCTCTAGTTTTATGTTCGTTTGATTTGAATCATCCCAGTAAAATACCTACATATTAACATCTGAATAAATTTTAATACATACCTATGCTCGAGTTTAGGAATATGAGAACATTTAACCTCAATTATTATTCCCAAAACAACGAGATAACAATAATGACTCATATCATCTAATCATAATGGTAAGTGTGTTTTATTTTCAATTACTTAAATGATGCTACCCAGATACAAACGTGCCTTATGACGTGTACATTAATTAAAGATAATCATCGGAGTCGTGCAGTATACTGCATATAATAAATCTTTTGGTTGTGTTGTTAGTTTATTCATTATTATATACCTAGTACTTAGTGAGACTGGTTGTTGACTCCTCAATTAACTTTGCGTTATAAAAGAAAAACCTGCTGGCATTGAAACATCAGTATCGGTATCACACGTTGATCAAGATGTTCCGTGTTCTTGCTATTTGTTGTTTCTTAACCTTTATTAATATAATTGTGGCTACCCCGCCGGTTGAGAACAAGCCTTTAGGTAAGTTTTACTGTTATATTCTAATTTTGTATTTGTCTTATCCAAGTGTAACATCGTGTCATGAAATATCTCTGAGTTACGCGAACTAAAATTATAGTTATACAGTATAATATACGCTGTGCCTACCGCAGCAAGTTGAACGTTACGCAAGCCTTAAGGTCTAGTTTTCAGTGTACAATATTTTTCATAAAGCGACTGCCATCTAACCTCCACAACACACTAACGTTATCGTTTTTGTGTAGTTGGGGAAGATTTTAGTAATATTAGGAATGTTCTCTTGTCTCAATCCTAAAATATACCGTTTTTCAACAGATTGTCCAGAAAATGAAGTCTACTATAAATGTACTTTAGAAGCCTGTTCAAAGAACTGTGCAGACCTTAAGAACCCACCACCTTGCCCTTCTATAGCAGCAGGGTGTTACATCCCAGGATGTTTATGCAAAGACGACTTCCTCAGGAATGGTGAAGGCGTTTGCGTTCCTGTAAAGCAATGCTGTAAGTTTAAACTGTATTTGGTTATTTTTAATTCAACTGGATAATTTGTTATGGGGGTGTACGGTACCTAGATCTTCAGGGCTGAGGGCCCAAGTTAACCTTACTAGCCAGCCGGTGCCCTATTGAATATCGAACAAGGAGCAGACTTTCTTCTCGGAGATGGGTATCAGACGCCAGACAGTCAGACGGACTGATGCATGTTTGATAACAATTGGTTGAGTTGTTATGAGTCAGCATGCACACTATACATCTCAGCACTAGCTTAGGTGCTCTTCGTGGACAATATTGTTAAAATAAATTAGTATCCACGAATAACACCTGCCAAAAATCTTGATAGGTGCACTTCTTGGACATGGCTAGGTGCTATTTGCACAGGTGCTGTTCAGCTGGGTACTCTAAGTGGACTACACCTAGTAGAACATCGGAAATATATAATGGATTATGCCTGTGGATGGAGCCGTTGATATTAGCTAGTTATAATAGACGAGAGTGACTCTAGTTTCTATATTAGCGAGGTTTTAGAAACAACTTTTTGAATTTATTTTATATCCTCAGGATTACTTTTATCTCATTCTCGAGATATAACAGCATATACAATCATATCAGATTTGTGTGATGAATGAAATGAAATACCACAGAGTAAATTGAACTAAAATTATAAAAAAGTAATAAAGGCCTGAGTGTCTGGATATTACGTTTGATTATAATGTTGGGTAGCATTTTGTACAATATATCAGAAACAGTCGTGTAATTATTTTATATATTATCGTAGAAAACATTGCTGAAGTAATGACAATACTTGGAAAACTGTGAGGATACACAATAAAACAATTCAATTGTTGTGTTATTTATTGATGTGTAGTGTGTCCTAATTATTTATTTTTATAGTTTTGAGATTATAAAAAACTATGTACAGTTTTGGTGACAATTTCTATTGATCAGATTGATGGTTTATACTTAAAAATTATATAAGTACATGCTCTCAAGCTGCCTCAAAGTGAGGTTAAACTGAGAGGGAGGTTCGGAAAAGGGACCTTGTGCGCTTAATATAAGCTTTGGATACAACTGGAACTAAATCTGTGACGATAGGCTGTGTCCATACATTAAGACCTACATACATTAACCTATTTATGCCTTGACTGTAATTTGTTGATATAAGGCATTTTATTTTATTCTATTTCCTTTACAGAACCACTGGCGAGGTCATCGCTATGAAATGAGAAAAACTTTATATGTTGAAATAAATGTTAGAGGAGAGATTTGCTTTTTAATATTAAATCCAATTACGCATCTATACATAGCATACATCCGAATTGTACAGATTCAATTGCGTATACTCTGGAGAATTTCTTTCTTAGTTTATTTATGGAGAACACAATAGTTACAGAACTTCGCCCTTCAATCAGCAGGTTCACCGCATGCTGGTGAGGTTATTTACCCCAAAACCTCTGGTGAGGCTCCATAGAACCAAGTATACTGCCATATTATATTAAATGAAACGCTGTAATTAGTAACCATAAATTAATTAAACACGTTATTTATTTTCTCAGTGGGTTACATAAATAACGGAGCATAATGCACCCCTCGCACTTGTTATAAGGCATTTCTGTGCATAATGCAGTAGCAAACATTTTGCTGTAATTTCTAAGCTGTCTCCTGCATGTGCATCCTCTAAATTAAAACTTATTTATAACCACGTTCACGATAGTAGTTGGCCCTACCAAAAACTAGACAAAAACGCAAATTTTATTGCCGCTGCGATGGTAGCAGAATATTTATTTCAGAATGTAAAGTTCTGGTTCTTATCTAAACACAAAGAAAAAATATCGCTTTTGTGTAAAAATAATAAAGCGATCCATTGCTGTGCGTGACTGTACTTTATTGCATTTATTTAAACAGTACAGTACATATTGATAAGAAATTTTGTAGATAAAAGTACCTATGGTACCCGGTTTTGAATTTGGCACATTTTATCTGGAAGAAAACTTCTGTGGTGCATCTAAAGTAACAATATAAGTATACCAATGGGTGCATCTTACTGAACAAAACTATTTCTAAAATTTTTTTTGATTTTCGAAACTTTAACCTATTTTGTATCGTTTTGAATTTAAACTTTAAAGAGAGAGCAGTAAATGTGAATGTTGATATCGCTATAGGTTTTCTTAGTTTTGTTGGGACTAAGTACAGCGATTCGTAGTCTAGTTGGGATTATTGTTTAGCTTAAAATTTTGAAACAGTACAATCAGCATTTATAATTTTATTTTCAGGTTCCCGGGGTTTAATTATTTCTTTTTAATTTAATTTATTTTCCTTATAAAATTTCCTTTAAATACGTGATTTTTTCTCCAAGTAACAACACTATTGAAATCCGTCTTTTTTAAATTGTACCTGAGTCATTTGTTATTTCCATTTCACCCCAGATATAGACTAGTAAAATTTCTCTTTCAGGCCCTATCTGCTTTTTCTCTCTAAATCAACATTTTTATTTCATTCTCAACGCAACCGCAGAAAAAATAACTTTTTTAAAACCGCCAGCCGACTACATCAACTGTATTTCTGTTGGAATGTGGACGAGAACACGAATTTTTGTGTACATTCGTGAGTGGGCTGTTTAAATATTTCGTGATATTCATAAACAGTCAGTTGTAACGGCCGAGATATTTTAAATTGCTTCATGAATAGTAAAACTTAGTTTGCGCACCGGAATTGCGTTATATAATCGGTGGTCGAGGTTATTTAAGAGCGCGCATAAAGCTAGAAAAAAGTCAGATTTCACCCGCACACTTCATACGTCCCGCTCTCGTCTGTCCACACGTATGTCGTCTCGCAGTATTCTGTGTGGCAGCTAACCGCTGTGTTTAGTACGCAGGCGCACAGTATACCCAAAATAATCAGATAAAATTTGGCAAAGTACGAGCTGGATCATTATCTATATAAGGTATACTTTGAACACAAAATAATTTTATTTTTGGTGATAGATAAAATGAGTGGGATTTGTAAAATAAACATAAGCATTGAAATAAAACCACTATTTACGGATTCTATCACGTATATTTGTCATTATTTACTTTTTAAACCGACGTTTCGGCTACTGCAAATTTACGTAGAATGAGCTCACTGCGTTGTTCAGTCTTGCTGGATTTTGCTGCTTACTGGGTTTGATTAAGTGGATGACTGGGTCCCAAGCTCGTGGTACGTTCCATCTATCCGACCTATTAAAATTTGGGTGTTTTTTAATTTCAATAGCCTTGCGGATCATTGTAGGAATAATTAATTATAGGAATAAATTAATAAATTAAAAATTAATATATAAATTTATTTTTGGTGATAGATAAAATGAGTGCGATTTGTAAAATAAACATAAGCAGCTTAGCTTTAATAAACAGCTTAAAATATAGTGGTCAAAAAATGAATGCATATTTATTGAAATCGTCAAATATTTATATTAAGACATTTTTATCACGATATAAATTTTAATAAATTTTCACTGTATTATTATAATTTGTTGTGTTTTAGATAAAATCTCCCTGAGAACTCTGACGATTCGCTGAATCATTTTACAGGTAGTGCATAAATAATACGAAAAAGTAAGTTAAAGAAATATTTATTTCAATAATAATTACAAAATGCTTACATGTACTTTCAATTTTGTTATAGGTAGATAAGAATAAGATAAATAAATGTATATTTAATACTGAAATTGGTTCAAGACGCCCTAAGATATTACTTTCAGTTCATAAAAGTAGACGATCACTGTAGAAATGTAATTTGAAAAATATCTTTTTAATCTATAATTGGAAATACAAAAAGAGTTGAAGCTATTCTATGAATATGACGTCAATAATGTGGATATTACGAGGCCGTTTACGAAATTTTGTATTTTTCTTGACCTATGTGATTTTAGAAATGTGATTTCATAGTTAAAAACTGTATTAATTCGAGTTTAAATGAATAAATAAGAAAGATCATCTCAAATACTAATGAGTAAATGAGCTAGGTACGGTATTTACTTATTTTTATTACATGATTTTGATTATTCTACCTGAAACCTACGCCTATTTGAATTTTTGTGGAAAAGGTTTAGGAAATGACCTATTAATTATTGTTTTGACGGCTAAACAGTGTGAAAAACTTACGACGTATAATCCTGATAACTATATATTTCTTGAGTGTATTACTTTTAACTAGTTCATACAGAATATGAAACTAAAAATATTCAATGTGGAATTTTTTTTCGAAAAATTCAAACCACAATGGGACTTCAACGCCAGAGTCGTGAACCCTGGCGTTCCAGTGCTCTTACTCTGAGCTAGCCTTCCACGGGCGGTCGTCCGTGTTCCATGTGGTCGATTTTTTCTATTACTTGTTTTATATTTGATTTGCTTGATTTATATAAATGAATGTTTAACCAAAGCAAAGGAAATGGCTTATTATGTAGTGAGATTTTGAAACTTACTTATCTAATATATTTTTTTATAAACTAGTCGGGATGTTCTCTACATTAGAAGTTGATCTGAAAAAAGGCAAAATAAATAGCCATGGTTCTAATAACTTCATTCACATCATTATCGTAACATAGTAACAGTTACTCAAAATAATTAAAACAACATGGTAAATATCCCGGTGAGTAATCACACTACATACATTATTAATGTGAATGACCATGTGAATCTCAAGCCATACCATTCTACTTGTTTATATTACACTCGACGCTGGCTAGCCAGTTCCTTTGCATGAACTTAGCTTACACGCTACTGCGTGTCTAGATTATACAACGTTGCATATTTTTTAATTTTATTTAGTGAATAGAATCCTAAATGTTTACTGAATGAGAGAAAAAAGCGATGCGACTGGATCGGATTCATCAGCCTATGTTATATTACGAGCTGAAGCAACTCTGAAAAGCATTAAAATTGATAATACAATGTAATAGTACTTTCGCAAAATATAATTATATTACTGCTATAAAAATAACATTAGTTACATACTTCAAACGCGAGGTGGTCTAAGACATCTATTTGATTTTCATATACTATACCCGGGCTGCCTGGCAACGGTTGATACAAAAATTGTACTTAGTAACGAACTAAAGAAAATAGGGAAATATTACTTTCGACAACTAGCCATGAGTTGAATTCTTAGTTGTTTATATTCTCTTTTAGAGTTTATCTTTAGATTTTTTTAATTTCCCATAATTTCGACGAACTTTTTCGACGGAAAACAGAAAAACAGTCCTGTCGTCTCAACGGGGCAACCCCGACTAATTGATGAAACAACAGATGGCCGGCACCTCGCGTCAGGTGCGATAGCAATAGACCGTTATGCGCGGAATAAGAACGTCGTAAGCGCCGAATTAGTTTTTTTTAAATTACTCATAAATTCCAGATAATTTTAACAAAGTGAAAAATTGAGTCACTAGATTTTATAATTTTATACTTTGTACATAAAAATTGACTCAGTTATATGAATAATCTTGAAAATAAATCAATTTTAATCAAAAATTAGGCCTAACTTTGTGATCTTATTTTATCGACAAAATATTATTATTTTATGTTTTTGCCAAATTGAGTACCTTTCAGATATAACGTATTTTCTATTTAAAAAAAAACAAGCTCATTTGTGGCACACTTTCGGGTATAAAAATCAGATCAAAGATCGGCAATTTTCCTTTATACCCCCTCTTAAGTACAGTACAGTACAGTAAGACAGCCTCCGTGGCGTGGTGGTAGTGCACGCGACTGCCACGCAGAAGGCGCGGGTTCGATTCCCCCTCAGTGCAAATATTTGTATGCATGAATATGGCTATTTGCATTGGTCTGGGTGTTTCTATATATAATACGTATGCATTTACAAAAAAAAAAGTATATAAGTATGTTTATCCGCATTCTAGATTCCATAACACAAGCTATAAAAGCTTACCATGGGTCTAGATAGCGTTGTGTAGAATGTTGTGGAATATTTATTTATTTATTATTTATTTATTTAGTTTTCAACCTCTTGGAGTCATTATGCCTGACAGCCTCTATGGCGTGGCGGTAGTGAACGTGACTGCTACGCAGGAGGTGCGGGTTCGATCCCCGCTCAGTGTAAATATTTGTATGCATGAGTATGGCTATTTACATTGGTCTGCGTAATTCTGTGTATAATATTTACAAAAAAAAGTATCTAAGTAGGTTTATCCACATTCTAGATTCCATAAAACAAGCTAGTCAAGCTTACCATTGGTCTAGATAGCGTTATGTAGAATTTATTTAAAAAATATATAAAAAAATAAACTGGTTCGTTTTTTAATTAGGTTAGTAATTCAATTCCGAATGTGCTGTTTTTTCAAGCATAATAAATTTGACATGTTGATGAGGCTTGTCAATGGTTAGATACCTACATGGTTTTGCTGAAATACTAGCCGTGGGTCACCATAACATTCTACAACTGCAGCAGCACTCATCGCATAACACTGAGGACCATATATTATCTCTCAAGTCTCTCACGTGGCAAATTTTTCTCATAATTCATTGATCGAAGGAACTTAGGAAACATGAATCTTATCCATCATAGTGGGGCTACAGGTACGCTGGTATGTACTATTATCTGTTCCGTGACAGGTCTTTATTTCAAAATGACAGCTGTCAAATTATACGCTTGCTCACCAGCGGCAAAGGTACAGTATTTCAGCCTATTTCAACGGCGCGCGTTCAGATATCCACATGTAGAGTGGTATAGGCACGTTTCTATTGTTAGATTTCAATAGAGCGGCCTGCGTAATTTGCATAAGGAAAGTTCAAATTTAAGGAACAATAAGCTGCATTATTCAAGCTGAAATTCTACAAGTTATGGCTTGTTGGCTGTTGGCGGTTTTATTGCACGTGCTACAGGATTTACTTGCCTTTAAACATACCTCCATTATTTAATGCAAGAACTTTACTCGACGTATTTAGATTGCAGTTTTTATTGTCGACTTATATGTTACTAGCTTTTGCCCGCGGTTCAGCCCGCGTGGCTGTCGGTTATCGCGACCAAACCGAGCTTATGTCCTTTCTCATGGTCTAATCTACCCGTGTACCAAATTTCATCAAAATCGGTTCAGTGGTTTAGGCGTGAAAGCGTAACATACAGACAGACATACAGAGTTACTTTCGCATTTACAATATTAGTATGGATATAGGTTGGGAGTTTGATCCCCATTCACTCCCAAAAGAGCCGCTATACCGATCAAAAATAATAACTGGACCTTGAGCTCCAAAGTGTGAACTTCAGAAACCACTAGGAAATCGAAAGAACGAAAGACAAAAGTATTTTATTTAAGATACGCATCATGAACAGTTCAGGTATTCAATGAAACTATTATTTGTATATGTGACTTGTGAGATTCAAATCGTTTTAAGATGTTGGCATTAGATATTACTAACAAATACCAAATCCCATATCATGAAAACTAATAGGTACTACGTTAAATACTATTTTGTGCATACAACATAACGTCTCAATAAACACGTAAGTACATAATCCTAACTAAGACCAAGACTTATAAAGACATAATATAGCGTACAAACAGAAACTGTATGTACTTAACAAGCAAACACAAACACTTCAGAAGCACTTAAGTCCAAATGCACTTCACTTTAACGGTTATTGAGTTACAGTGTACATTATTGCCATATGTTTGGTTCAATCAAACAGTCCAAGGATGTATGTAAATGTAATATAATCTCCCGTGTACACTGAGTACCGGTTTGTTATGTAAATAACAGATTACAACTAAATTCATGGTTTCTCATTAGTTTGTAACGACTGTTCACACAATATATTAAATTTAATAAAGGCTGAGCGTGGTTTTCGGCCGCATTCGAAGCTCCCCTCGTAACCTGGGGTACGTTTACTCTTTCCCGTCTTCTTCAGATTTAGTTTATATTTTTTATGGGAAAGAAAAACTGAGCAAGAGTCTCATTCATAAAAACACCCTTCAAACTATACATGCGCCTGGCTATTACAGTCCGTCAAATCTAAGAAGTACCGTTTGACAGTTCTGACAATTGAATGATAGGGATGGGATGAAAAAATCGATTACTATAATATCCGAACTTTAAGAGATCGATTACTATAATATCCGAATTTTAAGAAATCAATTGTTATAATTAAATAAAAGAAATGTTTAGGATATTTTTTTATTCACTACTAGTACTAGTATCGTCGTCTTCGTCATCATCGTCATTTAAATTAATGACCAGTTGATTGTCCATTACATTATCAAAGTGTACGTCTCTTTCGAAGTCGTCCATTATTATTTTCTTTGTTTTTTGTACTACTTTACTCCAATCTTCCTGTGTAACTTGGGCACATGCTTCCTTTAATAAACCTTCCATTTTCTTGACACTGAAGGGTGGTTTTGTGTTGTGTCTTGCTGCATAACCTGTAAAACAATAATGTAACTATTTGATAGCAGACGAAAACCATTGTTTAAATTATAAATGTTAGAAGTACTCGTGTTATTATTATAATATTATAAAATATTACCTTTAACTTGGGCCCAAATCAGTTCAATGGCATTATATTGGCAATGGTACGGAGGAAGTCGTATGACTTTGTGCCCGTGCTCTTCGGCCAATTGGTCAATTACATATGTCGGTTTTGGTGGTTTATGCAATTTCACTAACTGTAATAATTCAGCTTTTAATAGTGACATGTCGGCATCCACTCCTTTTCTTTGCAGCCATGCCACCAAATCTGCTTTCTTATTGGCTGACGTAGGTGCTTTATCAATTTGCACAGAGTGGTATGGGGCATTATCCATTATAATTGTGCTGTTAGGAGCGATATTCTGTAATAAATTTAAGAACCACTCTCGGAACCTTACTGCGTCCATTTCTTCATGATACTCTTTAGTGCTTTTGGATTGGAAAGCTAATAAAGAGTTTTCCACGAAGCCTGTAGACGCTGACCCAGCATGGCATATTATGAGGCGTCCACCTTTTCCTATCGGCACCTTCGAGCACGAAGCTTCAGAATCATCAGTCCATGTTTTCGGCACAGAATGGTTGGAATTTAGCCAAGTTTCGTCCAAAAATATTACATTATCCCAGTTTATAATTTGTTTAACTTCGCGCAGGAATGTTAGTCGCTGCATAATTATGTCATGTCGCTCCATAACAATTTTTCGTTTGTCAACTTTTTTGTATCTGAAGCCAATTCCTGTTATTACCGTTCTCAACGACTCTATGCTTCCCTTATACAGCCCTCTTTTAAAGTTGCACATAACTTTGCCAATGTTGGAAATTCGCCTCTTGTAAAATACCCGTATATATGGTTTCTAATAGCATGACTATCGAATTCATCGATGCCTGTCACAGGTTTATTTCTTTTTCGTTTTTTCGGTGTGTGAAGTACGTTACTGTCACTCCCCGAAGGCCCATATTTTTCACTTAATATTTTGCCAACGGTGCGGCTACCAATACCGAGAGCTTCACTGACGCGATCCCGAACTTGTGTAACTGGCAGTAGAAGTCCACCATTTTGAGATTCACGCTCAAAATACTCGTGTAATTTCACCACCAATTCACGAGCCTGGCTGTTCAAAGTACGTCCTCTTTTCGACATTATTAATAAACACTTGCTTAGTTCGGAGTCCAGTATAAATATTGCCAAGGTAAACGGATAAAGAATGATCAGTCCAGAAAAGTAATAGCCAAGTCACAAATTGTAAAACACAAACGAGAAAGCAAGTACGCGCACAGTCAGCTTCCAAGATGGCGAGAGACTGCTGACGCCGAACCGACCGAGCGGACCGCGTGCGCTTGTAGTTGGCAGTGTTGCCAGAAAAAAATAATTGTAGAGACTTGGACACCTGCGATTTTGCCTATTGACCTAAAAATAATTAAATTAATTTATTTTAGGGTATCTGTGTATTCAGTGCATTATGCGGTCGCGCAGTAACGTCGTTAATTTATAACATCAGGCAACAACATTTTTGTGAATGGGTTCTACATACCTTATTTTTATTAGTTTTAGACGTAGAAATAAGACTTAGAAGAAAAAATTGTAATTGTAAAATCAATGGATGTGCTTGTTAAAAATTTGTTTATTTCTCTGTAATATGCAAACCCATACTATCATACACAAAAATAAATGTAAAAAACACTATCCCTGACTCCATTTACTATTTCGACAGCGTTAGCGCGAGAAACCCCGACTTATTTGGGCGCGAAAAAAAAAAATCGACAAATCGCTTTCGACAACTTTTTAAAGAAGCAAATATATTTGATTTATAAATACGTATTTTTGGTGAATGGGTTTTATCTCATATTTTACGATTACATAACTATTTAGTTATGTAATCGTAATATGTGAGATAAATCCCATTCACATGAAAAAATATTTGTTTGGTTGTCAAGTGTAATTTGTAAATAATACATTCGATTTTTCGTATTTAACGATTTTTTTGCATACAAGTGTATCCGAAGAGTCGCAACACTACGTGCAGTGACCTAACTACGTAACTTTGTAATGAGGTCAAGAATATAACTATTAGAAATTATTTACTGTGTAAATATGTGTTATTTTGCTTTGTTTGAAAGTTTTCAATTACATTTAGATATTAAGAATTGTACATTTTTAGATACAATAATGAAATCTTTCTAAATTCATGGTTTTATGAAAAAGGTTATCGAAACTGAATAATGTACGTATGAACAAAGTTGTTTCGGTTTGAAAAATATGAAACGTCAAACGGTACCTCTTAGATTTGATGGACTGTAGAAATAATTCAAAAATGTGTTCCATTTTCAAACTTTTATTCTTTTGTTTCTGTGATTTTCATTGTAGGATTATTGCATTATATTGTGATTTTTTTACTTAACTATGACTGAGGAAGGGTCTCGGTACAGCTCTATACAGTACTCCATTTCCTGCATACTGCTCTGCAGCAGAGTCACAATAGTAATAAATACCGATCGATTATAATATTGTGAGGGTAAGTAAACATAAATTTATGAATTACGTGTGAAAATTGTTTCATTTTCCCAACCCATCAAGATGTCGATTTTAGGAACATTTTTATATATTTTAAATCGACGTAGACTAATATATAATCGACGGGTTCTATCAGTTCTACGTATTTGGGTTATCAAAAATCAATGTTTAAAAATGATTGTAACATCATTCATTGGTTTCGGTAGTTCGTAAGAATATCGGCGGATGACTCCACTGTAACACCCTCCCTAACCTATACCATCCCCTACCTATTTCGACTTCCGATTTATTATAAAAACATACTTATACTCAAACGTTTCCGAATTCCTACCTACTTAGTAACTAGTTTGGCCAATGATCGTTCTAGTGGGAACTAGGACTCTTATTATGATCCAGTAGTCCCCCTCGTTCTATAGAGGTAGCTTGTGCTGTTGTCCTAAATTAAGTCCCTACTTATCCAATTCACCTTCCTAACATAATTCTGTACCTACTTAATTTACTTAATTATCGCAACATATAACCTATCGTGATTGTTTGGAAAACAGAATGTAATGAACTATTAATAAGATTACCTACCTAAATTTCTAGGCTAACCTATTTTTAGGTTACTAATTTAAATTTAGAATATGATAATGAATAAACTTTCTATCGACGTAATGTAAGCGTAATAAGACTTATTTCGAGGATTTTAGCAACAGAGTATGTAAGTGAAGCGAACAGTAATAATACACAAATATTTTTATTTGCCCCCCCCCCGAGGTCAGGGCTCCTCCAATACGCCATGACAGTGAGTTGCACCAACACAGATCAACTCCCCTCTGCCTTATAAATATAGCAGACGCCACTTGGCCTAGTCCACTTTGTTCAAGTTATACCGCGGCAGCCGGTATAACCCTTTACCCCAAATCCATAACTGGATTACACTTGTATTATATAAATACAAAATCGTGACATTCAATTACAAGAATGTTAATATTCGTTAATGATAATTTCTCTCACTTATTACAACCGAATAAGCTCAATTGAATACAAAAGTTCAGGCATCACTGTGCATATAGTATAATATACTGATAGTTGCGATCAAGACCAACTCATTAGAAGCCGTAGATTTCAATATAGAATAGATAGGTATTTCATACAGTAGTCTACACTTGCTACACTTCTGATTGAAACTCATATAGAAATTACATCTTCTATTGAAGACATTCATATACAAGAACTTCCGTCTAGGTTACCGGACAATAGAACATAGGTCCATAATTGGACGGTTCTCAACTACCGTGAGAATGCTCCACTAATATCCATTCAACCCAATTCAATCAAATAAATGCACCAAGTATTATATTTGGTAATATAAATAATATATTGAATAATGACATTCATAATCAATCGGTCTATGGTATCCAATAGCCAAATGACTTAACTGAATCTTACTAGATTACATGTAGATAGGTGAGTATTTAACCACCTTCTGATATTCGTCACAATGATAACCATGCCTTTCACATTCAACTGGTATTATGTAAGATCTATTTCACATTTTATTATGAAGGTAGTCAACACTGAGGATACACTTTAGATAATCGTTGTTAAATGCCTGGATTCCAACCCGAAATCCCCCAGTATTCATTCACACCAAAATAATAGCCTAATAACTTCATTATAATGAAAACCGTTCACATAACTTAAACGCAATTAACTGACTATCAAAAACCTATACAAATTCGATTCTACCTACATAGCCGACGTCCTATATTACCGCGAGAAGAATGTGTACCTATTCCTTCTACCTATAAAAACTATATATGTGTTTTAACCCCAATAAACTCCTCCCTTTAGTTAATTCTAAACGTGTGGTGTGTAATGTACCTACTCCTATTCTGTAAGGGAACAAGCTAGTCAGACTTGATTTTGTATGACCTATGACTGTGTGCTTGCCTTAGTTAACGGCCGAAGCCAGGGATGTTAACTAAAGCCCTAACGAGATATATAATTGTGTGTATAAATAAATATATAAATAAAGACTGAGCTATCAGCTCCAACGACACCGATACTTCGGGCCACTGGTCACCGATACCCAGAAGGCTTTATTCGACCCTGAGACAGGTAAAATCGAATAGCTGCTCGCCTTAACTTGATCAGCTCCCTAGCTAGACAGAGGACAAGGGCTTCGTTGGCACCGTTAGATGTTCCACCCAAGACCGATCACTTCGATTGGCTTTCCTAAGGGACTCCTAGCTAAAAACCCCCCCATCACTGCTGCTTGTATGTTATCTACTGATTCTACCCACTTCAGAATCCCTAATCTCCATTCCCATCCTGCCTTGATTCATGAAGTCACGGGGAAGACTCTCCCAAGCGTGAGTAACTACTCCATATGAGCCCTTTAGCCCATACTTCGCAGTCACAGAATTGGTGTCCTATCTCAGCATAAATCGAGGCGGGTTTATATAATATTCACTAATACCCCAATTCGATATTCAAAATCCTAACAATCCACTCGACAGGTAGATTTCCAAATCTCCGTTCCCATCCTGCATTGTTTCATGAAGTCACGGGGAAGACTCTCCCAGGCGTGAGTAACTACTCCATATGAGCCCTTGAGCCCATACTTCGCAATTACAGAAATGGTGTCCTATCTCAGCATGAAACGATGCGAGTTTTATATATTCTCAACACTTGAAGTTACGTTAAGATTCTCAAATAATTTCAAACGCGAATAAAATTAATGTACAACGGAATTTTAACATAGTAACCTCCCAGTACCCTCTTAACACAATTTATTTTTATTACGCGAAATGACCCACCAGACTTTCTACTCCTGACCACCTCTCTCCAGCAGCTCCCAACAATTAATGAATAATCTTTTCCCTGTCCTCAACTATCCTCACCCCAACCGCAATGATCCCTACTTCTCGAAACAAAATATCGTACGATTCCAACCAGCCAATCGTAGCGCTGTTTGAAATCATTGTCAAATCAATATATCCACAAATAATTCTAATTTGGATTTATCTTCCTAGAAATCGTTCAAACTATAACTTAAAATTATTGTATTTATTTTCAAATTAACTGCGATCAATTAATATCGACAAAATCTTATCCATTTAGTATTTTTGCTTAAATATGTAACGTATATCTCTGATATTCGACCAGAACTTCCTTCACATACGAATTTCGTTCAAAAACTTAAAGTTTAATAAAACACGGCATTTGAATATTCAAATAAATAACTGATTTATAAATGTCCTTATTTGTTTAATTAATCTTTAAAACCAAATTATCGTAATAATTTATCACGTAATTTTATATTCAAAAAGGTTTTTCTTCATTTCTCATATAAATAAACATAATTTATATTAGCGCCATCTGTGTGATTAAGAATGTACTTCTACTACAACAGATGACAGATTTCGTTCCGTTACATCTCGACCCCCTGAATGTTGACGCAGGTACAAATCTTTCCCAATTTTGTCCGGAGTAAAGATTCACCCTAACCTATAACCAATATATTGTCATTGAATATTATCCCAATTTAAAATCTTCCCTATAATTAGAAAATGTTGAATCCTCCCTTACATAATCGATTCCAGTTATAATCCAATTCCTGCACATTTTTGTTTTATGTAGTGTGTAATTTAACCCAACATCAAAATAGTTACCACTCGAGCCCACCGCCAAGTTTGTTAGTGAACTTGATCTCAACACGACACAATATCCAAGTCAGAATTTGACTCAACACTGAAGGCAGTGGGTTGTGAGGCCACTGAACGATAAGCGAACCGGATAAGAGATGAGGCAAGAGACGCAATCTTATGCTCTCTATGCGATCTAATATCTCCACCCTCGCGTAAAAGCCAAATTCCTTAAAGACTATTAGACAATAACGTATGTTTACGACTTCACCCCACTTGAAATAGAATCGACAAGCAAGTACTCTGATATGGGCGTATGTATAGTGTGCTTAGATCTTGGCCTTGTGAACCGAATTGTATAGTTGATGAATTATGAAAGTACCTTAACGGTATGCCTAGACTTTTGATTTCTCAATATCAAAATATGTCTTTTAACCTAACTCCTGGCAATCCTTCATAATCCAACATGTGGTGCGTACAGGGAATCAAACCATAACACGACCTCTCAAACACTCCCCCCCTTTAAAATAATACTGATTGGGATGACCCTCCATTCTGAATTTAATGACTACATCCAGCTCCACTTCAGCCTTCCACATCTATTTTAAATCCCAATCATACCTAGTCGACAACCCTTTTGCACTATCAGAGTCCGCTTTCGCGACTTTTCTCGCTGCCAACCGATCAGCATTATCATGTAACAACATAGAGGTGATTATGTTTTATTTCATTTTACATATCCTACTCTTTCTTGTACTCCCTTTTATCTAATTTATGTAGATGTTAATTCTTTTTCCTTATATATATAAATATGTACACATATAGATATAAATACATATACATATATATTTTATGGTAAAGCCGCCCTACGCCCCACCATCTGAAGGGATGATTTGATTAAATTCAATTTGATAAAATAAAAATAAATCTTATTATAATAATGAAAGATTTCTTTCTTTACTAATTTCCACCTCATACCGTCAGATGGGCTTTACCCTATCCTCCAATTTTGTCTCTCTTTTTTTTTTTTATTTTTTTTATTTTTTATAATTAACCAATACATCTTACAAAACTACATTTAAATATAAAAACTACAACTAATCACTATAACTTAACTCTAAAGTCTAAACCAAAACACTACAATACAACAATTAAATCAATGTAACTTATAAATCCTACAATCTTAAATAATGACTCCCCGATCCAGCCCCAGCTTCAAATTGTCAAATGTAATATTTGGATAAATGTATAGCATTAAATTTTCCTCTTATTTCCTTGGTTTGAGGATCTACCAAAACATACACATTCCGATAAGGACTTTCTGCTATAAGGAATGGTCCTTCATATATCGCCTCGAACTTCTTGGTTAATTTTAAAGAAGCGTCAGACTTGTTTAATCTTTTAATTTTCACCAAATCTCCCACTTGATATTCAACTAATCTGTATCTTTTATTGAATTTTAACTCACGATTATCCGCAGCTTGCCGTAAATTTACCCTCACCTGTTCTCTAACACACGCCAAGTCCAAATCTACCCCCTCCTTATCAATAATCTGATCGAAAGACAGACAAGTTGACTCTCCATACATTATTTCACAAGGAGTAAACCCAGTACTTTCATGGTAAGTATTATTATATAATTTTTCCAGTTTAGGTAGAGTGTCAACCCAACCTTTATGATTTTTGCTATTATACGTCCTAAACAATCTTCCTAATTCTCTATTCACTCTCTCCACTGTATTTGGACGAGGATTCCTAACTGTTGTGTAAACTACTCTAATCCCTAGCAACTCCATTTCCTCTTTCCACGCATGACTAGTAAACTGAGTTCCATTATCCGACATTATAGCTTTCGGTTTTATAATTTCAGTAAATTTTTTCACTTTGCTAAGTACCGCTCTCGTAGTAGCCCTTTTTAAATCAAAAAATTTCACGAATTTACTAAACGAATCCTGTAATACTAATATGTAATTCATCCTGAATTTCCCTGACGGTAAAGGCCCGTATATATCCACCATAACTAAATCTCCTATGTCTTTCGTAACAATTGAGCAACACGGTCCCACCTTATTGGAATTAGAATGTTTCGTCAATTGACAAATACCACAAATCCTAACCAATCGTTTAACGTCCTTGGTCAAACCCTTCCAATAAAACCTTTCCTTTAAATATTTCAGCATCTTATAACTACCCTGATGTCCCATTTCTGAATGCACCTGATTAATTATTTCCTCTCTAAGGCATTCCGGTAAATAAATCGAACACCCTTTACCCCCCCCTCTCTCTACAAATAAAACATCCCCCTTTAGTTTGCATTTACTAGCTATCCCTACTAGCGCCTTTCCCGACCTTTCTGATTCGCAAATTTGTTCGATTAGCTTATTTATTCCTGCATCCTCTCTCTGTAAAACTGCCATTTGCTTTAATTTCCGAAATAACACCTTATTTTGTTCATTTTCCATATATAAAATACTAGGCATTTTAATCTTTTCCTCCTGTAATCTTTCCCCCTCCGGTGGATATCGCGATAATATGTCCGCCACTACATTTTCACTCCCCTTTATATATTGAATTTCATATTGATAATTTTCTAAATAATTGATCCAACGAGTTATTTTAGCATTATACAATTTCCAATTCTTAACAAATAACAACGCCCTATGGTCGGTCCGAATAATTACTTTTGCACCCCTCAAATATGTTTCAAATTTTTCTAGACAACAAATTACCGAATAAAACTCTTGTTCAGTCACCGTCCAATTTAACTGCGCCCCTCTCAACGCCTTACTATGAAAACCTAACACATTCTCTTGCCCATTATCATCTATTTGATATAATACCCCAGCTAACCCCACTTGCGAACAATCTGTCTGTAAATAATATGGTTTAGTAAAATCAGGATGATGCAATTGTATGGTTTTCATGAACGAAGCTTTGATACAATCAAAGGTTCGTTGCTCTAACTGTCCCCAGTGCCAAACTCTACCTTTCTTCAACATATCATATAATGGTTGAGCTAATTTATTGTAATTTTGAATAAACCTCCTATAAAAATTACATAACCCCAAAAAAGCCCTTACGTGTTTTATTTTCTTAGGAATTGGAAAATCTTGGATAGATTTGACTTTGTCTGGATCAGGTTTTAATCCACGAGTAGAAATTATATATCCTAACATTTTAACCTCCTCACAACAAAACTCACACTTCTTTATATTGCAAGTCATCCCAGCCGCGTGTAACTTCCCCAACACGACATCTAAATGCTCTAAATGTTGAACAAAGGTTCCCGTCGTTATTATGGCTAAATCATCCAGATAATTTACACAATATTCCCTAACTTCATGTCCTAATATTATATCCATAGCTCTACTAAAACTCCCCACTGAAGTCTTCAACCCCTGTGGTAACACATTATAAACGTAAGATTTCCCGTTAAAAGTAAACCCAGTATACTTCTTGCTATCTTCAGTTATCGGTATTTGGAAATAAGCATTATTCAAATCTATTATACTTATATAATTAGCCCCATGAAACGAATTCATAACATCAATTTGTATTGGGGGCTTCTCTGTTTCAGCCACCATAAATTTATTAATCTCTCTAGCGTCTAGTAATACTCTAATAGATTTATCCTTTTTAATGGTAAAGTTTAATGGACTACAATACGGAGTGGCTGACCTACTAATAATATTCAACTCTTCCATTTCTTTTAATTTTTCCTCAACTCTCCCTCTATAAGCATAAGGTATTGGATAACTCTTCTTAACAATAGGTACGTTAGCGCTCATAAGAATTCGATGTTGGTAGCAATTTGCCCTACCAATCCGTGAAGTAAATAATCCCTCGAACTTACACAGTAATTTCAACAATTTTTCGCTTTGCCTGAAAGTTAACACAACCCCCGTCTCTATTTCCGACCAATCCGCGCTTCTATGATTTGTTAACACTGACATAGATTCTTGAACCTCCTGAAAAGTGTCATTGCATTGCAATAGCACTTCCCAACTTCTCCAAACCGTGTATTTAAAATTACTCCCTACCCCTAACACTTTTAAAACATCAAACCTAACAAAATGTACCCTTTTGTCTCTAAATTGTGAATAACTTACTCCGAACTACGACCCCCCATTCTTTTATAACATTAACTATCCGAATAAGCCTAAACGACATTCTATAATAGATTATATTAATCCTACGACCCCCCATCTCTTAATAATTCTGACTAAACTTCCAAATAACTAAAAGAATTCACAATTATAACAACAGCACAATGTTCTGACCCCTTACCTACTATATACGGCAACAAATTGTACGGTATAGATATACCGTACCTTCCTTATAATTCAAATAAAAACATGTTTGCATTTATAATCTACCTATAATTCAATACTACATTAATTTTCAAGGATGCTAATATCTTACTAATAGTTGTTGACGTAGGTAAATGTATAAAACTTTATCATTATATAATTTTTTTATAAATCAACTAACACGGTTATTATATCCTTTCTAAATTATAAAATGTAATATAACTAACTAATATAGCTCGTTGGAGCTATAACTACCAAAACTAATCTGTTAAACTATATTGTTAATTTCAACATCATCATTGCAACCACATTTAGCAAAATACGTAACCATAACTTATCATAGTTATGTATACGTGTAAAGAAACGAGCGTTGTTTCTTACTAATATATTGACTAAATGTAGGTGCATGCCAAACAATATAATTACATACACCCACATATTCGACAATATAATTCGTAGCTACTCACTTTTAAAAATATACTATTCCAGTTACACCTATTCTATTTTTAAATCGTAATCTCACGCCAGGAAATTGTACCAATAACACGTACTCCAAATCGAACACTCATCCTAGTCTCACGACCACTAAATTGTACCGTGAAGCCAGTCTACTCTTAAATCCTGGTCTCACGACCCCCATTTTGTTCTGTTTATACTGGAGATTGACGGCGCTTGGTGGAATCTACTACACATATTGAATAACACACTTGTACCTTTCCATACTACTTTGTACCAATCCTGGTCACACAACTACCATTTTGTACTGTTTATACTGGAGATTGATGGCACTTGGTGGAATCTGCCACACATATTGAATAACACACTTGTACCTTTCCATACTATTTTATACCAATCCTGGTCACACAACTCCTATTTTGTACAGTTTATACTGGAGATTGATGGCACTTGGTGGAATCTACTACACACATTGAATAACGCACTTGTACCTTTCCATACTATTTTATACCAATCCTGGTCACACAACTACTATTTTGTACTGTTTATACTGGAGATTGATGGCACTTGGTGGAATCTGCTACACACATTGAATAACGCACTTGTACCTTTCCATACTACTTTATACCAATCCTGGTCACGGCACCAAATTGTAACACCCTCCCTAACCTATACCATCCCCTACCTATTTCGACTTCCGATTTATTATAAAAACATACTTATACTCAAACGTTTCCGAATTCCTACCTACTTAGTAACTAGTTTGGCCAATGATCGTTCTAGTGGGAACTAGGACTCTTATTATGATCCAGTAGTCCCCCTCGTTCTATAGAGGTAGCTTGTGCTGTTGTCCTAAATTAAGTCCCTACTTATCCAATTCACCTTCCTAACATAATTCTGTACCTACTTAATTTACTTAATTATCGCAACATATAACCTATCGTGATTGTTTGGAAAACAGAATGTAATGAACTATTAATAAGATTACCTACCTAAATTTCTAGGCTAACCTATTTTTAGGTTACTAATTTAAATTTAGAATATGATAATGAATAAACTTTCTATCGACGTAATGTAAGCGTAATAAGACTTATTTCGAGGATTTTAGCAACAGAGTATGTAAGTGAAGCGAACAGTAATAATACACAAATATTTTTATTTGCCCCCCCCGAGGTCAGGGCTCCTCCAATACGCCATGACAGTGAGTTGCACCAACACAGATCAACTCCCCTCTGCCTTATAAATATAGCAGACGCCACTTGGCCTAGTCCACTTTGTTCAAGTTATACCGCGGCAGCCGGTATAACCCTTTACCCCAAATCCATAACTGGATTACACTTGTATTATATAAATACAAAATCGTGACATTC
Source organism: Eilema sororculum (assembly GCA_914829495.1). Classification (NCBI taxonomy): domain Eukaryota; kingdom Metazoa; phylum Arthropoda; class Insecta; order Lepidoptera; family Erebidae; genus Eilema; species Eilema sororculum. The sequence goes on along the minus strand of OU618545.1, from coordinate 8,338,071 downwards.
AATTACAAGAATGTTAATATTCGTTAATGATAATTTCTCTCACTTATTACAACCGAATAAGCTCAATTGAATACAAAAGTTCAGGCATCACTGTGCATATAGTATAATATACTGATAGTTGCGATCAAGACCAACTCATTAGAAGCCGTAGATTTCAATATAGAATAGATAGGTATTTCATACAGTAGTCTACACTTGCTACACTTCTGATTGAAACTCATATAGAAATTACATCTTCTATTGAAGACATTCATATACAAGAACTTCCGTCTAGGTTACCGGACAATAGAACATAGGTCCATAATTGGACGGTTCTCAACTACCGTGAGAATGCTCCACTAATATCCATTCAACCCAATTCAATCAAATAAATGCACCAAGTATTATATTTGGTAATATAAATAATATATTGAATAATGACATTCATAATCAATCGGTCTATGGTATCCAATAGCCAAATGACTTAACTGAATCTTACTAGATTACATGTAGATAGGTGAGTATTTAACCACCTTCTGATATTCGTCACAATGATAACCATGCCTTTCACATTCAACTGGTATTATGTAAGATCTATTTCACATTTTATTATGAAGGTAGTCAACACTGAGGATACACTTTAGATAATCGTTGTTAAATGCCTGGATTCCAACCCGAAATCCCCCAGTATTCATTCACACCAAAATAATAGCCTAATAACTTCATTATAATGAAAACCGTTCACATAACTTAAACGCAATTAACTGACTATCAAAAACCTATACAAATTCGATTCTACCTACATAGCCGACGTCCTATATTACCGCGAGAAGAATGTGTACCTATTCCTTCTACCTATAAAAACTATATATGTGTTTTAACCCCAATAAACTCCTCCCTTTAGTTAATTCTAAACGTGTGGTGTGTAATGTACCTACTCCTATTCTGTAAGGGAACAAGCTAGTCAGACTTGATTTTGTATGACCTATGACTGTGTGCTTGCCTTAGTTAACGGCCGAAGCCAGGGATGTTAACTAAAGCCCTAACGAGATATATAATTGTGTGTATAAATAAATATATAAATAAAGACTGAGCTATCAGCTCCAACGACACCGATACTTCGGGCCACTGGTCACCGATACCCAGAAGGCTTTATTCGACCCTGAGACAGGTAAAATCGAATAGCTGCTCGCCTTAACTTGATCAGCTCCCTAGCTAGACAGAGGACAAGGGCTTCGTTGGCACCGTTAGATGTTCCACCCAAGACCGATCACTTCGATTGGCTTTCCTAAGGGACTCCTAGCTAAAAACCCCCCCATCACTGCTGCTTGTATGTTATCTACTGATTCTACCCACTTCAGAATCCCTAATCTCCATTCCCATCCTGCCTTGATTCATGAAGTCACGGGGAAGACTCTCCCAAGCGTGAGTAACTACTCCATATGAGCCCTTTAGCCCATACTTCGCAGTCACAGAATTGGTGTCCTATCTCAGCATAAATCGAGGCGGGTTTATATAATATTCACTAATACCCCAATTCGATATTCAAAATCCTAACAATCCACTCGACAGGTAGATTTCCAAATCTCCGTTCCCATCCTGCATTGTTTCATGAAGTCACGGGGAAGACTCTCCCAGGCGTGAGTAACTACTCCATATGAGCCCTTGAGCCCATACTTCGCAATTACAGAAATGGTGTCCTATCTCAGCATGAAACGATGCGAGTTTTATATATTCTCAACACTTGAAGTTACGTTAAGATTCTCAAATAATTTCAAACGCGAATAAAATTAATGTACAACGGAATTTTAACATAGTAACCTCCCAGTACCCTCTTAACACAATTTATTTTTATTACGCGAAATGACCCACCAGACTTTCTACTCCTGACCACCTCTCTCCAGCAGCTCCCAACAATTAATGAATAATCTTTTCCCTGTCCTCAACTATCCTCACCCCAACCGCAATGATCCCTACTTCTCGAAACAAAATATCGTACGATTCCAACCAGCCAATCGTAGCGCTGTTTGAAATCATTGTCAAATCAATATATCCACAAATAATTCTAATTTGGATTTATCTTCCTAGAAATCGTTCAAACTATAACTTAAAATTATTGTATTTATTTTCAAATTAACTGCGATCAATTAATATCGACAAAATCTTATCCATTTAGTATTTTTGCTTAAATATGTAACGTATATCTCTGATATTCGACCAGAACTTCCTTCACATACGAATTTCGTTCAAAAACTTAAAGTTTAATAAAACACGGCATTTGAATATTCAAATAAATAACTGATTTATAAATGTCCTTATTTGTTTAATTAATCTTTAAAACCAAATTATCGTAATAATTTATCACGTAATTTTATATTCAAAAAGGTTTTTCTTCATTTCTCATATAAATAAACATAATTTATATTAGCGCCATCTGTGTGATTAAGAATGTACTTCTACTACAACAGATGACAGATTTCGTTCCGTTACATCTCGACCCCCTGAATGTTGACGCAGGTACAAATCTTTCCCAATTTTGTCCGGAGTAAAGATTCACCCTAACCTATAACCAATATATTGTCATTGAATATTATCCCAATTTAAAATCTTCCCTATAATTAGAAAATGTTGAATCCTCCCTTACATAATCGATTCCAGTTATAATCCAATTCCTGCACATTTTTGTTTTATGTAGTGTGTAATTTAACCCAACATCAAAATAGTTACCACTCGAGCCCACCGCCAAGTTTGTTAGTGAACTTGATCTCAACACGACACAATATCCAAGTCAGAATTTGACTCAACACTGAAGGCAGTGGGTTGTGAGGCCACTGAACGATAAGCGAACCGGATAAGAGATGAGGCAAGAGACGCAATCTTATGCTCTCTATGCGATCTAATATCTCCACCCTCGCGTAAAAGCCAAATTCCTTAAAGACTATTAGACAATAACGTATGTTTACGACTTCACCCCACTTGAAATAGAATCGACAAGCAAGTACTCTGATATGGGCGTATGTATAGTGTGCTTAGATCTTGGCCTTGTGAACCGAATTGTATAGTTGATGAATTATGAAAGTACCTTAACGGTATGCCTAGACTTTTGAATTCTCAATATCAAAATATGTCTTTTAACCTAACTCCTGGCAATCCTTCATAATCCAACATGTGGTGCGTACAGGGAATCAAACCATAACACGACCTCTCAAACACTCCCCCCCTTTAAAATAATACTGATTGGGATGACCCTCCATTCTGAATTTAATGACTACATCCAGCTCCACTTCAGCCTTCCACATCTATTTTAAATCCCAATCATACCTAGTCGACAACCCTTTTGCACTATCAGAGTCCGCTTTCGCGACTTTTCTCGCTGCCAACCGATCAGCATTATCATGTAACAACATAGAGGTGATTATGTTTTATTTCATTTTACATATCCTACTCTTTCTTGTACTCCCTTTTATCTAATTTATGTAGATGTTAATTCTTTTTCCTTATATATATAAATATGTACACATATAGATATAAATACATATACATATATATTTTATGGTAAAGCCGCCCTACGCCCCACCATCTGAAGGGATGATTTGATTAAATTCAATTTGATAAAATAAAAATAAATCTTATTATAATAATGAAAGATTTCTTTCTTTACTAATTTCCACCTCATACCGTCAGATGGGCTTTACCCTATCCTCCAATTTTGTCTCTCTTTTTTTTTTTTATTTTTTTTATTTTTTATAATTAACCAATACATCTTACAAAACTACATTTAAATATAAAAACTACAACTAATCACTATAACTTAACTCTAAAGTCTAAACCAAAACACTACAATACAACAATTAAATCAATGTAACTTATAAATCCTACAATCTTAAATAATGACTCCCCGATCCAGCCCCAGCTTCAAATTGTCAAATGTAATATTTGGATAAATGTATAGCATTAAATTTTCCTCTTATTTCCTTGGTTTGAGGATCTACCAAAACATACACATTCCGATAAGGACTTTCTGCTATAAGGAATGGTCCTTCATATATCGCCTCGAACTTCTTGGTTAATTTTAAAGAAGCGTCAGACTTGTTTAATCTTTTAATTTTCACCAAATCTCCCACTTGATATTCAACTAATCTGTATCTTTTATTGAATTTTAACTCACGATTATCCGCAGCTTGCCGTAAATTTACCCTCACCTGTTCTCTAACACACGCCAAGTCCAAATCTACCCCCTCCTTATCAATAATCTGATCGAAAGACAGACAAGTTGACTCTCCATACATTATTTCACAAGGAGTAAACCCAGTACTTTCATGGTAAGTATTATTATATAATTTTTCCAGTTTAGGTAGAGTGTCAACCCAACCTTTATGATTTTTGCTATTATACGTCCTAAACAATCTTCCTAATTCTCTATTCACTCTCTCCACTGTATTTGGACGAGGATTCCTAACTGTTGTGTAAACTACTCTAATCCCTAGCAACTCCATTTCCTCTTTCCACGCATGACTAGTAAACTGAGTTCCATTATCCGACATTATAGCTTTCGGTTTTATAATTTCAGTAATTTTTTTCACTTTGCTAAGTACCGCTCTCGTAGTAGCCCTTTTTAAATCAAAAAATTTCACGAATTTACTAAACGAATCCTGTAATACTAATATGTAATTCATCCCGAATTTCCCTGACGGTAAAGGCCCGTATATATCCACCATAACTAAATCTCCTATGTCTTTCGTAACAATTGAGCAACACGGTCCCACCTTATTGGAATTAGAATGTTTCGTCAATTGACAAATACCACAAATCCTAACCAATCGTTTAACGTCCTTGGTCAAACCCTTCCAATAAAACCTTTCCTTTAAATATTTCAGCATCTTATAACTACCCTGATGTCCCATTTCTGAATGCACCTGATTAATTATTTCCTCTCTAAGGCATTCCGGTAAATAAATCGAACACCCTTTACCCCCCCCTCTCTCTACAAATAAAACATCCCCCTTTAGTTTGCATTTACTAGCTATCCCTACTAGCGCCTTTCCCGACCTTTCTGATTCGCAAATTTGTTCGATTAGCTTATTTATTCCTGCATCCTCTCTCTGTAAAACTGCCATTTGCTTTAATTTCCGAAATAACACCTTATTTTGTTCATTTTCCATATATAAAATACTAGGCATTTTAATCTTTTCCTCCTGTAATCTTTCCCCCTCCGGTGGATATCGCGATAATATGTCCGCCACTACATTTTCACTCCCCTTTATATATTGAATTTCATATTGATAATTTTCTAAATAATTGATCCAACGAGTTATTTTAGCATTATACAATTTCCAATTCTTAACAAATAACAACGCCCTATGGTCGGTCCGAATAATTACTTTTGCACCCCTCAAATATGTTTCAAATTTTTCTAGACAACAAATTACCGAATAAAACTCTTGTTCAGTCACCGTCCAATTTAACTGCGCCCCTCTCAACGCCTTACTATGAAAACCTAACACATTCTCTTGCCCATTATCATCTATTTGATATAATACCCCAGCTAACCCCACTTGCGAACAATCTGTCTGTAAATAATATGGTTTAGTAAAATCAGGATGATGCAATTGTATGGTTTTCATGAACGAAGCTTTGATACAATCAAAGGTTCGTTGCTCTAACTGTCCCCAGTGCCAAACTCTACCTTTCTTCAACATATCATATAATGGTTGAGCTAATTTATTGTAATTTTGAATAAACCTCCTATAAAAATTACATAACCCCAAAAAAGCCCTTACGTGTTTTATTTTCTTAGGAATTGGAAAATCTTGGATAGATTTGACTTTGTCTGGATCAGGTTTTAATCCACGAGTAGAAATTATATATCCTAACATTTTAACCTCCTCACAACAAAACTCACACTTCTTTATATTGCAAGTCATCCCAGCCGCGTGTAACTTCCCCAACACGACATCTAAATGCTCTAAATGTTGAACAAAGGTTCCCGTCGTTATTATGGCTAAATCATCCAGATAATTTACACAATATTCCCTAACTTCATGTCCTAATATTATATCCATAGCTCTACTAAAACTCCCCACTGAAGTCTTCAACCCCTGTGGTAACACATTATAAACGTAAGATTTCCCGTTAAAAGTAAACCCAGTATACTTCTTGCTATCTTCAGTTATCGGTATTTGGAAATAAGCATTATTCAAATCTATTATACTTATATAATTAGCCCCATGAAACGAATTCATAACATCAATTTGTATTGGGGGCTTCTCTGTTTCAGCCACCATAAATTTATTAATCTCTCTAGCGTCTAGTAATACTCTAATAGATTTATCCTTTTTAATGGTAAAGTTTAATGGACTACAATACGGAGTGGCTGACCTACTAATAATATTCAACTCTTCCATTTCTTTTAATTTTTCCTCAACTCTCCCTCTATAAGCATAAGGTATTGGATAACTCTTCTTAACAATAGGTACGTTAGCGCTCATAAGAATTCGATGTTGGTAGCAATTTGCCCTACCAATCCGTGAAGTAAATAATCCCTCGAACTTACACAGTAATTTCAACAATTTTTCGCTTTGCCTGAAAGTTAACACAACCCCCGTCTCTATTTCCGACCAATCCGCGCTTCTATGATTTGTTAACACTGACATAGATTCTTGAACCTCCTGAAAAGTGTCATTGCATTGCAATAGCACTTCCCAACTTCTCCAAACCGTGTATTTAAAATTACTCCCTACCCCTAACACTTTTAAAACATCAAACCTAACAAAATGTACCCTTTTGTCTCTAAATTGTGAATAACTTACTCCGAACTACGACCCCCCATTCTTTTATAACATTAACTATCCGAATAAGCCTAAACGACATTCTATAATAGATTATATTAATCCTACGACCCCCCATCTCTTAATAATTCTGACTAAACTTCCAAATAACTAAAAGAATTCACAATTATAACAACAGCACAATGTTCTGACCCCTTACCTACTATATACGGCAACAAATTGTACGGTATAGATATACCGTACCTTCCTTATAATTCAAATAAAAACATGTTTGCATTTATAATCTACCTATAATTCAATACTACATTAATTTTCAAGGATGCTAATATCTTACTAATAGTTGTTGACGTAGGTAAATGTATAAAACTTTATCATTATATAATTTTTTTATAAATCAACTAACACGGTTATTATATCCTTTCTAAATTATAAAATGTAATATAACTAACTAATATAGCTCGTTGGAGCTATAACTACCAAAACTAATCTGTTAAACTATATTGTTAATTTCAACATCATCATTGCAACCACATTTAGCAAAATACGTAACCATAACTTATCATAGTTATGTATACGTGTAAAGAAACGAGCGTTGTTTCTTACTAATATATTGACTAAATGTAGGTGCATGCCAAACAATATAATTACATACACCCACATATTCGACAATATAATTCGTAGCTACTCACTTTTAAAAATATACTATTCCAGTTACACCTATTCTATTTTTAAATCGTAATCTCACGCCAGGAAATTGTACCAATAACACGTACTCCAAATCGAACACTCATCCTAGTCTCACGACCACTAAATTGTACCGTGAAGCCAGTCTACTCTTAAATCCTGGTCTCACGACCCCCATTTTGTTCTGTTTATACTGGAGATTGACGGCGCTTGGTGGAATCTACTACACATATTGAATAACACACTTGTACCTTTCCATACTACTTTGTACCAATCCTGGTCACACAACTACCATTTTGTACTGTTTATACTGGAGATTGATGGCACTTGGTGGAATCTGCCACACATATTGAATAACACACTTGTACCTTTCCATACTATTTTATACCAATCCTGGTCACACAACTCCTATTTTGTACAGTTTATACTGGAGATTGATGGCACTTGGTGGAATCTACTACACACATTGAATAACGCACTTGTACCTTTCCATACTATTTTATACCAATCCTGGTCACACAACTACTATTTTGTACTGTTTATACTGGAGATTGATGGCACTTGGTGGAATCTGCTACACACATTGAATAACGCACTTGTACCTTTCCATACTACTTTATACCAATCCTGGTCACGGCACCAAATTGTAACACCCTCCCTAACCTATACCATCCCCTACCTATTTCGACTTCCGATTTATTATAAAAACATACTTATACTCAAACGTTTCCGAATTCCTACCTACTTAGTAACTAGTTTGGCCAATGATCGTTCTAGTGGGAACTAGGACTCTTATTATGATCCAGTAGTCCCCCTCGTTCTATAGAGGTAGCTTGTGCTGTTGTCCTAAATTAAGTCCCTACTTATCCAATTCACCTTCCTAACATAATTCTGTACCTACTTAATTTACTTAATTATCGCAACATATAACCTATCGTGATTATTTGGAAAACAGAATGTAATGAACTATTAATAAGATTACCTACCTAAATTTCTAGGCTAACCTATTTTTAGGTTACTAATTTAAATTTAGAATATGATAATGAATAAACTTTCTATCGACGTAATGTAAGCGTAATAAGACTTATTTCGAGGATTTTAGCAACAGAGTATGTAAGTGAAGCGAACAGTAATAATACACAAATATTTTTATTTGCCCCCCCCCCGAGGTCAGGGCTCCTCCAATACGCCATGACAGTGAGTTGCACCAACACAGATCAACTCCCCTCTGCCTTATAAATATAGCAGACGCCACTTGGCCTAGTCCACTTTGTTCAAGTTATACCGCGGCAGCCGGTATAACCCTTTACCCCAAATCCATAACTGGATTACACTTGTATTATATAAATACAAAATCGTGACATTCAATTACAAGAATGTTAATATTCGTTAATGATAATTTCTCTCACTTATTACAACCGAATAAGCTCAATTGAATACAAAAGTTCAGGCATCACTGTGCATATAGTATAATATACTGATAGTTGCGATCAAGACCAACTCATTAGAAGCCGTAGATTTCAATATAGAATAGATAGGTATTTCATACAGTAGTCTACACTTGCTACACTTCTGATTGAAACTCATATAGAAATTACATCTTCTATTGAAGACATTCATATACAAGAACTTCCGTCTAGGTTACCGGACAATAGAACATAGGTCCATAATTGGACGGTTCTCAACTACCGTGAGAATGCTCCACTAATATCCATTCAACCCAATTCAATCAAATAAATGCACCAAGTATTATATTTGGTAATATAAATAATATATTGAATAATGACATTCATAATCAATCGGTCTATGGTATCCAATAGCCAAATGACTTAACTGAATCTTACTAGATTACATGTAGATAGGTGAGTATTTAACCACCTTCTGATATTCGTCACAATGATAACCATGCCTTTCACATTCAACTGGTATTATGTAAGATCTATTTCACATTTTATTATGAAGGTAGTCAACACTGAGGATACACTTTAGATAATCGTTGTTAAATGCCTGGATTCCAACCCGAAATCCCCCAGTATTCATTCACACCAAAATAATAGCCTAATAACTTCATTATAATGAAAACCGTTCACATAACTTAAACGCAATTAACTGACTATCAAAAACCTATACAAATTCGATTCTACCTACATAGCCGACGTCCTATATTACCGCGAGAAGAATGTGTACCTATTCCTTCTACCTATAAAAACTATATATGTGTTTTAACCCCAATAAACTCCTCCCTTTAGTTAATTCTAAACGTGTGGTGTGTAATGTACCTACTCCTATTCTGTAAGGGAACAAGCTAGTCAGACTTGATTTTGTATGACCTATGACTGTGTGCTTGCCTTAGTTAACGGCCGAAGCCAGGGATGTTAACTAAAGCCCTAACGAGATATATAATTGTGTGTATAAATAAATATATAAATAAAGACTGAGCTATCAGCTCCAACGACACCGATACTTCGGGCCACTGGTCACCGATACCCAGAAGGCTTTATTCGACCCTGAGACAGGTAAAATCGAATAGCTGCTCGCCTTAACTTGATCAGCTCCCTAGCTAGACAGAGGACAAGGGCTTCGTTGGCACCGTTAGATGTTCCACCCAAGACCGATCACTTCGATTGGCTTTCCTAAGGGACTCCTAGCTAAAAACCCCCCCATCACTGCTGCTTGTATGTTATCTACTGATTCTACCCACTTCAGAATCCCTAATCTCCATTCCCATCCTGCCTTGATTCATGAAGTCACGGGGAAGACTCTCCCAAGCGTGAGTAACTACTCCATATGAGCCCTTTAGCCCATACTTCGCAGTCACAGAATTGGTGTCCTATCTCAGCATAAATCGAGGCGGGTTTATATAATATTCACTAATACCCCAATTCGATATTCAAAATCCTAACAATCCACTCGACAGGTAGATTTCCAAATCTCCGTTCCCATCCTGCATTGTTTCATGAAGTCACGGGGAAGACTCTCCCAGGCGTGAGTAACTACTCCATATGAGCCCTTGAGCCCATACTTCGCAATTACAGAAATGGTGTCCTATCTCAGCATGAAACGATGCGAGTTTTATATATTCTCAACACTTGAAGTTACGTTAAGATTCTCAAATAATTTCAAACGCGAATAAAATTAATGTACAACGGAATTTTAACATAGTAACCTCCCAGTACCCTCTTAACACAATTTATAAAACGCGAAATGACCCACCAGACTTTCTACTCCTGACCACCTCTCTCCAGCAGCTCCCAACAATTAATGAATAATCTTTTCCCTGTCCTCAACTATCCTCACCCCAACCGCAATGATCCCTACTTCTCGAAACAAAATATCGTACGATTCCAACCAGCCAATCGTAGCGCTGTTTGAAATCATTGTCAAATCAATATATCCACAAATAATTCTAATTTGGATTTATCTTCCTAGAAATCGTTCAAACTATAACTTAAAATTATTGTATTTATTTTCAAATTAACTGCGATCAATTAATATCGACAAAATCTTATCCATTTAGTATTTTTGCTTAAATATGTAACGTATATCTCTGATATTCGACCAGAACTTCCTTCACATACGAATTTCGTTCAAAAACTTAAAGTTTAATAAAACACGGCATTTGAATATTCAAATAAATAACTGATTTATAAATGTCCTTATTTGTTTAATTAATCTTTAAAACCAAATTATCGTAATAATTTATCACGTAATTTTATATTCAAAAAGGTTTTTCTTCATTTCTCATATAAATAAACATAATTTATATTAGCGCCATCTGTGTGATTAAGAATGTACTTCTACTACAACAGATGACAGATTTCGTTCCGTTACACCACCGTCGCCTTAAAGACGGATTAAAATAGAAGGGAAATTTTAATCATATCGGGAGTGTCTCGGTAGCCGAGTTGGTCAAGGCATTCCCCCTATAAGGGAAAGATCGTGGCTTCGAGTCCCGCCCGAGAAGATTCATTTTTCCCTATGTATTCGATATATGGGTCAAATTAACAATTGGCCAATTTGACTTTTGCATGGTAAATGTAATTAATGCTATTAATAATAGTAGGGCACTGACTGACCTCCGTCCCCCATGAGCGCGGGCTTGGGGTGACGGGTGGAGCCGCCTGTCACCCCAGCAGAAGCAGGCCACGGCGGCGGCGCGCTGAATAGCGCGCCTCCCCATTCCGGGGGCGAGTTGGGGACACCGTTGTCCCCCCTCCTGAGGAGGGCCAGACCGTAAGGGTTGGCCCTGGGTCAGCCGGGGTGCGAGGGATATGTCTATGACAACCTCACCTCCGGCCTAGCACCAAGACCCACAGTCGGCGCGCGGTTTTAGTCGGTTCGAGTCCGACATAACCTCCCCTTCCGGCTCCGGCAGGGGGGTATCCGAGGGGACTTCCGCACGAAAAAAAAAAAAAGCTGTTAATAATAGTCACTATTATCGTTAACAATAGTAAGTTGGAGTAAACAAGACTGATTTTTTTATATAAAATGCACAGAATTAGGTTATAGTAAAATATCGGAAATAATGTATTAAAGAATCCTATGTGTTAGAGTAAAACAAAAGATTTCTTTAATGCGTCTAAGTGCTTATTGGTACGTTGATTGCGGATAACTTTTTTATTAGCGGATTACTTAGAGCAAATATAAAGGTTCTAGCCAACGGAAATAATACAATATTCCCAATAAACTTTTTTTTTTTAAACAAATTCATTTATTTCATGGTTACAATCTAATGAACACAGTAACACAGTACAATATGATCCAATGATATTAAAATAAAGTTTGATGTAATCTGGTAGGTACCCAGCTTAAGATTAAACTTGTGTTTAGGGTACCAGGGATCCTGGTCCCCAGGAACCATTGTAGCATAGAGATCTATGTTTCCTAATAATGGTATTGAGGACAAAGAGCTGTCTCACGGTAAGAATCTGACACTCTTTATACAATTTATCTGTGGGATGCCTAAAGGGCTTGAAACCCTTAAGCGCAGCTCTCTGTGCTCGCTCCAGGGGTAGTAAGTGAGTTTTACCTGCTCCACCCCAGACCGAAATACAATACTTTACGAGTATTGATACAGTATGTATATACGAGTTTCTAGTCACAAGCAGTAATAATTACCAGCTGTATAATTTGTCTGTCTGGTGTATACCTTGGGACAGATATTTTGGACCTAAGTCGTGAGACAACCTAAAACACAATATACTTGATGAATTGGAGCTCGTCATCCGCTGTGGCATTCCGTGCTATCGCCAAAAGACGCCCAAGAAACGCGTACTGCGCGTACAGTACGTTTTGACCATATTTAAGATATGTTCCGAGGTATATAATATGTAATAAGCACTACGTTAAGTTACCTTTTCATATTCTGGAGGCAGTTTCATCTGATTCTGCTTTACAGATCTCAGATAAAATATTTTCTGATTATTGATGCTAAATTCTTTCCCAATCTGTTACCAATTCCCGTTTACTACTTAAGTTATTGTTTTATTTATTACGATTACTTCTGTGTTATACGTGTTTTGTATTGAATGTCTCTCTTCGATTTGAACTTTAATTGCAGATCTAGATCCAGTAAACGCTATCCAGAAAAATAACATGAAAACTTGGCAGTGAGTATTGTTTTTGGAGAACTCTGGGTGAAAACCAAATCTAATATAGTTTTTTCAATGAGATGAGGAAATAAAATTGAGGAAAGAACTATCAAATGACTACCATTAAAAGCAAAAGAGAGAAAATAAATCTACACGATAGTTAATCTATTTTTCACTATTTTACTACGAACGTTAAGAGATACTAAATACTCTCATTTGCGACTTAAAATAACGTTAATCCCAAAGATATATTACGTGGCATTAAAGTGTTAATTATTACTTGTAAAATATGCTCAGAACAAAATTGAAATCGTAAATTGAACACAGGGAAATTTACTCCAATAAATAAAGGGTCCTACCGAGACTTTTGGGGCCAAACCAACCTCACCTGCAAACGTATACGATCTGTTCGACGAGACAGGCTCTGCTGTAAGCTTCAAGTGTTCTGCTGTGGTAAACTGGACTATGATAGTCACTTCCATAAAAACCGTATAATACAAACGAAAAAGAAGGGGAAGTAAGGAGGCCATAAGCTTCGAGGTGAAAGTTAAGAATATAACTGATATTACAGAAAATAAAGTTTGAAAATTATTGATTGCTTTTCAATGCAGGTTTCTTTTTGCAAGGATGTTCAATTTCACTTTACTAGCAAATAATGGATCCAAAGTCTAGCGAAGCATTAAAATATTAGCAGTGAACATCTTTATTACCTAGTTTTATAAGTACCTATCTCTTTTACTGCTGAGTACCATTCTTTTAAAATAAGTATCGTAATATTTGAGCACGTGAAAAGAAACGATAAACTTTTAGATCGAGGTTTTATATTTTACAACCTCGATCTAGATAGATCTTTGATTTTATTTTTTTCATTTATACTCGCACAGTTTTTACTGCATCTGTATAGACTTTCGGGTTTGGAATGTTAATTTAGTTGGAATTCCAGTTTTCTTGTAACAAGCAGGAACATGGATTGTTGCCAGTATTTTTAGTTTAACTATATTTGCAAGTGCGTATACATATATGATGAGATCACTTGACTGTGAAAGCTCGAAAATCGGCTTAGAAATGAATGCAAACAAAACTAAGATTTTAACCAACAGTCGTGAACGCCCAATTATGATAAAAAATAACAATTCTAATGTCATATTCTACATATTCTAATGTCAATGACTACATCTACTTGGGAAAGCAAGTTTCATTTAAAACGTTGAGCAATGAAGAAGAAGTAACAAGAAGAATTAACGCAACTTGGAAGAAATTCTGGGCATTAAAAGAAATCCTAAAAGGGGACTATAGCCTACATATGAAAAGGACAGTATATAATACATGTTTGTTACCCTGCTTGTTGTATGGTTGTCAAACTTGGATATTTACAAACAAAATAAAACAGAAAATCAAATGCAGCCAAACATCTATGGAAAGAAGCATGTTGAAAATTAGAAGGATACAAAAAATTAAGAGCGAAAGCATTCGTCAGAAAACCAAACTCACCGACGCTCTGAGGCACGCACTACTACTAAAGTGGAGATGGGCCGGACACATATCACGATACACAGACAGGAGATGGACTATCGAAGTCACACGGTGGAAAGGACCAAAGGGGAAAAGGAATGTTGGTAGGCAAATAAAACGGTGGACTGATGACATAACTTTTATCGCAGGCAACGACTGGATACAGTCAGGCAAGGACAGGGAGTCATGGAAGAAGTTGGAGGAGGCCTTTACCCAAACAGGGGTCCATATTTTGTAATACTAACATTAAATATAAGTTATAATAATTAAAAAAAAAAAAAAAACTAACATTAAGCTAAAAACATATAAACATGTAACATTGGAAAAATATGGAATAAATGGCTTTATTATTATTATTATTATTATACATATATTATCTTACTAGCTTTTACCCGCGGCTCCGCCCACGTGGATGTCGGTTATCGCGACCAAACATAGCCTATGTCCTTTCTCATGGTCTAATCTACCCCTATACCCAATTTCATCAAAATCCGTTCAGTGGTTTAGTCGTTAAAGCGTAACATACAGACAGACAGACAGAGTTACTTTCGCATTTATAATATTAGTATGGATGGATATCAAACAAATAATATCTCGAAGGGATGATACCATATTATATAGCTAATAGTAGCACTGGTAGCATGAATTAGATTGAGTTGTTTATTCCATACACATACTACACGCAGTTACAAGGCACATAGTCATTCGGAGGAGCAGTCAGTTACTAATAAAATAAAAAACATCACTGAGTAGCCCAATAATAAATATGTTCTGAATACCACTCGTAATGTATTTCAACAAGTTATATTGCAATGACTCGCAATGATTCAATTCCACGGTGGCGGCGCACTGAGAAGCTCCTCCCTCCCCGTTCCGGGAGCAAGTCGGGGACACCGTTGTCCCTACTCCTGAGGAGGGCTAGACCGCAAGGGATGGCCCTGGGTCAGCCGGGGTGCGAGGGATATGTTGAAAACAACTTCATCTCCGGCCTAGCACCACGACCCTCAGTCAGGTCGGCGGTTTTAGTCAGTTAAAGTCCGATATAACCTCCCCTTTCGGCTGGGATTTCCGCACGAAAAAAAGCAATGACTCAATTAATTTAATCTCATTACCTACATTTGCAAAAAGAACACCGGTTTCAACTATAATTTTTTAAACATTTTATGGGTTATTTCAATTAAAACAATTAAGGTAATTAGTTAAAGTGATATTATGAGGCAGTCGGTATTCCTATCACGTTCAGGGTTGTAACGTCTTGTCGGTACCCTTCCATAATGTAGGCAAATGGAAGCCCACATTTATTTTATGAATCGATCGCTACTGAAAATTGTGAATGAAATCTAAAGTGTTTTAATCCATTTATCCATATAATCCCTTAAAACTTAAATCGAGTCGTGTCTGGGATAAAAACTGTATACAAATAAGTGATTAATTAGTACCTTATCTTTTTAGACACCCTTCGCTGCTGAACTAGCATTAATTTCATGGGTGTTTTCAATTTTTTTTGTGTTGCTTTAGATATTTTCTCTTTATCTAAGGGCAAAACCCGATTGCATACAAAACTTAATTATATTTCCGGCTTTGTTCTACACACAACCCTCTTCCTTTGGTTTCATTGGCTTTTACGGGATTGAATAACCCTCAACCCCTCTTTCTATGTGCGGAAAATTCTCACGGATACCACTCCCGCTGGAGTCGGTAGGGAAGGTTATGTCGGATTCGAATCGACTAAAACGCATGTCGTCTGTGTGTCGTAGGTCAAAGCCGAAGGTGAGGTAGACCCCAACAGGAAAGATGCCAGGGGCTTTGTCAACCTAGAGATTTTAGTGTGGAATATTACACAAATTTGTAAAAAGCACAAAAATAAATCTGCCGACTGATTAAATGTATTGTAATTGCAATTTGTCTCTACATTATTACATTTGGAAAATAAATGTGCACTATATTAAATTGATTACACATAACAATATCCGCCCGTATAAATAGATTAAATGTGCACTGGATACATTTTCCCTAGCGTCAACAACATCAACCTTGTTCGGTAAAATTGAGAATTGGAATATCGTAAAAAGTAATGAAAAATATTTAACTTTTATTTCACAAAGTGAATTGTTTTTCCTGTTGTTAGTTTAAATTAAATTTTGTTGAGCGCCGTCCGATAAGACAACAAAAGACGAATCGACCTCAATAAAAACAAAGTTTCAGAAATGAGGATTCAATTGTTAACGGTAAAATAAAAGTTAAACATTGTTTTGGGAAACTGAAAAGCTATTTGTTGTATAAAGTCTCGCTCAAATAAATAAAGCATTAATAACAATTTATTAATAAGATTTACGCGATTATCTTATTAGTTAGTTAAGCATGGTGTATTAACCAGTGATAGTGCAAGATGTGTCAAAGAAATAAATGAAAAAGTTAAGCATTTTAAATAAAAGTGTGCATGTTGTGCTGTTATACTTAAGTTACTTGCTAACATCTTTGTTACTTACCATGTTTATGAGCAAATAAATTTATATTTCTATTTCTAAGTGAACTTCATTGCAGGGACTAAAAAGCCCAACGCTATCACTAAGCGCATCATAAGTGAGCATGACGTAACGCCGTTATATTACATGACTTTTCAGAGAAATCTTTTGCGCATGTCTACTCGTTTAAAAGTTACTTTTATTCCAACTAACACCACTAAAAGTACGTTCCGGTACTTTATAAGACCTGTAGCGAACAAAACTGAGGATATATTAAAGTTAATTATTCATTCAAAGTGTTTTGTGTGGAGCGAACCACATTTAAAACGGGCAGCCAGTATTAACAGTAGAAATTGTTGAAAGAGTTTCAAACAAATTAGCAACTTAATTTGTGTTGAGGCATTGTTTGGACTGAGTTTTACACTATTGTAGTAGAGAACTAGTTAAGGATTATTTAAATTCGTTGCTAACAAGAGTTACGTACAGTATCCAGTACCCCACTTTTGATTTGGTGCATCACGACGGGTTGAAGGGGAAAATTAAATATGTATTGTAACATTTTGGTACAGTGGACATTTCGATACAGTGGACATTTTGGTAGAGTGGACATTTCGATACAGTGGACATTTTGGTACAGTAGTCATTTCGATACAGTAGACATTTTGGTGCAGTGGCAATTTCGATACAGTGGACATTTTGATAGAGTAGACGAGATGGCCCTAAAGGGTCCAGTCTCACTGCGGGTTTGGCTGAACTTCAATATTTTCCGTAATGCGACTGCCATATGACCTCCATAACCCATTGAAGACATTAAAGTATTGCGATTAGTATTGAAATTTTTAGGGCTCCAACTGCCCATTACGACTAGCATAGATGTTCATATGACAACCAGGACCGATTTAGCTTAACGGGTTCTTCTCTAGGCACAAAAATATCTAGATCAAGGCAAATAAACATATTCATGCATACAAATAAGTATTTGCACTGAGTGGGAATCGAACCCGGCCCAGCGCAGCATCCCTCGCGTTTACTACCACCACGCCACAGAGTCTGTAGCTGTGGAGTCTATCTATTGTATGAGTATTTTATTTACAATATATTTAGTTATACTCGTATGAGGAATTTTATTAAAGTTATCGATGTACTATTTTCCCCTCTCTTGTTTTCTATAAAGTACGGAAAGTCCTTAACCCTTTCGCCGCCGTCGTTATGTTGAAAGTGAGTGATAAATTATGCAAACATTTTATGTTAAGACTGGTGACAAGCTGTTACGTTATTTAACGTGACACTACGGTTAGAATTAGTAAGATTACAATTAGTTTCAACGAACCCGTGTTTTAGATTGTATAATGTAAATTAATTGAATAAATCACGTCAACGCCTCTGGGTATAAATACTCGAAATATACGAGTAATAGGTAATTGTGTATCTATTGTGTTTATATATTTAGTTATAATGATTTTTACTCCAAGTTGGAGCTACCAAAAGTCTTGTATTAAAAAGATTGGTAATGACAAACAGTAAAGTGTTTGGGTGCCAAGTGGGAGAAGTGTGTTAGTCTATCATCATCATCATCTTTGTGCTAGTCCCGGTATTATGTTCATTCTTGTTGCTGTAGTAAGTTTCCCATCTATATTCAAAAAAGAAGGACTGAGCGCTGTACGATGATGTTATCATCGCGGTTTAAACAGGCTGCGATCAAATTTTATTTTCTTAATTCAAATTAATTAATTCAAATTATTTCGTGTTTTCTACGGCTAAGTATAAAATAGATGAGTCATATATGTATGCTATATTTTTCAAAGTGTGTGTACACTTTAATGTGCATACCCTTGATGTTACAATTTTGTTACTCCCATTGATACTCCCGTTGACTATATATTATACTGGTGTGATCTTTCGCCAAATTAATACTTTCAGATGATTTTGCTTTCGAAACTGTGACCAAATTCTTTTTATACGAAACGACTATAAAATCAGTATAGTCAATTATTTTCATGTGTAAGATGTAACAGTGGCATTATTAGATTAATTATATTTCAAATGGAACCCTGAAATTATAACCCTAATAATGAAATCCCCAGGAAATATTTTAGCATCTAATAATAACTCTTAGGGTCAAACAGCGGCTCCAAAGTTAGGCTTACTAACAAAAAACATCTATTTGCTATTATACTCTAAGGGACTCAATTAAATCAGACGTTTGATCGTTGTTTAACGTCTCTGTTTGCTTAGGACCAACCCTATCTACGTGATTGACGTTATATAACTCACTGTGTGAGATGCCATATTGCATAAAATATCTCACACCAAACGTGCTATAAATAAGTTTAGCTCAAGTATTTTAGGGTTAGACTTTGAAAAGATTATCATAACTATTTTTTTAGGATTTTTATTTGCTCAGCCAAATTCGTGATGTATGTTTAGTTGCTAAAGTAAAACATTTTTCTTCCAGAAATATGTTTCAGTTGGAACTTTTCAGTTGGGACTAGTTGACTAGAATTAAAGTTAAAGCTTACGTACCTATGTTTACTGCCGAATGGAGAACAGCCCTATCTTTTAGTCGCCTGCTACGACACCCAAATGCAGAAATGGTGGGGCCACTCAAAATAGTTATTTATTTATTTAAATCTATAATATAAAAAGGCTCGCCACCTATTACATTGGGACCTAAACATAAACTGGCGAAATGTGGGTGCTAGCACCTCTGCCACCCCTTCGGGGAATACAGGCGTGAGTTTATGTATGTATGTATGTATCTATAATATAAAAATGAATCGCTAAATGTGTTGGTAAGCGCATAACTCAACAACGCCTGGACCAATTTGGCCAATTCTTTTTTTCAAATGTTCGTTGAAGTTCAAGGATGGTTTTTACGGCGAGAAAAATTCGAATAATTGCCGGGAACCGACATCCACGCGGGCAGAGCCGCGGGCGAAAGCTAGTGTAATATAAAAAGTGAATCGCTAAGTGTGTAGTGTAAGTGTAAGCACATAACTCAAGAAGGCCTGGACCAATTTGGCCAATTCTTTTTTTTAATGTTCAATGAAGTTCAAGGATGGTTTTTAGGCGAGAAAAATTCGAATAATTGCCGGAAAAGCCCTAAAAACAGCCCTTTTGTCGCGGAATAGGTAATTCTGTGAGCCTGGTACTTTTTGCATGGAAAACTAGGCTCACAGAAATTACAAGGAACGTATGCAGAATATTTTCTTTTCCCGGAAATAGGTTCCTATTAGTTGCGAGAATAGAATCAAGTTTCACACGGGCGAAACCGGGGGCATCAGCTAGTTTCAAATAAAAATGTGTATCCTTTACTTTTCAATTTGGGTGTTTCAGAGCTAAGACAATGTGTACAGTCATCATCAGAAAAATGTTGACGAGTAGAGTACTCAAAATAATCTTAAAACCAAAATTTCAATATTATATTGATAATTAGAGTACTCAAAAACAACTTTTCAGCATTCAGAATGGTCAAACTATCTTAGCAATCGGTCTTCCAGAAACATGTTAGTAAGCAGAGTGTTTATATTCTTATACACAATCACGCTACTCAATGGTATCTAATCAAACAAAGTTTCAAAATAATGTAGACAATGTCATTTAATCGCATTTTGCATCCCTTTTTTACTTATTTAGCCATCCTTTTCACACGATGGTCGGATAATGAGAGATAGGTGTATAAGTTCAGTTCAGTGTACAGTCCATTACCCATACCACTAGGCTACCGCAGATAACTAGTATGTAAGTAGTAGTAAATAAGTAGGTTTCAAGTATTTTACACATCATACGAGTATTTATTCCTTACGTATTCATACTCTTTTCTCACCAATGCATGTGCATAGTTTATGGCTTAAGCAACTGGCAACTATAAAAAATACAAAAGAAAGTGACATTAATTTGACACATTTTCTATCCTTTTCTAACTAATACACCTATCTCTCATCATCCGACAATCATGTGAAAAGGATGGCTAAATAAGTAAAAAAGGGATGCAAAATGCGATTAAATGACATTGTCTACATTATTTTGAAACTTTGTTTGATTAGATACCATTGAGTAGCGTGATTGTGTATAAGAATATAAACACTCTGCTTACTTATATGTTTCTGGAAGACCGATTGCTAAGATAGTTTGACCACTCTGGATGCTTACAACTTTTTGATTACTCTAATTATCAATATAATATTGAAATTTAGGTTTTAAGATTATTTTGAGTACTCTACTCGTTAACATTTTTCTGATGCTGACTGTACATAAATGAAGTGCATACTAAACTTTAGTAGAAACTAGAATTATAAACAGATATAATATTTGTTCAAGGAATAGGCTCACTCTCTATAACTTAAGGATGTTAATATATTCTATATCTCCTGGTATTACAGTCGTGCATAAAAATGAAGTTTAACGCTAGTACAATGAGTATCCCGAAATAGCTGAAACAATAAAATAAAGCAATAAAACGAAAATATACCAAGCGGTAAAATAAAACTATGCCGACCAAAAATTAAGACAAACGAAACACCACTTCGGTTTTAAACTAAACGCTTATTTATTTTATAACACTGCAAGCGTCATCAGTTGGCCATTTCCATAGATACGGATGGAAATCCATATCTTTCTTAAATTTTTACATTATTGCTTGATTCGTAAGGAGGAGCTTGATGTTTTCCCCAAGTAATGAGCTATGTAACGCAAACATATTTTTTCAAATAGCACTAGTAGTTACAGAGATTAGCGCTTACGAGCATACAGACTTTTCAACTTTATCAATACTATATATTACTCACGCATAAACCACTCAAATCTGGTATAGGGGTAGGGTTCACCTTGAGTAAGGACATAGGCATGTTTGGTTGCGATAACGGGCAAAAGCTAGAATATTTTTTTTATTTGTTTTTGTTTTTTTTTTGTTAGTAGGTACGGGTAAATGTTGTAATATGGATTTTTTTACCCACTTTTACCCGCAGCTGCGCCCACTTGGATGTCAGTTATCGCGACCAAACATATCTCCTTTCTCATGGTCTAATCTACCCCAATACCAAATTTCATCAACATCGGTTTAGTAGTTAAGGCGTAAAAGCGTAACATACAGACAGACAGACAGAGTTACTTTCGCATTTATAGTATTAGAATGGATTTAGATTTTTGATATCAATGTTATGACAAGATTCTTGTCCTCCATTGGAGCTTTGTGACCTTTTACGATTATATTATTTGCGGTCGGAAATAGAAAGCCAATAACCATATTGAATCTATTTCCTGTCTAAGATTGGCTGTAGACATCAGTAGACATAAAATATAGCACTATCTGTTAGGTATGGAACATCGTATGACCGTAAACTATGACTTGAGGTGAAATGATTAATCGTTTGGGCCACAATATGATACTCATGAGATTCTGGACTTATAACCAGACGTACATATAATAATGCTACCGGTAGAAGCAACATCTTTCCACTTGCTACCATCCTGGTACAACTGGTGTTATGTGTAAGTGTAAACCGTTCAATAGATGCGGGTAAAAGTTAGCACATAGATGGGACCATAGCATTTCTTCACTTTTCATACCGAGTAAAGATTTCGACCGCAGGTTGAGCCGCGGGTATCAACAACAGGTCTAAAAAGGCCACTATACTGGAATCGTATGAGGATAATATTTTGTCATGCAGCATTCTTTATACGAAATTAGAATCTGCTAGTCACCATTTTACGATTTTATAGGAATCCATTGCTAGGCTTTCATGTTATTAATAACTTTTAAACTATCACGTTCCATATACAATAATGTTAAATATTCCACAACATCCTACATAACGCTATCTAGACCCATGGTAAGCTTAACTAGCTTGTTTTATGGAATCTAAAACATAATTATAAACATACTGAAATATATTTTTTTGTAAATACGTACATATTATACATAGAAATACCCAGACCAATGAAAATAGCCATATTCATGCATTTGCCCTGAGCTGTGATAGAAACCGCGCCTCCTGAGTCCTGCGTGGCAGTCGCGTTCACTACCGTCACGCCACAGAGGCTGTCGAAAGGTACACACATACAGCCGGTATAACCTGGTCGAAACGTCAGGCAAATCAAAGGTATGTATGTACCTATACCATGATCGCGTTAATTCCCGTTAACATTATTGTACATTCATGCTCATTTTTAGCAGAATCGTTCGACGGTCCGTTTTAAAGCCCGCAGGTCTTTTATGAAAATTATGCATTGTGTAAGATAAAATTGCGAACTTTGCAATACACGTTGTGAACATAATGATAACCGTAGCAATAAAATACAATTTACATTCGACAAGTATGCATAACCGAGCAGGCTATGAAAATGCGTCATCCCCGTGCAAATTTTATTCGTCATTCTACCGAATTACACATCGTTCAGACAGATTTTATGTAAAAGGGCGCATTCATATATGGCAAAGATTTTGTTAGCTGGTGCAGGATTTTAGTAATTAAGAGTAGTACATAATTAGATTGAATGAATTATATTATAGTAGGGTAAAAAAGGAAATAATAATGCGAATTTAGTCATAAGCATCTTTTAGCAGTTAAGAAGTTTATTCATATATTGCTCCCTCTGCTTTTTACTTTATGGCGACCCTGCTTCGCCTCAGATAATGTGTATCTCTCAAAGATTTTTGTAGCATACAGAAATACATTTTCTCAAACTTGTGTATATCCCCAAAAATCTAGGTAAAATAACCTCCCAGTGAAATGGCCAACTATATAATAATATGTTTTTCATAGGAAGTTTTTCTTCATCGAAGCATTAATCCCAGTCGCATCAGAATCTTTCATCTTGGAGTCTGGGGTCCACTTTTTCTATTGTAACTGCTTCTTTTTTGTCGTGCGGAAATCCTCTCGGATACCTCACCTCGCATGACACCCGTGTAAAGTGGCCTGCAGGAGTCCTACGGGCCCCTCAAGTTGAGTCTATTTTAACTGCAGGTTTGGTTAGCCAAGTTCGATATTTTCCGTGAAGCAACTACCATTATGACCTAAGCCTTCCATATTCATCCGTTAGCGAAAAAAAACAGTAATGGATGAATATAGTTCAGTTATGATCATCACCAGATAAAGATGATGAAGATAAATGTAGTAATATTGATAAATCAATGAAACATAGGGCCATATCCTTAAATGTAAATTTCGCCCGAGGTGTGACCGTTTTAATACAATGGAGACATTTGGATCAAGGACTTTTAGTAATGACGTTATTACGATGGTTCATTCCTCACATTTTTGTACCAGTTTTCACAATGAAGAGGCCGTTCGAAATAATTTTGACATAAAAGAGATGTTTAATTTAACGTGCGGTTAGACTCTCATCTTTAAATAAATGGAGCTTAAGATTATTTTTAAAAAAAGCTCACCTTTTCGTGATTGCGTGTTTTGATTTGGCGTTAGATTTCTGAGTTGGGGAAAATACGTAATAAATTTAATAATGGGTGTTTTTATTTCTAAATGCTTTTCTATTTTTGTACACATAATTTATTTTTGGAATTCTGCAGTCATGGAATCACTTTGTTATCCGTCTGTATATCAAGACGTTTTTTCAAAACTCGTGGGGGTGAGGTCTGAATCATTACATAAAATATACCCAGATTGCCAAAAAAAAAAAAATTCAATCAGACCATTTTAACCTATTGCGATCTAATGTTAAACTTGTGCCATAACACCCAATATACCACTTTCGGTATCCGTCTATGGTCTACCCCACCTATCATTTTCAGCAAGGTTAAAGGTGCTCTATATTGCATTAAATTTTAAAAATTGACTTTCAAATGTACCCATGTTCAAATAGTTTACAACTCGAATACATATAGGGAAAAAGATACAACTATAAAGAACTAGTACAAAGTTGTACAAGAATCTCTTTAACCTAAACCTAGATACATCAAATAAATATGAATGATCACGCACTAACCGAAAAGAACATCAAAACAAACCTCACCATCTATTCCAAGCGATAAGAACAGGATAACTTCTGAAGACGTCAAAAGGAAATTGCTTAAAAAGAAACAAAATTATTCCAATGAAGCTTTATCAAAAAACTTCAGAGTGTATTCTCATAAATAGTATTGACTTGATTCATTGATGGTATTCGTTAAAATCCATCGCGTCGATTCACACCGAAAATTGCATCAAAATAATTCCGAGTTCAAATCTTTCGTTAGTGACTTCTCGACCAAACGAACGGGGTGCCGATAACTACATCTATTCAATACCAATTTAGATTGAACTGAAATCTTTTGGAAAATTCTGGACATTTCTAAATTAGGACTGTTGGGACTAGAATGTTGTGTGGGAACTTTTCAAATTTGTTAGAATATAGTTATCAGGTTTTGGTTCCGTATATCGTATCGACGAATACGTAGATAGAAGAAAAAATTCTACCTAAAATTTTATATTCACTTAGGTACGTATACTTTTGGCCCCACGCTATACGGGGTTATCGCCGTCACCGGGCACATTGGGAAACATAAACTATTTTGGCGGTGGACGTTTTCTTTAATCAAATGCGCAGTGTCAGACCTTTTTCGCTGGCGGGCGAACAAATTTCCAAAAACAATGGTTTCAATATTGCGAGTTTGGTGTGCGATGTTGACTTATGATACGACCTTATGAAGTTACCAATAGTAATCGAAATTGACTCCATAAATAATTGGAACAATAAAAGCGTCAGTTGGGTCACATTTCAATTTCATTCAATTACAATCCCTAAGGCAACAGTACCGCAATTGATCAAACTGAACTAAAAATATACGCACATGGATGAAAATCCGGTGAACCCAAGTGATTAAGACCACTGACCGATGACCGTTTTGTTGGGCCGATGAAACTTTTTAAATAAAACCTACTTTTCTCTCTCACGGGAATAAATTTGGATAGGGGATGGACCTTGCAAAAATTTGGCTTTTTCAAATAATTTATGTTTACAAAGGACAGAGTTTGTTATAATTAAAGGGTTTAGTAAACAACTTAATAATATTATTTCTACCCGAGGTACTTTATGTTACCTTGGTAACCGGATTTTGTTGTCAATTTTTGTGATTTGAGAATACACTTTTTGGTCGTACGAGGTTGCGTTAATATGACGTCACCTCGCCTGATAATAAGGTGAAGTTAAAGTCTCAAAGAATGCTAAGTCTCATTATCAGAATATTTGTCATGATAAGTATATAACTCTGTAAAATCTTCCAAAGAAACAATATTAATACTATATCTCAACATTCGGTAGTCACTGTTATGATTAGGATATAACAAAACATTTGACAATATATAACAATTAAAGAAGTAAATGAATGATTTAACAGGACCGTTTCAAACAACTTCAAAGTCTTAACAGCCGTTTTCAATTCTCTCATGAGTGAAATTCTAAAGATTTATATTAATATTATTACTCGAACCAAAGTGTACGAAACAATTCAAATGCCTCAACATTCTAAAGTATAATTATATCTCTTTGCGAACGTTCATTAACAAAAGTTTTGTTATGATGAATACGATATTTCGAAAGAAACTTACTAATTAGACGCGGATAAAGTTGTTTAATATTTTAGCAGCTTACACTTTCTTGATCAATTTTGAATCTGTTGTTGGTAAGTGTAAATAAGATTATTATTATCGCATGTTTCTGCAGCTCGCAAGGTACAAAAGGAGCGTCGCTGACTCCCTCTGGACTTTGTTGTCTCTTGTAATAAAGATTTAAATAAAACGTCTTGCTATCTAAGTAAGGAATTTTATTATTGAATGATTCTGCGGTGGCTTCTATTTTTCAATTTGAATGACAGAGTTTTGTATCACGTACTGGATAAAGACGCGTGGACGATGTGATGTGATGTAATATGACTACAAAATATCAGTTTGGTTGGCAGGTTTGTAAAGTTATCATAAGGTTAATTAAAATGTATTTTTATTTTCAATAGCATGTAATTATCATTAATTTGTTGATCTGTACTATCAGATCGTTCAACTACTGTGTCAGTGTTACCAAAATCTATCTATTCGCATTGGTCGGTATCTATCTATGTAGACTATATTTGTACATACAAATAAAGTTTATCCATGTTCTGGTACTCATAGTAACAGTTAATCTTCATTCAATCCCATATAACACTGTGAATATGTCTTAGAATAAATCATGTCATTCATGTAGTCGAGATAGCACGCAATGTAAATAAACGCTTTCACGAGTTGTCCCGTTCAGAGATATTTCCTTGCAAGTGGAGCGTCTTCGAAGTCTTGAAGTTTTCCCACACTTCCCGGGAAACAATGTGGGTGCACAACTTGCGAATTGCATTAACAAAATGAGTTAGCAAAGTACACATACTTTCTTGCAACTGCCTAAGTTTGATCAATTACCTTGGGGCAGGAAACTTATACTATCCCACGATTTTCAAAGTTCTGGACGTTGAAATTATAATGGATTATCATACATGACTTTACTTTTAGTTATAGAATTTGGGTAAAATATCTTGCCCTTTATTTACTTTACCTATAAATCATATTGTGTAATGTAATTTATGGCAGGAGTTCAGTAATCAATTTTATTCTGTAGATATATTAGTTGATTAGCTCTCTCTCATAATTTTATCAGCTAACTCGTATCAAATATATTTATCATCATTATCGCTGCGCTAGTCTCTTGTACTTCGGATACCCGCGTCCGCTCTTTTACTCTTTCTCTTGGTGGTTTGACTCATCATAGCTTTCACATGAGCAACTACCGTGAGACTTCCCAACCCTGAAAGAAAATCTCTGCATCACAGCCTCTTCCATAACCCAAAAGGTATACTATCTAGTAGAAGTGTTGACTTTTATAAAAAATTATGACATTGTATAAAAATGTATAAAATTTGAATGAATTTATTAATGCATTTATTATGCTAACTGTTAAGTTCGAAAAACATTGGAAAAAATGAAATGCTCAAGTGAGACTCGAACTCACGACCTTTCGCTTACAGGGCGACTGCTCTGCCAACTGAGCTACTTGAGCATTTCATTTTTTCCAATGTTTTTCGAATGTATAACATCTTAGAAATACAGATAAATTTATTGTAATAAATATGACGTCAGATGTCACACTATTTAATTGATTTATTAAACTAAACGTCTCTCTAATAGAGTTATATAGTTGACGTTGTATAGATGAGTAGGGTCGACAACGTTCGAGTGACATTTTGGTGTAGTTAGGGTTTGTGCGAATCGGTGATCACTCACCTTTTTGAGAAATGACCACAGTTAACGATAAGGTAAGAAAAGATTTTAACCGCATGTTTAGGCTTTCCGATGTTTTATGCGTATGCACGCAGCAGGCGCCAGCATTACATAGTTTCCTGTAAATAGTAGTTATTTATGCATGTCGAGGGTTGGGTGTTAAAACCCGATAAGTGAAAAAAAAAGCGAAATTAGTTTTATTAGCCCATTAGAATCAGAATTTTTTGCTCTTCCTAGTGATGTTTCCAGATAACCCTATTTTAGAGTGTAACATAGAAATGTACTAACCAAATAACCCAGTAAGTGCATTACTAAATAATAATTTTAGTTGAAAATACTCTAAAGCTAGTTATACTTAAAGATTTCAAATTTTGTTTTACGAGAGAACCCGATAAAATGTATTTATTGGTATTGAAATCTTAAGGATAACCACGTCAATCACACTAATACAAAAGATAAAAGCACATAATTTTGTGTAACGGATTTTAACACGAGAAGTAATTCAATAAAAAACAAAAAAATCGAAAATTAAAATCAGTATAAATGAATTAATGGGTTTTAACTCTAGATGATTTATCCTGAATACACGTAATACGAAAACATAAAATACAATAAAATATTTTTATTGGCATTTTATATCTGAACTATAGCGTAAAAATAGAATGTTTGTCAACGTAAAACAAGGTAAATATTTTTTTATTTCCTATGAAATGTATAATAGGTAAGGTTATAACCTCCGCTTATACCCGGAGAGAGTTTCACTACGCAACACCGTGTCCTTGTCATGGCCCTCCGCGTAAAACCCAAAGGTAAACATGTTGAGCGCGGCCAACGCAGAACCAAGTGGTGGCTGCTTGATGAAGCCAAGTCCCAGAGTTTCGTCTCAGCTATCGGTGCGCTAATATATATATATAAGTGCGTTATAATATGCTATAAGTGCGCTAATGCTGTAGTCGAACCCGTGCAAGATTGCTGGGACGAGATTCAGGCAGTTAATCTTGAGGCGGGGAAGGCAGTGCTCGGCACGCCCAAGGGTGGACGCAAGTGTGACAAGGACACCTGGTGGTTGAACGACACAATCCAGAAGGAGATCAGGGTGAAGAAAGCCCTCTTTAGAAAGTGGCAAGCGTCCAAATCTCCCGAAGACTGCGACAAGTACAAAAGCGAACGAATAATAATAAACGTTAATAATGAACGCGCCACTAGGAGAGCCGTAGCCAGGGTCAGACGAGACCACTTGCAACCGCTATACATCAAGTTGGAATCGTTTGAGGGACAAAAGCTCATCTATAAGTTGGCGCGCTCCAGGGCTGAAGCGGCGCAGGCTATAACCTAGTGCCGCTGCATCAAAGGCCCTGGGGACAATCTGTTGTACGAGGAAGTCGCGGTGAAGGAGAGATGGCGCTCATACTTCCACGAGCTGCTGAATAAGCAGCATCAAGAGTTGCAGCCACCAGAACTCCCTCCAAATCAAGGACTAGTGCCGCCGATAACGCCTGCAGAAGTCCAGACTGTCATTCGTCGCATGAAAGAAAAAGAAAAGAAAGAAAGAGGGGCCCGTGGTGTGGGCATCCTCGCTAACCTTTATAACCGTGTCCTCCTCACCGGTAAAATCCCAAACAAGTGGAGGCTGAGTGTCATTACGCCAGTCTTCAAGGGTGGTCTTCGGTGAAGGAGTGTGGTAGTTACCGAGGTATAAAGATAATGTCCACCATGAAAGACCATGAAGCTTTACGAGCGGATAATCGATTCCCGGATCCAACAGAAGAGTACCCTCTCGGAGTGTCAGTATGGGTTCCGCTCCGTACACGGGACTATGGATCCGGCGTTCGCCCTAAGGATCGTCGCGGAGGGATACAGGGCGAGGAACACGCCCCTGCACTTTCTATTCCTAGACATGCAGAAAGCCTTCGACTGTGTGCCTCGCGCGATGATCTTGTGGGCATTGAGGTCCAAAGCAGTCCCAGAGGCTTACATCGACACCATCCGAGACTTTACCGAGATTCCGGTTCCGTGCTTTGGACCGCTGTTGGCGACACAAAAACCTTCCCCACCACCGTCGGGGTACACCAAGAATCCGTAGTTAGTCCCATACCTGTTCAGCTTGGTATTAGACGCTTTGTCGGACAGCATCGGAGACTCACATGAGCAGCCTCCGTGGTTGCTTATGTATGCTGATGACACTGCGCTGATGGACGCAGATAGGAACAGATTGGTTTGACGCGTGAAAGTTTGGAAGGAGGCACTTGAGAACGGCGCCGGTCTGAAGCTTAATGTGGCGAAGACTGAATATTTGGCGTTAAACTCCACAGATCCCATACCCGTCCGCATAGGCGATCACTTGGTCGAGCGCACGGATCAGGTTAAGTACCTGGGATCTGTACTTCACGTTTCTGGTGACATCGACTACGACGTCAAGGCACGTATTGCTGCCGCGTGGGCTAAGTGGCGGGAAATGACTGGCGTCACATGCGATGCTAAAATGCCAGTTAGGCTGAAGGGGTAGGTCTATAAAACGAGAGAGAGCCACCTCCGCTGGTGCGGCACCGTCGTGCGGCAACCGCCCAGCTACGTGGGTAACAAATGCCTGGCAATGGTGCCCCCAACGGCTTCAGGTAGAAGGGGTAGGCCCAAGAAGTGCTGGCTTGGCTTCGTGGAGGGTGACATACGTGCAAACGATCTCACTTCCTTGGACGCCCAAGATCGTGCGAAGTAGAGGAGGAAGAGCCGGAAGGCGGACCCTGACCTCCGAGGGCACCGTGGCCTCGAATGCAATCAGGACTAACGTCTTTATGTGGATGATGATGATGAGGCATTTTTAGTACTACTCAAAATACACGTGCAACTATCAGTCCATCTGGAGCAATTATACCAAAGATAGATACCGATCAGTATTATCAAAAAAAAAGATCTAGGAACGATGTGCAAATAAGAAATCATTCCCGAGGAATTTCATGGGTGGATCCACAGCCTGAAAACATATCTGAATCTAAAAGCGACAGTAATTACCTATAATAAAAGGATTATCGTGATTTACTTGATTTTTGTTCAAATAATAAAGCGAATAATTAATAGAAACATAATTTTAATTTTGGGGTAAAACCCAATAAGTCAGCCCCCAATTTACTAATTACAATTTTATGCAAAAGTTTATTATTAAACATGACAAAAATCATAAAATATAGTATAATGGATATATAATTTTGCTAAATTACTAAGTAATTTGCATCAATTTATTATATTTACCTATTTTTTATTGCCAGCAAACTTTAACATCGATTATCTCGAAAGTTAATTTTTCGCACTTAACGGGTTTGAACACTCAACCCTCGATATTTCAAATCATAAGAATCATAATTGCTGCTGCGAAAAATAAAATACAGATTCGAAATTTCGGTCTAGGTCTGGTTTCTATTTGAAAACTCTTAGTTGGAGTTATGAAAGCAATATGTATGGACAATAAGCTCAGAATCTTTCTTTTAATATTCAAGCTTATATGGCGAGTGAGTCAGACGATATTACAATATCAGCAAATAAAGACTGAAACAAAACATATTTATTAAATTAATTTTTCAGTATTAAATAATGCTAACTATACAAATCAAATACATGGGAAAAATGAATCTTCTCGGGCGGGACTCGAACCCGCGATCTTTCCCTTACAGGGGGGTATGCGTTGATCAATTCGGCTACCGAGACACGCCCGATGTGATTCGTATTTTCCTTCTATTTTTATCGGTATTTTTATCGGACATTGTCAAAACATTCCCCCTGTAAGGGAAAGATCGCGGTTTCGAGTCCCCATGAGAAGATTCATTTTTCCCTATGTTTTGGATTCATATTTATTCAATTATTATTGAATCGTTATTCAATAATTTACGTGGGAGTTTACGCGAATGTTACACATTGAAATAATAATTATGCTGTATAGCTACCGAAACTTCGGATACAGTGTAAATACCAAATAAATCGCCATAGAATCCGTTAAAAATACTTTTACTTATTGAATCTTTTTCCATTGTAGGTGGTAGCTCGCGAAGCGAATGGCGGAGCAGCATCGGCGCCGTATTCTCTAGCAGTGCGACTGTTGGACCAAAACGACAACGCACCAATGATACCTAAAACACAACCCATCATTATTCCCGCCAGCCTGGAGCCTACCGAAGTGCACAAGGTACGATCCAATATTTATATAGCTTTACGGATTTAACATACGTACATACAGTCACGTCTCTGTCCAAGCGGGATAGGCAGAGACCATAGTTTTTCACTTACTACGATCCTGACATAGATCTTTCGCATACTTGTTCGCTGGTTTCGGGTACTTTCTTTAAAATGTCTGTCATTTTATTGATTACGTATGTCTAGGTCGACCCCTACTAGGCTTGTCCATTCAGTTTACAGATATTAATTGATAGAAATTGTATACAAACATTCCAAAAGTCAAGTTCACCTGATTGCGGACGCACTAGACCTGCAGCCTGCGTGAGACTCTCGTCCTTCGAGAGGCCGTTGCGTCACAGTCTGTCGCTTCCGTGGTAGCTAAAGTATGCAAAAAAGGGGTCCTTTTTGCATACTTTACCTACTACGGGAGCTGAGGTGATAGGCCCGGAACCAGATGCAACCGAGTGCAAATATTATATTTGCATGCATGAATATGGATATTTGTCGTATGTTAACTATCTATGGCAGTCGTTACGGCCCGTACGTAGTTAGAGCCTGAAAAAGCCTAATAACTGGTTTAATTGCAATAGTTCGATATCGCCTTTGACTGGTAAAACGGACCCCAAACTCCAAGCTTCGGATGCGACTGGAATGAAAGGAGAAGATGATAAGATGAAAATGAGAAACGAGTAATTATAACAATGTAGCATTTCCTTCCCCAGGTGGAGGCCGTAGACATCGATGAGGGTGAGAACGCACGCGTCACGTACGCCATTTACCATGTGTCTAACAATGGCGGCAACAAGTTCACTATTGACCCTAACACGGGAGTTATATGTAAGTCGCACCATTTCTATTAATACACGTCAACAATCTACCCTCAAGGTATTTTCGTTAGTATTTTTTGTCTGTAATGCACTATGACGTATGCGCTATGACAGTAAAGGTAACAAATCCAAAAAGGGTTGACGACTTAGGATCAATACAGACCAAGAGGCAAAATGCTCGAGCACTTTTTGAATAATAATAAAATATAAACCTTATTCCATTTATACAAGGCTGTAAATAGTATGCAGTACAATTATAGGACTGTAACGCTGTTTTAATGATATGAAGTGGATTTAATTACCACTTGAAAACTCGAGCAGTTTAGTTTGCCAAGCGGCAAAATGCTCGAGTAACATTTTGCCGATTGGCCCGTTTTGGCCTGTTGAATTTTTGAAGTTTACATGAAGCGATTATAAGAGAAACTGCAGTACTTTTTCCATACCTACTCTTATCTGTCGTCATAGTGCTTTAAACAGGCCTTATTGTGTGTGTCACTGTGTTAGCATGTAGCACTAAGGACACTTTGTTTTAATACCTTCTATTATATTTTAAGAGTCACTGTTTTTGAGTGTTATAAAGTCACGAAATCTCACTTGTTTTTTAAAGTAGATAGTAAAATAACATCACGTCTGTGTTTTTGTTAATTTTCACTTTGTGAATGTTTGATTTTATTTTCGATAATTTTAACAGTTTTTTACAGTTTTTTTTACTTAATATTATGTTTTAGGATATTCACCTATTACTGTATAGATAGACCTAAAGTCATCATACAGGTTCTAGAATGAAATGTAATTGAATGTTTCTTAATATTCTTTTTTAAACTATTCACAGCGAGCACAGGGCGCCTACAAACCGGTGAGCAATACAGCGTGACAGTCAGAGCGACGGACGCAAAAGGACTCAGTTCTCAAGGCATTGTGGAGTTGTCCGTGGCACCAGGACCGAATACCCGACCACCACAATTCTCTACTCGAGACTACTCGGCTCCCGTGTCAGAGGGCGCTGCTATCAACTCTACTGTCACTACTGTTACTGTAAGTATTGAGGCTAGAATTATATAGAAAAGACATGTAATGTGGTAATGAAAGGCATAATAAATAAAAGCAAATCGTGTTCGCGCAAAAGTACGAGTTCGTAGCCATATAGCAGCAGCAGACAACGTGTCGCTGCAGCATGATTCCGTACCCGACCGCAGAAAGCAGCAACTTATTGCAGTTTGTCGTGAGTTTTAACATAAGATGTCTGACATATTTCTATGGACCTTAATGACGTCCCAACTAGCAAAAATATGTCGTGTAGTAGTCGCGGCAACGCAAATTATTCAGCATTTTGGCTCCTAATAGAAGTCGTATAAACGTAATGAAAACGTTTATACAACGCGATTTGGGCCCATTTTATTCAGCAATTCAGTCACATAGACATCGTATAAAGGTAACGGAGTGACTGTTACAAGCTTAAGTTGCGCTATAACTGTAACTTATATGACTTTTATGTTACGTTTGTTTGTTAAATTAAGCAAGTGCGTCGTGTTGTGTTTTAAAAATTATAAAAAATTATAAGTACAATTTATTTAGCAGACATGTTAATTTGTAGGTTGCACCAAATGTAGGTTCGTAAACTCACGCATAGGTTTGCAAAGTATTGCGAAGGTAAGTTTTCTGATGAAATATACTAGGTTTTATCATAAATATTTAACGCCCCCCTTCAATTCTTAGTAATATGAATATAATAACAAATATTTTTTATATCAACATTCATTTGTACACCATTTTTACTGCTAACAGGTCGTATAATAGCTTCTTATACAGCAAATTAGCAGTATAAGCGCCATGATTATATTTTAGAGTTCCTTAGACCTTCCTAAAAAGTTTCCAAACAAGATCTTTTGTTTATTTATTTATTCAATCAACCACTTATTGTACACAAGAAAACTAAGACAAGTGATAATTGAGCAGTACAAGCAATTATACGACACTTGGCACTAGGCTTGTAATAGTCGTATGAATGCAACTTATACAACATAATAGCAGTATAAAAGCAACGATGTAGCTTTTATTCGACTGTGTCACAAGAAAGTTATATAATGTGCTTTTACTCGACGAAATAGTAACATAAGGGTCGTATACTAGCGACTTATACAGCAAATCTTATACGACACTTTAGTCATATAAGTATGCAGAGTAAACGTTTACTCAGCATCATTATGTGACCGAAATGCTGAATAACTAAAATGCTATATAAGATGCTTTTATACGACACGTGCTGAATAATTCACACTTACTCGACTTTTATATCACTGAATAGCTGAATAAACTCAACCTTATAAGACTAATTTGCTTGTTGGGGTACGGTCGTATGACTACAGTTAAAGAAGGTATTGAAATATATAAGAACCAGTACCTTCCCGACGACCAGTAGCATACGTTCCTTAAGGCATAAGATTATAATGCGTAGGTTGATTTTGCTTTGACTACGAATATGACATTCTCCCCTTTATTAAAACCAGACAAAAGTTGATTTAATAAATTAACAAAAGCATTTCTTTATCTTTGCAGGCCAAAGATCCAGAGAATGAACCTGTATCCTACTCCATAGTGTCCGGCAATGATCTGCGTCAGTTCGCAATCGGTGCCAATACAGGCATCATTACTGTCATCAGGAGTTTAGATCGAGAGGTGTTGACCCGGTATCAGCTGGTAAGATACTGAAACTTTTTTTAGAAAATTGAAGTACTAACAAATCGCACAAACCGTATATTTGAATGTAAAGTAAAGCCAACGAGACGAGAGAAAAAAGGTAAAAAATGCGACCATTACTGAGTTACGTTGCGTTAGCTAGCGATTATTTACTCGGTCCTTGTCGCACATGCCACACGTACGCTACAATGGCCCAACGATAGCTGTTATTGCGTGTTTCGTAATACAGGTTCCTGTCTGGACTGCGCTTGAAGTGATTCGTAATAAATTTCAAATAAAAATGTTTGGAACCGCTGAAACTTTGTTTACCTTTTTCTCTCGCTTCATTGGCTTTAATTTAGTATACAATAAGTCTAAGAACTTTTTCACACTATCCGATCCAATATCAGGGTCGGACGCGATCCGATATCGGAGAAAGTAAAATATGTGAAAATATGTATCTGTCTTTCACATTGTCAGGTCCTATATCGGATATTAGAGCCCTCACCACTGTTTTCAGCTATCTATTGCCGTGGTCTGAAACCAATATCGGATCGGATAATATGAAAACTCGGAATCATCGCTGTTATCTTGAAATGTCTTTCTAAAGATCGAGCTGGCAGGGTAACAAATATAAGTCGAGTTGTTTAGTTAATCGTAGGTACGCAGTAACTATGGGTATAAGACTGTTTATACTGGAGATTAATGGCACTTGGTGGAATCTGCTGCACATATTGAATAACACACTTGTATTTTTCCACTGAGTTTATTTGAATTCTTAACCTGACCGGTTTCGCCTAACGGCATTCTAAAAGGTTTACATTGATGTTGGGTATAATTTAGGTTGTCACCTCTAGACGATTTAATATTTATAACGCGTGACGACTAAAATGCATTCGATATAAAATGTCTGCATTTTGCATTACAGATGGTAAAGGCTGAAGACCCAGGCCGGTTGGCGAGCACAGCGACAGTAAACATCAAAGTAACGGACATAAACGACAACAACCCGAAGTTCGACGAAGATTCCTATGTGTTTAGTGTTAAAGAAGGTAATTTCTATTCATATAAATAGGTTTTTTTGCACACATATCCGGAAGTATTTATAATAGACAAACAATACACATAACTATAAGGAGCTATGAATTAATTTCACTTCCAAGTAGAATTCAAATAGATTTTGGAGAAGCAATTATTCATTTTTATTTTAATCACGAGCTAAGTTATACATAAACTATAAATAGATTTATGTCCTTTGTGTTCTGTAAGTATACAAATCAATAGCGTATCTCGGTGTCCCATTTAGTTAAGGCATTCCCCCTGTAAGGGAAAGACAGCAGGTTCGTGTCCAGCCCGAGAGATTCATTTTTCCTGATGTATTCAAGAAATTATAACTACAGCAATATCATAATTTCACAGAACTTGATAGTTTTTCTGGCTAGTTTAACTTGCCTTATTAGGTCCAGATCCTTAACTTACCTATCTTTATTAAGTGACAGATCCAGATAGACCTAAAATATATAAAAGGCTCTTTAATTTATTCTACTCATACGTTTTAATAATCTCATGTACATATTCTAGGAGCGGCAAACGAGTTAGTAGGCTACGTCCACGCCACAGACCCAGACGAGGGAGTGAACGCCATGCTCAGTTACAGCATACCGCAGCACTTGCCTTTCGTGATAGACAACTCCACTGGCATGATCAGTACGAACACTAAACTTGACTATGAACATACTAAGGTAAGCCTAATATTTATTATGTTAGGCTCTTGGAATTTTGATCTCATTCTCTCTACCCGCAGGAATTTCAGTCACAACAGTTCAGCCGTTAGAGCGTGTTTGCTTAATTGGTTATTATCCTATATCCTGTAAGGGAAAGGTCGTGAGTTCGAGTCTCACTTGAGCATTTCATTTTTTCCAATGTTTTTTCGAACTTAAAAGTTAGCATAATAAATGCTATAAAAAACTCATTCAAATATTATCGTATAGTTAAAATAAATTATCTAACCGCGCTTATTAAATTAAGAATAGTAAAAGTGCGGTAAAAATTGTGTCTCTTCTTAATTTATAGTTTTTATTTATTTTTAATCATACACCCAACCTATAATAGGAACTGATTTGACTATTAAATCTTATGACGTCACTAAATCTTTTTGATACAAGTTTCCTAGTAACTTATCGTTTTGACGTTTACTAAAAAGTAACTTATTTGACTAGTCAGTAGGATAACCAATTGCGTACGTGCTCGTGCGAACGTGAAAACAAACATCCAAAAGCATAGGTAGCTTAGTTGTTATTGTTTACATTTCTAGTATGAGATTAAATAAAAACATCGTATTATACATATGTGTGTATTGTTGATTACCGTCTTCGGATCTATTAAGACCCTCGCCTGGCAGCTCGGGCCTCACTGGCGTCTCAGTAATTACCAACTTTACCTACAAATTCAAATTCAAATTCAAATGCTTTATTGTGAAACATAGGTAGGTACAAAGATGGTCTTTTACATAATTTGATCAGCTATGTTCAGCCATATTGGCATACAATATTTTGTGACAAAATTTTTAATAATTAATTACAAATTATCATACATTAAATTTAAATTACACTTATATAATTTATACCAGTCATGTCATATCATATATTATTATTTACAGTCATTCTTATCAATATTATTCAAATGTTTGGTCTTCTAAAAATTCATTAATATTGTAGTAACATTTTGCAACTAGCAGCTTGTGCATCTTGTCTTTAAATTTATATTAATCGTTTTTACATTTCATTACATTACACACTTGCACAGTCAGTATCAGAAAGATGTGGACGTACAAAGTACACAAAATGATCTTAACTTCGTTTTTTACCCCATTCCAGTTGCCTGATTATTCTGATATTTGGTTCATACCTTTAGTTTGGACAATAATACCATTTAAATCAATAAAACAGTTTGATTTGCTCTTAATACGAGAGTTTTAAGATCATTTTGAGACTAAGTTGTCAAGATATTTATTACGCTGACAGTACCATAATGTATTATTACACACTTGCCAAAACCCACTTCAAAAATTTACTTAAATACCTACGTATTGATACATAATACCAATTTTAATTTAAGGTCATCTGTTAATTTATAACTCGTAAGCTTAGTAACAATGCCAATTTTTTTTCCAGGATTACGAATTCGTAGTAACAGCAACAGACGGAGCGATAGATAAACGTCTGGGTACAGCTTCAGTGACGGTACAAGTAAAAGATATACCGGACGAAGCGCCAGTCTTCTCTCAACCCTTGTACTCTGTGCACGTATCCGAAAATACACCTAACTACCCTGTTGTTAAAGTTCAGGTTAGTATGTACAACATTTATGGATGACGATTTTGCTAATTGTTAAACACTGTTAAACCATTCAAAAATGCCATATAATTTTAGACGTAATAACATCACAGTGAAGTCTAAAATTTAGTGGCATTTTTTTCACTAGTTAAATCAGGCTCTTGTTCGAATGATTCAAAATTCTTACTTAAATAAATAGTCTTAATTGATTAAGTTCTACTTCCGGCCATTTACCCTATACCTCTACGAAATTTATATGCACTTTGCCAGACCGTAAAAGATGGCCTAGGGTCAGCCGGGGTGCGAGGGATATCTCGCAGACAACCACACCTCCGGCCTTGCACCACGAACCTCAGTTAACGTGTGGTTTTAGTCGGTTCGAGTCCGACTTAACCTCCCCTTCCGGCTCCGGCGGGGGAGGTATCCGTGGGAATTATCGGGGAGGCCTAGAGTTCGGAGAGTACACTAGAAGTTTCTTCATATAATTAGTAGCAAAAATAACTACATTACAACACAAATACTAAAAAATATTTTAGTGTTTTTGTATTTCTAATGTCGGACATTTAGCAAACAATCTATTGACTTATAGACATAACGTAAACATTTTATACACTTTTCCTTTACAG
Organism: Eilema sororculum; assembly: GCA_914829495.1. Lineage (NCBI taxonomy): Eukaryota > Metazoa > Arthropoda > Insecta > Lepidoptera > Erebidae > Eilema > Eilema sororculum. Next base: position 8,298,187 of record OU618545.1, on the reverse strand, counting down.
GCTGAAGATCCAGATACACTATCTGAGATAACGTACACAATTTTAATGGGAGACACAGACCTGTTCTCAATAGATCGTAAAACTGGTTTGATTCGTACCCTCCAGGCGTTAGACAGGGAACAAGCGGCCAGACACGAACTCACTGTGGGTACTGAAGAGAACAATGGACAGGGTGCAGGCGCCACGACTATGGTGGAGGTTATTGTAGATGTGAGTAGATATATTATATACAGTTATTTGAAATATTCAGATTACTAGTACTTTTGATTTGGCGTTTTACAAGCATTTATTCGGTACCCTTTGAATCGTAATGAAATAAAACTACTCTTGCGGTAGCGTTCCCGAAGGCGTGCGATGCGGAGGAATTTCATGACGCATTTTAATAATATTTCGCTCTAATATGTAAATAGTTATTTTAGTGTTATTTTAATTCTGATTGATTTACATAAGGTCTAAGTTCTTTTTTTTAACTACGATGTAAAATAATTAAATTAAATAATTACTGTGTCAATAAAATACTTTATTTATACTTATGTCACCAATCTCCGAACCTTTTCTCAACTAGGATATTGACTTTTTTCATATATTTGAGAAAATAATTTAACAGATTCAACCATATTTAGTTTAATTGCGAATCTTTGAAATTTTTCGTGAATTGACTGCCATTTGTTCTCCATAACCCATTGCGGTATACATTTTGGTAGTTAAACCTAGGTAACGAACATTTCAGGGTAGGTACCAGGTACTGTTTAATTAATTTATCCTATCCCATCCAATTGTAACGATATCTCGTAGCGTGACGACACTGACAACCCAGTAGACAGCCTGTGGCGTGGCGGTACTGAACGCGACTGCCACGCAGGAGGCGCGGGTTCGATTCCCGCTCAATTCAATTATTTGTATGCATGAATATTGCTATTTGCGTTGGTCTGGGTGTTTCTATGTATAATATGTATGTATTTATAAAAATAAAAGTATATAAGTATGTTTATCCGCATTCTAGATTCTATAACACAAGGTAGTTAAGCTATGCTTACCATGGGTCTAGATAAGCGTTGTGTGGAATGTTGTGAAATATTTATTTATTTATGATACTGATATTTTTGTTTTGTTCCTAGGACAAAAACGACAACGCTCCAATATTCACATCCATCGTCCGTCCAGTGACGATAGAAGACACATCTTCAATAGGCAGTTTAGTCCAAACGGTGGTAGCCGTGGATTCTGACGCGACGCCACCTAACAACAGAGTGCGGTACAAACTAGTGGGAAGAGGCAAAGCCTCGATATACTTCCATGTTGAACCTGATACAGGAGCCATTAGAGTCCGAGATGATCTGAGAAAGGAGACTGATAGTGAATATACTGTAAGTGCCTATTAGTTTTGGTATAATATTGTAGTTTGGTATAACTAGCATGGTTATTGAGTAGTCTTAGCTAGTGATGTGGCGGATCATGAAAGTTTTGTATTCGTAAATTTTGTGGCAAGATTAATACGGATCATAATACGAATCAATCGGAGTCGGTGCACGTGACCTTAAAACGATAGATGTCCCACTTTATGCTTTACGTGATAGTAAATGTTTTAACATGCATTGTACTGGTCTTTCTATATTTGACTCTAAGGAATAACTTGCTCATATAAGATCCATCAAAAAGTAACAGATGCGAATTAATTCTCCTTTGGATACCCGCGGATACGGAGACCAATATCTGGCTAGGATAGGCACATCAAATAACCAATAGTTGAATGTATCAACAACGTCACCAAATAAAGTCGATGACCACATAACATTACCTCAAATCGACATCACCTCGTCAAGGATGACTCGAACCCAATTTTCTTAATTCTCTAAAACCTCCACCTTGATCACAAAGGTTTGTTATTACTTGATTAACGAGTGTTTCTTTTATATGATTGCAGGTGGATGTGCAGGCATACGATCAAGGAGACCCTGTGATGTCATCGGTCAGTAGCCTCACGGTGTATGTCAGTCATTCTGCTACCGTTCCACCTGATGTGAGTATCAAAATTTCACTTAAAGAAATGAACTGGGTGAAACTGGAGATCATAACATATTGGTGATGTCTAAGTTCCTAAGGACTAAGGCGTTGAACTTGCTATTGAGATGGTGTTGTTCGTAACCCACTCGGTACACTTACCGACAGGAGCTTAAAACATTTTCAGAGTTAGCATTGTCCAAGTGATATTTATTTTGTTGTACATTATGTAACTTGATCAAATAATATACTTTTTTTTACTTTTAGGTGGGACTCGGATTCGCCGACACCGTTTACACTGAACATATCGCAGAAAATTCTCCTAACGGCACTCTGGTTAGGATATTACCGCTGCTCAATAAGAGAGAACACTCACCGGATACTCCACTGAAGTGTAAATTAACTGAGTCTTCGCAGAAAGGTAAGAAGAACTTTCATTATGTACTAATATACCTTGAGTGTGCATGTCAAAACTGAAACGCAACGAAAATTTTAAACCGGAAATACCCTACGGTCGGTAGCTTAGTGGTTAAGGAGTCGACCTTACGATCAAGAGGTCCCGGGTTCGATCCTGGCCATTACACTACCGACGTGAACCCACTCCTAACACAAGCAATTTAGCTTAGCTGGAGGGGTTAGAGGGAATATTAGTAACTACGGTTCTAATATTCTTTTTAAGAAAAAAAAAACCGGGTTCATAAGTAATATCTTATTGGACCTTTAGGTTTGGGTTTTTAGTCGATTCAAATCAATCAATCAATCAATTAGCCCACCGCAGTCCACTGCTGGTTATAGGCCTCTCCCAATTTGCGCCATTTCTATGTCGGTTCAAAACTCGTGCCTTTTATTCAGTTTGAAACCCGTCCGTTTTAATCGATTCGAAACCCGTGGGCTTCAATCGGTGTTTAGTCGGTTTGAGTCTGACATAACCGTCTCGCTAGGCAGCAAAGAGATATCTGTGAGGTTTTCCGCACGACAAACTTGTGCGTAAATAGAAATCATGTTTGAAACATATATACCAACATGAAAAAACACAACGACATAATAAACTAACAATTACAATCTTTCAGGAGTTTTCTACGTAAAATTAACAGAAGAAAGAGACTGTGCTATCTACCTCAATACTAGTTCTTTAGACTATGAAACTCTTGCGGAATACTCGCTAGAAGTACAACTAGAGTCCATACAGGGTCTCATCAACCCTGAGAGCAGTAAGGCAACCATCAAGGTCCATATCAACGATGCAAATGATAACGCACCTCTGTTCGTATTCCCTGAACAGTCCACCATTGCTGCCGCTAAAGGAAAATACTTAGCGATTGTCACCAAAGATATGCTGTTAGGAACGAATGTATTACAAGTTAAGGTAAGTTTCTTTAATACTTCTTACAAAGTTCATATCAGATAACATAACGATATTTCATACTTATGCTCATAGCTTAAAACGAGTCTCGTGTGAGTCAGAATTCAGATTTTCCCATACAATATTCATTTTAGAAACCAAGCAAAAGCAAAACGTACTACAGAGGGATCTATTAGTTAGGATCATTTCAAAGAAAAAACTTGAGTAGTTTTCAAGTGGTAATTAAATATCAACCTTATTACATTCAGACAAAGCTTAAAATATAATTCAATAATGCGTTACACTCTAATCAAACGACTGCATACTATTCATCTTCTTTCTTCCTACTTCCCTTCCTTGTGTAAATAGTTTTATGGTTGATAGTTAATTAACTTCGAAATACATCGGAAAAAAGAAGCGCTCAAGTGGGACTTGAACCCACGACCTTTCCCTTACAGAGGGAATGCTTCCAACTGAGCTATTGAGCCAAACCTGAATCACTTCAAATTTGCCTTCTCTTTATATCTGTCTTTAAGGGCGACAGTGGAGCCATCTACCATCTTTTTTACGAACTGTTGGAACCAATGAATGAATTTTCAACCTATAAATGCTATAAACATTTCATTACAAAATAAAGTTAATTAACGAACTCTTCAAAAGTGCTCGATCCTCAGTCCTATGTGATTGATGCGCCCCATTCAAAACACTCCATTCAGAATAATAACCGATTGTAAACCGTAATGTTAATAACTTCTAATGGGTAACCTATTGAAATATCGAATTTCTGTTACCCGAATCTTAAAACCCCGAAAACGGTTGGTAGAACTTTTAAAAGACAGATGTAATGAATGACAACTTTCTATAATTCCGTTTTTCATTTCCCAGATAAATCAATTTCCAGGTGCACTAAAACCAAATTTTCAAATAGTATTTTTTTGTTTTCCATAGTGTCATAATCCAAATATAGTTATACCAGATTCTCAGAATTTTTTTTTGTTTCCCATCGTACCATTTTCCAAATAAACTATTACCAAATTTTCAATTGCTAGTCAGTAAATTTATTGTATTAGTTGCCTATTACAGATAGGTTTAAGTGTCAAATTCGACTCAGTAGGTTAGGTTAGGTTAGAACTGCGACCCCCGCACGAGCCGAGCGAGCGACGCAGGCGTGCCGCGGCAGCGGCCGGCGAGTGCTAGAAAAATTCGACTCAGTAGGTTAGGTTTGTTTGTTTGTCTGTCTTTGTGTTTGTTTTCGTTTGTCTGGATATCAATAAACTGCATTTCAAAAATTTGTGTTTTAAAAATTCGGCTTTCGTGCATATGGATTACGGTCATCTGGATTTTGTGCATTTAGATTTCGTGCGTCTGGAATTCGTTCGTCTGGATTATAAAACATCGTACAAATGAATAAATAGGAAAATGAAATTCGGAGTTGCGATTATATGGCAAATAAAACTTCGGAATTTGGAAAACCGGGATTATGAATAAATGGCCAAACGTTTTCTGGATTATGATATTCGGAATATTAAAATTCGGGATTAAGATAGGTAACCCTTCTAATTACTGTTAATGGTTTGACGGTCATTTACTATGTAACTATTAATAAATAATGAGTTTTAAATTGATGCTATGATGCGATTGCTATTTATAGATTGGTTATCGTAAACATTTAATATCCGTTCACTGTTTCAATCACTTTCACTGTACTTAACTTAATGAGCACCTTAAATAGACATATTAAAGTATAGCCGACACTAATATTTTTATCAAAGGTGATCTGATCATTAAGCTAAGAAACAGTGTTCTGTAAATTACACTATTCATTTTGGTTATCAACCTGAGTGCGTTAAGTTATACCTACGTTTGTGCTTCACGAAATATTTATATTATTTCATTATCTATCCCACAACAGGCTAAAGATAAAGACAGCGGTGACTTCGGGAAGATAGAATACCACAAAAATTCTTGGACGGCAGCGGCAGAGGAATACTTCAGTCTCGACGCTGACACGGGCGTGATCAGCAATATAAAGTCCTTCGAGAACGTTCCAAAGGAAAACTTGCCATTCAAGTTCAGTGTCACCGCGAGGGACAACCCTAATTCCGCACAGGATTATAATATTGCTAGGGCTTCGGTTGTGGTGAGTGTTTATTCCATACTAGAGAGTAAGAATTATTTAGTTTGTAAGAATTGAAGGAATCGCTTGGGTTTTTAACTGTTTACAACAAATATTTTATATATTAGCATGCCCGCGGCTCCGGCCGCGCGGATATCAGTTCGTGCAACTTTTGCTTATATTTTCGATACTAATCTTTCTACAGTCCCGGGTCTTTAAGCGGGGCGTAAAAAGGCATCTGATGAGGCCGTCAAGCTGAGTACCACCATTGTTAACATGGTACATGTTTACGATGGTGACCCTCTTTCCGAGACTTTGCCTTTAGCTTATGTTTACAAAGGTGATGGTGACCCTCTTTCCAAGATTTTGCCTTTAGCTTACCATCAGGCAAGGTGAAGTCAAATGGACATGTGTCCTTTTATAAAAAAAATCAACTGATTGGGATCAAATAACACGTAAGATTTTAAGTCTCACGTCATCGCAGACAAATAGACAACAATTTCGAAAATAAATATTTTTCTGTTCTGCACCATTAATAGTATACCTATTAATGGTGCAGAACAGAAAAATATTTATTTTCATATACATATACATAAGCCATTACCTAAATCCAAATGCCAAAAAGTTGTGTACAAATGTCGTTTATGTTGTCAAATTAAGATATTGTATTGCATATTTGTCGGTGCAACCATTAAGAGAGAAGTATTCAATTCTAATTAAATTAAAACTTTACAGATAAACCTCCTAGAGAAAGACAACCAGCTAGTAGTAGAAGTATCAGTGAACCCAGACATGATGCGTCGTCGAGCCCGCAGTCTTCTGACCGCCATTGAAGAGAAGACCGGTCTCTACGCCGGCCTAGAGAAATTAACTGCAAGGCATTACTTGGGAGAGAATGGAACGTTGGAGACGGATACTAAAGGATCAGACGTTTGGTTATATCTAGTAGATCCTAGCACTGGGCAGATTTTAACTAGGGAGTCGACACCGGTTAAAGAGTAAGTGTTTTTTTTTCTTACTGTATGTTACTTGTAAGGAATGGTCCACTTTACAATATGGATTCTGTGTCCCAGTGTATGTGTATGGGTGATGGACCACCACACATAATGCTCCACATTTACCTTTAAATATGGTTTAAGCAAAGGAGGTCTATCCATCCATACTAATATTATAAATGCGAAAGTAACTCTGTCTGACTGACTGTCTGTATGTTACGCTTTCACGCATGAACTACTGAACCGATTTTGATGTAATTTGGTATAGGGGTAAAGTAGACCTTGAGGAAGGACATAGGCTATATTTGATCGCGATAACCGACATCCACGCGGATGGAGCCGCGGGCAAAAGCTAGTATACCTATATTATATTGCAAATCGATTGATTTTCATGCAATCAATCAATTAGCCCACCGTACTCCATTGTTCATTATCTAAATTGGCCACACACAGATGACACTCTTTTTATGTTTGTGTATGCTGATGCGCGTCTATCTACAGAATGGCCAGTTTTGTTTTGTCCATATTCTGAGTTCCATTACGGATATTTAAAGAAGGGAAATTTGAAGTGATTCAAGTGTGGCTCAATAGCTCAGTTGGAAAACATTCCCCCTGTAAGGGAAAGGTCGTGGGTTCACATCCCACTTGGCCATTTCATTGTTCCCGATGTACTTGAATTAATAAAAAAACATTCAGACCCAGTAAAAGTCAGCTGACTTCGTCTAATTAGCGATTCGACTACAGCGGCTGGCAAAGAATTTAGGCACAGTTTTCATAGCAAAATCATCCTTCCAGATAATTTATAAATTTGGTGAAAAAAAAAAAAAATACAACCCCCATTCATTTTTCCTTTCTTAAGAACATTATTGCCATACCCAAAAAAACATATATAATATATAATCTGCGGTAGCCTAGTGGTATGGGTAATGGACTGCTGAGACGAGGTCTCGGGTTCGATCCCAGGTTTACCATGGCACACACCAATGACTTTTCGATGCTTTTCGAAGTTATGTCTGTATTTATCGTAGGTTTATAAGTGCCCGGTTAATGGTAATAGGCTCGCCACCTATTACATTGGGACCTAAACATAAACTGGCGAAATGTGGGTGCTAGCACCTCTGCCTACCCCTTCGAGGAATACAGGCGTGAGTTTATGTTATGTTATGTTATGCCAAAAAAACATTTTTTTCTTTCGCCAAAGTAATACTTCCAGTTGATTTTGCTATCGAAACTGTGCCCAAATTCGAAACGCCTATAAAATCACCCAGTATACTAAATAAATAAATATTCCACAACATTCTACACAACGCTATCTAGACCCATGGTAAGCTTAGCTTGTGTTATGGAATCTAGAATGCGGATAAACATACTTAGATACTTTTTTTTTTCGTAAATACATACATATTATACATAGAAACACCCAGACCAATGCAAATAGCCATATTCATGCATACAAATATTTGCACTGAGCGGGAATCGAAGCCGCGCCTCCTGTGCGGCAGTCGCGTACACTACCGCCACGCCACAGAGGCTGTCGTACTAACCACTTTTCAACCCTCTCCCAGTGTGGTAGACAGCGGCATCCACAAATACAGTAAAGAGCAAACTGTGCCAGAAAGGCTATTATAAAATCCAAGAATATTTAAATGATAAACAAGCTTGGAAATGAGCTGTTCGCTCAGCTGTGCTACTCAAGCAAAACATTGTATCTAGACCATAAGTTTTAGGCTAAGTAAATGTTTTGTAAATAGACCAAAAAAAAAAGCCCGCTGAGTTTCTTGCCGGAGTCTTCTCAGGTCTGGGCCGCGTTTGGAACCGGTGGTCCATTTACTAGTATTAGTTAGTATTTAATATTTACTTTATGTTGACGTTTTGTAAGTTCCGATTTAATGGTCTATGCAAAATAAAATATTTTTGAATTTTGAATTTTGAAAACCACTTTTCAACCCTCCCTCAGTGCGGTAGACAGCGGCATCCACAAGTACGTATCAGCTCGCCTACAGACCAGTGTGAGCGAAGTCCGCGCCCCCCTGGCTCCCGCAGGCGCCCCCCGCCGGCCGCACGCCGCCGCCGCCCCCCTCGCCTCCGCACTACCCGCCGCGTTGATAGCCCTCGCCGCCGTCGTACTAGTAGCCGCTGTAGCCGCTACTATATACATCTGCGCCTCTTGGAATAGGTATGTACAACTCAGTACAGGTCAGTCCAAAATGGAATGAACTCCCTGCCGTGGTTTTCCCAAGGGACTACAATATGTGGTTCTTCAAGAAGGTCATTAGAAGGTTTCTTCAGGCTATCTTGGAATAGGTATGTACAACTCATCTAGCTCTACGGAAAGTGAAAGACCGTGCGGTATGAAAGGAACTTCATCCCACGCACGCTCAAGCTGTGGAATGAACGGTTTCGGACTGACCTCTCCCCTAGCTGGTTCCCCTGGGGGGGGGGGACGCAAGGATTTTCTAGTACTAGCGTCTCCAGGGGAACCAGCTAGGGGAGAGGTCAGTCCGAAATGGAATGAACTCCCTGCCGTAGTTTTCACAAGCGACTACAATGTGGTTCTTCAAGAAGGACATTAGAAGGTTTCTTCAGGGTAGACACGAGTGTAACGCCCCTGGTGTTGCCGCGGTAACCACTTTCCATCAGGTGGGCCGTGTGTGAAGTTAGCTAATACAGTTAGCGTCATAAATATCTTGACATAAGTCTCAAAATGATTTTATTAAGAGAAAATCAAAGTGTATTATTGATTTAAATTGTATAATTATCCGAACTGATGAAGGTGTGTACCAAATATGAGAACAATCGGTCAACTGAAAGGGGGTAAAATATGAAATTAAGATCATTTTAAGCACACATAAAGATTACGTGACAAAAGTGATAACTTAGGAAATCGCCATCTAGCGATCTCCAACTAGCAACTTTGTCCATCCATCCATGTTGTTTATAACTATCCAAATAACAGCAGAATCAATTTAAATTAGAATATTTGGTTTCAGTCATATTCAATCATATGTTTAGGATATTTTTTTATTTTTGTTAAGCTAGTTTTTAATAGTAAACATTAGAAAAGTTTTCCAAAGCATTATCGCCATCTAGTCACAACGCTTGGAAATAAAAGCTGCCTGCTTTTGGAAGTTACGAATGTAACCATTTTTGGTTCTGATTGTGCATCTGTATAGAACTATATTATATTATCTGTGCTTTAGCTCAACTGAAAGGGACCCTTTCATATTTTAGGAATCCCTAATTGAAGTTACAAGTTAGTAACAATTTAAGCTTCTATTTATTTTTCAGATATAAGAAACACAAGGAGCAAGCGATCCAACAGTATGGCACACTGAGTCTGAGTATGGCGCCACCGCGACCGCCTTCTGGTTACGAGTCGAGTGAGGATGAGCCTGCTCCCAGATATGAAACACAGGTGCGTAATTGTCATTTTTATTATACATATAGATAGAGGACTTTTTTGTCCGCACTTAGCCTCTTTTTTGAGATTTTTTTTATACATATAAGAGGAATCTTACCGTAATTTATTCGATAATCCTCAAGATGTCTAAGTATGTAGGTTCGTTTCACATGTCGCGCTCACCGATAGCATACAGGGAGTACCGGTATATACCAGCAGAAGCGTCACATCTTTTGGGAAAGATGAAATGGCAAAATAATAATAAATCTTTTGAATCGCGTTATTGCAGCAGTAGGAATTTCTTGTCAAATTTTGGAATAAAAACGTTACGGATTTCATAGCGATTTATTTTGTGTTGGTCATTATTTCTTTTATTTCCTGATTAATAAAATAATAATGTCAAATAGTCACGTAAACTTTTGACAATAATATTGTAGAATTGTATTTAAAAATATATTCTCCATCTGTGTTTTAACTGAAAACACTTTTCATAACACTTACAAAATATTTATTTAAAGACAGATAAAAACAGAAGGGAAATTTGAATCACATCGGTGTCTCGGTAGCCGAGTTGGTCAAGGCATTCCCCCTGTAAGGAAAATATCGCGGGTTCGAGTCCCGCCCGAGAAGTTTCATTTTTCCCTATGTTTTCGATTTGTATAGTTAGCATTGGCTGGAAAATTCATTCAAGTATTTATTTAAGGTCTTGAACATGGCGGTAGACGATGCTGACTTGCAATTGGACTTCAGTCCAAACAACCACGCTTTTAACATACACAGTGTGCAGTACCTGTCCAAAGAAAATGGTAAATAGTTTTTTTTTAGTAATATCTAAGGTAAATAAGCATTGCGGCCCGCTTGGTAAAGTAAAAATCTATTTTTGAAGTCTGTGCACGCTAACAACACTACGAATGTCAGTCGCCTTCCTACAAAGGAGATACGCGAGGCTAAAAAGAAGAAATAAATTTCATTCTACAAGAAATAACTGTATGAATGAATCTGTACTGTTTGAGATTGTATTATATTCTTCGTAAATGCAAAATGAAACTATTTTGAATTAACGAAATTTAAACTAGAGTCATACTAGAATGTTACTATTTGGTTACTATTGTCAAGATTAACAAATTGAGAGTATGACCCAAGATATTTTTTTTTTGCTTAGCCGAATTTTCAATAGCACAGATTCATATTTCACAGGTTTTTCATTTTCAGGCGAACGTAGCCCAACAATCTCCGAAACAGCAACTACCGCTCGTGCATCTAGTGTCAACGACAACAGTGGTACACTGAACAACGTTCAAAACAGCCAGTTCTTCGAGCCTATCCCGAACAACGCATCCACTGCTCGCAATACACAGACGCTCAACCGGCGAGTGCCTAACGCGCATCCATTGAACAATGCGCTAGGCACACTACCGCGAGCCAATAACAACAATATCGGAGGAGGCCTACTCGCTACTACGCTAGGAAGGAAAATAAATGGTGGGAATAATCACAAGAAAAAAACTTCTCAACCGATAATGGCGTACGACGAAATACCTGGATTACAAAGGTTTGTTATGAAAGCTATGTAGATCGTATACTAAAATCTAAACCTCTATTTAAATCTATATTTCATTCGGTTCGATACTTAACTAAAGGTTAAGGTTATCTTGTGGCCCCTTTTTTATGAAAACACATATCAAACAAATAAAATAGGTTAACTGACTGATGAATTAGTAGTTTAATATCGGTATTCAAGTTCAAAATGCATCTAGCAATTTTGTCCATACGTCCATGTTGTTTATAACTATCCAAATCACTGCAAAATTAAATTAGAACTATTAAACTAGAATATTTATGGTTTTATTCAGCCATATTCAATGATGTGTTAAGAGTATTTATTATTTTTGTAAGTTAGTTTTTAATAGTAAAAATTAGAAAAGTTGCCAAAGCATTGTCGCCATCTAGTAACAACGCTTGGAAATAAAAGCTGCCTGCCTGCTTTTGAAAGTTACGAGTGTAACCCTTTTTTTTCTTTTTTTTTTCGTGCGGATATCCCCTCGGATACCGGAGCCGGAAGGGGAGGTTATGTCGGACTCGAACCGACTAAAACCGCACGCCGACTGTGGGTCGTGGTGCTAGGCCGGAGGTGAGGTTGTCATCGACATATCCCTCGCACCCCGGCTGACCCAGGGCCATCCCTTACGGTCTGGCCCTCCTCAGGAGGGGGGACAACGGTGTCCCCAACTCGCCCCCGGAATGGGGAGGCGCGTTTTTCAGCGCGCCGCCGCCGTGGCCTGCTTCTGCTGGGGTGACAGGCGGCTCCACCCGTCACCCCCAGGCCCGACCGTTTTTTGTTCCTGATTGTGCTTTTGTATAGTACTATATTATATTATCTGTGTTATCCCATATGTTTCACAGTTGTAGAAATGTAAAATTACTACTATGTATAATATGACTAACACTAATGACTAAATATCACTAAATATATAATTTTATTTCACAGAGCGTTAGACAACGATAACGTCACATTTGGCAAAAGAAACTTCACTGGTTTTTACGATCAGTCACCCGTAGAGACCACCACAGAGCTATAATTAAGAAGAACATTAATAGTGATTAACAAAATGTCTTTACCCTAAAGTGATAACTCAAAGGACACGAATTCAGTGACTTGGAAAACTTTTTAGTGAAAGAACCGAAGCGAATTCCGTCCGATTGTTTTTAACATTTGTGTTCAACGAATATATCGTTAGCTTCGTGATAAGATCGACTGAGAGACTTTTGAATAATTTTACATATTGTGAATAACGAATTATTAGATAATTGTATTTTTTGTACTTAATAATGTATTTTTCTTAGCCAAGGCTAGTCCCGTTTTATGAACAAAATGTGCATAATAATTATGTAAATATGGCATTACATGGTGATGTATATTAAGGTACCTGAATTGTAAATACAGGTACATAACTATTTGTACTCTTTTATGAATCTCGTTTTTATATTCTCTGGCCAAAAACGTGCCATCTGTCTAAAATGTCGTTTTAGTCATTAATATTTTAGCCAAAGAAGAAAGTGGCTTCAATATTGTGATGTATTCTCATTTTAAAATTCAATTTTAAGCTTGTACTTCTTACATCTATTTTCTTTACAATTCTTTACGAATTTTGTGCCAGTTACTGTTAAAATGTAATTTTAGGTTTCGACTGCGTTCACACTTGCGTCCAAATAATTTTATCTGTGTTTTAAAAAAGAAGTCCGTATCAAGTAATGTGTGGACGTAGTTTTAACGTAATTAGCTTAATAAAATGAAAATGCTCAGATTTTTATATGATATTTTTAATCTGGCCTCAAAGTGTTATTTGTGCCAAACTGAACTAACTTTTTTATTTATTTCATATTGGAAAAGTAAAATGTTACCTAATGTAATTCCACTGTATATCTTGTAAAATAATAAAAAGGTTATTTTGAATGTGAAAAATAAATTTGTATGATATAATTTTGTGGTAAAATTGTTAATATAATTTTTTAAATAAATTGATATTTTATTATCTATTTCGGGTTTTGTTTGAATTCTACATTGCACTTATCTTTGCCCATGTTGTGCCGGAATCTTTGAAATCAGCATACTATTATTATCAGGCCTTGTTACACATAGGTACTATAGATATGGAAGACGTTATATCATAGTTAATTTGGGACCCCGTGAAGGGCCCAAAACGACCCGAGCCAACCATAGCTGTCTGGTTTACATAGATGGCAGTTGCTCCTGTAAAAGTCAAGTAAACGGTGTGGACAGGAGATGAAGAAAGGCGACGTGAGGATATATGTGGGTGGAGCCGCAGGCAGCCGCTAGTATAATATTAACAGTTAGCCTCTGTGGCGTGGCGGTAGTGCACGCGACTGCCACGCAGGAGGCGCGGGTTCGATCCCCGCTCAGTGCAAATATTGGTATGTATGAATATGGCTATTTGCATTGGTCTGGGTGTTTCTATGTATGTATTTACAAAAAAAAAGTATCTAAGTATGTTTATCCGCATTCTAGATTCCATAACACAAGCTAAGCTTACCTTGGGTCTAGATAGCGTTGTGTACAATGTTGTGGAATATTCATTTATAATTTATTTAAACAATGTTTATTGCCAGCTGGCAAATACCACGGGCAGTTAACAACAGCTATCGACTATCAAAGAAAAAACAATTATTAATTCATCCTTTATCATTGTTTTAACCCTTGCCACATGTGTAAGCAATAAATTCAATTGAATCAATAAGAAAAGTAAATATAGTTCGTTGTCTATTCGTTCTTAGGTTGACCTTACGTGCGCGATTACAGTAGACATATTATCATAGTGTTATAATGTTGTAAGCGCCACGATCACAGATGAATAGAATTGTAAGTATCTATTAGTATGATCAACGCTGAAACACTTTCATAATCGAATACCACATAGGGAAAAATTTAACTTCTCGGGCGGGACTCGAACCCGCGATCTTTAGAGGGAATGCCTTGACCAACTCGGCTACCGAGACACACCCGATGTGATTCAAATTTCTGTTCTATTTTTATCCGTTTTTAAGGCGACGGTGGAGTCACACTTGAATGAATTTTACAGCATTAAGTATGCCAACTATACAAATCTAATACATACGCCCGAGAAGTTTAATTTTTCCCTATGTATTCGATTTGTATAGTTAGCATACCTTATTGCTGTAAAATTCATTCAACTTTCATAATCGTTTGTTAAGCATACGGGCTGGTGCATATTATCAGCATCTGAAACGTCCTTAGGAATGATGCTGAAGTATGCTTTTCGTTGACGACATCGATAGCCCCGCCACACACGACCACACTCGCACTTGTTTGCGACACCGCGCCAATGTCGTATTGACTTTGATGGACACGTGTGTCCACAATTGCTTTCTAGAGTCGTACATCAATCAGTGTCTCAAGTACCATTCGTAAACGAGACCAAAGCAATATGGACGCGATTGATATAAGTTCGATAGCGATAACGAGTTTTCCAATACATTCATAAATGGGTCACGATCAACTGGTCGACACGCGCTTGCACGCTCATGTACGTGTCTGTGTCGTCACGTGTCAGCAATAGCCGCTCGCACGCGACTCGGGACGACCAATGCGAGTGTGATCATGTGCTGCGTAACAATTAAAAAGTAAACCAAAATCCATACTTAATATTATAAATGCGAAAGTAACTCTGTCTGTCTGTCTGTCTGTCTGTCTGTATGTTACGCTTTCACGCCTAAACCACTGAACCGATTTTGATGAAATTTCGTATAGGATAGACCATGAGAAAGGACATAGGCTATGTTTGGTCGCGATAACCGACATCCACGCGGGCGGAGCCGCGGGCAAAAGCTAGTATTGTTATAACTGACAAATTGCAACAGTCTCGTAATATAGAGTACTAGCTTCTGCCCGCGGTTCATCAAAATCGGTTCAGTGGTTGAGGCGTGAAAGCGTAACATACAGACAGACAGAGTTACTTTCGCATTTATAATATTAGTATGGATTCAAAACAACGTTATGGTATTACTATATAAGAGATATCAGATATTTACCATGTATTGTTTCGAGTATCCGATGCGGCACTGTTCCAAGCATAAATATCCCGATATATTTTATAAGTAATGTCAGTGACCATGATAATTTAAATGCTATGGTAACTCTGCGAACTGACCGCCTGAAAACCCGACCTTGAGCTTAAAACTCATTCAGATCTTGTCAATCAATCAGCAGCTGTACCTACTTATTGGTTTGCCGGTAAGGTTTAAAGTTGGCTTAGTCCCGAAGGCCTTGACGGGTTATTTACCCCGATGAATAACGAACAGAAAATATAAAAATAGAAGTAAAACTAAGGAACTTTCCACTGAAAGCGAAACCACACATCGTAAATAATAGCTCAAGGGTTAAGCGTTAACTAAAGGGTCGCGGTCAAATCCCGTCCTGTTGAAAAATTAATCCGCCAACGTACTTGTTTTATGGCCAAACCAAGTTACAGCGTCGTGAAATAGTAGCCTGTCCTAATGGAAAGGTAAAAGCCTTCTAAAGGGTAACAGGTAGGGCCGTAAACCCCCTTAAACCATTTTGAATGGCGTGTCAAATTGAATTTTAATGATCAACTGAATTCTTTTCTCTGAATCTATGACTCGTTCATTTCGAACCATTTAAATCTCTTTAAGTTAATACCTATCTTATCTGTGGCACGAGTCCTTTCTATCGAGTTTTAAAAATGGAAAAGGAATTTGGAAGGAAATGTTTACAAGATTTCAGCTTTCTGAACGGGAATTCATGTAATCCGTTACAGAATTTCTATTTAAATTAAGAGTCCTATTGGAATGGTGGAGTCCACATCTGCCATAAATAAAATTGGTGATTGCCAATTTTATTAATAAAAATAGTACAAGCAGGTATACATACTGAAAATTTAATGAAATTACATTACATTACATACGCGTCGATATCCGAGGTACCCTCATGGGTATCACATCTCAAAACCGTAGAGGGTCCTGGGTCCTATATACATAAGAATTGCGTGATTGGTAGATACTTCACATAATATGAGACCCGGGACGGTTGCGTGCGGTTTTAGTCGATTCGAGTCCAACATAACTACCCCCTTACTTTTTTCGTTTCTAAAATGTAACCTAACACGAAGGGTTACACCCTTTTAAATTACCTAATCTATCAGAGTCAAGCGCATGGTGTCCACGAGCTCGCTAAATTGTTCAAATTATTACTTCTATGTTTTCACTTTGTAGTCATCAGTTACCATTACTCAACAAGTGATAATAAATGTTACGACATGAATAACATCCAGAATGCAAACTTAAAAATTGGAATAGTGAAACATTGACCCGTTGAGGCATTTGAAGGATAGGACTATCGTTGCCATGACTTTTCGGGGAAACAGACGCTTGAGCCCCAAGTAGTCGAAATTGAGGCAAATCGGGGATCATGGAATATCGGCGATTCGGATACTCGATTTCTGAGAATTAGTCATCAGATATATCACAATCGAAGTAGGTATACCAACCACTCTCTTCCTTCTTTTAAATTGGCCAACTGTTCTGCCCGCTGCTTTTATGGCCACACCTAGGTATACCTGAAAGTAGATAACATAGCCTTCAAGTCAATTGCGTTTATACCTTGGTTTTTCAAAATGTTATGTTAAACATTTTGGGGGAACTCAGCAGTTTAAGTCGTATACTGAACATTACGTAAATAAATCTGTAACCACATTTGAGTCTCATGCGGTGCGCAATATTCCTTACTCCGTGCTAATTACCTACTTCGGTTAACTTTTGAGATCACCTTATATTGCTCGTATTAAAATATGAGTTCTAATGGCCCAAGTTTAGAACAGAAATTATTAAACAACCTTCAAATGGTGCATAAGATATTATATTACCCAATCTCACGGTGCTGTTCAACCCTTCACAGTATATTCCCAAATATTTGTACAGTAGGTACGCGCCTCGCCACGTATTCAAGCAATCTCGTCTGCGTACATTTTTAAATTTAATATCTCTTTATACCGCGGTCCCCTGCGAGTATTACATCGTACAAAATTACAGAAATGTCGAATAATATAAAATTCTACGTTGCCTTACCTAATGGTTTATTCCGTTGCGGACCCATTCGCACCTGCTTTTGAAAGATGTTTGGGTTTTCGTATGTTTTAATGGACGAGATGATATTATTCTGAATTTGTTGCTGTTTATTTATCAATAGCTAAGCTTTGATCGTCATCTTACCTACCTGTTGGTAAGTGATGATGTACTTGGTGAAGCACTCTTGGGTAGATAGAAGTTATCTGGATTTACAATAGTCATAGAAGTAGGTATTAATTATTGTTAGTGGTGGTGGATATAATATTTTTTATTTGATACAACAACGGATTTTTGGGTGCACACCCAATATTTTACCGTGTTTGAAAATTAAAGTGCATTTGTTATAAAGGGAGCAGAGCAGTAAACACAAATGTTAAAATATCCGGCAGATTCCCTTATATAATTAATACTAGCTTTGGCCCGTGGATGTCGGTTATCGCGACCAAACATAGCCTATGTCCTTTCTCATGGTCTAATCTACCCCTATACCAAATTTCATTAAAATCAGTTCAGTGGTTTAGGCGTGAAAGCGTAACAGACAGACAGACAGAGTTACTTTCGCATTTATAATATTATAGTATGGAAGTATAGATTATTTTGACAATTAATAAGCATATTATACCTATTTGGTTCGTAGGGTGCCACGGAGTTTCGAAGTAGAAATGCCAGGGCCGCAGCGAGGGAGGGCAGGCGTGTTGTGTTTTGTTAATAAGTTTAATCCTTTGGGTATAGTTCAATCTAGTATCGAAAGCGCTCACAGTCCTACAAGAATACATTGTCTGCTTCCTGTTAGTCCTGTAGTCTCCGTAACTAGCAATTCTAGCAAACAACAGAGGCTGTACTCGATGCATAATATCGGTAATTCTGGAGTGTCAGTGAAAAGTGATTTATCTCGAAAATCATAGTTTTGAGAAAATCCAGTTTGAAGTTTTAAAAAATTCTCACTCTTTTTACAGTGAATTAAAATAAAAATATGCTACTGCGATTAATAAAAACAATAAAAGCGAAGGTTTTCATGGCCGAACTTGAGGATTTTTATGTATAGTTTTTTATAATTAATGAAAATATACAGTTATATCAATAAACACATCAAACATTTATTAAACAATTTTGTGACTATTAATACAAATTAACTTGACTTACTTTACACATTGTCTATAGGTTTCGTGACAAATGGTACAATTTTTTTTCATTCTATTGTTGTGCTCTAGACAAATGAAAAAATAGAAAGTGTTGAAATAAATATTATTCATTTAAGTAATAGTGAGTTGTATTGAGCGTTTAATTATAAATTTGTTAGAAAAAACACATTCATATCATTAGACACCTCTAGAGTTTATAAAAATATGATGTGTACTTTGATACAAAGTACGGTTAAGATGATACAACTGAACATATCAGCGTGTATATTGATATTTCTTAAGTATATAGGTAGTACTACTAGTGAAATAATAGGCACAAGGTTCCGGGAACGAGGAGCTTATGTTCTATGTCACCCAACTGGGTGTCAACGATTCTACGCAGTTGCGTATTCTACGCAACTGCGTAAAATCGTTGACAGCTACTAGTAATGATGTACAATCAAATCGAATACATAGGGAAAAAGAATCTTCTCGGGCGGGACTCGAACCCGCAGTCACAATCAATCAATCAATCGCCCACCGCAGTCCACTGCTGGACATGCCTGTCCCAATGTGCGCCATTTCATCCGATCCTCCGCCTTCCACATCCAGTCTATCCCAGCCACCTTTTTCAGGTTGTCAGTCCATCTGGCTAGGGGGTATCCTACCTTGCGTTTGCTTTCTCTCGGTCTCCACTTTGGGACTCGTCTGCTCCAACGGCCATCGGTCCTTTGACAGATGTGGCCAGCCCATTGCCACTTGAGCTTGCTTATTCTGCGAGCTATGTCGGTAACTTTGGTTCTGTGTCAGATGACCTCATTTCGAATTCTATCCTTCAAAGAAACTCCAAGCATAGCTCGCTCCATAGCCCGCTGCGCGACTTTTAGGTTATAGACTAGCCCTACTATCAAAATACAAACGTGTCCACGTTTCGGCACCGTAAGTCATAACAGGTAGGACGCACTGGTCAAAGACTTTTGTTTTCAGGCATTGCGGTAGGGGAGAAGAGAAGACTCGACGTAGTTTGCGAAATATGAAACCCAGTTGATCATTCTGGCTGGTTCTTTCTTGAAGTTGTTTGTACCGAGCTGGATTACCTGGCCCAGGTATACATATTTTTGCACAACTTCGTGCGTCGGCCCTTCGATGGCAATCGGTTTCGGTGCAACATGTTCGTTGAAAATTATCTTGGTTCTATCCAACTTTACACCGAAGGCCGGCGCGTCGAGAAAATCATACAAACATGGCACAAATCGCTTCTTTCCAAGCTACCAGCCTTTGGCCTGCCTCCCGGACTGTACAAATGGGTTGTAAGCTTACTGCAGGGGCACCTTATTCGCGTCTTTATGACGGACGAGCTTCGGAGTTCTTGCAGGTAAATGCTGGCTTGCCGCAGGGTTCTATCTTATCTCTCACTCTCTTTCTTCTGGATATCAATGACATGCATTCTAACGGTAGCATTCATTGCTATGCAGACGACAGCACCTTTACACGGGAGTTATCACGCACATACTGCGGCCAAGCCGTCTGATATCGCGGAAAAAAGGCAGCTGCTTGTCACTGAGCTGGACCGGATCCTAAGCCACATTTCTCAATGGGGCGTTGAGAACCTGGTCGACTTCAATGGCAAGAAGACGCAGGCATGTGTGTTTACAGCAAAGGTATCTTCTTTTCTTCCCCTTCCCACTCTTCAGAGCACGCCACTGCCACTGCAGGATAACCTGAATTTAGCTAGTATGGATGTTCGCTGCAAACTGAATAACAAAAGCTATATCGAGAGCATCATCAAAACAGCCTCGCGTAAATTCGGAGTCCTGAACAGATTGAGACATTTTTTCACGCTGGAGCAACGGTGTCTTCTGTACAAGACTCAAATTCGTTCCTGCATGAAATACTGCTCGCATCTTTGGGATGGCTCAATAAAGTACTTACTAGATGCTCTCGACGGGTTGCAGCGACGTGCGGTCCGCATTATTGGGAATCCTGAGGTCACGAACACCCTCGAGCCTTTGCAGATGAGTAGAGATGTTGCGTCTTTGGCAGTATTCTACCGTATATACCATGGTGAATGTTCTGATGAGCTCTTCCAATTAGTCCCACCCTCTCCTTTTCTTCACAGGACAACACATACAGGACTAAGATGCCATCCGTATATGGTGCAGAATAAAACTTCTAGAACCAAGCGTTTCAGTAACTCATTCCTATGCCGCACCATTAAGACCTGGAACTCCCTGCCAGCTCACGTGTTTCCTTCCTTCCTTCTTCCTATAGTCCCGGGTCCTTTACCCTTTAAGCAGGGCGTGAAAAGGCATCTGATGAGGCCGTCAAGCTGAATTCCACCACTGTCAACATGGTACATGGTTACGATGGTGACCCTTTTTCCGAGACTTTGCCTTTAGCTTACCATCAGGTGAGGTGAAGTCAAATTTACGTGTCCCTTATAAAAAAAGCTTACGATCTTTATAATTCAATGCTACATTAATTTACTTTACTTAAATAGCATTATTATTTTCATTTGCATAAAACTTGTATCAAATACTAATAAAATAATGCTAATAAAAATATTACGTATTTTGTGTATAATGATACAACTAACATACCATAAGCATTATGCGCCGTGAAGAACGTCGAACCGAGACTGGCGATTCGGTCGCATCACTAAACAACGTTATTCCTCTTTCACTTGGGTATTCCTTCTTGTATCATAATATTACCATCCCGTTCACACAGTTCAACGCGGGAAGGCGATCGCGGGAGGTGTTCGCTGAGAATTTGTATTACTTTTTACTTCAATTTAGATGATGACAATATCGGAATAAGCTTGTGATTTTGGTACAACTATAATTGTATTATTAGACACGTATACCGACATTGTGTTTATATTGATACTAATTTAGTTATATCACTCGACACATTTAACGATTGTAATATATCATGGTGTTAATTGATTCTCTAAAAATTGTATCATTTTACACATAACTTTATTAATACATCTACATTGTGTTAAACTCGTTACTTCCATTTGTATCATTATAAAACACAGAAATAAAAAACATTGTTTAGTTCAATTTGATATGATTTTAAAAGTATTATTTTACACAATTGAAATGGTAAAAACACGTTCAGTTATATCATTATGCTCCAAATCAGCTCGCTCATTTTAAACCCTAGAGATACGGGGATAAGATTCAAAGATAGATATTTTTTCATACATCTTCTATATGAAAAAATATAATAAGTAATATAACTCGAGATGTATCACTTTTCACTGACGCTCCAGAATTAATCTCGAAACTAGCGTGTAGAATGGTTGAAAAATCATTCATTGTTTCCAACAGTTCGTAAGAATGTTGGTAGATGGCTGCACCGTCGCCCTTATAGACGGATATAAAGAGAAGGAAAATTTGGAATGATTCAGGTGGTGCTCAATAGCTCAGTTGGCAGAGCAGTCGCCCTGTAAGTGAAAGGTCGTGAGTTCGAGTCTCACTTGAGCATTTCATTTTTTCCAATGTTTTTCGAACTTAACAGTTAGCATAATAAATGCTATAAAAAATTCATTCAAATATTTGGGCGCAGTCATCAAAATTCAATGTTTAAAAATGGTTGAAAAATCATTCATTGTTTCCAACAGTTCGTAAGAATGTTGGTAGATGGCTGCACCGTCGCCCTTATAGACGGATATAAAGAGAAGGAAAATTTGGAATGATTCAAGTGGTGCTCAATAGCTCAGTTGGCAGAGCAGTCGCCCTGTAAGCGAAAGGTCGTGAGTTCGAGTCTCACTTGAGCATTTCATTTTTTCCAATGTTTTTCGAACTTAACAGTTAGCATAATAAATGCTATAAAAAATTCATTCTAATATTTAGGATACCATGCCAATAGATAACATAAATATTTTTTCATTATTCAATTTATAATCCCTGCGACCATAAACTGCACTTTAATTACACGTCTTAAGGACTACTCCTCAGCAGAATGTTTACAAAAATGACACCATAGGGTTAATCATAAACTGTCCTCCGTGCATTAGACCTAAAACAAACCTCTTGGGGGATACAGAACCGTGTAACCGTATTATAAAGGCATATTTATACATTTTGGAACAAAAACGTAGAAATTATTATTCCTGTAGCTTTATGTATCTACAAACAGCGAATAACACATTAACCACATAACATTACAATCTTGACTTGTAAGATGGACATAACTCTCGGATTAATGTTCGCTAAATGAGTTTCAGTTTTCAAAGTTACTCGTGACTTGGGAGATATTATCCATACTGCTTCATAAGTAAGGGTGTGTTAGTACCTCATTGAGAGCCTTGTCGTGTCAACTAAGTATAGCTATATACCGACCTAATTATCTGAGTTAATATAAATAGCTTCTTTGAAATTGTATGTATAAAAATTGTTTGTGAATTTGTTAGTGTTCAGTAACTTCCCTAGGTCCGCCGTGGTTTTAGGTTTTGATAACCTTACTTTGCACTATAACCCACAGATGGCGTGCGTTTTAGTCGGTTCGAATCCGACATTACTTCCCCCTGGCTCCGGTTATTCGCGGGGATTTTCCGCACATGTAAGGAAAGTTTTCAGTAACCACATAACTTAACAGGAAAAAAAAAAAATAAAAAAAAAATAAAAAAAAGTACAGTCAATGACAAACATTGACTGTACTTTTTTTTTTCTTTTTTTTTTATTTTTTTTTTTTTTCCTATGGCGTTCCCATTGATTCCGCCAACGACTCAGTTTTTATATACTGATCGAAATAACGCGTGAAAGTACAAGTGTAAAATTCTTCCATACAAACGGTTGATTTTGAAGGGAGGCCAAAAGATTTATAGTGTGTGAAGTACCTGTACAGAAGAGACAACATTAAAGCAAACACAAAGTTATGTGGTAGTGCAAACGAAACACAAAATTTCAAAGGTTAATATTGTTAAGATCTATAAAATGACATAACATATAAATTAGTGGGGAATTCACATAAGTCAGGAGGGTGTTAAAGTTGGCTGGAAGAGGAATATTGTTAGGAGGTAGGAAATCATACAGGGATCCGTTCAACCTAGCACATGAGAAGAAAATGTGGTCAGGAGTTCCTTCGTCCAATCCACATTCACAAAGAGAGCTATCCCTTATCCGAATCTTGGATAGAAAAACATTTGTACAGGCATGGCCCAATCGGAGACGGCAAACGACAGAGGTTGCTCGCTTAGAAGCCTTGGAAAATTTGAAGAACCAAGGTTTACAAGGAATGCAATTCTGGATCGAAGCATAATGTCTACCCTTAGTTGAGCTGGACTGAGACCAATGTACATTCCACTGAGATGTTAAGCATGTTTTAGCGAGAGTGAGTAAGTCCTGAGAGAATGATCTAAATTGGTCACGAGATCCACTAGAGGAAGCAGTCCTGGCCAGAGAGTCAACCATTGTGTTGCCCAAGATTCCGCTGTGACCCGGTATCCAAACTAATGAGACCTTGAGGTCCCTACAGTGACATCTGAAAAGAGAATGTTTAATTTGGAGCACTAAGGGAGTTCTAAATTTACTGGAAAATTGGTTAGCTGTGACCGCCATTAAGCAACTCTTGGAATCTGTGAAAATAACTGATTTATTGATACTGTGAGACTCAATATACAGCAATGCCTCCAGAATGGCAATAGCTTCTCCAGTAAAAATAGTGTTAATATTGGGAGATTTAAAAGATAATATGATGCTATATTGAGGAATCCAAACAGCAGAACCAACACAGGAGTTATCTGACAACTTGGAGGAATCTGTGTATATAGCTATAGAATCCTGCCATTTTCGGTTGATTAGGCGTTGTAGAATCCTTTCAGCGTCACCCGAATCTTTACTAATGCCGGAGTCTATAATAATATCAGGTGAAAAAATTATTGCTTCATATGGGATTTCAAAGAGGGGGTTAAATTTGGATTGAAAACATGGAAAAGGGAGGCGGACGTAATTAACAAATGAATTAAATAGACGGGGATGATCTTTATGGGTCCAATAGCCACCAGACGAAACATATTCAGACAGGGAATGTAACTTGGATATCAACGGGTGGAAGGCAAGTTGGGAAGTCTTATACAGGTATCTATCGGAGAGGTATTGTCTCCTCAAGAACAAAGGAGGATCTACACACTCTAGTTGTAGAGCATTTATTGGGGAGGATTTCATAGCTCCCAGAACTATACGGAGACATTTCGCCTGGATCTTGTCCAGCGATTTAAGAGATGCTTTGTTACAAGGTTCAAGTAGAAAGGATCCGTAATCCAGATGACTACGAATCAGAGCATTATACATCAGCTTCTGGCTATAGGGATGAGCTCCCCACCAGACACCGCCCACCGACCTTATGATGTTTAATTTTTTTTCACATTTCTTAATGGTGTAATTAATATGCTCTGTCCCTGATAATTTGGAGTCTAAAATCATGCCTAAAAATTTTACATTATCTTTTACAGGAAAAATTTCGCTTTCGCAAGAGATCTCAAAATCTGGAATGGATCGACGACGGGAGAAGGCAACAACCGAGCTTTTAGAGATTGATAGAGATAGTCCATGATCTGTAAGCCAGATGTGAAGGTAGTGGATCGCAGAGTTTAATTTTGTTACCGCATCTGGCATTTGCTCCGAGGACACGTACAGAGCCAGATCATCAGCATATTGCAGGATACTGCAGAAGGAAGTAACGGAAAGATCTAAGTCAGATGTGTATATACTGTAGAGAAGTGGGCTTAGGACAGAACCCTGAGGGAGACCTTTCCAAACGATTCTAGGGGTAAGAATAGAATTTTGGAACTTGATTAGAATGTTCCTCCCGGAGAGGAAATTCGATACAAAGTTTACAATCTTCTCTGGAACACTTAGCTTAAGCAACTTTTGCCTGAGTACAGGAAGAAGAACATTGTCATATGCGGAAGCTATGTCCAAAAACAAACCCAAACAGAAATTATTTTTGGACATAGCTATCCGGGCATCAGTAGTAAAGATGGAAAGGCTGTCAGTAGTACCCAAACCCCTACGAAACCCAAACTGGGTTTTAGAAAGCAGACCCTGACTCTCTACGAACCACTCAAGACGGTTTTTAATCAGGTGTTCTAATATTTTTGCCATTGTGCACGAAAGAGCAATAGGCCGATAACTTGAGGCATCATCGCTAGGTTTACCAGGTTTTAAAATGGGGAGAACAATTTGGGTTTTCCAGTCTTCTGGAGGAATACCAGATTCAAAAATTAAATTTAGTATACTTAAGAAAATTTTTTTTGCAGATAGGCTACTATTAACAATGAAGGAGTATGGGATGCCATCAACCCCAGGAGAGGAGTCCCTTAGTGGATCTAAAACTGCAAGGAGCTCATTAAGAGTGAAAGAAGAGTCAAAGTGATGTCTTAGAGAGGGAGAGGAGTGATAAACAGTGCACTCAGAAGAGGAAGGGACAGACGGGGGAGCCAACTTCTGGGCAAACTCTTGGATCCATACGGAATAATCATTGGAGGCAATGTGGTTGGATGATATTGAATATTTGAATTTTCTAATATTTTTCCAAACTATCGATGAGCGAGTGCGTGGGGATAGATTTTCACAAAACCTGCGCCAACCATCTCTTTTCTTCTGGGAAAGGAGTCTGACCGTTTCCGCAGCCACCCTTTGATAGTTTAGGTAATTTGACCGGGACATATCTCTCGTATAGGCTTTTTCAGCATCTTTTCGCTTTTTGCATGCATCTGTGCAAGATTGATCCCACCAAGGCAGGGAAGGGAGATTATTCCTGGGAGGCTTCTTAACTGGGAAAGACTTGTCTGCAGCAATCAGCAAGGCATTCTTGAAACGAGAATACACAGAATGGAAGTTATCCAAGTCAGGGGTTGGCAATAACTCTAATTGTCGATCAAGCCAATTAGAATATACCTCCCAATCTACTCTTGAGAGGTTGTATTTCAGAAGAGGGTTGAATATAGGGTTATGAATTTGACTAGTGAGCGGTGAAATGACGATGGGGAAGTGATCACTCCCATGCGAGTGACCTACGACTTGCCATAAGAGGCATGAAGAAAGAGAGGGAGAACAGAGGGACAGATCCACGGCAGAAGGGCCAGGATGCAACAAGGTAGGCCTACGAGTAGCACTGCCGTTATTCAGAATGCAGAGGTTCAAAGAATCTAAATTATCTAGAAAGGAAGAAGACAAGTCGTCACATTTATATGATCCCCAAGAAGTATGGTGGATGTTAAAATCACCAAGAATAACTATAGGAGGAGGAATAGAAGTTATGATGG
Organism: Eilema sororculum; assembly: GCA_914829495.1. Lineage (NCBI taxonomy): Eukaryota > Metazoa > Arthropoda > Insecta > Lepidoptera > Erebidae > Eilema > Eilema sororculum. The sequence goes on along the minus strand of OU618545.1, from coordinate 8,271,314 downwards.
AAATCAGGTCAGAGAGTATGGAAGGATTAGGGTATGGAATGTACACGGAAAGGAAAGCAATGTTCATCGTTCTAACACCAACAATATGGAATAAGTCACTATGAGGGGGGATGAATATTTGTGAGAAGATAACATTTCTGGACACCAACATAGTGGATCCAGCATGACCGTCATTCCTGTCATCCCGGAAGCAGGCAAACCCAGATATCCTGAAACGGGAATTGGGTGTAAGCCATGCTTCCTGAATGGCAACAATGAGTGGATTATATTTGTTAATTAAATATATTAAATCATTCTTTTTATTGTGTATACTCCTACAGTTCCATTGCAGAAGGGGAGGGAATTTGACTAGTCAGAACCAACAGCTGAGAAAGTTTGTTTTTAAATTTATCCGGCAGCTCAGTATCACTAAATCTAGTTAACATGTTCAGAAGGGCGGAGAGAAGTAAATCAAGGAGATTGTCACTAGACGAAGCTTCTGATTGGACAACTGGGAAAGCAGAGCCATTAGGCATGGAAGAAGGGGGAGTTTGAGTTAGATGGGTATGAGCCTGTCTATCATAGCCAGGACTTGAGGCCGGGTTAAACACTCTACGAGGGGAATACGTGGTTTTTCTGTATGATTGTTGGGATTGAGAGGGAGCTTGCTGAGATTGAACATAGGAGAGTTGTTGGATATTTCGCTGGGTGTTTATAAAATTTGGGGATCTTGCAGTATCTGCAAAAGACTTTCTCACATGGGGGAATCTGGCAGAAGCCTCCATGTAGGAAATGTTCTCTTGCGACATTGTGACTTTGATTGATTTTTGCCGAGAATGTTCAGGGCAGGAAGGGTCTTTGGCAGAATGGGGTCCAGAACAAAATAAGCAAGTGGGAGTTTGGGTTGAACAACTTGTACCCTCGTGGGCTTGGCTGCACTTAAAGCATCTAGGTGAAGATCTACATTGGGTAGTGACATGACCGAATCTACAGCACTTGAAACATTGGATTGTAGGCAGCACATATGTTTCTACCGGCAATGAATTGTAAAAACAATAAACATGAGGGGGCAACTTCTGACCAGCAAAGGTAACAACAATGGTTTGCGTTGGAACATATATGTAGGGGAGTTATTTTCAGTAGTGACTCTCCTATTTAGTCGCCTGGCTTTCATTACGGACCCAAAGCCCGTTGGCACCTCAATTGACTGGACCACCTCCTCCAAGGTCCATTCCACAGGAACTTGTCTTATAATTCCCATACGGGAACATGCAAAAGATGGGATTGTTGAGACATATTTAGCCCTAGCTAAAGCAGGGTGGGATAAAAAATTATTCGCGTCAGTAGCAGTTTTGAACTCAACAGAGACTCTGTTTCGGCCAACCCGTTTTACGCCTCCAGTGATGATGTTGGTAATTTTATTTGAAGAAAGAAAATGCCCGAACTTAATTGCGCGGAAAACAGTGGCTGCCGCGGGATCTCCCACGTCTCGAGTCACATGCACTAAAAAGGGGCCTGAGTCAGAGTCCGTATAATGAGCAAGCTTATCAATGTGATCCGGATGAATGTATGTGGATTGGATCGAAGGGGCGGCTTCCGTAGGATCAACGATGACTTTTTTAGCTGCACCAGAGCCAACTTGTGCATCGTTCGGGCGCTTTTTAGTCGACGTTCGATTGAGAAGTAATCTCAATCGTTCTTCATCTCCTCCGGGATCGGGAGGGTCGTTACCCATCCCGCAATTTCTTAATTCTACTACTTACCCAGACAATATGAGTAGGCTAAGCACACAAAAACAACACAAAAGCAATAAAATACTTCAACAACACAGTATTATCCGGTAAATCTCTTTTGGAATAGACGAGCACTTGTAACAAGCACGATGTCACCCCACCAACCTCTACTGTACTTTGAACTCTTTAAAAAGTGTAATTGTTAAAACAGAAAAGAGGGTAGGTATAACTTACTGTAAAAACGGTCAGAAACTTCAAAAAAAGGTCATGCAAGCTTTCATTATCAAACCCTTTTAAACTAAAAGGTTTTTAGGTTTTTTTGTAGCTGATAAAATATAGATAGGTACGAATGTCACAAATTGTGTGGATAATTAACAATATTGAACGTAAATGTAGTAAAGTTTGGGATAATTTGACCAGTTTTTACTTGTTTGCCGCATGACCCTTGTACCCAGTGATTAGACTGGAGACTATGGGGATGGACACTAGCAAGGAAACAGGTAGGTTAGACGCCATGATTGCCTAAAATCCGACGTCCTCCACCAGAGAGAAACATTTGAAATGGGTGAAATGGCTCACAGAGAAGGGCGGACCACCCGCTTAGCCTGGTTTAAGTAATTCAGTGAAGAAAGCTTGCAGCAACCAGGTCAAAACCAGATTTACCAGGTAGCAAGTGACGTTAGCTTGAGCTCCGAAGATAAGGTCTTATATCAACACACTCCAAGGGCACTGTGGCCTCGAATGAAATCAGGATAACGTCTTAATGTAGATGATGATGATCAACACCCTAATGAAAATTAATTAAATGGTTATTAAATAACGCTTTTATTGAAAAGCCCATACATAAAACTGTATTTTACAATAACTTTGTTCTTTGTTGAATAATTGCAAATCCCTGTTCGTTTATTTACTGTCTGAATAAAGATAATTCTAATTTCAACTCTCTTTTTGTTTATTTTCCTGTATTCCATTTTATTTACTGACATTTTCCTTAAACAGTCATAAATAACACATGAGACAGTACAGATTTGCCATTAACATATTAAATGATACAGCGGAAATCCATTGTAAAAATCACTCAGAATTTCTCATTGCTTACTTAGATGGCTAAATATAACTTGCTCGGAGTTAAGATCAATCAAACGATCAATTCAAAAAGGAGAAAAAATATTTTTGAAAATAAATTTAGTTCATAACACACAAACAACGAATAATGTACTAAACTTACTGGGACCTTACATTCGTACTGCTGAATAAGTATGTAAAGAGTAATACTTTTAGAAGTGCACATAATTCAGTGGTATCAGTTATTAGCATCATAACTTAGGTGTGTTGGGGAGCTACGATGCCACATTCACACCCTCATTTTACGTCGGGGGTTAAAAACTATGATTCGACATTGTATAGGTACCTATTTTTTACCTACATTACTTTCGTCTTAAACACATAACTACATTTTTGTACTTCTTTTGTTGTCTCTACAAGTTGAAAATCTTAGAAACCCATTTTAATTATATTTATCGTATTTGGGTCTCTCCGGGACGGGTGCCTCAGGAACTGGGGCCCTCAGGTACGAACCCGATTTAGCTGCGCCAGTGCCAGACGCAAAAGCCGTACAAGCTTGATAAGCTATTCAGTAATTTTATGTGTGTTGTCCTGGGGAGTTCTATAACCCCTTCACTTAACTGAAGCTGAACTAGAAGTTCCTTAATAGCTTGAGGTCTCGGGTCTGCTTGGTTGCTGTAGGATGAACCGGGTAAAATGGGGTTTCTTGGACTGATTGTAATGCACTTCTGCAGTCGATGGATAATCTCTTGTCGTACCTACCCTACAGTCCCGGGATTCCCGCCCTGTTTAAAGGACCCGGGGGTCCTTTAAACAGGGCGCGAAAAGGCATCTGATGAGGCCGTCAAGCTGAGGGCCACCACTGTTAATATGGTAGGTGTTTGCGATGGTGACCCTCTTTCCGAGACTTTGCCTTTAGCTTACCATCAGGCGAGGTGAAGTCAAATTGGCGTGTCCTTTATATAAAAAAAATTGATTTGTGATTTGCCCCTAAACCTGCATAATTGCTGAACCGAATAAACCGACGACGGCGACGGAGGATGGTGCGTTCAATGTCGCTGAGTTTTGACCTGGACGCGAAGGAGAAGCTTGGTGAGATGGTAGGTACATTTTGGGGGCTACCACACGTACAAAATAGGTACACATTCACTAGCTTTCTTAAATATTGAAACTTACTTAATCATTTTGGATACGTAATACTGTACCAACACGAATAGTTACAACGGTTTTCTATTTTGAAGGTTTTGTGATATGTCAAATTCTAGCTATCCAAATAAAAAATTCTGAAACAAAATCTAATCTAAATATCTATTTATAACTCAAAGGTGACTGATTGACTGACTGACATAGTGATCTATCAACGCACAGCCCAAACCACTGGACGGATCGGATTGAAATTTGGCATGCAGGTAGATGTTATGACGTAGGCATCCGCTAAGAAAGGATTTTTGGAAATTCTGCTACTAAAGCGGTAAAATAAGGGATGGAAGTTTATATGAAAATCCGCCATTTTCGGAGCTAGATGCACAAAATTTCATAAACCTATGTCTTTAAAAAAAATCACTTGTCTGTAAAGTCGGTTTACTCACGATAGTTGAACGTGAGAACGTCATAAGAAAATACTGATGGAATGGTTTCATTTTTCACAAGAAATAAATAATTTTATTTGTTTGATTTGTCGTTCGTTCCGCGCTCTCGCTTGCACTTCAAGCCTTAAATGGAACGCCACAGATCGAGGTAACGCCGCATGACGTCATGTTCTTTCGTGCGTACAGCCGGCTCCATCGAATTATGAAACGTTGTCACGTCAATATTAGTTTTGTCGCGATCCACGCGGGCGAAGCTGCGAGCAATAGCTAGTGACGTATACGAGTATTGTCAATATAATGATTTTTTAGTTATGCGTAACTAACTTTTAGTAAATAACATATAGTATTTTACAACAATATTATTTACTTGGCGTCTTTGTTGATTCTGTTTTAAGTTTAAACAGTTGTTGCAAATAATCTGTTAAGGCTTTATAAATTGTTTGTGTTTTTATTATTATTGTACAATTAGCGGTCATTTAAGTCTATATCATTACATATCACAGTGGATTTATCGGCTGTTGGTTAGAGTACATGCAGTAGAGAGGTCGTGATGTTGGTACCGCTGTTACTCTTCTTGTCTTTTTCTGAAGTTATTCATGGCGGTTTACAGCAACGTGAGTGTACTCGTAGAAGTACTTTGGCATAGTATATTAATTGTTATTATACTGCTTTTATTATTGACATTGGAGAGGTGTTTGTAAAACATGTATTGAAGTAGGCTTCAAGACCCGTATTACAGTATATAGCTAAGAATTATAAGAATCAGATTGCAAGGAGGTTATACTTTTAAAAGTACCCAAAACTATACTTCTTGTATCTAGCGAAGACTGTATTGTACATTTCAGTAATTGCCCAATCACTTTGATTCAATTACTTGTATAGTAATATACTTATGTAGTGATATCCAATGCTGTAAAAAATGAAGTACCTACAGTCAGTGTCAGAATGATTTTCAAATTAAGGTATTAAGAACAAATCAAACTGTTTTTTTTATTTAAATTGTCTATTAATGTCTGAACTAAGATTGTTTACCAAATATCAGAACAACCCTCAACAGGAAGGGGAGGAAAATAATTAAGATCATTGATCATTCAGATCATGAGCACTTTTTTCGTCAACATCTTTCTGATGCTGACTGTACTAATAGATTCTCTTTGCATGGGTAGCTGAACTGTAAGCAATAAAAAAACAGTACTTGCGTAAAGCGAATATTGCAGCTGAATAAACGTCGATAATAACAATTTTGTAATTCAGGAGGTGATAAAACACAACGACATAGTATTTAGGCAGCTGTCATGCGTGGGCGCAACTAAATTAATAATTAGGGGCTTTTCAATAGACTTATTGGCTAGTTACCATACTCATTTATAACATCAGAGTGCTTCTTGGGTCTACCCTTTCTAACGGGGCCCGATACAGGCGGCAAAGCCAGACATTTGCTACCCACATAGTCACGCGGTCATCACATAAAGTAGTCGCACCTGGAATCTGTATTTATTTATTCATCCATTTCCAGGACGACCGAGTGGATCGAGAAGATACATATATACATGCAAAGATAGATATGCTATTTTCAAAAGATGTCCCGATCCCTGCCCACCTACATGTGACGAACCAAATCGTCGGATTTGTTACAAGAAGTGCCTGCGATATGGCTGTGAATGCGCTCCAGGATTTATTCTTAGGGAGATAGGTGGGAAATGTATTCCACTGCAGCACTGTCCAGGTATTGCTTTTGTATTTTGTACATTAAGTTTAAATCTGTCCGATTCAGTTAAATGTTGAATGATGTTTTTGGAATGTGTGTTATATAAACGTATGATAACTTGTAGAATTATAATTTCATCTAATTTAAAACGAATCAAACTAAAAGGTCGTAAGAGTACGTAGCAAATTTTGAAGGTTTTTAAAACCTCATTATTATTTGGGTAAGTTTTATTCTGGTTTCTTTGTAATAGAAATGAAATCAGACGTTTTGTAAATGGGCGTAGAAATTTGTTTTCTTTTTTATATATACCAAAAACACATACACAAGAATACAAGTACACAAAAAATTAAATTAAAAATTTAAAAACCCCCGTCACAAAAAAACACTTCCAAAAAGTTTAAAATAAATGGAGTTTGCCTTTTAACTTTAACTGTTGCCATGTCGGGGGACCCTAATTGTTTAAGCACTCCGTTATATTATCGAAACAATTCAAGGTCCCCCGACATGGCAACAGTTAAAGTTAAAAGGCAAACTCCATTTATTTTAAACTTTTTGGAAGTGTTTTTTTGTGACGGGGGTTTTTAAATTTTTAATTTAATTTTTATTTTATACTTTTTAAAGTGATCTACTAGTCAAGCTCTTTCATTTGATACCCATATTGAGGGAGTTATGAAGAAATTCGTATTCCGATATGTTGTGGCGGCGGCCATCTTGGACCGATTTTTTCCAAACATAGCTAAGAACATTCCCGACTAATATACCTTTCAAACAAAAAGAACTACATCCAAATTGGTTCATCCGTTTGGGTGCTACGATGCCACAGACAGACACACACACACATACACACACAGACACGTTAAACTTATAACAACCCGTCGTTTTTGCGTCGGGGGTTAAAAAGGGTATATGATTAAGATGTATAATAATTGAACTGCTACGTATTACATCGTACGTGCATTGATTTTATTTAAGTCGTTCGGTGACGGCATCGTGTGCAGGACCGCAGGGCGGTCCTGCACACGATGCCGTCACCGCGCCGTCACCGCGCCGTCGCCGCGCCGACGCCGCACAATTACACTGTAGATACGAGTCGCGCCAAGCCCGCCACCGCGCGCGTTCCCCTCCCTGTCTGTTTGATTCATTCCATTACCGGCTGCGTACGAACGTGCACGTGCGTAACTTTTTAAGAAATTACCATGGAAAGTTTTGATTACGAAACGTTTATAAGTTTAGTGGAGGACAGAGAAGTGTTATGGGACAAAACTTTAGAAATATATAAAGACAAGCGTAAAAGTTTAAAAGCTTGGTTTGAGATCTGCAATATAATGAATGAGAACTTTGCAGAACTGCCTGATACGGAGAAAAATAAATACGGTAAACATCTTTTTACAACATTTTATTAATTCTTGTTAAAGTGTTTTTATCTAGTGGGGCCAATCGAAAAAATATATAAGTAGATGACTTAAAGGAACTTTGGGACAAGACACGATCAGTACCTATGTTTTTTATTTAAATCGTAATACAACAGAGGGTACCTCTATATTGTTATCCACACCTCAGGACAGGGTTTACTCAATAAGAATCCTTTTATCATAACAAATGAATGCATTTATTCCTTTCCTTGTAGGACAAGGAAAGGAATAAATGCATTCATTTGTTATGATACAATACATATTACAAATAACAATCGGTACTTACACGCTCATGACAATGATTTCTTATAATATTATATTCAAATCCTATTATTATTACATTATTATATTTAATCCTCTTAATATTATATTCAATTATATAATATCAATAATATTATATTTACTCAACGCGAAAAAAACAAAAGTCGATCACCGTGTATGCTTTTTCTGGCGGCAAAAATAAACCATAGATAATATAGATGCAATAGGATGTCAAAGAGTATTTATGCACGAATGCCTCGAGTAGAAGTTACAAATAGGTACAATGAGGCTTACCTACTCGATACAAGCTAACAATATATTGTTACGACGTCGATATCTCAAGATCTATCGACCGAATCTTCTAGAAATTAAAACGCATTGTTGGTGACAAGGTACTCAACCGAATAGCACCGAAAATTCTGGAATCGGCAACAAAAATTCACATACCTACTTTGATACCTACCTACAAGTGTACAAGAAATAGATAAAAATTAAAAATAAACTCGCATTTCACAAAGGAACACAAGTAGGTACTCGTAATAATTGAGAATGAACGCGAATGTGTAGGTACCTAACACCTCGCGAACAGTCTGGAACATTCCACCCTCCGAATTTACAGCTATAAAAGCGCGCCCGCTTGGCGACACGATCATTCAGTCTTTGAGACCGAAAGCGAACACAGCTAACTACAAGCGACCTAAGAAGATTCAACCTGCGACCTGAGCAACGACTGTGGACTACTGTGAACTACTGAGCGATTGGAATTGTAGAAGAGTACTGTGTGTACTAGTGATTTTATTGTCTTGTTTGTGGTGAGCTAATAAATCTCTTCGTTGAGTAAACGGTATTTATTTGTACCCCGCGCACGTAACAATATTATATAGTGTGTGGATAGTATATGTCGTGAGCAATTTCTTGTGGTAGGTACCTACCTACATTAAACAAGCAATCACTTGCTACTGGTAGTAGTCGAGTATTCCCGCTAGATAGAAACACGAATCGTGCTACATATTAACAATAATTATTTTGCCATGGTACACTGCCATATTCAGAATTAAAATACTCCTTAAACTTGTCACGTATATTATTAGCTGTTGTAGGAACTATTTCTGTTGAATCAAATGGCAAAAACTCCTCTAATTCACACCCGCTTAGAGATTCTTGCACCCCTTTTACGCCCTCCTCTTTGTGTATAAAATTTTGCAGTAAACAAGCTTTTACAACATCAACAGCCAAATCCAATGACACATTTAAAGGTCGATGAAAAATTCGCCACTTATTGGCCAGTATCCCAAAGGTACATTCTACATATCGTCTCGCTCTTGTTAACCGATAATTAAAAACGGATTTTTCTGCATCAAGCTGTTGACTATTATATGGGCGCAGTAAATTCTGATGTAGTGCAAATGGTTCATCGCCTACGAATACATATGGCAAGGCAATGTTGGTATTAGGTAAGGAAGCAGGTTCTGGCAAGTTCAAAGTATTGTTAATCATGTTGTGCCAGAAAGCTGTATCTTTAAAAACACCTGAATCACAATCCTTTCCATAAGCATTGACGTTGATATAAATAAAGTTGTAGTCACTATCGGCGACTGCCATCAATACAATTGAGAAGTAATGTTTGTAGTTCAAAAATATCGATCCACTTTTATTTGGTTTAATTACTCTGATGTGCTTTCCATCTACAGCACCGACACAATGAGGGAAATTAGCAGAAACTTCAAATTTATTTGCTATTTCTATCCAATCGTTCATACATGGCATTTTCATATATTTTGGGTAAAGTTCAGACCATATTAGAGAACACACTTCTCGTATGATTACGCTTAAAGTTGATTTTCCCATTCTAAAACGATATTCAAGATCTGCTAATGAAGTTCCGGTTGCTAAATACCTGCAATTGAGAAAAACATTATAAAAATAAAATGGATTATTAATATTAATTATTTCAGGTAAAATAATATCTCAGAAATGGAAGAATATAAGAGATGCGTGGATGAAATGCGACAAAAAGATACGTGAATCGAAATCTGGATCAGGTGCAAAACCAGTACATTTTTTTTTTTTTTTTATTTATTTTACAACAATATTATACAATTCGATAACAATCATAGCAAACCTTAAACCACTGAGGTTTGTGTGGATTGCCGTGCATTCTACATTGCGATTATATATATTATTATTATAATTATAATTCAATAACCTAGTACTTCATAAAGACAAAACAAACTACAACCAAATACAAAAACAAAATACAATATATCGTCATTATAACAAACAGATGGTCATTAGAAAGGCATGCAGAAGGTAAATGTAAAAAATATATTAATCGGCAGCGTACGCCCGGGCGACCGGGCAGAGAACCGGTTTTGTGCGAGGTATTCACAGGATGTTTAGGAAATGCGCTTTTAACTTATGTTTTATATTTACTGGAGTGATACTTTGTCGGAAGGACGTATTCAATTTATTCAGTAAACGGGGAATAATATACATGGTGGTCCTTTCACCGTAGGTATTGCTGGCCCTGCAGGTTTCTAATTTCTTATTAGATACTGACCGTGTCCGAATAGAATGAAATGTTTCTATCTGTATGTTGGCATTAAAAAATTGTTCTTTAAGGAGACATAATGTAGCAATGGAATGAACTGGGAGTACCTTGCAGTGTTTAAATAGATCTGAAGTATCTTTAATTTTTACTGAATTATGGTGTGACAATATTACTTTTAGAATTTTACTTTGCAATGCTAATATGCGATCAAGGTACGTTTTAAAAGTTCTACCGTAACTAGTGATGCCATATGCAATGATTGTTTCAGCAAGGGCGTTGTAAAGCATGAGCTTCACTTTTAGCGGTATCCTATTTTTTATTATATACATATTGGCCAGAAATGCTCTCAGTTTTTCACACACTTTATTGACTTGCGGTAACCAGTTAAATTTATTATCTATTATTAGACCAAGGTATGTGTGATTAATTACTATTTCAATTGTGGGGCATTGACAGTTTTTATTCTTTTTGTGTAGGCACATATGTTCATGGGCTACCAGCTTTTTTTCATTGGGAAATTGGGTTTTGCTATAGGGAGAACAAATGTGAACCAGTTTGGTTTTACTGGCGTTTAGGACTAGTCCGTTATCGTGACACCATTTGTTAATATTGTCTAGGTCGGCTTGTATTTTTACGAATGCCTCAGCTGCATCTGTATCAGCCACGAGCAGACATGTATCGTCTGCATATTGATAGGTGGTACAGTGACTCAGAATGTTATTCATATCATTCACATAGGTAATAAAGTGAAGAGGGCCAAGCACGGATCCTTGAGCCGTGCCTACATTAGCTGATATTGTCTTGCTAAGTGTTTCATTTATTTTGACACGGTAAGACCTGTTCTGTAGATAGCTATCACACCATTTCAAAAGAGGGCCACGTATACCAGCACAATTTAGTTTATTTACAAGTCTGCCGTGATTTAGCGTATCAAACGCGCGGGAAAAATCAATAAACAGGGCTAGTACATGCTGCTTGGAATTTAGTGCTTTATTTACGTCATCCGTGAATTTTGACAGAAGTAAAGTTGTACTCTTATTTGGCTGAAACCCGAACTGATTGCTACTTATAATATTATTATCATTATAGAAGTTATGTATTTGTTCGCTAATGAACTTCTCTACGATTTTGTTAATGCTCGATAAAAGCGTAATAGGTCGGTAGTTGGACATGTTATCTTGTTTACCCTTTTTATATATGGGTCTAACACAACCATGTTTTAGTGCATCTGGGTATTTTCCCGAATATAAACTAGTATTAATCAAATTGGTGATAGCAATAGCCATACTCTGACTTATCGCTTTAATATCTATAATTTTAATATTGTCCTGACCAGGAGCTTTAAGACTATTTAATTTACGTATGATTTTAGTAATTTTACTAGGCGTTGCTTTGCGAATTAACATACTGACATCACTATCGTTAAAATAATCCTCTTCATTAAGAAGTGGTTTGTCACATCTTGGTAATATGTTGATAACAGAGTTTTCAAACTCATGAGCAAATCTATTGGCAAAATCAAGGGAGGAGAGTTTGTGATCATTAAAAGCTTTTGAGATAACTTGATCAACAGATTGATTAACTCTACCACAAATTGTATTTATCAGCTGCCACAGTTTCCTTGAGTTGGAATAGTTCTCTTTTATAGTTGTCTTATAATAGTTATTTCTATGATATTCTAAAACTTTGTGACATTTGTTTCGTGCCTGGTTAAATTGTAATCGGAGGCATTTGTTGGTCGGATCAGATCTCCATAAGGCAAAGTATTTATCCCTAATTTCACACAAATTTAGAATGTGCTGATTGATCCATGGATGTTTAAATCTCCGATTTTTTTGCTTATTTCTTGTACAAAGTGCTTTCCTACATGCATTTTCAAATTGACTTTTAATGAACGCATATATTTGTTCAGGACATTTCATTTTGTCCGTTATTGACCAGTCTGTATTACCGAGTTCTTTTTCTAAAATACCTCGATCATAGTAATTCAGAGTTTCGGTTTCAGAAACATCCTGTATCCGCGCTCCCACTTTATTACAATTCCCAGCGATCAGTGTTACGCGGTGGTCCGCTAGAACAGTGTCTATCACCGCCGAGTACGCATGCCAATCTACTAACCTCGCAAAAATATGGTCAATACATGATCTAGTTACTTTATTATCGCGTACATCAATACGAGTGTAGTCGGATATTCCACATATGAAACCGTGTTTCGCGAGCATATCTGTGTATGAGTTTCGGTGTATGCAATATTTTTTTAGATTGATATTTAAGTCACCTAGAATAATCATATCAGTGGAGCTATTGTGTTTCTTTAATAGGCAGGACAGTTCCGAGACAAATATGCGTTTGCTAGCAGAGGGTGGTCTGTAGATAGCAGACACAGTTATCGGGTTGTTATTAGCAGTGATTAATGTGCCTACAATTGTTTCAAACGAGTGTGTTTTCAATTGGCTGGTGGTAAATTTTAGGTAGTTTTTTACGTATATTATAATTCCACCGCCTTTTTTGTGATGTCTCAACTGTGCGTGCATTCTATAGCCCGGTATTTGAAAGAGGTTGCAGACCTCATTTGAAATACCCACCTCTGTAACTACAATAATATCAAGGGAAATTCTCGAAGAATCTATTAAACTAAGAAGTTTAGGAAAGTTTCTTATTAATGATCGGATATTTACATGCATAATAAATACATTAACATTAGCGGCGTTAATATTTTGGATAAATGAGTTTACAGATACGCAGTTATGAATTTCACTCAAAGTATCTAACATAATAAATGGTTTAATTATTACTTAGTTTCTATACAATTTCTCAGATTTAATTAGCGAAGTCAGTACCTTATTCCTTTAAGAGTTCTTCGATATCGGAATCCGAGCGTATGATAACTGCACGTTCAGAGTCTTCACTTTTTTTTGCAAATATCTTGCCGTCTTTACACCAGATAAATTGGAATATGCCGTTCAGGCGTTGTTTGGCGTTATATAATAGTGACTTAGTGTGTGGTGTGAGTGCTGCTCTGACATAGACACGGCGGATTGCTTTATCGGTAGGCAGATCTGGTAGTATGTTTCCTGTTAGAATTTCAGTACCTTTTGCAGATATTAGCCATTGGTCTCGATCTCCTTTTGATTGCAGCTCCACTATAATTGTTCCTGGCTGTTCCTTACGGCGACGAGTTACTCTCCGAACACTTACCAGTTTTTGTGGGTTGACTTTAAGTTTAGTCGCTAAGTCTTTGACAATATTCAGGGTGTCTTGGTTAGGAGTTTCAGGGATTCCCGCTATTTCTAAGGTGGATGCTAGGATCTTTTGATCAGATTCGTGAAGACGTTGTTCTATTGCTGATATACGAAGTTCGAGATTTTTATTTTTGTTGATGAGGTCCGAGTTTTTGTTTACTAGCATTTTGATTGTGCTGCCCTGTTCTCTAACCGTATCCTCAAGATCCGATATTTGGCTGTTCATAAAGTTAATGGCGGTTGTTAATTCTTCTAGTTCATCTTTAACTACCTTTCTGATTTCGCGACTGATATCTCTGAGTAGTTTTTTTGAGTCAAAAGTTACAGCCTTTTCACTTTCCCTGTCCTCTTCGTTTTCAGAGTCCTCCGGTAGAAAAAAAGACGATCGTTTTGTCATGTTACTCAGACAGTCATCACAGCTCCACTCTAAACCGTCGGAGTTTCGGAGCGCTGTTAGCTGTTTGTTAGTAAGTTTGGCACAAGTTGTTGTCGCATGTACGCACTTATTGCATCGGCTACATTCAAGCCCAGGCGCTTTCTTGGTTATATTTTTGTTGCAGTTTGTGCACTTTTTTAACACCATCTTCGGTAAAGTAGGTAGGTACTTGTAAATAAAATATTAAGAATCAATTACAAATGACAACGTCTACTCTCTTCGAATCGCAATGACAGAATTGAATTGAAAATATCAATATTATGATAATTTACAATTTTTGAAAAAAATTACCCCACGACCACTCCAATCTGGATCAAACATGCCGGAAGAAAAAAAATCTGAAGTTACTAATTTTAACAAAAGAAAGAAAAACGAAGTAATAAATCCTGTAGATAAGAAAATGATTAAGTTTATGGAAACGTTAGAAAAAGATGACGATAGTAGAATGATGTCTTTTTTTAAAGGTATAGCTCCTACCGTCGAACGCTTCAAAGACGAAGACATTGTGGAATTCCAGTATCAAGTATTGAATATTATAAGAAATATTCAATATAAAAATACTTATGGCGCTCCACATCATTCACGCACAGCAGATGCAATGGACACCCCGGCACACTACGGTTACAATACTGCTGATGGACCCAGTACGAGAGTTCAATCACAGGCTTCGAATTATAGCATTGAAAACGATTCATAACAAAGCAGTCCATCTACTTCAAGCTTGATTGATTTTGATTTCTCTACATTACATTAGAATAATTTAAAAAAAATATTTTTACCCCAATGTAACAACCAATCTCTCCTTAGCAGATATACTTGCTCGCATATTTGTATTTGTGTGTTGCAATTTGTTCTTTAATAAATCTAATAATTTATCAAATGTCTTGTAATTCATTCGAAAATAATCACAAAACTTGGTCTCGTCTTTTTGGAGATCTTCATAAAGTGTATGAAATTCACCATATTGCTCCCGTGCCGACAGCATAGGATGAACCCACAACTTTCTAACTCGACGTTCTTTTTGCCATTTTCTATACATATAGTAAGCAAGCACAAACTTCTTTTTTTTCATTATATTAGACATGTTTGCGTCAAGTGCGATCTTGCGGCGTGCACGTTCGTACGCGGCCGGTAATGGAATGAAATGGGAATGAATCAAACAGTTAAACGCGCGTGGTGGCGGCGCGGCGGCGGCGCGGTGGCGGGCTTGGCGCGACTCGTATCTACAGTGTAATTGTGCGGCGTCGGCGCGGCGACGGCGCGGTGACGGCATCGTGTGCAGGAACCCTAAAATACAAAGGACCCGTGTGTGTGAGAATAATGACGATTAGACTGACTAGATGTATCCTAAGATCGTAGCAAATGGAAAACTGTGGTCTCTCTATCCAACTGGGGAAAAAGGCTTGACTGTAGGCATGTACGAGTATGTTGTATGAAGACTGACTGGTGTGTGTAGAAAACGTCTCACATACATTGATAACATATTATTGAATGGCGGTGATTATTCTTTTCTTTTATAGTTTCAGGATGCAAGGGTGATCCTAACGCAGTATCCCACGATTGCCCCAGTATGTGCCCACCGACTTGCGCTCGTCCAGACACTAGTAATATTCAATGTATAGCCGGATGCCACCCATGTGGTTGTGTGTGCAAGCCGGGATACGTTTTGAAGGACGAAGCAGGAAGATGTATAAGACGAGAGGAATGTCCAGGTTGTGCATAGTAAATATTTAATCAGGAATTTGATGCATACTAATACGTTTTGTTAATTTTTACTTTTATAGTTATAGGATGCAAGGGTGATCCTAACGCAGTATCCCACGATTGCCCCAGTATGTGCCCACCGACTTGCGCTCGTCCAGACACTAGTAATATTCGATGTATAGCCGGATGCCACCCATGTGGTTGTGTGTGCAAGCCGGGATACGTTTTGAAGGACGAAGCAGGAAGATGTATAAGACGAGAGGAATGTCCAGGTTGTGCATAATAAATATTTAATCAGGAATTTGATGCATACTAATACGTTTTGTTAATTTTTACTTTTATAGTTATAGGATGCAAGGGTGATCCTAACGCAGTATCCCACGATTGCCCCAGTATGTGCCCACCGACTTGCGCTCGTCCAGACACTAGTAATATTCAATGTATAGCCGGATGCCACCCATGTGGTTGTGTGTGCAAGCCGGGATACGTTTTGAAGGACGAAGCAGGAAGATGTATAAGACGAGAGGAATGTCCAGGTTGTGCAAAGTAAATATTTAATCAGGAATTTGCTGCATACTAATACGTTTTGTTAATTTTTACTTTTATAGTTATAGGATGCAAGGGTGATCCTAACGCAGTATCCCACGATTGCCCCAGTATGTGCCCACCGACTTGCGCTCGTCCAGACACTAGTAATATTCGATGTATAGCCGGATGCCACCCATGTGGTTGTGTGTGCAAGCCGGGATACGTTTTGAAGGACGAAGCAGGAAGATGTATAAGACGAGAGGAATGTCCAGGTTGTGCATAGTAAATATTTAATCAGGAATTTGCTGCATACTAATACGTTTTGTTAATTTTTACTTTTATAGTTATAGGATGTAAGGGTGATCCTAACGCAGTATCCCACGATTGCCCCAGTATGTGCCCACCGACTTGCGCTCGTCCAGACACTAGTAATATTCGATGTATAGCCGGATGCCACCCATGTGGTTGTGTGTGCAAGCCGGGATACGTTTTGAAGGACGAAGCAGGAAGATGTATAAGACGAGAGGAATGTCCAGGTTGTGCATAGTAAATATTTATTCAGGAATTTGCTGCATACTAATACGTTTTGTTAATTTTTACTTTTATAGTTATAGGATGTAAGGGTGATCCTAACGCAGTATCCCACGATTGCCCTAGTATGTGCCCACCGACTTGCGCTCGTCCAGACACTAGTAATATTCGATGTATAGCCGGATGCCACCCATGTGGTTGTGTGTGCAAGCCGGGATACGTTTTGAAGGACGAAGCAGGAAGATGTATAAGACGAGAGGAATGTCCAGGTTGTGCATAGTAAATATTTAATCAGGAATTTGCTGCATACTAATACGTTTTGTTAATTTTTACTTTTATAGTTATAGGATGTAAGGGTGATCCTAACGCAGTATCCCACGATTGCCCCAGTATGTGCCCACCGACTTGCGCTCGTCCAGACACTAGTAATATTCGATGTATAGCCGGATGCCACCCATGTGGTTGTGTGTGCAAGCCGGGATACGTTTTGAAGGACGAAGCAGGAAGATGTATAAGACGAGAGGAATGTCCAGGTTGTGCATAGTAAATATTTAATCAGGAATTTGCTGCATACTAATACGTTTTGTTAATTTTTACTTTTATAGTTATAGGATGTAAGGGTGATCCTAACGCAGTATCCCACGATTGCCCCAGTATGTGCCCACCGACTTGCGCTCGTCCAGACACTAGTAATATTCGATGTATAGCCGGATGCCACCCATGTGGTTGTGTGTGCAAGCCGGGATACGTTTTGAAGGACGAAGCAGGAAGATGTATAAGACGAGAGGAATGTCCAGGTTGTGCATAGTAAATATTTAATCAGGAATTTGATGCATACTAATACGTTTTGTTAATTTTTACTTTTATAGTTATAGGATGCAAGGGTGATCCTAACGCAGTATCCCACGATTGCCCCAGTATGTGCCCACCGACTTGCGCTCGTCCAGACACTAGTAATATTCGATGTATAGCCGGATGCCACCCATGTGGTTGTGTGTGCAAGCCGGGATACGTTTTGAAGGACGAAGCAGGAAGATGTATAAGACGAGAGGAATGTCCAGGTTGTGCATAATAAATATTTAATCAGGAATTTGATGCATACTAATACGTTTTGTTAATTTTTACTTTTATAGTTATAGGATGCAAGGGTGATCCTAACGCAGTATCCCACGATTGCCCCAGTATGTGCCCACCGACTTGCGCTCGTCCAGACACTAGTAATATTCGATGTATAGCCGGATGCCACCCATGTGGTTGTGTGTGCAAGCCGGGATACGTTTTGAAGGACGAAGCAGGAAGATGTATAAGACGAGAGGAATGTCCAGGTTGTGCATAGTAAATATTTATTCAGGAATTTGCTGCATACTAATACGTTTTGTTAATTTTTACTTTTATAGTTATAGGATGTAAGGGTGATCCTAACGCAGTATCCCACGATTGCCCTAGTATGTGCCCACCGACTTGCGCTCGTCCAGACACTAGTAATATTCGATGTATAGCCGGATGCCACCCATGTGGTTGTGTGTGCAAGCCGGGATACGTTTTGAAGGACGAAGCAGGAAGATGTATAAGACGAGAGGAATGTCCAGGTTGTGCATAGTAAATATTTAATCAGGAATTTGCTGCATACTAATACGTTTTGTTAATTTTTACTTTTATAGTTATAGGATGTAAGGGTGATCCTAACGCAGTATCCCACGATTGCCCCAGTATGTGCCCACCGACTTGCGCTCGTCCAGACACTAGTAATATTCCATGTATAGCCGGATGCCACCCATGTGGTTGTGTGTGCAAGCCGGGATACGTTTTGAAGGACGAAGCAGGAAGATGTATAAGACGAGAGGAATGTCCAGGTTGTTCATAGTAAATATTTAATCAGGAATTTGCTGCATACTAATACGTTTTGTTAATTTTTACTTTTATAGTTATAGGATGTAAGGGTGATCCTAACGCAGTATCCCACGATTGCCCCAGTATGTGCCCACCGACTTGCGCTCGTCCAGACACTAGTAATATTCGATGTATAGCCGGATGCCACCCATGTGGTTGTGTGTGCAAGCCGGGATACGTTTTGAAGGACGAAGCAGGAAGATGTATAAGACGAGAGGAATGTCCAGGTTGTGCATAGTAAATATTTAATCAGGAATTTGCTGCATACTAATACGTTTTGTTAATTTTTACTTTTATAGTTATAGGATGTAAGGGTGATCCTAACGCAGTATCCCACGATTGCCCCAGTATGTGCCCACCGACTTGCGCTCGTCCAGACACTAGTAATATTCGATGTATAGCCGGATGCCACCCATGTGGTTGTGTGTGCAAGCCGGGATACGTTTTGAAGGACGAAGCAGGAAGATGTATAAGACGAGAGGAATGTCCAGGTTGTGCATAGTAAATATTTAATCAGGAATTTGATGCATACTAATACGTTTTGTTAATTTTTACTTTTATAGTTATAGGATGCAAGGGTGATCCTAACGCAGTATCCCACGATTGCCCCAGTATGTGCCCACCGACTTGCGCTCGTCCAGACACTAGTAATATTCGATGTATAGCCGGATGCCACCCATGTGGTTGTGTGTGCAAGCCGGGATACGTTTTGAAGGACGAAGCAGGAAGATGTATAAGACGAGAGGAATGTCCAGGTTGTGCATAATAAATATTTAATCAGGAATTTGATGCATACTAATACGTTTTGTTAATTTTTACTTTTATAGTTATAGGATGCAAGGGTGATCCTAACGCAGTATCCCACGATTGCCCCAGTATGTGCCCACCGACTTGCGCTCGTCCAGACACTAGTAATATTCGATGTATAGCCGGATGCCACCCATGTGGTTGTGTGTGCAAGCCGGGATACGTTTTGAAGGACGAAGCAGGAAGATGTATAAGACGAGAGGAATGTCCAGGTTGTGCAAAGTAAATATTTAATCAGGAATTTGATGCATACTAATACGTTTTGTTAATTTTTACTTTTATAGTTATAGGATGCAAGGGTGATCCTAACGCAGTATCCCACGATTGCCCCAGTATGTGCCCACCGACTTGCGCTCGTCCAGACACTAGTAATATTCGATGTATAGCCGGATGCCACCCATGTGGTTGTGTGTGCAAGCCGGGATACGTTTTGAAGGACGAAGCAGGAAGATGTATAAGACGAGAGGAATGTCCAGGTTGTGCATAGTAAATATTTAATCAGGAATTTGCTGCATACTAATACGTTTTGTTAATTTTTACTTTTATAGTTATAGGATGTAAGGGTGATCCTAACGCAGTATCCCACGATTGCCCCAGTATGTGCCCACCGACTTGCGCTCGTCCAGACACTAGTAATATTCGATGTATAGCCGGATGCCACCCATGTGGTTGTGTGTGCAAGCCGGGATACGTTTTGAAGGACGAAGCAGGAAGATGTATAAGACGAGAGGAATGTCCAGGTTGTTCATAGTAAATATTTAATCAGGAATTTGCTGCATACTAATACGTTTTGTTAATTTTTACTTTTATAGTTATAGGATGTAAGGGTGATCCTAACGCAGTATCCCACGATTGCCCCAGTATGTGCCCACCGACTTGCGCTCGTCCAGACACTAGTAATATTCAATGTATAGCCGGATGCCACCCATGTGGTTGTGTGTGCAAGCCGGGATACGTTTTGAAGGACGAAGCAGGAAGATGTATAAGACGAGAGGAATGTCCAGGTTGTGCATAGTAAATATTTAATCAGGAATTTGCTGCATACTAATACGTTTTGTTAATTTTTACTTTTATAGTTATAGGATGTAAGGGTGATCCTAACGCAGTATCCCACGATTGCCCCAGTATGTGCCCACCGACTTGCGCTCGTCCAGACACTAGTAATATTCGATGTATAGCCGGATGCCACCCATGTGGTTGTGTGTGCAAGCCGGGATACGTTTTGAAGGACGAAGCAGGAAGATGTATAAGACGAGAGGAATGTCCAGGTTGTGCATAGTAAATATTTAATCAGGAATTTGCTGCATACTAATACGTTTTGTTAATTTTTACTTTTATAGTTATAGGATGTAAGGGTGATCCTAACGCAGTATCCCACGATTGCCCCAGTATGTGCCCACCGACTTGCGCTCGTCCAGACACTAGTAATATTCGATGTATAGCCGGATGCCACCCATGTGGTTGTGTGTGCAAGCCGGGATACGTTTTGAAGGACGAAGCAGGGAGATGTATAAGACGAGAGGAATGTCCAGGTTGTGCATAGTAAATATTTAATCAGGAATTTGATGCATACTAATACGTTTTGTTAATTTTTACTTTTATAGTTATAGGATGCAAGGGTGATCCTAACGCAGTATCCCACGATTGCCCCAGTATGTGCCCACCGACTTGCGCTCGTCCAGACACTAGTAATATTCGATGTATAGCCGGATGCCACCCATGTGGTTGTGTGTGCAAGCCGGGATACGTTTTGAAGGACGAAGCAGGAAGATGTATAAGACGAGAGGAATGTCCAGGTTGTGCATAATAAATATTTAATCAGGAATTTGATGCATACTAATACGTTTTGTTAATTTTTACTTTTATAGTTATAGGATGCAAGGGTGATCCTAACGCAGTATCCCACGATTGCCCCAGTATGTGCCCACCGACTTGCGCTCGTCCAGACACTAGTAATATTCGATGTATAGCCGGATGCCACCCATGTGGTTGTGTGTGCAAGCCGGGATACGTTTTGAAGGACGAAACAGGAAGATGTATAAGACGAGAGGAATGTCCAGGTTGTGCAAAGTAAATATTTAATCAGGAATTTGATGCATACTAATACGTTTTGTTAATTTTTACTTTTATAGTTATAGGATGCAAGGGTGATCCTAACGCAGTATCCCACGATTGCCCCAGTATGTGCCCACCGACTTGCGCTCGTCCAGACACTAGTAATATTCGATGTATAGCCGGATGCCACCCATGTGGTTGTGTGTGCAAGCCGGGATACGTTTTGAAGGACGAAGCAGGAAGATGTATAAGACGAGAGGAATGTCCAGGTTGTGCATAGTAAATATTTAATCAGGAATTTGCTGCATACTAATACGTTTTGTTAATTTTTACTTTTATAGTTATAGGATGTAAGGGTGATCCTAACGCAGTATCCCACGATTGCCCCAGTATGTGCCCACCGACTTGCGCTCGTCCAGACACTAGTAATATTCGATGTATAGCCGGATGCCACCCATGTGGTTGTGTGTGCAAGCCGGGATACGTTTTGAAGGACGAAGCAGGAAGATGTATAAGACGAGAGGAATGTCCAGGTTGTGCATAGTAAATATTTATTCAGGAATTTGCTGCATACTAATACGTTTTGTTAATTTTTACTTTTATAGTTATAGGATGTAAGGGTGATCCTAACGCAGTATCCCACGATTGCCCCAGTATGTGCCCACCGACTTGCGCTCGTCCAGACACTAGTAATATTCGATGTATAGCCGGATGCCACCCATGTGGTTGTGTGTGCAAGCCGGGATACGTTTTGAAGGACGAAGCAGGAAGATGTATAAGACGAGAGGAATGTCCAGGTTGTTCATAGTAAATATTTAATCAGGAATTTGCTGCATACTAATACGTTTTGTTAATTTTTACTTTTATAGTTATAGGATGTAAGGGTGATCCTAACGCAGTATCCCACGATTGCCCCAGTATGTGCCCACCGACTTGCGCTCGTCCAGACACTAGTAATATTCGATGTATAGCCGGATGCCACCCATGTGGTTGTGTGTGCAAGCCGGGATACGTTTTGAAGGACGAAGCAGGAAGATGTATAAGACGAGAGGAATGTCCAGGTTGTTCATAGTAAATATTTAATCAGGAATTTGCTGCATACTAATACGTTTTGTTAATTTTTACTTTTATAGTTATAGGATGTAAGGGTGATCCTAACGCAGTATCCCACGATTGCCCCAGTATGTGCCCACCGACTTGCGCTCGTCCAGACACTAGTAATATTCAATGTATAGCCGGATGCCACCCATGTGGTTGTGTGTGCAAGCCGGGATACGTTTTGAAGGACGAAGCAGGAAGATGTATAAGACGAGAGGAATGTCCAGGTTGTGCATAGTAAATATTTAATCAGGAATTTGCTGCATACTAATACGTTTTGTTAATTTTTACTTTTATAGTTATAGGATGTAAGGGTGATCCTAACGCAGTATCCCACGATTGCCCCAGTATGTGCCCACCGACTTGCGCTCGTCCAGACACTAGTAATATTCGATGTATAGCCGGATGCCACCCATGTGGTTGTGTGTGCAAGCCGGGATACGTTTTGAAGGACGAAGCAGGAAGATGTATAAGACGAGAGGAATGTCCAGGTTGTGCATAGTAAATATTTAATCAGGAATTTGCTGCATACTAATACGTTTTGTTAATTTTTACTTTTATAGTTATAGGATGTAAGGGTGATCCTAACGCAGTATCCCACGATTGCCCCAGTATGTGCCCACCGACTTGCGCTCGTCCAGACACTAGTAATATTCGATGTATAGCCGGATGCCACCCATGTGGTTGTGTGTGCAAGCCGGGATACGTTTTGAAGGACGAAGCAGGGAGATGTATAAGACGAGAGGAATGTCCAGGTTGTGCATAGTAAATATTTAATCAGGAATTTGATGCATACTAATACGTTTTGTTAATTTTTACTTTTATAGTTATAGGATGCAAGGGTGATCCTAACGCAGTATCCCACGATTGCCCCAGTATGTGCCCACCGACTTGCGCTCGTCCAGACACTAGTAATATTCGATGTATAGCCGGATGCCACCCATGTGGTTGTGTGTGCAAGCCGGGATACGTTTTGAAGGACGAAGCAGGAAGATGTATAAGACGAGAGGAATGTCCAGGTTGTGCATAATAAATATTTAATCAGGAATTTGATGCATACTAATACGTTTTGTTAATTTTTACTTTTATAGTTATAGGATGCAAGGGTGATCCTAACGCAGTATCCCACGATTGCCCCAGTATGTGCCCACCGACTTGCGCTCGTCCAGACACTAGTAATATTCGATGTATAGCCGGATGCCACCCATGTGGTTGTGTGTGCAAGCCGGGATACGTTTTGAAGGACGAAACAGGAAGATGTATAAGACGAGAGGAATGTCCAGGTTGTGCAAAGTAAATATTTAATCAGGAATTTGATGCATACTAATACGTTTTGTTAATTTTTACTTTTATAGTTATAGGATGCAAGGGTGATCCTAACGCAGTATCCCACGATTGCCCCAGTATGTGCCCACCGACTTGCGCTCGTCCAGACACTAGTAATATTCGATGTATAGCCGGATGCCACCCATGTGGTTGTGTGTGCAAGCCGGGATACGTTTTGAAGGACGAAGCAGGAAGATGTATAAGACGAGAGGAATGTCCAGGTTGTGCATAGTAAATATTTAATCAGGAATTTGCTGCATACTAATACGTTTTGTTAATTTTTACTTTTATAGTTATAGGATGTAAGGGTGATCCTAACGCAGTATCCCACGATTGCCCCAGTATGTGCCCACCGACTTGCGCTCGTCCAGACACTAGTAATATTCGATGTATAGCCGGATGCCACCCATGTGGTTGTGTGTGCAAGCCGGGATACGTTTTGAAGGACGAAGCAGGAAGATGTATAAGACGAGAGGAATGTCCAGGTTGTGCATAGTAAATATTTATTCAGGAATTTGCTGCATACTAATACGTTTTGTTAATTTTTACTTTTATAGTTATAGGATGTAAGGGTGATCCTAACGCAGTATCCCACGATTGCCCCAGTATGTGCCCACCGACTTGCGCTCGTCCAGACACTAGTAATATTCGATGTATAGCCGGATGCCACCCATGTGGTTGTGTGTGCAAGCCGGGATACGTTTTGAAGGACGAAGCAGGAAGATGTATAAGACGAGAGGAATGTCCAGGTTGTTCATAGTAAATATTTAATCAGGAATTTGCTGCATACTAATACGTTTTGTTAATTTTTACTTTTATAGTTATAGGATGTAAGGGTGATCCTAACGCAGTATCCCACGATTGCCCCAGTATGTGCCCACCGACTTGCGCTCGTCCAGACACTAGTAATATTCGATGTATAGCCGGATGCCACCCATGTGGTTGTGTGTGCAAGCCGGGATACGTTTTGAAGGACGAACCAGGAAGATGTATAAGACGAGAGGAATGTCCAGGTTGTGCATAGTAAATATTTAATCAGGAATTTGCTGCATACTAATACGTTTTGTTAATTTTTACTTTTATAGTTATAGGATGTAAGGGTGATCCTAACGCAGTATCCCACGATTGCCCCAGTATGTGCCCACCGACTTGCGCTCGTCCAGACACTAGTAATATTCGATGTATAGCCGGATGCCACCCATGTGGTTGTGTGTGCAAGCCGGGATACGTTTTGAAGGACGAAGCAGGAAGATGTATAAGACGAGAGGAATGTCCAGGTTGTGCATAGTAAATATTTAATCAGGAATTTGATGCATACTAATACGTTTTGTTAATTTTTACTTTTATAGTTATAGGATGCAAGGGTGATCCTAACGCAGTATCCCACGATTGCCCCAGTATGTGCCCACCGACTTGCGCTCGTCCAGACACTAGTAATATTCGATGTATAGCCGGATGCCACCCATGTGGTTGTGTGTGCAAGCCGGGATACGTTTTGAAGGACGAAGCAGGAAGATGTATAAGACGAGAGGAATGTCCAGGTTGTGCATAGTAAATATTTAATCAGGAATTTGCTGCATACTAATACGTTTTGTTAATTTTTACTTTTATAGTTATAGGATGTAAGGGTGATCCTAACGCAGTATCCCACGATTGCCCCAGTATGTGCCCACCGACTTGCGCTCGTCCAGACACTAGTAATATTCGATGTATAGCCGGATGCCACCCATGTGGTTGTGTGTGCAAGCCGGGATACGTTTTGAAGGACGAAGCAGGAAGATGTATAAGACGAGAGGAATGTCCAGGTTGTGCATAGTAAATATTTAATCAGGTATTTGATGCATACTAATACGTTTTGTTAATTTTTACTTTTATAGTTATAGGATGCAAGGGTGATCCTAACGCAGTATCCCACGATTGCCCCAGTATGTGCCCACCGACTTGCGCTCGTCCAGACACTAGTAATATTCGATGCATAGCCGGATGCCACCCATCTGGTTGTGTGTGCAAGCCGGGATACGTTTTGAAGGACGAAGCAGGAAGATGTATAAGACGAGAGGAATGTCCAGGTTGTGCATAGTAAATATTTAATCAGGTATTTGATGCATACTAATACGTTTTGTTAATTTTTACTTTTATAGTTATAGGATGCAAGGGTGATCCTAACGCAGTATCCCACGATTGCCCCAGTATGTGCCCACCGACTTGCGCTCGTCCAGACCCTAGTAATATTCAATGCATAGCCGGATGCCACCCATGTGGTTGTGTGTGCAAGCCGGGATACGTTTTGAAGGACGAAGCAGGAAGATGTATAAGACGAGAGGAATGTCCAGGTTGTGCATAGTAAATATTTAATCAGGAATTGATGCATACTAATACGTTTTGTTAATTTTTACTTTTATAGTTATAGGATGCAAGGGTGATCCTAACGCAGTATCCCACGATTGCCCCAGTATGTGCCCACCGACTTGCGCTCGTCCAGACACTAGTAATATTCGATGCATAGCCGGATGCCACCCATGTGGTTGTGTGTGCAAGCCGGGATACGTTTTGAAGGACGAAGCAGGAAGATGTATAAGACGAGAGGAATGTCCAGGTTGTGCATAGTAAATATTTAATCAGGAATTTGCTGCATACTAATACGTTTTGTTAATATTTACTTTTATAGTTATAGGATGTAAGGGTGATCCTAACGCAGTATCCCACGATTGCCCCAGTATGTGCCCACCGACTTGCGCTCGTCCAGACACTAGTAATATTCAATGTATAGCCGGATGCCACCCATGTGGTTGTGTGTGCAAGCCGGGATACGTTTTGAAGGACGAAGCAGGAAGATGTATAAGACGAGAGGAATGTCCAGGTTGTGCATAGTAAATATTTAATCAGGTATTTGATGCATACTAATACGTTTTGTTAATTTTTACTTTTATAGTTATAGGATGCAAGGGTGATCCTAACGCAGTATCCCACGATTGCCCCAGTATGTGCCCACCGACTTGCGCTCGTCCAGACACTAGTAATATTCAATGTATAGCCGGATGCCACCCATGTGGTTGTGTGTGCAAGCCGGGATACGTTTTGAAGGACGAAGCAGGAAGATGTATAAGACGAGAGGAATGTCCAGGTTGTGCATAGTAAATATTTAATCAGGAATTTGATTCATACTAATACGTTTTGTTAATTTTTACTTTTATAGTTATAGGATGCAAGGGTGATCCTAATGAAGCGTAGGCATTAAAGTTTACATAGTTTTATACCTAACAACTACTCTGACAATATTACTCTACACTACAATGTATTCTGGTTACTTATAATATTACGTTGATGTCAGCGCATTAGCCTGGGAAAATATATTATTGGATTCCATGTGAACTTTATGTAAGACTGCTTGGTTCAATCAATAAACGAAGACAATACGACAAACATGTTCTTTTAATCCTGTCTAAATATTCACCCCGAATCGCATCATATCTCATGGCGACCCTGCCTACCAATTGGACCTTGGATTAGAACCGCAATTGCCGCAAACTCTCTGTGTTCCCGCCAAAATTTTTCAAGTAATTAGAAGACCAAATTAAGAAGAAAGAAGATTAATTATCAAGAAAAGAAGATTCATTATCAAGAAAGAAGAACCGTCAAGACTTACTATGGGAAAATCGTACTCCAAGGAAGAAGTAGTGATTGCGCAGAACGCGAACGGAGCAGCTTCAGCAAACGCCAAGTTGTCGCAAGGAGAATCTGACAGCCTCTATAGAACCCTGATCATCACCTTGGTCGCGCTCACACTCGCTGCAGTGATATACTACGTGATGAAGAAATGCCGCAACAGTGCCGTCAAAACTCTACGCCGAGAATTGAACGCCATCTCCATGGACAATCTTGCTCGCCAGCCGAACAACCTGTAGGAAGGCTTCACTAAGCTACCAATTTACCGATGAGACCGTCTGCGAACCCTGATGAACCGCCTGCTACAACGTCTTCGAGCTCTGCATAAATTTTACGTGTTTAAGGATTTATTATGCTTATCAGATGGTATTTTAGGAGATAATTTTTTTAAACGCTACAATGCGATAATTAATTATGAATTAAGGTCTTTGCGATTATTAAATAATGGTATAGAAGTTATTCTGAGCATTGACAACTATAATGACAGGTACGTTTATACGATACCTGCGCGTTGCGAAATCATAAAACATATTCCTTATAATGGATATGGTGATTGTGTAATTTTAGCGAACGAGGTCAAAGAAGGAATTTTTATTGCTGGCATGATTGCCACCCTCTCGCGTAATAGTATTCCTGTAAGGGTACTAAATACAAAAGATGAAGATATTTCTTTAGATTTTTCATCAATAGAAGTACATTCGATTAGTCATTTCGATGTGTGTAACCTTGACAAGAGTAATAAATCAGTAGAACGTGTAAAAAATCTTTTGGAACTACTTGATTTAAGCTATTTAAATAATGAAGAAGAGCGTAGTATGCAAGAAATATGCGCCAAATATGCCGATGTATTTCATTTACCCGGCGATTCGTTATCAGTTACGAATCTCACGGAACATAACATCGTGTTGAAGGACAATGTGACACCTGTTTATGTCAAACCATACAGAGTGCCACAAGCCTTGAAAAAAGAAATTGATAGACAAGTTCGAGAAATGTTAGAAAGTGACATTATTGAAGAGACCACTTCAGAATGGTCGAGCCCGGTTTTGTTAGTCCCCAAAAAAGCAGATAAATCGAACCAAAAGAAATGGAGATTGGTCATCGATTATCGTCAATTAAATAATAAAATACAAGACGATAAATTTCCACTACCAAATATAACCGAAATATTAGATTCTTTAGCCGGTAGTATTTATTTTTCTAAATTAGACTTGTCTCAATCATATTATCAACTATCTTTGTCACCAAATTCACGTAAATATACATCTTTTAGCCTAAATAAAATGTACCAGTTATCTTTAGACAGCAATTCACGGAAGTACACTACGTTCACAGCCGGTAAACAATACCAGATGAAACGATGCCCAATGGGTCTGAAGACTAGTGCTAGTATTTTCTCTAGGCTCATGACTATAGCCATGTCAGGATTAAATTACCAAAAATGCTTTTGTTATTTAGATGACATTATTGTCATCGGAAATTCGATTCAAAATCATAATAGCCACCTGATTGATGTCATGAATCGATTAAGAAAAGTGAATTTAAAAATTAATCCTATAAAATGCGAATTTTTGCGTAAAGATATAGTTTATCTAGGTCACAAAATAACATCAGAAGGAATATTCCCTGACCCTAGCAAAATTGAAATCATGCATAATTATCCGAGACCAACATGTGCTGACGAAGTAAAACGCTTCGTAGCATTCGCAAACTATTATCGTAGATTTATTTCTCACTTTGCAGACATAGTTTATCCATTAAATTGTTTAGGTAAAAAGGGAGTAATATTTAACTGGACAGAAATATGCGAAAATGCGTTCCAAAAATTACGTGCTGCACTTATGAACCCTCCAGTACTTGACTATCCAGATTTTACGGAAAATAATATCTTTAAACTACATTGTGATGCGTGTAAGACCGGATTAGGTGCAGTATTGTCTAATAACAACGGAAAAGTAATAGCGTACGCTAGTAGAAGCCTAAAACCAGCTGAAACTAGATACCCAATCATTGAATTAGAATTATTAGCTATTGTTTGGGCCGTGCGCCATTTTCGCCCTTATTTGTATGGTCGAAAATTTATAATATATTCGGATCATAGACCTTTAATACATTTATTCGGTTTAAAGGATCCCTCTAGCCGTTTAACAAAATTCCGTTTATATTTAGAAGAATATGATTTTACAGTAGAGTACGTGCCAGGTCGAGTTAATGCTCCGGCCGACGCATTAAGCCGACTATTGGTCACGTCACAGGAGTTAAAAAATCTACATAACAACGTAGTATCAGTTCTAACCAGAGCTCAACGTAGAAAGATAGATAATAATAATCAAGGTCATGACCATGACATACAAAGGAATGAGTCACCTACACTACCCAGGACTGATCACCCAGCGGTTGTA
Organism: Eilema sororculum; assembly: GCA_914829495.1. Taxonomy (NCBI): domain Eukaryota; kingdom Metazoa; phylum Arthropoda; class Insecta; order Lepidoptera; family Erebidae; genus Eilema; species Eilema sororculum. The sequence goes on along the minus strand of OU618545.1, from coordinate 8,241,331 downwards.
GAAGTACTCAAGAAACCTGATAATATTATAGAATTACGTTTTACTAATAAAATTGATAAGTACATAGTACAATCAACTGACATTGTTTCTGACGCTAAATGTTGTATCTATGCACCGTTGTACTCAGCGATAATTCTAGATTCTCGATCGTTATCGACCCCGCAGGTGTTAGCGAGAGATTTGGAAAAAATGTGCAAGGTATTAAATATAAACGAAGTACTTATAATTAAAAATAAAAGTAATGAGAACGATATTAAACATTTGCTGCGCAGCATAATAAACAACAATAAGGTAGCGTCACCACAGATTTTAATAACGAGAAATGTTAAAAGAATTTTTGACAAAGATGAAATTACGACAATTTTAAATGACTTCCATATTTTGGCCACCAGTGGACATGCCGGTATTAATCGTATGTTAAACAACATTAAACGATTTTATTTTTGGCCAGGAATGTCAAATGACGTCGCGAACTACGTCAAAAAATGTAAGAGTTGTCAAATTCAGAAACACTCAAACAAAAAAGTTCGAGAACCACTGACTTTGACTACAACTGTTAACTCAGCATTTTATCGTATAAGTTTAGATATAATGGGCCCTTTAGATATAGATAATCATAACAATAAGTATATACTTACTATACAATGCGATCTAAGCAAATTCGTTGAAGCATATCCTCTAATGCGAAAGGATACCGAAACAGTAGCAAGAGCTTTTGTGAACAACTTTATATTGCGTTACGGCATTCCTTCTCAATTTCTTAGTGATAAAGGTACTGAGTTTACATCTTCACTTATGACTGAAACTTGTAAGTTACTAAGTATCGAGAAAATCCATTCCACAGCTTATCACCACGAAACTTTAGGAGGAATAGAAAACACACATAAACATTTGGCTGCATATCTTAGGATACAGTGTGAAAATAACAAATCAGATTGGAGCGATTGGTTACCTTTTTGGTGCTTTTCATTTAATAACAGTGTGCATTCGCAAACGAAATATACTCCATTTGAGTTAGTTTTCGGTAAGAAATGTAATATTCCAAGTAATTTATCAAGTCAAGTAGATCCCATGTACAACTTTGATGATTACCCAAATGAGTTGAAATTTCGCCTACAGAAAGCTCAATATGATGCTAATCAAAATTTGTTAAAAGCTAAACAAATTCGAAAAATAAAATACGATACAAAACTTCATAATTTAACATACAAATATGGCGATTTGATTTTGCTTAAAAACCAAACTGGTAATAAATTGGATTGTATCTTCAAAGGTCCTTATAAAGTTTTAGAGGAATTGTCACCTAATGTTAAGATACTTAAGAATAATAAAGAAATTTTAGTACATAAGAATAATACGAAATTGTATTGTCACCAAATAAAAAAAAAAATGATTTTTGAATTATATGTTAACATTTATTATACTTATATTTTACTTATTTTTAAGTTATATTGTCTTTGAATTTTATAATCAATAAACATTTTTTTTTTGTAGAAAAAGGGGCAGTGATGTAACTTTTCAGGGGAGGTGAAGCGTAGGCATTAAAGTTTACATAGTTTTATACCTAACAACTACTCTGACAATATTACTCTACACTACAATGTATTCTGGTTACTTATAATATTACGTTGATGTCAGCGCATTAGCCTGGGAAAATATATTATTGGATTCCATGTGAACTTTATGTAAGACTGCTTGGTTCAATCAATAAACGAAGACAATACGACAAACATGTTCTTTTAATCCTGTCTAAATATTCACCCCGAATCGCATCATATCTCACTAACGCTGTATCCGACGATTGCCCCAGTATGTGCCCACCGACTTGCGCTCGTCCAGACACTAGTAATATTCGATGCATAGCCGGATGCCACCCATGTGGTTGTGTGTGCAAGCCGGGATACGTTTTGAAGGACGAAGCAGGAAGATGTATAAGACGAGAGGAATGTCCAGGTTGTGCATAGTAAATATTTAATCAGGAATTTGATGCATACTAATACGTTTTGATAATTTTTACTTTTATAGTTATAGGATGCAAGGGTGATCCTAACGCAGTATCACACGATTGCCCCAGTATGTGCCCACCGACTTGCGCTCGACCAGACACTAGTAATATTCGATGCATAGCCGGATGCCACCCATGTGGTTGTGTGTGCAAGCCGGGATACGTTTTGAAGGACGAAGCAGGACGATGTATAAGACGAGAGGAATGTCCAGGTTGTGCATAGTAAATATTTAATCAGGAATTTGATGCATACTAATACGTATTGTTAATTTTTACTTTTATAGTTATAGGATGCAAGGGTGATCCTAACGCAGTATCCCACGATTGCCCCAGTATGTGCCCACCGACTTGCGCTCGTCCAGACACTAGTAATATTCGATGCATAGCCGGATGCCACCCATGTGGTTGTGTGTGCAAGCCGGGATACGTTTTGAAGGACGAAGCAGGAAGATGTATAAGACGAGAGGAATGTCCAGGTTGTGCATAGTAAATATTTAATCAGGAATTTGATGCATACTAATACGTTTTGTTAATTTTTACTTTTATAGTTATAGGATGCAAGGGTGATCCTAACGCAGTATCACACGATTGCCCCAGTATGTGCCCACCGACTTGCGCTCGACCAGACACTAGTAATATTCGATGCATAGCCGGATGCCACCCATGTGGTTGTGTGTGCAAGCCGAGATACGTTTTGAAGGACGAAGCAGGACGATGTATAAGACGAGAGGAATGTCCAGGTTGTGCATAGTAAATATTTAATCAGGAATTTGATGCATACTAATACGTATTGTTAATTTTTACTTTTATAGTTATAGGATGCAAGGGTGATCCTAACGCAGTATCCCACGATTGCCCCAGTATGTGCCCACCGACTTGCGCTCGTCCAGACACTAGTAATATTCGATGCATAGCCGGATGCCACCCATGTGGTTGTGTGTGCAAGCCGGGATACGTTTTGAAGGACGAAGCAGGAAGATGTATAAGACGAGAGGAATGTCCAGGTTGTGCATAGTAAATATTTAATCTGGAATTTGATGCATACTAATACGTTTTGTTAATTTTTACTTTTATAGTTATAGGATGCAAGGGTGATCCTAACGCAGTATCACACAATTGCCCCAGTATGTGCCCACCGACTTGCACTCGTCCAGACACTAGTAATATTCGATGCATAGCCGGATGCCACCCATGTGGTTGTGTGTGCAAGCCGGGATACGTTTTGAAGGACGAAGCAGGACGATGTATAAGACGAGAGGAATGTCCAGGTTGTGCATAGTAAATATTTAATCAAGAATTTGATGCATACTAATACGTTTTGTTAATTTTTACTTTTATAGTTATAGGATGCAAGGGTGATCCTAACGCAGTATCCCACGATTGCCCCAGTATGTGCCCACCGACTTGCGCTCGTCCAGACACTAGTAATATTCAATGTATAGCCGGATGCCACCCATGTGGTTGTGTGTGCAAGCCGGGATACGTTTTGAAGGACGAAGCAGGAAGATGTATAAGACGAGAGGAATGTCCAGGTTGTGCATAGTAAATATTTAACCAGGAATTTGATGCATACTAATACGTATTGTTAATTTTTACTTTTATAGTTATAGGATGCAAGGGTGATCCTAACGCAGTATCCCACGATTGCCCCAGTATGTGCCCACCGACTTGCGCTCGTCCAGACACTAGTAATATTCGATGCATAGCCGGATGCCACCCATGTGGTTGTGTGTGCAAGCCGGGATACGTTTTGAAGGACGAAGCAGGAAGATGTATAAGACGAGAGGAATGTCCAGGTTGTGCATAGTAAATATTTAATCAGGAATTTCATGCATACTAATACGTTTTGTTAATTTTTACTTTTATAGTTATAGGATGCAAGGGTGATCCTAACGCAGTATCCCATGATTGCCCCAGTATGTGCCCACCGACTTGCGCTCGTCCAGACACTAGTAATATTCAATGTATAGCCGGATGCCACCCATGTGGTTGTGTGTGCAAGCCGGGATACGTTTTGAAGGACGAAGCAGGAAGATGTATAAGACGAGAGGAATGTCCAGGTTGTGCATAGTAAATATTTAACCAGGAATTTGATGCATACTAATACGTTTTGTTAATTTTTACTTTTATAGTTATAGGATGCAAGGGTGATCCTAACGCAGTATCCCACGATTGCCCCAGTATGTGCCCACCGACTTGCGCTCGTCCAGACACTAGTAATATTCGATGCATAGCCGGATGCCACCCATGTGGTTGTGTGTGCAAGCCGGGATACGTTTTGAAGGACGAAGCAGGAAGATGTATAAGACGAGAGGAATGTCCAGGTTGTGCATAGTAAATATTTAATCAGGAATTTGATGCATACTAATACGTTTTGTTAATTTTTACTTTTATAGTTATAGGATGCAAGGGTGATCCTAACGCAGTATCCCACGATTGCCCCAGTATGTGCCCACCGACTTGCGCTCGTCCAAACACTAGTAATATTCGATGCATAGCCGGATGCCACCCATGTGGTTGTGTATGCAAGCCGGGACACATTCTTACGGAAAGAGGAGGAAAATGTGTAGTACCAGAGCAATGTCCAGGTTTGTTATTTGTATAGATAATTTTTATACTATAGATTTATCTCATGCAGCGTGACTTATCTCGCGATTACTTTGTCAAAGTCATCTACATCCGTGTCAGTGATTTTATTGGCTATCCATATAAGTAGTGCCAAATTCATTTTAGCACTAGAATTAGACGACCGAGACACGCCGGATATGATTCAAATTTCCCATCTTATACGTCTTTAAGGCGACGTGGCGTCATCTAGTTCGTAAGAAAATCGGTAGTTGACGCCACGTCGCCTAAAAAGACGTGTAAGATGGGAAATTTGAATCATATCGGGCGTGTCTCGGTAGCCGAATTGGTCAGGCATTCCCCCTGTAAGGGAAAGACTGCGGGTTCGAGTCCCGCCCGAGAAGATTCTTTTTCCCTATGTATTCGATGAATCAACAGCATTAGCTCAACTTTCTTAAGAGTTAAAATGATCTTTCGAGGCATGTTTTAACTCACCAAATTTGTTGTCTCGTGTTCTTCTTTAAGCATTCAACTATCCAAACACTGACACTTCACTAATTGAGTAGCAAAAGTTATATAAAGTTGCAAGTCAATTTGCCCCATTTACTTGTTTGGAATGTTCTTTTTATTAGGTAAGGGTGTTTTGTTCACCACTTAACATACCTACATACCTTTTGTATGAATGACTCAATGGTCCAGTTTCGAAATTAATCATCAACAAATCAATTAGCCCACCACAGTTTACAGCTGGACATAGACCTTTCAAAATGTGCACCATTTAGTGCGATCTTCTGCCTCCAGCATCCAGTCTAATCATACTAGACTTCAACGTATTTGTTTTTCGACTATGAGACTTTTAATAAATGATACCTCAATAATAATAATGTACAATAACAATAATTCATTTGAAGGAATTTTTACAGCATTAAGTATGCTAACTATACAAATCAAATACATAGGGAAAAAAGAATCTTCTCGGGCGGGACTCGAACCCGCAGTCTTTCCCTTACAGGGGGAATGCCTGACCAATTCGGCTACCGAGACACGCCCGATATGATTCAAATTTCCTATCTTATACGTCTTTAAGGCGACGTGGCGTCATCTACCGATTTTCTTACGAACTATCGGAATCAATGAATGATGTTACAATCATTATTAAACATTGATTTTTTGATAACTGCGCCCAAACAATTGAAGGAATTTTTACAGCATTAAGTATGCTAACTATACAAATCAAATACATAGGGAAAAAGAATCTTCTCGGGCGGGACTCGAACCCGCAGTCTTTCCCTTACAGGGGGAATGCCTGACCAATTCGGCTACCGAGACACGCCCGATATGATTCAAATTTCCTATCTTATACGTCTTTAAGGCGACGTGGCGTCATCTACCGATTTTCTTACGAACTATTTTTTTTTGTATAGTTTTTTTTTTGTATGAATTTGATTTGTATAGTTAGCATACTTAATGCTGTAAAAATTCCTTCAATTGTTTGGGCGCAGTTATCAAAAAATCAATGTTTAAAAATGATTGTAACATCATTCATTGATTCCGATAGTTCGTAAGAAAATCGGTAGATGACGCCACGTCGCCTTAAAGACGTATAAGATAGGAAATTTGAATCATATCGGGCGTGTCTCGGTAGCCGAATTGGTCAGGCTTTCCCCCTGTAAGGGAAAGACTGCGGGTTCGACTCCCGCCCGAGAAGATTCTTTTTCCCTATGTATTTGAATAATTCATTTATTTATCAAAAATGGCTATACATTGTATTATTAGGTACTAGTTTTACAAATGACGTCTAATATAACTACTTTACTGCTAATAATGTCATCATTAAGAGTTCATGTGCAATACAAAAACCCTGTATATTATACGTTAAACAAATGGAATTTAAAATACATATCACTAATATTTACAATTTGCGACGTACCTGATCTAGGTTTTTGATAAACCTGTGTTTCAGGTTATGTCCATTCAATTACAAGTTACGTATCAATTAAACAATATAAACAAAAGAATCTATATCTACAGCTTTAAAATTTATATATTATAAGCTACCTACTTTAAAATTTATATATAAGCTATTATATAATTATATAAATTTATAAATAATAAAAGCTAGGCATCTAACTTGCACGTATGACGATTGTTTTTATTTATAAGCCGAGTCGTATAAAACTAACTAATATTATAAATATGAAAGTTTTTTATTACTCAATCACGCTAAATCGTCTGAACAAATTTGGTTCGAAACTTTTACACAGGTTATAAGATAGATTTTATAGCTTACTAGCTGTGCCCGCGACTTCGTCCGCGTGGAATGTACTTAATAAAAAAAATCTTTTCTAAAATAAAAGTAGCCTAAGTTACTCCTTATTACATAAGCTATCTGCCAGTGAAAGTCCCGTCCAAATCGGTCCAGCCGTTCCAGAGATTAGCCAAAACAAACAGACAGACAGACAGACAGACAGACAGACAGACAGACAGACAAAAAATTTAAAAATATATATTTTGGTATGTGTACCGTATATTCATTCATATGCATGTAGTAGAAAGCGGTTATTTTAATATTACAAACAGACACTCCAATTTTATTTATTTGTATAGATGAGAATTTCATAAACAACGCTTCAGACTTTTTGCATCGTTGATTTCGTGTCATAAGTTTGCTTCCCATCATGAGGATTTTTTTTTGATTTCTGAATCGAGAATTGCAGCCCCAGTACAAACTAAAACCATGCCCAGTAGACGGGTGTAGGCTCTATACATATATTCTTGTAATCCCCAAAAAAGTAAAATTACCTACATGAATTTTTATGTCAGTGCTAGCTTTTGCTATGTGCATGTCCATGTGCCACGTGGATGTCCGTTATCGCGACAAAACATTTCTCAAAAGACTAGGGTAGGTCTACGAAGTTTTATGCTTCTAACTTTGAAAATGACGAACTTTCCATACAAAAGTTTATCACCTATTTTACCCTCTTAGTAGTAAATTTTGAAAAACGCTGATACATGTGTTCATTTATTTCTTAAAGGACACAGGTTTATAAAATTTAGTGCATCTAGCTCTGAAAATGACGGACTTTCATACAAACTTCCATCCCTTATTTTACCCCTTTAGTAGTAGAATTTGCTTCCTTAGCGGATGCCTACGTCATAACATCAACCTGCATGCCAAATTTCAGCCCGTTCCGTCCAGTGGTTTGGGCTGTGCGTTGATGAGATCACCATGTCAGTCATTTGTTATGGTCTTATTAATCCTAACAATATTATAAAATGTTAAAGTATGTGAAGATGTTTGGATGCTGGTTATTCACGCTTTGTCGGATGAATTGATGAACTATTCGGCTGAATGAATGTGACTGAAATTTGGTGCAGAGAACACATAGGCTAGGATAACACATAACCTAGCATAGGTTACGGAAATGGGAACGTTCCAGGCTGCGGCCGTTATAAAATAAGAATTGATCGATCCTAATTGTTTTTTATTTTTGTGCAGATATTGGTTGCAATGGCGATCCAAATGCACTACTAAGTAGCTGTCCGAGTGCATGTCCAGCAACTTGTGACTCTGAGCCCAGATTTTGTGCCGCCGTATGTCGTGGTATCGGTTGTGTGTGTAAACCTGGGTTCATTTTGAAGACTATTGGAGGCAAATGTATCTCAAAAGAAGCGTGTCCGAGTATGATTCAGTTTATCTTTGCTTTTTTTATATATTTAGTTACTAGTCAGTTACGAGTATACCTCATATTATTTCGAAACAGCAAAACTTTTACTAACTTAGGTAATCCTTTTCCGTGGCAGGTAAAATGTATGTTCTGTGTTATTATTATTGTGATGATAGAAGTGGTTGTTTGTGCAAACTGTTTCGTAGTTTTTGTGGAAGACCAACTTTGGCTACCAACAGTGGTTTTTTTTTGTTTTTATACAGCACACGTCAATTTGACTTCACCTCGCCTGATGTTAAGCTAAAGGCAAAGTCTCGGAAAGAGGGTCACCATCGTAAACATTTACCATGTTAACAGTGGTGGCACTCAGCTTGACGGCCTCATTAGATGCCTTTTCACGCCCCGCTTAAAGGACCCGGGACTGTAGGAAGAAGCAAACACGTGAGCTGGCAGGGAGTTCCAGTCCAGGTCTTAGTGGTGCGGCATAGGAATGAGTCACTGAAACGCTAAAGGTGACCCTAACGTATTCTTAGGGTTCGAAATTTTACCTGAAATGAGCAGGCGCGGGGAAATATCATGTGCTCTAATTAGCCAGTACCATCCTAGGGTATATAAAAACGTAGGTAGGGAAACTATAAATATTTAAATGTTTCACACATATTTTTTAAACTAAAATATATTTTACATAATATAGCTTTTTTTTATGTAGCTAAAGGTTGCAAAGGGGATCCGAATGCAAGACCTAACAGTTGTCCAAGTTCTTGTCCAGCCACTTGTGACAAACCCAGTGCCCAGTACGAAGGATGTACAGACGCATGTGGCTCTAGCGGCTGTGAGTGCATCCCCGGATACATCTTGAAGACAATTGGAGGCAAATGTGTGAAACCAGAGGAGTGTCCAGGTATTTTTCAACTTTATACCTGGTTTTGTGTTCAGCTATCCTATGTCATTGTAACTTAGTGGTTAAGGAGTCGGCCTTACGATCTTGGCCGTTGCCCTACCGACGTGAACCCTCTCCTAGCACAAGCGATTTAGTTTAGTTAGAGCGGTTAGAGGGAGTATTGGTAACTTCACTTGCTAATATTCAAGTTGGTTGCTAATATAGTAGTGTAGTGGAGTGGTGTTAGTCCGATCCCATTTAAAACTTACAAAAGACATTGCCAAGGGTTGATCGATAGTAATATTAGCTTACTATTTATCTCAATAAAGGTTTTCATATAATTAGTATTATGTCTATTATACAAAGATGTTTCAAAACGTTTAATAGACACTACCCGTGACCAGAGGGCTGGTTTAGTCCTTGCGCAAAGGATTGCGTTGCCATTCAACGTGGCACTGCCACCAGCCTTCTGGGCACCCTCCCGGTTGACGTCGATGGGGAGGAATTCTTTGACGCCTGAACCTGAAGTTTTGCACATACCTTATTTTGTATTTTTATTTATAATAATTATTACACACCTGCCACACCTGAATCATTTCAAATTTTCCTTCTCTTTATATCCGTCTTTAAGGTCGACGGTGATGCCATCTACCAACATTCTTACGAACTGTTGGAAACAATGAATCATTTTTTAAACATTGAATTTTGATGACTACGCCCAAATATTTGAATGAATTTTTCATAGCATTTATTATGCTAACTTTAAAGTTTGAAAAACATCGGAAAAAATGAAACGCTCAAGTGAGACTTGAACTCACGACCTTTCCCTTACAGGGGGAATACTCTTGCAACTGAGCTATTGAGCCACACCTGAATCATTTCAAATTTTCCTTCTCTTTATATCCGTCTTTTACGGCGACGGTGGTGCCATCTACCAACATTCTTACGAACTGTTGGAAACAATGAATAATTAGCATAATAAATGCTATAAAAAAATCATTCAAATTACACTTTATTTCAATTTAAAAGTGGCCTGTGGTTCACATGGTGGTCTTCTCTGGTTTATTCTCACCATAATACGAAGCGGCAGAGCTGCGATATTCTCCGTGAAATGCGACTTGTCCTTGACCCATTGGTGAACGTTTAGGGCTCCAAACTACAAATGCCGTAGATTTTTTTTTATCGTGCGAAAAATCCCCACGGATACCACCCCCACGGAGACGGTGAAGGCGGTTATGTCGGACTCGAACCGGCTAAAACGCACGCCGTCTTGGGTCCTTGGTTGCCGGAGGTGAGATTGCCAAAAGCATATCTCTCGCACCCCGGCAGACCCAGGACCATCTCCTTCGAGATGGCCCCCTTCGGGTTGTGGGGACCACAGTGTCCCCATCTTGCCCCGGTTACGGGGAGGCGCATTTTGCGCCGCCGCCGCGGCCTGCTTCTGCTAGGGTGACAGGTGGCTCCACCGGTCACCCCCAGGCCAGCGCTCATGGAGGACGGAGGTCGTTCTGCGACCTCCGACGTCCGGTTCGCCTTCGCTCTGCGCGGGCTTCCCGGGCCCGGAGTCTAGTCCGGACCCGACCGGCCGCCTCCTTCTCGAGCATTACTTGCTCGCAGAAGGAGGCAGCCGCACCCCAAGCGTTCGCGCATCTTACCATCGCCGTGAGCAACTTGGCGAGTGTGAGGACTCCCACCCCCAGAGCCGCCACTAGGCCCCGCCTCGGCGTGTCCCACGCCGGGCACTCGGTCAGCGTGTGCAGCTCTGTGTCCTCGCTCGCATCACAGTGATGGCACTCGGACGTTGGCTCCTTCCGGATCCGACACAGGTAAGTCCCGAAACACCCGTGTCCGGTAATCACCTGCGTCAGCCGGTATGAGAGGCTGCCGTGTGGCCTCTCTAGCCACTCCTCCATGATGGGTCTTACCGCCGCTATTACGGCGTGCCCTACAAATGCCGTAGATGTTCGTATGACAACCGAGACTATCAGCTAAACGTACTCTTCTCGTATATTTGTCCAACTTTAATTAATGTTATTTTAGGATGTGGAGGGGATCCAAATGCAGTATATCACAGCTGTCCTAGTTCGTGTCCAGCTACATGCGCTCAGCAAGATACGAGTCAACAGATGTGTATCATGATGTGTGACCCGAGCCGCTGTGTATGTAAGCCAGGATACGTTCTCACAGTAAAGGGGGGAATATGTGTCAAACCGGAAGAATGTCCAAGTATGTATATTTTTATTTAACTCATATGTATGCATACATGAAGTCATGCCTCTTTCTTATTGGGGTAAGCAAATCTGATTTTTTTTTTCACTTGCAACGGTCTTCTTTCATAATAAAAGTGTAAATAGGAATGTATATATAACTGGATGTTGTATAGTTGATGTAAACTGTTGAAAAACTAGTAAAGTTTAAAAAATACAAAGGCAAAAACCTAAAACTGGGAGAAAAATATACCCCTTTCAGACAATTTAAAAATCTTGAAGAACTGTATTCTAATAAACAACGTTTAAATGTTATCTATACTAATATTATAAATGCGTAAGTATATCTGTCTGTATGTTACGCTTTCACGCCGTTATGAACCGATTTTCATAAAATTTGGTATAGGGGTAGATTAGACCATGGCAAAGGACATAGGCTATATTTGGTCGCGATAACCGACATCCACGCGGGCGGAGCCGCGGGCAAAAGCTAGTCTAAATTTATAATCCTAACTCAAAGGTGACTGACTGACATAGTGATCTATCAACGCACAGCCCAAACCACTAGACGGAACGGGCTGAAATTTGGCATGCAGGTAGATGTTATGACGTAGGCATCCGCTAAGAAAGAAAATTCTGCTACTATAGGGGTAAAATAAGGGATGGAACTTTGTGTGAAAGTCCGTCATTTTCAGAGCTAGATGCACTTAATTTTATAAACCTTATAGTCCCCGACATTCCAACGATTTTGATGCTCATCATGTCGGTTTAGACATAAGATAGGCTAAATTACATCTAATATATAAAATTCTCGTGTCACAGTTTTCGTTGCCATACTCCTCCGAAACGGCTTGACCGATTCTCATGAAATTTTGTGAGCATATTGAGTAGGTCTGAGAATCGGCCAACATCTATTTTTTATCCCCCTAAATGGTGCAGCGGGAACGGGATCTGACGCCACGAGGGCAGGAAAAAATTGGCGGTACGAAGTTCACCGGGACAGCTAGTGTTTCTATAAAATATATATACGACATGGAACACTTTGCACGTGTATGCGGACATTGCGGACAACAGTTTGTAGGAAGACCAACTTTTACCTAAGTTTTATTTGTTCCTTATGTTGGCGGACCACCTAAAGAGAAACAAAATAAGAACCTGTACTAACTCTAAACAAATAGTGTGCTTTTGATTTGTTACAGGTTAGTCAAACTTAGTCCACTGTTATGTATACATTGTGACCAGTTTGTTTCCGCGACAGTCCCGAGAATTCCGGCCGAATAAACTATTCTCTTAAATTAGATATTATTGTTATCTTTCTGTTTACTTATCTCTCTCTCTCTCTCAATGTTGAGTAAATTGTTTCATTAAATTTTTTATATATATTTTTTTGTATATTATTTTTGTATTTTTTTTTGGATTTTTGTATAGGTATACCTATAATAGTTATCGTTAGTCTATGATTGCCGTTCATAAAATATAGTGTCATGAAATCAATAAATAATATTAGGTCCTTACATATGAAATTGGCGTTTTTCGTCCTGGCCACTATAATCACGATTTTCTCCTCTTTGGTAAGGATATCCAAATTCAAATTTGTACAACTATTTACTCATGTATTTATGCTTCGATGACCGTCATTCATTTGTTTTTTTTTCTGTTTGCGTCACTCATTTTACAAAATGGAAAACTTAAAATATCGCATTATTTACGAATTTACGAATACGAGTTCCGCCGTGGCACTAGTGCTGCGGAAACGACTCGAAGGGTGAATGATGTTTATGGCGGTCATGTTGCAAAAGAAAACACAGTTCGTTTTTGGTACTAACGAACCACATCCGAGTTAGATGCAGGCTGAGGTGTTAGTGATAAAACTGTTTTAATTCATTTGAAGCAAATTGGGAAGATTAAAAAGCTTGAAAGGTGGGTACCTCACGAATTGACTGAAGCAAACCGGCAAACGCGCGTCGACTGCTGCGTTACATTACTGAACCGGCACAATAAATAATGAAGGTATTTTAAGCCGAATCATTACCTGTGATGAAAAATGGATTCTTTACGATAATCGGAAGCGCTCAGCGCAATGGTTGGCCAGCCAGCCAAATCCTGCCCCAAGCGAAAATTAACCCCAAAAAAGTTACTTGTGAGCGTTTGGTGGACTAGTGCCGGTATTGTTCATTATAGTTTTCTCAAATCTGGCCAGACTATTACGGCTGATGTCTATTGTCAGCAATTGCAAACAATGATGGAAAAGCTAGCGGCTAGTCAATCGCTCCACGCCACTGCTGCTTCACGACAACGCTAGACCACACACCGCACAACAGACGGCTACCAAATTAGCAGAGCTTCAATTGGAATGTCTAAGACATCCTCCGTACTCCCCGGACCTTGCTCGGAGATTACCATTTTTTTCGAAATTTGGACAACTTCTTGCAAGGGAAACAATTCAACTCTGATGGGGCAGTCCAAATCGCCTTCACAGATTTTATTGATTCCCGTCCGACTGGTTTTTTTAGTAAAGGGATCAATGAACTACCTATGAGATGGAAAAAGTGCATAGAAAACAATGGTTCATACTTTGATTAGTTAAATATAATATATTTAAAAATATTCGACTTTTTGTTCCTCCCATACAAAACGCCAAGTTCATATGTAAGGACCTAATATTATAAAATGCTGTGAGAAAATTACTAACAAAATCAATATCTACAGCATTCACTATTCACTAGGTATACGATCTATTTACAAAATGGTGAATTTAATTTCTCGGTTTATTTTACATTCTGTTAATAATCTTATTCCTTTCCTCAAAGCCAGTTTTTATCAAAATAGATTTATGATCTCGTTCTCTCACACCACGATTCACGACAAAATTCAAATGAAAAATATGGAAATCAGGTTTACTGTCCAACCGTCGTGGGTATTCTATTGCAATATCTTTGAAATGCAAGGAAATATATATCTTCCTCAGTTCTAAGCAAAATTGAACTTTAGAATCAGGGGGCACGGCAGTGCCCACGTCAAGTCGAGCGCGAAGCAAACACTGCCGTACCATCCTTTACTGGAACCATTTCGCCGCATTTTCAGGTCCCTATTTGAGAACCTCTGGATAAGACCAAAACGCAGAAATTTTCGTCATCCAGTAAGCTATAATCACATACTTAAAATCAAAAATTTCAAGTCGTAGGTCATTTAGTTCCGAAGTTAAGCGGAAGCAAAGTTTCGCATTTATGACACTCACTCACTTATGATCATCAAAATAGAACTAGTATTTCCCATAAACTTAGAGAGCTGAAATTTAGTACAAAGTTAGGGTTTAATAGTCACATAAAAGGAAAACTATAAAAACTAGGATAATCGATGATCTGGAGTACCTTGTGACCCTGGTTAGAAAACACAAGAGCCCAACCATACTATTAGAGATCGACATACCGCCTTTACCAAAAATATTCAACTTGGTGGGCCGCTTCATTTGATGTCAAAAATCGAAGGTCTGAAGTATCTGATGAAGAGCCCTCAGGTGGTCTCATCTGTATTAGAGATATGGTAATGCCACCTTCTACTATTGTTACATAAAAAATCTACTGTCATTGCAAAAATCCAGCGAAGTGGGACACGTCTTCTAAATTAATACGAGTATAACCTATAGCGTCCCACCCCACTGCTGGGCGAATGCCCCCTCCCCTTCTACTTTTAATAGGCATATCAATAAAATTAAAGGAAAACTTCGGATATCACTAGACTTGGCTTTTATACTGCGAGCCTGAAACAGTGTAAAAAATATTTATAGTACAGACGATCTTCTAATTATTGATAGACGTCCGTCTGTACGTCTATTTTATGTTAGATCGGTGGTCGATTTGACGCTCCAAAAAGAAGAGAGCAGAAGTCAGCACTGTCAATGCTGAATGCCTGTGTTGTACAATCAACAACAGCCTGAAATGAGACACTAGCGTTGAATTACCAATACCAGTATGGCCTATTATCTCGCTTAAAAACATAGGTAGTTACAATATATCGGTACGTGTAACGTAAAACGTATGAACGTATGAACGTATAAAGAATGTTCAACGACCAAGTCACACAACATTAACTATAATAATAAAGAAATCGCAGTAGCGAACCATAGACTTGGCACGACTTTGTCTAGATTTCATTACTTTTTAGAGATAAACAAGCAGCTCCATCAAGACTTGGCTAGTTTTTTACAGAATGTTTTGGTGGGATTGTATTTTAACCTAGGTTTTTATATTTTCTCAATACTTAAAGGTTCTTAAGCGAAACTGTTAATCCGTATAACCAATAATGTTATAGGGACACAAGCAGTGTCCACATTTTTAGCTATAAACGACCGCGACGTTTGCAAATGCACTCGCCACCGACGCACGTGGGTGTTCTTTTAAAAAGTAGTCAACAATGTTCATTCATCTCACTGTTTGCTTATTGCATCCAAAGGTATTCGGTTTCCCTGATATAAAACCATTGGTACGCATGCATTATTACGCTTCCTTTCCGACAAAATTAATATAATATTTCATGTGTACATGAGGAACATAGCTTTAATTTACTGAACAAAACGAACACTATCAAATTACCTAACTAGTAAATTCTAGAAAATACATGAGTACGAATAGTAAACATCTTTTAATGGTAAACACTAAGCCAGCTATGATCATTATAAAGGCCTCAAACCCACTTCAGTACAACTGTCTATCAGCGCACAAAAGGGAAACGAGGACATAACGTAATCCAAGACCCAAATATTTTCTATTAGATTTACTTAAGTCGCAAAAACCTGTTTCACTTGGGTTTTCAGCTAAGCCATCGAATTTCCTTCGAAAAAGCCGGGATTTATTTCCACTTTTCAGTTTTGTGTTATTCGCTCAAAGGCATTCGAACAAAGGGGATCGATGTATAGGTAGCAAGTTGCTCGCTACCTGGTCAAAAACCCTGGATTAAACTCTTGTCTCAGAACTAAACTTGGTGTAAGTACGAATTTGTTACCTATCTAATGGATGAATTAGGGCGTTACTGACAATGATCTTATATTATTATAACCAACAATTGCCCACGTCTTCACCCACGTGGATATCAATTATTGTTTTTAGATAGGGATATCAACTAAACTAATCACAATCAAACTGACGGCAGTTTTCAAGTCTGATAAAGAACTTTCTAGTAAAAAAAATCCGTATCAGATTCTGTATAGTATTTTTGCGATCTAATAAGGCTCTATACATATTCCACAGCACTTTATGATTTGACTTTGATTTTATTAAACAAATTAGGACTATTTTATTGTAGTCACGTACCTACTATCAATTTATCAGAGTTTGACTAAGAACGCTATTCAAGTAATTGTAATTTTTTTTTTTTACTGTAGGTACTTCTAGACACGAAGAGACCTGCAAGGTATCTAGTATTTGTTCTTCTATTTCTTTCCATCTCAGTATATGCACTGAAATTAACGATGTGGACTAAAATATTTATAAAGCGCACTAACATTAGTTTCGTTTTCTTCGTTATAAAGATGTATAGGGTCTCAATAAGAGTGCACTTTTTAATTCTAAAATAAAAGCAAGTATTTGACGACATAGTTGTGATATCTTTATTTTATTTTAAAGAAGACATGTTCCGATTAAGTATGGAATAAGAAATCCGGCATTTTCATGAAATTTTCCATGACTTTTGCACAGAGATGTGGCTGTATCTCACCGATGACGCGTTGAAGTGCACTCTTATTGAGACACCCTAGGTTATCGCTGTGTCCAGCTAATTCTAATAGATGTTTGTTTGGTAAGGACGCCTGATAGTTACATCGATAGTATTACTTTACTCTTTGGCCTGATAGAAAATCATTTTACCACACTCCTGCCTGCTAATGTTTGATCATTGGGGCAGCACAATCATATTCTGTCTTCCGTAGGCAGCACACAACTTACTTGATACATTCGTTCTCAAAGAATCGCCTTAAAAGTTTCAAGTCTATAAGAAATTCTTCTTAATAAGTCATAGTAAGTTTAAAATTAACAGTATGAATTAAATTGAATAGCGTAACCGCAAACAAGGTTAACGAAAATAGAGCTTCTGAGTTACAGCCAACTTTATATGCAACTTTATACCCAACATACTGCACCCCTCATCGTACCTTGTTTCCTAAATTGAGTGTCGGTTGTTACCAAGTTACACCATTATCCTCCTTGAGTATTCTTTGAGTTAATGTATTATGAGAGGATTCGTGTATCATGCACTTTGGTTTGGTTTAGGACTTTTTAGCGACTGCTATAGATATTCGTATGGGAATCGGGACCGATGGCTTAACGTGCTCTCCGAGCCATGACCAGACCAATGCAAATACCCATAATCATTCATAGAAATATCGAACCCACGTTCCCTGCGCAGTGACCACGTTCTCTACCGCTACGCCACAGGGGGGCTATAACGGGAGCTATCAATACAAAATAAATAGGTAGTTACAGGACGTACGTTAACTTTATGCCACAAGTGTACGTTTTGTTGACACATCAAGGAGTAATGTAAAAATAAGGAGAATATTTCGAGGTTGTTTCAAAAAATAATTAAACCGGTACACAGAAGGTGATCGTGCCGGCGATGACGTCACTAAAACAGAAACGCGCGAAAATGAACCAAAATCCCCGCTTCCATAGCAATCTGTTAGTCACATGATCGTGCAGTGTAGGTACCTACAAAACATTATCCTCATTAGTTTCTTTACAAGTCAGTTTGTGGTTTATTATTGTAATGTTTAGAGCAGTATAATGTTGTCTAACTTGTTTTCGTCTTATCTCTTTCTAATTTATTTAGTGAGTAGTGTTTTTTCGCAAAATGTGAAGACAACAGGTAATAATCTCCATTATTTTTTACAAAGACGACCTTAAAAAATCTTACTACTTTAAAATTTTGTAAGTTATCTCGTTACAGAACAAAATGTTATTCAATTTTGTGTGTTGTATGTATGACATGAGATAAGTGTGATATATTTATTTGGCTGATAATATTTGTTGATAATGATCGATGTTTAGTCAACGGCTGGCAATGATTTCATTCAATGTTGATATATACCTACCTAAACAAATATCGCATAGTTTGGTGTGTGTTTGGCATTGTATTTGAGCGAAGCTAATATCTTGTATGCCTACAAAATATGCTCTGTTAGCATTGTATAAAGAGGATTTTTTCTATTATATCTGTAGTGAATAGGTGCAGTCAGCATTAGAATAATTTTGATGAACAAAGTGCTCAAAATGGTATTAATTTCTTGAATTCTGTACTCGAATTGTTTTGATATTTTATACACACCTTCAGTTCCGACAATAATACAATGTAAATCAACAAAACAGTTTTGATTTGCTCTCAATACTTTAGTTCTAAGATCATTTTGTGGTCAAGATATTATACAACTGCAATATTTCGGTCAATAGAGGGTGGCACTAAAATAGCACCTATCTTTTGATTTGAAGTGTATTGAATAATAAATAAGGGTTAATAACGAGTAAATAATTTTATTATCTTGTGATGTTTCTTGTTTAAGCTGCCTTTATTTTACTATGTCGTTATTACGTTAGGTGTCTTTCGTTCAAGGATAGTATAGGGCGCATAAAATAATAGTAAAAAGTAAACACCCCTAAATTTTATTTCGTGTTGTAAAATTTAACTGTTAATTTTTATTTACTTGCTGCACGATTTTATGTGTACTGTATTTATTGGACATGAGCGATATGACAATTAATTTTAAGTAGCTATTAAATATAAAATTTCGTGGTGAAAATAAAAGTGTGTTATTTTATAATATCCACATTTTACAAATATATTTTTTTTTTTTTTTTTTATTTGGTTCACAAAACTAAATACAACCAGTAATATGTCTTATACTAATTGCTTACAAAGTCATTATATGATTGTATTCTACTTGATGCGAACACAGCATGCAGTGTAAGGCTATGTTACGTCACAGAACAGATAAATTTCGTTCTACAAGTGCTAAATATGATTACACAATAAATTCACAAAAATTGCTAAATGTAAAAAATAATAAAAAAATACTAATTACAAGAAAAAGTTAAAAATCGCAGCCAATCACAGAAGCTATTCTCTTTCTCAAAGAGGCCAAAGAATTTCGACGAATAAATATATCAATATCATTACGAATAATATTCATTGAGGAACTCATACGATATATAGGGGAGTGCTGGCCAAGATTAGTTTTAAAATGTGGTAAATGAAATGTTTTACGATTGCTCAGACGACTTTGGTTACGAGGCACGGACAGCGATATACGCTCAAGGACATCCGGAGAATCCAATAAACCATGGATAAGCTTGTACAAGAACATGACATCGGCAACCTTACGACGCGTGCTCAGTTGGTCCATTTCATAAAACGAGAGACGTTGTTCATATGATGGTAACTGTCGACACATATTGTTATTATATGCTAGGCAGTATAGAAAACGTTTTTGTATGCGTTCAATTCTGTCAACATTACTTGTACTTTCTATTACATGTACTTTCTTACTGAAAAGACAAAAAAAAAATAAAAGGCATTGCTAAGCATTGTCTTTTACCATCACCGACCACCATGGACTGCGAGGCAGTGGCCAATCAACGATCTCAAATCCTCGGCACAGTGAGGTCGCTCCGCGAAGGCTCTGAAGCCCCCAGTAAGCTTCTGCGTTTCTGGGCGGAGCTAGGCTGGCTGATCTGGCCAGTATTCTTCACGTACTGGCCCAAGAAGAATGGCTAAGTGCGGATAAAAGAGTCTCCTATCCTATCTGTCGTAAAGAACAACATGAGTACTTTTTGTATAAAGTCCTTAAAACAAAGAAGAAAGAAAAGCTAGAATCTAGTTTTGATCGTACTTATAAACTATGAATCCATTATCTACTTAGTTATAACAATTTCGTCGAATTCGTTAATAAATGACAAGTCCATTAAAGTTTAAAACATGTCAAACTCTCAGTTCGTAGTATTTTCGTTGTAATCACATTGCCTTTACAAGCTTTGTAAATGCCTAAATGACAGCCTCTGAGGATAAAAGCTGGCTTCAGAGAGCTTATCGACCTCTTTGAGATGCTGATTTAGAATTATCCATTTCGAAATTGATTTCAGTGATATCAAATGCATTGTCATCTAAAGTTATTCTGAATGAGCTGCGTCTGAAGACGGAGATTTTATTCGTGCTTTAAAATTCACATAAGATTTCAGTCATCCCGAGTGACGTTGGCTATAATATTTATGTAGAGAATAGATTTTAGTATTTTTTTAGAAAATCTATCGCATTTTTAGTTTGAGAGGAAAGAAGAGGGGGAGTTTCTATAAAGATTTTTTAAGATAACTTCATTGACAGTTTTTCTGTCGTCTTGACGTCAAAAAGCTATAGTAGTAAATTTGAATTTTGTATCTCCAACTGTCCTTCAGCAGATGTTATCAGTCCCCTGCCACATCAGTCTACTCTGTGAGTTACATATGTCGATAATTTCAGCTCTTCCTTGGATGACATTGTTTCGAATCCAACACTTTAAATCGTTCCAAGGAAATCCTGTTTCTTAGCTGCGCAATGTTTAGTTTGTGGCGTAGTCCTACCATAAGTGTCCACGTTTCGTCCACCGTAGGTCTTAATAGACAGGCCGTACTGATTGTGGCAACTTTTTCAGTAATGGTAAGTTTATCCCTCAATCCAGTTTTGTACAGGACCCTTTAAACTGGTACTTGAATGTTTTTTTTTTAGAAAAACCTGTTTGTGGTCTGAATGAAGTAGCAGTTGAACGCAGAACAATATGCCCACCGCAGAACTGTGAAATAGCATACACAGAATATGGTTGTGAAGAATACAAGGATATTGTTGAACCGGGATGTGATTGCCTTCCCAATTATTTACGAAATGGTAGTGGAATATGCATTCTAAACGATGATTGTCCATGTAAGAACACTGAATAGCATATTGTGATACATTCATGATAATAATATTTGGGCACAATTTAATTATGAAACTTTTTTAGATCCATCATATCCGATATGCGGTATAAATGAAATAGCAAGCGATTGCAAAAGAATATGCCCACCACAGACTTGTGAAGGCCGGTCGGCTTTATACAAGTGTTCTAGCAATATTACTTGCGAAGCAGGATGTGACTGCGTGCCAAATTATTTAAGAAATACTGAAGGTGTTTGTGTGAGAGCTGACAAATGTGATTCGTGTAAGAGTACTATTTTTATCCCAATTAAGGCATAACCTCTTGCGCTATGCAAAGGTTATAATATAAAACATATAAACATTGCATAGTGGATGAGGTTATTTTTAGGGATACCTATGTATAATGTATGTATGCGTGCATGTGTATCACGTATGTATTATGTTTATGCAGAATATATATATAACTAGCTTCTGACCGCGACTTTGTCCGCGTTAAGTTCGTAATAGAAAGGTATAGTAGGGCACACTATTTCTGTTCCTGCGACCCAGATAATTTCCTTAAAGTTGATGTGAGCCTGGTACTTCAGGCAAATGGACCAATGACACATAAATACTGATGCCGTGACTGCGACCCACAGGTAAAAATAAAGGTCGAGTTTCTAAGCTAGCTCCTGGTTCTAAGTTACATCCCCACCAATTTTCAGCCAAATCAGTACAGCCATTCTCGAGTTATAAATAGTGTAACTAGCACGACTTTCTTTTATATATATAATAATAATAATAATAATAATAATTGTCTTTATTGTACACCAAGGATATAACATTACAATAGGTACATAATATCAATTCAGTAGGTACATACAATTGGCGGCCAGATATTGTATAATATACTGATGAGAAATATACTGTTCGTTTTCCTAGTGAAAATAATAAAATAAACTGTTTCACATGGTAAAATATATGATTTCTGCTAATAGTATAACTACTACTACTAAGTGAGGTCCAGTGGGTACTTTTGTGAGAGGGTAGAATCTTGGAGGTCGAGTGGGTACGTAGCCAATAATATCTACTCTCTATGTACTAACTATCTACTGTCATAACTGCGGTGACCAGTCACCGCAGTAACTTTATACGTGATTGTTTCTCGTCTCATATTAATATTTTATATTTAAGAGCAGATTTGAAGTCTTACCTAAAGTGAGCTCTAAGTAGAATTTAAGCGGGACGTGAAAAGGCATCTGATGAGGCCGTCAAACTGAGTGCCACCATTATTAACATGATACATTTTTTATGATGGTGACCCTCTTTCCGAGACTTTGCCATCAAGCGAGGTGAAGTAAAATTGACGTGTCCTTTTATATAAAAAATAATATTTATTATACCTACATTTTTGCTTTCAGCTCCACCCGGGCCGTGCTCTATTTCTGATAAATGCATTCGTACTTGCGCCTCACCAAGTCCTTGCGACTGCCCTTATAAACCAGCCCGTACTAATATAGACGGTTGTGAATGCATGGAAGGCTATGTACTCTCGAAACTTGGAGGAAAGTGCATCAGAATTGAAGAATGCCCAAGTAAGTTCAACAAACTAGTGTCGTAATGTGACGTGTTCTATGCAATTAAACTATGTCGTAAAATAAATGACACAGATTGATTTATGCGTTCTGCATACGCAAAGACGAAAGTATTACGCTTATTTTCTTTTCGCTGTAGAGAATATCCCAAGTAGGTATGTATGCTTGTATAATTTTCGACGATAACTTACCTTGATAAACTGGGGGGAAGTTCTGAAGTAAATGTTTTTTTTTTAAATGTTGACCCTGCTCCGTTGCGATGAATGGTTCACCCACCACCCTTCACCCTAAATCAGTATTTCATACAAAACATCACTTTTTAAATTGGGCTTGAACCCGCGAAGGGAAGGGCCCTTATAGTGGGAATGCTCTTACTAATTGAGCCACTGAGCCCCGCCTGAGCAATTCATTTTTCCAGATGTAATCGAATTGTATAGTTAGCATACTAAATACTTTAAAATTTCATTCAAATAAAATTAACAAACTAAATAATCAAGCAAAAGCCTTGGTAGATGACGCATACATGCAATTGGTGTTAAAATTATCTGATAGTAACCCGAACATTCTAAAGTGAGTTGCGTCTGTTTCTAAACATACCTTTAATTTAATTGGTCAGAAAGTGCACTTCCATTTACCAAAGTAGATTGGAACAGACTGACTTACGAACTACCGTCGCTATATTAACTTAGGTAAGTTGAGTAGGGGTAAGAACGAAAACGGGGTAAGACAATCAGTACCACATAACATCTGTTTCAGTGTACTTTTTGCAGTACACGTGACATTGCTATGTCCGCAATGTCCTTACGTCCATCGCCTCGGCCAACGTTTGTCGCAGTGAGCCAATTTTGACGATACGATATTTTTGCTAAATATGCGAGTTTTTCGATATAACCCCAAGATCTGTAACTTTCATAAAATTAAAGATACGAGTGTTTTTTTAGAATATCTAGTTATTATTTTTAATTCTTACAAAATGTCATTAAACCCAAATATAGCTATCGTGTGTAGTTTAGAATTTATTTATACTTTCCGTCTTAACCCATCAAAATTTACATAATTATAAAAGTTTCAATGGTATCACATTTAATAAAGTCATAAGTAAAAAACATGATAACAACGCAAAAGTAAAAAGATTAGTTAATTATTAAAATTGAAGGACCAATTTGATTGTTAGTGATGATTTATATCCGTTATAACGAAATTTATTGGAGTTTGAGAATCTGTACCCCAAACTTCCCCCATCGGGGTAAGATCAACATATCAAAATATAACATTCAGTCCTAAATTCGTTAATTGGTGGAGTTTTGGTATTGCAGTGGGTTATAAGTAGTTAGAGCACTAAAAACGATGGTGTAATGAGCATCATGAACGTCTTACATACATTGGAACAATTTTGGAAACTATGTCGATCTTACCCCGTCATCATTTGATCTTTCCCCTATTTTTTTATGTCATACCAACTTACTTACTTTTTTAGTTTGGGGCAGTTTTAGCAGTATTTTATCAATCCCATAGAATAATACACTCATTGTTCTTCACTTACTACATTTGCACTTTGAGTTCGAGTCAATATTTATTGTTCTGCAAGCGTTCAAACACAAGACTGGTACCTCGTCAAGAACCCATTCCGTCTTGCCCCTACTCATTTTACCTTCAAGTTTATAGCAAATATTAATAAATACTCTCAAAACTTGACTCAAAGATAACCTTAAGTTTTAATCAAGTAATTGTTAGTTATAATTAAGTTACTTAGAACTTGGACCACCCCGTCTCTTCTCACGTATTAGGTGACCAAGGGATAGGGCTGTTTAACATCAGATAGATAAATATGCACAGCTTAGACTCAGCCTCAGAAGTATGGTTCGAGTCAACAATAATACGACAATAGGTTCACCCGTAACGTGGGACAGAATACAATGATGTGCAATGAGGGTGTTAATTCACCTTTACCTAACCCTCCGGTGGTAAAGGCATGATTATATGTAATTCAGTTAAAGGGTTACTTTTTCAGGAAATGGTTCCTGCAATGGCGATCCGCATGCCATAACAAAACAAAATCCTCTGCCTTGCCCATCAACATGTGGTTCACCGAATGCTGTTCTATGTAAAAAGATGTCAGAGCCAATTGGCTGCGAATGTGAACCTGGTTACTTATTTTCGGAACCAGGAGGCAAATGTATTTTATCTGATGATTGTCCAGGTAAGATTCTTGATATTTATCCAGGTACTTGATTTTAATTTGCGTTTTGATGTCGTCTTAGTAATAGTTTTTTACGATTATGAAGATTTGATTTAAATATTATGTGAGATTTCATTTCATGTTGCGTAAATATGGGTAAAAATTAATTGGGTAAGTAATGAAAAAATGCTGTACTTAGCGGAATTTTAACATGCATTGATAGTAAAGACAAATGCATGTTAGATCTCGATTTTTTTTAGGCAAAGTCTCGGAAAGAGAATCACCACCGTAAACATGTACCATGTCAACAGTGGCGGCACTGGCGGCACTCAGCTTGACGGCCTCATTAGATGCCTTTTCATGCCCCGCTTAAAGGACCCGGGACTGTAGGAATTGATTTATTTGTAAAATTAAATGATTAGGTAACTTAGTATTCTACACATACAATTAATAGTATTTTTCCTCTTTATCGAAATAAGGAAAACATGAGTCGCGAAGTTGAACAAAAACAACTGCGTCCATTGATAACATAATATCGTTATAAGTCTCATCTCAAAGGACTCGTCTGGTCTTCTTCTTCTATTCTTCTACATAAGACTATCACATGAGATGAGAAGATAGAATATAGCTTCATTTATAATAATTCTGTTTTTTTTTTTATTTCAGGAGGCAACCCATGTCCTCCAAATGCAGATTTCCGTGCGTGCAAGTATACCTGTCCGCAAGATTACTGTCCAGTGGACGAGAACACGGACAGTATTGTCTGCGATCCACTGCCTTACTGCTTGTCGGGATGTGCTTGTAAACTCAATCATAGGATGCTAAGTTACGAAAATGAGACTTGCGTTGTGGCCTCCAAATGTCGTAAGTACTATTCTTTAAGAAGTATCAAGTGATAAGCCTCTGTGGTGTGGTGGTAGTGCACGCGACTGCCACGCAGGAGGCGCGGGTTCGGTTCCCGCTCAGTGCAAATATTTGTATGCATGAATATGGCTATTTGCATTGGTCTGGGTATTTCTATGTATAATATGTATGTGTTTACAAAAAAAAAGTATATAAGTATGTTTATCCGCATACTAGATTCCATAACACAAGCTATAAAAGCTTACCATGGGTCTAGATAGCGTTGTGTAGAATGTTGTGGAATTGTGGAAAAAGTATAATTTTGTAAAAAGTTCATGATATTTAGAATATAAAGCAATTATTTAAAGTGCCATAATAGTAATGTTCAAACTAGCGCACCTCATGGTCTGTCTTAAAAGTAAGGTAGTAATTTAAGTTCTAAATTACATACAATGAGACTTTGCTTACTTAAATTATCAACTAGCTGCCCGGCGAACTTGGTACCGCCATTTTTTTTCCGCCCGCGTGGCGTCTGATCTCGTTCCCGCTGCACCCTCTACTATATCTATATCTATTAAAAAAAAACCACTTCAAAATCCGTTGCGTAGTTTTAAAGATTTAAGCATACACAGGGACGAACAGACAACGACAGCGACTTTGTTTGATAAGGAAGTAGTCTTTTTACTATAAAATTACATTATATTTTATTAATGTAATGTGAATTGCGTTAGACTTGGCTTAAAACTCACAACTGCACAAAGTTATACTTAAACCAGTCTTGCAGATGAGGTAGGTCGTAGGTTCGATCACCACGATCACTACCTAGAGTAATAAGTACAAAAGGAATAAGCATTAGAAGTGATTATATTCTTTGGAGGATACGGTCGACCTGACAACATTACAAAACATTTTAATATCTATACATATTGAGAACACTTGTACTTTTTCTATAGTATGAACTCCACCAATTGCCATCAATCAACAGTATAATCCATACTAATATTATAAATGCGAAGGTAACTCTGTCTGTCTGTCTGTCTGTCTGTCTGTATGTTACGCTTTCACGCCTCAACCACTGAACCGATTTTGATGAAATTTGGTATAGGGGTAGATTAGACCATGAGAAAGGACATAGGCTATGTTTGGTCGCGATAACCGACATCCACGCGGGCGGAGACGCGAGCAAAAGCTAGTAATATAAAATAATAAAAGAGTATAATAATAACAGTAGACTACTCATTATGGATGTGCACGGAAAATAAACCAGATTATTTTTTTAAATGTTTTTTCTTAGTCAGGTCTAAGAGGTCCCTTTAGTTCTTTTTGTCATTCATATCCAGTCCTCTTTATTTATATTTGAGTTACACATACACATTTGCGAATAAATAATCCTGAATAATAACCTTATGTATTTGATTTCAGCTCCAGTTAAATGCACTAGACCCAACGAAGTATGGGACGAATGCCCTTCAGAATGTTTTTCAGGATATTGTTCAGATAAAATGTATCAAGACGCTGTCTGTAATACTTTCCTATTAAACTGTCAACCTAAATGTGTTTGCAAAAAAGGCACTTTCAGAAATGAATCAGGTTTATGTGTCCCTGAGTCAGAATGTCGTAAGTATTTATTTTACCATTTCCATTACATTGTACATTCATTCACAATTATTAATTGGGGTAGATAGAGACAACATCATTTTCAGGCTACGATCCTTGTAGTGTAATATTGGGGATTCTGCATCACGAAAAAAAATATTGGGGCTTCTGCATCACGTAAAATACCTCGCTTCACTCGGCTCGTGACGCAGAAGCCTCAATAATATTTTGCCTGATGCAGATTACGCTACTGATCCTGGCACATATCGTTCACTTCTTTAATAGGAACAATTATCTCTGTTATCGCTTGTTTTGATTACCTCACTATTTGCTTAGATACTATCTTTTTTCATTGATTTTGTTTCAGCTCCAGTTTGTACCGTACCTCACGAATGCCGCCGTACCTGCACATCACCAAACCCTCCCTCCTGCTCCTATGAACCGGCAAAGACTAACATAGATGGATGTGAATGTGCAGAGGGTTTCATACTTTCTGAAATTGGTGGGAAATGTATCAGAATTGAAGAATGTCCGAGTAAGTTGATTCAGACAATATATCGTGTGAAGGCTACTGGAGAGGTTTGTCTCGGACCAATCTCTACCGTCTAAATATAAAGTTCAAAATATAAAAAAATCATCCTGATTATTAAGTACCAGAGGATAAAATAAGAACTTTAGAGATACAATGTATAAAATATAATTAGATATAGGTAAGAGGCTTGATCAAACGACGAATGAAACCTCAATTTCATTATGGCGCTTGAAACAGCGCCGAAATATCGGTTCCTCAAAAATATAGTAAACATGGTAAATATCCCGGTGAGTGTTATACTATTAACGTTAATGACCGTGTCAATATCAAATCATAAATTTAACAAATGATTATAGGTTTTATTCGTGTTTGGAGTAAAATGTTACAGTTACAATAGTATAATAGGTTGAAATATAATTGAAGATTAAATAGAAATTCTATAAAAATTATACTATGAGTGAGAGAGAACATGAATTATTTCGGGGCCGTAATTGAAGAATAACTACTAACTTAGTTTTACTTACTGATGAACAACCTAATGTTAATTCTTAAATCCTTCTCAATTTTTATATTTCACGACATAAGGTCTGGTAACCCTTTAAATTATCCCAAATGAAAATCGAACCTACATTCGACACAAAGATACACGAAGACGGCTACCTGCACCTATTTGTAATACTTATAACGGACATTTAGAAATAATAAGGCCGAAATTGTGGACGCTTGCTCCTCGAAAGTTGGTCAGTATTAGCATAACATGATTTACTACATGCACTGTGCTCTAAAATTATTTTCCTTTAGAAGGTAACCCTTGGCTTGAATTAGAATATTCAGTGAATACTCCAAGAGGTTTATTTAATGTACATGAAGGACAAATCGTGTTTACATTCATATTATGTTAAACGTCCGTAGATAGACTTTGAGATTTAAACGATGTTCACTATTTATGAGTAGTGTATATATTTGCACTAAATCATTCTAGTACGTAGGATTCAGTAGCAGTACAGAGTCTTCCATACATAAACCGGGTGTAAGGGGAACACTACGGAAGCCAAAAACCCTAATAATACTCCAGGTACATAAAACACATTGGAAAAAAGTCGATTCGGACCAGAATTTTTTTTCGATAGAAATGCAACGGTAATTTAATTAAGAAGAACACCACTATAAAAACCGGCCAAGTGCGAGTCGGACTCTCCCATGAAGGTTGCCGTAGCAGCAAGTAACATAATATAAAAGTTTTTTATTATTTTTGAGTTAATTGAATGAAAGACGAAAATTGCGGTTTATGACGTATTATACTCCGCACGCCGAATGATGATCCCTATGACGTTTCAACTGACAGTTGTATTAGTTATGCGAAACAATTTCGATAAAATACTGTTTTTTCAGGCAAATGTCATGTCATTCAGCCAGGTCATTCAACATAATAAGCAATATTTATTTATTTTGAAAAAAAGACTACGCGCATTGATGGACATAAAACACTAGATAAAAAAGTAACAGCCTTATTATATTTTATTTTACTATACTTTAATTTTTATTCAAATTGCATAATTTAAAGAATTTAAAATTCTTTTTGAATTTAATTTTAAAGAATTCATAATTAGCTGACAATTATGGATTACATGGAAAAGTATTTAAATGGAGGCCATAGACCTACCGTATTTTTTTAATTCAGTCATGTCATGTCTTGTCAGTCTGTTTTGTCTTCTTGTCACACCGCATCACATCGCGTCATACGAGTGCTCTAACGCCTTGTATGCGCCACGTCTTTCTTTGTTAGCTGAGTTTTGTTTCTGTTTTCGCTGTTTTGTGTTATTTGTTGATTTTCTGTTACCTGTTTGTTGATTTTCGGTTTTGCAAAATGCCGAAAAGACAGCGGAAAACTGTTCTCAACAGTGAAGTTCGCGAGTTTGTAGTTCGTTTGCGAGACTATTTTGCTCGTGAACAACAAAATGGCGGACCCTTGTTACCGCTTGACAATGTTCGCGATCGTGTAGCCGATGCTCTAGGAATCGGAAAGGCTACTGTTTCTCGAATAACAAAGGAAAAATTTGGGGAGTCGTCCATGGAGGACAATAAACTATTAACACCAAAGAAAAAGAAAAGGTTATGTCATATAACAGAACCTGATGAATTTGATTTAGATGCTATACGCAATCATATTTATGGTTACTACCTACGAGGTGAACTACCGACCTGCCAGAAGTTATTATCTTCATTAAAAGCTGCAGAACTCTTCAAAGGCGGTGCTACTTCTCTTAGAATTGTTTTGAAAAAAATGTGGATTCCGCTATAAAAAATGTGACCAGAGAAAAATATTAATGGAGCGTACTGACATAGCTTTACTACGATGCGATTTTCTTCGCAAAATCAAACAAATTGATAACTGGGAGAAGGTAGTATACCTTGATGAGACATGGCTGAACGCCAATCATACTGTAGGTAAGGCATGGACGGATGACACAGCGAAATCCAGCACAAAAACTCCTGAAGGAAAGGGCCAGCGCTTAATCATTTGCCACGCTGGCACAGCTACAGGTTTTGTGCCGAATTGCCTGTGGGCTTTTAAGTCAGTGAAAACAACGGAGTACCACGAGGAAATGAATTTCGAAAACTTTAAGACATGGTTTATAAAACTATTAGAAAATTTGAATGAGCCTCACTATATTTTAATGGACAATGCTTCATATCACTCAGTTCAAATTAACAAACCCCCCAGCAGCAATAACAAAAAAGCTGAAATTATAGAGTGGTTACACGGCAATGGTGTGGAAACTGACAGTCAGATGTTAAAAAAAGAGTTGGTTAGACTGTTGAACTTTCACAAACAACAGACGCACCCATCATATTTTTTGGATGAATTGGCCAAATCAAATGGACACACGGTAATTCGGTTACCGCCCTATCACTGCCAATATAATGCAATCGAGTTGATATGGGCGCAGATCAAAGGTATCTATATTTTTTATTTATATAATATTATGTATATGCATATATTTCTAAAAATAATTACTGAATGTACAAATATTTTCAGGTCATGCAGCTAGGCATAACACAACTCCGCCATTCATGGCAAATAAAATGATGGTTTTATTGGAAGAAGCTTGCGCTCAAGTGACAGCTGACGATTGGCGAAAAGTGGTCGAAAGAACGAAGAAAATTTGCTTACAAGACTGGGATCGAGATGTACAATACGACAATATCATTGACCAACCGTTAATAATAAACGTCACGGATAGCTGCAGTTCAGACTCAGATTTTGAAGATCCGATTGACCCTGTATCAGATTCAGATTGATATAAATAAAATACAAACTCAAAGCATTTGTTTTATATTTCCAACAAATTATCGATATTTTGTTTATCGATGTGTCCCTTCTTAGTCGATAACAGCTTGACGACGTAACTTTTGCAGCACGTACCATGTACATTTGCATTGAGTTTTTTTCTATTATTTCCGAACATTACGTAATAATTTCTTAATATTCATTTTTATAATTTACAATTGTACACAATTATGATTTTTTCGTCTTTTTAATGGACCTCTAAAGGATTTGATGTGATAGGACGCCAGTACAATGTTAAGCGCTAACGAACTGTCATAGGGATCATCATTCGGCGTGCGGATTATAAAAGAAACTACTTACTAGATCTCGTTCAAACCAATTTTCGTTGGAAGTTTACATGGCAATGTATGTACATCATATATTTTTTTTAGATTTATCATTCTCTTATTTTAGAAGTTAGAGTGGGGGGGGGGGGACACATTTTTCCACTTTGGAAGCGTCTCTCGCGCAAACTATTCAGTTTAGAAGAAAATTATATTAGAAACCTCAATAGCATTTTTGAAGACCTATCTATAGATACCCCACACTTATGGGTTTGATGAAAGAAAAATTTTTGAAGTTCAGTTTGAAGTAACCCCAAAATTTATTGCTTTTTTTTTCAACAGAATAGGCCTTATGGTTTCGGAGAAATGTGACGAATCTATAAGGGTTCCGTTTTTGCCATTTGGCTACGGAATCCTAAAAAGGACGCGCTTTTTTTTTATACCACTTAGGTGGCAGACAAGCACACGGACCACCTGATGGAAAGTGGTTGCCGCGGCCTATGGACGTATGCAACATCAGGGGCGTTACACTCGCGCTGCCTACCCTGAAGAAACCTTAACGCTAGTTGTGTTTTTTGTACTGATGTTTTTTTTATGAAATTACCGTTTCGTTTAGCTTTACTAACACGTAGAAGAGTAGATTTAATAATGCAAAAATAAATAATAAAAAAAAACCACTTTTTTATTCAAGTTGTTCTTTTTATGCCACTGAGTTATGTACCTGGATTACTGCTAGGGATTTTCGGCTTCTGGAGCTTACACCCGGTATATCAATGGCTGAGAGTAATTGGCGTAAGCGCTGGCGATGGTATCCTTTGGTTGGTACTATGAAGGAAACATGAATCAAATTTAATGTGGGGCAAAAGAAGAATTCTTTGGAATGTAGGACGAACAAATGGGGCCAATGTGGAACAAATCCTCTCTTCTCATGCTCTTTATTTACCTCGTCCTCCGCCACGCCGCGTATACCATGGGAACGGTGCAGCGCTCGTAGTCAGTCTATAGCTATTTTATTGTTAACATCTAGTTGATGGGAGCTGCAACGGGGATCCAAAGGCAAGACCAAAGCAATGTCCGGCGCCGTGTCCGTCCACTTGTAAACATCCGGATGCTATGTCCTGTAAACTCAAATGTGAGCCAATAGGTTGTGAATGTAAGCCTGGTTACATACTGTGTAATAAGAGCGGGCTGTGCGTTTTACCCGACAAATGTCCAGGTAAGTGAATTATGAGCTTTTTAAAAATGGTGTATGGTAAATCGGCCTGATGAACATAACTGACAATATTCATACAAGTCTGAATGAATTTTTTATAGCATTTATTATGCTAATTTAATTAAAATAGAAAAACATCGGTAAAATGAAATACTCAACTGGGACTTGAAGCCTGGTCAAACCTCTGAAGATTGCTGACCAAAATTTTATCAAGTGATTCTTTAGTTTTGTTCTTTACCTACTGAGTCGCTAGCAGGGGCTCGATTCACTATCGCCACGTATCACGTATTTGTGAGTTTGTGAGTTTCGTTTCGATAACCTGGTATTCTGTACGATCTGTCAAAGCATAGGTTTACAAATACTTAGGTTTTTATCATTTTGACAACTTACGTCACCCATACAAATGGCTCAAACGTCATAAAATACTAACACCACGTATCGCATATGTGTGGTTATGGAAATCGATAACTTAATAACCTGGTATTCAGTAACATCTGTCAAAGTCAAAATTATGGTTTAGGCGTTAAATCATGGTTCTGAACTCGATGACAATGTTCTGCTCGATTTGTATACGTAGATACGTTCACAAAAATTATAAAAGTTTAAATGTTTTTTATCATAGGAAAATCATTCGGTAAGTATTTATTTACATTTGAATTGCAATGATTGCTAAAATTTGTCGTTGAATAAATCCATACTTAATATTATAAATGCGAAAGTAACTCTGTCTGTCTGTCTGTCTATATGTTAGCTTTCACGCCTAAACCACTGAACCGATTTTGATGAAATTTGGTATGAGGGTAGATTAAACCTTGAGAAAGGACATAGGCTATGTTTGGTCGCGATAACTGACATCCACGCGGGCGGAGCCGCAAGCAAAAGCTAGTTCACGATAAATATTATACGATAATCTTCATTGCGCTATCCAGACCTAAAGAAAACAGAGATTAACTAACTTGTGTTTCGTGATTCAGAATGCGGATAAACATAGTATTTAACTTTTTCTCATAAATCAATCCCACCTTTTTTGGCCTGCGAAAACCTCGGATACCTCCCCCACCGGAGCCGGAAGGGGTTATGTGGGACTCAAACCGACTAAAACCGCACGCCGACTGAGGGTCGTGGTGCTAGACTCCGGTCATGGTTGTCATCGACATATCTCTCGCACCACGGCTGACCCAGGTCCCCGACTCGCCCCCGGAATGGGGAGGCGCGCTTTCCAGCGCGCCGCCGCCGTAAATCAATACCACCATGTATGTACAGTGAGCATGCAAGGTGCACAAAATGGTCATAATATCAAGGTATAGCTCGGGCCATATATCTTGGACCTATTTTTTTATATAAAGGACACGTCAATTTCACTTCACCTCGCCTGATGGTAAGCTAAAAGCAAAGTTTCGGAAAGGGGGTCACCATCGTAAACATGTACCATGTTAACAGTGGTGGCACTCATCTTGACGGCCTTGTCAGATGCCTTTTCACGCCCCGCTTAAAGGCCCCGGGACTGTAGGATCCTGTGAAGGAAAGGAGAGGGTGCGACTGATTAGAAGAGCTCATCAGAATATTCACCGTTGTAGAGACGGTAGAATACTGCCAAAGACGCAACATCTCTACGCATCTGCAAAAGCTCGAGGAAGTTCGTGACCTCAGGATTCCCAATGATGCGGACCGCACGTTGCAGCGACCTGTTGAGAGCATCTAGTAAGTACTTTGCGTAGCCATCCCAGAGATACGAGTAGTATTCCACGTAGAAACGAATTTGAGTCTTGTATGAAGACGCCGCTGCTCCGAGCTCCGAGCTTACGCTAGGCTGTTTTGATGATGCTCTCGATATAGTTTTTGTTATTTAGTTTGCAGTGAACATCCATACCGAGGATATTGAGGTTATCCTGCAGTGGCAGTGGTGTGCTCTGAGTCCGGCTCAGTGACAAGAAGCTGCCTTTTTTCCGCGATTTCACACTGCTTGGCTGCGGTCAAGCAGTGTGAAATCGTGCATGTGCGTGATAACTCCCGTGTAAGGTGCTGTCGTTTGCATAGCAATTAATGCTACCATTAGAAAGCATGTCATTGATATGCAGAAGAAAGAGAGTGGGAGATAAGATGGAACCCTGCGGCGCGAGCATTCACCTGCACGAACTCCGAAGCTCGTCCATCACAAAAGACGCGAATACGGTGCTCTTGCAGGACGCTTGCAACCCAGTTGCACGATCTGGGAGGCAGGCCAAAGGTTGGTAGCTTGGAAAGCAGCGATGTGTGCCATACCCTATTGAACCCTAAGCTGTGGCGATGTCAATACTAATTGCCAGTGACTCAAATCGTGAGATATAAAAGGCCCTGGGGCGTGCGGATTATTTTGTAATAATATATAATTGTCTTAGTGAACTGAAGCTCGTCTACCGCAGCAGCACCCCGTGCTATCGTCAAAATTCATCCAAGAAACGTGTACCGCGTGTATAGAGCACATTTTAGGTGCCAGATATATGTCTCAAGCAATAATGAGATCATTTTGAGTACTTCGCTACTCAATGTCGATCTGTGCGCATCGCATTGGCATCCCTGGGCCGCTTTTCTGCTATTGTGACAGGCGGCTACCATTGTCACACACCAAGTCTACGGTCCTGCAGGACAGAGGTCATTGAGCTACCTCCTATGTTACGCCGTGCGCCGCCTGAGTCCTCGGTCACATCACAGTAATAGCACTCAGTCGGGGTCCTTCTGTACCAGAAACAGGTGATCCCCCAAACGTCGTTTTGCGGAGATCACCGGTGTCATCAGTACGTCAACCATAATCTTTTCACATAGAGTGCTCGCACGATAAGTCTGCGCGTGAATGTTTATAGTGAAATGAGAACAATTTTCAAATTTTAAGGACAGGTGTTTTTTGGGTATATTAATAGTTTGAGATGTTTAAAAAAGAAATTCCAAAAACAAACAATATTTAAAGTAAAAGTTTTCTATTCCCGCCTTTTTTCATTAAAAAGAATCAAGTAAAGAACTTTAAAATTTTTTTTTCAAGGATTTAATTGAGTATCGCCATTCGATATTTAAAATAGATGACTATTATTATACGCACACGAAGACAAGGCTGAATAGCAAAGCGACCTCTTTGGTCTTTGGGCTGAATGCATGATGTCTATTGCCAGTATGATGGTTAGATGTACGCGAACTTTTTTATGGAAAGAAGTGGTTTTTTTTATTACTTACCGCCCTAGGGCTTTTTTATTTGGAGGTAATAAGAACCTACTTATCGAACATGAGAGAAGTAAAAATATTATAAACTTAAAAACCATATTTAAAGAATTATGCTGAAAATATCGAGACAACTTTGATAGCTGGTGGTACCCATTTGCAAACCATAAACTGTAAACCTGGAGGACAGG
Source organism: Eilema sororculum (assembly GCA_914829495.1). Taxonomy (NCBI): domain Eukaryota; kingdom Metazoa; phylum Arthropoda; class Insecta; order Lepidoptera; family Erebidae; genus Eilema; species Eilema sororculum. The sequence continues at coordinate 8,205,144 of OU618545.1, read as the reverse complement.
TTCATGCCCCTGCTGCGTACGCCGCAGCAGACGATGGCTACCAGGGCAATTAGGTACTGCACGATACCCTTCGTTGTGGCGAGTCTCGTGGATCCTACAATCGAGGGCCCTTTCAGTGCTATATCGGTTCCGAAAGGAGGCGCGGAAGCGAGGATACAATCCCGAGCCTGGCGGCCCTGGGAGTGAGAGTTCTCACGCTCGTCACCCTACTCGCGGCGATGTTCCGCTGCGCGGATGCATGGGAGGCCGGCGCCTCCTGGGAGCAAGTAATGCTCGAGAAGGAGACGGCGGAAAGGGAGTGGCGGCGTGACTGAGATAGACTCGCAAACCGCGCTACCCGCGGGCGAAGGCAACATGGACGTCGGATGCACAAACCGACCTCCATCCCCCATAAGCGCGGGCCTGGGGTGACGGGTGGAGCTGCTTGTCACCCTAACAGAAGCAGGCCAAGGCGGCGGGGCGCTAAGAAGCGTGGCTCCCCATACCGGGGGCGAGTTAGGGACACCGTCGTCCCTCCTTCTTGAGGAGACCCTGGGTCAGCCGAGGTGCAAGGGCTATCGATGACAACCTCACCTTCGGCCTAGCACTCCGACCCACAGACGGCGTGTGATTTTAGTCGGTTTGAGTCCGACATAACCTCCCCCTCCGGCTCCGGCGGGTATCCGTGGGGCTTTCCGCACGAAAAAAACGAAGAAAAAAAAGACATTCAAATGTGCTCTGTAAGTGCCTGAACTGAATAAAGGAAATTCACTCTTTGGTTCTTCTTTTTTTTATTATGTTCCATAACGGGCCTAACCCGCCATCTGCGTAACTGTCGAGCGCACCGCAGCGCCACCCTCAATAAACACGAGTTTCTTGACTGAATTACATATTACATATTATATAATATATATATATATATATTGTAGAAAAAGCCGAACAAATAGTACAACCAAAATTTGTTTCGAGGATTACTAATATGTACAATAATAGGAATATTTGGTATCCTTTAAATAGATGCTATGTTGGTAGAAATGCAATAACGCTCCGCTACAAAAAGCTTTTAATGAATGTTCAGAACGTAAGAAAATTGTTTACCATAGGTACCATAGACCACAAAACAACTTCGTTTTCTTAAGGTTTTCTTATTTCTTCTTGGATATATCACTATTCGATCAGTTAGTATTATAATGTTGCCATTTTAGCAGCCTGCTGTGTATAGTTGTATAACTTATTTCTTTAGGTCAAATAAAAATACAAATGACTTATGCATTACAATAATTGTATTTTATTAAACTGTAGTGCAATGATGATAAAAAATATATCCCATGTTCATCTAAACATAAATAGATTTTTTGAAGCACATAAATAATAATAATAGTTAAAAGTACCTACTTTTTTTTTATTATTCTCGCGTCAATTCCCGTTATAATAATTAATTATTTATTGGTCATTTACAGAATACATTATAATTGTATACTAAAAAACTACTAATTACAAATAAAATAAAAGAAACCAATGTTATGACAGCGCGATTAAGATAGCATAATTATATTCCCGAATAGTGTAATTATTCATAAAAGTGAATCGTTGACACGAAAAGAAGAAGACTAATATTGATTAAATCATAGTTCAAAACAATTCCATACATAAGATTTATGTATGAGATTGAAAAAATTAATAATAAGAATTTATTGAAAAAAAAATTGGCAATTCAAGTTATATTTTTAGTCTGGCATTATTTTCATAAATGTCGTATGTCATATAACATAAAATGTCACGTATATTAACGTGGTATTCTGTACCGAAAACTGACATAGGTTACTCACTGAAATCGCACGTTGCGTATATTTACGTCAGTAAAATCATAAGTAAATTTACGCAACTAAGTACGTAAGTTAGTGAATTGAGCCCCACAGTAGGTAAAACAGCATATTAGCACAGGGGCTCAATTCACTAACTTACGTACTTAGTTGCGTAAATTTACTTATGATTTTACTGACGTAAATATACGCAACGTGCAATTTCGGTGAGTAACCTATGTCAGTTTCCGGTACAGAATACCAAGTAAATATACGTGACATTTTATGTCATATGACATATGACATTTATGAAAATAATGCCAGACTGAAAATATAACTTGAATTGCCAATTTTTTTTTTCAATAAATTCTTATTATTAATTTTTTCAATCTCATACATAAATCTTATGTATGGAATTGTTTTGAACTATGATTTAATTAATATTAGTCTTCTTCTTTTCGTGTCAACGATTCACTTTTATGAATAATTACACTAAACGGGAATAGAATTATGCTATCTTAATCGCGCTGTCATAATATTAGTAGGTACTTATAACTATTATTATTATTTATGTGCTTCAAAAAAATCTATTTATGTTTAGATGAATATGGGATATATTTTTTATCATTATTGCACTACAGTTTAATAAAATACAATTATTGTAATCCATAAGTCATTTGTATTTTTATTTGACCTAAGAAATAAGTTATACAACTATACACAGCAGGCTGCTAAAATTGCAACATTATAATACTAACTGATCGAATAGTGATATTGTAATATTAAAAAGGTTTGGACTAGGTTAATTATGTCCCAGTATGGGGATCAATACAAGAAAATACAAGGTCTAGTTATATCAATAAAACAAATTTATAACAGTTTGGAGTTTTATTTGTTTATTCCGGGCGCCATCTGGCTCTATAGGCAGAAATTAAATTTGGATAGCTACGATGTAAGTAGATCAAGAGGAATTTTAATCTCAAAGGCAGTGAGGCTTGAAATATAAAGTAGAACTAAATTAAATTAAATTATCATCTGCATCTGGGTCAAGGTTATTCTATTACTAATCTATATTAGGTGACATTTTAGGTTAAGTCACGCGGTCACATGGCGAACACTAATTTTCAGTAGACCGCCAAATAAGCCTCCATTAGTCTGGGGTTATATGGAGTTAAGCTAGGAGTAAATCGGGCACTTCAATGGCGTCCCTGTGGAAAATTTACCAGGCGTTACCACAAAGTCTACCTAATTGTCTTAGGCCAAAAAATATAGAAAATAAGCTCACCGAAAGCCTTGGTGTCAAGCGTGCTCCATTACAATAACGAGACAAAACGCTGTAACAATATTCGACTCAATTAGTAAACCTTAGTCAAAAACACATGTGCGTGTCACAGGTGGTTCAAGAATCCAATTAGAAACACTCACCTTTATCAAAAAATACGATTTCACCACACCATCCGGGTCCAGTCATCCACGGAGATGGGTTTAATCTTAGATTAATAATATAGTTAATGAAAAATACAATTAATTCATGGCCAAATGCGGAAGCAAATCTCTTCAGCCCGCCATCTTAGTTAAGAAAACGTTCGAAAAACTATTTCATATGTCAGAATAACTAAACGTCAAAAACGTCATCGCGAAACATGGTCACCTGTCCTTTGAGAAAAGTGACACAAATCAATTTCCAAACTGTATTCGCAAACTACGGAAGAGTAAAAATCATGTAATGAATGTAAACCATTACAATATATCCAAGAAGAAATAAGAAAACCTTAAAAAAACGAAGTTGTTTCGTGGTCTACCGTGGTACCTATGATAAACAATTTTCTTACGTTCTGAACATTCATTAAAAACTTTTTATAGCGGAGCGGTATTGCATTTCTACCAACATAGCATCTATTTAAAGGATACCAAATATTCCTATTGTTGTGCATATTAGTAATCCTCGAAACAAATTTTGGTTGTACTATTTGTTCGGCTTTTTCTACAATATATATATTATATTATATGTAATTCAGTCAAGAAACTAGTGTTGATTGAGGGTGACGCTGCGGTGCGCTCGACAGTTACGCAGATGGCGGGTTAGGCCCGTTATGGAACATAATAAAAAAAAGAAGAACCAAAGAGTGAATTTCCTTTATTCAGTTCAGGCACTTACAGAGCACATTTGAATGTCTTTTTTTTCTTCGTTTTTTTCGTGCAGAAATCCCCACGGATACCCGCCGGAGCCGGAGGGGCAGGTTATGTCGGACTCAAACCGACTAAAATCACACACCGTTTGTGGGTCGGAGTGCTAGGCCGAAGGTGAGGTTGTCATCGATAGCCCTTGCACCTGGGCTGACCCAGGGTCTCCTCAAGAAGGAGGGACGACGGTGTCCCTAACTCGCCCCCGGTATGGGGAGCCACGCTTCTTAGCGCCCCGCCGCCTTGGCCTGCTTCTGTTAGGGTGACAAGCAGCTCCACCCGTCACCCCAGGCCCGCGCACTTATGGATGTAAATGGGTCCTACCAAGACCATTGGGGCCAAGCCAACCTCACCTGCAAGCTGGTGCATCTGCTGATTAACGAACGAGGCTCTGGCGAAATTTACTGGTGGCACAATTTTGGTCCGGGTTGGTACCACCGTGCTTTTCCGAAAAACCCTCCAAGTATCCTAACTTTGGTTGGGGTGCGTTCAAGGTTCAGGAACTGCATAGCCGGAGATGACGAGGAGGCAGCTCACGCAGCACGCTTGGGACCAGTGGGATAATGGTGGAGTAGGTCGAGTGTGGTTTGGTGTGGGTCGATCCGTCGGCCAGGGAGACCCGTAGAAACGGTGGTGCCGCTGGCCGCCCGCGGCATAGTACAGGGGCCCAACTGGAACTAACCACTCTGGGAGGCTGCCCCACCAGGCCGCGCATAATCTTGATGTGGCTCGTCGTGCCGGTTGGTGACCGGAGATGGACCCGGCGACCACTATCTGGGGGGTACGGGGGCCCTTCCGTCCGGCGGGTCGGCCACCACTGGGCCACACATCCGCCGACGAAACCAATACCCGCGCCTTGTCACATACTGCTGCGTGGGTTGTTACCTCTTTTTTTTCACGCCTTCCCTTCCACTCATTCTAATAATGGCAGCATACAAAATAAGAGCAAGATATACAGCGGCAAACCCTTCCTCCATCAAAACAACACCATTTGAGGTGGAGTTCACAAACATTCGTGGACTCCACTCTAACCTCATAGCCGTCCACCAACATCTTGAGACGGCACGGCCTGCTCTACTTTTCCTCACGGAGACACAAATAAGCCGCCCTGGTGACACGTCTTACCTTCTATACCCCGGCTTTGTGATAGAGGAGAACTTCATGGCAAAGGCTGGAGTGTGCGTGTATATTAGGGCGGATGTTTGCTGTCGCCGCTTACGCTGCCTGGAGGACCCTTCTCTTTCTGTTCTCTGGCTACACGTGGACCACGGCACGTCTAGCCGAGTCTACGCCTGCGTGTACCGTCCCTTTAAGGGAGGACCTTCAGAAACGGCTCATCTCTTCGACCATCTGAGTCGGGCGGCAGATGCAGCGCAGCCAGGAGCGGTTTCCGTCCGCAGAACTGGTGTTTCTGGGGGATTTTAACGCCCACCACGAGGTGTGGCTGGGATCTACCAGAACTGACCATGCTGGACGGACTGCCCACGCATTCGCTCTCACGCACGACTTGGCCCAGTTGGTACCCGAAACCACCCGGGTACCAGATATAGCGGGTCATCAGCCCTCTTTGCTGGACCTTCTGCTGACGACCCATCCAGCCCAGTACAGTGTCTCTGTTCATGCCACTTTGGGTACCTCCGACCACAAGTTGATCTGCGCCAAGGTGCCTATCGCTACCCCCCCAAGACCAGTGGAGATCAAAAGATGGTTATGGCACTATTCGTCAGCAGATTGGGATGGACTACGAGATTACTTTGCATCCGTCCCGTGGACTCAGCGCTGCTTTAATGGTGGGGACCCATCAGATTGCGCATCTGCCATCGCTGGTGAAATCAGTTTGGGCATGGAGTATTATATTCCATACACTGAGGTCACCAGTGCCCGCAGAACTCGACCCTGGTTCGGTCGTGAGTGCGCTGCTGCTGTTCAGCAAAAACAGTTGGCGTATCGCGCTTGGACCAGGGCACATGCAATGCGCGATCCAAGTGAGGGCCATCTCAAGGCGGCGTATAACAGAGCCACCAAGGACTGCAAAAGGGCTTACATCAGAGCGGATGCCCAGCGCGTGGCACGGCTTGGCGAGCAACTCATGTCGCACCCTGCGGGTAGTCGTGGATACTGGCGACTGGCCAAAACCGTACAAGCTAACTTTTGCCAGCCCTCGTTGCCCCCGCTGCGATGCCCAGACGGATCACTGGCCCATGAGCCGCAGGAGCAAGCGGATATGCTGGTAGACCTCTTCGCGGCTAATTCCCGGGTTGACAACTGTAGTGTGCAGGCGCCCACATTGCCAAGTTGCGGTCACTCAATGCCTGATATCCGTATCAGGCACTGCGACGTCCGCAAAACCCTGCAATCACTCGACATCCGGAAAGCCAGTGGCCCCGATAGTATTCCGCCGGTAGTCCTGAAAAAATGCGCAGCGGAGTTGACGCCGGCGCTCACGCGAATGTACCGATTGTCGTATGCTTCGGGAGTAGTGCCGCGGGCTTGGAAGGAGGCGAACATACAGCCGGTCCCCAAAAAGGGGGATCGCTCGGACCCGGCGAACTACCGACCCATAGCTGTCACCTCAGTCCTCTGTAAAGTGTTTGAGCATATCATTAACGCACAGCTCATGCGTTACCTAGAAGATCACTCCCTAATTAATGACCGACAGTACGGGTTCAGACCGAAACGGTCAACGGGTGATCTTTTGGCTTACGTCACTCACCTCTGGGGTGAGGCTATGGACAGGCATGGCGAATCATTGGCTATCAGTCTTGATATCGCCAAAGCCTTTGATAGAGTCTGGCACAGTTCGCTACTTTCCAAGCTTTCGGCCTATGGTCTGCCTGTTCGACTGTGCGACTGGGTTGCCAGCTTCCTGCATGAGCGTAGTATCCGAGTTCTCTGTGACGGCCGGGCCTCAGAGTTCATGCAGGTTAATGCTGGCGTGCCCCAGGGGTCCGTTTTATCGCCCACTCTCTTTCTTCTGCATATAAATGATATGCTAGCAGTAGGCAGTATCCATTGCTATGCAGATGATAGCACTTTACATGGGCGATACTTCGGGCACCCCGCGGCCAAGCGGGCTGACACTGACGCAAATAGACAGCGGCTTGTCGTTGAGTTCGACCGTGTCCTGACGTGCATCTCCCAATGGGGATCAGAGAATCTGGTCGAGTTCAATGCCAAAAAAACACAAGCGTGCGCGTTCACAGCCAAGACCTCCCCCTTCTTTCCTCTCCCTACTCTCCAGAATACACCGCTGGCTCTACAGGATCACATTGACATGCTCGGAATGGATGTTCGCTGCAACCTGAACAACAAGAATTACATCGAGAGCGTCATCAAAACAGCGTCGCGCAAACTCGGGATCTTGAACAGGGCGAAGCGGTTTTTCACGCCGGAGCAGCGGTGTCTTCTGTACAAGACACAGATTCGCTCTTGTGTGGAATACTGTTCTCATCTCTGGGATGGTTCGGCGCAATACCTGTTAGACGCTCTTGACAGAATGCAGCGACGTGCAGTTCGTATCATAGGTGATCCTGAGGTTACCAACACCTTGGAACCTCTGCAGTTGCGTAGAGACGTTGCCTCTCTGGCCGTCTTCTACCGCCTCTACCACGGCGAGTGTTCTGAGGAGTTATTTCAACTGATCCCACCCTCTCCCTTCCTATCCAGAACAACACGTGCTGGTCTGCGGTGCCATCTACACACGGTGGAATCCATACCATCTCGCACTAAACGGTTTGGGGGCTCTTTCCTCTGCCGCACGATAAAGAGCTGGAATGCTCTGCCCGCATACGTGTTTCCCTCTTCTTACAGTCCCGGGTTCTTCAAGCGGGGCGTGAAAAGGCATCTATCAAGGCCGTCAAGTTAGGGACCACCATTTTACGTCCAATGGCACCGGGAATGGTGGTCTGTATCTTCTGGACTGCACTTCAGCTTTGTTGCCATCTAGCGGAGTGCAGTCAATTGACGGACCAAATATAAAAAAAAAAAAAAAAAAAACTTCTCTCATGTTCGATAAGTAGGTTCTTATTACCTCCAAATGAGATAAGCCCTAGGGCGGTAAGTAATAAAAAAAAACACTTCTTTCCTTAAAAAAGTTCGCGTACCTACATCTAACCATCATACTGGCAATAGACATCATGCATTCAGCCCAAAGACCAAAGAGGTCGCTTTGCTATTCAGCCTTGTCTTCGTGTGCGTATAATAGTCATCTATTTTAAATATCGAAAAGCGAAACTCAATTTCATTCTTGAAAAAAAATTTTAAAAGTTCTTTAATTGATTCTTTTTAATGAAAAAAGGCGGGAATAGAAAACTTTTACTTTAAATATTTTTTGTTTTTGGAATTTTTTTTTGAAACATCTCTAACTATTAATATACCCAAAAAACACCTGTCCTTAAAATTTGAAAATTGTTCTCATTTCACTATAAACATTCACGCGCAGACTTATCATGGGAGCACTCTATGTGGAAAGATTATGGTTGACATACTGATGACACCGGTGATCTCCGCAAAACGACGTTTGGGGGATCACCTGTTTCTGGTACAGAAGGAACCCGACTGAGTGCTATTACTGTGATGCGACCGAGGACTCAGGCGGCGCACGGCGTAACATAGGAGGTAGCTCAATGACATCTGTCCTGCAGGACCGTAGACTTGGTGTGTGACAATGGTAGCCGCCTGTCACCATAGCAGAAAAGCGGCCCAGGGATGCCAATGCGATGCGCACAGATCGACATTGAGTAGCGAAGTACTCAAAATGATCTCATTATTGCTTGAGACATATATCTGGGACCTAAAATGTGCTCTATACACGCCAGTACACGTTTCTTAGATGAATTTTGACGATAGCACGGGGTGCTGCTGCGGTAGACGAGCTTCAGTTCACTAAGACAATTATATATTATTACAAAATAATCCGCACGCCCCAGGGCCTTTTATATCTCGCGATTTGAGTCACTGGCAATTAGTATTGACATCGCCACAGCTTAGGGTTCGATAGGGTATGGCACTAATCGCTGCTTTCCAAGCTACCAACCTTTGGCCTGCCTCCCAGATCGTGCAACTGGGTTGCAAACGTCCTGCAGGAGCACCGTATTCGCGTCTTTTGTGATGGACGAGCTTCGGAGTTCTTGCAGGTGAATGCTGGCGCGCCGCAGGGTACCGTCTTATCTCCCAATCTCTTTCTTCTGCATATCAATGACATGCTTTCTAACGGTAGCATTAATTGCTATGCAAACGATAGCACCTTACACGGGAGTTATCACGCACATCCTGCGGCCAAGCAGTGTGAAATCGCGGAAAAAAGGCAGCTTCTTGTCACTGAGCCGGACTCAGAGCACACGACTGCCACTGCAGGATAACCTCAATATCCTCGGTATGGATGTTCACTGCAAACTGAATAACAAAAACTATATCGAGAGCATCATCAAAACAGCCTAGCGTAAGCTCGGAGCTCGGAGCAGCGGCGTCTTCATACAAGACTCAAATTCGTTCCTACGTGGAATACTGCTTGCATCCCTGGGATGGCTACGCAAAGTACTTACTAGATGCTCTCGACAGGTCGCTGCAACGTGCGGTCCGCATCATTGGGAATCCTGAGGTCACGAACTTCCTCGAGCTTTTGCAGATGCGTAGAGATGTTGCGTCTTTGGCAGTATTCTACCGTCTCTACTACGGTGAATATTCTGATGAGCTCTTCTAATCAGTCCCACCCTCTCCTTTCCTTCACAGGATCCTACAGTCCCGGGGCCTTTAACGGGGCGTGAAAAGGCATCTGACAAGGCCGTCAAGCTGAGTGCCACCACTGTTAACATGGTACATGTTTACGATGGTGACCCCCTTTCCGAGACTTTGCTTATAGCTTACCATCAGGCGAGGTGAAGTGAAATTGACGTGTCCTTTATATAAAAAAAAATAGGTCTAAGATATATGGCCCGATTGATATTATGATATTATGACCATTTTGTGCACCTTGCATGCTCACTGTACATACATGGTGGTATTGATTTACGGCGGCGGCGCGCTGGAAAGCGCGCCTCCCCATTCCGGGGGCGAGTCGGGGACCTGGGTCAGCCGTGGTGCGAGGGATATGTCGATGACAACCTCACCTCCGGCCTAGCACCACGACCCTCAGTCGGCGTGCGGTTTTAGTCGGTTCGAGTCCCACATAACCCCTTCCGGCTCCGGCGGGGGAGGTATCCGAGGTTTTCGCAGTCCAAAAAAAAGGTGGGATTGATTTATGAGAAAAAGTTAAATACTATGTTTATCCGCATTCTAAATCACGAAACACAAGTTAGTTAATCCCTGTTTTATTTAGGTCTGGATAGCGCAATGAAGATTATCGTATAATATTTATCGTGAACTAGCTTTTGCTCGCGGCTCCGCCCGCGTGGATGTCGGTTATCGCGACCAAACGAAGCCTATGTCCTTTCTCAAGGTTCAATCTACCCTCATACCAAATTTCATCAAAATCGATTCACTGAAATTTAGGCGTGAAAGCTAACATACAGACAGACAGACAGACAGAGTTACTTTCGCATTTATAATATTAGTATGGATTTATTCAACGAGAAATTTTAGCAATCATTGTAATTTCAAATGTAAATAAATGCTTACCGAATGATTTTCCTATGATAAAAAACATTTAAACTTTTATAATTTTTGTAAACGTATCTACGTATTACAAATCGAGCAGAACATTGTCATCGAGTTCAGAACCATGATTTAACGCTTAAACCATAATTTTGACTTTGACAGATGTTACTGAATACCAGGTTATTAAGTTATCGATTTCCATAATCACATGTTTGCGATACGTGGTGTTAGTATTTTATGACGTTTGAGCCATTTGTATGGGCGACGTAAGTTGTCAAAATGATAAAAACCTAAGTATTTGTAAACTTATGCTTTGACAGATCGTACAGAATACCAGGTTATCGAAACGAAACTCACAAACTCACAAATACGTGATACGTGGCGATAGTGAATCGAGCCCCTGAATAGATAACAGTACTAGTGTAATATAAGTCTTAATTCCTGATTCTGAGTGACAAACCGTTTCGTAAGTACGCTACATAAGTTAATAACCAATACCGTCTTCTCACGTTACGACTGCATTTGAAACTCGATGTCAAAATGTCAAATTCCACATGAAAATAGATAGTTTTGCCATTTCTTTCTAACGTGATTACTTTCTTTACGTTTTTATTGCTGAAAGGCCTTTATCCTAAGATATAACTTGTATTTTTTTATTCTAGGTGGTAATCCATGTGGTCCAAATGCTAGTGTCGTACCGTGCAAGTACGGCTGTCCTACGCAATATTGTCCAATTAACGACAATAGAGCTACACTTATTTGTGATCCAAGTTCTTTATGCCAATCGGGTTGTGCCTGCAATTTAAATCATAAGTGGCGCAGTTACGACAATAGAACATGTATAGAATCATCAACTTGTCGTAAGTAATCTAGTACTTCACTCATTTACATTTTGCATCAAACAAACAAACAGGCGAAAACAGCGTAATCGCTAAAATGACAAAGGGATAAGGAGGGCGAGACCGTAAGGGATGGCCCTGGGTCAGCCGGGGTGTGAGAGAAATGGCGAAGACAACCTCATCTCCGGCCTAGCACTACGACCCTCAGTCGGTGTGCGATTTTAGTCTGTTCGAGTCTGACATAACCTTCCCTGCCGGCTCCGGCGGGGGAGGTATCCGAGGGGATTTCCGCACGAAAAAAAAAGTTAACAAAAGGCAAATAATCGATTTCCCGTACAACTTCCATCAATGATTACAATACGATAATCATCATCATCATCATCTTAGTGTCAATCCTGGTTGCAGCTAGAGTTTTTAATTTGGAGTACAGGACCCGTTCTCACACTCCGGTTATTCCGGTTATCCATAATTTGATTTCTTTTGGCTTTTTTCCTGTGTCGCCTGAAACTCTAGAGAAAATTCTACACTATGGTCTTGTCCGTGAATCAGCACGTGTAACCCATTTACCATTTTAGAAGACAGCCTCTATGGTGTAGTAGGGGGCGCGGCTTTGATTTCCGCACAATATTTGTATTCAATAATATGTATATTGGTATTGGTCTGGGTGTTTCTATGTGTAAAATATGTATGCATTCACCAAAATGTATTCAAGTAAGTATGTATATCCGTATACCCATAACATAAGCTATTTAAACTATGCTTACTTTCGGTCTAGCTAGCATGGTGTAGAATGTCTAATACGACAGTATCAGCGAACACGTGAATCAAAGGAAAATTCGACGGTGGTCTGGTACAGAGAGAATATTATATCTCACATTACAGGATGTTAGTCCTTGGTGATACTTACCTTATGTATTTTGACCTTTTAGCTCCAGTTAAATGCACTAGGCCTAACGAAATCTGGAGTGGTTGCCCTGAACCATGTTTAAGAGAGTCTTGTGAAGATGTGGGAAAACCAGCATCCAAATGTTATACGTTTGTGTTAAACTGCGAACCGAAATGCATCTGTAAGGAAGGTCACTACAGAAACGAACGTGACATTTGTGTGCCAGCCTGTGGTAAGTAACACGATTTTTATTACAATTATTACATTCTTGTACTTTTTCACTATATTTATTGTTGAATTTGATACGATTTTGCCTTAAGTCTGACTCAAAGGTTTACATTGACAGTCAATATTGTATTGTAACTGAAAGTATTGAAATGAACGAATGAAACAATATTGAAAGTTAATAATAAATCGAAGTGTCAGTTAACAGTTAATAAATTAATGATTATCATTACTGTCAGTGTTAAAAATACTTGGTGGAACAAGTGCCATCATTATACAGTAGTTATAAATATGATGTGAAAGTTTGGATGTTTAGATTAATGTTATAGAATCACGCTCTAACAGTCGAACGGAACTACCAGAAATTTAGTGCAGGCATAGATTATAGTCTAGAATAACAACTAGGCTTTTTATCCTAGAAATAGGTTCCCATAGGTAGCGGAATGGGATCAAAAAGTCACGCAGGCGAAGCCACGGGCGTCAGTTAGTCTCAAAATGACAATGGAGTTTTACATGCCCGATTTCCATTGGGCCTTTAGAAATGAAGACGAGACCTATTTTCATAGGTCTTGTCTAGTTTTTTTAGAAAACATGTTTAGCTATTTAACTGTGTTGCTTTGCTTTTTTTCAGATTGCTGAAACTAGACAGATCCATAATATTTGGTTAACATTTCTTTTTGATTTTAATACTTGACAAGTCAATAAATAATAAATAAACATTTTCTTAATCAAAAGTATTTTTTTAGCCTCAGGCTAATACAATAAATATGAGTTAAGACGTTTGCCGAGAAAGTTCGATTTTGTTCTTGAGAATTAATAACAAATTTGTACTGTCCCAAGTTATTTGCTCAAAGAAAAATTATCTTACGAAAATAAAGAAACAAAACACAGAAATAAATTAATAGCTAATTCCTTCAAAGTTCGAAAGAAGATCGATCACTCTTATCAATCTTGGGCTTCTCAAGTTTTGTTTCCAAAAATTGGATTATTGGATATTGTTACTAGCCCGAATAATAGGCAGAGAACATAGAATAAAGTAGGTAAGTAAGTGCATACATATGGAATATATAGTGTGTAGCCTTATCAACATTGAAACCCAAGCCATCCTCACCAGCAGGTGCACCTACTAGCAGGAGGAGCTAGTTGGTGCATCTGCAAAACAATGAACGAGGCTCTGGAGCAGGTTTTCCTCTCAGGATTGGAATGTCCAACGGCAGTCACTCCTCGAGTGGCAGATATACCGAAAACAAGCGGACTTCGGAATACAAAGTACGAACTTTGGAGGTAACTTCGGACGATAAATCCATATCCATACTAATATTATAATTGCGAAAGCAAATTTGTCTGTCTGTCGGCGTGAAAGCGTAACGCTTTCATGCCTAAACCACTGAACCGATTTGGATGAAATTAGGTATAGGCAGGGGTAGATTAGACCATGAGAAAGGACATAGGCTATGTTTGGTCGCGATAACCGACATCCACGCGGGCGGAGCCGCAGGCACAAGTTAGTAGCACATATTTATATTTATGTTATAAGTGCGTTAGGTAGGAAAAAGAATATCGCCCACCGCAGGGCAATCTAACACAAGCAGACTGTACTTACTTATTGCTCACCACCATTTTATTTTCCAATTGTAAAAGTGCACAAGTTATAGCCTCTTTGCTGATTGCTTAAACATCGTGTTCCTATTCCCTTCCACCGCATTTGCTATGCAAATGGATGAAGGAAAATAAATTGACTCACTTTTCAATGTAACTCATTCCTTGGTTTACATGTTGTATGGGAAAGTTACGTGTAAAGCAAACCTTCAGATTGTAATGAAAATCTTCGAAGTGCTGTTCTATTAAGAACAGTAACTTTTATCTGTCCTGAGTACGTGTTTTAAGTGACTCTGCTAGTGAGTTTGCTCCCCGGTAGAACCACTTTCAATGCTCATTATTTCGTGTACGTACAGCAACAAGGGCTATAAGTATTGTACTTATATACCTATTCTTGTACTATACATGTGACGAACATCCTTACAAGATATAATTTCATACATCGAACTGATTTAGGATTTATTCCCAACGGACCCCGAGTATCTGTCCCCTCACGGGGTCCGTTGGGAAATGAAGATAATTTCATGTCCAAGGGACCCCCTTGCCAAGTACGTGGGGTCCGTTGGGAAAAAGAATTTCCTACGGACCCCCACTCGCCTCCCCCGTTAATAAAAAAAACGAAAACAGAAACAAAAATCTTACAAAAAAAGATTTGATTCATCAAAATTTGTTGTAAGTTTGTAAAATTCGCGCCTTCTAGACTTTAAACTGATACTGTTTATTTATAGTCATTGCACCTCTTTATAAAATAAAGACGTTTTTGTTGATGTGTTTTCTGTGGTACAACATGGAGTGTTTAGTTTAGATAGTTAAAATTAAAAATTGAGGGTAGTTTTGTTTTTTTTTATACTGCCAATGCATTATAGTCGATTATTTTGTGTGATATCTTACCTATGCAGTGTCTATTAGTTAAAACCTGGTAATTGCGTGTTATAGTGTTTATTACAAATTTTCCTTGTTTTCATTTGTTTATTACGGTAAAACAGGGTGCTCAATAAAATGTAAGTATTTGTTTTATTTTCTAAGGACAAACTGTTATTTTTATTGTGACGTGTAAGTTTCCACATCTTATTTCTCCTATTGGTTATTTTCAGAAAGTCTAAATAATGAGTGATTGTGTTGCTCAAAGTTCAACTTATAATGATCCAGATTATGTGATAATGAAAAAAAATGGTGGAGAAATAAGACTGCAGGCTGGGCATCGTTACGTAAAAAAAAGGAAATTTAAGGATGACTCATGGCAATGGGAGTGTGTAAATAGAAGAAAACGTAAATGCTATGGATCTATAACAATAAAAGTAGGTATACATAGATATAATTAATGTGTCCCGCGGTATCACCTGCGTTCATTTGAGAAAAAAAAACCGACTACAACTTATGACCCTCCTTATGAAAGGATTTTTTTTATTTTTACCCGACTACGGCGAAGCCAAAAGGAGGCCATTATGATCTTGACAGGCTATGTATGTATGTATGTATGTATGTATGGATAGGATAGGATAGGATAGGGGACTCTTTTGTCCGCACTTAGCCTCTCTTTTGGGCCATTGTGCGTAGAGAGTGCTGGCTAGAGCAGCCAGCCTAGCTCCGCCCAGAAACGCAGAAGCTTACTGGGGGCTTCACAGGCTTCGCGGAGCGACCTCACTGTGCCGAGGATTTGGGATCGTTGGGCGGCCACTGCCTCGCATTCCAGTATTACGTGGGCGGCCGTTTCCTCGGCGCTGAAGCACCCCCTGCAGAGGGGACTATCCGTGACGCCGATGGTATGTAGGTGCTTGTTGAGGGGGCAGTGGCCCGTTATTGTCCCCATAATTGTCCTTAGACTTGTTCTGTCTAGTCTTAGGAGACGTTTCGTTAGCCGTTTATTTATCGACGGCACAGCCTGTTTTGATTGCCTGCAGTCGATGGTTTGTATCCATCTTTGGTTATGTAGTTCCACAGATCTCTGGCGTATCCAGGTACGGATCTGTGAAAAAGGGATCGGCAGTAGTGGTAGTG
The DNA here is from genome assembly GCA_914829495.1 of Eilema sororculum. NCBI lineage: Eukaryota > Metazoa > Arthropoda > Insecta > Lepidoptera > Erebidae > Eilema > Eilema sororculum. The sequence continues at coordinate 8,189,038 of OU618545.1, read as the reverse complement.
GGCCAGCAGTGGTCATATCGGAGCCCCTCCTCGCGAGTTCGTCCGCAGCATCGTTTCCGTAGGACCCACTGTGCCCTTTTATCCACTGTAGCTTTACTACATTATGGGTGGATAGCTGGTTCAAAGCAGTTTGGCATTCTGCCACTAGTGTGCTGTTGGTTGTTTGGTGGTTGAGCGCTTTTAGGACGGCTGTGCTGTCGGTTAGGAGCTTTATGTTAAAACCCCTAACCTGCTTTTCGCTTATTGCCGTCGCTGCTGTTGTTATGGCGACACACTCGCATTGGAAGATTGAGCTGTGTTCGCCTAGTGGAAGGTGGATATTCAAGCCAAGGTCCAAGGAGTGCACGCCGGCTCCTGAACCATTCTTTGTTTTGGAGCCGTCAGTGTAGACGCTCATCTCCTTAATACCAGAGTAGTCCTTTTCCTCGGCTTGCGTTGTTATCTGGTATTTTTTGTTGAAGAAGTGTTTTTTGAAGGTTTTATCACAGGGAGCAGCTATTAGTGTTTTGTATTCCATCGCCCGCCCAAGAATTGTGGTGTGGGGACTATTGTGGTTGTTTCCCCAGAGTCCCAGGTGCCACATTCTAATGGCGGTGATGGTGGCTTCCTGTTGGATGTATAGGTCAAGCGGCGTTAGGTTCAGAGTTACCTCCATAGCTGCAGTTGGAGTGGTTTTCATGCATCCGCAGATTGATGAGCAGGCCAGCCTTTGGAAGGACTTTAATTTGGTAATCACGGTAGACAGTTCCGTGCGGGTCCACCATACCAAAGCCCCGTAGGCTAGCATGGGCCTTATCACCGCTGTGTATAGCCACAGTGCTATTTTTGGCGATAGTCCCCATTTGCTTCCCATCATTCTTTTGCATTGGTAGAAAGCGATTGTGCACTTGTTCAGTTTGTAGTCAAGGTGCCTGTTCCAAAGCAGCTTGCTGTCGAGAATTACACCTAGGTATTTTACTTCTTCCTTAAGTGTTAATTCGGTTGCGAAGAGTTTCGGGAGCTTGTATGGGCCCGGTGCTCTTCGGTTTGTGAACATTACTAGTTCGGTTTTCTGGGGGTTGACCGAAAGTTCGTGCTTTGTGCACCAGGTTTCTATTATTTTGAAGGCCTGTCTCATTCGGTCGCAAATGGCACTTTCGAATAGTCCCGTTATTAAGATCGTGATGTCGTCCGCATAACCTATAGTAAAAAGGCTGTTTGCGTTCAGATCTGTTATAAGCTCATTTACCACCAGGTTCCATAGTAGGGGAGAGAGTACCCCACCTTGTGGGCATCCTCTGCCCACAATGCCCCGAGTTGTGGTGTTGACTGTGAGCTGCACGGCCCTCTGTCTGAGCATGTTATCTATTCATTCGATAAGTGTTGAGGGCACGTCGTGTTTGAGCAGTGCTTTGTTGATGCTGTCAAAGTTGGTTTTGTCAAAGGCACCCTCTATGTCAATGAAGGCACCAAGGGTTGTTTGCTTTGACTTCAGGGCTCCACCGATGCGGGACACCACATGGTGGAGTGCTGATTCTGTTGATTTGCCCTCACTGTGAGCGTGTTGATGGGGGTGTAGAGGTTTCAGTGCTAGTACTTGGGTTCTAATTACCCTATCGCCTAGCCGTTCAAGTGTTTTTAGCAGGAACGAGGTGAGGCTGATAGGCCTAAAAGATTTGGCCTGAGTGTAGTCACTTCTACCTGGTTTGGGGATGAATATTATTTTGACTTCCCTCCATTTCAAGGGTATGTAGCGGTTTGCGAGACAGCCTTGTAGCAACTTGGCTAGGTGGTCCGCTATGATTGGTCCGCTCCATTTCAGGAGTCCTGGGAAAATACCATCCAGGCCTGCTGCCTTGAAAGGTAGGAAAGTGTTAATTGCCCATTGCAGTTTTTCTCTGTCTATGGTTTCCCGAGCAACCTCCCAGTCTTGGATGCTGGTTGGACGGTGGTTAGTGTCTACCCATGTTTGTTCATTTGCTATTTTGCAGCCCGGAAAATGGGTAGTTAGTAAAATTTCGCATGTTTTAGCGTCATTTGTTGTGAAAGTGTTGTTCGCTTTTTTGAGGCAGCCAATGGAGTTTCCCTGCACTTTGGAGAGGCAGGTTTTAACCTTGGAGGCCTGGTTACTATTTTCGATGCTTGTACAGAAGCGTCTCCAGCTTTCTGCGCGTCTCTGTCGTATTTCGGTTTTATATTGTTTTTTTGTGTTTTGATACTTATCCCAGTCAGTCGGTTCCCTGGTGTTGATAGCCCTGTTGAAGAGTTTTCTCAACTTCTGTCGCAGCTTCTCAAGGGACGAACACCACCAGTGTCGCCCCTCCCCAGACTTAGGTGTGGTGAGGGGGCAAGACTGCTCGTAGCTTGAGATAAGTATGGATGTGATTTGGTCTGTGTATAGGTCTAAGTCCGAGACTTTGAGGTCTTCTGATGGTAAGTGTAGGTTGTTTATACTGGCTTTGACTAGGCCTACAAATTTTGGTATGTCTGTCTTGCGCGGTAGCCTACGTGGTTTGGGTTTCGGTAATGCTATGCTTAGATGGTAACGGATCCATCTGTGGTCAGAGCATGAGGCCTCGTTGGACACGTGCCATCCGGTGATGGACCCCGCTATTCTGGTCGATGCCAGAGTGAGGTCAATCACCGTTGCGTGCCGTTTTGTAACGAAAGTAGGTTCTGAGCCTCGGTTTAAAATGTTGAAATTATGCGTAAAAATAAAGTTGAGCATGTCCTCACCTCTGGTGTTGCTGTTTTTGTTACCCCACAGAGTGTGATGTGCGTTCGTGTCGGCTGCGACGATGATGTCCAGACTCTCCCTCTCGCAGTACTCAGCCAGTGCGCTGAGCTCCGGTAGGGGTAGGTCCTCGTTGCCAGGCAGGTTGGCGGAAGCGAGGACGATGTCTGGCTGGTGCTCTTCACTTCTGCTCAACTTGACGGCTATCAGATCCCTTGAGCAGAATTGGTTAATTAACAGTGTTGGTGAGTGTTTTGGGAGGTAAATGCATGTCCTTGGTTTACTTACGGAAGTATCCAGCAGCAGTTTGCCTCCGGCGTTGTTTAGACCACAGACTTTGTTGCCGTTGATCCACGGCTCCTGGATCAAGGCTAAGGTCTGTGGGTTTTTTCCAGCACTCTGCGCAGGGAAGCCGTCGCAGCCAGGCTGTGCTGGAGGTTGGTCTGGACGATGTCAATCCCGCAAAGGGGAGGAAGGGAGGTCACCAAGTTCACTCCCTCCTCCCCCTCCCGGAAAGCACTCCTCCTCCGACTCGTGGAGTGGCGACAGAGGGACATCCTGCTCCATGGCCGCTGGTTGAGGTTGTTGCGCCGCTGATAGCGGCGGCGCTCTGGATGTCGACGCTACCGGTTCGGGTGGGACTGCGTCCAGTTTGGCACGGTTGGCGGCTTTTCGAGGAATATCACATAGATATTCCCCATCAGGTAGTATAACCTGCGATCATTCGCCTTCACCAGTTGTGCCTCTGCCTCCGTGATGCGGAAGTGCAGACTGGTCTTCGTGCCGTCGGGGTGTACTTTGGTCGCGGTGCGGTCCCAGGTATTTATGTTAAGGTGCCGGTTCTGTCGCGCCAGAAGCCTCTGCATATTTTCAGGGCTTTCTACGCGGCCCGGCACGCTGACCACACAAGGGATTTTCCTAGGTATGGCCGATTGGGGCCGGACCACAAGACCGGTGTTGGGGAGTGGTGACGCTAGGGTGCTGACAGTCTTGACTTGCCACGCCATCGTAAACTCGTCCTCGCACCATGTCTTGAGGACGCCGTCCGAGTGGTGGGGCCGACCGCGGAATCTCAGGTCGTTCGGTGTGGTGGTGAGAGGGGCTTCCAGGTCCGCTAAGAGCTCGTCCCTTAGCTTGCCCTCGATCTCGTCCCGGATAGCCTCTGCTTGTGTCTGTGACAGGTCCTGAAAGGGCTCTGTCATGACAGCTACGCAGAGGCTGTTGGCTAGGAAGGTGGCGGCCGCCTCAGCGTACGACCCAGAGGTCCTGCCGGAGTTCCTGGCCTTTTTGCCTTCTCCGGTCGGGGTTACGGTATCCTCTGGCCGTGAGCGCTTCGCCGGTCTCGCGTTAGTTTGTTGGCGTTGGCGTGGTGGCTTTGGAGCAGCTGAAGGGCCTCCTACGGGTTTCCCGGGGTTGGCGGGATGCCTTGCGGCATCTGCTGCATCCACACGCGCCGCTGTTCGAGCCTTGAGTCGGCGTCTTTTGGCCGCGGTCATCTTTTTCTGCGCCGTCGACCAGGTGGTGTTGGTTGCAGTAGGCGATTGTATGGCCTCTCTGAGAGAGGTCATGTCCATCGCCTCGGTTGTTGCTGGTGGTTGGCCAGAGGTCACAGTCACCTGAGTACGCGAGTCCTGGTTGGCCGGGTTACCCCTGGTTGTCGGGGTCACGCCCTTCGACTCAGCCTGTTCGGCTGGGTTTGGGGGTGTGGCGCCTTGCGGCGCAGTTTGTCCAGATCCAGGTCTCGACGTATTTGGTGGGACTCTGCTGGGCCCAGCTTCGGGTACAGGACGTAAAGCTGCTCCTGGTAGTTTGCCAGAAGGCTTGTCCTTTGTACCCTTGGCTGTTAGGGTGTGGGAAAGGGATGCTTGTGCAGCTGCTTTCCTGGTGTTTTTAGGTAGGGGGTTTGGACAGGATACTGCTTCTGCAGCAGCGATCTTGCCCGATGGTGGTCGAGTTGGGGCCGATTCTGCTAGTGCAGCAGCAACCGTGCCCGTTGTGGGTTTTGAAAGTACTGCCTCTTCGGCAGCGATCTTTCTGGTGGTGTTGTTAACTATGGCCTCGGAATCCATGTGTTTTATCGAGAGAAGTTTCACCTCAGGAGCTCTCCACCCGCCACGGAGCCCTCACGTCGGGGACGTCGCTTGTTTAACAAGCGATCGTCAGAGCTACTCCCTCGGTATAGGTCCTGAGAGTTGAGAAAAAGACGCGTCCGCACACAACGAGATGAGCAGGGCTTTCCACAGCATGAGACAGTGCTGCTTCCGTCCAAGCCACCGCGCCGTGCCGACTGTCCCTCCCCAAACCCAGAGACCTCGCTAAGCAGCCCGCTTATGGGATGCCACAGCCGATTGATCACAGGTAGCTACTCTGTGACCTCCCGTGTAAGAAGAAATCCAGACCAAAGCAGCGTGTTGCTTACGGTGTGCAACAACTCCGGCACACCGCTCGCTCAGCTACCAGGACTCCTTCATCCCCCCGTACGGGTCCCCGCGCACGGCACAAACACGCGGGAGATCATTGCTATCCACCACCTGCTTTTGTTTGGTGATGAACACGCGAGACATGATCTCTACATCTCTGCGTTGGTTCGTCTGGAGGTTTCTGTTGCGTCTATTTCTTATGAACTAGACAAAGAACGGGACATGACAACCTCGGGAAGGATAGTCCACCAGACTTGCTTTGAGGATCTACACGACCTGCGCTCTCCCTCAAAACCACGTCACCCTACCCCTCAGAAGGAGGGGGAAGGTAGGTCCAGGCTAAGGTTTCCGGTAGTAGTACCGCTGTAGAAACATTAGCCTGCCCCCGTCCCGTATGTATGTATGTTCATTTGTTCCCTCATAGCTCCTCAACTACTTATTAGAACTGGACAAATGAGGTGTCGTTAGAAGCGGCTTTATTGTCCGATGGTTATAGGCTATATGACGTGGCACTCAATCTTGCGTGGCGCCCTCTAGCGCTCATAAGGTACTGTGTTAAAAAATAAATTTGAGATAAATATGCCGTGTTTGGGATCAAATAAAAGTGCTTAATGGGCACATTTCAAATATATAAAAATTATTAGCTTTACCTTGCCCCAAAATAATTTAAATAAAAAATAAATTTTAAAACTAAAACCCGACTACCCAAAAATCACGCTCTAAAAAGTGACAAACAAGAAAATATCAAGGATAGCCGTGGTCGTATGCCACTTACTCTGACAAAACAATAAATATACTAGGGAAAAGTTGCATACGACCACGGCTATCCTTGATATTTTCTTGTTTGTCACTTTTTAGAGCGTGATTTTTGGGTAGTCGGGTTTTAGTTTTAAACTTTATTTTAATGTACTGAACCTTATAATTAATACGTTTCGTGAATTCTAGTTCGAAAGAAGGTTTAAAGATTTCTTTTTTTATAGGATCAAACAGTAACGAAGGAAAAACCTCATATTTGCATACCAGATTTCACACAAAATGAAATCGACATTAAATTAGATGAATGTAAAAAAAACATATGTTCTTCAGAATTTCCAGAAGTCCCAAAAACTTTTAATAAGACAGTTGCAGGTTTAAGGGATGCCGGTATTGTATTAATTAAAAAGATACCAACATTTAAAAACGTTAAAAGTACATTTTATAGACATAGAAATGCTTCTATAGGTGTAAAAAAACTTATAGAAAACAAACATGTGTCTAATGTGGAAATCCCTCAAAAATACAGGTCATTTCTATTAGCCGATTATTGTTTTAATGACACACGGATAATTATTTTCGCCTCAGATCACTCAAAAAAATGTGCACCTAAAGTTAAAGACTTTTTAAGTGATGGGACGTTTAAAGCGTGCCCGAAACCCTTTCTACAACTTTATACAGTGCATGGGGATATGGGCAGCTCTGAGCATCATACAAATATAGTGCCATTGTTCTATGCCCTATTAAGTGATAAAAAACAAGAAACTTATGAGATTATGTTCCATCTTATTAAATCACAAATACCTGATTGGCGCCCGATAACGTACAAAACAGATTTCGAGATTGCTGCTATTAATGCGGTCAAAGCTGTTTTCCAAGACGTGATAGTTAAAGGATGCTATTTTCATTACAAGAAGTGTATATGGGACAAGGGGTACAAATTAGGACTAAATAAAAATAAATGTACTAAATGTCAAGTCGCACTCAGCGCTGTGCTACCTCTACTGCCACAAGGCGAAATAATGAATGGGTGGTTTTATATCGCGTCACAAAGTCCTAATGACGAAATGTCTAAACAGTTTTGTACTTATATGCTTCGTCAATGGATAAAGGAAGATTTTATACCAGTTTGGTGTATCTTTGGTAATTTGCATAAAACTACAAATTTTTTGGAAGGTTGGCACGCCAAACTTAATAAAGATATTTCAAAAAAGAATCCAAATTTAATGGATCTGCTTAAGGTTTTAAGTAGCGATGCTAATTTGTATGAATTAAAATGTCAGCAAATGACTGTAAACCCTAAGTCATTAAACCAGAGATCCCAGAAAACAATTGATTACGAGCGTTACATATGTGATTCCCAAATGGCGTTTGTAAATGGTGATATTACTGTGGGTCATTTGCTTGAAATGCTACGTTAAATAGTAATTAAGTTTTCATAGAATCTCATTTGATTTTCTTAATGTTTTGATGAATCAAATCTTTTTTTATAAGATTGTTTGAAATTAAAGACATTTTTGTTTCTGTTTTCGTTTTTTTTTTAACGGGGGAGGAGAGTGGGGGTCCGTAGGGAATTCTTTTTCCCAACGGACCCCACGTACTTGGCAAGGGGGTCCCTTGGACATGAAATTATCTTCATTTCCCAACGGACCCCGTGAGGGGACAGATACTCGGGGTCCGTTTACTCATAACATGCTCTAATAAACTAGAAACTAATAACTGTGCGGCTCAGATAGGGTAGTCCTCTGTGATAAAAATTTTTCTGGTATATCATCGTCATGATTACAGTACAATAATATTGCTTCAATGTCAATAAATTTCATAATACGTCTTGAGACAATCCTTTGCCTTGTACAAATAGCTCTCTGTCTCATCAAAACTGGAAGCTGAAAGGGTTTGCATAAGGCAAATTAAACGGTAAATTGAGGGTGCCTTGTGATGATATTTTTTTTAAGTTCGTTTACTTTCATTTTATATTTTCACAAGGATGTCATTTCACGGGCACTTTCGTGTCATTTACCTCAGTTAAAAAATGATGTTCTTTATAATACTTAAGATGGGTTGTGGGTGTAGATTTAGTATTATATATTATGCTCTACTCTACACTACAAGTTGGGTGTAAGTTAAAGTGTAGCATAGCAACTTAAACTTATCGCTGTAAAATGGATATTCTATAGACAGTAATATATCTAATATATAAAATTCTCGTGTCACAGTTTTCGTTGCCATACTCCTCCGAAACGGCTTGACCGATTTTGATGAAATTTTTTGTGCTTATCCGGTATCTATGAGAATCGGCTGACATCTATTTTTCATCCCCCTAAATGGTGCAGCAGGAACGGGATCTGACGCGGATCGCGGGGCGGGAAAAAATTGGCGGTACGAAATTCGCCGGGACAGCTAGTATTATAATATAATTATATAATATTCTATAGATTTGGAACCAGGTAAAGGTTTCATATATTATCAAGTATGCGGTTAAATTCGGCAAACCCTTGATTACAAGTTTGACAAAGTTATTTGATGGAATTATATCTGAAATAATATAAACTTATCTGTACATAATCTATTTATAAATATACCAAATCATACCAATATCTTATCGTTCCTTGTCAATTACTGTAATATCTGCGATATGTCTGAAATTAACAAGTTTCATGACCACAAAAAGTCGTGAAATGTCATACAGTGGCAAGTACCATAGTTATTCTGTGGTGGCACCGATCACCGATTTCAAACGTTTTGTCAGTAAGTTGAGTTCAAATGTATTGTAAAGTTCTCTCTAAATTGTAACTCGATCTGTTTGATACAAACTTTGGACATTTTTCGATGACACCTCTATTTTGAACAAAGTAACTCTCAAATTACAAAGTTATAAAACTTCTAGTACAAAAGGAGAATCGACTCCAGCGGACGTTAAAGGTCATAGCAGACTTATGAACTCGAAAACGGATCGTAACCGTATCGTCTAAAATAAATAAAATATTAAACAATTAAACATACACTTACGGCTTTCCGTCGCCACGACTGCGCATGAAATGCCATAAGTACCTAATTATTTTTTTATCATTTAAAATTGCGCTTTAAGGACGTTACATAAAAAACGCTAAACTATACAACTGTTATGTCAAAACTTTGTCTGGACATTACACCTAAATCTGTACTAATAAAGTCTCGGGTCATCAGGGTTCTGGTTCTGGTAAATCTTGCGGTAAGCGAGTCGTGAGCGTAGCGTCCGTCGCGTCGCCTAACCGAAAGGTGATACGGTGACGATCCCTTTCCAAGTTGATATATCTGCTATGACCCTTAAGCGTAAAATTGATGTTTTAATGTTCCCTTGTTGTCAGTTTGAATCAAATTTTAAAGTAATCTTCGTATTATTTAAGTTTGCCCTTGGACGTACAATGCTCTGATATTTCAAAGTGTTTATGGTGAGTACAAAAGCTCGATTAATGTTTAAAGATAGGAATTTTTGACTTGCAGAACTTTTGATTTTTGCATGCCTATTTTTATAGGAGACACTGATTAAAAATAGATGATTAATGAATGTTGTTTGACATTATTTGATATATATTTTCTCATTTAAACTCTCTAACTATACGTAAGCATAGATAGAGTTGCACATGAGTAATGATTTAATTAACTGACTGAGAAATAAAGGTTACTCATCAGAAGATCTAGCCGTGATTCTGTACCTACATACCTATTATATATATAGATTTTTCTCTTTTCTTTTTTAAAAGAATACTAGTGACCCAAATTACTGTTAAAACCTAAATTGTTTATGTTAGGAGTTGGTTCACATCGGTAGTGTAATGGCCAGGATTCGAACCTGGAACCTCTCGATCGTAAGGCCAACTCCTTAACCACTGAGAAACCGAAGCTTCTCAATCAACATTTTCTTCTTCTTCTGTGTACAGAACTAATGAAAACCAAAGTCCCACTAGTTCTGTCCATAACGTTTGTTAAAATTAAAATTTACTTGTCATGAAAATAAAATCGCAGTTTGACATATTACTATTCGAACACGTACTCTTGCACTCGCAGTCCTTCTTGTGTTATTGGAAAACACTTCCGAACTTTCTGTTGCAGCTGTTATTGATTTAAAGCATTGAAAATTCCTTATTTATTTACGACTTCAATTGTTTTGTTGTATGATATCATTGGTAAGATGCATAGTACCATTAACACCAAGGTATTGAAAATCATATTGAGTACCTTCCTTGCTGGTCAAGATCGATTTGATGCTACTGTACCTTTTTTTTTTTTTCCGTGCGGTAATCCGGCTAGTGCTAGGCCGGAGGTGAGGTTGTCATCGACATATCCCTCGCACCCCGGCTGACCCAGGGGATGCTACTGTACCGGCTCGCAGTTGACATTGGATTGGGTCTCAACTCCATGCTATCTAATTACAAGTTTCAAACTATATTTCTCACAAGTATCACATAAAAAATGTCAAAATTGACAATCAATCAATCGATCAATCAGCCCACCGCAGTCCACAGCTGGACATAGGCCTCTCCTAATGTGCGCCATTTCATCCGATCCCCGCCTTTCGCATCCAGTCTATCCCAGCCACCTTTTTCAGGTCGTCAGTCTATCTGGCTAGGGCGTGTCCTACCTTGCGATTGCCTTCTCTCGATTTCCACTCTAAGACTCGTCTGCTCCAACGGCCATCGGTCTTTCGACAGATGTGGCCAGCCCATTGCCACTTGAGCTTGCTTATTGTCAAAATTGACGATGAAATCAATAATTGTACTTTACGCCATATATGACGCCGGTTAGGTACATAAATTCTGACTACTTATTACATTATGGAAGAGTTGAATAGGAGAATGGATCCAGCAATGGATCTACATTTTGGTTTTTATTTATCCGCATTAGTAATTAGTGTATCCTATCAATTTAGTATCTTTTAATAAATAATATCTACGGCCAATTTTATTATGTCCCCTCAACTAACAGTAATCAATTCTTACTTGTACATGATCTGTAATAAATTTACGGCGATAAAATAATATATATATTTTGTATAGATATACCTACATATAAAGAGGAATGCATGGGTTACCATCTAAAACCTTTTGGGGACCAACAAACTTCATGTGCAAATCACGCAAGCTTTCCTGTCGGAATGACTAAATTTTTCATTCAGATTCTGCATAAATTCTTCTTACGTCAAGCTTCTTGAACATGACTGTATTTACCGACATCAGGTATCAAAATGAAAGAAGAAAAATTGCCAGGATCAACTCGTTTATAAGAAGAATCTCGACGTACTGAAGGTTTTTATGTAATCCATAAATCAATCTGGGAAAGATCTCCCTAAAGTTTTTGTTACAAACCTTGTTCAGATAAAGATAGTGAGGTTTTTAAAGACGAATAAATGGACACACATATTGAGAACACTTGTACTTTTTCCACATTATCTACTATATAAAAATAAGTCGGGTTTTCCTTCCTGACGCTATCACTCCAGAACGCACGAACCGATTTGGCTAATTTTGGTCTTGAATTATTTGTGGAAGTCCAGGGAAGGTTTGTACGTTGAGAAAAAATCGAATAATTGCCGGGAACCGACATCCACACGAGCGGAGCCGCGGGCAAAAGCTAGTTTAATATAATATAACCTGGCCTTCGCCCGGTTTCGCCTTACGGCATACTCAAAGGTTTACATTTACCTATATTATAATGAATAATGTGGAAAAAGTACAAGTGTTCTCAATTTGTGTAACAATGAATTCCACCAAGTGCCATCAATCAACAGTATAAATAGTACGAATAAATGTAGTTTACTTAAGTACATACGTGCAAATACTCGCGCCTGTAAATCCCCAAAGGGGTAGGCAGAGGTGTATCCCACTGCCCACATATCCAATACCCAAGTAAATGGGTGGGCTTATTGTCGTCTAGCGGGCACTTTGTCTTGTTTATTGTCGGATGGAGAACAGCCCTATCCTTTAGTCGCCTTATGCGACACCCACACGAAAGAAATATGTTTATGATAATTGTTATAGCCTAGTGGTATGGGTAATAGACTGCAGAGACGAGGTCTCGGGTTCGATCCCAGGTTTACCATGGCACACACCAATGACTTTTCGATGCTTTTCGAAGTTATGTGTGTATTTTATCGCAGGTTTATAAGTGCCCGGTTAATGGCAATAGGCTCGCCACCTATTACATTGGGACCTAAACAAACATAAACTGGCGAAATGTCGGTGCTAGCACCTCTGCTTACCCCTTCGGGGATTATAGGCGTGAGTTTATGTCATGTTATGTTATGTTCTTATAAATTGTTTATTCTAAGTTATACCCATATTAATTTTAACACGATCATTTACTTTATTGATATGATAATATTTATAATAGTTTGTGTATTAATTCTGCTAATAATTTATTCTCTCCTAATGATTGGCAAGTCCCGGGTTCGAATTCTCGCCATTGCATTATTAACAGTTGCAGTTTTTGTTACATTAATTAATCAATAAAGCTGTTTCACTGGCATCCTCATCCTCAACGATTGAAATATTCTAATTTTAAATGAATCCTGTGAAATAAAAAAGCCACCTTCCATTATATTTCTGACATAAATTAATGAAACAATAAATGGAATGAATAACAGGAAAGAGTATTGAACTGTGAACGAAGTCATAAAACCTCCGGAGATTCTTAGTTTGTACTCGCTTCGTCAAGTAACGTTCGATGGTTCGATTAATTAGTGATATTAGTTCCCCCTCAAACTCTAACTAACTAATTGGTTACGATAAATGTTATTCGGCCAACTGTAATTGGTTTTCGTCTTATTTGTTTGTTCACGTTGATTTTTCTTTTATTTCTCTCTTTGATCACTCGCTTTATGTGTGAGTCGGATAACTTTGTTTGTGTTTGTCTCGTTTCTTTCTCTGTTCATGCTGATTGAGTAACAATTATTTGATAGATCTTAATGTTGTTGAAGAGTTGCGATGGAAATAATAATATTTATGTGAGCTGTAGGATTGAATTACTGACGGTAAGTGGTTTCACCTACTCCAACATGAGAAATCAATGAAAAAAATGCTTTGCTTGCTTTTAATATTGAGTTCCGACTGTAATTCACGTCAAGTCACAAGCTAACTTGTTTAAATATTAAATCTTTTTTAAATATTCCACATAATTCTATACAACGCTATCTAGACCCATGGCAAGTTTTTATAGCTTGTGTTATGGAATCTAGATTGCGAATAAACATACTTATATACTTTTTTTTTGTAAATACATGCATATTATAGAAACACTCAGACCAATGCACATAGCCATTATTCATGCATATAAATATTTGCACTGAGCGGGAGTCGAACCCGCGCCTCCTGCGTAACAGTCGCGTTTACTACCGCCACGCCACAGAGGCTATCAGTCTATTTAAAGTGCTTTAGCCGATGCAGGTCCTTAGATTTTTTTTTTATGAATATGGTTCATATTATACTTCTGCCAATTCAACGCTATCATTAATTGCAACCTTCTTAGTCGATTCATTAATGTGTCTATTTTATATCCATGTTTGATTGTATGTAGGAAAGAAGCTTAGATCATAATTAAAATCTAGCACTCTTGTATCGCCATATCTCATGATATTCCGAACACCACAAAACAGCTACATGAAATGAGTATATGGTTACAAAAAGGTTTATGTCCACGCCTTTGAGAAATTGAGTTATTACCTAGTACATAACATACTTGGACCGAAACATTCACAACTCGGTAACAAGTAGTAACATTAATCTGTATAGAAGCAACACTCTCTAAAGGCTTTTACCCGGGCCTGAGCCAGGCTACAAGGATAAAAGATTTTGTGTGAATCACTGTAACAGAGGTAAAATGTTTCTCTTCACACAATAATGTAATCACTAAAGTTTCTTGTTAAACATCCGTAGTTTGAAATTAAAATGAGAATGTATTTAAATTTATTCGTATTATTCTGGATATTTGGGTTCTTATTCAACTGGACCTGTTGACAACTAGAACCAAGTTGATCGATTGTAATATTTGGAACTTAATGTATTATGAAGATGAATCCAGATCCCAGATACTCGGAGTGCATGGTTTCCAAGGAAACTAGCCTCGACCTGTTGGCCGAATTCCCCATGTACTCGCTGAAAAGATGGGAAATTATGGCAACAGACAGACTAGATTTGGAAGATATCGAAAATCTAAAGGTGGAACAGATTCTAAGTTTTTGCAAGGAAACATGCAGGTGCGATGAAACGCCGTGATTACCGGACGTCCCTTAACCCATCATCGGTAAAGGGGAAATGGGTGAAATGGCCCTACACCAGGGGGCAGATCACCCATCCGGCCGCAGCGTCCCCTGCTGGCGGTAAGTAGGTAGCCCGAAGCTCACCTATGAAGAAACAATGTTATCAATTTTAATAATTGTTGTGTCGGTAGCTTATTGCTTAAGTGGTCGGCTTTACGATCGAGAGGCCCCGGGTTCGAATCAATCACAAGCAATTTAGCTTAGTTGGAGGGGTTAGAAGGAATATTAGTAACTTCAGCTCTAATATTCTTAAAAAAAAAACGTACAAAACATATTACAAACATTAGCCCTTTATCCATAATTTGTATTATTTAATAACAAAACAGCTTATAAGACCGGAGCTTATAATAATACAAGATATTAATTGTTACCTGTTAACGACTGATTCATTAGAGTAAATAGACTTTGTTGATTATCGTTTAATTTATTTGACAGCAATTAAGGGGAGACTGTTGAATCATTTGATTATAACTCTGATTTAGAGCTCCAACCTTATTGCATTATTACTACTACAGGGTCTGTAATGACAGAAATGATGTTTATTTATGTATAAATATATATACAGACAATCATGCATCCCCGGAGGGTTAGGCAAAGGTGAATTAACACCCACATTTCATCAATCATTGGATTCGGTCCCACGTAATAGGCACTCTTGTTGACTCAAGCCTTGTATCTGAGGCTGAGTCTGCGCTGTATATCTGTCTGATGCCCTATCCCTTAGTCGCCTAGTACGACACACCACATGGGAAGAAATGGGGTGGATCAAATTCTACTCTGCCGGGAACCTATAAACTAAAAATAAAATAAAATTTAGTGTACAGTTTTATTACTAAATTATATACAACTTTAGCATAATATCACATTATTTAGAAGAAATTGATGTAATAACTTTTTCTATCGGATTAAATCTGAATAATTCTAAATCCAGGACTGGAGTTGAACCTGTGACTTAGTTCTTTTCTAGAGAGAATGAATGACTGAGCTACCTAGACAACAGTGTAAGTACTGACACGGATAGGAATGGACTGCACCTGAATATAGTTACGTTAGGTACTTTAAGCTTAGAGGTTGTGTTTCGTTAGTAACCTACCATATTCATGAAATGTATAAAAGCCGCCAACACATTTGTCAAGTTCTATGGTCAACCAATCATACTTCACGGAAATAGCAGTCAAAATGAAACGGCTATTTTAGTTCACGTCGTCAAAGTTGTTAACATGTTGCCTAAGTGATTTCCACTTGGAGATTTCTCTTTATTGCTTCAAAACACGCGAACAACATTTAGCCGTTAAAAGCAAATGAGTAAGTAGGTAGGTACTTATTCATTTCATTAATTGTTATAATGGACTTTATAAATAAGACACAAGACAAGCGTGAAACGAAATCGGCTCTGTCTAAAAGATTTAAGGGAAAGCGTTTTAGACGTACCGGCAATAAATTAATTGATTTACGTTAAATTTGGAAGATGTTGTTAGGTTTATAAATATATTGTTGTATTATAAAGTTTTGTCTTAACAAAATTACTTAAAATATAGGATATCTGCAATTTGTGTAGCACATGCCTAATAATATTTTCCGCTGTCTTTCATCAATGATGGTGTTTACACTTTTGATTAGCCTATTATATTATTAATACAAAAAAATACCTGTAAATAAACGTATTTCTCATTTATTTACTAAAAAAACAAAAAAATTGAATTTGTACATTGGTAATTTTCGAAAAATTGGGTGCAAAACGTGGGTGCTAATATACCTACCTCTGCCTATCTCTTAACAAATTATAATTACATCGAAAAATACTTATTTGATGAAATTGTAAATTGATTCCTAACAATAATTATAAAAGGATTAGGCTATCTAAAAGCTGGGTACAATCTTAGGTAGGTATATGCCTAAAAGTATGGTATGTGTAGTATTGTACGGTGAAAAGCTTTATGGCAAAAAACTACCAACGATTTTTTCTAATTGTATTATATTTATCAATTTCCATCCATCCATATACTCGCGACTATAAATCACTGAAAGGGTATAAAAGTGCATTAGCAGGCACGTTTCGGTAAAATTTCGCAAATTTTGCAAGCAAATTTGCTAAAACAACACTTTATAATACAATGCCTTCCACTTTTCACGTAAATCAATAAATTTACTGTACGCCTAAAACGCTTTTCCCAAAATCTATAATAATAATAACTCAGTATTACTACTAAGCTATTATAGCCTAACTCTTATGTAGTAGACTATACCAACTACTTTTAAAATTTAACAAAATATATAATAAATATTTATACAAACTCTCAGTATACTTACTTATCAATAAACATGCCGAAGTACGCACTCAACTCGAGGGCTTTCGCGCAACTGTTATAAAACTTATTACTTCAGGAACGTTAACTAACATAAGAAATTTACCATTATATTTGGATAATTTATTCGTAGTACAAGAGAAATAAGTCATTTTATCATTGGGTCCCTTTTTATTTTACCCTCCTCTCCTCCCTCCTCTCTTAACTCAGCCATGTTGTTGTGTATATTGAATTATATTCACAGTCAAATAGAACACGCCTCACATTCCATGTGGTATCTTTGCTGAAGCTATGACAACGATGTCACTACAGGTACAACACTTTTTGGGTGTACACGATCTCCCAACGGTTATCGATTTGGGTACTATTGACGCCCCTTACGTATATAATTCGGAAAACACAACTTACGCAAAATACCGTCTACGCAACACTAACTTGGAGTTAAGCAAAACACCAACTACGCATAACACCAACAACGCATGACACCAACCTTAAGTAATACTCGTAGCAAAGTTTATAGGAAAAGAAATGGGTAAGGAAGGACTTGTATGAGTAAAGGAGGCTGAGGCTGTGAAAACTAAATAAAACAAAATATATTTTTTCGTTTTAATTCTTAAAGCTTTCATAATTTCAATTTAACTTAACTAGAATGTTTACAAGCTTAGCTGGTCAGTCTTCGTTACAATTGCTCTCTTAATTTATCCCTCCGGGCAAAATTTGTTCATATTTGCGTTATTCTTCAAATTTTCAAGTTCCACGAATTCCGCTCTCCGAGTTTACAGTTTTTTCTGTAAATCAAATAAAGTCTTGTTATAAGAAAAAGTAAAAGTAAGATTCTGTAAGCAATTATGTACCTTCTCGTTAAATCAGTCTATTATATATGGCGAATATTCATGAATAAATCTTAAAGCATTCTAAATACTCCACCATCTTGGGGCGATGGTGGAGTCATCCATCGATATTTATACGAATATATGGAAACACAGAGAAAACGAAAGATGGTTCTAGAGAATTTAGAATGCCCAAGACGTATTCGCGTAGGTAACCAAATTCGTCAAACCATTCCCCCTGTAAGGGACTAGACGTGGTTTCAAGTCCCCTTGACCATACCCTTTTTTCAATGGTTTTTTATACTACTTAGGTGGCAGACAAGTACACTGATGTAAAGTGGTTACCGTGACCTTTGCACGTATGCAATACCAGGGGCGTCACACTTATACTGCCGACCCTGAAGAAACCTTCTAATGCCCTTCTTGAAGAACCCCATATTATAATCGCGACTGTATTACTGAACATCGAAGTTTAAAAGCGCGAAGCACGGTATCCATAAAGTTTAAAATATCGAATTACGTCAGTCAGAATAGTCGTAATCGCGACATACGGAACGCCGAATGCTTTCTATGTCGAAATACTTTATTGAGAATGTTCCGCATCTCGATGTACGGAACGCCGAATGCTTTCTATGACACAATACTTTATAGATAATGTTCTAAATCGCCACTAATGCATTTAGGATGTTTGATCTCGATATACTTACATTGATCTGCGGTACTATTTATGGTATGTAGTAGCCAGGCGATATTATTGCGCCTAGTAAATTGTAGTTAATAATGTAATCTTAAAAACTTTCGTATAAGTACAATTGTTTATTTGCCAATTACACGTTAATCGGAAAGAGAAAAGAAAACTTTCAAACTGATCTTACTTTAATGTATCTTATTATGTAATATACTTAATGTATATTCTACCGCAGATCAATGTAAGTATATCGAGATCAAACATCCTAAATGCATTAGTGGCGATTTAGAACATTATCTATAAAGTATTGTGTCATAGAAAGCATTCGGCGTTCCGTACATCGAGATGCGGAAAATTCTCAATAAAGTATTTCGACATAGAAAGCATTCGGCGTTCCGTATGTCGCGATTACGACTATTCTGACTGACGTAATTCGATATTTTAAACTTTATGGATACAGTGCTTCGCGCTTTTAAACTTCGATGTTCAGTAATACTTAGGAAAACCACAGCAGGGAGTTAATTCCACAGCTTGAGCGTGCGTAGGATGATGAAGTTCCTTTCATACCGCACAGTGCGCGATTCGATTATGACCATTGATGCTATTTAAACTGTTGATTGATGGCACTTATTGGAATTCATTGTTACACATATTAAGAACACTTGTACTTTTTCCACAGTATAATGAATGATATACATAGTCAAGTAGAACACGACTATAACGACGACGGTACTGTGGAAAAATAAAACAAGTGTTCTCAATATGTGTATGATCATTGAAGTTACTTACAGCAGTCAACAGGTAACACACAGTGACGTAACCCCTCGTGGAAGACATAACCCTTCTTACAGTCACAGCTGTTGTAACGGCAGCCACTCAGACAAGTTTTATTCACTTCTTTATAGTCTGAACAGGAGTTGCCGCAGTGATTGCCGCATCCCGTTGTTGCGTTGAAGTCTGAACGACAACTTGCTGCAAATGATAATGAACAGATGTCATCATTCGGATTTGGCTAGTGAAGAAGCACACATGTAGAGTGTGAATTTGCGATTATTGTTCTGATAAGCATCGATATATTTAAAAATATATATTTTTAAAGAATGAATTTTAGAATAAACTTTGTTTATATTATGTTGTATAAGCTACCCACGGCTCCACCCGCGTGGATAATGGTTATCGCAACCAAACGCACGAACGACATAGGTAACTATGTCCATTACCACGCTTTGATGAAATTTGACAGAGATTTACTGTCAAATTTCATCAAGAGCGGTTCAGTGATTCAGGCGTAAAAGCGTGATGGACATACAATTGGACAGAGTTAAGTACTTTCGCATTATTGATTAAATATAGGCAGTAACAATAAAATTCACGAGGATGAGGACGATTGCGTAATTGAACATTCATTACTTGAATATCAATGCTGATACATTTCGTACACCTGCTAATTGTGCATAACATTACCAATGAAAGCTTTTTGTATCATTCATACAATTCTTGTGTTATATATTCGGATCTGATCTGAGCTCAAATATTCAAATCGTGCCCATGTAAATCTCTAAAACAATGGCAACCCAATATACATATTTTGGTGTTTTGGATCCGAAACGAGGTAACTTAGAATAAATTTATTAATAGTATCACTTGAAAATAGCCAAAATGCTAGTAGGTACATCTGTTTTTTTTAAAGTAATCAGTGGGTTATAATACCCATAGCTAGGGGGAAAGCAAGTCTCTGCGAGTATCAATTTACTTAGGAAAATTAATAATGATTAAATAAGGACTCGCGTTATGGGGCCCTGAGGACACCACCAACCTCAAACCAGCGGCATTTTATGAACGACCCAGGCGTCCAATTAACCGACTGATTCTACCAGATGACTAATACTTAACTCAGTTTTAACTGGCCACACTGAAAAAAATGTACTAGGTGAGTTTAAGTAAGGGTGAGGCAAGTAACTTTAAAAGTTAGCGCGTTTAATAAGGATACTAAAACTGTAAAACACTAGTTTATTTCACGCAATGCGGCCATTTTTTTAATTTTCGAAAGAAAAAAAAAACAGTTTTGAAGTGTTTTATTACTTCGAAGTGATTCCAATGTACCTGTACTAGGTATTATGTTTTCAAAATACAGGACCTAGATTTTTTTTATATTTTTCTTACAACTATTATGACCTAGCCTGTTACCCGATTCCGGCTTGACGTCGACTACGTACAAATTTTCACAGTGGAAAATCCCAAAAATGGCAGACATACAATACACCTCGCGATGACATTTCGCACACCTACAATGAACCCCCAATGTTGGTTTCTCATTCATAAATTGATGATTTCATATTACAAACCTAAGTAGGTATATAAGAAATAAGGAAAACAGGGCAGATAGTTATTATTCCTGGTGTTGCATAAGCGTAAGGTACATAATACCCCGCATTGGTAAACCGCAAACTTGACTCAGTTCTTACTTCTTAGCGACTTTGTGAGACTTCAAATAACAAACTTATCCTGTGTAGCATTGTTTCATTTGTATTCCACATTTCGATTCGTATTAAGCATTGTCTGTTTGAGTTTATTATGAAAATATTTTATGTTATGTGCATATACAGGTTGTATAGATTTTCATGCCTCATGGAGGGGAAGTACTCGAAGTAATGGAGATAGACAATTTCACTCAAAAGAAACAGTCCTTAATTTTGTTAAAGAAACAAAACTGCATTCAAAATTTTTCGGAAACTCGCTTGACACACCAGGTAATCGAACCCACTAAACCCCCAAAAAATACATCCTTTTTATGGCTTCAATCGATAGTGGCAATCATAGAATCAAGAAGTCTAACAAACGTGGTAAGTTAAATGAAAGGAACTCCCTGAAACCTAAACTTATTTCGAGTACTTCCCATCCAGGGGGCACGAAGATCTACCACCCTGTATAGCTTAACTAATATTACAAAAATGTTGCTGTTTTTTATTACAGGTGAATAATAAAAAGACAACTTTTAATGTTTTTTTTTTAACTCAAAGGCACCTGATGAAGCTATTTCTTTTTTCTTATATAATGTAAGTCGTTGCGACGATTTTAAGGCAAAATCACAAATTTTATTCACTCGTAAATATTGATGGGGAATTGATTGCCTTTTTTATCACACGCAATAAGTACCTAACCTACTGTTATGGAAACAAGATTAGTATTATATGAGGGCGGAGCCATGGGCATGGATTAGTTAACTATTGTTGATTAGCCCCTCAAGGTTAAGCTTACATTTGCATTGTATATCCTTCTCAGGCAACATGGTTCTTGAGTATTTTAGACAACTATAAAAGAAAAAAAAATTCTTTGTTTTAAAACAAAAAAGACGTAACACTCACGGCACTCAGCTTTCGGTATACAGGTTCCATTAGAGGCTCTCACGGCGCCATCTATACACACACATTCGGGCTTGCAAAGCGATGTGGCGCCGCCGCAGCGGATCGGATGTCCTAGGTCCTCACAGCGTTTCGGCCCGCAATATGCACACTCCACGTTTATTTCATTTTCTTTGCATGTCACTGGAAATTTTGAACATATTTTATTGTGGTTTCATATATTCGCTTCTTATGTTTCCTATATTCACTTTACTTTTTCTTAGTTGGTGAAGGGTTCGGTTACTCAGCAGAATAAAGTTAGAGGTATTCGAGATTAAGATCAGAGCAACTCGCAAGTCTACACCTGTTAATTGGACGTAGTTAAGCAGAAAGGACTCAATCCACATATTGGCCAAAATTTAGTTAAGTGTACCACCATACTCCTAAAGGTCGAGTCTATCATGTAGTGAAAACCCAATTGTGAATAGGTACACGGAAACCAGTTTTGTTACTATCCCACAGTATGAAGAACACACAAAAAGTATTTGCTGAATGAACCTAGTCCGCTTGAATTGTTTCTCAGTAATTTAATATCTATGAGTATGTTCATGAGTTTGATAAACCAGAATAAACTCAAACAGTTTGGATCCTTTCTAAGAATTTAGTTTAAATTGCAAATATAATTTTATCTCAATTATCTAAAACGACTTAAACAGGTTGGGTTGTTTCTGTGTTTTAGTTTTACTGAAACAAAATATTTATTTTTATTTATCAGAAACGTCTCAAAACACTTGAGATATTTCAAAAAAACGGCTTTCGATGAACAGTACATCTAATATCAAATAAACTAAATCGACTCAAACAGTTTGAGTTGTTTGTAAGCGATAGAAGTAATGACTGATAGAAATACTTTGAATCATACTAAAGCGACTTGTAATATTTGAGTTAAGTATCTGTAAATAAAGTTATAACTTGCCAGATATTTTTTTATAGTGACAACATTTTGTTAGTAAATTTCTTTCAAAAACTGGCAAGTCTGCCTTTTTTTTTATACCACTTAGGTGGCAGATAGGCACACGGCCCACCTGATGGAAAGTGGTTACCGCGGCCTATGGACGTATGCAACACCAGGGGCGTTACACTCGCGCTGCCTACCCTGAAGAAACCTTCTAATGCCCCTCTTGAAGAACCCCATATTGTAGTCGCTTGGGAAAACCGTGGCAGGGAGTTCATTCCACAGCTTGAGCGTACGTGGGATGAAGTTCCTTTTATACCTCACGGTGCGCACCGTATTCGGATGCAATGTGTGGGATGAATTCCCTGTGTATGGCGAGCGGTGCGATGATAGAATGTAGCTGTGGGTATCATGTCAAATAATTCATCTGAGCACAAACCATTATATAGGCGGTAGAAAACACACAGTGAGGCAAAATCCCTACTGAGGCTGAGAGGTTCCACATCGCCTGCGAGTATGGGACTGTCGACGAGCCTCAACGCACGTCTTTGCACCGAGTCGAAAGGGTTAAGCTGGCGTGCGGGCGCTCTGGCATAAAGATGACAGCAGTACTCCATATAGGGCCGAACCTGTGCCTTATAAAGAAGGAGTCGCTACCCCGCAGTGAAATACTGCTTCGCCCTGTTAAGAACTCCAAGTTTCTTTGATGCCAGCTTGACCTTGTCCTCTAAATGACTGCGGTACTGGACGTCACTTGAAATGTCGACGCCTAGGATCCCGATACTCGGGGCAATGGTAAACCGTGTGCCCAGGAATTGCGGCGCTACAATAAATGGGGTTTTCTTAGCGGTGAATACACATACTTGTGTCTTGGTGGGGTTGAACTGGACCAGGTTTAGTCGACCCCAATCGGATACTTCCGAGAGAGTAGTCTCGATTTCTGACACAAGTTGTTCGCGCCTGACCTTGGCTCTCGATGGCTTGCGCCCAACGGTTTGTGAGATACACAAGAAGGTCACTGACTGATGAAATATAATGAAAAAAACAGAGGTGTTATAATTAAATTTCAGAAAATTTTGAAGTTCTCTGGCCCCAGGGAAACCCCATTCCTGAAGCAAAGCTCGATGATCTCAGATCTATGTTTAATTTAATACCTGAAGACTGTCACGCATTTTACAATAACCAAGTAAGGTCATTGTAAAATGCGTGACTGTCTTACTTACTTCCAGAGCGGGGGACGCCGTTGACCCGACGGGTGATAAATAAATAAATAAATAAATATTCCACAACATTCTACACAACGCTATCTACTTATCTTATCTTATCACGCTTATCTACCCATGGTAAGCTTTTATAGCTTGTGTTATGGAATCTAGAATGCGGATAAACATACTTATATACTTTTTTTGAAGTGATCTGCCTTTTATGTGGGCCATTCCACCCAAATCCCCTATTCTCCTCCTGGGGAGGCTCGCCTTCGCTCTTCGCGGGCTTCCCGGGCCCGTAGTCTAGTCCGGACCCGACCGGCCGCTTCCTTCTCGAGCATTACTTGCTCGCAGAAGGAGGCGGCCGCACCCCAAGCGTTCGCGCATCGTACCATCGCTGTGAGTAAAGTGGCGAGTGTGAGGACTCCCACCCCCAGAGCCGCCACTAGGACCCGCCTCGGCGTGTCCCACGCCAGGCACTCGGTCAGCGTGTGCAGCTCTGTGTCCTCGCTCGCATCACAGTGATGGCACTCGGACGTTGGCTCCTACCGGATCCGACACAGGTAACTCCCAAAACACCCGTGTCCGGTAATCACCTGCATCAGCCGGTACAAGAGGCTATCGTGTGGCCTCTCTAGCCATTCCTCCATGATGGGTCTTATCGTCGCTATTACGGCGTGCCCTAAACAGTTGGCTTGATTTCTTCGTATCCATGCTTTTTATAAAGATCTTTGACTGTCTCATGACAGGCGAGGACTTCCATCTTCGATTTGTTTCGGCGACTATGCTATGACCTATCACTCCCTTTGTGATTTTGTGGGCTATGGGCAGTCTTCTTGGCACGTCAGCTCCTTTTGTGGCAAGTTCATTGTCCGTGTTTCCCTCGTATCCAGGTACCCAGGCAAGTGCTACATCGAGCTTCCTGGACAGTCCAGCGATTTTTTGCAATCCTTGACAAGTGCTGATGTTGTTTCTGTTCTATCAAGTGCCTTCAGTACCGTCTGGCTATCGCTATAAATGGTTACCTTTCCTTTGTCTTTTAGGTGGCCCACCATTTCCGGCATGGCTTAAATTTCTGATTGGAAGACACTTGCAAATTAATCTAGAGAGATTATTCTGTTCATTACTGTTCCATTTTCACGTTTATGTATATTCGAGAACCATAGAGTTTGGTTCTCGAATAATTCCTAAAAAATTATTTTCTGGAGCCATCCGTGTAGCAGATGGTACCTTCTGCATCCATACTCCAGTTCTCCCTCTCTCCAATGTGTATTTCTTGTCAAAGGTCCTTTCTTTACTGATGAGATTGTTGTTCGATAGGACCATTGATAGTCTTTCTTCGTAGCCTTGACTGATCTTGGCATGGCCTTCATCAAATGTGTAGCTTGTCCACTGACCTGTGGTTCTCAATTTGAACCATAGTCTATTGCTTTCCTTTTTATTCCAAGGTCTATCAGATTTAAGCCCAATATGATCTCCAGCGTGGCTGTGGGAATGGTTCTCATCGCGCCGGTGGTTATTAGTGTTGCCAGTCTCAGTCACCATAATAGGGATCCGTGGAGTTTCCTTGGCAGGATAACCTTAGGTAACAATAACCTTAAGGGAACAGCAATGTTAGAGAGGATGTCGATGGATACGGACAACGACTTTGACTTGGATGATGAGACATATTAATATGCGCGCTCATTTTTGTTGTTTTTCTATTTTATTTTATTTTTATACTAATGATTTTATGATATTTTGATAGATTTGTGCTTAAGGTTAATAAATGTATAACTTTTCAATGATATTACTGGTTTTATTTTTTTTAATAAATCGTTTTCTAGTCGAAGGATAGTAATGAGTCCGTTTTGAGAAATAAAAAAAAAGTATCTGTCTTTATAAAATTAAGTTTAATGGTAAGGACTCAACCCACATTTAACCTTATATCTCGAAATCTATTGCAAAATATATCACTAATGTGATGGAAAGATACAATATAAACTATTATGTTACCAAAAAGACACAATTAAAACATAAAAATAAACTTTGTGTTAGAGAAATGACGGCTCAAACTTCAAACGTCCATAACTCAAAAGTGACTTTGTGTGGATTGAGTCCTTTCTGCTTAACTACGTCCAATTGATGATGAACGAAAATTTGGTACACGCTTACCCCTCGGGGTTGGGAGGTAATACGAGTCGGTCGAGAAAAAAAACACAATAATTTGAGTGCTCGCGCTTCTCATTTAGGTACAGTCAGGTTCAGAAATATACCTTCAAAGCATTTAAATTAGCATAAAACAAAGGTATGTATATAAAAAAAAGTAAATATAAGAGCAAATCAAACTGCTTAGGTATTTATTGAAATTAAAAAATTTGAATTATTAGGTGTGTACCAAATATCACAACAATCGGTCAACAGGAAGGGGGGTGAAAACCAAGGAATTAAAACAATTTTGAGCACTTTGTTCAACAACATGTTTCTAATGCTGACTGTACCTACCAGTTTTCAGTCCTTGTTGAATATAGTTCGACTATTTTAATAAAGATAAAATAATAAAAGAAAAAAAAAACATTAAAAACAATAAAACACCAAAATTTCCTTGTTGACAACAACAATGACGAATGCTTGTGGGAATCCCTGTAGGTATATTTATTACACACGAAATACGAAAGTGGGTTTATCCCCTAAACCTTTAACCACGGTAAGGATGCGGTCTTGCTTGGTAACAGAGATAACGCTAAACTTCATCTTAAATTATGCTTGTGTACATAATTTAAGAAGATTTGCTGTCACATCTTCATGAAGTTTAATTATCATTTACTTAGGTATATGTATATTATAAGTAAGTGATCTAATTAAACCATAAAAATAAATCTAGAGGTATGTTATTAGTTTAGTGAATAGCCTGTGGATGAACGAGGTGTGATGTTCCTCCAACTTATAGGGAGGATTCTCCGACCAGGCAAAGTGATGACACCTGGTGGGACGCGGCCCAACGATTGTAGTTCGGATGTTGTATATGTATTGTAACAGCGTGAAAACTTCGCTTTCGCGATGCAGGTTTCGTAGTGACGTGGTAGTTCGGCTTGTTAGATGGCGCTGGGTATACGTGGTATCGCCACAAGCCTAAGGGGTCTTTGGGCCTCACCAAAATCCTGACACAGACTTTTCTCACGGAGTTAAGAGGTCAACGCTCCTGTGATAACCGTATATGCGAAACTAAAAGGATGATAAAGAGTTAGCTCCGAATTGAAAGTCTGGGATAGAACCAGGAGCAACGCTAAGATATAAGTATAAAGGTATATATTATTACTTAAAGAGAGCTTTAAGTAGAGAGAAAATAATTCATCATAGTCACAAATAATTCATTAATATAATATCACTGTCAATAATGAGGTCATTAGATTCCGCTCTTGCTAAGGCTTCCTTCATAATTATTAAAGGATCAGACCATAAATCGCCAAGCTTGTAAGACATATAGCGTGATCTCGGTATCTCAGTGAAATAATCCATACTAATATTATAAATGCGAAAGTAACTCTGTCTGTCTCTCTGTCTCACTGTCTGTATGTTACACTTTCACGCCTAAACCACTGAACGGATTTTGATGAAAT
The DNA here is from genome assembly GCA_914829495.1 of Eilema sororculum. Lineage (NCBI taxonomy): Eukaryota > Metazoa > Arthropoda > Insecta > Lepidoptera > Erebidae > Eilema > Eilema sororculum. The sequence continues at coordinate 8,161,935 of OU618545.1, read as the reverse complement.
TTGGTATAGGGGTAGATTAGACCATGAGAAAGGACATAGCCTATGTTTGGTCGCGATAACCGACATCCACGCGGGTGGAGCCACGGGCAAAAGCTAGTATTGAATAAAGACGATTGTTCATTAGTTTTACCAATTGGTAATCAAATTATGTGATTTGGTCGCTGGCCTAGTCAACTATGTTTGTTGAGATCGGCTCGTATAAGTCATAAGGCAAGAGGCATAAGACACGCTATAGGATTGCCTCGACAAGCACGATTTTGCCTCGTTCTTACATGTATTAAATAGAAAAAGCAAGAGGTATGATTCTGATTTGCCTATTCTGTATAATTCACGCCACTCACTACATTTACTGACCATAGTCTGAAAAGATACTTAATGATTTAAAAAATACTTAAATGAGATAGAAAATCTTGAATTAAATAAAGAATTACCTAAATAAAAAAACCTTCAATTGAACAATCAATCAAATTAACCTAACGCAGTCCAGTGCTGGAGATAGGCCTCTCCTAATGTGTATCATAGCTCCCGATCCTCCCAATTGAACAACACGGTGATCGAGTATATGTGACGTCACATTAAATTTCACGATATTACTTTAAGGACTTTCCCGTCTCGCCTCGCACCATTTAAGTAAAGTTAAAGTTGTAGAAGAGATTTATCGATATAGTAAGTGCTCTGTGAGTAAGTAGAATTTTCAAACGATTGCACTATTATTGATCTCTAGTTTGATTGCACTTCAACGTTTATTTACTGTTATCAAATCCGTAACTTTATTCACTTTAATAAAACGATGTTATTTTAGATAAAGTACATGAACACTGGAAAGGGGAGAAGAAAGAGCAGATAAGGCCTTTAACGCTTACCATTCAGTTCAGTGTATGTTTCATAACTTATCAAGGTCTTACTTTTTTTTCATTAAAAATCACAGGTGTAGGTACTTATCAATATATTTGAGGCCCCAGCCAATCTCATATGCTAGTTAGCGAACCTGCTAAACAGAAGATAATGCCAGGCTTTCCCATCGGGTTGGGAGGTAACACGGCAGTCCCTTTCGGAAAACCAATTACTACTTCATACAAATTTTGTATAAAATGAAGAAAAAAAATCAATGGGACGAATCAGTGAACGATAATTTTAATTATTTTTAATTTCTGTGATTCGTCCTATTGGGCCTATAATCTTTATAGGACGAAACAACGAACTTGTCCTGTAGCTTACGTAGCCGATTCAAACACATAATAATCACAATCATACTAAAAATAAACTCATATATTAGGCAAAAATACAGAGCAAAGTAAAGGAGAAAACAAAAGACGATGTATATATTAATTGAAAAAGAATTTATAAGAATGTAATTAAAATATTTACAAAAGGTTTTATGCCGAAGAGGTAAGGAAAAGGTTTTATGTATATAAGCATCGCTAACACCTACCAGTGAAAAACCTGAGCATGCTCCAGATTCTAACTAGGAAATCGCTATGAGAATAATAATGTTCGAAAACTTTAGTTGGTAGCGTTTTACATCAGTCATAGATTATAGGGCTAATGGAAATAAATGAGCAGCAGCTATGCCAAGGAGTGCCTGGCATGCCAGTAAAACAGGACTCGCAAAATTCTAAATATCTGCATAACATCTATGATTTGTATCCCGTGCATGTACGTATTCGTGTTTTTCCTCATTAAAATGCACCAGGAAACATGCTCAACTTGATATTGCAACTAAAATTTTACACCTGCACTATATTTTGATACGTGTGTTTCATGCAAAGTGTATACCATCCATATTTTTTATTCGTGCAGCAAATAGGCTACGTTTGAAAGCTGTATCTGAATAAAAAAATACTCTATAGAAACAGTAATTGCCACTAGGATGCGATGTAAAAAAAGCTGCTACTTTGTACAAGATTGACTTAATACATAATATCCTATAACACGCGGACATTGGCAGTTTAAAGACAATATTGATATTAGCTAACAACACATAACGCGTAATTCGAACCATCTTTTACGATAGGCACCTATTTTTTAGCAAATAGTTTCTATACAGCATACATTCAAAGGTATTAAAGTTTGTAAAACTAGTCGAAGCCACGGCAAAATGAGCAAGTAGCAGTCAAATCAAAAGGCTTGTCTTATCGCTCACGTTGTAATAAATAACTCCATAAGAATGGGACAATGATTTATTGAACTACTTCCACTATGTTACTCTTACTTTTAGGATAATTAATTTTCTGATTTGTAGATATTTTTCTCCTGAGTCTTGATGTACTTTGTGTCCATGAATAATAATGGTGCTATACTCGTCAAAAGACTAAAATAATATAAATTTCAATCCCTGAATTGTGCGAATCTCGGGTACAGTTGAACCGATCTCACGAATTCTTTTTTTAGAATATTCCTAGTAGGACGAGAATTGTACTTACGCAGAGAATAATTTTAAAAACTTGCCACGGTATGCTTGCCACGGTTACGTATGTCACGGGCAGGTCAGCTAGGTATCAATAAAATAGGAAGCATTTTAAACGGCTAAACATATTATTTAAAACATAACATAACATAAACTCACGCCCGTATTCCCCGAAGGGGTAGGCAGAGGTGCTAGCACCCACGTTTCGCTAGTTTATATTTAGGTCCCAATATAATAGGTGGCGAGCCTATTGTCATTAAGCGGGCACTTATAAACCTGCGATAAATACACACAATACTTCGAAAAGCATCGGAAAGTCATTGGTGTGTGACATGATAAACCTGGGTCGAGCCCGAGAGCTCGTCTCAGCAGTCCATACCCATACCACTAGGCTACCGCGGTTTTTTTTAAAACGTTCCTTATTTTGGCAAATATACAGTTCCAAATACAAAGCTGAATGAAGCTTTCGTTCGGTCATCTACCAGGGGGTTAAGCTACTTAGGTGTGGTAAGTAAGTATTGTGTTTTAAATAATCATAATTATTCATCAAATGAAGTTGCTTAATAAATGGATCTACCTATAGTAGAAGAACGACCTGAAAAAGGTAGCTGGGACAGACTGTTCGCGGAAAGCGGAGGATCAAGTGCTATGGTACACATTAGGAGAGTCCTATGTCCAGCAGTGTGAGCAGAGAATTGATTGATAGTGGTAATCAAAATCTCAGAATCTAAATTCAATTGATGTTTAACTACTAATAGTTCGGCTTTTATCAACATAAAGATGTTAAACCATTCACATTGTATTTATTTACACTGTGACTAGTAATGATCCTCGGTTTCATCCGTTTTACGGTTGTGGGTTTTTGTTATTCTCTTAGCAGTGAAGCATCTTTTGACTCATCAATGAAATATGACCTGAATAAGGGGTAGGCAGAGGTGTATAAACATCCAAAATTGACCAACTATGATTCTTAGTCCACGTAAAATGAGACGAGCATAGGTATAATGGCTATCAAGTAGGCATTTCTGACATGGGCTGTTTACTGTCGAATGGAGATCAACTTTAGTTGCCCAGCTTTATTATAAGAGAAAATAATCGTCGACAATCACTAATCTACGATTTAATCATCTATTTTATTTTTATTTTTGGAGTAGGTATATATTAATCATAATTGAACTAATTAATGTGTTGAATAATTTATATTTTAATTTAGTATTTATGTTAGATGGGCCACTTATATTAGTAATTTCTAATTAATTTCAATTAATTATTAAATTATGTCTGAGCTTATGTCCATCAATCAATCAATTAGCCCACTGCTGTCCTCAGCTGGACATAGACCTCTGCCAATGTGCACCATTTCATCTGATCCTCCGCCTTCCTCATCACATTATGTCCGAAGAGCTATTTCAAATAATATATGTTTTCTCCTTTTTTTATCTTTTTAAATACCTATAGTAATACCGAGCTTAGATATACCATGATCGCGTTAATTCCCACTAACATTATTGTTTATTATTTTATTAATCAAATAAGACTTACATTCACTGTGCAAAAACCCAAGCCAAAAAGTGGACACCACAGCAATCACAACCCACTTGGACATTTTAACCAAAAACGTCCACACTGGCCCCGGGTCACAACACAAATGACAAATTTCACAATTTAAATTCTAAACAGATCCTATATGACATTCAGCTTTTTCCTTTACGTTGAATGAATTAACTTTAGCGTTACTCAATACTAAAACATTCACGGAAAGTAAACAGTTTTCCTCATTTGAATAAGTAAATAAGGTGACGTGGCATGTTTAGTCATTAAGTTTAATTATTTTTAGGGTTCTGTGTTTATAAATATCGAAACCCTTATTTTATTCCTTGGTTTTCTTTTTACCCGACTGCGCGACGCAAAGGAGGGTAATGTGTTTATCAGTCTATGTATGTATGTATGTATTGTATGTATGTATGTATGTATGTATGTTTGTTTCTATGTGGCGTTCTAGAGACCAAATGCATGGGCCGATTTTGATAATTCATACATCAATCGATTCGTCTTAACCTTGCGAGTGTCACTAAAGACATGACAGTAATTAAAATCCACCACAGCGACATCCAGACGCCATATTGTCAAAATGAAAAAAATAAAATTCGATGAACTATGTCAAGTGGGGTGTCGTTGAATAGGTATTTTAAAATCATCTTTAGGTTCCTTTTATCATTTTTCATTTTAAATAATAATTTAGGATATATAACGATTTAAAGTTGTTTAACAAAACAATCATTGTCGCAAATGTTCTTACTTATTTATTTAAGTTTTAGTTTCAAGTATAAACGATATGTAAATTATAAAAAGATATACATGTCATACCATAACTAAAAAGTATAAAATAAAACAAATTATTAAAAATCAAAAACCCGACTGCCACTGAAAAGACCAAAATAAGTTTGATAGCAGGCGGTACCCATTTGCCAATCATAAACCGAAAGAAAATTAATGGGTACCGCCTGCTATCAAACTTATTTTGGTATTTTCAGTGGCAGTCGGGTTTTTGATTTTTAATTACTTACATACAAGTATAGATCTCACTTTGAAATTTACACCAAATAGTTACAGAAGTGGGTACGGGCTTGTGCCCATGAACAATATAAAATAACTTTATTTCTTGGTTAACGCAAAAAAAGAAATTCTTCTTATATTTTTTGGAACGTTAGTTTAGGTAGATGTAAAACATGAAATTTAGCGTAAGAAAAGAAAAATACCCACTGAAAGTAGTTAAATCGTGGTTAGCTATACCTATTGTAATTATGTTCTGTTGTTCCCAAAGTTACATACTAATTTGCAATAAGTTCCCAAAATAGTTAACATAACTCGCTTATACGTTTTCATATGCATGTCAGAGAGTGAATGCAAATTCGCTAGTTGGCATGCAAACACATATAACATAGATGACATCATGCATATTTCCTTTTAGGCATATATAGTTGCGTAATACTAGACCCACGTTTTGTCACTCATGTTTTATGTAGGGGGCGTTGGACGCGATGCATGAAGTATGATACGGAACCTTCTGTGCGTATGTCTGATTCTGACACTTAGCCTGTAATTTAAAAAAATATTTATTATTAATTTTGCCGGTTTCTACTTAAGGTAAAACCTTGACATTTTTATGTGTCAACTATTGCAGGATTTCATTTCTATTTTTATAGGAAATACATAAGTAAATGGCGTGGCAAATAAAAAGTGAATACCTAGTAGATTTTCTGTTTGAAATTTCAAAGTATATGACAGTGTTACTAAAGAATATAGGTAGATACAATCAAAATGCATTCACTATATCTTAGTATTTTAATCAACTTTGCCTGAAAAAACTAATGCTCGACACTTGCCCGTGGTAAACAAAAAAGGCAGATATAATAATAAAACATATACTAGTTTTAAGACAGATTTTTATGTATGTGGCACATTCAACCCTCTAGATACTATCAGCAATTTTAGGTACCAAAAGATATCCTTTCATGAAAAATATTTTCATGTGCCAAAATCCTCTTTGTAAACACAAAACTGTCACCGTCATGTTACTATATTTATTCCTCAAATCCCTCAAAATTGGAACACTACATTGCAAATAGTACCGTCGTCACCACAAGCCATTAGTTGCCGAATGAAATCCCAAATATGAAATTGTAAAAAGCGTCCGGCTACACAATATCTCCGGTGTAGACAGCTTCCCCAGAATTCATTCTATTTGTCTCAATATACCCTTGGCGTCGATCGGATTTATTTTCAAAAGCCTCTTATCCCGTTTCCTCGATGTTTATAGTTTTTTTTTGCACGGATTGCGAAGTGTTTGAGTGTGTTCCCATCGATGTTTGATTGTAATTTAATAGTGGCATTGGTTAGGATGTTTACTGACTTCTATGGATTTCGTTGCCAACTATTTTTTTTGTAATTCTTAGTTATTTTAGGTAAAAATTATAAATGAGTAACAAATACAAAATAATACACTCGGATGATAGTTAGGATTCTACAAATAACGTAAGTATAAATAAGTACGTTATTTCAAAACGTAGATACCTGAAAATTATGGAATACTATAGTGTTGAGTAGGACATGAGTTTTTAACGAGTTTGTAAGAGCCGCCTCTTTTTTGTACTGAGCAAGTACAATGTCCTACTTCAAATGAGGCGAGGTGTCGTAGCTCACCAATGACAATTCTGACAAATATGTATTTGAGGTTGTGAGTGGCATAAGTGGCGAGGTGTCTCGCAACTCAATGAAGCATTAAATTTGAAGTTGTATAGTACTGATATCACTATTTAGTTTAAAGCAAAGTCGCTTTTCGCACCTGTCCGTCCCTATGTATGCTTATATTATCTTCAAAACTTTTTTATGCGGTTATTTATAATAGAGCCCTGTGTCCCGTGTAGTGGTCGAAATTCACCTATAATTTTTTACTTATTTTACGAAGTTTAAACGATAATGAGGTTGTCAATAAGATATAAGTACTTTATTGCATTTCTTTTTAATTTTGTTATAATAATTTAATGTATTTCTAACGCATTTTATATAAAATTATTTGCTCTCTACACTTCGCCTGTATAATATACCTAAGCAATAACTATGGCAAATCTTACACTCCTACGTGTGTGAAATTATCTTATAGGTAATTAAAAACCGTACAAAGTTTTCACTTCACGTATATAATGTAGTTATTAAACTTAGAATGTAATAGGTAATATGAATTTAAAAAAGTAATACCTACCAAAAAATAACTCGCAAATAATTTAAAACAAACATTCGCATAATATTTCTGATTAGGTACCTAAAAACCGTTCGTTCATTGATACCATTCGGTGACGCGGTCCAGAGAAACCCGAGCAATTGAAGTCGCTCGCGTGAGGCGTGAGGCATCTGACAATTTCTGTCTCACTTACTCGGTACCAACTATGTACGTGTACGAAGAGCGCCTCCTAAAATTTGAAGTAGTACACAATATAATGTTGAGCCGCTCTTACATACTTTCGTTTTGTACGGGACAAATGTCATGCCTCTTGTAAGTCCTACTCAACACTAGAATACTAGCTTTTGCCCGTGGCTCCGCCCGCGTGGATGTCGGTTATCGCGACCAAACATAGCCTAGGTCCTTTCTCAAGGTCTAACTTTTCCCTATACCAAATTTCATCAAAATCGGTTCAATTTATAATTTTAGTATGGAAGTATACATTTCGATGAAAGACTAATGGGGATGAACTAGAAAAACAGCATCGATTATATTATATTATTTGCATTATATTTGCATTGAAAAGTAAAAAAGTCTCCGCGTATACTTGCGTTTTGTTTCAGAAAAAACTTTGGAACAGAACGCTTCAATAATATCAGGCAGCGTTCCCATCAAGATTCTCGGTTTTTTTAGTTCAAGTAAGGAACACATTTTTGAACACTATCCCGACTATTGAGCTAGCCCCAATATTTCATGATTTTGATTTCCAAAAATAAAGGAAAAGCTCAACGGAATTTATTTTACGAACGAGACCACAACTGTATTGGCGTTCCCAACGGCTATAGACGAGGAGTCTAAAGACGGATGAACTGAATGCTATACACAACATAGCGTACATACTACGTATATTGACGGTGCCAGAGAATCTTGATACGCAATATAATAGGACACACCTTTAGGTATATAATATTAGCCGCGGCCCGTGATTCAACTCACTTGAAATATTGATTCGATCCCGGAAACCACAGAAACCTATTCCGGGGATAAATCCTATATAATATTCAAGACTATTATCCAACAGAGCCTTGCAGTCGTTTTGCCATGATTGAGTTATAGAAATTCATCCATCAGTCTACCTAACCACGCGAAGCTCGATCACTAAGGTACTTTTTATTATAGACACTATCAAACATATTTTATATTTATTATATGCTGATCATTTATTTTATGTATTTATGTCTCACTTTATATATGGTCAAGCTTATTTCCCTCTGGGGTAAGCAGAGACCACAGCCCGCCACGGCTCTTGCGTCTATTCTTACATATTTTTCGAGCTTACAGTGCTCTTCTGCCATTAAAACCCTTCATGCAACCCATTTTTACGATATTTTACCAATTTGGTCAATGTGTGTCACGAGGTCGACCCTGGCTGTCCTGCCTGTTCATCCGTGCCTTGTATATCAAAATATTTAATTAATAAATCATAAGTATAAAGACGGATATAAAGAGAAGGAAAATTTTAAATGAATCAGGTGTGGCTCAATAGCTCAGTTGGAAGAGCATTCCCCCTGTAAGGGAAAGGTTGTGAGTTCAAGTCTCACTTGAGCGTTTCATTTTTTCCGATTCAAATTTCATACGATTCAAAAAATTCAGTCAAATAAGTATTACAGATGAAATATACATATAAAATATACATTATACGTAATTAAAATGTATCAACTCACTTTTATCCTGCTCTTTTTATCTCTGGAAAATTCTTCCAAATCTCTTTTTACATTTTAAACCGGTATGTACAACGTCTCCGTACTAACTTGCCACACGGAGAGTCAAGTTTCAATTCCTCAAGGAACTGAAAGTTTAAAAGATGTATTACCTACCACAGTTTGACCTGCAAGAAAGTTCAGTCTACCGTCTCAGAAAATAAATTTTAAATAATGGCATTGTTTGACGACACTTTCAGTAATGGTTGGTGTAGGGTTCCTAAAGGGTTGCTGCACTGCAAATTACTCATTAAATTGTGCTCGGCTCAGTTTCACAGTAATCAGGTTGTAAGCGTCTTGAGTTAATGATAGGGGTAGAGTAGAATATACTATTGATTTCTTTAGATGTATACAAATTAAAACGTTCGTATTAAAAAAAAAATATTGCCAATATTCCCTTACTATAGAGCTGTGTTGACTATACGAATACCGTAGTGTTTTAGTGTCACCTTGCTAATTGCGGTCACGTTGAGTGTGAGCTCTAAGAAAACTATAGTAATCGATATTGGCACACATTTTCGTAGCAATATTCTGAATTTGAGTTAATATTATATCGCAGTCGTTTTGCCATGATTGAGTTATAGAATTTCATCCCTCAGTCTCCCTAACCACGCGAAGCTCGATCACTAAGGTACTTTTTATTATAGACACTATCAAACATATTTTCATTTATTTTTGTTTTCAAACGAATTGTGTCTCAATTATTCATATATACTCAAGCCTATTTCCCTCCGGGGTAAGCAGAGACATCAGCCTACCACGGCACTTATTTCTATTCTTACATATTTTTCGAGCTTACAGTGCTCCACTGCCATAAAACTTCTTACAATACTCACTAGTACATAATATTATAAAGCAAAGTCGCTTTCCACATCCCTATGTCCCTATGTATGCTTATATCTTCAAATTTACGCTATAGATTTTGATGCGGTTTTTTAATAGATAGAATAATTCAAAAAGAAGGTTTATATGTATAATAAATGCTTAATATAATAGAGGGTGCAGCGGGAATGGAACCGGTCGCCACGCGGGCGGTACGAAGTTCGCCGGGTCCGCTAGTCTAGGAAATATTCTTACTCAAGTGACAACGTAAAAGTTTGCAACCGGTTAGTTACTATGTGCTTGTTTGTTCATGCTATTAGTTGCACTTGAAAATATAAAGCGGTATAGAAACTTTGTCCTTACTGTATCATGTGAAGTCAGTAAAATTTAGTTTTGAAATGCAGGAGTAATTCTGACCTAGTATATGAATAACTTCAGAAGCAGTCGACGCTGTTGCAAAACTACTTAACTTTTTAGATTGATGTAATCTATTTTAGCTGTATGAAGTAACTAAGTGTACTCAGGAAAACTTTACGGTAAATAAATATCTTCGAATAAGAGTTCAAGTTACTTTTTAGTTGAGCTCCAAGTCATGGCAAATGTACGGGTGTATGGTTATGTTCGTTTAGTGAGACCTTGTACAGTCTGTGTCAGAAATATCTTGACGACGAAGTCTCAAAACGATCTTACAACTCTGGTATTAAGAGCAAATCAGACTGTTTTATTGATTTAAATGGTATTATTGTTCAAACTAAAGGTGTGTACCAAATATCAGAACTATCAGTCAACTGGAAGGGGGTAAAAAAAAGAAATTAAGATCATTTTGAGTACTTTGTTCGTTAACATCTTTCTGATGCTGACAGTACGGTACGTTAGTCGCTAGTCTCATGTGTGAAGAGCTTTTTGAGCTACTCATGCAACCTGTGTATGTTGAAAACCTTAGGCTTGGTTGCACCATACTACTTGCTAAAGTAAGAGGTTTACGTCAAATTTAACATTAGCAGCTCGGTTGAAATTATCAGGGTTGCAAGTCAAATGAGGCAATATTTACGTCAAATTCCTTATGGGTATTTTTTTTATTGTGGTAATACTACACATTAGTTCTCATGTAGATCAGTTGAGATATCAAATCAAACTCCTTCGTTTTATACTTATAATATAGAAACCTTATTTTTGACAGATTTTAATCAATTTAACGTTAACAATGACAATAACCGGCCGACCATCGCCGGCTATGGTTAGTGTCAAGAATTGACGTCATATTCACTGTTGTTAAATGGTGCAACCTATTTTGTACCGGTAGCGGTACTATAACAGCACTGTTAATGGTAAAGTAAGATGGTGCAACCCAGCCAATACAAGTTAATAGTTTGTGCAGCGATTTGCTAATACTTATGTGATCGACGATTGAAGTATTATGAAGATATTATATAATAGAATAGAAAATGTACCTAGAAATATTTATACTGAATTGAATTTGAGGTAAAAGGGTTTGATAGTTTTATCCTTGAAAAACTTTATTATGATTTTAATTTGCTAACATTATTATAAATATGAATAGATCATTGAGATAGTGTAGTAGTCGTGAAATTCAGTATTATGTACGTCCAAATATCTTCAAAAATATCAGTCTGTTGTTCCTAAATTCATTTTTATATCTCCAATATTCAATTACTAAATTGAATTTAATATTGAAACACGTAAGTAAATACATTAATATGATTAGTATACTAATTAATATACTGTCAGGTGCAGAGACTGGCACGCCGCAGAGGTTCATTCACTGAGGTAGAAAATCTCAAGAGATGTACGAAATATCACTACCACATTTTATATTTAGATATTTTTCACAGGGCAACTCGAACAATGATGTGATAGGAGTTTTTTATATCACTTAGGTGGCAGACAAGTACACGGCCCTCTCGATGAAAAGTGGTCACCGTGGCCTATGGTCGTATGCAACAAACTTTTTACATTAATCTATACCAGTATCAAATTTATGCCAGATCTATTCAACCATTTGAGCGTTATTCAGTAACACCAACTAAACATAGCGGACCCCAGATTCCGAGCCGACCGGAACTATGGCAAAGATGATGATCATGATGCCATCCATATTGGCGGCGCCTCTCCATTCCGGGGGCGAGTCGGGGTCACAGTTGTCTCCCCTCCTTAGGAGAGCCAGACCATAAGGGATGGCTCTGGGTCAGTCGAAGACAACCTCAGCTCCGGCGTAGCCCCACGACCCTCAGTCGGCGAGCGGTTTTAGTCGGTTCGAGTCAGACACGTCTATTCCCAGTCGTCCCCGCCCTTTCGTCCCCACTGGGGACGAGTGGGAAAAAAAAGTTTAGTCGTTCGTTTCGACGATTGGGACTTTTATTTCCCACTCGTTCCGCTTATAGACCAAGAGTCAAAAGGCAATAATCGCAACATTAAACCTATTCAAAAATATTCAAAAAGACCTACCACAACCGTTTACGGACGCTTCTGTGAGCCTAGTACTCCATGCAAAAGGTAACCAGGCTGACATCCATATTTATCCATATTTATATTACTAGTAGGATTATTTATATACCTACGTATATATTTTACGATCTACTCTTTAAGATATTATTTAAGACTATATTATTAATAGGGAACTTTAAAAAGAATTGGAGCGCATAACTTTGAGATCAGAATGTCTTGAAAAGAAAAATATCTGAAGCGAAGTTTATAAGAAAAACTGTTACTGAATTAGGAAATTGTTTTAAAGAAAGGAATGTTTACTTAGAAGAAATTCTCGCCGTTGCTGAAGGAAAGCGTAGGTGTAGATATTTCAAAAATTTAACAAAAATGCAAAAATTAGATCCAAAATATATATTACCTTTGATTTCAGACGTTGTTGTAGTCAAGATATTACTGACGTTAACTGTATACCGGATGAAGGTTCTGGACCAAGCTCCCCTACCTTAGATACCTATACAATATTAGCATGCGCGCATATACGTGTAATGTAGGGGGCAGGGCCTAGCAAGCCAGGCCCCAGTTTTAAATCTTGCTAAAAGTCCAATAAAGAAAAATACCCCCAGGACAATCCGAGAGGGGGGGGGGGGGGCGGAAGAATTGTCCATCGAGGATAAGCCCAAACGACCACGGCGAGAACTCGGACTTAACGTGCAAAACATGCGGGAAAATTTACAAGAAGAGAGCCTGGTTTCTAAAGCATCTAAAGTTACACGATGGTGTTGGAGCAAGACAGTCGTCTGTAAGTTCTTCAACTATTACCACGGATAGAGTTGACCCTTTTTTTTTTTTTTTTTTTTTTACGTGGTGGAATGCTTTTAAGCACTTCGCTCACCCCCCACGGGGGCAGGGAGCGGGCTTCGTGTGGGACTCCTAGCCTCGAAGGAGGCCAGACTACCCACTAAACCACCACGGTGTCCGTCGTCACCACATATCGACGATGGCGGGAACAACATCTTCCGCCATCGTCGTGTGGGTCGCCCGCCGCTGATCTACGGCAGGCCCATCTCTGGTGCGGCAGAAGAGGAGTCCTTCTGCCACCCGCCTAGGCAAGGCACACGCGACACGACGTGCGCCTTCAACCTCGAGGCCTATGTAAGGGCAGCAGACGCCCCCGCGTCTACTGCCCGGCCCGGTTAGGGGGGGAGGAGTTGGTGGTACCGCCTCCTCCGAGCCCCGGTTCTCTTGCGGCGCTGTGGGAGGGAAAGGGGGTCACATTCCCTCTCCCTCTCCGCCGCCTCCTTCTGCGAGATAACCGTCTCGCAGAAGGTCTGAACCGCTGCCCACGCCTCATCGCCGCCGTCGACCATAGACAGAACTACGGCCGGCAGCGAGAGGTCCGTCCCCACTTCGGCGATTAGAGCACGGCGCTCCCCAGCCCACGCGGGGCACTCCTCTAGGGTGTGCTGCGCCGTGTCATCATCGCCGCCACAGTGGTGGCACCCACTGGTCGGCTCTCGTCCCACCCGGCACAGGTAGCTTCCGAAGCATCCATGCCCCGAAAGGACCTGCGCCATGCGGAACGTTACCGACCCCCGCGATCTGTCCATCCAGTCTCTGAGGACAGGACGGATCGCCTCGACGGTCCTTCTGCCAGCCGTGGGATTGGCCAGCCACCGCTCCCACTCCAGGAGCATGGACCGTCTCACCAGGAGCCTCCGCTCTCCCACCTCTGAACGTGCCGGGAACTCGCCCCGGCTCCGGGCCTCCTCGCGCCAATGATACACTAGCGCGAGGACTCCGGCCTCCAGCTCCCACGGAGGAGAGCCCGCCATTGCGCAAGCCGCCTCGAATGAGATGGTGCGGTATCCTCTTACCGCCCCGACGGCCATCACCCTCTGCGGACGTCGCAAGAGGGCAATGTTGCGTACCGTCAGGGCGTGGATAGAGTTGACCCTCACATATCCCAAGGTAAGCCGGACTGTAAATCAAACCAGGAGCCCATTAACATCCGGGCCCGTCTTAGCATTCCCTCTTTAAAATCATCCACCTGGAAAGCACACGACCAGAACTTGGCCATCCTGTTAGAACATCCCGGAACAAAACAAGATTTAAACGGCCAGGTAGAATCTTTCCAGGTTAGCATCTACTCATATCTACATGAGTATTATCCACCACCACCAAATCACACGCGAAAAAACCGAGAAAACGCGTTCAAAATCAAATTGACAACCAACTTAGTCATCAACTGGCCAGAGCTTTACGGGCTATACTAAAATTAATCCAAGGAATCTCAGCCCAAATAATAAATGAAAATAATAACCTCAATACAGCGAAACATGAAGTCGAATTTGATAGGGACCCTTTCAAATACTCGAGGAATATTTTCAGCGACAGAAAGCAAGATAGGCTGCTACTAAATAACGACCAGATCTATAGCTACTACAAAAATAATTATGAGGTGCCTAAACACGAAAAACCATACGGTGAACCTAAAGCGCAAAAACCATCAAACCCTCATTTCACATTTAACTGTAATCCATCTAGCTTAGAAGAAATTGAACATCAAATCAAGACAAAACCAACAAAAACCGCCCCAGGGCCTGATGGCATACCGTACATTATTTATAAAAAATGCCCATCGGTACGTAAACATCTTCTAAGCATATTCAATAGGATCTGGTCGAGTAAAGAAATTCCAGCAGCCTTCGGCAGGGCTAACTTTGTGCTCATTCCAAAGAAAGAAATAGTAACTAGTCCTAAAGACGCTAGACCGATAGCATTAACTAACACAATCTCAAAAATCTTCTTCTCATGACTTCAATTCAAAATGACTAATTTCATGATCAATAACAACTGTTTCAGGTCAAATCACCAGAAAGGGTTCCTACCCGGAATTTCTGGATGCCTGGAACACAATTCGCTACTGGCGGAAAGCCTCAAAGATGCCAGATTAGATGAAAGGCAAATAACAGTTTGTTGGATAGATTTAGAAAACGCCTTTGGCTCAGTACACCATCAGCTTATGTTGTTTGCATTAAAATGGTATAACTTTCCGTCGATCATCCGGGAAATAATAGCCTCTTATTACGATAAATTAAAATTTGTTATAAACACCAAGGATGGCCACACGCAACCTTTAAATTATAATGTAGGTCTGTTCCAAGGTTGCTGTCTGTCACCTATAGTTTTCAATATAGTAATAAATATTTTAATAGATAGTATTACCACACATGAGAGAAAGTGGGGCTATCGGTTTAAACTAAACGGTAAATACACGGAATCCATCCTCGCATTTGCAGATGATCTCGCAATACTTACTCGCAGCCCAAAGCAGTGCAAAGACCTGTTGCGTAAAGTGGATGAATTCTGTACATGGACAGATGGAATGAAAACAAAACCTAGCAAATACTACTGTCTATGTCTGGGTAGGCGGGGTACCAGATATACCTCATATGATCCAGGGCTTAGTATAGGCGGGGAAAACGTTTCGACTATATCCGAAACCGTGCCTTTTAAATTTCTCGGAAGAAAAATAGATAACAGAGGTTGCACTCTAGCTTTAGAAGAAGTAATTAATAACTTCACTATCGATATTAAAATGGTAGATCAACGGCCACTAAGTAATGTTAAAAAAGCGAAGATTTACGACAACTATTTAACCTCACGTCTTAACTGGCCGTTTCTTGTTTATGATATAAGCCAGAGCCTCCTCAAAAAACTAGATGCGAATGTTACGAAGACATTGAAGTCGTGGCTGGGGCTAGCCCAGTCGACAGACCCATCGACATTATATAGAGCCTCAAATAACTTTGGAATGACGTTCAAGAAACCATCGGAACTCTATAAACATCTAAGAGTAACCAAAATGCACGTCCTAGCGAAATCAAAAGACGAAATCGTGCAAGCTCTTCCAAAAGACCAAAGTACTAAAGAGCTCGAGTCGCGCCTCCAATTCCATAAAAAATTCATGATAGGCTCGCAGACTGGTAGGGTAGGTTTGGGTAATACTAGGAGGCAGTCAGACAAAGACATAACAAAATTTTTTCTTCAAGTAGATGAAAATAATACCTACAAAGTGCACGCAATGAACCTAGAAATACAAAACGAATGGTTGACACTCCCCGTCCATCATATTATTGTATTTTAGACAGATGGAAGTTAGTGATTGCATGAAAATTTAAAATATCGGCAAAGTTAAAAATCTCGACTAAAAAAATAATTAATCGATAAATGAAAATATTATAATAAATATATGTGGAATTATAATTTATTATCTTCCTGTGCATAATAATAAAGCATTAGATGTTTCGTGTCTATACCTACAATTTACAAATGTATTAAAAAACGATTGCGGGCCATAACGTACACGCTAATCTCCAAAACAAAACAACTGACTTCTAGAAGAATATTCCAACATGCTGATTCCCTGGTATTTATTGAAGAGTTCCGTGATCTGTCTCTGAAACCCGTCATCAGATCATTATGCAATTTAAATGGGACCATTTTGGAATAAACCTCTTTCAAATAAAAAAGAATTTTGACAATTCGTCTACATATGACGGAGTTACAAAAATATTTTTTACGTAAAAATCATACAAATATAAAAAAAATATAAAATATCCGAATTGTTGTTTAGAAATCGGTTATAAACCGCCAGTTATTTAAAATTTTTTAGAAGAATTATTTTCTGTTGTCGATATCGATTGTGACATTTTCAAGTTACGATGTTCGATGGACTAACTACATCCCTAAAATTGCTTTCTGGCTGACGTGACGTTGTCAATGAAAAATGACGTATTGGCGCCTAATTTTTGTTAGGATTTTCAGGTGTTGACGCTAGAACAAAGTTATACCGGCCACTGTCAGTGAGCTGTCTAAAATACAATAATATAATGGACGGAGTATAGGTGAATTTTGTATTCCCATAGCCTTAAAATGGCGTACCTTAATATACGACTGGTCACCGGCTCTCCTTAAATTTTATCTCAATGCATTCCAGTTGACCCTCCCCGACCAAAGCAATCTTGTCAGATGGGGAAAAGCCACAGATAAACCATGTAACTCATGTGGTGAAGCAATTGGTACTGCTAGGCACCTACTGGTGGGTTGTAGGACGCTATTAGACCGGGGTCATTACTCGCGCCGACATGATAAGGTATTAGAAATCGTACGTGAGGCGGTAAGTTTGGCGGTATTTAGAGCGAAAAAGGGTCTAACCACAAACCAAAGAAATGACGTCGCGTTTGTAAAGGAAGGCTGCTCAAAAAAGACAAATCAAAAGCCGTACTCAATTTTGATAGCAGCCGCTGATTGGACATTACTCGCAGATTCGTATGAGAAACACTATAAAATACCGGAGGATGTTTGTGCCTCGTCATCCAGACCCGATATATTCCTATTTTCAAAACAGCAAAAGTGTGCAGTACTAGTAGAACTCACAGTACCGTGGGAAACTAACATACCTAAAGACCACGCTATAAAAACAAACAAATACTTTGGCCTGACCAACGAGTTAACCAAAAATGGCTATGTGGTTAAACTCTACGCCGTGGAAGTAGAAGCATGGGGAATTCCAGCTAAATCCCTGTATAACTTATTTAAAGACCTCGGATTGCCAAAAGCTTCAGTAAGCTCTTTACTCAAACGAATATCTAAAACGGCGTTGATAGGATCTTACCAAATTTGGATAGGTAGAGGGGGGAACACGACTGACGGTGGAGGTGAGCGCTGATGCATCACAAGGTGGCCACCCTAAACCTACACCTGGGTCGCAAGTCCCAGGCGCCGCCACAGTGTTCCCCTCTGTACCACGCCATGGACCCGGCGACCGCACGGTGAATCCATGGAATGCTAAGAACCGGATCTCTGTAATTTTAAAATAATTTTGAAAAACTGTTTAATATGCTGTTGGATTTAGACGCCACCGTTGCAAAGAAGGTACAAAGATAATAAATGTCGAAAGTAAAATGTGAGGTTTTGAAAAAAAAAGATACAGATTTAGACTAACTAAGTAATTTACACTTAGGACTCAATAAAACCAAATTTGCATAATATAATAGCATGCGGCCGTCTTTGACAAGAACGACACACTTGACAACTAACTTTTTCTGTGAGTACGTCAGTACGTAGAGTCTGCATCAGAAAGCAGTTGATAAACAAAGTGCTTAAAATGATCTTAATTCTTTGATTTTACCCCCTTCCTGTTGATGGATTATTCTGATATGTAGTCAGGATATTTCTGACGCTACCTGTACCAACTATTAGGTAATCTGTACCTGTACTATAGCAGAGCAGTATCTATTATCTATTCTACTGAGCGAGTTTGTTATTTGTCTCTGTCACGCAGATTTCAAGAAACTTCAAGTTGTATTTAATTTGAATTCTCTTATATACTGGTAACTGTACGGTAACGGTATTGTAAACTCTCTGGAAATATATTACAGAGGATAGGTGTAATATTGAACCCACGATTCACATAAGTCTTAATTTGTCCACTAACTTTTTTTTGAGAAATCAACTTTATAATGACTACGAAACAGATGAACTTTGATATTTTTCGTGAAACGACTACCAATTGATTTCCACAACCCAGTGGTGATATTAGATTGTCTGATTTTTTACGAGTCTAACTACTCGTAACGAATGCCAAAGTTACTCATATGGCAAGCAGAATCGACGCGCGGCTTCATGTGCTCTTCGAAGTACGTAGGGGCACAGATTACCTAATAGTTGGTAGGGGTCTCTTTGTATTATGAATATCATCCATCCCATCATTGACCTATATAATATTTCTAACCTACTCATTTACCACTAATCTAGTCCCTCATCTATTCAGGACTTAATAAATTGTGAGATTCAACTTTTCTTATTTAAAAGTGCACCGGTTACAGAATTGCATAACTCGATGCAATTAAAGATGACTCCCACTGTAAAAATCCGACTCAGCTCTTTCAATACGAAACTTTATTATGAAGGATGGAAAGTTTTAATAATCCCTAGCGACAAGCGTCGAGGACGTCCAAATCGAGATGGTATAACCTCATTTCACACCGCCCGGGTTTTATTCATTCATTTTTAAGGTGATAAGTAAGTTTATTATTAATGTGCTCATTTATTTTGCACCTCGGAAGCTTTGTGAGGCGACTCCGAGGTCGGTTTAAATTCACCACTTTGAATGTCTCGGTTGATTTCAGAGGATATTATTTTTGCCTGTACAAATAAATTTTATTGAAGTGTTTATTTGTAATATATTATGTCGATGTTAACGGGAATTAACACGGTCATGGTATAAGTATATATATATATATCTTTCATTTGCCTGACGTTTCGACCAGTTACACCGGGTGGTACAGTCAGCGTCAAAGTGATAGTGACACTATAGTAATCAAATTTACGATAATATATTTATGGCGATTTGACTGAACCTATCTTTATTGCATTTTGAACGTCTTGACTTTTGAGCGCTTATATGGTTGTCAACAATATGAAAACATTACTTGTACTGGAATTATTGAATTTTTGCTTGCGTCTTTTAATTTGATTACCTTAAGTATCAGTATCACTTTGACGCTGTCTGTACTTGTAATGTTAATAACAGGGTTTTTATTTTGAATGTTCATGTAATGATTAACAATTCTGTCAGTCTTGTGCCGAATAATCTCCGAACAAATAAAAAAAAAAGGTTTTTGCTGAAATGGCTCTTGTACTTTATATTTTAGAAAGAGATTAGTGTTCCATGCAAAAACTTAATACAAAATTAAACCCCAATCTAAGACCACACGGATGAAGTCCCGGGCATAGGTAGCTAAACATTTAAACATACTATATATTGGTAAAGATACACAAAAAAATAATGCACATAGCGGTTAAGAGATGGGTATGTTCTCTATCCACCGGTAATCATACCTCTCATGAAAAAGTGTCCACTTTACGGCGATGGCCTCGTCCTCAATTAGGACAGTTAAATGTGTAGCTGTTATTACCCTTGTCTACCCTTTCAGGAAATACTGGTATGAATATAATAAATTATGCAGGTATATGCCTATGTCATTGGGATGGTATAATTCGCTTCTTTGGGTAATATTTTACACCAAATATTATGTAAATTTGTCTTGTTTCCTAAAAACTCCATGTAGCCACTAGCACGTATTCCAAATGGTAATGAGTTATATAAATGATTCCATAAAATAGTAAAACGAACATATCCCAAATAGGTAGTAATTTATAGATCTTCACAGAAAACTTAATATTTGTAATTAAAGGTATAGTTAAACATATTTTTATAAGCCTTTTTAGTTTCTTAGTATATCACGCTTGTATTAAATGCAGTCACTAATAATAACTATTAATAGTGGATTTGCAAATAACTTATTATAAAAGATACAAATGACAAAAAGTTTTTAAGTCTCTGAAACCTAAAAGCTTTTATCAATTTTTGTAGTTTAGTCATTATCATTTAATAATAAATGATTTGAGAGAATGAGTGACTAAACTTAGGTGCGCTTCGTGAAATAGGAAAATAATTATTTTAAATTTTCATTTGAAGCCCACCTGTGGGTGCGTTAAGTGGAATACTTTAGGTGAGCTTCGTCTGGGTGCGCTTCATGGAATTAACAAACCATTAAACAACTCGAACGAAACCATTCTTGAAATAACAAACCATTAAACAACATCTCAATATACTCAGTCCTACCTAACCTTATATCAAGAATACTTAAACCTCCTCAAGTGCCCTCTCAACTCCCGTGCACATCGGACAACAGCCGTATTGCATTGTCCACGTAATTCAATCATCTGATACACAGTATCGTGATTGAATATCAGCAAATGTGATTATACGCAAGAGGCTGTGTAGTGATATGGTATTGAAGCTCTAGAACTGATATTGAATGATGATATCAATGTTATAATTGAATTGATAACCGTCGCTGAGCGAAGAATCTTTTCTTCACTATACCCACTCGCAGATACAGAAATAAATAGTACCTACAGTTGGCAAAGGAGATAAGTTTACAACTTTTAATAGAAGCTGTAGCTTGAAAATAGCTCTATCGATTGTATCCGTTCTACAATCTTTTCACTACCCTATTTCAAATCATCATTAGTTCAGGGTTGCTCCTGGTAACTGCCTATTCCTAGGCTATTTTTTTTCGTGCGGAAATCCCCTCGGATACCCCCCTGCCGGAGCCGGAAGGGGAGGTTATGTCGGATTCGAACCGACTAAAACCGCACGCCGACTGTGGGTCTTGGTGCTAGGCCGGAGGTGAGGTTGTCATCGACATATCCCTCGCACCCCGGCTGACCCAGGGCCATCCCTTACGGTCTAGCCCTCCTCGGGAGGGGGGACAACGGTGTCCCCGACTCGCCCCCGGAATGGGGAGGCGCGCTTCTCAGCGCGCCGTCACCGTGGCCTGCTTCTGCTGGGGTGGCAGGCGGCTGCACCCGTCACCCCCAGGCCCGCGTATTCCTAGGCTTTCACCTCGAAGCCCAAGAACCACTTACTCCTCCTCCTTAGGATAGGATCTCTTTTAGGGACTCTTTTTTCCGCACTTAGCCTCTCTTCTAGGGACATTGTACGTACTCCTCGTCCTTTTGATATGGTTTACACGACTATTATGGAATCGACGGCCGACGATTGTAAATATTATATTGTATCTAATGATGAGAGTTTTGTAATAGAAAACCCCACCATCCTTTTTATGATCCGAAAATCAAATGCCTCGTTCATAGTACAAAAAATATAAACAAAAAATGCAAGTGTCAACATCCAAAAACGTAAAAGAATTTAAAAAATGTCCAAAATGAAGTCAAGCAAGTAAACAGAATTACTTCCATCTCAGTTTATATTCGCGAGCACTTGGTGTCTCAGTGACTAAGTGACGGCTGTTATGGTTTCTTGTGATAAGAAAATACAGTTAGCCAAAGGTGACAGAAATGGATTACGGTCTCCTCACGGCTTATACCCATAACTTACTTTGCGTTTATACTCGACAGCAATTTGTACATTATTTCCCTGTGTTTTGTTCATTTTCTTTGGAGGGAAAATAATGGTGATACTGTGAGTTTCTTATACCCTCGTTATTATATCAAACTTTAACGGTATGTCTCATTCCTTAGCATGTAGAATGTGTATATTCTTTAAGGCTTGCATATGAAGAATAACTTTGTACACTATGTGGGTTTTTAAAGGACACGTCAATTTAACTTCACCTCGCCTGATGTTAAGCTTAAAAGACAAAGTTTCGGAAAGAGGGTTACCATCGTAAACATGTACCATGTTAACAGTGGTGGCACTCAGTTTGACAGCCTCGTTAGGCTATCGACAAAGCGGTGATTATAAAGTAGGAACTGGTAATCTTAGTGACTTGGGATTCCGCTTTGAGTCCATGAGCTAGATATACTTGATTGTACTGATATCCGATCATAGGTATTGCTAAAACCATCGATCCACACTTACCATCAGAAGACCTCAAAGTCTCGGACTTAGACCTATACACAGACCAAATCACATCCATACTTATCTCAAGCTACGAGCAGTCTTGCCCCCTCACCACACCTAAGTCTGGGGAGGGGCGACGGAAGTTGAGAAAACTCTTCAACAGGGCTATCAACACCAGGGAACCGACTGACTGGGATAAGTATCAAAACACAAAAAAACAATATAAAACCGAAATACGACAGAGACGTGCAGAAAGCTGGAGACGCTTCTGTACAAGCATCGAAAATAGTAACCAGGCCTCCAAGGTTAAAACCTGCCTCTCCAAAGAGCAGGGAAACTCCATTGGCTGCCTCAAAAAAGCAAACAACACTTTCACAACAAATGACGCTGAAACATGCGAAATTTTACTAACTACCCATTTTCCGGGCTGCAAAATAGCAAATGAAGAAACATGGGTAGACACTAACCACCGTCCAACCAGCATCCAAGACTGGGAGGTTGCTCGGGAAACCATAGACAGAGAAAAACTGCTATGGGCCATTAAGACTTTCCTACCTTTCAAGGCAGCAGGCCTGGATGGTATTTTCCCAGGACTCCTGAAATGGAGCGGACCAATTATAGCGGACCACCAAGCCAAGTTGCTACAAGGCTGTCTCGCAAACCGCTACATACCCTTGAAATGGAGGGAAGTCAAAATAATATTCATCCCCAAACCAGGTAGAAGTGACTACACTCAGGCCAAATCTTTTAGGCCTATATCAGCCTCACCTCGTTCCTGTTAAAAACACTTGAACGGCTAGGCGATAGGGTAATTAGAACCCAAGTACTAGCACTGAAACCTCTACACCCCCATCAACACGCTTACAGTGAGGGCAAATCAACAGAATCAGCACTCCACCATGTGGTGTCCCGCATCGGTGGAGCCCTAAAGTCAAAGCAATCAACCCTTGGTGCCTTCATTGACATAGAGGGTGCCTTTGACAAAACCAACTTTGACAGCATCAACAAAGCACTGCTCAAACACGACGTGCCCTCAACACTTATCGAATGGATAGATAACATGCTCAGACAGAGGGCCGTGCAACTCACAGTCAACACCACAACTCGGGGCATTGTGGGCAGAGGATGCCCACAAGGTGGGGTACTCTCTCATATATAAATGAGCTTATAACAGATCTGAACGCAAACAGCCTTTTTACTATAGGTTATGCGGACGACATCACGATCTTAATAACGGGACTATTCGAAAGTGCCATTTGCGACCGAATGAGACAGGCCTTCAAAATAATAGAAACCTGGTGCACAAAGCACGAACTTTCGGTCAACCCCCAGAAAACCGAACTAGTAATGTTCACAAACCGAAGAGCACCGGGCCCATACAAGCTCCCGAAACTCTTCGCAACCGAATTAACACTTAAGGAAGAAGTAAAATACCTAGGTGTAATTCTCGACAGCAAGCTGCTTTGGAACAGGCACCTTGACTACAAACTGAACAAGTGCACAATCGCTTTCTACCAATGCAAAAGAATGATGGGAAACAAATGGGGACTATCGCCAAAAATAGCACTGTGGCTATACACAGCGGTGATAAGGCCCATGCTAGCCTACGGGGCTTTGGTATGGTGGACCCGCACGGAATTGTCTACCGTGATTACCAAATTAAAGTCCTTCCAAAGGCTGGCCTGCTCATCAATCTGCGGATGCATGAAAACCACTCCAACTGCAGCTATGGAGGTAACTCTGAACCTAACACCGCTTGACCTATACATCCAACAGGAAGCCACCATCACCGCCATTAGAATGTGGCACCTGGGACTCTGGGGAAACAACCACAATAGTCCCCACACCACAATTCTTGGGCGGGCGATGGAATACAAAACACTAATAGCTGCTCCCTGTGATAAAACCTTCAAAAAACACTTCTTCAACAAAAAATACCAGATAACAACGCAAGCCGAGGAAAAGGACTACTCTGGTATTAAGGAGATGCGCGTCTACACTGACGGCTCCAAAACAAAGAATGGTTCAGGAGCCGGCGTGCACTCCTTGGACCTTGGCTTGAATATCCACCTTCCACTAGGCGAACACAGCTCAATCTTCCAATGCGAGTGTGTCGCCATAACAACAGCAGCGACGGCAATAAGCGAAAAGCAGGTTAAGGGTTTTAACATAAAGCTCCTAACCGACAGCACAGCTGTCCTAAAAGCGCTAAACCACCAAACAACCAACAGCACACCAGTGGCAGAATGCCAAACTGCTTTGAACCAGCTATCCACCCATAATGTAGTAAAGCTACAGTGGATAAAAGGGCACAGTGGGTCCTACGGAAACGATGCTGCGGACGAACTCGCGAGGAGGGGCTCCGATATGACCACTGCTGGCCCACTACCACTACTGCCGATCCCTTTTTCACAGATCCGTACCTGGATACGCCAGAGATCTGTGGAACTACATAACCAAAGATGGGTACAAACCATCGACTGCAGGCAATCAAAACAGGCTGTGCCATCGATAAATAAACGGCTAACGAAACGTCTCCTAAGACTAGACAAAACAAGTCTAAGGACAATTATGGGGACAATAACGGGCCACTGCCTCCTCAACAAGCACCTACATACCATCGGCGTCACGGATAGTCCCCTCTGCAGGGGGTGCTTCAGCGCCGAGGAAACGGCCGCCCACGTAATACTGGAATGCGAGGCAGTGGCCGCCCAACGATCCCAAATCCTCGGCACAGTGAGGTCGCTCCGCGAAGCCTGCGAAGCCCCCAGTAAGCTTCTGCGTTACTGGGCGGAGCTAGGCTGGCTGCTCTAGCCAGCACTCTCTACGCACAATGGCCCAAAAGAGAGGCTAAGTGCGGACAAAAGAGTCCCCTATCCTATCCTATCCTATCCATAACCATCGATCCGTAAAAACACAGATGTTCTGTGAACTTAACTCGATAGACTGATTTATTCAACGGACACTTTAATTTAGAAACACGTTAACGATAGATTCTTAAACAAAATAAATACCTAATAAAACATTAAAAATGGTCGAGCCATTTTGGAGGAATTAGGTACCATAAACACTGTGTTACGAGATTTTATGAGATATACAAAACATTCTAGTATAAAACGTTTTCACTTTATTAAACATTTTTCAACTTAGCACTGTATTCACTTACTCCTTACAAGAAAGTTCTTGCAATTTCCGTGAACATGTGTAAGTAGGTAAATTCTGTTAAATTAAGCAAGTAAAGATCTCGCTTGGCTGGCGCGGGCAAAAACGTGGTGAATTATAGCCCAAGAGATTTATATTTTATATGGGACTCGCATTTAGTAGTGAAAAGTAAGTAGTAGTTAAGTACAGGGCAGTATGTATAGTGTGTAGGGTAGTATGTGTATGTATAGTATGAACAACTACCATTCAATTCCTACAACCATACCTAATGACCATCCAAAGGTTGCCTGGTAGAAATCGCTTTTAGAACCGCCCTTGTACTGTTTCCGTAGACAATATAATGCAATAAAGTATAAATAAATAAATAAAAAAAATTATCTACTTGGTTTTGAGGGTTTATGCAAACCTCACGTGCGATAGCAGTGAGTGCAGTGCGATATTCAGGACGTTCTTGACTACAAAATTTCAAAATGATCTTAAAATCAAGGTACGAGTATTAAGAGCAAATCGAACCGTATTTTGATTTAAATTGTATTATTATTCGAATTAAACGTGTACCTACTAAAGTAAACTGAATAAGTGTCGGTAGCTTCATAGTTTGAGTTTGAACCCAGGCCATTACACTACTCGATAGCGTCTGTGGCCCGGCGGTAGTGAACGTGACTGCCACGCAAGACGTGCGTGGCAGTCGCGTTCACTCAGTGCAAATAATTGTATGCATGAATATAGCTTTTGCATTTGTCTGGGTGTTTCTATGTATACTATGTACGTATTTACAAAAAAAAAAGTATATAAGTGTGATTATCTGCATTCTAGATTCCATAACACAAGCTATAAAAGCTTACCATGGGTCTAGACAGCGTTATGTAGAATGTATGTAGAATATTAATATATAATCGCAATGTAGCATGCACGGCAATCCACACAAACCTCAGTGGTTTAAGGTTTGCTATGATTGTTATCGGAATGTATAATATTGTTGTAAAATAAATAAATAAAAAAAAATTTAGAGGGAAGATTAGTAATTTCTGTTGTTATATTATTTATGTATAAAAAACAAAACAGTCAACAGGAATGGGGGAAAACCAAGGCATTAAGATAATTTTGAGTTCTAAGTCTGTTCGTCAAGATCAGTATGATGCTGACTGAACACCTGGTTAACGAACGAGACTTTGGTAAAGGCTTTCCAGGAGTTTTGGCTTGGTTGGTAGTCGCTCCTGCACAAACCAAGTTAAATCAAATCAAGACAAATTATAGGAAAATTTCAAAGCGCAATATATAACACTATGATGATTATGAGTATATCGTAATTTCGTTCTCATGTAGTTGTTAGTAGTAGGCACCTACCTAAATAGATATTCCGTAGCAAAACCATAACAAGACCAAAATACGTATATCCGTGGAGAGCTCTTACATTTTAAATTTCGCATTAGCCGCCGTAATAAGCGTACAAAATGAGTAGTTCATAATAACCTGTGTGCACGTAGAGGTCGTCAGAACATTACATTTGGTTGGCTAATTGCCTCGTTGCGGTTGAATGCATTCTCTAAATACTCCTTAGTTTTTAGGTTGCTCTCTGAAAATGTAACTTAGTGTAACTGAAGTACCTATACCATAATGAGAATTGCTGTATTTGACTACAGTGGAGCTTAGTAGTTATGGAGTCGGCCTTACGATCGACAGGTCCCGGGTTCGAATCCTGGCCATTACACTACCGACGTGAACCCACTCCTAGCACAAGCAATTTAGCTTAGTTGGTGGGGTTGGAGGGAATATTAGTAACTTCCGTTCTAATATTAAAAATAAATAAACTTTGATCTCATACTGCATAAAAACAATAATATTTTGAGATAGCTCACACTCCAAAGTATGATACAACTGTTGGTTTTTTAGTCTCACCGAAACCGTAATGTTGCGGTCAATGTAAATAATAAAATAATACCAATGAAATCATTTTCAATGTGAATGTATATAACATTATTCAAGTACCTACATTAATTTAAGAGACTCGTATACAACACTCACATTAAATTTCAATTGTAAACGGCAATATTTCCGTGAACTTTTTTACGTGATATATTTTTATCTGTAAAACCGTTTCAACTGCCACCCCTTAAGTAAACAGCCCCTGGTTTTACATATTATTAACACCCTGTAAATTCCTGTACATTTACATTTGAGAAGAATATGGTTTTAATTTCACTGAAAATGTTTAATTCAACCTCCACACATTTCCATCATATAAGTTAACAAGCAATATTACCCTTATTTCACAATAAAACACTTTCAGTATGGACGCACTTTCTACAAATATCGCAATTCGGTACCGTGATCCAGTAATATAGGCATGACTGGCGTTTGTACAATAATATTGTGTCAATATTATCAAAATGATGTAATTAGACCGCCGAAACACATCATAATTGACTCGCCAGGAACTCCGGATCACAAGCTAATCTCATCTGCAATATGGTAGGTAGACGCACTACTGATTTGTGGATGTGGTTCTGATGGAGGATTTCGTCTCCAGGCTAACGGGTTAGAAATGGTAGGTTTGACTACCAGTCAAAGTCTTTATTCGTTGAATATGGTACAAAATGGTGTTTAGGTATAGTAGTACCTCTGCCAAGACTCTACCTAACCATAATAAGAATATACTATTTATACTGTTCATTGATGGCACTTGGTGGAATCCATTGTTACCACCTTTGGTAACCACCAAAAAAACCTTTGAGAATGCCGTAAAGCGAAACCAGTAAGGTGTAATAGAATAAATACTGTGGAAAAGTACAAGTGTTCTCAATATGTGTAAAAGTAAGAAGACTCCTCGCCATCAGTCAGATAACCGGGATTTGTACTCGAATGATAACGATTCCCCGTATTTCATTTCAAACATTATCTTTAGCCTACGAAGCAATATATTAAAAGGAAACCGATAGGTAGTCATTTAATCCAGAGGGAAAGCTGTATATATTCGCAGCTAGATCGAGTCGAGTTCAAGTAATTTTCAGTGATAAATCTCGATGACTATAAAAACGTAGAAAATTTACGTTTGTTTTTAACTTCTTTTACCAGTTAAATCCAATTTTATTTTTAATCAAACGACTTTGTCAGTGGGATCATAAAAAATCCAATTCACATTTTCAGAATAAACAGTTTCTTATTTACTTATAATACGATGACGAGCTAAAGTGAGATTTATTACTCTAACCTGAAGGTTTAAGATAGATTTAGATAATCTGATTCAAAAGGTATTGTTTCATTTTGATTAGGCAGGAAGGATAAATAAATAGGGGAACGCGGTCGATCCGATGTAAGATATTCGAGATATATGGCAGAAGAGATAAGGTTATCGTATTATGTTATATGTTCATAGTAAATTATAATAATAACATAGTTGTCATGGCGCACAAGGTTTCAGACATAATAATGGGGAAAATAACACAAAAATTTTTCACAGTTATCATATCAGTCTGTAGTTTAGTTGCCAAATAACCTTTCAGTGCATCTTGAGAGGCTCTTTAGAAGTCTAGTAAGTTACATCGTTGGGATCATGTTGACGCGTCACTCTAATTTTGACGAAATGGCTTCATGAGAATAATAATTAATAGATTTATTTTCAGATTAATTCGCATTTTTTTAATAGTTTCACAACTTAGTTAAATTTAAATTATAAGAAAGAAATAAAACATTTAAACTAGGCGAGAACAAGTTCATATTTTTTATTTATATGTCAAGTTGTATTTATTTAAAGCCAACTAGTTTCCAGGTTATCTAAACTGGCGTTGAGCCAAATACATCAATCAGTCCATCCATAGCAGTCGGTGAAATTCGACCGACACGTCGGGAAGTCAACGTTATCTTAAAATGGTACTAACCAACGCTCAACGTTCAAATTTATAATAATTTGCCAAGTACCATTTGAAACTATGACTGATGAAATATCTTAACTAATCAATAACTAACTTGTTCTGAATAGAATTTATAGAGATACATAGAAGGTCCAGTTCGGAATAATTATATATTACCCAATGATTTTCCGTAATAAATGTAACTAATCATCACGGTCATCAACATCTATACAAATACATACAAATAAATAAAATTGGAGTGTCTGTTTGTAATATTAAAATAACCGCTTTCTACTACATGCATATGAATGTATATACGGTACACATACCAAAATATATATTTTTAAATTTTTTGTCTGTCTGTCTGTCTGTCTGTCTGTCTGTTTGTTTTGGCTAATCTCTGGAACGGCTGGACCGATTTGGACGGGACTTTCACTGGCAGATAGCTTATGTAATAAGGAGTAACTTAGGCTAAAAAAAAAAAAAGAAATGCCAAAAACAAAAAAATAAACTGATTTTTTTTATTAAGTACATTCCACGCGGACGAAGTCGCGGGCACAGCTAGTATGGAATAATACACTTGTACTTTTCCACTGAGTTTAATTTTATTTCTGAACCTGACCGGTTTCACCTTATGGCATTCTCAAAGGTTAACAAAGTGCCATCAATCTACCAGTATAAACATAGAAATAATTTAATTGACTTTGTGTTCCAAGGACGGTTGTAAACATAGATTTAATACAATATATGTTTACAATGTCTATTAATGTACAAAGGAACCGAATTGCACCGTAATTTATCGTATGTTTTCTTATACTTTTTCTCACAAAAGAAGTCACCAATATAACCTTACAATTATACTATCTACAAGATAAAATACGGCAATCAAGTTTCTCTGTAATATATTTGATCCCATTATCAAAATTATAAATCATTTTTATCTTGCGTCTCGTCGATTTCCTCTATCTACGAGTATTGTTTGCGAAAAGTGAGGCTTTGTCGACTATGAAATGGTTGTGATTTCCTTCAAATATTATATCAAACAAAACAAAACTTTATGGCAATACAAATAAAAGATTGAATTGCTTGAAAATGTTGGGGTTGTTAAGGCAACGTGGCTTTTTAACCGACTACAAAAAAGTAGGAGATTCTCAATTCGTCTGTATGTTTTTTTTCTGTATTATTGGTATCTAAAATACTCGAATGACCGAAATATTTGGGTAAAAATATATGTGTATATAATAGTTTTATTAACATAAAGATTGTCATGTTTACGGTGAATTTTATACTTAACTGTGTGTAAATAAAATGTGTATATAGGATATACAAATTTAGTTTCTTTAAAAATAAAGATTAAATTCAGTTTAGTGCTAATTACTGTCGACTGCCAATTCTTGGGGTAACAAGGGTTTGATTTAGTAAAAAGTGACTTGGACTAATGGAGCTGGTCATTTATTACTTTTGACAAAATGATTCGATTTCGAGATAGACGAAAGTAAAACCAACGAAGCGAGAGAAAAAAGGTAAACAATGTTTCAGCGGTTCCAAACTTTTTTATTTGAAAATGATTACGTATCACTTCAAGCGCGTTCCAGACAGGAATAAAATTGCTCATAAGAGGCGGATCTGTCAGTTTAGAACCGCTGCGCCGCGCTGTGCTGACTGCTGACAGCTTTCCTGTACTACGAAACACGCAACGACAGCTGTCGTTCGGCCATTATCGCGTACGCGGGTTATGTGCGACAAGGACAGAGAAAATAATAGCTAGTTATCGCAACGTAACTCAGTAATGGTCGCTTTGTTTACTTTTTTTCTCTCGTCTCGTTGGCTTTACTTTAGGTTAGATGGGGCGAAATAAAAATAAACGTTGATTATACTACTTGGGCACAGAATAGATAATAGTACTACTTGGGTAAAGTAAAACCTAACATTCTAAGCAACACTATTCTATTACCAGCTCTTTAGGGATCCCATAGAGATTGACTAGTTAAGTCATAAACGTTACAGTATTACGATATTTTGAGCGGAGTTTTATAGCTCCCCTTTATGTTGGTGTAATAAAATGAAAAACATATTATGAGAGAAAAAGTTGCAATCCTGGCGAGACATGACACAGTAATGTAAAATCTTAGGTATCACTTCGCACTATGCGGAAGGTTCCAATTGTATGGCAAATGAATGTTTTCTTGTGCTAGGAGCATCTCGTGAGTGGGACTTTTTGTGACGTGTTTCTTATGAATGTGTAATCCAATTTTTGGTTAACTTACCCGTTCGTTTACCATTGTGTATCTCTCTATCTGAAAACTAGAAAAAGATAAGGTTAGAATCCTACAGTCAACATACAGCCAAGCCCATACAAAGTGCCTAGAGCTAGATGGCAATTGGCTCGCCTCATATTAAGAGAGACCGAAAGTTGTATTTGATGAAACATGAGTGATAATACACTTAGGGACTTGCGTCGCGTATTCGTTTTAGTGATAGAACATATTCGTGCGTTTAATCTTTATTAAAAGTAAGGTTTCTTTTACACTTAAATATAAGAAAGAATGCTCGTAAAATCCTTTTGTTCTAATTCTAGTTTTATGTTCGTTTGATTTGAATCAACCAATTAAAATAGCTACCTACATATTAACACCTGAATAAATTTTAATACATACCTATGCTCGAATTTAGGAATATGAGATCATTTAACCTCAATTATTATTCACGAAACAACGAGATAACAAAAATGACTCATACCACCTAATCATAATAGTAAGTGTGTTTTATTTTCAATTACTATGATGCTACCCAGATACAAACGTGCATCCTTGTGACGTATATATTAATTAAAGATAATCATCGGAGTCGTGCAGTATACTGTATACATATAATAAATCTGTTAGTTGTGTTGTTAGTTTATTCATTATTATATACCTACTAGTGAGACTGGTTGTTGACTCCTCAATTAACTTTGCGTTATAAAAGAAAAACCTGCTGGCATTGAAACATCAGTATCGGCATCACACGTTGATCAAGATGTTCCGTGTTCTCGCTATTTGTTGTTTCTTAGCCTTTATTAATATAATTGTGGCTACCCCACCGGTTGAGGACAAGCCTTTAGGTAAGTTTTACTGTGACATTCTGATTTAATGTTTCCCTTATTCAAGTGTTATATCGTGTCATGAAATATCTCTGAGTTTACGCTAAAATTATAGTTATTCAGTATAATATACGCTGTGCCTCCCGCAGCAAGTTGAACGTTAGGCAAGCCTAAAGGTCTACTTTTCAGTGTACAATATTTTTCATAAAGCGACTGCCATCTAACCTCCACAACACAATAACGATATCGTTTTCATGTAGTTGGGGAAGATTTTGGTAACATTAGGAATAAAAAAAAAATCAGTCAACTATAGGAATGTTAAAATTCTCTTGTCTCAATCCTAAAAAATACCGTTTTTCAACAGATTGTCCAGAAAATGAAGTCTACTATAAATGTACTTTAGCAGCCTGTTTAAAGAAATGTGCAGACCTTAAGAACCCACCACCTTGCCCCTCAATAGCACCAGGGTGTTATGTCCCAGGATGTTTATGCAAAGACGACTTCCTCAGGAATGATGAAGGCGTTTGCGTTCCTGTAAAGCAATGCTGTAAGTTTAAACTGTATTTGGTTATTTTTAATTCAACTGGATAATTTGTTATGGGGGTGTACGGTACCAAGATCTTCAGGGCTGAGGGCCTTACTAGCCAGCCGGTGCCCTATTGAATATCGAACAAGGAGCAGACTTTCTTCTGACTGACGCATGTTTGATAACAATTGGATGTGTAGAACACCGAAAATATAACCAAAAATAAATCATGAAGGTTGGATTATGCCTGTGGATGGAGCCGTTGATAACTAGTTTTATTAGATGAGATTAATACTACTTTCTATATTAGCGAGGTTTTAGAACACATCTTCTTGAATTTATTTCACATACTCAGGATTACTTGTATCTCATTCTCGAGATATTACTGTACGTATACCACACAGAGTAAATTGAACTAAAATTATAAAAAAGTAATAAAGACCTGAGTGGATATTACGTTTGATTATAATTTTGGGTAGCATTTGGACAATATTTCAGAAACAGTCGTGTAATTATTATATATTTTATCGTAGAAAACATTGCTGAAGTAATGACAATACTTGGAAAACTAAGTATGAAGATAATTATAATCACTTGATTTCACAATAAAACAATTCAATTGTTGTTGTAGTGTGTCCCAATTATTTATTTTTATAGTGTTTGAGATTATAAAAAACTGTGTACAGTTTCGCTGACAATTTCTATTGATCAAATTGAGGGTACATAATGATATACTTGAAAATTATATAAGTAGATGCTCTCAAGCCGCCTAAAAGTGAGGTTAAACTAAGAGAAAGGTTCGGAAAAGGACCTTGTGCCCTAAATATAAGCTTTGGATGCAACTGGGACTAACTCTTGACTTGAGTCCTTGACTTTAATTTGGTGATATTTATTTTATTTTATTTCCTTTACAGAATCACTGGCGAGGTCTGCGCTATGAAATGAGGAATACGTTGAAATAAATGTTAGAGAAGACATTTGCTTTTTAATATTAAATTTAATTACGTATCTATACATACCATACATCCCAATAGGCTATTTATTTTTTACTTTCGAAAAATGACCACTTTATTATAACATAATGAACTGTAAAAGTAAAATTTTCGTGCGACGAATAGTTTTTCTTTGATTTTGAAAATTCAATTTGTCGCGCCACCCGAAAACGCTCCATACAAAATCGTACGAAATTGTGACGCCACGCTTCTGTTACAGAAGCGTGGCGTCACAATTTCGTATTATATATAGTTCATAATAAAAGTTATTTAAAATTTAATGACGAATCTAAAATGTTATATATTTTAATTGAATTTGATTGTTTATATTTTGACATTTTTTGGGAATTTCAACTAATGAAAAGTCATGGTTTCAGTTTAGATATGCAATATTTTATTTTGCCAGGCATATTTTTTCAGAACAAGCTATCATTTTAAGCAGTATTGGGAAGAATCGACGACTTAGTCAAATACCCTATTGTGCAGATTAATTCGTGTATACTCTGGAGAATTCTTTTCTTAGGATATTTATGGAGTACAGCAGTTCTAGAACTTTGTCCCCTTCAATCAGCAGGTGCACCGCATGCAGGTGAGGTTATTTACCCCAAAACCTCTGGTGAGGCTCCAGACAACCAAGTATATTAAATGAAACTCGGTAATTAATAACCATAAATTAATTGAATACGTTATTTATTTTCTTAGTGGGTTACATAAATAACGGAGCATAATGCACCCCTCGCACTTGTTATATCGCATTTCTGTGCATAATGCAGTAGCAAACATTTTGCTGTAATTTCTAAGCTGTCTCCTGCATGTGCATCCTCTAAATTAAAACTTATTTATAACCACGTTCACGATAGTAGTTGGCCCTACCAAAAACTAGACAAAAACGCTAATTTTATTGCCGCTGCGATGGTAGCAGAATATTTATTTCCGAATGTAAAGTTCGGGTTCTTATCTAAACACAAAGAAATAATATCGCTTTATTATTGTTTAAAAAAGTTCCATTACTGTGCGTGACTGTACTTTATTGCACTTATTTAAACATTAGGGGCATACTGTAAAATCGGAGACAATGTTTTCATATTGGCTATTTACAGATCCCCTTCATATCCCCATATTGATAATTTCATAAATAACCTTGATACTGCTTTACTGTCCTTATCGAAAATGTCGTACATTGCCTTAGTCGGTGACATAAATATTGATATAAAGCCCAATAATCTAGACAAACACTGGAATGAATACCTCACACTTACTGCCTCACACGGACTACTACCAGCCCATCAGTATATTACTAGACAAGAAGTGCCTTGACCACGTTCTCTTAAAAACACAGCTGTCGACTACCACCGTTGTGATAAAAACGCAAATAACGGACCATCGGCCAGTATTCTTAAATCTTATATTGCAAGACCCAAAACCAATGTACCGCCATACTTCTAATGTTGTAGACACAAAAAGCATCCAAAAAGATATCGAAAGTACAGACTTCACCGCCATTCTCTTAACAAATAACGCTAATGACACAGCTAACATCTTAACATCCACCTTATCTGAAATAATAAATAGACACACACGGTACACCACAGTTCCAAGAAAAAACCGAAACATAAAGCAGTGGATTACACCTGGCCTACTCCGCTGTATCCGTAACAGAGACAAAATGCATCAAGCTCTAAGATTACAAAGAGACAATCCTATCTTAAAACTAACATACTCTCGCTACCGCAATTTCTGCAACACTCTGCTACGGAAACTTAAAGCAAATTACGAAAAATCTGAATTTCAGAAAAGAAAAAATAACCTCAAGGCAACTTGGGATTTAATAAAAGAAATTACACACTCCAAACATAAACCACCTCCACCCAGAGAACTCTTAACCGGTGCAGCATGTGAAATCAAAGCTGCTAATGCTGTTAACGACTATTTTGTCAATATAGGAAAAAAATTGGCCACAAGTATACGGAGAACAGGTGTGACCTCATTAGCTTGTTCCAGTCCCAAATCAACATGCAATTCCATCTGTTTCTTGGATACCGATTATGTTGAGGTAGAAGGTATCATAAACAACTTGAAAATCGACTCAGCGGTGGGCATCGACACTCTCTCTACCAACATACTCAAATTAACACGCAAAACTTTAATTCCATATATCACTCACATATGTAACCTTACATTCTCAACTGGGGTGTTTCCCGACGCCTATAAAATAGCTTTAGTTCATCCAATACACAAGGAGGGCGACAGAGAGAATGTTGGAAATTACAGACCCGTATTGGTATTACCATCCATTTCGAAAATTCTGGAAAAGCTACTGAACACTCGCTTACTAAACTATCTTCAAGCCAATAACCTATTATCAGACAATCAATACGGTTTTAGAGCCGGCGTTTCCACAGAAGACGCAGTAATACGTTTTTCGGAGGAGACGTCTAAGCTCATGGACAACAAAAGAAAGTGTATTGGAATTTTCTTAGACATATCCAAAGCATTCGACTCGGTTTCTATTCCAATACTCTTGTCGAAACTGGAACGAATAGGGGTACGTGGGGTTCCACTTGATATATTCACAAGCTATTTAAATAATAGATATCAGCATGTTAAGATAGGCGAAGTTGTGAGTGAAAAATGTAAAATTGAATACGGAGTACCCCAAGGAAGTATTCTGGGGCCCACACTATTCTTGATTTATATCAATGACTTGTGTTCCCTTTCTCTTACGAATTGCTCGCTGTTTACCTACGCTACTAAATAAATACTGATAAGTCTAAAATATTAACCTTTTCCATCAGCAACCGCACTCAGCCACCGACACAAATTGCTATAAAGGCTCCCTCTTGCTCGGAGCCCCAATCTTGCACTTGTCCCGCGCTACAAATTACACCTCACGTGAAATATTTGGGAGTACTTATTGATAGTCACTTTAAATGGTATACACACGTAGACAACTTGGTGAACAGAACAAGAAAATTAATCTATGTGTTTAAGGCGATACGCTGGTCAATGGATACCGATACGATTATATCTGTGTACTGCTCACTGTGCCAGTCACGATCATGTACTGTCTCCCAGTATGGGGTGGTGCTCGCAAGACCAATTACTAAAACTAGAAAGGGCTCAAAGGGCAGTCCTAAAAGCTGTATAGACTATATCAGGTTCTCACAGTAAGGAAACTATTTGTGCTTCTCAGTATATTGAGACAACATCATGCACCAATGGACGTCTCTAAGAGGCGTAGAGCCGATATTGTGTTTCCACACACTAGAATCTATAGTTCCTTTATCAAATGTCAATACCACTACCTAAGTACTAAGTTATACAATTACCTGAACAAAATACTTGATATCAAAAAACTTACCTTTTACGAATGTAAAAAGCGAGTAAAGGCATGGTTGGTGGATCAGACTTATGAAGGTATCGAAACACCATTCCCAACTTAAAAGTAAACGCTTCCACACACGAACACACACACACACACACACACACACACACACAAACGAACACACACACACACACACACACACACACCTAACTAGATTAAATAAATACAAAATATAATTATATATATAATATAATATTTATCTTATATAAAATATAAGATAAATAAGGATTATGATTGATTATAACTTAAAAAAATAAATAAACATTGTTCATTAATTTTTTATCAAATACATAATAACTACTAATTATGAAAACCTCTCTCAAACACTTTGAAGTTCACATAGGGACACATTTTATGACATAATAAACAGGAAGAACATTGATTCCCAAGTTACAGGCGTTTGCCTAGTTTGGGAACCAGGAAACCGAAAATAAAAATAAACTGTATATACCTACTGTGTGAAATCTTTTGTATCTACAAAGTTGTAATTCTCTTTGTTGCTGATATAAATTATTATTATTATTATATTGTTACGTAATTTTGTAGAAACAAGTAGCTATAGTGCCCGGTTTCGAATTTGGCAAATTGCATCTGGAAGAAAATTTCTATGGTGCATCTAAAGTAACAATATAAGTATATCACTGGGTACATCTTACTGAACAATACTATTTCTAAAATGTTTTCGATTTTCGAAACTTTATCCTACTTTGTATCGTGTTGAATATAAACTTCAAAGAGAGAGAGAGAGTTATAAATGTGAATATCGATATCGCTATCGATATCGGTATCGGTATAGGGTTTTCTTAGTTTTGTGGGGTATGCAGCGATTCGTAGTCTAGTTTGGATTACTGTTTAGTTTTGAAACAGTAGACTATCAGCATTTATAATTTTATTTTTAGGCTACCGGCTCCATTTTTACTTTCAGACTTAGTGATTCGATTTCGAGATAGACTAGGTTAGATGGATGGACTTAAAAATAAACGTTGACTATACTACTTGGGTAAAGTAATACCTAACATTCTAAGCAACACTATTCTATTACCAACGATATAACTCTTTAGGGATCCCATATAGATTTATAGATGGATTAGTTAAGTCATAAACGTTACAGTATTACGATATTTTGAGCGAAGTTTTATAGCTCCCCTTTATGTTGGCGTAATAAAATGAAAAACATATTAGGTATGAGAGAAAAAGTTGCAATCCTGGCGAGACATGACACAGTAATGTAAAATCTTAGGTATCACTTCGCAATTTCTTCAGCAAAACCCATTAGTGTTATGACATTCTGTTGGATGTGAAGTTGTGCTGGATGGGGCTGTTCAATTAAAAACGATTATATGGTTTTTTTTTGTAAAAAGATACGTCTATTTGACTTCACCTCGCCTGATAGCGAAGCTAAAGGCAAAGTCTCGGAAAGAGGGTCACCATCGTAAACATGTCCCAAGCTTGACGGCCTCATGAGATGCTTTTTGACGCCCCACTTAAAGGACCCGGGACTGTAGGAAGAAGGAAACTCGTGAGCTGGCAGGGCGTTCCAGGTCTTAATGGTGGGGCATAGGAATGATTCACCGAACCGCTTGGTTTTAGAAGGTATATACTGCACCATATGCGGGTGATCCCTGCACGTGTTGTCCTGTGGAGGAAATACCTTCTATAGATATAATTTTCATCAGTCCATGCAATTAGATATCTGTATATTCCTGTACTAAACACGGGCTATACCTAGGTAGTTGCTTAAGAGTAAGAGGTCATGAAATATTAGAATTCTCTCAGAGTGTGAATACTCTCATCACTAAAACTAAAACGTCCTAATCTATTAGTCGGAGACCTAATATTTTTGTCACTGCACTTAGAAAGAGACCTCAGAAAAACCTGGGCAATATTTTTGACCCCACACTTAGAATGTCTATCTTGCTCTATAGCAAAGAACGAGCGGTTGTAGGGATTTCTACAAAGAGAAGAAATACTGATCCCTTTGATCTACTTGTTTACGTTGTATTACACTACCAATAATATATATTTCAAAAAATAATGCAAAATTCGTAAAATTAAACGTTCTTCAAGTCAGCTCTTCCAGCAAAATATTACATCGAGCGTCCATATGCCACAATTTGTCGCCCCATGGACACATTAAGAGGAATATCATTTCACTAATGGACCGTTGTTTATATGTAGGTGTGGAAAAAGCGGCACAAAAACATCCCCCCGGGTGCTAGTTTAATATACAAACGTGTTGATGCGTGAAATATAATCATTATCATACATTTATGCGGAAGGTTCCAATTGTATGGCAAATGAATGTTTTCTTGTGCTATGAGCATCTCGTGAGTGGGAGTTTTTGTGACGTGTTTCCTATGAATGTATAATCCAATTTTTGGTTAACTTACCCGTTCGTTTTTCATGTGTATCTCTCTATCTGAAAACTAGAAAAAGATAAGGTTAGAACCCTACAGTAAACATACAGCCCATACAAAGTGCCTAGTGCTAGATGGCAATTGGCTCGCCTCATATTAAGTGAGACCGAAAGTTATAGTTGATAAAACATGAGTGATAATACACTTACACGCTTACCTTTTGTTTTAGTGTAAACAGTGACAACACATATTCGTGCGTTGTTCTTCCTTTGAAAGTATGGTTTCTTTTACACTTAAATATAAGAAAGAATGCTCGTTAAATGCTTTTGTTCTAGCTCTGGCTTTATGTTCGTTTGATTTGAATCCACCAAGTAAAATAGCTACATATTAACACGTGAATAAATTTTAATACATACCAATGCTCGAGTTTAGGAAGAGAAACATGGTAACATTTAACCTCAATTATTATTCGCGAAACAACGAGATAACAATAACGACCCATACCACCTAATCATAATGGTAAGTGTGTTTTATTTTCAATTACTTAAATGATGCTACCCAGATACAAACGTGCATCCTTATGACGTGTACATTAATTAAAGATAATCATCGGAGTCGTGCAGTATACTGCATATAATAAATCTGTTGGTTGTGTTGTTAGTTTATTCATTATTATATACCTACTACTTAGTGAGACTGATTGTTGACTCCTCAATAAACTTTGCGTTATAAAAGAAAAACCCGCTGGCATTGAAACATCAGTATCGGCATCACACGTTGATCAAGATGTTCCGTGTTTTAGCTATTTGTTGTTTCTTAACCTTTATTAATATAATTGTGGCTACCCCGCCGGAAGAGGACAAGCCTTTAGGTAAGTTTTACTGTTACATTCTAATTTTGTGTTTGCCTTATCACTTAGCCTCTTAGTTACGCGAACAAAAATTATAGTTATACAGTATAATATACGCTGTGCCTACTGCAGCAAGTTAAACGTTACGCAAGCCTTAAAGTCTCCTTTCAGTGTAGAATTTATTCATTCATAAAGCGACTGCCATCTAACCTCTACAACACACTAGCGATATCATTATTGTGTAGTTTGGGAAGATTTTAGTAATACTAAGATCGTTAAAATTCTCTTATCTCAATCCTAAAAAATACCGTTTTTCAACAGATTGCCCAGAAAATGAGGAGTACTATAAATGTACTTTAGCAGCCTGTTTAAAGAAATGTGCAGACCTTAAGAACCCACCACCTTGCCCCTCAATAGCACCAGGGTGTTATGTTCCAGGATGTTTATGCAGAGACGACTTCCTCAGGAATGATGAAGGCATTTGCGTTCCTGTAAAGCAATGCTGTAAGTTTAAACTGTATTTGGTTATTTTTAATTCAACTGGATAATTTATTATTGGGGTGTACGGTACCAAGATCTTCAGGGCTGAGGGCCCAAGTAAACCTTACTAGCCAGCCGGTACCCTATTGAATATCGAACAAGAAGCAGACTTTCTTCGTAGAGATGGGTGTCAGACGCTAGACGGTCAGACGGACTGACGCATGTTTGATAACAATTGGATGTGTAGAACACAGAAAATATAACCAAAAATAAATCATGAAGGTTGGATTATGCCTGTGAATGAAATGCTAGTTTTAATAGATGAGATTATCACTAGTTCTTATATTGGTTAGGTTTTAAAACACATCTTCTTGAATTTATTTTACATACTCAGGATTACTAACTCATTCTTGAGATATTACTGTAGGTATAATCATAACAGATGTATCTGATGAATGAAATGAAATACCACACAGAGTAAATTGTACTAAAATTATAAAAAGTAATAAAGGCCGGACAGTCTGGATAATACGTTTGATTATAATGTTGGGTAGCATTTGGACTATATTTCAGAAACAGTCCTGTTATTATTTTATATTTTATCATAGAAAACATTGCTGAAGTAATGACAATACTTGGAAATTGCGAGGATATAATCACTTTATTTCACAATAAAACAATTCAATAGTTGTATTATTGACGTGAAGTGTCCCAATTATTTATTTTTACAGTGTTTGAGATTATAAAAAACTGTGTATAGTTTTGGTGACAATTTCTATTGATCAGATTGATGGTTTATACTTGAAAATTATATAAGTACATGCTCTCAAGCTGCCTCAAAGTGAGATTAAACTAAGAGAGAGGTTCGGAAAAGGGACCTCGAGCAGTAAATATAAGCTTTGGATACAACTGGGACTAACTCTGTGATGATATGCAGAGTCTCTTCTATATAAGTACATCTCTTATATTGGTTAACCTATTTATTTGGTGATATCAAGCATTTTATTTTTTTTCCTTCACAGAATCACTGGCGAGGTCATCGCTATAAAATGAAAAAACTTGTTATGTTGAAATAAATGTTAGAGCAGAGATTTGCTTTTTAATAGTAAATCCAATTACGTAGCTATAAATAACATACATCTGAATTGTGCAGATTCAATATACCCTGGAGAATCCTTTTCTTAGGATATTTATGAAGCCCCCCCCCCCCCCCACATAGTTCCAGGACTTCGTCCTTCAATCAGCAGGTGCACCGCATACAGGTGAGGCTATTGACCCCGAAGCCCCTGGTGAGGCTCCATATAACCAAGTATACTGCCATATTATAATAAATGAAACGCAGTACCTAATTAATAACCATTAATTAATTAAATA
The DNA here is from genome assembly GCA_914829495.1 of Eilema sororculum. Lineage (NCBI taxonomy): Eukaryota > Metazoa > Arthropoda > Insecta > Lepidoptera > Erebidae > Eilema > Eilema sororculum. The sequence goes on along the minus strand of OU618545.1, from coordinate 8,119,284 downwards.
CGTTATTTATTTTCTCAGTGGGTTACATAAATAACGGAGCATAATCACCAATGCACAATGCATTATGCACCCCTGGCACTTGTTATATCGCATTTCTGTGCATAATGCAGTAGCAAACATTTTGCTGTAATTTCTAAGCTGTCTTCTGTCTTCGGCCACGTCGCTCGACCGTCGACGCCGTCCTTCGGGTGAAGGCGCTGGCGCAAGAGGAGGTTCGTAAGGGCGGGGTGTTATTGGCGGTGTCGCTGGACATCGCCAATGCGTTCAATACCCTGCCCTGGGAGTGCATACGGGAGGCGCTCAAATACCATGACGTGCCTCCCTACCTCTACAGGGTCGTTGGCGCCTACCTATCGGAGCGGTACGTGGAGTACCCAGGAGAGGATGGCAGCCTTCACAGGTGGGCCATGTGCCGCGGTGTTCCGCAGGGGTCAGTGTTAGGGCCCCTCTTGTGGAACATCGGGTACGACTGGGTACTCCGAGGAGCTCGCCTCCCGGGCGTCAACGTGACCTGCTACGCAGACGACACGTTGGTTACTGCCCGGGGGGCGACCTATGGGGACGCCGCGCGCCTCGCCACAGCGTCGGTGGCCATGGTCGTGCGGCGAATAACGATGCTGGGACTCGGGGTGGCGCTCAACAAGTCGGAGGCCATTTGTTTCCATGGCCCTCGGCGAGCGCCACCGGCGGACTCCCACATCGTAGTGAGTGGCACCCGGATCGAGGTCAAGTCTGAAATGAGGTACCTTGGGCTTGTCCTCGATCCACGATGGAGCTTCCGCGCTCATTTTAACCGCCTGGTCCCCCGTCTGATCAGCACAGCTGCTGCCCTTCGGCGGCTGATGCCGAACCTAGGGGGACCCCAGACGAGCAGCCGCCTCCTTTATTTGGGAGTGGTGCGGTCGATGGCCCTATACGGGGCCCCTGTGTGGGTCGACGCCCTGACGGTACGCAACATTGCCCTCTTGCGACGTCCGCAGAGGGTGATGGCCGTCGGGGCGGTAAGAGGATACCGCACCATCTCATTCGAGGCGGCTTGCGCAATGGCGGGCTCTCCTCCGTGGGAGCTGGAGGCCGGAGTCCTCGCGCTAGTGTATCATTGGCGCGAGGAGGCCCGGAGCCGGGGCGAGTTCCCGGCACCTTCGGAGGTGGGAGAGCGGAGGCTCCTGGTGAGACGGTCCATGCTCCTGGAGTGGGAGCGGCGGCTGGCCAATCCCATGGCTGGCAGAAGGACCGTCGAGGCGATCCGTCCTGTCCTCAGAGACTGGATGGACAGATCGCGGGGGTCGGTAACGTTCCGCATGGCGCAGGTCCTTTCGGGGCATGGATGCTTCGGAAGCTACCTGTGCCGGGTGGGACGAGAGCCGACCAGTGGGTGCCACCACTGTGGCGGCGATGATGACACGGCGCAGCATACCCTAGAGGAGTGCCCCGCATGGGCTGGGGAGCGCCGTGCTCTCATCGCCGAAGTGGGGACGGACCTCTCGCTGCCGGCCGTAGTTCTGTCTATGGTCGACGGCGGCGATGAGGCGTGGGCAGCGGTTCAGACCTTCTGCGAGACGGTTATCTCGCAGAAGGAGGCGGCGGAGAGGGAGAGGGAATGTGACCCCCTTTCCCTCCCACAGCGCCGCAAGAGAACCGGGGCTCGGAGGAGGCGGTACCACCAACTCCTCCCCCCCTAACCGGGCCGGGCAGTAGACGCGGGGGCGTCTGCTGCCCTTACATAGGCCTCGAGGTTGAAGGCGCACGTCGTGTCGCGTGTGCCTTGCCTAGGCGAGTGGCAGAAGGACTCCTCTTCTGCCGCACCAGAGATGGGCCTGCCGTGGATCAGCGGCGGGCGACCCACACGACGATGGCGGAAGATGTTGTTCCCGCCATCGTCGATATGTGGTGACGACGGACACCGTGGTGGTTTAGTGGGTAGTCTGGCCTCCTTCGAGGCTAGGAGTCCCACACGAAGCCCAATCCCTGCCCCCGTGGGGGGTGAGCGAAGTGCTTAAAAGCATTCCACCACGTAAAAAAAAAAAAAAAAAAAAAAAAAAAAAAAAAAAAAAAAAAAAAAAAAATGTTAGATGGATGGACTTAAAAATAAACGTTGACTATACTACTTGGGTAAAGTAAAACCTAACATTCTAAGCAACACTATTCTATTACCAACTCTTTAGGGATCCCATATAGATTGACTAGTTAAGTCATAAACGTTACAGTATTACGATATTTTGAGCGGAGTTTTATAGCTTCCCTTTATGTTGGTGTAATAAAATGAAAAACATATTATGAGAGAAAAAGTTGCAATCCTGGCGAGACATGACACAGTAATGTAAAATCTTAGGTATCACTTCGCAATTTCTTCAGCAAAACCCATTAGTGTTATGACATTCTGTTGGATGTAAAGTTGTGCTGGATGGGGCTGTTCAATTAAAAACGATTATATGGATTTTTTTTTTGTAAAAACATACGTCAATAATTTGACTTCACCTCGCCTGATAGCGAAGCTAAAGGCAAAGTCTCGGAAAGAGGGTCACCGTCGTAAACATGTCCCAAGCTTGACGGCCTCATGAGATGCTTTTTGACGCCCTACTTAAAGGACCCGGGACTGTAGGAAGAAGTAAACTCGTGAGCTGGCAGGACTTTCCAGGTCTTAATGGTGCGGCATAGGAATGATTCACCGAACCGCTTGGTTCTAGAAGGTATATTCTGCACCATATGCGGGTGACATCTAATCCCTGCACTTGTTGTCCTGTGGAGGTAATACCTTCTATAGATATAATTTTCATCAGTCCATGCAATTAGGTATCTGTATATTTCTGTACTAAACACGGGCTATACCTAGGTAGTTGCTTAAGAGTGAGAGGTCATGAAATATTAGAATTCTCTCAGAGTGTGAATACTCTCATCACTAAAACTAAAACGTCCTAATCTATTAGTCGGAGACCTAATATTTTTGCCACTGCACTTAGAAAGAGACCTTAGAAAAACCTGGGCAATATTTTTGACCCCACACTTAGAATGTCTATCTTGCTCTATAGCAAAGAACGAGCGGTTATAGGGATTTCTACAAAGAGAAGAAATACTGATCCCTTTGATCTACTTGTTTACGTTGTATAACACTACCAATAATATTTATTTCAAAAATAATGCAAACTTAGTAAAACTAAACGTTCTTCAAGTCAGCTCTTCCAGCAAAATATTACATCGAGCGTCCATATGCCACAATTTGTCGCCCCATGGACACATTAAGAGGAATATCATTTCACTAATGGACCGTTGTTTATATGTAGGTGTGGAAAAAGCGGCACAAAAACATCCCCCCGGGTGCTAGTTTAATATACAAACGTGTTGATGCGTGAAATATAATCATTATCATACATTTATGCGGAAGGTTCCAATTGTATGGCAAATGAATGTTTTCTTGTTCTACGAGCATCTCGTGAGTGGGAGTTTTTGTGACGTGTTTCCTATGAATGTATAATCCAATTTTTAGTTAACTTACCCGTTCGTTTTTCATGTAAGTCAACTAGAAAAAGATAAGGTTAGAATCCTACAGTAAACATACAGCCAAGCCCATACAAAGTGCCTAGTGCTAGATGGCAATTGGCTCGCCTCATATTAAGTGAGACCGAAAGTTATAGTTGATGAAACATGAGTGATAATACACTTATACGCTTTCCTTTTGTTTTAGTGTAATCAGTGACAACACAATACATATTCGTGCGTTTGATCCTTATTAAATGTAAGGTTTCTTTTACACTTAAATATGAGAAAGAATGCTCGTAAAATCCTTTTGTTCTAGCTCTAGTTTTATGTTCGTTTGATTTGAATCATCCCAGTAAAATACCTACATATTAACATCTGAATAAATTTTAATACATACCTATGCTCGAGTTTAGGAATATGAGAACATTTAACCTCAATTATTATTCCCAAAACAACGAGATAACAATAATGACTCATATCATCTAATCATAATGGTAAGTGTGTTTTATTTTCAATTACTTAAATGATGCTACCCAGATACAAACGTGCCTTATGACGTGTACATTAATTAAAGATAATCATCGGAGTCGTGCAGTATACTGCATATAATAAATCTTTTGGTTGTGTTGTTAGTTTATTCATTATTATATACCTAGTACTTAGTGAGACTGGTTGTTGACTCCTCAATTAACTTTGCGTTATAAAAGAAAAACCTGCTGGCATTGAAACATCAGTATCGGTATCACACGTTGATCAAGATGTTCCGTGTTCTTGCTATTTGTTGTTTCTTAACCTTTATTAATATAATTGTGGCTACCCCGCCGGTTGAGAACAAGCCTTTAGGTAAGTTTTACTGTTATATTCTAATTTTGTATTTGTCTTATCCAAGTGTAACATCGTGTCATGAAATATCTCTGAGTTACGCGAACTAAAATTATAGTTATACAGTATAATATACGCTGTGCCTACCGCAGCAAGTTGAACGTTACGCAAGCCTTAAGGTCTAGTTTTCAGTGTACAATATTTTTCATAAAGCGACTGCCATCTAACCTCCACAACACACTAACGTTATCGTTTTTGTGTAGTTGGGGAAGATTTTAGTAATATTAGGAATGTTCTCTTGTCTCAATCCTAAAATATACCGTTTTTCAACAGATTGTCCAGAAAATGAAGTCTACTATAAATGTACTTTAGAAGCCTGTTCAAAGAACTGTGCAGACCTTAAGAACCCACCACCTTGCCCTTCTATAGCAGCAGGGTGTTACATCCCAGGATGTTTATGCAAAGACGACTTCCTCAGGAATGGTGAAGGCGTTTGCGTTCCTGTAAAGCAATGCTGTAAGTTTAAACTGTATTTGGTTATTTTTAATTCAACTGGATAATTTGTTATGGGGGTGTACGGTACCTAGATCTTCAGGGCTGAGGGCCCAAGTTAACCTTACTAGCCAGCCGGTGCCCTATTGAATATCGAACAAGGAGCAGACTTTCTTCTCGGAGATGGGTATCAGACGCCAGACAGTCAGACGGACTGATGCATGTTTGATAACAATTGGTTGAGTTGTTATGAGTCAGCATGCACACTATACATCTCAGCACTAGCTTAGGTGCTCTTCGTGGACAATATTGTTAAAATAAATTAGTATCCACGAATAACACCTGCCAAAAATCTTGATAGGTGCACTTCTTGGACATGGCTAGGTGCTATTTGCACAGGTGCTGTTCAGCTGGGTACTCTAAGTGGACTACACCTAGTAGAACATCGGAAATATATAATGGATTATGCCTGTGGATGGAGCCGTTGATATTAGCTAGTTATAATAGACGAGAGTGACTCTAGTTTCTATATTAGCGAGGTTTTAGAAACAACTTTTTGAATTTATTTTATATCCTCAGGATTACTTTTATCTCATTCTCGAGATATAACAGCATATACAATCATATCAGATTTGTGTGATGAATGAAATGAAATACCACAGAGTAAATTGAACTAAAATTATAAAAAAGTAATAAAGGCCTGAGTGTCTGGATATTACGTTTGATTATAATGTTGGGTAGCATTTTGTACAATATATCAGAAACAGTCGTGTAATTATTTTATATATTATCGTAGAAAACATTGCTGAAGTAATGACAATACTTGGAAAACTGTGAGGATACACAATAAAACAATTCAATTGTTGTGTTATTTATTGATGTGTAGTGTGTCCTAATTATTTATTTTTATAGTTTTGAGATTATAAAAAACTATGTACAGTTTTGGTGACAATTTCTATTGATCAGATTGATGGTTTATACTTAAAAATTATATAAGTACATGCTCTCAAGCTGCCTCAAAGTGAGGTTAAACTGAGAGGGAGGTTCGGAAAAGGGACCTTGTGCGCTTAATATAAGCTTTGGATACAACTGGAACTAAATCTGTGACGATAGGCTGTGTCCATACATTAAGACCTACATACATTAACCTATTTATGCCTTGACTGTAATTTGTTGATATAAGGCATTTTATTTTATTCTATTTCCTTTACAGAACCACTGGCGAGGTCATCGCTATGAAATGAGAAAAACTTTATATGTTGAAATAAATGTTAGAGGAGAGATTTGCTTTTTAATATTAAATCCAATTACGCATCTATACATAGCATACATCCGAATTGTACAGATTCAATTGCGTATACTCTGGAGAATTTCTTTCTTAGTTTATTTATGGAGAACACAATAGTTACAGAACTTCGCCCTTCAATCAGCAGGTTCACCGCATGCTGGTGAGGTTATTTACCCCAAAACCTCTGGTGAGGCTCCATAGAACCAAGTATACTGCCATATTATATTAAATGAAACGCTGTAATTAGTAACCATAAATTAATTAAACACGTTATTTATTTTCTCAGTGGGTTACATAAATAACGGAGCATAATGCACCCCTCGCACTTGTTATAAGGCATTTCTGTGCATAATGCAGTAGCAAACATTTTGCTGTAATTTCTAAGCTGTCTCCTGCATGTGCATCCTCTAAATTAAAACTTATTTATAACCACGTTCACGATAGTAGTTGGCCCTACCAAAAACTAGACAAAAACGCAAATTTTATTGCCGCTGCGATGGTAGCAGAATATTTATTTCAGAATGTAAAGTTCTGGTTCTTATCTAAACACAAAGAAAAAATATCGCTTTTGTGTAAAAATAATAAAGCGATCCATTGCTGTGCGTGACTGTACTTTATTGCATTTATTTAAACAGTACAGTACATATTGATAAGAAATTTTGTAGATAAAAGTACCTATGGTACCCGGTTTTGAATTTGGCACATTTTATCTGGAAGAAAACTTCTGTGGTGCATCTAAAGTAACAATATAAGTATACCAATGGGTGCATCTTACTGAACAAAACTATTTCTAAAATTTTTTTTGATTTTCGAAACTTTAACCTATTTTGTATCGTTTTGAATTTAAACTTTAAAGAGAGAGCAGTAAATGTGAATGTTGATATCGCTATAGGTTTTCTTAGTTTTGTTGGGACTAAGTACAGCGATTCGTAGTCTAGTTGGGATTATTGTTTAGCTTAAAATTTTGAAACAGTACAATCAGCATTTATAATTTTATTTTCAGGTTCCCGGGGTTTAATTATTTCTTTTTAATTTAATTTATTTTCCTTATAAAATTTCCTTTAAATACGTGATTTTTTCTCCAAGTAACAACACTATTGAAATCCGTCTTTTTTAAATTGTACCTGAGTCATTTGTTATTTCCATTTCACCCCAGATATAGACTAGTAAAATTTCTCTTTCAGGCCCTATCTGCTTTTTCTCTCTAAATCAACATTTTTATTTCATTCTCAACGCAACCGCAGAAAAAATAACTTTTTTAAAACCGCCAGCCGACTACATCAACTGTATTTCTGTTGGAATGTGGACGAGAACACGAATTTTTGTGTACATTCGTGAGTGGGCTGTTTAAATATTTCGTGATATTCATAAACAGTCAGTTGTAACGGCCGAGATATTTTAAATTGCTTCATGAATAGTAAAACTTAGTTTGCGCACCGGAATTGCGTTATATAATCGGTGGTCGAGGTTATTTAAGAGCGCGCATAAAGCTAGAAAAAAGTCAGATTTCACCCGCACACTTCATACGTCCCGCTCTCGTCTGTCCACACGTATGTCGTCTCGCAGTATTCTGTGTGGCAGCTAACCGCTGTGTTTAGTACGCAGGCGCACAGTATACCCAAAATAATCAGATAAAATTTGGCAAAGTACGAGCTGGATCATTATCTATATAAGGTATACTTTGAACACAAAATAATTTTATTTTTGGTGATAGATAAAATGAGTGGGATTTGTAAAATAAACATAAGCATTGAAATAAAACCACTATTTACGGATTCTATCACGTATATTTGTCATTATTTACTTTTTAAACCGACGTTTCGGCTACTGCAAATTTACGTAGAATGAGCTCACTGCGTTGTTCAGTCTTGCTGGATTTTGCTGCTTACTGGGTTTGATTAAGTGGATGACTGGGTCCCAAGCTCGTGGTACGTTCCATCTATCCGACCTATTAAAATTTGGGTGTTTTTTAATTTCAATAGCCTTGCGGATCATTGTAGGAATAATTAATTATAGGAATAAATTAATAAATTAAAAATTAATATATAAATTTATTTTTGGTGATAGATAAAATGAGTGCGATTTGTAAAATAAACATAAGCAGCTTAGCTTTAATAAACAGCTTAAAATATAGTGGTCAAAAAATGAATGCATATTTATTGAAATCGTCAAATATTTATATTAAGACATTTTTATCACGATATAAATTTTAATAAATTTTCACTGTATTATTATAATTTGTTGTGTTTTAGATAAAATCTCCCTGAGAACTCTGACGATTCGCTGAATCATTTTACAGGTAGTGCATAAATAATACGAAAAAGTAAGTTAAAGAAATATTTATTTCAATAATAATTACAAAATGCTTACATGTACTTTCAATTTTGTTATAGGTAGATAAGAATAAGATAAATAAATGTATATTTAATACTGAAATTGGTTCAAGACGCCCTAAGATATTACTTTCAGTTCATAAAAGTAGACGATCACTGTAGAAATGTAATTTGAAAAATATCTTTTTAATCTATAATTGGAAATACAAAAAGAGTTGAAGCTATTCTATGAATATGACGTCAATAATGTGGATATTACGAGGCCGTTTACGAAATTTTGTATTTTTCTTGACCTATGTGATTTTAGAAATGTGATTTCATAGTTAAAAACTGTATTAATTCGAGTTTAAATGAATAAATAAGAAAGATCATCTCAAATACTAATGAGTAAATGAGCTAGGTACGGTATTTACTTATTTTTATTACATGATTTTGATTATTCTACCTGAAACCTACGCCTATTTGAATTTTTGTGGAAAAGGTTTAGGAAATGACCTATTAATTATTGTTTTGACGGCTAAACAGTGTGAAAAACTTACGACGTATAATCCTGATAACTATATATTTCTTGAGTGTATTACTTTTAACTAGTTCATACAGAATATGAAACTAAAAATATTCAATGTGGAATTTTTTTTCGAAAAATTCAAACCACAATGGGACTTCAACGCCAGAGTCGTGAACCCTGGCGTTCCAGTGCTCTTACTCTGAGCTAGCCTTCCACGGGCGGTCGTCCGTGTTCCATGTGGTCGATTTTTTCTATTACTTGTTTTATATTTGATTTGCTTGATTTATATAAATGAATGTTTAACCAAAGCAAAGGAAATGGCTTATTATGTAGTGAGATTTTGAAACTTACTTATCTAATATATTTTTTTATAAACTAGTCGGGATGTTCTCTACATTAGAAGTTGATCTGAAAAAAGGCAAAATAAATAGCCATGGTTCTAATAACTTCATTCACATCATTATCGTAACATAGTAACAGTTACTCAAAATAATTAAAACAACATGGTAAATATCCCGGTGAGTAATCACACTACATACATTATTAATGTGAATGACCATGTGAATCTCAAGCCATACCATTCTACTTGTTTATATTACACTCGACGCTGGCTAGCCAGTTCCTTTGCATGAACTTAGCTTACACGCTACTGCGTGTCTAGATTATACAACGTTGCATATTTTTTAATTCTATTTAGTGAATAGAATCCTAAATGTTTACTGAATGAGAGAAAAAAGCGATGCGACTGGATCGGATTCATCAGCCTATGTTATATTACGAGCTGAAGCAACTCTGAAAAGCATTAAAATTGATAATACAATGTAATAGTACTTTCGCAAAATATAATTATATTACTGCTATAAAAATAACATTAGTTACATACTTCAAACGCGAGGTGGTCTAAGACATCTATTTGATTTTCATATACTATACCCGGGCTGCCTGGCAACGGTTGATACAAAAATTGTACTTAGTAACGAACTAAAGAAAATAGGGAAATATTACTTTCGACAACTAGCCATGAGTTGAATTCTTAGTTGTTTATATTCTCTTTTAGAGTTTATCTTTAGATTTTTTTAATTTCCCATAATTTCGACGAACTTTTTCGACGGAAAACAGAAAAACAGTCCTGTCGTCTCAACGGGGCAACCCCGACTAATTGATGAAACAACAGATGGCCGGCACCTCGCGTCAGGTGCGATAGCAATAGACCGTTATGCGCGGAATAAGAACGTCGTAAGCGCCGAATTAGTTTTTTTTAAATTACTCATAAATTCCAGATAATTTTAACAAAGTGAAAAATTGAGTCACTAGATTTTATAATTTTATACTTTGTACATAAAAATTGACTCAGTTATATGAATAATCTTGAAAATAAATCAATTTTAATCAAAAATTAGGCCTAACTTTGTGATCTTATTTTATCGACAAAATATTATTATTTTATGTTTTTGCCAAATTGAGTACCTTTCAGATATAACGTATTTTCTATTTAAAAAAAAACAAGCTCATTTGTGGCACACTTTCGGGTATAAAAATCAGATCAAAGATCGGCAATTTTCCTTTATACCCCCTCTTAAGTACAGTACAGTACAGTAAGACAGCCTCCGTGGCGTGGTGGTAGTGCACGCGACTGCCACGCAGAAGGCGCGGGTTCGATTCCCCCTCAGTGCAAATATTTGTATGCATGAATATGGCTATTTGCATTGGTCTGGGTGTTTCTATATATAATACGTATGCATTTACAAAAAAAAAAGTATATAAGTATGTTTATCCGCATTCTAGATTCCATAACACAAGCTATAAAAGCTTACCATGGGTCTAGATAGCGTTGTGTAGAATGTTGTGGAATATTTATTTATTTATTATTTATTTATTTAGTTTTCAACCTCTTGGAGTCATTATGCCTGACAGCCTCTATGGCGTGGCGGTAGTGAACGTGACTGCTACGCAGGAGGTGCGGGTTCGATCCCCGCTCAGTGTAAATATTTGTATGCATGAGTATGGCTATTTACATTGGTCTGCGTAATTCTGTGTATAATATTTACAAAAAAAAGTATCTAAGTAGGTTTATCCACATTCTAGATTCCATAAAACAAGCTAGTCAAGCTTACCATTGGTCTAGATAGCGTTATGTAGAATTTATTTAAAAAATATATAAAAAAATAAACTGGTTCGTTTTTTAATTAGGTTAGTAATTCAATTCCGAATGTGCTGTTTTTTCAAGCATAATAAATTTGACATGTTGATGAGGCTTGTCAATGGTTAGATACCTACATGGTTTTGCTGAAATACTAGCCGTGGGTCACCATAACATTCTACAACTGCAGCAGCACTCATCGCATAACACTGAGGACCATATATTATCTCTCAAGTCTCTCACGTGGCAAATTTTTCTCATAATTCATTGATCGAAGGAACTTAGGAAACATGAATCTTATCCATCATAGTGGGGCTACAGGTACGCTGGTATGTACTATTATCTGTTCCGTGACAGGTCTTTATTTCAAAATGACAGCTGTCAAATTATACGCTTGCTCACCAGCGGCAAAGGTACAGTATTTCAGCCTATTTCAACGGCGCGCGTTCAGATATCCACATGTAGAGTGGTATAGGCACGTTTCTATTGTTAGATTTCAATAGAGCGGCCTGCGTAATTTGCATAAGGAAAGTTCAAATTTAAGGAACAATAAGCTGCATTATTCAAGCTGAAATTCTACAAGTTATGGCTTGTTGGCTGTTGGCGGTTTTATTGCACGTGCTACAGGATTTACTTGCCTTTAAACATACCTCCATTATTTAATGCAAGAACTTTACTCGACGTATTTAGATTGCAGTTTTTATTGTCGACTTATATGTTACTAGCTTTTGCCCGCGGTTCAGCCCGCGTGGCTGTCGGTTATCGCGACCAAACCGAGCTTATGTCCTTTCTCATGGTCTAATCTACCCGTGTACCAAATTTCATCAAAATCGGTTCAGTGGTTTAGGCGTGAAAGCGTAACATACAGACAGACATACAGAGTTACTTTCGCATTTACAATATTAGTATGGATATAGGTTGGGAGTTTGATCCCCATTCACTCCCAAAAGAGCCGCTATACCGATCAAAAATAATAACTGGACCTTGAGCTCCAAAGTGTGAACTTCAGAAACCACTAGGAAATCGAAAGAACGAAAGACAAAAGTATTTTATTTAAGATACGCATCATGAACAGTTCAGGTATTCAATGAAACTATTATTTGTATATGTGACTTGTGAGATTCAAATCGTTTTAAGATGTTGGCATTAGATATTACTAACAAATACCAAATCCCATATCATGAAAACTAATAGGTACTACGTTAAATACTATTTTGTGCATACAACATAACGTCTCAATAAACACGTAAGTACATAATCCTAACTAAGACCAAGACTTATAAAGACATAATATAGCGTACAAACAGAAACTGTATGTACTTAACAAGCAAACACAAACACTTCAGAAGCACTTAAGTCCAAATGCACTTCACTTTAACGGTTATTGAGTTACAGTGTACATTATTGCCATATGTTTGGTTCAATCAAACAGTCCAAGGATGTATGTAAATGTAATATAATCTCCCGTGTACACTGAGTACCGGTTTGTTATGTAAATAACAGATTACAACTAAATTCATGGTTTCTCATTAGTTTGTAACGACTGTTCACACAATATATTAAATTTAATAAAGGCTGAGCGTGGTTTTCGGCCGCATTCGAAGCTCCCCTCGTAACCTGGGGTACGTTTACTCTTTCCCGTCTTCTTCAGATTTAGTTTATATTTTTTATGGGAAAGAAAAACTGAGCAAGAGTCTCATTCATAAAAACACCCTTCAAACTATACATGCGCCTGGCTATTACAGTCCGTCAAATCTAAGAAGTACCGTTTGACAGTTCTGACAATTGAATGATAGGGATGGGATGAAAAAATCGATTACTATAATATCCGAACTTTAAGAGATCGATTACTATAATATCCGAATTTTAAGAAATCAATTGTTATAATTAAATAAAAGAAATGTTTAGGATATTTTTTTATTCACTACTAGTACTAGTATCGTCGTCTTCGTCATCATCGTCATTTAAATTAATGACCAGTTGATTGTCCATTACATTATCAAAGTGTACGTCTCTTTCGAAGTCGTCCATTATTATTTTCTTTGTTTTTTGTACTACTTTACTCCAATCTTCCTGTGTAACTTGGGCACATGCTTCCTTTAATAAACCTTCCATTTTCTTGACACTGAAGGGTGGTTTTGTGTTGTGTCTTGCTGCATAACCTGTAAAACAATAATGTAACTATTTGATAGCAGACGAAAACCATTGTTTAAATTATAAATGTTAGAAGTACTCGTGTTATTATTATAATATTATAAAATATTACCTTTAACTTGGGCCCAAATCAGTTCAATGGCATTATATTGGCAATGGTACGGAGGAAGTCGTATGACTTTGTGCCCGTGCTCTTCGGCCAATTGGTCAATTACATATGTCGGTTTTGGTGGTTTATGCAATTTCACTAACTGTAATAATTCAGCTTTTAATAGTGACATGTCGGCATCCACTCCTTTTCTTTGCAGCCATGCCACCAAATCTGCTTTCTTATTGGCTGACGTAGGTGCTTTATCAATTTGCACAGAGTGGTATGGGGCATTATCCATTATAATTGTGCTGTTAGGAGCGATATTCTGTAATAAATTTAAGAACCACTCTCGGAACCTTACTGCGTCCATTTCTTCATGATACTCTTTAGTGCTTTTGGATTGGAAAGCTAATAAAGAGTTTTCCACGAAGCCTGTAGACGCTGACCCAGCATGGCATATTATGAGGCGTCCACCTTTTCCTATCGGCACCTTCGAGCACGAAGCTTCAGAATCATCAGTCCATGTTTTCGGCACAGAATGGTTGGAATTTAGCCAAGTTTCGTCCAAAAATATTACATTATCCCAGTTTATAATTTGTTTAACTTCGCGCAGGAATGTTAGTCGCTGCATAATTATGTCATGTCGCTCCATAACAATTTTTCGTTTGTCAACTTTTTTGTATCTGAAGCCAATTCCTGTTATTACCGTTCTCAACGACTCTATGCTTCCCTTATACAGCCCTCTTTTAAAGTTGCACATAACTTTGCCAATGTTGGAAATTCGCCTCTTGTAAAATACCCGTATATATGGTTTCTAATAGCATGACTATCGAATTCATCGATGCCTGTCACAGGTTTATTTCTTTTTCGTTTTTTCGGTGTGTGAAGTACGTTACTGTCACTCCCCGAAGGCCCATATTTTTCACTTAATATTTTGCCAACGGTGCGGCTACCAATACCGAGAGCTTCACTGACGCGATCCCGAACTTGTGTAACTGGCAGTAGAAGTCCACCATTTTGAGATTCACGCTCAAAATACTCGTGTAATTTCACCACCAATTCACGAGCCTGGCTGTTCAAAGTACGTCCTCTTTTCGACATTATTAATAAACACTTGCTTAGTTCGGAGTCCAGTATAAATATTGCCAAGGTAAACGGATAAAGAATGATCAGTCCAGAAAAGTAATAGCCAAGTCACAAATTGTAAAACACAAACGAGAAAGCAAGTACGCGCACAGTCAGCTTCCAAGATGGCGAGAGACTGCTGACGCCGAACCGACCGAGCGGACCGCGTGCGCTTGTAGTTGGCAGTGTTGCCAGAAAAAAATAATTGTAGAGACTTGGACACCTGCGATTTTGCCTATTGACCTAAAAATAATTAAATTAATTTATTTTAGGGTATCTGTGTATTCAGTGCATTATGCGGTCGCGCAGTAACGTCGTTAATTTATAACATCAGGCAACAACATTTTTGTGAATGGGTTCTACATACCTTATTTTTATTAGTTTTAGACGTAGAAATAAGACTTAGAAGAAAAAATTGTAATTGTAAAATCAATGGATGTGCTTGTTAAAAATTTGTTTATTTCTCTGTAATATGCAAACCCATACTATCATACACAAAAATAAATGTAAAAAACACTATCCCTGACTCCATTTACTATTTCGACAGCGTTAGCGCGAGAAACCCCGACTTATTTGGGCGCGAAAAAAAAAAATCGACAAATCGCTTTCGACAACTTTTTAAAGAAGCAAATATATTTGATTTATAAATACGTATTTTTGGTGAATGGGTTTTATCTCATATTTTACGATTACATAACTATTTAGTTATGTAATCGTAATATGTGAGATAAATCCCATTCACATGAAAAAATATTTGTTTGGTTGTCAAGTGTAATTTGTAAATAATACATTCGATTTTTCGTATTTAACGATTTTTTTGCATACAAGTGTATCCGAAGAGTCGCAACACTACGTGCAGTGACCTAACTACGTAACTTTGTAATGAGGTCAAGAATATAACTATTAGAAATTATTTACTGTGTAAATATGTGTTATTTTGCTTTGTTTGAAAGTTTTCAATTACATTTAGATATTAAGAATTGTACATTTTTAGATACAATAATGAAATCTTTCTAAATTCATGGTTTTATGAAAAAGGTTATCGAAACTGAATAATGTACGTATGAACAAAGTTGTTTCGGTTTGAAAAATATGAAACGTCAAACGGTACCTCTTAGATTTGATGGACTGTAGAAATAATTCAAAAATGTGTTCCATTTTCAAACTTTTATTCTTTTGTTTCTGTGATTTTCATTGTAGGATTATTGCATTATATTGTGATTTTTTTACTTAACTATGACTGAGGAAGGGTCTCGGTACAGCTCTATACAGTACTCCATTTCCTGCATACTGCTCTGCAGCAGAGTCACAATAGTAATAAATACCGATCGATTATAATATTGTGAGGGTAAGTAAACATAAATTTATGAATTACGTGTGAAAATTGTTTCATTTTCCCAACCCATCAAGATGTCGATTTTAGGAACATTTTTATATATTTTAAATCGACGTAGACTAATATATAATCGACGGGTTCTATCAGTTCTACGTATTTGGGTTATCAAAAATCAATGTTTAAAAATGATTGTAACATCATTCATTGGTTTCGGTAGTTCGTAAGAATATCGGCGGATGACTCCACTGTAACACCCTCCCTAACCTATACCATCCCCTACCTATTTCGACTTCCGATTTATTATAAAAACATACTTATACTCAAACGTTTCCGAATTCCTACCTACTTAGTAACTAGTTTGGCCAATGATCGTTCTAGTGGGAACTAGGACTCTTATTATGATCCAGTAGTCCCCCTCGTTCTATAGAGGTAGCTTGTGCTGTTGTCCTAAATTAAGTCCCTACTTATCCAATTCACCTTCCTAACATAATTCTGTACCTACTTAATTTACTTAATTATCGCAACATATAACCTATCGTGATTGTTTGGAAAACAGAATGTAATGAACTATTAATAAGATTACCTACCTAAATTTCTAGGCTAACCTATTTTTAGGTTACTAATTTAAATTTAGAATATGATAATGAATAAACTTTCTATCGACGTAATGTAAGCGTAATAAGACTTATTTCGAGGATTTTAGCAACAGAGTATGTAAGTGAAGCGAACAGTAATAATACACAAATATTTTTATTTGCCCCCCCCCGAGGTCAGGGCTCCTCCAATACGCCATGACAGTGAGTTGCACCAACACAGATCAACTCCCCTCTGCCTTATAAATATAGCAGACGCCACTTGGCCTAGTCCACTTTGTTCAAGTTATACCGCGGCAGCCGGTATAACCCTTTACCCCAAATCCATAACTGGATTACACTTGTATTATATAAATACAAAATCGTGACATTCAATTACAAGAATGTTAATATTCGTTAATGATAATTTCTCTCACTTATTACAACCGAATAAGCTCAATTGAATACAAAAGTTCAGGCATCACTGTGCATATAGTATAATATACTGATAGTTGCGATCAAGACCAACTCATTAGAAGCCGTAGATTTCAATATAGAATAGATAGGTATTTCATACAGTAGTCTACACTTGCTACACTTCTGATTGAAACTCATATAGAAATTACATCTTCTATTGAAGACATTCATATACAAGAACTTCCGTCTAGGTTACCGGACAATAGAACATAGGTCCATAATTGGACGGTTCTCAACTACCGTGAGAATGCTCCACTAATATCCATTCAACCCAATTCAATCAAATAAATGCACCAAGTATTATATTTGGTAATATAAATAATATATTGAATAATGACATTCATAATCAATCGGTCTATGGTATCCAATAGCCAAATGACTTAACTGAATCTTACTAGATTACATGTAGATAGGTGAGTATTTAACCACCTTCTGATATTCGTCACAATGATAACCATGCCTTTCACATTCAACTGGTATTATGTAAGATCTATTTCACATTTTATTATGAAGGTAGTCAACACTGAGGATACACTTTAGATAATCGTTGTTAAATGCCTGGATTCCAACCCGAAATCCCCCAGTATTCATTCACACCAAAATAATAGCCTAATAACTTCATTATAATGAAAACCGTTCACATAACTTAAACGCAATTAACTGACTATCAAAAACCTATACAAATTCGATTCTACCTACATAGCCGACGTCCTATATTACCGCGAGAAGAATGTGTACCTATTCCTTCTACCTATAAAAACTATATATGTGTTTTAACCCCAATAAACTCCTCCCTTTAGTTAATTCTAAACGTGTGGTGTGTAATGTACCTACTCCTATTCTGTAAGGGAACAAGCTAGTCAGACTTAATTTTGTATGACCTATGACTGTGTGCTTGCCTTAGTTAACGGCCGAAGCCAGGGATGTTAACTAAAGCCCTAACGAGATATATAATTGTGTGTATAAATAAATATATAAATAAAGACTGAGCTATCAGCTCCAACGACACCGATACTTCGGGCCACTGGTCACCGATACCCAGAAGGCTTTATTCGACCCTGAGACAGGTAAAATCGAATAGCTGCTCGCCTTAACTTGATCAGCTCCCTAGCTAGACAGAGGACAAGGGCTTCGTTGGCACCGTTAGATGTTCCACCCAAGACCGATCACTTCGATTGGCTTTCCTAAGGGACTCCTAGCTAAAAACCCCCCCATCACTGCTGCTTGTATGTTATCTACTGATTCTACCCACTTCAGAATCCCTAATCTCCATTCCCATCCTGCCTTGATTCATGAAGTCACGGGGAAGACTCTCCCAAGCGTGAGTAACTACTCCATATGAGCCCTTTAGCCCATACTTCGCAGTCACAGAATTGGTGTCCTATCTCAGCATAAATCGAGGCGGGTTTATATAATATTCACTAATACCCCAATTCGATATTCAAAATCCTAACAATCCACTCGACAGGTAGATTTCCAAATCTCCGTTCCCATCCTGCATTGTTTCATGAAGTCACGGGGAAGACTCTCCCAGGCGTGAGTAACTACTCCATATGAGCCCTTGAGCCCATACTTCGCAATTACAGAAATGGTGTCCTATCTCAGCATGAAACGATGCGAGTTTTATATATTCTCAACACTTGAAGTTACGTTAAGATTCTCAAATAATTTCAAACGCGAATAAAATTAATGTACAACGGAATTTTAACATAGTAACCTCCCAGTACCCTCTTAACACAATTTATAAAACGCGAAATGACCCACCAGACTTTCTACTCCTGACCACCTCTCTCCAGCAGCTCCCAACAATTAATGAATAATCTTTTCCCTGTCCTCAACTATCCTCACCCCAACCGCAATGATCCCTACTTCTCGAAACAAAATATCGTACGATTCCAACCAGCCAATCGTAGCGCTGTTTGAAATCATTGTCAAATCAATATATCCACAAATAATTCTAATTTGGATTTATCTTCCTAGAAATCGTTCAAACTATAACTTAAAATTATTGTATTTATTTTCAAATTAACTGCGATCAATTAATATCGACAAAATCTTATCCATTTAGTATTTTTGCTTAAATATGTAACGTATATCTCTGATATTCGACCAGAACTTCCTTCACATACGAATTTCGTTCAAAAACTTAAAGTTTAATAAAACACGGCATTTGAATATTCAAATAAATAACTGATTTATAAATGTCCTTATTTGTTTAATTAATCTTTAAAACCAAATTATCGTAATAATTTATCACGTAATTTTATATTCAAAAAGGTTTTTCTTCATTTCTCATATAAATAAACATAATTTATATTAGCGCCATCTGTGTGATTAAGAATGTACTTCTACTACAACAGATGACAGATTTCGTTCCGTTACATCTCGACCCCCTGAATGTTGACGCAGGTACAAATCTTTCCCAATTTTGTCCGGAGTAAAGATTCACCCTAACCTATAACCAATATATTGTCATTGAATATTATCCCAATTTAAAATCTTCCCTATAATTAGAAAATGTTGAATCCTCCCTTACATAATCGATTCCAGTTATAATCCAATTCCTGCACATTTTTGTTTTATGTAGTGTGTAATTTAACCCAACATCAAAATAGTTACCACTCGAGCCCACCGCCAAGTTTGTTAGTGAACTTGATCTCAACACGACACAATATCCAAGTCAGAATTTGACTCAACACTGAAGGCAGTGGGTTGTGAGGCCACTGAACGATAAGCGAACCGGATAAGAGATGAGGCAAGAGACGCAATCTTATGCTCTCTATGCGATCTAATATCTCCACCCTCGCGTAAAAGCCAAATTCCTTAAAGACTATTAGACAATAACGTATGTTTACGACTTCACCCCACTTGAAATAGAATCGACAAGCAAGTACTCTGATATGGGCGTATGTATAGTGTGCTTAGATCTTGGCCTTGTGAACCGAATTGTATAGTTGATGAATTATGAAAGTACCTTAACGGTATGCCTAGACTTTTGATTTCTCAATATCAAAATATGTCTTTTAACCTAACTCCTGGCAATCCTTCATAATCCAACATGTGGTGCGTACAGGGAATCAAACCATAACACGACCTCTCAAACACTCCCCCCCTTTAAAATAATACTGATTGGGATGACCCTCC
Source organism: Eilema sororculum (assembly GCA_914829495.1). Taxonomy (NCBI): domain Eukaryota; kingdom Metazoa; phylum Arthropoda; class Insecta; order Lepidoptera; family Erebidae; genus Eilema; species Eilema sororculum. The sequence continues at coordinate 8,099,325 of OU618545.1, read as the reverse complement.
ATTCTGAATTTAATGACTACATCCAGCTCCACTTCAGCCTTCCACATCTATTTTAAATCCCAATCATACCTAGTCGACAACCCTTTTGCACTATCAGAGTCCGCTTTCGCGACTTTTCTCGCTGCCAACCGATCAGCATTATCATGTAACAACATAGAGGTGATTATGTTTTATTTCATTTTACATATCCTACTCTTTCTTGTACTCCCTTTTATCTAATTTATGTAGATGTTAATTCTTTTTCCTTATATATATAAATATGTACACATATAGATATAAATACATATACATATATATTTTATGGTAAAGCCGCCCTACGCCCCACCATCTGAAGGGATGATTTGATTAAATTCAATTTGATAAAATAAAAATAAATCTTATTATAATAATGAAAGATTTCTTTCTTTACTAATTTCCACCTCATACCGTCAGATGGGCTTTACCCTATCCTCCAATTTTGTCTCTCTTTTTTTTTTTTTTTTTTTTTATTTTTTATAATTAACCAATACATCTTACAAAACTACATTTAAATATAAAAACTACAACTAATCACTATAACTTAACTCTAAAGTCTAAACCAAAACACTACAATACAACAATTAAATCAATGTAACTTATAAATCCTACAATCTTAAATAATGACTCCCCGATCCAGCCCCAGCTTCAAATTGTCAAATGTAATATTTGGATAAATGTATAGCATTAAATTTTCCTCTTATTTCCTTGGTTTGAGGATCTACCAAAACATACACATTCCGATAAGGACTTTCTGCTATAAGGAATGGTCCTTCATATATCGCCTCGAACTTCTTGGTTAATTTTAAAGAAGCGTCAGACTTGTTTAATCTTTTAATTTTCACCAAATCTCCCACTTGATATTCAACTAATCTGTATCTTTTATTGAATTTTAACTCACGATTATCCGCAGCTTGCCGTAAATTTACCCTCACCTGTTCTCTAACACACGCCAAGTCCAAATCTACCCCCTCCTTATCAATAATCTGATCGAAAGACAGACAAGTTGACTCTCCATACATTATTTCACAAGGAGTAAACCCAGTACTTTCATGGTAAGTATTATTATATAATTTTTCCAGTTTAGGTAGAGTGTCAACCCAACCTTTATGATTTTTGCTATTATACGTCCTAAACAATCTTCCTAATTCTCTATTCACTCTCTCCACTGTATTTGGACGAGGATTCCTAACTGTTGTGTAAACTACTCTAATCCCTAGCAACTCCATTTCCTCTTTCCACGCATGACTAGTAAACTGAGTTCCATTATCCGACATTATAGCTTTCGGTTTTATAATTTCAGTAAATTTTTTCACTTTGCTAAGTACCGCTCTCGTAGTAGCCCTTTTTAAATCAAAAAATTTCACGAATTTACTAAACGAATCCTGTAATACTAATATGTAATTCATCCTGAATTTCCCTGACGGTAAAGGCCCGTATATATCCACCATAACTAAATCTCCTATGTCTTTCGTAACAATTGAGCAACACGGTCCCACCTTATTGGAATTAGAATGTTTCGTCAATTGACAAATACCACAAATCCTAACCAATCGTTTAACGTCCTTGGTCAAACCCTTCCAATAAAACCTTTCCTTTAAATATTTCAGCATCTTATAACTACCCTGATGTCCCATTTCTGAATGCACCTGATTAATTATTTCCTCTCTAAGGCATTCCGGTAAATAAATCGAACACCCTTTACCCCCCCCTCTCTCTACAAATAAAACATCCCCCTTTAGTTTGCATTTACTAGCTATCCCTACTAGCGCCTTTCCCGACCTTTCTGATTCGCAAATTTGTTCGATTAGCTTATTTATTCCTGCATCCTCTCTCTGTAAAACTGCCATTTGCTTTAATTTCCGAAATAACACCTTATTTTGTTCATTTTCCATATATAAAATACTAGGCATTTTAATCTTTTCCTCCTGTAATCTTTCCCCCTCCGGTGGATATCGCGATAATATGTCCGCCACTACATTTTCACTCCCCTTTATATATTGAATTTCATATTGATAATTTTCTAAATAATTGATCCAACGAGTTATTTTAGCATTATACAATTTCCAATTCTTAACAAATAACAACGCCCTATGGTCGGTCCGAATAATTACTTTTGCACCCCTCAAATATGTTTCAAATTTTTCTAGACAACAAATTACCGAATAAAACTCTTGTTCAGTCACCGTCCAATTTAACTGCGCCCCTCTCAACGCCTTACTATGAAAACCTAACACATTCTCTTGCCCATTATCATCTATTTGATATAATACCCCAGCTAACCCCACTTGCGAACAATCTGTCTGTAAATAATATGGTTTAGTAAAATCAGGATGATGCAATTGTATGGTTTTCATGAACGAAGCTTTGATACAATCAAAGGTTCGTTGCTCTAACTGTCCCCAGTGCCAAACTCTACCTTTCTTCAACATATCATATAATGGTTGAGCTAATTTATTGTAATTTTGAATAAACCTCCTATAAAAATTACATAACCCCAAAAAAGCCCTTACGTGTTTTATTTTCTTAGGAATTGGAAAATCTTGGATAGATTTGACTTTGTCTGGATCAGGTTTTAATCCACGAGTAGAAATTATATATCCTAACATTTTAACCTCCTCACAACAAAACTCACACTTCTTTATATTGCAAGTCATCCCAGCCGCGTGTAACTTCCCCAACACGACATCTAAATGCTCTAAATGTTGAACAAAGGTTCCCGTCGTTATTATGGCTAAATCATCCAGATAATTTACACAATATTCCCTAACTTCATGTCCTAATATTATATCCATAGCTCTACTAAAACTCCCCACTGAAGTCTTCAACCCCTGTGGTAACACATTATAAACGTAAGATTTCCCGTTAAAAGTAAACCCAGTATACTTCTTGCTATCTTCAGTTATCGGTATTTGGAAATAAGCATTATTCAAATCTATTATACTTATATAATTAGCCCCATGAAACGAATTCATAACATCAATTTGTATTGGGGGCTTCTCTGTTTCAGCCACCATAAATTTATTAATCTCTCTAGCGTCTAGTAATACTCTAATAGATTTATCCTTTTTAATGGTAAAGTTTAATGGACTACAATACGGAGTGGCTGACCTACTAATAATATTCAACTCTTCCATTTCTTTTAATTTTTCCTCAACTCTCCCTCTATAAGCATAAGGTATTGGATAACTCTTCTTAACAATAGGTACGTTAGCGCTCATAAGAATTCGATGTTGGTAGCAATTTGCCCTACCAATCCGTGAAGTAAATAATCCCTCGAACTTACACAGTAATTTCAACAATTTTTCGCTTTGCCTGAAAGTTAACACAACCCCCGTCTCTATTTCCGACCAATCCGCGCTTCTATGATTTGTTAACACTGACATAGATTCTTGAACCTCCTGAAAAGTGTCATTGCATTGCAATAGCACTTCCCAACTTCTCCAAACCGTGTATTTAAAATTACTCCCTACCCCTAACACTTTTAAAACATCAAACCTAACAAAATGTACCCTTTTGTCTCTAAATTGTGAATAACTTACTCCGAACTACGACCCCCCATTCTTTTATAACATTAACTATCCGAATAAGCCTAAACGACATTCTATAATAGATTATATTAATCCTACGACCCCCCATCTCTTAATAATTCTGACTAAACTTCCAAATAACTAAAAGAATTCACAATTATAACAACAGCACAATGTTCTGACCCCTTACCTACTATATACGGCAACAAATTGTACGGTATAGATATACCGTACCTTCCTTATAATTCAAATAAAAACATGTTTGCATTTATAATCTACCTATAATTCAATACTACATTAATTTTCAAGGATGCTAATATCTTACTAATAGTTGTTGACGTAGGTAAATGTATAAAACTTTATCATTATATAATTTTTTTATAAATCAACTAACACGGTTATTATATCCTTTCTAAATTATAAAATGTAATATAACTAACTAATATAGCTCGTTGGAGCTATAACTACCAAAACTAATCTGTTAAACTATATTGTTAATTTCAACATCATCATTGCAACCACATTTAGCAAAATACGTAACCATAACTTATCATAGTTATGTATACGTGTAAAGAAACGAGCGTTGTTTCTTACTAATATATTGACTAAATGTAGGTGCATGCCAAACAATATAATTACATACACCCACATATTCGACAATATAATTCGTAGCTACTCACTCTTAAAAATATACTATTCCAGTTACACCTATTCTATTTTTAAATCGTAATCTCACGCCAGGAAATTGTACCAATAACACGTACTCCAAATCGAACACTCATCCTAGTCTCACGACCACTAAATTGTACCGTGAAGCCAGTCTACTCTTAAATCCTGGTCTCACGACCCCCATTTTGTTCTGTTTATACTGGAGATTGACGGCGCTTGGTGGAATCTACTACACATATTGAATAACACACTTGTACCTTTCCATACTACTTTGTACCAATCCTGGTCACACAACTACCATTTTGTACTGTTTATACTGGAGATTGATGGCACTTGGTGGAATCTGCCACACATATTGAATAACACACTTGTACCTTTCCATACTATTTTATACCAATCCTGGTCACACAACTCCTATTTTGTACAGTTTATACTGGAGATTGATGGCACTTGGTGGAATCTACTACACACATTGAATAACGCACTTGTACCTTTCCATACTATTTTATACCAATCCTGGTCACACAACTACTATTTTGTACTGTTTATACTGGAGATTGATGGCACTTGGTGGAATCTGCTACACACATTGAATAACGCACTTGTACCTTTCCATACTACTTTATACCAATCCTGGTCACGGCACCAAATTGTAACACCCTCCCTAACCTATACCATCCCCTACCTATTTCGACTTCCGATTTATTATAAAAACATACTTATACTCAAACGTTTCCGAATTCCTACCTACTTAGTAACTAGTTTGGCCAATGATCGTTCTAGTGGGAACTAGGACTCTTATTATGATCCAGTAGTCCCCCTCGTTCTATAGAGGTAGCTTGTGCTGTTGTCCTAAATTAAGTCCCTACTTATCCAATTCACCTTCCTAACATAATTCTGTACCTACTTAATTTACTTAATTATCGCAACATATAACCTATCGTGATTGTTTGGAAAACAGAATGTAATGAACTATTAATAAGATTACCTACCTAAATTTCTAGGCTAACCTATTTTTAGGTTACTAATTTAAATTTAGAATATGATAATGAATAAACTTTCTATCGACGTAATGTAAGCGTAATAAGACTTATTTCGAGGATTTTAGCAACAGAGTATGTAAGTGAAGCGAACAGTAATAATACACAAATATTTTTATTTGCCCCCCCCCGAGGTCAGGGCTCCTCCAATACGCCATGACAGTGAGTTGCACCAACACAGATCAACTCCCCTCTGCCTTATAAATATAGCAGACGCCACTTGGCCTAGTCCACTTTGTTCAAGTTATACCGCGGCAGCCGGTATAACCCTTTACCCCAAATCCATAACTGGATTACACTTGTATTATATAAATACAAAATCGTGACATTCAATTACAAGAATGTTAATATTCGTTAATGATAATTTCTCTCACTTATTACAACCGAATAAGCTCAATTGAATACAAAAGTTCAGGCATCACTGTGCATATAGTATAATATACTGATAGTTGCGATCAAGACCAACTCATTAGAAGCCGTAGATTTCAATATAGAATAGATAGGTATTTCATACAGTAGTCTACACTTGCTACACTTCTGATTGAAACTCATATAGAAATTACATCTTCTATTGAAGACATTCATATACAAGAACTTCCGTCTAGGTTACCGGACAATAGAACATAGGTCCATAATTGGACGGTTCTCAACTACCGTGAGAATGCTCCACTAATATCCATTCAACCCAATTCAATCAAATAAATGCACCAAGTATTATATTTGGTAATATAAATAATATATTGAATAATGACATTCATAATCAATCGGTCTATGGTATCCAATAGCCAAATGACTTAACTGAATCTTACTAGATTACATGTAGATAGGTGAGTATTTAACCACCTTCTGATATTCGTCACAATGATAACCATGCCTTTCACATTCAACTGGTATTATGTAAGATCTATTTCACATTTTATTATGAAGGTAGTCAACACTGAGGATACACTTTAGATAATCGTTGTTAAATGCCTGGATTCCAACCCGAAATCCCCCAGTATTCATTCACACCAAAATAATAGCCTAATAACTTCATTATAATGAAAACCGTTCACATAACTTAAACGCAATTAACTGACTATCAAAAACCTATACAAATTCGATTCTACCTACATAGCCGACGTCCTATATTACCGCGAGAAGAATGTGTACCTATTCCTTCTACCTATAAAAACTATATATGTGTTTTAACCCCAATAAACTCCTCCCTTTAGTTAATTCTAAACGTGTGGTGTGTAATGTACCTACTCCTATTCTGTAAGGGAACAAGCTAGTCAGACTTGATTTTGTATGACCTATGACTGTGTGCTTGCCTTAGTTAACGGCCGAAGCCAGGGATGTTAACTAAAGCCCTAACGAGATATATAATTGTGTGTATAAATAAATATATAAATAAAGACTGAGCTATCAGCTCCAACGACACCGATACTTCGGGCCACTGGTCACCGATACCCAGAAGGCTTTATTCGACCCTGAGACAGGTAAAATCGAATAGCTGCTCGCCTTAACTTGATCAGCTCCCTAGCTAGACAGAGGACAAGGGCTTCGTTGGCACCGTTAGATGTTCCACCCAAGACCGATCACTTCGATTGGCTTTCCTAAGGGACTCCTAGCTAAAAACCCCCCCATCACTGCTGCTTGTATGTTATCTACTGATTCTACCCACTTCAGAATCCCTAATCTCCATTCCCATCCTGCCTTGATTCATGAAGTCACGGGGAAGACTCTCCCAAGCGTGAGTAACTACTCCATATGAGCCCTTTAGCCCATACTTCGCAGTCACAGAATTGGTGTCCTATCTCAGCATAAATCGAGGCGGGTTTATATAATATTCACTAATACCCCAATTCGATATTCAAAATCCTAACAATCCACTCGACAGGTAGATTTCCAAATCTCCGTTCCCATCCTGCATTGTTTCATGAAGTCACGGGGAAGACTCTCCCAGGCGTGAGTAACTACTCCATATGAGCCCTTGAGCCCATACTTCGCAATTACAGAAATGGTGTCCTATCTCAGCATGAAACGATGCGAGTTTTATATATTCTCAACACTTGAAGTTACGTTAAGATTCTCAAATAATTTCAAACGCGAATAAAATTAATGTACAACGGAATTTTAACATAGTAACCTCCCAGTACCCTCTTAACACAATTTATTTTTATTACGCGAAATGACCCACCAGACTTTCTACTCCTGACCACCTCTCTCCAGCAGCTCCCAACAATTAATGAATAATCTTTTCCCTGTCCTCAACTATCCTCACCCCAACCGCAATGATCCCTACTTCTCGAAACAAAATATCGTACGATTCCAACCAGCCAATCGTAGCGCTGTTTGAAATCATTGTCAAATCAATATATCCACAAATAATTCTAATTTGGATTTATCTTCCTAGAAATCGTTCAAACTATAACTTAAAATTATTGTATTTATTTTCAAATTAACTGCGATCAATTAATATCGACAAAATCTTATCCATTTAGTATTTTTGCTTAAATATGTAACGTATATCTCTGATATTCGACCAGAACTTCCTTCACATACGAATTTCGTTCAAAAACTTAAAGTTTAATAAAACACGGCATTTGAATATTCAAATAAATAACTGATTTATAAATGTCCTTATTTGTTTAATTAATCTTTAAAACCAAATTATCGTAATAATTTATCACGTAATTTTATATTCAAAAAGGTTTTTCTTCATTTCTCATATAAATAAACATAATTTATATTAGCGCCATCTGTGTGATTAAGAATGTACTTCTACTACAACAGATGACAGATTTCGTTCCGTTACATCTCGACCCCCTGAATGTTGACGCAGGTACAAATCTTTCCCAATTTTGTCCGGAGTAAAGATTCACCCTAACCTATAACCAATATATTGTCATTGAATATTATCCCAATTTAAAATCTTCCCTATAATTAGAAAATGTTGAATCCTCCCTTACATAATCGATTCCAGTTATAATCCAATTCCTGCACATTTTTGTTTTATGTAGTGTGTAATTTAACCCAACATCAAAATAGTTACCACTCGAGCCCACCGCCAAGTTTGTTAGTGAACTTGATCTCAACACGACACAATATCCAAGTCAGAATTTGACTCAACACTGAAGGCAGTGGGTTGTGAGGCCACTGAACGATAAGCGAACCGGATAAGAGATGAGGCAAGAGACGCAATCTTATGCTCTCTATGCGATCTAATATCTCCACCCTCGCGTAAAAGCCAAATTCCTTAAAGACTATTAGACAATAACGTATGTTTACGACTTCACCCCACTTGAAATAGAATCGACAAGCAAGTACTCTGATATGGGCGTATGTATAGTGTGCTTAGATCTTGGCCTTGTGAACCGAATTGTATAGTTGATGAATTATGAAAGTACCTTAACGGTATGCCTAGACTTTTGATTTCTCAATATCAAAATATGTCTTTTAACCTAACTCCTGGCAATCCTTCATAATCCAACATGTGGTGCGTACAGGGAATCAAACCATAACACGACCTCTCAAACACTCCCCCCCTTTAAAATAATACTGATTGGGATGACCCTCCATTCTGAATTTAATGACTACATCCAGCTCCACTTCAGCCTTCCACATCTATTTTAAATCCCAATCATACCTAGTCGACAACCCTTTTGCACTATCAGAGTCCGCTTTCGCGACTTTTCTCGCTGCCAACCGATCAGCATTATCATGTAACAACATAGAGGTGATTATGTTTTATTTCATTTTACATATCCTACTCTTTCTTGTACTCCCTTTTATCTAATTTATGTAGATGTTAATTCTTTTTCCTTATATATATAAATATGTACACATATAGATATAAATACATATACATATATATTTTATGGTAAAGCCGCCCTACGCCCCACCATCTGAAGGGATGATTTGATTAAATTCAATTTGATAAAATAAAAATAAATCTTATTATAATAATGAAAGATTTCTTTCTTTACTAATTTCCACCTCATACCGTCAGATGGGCTTTACCCTATCCTCCAATTTTGTCTCTCTTTTTTTTTTTTATTTTTTTTATTTTTTATAATTAACCAATACATCTTACAAAACTACATTTAAATATAAAAACTACAACTAATCACTATAACTTAACTCTAAAGTCTAAACCAAAACACTACAATACAACAATTAAATCAATGTAACTTATAAATCCTACAATCTTAAATAATGACTCCCCGATCCAGCCCCAGCTTCAAATTGTCAAATGTAATATTTGGATAAATGTATAGCATTAAATTTTCCTCTTATTTCCTTGGTTTGAGGATCTACCAAAACATACACATTCCGATAAGGACTTTCTGCTATAAGGAATGGTCCTTCATATATCGCCTCGAACTTCTTGGTTAATTTTAAAGAAGCGTCAGACTTGTTTAATCTTTTAATTTTCACCAAATCTCCCACTTGATATTCAACTAATCTGTATCTTTTATTGAATTTTAACTCACGATTATCCGCAGCTTGCCGTAAATTTACCCTCACCTGTTCTCTAACACACGCCAAGTCCAAATCTACCCCCTCCTTATCAATAATCTGATCGAAAGACAGACAAGTTGACTCTCCATACATTATTTCACAAGGAGTAAACCCAGTACTTTCATGGTAAGTATTATTATATAATTTTTCCAGTTTAGGTAGAGTGTCAACCCAACCTTTATGATTTTTGCTATTATACGTCCTAAACAATCTTCCTAATTCTCTATTCACTCTCTCCACTGTATTTGGACGAGGATTCCTAACTGTTGTGTAAACTACTCTAATCCCTAGCAACTCCATTTCCTCTTTCCACGCATGACTAGTAAACTGAGTTCCATTATCCGACATTATAGCTTTCGGTTTTATAATTTCAGTAAATTTTTTCACTTTGCTAAGTACCGCTCTCGTAGTAGCCCTTTTTAAATCAAAAAATTTCACGAATTTACTAAACGAATCCTGTAATACTAATATGTAATTCATCCCGAATTTCCCTGACGGTAAAGGCCCGTATATATCCACCATAACTAAATCTCCTATGTCTTTCGTAACAATTGAGCAACACGGTCCCACCTTATTGGAATTAGAATGTTTCGTCAATTGACAAATACCACAAATCCTAACCAATCGTTTAACGTCCTTGGTCAAACCCTTCCAATAAAACCTTTCCTTTAAATATTTCAGCATCTTATAACTACCCTGATGTCCCATTTCTGAATGCACCTGATTAATTATTTCCTCTCTAAGGCATTCCGGTAAATAAATCGAACACCCTTTACCCCCCCCTCTCTCTACAAATAAAACATCCCCCTTTAGTTTGCATTTACTAGCTATCCCTACTAGCGCCTTTCCCGACCTTTCTGATTCGCAAATTTGTTCGATTAGCTTATTTATTCCTGCATCCTCTCTCTGTAAAACTGCCATTTGCTTTAATTTCCGAAATAACACCTTATTTTGTTCATTTTCCATATATAAAATACTAGGCATTTTAATCTTTTCCTCCTGTAATCTTTCCCCCTCCGGTGGATATCGCGATAATATGTCCGCCACTACATTTTCACTCCCCTTTATATATTGAATTTCATATTGATAATTTTCTAAATAATTGATCCAACGAGTTATTTTAGCATTATACAATTTCCAATTCTTAACAAATAACAACGCCCTATGGTCGGTCCGAATAATTACTTTTGCACCCCTCAAATATGTTTCAAATTTTTCTAGACAACAAATTACCGAATAAAACTCTTGTTCAGTCACCGTCCAATTTAACTGCGCCCCTCTCAACGCCTTACTATGAAAACCTAACACATTCTCTTGCCCATTATCATCTATTTGATATAATACCCCAGCTAACCCCACTTGCGAACAATCTGTCTGTAAATAATATGGTTTAGTAAAATCAGGATGATGCAATTGTATGGTTTTCATGAACGAAGCTTTGATACAATCAAAGGTTCGTTGCTCTAACTGTCCCCAGTGCCAAACTCTACCTTTCTTCAACATATCATATAATGGTTGAGCTAATTTATTGTAATTTTGAATAAACCTCCTATAAAAATTACATAACCCCAAAAAAGCCCTTACGTGTTTTATTTTCTTAGGAATTGGAAAATCTTGGATAGATTTGACTTTGTCTGGATCAGGTTTTAATCCACGAGTAGAAATTATATATCCTAACATTTTAACCTCCTCACAACAAAACTCACACTTCTTTATATTGCAAGTCATCCCAGCCGCGTGTAACTTCCCCAACACGACATCTAAATGCTCTAAATGTTGAACAAAGGTTCCCGTCGTTATTATGGCTAAATCATCCAGATAATTTACACAATATTCCCTAACTTCATGTCCTAATATTATATCCATAGCTCTACTAAAACTCCCCACTGAAGTCTTCAACCCCTGTGGTAACACATTATAAACGTAAGATTTCCCGTTAAAAGTAAACCCAGTATACTTCTTGCTATCTTCAGTTATCGGTATTTGGAAATAAGCATTATTCAAATCTATTATACTTATATAATTAGCCCCATGAAACGAATTCATAACATCAATTTGTATTGGGGGCTTCTCTGTTTCAGCCACCATAAATTTATTAATCTCTCTAGCGTCTAGTAATACTCTAATAGATTTATCCTTTTTAATGGTAAAGTTTAATGGACTACAATACGGAGTGGCTGACCTACTAATAATATTCAACTCTTCCATTTCTTTTAATTTTTCCTCAACTCTCCCTCTATAAGCATAAGGTATTGGATAACTCTTCTTAACAATAGGTACGTTAGCGCTCATAAGAATTCGATGTTGGTAGCAATTTGCCCTACCAATCCGTGAAGTAAATAATCCCTCGAACTTACACAGTAATTTCAACAATTTTTCGCTTTGCCTGAAAGTTAACACAACCCCCGTCTCTATTTCCGACCAATCCGCGCTTCTATGATTTGTTAACACTGACATAGATTCTTGAACCTCCTGAAAAGTGTCATTGCATTGCAATAGCACTTCCCAACTTCTCCAAACCGTGTATTTAAAATTACTCCCTACCCCTAACACTTTTAAAACATCAAACCTAACAAAATGTACCCTTTTGTCTCTAAATTGTGAATAACTTACTCCGAACTACCACCCCCCATTCTTTTATAACATTAACTATCCGAATAAGCCTAAACGACATTCTATAATAGATTATATTAATCCTACGACCCCCCATCTCTTAATAATTCTGACTAAACTTCCAAATAACTAAAAGAATTCACAATTATAACAACAGCACAATGTTCTGACCCCTTACCTACTATATACGGCAACAAATTGTACGGTATAGATATACCGTACCTTCCTTATAATTCAAATAAAAACATGTTTGCATTTATAATCTACCTATAATTCAATACTACATTAATTTTCAAGGATGCTAATATCTTACTAATAGTTGTTGACGTAGGTAAATGTATAAAACTTTATCATTATATAATTTTTTTATAAATCAACTAACACGGTTATTATATCCTTTCTAAATTATAAAATGTAATATAACTAACTAATATAGCTCGTTGGAGCTATAACTACCAAAACTAATCTGTTAAACTATATTGTTAATTTCAACATCATCATTGCAACCACATTTAGCAAAATACGTAACCATAACTTATCATAGTTATGTATACGTGTAAAGAAACGAGCGTTGTTTCTTACTAATATATTGACTAAATGTAGGTGCATGCCAAACAATATAATTACATACACCCACATATTCGACAATATAATTCGTAGCTACTCACTTTTAAAAATATACTATTCCAGTTACACCTATTCTATTTTTAAATCGTAATCTCACGCCAGGAAATTGTACCAATAACACGTACTCCAAATCGAACACTCATCCTAGTCTCACGACCACTAAATTGTACCGTGAAGCCAGTCTACTCTTAAATCCTGGTCTCACGACCCCCATTTTGTTCTGTTTATACTGGAGATTGACGGCGCTTGGTGGAATCTACTACACATATTGAATAACACACTTGTACCTTTCCATACTACTTTGTACCAATCCTGGTCACACAACTACCATTTTGTACTGTTTATACTGGAGATTGATGGCACTTGGTGGAATCTGCCACACATATTGAATAACACACTTGTACCTTTCCATACTATTTTATACCAATCCTGGTCACACAACTCCTATTTTGTACAGTTTATACTGGAGATTGATGGCACTTGGTGGAATCTACTACACACATTGAATAACGCACTTGTACCTTTCCATACTATTTTATACCAATCCTGGTCACACAACTACTATTTTGTACTGTTTATACTGGAGATTGATGGCACTTGGTGGAATCTGCTACACACATTGAATAACGCACTTGTACCTTTCCATACTACTTTATACCAATCCTGGTCACGGCACCAAATTGTAACACCCTCCCTAACCTATACCATCCCCTACCTATTTCGACTTCCGATTTATTATAAAAACATACTTATACTCAAACGTTTCCGAATTCCTACCTACTTAGTAACTAGTTTGGCCAATGATCGTTCTAGTGGGAACTAGGACTCTTATTATGATCCAGTAGTCCCCCTCGTTCTATAGAGGTAGCTTGTGCTGTTGTCCTAAATTAAGTCCCTACTTATCCAATTCACCTTCCTAACATAATTCTGTACCTACTTAATTTACTTAATTATCGCAACATATAACCTATCGTGATTGTTTGGAAAACAGAATGTAATGAACTATTAATAAGATTACCTACCTAAATTTCTAGGCTAACCTATTTTTAGGTTACTAATTTAAATTTAGAATATGATAATGAATAAACTTTCTATCGACGTAATGTAAGCGTAATAAGACTTATTTCGAGGATTTTAGCAACAGAGTATGTAAGTGAAGCGAACAGTAATAATACACAAATATTTTTATTTGCCCCCCCCCCGAGGTCAGGGCTCCTCCAATACGCCATGACAGTGAGTTGCACCAACACAGATCAACTCCCCTCTGCCTTATAAATATAGCAGACGCCACTTGGCCTAGTCCACTTTGTTCAAGTTATACCGCGGCAGCCGGTATAACCCTTTACCCCAAATCCATAACTGGATTACACTTGTATTATATAAATACAAAATCGTGACATTCAATTACAAGAATGTTAATATTCGTTAATGATAATTTCTCTCACTTATTACAACCGAATAAGCTCAATTGAATACAAAAGTTCAGGCATCACTGTGCATATAGTATAATATACTGATAGTTGCGATCAAGACCAACTCATTAGAAGCCGTAGATTTCAATATAGAATAGATAGGTATTTCATACAGTAGTCTACACTTGCTACACTTCTGATTGAAACTCATATAGAAATTACATCTTCTATTGAAGACATTCATATACAAGAACTTCCGTCTAGGTTACCGGACAATAGAACATAGGTCCATAATTGGACGGTTCTCAACTACCGTGAGAATGCTCCACTAATATCCATTCAACCCAATTCAATCAAATAAATGCACCAAGTATTATATTTGGTAATATAAATAATATATTGAATAATGACATTCATAATCAATCGGTCTATGGTATCCAATAGCCAAATGACTTAACTGAATCTTACTAGATTACATGTAGATAGGTGAGTATTTAACCACCTTCTGATATTCGTCACAATGATAACCATGCCTTTCACATTCAACTGGTATTATGTAAGATCTATTTCACATTTTATTATGAAGGTAGTCAACACTGAGGATACACTTTAGATAATCGTTGTTAAATGCCTGGATTCCAACCCGAAATCCCCCAGTATTCATTCACACCAAAATAATAGCCTAATAACTTCATTATAATGAAAACCGTTCACATAACTTAAACGCAATTAACTGACTATCAAAAACCTATACAAATTCGATTCTACCTACATAGCCGACGTCCTATATTACCGCGAGAAGAATGTGTACCTATTCCTTCTACCTATAAAAACTATATATGTGTTTTAACCCCAATAAACTCCTCCCTTTAGTTAATTCTAAACGTGTGGTGTGTAATGTACCTACTCCTATTCTGTAAGGGAACAAGCTAGTCAGACTTGATTTTGTATGACCTATGACTGTGTGCTTGCCTTAGTTAACGGCCGAAGCCAGGGATGTTAACTAAAGCCCTAACGAGATATATAATTGTGTGTATAAATAAATATATAAATAAAGACTGAGCTATCAGCTCCAACGACACCGATACTTCGGGCCACTGGTCACCGATACCCAGAAGGCTTTATTCGACCCTGAGACAGGTAAAATCGAATAGCTGCTCGCCTTAACTTGATCAGCTCCCTAGCTAGACAGAGGACAAGGGCTTCGTTGGCACCGTTAGATGTTCCACCCAAGACCGATCACTTCGATTGGCTTTCCTAAGGGACTCCTAGCTAAAAACCCCCCCATCACTGCTGCTTGTATGTTATCTACTGATTCTACCCACTTCAGAATCCCTAATCTCCATTCCCATCCTGCCTTGATTCATGAAGTCACGGGGAAGACTCTCCCAAGCGTGAGTAACTACTCCATATGAGCCCTTTAGCCCATACTTCGCAGTCACAGAATTGGTGTCCTATCTCAGCATAAATCGAGGCGGGTTTATATAATATTCACTAATACCCCAATTCGATATTCAAAATCCTAACAATCCACTCGACAGGTAGATTTCCAAATCTCCGTTCCCATCCTGCATTGTTTCATGAAGTCACGGGGAAGACTCTCCCAGGCGTGAGTAACTACTCCATATGAGCCCTTGAGCCCATACTTCGCAATTACAGAAATGGTGTCCTATCTCAGCATGAAACGATGCGAGTTTTATATATTCTCAACACTTGAAGTTACGTTAAGATTCTCAAATAATTTCAAACGCGAATAAAATTAATGTACAACGGAATTTTAACATAGTAACCTCCCAGTACCCTCTTAACACAATTTATAAAACGCGAAATGACCCACCAGACTTTCTACTCCTGACCACCTCTCTCCAGCAGCTCCCAACAATTAATGAATAATCTTTTCCCTGTCCTCAACTATCCTCACCCCAACCGCAATGATCCCTACTTCTCGAAACAAAATATCGTACGATTCCAACCAGCCAATCGTAGCGCTGTTTGAAATCATTGTCAAATCAATATATCCACAAATAATTCTAATTTGGATTTATCTTCCTAGAAATCGTTCAAACTATAACTTAAAATTATTGTATTTATTTTCAAATTAACTGCGATCAATTAATATCGACAAAATCTTATCCATTTAGTATTTTTGCTTAAATATGTAACGTATATCTCTGATATTCGACCAGAACTTCCTTCACATACGAATTTCGTTCAAAAACTTAAAGTTTAATAAAACACGGCATTTGAATATTCAAATAAATAACTGATTTATAAATGTCCTTATTTGTTTAATTAATCTTTAAAACCAAATTATCGTAATAATTTATCACGTAATTTTATATTCAAAAAGGTTTTTCTTCATTTCTCATATAAATAAACATAATTTATATTAGCGCCATCTGTGTGATTAAGAATGTACTTCTACTACAACAGATGACAGATTTCGTTCCGTTACACCACCGTCGCCTTAAAGACGGATTAAAATAGAAGGGAAATTTTAATCATATCGGGAGTGTCTCGGTAGCCGAGTTGGTCAAGGCATTCCCCCTATAAGGGAAAGATCGTGGCTTCGAGTCCCGCCCGAGAAGATTCATTTTTCCCTATGTATTCGATATATGGGTCAAATTAACAATTGGCCAATTTGACTTTTGCATGGTAAATGTAATTAATGCTATTAATAATAGTAGGGCACTGACTGACCTCCGTCCCCCATGAGCGCGGGCTTGGGGTGACGGGTGGAGCCGCCTGTCACCCCAGCAGAAGCAGGCCACGGCGGCGGCGCGCTGAATAGCGCGCCTCCCCATTCCGGGGGCGAGTTGGGGACACCGTTGTCCCCCCTCCTGAGGAGGGCCAGACCGTAAGGGTTGGCCCTGGGTCAGCCGGGGTGCGAGGGATATGTCTATGACAACCTCACCTCCGGCCTAGCACCAAGACCCACAGTCGGCGCGCGGTTTTAGTCGGTTCGAGTCCGACATAACCTCCCCTTCCGGCTCCGGCAGGGGGGTATCCGAGGGGACTTCCGCACGAAAAAAAAAAAAAGCTGTTAATAATAGTCACTATTATCGTTAACAATAGTAAGTTGGAGTAAACAAGACTGATTTTTTTATATAAAATGCACAGAATTAGGTTATAGTAAAATATCGGAAATAATGTATTAAAGAATCCTATGTGTTAGAGTAAAACAAAAGATTTCTTTAATGCGTCTAAGTGCTTATTGGTACGTTGATTGCGGATAACTTTTTTATTAGCGGATTACTTAGAGCAAATATAAAGGTTCTAGCCAACGGAAATAATACAATATTCCCAATAAACTTTTTTTTTTTAAACAAATTCATTTATTTCATGGTTACAATCTAATGAACACAGTAACACAGTACAATATGATCCAATGATATTAAAATAAAGTTTGATGTAATCTGGTAGGTACCCAGCTTAAGATTAAACTTGTGTTTAGGGTACCAGGGATCCTGGTCCCCAGGAACCATTGTAGCATAGAGATCTATGTTTCCTAATAATGGTATTGAGGACAAAGAGCTGTCTCACGGTAAGAATCTGACACTCTTTATACAATTTATCTGTGGGATGCCTAAAGGGCTTGAAACCCTTAAGCGCAGCTCTCTGTGCTCGCTCCAGGGGTAGTAAGTGAGTTTTACCTGCTCCACCCCAGACCGAAATACAATACTTTACGAGTATTGATACAGTATGTATATACGAGTTTCTAGTCACAAGCAGTAATAATTACCAGCTGTATAATTTGTCTGTCTGGTGTATACCTTGGGACAGATATTTTGGACCTAAGTCGTGAGACAACCTAAAACACAATATACTTGATGAATTGGAGCTCGTCATCCGCTGTGGCATTCCGTGCTATCGCCAAAAGACGCCCAAGAAACGCGTACTGCGCGTACAGTACGTTTTGACCATATTTAAGATATGTTCCGAGGTATATAATATGTAATAAGCACTACGTTAAGTTACCTTTTCATATTCTGGAGGCAGTTTCATCTGATTCTGCTTTACAGATCTCAGATAAAATATTTTCTGATTATTGATGCTAAATTCTTTCCCAATCTGTTACCAATTCCCGTTTACTACTTAAGTTATTGTTTTATTTATTACGATTACTTCTGTGTTATACGTGTTTTGTATTGAATGTCTCTCTTCGATTTGAACTTTAATTGCAGATCTAGATCCAGTAAACGCTATCCAGAAAAATAACATGAAAACTTGGCAGTGAGTATTGTTTTTGGAGAACTCTGGGTGAAAACCAAATCTAATATAGTTTTTTCAATGAGATGAGGAAATAAAATTGAGGAAAGAACTATCAAATGACTACCATTAAAAGCAAAAGAGAGAAAATAAATCTACACGATAGTTAATCTATTTTTCACTATTTTACTACGAACGTTAAGAGATACTAAATACTCTCATTTGCGACTTAAAATAACGTTAATCCCAAAGATATATTACGTGGCATTAAAGTGTTAATTATTACTTGTAAAATATGCTCAGAACAAAATTGAAATCGTAAATTGAACACAGGGAAATTTACTCCAATAAATAAAGGGTCCTACCGAGACTTTTGGGGCCAAACCAACCTCACCTGCAAACGTATACGATCTGTTCGACGAGACAGGCTCTGCTGTAAGCTTCAAGTGTTCTGCTGTGGTAAACTGGACTATGATAGTCACTTCCATAAAAACCGTATAATACAAACGAAAAAGAAGGGGAAGTAAGGAGGCCATAAGCTTCGAGGTGAAAGTTAAGAATATAACTGATATTACAGAAAATAAAGTTTGAAAATTATTGATTGCTTTTCAATGCAGGTTTCTTTTTGCAAGGATGTTCAATTTCACTTTACTAGCAAATAATGGATCCAAAGTCTAGCGAAGCATTAAAATATTAGCAGTGAACATCTTTATTACCTAGTTTTATAAGTACCTATCTCTTTTACTGCTGAGTACCATTCTTTTAAAATAAGTATCGTAATATTTGAGCACGTGAAAAGAAACGATAAACTTTTAGATCGAGGTTTTATATTTTACAACCTCGATCTAGATAGATCTTTGATTTTATTTTTTTCATTTATACTCGCACAGTTTTTACTGCATCTGTATAGACTTTCGGGTTTGGAATGTTAATTTAGTTGGAATTCCAGTTTTCTTGTAACAAGCAGGAACATGGATTGTTGCCAGTATTTTTAGTTTAACTATATTTGCAAGTGCGTATACATATATGATGAGATCACTTGACTGTGAAAGCTCGAAAATCGGCTTAGAAATGAATGCAAACAAAACTAAGATTTTAACCAACAGTCGTGAACGCCCAATTATGATAAAAAATAACAATTCTAATGTCATATTCTACATATTCTAATGTCAATGACTACATCTACTTGGGAAAGCAAGTTTCATTTAAAACGTTGAGCAATGAAGAAGAAGTAACAAGAAGAATTAACGCAACTTGGAAGAAATTCTGGGCATTAAAAGAAATCCTAAAAGGGGACTATAGCCTACATATGAAAAGGACAGTATATAATACATGTTTGTTACCCTGCTTGTTGTATGGTTGTCAAACTTGGATATTTACAAACAAAATAAAACAGAAAATCAAATGCAGCCAAACATCTATGGAAAGAAGCATGTTGAAAATTAGAAGGATACAAAAAATTAAGAGCGAAAGCATTCGTCAGAAAACCAAACTCACCGACGCTCTGAGGCACGCACTACTACTAAAGTGGAGATGGGCCGGACACATATCACGATACACAGACAGGAGATGGACTATCGAAGTCACACGGTGGAAAGGACCAAAGGGGAAAAGGAATGTTGGTAGGCAAATAAAACGGTGGACTGATGACATAACTTTTATCGCAGGCAACGACTGGATACAGTCAGGCAAGGACAGGGAGTCATGGAAGAAGTTGGAGGAGGCCTTTACCCAAACAGGGGTCCATATTTTGTAATACTAACATTAAATATAAGTTATAATAATTAAAAAAAAAAAAAAAACTAACATTAAGCTAAAAACATATAAACATGTAACATTGGAAAAATATGGAATAAATGGCTTTATTATTATTATTATTATTATACATATATTATCTTACTAGCTTTTACCCGCGGCTCCGCCCACGTGGATGTCGGTTATCGCGACCAAACATAGCCTATGTCCTTTCTCATGGTCTAATCTACCCCTATACCCAATTTCATCAAAATCCGTTCAGTGGTTTAGTCGTTAAAGCGTAACATACAGACAGACAGACAGAGTTACTTTCGCATTTATAATATTAGTATGGATGGATATCAAACAAATAATATCTCGAAGGGATGATACCATATTATATAGCTAATAGTAGCACTGGTAGCATGAATTAGATTGAGTTGTTTATTCCATACACATACTACACGCAGTTACAAGGCACATAGTCATTCGGAGGAGCAGTCAGTTACTAATAAAATAAAAAACATCACTGAGTAGCCCAATAATAAATATGTTCTGAATACCACTCGTAATGTATTTCAACAAGTTATATTGCAATGACTCGCAATGATTCAATTCCACGGTGGCGGCGCACTGAGAAGCTCCTCCCTCCCCGTTCCGGGAGCAAGTCGGGGACACCGTTGTCCCTACTCCTGAGGAGGGCTAGACCGCAAGGGATGGCCCTGGGTCAGCCGGGGTGCGAGGGATATGTTGAAAACAACTTCATCTCCGGCCTAGCACCACGACCCTCAGTCAGGTCGGCGGTTTTAGTCAGTTAAAGTCCGATATAACCTCCCCTTTCGGCTGGGATTTCCGCACGAAAAAAAGCAATGACTCAATTAATTTAATCTCATTACCTACATTTGCAAAAAGAACACCGGTTTCAACTATAATTTTTTAAACATTTTATGGGTTATTTCAATTAAAACAATTAAGGTAATTAGTTAAAGTGATATTATGAGGCAGTCGGTATTCCTATCACGTTCAGGGTTGTAACGTCTTGTCGGTACCCTTCCATAATGTAGGCAAATGGAAGCCCACATTTATTTTATGAATCGATCGCTACTGAAAATTGTGAATGAAATCTAAAGTGTTTTAATCCATTTATCCATATAATCCCTTAAAACTTAAATCGAGTCGTGTCTGGGATAAAAACTGTATACAAATAAGTGATTAATTAGTACCTTATCTTTTTAGACACCCTTCGCTGCTGAACTAGCATTAATTTCATGGGTGTTTTCAATTTTTTTTGTGTTGCTTTAGATATTTTCTCTTTATCTAAGGGCAAAACCCGATTGCATACAAAACTTAATTATATTTCCGGCTTTGTTCTACACACAACCCTCTTCCTTTGGTTTCATTGGCTTTTACGGGATTGAATAACCCTCAACCCCTCTTTCTATGTGCGGAAAATTCTCACGGATACCACTCCCGCTGGAGTCGGTAGGGAAGGTTATGTCGGATTCGAATCGACTAAAACGCATGTCGTCTGTGTGTCGTAGGTCAAAGCCGAAGGTGAGGTAGACCCCAACAGGAAAGATGCCAGGGGCTTTGTCAACCTAGAGATTTTAGTGTGGAATATTACACAAATTTGTAAAAAGCACAAAAATAAATCTGCCGACTGATTAAATGTATTGTAATTGCAATTTGTCTCTACATTATTACATTTGGAAAATAAATGTGCACTATATTAAATTGATTACACATAACAATATCCGCCCGTATAAATAGATTAAATGTGCACTGGATACATTTTCCCTAGCGTCAACAACATCAACCTTGTTCGGTAAAATTGAGAATTGGAATATCGTAAAAAGTAATGAAAAATATTTAACTTTTATTTCACAAAGTGAATTGTTTTTCCTGTTGTTAGTTTAAATTAAATTTTGTTGAGCGCCGTCCGATAAGACAACAAAAGACGAATCGACCTCAATAAAAACAAAGTTTCAGAAATGAGGATTCAATTGTTAACGGTAAAATAAAAGTTAAACATTGTTTTGGGAAACTGAAAAGCTATTTGTTGTATAAAGTCTCGCTCAAATAAATAAAGCATTAATAACAATTTATTAATAAGATTTACGCGATTATCTTATTAGTTAGTTAAGCATGGTGTATTAACCAGTGATAGTGCAAGATGTGTCAAAGAAATAAATGAAAAAGTTAAGCATTTTAAATTAAAGTGTGCATGTTGTGCTGTTATACTTAAGTTACTTGCTAACATCTTTGTTACTTACCATGTTTATGAGCAAATAAATTTATATTTCTATTTCTAAGTGAACTTCATTGCAGGGACTAAAAAGCCCAACGCTATCACTAAGCGCATCATAAGTGAGCATGACGTAACGCCGTTATATTACATGACTTTTCAGAGAAATCTTTTGCGCATGTCTACTCGTTTAAAAGTTACTTTTATTCCAACTAACACCACTAAAAGTACGTTCCGGTACTTTATAAGACCTGTAGCGAACAAAACTGAGGATATATTAAAGTTAATTATTCATTCAAAGTGTTTTGTGTGGAGCGAACCACATTTAAAACGGGCAGCCAGTATTAACAGTAGAAATTGTTGAAAGAGTTTCAAACAAATTAGCAACTTAATTTGTGTTGAGGCATTGTTTGGACTGAGTTTTACACTATTGTAGTAGAGAACTAGTTAAGGATTATTTAAATTCGTTGCTAACAAGAGTTACGTACAGTATCCAGTACCCCACTTTTGATTTGGTGCATCACGACGGGTTGAAGGGGAAAATTAAATATGTATTGTAACATTTTGGTACAGTGGACATTTCGATACAGTGGACATTTTGGTAGAGTGGACATTTCGATACAGTGGACATTTTGGTACAGTAGTCATTTCGATACAGTAGACATTTTGGTGCAGTGGCAATTTCGATACAGTGGACATTTTGATAGAGTAGACGAGATGGCCCTAAAGGGTCCAGTCTCACTGCGGGTTTGGCTGAACTTCAATATTTTCCGTAATGCGACTGCCATATGACCTCCATAACCCATTGAAGACATTAAAGTATTGCGATTAGTATTGAAATTTTTAGGGCTCCAACTGCCCATTACGACTAGCATAGATGTTCATATGACAACCAGGACCGATTTAGCTTAACGGGTTCTTCTCTAGGCACAAAAATATCTAGATCAAGGCAAATAAACATATTCATGCATACAAATAAGTATTTGCACTGAGTGGGAATCGAACCCGGCCCAGCGCAGCATCCCTCGCGTTTACTACCACCACGCCACAGAGTCTGTAGCTGTGGAGTCTATCTATTGTATGAGTATTTTATTTACAATATATTTAGTTATACTCGTATGAGGAATTTTATTAAAGTTATCGATGTACTATTTTCCCCTCTCTTGTTTTCTATAAAGTACGGAAAGTCCTTAACCCTTTCGCCGCCGTCGTTATGTTGAAAGTGAGTGATAAATTATGCAAACATTTTATGTTAAGACTGGTGACAAGCTGTTACGTTATTTAACGTGACACTACGGTTAGAATTAGTAAGATTACAATTAGTTTCAACGAACCCGTGTTTTAGATTGTATAATGTAAATTAATTGAATAAATCACGTCAACGCCTCTGGGTATAAATACTCGAAATATACGAGTAATAGGTAATTGTGTATCTATTGTGTTTATATATTTAGTTATAATGATTTTTACTCCAAGTTGGAGCTACCAAAAGTCTTGTATTAAAAAGATTGGTAATGACAAACAGTAAAGTGTTTGGGTGCCAAGTGGGAGAAGTGTGTTAGTCTATCATCATCATCATCTTTGTGCTAGTCCCGGTATTATGTTCATTCTTGTTGCTGTAGTAAGTTTCCCATCTATATTCAAAAAAGAAGGACTGAGCGCTGTACGATGATGTTATCATCGCGGTTTAAACAGGCTGCGATCAAATTTTATTTTCTTAATTCAAATTAATTAATTCAAATTATTTCGTGTTTTCTACGGCTAAGTATAAAATAGATGAGTCATATATGTATGCTATATTTTTCAAAGTGTGTGTACACTTTAATGTGCATACCCTTGATGTTACAATTTTGTTACTCCCATTGATACTCCCGTTGACTATATATTATACTGGTGTGATCTTTCGCCAAATTAATACTTTCAGATGATTTTGCTTTCGAAACTGTGACCAAATTCTTTTTATACGAAACGACTATAAAATCAGTATAGTCAATTATTTTCATGTGTAAGATGTAACAGTGGCATTATTAGATTAATTATATTTCAAATGGAACCCTGAAATTATAACCCTAATAATGAAATCCCCAGGAAATATTTTAGCATCTAATAATAACTCTTAGGGTCAAACAGCGGCTCCAAAGTTAGGCTTACTAACAAAAAACATCTATTTGCTATTATACTCTAAGGGACTCAATTAAATCAGACGTTTGATCGTTGTTTAACGTCTCTGTTTGCTTAGGACCAACCCTATCTACGTGATTGACGTTATATAACTCACTGTGTGAGATGCCATATTGCATAAAATATCTCACACCAAACGTGCTATAAATAAGTTTAGCTCAAGTATTTTAGGGTTAGACTTTGAAAAGATTATCATAACTATTTTTTTAGGATTTTTATTTGCTCAGCCAAATTCGTGATGTATGTTTAGTTGCTAAAGTAAAACATTTTTCTTCCAGAAATATGTTTCAGTTGGAACTTTTCAGTTGGGACTAGTTGACTAGAATTAAAGTTAAAGCTTACGTACCTATGTTTACTGCCGAATGGAGAACAGCCCTATCTTTTAGTCGCCTGCTACGACACCCAAATGCAGAAATGGTGGGGCCACTCAAAATAGTTATTTATTTATTTAAATCTATAATATAAAAAGGCTCGCCACCTATTACATTGGGACCTAAACATAAACTGGCGAAATGTGGGTGCTAGCACCTCTGCCACCCCTTCGGGGAATACAGGCGTGAGTTTATGTATGTATGTATGTATCTATAATATAAAAATGAATCGCTAAATGTGTTGGTAAGCGCATAACTCAACAACGCCTGGACCAATTTGGCCAATTCTTTTTTTCAAATGTTCGTTGAAGTTCAAGGATGGTTTTTACGGCGAGAAAAATTCGAATAATTGCCGGGAACCGACATCCACGCGGGCAGAGCCGCGGGCGAAAGCTAGTGTAATATAAAAAGTGAATCGCTAAGTGTGTAGTGTAAGTGTAAGCACATAACTCAAGAAGGCCTGGACCAATTTGGCCAATTCTTTTTTTTAATGTTCAATGAAGTTCAAGGATGGTTTTTAGGCGAGAAAAATTCGAATAATTGCCGGAAAAGCCCTAAAAACAGCCCTTTTGTCGCGGAATAGGTAATTCTGTGAGCCTGGTACTTTTTGCATGGAAAACTAGGCTCACAGAAATTACAAGGAACGTATGCAGAATATTTTCTTTTCCCGGAAATAGGTTCCTATTAGTTGCGAGAATAGAATCAAGTTTCACACGGGCGAAACCGGGGGCATCAGCTAGTTTCAAATAAAAATGTGTATCCTTTACTTTTCAATTTGGGTGTTTCAGAGCTAAGACAATGTGTACAGTCATCATCAGAAAAATGTTGACGAGTAGAGTACTCAAAATAATCTTAAAACCAAAATTTCAATATTATATTGATAATTAGAGTACTCAAAAACAACTTTTCAGCATTCAGAATGGTCAAACTATCTTAGCAATCGGTCTTCCAGAAACATGTTAGTAAGCAGAGTGTTTATATTCTTATACACAATCACGCTACTCAATGGTATCTAATCAAACAAAGTTTCAAAATAATGTAGACAATGTCATTTAATCGCATTTTGCATCCCTTTTTTACTTATTTAGCCATCCTTTTCACACGATGGTCGGATAATGAGAGATAGGTGTATAAGTTCAGTTCAGTGTACAGTCCATTACCCATACCACTAGGCTACCGCAGATAACTAGTATGTAAGTAGTAGTAAATAAGTAGGTTTCAAGTATTTTACACATCATACGAGTATTTATTCCTTACGTATTCATACTCTTTTCTCACCAATGCATGTGCATAGTTTATGGCTTAAGCAACTGGCAACTATAAAAAATACAAAAGAAAGTGACATTAATTTGACACATTTTCTATCCTTTTCTAACTAATACACCTATCTCTCATCATCCGACAATCATGTGAAAAGGATGGCTAAATAAGTAAAAAAGGGATGCAAAATGCGATTAAATGACATTGTCTACATTATTTTGAAACTTTGTTTGATTAGATACCATTGAGTAGCGTGATTGTGTATAAGAATATAAACACTCTGCTTACTTATATGTTTCTGGAAGACCGATTGCTAAGATAGTTTGACCACTCTGGATGCTTACAACTTTTTGATTACTCTAATTATCAATATAATATTGAAATTTAGGTTTTAAGATTATTTTGAGTACTCTACTCGTTAACATTTTTCTGATGCTGACTGTACATAAATGAAGTGCATACTAAACTTTAGTAGAAACTAGAATTATAAACAGATATAATATTTGTTCAAGGAATAGGCTCACTCTCTATAACTTAAGGATGTTAATATATTCTATATCTCCTGGTATTACAGTCGTGCATAAAAATGAAGTTTAACGCTAGTACAATGAGTATCCCGAAATAGCTGAAACAATAAAATAAAGCAATAAAACGAAAATATACCAAGCGGTAAAATAAAACTATGCCGACCAAAAATTAAGACAAACGAAACACCACTTCGGTTTTAAACTAAACGCTTATTTATTTTATAACACTGCAAGCGTCATCAGTTGGCCATTTCCATAGATACGGATGGAAATCCATATCTTTCTTAAATTTTTACATTATTGCTTGATTCGTAAGGAGGAGCTTGATGTTTTCCCCAAGTAATGAGCTATGTAACGCAAACATATTTTTTCAAATAGCACTAGTAGTTACAGAGATTAGCGCTTACGAGCATACAGACTTTTCAACTTTATCAATACTATATATTACTCACGCATAAACCACTCAAATCTGGTATAGGGGTAGGGTTCACCTTGAGTAAGGACATAGGCATGTTTGGTTGCGATAACGGGCAAAAGCTAGAATATTTTTTTTATTTGTTTTTGTTTTTTTTTTGTTAGTAGGTACGGGTAAATGTTGTAATATGGATTTTTTTACCCACTTTTACCCGCAGCTGCGCCCACTTGGATGTCAGTTATCGCGACCAAACATATCTCCTTTCTCATGGTCTAATCTACCCCAATACCAAATTTCATCAACATCGGTTTAGTAGTTAAGGCGTAAAAGCGTAACATACAGACAGACAGACAGAGTTACTTTCGCATTTATAGTATTAGAATGGATTTAGATTTTTGATATCAATGTTATGACAAGATTCTTGTCCTCCATTGGAGCTTTGTGACCTTTTACGATTATATTATTTGCGGTCGGAAATAGAAAGCCAATAACCATATTGAATCTATTTCCTGTCTAAGATTGGCTGTAGACATCAGTAGACATAAAATATAGCACTATCTGTTAGGTATGGAACATCGTATGACCGTAAACTATGACTTGAGGTGAAATGATTAATCGTTTGGGCCACAATATGATACTCATGAGATTCTGGACTTATAACCAGACGTACATATAATAATGCTACCGGTAGAAGCAACATCTTTCCACTTGCTACCATCCTGGTACAACTGGTGTTATGTGTAAGTGTAAACCGTTCAATAGATGCGGGTAAAAGTTAGCACATAGATGGGACCATAGCATTTCTTCACTTTTCATACCGAGTAAAGATTTCGACCGCAGGTTGAGCCGCGGGTATCAACAACAGGTCTAAAAAGGCCACTATACTGGAATCGTATGAGGATAATATTTTGTCATGCAGCATTCTTTATACGAAATTAGAATCTGCTAGTCACCATTTTACGATTTTATAGGAATCCATTGCTAGGCTTTCATGTTATTAATAACTTTTAAACTATCACGTTCCATATACAATAATGTTAAATATTCCACAACATCCTACATAACGCTATCTAGACCCATGGTAAGCTTAACTAGCTTGTTTTATGGAATCTAAAACATAATTATAAACATACTGAAATATATTTTTTTGTAAATACGTACATATTATACATAGAAATACCCAGACCAATGAAAATAGCCATATTCATGCATTTGCCCTGAGCTGTGATAGAAACCGCGCCTCCTGAGTCCTGCGTGGCAGTCGCGTTCACTACCGTCACGCCACAGAGGCTGTCGAAAGGTACACACATACAGCCGGTATAACCTGGTCGAAACGTCAGGCAAATCAAAGGTATGTATGTACCTATACCATGATCGCGTTAATTCCCGTTAACATTATTGTACATTCATGCTCATTTTTAGCAGAATCGTTCGACGGTCCGTTTTAAAGCCCGCAGGTCTTTTATGAAAATTATGCATTGTGTAAGATAAAATTGCGAACTTTGCAATACACGTTGTGAACATAATGATAACCGTAGCAATAAAATACAATTTACATTCGACAAGTATGCATAACCGAGCAGGCTATGAAAATGCGTCATCCCCGTGCAAATTTTATTCGTCATTCTACCGAATTACACATCGTTCAGACAGATTTTATGTAAAAGGGCGCATTCATATATGGCAAAGATTTTGTTAGCTGGTGCAGGATTTTAGTAATTAAGAGTAGTACATAATTAGATTGAATGAATTATATTATAGTAGGGTAAAAAAGGAAATAATAATGCGAATTTAGTCATAAGCATCTTTTAGCAGTTAAGAAGTTTATTCATATATTGCTCCCTCTGCTTTTTACTTTATGGCGACCCTGCTTCGCCTCAGATAATGTGTATCTCTCAAAGATTTTTGTAGCATACAGAAATACATTTTCTCAAACTTGTGTATATCCCCAAAAATCTAGGTAAAATAACCTCCCAGTGAAATGGCCAACTATATAATAATATGTTTTTCATAGGAAGTTTTTCTTCATCGAAGCATTAATCCCAGTCGCATCAGAATCTTTCATCTTGGAG
Organism: Eilema sororculum; assembly: GCA_914829495.1. Taxonomy (NCBI): domain Eukaryota; kingdom Metazoa; phylum Arthropoda; class Insecta; order Lepidoptera; family Erebidae; genus Eilema; species Eilema sororculum. The sequence continues at coordinate 8,069,899 of OU618545.1, read as the reverse complement.
TCTGGGGTCCACTTTTTCTATTGTAACTGCTTCTTTTTTGTCGTGCGGAAATCCTCTCGGATACCTCACCTCGCATGACACCCGTGTAAAGTGGCCTGCAGGAGTCCTACGGGCCCCTCAAGTTGAGTCTATTTTAACTGCAGGTTTGGTTAGCCAAGTTCGATATTTTCCGTGAAGCAACTACCATTATGACCTAAGCCTTCCATATTCATCCGTTAGCGAAAAAAAACAGTAATGGATGAATATAGTTCAGTTATGATCATCACCAGATAAAGATGATGAAGATAAATGTAGTAATATTGATAAATCAATGAAACATAGGGCCATATCCTTAAATGTAAATTTCGCCCGAGGTGTGACCGTTTTAATACAATGGAGACATTTGGATCAAGGACTTTTAGTAATGACGTTATTACGATGGTTCATTCCTCACATTTTTGTACCAGTTTTCACAATGAAGAGGCCGTTCGAAATAATTTTGACATAAAAGAGATGTTTAATTTAACGTGCGGTTAGACTCTCATCTTTAAATAAATGGAGCTTAAGATTATTTTTAAAAAAAGCTCACCTTTTCGTGATTGCGTGTTTTGATTTGGCGTTAGATTTCTGAGTTGGGGAAAATACGTAATAAATTTAATAATGGGTGTTTTTATTTCTAAATGCTTTTCTATTTTTGTACACATAATTTATTTTTGGAATTCTGCAGTCATGGAATCACTTTGTTATCCGTCTGTATATCAAGACGTTTTTTCAAAACTCGTGGGGGTGAGGTCTGAATCATTACATAAAATATACCCAGATTGCCAAAAAAAAAAAAATTCAATCAGACCATTTTAACCTATTGCGATCTAATGTTAAACTTGTGCCATAACACCCAATATACCACTTTCGGTATCCGTCTATGGTCTACCCCACCTATCATTTTCAGCAAGGTTAAAGGTGCTCTATATTGCATTAAATTTTAAAAATTGACTTTCAAATGTACCCATGTTCAAATAGTTTACAACTCGAATACATATAGGGAAAAAGATACAACTATAAAGAACTAGTACAAAGTTGTACAAGAATCTCTTTAACCTAAACCTAGATACATCAAATAAATATGAATGATCACGCACTAACCGAAAAGAACATCAAAACAAACCTCACCATCTATTCCAAGCGATAAGAACAGGATAACTTCTGAAGACGTCAAAAGGAAATTGCTTAAAAAGAAACAAAATTATTCCAATGAAGCTTTATCAAAAAACTTCAGAGTGTATTCTCATAAATAGTATTGACTTGATTCATTGATGGTATTCGTTAAAATCCATCGCGTCGATTCACACCGAAAATTGCATCAAAATAATTCCGAGTTCAAATCTTTCGTTAGTGACTTCTCGACCAAACGAACGGGGTGCCGATAACTACATCTATTCAATACCAATTTAGATTGAACTGAAATCTTTTGGAAAATTCTGGACATTTCTAAATTAGGACTGTTGGGACTAGAATGTTGTGTGGGAACTTTTCAAATTTGTTAGAATATAGTTATCAGGTTTTGGTTCCGTATATCGTATCGACGAATACGTAGATAGAAGAAAAAATTCTACCTAAAATTTTATATTCACTTAGGTACGTATACTTTTGGCCCCACGCTATACGGGGTTATCGCCGTCACCGGGCACATTGGGAAACATAAACTATTTTGGCGGTGGACGTTTTCTTTAATCAAATGCGCAGTGTCAGACCTTTTTCGCTGGCGGGCGAACAAATTTCCAAAAACAATGGTTTCAATATTGCGAGTTTGGTGTGCGATGTTGACTTATGATACGACCTTATGAAGTTACCAATAGTAATCGAAATTGACTCCATAAATAATTGGAACAATAAAAGCGTCAGTTGGGTCACATTTCAATTTCATTCAATTACAATCCCTAAGGCAACAGTACCGCAATTGATCAAACTGAACTAAAAATATACGCACATGGATGAAAATCCGGTGAACCCAAGTGATTAAGACCACTGACCGATGACCGTTTTGTTGGGCCGATGAAACTTTTTAAATAAAACCTACTTTTCTCTCTCACGGGAATAAATTTGGATAGGGGATGGACCTTGCAAAAATTTGGCTTTTTCAAATAATTTATGTTTACAAAGGACAGAGTTTGTTATAATTAAAGGGTTTAGTAAACAACTTAATAATATTATTTCTACCCGAGGTACTTTATGTTACCTTGGTAACCGGATTTTGTTGTCAATTTTTGTGATTTGAGAATACACTTTTTGGTCGTACGAGGTTGCGTTAATATGACGTCACCTCGCCTGATAATAAGGTGAAGTTAAAGTCTCAAAGAATGCTAAGTCTCATTATCAGAATATTTGTCATGATAAGTATATAACTCTGTAAAATCTTCCAAAGAAACAATATTAATACTATATCTCAACATTCGGTAGTCACTGTTATGATTAGGATATAACAAAACATTTGACAATATATAACAATTAAAGAAGTAAATGAATGATTTAACAGGACCGTTTCAAACAACTTCAAAGTCTTAACAGCCGTTTTCAATTCTCTCATGAGTGAAATTCTAAAGATTTATATTAATATTATTACTCGAACCAAAGTGTACGAAACAATTCAAATGCCTCAACATTCTAAAGTATAATTATATCTCTTTGCGAACGTTCATTAACAAAAGTTTTGTTATGATGAATACGATATTTCGAAAGAAACTTACTAATTAGACGCGGATAAAGTTGTTTAATATTTTAGCAGCTTACACTTTCTTGATCAATTTTGAATCTGTTGTTGGTAAGTGTAAATAAGATTATTATTATCGCATGTTTCTGCAGCTCGCAAGGTACAAAAGGAGCGTCGCTGACTCCCTCTGGACTTTGTTGTCTCTTGTAATAAAGATTTAAATAAAACGTCTTGCTATCTAAGTAAGGAATTTTATTATTGAATGATTCTGCGGTGGCTTCTATTTTTCAATTTGAATGACAGAGTTTTGTATCACGTACTGGATAAAGACGCGTGGACGATGTGATGTGATGTAATATGACTACAAAATATCAGTTTGGTTGGCAGGTTTGTAAAGTTATCATAAGGTTAATTAAAATGTATTTTTATTTTCAATAGCATGTAATTATCATTAATTTGTTGATCTGTACTATCAGATCGTTCAACTACTGTGTCAGTGTTACCAAAATCTATCTATTCGCATTGGTCGGTATCTATCTATGTAGACTATATTTGTACATACAAATAAAGTTTATCCATGTTCTGGTACTCATAGTAACAGTTAATCTTCATTCAATCCCATATAACACTGTGAATATGTCTTAGAATAAATCATGTCATTCATGTAGTCGAGATAGCACGCAATGTAAATAAACGCTTTCACGAGTTGTCCCGTTCAGAGATATTTCCTTGCAAGTGGAGCGTCTTCGAAGTCTTGAAGTTTTCCCACACTTCCCGGGAAACAATGTGGGTGCACAACTTGCGAATTGCATTAACAAAATGAGTTAGCAAAGTACACATACTTTCTTGCAACTGCCTAAGTTTGATCAATTACCTTGGGGCAGGAAACTTATACTATCCCACGATTTTCAAAGTTCTGGACGTTGAAATTATAATGGATTATCATACATGACTTTGCTTTTAGTTATAGAATTTGGGTAAAATATCTTGCCCTTTATTTACTTTACCTATAAATCATATTGTGTAATGTAATTTATGGCAGGAGTTCAGTAATCAATTTTATTCTGTAGATATATTAGTTGATTAGCTCTCTCTCATAATTTTATCAGCTAACTCGTATCAAATATATTTATCATCATTATCGCTGCGCTAGTCTCTTGTACTTCGGATACCCGCGTCCGCTCTTTTACTCTTTCTCTTGGTGGTTTGACTCATCATAGCTTTCACATGAGCAACTACCGTGAGACTTCCCAACCCTGAAAGAAAATCTCTGCATCACAGCCTCTTCCATAACCCAAAAGGTATACTATCTAGTAGAAGTGTTGACTTTTATAAAAAATTATGACATTGTATAAAAATGTATAAAATTTGAATGAATTTATTAATGCATTTATTATGCTAACTGTTAAGTTCGAAAAACATTGGAAAAAATGAAATGCTCAAGTGAGACTCGAACTCACGACCTTTCGCTTACAGGGCGACTGCTCTGCCAACTGAGCTACTTGAGCTTTTCTTTTTTTCCAATGTTTTTCGAATGTATAACATCTTAGAAATACAGATAAATGAATTGTAATAAATATGACGTCAGATGTCACACTATTTAATTGATTTATTAAACTAAACGTCTCTCTAATAGAGTTATATAGTTGACGTTGTATAGATGAGTAGGGTCGACAACGTTCGAGTGACATTTTGGTGTAGTTAGGGTTTGTGCGAATCGGTGATCACTCACCTTTTTGAGAAATGACCACAGTTAACGATAAGGTAAGAAAAGATTTTAACCGCATGTTTAGGCTTTCCGATGTTTTATGCGTATGCACGCAGCAGGCGCCAGCATTACATAGTTTCCTGTAAATCGTAGTTATTTATGCATGTATTATTCATCGTTATGTTTCTTTATAACCGCTTTTTATACTATCTTTATTTTATTTATTATATTTATATAGCAAAAAATATATTTCGTAGGTTTTAAGCGTCAAAAGAATATTTTAAAAAATTGCTGCGCTTAATTTTTAAGTTACATAATTACTTCCTCTGGCTATCTCCAAGATTAGGTAGGTTCTCCTCGTTATTAAAAATTCACTGTAATAATGTTATTTGATTAAAACGAGCCTTTGACTACTTTCACACTTCACTTTAGTCTAAAATTAAATTAATCTTGTTCACAAGACCTCAAGTTGCTGACAGCCACTTTCCATAAGTAGGTCCAACCATTTTAATCTTATCGCAAAGCCGTGATGAGCACCCGATAATCCAATTAACGATGAAGTAAAAAAACAGGGAGACGAAAAGTTAATTTTAATAAAGTGCTAGCACAACTTTGAATATTACCGGTGGAATTGAAAAGTATACTTTTTACTCAGACTAATTGGCAATTTTATACATTCTACATTTTACATCGTCATTTCAAAATTTTCAGTAACTGATGTAGGTAATTTTAAGTACTAAAGTTTAGCGTTTATATTTCCGTTTGCCGTGTGCAGGTTGTAAATGTAGGATAGTTTTGTAACTCACGCCGTGTATATTCGGAAATGGTAAACAGAAGTGTACCCTCTTGTACATTATACACATACATTTGATAGGTACCTATAAAAACCCGCATAAGGTTTTCCTCAGCTGTTTTTATCCTTACCATTTTTTATTTCATTAAAACCAATCAAAACAACCTCAAACTAAGAGATTTATAGTAAGCACAGGTTCATTAATAATATCGTTATTCCATCTCCAGACCTTTTGTAATATGTAATGGTATAAAAATGGCAAATATATTTGGTAAATACCATAACAAAAGTAAATACTAAGTAGCTGTGGCTGAAGGCAATTCTAAGAAAGAACATACACTTTCCATTCTCTTACTGACAACGGTGACGTAGCAATTATTGTAATAAGTCAACGCTATTTTATAATATGTATACAGTTATAATATTCGCTTTCGGCGAGTCCTTTTCTATTAATTTGTGAGGAGCGAGAGAAATTCACCTTTTATGTAGACAGGTACGAATGAGAGCTCTTTTATTTGAGCAAGTTTAATACTTCTCACAAAAGGTGCTTTCAAATGATGGGCTTGCGTTTGAAACGAAATAATTAATTAAAACGCAATAGCCGACAGCCGTGTGATGCGAATAAAAATAGAACAGCAATATAGTTTTGGAATTGGGCGTAAATTAAATAATGAAGACTTAAAATCTTTAAGACTATATTTACTATCCAACATGATAAGATGTCTCATCAGAACTGCGAGAAAAAAAACTGGATAATTCTCAATTTGTGATGATATTTTCTATAGTTTTTGTGATGATACCTATTATCATCACATTCATCACCAATTGCGTACTGTCCTATAGTTAAAATAAATTATCTAACCGAGCTTATTAAATAAAGAATAGTAAAAGAGCGATAAAAAATGTGTCGGTTCTTATTTTATAGTGTTTATTTATTTTTAATCCTCCACTCAACCTATAATAGTAAGTAACTGATTTGACTATTAGATTTATGACGTCACTAAATCTTTTCTCATACAAGTTACCTTATAACTTATCGCTTTGACGTTTAGTAAAAAGTTAGTAATTTGACTAATCTGTAGAATAGCCAATTCTCGAAAAGGTCCACTTAAAATCATTTAAATTCTCGGCATAAACTGTTTTTGGATCTTACATTAATTTAAATTGCGTAGAAATTATGATGCTGCGAAAATATTTCTTACTAGCTTTTGCCCGCAGCTCCGCCCGCGTGGATGTCGGTTATCGCGACCAAACATAGCCTATATCCTTTCTCATGGTCTAATCTACCCCTACACCAAATTTCATCAAAATCGGTTCAGTAGTTGAGGTGCGAAAGCGTAACGTACAGACAGACAGACTGACAGACAGACAGAGTTACTTTCGCATTTATAATATTAAGTATGGCTTGTTGTTATTTTTGGTATTGATATTATTAAGCGTCACACAGGAATTGCATGTATTTTATAGCATTGGCATACAGATTTACAGAATAGAACCACTGAATAGAGTCACTGAATCCTTTCATCGATTCGGTAACACTGACCTTGATCCGTTGGTTTGGGTTTTGTCTCACATTGTGTATTGTCTCACCAATAGTCGGAAACCAATGGCTATTGTAACAGCTCATCTAACAATGGAATAACAAAATACCCAAAACTCCTTCGAATTTACATTTCGTTAAAATTGGACAGAATATATCATACTATGGAGCAATAATGTATATTTGTTTTATTTCTGCCTCCGGGGCATAGTGGTATTGAACGCGGCCGCTACGCAGGAGGCACGGGTTCGATCCCCGCTCAGTGTGGTCTGGTCGTGCTTCGGAGAGTACGTTAAGCCATCGGGTCCCAGTTGCCATAAGAACATCTATGGCAGTCGTTACGGGTAGTTGGAGCCCTCAAAAGTCCAATAACTGGTCTAGCTGCAGTGCTTCGTTATCGCCTTTGGGTTGTGAAGGTCAGATGGCAGTCGCTCCACAGAAAATATCGAAGTCCAGCCAAATCCGCAGTTAGACTGGTAAAAGCGGACCCCAGACTCCAAGCTGAAAGCTTCGGATGCGACTGGGATTAACGCTAAGAGGAAGAAGATGAAGATTTTATTCTCATGAAAAATGTTGAGCAGCTTTCATAAAAAAAAAATTGGTTGAACTAAAATCATGGAACTCACGTCATCGCTAGCATCTATCATGCCACCGCGTCTTTGAGCACTTTTTTGCGAAGTTACTTTTATAAAGATTATTATTTTCTATTCTGTCAACAATCCCGGTATGTCACTGTTCTTTTTTCTCGTGAAGCGGAGGACTTGTGTACTTTCTATGAAACACTATGATTGATGTTTCCAAATAGCATCTAGGCACTAATGTGTAATACAGTGTTTACATATTTTATACACAATATCTAACTTTTATTTATACAATTTTGACACGTCACGAATGCTCCCAATACACCGTCCGTCCACGTTATGTCGTTGCGACAAAGAAAAAACGATGTTACGTGTCAAATTGCCATCAGTAACGCGTGACGAGTGTATGTACGCTGGAGGAATAATTCTTGTTTCGAGTAAATTGATTCATGATAGTAAACTCATAATACAAGGAGGTTTGATAGTAGGGGTAGCAAGTTAATAAACATAATGGATCTTATCGAATACATAGGGAAAAATAAAACTTCTCGGATAAAAATAGAAGGGAAATTTGAATCACATCGGACGTGTGGCCGAGCCGAGTTGGTCAAGGCATTCCCCCTGTAAGGGAAAGATCTCAGCTTCGAGTCCCACCCGAGAATTTTCATTTTTCCCTAAGTATTCGAGATTTATAAAGTTAGCAGGCAAATCTTAGATAGAGATGTCAATAGCAGAGCGTTCAGTTACACGAAAATTCGCCTCCACAGATTCCCGAAGGAGTAGACAGAGGTTTATTAATAGGCAAGTTTTGTCAACTATGATTTTCAGTTCCACGTAATGGGTGGTGAGTCTATTACCATCAAGCTGGCACTTTGTCATAGGCTGTAAGTTTATTACCGAATGGAGAACAGCCTTACCCGCCGTCTGAAACATCCACGAGAATATATGGGGTGGCCCTACTACTAATATTAAAACAACAAGATTTGTGACTACATCATCCTAGTGAAATATTCCACTCATGATGTTTCAATTTCCATATCCAATTCTAGTTTTTAACGGAAACGCTTAATTAAATATTTGGGTACCATAATTCATTGACCGCACGGAACCACCGCAGAACGGAAACACAAAAGTGAACTATTAAAACGTTAATTAAGCTGCATATTGGTCAGTTTCTCCCCATCTCCGTCAGTGGTCAACCTGCACCAAGTATTCGTTTAGATTTATTAAGTTTTCATACAAGATTTACGAGTATCATTTATTATTCACTATCTGTGGCACAATCAGGATTTATGGCACACTTTTCGGTATGGTTTTATATGAATAAATAAACTATTTCATTGTAATATCTTGGCGCTGCGGATGATAAGTGTTTTTGCTGAACCGACCTACCTACCTACATGAATATTTTAAACATTTCTGAGTTGCTTCTACCTGTGTGAGTATAACGTAAATAATGCCCAGGGTGATATATTCAGGCTTAACAAATTTTATGGAATAATATTATTCTGTCTGTGTTTTTTCAGGTTAAATGATAGCTTACACTGAGCTCTGTGGAATTGGGTAGGTATTATACAAAAATATTAGGAGATAACTGCTACCTACGTTATGACTATAACTATTATAGAATATGATATAAGTAGAGAAACACGTGGAGAGGATGAACGAAAGAAGACTGACGAAACAGATTAATAAAGCGAGGGTGAATGCGCAACCCAGTAGGGTTGACATGTTCTGATGAGCTCTTCCAATTAGTCCCATCCTCTCCTTTCCTTTACAGGACAACACGTGCAGGGCCATCTGTATTACGGAGCAGAATATAACTTCTAGAACCAAGCGCTTCAGTGACTCATTCCTATGCCGCACTATTAAGACCTGGATCTCCCTGTCAGCTCACGTATTTCCTTCTTACAACAGTCCCGGATCCTTTAAGCGGGGCGTGAAAAGGCATCTGATGAGTCGGTCAAGCTGAGTGGGACATGTTTACGATGGTGACCTTCTTTCCGAGACTTTACTTTTAGCTTACTATCAGGCGAGGTGTCAAATTGAGGTGTCCTTTATAAAAAAACGTATGTCAATCAGATATAAGACATTTGAAATGCCAGTACCCGAAACCGATCAGCATATTATGAAGAAGAAGCGAAATTGTATGCCAGGATCGTAGCAGTTGGAAACACAAGGTCTCTGTCTACCTCATAGGATAGATGCGTGGCCGTAATGTTTTTAGGTATGTATGTAAGTATATATGTAGAGAAAGTACACTCAAGAGTACAGTGAACAAATTGAGGTATTAAACGAAATGCGACAGTAGTTACCAGTGTATTGTGTCACAATGTTCAGAAAATGGCTCAACAGCTTAAGTGGCCACTTCACCAACTGCCGTCGAGTGCTGTACGGTTGATTCCCACGTGTAACATAATTTAATGTGAATGATTTTATAGATAATGGTTGTCGTGTTTGGTTCTATTTTTCGGTCTCATGTATTTTTGTGAATTCTCTACGACTATGGTACAAGGCTGTGTATTGTGGGATGTTATTTGTGAAAATAAGGAAAGAGCTAATCAGTGCTCATGAAATTCAATCACAGAAAGATGTTAATTTGGCAACTTATAAAGTAAACAAGTAGACAGTATGATTATACTATTTGTCTGAGTTGCGTATTTTGGGCAGAATTTTCTGGACCAATAATTACAAGAATAAAGTAAATTGATAATACTGCTAATAGAAAAACAAGACAATAAGAATTAGGTAACAGTAAGACAGCCTCTGTGTATGGGTTCGATCCCCGCTCAATCCAAATATTTGTATTCATCTATATGATTTGCATTGGTCTGGTAGTGCCTCGGGGAGTACATTAAGCCGTCGCTTCCGATTGCCATACAAACATCGATGGCAGTCGTTACGGGTAGTTAGAGCCCTGAAAAGTCCAACAACTGGTCTAGCTGCAATGTGTTGTGGAAGTCAGATGGCAGTCGCTTGACAGAAAATATCGCAGTTCAGCCAAATCCGCAGTTAGACTGGTAAACCGGACCCCAGACTACAAGTTGAAAGCTTCGAATGCGACTGGAAATTAACACTAGGATGAAGAAGAAGAAGAAAAATAATTAGGTAACAGTAGGTAAAATGCAGTGCTCAGTAAGTATACCTACTATTTTAAATCAAAACTAGGTACTTTGTTATTTACAATTTACATTATTGTTAGATGAGACCAATAACATCGTCTCAGTCATCTCACGTCATCGTCTGGTTTTTAGTTTTTCGTACGGAAATCCCCACGGATACCTCCCCCGCCGGAGCCGGAAGGGCAAGTTATGCGGTTTTAGTCGGACTCGAACCGACTAAAACCGCACGCCGACTGGGGCTAGACTGGAGGTGTGGTTATCTTCGACATATCCCTCGCGCCCTGGCTCTGGAGGTCTGGCCCTCCTCGGGTGAGGGGTCAACGGTGCCGCCGTCGTAGCCTGCTTCTGCTGTGGTGACAGGCGGCTCCACCCGTCACCCCCAGGTCTGCACTCATGGGGGACGGAGGTCAGTCTAGGCGTCCGGTCTTTAGCAGGTATTGACTAGTAGGTGATTTTGTAGGGTAGGGTATACCCCAATATTATTCTTTAACTAGTGTTATAAGTAACCAAATAATTGAACTAGATAGTATACTACGTAGTAACCCTTTACCGGAAAATAAATGGCAGACTTGTTACACATACGATGACTTTGTTAGCGTGTTGCAGTTCCCATTTGCTACGGTCGGAAGCACTTTTCATATTTGATAGCATTTTTTAATACTGCTCTACGCGTCATTCTCAATTACTGCGTCTCCTGCTGGATATAAGCTACTCCAATTTGAGCCATAGCACCCATCATCCACTTTACGCATTCAATGGCCTTTTTCAAATCGTCCGTCCACCTTGGTTACTATACATTACTTGAATCAATTCACAAAATTAGAAACTTTTGGTCTTGGTCAAACTGGATAACAATTCACATCGATTCAGAAAAGAAAAATTTTGTGATCGGACCAGGCGGGATTTGAAACCGCGATTCTTCTCTTATAGGGCGAATGCTTTTGACCTATAAGCTACCAGACCCACGCCCGAATTTATCCAAATCTTTCCTCTCTTTATATATCCGCCTTTGAAGCGACCGTGGAGCAATCTACCGACGCTTTTAGGAGATATTTTTTTTTATTTTTTTAAAGGATATTAGAACCGAAGTTACTAATATTCCCTCTAACCCCTCTAACTAAGCTTAAAAGCTTGTGCTAGGAGTGGGTTCACGCCGGTAGTGTAATGGCCAGGATCGAACCCGGGACCTCTCGATCGTAAGGCCGACTCCTTAACCACTAAGCTACCGACGCTTGTGTTGTCGGAACAATGAGTGATTTTGAAATCATTTTTAGACATTTATTTTTGATTACTCCGCCAAAATACTTGAATGAATTTTTAAGCATTCAGTATGCTACCGTTATGCTACTTTTACTAAAAAAATTGTCATCACTCCAGTATTTGAACCCGTGATCCTTCTCTTACTGGGAGAATGTTTTTGACCACTAAGCTACAAGAACCAGGTCCGAACTAGTTCAATTTTTCCTTTTCTAAATCAATTTGAATTAATTAGTATTAATTAGTATACTAAATGATTAAAAATGTATTTAGTCGGTTTCAACATGCAACCACAAGAAGTGTGTAACGCCGAATAGACAATCTAATAAAAACATAGTATTCCTTTGAAACCATATAGATATTTAACCTATAAAGTTATTAAAGTGTTAATTACTTATATTTTGATTAAATATACCCACTTATCATACGATGGACAAAATTAATAACTTACCTATAGAAAAGAAGTAGTCATTTTAGGTATCATGAAAGTAAATTATGATGCTTTTAGCTTATTAGATAGATGATTCTGTAATATAATATGCACATAAGTTATGTAAAGATAATATTATAATGTTCAAGTAAATATAGTCATAATACCTACTATATTAGGTATAAGATAGTTGACCATTTCCCTCAATATACATGGAGGACAGAACATGATTAACTTTTGTTTTTAAAGTTTAATAGCAAAAAATACTGTCATATGTATCATTTAGTTCCATACATACACTTTATTGTATTTTTAGTAGTGGCTATTGGGAGTATGTACTGTAAGCCGTTCTCAACAATACAAAAAAACTGATTATATTACTTTAGGTATTACATGGTAGACAATATGACGAAGAGTGTTCAACACTTTTATTATAATCAGTCGGGCCTGACCGCGACCGTGTAACTGAAATGTCAGGCAAACAAAATGTCATCTATTTCTAGTACATAATATTAATTATTTGGATTGATATTTATCCGATCTTATTTAAAGTGGAACATTCAACTTGCTAAAGTTTTACTAGTGTTGTTAGGACCCCTACCACAAAATTATTGTCTTTGCTGTCATTCCAACTTTAGTTCGATAGGTTCGATAACTATAAGTAGTCAACAGCAATTAATGAAGTATTGGTAAAAGTGTTATTGTTACAATATCTTCAGGCTTTGTTCCAGTATTTCTGTTTAGTACTGACAATAAAAACTATAAAACTTATCAACTGATCTGTATTTGTTATGAAGCCCTTCGTCTTATTTCTGTGAGGCTGATTGGAAAAATATAAAATAGAGTTTTTTTTTGACTGAACTAAATAAATAATTGTACTTTTTTATTGTGATGATCAGAACTTTGAAGCCTATTTCCGAAGACACAGATTATTATTAAATCCATATCCATACTAATATTATAAATACGAAAGTAGCTCTGTCTGTCTGTTGATGAAATTGACAGATTTTGATGAAATTGGTATAGGGGTAGATTAGACCATGAGAAAGGACATAGGCTATGTTTTTTTTTTATCGTGCGATAAATCCCCACGGATACCACCCCTACGGAGCCGGTGGAGGTGGTTATGTCGGACTCGAACCGACTAAAACGCACGCCGTCTTGGGTCCTTGGTTGCCGGAGGTGAGATTGCCAAAAGCATATCTCTCGCACCCCGGCAGACACATAGGCTATGTTTGATCGCGATAACCGACATCTACGCGGGCGGAGTCACGGGAAAAAGCTAGTATATTATATTAGATCTCCGAGTAAAAAGTCATGCAATAATTTCGAAATTATCTACTTTGGACAGACAAAAGAAAATTATTCTTGATTACCCTAAGATGGCAAATTTTGAAAAGTGGTAACTGCAGTAGCCATGCGGAAATTTGAGCTATCAAGTCGGGCACTTGGAAAGTGCTTCCGTTGTTGAAGACCACAATTATAATTACATTGTGTTAGTACCGTTCTCCATTTGGAGGATAAAATTGTACTGTCATCTGAATTTCATGATTTTCTTACCTACCTTTATCGGTGTAGCCGCTCCTTTTTAACCCTTATTATGTACAATCAACATTCAAGACTGGCTGCTAAGAAAAATAAGATAATAGAATAATATAGCAAGCTACCACAAAGTTTTGCTTAGAATCTTTAGATAGGTATCCTAAAAATACAAGACTACTTAATCTATACTAAATATTGTTCAAGATATTGTATGAATAATAAAATTGTTTTCATAGGGTTGTTTGAAAGAATTCTTCTTTTATTTTTTGTCTAGCAGCGCGTCGGTTGGCGGTCAAAGGCTTTTTACGTAAATATTGTAACGTTATTAGTATTTATTTACCCTTCGGCCGTCTACGTAACGGTAGATTCGTAACCATGAGAAATAAATGATCTTTATTCGTAACCGGTTTTGCACAAAGAATTATGTTTCTGTATACGAAACCCAGTAGTTACGAAAGAATACAATGTTATAAATTGTGGAAAATATACGGATTACGAATATAGGTACATAATATGACATTGGCATAAAGTGAAATTCACATGAATACAATATAGTTCAGAATAAGAAATGAAAAAAAAATGCCGTGGTATGAAGGAGAATAAAAATCAAACCCAAATAAATTTAGAAACGGTATGAGCTTTCGTGGTATGAAGACAAAACAACCCTAAAAACTAAATGAGATTAATCTGAAACATGTTCTAAAGAAATTTAAAAAAAAAAGTACTTTTGTCATAAATACGACTCAATTATACTCGTATTAAATAAACAAATACTTTAAAACTATAAAAATAAACAAATACTTTGACCTGACCAACGAGTTAACCAAAAATGGCTATGTGGTTAAACTCTACGCCGTGGAAGTAGGAGCAAGGGGAATTCCAGCTAAATCCCTGTATAACTTATTTAAAGACCTCGGATTGCCAAGAGCTTCAGTAAGCTCTTTACTCAAACGAATATCTAAAACGGCGTTGATAGGATCTTACCAAATTTGGATAGGTAGAGGGGGGAACACGACTGACGGTGGAGGTGAGCGCTGATGCATCACAAGGTGGCCACCCTAAACCTACACCTGGGTCGCAAGTCCCAGGCGCCGTCACAGTGTTCCTCTCTGTACCACGCCATGGACCCGGTGACCGCACGGTGAATCCATGGAATGCTAAGAACCGGATCTCTCTACCCCAAGAGTGTTTATTTAAAAACATTAAAAAGTTTCGTTGGAACGTAGAAGAAAACTAAAACATAAATATCTAACTAATAAGTGATACAGATAAGACTAAGACATAAAAAGCTAAAAATAAACAATATTACTATCACACACCCATTCATACCCCACACAAAATTCAAAATCACACGCGCAGGTGATAAAATAAATATTTATAGTAAATAAAAATGTTCGTATCTCGGTAGATCCCTGTGGAGAGGAAGGAAATCAATTGATAAAGTTGGAATACAGAGTATTCCCTCGCAGACGATACGTTTTCATTTGCTTGTCGCATCTAGATTCTTTGATTGGACAGAACCGGGACATAAATTCAAAGGGAACATAAAAGTAGGGAATAGTAGACGGCATTCTGTTGAGTATTGCGCTGTTTGTGAGAAGACTGTTATGATCTGCAAAGGAATTACTTTGAAGTTGTTTTGATTTTATGTGAGGGTTCTATTACACTTCTTTAGGGCTCATTCCTTATGTTCGTTTATATAGTACTGATTTATTATTTTATTTTGTAGTTGAAGAGCCTGGAAGTGGCCATATCTTACTACGTGGTATAAAGAAACTGAGCAATAGAGTTTGTTTTAGGTGAATCGAATAGTTATAAAGTCACATCAGATCATAACCTAGTACGATTTAACAAAAAATATAAATGAAAAGTAACAGGTATTAATATTGTCTGAGTTCCCATTATGAAATGGATAATCTCTTAAGAAAACACATAATGTTAGATCCATACTGCCATACTTAATATTATAAATGCGAAAGTAACTCTGTCCGTCTGTCTATCTGTCTGTCTGGCTGTATGTTACGCTTTCACGCCTAAACCACTGAACCGATTTTGATGAAATTTGGTATAGCGCTAGATTAGACCATGAAAAAGGACATAGGCTATGTTTGGTCGCGATAACCGACTTCCACGCGGGCGGAGCCGCGGGCAAAAGCTAATAATAAATATATTGACAAAATAATCACTCATAGGTTGCAATTCCTGATCCGGTACTGTTAAAGTTAACAAAAATACTAAGTAAGTTTAAAAAGCTGTGTAAATTATAACATTTACATCTTTAAATATATAAAATCGATTAGAAAATAATATTAAGTTTGCCTTTATTCAGCCAGTGGTAGCTTTTTCAGGACACAGTTGAGTGGAACAAAGGTTGACAGTCCCTTAATTGTATTTCTGCTACACTTTTATACTTTCGTTGTTACAACTGACAGCTATTCTTCTAAAATATATCATTCTCTCTCTGTTATGTATTTGCTTGAATAAATAACGACCTTTTGTTTCATAATTACTAACTCTAACAATTAGGTCATGCTGTTATATTGCAGACTTATTTAATTTTAATGAAGTTAGAAAGTTTTCATAAAAGGATTTTCTGTTAAAAATTTGAAATGCCTAACTCACGACCCAAGATATGAATGAAATAATTTGTATAGTTGTTCTTTCAAGTGAGTGCGTTCAATAGAGTTATGGATAGTGTAGATGCTAAATAATCCATATCCATACTAACATTATAAATGCCAAAGTAACTCTGTCTGTCTGTCTGTCTGTATGTTACGCTACGATTTGTTGATATGTTATGTTACGATTTTAATGAAATTTGGTATACGGGTAGATTAGACCATGAGAAAGGACATAGGCTGAATTTGGTCGCGATAACCGACATCCACGCGGGCGGAGCCGCGGGCAAAAGCTAGTATTATATAATCCATACTAATATTATAAATGCGAAAGTCACTCTTTCTGTCTGTCTGTCTCTATGTTACACTTTCACGCCTAAACCACAGAACCGATTTTGATGAAATTTAGTATAGGGGTATTAGACCATGAGAAAGGACATTAGGCTATGTTTGGTCGCGATAACCGACATCCACGCGGGCGGAGCCGCGGGCAAAAGCTAGTATTATATAATCCATACTAATATTATAAATGCGAAAGTCACTCTTTCTGTCTGTCTGTCTCTATGTTACACTTTCACGCCTAAACCACAGAACCGATTTTGATGAAATTTAGTATAGGGGTATTAGACCATGAGAAAGGACATTAGGCTATGTTTGGTCGCGATAACCGACATCCACGCGGGCGGAGCCGCGGGCAAAAGCTAGTATTATATAATCCATACTAATATTATAAATGCGAAAGTCACTCTTTCTGTCTGTCTGTCTCTATGTTACACTTTCACGCCTAAACCACAGAACCGATTTTGATGAAATTTAGTATAGGGGTATTAGACCATGAGAAAGGACATTAGGCTATGTTTGGTCGCGATAACCGACACCCACGCGGGCGCAGCCGCGGGCAAAAGCTAGTTGTAAAATGACCATGTCTATACACTGGAGTTATTAAAAAAACTTACGAATACTTTACAATATATAAATTCTAGTGATAGAAAAAGGGTTAGTTTATTCAAGACCTGACGCATAGTCTCTTGTGTTTTCAGTATCGATACAATTACTCCCTTAATCTATTTTTCTTCAGTTTATCTTCACTTAAATCGACTTTTTATTTTTAACCCTCAACTAGAACCTAATGTATACTAAATGTAATTATTAGATTCGTTCACACGTACACTTTTTACTGCAAGAGTCGGATCGAACGTGAGATAAATAGCTAATATTTGGGACTTGCGGAGAACGATAGTGGTTTACCTCCACCACAATTATAGGCGAATAAAATTGGATATTTATTATTCTGGAGAGTTCAAGTCAATGTTTTTCTTTTTTTCTTCACTCTCTGTACAGAGTTAAGATAATTATGTGCGATTAACAACACATCAGAATCTGTGTACGGTAATTCTGATACATTTAAAGGTGAATCCTTTAAATGTATCAGAATTACCGTACACAGATTTCATATGCTTGGAGTTTCCTTGAAGGATAAAATTCGAAACGAGGTCATCCGACAAGGAACTTAAGTTACCGACATAGCTCGCAGAATAAGTAGGTAAGTTGAAATGGTAGTAGGCTGGCCACATTTGCCAAAGGACCGACGGCCGTTGGAGCAAAAGAGTCCTAGAGTGGAGACCGCGAGAAAGTAAACGGAAGATAGGACACCCCCTAACCAGATAGACTGACGACCTGAAAAAGGTGGCTGGGACAGACTGGATGCAGAAGACGGAGGCTCGGCAGAAATGGTGCACATTGGGAGAGGCTTATGTCCAGCAGTAGACTGCGATAGGCTAAATTGATTGATTGAAAGGTCTAAAATCCGATATTCAAGTAGATGTAATTTCGTACGAGTTAGAGGAGGTATCTATCAAGGCCGTCAAGGTAGGGATCACAATTTTACGTCCAATGGCACCGGGAATGGTGGTCTGTATCTTCTGGACTGCATGTCAGCTTTATTGCCATCTAGCGGGGTGCAGTCATTTTTCCCAAAATTGGACGCCCGAGATCCACTACAATCGGGTTCGAAGAGTTAGTTTTTTTTTTTTTTCATTTTCTTATATGAGTTTCTAAATTGTGGAAATTCAAAATCAGACAACAGGCAGGCGGCCCTATAAGTAGTAAGTAAGTAAGTGTTTTTACGATTATTTGCCCACGTTGCTTATTAGATATTAAATTTATTAGAAAATAATCATAACAAAAAATCAATAGGTAAATAAAGCGTGATAGTGAAAGAAAAGCAAGTTGAGGAAATAGGAGCCTATTCCTTTTTTGAAACAGAAAAAAGAGACCATGACCGTGATATTTTATTACCCTGGTTCTTTGATTTCAAACAATATTCTCAAATACTGCAAATTAAGCAAGCAAGCAAGAATGTTTTATGTTAGAATATACATAATTACTAATGTTTATCATTGAATCATTATGAATCAAAGGTATTACTGATTTACGCGATAAATTCAGACCACACGCGATATACGTATCAAACCGTACCTACCTAATCTATCATTCAGAATGAAATCAATCTGCTATCAGTGAATAACAGAACAAATTGTGCTTGAAACTTTCATTTTTCACCCACAAACAAATTTACTCAAGCTCCATTACCTAACATGCCGTCGGCCAGAGGTCCACAACACATAATCACCTAACTTTGTAGAAGAATCTCCCATCTGCAGTGGATTAACCATAGGTCAGGTCATTTGGAATAGTTTGTTGGTCATTTGTTTTATTTGTTTACGTTTTCACAGTACGATAGCAACGAATCGGCGTAATTTTGCATAGATAAAATAGAATACGCATTTGATAGTTAGTGATTTACTTGGTTGGACTGACTTGGTCCAAAAATAATGAATTTTTTGAATTCCCAAAATCTCCAGTTTAAATGAATGATAAAATACTCCTCAAACAATAAGACTAACCCAATTCTATTGAAAACAGCATAAATTCCGTTTACGTTTTTCATTAGGTAATAACGTAAAAAATGAAAAAAACTTTATGATCGATTTGAATGAAATTAGCAACTGAAATCACTACATAGTGTAAAGCACGCTTTCCGCGTCTGTCCGTCCCTATGTATGCTTATATCTTCAAAACTACGGTAGAAATTTTGAAGCGGTTCCTTTTAATAGATAGAATAATTAAAGAGAAACGTTTATATGTATGATACATGTTTAATATAGTAAAGGGTGTAGCGGGAACGGAATCGGACGCCTCGCAGGCGGAAAAAAATTGGCGGTACGAAGTTCAACGGGTCATTAGGTAATAAACGCAAAAAAATGGAAAGAACTTTATGTTTGATTCGAATAAAATTAGCAATTAAAATTAACCCATATCCTGTAGGTATTCAATTGCTCAAATTAGACATTTTATGTAAAGATACTGTATGCCTATGTTAATATATATTTGAAATATGTGTGTACGATTTTAATGAGTAATCTATTATTACATTAGCCAAATTATCTATATACACAAATATGACTAAGTAAATATCAAATCACTGATCAAATAAGCTATCGGCAAATGACTCGGACATATTGGCTTCATGAGAGCCAATCTGGCTGACCGGAATAGATAAGATCTCCCATATAATAGACGTATAAGGATCACTGGTAAATAAGAATGTTGATATGTTTTTGTCTATTTGGCATGTGTTTCTTATTTTGCTTTGAAGCTAGGAGTTTTTGCTTTGATATGTATAAGAAGGAAAGAAAACAGGCTAGCTGACTGCACTGGAAATGATCTATGCATTGAACAATTAATATTTTTATCATGTTTGCCAAATATAATTTCTATAATAAAATCCATACTAATCCATACTTAATATTATAAATGCGAAAGTAACTCTGTCTGTCTGTCTGTCTGTATATTACGCTTTCACGCCTAAGCCACTGAACCGATTTCGATGAAATTTGGTATAGGGGTAGATTAGACCATTAGAAAGGACATAGGCTATGTTTGGTCGCGATAACCGACATCCACGCGGGCGGAGCCGCGGGCAGAAGCTAGTAAATAATAAATTCAATGAAATTAAATTGAAATAATATAACTGTAAATGTCTCAAATGTTCAATATTAATGATTATAGCTGAATTCGACTAATGGGCTTATTGGAAATGTAGCTTAATGTTGTAATCTTCCTCTCTGTTCCGATGAACTAGAAAGTGAAATTCAGCAAATCAATGAATTTTACTTCACTACAACTGCGACTTATAACGTAAATCAAAAAGAAAGTATAACTTTAAGCCCTAATTACAACCGTTTTAAACCCCCCACGCAAAGAGAAGAGTGTTATAAGTTTGACTGGTCTATCTGTCTGTGACATTATAGCTCCCGAAGGGATGAAGCGATTTCAATTTAGTTCGCATTAAAGGTGACTTTTGTGCGAGTGTTCTTGGACACGTTTAATGAAAATCGATTGAGGTGTTTAAAAGATATGGCTAAAGTGAGGATGGGGAGAGTCGGGGTTTTTTTAATTTTAAATTCATGGAATGATGTTTAATAGAATTCAAGTGCCAGTAAAAACAACATCAATAGAGTACATTTGATATAAATAAAATCACTCAAATACAGGTACACTCACCGCCAACAAACACACAGAGAAATGCAAATATTGAATCGCTTCCACCAATATAATTAAGCAACCAATTTTCTCTTATTGACTGTAGCTGTTTTTGAATATAGAAATATTATTTTTATACGCTTATCTACATAACGAGAAGGAAATATAACTTACAAATAATGTAATTGATGTTGCTCAGACGAATCCCTGTGGATACGGTCGATACATTATATGAACAAACGTATTATAATGTACAATTAAGCTCGTTATGATGAGCTTACGTTAAGCAGAATAATGCGTTTTTTATCCTTTAGTCGCTGAGTACCTAAAACGCAGTCTGTCAATTGCGCGTTATGCCAAAATGTCATTTAAAATGAGCGTTTCGACTAAGTACGGCTTTGTATATGTCGCGATAGGTCTAATTCTAATATTACCCATTTAGCGATACGTCTATGTTGCAATGGGTCTAATTCTCATATTGTCCATTTAGCGATACGTCTATGTCGCAATAGGTCTAATTCTCGTATTGCCTATTTAGCGATAGGACTATGTCAGCGTTTACAAACTCTTTTGTCATAGTATTGGTTAGTTTTTTCACTCGGTCAGCTCTGTGTCTTCGCTCGCATCACAGTGATGGCACTCGAACGTTGGCTCCCTCTGGATCTGACACAGGTACTTCCCGAAACACCCGTGTCTGTTAATCACCTGCGTAAGCCGGTACGAGAGGCTACCTTGTGGCCTCTCTAGACATTCCTCCATGATGGGTCTTATCGCCGCTATTACGGCGTGTCCTGTGCTTGGTCGCCCAAGTCGTAGCTCCCACTCAGCTACAATATCCCGGTGGAGCTGGGACCTCACGGCCCGAAATTCTTCGGGCTCGGGTTCCCGTCCCGCGCCTCCTCTTGAGACTCGTGGTCAAGCTTAGTAGTCAAACTGATTTGATCACGGCTGTTACCCTTTTGCTTTTTAGTAAAAAGGAAGTCGGATGCTTGAACTATTAGCCTAGAATCGTAAAATTGATGTCATGATTTCTTAAACTTTTCTCTAAGTGAAACACAGAACCTTCTTTTGCAAGTCCGTTAAAAACTATATACTCGTATCTGAATGCATATTCTTTGTATTACCTATTGTATTAAAGTAGAAATCGCTATATGCATTCCTCTAAAATTTCAGGAGCCCCTTCGTGTCGTCTGGGAGAAATCGCGTAGCAAATATACAAAAACATAGTCGAATGTTCTTTTTAGAAGTCGGTTAATAGTGTATCTATATAATTATATAAATTATAATTAATATATACCTACTTCACCCCTGAGTTAACACGCATTAAAGCTACATCTCAATTCGCCTATTCCGCTCATGAACTGAAATTCAATATACCTATCTCGCCCTTGAGCTAATACGCAATAAACCTAAATCTCAATTCACTAACTCCGCTTATGAACTAATACGCAATAGGTCTAAATGTCACTATGACAATTTCTTGTTATGTATAGGCATAACGCGAAATTGACAGACTGCGTTTTAGGTACTCAGCGACTAAAGGTTTTTTATTTCCCCCAAGAGAATAATATTTTGCGTTCGTTGAGGATGTGTCGTACTGTTTTATTTTTCTTGGCGTGCGTTTATGTTTGCTAGTTCAAAAATTTTTGAACCATTTGGACACAAGCAAATATATACAAGTTTAAAAAGTAAGTCAATTTTATGGATTTTAATATTTAGATAAGTTTGGAATCTTATTGCAATTAAAAATATTTAAGAAGACGTATAGGTGCAAGTTTAAAAAAAACTTATTCAAAGTTTTTTTCCAGTACTAGGTAAAAATTTACTCACGTTGGTATTTAAATTATTACTAGCTTTTAGCTTCGGCTCCACTCGTGTAAAATACTTATCCAGTATCTACGAATTGCTGGAATACTTTACAGACATATAAAGTAGCCAATAGCTATTTAATAATGTGATCCATCTAAGTGCCAAATTCTATTCAGATCTGTTAGGCCATATTTGTATGAAAAAGTATTAAATTCATTTATTCTCAAAAACTTTCACACTTTTGATATTAGTTGGATATTAAAAAACATCTATTCCACCCACTTAGGTACTCTACTTCACAATAAACACAAATAATCCTCTTATATTACGAGTTCAAGAAATTTGAAATACGAGTAGTGACCGAGATAATACCTAAGCCTAAGCTCTACGAACGAGACGTCTTCACCAGTAGCGAAAAAGGCCACAAAATATACCCCAAAAGTTGCCTGCTAACTCGCAGTCTCTCACAGGCACGTGCGAAATAAAACAAACATTTTATTTTGCAAAAATAAAAGCTTCTGACCCCGATAAGAAATAATTTAATGACTTAATATTTTCTGGTCCTTATATTCGCATATTTCCGTAAAAAATGTACCCACGTTAGGTACAAAGTATAAAATTTACGCCTAATATCACCACTTTGCTTGGTAATGTAGGCGTTTACGTACTCGTAGCGACTGCAGTCAGTGTAGCGTTAATGCTTTCGGGTACGGACGTCTCCGTCGTAGCTCGCGAGCGCGCGTAGCCGTAGAACGTGCTACGAAACAGTGGTAGAAAATTCTTGTAGAAATATATAGAAGTATAGTCTGTACTAATTGTTAGTGTGTTAATTAGATCGTGTTGTGTTGATTTTACTTAAGATTATGGAATAAAAGTAAGTAATTATTTATTAATTTGTAAACTTTTATATTATTTAGATAATACTAGTTTTAGCTTATTACTTATTTTTGTATATTTAAGTTTTTGTATATTTTATCGATTATTCATTAAAATATGATATTGCAAATATTTAACCAATTTAACCAGTAAAACACTTAAAAATGAATTCATATTTAACTCAATTAACCAATTAATAAATCTTTAAAATTTTGCAGCAGGTAAATTAACATCATAAATA
The DNA here is from genome assembly GCA_914829495.1 of Eilema sororculum. Classification (NCBI taxonomy): domain Eukaryota; kingdom Metazoa; phylum Arthropoda; class Insecta; order Lepidoptera; family Erebidae; genus Eilema; species Eilema sororculum. Next base: position 8,046,151 of record OU618545.1, on the reverse strand, counting down.
CCATTCTAAAACTTCTTTATACCTTTTTATTTGAATAGTTCTCCGGTTTACGAACTCTGGTACTAAAAAACAACGGTAATCTTTTACTATCAGGCGGGTACTTACCACACTGGTGATTGCCTATTTGCCACTGTAGTTGTATAAAAAATAAAGATCGCTCATTGGAGTGTACAGTAAATAAGTTTAGTACGCACCCTAATGGGCCGGCAGGTCATTACCTCAGCACCTGTAGGCTACAGTACAGTCTTAATAGCCTCGTGAAAGCTACAAATCATAAAAAGTGATATCGTACTAGGTACGGACAGTACCTTCGTAGTATTATACTGATACTGTTCGTACCTAGTATAGCGTAGACAGTATGGGCCAGCTTCTACATTATAGAAACAATGACCCTTAGCCTTGAGACTGGTGTGTCATCAGGTGGGGGTGATCAGAAAATGATCCCAGTGAACTTCTTCATTTTCCATGAGCGCTGTCCTGCAAGTAACTATCCTGGGGTAGCATGCGTGCGTCTGTCTATGTTAAAGGGAAGGTTTGATCCCCAACAACAAATCGGGATCGCCCTGCCCTGGGGTAGCAGGCATGCGTCTCTCGATGTAAAAGGGAAGGTTTAATCCCCAACAAAATATCGGGATCACCACTGCTGGTAATCAAAGGCCGGATAATGGTTAGAAGTCATTAGCAAATCATCCTCACAATACCAAAAAGAGAATTTTTACTGCTTGAAAACTGTTCGAGCTTTTCCCGCCTGATTTGAGTTGACCCTAATACGACACGACACCCACGGGAAGAGACGGGTTGGCCCTTATCTTACTTTACTCCACCGGGATCATAACCTATACTTCTTGTGGAGATAATCATTAAACTTGTCAAGAAGCAATGTCTTATGATACAAGTAGTTAAAGGATAATATTTGGAAAAGCTGTTGTTGAGTGAAATGGAGGCTTGTGTTACGAAACGGTGGAGCTTTCGACATACATCAATGTAAATATTTGTATGCATGAATATGTCCATTTGCATTGATTTGGTGTTTCTATGCATAACACATGTGTGTATACTATGTATAGAAATCATAATTCAGAGCGATGTTTAGTTTGGATCTAGATAATTCAGTGTATAATGTTCAGGAATATTTTATACTATTACTAACTGACCTGGTGAACTTCGTACTGCCCGCGTGGCGTCAGATCCTGTTCCCGCTGCACCCTCTACTATATTAAGCATGAATTATACCATATAAACCTTCTTATCTATTATAAGAAACCACATCAAAATCCGTAGCGTAATTTTAAAGATATTAGCATACATAGGGACAAACAGACAAAAGCGACTTTTTATAGGGCTTTTTGAGGTTTTACCAAGGTCTTCACTAGCCTCACCTAAAAGTACGCAGAGTTTCTTTTCTGGGTTGGAACAGCACACCGCAGTCTCTCTCATAAAAACCAAAAAGCCGGCTCCGGGCTTCAGAACCGGCCTAGATCCTCGTCTCTTCATCATACTGGCTAGCTTCATTCCCTGGACGCTCAGGCTGTGGTATGAACTCTGTACAATATGGCGTTTTTAAAAACGGAATAAGAAGATTACAGAATCACAGTAAGAGTGAGATTCTTCTACTATTGCACACGTCTATAGGTCACGGTAAACAGTTCTCATCAGTTGGCTTGTATGCTTGTATGCCACCTAAACGGTTTTAAAAACATTACCCTCCTTCCAATGGCAGTCGGGTAAAAAGATCCTGGTGGGACCCATAAACAACTTTGCAATTTTGTATACTAACCCATAATGTGGCAAATTGAAAGGGCACATAATACTCAACACGGCTCGTTATGCAATATTTGCGTCCATAAATTGGTCTAATCTGCGATAATTCGTCAGAACAGGAGACGGATTAATAACAATCTATCTATCAACCCTCATAAATAAACGTTGACGCAATTTAGTAACAAAGATGGTGACATTAATAATATTTGACGTCTATAATATAATATTCTATCAATACTCTGACTAGTCTATTTCGGTTACTGTATGAATTTTCGGTTCAATTGCAAGTTCAGGCAAATTAATTTTTAGATTTTTTTAAAAGCTAGTAATAACATATTTGCGTATTTCATCTTATCCTACTACCCAATACTGTGAGGGAAATTATAAGTCAAGCCATATATTTATTTATTTACCACATGATCATACTTCTTATTTTATAACCAAGCAATTCCGAGACAGTCTCTAACCTAGTACTATTATCTATTCTGTGCTCTAAAAAACAAATTTATCTTTTTTACAATGATATAAATCGCTAATGACTGTAGATTCTCGGCCAGTTCAAGGGGTATCATTCTAGCTCTAATATAAACGTATTATGTGAGTATTTCGGCAGACATTCACTGCTACTATAACAAAGAAGTAACATAAAACTAAACCACCTTAAATGTGACGGCTAATACGAACGTGCGTGTTTCAAGCAAGGATAATGGCCAAGGTCGTATCACGCTGAAGTTCATTTAAAAACATGTTTTAACTACAAATTAGTATCAAAACCTTTTCAATCTAGGTACAATACTTTGGTTATTACAGAGAGTTACATTTATTATTTCTATTTCACATTTAATAAGTTACTTTATTATTCTATTACAACAATATACACAATTTCGGGGTTGTGATTACGATCGTTAATACAAGTTAGGACAATAATTTAGCAAGGGTGTAATGTAGCAGTTGCTACACATTTGCAATATGAACCTATTGTAATTGTATATGTTATAGTGTATAATAAAATATTGTAAGCAATATAAAACATAAATATAATAATTAATGAGAATAATATATAAAATTACTAACCTATCCTTAACCAATAAGCGTCGGTAGCTTAGTGAATATGGAGTTGGCTTTACGATCGAGAGGTCCCGGGTTCGAATCCTGGCCATTACACTACTGACGTGAACCCACTCCTAACTCAAGCAGTTTAACTTAGCTGGAGGGGTTAGAGGGAATATTAGTAACTTCGGTTCTAATATTCTTTTAAAAAAGTAATAAAAAACTATAATGTTACTCAGATTTACATCTTCCTAGGGATTCGCACTTAGGAGACCGAGATTCCCTTATTGTTTCGAAACCATATGTCGGCTTTTCCGAGAGCGACTGACGCCTGACTTCCCAAACCCGAGGAAAAGGTCTGCGTCTGAGTTCCATTCCATTATGCACTGAATAGTACGAGTATGTGCGATTGAATTAGACCTCAAAAGTGTTGGTGGTACGCAGGCAAAATAAAGTTTCTGTATTCCTAGCATGAACAACTTTCGTAATCGTATAGTATTGAAAGAACGGAGCATAGCGATTGGCCTCCTGCCTACTGTGAATCTGTGTGTGTGTAAAGCCAACCAATCGCAATGCTACATTCCCTCAATACTATACAAGTTCGAAAAACATCGGAAAAAATGAAACGCTCAAGTGAGACTTGAACTCACGTCCTTTCCCTTACAGGGGGAATGCTCTTCCAACTGAGCTATTGAGCCACACCTGATTCATTTCAAATTTTTCCTTCTCTTTATATCCGTCTTTAAGGGCGACGGTGGTGCCATCTACCAACATTCTTACGAAGTGCTGGAAATTAAAATGCTATAAAAAATTCAGTCAACTACAAGTTTTTATGATAAATCTTTTATTAATACTATGTATGATATGTATATATTTTAATCGCGACTAATACTTATCTAGAATATATACCTAAAATTATCATAGTTCCTTCTTCGTACGCCCCTACCATCTCAATAGCTTCTATTCATCCGAAGGTTGCCTGGAAGAAATCTTTGTTAGCGATAAGGCCGCCCATAGTGCATTATATATTTGTATAAAATTGTTTGTCTTATAATACTTTCATGGTGTACAATAAAGAATATTTTATCTTTATCTTTACGTTTACTATACGATTACAAAAGTTGTTTGTGCTAGGGGTACTGACATCTACGAGTATAGTTAGCTCTTTGAGTGTACGCACCTTATACGCAAAGGCTAAGTAATGACTATAATTGTCACAAGACTTCAGTTAAAACTAGACCCTATTTAGCGAACTATGTTCTTGGTCCCACGTAGTACTTAGGCTGCTTTTAATAGGCTGGCTCGCTCCAAAATAGTTCACAACAATACGGCGTTAATCTCACTTTACCTGAACAAGCTAAAGTTTTCAAATTAATTATTCCGTCTTGACAATCTTAATATCTTGTATTTCTGATAGTATTGATATTTTATCGATTTTTAATAATAGGACACAAACATTACTTATGTGCATGTATTTATTTATTTCTGCCTCAAGGTAGGCCGAGAGAACAGGCAAACTTTATATTTATTAATAACTAGCTTTTGCCCGTGGCTCCGCCCGCGTGGACATCGAATATCGCGACCAAACATAGCCTATGTCCTTGCTCATGGTCTAATCTACCCTTATACCAAATTTCATCAAAATCTGTTCAGTGGTTAGGTACATGTGAAAGCGTAACATACAGACAAACAGACAGACAGACAGAGTTACTTTCACTTTACAATATTAGTATGGATGTTGCGACTGGAAAATTAACAATACACGTAGACTTACGAATTTATTTGATAAAATAAGAAACAAATGAAATCAAAATTAGTTTGAACAGATTTTATCACGATTTATTTTATGTTAATTCACAATGTAAAATGAACAAAAAGTAGTTTTCTTCCCTTGTGACATTGTTCGCGTAAACTTTCAACCATATCACAAAGAGAAAAACAAAAAACATTAATCATTACGCAATAAAAATATTGCTATCATCACTTGCAACGATTGTAGAAATTTCATTGAGCGAATAATTTATGAAGTATTATAAGCAATCTAATCAGAAATTACCTACATTTTTGAGAGCAACTAAATTGCCTACTTTACTACATTAACTACATAAACAGCTAATTTGCATAATGAAACTAAATAATGTATTTTTTTGAAGCTGGTTATAAATATTCAAACAGGAAGTAACACTTTATAAAATAAATTGCCTCGTTTTCCGTGAAATAACATCTTACTTCCGACTTAATTAATTGTAATAATAAATTCCCAACCGAATTTAAAAAGAAAAAACTTCTTTGCTGTTAATTTCTACATGGGTAACTTTAATTAAATGCAATCCTAAGACTAGGACAGTTAAGTACAGAAACGTAACTAATAATGTACAGTCGCCCTCAAAAGTTGGGGAACGAACCGACGTTACATTCGATTAAGAATGGAAAATGTGAATCGCTCAGGCTGAATTTGAACCCGCGACTTTTGACAGGTTGAGTGGTTTGATCACAGAGCTACCGAGCCTAGCCTGAAGGGTTTCAAATTCCTCTATACTGGAATAAACTGCCTACCGTGGTTTCCCCAAGCGACTACAATATGGGGTTCTTCAAGAAGAGCATTAGAAGGTTTCTTTAGGGTAGGCAGCACGAGTGTAGCGCCCCTGTTGTTGCATACGTCCATAGGCCGCGGTATCCACTTCCATCAGGTGGGCCGTGTGCTTGTTTGCCACTTAAGTGGTATAAAAATCGATTTAATTATATCTCTCAATACTACACTTCCTCTACTTTGCTTCTTCTACTCATTTACTACTTTCTCTCTTTTACATTTTTTTTTCATTATTAGGTAATCGATTTAATTATATGGCATACTTATTGCTTTAAAATTTCATTCGATCTTTCATTCATTCATTTATTTAATCACCGAATTAAATGAAATAAAAATTTTAACACTGGGGATAAATATATTGTTATTCATAATTTATGTTTATCATTTTATATAAAGTTAATTTCAAAGGTAGTTGGTTACTTGAAATGTATTTAACTAATACCGAAGGCGACAGTACATTCAAGAACATAAATGTGTCAATAAATCGAACTTAATCACCAGCCCTAACCTCCATGGCCTTTTTCGTGGCCTATCCAGGGTAAATGAAGTGCTTCCCAACTATTTATGATCTTTGAGCCAATATATCTATGTTCACTGAACACGAGGTGGTTTACACAAGAAAAGGGCCTTCACCTTGCAGTGAAACACGTTAATTAAAAAAGTAAAAGCCTATTGGCGTCTACTGAGCCTTTATATTACATTATAAAGAAAGCTATATTATTCTTTAATCAACGAATTTAACGTAGACAGTAAAATAATGTTGTATCCTCATTTTCGGATTCATGATTAGTAATGATATACTTACTTCTCTATTTACGATCATCTCACAAAATATAGAAGTTCAACTGAGTTTTGACTATTTTAGAGTTCAACAACCTTTTGATACTTGTCACTGGACATATGGTACTATCCATATACAAGTGACATGAACAGTACCCAGAACACAAAAAAACAGTTTCTAGCTGACTAACTGTTTTATGGGACGAAATCCGTACCTTCATTTGTATAGTTTATGTCGTCTTTTAATATAAAATTTTACTATTTAGGATGAAATTGTGAATAGTCTATAGCGTTATATTTAAAATGACACATAACAGTATTAAGTAGTACTCTACGGTCTAATCAGGGAGTTAATATAGAGGAACCTTTATCATTTCGAGAGGAACTAAGTTAATCTTGTTCATGACTTCTTAACGCGGAACACCTTAGGTAATGGCACCAATTTAATACTGTTGGAGTACATTGACTCTTCGACTAACTCGAATGGTAATTCCAAATTAATTTAATTTGACTTTTCGAAAAGAAAACGTAGATCTGATATGATTACGTTAATGGAATGAAGAAATGTCGAACGGAACCAAGATTATGAAAATATATCGAGTTTGAAGATCTGATAAAAGCAAAGGTCGAGTGAAATTACGTTTTCTTTTTTTAAATCAAAGTGATACTGTCTTTTTTATAATTGGACGAATTTTGCTATGAAAATTTTATTGTTCTTCTTCTCTCAAAAACTCTAAATTTGCTGTACACAAAAAAATATCTTGGAGGCCGGGGTTCACTTTCTCCTTTTAACTATTTGGCTTAAACGATTTCTAAAAGACTGCTGTCCGCACTCTCTAAACCTATGCCTATGCCACTGGCATCCTTTAAGCATTTGTGTAGGTACTTATTGATGGAGTCAAGTCATCAAATCATAAAATACTTTATAAAAAAATTAAAAACTGGCGAAATGTGGGTGCTAGGACCTCTGCCGACCCCTTCGGGGAATACAGGCGTGAGTTTATGTTATGTTATGTTATATGTAAAAAAGTACACAATCAATATCAACACACAAAACAAAATTAAATTACCTTTCTAATAAAATCTATATATTTGATTTACAGTCAAGCGCAAAATAATTTTATTATTTCAAATTCACTGCGTTTCAAACCACTTTTAATTTAATATCAGTTTTTCAAACTGTATTCGTTTAATTTTTTTCAGACTGTGAAATTTTATATCTGACTTCATTGTTTAGCTATCGTTTTTCAATTGTGTGTAGTCTATGAGTTATACAATTTATATTTTGTACAGTCAGAGCCAATAAATCATTTTATCTATGAAAGGTTTAGGTGGAAAAGTATTATGTTCGTTTTTTCAGTGGCTATTATAATTGAGAGTTTAGTTTGGATTTTGATATGTTCTTTAGGCGCGCTGGGCATTTTTGAAAATAACTGAACTCGGGACACAGTTACCATTACTAACACCTCTGTGTCTAAATTAATATACTGGCTAAATTTTTTTTTCAGCACTCCCATAGGCTGAGTAACACTACTCAGAATATTTTTATTCCACTTTCTTTCTATTTTTATTCACTGTTTTTTATTCCACTTTCTTGATTGATTAAAACGATCCTGGACCACCAGGATTAATATTACTACAGCTACAGTTAAAGACTGGAATCCCATTCTAATTTTGAATTTATGAGCCACGACTCTTGACTCCACTTCAGCTCTTTATTGCGCTTTAGGTATAACTACGTAAGGGTTTAGAAACTCGTGCCTTTATAGACCGTGTAATAACCGCACAGGTCCTTCTTGTGCTTCCATTCCTGACTAACTTAATTTGATTTTGAGGAAATATTCATGCAATACATCTTCAAAATATTTTTAGAATGAGAGACCTTTTTTTTTTATAACCGTGGGGAAAAATCCTTCATGGATGTTATGCCGGACTCCTACGGACTAAAAACCCCCACGGTAACGCCCAGAAGCCTATGGATGGGAGCCCCGGGATGAGAATGAGAATGAGAGACCTAGCACAAGCAATTTAGCTTAGTTGGAGGGGTTAGAGGGAATATTAGGTTCTAATATAGTCTCACTGCCAAAAGCTAGTATTCAATAAAAGCATATTATATAAGTTACGAAAACGTTTTTATAACTTATACAATATGTTCTTTTATACAGCTCAAATCTTTCATCAATGAAAATCAGTAAGTAGGTATCCAATTTAATAGATCAGGCGAAAAACAAAAATCCTTTCAAACTTTCCTCAATAGACTTCATACTGTTGAAGTACGATGCAAACACAAAAGAAAATACCGAATACTTGATGAAAGTATATTTTGCAGAGATCAATGATAAAACACGTTAGTTATTAAACAAAGTTACTTTCGAACTCTGCTAGAAGCAGCTAACTAGGTTGCGCAGCTCGATTCAAAAGTTTTGACGAGTTTTAGTATAAAAGTTAAAAAATGTAAACAAAGATATAAAAATGTCTACGGGGACACAATTATATCGAAAGGAGGATGGGCACTTGGGGATACCGTCCAATCAAGATGTGTCATAAATCATTGAATAGCTCTTCTCAAGGGGACAAAAAAATACGATGACGATCAGACCCAAATATTAGTCCATTTTGAAGTACATTCATCAGAAGATATATAATTTTTGGATGTAAAAGCCATATATTTGGTTCAGCTTGTTCAATTTTGAGGATTTTTACGCTGATCTTAAGTTTATACACTAATGAATGATTAACGGTGAAATCACAACTACCACATTTCAATATGTACAGTCAGCATCAGTACGAGCTTGACAACAAAGTCTCAAAACGATCTTAACACCAATATATTAAGAGCAAATCAGACTCTTTTATTGATTTAATTTGTCCTATTCTCCGAACTAAAATTGGTCTACCAAATATCAGAAAAATAAGACAATAGGAAGGGGGACAATCAAGGCATTAAAATGATTTTGAGTACTTTGTTTTTTCATCAGGTTCGATCTGATGCTGACTGTACTTTTAAGTTAGATGTCTATTGTATTAATTGTGAAGTGGTTGTGTCTGTACATTATAAATTATAGTCACACGGGTTGAGCTGCGGGCATTGGCTAGTGATATAGAATAATATTATAGCACTCTTATCTGACTGATCAACGATGAGGTTGAATTAGTTTATTGAAATGGAACGTTTCCATAGCTGTATAATACGCCAAGAGAGCTGCACACTGACACTGTATAGAGGTAGATACGGAGGTTCTTGTGCCCATGTATACAGGATAGGTTACCTCTTTACTTTACAGTGACATGAGGATCTGATTGCTGGCCTATTTGTGGAGTTCTTGCTGACAGAGTAGATTTAAAACTTTGAAGATTATCGGGCAATCATCTTAGCTCAGTTGTTTCAGTTTCTCCGAGAGCTTAATCAAGTTCCATGATATATTTTGTACCCACTTACATGTGCTATAGGTACTAAATAAAACAAATTACATCAAGAGCGGCACTAAAAATATTTTGAGGTCACCAATCTGGACATCTGCGAATTATAAACCTTTCTCAGTTGCGATCAACGAGGTCTCTGAATTTTCTTTTCTTTTGGGATTGTGGATCCGCAAAAAATCCATTTAAGTAAATATGCCCTAGTCACGGTGAAATTAGGCGCACCCTGTAACATTATTAATGACTTTCCGATATTGCCTTCACTGTGCCTCCCGATTTAATAACTTACCCAGCATTTTGGAAATCACCGTGTTCTTTTTATTATCATCTTCGAATGCGGACTCAATTTTAAACTTTATTTAGTTTTTTAACAATATTTATGTGAATGTACTGAATATAAACGATACTAAAATTCAAATGATGATAATGATTTTTAATTCAAAATGCTGGCTTAAGAAAGTATGTCAAGGTAGTAAAAAAATATTTTCTTCTTTCATTCTAATTTTTCTTCTTACGTTTTCATAAAATTTCAATATTTTATGAATTTATTGCAGCTGATTCATAAAAAAATTAGACTAATATATATTTATAGCCCGGGCAGTGAATTTGCTACAATATAAGGCTCAAAAGATTGAGTGAGTAGTGTTGGTACCCAACTGTGTTGCAAGATCCTTTGTTCTCCCTTTCCAAGTCATCAAAAACAGCTTACAGCAGTATTGAGTGAGTTCTGGTGCCAAAGTTTCGGAACTAATTAGTTTTAAATGTAAACCATATACTTAACTCATTTACTTAACTAGGCACTAACTTGATAACTATTAAGTCTAGTAGATTTACAATAAAATTGATGTTTACTGCTTTACCTGTGAAGGTAATTTGATTTTTATTATAAAAAATATTAACTATGATACGTGCTTGTATGCTAAGAGACACAGATATGAAACATAATAAAAATTGTTGTATGTTGTTTATCTTCTTTTCTTCTACAACTACCAGAAAACTAACAGAAAAAGTTTAAGTATCTACTTCTGACCTTAGACGTAGACGTAATTACAAGATTAGCATAAAGATCGACTTGAAGAAATTTCTTCCAGTCTCTGCTGACTAGATAAAATTTAAGTAAGAAGGGCCAAAGTAAGACAACCATTGCTGAAAGAAATGTTTGGCAGTATCTGAAACTATAACTTCTATTATAAAATATAGTATTAAATTATGAATAGAACTTCGTTAAAGTTTTTTTTTATCTTCTTAAATACGATAAGAAATGTTCCTAAAAGTAGAAGTTAGATAGATAGCATTCAGATTTAATCCTCTAAAAGCGGCTTTAAAACTAAACATTCCTGTGTTGGCCTCAATGACTTTAAAAGATCCATCAACTAAGAGATTAATAAGACGTTAGATAGTGTCTGACCCCTATCCAAACTTACTTGGCTGGTCAAAGGCTTTCGATTAATGAGAAGCTTTATAGTCTTAACGGCTTTACACTTGAAGGCTTTTCATACACCAAGAAACAATTTGCTGTACAACACATTGGCGAAAGATTTTTATGAAAATATTTAGAACGTGTTTTCATAAAAGTTTTACTCAAATAACTACTGAGTAGAATTATATCAGAAATAATAGAAAGTGCTTACTAGAAATAGAATAAGAAAGAAAAGCACTAAATTGGTTAATGTAGATACTTAATTAAGCTTAAAGATAATGAATTTATTATTTAATTTGTTGTTTCAGAATCGACATGTTGAAAAATATTGGATACAAAAATATGAAGGTAAGCTGAATTTAATCAAGCTATTTTTGTTTTTTTTTTTCGAATAGTTTAAAGTGAAAAACAAGGACAATACCCAGAACGGGCTTAACCAACAGCAGTATTATTTCCGGGAGAATGCTATTTTAATTTGAGCTACCTAAACCTGCATTAGATGGTTAAAAGTGCAGACGATCTATGATCCTAGAAAGTACTCAGTTGGTCCAGTCACCTCTATAAATATGTATACACGGTAGGGCTCCAGAAACAAGTAACCGGGGTTAACTTCAAATTTTTGTTTACAAAATATATAGCAAAATGATGTAAACTCTTAATATTTCATAAAAACATTACACGCCTCATAAAATGTATCTACTAATGCCTGCAAAAATTTATCCACAGCTAACGGGTCAATTGAATGGAAACATGCTATAGTTCATAACACGTACTTTCAAAATAATATAATATATACTTTCAGTGAAGTTAGCTCTTTATTCTCTCAAGGCACATCAACTCACGCTAATATAATTAACTAGCTGATGTCCGCGGCTCTCCGAGGCCTTGTTCTTTCATGGTCCTCGGCGCAGGCCACCCCCGGGATCCAGCTTGACAGTAGGAGATACTCCCATCGACATCAAGCCCCGGTTGAAAAACCTGGGGCTCGTACTCGACGGTCGGTGGGACTTCGGACAGCACTTCCGAAGTCTGCGCCCCAAACTGTTGGTGTCAGCTAACGCACTGATGCGGCTGCTGCCCAACTTGAGGGGCCCAGAGGACTCCTGCAGGAGACTCTACGCGGGTGTCGTGCGGTCCATGGCCCTGTACGGGTGCCCCGTGTGGGCGGACGCTCTGCAGGCCAGGTTCGTGCAACTGCTGCATGCGCCTGCAGGGCCATTAGGGGGTACCGCACGATATCCTTTGAAGCGGCGAGTCTCCTAGCCGGATCGCCACTGTGGATCCTGGAAGCGAGATCCCTTGCGGCACTGTATCGGTTCCGTAAGGAGGCGCGGGAGCGGGGATACGATCCCGAGCCCGAAGACATTCGGGCCCGGGATCGTATTGGAGGTCCCGGCTCCACGGGATCATGGTGGCGGAGTGGGAGCGACGACTTGAGCAACGACGCGCAGGGCATGCCGTCATAGAGGCGGTAAGGCCCATCATGGGGGAATGGCTCGAGAGGCCACGTGGCAGCCTCTCGTATCGACTGACGCAGATTATCACCGGGCACGGGTGCTTCGGGAGATATCTGTGTCGGATCGAAAAGGAGCCAACGTCCGAGTGCCATCACTGCGACGCGAGCGAGGACACGGGGCTGCACACGCTCACCGAGTGTCCGGCATGGGCCGGACCGAGGCGGGAGCAAGTGGCGGCCCTGGGAGTGAGAGTTCTCACCCTCGCCACCCTGCTCACAGCAATGGTCCGCTGCGCGGACGCGTGGGCGGCCGGCGTCTCCTTCAGCGAGCAGGTAATGGTCATGAAGGAGACGGCGGAGCGGGAGAGGCGGCGCGAGCGAGAAAGACTCGCGGCAACTTGGCAGGCAAAATATGTCTATGACAACCTCACCTCCGGCCTAGCACCAAGACCCACAGTCGGCGTGCGGTTTTAGTCGGTTCGAGTCCGACATAACCTCCCCTTCCGGCTCCGGCAGGGGGGTATCCGAGGGGATTTCCGCACGGAAAAAAAAAAAAAAAGATGTCCGCGGCTCCGCTCGCGTGGATGTCGGCCATTCGTCTGAGTCTGAGAGTCTGAGTCTGAGAGTCTGAGTCTGAGAGTCTGAGTCTGAGAGTCTGAGTCTGAGAGTCTGAGTCTGAGAGTCTGAGTCTGAGAGTCTGAGTCTGAGAGTTTGAGTCTGAGAGTCTGAGAAAGTTCGAGTCTGATTCTGAGAGTCTGAGTCTGAGAGTTTGAGTCTAAGAGTCTGAGTCTTAGAGGCTAAGGTTAAGTCTGAGATTATGAGTCTGAGAGTCTGAGTGTGAGTGAGTCTGAGTCTGAGAGTATGAGTCTAAGAGTCTGAGTCTGAGAGTCACTTCTGAATCTAAGTTAGAATTGAATTTGAAGTTTCGATTTTGTAGAAAACTACATATTTTAGACTACAGACTACATAACTTCACTGAAAGTATATTTTATATTATTTTGAAAGTAAGTGTTTACATACATATGAACTATACTATGTTTCCATTCAATTGACCCGTTAGTTGTGGATATATTTTTGCAAGCATTAGTAGATACATTTTATAAGGCGTGTAATGGTTATATTTTAATGAAATATTAAGAGTGTACATCATTATGCTACTTATTTTGTAAACAAAAATTTGAAGTTAACCCCGGTTACTTGTTTCTGGAACCCTACCGTGTATACATATTTATAGAGGTGACTGTCCAAGTTGAATGTTTCCGTTTCTTACCCATGAGACTGTACCCACAAGCTAAAAGAATAATAATTACGTCTTTTACCTCCTATAAAAGTTCATGCCAAAGTCTACCCTGGCGTATTGTAGCTACAATAGCATTTTTTTAGTTCCGTGCTGGATGTTGATTTAGGTATGGTGATTAGTAGGTTTATTTGTAACATTTTCCAGATGAATAGTATTTACAAAACACTCCATAATAGGTAGAATGTAAAAGACAGTACTTAAGAAAAAAGTTAAAAGGAAAAAAAATATTATTGTTGAATTAATTTTTTTGGTATTTACGTGATGAAATGCTGTAGTAAGTAATTTTTAATTCCGTTTACCAATAACCTTCTGCTCCAATTTAAAAAGATATTAGAATCTATATTATAATAAAATTAATAACTACTCTCATTATTAATAACCTAGGTTGACCAAGCTTTTACTCGAAAGACGGCAGTAATTAAGTCGAGTGCACTTTAAAGTGCTGACTATGAAGTAGTTAAATCGGCTTCACTGCTTCGATAAACAACCTTCCAACTTTGGTTTTAGCAACTACATAATGATTTTGAAGTGATCAATATCTTTTACATAATGTAGACAAGGATTATTACTTACTCATTTGGAGGTTTGCACTTAACTTACATACGGTTGCTGAAAACATTATGAAAGCGCCGGAAATCTGATTTATCTTGTTGCAATTGCATTTTTTTGCAAAATGTTTATAATGTATTTTTAATAATTTGCTTACATATTCTATTGAAAAAGTCTAGGAATTTCACAGTTTGAATGCATAAAGAAGCAATGGACGCACTTCATACTCGTAAAACTTTTTCTGTACCTATTATTAATAACTTTATTCAATTCGGATTTGTTAATCGTATTCATTCGCGATAAGTTCTTTTTATACGCTAATTAGTGCTTGAAACTAAAATCATTATGGCTTTGTCTACTGCAGTTCTCGTTCTACCACCTAATTTTAAAGTTGACGAATTAAATTATTGTAACGATTTTATAACTTATGTACTTTGTGATTTCTGTTGAGGTTCTTGCCATTAGAAATTCCAATGAACCATTTCGAAAATGAGTTATTCATTTTTATGTATGCGCATGCAATTATGCAAAACTAAAAGAACAATTCCTTTCTGCACCGACCAGTTGGATAACATCAGGGCGAGGGTTGATCGGTAGTGCCCCGAGTATAGATAATATTGATGAGGCACTTGGAAAACTATTTATATCCACTGACGTCATTCTATGGTACAATCGCGTACTGAACTTAATTATGTGATAGAATATAACACAGTTACAACTCTCTGGTCCGTTGAATGGAATCCAATGCTGCCAAGTTTGGTGTCTACTTTGAATTCACACCAAAATTTGTTGAATGACTTGCTCAATTCACTGAGATATTTGATACCAAGTTCTGGAGCGTTCTTACCTGTATAAGAATGTTAAGATGAAGTTACAAAGTTGTAATATTTTTTGGTGGTACACGAATTTTGAATTGTTACAAGAGTAACTTTCTTGACTGTATCAAAGACGGACTTACTGTTGGAAGTTACTTCTATATACTCAGTCACAAGTAAGAGGAATAATTGTACCTACTGATTGCTATAAATACCTAGGTATAGGTAATATAGGACATCGCCTTTGGGTTGTGGAGGTCAGATGCAGTCGCTTCACAGAAAATATCCAAGTTCAGCCAAATCCGCCGTTAGACTGATAAAGCGGACCCCAGACTCCAAGCTCTCAGGCTTCGGATGCGACTGGGATTAACGCAAAGATGAATAAAAGGAAACAACTTCATATTCTTGACCATCATAATAAGATTTTTCATCAAGTGATGACGCAGGATAAGCACTAACTACTATTATAAATTATTTAAACCCTTAAGACGGCCTTAATCCTTGTTTTATCTATCTCGGGTCCCAGCCAGTCCCGTGTCCCGCCATTTCTTCGACCTTAGTTAAACAGAATGATATTCTTAAAAGCTAGGGTTGACATCACAGATTTTTTTGTGCGAGGTTTTCATCCTATAGTATTTTACTTTCTACTAATTATGTGAAAGGTTAGGAAGATGTTTGGATGTTTGTTACTTAAATGGCTGAACGGCTGAAATATGTACAAAATATGTACTATAATTATCTTGACACGAGACAAATGTAATTCGTCCATATTTAGTCTTAAGAAATCACTTTTTGTAAATTGACGTCTGTAAAATGCTACAGTGGAGTTTGTTGCGCCGTTTCTTCTCCACTGGTGAAAGTACTAGGAAGCGGTGGTAAACTTAGTTTTAAGCAGAATTTGACGTCAAAAAGCTGTAGTAGTGCTACACAATTTTGAATTAATACTTTGAGTTTTGAGTTTGAGTATGGTGCAGACAGCATCAGATCCAACTTGACCCCTTCACACCTTCACTTCGGACAATAATACAATTTTAATCGATAAAACAGTTTGATTTGCTCTTAATAGGTACTCGTCATTTTTAGACTTTGTAGTCAAGATACATCAGATACTGTTCAACGATGGATTATGATCAGGAATATCACTTTTTTATCCCTGGAATATATTCCCATGTTTTGCCGAAACGGGTCTAAATCGAAAATTGAGCCATGGGTAACTACTAGTATAATAATAACTCGTTTCGGATTAACTATCATAAAGAACGATATACAAAATACCATTTCGGCTTTCGATAGTGACTTATAATCCAGCCCACCCTTTTAAATTCCGTCGCGGGATTAGAGGCGTGACAGCTATATACTTTCAACGGATTACGGAACTAGTTTTAGGATTTTTACGGATTTGATACTACAACGTCAGTCTGTCGGATTATAAACGAGATTTTTTCTACAAATATGTCCACTGTGGACATATTTGTCAATGTTTCGAAATCAAATAAAGGTAGATGTGAAATTTTAGAGTTCATATTTCACAAATAGGTAGGTACAGTCAGCGTCATAAATATCTTGACGCCGAAGTCTCAAAATGATTTTAAAACTCTTATTATTAAGAGCATTATTAAACTGTTTTATTGATTTATCCATATCCATACTAATATTATAAATGCGAAAGTAACTCTGTCTGTCTGTCTGTCTGTATGTTACACTTTCACGCCAAAACCACTGAACCGATTTGGATGAAATTTGGTATACGGGTAGATTAGACTATAAGGAAGGACATAGGCTATGTTTGGTCGCGATAACCGACATCCACGCGGACGGAGCCGCGGGCAAAAGCTAGTATGGTATAATTGCCCGAACTAAAGGTGTGTACTATATCAGAACAATCGGTCAACTGGAAGGGGGTCAAAAAACGGAATAAAGATCATTTTGAGCATTATGTTTGTCAACATCTTTTTGATACTGACTGTACACTCAATTTTAATATTGTCTGATTTAAATATATCGAATACATAGGGGAAAAATTAATCTTCTCGGGTGGTTCTCGAACCCGCGATCTTTCCCTTACAGTGGGAATGCCTTGACCAACTAGGCTATCGAGACACGCCTGATGTAATTCAAATTTTTCATCTATTTTTTTACGTCTTTAAGGTGATGGTGGAGGCATCCACCAATGTTCTTACGAACTATCGGAGGCAATAAATGATGTTGTAGTAGATAGTTGTATAGTTAGCATACTTATGGTACATTCGACCAAACGCAAGTAAAGTTTATTCCTAGAATAAACAGGTAATATCATAACCCACACATTGGCTATTTAATCTAGGAATAAACTTTACTTGCGTTTGGTCGAACCTGCTCTTCACTATCATCATCACATAGTATAAAGCAAAGTCGCTTTCCACGCCCCTATGTCCCTATGTATGCTTATGTCTTCCAAACTACGCTACAGATTTTGATGTGGTTTCTTTTAATAGATTGAGTAACTCAAGGGGAAGGTTAATATATTAGAGGGTGCAGCGGGAACAGGATCGGACGCCACGCGGGTGGAAAAAATTGGCGGTCCGAAGTTCGCCGAGCCAGCTAGTAATGCTATGAAATTCATTCAAATACTAATTATAAAATTGAAAATAATTCATTATGTCTCTTCACCTGCAAGTCCTGCCTATACCTGCTGAGTGGTGGACAAGGCTATGGCTTTCCTCTCAGAATTAGGAGATTCAGTAGTCACTCCCAGAAAAGCTAAAATAAACCGGGTAATGGAAAGGATTAGAGTGGATCCCTGGCTCTAAAGTGTAAGCTTTAGAACCAACCCGATTTCACGCTTGGATGACGAGAAAACTAAAATTCTAGCTCTTGCCAGAGTCCGTTCGTGTCATCAAAAATAGTATAGAGTAGGTTATTCCTATAAAAGCAATGTGTTTGCAATTTCTGAGTAACCTATTTTTGATATTATACTCACAAAACATAATATAAACTTACTATTTTTCTGAAGATAAACAGTAACTAACAAATAGTTGCCAAGTAGGAAAAAAACTTTTTCTTTGTTAGTCAATACCAACAAGGAGAATATTGGCCCTGGAACTTATTAATAGCCATTACAAACGGTGTTTTGATGGGAAAATGCAGCCACTTGAAAAATATATCCTTGAGAAACATTGAAGTCGTCAGGATATGAATTAATGACCAATTCAGGCGATTAGATAGTTTGTGATAGTCTGATGTGATAATATGGTTAGTGTTTTTGGAATAGCATGTTGCCTCTTTACATTTCAGCGGAATGCTGGCTTTTTGAGCCCAGAATTGTGTGCCAAAGTATATTAACGTAAATCAAAAAAAATTAAAATCCCCGACACTCCCCATCCCCACTTTAACCCCCATAACTTTTAAACGGCTCAACCGATTTTCATCAAACTTGTATAAGAACACTCGCCACTAAGTCACCTTTAATCCAAAAAAAAAATACATTGAAATCGCTTCATTCGTTCGGGAGCTATGATCCTAGAGACAGGTAGATAGCCACGTTAAACTTATAACACCTCTCTCTTTGCATCGGGGGTTATAAATACTGAAGTCTATCTACAGACATACTTACATATGGTAGTCATCATCATTGTTATTGCTTTAATCCTGGTCGTAACTGAGGCTCTCACCTCGGAGACCGGGAACCGCTACATATTGTAGTATTAATAGAAATAACTAGCTTTTGCCCGCGGCTCCGCCCGCATGGATGTCGGTTATCGCGACCAAACATAGCCTATGTCCTTTCTCATGGTTTAATCTACACTCATACCAAATTTCATCAAAATCGGTTCAGTGGTTTAGGCGTGAAAGCGTAACATACAGACAGACAGACAGACAGACAGACAGACAGACAGAGTTACTTTCGCATTTATAATATTAGTATGGATGATATTTAAGCTGTAGAAGTTCTAATCTTTTATAAAAATAATCGTTTTAGTATTAACCAGTTGTTGTTGTAAATTATTTTGTACTAGCTTTTGCCCGCGGCTCCACCCGCGTGGAAGTCGGTTATCGCGACCAAACATAGCCTATGTCCGTCCTCAAGGTCTACTCTACCCCTATACCAAATTTCATCGAAATTGGTTCAGTAGTTTAGGCGTGAAAGCGTAACATACAGACAGACAGACAGACAGACAGACAGACAGACAGACAGACAGAGTTACTTTCACATTTATAATATTAGTATGGATGTACAAAATGCAGTATATTTTCAGTTAATGTCATGTTGTATTAATATAAAAAACTTAAGTTAGAACCATACAATTGTATACTTGCGAGGATAAGGTTTTTGTGAAAGAAACGTATGGTACTGGTACAATGTACAATCAGCATCAGAAATATGTTGACGTACAAAGTACTCAAAATGATCTTAATTTCGTTTTTGACCCCCTTCCAGTTGACCGATTGTTGTGATATTTGGTACACACCTTTAGTCCGGACAATAATACCATATGAACCAATAAAATAGTTTCATTTGCTCTTATTTCTAAGATCATTTTGAGATTTCGTTGTCAAGATATTTATGACGCTGACGCTGTTTGCTTACACCTTCCTAATTCTATTCAGGCGTACTTTGTGTCTACACAACTGTTTGCAATTACGTTAATATTTACACTGAAAATACCCAGTCGCTGGGTGTCTTAAGAGACATAATAGTCGGTTCAACATATGTTTTTGCGTTGCTTGATTTATGAGTTATGCTCAAACTTGTACTAAACTTCTAACTCAATTCAACCACTAAGTATTCAGACTGTTTTACATAAACCAACCACTTACGTCTACCGATGTACTTACTAACATCTTTAGTATCTCGTACTAAGTAAACTTGGGGTATTTATTCACTAGAACGTTAGTTTTGCAAACTTTTAAAGTACTTTGGTACTGTTCGCTTCGTGTAACAAAGGTAGTTGGACGGTTCAGTCCAACAAATGGGCATCGGACGGAATTAAATGGCGGGGAAACTGATGGTCTCGGATCTTTTGTTATGCTAATATTTGCCCTCCGGAGATGACAAATTGCGATGCATTCTGTGAAAAAGCCGATGGAAGTATGACAACAAACCGTAAAGGATGTAGATGGGCTCAAATAAAACTTCCTATCTTAGAAACTAGTCCTTTGGGACTTGGTTCATATTAGGGATATGTTTATTCTGGTTTCACATATTGATAAAATATACAGAATACCAGTAAGTACCTAATTGCATTTACATTATCTGTATCATATTACATTACCTACTAGTAACTCGATTATGATGAACGTGTGATTATCTTTCCCATTTTTTGTCAACCCAGTACTTGTGAAATTGCCAATACTACATTAGTAGCATCCATTTATTTCTACACTAGCTTTTGCCCGCAGCTCCGCCCGCGTGGACGTCGGTTATCGTGACCAAACATAGCCAATGTCCTTTCTCAAGGTCTAATCTACCCTTATACCAAATTTCATTAAAATATGTTCTGTGATTTAGACTCGAATGCGTAACATACATACAGACAGACAGACAGAGTTACTTTCGCATTTATAATATTAGTAAGTATGAATGAGCTGATTTCCATTATATAAAAGGTGTTACCATTAAAGTCTCTATAATAATAAATATTCATATTAGCTACTTATTTTTTAATCATTGATATCATCCTGCTTATACTGTTGATGGATGGTGGAATATTGACCACGTAAGACACCTGTACTTGAACTTTTCCACATTATTTTATTTTTCACTGTGGAAAAGTAAGTGTGTTGTCTTATTCAATACAAGTTGCTATCATATTTGTACATCAGTTACGTGCTCATAACAGAGTTCACATCAGATTGACACTGACTCGTACTACACGAGAAACTTCCACTGTTTATGTTTCCCGACTGCCTCAAGCCATACGGGGTAAGATGGTTTAGGGTATGTAACATAGAATAATAATAATGATGTAAAGAGCTTATGACCTTTACAAGATATAATTGTTACAAGAAATGTAAAGACGGGGGATAGCTTAGAGCGTGTATGTATGTGTATTTATCAAATAATAGGCAGATGCACATTATGGACTGAGGGTCCAATATTGTAACATAATATCTTAGGCCCGTATTTAAGAACGTTATGCAGTCCTTCATCTCGTTAATAACTAGATTTTTGAACAGATTTTATTCTAGATGACAGTAGGTATAGGTACAGTCTCAAAATGATCTTAAAATTCTCGTAATAAGAGCAAATGAAACTATTTTATTGGTTTATATGGTATTATTGGCCAAACTGTGGGCGTGTACAGTAAGCTTCAGAGAAAAGGAACCCCCCTTGCGGATAAAACCATTATCAAGGGGGGTTCCTTTTCTCTGAAGCTTACTGTACTAAATATCAGAACAATCGATCAACTGGAAGGGGGTATAAAAACTAAATCAAGATCATTTTGAGCAATTTGTTAGTCAACATTTTTCTGATGCTGACTGTACTAACGACATTATGAAAGTTGATTCTCAACAGACCGTACAAATAGATGAGGGAATCTCTTAATAATCTATCTAAAATTAACTATCTATAGGACCAAGTAGAACCTCAGATTAGGCAGACTTCAGAATCCATAAAGAAGGATGTCGTGGTACTAAGTTGCGTGAAATAAGGTCACGCTTGCATGGGGACAGAAGAAACGCCACATTATGTGCATACAGAGTGCATGAGCGTAGCCGAACAACGGGCGAAATTCCTCCAGTCACCAGCGTCGCTCCGGGAAGCATGTGGAAACCTGAAAAGGCTGCTGGCTTTTTGGGACGATCTCGGTTGGTTGGAATGAGAGTTAAGACGGTACGCACAATAGCCCAATCAAGAGGCCAAGTGCGGAACAGACCAGGCAAACTAAAAAAAAACTAAAAACTATAAGGTCACGCAGTAAATTAAAAAAAACAGGATACCTTAATCCTGACTGTGACCGAAATAAGTAATCTTTAGAGATTCATGATAAGAATTTAGACAAAAACTCATTTTGTTGTAATTTATTATGCTTGAAAACCTAAAAGACAAGATTCTAAAACACCTCAAAATCTTGTATAAAAGTCAGGCGTCCACACCATTTATATACCGCCCCGATGAATGAAGTATGCATAAAAGAAAACTCTTCAAGATACCTCTCAGTTCCCCTAAAACAAAGAGCCATTTGTATTAGTTTATAACAAGAAAATTTACGATCTAGCAATCCAGGCATGTCGAGAGTATCATTTGAAGCCATTTTGCTAAACGATTTTTCAAAACTTTGGGAAAGTGAAGTCTCTTATAGAAATATTGTGATAAAATCATAGACGCAGTATTTTTAGTTATAACACAAAAATGTTACTCGTAATGTTTCGATATTGTCACGTGTGAATATAATTCGGAAACAAATAAATCAATAACGAAACAGTTAAACAGTTATTGCAGTCGATTGTCTTTAAATACCTACATAAATTCGATTGAATCAGTGAATACAGTTTGAGCTTTTAGTAGGAAATGATGTCATTTGTATTTAGCACTTTCGTTACAAATGTAGTCATGAGACCTGTAATGTACTAATAATGTAAGAACGCATAACAAGTCTTCATTAGAATGTAATTTATTCAGATCCATAAAATCAATCTTCTGATACACTTTCAGTGAAAAAATACCTTAAGATTAGGTTAGGAGAGGTGGCATAGAATTCAAATTTGATATAAATATAATCTCATACATCGTTACAAAACTCTGCATATGTATAATAGGTATGTATTTATAAAAAAATATCTTAGTATGTTTATCCCAATTCTAGATTCCATAACACAAGCTTAGTTAAGCTTACCATGGGGTCTAGATAGCGTTGTGTGGAACATTAGTCGAAGATTGCGGTAAGTCAGTGAGTTCAATGTTCGTTCAAAGAGTTAGACACGTTTATGCTGATTGGCAGAACCTACTGATCCTCCACTGCTCCTGAGGCCTGTATTAGTCCACAAGTCAACTGAAATTAATGTCATTTCAAAGCGACGTACTATAAAATTGAAAAGAGCACATGAGATTCTAATCTCAAAAGTATTCACATATACTTACGTAATATATAATGTCACGCTATGAGCATGAGTGGCGATGTCTAAATTCTTTTAAGCCCTCTGAGACGTGTCAGCGTTAATAAAAAAAGAATATCTTCTGAAAGAGGCCTGAATCATGCCGCTCGAAGGAAACTCAACTCGACACCAAAAGTAATCCTCTTATCCTAATATGAGGATGGTGGAAACCTTTTTATATATCTAAGCATATAATATGAGGAACCATACTAAAAGAAAATGCAGTATTATGTCATACATCATGTATGTAATACTGTATGCTGTATTACATGCGTCAATGTTAAGTTGTGTTTCTACTGAGGTGGAGAAATAATATAGCTACAGTTCTTCGTGGACGGAGGTGAGTGAAGAAAGGGGGAGCAAAGGCGTAAAAAGGGTTTGGTATGTCACTTGAAGTTTTTGATATTATATATGTGGAGCTGTAATATCTGAAACAAGGGCCTAACATGCCAATATTGATACATCAACTATCCAAAAAGAAGTGTATCTAATTCTAAATTGAGACTCGATTAAATTTGAACGGGATTTGGAACGTTTTGCTTTGATACTGATCAAAGCGTTTCACTTTTGTGCGCAACTATCTTTTATAGCTTTCATATGAAGACTTATAAATCGGGTCGTACGAAACACGAAGTTTAATAGCGGGTCGTACGCGGCCCTGTGTCCAAAGTAGGTGGTCGTACGAGGACGTAGATAATTATTCAGTGACCCTTTTCTTATCATTCTCTCAGTTGAGGTCGGCTTTTCGTTCAGTCTAACTGTGATACAGCAGACCTTCGATATTATCTGTTATGCGACTGCCATCTGACCTCCACAACTCATTGGCGATATATAAGTTCTGAAATTAGACCACTTTATAATTAAGAAACTTATTGTCGGGCTCCAGCTACTTGTGACGACTGCCATAAATGTTCGCATGGCAACCGAGACCGATGTGGCTCAACGTGCTCTCTGAGGCACTATCCCAATTTCCGTAATAAAGTTCAACAAACAGCGATGCATTAGACAGCATTATTGCATTGCTGTTCGGTTTGTTCATTCGCTGAGAGGGCAAACGAATATTTCACATCAATAAATTTGTCTGTGAGCGCTGTCGACATAGGTAGTAATTAGATGTTTGAATTTAGAACGACAATATATTACTAGTTATTTGCTGCAGTTTTAGGGAAACTACTGCAATTTTGTCTTAGGCAGTTAAAGTAGTTTTGAATATTGATCCAGTTTTGATATTAACGTTATATCAAAACAAAATATAGATAGTAACTGCAACGTCGTCACGTCAGAATAAAGCTCTGGGAATTGTTCCAGTTTTAAGTTCCGTAAGGAATTGAGGGCACCGTACTCGTGTTTGTAAAATCTATTGAGACTCTGTTGTCTTAAAAACTAAAATAATTAAAATATTCTGGTGGTTATAAAAATTTAAATCAAGTACTTACCTAATGTTTCTGAATTAAATACTGATTTTAATTCAGAAACATGCACAATTTAATATATTTAAAATGCCAATTTTTTATTTATTTGAATTGAGCTGATCCTCGTAACTCGTAATTCTTGATCCCATTTCCACTACCCATGGGAACCTAGTCCCGGGAATTAAATTGCCAGTGTTATTCTAGACTATAATCTATCTGTATACCAAATTTTAATCAGATCCGTTCAGCCGTTAGAGTGTGATTAAATAACAAATATTTAGATATCTTCATAAACTTTTACATTTCTAATATTGGTATGATGGAATAAGAAAATTTAACATCGTAACCCACAGTCTAACGATTCATACTGCAATACTGTGATATCTGGTAGAAGACTGAAGATTGATACACGTGACCAGAAGGCTAGTCATTACCTTGCACAGAGGTTAAGCATTGCCATTCGACGTGGCAATGCAGCCAGCCTTCTAGGAACGTTATGGTGACGATTCGGAGGAATTCCACGACGCATTATTTGTGAATATTTTATTTTATTCTTTATTTTGGTTTATTTTAGTATTTAGTTATAGTTTTTGTTTTATATTTAGTATAATTCAATGAATAAATTCCTATAACTAGTCAAAAGAAAATGTAAATTGAGAACTAAAAAAATCCGGATATCTTCACATACTCTGTTTTTCTGGCATTAAAATCGTGCACTCTTGCCCCTAGTTTCCCTCGGTAGGGTTGACGTTTAAATATACTGTCTGTCACTTTCTCTGGCTTGGCTCACTATTAATAAACATTGGTGTGAGTATGTATGGAAAGAAATTAAGTGATTATTGGAAAGGAAAAAATCAAACACACTCATTTTCAGGAGTACTATACTGTATAGAGATGTATCTTTTAGTTTTCTCAGAGACTTTATCATCTATCTACGAACGGAAAATATAAATTTCACCTTGATGGGATATTTAAGTGAAAAAAATTTTTTTTTTCAAAGTTTATTAGAGCCAAAGTTAATAATTTATTCCCTCTAACCCCTCCAACTAAGCTAAATTGCTTGTGCTAGGCGTGGGTTCACGTCGGTGGTGTAATGGCTAGGATCCAGGATCGAACCCGAGACCTCTCGATCGTAAGGCCGACTCCTTATCCACTAAGCTACCGACGCTTTACTTATTATTTTTTGTACCTATATACATTCCATTAAATATGCATTTCTATTTTATTCACCAAAAATGTAGGTAAAGGTAACTAACTGTGCAGCTACTACCATCTGACCTCCACAACCAAATTCGCGAGATCCAAATTCTGTTGTTAGACTATGGGGTCCCCCTTCGGCCAGATTGGAAACCAAGGTTTGGAAACCGGTTTACATAACAGAATTATTTTTATTTTAACGGGTTTAACTTTTGAATGCACTGACTACCCAAAACAACTGCCATAGATGTTCCAATGGTAACCGTGACGGTTTCTAACTTACTCTCCGAGGTACGGAAATAAGAGTTATATTGATCAATTCTAATTATCCCAATCCCCTAGATAGATACGTGCTTACAGTGTTAGAGTAAATCAGTCCTAATTTACTCGGAGATTTGTTCCCCACTATGTCCGAGTATTCGCCATACATCACGGTTAAGCACATTTAAATTCAACATGCCGTTTCTGTATTCGATCGCCGCAATTCTAATGGCTATTGAACGATTTCGTATTTTGAATGGTGTATTTTTGTTTTGTTTTTATTAATTGATTGTCAAAATAGTTCATTGTGACTTGAATGACAATAGTACAAAAGGCATTAAGTCCGCCTTTGTACAATTGTGCATAAAGTTTAAAAATGAAATAAATAATAGGTATTTAACTTTCATTAGCAGTAGTATTAGGAAATATTAAAAATAAATTTGTTTTTACTTTTGTTTTTCTTGGAAAAAAATAACACTAATATTACTTGGTGTGTTTGGCGCTCAAGCAAGTCGGTGCGGTGATTTCGGTGATTCTTGAGGTCAGACAGAAAATAAATCAAGTCATGAAAAAGACTGTAACTTAAAAAATATACTTCATTTCCGACTTTGCCTTTAGCTTAACATCAGGCGAGGTGAAGTCAAATTGACGTGTCCCGTATAAAAAAAAAAAAAAAATTCACCATAATATAATAAAAAAAAGATCGTGATATACCTAAATAAAATGTTACTACGCCAAAATCTCTTATATTCTATGGCAAGGAACAATTTTTCATTATTATCAGATATAGGACAGCCATGAAATCCGAGTCCCTCGCAGGTCAAAGGGTCTAACTAACACATTGTCGGTTTTCGACTGTAATATGACATGAATAGTAATGCTACGGAGCGCGATTCCATTGGTGTAGTTATTATTGTGTATCACATAAGATAGTACGTAGCGTGATACTTTTCTAAGATTTATTATAGCCTATGTCCTTTCTCAAGGTCTAATCTACCCTTATACGAAATTTCCTCAAAATCGGTTACGTGGTTTCGGCGTGAAAGCGTGACATACAGACAGACAGAGTTACTTTCGCATTTATAATATTAGTATGAATAAGAATAGAAAGAATTTGATTCGATGCACCTATTGTAATTTTTGTAACTTTGTAGGTCTTCTTAAAGTTACAAAAACAGATCTTTAATATATATTTTTACTAATGAATTTTATTTAGACCAAGTTTTTTTCTTTAAATAATCTTATTCACCTTATATTGCTTTATTTTTCTTTATAATAAAATCTTAGAAATTATTATAAATGTGTAATTTATTGAACATTGAGCTTAATAACATAGAGCTTATTATTCAATCTCGGTTGAACACGTGAAAATGGCGGAAAACGCGTACAGGGTAAATACTTATCGTCTTTCTGACTGACTAATATACCAATATATGTCGGTTAAGCATATCATTACTTAGTAATTTCATAAAAAGATATAGAAAATGTACAGATTTAACGTTGATTTGAAGACCAAAGCCGTGTAATCTAATATTTACAGTAGAAACCACGGGAGGTCTGTAATTATGGCGCACGAAGGTTACGTTATTTGCCAAACGCTGTGTTGGTATAACGTATTTATTCGTATGGAAATTTGAGGGAGGTAGTCGTATATTTATTTTGTAGGTTGAGAGGTCAAAAGGTATTCTAATATGTTGGGTAATTATTGTGCCAAGTTCTGTAGTTATTTCATTAGGCCCTATTGTTGTTTTTGATTATATAACCGTCTCCACTGCGTTACAATAAAGTAGGAACCTTTATTCGAAATGTTTTTTGTGAGATTCTACTTTACATTTTGTTAAGTGACTACAGTATGGGGATTTTCAAGAAGGGCATTAGAAGGTTTCTTCGGGGTCGGCAGCAAGAGTATAGCATCCCTTGTATTACACGTCTATAGGCCACGGTAAACACTTTCAATCAGGTGGGCCGTGTGCTCGTCTACCACCTAGGTGGTATAAAAACACATTCAGAAAATTAAATCAAAAAGTATTAAAAACTTTTTGAATTTAGAATGTAATAGTTTTTTTGTCAAGAAGTTTTTCACGTCAACTTGAACAGTGCAAGTTTTCATTCAAACAACGTTGTAACTGCAAGTTCATTTCTATCCCGGGAGTATTATATTACTGTGGGTCGCGTCCGACGGAATCAGTATTCCATGTCGGCACAGCCCCGGGCATTGACTAATATTTATAATACATCTGACCTCACAAATGAGGAGCAACATGCTATGAACACCGCCACGTGCAGTAATAAAGACAATAAAATACATACTACCAATAATATTGTGTGTGTGGTTCGTATTATTGAGTGATAGTGTTCTGCGTAAATAGTAACATCAACTATTCGTCATAAATTGGAATATTTTGTGGTAACTACCATCTTTGGTCAACCCACGACCTACACTGCTGAAAACTAGCCGATATGTAAATAATCCATACTTCCATACTTAATATTATAAATGCGAAAGTAACTCTGTCTGTCTGTATGTTACGCTTTCACGACTAAACCACTGAACCGATTTTGATGAAATTTGGTATAGGGGTAGATTAGGCCTTGAGAAAGGACATAGGCCATTTGGTCGCGATAACTGACATCTTACATCTACGCGGGCGGAGCCGCTGACAAAAGCTAGTAAATAATACACGATAGCATCAATTAAAGACCGCTTTTATTGCAATGAGGGATATTCCGTTTACCAACTGTATCATCAAACAGTGTGCATTTACTGTCGATATTATTTAGTGTGTATGCTGTATAGCTTATGGATCCAGTATCGTTAACGAATAATTGAGACAAGAATTGCGTTTGCACATCAAAATTGTGTTAATATTTATCCATATCACGAGAAATCTATAGACAGGATTACGATTGTCTTTACGCCCTATGAATTTGTTACAATAACCCTATAGATGCGTACGTATGACGTGTGATATGCAAATTACTTAATGCCTTAAATTTATATCTCCACGTAATACGCTAATACACGTTGTCGGTTTCACGCTAACATGAACGGATTTATAATAATAACAGAAGATTAAAGCTTCGTCTTTAATATGACGAAATTAATCCTTAAGCACTACCTATTCAGGTTTGTGTGCTATTAATTAACTGTTTTAATTAACTATTGTTTAAATTTGCAGGGCAGTAACTGTTAGTGTTGTATAACAATAGTCTAGCGTTGCTTGTTGAGTTCTGTTGTTTGTTTCATGAAACATTATTGACGGTATTATTTGACTTTAGAAAGCGAATAGCTTGGTGTTATTTATTGTTTAATAGCAAGATCTGAACACCGATGCCAGTTTGATCATAGAATTAGGTAACCAAAAGTAAGTAAATTCAGCAGTTCTGTTAATTTTGATTGACTTTAGCTTAAGTATAAAATATGTAGAATGGGCTTATTGGACGATTCGTACGAATTGAACTCGCACAAAACGTGCAAATCGACTCAATTTTTTTTTGTAGGCGATTCGCACTAATATATGTGTAAGTTGGTGAGCAAATGATATTGTACAAATAAACCACAATGTTTGTTTAGTTCCTTTTATAGAAGCTATATACATAGTTAACAGTGCTACTAAATAAGTCATTATCATCCTAATTGTAATTTTCCAGTTGCGTCCAAAGTTGGCACTTTGGAGTCACTTATTGTTCTTGATGGTTATTTCAGCTTTTCCTGCGATTAACTTCTATCTCAACTTCTGAACCCATAAGAATAGATTTTACCAGAGCCATCGATCACCGTAGTCAGCCTAACAGTTTGGACAAAAAAAATCTAATAGTTCGAACATCGGAGTTAGTCGGACAGTTCTGAATTTCTTTGTGCTAGTTCGATCACCAGATTCAGTCAACAAAAAAAATCCAAATACTTCGATCGTCGCAGTTAGTCTCAAAGATTGGATTTTTTTATTCCTAACAGTTTGACGACCGAAGTCAGTCTAACATTTTGCACAAAAATTGTTCTAAAGTTCGATTATCGAACTACTGGGGATGGAATAAGCCATATCTGTTATTTAGTAGGTGCAAGTACCTAGGTGTAAGTTGTCTTGGGCCCCAAATATGGTGAACCTAGTACTTACCCTTATTTTCTGGCAATATATATTTACAAGTATCATGTACAACCTTACGTGTCAGTTCAAATTCAGCTAAATAATAATCTTATTATACGGTGTACTTATAGGTACAGGTACAGGCGCATGTACTTGTAAGGTTTCGTAGAGCGTCGTAATGCATTAGTCGTGTTACAGTGCTGTTATCGGGCCATTCATATACTAAGGTTAAAGCGACCTGAATGTTAGAGCTATACATTACCGCCTGTAAACATTGCTTAGCAAATAGCGTTGTAATTTTTGGTACTAATTTATAGTACCCACTTAATAAAATAACTTCCTATTAATTGATTGAAATTAAATAATAATTCTATGCTTTCTAACATTAAGTCATGTATTGTTAAGTATAAGCACACTTTCATTACTCTTTTCAGTTCAAGACTGTTGCGCCTCTTTCCAAAATATCTTCCTTCAGAGTGATGAAAATGTCAAAGTGCGTGTCTAGTGCAAGTTTTCGCTTCACCGGTGATTTATGCGACCATAGACAACATAATTTTGAATTAACGCCACCGGGCGCCAAAATCGTGAACCTTTTTTGCGCACACAAATCACCGTTTTCTCTTCACCGGTGAATGTGAAACAAGCTCACATTAGGCACTCAGGACTAACTTAGTCGCGTATTAGTCTTGGTTTTTCTTTTTTTATAAGTCGCTTATTCACTAACTTGAAGAGCAACCCCCCACCTGCATACCTAGGTTTTGTCTTCATCATTATAAAAACTTTGACCCGTGAATACTAACTCTCGTATAAGAAATCGTTCAAGGTTGGCATCAGACTGTAGGTTAATGGAATTGCGACATTCTCCGTTCAAAGATACGTTCTATTACAGTTTCAGGGGTGTCATTCCCGGCGCGCCTGAAATATTTAAAATAATTTCCTGCGATGAGAACCTCATCGGCGGCATTCCAACACCAGTTCCAACTTAAGAAAATCGATGAAAGATACTGACTTTAGCGATTAGGGTTGATACCTATGTATGTTGAATCAAAACTGGCTGACTTGGTTTACTGTGGTTTTAATACTTAAAATGGGAACCTATTTTTTTTTAAATTTTAGCCACACATGAATACACACACACTAATTTAGTTAGTTAGTTATAAATAGATTGTAAGTACTTACTGTACAAATAAAGATGAATTAACATGAATAATTATTATATATTAAATAATGTAAAGTAATGTCATTAAAGTCTTATGGCTAAAATTTAACCATAAGACTTAAATGATATTACCTTTTTACTATTATTACAAAACAATACATATAATTTATAATACTTGAGGTATGCATTTTTTTACTGAACTTGGCTAATAAATTATCCTACCTATAAAAATTATGTCCTAGCAGAATAAATAGGAATAGGATAAAAATGAGTAGATAAATCTTACTCAGCGCAAACTATAAAGATGTCCACAAGTGTTTCAAAATTGTCCACAATTTTCTCCATTAGTATTGTTCTACTTCTAGGACTAAAAAAACGATACCTACCAACCGCAAATATTTTCACGATATTGTACTTCATTACACTAGACCTTTAACACCAACTCGATGAGATAGGTCTGTAAGCCAATATCCAAAGTAGCTGTGTTTAAAAAAAAGTCGTTTGAATGCAGAAAGCTAGCGATGAAGTAGATAAGTCAGCGCATTGGATTTCAAATGAAGCAGTTCGTATTCTCTCCGATGCGTTTGCATTCATTGGGAGCTCACAAGTCCACAGTGTGGACAAAAATTGTGAATTCTTGTGGAAGAATTCCGTTTGACATTTTTTACGATTCAAAAGAGACCCTTTTGTTTCGGAGTGCCGTCGTTGGACGCTTGAGTGCATGTGTCAACTTGTTTAGAAGGATTTCCGCGTTTAAATTTTGTACAATTCGATTATGTAGCGAACAATGATATTCCATTTAAATAAGAGGCAGATATGTTATTAGACTGCGCCTGATGAAGACGCGAAAACGTCCCAATTGGGACGTATTGCATTTAGTATATGTCTGGCAAACGCCGAGTTGTCACGTATGTAAGCGCATAATAAAATTGCAAAAAAATGCCATCGTGTGTTTTTTAAAAATGTACAAATTACGACATTAAATTAATAAAACACGAGGGATCTCCTATCACATGTAAGTACATACAATATTACTGATTTATTAGTGTATTTCATTAAAATTTGTTAAATAATATTTTTGAAATAATGGCGGCAAAGAAAAAAGACAGAAACACATTTTGATATGAGTACGACAAGGACACAACAACACTGCTTGCATAGATTATCAGTACAGATGCGACATAGGGTAATTTTCACTTTACTGCCTACTAAAGTAATAATTGACCTGTTGTTCAGTTTTATTTGTCAGACAGACAGACAGAGTTACTTTCGCATTTATAATATTATACTCCATTTGTTTAGGTACTTAAAAAAAGGTAAACAAGAAAAATGGTGGATTTCAGAGATAGTCAACCGTCAATGACAATAGTATTTTTGTGCATGTTTATGGGGAACATAAAGACTATATTTACCTTATTAAATAATTTTAAAATTTATAATATTAAACTGACACGTTCAACACATTCACAAAATTATAATAACAATCAAAGTGATTTCAAATTCAATCACTGAATAAAATGTTAATCTGAGTCCGAAGAACTATCACTAACACTAATTACAAAGCGATCATAGGTGTCGTCAATATCTTATCTAGAGATGACATCTTCTCCACTTCTTTCAGTACATGCTCTTCGCAGCTCTTTATGGTACCGAATAATAACAATAAATACAAATTACAAACTGCGAATTGACTTTGACAGTCACGCACGTATGGCGCGATCTGGAAAAAACTGTTTTGAATATCTGTCTTTTTAGTTTCTTTATGGTAGGCACAGTGCAATAGTTTTTAAAAATCATTCTAAATAATATAGTTATTATAGTTTTTCAGCTTAGGAAATAATAATTGCAACTTAATATTAAACCGAGTAGTTAAATATAAGACAGAAATGGATTTTAAGTTCTAAAATGATTTTATTTTGGTTTCTTTTTATTTCGGAACGAAAAATGCCCCTAAAGAAGAACCCTTTTTATGATTTGTTTACCTTTTTTTAAATACCTAAACAAGGAGTATAGTATGGAAGTATGGATTTAAAATTCAGTAACAAAATTTTTGTTTTATTTATTTGTTATCCTTTAAATAATTGTAATAAAAAAAATGTTTTTTCAAGGTTTCCGACTAATGAAGTTCGACTTTAAGAGTGGATTGCAATTGTTAGGGAACAACGTAATGAGTTTGACTAGACACCTTCAAAAAACAGCAGAATTTGTAGCAATCACTTTGAAGCCATTGAGAGATCTACCTACTTCGAAATAAGGTCGAACATTGCTCAGGAAGAATTTAATAATTGACGAATACCACTGTTCAGCTTCATTCTGCTCATAAAAATAATCTCGAAATAAAAAAAAAACTTTCCAAGAGGCAGAAAAGAACTAAATTAAATTCATTTGAAGGCGATTAATGTTTTATTATAACGTCATTGCGTCAGTATGGTTTTATTTTCAAGAAGTTTCTTATTTATCTTTTTGAATTGTTATCATTTTCAGAAGTAAATAATGACGTATTATTTTTTCATCGAATTTCATTTTTTGCTTACCAACGAAATACCCCTTCTGTTCAACTAAATCATAATCTATGCTTCGAAGTGCAATCGTCCGAATCATTCCGAATTAGTTCCGATTTATAGCCATCTTTTTTACTCACGTGCTTATCCCATCTTTCGTACTACTTTAACGCTAATTGTCAACTATTGTGCACTGACAGACTGCCGGATCAGATTTGAGGAGTCAGTTACTATGAACGTAACATATCTTGTATAAAATATCATTGGTAGCGAATGTTTAGCTGACCCTTTTTCGCTGTGGAAATTAAGTGGCAGTTTTGGGTTTCTAAAAATTATAAGTGATATTTTTTTTACAATTCTAGGTTTGAAGATCTAATCTTATACGTTCATCGGAACACTTTTTACACTGGATTTTTTTTTATTAAAATAAATTAAATTAAATTAAAAGAACGGAGTACTCATACTTATATTAGGCGAGGTGGTATTCGGTTGTGTACTCTAAGTAGACTACGTCTAACTTGAAAAATGTAGCAACATAAGTAAAAACACAGAGCGCAATTATTCTAAAATATAATCATATAAAAGGAATCACCCCGCATCTCCACAAAACAATACAATCGCGTACAAAATCTTTACCACGTGTCCACAAAGAGGATAATACGTAAACTCACCCACGGCCTAATAAATTTACTGTTTATAAACCCATTTAATTTTATATTTCAGACGTCAACCACGCTTATCCTGCTCCTCCACTTATCTCTTCACACAGTTGACGAAGGCCACGCAGTAAATCCAAGTGAGTATAAAAGTACTCTCATTTTGTTAGCTTAATATCATTTTGTTTACTGCGACCGTAATTTGTAACTTTTGTAGCGTAATAAAAGGGATTCTCGCTTCTTTGAATGTTTGTACCTTAATCTTCAGAGACCTCTAGTGGCCGACGTTGCTATCGGCGATTAGCCAAAGTTTTTCTTTGGTAATATAAATTACTTTGAAACAAAGGAATCGTAGCATCACTTACTTACCATACAATAGACGTTCAAAGTAAAACAATGGTAATTTAATTGAAGAATTGAATATAAAAGAAAGATAATGTTCCTGAAATATTTTTTGTCGACTTTTAAATTAAAGACAAACAAGTTTAATTTTATGAAACCTTTTTCGTAACCAAGTACAGTCACCCACAGAAGTTGTTGCGAAAAACAACACTGATAAAATAAATTTCGAAACCATCTCTATCCTCGTACCTACATCTGTACTACTCATAGTACATAAGAATGAAAAAAATCTGGCGCCATATTATTGAATGAAATGACTAATTTGATTTAACAGTTACGTCTATTAGACATTTAGGTATATGAAACTAAATTCAAGGATACTTCACAACAGACAGTTTTTTTTCAAAATGATGACAGAGGGCGATTGTGCAGTGGTGTGCTCACACATAGGTAGGTCAATTAATTGCCATTTTGTTAAACTCTTAAAAAAATCTAGATTTTGAATAATTAGTAATTAGTTTAAACTCCGTGACGTAGATATACAATGTTATTCCCATGTACAAATAAATAATGTTCAAGTAACCTTGAAGCACTTTTCAATGTCCTATATAAAGAACAAATGTAGGTAGTTAAAGTTTTGATACTTGTACTTCTACTGTACTTTGTGTAGTACATTGAAAGATATTATGAATTTATCATATCTTTTTCAGGTTTAAAATATAACAAACTAGCTTTTACCCGCGGCTCCACCCGCGTGGATGTAAGTTATCGGGACACAACATAGCCTATATCCATTATGAAAGTCTAATCTACCCCTATGCCACATTGATTCAGTAGTTTAGGCGTGAAAGCCATACAAGAAATACAGACAGATAGACAGAAAGACAGGCAGAGTTACTTTCGCATTTATAATATTAGTATGGATAGGTGTAACAGGTGAACAATTATATTACACTTATTCAAGGATTACTGCGACGTCCACTCAGAGTTTTTACCTTCAAAATTTACTCAAAATTAAGTTACCACGAGATTCGTAAGTTCTGCAGCTCACACGAAGAAGTCTCTGCTCTTATTGCCACAAGCCTGTTTTCATGATGTCTACTTGTCACTACGGTAAAACCACGTCAAGAATGAGCCATGGTCATGACCAAGCAGCATGGAAAAGTATGAAAACCTGATGTGATCAAAGTATTTAACCAGAATATTAGTGCAGTGAGCCAATTATCTCACACTTTTTGAACCTAGCTGTAGTTACTGCTTGGCTACAATGCAGAGATGTTAATAAACAAAAAAGTACTTAGAGTAAAGAAAAATATTGTGCAGCTAAGAGAGTATAAATTGGATATGGGCACAAAATTTGGAACAGACAAAGAAGAAGAAACTCACTGTAGTTTCGGAGGAGAAGAGTATGCTTGAAGCAAAACATCACAAAGTGCAAGGTTCTAATAAAAGCGATACTCTGCAAGGAATGCCATACAAATGTAGCCTTAGGGAAGCCGTCAGATATGAACCTTCCCTTACACTTACCCGAAAATGGTCTGAAGTAATAGCGTTGTAGGACAAGTAGATTTGATGAATAAGAACAGGTTTTTTATAAAATGAATTGGATACTAAGTAACTATTTTACCTGGCATTTTTATTCAAATTTACATAAGTAGTTTTAGTATAAAGACGTGATTCCTACCTTTTGATGTTTATTTACGATAAATTCAAGATAAATTAGGAATTAACGTTGATTATATGAACTTTTCGATTATTTTTGAAGATAAATGTTTAATTTTGGCACATATGTATGAACAATTTTGAGTTTCTATTTATTTTTTTGTATTTAATAATAAATAATCATATAATGAAAGAATATCTAATGTTTTTAATTATATATCCTATGCTTATATAAATTTATGTTGAAAAAAAATTCTATGTCCTTCATAAAGGACGTAGTCATATCGTCACTTTGTCCTTTATAAAGGACATAGTGAAAAACCATTATCCGTGACGTGAGATTTTTTTCACTATTTTTCCGATATATGTAAACGTGTAAGGGATATAATACTAAACTTTAAGCAGCATACTAAACAAAAAGTATCGCTGGTAGGCAGGAGGCTATACATTATTCGATTTAGGTTATAATTTTTTTTATAATATTTTAAACCATTTATGCCAAACCAAAAATGAAAGGAAAAGTAGCGATTCTTATCATAGTAGGTATGAAACCTCGAACACAAAAAAAGGTCTTGGGTCTTTTCAACTATGGGACGATTAGCTCATAGTAAAAAATGCCTTAAGGTCCCTAGTATCCAGTTATAACAAGGTGTAACGACACTTCTTCATGATTTTATATCCGTTAAACTATTTATACCGTATTCACTAGTGGATCATACGATAATTCACTTTTACATTATTTTCTTCCTATGCCTTTGTTAATAGAGTGAAATAATACGAAATACATCGGGAAAAAGAAGCGCTCAAGTGGGACTTGAACCCACGACCTTTCCCTTACAGGGGGAATGCTCTTCCAACTGAGCTACTGAGTCACATCTGAATCACTTCAAAATTCCCTTCTCTTTAAAAAATTTGCATAATAAATGCTATATAAATTTCATTCAAGTGAAATAATAGCTATAGGTACTCGTAGCAATTTTCTGTATATTATTTACCTCCCTTACATACTCTCTACAGCTTTTAAGTGCGGTACATAGACATAAAGCACCCTCTTCATACTTTTTGTATTTTTGTACTGGTATTCTCATATCCTGCCGTACCAATACTTTTCCTTTTCAATATACTTCTAATTTCCTCCTCTCAATAGCCATTGGCGAGCCTCTATGGAGCCAACAATATGTCTTGCAAAATCTGGGCATGTGATACGTTTTTGCCCCTCCGGCCACATTGGCAACTGAGATTCGCAACCAGTTGTTAAAAAAGAAGAAATAATATTGCTACGCTACTAGTTGCTCAAAAAGAATATCTATTTCTGTTTGGAAACCAGCTTAGATGAGATTTTAGTGTCGCAACCAGTTACCAAAAAAGAAACAAATGGTTATGACCATTTGTTTCTTTTTTGGTAACTTTGGCCATGTTTATGTACCAAATTATGTAAAATATAAGAGCTAGAATTATCTTTGCTGGTCCTGTCAAAGTACCTACCCTTAAAATTAATTGATATAAATTAGCAATCCTCTCCTGTGGAAATGCTAGTTAAGTATAATCGTCAAAGCTTACCACAGTATCACCGGCTTTGATTTGTGGGTGACATACAGACATCAATTATGAAGTTAGTCTTGGTAATATTTCGGATGTTAGACCGCTTAGATACTAAACTCGTCACAACTCTAATCTTACGAGTACACTTAGTTTCATTAGGTCAGTGACCTATTGGTTCAGGTAACCAGTGACGAGTTCTTCGTAGCATAAAATATTATGTAGGTATTATCTCTACGTCTCGCCCCATTAAGGTTGTAAGTATAGTAGAACTTGGAATATTGAATAACACACTTGTACTTTTCCACTGTGTATTGGAAATGTACAAGTGTGTTATCAATATGTGTAGCAGATTCCACCAAGCGCCATCAATCTCCAGTATAAACAGAATTTGGAATACTCAAGACGTAGCTCTGTAGGTGAGTGGTTAGAGCATTCCCCTGTAAGGGACTAGCAGCGGTATAACTCCCATCTGAGCATTTCACTTTTCTAATCTTAATCGACTATCGTTAATTGTAGGTATTAATTGCACAAATCACATTAAGAAAACTGATTCAATTTCCCGCGTGGTTCCTGATAGAGAAGTACGCCATCTTTCCTCTTGCGGTGTCGTACAAGGCGACTAAGCGATAAGGCCGTAGAACATCAGACGGATATAATATAGCCCAGGCTCAGCCTCGAGTCGACAATAGTGCCCGGAATATTATGGCAATAGGGACACGTCAAAATAGTGTCCGGAATACGGTAATTAATAGGCTCGCCCTCTATTACGTGGGACCGAATAAAATGATTGGTAAATGTGGGTGTTAATTCACCTCAGCCTAACCCTCCAGGGATAAAGGCGTGATTATATATGTATGTATTTATGTAATTAATAATGTTATGACATCAGGGCTTAAGAATGATCTTGGTTATGTAAAGAAAGCTTATCCTTTGAGCGCATGCTTATTAAAACATG
The DNA here is from genome assembly GCA_914829495.1 of Eilema sororculum. Lineage (NCBI taxonomy): Eukaryota > Metazoa > Arthropoda > Insecta > Lepidoptera > Erebidae > Eilema > Eilema sororculum. Next base: position 8,007,162 of record OU618545.1, on the reverse strand, counting down.
TTAATATCTCACGTTTTACGAACAAGCGCATAATTATATTCTACACCACAATGTTCGTTATAAAATGTATATGAACTTTTAATACATCATCTACTATGTGAAAACTGTCTGTTAGTGCAAACATATTATTTTGTAAAACGTAATTTACAAAGTTCCAAGGAGGTAACATGTGTTAATTTTTATACACAAAACGTAAAATATGGTATTACTTAAAAGTTCATTTAGTAAGTATGTATTTGCTAAAAATTTGCAAATACAAAACTTGAACAAAAATATCGGCAGACTTCATAGTGAAACTAGTTCACGAATATAATCTCATAAGTTGGGCTTGTATTATAAATTATTTGTGCCAAAAAAATTTGTCAATGTTGCAATATCCGACCCAAATTTCCAAATTTATTAATTTAATTATATTTAACAGCCTCTGTGGTGTAGCGGTAGTACGTAGCCGCTATGCAGTAGGCGCGAGATCGATCCCCGCTCAATGCAAATGTTGGTCGGTCCCGGTTGGCATAACAGCATCTATGGCAGTCGTTATGGGTAGTTGGAGCCCTCAAAACTGATAATATCGAAGTTTAGCCAGATTCGTAGTTAGACTGGTAAACCGGACCCCAGACTCCCAAGTTGATAGGCGGCGCGAGCGAGAGAGACTCGCAGATCGCGCCGCCCGCGCGCGCAGGCAACTCGGGCGTCGGAGGGTACTGACTGACCTCCGTCCCCCATGAGCGCGGGCCTGGGGGTGACGGGTGGAGCCGCCTGTCACCCCAGCAGAAGCAGGCCACGGCGACGGTGCGCTGAAAAGCGCGCCTCCCCATTCCGGGGGCGAGTCGAGGACACCGTTGTCCCCCCTCCCGAGAAGGGCCAGACCGTAAGGGATGGCCCTGGGTCAGCCGGTCGATATCGATATGTCGATAACAACCTCACCTACGGCCTAGCACCACGACCCACAGTCAGCGTGCGGTTTTAGTCGGTTCGAGTCCGACATAACCTCCCCTTCCGGCTCCGGCAGGGGAGGTATCCGAGGAGATTTCCGCACGGAAAAAAAAAGACTCCCAAGTTGAAAAGCTTCGGATGCGGCTGGGATTAACGCTAAGATAAAGATTGATTTAATTGTATCACGTACAATCACCTTTAGAAAAAGTAGCTTAACACATTTCAAGTTAGCTCTTAGTTTTAGCCTTTCATAATAAACAAAACTTGAAATATATTAAACTTCAATAGAAAATTACAAATCTTCTGAGGGGTGTTACTTTAAAACATTGTTATTCATTGGTGAAATTTTATTAATTGAAAATAGAAGAAAATATCTCTCAAAACAGCACTTACATAAATACTTAGTCTGGTTTCGGTTGATGGGCAGGTGATAAGAAGACTACTGGTCCTATGCGATTGGAGTTAGAAGTATATTGTATCTAGGAAACGCACAACATTCTACACAACGCTATCTAGACCCATGGCTTAATTAGCTTGTGTTATGGAATCTGGAATACGGATAAGCATACTTAGATACTTTTTTTTGTAAATACATACATATTATACATAGAAACACCCAGACCAATGCAAATAGGCAAATCCATGCATACAAATATTTGCACTGAGTGGGATCGAACCCGCGCCTCCTGCGTGGCAGTCGCATGCACTACCGCCACGCAACAGAGGCTATAAGTAATTGAAATTTTGAAGCAAATTAGTATGTTAACTATTCCTATGCATTTCGATTTGAAAAAATGTCATACTTGGTTGAAAGGGAATGCCCTCCAGAAAAAACGGGCTCACGTAGGTAAGTACATACCTACTATTGTCCTTTAAGTAATATTTCTGATTTTTTTTTTACAAATTCAGAGTTTCTATTCTATTCTACATAATTGGTATTGCATTTAATAACGTTGTGAGCGATAGTTATAATTACGACTTCAAAACTTCAATGTCTTTTAAATTATTTTGAATAGCGTAATTTAAAAAAAGATTTCCTGAGAACTGGTCTAGGTAACCTACATCTACATACCTATAGCACACGTCGGAAGCTCTCGACAAAATGTATGAAAAATTTGAATTGTAATTACAACATTCATAGATCGTGCACATGCACGTTAGTGTTGATATGTGGGAGACTTCAAAATGTTAGGGTTGGCATTATTTGAAATCGTAACCAATATTTGAGCGAGCTAGCATGATTTTTCTCGCTCTATCCCTTAATATCATGACTTACGTCACATCCGACAACGGTGTCAATCCTGTTGTTACAAACGTATTCCATCTTTGTCTTCAATTCGAAAAAAAATTGATGGCGATATATTTTAGTCCCCTCAAACCACAGAATCAGCACCGATAACAAAACACTACTACAACGATATCTTTATAGAGTAGTTAAAACCGATTGTGTCCATGAAAGACTAACTATTGCTCGCGACTTCAGATGTATAAAATTTTCATCGGACTGAGATCTGATCTTATGACCCACAATCCTATTTCTGGGACAACACATAGCCTATGCTATGTTATATCAGGGGCACTATTCACTATAGACTAAAAACTATATGTCGTAATTTGATGGCAGAAAACGTAATTTCTGTTAGTAGCCAAAATGGGTTTAAAATACCATTAGAATCAGAAAAAAAATACTGCGTCAAATAATGTGGGTCTCATTTCGATATCTTAAAAAAATACTTACGGCGCGTTGTCACTGTTAAGACCATTACCCCTGTCCATTTGCTGTGCCATAATCTCGTCCTTGACTTCTTTTTCTACCTCATAAACTTATAGCATTTAATATTCTGTTTCTTGTATTTAATAACGTAAAACCATCGATGTTAGGCCTCGCCATACACCTGTTCACAGCTTATGACATTTTTACGTTCCGAAAATAAAAACTGAATTGCTATATGTCACCAATATCCTGTTAATAACAACTTTAGCAATTATTTGATAATTCCATTTGAAGGATAAGAATAATTCCATCATCTACCTGCGATTAATAGTTAATGAGTACTTAATGATTTTTCTTAGATTTTTCAAAAGATTTTCGGCTCTTCTGAAAATTTTGACATCTGGTACTTAAAACAATTACGTTTTCTGCTATAGAATCATAATTCAAAAGTTTTATATAAATTTAAATATTAAAAAATAAAAACACAACTACCGATTGAAACAAGTTTCATAGCAGGCGGTAGTAATTTTTTATCATTCAGTTCATAAGGGTATTTACATGTACATTCCTATTACCTACCACATTTTATATACGTTCTTAGGTACATTTTTTTATTATTATTATTGCATGGATGAAAATAACTTGTGCACTGAATACCTTTAATTTGAGACATCAATAATTCGAAAAACATTGGAATAGATGAAATGCTCAAGTGAGACTTGAACTCACGACCTGTCCCTTACAGGGGAAATGCTCATCCAACTGAGCTGTTGAGCCACACCTGAATCATTTCAAATTTTTCTACTTTCTTTTTATATCCGTCTTTAAGGGCGACGGTGGATTTTTTCCGATGGTTTTCGAACTTAAAAGTTAGCATAATAAATGCTATAAAAAATTGATTCAAACATCAATAATTGAAATCCGTAAAATGGTTCTGAAGATAATATGGTAATAAGGAATATTACAAACATACCTATATACATGCATACACACAAGTTGCACGCGAAAAACAAAACCCTTCTTGACTGTGGGATAATGTGCTACATTCTAAAACCGTATTTTTATTTAAATTTTTTATTGATACAAACGGTTTTAACTACTCTATACCTTGCAAAACTCACGTCTATAAAGTTTCGTATTTATTTTGGCACAAATGTATCACAGATAATGTCGTACTTTATTGACGGGTAATATAACCCTTCAATGCAGTGTGCATTTACTGACGTGGAATTGCAGTAGGTATTTATTTATAATAATAATAACGAAACGAAACTATATATTATAATTTTTAATGAATTTTCATTATTCGCACACTATTTGAATTATATTTTCTTCCAATGTGGGTTTAATGCTTAATAAAATAAAAAAAATTCCGAAAAAATACCTACATAAAGTAAAAATACATCTTGTTGGTTAGCCCTGCAACTTTGATAAAAGTACTTCGTAATATTTTGAGCCAAGCGTCGCCGTGTCGGGGGACATTTGGCTTCTTGTTTACATCCAGGAGTCAAATGTCCCCAATCCAATGTCAAATGAACGTATGTATGTTGCAACTTTTCAACCTTTTGTAAAATCCGTTTTAATATACATAATAAATGATTTTTGACGTTGACTTTGAATACAATCAAAGCGGGCGAAGTCGCTGGCAGAAGCTACAATAATTCACTAAACACTGATCCATCAAAATATTTTTGCAAAACCCATTATTGTGCCTACATGTTTGTGATTTCAATAACAAATAGTAAGCTTGAATTGTGATTTTGTGTTATAATTTATCTATTTTAGAATTCATTAAAATCTACATCTGCACATAAGATATATTATCCCAGAAATACACACACACAGACCCAGAAACACACAGAAATAGGTAATATTTTCTATTTTTAAAAATTTTCTGATTCATGAACATGTAGTCTCCCGATGTGCGCTATTTCGCCCGAGCCTCCGCCTTTTGCATCCAGTGAGTATGTTACAGTGAATGTCCGAAATGCAGCGTATGTTAAGATAAATAATTGTCTTTTGACTTTCTTATTGTATTTTTTGATGTAAACGAAGGGTAATTGGTAATGCACTCCGACTTGATCATCTCTCAATTCACGACTCACACTGCAATCAGTTTTGTAGGACTTTTAACGAATTTAATCCCGGACTAAACCGGTATACGGGCTGCGGTAATTATTTAAATAGAAATCATGCATTTCAGGGTTAAATCAAACTGTGGGTTGTGCGATAGAGAGGAAGCTTTACAAAATCGAAGTAAGCCGATCTTCTCACTCTTCTCCTCGACGTATCGTACTATGCACCTTTGAAAGGCACATCCCTTGTATTATGTGCCTTTAATCGTACCTCTGATTCGAACGTGCGGGGTGAGGAAATGAAATCTGCGCGGGGGTGGGAGCTTTCATTCTGTACGCTAGTACTATTATCTATTCTGTGCCTATAGTTTTATCTTATGTGTCATTACTAATAAAACCGTCGTATTGACAGCCTCTGTGGCGTGGTGGTAGCGCACGCGACTGCCACGCAGGAGGCGCGGGTTCGATTCCCGCTCAGTGCAAATATTTGTATGCATGAATATGGCTATTTGCATTGGTCTGGGTGTTTCTATGTATAATATGTAATTATTTACAAAAAAAAAGTATATAAGTATGTTTATCCGCATTCTAGATTCTATAACACAAGCTATAAAAGCTTACCATGGGTCTAGATGGCGTTGTGTAGAATGTTGTGAAATATTTATTATTATATTATTTATTAAAATGACTCTTTGGCCAATTCCGTAATGTTCCATTGTCCATTCCTTATAGTTACATACTATAACTTAATTTATTACTGTATAGATAACATTATTTTGATTTAGTTCATCTCAGTTCAAATTATGTGGTTTTGGCGTTTCTCTCATAAACATAATAAACGTGCAATTACTACCAGGTAATGTCTCCTTAATTACGTCATGAACTCATAATACCTAACTACCTTTAGGTAGCAGAGCAGAATAGATGTGTTAAGCAGTCTGACAGACATAATGCTATTAACACCCTGAAAACAAATTTATTGCTGCATCAAAATTATCAACATAATAATTAAACCTCCGTTCAATATAGACGTAAATTTATAGAACATAGAACAGAGAGGCTGAATATAAATCAGGCTATATTCGTACACTAGCTTTAGCCCGCAGCTTCGCCAGCGTGGATGTCTTTATCGCGACTAAACATAGCCTATGTCCTTTCTCATGATCTGATCTACCCCAATACCAAATTTCATCAAAATCGTTCAGTGGTTTAAGTGTGAAAGCGTAACATAGAGACAGACAGACCTACATTCGCATTTATAATATTAGTATGGATACTGCTATCTATACAACCCTATACCTATCTGTGACACTAAAGGCTATATTTATGAGTAATATGATATTAGAAAGACATCAAACATTCATTATTTGAAACTGCTTCTTCAATATATTTTGTGACGTGAAACAAGATTGTACGATCCCATTTTGTTTGGATTATACTCACGTCAGTGTGAACTCTTTTATTGGCGACGTAAATTTCTTTTGGAAGCTTTCAATATGATACAATACATGATACATTTTTCTTATAACCGTATAAAGTTCAAGTATGGCTTAAACTATAAATAATAAATATAAGACTAGTTATTACGTCAAGCATGCCACTTTCGTTTGCAAGGCATTTAATTAAGGAATTTGTCTTATGACTAAAATCTATTGAACTGTTTTGAATGATAATCTGAATAATTACTGTCTATTCATCGGCAACATATTTGATGAAATATACCTACTCATAAAAGCAAAAGCAGCGACTTGCGTAAAAATATCTTCTTCTTTATCTTAGTACTAGCTTTTGCCCGCGGCTTCGCCCGCGTGGATGTCGGTTATCGCGACAAAACATTTCTCAAAAGACGTAGGTGTACGAAGTTTCATGCTTCTAACTTTGAAAATAACGAACTTTCCATACAAACTTTTATCACCTATTTTACCCTCTTAGTAGTTAAATTTTGAAAGACGCTGATACACATGTTCATTTATTTCTTAAAAGACACAGGTTTATGAAATTTAGTGCATCTAGCTCTGAAAATGACGGACTTTCATACAAACTTCCATCCCTTATTTTACCCCTTTAGTAGCAGAATTTCCAAAAATCCTTTCTTAGTGGATGTTTACATCATAAAATGCAACTACTGTCAAAATTTCAAGTTTGTAGGTCCAGCGGTTTAGGCTCTGCGTTGATGAATAAGTCAGTCAGTCAGTCGGGACAAGTGATTATATATATATACTAGCTGTGCCCGCGACTTCGTCCGCGTGGAATGTACTTAATAAAAAAAATCAGTTTATTTTTTTTTGTTTATGGCATTTTTTTTTAGCCTAAGTTACTCCTTATTACATAAGCTATCTGCCAGTGAAAGTCCCGTCCAAATCGGTCCAGCCGTTCCAGAGATTAGCCAAAACAAACAGACAGACAGACAGACAGATAGACAGACAGACAAAAAATTTAAAAATATATATTTTGGTATGTGTACCTTATATACATTCATATGCATGTAGTAGAAAGCGGTTATTTTAATATTACAAACAGACACTCCAATTTTATTTATTTGTATGTATAGATGTATAGATAGATAGATTAATCCCAGTCACATCCTAAGCTTGGTGTTTGGGGTCCGCTTTACCAGTTTAACTGCGGATTTGCCTAAACTACGATATTTTCTGTCGCTTCACAGAAACACTGTAGTTAAAATATCTATCAGAGATAAAAAATAAACCTTAACGTTGAAACAAGTGTTAATTAACTTTGTCTGTAATATTGTATTGCCTTAGATATAATATCAACTAATATAGATACTATGTCTTAATTTGTATTAATATTTATTGATAAAAGATGTATTCCATTTGATCGAGTTATAGTGAATGGATATATTCTTAGTAGTGAACACACATTGAATTTTAGATTAGATTACCTTGCATTGGTCTGGGTGTTTCTATGTATAATATGTATATATTTACAAAAAAAAAAAGTATATAAGTATGTTTATCCGCATTCTAGATTCCATAACACAAGCTATAAAAGCTTACCATGGGTCTAGATGGCGTTGTGTAGAATGTTGTGGAATATTTATTATTATTATTATTATATCCTCCAAACCTTTCCAAATTCAGTTGGGCCACAGTTCGGGTCGGCTTTTCAGCCCAAACGAGCTCGAGCCGATTTACTATACTTTAATATTTTTCTTTATAATCTGACCTTCATAACACATACGATACTGAAGTTTTGAAGTTAGAGTTTTTAAGGTTCCAACTACCCCTTAATTACGGCTTACGATCATCCTGTCGTGCGGCAACCAAGATCGGTGGTTACGGTACTATCTGCGGCATAAAGAGACCTAACATACTTGGTTACCACTTAGCCACCAGCCATTTTCCGTAACCGGACCTACTGTAAAAATCGTCTTGATTACAGAGTTGTTTTGATTTCCTTTCTTGTGGAGTACAGTAACAGATTTTTATAACCGACTATAAAATGTACGATGAATGTTACGAGATTACTTCCCGCTACAGAATTTGAAATGATGTGCCTTTAATGAAAATATCACATTACACAGATGTCAAATTTGTTTCATGTAACAAACGATAAGAAATCTCTAAACGCAAGCAGAATCAAAATACTTTCAACTACACGTTACTATTTTTCCGACCCCTACTCAAGAATTATTGATGAAAAGGAACGTAATGAAAAACACTTAGGTAAAGTGGAACTAAATAAAAGATAGTAAAATAAATAATTCTTTAACAAAAACATTACAACAAAAGAAACATTATAATGAATACAACCACTTCAAATTATCATTTGTTCCCAGAAGATTATGCCGTTGATGGGGTGTCAAAACATCAGCGGGATATTTTTGCTAAAATTATACCGCAAATAAAATTTGGTGTAACGCAAGTTTATCTACAATTTCGTTCAAAATAACGTCTTGAATATCTCATTTGACGCCGTTGAAGATTACGGTGAACTCCAAGTCGACGCCTGAGGATTTTTACATAAAATATTCATCATTGGCAAAGCCCCGAATCGCGTGCCATGTCAGTCACCTCTTTTTTTGACGCTTTATTTGTTTCCTCTGTTTCATTAAGCATCGTCGTTATACCTTTTATTATTTCGTTGAAAGGTAATTACGGTGCACAATGAGGACCTTTGTGTTTTTTTTTGTTATTTTGTTGTGTTGGAAGGCAAATGTCATATATTTAGGACAAAGTATTCATATTTTTTGGGTTTTCTTTGTAATGTTGGTAATCTCGATTGAATATGTTTTGAATTAACGAATGGGTGTATAAAGGTGTTAAAGTTGCATTAATATTATTTTATTTTCATTAACCACTAAAAATATACCTTGACTTCTATCGGACGCCGACGTCTAAAAGTATGTAAATCACAAAGAACATATTATAGTGTTATCTTTAATATTTCAGTTTACATTGACAATCAGAACGGAGACGAAAGAGACCAAAGCTTTTCTGTGACGACAGTTTCAAAAATTCTGTACGAAGATTCTAGATTCACTTAGGTAAAAATAATTTATGTAGTCGTTCATATCTACTGAGTCAAAGATTTAGGGTTAGCCGATAAAACGTCTGATAATAATATCCTTTCCTTTTGTGATAAGTCATCTAATGGAAAAACTTTTTGTTTGAATCTGTCCGCTGCATCAATTGATTGCGATTTTATATCCATTAGATAAAAATACTTTTTCCAAATGACCTGGTTCGTGGCGGTGGTGTTTTTTTTTTCATCTGATCATGGCATAGAGCTTTTCACGTACATTGCGGCATTGAGTTCAGTGGTGAAATGTTACAGTAAAATTTCTATGTTATACTGTGATGTTTTTAATTTTAGTAGTTAGCAGATAAGCATGAAACACCAGTACTAGATATCACTAATTTGTTATCAAAAATATCTATGTGTGTACAAACCTCCTACAAGATACACAGGTCAGACAGCCTCCGTGGCGTAGCGGTAATGAACGCGACTGCTACGCAGGAGGCACGGGTTCGATTCCCGCTCAGTGCAAATATTTGTATGCATGAATATGGCTATTTGCATTGGTCTGGGTATTTCTATATATTACTAGCTTTTGCCCGCGGCTCCGCCCGCGTGAATGTCGGTTCCCGGCAACTAATCGGATTTTTCTCTACGTACAAACCTTCCCAGGACTTCCACGAATAATTCAAAACCAAAATTAGCGAAATCGGTAAATGCGTTGTTGAGTTATAACATTACAACGAAAAGTGGCATTGATTATTATATATATAGATATGTACCTATGTATGTATTTACAAAAAAAAAGTATCTAAGTATGTTTTTCCGCATCCTAGATTCCAAAACACAAGCTAGTTAAGCTGTACTTACCATGAGTTTAGATAGCGTTGTGTGGAGTGGAATCTTAAAAAAATAAAAAATAAAGATCATCACATAAGAACTATTTTCACTAATGAAATAACTTGTGGTCGTGCTTGTGGTGGTAAATATTAAGGAATACTTACTACCTTCTCTTGTAATTTGACTTATTTGGCTTGTATAGGGGTGACTACCATCTGAACTCATCAGAGCCTCGTCCAGGTGTACCGGCTACTAGATGAGGTCTTGGTGGATCTCCATACACCCTGCCTATTCTAATAAATTCTGTAGTCAAAACCGATTTACGGACAATAATACTAATACAATCGCTGAACAAAAGCCCAAAACAACTGGATTTAATTTATTTCAATCACCAGGTTGTACGTGTCTCCGTTTCACGTCGACGTACGGCAAGGAGCGCGGCACGTTCAGCAGTCCCGACTACCCTCGCCCCTACCCACCGAGTGTCGACTGCCTCCTCTACACGTTTGTTGCGGAGCCGCACGAAATTGTTGAGCTCGTGTTCACAGACTTCGATATCTATAAAGGACACCTCGAGTAAGTGATTTGAATTCTAATTAGATATTTAAATTAAGAATATCATTCAAAAAGTTTCTGTGACTACCTATCAGTAATGGGTAGGTTTGTTTTTTTTTATATACAAATATTAGAACCGAAATTACTAATATTCCCTCTAACCCCTCCAACTAAGATAAATTGCCTGTGCTAGGAGTGGGTTCACGTCGGTAGTGCAATGGCCAGGATTCGAACCTGGGACCTCTCGATCGTAAGGCCGACTCCTTAACCACTAAGTTAACGACGCTTCTGTATGCACTGAAATACTTATCTATAGATATATATATATATATATATATATATTTAATCATAATCTGAATAATTATTTTAGTACTTCATATTATGATTATGAATTTTAAACGTCTTGACCATAGATGATGGTTTAATTACTTACACATCTTTTGTAACAAATTGTATTGTCCCATCTATCTGTAATAAATAACACTGTTGGTATTCAAACTTCCATTAAAATAATGAGAGTTCCCATTCCAAATGAAATGCTTACAATAATAGAATATTACTAACAATAAACAGTGAGGGAGTTCAAGAAATGGATGAAAGGACGCATTTACATTTTCGTCACATTTGTAGCAATAAAGTTGCCGATGTAAACGTTTGAAGACAACAGTTTGGGAACGTAATAATGTTCATTTAAGTGTAAGGAATCCCCGAATGCGCAACTTTAAAATTATTCAGCCAAATTCATTGTTGTTGGTGTTTTTGGTATCGTTCAGTGACCAAAACAAACAAGAAATGGAAACGAGCAAAAGAATATAAGAGAAGAATGCGAACTTACTTCGGTTTTGTAGAATATTCTCTCCTACGCGACCAGGCCAGTTTGATATTTTCAGAAAGTAGTTAAACTGTCTATAAGATATTAAAAATATACTAATCTAGTCGAATTTAGAAAGGAGCAGACCTTAAAGAACGAAATGAAGTCAATTTTAGTCAATCTCTCCGTTAAAATCAAACGGAAAAAGCTCACGTAGTTTTTAAGTGGTAATTAAATATCAACGTTATCACGTAACGTTTCAAAATAGTCAGTAACAACGCGCTACTGTATTATCGGGTAACATTACTGCCTATTATTTTCAACCTTGTCTTATTGGTATAAAGTTGATTTTAAGCTAACACAAACGTGCTCGACCATCATTCGACCAAATCTGAATTATGGAGGTTTTTTTTTTATATAGGACACGTCAATTTGACTTCACCTCGCCTGATGTTAAGCTAAAGGCAAAGTCTCGGAAAGAGGGTCACCATCGGAAACATGTACCATGTTAACAGTGGTGGCACTCAGCTTGACGGCCTCGTTAGATGCCTTTTCACGCCCCGCTTAAAGGACCCGGGACTGTAGGAAGAAGGTAACACGTGAGCTGGCAGGGAGTTCCAGGTCTTAATAGTGCGGCATAGGAATGAGTCACTGAAACGCTTGGTTCTAGCTGGTATACTCTGCACCGTATATGGATGGCATCTTAGCCCTGCACGTGTCGTCCTGTGTAGGAAAGGAGAGGGTGGGACTAATTGGAAGAGCTCGTCAGAACATTCACCATGGTAGAGACGGTAGAATATTGCCAAAGACGCAACATCTCTACGCATCTGCAAAGGCTCGAGAGTGTTCGTGACCTCAGGATTCCCAATAATGCGAACCGCACGTCGCTGCAACCTGTCGAGAGCATCTAGTAAGTACTTTGCGGAGCCGTCCCAGAGATGTGCAGTATTCCACGCAGGAACGAATTTGGGTCTTGTATAGAAGACACCGCTGCTCCGGCGTGAAAAAACGTCTTACTCTGTTCAGGACTCCGAGTTTACGCGAGGCTGATTTGATGATACTCTCGATATAGTTTTTGTTATTCAGTTTGCAGCGAACATCCATACCGAGGATATTGAGGTGATCCTGCAGTGGCAGTGGTGTGCTCTGAAGAGTGGGAAGGGGTAGGAGGGGTAGGGGTAGGAGATACTTTTGCTGTAAACGCACATGCCTGGGTCTTCTTGGCATTGAACTCGACCAGGTTCCTAGCGCCCCACTGAGAAATGTAGTCCAGGATCCGGTCCAGCTCAGTGATAAGAAGCTGCCTTTTTCCGCGATATCAGACTGCTTGGCCGCAGGATTTGCGTAATAACTCCCGTGTAAGGTGCTGTCGCCTGCATAGCAATGAATGCTACCGTTAGAGAGCATATCATTGATATGCAGAAGAAAGAGAGTGGGAGAGTGGGACGGAACCCTGCGGCACGCCAGCATTTACCTGCAAGAATTCCGAAGCTCGTCCATCACAAAGGACGCGAATACGGCGCCCCTGCAGGAAGCTTGCAACCCAGTTGCACAGTCTGGGAGGCAGGCCAAAGCTTGGAAAGAAGCGATTTGTGCCATACCCTATCGAAAGCCTTGCCAATGTCAAGACTAATTGAAGGAATTTTTACAGCATTAAGTATGCTAACTATACAAATCAAATACATAGGGAAAAAGAATTCTCGTTGAAGTTGAAGATTCTCGTTGTGGGTAGTTCTACAACAATAACAGCTGTTTAAAAGCTCTCGCTTTTTTAAATAAATAAAGATAAATATAACAAGTTTTACGAATTAAATTTAATCACATCTTAATGTCAACCTGAAGTACTAACCAGGAACGTGTTATCTCCTATCAAATAAATCCATAGTGAAATATATTACACATCAAAGTTGTACACAGAACACAGGAAGTATGGATGCTATGACAGAGTCCTTTTCCACTATCATGGCTGGTTTGGAGGAGCGGATGACCCATTTTGAGGTTGAGCTGAGTAAAAGTGTGAAGAACCCAAATACTAGCACTCCAAATCTGGCAGGTCTTGCTTCGGACTATACCTCTTTTAAAACATTTGTTGTCAGTACATTATCGGCTTTTCGTCGACAAATGAACCTTCTGGCGCACCAGGTGGACAATCTAGAGCACAGGAGTCGACGAAAAATGCTGCTGCTGCATGGTGTACCGGAACAGAAGGACGAGATGACTGTACAAAGTGTGGTGAGTGTCGTTAGAGATAATCTTATGATTAGTGACTTCACATGCGATGAAATCAAGCGATGTCACAGGATGGGTCGTCATGCAGCGAATGGACCGGAAGGCAAGCCGCGACCTATCCTAGTTAAACTGCAACAGATGCCTGTTCGAGATAAAATCTGGTTTTCTAAATCCAAGCTCAAGGGGACGGGTATAACACTATCCGAGTTTATTACGCGGACCAGACACGAAGTCTTCATGGCGGCACGCGAGCGTTTTGGCATCTCCAGGTGTTGGACGCGGGAGGGCCACGTCTATGTTCTCGGCGCCGACGGAACGCGACATCGGGTAGCTACCGTGAGTGAGCTAAACCAGCTTGTTCCAAACACACCAAAGGCCACTCCTGTTGACAAAGCTACAACCAAACCCAGACGGGTTGTGAAGAAGTAGCTTGTGGCATAACATTGCATGTATTGTTGCTATTTAGTCCTTGATTGATTAACATCACTATTGCATCATAGTCATACTGTTTTCACTGTGATACTACCTGAACTACGTTTTAAAATGTTCAAGCATGTATACCTTCAGTTTTGTTCACAATTTGTATTTATCATAATTTACCTCAAACTATTCACAAAAGAATATTTTTATTTTTATTCTCTGAGATGTCACTAATGACAGCTTGACATTTGACAAGTTGTCATCTGTGTCTTAGGTCACGTTCCATTTCGATTTTCCGTCTGAATGTTAAATTGCTGTAAGCCTGATATTCTCGACTGTCTCGACTTTTGTAAATTTTTGTTGTCCAGTTTAGGTACTGAGTGTATAGTTAAGAGTTTGTAATAGTTTATATTTTCATATCCGTTTAGGGTGATGCAGTAGTGGTGTGTATGGTGTACAATGTTTTTCTTTGAATTTATCTATTTTAAATTTTTAAGGTTTTAGTGAATGTAACTATGTGTAAGTTTAATTTTAGGTAGCACGTAACTGGCAGATGGACAAAAGGAAAAAGAACACATTTATACAATATTTTATATTATTTTTTAATTATTAAAACACTTATATATATATATATTTAGGTATTCGATAACGGTTTATATACTTGTTATTTTTATATTCATATTCTATATATATATATACATATATATTTATTATTTTTACTGATAAGAATGAATGATAGCAGCGCAGATTCAAGTTTCATGACGACCAATAGTCATGATGATAGCCTTACACATAAGCCTTCTTTGGCTGAAACTATGCAGACGCAATTTGCTGACGTTCCCAAGAATTATAATGTAGTCCATATAAATGCACAGAGTATTCCGGCCCATTTCCCAGATATGCTGGCTGGATTTGATTCTAAAAATATCCACGCCATTCTCGTGTCCGAGTCATTTCTAAAGCCTTGTCTTTCCACAAATGTTTACTCTCTCCCCGGTTTTCATTTGTTTAGGAATGACCGCACGGGGTCAGCCTGTGGCGGGGTTGCTATCTATTTGCGTCACAGCATTCCCTATCGTATTGTGGATTTGTCACCACAACCACCACCATCAAATGCTGGTGAGCACCTCTTCCTAGAGGTAGAACTATCTCACACCAAACTATTACTTGGCGTCTATTATTGCCCCTCGTCTAAAATAAACTTTTTCCTTTCTTTTGAAAAACTGCTAGAACGCCTTTGTCCTCTTTATAATCAGACCATCATAATGGGAGACTTCAATACGTGTTTACTGAAAAATGACTCCCGCTCTTCAACTTTCCTCAACACTATTAAGTCCTGTAATCTATCTGTTCTACCTTCAAATTCTACACACCAGGTTCCCGATCGTAATCCGTCTCTTCTCGATCTCATCCTCGTATCCTCAACTAATTTAGTAGCTAAGCACGGCCAGTGCTCAGCCGATCAATTTTCTTTCCACGACCTAATCTTCCTCTCCTATAAACTTCGTCCTCCTAAACTAAAACCGAGAATACTTATGCTGCGCAATTTTAGTGGCATGAATATCAACCAGCTTCGAGAGGATGCTGATAATCTCGATTGGAGTTCTCTTCTAGTTACGGAATCGATTGACGACAAAATAGGCATACTCAGTAACAATTTGATAGAGCTTTATGATAAACATGCGCCAATCCGTGCTATAAAAGTTAAGCACTTGCCTGCACCGTGGCTTACCACTGATATTAAGGCAATGTTATCAAGAAAAGCGGCAGCCAAAACTAGATATAAAACAAAGCCTACTCTTAATAACCGTGAAAAATATATAGCAGTACGAAATCTCTGCGGAAAGATGTGTAGGAAAGCACAACGCCAACACATCCATAAGTCGGTCGAGAACGGAGACCCCACTAAAATCTGGAAATTCTTAAAAACATTGGGAGTTGGAAAATCACGGCAAAATGCCACTTCTAATAAAATTGACATTGAATTACTAAACCATCATTTCTCAGCTTCAACTAAATATAATCGGACTAACAAAGATAATACTTTGCAATATCTTTCATCACTTCCAACTCCTAACTACTCCCCGTTCGTTTTTGGTCAAGCATCTGATTGTGGTGTTAAAGAGTGTATAATGTCGATAAACTCCAGTGCTGTTGGGAATGACTGCATAAGTCGAAACATGGTTCTACCAATTCTGGATCAAATTCTCCCTATACTTTGCCACGTCCTAAACCACTCCCTCAACAAAAGTGTATTTCCTGATGCTTGGAAGTAGGCACAAATTATTCCATTGCCTAAAAAATCCAATCCGTTATCCCCCTCCGATTATCGTCCTATTTCCATACTACCTTTTTTATCCAAGATCTTAGAAAAGCTCGTACATGGTCAACTCAGCAAATACCTCACACAAAACAACCTTTTAAATCCCCTCCAGTCAGGTTTTCGACCAGGACACAGCACGGTAAGCGCACTGATAAAAGTCACCGATGACATCAGGTTTGGTATGGAGAACGGAAATCTTACAGTACTATCTCTCCTTGATTTCAGCAACGCTTTTAATACTGTAGATTTCCATATCCTGCTCGGCATTTTACGCTCTGTTAACATATCTCCAACAGTGATTGATTGGTTTCACAGTTACCTGTTTGGGCGCCGACAGCGTGTACGTGTCGAAGAGTCCTTCTCTTCTTGGTGTAGTACAACTGTCGGTGTGCCACAGGGTGGCGTGCTATCTCCCTTACTTTTCTCAATCTTTATAAATTCAATCTCTAATTTACTACGTTCTTCCTACCACCTTTACGCAGATGATCTTCAAATCTACGCACAAGCCTCCTTACAGGAACTGCCGGCAGCCATCTCTACTATAAATGCAGATCTGGTGCAAGTATGTAAGTGGAGTAAGCAATATGGACTTGAAGTGAACCCTTCTAAAACCCAGGTTATTATTGTGGGCAGCTCCGGTATGATAAACCGAATAGACTGGTCACAATTGCCAGATGTAGTTTTTAATGGTGTACCCCTTAAAATAAGTAGCGAGGTAAAAAATCTTGGCATACGGATAGATAGGACACTATCCTGGGGCCCCCAAATACGAGAGCTCAGTCGCAAGATGTTTGCATCGGCGGGTTCCATGCGTAGACTTCGAAACTTTCTACCAACAGCCACTAAACTCGCACTTGCAGAATCGCTTCTTCTCCCTCTGCTTGACTATGCTGATGTCAGCTATCTCGATCTCACTGAGGAGCAACTTGATAAGCTTGAGCGCCTACAAAATTTCTGTATTAGATTCATATTTGGTCTTCGTAAATATGATCACGTATCACAGTTTCGCAACTTGCTCAAGTGGCTCCCAATTCGACTTCGACGGAATGCTCATATTCTTTCCATGCTTTACAGTATTCTTTTCCATCCTTGTACTCCGACTTACTTAAAAGAACGCTTCGTGTTCCTAAATGACACACATTCAAGATCCTTGCGGTCGTCAGTAACATTGCAATTATCCACGCCCTCTCATTCTACAAAATTCTATGACAAGTCCTTCACTGTTCAGGCTGTACGGTTGTGGAATGCTCTGCCTGTGAATATTAGACGTGCACAATCCTTGGCTATTTTCAAAAAAATGATAAAACAACATTATTTGAGTTCATTGTAACTTTATCATAAGGTCTTGCTTTGGTACTCGCTGTGTGTATATCTTCTATATATAATATGTGTAAGTATATCTAATCTTATCTGCATATGTACCTATTTATGTATATACTAGCTTTTGCCCGCGGCTCCGCCCGCGTGGATGTCGGTTATCGCGACCAAACATAGCCTATGTCCTTTCTCATGGTCTAATCTACCCCTATACCAAATTTCATTAAAATCGGTTCAGTGGCTTAGGCGTGAAAGCGTAACATACAGACAGACAGACAGACAGACAGACAGACAGACAGACAGACAGACAGACAGAGTTACTTTCGCATTTATAATATTAGTATGGATTACAGAAATTTAATGTAAGTATGTGCTAATGTTTATGTTAAATACTATACTTAGGTATGTAATTAATAATATGTTTATGTATGTAAATAGTATGTTTATTTATTTTTATGTATGTATGTAGGGATATGTATGTAGGTATGTATATGTGTGTATATAGTTTAAGTTGATGACTACAGTAATAACTACCCAAACGTTATTATTGTTTTGAGATTAAAAAATCTCCATCAAAAGGTTGCCTGTAAGAGATCGCTTGTAGCGATAAGGCCGCCATTTGTACATTTCTTATTATGTTGTCCGTACATGTACTAAAATTTATAAGTGTACAATAAAGAATTTTCTTATCTTATCTTATCTTAAGAATCTTCTCGGGCGGGACTCGAACCCGCAGTCTTTCCCTTACAGGGGGAATGCCTGACCAATTCGGCTACCGAGACACGCCCGATATGATTCAAATTTCCCATCTTATACGTCTTTATCGGGCGTGTCTTGTGTCTTGGTCAGGCATTCCCCCTGTAAGGGAAAGACTGCGGGTTCGAGTCCCGCCCGAGAAGATTCTTTTTCTCTATGTATTTGATTTGTCAAGACTAATTGCCAGTGACTCGCCGTGCTTTTCTATAGCCTCACCCCAAAGGTGGGTCACGTACGCCAGAAGATCATCCGTTGACCGTTTCGGTCTAAAACCGTATTGCCGGTCACTAAGCAAGGACACTAAGCAAGGACGTTACTTAGACTTCACTTTCTAAGCAACGTTTCACATGATTACAAACATTGTAGTAAAGTGTTAGTGTGGTCTATGTATCTACTCATAACTCACAGATTTATAGACCGCACTTAAACTTTACGGTTATCTTTATATCTATATTAAGAAAGAGAGAAAGCGAAGTCTTAAAGCACTCTGTGAATCTTTCTCTAAAGACTATGTAAAAAGCGGTCGGAATCGGATCCCGAATATCGTAATCCCGTCATTTCATCCGCTTCTTAATCGAGAGATTTTCAAGATTAAATGCTCCTGATCCCGGGATCTTTGGGATTGACATAATTTTTAAAAAGATGCAAAATATATGCTGCTTGAGGTAAAACGCTCAGTGTCTCCTAAGAAGCTTTGTTCTAAGTAAATAGCATAAATTATCTCACTGGGTTTGCTTGTTATGGTGTAAGCAAATTTACATCAAACCAAGAAAACTCAGGTTGATTTGCACCACTCGTTTGGAATATAAAAGCTGTTCACTCATAATTAAAAGGCCTAAATAAATAAAATGTATCTATCAGTTGTTAAAATAACAGGTTTTTAATAAACGCATGTTCTTATTATTGAGAAGGTACTTACTTACGATACTTGTAAGATTTTTTAATTTAGATTTTGTCGGTGTGTATTTTTAGTCTGATTCATCTCAAAAGTAGACTAGACCAAATTTGACGGCAATTTTGCTGACACGTAGTTGATATTATAAGGCATAAATTAAGGCAAAAAGGAATTAGCGTATTGCACACAGAAATATTAAAAACCAATTTCAAGTCCAAGCGGATCAATTCGCAGGCACGACTAGTTAGTTATAAAATCAATCGAGCACACAAATACACAAATGACCTGGGAAAGTAAATACTCTTGCCATTTCTTTTTAGTGAGTTTTAAGAAGAAATTCCTTTTACTTCCAATGTATCTGTTGTGTGGTGGGTAAACTTAAAATAACACCAGCGAGAGTATTTAACCGTCTGATTTTTTTGCTACTTCCAATTCTTTGCTTCCAATCTCACTGATTACCTCGCTTTTGGATATTGGTTCATTATCGGAATTAGGAGTTAGATTCTGAATTCCTTTTAGTCAAGGAAATTTGTTGGTATTTTTATTTGCATCTCCAAGTTGTGTAATTTTGGCATACAATTCTGTTTTTTTTTAGATTGTTAATGGAGTTAGTCTCTGAGACATACTCTAACGTACTATAATAGATTTATTTCGTAGCTTATTTAGTAAGTTCTCGAAATTATTGTTTTTTTTATGGGACGGGGCATACACTCGCAGCAATTCTGGATTATTCTTAATTATTATGTGCTATAATTCTCTTAATTCCCACATTTTATTACATTATCAAATATTATAAAAAGAATGTCGGTTTGACATATAAAAAACATCTGGCATCAAGTACAAGGCCCTATGTATTGGTGCGGTGGTTAATATCTTCCAAGATTTGGGTCTACCAAGATTTTGGGCCCGGATTCAACTTTCATCATCTGCTGAGTAACGAAAAACGCTCTTGGATCGACTTTCCTCTCAGAGTCGTGGGTTTCGGACAGCGATCATGCTCGTAAAAGCCTAGATCAGCCCAATAGCAGCTGAAAGTGGACTCTGAGCTACAAGTTGGTATACAACCGGGACTGACACTGTGTTGTTGATTTTTGTTTTTATTTTAATTTAAAAATCTTCTAGAAACGTAAGAGTATAAGACTAGAACTCTGTATTTTTAGTACTTCGTATGAATTTCTCGCAGCTTACCTTTTGTTCGCTCGTCGTTTGTCTCTGTCGCACACTTCGTTATTGTTCGCCATAAATATGACGTCCACGTGGAAGTGAGCGGAAATTGTTCAAGACAAGAAGATTGTGTTGAAGACAGGAAGGTGTCTTAGTCTTTGTTAAAAGAGCTTCAAATTCATTGGTCCATTGTTTGAGCTAGCAACAAAACGATCTGGAATATTTAGAACAATAAACATACTGAGTTTTGCTGTTCAAAATATCTACGCATTTCTTTATCCATTTTGATATTGCTTTTGAACTGTCGAGATTACTAAGCTGTATATAGGTAGCGGATTTATTCCTCGAGCAAGGCATGTATTGTACAATCAGCAAAAAAAAGTAGCTCTTCAAATAAAAAAGGAAATTCACAGTAACACCGTAACAGTATAGAATCGGGCAAAGCAGAAAAAGTCTATCATCTTTTGGCATTAAATATGTAAGTAGGTAATATACAACATTAGTATTTTGTTCGCATTAAACTAATAACCTATTATTACCTTGAAAGACACGGCTTATTGAGTGATCTATATACAGTATGGCTTCTGTCACACCTGCTTAGTCTCATTACTTGGTTCACGTAGTGTAAAATGTACACTATGATGAGTCAACATTAGCGGCCAGTTTTAGTAAAACAAAGACCTTCGAATATCTGGACTGAAATCGTATTATTACAGAATACCACGTAACGTCCAAATAATTTATTATTATGCATCATTAAAAAGTACAAGTAAAAGTACTCTGAAGAAAATGTGCGCTGTCAGAACTCTCCAAAACAAAAAACAATCATATACCGCGGCAGAAATGTTTCGTGTTCTTATAAACTGTTCAGTATTTTTTCTGAAACTTTTTACTTTAATAAACTATCGGTATCTCTGTCCTGCGTAGTTTTTTGCAACAAAAAGTATTTTTTGTAACTTTGTCTGTCATCAGTTGAAAGATTTACTGTCCTTTTGTTTTATTCGTTTGGAATAAAAAAGTGTCGCGAGACGAATAATAGTGAAGTAACAATTTTCAGAAGTTTTTCCCTTCGGAGTTATAGAAAGGAAAACTTGTATGAGGTGTTTGTATTTACAGTTATTATTCCAGTATACGTATCTACATTATATTCATTGCATATTCACATAGACGAGAGACCCATATTTTCTTTCATTCCATATTTCATTCTGTTTGTAGTGGTAAAGGTAGAATTCGATTGAATTCAAATTCATAAATCGTAAAATGAACATACCTACAGTCCAAAGTGAACCATGCTTGCCGATAGACTCCTATTTCAACAACCCTTTTTTGTAAAATTTTTCATTAGAATTTTCTTTTATCTATTTCACATTCAAACATTTGCCGATCTTTTTTTGAATGTCCTTATCAACTTGGTTCCTAGTTCATCAGTTTTTTAATACTTATTCACTATGATACACTTTATTTTGCCTTCTGCAGGGTCACGATAAGGGTCGGAAATATTTTCCTTGGTTGTATTAACTAGTATAGTACACTTCAAGTGTACGAAGGCTCATAATTACAAATTGGATTACTAAAGAATGTCCGTATACAGCCGTGATTACCGTGAATACACTTTCTTGCGCAAAAAGCTGTAAGCTACTTTCATCTCTCCAAATAGGTAGGTATTATTTTATAGTAAGAATAGTAACAAAAATACCATTCACATCTATTTGGTGCCTAGCTAAGTTTTTAGGAGTATAGAGGTCTTTATGTTTTTTTTACTACCCCAAGGGCCGGTTCGACCAAACGCGAGTAAGGTTTATTCCTAGTATAAAACAGCCAATATTTATTGCCTGTTTATTCTAGGAATAAACTTTACTCGCATTTGGTCGAATGTACCATAAGTCAGTAAATATTGAAAGAATATACCTGCGTTATAATGATACATTTTGTGATCGCTACTATATTACTGTTATAATTTTTTATTTATTACTATTATTATATTAATATCACTATAATCATCCAAATTATCTATACTATATATCCACATATATTATTTTCAATTCATAATAAAACAATTTGTTTTTATTGTAATACAATACCAAGATTTAGGCGGATCACATGTACATAAAGAACATATTGACATATCCAAAAACATCCACGCTGATAGGCACAAAAGGTTACACCTATGACATCAAAGGCTATTGTATTCCATGTAACAAACACGCCACAATATTCCTACAATAAATTGTCAAATGAAAGTGTCCCTTCATAGATCACATGACGGGTTGCGGTGACGTGTCTGTCGTTTGCGTCATTGCGACTAATCGTGCGTAACTAACAAACGACGTTTCGCAGAATTCTCTCGATGCTTTTGTACACATAAAACCATCAAGCGCCTTTACGCATATGAAATATTATGCGTGTTTAGAACATTTACGTTAATTCATAGAAAATTGCTTTGTAGTTCATTTATCTTCACCTCAATTTCATTTTAGAGTTGATGTTATTCAAAAGAAAACTTAGCTCGACAATTTCTGCTATTCATAAATAGTTATGTATAGTGTTCATATTAAGAAATGTCACTCTCATTAATGCACCCACTAATAAAATTAATCTCTGCACCACCTTTGGTTGACTAGTAAAGATGCCTACGGCATTTGTACGCCTATGTACTAGTGCATAAAATTGAATAAATCAATAAACATTTCAAATCTTAGGACTTAACTTCGAACTTCATTAATTTTTATATGATCCATAATGGTAATTTCTTATTAAGATAATAATCTATCCTTCTATTACGCACCTATTCCAACTGTATATACAGCTTGTATTGTGGAGTCCGGGGTTTTTTTTTATCGTGCGAATAATCCCCACGGATACAACGGAGCCGGTGGAGGTGGTTATGTCGGACTCGAACCGACTAAAACGCACGCCGTCTTGGGTCTTTGGTTGCCGGAGGTGAGATTACCGAAAGCATATCTCTCGCATCCCGGCAGACCCAGGACCATCTCTTTCGAGGTAGCCCCCTTCGGGTTGTGGGGACCTTAGTCTCTCCATCTAGCCCCGGGTACAGGAGGCGCACTTTGCGTCGCCACTGCGGCCTGTTTCTGCTAGGGTGACAGGCGGCTCCACCGGTCACCCCCAGGCCAGCTGGAGTCCGGGGTTGATATTTCTTTTCCATAGCTTGGCTCTAATGGGGATGCTAATGTCACGTCTATCCATCAGCAAGTGTACTAATCTACCAATGAGATTCTTAATTCTTTATTGAGATGGCTTTGGTGAAACCCTATATACTCCAGTTTTTTTGCTTTGATATACGATGTAGGTAATCTCTATAAAACGGTTGATATTGATCGTTTTAATCTGATAATATTGATAGTCATGATCATCCATCCTTGAACTACACAGGCGCTATTAAACAAATTACTGAACGATTACCGGTGATTGATGAGTCCCCTCTGATATCTGTATACCTATCAATTTATTTTATAAGTACGAAAACATGTAATATAAGTGGTTGGGTTTAATAAGAATATTCAGGCATAGTCTACACAGAACATACGGTTACATTTTGTCATAAAATCCATACTTCCATACTAATATTATAAATGCGAAAGTTACTCTGTCTATTATGTTACGCTTTCACGCCTAAACCACTAAACCGATTTTGATGAAATTTGGTATAGGGGTAGATTAGACCATGAAAAAGGACATAGGCTATGTTTGGTCGCGATAACCGACATCCACGCGGGCGGAGACGCGCAAAAGCTACTGTTGTATGTGAAGGTGCAACCGTATCTCCTTTGTCGATTGCACCTACCTCATTTTCAAAAGTGAGATAGATTTCTTTGTGTGCGACGCACTCCTTGGGTTTCATCTCACTGGAGGCAACGAGAATGTGGTGATGTCGGATTTGAATCGAATAAAATCACACGTTACTTGATCACATCGTCGGTCAAGTGGCAGAAAAATCTGTTGTGTGTATGTTTGGTGTATATAGAAAGGATATCTTAGATACCTCTACCGGTCTTGGCTACCAATATAGGTAATCGTAATGTGTTTTAGATGACCTCAGAGATTATAATATGAGTGTTTAAAGAGTTCTTATCGAATAGTATTTTATTTGGGACCTTTTATAGGTATGTGTTTCTCTGGCATAGTTCATAAGGCACAATGATACCGTGACTCTCACTTTAACGGAACCAAGATCTAGACGGGTTGGTGATTTTCGACCAGTACTTACTTTGCCTTTTATTGAAACTTTGATCATTAACTAGAAGAAAGTTGTGTTATAAATTTAAGAAATTTTTGGGTATAGTCGAATAAGGAAAAAGGTGCATATTATGCTTCTCTTCAACCTTACCAATAAAAAATTTATTCCACATTTTATAGGGTAAAATATTCCCGTCTCTTTGTAAATGATGATAAGAAAACCAATCAGTAAGTAAGTATACTCTCTGCAGTAATTGGCTCTCCTTCTAAAACTATACTTGAACATAAATTTATAAAATAGTTTGAAAAACGAAATAACAAAAATTATAGCTTGTTCGCCATCTTAGACGTTCGCCTTATAGTATTTAAGTCACGTGACTATTTTTTCATATTCCTGACAGCAAATCCTTTCATTTGATACCCATAAAAAGGGGGTGGATTTCAAGCAGCCAGTCCGCCATCTTGGAGAGACCGCTATATTGGTATTGCATCTGTAATGACGTTTCTTAGCTAGTCATGTATTGTCATTAGAACTCAGAGCGTGTGCAAAATTTCATCCTGATCGAAGACTAGGAAGTGGTGCAAATTAAGAATCTAAGATTTTCTTACATAAATGTACATAGTTACAAGTGAAGCTAATAAAATAGTGCTAAAAACACGAACAATTCAAGCAATGTACTTATACGAAACAAAAAAAATGCCTTAAAATAAATGTAAAAATCTATATAGGCCGGAATAAATAACGTTAAAATATTTTACTTTAAAACAGAATCCTTTATTAAAACGTTGGCTGGCTTTTAACTGTATGAAATAAAAGCTGCCTTTCAGAACCGTGGCTACAATGCATTCTGTCAAAAGCTCCACACACAACAAAAGTCAAAATCTATTCTGCTGTCAATCGCCAGTCCAGTGGCACTCTGCACAGTTTACTTTTTTACCAACTAGAGTGGATACACACCATTCAGTAAAATTAATGGAATGAAAGGCCGTTTTATTAAAAAAAAATTGTATTTTAATGATGCATGTTACGTACTTAGATACACTGTATTATGGTGTCTAGTTATACCAAACATAATACAAATTATAATTATTAATCATCAAATCAAAATACAAAATTGGTTTGATGATTATTATTAATCTTACTACTATACTAGTACTATTAGAGAATAGAAATTCTATGGTACTAGAAAATAGAAAGAAAATAAAGAAAATACATTTATTTTTCGCAGCTGCAGCATATACCCAGAAATGTTATAAAATAACATCTTATATGAATAATTACGACAAATAAAGTTAATAAAATAAATGATAGTTTTTGTAACGGCAACACTGCCCACCAATTATCTCCTTCAGCTCATAAATTATGACTATGATTTTTTATTATCTGTATTTGTGTTCTACGATAGGTCCATTGCATACTAGGTACTATTATAAATGCGTAAGTTTAGATAGCTGGATGATTATTTTGACTCAGTAACACCAAACCACAATAAAATTAAAAAGATTTAAAATGTCCGTACCGTACGATCCTCAATTGGCTATTTGACTAATGGTACATTCAACCAAACGCGAGGAAAGTTTGTTCTTAGAATACACAAACAATATCAGCAACATATTGGCTGTTTATTCTAGGTATAAACTTTACTCGCGTTTGGTCAAACCGGCCTTAAGTTGTCGATTCTTCCCAATACTGCATAATACTCGTATGTTAGCTTGTTCTGAAAAAATATGCCTCGCAAAATAAAAAGTTTGCTGAACTAAATTGGTAATATGACTTCATTATTTGACATTCCCAAAAAAGTATACTTATACAACTTTTTAGATTCCTCATTCAATTTCCAATAACTTTTATTATGAATCAATGATACCGCTTTTCTTTTTGATTGATTTGTATGTAATATCATTTTTATGAACTATATAAGTGTAAACGCAACGTAGACCGAGATAAATGCGATATTCTCTTGCACTACTCGCAACTGACGAGTAACGTTATAAGTACGAACGTTTTTGTATGAAGCATTTTCACGCGGGGCGAGAAATTATTTTTCAAAATCAAATATTAGGAAATTACACTTTTATAGTTCACTAGCTTTTGCCCGCGGCTCTGCCCGCGTGGATGTCGGTTACCGGGACCAAACATAGCCTATGTCCTTTCTCATGGTCTAATCTATCTCTATACCAAATTTCATCAAAATCGGTTCAGTGGTTTAGGCGTGAAAGCGTAACATACAGACAGACAGAGTTACTTTCGCATTTATAATATTAGTATGGATAGTATGGATTACATTATTACAAAGAAGTAAAAGTAAAAGACAAAACTAAAAAAAAAATTAAAACTCAATTTTAAACTTTTAGGTTGTACGGGTAGGTAACCTGAGTCAAGACTTTTTCAACCGTTAAGTCTTATTAGCTCGTTACGTAATTTTTTTTGCATAAAACCAAAACTATGTTAATTAGTTACTAATTGAGGTTAAGTATTTTGTTACAATATAGGGAGAATTGTAACTCTTGAAACAATTCTTTACTAGAAAATGTTTGTAATACAAAGAAAAAACTTAATGCAACAACATTGCGATCGACCGCGGCTCTATACTCTCTACAGCGTATAAAGAAAAGAAAAATATCGGCTGCGATTGAGAGAACCGACAATACCATGTTCAAAGTCCGTATTCCGAACATTATACTGTAGTATTAAAACGATACACAACATACTACCTCTTTTATTTTTACCCGACTACGGCGAAGCCAAAAGGAGGGTTATGATTTTGACAGGCTATGTATGTATGTATGTATGTATGTATGTATGTATGTTCATTTGTTCCCTCATAGCTCCTCAACTACTTATTAGAACTAGACTAATGAGGTATCGTTACAAGCGGCTTTATTGTCCGATGGTTATAGGCTATTATGACGTATCACTCAATCTTGTGTGGCGCCCTCTAGCGCTCATAAGGTACTGTGTTAAAAAATAAATTTGAGTTAAATGGTATCAAATGAAAGGGCTTAAGAAGCACATTTCAAATATGTATAAATTATTAGCTTTACTTTGCCCCAAAATAATGTAAATAAAAAATAAAGTTTAAAACTAAAACCCGACTACCGAAAAATCACACTCTAAAATGTAACAAACAAGAAAATATCAAGGATAGCCGTGGTCGTATGCCACTTACTCTAACAAAACTATATATTCTAGGGTAAAGTGGCATACGACCACGGCTATCCTTGATATTTTCTTGTTTGTTACATTTTAGAGTGTGATTTTTCGGCAGTCGGGTTTTTCCTTCCCATTTCTTTCGTTTCATTTTTATGTCTATACCAAATCAATGATAATGAATATCTGAGGTGAAGCACATGAGGGATCTGCGGTAGCCTAGTGGTATGGGTAATGAACTGCTGAGATGAGGTCTCGGGTTCGATCCCAGGTTTACCATGACACACACCAATGACTTTTCGATGCTTTTCGAAGTTATGTGTGTATTTATCGCAGGTTTATAAGTGCCCGGTTAATGGCAATAGGCACGCCACCTATTGGGACCTAAACATAAACTGGCGAAATGTGGGTGCTAGCACCTCTGCCTACCCCTTCGGGGAATACAGGCGTGAGTTTATGTTTATGTTATGTAATATCTGAAGCATACTTAAATATTTTTATGGCCAATCTAAATATATATATAACTCAAAGGTGACTGACGACTGACATAGTGATCTATCAACGAACAGCCGAAACCACTGGACGGATCGGGCTGAAATTTGTCATGTAGGTAGATGTTATGACGTAGGCATCCACTAAGAAAGAATTTTGATTAATTCTACCCCCAAGGGGATAAAATAGGGGATGAAAGTTTGTATATAGCGTTGACTCAACACTTAGCGATAGCCGACATCCGACATCCACGCGGGTGGAGCTCCAGGCAACAGCTAGTTGTTTATAATATCGTAATACTGGTTACTGTTATTCAAGGTGGAACGTGGATGAATCCACGTTTTGAGCAGTATTGAATGCTCAAAACGTGGATTTTGACATACATTTACTGCATACACATAATTGGTATCCATCCATTTATTAGTAAACATCGTCGTATTGTAATCAGTATGTCAAAATTAATCGAAAAGTAAATAAAACATTAAATTATACATCACAATATTTATATCAATCTACGAGTATGTAGGTACTTCGTGCTTCTCACAGGAATGCTCGACAAAAATATTCACGTTCATATCTAAAAAAAAATTACCCATAACGTAATTAAATTGAAATCATCGCATAAAACACACTTTCACCATCTATGAAAACGATTACACATTTCAACGATTAGCTATTTTTTACAGCACATTGATACGGGGCCCTACGGGGTCAAGGATGAAGAAAACGATTGGTACGAGATCTACAACTTTAATCCGTAGGTCCTGCTTTACAATAATAAAACTACTCTAAGACAAGGTCGAGTGTCGGTTCGGGTACAAGGGCACGTCACTATAAACGGCAGGCTGAGTAATGTACTCAACTTGGGGTTCCGGGCTGGCCCCGTGCGAGTGTGACGTTGTCTTCCCCTCAAGGTCACCAGGCTTCGCAGCTGCAAGTTCGATCCGCGGGGTCGTCGCCAAGGCCGTCTTCCAGACGGTACGGAGCGGGCAGGCAACCTCAGCTGGTTCGGAGGCGGGCTGGTACGGTGCGGTGAAACTATTCCAGCCGGTATACAGTTGGACACCGGTATTCCAGCCGGTACCAAGTTCTGGGGAGACAACCACACGATTAGGCACTGGTGCGTGAATCCAATGCACAGCGCCGGGCCCCAACGTATAATTTTCTACATGGGCCCTAAGGTCGGCGGCGCTGTACAATGGTAGGTACACATAACACAAATTACACAATAAACAAAGAAATAAAACTGGATTGTTCCGGAATTAATAATCGTAAGTACGTCTGTAACCCCGTTAACCACGGTTCAATCAACCATAATTAAATGGTTCAGTAATAATTAAACTATAATACATATATAAGCTGAACCGTGGATTTAAAACGAGATTAAAATTCGACAATTTACATATTTTAAAAATGTGGGTATCCATAGAAAATTATGGCGAGATATCACCGTGTTGATTTTTCTCTTAGAATATGAACAATCAAACATTACAACTAATTGAATAGTTCTTAAGCAATTACTATATTCGGCTGTCTGTCGACATGTATACTCGCGACATATATTATGGACACACTTCATACAATAACTTCCTTACAACATTTTAACGATTACGATGTTAATCACAGTTTACTTTAAATTTAATTTAATTACATTTACACAAAAACAAACTACAGCTAGGTAACTACCGAACTCCCGACCGCAGGTAGGCAGGTACTAAAAATGAGCTATCATCACGCTTAGCTCCTAGGGGCTAAGCAGGAATGTTACACGCGAATGAAGATGTTATTTTACTTTATTATTTACGTGACTATCGTTTAATACTCGCGCACTGTTTATTAAGGACACTAGACTTACCCCTTATGTTGGGAACTGCTATTATATAAACTAGCCTTTATGTTGGTCTAGTAGACTACACTGTAGTACAATAGTACACTAGTAACTGGCAGAATCTAGACTATGTGTTATCTAGGTTTTAAGTTCACGTTCAGATTATCACGTACCGCCGTGAAGTCTCGCGATAGAATGAGGTCTGCCGTCTGCCTCGGCGCGAGCGCGGGGCGTGTTTTTTTTCTTGTTGTCGATTAGTGTTGTGCTCGATCGATTCTCCGTTTGACGGAATGCGCTGATTGGTTATCAATGCGTGTGACTCATTTTATATGCGCGTTAGCACGATGCATTACCTTAAAAGGTAATGACCGCGTTCACCACCC
This sequence comes from Eilema sororculum, assembly GCA_914829495.1. NCBI lineage: Eukaryota > Metazoa > Arthropoda > Insecta > Lepidoptera > Erebidae > Eilema > Eilema sororculum. The sequence continues at coordinate 7,976,603 of OU618545.1, read as the reverse complement.
AGTGATGGGGGTACGCGCCGCAATCGCGAGCTACCGGTATTTACCGTTTATTACTGCTATGTTCAAATGTTTTCATTTTTTATTACCGGAACCAGTGTTCACGTAACAATACCCGACGAACTGGGAGAAGGATTTTTACTGGGGGAACAGTGAAAATCCGCCTGAAACAAACCCTCTGGAACGAGGTCATTGGCTTCAATGCAAGCAAAACCCTTTCATACAACCATACAGAAACACAGACACACCACCTAACATACACCTATCACACCAAGTCTTCCTCCCGCGGAGGTAGGAAGACGAACCACACATACCTTGTCCGGCCCTATCCAACCTGATGGGACGTACCACTTGCGATTGAGGTGTTAAGTTTGGCGCCAGCTTTCCTCGACGGTACATTGCAAACCACTTGAAACTAACCTACCGGCAACAGAGTCACTAACCGCTCTGACGTGCTATAGAACCCAGGGAGAACATAAGTCTCCCTCAGATAAAAAAAGACTTCACACTAAGGAAGCTTTTATACACAGTGAAGGCTTATTTTTAACCCAGCGGTTACCTCAAGCCTAGGTTGACAATGCTAAGTACGAGACCACTAAAACGGTGTCAAAATGATTACTTATGCACTGAAATCAGCTAAATTAACAAGATTATTTAATATATAAACTACATAAACCAATATATGCACGAGATGATCGGTGCTTACGGGCTTACCCTAAGTGCGTAGTTACTCTGGATCATCAATTCCTACAGACCGCATAACGACTGCAACAGGAATGACGGTGGTCTACAACCCAGCTCGAGTTTTGCACTAAACTCTACCACATGTCTTTTTTTTTTTTACATATCTTACTATTGCAGATAGTAGAAACAAAAACAATAAAAACGTAGTTGTGCTTCCCTCCAACCACTGAACGTTCACCTAGGTATACCTTTCCACGTAGCTCCTAGCTAACCTAAGGCATCGGATATAAACTACGGTACTTGGCAACGAACAATGGCGAAAGCCGGATGGTTGGAACAACGAGACTAAACATAGTACAACGTAGTTACCCTACAATAAAATTAAAAAATAAAAAATAAAAATTTACAAAATATGAGGATGTCATTTCGTCCTTTACGTAAACGTACCTTTACTTTACGGTCCGTCATGCTTCTAAATTAAGCTTCCGTGAGCTACATAATCAATAAAAATCTACTCGAAGTAGCTGAGTTGAGAGAGGTCCCTCCTCGATAACTAAAATACTAAAATTCGTTATTTACATAATATTCGATAGTTAAAATACTAATAGCTCAATACCTGGTCGCGAGTTCGGCAATCATGGTAGTATAGTATTAAAATAATTCCTGTATGGGAAGACAAACACAAAATATTTTGGGTACCCTCCCTTGTGCTCGGGGACTCTAAAAAGAAGAAAAAAAAAAGAAAAAAAATTTGGAAGGTGGGTTGCTTAAAACCCTTGGTTTTTGGTGGGCTCCTACCACCTGCCTAACCCAACGAGAGGCAACTGGATGCTTTCTAAGCTGTTCTTTCTCTCCCGACCCAGTACAGGAGTGAGCACAAAAGACAGTACCCTTACACACATACAAAGTAGCGCAACCGCTCACAGTAATCGACGTGGACGTATACCCTACAGACACTCTTTTTGTTCGGGCGCCAATGGGTCCAGGGTTCAGGTCCCTGTTCGGGCGCCAATGATACGGGGCCCTACGGGGTCAAGGATGAAGAAAACGATTGGTACGAGATCTACAACTTTAATCCGTAGGTCCTGCTTTACAATAATAAAACTACTCTAAGACAAGGTCGAGTGTCGGTTCGGGTACAAGGGCACGTCACTATAAACGGCAGGCTGAGTAATGTACTCAACTTGGGGTTCCGGGCTGGCCCCGTGCGAGTGTGACGTTGTCTTCCCCTCAAGGTCACCAGGCTTCGCAGCTGCAAGTTCGATCCGCGGGGTCGTCGCCAAGGCCGTCTTCCAGACGGTACGGAGCGGGCAGGCAACCTCAGCTGGTTCGGAGGCGGGCTGGTACGGTGCGGTGAAACTATTCCAGCCGGTATACAGTTGGACACCGGTATTCCAGCCGGTACCAAGTTCTGGGGAGACAACCACACGATTAGGCACTGGTGCGTGAATCCAATGCACAGCGCCGGGCCCCAACGTATAATTTTCTACATGGGCCCTAAGGTCGGCGGCGCTGTACAATGGTAGGTACACATAACACAAATTACACAATAAACAAAGAAATAAAACTGGATTGTTCCGGAATTAATAATCGTAAGTACGTCTGTAACCCCGTTAACCACGGTTCAATCAACCATAATTAAATGGTTCAGTAATAATTAAACTATAATACATATATAAGCTGAACCGTGGATTTAAAACGAGATTAAAATTCGACAATTTACATATTTTAAAAATGTGGGTATCCATAGAAAATTATGGCGAGATATCACCGTGTTGATTTTTCTCTTAGAATATGAACAATCAAACATTACAACTAATTGAATAGTTCTTAAGCAATTACTATATTCGGCTGTCTGTCGACATGTATACTCGCGACATATATTATGGACACACTTCATACAATAACTTCCTTACAACATTTTAACGATTACGATGTTAATCACAGTTTACTTTAAATTTAATTTAATTACATTTACACAAAAACAAACTACAGCTAGGTAACTACCGAACTCCCGACCGCAGGTAGGCAGGTACTAAAAATGAGCTATCATCACGCTTAGCTCCTAGGGGCTAAGCAGGAATGTTACACGCGAATGAAGATGTTATTTTACTTTATTATTTACGTGACTATCGTTTAATACTCGCGCACTGTTTATTAAGGACACTAGACTTACCCCTTATGTTGGGAACTGCTATTATATTAACTAGCCTTTATGTTGGTCTAGTAGACTACACTGTAGTACAATAGTACACTAGTAACTGGCAGAATCTAGACTATGTGTTATCTAGGTTTTAAGTTCACGTTCAGATTATCACGTACCGCCGTGAAGTCTCGCGATAGAATGAGGTCTGCCGTCTGCCTCGGCGCGAGCGCGGGGCGTGCTTTTTTTCTTGTTGTCGATTAGTGTTGTGCTCGATCGATTCTCCGTTTGACGGAATGCGCTGATTGGTTATCAATGCGTGTGACTCATTTTATATGCGCGTTAGCACGATGCATTACCTTAAAAGGTAATGACCGCGTTCACCACCCAGTGATGGGGGTACGCGCCGCAATCGCGAGCTACCGGTATTTACCGTTTATTACTGCTATGTTCAAATGTTTTCATTTTTTATTACCGGAACCAGTGTTCACGTAACAACATGGGAAGGGATGTGCATGAATAATTTTGTAAGCGATACCAACTCGTACGTCATATGCGCTATCAATCATCGTCACACACAGAATACACCTGCGGCTGTAATATGATATGCCATCATACCGAAACTTAATCGTATGATGGATTTAAGTTACCTATTGTATCAGTTTAGAGGCAGATATTTTAGTCGATTTACTCGGAGCAAGATAGATTGTTATGGAAGATAGGAAACAATAGACTTACGAGCTCGGATATGATTGTTCCATTACTCCGATAGAACAACATGATATTGTGATTTACTGACTCATAGTAATACTGATAGCAGATAGCACGTAAATGACTCAATCATCATACTTTAATATTATAACTTACAATATATTCTATGATATAATTCAATCACATTGAATGGCTGAACGGATCTGACTGGAATTTAGAACATAGATAGATTATAATCAGAAATAACACATAGGCGATAATACTATTACGTTATGGTTTTTTTAATTGTTTCGTCGTGTCCTAGGTTCTTATTACTACTTGAAATTAACTAATTCAAACTAATAAACTGAATAGATGAGAATATTTTATTTTTTCTCATAAGCTCGATACGTAAAGAGGTTTAAGTGGCATTAAAATTTCTTACTGAATTTTATTATGTTGGTTAACAGCATTTAAATGGTCATTTAGAACCCAGGCAATCGTTTCGCCTCATTGATGCTAATTCTGTATTTCGTTTTATCGTTGTCTTTTCTGATCTTTTCCTCTATGTATTAAGTACCTTTTTTTTCTAGAAGTAGCTATGGTAACTGATACTTTGCGATGCATTTGGATTTAAAATTAGGTTGTAGTCTTTTGAAGTGAATGGCTATCTCACAGAAAAATAGAATGCTAAAATTGGTTTCAATGTTAGACCTATTAAAATTATAAAAGATACGCAACTGAATTCACAAATAAACAGTCTAAAACAATTTTTCAAACCACTTTATTAACCAAAACCACAACAAATAAAGTGTGTGTAGTAATATTAATAAACGAAAAAGTGCAAGCTGAACTTATCGTCACTCCTATTACTACGAGTATCACCATTAAAAGATATATCCTACAAGGCCATAACGTGCTTACAAACTCTTATCAAAATCTCAGTTAAAGCTTGCTGGCGTATTGTACTACAATGCCGACGTATTTCTCTCTTGATTTTCTGGTTACCCAAATAGGTGTCCGATGTATCGCAAGCGCTCGTTGTTACAAATTACACCCAAACAAGAGCATGTGGCGTACATTGTTCGAAATCCAACCATTTTTATTGTTTTGCAAAACATGAAATGTTTTCTGCTATTGTTTCAAAAAGTGACTCTTTATCTTTTTAATGTTTTATGCGTAACAGCCGCGTACTGTGCTTGTAAAAAGGTTTAGTTTTAATGAAATGACTACTTTTAATTTTCCAAGTATTTATGTGAATTCATCTCAGTTACGACGCTTTTTCTTTTAAAATACTTGTTTAGATTAAAATGTTAGTATGACTTAGAAGGGCGCTAAATAAATAAACAGTTTTGAGTAATTTATAGTAGTAACTATATGTGGTTTATAATCATGTAGTCTTCGAAAGCATCATAAAAAGCATCTGTCATGGCCGTCAAAGTAGGCACGTCCATTGTGGGAATTTCAATATCACTAGGCAAGCTTATTACCACCCAACGGGGTGTAGTCAGTTGATTGGGTGAATGTAAATAAAAAATGAGCAATGTTATTATCAGTGAAGACATAATTGTTATTTCGATTAATAATTCGCCCTATTCTTTTTCTATTCTTAATCAATTTGAATAGTAAGCATACTAATTGTTTCAAAATTTCATTCAATTGGCATTTGCACCTTTATTTTATACATTTTACTACTAGAGTCTTCTTATGCAAAGAACTATATCGTAAAGCAATATTGTTTCTTCTGAAACCATAGTTCTGGAGAGATTCTTTCCTCAAGCATTGATGTGACAAACAAAAGCATTCTCAAGTAGACTTTTGCGAAAAGTTCCCCAATATTAGATTCCTAGATAGCTCTTATGTTACCTCTTGGCAATAAGAACCACGATCTGATAATTGTGAATGTAAACAAACAAACAGCTTTATCTTCTGGTTTTATTTTTCCAATTCTCGGGATCGTTCGGTAACCTATGTTAAGTTACTATTCTGATTTTCAAAGAGTCGATTTTCTCTTTGTGGAGCTGTAATAATATTTATTTATTCCGAAGTACTTCTTATTTCTGATACTTTTAATTTCAGAGGCCGTTAAGCTGAGTGCCACCATTGTTAATACGATAGTTTATAATAGTGACCCTCTTTCCGAGATTCTGGTTTTAGCTTACCATCAGGCGAGGTGAAGTCAAATTAACGTGTACTTTATAAAAAAAACATCCTTTATAAAAAAATCACATAAATAGAACAGTTGGTATTTCGATTATGAAAACATATAGCGATAATAATGCTGTTTCTTTTCAAAGAATTAGTTACAGTTTCTCTTTAGAATGATGCTATATAATAAATTCATTTTTCAGAATATTTCCCCATTATAAAGAATGCTTTGGTATTATTACGAATGTCTTTGCGAAGCTGCCATATCTGTAGTAGTTATATTGTAATAGTTTTAAGATCAATTATTATAAAATAATGAGTTCGTAAAGATTTCGAATTACTAGCAAATTACAGCCAATAGTAAAAATTCTACGGTTTGTATTTTACTTAGAACGTGAGTAGCGTTTCATAAATTTGCGCTAAAGTAGTAAAATCTATCATTATGCTTATATCGAAATAATATCTTATTTCTAATCTTTGATGAAATAGCGTAAAAACAAAGTCAATAAATTCCTATTGCAAGCATTTTGTAATAACATCGTAACGTAACAGACTGTGGCCCTCAGTTGATACCGCATATAATACTCGTAATATTTGTGATGTCTAGTGTTTAGCAATATATTTAAAGTTGTCAACGTTATGTGGATCAAAAGTAATAACAATAAGAACAATGGTATGTACCTTCTTAGTCTTGATTACCTACACTATGATTACTTATTACCGAATTTATATTAGTACCTATATAATTTAATTTAATAATTAATAATATATGGGAATATCGGGGACCTATGTATATATAAAGTATATACATGGGGTACCTGTATTTAGATGTGCATGTTATTCTTTTATAAATTTATAATGATCATTTTAAAATTTATAATGCTTATAATGTATATTTAATCAATAATTAAAACAGAATGAAATACTGTATACTTAAATAATAAGGATAGAAAAAGGGAGCTTCATTCTGCCAACAAACTGTTTTACAGTTTGGCAGAAGTTAAATGTAAACAACAGTGTTAATGTATGTAAATAAAAATTTATTTCATTTCATTTCATTCATTCATTCTCTATACTCTCAGTATCTACTTTTAATTAAAGAAAACATAATACGGTAAAAAATATGATAAAGGAAACGTTCCGTAAAGAAATTATGTTATCCTTGATAGATTTACAAAAGCAAGCTTGCAAGTCTATCCTACCGAGATATTTTATGTGTAATCTCAACAAATGTTTCAAAGTTCACCGAAGCCTTATCCTAGTCACTTGATACCCATCACATAAAAGAAATCCATAATGTTAGAAGCCATATTAAGAAACTTTTGTAGTTTCCTACTCACAAAGTTCTAAGGACACGATTCAGCGTTTATTTTCGGAGTGACAAGCTATGATAGACTGGATTAGATACTTGAATTGATGATTTATATAGAACTAGCTTACCCGGTGAACTTCGTGCCGTCAATTTTTTTCCGCCCGCGTGACGTCCGATCCCGTTCCCGCTGCACCTTCTACAATATTAAGCATGTATTCTAAATGTAAACCTTCCTCTTGAATCACTCTTTCTATTAAAAGAAACCGCTTTAAAATCCGTTGTGTAGTTTTAAAGATTTAAGCATACATAGAGGCGGAACGACAGCGGCAGCGACTTTGTTTTATACTATTATATGCAGTGATAAGATGAAGGACATGTAGTTAGGTCTTTGAACTAGGTACGGGTCTCTTATTCTCTCTTCAGATACCCAACGACGCAGCTGTATTCTGACTGTCAAGTGCTTAGTATCCGCAGAACTTTTATTTTTGAATCTGTAACATCGTTCTGTGCCTCGCCCTTGTGCTGACAGGCGAAAACACAAACTAGCCTGCCATTACCTTACACATAGGACAAGCTTTGCTGCACAACAATATTATGTTCTTAGCAATAGGTTATATAATAAAGTGAACAAACAGTTACATATAATACACCTAAACCAACATGAAGCAAAAAGTATATTGAGAGAATGGTTACTACAATTGGAATATGATGAGACGGAAATGCTACTAAAATCACAATTAAATTAATTTAATCAAGCTAAAATCAACTACATATTGTCGTAAATACATAATTCATAAAACACACACACACGTTCACACGCACGCACACACACGCACACACACACATACACACACACACACACACACACACACACACACACACACACACACACACACACACACACACACACACACATACACACAATATATTTTAAACTCGCATGCATTTTTCTTATATTAAATTAATAATACAAAGGTAGTAACGCACCACTATCTCGTCCGTATTGTATACTATAAAATGTCTTGTGACAGAAAACTATCTCCTGAGATACAGGCTCACGCCTAGTTCAGGAGCTAGAGTACATTAATATTACAATGGTATACATAATTATGTAATACATTACCTTTGTGCCTAGCTATAAGTTACTATTGTATGCAACATTGTAAATTGGTGAGAAATAAAGTATTATTATTATTATTATTCTGTCAAGTTACGTTTTCATGCGTAACTAGCTAACAAAGTTGGCACCGACTTCTAACAGATCGAAAATCTCTAAACTCTCTCTCTAAATTATTCTGTTATTTTAAACATTTTTTTCCTATTTGATTTTGAAGTCGGTTCAATTTTTTTTAAATCATTTATTTTTCTCTTTTTAGTGGGCCAAGGTTTGCGTTCGTAATCCAAGTTTAATCCAGTCCAGCATGCTCCCAATAAGTTAAGGGAACTGGAACTTTTATGTGAAAGACGGCGAGTTGAACAGGTTGGTGATTTCGCAGATGGGGCTGCAGTTAGAATTTTACCAACGATCAATTTGGTGAATGACAACAACTCTAAGATGATAGCTCAACTATTTTACTGAGGGTCTTGTCAACGGTGCAATGCGGATTGTGTGTACGTTTAGGTGGTCTGCTCTGCGTCGCGATCGGTCAGAATCCGACGAGTTACCTGATGCAGTTTTTATTAAATTCGAAGATGATACTGTTGGCACCAGATTGGAAGGTAGTGACAGCTCAGTTGCAATTGCAACAAAAGGCTATGGGGATGTCGAAAGAAGAATCCGTTAATCTTGAGCTGGGCTGTAACGGTTCATAAGCTTCAGGGCTCCACATTAAATAAAGCGGTAATTGACTTAGAAAATATATTTTTTGCTAAAGGTCAAGTGTATGTTGCTTTAAGTCGACAAGACAAGTGGAGCCACTTGTCACCCCAGCAGAAGCAGGCCACGGCTGCAGCGCGCGTAAGCAGGCCTTCCCGTTCCGAGGGCGAGGAGTGCCGGACCGTAAAGGATGGCCCTGGGCCAGGGATATGTCGAAGACAACCTCACCACTGGCTTAGCACTACGACCCTCAGTCGGCGTACGGTTTTAGTCGGTTCGAGTCCAACATAAGCCGTTCCCTTTCGGCTCCGGCGGGCGAATCCGAGGGGTTTTCCGCACGATAAAAAAGAGCACCTCAGGAGTAGATAAACCCTGTCATAAACATACTTATTATTATTATTAATTGAGGAATTGTCTCGGTTTCACTCTGAAATTTCGTGATTATCTCAGGAGTAGCACCAACCCTTACGAGTATCACGTTAGACCTACATGCTACTTCCTAGTTTCCATTGATCAATTGCAGTACTGTTCCCTAACTCCTAACCGTTAAGGAGTTCTATAGCTTCACTATCAACACAGCAGCATCAGAAGTTGATTCAAGCATATCTCACATGCAACACGTTAGCCCTATTTAGTAGTATACTAAATATTTATCATCCACCAATGGCAGTACTGTCTCCCAACTCCTAACCGTTAAGGAGTTCAGTAGCTTCATCATCAGCACAGTAGCATCAAATGTTGACAGCCTGAATCATATACCTGAGTAAGACATTATTACGTAACAAAAGCACCATACGCAAACGTTAAGGAGTTCCGTAGCTTCACTATCAACCCAGCAGCTTCAGAAGTTGATTCAAGCATAACTCACAAGCAACCCGTTAGCCCTACATACTACTAAATATTTATCATTCACCAATGGCAGTACTGTGTCCCAACTCCTAACTGTTAAGGAGTTCAGTAGCTTCATCATCAGCACAGCACTATCAGATGTTGACACCCTGAAGCATATACCTGAGTAAGACATGATTACGTAACAAAAGTACCATACGACCATACAATTTCCGATGGTTGCCCTCGATTTCTCCTGGATCCCATCATCAGATCCTGACCTGGTGAAAATGGGACCACCTCAGGAGTGAACCCTATCCAACAAAAAAATAAAACTTGAAATCAGTCTATAATTGGCGGAGATATCGGTGAACATACATAAAAAAAAAATATTATGTATACAGACGAATTGAGAACCTCCTCCTTTTTCGAAGTCGGTTAAAAAATACATAATTTCACTTTTTTCCCGTACAATTTAATCGAATGAAACTTATTTGATTAATACCTACTTTTCATTAGGAACCCATAAAACTGCAAATAAACGAAACTTTGAACAGGTATTTCGCATCGACTATCGATATGACATACAGCCAGCAGCCACATAAATTTCAACGGAAGCTGCATCTAAACAAGATATGTGCTAGAGTTTACGTTCCTACAACGTACTTTGGTCTAAATTGTAAATTCTCCGATATTAAAAAAATATATAAGTTCATGATATGGTAAATCATGATAATATGATTACCTATAACGTTATTGCTGGTTGCATTCAAGGTTTCCACTTCCAAAATGTCTTTTTTTCTTTCTTATTTGGCTTATATGAGAGTAACACTGCCGTCGGACCTTCCAGCCCATAGGGAAACTCACTCTATAGGTTCATCTGTCAATCGGTGGGTGTACCGGTTTGGAGTTAAGCTTGATTTAGCTCCAAAGGGTCTAGACGGGCCCCATATAATGAATATGACCCTCTTTCAGACTGTCTTCAGCTTACCATCAGGCGAGGTGAGGTCAATTAGATGTGCCGTGTATAAGAAAAAAATAACCAACAATGCGCAACGTATATTTGCTACTACCATCCCTTATCAAATAAAAAATAAATAGAATAGAAAAAAAACCATGAGACTACTTCTACACAATTTTCTTTTTAAAATCCCTAAGTTACAATATTTTATTTCTCAGCCCAGAATTATAAAGCGCAGGCGTTCTAAAATATGTACAAAGAGAAACTCGAACAATGAGTCCTGTATCTTTTCATTGTGAACTGACACGGTATAATAGGAATAATGAATAACATGCTGAATGGCACAGTTAAGTTATGTATATGAATAGCCACACAATGCTTATACGGTCAGTCCATTGCCAGAAAATGGTAATATTGGACGGCTGCGTGTCAAGTTGGCAGCGGTATGAGTAAAATTAAATAGAACAGACATACGTTGCAGTTTTTCAAAATTATCGCACTTTTTTCTTCCTTTCTTTCACATACAAATTACTGTACCCATGGCATATCTACTGAATTTTCTTAAGAACTGTTGCTGCATTGCGATTATTATACACATACATTTATACTCAAAACCAATAATTAAATCTACCTTATAGACAAAGCCATAATTGAATGATACTTAGGCCCGTATTATAGAATGACACTCAGCCTGAATCTCGATTTATCTGAAGACATATGGTATAAGCGATATATGTCAAATCTATCAACCTGTCTATACAATCTATCATCAGATAAATCGCGATTCAGAATGAGTGTCGATCTAGAATACAGGCCTTAGATTACTAGAATGACACAGCCTGAATAGTCATGGAAGCCCTTCCAACATCCTTGAAGTTCAAACTAATCTTAGCAGCAGCAGTGTACCCACTAAAAAATGGACGAGGCTCTGGCATATGCTTTCCTTTTACTGTCAGCAGACAGTCGCTCCCGGAAAACCCAACAACCAAATCAAAAGCTACGAATCTAAACCGACTACGGCAAATTCTAAAGTGCGGCCTTAGAATGCAACCAACAAATCATTGAATGATAAAATGATGAATAATAAGGTATTTTTATTAGTGCTTACACAAGTAATTAATGTAAAGCCAACAAGACGAGAGAAAAAAGGTAAACAAAGCAACCATTGCTGAGTTACGTTGCGTAGGCTGGCGATTATTTTCTCTGTCCATGTCGCACATGTCGCACGTATGCGACAATGGCGTGTTTCGTAGTACAGGAAAGCTGCTGTGTTAGCACAGTGGTTCTAAACTGTCAGATCCGCCATCTTCTGATACGTAATAATTTTCAACTAAAAGTATTTGGAACTGCTGAAACTTTGTTTACCTTTTTTCTCTCGCTTCGTTGGCTTTACTTTAGGTAGTCACAGAAGTTGTATACACTTTTGTTTACGACTTATCTGTGATGCATATACACTACTACCTCTTTTTCCGCTCCATACACTGTACAGTCTGTTTCAACTACATAGTTCCAGTACTTCCAGTCACAGTAGCAGTGATCCTACTAAACCCAAGAGATGATATAACAGTTGCCATTTATAACAGTTGCCATTGTAATGTTCTCTGTTCCTTAACTACAGTTAGATATAAGTTTTCAACACATTCTATAGCTTTGAAAAGAAATACATGTATGGAAAAGTTGTACCTGCAATACAACCATTTCTCGATTCAAAATTGGAAGATACTTTCAGATCCATAATATTTTGTACTTGTAAATTCAGATTTCATATAAAATTCTGAATTTAACAACGTCTCCGAATTTGCGATGTTTAATAAATTTCTGACATAAAGAGAAATGATTGGGTGGTCTAAGTAACTTTATTACTTATAACTTATGTTAAAGTTGGAAAGTAAAATTTAGAGGTAATAAAATAAATAATCTTAATCTTTTTGTTAAGGAGTACTTATAGAAAGATTATTTCTTTGAGATAATCTCTGAAGAAATCACGATAGGTACTTAGGTACTAAATTTTGTAGTACTTATCTGTTACTAAATAATATTTATTTATTTATTTATTTTTATTTTTTCAAGAAGGCTTACAGAAACGGCTTACGTCAATACATATTTTTTTTGCTTTTCACTTCACACTTATATTTTATTTTTCACCTGACCAGTTCTGCTACACATTGTATAGCAGATTCCATGATGCCATCAATCAACAGTGTAAACATTTTTTTTGCTTATTGCAAGTCTATAAAGACAATTATTGTTGCAATTCTTCTATGTACCTACGTACATATTTTACATAGTCTAGACTAAGTATACAAATAAAAACTACACACGATTACATTCAGAATACTGACCAGATTCCCGGTTATGTATGAGAGTTTGAAAAAAGTTTGAATGTAATTATTATTATATCTAAAATCGAAACCCGGTTCCTAAACACAGATGTCGCTATCTCTCTTAGTTTCAGACTTCTCTCTATTGACCCATTTGGATTGATCACCCTGTAAATTGCACCGAAAATGTCGGCTAAATTAAGTTCCCATTAATCGCGTTAAGTTCCAAACTATTATGTAAAAACCAATAATTGGCTATCGGAGACAATTTATTCTTAATTCTTTAATTAATAAAAATCACAACACTACAGTGTGAAACATAATAATCGCAAACTGTTACATGTAGACCGTTATAATTGAATGTTCAACTGGATAGGACAAAAAGAAACTCATTTGTACCGGACATGTTATGAGATTAAACCGCATGTGTTCGGATATGGTCGCAACGTAGCTAAAAAACAAAATGTGCCGCACTTTAATTTAGTCCAACTTTGTCGGCAACAATAATTGTTTTTTATAATAAAAATTGTTCTATGCGGCCGCATATTCTCTACAACGTATTATTTATACGTTGATTTAATAAAGAATTTAAACTTACTACCAATATAAGCTGTGAAAAATAGCTTTGGAAAAGTAAAAATAATACCAAAAGCTTTTGGAAAATTAAGTGAATTATAGCGCAATCAATAGAAAATAAATTAAAGTGAAGTATATTCGAGTTACGGGATTGAAGTGAGATTTTCTGTTAATTAAATGTTTTCACTCTATTTTTTTGTTTTGAAAGGCATGGACTTACCAATAAGGACTAGAACATTGCTAAAGTAATTAGATACTTTGAGACGCTTATCTGTTTGATAAATAAAATGTAAGACTTGTATAAAATACAACTTGTGGAAGAGAGTTCATGACCTGAAGTTGAGACCTCAATTCTGATTCCAGCAGATGTAGACCGGAGAGATAGTACGTCATGTACAACATGCACATACATGTACTACACGGGAAAAGACGGAATATTAATTCATCAATTAATTTTTCTATCGCAGTCTACAACACATTAATTGCTTCTAAGGCATTGTTAGTTCCCGGACGCGGCCGCTACGTAGGAGGCGCGGGTTCGATCCCCGCTCAGAGAAAATATTTGTATGCTTGAATATGGCCAGTCGTTGCGTGTAGTTGGAGCCCTCAAAAATCCAACAACTGGTTTAACTCGTTCAAGTTTAGCTAAATCTGTAGTTGGACTGGTGAAACTGACCGCAGGCTTCAAACTGAAAGCTTCAGATGTAACTGGGATTAACGGAAAGATGAAGAAGAAGCATTTTGCGTGTTTTTTGATGATTGCACGGGTTGCTACGGCGCGCGCCGCGTTGCCCCACAACCCGAAGGGGACCATCTCGAAAGAGATGGTCCTGGGTCTGCCGGGGTGCGAGAGATATGCTTTCGGCAATCTCACCTCCGGTAACCAAGGACCCAAGATGGCGTGCGTTTTAGTCGGTTCGAGTCCGACATTCTTTTTTCTCCTATTCTTTTTTTTTTCGGAGAAAAAAAAAAGAATTATTAGGTTGTAACAAAACAATATGCGCGCATCAGGGCCTTGTTTGTCCCAAGCAATACTTTCACCTTGGTTTTAGTCAGTTCAAATCTGATACGCCCACTTCATCTTTAACTCCGCTGAGGTTAATCCTGAAATAGGTTTCGCATGTAGAAAAAGTTATGTGCCTCCCACAATATTCTCTCAGTAGTTACTTATCTCACAACGAATGATTTGATACTAAAAGAGCGTAATATTTCGCACAATTGAGCCTGAAACATCACCTCTTCGAACTTACGTAAAAGTAAATAAATATGCAAATCACGAAAATGCTGATAGGAACTCCGTAAAATCGTTTTGCGATAGTAGTTGCGGTAGAAAAAATATACCTGAAAAATTGTGTCGAACTAATGTTACACGAAAGATCTTCATAATGAAAAGTAGAAGTATTAAATGTATGTAATAGTCCTAGGAATGTTGTATTTGCTACTTGTTTTAGAAGTTCATGTATTTTCAAGATTTCAAGTAGGACGATTCGGTGGTCAACTTGTAATCAGTACTAAACCGACTGGGCCTTTAATCTGTTGAAATATGATTATATAGACAGGTTTAGAAAGCTAACTAATCACAGTATATTGGGATATAATTGATACAGAGCACAAATGTATGACACAATAATACCGCCATTACCCACACATCCCCCCGCAGCATTAACACACACACACACACATGTAGGCACACAGCTCACAAATATCGTTATTTCAAACACCTTAATATTGTGTCTCGATTCCATAAAAAGTAATCTAACATACGTTATTTAAATAACGCATAATAAAATGAAAGAAACCCCGCGGAAAAAAAATCGGTTTCAAGTAAATATGTTTTAGAAGCATATCATTTACCTTGATTCGTTTTGAAATAACGATATTACGGCAATGTTTCAACCACCACTAAACATGTGTTGGTTAAATTAATTAATTTCAAAAATAACTATAGTAATTATTTCTTTTTCCACATGTAAAAGGCACTATCTGTAATATCATGCTCTTAAAGGCTGTAGTCACGTTCTAAGCGCTTACATTATACCGACGTTTTAGTCGAGTTGGGGATTTTACCAAGCTCTAAACGGTTTAGCGGTCAAATGCGTCCAGTTGTACCAGCGAAGTAACTTTTATGTTAAAAGTTGAAGGTACTTTCCCTCTAAAGTAACGACATTTCGCCGGCATTTACCATGCGCAGTATAATGTTATGTTGATGTATATTAAATGCAGTTACTTCTTGAAGTAGATGTTTATAGTTACGACTTATTCTAGTTACGTCATCATTATTAACATATAATGTTCAACGTCTACGACTAGCAGAGTATCATAACCAAAAACTACATTTATACCTGTTCCAAAAGGCTTCCCTTTGGAACAGGCGCCCTCCCCGGCGAATAAAATGGTAATCGCAAATGCTAAAATTTACAGAAGCAAATAACTGTTTTTTGCTTATATCTCAGTGCAAGTAGATTGTATGGCAATAATTTATATGTCAAAAGAAAGCTACTTCTTGTGCAGACTAGTTTCTATGTTAATTTTATTTTATTAGGTTATTGGAATAAAGTAATTTAAGAAAAACATTTTACCGAAAATGTAGTAAAAAATTATAGTACACAATGTACCATTACCATATTATTCGCGTGTTATTCCCATTGCTGCCATGGTCAGTAATAATGCATTACAGTATTGTTCATGTAAATATGGAGCTAAAAATGTTTACGGTAAATAAACATTACCATATTATTCGGGGAAATGCATGTGATAGTGTCTACGGTAATATTACTTTGCAAAACTATTCATCAATATACAATATATTGATGAATAGTTTGATTATATGTAATATTATATTATATTGGAGTAATATTATATTGGAAACATAATATTTGATCAAATAATACAGTACTAATTAGTTAAATTACATAATATTGCGGGAATGAAGAGAGCTACCACAGTCAGGTTGCAGTATATTTATTACTACTCAATGATTTAATAAAGCAATGTCTTACAAACTAAATAACAGGCTTATATACTGATTTATCCACCATTTTCTCACTGACTTGAAGAAGGCATGGGGAGCTGTGAGAAAACTCACAGATGACCCACCAGCTGCTGCCAACCCTGGTCGAGTGACGCCAAACCAAGTGGCCCACCAACTCCTCCTAAACGGGAAGACACAACACCTAAGACCCAAAAAGTTCGACAGTCATCTCAGTATGAAAACCAAATTGGCCAGCCCTTTTCCCTGCAGGAAATCATAGACACCATAAAATACTAAAAACGGGTAAGGCAGCAGGCGTAGATGATATCACTGTCGACCAAATAAAACATTTTGGGCCCAGAGTAGTGTCCTGGCTTCTTGATCTCTTTAACAACTGCCTAAAATCCTCCAGGATTCCAAAACTGTGGCGAAGAACATAATTAAAAGCGCTCCTCAAGCCTGATAAGAGCCCCAACGACCCTAAAAACTACCGGCCCATTTCTCTACTCTGCCACACCTTCAAGATGTTCGAGAGAATGTTGCTGAACCGTCTAATACAATACTGGAGGCTAACCTCATTGCCGAACAGGCTGGATTCAGACCCGGTAAATCGTACACCAACCAATAACCCCGAACACAAAACACTATCTATACGCGGACGACCTGGCGCTTACTGCTCAAACAAAAAATGTACTAATAACCATATAATGGACTAATAAACTAAAAATGGGAGGTAAACCAACTCCTTAACATCTCGTGGCGAGGGGTCGAGATCAAGCACTGCCCAAAGCCACGTTACCTCGGTGTTACTCTCTACCGAGTTCTCACCTATAAAACCCACTGCCGGAACACCAAACAAAAAGTGGTGAGCAGGCAAAACTTGATGCAAAGGTTAACATCCACGTCTTGGACATGTTGTCAGGACAACCGGCCTCGCTTTCTCTCTCTCTCAGCGGGTGAGTTCGCGTATCCAGTATGGCACAGCTCTGCGCATGCGAAGGAGCTTGGTACTGCCCTAAACGACACATGCCCCATTATAACGGGCTGCCTTAAGCATACTGCATCTGAATAGAAAGACCAATTCCTGATACCGCTGTTTTTTTCTACCTTCTATGATATTCCTTTTTTTACTATACCTTTCATAAATAAGGAAACAAAACATGTGAGCGCTTTTGGTCCGCTAATACTACCGAAAATAATAGTGTGTTATTGTATTGCGTTCCAACATAATTGCAATATTTCAGTGTAAAACCCGTTACTTTTAGAATTTTATCTAGAGAGATCCAATTCTTAGCATTCCATGGATTCACCGTGCGGTCGCGGGTCCATGGCGTGGTACAGAGAGGAACACTGTGACGGCGCCTGGGACTTGCGACCCAGGTGTAGGTTTAGGGTGGCCACCTTGTGATGCATCAGCGCTCACCTCCACCGTCAGTCGTGTTCCCCCAAATTTGGTAAGATCCTATCAACGCCGTTTTAGATATTCGTTTGAGTAAAGAGCTTATTATTATGGCAATCCGAGGTCTTTAAATAAGTTATACAGGGATTTAGCTGGAATTCCCCTTGCTCCTATTTCCACGGCGTAGAGTTTAACCACATAGCCATTTTTGGTTAACTCGTTGGTCAGGTCAAAGTATTTGTTTATTTTTATAGCGTGGTCTTTAGGTATGTTAGTTTCCCACGGTACTGTGAGTTCTACTAGTACTGCACGCTTTTGCTGTTTTGAAAATAGGAATATATCGGGTCTGGATGACGAGGCACAAACATCCTCCGGTATTTTATAGTGTTTCTCATACGAATCTGCGAGTAATGTCCAATCAGCGGCTGCTAAAATTGAGTACTGCTTTTGATTTGTCTTTTTTGAGCAGCCTTCCTTTACAAACGCGACGTTATTTCTTTGGTTTGTGGTTAAACCCTTTTTCGCTCTAGCTACCGCCAAACTTACCGCCTCACGTACGATTTCTAATATCTTATCATGTCGGCGCGAGTAATGACCCCGGTCTAATAGCGTCCTACAACCCACCAGTAGGTGCCTAGCAGTACCAATTGCTTCACCACATGAGTTACATGTTTTATCTGTAGCTTTTCCCCATCTGACAAGATTGCTTTGGTCGGGGAGGGTCAACTGGAATGCATTAAGATAGAATTTAAGGAGAGCCGGTGACCAGTCGTATATTAAGGTACGCCATTTAAAGGCTATGGCAATACAAAATTCACCTAGTGTTAACCATTCGTTTTGTATTTCTAGGTTCATTGCGTGCACTTTGTAGGTATTATTTTCATCTACTTGAAGAAAAGATTTTGTTATGTCTAAGAAACATTACCGTTTTTATTAAAATCTGTAATTTATTGTAAAAAGGCATTACCGATACTAACGGAAAAAAATAACTTTGCACTGTCGTTTACGGTATTATTCGTGTACAAATTGTATTTATAATTTAACAGAACAATAGTGTTATGTTCATTATGGACCTATGGGAATTATTGTATCTTCAAAAATATCCACTGAAAAATTACAAAAAAAAATTACAATGTGTATTCGATGCTCTAAAAACCGAAAATGCAATAAAACCTAAACTGTTGTAATAGCACATTACCATATTATTCGCCGGGGAGGGCGAGGTATAAATGTAAATATCTTTATCATGGTTTCCCTTCGCAGAGCACGCCGGCAAGAATTGGGTTATAAGGACCCTCGCCACTGCTAGTTACAACTAATATCCTTTTATTAACTATTACAATGTGAAAATTAGTAAAGTTGTTTGAAGGTTTTTTGCTCAATAATGCTCAAACAGCTAAACGGATCTGGCAAAAAATTAGTACCTACAGACTACAGTTAGATAATAGTCTGGAATAATTACCTAGGCTATTTTTTTATCCCATGGTTCCCATGGGTTGCGGAAACTGGATCAGAATTCCAGACGGACTTGGAGTTGTGGTCACCAGCTAATTACAAATAAGCAAGATACTGAATATTATAACACAAAATGGCAACATGGATTTGCACAAACAAACACGCAAACATCCTCTCATCCGAAACGCATATACCGTCTCCGTTCAGTCGTGGGTAAAAAGAAACAATTCATAAAATTTTATGTAATTATTTATTACAACACAGCGTTTAAAAATTACAATACATTTTCTTAAATTATTAATCACTTTGGGCATTACATAAAGGGTATTAAACATTTCGACAGAAGCGATAAAGCGTGAATGATTGATTATATAAAATCTGAATTATAAATACATTATACTGACCGGTTATCATAACCGGTGTAAGAGGTAATTCCTATGCAAAAGTGACTGATATAAAGGTCTGGTGAGCACTTTCTGTAGCTTTATGGCTAAAGAGTCAGCCTTACGACCGACTACCGTGACAGTACCTCTCTCAGGTTTGAACCCTGGCTATTACACTATCGAATTGAACACAAGCAATTTAGCTAAGCTGGAGGGGTTACCAAGAATATTTATAATTTCGGTCCTGACCGAAGCAACCGCTTTAAAAAAACGGAGTCAATATAAGAAATTGATAAAACCGCCATTTACCTAACTTTTAATGTATCAATCAATATTTAGCCTATTGCAGTCCACTTCAATACGCCAGTAGTTTTCGAACACTTTACAAGATGGCGCTATACTATGTACTTTAGTATAGCGCCATCTAGTAGTGTGCTTGTAAACTAGAGGTCTCATAATAACACAGGTAACAAGGTAACAGAGTGTCATGAGTTCAATAATTTTTTCTCATCTCAATAAATAGCCAACGCACCTGAAAAAGTATCACTTCCAAAACTATAGCAACTGTAATTCTTAGCTTTAGGTATAATAACGTCGTTACGAAGACATTTTGCTAATGATGTCATTTGTCCAGTTGTTTTCCACTTGAACTGTATTACTGTAGGGTGAGAGCTTCTATTAATCTAGTTCCCTCTATTACTTATTTTTTTTACGAAATTCATGATTACATGTCATGTTTGGTTAATTAGATTTTTAGTTTTAACATTTTATCTGACGTCTTCCTTTCTTATGTGGAAATAGTGCTATTATTAATTTTGTATCACCAATTCTCTTACAAATTGGATATGGGTAGAGAATAAAACAAGACTTTTAAACTGAAATAATCATGGGCCCTGTTGCATCCAAGGAGGAATCTTTTAATATGGCTATTATAGGATCATTACACTGAGATCCCAACTCCGAAAGAATACCTGAGCCAGCGCCTCATCCCACAGTCAGCATGTACCTACCAGTTTGGGGATGAGATCAGCTTGGGCCCGTGAATCTTGGTGGAGCTGGAGCCCACCATAAACTGAAATAACTATTCCAATAAAAATAATAATAAAAATCATAGATATAAACAATACTCAAACTACTATTTACTATCGGATAATAGCTATTACGCAAATGCAAAATCTTGTAAAAATAAATATAACTCATGGAAAGTATAAAGTACCGACTCTAATTTATTAAAACTTTATAATTTATTTCCCTATTTTCTATTGTTCACAGTTGTGCACAAGGAGATTATCTGAAGGTGTACTCAGAGGGAGGTGTCCACGGGCCAGGACCTCCTGGTGTGAACGAGTACTCCGCATGGCTAAGAGTTTTGTGTGGAAGCAGAGTGGATGCTCCACCAGCTCTCTACTCTCATGGACCTTTGATGGTGTTAGAATTTCATACGGCTACTAAGGCAACAAATGCGACTGGTTTTGTTGGGAATTATAGATTTATAGATAGAAGTAAGTTGTTTTGATAAAGGTATGATTCCGAAGCTGACCGCATACGACACAGCGCATTGTTATACTTTGATACTGATAAAAGGGACCATTGAGAAGCCTCAATGAATTACGCATCAGAGACATATAGCAAATATGCTACATGCGTCTGCTGTTGTCGTATGCGGTCACCTTCGGAATCACACTTTATTATTCTTGTTGTGTAAGTTGAAAAAAATATTTAAAAAAAATATTTTGAATTTTTTGGATAACGTAAAAAAACTGGATATATTTTTTATGAGCAGCATTATTTTCCAAAAAGTTTCATAGGAAAAAACAACATGCGGTAATAAAAAAACATAATAAATTTTATTATACTTTATCAAATAATAATATAATCAAACTTCTCAAACATACGTTTTGGTGGTCGCACCACAAGCAGTCACAAAAGATTTTTTTACGATTACAATCACTTCCCGGCTGATTTTCAGCTGTCTTTCTCTGTCCAATCCAATCAGTCCTCGGTTCAGTTGCCGTAAATATACCAATTAATTCGCTAATTCTGCAAATGACTTGATTAATCCCAGTATTAAACAAATTATTTGAAAACACCCCAGTCTTCATTGATAAATTGATATAAATTAGTCTCAGTTTTCGACGCCTAAAATGTTCATTACTGTGAAAGCGTAGCAAAAATAAACTTACTAAATAATAGACTGGCTTTGACTGTAAGAGTATTACAGGATTACAAAGGTTGAAAATATTGTGATGAAATGCACATCTACAATCAACATAACATAAATGGGGGTTTCACACTTATCAATTTTCGCCTTGCGGCTAATCGTTCCTCGAATCACCTCACCACATCGCTCGTCTAAAAAAATAATACTAAAATCGCTTGCGGTTTGGTCACTTCCTTCGATAATGTTGAGTAGATATAGTAGTTCGTGTCGGATACAACTGATCGTGTACACGACAGATTCGCCACGTGGCAAAAATGCCGCGGTACGATTCATTTTCGTATCCAGCAAAACCATTAGATTATTGAGAAGTTGTGCAATAAGAGATTCCAATACCATTGGTATACTTGCAGGTTATTTTTAAAATAAGGAAATAATAAATTTATCAAATTCAATTTTGTGTCCTAAATTTATACCAAACAAGATTTCAATCACGTAGCATATCGAGTCCCATTCGTCGATATCTGAAGTTTTCCAATTTTATAAAACTTGTGTCTTGTTTCTTAGGAAATTTCGAGACAGATGGCGTGCGAGTTCCGGAGACGTGGTGCGATTACTTGTTTCACTCGCAGCCAAACAGGCCCGCCCACGGTCGGCTGTACAGCCCCCGATATCCGTCAAGTTACCCCAGTAATGTAAGATGTACTTACCAATTCAATGCAAGGTAAGATTCGACAGTATAAGTTTGAAAAATTCAACGCCATTTTGTTATATCACTTAGTTGACCCCTTTTCTAGCAATGCAATATTTTGTCCGTTCAACCCGTTACGAATTAGCTAAAAGAAAATATTTTTTTAAAAATAAAGGCTTATTTCATTGAAAGTAGGCATCATTTCACTAACTTACGCTATTGAGCAATCAATGCACCTATCTACGTAAATTGTCCATGTATCAAAAAAATATGTTACTTCTCTTAATATTAATTTGTATTCATTCGTTATTAAACATAACATAATCGGAATCAAATATGAAGCAAATTTGTGTATGTAAATAAATAAATAAATAAATAAATAAATAAAAAAAAACATTTCGTGTCCTAACAGAAATGACACTGACACTGAGCAAATAATGTATCGTATACATTATTTGATCAGTGTCCATATGCTAGCTTTATTGCACATAAAATACTATATTTTATTAGCGTAACAAGAGCCTAATATGAAGTTCTTCAAACTGTAATCTAAAGGCTAATAAGATTGGAACAACAATAATTATAACAAGTGAAAGTAATTAGAAACACACTAAAGCAAAACTTACTATTTTAGGCACAGCGAACGGATCAAGTTAGTTTTCGAAGAATCATTCCTCCAGAAAGGCGATGAGAGGTATTTAGAACTTGGCTTCCTTTATTGGCTACACGTTAAAACTCTGAAAATATATTTTACGTACAAAATTTTTGAAATAATAAAAATGTAAAGAGGTCAAAACACGTATTTAGATAGAATCCATACTAATATTCTGAATGCGAAAGTAACTCTGTCTGTCTGTCTGTATGTTACGGTTTCACGCCTAAACCACCAAACCGATTTTAATGAAATTTGGTATAAGGGTAGATTAGACCTTGAGAAATGACATATGCTATGTTTGGTCGCGATAAACAACATCCACGCGGGCGGAGCCGCGGGCACAAGTTAGTGTAATATATTTTGTTGAAATAAAGTTTTAATAATAACGTTTATAGTTTTTATTTTATACTAGCTTTTGCCCACGGCTCCGCCCGCGTGGATGTCGGTTATCGCGACCAAACATAGCCTATGTCCTTCCTCATGTGCGATGTCATTTTTTGCGTTCAAGGTTTATACTGTGGTTTTTTTTTGTTTCTTGAATTTTACGAGAATATGACTGACCTCCCAATTCCAAGAAGAAGCCATCAACCATGATCTGAAATTCCCTATGACCACGAATGCTGAAAAGTTTACAAACTTTACTTAAAAAATATATTGAGAGCTGTGTAATAGCGCCATCGTTTAATCTGTGGTAAAAAGAACAAAAAATAATGGCAAACACTTTTGCAAAACATTTTCTCCGTATAAAGAAACGATTTTATTAAAATAGAAATGTTATATTTCTGGGTTTTGATATGTAGCCATTTAATAAAGCGTCCACTGCGTTCGCCTTCTGGTGCTATAACTTTTGCACTTTTCAGTTGCCTCAATCGCGCAGACATTATAAAAGTTTTTGACGGACGTACTTCATCGGCGCCTGTGCTCGCCTTGTTGTGTAACGAAGTTGTTGGTAAGTTATACTAGGCATATATATATCACTACATAGTATAAAGCAAAGTCGTTTTCCGCGTCTATCCGTCCATATGTATGCTTATAGCTTCAAAACTACGCTACAGATTTAAACGGAGTTTCTTTTATTATATATAGAGTAATTCAAGAGGAAGGTTTATATGTATAATACATGCTTAATAATTAGTAAAGGCTGCAACGGGAACGGGATCGGACACCACGCGGATGTAAAAAAAAATTGACGGTATGAAGTTCGCCGGGTCAGCTAGTATTATTTTTATATATTTTTTTTTATATTTTATATCTTTATATATAAATATACTACTATTTTTGTGACTGTTACCAAATTTAGTTGACAAGATTGAAACCTGTTAAGAAGGGTATTTTTTCGGCCACTAAACATAAGTAAAATAGTCTATTTTGTTCGCTCAATAGTAGTCTAAGAAGACCTGATACAAAATTCGACATGTTGACGCAATTTGAAAGGAGATATTATATTGTCGAATGTGATCCTTATGAATGTAATTTAGATTACTCAACTTCGAAAGTTCCTTCAATATTTCAAGATATTTAGATGCATACATTTCGATTTATTACTTTAATCAAATATTCTAATTATCACGCAGGTTACGAGATACTATCATCTGGTCCAGACCTATTGGTCCAGTTCACAGCCAACTCCAACACCCCGGGCCAAGGCTTCAAGGCGAGCTACCAGTTTCAAATGGAAGACGATTCTAATTCAGGTTTAGTAAGCATTGTAACAGTGTAACGAAATATCCGACTAGTGGCCAGTTTCTGAACTGAGTCTTGACAACGCGTATTTATAATACAGTCTTCATTATCACTATTATTATTAGTGCCCGGTTAATGGCAATAGGCTCGCCACCTATTACATTGGGACCTAAACATAAACTGGTGAAATGTGGGTGCTAGCACCTCTGCCTACCCCTTCGGGGAATACAGGCGTGTGTTTATGTTATGTTATGTTTATTTTCATTATCATTATTCTCATAGCAATTTCAAAGTTCTTTTTAGTGACATTCGGGTCACTCTCTTACTTTTC
The DNA here is from genome assembly GCA_914829495.1 of Eilema sororculum. Lineage (NCBI taxonomy): Eukaryota > Metazoa > Arthropoda > Insecta > Lepidoptera > Erebidae > Eilema > Eilema sororculum. Next base: position 7,951,401 of record OU618545.1, on the reverse strand, counting down.
TTTTAATTTAATTTTTGTTGACCTTTACCGAAGAGACTGCCGTCTGACCCCCAAAGATGGAAATAAAGTCTGCACCAGAACCTCATTTCTGAATAGGCAGATAATACCAGAGTTCAGGTGAAATTGAAGATCTTGGTGGGTCCATAATATGGACCTAAAAAAATAAATATTAAAAAAAACATTCACACCGGCACACAGCACTTCGGTAGTCCTGATAAAAGTAGAAACTTAGCTAATACTTCTGGATACTTTTATGTATACGCGACGTCAAATATAAATTGTCATAATTTATCAAAAGTGGTGTCGATTACGGTGATATGAGTTCAAAAAATGTTTCATGAAAAAATGTCCAACGCTTCAAAGACTTTTCGCTTTTTAAAACCTATTTGTTATTATCATCGTTTAAACATAGTACCTATACCTGATAGTAAATTTCTCTGTTAATCCACGATCATTGAATGGCTTCATAACTTAAATTCCGCGGTTTTAAGTTGCAAATAGTTGCGTCAATTACTTGCTACGGGTTGAATTGAGAATTTGTTCAAAGGCTCTTAATATAATTTCATCGGTTCTAAACCAATATGATAATATCTATATTAGGTGGTTGTGGTAACAGGAGCCAGGAATATAATATTAAAGAATTTAAATAGATTTATTCGACTCAGGAACCCGATTACGAATCGCCACATTTTCAAAACGCGTTATCTAAATTCGATTTAAAAGAAAATCATAAAATTACTTTGATATTGAATGTGAAGAAAACAAAACCAATATTTTCGTGAGGTTATAAAATCTATGTAAAGGTCGCTCGCGTTTTGATTTGAATTTTCAAGTACATTTTTAAGCATATCAGTTGAATAATGTTTATAAGTTTTAAGAACGTAAGTTTGCTGAATAGGACTCTTGATCTAAGGCATGTGAAGTAATAAAACTTCTTTGAAATTATACCTAGGCAGTTAGGAATGTTTGTCGTGTCGAGTTACGTACATCAGATAACAATTCTGCAATGTGCAGACATTTTATTCTACTCCTACGTGTACATATTTTATTATCTCCACCCTGCCCTGATACCTATATTATTTCATTAGTTGCATTGTTATCAGTAGCTCACAATATTTTGATGACAGAGACTTGCTATATTTGCTATCATGCAAAAAGAGAGGTCCTTAAGTTGCGTAAGTCCATAAGTTCTCCCGTAACTACTGTCTAGCATTATTTATTTATCATAATCATAACATAACATAAACTCACGCCTGTAGTCCCCGAAGGGGTAGGCAGAGGTACTAGCACCCACATTGCGCCAGTTTATGTTTAGGTCCCAATGCAATAGGTGGCGAAGTCTATTGCCATTAACCGGGCACTTATAAACCTATTCCATAGTCATAATCACCACCTTAACGCTAGTTCCAGTCCCATCTTCCAATTTCACTTCGCACTCCGGGTTCCGCGTTCCGGCTTTATACTTACATTCCAAATGAGAGTAAAAATTGAAACTACGATCCTATAACCGGGTGAAAATTCCGTAACCACCTTTACCAAAGTTGAATACAAAGGGAAAAAATAATCTTCTCGGGCGGGACTCAAACCTGCGATCTTTCCCTTACAGGGGGAATGCCTTGACCAACTCGGCTACCGAGACATGCCCGATGTGATTTAAATTTCTCCTATAATTTTATCCGTCTTTAAGGCGACGCGACGGTGGATTCATCTACCGACGTTCTTATACGACGTTCGACGATATATAACTATCGGCACCAATGAATGGTCTTACAATCATTTTTAAACATTGATTTTGATAACTCCGCCCAAATACATGAATGAATTTACAGCATTAAGTATGCTAACTATACAAATCGAAGACATAGGGAAAAAATAATCTAATGGGCGTGTCTCGGTAGCCGAGTTGGTCAAGGCATTTCCCCTATAAGGGAAAGATCCTGGGTTCGAGTCCCACCCGAGAAGATTCATTTTTCCCTATGTATTCGATTTACCAAAGTTGTCTGTGATACGAAGTACGAGTGATAAGTATAATAATTAAGTGACTGGGTTATAACTAAGTGACCAGCCAGTTACTTATCTATCTAAAGCGTTTACTGTATTGCAGTTAAACTTAAATTATTTCCCTGAGTTTCTACCTTACGTAACACAATTTGTCTACAATAATAATGAGGTTACCCTGCACAAACTTTTATTGTAACTTAATTGAATTTTCATAGCGGTACAACGGAACAATAATCTCTTTCTCAGATGGAGATATTAATAAGAAATCAAGCACAGCGGAGGGAATATCCGGCTTAGGACCGGCTGTAAGCGCGGCCAGTAAGTATTAAAATAATGCCACCATTTATAAACACCACTCTTGCGGTTTTAGAAGCATAACCCCTCATATATTATAATTGGGGAGGCTATTTGCGTAAAAATGTTCAAAACTTTGGTAATTTTTGCAATATACGTTGATGTTACATTTTGTTGAACATTTTTAATGGTAACAGTGTTTTGTATGATAAATTGGTGTGAAGAGAAATGTCTGACAATTTATGAAAATATATTATACTGGCGACTGGACTAGGTTTGGTTGAAACACTTGCGCCTGCTGCGTTTAAAGTCCTGGGTTCAATTTCTGTGTTAATTATAAAAAAATATAGACATTAATAGAAAATAGTTAATACATTTAAGCATATTCAAATAATATCTCAATTATGAATAGTAGGTAAGTAGTGGTTACTTTTTTTTTATAAAGAAAATATTAGAACCGAAGTTACTAATATTCCCTCTAATTCAAATCCAACTAAGCTAAATTGTCTTGTGCTAGGAGTGGGTTCACGTCGGTAGAGAAATGGCCAGGATTTGAACCCAGAAACTCTCGATCGTAAGGCCGACTCCTTAACCATTAAGCTACCGAAGCTTTTAAAATTATAAAACTGACTTAGCACTAGTTTTTAACGTTAAAAGCGTTGTTTATACAAGATGATTGATTAATCATTAAACACTCCACAGTAAAAGATAACGTTCAATATTATAATTGATTTTTCTTTTTTGTGTTGGTCATGGTACTTTCCGACCCTATTTACCGTACATCTAAGTAATAATGAAGGTGTGTACACTTGTACAATTTATGTTTTAGTACTAAAAAGACACTTATGAAACTTCTCCAGGCGTTAAAGTTACACGTTTATTGCAGCGTCGTCGTGCCATCAAGTATTCAGTAGCGATAAGAGCAAGACGGGTAAATTGATTTCGCCTCTCTATCCAGCGCCGTATCCTCAGAAAACGCAATGTCACTATGACTTCCTGGCCAGAGGTAGGGAGCGTGTCAGGCTCGTGTTCGAAGACTTCAGCTTGCAGAGAATATCGGAGCATATTGTTGAGTAAGTTGAATAGTACCTACGGATGTAGCTTCCCGATATAATCGACTCAAAGAAAGTATTAGTTAGTCTATTCATTGTTGTGAGATTTTGAAGACTAACTCTCGAAATGAAAAAATGGTTCAAAATTCAGGCACAGTCTCGATCGAAGTTTCAAAAGCAATCTTGATTTCAAATGAAAAGAGGGCCTATTTCTAGTAAAACAAAAACATAACATAAACTCACGCCTGTATTCCCCGAAGGGGTAGGCAGAGGTGCTAGCACCCAAATTTCGCCAGTTTATGTTTAGGTCCAAATAAAAATGTATTAATTTATTTTACCTCGATTTGGTGATTACTTTACATTTCTTTATACGGTATCATTAGATAACCTAACACGAAAGGCACTTTTAACCTATCTATGTACATGGTGTCCCCGAAATCACTTCAAAAGTGACTGTAGCGATTTTATATATAAATATTTCCTAAATATGTTTTATGCATTTATTTAAAGAAAGCCATAAAAAATATTATCTGTAGAGGTTATGTACCTATTGATATTTCTGTTTGAACATCTGTTAACTTAACAAAGTTCATTAGTTTACGATACTAAGTTAATGGACCTGCCTTCAAGAAGTCCTGCGTTCGAATCCAGAACATTACACTATTTTAGTACTGTTATATCATTCTTATCATTTGAACTTATAAAAAAATCTGAGAAACCCTGATTATGAAAAAGTACCTGACAACTTCAGTGAACAAAACGAATAAGTAAACGAATAAGTAAAGCCCTCCAAATGATATCGAGTAAGCAAATTTATTTTGTTACAGTTGCGAAAGTATGGATTCTTTCGACGTATTTTTGTATGTAGATGGACGTCTCGAAAAGATGGCATCATTTTGCGGCAACGATATACCAAAGCCAATAATGTCGAATGGACCCAAGTTATCTATCGAATTCCGCGGAATATACTCTTCGAGACATGCGAGGGGGTTTAAGATATCATATTCTTTTGTTCAAGGTACGTTTCTCTTTTTATCTTAATTTTATATGTGCGGTCATGCATTGATGTTGAGGACTGTATGTGATCGGTACAATAAGCTTGGGGTTTTAAGACCGGGCGAGTTGTGACGTGTTTTCTTGCCCGTCATTTGCAAGCAGTGAGGTATTTTGTTTTCCTTATTATTTTTGTTCCTTTCCGTTCCGATAAACTCAATATAGAAGTCTGGGATATATTTTCGAGAATATTATCCACTGATACGTTTTATTATTCTTAATTTATGAAGTGAAACAATGGATGCCTTGGCATTGTGTGATTATGTAGTATTGTCATAGGCCAGGTAAGAGTTTGACGATAAACGCATGACAGTAGAATATCATCATCATCATCATTATCTTACTGTTAATCCCGGTCACATCCGAGGCTCTTACCTCGGATCCGCTTTAAGTTATTATCCCTAGATTATAGTGTAAGAAAATACCTATCTAGTTACTTGTGTTTAGCCAAATCTAACCAACTTCAATGCCCTTAGGATAACATTGTTTGACGATGTTTAAAGACTTTGTCTAAAATAGTTTACACTGTATTAAACCTAAGTTGTTCATGGTATTTTGGCAAGAGGCGAAACTTTTCAAAGATTTGCCCATTTCGAAACTTTTTAAATCAATAGAGGAAAGATATTTTTCATTCAGAGTTTTTGTAAAAGTTATAAATGTCTGAAGATTCATAGAATTGAGCTCTAATGAGAAAGATAAACTCAAGAAGCGCTGGGTTGATGTCGTAGAAGACGCCACGTGTACCACTGATGCTGTGGGAAGTAGAAGAGTAAAAGTTGGAACATGGAATCTTAGTGAATCTTTGTTGCGACCAAAATAACACAAAGATGATGATAAACCCTTGAATTTTTTTTTTAAACTTTTTATTTTATTTTAATAACTTTCTGCAAAACGAATTAAGAGAAATATTTACATTTTATGTGTTACAAATTTTATGTTGACTTAAAAAGAAACAAGTAATATTAATTTTCAGATTACGGAATTGCTACGGGGAGACAACTTTCAGAATTTCCATGTGCCTTCGTATTTAATAGCAGTGAGAGAGCTAAGGGTGTGATGACGTCACCAAACCACCCCGGCCTCTATCCACGGGATACAGAGTGCAATTACTTCTTTTATGCAAACGAAAACGAGAAAGTACATTTACATTTCACTTATTTCGATGTTGAAGGTGTGGTTCCGTAAGTATTTCTGAGCTATATATTTTTTGATTTTTCAAGTTGTTTGCCTTGCCTTCTCGACAAAACATGTTTTGGAACTATGTCTGTTGTGCATGATCCGTTTAAATTTAAGTATCACATGTTCTTAGGACAATGCACCTGGTGGCACAATAAGTAAGTGGTTGAAACGTAATTGCCTATTTGTTTATTAGTCTACTTATGTATGATAACCCCAGGGCACGAAGTACAGAATATGATTAAGTCCTTCTCCATGGATAACCCAAAAATGTTACTTAAATTCGTTCTCAAACTAAACTCGAAAAATACGAGTATCATCAAGGTTCAATAATTGCATTGATCTATATCATGCATTGTTAGCATTTGATCTAGCCTACGCTCAGCATAATAGGAGTTGTATCACTACAACTCAAGGCTTTCATCTAACATAATAGTGTATGTTTCCATTCACAGATGTGAAGCAGTATCTGCTAGCGATTACCTGCAGTTCTCTCACCAAATGATCGAAGCTCAAAGCCATAGATACTGTGGACAAATCAAAGAGCTGCAAGTGACATCACAAAAAAACTTCCTTAGAGTAACCTTCAAATCTAATGACCGGTTAGACGGTACAGGATTCAAAGCCAATTATATTTTCCTGAGTGTCTCTGAAATGACCATGACTATGCCTAATACTATAGATAAAGGTACGTTGTATTAGAATAAGAATAGGTGTTTAAACTATCATGGTCACTGACATTAGAGATATTGGAATATTTAATTCTTCCATGATTATGGTACTTGCAACAGCGCTGAAATATCGGACACTTGAAATAATATACGGTAAATATCCTGATATCTCTAATAGTAAACAATAAGAATTTTAACATTTAAAACATTTAAAAACTCTATTAAAGGCGATGATGTAAGGCCTCAAAGGGGAAAATTAAGCCCTACGTTTGGCCACTTGTCCCGGCGTGCCGGTATCGTGGAGTGTTTTTTTTTAAAGGACACGTCAATATAACTTCACCTCGCCTGCTGGTAAGGTAAAGGCAAAGTCTCGGAAAGAGGGTTGCCGTCGTAAACATGTACTATGTTAACAGTAGTGGCACTCAGCTTGTAGGCCTCATCAGATGCCTTTTCACGCCCCGCTTAAAGGACCCGGGACTGTCGGAAGAAGGAAACACGAGAGCTGGCAGGGAGTTCCAGGTCTTCATGGTGTGGCATAGGAATGAGTCACTGAAACGCTTGGTGAGACGTGAACAGGCCCTTATACATGACGGAATTTCAGTCCCACTTCTTCAATCGAATCTAATTTAATTGAATTTGTTTCAGGTACTACAAATTGGACATCAAAACATTTGATTGTGGTATGTTTGTGTCAAATTGTATGGAATATCAGATAAGAAAATGTGAAAGAAACTTTTTACTGTCGAAATGATAGCGAAATAAAATATCAGAGTTATTAAATTTGTTTTTTTTTTCTTTCGCCAACTTATTTCAGACTGTAGCTAAGATGTGGTTATTTTAATCACTGAATTACGCCTATGGCAATCAGTAAGTATTTATTTTTTTATGCTCTCACTGCACGATGATGACTTACTGCGTGATGCACTTCACGATTGCCTTCATAGTAGGAGCATCAGGACATTATCCCGGTACTCCTACTAGTAGGACGGCTACTACCAGTAGAAGCACGAGGCCGGAGCACATTCAAAACAAGTTCACTATTTTCAATGTCCTCTTAATTCACAGTACCGTGCTAGACAAGATGAGTGGCAGTCCAGAAGATACGGACCAGCACTCTTTTCATTACCTACTAGGGTTATGGGACATCTCACCCACACAAAAACTGATCTGCGGGCCAAATGTCAACGTTTAAAAATGTGTATGGGTATATTCGGCCGAATCAGTTTGGATGATCGGGTCAGATGTCTCCGATTAAAAACTAAAGGTATATTTCGGCAAAATCATATAATTTTTTGATTAAATATTTGATATCTGTACACAGCGTTAGTTCTGGTTGCATTCAGAGCTTGGAGCACTAGATTCTGACAATTTGCGACTAATCTGGACCAATTAAGTCCTAATTATTGTTGAAACAGCCCTTTACTACTGTTTCTGGAGAGAATGAGGTAAATTTGTTGGTATAGGAACTATCAGCCAGTGCTATAAGATCTAATTATAGAGATAGAAATACTCATTTAGTATTTTATGGGTATGTCATTAGTGACCTATCATCTAATCTTTTACTAAGTACCTACCTAGTAGTTTAGTAGTTACTGAATCAGTTTAATTAATTATTTATTTACATGAGATTAAATTTGCGGTAGCCTAGTGGTATGGGTAATGGACTGCTGAGAAGAGGTCTCGGGTTCGATCCCAGGTTTACCATGGCACACACCAATGACTTTTCGATGCTTTTCGAAGTTACGTGTGTATTTATCGCAGGTTTATAAGTGCCCGGTTAATGGCAACAGGCTCGCCACCTATTACATTGGGACCTAAACATAAACTGGCGAAACATTACTACCGCTTTGGGGAATACAGGCGTGAGTTTCTGTTATGTTATGTTATGTTTAGATTAACGGCTTCATTTTAAATCTTGCTAAAATCGTGTTTGTCTGACTTCCCAATCTTAATTAACCTATACCAGAGACTCCTCGTCAATGAGGAGTTTACTTTGGGTTCTGAAGATCTTCATAGGACCATAATACCCTAAAAAATCGTAGAAAACGCAATATAATACCCAGTGTTTATCCTTGTTGTAAAGAGAGAGCGTATTACTAGTAGTCGATTCATCATGTTACCATGTTAGGAGGAGAAGTCAGAAATAAGGACTTCTGCCAACCAGCTCTACGCCCACTGAAGAAATCCTTAAGGTTTCTGAATATTTCTGCGCAGTTTTTTTCTTTCTGTAAAAACTTTCCACATACCTAATACTAAAAAACTTAGCGCAAATTAATGAAATCTTTAACATTGTTTATCAAGTTATAGTACGAATCCATACTTAATATTATTAATGCGAAAGTAACTCTGTCTGTCTATCAGTTTACAACCGATATCCACGCGGGCGGAGCCGCGGGCAAAACCTAGTCATATAATATACTAGCTTTTGCCCGCGGCTCCGCCCACGTGGATGTCGGTTATCGCGACCAAACATCACCTATGTCCTTTCTCAAGGTCCAATCTACCCTCATACCAAATTTCATCAAAATCGGTTCAGTGGTTTAGGCGTGAAAGCGTAACATACAGTCAGACAGACAGAGTTACTTTCGCATTTATAATTTTAGTATGGATATGGATTACAAAACAATCTGCACTCGCCAGGGTCTAATATATCTCATGGTTTTGGTCCAAGATATATGAATCGAGCTTTATGACATGATCAAGGGAATATCAAGACCAATTTTATACATTTATAGATTTGAAATCACTCGTTCATCACGCTCGATCACATTCAATACCTACGATTCTCTTTATTCACCATTCTCTTTAATGAAAATTTGCAGTTTCGTGACATTTGCCTCATACTGATGGCATTGAGCTATTAATGGTCAAGTCACGTAGAAATTGAGGGCTTAAAGTTAAACTACACGTTTTCAGATTCTTCGGGAAAATCGAAAATGTATATTTTTCTTTCAACTTTGTTTGTTTAGAGCATGCGAGACACGAAGTAAATGAAACTGCAAGGCAATTTAAAAGAATGAAGTCACTATCATTTTATAGATTTGTTTTTCTTCTCTTTCGCCAGAACTACCCAACACATCTGGTTAAAAATTTGCAAAGATACATCTCTTCAGGTGTACATAGGCTACGTTTTATTCGGGAATATGTTCCTGTGAGTCAACGCTATTAGTATTCCAAAGACGTGGAGCTGCGGGCAACAGGTAGTAATAAGAATATATTGTATTACATGTAGCCTAACCAACTACAACATCGAAACGTTTGTTACAAAATCTTTTCTCTATTTTTTCAACGTTGAATGAAAATATCGATGGTCTATATTCTAGAAGTGACCATAGAGTAAAAAATTAGTTCTTTACATTCAAAATAGGGTTCCAAACCAAAAAAAAATCTCTTAGTATGTTTGTCTTAGCGTAGACAGGCTCTGTGGTGTAGTAGCGGTAGCAAACGCCGCCGCTTCGCAGGAGGCACGGGTTCGATACCTGTTCAATGCAAATATTTGTGTTCATGAAATATGGGTATTTGCATTGGTCTGATCATGCCTCGGAGAACACGTTAAGCCATCAGTCACGGTTGCCATACGAACATCTACGGCAGTCGTTCGGGTAGTTGGAGCCATAAAAAGTTCAACAACTGGTCTAATGCTTCGATATCGCCTTTGGGTTTTGGAGGTCAGTGGCAGTCGCTTCACGAAAAATATCGAAGTTCTGCAGTTAGACTGGTAAAGCTGACACCAGACTCCAAGTTGAAGGCTGCGGATGTGACTAGGATTAACGCTAGGATAAGTTGAAGAGTATATTTTTCTTCTGGACTATCTATTTATGTATTATACGTGGGCACGGCCTACAGGACCCAATGGAAGATACATGATCAGACATTTGTTTCCTACATGGCTAAATTAGTGACACATAATATAATCTTTGTTATATATGAGTTGAAGTTAAATGCTATAAAATTTTTATTTAAATAATCTACTTAATTGGCGGGGTCCAAGTGCGCGCGCGCTTTTCGAAGAGATAGCGAAGCGTCTGATTGACTCTTCCCGTGACCACAGGGCTGGCCTTTACCTCGCTCAAAGAATTGCTATCGGTATTCAGCGGGGTAATGCCGCCAGCCTTTTGGGCACGGTACCGGTAGAGGTCGATGGGAATGAATTATATGATGCCTAAAGTTACAGTCTCTTCCACCCCTGTTTTTTTCCATTTTGTATATATTGTACATTTAGTTATAATACCTACTGTATTTAATTGTCGTTTATACTTGAAATAAAAATCTCTGATTGAAATGTAATTGAAAATGAAATGTTTCATGACAATAGATGCAGCTCTTAAAGTGCTGTTAAGTGACTGTTAGATGACAGCAAGCAGCGATCTCGATCTGTCGACTTTATAAGGAATAGGGTGTGAGTATATTGTATGTACATAATTATGGCCAAGGAAATGAGTAGGTATACACCTAGACATACATGAAAATGAATGTTTCTTAGCCGTGTGTACGTAAACTAGTAGATACTTTATGGACCACAACACTATTTTACAACACTAGGTTTAACCTACCTACATTTTAGTAGGTATTTTTACAGTTTAAATTACGTATAAAATAGTGTTATCATAATTTTCCTGTTGTACCTATTATTAGGCATGGCTAGAACCTTTGTCGGTCCGTGTTTAGAGTAAACTTCAAAGTTTGGATATAATTACAACAGACATTTTGCCTACACTATGGCGAAAACGAATAAGCATTCAGTTTTGCGCATGATGAAAACAGAGGAACTCAAATATCTTTTTGTATCTACTATTGATGGTAATTATTAATAGAATCTTGTTTATCTACTTCACAAAAAGAAGAAGTTATATTTGCCATAAAACTGGAATTTGTGTACCGATTTGGATTTTTTGAATCTATTAACCGAGACGGGAGCTGGAGGCGGCCCTGGGAGTGAGAGTTCTATCGTCCGCTGCGCGGAGGCGTGGGCGGCCGGCGCCTCCTTCTGCGAGGAGAGACGGCGGAGCGGCAACGGCAGCAGCGAGCGCGAATGATACTCGCAGAACTCGCTGCCCGTGAGCAGAGACAACTCAGGCGTCGGACCTCCCCCACCGGCTCCAGTAGGGGGGGGGGGGGGGGGGGGGGGTAACCGCGGGGAGGGTATGCTGGCAGAACTTTTGAGAAGAAGGTTGGCATCAGAGCCCTGTCCATTAGTTAACAAGTGAACCGACTTGCAGGTAAATAGGTTGGTATAAGTTTTGATGGGGCTTCAAAAACAGCGCAAACTGAAAATCAAATACACATGTAGTATTATAATTATATACTAAAAAACTACTCATTACAAATAAAATAAAAGAAACCAATTAAAAACTAAAACTAAGACTAAAATTAAAACGCGTCGTAGAATTGCTCCGCATCGCATGCCTCTTGTGGCAACGTTCCCAGAAGACTGGCAGCATTGCCACGTTGTATGGCAATGCTTATTCTCTGACCTAAAAAGAGGCCAGCCCTCTGGTCACGAGAAGCGTCGACCATACGCTTCGCAATCTCTCTGAAGAGATTGCGAGCGCTCGGGCCCCAAGGCCCCAACGTTTCGACTCCAAACGGCACAAATTCATAGTCTCCAATGAGTTTGGAGTATTTGCGCCGTTTGAGAGCCTCTGCGGAAGCAGCTGCGGCACCGGCACAGCCAGCCGTGCCAGGTATGTGGGTAGGGGCAATGGTGTCGACGCACGTTGCGTCCCACACCAGGGCCCTACCCATTTTGTAGTATTATTGTATGACTTTCATTATCTTAATTCCATTTTTTCATCCGATTGACGGACCCCAAATAATAAATAAATAATGTTCGTGTCATTTGAAGGCGTATAGGGGCCAATTATAATTCCATTACACACAGCAGAAGCTATTAAAGGGTCCTGCAACCTTAATACCTTTTGCTGCGTGTAACGTAGTGAATGGTATTCTAATAAAAATTTACAGGGTTCGTAATGCGAATGTGTCATAACCTTACTTTGATGTGTGTGAAATTGTACTAATAAATTATTAATGTCTAGCCGATGCCTGCTTGGTCCGAGTGGAATTCTGGTCTCGTTACAAGCAATGGTAGCAGTCCCAGGGTTAAAATTTTGTAACGATGTTTGGATGTTTGGTTGGTATTTAATCACGCTCTAACAGCTGACCGGGTTTGGCTGAAATTTGGTACAAGAGATAGTTTATAGTCAGGGATAACATATAGGCTTTTTATTCTTGGAATTTGTTCCCGTGGGTTGAGGGTGTGGGACCAGAATTTGGGTGAAGCCGCAGGCTCAGCTAATTAATTTATTTGGTCGGGTCGGGTTCTTATTTAGCTAATAGAGACATTGTTAGCCACTTGATATTTTTGTTGTATTTTATAATTGTTAGAAAAAAAATGGATGAATTTATTATATAAAAAAATATCATTGATGGCAATCAATTTAAAAATTCAACGCAAATCGGCTTAAAGTTAAGCTCTAATCCGATTTGCGAGAACATGCACTAATTAGTGAGGGTGAACAGGGACAAAGTGTAACGCTTGTTTTAACGTTGCAATATTTCGACATCGCTGTAGTATTTTTTTAATTAACTATTATAATATATAGCTTTTACCCGCGGCTCCGCCCGTGTGGGTGTCGGTTATCGCGACCAAAGATCTAAGTTTCATCAAATTCGGTTCAGTGGCATACAGTCAGAGTTACTTTCGCATTTATATATAAGTATAAGTATGGAAGTATGGAATAAGTTTTATGGAAGTATGGATTAAATAACTAGCTATAAAATGGCTTATGTTCGAAGTGGATTCACGTCGCTTCAAAACATATGGAGACATAGCAAAGCTCTGAGATTATTATTAAAATTAGACCATTTTAATATAATGCCCGAGCCAATTTCGTTTTTTAAGTCCATTAGTGAAAAAATAACTAGGCATTTATGTAACTAAACTTAATCATCAACTTTAAATGAAAAATTCACAATGTAAATATACTTTTGACTTTTAACATTGCGCTAAAAAAGAATATTAAGAAGAGAGCATAACTAGAGTTAATAAAGACGCCCGCTAAACTCCGTTACTATCATTTATTCAGTCTGAAAGTTTAATATCAAACCTACAGGCCGCGGTAACTTCTTATGAAAATGAATCCTACAAACGTTTTGAAATTTCGATTACAGAACATTTGAGGATTTGTGGATCCAAATTTAATCTGGTAAAGGTTTAATATTACATCTATATTAAACTTTATTCATCGATTTTCTGTATTCCAAACTGATATTATACTTTCTTTTGTACCAGGTTTTCATAATATAAGTTTAAGGTAAATAAAATGAGACGAGTAAAACAATCCATACTTACCTACTGTTTGTGTCCTCAGTTGAGTATTTTTGACGTGGGAACATGATATCACAATACCTAATAGTATTAGATAGCTACTAGTTAGATAAAACGATATCTAGTATAATGTGGCTTGGCGGTCAATCATTCCATTGGCCGTCAAGGTTTAATTATAATAAAACAGCGCTAGGACTGTTCTTATAAACAGGGACTGCACATAATACATATCGATCTTGTAAATATGTCTCGATTTATTGATGTGCAAATTAGGTATCTGACATTTTTTTTTACTTCTTTGCAATAATATAATGAACAGAAATGAAATTTTCTTACGGCAAATAGTACTATTTAATTATATTTTGATTTTGCAAATTCAATTTCTCGCCCCACCTAAAAACGCTCCATACAAAATCGTCCTAACTTATGACGTCACTCGCCAGTTACGAGTAGTGCAAATGTATGGATTGCAAGAGTATATTGCATTTATCTCGGTCTACGTTGCGTTTACACTTCTATCGCGAACGATATAAGTTCGTAATAAAAGTAATTTGAAATTTAATGAGGAATTTAAAAAGTTATTTTGAACTGAATTGGATTGTTTATATTTTGAGTTTTTTTGGGTTTTTTGGTTATCTCAAATAATGTAAAGTCAAATTATTGGTTTAGTTCAGCAATGTTTTATTTTGCAAGGCATATTTTTTCAGAATAAGCTAACATAATTAAGCAGTATTTGGAAGAATCGACGACTTAGTCAAATAGCCAATTATGATTCGTACCAAAATTGACACTGGATGATGACATGATGGTGAGTTGCGATATTTAATTATTAACTGTCTACTTCCTGCCATATTAGTCTATGGACGGTTGTAGTAGTCAAAAGAGTGCGGTGGTTAAGAGGGGCAGGAAGTTATGTGCATTAGTGACATCTATGTATGCATACACCAAATTTCAGCCAGGTCAATTCAGCTGTGCAGAGCGTGATTGACTAACAAACATCTTCTGAAACTTTTACATTTATAACATTATATGTATTAGTAGGACAATCTCTTAACTTTACTTTTGAATATCGTTATCACAGCATTACTCTCGATCGGATCCTATACCCGCACTACGGAGTTCCCTTTCTCTTTGGGTTAACTTGACTTTTAAGAAAGCGATTGCTTTCTGAACTCACAACCCCGAGATGAAAGCCTCTTTAAACAGGTGTACCTGCCTGGTGGGTGGTGGGATTGATTCCCTTTTTTTTCGTGCGGAAATCCCCAAGGATACATCTACCGCCGGAGTCGGGAGGGGAGGTTACGTCGGACTCGAATCAACTAAAACCGCATGCCGATTGAGAGTCGTGGTGCTAGGAGGTGAGGTTGTCTTTAACATATCCCTCGCACCCGGTGGTTTGATTCCCTAAAATCTTGCTTGAGTGTTTTGGACCCAAACTCTTAACACCAGTTGAATGAATTTTACAGCATTGTCTTTTTTTTATTTTTAAATTTACCTTTGGATTCGGATTGATTTAGATTGATAAATGAAAATATTTTATAACTTGAAAACCTTCCCAACTGATAACCATTGTGCCGATTCTTGTAGTTACATGCATGCTAACTTGGATAGAACCAGTAAAGAGAAAAACCTAAGCCACTAATAGGTAATGTTTTGGCTTTGAACCAAACCAAAATAATTTATGGAGGCGGCGGACCATGTCCATTGGACCGTAGGAAAGGACTGAAGGATTCCCTCACTAGATTGTTTACACGGTGCTGTGATGTGGGTAAAAGTGACGTCTAAGCCGCTTAGTTCCCTGAATACACGCTCGAACGATTGTGATTGTGACTGTACCGTCAATTCCCTTTTGTCTGGTGCCTAACCAGTTATGGAGAATAGTCTGTAAAATAGGTTCCTAATCTAGGACATTCTACACAATGCTATTGAAAAAGTATAGCTTAACTAACTTGAATAATGAGTTTAAGGGCCGTATTCTAATACGACACTCAGCCTGAATGGCGATTTATCTGAGGACAGATTGTATAGGCCATATGTCAAACTATCAGTCTGTCTATACAATCTGTCATCTGATAGATGGTGATTCAGGCTGAGTGTCATTTTAGAATACGGGCCTTGGAGTGCGAATAAATAACTTAACATAAGTAATTTATTAGATATTTTTAGGAGTCAGATCATTTAAAGAGTCGTAAGGTGTATTCTGATTTTACCAAGATCTTCGGGGGGCTGCATTCATTCATTCACTTTTTCAATCATTCATTCATTCATTCGTTTATTAATTTATTCATTCATTTACTCATTGTTTCATTCACTCATTCAAAACAAACCAGTACAAGGAGGAACAGTATAGTGGATCCCAGGTTCCAAAGTGCGAGCTTTATGTTTGACTGAGATTGGTACACAGAGGAAGAAGATGAATCAGCGTCGCAGCTGTAATACGATTCAGCGTCCACAGAAGCCAGTAAAACTGTTATAGGTGAAAATAGGTAGATATTCATCTATATCTAAGTAGAACACTGATTAAATACCTTACGTATACATACCATAATTACCCAGACTTACTCAGGCTTCCAAAAAAGTAATAAATAAATTTGTCATTTGATATGTTCACGTTAGGTTAGGTAGGTTAAACCAAACTTATTTTACTTACTTTAGTATACCAAAAATAGAACTTCCATCACTCACTAATTGACTAACTTTAGTTTGAAGCAAGCACGTAAAACGCATTAACTAGATACTAAAATCTACATGTTATTATAAAAATATTTATACGTATTGTACACAAATATATCTAGTAACTGTCAATGTCTACTGCTGGACATGAGGTGATGAGATGAGGTTCCAATGTGCGCCATTGCTCACGATCCTCCGCCTTTCTCAGGTCGTCAATCGACCTGTCTAGGGGCGTCCCGTCAACTTTAAGCTAAAAAAATATATAATCAATATCAATTAGTCTTAATAATCAAATAGTGGTCTAGTTAAATAAGAGTACAATGTGTGACTTTTTGGTGGACAATTGGTGACTGTCATATGACCTCCTAAATATTAATTCTTCTCGTTATATTTATACGCATGTATAACAGATAAATTTCCACTAAATACAGCCACAACTACCTTTTAAATGTTTGTGTAATTACTTCTATTATTACTTTACTACAAATATTTAACGCGTGCACTACCTATTCATAAATTCATAACAGACGTCATCGACAGCAAATATACGGAATACTAGCCTGAAACTTTCTTATTATCAATGTACCAACATACTAACTTTCTTAATTAGCTTTTCAGAAAATGTCCCCAGTTCGACATGAATGAAAATCCTTAGTATACCCTCTTATTGTCATGCCCGTATTATACACCGGCGTATTTTCACATTAGTTTTACGTACGTAAGTACTGGTAAATTCGAATTTCAAAGATTAGATCCAAAAGTTTATTTGGTAACCCTTTGGATGCGGGTATGTTATAAATATAGGTATAATATTATGGGAATTAACAGAAAGTAGTTGTAGGCTACTTGAGCTGTAGATTCCCGAACTATTGTATGATTGCAATTTTTTTAACTTAGTATGGATACTTGGAGATAATATTTACACTATAAATTATGAAAAGTGCGTGGATAATGTAACATCAGCGCTAGTAACATTCTATTATTTCATTGACACAACAGCCCCTGTAGACAAGTGGCAATTCGCTGGCCAGCGTAACGTGGAATAGAACGACAAATGTATGAGACGTGACGTATATGACAGTCGTCAACGAATGTCATCTATATATTGAATAACACGATTGTACTTTTCCACTGAGTTAATTTTTTATTTTAAATTTTTTTTGACAGGTTTAGAAATAAAATAAACTCAGTGGAAAAGTACAATTGTGTTATTCAATTTGTGTAGCAGATTCCACCAAGCGCCATCAATCTCCACTATAAACAGAATTTCATATATGTCATTATTCTTCATTCTATTCTACAATACACTGCCTGGCGCAGTGGATTGCCACTTATCTAGAGGGGGTGGTCTTCAACGGTGGATTTTCTGAACTCTGGACCACACCAATCGCATCAAGAAAGAGGCATAACTTAGGCTACATAAAAATAAATGAAGAGTTGGCATTAAGCCCTGAAATCAGGTGTGAATTCCAAGAGATAATTATTAGCACCCTATTTCGATACAAATCATGTATTGTATTTGTGAGTAAAATACCGTCACTCCAAAATATTTCGAGTATTTTCGAGAGATGTTGGTTCGAGTAAAGTAAAACAGTTATTATTTGTCTTCACTGACACAATTATGTATCGCTGCCCATAATATTTAATTGAATAATGACTACCAGTAAACAAAAGCGTAATGTGCTATTAATCTTGCCTGCAGCAGTTCAGAGCTACTAAAGGAACTCATTGAATAATCCCTAAACCATTTCTCAAACCAATCTGGTTTTATGTTTCTGTAATATAAACTAGAGTAGACCTCAACCACCAAACTGTTTTCCGTATATGATGTTGGTCCTTCGAGCCGACGCGTATCTACTCATTACAATCCTATTATTTGCATCAATTAGTAAGAAACTTTCACACTACCTCTATGAATCACCAAAGGGTGTTACGGACATGTTGGTTCCTGTAGGTTGTTCAGCTGTGTAAGAAATTTACATGTTTACGATGGTGACCCTCTTTCCGAGACTTTGCCTTCAGCTTAACATCAGGCAAAGTGAAGTCAAATTGACGTGCCCTTAATAAAAAAAAGATGAGTAGGATCTCCAAAGTTCATTCAAGACTCTGGACTACATTAGATAAGCCACCGATGACTCTGGCCATTTCACAATTTCATCGTAGCCTTAGAGAGAGCTTTACTACACCTCAAAGGAACAAAGGAACTTCATGTTGAGATGGTCTTATCGAGTATGAAATGTTACACTCTTAATGGAAAATTGTAGTCTCACCGAGCTATTAAAAAACATTATAAAACGGTAATAAAATATCCAAGCGTTTTTATGTGAGTTTCAGTGGTAGCTCTGGGTGGCTCGCTAATGAAAACAAATGAATATCGTACGCTCATCGCTACTTTCATGAGGCATTCTTTTGTGCTAATAAATTTTAGCCAAGATGAATAATCAACGTTCTAGATGAAGGAAATTATTGCTTTATCTTCGCCATTAAAATCTACATTTTAAAATTGGAAAGACAAGTTTGAACAATACTTTTAGAATAGTTTATTTTGTAATATCTTTATCATAGCTGAACTTTCGAAATACCTTAGTTTATGAAGATTTATTCAGGTGTGCAAAATTTCAGACATAAGTGACCTGCCCATCAACCGATTCTTTCTTGAGTAAAAAACAAAATTTTACTTACACTTCTATAATATTGGCTAATACAGCATCAGATCGAAGTGGTTTATTTAAAATTTGATGAAAATGCTCGGTTGAATATATATCATCACTAGGTGGGTATATATATATACGAGTATATTGCACGCGTGTTATTACAGTTTGATTACCACAGCTATAGAATAGCTTTGAACAAGCGAATTCAACTCGATGCCATTGGATGTATTGATAATATCAAAGGGTAGGAGGTCAGTGACCGCGTATCGCTTTTGGCAAAAACAGGATAAGTGCACCAATATGTAAGTTTTTATTTTTTGAAAATTTAAGTCCTCTACTGAAACTAAATCGCTTATAATCGGAGTAGGTTCTATTATATATGCTATTAGGTAATCTGTGTTATTGTAGTCGGGATTTGAACCCTCAACCGGAGCCGTAATTTGACACGAATGTTGTCCATAACAATCTAATCGCTTGTGTTTTTTTTAACGATGATCCTTCATATAAAACTTTTTATCTGCATAACAGTTTTCACGACTGTAGGTATAATAATCTCTGCCCACGTGTAGAATACGGCGCAGCATTATACATTATTCTGTAAGTACCATACACAGGAGAATACTAAAGTTGAGTGCGACAGAACGGTCGGACAGACCCGTGCGATGAATAATTTAGACCAGCCAAGCAAAGTACACGAAATATTGTAAAGCAAGCGCCTAAGGGACAATTAAAGGCAGAATCATAATGTAAAATGAACCTTGTTGAGATTCAAGGAAGAACTGAAGAGTTATCATTTAACATGGTCTAATTAATTGAAACTTTATGAAGTTAACCTATTTTTTATACCACTTCGGACCTCCCATAAATATACCTGCGTAATAGTCTTCATCAGCTTAATAGTTTTACCGGTCGCATTTGAGATTTTCACCTCGAAGTCCCGGGTTCCGTTTGCTTTTTCTCCGTCTTTTGTTTCAGCGCATGTCATCTACGCATTTATAGAACTTTTGAATATTTAAATGAATGTAATTATTATATAGAAAGTTGATAATAATTTGAAAGCATGTCTGAGTTTGACGTTTGACGTCCTACAGTTAAAAGTTGAAGACATTTTGCGACGGACTTTGGACGAAATTGTTTAATTTTGGGACCACTGTTATTTAATTTCTTCACAATAAAAATGCTGTTCCTGGGTCGAAATCTTGAGAATGGTTTTATCAATTTGGATGTTTTTTTTTCTTGTATTCGCAATTGTCAGGTTCAAGTTTCGAAACAAACATTTTGGAATTTTTTGGGATGATTCGGCATCCGGGTGGTGTGGGTAATGTGTGTATCCAGTATTATCATGCTAACAGTGCCCTCTGTTCCTATTCAGAACTATGACTATGGGCGCCGTAGAGGCGACGAGCGCGACGCCGCACCGCGCCGCGTCGACGCAACAACGCTCGACGCCGCGTCGCGCGTCGCAGTGTGCCAATCGCCTTCTTCCCGAACCAACCGAAAATACATTGTAGGTAGTTGAGCAATCGTGTTAGTTTGCGCAACTAGCACTAGATGGCGCTAATCACAATTTTCCTTCGCAGTATTGTAGATTAGCTTTATCGTAAATATTATTAGCTTTTCCTGTATTTGCAACTTTTCTTGTAACTTAACAACCTCTAATCTTATCACGCTTAGTACAATAAGCGCTTAACACACTGCAATAGATATTAGTTCATAGGTACATTTCTACATTCCAAACTTAGGGCATTGATACTCATGTGGCCATATTATACTTATATCCGTACGTTAAGACCATGCGGTAGGACCATAACGATACCTACTTTGTAGATATTATGATATTCATAATAACACTTCTTATCAGTATAATGTTATCTTTGTTAACCTATATAGGTACCTACCTACTTATTAACAATTCCTTCAAGAATTGCAGCGCGCTCTACGTAAACAAAATTTATTAAATGGTGCCTAGATTCTGTTACGCAAAATGGGATTAGGGTCAGTCTTATACATCAATCAAAACATCGATTCCACTAAAGTTAAACCACTGTCCTGCTACTGCAAACAATGGCCACGGCGGCGGCGTGCTGCCACGGCGGCGGCGTGCTGAATAGCGCGCCTCCCCATTCCGGGGGCGAGTTGGGGACACCGTTGTCCCCCCTCCTGAGGAGGGCCAGACCGTAAGGGATGGCCCTGGGTCAGCCGGGGTGCGAGGGATATGTCTTTGACAACCTCACCTCCGGCCTAGCACCAAGACCCACAGTCGGCGTGCGGTTTTAGTCGGTTCGAGTCCGACATAACCTCCCCTTCCGGCTCCGGCAGGGGGGGTATCCGAGGGGATTTCCGCACGGAAAAAAAAAAAAAAAAAAAAAAAGCTACTGCAAACAATGAGATAAAATCTTAAACTTTATCACTATGACCTTAACGTCCAAAATTAAAGGAAAAAGTTTCATTACACTTTTTAACTCTGCAAACAGTCATTTAATTTCGAACTTTAACAGCATCGCTTTAATGTCTAAAATATAATGCCGTCTCATGTAGTTGCAGTGGTATGATTAGTTTTGCTTTAGCAAAATCTAAGCCCAGAACCTAGGTATATCTAACAGCTTGCAGGTGAATTTAGCTTAGCATCAAAGTTCTTGGTGGGGCCAAGAATAATGTAAATTAGGTACACAATGATTTTGATGTAAAATTTCCTTGTACACTTTTACATACAACTATTGTTTATCAGAAGGGTAATTAATTACATAACATAGTTTACTAAAACACAACTCAGTTGACTCAGTCATAAATATTCCACCAATATTCCACAACATTCTACACAACACTATCTAGACCCATGGTAAGCTTTTATAGATTGTGTTATGTAATCTAGAATGTGGATAAACATACTAACTTATATACTTTTTTTTTTGTAAATACATACATATTATACATAGAAACACCCAGACCAATGCAAATAGCCATAGTCATGTATACAAATATTAGCACTGAGCGGGAATCGAACCCACGCCTCCTGCGTAGCAGTCGCGTTCACTACCGCCACGCTACAGAGGCTGTCATACATACATGCATAT
The DNA here is from genome assembly GCA_914829495.1 of Eilema sororculum. Taxonomy (NCBI): domain Eukaryota; kingdom Metazoa; phylum Arthropoda; class Insecta; order Lepidoptera; family Erebidae; genus Eilema; species Eilema sororculum. The sequence goes on along the minus strand of OU618545.1, from coordinate 7,929,423 downwards.
ACACGCGCCAGTAAATCCCCGTCTAATACACAAACTTTTGAGCTTAGTATGCTTTTTTATACCATTAAGGTAGCAGACAAACACACGGCCCACCTGATGAAAAGCGGCCATTCTAGTTCATGGACGTGGGTTACAACATGGGAGTCACACCTGCCCTGCCGACCCTGTAAGAACAGAGAAAATATTTTTTATTAACCCCCGACGCAAAAACGACGGGGTGTTATAAGTTTGACGTGTCTGTGTGTGTGTGTGTGTGTGTGTGTGTGTGTGTGTGTGTGTCTGTCTGTGGCATCGTAGCGCCCAAACGGATGAACCGATTTAGATTTAGTTTTTTTTTGTTTGAAAGGTATATTAGTCGGGAGTGTTCTTAGCTATGTTTGAAAAAAATCGGTCCAAGATGGCCGCCGTCACAGCATGTTGGAATACATATTTCTCTATAATTCCCTCAATATGGGTATCAAATGAAAGAGCTTGGCTAGTAGATCAATTTAAAAAGCATGAAATAAAAATTAAATTAAAAATTTAAAAAACCCCCGTCACAAAAAACACCAAAAAGTTGAAAATAAATGTACAAATTTTAATTCAACGGTTGCCATGTCAGGGGCCCTTACGATATAAAGGAGTACTTAACCAGTTACGGTCCCCCGACATGGCAACCGTTGAATTAAAATTTGTACATTTATTTTCAACTTTTTGGTGTTTTTTGTGACGGGGGTTTTTTAAATTTTTAATTTAATTTTTTTTACAATTATTTACCTATGCTCATGATAGCTAATGTAAGAAGATCCCTGCCCCCCCCCCCCCACTTCACTCCTCGCTCTCATGCTTACGTTGGCGTAACCAAGTTGACATGTGAGTAGCGTGCGGTAATTCCCCTACTTGGTTGTTCACTCGTTCTGAGAGAGTAAGCACATTTTATATCATTCGTGGAATCCCCAGTAGGTTCTTTCCGTTTGTTATCTAAGCAGTGTTGCCATAATAATGTTCTAGGGAAATTTTAGTAATTTTGTAGAAAATCCGAAAAAGAATCAAGAATCCCAGAATGTGTTTTTCGTTTGTTATCGAAGCAGAGTTGCCACGTTAAACTTTAGCAAATTTTGAAGAGAATCCGAAAAAGTAAAAAAAAAAACAGATATATTTTTAACAAAAGGACACGTCAATTTGACTTCACCACGCCTGATGGTAAGTTATAGGCAAAGTCTCGGAAAGAGGGTCACCATCATAAACATGTATCAATGCGGAACAGAAATGCCCCAAACATTATCCATGCAAATCGAATACATAGGGAAAAAGAAGAATCATCTCGGGCGGGACTCGAACCCGCAGTCTTTCCCTTACAGGGGGAATATATAGACACACCCGATGTGATCCAAATTTCCCATCTTATACGTCTTTAAGGCGACGGTTGAGTCATCTACCAATTTTCTTACGAACTATCGGAATCAATGAATGATGTTACAATCATATTTAAACATTGATTTTCGTGTCCCGCCCGAGATGATTCTTCTTTTTCCCTATGTATTCGATTTGTATAGTTAGCATACTTAATACTGTAAAAATTCATTCAATTATCCATGCATATAAATATTTGCGATGAGCGGGAATTGCACCCGCGACTATATATATAGCTCTACCGCTTTACTGCAGGGGCTATATTAGATATCTATTCTGGTACAGGGGTAAAGATTACCCAAATAGTTGGGATAGTAGGGATAGTAGTCGCATTTATTGCGTTTATCTCTTTCGTAAAATGAAACCTTGCAAAACTAACATTGTTTGCATTGAGTGACATGATACGCATGCCAGATTGTTCCCAGAAGGTTTAAGTTTCTGTTTACTTTGTACCACGGATGTAATATTTATAATTTTACAACATAGAAGGACACCCATGATGACGATTTACTTTTTTGGCAGCCGAAATTACTAGTATCCCTCCAACCCCTCCAGCTGAACTAAATTGCTTGTGTTAGGACTGGGTTCACGGATGTAGTGTAACGGCCAGGATTCGAACCCGGAACCTTTCGATCGTAAGCTGACTCCACCACTAAGCTACCGACGCTTCATTATAGCAGTGTTGTCACTGTCGAATATTATACCGTGATGTTTTGCAATCAATTTAGGAGCAGCAGAAGTGTGACTCCCCTGGCAATGAACACGTCAATAGGCCAAGGTAACCATTTTCCATCAGGCAAGTGCTTCTTAACGATCTAAATGGTATACAAAACTCCTACTAATATTTTAATTGGAAAGTTTGTGAAGATTTTGTTTGTTCAGCTAAACGTATCTGGCTGAAATTTGGTAGGTACAGGCATATATTTACAGTCTAGAATAACACGTAATCTATTTTTTAAAGGGTCTCATGGGTTGCAAGAATGGAAAAGGAATTCAACGTGGCACGGCTCCGCCCGCGTGGATGTCGGTTAGCGCGACTAAATAGTCTATAATCCTTTCTTAGTTTTAATCTACCCCAATACCAAATTTAATCAAAATTGGTTGAATAGTTAAGGCGGGAAAGCGTGACATACAGACAGACAGACAGACAGACAGAGTTACTTTCGCATTTATAATATTAAGTACGGAAGTATGGATTAACCGAAAGTTTTGAATTTTAGAACAGTCTCTGACGCACGGACTCAAATTTTGACCGTGCGTAAGAGACTACAGAAACCTAAAATATTGCCACGATGTAACCTACGTGTCGACCAGATTATAAATTATATCTGTGCCCAATTTCATCCAGATCAATTTAGGTATGATTTGAGATTGATATTCGATTCTTGATGAAGCGTCGGTAGCTTAGTGGTTAAGGAGTCGGCCTTACGATTAAGATGTCCCGGGTTCGATCCTGGCCATTACACTACCGACGTGAGCCCACTCCTAGCATAAACAATTTAACTTAGTTGGAGGGGTTAGAGGGAATATTAGTAACTTCGGTTCTAATATTCTTTCAATAAAAAAAATATATATCAAACATGGTAAGAATCTGCGGTAGCCTAGTGGTAATGGACTGCTGAGACGAGGTCTCGGGTTCGATCCCAGGTTTACCATGGCACACACCAATGACTTTTCGATGCTTTTCGAAGTTATGTGTGTATTTATCGCAGGTTTATAAGTGCCCGGTTAATGGCAATAGGCGCGCCACCTATAACATTGGGACCTAAACATAAACTGGCGAAATGTGGGTGCTAGCACCTCTGCCTACCCCTTCGGGGAATACAGGCGTGAGTTTATGTTATGTTATGTTTAAATATCCCGGCGATTGTTTTACTATTTATTCAGATCACAACAGTGGTCTAACTTTAGTTAGAATCGAGGGCCAGTTCAGTATTTTTTGCGTGTCTTTCATAAATCTAACAAACAAACATTCATCCAACTATCCAAACAACTTTTCATATTTAAAATATTTAGGTGGGATTCAAAGGTTATCGCCAATTCATAAAGACGCCAACTTCAGACTTCATTAGAAACTATCAGATGAATGCTTAGATGAATGAATGTAACGCTCGGAGATAGTGATATTAGTCACTTAGTCAGATAGGCTTAGTAGCTATTTAGATATACATACTTACAATGTTTATGACAGTTTAATGTATGCTTTCAGTTGATTCAGTTTAAAGAAGTAAGTTGAACTAGCCACTCGGCTATGGATCTGTTCATCCTCGCTGTTGTGACTCTGCTTGGACTGATAAATAGACCAGGTATTCTATTTTTAAATATTTATGTCGACTGAGGTCAACCGAGATATGTAGTAAAAAAAAAAGAAATTTCAGAAGAAATTAGGATTCTATTCTGTTTTTATTAGTGTTTAGCTCTGTTTCATATACGAATGCATTAGTTAATTAAAATACATTAAAAAGTTTCTTAAGATAGTTTCCCAATAAATATTTATCATTTAATTTTCATTTTGTTAAATATAATTAATATGAATTATTAAGATATTAATTATTACGATGACTTCAAGCTTTTACTTTACAAAAAGGTGCATTCTTTTAGTAATGTGATATGATAACACAAAGCACGCACAAAGCACACACGTTGCTGATTCCGCGTGTGACCATGACTTTGTCATCAAGTTATATGATCAAGTTACGTTTATATCTAACAGCAAAATATTTTACGTCGACCAATTGCAAAATGAATTAAGTGTGAATTATAGAAATTCAAGTGATGCTCCATGGCATTGTTTTTATTATTTTTTATTTCATTTAAATTAATTAAAAACATTTATAATGCAATAAAAGAATACGTGGGTTATGTCAAAAAGAATAAAACAGAAAATTTGTTTCGAATTTTTTTCTTCTCTCTTATTGAACGTAGAAACTACTGAATGATTTTTGATGCGGTTTTTAGATAGGTCTAGGTCAGACTTATACTCTTACGTTTTTTGGATTGCAATTAGTGGTTGATTGGAATTGGAATTAAGATAAAAATCTTATTAAACGACATTCCCGTGGGCGGAACAGCGTTCATCAGCAGTTTAAAATCAAGTTTCAATAACAAACTTAATTGTCTTATCTGATCTGTGATAAAATAAAAGAGGTCTTAATATTTTGTGTAAACTATTATTGGCGTAAAAATATTATTATTAATTCTGAACTCCATGACATCAGCTCAATCCGACACGGATAGTTAAGTTTAGAAGTCTACGAGACCTCCACTGTGCCCTTCGTAGAATGTTATAAGTTAATAATTTCGCGAAGAAATCTAGGTGGTTATTACATTTGTGTTCTTTATTTTATGTGTACCTATTTGAAATAATGGTATGAATTGAAATACCTATGTAATGAGTATCTTTTACATGATATATTTATTTTTTATTTGAAAAATAACGCTATGGTGGTGTTAATAATTTAAGACGACCAAGATTAAATCATCGAAATCGCAAACCAGTAAGATACCGATAAAATGTAGGAACAGTCAGCGTCACAAATATCTTGACTACAAAAGTATTCTCAAATAGATCTTAAAAATAAGATTATTACGAGCTAGTTAAACTTTTTTATTGATTTAAATTATATTATTGTACGAATTAAAGGTTTGAATATCAGAACAATTTGCTAACAGAAAGGGAGGAAAAGTAAGACTTCGTTCATGATTTAATGCTGACTGTACTAGGTAATAAGTAATGATCCTCTTTTTAATTAAAATAGTTTCACCGATTAATAGGTTTGACTACTCTTAACCGTAGATCGCACCTATAGATAAACAGTCAAGTTTGAAGCATCTGTGACTTCTGTCTCAATATTATAATTACAAATCTCTATCTGTTCCATGGGACAGGCCCTACAATCGATAGACCAGAATTACCGATCAATTGTAGGAATATCTCATTTATATAATTTTGATTTAAGTAGTCTATGAATTGGTTTACATTTTTTACACCAAAAACCCTGTACCTGTATACTCCTGTCCGTCCAAAGGTTGCCTGGAAGGGGTGCGCATTGTCTTACATACACACATCAAAAAAAGTTTGCGATCAATGGCATAAGCTCCTAGAATTCTTTAAATTTAACTTTATCAAGAAAAAATCTATGTTGTATGCTTTCTTTAAATAAGGGTATTCCTATTTGTTTGAAATTAAAATATAAAACTATTTTTTATTATTTATTTAAAAAAATTGAGCCATTAATCATAATGCAATTGTGATAGAAATTTCATAGAAAGAAAAAGACTGTTTAATTAAACTTAAACTACAATTTATTATTAAAAGGTGTAAATTCAATATAAAATAACTCCTCCCCTGGCTCGAACACATGCGGAGATCCCCCTGGGCATGGTGAGGATCATGTTATCCAGCATTTCCTGGGGTAACCTATCCCATTCTTCAATAGCGGCTTCCCTGAGCTCTGGAACTGTCTGGGGATGTGGCTCACGGTTCCATACAGCTCGTTTAAGAGCATCCCACGCGTGCTCTATTGGGCTTAAGTCGGGCGAGCCGGCAGGCCAGTCTAATCGTGTGATATCGTATTCTTGAAGAGCAGCATTGACTCGTTGAGCTCGATGTGCGGGCGCATTATCATCGACCAGTACAAATTGGTGCCCATGGTTTACTCGGAATGGTTTGACGATATCATCAATAGCAACTGCTTTGTACATGTCTGCTGTCATGAAGCCCCGATACGGGATCAAAGGCGTTCTAGCTCCAATCATAATGCCACCCCAAAAAGACACCGATTTTCCGCCTTGCTGAACTGTTCCAGTGGCAGTTCTTTGTCTTTCACGGTCGCCTGGTCTTCTCCAGACACGGACACGTCGGTTATCTGGATGAGTGGAGATTCGGGATTCGTCAACGAAGAGACAGTTTTGCCAAATGTTTTCTTCCTCACCTTTTTCATTTTGCCGAAGTCTAGCCCACTGCAATCTTCGTTGTTGACGTTGCCGGGAATTGGGCGGAGCTCGCCATGACCTCCGTGCTCGTAATCCAGCCTGGTGTAAGCAATAGCGAACGGTCTGCGTGCTAACTTCAAGCCCAGAGGCGGCCCTGACTTCTGCTTTAATTTTAGTGGCGTTGATTGTGGGATCACGGGCTGCCAGCAATCTAATATAGCGCTTTTGGGCAGCTGTCAAAACAGTTGGGCGATCGCTGCGGGGTCGGTCAGCTAAATTCTCCATTCCGTGGTACCTCTGCAACGTAGCCACGATACAGGATTGGGATATAGCAAGTCTGCGTGCTATTACTCTCGTGGTGTATCCTTCTTCCCTCAAAGTTACTCTTTTAGCTCGTAAAACCTCTGATAATCCTCTTGGCATTTTTTCAATCACAACTTTCCGCGAAAAATATCTTGAATCGGTTATAATTCACTAAATCAGATTTCTGAATGAGCGTAAGCTAGGACTGAAAGCCTTTTTGTAAGAAAAAACAATTGAACGGTGTGATTGTTTTGTGTTCTAATTCTTTATTTTTAAATAAAGAATCTAAAAAGAAGAAAAAATCATAATATAATCTACAGTAACAAAAAAGATTTCAGTTTTTCAAAGTGATCGCAAACTTTTTTTGATGTGTGTACATAACTTTTCAACTCCTATCATCGGAGGTCCGAAAATGTTTCTCATACCATTTAAAATCATAATGATCGTTATTCATAAAAATATTAAAACTAAATATTAAAAATCATAATCATGTAAATTCTTATTATCATAAATCATACACTTCGTTTTTACTAATATTTAGATGAAAAAAAAAACCGAAAAAAGTTATGGATTTAAACTGGTTCTTGGTAGTAACAGTATGAATAAAAAGTATGATCACTAACTGTTATGAGTTCCGATGATAGTAATTAAAATGTATGAATAAAAAAAGTATGAAAAATAAAATTATGAAGAGTGATGATTATGAACACAAACCGGTAGTAAGAAAAAGAATAGGATTAAAAAATTTATGTGAGCCAATATGGACCCGCCTGGAAGAGATTGTTGTATACAATAAGGCCGTCCATTGTACAGTATTTTATGTATGTTTTTTATTTTTATTTTGTATATTTTGGTGTACAATAAAGAATATTTTGCCCTCTGTGGCGTGGCGGTAGTGCACGCGACTGCCACGCAGGAGGCGCGGGTTCGATGCCCACTCAGTGCAAATATTTATATGCATGAATATGGCTATTTGCATTGGTCTGGGTGTTTCTATGTATAATATGTATGTATTTACAAAAAAAAAAGTATATAAGTATGTTTATCCGCATTCTAGATTCCATAACACAAGTTATAAAAGCTTACCATGGGTAAAAAAAAAAAAACTTTTACTTTTAAAATCAAACATTGGTGACGTTTTCTAACTTTAGTATCCCGAAACTGACAGTAGATACGTTATACATTACACTCTAAGGCTTGACTGTATACAGGGTGTAATCGTTAAGTGTGTCCAGGCCATTATTTCGTAACTATTACAGATATCAAAAAACTTTAAACTGATATCGAAAGAACGTTACCTAATGAGTAAAATGACATCGATAACTTTTTAAAACTCAAACGAGAGGTATCTAAAATTTTGACATTAAACACTCCCATACATTTCGTATAAGTTTAGCAGAAAGGTTTTAGTGTCCTTATTTTAAAATAATATTTTAGCTTCATACTGATATTAAAGGAAACTGTTTATTAACCTAACAGAGTAATAAAACTATCTTTTAATTGAATAATATTTATTTCTTAGGAAGTACAAAATGTTTTATTCAAAGCAGATGTTCAAAGTGACGTCAATTTAGATGGTTTAATAGCCAATAACAGTGCAACCCCTTGGCCTGCCAGATCCCCGGATCTCACGCCCCGTGATTTCTTCCTATGGGGATTTATCAAAGACAAAGTGTACGCTGAGAAAATGCACAGCCTAGAAGAGTTACAGATTCGGGTACGTCGTACAATCGCTTTAATTACTCCGCAAATATTAAGTAAAGTTCATTTAGAAACTGCAAGTAGAGCTCGTCATTGTATCGCACAGCAAGGACGTCCCTTTGAACATCTGCTTTGAATACAATATTGTATTTACTAAGAAATAAATATTATTCAATTAAAATATAGTTTTATTACTCTGTTAGGTTACTAAAGAGTTTCCTTTAATATCAGTACTAAGCTAAAATATTCTTTTAAAATAAGGACACTAAAACCTTTCTGCTAAACTCATACTAAATGTATGGGAGTGTTTAATGTCAATATTTTAGATACCTCTCGTTTGATTTTTAAAAAGTTATTGATGTCATTTTGCTCATTAGGGAACGTGCTTTCGATATCAGTTTAAAGTTTTTTTATATCTGTAATAGTTACGGAATAATCGCCTGGACTCACTTGACGATTACACCCTGTATATAGATACTTTGTGTAGATAATATACCTAATAAAAAAATCAGCTTACTAAGTAAAAAATAATTTAATTAAGTACTTAATTGGTATTGCTTTCTCATTTTCAGTGCATGGATACCCATTCTGCAGGGTATCTATCAGTCAACGATGTGACGGTATACCCGATTGTGAAAATGGAGAGGACGAGAGAGACTGTGAAGGTATGTTTACATTTATTTTTATACCACTTAGGTGACAGACAAGCGCACGGCCCACCTGATGGAAAGTGGTTACCGTGGCCAAAGGACGTGTGCGCCAACTCTGTGAGGACAGAGAGTTTTTGTGCGTCAGTGCTGAAGACAACGCACGACAAGTTTTTGGTGTGTGCTGTGGCTACCTTACTCATCCAGTCACCCTACTACCCTAACCACGCCCACGAAACGTCTTTTTCATAAAAAATAAACAAAAACGACCTTTTACGGTGTAGGTGTTTATACTATGCCTTAGGCTTACATAACGCGAGTAAAGTTTATTCCTAGAACTAGCTGGCCCGTCCCAGCTTCGCCCGGGAAAATTTCGTATTCCATATTTGATAGCGACCTAAATTGGAACCTACATACATACAGACATACATAAATTCACGCCTGTTTCCCATAGGGGTAGGCAGAGATCACGGATCTCCATTTGCTGCGATCCTGACATACTACTTTCGCTTCATTCACTCTCATTACATTCTTCATGCATGCTCGTTGGTTTATAGGGTACTCCTGACCTGCCCCTTTAGTAACACTTTTGGTCCAGGTATGTGCGACTAGGTCTTCCTCTTCCGACGGTACCATCCACACTCGCCTTATACACCTGTTTCGTTAGTCTTCTTTCATTCATTCTCTCAACATTCCTCTCTCAATTCTCGTCACTACATCTTCTATCACTCCACATCGCTCTCTTATCTAATGTATATAATATGTCAAACTGGTACAGAATGCAGTAGCATTTTTTGTAACGCATAGTAGTGGCTATTTCTGTGTCTATCCGACATAATAGAGTCTGTATTGTAGTCTAGTCTGTATTATCGCTTCTTATTAAATGTTACAAAACTCATAATCCATCCATTTACATACAACCGTTCATCGCTTTTTTTAACTCCTTTTAGTAGTGTACGAAATCTCAGGATTCTAACTATGCAAATGACGAACCTTTCATATTACCGTTCGCCGCCTAGTTTGCCACTTTAGCAGTGAATTTAAAAAGATACACGTGTTCATTTATTTCTTAAAAGACACAGATTTGTGAACTTTAGTGAATGAAGCTCTAAAAATGACGGACTTTCATACAAACTTCCATCCCTTATTTTACTCCTTTAGTAGCACAATTTCCAAAATGCTTTCTTAGTGGATGCTTTCATCATAAAATGCATCTACTGTCAAAATTTCAAGTTTGTAGGTAAAGTGGTTTGTAGGCCTTTGTAGGCCCTTAAAGGAAATTTGGGAGGCCCTGCGTTGATGAATCAGTCAGTCAGCCCGGTCCGGACAAGTCATTTTATATGTATAGATAGAGATAATCAGCCAATATGTGGCTGATTTTGGCTGTTTATTCTAGGAATAAACTTTACACCCGTTTGGTCTAATGTGACATAAATTGATCTTAGACAAAATAGTCATATTTTTTGTTGCGAGCATGATGGATTATCATCTTGGATTATGAGCACCGCACCATCGATTCATTGTTATGATAGACTTATATCTCCCTAAGCTCGAATGATGTCACACACCAGCAGGGACAAAGATTATATTATTTATAATCTCACAAAAAGGAAGGAAGATATAGGGCCAAGTTCACACGACTGTTTGAAACGCCGCCCTCTTCCGCACGAGCTAATTAATTTAAACAGGCTGCCATTGTTTTGCAGTTTGATAAAGTCGTTTAGAAATATACCGACAAACACTAAACGATAAAAAGTATTCCAGGAATACGGGACTTTCTCATAAATACTCCGTTTATTGCAATGAATGTTTTATAGCATTTATTATGCTAACTTTTAAGTTTTCCAATGTTTTTCGTACTCCGTTTATGTTCTGTTAAATAAAATCTCTGGATAAATGATATTATTTAATAAATACTCCTGTTTATCTTCTTCTATCTATTATATAAAAATCAATGCCACTTTTCGTGTTATAACTCAACAACGCCTTTACCGATTTGGCTAATTTTGGTCTTGAATTATTCGTGGTAGTCCAGGGAAGGTTTGTACGTAGAGAAAAATTCGAATAATTGCCGGGAACCGACATCCGCGCGGGCTGAGCCGCGGGCAAAAGCTAGTATAATATATAGTTCTAAATGACTGTTTGTTCATGAATAAATGTATTGTATTATTGTGTGCCTGTTGTATTATTTATGGACTACCGCATTTTTTGTAGAGAGATGTCCCATCTAAATGTTAAAATCTCTTTAAATTACTTTTTTGATAGATAGGTACCTATGTAAAAATTAATTGTGAATATCTACAGTTACGTCAATAAGGAATATTTTTTTCTGTAAAAAGGCCACTTTAATTTGACTACACTTCGCCTGATAGTAAGCTAAACGCAAAATCTCAGAAAGAGGGTCACCATTACAAATACGTACTATGTTAACAATGATGGCACTCAGCTGGACGGCCTCATCAGATGCTTTTCACGCTCCGTTAAAAGGAAAAGGACCCGGGACTGTACGAAGAAGGAATCCTATGGTGTGAACTGTACATCCCTCTAATTGGTGTACATATCAGAAGAATACCTTGTATTTCACGATGATAATTTTTTTTTTTTTTTTTTTACAGCAATTCAAAAATCAAGAAAAAATACAAAAGAGGTATTTTGTACTGTACTCCTAGATAGGCTGCTAGGCAGCCTGTGTTTAGGAGTTACAGTTCTCGTCTCTAACGTGGTATCATTTACACAATGTTAGTTAATATTAGCAACTAAGAAACATGGATGTATACTAGTGCATCGATGTACATATGTGTGAAAGCGTGAATGTGAGTGTTCAATGTCCAGTGTCAGTGTGAGTGTGTTAGTGTCTTCGTTATTGCACGGGTGCTTGATCCTTAATCGTATAAATAATGAATTGTATAAATAATGATTTATTCGTATACTGTTGGTGTATCTATCTATAATAAATAAATAAACACGTGAGCTGGCAGGGAGTTCCAGGTGTAACTGTTCGATTAATGGACGTAACAGTTTAATTAAACGGCATAGGCCTAGACCTTCGATCGACTTTCCGTTAAACCATGGTCGTTGTTCGTCAAATACATGGTAACTAATATTACTTATTGATTGTTTCAGTTATTACGGCAGCACCGGAGGGTTTGATGGTAAGTCAATAGAATCGCGGAAACCAGTTACGGTAGAACAAAAAAAGATCATCATACCACAGTTTTTTTTTCTTTATACGATGCCGGCATTATATTTCGTAAAAATTATTTCCTAGTTGCATCCAAAGTTTTTTGAGACTAAGACTATTTTAATAATAATACTTGTTTCAGGAATTTGATGATATTTTTGAACAAAATAGAGGAGATCAAGTTGGTAAGTACCATCGTAACTGTTAGTCTCATCATTTTTCTTTAAAAATTTGAATGAAAATATTCCTTGTTATTTTTGTTTCAGATTTATCTTATCCAACAACTGAAAACACAGTAGTAAGTAAATTACAAAACTTTTATTTTAATTTAATATTAATATTCGACACATTTTGTAAATTTATAACATAGTATTGTTTATTTTGTTAATATTATTCCTTTTTTGTTTGTTTGTTATTTATTGTTAATCTAACTTAATCGTTTCAGGATTCTACTGAAATAGGTAAGTTTGAAACCTCTTCATTATTTTATGTAAATATTCCTTATTTTCTTTTGAGGCCAAAAAGTATATATAATTTCTGTACCTATTTGTTAACAATGTAGTAACAGATTTTCACAATACTTTATCTCTTTGAGGATTTCCGACTAGGTTTGATATTTGTATTGTAATGAAAAATATCAAGCTTATCTCGTGAAAAAATGTATATCTACTGGGTTCTCTTACAATAGTACCACTATTCTAAAGCATGAGTCAGAATATTATCCTTTATTAATAAATAGTTAGCTGTTATCTAAAACTTAATAATGTGTACTATTTATACTGTTGATTGATGTCACTTGGCGAAATTCATTTTTTTTAACATTCATAGATCCATGGTAAGCTTTTATAGCTTGTGTTATGGAATCTATAATGCGGATAAACATACTTATATACTTTTTTTTGTAAATACATACATATTATACATAGAAACACTCAGACCCATGCAAATAGCCATATTCATGTATATAAATATTTGCACTGAGCGGAAATCGAACCCGCGCCTCCTGCGTGGCAGTCGCGTGCACTACCACCACGCCACAGAGGTACACATATACAAATTACATATTATATATTGGCTAAATATTGTTTCAAAATGTGTTATGAATATGTGTTTCTAATAATGCAGGACGGTACAATATACTAATATTATACTATATAATAATATTATACTATCAATAATTCATACAAATAAATACAATAGAAGTATTTGTTTATAACAGAATTAAAAGTATTTATAACAAATTCTATTGCTATGTATTTTGTATTATTTTATATAAAGAAAGACATTATTATAGAAAGACCCGTTGAAAATAGTGTTGCATATTTCAATGAGTGATATTCGTATTGATTGCCGACAGTTTCATGTTTAAAAGTCTCAAATAGGAGTATTAGCAAAAACATTGGGGAAAACTTTTCAAAGATTTTTTTTATTTGTCTTGTGATGTTTTTGATTTAGCTCATTTTGAAAGGGTTGCGCTTATTTTAACGGGACTTTTATTGGCAGGTATCTAATGTTACATACAAGACGTAACTAACAATTCTTAAATTTTAGAATAATAATTGGGTATTATCCTATATTTAAAATAAATGATCTATCCGAGATTATCAAATTATGAATGGTAAATGAGCAGTAAAAATTGTGTCGGTTCTTGTTTCATAGTTAAACTTTTTTTTTATTTGTCTTTTGATGTGTTTGATTTAGCTCATTTTGGAAGGGTTGCGCTAATTTTAACGGGACTTTAATTGGCAGATATCTAATGTTACATACAAGACGTAACTAAGGATTCTTTTATTTTAGAATCATAATTGGGTATTATCCTATAGTTAAAATAAATGATCTAACCGAGCTTATTAAATTATGAATCGTAAAAGGGCAGTAAAAATTGTGTCGGTTCTTATTTTATACTTTTTATTTATTTTTAATCATCCTTCTTCTTCTTCTACCATCCCTTAGTCCCATATCTTATTTTAATCATCCACTCAACCTATTTGATTTGACTATTGAATTTTATGACGTCACTAAATCTTTTTTCATTTATCGTTTTGACGTTTAGTAAAAATTAATTTGACTACCTAGTCAGTAGAATACCTAATGAATGCGTGTTCCTTGCAAAGAAAAGTACCTAACCAAGATTCTACGTGGGTAATTTTTAAATTTGTTTTGATTTCTGTTTGCAGCTGTTTACAACAACAAATCTCCAAACACAACTGTGAGCTACGCGATTGATTTCCTTCTTTCTTGTCGATATAATAAACTGGTCAAGGAGCTCGAAGAAATCAATGAGAAAATACGAGAGATGGAGTCAAGCTGTCGGCTCACAGCGTCATGTGTAAGATATTTTGCAGAGATAAACACAAAGATAATTTATATATGTATATGTATATATTTATATGTGTAAAGTTCATTTATGACAACAATCAACTAGTTTATTGAAGCTTGCCACTGGACAGACATAATACAATTTTATTTTTATAAAAAAATCCTGACCAGAAAAACATAATAGTGTTATATAAAAAAAAATGATGAGATTAAAAAAATTGATATATTCTCACGGTAAAATAATTTATACTAATAAAAGTAAATTATTTGTGTCCTTCCGCTTTCAACCTGCAATTTTTCTACCAGTGATTTTTTCCGCTTTCGATTTGTAATCCTTGTTCAACCGGCAAGATGATTATTAAATAAAAATTCTTCTTTGCAGATTAAAGGCGGAAAAGGTGACATTGGACCACGGGTAAGCCAAGCAAAGCGGTAAATTTGGCATAGGAGGTGCATAGGCACCTCCTATGCCAAATTTGTATACAATACAAACGTAATACTTGCAAAGTTTGTATCCATGTGAATGTGGTATTAATAATTATTTATTTGCATTAAAAGGGTGTGCGGGGAGCTAAAGGTGAACCCGGGCTCGCAGTAAGTTAATATTATTATCTAGGTATATCTTTTAATTCAAATTCTTACAATAAAGTATTCATATTTTGGATTTTTACTGCTAATACAATTTTAAAACTTTTGCTATAATAAGTTGCAATAAGTTTTTTATAAGAAATAAAATTAATACAATAGTTAGGAGGTAATTAAAATTGATCGATTTGTTTGCATAGGGCAAAAATGGACTTAAAGGCAGCAAAGGAGATCAAGTAAGTAATATTTATGAAGTTTTGCGTA
The DNA here is from genome assembly GCA_914829495.1 of Eilema sororculum. Taxonomy (NCBI): domain Eukaryota; kingdom Metazoa; phylum Arthropoda; class Insecta; order Lepidoptera; family Erebidae; genus Eilema; species Eilema sororculum. Next base: position 7,914,096 of record OU618545.1, on the reverse strand, counting down.
GTTAGTTGACTATTTATGTTATTTACTAAGAGTATCGTTCAAAAATTTTGTTATTTATTTTTCTGAAGAGTAAAATTTTCCCTTTTCAAAATTAAAACATCTGTAGCCACACAACCTGGTTATGAGAGGCGACCGGATTTCTTTGCGCAATTTTCACCTCATTAAAATTTAATATGGATACATGCGTGACTTGATGCAAGTTTACGATTAATTTATATATCTATTTACACAGGGACAGACAGGAGAGCAAGGTTTCAAGGGCGACAAAGTAAGTAGATAAAGAAAATGCAGCTGCCGCACACATGAAGTTCAATACTACAGAAAATATTTTGATTTAAAATAAAGTTAAAATGTGTTATAAGTTACATTTTTTCTGTTAGACAACAATTGTCAAAAAAGAAATAATTCAGAGTTCAAGCTCAGGCTAAGCCTCTATCAGCGTCGCAACAACGTACGTCCGCACAACAGACAAATATTTTTCGGACGTTCCAAAAGAATGCAAAATATTTGTACTTATGACTTGTTTAATAATAATCATGTAAAAATACTTAAATCCATAATGTTTTAACTTGTAGGAGTTGCTAATATTTTATTAATGGTACAGGGTTCTACAGGAGTAAGAGGAGATTATGGCGATACTGTAAGTATTTAATCTCAACTCTTTCAATTTTAAAAGGGAATACTGTTATTATCCGTCAATATTATGGCTTGTTTACAATATTTATATGTTCTACAGGGTCCACAAGGTCAGAAAGGTGACAACGGCAGACCTGTAAGTTCAACATATTATTTTCTCTGTTCAATAAGCTAGTAAAATTATCAAAAAATAAGGATAATCAAGAATTTTCAAAAGAAAATTAAATACTGCCATGTTTGCCGAGGCAAACTTTTCAGCGATCATGCCCAAAAGAACGCCTTACTTTACGTCGTACCCGCGGCAGTCCCAATACCATCCAGAGCGTTGGCCGATCGGTGGGACTCCTCGATCCTGGGGCGGTGGATACTAGTACCAGTACATGTAATAAAGTCTGACACAGTCCCCGGTTCGGGGTGGTGCACCCAAACTGTTTAAATTGTTCAATGTTTAACAAATTTATGGAACAAATTCTGAAATAAATGGTACATTACATTACATTACAAATACAATAGATTCAACAGGTACATATTGTAAGGGTTTTGAGTATTGCTAACTTTCAAACTTTCGCATTTCATGATATACAGGCTGTGTTTTGAAACGGGGCAGTAAGGCCAAATACCTTAGCCGTTGAAGTTAAAGCAAAATTGTCTTATGAGACCTTCCCTAAATCTGTGAATGCAGTTCAAAGTATCTCTTAAAGTTAGGGAAGGGCTCATATGAATATTGCTGTAACTATAAGGGTTCAGGTACTTGCCCTTACTGCTCCGTTTCAAAAATACACTATGTATACTTACAATAACGTTTACCGAAATATTTTAAGTTTTAACAAAAGGTTGGTTTGATGGAGGTCAAATGTCGGTTAATTTTAAGACGTTCAGTAAATTGGGAAAGATAGTGAAGTGTAACAAGAATAAATTTATATAATTAAGCAATATAAAAGCTCAAGCTGACTGCTCAAAACTTACAAAAATACGCTAAAAACCTCTAAAAATGGTATTATACACCCAGATTGTATGGTCGTTTCGTAAAAAAAGATTTTAGACACAGTTTCGATAGCAAAATCGTTAGGTGGGACTCGAACCGACTACGAGGACTACTAAGAACAGAAATACGACTTTCGATCTTAATAACAATTTCTTAATTACATGTCATTTCGCATAAATAGATTCCGCAGATCTCGAATATACGAAAAAATACTCTGTATAATGTGATGTCAATAAGGTTGAAAATTGCTTGAACTAGTTGGCCGACCAACTATTGAGTATTCGTTTGCCTCACAGCCATGTAAGGTCCGGCCAAAATCTGTCTGCCATACTATAATAATCTTTCTCTAAGAATGTACTATGCAATCTGGGTGTATAATACGAGTAAATTTTAGAGATTTTTAGTGTATTTTAGTTAGTTTAAACACAACAGAATTAGCATCAATATCTCCATTTTAATTTACAGGGCTACGATGGAGCAAAAGGCTCAAAAGGTTCTGAAGTAAGTAAATATAATAAAGGCTATATTTTTTATATTTAAGTAACCATTTTCATTTTAATTTTTTCATTACCAACACATTTTCTTTTCTGCACACAGGGCTTTCCAGGCTTACCAGGAATGCAAGGCCCTCCCGTAAGTTTAGAGTTGTATAACATTTTTTTCTTTATTGTGTAGGTACATATATTTTCATCGATTTAGTTTTTTGTAATTAATTACTCACGTTTAAAAACATTGATAGTAAGCTTAGCAATAATCCTCCATTATTGAAATACATCGGGAAAAAGAAGCGCTCAAGTGGTACTTGAACCCACCTTTCCTTTACAGGGGGAATTCTCTTCCAACTGAGCCCACACCTGAATCACTTCAAATTTCCCTCCTCTTTATATCGATCTTTAAGGGCGACGGTGGAGCCATCTACCAACTTTCTTACGAACTGTTGGAAGCAATGAATGATTCTTCAATCATTTTTAGATTTTTGATGACTCCGCCCAAATAATTGAATGAAAATTTTATAGCATTTATTATGGTAACTTTTTAAGTTCGAAATACATCGGCAAAAAGAAGCGCTCAAGTGGGACTTGGACCCACGATCTTTCCATAATACAGACTTTCCCGAGGTATTTCGAACTTAAAAAGTTAGCATAATAAATGCTATAAAAATTTCATTCACATCCTTAATTTTCTTTTGATTTTCAACGTGAGCTACTTCAAAGTAGCGTGCAAAGCAGCCACTAAGACCACAAGGGAGAAGTCTGCTCTATGTGCTTATCCATAGCATCGCTCCTGCACTTCTGTAGCATCACATGTAAGTCATGTAGCGGTGACTGCTAGTGATGCGCAAAGCCATGTAATCTATCCTTCACCTGCGTATCCATCCTGTTAGGTTTATTGAGAGAGCAGATTTTCTAATTTTATATCCTTGCGGCCTTGATATGGTCACGAACTAAGCTATTTTGACAGCCTCTGTGGCGTGGCGGTAGTGAACGTAGGAGGGGCGGATTCGATACCCGCTCAGTGCAAATATTGTTCGCGTGAATATGTATATTTGCATTGGTCTGGGTGTTTCTATATTTCATATACACTGACGGACTCATAAACTGCATCAAAGTATTAGACGACTTTGAAATAAATATTTTAACCAAGTATGCATACTTTCTATACAGATTTAAATTGAAACCTCTAGATTGGTTCGTGAACTTTAAAACAGCGTAGGGTCATATCTTTAAGTTTAAGTTTATGTACTGGAAAGGACCTTAAGACTTTTTTTGAAGAAAAAACAGAAATTTAAGAAAAATTGGTTTAATTAAAAAATTGGTTTTAACAATAGACACAAACTTTATGCAAGGGTTTATTTGTGTTTTAATAAGGTGTATTACCCCCACGTGCCCTTATTACGGATTCTAATCGGTTCCGCATAGATTTTATAAGGGTTTTTAAAAGATCTTGCGGAATATTGTCCCATTCTTCTGAAAGTGCTGTTCTTAGTGCTGCCACTGTCGTGGGCGAAGGGTTTCTCGCATATACAGCTCTTTTTAAATTGTCCCAAACATGCTCGATGGGATTAAGATCCGGGCTGCGTGCTGGCCAATTCATTGTACGTATCCCAACCTCTTCGCAATAATGTTGAACTTGTGCAGCTGCATGCGGCCGGGCATTATCCTGCATTAAAAGTAAAATTTTCGCCTATGAATCCCATGTAAGGCACCACGTGATCTTCTAATATCTCTGTTATGTAGCGATGTGCTGTCAAACCCCCTCTATTACCGTTTTGACGGACCATGTCTATGAACACAAGTTCTGTTCGCCCGTTCATCGATATGCCACCCCAGACCATACATGAACCGCCTCCAAAAGGAACACGCTCCTCAATGCAACTTTGAGCATATCGCTCCCCACGTCGACGATAGACTCTTCTGCGACCATCTGCACCATATAAACATGTCCTACACTCGTCCGTGAACAATACAGAGGCCCACTGCTCTTCTGTCCAATTCAGGTGATGACGCGCAAATCTTAAGCGAGCTTGTCTGTGAGCTGTAGACAACTTTGGACCATTTGCTGGTCTAAAAGGGGTGATATCCGCTTCCTTTAACCTTCTTCTTATTGTTCGTGCACACACGTTTACTCCACGCACTTCATTAAGCTCGGTTTTGATGTTAACTGACGTGAGGAAACGATTTCGCAGGGAAGTTATAACAATAAATCGGTCATCACGACCTGTGGTTGCTCGAGTTCTGCCTGTACCACGTCTCCTCCTGTAAGAACCTGTCTCTACAAACCTTCTGTATATTCTAGAAACCGTAGACTGGTTTAAATTTAAATTTCTACCAATCGCTCGTTGATCCAAGCCCTCCCGCACCAATGCTACAATTTGTGCCGCTTGTTCGGACGAAGTATCCATATTATGGTTCAAAAACTCTCGATGTGTTAAAAAACTAACCCAACAATTATGCTGGTAACAATAATTCAATTGACAAAACAAAAAAAAATCAATGAGAATCAATTTAAAACTTTGCTATAAATAACACGCAAATCTGATACTACAAGTAAATTTTCTTTTCCCGGCTATATTCGTTTGTTTTACTGCAGTTCTATTTTTAAATTTAATTTTTTTTTTAAGATTAAGAGCCAGTCTTTCCATATTTATATAATTTAATCTAAAAAGTTTGCATACTTATTATAAAAAATCCTTTTAGAGTAAACCTGAACTTTGATGCAGTTTATGAGTCCGTCAGTGTATATGTGATTACAAAAAAAGTTTCTAAGTATGTTTATGCGCATTCTAGTTTTAATTATGCTTACCATGGGTGTAGATAGCGTTGTGTGGAATGTTGTGGAATATTTATGTTCATTATTTATTTACTACGAATGGATGCTTGTATCCTTGCAATCAAGACAAAGCCACGCTGTGGATGGATGTATCCTTATGGAGAAGGTCCATAAAAAATAAACAACTGGTCAACTTTTTAGATATGAAATTCAATAATTTTTGTTCGTTCACACAGGGCGCCAAGGGCGCAAAAGGTGACATGGGTCCACAAGTGAGTACTCGTATCATTATTTATTTCTAATTTATAATAAAAAAAACTAAAATGGTTTTAATATTTTTATAGGGTATGAGCGGCGTAAAAGGTGTACCAGGAGAACGAGTAAGTACTATACACTTAATTGTACTTCAAGCTCGCATTATAATTCAAAGTTCTCTATTCTCTATTCATATCTAAACTTTCTCTATTCTCTATTCATTCTAAACTCATCATGTAAACCTCATAAACGTGACCTATTTTGATATTGTTTTACTGAGTTTTTTAAGCGTATGATTTTGTTTCTAGAATTCTAGATGAAGTACATTTTTTTCTGGTGTTGTGTGCGATACCTTCCAAAATAAAGTTGGCAACCCTGCATTGGCATGTAGCATGAAACGTAATAAACAACTATAATACTTATTTTTGTCTGTTTATTTAGGGTTGCAAAGGAGATAGAGGTCCGGACGGCTTAGAAGTAAGTTCAATAATAATTTTAATCCTTCGATTTTACTTGCTATTTCCCAAAAAGTGTATTATATTATTTTATATTTATTCAAATCTTCAGATAAAACTAAAACTAAATAAAGTAAACCTAAAATACATATTTACAAATAATGCTTAAATTACATACATACCTATATACATGTAACCACGTCTTTATCCCTGGAGGGTTAGGTGGAGGTGAATTTAAATTTACAATTTTATATTGTATCACAGCTAGTATACCTGTCATTAACTTGCGCAAGAGCACATAGATAGTATATTTTGGTCAAAACACTAAGTGCTTTAATAAAATCATGGAGGATGTTGAAATATTAACATGCTAATACGGACACTCGTTTACGATACGGTTGATCAATGCGAATCAGAATAAGAGATGGATAAATTAAATTAAAAATTAAAAAAAACCCCGTCACAAAAACACCAAAAAGTTGAAAATAAATTAATAAATTTAAATTCAACGGTTGCCATGTCGGGGGACCTTAACTGGTTAAGTACTCCTTTGTATCGTAAGGTCCCCCGACATGGCATGCCTTCTTCTCTCTTCAAACATGCCTAAGAACACTCCCGACTAATATACCTTTCAAACAAAAAAAACTACATCCAAATCGGTTCATCCGTTTGGGTGCTACGATGCCACAGACAGACACACACACACACACACACACACACACACAGACACGTCAAACTTATAACACCCCGTCGTTTTTGCGTCGGGGGTTAAAAAAAGAGATTGTTCACAATTTAGTGTTGTATTCTATCCTATTTTATTTATTTATAATTTTGATTTATTTTACAGGGTGAAAAGGGTTCTCAGGGACACCCAGGTGATCGTGTAAGTATCTATAAATTTTCTATTATACAGAAACCATATTATGATATTGGTAATGCAATGAACGATGAACTATATATTATTTGTTTTCAATTGATATGTACATGCTTACAAGAATATAATTAAGAGTAAGTATCTTATTTGATATAAAACAACTAAATTTAAAATTACATACATATAATAACACATAATCACGCCTTTATCCCTGGAGTTTCACCAATCATTGTATTTGGGCCCCAGTAATAGGGGGTGAGCCTATTGCCTGAGGCTGAGACTGGGCTGAATATATCTGTCGGATGGTTAACAACCCTATCCTTTAGTCGCCTTGTACGACACTGCATGGAAAGAGATGGGGGGTTACTTTATTTCAATTTAAATGAAACGGTATTATCAATCAGTTGGTGCAGTCAGCGTCATACAACGAAATCTCAAAATGATCTTAAAACTCTGGTAATAAGAGCAAATCAAACTGTTTAATCGATTAATATGGCATTATTGTCCGAACTAAAGGTGTGTTCCAAATATCAGAACAATCGGTCAACTGGAACGGGATAAAAACTAAATTAAGATCATTTTGAGCACTTTGTTTGTCAACATTTTCCTGATGCTGACTGTACTTACCTACTATTCAGATGTGAATGAGTGATATGAGAAAATGTATAATATTGTTTTAATATTTCTGTTTATTGTTTTTTATTTTTTTATACAGGGTGACCAGGGTCCTCGAGGGCAACCAGGTGAACGTGTAAGTACCTATATTTTATGTAGTATGATGTAATTTGATGAAATTATATAGGACCCTAATTATTTTCGAACTAGTTGAATCCTCGTCAGATGATATAAAGGACGTTAAAGTTTTTACAATTTCAAATTATACATTATTGTGTATTGTATCGTAATTAATACTCCCACTTCTTGAACGAGAATTTTGACTACTACGGTGTTTTGAAAATTGTGAAGTGTGTGAAGTATCAGGTCTCGATACCTCTAATATTACTAATAACTATCTTACTCACTAATATTATGATATGTATTATGTTTGGAACCAAATTTATATATGAAGTATATCGTTTTTTTTTTGTTTGCACAGGGTTTGCCAGGAAGCAAAGGCGATAAGGGCTTTCAAGTAAGTACCTGCTATATGTACTTATAATGTTTTTTGTTTAGAATTGACGCAAAGATGGATTCTAATGCGATTTTTGGGCGATGGGCGAGGTCGCGGGTATCAGCTATACCCCGTGGCAGATCGATTGAGGATAAAGTATGCAGTAAATATCGTATTATAAGTAGTGATCTAAGTGTAACAAAAATAAAGCAGTGTGAAAAATGTTTACAACCTGAAGTAACCGGTTCAAACTGGTCGCAAGGTCAACTCTTTACAAGGGAGTAGGCACGAGGTATAGTTTATTATAATTAGGCCAATTAATTAATGACATTCGGTTTGAAGAGACTAAAGTTAATACTGATAGGTACGCTCTTTATTTCAGGGTGAGACAGGTTTAACAGGACCTCCAGGAAGAACAGGTCCAAGAGGCATGCCCGGACTTCAAGGACAGAAAGTAAGTTATTATGTATATATTAAAGTAGTCATATAAATTATGTTTTCACCTTCGTAGAATATTATCCAAAAGCAGCAACCTCTCTTCTAAGGAAATTGAAAAGTAGTCGGAAGTACAATCGAGAGGTCTCAGGTTCGAATACTGGCAATGAAACTGCTGACGAGAACCCACTCCTGACACAAGTAGTAACATAAGCTTACTAGCATAATATGGCAATATTTAACGGGAAAAGTAGTACACTTGTAATAAAAACGGAGCGTAGCCATTTTTGTTGTGCAGTCGTTTAATGGTTTCTTTATTATTTCAGGGAGATGAGGGTCCAAGAGGTTACCCAGGATTTAAGGGGTCACTAGGCGCTGATGGGCCAGAGGGGCCACCTGTGAGTAATTAGTGAACAGATTTTCTTAAAAAAAATATCGCTAATGCAAATGAAGAGTTGCAGTAGTCTGATTAACCCAACTACCCACCTGACTACTGCTACATAAGAGTAGCAATAGTTCGAGGCCGTTTAACAACCGGACTAGCAACTAGACTACTAACGGGAGGAGGCATAAGTGAGCCAGGAAACTACAAGAAATCTCCAAAATTAAATGAAGTCATCTAAGCGATTAGAACGCCTGAAAGTAACTTGATTATTACAATTTCAGGGACCAAAAGGTGACCAAGGCTCTCCAGGTTTCGCTGGTGCTCCAGGCATTCAGGGCGATCCCGGGCACATAGTAAGTTATTCGAACAGATGTAATCGAATTTTAAAATTTAACAATAGAGCACAATGACATGGTCCTTCAACGTCAGCGTCCAATTTATTTCATACTTATTCAGATCATCCAAATAGTGAAACCTAATATCCTAACATTCTTTATTCTAGCGTTAATCCTAGTTGCATCCAAAGCTTTCACCTCGGTAAAGTAGACCTTAGCTACTTTTTTGCCATCTGTCAGGAGGTTTAGCTGATCATCGATATTTTCTGTAAAGTGACTTCGTAAATTTTCCATGAATCTACTTTCATCTGACCTCCACAACCCATTGATAATACCCAAGTATTGCAGTGAGAGCAATTTTTAAGCTTTTTAGGGCTACAACCCGTAACGACTGCATTGTTTTGTACGGCACGACCCGAATTATGCATTTAAATATTTGCACTGAGCTTTTATTAAACTCGCGCCCCCTGTTTAGCTATCCCAGAGATTGAATATTCCAACTGTAAGTAATCTATGGTATAACCTGGTTAGGTTAGGGAACTCCGCAAAATAGAGGATAATAAATTTATCACCTTCCTATTTTGTAGGGTTCGCTATAGAACTCGTTTGCTTCAATTCGTATGTTCACCAGATGATAAACAAGTCCATTCCCTCTAAGAATAAGAATTCTCCATTAATTCTAGGGACTGCATGGCGCGACGGGACCCAGAGGTCTGCAAGGTGATACAGGGTTGCCTGGAATAGACGGAGAAGATGTAAGTGACTTCAAAAATGAAATAATAATGGTACAAGCTCAATCAGGCACTTTTTGTTTACAATATATTATCTATCTATCTATATATATAATCAATTACTGTTCGTTAGTCTCGCTAAAACTCGAGAACGGCTGAACGGATTTATCTTATCTTGGTCTTGAAATGTTCGTGGAGGTCTAGGGAAGGTTTTAAAGGTGAGAAAAAATCGAATAATTGCCGGGCAAACCCTAAAAACAGCCCTTTTCTTTTTCCCATATAAACGTTTTCAGTGTTTCTGTTACCCTGGTACATTTGCATGAAGTACAGTCAGCATCAGAAAAATGTTGACGAGTAGAGTACTCAAAATAATCTTAAAACCAAAATTTCAATATTATATTGATAATTAGAGTACTCAAAAAGTTGTAAGCATCCAGAGTAGACTTCTTGAGTACTCTAATTATCAATATAATATTGAAATTTTGGTTTTAATATTATTTTGAGTACTCTACTCGTCAACATTTTTCTGATGCTGACTGTACCAGGTTCACCGAATTTTTAAGGAACTTTATCTGGATCGCGTGAGCAGTGTTTTCTAAACCTTTATATTCCGAACTTAACGCGGATGAAGTCGCGGGCAAAAGCTAGTAATGTATAATTATTATCGGATCTCATCAAGATCCAATTTGCCCGCCATTTCAACCATTTCGGCTTGCAGATGAGGTTAAATTGGAACCCACTGTACACCCCACCTGTAAGCCGTATTACTTACATTAAATTTGTGATTTTTCAAATATGTATATTAAATTGAATAGTAAATCTACTATTCCTTTCAGGGAGCCCCGGGTGAGCCTGGACTTCCAGGTCAGGTTGGTCTACCAGGTGAAAAGGGACAAACGGGACTAGCTGTAAGTAATTATTTAGACAAAACTGATTTCTCCGATGCAATTTAAAGTCATAAAAAAGACGGCGTGGCAGAAAGGGAATAACTAACAAAAACACAGTCAGTTTAAGATTGAAAAGTAAATAGAAATAGAAAAGCAAAATTCAACCCCCCTTACCTATTACTTATTTCACAGATAATAATAATACACCAATATTGTTTAACAGGAATTGACAACCTTTTTTTATTTCAGGGACAGAAAGGCGATCAAGGACAAAGGGGTGTATTTGGGCTAAGAGGTTTCAAAGGAGCAAAAGGTGCAACTGTAAGTAATGATTTAAAAGGAATTTTTGACTCTCCAAACTTTGCCGCCTCCGAGCTTGCCGACTTTGATACGGCCAGTTTCCAGAACAACCAAATTTCGATATTTTCCGTGAATCGATGTAACCAGACAGCAACTGTGGCGTAGCGGTAGTGAACACGGCCGCTATGCGGGAGTCGCGGGTTCGATCCTCGCTCAGTGCAAATATTTTTATGCATGAATATTTGCTTTAGTCTGGTCGTACCTCGGAGATCACGTTAAGCCATCGGTCTCGGTTGCCATACGAACATCATTGGCAGTCGTTACGGGTAGTTGGAGCCTTCAAAAGTCCAACAATTGATTTAACTGCAATGTTTCCATATCGCCTTTGGGTGGTGGAGGTCAGATGGCAGTCGCTTCACGAAAAATATTGCAGTTTAGCCAAATCCGCAGTTAGACTGCTAAGACTGCGGACGGAAAGCTTCAGGTGCGACTGGGATTAACACTAAGTGGAAGAAGAAGATTTACTTCGTTTTACGGCTAATCTGATGCTGTTGATTATATTATTTTGCATTATTATATTTGAGAGTTAGAAACAGATCTTTATATTAATTTGTTAGAACGCATTTTCATATACATTACTTAATTTTATATTTTATCATTTACAGGGCGCATACGGCTTGCAAGGTGAACGAGGCGTTAAAGTAAGTCATTAACTTAAAAAATATTTTTTGCAAAACATTATGAACTTCCACTAGAGTCTGTTTTATCTCAATTCATTAGTATGACAATACCTTCAACCAATGGATGCTTTCAACAATTTTGCTGCACCATAATTTAAAATTTCTACCAGGTGCCAAATTCTATAAAATAAAGATAATTTCTATATAAAAAGGTACTATTTACCAATTTAAATAGCTTGGTGCCTTTAATTAATTAATTTTTAATGTTTATTCTTAGGGCTACAGTGGGCGCAAAGGAGATCGAGGTTCTAAAGTAAGTATAATAAATTGCAATTCTTTATTTACAAGTAGTAGTGCGAATATGTAGTGTGTAACAAAAATCTGTTACACAAAGATAAGACCTACCGTACTCTTGCGCAGCCGAGGTGATTAGGGTAACAGTGTAACAGTTGATTACTCTGTAACTCTAAATTAATGTTTAAAAAAAATAATTACAGGGAGACAAAGGCTACGTTGGCCCTATAGGTGTACCCGGACCACAAGGCTATGCAGGAAACACTGGACCACAGGTAAATATTATCTCACTAAGTAACTATTAACAAAATCGTATTTCATGTTCCATTTTTTTGGGAGTTTAAGAACTGAAAGTAAATTGTGAGTTACAATTTATCACCCCTCCTAACATACTTCCTCTATATACTATATTCTATAATATAGCCTAAAATATCTTATAAAGTACCTACATTTTAAATAGTTACCAAACTATATTAAATTTGCTACAAAGATTTCGCAACGGACTGTACACAAATACGTCAATTTTGACGACAAGAAAATAATCAAAAATTTAAAGTTGCCAATTCGCGGTCGCCCGCGGGTTTGACGCCCGCGAGTTGGTGAATGACCAATTTATCCAATTTATCTAACAGTAGTTTTAATTTATAGTTACTACGAAAGACAATTTCGAACAATGATGTTATTTTCATTATCTATGATATACATAATTGAGCATTTTTTTCTTTTCATAGGGTCTCCCTGGGGTCAAAGGTGATAAAGGTGATCAAGTAAGTACATGCAAGTATACATGAAATGAATTAAGAAAGGTAGATAATAATTTATACTTATAAAATAGTAGAGTACCTATTGGAATATACTTCCTTCAGAACAGTAAAGAGTGGTTTAAATATATGAATTTCGCATGCAAAATATAAACCTATTGAAATGTTTATATTTTTAGAAGGTCCAATAGAACATGCTTAGTGCATTGATCACACGCACCGAGTGGACTGGGAGACAGCGCCGAGTGCGACGTGTAAAATACTCGGCGCTATGTTCACACGCAACGAGTATAGGCCGAGAGCACCGTCTCACCACTTCACTGGGTGCATGTGATCAAGGCATATCCATGACTTCGTTCTAAATTTGACTGAATTTTTGAGAGTATTGTATTGTCACGAAAAAATTAATATAGCTTTCCTTTGCACCTTCATGAGAACCACGTATTTAGGCAAATTTAATTATTGATATTCTATTAATGATTTTTTTTTATTAGGGCAACAACGGTCCCAGAGGTATTGCAGGCCTTAAAGTAAGTATAAAGCTACTATTAATAAATAATATATATTTTTTTATTTGGTAATATAATAACAGCATTTAACAGCTAATACTGTTTCAGGGAATGAAAGGCGACAAAGGTTCAACAGGCCTAGAAGGTAAACAAGGCATAACGGGCAAAGATGGAGTTAAGGTAAGTATTCATAATTATTATTAGAATGAATCGGAATCGTCTTACAAATCTTGTATCAAGAAGAAAGGTTAAGAGATAGATATCTCATAAAGTCTATAGTTTAAATATAATATATATCAGTACATAGGTCTACTAATGGTAGGTACTATACTCTAGTCTAATTTAGGATGATAAATATGACAGATCAAGCCTATGAAGTACCGTATTTGTTTAGATACACCATACCGCTAAAAATTATGGTAGCACATAGACATTGCTTGGATCTACTTACTGTCATTTTGTTTCCTCTGTTTCAGGGAGAGAAAGGCAGCGAAGGGATACAAGGAGTACAAGGTTCTCAGGGTGAGAAGGGTGACGTTGGAAGAAGTGTGAGTATTTTTAGGTTATTTTGTAAAATTTTTTTTCGTGCGGAAATCCCCTCGGATACCTCCCATACCGGAGCCGGAAGGGGAGGTTATGTCAGACTTGACCGACTAAAACCGCACGCCGAATGTGGGTCGTGGTGCTAGGCCAGAGGTGAGGTTATCTTCGACATATCCCTCGCACCCTGGTTGACCCAGGGCCATCCCTTACGGTCTGGCTCTCCTCGGGAGGGGGACAACGGTATCCCCGACTCGCCCCCGGAATGGGGAGGCGTACTTTTCAGCGCGCCGCCGCCGTGGCCTGCTTCTGCTGGGGTGACAGGTGGCTCCACCCGTCACCCCCAGGCCCGCGGGTTATTTTGACTACAATAGGAGCGACTTCACCTCGCTATTAATGTTGGGGTTTTAACCCCAATGATGAAAGCATGCCCAATATGTATTATGATTATAAATAGTATAATTGTTTTTAATTCGTTACAGGGACCTAAGGGTGAATCAGGACCACCTGGGCCGGAAGGACCGCAAGGACCTCCAGGAGACATAGGATTACCTGTAAGTAGTTATTATAATGCATATTAATAGAGACCTATGTCTTACAGTTAGACCTGTCGTAATTTTTAGGACGGCCATAGATGTTCGTATGAGAATCAAGAGAGCTGCTTAACATACTCTTTAAGGCACGGAAACACACTGGCCAGACCAAAGCGGGAATCGAATCCGCACCCCCATCATAGCAGTAGAATGCACTATCGACACAAAAGCCGTCAACGTCCAATAGAGGTCTACTATAGGCAAATTTAATTGATAATAATATGTGTATTCAAATTAGATTGTGAATTTTAATGGTGCTAACATTTATTTTCTCATATAGGGACCTCCTGGGCCAAGGGGTTACCGAGGATTAGAAGTAAGTATTAAAATGTTTTAACTCTCTACTCTACAATGATAAAATATACCGTTCTCTTACCGGGGCAGGTAGAACACATTACCTACCTTCTTAATTTATGAAGAATAATTAATTTCACTGTTCATTATTATTACTGTTTTTTTTTTGTCGTGCGCAAGATCCCCACTGATACCTACATTTTATTCCATCCCCACGGAGCCGGTGGAGGCGGTTATGTCGGACTCGAACCGACTAAAACGCACGCCGTCTTGTGTCCTTGGTTGCCGGAGGTGAGATTGCCGAAAGCATATCTCTCGCACCCCGGCAGACCCAGGACCATCTCTTTCGAGATGGTCCCCTTCGGGTTGTGGGGACCTCGGTGTCTACATCTAGCCCCGGATACGGGGAGGCGGATTATGCGCCGGCCCCGCGGCCTGCCTCTGCTAGGGTGACAGGCGGCTCCACCGGTCACCTCCAGGCCAGCGCTCATGGAGGACGGAGGTCGTCCTGCGACCTCCGACGTCCGGTTCGCCTCGCTCTTCGCGGGCTTCCTGGGCCCGTGTAGTCCGGACCCGACCGGCAGCCTCTTTCTCGAGCATCACTTGCTCGCAGAAGGAGGCGGCCACACCCCAAGCGTTCGCGCATCGTACCATCGCCATCCACCCCCTGAGCCGCCACTAGGACCCGCCTCGGCGTGTCAGATTTTTTAAGAGATCTAGTTTTTTGCATACATACCCTATGAGATATTATCGTAAATCCAATGCCAATCCACTCCCATATAGGTTTTATTAAAAGACTATTATACTACTTATGCCTATAAACATTACTTTTAGGGTACCAGAGGGCGCGAAGGACCAACAGGTGACAGGGTAAGTAAATGTTTTCTCGCTAATCCTTGTGCATAGTAATGCCTTATTCATTTAAACAATTTTTTGTGTAAAGTTTACCCTTAATTTACGATATTTAATTAACAAATTTAACAATTCTAGGGTGAAAAAGGTGAACCCGGGCAAATGGGACAAAGAGGTTCTAAAGTAAGTTATTATTATATTAATTTTATGATATTATTTACATATTACGTGATGCGAAATCATTTTTTATTTATTTTTTATTTATTTGGACAACCAGTAGTTGTTACATTAGTACTTACATCTAAAATATGCTGCCATAACATTAAGTTTAATGCACAACATACAACTCCATGAATGTGTATTCACGTATTGTGATTTATTTCAGGGAGCAAGAGGCGATACAGGTGCAGACGGACCATCGGGAGAACCAGGTACACCGGGACGTGATGGATATCCTGTAAGTATTTATCCAAAAAAAAAAAAATGCGGAAGTAACTCTGTCTGTATGTCTGTCTGTCTGTATTTTTTTTCAAGTTACGCTTTCAAGCCTAAACCACTGAACCGATTTTGATGAAATTTGGTATAAGGGTAGATTAGACATTGAGAAAGGCTGTGTTTGGTCGCGATTACCGACATCCACGCGGGCGGAGCTGCGGGCAAAAGCTAGAATTGTATAAACTAAATTACAAATCATAGAATATAGATTGATAAATTGTAATTTAGAGTTATAATCAGACTTGAAGTTTTATATAATTATTTAAAGGTTATGTTCATTCAACCGGCGAGTGTTTTACTATTAATAATTATTTAAAGGATTAGCGTTTTATTAAATTAGTTGAGGCAATTTGAAAACAATAAATTCATTTATTGTTTTAAAATTGTTAACATTGAATACAAAATAGATGAAATATCCATAAATCCGTGAAAATATACGTAAATCCTCGCTATTTCTATAGAATTTTATAATGCCACAGTCATACATAACAAAGGAACCAAAGCATTGTTCCAGTTTATAATGTAATTTTATATAAATACAGGGCGTGAAAGGGGATCAAGGCTTTCCAGGATTAGTTGGACTAGCAGGTCTTCCAGGTGAAATGGGACCCCAAGTAAGTTGCAACTAAAACTTTTTTTATTTAAAATATCCCTAGGAATTAAATGTTATATTTATTATACTGCACTCCGAATAGATAGCAAATAATATTATGTTAACCACATCTACAGTATGATCCTTTGTTGTCAAGTGTAACATTGATTTATCATAATATCAATTGTAGCGTTATTATGATTCAAGATGATTTCACTGTTCAATAAAGTGTTTGCGTGTTGATAGCGTTGTGTAAATAAATGTTCTATATAAAAATTTGAATTTACTGTCTATTTCAGGGAGACAAAGGTGAAATAGGATTCCAGGGAGGTTTTGGTATACCGGGCATGCCAGGAAGAGATGGTGCTCGTGTAAGTAATCGATAGTTTATTAAAATAGATAAATTAAGCTTCCATGCCTCGATGGGGACATCTTCGTGGCCGGTAAGGACGATACGGTTATAAAGATTAGCGAGGATGCTTACACCACAGGCACCCTTTATCTTCTAAGCCTCGATGGGGACTTCGTCGGGTCTGACAGCTTTCCGGTTCTTCATGCCCTGGAACGCGCCAACTTTTATATGAGCTTTTGCAAATCTTGTTGTATACGTTTAATTCCTATTTACAGTAGGTACTTCTAAATATTGGGACAAAACTTGTTTTCAGGGACTTCCCGGCGCGCCTGGTCAGCCAGGATTGAGTGAATGTGGTAGTGCAGATTTTGCTAACGGTACGTACCTCTTCATTGTACAGAGTATAACAGATTAAAATACATACTTGATAATAATAATAATAATAAGAGTTGGGATTCAGATTCTTATCCTGTAAATTGATTATTTTTGGAATTTCGCCTAGAAAAAATATACCCAATATAGTATACCTAACCTAGTGTATCAAAAGATTGATAAATATAAATTGTCTTTGCAGGAGACGGGAAGACACTTTTATGCAGCTGATGTTACGTGAAAATTAACGTATTTAAATATTAAGAATGATTTAGATTGTCATTAATAATTGAATATAATATTTTTTGCATTTTTAATATTATTCATATTTTTGTACTGTAAATTGTAACTGGCTGTACTATCTGACCGTCACTGGAAAAACAAAACATCAATTATATAATCTCATAGTATAATACCTATAATATTCTCAGAATTAATGTTAAAGTTCGTTAATGTTTAAAATTTGGAAATATTAAAAATCAGCGAACAGGTTCTGAATTCCAGCTCGTGTTGGATTACTTAGAATAAACTAGCTGTTACTCACGATGCTACCCACGTGAAACTCTAACTAAATATTAACAAGCAAATATAATTTTGATCTGATATAATTTGTATTTTTAATTTTGAAATCTACCCAATCATCATCTAATTTTAACACCCTGTATTGATGACTAGCCTCATAACCATAATGTAGTACTTATAGTACATTCTAAATTATAATAACCTGGAAGTACAGTCAGGGTAAGAAAATATATCAAAAATCGATATTTACCTGTATCAATGTCTGCAATTATTCAGTCCTGTCAACGTTTAATTTCAAATGAATCGGATATAATGCTATAAAATTTTATATTGTTCTAAAAATATTGCCAGTTGCTACTGGCAATTTAAATAGAACAATTTTATTTTGGGTTATTATAAAAGTTTCATGTTAACATGAACTAGATATGGGTCAGAGGTGTATACTAGAATTTTCTCTTGTTACCATTGTAGTAAGTATAATTTTATTTGTACGTGTCACTTAAAACTTAATTAAAGCATATTTTTTCTTATTATTTTACTTTTTCAGATATAAATTACAATTATTTACCGTTTTCGAAGATTCGTTTGTCTATAGATGCCATATTTTCTGAAAAATACAAAGATCTTGAACAGATACTTGACGATCTCTACAGTAAATTAAGAGACTTGGAATCACACTGTACATCATTGCCTCCATGTGATCAAGTAAGGAAAATTCAATTCATATCGCTTACTTTCTATACGCTTAACATTTACTTACTTTAAAGATAGTAAATAGTTTTTGCTAAACAATGTAGAAAACAGCAATAAAGGTATAACGATAAGTAAGAGGGCCCGCTAGACGGCATTAGGCTCGCCCCCTACTCCGTCATGGTACCAAAAATCATAATTGGCAAAACGTGGGTGCTATACACCTCTGCCTACCCCTTCGAGGATTTACAGACGTGGGAATATGGATGGATAGATGAAATTACGATAGAGTTAGACTGAAGTTCATTTTATATTATTTTAGGACTTTTTTTCTGTTTGGTACCTGTTTGCAAATAAATGTAATATATTTCAGGTTTTAAGTTCAAAAGGCAACGCTGGCGATAGAGGAGCACCAGTAAGTTTTAAAACCCTAAGCGATGTTTCTAAGCAAAATTCCGACTTGCGGAAGATTTCCCCTTGGACGAACTCAATAAATAAATAGGCATAATATATCATCTACACGTGCTTTATAATTTTACATCGATAGATAACAAATACATTTTGTTTCATTTGAACTTAGATAATCACTATTCTGATGGTATGCATCATCATCTACTTATAACTTATATTTTAAATTTTCATGTTTCATATAGGTAAATACAAGATGTAAAAAGTTAAAATTACATATATAACAAATGATAGGGATAAAATATTTAATATACGGCTTTAAGAAGGACTTAAGCTAAAAAGTAAAACTGAATTAATTTAAAGGAGCCAAAAAGAGAAATGGTCGTTAACAAATCTAACTTTTAGTCAAGCTATTTATTTAAACTATTAATCAAGTATTTTTTATGACGATTACATGTAAATTATGCAATGTACGTAGGTAGAAAATCAACAGTTAGGTACTACTACTACTAGGTACCTTAGGTATTCTTAGACCATATTACATAGTCTGAGTCTAATGTAATATTCATCATGATCGTGTGTTTAAACAGGGCTTGACTGGACCAATGGGTGAAAATGGATTTCCCGTAAGTAAAAATCATAATAAATATGTAAACAAGATGAACCAATATTAATATAATAAAACGAGTGATACTTAAATGCAATCCCATCTTGACGATGCAAATCTTTTGAAATTGGCTTTATTTTAATATTACCAAATTATCCACAGGGCATTCCGGGGATAACCGGTGACGTAGGGATAAAAGTAAGTACGATATACGTTTACGGATAAGTAACTAATCTAATTCTCAAACATCACAAATAAATCAGAATATGAAACTGAACTCCGATACAAATTTAAAGAGGTTTTTCAGATCTTTTGACCAGAATTAGAATGAATGAAAGAGGACTAACCAAACAGGTGTATGAGGCGAGTGTGGATGGTACCGTCGGAACGGGAAGATCTAGGCGCACATACCTGGACCGGGAAAAGTTTTAGAAATGGGGCAGGGCAGGAGTACCCTAAACCGACGAGCATGCATGAAGAATGTAATGAGAGTGAATTAAGCGAGTGTAGTGTGTCAGGATGGTAGCAAAAGGAGATCCGTGATCTCTGCCTACCCCTATGGGAAACAGGCGTGATTTTATGTAAGTATGTATGTATGTTACATACAGTTTATCAAAATGTTAGATTTAATTATAATTTGGTAACAGGGCGAGCGTGGAATCAAGGGCGATCTAGGCTTTCCAGTAAGTACATCTTTTATATTAACTATAGATATTGATTGTACCTACCATTCTTCTACTTCTATACTACCTTTTACGCTTTATGGAAACACAGAACCGATATTAGATTAGGCCTTAAAAAAGGTTATATTTAATCGTTATAAGCAATATCTAATACTTGAGAATATTTAAAACACCATATTATGTTAATTCCTTCAATTCTTTGTCTAATACACGTAAACTTCTGGCTATAACTAACTAATTCGACAACGTCAAAATCAATTCACAATTTACCGATCTTTTCATTTAATTTTTAAATAAATGTATATGAAATTAGTAACTATAGTTTTACATTATTCTAATATTTGTTTATTTATTTAGGGTGCAAAAGGGATGAAGGGTTACAGAGGCTTTCTGGTAAGTGCAATAATTTTTCTACATTGAAAATTTCATAGTACACATATTGTCATTACTAGATCTAAAAATTAACCTTAAAGCTAAGTGTTTAACTTGACTAACCTGATTTATTATATAACTTGTACATTTATATACACCATTAATAACTTGTAGTCTCTAATAAGTAACTCAGGCATAGTACACAGGTTATTTAATAAGTAAGTAGTACACTACACTATATTATTATCTAAAGTAAAAGACTTTAGAAGGAATTTTTTTTTATAGCATTAAGTATGCTAACTATACAAATCGAATACATAGGGAAAAAGAATCTTCTCGGGCGGGACTCGAACCCGCAGTCTTTCCCTTACAGGGGGAATGCCTGACCAATTCGGCTACCGAGACACGCCCGATATGATTCAAATTTCCCATCTCATACGTCTATCATATCGGGCGTGTCTCGGTAGCCGAATTGGTCAGGCATTCCCCCTGTAAGGGAAAGACTGCGGGTTCGAGTCCCGCCCGAGAAGATTCTTTTTCCCTATGTATTCGATAAAAGACTTTAGATAATAATATAGTGTAGTGTAGTGATAGCTTACTGTTTGTAGATTTTTTTACCTTTATTAAATTGTAACATTATTACTTGTTTTTTTTAAAATGTTTTTGGTGTAAGTTTTTAAATATTTTCTTTACTAGATCTTACACTTAGCTTTAAGATTAATTTTTATAATCTTAAAGCTAAGTGTTTAACTTGACTAAGCTGATTTTTTATGTAACTTGTACATTCATGTACCTACACCATTAATTACTTGCTAATTAATCATTTTATAGGGCCCAAAAGGGACAATGGGTGAAGACGGTGTTCCAGTAAGTATAAGTTTAATAATAATAAAACTTTTTTTATAGCTTTTAAGTTAGCATAATAAATCCCTTAAAGACGGATATAAAGAGAAGGAAAATTTGAAATGATTCAGGTATGGCTCAATAGCTCAGTTGGAAGAGCATTCCCCCTGTAAGGGAAAGGTCGTGAGTTCAAGTCTCACTTGAGCATTTCATTTTTTCCCATGTTTTTCGAATAATAAAACTGTCACTACCAGGTTATTAAATTATGATTTTTATTAACGGAATGATTGAACTTATATCTTAAAACCATTTCTTTATACAGGGACTGCGAGGTAGAAGAGGTGACGTAGGCGATGACGTAAGTTTCTCTGATCCTTAGATCATATACTCACTGTATAGATACAGCACTACTAATAAAATGCATCGTTAAAACGGCTTGAAAAGTGTTATGTATGAGTAAGCTAATATCAATTAAACATTGTTCTTTAAACTATCTATGTATACGGGGTGATTTTATAGTCGTTTCGCGAAAAAAAGAATTTGGGCACAGTTTCGTTAGCAAAATCGTCTAGAAGTATTAATTTGCCGATAGAAAAATATTTTTTTTTGATCATGTATGGGAGCTGCGTTCAGGTGAAAGGGAAAATGGGGTTGTAAAAAAAATTATTTTTCTTTCGCCAAATCAATACTTCCAGATGATTTTGCTTTCAAAACTGTGAACAAATTCTTTTTATCCGAAACGACTATAAATTCACCCTGTATATCTGAACGGGTTAAATTTCATACGTCAAAATCGCAGTTCGTCTAGTCATTGCACTGTCAAGTTCTTGACTGTATATATTATGTTATGGGATGTATGTATATCAGAATCAGAATCAGAAGATCATTTATTTCTCTAGATTCAATTAAAATTTAATTTAATATTATGCAGTACAGTAAATTCGTGTTTCACTTTGTCCGCGAATGGGAGCTTTTGAAACCTATCGTAATCGATTCCTCATATTACTGGCGTTTATATAAATAGACGAGGTTAACGATAAACAATGGAGATCAACCCCAACTGTTAACCACTTGTTCCTTAAAAGTTACTTCACAGTCAGAGCCTACGTTGTCGAAAAGGGGCCAATTGTTTGAATGGTGGCTTGTATGTATACGTGAACTAAAGAATTTCATACCTTCATACCTTCATTAAACCTGTTAGCCTTGTTATTTATTGAATTAGGTAATTAGGAATTAGCAATCTGCGGTAGCCTAGTGGTATGGGTAATGGACTGCTGAGACGAGGTCTCGGGTTCGATCCCAGGTTTACCATGGCACACACCAATGATTTTCGATGCTTTTCGAAGTTATGTGTGTATTTATCGCAGGTTTATAAGTGCCCGGTTAATGGCAATAGGCTCGCCACCTATTACATTGGGACCTAAACATAAACTGGCGAAATATGGGTGCTAGCACCTGTGCCTACCCCCGTCGGGGAACACAGGCATGAGTTTATATTATGTTATGTTAGGTACTATATTTGTAAACGGTACTTTAGTTGTAAAACGTATTTTTACAAGAAAAATTGCATATGATATATTATGAATTAGGCATAGTAAACTATAAAAATGGAATGAGTTAATAGAAGAAACTGAATAAAAATGCAGTGGTACGAATTAAGAATGAAAATAAATTAAAATCAGTATGAACTAATGAATCTTTATAATGGTATGAGTTTTCGTGGTGAGAAGAAGTAGGTAATAACCCGCTATTTCTTACACCGTAGTATAGAAACTAGAAGCACATGTTACTTTTATCTGAAACGCGATTATATGACTTCATTTCAACTTTTACTTAGCTAATAAATTTTAATAATCTTAAGCTAATAAATTGGCTTATTGGACGACTTTTTTCGATTCGCACAATTGAACTCACACAAAACGTGCAAATCGACTCCTTTAAATATATTATATTTTCTGTAGGCGATTCGCACTAAGTCAATTTATTTATAGTCAAGGCAATCATTTAAGTAAATGGTATACTTAATAATGGTCTTCAGTTGGACAGCCATGTTTTCACTCCGGTTTATTTGAGTTCTATAACATCGTACACTGTCGTTATTTTGATGTGTACCCGGCATTAAAAAATATGCTGACATGTTTTTTTAATGTAATTGTTTATACAGGGATATGGTGCAATGGGTCCGGCTGGATTTCCTGTAAGTACCATTACTAACCACTACCCATATTGAAAGTCTGACTATCTGATAAAATAAATAAAATTGGCTCAGTAATTTACGTGTACGTCGCGAAAAAAAACAGACAAGAAAAAAGAAATATTTATACTTAATAATAAATATATAAATAATAAATATATATAAATAATAAATAATATATATATATATATATATATATTATTATAATAAATATTTATATTTTATAATCCTGTTTTTTCTTGTCTGTTTTTTTTCGCGACGGACACATATAATAAATTATATTTGGTATCCAAATAATTTTGTCGTAAGCAATCGTATTAAGTATATAACTTCTGAGTAAGATAATTCAAGTAAAATTTTCTTATAATTATTTTATTGTGTAATAACAACGAATACGATACGATACAAGTGAGCTGATTACAAACTTAAAAATAAAGTTTCCTGATAAAAATGTAACATAAATCAAGTTGAATCAGATAAGACAAGTCTTGTTTCACTCCTACGTATCCTCGAAAAAGGTGTTTGAAGGGCCCAGCTTTTAATTATTGCTGAAAAACCTTCTATTAAAATAAAAATAATCTACTCCTCAAAAAAGGTGCTTGAAGGGCCCAGCTTTTAATTATTGCTGAAAAAACCTTCTATTAAAATAAAAATAATCTACTATCTTAATATACTTTGGCATGACTTTCAGAGGCATAACAATAATATTTAACATATTGTTGTTTTTTTTCGTACCTATAATACAGTAGGCAACTATTGTTTCGGTCAGTTTTAGTCGCATAAACTTAGAAGGTAGGTAAATATATTTATTTATTTGTATTACATATAAATATTTTCATTTCACATAGGGTGTACACGGAGACAGAGGTGTTATGGGCCCTGATGTAAGTACAAACCATTAATCACTAATAATAAAACAAAGTCACTTTGCGCGTCTGTCCGTCCTTATGTGTGTTTATATCTTGAAAACTACGCTACAGATTTTGATGCGGTTTCTTTCTATATAAAGTAATTCAAGAAAAAGGTTTATATGTATAATGCATGCTTAATATAGTAGAGGGTGCAGTGGGAAAGGCATAGGACACCACGCGGACGGCAAAAATTGGCGGTACGAAGTTCGCTGCGTCCGTCAGCTAGTATTTAAATAAATCGAAACCCACCATCAGTGTTTTTTTTATACCACTTAGGTGGCAGACAAGCACACGGCCCACCTGATGGAAAGTGGTTACCGCGGCCTATGGACGTATGCAACACCAGGGGCGTTACACTCGTGCTGCCTACCCTGAAGAAACCTTATAATGCCCCTCTTGAAGAACCCCATATTGTAGTCGCTTGGGAAAACCATGGCAGGGAGTTCATTTCACAGCTTGAGCGTACGTGAGATGAAGTTCCTTTCATACCGCACGGTGCGCACCGTATTCGGATGCAATGTGTGGGGAAGAATTCCCTGTCTATGGCGAGCGGTGCGATGATAGAATGTAGTTGTGGGCATCATGTCAAATAATTCATCTGAGCACAAACCATTATATAGGCGGTGGAAAACACACAGTGAGGCAAAATCCCTTCTGAGGCTGAGAGGTCCCACATCGTTGTTATAGTAACGACTGCTGCTAAGAAATATTAATTTAGCTTTTACATTATTATTTTTTTTATAAAGGGCACGTCAATTTGACTTCACCTCGCCTGTTATTAAGCTAAAGTCTAAGTCTCGGAAAGAGGGTCACCATCGTAAACATAATTTGTATTTTCAGGGCATCAATGGCCAGAAAGGTGTAATGGGTGAAAAAGTGAGTATATTATTAGTCATCATTATAATCTCAGGGTTCTTCTCGGTTGTTGTCTAGGATTTCACCTCAGACTCCGGGTTGAATCTTAACAACATAATTAATATCCATTTCTAAATCCATACTTATATTATAAATGTGAAAGTAACTCTGTCTGTCTGTCTGTCTGTCTGTATGTTACGCTTTCACGCCTAAACCACCGAACGGATTTTGATGAAATTTGGTATAGAGGTAGCTTAGACCATGACAAAGGACATAGGCTATGTTTGGTCGCGATAACCGACATCCACGCGGGCGGAGCCGGCGGGAGAGCTAGTATCAAATAAAGTTGCATTATATTATTATTTCATATTTTTTTATTATTTATTGTTTTTTTTCCACAGGGTTCAAAAGGGCTGATAGGCTACACCGGGCAACCGGTGAGTATATTTTTTGCTCCATTCATATACCTAAAGGGGTATTTTTGTTTTCAACCCACAAGCTATACTGTAACACTCATTTTCAAGAGTTTTAGTAGCATACATATCTATGGTAATAATTACGAATAAAATATGATACAGAAAAAGTAGGAATTTTGCAAGATTATATGCGGTAGGTAATCCCCAAAATCAAGGCAAGGCGTTTATCATTTAATTCAGTATCTGTATCTTCTGTAAGAGCAATATGCAGTTTTTGACAATGATTCACAACAAAGATGTATTTCTCCGAATTAATATGCTAGAAACCATCTTAATGTTTATTCTTCTTAATGTAATTAATCAATACAGGGTCGCCGTGGGTCTCCAGGTGTTCGTGGCAATGGGGTAAGTAAGATATTTGTACTTAAAACTTTCCTTCCGTCCTTCTAGGTAAACGTGCTTGATTTTAGACCACAATATTTACAATCAGGTTTTTGAAGTCATACGTGAACCTGTGAAAGACTTATAATAGTCATCATCCAAAAGATCAATTTATGAAACCTTGACCAATTTGACTTGTCTCAATATTATGAAATGTTAATAGTATATTTGAAACAGTTTATTTTTCAAATTCTTTATTAGGTACCATTTATTGTTTTCATCCATACTTAATATTATAATTGCGAAAGTAACTCTGTTACTCTGTCTGTTACGCTTTCACGCCTAAACTTCTGGACCGATTTTTAAGAAATTGTATAGGAGTAGATTAGATCTTTAGAAAGGACATAGATTATGTTTGGTCGCGATAACCGACATCCACGCGGGTGAAACCGCGGGCAAAAGCTGGTACTTAATTATACTGATCGATAAAATACAGTATGGATACGACATATAGGCATTTACGGAAACAGTGAAGCGTCCTGGTCCATAGGAATGAAACAAAATTAAATTTAAACTCAAATTCGCAGATTTAAAAAAAACTAAATTTCCTAACAAAGTAATTATTAAAATAAATGTAGAAAATGTAACCACTTTTATAAGTCATTGATTCATTCACAAAAATACACACGCTTAGAATTTGCACAATACTTACTATAGGTACAGCTCAAAGCGGCAACGTGCCGCCAGCTGACGCGCGCTCGTGACCTACCTACTGAGGTAAGATTAGGCACCTATCACGAAAGTTCACTTAACTTTATAAACACCACTTTTTCACGGCAGTGCTTAAAAATGTGAATCTAAATTTTAGAAATGCCCGCCACTAACTTGAAAACATAAAATGATATCGCCAAACTAACTGTTCAACAGATTTCGGTTAGGTACCTACCTTGCTTTCAATTTATCAAATGCCTCAATAATACGGCTGCGAGTCACTTTCAGAGACACGTTAGGTACACTATACACTTCGTTGTTTTTTTCAAAAAAAGAATACGTACAAACTCGCACAACAAATTTACTAGGTAGGTATTTAGACTCATTTTCACCGTTAAAATTAAGGATAGAATAGCTAAACAAAAAATAAACACAATTCACAAACACAAAAAGAATAGATTAGTGTCAATTTCACTTTAAAAACAAATTAAAACGAGAAAATAAACCGAGAGGATCAAAGAACGACACGCGGTCCCCAGTGACGTCGCGGTTACTGACAACATTCCAGAAATTAACGAAACATAAAATTGTACCTAGGTTAATAAGGTAAAAGCACCAATGTCCATCTTTGAATATGTTTATTTTAGAATATTTTATTTATTATTAACCTGATTGATGAATAGTTGGAAGGTATTTATTGTCAATTTTCATGGTGTTCATTATCATGTCATCGTACGTAGTTTTCCTGTCAGAGTTGGAGGGTAGCCTGGAGTAGCCCGGTAGTCGCTCCCACAAAAGCCAAGATAAACCAAATGAAAATAAAGATTAGGAAAGCAGCCCTCAGGCACCAAAGTACAAGATATGGATGCAACCGGGATTAACACTGAAATTATGAGCTTTAAATTCTTCATTACGTAGATATTAATACTCTTAGATATTGAATTTGTTATGGAAAAATTATAAAGAAATCAAATACAAAGTGTAAGTAATCAAAGTTTATCATTGATAAGTAGGTACCTACTTATCAAATCAAAAAGTTTTATGTGTAATCAAAACAACCATTATTCTCTGTACGAGTAACAGACTGCCGTTAATCAGAAATTTACCCTACCGGCGGCACCCTTTGAGGTATTATGTCTCTCTCATTACAATCGTATTTTTACGAAATTGATGAATGGAAAAATGAATGAATACACAGAACGGCAACGTCGCATCGTGCAATTTTAATAGTAATAAGGGTTTCCATCTGCAAAATCCGTAAACCAGGACAAGAAGTTTTTTTTATACTACTAAGGTGGCAGATAAGCATACGGCACACATGATGGAAAGTGGTTAACGTGGCCTATGGACGTATGCCACCCCAGGGCTGTTACAGTTGGGCTGCCGAGCCTGTAAAAACGTCGGACGCCAGTCATCTCCGGAAAAGTCAAAACCACCAGATACGATAAGAAATCGTATCCGGGATTTCGTGCATGCATACCCCACTTTCCCAAGAGGTTCGCTCGTTCACTAGTGTACCGGAGCCGGACATGGCTAAAGAAGAACCAAGTAGGCAAGTGGAGGTAACATGGAACATCGGCACGCCGTATGTACTTTCCAGGCGGACGGTGGCCGTGACGGCCGGCGGCTGTTACTCTAAGCTCATTGGGGACATCTACCTGGTGACGGTCTCACATGCACCACATGGGCAGGTCGGAGTGGGTATAGTGCTCTCGGGTGCTACGTGGCTACAAATCCGGGGAAACTCGGACGGATGGTAACCCTAATGGTAGTATTTTCGTGCAATTTAGAGTTCATTGATAACTGCGATTCCACGGAGTGTTTAAAGTTGTTCAAAATTTTATAATATTAAAACCCTAGTTTCTGCCCTTAATACTGGGCCGATTTTGTTCAAATTTTTCCTATTTGAAGCTATGGGGGTACCAAGTATATGGTTTCAATTAATGCCTATATGTCGTATCCATATTGTATAATAACATCTGAATTCCTCTGAAATGCAGTCACTGCACCATCAACCGTTTCACTTTATAACTCATTATATTTATTTTCAGGGATTCGAAGGGAGCAAAGGACTACCTGGGATAGTTGGTTTAAAAGGCATAATAGGCGATACAGGGGACGTCGTAAGTAGCCATGAAAATATTGAATATTCCTTAATTTCCCATATATTATAGTTATTATTATCTTTTGTGATCCATTACTATTTATTTATTTTTCATTTAATTTTGTAAAATATATAACACAATACATGAATACATATTTGAAGTAATTGTATTTGCAATTGATGTTTTTGATCTAAATCTAAATATAAAAAATGAGTATTCAAGCCAACATTTCTATTTATCTAGGGAAATACGGGTGAATCAGGGTTAGAAATAATTGGTCCATCAGGCGTCAGAGGAATAAGAGGACCCGTGGTAAGTAGTACATTATGATTATTGTATCATTAAATGAATTAGCCTTTTAGTCTTATTCAGTCCCAATGATGGAAGGCATTGGCCGACGGTTTCTACGCTGGACAGACGATTGTTTCTTGCAGTGATATCAGGTGATAATACCTATTATTATCCAGTTTAAGTCATATTTTTTATGCAGAATACTTAATACCAATTTTAAAAGGATCTCTATTTTTAACTGTATTGTTTTTATACAGGGAGCGCGTGGACCAATAGGTTGGATGGGTGCTAAAGTAAGTAACTATGACTGTTAAATAAATAAATAATTCCAGTAGAAACTATTTGTATTATGGTACATTTGACCAGACGCGAGTAAAGTTTATTCTTAGAATAAACAACTAATGTCAGCCATATATTGGCTGTATAATGACATAAATGAAACTGTCTCAGGATAGGTATTAAAGTAGGTACCTACTAAGATATGAGTAAGGGGCATATGGGCACTATCTTATCCGTTTACTTGTCCGTGTCAACCAGTAGTTAACATTTGCAAATGTGCAAATTTTTATGTAATCTATGGCTGCGTTATGGTTATTTTCTTATTCATTTTACCATATATATAAAACTGAAAAGATGGTAGGACAATTTATTCTAACATTTGCAAATGTGCAAATTTATATCTAATCTATGGCTGCGTCATGGTAATTTTCTTATTTATTTTATCCCAAAGATATTAAAATGAAAAGATGACATGTTCGACAAATCGTCATTGATTGTAATACTTTACTAAAATACTTATTTTATTTAGGGTGATCCGGGGTACCAGGGCAAGGAGGGCATAAAAGTAAGTACAAATGTGCTAGATCTGTTAACTTTTCTTTAATTAATTAATTTTTATGTATTGCGTGCTATGGGGTTTAGTAACAAAATTGTTAAACTGAACAATAGAGTCCATAAAATAAAAACCAAAAGATTTTATTTATTTTTTAATTAAATGACAATGATATTTTATCGCAGGGACAAAAAGGCTCGATAGGAGTTGACGGACCCAAGGGGTACAAAGGCCTACAGGGATTCCCGGGAGCAATGGTGAGTATGAAAATAGAACTGTTTTACATAAAATAAAACAGATATTATATGCCGAAAGAAAGACAGTATTAAGTTGAAGAAGCTGTCAGTGATTTTTACCATATTTTAGAGTTATATAGTGACAATTCTTACCTTTTTTAATCTGTTTTTCGTTTTTGTTACCTTCCATCACCACTAGGGGCGCTGTTGCTTCTTACCAACGACGTACGCCAACTTCATAGTGTATTCTCGCCAGCAAGGACTTTGCTCGAATACTGTCTTTCTTTCGGCATATAATATCTGTTTTATTTTATGTAAAACAGTTCTATTATTTGCCTACCAGAAAGACAGTATTAAGTTGAAGACCTGTTTGTTTTCTGCTGGTGATGGTAACTAAAACGCTATGTGATAACTGCTAATATACAAAACAGTATTATTAAGCATATGATGGAAAAGGATTAGTTATTATGTATAACAATTATTAATCCCAATAGCAAGTTTAAACAAAACAACAACAACGGTGTTGTATGCTGTATGTATGAATTGAATTCCCTAATTGAGACTTTCAGTTTTATTGACAAAAAAAATCTATGTTATAGGCATGTTTATAAACCAACCTTTGAAGGCCACTGCGGTTCGGAAGCTACTCAAAGCCGCATTAATGTGTACTGCATTTAAAATAGAACTAAGTCATCCACCAAACTGTGTCCTAATAGCAGCCCTAATTAGCACCTCTATCTGAGGTAAAACAACTACTTACATTAGTACCTTCCGCTTCTACTAGAAGCATAATAATTGCAACTCTTGAATTCCCCAAGGAGAACTGCTATATGGTAGGTATACTGAACCTAATCAGTCAAATATTATTTGGGTATCCCATATCTTCTCATATATATATACAGTTGTTATCCATCCAATAGTATCATGGGTGTCAAATGATACACTTCTGCCTTCCCTTTGAGGATTAACATGTGTGAATGTATATAATATTTATACATATATATCCCATTTTGGGGAGTCTATGGCCTTGGGTTTACCTAAAGCAGTAGCTTTTAGGACATCTTGAATGAAAAAGTCTTTAGAACAATTGTCTACACTTGTAGCACAAGCACAATATGCTGAGACTGCAGATTTCAATACAAGGAGCTGCAGATCTTATTTGTTAAATTCATAACATAAAGAAGGCCATAAATAATGCCACATAGTATCATGGGTACCCTGAATGCTTGGATTATACATTAACTATTTAGACGCAGTAACGGTCACTACAATACGGAGTAAAAATGGCCACTACTTGAATGAAGTTTGAGATATTTTTAAAGATTTCATAATAGGCCCACAATGACAATTTTAATGGGCAATATGAAGCCAAGATGGCGCGATGAATTTTGTTAAAATATATAGTCAAAGTAATTATAATTCCTACATATACCTACCAGTGTTAACTGTTACAAATATTTATATTTACTTCTACTTCTTCTTATATATTGTGAGATGCACTGTAAGGAACGTGAACAAAATATTTTGCTTTCCTTCATACTAGCATGTATGTCTAGAGAGTGGTTGTCCGCTAACTACCAACTACAACTCAATAACTCCCTTGTATCTGTTGAGGATCTTCCGCAGATCCTTTATTGGTAGTCAATTAGGGCTCTCAATCTGAGACCGACCAGCCCAATGTACTTATTATTTGTCCCTATTGAGGGGTTAGAATCTTCCGCAGACCCTGTATCGGTAAGGGTCTATTAGGGCTCTCAATCTGAGATCGACGGGCCCAAGTACTGATCCCACTGTGGGACTTATTTAGAATGTGTGTTCCCTTGGCATAGTTCAGATGGACTGAGTTATTAAATAGGATGGGGAAAATCTCCCTCCCAACTGATACTTCCAGTTTGACTAAAAGCCTTGCAAGAGTTTGCTATACCACGTGGATGTGGACGATGGGTGAGTACCTTGATGTGAAGGGGTTGATGTATCTAAGAATCCATTTAACCTCTCTGGGAGGTAGCATGCCGTCAGTATAGTATTGTACTGCTCGGCAAATTGGAAAAGTCTACTGGACACCTCTAGACGGGTTAAGGGGCGAGTGCGCCCCTCGTTCCAATTGGCTATCTGACTAAACCAGTAACACATTCAATACCTAAACAAAACTGCTGCATACACTGCAAACAATTCCCTAGCATTGGAGTACCACTTTTATTGGTCTCCAATTATTTGACAACATAAAGTTGTTCAACTGCAGTCCCCAGCCCGCGTCCGCCGCGTCTGTAGTGATAAGGTGAGTCACGTTGCCTGTGTATCTCTTGTGCGCTGTGGTTCTCAATCCTGAGCAACCACTGTAATTCGCACCTCACTAGGGGAAGCAGAGCCCTTTTTCCTCTATTGGACTAACTCCATTTGTTTGACAACATACAGTGTTGTTCACTGCAGTTCCCCAGCCCGCGTCTGTAGTGAGAAGGTGAGTTACTTTTGTCTATGTATCTCGTGTGCTGTGGTTCTCAATCCAGAGCAACCACTGTAATTTGCACCTCACTAGGGGAATGCAGAGCCCTTCTTCATCTCCGATTGCTCTGTTTGAAGTAAAAACAAAAAAACATCCTGAGACAATAAAGTTGATGGTCTTAGTCATCAGGTTAACCTTAAGTGCCTTGCAACTATAGTACAGTCAAAAGCAAAAGTAGGATAATCAGTAGTTTAATTTATCGGATACCTATCTTATCTCTCAAACTTTTCATATAATACTAAACATTATTAAATACATCAATTTGTTCTCTAAGATTATAAAGAATACCTCACATAAACATCCAAAAACATTGATACATTATTAGGTAATCCAATGTAGATTTATTATTATATTTTAATATTTTTGGATTAATGGAATGGACTTTTGATGTTGACTGTACCGGATGGAGGCAAGTCATATCCGGTAAACAATTGGTAAATATACCTCTTATCTAAAGGAATCCGTGTTACATTTTTAGTGATTTAAGGTGAATTCACTTATCAATCCAACCTCCACTAAATGTATTATGAAACCAATAAGATTGCATTAAACTGACAAGGTCAAAATAAAATAAAAATATTAAAGTAAATCTTTAATATTTTTATTTTATTTTGACCAAAGTTTAACAAAAGGACCATAAACATGACTTGTCTCCAGAGGATTTCTGCAATCCATCTAGTTGCAGCTGCAATGGTATGAGCTGGTGATGAGAGGCTGAAAGGGAGGCTCTTGGTGGGAAAAATTATTTTCCATATAGGTATTACTCACAGAGATTATTTTATGCATAAATGTAGAAATGCCTGGGGCAATTCTTGTCATCCATCTTCCTTTTATAGGAACTGACCTCACCTATTTGGGAGATCAACTGATATGTTAAGTTCAAATGTATTAATTGAGGTGTCTGAGGTTGAAAATGGGATATAATGTCTCATTAAACATGATTTGAATGAGAAATAGCTGTTTCTCTAATTCAATTAAATTCCTATTGTTCTCTAATTTAATGTAATAAAAATGTGTTTATTTAATTAATTCCTATTTGAGTTATTTATGTATTACTTACTTACAATTCAAGGAGTTGCAAGATTTCTTAGAGGGACACCTATGTGACAACTTTCTTGCCTTAGGCAAGGTAATCAGGTCTTAGGCCTGGCGGGTTGCCGGCCCTATGTAAAATACAATAATCATAAAAAATAATGTTAAAATCTTTGCATGTTAAGATATCATACATTAATGTTTAGTAATTTTTCTTTCAGATTTATGAGAGTCAATTTATAGAGTGATAACACTGATAACTAGTACTATTTTTTGTTTTACAATATAGGTACCTACATTAGTATTTAGCTAGTTTTGTTTACAACTTAAACACTATGCCACCTTGGGACATCCTAACAATTCTACAGATGGAACAAGACTGTAAAAATGCAGTCACCGGGCACTTGGGTTTGTTGTTTATTAACATACAAGGTTTTAGAATGGCATGGATTGCTATAGTATCTTGCAAGACAGTTTTTATAGTTAATTGGTGATATAGATTGGTGTATTTGTGTTATAGATCGACTGATCAGTGCATGCCCTAACCTTTATTGAGGTGATCAAACAATTATTTAGTTTATAGGCCGGTTTTCACCAGGCTAGTAATTGCCTTGATGAATAATATAGACCCTCCAACAATTAAATCTTTTTAAACAATGAGGAGCTAGCAAACGAACGATCTTATTGTTTTCGTTAACCTTTATTTTATATTTCTTAACAATAAGCTTGAAGTACAAGCTTGTTACATCAGTAACTAAATGCAGTGGGTTATTATTAAAATTATTAAACATTTATCTTTCTAATATATTGCGTTGCGGAATATAAGACAAAGTTCCGACCAAACTTTCGAACACGTTTCGACGTGATTCAACCGTTGGACCTCTTATTCGGGGATAATGAGGTTAAGCTATCCTGAACTTCCGAAGATAAGGAACTGCTTTCGAATTTATTAGTGCTTCGCCCTCCCTCCGGAGCAACGATTTGGAGCACCATTGCTTTCATTAGTATGGTACAATATCTCTACTTACCTACCGAAGCTTTCGGAAGGAAACTACACTCAAATAAGATACCTTGCACTTATTTATGTAGCACTGTACACATACAAACGGTAAAAACATTGTAATTACTATATAATTCACTTTTTAATAAAAAATTTCTTGACTTTAAAAATTTTTCACCTTACGCGGTAAAAATCACAAAACGCTATGAAGTTGGCGTACGTCGTTGGTAAGAAGTCACAGCGCCCCTAGTGGTGATGGAAGGTAACAAAAACGAAAAACAGATTGAAAAAGGTAAGAATTGTCACTATATAACTCTAAAATATGGTAAAAATCACAGACAGCTTCTTCAACTTAATACTGTCTTTCTGGTAGGCAAATAATCTTACATTATTAATATCTTCACAACTGAAATTTCTATTACTACCCCTATATCTTCAGCTAAGTTAAAGAGAAAGCTTCTTTCGATAATTTCATATACTTTCAAGCAGTTGACGTTATTTGGGGCCTAGAAGGTCTTACTTTACCCACCAGGGTACACCATGGGGCCTATCTACCTTTATTTAAACTTTTATTAATTTCAGGGACCTACAGGCGTTATAGGACCAAAAGGATTTCAAGGTTTTCCAGGCAAGGACGGAGTAAATGGTCGCCAGGTAAGTAAACCTAAAATAATATACTTAAACTAGTAAGAGAGTGAATTAGCATTTTGGTCACTGTGCACCTAGGGGTTAGTGCCCCTAGGTGCACAGTGCACCAGAAGACACTATTTAGGGGCTCCTAGATAAGTATTACATGAACATGTCAGAATTTTACAAGGTTATACTATGCTAATCACGTCAATCTTTGGATGAATGGGTGGCCCATCCGCCTCGGAGAGCCGGTCGTTATCGGGGTATCTATCAAAGTTCAAAATCCTCGTCGAACTACAGAACATCGATAGTTTAAAATCATTATATATGATGAAATAAAGAATTAATTAATTTCAGGGGAGAAGAGGTGTAACAGGACTGCAAGGTTTACAAGGACTAAAAGGTCCCATAGGAGATAACGGAACCAAGGTAATTAACAGTGCCTACTTCATTAAAAAAGGTGAGACCGACTACCATCAGATCCAAAGTCAAAGGGAAAGTCTACAACTAGAGCATTGTCAGTTAATTAGCAAGTGAACTTCGAATCAAACTTAATGGCGACCCAGATGTTTGTACGAGTGTGTTTGTTCAGACCAATCAGTGTTTGGTTCGCTCTCTTTTCTCAAACGCCATTGGCCTGAACCCGCACTCGTAGGGACTTCCAGGCCGCCACGAGGTATACATGTCTACAGGTGAGCTTGACTTGGCTCCGAAGTTCATGGTGGAGCGCCATAGACTCATGAATATCATAAAAGTATTAACCCTTTCTTTCCTGAAAGTAACTTAACATTTAACATTAAAATTTAACATTTTTGCAAAGATAAAACTACATTTTTATGTTACACTTTGTTTTCAAGGATACTAAGTCTGAATAGCCTAAATCGAATGCATCAATGGCGAGTAGGAATATGTTTGAAATACAATCTAATAACCATATTTTTGTCTCAATAGGGCATGATTGGGATACCAGGCGAAAGGGGTGCTAATGTAAGTAAAATCCGTCACAAATATTTAGTATGTATTTAAAAAGCCGTATTTGATACATCTGTCGTATTTTTTTTTGTTGATATAGGGTCCTGTAGGCCCCAGAGGAGAAAAAGGTGATACCGTAAGTAATACCTATTTCTTTACAAAGCTATGTCATTCATCATTGATAGGCTTTTTGTATCTCTTTTACGTCCTTCAATATTTTTATAAATAGTAGCTCTGATGACTAATTTATTATAATTTCAGGGATTGGAAGGTGCGATGGGATTTCGGGGGCAAGAAGGTGACAAAGGTGCTCCAGGTGATAAAGGATCAATGGTAGGTTTTGTGTATATCATTTTAGATAGATAGATAGATAATTCTTTATTGTACACCAGTAAATTTCGGGGTTTGCTCCACTTTACCCCTGGTTTATAACCCCGGTGGTAGAACGGATAAAATTGGTATGCTCCATGGTTCCCTTCAGGGGTACAGTGGAGAAAATATCTATGAACCAACATTCCCCTCCTGAGTTCTTCTCTTTCATAGATTTAATTCTGTACAATATTGCCTGTAAGTTGCCTGTAAGAGATCGCTCTTAGCGATAAGGCCGCCATTTGTACATAATGTCATGTTATTGTCCATACATTTACTGTATTACTGGTGTACAATAAAGATTTATCTATCTATCTATCTATCTATCTACAATATCATAAATTTGTTTTCTCTGCCTTAAAATCGGTCCTAACGCTGCATCTGATTAATAGCTTATTATTAACTTCAAGGGAGCAGATGGTGAAATCGGCAGTCCTGGTACTTATGGTCCGCCAGGCGTTGAAGGGGACATCGGGCTCATAGTAAGTAGTTATAACGTGAATGTTAAAAAGTAATTAAACTTCATAAATTTAACTACATCTTGAAAATAATATCTGCGTTATTAAGCTTTATGTCCTATTTAGAAAAAAAATGGTCCCAATCAAATATAATGTCAATAAAATCTCTATCAATTCAAAAAAAATAAAAACCTTCTGAAAGACTTCAAATTTGAAGCACGTTCTGCGTTCTGCTGCTAATTAATGTTATTTTTTTTACAGGGATTGCCTGGCGACATTGGCGATAAAGGCTTAACGGTAAGTCTTAGTTCTCATTCTATAAAAATGATATTATTTTTTAATACATTTTCTTTTTTCTCTTAGTTATTTTCTGTTATTTCCTATATGTGTAAGTTTTTATGCCCATTTTATAAACAAGACATTAAAAGTAAGACAGAATAAAAAAGAAACCTTGAGTAATTAATTGGAGTAATAAACTTTACGCATATGCGGTTTATCGTTAGCTGGAAGATGTCATGGTTGTATGCTGGAAGTGGAAGTTTGATTGCTAATTGAACTGACTTTGACAATAGAGTCCGTTAGTTTTTAGATGTTTAACACTAATTGTTATTTATTTATACAGGGTTCGCAGGGATTGCAAGGTGATCGCGGTCCAAAAGTAAGTGCTACAATTCTTAGCTTCATATTCCAGAACAACGCTCTTCTATACTCACTCTCACAATGACCTTTACAAACTATCCTCAGATCTAGTTATAAGTCGAGATTCAGGACTGAGTACCGTTACGGAACGGGCCTTAGACACTCGCTCCCCATTAGCATCTAATATAAGGATACCATATCTGTTTAAGTATGTGGTACCTATATAACAAATACATCTCGTTGTGGTGATATTTCCTTGGTATTTTTCCTTTTCTAATCACAAAGCTTTATTGACGTTTAAAATAATTATGTTCCAATGTAATGAAAAAAAATCTTTTTTTCAATTTTAGGGAGATAAGGGTACTATGGGATACACCGGAAGACAAGGGCTACCAGGGTATTCAGGACACAGCGGAAATGCAGTAAGTACAGATTAAAAATTAAAAACAGTTTTAATAAAAAGAGTCGAATTGAGATACTCTTTTTTGAAGTAGCTAAAAAGGGTATTTATTTCCCTCACAAAAGTTTCAGGTGCATCCTATCATAGTGCACATGTGCCTGTAGGAATTTATTATTTTTTGAAAGGAGGTTTGAACTAAAGTAATAGGTACTTTTAATTAATTTCAGGGAGATGATGGTGACTACGGTCGTAAAGGATCGAAAGGTTATAAAGGAGTACAAGGGCGTCATGGATATTTATCTGTAAGTTGATACTAAAAAAATTTGAACGTGGATCACCAAAAAATCAAAAGTGCAGGTGATAATAGTAATAGGACTAATACACACTATACTCCGTCCATTATATTATTGTATTTTAGACAGCTCACTGACAGTGGTCGGTATAACTTTGTTCTAGCGTCAAATCTGAAAATCCTAATAAAAATTTGGCGCCAATACGTCATTTTTCATTGACAACGTCACGTCAGCCAGAAAGTAATTTTAGGGATGTAGTTAGTCTATCGAGTGTGTTTTTATTATAATTACTTGAAAATGTCACAATCGATATCGACTACTGATAATTATTCTTCTAAAAAATATTACATAACTGGCGGTTTTTACCGATTTCTAAACAACAATTCGGATGTTTATATTTTTTTATATTTGTATGATTTTTACGGAAAATGATTTTTGTAACTCCGTCATATGTAGACGGATTGTAAGAATTCTTTTTTATTTGAAAGAGGTTTATTCCAAAATGGCCCCATTTAAATTACATAAAGATCTGATGATGGGTTTCAGAGACAGACCACGAAATTCTTCAATAAATACCAGGAAATCAGCATGTTGGAATATTATTCTAGAAGTCAGTTGTTTTGTTTTGGAGATTATCGTGTGCGTTATGGCCCACAATCGTTTTCTATTACATTTTTGTAAATTGTAGGTATAGACACGAAATATCTACTACTCTATTATTATATACAGAAAGA
The DNA here is from genome assembly GCA_914829495.1 of Eilema sororculum. Taxonomy (NCBI): domain Eukaryota; kingdom Metazoa; phylum Arthropoda; class Insecta; order Lepidoptera; family Erebidae; genus Eilema; species Eilema sororculum. The sequence goes on along the minus strand of OU618545.1, from coordinate 7,875,016 downwards.
TAATAGATTATAATTCCATACGAAATCATATATTTACCATAATATTTTCATTTATAGATTAATAATTTTTTTAATCCAGGTTTTTAACTTCGTCGATATTTTAAATTTTCATGCAATCACTACATCCATCTGTCTAAAATACAATAATATGATGAACGGGGTATAATATTTTATCTACTACTGTAAATTAGATTATTACAATAAATGCACTCCTTACCTTAACAAGCAGGAGACAAGTAGACAAACTACCTATAAAAGAAATAAAGCACCATGGATACAGACAAAATTATAGATTCCAATATTATGTATAGCTGTGGAATGAACTCCCTGCCATGGTTTTCCCAAGCGACTACAATATGGGGTTCTTCAAGAGGGGCATTAGAAGGTTTCTTCAGGGTAGGCAGCACGAGTGTAACGCCCCTGGTGTTTGCTTGTCTGCTACCTAAGTGGTATAAAAAAAAACATAAATGCCTGAACACTTGGAAAATTAAATGACATTTACCTAGATCTACATGAAAATGGAAAAACTAGTAAAATATAGACTGTACAAAACTGTTATTCCACTCACGACAGTTTCTAATTTTTTTTAATTCAATAGTTGTTGCGATTTATACTTCCATATAAAATATTAACATCCATTTTCTATTTATCCTTATAGGGTTTGCCTGGCGATAGAGGTCAGCGAGGAGCTCCAGTAAGTAGTTTATTATTGTATTTTGATATTTAATTTTAGTCTGATACAAAATATTGTCCCAAAAATCTAATTTTTCAGGCTTCTATCAGCCTATTTGGGTGATTTATATAGAAGCTTCCAAACAAAAATGGAAAAAAGTAACAAATATTAGATCAAATTCTCATGGGTTTGATCAAAATATTTATTGTTGCGAATGATTTGTTCATCTTCATAAAGTTTGCCTTGAAACATGTGCCTTTCGTAAAGGAAAAAAAAACGCAGTTCCTTGCGTTATTATTTGTTTTCGTTTACTGAAGGCACATGTTTTTTTACTAATAAAAATTAAATTAAAAATAAAGCTTTAAATTGCCATTGATACTCGTGAATAATAAAAATTTGAAATCTCGAATCATTAACGTGTTATAACCTAACACCTTTTCGTAGGTTACCTTCTCGTAGTGATAACGATTGAAAATTATTGTCCTAATTTGGATTTATATATTTAGGGTCCGAAAGGAGTTCAAGGCGAAGCCTCGAAGGATGAAGTAAGTTAAACTTTTGGAAATTTTTCTTCTTGTCTTTTCAGAACAGTAATGAAAATTAAAATTCCACTTCATTTCCAATTATTTATTTTATAAGAATTCAAAACAAATATTCCTGTTCTCAGGGACCAAAGGGTGAAATCGGAGAGAGCGGCTTTGATGGCCCACAGGGTCCCCAAGGAGAAAAGGGACAACGAGTATGTGTATTACATTACTAATTAGCCTGCCGGATTGTATGAATCGTAAAGAGGACGGATGAAAGACGGCTGCATGTAGCCGAGATGCCAGTAATAAGATGGATGTGTGGTGTGACAAGAAAGTATAAGGTTAAGAATGACTACATCAGAGGAAGTTTGAAAATAGTGCCAATAACAGAAAAGCTGTGAAAAAATTGTTCGTCCTGGTCCGGACATGCTGGATACTATGGAAGTGGATGGCTACAAGAGGAGCGGAAAACCTAAGAGGAGATGGATGAACTGGGGCTCGATTCTACTAAAGCAAAACTATTGTCAAACCACAGAGATTGAAAAAAGCGGCAATACATTATAGACTTTAAGGGGACGCATTTAAAGTTCAATATTAAATAACTGTTAGCAGAGTGGATAAAAGAGTGTAATGAAATTTTGTCATTTAATTTTGGACCTTAGCGTATAGAAATAAAGTCTAAACTTTAATGCCGCTTTTTGCACTCTCTGTGGTTTGACAATAGTTTTGCTTTAGTAGAATCGAGGCCCTGTATGAATGATATGGCTAGGAAGGGAGTAAGAGTTGAGAAAACTGAAGGCAGAGTCCTTAGTTATTAATTAAATGTTAATTTGTATTTCAAGGGTTTACCTGGGAACGAAGGCTTTGAGGGATATACGGTAAGTAGCTTATAACTGCCTTATTTTTCAATGTTTAAGTACTTAATATAATTTTTGCTATACAATGCCTTCAAATTTTCAATAAAATTATATTGTTTGCGGAACTTATTCAATTCTTCTTTTACAGGGTGAAAAAGGTGATACCGGTTTTCTTGGCATACAAGTAAGTATAAAACTTTTTAGCTTCCCTTATAATAATTATGATTGTAAAGGAAATTATTAGAAAATACACATGCCTAATGTTCTTGAATAAAAAGTCACACGCTCAAATTTACTGTTTATTTTAGGGGCTGATAGGTATTCCAGGATTAGCAGGCAAAAATAGTCCACCGGGTGATATAGGGGAAACCGGCATCACTGTAAGTATTACAAAGCAAAATCTTTTCTATCGTGGCTCATATAAATAGTGGAAGAATACACTAAGAAAGATCCCCTCGGAGCAGAATTTACACAACACAAAATGAGCACTACACGCAAAATGTGCAAATCGCAGAATGTACAAAAGGCATAATGTGCAAACGCAAAACAAACTCGATAGGTTTCCCATATTTAATGTTGAATTTCCTATCGCAAGCTGCCGACTCCATTATAAGACCAGCATCATATAGCATATAACCTATGAAACTCGTCGGCTGAGGTAGGGTGGGGATACTTGTATTCTTTCTCCGTAACCACACAGTTTATTTTTGTGAATTGTTCTGATAAGATTGATAATGCTGTAAAAATTTAACCATGATATTTTTGTTTCATAGGGCCCACAAGGTGTAAAGGGTATACAGGGTGTTAAAGTAAGTATAATTATCTGTTATTTTTATTAATTAGATAATATTTCCATATGACAACATTTGTTCAACGTAGTCTTTATTAGCTTATGCCTGCCTGCATTCATCAGTTTCCAAGATTTGGGATTACTCGCAGCTAGGTACTGGTAGCATATCAAAACTGCAATGGTTTTTTTTTCTTTAAATTCAATCAAATATATGTCACATTGTTTGGCTGCTGTAGGTAACATAGTAACTATTTTATAATCTTTGCTATAGCACATGTAGTAACCTAACAATACATCAGCATATCAGCATAATAAGATACCCCTCAGGGTCACGTGCCGACTCTCGGTAGTAGCCATATTTCTCTTTTATTCTAATGACATTTAATTCGAGAAAATATTAGTTAGTTATATACGCATCCAATGTCCACCATTTAGACTAGATTTAGAGACATGTTTTTTTTTCAGGGCCAAAAGGGTCAAAGAGGTAGTTTAGGCAAATGCGGTTCACCAGGTGAAAAAGGAAAAGATGGAAAACCTGTAAGTCATTCAATAATACCTACTCGATGTAAAATAACAAAGAACTCAAAATGATCTTAATTTTGTTTTTTGACCCCTTTCAGTGGACCGATTGTTCTTATATTTGGTATAAACACACCTTTAGTTCGGAAAATAATACCATATAAATCAAAAAGTTTGATTTGCTCTTAATACGAGAGTTTTAAGATCATTTTGAGACTTTGTCGTCAAGATATTTATGACGCTGACTGAACACTTTAATCATTTTTCAATCATCATTTTCTGAGCCTTATCCCAATTCAGTTGGTTCAACTTCGATATTTTTCATAAAGTGACTGTCGCTAACCTCCACAATTCGCAATATCAAAGATCTATAGTTCTCCATTCTCCCTATTGTTATGTTTATTATTCATTATTTCAGGGACCCCCTGGCCCGCCAGGTCTACCAGGTGGCAAAAAATGCGCTGGTTCGTTACTTCCAAACCGTTAGTACATACCGTAAACCAATATCACTGTTAAATTTTAAATTGCCAATGACATATCAAATCCATATTAAAATTTCTATTCCAGAAGTAAAATGTTCAGATTAATAAAAGGAAAATGAATGGAGACAAGTACGAAGATTATAAGAATCAAGAACGTTTAAATTTAGTACAAATTTTAGCCTTACCTTAGTTTATTGTGAGCTAAATCTGTTAATAAATAAACTAAATATATCCTACTCTATTCTATATATCAACACATGAACGTAGGTACCGCACTTAACCTCACAGATAAGAGGTTATCACCGTATTTAACTCATTAATATCATATGATTTTACATTGACATAGTCATTGAAATTACTATTATAATTATCAATGGGATGCTTACCGTGTTCATTTCTTTCATGTATTGTCGAAATATCGCAAACTCGAAAATCTGTGAATTTTTCTACTAGACTATGTGCCATTCATTCGTACTGACATCTACAATTTATATACTTAATAGGTAAATAATTACTATTAGAGATATCGTGATATTTACCATGTATTGTTTCGAGTTTCCGATATTTTGGCTCCGTTGTTGCTGTCCTCTGAGATCGTGGTGCTTGCAACAGCGCCGAAATATCAGAAACTCTAAACGATACATATTCAACTTCATCTTTATTAGATTTTTATTTTTCAAAGATATTGTTCAAACTTCTAAGTGTATGTTTATTGTATGATTCTACAATGATATTATAAAAGTGATGAATGAAGGTGCTGATTATTATTATAAGTCCATTTTCATGAAATAATCACTTTTAATAGGAAACTCGTGTTAAGTATTTTGCTATCGACTAATAAATGATTTTCACTGTATTATATTGTTTTATTTGATATCTCTTTGTAATCAGCTACATTAAATTCAATAAAAGAAGCGCCTACATACTGTAGTCATCATCCTCTGACAATTTTCAATTGGGATTAACTTTCAGTTTTTGAACAGATTTCAAGTATTTAACCTGGTTCGTGTGCTCGATCAAATCATCACTTAGGTACAAGATATATGACGCTGACTGTACATAACAGCTCTACACATTGTAAAGAAACCCTATAATTCAAATCATAGCTCAAATCCACTGATCATAGATTACGACGACGTCTGTGGCGTAGCGGTAGAATTTTTGACTGCTACACAGGGGACACGAGTTCGATTCCCGCTCAGTGTAAATATTTATATTGGTATGGGTGTTTCTATGTATCTATACATATAATAAATCTGTAAACGATCGATGTCTGTACATGGAAAGGAAATGAGAAAAATTGTTATAGGGGGACTTTATAAACGTAATAGAAGCCAAATCAACGTTTTTTGGAATTTTTGTCTGTTTGTCTGTTTATCTGTTTATCTGTTTCTCTGTTTCTCTGTTTCTCTGTTTCTCTGTTTGTCTGTGAGTTTGTGCACGCTAATCTCAGAATCGGCTGAACGGATTTGGTTGCGGTTTTCACTAATATATTGTAGTAGGCTTCACTTAACATTTAGTGTTTGTTTTATTGAAATCGGTTCATAAATAAAAAAGTTATGTCAATAATAGCATATCACGGCTAACAATTTGTGATTGTGTGAATAAATCGAACCAATAAAGAAGCTACAATGCTTACAAGAAGATATTATTTTGGTCATAGGAATCTGAAGAACTTCGAGAGGCCAGAGTTCTATATCTCAGCCAAGTCAGGTCAGGTTACTGCAGAATCTTCGGCACATCAAGTGTCTCGATAGAATTCACATTGTTCTCGAACGAATTTCTCTCGAATCCAACAAATTAGTAAGAAGATGGTTCGGTATAAAGACTCCTGGCTTTCATAATTAATATCATCACGCTATTATAATAAGGAATGGGACAGAATGTTTTTATGACATAATATGTAAACGTCTATTTCATACTATGATTTCATGGTAACTGTGGCTCAATACGTCTGCGGCGGACTTATAACTTAGCTGAGTCGCGTTCAAATCCACCTAAAATTTATTTTTCCTTTTTTATGGTTTTTAATTTACTTTTGTTTAACTTTTTTATTTTATTGTGTATCTGTTGTATTTTATTGTATTTAAAGTTTTATTTGAAGTAAAATATAGTTAGTATTCTATAGAATTTAATTGAATTGAAAAACAATCAAAATAACAACAACAACTAAGTTCAACGAACTTTTTTAAATTTAAAATATACTACGTTGACATTGACATGACATGCTTAAATAAGAAAACTTCCATTATGTACATAATGATAATATTCAATAATTATTATAAATAAAAATCTAGAACAAGATATGTGCAAAACTGCAGGTTCAAGCGTCAAAGAATTCCTCCCTATCGACGTCAACCGGGAGGGTGGCCAGAAGGCTGGCGGCATTGCCACGCTGAATGGCAATGCCAATCCTTTGCGCAAGGAATAAACCAGCCCTCTGATCACGGGTAGTGTCTATTAAACGTTTTGTTATGTCTTTATATAATAGACGTGCACTTGGACCCCATGATCCCAGCGTCTCGACTCCAAACGGCTCAAATATGTAATTATTACTTAAACTACTATATTTGCGCCGTTTGAGGGTCTCTGCCGAAGCAGCAGCAGCGCAAGCACAGTTCGCAGTACCTGAAAGATGAGAAGGCGCAAGGGTGTCAGCACATGTTGCATCCCAAACCAAATGCCTACCCATCTTCCAAGGCACCAATGACATTCCATCCGGTCTCTTGCCATCGTCACGCACCAAACCAGAAGGTTCTAATACGGCTGGAACGCCGGCGGTGACAAGAGCCCGACGGATTATGTCATTGATGTACGCGTGCCGCGAAAGCCGACCCGCGCTCCTGCTGCATGAGAGACCATGGTGTCCAAGGCTACCAACTTCTTCTCCACAGCGACATCGATGCGGAGAAACGCAAGGAGCACCTAAACGAAGGCAAGCAGTGATACGGAAGGTGTTGTCGTCCAACATGGTACCAATGTTGGGCGATGGTAGTGCTTGAAGCCAAACACCAGATTCCCATTCCCCCACAGCCAAAAGGCGAGCACGCTCCGCATCATTGGTGGAAGTAGAAATGAGATATTTTCTCACCATGTTGCAGAGCCGCACGTCCCATTGTCTCTGGGAAGATGGGTTGGCTGGCAAATTAGTGTTTGGGCAAAACGTTTTCCAAGCACTTAAGGCTTCGGCCTTGCCTGGCACTTCCGAATTAGTTAGGCTAGGGGTTAGGATTTTTCTAACTAATTCATCCGTGCCATGCACCGAAGACAAAAATGCTGGTAGACTTACGTCGGTAATTTTGCGAACGCCGAGCCCGCCTAGACGCACAGGCATGGATGCCTGAAGCCAGACTCGGTCATTCATATCCACATTTAGAATTAAAAAAGGCTGTGTGATAGTAATAGTAGAACTTATTATATAATATTCTTAGATGTATACCAAATTCTTCATTTCGGAGAATGAAAAAGTGGTCCCATCCGCCTGAGAAGTCATAAAACTGAAACTGGTATCCCCCATTGATACCGATTCCACCACATCGGGGCAAGCACAATATTGGAATCAAACCGATTAAAATTTAACAGAGGAATGGAGCATTGGGGGTATTCTGGGGTTAGGTACCCCAGTATACCTACCTTGGTTACCTATCATAAATAGGCGGTCTCAACGTGAAGAGCAGGTATTGCTTCGGCTAGGGTGATGGGTAGCCTAAGCTATCACCATCAAAGCCGCGCTCATGGAGGAAGTAAATCGTTGCACCTTCTCTGAAGCACATTACGTATTCTGGGAGATAGTTGTCCCTATCGTTACCGTCTCTACCACGGTGAATGTTCTGATGAGCTATTCTCTCTCTCTAGATCCTAAAAAGAAGAAAACACATGTGTGGGCAGAGCAATACAGTTCTTAACCGTCTGATAAAGAAATGAAGTTCCGAACAGCTTGGTTCGAGGTGGCATTATTTCTACCGTATATGACTGACCGAAGGAAGGAGAGATTAGTTGAAAGACTCCTAATAGGCTCTTTCACTCGCCGTAGTGCGGTAGAAATGGTAAAAAAATAAAGTTTAAAACTAAAATCCGACTACCGAAAAATCACGCTTTGAAAAGTAACAAACAAGAAAATATCAAGGATAGCCGTGGTCGTATGCCACTTACTCTGACAAAACAATATATTCTAGGCAAAAGTGGCATACGACCACGGCTATCCTTGATATTTTCTTGTTTGTTACTTTTCAAAGCGTGATTTTTCGGTAGTCGGATTTTAGTTTTAAACTTTATTTTTTATTTATATTATTTTGGGGCTAGGTAAAGTTAATAATTTATACATATTTGAAATGTGCTTCTTAAGTCCTTTCATTTGATACCAAACACGGCATATTTATCTCAAATTTATTTTTTAACACAGTACCTTATGAGCGCTAGAGGGCGCCACACAAGATTGAGTGACACATCATATAGCCTATAACCATCGGACGATAAAGCCGCTTGTAACGATACCTCATTTGTCCAGTTCTAATAAGTAGTTGAGGAGATATGAGGGAACAAATGAACATACATACATACATACATACATACATACATACATACATACATACATACATACATACATACATACATAGCCTGTCAAAATCATAACCCTCCTTTTGGCTTCGCCGTAGTCGGGTAAAAATACAGCCAGAGAGACAACGTCTTTATGCAACTGCAGACATTATACAATGTTAGTGACCTGATGACTACCAACGCACGCCGCTGCGATATTATCGATTCCGTCTAATAAGTAGGTATCTAATAGTAAAAACGTAAATCTATCCCAGAAATGATAACAGTACGCCAGGAGAAGCCAACCGTTGTATAAGTTATATAAAAGATACCGCTGCTCCTATTAGATAAATGAGACTGAATGTGGACAGAGAAACCGAGAGAGAGATCCGGTAAATTTAATCAGACCAAAAAAATCCGCCACGTGGACATCAACTCCAGTATCAATTTGGAAGTATCTACATCATCTGCTGGAAACAAGCTTGCCAATACAAGGAATATATAGCAAAATGAGGCTATATGACCCCATCCCAGTCAATGCTGTATTGCTCTCTTGCCCACTGCGCCCCTCTTCTCTACGTGTGTGTAAAGCAATGAACAACGATGTGACTGTGGTCGATGGAATTTATCATAAATCTGGAACTACCCACCATTATCTCAGCAAAGAAGAGAACCAATGCTCACTGCTCAGGGCGTGCAAGGCACCGGGTTTTCTTGAAACTATTTTGTGTGATACTTGATGTACTTATTTTAATTTGTTCAGTTCGTAAGTGGTGGCAGCATGTGTTAAGAATTTGGGAGGAAGGAAGAATATTTAAACCATTAAAACTGGTGAACATTACCAAGTCCACAAATAACAATGTTCATCACATACTTGATAATGATTTCGTCAGCAAAATGTTGAATTTTTCAAAATCCTTCCGCAATATTTGCCAAGCCCATAGAAGAAGTCTGCCAATTTTCGTAGTTTTCAGTAGTTTAGCCCTGTATTTATAAGTCAGTCACTCAAAGGAGTGTCTTCATAATATTTAATTTAAAAATACAAGGTGGAAGATGTCAAGCGAGTTTTTGAAATGATTTGAATACACTTTTGTTTCTTTTTTTAAATAAAGAAATGTTTCCTTTGCGTAAAATTCACTATTTCCAGTATTTCGAGTACTTCCGCTCCAGTTGGGATGAAAATCTTCCACCATGTTTAATGATGAGTTTGAGCTATTCCGAACTAAACGCGGACGAAGTCGCGGGTAACAGCTAGTAGGTAATATACTCAATACTCACATGTATTTAAAAAAGGACTTAAGTATGTTTATCCGCATTCTAGTAGGTACCCATAACACAAGCTATTTAAGCTATGCTTACTTTTGGTCTAGATAGTGCTAGGTAGAATGTCCTACAAAATGTATTTAAAGCCAAAGTCAAAGTTATTCATTCCCAATCTCAAACAATAAAATTGTTTCTTTTTGACGTCAATTTTAATTTTACATAATCTAAGTTTACCACCACATCCAAGGCGCTCGCTGGTGCGGTTGTTAGACGTCAATTTACAACAGTTAGGCTAAATGTGTATTATTAACTTGCAAGATAATATTCTGATACTTATGCGAATTATCTATTCATGTGTTTAAAGGTCAACTATTTATCGTCTTAATATCAACATTGAACTTATTTGACCCTACTTAGGAAATTGGGAATCCCCGATGTAAGTAATTGCAATCCCTATTGGGCGCTTACAGAGTAAATACAAAAAGAAATTGGGTGTATGGGCCATTACTTTTTTTTATACCACTTAAGTGGTAGACAAGCACATGGCCCACCTGATAGAAAGTGCTTACCGCGGCCTATGGACGTATGCAATACTAGGAGCGTTACACTCGTGCTGCCTACCCTGAAGAAACCTTCTAATGCCCTTCTTGAAGAACCCCATATTGTAATTACGCTTATATATTCAAAGCAACACCTACTGAGGGAAGTCACTCTGGCTATTATTTTTTCTGACATATAATATGTTCTGTGCTCTGGAGTTCTTACTCCTGGCAGAATGGGTAGGTACTGTCCATAAGTGCACGTTGGCGATACCCAACTTCAATTCCCTATCCCTATCCCTAATTTATATCGATTATTTCCAGGGGACTGGGGAGGGTAGGTAACAAATGCTAACCAAAACAGGTTGGTTGGTTGGTGGTTACTTCTCCCGGCGAGGTGATGTTGGCAGTGTCCCTGGACATCTCCAACGCGTTCAACACCTTGCCCTGGAGTTAGTAGGCGTGAGATGTCGTGCGGTGTCCCACAGGGATCGGTCCTGGGGCCGCTCCTGTGGAACATCGGATACGACTTGGTGCTGCGCGGTGAGCTCGCGTTCGGTGCCACCGTCACGTGCTGCGCGGACGACACGCTAGTGATGGTGAGTGGTGCTACATACCGCGAGGCGACCCAGAGGGCCACGACCGCTGTTGCTCAAGTCGTGGATCGGATCCAGCGGCTGGGTCTCGAGGTGGCTCTGCACAAATCCGAGGCCTTGTTCTTTCATGGCCCTCGGCGCTGTTCACCCCCGGGATCTAGCCTGACAGTAGGAGGTAATCCCATCGACATCAAGCCCCGGTTGAAATACCTGGGGCTCGTACTCGACGGTCGGTGGGACTTCGGAGATCACTTCCGAAGTCTGCGCCCCAAACTGTTGGTGACAGCTAACGCGCTGGCGCGGCTGCTGCCCAACTTGAGGGGCCCGGAGGACTCCTGCAGGAGACTCTACGCGGGTGTCGTGCGGTCCATAGCCCTATACGGGTGCCCCGTGTGGGCAGACACCCTGCAGGCCAGGTTCGTACCCCTGCTGCATGCGCCGCAGTAGAGGATGGCCTCCAGGGCCATTAGGGGGTACCGCACAATATCCTTTGAAGCGGTGAGTCTCCTAGCCGGATCGCCACCGTGGATCCTGGAAGCGAGATCCCTTGCGGCACTGTATCGGTTCCGTAAGGAGGCGCGGGAGCGGGGATACGATCCCGAGCCCAAAGACATTCGGGCCTAGAGATCCCGGCTCCACGGGATCATGGTGGCGGAGTGGGACTTGAGCAACCACGCGCAGGGCATGCCGTCATAGAGGCGGTAAGGCCCATCATGGGGGAATGGCTAGAGAGGCCACATGGCAGCCTCTCGTCTCGACTGACGCAGATTATCACCGGGCACGGGTGCTTCGGGCGGTATCTGTGTCGGATCGAAAAGGAGCCAACGTCCGAGTGCTATCATTGCGACGCGAGCGAGGACACAGGGCTGCACACGCTCACCGAGTGCCCGGCATGGGCCGGTCCGATGCGGGAGCTAGTGGCGGCCCTGGGAGTGAGCGTTCTCACCCTCGCCACCCTGCTCACAGCAATGGTCCGCTGCGCGGACGCGTGGGTGGCCGGCGTCACCTTCAGCGAGCAGGTATTGGTCGTGAAGGAGACAGCGGAACGGGAGAGGCGGCGCGAGCGAGAAAGACTCGCGGATCGCGCCGCCCGCGCGCAACTCGGGCGTCGGAGGGCACTGACTGACCACCGTCTCCCATGAGCGCGGGCCTGGGGGTGACGGGTGGAGCCACCTGTCACCCCAGCAGAAGCAGGCCACGGCCGCGGCACGCTATTCAGCGCGCCGCGGCCGTGGCCTGCTTCTTCCGGGGGCGAGTTGGGGACACCGTTGTCCCCCCTCCTGAGGAGGGCCAGACCGTAAGGGATGGCCCTGGGTCAGCCGGGGTGCGAGGGATATGTCGATGACAACCTCACCTCCGGCCTTTTTTTTTTTTTTTTTTTTTTTTCGTGCGGAAATCCCCACGGATACCCCCCCTGCCGGAGCCGGAAGGGGAGGTTATGTCGGACTCGAACCGACTAAAACCGCACGCCGACTGTGGGTCTTGGTGCTAACCTCACCTCCGGCCTAGCACCACGACCTACATTCGGCGTGCGGTTTTAGTCGGTTCGACTCCGACATAACCCCCCCTTCCGGCTCCGGAAGGGGGGGTATCCGAGGGGATTTCCGCACGAAAAAAAAAAGAAGGTTACTTCTCCCTACAGATATCATTAATAAAATTAAATGTCGGTTTGAATAATACTGTGCGCATATTATTTACTGAGCATGACATCATATTCTACTCTTTACCTACACAATGATAACATTAATAAATGGATGATCTTTGTATACAATTTAGTCATTAGAGAATCCGCAATGGATGTAAATATGTGTTATTTGTTTTTTGTGGTTGTTATATTAGCGCATTCACATGGACAAGGTAATGATTAAAATTATTTTTAACCGACTTCATTAAACGTAAGTAAACGAAATAAGTTTGTGCTCTATTCTTTTATTTAATTTCATATTGTTTCTAAGTTTTTAGAAATATATAAATATCATATACATGCAGGTGAAAGGTGCAAGTGATCGGTGATAAATTAATATTGTTTGATCTACCACCGAGAGATCAACGGGTACCTTTAAAGTAGGTGAATCTACAATTTTTATTACAAGGGATGAAACTCGGGTGATCAACGGGTCCTGACCCAAACCATCTTAATTCATTGAAAACTCAAATGACGCACTATAATATTATATGACTAAATTAATGTAGGTAGGTACTAGCGTAGATAAACATTTTTGAAAATTAAGAAACTGATTGGAGTGAAGCTCCAAATAGTTGTTAAAGGAAATATTAAGAGTGCGCATAAAGCTAGAAAAAAGTCAGATTTCACCCGCACACTTCATACGTCCCGCTCTGGTCTGTCCACACGTCTGTCGTCTCGCAGTATTTTGTGTAGCAGGGTGAATTTCAACAGGTCCAATAAAATCTTCATTCCCGTGGATTTTTTTACCTTATGTTTTAGAATAAAAAAACATCGCATTTATTAAAGGTTTTGATACTATTTGTATTCTTGCTTAATATCTAGCAGATAACTAAAAAAACTAACGAGATATACAAGATTAAAAATTACATGCCACGGCGATGAAACATGCGTGTACGGCAATGAAACAAGCGTCCACGGCAATGAAAGAATTGTGCCAAGGGAATGAAAGATTCAAACACAGAAATGAAAATCCATATAAAACATAATATTTTAAATAACTACTTACATACAATAAATACCAATTTCATAGGTTAAAAATCTGCAAAAGGAGTACAATTAAACAAATATAGAATCAAAGTTGACGGATCATTTATTTAAATTCTTTCACACAAAAAAGAAGTTAACAAATATGGTATACTTTTTTAATTATTTTTTTATAGCAGTGCAGTGTGTGTGTGCGTATGTGTGTGTGTGTGTGTGTTTGCGCGTGTGTGTGAGTGTATAAACGAGTGATGGATTACCATGTTCCATCATTTTGTAACATTAACATGGAAACATTTTTGTAATTGATTGTTCAGTAAAATCTTATCAAATCTTTCATCGTATAGTCGTAAGTTTTTGAATCCCTACAAAAACAGGTAATGATGATTATAATGCCTAATCATACTATGGCGATGAAAACATAAGTCACGGAATTAACACATGTGGCCACAGCAATGAAACTAAATTGTTTTACAATGCATGGCAATGATTTTTTTTTCATTGCCGTGTTTTTTTTTCATTACCATAGCAAATTTTGACCACGGAAACTACGGCAATGAAAGCACGGCAATGAGAAACAAGGCAAAAATATAAAATAATAAAAAATCTAATAATTATTCGTAGTATTAATCACTTCACAAAAATAAACAAGAGAAATGGCGTTCTATTGATTGTATAATCAAGGGGATAAACTTATTGAAATAGACAGTTATACCTATCCACGGCGATGAAATAAAAAATGTCCAGTAACATAAAAATGGTATACTTACATTTATGGTGCCAAAACGCAGGTACTTGTGTACTTCCTTCCGCGTCGAGCACTTAGGCAGCACTAATATGCAACGTTTAGCGCATATAAGGGAGGACACACGTCGTTAGATAAAACAATATTCTAAAACATGTTTAGAACACGGCAATGAATGGTGATTCTGGGACAAGTGAATTTTCATTAACCATTCGTTGTATTGTTTAAATATTTCAATAAATGTATTTCGTAACAATACTTTAACTATTCACGTATCAAATAAAAATAGGTATTAATAAAAATAACCAATAGATTTTTATCAATGAGGTATTACGACACAATAGGTGACGTGTGGACAAACACGGCAATGAAAGATTTCGAGGTTTGTGATTTTTTTTTGGAGTACCTATAATCCTGTTTATTAGAATATTTAGTGCTACACATAGATCACTATTTCACCTAACTAGCAAAAAATGTTAGAGCATTATAACTATGATTTTTAGTACCGATTTCATCGATGCCACGCAATTCTTGGTCCCGGGAAATTCACCCAGCAGCTAACCGCTGTGTTTAGTACGCAGGCGCACAGTATACCCAAGATAATCAGATAAAATTTCTCAAAATACGAGCTGGATCACTATCTATAAGGTATACTTTGAACACACAATAATTTTATTTTTGGTGATAGATAAAATGAGTGGGATTTGTAAAATAAACATAAGTATTGATATAAAACCACTTTTACGGATTCTATCGCGTATATTTGTTATTATTTACTTTTTAAACCGACGTTTTGGCTGCTGCAAATTTACGCAGAATGAGCTCACTGCGTTGGTTGTTAAGTCTTGCTGGATTTTGCTGCTTACTGGGTTTGATTAAGTGGATGACTGCGTCCCAAGCTGGTGGTACGTTCCATCCATCCTCTCTATTAAAATTTGGGTGTTTTTTAATTTCAATAGCCTCGCGGAGCATTCTAGGAATACATCGATGATCTTTGGCGAGTATCTTCAGATACTCGCCAAAGAACATCGATATATTAATAAATTAGTATATTAATATATAAATTTATTTTTGGTGATAGATAAAATGAGTGCGATTTGTGAAATAAACATAAGCAGCTTAGCTTTAATAAACAGTTTAAAATATAGTGTCAAAAAATGAATGCATATTTTTTGAAATCGTCAAATATTTATATTAAGTCATTTTTATCACGATATAAATTTTAATAAATTTTCACTGTATTATTATAATTTGTTGTGTTCGTAATAATAATACTTAATAATTATTATAAATAAAAATCTAGAACAAGATAAGTGTGTGTCTCTTGTTGTGTTTTAGATAAAATCTCTCTAAGAACTCTGACGATTCGCTGCATAATTTTACAGTTAGTGCATAAATAATACGAAAAAGTAAGTTATAGAAATATTTATTTCAATAATAATTACAAAATGCTTACATGTAATATAGTTTCAATTTTGTTATAGGTAGATAAGAATAAGGTAAACAAATGTATATTTCATACTAAAATTGGTTCAAGACGCCTAAAGATATTACTTTCAGTTCATAAAAGTAGACGATCACTGTAGAAATTTAATTTGAAAAAATATATTTTTCATCTATAATTGGAAATACAAAAAGAGTTGAAGCTATTCTGTGTATATGACGTCAATAATGTGGATATTATATAATTATATAAAATTTCTTAAATGGCCTCGCCATTTACGAAATTTTGTTATTTTGGTCGACATATGTGATTTTAGACATGTGATTTCATAGTTAAAACTGTATTAATTCGAGTTTAAATGAATAAATAAGAAAGATCATCTCAAATACTAATGAGTAAATGAGCTAGGTACGGTATTTACTTATTTTTATTACATGATTTTGAATATTCTACCTGAAACCTACGCCTATTTGTGAATTTTTGTGGAAAAGGTTTAGGAAATGACCTATTAATTATTGTTTTGACGGCTAAAACTTACTACGTATTTTCCTGAAAACTATCTATTTCTTGAGTGTATTACTTTTAACTAGTTCATAAAGAATATGAAACTAAAAATATTAAATGTGGACAAATTTTTCGAAAAATTCAAACCTCAATTGGACTTCAACGCCAGAGTAGTGAACCCTGGCGTTCCAGTGCTCTTACTCTGAGCTAACCTTCCACGGGCGGTCGTCCGTGTTCCGTGTGGTCGAATTTTTTTATTACTTGTTTTATATTTTTGATTTGCTTGATTTATATAAATGAATGTTTAACCAAAGCAAAGAAAATGACTTATTATGTTGTGAGATTTTGAAACTCACATATCTAAATATATTTTTTTATAAACAGTACTAGTCGGGATGTTCTCTACATTAGAAGTTAATCTGAAAAAAAGGCAAAATAAATTGTCATGGTTCTAATAACTTCATTCACATAATTTTAACGTAAAGTTACTAAAAAAAAATAAAAAAAAAAACAACATGGTAAATATCCCGGTGAGTAATCACACCACATACGGTGGTATATCACTAATGTGAATGACCATGTGAATCTCAAACCATACCATTCTACTTGTTTATATTACACTCGGCGCTGGCTAGCCAGTTCCTTTGCTTGAACTTAGCTTACACGCTACTGCGTGTCTAGATTATAAAACGTTGCATATTTTTAAATTCTATTTAGAGAATAGAATCTTAAATGTTTACTGAATGTGAGACAAAACAATTGCAATAAGCTTACAAGTTACAGTTTTTACTAAGCGATGCGACTGGATCGGATTCATCAGCTTATGTTATATTACGAGCTGAAGCAACTCTGAAAAGCATTAAAATTGATAATACAATGTATAAGTACTTCCGCAAAATATAATTATATCACTGCTATAAAAAATAACATTAGTTCCATACTTCAAACGCGAGGTGGTCTAAGACATGTATTTGATTTTCATATACTATACCCGGGCTGCCTGGCAACGGTTGATACAAAAATTGTACTGAGTAACAAACTAAAGAAAATGAAGAAATATTACTTTCGACAATTAGCCATGAGTTGAATTCTTAGTTTTTTATATTCCCTTTTAGAGTTTATATTTTGATTTTTATTATTTCCCATAATATCGACGAACTTTTTCGACGGAAAACAGAACAACTAACAGTCCTATCGTCTCAGCTCAACGCAACGGAGCGACCCCCCGACTAATTGATGAAACAACAGATGACCGGCACCTCGCGTCAGTTGCGATAGCAAGAGACCGTTATGCGCGGAATAAGAACGTCGTAAGCGCCGAATTCGTTTTTTTTAATTACTCGTAAATTCCAGATAATTTTAACAAAGTGAAAAATTGAGTCACTAGGTTTTATAATTTTATACTTTGTACATAAAAATTGACTCAGTTATATGAATAATCATGAAAATAAATTAATTTTAATCAAAAATTAGGCCTAACTTTGTGATCTTATTTTATCGACAAAATATTATTATTTTATGTTTTCACCAAATTGAGTACCTTTCAGATATAACGTATTTTCTATTTAAAAAAAGCAAGTTCATTTGTGGCACACTTTTGGGTATAAAAATCAAATCAAAGATCGGCAATTTTCCTTTATACCCCCTCTTAACCAATATAATGTAAATCCTAGACCATGAAGTAAGCTTCATATTTTTATTACATAATACGAGTAGGTGTAATAAATATTTATTGCATTATTGTATTGTTTTTTTGTTGTAGCCCAGTCAACAACATCGTCTCATAGTGACTTGGTAAGTAAATAATAATACATACATACATAACATCACGCTTTTATCCCCGGAAGGTTAGGCAAACGTGACTTAACACCCACATTTCACCAGTCATTTTATTCGGTCCCTCGTGACAGGGGGTGAGCCTATTGCCGTATTCCGGGCGCTACTGTTAATTTGAGCCATGCATTTGAGGCTGAGTCTGGGCTATATATCGCTGGTTAAATGCCAAAGGGCCACAACGCAAAAAAATCTGAAACCAATTTTTTTTTTAAAATAGCATCCAAATCATTATAACTTTTAAATTCGGAAAAGACACCCGTGATTTTAGCGTCAGAAATGGCCAAATCAGACAAGCGCCTTTTTTGCATTCCGCGACTTTGGTGACTAACTTCAGGACGAAACAGCCACATTTTGGGTTGAGCCCTCGTAATCGGCGTAAGTGCACGTATTTTATAAGACAAAGGGCCATATTGCGAAATATGTCTTAGTTTTAATTAAATTTTATAGAGTAAAGTGTAAAAAAAAAAATTGGATTGTGGCCGTGTGGAATAGAAATATCAAATGAGTACATCATTATTTTATAAGCCAAAGGGCCAGAGTTTTATATATAAGAAAAAAATAAATACATTACTATTCCTATACGGAAATTTGATGACATACGGAAAATGTTTCTTTTGTGGCTGTATTGTTGTGTGTAATGGTTCGCTTGTATGTTTTTTTTTGCCAGTTACTAAATTTACCTACCTTAACAATTAGGTATAGCTTGTCGAAGCCCAAACGTGGTGAAAGTGGTTGGGCGAGTCAGCCCAACCATTTCTCTCACGCATACAAACAAATTATACCTATTGACGATAACATTCCTGAAACAATGGATGTTTTTACTATTTTTACACTGAATATGATGTGAACGTTATGCCAGTTTAGACAAGCTACAGGTACTCGTACCAATAATATTTTTTTTTTTTTATCGTGCGAAAAATCCCCACGGATACCACCCCCACGGAGCCGGTGAAGGCAGTTATGTCGGACTCGAACCGACTAAAACGCACGCCGTCTTGGGTCCTTGGTTGCCGGAGGTGAGATTGCCAAAAGCATATCTCTCGCACCCCGGCAGACCCAGGACCATCTCTTTCGAGATGGCCCCCTTCGGGTTGGACCGAACCGGGGCAAGATGGGGACACTGTGGTCCCCATCTTGCCCCGGTTACGGGGAGGCGCATTTTGCGCCGCCGCCGCGGCCTGCTTCTGCTAGGGTGACAGGCGGCTCCACCGGTCACCCCCAGGCCAGCGCTCATGGAGGACGGAGGTCGTTCTGCGACCTCCGACGTCCGGTTCGCCTTCGCTCTGCGTGGGCTTCCCGGGCCCGGAGTCTAGTCCGGACTCGACCGGCCGCCTCCTTCTCGAGCATTACTTGCTCGCAGAAGGAGGCAGCCGCACCCCAAGCGTTCGCGCATCTTACCATCGCTGTGAGCAACGTGGCGAGTGTGAGGACTCCCACCCCCAGAGCCGCCATTAGGACCCGCCTCGGCGTGTCCCACGCCGGGCACTCGGTCAGCGTGTGCAGCTCTGTGTCCTCGCTCGCATCACAGTGATGGCACTCGGACGTTGGCTCCTTCCGGATCCGACACAGGTAACTCCCGAAACACCCGTGTCCGGTAATCACCTGCGTCAGCCCGTACGAGAGGCTGCCGTGTGGCCTCTCTAGCCACTCCTCCATGATGGGTCTTACCGCCGCTATTACGGCGTGCCCTGTACCAATAATATCTGTGCTGCCTGACCCGTAGACTGTTTACTGCTGCCGTGGTTGATGAAATCATTAGGATTGGACAGTAGGGTCTGTGTTTGTATACGTATATCATTGCTTTTTCTTTATTTGTAGAATGAATACACGAGCACAAAAAATGGAGATCTTCAAACTACCTCAACACAAAATAACACATTCAACTCAACTCCCAATATTGTTCATCAAGAATTGAGCTCACCGATACTAAACAGTCTGAACAATATAAAATACCGAACAAGATAATCAATAAATGACACTTTTCTTTAAGAGATCGAGACATTCTATGGACAGCTGTATGCATCACGGATGACTCAACCGAAGGGACATACCGATAAAAACTATAGAGCCCCACTCACGTGCCATTACACCGAGTAGATACCCGATGTCGAGCAGTGCGAGATAGAGGCGGCTCTCTGACAACTGAAGAACAACAGGTGCCCTGGTGATGACGAAATTACTACTGAGCTCTTGAAAGCTGGTGGGGTTCCTATACTGAAAGAGCTAGCGAGCATCTTTATCCTTACACTTAGGGCATGGAGCCGGACTGCGGTGGTACTATTCTTCAAAAAAGGTGATAAAGCGATGCTGAAGTACTACAGGTCCATCTCACTCCTGAATCATGTCTATAAACTCAGGAATCGTCACAAATTGCCTCGCGTGTAAGCTCGACGAGTTCCAGCCACCGGAACAAGCCAGGTTTCGAAAAGGCTCTAGCACCGTAGACTACATCCATACTGTTCGGCAGCTCGTAGAAAAGACCCAAGAGTACAATCAGCCGCTGTGTATGGCGTTTGTGGACTGCGAAAAAGCGTTCGACTCCATCGAAACCTGGGTAGTTCTGGATGTCCTGCAGCGGTGTCGTGTCGTGGTGTTACATCGGGGTGCTGAGAACAAGCATCTCAGCCCTGAGGCTGAGATGCTTGTTCTCAGCACACCGCCACAATGTCCGTCCAGCTCCAAGACCAGAACCCATAAGCCTCCAGCGTGGAGGCATGGGGATGTTATATTCCCCTTGAAGGATAAAATTCGAAACGATGTCATCCGATAAAGAAATACTACTGTACGGCATACGACACAGCTTGCAGAATAAGTAAGCTGAAATGGCAGTGGGCTGGCCACATCTGCCAAAGGACCGACGGCCGTTGGACCTACGAGTCCTAAAGTGGAGACCGCGAGAAGGTAAACGGAAGGTAGGGCGCCCTCTAGCCCGACATGGACTGACGACTTAAAAAAGTGGCTGGGACAGACTGGATGTGGAAGGCGGAATACCAGCCGAAATGGCGCACACTGGGAGAGGCCTATGTCCAGGAGTGGACAGCGATAGGCTAATTGATTGAATGGGTAGTCTATAAGTTTTGTTCCTTGTAAGGCTTAGATGACTATAACATTGTGAATCATAATGTTATGAGCAATAACACACTTTCCTTTTTTTCTTTTGGAATTTTAACGTTTTAGTTATTTTAATAAAGACGTGATGTCCTGTAAAGTTGGGTCGTTATTATATCATGTTGTGTTATCCTTATTCTTTTTATGTTTAGCTAAGATTGATTTTATTGGTTTTTCGAGAAAAATGTTCATTAAACATTACTTATCTTTCATTATGTGGCATTTTATTAAATAAATATGCACAGATTCAACACTCATTTTTATAAGCAAAACGGACTCATGTGATATTATACTTTCGTAGATGCAAGCTGCTGAAATAAGTTAGTATTACATTAATAAAGCTCTAAAATACGCATCGAATGATATATAACACATAGATGTAGCACTTATAGATTCTTAAAAAAATTAAAAATATCGCGGCGAGAACTTTGATGGGCTCTCCTGTAAAATTTACCATTTCCGTAATGTGGCCCTCTGGAATTTAACCAGCGATTTATCTATCTGATGTTAAACAGCCGTATCCCTTAGTCGCTTTCTACGGCACCGCTTGGGAAGAGATGGGGTGGCCCAAATTATATTCTTTCGGAAACCACGCGGCTAATATTATCATGTTATTCTACTACAAAATCAATTTTCTCACGAATGGAAATTTCGTTGGTATAAAATGAAGTATTCCATGAAATAGCCCAGTAGGTGTAGAAGACCCCATGGGCGTGGTGACGGGCCAAGCCTCCAGTAACCACCTGTGCATTAAGCGTCTCCCACCACGGTTGTTACACCCGAAGAGAGCAAACGATGGCTCTGGGTAGGCAAGAATGCGAAATATCTTTCACCAGCACTCTCACCTCCTGCACCTATGACCCTCAGATACCGTACATTTTAGACGGTTTGAGTTCGACATAACCACTGGGGACTGTGTACATTATAAGAAATAGTAGTTAGGTATAGAAGACTATTGATATTTATTTATTGTTTTAGGATTTTGCCGATGAAAATCCGCCAATGTCGTCAAGTTAGTATGATTTAATCGATTTTAAACTACGTTACAACTATGAAAAGACTCATATTTTTGGTAAACAATTTTGGAGACCTAAAATAGATACGCAATAGTGCAATCCTAGTTACTCAAAAGTAAAGCTGATTGACCATCCTAGGCAATGCTACAGCATTAGAAAAGAGTAGGGTCACTCACCAGTAACTGTTTTGCAAAGAGATTTGCATGTTTACCACTCAGTGATATCTAAATTATTCCTCAATTAGGAAAATCAATCAGTCTTTTAATACATTATGTTACATTTACAGATTTTGTACACAGAAAACACATCAGTTCGTCAAGCTCATCTATACAAATAACGGCGCAAAATAATGATATCGTTGTAAGCTCAACAGTGGATCTATTACTTTCTCGAAAATTGGAAGAGCTCGAGAAAAAGTTTGAAGGACTCAATGAGAAAATTATGCTGCTGGAAATACGATCACGATCAATGGAGGTAAAAAAATTCGTTTACATTTAACAATAACTTTTTGTATTAGGCAATATTACATTTCAAATAGATAAACAAGAAGAAATGTTTAACAAAAATAAATAAACTATTTATATACACTGTTGATTACAAGCATATGTATTCAAATGATAAATCATCATATAATCGCTGATCGCCGCAGCTCCACCCGCGTGATATAGTTTTCTCGTTCCCGGTTCCACTAGGAGCACATTACCGGAATAATAACGTTGTGGCTTCAAACGTCAACAT
The DNA here is from genome assembly GCA_914829495.1 of Eilema sororculum. Taxonomy (NCBI): domain Eukaryota; kingdom Metazoa; phylum Arthropoda; class Insecta; order Lepidoptera; family Erebidae; genus Eilema; species Eilema sororculum. The sequence continues at coordinate 7,852,175 of OU618545.1, read as the reverse complement.
CCCAAAATGTCCCCTGGAACCAAAATGTCAACTTCCCATAATATCCCTTTCCCAAAATACTCGGGGATAATGTGGCCACATAACAGTGAAATAATTTTTAAAATCGGTTCAGGGGCTCAATTCACTAACTTACGTACTTAGTTGCGTAAATTTACGTATGATTTTACTGACGTAAATATACGCAACGTGCAATTTCGGTGAGTAACCTATGTCAGTTTCCAGTACAGACTACCACGTAAATATACGCGACATATTATGTCATATGACATATGACATTTATGAAAATAATGCCAGACTAAAATATAACTTGAATTGCCAATTTTTTTTCAATAAATTCTTATTATAAATTTTTTCAATCTCATACATAAATCTTATGTATGGAATTGTTTTGAACTATGATTTAATTAATATTAGTCTTCTTCTTTTCGTGTCAACGATTCACTTTTATGAATAATTACACTATTCGGGAATAGAATTATGCTATCTTAATCGCGCTGTCATAATATTAGTAGGTACTTATAACTATTATTATTATATATGTGCTTCAAAAAAATCTATTTATGTTTAGATGAATATAGGATATATTTTTTATCATCATTGCACTACAGTTTAATAAGATACAATTATTGTAATGCATAAGTCATTTGTATTTTTATTTGACATAAGAAATAAGTTATACAACTATACACAGCAGGCTGCTAGAATGGCAACATTATAATACCAACTGATCGAATAGTGATATATCCAAGAAGAAATAAGAAAACCTTAAAAAACGAAGTTGTTTTGTGGTCTATGGTACCTATGATAAACAATTTTCTTATGTTCTGAACATTCATTAAAAACTTTTTATAGCGGAGCGGTATTGCATTTCTACCAACATAGCATCTATTTAAAGGATACCAAATATTCCTATTGTTGTACATATTAGTAGGTAACACTCGAAACAAATTTTGGTTGTACTATTTGTTCGGCTTTTTCTAAAATGTATATATTATATAATATGTAATATGTAATTCAGTCAAGAAACTCGTGTTGATTGAGGATGGCGCTGCGGTGCGCTCGACAGTTACGCAGATGGCGGGTTAGGCCCGTTATGGAACATAATAAAAAAAAGAAGAACCAAAGAATGAATTTCCTTTATTCAATTCAGGCACTTACAGAGCACATTTGAATGTCTTTTTTTTCTTCGTTTTTTTCGTGCGGAAATCCCCACGGATACCCGCCGGAGCCGGAGGGGGAGGTTATGTCGGACTCAAACCGACTAAAATCACACACCGTCTGTGGGTCGGAGTGCTAGGCCGAAGGTGGGGTTGTCATCGATAGCCCTTGCACCTCGGCTGACCCAGGGTCTCCTCAAGAAGGAGGGACGACGCGCGGTGTCCCTAACTCGCCCCCGGTATGGGGAGCCACGCTTCTTAGCGGCCCGCCGCCTTGGCCTGCTTCTGTTAGGGTGACAAGCAGCTCCACCCGTCACCCTAGGCCCGCGCTTATGGGGGACGGAGGTCGGTTTGTGCGTCCGACGTCCATGTTGCCTTGTTTGCGAGTCTAGCTCGGTCACGCCGCCACTCCCTTTCCGCCGTCTCCTTCTCGAGCATTACTTGCTCCCAGGAGGCGCCGGCCTCCCATGCATCCGCGCAGCGGAACATCGCCGCGAGTAGGGTGGCGAGCGTGAAAACTCTCATTCCCAGGGCCGCCACCAGCTCCCGTCTCGGCGTCTCCCACGCCGAATACTCGGGGAGCGTGTGCAGCCCTGAGTCCTCGCTTGCGTCGCAGTGATAGCACCCGGATGATGGCTCCTTAACGATCAGACGCAGATTCCACCCGAAGCACCCGTGCCCGGTGATAATCTGCGTCAGCCGATACGAGGGGCTGCCATGTGCCCTCTCTAGTCTCTCTCCCCATGATTGGTATGGCCACTACGACAGCGTGCTCTGCGCGTAATTACTTAAGTCGTCGCTCCCACTCCGCCACCATATCCCTGTGAGGCCCGAATATATTCAGGCTCGGGATTGCATCCCCGCTTCCGCGCCTCCTTTCGGAACCGATATAGCACTGAAAGGGCCCTCGATTGTAGGATCCACGAGACTCGCCACAACGAAGGGTATCGTGCAGTACCTAATAGCCATCGTCTGCTGCGGCGTACGCAGCAGGGGCATGAACCTGTCCTCCAGGTTTCCAGTTTATGGTTTGCAAATGGGTACCACCTGCTATCAAAGTTGTTTCGATATTTTCAGCATAATTTTTTAAATATGGTTAAGTTTATAATATTTTTACTTCTCTCATGTTCGATGAGTAGGTTCTTATTACCTCCAAATGAGAAAAGCCCTAGGGCGGTAAGTAATTTAAAAAAAAAACACTTATTTCCTTAACAAAGTTCGCGTACATCTAACCATCATACTGGCATAGACATCATGCATTCAGCCCAAAGACCAAAGAGGTCGCTTTGCTATTCAGCCTTGTCTTCGTGTGCGTATAATAGTCATCTATTTTAAATATCAAAAACGCGAAACTCAATTTCATTCTTGAAAAAAAAAATTAAAAGTTCTTTACTTGATTCTTTTTAATGAAAAAAGGCGGAAATAGAAAACTTTTACTTTAAATATTGTTTGTTTTTGGATTTTTTTTTAAACATCTCAAACTATTAATATACCCAAAAAACCTGTCAAAAGGCCGTCAAGCTGGGTGCCACCACTGTTAACATGGTACATGTTTACGATGGTGACCACCTTTCCGAGACTTTGCTTTTAGCTTACCATCAGGCGAGGTGAACTGAAATTGACGTGTCCTTTATATAAAAAAATAGGTCCAAGATATATGGCCCGAGCTATACCTTGATATTATGACCATTTTGTGCACCTTGCATGCTCACTGTACATACATGGTGGTATTGATTTACGGCGGCGGCGCGCTGGAAAGCGCGCCTCCCCATTCCGGGGGCGAGTCGGGGACCTGGGTCAGCCGTGGTGCGAGGAATATGTCGATGACAACCTCACCTCCGGCCTAGCACCGCGACCCTCAGTCAGCGTGCGGTTTTAGTCGGTTCGAGTCCCACATAACACCTTCCGGCTCCGGCGGGGGAGGTATCCGAGGTTTTCGCAGGCCAAAAAAAAGGTGGGATTGATTTATGAGAAAAAGTTAAATACTATGTTTATCAGCATTCTAAATCACGAAACACAAGTTAGTTAATCCCTGTTTTCTTCAGGTCTGGATAGCGCAATGAAGATTATCGTATAATATTTATCGTGAACTAGCTTTTGCTCGCGGCTCCGCCCGCGTGGATGTCGGTTATCAACATAGCCTATGTCCTTTCTCAAGGTTTAATCTACCCTCATACCAAATTTCATCAAAATCGGTTCAGTGGTTTAGGCGTGAAAGCGTAACATACAGACAGACAGACAGACAGAGTTACTTTCGCATTTATAATATTAGTATGGATTTATTCAACGACAAATTTTAGCAATCATTGTAATTCAAATGTAAATAAATACTTACCGAATGATTTTCCTATGATAAAAAACATTTAAACTTTTATAATTTTTGTGAACGTATCTACGTATACAAATCGAGCAGAACATTGTCATCGAGTTCAGAACCATAATTTAACGCCTAAACCATAATTTTGACTTTGACAGATGTTACTGAATACCAGGTTATTAAGTTATCGATTTCCATAATCACAAGTATGCGATACGTGGTGTTAGTATATTATGACGTTTGGGCCATTTGTATGGGTGACGTAAGTTGTCAAAATGATAAAAACCTAAGTATCTGTAAACTTATGCTTTGACAGGTCGTACAGAATACCAGGTTATCGAAACGAAACTCACAAACTCACAAATACGTGATACGTGGCGATAGTGAATCGAGCCCCAGTAGTTACTGAGCCTACTCGCTACAAACAAACAAATCTTTCCTCTTTATAATATTAGTATAGAACTGATAATCGCGGCTCCACCCACGTGGAAATCTGATCCCGTTCAATGCTGATAGGTATAATATACAATACAATGCAATAGGTAGCGTGATGATAATAATTTTTGTAGCTTTAAGCTGGTACCTGATAATGTATCTTTATTTGTAAAAAAATATTAAAAACATCGAACGACCTAATTGTCTAAAATTCAATTCCTATGGTTGCAATAAGGTGAAATTAAAAGAACATCAGTTATTTATTTTGAGTGAAATGAGTTTAATTTTTATGTATTTCATTCTATTAAAGCCATAGTTATTAACCATACTTTTCATTTTGATACTCAGGTCATTTTGATACTCCGGTCATTTTGATACTCCCGTAATTTTGATACTCCGGGCATTTTGATACTCCGGTCATTTTGATACACTAGATATTTTGATACTCTGGACAATTTAATATCGGTCATTTTGTAGAACTTACCATTTTGACATTGTGGACCTTTTGTGACATTGGCCCTTTTGATACATGGGACCTAATGGACCGAAAGGTTAAAATCATGTGCGAACGAGCAGTTTAGCAATAAAATACCTACATTCTTGCCAAACTGCTTCACCTGTTAGTTCTATATATTCAATTAAATTTCTATTTCAGGGACAAAAAGGTGATAGGGGTGATACAGGATATCCTGGGCCAACTGTAAGTAATTGTATATTTAACTTGAAAATATAGTTTCCCTGCCCGTTACCACAGAATAAATTATTCTGTTATTTTAGAGCTGTAATTTTAAGTTTATGTTTATTATACATATCTAAGTTAGTTCCCATCAGATCGATCTTGACTAGAAAAGTAAGTAGGTACTCACCGTCCTCCATGAGCACTGGCCTGGGGGTGACCGGTGGAGCCGCCTGTCACCCTAACAGAAGCAGGCCGCGGCGGCCGCGTAAAGTGCGCCTCCCCGCACCCGGGGCCAGATGGAGATACTAAGATCCCCACAACCCGAAGGGGGCCATCTCGAAAGAGATGGTCCTGGGTCTGCCGGGGTGCGAGAGATATGCTTTCGGCAATCTCACCTCCGGCAACCAAAGACCCAAGACGGCGTGGGTTTTGGTCGGTTCGAGTCCGACATAACCACCTCCACCGGCTCCGTGGGGGTGGTATCCGTGGGAAGTTTTCGCATGATATAAAAATTAAAAAAGTGGGTACTCAAAATGATCACAATGCCTTAGTTTTCCCCCTTCTTGTGGACAGTTTGTTCTGATATTTGGAACAGTCAACGTCAGAAAGATGTTGACGAACAAAGTACTCAAAATGATCTCAATTTTGGTTTTTGCCCTCTTCCAGTTGACTGGTTGTTCTGATATTTGGTTAAGTTCAAACAATACTACCATTCAAATCAATAAAACAGCTTGATTTGCTCTCAATAGTCGTCAAGATATTTCTGACGTTGCCTATACACACCTTTTTTTCGGAAAATTTTAATCAATAAAACTGTTCGATTTGCTCTTATTACCTACTTTAGTATTAAGATCATTTTAAAGCTTTGAAGTTAAGATCGTTCTGATGTTGACTGTACCTGAAAAGTTGTGGTAAACTTAGGTTCAGTAAAACTGACTTCAAGAATATTATAACAATGTTTATTACATTGAAAAACAATGAACATTAAATTAATTACAATATAATTATTAAAATATAATTAAATTAAAAAAATATATATTAAAATATAATTAAATTAAAATTAAATTAAATTAAAATTATTACTGACTCGATAATATAATTATAATAATTAAACACTTATATATTTAATTATTGCCATATAGAGATTTCTCGTTTGTAGTCCTAAAACATCTACTATCCAATTTAATATCTATTTCTGGGACAAAAAGGCGAAAGAGGGTATCCTGTAAGTATTTGATTCAGTACTTACTAATAAAAAAAATATGTTGGTTCCCGGTGGAGTAGTATAGTACCATTCCGATTCTCCCCATGGGTGTCGTAAAAAGCGACTAAAGGATAGAGTTGTTATCCAAACCACAGTAAACATACAGCCCAAGACAAAGCACCCGCTAGATGGCAATAGGCTCGCCCCTTATTGCGTGGGACCGAAAGTCATAGTTGGTGAAACGTCGTTAATACGCCTTTTCCTTCGGGGATTCACAGGCGCGAGCATATGTATGTAAAAATATCCGCAAAGTGTGAGTCCTACTCAATAGATGCGAACAATTTATTAATCACCACTGCCAATGTCTGTAGCGTAGCGGTTGTGAACGCGACTGGTACGCCGGAGGTGCGGATTTTATTCCTACTCAGTAGGCATACATATTTGCATGCCTGAATATGTATATGTGCATTGCTGTAAGTATTTTCGTAGCTCGGAAAGCACGTTAAGCCGTCGCCCACTCACCCCCTCATCAGTTCCATTTCTCATACGAACATTTATGATAGTCTTTACGGGTAGTTGGAGCCCTAAAAAGTATAACAACTGACCAAGCTGCAATGCTTCGATAGCGGCAATAGATTGTGGAGGTCAAATGGTGGTCGCTTCACAGATTCACAGAACGTATTGAAGTTCAACCAAACTTGGGGCTAGTCTGAAAAATGTCCACGTTATTTTATAGTTGTTATAGGTAGTCGGATAAGATTTTTTGAGACTAAAAAAAATATTTTTAAATTTCAGGGACCTAAAGGTGATATGGGATGGCCTGTAAGTAATAAAACATTTTTAAAATTAATTCGGTAAGTACTACTAGCATTATAGTAGAAATCACGAGTCTTGGACCCTGTGCAGTAGACAACTTTTAGGTCCCCTTTGAGGAAAACACGGGAGTGGGATGGGGGCGCCATCTACCAATCAAAGAGTTGCGCGCGCCAATGACCTAAATCAGGGCTGTCCAAACTAGATGGGACCCAGGGCCAACAAAAATGACTAAATATATTGGAGGGCCGCAAAATATTTAAAAAAGTAAAATATAGGTATAATAGGTATCATTATTTTATTAACTACGTTTTCATTCATCTGTCTTTTACAATTCGGTCAATATCAACCTCAATATTAGTACTAGCTAGACGCAGTGCATATTTAAGTGAAGTATCTGTCAATGAAGATCTGTATTTGGATTTTATAAACTTCATTGTTGAATTTATGCACTTTCACAAAGGTAGGTACTGACCATCATCGAGCCCATTTTTTGCCCAAAATTGGTCAGTTTTGAGAAATGTTCATTAAGGAGCTTAAAATTCAATTCCTGTTTCTTTTCTGCCCTTATAAAAGGGGTCTGATGGCAGATCACACAGTTCCAGTTGATAATCAATCTTCACACTCTCAACTGCGATCTTTATGGGATGAGTGAAGAGTGCTATATCACTCTCAATTTTTTTTAAATCTGCGAAACACTGCTGTAGTTCGACGATTATGTCGTCCATGTAATTGAAGTGGTTCAAAAAATTACAGTCTTCAAAATTTTTCAACTCTAAATTGTAAAAAAAGAAAAATCATTTTGTGTAGAGACGTTTTGAAAAATTTCAGTTTGCTTCTAAATTTCCGTACAAGTTGGCTATATTGTGGCTTTCGCCTTGCAACTTTACCGTCGCCCTTATGGACGGATATAAAGAGAAGGAAAATTTGGAATGATTCAAGTGGTGCTCAATAGCTCAGTTGGCAGAGCAGTCCCCCTGTAAGGGAAAGGTCGTGAGTTCGAGTCTCACTTGAGCATTTCATTTTTTCCAATGTTTTTTGAACTTAAAAGTTAACATAATAAATGCTATAAAAAATCATTCAAATATTTGGGCGCAGTCATAAAAATTCAATGTTTCAAAATGGTTGAAAAATCATTCATTGTTTCCAACAGTTCGTAAGAATGTTGGTAGATGGCTGCACCGTCGCCCTTATGGACGGATATAAAGAGAAGGAAAATTTGGAATGATTCAAGTGGTGCTCAATAGCTCAGTTGGCAGAGCAGTCCCCCTGTAAGGGAATGGTCGTGAGTTCGAGTCTCACTTGAGCATTTCATTTTTTCCAATGTTTTTCGAACTTAAAAGTTAGCATAATAAATGCTATAAAAAAATCATTCAAATATTTGGACGCAGTTATTGCGGAGTAAGTAAAAGATGTTTTACCAGTTGGAACAAGATTGATTTATTTACTATTTACACACTCTTATATACTAATTATTCTACCTGATTTTACTGAGGTTTAGAGTGGGGTTTTACTCATATAAGTTTAGTGCTGACATTATTGTTTATTGATACGTGTTGTTTATATAATATTATTTCCTAGTTATATTGTACTTTGCCTATGACGCATAGCACGTCATAGTACTCCCCCCTTTATAAAAATTCTAGTCATTATTTGCTGTGGTGCGTCGACCTTGTCCGTGAACGCTGTTTGCTGAGTTGTACTTTTTCTGCAGTTGGTTACACTTGTTGCATTTCCTTGATTATTTTGTTTATCTTTTTGTCCATGACTTTGTTAGTTTTCCGTACGAGTCTGGTGATTGTTATTATTATTGCTGCTAGTATAATTATAGCGATGAGTACTCCGATCCAGATTTTTATTTTTTCAATTTCTGCTGCCATGTGTGTGTTCTTTTCTGCCTTTGCTGCCAGGTTATTGTTCTGCACCATGTTTATTTGTTCCTTTTCGTGGGTTTGACTGCTTCCCATCTTGTGTGTTGTTTCTTGTGGCTTGCTGTGGAGTGACTTTTATTTTCATTTTGCCCTTTTTATATCATTGTTTGAAACGGACGGTGGGTCGTGATATTCTTCCCGAACGTGTTCTTTTTATGTTTTGAATTGGCTCTGCCTTATCTTGCTCTTGATTTTGAGCTTCTATCTTGTCGTCGCTCGTCGTGAATGCTGGCTTTAGCCTGTCAATCGACACGTTCACTTCCCTGCCGTTTCGCTTGATCGTGACTATTTTGTTGTCACGTTTGACTACGAGAAACGGTCCGTCGTAAGGTGGTGTGAGCGTAGGACGTAGCTTATCGCATCGTAGAAATACGTGTGTACAGTCGGCTAAACGTGGGTGTACGAATATGTTTTTGTTTGAGCTTTGTCGTTGTGGAATTGACGTCATGTGCGTTATGTTATCTTTAATTTTTTCCACAAACTCTGCATACGTTGTGTTTTTAGAACAGTCGCCAAAATATGCTGCTGGTAATTTTATTGTTGTTCCGTAGACCAATTCGGCTGCTGAGTATCCAGTGTCTTGTCGAATGCTGGTACGTATCCCGAATAATACCGATGGTAATTCTTTCGTCCAATTTTCGGTATTTCCTCTTGCCATCAAAGCTGCTTTCATGGTTCTGTGCAGTCTTTCTACTTTGGAGTTTGATTGAGGGTGATATGGTGTAGTACGGATTTTTTGTATACCCAGGAATTTGGTTAGGCTTCTGAATAGCTCAGACTCGAATTGTCGTCCTTGATCCGTTGTTATATAATTGGGGCATCCAAAACGTGTGATCCAGCCATCGTATAGGGTTTTGGCTACAGTTTCTGCTGTGATGTCCGAAATAGGATATGCTTCTGGCCATGACGTACAACGATCGATCATAGTGACGATGTATCTTTTGTTTTGTGATGTCGTTAGGGGGCCCACAATGTCTATGTGTATGTGGCTAAATCGTTCTGCTGGCATAAATTTGTCCAGGGGTGATACTGTGTGCCGCTGAACTTTTGATTGCTGGCATTGTAAACATGTTTTGCACATTTCGTAAATGTCTTTGTGCATGCTAGTCCAGACGTATTTTGCGGTTATCAACTTTTTTGTTGTGTTTTTCCCTGGGTGGCTCATGTTGTGAAAACTATCAAAAATTGTTTTTCTGAACTTTTGTGGTAGGTATGGCCTTGTTGTACCGGTGGATATATCACAATAAATTTTGGTATTATTGTTTTGTATTGGTACCCGTGCAATTTTTAGTGACCTATTTTGTTTTAGTTTTGTTAACTCCGGGTCACTGTCTTGGTATTTTTTTACCTCTTGCCAGTTGAGAATTTGGGGTAGTTCTATTGTTTCTATTACCCGTGATAGTGCGTCGGCTACCACGTTTTCGCTGCCCGTGACGTGCCTTATGTCTGTGCAGAATTGTGCAATATATTCAAGGTACCTTATTCTTCTAGGGGATTCATCCACTGATTGCTTCTTGTCGAATGCATGAATCAGTGGCTTATGATCCGTGTATATTGTAAATGTGCGACCTTCTATTAGTCGTCTAAAGTTTTTTATTGCCATGTAAATACCGAGTAGTTCTCGATCGTATGTGGAATATTTTGTTTGTGTCTCGCTTAACCCTTTTGAAAAAAATGATACGGGTTTCCATTTTCCTTGAACTTTTTGTTGAAGTACGGCGCCTACACATTTTAAACTAGCGTCTGTCATAATGGCTAGTGGTGTGTCTGTTTCCGGGAATGCGAGTGTTGTGACATCTCTTATGTCCTGTTTGTAGTGTTCGAATGCTTGGTTAGCTTCCGTATTCCACTCGATTGGCGTATTGTCATTCTTTTTGGAGTTTATTAAGTATTTGTTGAGCGGAGCATGGTGTCTGGCGGCGTGTGGGATGCTACTTCTGTAGAAATTCATCATTCCCAAAAATCGACGTAGCTCCTTTACCACCTTTGGTTTTGGGTATTCGTTTATTGCTCGTACTTTCTCAGACGTGGGGGTGATTCCTTGGCTCGTTATATGATAACCTAAGAAATCTATCTCTGTCTTTTCGAATTCGCATTTGCTCGTATTGATTGAGATGCCGTTTTTACTTAGGCGATTGAATACTTCCTCTAATTGAACGTAATGTTGTTCGGTATTTTGACTTGCTATGAGTATGTCGTCCACGAAGACATAATATGTAGTCCAGGTCTCTGAACAGGGAGTCCATAAACCTCTGGAACGTTTGAGCTGAATTTCTGAGGCCAAATGGCATGAAATTCCAGTGAAATAAACCCATTTGCGTGATTATTGCGGTCTTCTCTGGTTCCGCAACAGGGATTTGGTGGAACGCCTTCTTTATATCAATTTTGCTGAATATTGTTTTTCCACTTGCGATGAATGTAAAGTCTAACAGTCTTGGCAAGGGATATCTGTCGGGAACTGTTATTTTATTTAACGCGCGGTAGTCTCCGCACGGTCTCCATTCCCCATTCTTTTTCTTTACCATGTGGAGAGGCGATGCCCAAGGACTACTGGAAGGTTCTAATATTCCTAGGTTTATTAGCTCTTGGAATTCCTTTTTTGCTGCCTTATATTTGTCGGGTGATAGTGGGCGCGCGCGGGCATAAACTGGAGGACCTTTTGTTATGATGTGATGCTGTATTCCACGCTCTGTGGGTTTTTAAATGGTCTTGGTCTAGTGACGTTTACGTATTTCTCTAGCAGGTGCTTTATATGTTCGGGTAATTTCGCGTCGATGGATCTAATTGAAGGCATGTGTGTTGCTCTTGCAATTTTCGCAGGCGTCGTTAATTTTGTTTCTTGGTCGATCAGCCTTTTGCCGTATAGATCCACTAATAATCTGTGGTGCTCTAGGAAATCAGCTCCTAAGATAGGCATTTTTACATCGGCGATTAAGAACGTCCAAGTAAAAGGTCTGCGTAATCCCAGATTTAGCGTTAATGTGCTTTCGCCATAAGTTTCAATAATTGACCCGTTTGCGGCATACAGTTTGTAGTTGCTCGCGTTTTTCTTACCCTGTGCGTTTTGTAATACAGAAATATTTGCTCCCGTGTCTACTAAAAACCTATAACCACTGTTTGAGTCGGTTATAGTTAGACGGTTGGCGGGTTGTATGGCACAGAGTCCCGTCTTATTCTGCGCTAGTTCTCGTTTCCCGAATTTTTATCGGTTTTATTTATCCACGAGCACGGCTGATCGCATTTATATGCTTTTGTTTTGAATCGTCTGTGATAATAACATAGCCGTGTCCGTGACTGTGAGCGTGATTGCGACCTTGCTCTGAATTTGCTGCGTTGCATCGGTCGGCGATTACTCATACCGCGGAGCTCGTTTATTTCAACTCGCATAGCTGCAATTTGTGACGTCAGCATTGTTATTAAGTTAACGTCGGCGGATTCCTGTGACGAGTTGTTTGTTTTGGTTTTATAGCGCATATTTTCATAAATTCGGTCCGCCATTTCGCATAATTTTGTGAGGTCGAGGTCTTCGGAGACTGCCAGTATGGAGGTGATTGATACCGGAAGCTGTCTGAACCATAATAATCTGATGGTATCTTCAGTCATTTTGTCGCAGCTGGCTTCTTTCATTTTTCTCAACAGCTGTGATGGTGTTGAGTCACCTAGGTCCATCTCCGATAGCAATTTGTGGAAGCGTCGTTGTTCGCTTTCCTCATAGCACGCAATTAATCTTTCCTTGATTTTAAGGTACTTGTCTGCGTTTGGCGGTGACGTCAGGATGTCGCTAACCTGATGTATGACCTCTTTTGGTAATTTTGCGATGACGCTATTATATTTATATTCGTCACCTTGCTTTTGGGAGGCTACGATGGCCTCGAATTGCGCGAACCATAAGCGCGGTGAATCTGTCCAAAACGATGGTATTTTCTCCGTAATGCTAATTGCAGCCACCACCTGGCTGTCGCTGATTGATTCAACTGATGTGCCGGAGTTTTTGACGGTGTTCCGGCTGGAATTATCGGTGCCATGATTGCGTTTAGCCTCTTGAAATTTCAGCTGGTTTGGACCCGCTTGTGGGAAGTCAACTGAAATGTGCTATTTCGCTGATGGTGGTGGTCGGTAAGCTGGTGGGCTGTTGGGTAAATTTTTTCTTATGTGGCTCCACCGTGATTTGTGATAGTTCCTAGGTTTGCTGCTGAAAACCTTTTCAGGGCTGCAGTTGGCCTGCAATTATATCAGCACTAGGAAATCACGTCGGGGTCACCAATATTGCGGAGTAAGTAAAAGATGTTTTACCAGTTGGAACAAGATTGATTTATTTACTATTTACACACTCTTATATACTAATTATTCTACCTGATTTTACTGAGGTTTAGAGTGGGGTTTTACTCATATAAGTTTAGTGCTGACATTATTGTTTATTGATACGTGTTGTTTATATAATATTATTTCCTAGTTATATTGTACTTTGCCTATGACGCATAGCACGTCAAAATTCAATGTTTAAAAATGGTTGAAAAATCATTCATTGTTTCCAACAGTTCGTAAGAATGTTGGTAAATGGCAGCACCGTCGCCCTTATGGACGGATATAAAGAGAAGGAAAATTTGGAATGATTCAAGTGGTGCTCAATAGCTCAGTTGGCAGAGCAGTCCCCCTGTAAGGGAAAGGTCGTGAGTTCGAGTCTCACTTGAGCATTTCATTTTTTCCAATGTTTTTCGAACTTAAAAGTTAGCATAATAAATGCTATAAAAAAATCATTCATAATTAAATTGCATTGAATAAAGCTTTTGTCAAATTAATGATGTCAAATGGTACTGCGCTTAACAAGACTGGGATTACAATATACAGAATGTCGTGTTCGTGTTAATTTGTTAATTTAATATTGTTACTGGCCGTGTGGTTTCCGGCATAGAATAGGACCACTCCCTCTCTTCTCGTGGATGTCGTAAGAGGCGACTAAGGGAACACCAAAGGATGGGTAGCGGCGTCCTTTGTGATACATTCTCACTTAATACCGCGCTCGCCAACCCGTCTGCCAAGCGTGGCGAGTATGGCAAAACCTCCAATGGATAGACAGAATAAGACCAGGCCCCTAGTCCCCGGCAATCCCGCTATTCTTGGCTCCGGTAGCGGTCATGGTAACGGCGGGGCAGGGGGTGCGAAGAATCCCCGGCAGAGATTCGGCTACCACCCCAAACGGAAACTGGCCCTGGTAACGCACAACGTTAGCACGATGAGGACTGACGAGAAGCTGCTCGAGGTGGAAGAGGAAATGAGTAGGCTGCACTGGGACATTGTGGGGTTGTCCGAAGTGCGAAGAGCGGGGGAAGGCACGACAACCCTTAAGTCCGGCCACCTACTCTACCACCGGGAGGGTGACAGAAAGTCACTGCATGGTGTCGGGTTCCTCGTCCACAGGTCCCTTATTAACAACGTCATATCCATCGAGAGTATCTCGAGTCGGGTGGTATACCTGATACTCAGAGTATCCAAAAGATACTCGTTGAAGGTCATCCAGGTATACATGCCCACCAAGTCATACTCCGATGAAGAGGTTGAGGAAGTGTATGAGGACATAAGTAGGGCCATACATGCTTCCAAAACCTATTTCACCGTTGTTATGGGGGACTTCAATGCGAGACTGGGCAAACGAAGCGATGGGGAGTTGAGAGTGGGGCCTTTTGGATATGGGCAGCGGAATGACCGGAGCCACATGCTGGCGGACTTTATGGAGAAAGAAGGTCTCTTCGCGATGAACTCTTTCTTCAAAAAGCCACCCCAGAGAAAGTGGAGCTGGCTAAGCCCCGCTAACATGGTGTATGAGATTGACTACATCTTGACGACAAAGAGGCAAATATTCAATGATGTCTCTGTGATCAGCCGTGTAAAAACCGGTAGCGATCACCGTATCGTAAGGGGTACATTGAATATTAACCCTAGACTAGAAAGGTCAAGTCTGATGAAGTCAACACTCAGACCGTCACATGCCGATGTCCATGACTCCGAGAGCTTTCAACTTGAACTATCCAATCGCTTCGATTGTCTACAGGATCGCGTTTCAGAGGACGAGGTAAATAACGCGCTGGTAGAAGCTGTCCAAACGGTGGGATCTAAATTCTTTAGGTCTCGCTCTAAACAAAAACCTCAGAAGATCTCGACCCAGACCCTTGATCTCATGGTCAAACGTCGATCTATGCCCCTACAGACCTCCGTTGATGCTGAGGCACATAGGCAGCTCAACAGACGCATTCAGAAATCCTTGCGACATGACATTCGATCCTATAATACTAAAAATATTAAGGAGATGATAGAGCGAAACAAAGGCTCCAAAGTGTTTGCAAGGAATGCGTCCGTTGGACAAAGCCGGTTGACGAAGCTGAAGACGGAGGATGGCGGCATGGCAACGACAACGGTAGAGGTACTTAGGGAGGTCGAAAGGTTTTATGGGCAGCTATATACATCGGTTAAACAGCCCCGCGGGCATGGTTAAAGATCCTAGAGCCAAGCTTACCCGACATTGTACCGAAGACATCCCGGACATCAGCCTGTACGAGATTAGAATGGCCCTCAAACAGCTAAAAAATAACAAAGCGGCGGGTGAGGACGGAATTACAGCAGAGCTTCTGAAAGCGGGCGGAACGCCGGTATTGAAGGTCCTTCAGGGGCTCTTTAATTCCGTCCTACACGAAGGCATAACGCCGGAAGCGTGGAACGGGGGCGTGGTGGTCCTTTTCTTTAAGAAAGGCGACAATACCTTGTTGAAGAATTATAGGCCCATCACGCTCCTGAGTCACATTTACAAGCTGTTCTCTAGGGTTATTACGAACCGTCTCGCCAACAGGCTCGATGACTTCCAACCTCCCGAACAAGCCGGATTCCGAAAAGGCTACAGTACCTTAGACCACATCCACACGCTGCGACAGGTTATACAAAAGACCAAAGAGTATAACCGGCCTCTTTGCTTAGGATTCGTGGACTATGAGAAAGCCTTCGATTCGATAGAAATATGGACCGTGTTACAGTCTCTCCAGCGATGCCGGATAGATCATCGCTATATCGAAGTTTTGAAGTGTTTATACCAGAACGCCACTATGTCGGTCCGAGTACAGGAACAGAGCACGAAGCCAATCCCACTGAAAAGGGGCGTTAAACAGGGAGACGTTATCTCTCCGAAACTGTTTACCGCTGCCTTGGAAGACGTCTTCAAGCTACTGAACTGGAAAGGACGTGGCATCAACATAAACGGCGAGTATATCACTCACCTTCGGTTTGCCGATGATATTGTCATCATGGCAGAGTCGCTGGAAGACTTAAACACCATGCTCGAAGACCTCAATAGAGTATCCCAACAGGTGGGCCTTAAGATGAACATGGAAAAGACGAAGGTTATGTCAAATGTCCATGTTGTGCCTCTACCGGTGCATGTTGGGAACTCAGTCTTAGAAGCTGTTGACGAGTACGTCTACTTGGGTCAACTGATCCAGGTAGGCAATTCCAGCTTCGAAGACGAGGTAAATCGACGAATCCGACTCGGCTGGGCAGCGTTCGGGAAGCTACGAGATGTCTTCTCGTCCGACATACCTCAGTGCCTAAAGACGAAAGTCTTTAACCAATGTGTGTTACCAGTGATGACTTACGGATGTGAAACGTGGTCCCTCACTATAGGTCTCCTACAAAAGCTCAAAGTCGCTCAACGAGCTATGGAGAGGGCTATGCTCGGTATTTCCCTATGTGATCGCGTCAGAAATGATGATATCCGTAGGAGAACAAAAGTAACCGACGTAGCCCGGCGGATTAGCTCGTTGAAGTGGCAGTGGGCGGGACACATAGCGCGCAGAACCGATGGCCGATGGAGCAAAAAAGTTCTGGAATGGCGACCGCGTACGGGCAATCGTAGTGTGGGACGCCCAACGGCCAGGTGGAAGGACGACCTCATCAAGGCCGCCGGGAAGCGCTGGATGCGGGCTGCTTTAGATCGGTCATTCTGGAGGTCTATGGGAGAGGCCTATTATTTATTTAGTATTTCCCATATTTAGGCGAAAAAATTTCCACTGGTATCGGTATACCAGTGAAATTTTTTTTTAATTTTATTTTTTCAATTTTAAAACTACCCACACATGAAAAAATGCAAATATTGTAGTGTTTCGGAATTACAATTCTTGAAACATCAATGTAAACCTTTGAGTCAGGTCTAGAACAGAAATAAATTAAACTCAGTGGAAAAGTACAAGTGTGTTATTCAATATACTTTATCTAATATTTTTGAAAAAGCCTTGAATTCCCGTCTGATGCAATATCTAGTACAACATAATGTACTCTCTATCTCTACGAAACAATATGGCTTTCAAAAAAATAAATCTGCAGAAGACGCAGTATTGGAGCTTACAAATGGCGTAGTGAAAGCCCTAGATGAAAAAACCAAATGCCTAGCTATTTTCCTTGATCTTTCACATGCCTTTGACACTGTTTCTGTTACCGCTCTGATAGGAAATATGGAGAACATTGGAACAAGAGGAGTGGCTCCAGAACTTTTCAAAGATTATTTGACGGATCGCAGTCAACGTGTAAAAATAAAATCTTTGATCAGTGATGAGGCTCCTCTTGGTGACTTTGGCGTGCCGCAGGGTTGCGTCCTTGGCCCCACACTCTTTCTTATTTACGTCAATGAGCTCTGTCAGTTAAATATACCAAATTGCCAAATATTTCCTTACGCTGATGATACAGCCTTACTAATTCAGGGAGGACTTGGCACGATGTTCAAGTTAATGCTGAAAATACCCTGAAAATTGTTATGATATGGCTAAACAACAATTTATGGACACTCCAATTCCTACCAAAGCCTGACTCCATCTCCACGTCTGAACTAGCCCAAGGAATTCCGCATGCTCTTGTGAACCTATAGAACGTTCGGAAACTATAAAATATCTGGGTGTTCACGTTGATTCTACCCTAACCTGGCCTAACCGCACCTTAAGATACTAGTGGGAAGCCTGTAACTGAGAGACAAGCGAAGAAAACACAATGTGTCCCCTGCTGTGCCCCATAGAACTGCGTTAGCGAGTCGACACTTTTCCGTTCTCGGTCCTCGTTTATACAGATTAACATGCAAACATAATAATAATTTATACTCTGCACCTACTGTCAAGTGCAAACGCTTAGTTAAAGACTGTCTCCTAACCCAATTCTACGATAACACAGAGAAACTACTTACACAGATCATATAATTCCCATTCCAACACTAAAAACCCTCAATTACAAAGCAGCTACCCTCACACCTGAGTACATAATCCCACAGCAGTCACAATACTTTTTATACGTTACTCCTACACTCACCCTTCACCTCACATTCACTTACATTATACACTCACTACACACTTAAAACACACATTTACAACACACACAACGCACACGCATACACCTCCTAAAGCGCACCCATAAAAATAATGTAAACTATTTCTACATAATTATTATTTTATCTTTCGTAACTGATTTTTACCAGTAATACTCTTGTTAAGTAAAATCATACCATGGCAGCTCTGGCTTGCCCATTACCAGATTACTTATGTATTACTTTTGAAGTTATTTCCATAATTAGCCTATTATTATTGTTATTGTCTATTATTGTTGTTTTACCTGTACTCTTATTAAGCAACGTATATTTAAAACCTGCATCCTGTGATACAGTTTTTAACTAGTACAGAACGCAGAAGACCTTTACCAGAGCAAAACAACCTGCTACCAATTCATGTACATAAATTACAATGAAAAAATGAAATTGTAGCACATTAATGACACTAATAAAAATTATTATTAAATTCGGCGCACGCTGTACACCCGTACACTTGCGACCAACATAAATTTCAAATCAGTACCACAGTATTATTTCGAATTAGTACAATTGATATACCACGGGCGAAACCGGGGCAAGTAAGAGTGGTGTAAATATTATATATTAAGAAATAGTCTAACTTTTAAACTTTCATGTCGCATGACATAATATGACTAACAATCATGTTAACAGGGATTAACGCGATTAAGTTTTAACATTATAGTAAACATTATTAGGTTGGTACGTAACAATTATAAATAAGAATTACTACCATTTTAATACAAATACAAATAATTTCAACTGATAATTTAAAATGAAAGATTTTAATGGTTTGGATGATGAATACAAGAAACGTTAAAACACAAAATATAGTTCCTAAGTTTTTGTCCAGTAGTGCACCATGCGCGACTAGGTCCAATATATGTCAGATATATGTCCACTATACATTAGTCTATATTTTTATTATTAATAAAAACGATTTTTTGTTTCAGGGATTTAACGGTGAAAAAGGTAAAGATGGACCAGATGTAAGTATTTTTTGTATTTTTTTATTATTTATTTACACACGTGAGTATATGGATGGATGGAATAATACACTTCGACGTATACATATACACTAAATGTGCTTTTCCACTATGTTTTAGTATAAACGTAACCGGTTTCTCACAGTATTCTCTAAGGTTTGTATTGACGGTTAAGTATAAAGTTATTATTTCTAGATTCTACAATATTGAACAATATTTTACGTACAAAATACTGTGACATTCCGAAGCGATTTAAAGCAATAGAGCATTTATCCTTGTCCAATTAAAAACGATAGATACTTTTTGTATTTGATATACTTAAATAAAAATTACTTTTGTAACTATAACCAAACTAAACATAATAGGTATCGCAATTTGATAACGAAATATAGTGGAAAATTGAAAAGTGTAAGTATTATTCTATATAAATGTGTAGCAAGTTCCTTCAACAATACCTATAAAACATTTTTAAAATATATTTATTTTTAAGTATGTACATTTCAACATATTAAATGTATATGAAATGAACACTGGTAATGAATCCATTTTCAAAACCTCTTTTACTACTAAGTCAGTCACAATGTTTTTCTTTCTTTTTCTTGTGTTTCCAGATCGCAAATAGGAGGTTCATAATACTCGTACATATGTAATAGATTTTTTTAATGACAGTTAATCCAAATATCTATTCCATCTACTTCTTCAGTAAAGAACTATTATATACTCCATTAACGTTTCAGGGAGAACAAGGAGATGAAGGCCCTTCTGGACCAGTTGTAAGTATTGTTTATCAAGTAAAAATTAAAAAAATTGAAGAAACCCACGACGGTTAAAAAATAATTTAATTAACAAGCTGGGGAATAGTCACCTTAACACCTATCTAAGAACAGGCACCAATAAAACCCGAACCCATAACTGACAACATGCATTTGCGCTAATAATGTTTACTACGGCGCCCCCTAGTGGGTTGTTACCATAACACCTATCTAGGAACAAGCAACAATCAAACCCAAACCAATAATTGAACACTGCATCAAAATCCTAATAGTTTTGGAGGAAATTGGCAACATTGATTTGCATTAAAAATGCTTACTGTAGTTTTTTGTGTTGTCATTGTAACACCTATCTAAAAACGTGCTCTAATTAAAGCCGAACCCATAACTGAAAAGTGCATCAAAATTGGATTGGTAGATTCGGAGAAAATGGCAACATGGATTTGCACAAACAAACACACAAACATCTTGTTTTACATCTCTCACCCCAAACGCATATACCGTCTCCGTTCCGTCGTGGGTAAAAATAAATCACTTTGCAAGCATTCATTGAAAATAAATTACAACAAAAACAAAATAAAAAATAATATTTGATGCGGATTTTTAATTATAATAATGATTCATGACGAAGGTTTATACATTGTATGATACATGCATAATATAGTAAAGAAACACTAATAATTTTAAAGGTTTCAATTGTCATTTTTTGCGCTTACATTGCTCAAGCTGATAAAAATAACGTACTACAGAAATAAGTCCGCTATAGCGTAGAAATGTAGCTATCCTTCGGAGGACCCATATTTTTTTTTTATCTTTCATAGATTACACAAAATAATAATTAGAATAATTTACGAAGCGATCCAAGCAGACCTGGTTTAATGTTGTCCCCTCTCGTACTATATGTTTAGGCATTCAGGTATAATTCTTTGATAAGCAAATTTAAACAA
This sequence comes from Eilema sororculum, assembly GCA_914829495.1. Taxonomy (NCBI): domain Eukaryota; kingdom Metazoa; phylum Arthropoda; class Insecta; order Lepidoptera; family Erebidae; genus Eilema; species Eilema sororculum. The sequence goes on along the minus strand of OU618545.1, from coordinate 7,831,569 downwards.
ACAGGGGTCTATCATGTAATGACCACATGAACGAATTAGAACTCAAAATTTAGGTACCATGAAGTTACTTCGAATTTCTTTCTGTAGGGTTTAGGATGCAGTATCATTGCTTTTCCCGGTACCAATTGCCTGAACCTTCGGAATTTAAATACAAAAATTTTGTTTCAGGGAGAAAAAGGAGATAAAGGCGATTCTGGACCAGTGGTAAGATTGTTTATAAATAAAACAATTATTGAAAATAAATTTTGACAAAAACAATATTAAAAAATAAAGTTTAAACTAAAACCCGACTCCCGAAAAATCACGCTTTAAAAAGTGACAAACAAGAAAATATCAAGGATAGCCGTGGTCGTATGCCACTTACTCTACCAAAACAATATATTCTAGGGAAAAGCAGTAGTCGGGTTTTAGTTTAAACTTTATTTTTATTTAAGTTATTTTCAGGCAAGGTAAAGCTAATAATTTATACATATTTGAAATGTGCTCATTAAGCACTATCATTTGATACCAAACACGGCATATTTATCTAAATTTATTTTTTAATAGTACCTTATGAGCGCTAGAGGGCGCCACACAAGATTGGGTGACACGTCATATAGCCTATAACCATCGGACGATTAAGCCGCTTGTAACGATATCTCATTTGTCCAGTTCTAATAAGTATTTGAAGAGCTATGAGGGAATAAATGAACATACATACATACATACATAGCCTGTCAAAATCATAACCCTCCTTTTGGCTTCGCCGTAGTCGGGTAAAAATAAAATAGGTAACTCTTCTTGGCAGTCGGGTAAAACGCATTTCATGCGGTTTTTCAATAGATAGAATGATCCAAGTGAAATATTTGTATGTGTAATACTTGCATGATTAGTACCTAATGGTGATTCAACCCCAGAATATAGATCAAATGATGTACAGTCAACGCCATAAGTTGATTGACACTAAAATATTTCACAAATCTCTTTTATATTGGAATGCATCTGTCTATAGTAAATTGCTGTTATGACGTCCGGTTCGCCTTCGCTCTGCGCGGGCTTCCCGGGCCCGGAGTCTGGTCCGGACCCGACCGGCCGCCTCCTTCTCGAGCATTACTTGCTCGCAGAAGGAGACAGCCGCACCCCAAGCGTTCGCGCATCTTACCATCGCTGTGAGCAACGTGGCGAGTGTGAGGACTCCCACCCCCAGAGCCGCCACTAGGACCCGCCTCGGCGTGTCCCACGCCGGGCACTCGGTCAGCGTGTGCAGCTCCGTGTCCTCGCTCGCATCACAGTGATGGCACTCGGACGTTGGCTCCTTCCGGATCCGACACAGGTAACTCCCGAAACACCCGTGTCCGGTGATCACCTGCGTCAGCCGGTACGAGAGGCTGCCGTGTGGCCTCTCTAGCCACTCCTCCATGATGGGTCTTACCGCCGCTATTACGGCGTGCCCTGCGCTTGGTCGCCCAAGTCGTAGCTCCCATTCCGCTACCATGTCCCTGTGGAGCTGAGACCTCACGGCCCGAATTTCATCAAGCTCGGGTTCCCGTCCCTGCTCCCGCGCCTCCTTTCGATACCGATCATCATCATCCACATAAAGACGTTAGTCCTGATTGCATCCGAGGCCACGGTGCCCTCGGAGCTCAGGGTCCGCCTTCCGGCTCTTCCTCCTCCACTTCGCACGATCTTGGGCGTCCAAGGTAGTGAGACCGTTTTCACGCATGTCACCCTCCACGACGCCAAGCCAGCACTTCTTGGGCCTACCCCTTCTACCTGGACCGGCTGGGGGCGCCATTGCCAGGAATTTGTTACCCACGTAGCTGGGCGGTTTCCGCAAGACGTGGCCGCACCAGCGGAGGCGGCTCTCTTGCATTTTATCTGCGATGTCACGGACATGAAGGCTGCCTCGGATGCGTGAGTTCCTCACGCGATCTTTACGCGTGACTCCACACATCCACCGCAGCATTTTCATCTCCGTGACACGCAGCATCTGCTTGTGCCGCTCCAACAGCGGCCACGCCTCACAGCCGTGTAAGAGAACAGGTCTAATGATCGTTTTATAGACCTGCCCCTTCAGCCTGACTGGCATTTTAGAGTCGCAAGTGACGCCAGTCATTTCCCGCCACTTAGCCCACGCGGCGGCAATACGTGCCTTGACGTCGTAGTCGATGTCACCAGAAGCGTGAAGTACAGATCCCAGGTACTTAACCTGATCCGTGCGCTCGACCAAGTCATCGCCTATGCGAACGGGCGTGGGATCTGTTGAGTTTAACGCCAAGTACTCTGTCTTTGCCACATTTAGCTTCAGACCGCCGTTCTCAAGCGCCTCCTTCCACACTTTCACACGTCGCACCAATCTGTTCCTGTCTGCGTCCATCAGCGCAATGTCATCAGCATACATAAGCAACCATGGAGGCTGCTCATGTGAGTCTCTGATACTGTCCGACAAAACGTCTAACACTAAGCTGAACAGGTAGGGACTGAGTACGGATCCTTGGTGTACCCCGACGGTGATGGGGAAGGTTTTCGTGTCGCCAACAGCGGTCCGAACCACGGAACCGGAATCTTGGTACATGTCTCGGATGGTGTCGATGTAAGCCTCTGGGACTCCTTTGGACCGCAGTGCCCACCAGATCATCGCGCGAGGCACATAGTCGAAGGCCTTCTGCATGTCTAGGAATAGACAGTACAGGGGCGTGTTCCTCGCCCTGTATCTCTGTAGCTATCCTTAGGGCGAACGCCGGATCCATAGTCCCGTGTCCGGGGCGGAACCCATACTGACACTCCGAGAGGGTACTCTCCTGTCGGATCCGGGAATCGATTATCCGCTCGTAAAGCTTCATGGTGTGGGACATTATCTTTATACCTCGGTAACTACCACACTCCTGCACCGATCCCTTGCCCTTGAAGACTGGCGTAATAACACTCAGCCTCCACTGGTTTGGGATTTTACCGGTGAGGAGGATACGGTTATAAAGATTTGCGAGGATGCCCACACCACGGGCACCCATTGCCTTCCAAGGCTCGATGGGGACTTCGTCGGGTCCGACAGCTTTCCGGTTCTTCATGCGACGAATGGCAGTCTGAACTTCAGCAGGCGTTATCGGTGGCACTAGTCCTAGATTTGGAGGGAGATCTGGTGGCTGCACCTCTTTATGCTGCTTATTCAGCAGATCGTGGAAGTATGAGCGCCATCTCTCCTTCACCGCGACTTCATCGTACAACAGGTTTCCTCCAGGGTCTTTGATGCAGCGGCACTTGGTTATAGCCTGCACCGCTTTGGCCCTGGAGCGCGCCAACTTGTAGATGAGCTTTTGCCCCTCAGACGATTCCAACTTGTTGTATAGCGGTTGCAAGTGGTCTCGTCTGGCCCTGGCTACGGCTCTCCTAGTGGCGCGTTTAGCCTCTTTGTACACGTTGTGGTCTTCGGGAGATTTGGACGCTTGCCACTTTTTAAAGAGGGCTTTCTTCACCCTGATCTCCTTCTGGACTGTGTCGTTCCACCACCAGGTGTCCTTGTCACACTTGCGTCCACCCTTAGACGTGCCGAGCACTGCCTTCCCCGCCTCAAGGATAGCTGCCTGAATCTTGTCCCAACAATCTTGCACTGGTTCGTCTACAGCATTAGTGCACTTATCACCGATAGCTGAGACGAAACTCTGGGACTTGGCTTCATCAAGCAGCCACCACTTGATTCTGCGTTGGCCGCGCTCAACTCGTTTGCCTTTGGGTTTTACGCGGAGGTCCATGACAAGGAGACGGTGTTGCGTAGTGAGACTCTCCCCGGGTATAACCTTGCAGTTGGCTACCCTACTGATGCTGTGCCTCCTAGTGATCCCCTCCTTTCGATACCGATATAGCATCGAAAGGGCTCTCGCATCCAGGTTCCACGGTAGGGATCCGGCAAGGAGACTCGCCGCCTCCAGAGATATCGTGCGGTACCCCCTAATGGCTCTGCTGGCCATTGCACGCTGCGGCCCACGTAGCAGACGCGCATTGTGGACCGTCAGGGTGTCCACCCATATTGGGCACCCATAAAGGGCCATAGACCGCACGACTCCCGCGTAGAGTCTCCTGCAGGAGTCATCCGGCCCCCTCATGTTGGGCAGCAGGCGCCCCAAGGCTGCAGCTGTGTCCTTCAATTTAGGGGCCAGTCTTCGGAGATGCTCCCCGAAGTTCCACCGGCCGTCGAGAACGAGTCCCAGATATTTCATCTGGGGCTTGATGGCGATGGAAATGTCTCCCACTATGAGGCTGGAATCCTCTGGTGGGACGCGCCGAGGCCCATGAAAGAACATGGCCTCGGTTTTATGCAGAGCCACCTCGAGACCCAGCCGCCGGATCCGCTTGGGCAACCGCGGTCGTGGCCTTCAGGGTCGCTTCGCGGTATGTAGACCCGCACGCCCAGCGTGTCGTCCGCATAACACGTGACGGCGGCACCGTCCGCGAGCTCACCGCGAAGCATCCAGTCGTAACCGATGTTCCACAGTAGCGGTCCCAGGACCGATCCCTGCGGAACACCGCACGACATCTCTCGCCGACCGAGCCCAGTCGCACTTGGGTAGACGACTGCTCTCTCCGATAAATACGCCCCGACTATGCGGCGAAGGTAGAGAGGCACTTCGTGATACACGAGCGCCTCCCTAATGCAGCTCCAGGGCAGGGTGTTAAAGGCGTTGGCGATGTCCAGTGACACCGCCAACACCACCTCGCCCCGAGTGACGGCGTCCTTCGCCAGAGTCCTCACGCGCATGATGGCATCCACGGTGGAGCGCCTCCGGCGGAAGCCATACTGGCCATCCACCAGGTCAGGCCCCACCCTGGATAGGTGCTCGACGAGGCGCTTTGCAATGACTCTTTCAAAGAGCTTGCACACCTCGTCGAGCAACACTATGGGCCTGTAGGCGGACGGTGAGTCCGCCGGGCGCCCCGCCTTTCGGATGAGGACCAGTTTCCCCGTCTTCCACATCTTCGGAAACTGGCCTCGCTCCAAACATGCGCTGAGAAACCCTCTCAGTCGGGGCTCGAGAGCGTCTTCTTCACCTAGAGCCAGGACCCATGCTCGGCCTGGAATGCCGTCTGGTCCCGAGGCGGTGTTCTTGGCCTTAAGCCTTAACACCGCCAGCTCTAGCTCTACCCAAATGACCTCGGGCACGTCGTCGTCATTAATATCGGTCATTTTGTAGAACTTACCATTTTGACATTGTGGACCTTTTGAGACATTGGCCCTTTTGATACATGGGACCTAATGGACCGAAAGGTTAAAATCATGTGCGAACAAGCAGTTTAGCAATAAAATACCTACATTCTTGCCAAACTGCTTCACCTGTTAGTTCTATATATTCAATTAAATTTCTATTTCAGGGACAAAAAGGTGATAGGGGTGATACAGGATATCCTGGGCCAATTGTAAGTAATTGTATATTTAACTTGAAAATATAGTTTCCCTGCCCGTTACCACAGAATAAATTATTCTGTTATTTTAGAGCTGTAATTTTAAGTTTATGTTTATTATACATATCTAAGTTAGTTCCCATCAGATCGATCTTGACTAGAAAAGTAAGTAGGTACTCACCGTCCTCCATGAGCACTGGCCTGGGGGTGACCGGTGGAGCCGCCTGTCACCATAACAGAAGCAGGCCGCGGCGGCCGCGCAAAGTGCGCCTCCCCGTACCCGGATCCAGATGGGGACACTAAGATCTCCACAACCCGAAGGGGGCCATATCGAAAGAGATGGTCCTGGGTCTGCCGGGGTGCGAGAGATATGCTTTCGGCAATCTCACCTCCGGCAACCAAAGACCCAAGACGGCGTGCGTTTTGGTCGGTTCGAGTCCGACATAACCACCTCCACCGGCTCCGTGGGGGTGGTATCCGTGGGAAGTTTTCGCATGATATAAAAATTAAAAAAGTGGGTACTCAAAATTATCACAATGCCTTAGTATTCCCCATTCTTGTGGACAGTTTGTTCTGATATTTTGAACAGTCAACATCAGAAAGATGTTGACGAACAAAGTTTGAAGCGTCGGTCGGTAGCTTAGTGGTTAAGGAGTCGGCCTTACGATCGAGAGGTCCCGAGTTCGATCCTGACCATTACACTACCGACGTGAACCCACTCCTAGCACAAGCGATTTAGCTTAGTTGGAGGGGTTAGAGGGAATATTAGTAACTTCGGTTCTAATATTCTTCTAAAAAAAAATTAAAAAAAAAGTACTCAAAATGATCTTAATTTCGCTTTATTGCCCTCTTCCAGTTGACTGATTGTTCTGATATTTGGTTAAGTTCAAACAATACTACCATTCAAATCAACAAAACAGCTTGATTTGCTCTCAATAGTCGTCAAGATATTTCTGACGTTGCCTGTACACACCTTTTTTTCGGAAAATTTTAATCAATAAAACTGTTTGATTTGCTCTTAATACCTACTTTAGTATTAAGATCATTTTAAAACTTTGAAGTTAAGATCGTTCTGATGTTGACTGTACCTGAAAAGTTGTGGTAAACTTAGGTTCAGTAAAACTGACTTCAAGAATATTATAACAATGTTTATTACATTGAAAAACAATGAACATTAAATTAATTATAATATAATTATTAAAATTTAATTAAATTAAAAAAAAAATATATATAATTAAATTAAAATTAAATTAAATTAAAATTATTACTGACTCGATAATATAATTATAATAATTAAACACTTATATATTTAATTATTGCCATATAGAGATTTCTCGTTTGTAGTCCTAAAACATCTACTATCCAATTTAATATCTATTTCTGGGACAAAAAGGCGAAAGAGGGTATCCTGTAAGTATTTGATTCAGTACTTACTAATAAAAAAAATATGTTGGTTCCCGGTGGAGTAGGATAGGACCATTCCGATTCTCCCCATGGGTGTCGTAAAAAGCGACTAAAGGATAGAGTTGTTATCCAAACGACAGTAAACATACAGCCCAAGACAAAACACCCGCTAGATGGCAATAGGCTCGCCCCTTATTGCGTGGGACCGAAAGTCATAGTTGGTGATCCGTCGTTAATACGCCTTTTCCTTCGGGGATTCACAGGCGCGAGCATATGTATGTAAAAATATCCGCAAAGTGTGAGTCCTACTCAATTGATGCGAACAATTTATTAATCACCACTGCCAATGTCTGTAGCGTAGCGGTTGTGAACGCGACTGGTACGCCGGAGGTGCGGATTTTATTCCTACTCAGTAGGCATAAATATTTGCATGCATGAATATGTATATGTGCATTGCTGTAAGTATTTTCGTAGCTCGGAAAGCACGTTAAGCCGTCGCCCACTCGCCCCCTCATCAGTTCCATTTCTCATACGAACATCTATGATAGTCTTTACGGGTAGTTGGAGCCCTAAAAAGTATAACAACTGACCAAGCTGCAATGCTTCGATAGCGGCAATAGATTGTGGAGGTCAAATGGTGGCCGCTTCACAGATTCACAGAACGTATTGAAGTTCAACCAAACTTGGGGCTAGTCTGAAAAATGTCCACGTAATTTTATAGTTGTTATAGGTAGTCGGATAAGATTTTTTGAGACTAAAAAAAAATATTTTTAAATTTCAGGGACCTAAAGGTGATATGGGATGGCCTGTAAGTAATAAAACATTTTTAAAATTAATTCGGTAAGTACTACTAGCATTATAGTAGAAATCACGAGTCTTGGACCCTGTGCAGTAGACAACTTTTAGGTCCCCTTTGAGGAAAACACGGGAGTGGGATGGGGGCGCCATCTACCAATCAAAGAGTTGCGCGCGCCAATGACCTAAATCAGGGCTGTCCAAACTAGATGGGACCCAGGGCCAACAAAAATGACTAAATATATTGGAGGGCCGCAAAATATTTAAAAAAGTAAAATATAGGTATAATATAATAATGATACTTATTTTATTATCTACGTTTTCATTCATCTGTCTTTTACAATTCGGTCAATATCAACCTCAATATTAGTAGTAGCTAGACGCAGTGCATGTTTAAGTGAAGTATCTGTCAATGAAGACCTGTATTTCGATTTTATAAACTTCATTGTTGAATATGCACTTTCACAAAGGTAGGTACTGCCCATCATCGAGCCCATTTTTTGCTCAAAATTGGTCAGTTTTGAGAAATGTTCATTAAGGAGCTTAAAATTCAATTCCTGTTTCTTTTCTGCCCTTGTAAAAGGGGTCTGATTGCAGATTACACAGTTCCAGTTGATAATCAATCTTCACACTCTCAACTGCGATCTTTATGGGATGAGTGAAGAATGCTATATCACTCTCAATTTTTTTTAAAGCTGCGAAACACTGCTCAAGTTCGACGATTATGTCGTCCATGTAATTGAAGTGGTTCAAAAAATTACAGTCTTGAAAATTTGGCCGCGTCCTGGACGACGGCGGCTAGAGCGGGCGGCGCGGGCGACGGCACCCGCGTCTTTATCAAAGTCGTACATTTGTGTGAAGCTGTTCTCGATGACAGCGGTGCGGGCGGCGCGGCGTGGCGAAGGAAACCGCGCACACCGCCCGCACCGCCCGCTCCGCCCGCTCCGCCCGCCGTCGTCCAGGACGCGGCCTAAATTATATAAAATATATACAACTTGTAAAAAAAGAAAAATCATTTTGTTGTAGAGACGTTTTGAAAAATTTCAATTTGCTTCTAAATTTCCGTACAAGTTGGCTATATTGTGGCTTTTGCCTTGCAACTTTACATTCAATTCTGTCAAATGTTGCGTAACATCAGTTAAAAACGCAGGATCAGCCAGAAACTGAGGATCTTGCATTTTATTTTGTAATTCGGAAGGGATTCATTTGTCATTAAATGTACGGTTTTCTTCACATTACTTCCTCTTCTTTACAGACATGATGAGATTAAAAGATCAATATACTTAAACATAATCCTCCACCTCTGTGGCGTAGCGGTAGTGAACGCGGCCGCTACGCAAGAGGCGCGGGTTCGATCCCCGCTCAATACAAATATTTGTATGCATGAAAACGGGTATTTGCATTGGTTTGGTGCCTCGGAGTACACGTTAAGCCGTGGGTGCCGGTTGCCATACGAACATCTATGGCTGTCGTTACAGGTAGTTGGAGCCCTCAAAAATCCAACAACTGGTCTAGCTGAAATGCTACGATATCGCCTTACTCAATGTATTTGAACAAAGCCGAAAAGATTCTGCGGGCCGCAACAATTGAAGCCGCGAGCTGCATGCGGCCCGCGGCTTCAATTGTTGCCATGGTTTGGACAGCCCTGACCTAAATAATGAAGGCGCAGAAACGCTCGTGAGTACTCTTGCATCAGTGGTAGAAATGAATACCAAATTGACAAAGATTTCTCACCGAAAAAGCCCTTGGATTACACCAGGTTTACTGAGATGCATAAGAAACAAGGACACTTTACACAAGAAACTCAATAAAGTTCCTGATAACGCGACCTTAAAATTAACATACAACCGATACCGCAACTTCTGTAATAACCTATTAAAGAAAATTAAATGCCAATTTAATTCAACAGAATTAGAAAAACACAACTACCTAGAATATCATCAATAATATTGCTAACATGACTAAGTTTTCACAACCCCCAACAGAGCTATTAAATATTAAAGTAGATCCTATACTTTCCATAAACCATGTCGACGGTTAAAAGGAAATAGGGCATACGCGAGATTTTGGTCAAAAATGAGTTATTATGCCATTGGACTTAAAATTTTCTGCTCTTTCGAATGCGCGTACTCCCATGGCTCTACGATGACTTTTTTGGCGTTTATGCCCAAGCAAAAAAAAATACAATTTATAGTGTTATTTTTGCTAACCGACGAAAATTCTTGTCATTTTTGCTATTAAAGTGATTGTACCCCTACAAAAATGGTTTATTTTGGGTTTGTAGTCGGTAATACTTTTTTACTTCACAAGGGTGCCAAGCTTTTGGTTGTTTATGCCTTTTAAGCATTTCAATTGAAAAGTACAAATGTTGCTTAAAGCTTACTTCCATTTCGTAATTTAACAGAGCTATGGCGCTTGTGCCCTATATACAAAATGCATACTTATATTACTCTGGCGGTTATCCCCTATTTCCATTCAGTTCTTAATGACAGCCAAGTCGGTTATGCTCTATTACCTAAATTGATTTTAATATGACACTGGTGGTTATACCTTACTTCCGTTTACTAATATAAATACGATTGTCGCTAATCCAATATTACTTAAATTAAATTAGATATCATGGTGTCGATTATAACATATTTCCACGTTCTACAATCATACATATACGTCGCTTATACCGCAATACCAAATAAGGATTTAATAACGAGTCGGGGCTTATGCCATTGGATACCACAAAAACCAGTTTTAAACGCGTCGCTTGTCCCCCCGCAACACTCAGCCGCGCGCTGTGACAGCGTGAACACGCGCGACTCGTGCGCTCCTATATTTAATAATATCGGGACCCACAGGATTGGTAAACTATCTCTTTTTATTATTTGTGATTATTTATTATTCATGCATTGTTATCTATGTTACCCGCATTTCATTCAATGGTATTATTTTAGGTTAAACAATGGAAAGGAAAGGCCAAAAAAGGGACATTTTAGTAATGGCCTTGAAGTCAACAGGTTTACAAAAACCTAAACCAGTTAGCCGAAAATATGACTCTACTTTGAAAAAGAAACAAAACAAACACTTGACGTCACCCACAAATATATTAGGAACCGTGTAGGTTTCAACTACTGATCAATTCGGTAGTGCCAAGGAATCGAAAAGAGGTAAAAGTGTACCGCCTAATAAAACCAGTAATGATGATTTATTAGCTGTCGAAAATTACATTAAATCATTACCCGCAGTGCCGTCACATTACTGTAGGAAGGACAGTACCCGAGTATACCTTCCAGCTGAGTTCAAAAATTTGACCAATTTGTATAGACAGTATAAAGAACACCGTAGTTTCCAAGAACTAAATTTTGTTTCAGAATGTGTTTTCCGGAAAATTTTCAAAGAAAATTTAAATATAGCATGCCACGTTCCCAAAAAAGATAAATGCCTCAAATGCTCGCTTTGAAAATCTATCTGACCCTACATCCGAAGAGAGACTAGCTCACGAAGAACACCTTGCTGAAAAAGAGCATACAACAACCGCTACAAGATTCACAAAAGTATTCATAAAACAGATCCAGCGTCAATTTGTATAAGTTTTGACCTACAGAAAGTTCTGAACACACCATTCGGTCACAGTATGTTGTTATTTTATTCAAGAAAGCTTAGCGTTTATAACACAGTGATATACGAAAACGGCACACGAAATGTCTTCTGCTACTATTGGGACGAGAGCCAAGGTAACCGTGGTGCTAACGAAATGGCTACCATTTTGAGGAAATACATAACTGACCTTGATGAACGTGGGAACATAAAACGACTTCTTCTTTATTGTGACTGCTGTCCTGGTCAGAATCGTAACAAAATTATTCTGACAATGCTCCACGAAACTGTTCAAAGTTGCAAAAACATTGAATCAGTTCAAATAATTTTTTTACTTACGCATATATGACAGTCGATTCTGCACACGCAACAATTGTAAACCAAGTTAAAAATACTACTATCTGGGCTCCATCGCAATAGTATACAGTTTTGCAGACGGCAAGAAAAAATCCAAAGGCTTTTAATGTTGAAAAATTGAATCACACAGACTTCAAGAGATGGGACCTTCTCGCTGATAAATACTTCGTGGGTAATCTTGTCGGCAAGATTAGTAAAATACGAGTCGCTACTTTTAAAAAGAACTGCACATCAGCAACGGTCAAATACTCGATGGAACCGGAGGCACCCGAGTTTCGTATAGAAATCGCATCAAAAACGAAGTCGCTTGATTTGCCGGACTGCTACTGTTATCCCAAGGTCCTGCCAATTTCAGAGCTTAAACATAAAGATTTGATAAAGCTTTGTACGGACAAAGTTATACCTCAACAGTTTCAGGCAGAGTACTTAAATCTAACATTCAGTAAAAAGACACAAGACTGTTTGGCCGAATCTGATATCGAAGATGAGGGAGATCAATAGTATTGAAGTGATGATGTTGTTTTAACCCCCGACGCAAAACGACAGGGTGTCTGTCTGTCTCTGTCTGTCTGTCTGTCTGTGTATGTGTCTTTCTGTGGCATCGTTGCTCCCGAAAGGATCAACCGATTTCAATTTAGAAGTTTTTTGATTAAAAGGTGAATTAGTGGAGAGTGTTATTATGGATTACCTACAGATTTTTTCACAACTACCTCAATATGTGTATCAAATGAAAGGGCTTGAGTATCAGAACACAATACACTATACAAAAATTAAATCCAAGATGGCAACAGCTGCAAAATGACTGATAACCTAAGTCGGGGGTTTTTAAAATGTTTAATTTTGAGGGGATTTCTCAGAATATAAAGATAATACTTTCAAATTAAGAAGACTGATTAAGAAAAGTTGTGATTTTTAATGTTGATCTCGATAGCTATAAAGAAAAAAAATATTACCAATGATAATTGATCTAAGACTGACCTATTCAATGTGATATACTATACCCCGTCCATCATATTATTGTATTTTAGATAGATGGAAGTAGTGATTATATGAAAATTTAAAATATCGATAGAAAACCTCGATTAAAAAATAATTAATCGATAAATGTAAAGTATTATGATAAATATATGATTTCATGTGGAATTATAATCTATTATCTTTCTGTACATAATAATAAAGCAGTAGAGATTTCGTGTCTGTACCTAAAATTTACAAATGTAATAGAAACGATTGTGGGCCATGCCATAACGCACGCGCTAATCTCCAAAACAAAACAACTGACTTCTAGAATAATATTCCAACATGCTTATTTCCTGGTATTTATTGAAGAATTCCGTGGTCTGTCTCTAAAACCCATCATCAGATCTTTATGCAATTTAAATAGGACCATTTTGGAATAAACCTTTTTCAAATAAAAAAGAATTCTGACAATCCGGCTACATATGACGGAGTAACAAAAATCTTTTTCCGTAAAAATCATACAAATATAAACATCCGAATTGTTGTTTATAAATCGGTTAAAACCATCTGTTATGTGATATTTTTAGAAGAATTATTTTCTGTATTCGATATTGATTGTGACATTTTCAAGTTATTATAATAAAAACACAGTCGATAGACTAACTACATCCCTAAAATTGCTTTCTGGCTGACGTGACGTTGTCAATGAAAAATGACGTATTGGCGCCAAATTTTTGTTAGGATTTTCAGGTGTTGACGCTAGAACAAAGTTATACCGACCACTGTCAGTAAGCTGTCTAAAATACAATAATATAATGGACGGAGTATAAGTAGGTATAAAACTTCTATACAGCATAAAACATTTCATAATAAGAAAGTCTATTAACAAGTTAATAATTTCTTAAGCTGAAATGAGTGGTACGGAAATAGAAATATTGAAATGAATAATAGATAGTAAGCGTTCTTAGTTGTAAGTGAAAACAATTTTTTTTTATAGTCCTTAGTTCCCATGTTTCTTGAAACGTTGTTGTTTGACAAAGATACCATGTTTTGTTTAACGGTGCCTTTTAATTTTAAGTTGCGAAGCTGTCTTTATTTTTGTATAATGTTTATTACTTTTTTAAATGTTAACACTTTCTGTCAAATGTTGACAGCGTTATGAAGGAAAGAGACAAAACAGTGTTTTAGCTAAAATAGGTTTATTAAGCGATTCGTGTTTTTATTAGTAAGGGGGTTAATTTTGATTTTTCTTGATTAAAAAGTATTAAAAAAACTCCTTTTTTATTTCAAAAAACATCACACTATCTGCTCATTAGCATATATGAAATGACGAGCTATATCTTTTAAATCTACCATTTAGTGTAAAATTATAGCAGGGTATACTGTAATAGGCTTCTTAGTAAGATAGATCCTTAGTATGTTTCGGTGAAAATTTACTTCCAAGCAATTTCACCCTACTTTAGAAGTTAGAGACCCAATTACGGTGTCGTGTAGGCTAGCCGTCGTGTAATATCTGTTTTAGATATTTTCCTGATGAAGGATTGTGTTGGTTGCGCTACTTCATTATTTTTTATTATTCGTAGCGACATTGTGTATTACTAATGTCTTATATCCTGGTATTGTTTTGAATGCCGACTGTTTCTTGTGCCCTTTTATACAACCACTATGAAAAGTACCTTATCCTTCTTTTGCTATAATATTAATTGAACGGTCTAGTCGCTTATACCCTTTTATCTTGCGAAATGATAAATGGGAATGTCGCATATGCTTCTTATCCTTTAATATTTGATTTTGTCATTTGTATCTTATGCCACATTTCCTCATTCAAAAATTATAAGCTGTGGTTATAAGCGACAAAAACTACTTAAAATAACGTCAAATCACTAAAACTAAGAATGCCAGTAACTGTTCCATTTCTATCTGATTTTATAACTATTTCGCTTTTCACAATATCTTAATAAATGACAAAAATACGTCAGTTTTTCTAAAATTTAAAACTTTGAACGGCTCTCCTGAACATTTCATCTTTTGTCGCTTACCCCCTATTTCCTTTTAACCGTCGATGTAAACAATTACTTCTAATTAAAAACAAAACGTGGGTAGGGAACTGGCATCTAGAATTGTGCAAACAGAGAGCGAAAGTACTACAAAATACAGTAACATAATTAACAATCCTCTGGGTAATTCCAAGGCGCTGTTACCACTGGATGATACCGAAATCAAATCAATTATCATGAATCTTCGTGGTGACAGCGCTACTGGTACTGACAAAATCCCAGCCACTTTTGTAAAGGCGAACGCCCCATTCATCACTGTCCCACTCAAACATATTCTTAACTCCTGTTTATCTAATGGGGTGTTTCCCAGAGTCTTTAAAAGCGCACTAGTTCATCCTATACATAAGGGGGGTGACAGAAATAGTGTCATCAACTACAGGCCAATATCAGTGCTTACTACTTTATCTAAAGACTGTTTACACTGGAGATTGATGGCGCTTGGTGGAATCTGCTACACATATCATCATTGTAATCCCAGTCTTGTCATCATTTGTAATTCGACATTACCATTCGACATTATTATTTTCATTTGACATTTAAAATTATTCCTTGACATTATAATTCAAATGCAATTTTTTTATATATTATTTTGATCATTTAAAAATGGTGAGACCAAACTTATAATTATTTCCCATATTTAGGGGGAAAAAAAATCACTGGTATACCGAATTTTAAAACTACCCACACATGCAAAACATTCAAATACTGTAGTGTTTCGGAATTACAATTCTTGAAACACCAATGTAAACCTTTGAGAATGCCGTAAGGCGAAACCGGTTAGGACTAGAACTGAAATAAATTAAACTCAGTGGAAAAGTACAAGTGTGTTATTCAATATACTTTATCTAAAGTTTTTGAAAAAGCCTTGAATTCCCGACTGATGCAATATCTAGTACAACATAATGTACTCTCTACGAAACAATATGGCTTTCAAAAAAATTAATCTGCAGAAGACGCAGTATTGGAGCTTACAAATGGCGTAGTGAAAGCCCTAGATGAAAAAACCAAATGCCTAGCCATTTTCCTTGATCTTTCACGTGCCTTTGACACTGTTTCTGTTACCGCTCTGATAGGAAAGATGGAGAACATTGGAACAAGAGGAATGGCTCTAGAACTTTTCAGAGATTATTTGACGGATCGCAGTCAACGTGTAAAAATAAAATCTTTGATCAGTGATGAGGCTCCTCTTGATGACTTTGGCGTGCCGCAGGGTTGCGTCCTTGGCCCCACACTCTTTCTTATTTACGTCAATGAGCTCTGTCAGTTAAATATGGGTGAATTTCAACATCTATGAATTTTTAGCTAATTTTGGTGATTTTTTTTATTTCTAGGTATTTGGGTAATCTCTTTCAATATTTAGCTAGAAATACATATTTTATGCCTATTATGTTTGAATAGTCTAATTAGCCCTGGGAATTACTTGTTTATTTTATACACCTGAATTTTCAATACACCGAAATTGGTGTCTAACACCAAAATTGCATATCAACTTATTTTTATTTTTTATTTATTATTACTTATACTATTTCTTTGTTTTTTTTTCTAGAATTTGGCACTTAATAGTTACATATAACCCTTAATTTTTACCCTTTTATCACCAACTTCATTTTTATATGGCAAAACCACTTTAGTTGTTAGTGGTATCAGTATAAAAGCAAAACATTTGATTGTTCTATCTATCCTTGCTTCTAGCAAGGATTATATTTTACTCTAATGGCGCCAATATTATCGACGAACTTATTCAAGATTGCTGGGAAAAGATTTAGGCAGTTATTCTTAAAGTGGGAGAGGTGGTACTCGGTATGCCTAAGGGTGGACGGAAGATATGCCATGGACACTTGGTAGTGGCAAGACAAGTTGGTAGTGTGATGTCTATTTCTGAACTTACAGGAGTCCTTCCACTAAGTTTCTCACGCGGTGAGCTGATGGGCATTGCGGTTCAAAAGGGTTCCAATGGTTTACACCATCCGAGACATGTACCACAATTCTGATTCCGTTGTTCGAACCGCTGTTGGCAATATGAGATCTTCCTTATCACTGTCTCTGTGATCTGTGATCTGTCCTTAGTCCATTCCCAATCAGCGTGGTATTTTGGTCGGATTGCATCAGACAATCACTCCATAACTGCCCATGTATGCTGTTAATATCGGTGGTGGACGCCGATAGATTGGTGCAACATGTGAGGATGTGGATGTAGGAGCTTGAGGACGGTAGAGGTCAGAAGCCTTCTGTGGAGAAGATTGAGTACCTTTTACACGATAGCAAAGTGCTAGCTGCTGGAGCAATATAATATGGTACTCGGTATGCCTAAGGGTGGACGGAAGATATGCCATGGACACTTGGTAGTGGCAAGACAAGTTGGTAGTGTGATGTCTATTTCTGAACTTACAGGAGTCCTTCAACTAAGTTTCTCACGCGGTGAGCTGATGGGCATTGCGGTTCAAAAGGGTTCCAGAGGTTTACACCATCCGAGACATGTACCACGATTCTGATTCCGTTGTTCGAACCGCTGTTGGCAGTATGAGAATCTTCCTTATCACTGTCTCTGTGATCTGTGATCTGTCCTTAGTCCATTCCCAATCAGCGTGGTATTTTGGTCGGATAGCATCAGACAATCACTCCATAACTGCCCATGTATGCAGTTAATATCGGTGGTGAACGCCGATAGATTGGTGCAACATGTGAGGATGTGGATGTAGGAGCTTGAGGACGGTAGAGGTCAGAAGCCTTCTATGGAGAAGATTGAGTACCTTTTACACGATAGCAAAGTGCTAGCTGCTGGAGCAACATAAGCAGGAGTTGCGTGTCACCTACATCTTCGACTTCATCGCTTTGTTGCGTGGAGTCACGTGCAAAAGATTGCATGAGGCACTCTTGCATCCACGGTAGCTTTCATGTAAGTGAGAAAGCAGAGGAAGAAAAGCCAAATGATGTTGACAGTGGAGAGGAGGGAAGAAGGGTAGGCAGGTTTTAACGGCGTAGGCTTAGTAGTCAAGAGTGAGGCCGCCTTTCACGCCAGTAGAAGCAGGTGACGGAAAGTGCGCACGATGCTTCACCACACCGGCCTGTCCCTACTGCGGCATCAGCTGACTTACCCAACTACTCGCCCGTATTTTGTATGGGTAGTTCATATGCTAATGGTTAATCTGAGAGAAAATTAGGAAAGCTTCCGAACAACCCTCAACAGCCAACAACCTCTTTCCCACCTAGGGAGAGAGGCGGTGCTTTCTCCATTGCCCAGGGTATACTACGTAGAGGTCACCTGGCCTAGTAGCCCGTCGGACTACGTAGGAGCTTAATCAAATAACTATGAAAACAAATTTTGGTGTAAATATACAATTTTGATGATTAGTAAAACCCCACCAAATTCACCAAAATTGCTCCACCAAAATTAGTTTCACGTCTAAAAAAATTATTTATAAAAATACTATTTAGAATATAGTGGTTACATTACCAAAATTTAATACACATACTGAACCTGTACACTATACTTAAATATTAAAACATACAATGAGAATAAACCGTTTTAAATAATCAACACAAAAATTACAATATTTTTGTCCGATGCTTATGAAACGACCTACTTACGTGTTTGGCAGAAAAACGAAACGGGACTGGGGACAACTGGCACTGGTGCTCATTAACACCCAACTGAACGTTTCCAATGATGATAGTGTCGTCCTTATAGGTACTTTCAATACGACTCCTTCGATGATTTTATAAATCCCACCAAAATTTTACATTTGCCGCGGACGCATCTTATAAATTATTTTTAAGATAAAGTATAGTACTAAATACTACGAATGACAGTATCGAAGATAGCTAAAATAATGCCGAATCGAATTATTATTAAGTATACTCAGTAAACTAATGAAGTTTTGATTAAACTGTGATCATTCCCAAGAAAACAGGTTGTGGACGCGCCACCAAGCTTAGAATTTAGGTGAAAAGACATTTTTTACACACTCACAAAAATCGTTTCAATAATATAATTTATACGTGCATATAGAGAAAAACGATATCTTTCTTACAAAAAATAATCATTACTATATGTTAACTTTAAGGTATGATTTTCAGTCACGCCGCGAAAATTTTACGTTTGAGAAATTCACCCATATACCAAATTGCCAAATATTTCCTTACGCTGATGATACAGCCTTACTAATTCAGGAAGGACTTGGCACGATGTTCAACTTAATGCTGAAAATACCCTGAAAATTGTTATGATATGGCTAAACAACAATTTATAGACACTTCAATTCCTACCAAAGCCTGACTCCATCTCCATTCAAGCTCACGTCTGCACTAGCCCAAGGAATTCCGCATGCTCTTGTGAACCTATAGAACGTTCGGAAACTATAAAATATTTGGGTGTTTACGTTGATTCTATCCTAACCTGGCCTAACCGCACCTTAAGAAACTAGTGGGAAGCCTGAAACTGAGAGACAAGCGAAGAAAACACAATGTGTCCCCTGCTGTGCCCCATAGAACTGCGTTAGCGAGTCGACACTTTTCCGTTCTCGTTTATACAGATTAACATGCAAACATAATAATAATTTATACTCTGCACCTACTGTCAAATGCAAACGCTTAGTTAAAGACTGCCTCCTAACCCAATTCTACGATAACACAGAGAAACTACTTACACAGATCATATAATTCCCATTCCAACACTATAAACCCTCAATTACAAAGCAGCTACCCTCACACCTGAGTACATAATCCCACAGCAGTCACAATACTTTTTATACGTTACTCACACTCACCCTTTTTTTTTTTTATTTCACTTTTTAATTTTTACATCTTAACAGTAAACATCAGTTGCCAAACTGCCTAGCAATTTGTCGGCATCTAGTTCTCTTAATTAATTTAAACTTAAAGTGTACGTACATATAAGATATCTTAAATAACCTTACTTACTACTACAAACATACAATAGCTATTACACAGTACAATAATTATACACGGGTGCATATATGACTACATGCACACACAACACTCACACGTCTGTTTTGCCTATGCACACGCCCACCCAGTCTACGGACACAGCGACAGGTAATGTTTCACGAGTACTTTTTTTAGGTGACACTTGGACCTCACATCTCCAAGTAACCCTTCGGGTAACTCGTTTGTTATAGAAGGTGTTAAATATTTTCTGGCGCGTTTTCCAAAGTAGTTATTTACTTTGGGCACTATTAATGTACTTTTTTTAGCTAATCGAGTTGGGTAGTTATGTACTCGTTTGTTTTTATGTATTAAAACGTTATGCTGCTCAAGTGGCATAGTCAGTTTTGCCTTCATTTGTACCGGTAGTATTTTACATATCTTGAACAACCGTTCATAATCTTTATTTAATTTATTTTTGACTTTCGTATCTACTAGTAATTTTAAAAATCTTATTTGTATCGTTTTAATTTTGTTGAGGTGCGTATCAAAAGTAAAACCATAACAACCCAACGCATAATTCACAATGGAATCCGCCAGTGAGTAATACACCATGTATAGGTTTCCTTTACTAACGATGGGCTTGAGGGTCCACAGCTTTCCCAACACTGCTCTTAGTTTGTTGCATACGTTGTCCACATGCAGGTTCCAAGAAAAATTATTGTCCACCAGTACACCTAAGTATTTATAGGTAGTTACTTGTTCTATGTTTTTACAGTCGCAATTAGTTTGACTTTGATGTAAACAAGTGTATGAGTGACCTTTTATGTTAATTTTGATGTTTTTCGTGTGAGTATATGGGAAGTATATTCGTGTGAGTATATTCACCTCACATTCACTTACATTATACACTCACTACCCACTTAAAACACACATTTACAACAAACACAACGCACACGCATACACCTCCTAAAGCGCACCCATAAAAATAATGTAAACTATTTCTACATATTACTTTATCTTTCGTAACTGATTTTTACCAGTAATACTCTTGTTAAGTAAAATCATACCATGGCAGCTCTGGCTTGCCCATTACCAGATTACTTATGTATTACTTTTGAAGTTATTTCCATAATTTTATTAGCCTATTATTATTGTTATTGTCTCATATTGTTGTTTTACCTGTACTCTTATTAAGCAACGTATATTCTGGACGGGAGACCCTGCATCCTGTGATACAGTTTTTAACTAGTACAGGACGCAGAAGACCTTTTCCAGAGCAAAACAACCTGCTACCAATTCATGTACATAAATTACAATGAAAAAATGAATTGTAACACATTAATGACACTACTAAAAATTATTATTAAATTCGGCGCACGCTGATCACCCGTACACTTGCGACCAACATAAATTTCAAATCAGTACCACTATATATTATTTCGAATTAGTACAATTGATATACCACGGGCGAAACCGGGGCAAGTAAGAGTGGTGTAAATATTATATATTAATAAATAGTCTAACTTTTAAACTTTCATGTCGCATGACATAATATGCCTAACAATCATATTAACAGGGATTAACGCAATTAAGTTTTAACATTATAGTAAACATTATTAGGTTGGTACGTAACAATATGTATAAATAAGAATTACTACCATTTTAATACAAATACAAATAATTTCAACTGATAATTTAAAATGAAAGATTTTAATGGTTTGGATGATGAATACAAGAAATGCTAAAACACAAAATATAGTTCCTAAGTTTTTGTCCAGTAGTGCACCATGCGCGACTAGGTCCAATATATGTCAGATATATGTCCACTATACATTAGTCTATATTTTTATTATTAATAAAAACGATTTTTTGTTTCAGGGATTTAACGGTGAAAAAGGTAAAGATGGACCAGATGTAAGTATTTTTTGTATTTTTTTATTATTTATTTACACACGTGAGTATATGGATGGATGGAATAATACACTTCGACGTATACATATACACTAAATGTGCTTTTCCACTATGTTTTAATATAAACGTCACCGGTTTCTCACAGCATTCTCTAAGGTTTGTATTGACGGTTAAGTATAAAGTTATTATTTCTAGATTCTACAATATTGAACAATATTTTACGTACAAAATACTGTGACATTCCGAAGCGATTTAAAGCAATAGAGCATTTATCCTTGTCCAATAAAAAACGATAGATACTTTTTGTATTTGTTATAGGTACTTACATCAAAATTACTTTTGAAACTATAACCAAAATTAATAACATAATAGGTATCGCAATTTGATAACGAAATATAGTGGAAAATTGAAAAGTGTAAGTATTATTCTATATAAATGTGTAGCAAGTTCCATCAACAGTACCTATAAAACATTTTTAAAATATATTTATTTTTAAGTATGTACATTTCAACATATTAAATGTATATGAAATGAACAATGGTAATGAATCCATTTTCAAAACCTCTTTTACTACTAAGTCAGTCACAATTTTTTTCTTTCTTTTTCTTGTGTTTCCAGATCGCAAATAGGAGGTTCATAATACTCGTACATATGTAATAGATTTTTTAATGACAGTTAATCCAAATATCTATTCCATCTACTTCTTCAGTAAAGAACTATTATATACTCCATTAACGTTTCAGGGAGAAAAAGGAGATGAAGGCCCTTCTGGACCAGTTGTAAGTATTGTTTAGCAAGTAAACATTAAAAAAATTGAAGAAACTCACGACGGTTAAAAAATAATTTAATTAACAAGCTGGGGAATAGTCACCTTAACACCTATCTAAAAACAGGCACCAATAAAACCCGAACCCATAACTGACAACATGCATTTGCGCTAATAATGTTTACTACGGCGCCCCCTAGTGGGTTGTTACCATAACACCTATCTAGGAACAAGCAACAATCAAACCCAAACCAATAATTGAACACTGCATCAAAATCGGACTAATAGTTTTGGAGGAAATTGGCAACATTGATTTGCATTAAAAATGCTTACTGTAGTTTTTTGTGTTGTCATTCTAAAAACGTGCTCTAATTAAAGCCGAACCCATAACTGAAAAGTGCATCAAAATTGGATTGGTAGATTCGGAGAAAATGGCAACATGGATTTGCACAAACAAACACACAAACATCTTGTTTTACATCTCTCACCCCAAACGCATATACCGTCTCCGTTCCGTCGTGGGTAAAAATAAATCACTTTGCAAGCATTCATTGAAAATAAATTTCAACAAAAACAAAATAAAAAATAATATTTGATGCGGATTTTTAATTATTATAATGATTCATGACGAAGGTTTATACATTGTATGATACATGCATAATATAGTAAAGAAACACTAATAATTTTAAAGGTTCCAATTGTCATTTTTTGCGCTTACATTGCTCAAGCTGATAAAAATAACGTACTACAGAAATAAGTCCGCTATAGCGTAGAAATGTAGCTATCCTTCGGATGACCCATATTTTTTTTTTATCTTTCATAGATTACACAAAATAATAATTATAATAATTTACGAAGCGATCCAAGCAGACCTGGTTTAATGTCGTCCCCTCTCGTACTATATGTTTAGGCATTCAGGTATAATTCTTTGAGAAGCAAATTTAAACAAACAGGGGTCTATTATGTAATGACCACATGAACGAATTAAAACTCAAAATTTAGGTACCATGAAGTTACTTCGAATTTCTTTCTGTAGGGTTTAGGATGCAGTATCATTGCTTTTCCCGGTACCAATTAATAAATAAATAAATAAATAAATAAATATTCCACAACATTCTACACAACGCTATCTAGACCCATGGTAAGCTTTTATAGCTTGTGTTATGGAATCTAGAATGCGGATAAAAATACTTATATACTTTTTTTTTTTAAATACATACATATTATACATAGAAACACCCAGACCAATGCAAATAGCCATATTCATGCATACAAATATTTGCACTGAGCGGGAATCGAACCCGCGCCCCTCTGCGTGGCAGTCGTGTGCACTACCGCCACGCCACAGAGGCTGTCTAATTGCCTGAACCTTCGGAATTTAAATACAAAAATTTTGTTTCAGGGAGAAAAAGGAGATAAAGGCGATTCTGGACCAGTGGTAAGATTGTTTATAAATAAAACAATTATTGAAAATAAATTTTGACAAAAACAATATTAAAAAATAAAGTTTAAACTAAAACCCGACTACCGAAAAATCACGCTTTAAAAAGTGACAAACAAGAAAATATCAAGGATAGCCGTGGTCGTATGCCACTTACTCTACCAAAACAATATATTCTAGGGAAAAGTAGTAGTCGGGTTTTAGTTTAAACTTTATTTTTATTTAAGTTATTTTCAGGCAAGGTAAAGCTAATAATTTATACATATTTGAAATGTGCTCATTAAGCACTATCATTTGATACCAAACACGGCATATTTATCTAAATTTATTTTTTAATACAGTACCTTATGAGCGCTAGAGGGCGCCACACAAGATTGGATGACACGTCATATAGCCTATAACCATCGGACGATTAAGCCGCTTGTAACGATATCTCATTTGTCCAGTTCTAATAAGTATTTGAGGAGCTATGAGGGAATAAATGAACATACATACATACATACATAGCCTGTCAAAATCATAACCCTCCTTTTGGCTTCGCCGTAGTCGGATAAAAATAAAATAGGTAACTCTTCTTGGCAGTCGGGTAAAACGCATTTCATGCGGTGATTCAACCCCATAATATAGATCAAATGATGTACAGTCAACGCCATAAGTTGATTGACACTAAAATATTTTACAAATCTCTTTTATATTGGAATGCATCTGTCTATAGTAAATGTAGTGTTATGATTCCCAGAAAACAAACTTAATTTACATATTCAATGTTTTTTTTTTCACAATTTTATGTAAGGTTTAGGGGCCACAGTGTTCAATAAATTACAATTTGTTAAGCTACTTTTGTAGTTGACTGTACTTACTACAGAAATGCGTCCGCTATAGCATAAATATAGATCTCCTTAGGATAGCCTACAAGTAATCATTTTTATCTCTCACAGATTACACAAAAATAATAATAAAAACGTCGGTAGCTAAGTGGTTAAGGAGATCGCCTTACCATCAAGAGATCCCAGGTTCGAAACCTGACCACTGACCATTACACTACCGACGTGAACCCACTCCTAATACAAGTAATAAAGATTAGTTGGAGAGGTAAAAGGGAATATTAGCAGGTGATTTCAGTCGCTAAATATTCTTAAAAAACATTAATGACGCGGTTTTTATTAGATAGAGCTATTCAAGACGAAGGTTAATAATATATAATGTATGCACAATATAGTAGGGAAACTTTGAAAACAATAATGTGTGATTTACGAAGCTTCTTCTTCTTCTTCGTGTCAGTGGCAACAATTTAAATATTTAGATACGTCCAGCCCAAAACTCTGCGACTTTGACCGCATCTTCCGTAGCTTCATTCAGGTCGGCAATCGTGCAGGTATAGGGGCGATTTTTGACATTTACGAAGCGATATATATAGTACATCAAGATTGCCATTCAATTTAAACTATAACTAAAGTGAATAACTTAAGAGGTATTGCAATTTGAAATTTATGCGCGACAAAATAAATTCAAGAGCGGCACGCGCCTTGGCTGGTGACGGCTGTGGACTCACTTCACACTGAAACTATCTACAGAGTCAACATTACCCCTGTGCAAAGCTGGCACGGGTCGCTAGTATATTAATTGAATATTGAACTAATACTAACTATAATATCGTTTGGTGCCACCCATAAAAGCTTTACTATCGTTCTCTGTGCTTTTTTACTGACCCAGAGGCGATGTGGAAATGTCAGGATCAAATGTAAGTACTTATAATATTAGGAAAATATGTGTAGGATATACTCCGTCCCACTAGTACTTACCATGTAGGTAATACCTACATAGAATAACACTGGTTCATTACTACACTCAATAGCGCGGGTTTGTATGTGCGTTCTCGTCCGATGTCAATGGTCAACTCAATGACACCTAACCCCAAACCCCTGTACGTGAGACAATGTATGTATCTATTCCACAGATACCAACACTGCAATTTGAAAATGGAAATATATTATGCGAATTGTTGAAGGAGTATTAGTATTCCCTGAAACCGTTTATTCATTCATCAGTCATTGTCTCTATAATGGCAATGGATCGTGAATTGAACCCCCTAACACACCCTGCCACCCACCGGGGATAGTTCTTCTGGACTTAAGACCATTACATACGTGACGGATTTTTGCACGGACGGTAAAGGACGGGAAGTATTGGAAATTTATCTTTCCTTGTTTTTCACATGTTAAATCCGAATCACTGTCACGGTTTATACATTAATAAAACGGGAATTAAAGCGATCACGGTATAGGTACATACATACCTTTGATTTATCTGACGTGTCGACCAGGTTACACCGGCCGTGGTCAGAGGCTGACTGGCTCCGTAGTGCACGCCCGCCGTCTTCGAGTCCGTGAGGTAGTAGGTTTTTCATCTACCCGCATATCGATATTTAGATTTCGCCATGTACTGTCACATACCATACTCACAGTGTCCCTCTTATGTAAGCAAACTGTCCGGTGTTTATGATCGCGTTAATTCCCGTTATTATTATTGTATATCATGGAATGCGTTTTCAACAGGGCAGCCACGTCCCCTCCAGGGGTTTATCTCGTTACGTATTTTCCGCGACCTTTAAATTGTACATCATCTCGGTTCTTCACATGCCAGGAGGCAAGATTGCCAAGTAGTATGTCCCTCGCACCCAGGCTGTCTCCGGTTTTAAGATGGCCTCCTCGAATGAAGACAACGGAACCCTACCTATTGGTATATGCATATAAATTGGGCAACATGGTCAGAAAATTAAATGCCAAGCTTCAATAGAATTTGGGCCACCCCATCTCTTCCCATATGGTGGCGCACAAGGTGACTAAGGGATATGGATATGTTTCACATCAGACAAACAGTAGACATATACAGCCTAGCCTAGACCCAGCCACCGATATATGCTCGAGTCAACAATAGGGCCGTAATACGGCGTAATATAGCAATACTTGCACCCCCTATAACGTGGGATTGAATACAATTATTGGTAAAATGTCAAGTCTGCCTAACCGAAAAAAAGGCGTGATTATATGTAGCTATGCAAAATTATGGCGGTAATTATTGTCATATCACGGTAATGTAGCCCTAGCATTATACGACGATTCTATTTTAACGGTTTCTGTGTAGAAGCAATGGTGCATTCGACAAGACCGGGCGTTCGACACCCGGTCCAAACAAATATTTGAATATATGAATTTGCATAGGTCTGGGTGTAAATTGAAGTGTAATAATCTTCTACTATATAAAAATAAGTCGGGTTTTCCTTCCTGACGCTATAACTCCAGAACGCACGAACCGATTTGGCTAATTTTGGTCTTGAATTATTTGTGGAAATTCAGGGAAGGTTTGTACGTTGAGAAAAATTCAAATAATTGCCGGGAACCGACATCCACGCGGGCGGAGCCGCGGGCAAAAGCTGGTTAAATATAATTATGTAAATGAGTGTGTATATCTTCATATAAATTAATTCGAAATATAGATCCAATAACACAAGTTAGTAAAGCTATGCTTTATTAAGGTCTAAATAGCCTTGTCATGGTTACGGTTTAATTCTGCCAGAGCTGTTAAATTACTTTTGTTAAAAATTTACCGAAACTGACTCAACCAAAAACTTGTTTCAATTAATCAATACTTATACCCCGTCCATCATATTATTGTATTTTAGACAGATGGAAGTAGTGATTGCATGAAAATTTAAAATATCCAAAAAGTTGAAAACCTCGATTAAAAAAATTATTAATCGATACATGAAAATATTATGATAAATATATGATTTCATGTAGAAATATAATCTATTATCTTTCTGTACATAATAATAAAGCAGTAGATATTTTGTGTCTATACCTACAATTTACAAATGTATTATAAAACGATTGTGGGCCATAACCACAGGGTGGCCCTATTCAACATATACAAATTTTAGTTATACATATATGAGGCAAACATGAGACAGACCATGAAACATCACTTTGTCTCTTTTTTTCTAATATACAGTTTTGCCTGTAAATAAGAGACAAAACATTTAAGTTATTTCTCATTTGGGAAAATGAGTGTATAGATTTGACAGCGTGCCGAGTTTTGGCACAATCCATGAATGATTTGTTACACTCATTCATTACTTTACTCTACACGAAACTACAAGAAGCATGATAGTGATGTACTCCAACAAATGATTTGTCGATGAAAATACTCTTTTTTCACATTATTTATTTATTTTAGGAAGGCTTACAGACTAATAACATTAATATCTTGTGTAGACATATTGTGTAGACATATCGCTAATTACAAGCCCACACTTATTACATATTTACTTATTTATTACGAATGCTAGTAAATTAAATTGACTAACAACAACAAAAAAAATAAAAAAATACGAAGATTCTTACGATGCAAAATTAAAAATACAGGTAACAGTTTTAATGGAAAATAACTAAATAATAATAATCTAGGTAGAAGATATAGAACAAAGCCCAAGAATAGTCTGCAGCTGGTGTCATTACACTGACTGAGTTCTGCGACGGCTACTAGCGCCTTCGCCAAAGAACTTGTCACCCATGCGTCTTTTAATTGTGTTCGTGCTTGTACAGAACAAATCTATGTCCAAAGATACCGAGACCTCGTTAAACTTTTTTAGACTGCGAATAAGAAACCCACCGCGTCTGTAATTCGTTGAAGCTGCAGGGACACTCAACACTGGCCGCTGTCTGTAATATTACAAATTAACTAATAGCTGGTACAGATAACTCACTGTCTGGAAAATCAACAATCTAACTCAGTTAAGTTCCTTAAGTTAGAGAGATTAACCTCTGCATACCTACAAATTTGTCGGCCTACGGTTATTATTATTTCCTTACTTCGCAGTCGCTCGGCCACAGCCCGCCAAAAATAGCTTAGTGGAGATCGCCGAAGATTTGTGTTAAAACAAATATTGATGCGTATACAGAGAGTGTCACGCAATACAAAGCTGGCTTTATCACAAGGAGTTTTATTAAAAAAATTAAATGCGAGGTTTTGCATCATTACTGCTCGGAGAAGAAGACGTGAAGAGCCTCATTTACAAAAAATCAAGAGGAGGCCTTATATACGCCTCATCGAGCGTGGTAAACATACACATATCACAAAAACAGAAAAAATAATTAAAATGCACTTGACAAACAAGAGAACCCCCGAAAGTTATTACTTATATATATTTAAATTTATGTGTGAATTTTATGACATGAAAAATATTTTTGCCGATTCTGATGCAACACATAGCACTAATCACAAGTTTCTTTTAATTAAATGTGTAATACAGACTTTTCTAGACATCAGGTTTAGACACCACGATCGTACACAATGCGATAAGCTGTCACATCGACAATATTTAAATAAAAAATGCTTATAATATTTTTATTGTTATTTTCTTCGCATAAACCGTCATGATGATACCATGCGCCTAGCATTTTTCTATACTCCTAAATATAAGATATCGACAAATATTACGATACTAGAAGCTACAGCCCTAACGTAGTAACCGTCGGCCATAAGTTCATTCATGAAAATGGAACATAGGTATACACGCCTAATCTGTAGGTATGGCCTATCTACTAAGCGCGCGAGCGTTCTTCCTATATCTATGGCCATAACGCACACCCTAATCTCCAAAAAAAAACAACTGACGTCTAGAAGAATATTCCAACATGCTGATTTCCTGGTATTTATTGAAGAGTTCCGTGTTCTGTCCCTGAAACCTATCATCAGATCTTTATCCAATTTAAATGGGACCGTTTTGGAATAAACCTCTTTCAAATAAAAAAGAATTTTGACAATCTGTCTACATAATACCTATGTAGACACGGAGTTAAAAAAATCATTTTTCCGTAAAAATCATAAAAATATAAAAAATTATAAACATCCGAATTGTTGTTTAGAAGTCGGTTAAAAACCGCCAGTTATATTGTCGATATCGATTGTGACATTTTCAAGTTATTAAAATATAAACACAGTCGATGGACTAACTACTTCCCTAAAATTGCTTTCTGGCTGAACGTGACGTTGTCAATGAAAAATGACGTATTGGCGCCTAATTTTTGTTAGGATTTTCAGGTGTTGCCGCTAGAACAAAGTTATACCGACCACTGTCAGTGAGCTGTCTAAAATACAATTATTTAATGGACGGAGTATAGTATTGTTATTAATACTAATCAGTTGGAGCAACAATAACAATAAAATTTTACATAATTTTATGTGTGTAGCCATTTAGCGTTATTAAATGTTAATTTTTGTTTGCAGGGACAAAAGGGCGATATAGTAAGTACTTTGGTATTATTAGTCTGAAGGTCTAGTCATCGTTCCTTAAACATGTAACATAAATGGCAGCTGCTATTTACCGTATATGCCACTCTTAGGCTATCTGTAGAGATCCCCGTAGAGTAAAATAGGGCCACATCATCCCTATCCGTGGGTATTGTAGAAGCCAACTAAGGGATAGGGCTGTGCTGCATCCGACAGTAAGCAACTAAACAAAACATACAGCCGATGATATAGTTCCCGCTTGATGGTGAATTTTGGGAAAATACATAAAGCTAGGTTAACATACAAAATAAGTACCTACTTAATACTTGTTTGGTTTCTATTTTCAGGGCAATCCGGGTTTCCCTGGTACGTGTTCTTGTCCATAAAGGTACGTATTAACTTTTAAAACTCTCGCGTTCCATGATATACAATAATAATAGAGGGAATTAATGCGATCATGGTATAAGTACATACGTACCTTTGATTTGCTTGACGTTTCGACCAGGTTACACCGGCCGTGGTTACGGGCTGACTTGCTCAGTATGGATACGTGAGGTACGTATGTACGTACCTATACCATGATCGCGTTAATTCCCGTTATTATTATTGTATATTAGGGTACCTATTAGTCTTAAGCCATTTATTTACCAACCTTTTAATTAAACTTCGGGACCACATTCGGAACATAATATCTTGGACCTAAAATAAAACCTGGAACTCCCTGCCAGCTCACGTGTTTCCTTCTTCCTACAGTCCCAGGTCCTTTAAACGGGCGTGAAAAGGCATGATGAGGCCGTCAAGTTGAGTGCTACCACTGTTAACATGGTACATGTTTACGATGGTGACCCTCAAATGTGCTCAATCAATACGTGCAGTACAAATTTCTGGTGTACTATTTATACTGTTGATTGATGGCACTTGGTGAAATTCATTGTTTCACATATTGAGAACACTTGTACTTAACTTGTAAGTACAAGTGTTTCAATATGTGTAGTGTTTCTTGAGTGTTTTTTGAGGATAGCACGGAGTGCCACGGTTGTGTAGTGGTCACGCTCAAATTCACTAAGCATATTTGTAGATTATTTTAAAACAATCCGCGCGCCAGGATCTTTTTTGTCACCCGACTTAAAGTTCAAGATATGTGTCCCTAGGATAAAACTCTGGACAGAAATGTGGGTATAATGTATCACAAATTGTCATGTCCTGGAAGAGAAGAATTTTGGGCCACCCCATCTCTTTCCATGCGGTGTCGTACAAGGCGACTAAGGGATAGAGCTGTTTAACATTAGCCAGATATATACAGTCTAGACTCAGCCTCAGATATAGGCTCGAGTCAACAATGGTGCCCGAAATATTATGGTTATAGGCTCACCCCCTATTACATGGGACTGTCTACAATTATTGGTGAAATGTGGGTGTTAATTCACCTCTGCCTAAACCTCTGTTATGTAGTCATTAGGAAATGTAATATCTACTTGAATTGTATACATTCATTCAATTTAATGAATAATTCAAGGAGCCTTCATAAAACTATCCGCTGTTGCCCGCAGCTCCACCCACGTGAAATTCTGGTCTCATTTTCTCGACCCAAAGGCATCAATCCCGTTATGAAAAATAACACAAAAGTTATCTAGTCTTTCTGGTTTCGCAGTGGACCCTGGACTTCAAGGTGAGAGCCTTAAATACAACCGGGGCCAACACGAAGATGATGACTAATCCTGACTTTGATGAATAAAAAATAACTGCAGTATACTTAACAATTTACAGAAAAAAACAAAAATCGTATTGCTTTTGTAGAACTGAATTCGACTGATGTAGGCTTTCTTCATTTTCATAGGCTGATGAAATGTCAAAATTTAGATATATTACTAAAAATATTTTAATATTTTGTTTTGTGTGCGGATATACTGATCGATGTCTTATGGTTAGGGCGAAGCTTTTCCCAAATTTTAATTTAAAAATTATCTCTAAAGTACACACAAGTACCTACTCGTATAATCATAAGATAACACAAAACTCTTTTGAGAGCACGCTGTATAACTGGACTTGATTAAAAATAAAATTATCCGGTTTGAATGAGACTTTGTATTTTATTATTTCTTTAACGCTTCACAATAACGCCATCTATAAATGAATGAATGAACTAACTTATCAGGAGTGCTTGCTATGATGGATACTCCAAGCTACAAGTAAGTATTCAGTTCTAACTTTCTTAAATAGATGGCGCTTAAGGCGATTGGCACACTGCAACGCTCGACGCGGCGTCGTAGTTCGTCGACGCGCGTGGAGCGTGGACGCGGGAGAGTTAGGCGATTGGCACACTGCAACGCTCGACGCGGCGTCGTTCGTAGACGCGCGTGGACGCGGGTAGCTAGTATAGTCCGAGAGATATTAGAATTTTTTTGGTAGGTAGGTATGTGAAGTAATCTCAAATTTTGAGAAAAGTAAAGTATAGCCATCCGGCCATTAGCTCGATACCCAGACTATATTAAGAACGCTAGAGATGAAAAGAAAATGATTAGAAGTGCAAGCTATTTTCGACTTATTGACATGACAAAGTAACTAATTTTTTTTCTTATATTCGTGATCAGCGTCATCTATTAACGCGAAAAGAGACGTAACTAAGAAAATGCCATTTAGGTTGAAAGTCGCTTGCAGTCTCTGCGTGTTCCGATAACGAGCCAAAATAGTGGTGTCGGCTCCAATACTCGATATTGGGCATCGATATTTGACTTCCTCCGATCTCGGATATCGGATATTTGATATCGGACGTCAGTTGATGTGAAAGCGCTCTAAATTTGCCGTTAAATAGTCATGTTGCATTGCAATAATATTAATTTAAAATTCGTCTCCAATACCTACACAGAAATTTCTAACAGCTCTCGGACTAAAACTCCCTCGAAAATCACGCGCGTGATTGCAGATTTCAGTGTGCCATACCTCGCGTTTTCTGCTTGTACGCGCGTATTCTGCGGCAACGCGCGTGATTGCGTTGTCAGTGTGTGGGACCCCGCGTTTTTCTATACAAAACGAGCTCCGTACAGGCGACGAGCGCGACGCCGCGTCGACGCAACAACGCTCGACGACGCGTCGCGCGTCGCAGTGTGCCAATCGCCTAATCGTAGTAGTAGTAATCTAAAATTTTGAGAAAAGTAAAGCAAAGCCATCCGACCATTAGCTCTGTAGCCCAGACTATATTAAGAACGCTAGAGATGAAAAGAAAATGATTAGAAGTGCAAGCTATTTTCGACTTATTGACATGACATAGTAACTAATTTTTTTTCTTATATTCGTGATCAGCGTCATCTATTAACGCGAAAAGAGACGTAACTAAGAAAATGCCATTTAGGTTGAAAGTCTCTGCGTGTTCCGATAACGAGCCAAAACAGTGGTGTCGGCTCCAATACCCGATATTGGGCATCGATATTTGACTTCCTCCGATCTCGGATGTCGGATATTGGATATCGGACGTCAGTTGATGTGAAAGCGCTCTAAATTTGCCGTTAATATTATTGCAATGCAACATGACTATTTGTCATGTTGCATTGCAATAATATTAATTTAAAATTCGTCTCAAATTCATCAAATTTCTAACAGCTCTCGGACTAAAAATCCCTCGAAAAACACGCGCGTGATGGATACAGATATCAGTGTGCCATACCTCGCGTTTTCTGCTTGTACGCGCGTATTCTGCGGCAACGCGCGTGATTGCGTTGTCAGTGTGTGGGACCCCGCGTTTTTCTATACAAAATGAGCTCCGTAGGCGATTGGCACACTGCGACGCGCGACGCGGCGTCGAGCGTCGACGCGCGTTGGCGCGAGAGAGCTAGTATAGTCCGAGAGATATTAGATTTTTTTGGTAGGTAGGTGTGTGAAGTAATCTAAAATTTTGAGAAAAGTAAAGTAAAGCCATCCGGCCATTAGCTCGATAGCCCAGACTATATTAAGAACGCTAGAGATGAAAAGAAAATGATTAGAAGTGCAAGCTATTTTCGACTTGACATAGTAACTATTTTTTTTTTCATATACTCGTGATCAGCGTCGTCTAGTAACGTGAAATGAGACGTAACTAAGAAAATGTCATTTAGGTTGAAAGTCGCTTGCAGTCTCTGCGTGTTCCGATAACTAGCCAAAACAGTGGTGTCGGCTCCAATACCCGATATTGGGCATCGATATTTGACTTCCTCCGATCTCGGATGTCGGATATTGGATATCGGACGTCAGTTGATGTGAAAGCGCTCTAAATTTGACGTTAAATAGTCATGTTGCATTGCAAAAATAATAATTTAAAATTCGTCTCAAATACCTACACAGAAATTTCTAACAGCTCTCGGACTAAAACTCCCTCGAAAATCACGCGCGTGATTGCAGATTTCAGTGTGCCATACCTCGCGTTTTCTGCTTGTTCGCGCGTATTTTGCGGCAACGCGCGTGATTGCGTTGTCAGTGTGTGGGACCCCGCGTTTTTCTATACAAAATGAGCTCCGTAGAGGCGACGAGCGCGACGCCGCGTCGACGCAACAACGCTCGACGCCGCGTCGCGCGTCGCAGTGTGCCAATCGCCGTAGAGGCGACGAGCGCGACGCCGCGTCGACGCAACAACGCTTGACGCCGCGTCACGCGTCGCAGTGTGCCAATCGCCGTAGGTAAAGTCAGCATCAGAGAGATGTTGATGAACAAAGTGCTCAAAATTATCATAAACTATCTTAAAATATCATCGATCC
This sequence comes from Eilema sororculum, assembly GCA_914829495.1. Taxonomy (NCBI): domain Eukaryota; kingdom Metazoa; phylum Arthropoda; class Insecta; order Lepidoptera; family Erebidae; genus Eilema; species Eilema sororculum. The sequence continues at coordinate 7,797,015 of OU618545.1, read as the reverse complement.
AAGCTATCTGCCTAGCCATTTAGTAAAGAATCTAGGCGGTAAATTGAACGGCTGATTAAGCAAGTTTGCTGCCACATCATACAACTCATTATCATCAGCATTTCACTATCAATACATAGTTTAGCGCAAAATCGCTTTCCGCGTCTGTGCATCCCTATGTATGCTTATATCTTCAAAACTACTCTACAAATTTTGAAGTGGTTTCTTTTAATAGTAATTCAAGAAGATAGTTATATGTATAATATAGTAGAAGCTGCAGTGTGCAGCTTCTACTATATTATACAATGCAGGCGGAAAAAAATTGGAGGTACGAAGTTCGCCGGGTCAGCTAGTAATAAATAAATGCATTTTATGTGTAAAATAAATAATAATAATAATAAAAAATAGGTGCTTCGTAAACAATCAGTGTCGTCATCCTAGTAACAACAGATTTCTTTTTGGCGATTGTCTTATTACAGGCAATTTTCTTAAGTGGTAACCATCTAAGATCTCTTTGTTCGTATTTTCTCGCTTGGACCCTTTTGAGGAAATGGTATCGTCTGTTCTGAATGGATTAGCAGACTTGGGCATTAATTAACAATGTTTGTGCTACAGCTTGATTCGTATTTATCAAAATAGCGTGTTACTTATAGTGGATGTATCTCTTTTGATGGATGATCATAGGGTATTACTCTCCGCGAATAAGAATAATCTACAAAAAGGATAAGAACTGTTCTTAATAAACAATAACTAATAAAAGTAAAGATCGCGTCAGAAATATCTTTACTATATAACATAACATAAACTCACGCCTATATTCCCCGAAGGGGTAGGCAGAGGTGCTAAGCACCCAGATTTCACAGGTTTATGTTTAGGTCCCAATGTAATAGGTGGCGAGCCTATTGCCATTAACCGGGCACTTATAAACCTGCGATAAATACACACATAACCTCGAAAAGCATCGAAATGTCATTGGTGTGTGCCATGGTAAACCTCGGATCGAACCCGAGACCTCGTCTCAGCAGTCCATTACCCATAGGTAATGGACTGCTGAGACGAGGTCTCGGGTTCGATCCGAGGTTCGGCCGCGGTAGCCTAGTGGTATGCCACTAGGCTACCGCGGCCGTTTATCTTGACTACAAAGCCTCAAAATGGTTTCTTTACGTGCGGAAAATCAAAATGATTTTAAAACCAAGGTATTAAGAGCAAATGTAAATGTTTTGTTGATGTAAATTATATTATTGTCCAAACGAACGGATTGTTTGGTTGTACCAAATTTCGGAACAATCGGTCAACAGTAAGCGAGGAAAACCAAAGAATTAAGATCATTTTGAGCACTTTGTTCATTAAAATCGATCTGTTACTGACTGTACCATACCTACCTATAATAAAAAAATACTAATGTAATGTTTTTGGACTCCGATACCGTGAAAGACAGATACTACCAAAGTGAAAAAAATGTGATTGATTTTTTCATTTCAGTTCAACTAAGGTACTGCCATTTATGAAATAGGAAGGTTATTAATAAAACCCACAGTTGTTGACTAGGTAAAACGGAATTTAATCAGAATACAAAACGTTTTTATTGGCACAAATCCGTTACCAATCTATACGTTTTGTAAACTACCGCGAAAACTGTACGAGAATTCTTAAGTAAAAGTTTGTGTTAAAGTTTATTTCACTCACGTACTGAAAGAGAATGGGCAACATATGAGCACACGTTGGCAATGCGGTCACGGATACACCTGGAGGCGTGGTGGGAAATTTCCTTTGTTTTGTAAACATATTGAATAAAAATTGTAGCGGGCACGTCACTGCATCACTGCCAGAGAAGGAAAACTCGCTAAAGAAAATCCTGTACCAACCCGTCTGGCTAGCGTCCGTAGGGTAGCTAAAGCCTCCCAACATTGGGCCTGAGTGGACTGAAAAAGGCTAATTGATTTTTTAACCTTATACAACATACACTGCTATTTTATTTACTTCCAAAAAAGGGCAGATTAAAAAAACGCTCGAAAATACCCCTCGAAGGGAAAAAATGGGCGTCAGTAGACATTGTGGAGGAACGAGGTGTGATGTTCCTCCAACACAAAGGGAGGATCCTCCAACCAGGCAAGATGATCACGCCTGGCGGGCCGCGGCCCAACGATTGTCGTTGGGATGTTGTAGATATAATGTACCAGTGCGAGAACTTCACTTTCGCGATGCAGGATTTGTAGTGACGTAGTAGTTCGGTTTGCTGTCGCTAGATGGCACTGGGTACATGTGGTATCACCACAGACATTAATAAATACATTACGATGTAATTAGTTATGCGTGGTTGTGCAATGCTACAACTAACTGTACCGATCAAAAGCAATCATTGCATTGCAAATATTGGTAAAGAAGTTCAGAATATCTAAGTACCTATCTACTTGATTTCATTGTAGTAGGATTCATAGGGCCCTACCAACTTCTTTAGAGCCTAAGTCCATTCACCAGTTAGTTAGTGGATATGTTAACTTGACGGCTGCGTGACAAGAGGGATTCACGCACGCCCCCCTCGCCACCCGAAAACCCCCCATAGACCCGGGATAGCACCTAAACCACGCCCTAGGCAAGGCCGCAATTGTAGTCGTAGGCCTGATGGGAGTCCTGGGACATCCTCCCGAGGGCTTACCTGGGGCTCCTATTCATAGGCTGTTGGGCGATACCGTGAGGGTTTTTAGTCGGTAGGAGTCCGGCATAACATCCATGAAGGATTTTCCCTCACGGTAAAAAAAAATATGTTAGTGACCAACTACTTGATTTCTGTATACCATTGGAATTATCTTCTGGCACACCTGAAATATTGATCTGTATGTTTCAAAAGTAACCTTTATGCTCACACTTGACAAAGCAGTGTCTGATTCCGTACACGTAATACAGTCTCGTTTATATTGACATTTTGTATCTTAACCCTGGAGGTATCTTTTATAACACTTATTTTATAACAATCTTCTATGATCAACAGACTCCCAAAATTTAATAAGGGTTAGGTAAAAAGAAAATTCAATTCGACAGGCGCGTAGGTTGATCAGACTCAGACAATATTCTAGTATACATTATACATAGTTGTATATTTGGTTGAGATAGAAATTTTACTGCAGTTTGATACAAGACTCCTGATTGACGACTCCTATCCCGATTGCATTGACAAAATAATACACATTATTAGGCTTCTTGCTATAAGATAAATAAGATGAGATGACCTGTGATATTAACTCATCATAACTACAATCTCACAACCATAACCACGTCTTACAGGCAAAATAATCAGTCAATTCCCAGAGTCCCATGTTTATTTGTGTTGCACCTTTATGGGATGACCCCAATATAACCATACTAGCAATTTAGGATTCAACATTCTGCAAATTCAGCATTTTAGGAATTCAACTTTCTGTACCTGGAGGGTTTATCGCGACCAAACATAGCCTATTGTCAAGGACTCATCAGTACTATAATATTCCAAATGAAATCAAAATCAGTTCAGTTCATTGTTTAGGCGAGAAAGTGTAACATACAGACAGCTAAACAGACAGACAGAGTTACTTTCACATTTATAATATTAGAATGGATTAAAATATCTCAGATACTGAAAGAAAAAGTTAACTCAGGTTCGAGGTAATTGGGCATTTTGGTGACGAAATAACAGCAAAATGAAGATGAACCATTATTCCACTAGAACCACCTAAAGAAAATAAAGAAACAATACACTGCAAGGCAAATAATGAACTCACAGACACGTCAAGCGTAAATTCATTTGGCTACTTGGACTGACAAAGGACCAATTGGACACCACAAAGTGAAACTTAATAGAAATAACTTTGCCCTCAGTCGCTCAGGGGTATATGCATGCAAGCTTACAGAAACTTAGTTCATAACAAAGTCCAGCCACAATGTTCTCTGGGACTCTGAGTAGATACGTTATTGTTATAGGACCAAATTATTCTATTCAGTGTAAATTTCTTCAAAAGTAATCTATTCTAACCTGATGACGTTACTTATCTTACTTATTGTTGAATTAAGTAAATAAGGCAGAGCACAAAGTTGAATTAGAAGTTTGAGTCAGAAAGGAGTCGCACAGTGTGCCCACATTATGGGCAAAGATAAGTGTGAAACGGGTTCATGACGAATTTTGCGCGTGTTTTTGATATTGCCTCGCATGAATGTTTTGAACATTGAGAATCAATCAAAGTTGTCTTGAAAGTATATTTTTATTTTTATAAAAAAGGACACGCCAATTTGACTTCACCTCGCGTGATGGTAGGCTAAAGGCAAAGTCTCGGAAAGAGGGTCACCATCATAAACATGTACCATGTTTATGGAATATAGTTATAAATTTAAGCAAATAAAAAATTATATTCATCCGGAACTCTCAGAGAGTACCTTACTTTGTATTTAAAAACATTACCATACTCTAGTTATATTTAAGTAATATAATAAAATTTGAAAAGTGATTTATTTTATTTGCAAATACTAAAGGCCACATGAAACCAATAACTGTCAAAAGCAGATATCGCGAAAAATTTATAAAGCATTTCTACAAAGAAAACCTGTGATCAAACACATTGAGATCTAATTTGGAAGGAAGTTTATCAACAAGGGCACAGCGGTTCATCAATCAACGTCCGATACGAATCAGCCGTGCCTCTCATCTTAATCCTTAAACTGTTCAAGTAATTCGTTAACGGCCTTACACCTAGCAGTGTTAAAACAAAAAACTTTTAGAAAAACAGTTCAAAAAGATTGAGAGAAGAAAGAAATATGCAAATAAGATTTTAGATTTGAAAAGATCATTACTTAAATATACTAAATAGCTGTGCCCGAGACTCTATTCATGTGTATTACGATCTTTATTTAAATTTTTGTCTAACATCTTAATACTTTTTAGAAAAAAGTGCAAGTGAAAAAAGCGCCTTATAACATTAGCTATCTATAGTAAAATTTCCGTAAAAATCGACGTTACCATTTCGAGGATTATTTGGAACAAACGGGTAAAAAGACAGGCTGACAAATTGTTATAAGGATTATGCATTCATCCATTCACGAAATGACGTATTGATTAAAAGCTTTTATTTTAAAATTACAAACAAATAGTCAAAGTTAACTTGTTTGAAGAGTTTTATATGATTAATTTTATCAAAAATGTGCATACGAAATGTATTCCAATCTAATGGTATGCATGGTTGCATAATTCGTGCTATAGATCGTCCAAATTTAAAATATATTTTAATCATAAAATACCTTCCCTGGACATCCTCAAAGTGGATCTAGTCTAGAACATTCATTACCATTTCCGTGTCATCAAGCGGTGCGTATTTTTTGATAAGCTTCGCTATTTTTCATTTTAATGTATCCTGTTACCATTCTCTTTGTACAACGCTCTCTCGATTGTGCCATCAACGTAGGTTTAAAACCATTTTAATGTTTCGACTGTCGCAAGTGGGCTTCCACAGGGGACTATTTTTATGACTGGTACAGAATGTTCTATATTAACCTCCAAAAATATCATAACTACGGACAAGACATAGGTAGAATTAAGTTTTTTTATATGGACCTAGGAAAATGTAACCAGGTACAAGTAAACGAAATTCACTGATGTACAGTTACGTAAGACACTATTTACGGAATCTAACAAAACTAACCACAACAGCAAGACATAAACTTACGACTACAAGTCAATTTGTTCGCAATTTGGGTAAACACAAGTGGGCCAAAGTCCGTGGTCAAAGTTATACAATAGAAACTATTCAATCCGTGCTGTGGTGTTTACGAACGAGTACAAATTGCACAACTTGCTATACAGCCCTAAACAAAATTCCTAAAATTTAAGGAAATCCCATGCATAATAATAATGAATGTTTTTCTATCTATAGCTATAAGATTAATAAGTAACGTAATCCTTGCCAGTATTAGAAAATCGAATGTAACTTTGTCTGTTACGCTTTCATATTTTAAACCACTGAACTGGTTTTGATGAAATTTAATTCAGAGAGATATTTTATAAACTGTAGATACGTCATTCAGGAACATGGGCGCTATCAAAATGGCGCAAACGTCATACATAACATAAACATAAACTCACGCCTGTATTCCCCGAAGGGGTAGGCAGAGGTGCTAGCACCCACATTTCGCCAGTTTATGTTTAGGTCCCAATGTAATAGGTGGCGAGCCTATTGCCATTAACCGGGCACTTATAAACCTGCGATAAATACACACATAATTTCGAAAAGCATCGACATGTCATTGGTGTGTGCCATGGTAAACCTGGGATCGAACCCGAGACCTCGTCTCAGAAGTCCATTACCCATACCACTAGGCTACCGCAGATCTTCGGCGAACGTCACATAAAAAAAAATTATAACTTCTTACGTCACTTACGTTACTTATTACGTCAATGTTATTAATTTATATAAATTATATTATTATTTATTTAAAAAATATTATTATTGTTACTAATTCATTAAAGACGTTTTTTTTTGGGTAGCGCACTGTCGCTTCTTTGATTGGTGGAAGAGATGGTGACCACTTGGTCATAATTTTTTTTGTGGACATTTTAAGAGAGTGAACAACATATCTGTAGTTTATAAAATATCATTACATGTACTATGTTTGGTCCCGATATCTGACAGAGTTACTTATAATCTAGTTTTACGTAGTACTACACTTACACACATACGAGTATAGTATCGATTTAGTTATTATTGAACTACATTATATTATTCCACGTTTCGAGTTCTATAAGTTTAGCTTACCTTTGAGTTCATTGCCATGTATTTGAGTCAAAAGCATAAATGTAACCATCCATAAATGTAATTAGTTAGTAGCAAGTTAAGAGTCCCATGTCATAGATGTGGGTGACAGCTTTGACAGGCATTTTCACAATAATTAGATATACTTTGAACCTTGTTTGGCAACTATTAGATGTATATACTTTGTAAATTAATAGTTTTAATACTTTATATCGTTAATTGAATACTGACTGAGCTATTTTGATATCATATCATTCTCTGATAAAACCGGATGATTTAATGTTTTTCACAGTAGCCTGGATGGTCATAAGCTACTTACTGCCTGGTAATCATCATCATCTTTTTTTATATAAATATCACGTCAATTTAACTTCACCTCGCCTGATGCTAAGCTAAAGGCAAAGTCTCGGAAAACGAGTCAGTCACTATCGTAAAGATGTACCATGTTAACACAGTGGTGGCACTCGGCTTGACGGCCTCATCAGATGCCTTTTCACGGCCCGCTTAAAGGACCCGGGACTGTAGTATCGTAGTCATATCGTCTGTAGAAGTCGTAACATCAACGGTACACATTTGTGTCTACGAAAGTATTTATGTTTCTCTTTCTAGAATTAATTTCTTAGATTTTTACAATTTTATCTCTATAATTGGGGCTTCCTACCTCAATAACCCGTATATTGTATAATGTAATCATTTAATTTAAATTGTTTTTAGCGAAAACAAAAATATATAATTCATAGCATAGACATTTTAATGTTGCATTCAAATTCTATGAAATGTTTTATTTCAATTTCTAAATAAGTTTACAGGTCGTCAAGACGCTCACCTTCAAAGACGAATAAATATTTATGAGCCTAGTACATTCTGTCTGAATATTTGTGCGATGACTTTCACAATTTTTTGAGAAAATAATATCTCACAACTTTGTACATGATTACCCTAATCTTGTAGATTTGTATTTTTTGAACATGAACATGAACTTGAATTTAGTTTACAAATAATAATACACATTTTACAGCCGTGGGTTAACAGTAATGATAACGGGAATGAACGCAATCATGGTTTAGGTACAGTCAGCGTTAGAAATATCTTGACTACGAGTACAAAGTCTCAAAATGTTCTCAAAACTAAAGTGTTATGAGCAAATCAAACTGTTTTATTGATTTAAATTGTATTATTGTCAGAACTAAGTGTGTGCCAAATATCAGAACAATCACTCAACATGAAGGGAGTAAAAGCAAGGAATTAAGATCATATTGAGCACTTTCTTCATCATCACATACATCATTGATTTGCCTGACGTTTCGACTAGGTTACACCAGCTGTGGTCACACGTACGTACCTATACCATGATCACGTTAATTTTCGTTAACATTATTATATAAACTAAAGTTACCAGTAATTATTATGAATTTGGTTCTAAAAGTATCATAAATTTTTAATTTGGTTTAAGCATGAAATGAAATTGCTCCTGCGGTTTTTTCACAGTTAACAATTTGAAATTACTACATCATTACGAAGGAACACTGAATATTTACGCACACAAAACCCCTTGACTTTAACGGTGCACAGAGATAGCACGCAAGTATGCATGTTTAAAAATATTTTTACAACAGTAATATTAAGTAAACGCGGTAAAAGACGGCCTGCCTGGTAAATAGATACAGGAAACAAATTTACACTTCTACAACCCAACTCTAAAAGTCAATCTTATAAGAACGACAATCAAATTTGTACCTTATTTTATAAAGCATAAAGATATGAATGATCGGTATTATGATTTTTGGAAAATGAAATTAAGTTTGTTGGTTGGCAACAGCAAGATTTGCAACATGTACCCAGTGTTAATTTCAAAAAACTACGAAAATATGAATGTGTCGCCGGTGAAATGTAATACTGCAAGAAAGATATATGGTGCTGGAAGAAAATTGTATCACGTGGTTTTTTGAAAGAAATCTGGAAAAAAATATTTATTTCTTGCAATTTATCGTATGTCAGCTCGATATTTACTCGTGTTATATGCCCGAGTGCGAGGGATCATAGCTATATTTTATGATAGAACGGCCATAAGCAGTGTTCACCTGATATCACGCGTAGCGACTTTTCACTCTAAATAAATAATCATAAGTGATAAGAAATGTCTCTATTTTACAAATTTACTTCTCCACTTTTATTATAGAGTTGGAAATAGCACAAAATAGCATATTCACGGTATTATTAACAATGTTATCACAAGCTAGTCTTAAAAGTACTGAGTAAGTGTAAATGTAAGCGAAAGTTCCTGTCTCATTTTTTTTATCGTGCGCAAAATCCCCACGGATACCGCCCCCACGGAGCCGGTGGAGGCGATTATGTCGGACTCGAACCGACTAAAACGCAAGCCGTCTTGGGTTCTTGGTTGCCGGAGGTGAGATTGCCGAAAGCATATCTCTCGCACCCCGGCAGACCCAGGACCATCTCTTTCGAGATAGTCTCCTTCGGGTTGTGGGGACCTCGGTGTCCCCAACAACCTGTCTCATAGGACTGGAATTGTCTAAAAAGTTGTCACGCGTTTCTCGCTCACGTAAGCTTTTTATCCTAATAATATTTATGTGGCGAGGGCACTAAGAATTGAGTTATTAGTACACATAATATTACTATAATTTTCCATTTTTAAATAAATTGTATTGTTAAAGTATGTTTATTCGAATTTATGTGATATCAAATTATTGTTACCTCATTACATTTGTACATTGTACTCTTTGTTCCTGCATATCACAACGAGACAAAAGAAAAAGTTTGTATAGTGAAGAAGACACCTCAATATTGACAGATCTCTAAAATTTTTGAAATAATGTCTAGACATAAAAGTATGTCTATTATATTATTAAAATTATCGGGGTGCCGTCTATTTGGTAGAAACTTGATACTCCGAAACCTATTTGGGATAACTCACTTCGCAGAAACTTCTTTAATCGATCATTTATTAGGCATTAAAAATATTTGACATAAATATTTTTAGGCATAATGTGCTTATGACGAATTTAAAATGGCATACATTTAAGATAGTAGAATTTTATTTGGCATAATTACCTTTGGCATAGTTAAATTTTTGTATAACTTCATTTAGCATAACGTTCATTTAGAGTACAGATTATTTGGCATAATTTGACTAGGCATACTATAAAGAGCATAGAATTTCAATTAGAATAATATAGATTTTTTTTTTTTTTTTTTTTTATTGGACACGTCAATTTGACTTCACCTCGCCTGATGTTAAGCTAAAGGCAAAGTCTCGGAAAGAGGGTCACCATCGTAAACATTTACCATGTTAACAGTGGTGGCACTCAGCTTGACGGCCTCATTAGATGCCTTTTCACGCCCCGCTTAAAGGACCCGGGACTGTAGGAAGAAGGAAACACGTGAGCTGGCAGGGAATTCCAGGTCTTAGTGGTGCGGCATAGGAATGAATCACTGAAACGCTTGGTTCTAGCAGGTATACTCTGCACCGTAAATGGATGACATCTTAGCCCTGCACGTGTCGTCCTGTGAAGGAAAGGGGAGGGTGGGACTAATTGGAAGAGCTCGTCAGAACATTCACCATGGTAGAGACGGTAGAAAACTGCCAAAGACGCAACATCTCTACGCATCTGCAAAGGCTCGAGGGTGTTCGTGACCTCAGGATCCCCAATAATGCGGACCGCACGTCGCTGCAACCTGTCGAGAGCATCTAATAAGTACTTTGCGGAGCCGTCCCAGAGATGTGAGCAGTATTCCACGCAGGAACGAATTTGGGTCTTGTATAGAAGACACCGCTGCTCCGGCGTGAAAAAACGTCTCACTCTGTTCAGGACTCCGAGTTTACGCGAGGCTGATTTGATGATACTCTCGATATAGTTTTTGTTATTCAGTTTGCAGCGAACATCCATACCGAGGATAGTGAGGTGATCCTGCAGTGGCAGTGGTGTGCTCTGAAGAGTGGGAAGGGGAAGGAAAGGAGATACCTTAGCTGTAAACGCACATGCCTGGGTCTTCTTGGCATTGAACTCGACCAGGTTCCTAGCGCCCCATTGAGAAATGTGGTCCAGGATCCGGTCCAGCTCTGTGACAAGAAGCTGCCTTTTTTCCGCGATATCAGACTGCTTGGCCGCAGGATGTGCGTGATAACTCCCATGTAAGGTGCTGTCGTCTGCATAGCAGTGAATGTTTCCGTTACATAGCATGTCATTGATATGCAGAAGAAAGAGAGTGGGAGATAAAACGGAACCCTGCGGCACGCCAGCATTTACCTGCAAGAACTCCGAAGCTCGTCCATCACAAAGGACGCGAATACGGCGCCCCTGCAGGAAGCTTGCAACCCAGTTACACAGTCTAGGAGGCAGGCCGAAGGCTGGTAGCTTGGAAAGAAGCGATTTGTGCCATACCCTATCGAAAGCTTTGGCGATGTCAAGACTAATTGCCAGTGACTCACCGTGCTTCTCCATAGCCTCACCCCAAAGGTGGGTCATGTACGCCAGAAGATCACCCGTTGACCGTTTCGGTCTGAAACCGTATTGCCGGTCACTAAGCAAGGAGTGATCCTCTAGGTGGCGCATGAGCTGTGTGTTAATTATGTGCTCGAACACCTTACACAGCACTGAGGTGACGGCTATGGGTCGATAGTTGGCTGGGTCCGAGCGATCCCCCTTCTTGGGGATCGGCTGGACATTCGCCTCCTTCCAAGCCGAAGGCACTGTACCCGAACTGTAGGACAGTCGGTACAGCCGCGTTAGCATAGGAGATAACTCCGCTGCACATTTTTTAAGTACAACCGCTGGAATACCATCAGGACCACTGGCTTTCCGGACATCGAGTGATTGCAGTACTGCACGGACATCGCGTTGCCTGATACGTATATCAGGCATTGCGTGGTCACCAGTGGGCATTGTCCGTGGTTGCATACCACAATCATCGACTCGGGAGTTGGCCGCGAAGAGATTGACCAGCAAATTTGCTTTCTCTTGCGGCTCATGGGCCAGAGATCCATCGGGATTGCTCAGCGGGGGCAGCGAGGGCTGGCAGAAGTTGGCTTGCACGGCTTTGGCCAGTTGCCAGTAGCCACGGCTACCTGTGGGATGCGCCACTAGCTCTTGGCCCAGCCGCGCTATGCGCTGGGCATCCGCCCTGACGCATGCCCCCCTGCAGACCTTTGTGGCTCTGTTGTACGCCGCCTTGAAGTGACCCACGTTGGGATCGCGTGTGGCGCGCGCCCGCACCCAGGCGCGGTACGCAGACTGTTTATGTTCAACAGCCTCCGCGCACTCGCGCCCGAACCACGGACGCGCTCCGCGGACTCCGGTGACATCGGTGTATGGGATATAGTATTCCATACCTAGACCGATCTCACCGGCGACGGCAGTAGCGCTCTCAGATGGGTTCTTACCCTCAAAGCAGCGTTCAACCCACGGGATGGACGCATAATAGTCGCGCAATCCATCCCAGTCCGCTGACGAGTAGTGCCATAGCCGCCTCTTCCCCTGCACGGGTCGTGGGGGCGCTACAATGGGCACGGTGGAGCGGACCAGACAGTGGTCGGAGTTACCTAAAGCAGCAATCACCGAGACACTGTACTGGTCCGGGTGACTCGTCAACAGAAGGTCAAGCAGAGAGGGCTCTAGGCCGGACTCTCTTGGTATCCTCGTGACCTTGTGCACCAATTGAGTCAAGTCATGCGCCAGGGCAAATGCGTGAGTAGCTCTTCCCGCATGGTTTGTTATGGCGGAGCCCAACCAGATCTTGTGGTGGGCGTTAAAATCCCCCAAAAACACCAATTCGGCGTTCGGAAACCGCTCCTGCGCATCATCTGCCGCCTGACTCAGGTATTCGAATAGTCGAGTTATCTCTGCATCTCCTGTATGGAGACGGTAAAGGCACACATAGACCTGACTCGTGGAGCCATGGTCTACGTGTACCCAAAGGATGGAAAAGGATGGGTCCTCTAGACAGCGCAAACGGCGACAACAAATATCCGCCCTAACAAACACGCACACCCCGGCTTTTGCTCGGAAATTTTCCTCGATAACATAGCCGGGGTAAAGCAGGTAGGTCGTGTCGTCAGGGCGGCGTATTTGTGTCTCCGTTAGAAACAGCATAGCTGGTTTCGCCGTCTCCAGGTGTTGGTGGACGGCGTTGAGGTTCTTATGGAGCCCACAGATGTTCGTGGACTCCACCTCAAATAGAGTTTTTGTGGGAGAGTCCCTAGCCGCTGTTTCAACAATTTTTGTTTTGTGCGCTGCCATGAGGTGAAGGGTAAGGGAAGGCGTGAAAAAGAGGTGATTGTCGCCGCAGCACCGCGTGACAAAACATGGGAGATTGGTTTCATCTATGAATGTGAGGCGCGACGAGAGCCGACGCGCCGAACGGAAGGGCCCCCGTACCCTCCCGAATATGGTCGCCGGGCTACTTGCTTCTTTAAAAATGGGTAGGTTAGGTTAGGTTAGAACTGTGACCTCTTATGCACGAGCCGAGCGAGCGAAGTGAGCGTGCCGCGGCAGCGGCCGGCGAGTGCCAGAATAGATAGTTGTTTACACCCCGACACAGAGTACCCCGACTCGGATAGGTTAGGTTAGGTTAGAACTGTGACCCCAACAGCGCGAGCCGAGCGAACGAAGCGAGCGTGCCGCAGTAGCGGCCGGCGAAGCGCCAGAATAGATAGTTGTTAACACCCCGACACAGAGTACCCCGACTCGGATAGGTTAGGTTAGGTTAGAACTGTGACCCCAACAGCGCGAGCCGAGCGAGCGAAGCGAGCGTGCCGCGGCAGCGGCCGGCGAAGCGCCAGAATAGATAGTTGTTAACACCCCGACACAGAGTACCCCGACTCGGATAGGTTAGGTTAGGTTAGAACTGTGACCCCAACAGCGCGAGCCGAGCGAGCGAAGCGAGCGTGCCGCGGTAGCGGCCGGCGAAGCGCCAGAATAGATAGTTGTTAACACCCCGACACAGAGTACCCCGACTCGGATAGGTTAGGTTAGGTTAGAACTGTGACCCCGACAGCGCGAGCCGAGCGAGCGAAGCGAGCGTGCCGCGGTAGCGGCCGGCGAAGCGCCAGAATAGATAGTTGTTAACACCCCGACACAGAGTACCCCGACTCGGATAGGTTAGGTTTCATGTGATTACTACCTCCAACTAATAGCAATAGTAAAAATGATAACGCCTGATTAGAAAAGTGTTGCAATAATCATAAAAGATGATTCTTGCTGTAAACATTATGCGAAATGATGGTTCTACTTTTAAATAGTTATGGATAAGAAATATATACCAAAAGATGAATCTGGTTTTGAACTTTCTGCGATGTGATTGTTATACATTGTGATTATTATGGATACAAAAATTATGCGTACAGATGATTCTGACTTACAAAATTATGGGTTTCAATGTATGCAAAATGAGTTTATGCCAAACGATATTCTGCGAAAAGAGGTTTATGCTATTAGTTGTTATGCAATATAAAATTATTACTTAAAAAGTTCTACTATATGAGGTGTACCCAAATTATCGAGTTAAGACTTTTCTACAATATATATTTTTACTATTGTAGCTCCTTAAGTTTGTATAGTGAAGAAGACACCTCAATATTGACAGATCTCTAAAATTTTTGAAATAATGTCTAGACATAAAAGTATGTCTATTATATTATTAAAATTATCGAGTTCAGACTTTTCTACAATATATATTTTTACTATTGTAGCTCCATCTTTGTAACTATCTGATTCACGATATCCATTAAAAAAATACTTTAGGTGCTCTTTTAAAAAGTTAGGGTGTTTTAATGCACCATCCCTGGTCTGGAAGCACGTAAAATTCACATGACTAACGTTTCTCGAGGTCAAACAACCTTATATTTTAATTAAGCTCTCATTTTTACGAGGCCTCAGCATGATACAACGGTGGTATTTTCCATAACTTTTTTAATAGCATAAATCATGAGTTTTGAAAGGGTAGATATAAGTAGGTACCTATATCTACCCAGGATCTATAAAATCGGGTTTTCGAAAGTTAGCCTCCGTAAATATATCGAACTAGCTGATGCCCGTTGCTCCACCAGCGTGAACCTTTGATCTCGTGCCCGCTACCCCTAGGAACCTATTATAATTAGAATAAACAGTAGCCTATGTGTTACAGACTATAATCTTTCACTGTACCTTTCAGCTAGGTCTGTTCGGACGTCAGGGCTTGATTGAGTAACAAACATCCATACATCTTCACAAATTTTCACATTTATAACATTAGGTAGTTGGATAAGTTTTTATTATCAGTGTTCTGCGTGTTATTATTCAATTATAATTTGTCACATTAAACAAATGATTGAAATGCTTCTGAATTTTTAACAGCAAGTTTAACCAGTTCACTTCAACTAAAATTGTGCTCACTGAAATTCTTTGCAATAAGTGGTCGGGATAGGTGTTGAGCGCGTCTGCAACAGCGACTGGGATTCTTGAATTTTTAAAGGCATGCTACATTTTCAACAAAGAAATGAATTACATTTTTAAGTTTCCTCCAACAAAGAAACGTTTTTAAATTGCCAAGATCTGCCAAGAAGAGTGCTGCAATATCTCCTATTGCATATATTTATTATGTTCATGGAACATTCGATCAATCTGTTAGCGTATCGGAGTCTACTGATGGACATAGGCCTCTCCCAATGTTGGGAAGCTTTTAGTCTTTTATTTTCAACGCTCTGGCCGGAAAGGTTGGGTTTTTTTAGAGGTTTTTTTCTCTCGCAGTTCGCAGTGATATCGTCTGCATATTTTTCCATTAGTCGCTTCTTACGACACCCTTCGAATGAGATGGGATGATACTTGTATTCTTTCTCTGTCATCACGCATAGAAGATTGCTGATGATTAATAATTTAGGTGTCATTTCAAAGTGAAAGTGTCAAACTACTTCTAAGAACCTGACAAAGTAATTTCAATTATAGATAGCAAGCCCCACCTGGTCTAAGAAGATTTCAGTTTTTTTTATTACGGTAAAAGCATAACATATACATACATAACAAAAACTCACGCCCGTATTCCCCGAAGGGGTAGGCAGAGGTGCTAGCACCCACGTTTCGCCAGTTTATGTTTAGGTCCCAATGTAATAGGTGGCGTGCCTATTGCCATTACCCGGGCACTTACAAACATGCAATAAATACACACATAACTTCGAAAAGCATCGAAAAGTCATTGGTGTGTGCCAGGGTAAACCTGGGATCGAACCCGAGACCTCGTCTCAGCAGTCCATTACCCATACCACTAGGCTACCGCGATTTATATTGGTATTGATAAAAGCGTGCTTCACAAAACGATATTCGTCTAAAAATTATCATTTAAAAAATGATGACCCACACAAAATTAATAGAATCATAACTGTATAGTTGCAGATTACGAATGCGCGCATTTAATTATGTACATTGTCGTCTTAGTATACCTACACGTATCAATGTGAGTGTATTGAAATACCGAATTATTACAGAAGCGTCTTCTGTCCTGTGGATTACTGTTAGCTCATTAATTGATGAAAGTATATAAATGAACGTAATATATATTTACTGCAATGGCTTTCATTTGCTATTAATAAAGAACTCGAGGTTCCATTATTAATTATAATCTGAAAGAGCTCAGGAATAAAACCAGTAATAAGTGTTTATGACTACACACATTAAGAACATTGAAATCTAAATAAAACAAAGAATTTTCTGGATATTAAGATATATTGTGGATATTAAGCTGTGGAACGATCTCCTTGCTGTGTTATTCCCAAACGACTACAACTGGGTTCAGTAGCACGGCAGCTCCTACATCCATGGGCCAGGGTAAGTACTTCCCTGCCTGTGCCACGTGCTTATCTGCCACGAAAGTGGTATAAAAAGTGTTGGTTAAGATGCGATAAGTTTTTGACATACAATAATATACACTAACTAAAGTATCCATACTAATATTATAAATGCGAAAGTAACTCTGTCTGTCTGTCCGTCTGTCTGTATGTTACGCTTTCACGCCCTAACCACTGAACCGATTTTGATGAAATTTGGTATAGGGGTAGATTAGACCATGAGAAAGGACATAGGCTATATTTGGTCGCGATAACCGAAATCCAGGCGGGCGGAGCCGCGGGCAAAAGCTAGTCTATCATAATACTAAAGTATCATACACTTAAGGTAAAAATATTAACATCCAAATTGACAACCTCCTTCTTATTTAGAAGTCGGTTAAAAACTGGTTTATCACAAAATCACTTGTATATAAGATATTAATCATATTAACATTATTTTACTGTTCACTGTAATTAATAATCTCTTCTAATTATGTTTTAATAAGTAAACCCTCAAGATGTTATCGTACTTTTACTAACTTAAACATTCGATTAATTATTACTTTAGCAACACTTCAGTGCCTTGAGGTCTCTTAATTTTGGTCTTATAATTAATTTTCTTTTAATTACACGTTTAGTGGCGTTTTATTTTCATAATATTTCAATGATAAACATTTTATTATTAAAAAATTATAACCATTTTATTCTTCCATTTGTATTAACTTCTAAATAAATTAATTTGATAGCTATACTGTAATCTTAGTGTTCAAATACTTATCTATCTATAATCTGATTTGCGTTAACATTATATATCCTATATTTGTATCAAAATTTTCATTTAAAATCGGTTAAGTAATGTTGATTACTTTTATACTACTCGTACTTTATTCGAAACCATCAATAAATTATTAATTATTAATTTTATTATGAAAATCACCATCACCTAACTAAAATATGAAAGAAAGTGGAAACCCTGTATACATTACAATCCAACACGCATTTTGGTATGCAGATGGTTTATGTGTAACCAACTATGATTAAAACATTCTGGCTTAACTGATAATACTGATATTTCTCATGGAGTGGAATAAAATTGTGATGGCCTTTATCCTTCACTTCGGCTCTTACCAACAGTGTAGTAGTATTAGTAGTAGATTGACATGCCCTAGAGAGATCCGGTTCTTAGCATTCCATGGATTCACCGTGCGGTCGCCGGGTCCATGGCGTGGTACAGAGAGGAACACTGCGACGGCGCCTGGGACTTGCGACCCAGGTGTAGGTTTAGGGTGGCCACCTTGTGATGCATCAGCGCTCACCTCCACCGTCAGTCGTGTTCCCCCCTCTACCTATCCAAATTTGGTAAGATCCTATCAACGCCGTTTTAGATATTCGTTTGAGTAAAGAGCTTACTAAAGCTCTTGGCAATCCGAGGTCTTTAAATAAGTTATACAGGGATTTAGCTGGAATTCCCCTTGCTCCCACTTCCACGGCGTAGAGTTTAACCACATAGCCATTTTTGGTTAACTCGTTGGTCAAGTCAAAGTATTTGTTTATTTTTATAGCGTGGTCTTTAGGTATGTTAGTTTCCCACGGTACTGTGAGTTCTACTAGTACTGCACGCTTTTGCTGTTTTGAAAATAGGAATATATCGGGTCTGGATGACGAGGCACAAACATCCTCCGGTATTTTATAGTGTTTCTCATACGAATCTGCGAGTAATGTCCAATCAGCGGCTGCTATCAAAATTGAGTACGGCTTTTGATTTGTCTTTTTTGAGCAGCCTTCCTTTACAAACGCGACGTCATTTCTTTGGTTTGTGGTTAAACCCTTTTTCGCTCTAGCTACCGCCAAACTTACCGCCTCACGTACGATTTCTAATACCTTATCATGTCGGCGCGAGTAATGACCCCGGTCTAATAGCGTCCTACAACCCACCAGTAGGTGCTGGTGGAGCGCTTAGGTACTTTCTTAATTGTTTCCCACATAATTTAATTGTATTTCAATTTTTGTAATTTAATAAACCGCTTCTATGTATCGAATAATGTTTGAATATTGGCGCTCATTTGTTGACCACTTAGTGTTGAAGAAGGCCAATGAATGGCGCTGTGAATGGATCTGTTCGAACTATATTTTGAGAACGAAGTTTTCTATGAGCGACTCTCAAGCTTCACGGCTGACGTTCAACCCGTTCTTTTTCAATCAGTCCTTTTTTGACTCCGCTAACGCATAAAACGGAAGTTTGATTAATTCAACTCCTCGTTTCTTTCTGTGTAATTCTATAAGTTCCTTTGGCCACATTCTCAAGTCAGTATAAGTGAAGTGTATCGGAAGAAAACGACAAATTCAAGAAAGTCACCGGCCGGTCGAAATATACCTACCCACCAACACGTGCCAGGAACCACGCCTGTCTGCAGCTGAATCCTCACGAGGTGGAACACAGGTCAGTGCCGATTTTCTTACGTTTTCATTCATAGAAGCGGTTACATGAGTATTTCCTTTCTTACAACCAAACGCCAGGTCATATTAGGTTCTTTACGCTCTGTGTGCAAACACACCACATGGTCAGGACTATTTACACGTCCTACCATAATTTATGGTCCTTCGAGCCGGATAGGCCAGTAAATAACATATTCACGTAATTATTGGTGAATAATATTTCTTTCCTATTCATTTAATTAAAAGATTCACGTAATTTTGGTGAATTCTTTCCGCCATCTTAGTTTCATTACTTTCTTTCGCTAACAGATTTACGTAAATTATTTGGTAAATTCTGCATTTAAAACGCTAAATCTACGTAATAATTGGTAGATATTTATAATAGTTGGTGATTTACGTATTAATTGGTAAATAATCATCATTCTATTCACATACGCGTAACTTGTAGGTAGGTACCTATCTAGGTACGTAAGTACATAGTTACATTCTCGCTCCGCCGTACTACTTGCGCTATTATATAATAAGCCGTAGTACAATTTTCAATAAAAAGTAGGTATATCTAAACTGTCTGTGTTGAATTACTATTATATTATAGTAGGTACCTTACAGATAATCTTCTTGTTATATTTCAATAGGTAGGTCTTACCTATCGTTAATTTGCAAACATGTCGTCAGATCTCGAGACGAAGCTTATTCTGTTGAATCAAAAAAAGGAATTATTGTTTGCACGCATTAATCGTTGGTATAAATCTTCGAAATCAGTTGTGTGTTTTGACATAACGACGCGAGCGAATGAAGATTTTCTGTCTGAGACCGAGACCATCGATGACGTTCGCGATAAATTCGAGTCGATTGTGGATCAAATAAATAGCTTAAATTTATCAATAGAACCCCCTGTTGAGCCCGACTATTCTTGCCTTGACTCATTCGATGAATTGTATTCGAGAATAAAACGCATTAGAAATAAATTATCTACGCTCAAGGTCAGGGAGGTCGCCTCACACGGGTCGAATAATTCAAACGCGTCTGTAGTGAAATTGGAAATGCTTGTTATTCCGAGTTTTGACGGACGCCCTGAAAACTGGAATACATTTTATCAGTCCTTTAAGGCCAATATTCATTCAAACAACCAATTGTCTGATTCGCAACGTGTGCAATACCTATTCTCAAAATTAACCAAAGACGCATTAAAGTTCACTGCCGGTATTGTTCCGTCAAGTGAGACCTATAGTATAGTGTGGGACGCCTTGGTCAAGAAATACCAAGATAAACGCTCATTAGGTTCATATTATCTTAATAATATATTAGACTTAAAGAATTGTTCACCTAGTGTGAACTCACTTGATTCATTTATAGGTATATATTCCTCCTCTATCGCCGCGCTTAAAGAGTTAGGTATAAATGATTTAACGGACTACATGTTTCTACAATGTGCCTTGAGGAAAATGGACACGCTAACCATCCAAGCCTTCGAACTTTCTGTTCGAGGTGTCGATATACCTACGACGCAACAGCTGATCGACTTTGTACAAGATTATGCTAAGATGATTGAACGGTCAAACCCGCGGTCTTCGTCATATGCGAAGTCGTCCACTGCTGAGACACCACAGTCTAATGATAGGCGTGTACAGCGTAATTCTAAGTCGTTTGTTGTCAGTGAGCCGATTAATAATAAGTCGAATGCGCCCGCCGCAGGTAACGCGCCCTGTTGTTTATGTGGCGGCAGTGACCACCGACACCTGTATGACTGCGCTCAGTTTAAAAATATGCAAAATGCAAAGGCTAGATATGAGTTTATTAAATCTAAGCGTGGTTGCGTGAATTGTCTAAGCACATTACATAATCTCCCGCAATGTAAAAGTACGTCAGTTTGTTTCTGTCAGAAAAAACATCATAAATTATTGCATTTTGAGAATAATATTAATAATTCGCACTCGCATGCGACGACTGTTGCCGCATCCCCGCCGCCCCAGTGCGACCTTGACGGTCCCACTCCTGAGTCATCGCTCGCTTCAAGCACTGTGCATTCGTATGCCTCTAGCCATAAGGGTGATATTCTCTTGGCAACCGCTCAGGTGTATGCTCGCCCTAAAGGTAGCACTGGAATTAAATCTGTAGTCAGATGTCTAATTGATAATGGCTCACAGAATAACTTAATAACATTGTCCTGTTGTCGTTTATTAAATTTACCAATAATACCAATGAGTAATTCTGTTGTCAAAGGTGTTGGCTCCATTTCGCACACGATAATAGGCTATGTGTATTTGGACATTGAATCTCGTATTTATGCAGATCATAAGTATACTATACATGCGTTAGTTATGAATAGCCTTACGGATCAATTGCCCTCGCAATTAATTAAGTGTGATAGCGAGTTAAATCTTCGCGATTTACCGCTTGCTGACTTAAGCTGGAACATTCCAGGAAACATTGATATAATATTAGGTGCACAGCTCTTCCCGTATATCTACTTAGGAAATAGAGTCGAGGGTGGTCCCAGTGCCCCTTGTGTACTATCAACCGCGTTTGGGTATGTACTTATGGGTGATTACCCACGTAAAGTTGTTGTGCCTACAACCGCATCCTTTTCTGCGCTAGCACTAAATGATTTAGTGCAAAAATTTTGGGAACTTGAGGAAGTTCCTGTGAAGCGCCTATTGTCTCCAGAAGAAACCGAGTGCGAGAATATTTTCACATCTACTGTGACTCGCGATGACGTGGGTCGTTATACGGTTGCGCTGCCGTTCTGCAAGGATCCCTCTGAACTAGGGAACTCGCGCGGCGTCGCTCACCGCCGGTTTTTGTCGCTCGAGCGTAAACTTCGTCAATCACCAACCGTACGCGAAAATTACAATAAGGTTATTCAGGATTATTTAGATAACGGTTATCTTAGTCTCGTTGATGACTCTAATTTGTCTATGGATGGTTATTACATACCACATCACGCAGTAGTTCGACATGACAAACCGATGCCGCGTATTGTGTTAGACGCGAGCGCTAAAACCCACACTGGTCTTTCGCTCAATGATATTTTACATATTGGCCCCAATTTACAGGCAGACCTGTTTTTATTATTATTAAATTTTAGGCTATTTCCTATCGCAATGAACGCTGACATAAAACAACATTATTTACGTATTGGCGTACCTGTTGACCATCGTAAATACCTGCGCATCTTATTCAGGTTCAAGGAAACGGATGAAATTCAGACCTATGTGTTTAATCGACAAGCGTTTGGTCTGAAGTCAAGCCCGTATATAGCTATACGTACTGTGCGTCAGCTGGCTACTGACATGAGTCCGCACTTCCCTGACGCCGCGAAAGTGGCAGAGACCTGTCTGTATACTGACGATTTAGTTCATTCCGCACCTGATGAGGACACTGCTGTACACTTAGCTCGCAACTTGATAAAACTGTTCAAGGCTGGCGACTTTGACTTAGTGAAGTGGTCTAGCAATTCTTCTGTGCTGCTAGACTCACTTCCTGATACTCACCGCAAATCGCTTGAGTTTGATGTTGACAGTCATGTCGCAAAGGTTTTAGGTCTCTCGTGGGAGCCGTGTGGAGATAATTTCTATTTCACATCCACCTTGGTAGATGAGAAGTGCACTAAGAGAAATATACTCTCTATAGTTGCGCGACTATTTGACGTGCTCGGGTTGGTGGCACCTGTGATACTCTACGCCAAGTTGTTAATTAAGGAACTTTGGCTTAGTAAGAGTGATTGGGATGACCCTGCTCCAGAGCATATACGCTCACGCTTTTCCGCTCTCGTTCAAGAATTAAAATTGCTTGACACTTTAAAAATTCCGCGACATATAGGTGTCGAAGTTGATTGCGAACTACGTCTTGTCGCATTTTGTGATGCCAGCCTGAATGGCATGGGATGTGTTATTTATGCACATTGTACCTACCCATCTGTCATTCAAACTCGCATTTTGTGTGCGAAATCAAAGGTCACTCCGACAAAGATTACTACGCTTGCTCGCTTAGAGTTATGTGCTATTTTGCTTATGTCAAAGTTAATAAGAACTGTACGTGATTCTTATGCATTACGCATTCCCATTACTGACATTTACGCCTTTTCTGATTCCACGATTGCCTTATCATGGGTTCACTCGTCACCACATCGGTGGTCGATTTTTGTTAGCAACCGGGTCGCTCAGTGTCAAGAAAACTTGAACGCTAAACATTTTTATCACGTCGCCGGAGCCATTAACCCGAGTGATTGTCTATCACGCGGCATGCTCCCTTCGCAACTTTTGACTCATGATTTGTGGTGGAACGGTCCAGCATGGATCCGTGGCCCCCCTGATGAATGGCCTATTAAGTCATTCTCTCCCGCCAACTGTTCTGACTTACCTGAGCATAAGGCAAATGTGTTGAGTGTGACAACAAGACACACAGAGTCGCCATTGTTATGTACATTAGCACAACGTGTTTCTTCTTGGCAGAAACTACTACGCATCATTGCATACGTTTTAAAATTCGCACGATTTAAATCTAAGATCGAACCTCATTCTGTATCAGGATTGTCAATCGCTGAGACGGCATTGATTCTCGCCGTTCAATCAGTTCACTTTGCTGAAGATATAAAATTGATAAAGGCTGAGAAGTCACCCTCGAAGAAGCTGCTGCGTCTTGCAGTCTTCTTAGATGAAGAAGGCATTTTGCGCATAGGTGGTAGACTTTCTAAATCGATGCTTCCATTTGAAGCTAAACATCCTGTCCTTCTCCCTAAACGCGATCACGTTGTTGATCTAATAATTCAGCATTTTCACGTTGTCAATTGTCATACTGGACCTGGACTCCTCATGTCTATCATACGCCAACGCTTCTGGATATTGGACGCTAGAACTGTTATCAGATCTAAGTTACGAAAGTGTAACATTTGCTTTAAATGCAATCCAACGCACCCTACACCAATAATGGCTGATCTGCCCAATTATCGTGTATCAGAAGCCAAAGCCTTTTGTCATACTGGGGTTGATTACGCTGGTCCAATAAAGACCATACTTTCTCGTCGTAGAGGTCAGCATTCTCAAAAGGCATACATTATATTGTTTATCTGCATGGCCACACGTGGCCTTCATATCGAATTGACCAGTGATTTAACCACTGATAATTTTTTAGCTGCCTTTAAACGCTTTATTTCCCGCCGTGGACCCGTTTCGTGTCTTTATTCTGACAACGGATCTACTTTCATTGGTGCGAAGGCACAATTAGATGAGTTATACACGTTCCTATTGAACTCCAATTTTAAAACCGCGCTGTCAAACGAGTTGCTATCTCGGCGTATAGAATGGAAGATGATTCCCCCAAGATCACCTAATTTTGGTGGGATATGGGAAGGAAATATAAAAAGTATGAAAACTCATTTGTTCAGAGTCATAGGTAGTCAATTACTCACATACGAAGAATTGCAAACGGTACTGACTCAAATAGAATGCATTCTGAACTCGCGCCCATTGGGCTTGCTCTCCTCTGACCCTGATCCGGAGGTGTTAACACCCGCACATTTCTTAATGACTACACCGTTGCAATACTTACCCTCGGCTGATCTATCAGATCAACGTATTAGTTTGGTAGATCGAAAAAAATTGCTCGACAACATGATCCACTCCTTTTGGAAAAAGTGGCACGTAGAGTATTTGCACACGTTGCAAGTCAGACAAAAATGGGCTACTCCCGACAAACCAGTAGAAATCGGCACTGTTGTTCTTCTAGAGCAGGAAAATTCTGCTCCGTTGAATTGGCCGTTAGGAGTCATTACTGACGTGTTCAGAGGCTCTGATGACGTGGTTCGCGTAGCAATGGTTAAAACGCGTACTGGTACTTACAAACGCGCTGTAACCAAATTGTATCCTATCCCAACGCAATAACTTACAACGCTAAATAGAATCTTAAACTTTAATTTTTAACTCAAACTTTAAACATACTTTAGATAGAATATTGTTAGTCTAAGTTGTTATTTTCGCTATGTGTATTATTATGTTATACAAATTCACTATGGGCTCTAATCAGCCAGTGTTCGCTTGTTTGTTTCGTAACGTCTTGCGACGTTCCAAAGCCGGGTGCATGGTGGAGCGCTTAGGTACTTTCTTAATTGTTTCCCACATAATTTAATTGTATTTCAATTTTTGTAATTTAATAAACCGCTTCTATGTATCGAATAATGTTTGAATATTGGCGCTCATTTGTTGACCACTTAGTGTTGAAGAAGGCCAATGAATGGCGCTGTGAATGGATCTGTTCGAACTATATTTTGAGAACGAAGTTTTCTATGAGCGACTCTCAAGCTTCACGGCTGACGTTCAACCCGTTCTTTTTCAATCAGTCCTTTTTTGACTCCGCTAACGCATAAAACGGAAGTTTGATTAATTCAACTCCTCGTTTCTTTCTGTGTAATTCTATAAGTTCCTTTGGCCACATTCTCAAGTCAGTATAAGTGAAGTGTATCGGAAGAAAAC
This sequence comes from Eilema sororculum, assembly GCA_914829495.1. Classification (NCBI taxonomy): domain Eukaryota; kingdom Metazoa; phylum Arthropoda; class Insecta; order Lepidoptera; family Erebidae; genus Eilema; species Eilema sororculum. Next base: position 7,771,546 of record OU618545.1, on the reverse strand, counting down.
GACAAATTCAAGAAAGTCACCGGCCGGTCGAAATATACCTACCCACCAACACGTGCCAGGAACCACGCCTGTCTGCAGCTGAATCCTCACGAGGTGGAACACAGGTCAGTGCCGATTTTCTTACGTTTTCATTCATAGAAGCGGTTACATGAGTATTTCCTTTCTTACAACCAAACGCCAGGTCATATTAGGTTCTTTACGCTCTGTGTGCAAACACACCACATGGTCAGGACTATTTACACGTCCTACCAGGTGCCTAGCAGTACCAATTGCTTCACCACATGAGTTACATGTTTTATCTGTGGCTTTTCCCCATCTGACAAGATTGCTTTGGTCGGGGAGGGTCAACTGGAATGCATTGAGATAGAATTTAAGGAGAGCCGGTGACCAGTCGTATATTAAGGTACGCCATTTTAAGGCTATGGGAATACAAAATTCACCTAGTGTTAACCATTCGTTTTGTATTTCTAGGTTCATTGCGTGCACTTTGTAGGTATTATTTTCATCTACTTGAAGAAAAGATTTTGTTATGTCTTTGTCTGACTGCCTCCTAGTATTACCCAAACCTACCCTACCAGTCTGCGAGCCTATCATGAATTTTTTATGGAATTGGAGGCGCGACTCGAGCTCTTTAGTACTTTGGTCTTTTGGAAGAGCTTGCACGATTTCGTCTTTTGATTTCGCTAGGACGTGCATTTTGGTTACTCTTAGATGTTTATATAGTTCCGATGGTTTCTTGAACGTCATTCCAAAGTTATTTGAGGCTCTATATAATGTCGATGGGTCTGCCGACTGAGCTAGCCCCAGCCACGACTTCAATGTCTTCGTAACATTCGCATCTAGTTTTTTGAGAAGGCTCTGGCTTATATCATAAACAAGAAACGGCCAGTTAAGACGCGAGGTTAAATAGTTGTCGTAAATCCACGCTTTTTTGACATTACTTAGTGGCTGCTGATCTACCTTTTGTATATCGATAATGAAGTTATTAATTACTTCTTCTAAAGCTGGAGTGCAACCTCTGTTATCTATTTGTCTTCCGAGAAATTTAAAAGGCACGGTTTCGGATATAGTCGAAACGTTTTCCCCGCCTATACTAAGCCCTGGATCATATGAGGTATATCTGGTACCCCGCCTACCCAGACATAGACAATAGCATTTGCTAGGTTTTGTTTTCATTCCTTCTGTCCATGTACAGAATTCATCCACTTTACGCAACAGGTCTTGGCACTGCTTTGGGCTGCGAGTAAGTATTGCGAGATCATCTGCAAATGCGAGGATGGATTCCGTGTATTTACCGTTTAGTTTAAACCGATAGCCCCACTTTCTCTCATGTGTGGTAATACTATCTATTAAAATATTTATTACTATATTGAAAACTATAGGTGACAGACAGCAACCTTGGAACAGACCTACATTATAATTTAAAGGTTGCGTGTGGCCATCCTTGGTGTTTATAACAAATTTTAATTTATCGTAATAAGAGGCTATTATTTCCCGGATGATCGACGGAAAGTTATACCATTTTAATGCAAACAACATAAGCTGGTGGTGTACTGAGCCAAAAGCGTTTTCTAAATCTATCCAACAAACTGTTATTTGCCTTTCATTTAATCTGGCATCTTTGAGGCTTTCCGCCAGTAGTGAATTGTGTTCCAGGCATCCAGAAATTCCGGGTAGGAACCCTTTCTGGTGATTTGGCCTGAAATAGTTGTTATTGATCATGAAATTAGTCATTTTGAATTGAAGCCATGAGAAGAAGATTTTTGAGATTGTGTTAGTTAATGCTATCGGTCTAGCGTCTTTAGGACTAGTTACTATTTCTTTCTTTGGAATGAGCACAAAGTTTGCCCTGCCGAAGGCTGGTGGAATTTCTTTACTCGACCAGATCCTATTGAATATGCTTAGAAGATGTTTACGTACCGATGGGCATTTTTTATAAATAATGTACGGTATGCCATCAGGCCGTGGGGCGGTTTTTGTTGGTTTTTTCTTGATTTGATGTTCAATTTCTTCTAAGCTTGGTGGATTACAGTTAAATGTGAAATGAGGGTTTGATGGTTTTTGCGCTTTAGGTTCACCGTATGGTTTTTCGTGTTTAGGCACCTCATAATTATTTTTGTAGTAGCTATAGATCTGGTCGTTATTTAGTAGCAGCCTATCTTGCTTTTTGTCACATTAGGTAAGTAATCGCGGAAAGGATACGACCTGTTCCAATATTTGTTACAGATAATCAACAAACAAGCTGTCCACATTCCTAATTGCCATCTCAACAATACAGTGTCATATATTATCTAGACGACTTGCTAAGAATAATGTCACAAGTTACGAACGCTAGGCATCCCATTAAAAGTTCACGCCGACACTACAGAAAGTGCAAACTTAATTGTGTCAAGCAAAATTTACTAGACACCGCTAATTTACTTACAATTTTCTTTGCGTAATTTTAAGTGCTTTAGTAATTTAATTACGTTCTGTCAAGGTCGACGTCGGTAGATTCCGGTGAACATAATTAAGAAGCCATGAAAAGACGGGCCATTTATTGTTCCTTTCCGGCTTTGTAAAAGTCTTTTAACTTAACACCAACAAGAAATTTTACTTATAGCTTGTGTAAGAAATGAGACAATAACTTGCCTGTTATAACGTACATAAGCTGTGATGTGTATGGTCTATTTAGTTTTTTAATTCGATTCTGAAACCACGTTTTCGCTAATGAAAAAAAGAAAAACACCTGCTTTCTTTTCTGTCTATCAGTATGACTGTCTGTAGCCTTCAAGTTTATGTTATGTGATATGATGTGTTCGGATCATCGCCAAAACGATGTTAAAGTAAAAAATAAGTGCAGTGAAAAGTACACTGGAAGCAATGCTCTTAAAAGTAACAACCGATAGAAAATTTCCTTTACCATACATCTCATCATAATATGGCATCTCCCCTCGCATATCTATTAACTAGAATCTACCCAATGAACTCTCCTATAATGTACAACACATTTTCCATAAATAAATGGAACGGGGAGCTCACTAAAGTGGTCTAAATGGCCCAAAATTTGTCAAAAAGTTAAGATGTAAGTTATGATATCCATTGTCAAAAGACCCGTGGGGTGTAGGACGCACTTATCAAAACCTAACGAAGATTTATATTGTGACGTCCTTTATTCCTGTCCCCATGATATCTTTTTATGGAAAAATGTTGAAAATATTTTTTCATTCCCCGGAAATGTATTCAGTTTGAGTAATATGTTTGTTTACATTGTTTGATAAAGTGATTTCTACGTGGTCAGGGGCTTGATAATATTTACTTTCTCAGGTTTGCTAAAAAAATATTGTCTAATAAACTACGAATTACGAACTATTATTTGTGGTATGCTTCAACTCGTAAATTTGACTTGAAATAGGTCTGAATCTAGGGAACTATAATGTTAACGATATTTCGGTAAAATGTTTTTTCATTTTTTTTTACATTTTATGCATTGTTTTTCGATAACTCCAGCAAAATTAATTCACCAAAATTCATTCATTCAAAGTGACCAAAATATTCAAACGTAGTGATAGGTATTGGTGTATAAATTCGTGAATTTTACTGCTTCGATCCCACGTAATAGGAAAACCATGAGCACTTTTCCAGACTTCACACTACTACAACAAATTGCCTAACAGAAATCCAAAAACGCTTAACGCTCAATACCCGGAATTCAGTAGATTTTGACATAATAACTTCGCCGTAACGTAATGAATAACAAACAAAACATAGAATTTACAGGAATTCATTTGAAGTTTAACAAACAACCAAAGCTAAAATTAAATGAAATTCGTTGAATTCAACTATAAAGTTTCAAATTCAGCAAATTAACAAATCTATCCGCAAGGACTGTTGTTAGGTTGAGACATCAACGTCAGAAGGAAAATAAATTGCTTGAGTTGTTGCCAGCCTAAGCCGACCCTCGAGAGGATACTTCAGCTAAGGGCGTATACAGACAGGGTTAAACAAGAAAAGTGATAATGGTACTTTACGATATGACCGTCAAGATTCATCACAAGCGTCTGTATAAATGTGAAGTATATTATAGCAGACTGAAGTTAAAAACTAATATTGTGGTGTTTAGAGTTGCAGTCTTATTTAGGATTGGGTGCTTATTACCTAGTGACTTTTAATGACGAGCAATGATCTGTATAAATAGCTATATGACACTAATTATAATGCGTATGCGTATGATTTTTACGATTATGAGAATTCGCTCAATCATCTTTGCGTTATCTTCACCGCGAAGCCAAAGGCCCACTTACTTCTTCTTTGCTTTTTGAATTAACTGTTAAAGGAGCGACTGTTGGCTGCCCTAATAGCCCCGAGATAAAAGATGAGACAAAGCCTGTCAGTCAACAGGGGGAAGGTGCTTGCATTTGAGGTTGGCTTGGTGCCATAGGTATTGATGGGGCCTCAAACCGAGTGATAAAAAAGGCTTCTTTAACACTTGGGCAAATAGTTCAAAAACCATTGTTATGTTATAGACCGCAGTGTAGTCTAGAATTCGTTTATTTGAAAAGTTGTCAAGTTTGTTTATCCTGTTGAATATCTTAACCCAAATTTGTACAAATAGACTAGGTTTTTGCTTTGACACACAAACTACAAACGTAGCAGAAACCACTGAATGTGATTACGTACATACAGACGAAGTTGTTTTATATTTATTTCAAACGTTCCTTAGCGTTTTCGTCATTTATCTTGAAAGAGTTTTTACATTACGTGTAAGCTTAATAGAATATGTAAGTAGTTATAACTGCTTAATAATTCTTCCGTAGTGGAGGGAAAAGAAAGGATGGAACTTACAACATTCTTTAAATTATCAATTTAAATTTACATTAATTTATTTGACTGAATTTTTATAGCATTTTTTATGCTAACTTTAAAGTTCGAAAAACATCGGAAAAAATGAAACGCTCAAGTGAGACTAGAATCACGACCTTTTACAGTTGTTTCTTCCATTTGGTATCAAATAGAGTAATGGATTACGAATCCCTGATCACTTTAATGCCCCATTCGTTTAACATTATACCAATGTTAACTTTCATTTTACACAACATTTATTAAAAGTCATGCTCGTTTCTCAAGTCGGGCTTAAAGTAAAAGCCCAGAAGAAATATTGTAAACGAGACGTCCAAACTGAAATTCAATAGTACATAATTAGGAACAGATTTTAGTAAACTTCCGCTTACCAATGGAGTGATTAGGTATGTAAATTGTTTGAAAATATAATACAGGTCTAATTATTTATTATAGAAAGTGTAAGTATTTTCAATCTAAATATTTCAAAATAAAATACAATTTGTCGTTTTTTAGGGCCGGTTTTTTGATCCGTAGTTGGTTAAATAATGTAACAAATGGTTAAATTTCTGATAAATTGATTTTTTGATTCATAGTTAGGTCAACCTGTAGTTAAATATGTAACAATTGATTAAAATAGTTAACCACAGCTCCATCTAGTGATTAGCAAGATGGCGACTAGTTAACTATTGGTTGCTATAGCTGTTTATGATCTGTCAAAAGATTCGAAAGCGCCATCGACAAAAGTGTCATATTGACAGCAAATGATTGATAAATCTAAAGTGTTGACAGAAAAAAAATGACTCCCTACTAAAATCGCGTATCTCTGTGTTCATTACAGTGACAACATAGTTAACCATTTGTCACAATTACTATTAGTCAAATTGTGTTGAAAAAATGAAATCTTGTTTCAACAATTGGTTAATGCTTAACAAATGATCAACATAACAAATGGTCAAACTACGAATCAAAAAACCTACCCTTAGATTTTTATATCACGAAATTGTATGCAATTATGACAGTATTAACCATAATATTGTTAACAAGTCATTGCCCCCAAGAAAATACAGAGAGAAGACTATTGAAGTACAAGTCACAAGCACTCAGGAAATTAACAGATACCATTGAGTAACTTCGATAACAAGTTACTAGTTACCTAATGGGCATGTTAACACTTCGACCATCAATGAAAAGAGACAAGGTTTAGTTATCGTCTCTATAGAATTTGGCTTATATATTCTTTCTAAGAATGGTGGGTAGAATACTTTCTTTGAAGAACTCTAGCTGCATAAAGAGCAAGTATTGAGGCGAAAGAAAAAAAAAGAATGGAAGAGAGAATATGCATTTATTATAATATATGGCTTGTGAACACCGTAAAGAGATTTCATGAAACTGATTAATATATAAATTAGTTAGGACAGTTACAAATGTACCGCAAAGCAATAAGTATTAGGTACCATTTTATATAAAAAATAGTACCTAATACTTATTGCTTTGCGGTACATCCGAGCGCAAACGTGCACATTGTCAGGGTCTGTTTTCCTACTACTACTTTTCATGAGGTGTTTTATTTTGGATTTTGACCTCTATTGAAAAGGAGTACGTTAAAATAATTAAAAAGTTAAAAAAATAAATTTTTAATCATTTAGCTAACAGACAAGCATACGGTCCACCTGATGGAAAGCGGTTACCGTGGCTTATGGACGAGTGCAGCAACAGGGGAGTCACACTCGTGCTGCCGGCCCTATAAGAACAGAAAGTTTCCGTGACGTCACTGCAGAAGACAAAGCAGGACAAGCCTTTGGGTCTTCCCACTGATAGTCCAAAAACTCTCTAGCAGTGAGCTCTGGCTACCCTATTCACCGCCTTAAACTCGATTTTGTGGAATTATTATAAATAAAATGTGTGCCAATAGCCTACTATACATTTTTAAAGGCGGCGATTCGCACACCAATAAATTAACTTAGTGCGAATCGCCTACGGAAAATTAGTATTTTTAAAGGTGTCGATTCGCACGTTTTGTGCGAGTTGAATTCGTGCGAATCGTCCAATAAGCTTGAATAACTAAAAATAGCGAGCAACATCATAAAGTAAGTACTACTTAAATAAGCTGCAAACAGCTAGCTACTGCATGTGTGAACTATGAACATAGTCGGGAAATTCCCGGAGATTATGTAAAATTACTTCATTAGTGCAGTTGAGCAACTCGTGAACTAATAAGTACGTGCTTAGGTTTACGAGACTCGTTACTTACCTCCTAGTATTTTGCCATTTACTATGTGACAATTTGCGGTGATTTTCGTTAAGGGTCCGTACTACTCCAGCTCGAATTCAAATTTTACCCCCGCGCGCCTCAACAACGCTCTCGCGCCGGTACTACTCGCGCGCAGATGCATCTATCTCACTCCCGCGATGACCCCGGGCCGGCCGACGCGAGGCTCGGCCGCCAAGTTCACGCGTGTATCAATCGATAGGGTAAAGTAGCTAGTAATTAGACATCAAGAAAGTTATGGCAATAAACAAACTTTTGAGAAAAGTGTGCATATTGTAATGATAATTTACATAAAACTTATAATATATTTATACTTATCCTATTAATATTATAAATGCGAAAGTTTGTGAGTGTGTATCGCTGTATGTATGGATGTTTGTAAGTTACTCTTTCACGCAAAAACTACTAAATGGATCTGGCTGAAATTTTATACAGGGGTAGATTAGAACCTGGAATAACACATAGGTTGCTTTTTATTCCGGGTTAAGGTTCCCATGGGTTGCGGGAACGGGAACAAAACTTCACGCGGGCGAAGCTACGGGCAGCAGCTAGTATAATATAATAATAGCAGCCCTTTCAATGTCTCACTGCTGGGCACTGCTCTCTCACCTGAAGGTACCTTGGTGGCCAATAATAGTCCACCAAGGAGGGGGGCCTTTATGGTCGGTTTCGAGTTCTCCGCACGCGCTCTGCTAAGCCTAGCGGAGAACTTTAAGGGCGACGAGTACTTTGCCACTGAGCGATCAGTGGTGAAATACACGGTCCCATGGGGACCATCGATCGGCCGAGCCGTACCGCCGTCTGGCAACAGAGGGGCATGGTAGCTCTTAGGAGTTGCGAGGAAGAAAACCTCTATAAAAAATCACCCCGAACCCCACGCCTGGCAATGGGATGCATCACTGGGGGGAACTCAGTGCCTAGGGCGTCACTCACTCACTCCCACCTTTCCTATCCTCACATACAACCTCTCTACTTCCACCTCAATGTCGGTGGACATTAACCGTAAAATAAAATATGGTTATGGAAACGATAACGGATAAATCTACCCATGAGGGTACCCGGACTCTGTCTGGGGAATCCCTAGCTGTGACTGGTGATCGAATGGACACCCATTCGGTGACTAGCCATGGCGACACCCGCCCATGTTCATCGTGGGTCTGAATCATCGAACAGCGAGTAGGACCTTCCTAGTAAGGCTACGCTAGACGGCTAGGCGCGGGTAGAGGACGAAAGCCGACCTCTACAGAGCGAAAGAGAGAGTAGCAGAGCCGCCAGCGATTGTGTCCCCGCTACCAAGGGAGGTCACGGAGGTGCCGGCGGTGCAGAACATCCTGGCGGCTCTTTCCCGCATTTCTGCCGCCAAAAGGCCAGAAAAATATTACGGGAAAGAAGAGGGTCGTGGCGGACGCGATAAAAGGTGCCGCCAAAGCGCTGGAGGAGCTCCTGGAAAGGAGCGTCTCCAGTGAGGAGGAGAAACTCCGGGCTCGGGTTGCGAGCCTGGAGACGGAGATTGCTGACTCCCACAAGCAGCAACGGCTGATGCGGGAGGAGATCGGTCAGCTGACGCAGCTGGTCCAGGGGGCCGGGGAGGCTCGGGGTGTGAAAACCCCCGCTCTCCGTGCTCCATCTAAGGTGACACCAATGGTGGTCCAGCTGCTGGAGGTCATCGAGCGACGCCTTGGCGTCCTCGAGGACCGGGCATACCGCCCACCGCTGGCGGCACCCATCGTCGCGTCTTGAGCGACGACGGCTGCACCCAGTGGTGCTACTGGTCCCAAGCCAAGGCCTCCGCCCCTAAGAAGACGGCACCTAGGGGAGGTGGTGAAGAACGACGTGCCCGTAGTTACGGAGGGTGAGGAACATCGGCTACGATTGGGTGCTGCGTGGTACGTTGCTCAGAGGGGTCAGCGTAACGTGTTCCGCCGATGACATCCTCGTTTTTTTTATCGTGCGATAAATCCCCACGGAGCCGGTGGAGGTGGTTATGTCGAACTCGAACTAAAACGCACGCCGTCCCAAGTCCTTGGTTGCCGGAGGTGAGATTGCCAAAAGCATATCTCTCGCACCCCGGCAGACCCAGGACGACCATCCCTTTCGAGATGGCCTCCTTCGGGTTGGGGGGACCACAGTGTCCCCATCTAGCCCCGGTTACGGGGAGGCGCACCTTGCGCCGCCGCCGCGGCCTGCTTCTGCTAGGGTGACAGGCGGCTCCACCGGTCACCCTCAGGCCAGCGCTCATAGAGGACGGAGGTCGTTCTGCGACCTCCGACGTCCGGTTCGCATGACACCATAATTACGGCGCGGGGAGCAGCGCACCGAGACGCAGCACTAAAGGCCACGGCAGGGGTTGCTCAAGTCGTGGGTCAGACACGGCGGCTGGGTCTCGAGGTCGCTCTTCACAAGTCCGAGGCTCGGTGCTTCCACGGACCTCGGATGGAGCCACCTGCGGGATCCAGCCTACAGATAGGGGGTGTCAGCATCGGCATCGAGCCCTCGATGAAGTATCTGGGGCTCGATGGCCGGTGGAACTTCAGACATCACTTCCGAAGTTTGGTCCCAAAACTGAGGGGGGCATCAGCCACACTCGCGCGGCTGATGCCCAACATCAGGAGACCCAACGCTCCCTGCAGGAGACTGTACCTGGGGATCGTGCGAAGTATGGCCCTATACGGGGCCCCCGTATGGGCAGAGAATCTGACGGCCAGTAATGTGGCTAGATTGCTGAGCCCACAGAGGGCGATGACCCTTCAATAGAAACAGATGAATGGAAATTCATAATTACGTACTGTCTATAATAAATATAGGAATACGTATGGTAGTAGTACCTAACTACTGCTATATTTATATTATGATCATTCGGGTTGGTAGGTACTCATGTATTTACAGAAATATTCCGTTTATTCCGAAACTGACCCGAAAACTTGACCAGGTCGCGGGTTAGGTAGAAACTTCAAAAATTTGTTCCGAACGTAACCCTCTTCCTAACCTGACCCGACGGTCTCGTTCCTATCATAACCCGATCTGGCACTTCGCCGTCCGCTGCTGCGGCACGCTCGCTACGCTCGCTCGGCTCATGCGTTGGGGTCACAGTTCTAACCTAACCTACAGAAGTTGGAGTTACAACACTTCGACTTTCGGCTCTGAGTCGCCCAACCGCGTCGTCCGTCGCGTCGTCGCAGTGAGCGACATGTAGTAGGCAGGACCTGCCTGAAAGACTTGGGCTGCTACTGCAAGATTATTTTTGTCGATACATAGGCAGGTATGCCTATTTCAATCCAAATTTTTGAAATAGGTAGGTTTTTACTGACCTATTTATTACTTTCTACTAATATAGTACCTATTGCAAATTGTTATGTACAGTATAAGCTACTTAGGTAGGTAGATTAGATACTTACTATAATAATAAATAAATAAATATTCCACAACATTCTACACAGCGCTATCTAGACCCATGGTAAGCTTAATTAGCTTGTGTTATGGAATCTAGAATGCGGATAAACATACTTAGATACTTTTTTGTATGTACATAAATATTATACATAGAAACACTCAGACCAATGCAAATAGACATATTCATGCACACAAATATTTGCACTGAGCGGGGATCGAAACCGCGCCTCCTGCGTAGCAGTCGCGTTCACTGACGCCATTTTTTTTTATCGTGCGAAAAATCCCCACGGATACCACCATCACGGAATCATCATCAATACATACATATTATACATAGAAACACCCAGATCAATGCAAATAGCCATATTCATGCATACAAATATTTGCACTGAGCGGGAATCGAACCCGCGCCTCTTGCGTGGCAGTCGCGTGCACTACCACCACGCCACAGAGGCTGCCTACATAATACATATGTTTTAATGTTTTTTTACGCCAACATACACTTTTCCTCTTTCAGTTTACTTTATTACCCATTTCGCCTGCCAAAAGATAGGTACTTGAATACTTTCGTATCGTCTATCGTAATCGTCTGCGCAGAGCGCGTGCGACACAAGCTCCCCGTATGATAGCCGAAGCAACACTGAGGAGGAGGCCGGGCGGCAGGGCGGTTCTAAGTTTAATGGTATCGCTTGAGTAAAAATTTAGATATTTGCTAGTTACGCAGAAACCAATGTATATTTGTAAAATTTGAAACACATAATGTCTCTTAACCACTAAACTGCAATTATTGTGTAAGTTTAGTGATCCTATTTTGCGTAATTAATCCATAATATCGTTTTATTTGTACGGTTTAGAGGTAACTTTGCAATGGTTTTCTATCAAGAAAATTTTACGTAATCATGTTTTTGCCACACATAAACATTAGTATATATCCTCAACTTTACCACAAATGAATTAAAAAGTCCATGCTTTAGAACTTTTGATATTATACACGTTTATTCTATGTCATTTGAGGTAGTACGGACTCTTAAAGGTAACTGCATATAGTGAGCTGCAACTACAATGTGATCACTGTTAAGCTTTGTATAATATTTGTAAACATTTTTATGTCATTGGGATCTTTCATATACACGTCATTTCCCTCAGAGGTAGGCAGTGGCAGTGACTCGCCATCTGCTTATAGCCTTACATAGATAGTTCTTGAACTTCCTCTACAGTCATTATATTTTTAAAGCAAACCATTATCGGTGCTGAATATTTTTACACCCTCACTTATAGAAAAGTCGTTTTGCGCGTCTGTCCGTCCTTATAATTGCTTATATCTTCAAAACTACGGTACAGATTTTGATGCGGTTTCTTTTAATAGATAGCGTAATTTGAATTATTTTTTATAGCATTTATTATGCTAACTTTTAAGTTCGAAAAACATCGGTAAAAATGAAATGCTGTGAGATATCGTAGATAGAGTAATTTATGAAGAAAGTTTATATGTAAAATACTTGCAGCGTGAACGGGATCGGACGCCACGCGGGCGGAAAAACCTTGGCGGAACGAAATTCGCCGAGTCAGCTAGTTAGCTTATAAAAAACCAGGCATGTTTAATTTAAGTCTCATAATCTTTATAGGCTTACAAAAATTAATACTTAATTAAGCAGGTAAGATTAGTCTTACCTACCTAGGTAATATGTTATGTAATTCAATCAACAACCTGCGATTCAACGATTGACTTCCAAATAAATCTTATTTACACACAAAATAGAAGCATTCAACAAATAAAACCTCAGCTTACTTTTCCTCCCTGAGGTACAAACGAGAGCAAATACACAAACACAGCTGCTTCGGCCACATGTGCTATAAGGTCGCACCGCTGTTTCCGCACTCCGCCTTACTTATTAATAATTTTATGAAATATGTTTGCTGAAATATCACATGCATTTCGTTCCAAAAATCGAATGGAAGTTTCTTAAACACAAAGCACAAAGATGTATTATTATACTGCTATGTCAAAATACATTTTTTATTGTTTTCATTTAAATTTAAACTTCCAAGTTAGCAACATTTGTTCATGCTCTTAGGTTTATTGTCTTTTGAGAAATATTGATAAACGATATTTGGTTAGCTACATTATCTATACATACAAATAAATAAAATTGGAGTGTCTGTTTGTAATACATACAAATAAATAAAATTGGAGTGTCTGTTTGTAATATTAAAATAACCGCTTTCTACTACATGCATATGAATGTATATACGGTTCACATACCAAAATATATATTTTTAAATTTTTTGTCTGTCTGTCTGTCTGTCTGTCTGTCTGTCTGTTTGTTTTGGCTAATCTCTGGAACGGCTGGACCGATTTGGACGGGACTTTCACTGGCAGATAGCTTATGTAATAAGGAGTAACTTAGGCTAAAAAAAAAAATGCCAAAAACAAAAAAAAATAAACTGTTTTTTTTTATTAAGTACATTCCACGCGGACGAAGTCGCGGGCTCAGCTAGTATTAAACTAAGTCTATTGCCAGTCCACTGCTGATTGAAATTTTACTAATGTGAAAGTTTGCGAAAATGTTTGGATGTTTGTTATTTAGTCGCTCTTTAACGGCTGAACAAATCTGGTTAAAATTTAGCACAGGCATCGATTATTTATAGACTAGAACAACACATAAGCTACGTTTCATCTCGAGAATAGGTAAAACCCCGTGAAATTCTGGTTCTGGACAAAATGTTTGACAAATTATAAAATTTTAAAGTGGGTAATAAATCTGTAGAATGGTTTCACTCATCTTTACGGATTTAATAGCTGGTTACTGCATTTTTCTCCAATAGTATTTATACAGGCCGCGTGGTTCCCGGCAGAGGAGAATTCGGGCCACCCCATCTCTTCCTATGTGGTGTCGTACATACAAGGCGATTAAGGGATAGTGCTGTTTAACATCACACAGATGTATTATACGGCCTAGATTCAGCCTCAGATACATGGTTCGAGTCAATAATAGTGCCTGGAATGCGGCAATGGGCTTGCTTACGTGGGACTGAATACAATGATTTGTGAAATTTTGAGGTTAATTCATCTCTGCCTATCCCTCCGGGGATAAAAGCGTGATTATATGTATTTATGTATTATTACTGCCCAAGATATAAGGAGAGCGCCATGGGGTAATGAGAACAAAAATATACTCAGAAGAGGTTCTTGAGTGACAACACTATCTTGCTTGATACGCTCTTTTCGCCCCTGGAATACATACAAATTTGGCTGAAATAACGATTGACATGAAACATAAAATTGACCATGCTAGTTACTTCTTATTTAGAAAATCGAATTAAAAAAAAATAATGCCATTTCAACGGTACAAATTGCGTTGTGTTCCATGACATTTCCTAAAATATTAAATCATTGTAGTTGTAACAGTGTACGACCATCCATATAACTGGAACTATCAAGTTTTGAAATGAAGAATAGATTACGAGCTTTAGTGCCAACAACCCGTCAGATAAACAGTAATAAAATTAAAAGTGCCGGAGATGGGTTACATTTAACAACTGTTTCAACCCTACAATCCTTATCCACAGTAGTGGCCGTTCATTTTAACGCCGCTGCCGGCTATGTGATGCTAGAAGGTTCATGTAGAATCGCGTACCATGCAGCCGTGCTTTGTCATCAAATGACTTTAAACTGTATTTCACGTACTTGTTTCGAAATTGTTTGTGATGTTTTAACTACAGGTTAACTACAGGCCGCTACAGGTCGCTGTTCTTTTACTAAGAAATGCTGCCGAACTTAAAAAAGAACTTTTATAGACACACAACTGATTTGCTAATTTGTGGTGTGATAAAGTATTAATTAGGTATTATGTATGAGTGACGAACTTTTTTATTTTCCTCAATTTTACTCTAAGGTTTAAGAGGTCAGAAAGCAATCGCTTATGGAAAAAACAATGAGTGGACTTCTGGCTCTTAGGTAAAAAAATTGCAATGCAATTAGGAAACGTTATACAGATGATGTAAACAGTAAGAAGAGTTCTAAGACGTCATTAGAATTAGGAATTACAATTTATAACCAACTAAACATAAAAAATATAGTTCATTTCTGAAACAACGAATATGCCAACACGACTATAAAATTTAAAAGTATATTTTAGTCAAAGAAAACCTCGTGAGAGCTTTGGGAAATCATTTTAGGTAGAAAAAAAGAGACTAAAATCGTTTGTGACCGATGTCGGCTTAAGTAATGAGATGAATGGTAAATGTTGAAATGTGAAATAGCTCTAGGGATTTAAGATTTACAAAGGTAGCAAAATGCATTCCTTTTCGTAATAAGGTAATCTGTTTATTCAGGAGGGGCCACTAAGATTATTAGCACTCAAGCCAGTCATGGCTGCATCAAGTACATTTTGCTGATTAACGACCGAGACTCCGACACAGTTTTCCCTCGAAGTTGGTTCTTCTCCTCGAAGTCACTCCCGTCCAAGGAAATGGAGCAAGCCAACGTCGGGTTCCTCGGTAAAAACCTAGGATTCAAACGGAATAGTCGCTATATTAATGAAGATGAAATAAGTTCCTGAATGTGCTCGGAGCAAGATTACATAGGTGGTCGGGTTTCAACGTTGCTCTTTGGTTTTTAGCATCTTCGGTTCATGTACCAACCTTAATTAAAGAAAGAATTAGGCCCTCGTGAATTAAAAGTACATATTTAGTTCAAATCTTACAGACCAGTTTGTTTCTAAGGCGTAAAAAGGTAAGTTTGCAGAAAAGGTGAGTTTGAGGCAAAGAGAATTTAAAGGGAAGGAGACGGCACTATGCGCCAATATACAGATTGACTTAGTTGTAATAAGGCGCTAGCTCGCCTTTTCTGTACAATTCAACTTGTCTATAAGTTGTGAACGAAAAGTCTTCGAACACATATTCAAGTTTTTATCAGATATCTTTTAGATAGGACAAAAGATAGACAGGTTCCAGGATAGGATACATAAGTTTAAAAATCAGTGTGTATACTTCTTCAATGCGAACAATAGCCGTTTAGTTGATTGGATTGAGAGAGTCCAATTTCTATCACCAAATTCTTAGAAAAAGGTAAAGTTTTCTATAAAGAAACTGTTGGCTTCAAAGGTCTCAAGATACTTTGTAAGCAAAATTGCTTACAAAAGCTAAAGTTATCGGACAAGTCCGAAATTTGAGAACGGGTTTGTGGGATCGACAACGTTGTACAAAATGTACAATCATAAATACTTTGATCAAATGCAGTTACCGTTATACATTAAGTTTATACATCATAATAAATTAATCCCTCTGAATTGGATGACAGTTAAAATGGAATTTGTTATATAATTCAGTAGAAGTCTTCTACTGAAGAACTCCATTTTAACTGTAAAGTATCAAAAGGAGTAGGTATGACTCCGTACAATTCTGGACTATCAAAGTAGCTTAACTAGCCGGCGCTCACAGTGGCAAGTCACACAATAATAGGCTATGGTTGCTATCAAGGAATAACATTTGGTGAAATTGAAGTGGTGTTATGCAAGTTACACATGCAGGTTATTTGTAGTTTCAGACTTCCCAATGTTTGGAAGAAAATAAAACGGATAGAAAATTTAAACAGGAACAATGAATCCACTGGTCTCCTAAAATTGGTACCTTGTGATACGTTTCCTGAACAATAAATTTCATCTGTTGAACCTTACTGTTGAAGTATGTACTAGTAATATAAATAATAGACAGAAACCAACGTTTAATTTTCAGGTAAATATCGAACGTTGGCATCGAGCCTCACACGATGAAATATTCATGAAGACAATGCAATTTGCCACCGATATTGCCCCTGTATGCGCTCGTTATTTTACTTTGTGTGTGCAACGATGACAAACAAACGAGTTTTTGAATACACTTCACACATATTATGTAACATAATAAAACTAGCCAACCGCATGTAGGTATGTCGGTTATTCTGAATTTTCTTCATATTTATATATTATCTGGTTTTACTCAACCTGTTTGATCGCATCATGCATGCCTATTCCATATGTTTGCATGAAAGGCAAAAGCCTTTATTCTACATAAGTAATTAATTAGTAATTAGTATATTAATTCCGTACAGACATTTATTGCAAAAAAATGGGTTCATTATCCCAGTATTTTTTATAAAACTACAATGTAACGACACGTCTGATTTACAATTCTATATACATAGAATAAAGTAACTTCAAAATCGATAAATTTAACCCAAAGTTCTGAGATGCCAAATGCTTTTTGGAAATTCCCAAAAATTCCCAAACCTTGATTTATGTAAACTGATCCCGGCTAAAAATCCTTGACAAGTCTATTGAGTGTCGAAATTGAGACAGTGAAAGAGGATTAGAGCCGGCACTCCAGTTGATTGCTGATGCGGCATCTGCCACCGGCTCCGTGACAGATCTAGGTCGAGATCAAAAAGACAACGCTGAGTGAAATGAAACGTTAATTTACTAAGATCTTTGTGAAGATTTAAAAACAATTTATAATTACATCTAACCTATCCTTATTTCACACTATTAATATGGCACACATATAGATTTGGCTAGCTATGTATAAACTAGCACTTAGCTGTAAAATAAATAAATATCTAGATGGTAAAACTTATGAGAAAAATCATGGCAACTTAATGCCAAATTAATAAAAAAAATATTTCAATAATGTTATACAAAAAAACCTCTTAACCATATATACTCACTGTAAAATGGTTTATAATAAAAAAATCTTAAAATATTTTATTCTTTCAAAATTCGTGCACTGGCATGTAAATTTCACAGTACACGAAAAAGAAACTGACAGAACAGAGCCAAACATTTCTATAACAAACCTATAAAAATGTTTAACAATCTACTCTGGAGATCAGCTTCACGTATTTAAGGGGAACCAGGTATCGTAAGCACGTGATATTTTATCGTTACGTGGTCTCTGATATTTTCTGTCGATTTCCTTTTCTATATTTTTCTTATTTGGATTTTAGATTTAATGTATTTGAAATAATTTTATGAACTTCAACATTTATTGAAAGTTTAGACATGGATACTTATTTAGGTTAAAATGGCTGAATGGATCTGGATGAAAATTGCCACATTTTCAGATAATAGTTTAAAATTGCACACAGGTTACTTTTTATCCCCGGAGTAGGTTTTTTTTAGGTCGCGAGTAAGGTCATACAAAGCTATTTTTAATGCATCGCAAACTTATCTAAGAATTAAGAATACCTTTCTGGTATATTGTTTTAAAATTATTAATTACCATTTCATCATAGCACCCATTACGACTACTTTTAAATGCAATGCAATATTAATTAGCTAAACTACAAGAGAATACAGCCTTAGTTTCATAGACAAACTACGCTTTCACTGGATCTTCCCTTTCACGTAAGTTCATCACAAAAAAGCAACGAGATATCAAAGACTCCATTAAGTAATAGTTTATTAGCACATTACTTCAGATTTATGGCTGTAGTTTGTTGAGTTTTGTCTGAAAATACTCACAGAGAAGAGTGTTTGAAAGACCTTTATTATGCTCTCCTATAGTGTAGTAATAAAATGTAGATATTACTGCAGACCTTTATTGTTTTGTAAAGCTAGGCAGAAAAATGTTGACCACAAAAGTACTCAAAATGATATGAACACCAAAATTCCAAATTTTTGTAAGCATTCAGAGAGGTAAATCATCTCAGCAATCAGTTTTTTGTCATTATGTGAGTTAGTAGAGAGTTTATATTCATATATGCGCAAACACGTCGACCGATGGTATCTAATGGAGTATAAGATCAAAATAATATTAACATTGTCATTTAAACACATTTTGTATCTTCGATTCTATGATTGATATTATGATTTATGTCATATCATAATCGTCATTACCAAATAATCTCTCCGAATAGGTACGAATTGTTTTAAAATTATTCTTGACTTTATTCTAAAAATGTTTTATAACGCTAATAGGAATTTTATTTAAAAAGTTTACACCGAATCTCGCTAATGAGATATGAAACGTTTCCGTGATTCATGATGACAAATGTTGAAATGAAACTCACTGTTAGGATAAATTCATATTACGAAGGGTAAACAAAGGATGGATGAAAATTCAGAATAGTTGAATTTCCCAGTGCCAAGAAACTGAGTAAAGTCACATAATATATTACTAATATTATATGGTAGGCTGTTATGGATATAATAGGCTGTTATTAACACCCTTCGAATCGAAGTACAATCGAATTCTGAATATATAATATATTATATGTTCTGAAATATTTCAAAATCAAAGGGTCTCTAAGCCCGTTATACATCGCAATGTGTGCACAATTTTTTTTTCTGAGCAAGTAATATTTAACCAATTTACAATAGGTACATTATGAGATTTAGTAATAATATCTACCTAAAAACTAAGATATCAAATTTCGATAAGTTCAAAATAACAAGAAATTTTGTCTGATCCTATAAAACCATTTTTAAATCACTGGTTTATACCTTTCAGTCTTAAGCATAATATACATGGGAATATTCCAAGCAAATTACGAAAATTTCAATTGAGATCGTTCAGTCACGTCACTACCCTTGGGCCTCTAACGTTTCTGTTACCGACATGTAGGTAATGGGACACAAGATGTCGTGTGACTTTATTCTGCAATTTCCTGGTAGGGAACGTACCTACATTTTTTATTTTTAAAGAATTATATTCACAAAAGAGTAAGTTTGATGTCATTTTGAGAATTGAAATCAAAGTTACTCTCAAACTACTCTCATCAAATTTAAGACCATGCGGTTTCTGTTATTTGTGAAAAAAGCTTCAAAGTCCTTAATCATAACTGCAAACCAGTTAATCAGTATCGCAGTATAAATTATTGAATGAGCAGAACTAAAGCAATGGTGCTTCCACGTTTTATGCTGTGTAATGTGTGTAATGTTATGTTTATTTCACTATATTTTTTGCGTTACGATATATATTTCCAAATCAATAATATTTATAATCCTTTGAAAAAATCCAACATTCACATTTTTCGAACTTAAAAGTTAGCATAATAAATGCTATAAAAAATTCATTCAAATATTTGGGCGCAGTCATCAAAATTCAATGTTTAAAAATGGCGCAATGGCTCAGTTTGAGGAGCGGTCCCCCTGTAAGGGAAAGGTCGTGAGTTCGAGTCTCACTTGAGCATTTCATTGTTTTCCAATGTTTTTCGAACTTAAAAAATAGCATAATAAATGCTATAAAAAATTCATTAAAAAAAAATAACATTTGCTTCATTTTCTATACAAAAACAAGAGACCTTTTTCCAGCAAATCTCAATCTTGTAGAGTATAAAACAGAAAAATTCTAACCTCTATTCTTGTAAATTAACGTTAGAGAGAGGAACCTTATTTGTTAAAGGCTGCATAGCTCGATAAGAGCGTGTTTTATTGCAGTCTCGGGGTTAAGGGGCAATAATAATTTCTTTCCATGTTCGGTAGTTTTTACGAATTGGTTAGTTGATATTTTTGTAGAACATGTTTTCTTTGTTTCATGATTATAAAAAGGCTAGTTGAGCTCATAAGAGCGTGTGCCTAACAAATTAGTTTCAGGCTCACGAAAATGATTATAAATGTGATTAACATGACCACAACCCATCAACTTAATTACAATAACAATTATAAATGCACTGAAGTTAATATTAGATAGGGTGTTCTTGTTTAGGACACTTTCGGAGCATAAAGTCCGAAAATTATTGAGTAGATTATTTATCATCTTACTCAAAAGAACGCACTTTTTATAACATTCACATTTTTTACATATATTATATGATTTAAAACACTCCAAAAGGGAAATTAAATGTTCAACAGAAACATTAAAATGTAGAAAAGGTAAGTTGTAGCTTAAGGCAAGGTATTAAGTTATACCGTCAGCATCAAATCGAACTTGACCAGTAAAGTAATCAAATAGATCTCAATACCATGGTATTAGCACACGTATTATACATATGGTATTAGCATTGCACACTGCCAGTCATGATGAATCTGATGTTGACTGTAGATACTATCTTCAGATTTTTCATTTTACACGCCCAAATGTCAAGATGCTATCAATTACGATTTAGATTTTCTCAAGAAAGGGTATCATTATCAGTTATAGATTGTCCTTTTGTTGCTCCAACGGAGCATTTAAAAAATTGTCTGAAATTCTTGAATATTTTCTCTGCAGTTAAATAAAGTTTGAGTGATTAAGAAAATATACGCTGAATACTAATAATAATACAAATATTTTTAAAAATAAGACATTAAAAAGAAGCCGTTTTTATAAATTGAATGCCAATACACTTCATTTTTTTTTCTTCAACATAAACTCAGGCTAAGGAAAAAATAAGGAAAATATTTCTGTTTTCATCGGTTCAAATAAATAATTCTTTCTTTACTTTGGCGAAATTATGATTGAACAGTAATTCATTTGCCTCGTTCTTAAGGGTAAGGTAGATGGTATTGGAACGTACATCTTCCTTACCTTTCTCCAATTGTATTTTGAGGTCGGAAGTAATCGAAGACAAGGACGAAATTGTGAAAGTGGCAACCCTGATTATGTTTCCTGGTAATGTGATTGAATTCGGAATTTTCGTGCAAGAAATTAGCCTGGCATCAGTAAATACTATGGAGTTTCTGTTAATTTAATGAAGAAAAGGCAAGAAGTCGCTTAGTATTTTGTGATCTTGTAAAAGTTAGTTATATAATATGATATGCTCGATCAGTCTTTTTAGAGCTAATAAGGATATGGAATAATTCATTACTCTTACGTTAGCTACAACTCCAAGTTTTACTTCGTTTATAATTACTATAAGGTCTAAGGTATACATTGTGAAGTAGACTTTACATTTATTAAAATAAATTAATCACAGTATAAAAGTAGTGTTTTTAAACGTCATGTTTCCTGTGAAATTCATATTGCTATTTCAGCGGTATTTAATTAAATTAATGGTATGTACGAGTATGAATGAATGCTTTCTGAAAATATTATCTTCACTATGTTCCCAACCGGTAAAACCGGGAACGGTCACCCAGGGACACTGAGATACAAGTTTCATTATACGATAAGGTAACATAATATGTGTAGTAAATATAAAATTTATGAAGCTATTAAATAGAATATACTAAAGTTTATTTTTTCGGACATTTTTTCCACAAGAAAGAAAGAACTAGGTAGGTATTATTCTATATCTTGTAACTTATTTTAAGTAAGGTAACAAAGCGAAGCTTCTAGCCTATAAATCTCGAAGCTAGAATGACCTTGTTTTGTTCCCCAGTGAGTGGCCTTCAAAGGTCCATAAAAGTGTGATAGTAGGTACCATCATTGCTATTCTTAATTAAGTTTGGTATGATTTTATTCTGTCACTTTTGGTATTTTACTCAACCGAATTTGTATAACGACCTTTATGAGTGCTATAGAGATGGGCCATACGTTTTTTTGACTTTTAAGATTTCTAAACAGACAGCCTATACGTTCTTTTGACACCTCACCTTTGTTTAAAAGTATAAATATAGTTAAATGGTTTTTTCTGTAATAACTTTAGCCCCTCGCTTTGTGTTTAACGCTGTAGTACTTAAACTTCTACGAAATCTAATTTCATTCATTTTGTTTTTTCAATTACTTTTTATTCCAAGTGTAGGTAATCGTGGCTAGATATTTATTGTTTACCTGTAAATAGTTCGATCACTTTGTATAGTTCGTAGTATTATACCGGCCATTATACGTTGCAAGTTCGTGTACTTAAGATACGAGAATTAATGTGTCCTAATTACCATAGCGCGATATGGCTGCCAAATGTATAAGCCCACATACATAGTATGGTATAGATTTAATATAACGTAACGTACAATAAAGAGATATACACTACATGGGTAAAGAAAGTGTGTGGCTGACTATGTGGCTTGGCAAGTATGATATTGTAAAAAAAAAGAATTAAGATCATAATATCTGAGTCTGAAAAAATAATTGACTTATGTTTAAGTAATATACTGGGTGATTTTATAGTCGTTTCGTATAAAAAGAGTTTGGGCGTCGGTAGCTTAGTGGTTAAGGAGTCGACCTTACGATCGAGAGGTCCCGGGTTCGATCCTGGCCATTACACTACCGACGTGAACCCACTCCTAACACAAGCAATTTAGCTTAGCTGGAGGGGTTAGAGGGAATATTAGTAACTACGGTTCTAATATTCTTTAAAAAAAAACATCAAAAAAACATATTAATTTGGCGAAAGAAACATTTTTTTTTACAATGTTTGAGAATAATATTCAGGTAAACGGAAAAATGTATAAGGGTTTTAAAAATATTTTTTTTCTTTCGCCAAATTAATATTCCAGATGATTTTGCTTCGAAACTGTCCCAAATTCTTTTTATCCGAAACGACTATAAAATCACCCAGTATAATTAATTTATATAAACTTAAAGTGATTATTCCAATACTTATTTAGGTTAGTATTTTTAAGCGTCACTAATTCCAATAATAGTACTTACCCAACCATATAAGATAATATAATATCAAACTTCTTCCTTCAAGTAAAAAGAGTCTAGACAAAAATTGCAGAATATTATGTTTAATGTTATCAAGCTTAATGTAGCGTCTAATGTGTTGGCTATGCATAAAAACATGGCAATATTTCTACTTAATTTTTTTATTGACACTTAGTCAACTGTTTGTCTTATGCAAACACAAAGCGAAAAAAATATCAAATTAATAAGAATTTAATATTGATTAACCTACTAACCTATTTATTTTGTTAGCTTTTGATATTAAAATAACTTCTTACTTTTTTGAAAAAGCATGTTATTCAATCATTTTATTACGCACAGTAATTTATTTTCCTTTGTTATAATAATCCAATTTTGAATACATTATACTATGGAACATTCTTTTTTTGAAATTCAGAAATCAGTTGCTTCCAAAGTGTCTCTTATGATACATGATCCCCTAGTATAAGAGACAGGGTTAAATATCTAATGCAACATGCTTGTAAATGTTATCTTAATAATAATTGTGTTCACCGTCTGTTCAACCGTCTTGAATTGTTGTTGTTTCTTATTGTATGATTTCATTATGTTAATAAAAGTCTAATTTATTCGAAATTGGATTTCTATACAATAGAGTTTATGAGAACATAATGTATGTACAAAAATAGTGACCATTCGACTTTATACTGAAATTATACTAAGTGGAAAAGTTGTTAAGCCCCGTCAAAACTAGTTGCGGCATTAGAATCACAAACAGTAAACAAGGTCTGGTCTATCAGTAAAACATACAAACAAAGTTACTGGGTTAGTGTGTCAATAGCGTTTTGATTGTATACAGAGACAACACAACCAAACAAACTGTTTGTGTCGAAATGCATTCACAAGTTACTGCTTCACAGATGATTCATTTCATCTATCAATTACGGTTCGCGAAAAATAGGATGCCGATGATGATGTAGTACTGAGATTAAATCTAGTCAAGATGATGATAAGATCAAAGAAAGTTATTATTAATAAATAAAGCACGTTACAAGTCATACTAATATTATATGGCTGATGAGTTTGTTCGTTTGGTTGTTTGAGGGTGCTGCTCAGAAACTACTGCTTGAATTGAAAAAAAAAAAAATGTTTTTTGTTGAATTTTAATTTTAACGTGGGACCATAAGGACCATATATATCATCATGCTTCTACTTAAAGGAGTGGAGTAATAATGAATGTCAATTAATTCTACAGATTCCCATACAATATTTGAAAAGTAAAAAGTAGGGACACCGTTTCAAAGCACGACACAGGCGAAGACTGGGCGGGTGGCTAGCAGATTATAAAAATCATATTCAAGACTAAACATGTAAATAAAACAAAAATATTTTATATAAAAGGTACTAAAGTGTTATTATTTTTACAAAGACTTTCTATAGACGAATTTGTATTGAATAAACAAGGGCTTACTTAAAAATCCAACAAACAACATTTCTAAAATCCAAGCTATATTGTAGTCTGCCAAGGTCACTGTCTCGATATAAAAGATTTACATAATCAAAGTCAAGAAAGGTCTAACGTACCAACAAGACTTATTTATTCTAAGTTTGGGATAAACAATCTTTAGGCATGTAGGTACTTGTATTTTGCTCATCTATTTCTTAGCCGTTTTTCCCGTTTGAATCCGAAACTTACTTCTAAGCCAAGGATTTGCTTTCTTCTTGTTCTGCTTCTGGTGAGATGGTTTTTATGGGAGTGGTTTTATATATCAATTAGTAGGTGTACTAGCTTGCAGGTGAAGTTGCCTCGGTTCTTTGTCTCATAAACCCAAATTTTGCTCATCCATTATGTTATGCAAATGTAACGCATCTTTGTCTTTTGTGTCTCCATCAATTAGCCTATCGCAGTCCACTGCTGGACATAGGCCTCTCCCAATGTTGGGAGCCTTTGGCCTACTGTTTCTACGCTGGCCAGACGGGTCTTATTTCGAGTTTCATTCTCTCTCAGTGATATCGTCTGCATATGTTTTCCGTAATCGCCTCTTACGGCTCCCTTCGGATTAGATGAATTAGATACACTTGTATTTTTTCTCTGTCGACACAGATAAACACCTTATCTGTGTCGACAGAGAAAAAATACTTTTGTGTCTACACAATTATAATACTGAAACACAGTTTCATACGTCACAACATGTTCCAATGTTGGCTTACAGCGTCACAAATTATATATGAGCAACGTAGCAGTTGATTGATTTACGATCTGCTCATAGTTTTGTATGCACAATACAGTAGTTTCAACAGTCATTAAATTTAGTATTACTCTATATGCTTCCCGGGAACAATCAATACGATTTATAGAGACGTGACTAACTTTTTGATGTTAGTTGTCTTATCACTTTAAAATAATAACGTTAAACTACGTTAAACACCGTCGCCCTTATAGACGGATATAAAGAGAAGGAAAATTTGGAATGATTCAAGTGGTGCTCAATAGCTCAGTTGGCAGAGCAGTCGCCCTGTAAGCGAAAGGTTTCGAGTCTCACTTGAGCATTTCATTTTTTCCAATGTTTTTCGAACTTAACAGTTAGCATAATAAATGCTATAAAAAATTCATTCAAATATTTGGGCGCAGTCATCAAAATTCAATGTTTAAAAATGGTTGAAAATCATTCATTGTTTCCAACAGTTCGTAAGAATGTTGGTAGATGGCTGCACCGTCGCCCTTATAGACAGATATAAAGAGAAGGAAAATTTGGAATGATTCAAGTGGTGCTCAATAGCTCAGTTGGCAGAGCAGTCGCCCTGTAAGCGAAAGGTCGTGAGTTCGAGTCTCACTTGAGCATTTCATTTTTTCCAATGTTTTTCGAACGTTAAACTACTTTAATTTTTTTTTCAAACTCAAAGTAATGTTCTGTAATCTGAGGGAATATAGCGAGTAAAAAATGTATGAAGCACTGCTGTACCTCTTCGGAATAATAAATGACCTCAACGAGGTGATAGTTTATGTAAACGAAGAACTTAAATACAAAACTAGCAGTAGGTGCTATGATTTTGAATGGTAATATTATTGCTTTGGAATACTAGGCCTTCAAAAAGTATTCTAAACTAATTATTTCAACTGTCAGTCACAACAGTGAGTTGAGAATTATCGTGAATTCCCCGTAATTTCATTAAATTGAAACTCTCATTTTAACTGGTAACGTAATATTTAGGTTTCGAAACAGTGATGTACCGAACTCTATATAATTAATAAATGGATTTGTCATAGATAACATAACGTCATTTGCTCATTACGTAAATTAGAATTTTCTGGGATTCATGAGACATGACATGACTTTCCTGGGTAACCTTCTCTCATCGCTAATTTTTAAAACGCTGAAACTGATAAATAAAGTACAGAAAATCATTTAGAGTATGAGATTTAGTTTCAAATTTATGACATAAATTCAAATATTTTTCATATTATATTTAGCTAACAAAGAATGCTTATCTACATCATGATTTCCATCGTCGCAAATATTAAAAACTGGCGTGAGAACAGAATCTACCTACAAAAGCTCAAAATTCATTCCTCAATATATGTCTAAGTCTATAATAAGTATTCATTCTGAAAATAAAAAAGTACCAAAATTTCGCAAAAGTAGTTTGTATTTTGTGACATTGCTTCGATTATGGCGTGTGCTGCTCCTCTCATGGCGTGTGCAAAATCGACCGCTATCATCATTAAGTACTTTTATCGCTTAAAGTCACGTACGAAAATAATGCTCTAGGCAGGGGATTGTCCCTATGTGGCGAATGTTATTGTACACAAATAATAGCTATAAGTAAAATGTATTTAAATTTTTTGGATCAATAATGTCGTATACGTAACTATTATCCGCACTTCTGAGAACATTTTAAGCAGCCGTCGGTTATCTTTGTCTTGCCATAGCATTCACTACTGCTAATTGAAGCCTTAAAAAGTCCAGCAATCTGGTCTTACCATAGAACTTCGATATTACAAGTAGGTTTCATATTTCGATATTACGATGGCAGGTCTGATGGTAAATATTGAAATTCGACCGTTTCGTACTGAGATCGATCACCCAAAAAGAAAGGGCTTGGAAGAGAACTAACGTATAACTATTGAAGGAATTTTTACAGCATTAAGTATGCTAACTATACAAATCGAATACATAGGGAAAAAGAATCTTCTCGGGCGGGACTCGAACCCGCAGTCTTTCCCTTACAGGGGAAATGCCTGACCAATTCGGCTACCGAGACACGCCCGACATGATACAAATTTCCCATCTTATGCGTCTTTAAGGCGACGTGGCGTCATCTACCGATTTTCTTACGAACTATCGGAATCAATGAATGATGTTACAATCATTTTTAAACATTGATTGTTGATAACTGCGCCCAAACAATTGAAGGAATTTTTACAGCATTAAGTATGCTAACTATACAAATCGAATACATAGGGAAAAAGAATCTTCTCGGGCGGGACTTGAACCCGCAGTCTTTCCCTTATCGCGCAGTTATCAACAATCAATGTTTAAAAATGATTGTAACATCATTCATTGATTCCGATAGTTCGTAAGAAAATCGGTAGATGACGCCACGTCGCCTTAAAGACGTATAAGATGGGGAAATTTGAATCATATCGGGCGTGTCTCGGTAGCCGAATTGGTCAGGCATTCCCCCTGTAAGGGAAAGACTGCGGGTTCGAGTCCCGCCCGAGAAGATTCTTTTTCCCTATGTTTTCGAAACGTATAACTAATTGAAAAATTAAAACAAGGTGTGGAGCGACTAGCCAATTATTAATAACTCACGCCCGCGTGGAATTCATTTTCACGAACATAGGTGATAGTCTTGTTCATCTTTGCGTTCATCCCAATCGCTTCCGAAGCTTTCAGCTTGGAGTCAGGGGTCCGCGTTATTTTCTGTGAAACGACTGCCATATGACCTCCATTACCCAAAGGCGATATATAGAAATACAGTTAGACCAGTTGTTGGAATTTTGAGGACTCCAACTATCTGTAACGACTGCCATAGATGCTCGTATGCCAACCGGGACCGCTGCCTTAACGTGCTCTCCGAGGCACGACCAGACCAATGCAAATACCCATATTCATATGTAAATATTTGCACTGAGCGGGGATCCAATCCAACCCGCGCCTCCTGCTTAGCAGCCACGATGCTGTGAAATATATTCATAGTAGCATAATTACATGCGTATAGCCTATGTTGGTACCTGACAACGTAGCTTTCTCATGGCAATTTTTTTTTTGATATTGGTCCAGTAGTTTTTGAGTTTATTACATATACAAAATACAAATCTTTCCTCTTTATAATATCAGTATAGTACATCAAAAAGTTCTTGAGATCTTCACCGTTTCCAGTATAAAATATTTTATATAGTCATTAAAACAAATGCGGTTTTAAAAATTGAACATAAAACATGTCGATGGAAACTTCAGTTTATGATAGTCGTTAGAGGAATAAACAGAACCGCATATTAACTAACATAAAATACTTCATTTTAGTTCATTTAATGCTTAGGTATGAAATCAATTTTTAAAATTCGTGGCTAGTGCTTAAAATGTAAAACTTTTAGTAAAATAATAAAACATTTACTTGCTTCTTTAATCAAGATGATTACTCTTCTGCATCCTAGTGTTAATCTCAGACACATACGAAGCTGTCACTTTGGAGTGCGGGTTTGCCCGAACTTTTATATTTTCCTTCGTTTTAATTTCACTGTGTATGGTCTAACGATAATAGTCACGTTTGCCTGTGGATTGTGCAGTTCAAATAATATCGAATCAATAAGCCCTTTACGGATAATATCGAAGTTCTACTATATCTTAGACTGAAAACCAACCCCAACTGAGTTTAGAAAAGACTTGGAGAATGATTCTCTTTAATTTCACCCGAGAGGCGAATTTCAAACTACTCGTAGATATTATTCTCAGGCATTGTTCAAACAATTAAATTATGAATATTTTAAACTTCCATAGAATTTTGGCTGTTGTTAACGAGACCATTGGGAACAGAAATGCCTATTATTACAGCCTATAATATTTTAGTCTCAATACAAAATATCGGGACACTGATTTAAACTCTTAAGCCCAGGCTAATCTTATATACGAATAATTAAACTTTTAAGACTCTTCTATAAACTAAATCTTGTTTTATCAATTTGTATTAAAAATAAACATATTTCACTCAAGCAATCAAATTAAGTAAACAGTGTAGTGGGATCGCATAATTGCCTAAATACCGACCGATTTATTCTTAAATAACTCAGCTTGTTAGTTATTTAAGTTGAATGAAAAACTTTTAATAACTTCGAAAATGCATAATCATAATCGAAGATAATTGAACGTCAATTTATTTTACCATACAAGTATTTTAATAGAAAGTTTTTTTTTTTTTTTAATAACTTTTGCATGGATTCGTTTTTTTAAAGCCTGGCACTGAAGCCATACCCTAAATCCCTAGCTATACACCGTATACCACTCCTAAACTTATAGACTTTACGAATTATATTCTCAGTATGAATTTTCTACTTATCATTATGTATATATCTTACTACATCATTATGAATGTTGAACTTTTGATCATAGTGACTACACTGTCGAAACCACATTCTAAATTTATGTTCTTCAGGTAGTATCTTTGTTAGGCACACGCTATTTAAACTTAATGTAATAAACAGGTTTCTTATTCCATTCAACTCGAAGTTTTAGTACCAGACTCCAGTTTTAACATAAAATTCTTGTATCTAAGGATTAAAATTTTATAGCCTAAGCATACGCGAAAGGTAGATATGAAGGTTTAATCACTGAAGTCGTAACGTTTATATTCGTAGGACTAATTAAAAGGCATGAAAATGTAATATATTGTTGAAATGAATTCTTAATTATTTAGACAATAATAGGTAGGTTCTTATATAGAAAACCTGAGTAAGGTGGCTGGGACAGACTGGACCAGCAGGGGACTGCGATAGGCTTAATGATTGATTGATATGATGTTACAATACAACAGTACCAAATACAATGTATAAGAGATCCCACCAAAATCTTTAGCGTCCCAGCAAGCTTCACCCACAAGTTGGCACACCTGATGACAGACGGTAGTAGCTCCTGCAAAAGTCGACCAAACCTAATGGTCGACTTTTGCAGTCGACCGAAAAGTCAAAAAACCTATAGAAAGGAGCGCTTACGAAAGCGAGTCCAGAAGAAGGAGATAATACAATAATGTGTACCAGATGGAAATAATTTAATTATATATCACGCTATCATGAAAATTGTTGAAACTATTAGCTTTTTTTTTTTTTTTTTAACCTTGGGGGAAAATCCTTCATGGATGTTATGCCGGACTCCTACCGACTAAAAACCCCCACGGTAACGCCCAGAAGCCTATGGATGGGAGCCCCGGGTAAGCCCTCGGAAGGATGTCCCAGGACTCCCATCAGACCTACGGCTACAATTGCGGCCTCGTCTCGGGGGTGGTTCGCGTTCGGGTGCTATCCCGCGTCTATGGGGGGGGGGGTTTTGGGTGTTATCCCGCTTCTTAGGGGGGGGGGGGCGTGCGTGAATCCCTCACGTCACGCTGCCGTCATGGGCCTGCTTCTGTAAAGACGGTGAGCAGCCAACTCACCGTCCTCAGGCCCCCGGTCATGGAGGCCGATGGTCTTCGGCGAAGACACGTCGGCGGTACCCAAGCCGCCGACTGCGGAACTCGGGTGGGAGAGTTTTCTCCCGCTCTCGCCCCGCCGCCTCTTTCATGAGCATGACCTGCTCACAGAAAGAGGCGGCGCAGTCCCACTTACTCCCGCCGGAGACCATGGCTCGCACCATGGTCTCAAGCGAGAGGGTGCCCACGCCCAGACCCACCACGAGGACCTGGCGCTGTTGCGCCCACGCCGTGCACTCCACCAGCGTGTGGAGCGCTGTGTCATCGCTGCGGTCCTCGCAGTGCTGACACTCGGCCGTGGTTTCCCGGTGTCTTCGCCACAGATACCTACCGAAGCTACCATGCCCGGTAAGTATCTGTGACAACCGGTAGGAGAGAGCACCGTGTCTCCTCTCCAGCCACTCGTCCATGACCGGTCTGACGGCCGCAATTGTGGCGACCAAAGGGGGGATCCCTTTGGTTGCTCAAGTCGCACCTTCCATGTCTCCACGGTTTCCTGGTAGAGCTGGGACCGCTGGGCCTCGATTTCTCGAGACGCAGGCCATTGGCCCTGCTCCAGCGCCTCCTTGTGCCATATAAATAGGGACGCAAGGGCTCTCGCTTCCAGGTCCCATGGAGGGGTCCCGGCTAGGAGGCATGCCGCCTCACCTGAGATCGTGCGGTATCCCCTTATCACCCTGACGGCCATCGCCCTCTGTAGGCTCAGCAATCTAGCCACATTACTGGCCGTCAGGTTCTCTGCCCATACGGTGAAACTATTAGCTTTCGTAAATATTTGATACCATCTATTTTTCTGATGAATTTCTCAAATTGAGAATTTCTATCTCAAAGACTGTTTGAACTACGAAACCAATAAGGTTCTATCTAAATTAATTTCTAGTGAAATAATCTTAAGATATCGTAAATTAATCCATAAAAATTGAAGACGGGTATTTTGTATACCTACATATTATAGTATTACAGCTTTAGCAGTTTTGGAAACAAAATATTTAAAAACGGTAACAATTACAAGTTTATGAAATAATCGCATACCTACTGTGGTTATTAATTTAATTTTGTATACTTTTCCAATAGGCATGCGTTCAATATATCAAAACCAAACTGAACACCTTTCTTAGACTCAAGCCAAAATCGTATTGATTTCACAAACTAATAAAAACGTTTTCAAACAACCACAACCCGATACGAAAAACGCAACCATGTCAAATATCAAAACGTAGAAAATCCGAACGCAAACTATTTTTTTTTACTATATTTATTATTTTATATGTTCTCTGTGCTATAAAGGGATCCTTCCTATTTCACTCTGTGGAATTTAATATATTTGACATAGATATCACACAAAATGCATTTTGATAAAACTGTTTCAGTAAACGTGTGCTTTGATAATAATGTCTCTAAGATAGAAAATAATCTGAACTTTTCCATGTCACATAAATTGGATTCATTAAATTTCTGGCATTTTACGAGTCAAGGCGGGTCATGTCCGTATTAATTAATTGAGACGTTTGTTTAATTACGAAAATGTCAACCTTCGTACGCTGCGCGCTGGTGTTTGTACTATCGATGTGCTTGGAAATTGTTTTGTTGTAATTTCAAAACATTCTGTTCCATAACACAAGCTAGCTAAGCTATGCTTACCATGGGCACAGAAAAGCTATGGTCCATGGGTCTTCACTGCGTTGTGTAGATTGTAGTAAGATAAGATAAATCTTTATTGTACACTAATAATACAGTACATGTATGCATAATTTAAGAAATACTAGCTTTTGCACGCAGCTCCGCCCACGTGGATATCGGTTATCGTGACCAAACATAGCCTGTCCTTTCTCAAGGTCTAATCTACCCTTGTACTAAATTTTATCAAGATCGGTTCAGTGGTTTAGGCGTGAAAGCGTAACATAAAGGCTGACAGACAGACAGACAGAGTTACTTTCGCATTTATAATATTACGTATGAATTTTTGTTGCAAGCTGGGAAATTCTTTACTTATAATTTACTATGTAATTTCATTTACCAATATTCTTAAAAACCATGAGTTATAGTACCTTCAAAATATATGAACCATCGCTAAAAATATACGAAATATATATTTTTATTAATGCTGAATAAATAGATGGGCAGAGGTCTTGAAGGCATCGACCCAATATATCATAAGCCCCTATAATATACGCTTTAATATTTATAGCTTTAGTAATCTCGACACTCAAGTTGTATGTATTGTACACCATTATAGCACTAAACTAGCCACTAAATCATAGATTAGAAGACGATAAAGCTTCGTATAAGTATTGTATGCCAAGAAACTTCTGATAGTAAAATAGCTATACCACTAATTTTGGTATAACAAACGAAACATCAAGTATCTTTATCTAGACTAATATTATGAATGCGAAAGTAACTCTGTAACGCTTTCACGACTAAACCAATGAACCGATTTGTTGATGAAATTTGGTATTGGAGTAGATTAGACCTTAAGACAGAACAAAGGCTATGTTTGGTTGCGATAACCAAACTCCAGGCGGGCGGAGCCGCGGGCAATAGCAAGCGTATCATAATTTCACATATTGCACTTCATCAAACGAAACATTCACGTTCTAATTAAAACATTTTGGTGAATCCCGTCTATAAATGTGATATTTTCTGTATTTTTTTGGAATGTAATTTGAGTAATTTTACGTATGCTTGAGGAGACCTTATTTTAGGTCTACCCATCTGAGAGTTCACATTATTATGCCTTAAATATAGTAGACCTTCATAAAATATTTTCTCTAGATACCTATGTGCTCAAAAGTAACGAATTTGTAAGCTATACTCGTTAGTGCTTTTCCGTAATAATAAATCATCTTATTATCATTACTCACACTTCAAGTTGGGAATAAAAAACATTTATCAAGGTTTTGATTGCGCCCCATTTCGTTTTCCTGAGGGCTTTCTCATGTTTGTTCAATGTGAAATTGGAACTAAAATAACAAAAGAAGGCGTGGGACAGTGTCGAGAAGTTGAGTATTTGCTGAACAACGATTCCTTGATGATGAAATTGTTATTCTTTGTATTCAGGTTTGCCTTTGTATTATGTAGGGAATTTAACACTTTATTGAATATGGTATGGTACACCAACTTTTAAACTTTTTAATGAATTTTTTCAGCATTAAGTATGCTAACTATAAAAATCGAATACATAGGGAAAAAGAAGAATCATCTCGGGCGGGACTCGAACCCGCAGTCTTTCCCTTACAGGAGGACAGCCTTGACCAATTCGGCTACCGAGACACGCCCGATGTGATTCAAATATCCCATCTTATACGTCTTTAAGGCGACGGTGGAGTCATCTACCGATTTTCTTACGAACTATCGGAATCAATGAATGATGTTACAATCATTTTTAAACATTGATTTTTGATAACTCCGCCCAAACAATTGAATGATTTTTTTCTATATATTCGAACTTTTAAACTCTCACGTTCCATGAGTACAGGATATATTTAACGCGATAACGGGAATTAACGCGATCATGGTATAGGTCGTGGTCGTCCAGACAGCTTGTGACAAGGACCGGTGTAACCTGGTCGAAACGTCAGGCAAATCAAAGGTACCTCTGTACCTATACCATGATCGCGTTAATTCCCGTTATTATTATTGTATATGGTATTGTACAGTCTTTGGCCGAAATACTGCCTTTTCGTTTTTTATTTTGTAGTTACATTCTATCGATAAAATTATATGCGTTTAGGCGTTTTTATCATACATTTTATATAGCTATATTTTGCATAGTACAATGGGGTCCCGTTAATATTTTTGTCCATGGTGCGTTGTCTATAGGTAATTTAACACTATTCTGTTTTGCACTGTTTGCTAAGGAGATAAGTAAATATTGGAAAGATAAATTGTAGTTATTCTGTATTCGATTTTATGTGTACGAATAGTTTAAGTGTACGTACAAGTTTATGTACACACAATTCATGAAATATAATTTTGTGATTGGTTAATATAAGGCACACGGCTCAATGACCGTAGCTACTGATTACTGTAGGATTGTTATATTGAGGATTTTTTTTGTAAGCTATAATGTCAATAAAACCATCGAGTCCAGCTTCAGTGTAGCCGGAATATTAATGAAATGAATCCATACTTCCATACTAATATTATAAATGCGAAAGTAACTCTGTCTGTCTGTCTGTCTGTATGTTACGCTTTCACGTCTAAACCACTGAACCGATTTTTGATGAAATTTGGTATAGGAGTAGATAAGACCATGAGAAAGGACATAGGTTATGTTTGGTTTGGTGGACTTCCACGCGGGCCGAGCCGCGGGCAAAAGCTCGTTTACAATATATTACCTTTTGTACCGACCTGTCAATTTGACCTGATAACATACCTTATTGAACTCATGTTTACGTCACAACTCTCATTTCTGTTTTATCAACTTCACATTTCCATACTTCCATTCATTATAAATGCGAAAAGTAACTCTGTCTGTATGTTACGCTTTCATGGCTAAACCACAGAACCGAATTTGATGAAATTTGATGTAGGGGTAGATTAGACCATGAGAAAGGTCATAGGCTATTTTTGTTATTTTATGCAAGTTCGGGACTTCACGCGATAAAGTCTAGTCGTGACCACGGGTGCAGCATCGCACCCGAAACGTCGGCAAAAAGTAAGTGGAAGTTTTTACCGCGATAGCTTAAAAATAACGTCATAGGCTATGTTTGGTCGCGATAACCGACATCCTAAGCTAGTATCACATAAAAAAAAACATTCACACAATACCTTTCACATTTAATTCAATAAAAACAGCGATGGGTCTTTTTGTTACGACGTTACGGGTTATACTTTTCATGTACATTAAAAAAAGAAACCCCATTGAATAAAACGGGAAAACCTAGTTCACATTAAACGGGTCTTCACAGCTCCAGTCCAAGTAAAGAATGAAAATCCAACTATATTCTGCAAACATTTCAAAAGTTGTACGACTCCGTTTTTATTCCTTTTCGGAGTAATCGTTGCCGTTGCAATATTATGTATGAATAAAATACATCCATTTCAGCATGACAAAAGAGCCGTCCTCGACACTCTATTCAACTTGACAGGTGAATTCATAACTGATTTCCTTCTATTGTATAAGGATTTCTTTCGCGTTAAGCACATCAAGTATCTACGCTGACTTACAAAAATGGTTCAGAAATCGTGTGGGTCCTCTAAAATATGTTAGTTCTATTATTTGAGGTATTTATGTTAAGGAAATACATATTTAGGCAGATGTTGAGATGAGGTTGGTAATAATTTCTAACAACATTATTAATTGAATCCTATTTTGTAACTTTCATTTTTTTATATAGGACACGTCAATTTGACTTCACCTCGCCTGATGTTAAGCAAAGGCAAAGTCTCGGAAACGTGTTTCCGATGGTGACCCTCTTTCCGAGACTTCGCCTTTAGCTTAACATCAGGCGAGGTGAAGTCAAATCGACGTGTCCTATATAAAAAAAAAAAAAAAAAACATATACCATGTTAACAGTGGCGGCTCTCAGCTTGACGGCCTCATTAGATGCCTTTTCACGCCCCGGTTAAAGGACCCGGGACTGTAGAAAGAAGGAAACACGTGAGCTGGCAGGGAGTTCCAGGTCTTAGTGGTGCGGCATAGGAATGAGTCACTGAAACGCTTGGTTCTAGCAGGTATACTCTGCACCGTATATGGATGGCATCTTAGCCCTGTACTTGTCGTCCTGTGTAGGTAGTATTAGTAGGTATAATTTTAATTGAATCATCATTGACGTATCTAGGATACTAGTTTTATGAAACCCAATGGGTCGAACAGTATCTCTTACTATATAGTCTGCTGTCTATATAATTATAATATACAAAAAAAAATCGTTACTGTCAATATACTACATGTTATTTTTGTAATGTACCTATCCAAAAATCAGAGAATGGTTTAAAATTTTTTGATAACATTCAAGATTTTATGCTCTCTCTAAGCTCACATTAGTGCGATATTTCACCCCAGATTACTTTCTCATTTAAAAAGAAGACTTTTTGCACAGCTTAAAATACTTTTGTATTTATCAATAAGCAAAAATACTCTTATATTTTTCCATTTAGGTAAATAACGATGTTGTAAAAGTAAAGGTCGAAATATCTGCGCAAGAAAGTAATTGGTATAATCACGGCTCGTTATTGCTCCGGCCTTTTAAATTGAAACTGGCTGACTTTGATGGTGCTAATGTACAGACAACATTAAGAGGCGTACACTCAACTAGCACTTGAAGAGTTTAAAAAAAATGTAATATAAAAAACAGTTGCCAGTACTAATATCGGTAGCAAGGTTAATGATGAAATCGTTAGCTACCTTACTAGGCAGTTCCAGATCGATCGTGGAGGAGGAATGCATACCAAGGTGTCCGAGTTTGAGGTCAAGGCACGGATAGTCATGAAGCTCGAAGTAAAGTGGGTATTACATCTTCCTGAATTCAGAAATCTAAATTCAGGAAGCTATTTAGAAAAGAAATTCAGTCACCGAAGCTCGCGATTACACGTTCACTAATTTAGGATCCTAAATCATTTTTGAAGGACGAGCGGCAAGGGACGGACGTGTCGACTGTCGAGTGAATTGCGACAAAATGCCCTCAATACTATAAAAAAAAAAACAAAATATTAATATTGCCATAACCCTTGCGGTTAGCTTAACGACGAACGAATTTTTTCTTTCATAATCAATTTGAATAATTAGCATATCTACTACATGTTGTAAAATTTCATTCAAACATTTGGGCGGAGTAATCAAAAATCAATGAATAAAATGAATGACAGATCATTCATTGGTTCCGATAGCATAGCTCGTAAGAGCGTCGGTAGATTGCTCCACCATCGCCTTAAAGACGGATACAGATTGGTTTGGGCGTGAGTCTGGTAGCTAGGTGGTCAAAGCATTCTCTCTGTAAAAGAAGGATCGCAGGTTCAAATCCCGCCTGGACCGATCATATAATTTTTCCTTGATCGATTTGAATAATTAGCATACTAGATGATGTAAAATTTCATTTATTTCTTCGGTACATACGCAATATTATATTGGGAGGAAAAGACAAACGTGCGCTCTCGACGGCAGGCGCGCGGCGACTGAGCGTCCTGAATTTAGGAAACGTAATTACACTCATCCGATTTAGCCATTTAGGACGTCGGAAACCATTCTTTTCCTAAATAGCTTCCTAATTAGGAAGCTTTGCTTCCTAAATGCAATTACACTGTTCTAAATTTCCTAAATTCAGGTTTCTGAATTTAGGAAGATGTAATACCCCTTTAAACCGAGACGAGCTCAAGACCCGCCCACCTGCGGTTATATATTACAATTACGTCGTGGGGTGTTTACTTCTAGCGTGTGATGTGGCCGCTTCAAAGAGATGCTACGTCAGTCACCTGGAGAGTACACCAATGAAGCTCTCACTAATCAGAATCATGGCCAAACTTGGTCGGGAGAGAGGAGAGCACGAACGCACTCGATCGTATTATAAATTAATGACTAAACAGTATATATAGAATGAATAAACAGTAAAAGGGGTATTACATCTTCCTAAATTCAGAAACCTGAATTTAGAAAATTCTGAATTTAGAACAGTGTAATTGCATTTAGGAAGCAAAGCTTCCTAATTAGGAAGCTATTTAGGAAAAGAATGGTTTCCGACGTCCTAAATGGCTAAATCGGATGAGTGTAATTACGTTTCCTGAATTCAGGACGCTCAGTCGCCGCGCGCCTGCCGTCGAGAGCGCGCGTTCGTCTTTCCCTCCCAATATAATATTGCGTATGTACCGACGAAATAAATGAAATTTTACATCATCTAGTATGCTAATTATTCAAATAGATCAAGGAAAAATTATATGATCAGTCCAGGCGGGATTTGAACCCGCGATCCTTCTTTTACAGGGAGAATGCTTTGACCACCTAGCTACCAGACTCACGCCCAAACCAATCTGTATCCGTCTTTAAGGCGATGGTGGAGCAATCTACCGACGCTCTTACGAGCTATGCTATCGGAACCAATGAATGATCTGTCATTCATTTTATTCATTGATTTTCTATTACCCCGCCCAAATGTTTGAATGAAATTTTACAGCATTCAGTATGCTAATTATTCAAATTGATTATGAAAGAAAAAATTCGTTCGTCGTTAAGCTAACCGCAAGGGTTATGGCAATATCAATATTTTGTTTTTTTTTTTATAGTATTGAGGGCATTTTGTCGCAATTCACTCGACAGTCGACACGTCCGTCCCTTGCCGCTCGTCCTTCAAAAATGATTTAGGATCCTAAATTAGTGAACGTGTAATCGCGAGCTTCGGTGACTGAATTTCTTTTCCTAAATAGCTTCCTGAATTTAGAATTCTGAATTCAGGAAGATGTAATAACCACTTAAACTCGACCAGCTGGATATTTTCCACGACTCGTTTGGTGTTTTCGGGAGAAGGATATCGAGATCGCTTTCATAGTTTTTTTTTCTCTGTCTACTTACTCATTATAAATATCAATTTGTTAACTAGCACTTAATCGTACGCTATCCTATGGTGTGAGCTGTACATGCCTCTAATTGGTGTACATATCAGAACAATACCTTGTATCTCACGATGACAATGATTTATATGTATACTGTTGGTGTGTCAATCTATAATAAATAAATAAATAAATAAATAATGAGGGGAACATTGACATGACAGACATTGCAAATACTTTGTAAATAAAATAAAAATTCCAAGACTTTGTGACAGGCACAACATAAATACCAGAAATAAAAACAATCTTGTAGTTTGTCATAGCAGACTCCATAAAATAATTTATTCTTTCCAGGGCAACTGTATACGCTTTTTTAACAAGCTTCCTAATGAAATCAGAGATTTACCTGGTAATAAATTTTAAAATACAGTAAAGAGCAAACTGTGCCAGAAAGGCTATTATAAAATCCAAGAATATTTAAACGATAAACGAGCTTGGAAATGAGCTGTTCGCTCAGCTATGCTACTCAAGCAAAACATTGTATCTAGACCATAAGTTTAAGGCTAAGTAAGTAAATTGTTTTGTAAATAGGCCAAAAAAAAATACCCGCTGAGTTTCTTGCCGGAGTCTTCTCAAGTCTGGGCCGCGTTTCGAACCGGTGATCCATTTACTAGTATTAGTTAGTATTTAATATTTACTTTATGTTGACGTTTTGTAAGTTCCGATTTAATGGTCTATGCAGAATAAACTATTTTTGAATTATGAATTTTGAACTGTTTCCTAATTATTTGGCAATAAAAACTAAAACTAAAAAAAATCATAGCAGTTCTAATAAACAAAAGCAAGCAAAAGCAATTTCAAAAAAAATCGTCCGTGGTTCCATTTTTGAAATTCGTTTAGCTCATCTAATTTCTGAAACATTTCGCACATTTCATACTAAAACAGCGCATAAATTACAGAGTTAAAAAGTGCAGAGACTTATTCTGTAACAAGGGTGAATGCAATTTGTTGAATTTAATAGTCGTTGTTGAGCACACGACTGTACCGTGAACTGTAACAAAGCAATTGTTTTGTTCTCGCAATTGAAAACTCTAGAGGAATCGCTGAGAGTTTCATTTTACATTAAATTAAAAAAGATGGTCATTTGAACTTCAGATGTTTTTGTTTATGTTTAGGATTCATGTTATTTTTTTCTGTTGAAGTACCTTTGTATGAATGAATACGGTTGTGAAAGTAGATGAAATAAAAAAACATATGTCATATCAAGTCATATCGAAAATTTACTTTCTCTCTACCCCGATGAAAAAGAGTCGATAACATGGTGTATGTACTTTGAATAAACTTTTCAGGAATGACGTGTTCCATTATTATAAATAAGTCGAAGTACACTAGTCAAAATAAATTATTATCGCATCATCAAGCATTAATTTCGTCATTATGAAATATCTAATCATTAGAGTATTAGCTTTACTGAGAACTTTCATCAATATATTCCCAGCTTCACTATCAATATGTCAAGTGACGTCACCAGGAAATCCAACATGGCTGCCATGTAACCCTGCCATTAGAAATGATTTGATTGATGTTTTGATTTTGAATGCGTAATGGTATATTGATTGATAGAGCGTACAAGAGTTTATAGAAGTTCTGAGGCGGATTCTGTTACGTCCTTTATAAAATCTGGTTTTATTTATGTTTCACGGCTTAAATATGATCAATCGAGATAGCAAGGAATTCTGACATTTAATCAAACGTACGAAAATGAGGTTTAAAGTAAATATTAGAAACAAAGTTTGTTATTGTTCTTTACACTGATCATTTCATTTTGTTTCTGTCTATTAAAAATTTACCTGACATAGATCTATTTTAGCGATAAGGCCACTTATTATTAGTATATCGAACTTAAGTGAAATTAACCGTAACCCTTTATTATTTAAGTAGGTACTATGAGCTACATTAAAGAATATATAATATACTAGCTTTTGCCCACGACTTCATTCGCGTTAAGTTCGGAATAGAAAGATTTAGAACAGGGCAACAGAAACACTGAAAACGTTTATATGGGAAAAAGAAAAGGCCTGTTTTTAGGGTTTTCCTGGAAATTATTCGAATTATTCTCACCTTTTAAATCTTATTAGACCTCCACGAACGTTTCAAGACCAAGATAAAATAAATCCGTTCGGCCGTTCTAGAGTTTTTGTGAGACTAACGAACAGC
Source organism: Eilema sororculum (assembly GCA_914829495.1). Classification (NCBI taxonomy): domain Eukaryota; kingdom Metazoa; phylum Arthropoda; class Insecta; order Lepidoptera; family Erebidae; genus Eilema; species Eilema sororculum. The sequence goes on along the minus strand of OU618545.1, from coordinate 7,730,220 downwards.
AATTGATTTTTATTTAAATAGAGATTAATATAGGTATAAGATATTCTTGAAGTATTGAACCCTAATCGATTCGATACTTCAAAAAACTAAACTTTTATTCATATTATTCCATGTGTCAAATAAAATTGATAATTAAGGCAATATGGTGACCAAAAGGATATAGCAGTGAAGAGGCCAACCTTAGCTGAGCGAGTGACCGAGCGTGCTTAAGCATTGATCTTCAAACTGCTGACTGACGCAGATTCTATTGACACATTTCCCTTTGATTTATTAGGCGTCCGAAGCCATTGTATATAATCAAAATTTCATTTATGTTTGGTCGGCTAATATCGTTTTACAGTTACGTATAAAAGGTATATAACAGCTGGAGATGTGTCTTTTGTTAATATGAGAAGACTTGTCAGTCCACTTCACTAAGTATCGGTCACACAGCAAATACTCGCTGCGATTAGATACTTGTATCAATTACTCGTTGAGTATGACCGAAGCTTTAATTGAGATTCGAAAATCGTCGCTTATATTACAACACCGCGAATGTGCATTTTTTCCGTTATTGATATTTTGATGTCATTGGATAGAGAAAAAAACCCCGCGTTTTTTGCACCAATCGCGTTTAAAAGTACTCGCCAATCACAAGCTAGAATTCAAAATTTGTATCACCGCGAATACCGGTGTTTGGCCAGTTTGGCAAAACACCACGAATGTGCATCAGTCGCCATACATTCTTAGCAGCGGACGTTTGGGTAAGCGTAATTTTTAATGTATTTAATTAACAGTAAAATTATATAATGTGATCCATCATAAATTGGTTAGTAGCAATTGAACCTAAAATTAATCAAAAAGTGTTGTATTATATTAGTAAATTACTGCTTAAGTCACGCTTTCTTATTCGCGGTGTTCCATTGCAACTTTTATTCATATTCGCGGTGTTTACAGATTAAGTTTTTTGCTTCTCCTGTAAAGTTCAGAAAATGCATATTCGCGCTGTTGTAATATAAGCGACGAAATGTCAAGGAGACTAATTTTGAAATTATCTCTTCCGTATAAAGGGTGCATACATACACAAGTTTTGATGGACGGTGCTAAAATGCCTAGAAACCATCCATTCATAATAATATACTCACGTGTGTAAATCCCCGAAGGGGTAGGCAGATGTTTAGCACCACGTTTCACCAATTATGATTTTTGGGCCCAGGACGTAATGGGGCGCGAGCCTGTTGCCACCTGGTGGGCGTTTTGTCTTGGGCTGTCGGATGGAGAACAGCCCTATCTCTCAGTCACCTTTAACGACTACCTAGAAACCGTATTTTGTATAACCGAAGCTAATTACACAATGCTAACTTTGAGTCTAGACAGCATCGCACTTAGTACCACATAGTATAAACTAAACTTCCATTCACAAACCATTAACAGGCATTGTAAGTGTTAAGTATAGTACACCACAAAGTTTTGATAACAAACTTATAACGAATTCATAAACTTTGCCATACAAATTGTATGCACAGTGTAAAATTAAACACATTCCCCTGTGTACACTAGAGTTCGGAGACAGGCCGCAGCCACCCCGAGTGACCGCACGTGCTCAGGCCTCCACCTTAGTTCGATACTCGGTTCAAACAAAAGTGTGGAGTGTAGGACTCACCGGGAACTAAGCTAAATGAAACTAACTACTCGAACATTTTGGATAGCCTACAGAATTAGTTAAATACAATTGGCTAAAACGCATTGAAAACCCTAGTATTGAAATAAAAATTCTCGTGTCTAGTTATTTTTGTAGGCAAATTTCTCTGAAACAGCTTAACCAATTTAATGATCATTTTTGAGAATTGGCCGTAGGCTACTTTTGGTCACGATAACCAACAACCACGCAGTTGGAGCCACGGGTATCTGTTGCAATATAATAAATGTGAAAGTTTTTTTTTGTGAAGATGTTTGAATGTTTGTTTATCAATCTTGCTCAAACGGCTAAACGGGTCTAGCTGAAATATGGTAAAGGGATAGTTAGCTCTGTATACCAAAGCTACGCATCATGAGTTTAACGAAGTTACAGAAGGTCACACTGGGAGCTAATCACACTTGAGCTAACTGTTGGTCTTTTGCGTGAGATTGAAGGAGCTACCATCACTTCATATTAGAAAAGGTAATTTCCTTTACTCAAAAGGAACGAATTATATTTTTTTTTATACAGGGCACGTCAATTTGACTTCACCTCGCCTGATGTTAAGCTAAAGGCAAAGTCTCGGTAAGAGGGTCACCATCGTAAACATTTACCATGTTAACAGCTGTGGCACTCAGCTTGACGGCCTCATTAGATGCCTTTTCACGCCCCGCTTAAAGGACCCGAGACTGTACGAAGAAGGAAACACGTGAGCTGGCAGGGAGTTCCAGGTCTTAGTGGTGCGGCATAGGAATGAGTCACTGAAACGCTTGGTTCTAGCAGGTATACTCTGCACCGTAAATGGATGGCATCTTAGCCCTGCACGTGTCGTCCTGTGAAGGAAAGGGGAGGGTGGGACTAATTGGTAATGTAAGAAGTAATTTTGAGTCTGACATAACCAAACCGCTTTTGAACCGGTGGATAGAACCACCCCATCTCTTCCTGTGGGCGTTGTATTAGGTGACTAAGGGATAGGGTGGTTCTCCATCCGACAGTAAACATACAACCCAAGATTAAGTACCCCCCAGAACGGCAATAGGCTCGGGTGGAAATATTACGTGAGACTGAAAGTCATAGTTGGCAATACGTGGGTGTCAATATACCTCTGCCTACCTCTTCGGGGATTTACAGGGGCATATGTATTATATGTATGTACATAACCAAATTGTTTTTAATTCAGCAACCGTGTGATTTCCACACGGATAAAATAAAAGTAATATCGAATATTGAGCATAAGAGATAAAGACCTTGAAGGTAGATTTTGATACGAATTTACTTTTATTTAGACAATAGTGCTTAAGATGATTATGTTTACTGTTATGTGTCTCCATTGGCAAGCGTGCGTAGGGTCTAAAATTTTACAATCCTAGCGATGTTATCGAGCGACAGAATTAAAGTGAAACAACTATGATCGGAATATAAAGTTTCTATTTTCATTATATCGACTGTTTTGCTATAAGATATTTTTCTGTTATTAAATTTACGATGTAACTGATGCATAGTATAATGGTAATAATGGATTTGCCCGTGCAAATCCTTAAATATTTGTTGGATTTTTACTGTGAATATTGTTCTATACTGATATAATAATATTCACACTACATAATTTATACAAGGTGTAAGGGGAATGCTCTCGAAACCGAGGGCCACCGTGTTACTCCAGGTACACTCATATTGGCATAATTAAAACGAGATGGAAATTTTCTTTTCATCAATATTTTTATCCTGTCTTTAGCATTCTTTACTCTCCATGGTGTTAGTATTGCAAAATTATAGGGTAATTTCATTGCGAATGTAGCAATGATATTTTGATATTAACAAATAGCGGCAAGGGGGTGCTTTTTGTAGTATTTTTTATGAATCGACGACCTAGGCGTCTTATTAACAGACTAGTTTAATCAAAAGGCTACGATATAATAAATTCACATTTAGTCGGACGGCAACAAAGGTTAGATGGCTTTTTTTTTCGTGCGGAAATCCCCTCGGATACGCCCCTGCCGGAGCCGGAAGGGGAGGTTATGTCGGACTCGAACCGACTAAAACCGCACGCCGACTGTGGGTCGTGGTGCTAGGCCGGAGGTGAGGTTGACATATCCCTCGCACCCCGGCTGACCCAGGGCCATCCATTACGGTCTAGCCCTCCTCGGGAGGGGGGACAACGGTTCGCTTGTATAATTGGTTATCCAATAGAATTCACTGGTTCACTTACTTGAAAAAGTTCTCTGCATGCTGATTTATCAAATCAAATTTACTACTTGGTATTCAAATATAAGTGGCTTAGAGTACACTGACAAGTTTTGTAGTAAACGATAATTAAATAATAGTTGAACAATAAATACTAATATCGTTTTTAGAGTTTGAAACAACTAACAACGACCAAAATGCGATAAAAATAAAATGTAAATCATTAATAATAATGAATAATTGATTATCATAGATCGAATGGTTACTACACATAATTAAATAAGATACTTTGTACTTTTCCACTATTCTCAAATCTGCGAACGCCGTGAGGCGAAACCGGTCAGGGCCTCGATTCTACTAAAGCAAAACTATTGTCAAACCGCAGAGATTGCGAAAAGCGGCATTAAAGTTTAGACTTTATTCCTATACACTAAGGTCCAAAATTAAATGACAAAAGTTTCATTACACTCTTTTATTCACTCTGCTAACAGTTATTTAATATTGAACTTTAAACGCATCGCTTTAAAGTCTGTAATGTATTGCCGCTTTTTGCAATCTCTGTGGTTTGACAATAGTTTTGCTTTAGTAGAATCGAGGCCCATGTTGAAAAATAAAATATACCAGAAAAGTACAAAGCTTTGAGAATGCGTAGACCAAAACCTGACCGGTTGAAAAATAAAACATAGTCATAATCAATATACTGGTAGGACGTGTAAATAGTCCGACCACTGGTGTGTTTGCACACAGAGCGTATAAGAAACCTGTGACCTGAAGTTTGGTTGTAATAAAAAGAAAATACACACATGTGACCGCTTCTATGAATGAAAACGCAAGAGAACCGGCACTGACCTGAGTTCCACCTCGTGAGGATTCAGCTGCAGACAGGCGTGGTTCCTGGCACGTGCTGGTGGGTAGGTAGGTGTCGACCGGCCGGTGACCTTCTTGAGTGAGTCGTTTTCTTCCGATACACTTCACTTATACTGACTTGAGAATGTGGCCAAAGGAACTTATAGAATTACACAGAAAAAGAAACGAGGAGTTGAAGTACTCAACTTCCGTTCGGAGCGGCAGCGGATTGCGAGACACGTAAAAATGCGGGGAGATCGTCCGCCGTGAAGCTTGAGAGTGTCGCTCGTAGGAACTTCAGTCTCAAATTATAGTTCGAAAAATCTGTGCACAGCGCCATCTATTGGCCTTCTTCAACACTAAGTGGTCAACAAATGAGCGCCAATACTCAAACATTATTCGTTCACAGAAGCGGTTTTTTTAAATTACAAAAATTGAAATACAATTAAATTATGTGGGAAATAATTAAGAAAGTACATAAGCGCTCCACCATGCACCCGGCTTTGGAACGTCGCAAGATGTTACGAAACAAACAAGCGAACACTGGCTGATTAGAGCCCATAGTGAATTTGTATTACATAATAATACACATAGCTAAAATAACAACTTAGACTAACAATATTCTATCTAAAGTATGTTTAAAGTTTAGTTAAAAATTAAAGTTTAAGATTCTATTTAGCGTTGTAAGTTATTGCGTTGGGATAGGATACAATTTGGTTACAGCGCGTTTGTAAGTACCAATCAGTGGTTAAATCACTGGTCAATTCGATATGAAGGCCACGTGTGGCCATGCAGATAAACAATATAATGTATGCCTTTTGAGAATGCTGACCTCTACGACGAGAAAGTATGGTCTTTATTGGACCAGCGTAATCAACCCCAGTATGACAAAAGGCTTTGGCTTCTGATACACGATAATTGGGCAGATCAGCCATTATTGGTGTAGGGTGCGTTGGATTGCATTTAAAGCAAATGTTACACTTTCGTAACTTAGATCTGATAATAGTTCTAGCGTCTAATATCCAGAAGCGTTGGCGTATGATAGACATGAGGAGTCCAGGTCCAGTATGACAATTGACAACGTGAAAATGCTGAATTATTAGATCAACAACGTGATCGCGTTTAGGGAGAAGGACAGGATGTTTAGCTTCAAATGGAAGCATCGATTTAGAAAGTCTGCCACCTATGCGCTAAATGCCTTCTTCATCTAAGAAGACTGCAAGACGCAGCAGCTTCTTCGAGGGTGACTTCTCAGCCTTTATCAATTTTATATCTTCAGCAAAGTGAACTGATTGAATGGCGAGAATCAATGCCGTCTCAGCGATTGACAATCCTGATACAGAATGAGGTTCGATCTTAGATTTAAATCGTGCGAATTTTAAAACGTATGCAATGATGCGTAGTAGTTTCTGCCAAGTAGAAACACGTTGTGCTAATGTACATAACAATGGCGACTCTGTGTGTTTTGTTGTCACACTTAACACATTTGCCTTATGCTCAGGTAAGTCAGAACAGTTAGCGGGAGAGAATGACTTAATAGGCCATTCATCAGGGGGGCCGCGGATCCATGCTGGACCGTTCCACCACAAATCATGAGTCAAAAGTTGCGAGGGGAGCATGCCGCGTGATAGACAATCACTCGGGTTAATGGCTCCGGCGACGTGATAAAAATGTTTAGCGTTCAAGTTTTCTTGACACTGAGCGACCCGGTTGCTAACAAAAATCGACCACCGATGTGGTGACGAGTGAACCCATGATAAGGCAATCGTGGAATCAGAAAAGGCGTAAATGTCAGTAACGGGAATGCGTAATGCATACGAATCACGTACAGTTCTTATTAACTTTGACATAAGCAAAATAGCACATAACTCTAATCGAGCAAGCGTAGTAATCTTTGTCGGAGTGACCTTTGATTTTGCACACAAAATGCGAGTTTGAATGCTAGATGGGTAGGTACAATGTGCATAAATAACACATCCCATGCCATTCAGGCTGGCATCACAAAATGCGACAAGACGTAATTCGCAATCAACTTCGACACCTATATATCGCGGAATTTTTAATGTGTCAAGCAATTTTAATTCTTGAACGAGAGCGGAAAAGCGTGAGCGTATATGCTCTGGAGCAGGGTCATCCCAATCACTCTTACTAAGCCAAAGTTCCTTAATTAACAACTTGGCGTAGAGTATCACAGGTGCCACCAACCCGAGCACGTCAAATAGTCGCGCAACTATAGAGAGTATATTTCTCTTAGTGCACTTCTCATCTACCAAGGTGGATGTGAAATAAAAATTATCTCCACACGGCTCCCACGAGAGACCTAAAACCTTTGCGACATGACTGCCAACATCAAACTCATGCGATTTGCGGTGAGTATCAGGAAGTGAGTCTAGCACCACAAAAGAATTGCTAGACCACTTCACTAAGTCAAAGTCGCCAGCCTTGAACAGTTTTATCAAGTTGCGAGCTAAGTGTACAGCAGTGTCCTCATCAGGTGCGGAATGAACTAAATCTTCAGTATACAGACAGGTCTCTGCCACTTTCGCGGCGTCAGGGAAGTGCGGACTCATGTCAGTAGCCAGCTGACGCACAGTACGTATAGCTATATACGGACTTGACTTCAGACCAAACGCCTGTCGATTAAACACATAGGTCTGAATTTCATCCGATTCCTTGAACCTGAATAAGATGCGCAGGTATTTACGATGGTCAACAGGTACGCCAATACGTAAATAATGTTGTTTTATGTCAGCGTTCATTGCGATAGGAAATAGCCTAAAATTTAATAATAATAAAAACAGGTCTGCCTGTAAATTGGGACCAATATGTAAAATATCATTGAGCGAAAGACCAGTGTGGGTTTTAGCGCTCGCGTCTAACACAACGGTTATCTTAGTCTCGTTGATGACTCTAATTTGTCTATGGATGGTTATTACATACCACATCACGCAGTAGTTCGACATGTCAAACCGATGCCACGTATTGTTACGTATTATGTTAATGTTATATTGTGTTAACACAATACGTGGCATCGGTTTGACATGTCGAACTACTGCGTGATGTGGTATGTAATAACCATCCATAGACAAATTAGAGTCATCAACGAGACTAAGATAACCGTTATCTAAATAATCCTGAATAACCTTATTGTAATTTTCACGTACGGTTGGTGATTGACGAAGTTTACGCTCGAGCGACAAAAACCGGCGGTGAGCGACGCCGCGCGAGTTCCCTAGTTCAGAGGGATCCTTGCAGAACGGCAGCGCAACAGTATAACGACCTACGTCATCGCAAGTCACAGTAGATGTGAAAATATTCTCGCACTCGGTTTCTTCTGGAGACAATAATCGCTTCACAGGAACTTCCTCAAGTTCCCAAAATTTTTGCACTAAATCATTTAGTGCTAGCGCAGAAAAGGATGCGGTTGTAGGCACAACATCTTTACGTGGGTAATCACCCATAAGTACATACCCAAACGCGGTTGACAGTACACAAGGGGCACTGGGACCACACTCGACTCTATTTCCTAAGTAGATATACGGGAAGAGCTGTGCACCTAATACTATATCAATGTTTCCTGGAATGTTCCAGCTTAAGTCAGCAAGCGGTAAATCGCGAAGATTTAACTCGCGATCACACTTAATTAATTGCGAGGGCAATTGATTCGTAAGGCTATTCATAACTAACTTTTTTATTCTTCCGATACACTTCACTTATACTGACTTGAGAATGTGGCCAAAGGAACTTATAGAATTACACAGAAAAAGAAACGAGGAGTTGAAGTACTCAACTTCCGTTCGGAGCGGCAGCGGGTTGCGAGACACGTAAAAATGCGGGGAGATCGTCCGCCGTGAAGCTTGAGAGTGTCGCTCGTAGGAACTTCAGTCTCAAATTATAGTTCGAAAAATCTGTGCACAGCGCCATCTATTGGCCTTCTTCAACACTAAGTGGTCAACAAATGAGCGCCAATACTCAAACATTATTCGTTCACAGAAGCGGTTTTTTTAAATTACAAAAATTGAAATACAATTAAATTATGTGGGAAATAATTAAGAAAGTACATAAGCGCTCCACCATATACTACAAATCAAGTTTAATTACCTACTGAATTTGTACTAAATGGTCTATCGGAGGGATTAAAACTATAAACTAATTTCAATGGCTAGACCACTGTAAGTTCACTAAAGTTATTATTCAGGATAAGTGCGTCAAAAACCTAATACGCCTTATTGCTTGGAAATAAAAATATATCAAATATCAGTGTGAAATATGTACTATATAGAATATAAAATATCGTTATTGGGCCAAGAAAGTTCAATGAAACTTGAATCAATAGCGTTTGTGTTTGTATAGTATGTTTGATCGTTTGTATCATATAAAATACTAAATATAATACAGAATATTATTTTATTTTATACACCTACATTTAACAATTCCCCATCATGTATGAAGTTTTCTGTGATTGACCAGGAAAGAATTCTTTCAGTGTAATCATTGCGGGTCGTTATCTTTTTACTTAATTGCAGCTGTAGTACCTACTTATGTACTAGCATGTTCACTACAATAGTAATTTAATTTAATTATTACTAAATACAATTACGTTATAAGTTATGTGGACGTACACTATAATATATGAACTCTGTTGTTTAAAAATTTTTAAACGTGATAAGTCTGATTGTATCTTATTTTTTAACCAACTTCAAAGAGGAAGAGGTTCTCAATTCGATTGGTATATTTTTAATAAATCGATAAAAAAATTTTTTTGACCAAGAACTGAATCTAAGTAAATTTTAATCACAATGCAATTTAAACAACATAAAACTATATATATACTGGGTGATTGTATAGTCGTTACGGATAAAAAAATTAGGCACAGTTTTGAAAGTAAAATCATCTGGAAGCATTAATTTGGCGAAAGAATTTTTTTTATACCACTATACATTTTTCTTTTCACCTAAACATTATTCCCATAAATTATCTAAAATACTTATTTTTCTTTCGCCAAATTAATACTTCCAGATGATATTGCTATCGAATCTGAGCCCAAACTCTTTTTAACCCCCGACGCAAAAACAACGGGGTGTTCTAAGTTTGACGTGTCTGTGTGTGTGTATGTGTGTGTGTCTGTCTGTGGCATCGTAGCGCCCAAACGGATGAACCGATTTGGATTTAGTTTTTTTTGTTTGAAAGGTATATTAGTCGGGAGTGTTCTCAGCTATGTTTGAAAAAAATCGGTCCAAGATGGCCGCCGTCTCAACATGTCGGAATACATATTTCTTCATAACTCCCTCATTATGGGTATCAAATGAAAGAGCTTGACTAGTAGATCAATTTAAAAAGTATAAAATAAAAATTAAATTAAAAATTTAAAAAACCCCCGTTACAAAAAACACCTCCGAAAAGTTGAAAATAAATGAATAAATTTTGATTCAACTGTTGCCATGTCGGGGGACCTTGAATTGTTCCGATAATATAACGGAATTCTTAACCAGTTAGGGTCCCCCGACATGGCAACCGTTGAATCAAAATTTATTCATTTATTTTCAACTTTTCGGAGGTGTTTTTTGTGACGGGGGTTTTTTATTATCCGAAACGACTATAAAATCATCCTGTATATTCTCAAATAAAACCATAACGCGATTTATCTACATTCAAATTGAAAAAACTTAAGAACCAAGACAGGATTTTCTGCCCACTGATTTTCCTTTGCAGACGAAAAAAATTGGTTTTATTGAATTTTCACTAACTTTTGAAAGTAATATAGGATTCAACAACCGTTATTATATTAAAAAATAGATCGGAATTTGAAATAAGATGGAATTACTATTATAGTGCTCAGCAGTAATGAGAGTAGACTCGTGTATAAAATTCATCCAATTATAAAGAATATGTATGTATATATAATAGGTACCTTCTTTTTTAATGTGAAAAATTCCAGGCATAATCTAACCAAAGTTATAATTTCTCTATACATCTGAAATACGATAGCCTCTGTGGCGTGGCGGTAGTGAACGTGACAGCCAAGCAGGAGGCGCGGGTTCGATCACCGCTCAGTACAAATAATTTGTATGCATGAATATGGCTATTTACATGGTCTGGGTGTTTCTATGTATAATAAGTATGTATTTACAAAAAAAGTATCTAAAAATGTTTATCCGCATTCTAGATTCCGTAACACAGGCTAGTTAAGCTTACCATGGGTCTAGACAGCGTTGTGTGGAATGTTGTGAAATATTTATAAAAAAAAAACTGAGTGAAGGTAATTACAGTCAGCGTCAGAAATATTTTGACCTCCAAAGTCTCAAAATGATCTTAAAACTAAGATATTAAGAGTAATTCAAACTGTTTTAATGATTTGAATTGGATTATTATGCAAACTAAAAGTGTGTACAAAATATCACAAGAATCGATCAATGCAAAGGGGGGAAACCAAGGCTTTAAGATCATTTTAAGCACTTTGTTCATCAACATCTTTCTGATGCTGACTGTACAATATAAAACTTTTAAGGAAGATTTTACATATCTTCATATACTGTACTATTGTACAGTCAAGTGCATAAATATGTATCTAAACTATCGTTTCAAAAGTATGTATCATTGAATGTTTATTATTGTAGCATCCAATCTAACTGATATAAATATGTCTGCGGAAACTGATCAATAATATGTATACTATAAAGGACAATTTGTTTTATAATGAGCAAAGAAATCATTATAAAGGTATTATTGACGATTTCCATTAATATATTTACTATAAAATGTTAACTAATATAGATACATGAAATGTATTTTAATTATGTATTGCAAAAAGGGTTAAAAATATATAGACAAGAATTGTTTCTAAAAAAAGGTCTTAATGTTAGACAGCCAAAAGTTTATAAGTACCTAACCATGTAGGAGTGATGTAGATCTTAGAACTACTTCTTTTGGCCCAGAAAATGGGAACGGGAATTCACATTCACGGGAACATTTTCAGTTAAAATGGTTAATTACCTCAAGTTCCGCTCCTGGAGATATCATGAAAAAAATTTTTTTTTCTTAACATAAATCAAAGGTGTACGCTCAATTTTTTTTACCCCAGAAGCGGAACTTGAATTTATCTTTATTCAACTCTGTATGGACGTACCTTCCAACCCTCTTCGAGGCTAGCATGAGAAAATGGGCCCCGAAATCTGTCATGAGCTGACGGTCTATTACTAAAAATGCTTATTTTGATGTAAAAAGAAAAAGACAAATAACAGTGAAAATACTCTTTTATTGCCAAATAAATAATTACACAGCTTTTAAATAAGAATAACAAAACAAAACGCCTCATTTCTAAGTAAAAATAAAAAAGGTTCACTTATCAGTAGCGTGTGTAACCTCCCTCATTATCAATCACCGATTGCAAACGTTCTCTCATAGATCTTACCATGTTGAAACAAACATCTCTGCCTATAAAACTATTCCATATGAAATTAACATGGTCTTTTAAGCTGTCAACACTTCTTACAGCTATTGGATCCCATGCCTGCACCATTAAACCCCATAGATTCTCTATAGGGTTTAGGTCAGGACTTTTCGGCGGTAACTTTATTAAGTGCAAGCCTTCTTGTTCCTCTATCCATAATTGTACGACATGCGAGTTGTGGACAGTGCTATTATCTTGCATTAGGAATATTGGCTCATTACCGAAAGCAGCTGTAGCCGTCGGAACTAAAACGTCCTCAAGGATCTCTTTATAATTCCTGGCATTCATTCGACCACTTATTTCTACCAATTCGCCAGGGCCACTAGCCGACATCCAGCCCCAGTACCCCAATGATATTCGCCCACTTCTGCGATTAGGGATGACGTTTCTCTCATCATAGCGAGTATTATTTAATCGCCACAAATATAATCGACCATTACTTGCTGTTGTAAATACTTTTTCATCGACAAAACATACATTATCAAAATTAAAATTCAAATACCTTCGTGCAAAATTCAATCGTAATCTTTTGTGCCTATCTGTAAGTTTCGGTTTTTTAGCTGGTATGCGACAATGAATGCCAGCATTATGCAATCGACGGCGTATAGTGTGTATTGATACACCACGATCAATGGCATATGTAGAAGTAGTCACAAAACGGCGATATTGAACATCTTCTATCAAAAGACGATCCTGTTCAGTAGAAGTCTTTCTTGGTCTTCCATTGGACACATGAGTATTTAACCTTCCTTCTTCTTCCCAACGTCGTATCCATAATTTTACTGTCTTTCGAGTTACACCCAATTCATCAGATATGTCTTGTATTGAAGCACCCTCCTCTTTTAACGCGACTATACGATGTTTAGTATGCTCATCGATGCGATACATGTTATAAATTATTTATTTATACTACACTTGAGATAGTAATATGAATTGCACTTAAAATATAATTATTATTCCGAATGAAATCTTATCAGTATTAAGTACTTTTGAAGTATTTACATGAAGTTCACTTTGTTTCAACAAATAATTGACGACGTTCCATAGAAAAGAAAATCAAAATTTAAATGATTGTCAATGGTGTCAAAAAAAGCAAGGAAATATTAAGTTTTCTTTTTAATTGACATATTATCTAACAATACAAACCTTTTTAGGGACATATTATTGCTCACTAAGTTATTAAGATATTTTTGCAACAAAAACGAAGGCATAATAACGATGAGAAAAGTGGCACATATTTCGTGAACCTTTACATAAATATATGTTATTGTAATGGTTTTCAAGAAACATATTTATGCACTCGACGTTAGATTATATTATTGCTCACTAAGTTATTAAGATATTTTTGCAACAAAAACGAAGGCATAATAACGATGAGAAAAGTGGCACATATTTCGTGAACCTTTACATAAATATATGTTATTGTAATGGTTTTCAAGAAACATATTAATGCACTTGACTGTACCTCCATCAAACTCTAAACGTCGAAAATCGTATATCATCTTTTCATTCGCCCATTACCATGGATCAAAGAAATACGAATAGTATATTTATATTTTTGTAAGCGATGTTACTTTCTGTTTCAAAAAGGAAGAATGAAAGAGAAGAAAGAATAAATGTCATGTTTCTTTTTTAAGGAAACGACTCTTCCATTGGATTGATTAATCCAAATATCACATATTACAAACATGATATTTACGAATACAGGAATATCTCAAAACAAAATTAATTATTATTTTTTGTCAGTGACTCAGTTTTTTCACAAATAACATTCATTCAAAAACACAGTTTGTTTCACATTTTACAATCTGTTGCAAAGCTAGTGAATTTTAATAATGAATCTGTAAATCTCAAGATCGCCTTTTAGCGAATAAGGTCGCCAATTATACATTAAACCGTACATATGATACCTGTTTGTCCTACCGTAAATCTGTTAGTGTGTTCAATAAATAATTTTCTATCTATCTATCTATCTAGAGTCTAAATATATGTGAAATAAGTTTAAAAAAGTACCTAAACATTTTTGAATCCACCAAAGCTGCAATGTTACTGACATTCCGACAGTTTGCCGCGAAATATAAAACTCATTTTCAGTGCTCGTTCGTACCTTCCAGATTTGTTTAAATTCAAACTGAAAATAGTATTTTTGCAACATGCAAACACTTACAAATAAATATATCATACACTTTTTGATAAATTCGCTTCCACAATGGAGCATTATTATCACTATTTGCCATAATAGTGAGTAATGTAGGGGCCATCAATTTCCACATTTGTCGTCCATTGCCCTATTAAACTATTATTTGATATATTTTAATCAATGGTAAGATTTAATAATTTGGCGACAATACACTTGCAGATTAACCTACGAGAATTTGAGTAGGCTTACTTCTCGGGATTAGGAGGATAGAAATACGTCGCTTCCTTTCAAGCCATACCTAAGTCAAATTTAAGGAAAGAGAAGGAATTAAATCTACGTATAATGCGAAAACCACGGTGTTAAAAGGCGTAAATATTTTAATAATTTTTATCATTGATTGTTTCATATCCGTTTTTTGTCAGAACTCTCAATAAATTATGGAAGGTATGTGGCTGATATTTTCCCTTATTTAATTAATAGCCTAAATACCTTAACCGGCAGAAAACAGGTAAGAGTTTAAAGTTAAAGCTGCCTAATTGAAATCTAATACTGGCCACAAGTTCAGAGTAATCCCTTTGATAGACGCGTAAAATTCTGCAAAGTTACAATAAACCAATTTCTGTACCGAGCCCGTAAACGGTAGAGAATTTGAAGGTCTAAACTGAAAATTTATGTTTTCACAGTAATTTATTCTGATCGCATAAGACATAAATGAATCCGAAAAGTTTATTAATGGGCATTCCGAAGGTGGACGTTCGCTCTCCTGAATTTCGTGTACTGAATTTATAATAACACTATGATTTATTCCCGTTGCTGTTTGTGGTTTAGACGTTAATGAAAATTAATTGACTGCCTCGTTGGCTCTGTAATCACGTGCGCAACTGTGGATTGCTAAATTCATGGGCATTTTCAGTGGCAACTCAATGACTGGAACTTATTAATGAGTATCTTGAGATGTCAATAAATGGTTAATTTATTAGTATTTCACTTACTTTTCGTAACTTAAATATAAATATTTACAATAATTAGATATCTTAATAATGTGTTAATATTATAGTATTAATATTATTATACATCTGTCTGCCACGTGCCATTTTATAGTTTTTTTTAATGAAGCAGTTTAAACATAATAATAAAATGCAGACATGTTTCACATGTGAGAGTCGATTGTTTGTGGCGAATGGAATACATTGTTAATATTAATGTGCAATAAAGGTTTATGCACCGATGCAGAAACCCAATCATGTTCCATTTGCACCAAAAAACAATGTGAATTACGTAATTATACCGACATTAAATAAGTGATTTAGTCTTGGGTTATGTAATAAGTAAACCATAATGGACATAACTTTTTAAATAAGACCGCTGGATGGTAGGAAGCTGAATGGTAGTAGGAGTAAAGATCACATTTTAACACTTTGATAGATACTATTTCATGCTTCGCATAAAAACCCCATTAGAAAAATAAATAATTCAACGTCACAGCCTCACCTAAAGTGAGGCAAAGAAAAGAAGTGTATTTAATTGATTGTATAATGTTGATATCTCTCCACGTATCTATAAGCAGTTCTATAGCAGAGAAGGGGTAGAATTAATTGGAAGAGCTCATTAGAACACTCGCCGTGGTGGAAACGGTGAAAGACTGTAAAGTTCAAGGGTGTTGATGATCTTAGTAAGCCCAATAATTTCAACTGCACGTCGCCGTCGTTACAGTAAATTGGTTACTCTATATCTGCGGTAGCCTAGTGGTATGGGTAATGGACTACTGAGACGAGGTCTCGGGTTTGGTGCCAGGTTTACCATGGCAATGACTTTTCGATGCTTTTCGAAGCTATGTGTGTATTTATCACAGGTTTATAAGTGCCCGGTTAATGGCAATGGGCTCGCCACCAATTACATTGGGACCTAAACATAAACTGGCGAAATGTGGGTGCTAGCACCTCTGCCTACCCCTTTGGGGAATACAGGCGTGAGTTTATGTTATGTTATGTCTTAGTCCTGTTCTAACAAACCCTAACCTTAATCGTAAGGCCAATTTTGTCAATATTTTGCCGTCAGATCTTAAAATATATTTTTTAAAGTGTCATAACACTCGCCGCAACAAGACTCCTTTAATCTTGTTTCCGTCATATATGAGTTAGATGAAATTGCCCCTGAATATCATATTTTCTTCAAATGTAACTGCAAGTGAGGAGAGTTATGACTTTTTCTTTTATCTAGATTACTTACTTTGTATGTTTCCTTGCCAGGGTCGTGTCACTTACTTTCACAAGATAGATGAAATGTAGCAAGAATTTCTTCATTATTTTTTATAGCACAACTCAAATTTTTAGAAGATTAGACACGTTTGTTGGAAGTAATATACTTCTACTGGTACGTCATCACAACACGTCTGACGCATGCAGCCTCTAACTTAGAATTTCCAATATGATATTTACGTAAGCATAATATAATCGATCTTAACTAGCTAAGTATTATATAATCTTCGTTCGAACTAAAACTAAAAACTTAAGGTTTTATGATCATTTGAATGAAATTTTATAGCTTTATTATGCTAAATATACAATTCGAATTCATCAGGAAAATGAATTAGGTGAGGCTTGAACCCACGGCCTTCCCCTTACAGGGGGAATGCTGTTCCAACTGAGCTACTGAGCGACACCTGAATTGTTTCCAACAGTTCGTAAGAGTGTTGGTAGATGACTCCACTGTCGCCTAAAGGACGGATATAAAGAGAAAGGAAATTTGTTTTTTTTTTTAAAGACTATTAGAACTGAAGTAATATTCCCTCTAACCCCTCCAACTAAGCTAAATCGCTTGTGCTAGGAGTGGGTTCACGTCGGTAGTGTAATGGCCAGGATTCGAACCCGGAACCTCTCGATCGTAAGGCCGGCTCCTTAACCACTAAGCTACCGCTACTTAATCAATTGATTCAGGCGTGGCTCAGTAGCTCAGTTAGAAGAGCATTCCCCCTGTATGGATTCAAGCCCCACCTGTGCAATTCATTTTTCTGATTTATTCGTATTAAGGTCATTTTGAGCATTTTGCTAGTCTGATGCGGACTGTACATAAAATATTTATCATAATAAAACCGTGCTATAAATATGTTAGCATCTAAAGCAAAACAATATACGTGCACTTTTTACAAAGAAATTGAAGAAAATAAAAACGTTTCTAGAAAATTTTAAAAGGTTTGTGTACAGTCGCGGGCACTCCGTTTGCTCAGATGGCTGTGACACGCTACGGATATGAGCAGCAGTCTGGCTCTGCGGTTATGAAGTTTGTTGAGCTATTGCCTTTTCAAAACACTCGAGTTGAAATGTTTCTAAGTTTATTGTCCTTATTGTTCTTGTTGTCTTATCACATTTATGTATAATCTGTTATTTGAATTTATCTTAATTTCCTTACTGTTTGCTTTTGTAATAAATTTCTTTGGTATTAAAACCCTTCCTTCTTCATTTGTTATGAAGAAAGAGATGAAAATAATGGTTTGTTTGTTTTATGACTCTTTAAACCCTCTTCGTTTTATAAATAGCTATATAGTTGTGCGTAATTGACTTCAAAAATGGTCGGATAAGTAACTTATTACCGCCAGGGATAACATTGTACATAAAACAACAAAACATCTAACTTTGTGTTTAACAACAAATAGAATGTATCATTAAAGATTAAATTATCGACATTCAATTGTTAAACCAATTGGTTACCACATTTCACCACATTCTAACTAATACTCAACTCTAAGCCGGTACTCTTGCAGATTTAGAATAGGCTCTTACGCAGGCCTTTCTCTTGAGGCTGGCTTATGAAGCAGACAGTCACTCTCGTCAAGACCTAGATGGACCACATCTGCAGGAGGATAGAATAGAAGTATAGTCTCATTTAAAGCGACAAGGCCGCCCATTGTACTGTCTTTGGATGTATCCAGGATGATGATGACCAGTTATAAATGACGAAGGATAATGGTAGTCCTAAGATGTTCTCCAAGTCATGGCAACCTGTCTCATGTAATCAATTATCCCCAAATAATATCTTTAACTTTTATTACTATGTTGATCACTTAATCCTGAATTAATAAAGGATGTTCACTGTTCAACCCAGTAATAATTATTACCGCTAGTGGTATGGGTAATGGACTGCTGAGACGAGGTCTCAGGTTCGATCCCAGGTTTACCATGGCAAACACAAATGATTTTTCGATGCTTTTCGAAATTATGTGTATATTTATCGCAGGTTTATAAGTGCCAGGTTAATGGGAATAGGCTCGCCACCTATTACATTGGGACCTAAACATAAACTGGCAAAATGTGGGTGCTAGCACCTCTGCCTACCCCTTCGGGGAATATAGGCGTGAGTTTATGTTATGTTTATGTATGTTAGTTCACACGCTGGCACCCCACATAATTTTTTGCCTATACCCACTTCAAATTCAAATAATTTCAGTCACGATACTAATTAAAACTTTCCAAATGAACGCGCTAAAGGACAAATGAAGTAATAAATAAACAAACAGTCAACACGCGCCAAGAAGTTTCTAAAGCATTAAATTGTGTCGCCGTGACTTTATTATAACATCGGCATAAAATGAGTGTCGAACTTCGTCTGAAGGAATTCGACTTTATTGACATTATAAGACCACTAAGACCTGGAATTCCCTGCCAGCTCACGTGTTTCCTTCTTCCTACAGTCCCGGGTCCTTTAAGCGGGGCGTGAAAAGGCATCTAATGAGGCCGTCAAGCTGAGTGCCACCACTGTTAACATGGTAAATGTTTACGATGGTGACCCTCTTTCCGAGACTTTGCCTTTAGCTTAACATCAGGCGAGGTGAAGTCAAATTGAGGTGTCCTATATAAAAAAAAAAAAAAAAAAACATTGCGAACAAAAATGAAAAAGTTGAGACTCGTAATTAACTGTTTATTGATTCTAAAAGTTAAGATCGACAAGCTGAGATAGCTTTTGATGTACCTACTTCCTAAAATACTATATAGTAAAGTAAAGCCAACGAAGCGAGAGAAAAAAGGTAAACAAAGTTTCAGCGGCTCCAAACATTTTATTTGAAAATTATTACGTATCACATGGATAAACCTGGAAGTATGCAGACAGGCCAGGGAGGCAATCCCTGTGCTTGATAATAGACTGACCAGGCGTCTTCGACAACTGAACAAACGGCAACTACGCACGGCTACGGCTGCCATCACGGGGCATGGTTCCTTCAATAAACACCTTTATATTTTAGGTATCACCGACAGCCCTCTCTGCAGAGCCTGCATGAACGAGGACGAAACTGCGGCACACGTGCTCCTACACTGTCCTGAAACCGCCACATACAGGGCTAAGTACTTCGGAAACACAGGTAAGCTCCGGGAGATCACCAGCAGCGTGAATAGCCTGCTGGGGTTCATCAACGAGTTGGGGTGGATCGAATAAAATCCCACCCTCAGGCAAAAACCGCGCGTTATCGTGGAGTTGCGGGCAACAGCCCGTGATACCATACCATACCATAAGTACTTCAAGCGCATTCCAGATAGGAATGAAATTGCTCTTTAGATGGCGGATCTGACAGTTTAGAACCGCTTTACTGATAACTTTCCCGCAACACGAAACACGCAACGACAGCTGTCGCTCGGCCATTGGCGCGTACGTATTATATGTGCGACAAGGACAGAGAAAATAATCGCTAGTTATCGCAACGTAACTCAGTAATGGTCACTTTGTTTACCTTTTTTCTCTCGTCTCGTTGCCTTTACTTTAGGTATTTATAAGGTCGGTTTCCGAATTGAGAAATTGTAGCCAAGTTGCGTCAACGAACGTCTCAAACAGTGTTACAAAACTGTGCGTAATTAGGTTATGACGAGATTCAATTGACAACTACACTCACTGATTAAGAAGCTCTGACACAGTCTTTTCTGTTGAGGTTGAGAGCTCAGATAGCAATTGCTCCCTTAGTCTCAGAAGCAACGCTAGGATTACGGTAATTCACATATATATTAAATTTGCTCATGGTATACAATTTATAATCACTTAAGTTGAATATTTATGCAACAATATATAAATGATTGATGAATAAATTATGTAGTTAACATATAGTTACCGTACACTTAATAACGATATTTTTATTTTCCAAGTACTGATTAACTAAAGTGTGGGCTTCTCACGTATAGAAAAGTAAACACTGTGTACAAGGAAGATGGTATCTCACTATTTCCGTGTTCCCCCGAGTAAAACTTACGGAATTGGCGTTGACAAGATAAAAGTATTACCTCAATGTGCACGACATGATTTTATTCAGATCTTCGGGCATTTACGGGATACATGTATTGACTAAAGTCGTATCTTTGCGTTTGTATGTTATGCGGTTCCACTACAAAACAAACATAATAAATGAAACCGTAGAACCTGGCGCGTAAAATCGAATTAAAAATTGTATAACAATTTGATGTCCGCATTACCATAAAAAATTTGACGTTAAAACTCTTTTTAAATTTACCTTGACTTGTAGGCGAATGCATTACCCGATTGTGAAGAACGTTCAATACGGACAGTAGTAGCAACTTATTGAAAATTTGTGACCATTCACATTGAGTTTATTTTTTTGTGTACTAAATACTTTTTAGACAGACTGTTTTCATTCTACCTAGCCCACAAGAGTTCAGGATGATTATCCATAGTAGTAAAAGCGATCAGTGTTTGGTTCTTGGATGAGTCACCTATCTGAGGGGCCTACAAGTGGTCTAACTGGCACGTCGGTGTTCCGTATAAGTTCGCGGTAGGGTCCATATTGGCTCACATAAAGTTTATAATCCTATTCTTTTTCTTACTACCGATTTGTATTCATAATCATCACTCTTCATAATTTTATTTTTCATACTTTTTTATTCATACATTTTTATTACTATCATCGGAACTCATAACAGTTAGTGATCATATTTTTTTTATTCATACGGTTACTACCAAGAACCAGTATTAATCCATAACTTTTGTTTTCAGATCTTTTTTCTTCATAACATTCTAGTATCATATTACTTTAATTAATAATGTTGTTACTACGAACATACTTCAACAAAAATTCTTTTTGCATAAATTCTGTCTACTTTTCAAAATAAAAAAAGTTTCTGGCGCTTCGCTCGGCTCGCGCGTTGTTGTAGTCACAGTTCTAACCTAACCTAACCTAACCTACTTGTCTGATTGCATCTCCTTTATGAATATTATAGTTGTACTTTTCCACTAATTTTATTTCTAGACCTGACCGGTTTCGCCTTACGGCATTCTCAAAGGTTCACATTGATGTTTCAAAATTCGGTATACCAGTTAAAATATTTTTCCCCAAAATGTGGGAAATAATTATAAGTTTGGCCTCACAGTTTTTAATGATCAATATAATGTATAAAATTGCATTTGAATTATAATATCAACGAATAATTTAAATGTCAAATGAAAATAATAATGTCGAAAGGTAATGTCGAATTACAAATGATTAAAGGAAAATTCTATCGAAATGTCAAAATCATAATTAAATTGCATTGAATAAAGTTATTGTCAAATTAATGATGTCAAATGGTAATGTGCTTAACAAGACTGTGTTATTTTTTTTTATTTTTTATTTATTCAACTTTATGCACAAGTACAAAGGCGGACTTAATGCCGTAGGCATTCTCTACCAGTCAACCAAAGGTGGTGCAGAGATAAATAAGTAGGTGCATTATTGAGAGTGACTTTTATTAATTTGAACTCTATACACAGTAGTTGTAGTACACTATGTAAATACCAATAATATGTATTGCTAAATAGATATACATTCATATAAATATACCTACATATACAGATAAATATACATACGCCTACATACATACACATATTATACATATAAATAAATAAATACACATTACCTACCCAAATATATATATATATATATATATATATGATAAAAGTACAATTTATTTGAGATCATTGCCTAGATGATTCTGCCAGTTCATCGAGAAGTAATTGGCGAACTTTCGACTTGAACACTAGAACACTGGTGGCCTTCCTGATTTCAAGAGGCAGCGCGTTCCATAGGAGCACCGACTGTATAGGAAAAGAAGAGTGCACAAACCCAGAAGTATGAGCAGGACAGCTTAGAAGAAGATTACTTTTTGAGCGAAGGTCTCTGTTGTGACCTTCATGCCTATATTGAAAGTAAGGAGATAGGTAGTTAGGAGGAGTAGGAGATGTAAGAAAGGAAAAGAGAGTAGTAAGTGCACGCAGATTTCGCCGCTGGCGAATCGGCAACCAATTCAATTGCTCACGATAAGCAGACACGTGGTCATACTTACGGAGATTGAACACGAATCTGATGCAATTATTTAGAAGTCTATCAAGTTTATTGAGTTGTTCTACGTTCAGGTCGAAGTAGCAAACATCACCGTAGTCAAAGACAGGAAAGAGTAGGGTCTGCACAATCATAGTCTTGGTTTTCGCGGGTAGAAGGCTCCGAAGGCGATAAAATGCACGAAGCGATCCCGTCACTCTGTGACTGACATGCTCTACTTGACTTCGCCAACTCAAAGTGGAGTCTATGAACAGACCCAAATCCCTCACTGAAGCGCTTAGTGGTATGGTGGCACCATTGAAGGTGATGAGTGGGAGAGATGGTATATCCAGTCTGCGCATTAGCCATTGACTGCCTATAATAATAGCCTGGCACTTCGTCGGATTCACAGTTAGGCCGAACCGGTTCGACCAACTGTTAATGTGTTCCAGGTCCCGGTTAACGCTATTTATTGCAGCTGCCACATCGTCCACACTCGCTTGAGCGTATTATTCAATATGTGTAGCAGATTCCACCAAGCGCCATCAATCTCCAGTATAAATATTATAGTTATTTATTCGAATGATTATGGGTTTCGATCAATAGTATAAACAAATATATTAAAACAAATATTAGTAAAAACTTAGTGTATGATTTGTGATAGGTATATTATGAATTTAAATGGTCATGTTTTTTAATATTTAGTTTTATATTTTTTATGAATAACAATCATTATGATTTTAAATGGTATGAGAAACATTTTCGGACCTCCGATGATAGGAGTTGAAAAGTTATGTAAGTCAATGCGCACCCTTCGCAGTATTCCCTTATGTCATTATGTTCAAGAATGTCAGTGAGCTTCAGAAAAAATAAGTGGTTAACAGTTTAATTAAGAAGGCACCAGTTGTATAGGGTGGAAGGGAAACAATCTATGTTCTTACTACTCAGAAAGTACGTCTCAAGATATTATAAACGTATCTGCCCATCTGCTAGATACAAATAGTGAATCAAATATGGAAGAACTACACAACAATGACACATATCACAAGGAGGTGTCCACCTTTATAAGTAGCTTAACTATTCTTCTGAAAGTTCGCAAAGGATAAAAGGGTAAATCCATGTATGCATCTTAAGGAGTGTTACGTCTAATATGAATAAAGGACAGTGTAGTTATTTGTTGTGTTTTATTTAGAGAGGAGAAACCTAGTTTCAGTAGACAAATCGGACGATCCAGATTTAATACAAGATAAGGGTATTCATCAAAAAATCCTTTATTTTATCCTACTGCCCTATGTGAATCTTACTATCGTAGGCAATGGCTGGATCATTTAAGTTTTGTTCAAGTCCATAATAAGGTAGATTACTGAGAGAGCCAGGACCAAGGAGGACCATACCGTAAGGGATGGCCCTGGGTCAACCGCGGTGCGAGAGATATGTCGAAGACAACCTCACCTCCGGCCTAGCACCACGACCCACAATAAACGTGCGGTTTTAGTCGGTTAGAGTCCGACATAACCTCCCCTTCCGGCTCCGGCGGGGGAAGTATCCGAGGGAAATTCCGCACGAAAAAAAAAGAGAGCCAGCAATAAAATCAAGACTGTAAAGGTTAGCTTCAAATTCCAAAATTAACGAAATTGAACTTTGGTAAAACTTTTAGAGCAATTCTTGGAACCAATTTTGAAATTCCTGTAACATAATCTATTTAAAATGTTTCAAAAAATCTGATAGACGTATACTTTGTTTAACTAAAGAACATAAATAGATAAAATTTCCAAAAAGGTAGACGTAACAATTTTGATCAATGTTTGTTGTGTCTTCATGGATCGATATAATAATTATGGATTTTGATCTACTTTCCAAATCATTTCAATCGAAAGTCCAAAGTATAAAAATATGATCAGTCAGTATAAAAATCTTAGGTATAAACGTACAAAAGATTTATATCTTTATCAAAATCAATGCCACTTTTCGTTGTGGTGTTATAACTTAACAACGCCTTTACCTATTTAGCTAATTTTGGTTTTGAATTATTTGTGGAAGTCCAGGGAAGGTTTGTACGTAGAGAAAAATTCGAATAATTGCCGGGAACCGACATCCATGCGGGCGGAGCCGCGGGCAAAAGCTAGTAAAAAGATATAAGACACTTTGTAATAACTATAAATTATAATATATCTACAGCTGAAGAAATATTAATTAATAAAGTAAACAGCAGTAAAGCAAAGACAAGATTGCAGAGATTAGGTTTTAATAACCGTAAAATTAATTTATTTTAACTAAAGGAACTTTGTCTAATTAAGAATGATAACGAGAACTGTGCTAAAGATTAATTAATTTTAATTATTTCATTAATTTATTATGATATAGAACTATTTTCATTAAAATTTAAGTTTAGATTGAACAATGATTTCTAACCGTTAGGTGACGGAGATAGAATATAAGTATTACCAACCCATCTCATCCAAAAGGCGTCGTAAGAGGTGACTAACGGAAAAATAAGCAGACGATAAGTGATATCTTCTGCATACATAATGAAAAGGTGAAGGAAGATTCGAATTAAAACCCTGTACCAACTAGTGTTGCAAAGGACTCGAGTCCTTGAGTCGTTTTAAAAGGACTTGGTTGATGTATTATAAGACTCGACTCATTTCAACAGGACTCCAAGACTAAAGAACTAAATTCTCTACGAGCTCTTTAATGTGAAAAAAAGACTCGAGTCTCTTTTTGAGCTCGAGTCCTTTTTTGCGGCGAGTCTGACTTGAGTCCTTTTATGTTATGAGTCTAACCTTTAAAATCCTATATTTAAGGGATGACGAATCGTGAACACGCTGATACCTATAACGTTTTTTATACCACTTAGGTGGCAAACAAACACACGACCCACCTGATTGAAAATAGTTACCGTGACATAAAGAACTGTGTAATAACTGTGTAATGTGTAATTGGATCTATTGGACCAGAATACAGTCTTGTTCTATTTTTTTTTACGGAGCCAGCGGTAGTGGTTATGTCAGACTCGGACTGACTAAAATCGCACGCCTGCCTCGCCAGACATTATTTCCGGTGGATGGCTTTAGAGTCGCGCGTCGTCCCACGACGAATTTCGGATATCCAAGTAAATACATAATATAGGCACAGTCTAACGATTCATATTACATACAGTCTGTCAACGAAGCCGTCTAGACAGAGCAATCGTGCGGGGGCAGGGGAGTGGTGGGGGACGGAGTATTACTCGGTACGCCCATACATTTTACTCGGTACTAAGGATTCAGGGCTGTCTCATTTTGTAATCACACTAATCACGTGTTCATTTTTTTTTTCATGACTCATTTTGTTTGTTAGAACTGTTTTTTTTTTCGTTTTCTATATTTAGCTATCCAAGATGGCGGACATGAAATTTTTACAAAAATCAATATGGGTATCGTTTTCAGGGTTCTAGGGGTCGCCGATTAAAAATATATCATCCATTTAGCGATCCAAGATGGTGGTAGGACGTGTAAATAGTCCGACCACTGGTGTGTTTGCACACAGAGCGTATAAGAACCTGTGACCTGCAGTTAGGTTGTAATGAAAAGAAAATACACATGTGACCGCTTCTATGAATGAAAACGCAAGAGAACCGGCACTGACCTGAGTTCCACCTCGTGAGGATTCAGCTGTAGACAGGCGTGGTTCCTGGCACGTGCTGGTGGGTAGGTATGTTTCGACCGGCCGGTGATTTTCTTGAGTTTGTCGTTTTCTTCCGATACACTTCAATTATACTGACTTGAGAATGTGGCCAAAGGAACTTATAGAATTACACAGAAAAAGAAACGAGGAGTTGAAGTTTAGTACTCAACTTCCGTTCGGTGCGGTAGCGGGTGAGAGGCACCGTTCGGTGCAGCGGCGAGTCATTGACTGATAAAAAATGCGAGCGGGTAGATCGTCAGCCGTGAAGCTTGAGAGTCTCGCTCGTAGGAACTTCATTCTCAGAATATAGTTTGAAAAATCCGTGCACAGCGCCATCTATTGGCCAAATGAGCGCCAATACTCAAACATTATTCCTTCACAGAAGCGGTTCTTTTAAATTACAAAAATTGAAATACAATTAAATTATGTGGGAAATAATTAAGAAAGTACATAAGCGCTCCACCAGATGGCGGACTCGAAATTTTCACCAAAACCGATATGGGTATCGCTTTCTGGGTTTTTGGGGTGGCTGATTGCGAATATAACATCCATTTAGCAATCCAAGATGGCGGATTCGAAATTTTCACTAAAATCGATATGGGTATTGTTTTCAGGGTTTTTGGGATCGCTGATTGCGAATATATCATCCATTTGGCGATTCACGATGGCGGACTCGCAATTTTTCCCAAAATCGATATGGATATCGCTTTCGGGATTTTTGGGGGTCGCTGATTAGGAATTTATTATCATTTAGCGATCCCAGCGATAAGCGAAATGTCATCGAAATTCGAACTCGCATTAGAATCTGAACTCGAATTCGAATCCGAATCCGAATCCAAACCCCAAAACCTAAACCGAAACCGAAATCGAAATCGAAATCATGTTTATCCGCATTCTAGATTCCATAACACAAGTAATAAAAGCTTACCATGGATCTAGATAGCGTTGTGTGGAATGTTGTGGAATATTTATTATTTATTTTGTAAACATATACATATATATAGAAATATCTTACATTATGCATATAAATATTGCACTATTTGGCAATCGAACGCGCGCCTCCTGCCTAGCGGCCGCGTTTATTACCACCACGCCACAGAGGAAGTTTTATTTGAGTTTTCTTTGAAGATTTGTTAAAAATCGAGTTCTTTTTAAGACTCGAGTCTTTTTTAAGACTTGAGTCCTTTTTAAAACTGAGTCCTTTTTTAAGACTCAAGTCGCCATTAAATGACTCGAACTCGGTGTGACTTTAGACTTCGAGCCTTTTAAGCGCACCGAGTCTTGCATATTTGAGTCGAGTCCTTCAAATTAGGACTCGAGGACTCGAGTCCTTTGCAACACTAGTACCAACCCGTCTGCTCAGTATAGAAACAGTAGGCCAATGTCTCCCAACATTGGGAGATACCTATGTCCAGCAGTGGACTGCGATAGGCTAATTGGTTGATTATTTCGAAATACGTCGGGAAAAAGAAGCGCTCAAGTGGGACTTTCCCTTACAGGGGGAATGGTCTTCCTATGTATTTTAAATTTAAAAATTTAGCATAATAAATGCTACAAAAATTCACTCAAATGGTTGATTAATTTTACAATGATTTAACACGGGTTATTTTTTACAATGATAAAAATATTAGAATAAAAAAAAATCTAAATCTAAATAATGTTATATTCGGCTCCCTCCACTAGGATCCACTATCTAGATCCACATGTGGATTTCAATGACTTTGCTCAGTAAAACAAAGTTCAGTCTCAGTAACATAATAAAGGAGGATGGGCAAAGTGGTCTACCTACTCAATACCGGCAAGCTATATGTCAATTTAAAGGATATTTTATGTACTTCATTTTTTGGTATGGCCGCAAATGTGTAGCTCATGGGGTTTCTCTCTTAATTAGAGCAGACTTTATTTTTTTTTCTTAATTGGAACAGAATTTACATCGAATGTTCTATACTTTTGTGGGGGAGACGATCGGGCGTGAGGTTGTTTTGAATTCCCGACGACGCGACGCAAGCGCAGGTACATGTTTGCAGCCTGCCCCCGCAACTCCCGCACCCCGCCTCGCCCGCTCGCACTGTCCTTATCACAGCACCTCGCAGCTTGTGGGGGAGACGATCGGGCGTGAGGTTTTTTTGAATTCCGACGACGCGACGCAAGCGCAGGTACATGTTTGCAGCCTGCCCCCGCAACTCCCGCACCCCGCCTCGCCCGCTCGCACTGTCCTTATCACAGCACCTCGCAGTTTACCTTCGCTTGTCGTTGTGTATTGTACTGTGCGATTCCTTGTTCTTGTTACGAATTATCTACGACCTTTGCTTGTTTATCGGACTGTTGAATATTGCTATTATTTTGACCTGTGCTTGTTAATTGGACTCCCATATTTTTTTTATAATGGAAGGAAATAGACTTCTATGTGTTGTTTGTGAGCGCTCTGTTTTGCGTCAGCGGCAACGTCATTTAATAACGTATACCCTAATACAATCCAGACCTTTTGTTGAAGTATATATACGAAGACATTCTTCACGCGAGGTAAGTTCTGTTTGTTAATTCTATAGCACTAGGTACCTAAGTACCTTATAATTAATCCTTTTGATTGTGATCTAATACCTCTTGTGAATTTGGTCGCTTCGAGGTCCGAAGCGACTTATGTCATTATTATTAGAGATATCGCGATATTTACAATGGTATTGTTTTGAGTTTCCTTTAAGCATCGTTAGGAATCCAGCTTGTTCGAGTTACTGACCATGATAGTTTAAATACCTAAACTTATAGATTTACTGGACTGAAAATAAAAAGAGTTCCTAAGTAAGATTATGTCATACCCAACCGTTAGTAATTATATAGAATGGAGAAGACCAAATTACACAATACATGTTAAACTAGGCTCAATCCCACGTGCATAATATAAGTTTAAAGGTTGTAATAATAAAATGTCATATTGAGAAATGATGCTATGACCAGGAGGCCAAAAGTAAAAATAACACAACATTAATAAACATTTTCTGTCTTTCTTTCCTATCTGTAGGTATCCTTCGATGAAGGTGAAGTTGTATTCACGTGCCATCGATGTTGGCAACGAATTAACACTGCCGAACGGGCACAGCTGGCTACAGAAGCTCCCAACGAAGATATTGATGTGCCAGTTCCACCAGATACAATTGACACTGCCGAACGGGCACAGCCCGCTACAGGAGCTCCCAACGAAGATATTGATGTGTCAGTTCCACCAGATACAATTGACACTGCCGAACGGGCACAGCCAGCTACAGGAGCTGCCAACGAAGATGTTGATATGCCAGTTCTACCAGCTATGCCAGATATCCAACGAAATCTCGCTAGAGCATCTAATACGGCCCGCCATTGCATATTTAATGGTTGTTTAAACGAGTCACGGCTTCGAATACCTAATAGCATAAAAGCTTACATGTTATCATATTACAATTTCTACATACCAACAAGTGC
This sequence comes from Eilema sororculum, assembly GCA_914829495.1. Taxonomy (NCBI): domain Eukaryota; kingdom Metazoa; phylum Arthropoda; class Insecta; order Lepidoptera; family Erebidae; genus Eilema; species Eilema sororculum. Next base: position 7,700,534 of record OU618545.1, on the reverse strand, counting down.
TCGTGTTTGTAATGAACACATAATGGTGCACGATTGGGACCAGTTGCTCAACGGAAATGTTTCTCATGATTTTAATCAAGACCATATATTGGACATCATTTCAATTTATAGAACAGCTTTAGAGAATCCATCGACTATTTTTGATTTTAATTTGCAAAGAGTAGACGAAAATGAGTTTCGACACTGGACAGGACTTACGGTCGCCGAATTCAATTTGGTACTCGAACAAACTCCATCACTACGACAGCGGTCGAACGCGCCAAATGTGGTTCTAGGTGGATATCTAATGAAACTTCGAACAGGCGAACCTAACATACGCCTAGCATCACTTTTAAAAATATCGCGTCGAACATTCGAACGCCATTTAGTGACGGCGAGAGAGTGCTTACTGGCAGACTTCGTGCCATGTCACTTGGGAGTAAATCATTTAAGTAGAAATGAAGCGCTTAACAAGAATTTGTTGATACCAAGTGCCCTTTTTGGAGACCAAAATAATTCCAAATTAATATCAATTTGTGACGGGACGTACATTTACATCCAGAAGAGCAGCAACTTCCTTTTCCAAAGACGTAGTTATAGTCTTCATAAGTATAGGAATTTGCTGAAACCGTTTCTCATTGTATGCAGCAATGGCTATATTATTGATGTAACAGGCCCTTATGCAGCCACTACATCAGATTCCACGATCATGAGCAATCTATTAAATGATCAGGATAGCGCATTTCATTGGTTCTTTGCAAGGAATGACGTGTTCATTTTAGATCGCGGCTTCAGAGATGCTATACCTGACTTTGAAGCATGCGGTTACGAAGCACATATGCCAGCCAGTAAGGATAGAAATAATACACAGCTATCCACAGATCAGGCGAATAGGTCTCGTTTGATTACGATTGTAAGATGGGTAGTAGAAGTAGTGAACGGAAGGTTCAAACGCGACTACAAGTTTCTACGGATAGATAATTTTAATACGTCCGTCCCTCATATGTTCGAGCATTTTCGGATTGCTGCAGCATTGATCAATGCTTTTCACCTGCCAATCCGTGACAATGCTTATGCCGACGCAATAGTTGCAATTATTAATGAACGAATGAATTTAGAAAATTATCTGGCCGAATATGTCATTCAAAAAAACTTAAATATGCGACGGGTTATATTTACCAGCATGGCAGCAAATATGCCTGGTTTTGAAGATATTCCTCGATTAGAAGAGGAACACCTCATTCTAATCGCCCTAGGCACTTACCATATTAAAATAGCCAGTTCTTACTGTGCCGAACATTTAAACGATGGAATGTATATTATCGAATTGTACAGAGACACTGAACTCGATGATATCAATAGATATAACATCGATGTGGGGGAAAGTAGTTTTTTACTACGAGGGCGAATACAATCACGTCATTCCAGGGCCAAGAAACACTACACATATGTGTTAATAAACCCAGAGAATCAAGGAAGAGGTGCCTTTAGCTACTATTATTGTACGTGTTTGACTGGACGTCGTACAATTGGGACATGTGCCCATGTAATAGCAATCTTGTGGTATTTATGCTGGGCACGCCATCAGGAAGCTTTGATACTGCCTGCCGCACACATAAATGATGTAATTTTAGATACAAGCATCATGTAATACTATAAATATAATATTATTGATTAATCACTGGTGTTTTATTTTTATCTATTTGTATTCTCTTTAAAAAAAAAATGCCAGCCCCTAGAACTGCTTCATTATGTGTTATTGGTTCGCCAAAATATACTCTATTATTTAGCATAGGTGGCGTTGGTATTGAGTAGGTAGACCAAAGTCCATACATTTTGCCCATCCTCCTTTAGGTATTATTTTGTTTTACACTATTTTTTATTCTCTGCCGCATTACACACTGAAATTTCGTGAAATATATGTATAGTCTGCCTCCTTACTTCATTTTACCTAGTTTTATTTTATCAACTACGAGTATATTGCGAACACACGCGTCCGATTAGCCGACATTTTCATTCATTCCATCAGGAAAAAGTGAATTGCTTAAGCGGGAGTTGAACCCTTGACCTTTCCCTTACAGGGGAAATTCTCTAACCAACTGAGCCACTGAACCTCGCCTAAAGCATTTCAAATTTTCCTACTATATAGATATCCGCCTTTATGGTGACCCTGTAAGGGAAATGTCGCGGGTTCAAATCCCACCTAAGTGATTCACTTTTTCCTGACATAATCAATTTTTATAGCATACTAAATGCCTTAAAATTACATTCAAACACTTAGTTGGTCTCGTTTTTCATCAATTCGTCTATTTAACTAATTTAATTTCACTAATTACGACTATGATTAAAACCAGAGTTTAAACAGAACAGTTCTCCTGGTAAAATCTCCTGGGATTATCACTACGGAGTAACAACAGCTTTCCATGCAGGCGTTTTCCCTATAAATCTTTCACTGTAAGTGTCCCAAGAATTGGTTGTACTTTTGTTAAATATAGGACAGGTTAATATGTCTGATCGTTAGCTGAAGGCAAAGTTTCAGAGAGAAGTATCACCATTACAGACACTCCTCACTCATCATGGCAACCTCATCAATTGCTTCTTTACACCCATTTAAAGAAGCAGTATGAGTATGACATCTAAGTTCTGATGCCCTTTTTCATGCAAGTTTTCATAACTTGCGTTTTAAAAACGTAATTTACCTAAATCGGCCCTCTCCTTTTTTTAGTATATGATAACAAGGCCATAAAATCATGAAGTTGAGGACAAAACGTAAATGAAAGTAATATAAACAAAGTGGTCGACCTTTATGGTCAGTTCGTGACTAGACTCACTTCATGCGGATTCGATGTCCAAATATACGCAGATCGCAAATCGTCACCGAAATATTTATTTTGTGAATAAACTGTTATAGCATGCGAATTTACTCTATATGTTACCGGCAAAGGCGGTATCCTCGGCAGTGTATCCAATGCCTAGGCATTGTATACACTGCCAAGTGCGCAGCAGGCAATGTATGAAATGGTATTAAAGAACATTGATGGTGGTTATAAAAAATACAACCACTTAGGCTAATGCTGGAGCTTCGCTTTCGCTTCAGTCTTCTAACCTATAATAATATATCCAGGTCGGGGCGCAGTATCCACACCACGCAATTTAACTTGGATAGATTAGGTTAGAAGATCAATGCGGGAGCGGAGCAGAGCGGAGCGGAGCGGAGCGAAGCTCCCGCATTAATCTTCGTGGTTATTTTTTTTTTATTCATTCAAAACTATAAAATTTCCACAAAATCATCCGCAAATATAGACAATAACCCATTTATTTCACACATTGCCGATGGAACTGCAGGCATTCTATGTATTAACACACATTGCCTAGGCATTGTATAGAATACCTGCATTATACACATTGCCGGTAACATACACAATTCGGTACTACACCGTAATTTACCTATTAAAATTGATTGAAAGCGATTTTTTAATTATTTATTTTTTGTATGTTACACACTGTATTAAAAAAACGCTTTTTAATTTACGACTAGCTGACCCGGCTAACTTCGTTTCGCCTTAGAAATTAGAATCAATCAATACTTCAATTAGCTGTATCAAATTCTCCTAATTATTTTGACAAGGGTGAGTATTTCGATAGGTGCTCCATACGCCCACGAAACTCCTGACACCAATAGGACACCGAGGCCCATATCTACACGTAAGGAGTCCACAGGTCAATAGGGCCCATATACCTATGAGGCTCATACGTCACCGGGTTCCATACACCTATGGGGCCTATACGCACAGAGCCCATAGTTCAACGGAACCCATAAAGGCGCACATACCTATGGGACATATAGGTACAACCATATACCTCTACACTACAAGGGTATTCATACTACCATGAACCATAAATTTTTTGGCTTAAGTTTTTAAAGATAGCCACGGGTCCTTTACGTCCAGAATTAGCAAAATTTCATACATACTTTTATCTTGGGCAGGTAGAGACAACAGCCGCCATCTGCATCTATTCTTACATGCTGCAAGCGGTTGTTGCAAGTGCAAACTCTTTCTTCAATATTATCATCAATTTGATCCTGTTTTGCATGGTCAAACCCTATACATAGCTCGATTTTATTTTAGACTAGACAAGCTTTTTTTAATCTGCGTACACACTAGTCACTACACTTCTGAAAATAATCTTCAAAGGTAAAATATTCAAAGTAACAAAAACATAACGCTTACAATACATGTTATGAGACGCACACTGCGAGGAACTTAAAAAAATATTTTTCTTTCTTTCTTTCTTTCAAATTTAATCATCAAAGCATATGCGGCATCAAAAGGTTTACTAAAATCTAGAATATTAAGGTGTACCTCAATGAGGTGTGAGGGGAGTTCATAAAATAGATATATGAATATTGTTCTTTTTTTTTCACTTGTTCATAAAGTAATATAAGATCAAGTGTGGGCGTAAAAGTGACATATTTACGACTATGCGTGGTCTGGATAACAGCGAACTAAGTATTGCTACGAAATTGCTACGAGTTCTACGAAGCTCGTAGACGGATAATATTTTTTACATTATAACGATACCCAGTAGATTAAACTGCGGTATTTTATCGTAGCTCTTCGTATCGAGGAGAGCTAAATATATATCGCAGATAAATTATATATATTTCGTAGCGAAATGAAATTATTATGAATAAGTAGGTATGTTGAACAGACTATAAATAAAACTGTTACGATATTTTTTATTTTAACTAAAATATTGTGGAAAGCTTATATTAGTATTGTATTGTATTGTATTTATTTATTCATTAACAATTTTTACATTGTGTTTGAACATCGTTTGTACACATAAATTGCATATATAAATAAAAAACATAAGAAAATCAACAATCAAAAGAAGTGAAAAATATCATGACACGTAAAAAATAACAGTGTAATTACATTATACCTCTGCTGTCAGTATAAAATCTATTTATTTAATATCTCATCGACTGAATAATAACACCCCTTTAACAGAAAAGCCTTCAATTTGTCGTGGAACTCTCTTTTGTAAATAATGGTTTTTAAGTCTAGAGGCAGTTTGTTGAAAATTCTGATGGAGTTGTAGAGCGTACTATGCTTTACGACGTCCAGGCTAGGCACAATTTTGTTTTGAAAATCTTTCCTGCGAGTGCTTTCTCTAACCCTTCTCTCATCATCAGATTCATAATCGTGTATATGCTTAGCAAAATTGTTTAGCAGTACCAAAATGTATAGGCTGGGAACCGTCAATATGCCTAAATCTTGGAAGTGAGTCTTACACGACTCTTCCTGTCTTATCCGTACTATAGTTCTTATGACTCTTTTTTGTTGGATAAAAGCTCTTTGAATGTTGTATCCATAGCTGCCCCCCCCCAAAAAAGAATACTGTATCTCAGTCTTGACTCCACCAATGTATAATATACCATCTTTAAATGCTCCAGATTGACTTCATTTCGAAGACTACGCAACACATAGCAAGCCGAGCTTATATTTCCTTCCAAATAGGAGAGTTCATGTTTCCAATTTAGAAATTCATCCACGTGTACTCCCAAGAACCTAACAACTTCCGTATTTTGAACTTGTTTGCCCTCCAACACACAATCAAGTGTCATTTTATTTTGAGCCGTGGATTTAAACAAAATAGCCTTGGTTTTACTTGGATTTAGTTTTAGACTATTTACCGAAAACCAAGTTGAGAATAACTTCAACACCTCATTCACCTTTAAACTAAGAGCGTTTATATCATCCGCGGATACCACAGCATTAGTATCATCAGCAAACATTACCAGTTGTACCTCCGGAGGCGATATTTTAGTGACATAATTAACTAGGTCATTTACAAATATTATAAACAGAATTGGGCCCAGAATTGAGCCTTGCGGTACACCAGTTTTTATTAGTGACATTGTGGACTTATGAGACTCTTCGTACCTAACTATTCCATGGGTTGTCATTTTGTTTGTGATAGCTTGGATCTCTACATACATTTTTCGATTAAGTAAATAAGACCTTAATAGTTCTCCTGCTTTGCCTCTAATGCCGTAGTGATCCAGTTTTATTAGCAGCAGCTCATGGTTAATTGTGTCAAAGGCGGCGCTCAAATCCAGGAAGAGTCCAGCAACTTTCTTTTTGCGATTCATTTGACTCAGTATGTCTTCGATTAGTGCCCCTATTGCGTCTTGCGTACTTACATTTTTTTGGTAACCGAACTGCCTCATGTTCGATTACCAAAAAAATGTAAGTACGCAAGTTGGTACCAAGTTGGTACCAATTGTACTCTTACAAACCATCAAAAATGCTCATAAAAACCTTTTAAATTTTGAGTAATAGCATCACAATAATGTGAATAACAAAGTATAAGCATATTAAAATTACTATCTTAAGTTTTTTAATTCAATATCAATTAATTTATTAATGAAATTACAAAACTCAAATCAGAAATTAAAAATAAAAAAATAAATTTATTTGGTTGCGCTACAAAATTGATCCCATGACCTCTTATTTAGTTAATTGTTTTTCAGTTATCAAGAAAAAATACCTACGTAGAAATTTTATGTTGAATTGTTACACTCACAAGGCATTTGGAATAAAATTTCACAATCATTGCCTTTTGTTTTTCAAGGCGCAATAGTATTAATGTAACATTAAGGTAGCGTCGTTATTCTAAAGAAAAGGCCAAACTCTTTTCATTTTTATCAGAAGGATCAAATCGAAAAAAAAACTTCAAATAAATAAACATAAAAAGTCTTTATTTTGTGTACACGTACAAATAATGTTGTACACAAAGGAGAGATTAGCGATGAATTTTCTGATAAACCTATGAGTTGTTATAAAAAGTGAAATGGCAGGATATTTAAAAGTATTATGTGAAATAATGAATCAGTATTGGTTTGCATCGCATACTTTTTTTTTTTTCCGTGCGGAAATCCCCTCGGATACCCCCCCTGCCGGAGCCGGAAGGGGAGGTTATGTCGGACTCGAACCGACTAAAACCGCACGCCGACTGTGGGTCTTGGTGCTAGGCCGGAGGTGAGGTTGTCATAGACATATCCCTCGCACCCCGGCTGACCCAGGGCCATCCCTTACGGTCTGGCCCTCCTCAGGAGGGGGGACAAAGGTGTCCCCAACTCGCCCCTGGGAAGGGGAGGCGCGCTGTTCAGCGCGCCGCCGCCGTGGCCTGATTCTGCTGGGGTGACAGGCGGCTCCTCCCGTCACCTCCAGGCCCGCGCTCATGGGGGACGGAGGTCAGTCAGTGCCCTCCCACGCCAGAGTTGCCTGCGCGCGCGGGCGGCGCGATCCGCGAGTCTTTCTCGCTCGCGCCGCCTCTCCCGCTCCGCCGTCTCCTTCACGACCATTACCTTCTCGCTGAAGGAGACGCCGGCCGCCCACGCATCCGCGCAGCGGACCATTGCTGTGAGCAGGGTGGCGAGGGTGAAAACTCTCACTCCCAGGGCCGCCACTAGCTCCCGCCTCGGTCCGGCCCATGCCGGACACTCGGTGAGCGTGTGCAGCCCCGTGACCTCGCTCGCGTCGCAGTGATGGCACTCGGACGTTGGCTCCTTTTCGATCCGACACAGATGTCTCCCGAAGCACCCGTGCCCGGTGATAATCTGCGTCAGTCGATACGAGAGGCTGCCATGTGGCCTCTCGAGCCATTCCCCCATGATGGGCATTACCGCCTCTATGACGGCATGCCCTGCGCGTCGTTGCTCAAGTCGTCGCTCCCACTCCGCCACCATGATCCCGTGGAGCCGGGACCTCTCGGCCCGAATGTCTTCGGGCTGGGAACGTATCCCCGCTCCCGCGCCTCCTTACGGAACCGATACAGTGCCGGGTTTGCATCGCATACTTGCATAAATATTAACTAAATATATTTCACTTCTTGTCCTATGTTAATGACATGGGCAACTGCATCACCAACAGCACATGCTATCAGTTCGCTGACGACACCTGTCTTGTGATAGCTGACAGAAATCCGCAAGCCGCATGCGAACGACTACAACAAGACATGAATGCCCTTGCACGATGGTGTCATGATGCTGGCCTTGTGCTTAACGCAAGCAAAACCAAGCTACTTGCAATTAAATCACCATATATCAAACAACAATCTATTCAAGGTATAATAGCCCACAACCATGCCTGCCTGCATGCTACCGGTGCTTTGAACTGTAACTGCCCACCTGTAGATTTGGTCAAACATCAGACTTATCTTGGACTACTAATAAATAATAAATTTAACTGGAGCCACCACATCGAACAAGTTTACTGAAGTTGAGTTCACTGAACCAATTTTGATGAAACTTGGTATAGGGGTAGATTAGACCTTGAGAAAGGACATAGGCTATGTTTGGTTGTGATAACCGACATCCACGCGGGCGGAGCCGCAGGCAGAAGTTAGTTCTGTATAAAAATATAATTAGAGTTAGAAAAATAATCTTATTGGAGTGCAAAACTTGACATCCTCCCAACTTGCTAGTTTATGTAAAGAAATCTCAACGGCTCGAGGCAAGGCGGTTCTGAACAGGTGCTAGTTTGATAAATGACTTTCCCAGACAAATTTGTACGTACAAGAATTTACATTGCCCGTACAGAAATAAATTTTGTAAGTGCTGCTTGACGCATTCTTGCAACACTGTAAGAAGATTTATCATACAACAAATTGTTACACAGTATCCTATCTTGTACAGTGGGCAGATGGAAGGTATTCGCTTACAGGCTTGATAAAGTGCTCTGCTACTCATAGTTAGTGTCTAGAACTTCGTTTCTTGGCTTTGAAGAATAAGCAACGGGTAAATAATATCGTCTTTATCAACGTGGACTTGATAACTAATTTAGGAAATATAGATCCGTAGTTGCTTATTTGAATGAATTTTATATAGCACTAGCTGTCCCGGCGAACTTCGTACCGCCAATTTTTTAGATTCCGTTCCCGCTGCACCATTTAGGTGGATGAAAAATAGATGTTGGCCGATTCTCAGACCTACTCAATATGCTCACAAAATTTCATGAGAATCGGTCAAGCCGTTTCGGAGGAGTATGGCAACGAAAACTGTGACACGAGAATTTTATATATTAGATTTATTAACTTTAAAATTCGAATACATCGGGAAAAATGAAATGCTCAAGTGGGACTTGAACCCACGACCTTTCCCTTATAGGGGGAATGCTCTTCCAACTGAGCTATCCCCCTATAAGGCACACCTGAATTACTTCAAATTTCCCTACTCTTTATATCAGTCTTTAAGGGCAACAGTGAGTCATCTACCAACTTTCTTACGAACTGTTGGAACCAATGAATGATTTTTCAACCAAAATCAAAATCAAATTCAAGTCCCACTTGAGCATTTCATTTTTCCCGATGTATTCGAATTGTTGCTTATTGTTAAATAAATAACTTCGTATTGCCTCTAAAATTATTTTACTTATTCTCTGAATGTTACTGACAGAACAATCAGTATCCTAGCTTATCATCGTCATAAATGGGCATCGTTATCCCCTTAAGGCATCAATTTCAGATTAGTTATCCCCCGAATATTAACTCAGGTAAAACTTATTTGATTAGATGCCCGCGAAATGCCGCGGGAATTTGACCAGTTACTCACAACACTATTTCATACTGACAAACTATTAACTGTTAATATTTTAGATGTACTTGCCTAATTAGCGAAAATTTGATACGGTGGTATGTTATTGTGCATATGGTAAGTAAAGTAAAGCCAACTAAGCGAGAGAAAAAAGGTAAACAAAGTTTCAGCGGCTCCAAACATTTTGATTTGAAAATTATTACGTATGACTTCAAGCGCATTCCAGAAAGGAATAAAATTGATCATAAGAACATAAGAACTGTCAGATCCGCCATCTGACAGTTTAGAACCGCTAACGAAACACGTAACGTCAGCCTTAGTCGCGTACGTGTGACATGTGCGACAAGGACAGAGAAAATAATCGCTAGTTAACGCAACGTAACTCAGTAATGGACGGTTTGTTTACCTTTTTTCTCTCGTCTCGTTGGCTTTAGTTTAGGTAATATTACTATTTATTTCATTTCATTATAAGCGAGGAGTGACAAACCATCTGATGAAGCCGCCAAACTGAGAGTTATTATTCTAACATAGTAGGAGCCGTTAATGGAGACCCTCTTTCCTGAAACTCTGCCTTCAGCTTACAAACAGACGACAAGGTGAAAAATTACTAGATACCTATGAATACTGATTTCATTTACTTTTATTATTAAACTTTATGCGCATAATCCTCTACAGTCATTTCAACTAGGACACTGTAAATTTAAAACAAATGGTGCATGAACACATACATAAATTGTCTCATCTACTGAATAATTCAGTTTAAACATAAAATGTCAACATTTCCATAAACTGCAAATGAAAAGTGCTCCGTTTTATGAAGTTCAAATTTAGTTACTCTTAGCACAAAGAGCCATCCGCTTAACCATCAGAAAGTTTTATTTTACTGAAACTATATACCGGGAAACAAGATTAGTAGTGACGTCAGAACTCTGTATTTCATTATACAGGGTATATCCGTGCCTCGGAGAGCACGTTGAGCCGTCGATCCTGGTTATCATGCGAACATCTATGGCAGACGTTACGGGTAGTTGGAGCCCTTAAATGCCCGCAGAACGACCTCCGTCCTCCATGAGCGCTGGCCTGGGGGTGACAGGTGGAGCCGCCTGTCACCCTAGCAGAAGCAGGCCGCGGCGGCGGCGCAAAATGCGCCTCCCCGTAACCGGGGCTAGATGGGGACACTGTGGTCCCCACAACCCGAAGGGGGCCATCTCGATAGAGATGGTCCTGGGTCTGCCGGGGTGCGAGAGATATGCTTTTGGCAATCTCACCTCCGGCAACCAAGGACCCAAGACGGCGTGCGTTTTAGTCAGTTCGAGTCCGACATAACCGCCTCCACCGGCTCCGTGGGGGGTATCCGTGGGGATTTTTCGCACGATTAAAAAAAAAAAAGCCCTTAAAGGCTAACAAACTGGTCTAAGTGTAACACTTCGATATCGTCAATGAGTTGTGGAGTTCAGATGGTTGTCGCTTCATAGGAATAATCAAAGCTTCTTCTTCAGCTTGATCTAAGTTAGACTGGAAAATATGGACCCCAGACTCGGAAGTAAAATCCTGGAACGCTATCGAAATTATCGCAAGGATGGATAGGAGTACAGTGTGAAATACTTCTGTAATATGATTAAAACCATTGATGTACAGCCAGCGTCAGAGAAAACAGACCCCCTCAATACTTAAAGAATATCGCCGCCTGCGCCGGCCGCGTCACATGACTCACGAATGACGTCACGTGATGCGATCGTCGCAGAGCTGCGAACGAGCGAGCAGCTTCATCTGCCTTTTATTTGCATGTTCATATTTCAATTTTCTGATATTTTTCGTCATTCGGCTCAATTTTAAACCATGATACAATAAACTCACAAAAAGATGCCACTGCCGCTTGAGGATACGAACCCGCATCCCCAGCGCCAGCCGATCACTTAGACCGTGCCTTATACCACTAGGCTATCGGTTCACTTAATAATAATGACAAAAATATGAATAACATTACTCCTTTTATCGAACAAAGTTGATTACGGTGTAATTTTCTAGACCTTAAGGTTTAAATTTCAACTTCCACCATATGTAACATTAATAATAGAAGATCAAACGAACTTCTTGAAGTGAAGTTCGATCATTATTATATGAGTCGCTTCATTCGAAGATACAATTAACAAGGTAGTCCTTTTATCCAATAGGCATTATTCGCACGTTTAGAGAATCGATTCATAATCGATGTTCTTTTTTTTTTTTTTTAAATTACACCGCCGACATGCTGTCAAGTGAGTGTCACTTCATTCCTGTTTAGAGATACCATTTACCATTTCACTAGAAGTTTTTTATATTGGAAGTGGGTGGGTGGGAACTTTGTATCTTCGAATGAAGCGACTCATATAATAATGATCGAACTTCACTTCAAGAAGTTCGTTTGATCTTCTATTATATTTCGTCGCTTCATTCTTCAGATACAATTAACAAGGTAGATGTTCAGAGACAGTCAAGGGTTATAATGTTTTGAAATCAGTAAAACATTCATAATGTAAAGTATAGAAAAAACTTTTATTTGTTAACATAATTATACATTTATATTCGAATTAACTTCTGAATAAATTTTTCAATCAATCGGTTTTCAATCAAATTATTAGGTACACACGTTAATTTTTAAACGTTACAAACAGCTCGAGCGAATTGCCCTTCGTCTGTTGCTGGGCGATTATTGTGTCGATGCAGACACCTGCGGATGCCGCAGCCGAGGTGGAGGCATGACGAGTGCTATGAGCACTGAATATTGAAATGTCGACGCCGCTTTCCGCAAGTGTCTGCTTTATCCACCTACTTATGGTTTGTGAGGTTACTCTCTTAAATGGCTTTTTGTAACTCAGTAAAAGATTGTCTGTGCCTTCAGTTCTTAAATTTGAGGTCATCAAAAGATAATCTTCCAAGGTTCTTGCGGGACAAATACTTGGATTATCTAAGAAGTAAGGTAATAAGAGCACAGGCTGCTCACGGTTAGCAGCCGAGGTCTTGATTAAATCAGATATTACGATTTTTATTCCTGTGGGGGTTTTATTAATATTGGTGATATTAATTAGGGCTAATGTTTGTACACGTTGGGAAGTACACAAAGCTAATAAAACAGTTAATTTTTTTGTTAATTTAGCTAGGCATAGTTCACTGTTTGGGTACCATGTGCAGACATGATCAAGTACAATTTTGGGGTCCCATGTCGTAGTATATTTGGGACGAGATGGTTTTTGCCTGTAGAAAGCTTTTAGTAGGCGTCTGATTCGTTCGTCTGACCCGACATTATTTTCTAGAAGTAAAGATAGGGCAGATCGATGGTTGTTAAGCGTCCCATAGGACGCACCTTTATTAAAAAGCTCAACCAAAAACGTAATTACCGCTGACAAAGGCGCTTCATAAGTATTTTCCTTGTTTTCTAAGCAAAATGACCACCACAATTTGTAGGTAACTGAATATTGTTTCATTGTATTATCCGAAATTGAAGCCAGCATCAAATCCAGTGCTATTTCTGGGGTGTCTAGTCTAGCAAATGCTTCCCTGAGAGCGTTGCGGCCCCCAGGGAAAGACTGTGGTGGAGCCGGTGATGTGATCTGTAATTTGAACATAAAAGATTTCTTTTAGGTTCAAATATTACAATTCTTGATACAAGCATTCTTTTAAGAAGTGGAAACCATGCTTGTCCAGGCCAGTATGGGAAAACTAGAATACCAGTAGCTTTATCGGTAATGATTTTTCTTAAAACTTTTAGAATGAGAGAAAAAGGTGGAAATGCATAGAAATAAAAAGTGTGCCAGCTAATAGTGAAGGCATCAATTAACATTGCGTCGGGGTCTGGTTTCCAGGAGATGTACTGGCGACATTTGGCATTAGTACGAGATGCGAATAGGTCGACTTGTGGGTCACCCAGAGTTTGAACTATCTGTTGGAATGCCCATTTTGATAGTTCCCATTCAATATCGACGTTAGTTTTACGCGATTCGTGATCGGCTTCAACATTATCATGTGTATTGATGTATGATGCAAACAAAAAGATCTTACGCATCTCACACCATTGCCAAATTGCTTTTGCTATATTATTTAAATGAGGAAACCGAATACCTCCCATGCGGTTTATGTAGCATAAGGCTGTTGTATTGTCAACACGTAATAATATTGTACAATTAGAAAGGGTACTGGCAAAGCATTTTAAACCTAGAAAAACTGCTAATAATTCTAAGTGATTAATGTGGAAAGATAATTCCTCTACTTTCTATCCGCCGTTAGCCCGTTTTCCATAGCAAAAAGCACCCCAACCAGTTTTTGAAGCGTCAGTGAATATTTCTAGCTCAAATTTATTATCAAACCTCAAGATATTATTTGTTGAAAATATATTTTGTTTCCACCAGAATAAGTCAGGTAAAATATTATCTGTTAACTTAATTTTTACGTTAAAATCTTGATATTTTTTCAGGGCTAGGTATTTTTGTCGCTCTAGGGTTTTTATGTATAACCAACCGTACTTCACTGCTGGACAAGCAGCAGTAAGCACTCCTATAAATTGTGAAAGCTCTCTGATGGAACATTTAGGCAGAGACATAAATTTATTAACTAACTGCATGATACCTTTCCGTTTTTCTTCCGGTAAGTTTAAAGTCATGTCTACGGTGTTATATATGAAGCCGAGAAATCGGCAAATTTGGCGAGGTTCGAGGTTACTTTTATCATAGTTAACGACGAAGCCCAGACATTGCAGTAACTTTACAGTTCTGTTGACATTGTCTTGACATTCGGTATACGTATTTGCTATACATAAGATATCGTCTAAATATATGACCGATTTATGGCCCTCATTACGTAGATAGTTTATGACTTCTTTCATTAACTTTGTAAAAACCCTAGGAGCTACCGAGAGGCCATAGGGCATGGCGTTAAATTCGTAACAAACTCCCCCAAATTCAAAACGTAAGAATTTACGGTGTGTCTTTATTATAGGTACTAGAAGATATGCCTCTTTTAAGTCTATATTTGCCATGAAGCCCAGTTTAGGTACTAATCTGGCCGCTGTTCTGTGGTCCTCCATTTTAAAATGAGTGGTATCAACAAATTTGTTTAATGATTTGAGGTTTAAAATAAATCTTTTAGTCCCATTGGACTTAGGAGCTAGAAATATACTAGAACAAAAATCATTTTTTTGATCTAACGCAAGGAGATATAGCGCCGAGATCTAGTTATTAATTGACTCCAAAATATGACTGCGATCAGAAACGGACAGTAGATTACTAGGTGATAAAGTTTGTTTCACTTTTTTGGAAAACGGTATGGAATACCCATCTAAGATCCACTTAAGTACTTCGGAATTATTAGTGATGTGAAGCCAGCAGTTATAGAAATGTTGGATTCTTCCAGCATGTACCTTTATTGTTGACCCGTCACACGCGGCTGCCTGTTCCGAGTAGGCTGTTTCTGCTGGGTGGAGCCCGCAGGTTGGTTCTTCCGGCCCGCTGGAATAGTTCTGCCTCGCTGACCTGCCCTCCCCCCCCTGTTCGACGAGAAGCGAGGAGGGCCCATCCAGTTTCCCGGCTGGCGCGAATGGCTAGTTGAAGGCTGATAATTCACGGGAATAGATGTGGATTGGGTCTTAGGGTTTGGAGGTGGCTTTTTTATTTGTAGACCCTGCTTCTCTATAACCTTAGTGGCTTTTATTTTTTCGGAAAGTTTACTTCCGAAAAGTGAGTCGTCTCGCTCCACGTCCTGTATTATATTCAGGAAGGCTTTGTCTAAGCCTGGTGTAATCAGCCTCTTTCGTGACTCCGTTTCGATATGATGCAGGTCACATAATATACGACACCTGTCGCTTAATAACTTTATGGCTTGTAGCCTATCTTTGCCATCCTCTAGCAACAGCTCTAGGCCTTTGTTAAAAGCGGTTATGCCCTGACCCAATTGCTGTTGCACAACCTCTATTTTTTTGTCGCGAGTTCGCGCACTTTCGGTTATAGCGGCTGAAATTTCTGGATTCAATTTCGGCGCTTGTAAGAATGAACAATTTTCTGGAATTGTGAAATTTTGACTGAGTTTCTCTTTGGCGTCCTTATTAAGGCCCTTTTTCAATATAGGCAGCCAAAGGTGCGAGAGTTTCTCGTGAATTTTTGGACCAAATTTAGGGGTTTCTTCGGTGGCCTCCCCTAAGGCGGACAGAGTGTCTGGATCTAGCTCTGGTGTGACCGGTTCTCAGGTCGGCACCAGTGCCGATTCGTTCTCCTGGCTAACCTCCTTGTCAACTACATTAACCACTTCCAACACGGGTTCGACTCCAGTGTCTGAAAAGACAGTCGATAACAAAATGTTATTTAGAGGGTACTTGGAGAAAAATTCCGCCGAAGAAAGAAAAAAAATATAATAAAGTAATTAATTATTCATGTTAGGTACGTAGATAACAGCCTTTGTGAGGATACACGATCCACCTCCCGGCATTACGTACTTTAGGTTATGTCAATGTAGACATAAAACTGAGATTGTAATCACCTTTTCGATGATTACGAAATTCCCACGTGATAACACACGGTTAACCTCTAGGGATTAGATTACCTTCGTGATGACACACGGTCAATCTCCAGGCGGAATATGTAGACAAATATTTCGACTATTAAAATCACTTAATAATGGTTGAACTACTAACCTGACTGGTCAGAATCCTCTGACGAGTACACTATCCGGTTGTACTTGCGCTGTTGCGTTTCCAGCTTGCGAAGTTTACGCCGATATCTACTAATCTTTTCTTCATTATTCCTTTTCGGCATATTTGAATTTGAATATATATAATTTTCACTAACGTTGTAAGGCACGTGCGAACGTTGCCGCGCTCGGAAGAAGAATGAAGTGACACTCACTTGACAGCATGTCGGCGGTGTAATTTAAAAAAAAAAAAAAAAAGAACATCGATTATGAATCGATTCTCTAAACGTGCGAATAATGCCTATTGGATAAAAGGACTACCTTGTTAATTGTATCTGAAGAATGAAGCGACGAAATATAATTACTCAATTGACTAAGAGATAAGGTTGAAATTTGTATAGATTTCTTTTTTAGTTCAATAGATTACGCTTGATACAGCTTGTTTCACTACCGTCATGTTTTACTTAAAAAATTTATCTGCTATATGAGCTGTGGCTATAGTATTATAATATCTGTTACAGCGCGCTAAAGTTGCAATTAGAATACTTCTTTGCCTTATTTCCTAAACTGTGATTGAAGGTAACTTTATAATTCGTAGTAATTTGCATTGTTGTATTAATCCTCCTCGTAATATTATTCAATTTATTAAGTTTTTGATCAGTTTTTTGACTAAATTGAAAGTATGGTTCGATTAACAACATTTATAAAATTGTTGTTCTCTGGGAGCAAGAACAAAGCATAAAGAAAATAGCACGAGATATGGGCAAAACGGTAAGAGTTACGATAAAAATACCTATATTATATACCTATTTATATTGCTTGATTAAGCCATATAAGTAGGTATATAATATCATGTATAATATATTATATTATATTATTTATATATTATTATATTATCATGTTATATTTTCATTTACAAGTTAGTTTTTTGGAGTTTCTTTTATTTATTATCATTTTCATTACAGAGGAATACACTGCGTAGATGGATGCGAAGGTATCAAGCGACGAGTTATATAAATGTGAACGCCAAGGACCTCGCCCAGTTGCTTATACTCATGAATCAGAGCGGCACCGTGATATTGTGGAAGCTCACTCAGTGGCACCCTTCAAAACTACGCGCGCAAGTGCTGAGACTTTTGGAGTATCGCTGAGCACTGTTCGACGACATCTACACGCTGCGAACATCCATAATTATAAGCCAGCCAGAAAGATTCAACTTACTGACGATCATCGCACCAACCGAGTAAATTTTGCCACTCGTTATTTAAATTCCGACTGGGAAAACGAAATTGTTATATTTACCGACGAAAAATGCTGCGCTTAACATTAGGTAAGTTAATGATTATATTCTGTAACAAATAAATATGTATAAATAAACCTAAAACTTGATTATTCTAAATTATTATTCTCTACCCCGAAAAATATATATATATAAATATATACACATATATATACATATATATATGTATATACATATATATATATATATATATATATATATATATATATATATATATATATATATATATATATATATATATATATATATATATATATATATACAAATAAATATGTATATATTTTAATTATTATTGCTGCTGACATTGTTTTACATATTGCAACAGATTTGAAAATGTTTATTATTTTAGGTTACTGAGGATGGATGTGGGCCCAGGCGAGCTAGTGGAAATGGGTGGCCGCATGAACAGTGAGCGATACCTTGATGCGTTGAAAGACGTAATGCTGCCTTCAGTGCGAGTCGCATATCCAGAAGGACAAATTTACCTGGTTCAGGATAACTCTTCAGTGCATCGGTCCCGAATTGTGCAAGACTGGCTAAATGCACAAGAAGATAGAACGGTGTTTGAGTGGCCGGCTAAAAGCCCGGATCTTAATCCTATAGAAAACTTGTGAGGTCAGATGGTTTTAAACTGGGACTCAAGTGAAATAAAGTAAAAAAAAATGGATGAAGAGGTAAACAGAACTTGGGAATTAATGCGAAATAGTGCCGCATGTTTTAATATGGTTTCGGGGATGAAAAGTCGTCTTCGATAAGTGATACAGTGAGGGCCATCCTCTCCGTTATTAATGCAGTTTATCGATTCTTAAACAGGACAAATCTTTGTGTGATGAACACGATTAGGTATTTGTTATGTGTCTGGGTGTAATTTATCTAAAAAAATATCTAAAATAAATATTATATCAGTTGTCTAGTATCCTTATCAGTTATCACATTAAGGTGCTATTTTGGGCTAGATGACGCTGTGTATAAAGTGTCCTAACATTCATAATAATAATAGTATATTATTAATATTCCATTACTCTTGTTTACAAGTTTAGTAATCTTCTAATTTGTTAACGATGCACCATCTGACCTCACATATTTTTCTAATGCTGTGTTAAAAGGGTTACTTATCAGAAAATGTGATCAAAGAGGAAGATGTATATTGCTATACCGTTATAGTTTAGCATGTTGGTTCTTTCTTTGTGATTCACAGGCACAAATAACATTTCATTTTTCAACCATTCTTTTATATTCGAAGATTATTCAGAGTGTAAAAAAATTATGTTGGCAACTTTAAATATAAATATTGTAGTTATGTTTCTAGAATTATCTAATATTAAACATTTTATACTTCACTTAGGGTATTGTGTTTTGTCAATAAATTTAGGTCAGGTGAAATCTAAAAATAAGTAACCCTAATTTAACTCAGATAGAAAAACTGTATACTCAACCAGGAAATGACCTCCATATAGTCTTATAAATGTAATTCGAGAAATAAATTAATATTGTTTATGCAACAAGCCTATTTTTTCTTACAAACCTCATACCTACTATAAAATTTGATTCCTTAAATAATAATTAACAAAAAGTGCTTAAGAGACTAAAAAAATAATTACATATATGAATACAAAAAGAACTTCACGTCCGAGGATTTGAACCCCCGCTTCCCGTATACTCAAAGCGTCGGTCATAACCACTAGACCAACATGCCATGTACGTAATGAATCAAAAAACTTCAATACTTTCATGTCATTATCAAGGGGGGTTCGTTTTCTCTGAAGCTTACTGTACCTACCATGCGATTATCAATACAGTTGAATTATATAATGTCAGTTTGAAATAGATCGGGGAAAAAGAAGTGCTCAAGTGGGTCTTGAACCCACGACTTTTCCCTTACCCCTGTATGGGAAAGGTCGTGGCTTCAAGACCTAAGAATGCTCTTCCAACTGAGCTATTGAGCCACACCTGAATCCCTTCAAATTTCCCTTCTCTTTATATCTGCTTTTAAGGGCAACGGTGGAACTCAAAAAGTTAGCATAATAAATGCTATAAAAATTTCATTCATATTATAATGTCAGATGACATTTCAACAACATCTACACCAGTAACAATGATATTGGTTAGGAAGATAGTTCCTAACGAATATCAGGTATTGAGAGGCCTATGTCCAGCAGTGGACTACCGCGGGCTGATGATGATGGTGATGATCAGGTGTTATTTGATGTAACACTGGACCCTGTCGGGTACAGATGGGTACAGCACAATATTTTAACTAATTGTAATTAGGTAGTATAAAAAAGAAGAAGAAAGAAGAAGTTAACGTAGCTTTTATTTTCCCACGTAAAATTGCAAGCTAGTCATGATTGCTTCTATACCACGAACCAACTTGGCTCTAAAATGGGTAACTAATTAGACAGTAGTAATTTGGGCTGCGAATAGTGCCAAAATAGACTATAGAAACAGCTTGTAAACACTAATTTCGTACAGTTAACATCAGAAAGAAATTGACAAACAAAGTGCTCAAAATTATCTTAAACAGTTTGATTTGCTCTAAAGATCATTTTGAGACTTCGTCGTCAAGACGTTTATGACGCTGACTGTACAGGGAAGCTACTATGAAACATTCGCAACCTCGGGCTTGAACGCTCGAAAGACGTAAGCCACACAGGTACTATGCAGTCACTTTGGTTATTCTTCTTCATCGTATCAACTTATTCTGCACGGCTGTGTGTGAAACTTTTTTTTTATGTACTCAATCCTTTTTATTATTTATGGCTAGTCTGTGCAAAATAAATATATTTTTCTTTCTTTCTTTTGATAGTGTTTAGCTTATGATTTAATTTTAGAAAAGGTGAGATAATTCCTGACATATTTCGTGATAGGGGTAAATAATGCGACACCTGATGGGTTGTAATACTTCTACATAATTTCAACATCTTCATTGTCAACAATACAATAAATGAATGTATTAGGTGAAATGGGTGATTTCTGTTCAAATTTCGCCGTGATATTGTATGTTATGGCTAAATTTGATGCTGCTAGTAAGTTGTAAACTATCTGAGAACGTTGAAAATACAGTTAGTGTAGCAACAGCTGGCGATTGAGGAAGAGTAACTCGAAGTTTTTAATGATTTTTTATTGTTTTTTTTTTCACAGTTAAATCTGCTAGAAAGACTGTCATTGCTTTATAAATACGCGCGTAAATTAACTTATATCGCAGTAAATTTTGCCGTTCATAACCATTACTTTTTGAACTAAACGAATAACGGTACTTAAATTCCGACAATTTTAAAGCTCTTTGTTGTGAAAGGGCCCATTATCTCATTTATGTTTGATTTTATACCCCTGATATACGATAACTCACCCACTCTGCTCAACTAAACTTATTATCAAGCCTTTACCTGTGAAATTGCTGATTTTTAATGTAATATGATTTTTATTGGTACTTTGGTAAATGAAATATTAACTTTTCATTTTCTTTTCATACCGTAATAAAACCATATGGGCAAGAATTTAATTTATGTATCGCTAAACCGTTTAGAGGGAATTAAATTGCACATCAGGGTAATTGCAACATCGATCTTTATTTAAATGATTTTTTTATAGCATTTATTATGCTAACCTTTAAGCTCAGTTGGAAGAGCATTCCCGCATGTAAGGGAAAGGTCGTGAGTTCAAGTAATTTTTTTTTTCCGATGTTTTTCGATCGATCTTTATTTTTTTTTGTATCTGAAATAGGTTCCAGTACTCCCAGTGGGTTGTTGGAACAGGATTGGAATACGTGGGCAGAGCCAATGGCATCTACTGGTTATATACATATTGTAATTAGATATATCAGCAACTATCAAGATGTCTTAGAATGAAACACTGGAATAAATATTGCTAGAACGAAACCATGGAATAATTATTGCTATAGAAACATTATATCTTTTCTATCGACAAGACGTTAACGTGTCAAGCAAAACCTACGACATACTTTTGTAATACTTTTTTTCACCGAATCCCAACGGATAACGGTCGTTATGTCCGACTTGAACCGACTAAATACGCACGCCGTCTGTAGGACGTAGACTGCTAGAGGTGAGATTGCCGAAGACATAATATAGGTATCTCAACATCCCGGCCGACCCAGGACAATTTCTTTCGAGCTGTTCAGAACTTCGGGTGTTCACATCTAGCCGCCGGGTATGCGGCGGCGCATATAATTACGCCACCCTCTAACCTACGACATACTTAAAAATAAAAGTAAAAGCATACCTACTTGGGTAACGACATTACAAAAGGTTTATTACACTGCTTAACTCAAAATCCACTGGTTTACGTTTTTGTAATATTTTTCTTCCTTTTCCCAAAATAAGCGTTATAGCTCCATGGAGACAGTTATTTCAATAAATTCATACAAAAACCGCATATTATTTTCCTTTACGTAAACATATTTACTCATTTCTTTTACAGGCCTTTTTTCGTTTACTTTGTGAACTTGATATTGTATGTTAATAATTAATGGTTGTATTAAAAATGTTATAAAAATCTGTTTATTGATAATATAATCAATCAGTCTTTTTGTTCGGCCATTTTGTTTGTTGTCCTGTGGTTTAATGATATTCAAAAGAAGACAAGATAACAATATATCTTCTATCTATCTTCTTCTATATCTATCTATCTTCTTCTATCTATCTATCTTCTATCTATACAATAATAAATCTGTAACCGATCGATGTCTGTACATGGAAAGAAAATGAGAAAAATTGTTATTTGGCTTCTATTACGTTTATAAAGTCCCCCACTTTATAAACGTAATAGAAGCCAAATCAACGTTTTTTGGAATTTTTGTCTGTTTGTCTGTTTGTCTGTTTATCTGTTTATCTGTTTCTCTGTTTCTCTGTTTCTCTGTTTGTCTGTGAGTTTGTGCACGCTAATCTCAGAATCGGCTGAACGGATTTGGTTGCGGTTTTCACTAATATATTGTGGTAGGCTTCACTTAACATTTAGTGTTTGTTTTATTGAAATCGGTTCATAAATAAAAAAGTTATGTTAATATCCAGCATGTCACGGCTAACAATTTGTGATTGTTTGAATAGATCGAACCAATAAAGCAGCAACAATGCTTACAAGAAGATATTATTTCGGTCATAGGAATCTGAAGAACTTCGAGAGGCCAGAGTTCTACATCTCAGCCAAGTCAGGTCAGGTTACTGCAGAATCTACGGCACAGCATGTGTCTCGATAGAATTCACATTGTTCTCGAACGATTTTCTCTCGAATCCAACAAATTAGTAAGCAGCTGGTTCGATAAAAAGACTCCTGGCTTTCATAATTAATATCATCACGCTATTATAATAAGGAATGGGACAGAATGTTTTTATGACATAATATGTAAACGTCTATTTCACACAACGATTTCATAGTAGCTGTGGCTCATAGGTCTGCGGTGGACTTATAACTTAGCTGAGTCGCGTTCGAATCCATCTAAAATGTAATTTTCCTTTTTTATGGTTTTTTATTTACTTTTGTTTAACTTTTTAATTTTATTGTATTTTTGTAAGTAAAATATAAATTCTATGCTTAGTATTCTATAGGTAGTACATAAAACTAGGCTGTGTGACAGTAATAGTAGAACTTATTATATAATATTCTTAGAAATATACAAAATTCTTCATTTCGGAGAATGAAAAAGTGGTCCCACCCGCCTGAGAAGTTATAAAACTGAAACTGGTATCCCCCATTGATACCGATTCCACCACATCGGGGCAAGCGCAATATTGGAATCAAACCGAATAAAATTTAACAGAGGAATTGGGGGCATTGGGGGTATTCTGGGGTTAGGTACCCCAGTAAACCTGCCTTGGTTACCTATCATAAATAGGCGGTCTCAACGTGAAGAGCAGGAATTGCTTCGGCTAGGGTGATGGGTAGCCTAAGCTATCAACATCAAAGCCGCGCTCATGGAGGAAGTAAATCGTTGCACCTTCTCTGAAGCACATTACGTATTCTGGGAGATAGTTGTCCCTATCGTATTACCGTCTCTACCATGGTGAATGTTCTGATGAGCTATTCCAATTATTTCCACCCTCTCCTTTCCTACACAGGACAACGCATGCAAGGCTCAGATGTCATCCACATACGGATCAGAATATTCCATCAAGAACCATGCGGTTTGGTGACCCATTCTTATGTCGCACCATTAAAACCTGAAATCCCTGCCAGCTCACGGTTTACTTCTTCCTACAGTCCTGGGTCCTTTAAGGGGGGCGCGAAAAGGCTTCTGAGGATCCCATAAAGATGAGTGCCACCATTGTTAAGATGGTACACGATGGTACATGAAACTATTTCGAAGTCTTTGCCTTTAGCTTAACATCAGTCGAGGTGAAGTTAAATTGACGTGTCCTATATAAAAAAAACTCCGGATCTTAAAAAGAAGAAAACACATCTGTGGGCAGAGCAATACAGTTCTTAACCGCCTGATAAAGAAATGAAGTTCCGAACAGCTTGGTTCGAGGTGGCATTATTTCTACCGTATGTGACTGACGGAAGGAAGGAGGGATTAGTTGAAAGAATCCTAATAGGCTATTTCACTCGCCGTGGTGCGGTAGAAATGGTAAAATACAGCCAGAGAGACAACGTCTTTATACAACTGCAGACATTATACAATGTTAGTGACCTGATGACTACCAACGCACGCCGCTGCGATATTATCGATTCCGTCTAATAAGTAGGTATCTAATAGTAAATACGTAAATCTATCCCAGAAATGATAACAGTACGCCAGGAGAAGCCAACCTATGTATTAGGTATATAAAAGATACCGCTGCTCCTATTATATAAAAGAGACTGAATGTGGGCAGAGAAACACTCAGTTCCGGTAAGTTTCATCAGACCAAAAAAATCCGCCACGTGGACATCAACTCCAGTATCAATTTGGAAGTATCTACATCATCTGCTGGAAACAAGCTTACCAATACAAGGAATATATAGCAAAATGAGGCTATATGACCCCATCCCAGTCAATGCTGTATCTGCTCTCTTGCCCCCTGTGCCCCTCTTCTCTACCTGTGTGTAAAACAATGAACAACGATGTGACTGTGGTAGATGGAATTTATCATAAAACTGGAACTACCCACCATTGGCTCGGCAAAGAAGAGAACCACTGCTCACTGCTCAGGGCGTGCAAGGCACCGGGTTTTCTTGAGACGATTTTGTGTAATACTTGATGAACTTATTTTAATTTGTTCAGTTAGTAAGTGGTGGCAGCATGTGTTAAGAATTTGGGAGGAAGGAAGAATATTTAAACCAATAAAACTGGTGAACATTACCCAGTCCACATATAAAAATGTTCATCACATACTTGATAATGATTTCGTCAGCAAAATGTTGAATTTTTCAAAATCCTTCCGCAATATTTGCCAAGCCCATAGAAGAAGTCTGTCAATTTTCGTAGTTTTCAGTAGTTTAGCCCTGTATCAGTCACTCAAAAGACTGTCTTCATAATATTTAATTTAGAAATACAAGGTGGAAGATGTCAAGCGAGTTTTCGAAATGATTTGAATACAGTTTTGTTTCTTTTTTAAAATAAAGAAATTTTTCCTTTGCGTAAAATTCACTATTTCCAGTATTTCGAATACTTCCGTTCAAGTTGGGATGAAAATCTTCCACCATGTTTAATAATGAGTTTGAGCTATTCCGAACTAAACGCGGACGAAGTCGCGGGTAACAGCTAGTACCAAATAATACTGCTCAATAACAACCACCTCAAAATGAAACCAAGTCAACATTACAAAAAGTACTAAAAGTTGAGCACCAGACTTAACTATTTCTAGACAATTTCAGTAAGAAGCTTCCTGAGATTCAGATGAACAGATACAAATCTTAAAGTACTAGTCTGGATAGCAATCCGGATTTATTGGAACTTAATTTACTGGATGAAGTCTTCATTAATGCATCATATTGTAATCAAATAATACAGTATATCCATATAACTCATTTATCAACAACATGAGGATAGTTTAGAAGCCTTTTTCATATCGTCATCTTTTAGAGCTGTTCCTGATTACATCCGAGGTTCTCGAATCGGGACCCGGGATCTGTATACTCCTTCTCCTCCCTTAGGTTTGACTAGGATTTATGAGCATTCTTGCTGTTTGAACTCTTCAACTCTGAAGATCTGGATCTGAGCCTCGTCGTCTATCAGTAGATATACCACCTCGGAAGTGCGATTCACTGGAGCCCCAAAATAATCCCAAAAGCTTAAAATCGTCAAAAATGTGCTGCGAAGTCTCAATCTTGGGCTTAATAGAGACATTTTGTGGATATAGTACAAACTATGCTTAATTAAAGTAACTTTGACCTCTTGAGGTTTCAGTGGAATTGTAAGTCTCGTTACGAAATAGCTAACAACAGTTTAATATTAGTCATGAAATCCAATTTCATTCTGGTTAGGATACTTTTAGATTACTTAATATAAAAGTTAAGAAGTGTGTAAGTAAGGGACGATTTTGACCCTTATTTTGTGGAAATATAGCCGGGCTGTGAGCAGGGGATATGAATTTATAAAATACGACGTTTGATTACAGACTGATCGAGAGAAATGTAATCTTGCGATGCATTTCTTGATTTCGCTGAGGATATTTAGGCATTCTTTTTCAAAAATTTGACCTTATATATTAATTGGATTTGAAAAGTCGGATATAAAGAGAACGGAAATTTGAAGTGATTCAGGTGTGGCATAATAGCTCAGTTGGAAGAACAGGCCCCTTGTAAGGGAAAGGTAGTAGGTTCAAGTCCCACTTGAGCATTTCATTCTCCCGATTTAATCGAATATTAATTGGAAGAAATTATCGATGTATGATACTGTTTAAATGAGCATACGTAGGTATCAAATTTTACGGGGATGATTTTTCTTTTATAAAATTACTTCTTCAGGGAAAAATGGTTTCCTTCAACGATGTTACATAATTTATGAGTTGGGTTTCGCTTCTCTTTGTCTGACTTCAAAACAAAATAATAGAAGCCATCGAAAGATATTTTGGCTACAGTTTCAATGCAAAAAAATCCTAACAGCGACCTCATTAACTTGCCTTGAATATTGTACTCAATGTTTTCTTATTTTGACCGGAAAAAAGGATTCAAACGAAGTTGGAAAAAATATGAGCGAGAGTTACTACCATGTTTTCACATTTACAACACCAACTTTTTTATAAAGCATTTTTATATGAGTGTGGTAACACCTTTCTAGGCATTGTAGGCGTCACATGCTTATAATTTTTTAATAATAATAATTTTCATCTCCGAAAACCTAAGTTTCAAAACTAGGCGACTTTATTCTATTGCGCGAAACTTTGCGAAAGCCAACAATTTTATCTTCTGCTGGACTAACCACGGGAGAGTATATATCCGGAAAAAAGAGGGGCTTCCTGCATTTCGTATAGATACTGAAGCAGATCTTTACAAAGTGGGGCACAGTGACTGACTAATCGTTATATATTGTACACATTGTTCCAATTTTTATTTTAAGTATTATGTTTCTGATATTTACTCTCTGTTAAAATACTTCTTTACCTTAATATATGTGGATTATTATGCTAAAATAGCTTATGCAAGCATTAGGACTCCCAAAGAAATCTACAGAACACAAAAATCACTCACACACTACACTTACTACTCCTATCTCACCACACTAACACATAACACCTATTACACACTATCTCATTACTACACCCACAAACTTACACACCTATTTTTACGCATTACCGCATTTTACTATGAACGACATAGTACCAAATACAGGAATCTGACGCTCAACTACCGCATAAAAGCGAAACTCACAGTCATTTCTCAGTGTAACCCTGATATTGCGAAGCTCACGACCTTAAAGCAGAAATTAAATAAATACGCCAGTTCAATGTCTCATAAACTAACTCAAATGAACTATGGCTAACAACGATGACATTTCTAGTGACCTTGAAAATTTTGCAATTTCAAATACATACATATTATTTCTCCCAGAAAACTGCTCCAGTATCATTCACAACACTCCGACATCTGTTACTATTCTACATATTAATATCCGTAGTATAAACTGTAATATTAATGCTCTTGCAGCTCTTTTGGAAAGAGTCAGCGTGAGATGCGATATAATCCTGCTGACTGAATGTTGGCTCAGTAAGGTGACCACCGAATGCCCACACTTAACTAATTATACGGCCCATGCAAGTGGTTTCAAAAACCAAAATGACGGTGTAGTCGTTTACCTTCACTCTGATCTCAACTGTTCGGTTACGGAGGAAGTGATATGTGACGCTAAATGCCTTCTAGTCAAATGCGGTGCAGACTTAGCTGTTGCTGCAATCTACCGCTCCCCATCAGTAACCAACACAAAATCATTCCTACACAGTCTTGATACTTTCCTAACAAAAATAGCTGCGATAAACTCAATCGCCATCATCGGTGACATTAATATTGATATCACACCTGTAAACAAAGACGATAGCTCTGAACATTATTTGAATTTAACTGCATCCCACGGCCTACTACCGGCACACGTACAACCAACGCGAAAACGCAAATGCCTTGACCACATCATGTTAAAGAGTCAAAAAAAATGTAAAACAATTGTCCTTGATTCTCCACTTACCGATCACGTCCCCGTTATCCTCCACATTGAATTAACAAACACTAAGCCTAAGTCAAAGACAAGCAAAGAAAGTCTTAACCTAAAAAAAACTGTCGATGACATTAAAGCTACCAATTTTACTAAAATAATGTGTAGCTCGGACCCTAATGAAGGTGCGGAAACGCTCGTGAGTACTCTTGCATCAGTCGTAGTAATGAATACCAAATTAACAAAGATTTCACACCGAAAAAGGATCATAAGCCCTTGGATTACACCAGGCTTACTGAGATGCATAAGAAACAAGGACACATTACACAAGAAACTCAATAAAGATCCTGATAACGCGACCTTAAAATTAACATACAACCGATATCGTAACTTCTGTAATAACTTATTAAAGAAAATTAAATGCCAATATAATTCAACAGAATTAGAAAAACACAAGCGTGACCCTAAAACTACCTGGAATATTATCAAAAATATTGCTTACATGACTAAGTCTTCACAATCCCCAACAGAGCTATTAAATATTAAAGTAGATCCTATACTTTCCATAAACCATGTAAACAATTACTTTGCGAACGTGGGTAGGGAACTGGCATCTAGAATTGTGCAAACAGAGAGTGAAAGTACAACAAAATACAGTAACATAATTAACAATCCTCTGGGTAATTCCATGGCGCTGTTCCCACTAGATGATACCGAAATCAAATCAATTATCATGAATCTTCGTGGTGACAGCGCTACTGGTACTGACAAAATCCCAGCCACTTTTGTAAAGGCGATCGCCCCATTCATCACTGTCCCACTCAAACATATTTTTAATTCCTGTTTATCTAATGGGGTGTTTCCCAGAGTCTTTAAAAGCGCACTAGTTCATCCTATACATAAGGGGGGTGACAGAAATAGTGTCACCAACTATAGACCAATATCAGTGCTTACTACTTTATCTAAAGTTTTTGAAAAAGCCTTGAATTCCCGACTGATGCAATATCTAGTACAAAATAATGTACTCTCTTCGAAACAATATGGCTTTCAAAAAAATAAATCTGCAGAAGACGCAGTATTGGAGCTTACAAATAGCGTAGTGAAAGCCCTAGATGAAAAAACCAAATGCCTAGCCATTTTCCTTGATCTTTCACGTGCCTTTGACACTGTTTCTGTTACCGCTCTGATAGGAAAAATGGAGAACATTGGAATAAGAGGAGTGGCCCTAGAACTTTTCAAAGATTATTTGACGGATCGCAGTCAACGTGTAAAAATAAAATCTTTGATCAGTGATGAGGCTCCTCTGAGTGACTTTGGCGTGCCGCAGGGTAGCGTCCTTGGCCCCACCCTCTTTCTCATTTACGTCAATGAGCTCTTTCAGTTAAATATACCAAATTGCCAAATATTTTCTTACGCTGATGATACAGCCTTACTAATTCAGGGAAAGACTTGGCATGATGTTCAAGTTAATGCTGAAAATGCCCTAAAAATTGTTATGACATGGCTAAACAACAATTTATTGACACTCAATCTCTGTAAAACCAGGTACGTTGCTTTTGCGGCTGGCATCCAATTCTTACCAAAGCCTGACTCCATCTCCATTCAAGCTCACGTCTGCACTAGCCCAAGGAATTCCGCATGCTCTTGTGAACCTATAGAACGTTCAGAAACTATAATATGTTCACGTTGATGCTACCCTAACCTGGCAACCGCACCTTAAGATACTAGTGGGAAGAGTTAGAAAACTCATCTTCGTTTTTAAACGACTAAGATCAACTTTACCGCGAAAATCTCTTATAACTGTATATTACGCCTTAGTCCAATCTCTTTTCTCCTATTGCATCACTGTCTGGGGTGGTGCCTTCAAGACTCTAATACTCGGAGCTGAAAGGGCACAAAGAGCGATATTAAAGGTCATGATCAAAAAGCCGCGAAGGTACCCTACTGAAGTCTTATATGCCGACACTGGGGTTCTATCGGTCCGGCAAATGTTTGTCTCCCAGGTAATCTTACGACAACATGCATCTACAGAATATCTTCCTGAAAAACTGAGAGACAAGCGAAGAAAACACAATGTGTACCCTGCTGTGCCCCACAGAACTGCGTTAGCAAGTCGACACTTTTCCGTTCTCGGTCCTCGTTTATACAGATTAGCATGCAAACATAATAATAATTTATACTCTGCACCTACTGTCAAGTGCAAACGCTTAGTTAAAGACTGGCTCCTAACCCAATCCTACCATGACACAGAGAAACTACTTACACAGATCATATAATTCCCATTCCAACACTATAAACTCTCAATTATAAAGCAGCTAGCCTCACACCTGAGCATATAATCCCACAGCAGTTACAATATTTTATATACGTTACTCCTTCACCTCACATTCACTCACATTATACACTCACTACACTCACTACACACTTAAAACACACATTTACAACACACACAACGCACTCGCATACATCTCCTAAAGCGCACCCATAAATAATGTAAACTATTTCTACATATTTTATCTTTCGTATCTGATTTTTACCAGTAATACTCTTGTTAAGTAAGATCATACTTACGTATTACTTTTGCAGTTATTTCCATAATTAGTCTATTATTATAGTTAATGTCTATTATTGTTGGTTTACCTGTACTCTTATTAAGCAACGTATATTCTGGACGGGAGACCCTGCATCCTGTGATACAGTTTTTAACTAGTACAGGACGCAGGAGACCTTTTCCACAGCAAATCATCCTGCTAACAATTGTATCTATTCATATGTACATAAATTACAGTGGAAAAATGAATTGTAACACATTAATGAGAATAATAATAAAAAAATAAAAAAAAATAAAAAAAATATATTATTATTATAATTTCGCTAAAGGACTGCTACGCTACATTGATTAATTCATCAATATAATCAAATACGTATTTACATCTGCCTACACTGCCGGAGGGAAATAGACGTGAGCATAGGTCTCTATCAATGCGTCGTCGTGTATAATTCCATTTTCTGTAACATGAGAAAGAGATCTAAATTTTTCATAAAGAGAAGTAGGTACTTCTTTAAAGAATAGTTTTGTAAATTAATAACGATTTGTATTTTATATTTATTTGAAGTTAGATAACAAAATACTAACCCTTATTTTTTATATTAAATTATCCTTAAATAAGGTGATAAATATGTTTACCTAACTCATGAGTACGTGCACTTATTATACTGTACATGATGGATATAGCTTTCAGATTAATGTGACTACATAATATGTCTTCTACGTACCAAAACATAATCTCAATATTTATACGTCTCACATTCATGTATTTTTATCTCTACTTCTATGGTACTAAGTAGTGAATGACAACCCATTATTATAAACTGAAATAACGTAAACACTAATGGATCGTAACCACCTAGCTACGTTGTCATCACTTGAGTTCTGACGCATTCTTATTCATATTCCTCGCGTTGAGGAAAATGACAAAGAGAGGTCATTTTTTATTCCATTTCTGCATCAAAAATTGAGAGTATTTGTTATGATTTGGGTCACTCTATAAAATATACTGCGGTTGAAAGCCTTGGTAGGTTAATAGTTATAGTAATAGTAACTCGATCTTTATATTTTAAAGAAATCCAAATTCTCTTACCCAGTCAAGAAATTGATTCCAAATATTCACAAGAAGCGAAGTTGGACCATAAAAGCGAGCGATAAATTATATAAAGCGTTCAATTCCCGACAATAGGACTTCCTGAAGCTATACGTAAACTGGATCCATGGTCCAATATATGGACACAAATATTTATTTTGTCAGAGAGAAATCTGATGACCCTTATCATAAAAATCAGGTAGCCTCACTAACTCACTTGCGTCCATTATCTATATTGCGGATAATAATTTGAAGTCAGAAAAATGAGAAACAAGAGTAGTGTAGGGGTTGATTAATAACACAACACTTCGGTGAACTCGATAACCTTTCTGTTGTGAAAAATACTTTTTATTTAAAGTAGTTTTATTTCCATTGAAAACATTGAATATGTTTTATAATAATGTTACGGGGAATTAATGGGATAATGGTAATGGACCATTGTTAAGACTGTTTATACTGTAGATTGATGGCGCTTGGTGGAATCTGCTACACATATTGAATAACACACTTGTACTTTTCCACTGACTTTATTTCTAGACCTGACCGGTTTCGCCTTACGGCATTCTCAAAGGTTCACATGACAACCTTTGAGAATGCCGTAAGGCGAAATCGGTCAGGTCTAGAAATAAAGTCAGTGGAAAAGTACAAGTGTGTTATTCAATATGTGACCATTGTTAAGTTTGTTATACCGTTGAATTGCCTGACGTTTTGAAGTGGTGACACAAATCAGCTTAATATTTTTAAATAATACTAACTGACCCGGCAAATGTTTTTAAGTCGCTATGGGGGTCGGTGGTAGAATTTAGAAACATACGTACAAATAATCACGCCTTTATCCCCGGAAGGTTGGGCAGAGATGAATTATCACCCACATTTCACGAATAAAATTGTAGTCGATCCCATGTAATATGGGATGAGCCTATTGCCATAACATTCCGGGCACTATTGTTGACTCGAGCCTATATCTGAGGCTACGACACTGCAGGGCAAGAGATGGGGTGGTCCAAATTCAAACGTATATAAATCTTCTCTGCCGGTTCCCGGCAGAATTAAAAAAAAGAGTTTTAATACCATATCAAAAAAAAGTATTGTCCAATAAATAAACTTTTTTGTATAGTACGAATTACATAAAAATGAAAAAAAAATTTGTTAAGATGATATTTGAATAATAAAATTAAATTAAATACTGTAACTATAAAATGTATGACCTCTTTTTTCCACTTATCGAAACACAAAGTCGTTTGAAAGAGAATAGTGTTTGAAAATTGATATAATCGTCTGGGAATGTTACCTTTATTCCAGTGAAATTAATATCGTTTGTAGTAGTTCCAGTAAGTATCTATTCAAATTTACCTTATTATTGAAATCACTATTTGATATATCTGTAGTATGTTCCAACAATATCAATCATAAGTTATTTATAATAATATCTACAATTTAATTACGTTTTCCAATTAATTAATATCTAATTAAATTTTAGACATGTATTACATACATATATGATTACATCAATACCGTTATTTGCAGAGAATTTAAATATTAGAGGCCAAAAATGTATAGTACCTATATAGATGCGTTTAAAATTATCTACATATGTACTTTAATTCACCAAAGATTTATATGTTTTGTTTTTTGGTTTTAACACTTTATCAAAAATATATATATTTTTTAATATTGTACATACTTAAAGAAGGTAGGGAAGTTATAGCTATGGTTATTATTTATACTCTATAATTAAATTATTCACCATGAAGAATAAATAACTGTTTAAAAACGATCGTAAAATGAGCAGTGTGATAGTATAATTATGAAATGTGAGATGCCTGTATACTTTTCACCAGTTTGTAAATTTTAAATAACTTTATTACAACTTAGGTGTCAACATTTTATCTTTCATCACAAATAATTACGCGACTTTTTGGTTTATTTAGGGCATGAAATTTAAAACTAAAACCCAAAATAGGTTTTTCTAACATACCTTTTTGCGTAGCTACATAAATGTTTGGTAAATTCCTAATGCATAACTATAAAACGATGAGCTTAAATCCATACTAACATGTCTGATAAGCTTTCACGCCAAAACCACTGAAACGATTTGATGAAATTCATTTTAGAGATGAATTAATTTGTACCGATATTGTGATATAAAATAAACATTTTTATTTTTATTTTATTTTTTATTTATTTATTTATTAAACCTTATGAAAGTACAAAGGTTATGTTCGGTCGCGATAACCGATAACAGAGTAATAAAATTGTGCAACAATAATAACATTTTGAGAACTAATTGCACAAATTTCTGCAGTTAATAATTAAATTAAGCGATCTGCAATTAAAACCTGTGTCGTCGTTAAGATTTGAGTAATAAAGTGAACTTCACCAAGTGCGCCAGATGCTGCATAGTTATGGGTTTGAGTTATTACTTCCTTCGTGATTTCATTATTACTCACAATAAATACGGTTGGTGAAGTTCGTAGGAAATGTGGGATAAATCTCAAGTATATTAATTGTCGTTTTGTATGTTATAGAGCATATTTGATTCATGTTCTACATATTATTTGCGGTAATGAGAAATTAAAGTTGTTATTTGAATATGGCTATTTGCATTGGTCTGGGTGTTTCTATGTATAATATATATGTATTTACAAAAAAAAGTATATAAGTATGTTTATCCGCATTCTAGATTCCATAACACAAGCTAGTTAAGCTTACCATGGGTCTAGATAGCGTTGTGTAGAATGTTGTGGAATATTTATTTATTTCTTTGAGTTGTAGGATAACCAATCTGTAAGTTCTGTCTTCATTCAACACAACTGTGAATAAATTGATGTACTGATACGGATTCCACAGACAGCCTTGCTTTTTGTTCAGTTCTCAAAAAATGTTTCAAAGATTAAAGAGAAACTAATTATTATGTTGTTTTTTATGAGACGTAATTAACAAGAAAATCTATTATTAGCTGATTAGCCTTATTCAGAATCTAATATGATATTTGAGATAATAAAATACGAGTAAAGTGTCTGGAAATATTTAAAGACAAAAGAAAACATGCTACTTTATTTAAGGCTTTACTTACACGTCATTAGCGCCAAATAATAAGGCACTAAGTAATGTGAGCGCTTGTACAGTTTATTTAAGTATTTTATATACCTTTACTTCGCTTTTTGTTGCCATTCAACTTCTAGAATAAGCCGCTTGAGTTACTTAAATAACTTTCTTTACATCGTAGATTTAAGCACTGTTACTTCAGGAGTAAGTGCGTGTTTTCTACTATAGTAACAATACTGGCCATAAAAGAAAAAGCAGTTTTTTCAAGTATACCTTCTCGAAACATAACACTGTAATAAAGTTCTAACAAGGAGTAGTCAGGGACGTTATGTTCAGTTGAGTTTAGTCTAAAATTTTACACGGGTTTTTACTTAGACTTTTTATAAATTTCCGTTGTTACTCCCAGACCATTTAACGGTTTAAAACATCATATTTCAAAGTAAAACCACTCATGTAAGCTAAAGAGCGTAAGGGTTAAGGATGTAAAATATAGTTGAAAGAAGATAGACTATAACGCGACTATGATATACTTGCATCTCCCAATGGGGATCAGAGAATCTGGTCGAGTTCAATGCCAAAAAATCTCTTCGTTCTTCGTTCGTCTTCGTTGCCAAAAAATCGCTCTTGTGTGGAATACTGTTCTCATCTCTGGGATGGTTCCGCGCAATACCTGTTAGACGCTCTTGACAGAATGCAGCGACGTGCAGTTCGTATCATAGATGATCCTGAGGTTACCAACACCTTGGAACCTCTGCAGTTGCGTAGAGACGTTGCCTCTCTGGCCGTTTTCTACCGCCTCTACCACGGCGAGTGCTCTGAGGAATTATTTCAACTGATCCCACCCTCTCCCTTCCTATCCAGAACAACACGTGCTGGTCTGCGGTGCCGTCCACTCACGGTGGAATCCATACCATCTCGCACAAAACGGTTTGGGGGCTCTTTCCTCTGCCGCACGAGGGTGCCCCTTTTTTCGTATAACATTTTCTATCCTAATGTCGAATGGCATAAAATGTTTAGCATAATAGTCACTTCGCATAATGGTTTTTTGGCATAATGGTCTTTACACATAACGTATTCTTTGGCATAATTATCAATTTCCCTAATTGTCTTGACCATAACTTTGTTATCTATAAATTTTAAAGTCATAATAATCTTAACGCATAAATGAAACAAATACGATAAATCAAAGTATGTACTCGTAAATGTCATTCATTATTGATTGATTGATTAATGATTAATAATAAGGAATATTTGCAATAGCTTTGGATTAGGTTAAATAAAAGTTAGGTAGGTTAGGTTATGTTAGAACATGACAAACAACGCGCGAGCCGAGCGAGCGAAGCGAGCGTGCCGCGGTAGCGGCCGGCGAAGTGCCAGAAGCGTGCGATTCGCTTCTGGCACTTCGCCTCATCGAGTTAATTATTTTTATACAAATTTACCTGCTTCCAATCAGCAAAATAAAATGGATTATGTGCGTTTGAAATGTAATTAAAATTTAAGGAGTTAAATTATGTTTAAATATCGTTATACGATAAACCATTATGCTCAATAATTTTATGGTTAAAGATGATTATGACTAAAGTACATGTACGAAAGAAATTATGCGTGAAAATTTTATGCCGAAACAGCGTTATGCGAAAAGATGATTATGCTAAAACCAGTTATGCATTTCGAAATTAGGACTTTCAATTTTATGCAACCCAATATGGACCCGCCGCACGATAAGGAGCTGGAATGCTCTGCCCGCATACGTGTTTCCCTCCTTCCCGGGTTCTTCAAGCGGGGCGTGAAAAGGCATCTATCAAGGCCGTCAAGTTAGGGATCACCATTTTACGTCCAATGGCACCGGGAATGGTGCTCTGTATCTTCTGGACTGCACTTCAGCTCTGTTGCCATCTAGCGGGGTGCAGTCAATTGACGGACCAAATATAAAAAAAAAATACTTTTAATACAATGATGCTAATTCTGTTGTGTCAAACGTAAAACTAAAATACATTAAAAATGTCTAAAATTTACTTCTTATTTCAAACGATTTTGCTATCGAATCTGTGTCCAAAATGTTTCTTTACGAAACGACTACTTATACAATCTGGGTGGATAATAAGTTTTAGTTAATTTTGACACAACAAAATTAGCATTACTTTCGGGATTCGCTCTCGATATTAAACACATGTAGTTTCACATCAAGCTCGCCTTATCGCACTGTATTTTGGAGAAATTAACAAAAAAACTCAAGTACTCATGTCGTCCCGGCCGGGCCGTGGCTGCATCCAGTCATTCACATTTAAAGTGCCACGCCAAATCGTACGTTTCATATTTTATTTTAATATAATTTTTGTTTATTCTATAGTTTAATGGTGCCTGAATAGAAAGGAAGTGAGCAAAGTGAAATTGATAGTGTAACTTATATTTATTTTTAATAAAATATCCAGCTGTAATCTAGCTAAGATGATTACAAAAGGTAAAAAAGAAAATAAAACGTCGCCAAGACGTTTTATTTTTGATTTCAATAATAGTGATAAATCGATAGTCAAGATCCGGCAGGGTAAGTACTTAGATAATTAAGTATTTACATTATGTAACCTCTATTGGTGATTAATTTACCGCAATGTATTTGCGCGACAAAGGACCGTATAATCCTGAGCCTACACATGTATACCATGTAATAAAATAACTGCGAGACTATATTCACAAATAATGATTCTATTCTATTCATATTCATAATTAAACGGAGGATTTTATGAACGACTTTGAGAATGCAATTCGGCAAGCAGCTCACTGAGAAAAGAGATATTGGAAGCAGAAGTGTCGTCGACGTAAAAAAAAAAAAAAAAAAAAGAAGAAGAACCGGTTTATCTATATTGGAGCCTACAACCTCCGCTTTTAATGGCAACCGAACTGCCCATATTGGGGCTTTTCACCGTCATTTTTAACGGCAACCGAATTGTCCATTTTGGGGCTTTTCACCGCCATTTTTTAACGGCAACCGAACTGTCCATATTGGGGCTTTTCACCGCCATTTCTTAAAGGCAACCGAACTGTCCATATTGGGGCTTTTCACCGCTATTTTTAAAGGCAACCGAACTGTCCATATTGGGGCTTTTCACCGCCATTTCTTAAAGGCAACCGAACTGTCCATATTGGGGCTTTTCACCGCCATTTTTAAAGGCAACCGAACTGTCCATATTGGGGCTTTTCACCGCCATTTTTCAGGATAACCGGAAGAATGTCCATATAAACCTACTATTTTCAAGATCCTTGAGATGAACCAATATTACCGGTCTACCTATAATCGCCAGTTCTGTCTCTGAAAATGAGGCGATATCGGTCATGAATCAACTTGATGCGATACTACGGAGTGCAACTGCGCAGCCTTTCTCAAAGCCGAGCACCACCACGTTGCTGTACAATCTACAATTCCGAAGTCCGCCATTCCCTCATCACCACCAGCTGTCGAGCTGTCTGGTCACCGTCGGAAGCCATACATGTATGAGATGATATTTCAGAAACTCAGAGGCATAACTTGGACATATTGGGCGATATTAAGAATATTGGGCAAGGACGCTGTGTCGTTCTAAGTAATACATACATATATTCAGGCCTATGAGTCCCCAAAGGGGCGGGCAGAGACTTATTGGCATTTTGCCAACTATAATTTTTAAGTGCGGACCGGAATAACAAACCTAATCAGGTTTAAACATATTGCCCGCTGTGGGCTTAATACAGGAAGTCGAAGGGGACTAAAATAATCAATTAAAATACCAAAATTCTCACCAAACAGGACAAAGGTATTATGAATAAGCAAGCGATAACGGCATGCGCCTTATCGTTGCCAAGTGCAGCTATTTCAGATGCTTCTCGGCTCAGGAAACAATAAATAACAGCTTTTAAGAGCGTTGACAGCGTCGTTGACGCCTAGAATGTTAAGTTATACCCATAGTGGTTCTATTCCACGTTTTTTCAGATTGTTTGTACTTAATAGTGTGCAAGTGGTTTAACCAGTTCAAGTATTCGCTGTAGAAAGGTCGTCACAGGTTCGGGTCACGTCCCTAATATTTTTCACGATTTGAATTTAAAAAGATTTCAGAAAGCAATAAGAAAAAGCTAAACAATGAAGTATGCTAACTAGTCAATTTGATTGTTCATAGCATTCCCCTATAAGGGACTGGTCGTGGGTGAGACCCACCTGCGGCCTGTATCATTTTCTATCTCAATACATTTGAATGAAGCGATTTTCAGTGTAAATCTACCTAAGACTAAGATCTGCAATAAGTTAGATCTGATATTAATTAACATCTGCAACCTACGATTAAACCTTGAATTATCAAGACGTTCAAGAATATCTAGCACTTCTAGCAGGGCGTGCCCGGAGCGGTCTTCCGGAGCGAGGAGGATGCGTGCCTCGTGACCTCACACACCACTGCCTGCCGCAGCGCATACGCGCATGCTTCCACAGGCACGACGCCGACAACAACACGCGCTCTGGTTACAGGACGTCGCGTCATCTGACCACTCTTGAGGAGCCCACAGGTCGCCTTTTTATTTTTATAAACTATGGTGCACAATCCAAAAACGGATCCAAACAATGACACCTATAGACCATCAAATTCTCAATCATAATTTAAAGGCATTTTTCTACTAGGCCCATATGAGGGCCAATTTATTTACAGCATTTAACTTGAGTTACGATCTTGAGATCGTATGGGTCCCAGTCCCAGCACTTAACACTTCACTTAACAGTTCATTTCAAATTTAAGAATTTAAGAACAGTTTTAAAATTATTGCCTATTATACCTACAATGTTT
Source organism: Eilema sororculum (assembly GCA_914829495.1). Lineage (NCBI taxonomy): Eukaryota > Metazoa > Arthropoda > Insecta > Lepidoptera > Erebidae > Eilema > Eilema sororculum. Next base: position 7,660,921 of record OU618545.1, on the reverse strand, counting down.
TGCTTATTTGATTTAAGTGCTACTTATGTATAAGGTGCTTTATGTTTTAAAAGAAGTAAATTTTTCGACTAGTAATAATAATAAACCTTCATAAAAATCCTTCTTAATTTAATAGAACTTTCTATTATTCTAAGGTGCTATAAACGTAAGCCCTTACGTATTGACACATATTCTCAAACCAATGAATGGCAAGAATATTAAACCCAATGGATACATACATGTTATATATATATATATATAAAAAAAAAAAAGAAATAATGAGATTTTCAAATGGTAAATTAAAATTAAAAATAGCAGGATTGCGTATTTTATGATTTTTTAACATCTGTTGGTCCTGCTGTTGAATATTATGCCTACTTACGAAAGATTAACTAGCTACCTATAGCAATTTAAAAAAAAAAAAAAAAAAAAAACTATTTAAATCACAATTTAATCCATTTTTGTTAAATGGCTCTGTGCTTTGTATTTAAATCTCAAAGATGATTTTTACAATCCGTGACTGTTATTGACAATTTTACTTATTAAATAAAATAAAACGCCGGCGACCGCTAATAACTGGAAATATTCATAGATGCCTCAACGACGGGGTGATGGGTAGGTTTGCGAGGACAACGCCGCTAGTGGTTCAGTACGAACACCTCCTACATACACATACTCATATTCACTATCTAGAATTATAGGTCACCTTCTTGGTCCTAAAAATCTATGCAATAGATCATACTATTGCCAATATGACTACGAACAAGACGGCTGTACAAAACATTAATAGAATGTCAGAGTACAGTTTCTTCTTTGGTGTAAACAAGGATCTATATCTTCAACGCGGAGTCAAGAAAATCACATACATATTCATACATAGAGTGGGAGCCGTCATAAGAACTTTCAGTAAAATTTTATTTTTATGATCTTTGTCATATTAACTTGCTAGCAGAACAAACTTTAAATTCCAAAATTATGTATCCTGGTAAATACACCCAGGTACCATTGCTATTAATGCGTTTATAATATCATGAAGTAGCCATTTACTTCTTTAAGTTTTTCTGCCTATTTCAATTCTATTATATGAAAACTTTACATTAAGTTATTAACGACAAAGCGATTGCGGTACTACCATTATAACCCACCTAGCCGTGGTATCCCCTGTTTGATATTTGCTCACGCACAAACCCTTAATGAATGATTGAATACCTAACAGTTTATTTTCCATCAGTAATTAAATGAATACAATATAATAAAATTTTAGCAAAGACTGTACAATGGACAGTCATTTTCTTTCTGGTTCTACATTCTGGTATTGTTCGTTATTATTCCTAACCATAGGGAGTGAGCGATAATTTACTTTGGTTGCAGGGAAGAAGCATACGTATCTGCTCTAGAAAGTTGGAAGAAGCATACGTATCTGCTCTAGAAAGTTGCCTCAGTTCACTGTTTCATTAATATTGGCTGACGTTCTTGACATACATTTTTGATACTGGCGCAATATTTGTAAACCTGCTCTGTCATTACTTCTTTGACCAGGGAATCGCCGATAATGATAAAAAAAAAAAAAAAAAAAAATAATAATAAAAGAATACCTGGAAGAAATTTTTGATTTACGCACAGCGTTATCCAAGTATACGGTATCAGATTTAAATTATTTAGAGGAGTGATACTTTAAATCTTGAACAAATAACTAACATATTTCTTGTTAACATAAAAAATATTAATCGAATAAAAATATCGAGATTAGGTTCACTCCAATTCAACCCACTATTATGTAATATTTCGTTCAGCATTGATTGACTGTTTATTCACAAAAACTTCAGATATGTCCCATGTGTCGCAGCTTTACCTGCTGACGTGTATATACACGGGACTTGACAAGACTAAAAACTTTACCTGCGTATAAATGACGAATGGCTACGTCTATCTTTTTCTTTAAATCCAGAACAGTACGGTACGTTATGTTTCAGTACAGTACAAAGAAATAATCAATATGCCTCCATCCAATTGTACAATTTATGCAATATTTCCTATCATAAGAAATATTAGTAATGTAATATTAATTTATATAATATTGCTAATGTTGCAAATAACATATCGAATACCTAGGTGTACAAGTACAAATTCTACCAATAAGAATGAATGATCTGTATGGTTAAATAAATGTTTTAATACAATATTATTATGAACAATACTTTCACCATGATGACTTACAATGCTGAAGTGCATGTATGAACAATAAATAGAATTTAATTCACTTCTAATTAAAGAACAATAAAATCGTATTAATTTAAAGAACCTAGTAATGTAATGTCCATATATATAGTTAGGTATGATCTCATTCCTCACTACTCTCGAAACAATTAATTTACTCTGGCATTTCACCTAAGTTTCAGACTTAGATAGGTACTCTCAACATCTACATGTGTTTAATATCGAGAGCGAATCCCGAAAGTAATTAATGATCAAACGAACTTACCTGTACGTGAAGTTCGATCATAATTACTGGAAGGGATTCGCTCGAAGATATTAGCATCCCTCCCGCCCTTAGACTAGTCTAGCCCGAATTGTGAAATGCCAATAATTCTGTTATCTCTAAACTTAATGACTGTATGCAGCCACGGCCCGGCCGGGACGACATGAGTACTTGAGTTTTTTTGTTAATTTCTCCAAAATACAGTGCGATAAGGCGAGCTTGATGTGAAACTACATGTGTTTAATATCTTCGAGCGAATCCCTTCCAGTAATTATGATCGAACTTCACGTACAGGTAAGTTCGTTTCCTTTGGGCTATGTATGTCTAATACGCAGTTCACCTAGATCGCGTTATGTCTAAATGTCATTTTCAATAGCTTTTAGCCTGAGTGGTCGTAAACCTATAGCGCTGTTTGCCAATTTCGCCGAAGGACTTTTTCGACAAATGCCTAAATCTCAGTTCACCTAGCTCGCGTTACGTCTAAATGTCATTTTCATAAATTACATAATTAAAATGATAAATAAATGTGTGTGTAATAAATGTGCGATGTATGTATGCTGTTTACTGGTCATTCATTTAAATTTAGGTTTCAATTTAAGCATCATTTTTAAAGGACTAGTGTTTTACTCTCTGATGGCCTTCCTTTTCTCGCTGATGAACTGTAATGCAATAGGTCTATGACTCTTTTTGTCTTCCTCTGTTCTAACCTATATCGCAGTAGGCCTAACTAGCGCTATGCCTACATAACCTTTTGACTAGACATAACGCGAGCTAGGTGAACTGCGTATTAGACATACATAGCGCAAAGGGTTCGTTTGATCATTAATTATTATTATATACTGAAAAGAAGATCTTGAAAGGATTTTATAATACACCATTATAAAATCCTTTCAAGTAGGTCGTAAACTATTCATAATTTACACATTTTCAGGCTTTTTTTCTTCTCGGAGACAACATCTCATCATTTGCTTGCATCTTTACACACTATAAAACGATACGCTGTTTGTACTGAACATCTTAATGAAAATACATTTTTATAACCCCTAGCCTTCTTCTTTATACACCTACATTAATACGAAACTGTGAAGATGCATTATATGTACCAGTACCCAGTAAAATCACTGTACTCCGTAAACTGTTTGACGGTATTGGTTAGAGAGAGACTACCCATCATTTTAGTAGAATAAGGCCCTAAACACCAGTCTCTTTAGACCCAAAGTACACAATATTCCAGCCAACCTTCTCCCGCCTCACCACACAGGTCATTAAATATGTTTTAGAGTTACGATACCCTTAAAAAGCTTCTGTTTGCTTATTACCTTTAAATTTTAACACATACTCGACTCAGTTAAAGTCATACGTTTAATAAATAGATGTTTTTAACTAAATTTAAACCAAACAAAGTTATCTCTAATAGCCTAGTACTATACATCATAGTAAATCATTCTCAGGCCTTGGAGTGTGAATAACTAAACTACACATAGGTGAAAGTAATGAGAGAACATAATTATTTAACATTCTCGCCGCACTCTAAAGCGATAATTGAAAATAGCGAAGGAATGTTGGTTGACAGAATTTGTCCCCTTTCATCTAACATTTGACCACTTTGCCCAAAATAATATTTTGAAGTGAAATTTGTTGATACCAAAGAGCCTTTTCCGTGACAGCAAATACAGTTAAGTTATAATTATTTGCGAAGGAACTAATATTTTATGCAGAGTTGTTTTTTCACATTAAGTGTTACAAACTTACATATGACAGAAAAAGTTATTTAATTTTTTTGGAACTTTTTTTGTTATGAAAAGAAAAATGTTACAATGCTATACTAAGTTGCATCAACTTTTTAACTACCTGATGCCTGTGGCTCCGCCTGCGTCAGCTTCTTATTCCGTTCCCGTATCGTAAAAGAAGCACTTCAGAAATAAAGTAGCCTCTACGCTATTCTTTTATTATATCTATTTTGGGGACGCAGGCTTGTAACTAGCCGTGCTCTCGGTGCCTGTTGAGATCTATTACAATGGATACGTGGAGAGTACTTTTCAATCCAATTCGTTCGATGAGATGTCATTATGATTATCTGTCAATGTGGTGTCAATTGCGCGTGAATTTGATTGCGCTATATAAATGCCGAAAACTATTAAAAAATATTTACAATATAACTAGGTAAGTATTTGTCGGATAAAAATTCGGAAGGATCTAAATAACATCACGAACATTGTTGTCAACATGACAGGTAGGTACACATCATAGAGTACGCGCACTGGAAATTGGCCAATTTTCTAATTTTACCAACTGTAACTAATTAGGTATTTAGATTTTGAGTTTGATGATTAATAAATATGTACTTAATAATAAAATTGTTTATTTTCTATTTTAACCGGACTACTATAAAACATACTGGGTGTAAGGGGAACGCTCCCGAAGCCGAAAACCCCTAGTAGTACTCCAGGTACATAGCACATTGGCATAAAAATAAAATCGATTTGGACAAAATATTTTTTTTTTTCGATTTTTTTTTTGTTTTTTTTATTATTTTTTATTTTGCATTACTAACTCTCCATCGCGTTAGTAAAGCTAAATGAAACGTAATTTCATAAGTGGAACATCAGTACAAAAAAATACAAATAGCGCCAAGCGCGTGCTTCTTTGTAATGGTGTTTTATTATGAAATTACTTTTTCATTTAGTTTTACTAACACGTTAAAGAGTAAATATTGCAAAATAAAAAAGAAATTCAAAAAAATTTGGAAAATATTTTTTATATTATAAATGCGAAAGCAACTCTCATCTGTCTGTATGTTAAGCTTTCACGCCTAAACCCCTGAACCGATCTTGATGAAATTTAATATAGAGATTTTGGGAGTTTGGGAACGGAAATAGGCGGTACCTTTTATCGCGAACAAGGGCGTTAAAGGGAGAGAAAAGGGGATGACAGTTTGTATGGAAGTACGTTATTTTCATCGATTGTTGATATCCACGCGGGCGGAGCCGCGCGCAACAGCTAGTATTATATAAAAGCCATGCTCCTGTGTATGTCTCCTTTATGTCTACAACAGTTTCATAAACTAAGATATTTGTACACTAGCCATTTCACATGTGTATCACTATACTTGGTGTTGTCATAATCATAGACGTTTATAGTGCCCCCGGTACAAGTTTTTTATTTTATTGGTCGGGCTTTAAATACCGTAACTATAAAATGTATGACCTCTTTTTCCACTTATCGAAACACAAAGTCGTTTGAAAGAGAATAGTGTTTGAAAATTGATATAATCGTCTGGGAATGTTACCTTTATTCCAGTGAAATTAATATCGTTTGTAATAGTTCCAGTAAGTATCTATTCAAATTGAACCTATTGTTTTAATCACTATATAATATATCTGTAATATGTTCCAACAATAATAATTATAAGTTATTTATGGTAATATCTACAATTTAAATACGTTTTCCAATTAATTAATATTTAATTAAATTTTAGGCATGGTATTACAGACATGTTTAATTACATCTAGAAATACTATCTATACCGTTTTATAGCATGAAATCTATTTGAGGCCAAAAATTTTGAGTTTATAGATGCGTTTAAAATGATCTATATACTTTGATTCACCAAAGGCTGATTTTTTTTCATTTAGTTTAAACACTTTAGCAACAATTTAATAGTTTTTAATTTAATATTGTACATACTTGAAGAAGGTAGCGAAGTTATAACTAAGGTTATATAGTTTTTAATTAAATTCACCATGAAGAAATACCTATCTAAAAACGATGATAAAATTAGCATTGTGATAATAAAATTATGAAAAATTAAATGCCAGTATACTTTTTACCAGTTTGTAAATTTTAAATAAATAAATATTCCACAACATTCTACATAACGCTAGACTAACGCTGTGTTATGGAATCTAGCCAGAGGAGGGCCAGACCGTAAGGGATGACCCTGGGTCAGCCGGGGTGCGAGGGATAATATCATGTCGATGACAACCTCACCTCCGACCTAGCACCAAGACCCACAGTCGGCGTGCGGTTTTGTCGGTTTGAGTCCGCCATAACCTCCCCTTCCAGCTCCGGCAGGGGAGGTATCCGAGGGGATTTACGCATGAAAAAAAAAAAAGGAAACTAGAATACTTTTACTACCTACAACTTAGGTGTCAACATTTTATCTTTCATTATAGATAATTACACGACTTTGCGGTTTATTTAGGGCATAAAATTAAAAAGTGAAACCCAAAATAGACTTTTCTAATTACGCTTACCTTTTTGCGTAACTTTGGGTAAATTCCTAATTCATAACTATAAAACGAGGAGCTCAAATCCATACTAATATGTCTGGTACACTTTCACGCCAAAACCACTGAAACGATTTGATGAAATTCATTTTAGAGATGGATTAAACCTTATGAAAGTACAAAGGTTATGTTCGGTCGCGATAACCGATAACAGAATAATAAAATTGTGCAACAATAATAACATTTTGAGAACTAATTGCACAAATTTCTGCAGTTAATAATTAAATTAAGCGATCTGCAATTAAAACCTGTGTCGTCGTTAAGATTTGAGTAATAAAGTGAACTTCACCAAGTGCTCCAGATGCTGCATAGTTATGGGTTTGAGTTATTACTTCCTTCGTGATTTCATTATTACTCACAATAAATACGGTTGGTGAAGTTCGTAGGAAATGTGGGATAAATCTCAAGTATATTAATTGTCGTTTTGTATGTTATAGAGCATTTTTGATTCATGTTCTACATATTATTTGCGGTAATGAGAAATTAAAGTTGTTATTTGAATATGGCTATTTGCATTGGTCTGGGTGTTTCTATGTATAATATGTATGTATTTACAAAAAAAAAAAGTATATAAGTATGTTTATCCGCATTCTAGATTCCATAACACAAGCTAGTTAAGCTTACCATGGGTCTAGATAGCGTTGTGTAGAATGTTATGGAGTATTTATTTATTTGAGTTGTAGGATAACCAATCTGTAAGTTCTGTCTTCATTCAACACAACTGTGAATAAATTGATGTACTGATACGGATTCCACAGACAGCCTTGCTTTTTGTTCAGTTCTCAAAAAATGTTTCAAAGATTAAAGAGAAACTAATTATTATGTTGTTTTTTATGAGACGTAATTAACAAGAAAATCTATTATTAGCTGATTAGCCTTATTCAGAATCTAATATGATATTTGAGATAATAAAATACGAGTAAAGTGTCTGGAAATATTTAAAGACAAAAGAAAACATGCTACTTTATTTAAGGCTTTACTTACACGTCATTAGCGCCAAATGATAAGGCACTAAGTAATGTGAGCGCTTGTACAGTTTATGTCAGTATTTTATATACCTTTACTTCGCTTTTTGTTGCCATTCAACTTCTAGAATAAGCCGCTTGAGTTACTTAAATAACTTTCTTTACATCGTAGATTTAAGCACTGTTACTTCAGGAGTAAGTGCGTGTTTTCTACTATAGTAACAATACTGGCCATAAAAGAAAAAGCGGTTTTTTTCTGAAAATATACCTTCTCGAAACATAACACTGTAATAAAGTTCTAACAAGGAGTAGTCAGGGACGTTATGTTCAGTTGAGTTTAGTCTAAAATTTTACACGGGTTTTTACTTAGACTTTTTATAAATTTACGTTGTTACTCTAGACCATTTAACAGTTTAAAAACATCATATTTTTAAAGTAAAACCACTCATGTAAGCTAAAGTGCGTAAAGGGTTAAGGATGTGAAATTTAGTTCGAAGTATATAGACTACTAGCTTTTGCCCGCGGTTCCGCCCGCGTGGATGTCGGTTATCGTGACCAAACATAGACTGTGTCCTTTCTCATGGTCTAATCTACTCCTATACCAAATTTCATAAAAATCAGTTCAGTGGTTCAGGCGTGAAAGCGTAACATACAGACAGACAGACAGACAGAAAGACAGACAGACAGACAGAGTTACTTTCGCATTTATACTACTAGTATGGAAGTATGGAAGTATGGATAACGCGACTATGATATACTTTTAATACATTGATGCTAATTCTGTTGTATCAAACGTCAAACTAAAATACGTTAAAAATTTACTTCTTCTTCCAAACAATTTTGCTATCGAAACTGTATCCAAATCTTTTTTACGAAACGACTATACAATCTGGGTGGATAATAAATTTTAGAGATTTTTAGCGTATTTTAATTAATTTTGACACAACAGAATTAGCATCATTATACTGAAAAGAAGATCATGAGAAAAAAAAACAATATTTAAGAAAAAAAACAATGTTTCAAAATTCACGTGATACATGAACTAACTTTGTAATAATAATAGAACTGCAATTATTTTAGCGTTGAAGTTATTTAAAAGCAAGACATTATTATTTCAAATCAGACGCTATATATCATCCAAATCCTAACATAAACATATTTTAAAAAAATTAAAAATCCCCGTCACAAAAAACACTTCCAAAAAGTTGAAAATAAATTAATAAATTTTGATTCAACGGTTGCCATGTCGGGGGACCCTAACTGGTTAAGCTTTTCGTTATATTATTGGAACAATTCAAGGTCCCCCGACATGGCAACCGTTGAATCAAAATTTATTAATTTATTTTCAACTTTTTGGAAGTATTTTTTGTGACGGGGGTTTTTTAAATTTTTAATTTAATTTTTATTTTATACTTTTTAAGTTGATCTACTAGTCAAGCTCTTTCATTTGATACCCATATTGAGGGAGTTATGAAGAAATATGTATTCCGACATGTTGTGGCGGCGGCCATCTTGGACCGATTTTTTTCAAACATAGCTAAGAACACTCCCGACTAATATACCTTTCAAACAAAAAAAACTAAATCCAAATCGGTTCATCCGTTTTGGCGCTACCATGCCACAGACAGACACACACACACACACACACACACGCATACACACACACACACAGACACGTCAAACTTATAACACCCCGTCGTTTTTGCGTCGGGGGTTAAAAATAGACTGGACAATCATTTGAAACATTAAACACAAGTGCAGTGATGTACACGCATCAGCTCTAAGCTGCTAGTGTATCGAACATTAATAATAATAATAATATATCTAATAGTAATAGTCTAATAGTACTATTTATCATAGTTAATCGTTCTCAGGCCTTGGAGTGTGAATAACTAAACTACACAGAGGTGAAAGTAATGAGAGAACATAATTATTTAACATTCTCGCCGCACTCGAAAGCGATAATTGAAAATAGCGAAGGAATGTTGGTTGACAGAATTGGTCCCCTTTCATCTAACATTTGACCACTTTGCCCAAAATAATATTTTGAAGTGAAATTTGTTGATACCAAAGGGCCTTTTTCGTGACAGCAAATACAGTTAAGTTATAATTATTTGCGAAGGAACTAATATTTATACAGAGTTGTTTTTTCACATTAAGTGTTACAAACTTACATAATAATTATGACAGAAAAAGTTATTTAATTTTTTTGGAATTTTTTTGTTATAAAAAGAAAAATGTTACAATGCTATACTAAGTTGCATCAACTTTTCAACTACCTGATGCCTGTGGCTCCGCCTGCGTCAGCTTCTTATTCCGTTCCCGTATCGTAAAAGAAGCACTTCAGAAATAAAGTAGCCTCTACGCTATTCTTTTATTATATCTATTTTGGGGACGCAGGCTTGTAACTAGCCGTGCTCTCGGTGCCAGTTGAGATCTATTACAATGGATACGTGGAGAGTACTTTTCAATCCAATTCGTTTAAGATGGACAATCCTGTAGAACAATGGGGGTCATGCAACAACAGGTACACAGGTGAACAAAATCACTTACCGGATACTGCTTTCTACTTTCTTGATGCTGGTAGCCACCAACTGTTCCAGGTGTCGGGATACGTAATATATATTTTTCAATAGCAGTAATTGCTTGTAGGCGGCGAGTTGCTTTGAAAAGGATCAGAGCCAGACAAGTTTATTACAAGAGAAGGCGCGCGCGGGATGGTCAGTCTCCTGTGATCGATCTACCCACATACGTAATGACGTATTATGCAGCTACCCCCAAGTTCATCAAGATTTTCATAGCCAAACTATTTTATTGATACCACCACAACATATTTCTTACGGAATTTCATCTATATTCGTTCAGCTGTTTTAACGTAAGCGTAAGAAACATCCATATAGAATACATTAATTTGTTCTAACAATCTTTTTATTCATAATAATAGTAGGATATTTATTAAGTCTTTCTCCATATTTTATGATGCTCAAACAGCACTAACATAAATCGTAGAAATGGTAATGATTATTCTAGTAATTTTTAAAATTACTCTGAACTGTTGACGGGTAATAAAATTTAAGCACTAACATTTATCAAATACTAACAACTGAACACCTGAAAACAATAACTATTATCCTAAATCCGTTGTTTAGTGCATTATGTTATCGATTATATAAATATAAACATAATAGACAGTTCCGCGCTTATCAAAACACAATAAAATAAAACTGAAACCCCAATGAACGTACATGTAAGCAATTAATGGTTAACTAACACAAGAGACACAGGATTAACAAGCATTTGAATTATATTTAATAGCAATATTAAGTCATATTATTGAAATATACCTATGTTAATAAAGAGTAAAGTCTTTTTTTTAATATTAGCAACCGAAATTACTAATATTCCCTCTAACCACTCCAACTAAGCTAAATTGCTTGTGCAAGGAGTGGGTTCTCATCGGTAGTGTAAAGGCCAGGATTCGAACCCAGGACCTTTGGATCGTAAGGCCCACTCCTTAAACACTAAGCTTCATAGGTTTAACGCTTTCATAAGTTTGCTGTCGACTTCCACATTATTTAAAACATTAATTATTCTTCTAGAATAATTTATATATTATGCTTGTTTATCAAGCTCTCTAATAGAATTAGAAATTTATTCACAAACTAATTTTAAAGCTTTATTGTAATGAACGTTTGCCAAAAGGCTATTAGAGATATTTAAATGACAATCAAGCTTAGCAATGAAGAGCTATTCACACAAAACATTGTAATTAGTGTAAGTAAACCTATTTGTAAAATAGATTACAAAAAGGTTCGCTGAGGTTTTGCCATAGTAGTAAGTATCCGCGGCGGTGGTGCAAAGTATGGCTCCCCGTACCCGGGGCGAGATGGGGACACCGAGGTCCCCACAACCCGAAGGGGACCATCTCCAAAGAGATGGTCCTGGGTCTGACGGGGTGCGAGAGATATGCTTTGGGTATTCCCACCTCTGGCAACCAAGGACCCAAGACGGTGTGCGTTTTGATCGGTTCGAGTCCGATATAATCGCTTCCGCCGACTCCGTGGGGGTGGTATCTGTGGGGATTTTTCGTACGATAAAAAAGAAAAAGTAGTAGGTATGGTGGTCTATTTATACAATAGATTCTGTTTCCTTTTAGAAGCAAATTCATCGTACAGCATATTGACGCTAACAGCAGCGTAAGTATAACTTTTATGACAGAACGATATTGTTTAAGTTCCGTTAAATCGAAAAAGTAAGATAGCTCGGTGAGTGAAAGTAACTGAAACCGAATAAATTCACTGAATAACAACAACAAAATCACGTCGAAACTTGTCTTATCTTGTTGAGTAGACTCAATACATCCAGGAAACTTGACAAAGCCATTTAAATGACAATGGTACTTTAGTTGGATATTATGTAGGACGTAGTAAAATCATGTTGTCTTCAACATCATCGATATCATCATCATCGCTAAGCACAATTTGATTTGAATTTTTAAAACAATGATGCACAATTTAATTAGCTGATAATCGAATTATTATTCAAATTATACTTTTAAATTTCAAGGTAGGTAATCTTTTAGCATTACAATCGCTTCAACTGAAAATTCTACATTATTTAATATACTTTTCTACAACTGATTACTTTTCTTCTGAATAATTTTAAATAACTATCAATTAGGAAAACTATACTTCCAATGAAACTATAAAAAACTAGTTGCTTTAACTCGTAGAATTAACACCCTGAACTGACTATGGGCTGGGCACATTTACTGAAGGACCCAGCGACGGGTGCAAGCATGTGTTAGATTAAAGGACTTCGTGGAATAGGAAATTAATTATTTTCAATTAAACCTATGGGTGCGCTTCCTGGCATACTTTAGGTGCGCTTCGTCTGGGTGCGCTTCGTTTGGTTGCGCTTCGTGGAATACCTCGAAGTTTTGCCCCTATAGTTTTTTTGTGTGATGATTATGTAGTATTTTTTGTGTGATGATTATGTAGTATGATTGTGCAGTATGCATTAATGCTTTGCTTCTTATATAATTTCATGATTTCAACTCAACCTCCAGGTAGGTTATTAAACTCCTTCCAGTCCTTAACGCAATAATTCAATTGTAATTTTGAACAGTTTCAAAGAAAACCAATACGTTTACAATTTACTACCGTTTTATAGCAATATATGTATCGAAAACTGCTACTAAATCTACAGAACTTCGTTTCCTACTTTATGATTTTCATATACATATAAAATATACTTAATCCACAAAAGAATGCGCATAAAGTAAACGCTTACACACATAAAGCGACCTTTTCTATCCTCGATCGAGTGTTCGATTTCAGATTATGGTAATGTGGACACACTGCATTGAATCGTGGACGGGGAACAGTTGCAATTTATATCGTTATATTTTTAGAACTGACCGAATCTGAATAGTTCTTAGGAAAGCAGTGCAGGCTCAGCAAATATGGAAGTTATTCGATATCTGTACTTTGTTCTTCAAATTGTAGTTTTATTGGTAACAGTCCACTTTTATGTGCACTATAGATTTGTACTTCGACATCTTTAGTCTGGAGTTGGGACACAATTGTAGAAATATTATAAAGGTATGTTTCCGAAGTTACATATGAAAACTGCCGCCGCAAGCAGCACATATATTACATTACTTGTTAAATTTCGATAGGAATAAAGGAGAGCATTGAGAAGCCGCAATGACTTACGCGTGCGTTATTGTGTGATTATTATATTGTAAAATACTGATTGACATGTTGACATAATTAATTGAAAACCTCCATATTCCTTTATTTTTTATTAGAAAAATCGAAAGACCTTTTTGATCTCCAAGCGTATTTTATAGCTTCAATCGGTTTTGTTTCTGAATAAGCTGATTTTTAGGAAATATCACGTTTATTATATTGCCACTCACTCTTGACAAAGATATTTCCAAATTAAAATCGTATGATGAAAAATTATATCATTTTGTACGAGCGTGACCTTTCACAAACGTGTCCCTGAAACACGGTGAAGCGTTTATGAAATTTCAGTGGCGCTGTGCGAGAAATGCGAAGCGTGAAACCCATTAATAATTTTACTATAGGCGTTTAAGGTATTTGAAGCATTTCATATAAATATGTCTACTTCTTACCTATCATTAGATTGCACACTTTTCTTTTAGAATTTTTGCGTTTAATAAGGGGTGTCTAACAGGCTTTGCACTATCTTTTCGTTTTTATTTTACCTTAAAATGTCTATAACGTCATTAATAATCAATAGTATTGCTAGAAATTTCTTCAGCTAAGTCACCACAGACTTCCAGTTTACCAGGATTGGGTTGATAGTTAGTATACCACAAGCCCTATCTATCAATGCTAAAACCTAAGTCATTCCCATGGTCAAGTAAAAAATCATATTTATTACTCATACTCATCTTACCATCATTAATTTTTCACAACCTCTTAAGCAGGTACTCAACTCAGTTATCAAGTTTTGGAATCGTATAGACAGATCAATCTTGATGAATAACATTAAAAATGCACCCCACCCGGTACCACGCATTACAGTTTCTTCATGTGTTTTGAAATTTCTCGAGAATACTATCGGCCGATATCATACGGTAGGTAGGTATGTCGATACATACACAGACCAATTTATATTACGATATTGGTAGCTGTATAGTGTTGTGAGTCATTCAACAGTAAATACAGTTTGTAAGCGAGTTTGAAGTCTAGTTTTGTGTACAAACTCCCACTCCATTAGACTATAGAGAACAAAACTAATCGATACCTGAAAGATATCTCATTTCAGTTTTCAATATCTTGTGATTGTATACTGCTAGTGTAATTGTTTTTGCGGGAGTGAAGAGAGCTGCCACAGTCTGATTGTAATATATTTATTAAGATTCGATGATTTAATAAAGCAATGTCTTACAAACTAAATAACAGGCTTATATACCGATTTATCCACCATTGGTAGAGTGGGAGCTATGCTTGTGGTCACGTCCTATCTTCTCGCTGACTTGCATATTTTGTGTTATGGCAGAGGATGTGATTACTTGGCTTACATCATTTTTATTTGTGTATTTGAATTTCCTTATAGAACAATCGGATCTCAAACATCTCTCGGTACCTACCGGTCAGGTTTTGCTTTAAAAACTATAATATTGTGACGGGTGCGGTCAAAGGGGTATTTTAAAGTAAATAGTTGGGCCTAGTTAGTTGGTCTTCATTGGGGAACGCCTAGAGCGTGCACTCTAGCTTATTAAATGTCCTTTTTAAAAGTATAACTATGGCGATACTCACCTCCTGATTCGACCTGCGATGGTGACACTTGTGCCGTAGCAATCTACACAGGTATGGATCCATATTTCATAGTGAGACTTCTTGATGGTCAATAGACGTTAAGTCTAGACTGAGGACTAATATAGGCGGCCAGAACTCAGTCTGTGACGTCAGAAGCAGTTGTTACCATTACCCGATAGCAAGGATTATGATAAAGAATATTAGTAAAATAAGCTGTTATACACTTCTACAACTATCTGCTGTAAGACGAGCAGCTTTATTTCATTTTTTTTAAAGAATATTAGAACCGAAGTTACTAATATTCCCTCTAAACCCTCCAACTAAGCTGAATTGCTTGTGTTAGGAGTGGGTTCACGTGGGTAGTGTAATGGCCAGGATCGAACCCGGGACCTCTCAATCGTAAGGCCGACTCCTTAACAGTACAGTTCAGTTCAGTTTTGTTCAGTTCTGTCACTACACTATCACCTACACTATCACCTACACTTTCACCTACATAATTACCTACACACTTATTGTGAATAATAATAAATAGATATTATTTGATTGAAGACGAAAAATTTTCAAGAAAATAAGAGTAGATATTTATGTTCAAAACATTTATTATTTTCTGCTTTCAATTGTCGACACAAATTACTAATCGCTTTACTTCAGTAAAGCCTTATACAACATATAAATTACGAGAACATCAAATTAAAATATACATTATTTGGTTGTGACTGGAATACAGATATATCATTAAAATAATATTATTGCTAACCAAAACATATTTGTAGGTACGTGTAGTTCACAAAAATAGAAGATGAAACATGAATCATAATAAGATTTTGGTTCGAAATTTTCCGCTGTTGAGAGTAGGTAAATAGAGACTTTATAAAATTACAATAATTTTTATATAAATTTGATAATTCCTATCATATCTTACGCATCTTACTTATTAGAAATTGAGACGCTTAAGGCACAGCAAAATTACATCTAACTAGAATATACAACTATATAGACACTCTCGGTAACAATCTTTTTTCCTATTTGCAAATTGTGATATGTACAAAAATATTTATTCATCTTTATAATCTAGCATTGTTCTTGTAAATTTATTGAAAATAAAACGTTTTCACTATAAATAATAATAATTAAATGCACTGCATGTGATGAAAATAATAAATAATATAGAAATAATTAAAAAACGCAGCTAAATATCTAAACTTCCCAAATTAAAAACAGTTACGCGAAATGGTACACGAAACATAAGTGTATTTTTGAACTCCACAATTGTATTGGCACAATTTCACTTCATTCGAATGTCAGTAACTGTGTATATCGATTCCACTTCTAGAACCGATACTCTTCAAATCAGGCCCGTGAGTTGTCTCTTCGCTGCCGCTCTAGTTGCTTTCTGTGATTGTGACGTTTTCTCGCGACTATTGCTATGAATATCACAAAAACAGCGATAGCTACAGCTACTCCTATCCACCAGTAAGTGCTATACGATGCCTCTTTCGTAATTGCCTCTTCTTTTTGGTCCCCTGCCGCTACGGGATTCTTTATCTCTAAAACTCCTACTGTAGAAGTTTCCACACTGAACTTAGACTTTGATCCTTCACCGGTATCAATCACATTGTCGTCAATATCTTCAGGAATTTTAATATTGCGATGTGTATTTTCTTCTTGATTTTCGACTGATACGGGAATTTCATTCTCTTCAGGTATTGGTTCTTCAATGATAGGTTCAATATAATCTTCAGAGATTTCCATCTCTATCGTTGGATCTAATTGATTATCTAAGTATTCATCCAGAAATTTGTAGTAATCAGTGAGCCCTGTGTATTCCAGTCCGTACTCTCGTTTAGCTAAGATATCACTAATCATATCGGGCCAAGCAGTCCCGTAACCTTGCATCATTGCATCTCTGTAACAACATATTATAATTAGGTATGTAATTACGCATAATTTTGTGAGCTTTGGCTTACGCACTATACGATTCGAATTCGACAGACTCCGTGGCGTAGCGGTAGTGAACGCGATCGCTACGCAGTAGGCGGGGGTTCGATCTCCGCTCAGTGCAAATATTTGTATGCATGAATATGGGCATTTGCATTGGTCTGGTCGTAACTCGGAGAGAACATTAAGCCGTCGGTTGCCATAGCAATCGTTACGGGTAGTTGGAGCCCTCTAAAGTCCAACAACTGGTCTAGCTACAATGCTTCGATATCGCCTTTGGGTTGTGAAGGTGAGATGGCAATCACATCAAATCACAGAAAATCTCGAAGTTTGGCCAAATCCGCAGTTAGACTGGTAAAGCGGACCCCAGCTTCGGATGCGAAATTAATGCTAAGATGAAGAAGAGATACTTACAATAACCGGTTGTTATTTTCAGCAATATGTTCCACTAAATCAGAATTATCAGACATCATTTCTTCAGCAAATGATTGATAGATTTGGTATTTTAGAATCAAGCCCATAAATTTTCTGCAAGATATAAATGTATACAGTTAAAGTATGCACGTTTAATGCACAAAACATTTATCCAAGTTTTGATTCATTGAGTAACTTACCCAATGAAAGGTTTATTGAAAACCATGTACGGGTCCCCAAGGAAATCAGCGTCAGATGTTTCGATAAAAGAGAAATTTCTACGGAAGTCACTCCAACTACTTGGTATTTTGGAATAAGGGATAACCCCCGATAGAACTCTTAGTCTCCATTCATCAGCGGCCAAGTAGAAGTTTAATCTGTCAACAAAATCATTTCTATGTGTAAAGTTTCATACGTATTTACAAAAGTAAATTAGTATAATGTTACTTTATTTAAACTTATAACTTATGCTTAGTATCAGTCTAGACCGCATTGTGTATAGTCTGAAAACTTACTTTGGTAAATCTCTCAACGCCATTATAAGTTGCAAAACCAGACGATGATAATTTGGATTGTAGTTGAAAATTTCCAATGGGAATAGTTCAGCTCTATCCAAGGCATGCGGATTCAATGAAAGTAGAGATACAAAACCAGGAATAGCTTCATATATAGCTGAAACAAACAACACTATAACATCCAAAGTTCTCTAAAGAATAACTGTAAAACTATTTAAATGGTTTATTACCGGAATAACGAGATGCTTCTCTCAAAATGTAAGTGTTATTACTGTGTAGATTAATGGTTTCCTTATAAACAATCTTCATGACAGCTTCGTGAGCCTCTATGTAGTGGGCTAAGCTGACATCTTTACATGTTATTACTTTAACTTTATTAGGTTTGCACCAATCTATCAATGTAGGTGGGCAAGTGCTGTTAAATACAGAATCAGTAATAATTTCTTGATCTGCATCACCTAAGTTTAATGCTTTAATTAGTTTAATTGCTTGTTTGAAAGCTTTAGCTCCACCGAGATCCTGCAAATTAAGACATTTTTATTTTCAGTTTATATTTGTATTAGGTATAATATCAACTTATAAATTATACTTAGAAAAACATCTGCAAGTTACCTTCAATTGCAGATTTGCATGCATTTTTTGGTATAAGCCGGCATGTTTTGGCAGTAAATTTTCTATGAGGTTAGACCAATCATCTCCCATCAAGGACCCTGAAACATAATTTTACACCTGAATACTCGAAATCCTTTTAGCGAGGGTATAAAAATAATATGTCACGCGCGTATTTATGTATGTAGTTTTCTTTGTTCCTCTATAGGCTTAACGAGAGGACAGATTTCGATGAATAGAGTCTCAAATGGAAGGTATTACCTCCCAAGTGTCATAGAATACATAAAATGTGTGCAAAACTTATACATTGGATTTTTGGCGGGAAAATATCAAACAAGATTTTTCAAACTTATCGAATAGGGTATCAGAAGGCGAATAAAAAAATATAATATAATACCAATTTAATTTATTTTATTTTATACTTTTGACATATTATATGTCAAAAGTATAAAATAAAATATATTATTTTTAATAATTTATTTTATTAGTAGTTCACAAAATAAACGCTTGTGGCAATATGAAATAATTCATATGAGAATCTAAAAAGATCGACACACAATATCTAGCTAAAAGAAAATTCATACATTCATGTTTTGGGGTCGGCAGCGCGAGTGTATTATGTCCATGGGCCATAAGTTACCACTTTCTATCAGGTGGGCTGACTTATTTCTTACAAATACAGTAAGTAGTAGTAGTGTAAGTACTTTCTACAGAATATTCATATTTTTAAATTTGTGTGGCATTACATTTAATTAGATATGAAATAACAATCTGTACTCAAAAATAAGTGTTACTTACTGAATAAGTGTACTGGTAAAGGTTTACCAACTGCTTCAGTTCCTTTTAGCCTGAGAGCTACATACTTGTGAAGCTTCGTGTACAAAGGTTTTACATTTTCCCATAATTCTCGGGCTTTCAAGATGGCACCTACATACTCTCCTAAATTATCCCAGTACTCTTCAACAGAATTGTAATCTGTGGGCAATAGCAACAGTTTAGAAAATACCTATATTTTGTAAACACTAAGATAGAATTTCCTACAATACTAGCTGTCTCGGCGAACTTCGTTTTGCCAATTTTCTTCCACCTGCGTGGCGTCAGATACCGTACCCGCTTCGAATTTTTCTCACCTTCGCTAGAGGTCCACGAACATTTCAAGACCAAAATAAGATAAATCCGTTCAGCGGTTCTCAAGTTTTAGCGAGACTAACGAACAGCAAATTGATTTTTATACATATAGAAGATGATGGGGTTCTGGCTCCATTTACGTGAATCGGGTACTTAGTCATAATCTCCATTCAAACGACCGCGATCAAACTTTAGTAACATTATAAGTCTGACCAAGAATTTTCTAACAAACAAACCGCCTCGAAATCCGTTCAGTATGTACTTTTTGTTAATCGCCCACAAATAGAAAAAAAGATAAGAATAAAAAAGTTTTGTATATCAAAACATTCACTCGGGTGAGACAAATAAATATATAAATAAGAAATAATATATATGTTCCATTCTGTATGTTTTTAATATCCCCAATGCACAGGCACGACTACAGTACAATAATAGTATTTTTTTTAAATAAGCCCCGTCTCAAATTCATTAGTTTAAATATTATTTTGATTAAATTCACTAGTCAAGTCCTTTTATGTGGTACCCATATTGAGGGAGTGGTGAAAAAAAAACTTTGATATTCGCGTAAACTTGAGAAAATATCATATATTGACTTTTTAACACTCTGACCTCATTTTATTTTTCAATGAAAATAAATTGTATGTCACTGTCATACCTACATTATGTCAGTCATAGATAAAAAATGTCAGTTGTTTCGAGGTTCATACTGTGTGTTTTATATTAATATTAGTATTTCAGTTCAGTTATTAAAGTATTTCTGATAATCATGGCACCCAAAAAGAAAGAAGGAGCGCCAGCAGGGCCAGCTACAAGGAATCCAGCATTTACTGAAACCGACAAAGCTTTGACCGAGCAATTGATAGCGGATCTTAATAGAAAATTAGCTAGACTCAGGAAAGCTGTAGATGATTATGAGCAAAAAAATAGGGAGTTGCAAGAGGCATACGATCAACTTGATGAAGATAGAGCGGATATTATTGCGTACTTAAAAAAAACTCTAAATGTGAAGAATGAAGAAAATAATGAATTGAAAGATAGAGTTAAAAGTTTGGAGGAATTAAGGGAACTCGAAACTGCTCAATTTAAAGAACAAGTTAATGAACTAGAAAGGAATTTTACTAAAATGAAAGATCAGCTTACTTCAGAGAATAAGCTTCTAGGTGGGAAACTTAACACGCTTGAGGAATTCAGAGCCATTCGAGATTCTCTTATGATGAAATTTGAAAAACAAGAGAAAGAATTCGAAGCTCAAGAAATGAAATACAAGAGAGTAATTTATGAAGCTGAAAAGAAATTTGTCATTGGCAAGGATAAATTAAAGAAAGAAATGGAAGCGCGCCTTCTGCAACTTGCACAAGAATTTCAAGATGCAAGTGAAGCTAGAATAGCCGCTTCAACACATAGAGTTATTCGAGAAAATATTGCTTTGAATAATCAGTTGGATAGTTTATTATTTACACAAGCAAAAGTTGCAGAACAGAATGAAAAATATAAAGAAGATGAAAGAAATGCTCGCAATGCTATGGAGGTAGCTGAGGCTGAAAGAGATAAAGCAATCAATAAAAGTATTGTTCAACTAAAAGTTATCGACCAACTAACTAGCGCATTTCAAGCCGTGCAGCAAAATAAAGCATTACATGACAAGAAAGTTTATGACTTTGAGAGTCTTCAAAACAAAGTACAAAAGTTAACGAAAGAGAACGAAAACATGACGTTACAAATACGGGTACTTGAGCAAAATCTTCATAGTTGTTTAGGTCAACAAACTAAAAACCTCGTTGAAACAACAAAACTTACTAAAGAGCGTGACAAGTTGAAGGAAATTATAAAAGACACTTCATTTGCCATACAAGCAGCGTTAAAAGTTGATCAGTGGGCTACAGTAGATCCTACTCGTGAGATATTAGAGCGAAAAGTAGTATTATCAAATATTCTTAATGTCATGAACAAACATCGTCGTGCAATTCGAGCTGAATCAGTTGACTCACTAATTTCCTTAACAGACGTATATGAAAAAGGTGATCTTGGTTTTGTACCCAAGACTAAAGTAGGCGTTGCGAGAAAATCAAGCTCTCTCACTCCAACCCGGTCACAAGAAACACTAGTGGCCAAACGAAGTACGTCAACTGTTTCTTCAAAGGCATCTTCACTTGGTACGGTGAAAACTATGCCTAGCATTCAATTAATGCCTCAACGATCAGACTTAACACTACCATCAAGAGAGAGTATTCCCTCATTTACAGTCACATCAATACATTCTCAAGTAAGTGTAAGCGACGTTGTACCCCAAGAAGACTCATTTGAAGCTTTGACTGATGTCGAAAAACAATTAGCACAGAGCAAATTAGAGATTCAGAAATCTATTTTAAAAGATTTAGCAGTATCACGGACTGCCTTCCAATCAAAGTCTCGCGTTGAAATTGTTGAACCTTCTTCAAAATCAAGGTTGAGTGTAACTGATTTGAAAATGAAACGAGACAGTAACGAAACCATTGAAGAAGCAAAGAGTGAGCAAGATAAGGGTGAAGAGGGCGCAGAAGGTGAGCAGCAAGGAGAAGAAGGCAAAAAAGAAATTCAGCAGGAAAGAAATGAACAAACTGAGAATGAACCAAAAGAAGTCGGTGCTGAAGAAAAATCTGCTGAAAATGAGGAAGATAAAAAGAAAGATGAAGGTGACAAAGCAGGAGATGAAAAAGGCGCTGAGTAGGTATTTGCCTTTCGTTGTATTTTTTTTTCACTATAATAATATTTTTGCTATCTAAATGTACCTGATTAAATGTTTTAAATAATTTAGACGATTTCAGAGTTTTCATTTCAGCAATTTGTTTTTTATGATGAGTATTTATTTAAGAATATGTAACCGTACTTCTAAATTTATATCATCTAGCTCTAAGTACATTCTACTCTCTACTAATTGTTGCCTACAGCCCCGGCCGCGTGAAATTCAGATACCGATATTTTAAAATCCACAAAAGCCTTGTCAAGTTAGTAAGTTAAGGGCTCATATAGGTATATAAGGAGGTGAAGGCTCTCCTCATCTTTGCGTTATTTTCTGGTCATATTTCGCTTTTTCATGTATAAATGCGACGCGGGTGAACATTGATATTTTTCATGAAACGACTGCTATCTCACCTCCACAATCGATTGGCGATATCGAAGTTAGGCAGTTAGATCAGTTGTGAAGCTTTTTAAGACTCCAACCGTGACCGACAGATTATCGTGCTATACTATTTGTAGCAATCGTCACAGTGGTCACACAGCAGAGATCTACCAGAGGTACACTTCTGCTGCGAGCATTAGATAATAATACTAAATACAGGATACTGCCCGCGGCTCGTACCACATGGAATTCTGAACACGTTTCCACAAACTCTGCGAATCTACTCCAGGGCCTAGGGATAAACCTTTGTATTGTCATAGACTGATCTATTTCTGTACCAACTTTCAGTCAGATCCATTAACAAACATTCAAACAACTTCACAAACTTCAACATCACTGACATCGTAGAAAGTATGATTTGTTTTCGTTATGTGTTGGTCGCTTCTGCCTTACACAGGCGTTACAATATATATTAGGAAGAGGAAGATTACGTTATGCGTGACCAACTCGTTTTAAACGATGTGGCTAGGTTTAGGTGCCGCTCAAACACAGACACTTTTGTGTCTTATGTAGTACACGACTTGTACAAATTGCCAGTGGCATTCCCTGCGCTGACCTACACTCTTTTGCATTCAATTGCTTGTACGTGACACATAGTCGTTTCCGAATAAAAAGTATTCGATGCAGGTAACTCGGCTGAAACAGTAGTTAGTAGAAGACACAAGCATTAATAAATTTAAAATTTAATATATTGATGTGTACGTACTGTAACTGGTCACACTTTCCTGAAACTTTGCCTTCAGCTCACCACTAGGTGAGGTGAAGTCAGATAGCACTGCGCATCTGGTTATAATTGAATATAATAATAGAACAACTAATGTTACATTGAACAGTTAATGTACTATGCCGTTTTTCATATCTTCTTTGTTATCAATCAGGGGACCAGAACTGGCAACTTAGCAATCAATGACTGTTTCTAATCGTCACCGCATGAAAACATCAATTTGGTTTTCTGTAATGGCGTGCTATGTCGGGAACAAAAAGTGTCTACGTTTGCACATAGCCTTAGTCTTATGACTTTTTGTTGCTGTGTAACAGACAGCATTGCAGTGACATGAAGGAACAGGTTTTTACGATTTATCAATATTTGTAATTATTATATTTGGTAATAACATTTGAGTAATGGCACCTAAAAAAGAAAAAGATAATATTGAAGACGACAGGGTCCTTGTTTTTAATGAAGCGGAAAGAACAATTTTACAACAGCAAGTGGCTGAGTGTAACCGGAAAATTGCTCGACTTAAATCTACTGTAGAGGAATATGAAACACGTAATGAAAAACTACAACAAACTTATGACCAATTGGATGAAGATCGATCAGATGTTATCGCTCATTTAAAAAAACAACTTAATGTTAAAAATGACGAATATAATGAGGTGAAAGAAAAATTAAATGATCTCACGGAATTAAAAGAGACAGAAAGTGTGCAGTTCCGTGAAACTGTTACAAAATTAGAAAAAGAATTTATTACTATGAAAGATCAACTTACATCTCAAAATAAGTTGTTAACAAGTAAACTGAATAGTCTTGAAGAATTTAGGGCTACTAGAAATGATTTAATGCAGAAATTTGAAAAACAAGAAAAGATATATAAGGATCAGGAAATGAAATATAAGAGAATTATTTATAATGCTGATAAAATGTTTGTGATTGGAAAAGACAAGTTAAAAAAAGAAATGGAAGCAAGGCTATTACAGTTGGCTCAAGATTTCCAAGATGGAACTGAATTTAGGATTGCTGCATCAACACACAGGATTATACGAGAAAACATAGCTCTAAATAATGAATTGCATAATATTTTAACCACCCAGCAAAAGATTTGTGATCAAAACGAAGCATACAAAGAAAAAATCAAAGCTACAACTATAGCAAAAGAATTAGCTGAAGAAGAACGAGACGCAGCTATAAATAAAAATATTGTTCAACATAAAGTCATCGATCAACTTACAAATGCTTTTGAAACTATAAAAAAGGATAAAGAAATATTCAAAAAAAGAAGTTACGATTTCGAAGTCCTACAGGCAAAAATACATAAACTAACCAAAGAAAATGATATTTTAACATTACAGGTGCGTATTTTAGAACAAAATTTGCATGCTAAATTATGTAATCAGAATAAAGCTACTGTGGATGCTTCAAACGCAAGTAAGGAGCGGGATAAATTACGGAATATTTTACAAGACGCTACTTTGGCTATCAAAGCCGCTTTAAAATTAGATCAGTGGGCAAATGTAGACCCTAGGCGACAAGCAGTTGATAGAAAAATATTCCTTTCTCATCTACTTAAAATTGTATCACAGTTCCATGACATAGGAGGATCAGAATCATTAGCTACCATTGTTTCATATGGTAAAGTTTACAACGAAGGTGATCTTGGATTTGTTCCGAAATTAATAACTAAAGAAATTTCTGAACAGTCTGCTGGTAGTGTAATTCAACAAACACAAAAACAGCAACAGGAATCAGTAAAAGGTGAAAGAAATAACGATACCACCGCATCTTCATCAACCAATTCTATTAAAAGCAGTATTAAAACAATTCCAAGTATTCAAGTTTTACCTGCAACATCAAGCACGGAAATGCTTGATAATAAAACAAGTCTTGGTTCATTTGTAAAATCGACACAGTCAACAGCTTCAATTGAACAAGAGTCTGAGCATGAAGATGGTAGTAAAACTGATATCGAAAAGCAACTGTTAGCTAGCAAATTTGAAATTCAAAAAGCAATATTGAAAGATCTAGTTTATTCTCAATTGGCCCCTCAAAAATCAACGCACTCTTTGCTTCAACAACCAAGTGAAATATTTGTACTTGGAAAAATAAGTTCAACTTTTTCACGTATACAGTCAGTAACTGCGATAGATAGCATTCAAAATGTAAAGGACTTAAATTCATCTCAAGATAGCGTAACTTCCGCTACTTCCTTAAAACAAACTAAAGTAGATGTTCAAACAGTGAATATAGTGATCGAGGAAGGAAATAATGTGAAATCGATAAAATCACTCGAGTCGAGAGCGGAGGATAAGAAATAATATTGTTATTTCTGTGCAGTAAACAATACTCAACACTCATAGTTAAAATAAAGTTGGCGTATAATTTTAGAATTATTTATATTTGTTACATATTTGGATTTGAGAGTAATATCTATTCTTTTGTAAAACTTTCTTCATACACATTTATTATTTTTGCGTAGTTATCTACATTGTACAAACATAAATATATTTTTTAAACTTATTAATTTTGGTATAATTTAAACGAATTTTAAAACACAATAGAATACGTAATTATAACTTTATTGATATTATAAAGAAGTAGTAAGTAGTATTTTTAGTATGAACTATTACAAAAATGATCACCGATTCTATAAGTGCAAAATAAATCAGACAAATAAATTCTCATTTTAGAAATACCGACAAACTCACGTTTACATTGGATCGTTCTGACGCTGATTGTACAAATACTTACTATTTTGTTTTGAGGCATTCCGCAATAACGGCAGTATGTGTTCCAAGTAATCGTTCATATCAGGCAGATTTCTCTCCCATGATTGTTTCATTCTTCTTAATGTTTCTTCATCTTGTTGTCGTACCAGGTTGTAGTGAAGCTCTGTTAGACAAAATTAGACAATATAATAAGGTAACATTATTATAGGTAGTATTTCAAGTTTTGTTCTAGGTATGTTGATAGTGCAGTGGAGTTTGTTGCGCCGTTTCTTCTCCACCAGCACCTTGGAAGCGGTGGTAAACTCAGATTAAGTATAATTAAAATTGACGTCAATAAGAAACAATTTTATTGTTCAACATTGAAAATAAATGACTATGAGTATGACTATCACTAAGGGCACTTTCAATCTGCAGCGTGTTCGAACCTTTGTAAAGGCGCGATAGGCAACACGCGCCAATGTGAAACCTGCCAGTTTGTAAAGAAATAATTGCTAGCGCGCGCGTTATTATATTTATGCATGCTATAGTATAAAAGTGGCCTCATAAAATTTCTAAAAAAAAAAACTTTAGATAGGTATACTACATTACTAGAAAAATCAATTTGAAAGATAATATTATTTACCCTGGAATCCGAGTAAATAGTATTATCTTTCAAATAGATTTTTCCACCTATGCTACAAAAATTGTCAATTCTGTCAGTTTAGGCGGCATAGGCATAGGCATAGGTAATGTAAAATGATAAAAAAAGTCCGAAAATAATAATCTAGATAAAAAATTAACATTTTAGGTATGAGCGATTCACGATGTTACACAGTTTAAAATTTTATATTGAATGCGTAAACTTTACTAATAGCGGATTTTTTCGTATGTGAAGCGAAATATCCTGGAGCGCTTGGCTCGAAAACACAGTAATAGAAGCAATTTTAAGTTTAGAGGAGACGTTGTTGTTTCCGTTTAACGTTCTGCCAAGTCGGAAATGTTTCAAGTTCTATGTTATAATGACCGGCAAACATCTTGATAACATACTGTCGTAACGCAAAAAGAGTATTGTAAGTCACTTCGGTGATAGTGCGGGGTGCAATGGGACGCAAATTATCCAAAAAAAAAAAAATTAAACCAATTATGGGCTCGAAGATCTTTTGACATTGGTTCATTCATCGTTTGAATGATTGTGTTATTCTTTTTTATATTCTTGTATATTGCAAATGCGCAAACTTTTCAACAGAGGTTTTAAAGAAAAGGTTCATTAACATCTCCAGCTAAACTAAATAAAGTAAGTGTGTTATAACTCATGTGGAATGTTACACAGAGCTTTTATCCTTACTCCTTGTATTTCAGAAGTTACTCAATATGTATAACGTATGCTGCCTCAAGGCCCAGTGTCAGTAGAAATTTCTAGCCCTTTCATTCGTTTTCATAAACAAATAATATCCTGAATATTTTCAAAAAAAAAAGTGCTTTTACGACAAATAAGAAATTAACTTTTTTACGAATATTCGTCTCGGGCGTTGCGTTATTAAAAGTTTTTTCGCACTTTATGAAATTCTTAACGACTTGCGAATTTTATTTCGGGAAGACAGCGATTTGAACCGATTTGTCTTTTGAATTCCACCCTTCGCATTAACTTATTTTTAAAGTGGGTAACCAATTTATTTGTTATCTCAAATACATCATTTTCCTGTTCAAATAATATTAACTCGGGATTTGAGCAAGTTAATCATTTTTGGATTTGTCTAACGGGTTATTTAGGTTGGTATTCAATATATTACATAGGTACTGGCTGTGGTCCTGTATACCTAGCTAACATAATATCATCGCCTTTAAATACGCGTTAGGTGCGAGTAAGCTACTGTTAATACTGTCAATGTATACTTTACAGTTATGAGATATTTAGACTGACCTGACTGATTCCCACGTAGAATGTGTATGCATGAATATGTACTTCTAGTTGCATTTATGTGAGGGTTTATTTGTTTAACAGTTATTTTTATATCTAATAATTTTACTGGTAAAAAAACTGGCGAAATGTGGGTGCTAGCACATTTGCCTACCTCTTCGGGGAATACAGGCGTGAGTTTATGTTATGTAATGTTATGTAGTAATTTTAATCCGCATTCTTTGCTTATTTGGCACCCATAGCAATGCTTATTTTGAATCTTAAAGTGCTGTAATAAATGTCTATATCCTACAACAGTATAACATTTCTTTTGTGCCTACTTTTATTATTAAATGCAATCAACGGAAGAAAATAAATTCGGATTACCGTATTACTAGCAATGTTAGATTATGGTGCCAGCGCGCGTAGCGGTCGGCAACGTAACTAAGTTTATTTAAATTAAAAAACTGAAGTTGTGATTTCAAGAAAAATATTTCTTACCTCTTAATGTGCAGTTGCTGGAAGTGCCGCAGTCGTAGTTGGTAGCAAATTTAATTCTGTTGAGAGCGTTGTCGCCAAACGTAACGAGCTGAAAAGGAAAAGACGATTTAAAAGTGTGTTTCGTTAATCTAATGTTAACTTTAATGCCAACGATACGATGTGAGATAGTGTCAGTAGGGTTAGTATTAAAAGAGAAATTCTCATGAATGTGTAGATGATAACATTATATTCGAAAATTATTAGACAACAATGAAAAGGTTTCGTTGGCTATACACTCATTGTCACATTAACTAGCAATGGTTACCTATATAAATCAGTTAATTCAAGCATCAATTTTGGTATAGATAAAAGTTTTCGTAATTTTTTGACTCTATTTTTAAGGGTTTTGCCTACAAACCAATACTTTAATTGTATTCAGGTGATATAAAGGATTTTTATGTATAATACAATTGACTCCTTTTTTATTTTAAGAATGAGATAATTATACAATATAGGAAAAAACATCTCTCACTTGCATGTTTTCATGGTCAATACTAAAAATATGATAAGTTTCGTAAACTACTTGAAACATCTTAAACTATAATTACTTATTGACTATTAACTGCTTGAAATTTCATGATTGGGTTTCAAAGTTTTGAGTTGCCGCTTGCCGCCCAGTGCCGCCATGAATACTTTATTCCCCTTGTCTGTTATTTTTTTAATTTAATTTGTGTGCGTGGTGTTTGTAAATAAAATGTATTTTCTTTCTCTCTTTCTAATCTTACTTCTAAGTTAAAACGCTTGTATAATTAAATATCCGTAGACCGTAATCTATAGAAACAATTTTCATTTCTGCAACTTTTGCTAGTTTCCTTATACCAGAGACAGAAAACTGCGGCTACAAATATATTTTATGGATAAGACTGCGCCGAGCGTCATAAATAAAACCAAAGATTTATGTCCAATTACCTCAGTTATCTATCGTAATAAAAATAAGTAAATGAATTTATTATCAGAGGTGTGCCAAAGAGTGCTGTTCAAACAAAATACTGAGGTATAAAAGAGAGAAACAGTGGTTGGATCTTTTCTTTACGTTTGTACGACATTTAAAGGTACAGGAAAACTATTAATATTTACACTTGTACGCACTTTAGCTTGAAAAAAAGGACAATATTGCTTTGTGTTATGAACCTACTAATATTATAAAATGTGAGAGGTTGTGCAGGTGTTTGGATGTTTGTTGTCCAATAAAGGTCTTACGGCTGACCAGACATGACTGAAATTGTACGGGTATAGATTATAGTCTGGCAACCGGACTAGCAACCGGACTACTGAGACTAAAGGGGTATAACATATAGGTATTTATTATCCCATGGACAGGAAATTCATATGGGTTGCGGGAATAGGAACAAAATTCCACGGGCAACAGCTGGTTTTTAATAGATAGTAGTCATAATTTGGGTCACGGTTACTATACAGTCATAAAATTGGTTGTAGATTTTCGATGATCAACAGGCAATCATTGAGCGCTCTGTACTAAGCAGATGTGTCAAGTCCATACGAGTTTGTACATTGAAAAATTCGAGACACTATTGTAGATATTTTTGTGAAGCTGCAATTTTGTCCCTTCGGAGCAGAATGTACAAAACGCAAATTGAGCAACTAACGCAAAATGTGCAAATAGCAGAATGTGAGCTCGAAATAGTTCACATTCAAATAGAAAATCCTATTATACCAACAAAATGTTTTCTGCAAATGTTAGATCAACAACTGCCAAGCTGAACTTGAAAAATGACCGTCAACAATCTACTTTCTTTTGTGTGATATTTTATCCAGGTGGGCGGTACAAAATCTTTTTGCGGATGTAATAGCAGCTACTGAACTACCCTTTTAGTGCCATTAAAGGATTATATCACTGGAATAGGTAATAACAACGCGTGTATTTGTGTACAATCTCTGAATGTAAGCTCCTGGTCTAATTATTATGACAACAATAGGGATAGAGGTGTACTTAAGCTTGTTTTTATTGCATCGTAACATACATGACAAAGGTGGATTTTGGGTTACTTTTTCAGCTTAGCGGTGATATGTTGCATTTTGTTTGGGTGGTAAGGATTTTAGGTGGAGTTTTGATAGTATAGTGTGTTATGTGTATGCTTTATGAGAGTTCATCGTATGGAGTTAGGATGTGTTTGCTTATAACATGAAGTAACATTTTTATTACTCAAGTAAACACACCTTCAAATATGTTTATTATGGATATTTAGTTCTCAATCACGCCATTAATCCTTCGAATTTAACAACCTTGGATTGTATAAATTGGCTTTGTATCTATGAAGCATCCATTCATCCAACTATCCATTCGTACGTAGTAAGACAAACTTATCTATTCCTACTATGAAATAAATATCAAGCTATAAATAGTTAGGCATCTCTTACCCTCATCCACTGCTCAGTTTCCAGTAACGTATCCCCCGGTTGCAGCAACAACGTCACTTTGCGCCTGAGAACGTTGTCGTCAGGTCCGAGCGCATGCTCAGTAAGCGCATTTTTGATGTCCGCTGTCTGCTTGCATACGAACATGCCGAAGGACTTATCTCGCTCCAACTGTGTACAAGCGTAAAACATTTATCATATCAGTTATAACAATAGTAGTTCTATACCTCGGGATCTTGGACAAATGTCGTGAAATAAACGAGGTACTAGTGCGAGCATGAATTTGAGCTCATGCACCGCCTTAGCACCAGTACTATCCTCAAAAGACACCCAAGAGACCGAAAAAGGTCTGTATTAAAGGTGACTTAGGTTGGACTATTTTATGATGTGTCGTTAGTTACCCTACTGGCTCATAGTAATGTAGTAGTGTGCCTACTGCTTACTCACAGTAACAGCTATAGGAGAGAAAAAGGCTGCTATAGCCAGTGCACCGCCTAGATAATAGACGAGACTCTAGCACAGGCTTCCTTCGTGTTTTCGAGGTTCCGAGAGCACACGGTAGTCGAATTCCAGGAAAATCAAAGGTGAAAACGGACCTCGAACTCCAAAGTGTAAACTTTAGACGGAACTGGAAAATTGCTTTGAGGATAATGGAACAAAAAATACTGACCTTCGTAGCCAAGCCTTTGGTATTTCCAAGCAGTTCATTCCAAGCTGCGTTGGCTCTCTGTTCACAGTGGTCCACATAGTCCAGCTCCACGAGGTCTATCAGAGACACCAGCCATCTCCTGTCGTCCGTACCTCCGGAGGACGTTCCACATTGGAGAGGCGTGAAGAGAGCGTAGAAGCAGATGTAGAGGAGAGTGACTGTCGGTCTCATTGTGGACCTGTAAGAGAAGGAAGATTGAAATTATAAAATACATAATTAAATACTTATATCCACGCCTGTAAATCTTTGAAGGGGTAGATGATTGTGTATTTATAAACCACTAGCGGTCCCGGCAAACTTCGTTTCGCCTTAGAAATTAGAATCAATTAGCTGTATCAAATTCTCCTAATTATTTTGAGAACGAAAAGCATTTCGATTCGGGCCCCATACGCCCACGGAGCTCCCGACACTAATAGGTCACCAGGGCCCATACTTACACCTACGGAGCCTATATACCTATGGGACCCATACAACCATATACTTACCTCTACGCTCAAGGGCGTTCATACTACCATAAACCATACATTTTTCGACCTATTAAAAATAGCCACCATAAATATTTTCGCGGCCCAAGCAACGGGCATTTCATTAATTCAGAAGAATGTCTACTAATCACCCTCTGACGATATTTGCACGCATTATGTCAATTCTATATCAAACGTCAGATAACAGAGAAGAATATCATACAGCAGTATTAGAATAATAAACACATTTTTTTCCAATTCGTATTCCAAATTCAAATTTTTGACATGGCGTATGTCGGATCAGCTATTTTGTATGGTGGTTATGTATTCTTAAATTTTCTAATTTTCCGCGCAATTTTCTTCATTTTTTCTTTCATAAGAACCTTCTCCTAACAATAACGAACCCAACAAAAAAAGAATTAGCGAAATCGGTTCAGCCGTTCAGGCGTGATGTCGTGACCAAGGGAAATAGGGGTTCATTTTTATACATATATATAGATAGGTCAACCAAGTCAACTATGATTTTTGGTTCCATGTAATATATCCCAGATTGTTCTAAAACTTTCGTCCTAAAACCGAAGCAAAATCCGTGTTCGCCGATGTCGACGATGATACGTCTTTCGTGTGAGTCCGTAAATTTTTTTAATAGGACACATTTTATGGTAGACCCCCACCCTCCTGGAGAAAGGAAACCACCACACCCCGACTCCCCATAAAGACCATTAACTAAACCACTAGCTTTAACAGTGGTGTCCAACTGCTTGGAAGAATAGTTCGATTATGGCCGCTTCGCTGTGACCATTAAATAAATAGCCACTTGGCCGATGCACTCGAGTATAAAAAAATTATGAGTAGGTGAAGTTGACAGTAAAAGCTAGTTTTTTATAATTTAGTTATAAACATATTTGATTTTTTTAGAGTTCACGTGAGGTGATGCAAAATTCTTCTATAAACGGACTTATATTCAGTTATAAGGTTTCTAATTTTATTTTATGCAGGACAGATCAATATAACTTTACCTCGATTTATGGTAAGCTAAAAGGGATGAAGATCAGGTTCAGGAGTGAAGATTACCTTTGCATGTAAAATAAGCAACTATTTTATGACATAATTAATACAAAACATAACATAACATAAACTCACGCCTGTATTCCCCGAAGGGGTAGGCAGAGGTGCTAGCACCCACATTTCGCCAGTTTATGTTTAGGTCCCAATGTAATAGGTGGCGAGCCTATTGCCATTAACCGGGCACTTATAAACCTGCGATAAATACACACATAACTTCGAAAAGCATCGAAAAGTCATTGGTGTGTGCCATGGTAAACCTGGGATCGAACCCGAGACCTCGTCTCAGCAGTCCATTATACACAATACCAAAAAGACCTAAACCACGCAGAAGTTGACTTATTTGGTTCTGTTCGGGAACGCAATTTACTAATTTTGTTAGTTATAACATATTGTACATAGAAGCACCCAGACTAATAGAAATATATACGAATCAACACTCCTACAACATCGGGGAATAAAACTCGCGACCACTACGCCACTAAGATCATCATTTTACTATATTCAGCATTATTAAAATCTAAGGAAACTCAGTATAATTCCATTCAGTTTAAGTATTCCATGAGAAACATGATAGGAGGTTTTGCATGAATTATCGTACTCTCATAGGTAAGTACATTTTGCGAGCTTTTGCTTTCATGAACTTTGGTTCTCAAAATAAATTAATAATGGTGCGTTTCAGGTATATGGGGTATATGTATACTGAGATCTTTGAGACATAGGCCAGTCTAGCCCGTAAGTGAGTCAGTAACCTACTGATTGACGGATGTAGCACATGCCTCTGTGGCGTGGCGGTAGTGAACGCGACTGCTACGCAGGAGGTGCGGGTTCGATCCCCGCTCATTGCAAATATTTGTATGCATGAATGTGGCTATTTGCATTGGTCTGGGTGTTTATAATATGTATGTATTTACAAAAAAAAAGTATTCAAGTATGTTTATCCGCATTCTAGATTCCATAACACAAGCTAGTTAAGATTACCATGGGTCTGGATAGCGTTGTGTAGAATGTTGTGAAATATTTAAAAAAGGGAAGAATGAGGATACTAGAAAGTAGGATGTGTAACAGACTTTTTTGTTTTTTTTTTTGCTAATGTATTGGCATAAAGCCTTGCAGTTTTAAAGTAATGAATTTCTTTTCTCTCTTCAATGTTCTTGCTGACCCGTTTTTCCACTATACCTGATACAACCTCCATTTATAACCATTTAAAATTTGGTCATGATATTAAGTTATCTGGTAACGTGTTTTATTCAATATATGTAGCAAGTTCCACCAAGTGTCATCGATCAACAGTATAAACAGTTGGTCCTCTTGTTTAAAATTCGTCTATCAATGGACTTAAGTCGTCGAGAAATCAATCAATTTTATTCACACATCAATTTGCCTTTTCCGAGCTGTTTTCAAGGTTATTTTTTTTCACACACAAGCTGCCTTAAATTACAGATCGCACCCTATTGACAAGCCATTAGAAGAAGATTTGATGAAGGGCTCACTAATCTATATTGGATTCGCACGGATTTAGGCAAATCCCTTCTTTGAGGAAATTCGCCTTTTATTGCAGACCAAACCACCAAATAAATGGTGAAATAAGTAAGATAGTCTATTTAGTTTTTGTTGCAGGAATTTTTACGTGTATAGTTACTATCAGAATGGTGTTAACCAACCAACCAAATCTCAAAATGTTTTTTAGGTATTAAGAGCAAATCAAACTGTTTTATTTATAAATTTGAATGATGTTATGTCCGAACTAAAATTGTGTAGGACAGAAAGGAGGGAAAACAAAAGAAATAAAATCGTTTTGAGTACTTTGTTCGTCAAGATCGATCTGTTGCTGACTGTACATGTTTTATGAGACATAAAATTAGTTCCAATGTACATGTTCTAGCTTATGTGACACATAAAATAACAAATTACGTGATTGCTACCGACTTTGCAACTTTTAACGTGATTTTACCTGAGTGAAGTGTCCCTTTTCAGTAGTTATAGCTTCTGACACCTCAGTACTAACATATACCACATATACCTATGACATTATACTCCTTCATATACACTAAGTATGTACCTTTTTGACACTTTAGAAACTCGATTTATAAAAGCATACTTACGTGTAATTGGTTTTTAAATAAATTTTGCTTGAAGACTCTTATCTATATCATTTTTAAATTAGTCTCAATCTATTATTTTTACGCAGTCAAAAGTATAATAATGAGAGTAGATACAGACATTATTAACTCATTTCGAGTACATACAAAACACTGTATTTAACCTAGTCTCTGCTAAGTATATTTTGACTTCAACGGAAACAAAACTATTACTTAAACGAAAGAGTCATTTATGTAAAAGGTCACGTTTTAGTTAAAAGATAAACCTAATTACCGAAATAATACAACGACTAAACTGAAATGCCTTGACATTTTATACCTCAGCAACTGTAAATCAATAAGGAATCTAAGACAAACAATCGCTCGGAGGTACAATGATTTGGGACTGTATCTAAATTTACTCATCATTTATCACGTAATTTGAGCTTTTGATAAAGGAACTTGCTCAGTAGGTATCAATTATTCTCAGCAATAACAGGAACCCCAAAGAAAAGGGATTAATGAAAAAACCCGCAAAATTAAAGAATTTCTACAGCCATCGCTATTCTGTGAAGTTTGTAGACCATTCATCCTTTCTTTATTTTGAAAGGGTCATAATGATAATAAAGAAAATTAAAGAGTACGCATTCATAAAGCGATTGTTACTTTCAAACGAGTTATTAAAACTGCATCAATTGAGAAGCGAAAATACCGAAAATAAATGTAGTGTAAAGCCATTACGCCTATGATTATGACCTCCTAAAATAAATGGAAATTATATGTAAAAGCATAATACAGTCTCATTTATGCAAACGTCTTTTCAACTTTCTTTGACAAACATTTTGGCTGTAATAACTCAATTTTCCGGACTTGTTCCGTCTGAAAACCGATGTCAAGTTTTGTGACCTATTTCAACGAAATTCGCCTATTGTACATTATGCCCAGTTGCTGTTTAAGGTTGGTTCAATAGAACACTACGATTATACTGTCGGAAGATGTCTCTGGCTGGTCAAGTCAAATAGTCAGTTTTATATATTTGAATGAAATTTTAAAGCATTTAAGGCCTGCGACCAAACGCGAGTAAAGTTTATTCCTAGAATAAACAGCCAATATGTGGGTGATACCGTTTGGGCGAATGTACCATACTCGTAGTATGCTAGCTAATCAAAGCTATAAGCTAGGAATAGTAGGGGTAATCAAAAATCAACATACAAAAATGATAGAAAAATCATTCGTTGGTTCTCATAGTTCGTAGGAGTATCGGTAGGTGGGTCAGACGGTTTCAAACAACGTAAACTTGGAAACTGGTACGCATGTAAAAGAAAATGACTACAAATACGACAATAGTGGTAGATAAAAACTATTCCGATTTCTGTTTAGATGCTTCAAAACTCCATAAAATGTTTACGAAGCTAACAGATAAAACTAAGATATGTAGGTACTTTCAAGTTTTCAAACAAGCAAAGATAGTTAAACGGGAGTACGTAAGACTTTCTATTCTGTGAAGGGAGTAACTACATCACGAACAGATATTTATATTACATGGAAACAGAAATAGAGAATAAATGATCACTGTTATAATTATAACTTAACGAGTATATGTAATGGATGAAAATTAATTGCCGCAAATTCAAATTCTTTCATATTTGAATATATGTACAGAACTTTGAAGTCGGAAATACAAATATTTAGTTCAATTAAAGCTAACAAGCATATGATGGGAATGTGATGAAAATCCGATAGGTACTGTGGCAGATGGCCCATGTACTCGAATTGCGCCCTATTCATATTACTTTAAATACTTTTCAACCTCCATAAAAAATCACTGACTCAATGTCATTTCATTAGGATCAATTTAGTTTAGGCGGGAATAGCCTTCTATTTTATTACAATATATTAACTGTTTACCATGTAAACAGAACTGAAAATAATTTGCAACGTTACAAACGATACGATATTAATTTTGCAAACTATTTCCAGTTTTGTCTAAATGGCATAAGATTGATATTTTAAGAGCCACTCAAAAACTGGTCGATCCAAATCTAAAATCACCCTGAAGTATGTAAAGTGGTAATGTTATTTACAAACATCCAACTTGTCCTATAATTTTCTAACGGTAAGTCGTCTAATTTTCACAAGTAAACTAATACGGTTTCTTTGAAAGGGATCCTTTGTTTGAAGGCATTCCAATCACGTATGATCTTCAATTACTTTCCTCACGGTCTACTAAGCTCAGGCTTTGTTGCGGCTTATCAAGAAAAGGGGGAAATAATCATTAGTGTCAGCAAACTTCGGGTACAGAAAGGAGGAAGAGAGATTTTTCAAAATTGAAAATTGTGTTCTTTGTCAGTTAAAACTGTGGGGCAGAATTTCGTTACTCCTTTTGACGGGTGCGGCGATGCCGATTTTGGGTTGTTATAAAAAGTATCATTATAAACTAATTACTTAGAATGTTTTAGTCGTTAGCAATGGGAGGAAAGATTGTAAAGATTAATTAATAATTTCTGAAGAATTTAAGGTATAAAAATATTCTTCTTTTTTTCAAAACTATTAAAAGCTCTTCGAGTTTCTGATTTAATAAGAAAATGGTACGGATTTTTTCTCTTTCAGTCATTTCCACAAAGGAATCTGGCTAACAATTACGTAATATAGAATATTCATAGACATATCTCCTATAAAAGAGAATAATATATTAAAAGAACTAATTTAAATCATTGCTAGACATATAGATGTAGATCTACATTATATTTTCATTTGCATTATTTATACTCAACTATACCAATACTGAGCTGTAATGTTCTCCATTTCGTAGCAATAAGTCTTCAGAGAATAATAATTTAGTTCAAATTGTCTAAAGGAACATAAGGAATAAATTATCATTTGCATACAACAAATTGAACATAGCTTCTTCCATACTACAAAGTTACTAACTTGGGGTGGATATATTATTATCAAAGAGATACTTAAGATTTTTTTTGGTAATCTTTTTATGTTAGAAGTGGGTGGTCCTGTGAAGAAATAAACTGAACAGATACAAATTATATAGTACAGTAAGTAGATATTAGAAAAATGTAGTACCTACAAGCACAGGTAGCTGAAGAGCAATAACAGGGCCACAGTCGTACGAGAATATGTGGTCTAATCGTACTAGAACCTCAGGTCAAGACGCTCTCAACGTCAACAGCTGCAAGTGCTCGCGCTTTGATGACACACGTAATTATCGTTTTGTGTGATCCCTAAACGAGAGGCATATGACCAGCAGTGGACTGTTGTAGGCTAATTGATTGATTGGTTGTTTGAGATCCCTAACCGTCAAATACGTGTATTGAAGTAAGTATATAATGATTACCAAATGGAACATAAAAAATATATAATTGTTTATGAACTTTAATATAATAAAACTCCATACAACTTATATTCGCATGTGGAAAATTGAATAAAACATTAGACTCGTGAATACTTATATGTCATGTCAAGTTAGTATTCATATTTCGAATGAGGCATGGAATTTATATTTCAAACATGTTTTGAATTTCATTTTACTGCATTCAAAAGTTTGATTTTGCAGTATGGAATGGTGTTTTATCACTGTTTCGAAGCCGTGGGTTTGACCTCCATAGGATAATACAATTTATTTAAGTAAAGGAAATTTGTTTTGTGCTAAATATTTACATGAATTTGAATGACATTTAGTATGCTATCTACCTATATACAATTCGATCATCATAATATATATATCTCAGGAAAAATGAATAGCCCATTAATTTTTCCTGATGTAATCGAGAAATATAGGCGTACAAAGACAGCAGACGTGGAACTCGGACACATCGCAGACGTAAAGTCCGATCAATGATCTCATAAAGAATGCATACATAATGCAAAGGTCAGAGCTCGTCCTCATCCTAAAGTGCTTAGGCAAGGCATAGTAGGCCTAACCTCGAGTCCGCTACGAGTACCTATAAAGTTTTTTGTGTCTGGCTTGCACGTTAACGTGCAAAAGCCATAAAGCGTAAGGCATAATCATACCAAAATCAACTAATTTTACATGTAAAGTGCACTGCACTGTATTTAAGGCTTCTATCCCATAAAAGGTATAATAATCTCTTTAATGCTACATATATTGCAAATTGCATTAAATTAATACTGCGGTGTGGCCTGAGAGTGATAATTATATTCAGACAAGATTAACTTCGGTAAAGTGATTCTAATGATTAAAATGAAAATTAAATATGATTCTCACGAAATTCTAGTGAGTTCAAATTTAAGATAAGACGGAGAATCTTCACTTAAATACTCATAATTTATGATATACGTACTGTCTAGGAGTATAATATCATGTTTTTGGTATATATGTATATTTTTTGAACCAAATATTGTTCAAAACTGCTCGAAATTGAGCTCCTTAAGACGTAAGGCAAACACTACGGACGTGAAACCAGATACATCGCAGACGCGGCGTCCGTTATTTAGTCTCATAAAAATGTACAAAAAGTACATAAGGAGGGTACGAGTATAGGACTCGTGTTATCCTCCTTTTCCGTTTCTGTTGTATGAGGCTTGTCCATGGTAGTACATGTACTATACTTATTTTATTTTTAAATATTTGAAGCAGCAAGCAAACACAATATTGTACTCTTTTCAAGGAAAACCTGTCCCCCAATTTTATGGAAATAAACCAATGACTTATTCAATTATTAGTTACTAGCTTTTGCCCGCGGCTCCGCCCCCGTAGATGTCGGTTATCGCGACATAACATAGCCTATGTCCTTTCTCAAGGTCTAATTTACCCCTATACCAAATTTCATTAAAATCGGTTCAGTGGTTTAGGCGTGAAAGCGTAACATACAGACAAACAGACAGACAGAGTTACTTTCGAATTAATAATATTAGTATGGATTAAAATTATTAATTACACTACCAATCTGATAGGCAAGCGTGGGTAGATACATTCAGGTAAATTCTTTTCATAATGACTGTCTGAAAATTTGCAACCTTATATCCGCCATTCTGATATACCCGTATGCTTGTATAACTTAAAAAAATACTTTGCAATTGCATTATTAACATAACAGACAATGTATCAGAAACACATTAAACTCTAAGTCATTCAATGTAGCTTAACTCTGTCGATCCTCTCCTTCAAAGCTTAACAACAACCTTTTTGTAAGACATTAAAGCTACGACAACAAACGACCCCTAACATGCACTAAATTAAGGTCTTTGAGAGCTTGTATTGAACATCGCTTCGAATCCCCATATATATATAGTACGGATATACATTTAATACCAACAAATGGGTATGTAGTGTACCAGTCTCTGTTTTTGTTTACTTTTAAGCTAAACAAAGGTCTTCAGTAAGAACATGAAACAAACTAAGAGTTTTAGCTACTATCAGGCAGAGTTTTTTTTTTAAAGAATATTAGAACCGAAGTTACTAATATTCCCTCTAACCTCTCCAACTAAGCTAAATTGTTTGTATCAGGGGTGGGTTCACGTCGGTAGTGTAATGGCCAGGATTCGAAACCGAGACCTCTCGATCGTAAGGCCGACGCCCTAACCACTAAGCTACCGACGCTGGTAAACGAAAGGTCGTGAACACTAGTTTTATTTAATGGCAAGTCAATACCGTGGCTATTACAGTGACCACCGCGGTCTTTCACAATATTATAGAAGAGAATCACCAAAAAAAAAAAATGGTTTCTATAAAAATTAATAACTGAATTCATTACATAATATGGATTATGTAATGGATTCAGTTATTAATTTTTATAAAAACCAATTTTATTAATTTTAATACAACTAAAAGGGAGTGTATGAATCGACATACACTCCCTTTTAGTTGATGTATATAGGTATATATATTTATAGACACACCTTTCTCCCTTAAAGGTAAGGTAGGCAGTGACTTCAACCCACCATCTTTGTATATAAACAGTGATACTGAAAATAATGTAATATTTCTAAGCTACGCATTAGCTGAACTACAGAAACGTAGGAGTGATATTAGGGCTTATTTAACGTTTACGGCTCATTAAAGCTAATTTGATGATTAATTGAACCGAAAATCCGTGTAACTTGTTTGTGTTTGTAAAAATTGCGATGAGAGATAAAAAGGGATTATTCATGTTTACCTCCAAATTTCTACGGGTAACTGGAAAATTTTGCAATTTTATGTATGCTTTTATGCAAATTTAATCGCTGAAACGATACCAGGACTTCCGCGAGTTTTATACCTTTTAAGTATAATAGGGTTATTGGGTAATCTCTGTTTATATTAAGTATACAAGCCGTTGATAAAAATTAGTACCATTATGGATATTTAATTTGTTTTTTTTAATGTTCAATCTGATCTGCTGATCTGGCAAACGTTGTTTTACCCACCATAAAAAATTATATTAAATCATAAAAAAATGAATAGGTTTGGCAAAAAAGAAAAAAGAATGTAACTGACAATATTCATAGTGTTTTGTCACGACTATATATGGATTGGACTATCCACCTCATAGCTGGAAGTCCTTTGGAAATAATTTTTACTTTCGTTAAACAGATCCGTTTACTTTTGTTCCACAATAACTTTTATTGAAATTCAGATTGGATATTAGATCTGAAGTGATTATTCATACTACAAGACGTGTTCCGTAATACGAAAAGCAAATCGTATACTTCATATTCTACAATACAGTCAGCGTCATTAATATCTTGACGACGAAATCTCAAAATGATCTTAAAACTCTCGTATTAAGAGTAAATCAAACTGTTTTATTGATTTATATGGTATTATTGTCTGAACTAAAGGTGTGTACCAAATATTAAAACAATCGGTCAACTAGAAGGGGGTCAAAAAACGATATTAAGATCATTTTGAATACTCTGTTCGTCAACATCTTTCTGATGCTGACTTTACTAAAAGTGAGAACTTCTATAAAATAGGAACTAACATAAAAAATCTATCTGTGAGCTAGTATTTTATATCTTGACAACTCTTGGCTCCTTAACCCTCACTCATTAAAGTCTTATAGTCCTGTCAATTTAGTTTTAAAGTTTGCAATATTTATCACGAGAGATTAAAGTTCAAGTCAAAATCCGTTGGTTGAATATCCGTTAAAGTAAATAGGATTTTTATTACGTGAAATAAAAAGTTTCGTGTATGACTAAATCCTTTTTACTTTTTTAGGATGTTTGTATGTTTGGATTTTTGTTATTCAACCAAGTTCTGTAAGCTGAACGGATCTGGTTGAAATTTACGTCGATAGACTAAAGTCTAGAATAACTTATTAGCTAGTTTGGAACCCATGGGAATGGCCCATGGGTGTGGGAACAGGATCAGAGCTAATAGTAATAATATAAAATTACAGCACCACTCAGTAAGTAATACACTTTTAGATGTCTTTAATTTTGGATAATAGTACCTACCCGAATTTATGTCAAAACTCTACCAAGACACTGAAGTAAAAATTGTACTACACGAATGCTTCTTCAATGCAATAAAACTAATTTGTTGACGGTCATTTCGACAAAACGATTAAATAAAATTAAATAAATGAATATTCCACAACATTCTACACAACGCTATCTAGACCCATGGTAAGCTTAACTAGCTTATGTTATGGAAGGTAGAATGCGGATAAACATACTTAGATACTTTTTTTGTAAATAGAAACACCCAGCCCAATGCAAAAAACCATATTCATGCATACAAATATTTGCACTGAGCGAGGATGGAACCCGCACCTCCTGCGTAGCAGTCGAGTTCGCTACCATCACGCTACAGAGAAGGTATAAAAAGTCTGAAATACGAACAAAACCCAGACGACGAAGCAGAAAGAATGGGCATATCCGAATGGCATCAATACGTGTAAACGAATGAACTTAGCACAAACAAGCATCCGAATTCGTGAAGAACTTCTGAAGTTCTAACAGGGCGAACGTAAATTCGAACCGAGTTATCGGGCTACAGTCATTCTCAGTAATGAGTTACGAACTTACCTGCGGTGTTAGAGTTAGCCAACTTTACGAAACAAACACTGATGATCAGATCATGTTGTTTACACGTCTGTTAAGACTACTGTGTACACTTCAAAGAGTTGCTCTAATTTAGTAGAACATCTTTTCTCGGCGTATCTTTATACTACCTTACGTTTCATTCTTTGTATTTTATTCGATTGTACAATTTTGTTGCTTTCTTGTTAAAGTTTCTGATATCATTGAGCATTTGCTGTTGTCTTTTTGAAAAGCGTTAACAAGCAAACAAAACTTTTCTCTTTACAATATTAAAATGATATCGAAAAGTCACAAATTGAGTGGCAACATTCTGATACCT
Organism: Eilema sororculum; assembly: GCA_914829495.1. Lineage (NCBI taxonomy): Eukaryota > Metazoa > Arthropoda > Insecta > Lepidoptera > Erebidae > Eilema > Eilema sororculum. The sequence continues at coordinate 7,617,275 of OU618545.1, read as the reverse complement.
TTCATCAAAAGTTTATCCGGTTTGTACAGTTGTACTGTATTGGTTTTCTTTTGTCTATAATTTCACGTTTTCGGTGAATATATTAACTTTGTTGGAGTTTCGCATTTTGTGGGAGGAGGAATAATTTTAATAAAGACTATTGATATGCATCGACATGTTACACTGATTTTAGACAGGCACTGTTTAGTAGAGAGTAAACACATACAAAAGTTTCTTAGTTCGAAATTGTGTTACATTCTTCTCTAAAATTTAGAGGCACAGTGTTACCTTAATTATATGTATTACGATGACAATCAGACAAATAAGTAACGTCATGTAGTTATTTAAAGTTTAGTACTAGTGAAGGATACAAGAGAAATGTACTTTTTTTTCTCGGATTCTCGGAGAGAAGGTCACCATCGCAAACATGTACCATGTTAACAGTGGTGGCATTCAGCTTGACGGCCTTATTAGATGCCTTTTCACGCCCCGCTTAAAGGACCCGGGTACTTTATAAAAACATTGAAATAAAAAACCCGACTGATACTGAAAAGATTGAAATAAGTTTGATAGCAGGCGGTACCCAGTAATGTTCATCCAGTCATAATTTGCAAATGGGTACCGCCTGCTATCAAACTTATACCAATATTTTCAGTATCAGTCGGATTTTTTGTTTATGAATAATTATTTTTTTAAACTTTTTGTTACAATATAATAATATATGTATATGTTATATATTTTTGGGATAAGTTCAAGTGAAAATATTTTTTTAGAACATAGGTACATTTCGGCAAATGTTCCATAAATTGCTCTTTTTCACCTTTTATGTATCCAAGAACACTTGGGCGACGAATACCTTTAAATTGACACAACCCTTCTTGACAGTCGGGTAAAAACAATTCCTTGTTAACCTTCTGAATTCGGGAAAACTTCACCATCGAGAAGTCGCAATGAAATAAAACAATAAATAATATTATCACATTCAGGACTATGTCACTGTACAATATATTTGCTACACTGTTGCTCTATGCGGTCGGCTAATTGTGTGGTCATTAGACCAGTATGTGGCCAGTTTACTCTAATCACATTTTTTTTCCGTAATTTATGCTATAATTTTTTTCCACTATGATAATAATAATATAATTGGATATATATATATATATAATTGGAATAATAATATATACATAAATGAAAGAATCGTGAAATCAATCTGTCGTTAGTAATTTGCATGTCGTTGATCTGTTAAATCGAAGTGAGCCTGAACAAAAGGGTCAAATCAATTGCTATTCAGTAAGTTTCTTTTTAAAGTAGTGAATCTTCAATCAATCTCAAATTTTATTTAAGATTTGTTAATTAAACTCTCTCGAGTCAAATACCTTTGGCAAGACTTGGAATATAGGGTGGAAAAAGTTACTAATAGGTACTGTTATTGAGCTTGCTCACTTAATTTTAAGGGTCACATTGGTGTTTTATCAAAACTTTAGTTTGACAATATTAAAATAAAAATGTACTTACTTTCTTTTTGTATTTTTAGTGAAGAATATATTTTTAATCTGGCATTAGATATTTTTGAAAATAAATGAGGCAATACACGTATTCCAGTATATTTAAAAAATAACTTCTGCGTTTGAATTCAAATTTCTACACGGAAATTACATCTGATAGTATCTAAACGTTAATAAATAACATTTCAAACGATATTTTGAGAACGGATGGTGTCAAATATTTATTGGTACCTAGTAGAAAAATCCAAATTAAATGTTGGCTACATTGTATTCTAATAACCTAAGGCTGACAAAACTCAAGCAAAAGTCCTAAGCCAGACTTCAACCCACTCACTTGATGGTATAACTTTGCAAAACTAATACGAAATTTTACAATACTGGCAATATTAATCTTGTTTTATTTCAATCACATGTACCTATGTAACATTAGCAATTTTGCAAAAAAAGCATTTATCTAGGTGTATGTTCGCGATGGATTTCAAAACTACTAGATGCATTTTGACGCGATTTTTTGCTAGAAAGATCTTGGTCAGAATAATATATAGTAGTATTATCTATAAGATCATACGTTTGTTTGATCTCAATTGGTTTAGTAGAACCGGACTTATGTCCAAAAGTCAATTCGTAAATAAGATGAATATAACTTTGATTAACACCCTTGCTACACCGAGAAAAAAATTTAATCGCATTGATAAGTACAAATCCATTTTGTAAAAATACAACCGATTTTAATATCTTAGTAAGCATTTCCTTAGACGGTGCACTATCTGATTAAACTAAGATCAAACGCAAATATTTTTACCCTTTGTTAAATTGTGAAATCATGTTATACCACACGATAAAAAGGGCTATCTCGGAACAATTTTGATCTCATTTCACAGACACGCGATTTTGACAAGACCCGAAAATATTTTCTTAATCTGATAGCATCTTGCTAGGGTTATTTATACGAGGCTACCAAAAAATTCGCCTTTAAATCGTACACATAGTTGTGTACACATATATAGTAATGTGTACGATTTGAAAGCAAAATGTCTGTAGATTCAGCATTCTGTACAGACTGTACTCAAGTTCTTTTACCAAGCGTGTCTTAATAAATTAAATTTATATTATTTCTGACATTATAAGTTTAACTTCCAATTAAACAGATTCGGAACACTAGTTTACAAAACGACCCAAGTATTAGACTTAATAATAAAGTCCTTGTTCTAGAACATTAATTCGTTTAAGTTTCCGGGTCAAGCGTAAAATCTTAAACCTTTGCTCTTAAATCTAGCTGCTGTTGATACATCATATTATCTAATGAACTGTCAAACTATTTACTCCGCAATGATATACAGGGTGTATTTTTGAAATGGGGCAGTAAAGGCAGGTTAACCTTTGTACTTACAGCAAAATGTTCTTATGAGACCTTCCCTAATTTTTTGAGATAATTTGAACTGCATTCACAGATTTCTGTCTTTCTTAGTACTCAAAGTTAAAATGGTCCCATGCAATCTTTTGATCCCCAGTGTATTCAGTAATACAATTAAAAATGTGTGTAATTAGTATTTAAATAAGTATCATGAAGACCTATATGCTTATTTTTTTTTTTTTTTTTTTATTGAACTTTATGCACAAGTGTACACAGGCGGACTTAATGCCATAGGCATTCTCTACCAGTCGAACCAAAGGTGGTGCAGAGACAAATTAGTAGGTGCATTGTTGAGAGTGTGACATTGATTAAATGAACACTATACATCACTAGGTATAATGCTACTATACATAGATATATACGTAATGATAATGAGATACATGCATACAAATAAATATACCTACACATTTACATAAATACCTATACCTCCACATACATATATATATATATATATATCTATATCTCTATATATATAAACAAATATCCTACCATAAATACTATACTTATACCTACACATATATTTAGAAGTATGATTTATTTGAGTTCATTGTCTCGATGATTCTGCCAGTTTGTCGAGAAATAATTGGCGAACCTTCGCCTTAAACACAAGACTGCTGGTGGCCTTCCTGATTTCAAGAGGTAGCGCGTTCCAAAGGAGCACAGACTGTATAGGGAAAGAAGAATGAAGAAACTCAGTGGTGTGCGCAGGACAGCTTAGGAGAAGGTTATTTTTTGAGCGAAGGTGTCTGTTGTGATTTTCATGCCTATATTGAAAGTAAGGAGATAGATAGTTAGGAGGATTAGGAGAATTAAGAATGGAAAAGAGAGTAGTTAGTGCACGTAGATTTCGCCGCTGGCGAATCGGTAACCAATTTAACTGCTCACGATAAGCTGACACGTGGTCATACTTACGGAGATTGAACACGAATCTAATGCAATTATTTAGAAGCCGGTCAAACTTATTGAGATGTTCTGCATTTAGGTCGAAGTAGCAAACATCACCATAGTCAAAGACAGGAAAAAGTAGAGTCTGCACAATCGTAGTCTTTGTCTTTGCGGGCAGAAGGTTCCGAAGGCGATATAATGAACGAAGTGATCCCGTCACTCTGTGACCGACATGTGCTACTTGGCTTCGCCAACTCAGGGTTGAATCTAAGAACAGACCCAAGTCCTTCACAGATGCACTTAATGTTATGGTGGAGCCATTGAAAGTGATGGGTGGGAGAGATGATACATCAAGTCTGCGCATCAACCATTGACTGCCTATGATAATGGCCTGGCATTTAGTTGGATTCACAGTTAAGCCGAATCTATTCGACCAACTGTTAACGTGTTCCAGATCTCGGTTAACTCTACTTATTGCCGCAGCCACATCATCCACACTCGCTTGATCATACAGCTGCAGATCATCTGCATACAAGTGATACGCACATCGAAGATTACTAGTCAGGAGGTTAATAAATATTGAAAATAACAACGGGGATAGTATACCGCCTTGAGGGACGCCAGTGGCAGTGTCACACCAACACGAAACATTTTCGTGCAGGCGAACAGCCTGCTGGCGCCCCTGAAGATAACCAGAAAACCATTCCAGTGCATCCGATGAGATTCTAAGGAAGGATAGGATGGCCAAGAGAATATCGTGACTGACGGTATTGAAAGCATTTGAGAAGTCAACCAATGCCAATACCGTGAGCTTAGTGTCTTCCATGCCAGCCCTAATGTCACCGGTCACCTTTAGAAGAGCAGTCACAGTGCTGTGCCCGGGCCTAAACCCTGATTGTAGGGGACTTAACAAATTATTTTTATGTATGAAAGAGGACAGCTGTCTGTGCACACAGGCCTCGAGGACTTTTGAGAGGAAAGGCAAAATGCTAATTGGTCGGAAATGATTGGGAAGGGATGGGTTTGAGGTTTTTGGAAGAGGTATAACATAGGCCTTGCGCCAAAGTGACGGGAACTGACCTGAATCCAATGAGTAATTTATAATGTGGGTGATTACTGGCAGGACATGGTCTAGGATGGTAATAATCATACGCCGACTAATGTTATCATAGCCCACGGCATTGGATTTGATGGATATCACAATCTTTTTGACCTCGTTCGGTGTCACCGGAGAAAAATCGAAAGTGTCAATGTCTGGACGAGGCAAGTTTGTGACGTATTCCATAGTGCAACCCTTGGTTAGATGATTCATAGGCGAACAAGTGGTGAAATGACGGTTTATATCATCCAAGCCAATAGTTGCCTGAAGCTCGGAATACCGCTGCCTCCCAATACCTAATGTTCCAAGGAACTTCCAGACATCAGCGGGTGGGGAAGAATTGATGTTATGAAAGATATAACGGCGTTTGGTATTGCGTATCACTTGATTGCATCGATTCCTAGCAGCCTTAAAATGCGACCACGTTTCGTCGCTTCGGCGGCGACGAAAACGGTTGAAAGCGCGGTCTCTAATTCGCATTGCAGTCCGCACCTCCTCGGTTATCCATGGAGCTGGAGGGCGCTTCAATTTCACTTTCCTGACAGGCGCGTGCACATCATATAATTTAATGACTGCCTCATTGAAAATGCGAACTTTTTCCTCCATTGACGATGTCTCGCTCACACACTCCCAGTCTATTGCTGCAGCATCCTGACCCAACCTGTCTACGTTTATACGGCCAAAGCTGCGCAAGAATAGTACGCGAGGTTTGGGCTTCGGTGGTTTAATAGCGTAAGACATGAACAAAAGGTCATGTCGCGAAAAACCAGGCGCTACATGTTGGCCGTGACAGGAGACCAAAGATGGGTTGGAAGTTACGATTAAGTCCAGCCAAGTATCCTCCACATCCGTGTTATGGTGTGTCGCCTGTAGAGGTAAAATTTGCAGGTTAACTGACTCGACGATGTCGAGCAATTTACGACATCGCGAGGTTTCAGGTGTCAAGAGGTTAGTGTTCAGATCACCCATGACTATGTGATGCTGATACTCCGACCCTACAGATTCCAGTATCGGTTCAAGACAGGAGAAGTAGTTAATTGTAGGAGGACTGTAGACAACTCCCATCAAGATCCTCACTCCCGCGACTGTAACCTCTAAAAAAAGAAATTCAGCAGTTGTAGATGAGTCTGACGGGGACGAGGCTAGGATTCTATAGGGAAAATCACTGCGGAGATAAATAGCAACACCACCCCCTCTCCTCTCATCGTCATCCGCTCGGTCATTGCGAACTAAAACGAAGCCGGGGAGAGGGTAAGTGGTAGAAAGATGGTGAGGTTTGAACCAGCTCTCTGAAACCAGGATGGCATGTATGTTAGCGTCTGTGAAAGTTTCCAGAAAGTGAGTATAGTGGTACGGTAAGCTTTGCGCATTGATATGACAAACATTTAATAGGTGTCGAGACTGGTTGTCAAAGGTATGTCGCACAAAATCACCCAATGTACCAGGAACCGAAGAAAAACTTTCATCGCCGGAAGCTGTTGAAGAATCATTGGCAGAAAGATACAAATCATCATCAGAACTCATAAAAATAACAATAAACGAAATATGAATATACCTATCAAGATAAAATACGATAAAATATAACAATATGAATATATAACTATATATATGTATAGAAATCTATAATAAGTAATATTTAATATTCTAGAATCTGCGGTAGCCTAGTGGTATGGGTAATGGACTGCTGAGACGAGGTCTCGGGTTCGATCCCAGGTTTACCATGGCACACACCAATGACTTTTCGATGCTTTTCGAAGTTATGTGTGTATTTATCGCAGGTTTATAAGTGCCCGGTTAATGGCAATAGGCTCGCCACCTATTACATTTGGGACCTAAACATAAACTGGCGAAATGTGGGTGCTTGCACCTCTGCCTACCCCTTCGGGGAATACAGGCGTGAGTTTATGTTATGAATTAAGTTAAAACAATTTACCAACTGCAGCACTTTTTCTCTGCACCACCCGCCAGCAACTTCACACATTTACACAAATGAAACAAATAAAGAATATTTACATTAACACAGAAAATGAAATCAAAGAAAATAACATGAAACATTTCCGGAGTAACAATTAGGTTGCAAATTTCCGAACGCAACACCATGTCTCAACCCACTTGCTAAATGTCAATGTCAAATGTCAATTCAATGTCATATGTCATGTCAGTCAGTGATTCTGTTATTCAAAATACAAAAAAGTTATTAAACTGTGGGTTAGAGTAAACTTTTAAACGTAAAAAGTAAAGTGGGTAACAAAATACTTCAAGTGATAAAATAGCTATGAATCAACATATTACGTAACAGTGTCAATCAGTTGAAAAACATAATACTACATCACCAATTACACATAGTACCGGTCGTATCAGTTCTTCCGCACTCTTGCTTTCACATTATCAATACAGACCGCGCCGCTCCTGGGAAGATCTGCACCCCGCTCACCGACCACCTTTGGATGCTTGGCAGTTAAAGAGTTCAGCTCCTCCATAGTTGTAATTTTGTGACGGCTGCCAGCAATATTAACAACTATAACACCGTCCTGTGTCCAACATGCTCGCATTCCATAATGCTGCCGGGCCTTGCCGAAGATAGACTGCCGATTTTTAGTCAGGAATTCTTTAACAGACACCGACGAGCCCTTCAACTTGGTCTTAGCACGCCATACTCTCGTCCTGATGTCCAAGGCGGAAAAACTCACCAAGATGGGACGGGGATGATCCTTCGCGACACCTAGCCTATGACACCTTGTGATATTGTTAGCAGAGATGTCACTAAGCGCCAACTTCTTATGAATCACATCGAGAATAGTCGTGGTACAGTTCTCCTCTTCAGTCTCGACGACTCCCATGACTATGAGTGATTTTAGCCGGTGTCTCGTTTCCATACCATCTACTGCTCTTGAGCACTCGTTGATCTGCTTTCTGAGCAGACCGAGCATGGCAAAGATGAGCTCCCTGAACGTCCGGAACTCTTCTGCAACCTTTGCTACAGTGTCCTTAGCCGGTCCTCCCATCTGAAGTTGCGCCTCGAGTTCAGCCATTCTCTTTGAAAAGCTCTCCTCGAGGTTGTTCTGTGCGTTTTCAATAGCTGATAGTTGTGAACGATTTTTGAGTACTTCTTGATCTTGTGTGTGTCGTGCTGGCAGGTGGTGTGTGTTGTTGAAGTTAGGTCACATTAAACGTTGCACAAACGTAAGTACTTATTAATTACAGTATACTGCACTTGAGGATATTAGAAAGAGTTGAGAATGGAAAGAATTTATAATTATTTTAAATATTTAAAAACGGAGTGACTTCTTTTACTTTTTTGCACCTACCCGAATTTTCTACCAATTTTTATATCAAATTTACTACCAATTAAATAAATAAATGGAGTAGGTACCTTGCACATCTTTACCTCACACATTGGCTTACTCGCTCCAAAATAATAAGTCATAACCGTCCACGCTAACCGAACTTACGGAACTTTTCGTATTCACCGCAAAATTGAAGCAGTCCCAACAACATTCTGCTCACGTTGTTGTATTGAACCTAGAGGGCGCTTAGTGATCGTTAGCAATACTCAGCTCACGAGCTACTCGAAACTTGGCCCTAACTTTATAATCGTCCGAACGTACTCAAGAAAATCTTCCTTTATATTTTTTTTTATATCTAGTTACATGATTTTTTGGTACTAGGCTTCAATTAGATAGGGAGGGTGCATTAATATTGTTTTAATAACGAATCCATGCTAATAATATGAATGCAAAAGTAACTCTGTCTGTCTGTATGTTACGCTTTCACGCCTAAACCACTGAACGGATTTTGATGAAATTTGATATAGGGGTAGATAAGACCATGAGAAAGGACATGGTTATGTTTGGTCGCGATAAACGACATCCACGCGGGCGGAGCCGCGGGCAAAAGCTAGTGTGTTATAACCCCATTAAATCATTATGTACCTAAGTATAAAATTAAACTAGCATCGTATTTAGGGCCTATTATAGCATAAGTCTTGTTGGGTCTCGATGGAGTAGAATTAAGAGCCACCCATATCTTTCTGTGGGTGTTGACTTAGGAATAGGGCTGTTCTCCATCCGACAGTAAACATACAGCCCATGAATATGTGCCCGCTTGACGGCAATAGGCTCACCCCCTATTACGTGGGACTGAAAATCATAGGTGGCGAAATGTGGATGTCAATACACCTCTGCCTATCACTTTGGAGATTTACAGGCGTGAGTATATGTATATAAAATACAATTATAACTTAAATTTGACATTGACATAAAAGCTCTTTAACCTAAATACGTACAGTTGTTTGAATCTTAATACGAATTCCCTCAGAAAACAATAAATAACGAAATAAAACCATAATAATCCATACAAATGATTGTTACACAGAAAAAAGACGGGACAATAACGAGTCGCAGCGTCAGTTATTTCCAAAATTTGTACAAACTTATTCCACAAAATATTTTCTTTGTGAATAAAGCTAGTCATGGCTTATAATGGAGAAAGCGACATGAAAATACGGCAAAGCCATTTCCTCATTACACTTTTTGTTAGTACTATCGATCACAAACAGATATTGACCTAAGAAAGGTTTTTACAGCTCTGACATTATAATTTTAAGATTCTGACTTCAACGTTTGCTTATGCCTATGTTTTCCAGTGCTTATGTCTGGATATTATTTGCATAGCAATGGAGATTTAGGTTATCATTATATGAATCAATCGTTCAATGAATTTAGGTGTACATTTTATTGAAACTTTATTTTTTTAATTTTATTTCTAATAACTCCATTCTGGGATTTTTTAAGTCAGCTGTAACACTGGTTCGTTACCACAGCTCTACTTCACTTTAAATAAATTGAATAATCTAATCAAAGAATGCTAATACAAGTATTCAAATATATCAGCCAAAGATTTATCAAAGGAAAAATATAAGAATATTGAAACTTTCATCAAAGGAAAACGGAGGGAACCCCTGTAGCAACGCGCACTTTCTATATATCCCCCTCGACATAAGTCTCCTGAATTACTTATACCTTTCACACATTACACAAAAGCATCACATAACCGTACCGTATAAGCACCGGCTCATAACGATGTAGTACAACCGAGTGGTACATGCTAAAGGCGCCTTACACGAAGAGGACTACAGTACTCGTGTCTAAAAGGCATAACTCATTTATTAATCATTCATTAAAATGTTGTATGGATCTCCACAAGGGTGAATAATTTGATCTTCCGTCTAAACCTACAGTGAGAAATTAGATGAAAATTTTCAAGTAATATTTCAAAAATGTAGTTATTTCATTAGACGAGAAAGCCGACCCCAACAGATTTGGGATAAAGGCTCCGAGAGAATGGTGATTTCAAAAAGTGAAGTTTACGTATATAAACGTGGCAAGAAAAAAATATAACGTAATATAATAAGTTTGATTTAAAATGTTTGAATTTTTTTATAAATATAAATAAATAAATATTCCACAAATTATAACTACACAGCGCTATCTAGACCCATGGTAAGCTTTTATAGCTTGTGTTATGGAATCTAGGATACGGATAAACATACTTATATACTTTTTTTTTTGTAAATATTTACTTACATATAATACATAAAACACCTAGACCAATGCTAATAGCCATATTCATGCATACAAATATTTGCACTGAGCGGGGATCGAATCCACGTCTCCTGCGTGGCAGTCGCGTGCACTGCCGCAACGCCACAGAGGCTGTTTCCTAGTTTGGTTCAATGAGGCTGAAAGGTTTTTTGCTTTCAATGAGGCTTTTTTTTTATTTAAATGTTTTTTGTTTATTTCGTTACTATTTTGGGTTGGTAAAAAAACAAATCAGAATATTTCCCACTCGGCTAAAACTAAAAATATAAGAATAATTTCCATGATTCCATAAAAGGTTTTCATAAAGCAGTTTCCGTTTCTTATGCGGAGAAATTTACGTATCCCGAGGGACCTAGAGCTGGAATGTAGCTTTCAATCCTCTGTTAATCGTTTACCCTATATCCAGTTAATCATAGAAATTCCCAAATGCTTCTAGCGAGTGGTCATCGGGGAACTTTAACTTGTTAGTGTAGTAACGTACTAGGTTATATTTTGATTATTTCCTCGCTAAATTATTTATTTGTGAATATGTCAAAATCAGTGAATCAATGTTTTAGACGCAAGTAATAACATGGGTGGTGTGTATGTTTGCTATATACATGTCACTCGTGGGTTCTCATTTACAGAAAGTGTACGAGAGAGGGGATATGTATGGAAACATATGCCTATAGATGCTTTATTACTTATGAATTCAATTAACGAGTTTTATAATCGTGTTGACGAGAGGAGGCGAAGCATCTTCACACAATCCGTAAAGTCATAGGTACTTTGTATCATAAATACTTACTTATTAGTATTATGTCTCACTCACATAAAATGTTTCGAGTTCGACGCTTCAGGTAAAAGTGTACCTAAATAATCAATTTTGTCTTCAAACGTATTTTTTCTCTCTAGAAGACTTGTACATTTCGGTCTGTGTCTAAAAATAAGTGAGTAAGTATAATAATAGAATCCTTTACAGTGAAACCAATAGCCGTTTTCGCAAATAAGCCGCATGTGTGGGTTTTGGGTGTTGTATATTACAAACCCACGCATAAATACTACGTAAGTACAACCGCAGGCACAGTTTCAAAGTTCTATACCACCACCGCTTTGATTAACTAAACCACTACAATCTATACTATTATATGTATATATGTATGTATATTGTGTATAGAGTTCAAAATAATAAATGTCACTCTCAATGATGCACCTACTTATTTATCTCTGCACCACCTTTGTTTGACTGATAGAGAATGCCTACGGCATTAAGTCCGCCTTTGTACTTGTGCATAAAGTTGAATAAAAAAAAATTAAAAAAAATAACACACTTGTACTTTTCCACTCAGTTTATTTTATTTCTAAACCTGACCGGTTTCGCCTTACGGCATTCTCAAAGGTTTACATTGATGTTATAAGTATTGTAATTCCGAAACACTACAGTATTTGCATTTTTTCACGTGTGGGTAGTTTTAAAATTCGGTATACCAGTGAAAAATTTTTTTTTCCCAAAATATGGATGGGAATTAAGGGACGTAATATTTTAATTTAATATATGTTAATTATAATTAAAGGCAAGTAGAATCCTAGTTTGAGCAGCAGAGCAATTTCCGCAAATTGTGTATCCTTTATAAGTAACTTATGGGACAAACAAAGGTGAAACAACAAAAGGACAACGTCTGGCTGTAATCGTATATTTAAATACAAACACAAGACGGTCGCACAGCTGGGAATGTGGGATTAAGTTAGGTTACGTCTAAATATTAATGTAAACAATGTGTTTGTAATTTTTGAAGGCAACAAATTACAAACATGATGTGGAACATTTCTATTCCACACCATTTTAATATATTTCAATAAAGTTGTTTCTTATATTAAAATCTACGCCAGCGAAAGTTTTTTTTATACTCGTATAATATTGGATTAATATTAGGCTCAAGAGCTCAGTTAGTATTAAAACGAGGTCTCCCTTGAAATTGCTAGACCGATTTTTACAAATTTTTTTTGAGAATATTTGGTAGGTAGAGAGCTATTTTAGTCGCCATAACCGATATCCATACGGTCAGTTAACTAGATAACTGAACAGCTCATCTGATAGTAAGTTGTTCACGTAGTCGTTCCCGTGAAAGCCATACCAAATAATAGGAAAGCCGAGTAGGATAGCGGACTTATAGCAGAAAGCACAAGCTTTTTTCATCTGATTACCAACGCCGGTAGTAATCAGATAAAAAAGAAAAGAATTCGAATACATCGGGACAAATGAAATGCTCAAGTAGGACTTAAACCCACAACCTTTCCCTTACAGATCCTTACTGAGCTATTGAGTCACACCTGAATCACTTAAAATTCTCCTTCTCTTCATATCCGTCTTTTAAGGGCGATGATGGAGTCATCTACCTACTTTCTTACGAACTGTTATAAATAAATGTTCATTAGAAAAAAAACAATCTTAGAGTAGCTAAATAAATACTTCAAGTATTAAAGCAACAATAAATAACAACCTTGGATCCTTCAGTACCATTTTACGAGTACTCAAGCGACCTCAACTAGGGTCCAACTCACGCATATATTTAACTAAAAGGTTCAACATCATAAACATGCCTTTTGACTACTTGTCTACATAAAATGAGACAGGTCAAAGTATTACAACGAAGTGACGTAACAGACAATAATTTTTCACTTGTTGAATTTTTTAATACGAGTACGTACCTGTTTGGAGGGTACACTCACACGCTCTCTTTGAATGTTTTACAGGAGTCGCTACTCTGAAGCCACCCTTCGAATAAATGATTCATGACTAGCCTCGTTACTTTCTCGGAATGACGTTCAGTGTTGTTGAAAGCACTGTATAATTCTACGGCGATAGGAACTAAAATACTCAAATTGTTAGCTGAAAACGGTGCGTTGTTCTATCAATACGAAGATTTGTTTACTGAAATTATGTATTCTCGAAGCAATATAATATGTATTTAAATTTTTGAGAACACCTGAATCACTTCAAATTCCCCTTCTCTTTATATCGTTCCCCCTGTAAGGGAAAGGTCGTGGGTTCAAGTCCCATTTGAGCATTTAATTGTTTCCAATGTATTCGGACTTTAAAGTTAGCATAATAAATGCTATAAAAATTCATTCAGACAGTTTTTTCTTTATTTATTTTGCAAGTTTATTTTATCATCACAATAAAATTATATTTATACATTTTCCATAGGTTCCTTTTTTTTGCTAAGTTTAGCAAAAAATGTATCTTTGGAAAATGTGTGGAAGTCGGAAATACGATAGCAACTACTACATAATTTCGTTGCAATGCAAATTCTTACACAATGGTAAAACAAGGCATTTAAGTGAGAAACAAAAGAGTCTTCTTTTCTCTTTGTTATACTTTTATTCCTGTTATATTTTGTGTAATGCTCGGAAGTAGAACAACAGGTAATCTTGAGTCTTGTAGTGGATTTATTCTAAAGTTTATCTTTATACATACTGTGTGCTTCACGTACCCTGGTTTATTACCTGTAAAAGACAAACACATAATAAGATTGTGCTGTAATGAAAGCAGAATGTAGTCAAAATTTAAGATTAGAAAATGTAATCTAAAGAATAAGCATATCTTAAATAGCTTGTTATTATGAATTCTTAAAGGTGGATAAAAATACTTATAATAATAGGGGGGGGGGGGGGGGTAGTCGTAAGACTACAAGAGGAGGAAAATGTGATTCCTCCGATAATGCGCAAACAAGCAGTAAACAAGGTTTTTTGGTATCCCACAAGGAAGTATACTGGGGCCAATATTATTCCTTATTATTAATGACTTTCCCCAAGTGATTAAATATGATTACGTGCTGTTTGCTGATGACAAGGGCGTTTTCTTGTCGATTTTAGCAAGAACTTAAACACAATGTGCTTATATTCAATCTCCTCCGAAAACCGCTCCATACAAAATCGCACTAGCAAGTGACATCACACGCTAGTTGCTTGTAGTGCAAATGTATTGTATAATGTAATGTATAAATATCGTATCTAAAATATAACCAAAATAAAAAGGTAAGTAGGTAGGTTAGTCAAATAAAAACTATTCCAAAATTCTTACCTAAATAAATCTAAGTCTGCAAAATGTTACATTTTTGCGAGTCACTCAACTGCGTTATTACTGTATTTACAATCAAAAGGCGGTTGATCCATCTTCAGAAGTTTCCATAGAAATCTTCACATTGAGTTTCGTTTCGAGTCTATTCTTCAGAAATCTCCCCTCTATGTGTGGCTTATATTGGATTTTAGAAGTGAAAATAAATTGCGGTGAATTTCAACCTAGTGGATACCCGCCTTTGATTTAGTTCTTCGTCGCAGTTAAAAGTCTAACTCTCAACGGGATATTTACCATATTGATTATTTAATTTGTGTAACCAATATTTTGGCGCTGTTTCAAGCGCCATTATCACAGAGTGTACACTATGTCAATCTCAAATCATATATTGATCGCGGTTACCTACTATTGGTGAAATGCATTCTTAGGATCGCCAAACCACTTTTTTTTTTAAAAGAATATTAGAACCGTAGTTACTAATATTCCCTCTAACCCCTCCAGCTAAGCTAAATTGCTTGTGTTAGGAGTGGGTTCACGTCGTTAGTGTAATGGCCAGGATCGAACCCGGGACCTCTCGATCGTAAGGTCGACTCCTTAACCACTAAGCTACCGACGCTTTAAATTTTATTTAAAGAATAATACTGTTAGACTTATTGTTCTTAATAACAGCAAGATTCTATTCAAATATTGTACTTTACATATATATTTGTTAGGTTACACAGTTCCTAATTTAATATTCTTATTGAATGATGTTGAGGGAGTGAGCTCTTTAAATATTATTTCATTAGCTGCCCGTAGAATGTTCCATTACTAAGAATATCGATTTTCGCGGGGTTACAGAATTCTGGAATGATTTTTATTACTTACCCATATTCCATGGTGTCGAATCGCATGATCTTATTAATATCCTCTTTTTTTGCATTAAAAGGTAACCTATATTATTTCCCGAGTTTTTGAAGTCCCACCACACCAGAGGGACAAACAGACAGTGTTATTGTCACATTTGTAATATTAGGATGGATCGAATACATAGGGAATACTTCTCGGGCGGGACTCGAACCCGCGATCGTTCCCTTACAGGATGAATGCCTTGAACAACTCGGCTACCGAGACCGAGACACGCCCGATGTGATTCAAATTTTCCTTCTATTTTTTATCCCTCTTTAAGATATGTATGTAAGGTATGTAAGGTCCATATGTATTCGATTTGTATAGTTAGTATACTTTATGCTGTAAAATTCATTAGTATGGATGTTCATATCAATCAATATAAGTAATATCCATAGATAATTTAAAGCTAAAGTAAAACCGATACAACAAGCAAATGACCGTCATTTTACACACGTACATTAATCCAAACATTTGGGTACAGATTAATCTCTTCGATATGGTCAAACGAATTTGGAAACTGTGATTCCATTACCAACTTGCACAGATAATCGCTTAGCTTATTACGTGATTAATACTGCTGAACCTTATTAACCGCAGTAAAACGTTCCTGCATAGGAATATCAAATTATTTTCTCCTAAGCAGTAGGTATGTACATTGTGTTGTTTAAGCCTAATATTGCTCAAATTGGTTTCAGCTCAACTAACCAGTAATTATTTTCTGTTCAGTTTACTCGGCTGTGAGTAGACAAAATAAGGAACCAAGAAATTAAATTTCGGGTACTGTACTATTAATATGCCGCGTGGTTCCCGGCAGAGAAGAATTTGAGCCACCCCATTTCTTCCCATGCGGTGTCGTACAAGGCGACTAAGGGATAGGGCTGTTTAACATCAGACAGATATACGGCCCAGACTCGCCTCAGATATAGGCTCGAGTCAACAATAGTGCCAGGAATATTATGGCAATAGGCTCACCCCCTATTACCTGGGACCGAATGAAATGAGGGTGTTAATTCACCTCTACCCAACCATCCGGGGATAAAGGCGTGCTTATATGTATGTACTAATAATATTCTTTTCATAACAGCTTTATTAAAGTTTGATTTTTTCTTATGAATCCTCTAGAAGCGCATGCTTTTTGAATACTCTAATCTGTTTTGGCATAGAAAATATTTTTACATAAAGTATTTAATCTACACTACTAGATGAATTTCCACAAACTTGTTCAGAATACATAATAAGGTTGATTGAGTTTACTAAGCTAATTGAAAACTATATACCTGCTACCTGACGGGAGGGTTGAAACAACCCAAATCAATCACGCTAAGGACATTGTGATATAAGCAAATTACGATTCCCCGAAAAATCTCAACGTATTTCTGCGATGCTTATAATTGTTCGAATTCGATTTAATTATTCTTCATTATAGTCTGACGGTAGAAATTCGAAGCTACAATAATAATTTTCCATTGGATAAAATAGATTTGATTTTGATGAAAGGAATGAATTAGAATTGGACGTCCATTAAAAATGGACGCTCCTTTTGGAATTCAGAGCGCTTATTTAAGACACTTTACCTTATATGTACTTAATTTATTCCTGAAAGAATCTAATTCACTCGGAGGATTATGTATAACCTATAATCTTTTTATTATTATAATCTTTTACTGCGAACTTAAGTGCCTAATTGCCTAATTTACAAAAATAGCGTTAGAATAATATAATCTTATGACACTGATATTCACTTATATGTAGTTTCATAAGTGTGAATTATACAGCAATATAAGAAGCATTAGGTGGTAGTTATATTGAGAGCAAAATCGTACGTATCGGCAGGATTTTGCTTTGTGATCACAAACACAAAAAAAATTAGCCGCACATGAAATTGCAAACAGAAGTAGGTAGTAAGTAAACCACAACAATTTTATTATTTGTTAGCCATAGTGCAGAAGACAGAGCAGGACAAACCCTTGGTTTGTCTTATAGGAATTGGTGGTATCTGTGTGTATGAATGTTTTGTTTATTTTCTAGAAGTTACACCCTCTCCTTTCCTTCACAGGACGACACGTGCAGGGCTAAGATGCCATCCGTATACGATGCAGAGTATACCTGCTAGAACAAACCGTTTCAGTGACTCATTCCTATGCCGCACCACTAAGACCTGGAACTCCCTGCCAGCTCACGTGTTTCCTTCTTCCTACAGTCCCGGGTCCTTTAAGCGGGGCGTGAAAATGCATCTAATGAGGCCGTCCAGCTGTGTGTCACCACTGTTAACATGGTACATGTTTACGATGGTCACCCTCTTGCCGAGATTTTGCCTTTAGCTGAGCATCAGGCGAGGTGAAGTCACATTAACGAGTCCGGTATAAAAAAAGGAGGGGACACACCACAAGCTAGTGAGTGGACGATTACTGAAATCATTATGAATTTTACATTCCTCGCGCAGTCGCTAATAAATCATACAATTAAAATCAAATCATACATACAATTTAGTGTTTTGAAAAAAAAAAAAACAAAATTATGTGTAAGGCAAGCACTCGACTCACCTGTTGGAAAGTGGTTACCGTGGCCTACGAACGTGTGCGACACTTGGGAGTGTTAACCCTGTAAGCACATAGAGTATCGTGCCGTCAAGGGTCAGTGCAGAAAACAAAGCAGAACTAGCTTTTGGTCTTCCTGCTGACAACACTCAGCACTCAGCAACTACTCACCTTACTGCAGAATTCTGTAGAGCGTATGGTACTTCCCCAGTCAAACTGCTGAATTGGACGAAAATGTCATCGTGTCCTACCTCCATCAAAATTACTGAATGGAATTCTATTGAGGGTCTATGTCCTGTACTGCTGGAAGAGCATAAACTATCTTGTTAATTTTTTTTTTGAATTCCATTGTAACCTCCCTTTTGACCACATAATATTGGCCTCCACTACCTGATATGCCGGTTATATAAATTATAAGGTGAAACTACACATTATTATGTTTGAAGTTTAAGCTACAGCTAGATAGGAAATCTAAAGAGATATGGTCATATTATAGAACTGCAACCCCTATCCTATTCAAGAACGTTATAGAAATTTTAATAACCTATTAAACCTAATTAGTACGTAAATTTTAACTAACGATGCCTGAACGAGACACGACCTAAATAAACTAAGTTATGAAACGACTGCTAGGAGACTAAGTTTTAGAAGTTGTCAAATTATGAACATAGTGTAATAAACAGAAGTAACACGAATAGCGTCGCGACAGCGGAGGAAATACTTCAAATTATTATTAATATTTCTAAGAGACAAGTCAAGTCGGCTTTGTTAATATACAGTCAACTGTGAAGTTGGAAGTCATTCCGATTAGATCTCTAAAGAGTAATGTGTTAACAAAAATTAAAATGTATAGCTCGATTCAAACTCAACGGCGGCTCGGAAGTTCGTACGAGTGCCACACTGCGCAGGTTCAGGCAATCACCAGTTCGCTCGCTCTCTTCTCTTCGACGCCATTGGCCAGAACTGGGCCTGTATCGCACTTGCACGAACTTCCGAGCCACCATTACGTTTCAATCAAGCTATACGTATTGCGTTTTAGGCTTTTATAGTTGACTGTATTTTTCTAGAATATTTCATATGATCAGACTTGATGAAAAATAATTCTCGAAACAAGTTTAATTAATTCTGTTGGGTCATGACTCAACGGTTGAAAACCTAAGGATTATAATAAATGTATACATACTACACACTAGAAAGAACTTCCGATATCTATTTATATTTATTGAAATATTTAAAACATTTATTGACATTTTATAAGAAAAAATATTATCCTTGTTTCACTTCTATACCTAATTATTTCATCTTCCGGAAAGCTAATCTACAATCATTACGTATTATATCTATGTGGTCATCAGACTTAATATTTATTTTTAAAATCTTATTTACACCCATATTCACTGAATAAATTACCAACAGTATCCATACTAATATTATAAATGCGAAAGTAACTCTGTCTGTCTGTCTATCTGTCTGTCTGGATGTCTGTATGTTACGCTTTCACGCCTAAACCTCTGAACCGATTTTGATGAAATTTGGTATAGGGGTAGATTAGACCACGAGAAAGGACATAGGCTATGTTTGGTCGCGATAACCGACATCCACGCGGGCGGAGCCGCGGGCAAAAGCTAGTAAACATATATTACATTGTAGATTAAAAACAAATCTCACGATACATCACACCGGGCACGGGTGCTTCGGGAGATATCTGTGTCGGATCGAAAAGGAGCCAACGTCCGAGTGCCATCACTGCGACGCGAGCGAGGACACGGGGCTGCACACGCTCACCGAGTGCCCGGCATGGGCCGGACCGAGGCGGGAGCTAGTGGCGGCCCTGGGAGTGAGAGTTCTCACCCTCGCCACCCTGCTCACAGCAATGGTCCGCTGCGCGGACGCGTGGGCGGCCGGCGTCTCCTTTAGCGAGCAGGTAATGGTCGTGAAGGAGACGGCGGAGCGGGAGAGGCGGCGCGAGCGAGAAAGACTCGCGGATCGCGCCGCCCGCGCGCGCAGGCAACTCGGGCGTCGGAGGGCACTGACCGACCTCCGTCCCCCATGAGCGCGGGCCTGGGGGTGACGGGTGGAGCCGCCTGTCACCCCAGCAGAAGCAGGCCACGGCGGCGGCGCGCTGAATAGTGCGCCTCCCCATTCCGGGGGCGAGTTGGGGACACCGTTGTCCCCCCTCCTGAGGAGGTCCAGACCGTAAGGGATGGCCCTGGGTCAGCCGGGGTGCGAGGGATATGTCTTTGACAACCTCACCTCCGGCCTAGCACCAAGACCCACAGTCGGCGTGTGGTTTTAGTCGGTTCGTGTCCGACATAACCTCCCCTTCCGGCTCCGGCAGGGGGGGTATCCGAGGGGATTTCCGTACGAAAAAAAAAAAAAAAAAGGTACATCACAGAAATAAAAGCAGTAAAGTTGAACTACTCTTTGATGGAGGTATTTTTTTACAGCATTAAGTATGCTAACTATACAAATCGAATACATAGGGAAAAAGAATCTTCTCGGGCGGGACTCGAACCCGCAGTCTTTCCCTTACAGGGGGAATGCCTGACCAATTCGGCTACCGAGACACGCCCGATATGATTCAAATTGCCACGTCGCCTTAAAGACGTACTCTTTGATGGTCTGATAAATAACCGAATGAACTGAACATGATTCCCATCACGCCAACATTCAACGAATTGCACTTTACTTACTGCATGAGCAAATTTTAAACATATGATTTCAATGGCCTATGTGCTGGGAGTGCACACAAGTACTTTTCCAATTTTTTTATTTTTTTGTTACGATGGATGGATGTTATGTGGATGTGTATTTTTTGTACTTACCTACGTAATATTTTGACTTGTAACTATACTCTAAGTTTATACTGGAGATTGCTGGCACTTGGTGGAATCTGCTACACATATTGAATAACACACTTGTACTTTTCCACCTTCGAATGCCGTAAGGCGAAACCGATTAGGTTTAGAATTAAAATAAACTCAGAAAAGTACAAGTGTGTTATTCGAAACTCCAAGTTGTTATACTTAGGTATCTCTTATTTTGAATTTCAAATGAATGAAATTCTTGACTTCATCATTTACCAATTAGTTACCAATTACTTATTCAAATAGGAAATAAAAAGTCCTAATCATTCTATAATGAACCATATAATCAATGTCTTTCGAGTATAAAATACGAAAATAGGAATATCAATCAATAGGCAATTCAAGTAAAATGTGCAGCTAACAAACTGAAGCGACCGTAAAATATTTGGTGTTTCCAACATCCCATTCATTCGTACGTCGTTCTCGTCCCCTAAGCAAAGTCTAAAATCCGGGGAGATTACCCAGGATTTTGTCCAGTCCGAAATCGGGCGAAGTTGGAAGTTTGCAACCTATCGAGCTACTTTCTTTCGATTGTGAGGATGTGACGTCGAACGTATATATCGGAAAGTTTTAAAAGCACTCCGTGTGAAAATCTATTGAACGGTATGTGTCTTCCCTTTTGATTTATTTTCATTGTACTTTAGTGCCAAGGAAATACAAAGTGCTTTTTGATTCTGTGTTGATTTAGTTCTTTTAATTCATTAGGGTACTAAATGAAGCACGTTGTTTTGCACTCTTCTTGATACATTTCTCTTGACTATATATAGAGGTACATTTTGATCCCTAGAAAATCTGTTGCATTTCATTTAAAGTGAACTTAGTTGCCTCAAAAGCTAAATAACATTGCAAGCCTTGCTGGTAACCACCAATATTGTTTGTAAACTTACATAAATAAAAATAGGAATAAGAATATTAAAATGTAAGTTAAAACATTTTCTAGATGTTTTCCGCTTGCACCTGAATATCTGAATTGAAACGCTTTGAAATTTGAAGTCGTACAAATCATGAATTTCAATTTTATTAATGACCTCTTTCCATTTGCTCTCGAAAACACTAAGCCCTTAATTATGCTATCTTTAAATTCAACCCGTTGCTCCCAATAATTAAGAATTAGGGATCCTGGAAAAGTAATTACAAGATTCAATTCGGAATTTAAAATATATTTTTGTGAACTGAATTGAAATGCGGAAATATCAGTCGATCAGTCAGTTCCACGACTAAACGACTGACTGACGCTTTCGCATCTGAATGATATCAATAAATTGGAGGGGTTTGAACCAAGTTATGGAAAGAAAATGCTTTTCACGTGATGAGATGTGCATGTGAAAACTCCCAAAATGCCACTACACTATAGTTTGTGCTGATTACCTAAGACCGTATCTTCTTTGGCGGCTTCACTTTTTATTTATATTCCTTACATTTACATGTATTTTTAAGAATAAATGTTTGATCAAATACATTTAATCTCAATGGACCTCAAATAGTAGAGGAAAAATAATCTAAGAACAGACAGTTTTTAACTTCAAAGTCAATGATAGCTATCTGGAACGAAATTCGATTAACACCTGTGAAAGTTCCAACTTTTCCGACATCAACTCAATTGGGGTTGCCGGCTCGGCTAACTTTTTGCTTGTAGAGGTGTGTCAACTGGTGAGAAAAATCAAGGAACTTTTCTATTATATTACAGATTTTGGAATTCGGTACCTATACCTACCTTACACTTCTATATACACGTAGTAAGAGCAAACTGATAGGGTGACTGTGATATTTAGCCACTATATTTTTATAGTGTACAATTTATTAGAATTATATTCTGAAGAAGGAGGCTGGGACAGACTGGATGCGGAAGATGGAGGATCGTACGAAATGGCGCAAATTGTCGTGTACTACCTTTTTCCGTTCAGATGAAAACCTTATAACAACTCAGCCGACTGAAACGAACCCCGTATTTAACCAGCTAGCACGTCCTATAACTACACCTCTGGGGTATTTAATTATGCACTTAAATTATTATAAATATTACATGCATTTTCGCAAACCCGAGAGAAAAGTTTGCGCCAGAGCTTCTTCCATTAATTAGCAGGTGTACTGGTTAAAAATTCAGGTTGACTTAACTCTACAATATCTTGACTTGACTTGATACCAGTCTACCCAGTGGCATCTAAGTCATTATGATATTCAGCATGTTTGCAATTCACTTAATATCTTCTGAGTCAAACAAAATTAAAATATTATGCTGTTTATAATGGAGATTTATGGCACTTGGTGGAATCTATTACACATATTGAATCCATACTAATATTATAAATGCTGTTATCTGCCCGATTATCATACTCGCTGTAAAAAGTTTCACATTTTACCTCTGTTTGAGCGTCGTAGGATAGCGGATTTAACCTTCTTAATGTCGATTTGTAATGGATCAGTAGATCTACCGGAGCTGGTAAACAAGGTAGGCTTTTACGCGCCTCTATTGTTTTTACGCAAGCCAAACTTGCTGCACATTCCTATGGCAAGAACCACCTTTAGGCAAAATTCCTATCTACTGCGAGCCTGCCGTGCATACAATGTGGCATGTCGGGATGTTGATAGGTATAGATTTTATTTTTTACTGGTATCTCTAAAGTCGCGTGAGGACTCTGGCGGAGGATGCGGTTGCCCGGGGTGAGGTGATGTTGGCGGTGTCCTTGGACATCTCCAACGCGTTCAACACCTTGCCCTGGAGTTGCATCAGGGAGGCGCTCGTGTACCACGATGTGCCTCTCTACCTCCGCCGCATAGTCGGGGCGTACCTGATGGAGAGGGCCGTCATCTACCCAAGTGCGACCGGCGTCGGTAGGCGTGAGATGTCGTGCGGTGTCCCACAGGGATCGGTCCTGGGGCCGCTCCTGTGGAACATCGGATACGACTGGGTGCTTCGCGGTGAGCTCGCGTTCGGTGCCACCGTCACGTGCTACGCGGACGACACGCTAGTGACGGTGAGTGGCGCTACACACCGCGAGGCGACCCAGAGGGCCACGACCGCTGTTGCTCAAGTCGTGGATCGGATCCGGCGGCTGGGTCTCGAGGTGGCTCTGCACAAATCCGAGGCCTTGTTCTTTCATGGTCCTCGGCGCAGGCCACCCCCGGGATCCAGCTTGACAGTAGGAGGTACTCCCATCGACATCAAGCCCCGGTTGAAATACCTGGGGCTCGTACTCGATGGTCGGTGGGACTTCGGAGAGCATTTCCGAAGTCTGCGCCCCAAACTGTTGGTGTCAGCTAACGCGCTGATGCGGCTGCTGCCCAACTTGAGGGGCCCAGAGGACTCCTGCAGGAGACTCTACGCGGGTGTCGTGCGGTCCATGGCCCTGTACGGGTGCCCCGTGTGGGCGGACGCCCTGCGGGCCAGGTTCGTGCAACTGCTGCATGCGCCGCAGCAGACGATGGCCTGCAGGGCCATTAGGGGGTACCGCACGATATCCTTTGAAGCGGCGAGTCTCCTAGCCGGATCGCCACCGTGGATCCTGGAAGCGAGATCCCTTGCGGCACTGTATCGGTTCCGTAAGGAGGCGCGGGAGCGGGGATACGATCCCGAGCCCGAAGACATTCGGGCCGAGAGGTCCCGGCTCCACGGGATCATGGTGGCGGAGTGGGAGCGACGACTTGAGCAACGACGCGCAGGGCATGCCGTCATAGAGGCGGTACGGCCCATCATGGGGGAATGGCTCGAGAGGCCACATGGCAGCCTCTCGTATCGACTGACGCAGATTATCACCGGGCACGGGTGCTTCGGGAGATATCTGTGTCGGATCGAAAAGGAGCCAACGTCCGAGTGCCATCACTGCGACGCGAGCGAGGACACGGGGCTGCACACGCTCACCGAGTGCCCGGCATGGGCTGAACCGAGGCGGGAGCTAGTGGCGGCCCTGGGAGTGAGAGTTCTCACCCTCGCCTCCCTGCTCACAGCAATGGTCCGCTGCGCGGACGCGTGGGCGGCCGGCGTCTCCTTCAGCGAGCAAGTAATGGTCGTGAAGGAGACGGCGGAGCGGGAGAGGCGGCGCGAGCGAGAAAGACTCGCGGATCGCGCCGCCCGCGCGCGCAGGCAACTCGGGCGTCGGAGGGCACTGACTGACCTCCGTCCCCCATGAGCGCGGGCCTGGGGGTGACGGGTGGAGCCGCCTGTCACCCCAGCAGAAGCAGGCCACGGCGGCGGCGCGCTGAACAGCGCGCCTCCCCATTCCGGGGGCGAGTTGGGGACACCGTTGTCCCCCCTCCTGAGGAGGGCCAGACCGTAAGGGATGGCCCTGGGTCAGCCGGGGTGCGAGGGATATGTCTTTGACAACCTCACCTCCGGCCTAGCACCAAGACCCACAGTCGGCGTGCGGTTTTAGTCGGTTCGAGTCCGACATAACCTCCCCTTCCGGTTCCGGCAGGGGGGGTATCCGAGGGGATTTCCGCACGAAAAAAAAAAAAAAAAAAAAAAAAAATGGTATCTCTAAAGTAAATAAAGTATTATGCGATCACTACTTTATGGATTAGGAATACTTTACTTTGCTTTACTTTTGGTGTTGCTTACTATTGCTAGATGGCAATGGTTAGCAATATTAAAGGTGAATGTGAATGTAACAGATTAATTTAAACCGTCCATAGAATTGTGTTGCCGTAAAATCTTTCAAAAACTTTATACAAAATTACTATCAGTGAAAACTTTGTTATATGAATTTACCTATTGTTATCTTTTAGCTGTAAGTTTTCATAAAATGATAAAATAAAATAAAATAAATGCGAAAGTAACTCTGTTTGTCTGTATGTTACGCTTTAAACCAATGAACCGATTTTGATGAAATTTGGTAGGTATAAGGGTAGAATAGACCTTGAGAAATGACATAGGCTATGTTTGGTCGCGATAACCGACATACCTGGGACTTCAATTTAGTAATCCCCATACTACGCTAGTACTATTATCTATTCTGTGCCCATACAATCGATTTGCCAGCGATCCTTCTACCCAGTGGCATAGTGACAAACTAAATCAATATGATATCCACCATTATCGCAATTTAGTTAATATCTTCCAAGTCAAACGAAGTCAAAATATTGTAGGTATTCGGTACATTTATGTAACTCGTAGCCGAAGACCGCATTGGTTGAACTTCATGTCACAGATCGGTACGGATTTGGTGAAATGAATTGGAAAAACCTTTTATGAGTGAATGGATCCACTTAGGTGCGTATACTCTAAGTAATGTGTGGCACAATTTCCAGGCGAATCAGGTAAAGTACCGATTTTCTATAGTAAAAAAGGAAGAGGTTTACTTTTTCGTTTCAGTGCGATTTTGTTGTCGATTAGATCCCTAAACGTCGATCTTTATTTATTTTAAGGGTTGATTCACTAATGTTTAGGTTTGACTAAAAACCGAACAGAAAATTCTGAAATGTGAATTATTTTAATACATTTGAAACTTTAGTAACAATATATATTCATAATATTTGGAATGGAAATTTATACTTACATACTATAAATGTTTAACTTCTTCAGCGTGGTATCTATGTTCCTATTATAGTTATGTGGATAAAAATTGATTTCTGAACAGCTTAAATCTTGAGTATGAAAATAAATATTCACTCCGAATGGGCAGGCAAAAGGCGGATTACACATATTTATAGTCCGACCTATGGTGCGATCATATTGTCGACTACTGGGCACGTTTCCAGGCTATGTTGCTGCTTAGCACTTTTCAAAAAAAAAACCTACATTAACGCTTTGCACTACCCGTAATCGAACCTAAAACTACTGAACGCACGGAATCAAAAATATAAACTTTTGCTCTAATACCCACTAGTACTAGCAAAGCAGACAGTGGAATTTGTCAGAAACTGTCAAAACTGCAAAGTGTTTGTGTCATCAGTTTGCTCGCAACAGTCGCCACGCCGCGCCGTCGCACTGAGCCAACTTGAACCACATTTTGTATTATGTCGGCACTCGTTTAGTAAACTTGGCTTGCATAGTTAATACTACTACTGATGGTGTGTACCTATGTACGTAACATAAGTGTCGCGGATACCTGTGGCACCGCACACATTTCTGCGGCATAAAAGAAACTTCATCCCACGCACGCTCAAGTATTGGAATGAACCCTGGTTTTTCCAAGCGACTACAATATGAGATTTCCTTAGGGTTGGCAGCACGAGTATAACGCCCTAGTGTTACATACGTTCATAGGTCACGGTACCACTTTCCATGGAGTGGGCTGTGTGGTCGTCTGCCATCTGGTATCGCTGAGTGGTAATAAAAACAGGTTGATTTGAACCCGTTGGCACCATGGGAACAATATTCCCGGGATGAAAAGTAGCCTGTTATTATGATCTATCCCTTTACCATTTCAGCTAAATCCGTTCTGCCATAAGTGGGTGATTGAGTAACAAAAATTCAAACATCTTCACAAACTTTCACATTTACAATATAAGTCGGATAGTAGGACTAAAATAAAAACTACAAGATTGGCTTAATCACGACTTAGCTGATGATCCAAAAAGTTCGGTATCCTGAACCAAGTATAAAACTTTGATATTCAAAAAACACATGAATAAGTTCAATGATAACCAATATTAAAGTCTCAATGAAAACGCGAAACAGATCGCACGAATTTATATTTCATACACTACAATAATGGACAAAGGCTGAAACTTGAAATGAAGTTTTATATCGAATGTTTGGCAGGCATCGTACCTATATTGTTTGTGGGTAGACGGACAACAATGGGTGATAATGATAATATTGCAAAACTTTTATAGTTGTATAGTTCTTCATAGTACCTTGTTGAAAAGAGGGAAAATAATTATTGTATTCAATCTGATGTATAAAGTATGAATGTAGAATAAATAAATTTGACCTATAGTGTAATGTATAGTCCAGCGTAAAGCAATTCAACAATTTTTCTAAAATAACAAAAAAAATATACTTACTACGAAAAATCATTACACCGCGCAGGGTTTCATGTTTTTTCTAACAGATATTATAGAACCTAATTTCGAATAGAACCTAATTTAAGATGATAAATAATAATTGGTATTTTTATTAATAATAAACAGAACCAAAAAAATAATAAACCTGATGAATGAAAAATAAAACAACCGCAATTCAATTTTGACAGTAACTATGACCTCGTTCCTAACTTTGTAAGTACGCATATTTAATTTCCATGACCAACTTCAAATTACAACCAATCTTAATTACAAAACTTTGGTCGCGAGCGATTAGAATCACAAGGCTCTATTTAAAGAAGCCTGTTTGAGCCCGCAGCTTTGAACATTGGTCGTTTGCCAAACGCCTACTGGAGTTAACGTAGGCCGGAAACAAGCCGTCACGTCATGCTGAATTAGAATTACTTTCTGACAGCCAGCCTTTATTCAACTACTGACCGGAGATTGTTACGCCATACTGCCTGCGTTAACAAAGAACCCACTTCCCTAAGAATCTTGGCAAAGGCATATGAAGAATATGCTTACTCAAATGTGGTTCGGTAAAGACGAAGACGTGTGTGTATAAAAAAGGCTTAATACGAAACTTGAATAATATATTTTGTTTTGTAATAAAGGAGATGATTTCTCCTGTTAGAAGCTTTAGGCCCACTACCAATTTTAGCAAACAATATTGAAACTAGTATGGATTTATTACTCACTAGGTTTTGCCCGCAGCGTGGATGTCGGTTATCGCGACCAAACATAGCCTATGTCCCTTCTCATGGTCTAATCTACCCCTATACCAAATTTCATCAAAATCGGTTCAGTGGTTTAAGCATGAAAATGTAACATGTAACGTTATTAATTCCGCTTTCGGAACAAGTAGCGACACCTATCCAATTTTATAGGGAAGTGAAATTGATTTTCTTGTCCTTCCGACACTAGATGGCGGTTTAATATATTTATCGAATAATAATCTAATATATAATCTGTGCATAGACCTTTCTAGGACATCTGTTATGACTTCCTGTCAAGGATTCATTCTATGGGAACAAAAATCTTAGGCGAGTGTGATCTAATAGAATTTTCTAGCACCTTCCATTCCAGTGTCGACTTATGCGAATTGCTAGATTGTAAAGAGGATTTCCGTTTGTGTGTTTGCTGGAATATTCGATAATAGTTATTATAAATACGGGTGCTTCGGCTGTCACCGAAAACCTTTGAAGAAACTCTTGACGCTTGTGCGTGTTGGAAGACTGTCGCTCTGTGACAGTAATTTGTTTTACGAAACTCTGAGCAAATCGTTGTGAAGTTCGCCCAGTAATTCTGGTAAGAAATATCATTCAATTCCTATAGGTAAAATCTGTGCTGTTAGGTCTGGTAGTGAATTTAGTGTTTCGTATTGTAATACAGGGTCCAATTGTACCGCCAAGACCTACTTTGAGTTGCTGAGAGCTGTTGCGAACCCTGTGTGGAGATTTCCACCTTTGGGCGTATTGATATTGGCTGTGGTGCACCCGGCGTGAGCAGCCTGCGGTTCACCACGCAGCCCGACCCTGCACTGCCTCAGGCGGGAGACCAGGTCATGTGCAATATTCTTTAATATTTTAGACTCTTATTTGCCAAAGCTAGTGATCGTTGAGAGTGAGCTCAGAAGAGCCGTACAAGCTGTGTATTTCTATTTGGAACTTTTGTTGACTTATTTTTTTTGCTTGTGTGATTATATTAACTAACTGCGATATCTCTGTGTAATTTATTGTGTATATATCTTGGCCAAATATATGTATGGATTTAGGTGTTGGTGTTTCATTGAAGGCGTTCCCACAACTGCACACACCTCTGTTTAGGAAAGGCGCCCTGGGATAAGAGTTTCGGGAGTCTCCCCGCTGGGTGAGCCGGTGAGGTGACCTTTCCACCCAAAAAGGTTACAAACATACAGACAGACAGAGCTTTTTTCGCATTTATAATTTTAGTATGAATTATGGGTTTCATTGACATTACAATGGTATATTACTAATGGCTTCTTAGCTGGTCTAACCGATACGTTGATATAAACGAAATGAAAACTTATACTAAAATACATAATATGAAACTGTCATGACGCCGATCTCAGTAAACTGATAGGTAGTTTTATTCATTATTCCCAATGTGTCTTATTAAAAAAGTGTTAGAGTATTTTGTACCACAATAAGCTTTATTAAACATTATTTTGTGCAATGTGAACTTAAATCAATTGAGCGTAAAAAATGAGGTTAATATCTATACAAAAAAAATACAGTTTTTATTTGATGGAAATTAATTTTGAGTAATATTAGCCTGTAGAATTTTGGCTATTTCAATAAAATCCAGAACAAATATCGAAGTTTTTTTTAAGGGGCTCGTCAATTTGACTTCACCTCGCCTGATGGTAAGCTGCGAAAGGATAATAGAAAGCTAACTTGTAAGTACGTGAGCCCTAATACGGAACATTCCCGTATCATAAATAAATAACTAGTGCAGTGGCCTAAGCTATTAATAAAGTTGTTGATAACGTGATTTGTGTACTAGCATTCGGCGTGTCAGATCTGACAGTACGTCAAGATTGCGTTATCGTACTGCACTGTACTGCAATTCGATATTTCTATTAGAAATTCTTAGTATTTAACTTATATATCACCTTTAATGTTGGTAGTGTGGGGCTAAGAGGGTTGTTTAAGGAACAAACCGACCTAAGATGCTAAGTGGTAAACTCCCCTGATATTAGGGAGTCAGATGACAGTAGCTCTCGTAAAAGTCACGATACGCCCAATCAGGAAACAAAATGATGAAAGTAAGGCATGGAGTCCATAGTATAAGCTGTTAGCTATGACGATAATTATGAAGAAGAAGAGAAAGAGCAATGTGCAAGAGCCCCTTTATTCAACAAGACTCTACTGATAGTGACATTCCAATCTAAAATACTAGGTTCAGGCAAAAACCAATTACATTTAACACGGACTAAATGATTAAATAGATTAATTTACCCCAATTGCCGAGACTGAACTTTTTGTAATTAATTTAATCCTGAACTCTATATGTACCTACCCAAACGTAGACAGTAATAATTACTAACCTCCTATTTTATAATAAAAAATATCAACATGTTCTAAATAACGTATAGAATCTATAGTTTGCACTATGGAGTCTGAATTTGAATTTTTGACTGAAAGAATTTTTACAGCATTAAGTATGCTAACTATACAAATCAAATACATAGGGAAAAAGAATCTTCTCGGGCGGGACTCGAACCCGCAGTCTTTCCCTTACAGGGGGAATGCCTGACCAATTCGGCTACCGAGACACGCCCGATATGATTCAAATTTCCCATCTTATACGTCTTTAAGGCGACGTGGCGTCATCTACCGATTTTCTTACGAACTATCGGAATCAATGAATGATGTTACAATCATTTTTAAACATTGATTATTGATAACTGCGCCCAAACAATTGAAGGAATTTTTACAGCATTAAGTATGCTAACTATACAAATCAAATACATAGGGAAAAAGAATCTTCTCGGACGGGACTCGAACCCGCAGTCTTTCCCTTACAGGGGGAATGGCTGACCAATTCGCCACGTCGCCTTAAAGACGTATAAGATGGGAAATTTGAATCATATCGGGCGTGTCTCGGTAGCCGAATTGGTCAGGCATTCCCCCTGTAAGGGAAAGACTGCGGGTTCGAGTCCCGCCCGAGAAGATTCTTTTTCCCTATGTATTTGATGTTGACTGAAAGTTTACTATAAGTCAACAGTGCCCGAAAGGAAATCTCCTAAGCAATGATAAAAGCACCTGGTGCCGCAGGTGCTTTTATCATTGCTTAGGAGAAAACTTGAACACAAAAAATATAATATTAAACACAAAATCATGACGAACAAGAAAAAAAATGATTTTATCACTGTGTGTGAAGATGAATCCGCAATCAAACATATAACATAACATAAAATAAAATACTCCAGCTAAAAAGGGCTAAAGGTCATCACGATTGCAAGTCATATGAGTAACAAATAGTGTAAGTTTGGCAGTTAACACAAGTGCGTGGGTTTAAGCGACAATAGCTCCATGAAATATATTGTGGCGATATAATATGCCAAGTCATAGACACAATGACTATCTGTAATCAGTGTATTCGATTGAATAGACGGTTTAGAGTAAATATGTATTTCTTACTCATATAATAAGTAAGAATTTATTCAAAGGGCTATTTAGTATAACCGGTTCTTATTCAATTTTACTCC
This sequence comes from Eilema sororculum, assembly GCA_914829495.1. Lineage (NCBI taxonomy): Eukaryota > Metazoa > Arthropoda > Insecta > Lepidoptera > Erebidae > Eilema > Eilema sororculum. The sequence goes on along the minus strand of OU618545.1, from coordinate 7,585,244 downwards.
GTTCATTATATTATTGTATTTTAGACAGATGGAAGCAGTGAGTGCATGAAAATTTAAAATATCGTTTAAGTTAAAAACCTTGATTAAGAAAATCATGAATCTATAATGAAAATTATAAATATAATTTATTATCTATCTAAAAATAATAAAGCAGTAGATTTTTCCTGTCTGTACAATTTATAAATCCATACTAATATTATAAATGCGAAAGTAACTCTGTCTGTCTTTCTGTATGTTACGCTTTCACGCCTAAACAACTGAACCGATTTTAATGAAATTTGGTATAGGCGTAGATTAGACCATGAGAAAGGACATAGGCTATGTTTGGTCGCGATAACCGACATCCACGCGGGCGGAGCTCCGGGCAAAAGCTAGTGTACTATAAAACGACTGTCACAAGTCCACTTCTGTACTAAATTGATCAAGTTCAGTGTATGCCGCCATAGTTCCTGATTAAACTAATATCAATTAAATTACAGTTAGGCGGTCCACTGTGACACGTTAATTCACTATTCAAAGCATCCAAAATGAATAGTTACAATAACTTTTTTCGTTACTCTTTACACAAAAATAATGCAATCATAATGGATGTCTATAGCAAGTGCGTTGTAAAGCACCTAATAGTGTCAACCTTTAATAAGTGCTTTACGACGCAATTAATTATTTTACATCCGTGAACAATGTATATGTGTGCGTTTCTCGAGCACGCATTGTATGGAGTTTATCTTCTGTATCTCAACACTTTGCGCCAATAGTGAATACAATTTATTGGCCTGATTGCTATTATTGCTTCGAATATTTCATGAGTATCAGTTGGAGATAGTAGTACATTACTTATTACGTTATGAATGTTAATTATTCTCTAACTTGATGATGTGTTACCCTCAATACAATCGGCGTGAAAATAGGACAAATTAATATTATATAAATAAACTAACTGTAGATAAATATATTATTTATTAACGCTAATGTGCACTGTTTGTTTATATACGACCGATCAAACTTTATTGCTCAGATCGGATGTTGCTTCAGAATGATGTAATATGAATAAAAATCATTTAGTGAAATGCGGTCAGTGACATCTATAATTTCAAAATTACGTGTTTCTTTATTCGATGTTATATATTGTGAAGCCATTTGTTCTGTAGTTGCTTATAAATCAATTTACAAAATATTGTACTTAATTCATTTATATCAGACAAATATTTTTTTTTTGTTAGTAGTATTTGTAAACATAAATCTATGTTAGTACTTATACTTACTACTTAAGTATTTTAGCACCGGCTTCATACGCAAACAATAAAGTATTATCACAGTCTAACAAACTCTTTCAATTTATTATATTGTGGTATTATGCTGGTTTTACTGATTAGAGTACCCATACTACTAAATAAATTACATTAAAATAATTGCGAAAGTTTGTTAAGTTCTAAAATATTTACTGAAAAAATATAACGCCGACACCATCATTTTAATTGTATTATATTATTAAATATTTCATTAAAATATAATTGCAATCTTAGTATTGTATATTTATATACCAATTAAGAGTAGGTAGTCGGTATGAAATATTCACACTTATAGAACGAATAAAATGTGCAAACTTCACACCTTGAATTCTTAACATAACAAATCGTTCGACCCCTTTGTGATATAGCTATGAACAATTTACCGTTCGCAAAATACCTTTAGGAGTTCAAATTTGCTGCTACGTAGTGCAACGTTCAACCTTCCATTGTTTAACTATGTCTTACAACTTGCATCCGAGTTCCACAATTCAAATGCGCCTTCAGGTAGCTATTGTTGTCAGACGAGCTAGCGAATTTCCTATTTTTTATTCCCTTTCGTACACAATACCCCAGTTTTTACCGTAACAAAAACCTAGGAAGGAAAACATTTGACTCTTTATTTTGAACAACACGGAACTGGCATAATTGAGGGTTTGTTTAGGGCCAAAGCTTTTTAAACGATAACTGTATGGGATTTGACGTATATGACAGTAGATAACGAATGTCGTATACGTCAAATCCCATACATTGGTCATTTTATTTTAGAATACGCTGGCCAGTGAGGTGCCACTTGCTTAAAGGGGCAGATCAGTTGTCGTGGATAACATTAATTCGATTCGAACGTATGTAAGTAGTAATATTACCTATTAATCTATTGGTAAACGTTGGGAGAGGCTTATGCGCAGCAGTGGATTGCGGTGGGCTAATTGATTGGTTTTTTTTTTATCGTGCGAAAATTCCCCACGGAGCCGGTGGAGGCGGTTATGTCGGACTCGAACCGGCTAAAACGCACGCCGTCTTGGGTCCTTGGTTGTTGGAGGTGAGATTGCCAAAAGCATATCTCTCGCTAATTGATTGGTTGACACGTGACCATGAACAAGTGCTGTTTTCCACCTTTATAGTGAAACGTTTCCACTTAAGTATATAGATTTGCTTGGTAATGGAATATAGGTCGATGACTTATGTGAGTGATGCCTAGGTTCTTAGGTACTTACTAGGCACCCTTAGTAGCACTTTTATAAAACATATACTTTATTACCAGATATATTACCCGCCGTTCCCAATACCATACTGACAGTTAAAGGTAGATCGCATCTAGGTACGGATAAAGTGCTCGGCTGTTTAAATTCAAAACATAGTAACTCCTATTTCACACCAATTTCGGAAAATAAAATTACACCGCGATGCCCTTTCCCGCAAAAAATCAGTTACCATGTTTTCAATTTGAACAGCCGATACGTCAAATTTGACTGCTGCGATCTATCTTCAACTGTAAGTATATATCAAATCTTTATCTGTATCTTTCTCTATCTGCATGTTTCTCTATTCATTAATATCGAAATATTGATATTTTTCCTATAGTAACAAAACAAGGCAAACCCATTGTGCTTTAAATCAAAAAACAAAAATAATATTTTAATTCTTATGCAGTACCTACCTACATTTACCATTTCTTTACACGCTAACATGACACTCCTTTATGACATGCAAGTTAATACCTATAGTATATATTTTGATATAACAGGATAAACAACCAAAATAATTATATCGAACCCTCCACCAATCTATAGGTACTTCTAAGATCTTGTGTAACAATTGTAGCAAATTACTATTTACTTTGTGACTACCCTGAAATTAGCTGTATAATTAGGTTATTCTAAGCCTGTCTGTACAAACGAGCGTCTAATATTCCGAGAAGTAATTCGAACGAACTGCATGTTGTGTACAGTTGCTAACAACGGTTATTACACAAATACATTCCTTTAGATATCAACTGTTCAAAAGATATAATTACTTTAATCACACAAGTACAAAACAATAGAAAATCTTAGTACTAGAAATAGGTACAAGAATGGAATTAAGGTTCCTACATATTACAGGGTCAGTGCTGCGCGAGTGAGACATCCATGGAATTGCAGACGTCCATATTATGCTACGGTAACCACTTCCCGTCTGGTGGGCTGCGTGCTTGTCTGCCAACTTAGTAGGTACTACAAAAAAACTAATACAGATGTTCATGTTATTTAAACGTTCAAGCATTAAATTGGTAATCTACTTACATTTCACAGCACAAGAGTTCACCCATAAAACTTTACAGAGCGAAAACTATTTGTTAATAAATATTCACTAATTAAATTTACAGTCCATTTCTATTCAATTTTACTTTTATTTTATTACAAGGAGGGTTTCTGTACGCCCACTTGTGCACATTTAATTTATTCCTCATACATCGAATATTCGTAATTCCAAAATAAAATGTATTTATAGATCCTGCCCACATTCGTCTATTTTTAATGAAGTACGTTTCTAAAAAAATATAAGATATTATTTGTACAGTATTGATGTGTACCCCGTCTTACCTATATAATTATATTTGATGAACATACTCGTAATACTATTAGATCTCATCGAGCATGATAGTACTCGGGACATAATATAATTTGTTGAACCTAAAGTGTGCTCAAAATCACCGAGCATAGATTATCAAAAAAACAATCCGCACTCGCCAGGGTTTCGTTTTTCTCGCGATTTAGGCCCAAGATACGTGTCTCGAGGTATACCTACAATATTTAGTGTGATAATAGTTTAGCTTCTTAAGTGTCACTGCCTTTCTAGTACCTAGATATTATTGCGCATTTCAATTATATTTTTACTCTTCCTAACCTCAACATTAGACAGATACCTACAACCTCGACTCAGCCTCAGATGTAAATAAACTTATAGGTACTCTTTTTTCTATAGATGCATATTCATACTTCTGTCCTATGCCTAAAGTTACTATAATAATATTTTTACTACAAAAAGTACACACGACGGAGGTAATAAACCATATCCATATTATAACAAAAGAGTTGGCATAATCATCTTAAAAGTTATACGTATCTACATACTCGTATAACTCATTCGCTCATTTCTAATGAAAATATCCCTACGTTGTCCTCATTAAAACCATTCCAGGAATATTAAACTCCAGCTCATTTTATGTGAAATATTACGTGAAATGACGTCACCAGGCAGGTACGGTAGGTATATTATTATGTAGTTGTGTACAGTCAGCATCAGATAGATTTTAACGAACAAAATACTAAAAATTCTCTTAATGTCCTGGTTTAACCCCCTTCCCGTTGACTAATTGTTCTGATACAATAATTCGATTGTTAAATGGACAAAAAGAGGGTTATGATTTTGACAGGCTATGTATGTATGTGTATACGTATGTTTGTTCATTTGTTCTCTCATAGCTCCTCAACTACTAATTAGAACTGGACAAATAAGGTATCGTTGCAAACATCTTGATCGTCCGATGGTTATAGGCTACTAGCTTTTGCCCGCGGCTCCGCCCGCGTGGATGTCGGTTATCGCGACTAAACATAGCCTATGTCCTTTCTTATGGTCTAATCTACCCCTATACCAAATTTCATCAAAATCGGTTCAGTGGTTTAGGCGTGAAAGCGTAACATACAGACAGACAGACAGACAAACAGAATTACTTTCGCGTTTATAATATTAATATGGATTTGACGTGTCATTTAATCTTGTGTGGCGCCCTCGAGCGGTTATAAAGTACTGTTTAAAAATAAATGTAAGATAAATATGCCGTGTTTGGTATCAAATGAAACTTAATTTAAATCAATAAAACCGTTTCATTACCCCTCAGAACCCTTAACATTTTGAGACTTTGTAGTCAAGGTTGTTCTGACACTGACTGTACCTAAATGTGACATTGTATTGTAATATGACGCAGCAACTTCAATGGCCAATTTATTCGTGACATTAGGCATATGAAATTGACATAAATTCTATTACAGATCATGTTTAATACATTATTCATAAACCGGTATTATTAACACTTTGGGTGGTTCAATCCGGTAGTTATTTCCTTATTGAGGGTTAATCCATACTAATATTATAAATTCGAAAGTAACTCTGTCTGTCTGTATGTTACGCTTTCACGCCTGAACTACTGAACCGATTTTGATGAAATTTGGTATAGGGGTAGACTAGACCTTGAGAAAGGACATAGACTATGTTTGGTCGCAATACCGACATCCACGCGGGTGGAGCCGCGGGAAAAAGCTAGTACCTAATATGGTTTTAGTCGATTCAATTCCGATTTAGCCGTTAACAATGGAATGGGTGTCCATACTTAAAACTTAAGGTATTCATTTAACTCTCCCTAGTCTTACCAGTAGCTATGCCCGCAATTTCAGCCGTGTGGACTTGGTTTTATATTTTATTAGCTTTTGCCCGCGGCTCCGCCCGCGTGGATGTCGGGTCCCGGCAATTATTCGAATTTTCTCTACGTACAAACCTTCCCTGTACTTCCACGAATAATTCAAGACCAAAATTAGTCAAATCGGTAAAGGCGTTGTTGAGTTATAACATTACAACGAAAACTGGCATTGATTTTTATATTATACTAGCTGTCCCGGCGAACTTCGTACCGCCAATTTTTTCCTGCCCTCGTGGCGTCAGATCCCGTTCCCGCTGCACCATTTAGGGGGATGAAAAATAGATGTTGGCCGATTCTCAGACCGACTCAATATGCTCACAAAATTTCAAACTAATTAAATGACGATTGATCAGTTTTCGACCGGAAAGGAAAAATGATTAAATTACTAAAATGGCTATTAAAAAATAAGGGTTGATCGTAGAAGGGTGAAAATTGAGGATTGTATGTATTTTTGTATGTTGTATCATAAAAAAATAGAAATTAAAAATTTTGTTTAAAAAATAAAAAATAAAAATTTAGGGGTGGACTACCCCTAACATTTAGGGGAATGAAAAATAGATGTTGGCCGATTCTCATAGATACCGGATAAGCACAAAAAATTTCATCAAAATCGGTCAAGCCGTTTCGGAGGAGTATGGCAACAAAAACTGTGACACGAGAATTTTATATATTAGATAGATTTTGCGCGAGACTCTATTTCTTTATCCAGAACAAAAGAAGCCATAATTAAGTACAATAGGTACTCTATTTGAATGAATTTTTTATAGCATTTTTTATGCTAACTTTTAAATTCCTAACACCGTCGCTCTATAAGACGGATATAAAGAGAAGAGAAATTTGAAGTGATACAAGTGTGGCTCAATAGCTCAGTTGGAAGAGCATTCCCCCTGTAAGGGATAGATCGTGTGTTCAAGTCCCCACTTGAGCGCTTCTTTTTCCCGATGTATTTCAAATAGGTACTCTAAATAATCTATGCTAATATGAATTTAATGAGCTTAATTGATGGTGCGACTTGTTATCTCTGTCGATTTAAAGCAAATAATCGAAGCTGCAATAATATTAATGCATTTGATATTCGACAGGTAGATTATTATCAGTATTGAGCTATTAATCCTCTTGTTACCGATGCTTAGACACTGGTAATGAGCATAACATTGCATATACTACACATTGCTCGCAGTTCTCTCTGTGCACCTAATACTTACTGATTCGGGTGTACAGGAGCCTACTCCCAGAATCTTAACCTTTGTCAAAGTATACGAGGACCCCAGTATCATCAACACACGTTTTTTTTTTCATGGAAATCTGGGTTTTTCTTTACGTTATCATCCTCTGAGTTTTCTTAACTGTGTTGGGGTTCCGTCTATGTAGCCGGGAAGTGACTACCATGTGACCTCCACAAATAACTGGTAATCGGTAAATTCTGTAAGACTAGTTTACCGCCTGATTTTTAATTATGTATCATTTAAACCTATATTTTTGTGGGAATCCGGGTTTTCTTTCGGATTCGTTTCTATTTTTTTTTTTTTTTATGGAATAGGCAGGCAAACGAGCAGACTGATCGCCTGATGGTAAGAGATCACCGCCGCCCATGGACACCCGCAACACCAGAGGAGTCACAAGTGCGTTAACGTAAGGAAAATAATAATAATAGCGTGAATTAACTCGAGCATAGTATTACTATACCATGATCGCGTTGATTCTCGGTATTGTACATCACGAAACGCGGGGGTTTAAAAGGTAGTAAGGAAAATAATACTGAAGATTTTTTTGCAACCAAGAGTCAAAAATATCACCAGTACTCTATAGATACGTAACGTGGGTAGTTGAGAAAACAAGTCAAAAAATTGTGCTCAATTTAAATTTTATATTAATAATTATAAATACTGTATTTTAAATCAAATTTATGCTAATAATTAGTAGATAAAGTGTCTACCTGCCGGGTGCAATAATATTTTTCACATTATCTCATCATTCAAATACACAACACTTCACTGAACAGTCCAACATGAATACCATGCAAGCCACGATGGACACAATGAGCAGCAGCATTCATAGGAAGATGGAGGAGTTTGAAGCCAAACTAAGAGCATCAAGTGAGCCAACTTCTGTATCTAGTCTAGCAGCTGAATTCACGGACTACAGAGCCTTCGTCACACAGGCACTTAAAATGCTGCAGCAGCAGTTGGACGCCTTGACTCGCACTGTTGACGGAATTGAGATTCAGAGACGTCGAAAGATCCTTCTGCTTCATGGTGTTGAGGAATCCAAGGAGGAAGACCCCAGTCTGGTAGTGGTGGGCATTGTGAAGCGGGAACTCGGTATGACTGATTTTCCGGCAGACTGCATACAGCGTTGCCAGAGAATGGGTCGAGCAACATCCTCAAAGAAGCCTAGACCTCTGCTCTTCAAACTGCGCGATCATGCCATACGCGATAAACTGTGGTATAATAAAACAAAGCTCAAGGGTTCTGGAATCACGGTGTCGGAGTTCCTGATAAAATCCAGACACGATGTGTTCGTTGCGGCTCGTGAACGCTTTGGCATTTCTCGGAGCTGGACCAAGGACGGTAACGTTTATGTTCTCGGTTCAGGCGACGTGAGGCATCGTGTGACATCACTCGCAGAATTAAATAAGATACCGGATATCCCATCGCAACCGTCGGAGCCGAGCCTCGCCGCCGCCCCGAAAGCAGCTGCTTCAAAACCTAGACGAGCAGTGACGACTAGAAAGTGAGGTTGCATCCATTTACATTGTTCCAACTAAAGTCACGGTCTTATTAGTTCAAATATTGTCACTCCTACACTTTCGGTCCGGGTGAAATTCAACGTTTATATAAAATGCCTCCTATTACTATTAATACTCCAATAATATGACAATTAAGTCTCACGCAAGAAGGTATTTCACACTAATCTGCATAATAAACTTGTATACCCGTATTCAGAAAACAATAACAACATTGATACATTTGATACATAGACATAAATCTAAGATTTGATACTCTTTCATTAGTTTGACAGACACTGACATTGACAGCTATTTCACGACGTATTGTCAATATTGTCAACCGTTGAAAAGGTTGAAAACGTAGTGTAGTCTATGGTTGAAATAAATCGACAATGTGTGGATGTCGACAGTGCGTTCCAGCTTCGCACATTTCACGATCTTAATTTGATTTACATACAGCATGTCGGGATCTGCGCACCGTCTGATGTACTCTACAGTTTTTGTTAAGAAAAAAAAATGTATCATAGTTGATGTTAGTATGCCTACCTAGACCGAAAGCGTTATATTTTATGTTATTTCTGCAATGTGTCTTTTACAAAAATATGTATATTTCGCTACTTACTTTGTTATTAATTAATTACTCTCATTGTGTTGTAGTTTTCTACATGCCACCGGCAGATGGAGGTATAGTATATATACGCTTTAGCCAAATATTTATTTATTTTATACTGTATTATATTATTTTATTTTCTGTTCTTATTAACAGACTATATATTTCAGACGCATGTCATTCACAGATAGTGGTAGTGACAGTGATGACTACTGTTCTCTGAGCAGTGGTGATGCAAGTTTTTGTAGTATACCATCACAAATGTCACTTGCAGAAATCCTTGAATCTCAATTCACTGACGTTCCCTTGAATTTCAACGTTGTCCACATAAATGCACAAAGCATTTCGGCTCATTTCCCGGATATGCTGGCAGCGTTTGACTGTACAAATATACATGCAATTCTCATCTCGGAGTCGTGGCTGCACCCACACCACGCCACTGCCTCATTTTCTTTACCTGGTTTCAACCTGATCAGAAATGACCGGGCAGTTGGTGAGGGTGGTGGTGTTGCCATCTACCTACGTACTGAGATTCCCTTCACTGTTATCAGCATTTCCCCTCAGCCACCCCACTCTGGGGAGCATCTCTTTCTGGAAATTGAACTCCTTCATTCAAAACTTCTACTGGGTGTTTTCTACTGTCCCTCTTCTCTTATAAACTACTTTTCTTCCTTCGAGCTTATATTAGAAAACCTAGTTCCCTCGTACAGTCAAGCCATAATCATGGGTGACTTTAACACCTGTCTCCTAAAGAACGACTCTCGTTCCTCCACCTTGAACTCCATCATCGAATCGAAAAATTTGACAATTCTCCCCTCGGATGCTACTCACCATTATCCACACTGTCAATCTACTTTACTCGACTTAATTATTGTTTCTTCTCCCGATCGTGTAGCAAAACATGGGAAATGCCCTGCAACCCAGTTTTCGTATCACGACTTGCTATATTTGTCATACAAACTGCGTCCACCTAAGCCTAAACCTAAATTTCTCTGGCTACGTAGTTTTCGTAAAATGGACCTTTGTGCCCTGCGTAGGGATGCCGCAGCCATCGATTGGGGAACACTTCAGAACTCCAGCTGCGTGAACCGAAAGGTGGAACTGCTCACATCCAACTTGACCAATCTGTACGACTTGCATGCACCTCTGCGCAAAATTAAGGTTAAACACCTGCCATCGCCTTGGCTGACAAATGATATTAAATCATTAATTACCAAAAAGGCTGCAGCCAAGTCCAGATACCGAAGTCGTCCTACGGAAGTGAATCGCTGCAAGTATGTAGCCATTCGTAATCACTGCACAAAGGTGTGTAGGAATGCTCAACGCCAATATATCCACAGCGCTATTGAAAACGGGGACCCAGCTCATGTCTGGAAGTTTTTAAGGTCACTGGGAGTAGGTAAGTCTCGGCATAACGTAATTTCCAATAACATAGATATAAATTCTCTCAATCAACATTTTACTGCTCCGTCCGCTTTCGACCCTGCTGTCAAAGTTAAAACCATAAATTATCTTTCTTCCCTTGCCACTCCCGACTGCTCTCCATTCTTCTTTACTCAATTCACTAGCTGTGATGTTAGGAAGAGTATAATGTCGATTACGTCTAACGCTGTGGGAGCTGACTGTGTCGGCCGTAATATGATCCTACCTATCATTGACGAAATCCTCCCTATAATCTGTCACATCTTCAACTTCTCGATCACATGCAGTACCTTTCCAAGTGCATGGAAAGATGCTCAAATTACGCCTATCCCTAAGAAGAGTAACCCTTCCTCCTTTTCAGAATATCGACCTATATCCATCCTATCCTTTCTCTCCAAAGTGCTCGAACGACTGGTTCACTCTCAGCTAAGTGGTTTTCTATCTAAAAATTCACTCCTAAATCCTTTCCAGTCTGGGTTTCGTCCTGGCCATAGTACTACGACAACCTTGGTTCATATTACGGAAGACATCAGATCGGGTATGGAAAACGGTGAGTTAACTGTTTTAGCTCTGTTAGATTTCACCAACGCCTTTAATAACGTTGATTTTGACGTTCTACTCGGCATAATGCGCTCTCTTGGCATATCTCCAGCAGTGATTGATTGGTTTCAAAGTTACCTGTTTGGTCGCCGGCAGCGCATCCGCATCGAAGACACTGTCTCCACATGGTGCCAAACGTCTGCTGGTGTACCACAGGGTGGCGTGCTATCTCCTTTACTCTTCGCAGTTTTCATAAACTCAATCACTATACATCTCACTTCTTCCTACCACCTATACGCAGATGATCTGCAAATTTATACAAGGGCTACCCAGGATAAACTGACGGATGCCGTCGACACTATTAACAAAGACATGGAAAAGATATGCGATTGGAGTAAGTCATTTGGTCTGAGGTTAAATCCAAATAAGACTCAGTCTATAGTCATTGGCAGCACACACGCTATCTCAAGAACAGACTGGTCGCTCCTCCCCCTAATCACCTGTGACGGTACCAAGGTGCAGTATAGTGACAAAGTCAAAAATCTTGGTATCTACATGGATAGTAGTCTTTCTTGGGGCCCTCAGCTCCAGGAGGTGAGCCGCAGAATGTTTGCCACAGCGGGGTCCCTGCGTAGGCTCCGAAGTTTACTGCCCATTACCACGAAAACTGCGCTAGCGCAATCTCTTTTTCTTCCCACCCTTGATTATGCTGATGCCAGCTATACAAATCTCACCGAAGACCAACTAAATAAACTTGAGAGACTCCAGAACCTCAGTATACGGTTCATATTTGGGCTTCGCAAATATGACCACATCTCCGAATATCGTGCAAAACTCAAGTGGTTACCTATACGCCTTCGCCGAAATGTTCATATTCTTTCCCTTCTCTATAACATTCTGTTTCATCCTCTCACTCCAATATACTTAAAAGAACGCTTCAACTTTCTCTGCGACACTCACTCAAGGACCTTGAGATCGTCAGTGAATTTGAAACTGAAAATGCCTAGACACTCCACAATGTTCATGGATAAATCGTTCACCGTTCAAGCGGTCCGATTGTGGAATGCCTTACCTATCACTATAAGACGTGCACAATCACTGCCAGTTTTCAAAAAATTAGTTACGGCTCACTATTTGCAGGAGGAATAGTGTTCATTTTAACATTATACTTATTTTACCCTTCCTCTCTGTCTTACCAAACTATATCTACTGTGTCCCATAGTATGTGAATAATAATATTTAAGTCTACTATTTACTGTTCATTATAAACAAATTCTACCGAAATATTATTAGTATGTATGTATGTATGTTTTATTATGTAATATATCTTTCTCTAGGTACTCATCACATTTATCTAATCATCTACACTATAATATTTAATATCTATGTACACCAACTGCCCCAAATCTCTTCATATGTATCCTTCTCCATCCTATGGTTGCCTGTAAGAGATTGCCTCAGTGCGATAAGGCCGCCAATTGTCTACCACATAACCTGTACCTAAACAAAATCTATTTGTTGTATATTGAATTGGTGAACAATAAAGAGTTCTTTATTATTATTTATTTATTATTATTAAAACAGCCAATACTTGATATGTAGTTTTATTATCTGTTTCTATTCATAAAGCCGCCTGCCAAGCGTTCAGAATATTAAGTAGAGGAAATATGGACTTGAAGAACGGAATCTTAAGTTTTTATTTGTAGGTACGAACCAAATCTTTTTGTATTGAAATAAGGATCTGCTCCATCGATAAGAATATATTTCATGTGATTATTCTACGAAGGATAAAGTCGACTGAGACTTGAAATGTATGTACAGTCAGCATCAAAAAAATGTTGACGTACAAAATACTCAATATGATCTTAATTTCGTTTTTTTACCCCCTTCCAGTTGACTGATTGTTTAGATATTTTATACACACCTTTAGTTTGGACAATAATACGATTTAAATTAATAAAACTGTTTGATTTTCTCTTAATTCGAGAGTTTTAAGATCATTTTGAGACTTCGTCGTCAAGATATTTGTTACGCTGACTATACTATCGACAAGGGACGTATCTAAGTAAAAAAATCAAATAAAGTTTTATGAAAATTATGAAAAGTAAAGTATTATGTTTTGTCGACTGTACGATAAAAAAAATGTTATTGCTTCTGCTACAAGTCCACAATATTGTACTGTGCACGGAATATGAAATCAATAGCCTCTAAACCTCGTTAGTATGGAGTCTAAACTCACAGTCTAAAAAGCTATGGATTCATCAAATTGGTTTGTTCAGTTTGATCTTGTGGCGTGCACAAGATAAAACTGAACAAACCAATTTGATGAATCTATAGCTTTTTAGTAAATGTGTATACTGCGAATGTTTTTAAACAAAAGAGTTTTTTTTTCTAACGGTTTGACTTGACTATCTCTGAAATGGCTGGGACGATTTTCACTTGTAGGTAGTTGCTATTATAAGGACGAGATTGCCAACACAGTTAGTAAAATAAAATAAGAATTGGAAATAAAGAAAGCCTTTGATTCCGTCCTAATTCAAAAATAAACTAAAGTACAGAATTTCCACTCTTGGAAAAGTCAAAGGTACGCAATCAATTTTGTAGAAGGATTTTCCTTATTTGGAAAAAAAAATACAACAGCTGGTTTTAATTGCTTTCGGTAACCAGAAGTAAAAGTTTGATTTTTATTTTAGAAACATAAATCAAATTATGATAGATTTGGTGTAAAAAACCAGTTAAAACTTCATTGCTTGTTTTGAATATTAAACTTTTCTGTATGTTACAATAAACATAGTTTAGGTCTGGGATAGTACTTTCAGTAACCTTCAGTATACACAAGCTAGTTAAGCTATGCTTAACATAGATCTAGATAGTGTTGTGTACAATGTTGTGAAATATTTATTATTATATTTCTCAGTTCCACGACTCTCGGGATTATGGAATCCTGGGCCTTTAGAAGGCGTGCATCGGGCCGAACTCCGAAGCCAAGACGTAGACGCTCTTTTAAGAGATTTAATAGTATTTCCTCTTTATTCATTGTAATAAAACATATATATTATAATCTTAAATACATATAAAAAAAACATATATTTAAAAATTAAAAAAAGAGTACCTCACCGGCATCGGCTACAGGGACCAAGCTACCGGTGGTTAGGGCTCCAGAGAAAGCAACTTCCTCACGATGCGCGCCGTATCAAGGAGCACTGCCTTCTGCATCTGGCCCTTGACCCAACAATATTATTATTATTAGGAGAATGCCAACCTATGTGTTCGTTTCACAATCAGGTTTTGAGGAAAGATCAGGTTAAGAATACCCGTAACTAACGATATATGAAAACAAATATAATAATATTAGAAGTGAGAAGTGCAGGTATACCAGAATCGTAGTAAGTGGGGCCGCGGCGGCGGCGCGCTAATAAGCGCGCCTCCCCATTCCGGGGGCGAGTCGGGGACACCGCTGTCCCCCCTCCTGAGGACCCTTCCGGTCTGGCCCTGGGTCAGCCGGGGTGCGAGGGATTTGTCGAAGACAACCTCACCTCCGGCCTAGCACCTCGGCCCACAGTCGGCGTGCGGTTTTAGTCAGTTCGAGTCCGACATAACCTCCCCTTCCGGGTCCAGCAGGGGAGGTATTCGAGGGTTTTTCATCACGAAAAAAAGAAGAGTCGTAGTACTCGTACCTAAGTGGAAATGTGATATTTTATTTATTTTTTTATTTAAACTTTTTGCACAAATACAAAATAAATGTACAAAGGCGGACTTAATGCCATGGGCATTTTCTACCAGTCAACCTTAGGGTGATGCAGAGATATTTATGTCAAAGGTAAATGCACGAAGTATTGTGTTGGTTTGACCTATTTTGGTACTAATAATAAATTTTGTAAAAAATAATAAACTATTTAATAATCATCTAAGATTTAATAGTATTCTCTTTGAATACAATTAAATGCATACTCTAATAGAATAGATGTATGTATACGATAATTTTGATTATTACTTGAGTTTGTTTAGTCTTTTGCAATGACATAACAAATTTTGATATAAGTAAGTCAGTTCAATTTCTCTTATTCGCTCGTCAATTTAGCGTTAATCCCAGTCGCATCCGCAGCATTCAGCTTAGAGTCTGTGGCCCGCTTTACCAGTCCAACTGCGGTTTGGCTAAACTAACTAAAACTAAAATAAGTCAATTCGGCGGGAATTATAAAACATTACATAAATAAATCTTCAATGTTCAACGCAAAACTTTTTGTGTAAAATGTGTTCGCACATTGAGGTACATCCGAAGTTCTGAATGAAAGTGCGATAGAACTGACAGGTCACACTCATGTCATGTATTCCCTGTAGGCTGTACACAAGGTGGAAAATTCGGACAGATACCAAAAAACATTCATCTATATAAATTTGGCATGTTAGCTTGTATCGAAGGAAATAGGTGTCACCGTTTTAAAATTTCATACCTTTGTATGTCAATGGATTTTTGATGTATACGAGTACATTTTTTTTCTATTCCAGAATTTTGATTTTGAATGAAGACATATGACATATTATGAATAATAACATTAGTAATTAATAATAACATTGTGCGTACAGTTCTGAAAGCGTCAGCAGTACTGGAAGCATCGGTAGCGTAGTGGTTCGAATCCTGACCATTACACTACCGACGTGAACCCACTCCTAGCACAAGCAATTTAGCTTAGTTGGAGAAGTTAAAAGGAATATTAGTAATTTCGGTTGCTAGTATTCTTTAAAAAATACTTAGGAGTAGTGCGTGATTCCGTGTTTCCGGAAAGCTAAGCCTAGGACTCTTCAAGTCTCGAGTAAATAGGCTCCTACTAGGTGAGTTTCATTGTAGAATGACATAACAGAAGCTGACATAGAATTCAAACGTGAAACATAATAAAATGACAGTATCGCCCCTAGTTATAAATAGTTTGTCTTGCATACATCCTTTCAATCAATCAACCAGTACCTTAGAGGAACAGGGGACGGTGCACAAGACAGCTTGCACTAAATCATAATACAATTCCGCCCATTCGCACCCCTCCGTGACCGTTTGTCATGTCATCACGACACTGACTGGGAAATCAAGCTGTATCACAAAAATATACGAAATTTTATGAGTCACATTTTTTTCATGTTTCCGACTTGAAATCAGTAAAAGTCATTAAGGTCTTATATATTCTAAAGTTAAAAAAACAACTTTTATACAGATCATTAGCAAGCAAGGTAAGCTAAAAGTAATAAATATACTGCAAGCAACAGGGCTTCATGTTGAAACAAAATATGTTGTAAGATAAATGCAATTAAGTATTTGATTTGATTTAGTTTCATATTTAATGGATTACGAGAATCAAGAAAATGGGGAAGTAGTAACAAATAATTGATTGTTTCGTTGTTGACGTCATCTGTATGACTGGAGATTAACTGACGAGAGTAGTGAGTTATTGGGCATTCTACCCCACCTTAGTTCCTTCGGTTATCTTCGATAACCTCAGTCACGGTGGGATAGAATGCCCAACAACTCTTTGTAAAATCATTTACCTAAGCCAACGTTCCACATTTTAATGCCGTTCATTACACTACCGTACCGTCGGCTCTCTGCGATCCCCTGCGTCGTAATTGCGTTGAAAGATGCTCTGTTAGTTAGCGATAGAGTTATTTCATAAACAGTACAGTCTTACGTTTGCCTATTGCGTTGTCTGTAAGCAGTTTGGTTTAACTATTTACGGTTATAAATACATAATGTCATAATTACATCTGTTCATAACCAGTCCGTCAGCATTGCATCAAACATGAAATTCATTAAACAAGCAAAGTCGTTACAGATTAGTTTAATCTGTAATGATTTACCAAAAATCAAGTTACGCCATGGAGAATTATTGCCGAATACAGTACGTTGCATCATTTGCGGACCATCAAATTGTGGAAAAACCAATTTGTTAATTGGTCTCCTTTTGCACGAAAATGGATTGACATTTCAAAATGTTTATGTATATTCTAAAACTCTATATCAACCAAAGTACATTTTTTTAGAAAAGGTTTTACGAGGAGTACCAGGAATCACTTTTCAGAAATATCAGGCAAATGATGACGTTATGAAAGTGTCAGATGCAAAACCTAATTCAGTGATTATTTTTGACGATGTAGCATGTGAAAATCAAAGTAATATGCGTGATTATTTTGCCATGGGGAGACATAAATTGATTGACAGTTTTTATTTAAATCAAACATATAGCAAAATACCTAAACAACTAATAAGAGATAATGCTAACTTAATTGTGCTTTTTAAGCAAGACGAAATTAATTTGAAACATGTTTATGAAGAACATGTTAACACTGACATGACGTGGTTGGAATTTCGTACCATGTGTTCTCAAATATGGAAAGAGCCTTATGACTATGTTGTGATTAATAAAGACTGTCCTAAAAACAACGGCTGCTATAGAAAAAAGTTTGACACTTTTGTAGAATTAGATAAAATTTGAATATTTAAATAGACTGCTTTCACTTTCTTGTTATTCTTTAATCGACTCTTATCCGATTACCATCTATTTTACATGATGGAAAAATCATTGAAAAAACAAATTGTAGATGCGACACAAGCTGTAAAAAAAAAAATACGTAACATGAAGGATTTTGAAGATAATAACAGACAAGTGCTTGATACAGTTTTTAGGCCTGTTACAGAATCTCTTAATTTAATAGCCAACACCAATAACCAACTAGCTCTAACAAAAAAGGAAGAAAAAGGAGAATTTCATGATCAGCTTTTCAACCACGACTTACAGAAAGATCAAGATATAAAAGAAACAAATGATACCAATGACGCATCGGAAACCGATATTGACTCTTCATTTCAGTCATTAGTCGATACAAATCCAGATCATGATGTATCATCTTGGTCATTATCTTCAGAAATATTAGCGGATGTGCCATTTGGTGTAAGAAATGAACGTGGAAAGTTAATGTTAGGTTCCTCTAGTATAACGATTGGTGACGACGTTATTACTGTAGCCGGACACAAATACAAATGTACACCTGGCTTGCGACAGTTGCTCTTAAAAAAAACTTTGATTTGAGCCTTGTTACAGACTATGACATGCAAAATTATAAGTCGATGTTACTTGTAACAAATGCACATCGTCGCGATTTTGATTCAGGAAAACCAATTAAAAGTAATAAAGGCCAAAAATATATGCAAGTTATTAAACCTCTTTTCGATCAACAAAGTAAAAGTCCAAGCTGTGAACCAAAAGTAGGAAAAGGATTACCTTTAACAAAAATGTGGAAAAAAAACACAGATTTTGTATATTGGGATGATCCAAATGAATTGGTTGATAGATTAAAGTTATTAATTGCTTCTCGAGATGCTGGTAACACAGGATTAGATAATGAAATAATATCTATCGTTGAAGAACTACGTGAAAGCAAAATCATTAAATAGATTTACTTATAAGAAATGTGTATCATTTTATTGTACACCGTTCAACACAATACATCTTAAATATGAATGTAGACAAATTTGGTCATTATATTCATAAGCGATTACGTATATCAGAATTGCTTGGATTTTATGATAATGCATTGCTAAAATCTGAAAATGGTGATTACGATTTGAAGACATCGAAGCTAACAGGGGTCAAACCTCCTCAAGATGCAGATGATGCAGTAAACAAAGCATATGTAGATGAATTAAGAACTAAACTAATAACCGACTTACAAAAATTGCAAAATACTATATTAAATGATGTTCAGAACCATCTGGAGAAAGCTTTAAAATCAATAGTATCTGAGGCAGTGGTTCACTTGGAAAGCAAATTTTATAGTCGAAAAGCAGTTGATGAGATAGTTGAAAACGTAGTTAAATCTGTATTAGATCAAAAGGATAAGCTTGAAAGTGCCTCAAAATGACAAAACAACAAATTGTTAACGAAATACATAAAGCTGCACGAAAAAATTTTCCTCGTCGATCTGTAATTTTAAAAGGCATTGATGATTTGTGGCAAGCTGATTTAATCGACATGCAAAACTTGAAAAGATTTAATAAAGGTTATAACTATATTTTAATAGTTATTGATTGCTTCTCAAAGTACGTTTGGATAGAACCACTAAAAACTAAAAATAAACATGATGTTTCTAACGCATTCGAGAAATTGATATCAACTAACCATCGGATACCAGCTCATCTCCAAACCGATTTGGGTACCGAGTTCTATAATTCATCATTTCAAAAGCTTATAAAGAACTATAACATTAATCACTACTCAACGTTTTCAACGAAAAAGGCTTCAATTGTAGAACGTGTTATCAAAACTATAAAAAATAAATTGTATAAGTACTTTAGTCTCAGCGGACACTATAAATGGATAGATTTTGGTTTGGAGAGTGTTGTAAAGACATATAACAACACAAAACATAGCACTATTAAATTAGCACCCGTTGATGTCAATAAATTGAATGAAGCAGATGTTAAAAATAATATTAAGAACTCAATGAAAACGGTATCCTATAGACATAAGCCCAAGTTTATGATTGGTGATAAAGTTAGAATTAGTAAATACAAACAACTATTTGAGAAAGGTTATACACCTAATTGGTCAACGGAACTATTTACTATAAAAAATATCAATAACACTGTACCAGAAACATATCACATCGAAGATCAACACAAACAAGTTATATTAGGAACCTTTTACAAACACGAACTCCAAAAATCATCTTGTCCAGGTGTCTATTTGATAGAAAAAGTTTTACGAAGGAAAGGAAATAAACTGTTCGTAAAATGGTTGGGCTTAAGCAATAAAGAGAATAGTTGGATTGATAAGACTGCAATAGTGGAATAAATATACATAACAGTTTTTAATTATAATATTTTGTTCATTATACTTTGAGCTATGCAAGGTGGTGGACTACTCAATAGTGTTATTAATCATTTGCCATTTGAACTGCACTTACCCGGCTATAATTATTGCGGACCTGGAACAAAACTTTCAAAACGTTTACTGCGTGGTGACAAAGGTGTAAATAAGCTAGACGAAGCTTGTATGTATCACGACATTGCATACGAAAACTATACAGACTTGTCTAATCGTCACAAAGCCGATTTACAACTTTTAAATATGGCCAAACAAAGAATGAAAGCAAAAGATGCTAGCAAAGGAGAAAAGCTTAGTTCGTGGCTAGTGAGTAAAGTTATGAAAGCTAAACTCAAATCTGGTGCTGGTGTTAAGACATTTCATAATTTCGTTACTAAAATTAAAAGAAAAATCAAGAAACGCTCACCCAAAGATAGTAAATCTTTAATACATGCAGCTTATATGGCTGCTAAAAAAATTGTTCCATGCGTTCCAAAACTTCGAGTACCACGAGTCATACCTTTACCAAAAACCGGAGGCATTCTGCCTTTAATCCCGATTTTTGCTGGTTTATCAGCTTTAGGAGCTTTGGCTGGTGGTGCAGCGGGTATTGCAAAAACAGTGAATGATTATAGAGAAGGTCAAAAAAAATTACTAGAATCTGAACGCCATAATAAGACTATGGAAGCTATAGCATTAGGTAAGGGTTTATACATTAAACCACACAAAAAAGGCAAAGGATTGTTTATAAAATCGTCAAAAAACTAAATAATAAGCTACCTAATCGTGCCTTAACTAATATCGATATTCAAAATTATGCATGTGGTATTCCTTATTTTCGAGGAGTTTACATGAAGGATCAGTTACCAAAAATCCCTAAACGAATTGAATGTGGTATAGTTAACCTAGACAATTCAGAAAATGATGGAACGCATTGGGTAGCTTATGTTAAGGTAAATAATTATTGTGAATATTTTGATAGTTTTGGTGATTTAAGACCACCAATGGAATTGATACGATATTTTAAGAACTGTAATATTAATTATAACTATACTAGATATCAAAAATTTGACACACTAATTTGTGGACATTTGTGTTTAGAATATCTACAATCTTTTTGGAATAAATACTATAAATTTTATACTGTTCTTTCATTTCAATCATTTGCAAGATGACGCTCACCTTGTCTATAACTGGAAACTCATCGGTATTAACTACCTTCTACCCAAATACGTTACAACTAATCGGGGAGTATGAATGTGCATTATTACATTTATCCACATATAATTCTATTCCAAATATTGATAAAACAAATAATAAGTTATACTATGGTTCAAATAATGTTATTGAAATACCTGAAGGTACTTATGAGTTGCAAGATATCAGTGATTATTTAAAATCTGAAGTAAAGGATGCATCCATAAAACTCCATTGCAATAACAACACCTTAAAAACTATGTTATTTTGTACATCAACTATAGATTTTACTAAAGATTGTACGTTCGGAGGTTTGTTGGGGTTTAAAAGACAAGTCTTGGAAGCCAATAAATATCATGTATCAGAGTTTCCAGTCAACATTTTGCCTACAACCGTGATAAGAGTTGAATGTGATATAGTTAGCGGTTCCTATATAAACGGACAATCCAGTCACATTCTACATGAATTCGCACTTAATGTCCCACCTGGATACAGAATTATAGAAATACCAAAAAACGCAATTTACTTTCCAATCAACCAAACCAACATAAGCTGCATACAAATCAGACTTTTGGATATAAATAATAACTTAATAAATTTGCGAGGTGAAGAAGTACAGTTGTATCTACACCTCAAAAGAAAAAAATGATTGACTATAATAAATATAATATGTTTCTTCCAATTCAAAATAACAGTTCTACTCAAACTCTTAATCAAGTAAGAGCTCGACCTAAAAGGAGAATAAAGTTAAATAAAAACAATAAAGCATTTCTTAAGGCGATTGGTTTGTTAAAATGAATATCCTAGATGTTTTATCTGCTCCAGCCTACGACAACTCTGTGGAAGGAATTGAAATTCACTCTTACAAGCCTTACGTAACAAGTTTTAATAGAAGCGATGAAATCAGGATACCTATTAATCAGCAAGACTTGTATATATTACCATCAGAAAGCAGTTTATTTTTGGAAGGAACTGTTATTGTAAACAAGGCTGACAATTCGAAAGAGAGAGTCAGTAGCGTTCATTTCACAAACAATAGTTTACTTTACTTGTTTCAAGATATAAGGTATGAGATAAATGGAGTGGAGATAGATAAAATAAAAAATGCTGGTATAACTAGCACGATGAAATCATTTATATCAATGAATGAGAGCGAAGCTAAAACATCTAATGCTTGGGGTTGGAATATCGGCGGAATAAAAAGTACTAATGGAGGTAGCTTTTCTGCTTCTATACCACTTCGCAACATTCTTGGTTTCGCAGAAGATTTTAAGAAAGTAGTAATAAACAGTAAACATGAACTAATCTTATTACGAAGTAATACCAATCTGAACGCATTAAAACTCAACTCTGGTGAAATTGTAGAAGATATTATCATAAACAAAATAATATGGCGTGTACCGCATGTTAAAGTATCTGATAAAGAAAAAATAAACATTCTAAAATTGTTAGAAAAAGATCGACCACTTCAGATGATATTCAGGAATTGGGATTTGTATGAATATCCATTGTTGCCTAAAACCACCAAACATACTTGGTCAATAAAAACATCTTCACAAATAGAGAAACCAAGATTTGTCGTTATTGGTTTACAGACAAATAGAAAAAATAATGCTAGACTTGATATGTCTCAGTTTGATCATTGCGAGATTCGTGATGTTAAGGTATACCTTAACTCCACCTACTTCCCATATGAAAATATAAATACAAGTTTCTCGAATAATCGAATTGCTTTAATATATGAACAATATGCTAAATTTCAACAGTCTTATTATGGGCGTCGCGCTGAGCCTTTATTAAGTGAGGAACAATTTAAAAACGTTGCTCCGTTATTCGTCATAGACTGTTCTAGACAGCCAGATAATCTTAAGTCAGGTCCTGTTGTGGACGTAAGAGTGGAAATTGAAAGTGATATTGATATCCCAGATCAAACTTCGGCATATTGTCTTATATTGAACGACTGTATAATTGAGTATAAACCATTAAGCAGCACTGTGAGAAAATTATCATGAACCCGAATACAATTATAGTGGATGTCCAGGGGTTTAAAGACACTTGTAATAACTTTATAGTCAAGGAATTAGCTCTGGCCACCCGTGTTTATACCCAAACGTTCTTAATAAAGCCCCCATACTTATTTAAATACTTAACTACGAATGAAAAAAAACAAGTTACGTGGTTGGAGAGAAACAGGGGGATTTACTGGAATGAAGGTTATATCGACTATAGAGAATTTCGACGTATAATTGTTCCTTATCTAGAAAATAAAGAAATTATTGTGAAGGGCTTAGAAAAAGTTAAGTGGATTCAAGATCTATGTATGAATTGTATTTGTATAGATCTTGGTGAAGACAAGTGTCCAAATTTATCACTGTTGCATAACAAATATTCAAATAATGAAACCAGTTTTAATTGTATTAATCATATTAAACAATGTGCACTTAAAAATGTTTTATGTATAAAGAACTATTTAATAGAGCAAGAAAGGTAATAAGTATGTCTTCCTATACGCAGTTTTAATAAATAAAACAATTTTTAAAGTAAATGGTTTTTTATTTTATAATACACATTTTTAATATTTATAATTTTTAACACATATTTTCATAGTAAATAAAATTTTAATAAAATCTAAACATGTCATCACTTTATCTACTAGTAACATTAATGAATTATTACCTAATTAAAAAATATGATATGAGTAGCCACACATAATTGTTTAACACACATTTTTAATATTTATAATTTTTTAACACATATTTTCACAGTAAATAAAATTTTAATAAAATCTAAATATGTCATCACTTTATCTACTAGTTACATTACCTAATTAAAAAATATGATATGAGTAGCCACACAATTTTTTGGAAATATTGTGAACTAATTTTTCAGCTTGATCCGATATCTCATCTACCGTATCTTGTACAATATACTGTGCAGTGATTATCTCCTTAACTTCATCTTCGTCGTCTCTTGACTCACTGAGTTCCTTGATCGTAATTTTTATTAAACGTCGTCCTTTTCTTCTTTCACTGTTAATAATATAGGAATTCAATGTACTGCGTTTGTTTGTAATTGGTCTTCTTCGATTAGTTTTCTTTTTGTTTGTTTTTACTTCTTCATTGGGTGTTATTATCCAAGGTCTATTCATTGCGTTGTCCAAGTCGAATTGATCTTGTAGGTCTGGAAGATATTCAGGAGAGCACTCTTCTGTTCCGTTTGAAAATTTGTTTAAGTTGGTATTCTGAAAATTATTTAAAACATTAGTATATTAAGTATTTCGCAAATAGATTGAAATTTTCTATAGATTGGAAGTTATAAATACCTACCATGTTGTTAGATATGCTCGTCTTGACTGTTTAATGAAGAATGAACTAGGTAATAATATTTTTTCTAACGCAGTTGATATATCAAATTATGCTGACATAAAGTATTTACTTATTGGTATGATGATCAAGTTAGAACTTGAAATTCAACCATTCAATAATTCGTATGGTGCATAATGTTATTGTTATGTACCTAAGTTGTGAAATTCTTATGAATTTCAAACATGTTGTAACGTGAATGATGACGTATTTCGTTATCAATATCAGGTAAGGAATATAATAAAAACACAATAAGGGTATTAGAAGGTTTCTACAGGGTCGGCAGCACGATTGTAATGCCCCTCGTGTTGCATACGTCCATAGGCCACAGTAACCACTTCCCATCAGGTGGGCCGTGTGCTTGTCTACCACCTAAGTGGTATAAAAAAAATTGCTTATTTTAATTAGTTCGACATACTAATACAGAATCGGGTAACCAGTTAAATACCTATAGGCACCTTATCAGTTACTATCATACGAAATGAACTACAATAGGTATTCCTAATATTTCATATTTTGTATTGTCTAAACTCTTCAGCTATTATATAGAATACCTACATTATTCCTTACTGATGATATTATATTCTACAACTTCTTTGGGAGCTACTCTAATTGAGTCACCAAAGCCTATTCAAATTTGATAAAATATTTTACGTTGTGTACAATTACGTGCTACTTTAATTTTACACTTTATGGAATGACCAAAATATATAGGTATCTACTTACAAATTGATTACGTGGTTCACCGCTCAGCCCATGAGAATTCCCCATCAATTTCTTCCATGATGATAAAATATCTGAAAATAAAATTAAATATAGGTTTAAGTCTAATTATTGAAAATTGGTAAATGTAGTTCGAATATGTTGAACCTACAACTTCTTCGGGAGCTACTCTAATTAAGTCACCAGAGCCTATTCAAATTTGATAAAATATTCTACATTATGTATAATTACGTGCTACTTTAATTTTACACTTTTTGGAATGACCAAAATATATAGATACTTACAAATTGATTATGTGGTTCACCGCGCTGTCCATGAGGGTTCCTTGTCAATTTCTTCCGTGATGATAGAATATCTGAAAATAAAATTAAATTTAGGTTTAAGTGTAATTATTGAAAATCGACAAATGTAGTCCGAATATGTCAAACCTACAACTTCGGAAGCTACTCTAATTGAGACACCAGAGCCTATTCAAATTTGATAAAATATTCTACTTTATGTACAACTAGCGGACCCGGCGAACTTCGTACCGCCAATTTTGTGTTTCACCCACGTGACGTCAGATCCCGTTCCCGCTGCAACCTCTATACATATAAACCTTCCTCTTGAATTACTCTGTTAAAAAAACCGTATCATAATCCGTTGCGTAGTTTTAAAGATTTAAGCGGTCAAAGGGACAAACAGAGAAAGCGACTTTATTTTATACTATGTTGTGATAATTAAGTGCTAGCAAGAGATTGCGATTGAGAGAGAGCGTTCATTATTTTGTTTACAACTTTTTAAATTTTACACAGAACTTAAATTTTATACGAAAATTAAGGATAATCGTATAAAATTAAATTTTATGGATTTCCATAGAAAACTACGTCGCCTTATAAATTAGATATTTAATAGGTAATCTAACAAAGAATTATATATCAAATAATTAACATTATAAGTAATTACTTACATGACATTGCTTTTATTTTGGGTCTTCCTTTTAATCCTCTGAAGGACGTAGTGCACTGCGTGGTTGGTAGCTCGATGCAAATGGTAGATATTGTGGGAACAGAATATGAGACATTCCTCGCGTATAGGAACGATGTGACGATGTAACACACATAGGTAAACAAGTAGAACACACATGAACAAACTGCTGACTTAACATTGGTCGTAGCTTTGTATAAAGGTACGTTGTTAGCCGACTTGGATAAAAAGAGGTGTATTACCGTATAGTTTAAGCACATACCAAAACTATTTGCTAATATTTAAAAGTTATATTTTAAATGATTATTTGTAATGTTTGTTAACATATTTGTGGGATAAGTCTGTAGTAATATTTTTGTAAAAAAAATTTTTTTATCTAAACGATTCCAAAGGATTTTAATAGAATACCTTTAACCATACCTTGTATCAAATTTGAGAACCATAAACCAACATACCTACAGATAAATAAAGTAACCACCTTTTTAGAAGTCGGTTAACATGATGTCGTTTTAATATTGTATCGCTGAGTAAGTAAACTAACAGATACTTTGCTTCCAC
The DNA here is from genome assembly GCA_914829495.1 of Eilema sororculum. Lineage (NCBI taxonomy): Eukaryota > Metazoa > Arthropoda > Insecta > Lepidoptera > Erebidae > Eilema > Eilema sororculum. Next base: position 7,558,544 of record OU618545.1, on the reverse strand, counting down.
ACACTAACACACACACGCACACACACCCATGCAAACCGTGCATAGCAATTTGAAACTTCTATAATTGTGACGCAAACTAGGTAACTTCCAGGGTACGTCTACCTTTTAAAACTTAATTAAATACCTACCGTGTACTAACGGTCGACTTATATTGGTGATTTAGGTATGGACCACGGTCCTTACCTACATAAATTGCATAATTTTACTTCTGCACAATGTATGAGTATATATTTCATTAATACTTTTGTCGACGACGATCAACGAACATACCTACATAAATTATAATTACATTTTATTATGTACTAGCTGAACCACCCCGGCTTCGCCCGTTGCACACTTCGAAAGCCTATGGGAGGTTGCTGGATTTGTTGACATTTAAGCTCCGCTCCCTTGAGAAGTAGCGTGATGATATTTAGCCTATAACTTTCCTCGATAAACGGGCTATTCAACACAAAAAAAAATTCAATTCGAATCAGTAGTTCCTGAGATTAGCGCGATAAAATAAACAAACAAACAAACTCTTCCGCTTTATAATATTAGTATAGATCATACACAAATCATAACATTCGTCGGAATTAATCGGAATTAGCTTTGGCGGTGTTGGTAAAGACATGGTTTTGTATTTCAATTGTAATAACAAAAGTGCAATTAGACGAAATGAGTTTTCAATCATTTTGATTTAAATAGTCGTAAGTAACATAAATTAATTAATACACCTATATAAATAATAAGTTAAGTTTTAATTTTGTTGGGAGGTGATAATTGCTGAATTGATACTTTTTATGTATAAAAACCCATCAATTTTTCAAATAAATTACATTCGCTCCAGTATCTTCCAGTGATCTTCTCCAACAATAAAATGTGAGTAAGTGCTTTTAAATTAATTATTATTTGGTTAATTATTATTCAGCTGAGTTGCTTGGTTAATTCCTGCCGGCTGATAATTATTAATCATTATTTAGATAATTATTATCCAGCTGAGTTGCTTGGTTAATTCCTGCCGGCTGATAATTATTAATTATTATCCAGCTGAGTTGCTTGGTTAATTCCTGCCGGCTGATAATTATTAATTATTATTTAGTTAACTATTATCCAGCTGAGTTGCTTGGTTAATTCCTGCCGGCTGATAATTATTAACGCATATTATTATAAAATGTGATTAGGTACTGATTATGTTATCCCACTGAGTAGTGAGTTGCTTGGTTAATTCCCGCCGGCTGCATTATCTATAATCAGCCGTGATGCTAGCAATATATCTATTCGGAAAATCTAGGGAATATATTTGTTTATAATTTGATTGTATTTTAACAGGTCTGATTCGGAATTTGAAACTTCTTCTATAGTAGAGGCTGAGTGTGTAGCACCAAAGAAACGCAAACAGGCGGTAGAGAAAAAGCAAAAACAACCGAAGCCCAGCTGCACCAAAAGTGTACAACGAAAAAACACTTCACCCGAGTTTAACACCACAAAGAGGTAGGTTTCATTATGTTCAACTAGTTTAACATCGTTGTAAACGAGAGGTGCGGGGTTCCTTTGAAGTAAGTAGCGAAACAACAGACTTGTATACTTCAAACTATATTCACTTAAGTGCAACAAGGGATTTACAAAAGGCTATACTACTAATATCTACTAAAGTGCAATGGTTACACAATTACCACATGCGCGCCGTTAAAACTGCCTATGCGTGGCAATTGCGTAACCTGCTCGGTGGAGATGCTGCACAAGACTGCCGAGGAGCGGATCTCAGGCCATCACCAAAATAGCCCCCCTCGCACCGCGCGCTTACCCCGCTTTAATTATGGTGCGCTGGCGTCGGCCACATCTGTCAATACAATAAGCGCTGGAATTGGCCACATCTGCTAATACAATAGAGACCCGTCCCTCGGTAACAAACAATGGGATCTTACTTACCTAGTAACTAAAGTTAAACTAATTATAACAAATACACGAAACTAGGTACATACATATTACTTAAAATACTGAGTAGTCGTGCGTCGTTAACACCACCCCCCAGTTAGAGGCTTCCACCGATAACTGAAAGGTAAGAAGCACGGCTACTCAAGCAGCTGGACGACACAGTGTCCATGTAAATGTTCTTATGTCTACCGTATATACTACGCACATTACACGTTCAATGTCCACCACTTTATTCTGGAATACAGTCTCAAATGTACCACACTTCCATTTTACTTTCGGGCGCACTCTCAATTTCTCTTTGAGCCTAGCTGGTGGCGGATGCGATGGCGTGAGTTCAGTCACTCGCGTTGGGGCAAATAACCCCACGTGCAGCAAATCATCGGTGCTAAGCGCGAGGCACTTAGGCGCGCGGGCGTCATCTAATGCCACGGGCACTAAATAGGTATCCCCATATGCGTTGCGTTCGGGGGAGTACGGCTCGACAGGAACGTCGCCAAGCCAGCGCGATACGTGCACTGTAATATTATCGCTCGCGACGCTTCTTGGTGAGCTATGTCGCTGGTCTCCCAGCGCTGGGCGTTTGGTAGCGCGAGTGTCGGCGGATGCATCATCCAAACAGCGCAACACGTGTACTGCACAATCATCGATTGTGACGCTCGCTGATACATCATGTGGTTCTTTTTCCGGGACACGGTGAACGGGCATGCGAGGGCCGGCGGGAGCGTCGTCCAAACAACGCACCACGTGCACTGTGCCATCATTAATGGCGACGCTCGGTGACACACCACGTGGTTCTTCTTCCCGGACACGGTGATCGCGCGTGCGGGGCCCAGCGGGGGCGTCGTCCAAACAGCGCACCATGTGCACTGTACTATCATTAGTGACGACGCTTGTTGACACACCACGTGGTTCTTTTTCCGGGACTCGACGATCGGGCGTACTAGGGCCGGCGGGCGCGTTGTCCAGACAGCGCACCCTGTGCACTGTACCATCATCAATGACGACGCTCGCTGGCACACCACGTGGTTCTTCTGGTCGCACACGGTGCTCGGGCGTACCATGGCCGGCGGGGGCGTCTTCCAAACAGCGCACCCTGTGCATTGTATCATCATCAATGACGACGCTCGTTAACACACCACGTGGTTCTTCTTCCCGCACTCAACGATCTGTCGTACGAGGGCCGGCGGGCGCGTCGTCCAGACAGCGCACCCTGTGCACTGTACCAACATCAATGACGACGCTCGTTAACACACCACGTGGTTCTTCTGGTCGCACACGGTGCTCGGGCGTACCATGGCCGGCGGGGGCGTCTTCCAAACAGCGCACCCTGTGCATTGTATCATCATCAATGACGACGCTCGTTAACACACCACGTGGTTCTTCTTCCCGCACTCGACGATCTGTCGTACGAGGGCCGGCAGGCGCGTCGTCCAAACAGCGCACCATGTGCACTGTATTATCATTACTGACGACGCTCGTTAACACACCACGTGGTTCTTTTTCACGGACTCGACTATCGGGCGTACGAGGGCCGGCGGGCGCGTCAGCGCACCATGTGCACTGTATCATCATTACTGACGACGCTCGTTAACACACCACGTGGTTCTTTTTCCGGGACTCGACGATCGGGCGTACGAGGGCCGGCGGGCGCGTCGTCCAAACAGCGCACCATGTGCACTGTATCATCATTACTGACGACGCTCGCTAACACACCACGTGGTTCTTTTTCCGGGACTCGACGATCGGGCGTACGAGGGCCGGCGGGTGCGTCGTCCAAACAGCGCACCATGTGCACTGTATCATCATTTATGACGACGCTCGTTAACACACCACGTGCTTCTTCTTCCCGGACACACCGATCGGGCGTACGAGGGCCGGCGGGCGCGTCGTCCAGACAGCGCATCCTGTGCACTGTACCATCATTTATGACGACGCTCGTTAACACACCACGTGGTTCTTCTTCCCGGACTCGACGATCGGGCGTACGAGGGCCGGCGGGCGCGTCGTCCAGACAGCGCACCCTGTGCACTGTACCAACATCAATGACGACGCTCGCTGGCACACCACGTGGTTCTTCTTCGCGGACTCGACGATCGGGCGTACGAGGGCCGGCGGGCGCGTCGTCCAGACAGCGCACCCTGTGCAATGTACCATCATCAATGACGACGCTCGCTGACACACCACGTGGGTCTTCTTCCCGGACTCGGCAATCGGGGGTACGAGGGCCGGCGGGCGCGTCGTCCAGACAGCGCACCCTGTGCACTGTACCAACATCAATGACGACGCTCGTTAACACACTATATCGTCTCTCTTTCAGCGCTGCTATTTCCGCCATGTCGAGTGCGAGCTTCTTCTTTATCAGGCCTTTTTCTATCTCTGCAAATATCAGCTCCGCTTCATATTCAGCACGCATTCGTAGCACTTCGCGGCGTGCCTGGCTGAGCCCTCTCGATGCATTGCTGGCGCCACACGGTGCGCGAACTGTGCGCACCCAAGCCGATGGCAGTAATTCACCGTGGTCACTGAGACCACCTACCACGGAGTCCTTAGCTGGCTGCAGATACATCTTTGTCTGAAGATCCGGAGGTGACGATCTTGTTGCTGAGCTTGTTACAGCATCTTCATTCACTCTTGTTGCACTCCCTTTCTATCGTTTCCCACTTTGACCCATGGCTACTTACTTCAATCCGGCTTCGAAGGACCAGTTTTGTAAACGAGAGGTGCGGGGTTCCTTTGAAGTAAGTAGCGAAACAACAGACTTGTATACTTCAAACTATATTCACTTAAGTGCAACAAGGGATTTACAAAAGGCTATACTACTAATATCTACTAAAGTGCAATGGTTACACAATTACCACATGCGCGCCGTTAAAACTGCCTATGCGTGGCAATTGCGTAACCTGCTCGGTGGAGATGCTGCACAAGACTGCCGAGGAGCGGATCTCAGGCCATCACCAAAATAGCCCCCCTCGCACCGCGCGCTTACCCCGCTTTAATTATGGTGCGCTGGCGTCGGCCACATCTGTCAATACAATAAGCGCTGGAATTGGCCACATCTGCTAATACAATAGAGACCCGTCCCTCGGTAACAAACAATGGGATCTTACTTACCTAGTAACTAAAGTTAAACTAATTATAACAAATACACGAAACTAGGTACATACATATTACTTAAAATACTGAGTAGTCGTGCGTCGTTAACAATCGTCACATTTAAATTAAAATTGAATAACGTGTAGTTTACACCATTAACTTAATTGTACACAAATGTGAGACACTCATACACTTAATTTATATGCATAGATAGATCTTTTGACAATACTTGTACGTTTCAATACCTACACGTTTAAATACTATAACTTTTTTACGTTTTGATTCCAAGTTCTTAGTCACTTTGAATAAGTACTTTTATAATTAACACTTTTTTCTATTTACAGAACGAAAACAAATATTTTGAATATTTTGCGGGCTGAAGAAGTCAGTTGCAGTGAACCACGGCGGGACTTCGCTTCCAGTTTCTCAAGTCGTGTTTCAACTGGGACGTCTCGTCGCTCCAAGAAAACGGAAGGAGGGTATGTGGTTGATTTTAAACTCTATAAAACCAACGATTACCTATCACACGCCCCTGATGTGCGCTACAGGACAGCGTTGGTGACTGTAAAATTACAGTGCGATGAGTCCACACTATCTTGGGAGTCACTTCAAGACTTTCTAGGACATGCGTATAAAGAATTTCAAGACACTGAACCAGTGCATTATTCGGATAAGATTTTTATAAAGTAGATTTAATTTTTATAGATAGGTATACCTTATGCATATTATAATATACACACATTAAAATAGTTTGAGATCACTTACAAAGCTGATATATTTTCAAAATTTAACCCAATGAAGAGAAAATGTTTACCTACGTTTATTCTGACTGTTGTTTCACGTTCTAATTCTAATTTTTAATATTTTTAGAATCTTATCAGCTTTGTAAGTGATCGCAAACTTTTTTAGGTGTATAGATCTATAATACATAAATTTCTTTAATTTTTATGTTTTAAACTTAGTGTTGTAGAAGCAAATATTTTATTTAATAATAATGCCTTTTTGTACTGCGTGTAACACATCAGTACCCAGTAAATCATGGGTAGGACATTTGCGAAGTAATTCACATAGGAAAAGTAGTCAAACAATAAAACATAGTGATGGTGTAGAAATCATAAACTCTGCGTTTCGCAGTCGCATATTAACCTATAAAATATTAGCTCGTGATGAACATCAAGGAGCGTCAATTGAATCCTTTTTTTCAAGTATTTTTGACCAATTAAAATCTCTTTTAAATGAATTCCTTGCTAAGCATACTTGTGTTAAGGTAAACTTTGAGTATTTTGGTACATTTTTAAAATTCAAAGATAATTCACAAGAAGTGAAATCTTTTGGAACCAAAAATAAAATATTATATTCTAACTTCGATTTCGAAAAATTGTATATTGAAACAGTTAATTATTTAAAAACATCTATTGAAGAGTTTGAAGGTCGTGATAGTGGATGGACATTTATAAACAATTTGTATGTTGAGATGAATCTCAATAAATACCAACCACTTGGTGGTTCTAGTTATATCAGTTTACCCAAATCAATTCAGGCTAAAAAAGCATGTTTGAATATTTTGAATAATGATCACTATTGTTTTTTATGGTGTGTAACAGCGGCTTTATATCCAGCTAAGAAACACCCTGAAAGAACGTCTTCTTATCCTAATTTTCGAGAAATATTTAACTTAAGAGGAATGTTTTTTCCTGTAACCTTTAATGATATTAGAACATTTGAAAAAAACAATCCACATATAAAGTTTATAATTTATGGCTTAAAAAATCATAAAAACTTTGTAGGTCCTTTGTATAAATCTGAATTCAACCTTAAATACAACGGAAAAATTATACACCTTCTGTTTTTAGAAAATAATAATTCTTCTCATTATTGCTTGATCAAAGACTGTTCCAGACTTTTTAGAAGTCAAGTCACATCTCATCACAGCAGATTACATCTTTGCGATTTATGTTTGATATTTTTCAATACCGCTGACGAACTTAACAACCATTTATGTGGAGGTGTAGTAACTATCCTTCCAAACAGAGGTTCAGTAATTAAGTTTAAAAACTATGAACGGAAACAAACTATGCCTTTTTGTGTTTATGCAGATTTTGAATCGATGCTACAAACAAGTACAAGTACAAACAGTAATTGTTCTAGTAAAAATATGAATATGTTTCACCAACACGTACCGGTTGCTTTTGGTTATTATATTGTGTGCTCTGATGAACCTAGCTATAATCGTTACGTGTCATATCGAGGTCCAGACTGTGATAAGCGGTTTGTTGACTATATAATTAAAGACGTGCAAAAAATTTATGAAATAATTAAGTCACCAGCTGCAATGATATTTTCCACGGAGGACAAGTATGATTTTGAAAATGCAACACATTGTCATATCTGTCAAAACTTTCTTTTTTGGGACAAAGTCCGTGATCATTGTCATGTTACCGGTCGCTATCGTGGAGCTGCGCATTCGTTCTGTAATTTGCAATATAAATGCCCTGCATTTGTCCCCATTTTTTTTCATAACTTAGCTGGTTATGATTGTCACTTATTTATTAAAGCATTGGGTGACGTCCCTGGTGAAATAAAGATAATACCTAAAAATAAAGAAAACTATATCTCATTTACGAAATTTGTATCAGTTTCAAATAATAAGTTTTTTCAAATGCGTTTTCTTGATTCGTTTAAATTTTTGGGAACAAGCTTAAACAAATTATGTAAAACTTTAAAACCAGAAATGTTTAAAAATTTACAAAATCACTTCCCTGTCCGAGATGAATTCCAATTACTTACTCGCAAAGGCATTTATCCATATGAATACATGGATTCGTGGAAACGGTATGATGAAAAATGTTTGCCTCCAAAGAAATACTTTTATAGTTCCCTCAATGATGAAAATGTTTCTGAAGATGATTACCGGCATGCACATTTAGTTTGGTCAACATTTAGAATTACTAGTTTAGGTGGTTATACGGATCTATACCTACAAACTGATGTGCTTTTATTAGCAGATATTTTTGAAAACTTTAGACAGACTTGTAAACAACATTATCACTTAGATCCAGCTTTTTATTTAACTGCACCCAGTTTATCTTTTGACGCTATGTTATTAAAAACAGGTGTTCAATTGGAACTAATTAATGACTTGTCTATGATACGCATGTTACAAAGTGGTATAAGAGGAGGAGTGTGCCTCTGCTCTCACAGGCATGCGAAAGCAAATAACATATACTTACCGGATTATAATTCTTCGGAACCTGATTCCTATGTCTCTTATATAGATTGTAATAATTTGTATGGGTATAGTATGTGTCAATACTTACCATTATCCAACTTCAAATTTCTCACTCAACAAGAAATTAACAATTTAGATATAACGAAAATTGCAATTGATGCAGATTGTGGTTATATTTTGGAAGTGGATATAGTATACCCTAAGCATTTGCATAACTTACACAACGATTTACCATTTTGTTCTGAAAAATTTATACCCCCCGGGGGAAAGAGTTCTAAGCTAATCCCTAATTTATATGATAAATTTAAATATGTTATTCATTACGTGCATTTACAAACTTGTATGAAACATGGGTTAATATTGAAGAAGATTCATAGAATAATCAGTTTTCGACAAAGCCCATATTTAAAACAATATATTGATTTAAATACCAAACTGAGACAAAAAAGTTCTTCAACTTTCGAACAAGATTTTTTTAAGCTCTTAAATAATAGTGTATTTGGAAAAACTTTAGAAAATACTGAAAACAGGGTTAATGTCCATTTAGTTTCTCAGTGGCGAGATATCAAAAACATAACTAAAAGAAGAAAATGCGCTCAAAACCTTATTGCTCGTCCAAATTTCCATAGTGCAACGGTTTTCACCAAAAATCTAGTAGCGGTGCAGTTAAATCCTGAACAAATAACTTTGAACAAACCAATATATATTGGCTTTGCTGTTCTAGAATTATCAAAAAGTCATATGTATGATTTTCACTATTCAGTAATGCAACCTTTTTACAAGGATAGGATACGGATGTGTTACACGGATACAGATAGTTTTGTGTATCATATACAAACTCATGATTTCTATGAAGACATAAAAAATAACTTTTTATCTTACTTTGACACCAGCAATTTTTGTAAAAATAATGTGTATACTTTACCCATACAGAACAAAAAAATACCAGGCTTATTTAAAGATGAAATGGCTGGTAAAATAATAAGCGAATTTGTTGGATTGAGATCGAAGTTATATTGTATCAACACCATTCACAGCACAATTAAAAAAGCCAAGGGTATTAAAAAGAATGTTGTACGTGACCTTAACGTTACTGATTATGAAAACACACTTTATGATGGTGAAATTGTTCATAAAACAAATGTTTTATTTAAGTCAATAAAACATGAGCTATTTACATGTGCTGTAACAAAAATTGCGTTGTCTGGTGATGATGATAAAAGAGTAATTGCAAAAGATAAGATTTCAACTCGAGCATGGGGTCATACCAATATTTTTAATTTTTAACTAGTAAATAAAAATGTTTATTTACTGTTTCTTTTAAGTACATGTTACAATGTTTGGAGAGATCTCCTTTTGCACAAATATATGCTTGTATCAGGAAAATCCGCTCTTCTTACAGACCTTTTATAAGTTAACATAAAATGAGCAAATAATATTCACATGTTATGTGCACTAAACACGAAGTTTTGTGATGTATATCGTTTGAGATCCTACATGTAGTGTGAAAGTGACGTAACTAGCCCTGTGACATGATGTCTTGGGATCAGACCCGTTATATCGGACTAAGGTCTAATAATAACGGGACTGCTTGCTTGTTGGATTTAACTAGAATTAAGTGTGCTGTCCTGTCTTATATAAGTACCTAGACTTAACAAATTATAATTATTTTAATAAACTAAACTAAGTAAAACTGTAAAAAATAAGGAAATAAAAATGTATTCTTATATAGTTTTCAGTTTTTTAATTTAATATCCTATAGCATTTACAAAACTATCATCATGACGAACAAGTTTAAGTTCTTCGCTATGAGAATTCTAGAATGTACAAATTCAAAGACATTATTGTCTACCATACTCAGTCAGTACTTAGCTACAACACTATAAGTTTTATAGTGCGTATCACTATAGGATACCCTAGATGGTTCCACTAGTAAAACCTAAAACCTAAAAAAAGTTAAAAAAAAGTTAAACCAAACTTCTTACAGACAACGCAATAGGCAAACGTAAGACTGTACTGTTTATGAAATAACTCTATCGCTAACTAACAGAGCATCTTTCAACGCAATTACGACGCAGGGGATCGCAGAGAGCCGACGGAACGGTAGTGTATTGAACTGTATTAAAATGTGGAACGTTGGCTTAGGTAAGTAAATGATTTTACAAAGCGTTATTGAGCAATCTATCCCACCGTGACTGAGGTTATCGAAGATAACCGATGGAACTAAGGATACCCTAGATGGTTCCACTAGTATGATAGATCTTAAAAGAATAGTTAAACCAAACTGCTTACAGACAACGCAATAGGCAAACGTAAGACTGTACTGTTTATGAAATAACTCTATCGCTAACTAACAGAGCATCTTTTAACGCAATTACGACGCAGGGGATCGCAGAGAGCCGACGGAACGGTAGTGTAATGAACGGCATTAAAATGTGGAACGTTGGCTTAGGTAAATGATTTTACAAAGAGTTGTTGGGCATTCTATCCCACCGTGACTGAGGTTATCGAAGATAACCGAAGGAACTAAGGTGGGGTAGAATGCCCAATAACTCACTACTGACGAGACTCTTGTATAGGCTATTCTATTGGATTGAGAGGTCATACGGCAGTCGCTCCATAAGACCGTATAAGCAATATCTAAAGAGGGAGAAGGAATACGCGGTGGAACCACGCCATGTTGATGATGATGAATTACATTGACAAAATTTTGACACACACACACACGGTCACGCATCAGGATATAGTAAAAGTTTTAGCCATATCTACGAGCTTTGTGGACGTATAAACAAAACTGTAATATTCAAAGTAAATTCCTTACAAAATATACAAAATTATACTTTGTTACCTCAAGCACACTCCTCCACCTAGCAGAATCTTGATCTAAATGACGCATTACATTTCCTTCTGTGATAAGGCGTACGCTCCTTGCTTACACCGAGACACATTTTGGACAAGATTAAAAGACATTATATAATTCTGTAAATGTGAATGTTTAACTTGAAGATTGCAAGTCATGTGATATAGAAGTTGATGACTTCAAGTTGTTGTTTCTTCAATACTGTTTTAATATGATATACGCATATGAACAAATTATGGATATTAAGCAATGATGTTATTTACATAGCAGGTAGATAACTTAGTAGCAGCACTACCAAACAATTATCAAATTAGTCTAAAACCAAGCTGATTATTCTTACGAGTCATCGTCATTCCAAAAAGTGCATTAAAGTATATTTTTTAAACTACTAAGTCGATATAAGAAAGTATACTTTATTTTATATATATTATATATATATATTATAAAGGATATAAGAAATTGAATATGACTATTTGCATTGGTCTGGGTGTGTCTATGCATAGTATGTATGAATTTACAAAAAAGAAAGATAAAGTATTTGGGTGTGCGTTGTTTTATAGACAAAAGTTTCATATAATTTCGTTTTACAGAAAATGTTTCGCATAATTTCGTTTCATAGAATAATCAATATACATAATACTTACTTTAAAGATTTTTAAATCATTGACTTTTGTTTCACATAAATTTTAATGTTAGAATAATCATTTCATAGAATAACAAATCAAATATTCTTCTTTTTTATATTGGTTATTTCATATAAAACTTATTTGCGCAAAGATATTTTCTGGGTGGTTTAAAAAAAAATAACCACGAAGGCTAAGGCGAGAGCTCCGCTTCGCTTCGCCCTCGCCTTAGCCTTCTAACCTAACCTATCCGAGTCGGGGTATTATCTAATTAAATTACTACAAGCAATCGGGAAAAAAAATGTATCTAAATTTTACTGTTTGAAATAGATGGTGGTTAGTGGTTGTTTTTAAGATTCCTTAAATAATAATTCTACAGTTTGATAAGTATGTTAAACAAAAATATGTGAAAAAAAATTCATTAAATTGTGTTTCTGTGAAAAGTGATTCATTGTGGTAAATTGTCTTTGAAACAATAATATTCGAAATAAAAATATAAGAACCAAATATTATATGAAACATTTTCTGTAAAATGAAATTCTATGAAATTTCTTTCTACGAAATAAGGCGCTCCCTAAAGTATTTATGTATGTTTATCCGCATTCTAGATTCCATAACACAAGCTAGTTAAGCTATGCTTATCATGGGTCTAGATAGCGTTGTGTAGATGTTTTGGAGTATTTATTTATTCAATTATGATACAAATGGCGGTAAGAGCCTCTGAAGATCTAAAACTTTAGATTTCAGACTTGAGGGTTTACATAAATTCTACGACAAAACTTTAATATTATACAATAAAATTTTAAATGAACGTTCTACTCATAATGAAATCAAGTATTATATCATTTACAACACACCACACGCTCTGTCAATATTCAAATGAAAACAAAACGACGTGACACAAATATTTTGCTTGAACTGGACCACGTGTAACATTTTAGTATTCTGAAAACTTGCCAAATGGGTCAATGACAGCCAACAAAAACTAAACTTGTGAATATATCGGATTAACGTATTCGGAATTCGTTATCTCTTTTATATATATATCCGATCAAGTATTTTGTATACATCGTCATATAAACTTTGGTATCACTTACATTGGGAAAGTGTAACTGTTACGTTAAAACATTCACCCTTATGAAGCACTCTGACCTAGTCAACGTAAAGTGCACTTCTCTTAAGTATTTTTCAATATCATAAAAACTTATCATGGTTCAATACTTGCTGTATATCATAGACAGGGTGATGATGGCAGTTACTGTGTTTTTCTGTTCCCAATCTTTAATTGAGCGAGCGAAACATGAATTTCTCGAGTATCACAAAAAACCTTTGACGATCATTCAATGATTCCATTGAATAGTGACAGAGTGACTCAGTTGCAAACTACAGCGCTTTTTTTTGTTCCTCCCCAGGAGTGCCAGATCACTAGGAATGGCCCTGGGTTCGGTCCACGGTCCACGAGGAATATGTCCTACCTCACCTTCGGCTTTGCACCACAACCCCCAGGTGGCGTGCGTTTTTGAGAATGCACAAACATTTAAATTTGTCAAATTTTATGTTTAATGTAAAAGTATATCAGATAACAGAAAACAAGAAACAATCCTTGGCGTGGTAATGAACGTGACTGCTACGCAGGAGGCGGGGTTTGATCCTCGCTCAGTGCAAATATTTGTATGCATGAATGTGGACATTTGCATTGGTCTTTATGTTTTATGTATAATATGTATGTATGTTACAAAAAACATAAATATGTTTATACGCATTCTAGATTCCATATAACACAAGCTAGTTAATCTATGCTCACCATGGGTCTAGATAGCGTTGTGTAGAATGTTGTAGAATATTTATTTATTTATAAAATTACCAAACAAAATAAAGTATGTACCTTAGTACCTACATTCACCTCACCATTCAATGAAATAATTTGTAACATTGTGGATGTCTGCAATAGTGACCTTCTTTCCTGAGACTAAGAGATGAAATCATATTGACGTCTCCTATATAATTAAAATTTTAATTAAAATACACGTATCAAATTATAATTAAGCCGTGTACTTATTAAATATAATCGTTGAATATTTTCATTACACTGCTTCATAAATCGATATTATATGTAAAGTAGATACTGTATGATTTTCATAATTAGCAGATTTACTCATTTGTAAAATTATAATAAGTACAATAATTAATTAAAATATTATGGTTTATCGGTAACTGAAATGCTCTGTTCTTATCTATATGTAAGTTTATACATACCTATACTGGCGCCAATTCCCTCTGGGGTAGGTATAGACAAAAGCTCACTTACTTACATACACTAGGTATTATTACATAATGTACCATTAGTCAGTGTCATAAATATCTTGACGACGAAGTCTCAAAATGATCTTAAAACTCTTGTATTAAGAGCAAATCAAACTGATTAATCTGGTAATATTTTCCGAACTACAGGTGTGTACCAAATATCAGAAAAATCGATCAACTGGGAGGGGGTAACAAAACAAAATTAAAATAATGTTGTGCACTTTGTTTTTCAACATCTGTCTGATGCTGACTGTACGTGCTTCAAGAGCTTCCTCTACTTTCATTAAACCCTTTATACATGCCCGCTGCTGTCGAGTACTTTCGAGTTCGACCTGCCCTCGAATCATTTTTTCAATGTTGCCAGTGTATCCGAATAAAAACCCGAATAAGAAAAATAAAAAAAGTGTTTATATCGTATAATTACAATATCCTTTGATAAATTGGTGTAATGTCATGACATTCATAGTAATAAAAACTCTAAAACTGTCTAAAAACAAGCTTGTAATTTTTATAATTATATTTTTCCTAACAACGATGTCATACTCGTATCTAACCCAACCCGTGAAGGCGGAGGAGATTATGTCACTGTCATGTGAGGAACCGGGATTTTATGGAAAAATACTTGAGGAAAAATTTGAATTACGTACGCGCACTTTCATAGAAAATAAATTTTGGTAAACGAAATAAAAGGCATTATACAGATTTTATAATGCCTTTAATTTCATTTACCAAGTTTTATATTTAATTGGGTTATGGTATATATATGGTATAGGGTTATAATAATTTTATGAATCACTTAACTATATCAACACATGTATGATGGTTAATAGGTTAAAGAAGTGAGAATAATACCATTAGTGCTTCAGTTAGTTGGTACCTATATCTCCATTTAGACTACAACAAATATCCGATTATTAGACTACTTTTTCACAATCGATATAAAAACAGTCTCAAACAAAAATATTTCTTGTCCTAACGAATCAATTAGACATCCTAATGTATACGCCAAATACAAACTATAAGTGAAACAATAACCAGCGAGGCCAAGAAAATGCGTAAGACGACAGCGGATATTATCAAAAATTGGATTAAGCATGATTCATGATTCTATCGTGGGACCATTTTGTATGTAAGGAAAGAAAGCTCCCGGGTTTTATTCTGGAAAGGAAAATAAATTGAAGATATTTTGTCACAGAGCAAGGATGAACAATCTGTATATTAATTTGTAAAATTTGTAAATAAGGTGCATTTTTTGTTTTAGACATTCATCTTTTACATTGTGATTAATGAAATGTTAGTTTAATTATCATTTGTAAACACAAAAAATATTACACTCATCCATCATCGCTGTCATTATATTTAGAGAATTGTGAACGTTTCTTTTTTCTTAAAAGGTCTTGCCAATAAAAGTTTGAATTTATGAGTTCTTGAGCTTAGGAGTTCTTTTTTAAAATCTCATGACAAATTATGTATTAAGCCGGTAATTAATTATGCTTAAATCTTTATATAATTTAGCATAAATTGATAAGTCTCAGGTTTACTCTCGACATGTAAGACGAAAATACTATTTTAATAGAACTCCCTAATAGATAAAAAGTCTAATATTTTACTACTTCTATGTATGTTCATCAGTAAGATAGGGATTATTTATCATTAGAGAGAAGATCAAGTCTTTTTAGCAACCCTGGAAAATGCAATATTATAAACATTCTATTCTTAATAATATATCAAATTCTATAATATATAATAATCTTTATTGACATTTCAACTGTTGTACAAGTTGTAAAGGATTCGCTGGCTCCTGCGCTACTTAGTTGAAACTGTATTGCAGAAGGCAGAAAAAATATTTTAGTACTTCACGATACTTAGGTACGTAAATTCATTAAATTCCGTAGATACCACGATATTGCTTGCTGTGATGTAAGTAAGTTAATATTTATGCACTATTTATGTCCCAAGGATTAACAATACCTACGCAGCGTGCAACAAGTTTTTAACATAGTTTAATGTATCAGAACTCGAAATTTGTTACTAGAAATAAGTTTCATTCAATTTTAATGTTAAAGAATAAGCCTTCTAATGTTTCACACTTCATACTTGATTACACGTGAAGTTTCCTTTGAAACTTTTAGGAACGGGATATTGTTCCAGCATTAGTCTATAGTAGAAGTTAATAAAGTTTGATAAATGAAGCGAGAAACAATTCATCATATCTCTCCAGGAACACCAGTTGAGATAGTCAGCTGCTTTTTTATTCATAGTCGTGAAAATGAAAATTGTCTCAAAAACTTTTTTCTTATAGATTTATGTTTGTCTTTTGAAAAATACAATACGTAACATATATTTATTATTCACGCCTGTATGTGTTACCTCCGAAGGATTAAGCAGAGTACTTAATTTTTTTTTGTCCGTCAATTTACTGCACCCCGCTAGATGGCAATAAAGCTGATGCGCAGTCCAGAAATTACAGACCACAATTCTCGGTGCTATTGGACCCAAAATGGTGGTCCCTAACTTGACGGCCTTGATAGATGCCTTTTCACGCCCCGCTTGAAGAACCCGGGACTGTAAGAGGAGGGAAACACGTATGCGGGCAGAGCATTCCAGCTCTTTATCGTGCGGCAGAGGAAAGAGCCCTCAAACCGTTTAGTGCGAGATGGTATGCATTCCACCGTGTGTGGATGGATGGCACCGCAGACCCACACGTGTTGTTCTGGATAGGAAGGCCTCTCCTGGGATCAGTTGAAATAGAACACTCGCCCTGGTAGAAGGTACGAAAGTAAAAGTTATTATCCTTTAACTTCTACCTCGGTTGACGAAGAACTGTAAATGGAATTGAAAATAAGCGCCGTTTCAATTTGATGATCTCTAGAGATTCCTGTACACACCTCCTTTAAAGAAACCGGCATTATAGGAAGATGGAAACAGGTAAGCTAAGAATTTGAAGCCTTTATGTTGTGGTAAAGAAAAAGCTTCAAAATGTAATTGTTTGCATCACAAATACGTGACCCATTAGCTATGCACGTAATAGTCTGGATAGATACCAAGTGGGTGGAACTAATTGACATAATTCTGAAATTAAGCAAATTAACTCTTGCAAAAAGGAATCTACTCATTAGAAAAATCACCGTAATTTTTACGGAATAGGTGGGTAGTTGAAAGAAAAGAAGTTATTATCTTCTAACACTTTAAACAGTATTTTAGCAAATTATAATTATAAAATTAATTTGCACCTAAAATGGCACTTTCAGGGTCGGTCTTGACAAGTTGAGAGTAGCTGTGGTTGGCAGTGAAGTCAGTGAACAAATTACGTACAATTGACAGCCTTTGTGACGTGGCGGTAGTGAACGCCATTGCTCCGCAGGAGGCGCGGATTCGATGCCCGCTCAGTGCCAATATTTGTATGCATGAATATGGTATTTGCATTGGTCTGGATGTTTCTATGTATAATATGTATGTATTTAAAAAAATATATTTTAAAAGTATGTTTATCCGCATTCTAGATTCCATAACATAAGCTATTTAAGCTTAGCATGGGTCTAGACAGCGTTGTGTAGAATGTTGTGGAATATTCGAATATTAATTGTTGCTCTTTGTTCATAATTAATTTGTATGTGTCGATTTCATTGTTTAACGTAATTGAACTCCATAGGTGAATACCGTTATTAATGTGTAAAGTACAGTGTAAATAACAATTTAACTTTTCTGCACGTCCTTGAAGAATCAGTTTTGGTTTTGAACTCCCAATTCCTTACAACTTTAAAAGAATTTACATGAGCTTTAGCTCATTTCCACAGCTGTATACCAACGCTGGGTAAGATAGAGCATGTGGCCTCATAACACAAAATGAGTGACAAAGTTATGCATGTTTTAAAAATAAGCAACTTTTCGTCAACCAAACACTGTGTTTATTTATCGGGTCAATTTAGCACACACGCTTTACATGCTCACACAAATTTATGTAAACATCTCAATTCAAAAACCGCTCCCGCTTATGAATTGCAGTGCAACCCATACCAGATTGCCGCGACACAGGCATGCCTAGTGCGGTGATCTATGTAAACCATGCATAAATTTAGACCTACCCACCTTTGTTTTTATAGTATAGTATGCATTGTGCTGTAACCTAGTTTTAGCTAATAAACGATTTTATTTATTTTATTATAGATAGAGATATTATTTATTTATTTATTATAGATAGAGATAGTATCCTCATATTTATATTTTTAAAAAATTGCAAAGTACTTAACAAATAACACTTCAAACTATGTGACTACCATGTTTGATTACTCCGCAACGATGGCTGCTGAAAAGTAACCAATAAATCGGTTTAATGTTTAGCTAAATATTCGCGTAAGTAAACTTACGACGGTATCATTGTCATAAAATTTCAATTAGACAGAAATTCGTCTTGTCAACTGACGAAGATTTTGTTAATAGAGCAAAAATAAAATATCAAATTACGACGTGCGTAAGTGCTTAAACAAAGCACCGACTGGCACTGTTGGAAGACATTATTTTTTTACGTTCCATCGCAAAATAGCTTTAATATTGTTGCTTGTTTATCCTTTTAGGTATGACCTTTTTATTTTATTAGAATCTTGCTTTGTTATTAAAGGTTTCTTTTGTTGTGTTTTTTTTTCTCAGTAACAATATGAAAGGGATCGCTTGACACGCAATTGGCGTAAACAACAATTTTCTTACAGAGTTTATTTGATGTTCATTTACATTTGGGTCACAAAGTTTACAAATATTATATTCAAACACAAGTACAAAAAAATTACTGGCCGTACTAAAGTATCAAGACTCAGAAGTCACAAGTGACAAGAGTTCCTTCGCGTCGTAGGAAAGAGTCAAGTATAAGGTACCGCCTTTTCAATCGTATCACCTCTAGATTTCTCATTTAATTACACTTTTTTTCTACACTTTGGTAATCACTAGGTTTACCTATAAAATTATTCGGAAAAAACTGATTCAAGAGAGTGAAGAGAAACTAATACCTAGCCCAGATACCATCAGAATAGGACAACATGCTATTGTGAATTTTGATTACAGAATTATCAGTAACAGCATCACAGAGGCATAACACAAGACATGCTCAGTAGACGGTGGTGAGCCCACCCCATTTATTTTCTTTAATAAACACAATAATTTATGTTACGTTACAGGCCGTATTTGACACACCGCAGTGAGTCCCAGAGGTCTCAGATTTATGGAAGCTAAACACACAGACGTTATGCCACAGATGTTATATGTAACAGAAAAGGATAAAATATTACAACGTTTGTACATGTGAAGACACATTTTTCTAAGTAGCTACTCTTACACGTGACGCAGAGCTAAACAATCCTCGCATGAACTGCCTTACACTGTCATTTTACATGACTTGGGACATTCTATCCGACGTTTTCCTCTACGTGACCTTAATTTCAAGCGTTTTCAAAGAGTTTCGTCTAAGACCGACGCATCCACCTCATTGAATGACAAAATTTGACGTCAATTGAAAGGTGTGGTATTAGATAGTAAAATCCTTACCACAATTGAGGGCATTTTGGGTTATTCTCCTTTGTTACGTACAGCTTACTCGATTGCTGAAGATTACCTTTGTGTTACAGAATATAATGACTCTTTTTATTCATCATAATATGAAAATGATTGAAGAGATTCGCCATGCCAAATACTTGCAATATTTGAATGAATTTTTTATAGCATTTATTATGCTAACTGTTAAGTTCGAAAAACATTGGAATAAATGAAATGCTCAAGTGAGACTCGAACTCACGAACTTTCGCTTACTTATCTTCTTGCTACTTACTACACACTACTAAATGCTTAGAGCAGTCGCCCTGTAAGCGAAAGGTCGTGAGTTCGAGTCTCACTTGAGCATTTCATTTTTTTCAATGTTTTTCGTACTTGCAATATTATTATAAACTTTAACACATAAAGGCGTAACTCTCGAAACAAATTCGACATCATTTTTGACTTTTCGTCGCATTGGTAAGATACGTACAATTTGATTTAATAATGCCTTAGGCCTTATATCAGGGATATGTCGATGACAACCTCACCTCCGGCCTAGCACCACGACCCACAGTCGGCGTGCGGTTTTAGTCGGTTCGAGTCCGACATAACCTCCCCTTCCGGCTCCGGCAGGGGGATATCCGAGGGGATTTCCGCACGGAAAAAAAAGACCTTATATCTTATGCCTTTTCTTGTTCATTACACACTAATTGAGCATTATATATGTAATCACAATCATAAATTTTTAACATGATTGAATAATTTATGCTTAGATACAGGCTTAACGTCATAAAAAAATAAAAATATAAAAAAGGCAAAATTATTATTGGAGTTCACTTAAGTTATTAATATATCAAGTGTAATTAAGTAATTAAGTAGGTATAGTAATTACGTTAAGTTCACTTATAGACAGTCTTTGAATTCCTTTCTAAGGATATTCTCAAAGATATTCTTTTCATAAGAAATTCTCAGTAAAATTATTTTGGAGTGACAGATAATAGAACTTCAGTACCGGAGGGAATTTCCATCCAATAATAAATAAATGGCATTCTGCTATGATCATCTTCCCAAATTGTGTGAGGGTTATTAAAAAACCTATTTTTATACATTCAAGCACGTAATAAAAAAATAAGAATAAACATAAAGGAATAAAAGATTTTAACCCTCCCACGCTACATTACGACAACTGTGTAGCTGTGTACCCACCAAATCCACCTACACTTTTCCATTTACATAAGTACATGAACCCTCTTTCTACCACTTACTAATCGTCCCGAGAAAAGGCTAAAGTGGATTGCATAGCCTTTATTACAACAGATACTCGTTATTACAGTTAAGTATTCTATTACTAATAGGATCAGATAGTAGACGTTAGGTACAAGAGGTGCTTTAGCTACCGAAGTAACATTATTTCGCTTAAATAAAGTATAGATTTTCATGTATTACATACTATCTATTACTAAGTTGGTTTATACTTGCTTTCTGCTTGACTCGAGGAGGGCCAGACCGTTAGGGATGGCCCTGGGTAAGCCGGGGTGCGAGGGATATGTCGAAGACAACCTCACCTTTGGCACGTCGACCCATAGACGGCGTCCGGTTATAGTCCCCTACAGCCATGGAGAAGGAAATTATAGCGGAGTTGTTGCAAGGCAATCGAGTCGCGTGCCATCCAAACGTCAAATGGACTCATTCGGTAGGAACGTTATACCTATGAAGTCCTTCGACTTTTGACACCCTGCGCGTCTCTCTTCCCACCCGCATTCGGCGCGCGTTTTTATTAGGAGAAATATCAATGGGGCATCTCCGTTACTTAATCATATTCTGTCCACCGTGCCTACAGCTCAGGCGGGGGAAGTATCCGAGGGGATTACCGCACGGAAAAAAAGGAAAATGAAAAAGAAGCTTTCTGCTTGAATTTAGATCTTCACGGCCAATGTCAACCAGTTGGCGACAAACAGGTGTCGAACGGTGGTACCTGTCACCCCCAGGCCTGCACCCAGAGAACCAGACCGCCTCATGCCTGCTCACTATTCTCCAACTTAACCCTGATAATAGCGATGAACATAAACGCGTAAAATTGAATTTAAAGTTCGTGAACATATTATCCATACTACTATTATAAATGCAAAACTAACTTTGTCTGTCTATCTGAACTTTCAGGTCTAAACCACTGAACCGATTTGATGAAATTTGGTATAGGGTTAAATTAGACCTTGAGAAAGGACATAACCGACATCCACGCGTGCGGGGAAGATGGCTTTTTTTTTTTTTTTTTTTTTTCGTGCGGAAATCCCCACGCATACCCCCCCTGCCGGAGCCGGAAGGGGAGGTTATGTCGGACTCGAACCGACTAAAACCGCACGCCGACTGTGGGTCTTGGTGCTAGGCCGGAGGTGAGGTTGTCAAAGACATATCCCTCGCACCCCGGCTGACCCAGGGCCATCCCTTACGGTCTGGCCCTCCTCAGGAGGGGGGACAACGGTGTCCCCAACTCGCCCCCGGAATGGGGAGGCGCGCTATTCAGCGCGCCGCCGCCGTGGCCTGCTTCTGCTGGGGCTCCACCCGTCACCCCCAGGCCCGCGCTCATGGGGGACGGAGGTCAGTCAGTGCCCTCCGACGCCCGAGTTGCCTGCGCGCGCGGGCGGCGCGATCCGCGAGTCTTTCTCGCTCGCGCCGCCTCTCCCGCTCCGCCGTCTCCTTCACGACCATTACCTGCTCGCTGAAGGAGACGCCGGCCGCCCACGCGTCCGCGCAGCGGACCATTGCTGTGAGCAGGGTGGCGAGGGTGAGAACTCTCACTCCCAGGGCCGCCACTAGCTCCCGCCTCGGTTCGGCCCATGCCGGGCACTCGGTGAGCGTGTGCAGCCCCGTGTCCTCGCTCGCGTCGCAGTGATGGCACTCGGACGTTGGCTCCTTTTCGATCCGACACAGATATCTCCCGAAGCACCCGTGCCCGGTGATAATCTGCGTCAGTCGATACGAGAGGCTGCCATGTGGCCTCTCGAGCCATTCCCCCATGATGGGCCTTACCGCCTCTATGACGGCATGCCCTGCGCGTCGTTGCTCAAGTCGTCGCTCCCACTCCGCCACCATGATCCCGTGGAGCCGGGACCTCTCGGCCCGAATGTCTTCGGGCTCGGGATCGTATCCCCGCTCCCGCGCCTCCTTACGGAACCGATACAGTGCCGCAAGGGATCTCGCTTCCAAGATCCACGGTGGCGATCCGGCTAGGAGACTCGCCGCTTCAAAGGATATCGTGCGGTACCCCCTAATGGCCCTGCAGGCCATCGTCTGCTGCGGTGCATGCAGCAGTTGCACGAACCTGGCCTGCAGGGCGTCCGCCCACACGGGGCACCCGTACAGGGCCATGGACCGCACGACACCCGCGTAGAGTCTCCTGCAGGAGTCCTCTGGGCCCCTCAAGTTGGGCAGCAGCCGCATTAGCGCGTTAGCTGACACCAACAGTTTGGGGCGCAGACTTCGGAAGTGCTCTCCGAAGTCCCACCGACCATCGAGTACGAGCCCCAGGTATTTCAACCGGGGCTTGATGTCGATGGGAGTACCTCCTACTGTCAAGCTGGATCCCGGGGGTGGCCCGCGCCGAGGACCATGAAAGAACAAGGCCTCGGATTTGTGCAGAGCCACCTCGAGACCCAGCCGCCGGATCCGATCCACGACTTGAGCAACAGCGGTCGTGGCCCTCTGGGTCGCCTCGCGGTGTGTAGCGCCACTCACCGTCACTAGCGTGTCGTCCGCGTAGCACGTGACGGTGGCCCCGAACGCTAGCTCACCGCGAAGCACCCAGTCGTATCCGATGTTCCACAGGAGCGGCCCCAGGACCGATCCCTGTGGGACACCGCACGACATCTCACGCCTACCGACGCCGGTCGCACTTGGGTAGATGACGGCCCTCTCCGTCAGGTACGCCCCGACTATGCGGCGGAGGTAGAGAGGCACATCGTGGTACACGAGCGCCTCCCTGATGCAACTCCAGGGCAAGGTGTTAAACGCGTTGGAGATGTCCAAAGACACCGCCAACATCACCTCGCCCCGGGCAACCGCATCCTCCGCCAGAGTCCTCACGCGCATGATGGCATCCACAGTGGAACGCCACCGGCGGAAGCCGTACTGCGTGTCCGCTAGGTCCGGCCCTACTCTAGAGAGGTGCTCGACGAGGCGCTTGGCAATCACTCTTTCGAAGAGCTTGCCCACCTCGTCGAGCAACACTATGGGCCGGTACCCGGACGGCTCGTCCGCCGGGCGTCCGTCCTTGCGGATGAGGACCAGTTTCCCCGTCTTCCACATCTTCGGAAACTGGCCCCGCTCCAAGCATGCGCTGAGGAACCCTCGCAGTCGGGGTTCGAGACCGTCTTCTCCTAGAGCTAGGACCCACGCACGGCCTGGAATGCCGTCGGGTCCCGGGGCGGTGTTCTTCTTGGCTCTAAGCCGTCGCACCGCCAGCTCTAGTTCTACCCAAGTGACCTCGGGCACGTCGTCGTCAATAACCACGCCGGGCGCATCAGGCGACCGAGGTGGCGGAGTCATCTGCGGCGGAACGTGTTCCGCCCGCGCCGGGAACAGGGATGCCACCACTCCTCCAAGCAGAGCCGGCTCGAGAACCTGGGTCAGGGGAGGGGCCCGGGGGCGCAGCTTTCCTCTTACCAAGCGGTAAGGCCGCCCCCATGGGTCCCGCTCCAGTGTCTCCAGCAGCTCCCTATAGGAAGCTGCCTTGGACCGCTTGATCTCCGCTCGGAGGGCATTCCTGGCCTCCCTGTATCCCTCTTGCAACTCCGCCACTAGGGGATCTGTGTCTGCGGGGCGGCTACGCCTCCTACGGAGCCTGGCCCACCGGCGGTGCGCGATCACGCAGGCTTGACGCAGCCTCGCGATCTCCGCAGTCCACCAGTAGACCCGGCGCCTCGGACTATAGGCTGGAGCCCTAGACATACCCGCATCGCAGACAACAGTCATGGCCTCCCGGAACCACGCCGCCTCGTCATCAATGTCGTCAGGCCTGTCCGGCACCATGGCCCAGGCCTGCACGGAGGCGGCTTCCAGGAGAGCATCCCTATTCAGTCCCCTAAGCACCCAGCGCGGCTCGCGTGGGGCCGGTGTGACCGGCGCATCACTCTCGGGAGGGGAGACATCAAACCGAACGTATCGGTGATCCGACAGTGTCTCCACCTCCACGCGGGGAAGATGGCAACAGCTCTAGTACCCAATATTTATATTTGCATTGTTATTGTACTTATAGAAACCATAACACAAGCTAGATAAGATATGTTTACTACGGGTCTAGATAAAGCTGTGTAGAATGTCCTAGATATTATTGAGTAAAACGTGAAAATACCTTATCTTATAATAATTAAAATCAACTACATTGTTAGGCTTCAGACACCAAATAAGCCGAGGGTATGATATTAATAATTATAATAACATGTTTATTGTCTTGATGTTACAACATAATAATATGGTAATGGGCGAATTGGGCATGTTCTCAACATAAACTTCAATGCGGTACTCAAAGGCTCGGGCGTTTTCGGTTGAACGAGTTTGATAGTTGTCACCTCGTTATTGTTGATGGGGGTTATTGCGGAAATTACATACTTCACTAATTGTTACCTCGGAAATGTATTTCTCAAGGGCTGCTATCAAAACAAATAGAATAATTCAGTAGGTATCTTTGGTGTTTATGTACAAGGTGGAAGATTTCGACCTTACCTGGAGAGAAAGTACTCTAATTATCTATTGGAGATAGCGAATTTTACTCCAAGGAAAAAATTCTTTATTTATATGCTTTCTTTATTTATTGCTATTTAGCAATAAAACTGCATTCAAAGTTCTTTTAGAAAATCTTTTGTCAAACTCGGTTATCGAACAGACTAAAATCCAAACCAAAATTGGGACGATTCTTACCACCCTGGCGAGTGCTTCGATGAAAAGTTCCAATTAATCCTAATCTCCACCTTCCTATTCTGAACAACACATACAAGACTACGATGTCACACTCATAAGGTGGCACCGACAATACTGTCACGAACTAAACGGTTCGGTAATTCCTGCCTTTGTTATACGTGAAAGAGCTGGAATGTTTTACCCACATACGTGTTTCCTTCATCCTATAGTCCTGAAATTTTTAAGCGGGGTACGAAAAAACCTAAATCGTGGTCGATTTAGGCTTTTTCAAAGAATTGGGACTGCCATTTAGAAAAGGATAGCTTCTGGAATTGCGACCTATAATGTCTGGATCGTACCTTAGCTTTTTATAAGGCTGGCTGTATGCAATCATTTTAATAGAAAACAACGAAAAAAATACAACTTAAAGCATGTTAATCAGCAAATTAAAGAATTATTCGAAATATTTCAAATTAGGCTTAAAATGTGTAAATAGTTGAATGAATTTTACAGCATTCAGTATGCTAACTATACAAATCGAATACATAGGGATATAGAATCTTCTCGGGCGAGAAGATTCTTTTTCCCTATGTATTCGTTGTGTAAATAGTTGCCCAAAATTATAATTGAAAATGTCACGTCAATCAAATATGAACAAAGCTTTTTGTTACAGTTTTTCAATCTCCAAAATGATTCGTGAAGTACGTGTCGATACAGTGCACATTCAAGATAAATAAAATAATACTTTAGTTACAAAAATATCCCCAGAACTCAAGTCCAATCTTGCGCTAATCCAATTGTCATTGTTACCAACCCAATTTACAACTACGAACAAAATTGACTGTCGATAGTTGTACGCTACTGCATTTTCAACAGGGCGTAATTAATTTCACTATTTTCAAAATTTCCACCTTTATTAATAGAAATATGAGGGAACCCTTCCCTATTTCTGTTAATAATAAGTTATTTTAGTTACCCCATACCTACACCGTATGGAGCCATACCAAGACCTTGGGGCTCATAGAAACCTCATCTGCAAGTCAGCAAGAGAATACTTTCTGATTGAAGGACGAGGCCCTGATGCAGGTTTTCCTCCTGGGGTGGGAGATCGCCAATAGTACCATAAATCTCAGAAAAGGAAATCACATGAAATGTAAAACCTTAAACACCCCATGTGCATCAATCCAATAAAAGAAAACAAGAAAAGAATTTTAAGGTAAAATTCAAGGTCTTTTCAATTAGTCGGGTAGCCTTTATTCTGAAGCCTCTGTATGAAAGTTTACATAGGTTATTGTAAAACTCAAAGCAGCGTTTTTTCATCATTCACGACACTGAATTTATTGCAAAATTATTTTACGTTCAGAGTAATAGCTAAGCTTTTAATAAAATTTGAGGCAAATGATATTTTACATGGATATTTTATAGATACGCAATGAGGGTGTGACAGCGGTGATAATAATTTTTAGATATATTTACACAAACATGTTGACGGAACACACACTGCGAGAGGATTACTAACGTCAAAATTGATATTGGAATAAAAATAACAAAATTCAGAGAAGTCTGTTTGCTAAATGAACGAGTTGTATTTTCGCGTTCGCGAAGTATGAGTTTATTTAAGAATTACTACTAGTTTATATAAAATAAATAACCTTGAATTTATTTGATACTTGACAGTCCTCGAGACTTTATCCCTATGGAATTGTATCTGGGATTAACTTATTTACGCGAAAATCTGTCAGGAAAATTCTCAACTTAAGTGACCCAGCCAAATTAAAACTGAATCGCAGTTATTCAGTTTTAATTTAATTGCAGGTAGCTCATGAGTAGATATTTTGCTTCATTCGATTCATTAGAAAATGCCTTATCTATGTTCCAACAAAAGTTAAACTTTATTTGTTTGGACGTGTTAATCGCAGGAACTATTTTGTGAGATTAAAAAAAAATCTACATTTAATAGCCCAGGTACGGAAGGTTCACAGTAGAAAAGAAATTAGTATATTTAGGTCTTGTTTTAAATTACAAGGTATTAAAAAACAATGATCTACGCAACAGTAGTCCTTTTGACTTACTTCCTTTACTTTCAAAGGCGTAACAAAATTCGCAAGTCCTCTCTGCTTTCTTTGAAAAAGAAAAAGAAATACCTACTTGAATTTTTCCTGTAGTTGCAAACTACTCCAACGTATCTAGTTTTAGCATACAACTCCTTTGCTACACAAAACTTTTCACTAACATCTCGAAGAGGGAACAGCTATATAGCTAGAGGCTACAGCAATTTGAGTTACAACACATGAAGTAGAAAAACATGATGAGAATTTCAGATTTCTAACCACTATTTTAGTCTGAAAAAAAATTTGTGTCTTGAAACTTGCTGTAGTTACAAATTAAGAACAGTTTATTATTAAGGATGAGGTTAAATGGTATGGTCCTCTCAAGAATATCCTCGATTTCCCTGATGTAGGTAACGCATCAACGGTGGTGGCAGACCACATTAAGTGGATGTCGTGTATCCACTTAATGTGGTCTGCCACCACCGTCATGTGTTATTTGTTATGTGGCTCAGTATATATGTCATATATGATATTATTGTATAGGACAGTTTAAAACTAGTAATTCGTGTGCAAAGTCTATCGTAAGACACTGTAAATAAAGAGGCTTCGTAAAGAGCCATTGGCAGTTTTCACTTACCTCCAGATCCACATTATGGCAATACTGACACTTTATTAAAGTAAGTTGTGCTTTGAATTTAAAGCAGAATAACGAAGCTTCACTGTATTAATAATATTATTAAATAAGTTCCAGCTTCTTGGGTCCACAAATGTCGTTGACATCTACGAGGCCGTGAAGACATTTTTAAATTCCTTTCTCAGGATTATATTACCGAAGTATGAATAAAATGAAAACAGATTTAATTATTCTCTTTCAGTAAAAGTATTATGAAATGTTTTTAAAGCCTTTAATAATATGCCAACGCTTGGTAATATTTTTCTTCAATTATGTGATGAATGATTATAATTAAAACCAAATAGTTTAAATAAAACATACATTAAACTAAAACATGTTGTTAATAAAAATTGCATAGCCCTAATTTACTAGATTGCTGTTAAAATATTTTGCAAAAAAAATATCGCAAAAAATATAACCAAAGCATTCATCAAACCAAACTAGGAATAGGTAAGTATGATTCGTAATTATTCCGTTTGTGACCTTCATAAATTTAATATAGCAATATGTTTCACGGCAACTGGGTAAGCAATTTGATTTCGATAATACTTTCATTCTACAGTCTTCTGTAATGAAAGGCTTCCTAGCCTTTCCCTCACTGAGTGAGAGAGGGGGAGAAAAGGAGATAGATAAAAGAAAAAAAGGAAGGACAGGAATTAAAACTGCCAGCACTCGTACAAACCCTACTACCATAGTTTAACGAACATTATGCTACACTGGTATATAAGTAGTTTATTCAGGAAGGTGATACTTCTACAGCCGTGCAAGCTAATTCGCTCGGAAAGCCACTGTGGTATTAACACGTTAGCATTTTCAGTGCAAAAATGTGCTTAAAGCAAAGAAAAAGGATAAGTATCTTGTAATCATAAAGAAAATTTAAGCAATAGCATAACAACGCAACGTAGTATACATGCAAAAATCATTTAACCAGCAGAATAATACAACCCAGGAAAAATGTATGGATATTAACATAACCGTATATTCAATGGTATGTACTATCTATCTATTATAACAAGTTTATGGTCAGATCCTGAGACAAACAGGCGCCACTGAATGCTGCAATGCTGCATACCCTCGTCTTTTATTATTGGTACCTAACATTATACAGATAGTGAGAGTTTCTGGGTCGATATGCCGATTATGTTATACTGAAACCAAAGGATCTATTTGAATAGCGGACCCCGGACTCCAAAACGAAGGCCCTGGATTCAACCACGACTAACGCAAGAAGGATGATGTCTAGGTATACGTATATACAATGAACATTTAGCACATATACGTCGATAGCTACTGGCTAAGGAGTCAGTCTTACGATCGAGAGGTCCCGGGTTCGAATCCTGGCCATTGCAGTACTGACGTGAACACACTCCAGCACAAGCAATTTAGCTTAGTTGGAGGGGTTAGAGGGAATATTAGTAACTTCGGTTGTAATATTCTTTAAAAAAAGATATAAATAATATATGAAAATAAATTCATAAGCGCAATCGTAACTTCGTAAATACGTTTGAGCCCATTCCAGAAAGTTTTTACACGATAATTTGGATTCAGTAGGACAGTTTCTGAAAACACAATTTTTGGGCCTGATATGTAGGCAGCGAAACGAGTGTTATGTATTGTTGTTTGAATAATTTTTAGGTCAATATCCCTCTAGTACTGAGGGCACTTGTCCTCCTTGCCCACTCATATCGACGCGTTGAGAGGGTGGCTGTAAAAACGAACCAATGAATTTTATCGTATTTTTTGGCTGTTTATGTATGACGGGAGACACAGAGGCAGCTAGGCAACGTTCAATGTATATAGTACAATATATGTAATAGCTATAGGATACTGAGTATCACAAGCCTGTAATATTTGAAGTTTTAGGACTCAATATAATCTTAAATCGACTCATACCAAACTAAAGAAATATTTGTATCTTATCCGAATAACTTTTCGATAATTTGTAAGTTCATGCCTGCTATACATTTATAAATCAACTGACAGCGTAATCTTCATTTATAGAGATAAGATTAATGTTACCCTTTACCTGACGTAATCCCTTCACAGTAACTAACTCAATTTTAGGCACGTACTTCGATCCTTCATTAACAGGCAATACTTCGATAATGAGTCTTTAATTAAGACCCTTAAGTATCTCAAAGACCCACGGCAAAAAGCCGGTACAAGACAGTATTAAATTTCACCCTAACCGCAATTCAAACTGTAATCTTTGGTGCCGTCGAAGTATTGAAGGCACTATTATGGTATCTTAAGGCGTCACGAAGAATTTCATATAACCAAGCGATCGTAATGAGACACCCATTTGTCTATGTAAGGTTTCACTAAAATGTACCCTCTTATGGTGCTCGGATGGCGGATGGTGACATCAATTTTCCACACTAGGTCTTGATTTTCAAGCTGACACGTCAGTAACGACGTACTTTTAGTAGCACTCTTATGACGCACATTTGAGAGATGTTTTAAAGGAATATTTGGCTCATGTATTATGGAGATTTCACGAGTGAGGTATTTCCTCAATGGGAAACGAGCATTTCAATTTTGTGGATTTTCAAGGATTATACACATACGTCACCGCGAAGGCGATATCCGGCGGCAAATAACGTTAAAATTAAGATACATTAATCAAATAACTTTGTATTTGGAAGCATTTATCGCATGCATAAACCGTTATGTATTTAGTAATATTTGCGCCTTTGTAATTGAATATAATTTTATATATAATATTTGCTAACAGTAGTAACACATAGTAGAAAACTAGCTTTGTCACTATATTCATCTGGAGATACGGCCAGGTTTGCATATTTTTGACTAAGCGGTAAGGTTTATAGAGAAATGCAAGACTAGAATTTATACAGTAGGTACGTTATAATGTGAGTTATCGATAATATAAGGTTTTACGCAATATGTGCACGTCTTGCCATTACTTTTTGACAAACTATTTTAGATGGGATTTCACTATGATCAACATAGTGTGGTTCAGTCATTTACGAATAACATACCTATTATTTATTTACAGAATAGTCCCAGCGTTTGTTCTAAACGTTTACTGTTATTTATATCAATGTTTATATCCACGTTCGTGAAAAAATGACTTCATCGCATTTTATGGATGAGTGATGTTTTATTGTTGACCTCGTACGTTATTCCCCTCAGTATCCAATCACAATAAAACAAGCAGAGTTAAAAATACTCTTTGGGGAAATATTGCAGTATTTTACCAAAGTTTGTTATATGTTACAGCAAAACTGTGCCGGGGGTTCAACTATTGTGCTACTTTTAAAACCTATCAAGGCGTATGGGACCCAGATTTTTTTGCTCTGACAAGACCTTTTTTTCGCGCGGATACATACCCCTCCCCTATTATAACAGATATAACAGATTCGAACCGAATAAAACCGCACGTCTTCTTGGGTTTTCAGTGGCCAGGGTGTGAGATTGCCTAAGATGTATATTCCGCACTCTCCGGTTTACCCAGGGCCATCTCTAGTTTCAAGATGGCTTCTCGGACGTGGGATACACGGTATCCAAAAACATTGCACTGCCCGGCCTGTTTCTGCTAGGATCACTCTTGCAAGTCTCCTCTTTTTCATCCAAACACCAATTCTAATTGCATACAAAGCTTGTACTTTGTTGCGTACCTAATTTTTTTTTGTAGTAACTTTCTTCTGATCCCTTAATCCTGGGGGGAAATCCTATTTATATATATTCGGGCAGAAGTCAACCTGATCTGGAACAGCTACATTTGTTGGTTGATAGATGAAGCTTGGACGTGACTATCCTCTCGGTTTTGGCGGAGCGGACAGTGGCGCCCATATAAGAGGATATATCCATACTAATATTATAAATGGGAAAGTAACTCTGTCTGTCTGTCTGTCTGTCTGTCTTATCTGTCTGTCTGTCTACAAATAGTGTAACTCTCACCGCCATATTTACCATGTTTACTATTTTTATTGAGTAACCGAAACGGCGCTGAAATATCGGTTAAACATTAATAACATAAATAAACGTAAATAAACATGGTAAATCGAATACACAGGGAGAAAGAAAAGTCCCGCCCGAGATGATTCTTCTTCTTCCCTATGTATTCGATTTATATAGTTAGCATACTTAATGCTGTAAAAATTCAGTCAATTGTTTGGGCGGAGTTATCAAAAATCAATGTTTAAAAATGATTGTAACATCATTCATTGATTCCGATAGTTCGTAAGAAAATCGGTACTCGTAATCCACCGTCGCCTTTGTAATGGAACGTAACCTGTACAGACGCTATTAAATGAACTGAGTCACATATTTGACAGTTAGGAATCAGCCAATCAGGGGTAGCGTCTGTACGGGTACAGACGGCGGAAAATAATGAAACGTCAACCATTCTGAGACACATGGTACGTAGAGGTAGAACCTGTCGAACGTATAAGATGGGAAATTTGAATCACATCGGGCGTGTCTCGGTAGCCGAATTGGTCAAGGCATTCCCCCTGTAGGGGAAAGACTGCGGGTTCGAGTCCCTCCCGAGATGATTCTTCTTTTTCCCTATGTATTCGATTTGTATAGTTAGCATATTTAATGCTGTAAAATTCATTCAATAAACATGGTAAATATCCCGGTGCGTGTTACGCTATTAATGTTTATGACCATGTCAATCTCAAACCATACACCGGACCATAAAGTTTAACCATGACAAGAAGCAAAATCCATCATCGAACTTCTTGTCAAACTTCAAACAAATCGTTCAAGAGTTTAACGCACTATGAACAATCCTAATTTTATGACATTTTTATATCCGAACATGTCATAAAGCGTTTTACGATATTGCCGTAAACTGAAAACTTGAGTTCCCTGAAAACACGACTATTATACATTTATGGTGACCTATTGTAACAATTGTATTTAGTACTAGCTGATGCCCCCGGCTTCGCCCGTGTGGAACTTGATTCCATTCTCGCAACTCATAGGAACCTATTTCCGGGAAAAAAAATGTTCTGCATACGTTCCTTGAAATTTCTGTGAGCTTAGCATTTAATGCAAAAATTACCAGGCTCACAGAATTACCTATTCCGTGACAAAAGGCTGTTTTTAGGGGTTTTCCGGCAATTTTTCGAATTTTTCTGGCCGTAAAAACCATTCTTGAACCTCAACGAATTTGATTTGATTTGAATTGGCCAAATCGGTCCAGGCGTTGTTGAGTTATGCGCTTACCAACACATTTAGCGATTCATTTTTATATTATAGATTTGATTGTACTACAATACTACCGACGGCGCCGTAAACATACTCGAAGCTTTGGCTTCGTATTTTTTTTTTTTTTTTTTTTTTAAGAATATTAGAACCGAAGTTACTAACATTCCCTCTAACCCCACCTAAGCTAAATTGCTTGTGCTAGGAGTGGGTTCACGTCGGTAGTGTAATGGCCAGGATCGAACCCGGGACCTCTCGATCGTAAGGCCGACTCCTTAACCACTAAGCTACCGACGCTTTTGTATTGCTCCAACCATATATCATGGTCCTAAATCGCTAAATATAAAGAGTCCTGGCGCGTGCGGATTGCAATAATCTATGCTTGTTAAATTTGAGCTCGTCCACCGCAATAGCACCCCGTACTATGCTCAAAAGACACCCAAGAATCGTGTAGAGCACAGTTTTGAGCACATTTTAAGTCCAAGATATATGGTTCAATCTATAGCGGCAATGCTAGCTCAGACTTCTAAGTGCTGTGTACGTAACGTTCTTGTCACATTGTGCAGTCGTGTCTCAACAATCAACGAGGCGTAATGGATCTTAATTGTTTATAATATTGTTAATAGTGAATATTGGCTCATATCATTTGTGATTACCGTGTTGGTTCCCGGTGGAGTAGAATAGGACCACCCCAGCTCTTCCTGTGGGTATCGCAAATGGCGACTAAGGGATATGACTGTTCTCCATTCGACAGTAAACATACAGCTCAAGACAAAGGGCCCGCTTTATGGCAATAGGCTCGCCCCCTCGCCTCCCACGTAATGGGACCGAAAATCATTTTTGGCGACACGTGGGTGTTTATACACCTCTGCCTACCCCTTAGGGGTTTAGAGGCGAGAGAATATTGATGGATGGATTTATTCATAATTATGAGTATAGATATTGTTACCTAGAATCATACAATATTGTGAATATTTACTCATATAATTTGCTAAAGATACAAAACCCTTTGGGGTCAAGCCAACCTCGCTGGCAACTCGGTACACATATTGATTGATAAACAGTTAGTAGCGCAGGCTACACTCTAGGGGTTGAGGTTTTGAAAGCCGTTTATGCCAAAATAAATGGTGAAGGAGTATGTGCAGTACGTCAGGCTCTGACGTGGAATCCTCAGATGCAACCGAAACAACGCTGAGATGTTATTCCATTCTCCATAAAATCTCAAAGAGGTATCCTACAGCTTATTTGGATTGATGACCTTATTTGGCCAGTAAGAGCCTGCTACTATTACAGATTTAGATCAGGCCCGGTTAACATAGTTATCGGAATAAAAAGTAACCACTAACCAATTCGTTGTCCAAATTTTCCAAAAACATATATGTACGCAGTATAAAACTCCAACTGTACCTTATCAGATATGAATAGAACAAAAACTGAAACGTTTACAGGCCCAAATAATCCAATATATTGATAGACGCCCATAAAACCCGGTTCCATAAAACGATAAAACAGGTTGCCGTGACGAACAGAACGATTCCACTTGACGTACAGAACTCAGATATCACCTCTGTCCTATTTTTTACAGTTAACACGTTCACAAATTTGTGGTATTTTTCTGCTTTTGTAAAATACATATCCTGCGTTGCGGAAACCACAGTCATGTCGAATTGCGTTTTTCGAAAACAGTTAACGTTGTTATTTCACTGTCGAATAGGTGTGTTACAGTAAAAACAAATTTTGAATTCAATAAATTTCGAACAAGAATAATAACAGTTTATATAATATAAATTACGGAACAATTTTTTTGATGAATTTTATGCTAACTATTTAATCATTGCCTTAAACACGGATAAATATAGAAGAGAAATTTGAATCATATCGGTCGTGTCTCAGTCTCTCAGTAGCCTAGTTGGTCAAGGCATTCCCCCTGTAAGGGAAAAATCGTGAATTTGAGTTCCGCCCGAGAAGATTCATTTTCCCTATGTACCCAATCAATATTTTTTTTTAAAATGGGTCTAGCCAAATGGAAACAAAAAGATGTAGAGATTGAGAAAAAATTGTTAAAGAGAACGTCTAGAAAGAAATAACAAGTAAAATACAATTCTATCAAGAAATGATGCATAGAAAACTTTTTTCATCATACTATGTCAAGTTTCTTATAAGTCAAGGTAGATACCCCTCGTACGATCGCATTGAGCCAATCTCTGCCTATTCTATTCATAATAGTAGATTTTGTGGGCAATAAAATGCTTGTTTATGTAAAGGAACAGGGGTAGTTTCAAATGTTATGGTTATTAAGCTCGATCGAAAACAAGCTTAGTTTGTGCTATGATGGAAGTTTTAATTATGAACAAAACCGACTTAGCAATGTTTTTTTTTGTTTCTATGCTATTTCCGGTGTTACGGCTACAGCTAGTGCTGTTCCTATGCCGCACCACTAAGACCTGGAATTCCCTGCCAGCTCACGTGTTTCCTTCTTCCTACAGTCCCGGGTCCTTTAAGCGGGGCGTGAAAAGGCATCTAATGAGGCCGTCAAGCTGAGTGCCACCACTGTTAACATGGTAAATGTTTACGATGGTGACCCTCTTTCCGAGACTTTGCCTTTAGCTTAACATCAGGCGAGGTGAAGTCAAATTGACGTGTCCTGTGTAAAAAAAAAAAAAGCTATGATCTTCATCATAAATCTGACCGATACTTCTCGACATCATAAGGATTTAGAATATTTATAGTTAACTTTTTTATCACTGATACGTTTGACTTCTATCATAATATCTACTGGTAAGTGATAATGTGGTCCAGGATGATACCATAAATATTTCATTTTGCTATTACTTGTACGGAATATTAAATAAATAAATTTAATATAGTGTTGAGCTGAAAATACTGTAAGGAATTACGGTTATATTGCATGTTATATAAGAAACTAATATGACAGCCGCCACTATTTCTTAGGAACGTACCTAATCTCATAGCGAAGAAAATATTAACACTACAAAGAGTTCCTTTACTGAGAATTTCCTTTCATTATTTACATATAAGTATGAATAAGTCTCGGGAGCAGTACGTTACTTATACAAATAAATTTATGGCATCTATATTGGTTACTTAATCACCGCGTTCGTAACCATAAATAGGAGTTACGAACGTTTTTATTAATCCTAAGAATAAACTCTGAACTATTTGAATTGGTCGGGCAAGGAACTTTGATCGAACTTACATCATATAACGTTTTATTGGGAGCAATAAGAACGCTAAATGATGGGATGAGGAAGCAAAACGATTGGAACTTTATTGCAGGATTGCTTTTCAATAAAATTGTATAACAAACTTAGATGAATGTTTGTCAAAAGTGTACTTACACGTTTACTTTTCAATATGTGTAAACATTTTCAACCGAAACACGTACTTCAGTGTTTATGACAGACGTCTGAATACGAAGTATCTTTAATACAGAATCGTAAAATATTGAAAAAGTTTTCTACTGAACGCACATAATATTATATTTATTTGTTGGATGGAGGCAGCTCGCTCATTGTGAGAAATGTCTTTGACGATGATTAATATATTTAGACTGTTTTATTTGTTTTTATTATGCTAATTACTTCTTTATATGGTTTTTTATCGATATTAGTATATATTCCGTACTCCTGAATACCTATAGCTATAAAACTTTTTAAGCAACAATTTGTTATTTTGTTTAAAATCACACTTGAGACTTTGATCCAACAAGTACTTAAAATAAATCTGTATTCATTGCTCCTTCGATAACCTCCCGAAAACGTTACAATTTTAGTGGTTGATTTATAATGTAATAAATACGAATACATTTTATTATCATTATCTTACGGGCTATAATAAAGACAGACTCCGATTTATTCAAATTCGTTAAAGTAATTAGATTGCATAAAATTAATTCATAATATTATCGGGCTGAGATTACTGATTATTTGCATTACATTTAAAAATAATAATATCGAAGTAATTGACTTTATGATACCACTAGGCCCATTGTTTGAATAAATTAACCTCGTGATAATAATAACTAATTAATGCAACAGTAGGTATAAATAGGATAGTCTCGGTGGCGTAGTGATCGCGGTCGCTACGCAGGAGGCGCGGGATCGATCCCCGCTCAGTGCAAATATTTTTATGCATGAATATGGGTATTTGCATGACAGCCTCCGTGGCGTGGTGGTAGTGAACGCGGCCGCTAAGCAGGAGGCGCGGGTTCGATCCCCGCTCTGTGTAAATATTTGTATGCATGAATATGAGTATTTGCATTGGTCCGGTCGTGCCTCGGTGAGCACGTTAAGCTGTCGGTCCCGTTTGCCATACGAATATGAATAACAGTCGTTATAGGGGAATTGGGTGAAATGACCCCACATAGAAGGTCACCCTCAGGTCAAACGGTGTCCCCACTGGCAGTAGTATGGGCATTAAATTTGCATTGGTCTGGTCGCGGAGAGCACTTTAATCTGTCGGTTCCGTTTGCCATGCAAACATCTATGGCAGTCATTACGGGTAGTTGGAGGCGTTGGAGCCCTGTAATTCGGTATCGCCTTTGGCACACCATAGTTATTCTGTGTCTTTGGGCTGTGGAGGTTAGATGACAAGCGCTTCACAGAAAATATCGAAGCTTAGCCAAGACCGCAGCTAAACTGGTAAAGCGGACCCCAGAGTCCAAACTGACAGCTTCGGATGCAACTGGGTTTTTTATTACTTATTTTTTATTTATTTATTACTATGAAGAATAACAATTAATTAACACAGGCTTGCGAGTTCATGCCAATAGGTACCACGTTACTTATTGAATGACTACTTCTGATTGAAGTAAATTAGAAACGTAGTATATTTTTCACGATACCGGACATAAAAAAGACAGTAACATTATTTAGGATACAACTGGGAAGCTGCCTGTTCGATGGCTGTAATTCTTTTTATTTAGATACTTTTATTTTTCTGTACTAAAATGAGGAAATTTCATTTTACCTTGTGAATAATATTTTTTAAGAATCGACACAATATCGTTAATGAAACCTAGAAGGCTCAATTTCTGTTTTAAGTGGGAAATAGTTTTGGGAGTCAAATAGGTTCATAAAACTTCTTTCTTAGACTATTGTGTAAGATATTACTTGAAAGCTCATTATCGAAATATCTACTTCTTCCTATTTCTACACGAAAAGTTTCTTTCCTTGAACCATTTGAATTGTAATAGTTATTAAATAAGTTTTCAAATACGTACATACGTACCTTTGATTTGCCTGACGTTTCGACCAGGTTACACCGGCCGTGGCCGTGGTCACACATTGTATATCATTGAACGCGAGAGTTTAAAAGTTAGTTTAGACTATCAAATTGGACAACTTTTAAAAGAGTCATGAAAAAGATTTCAACTAATTGATTTTGAATTATTTTGTGGCTTTAGGCAGTTTTAATTGTAGTAGTTTTTACAAACAGCAAGTGTCGCCGTCACTGGTTATAAAAATAACATATAATAAGTACGTCACGACAACTTTGAAAAACCTGACAGTAGCAAACACTAACAGCGCGAATTCGACTAAAATTTGATATTTTATAACTAATAGCCTTTCAATACCAGTTCTACTCAATTCCATGTTCGAGTAGCACTTGTGGATCAACCAAAGGAATTAAATGAATTCATTTTTTACTATTTCACTGCAAACCGTGTGTGTGCACACTTATTCATATCACATGAACTAAAATTTTTCACAAACAAGATCTTTTATTTAAAGACGTATTAAGAAACTTATGATTTGTAATAATAACTAATTTCCTTTAAATACTTTCTTTTTTTTTAAGGTTAAAATAGGGCTTTTAAGCAAGAACGTGACACAACTAATTTAAATGGACTGGCAAAGGCACAGTGATATTTCCTTCGTGAATCTGGTGCAACCATAATTTTCTTTTCATTATACTTATAATAAAAGCAAAAGATAATTTTGACTTCCAACAAAGTTTAGTAGCATCGAAAATGAATATTTTATGAGAGTAATTATACTAATGACGAAACAGAAAAGTTTGCTTCACTTGAAATGAATATGGATGGCAACAATGCAAAGGAACAAGGAGGAGATTCCTTTGTCTGAAGCTAAGATGCGTTATGAGCCTCTTTACTTTAATTTGAAATTATAAAGATAATGAGGTCATGTTTATGCGGGCAAATATTCCGGAAAAATGAGCAAAGCTGTCCTGTTATGACAAAGAACTCTGGAAGTGACGTCTTCAGTAAATTTAATGAAAATAACTTGGTAAATGCCTAAATGGTTTATAGGATTAAGTTTTGTACATTTCAGGTTATACAAAGGTGAAGCTCAAGGCAACCTTAGCTGCAGTTTAGTGTACCTGTTTACAACGGATGAGGCTTTGGCGCTAGCGTTCTTTGGATGATCAGACGGTAGTTGCTTCAGGAAAAGCCAATGTACGATATACCAACCGTTTATTTGTTTTTGATTGGTACAGTAAGCTTCAGAGAAAAGGAACCCCCCTTGGTAATGGTTTTATTCTCAAGGGGGGTTCCTTTTCTCTGAAGCTTACTGTACATTGGCTTTTCCAGGAGTAATTACCGTCTGAACCTGAATATATCGACCTTGGGCTCCGAGGCGCAAACTAAGATGTAACTGAGAAATGGCTATAAATATAGGTACCTAGTGATGAATAGCACCATATAATATATTATTTAATGTTTTGTGATAGCAATGCAAAGGTTTCTAGGATTATGTTTTATACATTTCAGGTTATATAAAGGTACAAATAAGCTCATGAGCAGTTTGATGGGAAAGGGTTGCGGTTATCCACATTCGCGGCATCATCTCTCTATCGCCTGTTTGATTCCCTGTGGAGTTCAAACGACCTTATCAGCAGAAATGCAACAGTGCTTTACTTTCGTGCGGAAATCCCCATGGATACCTCTCCCGCCGGAGCCTGAGGTTATATTGGACTCTAACCGACCAAAACCGTACGCCGTCTGTGCTAGGCCGTACGTGAGGTTGTCTTCAACATATCCCTCGCACCCCGGCTGACCCAGGGCCATCCCTTACGGTCTGGTCCTCCTCAAATGCAACAGTGCGAAAACTATTTAATTATTGTTTACAATAATGTGGACATATTTAGCTATACAATAATGATGTCTGTAAATGGGCGAATGGATGGGCAGAGGATTATTAACATTAGTTACTTAACCATGATTTTCAGACCTACGACATAGGAGGCGAGACTTACTTAGGTATTACCTTCAAACGGGCTCATCGTGGACTGTATATTTACAGTCTGAAGAACAGCCCTATTTCGTAGTCGTCTTCACTACGCGCTGGCGTAGGGTTTAGGTGTTCCTATTTTATTTCATCAGTAACCAAAACCTACTCATACAGTTCCAAACTCAGATAAAACACAGAAAATACAGTACGGAACGTCGTGAGTACTATTAGACACAAATATTAGATCTATTATAACCAACTCAATGTCGTTCCGGTCCGGAAGGAAACAGAATTTTCTATTTCCGACAAATCATTGTAAATAAGGAGTCACTAATGTTGATGTGTGGTTGTAGTAAATTCATAGCCACACAAAAAATCATCTTCGAAGTAAATACTTAGTACACTGTGCGCAAAAAAGTTCTTCTTAATTTTATGAAAGATATTGAATTTCTTATTGTCTTTTTTTTAAATTCTCGATAGGTACTTATCTCCTTAACTTCATAGCATGATAATACATTCTTCATTGGCATTTTCAGAGATTTTTGTTTTGAAACAAAGTTGGTTTAGTGAGATGTCTTGCGTAGTATGTATTAAAAACATAAAGCTTACTGAACATACGTTAAGTTTAAAAATAAGCATTACTTTTATAAAGATAAGTGAGACACAACGTCGCTCGTCATAAATTTATAAAACGTTCAGTATGCAGTCGCATGACGGTAAAATTAAGTTTCTTTCATATTTCGCTCGAGATTGAACTTTGCTTGCGCAATTTTTCAGGAAGAACTAACTATTTATGAATACATTTAAGTACATAATAGGATTACCGTTTCAAGTTATTTTTTATTAAAGATTAGGAATTACTCTAAACCTTTTGTAATCGGAATTTCACATTTTGAAGTAGGTATTATGGGTACAGACAGCATCTGAAATATGTTAATGAACAAAGTGTACAAAGATGATCTTAATTGGTTGGTTTTTTTCCCCTTCCTGTTGTCCGTCACAACAATAATATTAATATTATTTAATTCAATAAACATGTTTGAGTTGCTCCTAGTACTTTAGTCTTAAAACCATTTTAAAACATTGTAGTCAAGATATTCCTGACGCTCACTGTAGATGAACTACAGTTACCCGAATTTTAGGGTTGAAGTTTATTTTGGTTCCACATTTGTCATATTAGGTAAATGGATTGTAGAACGTCCCCCAGCCTTACATTGTATGCTCTATACGGATCATATTATGTGAAATATAAAAACTACGTTTTATTACCCATGTAGGTTTTTGGAAGAATACAATGTGATCCTTTTTTATTTGGAACGCAATAGTTTAAAGTTATGATCTTTTTTGTCAGGCAGATTCACTGAGCTATTGAGTTGGAAGTTGGAAGAGCAGTCCCCCTGTAAGGGAAAGGTCGTGAGTTCGAGTCTCACTTGAGCATTTCATTTTTTCCACTGTTTTTCGAACTTAAAAGTTAACATAAC
Source organism: Eilema sororculum (assembly GCA_914829495.1). Taxonomy (NCBI): domain Eukaryota; kingdom Metazoa; phylum Arthropoda; class Insecta; order Lepidoptera; family Erebidae; genus Eilema; species Eilema sororculum. The sequence continues at coordinate 7,516,509 of OU618545.1, read as the reverse complement.
AAATGCTATAAAAAAATCATTCAAATATTTGGGCGCAGTCATCAAAATTCTATGTATAAAAATGGTTGAAAAATCATTCATTGTTTCCAACAGTACGTAAGAATGTTGGTAGATGGCTGCACCGTCACCCTAATAGACGGATAAAAAGAGAAGGAAAATTCGGAATGATTCAAGTGTGGCTCAATAGCTCAGTTGGAAGAGCAGTCCCCCTGTAAGGGAAAGGTTGTGAGTTCGAGTCTCACTTGAGCATTCCATTTTTTCCAATGTTTTTCGAATTTAAAAGTTAGCCTAATAAATGCTATAAAAATTCATTCAAGTGAAAAAGGATATCCCGCGAAGACCCTTTACCAGACAGTATACCTTCAATGTAATGTTGAACAACGACCATCCCAAGCATTTCAAGTCTAAATTGACTCAGCACCTCTAAATTAAATTACATGGAATATTGCAAATTTATGAAACTTCACAATGACATATTATATTTTATATTTATACAATTTATGAATTTATGACCTTATAATGTAATGTAGTGTTAATGATAGTTTTTTTTTAATTATATTATTTTTTTTAATTATATTAATTATATTATTGTTCTCAATTTTTTAAATTAAATATGTTATTGACCCGTTTCTAAAATGTATAATTGTATTTTATCTAATTGACATGCCTTAAGTAGTTTGTAAGTATAATTTGACATATAATTTTTGCTATTCTTTGTAAGACAACCAGCCAATGCTGTGCATATCTGTAATTTGTGTAGCACATGCCTAGTAAATTTTTCATCTGTCTTTTATCCATGTTGGTGTTTACACTGTTGATATGCCTAATAAATAAATATCTGCTAAATAGATACAAATAGATAACAGAGTACTACATTTAAAACTGTGATTTGTCAGTTACCATGACTTAACAATTCATTGGGCGTGCAAACTTTCCACAATATCAACGAGTATCACATTAGGTTCCAAACAGCAAAATTACAAAACGACTTACACTTCCGTGCACATAAAGCAAGTTAATACTATCTCAAATACGTATTCAGTAACTGTGTAATTTGGAAATGTTAATAAACAGAACTGGTAACGAAGTTAGATATGAAACGTTCAAAACGGCACAAACGTATCACGATCTCCCCAACAACGGAATGAAATTATTCGGTTACGAAGTAAATATGATTATACTGAAATTATTTGGAGTTGGTAAACACTAGAGATACTTACGTGATGTATTTTATTAAGTCAATAGTTAATCTTGCGGATATCAATTGTTACTTTAATGACTTTAGATCATAAACTTAATATATACTAACGTAAAACTAAGTTTATGCTTCAAACATAACGCATGTTATATGTGGCCTAATAGTGGGAACACTTATTGGGGCAGAGTTTTCGATTTGTACCAGGATATATTTTTACATACTTACCAATTATACAAATTTTCTTCTTAAAATATCAATCAAAAATTTAAAAAATAAACGAATGAACTTTGGTTTTCTTTGGTATGTTGAATTGAGGGACAAAGTTATTTAACATTTCATCCATTTAATATTTTGTAATACAAGTTTTTAAATAAGTTAATGTTAAGTTTACTTCGCAACTTTTACTAATGAAGGAATTCATCATAATATTTCAATGAAGTGTAGACACCCCTCAAAAGTTTCTAAGTAAGCTTTTTCGTACGCCTAACGAACGTGCGTTCCATTTAAATTTATTTGTGCCTTTGAGTACAACTTTCATACCTAATCTACCTATATATGTAGATAAAGTAGATAATGTTCACAAAAAATACTCTTACCAGTTACAATTCAATTCAAATAAAGGCTTTAAACTAAAACATGTAACTTCGTATTACAGAACTACGCTCAGTTATGAATCTACTCTCATTATGTCATTAGAACTGTTATCTAGAATACAATCGATCCGCAAATCTAATTGTAAATTTAGATTTGGAATACGTTCCGTACTCCTTTTGAGTTCAATTCGAATTATTTTGATTCAAATCAAGAATTTGTTGGTTATCCCATCGCATCTAGTTTTCTGTCCGGACAGAAAGGCAGATATAATGGTCAACGTCACTGCAACAAAACGGTTACATTTGGACACGTCTCTCGTATAAGGTCTCACAACTGTTGTTTTCCTAGCTTTATATTCTAAAATCCTTAAATTTTTATTTCAGTCACATACATTTAAAGCATTACGCGAATGTTACTGTACTGAAACTATTGGTAACAGATTTTATTGCGATTTATATAGTATTATTTATGTATCTACAGTATGTTCGTATCAGTCAAATCATATTTGGTAAGGCAATTCTTAGCAGTGATACGGAGTGTGGAAGAAAACGTTCTATTGACGATCGCAAACTAATACCAAAAACAGTGAGTTATATATAGCACATACTCTATCTACTCATACAACTGTTTATAAACGCAGTGTTTGGTACTATTTCATTGACCTGAATAATGCATGCACGACGTATACGTCTCTGTGTCATGCTTTGAACAGAAATCATCCTGTCACAAGTGCATTGGTACAACGTCAACAGTTGCACATGTTGACGCTAGGATGCATCGTACACAGAAGCACATGTAGCTATACAACATTCGTTCTGAATGACGTATAATCCTACAGCTGTGTAAGCAATATTGGACTGATTTCATAAAAAAAAACGATGAGTTTTGCCAAATTTCAATATGAATAGTAGTGTGTGTCACAGTGTAATTTTTGCAAGAAAAGTGTGACATTGTGAGTCAATCAATCATCAATTAGCCTATTACTGTTTACAACTTGACATAGGTTTTTAACACTGATTGCGCCATTACCCTCGATCCTCCCCCTTCCTCATCCAGTCCTCATTCAGGCACGTTTTCAGCTCGTCAGTCCATATGGCATCCAACCGTTTGCCTACTCGCGGTTGAGTAATTATTATCAATGATATTAATTAATTTATATACTTGCCTTCAAATGCTTTGATACGTTATAATAAGGCTTATTGCTTACTACTTCAAAATCAATCAATTGTCATCTTATTTATTGGTAAACGGTTCTATGAATTTAGAAATCCATACTTCCATACTAATATTATAAATGCGAAAGTAACTCTGTCTGTCTGTCTGTCTGTCTGTATGTATGTTACGCTTTCACGACTAAACCACTGAACCGATTTTGATGAAATTTGGTATAGAGGTAGATTAGACCATGAGAAAGGACATAGGCTATGTTTGGTCGCGATAACCGACTTCCACGCGGGCGGAGCCGCGGGCAAAAGCTAGTAACTTATATATTTATTTAAACTACACAAATACGCTGCACGGAGGTACTCAGACAAAGCATTTTAATCAATACCACTGAGATTCCCAATTACATAAAGTAAAATACGAGAGAAATTTACATGCAAACGTGAAATATGACTGCTATTGCTACTGCAAAAGTTTGCCAGAAATGTATTTGGTACTAAACATAACTTTATTTTCAAGCATATAAACAGCGTGTTTTACTGAAGTGAAGCTGAGTTTAAATAATTTAAATGAAAAACCGTGAACTCAACGTTCTAAAGGATTTACTGGCGATGACGATTAATCATTATCTTACGCAGGTTAAATCCTTCGCGTGATATCATCAATGCATGTATTTATTTGTATCTATAATATAAACTTCAGATAGCAATCACAAAATAAATAACCACCAAAGTATCTTCAGTCCATGTCTTTACGAGTACTTAAATAAAATATAAAGGTCACGTTTACTAGAAGCTACAAGTTGCTGAAAGGCCTAAATTGATCTGTAAGTGGTTGAGTTTAGGTATATATTTAAAATACGCCTTTATCGGCGAACGATCATTTCCACAAAAAGAACAAAAGTGAATATCAGATCAAGCGTAACCTTAAATACAGACATCGTGTAATGGAAGTGTAGAGGTATTCTCACCCCATTTGATACAGCCACGCGTACATATGTACATATTTGCTAAAAGCTTTTGTATTGAGTATGTTCGCTCAAGCGATAAGTAAATGTATTTGACATCCAAAGACGCGAATAATAATTTGACTTTTGTATTTCCCACTCTATTATAAACGACACAAATGAACTCTAATACATTAAATAATCCCGAAAGGATAAGTATATGTCAATATCAGGAGACTTTTACATTATTTGGACTCGATTGGTCTATTTTTATCTAATTGAGAAACCATTACCAGTGAAATCCATACTAATATTATAAATGCGAAAGTAACTCTGTCTGTCTGTCTGTCTGTATGTTACGCTTTCACGCCTAAACCACTGAACCGATTTTGATGAAATTTGGTATAGGGGTATATTAGACCTTGAGAAAGGACATAGGCTATGTTTTGTCTCGATAACCGACATCCACGCGGGCGGAGCCGCGGGCAAAAGCTAGTATTGAATAAATCGCAAACGAGAAAATGAATGTAAACATGTAAATCTGTATTATTTATCCTGACAACATTGACTTATTTAATAACTAGCTTGCTATGTCCTTTCTCATGGTCTAATCTACCTCTATACCAAATTTCATCAAAATCGGTTCAGTGGTTTAGGCGTGAAAGCGTAACAGACAGACAGACAGAGTTACTTTTGCATTTATAATATTAGTATGGATATTGAACAATTATAACATTTCGAATAGACTTAGTTTACTTCATCTATTTTTTTTTATATTGCTATGAAAACTGAAAGAAAAAGAGTTAAACATTTTTCAGCCATTCGCATGAAATTACATTTCCAATTTACCTGAGCCTCCTAAACTACATATTATGAATTTGTGAGTGAATTTGTTTTACGCCTTATATGAAGTAAATCAGTTCCTACTTATATGAACACTGGTATTAGGAGTTGAATAGTGAAAATATACTCACCGTTATCCGTAAGCTTAATTGGCAATCAATAAGTTGGACGATTGACTCGTTTCAGTATGTGAGCATAATTATATCCAACGCTTGTGGTTTTGTTAATCTGGGTAACTGAATATTCATTAAAGTAAGTACCTCTTAGAAGCTCACAAGTCTCTTACTATTCTGCGGCGCAGTAGTAAGACTCATATATTAAACATTACAGTTACTGTAGGTATCTGATGTCAGGGTATTGAGTTCATATTAATGTATGGCTTGCAGTAATTCTAGAATTCTATGTAGACTCGTGTGTAAAGTGCTAAAATGATCTGAATATTGTTATTTTGCTTACTCAGCGTGATTTATATGAAGAAGTATAAAATGCCAGCTATACATATGTATATGCAACAGTAAAAAGACTTGGAGGAGGTTATTTGAGTGTAGCTTTTTAAATTTTTATATTATGTTAAGGTATATATTTTGGAATATTATCGCTTATATATTATATACCTATACATCTATATATTTATACAATTTGCGGTAGCCTAGTGGTATGGGTAATGGACTGCTGAGACGATGTCTCGGGTTCGATCCCAGGTTTACCATGGCACACACCAATGACTTCGATCGATGCTTTTCGAAGTTATGTGTGTATTTATCGCAGGTTTATAAGTGCCCGGTTAATGGCAATAGGCTCGCCACCTATTACATTGGGACCTAAACATAAACTGGCGAAATGTGGGTGCTAGCACCTCTGCCTACCCCTTCGGGGAAAACAGGCGTGAGTTTATGTTATGTTTATGTATGTTATATATATTTATAAATTTTGAATTTGACACAGGTGTAAGACGAACATTATCCTGTACACAAAACGCACTGAAATATTATCCCGTTAAAATATTATGTGAATCCAATTAATAATTCGAAGGTTGCAATAGTTAACAGTTACCTTTTTAACTTGATAGAAAAAGTAGAATTCATGTCGTACTCTTGCTCACTCGCTCATTCGATTGTATTATATGAAAGTAGCTCATTAAACACTTCGCTTGCAAGCGAATTGCAGTTGTAAAGCAATACTTTTTCCAACTTGTTCTCATTAGGTACAGTTCGTAAGAGTGCCGGGGGCCTTACAACACTTACTTGACTTTTTCTATTTTCTCCTCCCTCCTTCTTTTGCGCATTGGTAACCCGGTAAAACCTAGAAATAGGATATACTTAGAGAGAACAGCTTCTTGTTAATATAAAGGTAGTTCTGCTACGGATATACGAGGTAAGATTTTTATTTGCTGTTTTCTGTAAAATCGTGTTACTTTAAACGAATGATTTTGATCTAAGGATTTATAAATAACTAGCTTTTGCCCGCGGCTCCGCCCGCGTGGATGTCGGTTATCGCGACCAAACATAGCCTATGTCCTTTCTCATGGTCTAATCTACCCCTATACCAAATTTCATCAAAATCGGTTCAGTAGTTGCGGCGTGAAAGCGTAACATACAGACAGACAGACAGACAGACAGACAGACAGACAGACAGACAGACAGACGGACAGACAGACAGACAGAGTTACTTTCGCATTTATAATATTAGTATGGATTACTTGATCATTAAAAATGAGCAGCTTTTGTGGTTGCGTAACTGACCACCTTAAAAGATAGAGTTGACACCACTAGCGTCACTATTCATTCATTATTATCCCCAAAAGAAAAACGGACTGTTGTAAGTTTCATCTGTTTGTGTATTTGCGGACCTGTATAATATATGGCATCATAATTTTTTTTGTTGCGCCGTTTCTTCTTCACTGGTGGCTAGGAAGCGGTGGTAAACTTACGTTTAAAGCAGAATTTGACGTGAAGAATTTGTAATGTGTTCCACCAGTTTGAATAAATAATTTAAGTTTTAATTCGAAAGGAGTATGTCAATTGCGATGCAGTTTTTTATAGGAATCGAACCCACGACTTGATTATAATTGGCGAGGGACTACTCAAATCATATAATATTGTCAATGTTGCGGTAGTAAATTTTATTTTAATGAATTGGGTTACGAAAATTTAAACAGATTTCCATTCATCAAAATTCAGGAGAGCGTTAGTTGATGGCTGATGACGTAACATATTCTCCCATCGAACGTCGTAATCAATCATGTTTAATTTAGCCCCAGAGGTTCATTAAGAATTCCAGTCATTACGACCAAAAACCGGGAATCAACATTTACAAACAACAGAGTGATCTACACAGTGCCGTATTTACTCAACATAGTGTTGCTTTATATATAGACAAATTGGTACAGCGGGAACACAGTGATTTTGTTAACCACGCACGATTACCTGCACAGAAACGCGGGATACGCGGTGAAAATATAAAAGCAACAACCGGAAAAATCAATTTTGTAGGTGTCAAAAAGGGACTTTTATATACACTGTTGAAAAGCGTGGTAAGTTATTCTCTGAATTAATAATGTACGAGATAATAATAGTCTTATTTCCGAAGTAAAATGGATAAACATCATGCACTGGTTTCAGTTGTAGAGGTAGGTAGTGTAAACGGTGTACCTTACTACGTTAGAGTATGTTCACTTGAAGAAACTGGTTCTTCAATTCATAATCCAAGCCATCAAAAACGCTCGTGAACCGGTTATATGCTTGTTGGCCATCATCCATACTTCCATATTAATATTGTAAATGCGAAAGTAACTCTGTCTGTCTGTCTGCATGTTATGTATTCACGCCTAAACCACTGAAAGGATTTTGATGAAATTTGGTATAGGGGTAGATTAGACCATGAGAAAGGACATAGGCCATGTTTGGTCGCGATAACCGACATCCACGCGGGTGGAGCCGCAGGCAAAAACTAGTATTAGTATAAAATATTAAACAACAATATTAAAGGCTTTTAAGGACGTAAAAAAACATTTCTAATATTTTCTTTCAATAGAAATGTTAGAAAGTTAATCAGATCGTATCGCGGCTTACGAGTTACGAGTAGTTGGTTGACATTTCAATCAGATTGCAAAAACCGTAGTCAATATCTGACTGTCTATGTTTACGGTAGATTGTATGGTACGTTTACCATTATTTCTTCCGATTCCAACTACATCACTGAAATATAGCGAAGTTCAATTTACCGAATCTCTATTTACATTCAACATTTCCAATGGTTTGCTGCATTCAGTCGAATTAAATGCCTTAAAATTTAACTCGTATTTATGTTTTGTGGTTATACATTATATACTTTGAATATAATTACGTAGATACTTAGTATGCTAATGTTACCTATCTTCAACATCCAGGATGTGTTTTGAACAGAAATAGGTGACATTAGGTCCCCAGAAGTATATTCTGGGGAAAATAATCTAGAATTGTCATCGATGACTGAAATTTTCGTGCACATAGATCTTGGAACAACTTAGGAGTCAACTTTGTTGCGTTGGTAGTGAAAATACATCTTAAGGAATTATCTTTTTTTTATTATATTGCAGCATGTAAGAAATCTTCGAGAGTAGGCGTATGGCACATTCTTACAAAATCACGACGGCATCACTTTTTTACGACTACATAATACAAATTATATAGAGGTACTTACGCAAACAATCAGGTCGATGTATGCCACTCGCAGTCCTGTGAACAAGGAGAACGTTCGTTTTAGTAATACGGAGTCGATTTCGCTCAAGTCAGCCGTGCATGCATTTCCGTGAGGTCTTTTGCCGGAGCTTTGATGTTAGTGAGAACATTGTAAGTGATCAAACCATTTTGTTGTGGCAGGAATAAATTGAGCTAAAACAGCCTTATTCATATTGAATGGTATTCTGAAATTATTGCTCATTGATAGTGTAACACTCACCGGGATATGTACCATGTTCATTGTTTTTATTTGGAAACCGATATTTCGGCACTGTTTCAAGCGCCATGATCACGGTGTACACTATTGATGGTGTACACACACAGATTGATGGTGTACGGTGAGTGTTACACTATTAATGTTAATGACCATGTCAATCTCAAATCATATATTGCTCATTGGTCCGGTAACATACATTTGTGCTAATGCAAGTATTGTCATTATGCTTGTGCTAATACAGAAGTAATGTTTTGGTTTAGATTCCTAAATGTGACAAAGTGTTAGTGGTTTTTCTGTAAAAGCACAGAACAAATAATAGTAGTTAGAGTATTCTTAGAGAAAGGAATCTAGAAATTATACCGGATAGAGGTATCGAGTACGATTCCAGACTCTTTCCAATGAGAATAGAACGCTCTAGCAAAAAGGCCTTCCTCAATAAATGGGAACTAAAATATTGCTGCAATGAAAGTGTGTACGCATATCATGACACCCGAATCGATACCAAAGAAATAAGCTTACATACTTATAAGAATAACCGAATATGGAAGAAAGCGTTTATCATTTTTGAAGAGTTTATCTTAAATCTAGATTATTACTCACGAAATCAAACGAAACGAATTCTAAATCGTTTAAGATCAAGGTAATTTTTACTTTATTCTTGTAATACGAAAGCCTTTTACGTAATTTTACTGTTTCTTAGAGTATTTGAATAGATATAGCGATGAATTTAAATAAGTGAAGCAGGGTGGGGATTAAGCTACGGATTTGACAGTCGGAGTTCTCTGAAATACGTGAAAATGGGTGCTAAATTCAATATGTACGAGTGTGTAACTCTACGTGACACTTAACAAATCGTTTCTTAAGTAAGACAGTGGTATTTTCTTTTGCTAAAATTCGATAAACTCTTGAATCAAAGATTTAGGCTTGTTTTAGACAAGTTTATTATTTATATTTGTACGTTTATTCTCTAAAACTATCGCGGTGTAAACTCATAGTTTTTATTTACTAATTCTGGACTTATCACGTTTAAATGTCAGTCAAGTCGTTACCACGGATGTTTAAGTTTCTTAAATATAAACGCGAGACAACCCGTACAAATAAATAAACAGTGTTATATTATTATTATACCCCAAAGGAGGTAGGTAGTTATATGGTTTCATGCTAAAGTTTTTAGCTACCCCTCTTAATACTACACTAGGTTAATTACAATTCACGTGGTAAAAATAATATTTGAAAACTTGGTGCGATCCATATTCAATGAGTAAGGGCCTCACATATTCGCGCTACTATGAAACACTGAAACAACATCGACTACCTTTTTATGTGGTCAGTTTATAGGAAATAGTAACCGCTTACCATTGTGAGCGTACGAAATAAATACATATAGAAGGACTATTTCAAATAAGATCACGAAACGTTTGCTTACCCACTTGTAGGTGTATCAGAGCATGGTGCGAGTAACTTGCGAGAACATTAATAAGTGTTGAGATAGTCGTTTAGTAAGTAAAACGCACATACCTATTATGTCAATATGTGCGTGTGGTTTCATTTATGTCATGGTTTGAGAAACGTGCGAGTTCAATTCGTGCGAATCGTCCAATAAGCCAATATAGCAGTTTTAGCTTTTTGCATCAAACAATAATTTGCTTCATTTCTAATAACTAATAATACATTTACGAGTGTTTCCCTTTTGACTAAATTTTATTGTGATCTTTTTGCATAACATATGTACTAAGTTCTTTAAAAGAAAACGGGAGAAAAAGTTAACCACACAAAACAAAAACTGTTTCGCTGTTTCAATTTTGCACAATCAGTGTAATATAACTTAAGTTCTATGCGAACAATATTTACACCACTTAATCTAAAGATTAATGTTCAACATTTCATTCGTCGTAAACCATAGCATCTTCCGGCTCCACATTAAAATTTCCTCTCGACTCATTACAAAGGCGAATAAAACGAGATTGAAATTTTGCACAATCATCTTTATTTCTGTAACAGAACACAACACTACGAGATATCTACCATTAGACATTCCTGCCACATAAAAATGAAAGATTAAGCCATAAAGTTGTTCCAGCTGGTGGGATGAATCTGGCCGCTTGTTTACGTAAATCTCCCGGGTGGAGGCGTCTTTCATCCCGCAACGAATTTATGTAATCAGAAATTGATATATGAGTAAAAATAAAAATACGTCTTTTTTACGTTTTAGGATCCGGTACCGTTATGCCTACATTCATCTTGTAGCATTAAGTTAAATTGTTTTACTTTCTTTTTAAGGACTTCTACACATTTGCCAACTTTTCAAGATAAATTACTGTTTCTAGCTATAAATTGATGTTGTATAGCAACTCAGCTATACAGATTTTTCACTTTAAGGTAAGAAAATGAAAGCGATACCTGTGCAAGTGGATACAGTCCTAAAAGTGTTATCCTATAAGTGTTTCCCTGATAGGCAATGCAATTTATCAATAAAAGCAGGGAGCATAAAAATTGCTTCATTGACGACAATAGACCAATAGACCCTTGTAGTAGAGAGTGCAATATATTATGAGACAAAAATAACACAGTCTGTAAAATATCGGTCATTAATACTGTACAGGCGTGAGTTTATATCAAAAATTAATGAACGAAAAACAATTGGTGTAAAATCGTCAACTTAACACCAAGGCATTATAATCAAACTGATCTCCAACCCATCTCATCGTTACGAACGAGCACTAAAAGATAAGAAGAATGCCTTTACCCGCAGTAAAAGACTTTTAATGTCATGCTATCCAAAAGTCGACGAGCATTCCGACCAATTTAAGGCCGCCAGCTATAAATTAAACAAGTTAACTTGTCAGAACATTTTGGGTTTGCGAAACTGAAATTTACTTACACAGGTACTCCAAAAGCAGGAAGCATTAATTAGGATAGTTACTGTACTAGGCTACTAGCAGTTAACACAAGTAGGGTAAGTGCTTCGTTATAAAGTCAATTAGAACCACTGGTCAAGGTGATTGTGGTCTAATCGTTTATTGTACGCTTTTAATTAGAACTAGTTGATAAGGGCATATTTCTACTTGAAGAACACATTGCGATTAATTGTCTGCGCATTGCTGACGAGTTTTAGATTCAGGGGACAATTTTTTTAAAGAGGTTATGTCATAGAGCAAGCATAGTTCAAATCTACCGGAGAAGTACTAGCATTTCATAACGACGTTTGGCATAAGTTCTACATAAATATTCAGAGTCGTATACTGTACCTACTAAGTATAGATAGATAGATAAGTCACTGAATTGGTTAAGTAGTCCTGCTATGTATACAAAACTCAATTTCCCAAGCGACTACGCTTTGAGGGTCTTCAAGAAGCACTAGAGGGTTTTTGTAGGGTTGTCGACCCGCGCAAGTGTGACGTCTCTGGTGATGCACACGGTCGCAGACCACAGTAACCGATTGTATTCAGGTTTGTCGTGCACAGTCAGCGTCTTATATATCTTGACGATGAAGTCTCAAAATGATCTTAAAACTGACGTATTAGCGTAGTAGCCAATCAAATTGTTTTATTGATTGATATGGTATTTTTGTCTGAATGAAATGTGTACTAAATATCAGGACAATCGGTCAACTGGCAGGGTGTAATAAAACGAAATTAAGATAATTTTGAACACTTTGTTCTTCAACAGTTCTGATGCAGACTGTCCTTGTCTACCATCTAAATGGTACAAAAATATCGAAGTCGGAATATTTCGTTGTCTGAAAATTTCTCGCAAACTATTTGCCAAGTGAGAAGAATCTGAAAAGAGCATTTATATTGTATGTAGCAGAATTATTAAACAACTAACGACTCAAGAGACCAAAATAAGCTACTGCAATTGTGAGCTGAGAGGATTATATGGAAGATATTATTCAGATGATTACGGTAATCTTTTAAGTCAACAGTTTCCCCAGGAGGGTCTATTAGTAATTAATTACACAAACCTATCATCGTTAAGATCTTGCTTCAGTAGTCGAGATGCGGGATGTAAATAATATAAACATACGAAGGGTATATCAACAGAGTCTTAGTTAAGTTGACTGACATACGTTCGGCTCATATAATAAGTTAATAATATAATCGAAGATAATAACTTTATGGGTGTCTACGTAACTTGTTATTTATTACCGAGACTTGGGTTCCCTCGAAATATTTTTTTTTATCTATATTACATACAACCTTTTCTGTTATACGTGAAAACAAAATGAAATTCAATATTATGAGAAACATCTACACATATTTCACTGGTCAGTAACAGTAATAAATGTAGCTCAATTCTCGATCCTTCGTAAAAACATTAAAGGAATGAGATATTACGGGTATTACTGCGAATGGAAGGAATCACAGATGGCGAAACGGAACGAAACGTTCAAACATAACAGGCTATAAACATAAAATTTCTTAGGTATTAACGGTTATTACCTATTTAGGGGCGTTTGTACAGATTCGTTGTATAGCCTTTGTCATTCCGTAGGTACAGTCAGCATCAGACGGTCTTAATGCCTTGGGGTTTCCCCCACTGAGGACTGATTGTTCTGATTTTTTGGAACATACCTGTAGTTCAGACCATAATAATATATGAATGAATTTTTACAGCATTAAGTATGCTAACTATACAAATCGAATACATAGGGAAAAAGAAGAATCATCTCGGGCGGGACTCGAACCCGCCGTCTTTCCCTTACAGGGGGAATGCCTTGACCAATTCGGCTACCGAGACACGCCCGATGTGATTCAAATTTCCCATCTTATACGTCTTTAAGGCGACGAGATGATTCTTCTTTTTCCCTATGTATTCGATTTGTATAGATAGCATACTTAATGCTGTAAAAATTCATTCAATTGTTTGGGCGGAGTTATCAAAAATCAATGTTTAAAAATGATTGTAACATCATTCATTGATTCCGATAGTTCGTAAGAAAATCGGTAGATGACTCCACCGTTGCCTTAAAGACGTATAAGATGGGAAATTTGAATCACATCGGGCGGTGTCTCGGTAGCCGAATTGGTCAAGACTGCGGGTTCGAGTCCCGCCCGAGATGATTCATCTTTTTCCCTATGTATTCGATTCATAATAATATTAGGTATTAAGTTAACTGAGATTTTGCAGTCAAGACCGTTTTGACACTGACTGTACTAAAACCTTTATTATTAAAAAAAATGCATACATTATCAGCTTCACCTGATAATATTATTTACAAAAGCAGGGTGTACGGGACGGGACATGTCAATAATGTTTGAGAGGTCGAATTTTGAGTTGTATTTATACCTTTTAAAGGGTTATGTAATCAAGTCAATCCATGTCAATTACGAAATGACAGGAACAGATATAACAGCCGAAAAATGGTGATTTGATATCGTGTTGTTTAGCTATAATTTAATCTACATAAACATGTTTTGTAATTGTAAACTCGATATGTGTACAGTCAGATTCAGAAAGATGTTTTTTTTAAATATTTGATCCATTGATTGACTGCACCCCGCTAGATGGCAATAAAGCTGACGTGCAGTCCAGAAAATACAGACCACCATTCTCGGTTCATATCGACGAACAGAGTACTCAAAATGATCTTAATTTCATTTTTTGACCCACTTTCAGTTAACCGATTGTTCTGATATTTGGTATACACCTTTAGTTCAGACAACAATCTATACTCCATACTAATATTATAAATGCGAAAGTAACTCTGTCTGTCAGTCTGTCTGTCTGTCTGTATGTTACTCTTTCACGCCTGAACCACTGAACCGATTTTGATGAAATTTAGTATAGGGGTAGATTAGACCATGAGAAAGGACATAGGCTATGTTTGGTCGCGATAACCGACATCCACGCGGGCGGAGCCGCGGGCAAAAGCTAGTATCATATAAAACAATAAAACAGTTTGATTTGCTCATAATACGAGAGTATTAAGATCATTAAATTTTGAGACTTCGTTGTCAAGATATTTATGACGCTGACTGTACGTGTACAGTCGATTTTCGATTTCATAACCTTCAGTTAGGGAATAGGTGAACAGTTTAGAAGTAAGTTCAGAATATTGTTACATTAGATTTCAGTACTAAAACTAAATTAAGGAATTCCTGTCTTGTGATTAAAAAATGTGACAACAAGATTAAAGGGCTTCTTTAATATGGAAAGGAAGATTAAAGTCTCTCATACATCATACCTTTGAGAATGCCGTGAGGCGAAACCGGTCAGGTGAAAAATAAAATTAAGTGGAAAAGTACAAAGCGTCTTACTCAATATGTGTAGCAGATTCCACCAAGTGCCATTAATCAACAGTATAAACCGTTCTTTCTAGAAGATAAGGAAAGAAAAGGAAAGTATAAAAGAATGAAAAAGTAAAAAGTTTATTTGGTCGAAATACATGAAAAACTATACTAAACACCTAAAATCCACAACACAACGTCTGGGTTCTTTGATATTCAACCTCAAATTGATTCCTAAGTATAGTAATATATTGCTTACTCTTGTAGACTACTCTGAAGTTACTGAATTAAATAGTAGTAAACATTCTTCAGGGATGTAAATAAAACTATGTAGGAAGATAGCTAATACTTTGGGAGGTTTATTTTTCAGTTTACTACTTTTTTTCAGAACAGAAACATTAATAATAAAAAGCGATGTTTACCTTTTTAGTTACTGAATAAAAAAGTAATAAATTTTCTTTAACATACAAAACGAATCCGTCGCATACGAGATATAGAATAAATAGGTTTTGAATCTCTATTTCTATGGCAGTAGCTCTCGTAAAAGTCAATAGTAGTGAACTCAAAAGGAAAAAGTATAAGTGAGAAGACTCCTAGCTCCAAATCGTGATAACAGCTTGGATAATGATTATGATGAAAAATATGAATGAAGACAGGGTTTCCACTACTTTATCAATCGTCTGAAAACCACATTGTCGTCATTGGCTCTTGAACAAATTACCTGTCAATTCTTTCGCCCTGTCAACACAAATTTAGTCGTAATTTTCCGACCAAATACATTCAAGATATAGAAAGATAACGACTAAGGTCAAGTCTAATCAAACTAATGGTGCTTGGAGGAAATTTATTAAAACCCTTGATTGGATTCTTGATACAGAGGTTCTGAAACATAAGGGCTGTGTGGGTACTGGACGGATTGAATAATACAGTCATCTGGGAAAGTTTATGGACATGGTTCGGTACTTTAGCGACACATAAAATGTACTCTGGGTAGCCAAAGATAAAGGGGCTGTGTAAAAAAAGATAATATGAGTATCGTTGTCTCAATGTTGTGTAAGTTTGTTAATATGAGAAAGATATACACATTTTATATATTTACATTTCATATATTATAGGTTTTGCCCGCGGCTCCGCCCGCGTGGATGTCGGTTCGGTTGTCGTGGATTTTTTCTCGCGTTAAAACCATCCTTGAACTTTTACGAACATTAAAAAAAGAATTGGCCAAATTGGTCCAGGCGTTGTTGAGTCATGCGCTTACCAACACATTTAGCGATTCATTTTTATATTAAAGATATTACACATTTTTTGTGCACTATGGCCCGTATCCTAGAATGACACTCAGCCTGAATCGCGATTTATCTGAGGACAGATTGTGTAGACAGATTGATAGTTTGACATATTGCCTATACAATCTGTTCTCAGATAAATCGCGATCCAGGCTGAGTGTCAAAATAGAATACGGGCCTATGAGTCTCTATTGTATAGATAGTATTGATTTATGATTATTATATGCCTGGGTATGTACATTGGTGGTCTATATACCTACGACTGCTTAGATGATTAGTAGTTGCCCTGATCTTCGCCGCCATTTAATTACTCTCTCTCTACGTTTTGACAGACGGTTGACACATGATAGCGAGAATGTAACAATCGAATACTGTTCGGTATCTATCCTACTTGGTTATCCATACTTGATATTATTTAATATTAGTTATAATAAACGCGAAAGTAACTCTGTCTGTCTGTATGTTACAATTTCACGCCTAAAAAGCTGAAACGATTTTGATGAAATTTGGTATAGGGGTAGATTAGACCATGAGAAAGGACATAGGCTATGTTTGGTCGCGATAACCGACATCCACGCGTGCGGGGCCGCGGGCAAAAGCTAATCCATACTAATATTATAAATGCGAAAGTAACTCTGTCTGTCTGTATGTTACGCTTTCACGCCTAAGCCGCTGAACCGATTTTGATGAAATTTGGCATAGGGGTAGATTAGACCTTGAGAAAGGACATAAGCTATGTTTGGTCTCGATAACCGACATCCACGTGGGCGGAGCCGCGGGTAAAAGCTAGTACAAAGTATGTAAACAAGGTCACAAGCCCTTTCATTCAAATTAATCTCACGCGATTTACATCAAATTTGTACCTATTCATCAAAGTCCGCAAAGCGCTTCAAAATTTCTCTAATATACATACCACCACCGAACAAACACCTAAAGACGTTATCAACACTCAATTTACCGAACCTAAACCACACAAGTACGAAGCTACTTCAAATTTAGAAGGCTTCACACTCACTCACTCGGCGAATAACTTCGAAACAATGTTAATCCCTAAATTGTTAAAGTCGTCTTATAATTAGTCGTTTAATTTCCTAGAGTAATATCCAATATCGTACCGGATACTGCAATTAAACCCGACTTAACCTCAGTAAATGAAAGTTAAACAAAGTCAGTTGACATTAATCCTACTTTAATTCGGCTTTACATGGATATTTAGGTATCTCAAAGCTTGTTAAAGTTTGATAATATTTACTTAGTTAAATGAGAAAAGTACTGCTCGCCGCAGAAGGTGCGGACCCTAATTTGGAGATAATGTGTTTTAATTAAATTGTTTATACATTCCTGATAGTTAACGATACATCTTAGATTAAAATGAAGCAGAGGTAGAAAGCGCCTTGAGACAGGCTAAACAGATTAGTTGGTGATTGTTTTAAGAACCAATGCCGGATCTACTTTATTTAACACATTTAATCATTGCTTACTGAAATATAATTAGGAAAATGTAAATGCCGGAATTGTATTTGGAGATCTATCAAACTATATTGATAACGACATAAAGACTATTAGCCTATGAAGCCATATTATGTAATCAAATTAAACATAACCATGTATTGTATAGCAAGGCCGTGTGTTCGCTATAAGTGTTAAGTTCCAAATCACACAGTTGAATTAATATTGTCAATGTATGTGTCTATGGGAAAGAGAAGTTTCATGGCGCCTTTACAAAGTTTAGCCATCCTATACTCCATATTAATTCAAGGTAAACAATCTTGTGACAATTTTTTATATTTCAACTAGCTTTTGCCCGCGGCTCCGCCCGCGTGGATGTCGGTTATCGCGACAAAACATAGCCTATGTCCATTCTCAAGGTCTAATCTACCCCTATACCAAATTTCATCAAAATCGGTTCAGTGGTTTAGGCGTGAAAGCGTAACATACAGACAGACAGACAGACAGAGTTACTTTCGCATTTATAATATTAGTATGGAACTATGGATTACAGTATTTAGTCTTCAAAATTAGTTTCTAAACAGAAAAATTCATCAAAATTGTTTATGTTTAGTTAAAGTACCTAACTAAATCTAATATATAAAATTTATGTGTCACAGTTTTCGTTGCCATACTCCTCCGAAACGGCTTGACCGATTTTGATGAAATTTTTTGTGCTTATCGGTATCTATGAGAATCGGCCAACATCTATTTTTTATCCCCCTAAATGGTGCAGCGGGAACGGGATCTGACGCGGATCGCGGGGCGGGAAAAAATTGGCGGTACGATACGAAGTTCGCCGGGACAGCTAGTCTAATATATAAAATTCTCGTGTCACAGTTTTCGTTGCCATACTCCTCCGAAACGGCTTGACCGATTTTGATGAAATTTTGTGAGCATATTGAGTAGGTCTGAGAATCGGCCAACATCTATTTTTCATCCCCCTAATGGTGCAGCGGGAACGGGATCTGACGCGGATCGCGGGGCGGGAAAAAATTGGCGGTACGAAGTTCGCCGGGACAGCTAGTCTTATATATAAAATTCTCGTGTCACAATGTTCGTTGCCGTACTCCTCCGAAACGGCTTGACCGATTCTCATGAAATTTTGTGAGCATATTGAGTAGGTCTGAGAATCGGCCAACATCTATTTTTCATCCCCCTAAATGGTGCAGCGGGAACGGGATCTAACGCCACGAGGGCAGGAAAAAACTGGCGGTACGAAGTTCGCCGGGACAGCTAGTAGAGTATAGGTATATATAGACTCGTGAGATTTAAGAGTATTCCTTTTTTCATCTTGAATTTAATGCTAAAAAGTGGGAGCCTGTTCCGGATCATTGGGAACTCTCGTTGTACTAAGTATCAAAGTTGGATTAATGTTAACCGAATTTAAGCAAGATTAATGACATATAAATTGTTCAAAGTAGGCTAACTCTTTTCCGTGTGTTCCCCAATGAACAATTTAAACTGTGGTAGGTATAAACTTAACAAAGGCACTACATGAAGTACTGAACCATACGCGTAAAATCTAAGTAAAAGAAGTGAATGGCCGACATATTATTATATTTTATAAGCTTTACAGACAAAATATATCAAAATTATATTTAAAAGATATATAGAAAATGCAGATTTATTTTATATTTCATTTTTCTTGCAGAGCCAGACTGAATACTAATGTTTACTAAAAGCATCGCTTTATGCATGACATGAATGTCATATACAAAACGACTAGTGTATAATACAATAAAGCTAGCATTCTCTTATAATAATATCTCTGGACATATACGCGTAGCAAATCATTTGTATTCAAGGACATAGTTCAACGAACAAAATACGCAAACTTTTCCGAGCTAAGATAAATTTCGTAACGATCATGAGATTAAAAGCTACGCGGCGTAGCAGCAAAAGAGCTACGAAGTCAGTCTTATTTAGTAAATCTGAAAATCAAATTGATTAATTGTAAGCTTATCGAACGTTTCGTAGAGCGGCAGATAGTGTAGACATTATCTTTAAATTGTGCTTCACAAAGTACACATAATTTTTACCAATAGTCTTGTCTGTGATGTACACATTGTGCTCCACAAAGTACACATTATTTTTAGCGATAGTCTTGTGGGTGGTATTGCGCTATAAAGTAATTGAACATGAATGCAGTACCGTATGTAAGATTCAATTGGACCCAGGAGAAAATCACTTACCTAAGTCTCGTAAAACTTCTTATAGAGTAGCTAATCTTATCTAGGTTATTAAACTGGACGATTTGGCTAATGGCTTCCTCCACAATCGCAGAGATGTCTATTACTAAAAATTATGTGTACTTTGTACTTCGTGAGTGAGTACAAGGTCAATCTTAAGCTGTATTTACTTTCTACATTTTAAATGCACCATAATAGTATTTTTTTTGTTTATACTGGAGATTGGTGGCACTTGGTGGAATCAACTACACACATTGAACACTTGTACTTTTCCACTGAGTTTAATTTTACATTAACTGGAAACATTTGAGAATGCCGTAAGGCGAAACCGGTCAGGTTCAGAAATAAAATTAAACTCAGTGGAAAAGTACAAGTGTATTTTCAATTTAATAGTAATTAGTTCGACAAAAATTTGGCTACTAAACGTTTTTCTAATAAACGTAACTGCTGTTGCTTTGGGTGTTTATATCATTTATTGCCTCTGTGGCGTGGTGGTAGTGCACGCGACTGCCACGGAGGAGGCGCGGGTTCGATTCCCGCTCAGTGCAAATATTTGTATGCATGAATATGGCTATTTGCATTGGTCTGAGTGTTTCTATGTATATATTTACAAAAAAAGGTATCTAAGTATGTTTATCCGCATTCTAGATTCCATAACTATACTCTATTTGTTTAGGTACTTAAAAAAAGGTAAACAAGAAAAATGGTGGATTTCAGAGATAGTCAACCGTCAATGACAATAGTATTTTTGTGCATGATTATGGGCAACATAAAGACTACATTTACCTTACTAAATAATTTTAAAATTTATAATATTAAACTCACACGTTCAACACATTCACAAAATTATAATCACAATTAAAGTGATTTCAAATTCAATCACTAAATAAAATTTTAGTCTGAGTCCGAAGAACTATCACCAACACTAATTAATTACAAAGCGATTATAGGTTTCGTCTATTATCTTATCTAGGGATGACATCTTCTCCACTTCTTTGCCAGCTCTTTAAGGTACCGAATAATAACAATAAATACAAACTACAAACTGCGAATTGACTTTGACAGTCACGCGCGTATGGCGCGATCTGGAAAAAACTGTTTTGAATATCTGTCTTTTTAGTTTCTTTATGGTAGGCACGGTGCAATAGTTTTTAAAATCATTCTAAATAATATAGTTATTATAGTTTTTCAGCTAAGGAAATAATAAATGCAACTTAATATTAAACAAAGTAGTTCATTATAGAAAAATATACGATAGAAATGGATTTTAAGTTCTAAAATGATTTTATTTTGGTTTCTTTTTATTTCGGAACGAAAAATGCCCCTATAGAAGAACCCTTTTTACGATTTGTTTACCTTTTTTTAAGTACCTAAACAAATGGAGTATAATTAAGCTAACCATGGGTCTAGATAGCGTTGCAGAATGTTGTGGAATATTTATTTATTTATTGATAGGGTAAACAGCAGGTCTTATTTTAAAAGACTTATAAGTCAAACGAAAGTAAAGAGGAGGAAGAGTCATCGGACCCCGGGTTTCAAGGCAAAATCGGATGATGCTGTTGCGAGTATACAGAGGATCACATTTAAAAGAACATCGGTATTAAAACAATGGGCGAAATCTACCACATACTTTCATGTTTTACTCTACGATTTTTTTTTAGGAATATCGATTTGAAATTTAAAACGCAGTGGATACCTATAAAACCAAGAACTTTGATTACATACATGCAATATTCACCGATCTGAACATTCTTAAATTCAAAATTCCGATGCAAATAGTAGTAGTTCCAAATGCAAGTCTTCCTAGATTTTGTATTCTGTACGTAACGCGAGCAGAGTGCGTCGGGATTTGAATCTTTTTACATAATATTGAATATTTTACAATCGTTGACTATTAAGGGGGTTCACCTAGATAGATATGGAAATAATGTAATCGCTATGAGAAGGCTCAGTCTCTTTAGTGTGTCATGGTTTTCCAAACGACATAACATAACATAAACCACGCCTGTATTCCCCGAAGGGATAGGCAGAGGTGCTAGCATTCGCCAGTTTATGTTTAGGTCCCAATGTAATAGGTGGCGAGTCTATTGCCATTAACCGGGGACTTATAAGCCTGCGATAAATACACTCATAACTTCGAAAAGCATCGAGAAGTCATTGGTGTGTGCCATGGTAAACCTGGGATCGAACCCGAGACCTTGTCTCAGCAGTCCATTACCCATACCACTAGGCTACCGCAGATTTTCCAAACGAACATTAATTGTATCTATGGAAGTTTCATAATAGAATTTAATATTCCATTAAAAATTGTTTGCCTACGATCACGCTTATAGTATTGTGAAGACCGATAGGCATTCTGAATATACAAATATACGGAAAATTCCCGACAAAATTGGACCAAATAAGGAATGAGCTTATTAGGGAGAAATACTTGGAAAAACTCAATGTCTTTATTACAGTACACATAAATTCATGTAAGTCTCATAAAAAATATTGCAAATAACATTTCCACTAGAGCTTTCTGAAAGCTACACTACACAAACTTCACCATAAAACGAAATAAACGTAGAAAATACAACTTATATGATACAAAAACTACGATATTGACCCTCGAAGCCGTACTATGTAATCAAATAAAATATAACCCTGCACATTATAGTGGGACATTCTGGACAAGAGACTGTTGACACTGACAGGCATTTTGTTTTATTCGGTTAATTTGGTAATAAATAACTTTTGTGTCAACGACGGGTTTATGGTCCTGAGCCAAAAATGTAGCTGTTTTATGAGCTGCGTTTTGTTGGCTTTAGTGTTGTTTAATTTATTTTATTTCTTTATTACCAATGAATTTAACGACAATGATCTCCAGGGAAAATAATCTACCCCCAGACTGAATTCAAGGTTGTTAAAAATAAATATTATTGAGGCTAGACCTCGGAGAGCACGTTAATAATAATATGTCGGTTCTAATTATCATAACAACTTCTATAGCATTGTTAAAAATAAATATTATTGAGGCTAGACCTCGGAGAGCACGTTAATAATAATATGTCGGTTCTAATTATCATAACAACTTCTATAGCAGTCGATACGTGGAGCCGTAAATTTGACAACTGGTCTAACTGCATTCGATAGTCTCGCTTCACGGAATATTGAAGTTCGGTGCAGTTAGAACGGAAAATTCCGATCCTGGGCTTCGAAGTAAAGATCTCGAATGCAGCGAAGATGCGGTAAAGGCTAGATCAGAGTACCTAGTGTGAGTTTTTTTCTTACATTCATTGTTCTTGTTAGAGTATAGTATGGAGTCAACATAGGTTATAATCAGATTTCGATCTTTGATTTAAAGTATGCCAGGGAGAACCGGTTAGTCTAAAAATAATATATCTACTATATAAAAATAAGTCGGGTTTTCCTTCCTAACGATATAACTCCAGAACGCCTTTACCGATTTGGCTAATTTTGGTCTTGAATTATTCGTGGAAGTCCAGGGAAGGTTTTTACGGCGAGAAAAATTCGAATAATTGCCGGGAACCGACATCCACGCCGGTGGAGCCGCGGGCAAAAGCTAGTTTGATATAAATATCCCACAGTAAATAGTACTCAGTTCGACGAACTACAGAACTGTATTAATTTCTCACATATCCCTGTGATATATCACGTTACGATTTATTGCGATACCGGAATGAACCGATACATTATCAAAGCATGTTATATAGTTCGATAAATGTTATTTTGCGATAGCTTTAGAAAGTTATTATTAGATATTTTTTGTAACCCCTACGACGACAACATTAATAGACAAAAACATTTTTGAATTGTATTGTAACATAACATAACATAACATAAACTCACGCCTATATTCCCCGAAGGGGTAGGCAGAGGTGCTAGCACCCACATTTCGCCAGTTTATGTTTAGGTCCCAATGTAATAGGTGGCGAGCCTATTGCCACTAACCGGGCACTTATTAACCTGCGATAAATACACACATAACTTCGAAAAGCATCGAAAAGTCATTGGTGTGTGCCATGTTAAACCTGGGATCGAACCTGAGACCTCGTCTCAGCAGTCCATTACCCAAACCACTAGGCTATTTTTGAATTGTAATATTACGATATTCTGTTGTACATTTTCACTAAACTAAACTAAAATATTATATAAATTTTATATTGACTTTAAATCCAATGCGTCATTGGTTTGTTTCCGAAATTGGTAAGAAAATTATCATGTTCTGACGAGCTCTTCCAACTAGTCCCACCGTCTCCATTCCTTCACAGGACGACACGTGCAGGGCTAAGATGCCATTCGTATACGGTGCAGAACCAAGCGTTTCAATGACTCATTCCTATGCCGCACCACTAAGACCTGGAACTCCCTGCCAGCTCACGTGTTTCCTTCTTCCTACATTCCCAGGTCCTTTAAGCCGGGGCGTGAAAAGGCATTTGATGTGGCCGTCAAACCGAGTGCCACCACTGTCAACGTGGTACCTACATGTTTACGATGGTGACCCTCGTTCCGAGACTTTGCCTTTAGCTTAACATAAGGCGAGGTGGAGTCAAATTGACGTGTCCTTTATAAAAAAAAAGGTGCAAGCCAAGGTATGATTTTGAATAGTTTCCAAAATGCAACAAGCTAAACTACTTAGATCATAAGGGAGTTTAGTTTAGCCAAAATGAACAACAGAATTGACACCATTATAATACGAGTACACGTTTTTGAAAAGCTCTATATCGTTTAAGAAGTAAATCCACTTGGAACTGACAAAAGCTTCCAATTACTCGCTAAAAATCCCCGGAACTCATTACATGGAACCTGATATATTTGTAGTCTGATCATAATGGGAAGGCAGTGTTTGATGTCGATGTTACGTCACACATACCTTTCGAAGTATCACATCTTCATTATATACATTGACTACCTTTCTTGTGAAATATTACTTATCCGTCTTTGGTTTTAGAAAGCTAATTAATATCTATCAGTTATTATTGAGTGTTACAAATGAATAATCATATTTTATTGATTGGCTAATTTGATTGATTGAATGAAAATATTTGCCCCTAGTCGTGCTCAGTGCAAAAGTGCGCATCAGCATCATTAGCTTTTCACACACTGAGAAGCAGACCTGTTCCTTTTTTTTTCGTACGGATATCCCCACGGGTACCACCCCCCGCCGGAGCCGGAAGGGGAGATTATGTTGGGCTCAAACCGACTAAAATCGCACGCCGACTGAGGGTCGTGGTGCTAGGCCGGAGATGAGGTTGTCTTCGATATATCCCTGACACTGCGGCTGACCCAGGGTCATCCCTTATGGTCTGGCCCCCCCACGGAGGGGGGACAAAGGTGTCCCCGACTGGAGCGGCCCTGTGCCAGAGACTTGTTTGTTATTCAGCAAATGTATCAGCTGAGTATAGCGTCTGGAACATGGGCTAAACTAGGCCATAATATTAATACAGTAGTATTTGCTTTACGAATCACGAGTACATACTATACCCAATTAGTAACAATATAATATATCAATGACTATACCATTCTAACATGCTATTAGCATTTAATAATGAAGTATTAAAGTATATCAGGCTTAATGTTCTGTATTCTGATTGCCAGGATAAGTACATGCCCACCATAATGTTAATAGTAACCCAAAGATTATGAATGAAGTGTCATACATACATCTTCAAAGGGCAAATGGGAGGGTAAGGCGAGAAATGAACTGGAGGCTAACGTACGACATGGGAATTGTGATTAGAATATATTACGTATTCGATTCACATACCATAATGCTGGCAAATGGATAAGTATGATCAACAATCTCATTTACTTTTTAATATGCGTACCTATATTTGCAAAGAGTGATTATTATCTTAAACTTTATTTATTTAATAAAGTTTCGAAATTTCTTGACCCATCCCGTTCAGCGTTCAACTGCTAAGTCAGAAGTCACAGATTCGATTATTAATATACGAAATATTTTCATATTTAAATGTATCTATTTCAATTGTTTAGGGTAAATCTAAGTACGTTTATCTACATCCTGGAATAAATATTTCAAGCTATGCTCATTTTAGGTCTCAATGATACTGTGTAATTGGTTCCTTCATTCAATATACATATGATAAATACCAGACGCTAAGAACAACATCAGCTTTATCTATGATATACTTTGAAGTGTGTTGCGTCTGACAATAATGAAGTTAATATTACTTACATCTGGTGTCAGATAAGACTGGCGAGTGTACTAAGATTTCTAATTGCGAATTTTTTTTGAGGTATGTTTTCTAAAATCTTTTGTAAAGAAAGTTTACTCACAGAGTTAATGAAATAATATAAAATATACCATCCATTTTATTAAGGATTACAGAAGGATACGGATTAGGCACTTAACTTGATATAATAAAAAGAAAACCGTAATAAGAGAATAAAGTAAACGAACGAAAGATTATATAAAACAAAAGAATTAGTATAAAGAAACCAAACAAAAGATTGAACGAGCCAATCCCGCAATAAATTGTAAAGGATAAGTCTTGAACTCAACAAAGAAGCGAATAATAAATTATTCCACAAGAAACATAGATGGGATGAACCTTATAACATATTCCATTTAGTGTTAACAATGTCACTTTTCACTGCTCCTATTGTTAGAGTTTTAGGAAATGTTTTATTCGATCGCAGTAGTTTTACTTGAGAAGTGCTTAATGTGGTCACTGAACTTGAAAATTTACCATTGTCATTCGAAAAGGGAAATAAACCGGGGTCATTAGCGGCTTTCAGTTTGAAAACGACCTTCATTAGAAACACAATAACGGCAATTATACTCTTTTAGAACTTAAATAATAAATATAAATAAAAAAAGTTTAAGATCACGTCCATGTTCGACAGCAGCTGGTAGATTTAAGTGAAAAGTAGCAAAGCAAGGTCCTTGATCTACCATTGAGGATCTCGCCATTAGCACTACCACTCTCTCACAGCGATGGTACGATGCGCGAACGCTTGGGGTGCGGCCGCCTCCTTCTGTGAGCAAGTAATGCTCGAGAAGGAGGCGGCCGGTCGGGTCCGGACTAGACTCTGGGCCCGGGAAGCCCGCGGAACGACCTCCGTCCTCCATGAGTGCTGGCCTGGGGATGACCGGTGGAGCCACCTGTGACCCTAGCAGAAGCAGGCCGCGGTGGCGGCGCAAAGTGCGCCTCCCCGTACCCGGGGCTAGATAGGGACACTGTGGTCCCCACAACCCGAAGGGGGCCATCTCGAAAAAGATGGTCCTGGGTCTACCGGGGTGCGAGAGATATGCTTTTGGCAATCTCACCTCCGGCAACCAAGGACCCAAGACGGCGTGCGTTTTAGTCGGTTCGAGTCCGACATAACCACCTCCACCGGCTCCGTGGGGGTGGTATCCGTGGGGACTTATCGCACGATAAAAAAAAGCACTACCACTCTCTTTGCTGAATACCACGTAGTGGTACCGATTTGAAAGCCTTAGAGGTAGGGATGGTAACAATGTGTCACTGTACCTGCTCTTGTTACCATTTACGCCTCACTGTCTCTGGGTTTCCTTTTTGTTATTTCTTTGTACAAGACATCTCAATATGACTTCATACCTGCCTATTGATAAGATGATGGTGAATCATGATCCATATAGGTACGTAGACGCTGGGAAGACGAAATCTACTACTTATCTCATTTATGTTGGTAAAGGATTTTTCGTCTATAGACACATTTTCATTAAATTATCTTCGCCAAACTGCTGGAGCAGTTTGTAGGCTTTCGTTCATACATTTATAGATACTTATATCTACTTTTTAGGGTTCCTAAGCCAAATGGCAAAAAACGGAACCCTTATAGATTCGTCATGTCTGTCTGTCCGTCCGTCTGTCTGTCCGTCCGTATGTCACAGTCACTTTTCTCCGCAACTATAAGGCCTATTGTGTTGAAATTTGCTAAGTATATGTATTCTGTGAACCGTATTCAGAATTTTATATAAAAATAGAAAAAAAGCTATAAATTTTGGGGGTCCCCATACTTAGAACTAAAAGTAAAAAAAAAAATTTTCATCAAATCCATACGTGTGGGGTATCTATAGATAGGTCTTCAAAAATGCTATTGAGGTTCTTAACATCATTTTATTTTAAACTGATTAGTTTGCGCGAGAGACACTTACAAAGTGGAAAAATGTGTATCCCCGCCCCTCTAACTTCTAAAATAAGAGAATGATAAATCTAAAAAAAATATATGATATACATTGCTATGCAAACTACCAACGTCATAAACCGCAATTTTCGCCTTCCATTCAATTAACTCAAAAATAATACAAGAACTTTTATATTATGTTACTTGCTGCTACGGAACCCTTCATGGGCGAGTCCAACTCGCATTTGGTCGGTTTTTTTAATCTACCTATCCACCAAATTTCTTTAACAATTATTATCTACTTACATTACATAACATGAGTATATGGCTGATAGCCATGCAGGCATTGTACCTTATGCTGACTTATTTATTATTGAAACAATCTAATATATAAAATTCTCGTGTCACAGTTTTTGTTGCCATACTCCTCCGAAACGGCTTGACCGATTTTGATGAAATTTTGTGAGCATATTGAGTAGGTCTGAGAATCGGCCAACATCTATTTTTCATCCCCCTAAATGTTAGGGATAGTCCACCCCTAAATTTTTTATTTTTATTTTTTAGACAAAAATTTTAATTTCTATTTTTTTATGATACAACATACAAAAATACATACAATCCTCAATTTTCACCCTTCTACGATCAACCCTTATTTTTTAATAGCCATTTTAGTAATTCAATCATTTTTTCTTTCCGGTAGAAAAATGATCAATCGTCATTTAATTATTATATTAATATATCTAATATATAAAATTCTCGTGTCACAGTTTTCGTTGCCATACTCCTCCGAAACGGCTTGACCGATTTTGATGAAATTTTTTGTGCTTATCCGGTATATCCGGTATCTATGAGAATCGGCCAACATCTATTTTTCATCCCCCTAAATGGTGCAGCGGGAACGGGATCTGACGCCACGGGTGCAGGGAAAAATTGGCGGTACGAAGTTCGCCGGGACAGCTAGTTTATTTTGTAAAACTTTAGATGGAACAAGATAGAGTAAACGACGGTGTCTGTGCTAGTTACGTAACCTTATACGGAAACCTTATACTTAAACGTACCCTATTTTTGGAATTCGTCAAACTAAAGTTGTTTCTGCTAACTCAGCTTCTTACCTGGAAATTAAAAACATACAAGTTGAATTGTGAGTAGAAATAAAAATAACTAAATGGTAACAGAGAAGACGTAGAAGTCATACCTTTATATTTACTTAAAAAAACATATTAAAAAAATATTTCCGTGCCTTCCCGTTTCATACTATGAGATATTCGTACAGTCAGCATCAGAAACATGTTGACGAGTAGAGTACTCAAAATAATCTTAAAACCAAAATTTCAATATTATATTGATAATTACAGTACTCAAAAAGTTGTAAGCATCCAGAGTAGTCAAACTATCTTAACAATCGATCTTCCAGAAACATGTTAGTAAGCAGACATCATTAATCAAACAGTACAGTACAGTAAAAGCAGTAATCAAACAAAGTGTTCAAAATATCTGGACAATGTCATTTAATCGCATTTTGCATCCCTTTTTTACTTATGTAGCCATCCTTTACAATGATGATGGGATAATGTGAGATAGATGTATAAGTTAGAAAAGGATAGAAAATCTGTCAAATTAATGACAATTTCTTTTGTATTTTTTATAGTTGCCAGTTGCTTAAGCCATAAACTATCCACTTGAATTGGTGAGAAAAGAGTATGAATACTTACGTAAAAAATAAAGGGTCCTGCAACGCAAGATACACCTATGTACTCAAAAATCCACTTCTCGTATTCTCTAATACGCATTATGACCAGGTTGAATTGTGAGTAGAAATAAAAATAACTAAATGGTAACAGAGAAGACGTAGAAGTCATACCTTTATATTTACTTAAAAAAACATATTAAAAAAATATTTCCGTGCCTTCCCGTTTCATACTATGAGATATTCGTACAGTCAGCATCAGAAAAATGTTGACGAGTAGAGTACTCAAAATAATCTTAAAACCAAAATTTCAATATTATTTTGATAATTAGAGTACTCAAAAAGTTGTAAGCATCCAGAGTAGTCAAACTATCTTAACAACCGGTCTTCCAGAAACATGTAAGTAAGCAGAGTGTTCATTTTCATATACACAATCACGCTACTCAATGGTATCTAGTCAAACAAAGTGTTCAAAATATCTGAACAATTTCATTTAATCGCATTTTGCATCCCTTTTTTACTTATGTAGCCATCCTTTACACATGATGATGGGATGATGTGAGATAGGTGTATAAGTTAGAACAGGATAGAAAATCTGTCAAATTAATGACAATTTCTTTTGTATTTTTTATAGTTGCCAGTTGTAAGCCATAAATTATACCCTTGCATTGGTGTGAAAAGAGTATGAATACGTAAGAAATAAATACTCGTATGATGTGTAAATTACTTGAAACCTACATAAGAAGATATAAGTCCACGCGGACTAAGTCACAGGCACAGCTAGTATTAATATAAATCATAGTATGGAATAGGGTTCCGTATTTCTAAATTTTTCTGTCGATTGAATAATTATTAAAAATAAAAAACACGACTGCTCCTGAAAAGACCGAAATAAGTTAACTATTTCAGAGAGAAAGAGAAAGAAAAGGTGAAAATTGCGGTTTATGACGTATAAAAAAAACTTCTATTATAAATTATAATCTATTATAAAAAAACACTCTATTATAAAATGTTTGTACAATAGTTTCGTATCTAACTGTACCTATTTTCAAAGAGTAGACATTTTGCGTCTATGTCATGTCGATGTGGTCATAATGCGTATTAGAGAATACGAGAAGTGGATTTTTGAGTACATAGGTGTATCTTGCGTTGCAGGACCCTTTATTTTTTACGTAAGTATTCATACTCTTTTCTCACCAATTCAAGTGGATAGTTTATGGCTTAAGCAACTGGCAACTATAAAAAATACAAAAGAAATTGTCATTAATTTGACAGATTTTCTATCCTTTTCTAACTTATACATCTATCTCACATTATCCCATCATCATTGTAAAGGATGGCTACATAAGTAAAAAAGGGATGCAAAATGCGATTAAATGACATTGTCCAGATATTTTGAACACTTTGTTTGATTACTGCTTTTACTGTACTGTACTGTTTGATTAATGATGTCTGCTTACTAACATGTTTCTGGAAGATCGATTGTTAAGATAGTTTGACTACTCTGGATGCTTACAACTTTTTGAGTACTCTAATTATCAATATAATATTGAAATTTTGGTTTTAAGATTATTTTGAGTACTCTGCTCGTCAACATTTTTCTGATGCTGACTGTACCAGGATTTTATTTGTACAAGGACACTTTTTGAACTGTTTTTGGGTTATAGTATAAATCAGACATTAAGATTTTTGCATAGGGGTATTAGGTACCTGCCCGTAAAATCCAACCAAACTAAATTATAGACAGGAAAAATAGGAAAGTAGTCTCAAATAGACTGTCAAGAAAAAATGCTTAGGTAAAGTAGAAGACTTAATGAATGAAATAAATTAAATAACTAAACTTTTCTCCTTCTTTCCTTTTGAAGTCATCATATAATCACGCCTTTATCCGCGGAGGGTTAGGCAGAGGTGAATTAACACCCACATTTCACCAATAATTGTAGTCACCAATAATAGAGGGTGAGCCTATTGCCATAATATTCCGGGCACTATTGTTGACTCGAGCCTATATCTGAGGCTGAGTCTGTGCTGTATATATCTGTTTCATGTTAAACAGCTCTATCCCTTAGTCGCCTTGTACACCACCGCATGGGACGACATGGGGTGGCCCAAATTCTTCTCTGCCGGGAACCACGCGGCTATGCCTTTTGAATCTCCTTTTGAAGTAAGCTTCATTTTTACTAAAAAATAAAGAACACTAGCTTTTGCCCGCGGCTCCGCCCGCGTGGATGTCGGTTATCGCGACCAAAGATAGCCTATGTCCTTTCTTATGATCTAATCTACCCCTATACCAAATTTCATCAAAACCGGTTCAGTGATTTAGGCCTGAAAGCGTAACATACAGATAGACAGACAGACAGACAGGCCGAGTTACTTTTGCATTTATAATAAAGTATGGATATGAAAGTATGGATAAACATTTCATCCTTCTATACTTATGCACTATTAAAATAAAGAAACAAATAGAAAAATAAACTCCGTAGTGTATTGGCAATCTTCACATGCAAATTATTTACAAAACAAACAGTTTTGAATTAATCCAAGGTTATCTTCTAAAATACCCGCGTTAATATTTATTCTAAAGTACATAGTTGTACTTGAAAAGACGATCTGCAAACAATACAAAGGTCGACTATGGTAATGGAGGCAGTATGATAATTTCTCGACACTGGATTACATAGTGAGGTTAATATTATTATACGAAAACTTTGAATTGTCAACCCTCGTAATTAGATTCAGTTATATTATAATCTTGGTGTAAGAAACCATCATGAACTTGGTGACTCAGTGACCTTGCAGAACCCCGTTCCTAAATCAGTAGGTATATCGGCTCGCATTTGAAGTCAGATATGATTTGAGATTTAGTTTTAGTCGGTAACCTCCCCTTCCGGCTCCGGCAGGGGGTATCTGAGGGGATTTCCGCACGAAAAAAAAAGGTGTATCGGCTCGCAATTGAAGTTAGATATGATTTGAGATTGACATGGTAAGTTACATGAATAGTGTAGCAGCACCCACCGGCAATTTTTATTTATATTTTGAGAAACCGATTATGACAATAATTAACTATGCACTCTTTGACAAATAATAGTATATTATATTGTATTTATATAACACTATTCTAGATGCTCTTTATTCACAGTTTTTTTTGGATATTCTGTGGATATTTTTCTTGGTCTGTAAATATTGTAGGTCCACCTAGTTAAACAGTTTCTGGAATGGTCAATTCTACATTCAGTTTCTTGGCAATGAAATAGATTTTAACCAAGGCAATGACCAAGGCGCTTCCCTTCCGGCGCTTACAAGCTCCCTGATCTCGTTGTACACCGTTGTGGTCCTAGGTTATTGTAACTTCCTAATTTCCTAATGCCTTATTCATAAAATGACTGAAAATATTTTTTACATATTTAATACAAGGATATTTTGACAGCCTCTGTGGTGTGCCGGTGGTGAACGCGGTCGCTGTGTTGGAGGTGCTGGTTCGATCCCCAGTCAATGCACATTTTTGTATGCCTATATGGTTAGATGACAGTAACTTCACAGAAATTATCGAAGTTCAGCTAAATTAGGCTGACGCTAGGAAGGCCGGTAGGTCAGCGTCCGTCACGCGCCGTAGTCCGAGACCCCCATATCTTATTGGCAGGGAGACGCTGAGAATCGACTCCAGAGTATCACTCAAAGTGCTGTCGAAGGAAGAGACTGTATCCGGACAGCGCCTGGTTGGTGTAGTCCTCAGCAGGTACGTGATTTTGGCAACAGCAAAGCACATTCGCAACAGCAGTACGGCAACGTGTACTGAAATGTTCTTGAACTGTTCCCGTGCAGCAAGGAGGAGAAGCTGGCGTAAAGTAATGGCCTCAAGAACTGCCTCCAGGAGGCTGAAGGTGCCGGGAGTAAGTTCGCTGAGGCCAGGTACGAGGGTTTTGAAGTGTATAAAGTGGTTGCGAACTTCTTTGTTGCAGGAGAAAACCTCCAGACCCTCAACGTCTGGAGTGACCGTCTCAGGCTTGCCGCCAATGATACCATCATCTAGGTATCAAAGATTAAGGGGTTATTCAAGCACCGAGACAAGCCCGTGAATGGCTAGGCTGAAGACAAATGGACCCCGCGGGTCCCCTGCTCAGCACTTGCGAATTATGTGCTGGTACATAACATTTCACGTTTATTTATCCTTCAAAAATGTAGTATAATAACAAAGTCTATGTCTATATTCAAATTAAACTTAATGCTTGAACAGACTATAAATTAGAAATGTCAACGGCTGCCAAATTCAGTCTTGTTGCTATTCGGTTATTTTGGGATTCAGTCCATTTGGGATTTGATCATTTTGGGATTAGTGAGATTCGAAAATCAGGCAATTTGGTTCTATGACGATTTGGGTTTCAGATGTTTTGGCATGAAGACAATTTGAATTTCAGGCGTATTGACGTCTCAGGCATTTTGGGAATAGGTTGTACTCGACCGAACCCGTCCGGTGAGTGTTACACTGTTTATGAGGTTGGTCAATATGTATAATATGTATGAAATCAGGGCATATATAAGTAGATGTTAAGACAACGAAATATTCGTAAAAAATCTACTACTCACTGAACTTGAGTCATGAAACAAAAACTATCGGACCTTTGTAGTTTGCTCCGCACACGACGCACATGACGAGTAATAAATAAAGTTGTACATCTGCAAATCATTCAGTAATATAGAACGTACATCAATACAATGCCGCTATAAGGTAGCGATTGATTGCATAAGCGGTAGCGAGTCACTTTGAAAATAATAATTTTATTTATTAAAACGCTTACTTTTGAGAAGAAATGAGCGAAAATTATATATACAATTTGGTCAGATAGGTTAGTAATTTCAAGTGTATATTTATTGTTTTATATTGGTTCACCTCGCCTGATGTTTTTTTGAGATTTGGCCTATTAGGTACATGAGACCGATTAGTTGTTAATGAAATGTGACATAGGATAAAAAAATTACCTAGGGGAAGAAACGCAGTAATATTTTCATTCTTTGTTGAATATTAACATTGAATATAAAGCATATTATGGCTATACCACCGCGGGTAGTATGTTGTTGCATCAAATTTTAATGGGTCCCTACGGCGCTGGTTCGGTCAGCTAGTTTATGAATATTTACTGACCTCTGAACATAAATCATCACTATCTTTAAAAGACTACGCAGCTACACCGCTATGTAGACTTTATCAATTCCACTACATTTCAGAAAAATATATTGTGCCTGTTGTGGATTTTGTACTCACTGGTAATAAATAAGCCCATATGATGTTCGCCGCTTAGCAATACCTGTATATAAGTAAGAATTGAGATCTCCAACAACTACTTTTTCCAACTAAAGTTTAACAGATACTCGTATGGACAGACAGGACATTACGTTTTACAATAATAGATTTTGCCTGTATTTTCAACTGTGTAGGATACTGCATAAAAAATTGTTTCATGTTAATTTTCGATTTGGTAAATTATAAAATAGACTAGCTTTTGCCCGCGGCTCCGCCCGCGTGGATGTCGGTTATCGCGATCAAACATAGCCTATGTCCTTTCTCAAGGTCTAATCTACCCTTATACTGAATTTCATCAAAATCGGTTCAGTGGTTTAGGTGTGAAAGCGTAACATACAGACAGACAGACAGAGTTACTTTCGCATTTATAATATTAGCATGGGAGTATGGATAAAATATTGACTTTAGCTTTGAACGACATCTTTCTACGCTACTTATTAGTTTATGAATATTAAAAGGTTCACCAAAGTCAATAAACAGTTTTGAAATAGAAAGATAAGGACATAAGTACTCATGAATATATTTAGTGAGAGTTCTAGTTTTAGAAACAACAGAAGCCCTCCATCATGAAGTAAAGCAGTCTGTCAGGTTAATGTCAGTCCCTACACTGTGAGTGATTGCTTAGAGATTAATGGACCCGAAAGCCTAAGAAGGTATATACCATTACCTTGTCTATTTATATAGCTAATGGTTAAATTTTCTGTCTCGCAATCGAGGAAACGTATAAGAATTCTCGCTACTTCTTTAACACATATTATGAGAAAATTTATAGTAGTAGTATTGTAAGTAGTAATATTTTCTTGCCTTCGGTATTGCCCTCGAGTTTCACTTCAACGGAGACAATGATGACGTGATTATGTTGGCCCCTAACCGAGTGAAAGCATACAGTGTCTTATTGCATCAGTCTATGTGTCCGAGAAGCTGGCGTACCTTTGTGAAGATATCCCAAAGACTATGATCGCCCTTGGCCACCAATATAGGCGATCTCGACGACAGCTATTTGCTTAACAGATTATCCGCTCCGCTAAACACGATGGCCCAACCTATACATCATAATTATGATGCTAAGAATAGCGGTCGGATACTAAGTTGTGATCGCCCATGATCTTCCTAGAGCGGTTTATGAAATAATTTCGATAGTAATTTACATGGCTACGTACCCACTGGACCCTCAAAATTCGACCTCATCTATAAATATGATCCACTGGATCTCCATGTTAGAATTGGACCCTCAATCTTGGATTTCATTTTTACATTAGTGTCCACTAGACCCTCTGTCAAACATCGAGTTCCATTCGACCTCATTTGTACATCTTCATTTTGAAAAAGTTAAAATACAATCACGCTCAAAAGTGATACGCACAAAAGTGATACGCACAAAAGTGATACTTCGAATACGTTTGTAATGGTAACTTATAACGTTTTTTTCGTGCGGAAATCCCCTCTGCCCGCACGCCGACTGTGGGTCGTGGTGCTAGGCCGGAGGTGAGGTTCCCCACGGACACCACCCCCACGGAGCCGGTAGAGGTGGTTATGTTGGACTCGAACCGACTAAAACGCACGCCGTCTTGGGTCCTTGGTTGCCGGAGGTGAGATTGCCAAAAGCTATCTCTCGCACCCCGGCAAACACAGGACCATCTCTTTCGAGATGGCCCCCTTCGGGTTGTGGGGACCACAGGGTTCCCATCTAGCCCCTCGGTTACGGGGAGGTGCACTTTGCGCCGCCACCGCGGCCTACTTCTCCTAGGGTGACAGGCGGCTCCACCGGTCACCCCCAGGCCAGCGCTCATGGAGGACGGAGGTCGTTCTGCGACTTCCGACGTCCGGTTCGCCTTCGCTCTGCGCAGGCTTCCCATGCCCGGAGTCTAGTCCGGACCCGACCGGTCGCCTCCTTCTCGAGCATTACTTGCTCGCAGAAGGAGGCGGCCGCACCCCAAGCGTTCGCGCATCGTACCATCATCGCTGTGAGCAATGTGGCGAGTGTGAGGACTCCCACCCCCAGAGCCGCCACTAGGACCCGCCTCGGCGTGTCCCACGCCGGGCACTCGATCAGCGTCGGAGGTCAGTCAGTGCCCTCCGACGGCCGAGGTGCCTGCGAGCGCGGGCGGCGCGATTCGCGAGTCTCGCTCGCTCGCACCGCCTCTCCCGTTCCGCCATCTCCTTCACGACCATTACCTGCTCGCTGAAGGAGACGCCGGCCGCCCACGCGTGAGCAGGGTGGCAAGGGTGAGAACTCTCACTCCCAGAGCCGCCACTAGCTCCCGCCTCGGTCCGGCCCATGCCGGACACTCGGTGAGCGTGTGCAGCTCTGTGTCCTCGCTCGCGTCGCAATGATGGCACTCGGACGTTGGCTCCTTTTTGATCCGACGTAGATGCCGCCCGAAGCACCCGTGCCTGGTGATAATCTGCGTCAATCGATACGAGAGGCTGCCATGTGGTCTCTCTAGCCATTTCCTCATGATGGGCCTTACCGCCTCTATGACGGCATGCCCTGCACGTGGTTGCTCAAAAGGGATCTCGTTTCTAGGATCCACGGTGGCGATCCGGCTAGCAGACTCGCCGCTTCAAAGGATATCGTGCGGTAGCCCCTAATTGCCCTGGAGGCCATCCTCTGCTGCGGCGCACGCAACAGGGGCATGAACCTGGTCTCCAGGGTGTCCGCCCACACGGGGCACCCGTATAGGTACCGATTCCTGATACCACAGTCAAACAGTTTATACGATTTTGTGGGACAATATATTAGTTCATAAGATGTATATGTACTCACTGTAAATAAAATAAAAAAAAACCCGCGTAGAGTCTCCTGCAGGAGTCCTCCGGGCCTCTCAAGTTGGGCAGCAGCCGCACCAGCGCGTTAGCTGACACCAACAGTTTGGAGCGCAGACTTCGGAAGTGCTCTCCGAAGTCCCACCGACCGTGGGGTACGAGCCCCAGGTATTTCAACTGGGGCTTGATGTCGATGTGAGTACCTCAAACTATCAGGCTGGATCCCGGGTGTGGCCGGCGCCGAGGGCCATGAAAGAACAAGGCCTCGGATTTGTGCAGAGCCACCTCGTAGCCCAGCCGCTGGATCCGATTCACGACTTGAGCAACAGCGGTCGTAGCCCTCTGGGTCGCCTCGCGGTGTGCAGCGCCACTCACCGTCACTAGCGTGTCGTCCCGCGTAGCACGTGACGGTGGCACCGAACGCGAGCTCACCGCGAAGCACCCAATCTTGTCCGATGTTCCACAGGAGCGGCCTCAGGATCGATCCCTGTGGGACACCGCACGACATCTCACGCCTACCGACACCGGTCGCACTTGGGTAGATGACGGCTCTCTCCGTCAGGTACGCCCCGACTATGCGGCGGAGATAGAGACGCACATCGTGGTACACGAGCGCCTCCCTGATGCAACTCCAGGGCAAGGTGTTGAACGCGTTGAACATGTCCAAGGATACTGCCAACATCACCTCGCCCCGGGCGACCGCATCCTCCGCCAGAGTCCTCACGCGCATGATGGCATCCACAGTGGAACGCCACCGGCGGAAGCCGTACTGCGTGTCCGCTAAGTCGAGCCCCACTCTAGAGAGGTGCTCGACGAGGCGCTTGGCAATGACTCTTTCGAAGAGCTTGCCCACCTCGTCGAGCAACACTATGGGCCGGTACCCAAACGGCTCGTCCGCCGGGCGTCCGTTTTTGCGGATAGGGACCAGTTTCCCCGTCTTCTACATCTTCGGAAACTGGCCCCGCTCCAAGCATGCGCTGAGGAACCCTCGCAGTCGGGGTTCGAGACCGTCTTCCCCTAGAGCTAGGACCCACGCACGGCCTGGAATGCCGTCGGGTCCCGCGGCGGTGTTCTTCTTGGCTCTAAGCCCTCGCACCGCCAGCTCTAGTTCTACCCAAGTGACCTAGGGCACGTCGCCGTCAATAACCACACCGGGCGCAACAGGCGACCGAGGTGGCGGGGTCATCTGCGGTGGAATTATTGGACTTCCGATTAACAATTTTCTACGTAACTGTACCTTTTCTTGTAAAAATAATACCGAACAAATAACAAATGAACACATATTTTTCCGAGGTCTAATAGCTACTAACAAAGGAGGTCCAGTGGAGTATTTTTATTTGATTTAACATTGAAGGTCCAGTGGGCACTTAAAAAGAGGTCGAGTGGGCACATTAATTATTATATTTTGAAGGAGGTCCAGTGGGACCTAAAAGTGAGGGTCCAGTGGGTTTACGTATGGAAGCCTGCACTATACCCAACTTCACGAAATTACCTCAATCCGAATGTTATCTGTTGTGTATGTAACTTTGGATAAAAAAATAAACTAAACTGTAGAAATGGCTTAAGCCTTCGCTATAATAGAGCAGGCGCATGACTCTGGCAAAAAATCGCAAGTATAAAAGGGCAATGTGCATAAACTTAGTTTAATGATTACAACATGTTCTTAAAATACATTTCGCAGTACTTACACACAAAGTTTTCTCTTAATTTTACATCCGAATTGAATACAGTTAGTAACATTCTCCTACACCGACTTTCTCTAACATGATATTTTTTCGTGTTAGAGAAAGTCTACAGGTCTAAGAAAATACTACCCGCAGACTGCAAGTTACTCCAATAGACTATGCAGAAAATTTGGAGCGCGTCGGTTCACTAAAGAAATTACTGCGCTTCAAAATACGTTGTATTCACGGTACTCGATTCAGGGTCTGTTGTATTTTTTATGAAGTCTCGCAAGAACATAACATTCTAACGAGATCTCCCTAGGGTACCCTGCTTTAACACGCAGATATTGTTCGCTGATTAGTTTTTTTTTCTGAAGCTTAATACTTCAAAGTATTATATTATTAGGGACGAGATGAAGGAGGTACCTACTTATAGATTAGATATTTAAAAACAAGATACTTACTGATAAAACTTAAATAGCTGAGACACTGGTAGGTCTATTCTAGAACTAGTAGAATATAAATTCAGCTTTTACGAGAAAATATTCCTGGAACATCTCTTATACATGCAAGAAGACATTATACTTCTATTTCACGATGCCTTTGACTTTACAAAAGCCCATCTCAGGTTGTTCAACATTTTCTGCATCTCTTTGATCGACTTTGATCAAGTTTTACATGCATCGTCTGCGTATAAGAGGTAATGTAGGTAACTGAGTTCTGAATTTTGACTAACTATCGGAAAATAGTGAATCAATATTCATTCTCTTTTACAACTATCAAAGGTAAGTAAAGACTGCTTATAAAATTAATGTAATATTACTAAGTTTATGTTGCAACTACAACGAATATGAGACATTTTGAACAACCGGAATTGGCGTTCGAAAATGTAGAGAATTTAGTGAGATGTAATGTACAAAGGCGAGCTTAACTCAGAATTGTGTTCTCTTCCAGCAAACCTAAGAGTGCACAGATGAATTGCTATACGAAGGGCAAAGTCTAGTGTACAAGAAAGTGGATATTTTGATGTAATAGGTATACCAGATGTATACCCCTGGTTATTACAGGCCTATTGGCCTAAATATACATACACACAAACATACATAATATACATATATAGTAATGTACATACAACATACATTTACCAACATAAAATATCTATAAAACAGCACTTTTTCTTCGTTAGATATAATGTATTTATGCAGTCGAGCGAGTGGTAGGGGTAGTTGTATTGCTGGAGTACAGAGGTGCACTGGACGCACAATGTACCAACTTAACCTGTGGATCGAACAAAGTGTGTTTCATTGACCCTACCATTGTAACCTATTGTTCCCACAGTTAGGTAGAATCACTAAGAAGAGGCGATACAAACTATGTAGATGTATTGAAAATCAATAGGTGTGGAATTTGTTATGACAGCAATGCGTAATTAATAACACGTCAGCGTATTATTGCTTACATATATTATAATATATCTCTTTTATTATAAATATTTATACGTCCATCCAGAAGTAAAAATTTACAGCTCACCGGAGCTCATAGATGATGCGTTCTGACAGCCTAAACCAATATTTGCTACCTTTGATTTTCACATTTGACTGCGTCATATGAAGTTACTACGAGTAACTTCATATGGGGCTGTGAGTTTGAACTTATGTATATTTGCATGAACTCTATAGTTAAATTATTTCCTATTCGCGAAGGTGCTCCTAAGCAAATAAAGTTCCTTTACCACGTTTTGAACTTGGTTCATGAATATTGGTTTCAAATAAAAATGGTCGTTATTTCCTTTGGCTATAAGATATGTTTGATATAGAGCCCGCCAGCACGTGAGTCTCCTCAAAGTACTTTTATAGTTTCCAGAAGATATTTACGAAGGTGAAGTTATAAAGGAATTTATGTACCCTTTGCTTATATAGGAGTATAAAACCAATAGATTAGAGGAGATTTTATTTCATGATGATTATTATTTCACTATTTCTAAACGAATTTAAAAGGCAAACATGGAAATGGCAGGAACTTTTAAATAGTAATGTTGTATTGAAATTGTAGTACCTATAGTCCCGCCTTCCTTGACTTTTATATATTTATTCATGAGCTATTAATTTGATGTAGGGCAAAATAATTCATCTAATAAAATATATTATACAGATCAATACTCATAATAAAGCTGTCTGTACCTAATGGCGGGTCATTGGTCTATTTACTCGATGTTCTGTATCGTTGAACAACACAGTAGAGAAGATCCAGTATGTCTGAGTCAGCCTTTTCATCAGACACAATATAAAAGTTTGCTTTGCATTACCGAAACTGCATTAGTTTCGCTAACATAGGTAATCGATAACCTAGTTGTAAGAATCTATCGAAAAATATTTTGCAGCAGTTGAATTTTCATAAAAACGAAAGAACTACAACTCGATATTATATCAAGTATGCAAAATATCTACTTACATTAACGTTTTGTATTTATATTCAACTAGCTGATCGCCGCGGCTCCGCCCGCGTGATATAGTTTTCTCGTTCCCGGTTCCCATGGGAGCACATTACCGGAATAAAAAGTAGCCCATGTTACTCGGGGATAATGTGGCTACATACCAGTGTAAGAATTTTTTAAATCAGATCGGTGCCCGGAGCCTATTCGCTACAAACAAACAAATATTTCCTCTTTGTAATATTAGTATATAGACTAGCTGACCCGGCGAACTTCCGCCAGCATAGCGTCAGATTCCGTTCCTGTTGCACCCTCTACTACATTAAACATGCATTATACAATATAAACATTCCTCTTGAATCACTCTATCTATTAAAGAAACCGCTTCAAAATCCGTTGCGTAGTTTTAAAGATTTAACCATACGTAGGGACGGACGGGTAGCGACAACGACTTTGTTTTATGAATACAGATCGTGAAGAAGTAAATATATCTCAGAATACTCAATTATACTGGAGAACTCTTGAAATTGACTTGCTAAGATTATCACATCACCCTTAGTGAGTTGGACTACACCCTAGCTTCGAGACAGTTAATAATAGGCTTACCTATATTGTTATACTTAAATTATATGGATAATATTTGAAAAGTCACCCATAAATCGCTTAGTGTTAAGTCTGGCTCAGACTGAATCAATTAGAATTTAAATTTTGCCTATCACAAAAGTTATCCATAGATCTAAAGTATAAGTCTGCTGGAGCAAATTGGAGACATTTATGTCAAAACTCATTAGGTATATAAGAAAACGACATGATTCACTACAAATGGAACATCAAAGTTTATTTTAAATATTGCTGATATTTAAGACTGTCCACTAGGAATTAAGGTACGATGGGGTTGGCATATCCTTACTGGATCAAAACCCCAAAATAAATAAAGATTAAAAAAATATATATATTGCTGACATCTGCTCTGGTGAAAACTTGACATGCTACAACAAAATGTATCGAGGCCTACGAATAATACATTATTCGTAGATCGGGAATATCGTCAATTTTCACCATACGTAGATGTAAACTGTGAGAACTTATAATACCTTTATCCCACGACATTAGTTTTATGAAAACAGATAGTTCGATTTGCATTTATCACTTTAGTTTGCAAGCGCTTTTAATCTACATTGAATTTCAGTATAAAAATTCGTATCGTTTTATTAAAATTGGCACTGAGGGTAGGCCTAATTTGTCAGCAGAGTACCTATATTATTATTTATCCATTTAGTATTTAATAAACAGGATTTTTAAATAACAATGGCAAGGCTTTTTATCTGCATATGCAAGCATGTTTTTTATATTTCTGTTTCCTATATGGGCCGAGTACGAATCGGTTAACGTGAGTGCCAATCATGTTAACATAAATATCATAAAATATAATGAGTTTCCGCATATCTATATCAAGATCCAATTACTACTTATTAATGAAATAGATATCTCTTTATTACTTTCTTAGTTTAGCGAGGTTCATTGCTTCTATTGATTAACTGAAGATTACTGTTTTATAACATGAAGAGGTAAGCTGCTGCATTGTGTAAGTAGATAATAGAAGTAGTCAGCCTCAAGTAGTGAACGCGATTGCCATCCAGGAGGCGCGGGTGTGATCCCCCAGTGCAAATATTTGGTATGCATGAATATGGCTATTTGCATTGGTCTGGGTGTTTCTATATATAATATGTATGTATTTATAAAAAAAGTATCTAAGTATGTGTATCCGCATTCTAGATTCCATAACACAAGCTAGTTAAGCTATGCTTACAATGGGTTTAGATAGCGTTGTGTAGAATGTTGTAGAATATTCATTTATTTATTATTGTATTTAACGTCCATGAAACACGATCACAATATTCACAATAAAGTCTTATGTAGGTACTGCGAGTAAGTTAGTACGCACAGAGGCGAATACTTTTTTTAGTGAAACAGTTTTTAACATTGTATTACTCTACCGTGTTATGTTAATAATTACCGCAATAATTTCAATAAAGCCTAGCGGTAGCCACGATTTGTGGCCATAATTTTACAATGTCAATCAAATATTTTACACACAAAATGATTGATATGACATTGTAACTTCACCATGTCATAATTTATTGAGGTAACCGCCCGGTAGACGGTAAGGTAGCGTGGCCCCAGTATTACAAATATACTTTTTTTTTTATACAGGACACGTCAATTTGATTTCACGTCGCCTGATGTTAAGCTAAAGGCAAAGTCTCGGAAAGAGGGTCACCATCGTAAACATTTACCATGTTAACAGTGGTGGCACTCAGCTTGACGGCCTCATTAGATGCCTTTTCACGCCCCGCTTAAAGGACCCGGGACTGTAGGAAGAAGGAAACTAACTCTGTCTGCCTATATTTCTATCTGTCTGTAGGTTACGCTTTCACGCCTAAAAGACTGAATGGATTTTGATGTAATTTGGTATAGGGGTAGATTAGACCATGAGAAAGCACATAGACTATGTTTGGTCGCGATAAACGACATCCACGCGGGTGGAGCCGCGGGCAAAAGCTAGTGTGTTATAAATTGTGTCAAAGTCTGGGTACAATAAAAACTTCGACTTTATATGATAGTAAAAAGTTAAAATTATAATTGACCTCACATCAACGTTTTTTTATAGATGTAAGTACCTAAGAATTTTCTTCTAGTTAAGAGTGAAGACATAGTTTGACATAGTTCCATCGACATAAAATAGGTAGTCCTCTGACGTCATCTATTCTTCGGTTTCCAATAACGCCTGGTCACGATAAAGTTGCTTTTATTTACTGTACCTATAAAGTGTTTTATAGGCACTATTTGTTTGGACGAACAAATTTATTGGCTGTAATACCATCCCCACTTATCAAACGAGAGTAATCGTTGGGTGTCGGTATCTGACACGATATTAGAAAATACGGATTCGAAATCTGATCTTTCAATGACAAGATGGGGAGCGAATTAGAAATTCTACGCGATAAGACGTTAACCAGATTACCTATTAAACCCTGTTAATAATGTGCTATGAAGTTATTGTAATTGAAATAAATATAGTACTTGAATAAACAG
The DNA here is from genome assembly GCA_914829495.1 of Eilema sororculum. Taxonomy (NCBI): domain Eukaryota; kingdom Metazoa; phylum Arthropoda; class Insecta; order Lepidoptera; family Erebidae; genus Eilema; species Eilema sororculum. The sequence goes on along the minus strand of OU618545.1, from coordinate 7,471,571 downwards.
ACGGCTGAGTGGCCCGACGTTGTCAGTAGTTTAACTTACATCCTCTTTCACAAATCTATATCCTTTCTAATTTTTTGACCAAGAATTTATGATCATTTGCTTTACAATCAACTGTGAATACACAGGTTACACACAGTTCAAAAGCTTACTGGGTCTTCCTGGTAGCTTATAAGTAAACAGATACTTAATATTTTTACAGTAGTTACAAATAAGCTGTTTTGGGGGCAATACTATGGAGCAAGTTCATACATCATCAGATGATTGTTTTTGTGTGATCAGCACCAAAAGGTGTAGTATTTTGCGACTCATCAGGGAACCACTAGTTTATGTTGAACAACCATCAGACTCTCTACATCTTAGCTTAGTGGTTAAGGAGTCGACCTTACAATCGAGATATCCCGGATTCGATCCTGGCCATTACACTACCGACGTGGACCCACTCCTAGCACAAGCAATTTAGCTTAGTTGAAGGGGTTAGTGGGAATATCAGTAATTTCAGTTGCTAATAATCTTTAAATAAAAAACTTGTATACACATTTGATTATGAACTTTAAACTGAAAACCATTAGTATGTGGATATGTGTAAAAAACGTCAACTCAATACTCGTAGTATTAGTATACATTATAGCTAATGCATGCTTCTAAATTCCTTACAAAGTTGGACAGTGATCGATCTTAGTTCTACAACCTTTTTCTGTTAAAAATCTGCGTCGAAACTGCCTAGAACATAACTGGAAGCATTACTCACATACATACCGAGAAGAAATTCTACATGATTAATTACAGAACAGTTTTTATTCGAACACAGCTACGTTACTTATTCGAATTATGAACATAAGTGATTACATAATGCCCTCCATCCACGTTTACAGGCTTTCGAAATATGGGCGTACTATCAAAGGACTCAGTTGAGTTAATATGATTGATAATATGAAAATACTGCGTAGTATATAAAAAGAACCGCGAAGTTGCCGTCCTTGGTCCAAATAAATAAAATAAGAACATCAAAGGATAGATTAAAGCTAGGATAGAGGGTGCTTTTTTTTTCATTTGGCACTAAATCCATAGTCCATAGTAATATTATAAATGCGAAAGTAACTCTGTCTGTCTGTCTGTATGTTCGCTTTCACGCCTAAACCACCGAATCGATTTTGATGAAATTTGGTATAAGGGTAGGTTAGACCTTGAGAAAGGACATAGGCTATCTTTGGTCGCAATAACCGACATTCACGCGGGCGGAGCCGCGGGCAAAAGCTAGTATTTTATATATCTACAATCTACATTTTAGTTTACAATATCTGTACAGTCTACAATTGCCATCGGTATTAATATGAAGATAACAAAAATAATAATTGTAAATTAAATTCTTGATTGATTTAGGTATCAAAGTGTGAAGACCAAATTACAAATTTGTTAGTGTTTAGCAACTTCTGAGAATGTCTGTCTTTGTACAGAGTGGCGTTATATTTCAAAGTCATCTATGTACACTACTGTATAAATTATATCGAGTCATTTACTCTTAGATTTCCATTAAAGCAACAAAAGTAATTGAATTGAGCGTCTAAGATTTATCGATGCAACCCTAAATTAATCTTCTGCTAAAAAACTACATCTACTTTACGTCTATTCAAGATGTTATTAGAACCTGAATAAGTTGAGTGAACCCTGAAAGGCAATATCGACAGCAAGTAATAGGATCATAGATTCAATTTTACCGCCTAATCAATCTTTAACTACGGAGGATAAATCTAGCATCAATAGCCTATAACAGCTTTCATCTCTTTAACGAAGATTGTGTCCAATGTACAAAGATATATAACTGTACACCAACACAAATTCTATTCCCAAATAAAGCGGCTTTATATCCGCTTTTTGGTCACGTATTTCATGTGTCCGGTTCTGTTTTTGGAACTGAAATCCCGACTGCTTTTGCGGTAAAATCTGGTCAGTTATGTTGTAACAAATACATTCATAATATGTTAACGACTAGGAATTCAATTTTGTAAGTTGAAAATGTTGAACTAGGTAGCTCCTGTCACTCTAGATTAGTGATCCCTCTTGAGAATCTACTTATCGTTTTAGTGGAATAGTCAGGAACTCTCCTAACTTTATTTTTTATAAATTTGAGCCTTAGCAGAATTCGATATCAACTACGACAGAATATTTAGTCTTTCATTATTAAGCTTCTATGTGTCCAAAGGCCGGATTTACTTATCATGGTCCCAAATTGACCCAAAATATCGATAAAAGTATACTGAATAACATGAAGTACCATTTTAATTCATACCTTTACAAAACAAAAGTTTTTTTATCAAATTTAAAACATGAAAAATATCATACTGTTTATCTTGTTGATTGATGGCACTAGCTGCTACTACTACACTTAAGTAAGACAATTTGTACTTTTCTACTACTCAAAAAATATCATACCTAATATGTATATAGAATGTGAAATTGCCCAGGGTTTTCGTCTTCTTGCTTCTTCTCGTCTTCCTCGTTTATTTTCTGCAGGTTACTCCTATGTCGCAAGCGTTATTTACCATAATAGCAAATGAGCTACAGATGATTTTTTTTACAAAACTGTTCAGCGCTCTCTTGTTTAAGGCGCAGCTTCGACTTTGCTGCTTTTTATTGTTCACATACCAGGCTATGTCTCACTTTTTACAAAATATATATGTAATGAAACTAACGAGTCAATATTGAATAAATCTTTCGGTCAATTAATAGATACCTCTCTATCAAAGTCTAGGCAGTCATCCTCCCACGTAACTTTGAAACGGATCATTAAAATAGGATAAGGATGTCGACACGCGTCGTTTCCCGACGAACGCCAGGTCAGCGCTAGTGGAAACACTTCAACCTGAGAAATAAAACTGTCGAAGTCAGTGGAGTGAATCTTGTTCAATTTATTCTTCGCTAACTCTTCGATTTTTTAAGTCTTTTGTTTTTAGAACACAAATTATGATTTTCTAAGGTTTTAATCTGAGTCATGTATATTTCACAGCTGTTCACTAAACGGCGCCGTTGATGAACCAACTGATTTATCTTAGTATTTTTTTTCTGGATAGCCAAGTGTACCACGCAGTTAATTTTCATACTCATTTGTCATCCTCTCTCTAATTATATTCATAGCTTTTTTTTTTCAATAAAATTCATAATTTATTAGTAGGTAGATTTCAAATTTCATGAAAGAGCTTAATTACATTCTAACAATGCTAACATTTTCTTTCAACAGAAATGAAAGCGTACAACCTACTCAAACACTGCAATTGACAACAAAGTCCCACTAAATGGCGCACAGAAATATTCCAAGCAATTTCTCTAAGTAGCATTAACTTGAATGGGTCCTTTAATTAAAATTTACTATAAACATGAAAACATATTCGCGTGTGTACGCGGAACTTCTTACATACACTTTGCCCAGCGGTGGGATCGTGGGACAATGTGTAACTTTTTATTGTTTACATTTAGCACTTTAGGGGCCATAAGAGACCCGTGATTAAGTCAAGTGCCCTCATGGCGTTAGATAAATGTAATTATATGAGTAATTTCATACGTTTTCGCATGTTGTACAAACTTTATATGGTTATATTGGGAATAGGTATATTAATAAATGTAGATCTACAATTATATACCTAAGTTGTACGCACTAAAGTTAATATTACAGATTTCTAAAACAGATTACCCGGTGTGGCAAATTTATTCCGCCTATGTTTTTGTACCTATATATCTTTATTATAATACTGTCATCTAAAATCCAAACTTATATTGTAAAAACGAAAGTTACTCGGCCCGCCTATCTGTTACATACCTAAATAACTGAACCGATTTTGATAAAATTTGGTTCAGATTTATAGATAGATTTGCTATACCTTGGGAAAGGATATTTTTTGGAGCTTGTGCCGCGGACACAAGCTGGTATTAAATACATTCTAGATTACTCAAGACACAATCAAAATCATATTTAACGATCTGTACAAAAAGACTAACGTTAGTGAAGTTTATATAGAATCTTCATTGATTTATGCGCAAATCGGAGCTACAGTGCAAAATTAAAAATTTCATTAGCGTTCGTAACTTTTTCAATCAGATTTATGGAAACTGGTGCTATTAGAAAAGGAGAAAAGAAGCCGCTCGAATGAAAACCTTCCTGTGGTGTTACCTTTCCAATGGAATGAGCAAAACCTATCTTATTTTCTTTGAAGGAACATTGTTATCTATTAATAATTGTTTTTGCGTTGCGTCATAAACGACAAAGCAGTAAATTGCCTGCAGTAATTGGCTCAGAGGAAAGTTATGATAACTTCAACGCAAGAGCAATACACGTTACATACGTTACATGCATTCATAAGTGACACAAATCTCCGGGGAGTATATGCATCTTAACCTACCACCGTCCTTTTAACCACCAAAATTATTCACAAAGGCTTACGTTAAGTGCCAAGTTCGGTGTTTGTCGACCGTAATTTATATCCACCTACACTACATGTGGTAGAATGCCCGGGTTATCAGTCCTAGTTTCCTTACAATTTGTTTGCATGGGCCTTCAACCTCCATCAGCTATCCTTGTACAAGTACTGCTAAGATTACAGAGGCTTAGCTTGCAAACTGTTGCTCTAATGGCACTGTTATACTGTGGTTACTCGTTAAAACCTCTGTGGTTAGGACTTAGTTCCTACTAGGTATATTGTAGAGGTATGCTAGTATTAGTTGACTTCACGATCATTCATAAAACAAATAGTAGATTACCCAACAAGTGAAATAAAGAGCGAGGGATTCTAGATAAAAACCTGAGTGGATTTAGGGATACAAGAGCAGAGATGAATTCTTTTTTTACGTGTTAGGTACTCTATTTTTTATCATTGACTCCAAGAAAATAAGACAGAAAATAAGCGGCCCTATATTTTTCTTAATTTTAAACTGAGCCATATACAGCCTGTTCAGTTTTTTTATGGTTTTTAATACGTCTTTATACCGAGAGGTACAACCTGCTTGCATGTTTTTTTCTTTCGAACTATACCTAATCCATATATTTACACATGTTCCAAATTCATTTTTTTCACGTTTCAGTGCATTTTATGCACTTTTCATGATGAGGCCCTTTTTCGAAGGTCAATGGTACAAATATAATTATTGTTTTTTTTTTATACAGTTTAGGTGGCAGACAAGCTCACGGCTTACCGATACCGATGCTAAGGGGTTACCATACTTTATGGACGTGTACAACACCAGGGGTGACACACTAACCCTTGTTAGTGTGTCGCAATTAATAATTAAAGAATGACATTTATTATTTTCCCAATATTGCTTACTTAAATTTAGATAGGAAACAATGATGCCAATTCTGATGTGACATCTCTTAACTAAAAATAGCTAAAAGTCTCTAAAATTTAGTTTACGCCTGTCAAATGCCGTTTTGTATTCTGTGAACACACGACTAACCTAAAATTAGCTTGACACGACCAAACTTAGCGAAGTTACTAAATTTAGTTCATTTTTAGAGAATTTGTATTCTGTTGTACGTTTTAAGTGTCAAAAATTCACTATAATTAGAAATGTCACACTAAAATTAGACGGCACCTAAATAACTGCCGACTAAGTTAGAGATAGGTGTAGTTCTACGAGATACTTGGTCCAGAACCTCTTTACGGGCATGCTAGGCAATGGAGATGGCGGGCGCCTCTCTTCCAGAGGGCAAACACTGCCACCTACAGCAAATTCGACCGAGGCGCTGTAGAGGGTGGCTCGGAGATTTTCCTCGTGTCCCTCTCGGCCTTGGTCACTAACTTTGGCGACTTCAACATGATATTGGAGATAAAAGGTTACCCTTCACCTGGAGAGTCACACCACCGCCACCCTGGGCTTGCTTCTGCTGGAGTAACTGCTAGCCCTAACCGTTACCTCTAGGCTCTTCTAGCAAAACCGCCGACCATATGGCAGCATTAATAGTAAAAATATGTTAGGTATCACTGCACTCTGATGCCCAGCGGCCTCTGGCCTGGCAGTAGTTCATTCGACTGCTACATCAGGGGGCACGGGTTCAATTCCCGCCCAGTGCAAATATTTGTATGCATGAATATAAGGTCGAATTTCTCACACCTACGTCTATTTAAATTGTTCTGGGTGTTTCCGTGAGCATATTAAGCTATTGGTCCTGGTTGTCATACAAACATCTAAGAATCTAAGGCAATCCTTACAGGTAGTTGTAGTTCTGAAAAGTCCAACCACTGGCAACTGCAATACTTTGATATCAATATACTACTATTTGTTCATGAAACTAATTAGTTGTGGTCACATGGCAGTCGCTTCACGCAAACATGATGCAGGTTTTATCATGATCAGACTTAAAACCTGCTGCATTAAATTGACTACATTTGTGTGAATTTCTAACAAACAGGGTGGTACCCATAGACCAACTCGATTGCACAACTGGTTGTGAGGACAGACATGGATTAAAAACATGGGTTCAGAATAGTTTAATTAACATAAAACAGGGATTTTTATAATTATTAGGAATCTTCTTTTATCTTCAGCACCGTTCTTTCTCAAAACAACAGCAATCACTTCAAGCAACAGCAATCACTTGAGCACTGTGTCGAATCTTCGGTACTTCTCAGCAAGTTATCATAGGAAAGATGATGTAAGGGCCTAGGCAAGCCGTGTTAGTTCCTGTAATGAAAATATAAGTATTACGTTGGGTTATAAAGCGTTAGGTAGTAGATACTTAGTACAGTTTAAATTGACACTTTTTATTGCTTCAAGATTTGAAAACCATTAAATAATTGAGGCGGTCCCAAGTATAACTGAAATCTTCTACTTGATATAAAAAAGATTTAATAGCGGGTCTCCTCTTGTTGCCCTCTTTGAATCACAAACATTTTGTGCCTTTCTTTTCACTGTATAAAGGCATTAAGCATGCAATACCCACTTCTTTCTTTCAATTATGGTATAGGTTTCTATGCTATGCTCTACATTTCCCATCACAAAACTTGTAAGACACAATAGGCATATAGGCAATCAAATATACTTACATTAGGGACATGCTCCCACCGTTGCATGATCTGCAGTCTATGTTGTTTAGGCTGTTTGAAAGTCCTGCCTTAAGTCCTTACAGTTTGAACCAGCAACTGTTGTGGCCTCTTGTGGGCAGTCTTGTTTCTCTCGTCCGTGTTTACTTTACTTTATATTTTCTTCTTCTTATTGGCTTCCGCAGCGAATCACCGCAATTTGCCAATGATGCTAGTGAAGTACAATGTAATGGCGAAATGTCAAGTTTTTCCAGAAATTCTACCAGTGCCACGTTAGCCACGCCAGTAAAAGAGTCTACTTTATTTCTTTTGTAAATTTTGGATATCAAGAACTTATTTAAGATCAACAACAAAATGTTGATTGACAAATTGACTTCCACAGATTCAATCAAAGATAATTAGTTTATTTACAGGGTTGCCAGGAACGTTAACCGAGTAAAACTGTATTTACTTAGGTTTGGCTAAGAAAAATCACAGTTTCTTTACTATTTGATCAATATTACGCATTTATTAACATTTGTCGGCATTCTAAACACCTATAAATATGGTTTTTAAAGATTTTGTGAAAATCCCCTTTATCATTCATTCTTATTTTTTTAACACCGGCAACACTTTCATATTCAACTTTTAGCGATGTCATATTCAAATTTAAAGCTGTCTTGGAGAACACTAAGTTTAGTTCGACTAAACAACAGAATACCCATATGTCAATCACTGAGCTAAAATTAGAAAATTTTAGAGAAATTTAAATTTAGAGACGTGCACATCAGAATTAGCACCAATGTGTAGCTTATAAACTGTTTATTTTTCACCTCAAATCATAAATAAAATCAAAAAGATATCACTAACTTTAATACCTATGTAAAATCGGAAAAGAACTTCACAGTTCACATTATAATTTCCATACATTATCAATATTATAATAAATCATTCACCACATCATTAATGTTATATTTCTTTTCTCACTATGTAGTAATGAATCAGTGTTATAATTCCGTAGTGTTTATATGGTACATGCGGTTATTTGGTTGCGAAATTAATGGTTACAGCTTGTTACATGATGCCAGCAACATCCGTGGTTTTATTGAGTACATCCTATGGCTAACCATTTATATAATTCATTATGATGAATTTCAAAGCATGAAATTTCGCTGATATTTCTATAGGTACAGTCAGCGTCAGAAATATCTTGACTAAAAAGTCTAAAGTTTAAAACTAAGGTATTAAGAGTAAATCAAACTGGGCCTCGATTCTACTAAAGCCAAACGGCATGAAGTCCTAGACGTTAAAGCGCTGCGCTGTGCTTATAGTTAAAAATTAAATGACTTTTTGAAGAGTGAGCGAAAAAGTGTATTGAAAATTTTTCATTTGATTTTGGACTTTAGCTGCATAGAAATAAAGTCTACAATTTAATATCATGTTTTGCGCTGACTATCGCACCATAATTTAGTAGAATCGAGGGCCTGTTTTATTGATTTAAATTGTATTACTGTTATTAAACTTAAGGTATGTACTGAAGGTTTATAAGTGCCCGGTTGATGGCAATAGGCTCGCCACCTATTACATTGGGACCTAAACATAAACTGGCGAAATGTGGGTGCTAGCACCTCTGCCTACCCCTTCGGGGAATACAGGCGTGAGTTTATGTTATGTTATGTTATGTTATGTACTGAATATCAGAACAATCCGTCAACAGGAGGGGGAGGGGGGAAACCAAGGAATTAAGATTATTTTGAGCACAATGTTCATGAACATCTTTCTGTTACTTACTGTATACGGTAACCATAATGTCATTAGATGAAGCCGATAAAATAAAGCTAATAAAATAAAATAACTTCTTATAGAACTTGGTAATTGGATAAATAAACAAGTGCAAAATAATTATTATATTAGCCTCGGCTCGGTCAGCTGATTCTCAAAATAACAAAATAATTAATACTTAATTGAATAAGAATTACCTCTGTTTTTCTTCCACTCTCTAAACCTCCACTTCTTGTATTACGAACCAGAAGTTTAATATATATTCTGACAATCACAGGTAAAGTATTGCAACATAAATAGTTTAAGTTCACCCCATTTATCCAACGTGACAACATCCATACTTCCATTCTAATATTATAAATGCGAAAGTAACTCTGTCTGTCTGTATGTTACGCTTTCACACCTAAATCCCTGAACGGATTTCGATGAAATTTGGTATAGGGGTAGATTAGACCTTGAGAAAGGACATAGGCTATGTTTGGTCACGATAACCGACATCCACGTAGGCGGAAACGGGCAAAACCTAGTAAGTTATAAATAAATTATGTTGTCACGTTCTAGTTTTCACAAATCCCATTCAACCAGTGTATATCCTGCATCATCTATGTTTACAAACAGAACTAGTGAACGGTAAACAGACCGATACGTGGGTTTCATTTCATTCAACAAAGTTAATTATAGCTGGACAACAATCTATGTTTTCAACTCGTTCGATCGTAATTGTACGTTATAGCACGCTTCTATCAAATTCCAAACAACGTTATGTCTTAAAATAAATTTAATAGGAAGCTAAAATAACAAATTACTTCTTGGTGTTTCACCTATACATCCATATCCATGCTAAAATTATAAATGCGAAAGTAACTCTGTCTGTCTGTCTGTCTGTATATTACGCTTTCACGCATAAATCACTGAACCGATTTTGATGAAATTTGGTATAGGGGTAAATTTGACCATTAGAAAGGACATAGGCTATGTTTGGTCGCGATAACCGACATCCACGTGGGCGGAGCCGCGGGCAGAAGCTAGTACTATTATATAATTGTAAATTGGAAATGTTTGTTCACGATGGACGCAAAACCTACTGAACGGATTTTGATGCGGCTTTTTTATTAGAAAGGTCTTGATCAGACTTGAAATCTTACGTTTGTTTGATTGCAATCAAACAAACGTAAGATATAGGTTGCTGTGGGTCGCGGTCACGGGTCGTATTTCTGTGACCCTGGTACCTACATTGGTATGAAGTACCAGGCTCACAGAAATTTTAGGGAACTTTATCTGGGTCGCGGAGCAGTTTGTCCAAGTCGCGAGCAAAAGCTATAATAAATATATATATAGTATAGAAACTATATAAACGTTAATCCAAAGAAGCTGTGAACTAGTCTGTTTCTGCCTTTGAGTCTGTTATTTCTAAGACCTTTTGTGTTCTACTACTTCGTTCATATGAAAACATGTCTCTGTTACATAAAGCTATTTGATGTCTATTTCATTTTCTATTTCACCTAAACAAATATAAGGTTACGCGTAGGTATTTTTTTTATGAAAAGTGATTTTATAGGGGAGAATAAATAAACTTAGGAATAACTGGTCCAAAAGCAAAGATTCATAACAAATCCCGTCTTTAAAGTTTGTATCAATAGTGTATCTGTCAAGATTTAGCGACATTCATTTCAACGTTCTAAGCATTGATATATTTGTTACTAAAGGTTCTAGGAAACACCGCTCAAAATAATAAATTCTACTACCTAGCTGTTATATTGACTTCCTAAGAATTAAACAAACCTTTCGGTCGTAAAAAGGTAAGAAAAGGGTTTAAGGGCTTTTCGTCTTTCTTGAATATTCAATGAATACATAGTATGAGTAATACTACAGAACAATTCATTACTATTTCAGACAATGTCGATGCGAAGAAAAATTTTCCACCACATACCAGTGCTGGTAGATACTAAGTACAATAAACTACAGCTAAACCCGGTGTGCACTTCAAGTAATTGGAACTATCTGGTAAGTAAGTCAGACAGACCATTTATTTCGACAGTCTCCCCATATGTTGTGATTAAACTATGTCACTATTTGCCAAAATATTAGGCGAACATGCTAAGATTTTAAACACATCTATTTCAGAGGTTATTAAGTTTTTTAATTAATACCACTGCTGGTGTTTTAAGACTATATTGGTGGGTAGTTGTCAAAATGTTAGTCGTTATCAATGGTACCTTTAGTTTACGAAGTTTTTTTATACCACTTAGGTGACAAACATACGACCCACCTGATAGCAAGTGGCTATTGTGGCCTATGAACGTGTGTGTGTGTGAACAGTAGGAGCATCAAATTCGAATTCCATATTTTAGCCGTTTATAAAACCACAGTAGGAAGCTTATTCCATAGCTTGAGCGTGTCTATACTATGATCCTTTTATACTGTGTACAGGTGAACGAATACAAGAAGAGAAAATCTATGTACAGTCGCAAAGGAGATACGATCGCACTTTTTCGTATAGTAAAGCTATGTAAAGTTGTAACCGTAAACTTTGTTGATTGCGCAATTAAAATCTAATTACCTTAGCTTAGAGAATACATATTAAGTCGTGTTATAAAAATATGGTTTCACAACAACTTATTACATTGAAGACTATTCTAACATTACGCCGAATGAATTGTGGTGTTCAGTTAATTAGGTACAACTACATACAATGAAAAGCTCTTAAGCGTTCAACAGGTGTAATCAAGTGATTAGCTACATAATAAACGTAATCCTGGCTGTATATTAAAGGCAATTTATTGTTGAGGCTTTATTCCTAAATAGAGATCATTAGATGAATATTTTTGTGTTGAGAATTTCCACCTCTTGTTTCAACGTTCCCAGAAAGTATTGTTTTAATTATGTACTAAGAATTCACAATGAATATTGTTAGAATTCATTTTGGAAAAGAGATTATAATTTTAAATCTTAATATTCACCAGATTGATTTCTTTTTCTGTGTGAGTCTGTTTTCTTTTTCTTAACTACTTCAAGGGTTCTTAAAATATTCTTCTATTATTTTCGTAGAGAAAAATAAGTGCACGAATATTGCACACATTGAAGTAGGACTATGGAGGCAGGACACGACGGTATTCCCGTCACAATTGAGCAGTTCGACTGGGGAAGTACCTCCACCATACAGAATACCGCGGCCATAATAACCACGTGTTGTGTTCCTGACAGTGAGTGGGGTAGCCAGAGCTTATTGGAGAATTTTTGTCAGTGGCAAGACGAAAGGCTTGTCCTGCTTTGTCTTCTGCACTCATGGCACCTTTCTGTTCGTACAGGGTCGGCAGTACGAGTGTCACTCCCCTGGTGTTGCACAAATCCATAGGCCACGGCAACCATTTTCCTTTGGGTGGGCCACGTACGTCTTCCACCTAAGTTGTATAAAAAATAGACACGACAATTTAATAAGTGCCTCATCCGCTTGGCAGTGTTAAGTTGTAGTACAGAAGCCAGTTGATTGTTAAATTACACCATGAGATGAAGTTACAGTGACAGTGGCAGGAATATTTTTGTTTCTTTCAACAATATTATTGCTTGGCTCAATAGCTCAGTTGGAAGAGCATTCCCCCTGTAAGGGAAAGGTCGCGAGTTCAAGTCTCACTTGAGCGTTTCATTTTTTCCGATGTTTTTCGAACTTTAAAGTTAGCATTAAAAATGCTATAAAAATCAGTCAAATATTATTTCATGAATAAATAAATTTCAATTTGGTAGTTCTTATGGAAAAACTTGAGACGACTTTCTTGCTTTGTTCTTTTCGTCGATTCGCTATTGCAATGCGAACCGCCAAATCATTAAGATTTGATAAGTAGGTATTCCAATGCGTACATTGCAGTAGGTACATTGTCTGAATCCTGCTATACTAGCAGGTATATTAATGTTATAAATGTGAAATTTTGTGAGGATGTTTGTTTGCCATCACTCAGAATAGGTTTGCCACAGCCCAGAAAGGAGATACGGTCGCACTTTTTCATATAAAGTTGTTGTATGTAAAGGTGCTACACTGCAACCGTATCTTCTCTGTCGTTCTTCTTTCATTCAAAACTGTAATTAATCCAAACTGTCAATTACAGTCTATTCCAGACTCTAACTCTAAAAAAATAGCTAACTTTTATTCTGGCAATAGGCTGAGAGAACGGGATTAAAGTTCACACGGTCGAAGCCGCGTGTAACAGCTAGTAATTTATAATTCTTGTATTCAGAATACAACTAAATGGCTTATAAAATACGATGCGTCAAGTATACTCGATTCAGACGTTTATTATGTATTGTAAGTACTTCATACTTCGAAGTCTTCGTAGTATTGTTCGGATAGCATCTTAATAACCTATTCTTCGTAAGAATACCGCGTAAGATGATTCGAAAAATACCGCGCATATTCGCTCTACAATAGAATATTTCGCTAAGGTATTCGCCATTATTAACATGCAAACCAATAATTGGAAGCTGTTGTTCACAATACAAGATCAACCATTGTCAGAATAAAAGCCTCGTTTTATATCAATCGTACAAATACCTACGTTTATATACAATAGATTATGAGAGGAATATCCATGGAAGAAAAGATAATAATTATTGATGGTATTATTATAGATTTGTATGACAAGCAGTGTATTGTGTGGCAGTTTATTTGTGATGTACTGAATTTGGTTGAGAGCTGATTGGATAAACAGCCGTTCCCAATAACATACTTACAGTTCAAGATAGATCGCAACAGTCAAATTTGACGTATCGGCTGTTTAAATTCAAAACATGGTAACTGATTTTTTTGCGGGAAAGCGCATCGCGGTATAATTTCATTTTTCGAAATTGATGTGAAATAGGAGTTACTATGTTTTGAATTTAAACAGCCGAGCACTTTATCCGTAGATGCGATCTATCTTTAACTGTCAGTATGGTATTGGGTACGGCGGTTAATTAACCTTGCTTGATTTTTGATAGCCGCATTATGTTTTGTGATTAAAAGCTGTCTTTGTTGTACATGATTAATAAACAGTAAATCTTATGCCGTTAATCCTTCTGAACAATAAAGTATTGAAGAGTATATTTTTTATTGAATATCGATATTGATACTTTAACGGTAAATATTTCTTTTTTACGGCCGACTTGTGCACTTCCTTATAGCCTGTCCATTGATGGATGGTCGATAAAACAGCGCCTTGCATAGCTGTAATGAAATACCATAGTGTGGATATGAATATATCTTGAGACTGTTATATTTTATGATGTGTATATCCGCTCTGACCCCATAGAGAAAATGTTCAATATCTGTAGTGAATGATGGTATCTAATTCTGTAAGATAAATTTTTCGTAAGTTATTATCTAAATATAAGTTTCCTGCCAAGAAAATACAAATAATACTTCCTACTTCTTAATCTAAACTAATGTTATAAATGCGAAAGTAACTCTGTCTATCTGTCTGTCTGTCTGTCTGTCAGTATGTTACGTTTTCACGCCTAAACCACTGAGCCGATTTTTATGAAATTTGATATAGTGGTAGATTAGACCTTGAGAAAAGACATAGGCTATGTTCGGTCGCGATAACCGACATCTACGCGGGCGGAGCCGCGGGCAAAAGCTAGTCTGAACTAAAATTTGGTGGCAAAATATATTACAGTCAACATATAACACTGGGATAGTTTGCCATGGTTGCGAGGGTGGCACCAGAATCCATACAGGAAAAGCTGCGGACCTCAGCTTGTTCGTAAGAATTTAAAACTCATATACGCTGTTGAAGGTATTTACCATACAATAACTTCGTCCAGTTCTTTATCATCATCATTTAAATTAACTATAAACTTCGACCATTATTGCAGTGTCAATCATTTCGTTTATACTCAGACAAGACAACTGCTGGCTATCGCGAGGATAAGGGTCATTAATCAGTCGTAATGGTTCTACTTTGCAAAGTTCAAGAAATAAATGGTTTGATAGTAGGTGCAGAGCGGTGCGGTTTAGAGATTTCTTAGTAAAATCAATGTTTTCACTGAGATTTAAATGAAGATTGAATTCACATTGATGTGATTGTAAGCATTGCGGTAGAAATAGAACAGTAATTCCTGTGATTATATAAATATACTATAATTACTACAATCATTTATTAACTTAATTAATATTATATAATTTATTGATTAATATTTGCATCGATATTAATAAATATCGATACAAATATATTAGTGAGCTGGCAACATCGTAAATGAGCGGCGATGCGCGCGCGAATGTCAGGATTACGATATAGCATTTGGTGACGACCAGTTGTCTGTATAATAATTTTTTACAAGGAATAAATCTATTTATATTATAATAATCCTGTAGTTTTTCTGAGTTGGAGACCCCGATCCTTCATGATATTGTTATCAAGCTGGTATTTAA
This sequence comes from Eilema sororculum, assembly GCA_914829495.1. Taxonomy (NCBI): domain Eukaryota; kingdom Metazoa; phylum Arthropoda; class Insecta; order Lepidoptera; family Erebidae; genus Eilema; species Eilema sororculum. Next base: position 7,456,382 of record OU618545.1, on the reverse strand, counting down.
ATTGCATTATTGATTATATTGAGATCATTGTGAATAAACGGAAATAGTGTACCATTTATACTGTTGATTATTGGCACTTAGTGGAATTTATTGATTCACATATTGAGTACATTTCTTGTATTTTTTCAACAGTGTTTTTAAATGTAAATGCTAAATGTAAACCTTTGAGAATGCCGCAAGGCGAAACCATTCAGGTTCAATATGATAAATACTGTGGAAAAAGTACAAGTGTTATCAATATGTAGAAATAGAGTAGTTATTTTGTAACAATTGTAACAATTTAATGAAAATATTAATGCAAGAACAGGCTGTAAATAGTACAGGTACCGGTAAGAGATATAACTTTACTTATGAATTTTCACATCTAGACATTAAAGAACTGTCAATAAATTAAGATGTAACTTCATTTATTGACAGAATCCAATAATATTGAATCCAGTATGAACACAGTTCGTGAAGTTATAACTCAGCTACTAAAATATATTAATAGGGGTATGGTAAAAATACAATATTTCTATATCGCACGAGTGCGAATATAATGAGATGACCATAAGTCACGAGACTGTAAACAAGCATAGCAACTCCATTGTGCTCGGTCACAGCAACGCTTTTAAATGGCTTTCATAAATATTCACTAACTTCAAACTAGTCTAAAATATTAAAATAGTAATAGAATCGTTCCAGTACCAATATCTTAAAAAAATTGGATAAGATTAAAATGTCAGACCTTTTTCTCAATCTTGTAAACTAAGTCCGCTCAAGTTATTTAAAAGTTTCTGAATAAGAATTCAATATATGCAATTCTGTACGTTCAAAACTTAGGCAAAGTATTATCATACTTTCAATCAGTTCCTATTATTTCAGCTCTGAACGCACACGAATACATTCCAAAGTTATTCGAAAAAATTCAATGTACAGTCAGTATCAGAAAGATGTTGACGAACAAAGTACTCAACATGATCTTAATTTCGTTTTTGTTACCCCGTCCGAGTTGACCGATTGTTCTGATATTTGGTATACACTTTTAGTTCTGACAATAATTCCATATGAATCAATAAAACAGTTTGATTTGCTCTTAATACGAGAGCTTTAAGATCATTTTGAGTCTTTCTCGTCAAGATATTTATGACGCTGACTGTACTTACGCTGTTCAGAATTGAGTTACATTCGTAATCAGTTACTTTAGCGTGTCAAATATTCTTGGGAAACTTTATAATGATAGACATTTCTTTCTTCTTTTTCTTATTATATTTTAAGACGCAGATATAGACTATGATTAATAGATGCTGATTTTGGAACCATCTGTTTTATGTCTACCGAATTGATATTGCTCTTAGTTGTATCAGAAAAGAAATCAATCAAGACATGTTATGATCGTTAAGGTAATATTTTGTATCTACTGCTATAGATTAAGACTATAATAGAAAACACCATTACGATGCTAAAGACTTGATTGAAGTGTGTTTAAGACAAATATAGTATTGATTTTGTAAGTTTTAGTATGCTTAAATAAAGCTTGGATTGCTAATATTACATAATATCCACCATACTTCCCAGTATCATCGTACACAAGAAATATAAGCCAGTCTTATAATATTTTCAGTTAAACTGCACATTTATATTTCCAATTTTAAATATTCTTGCATCTAAAATAAGCAGAAGAGCTGAGCAAAAGACGTCCCTGCTCGTAACTGACCTGAATAAATATTATATATCTGAAAAGTAGTGAGTAATAAGCCGTGAAGATGGCAACGTTAATACTCTGCTTTAAACCACGCCTTTCCTCTTCTAGCTTTTATAATCTAATATTTTATAGAATAGTAGTACATTGCAACTTTTAGAGAACTTACGGAAGGTCCTCAGTTTTCCTCAAAACGATAGTATACAAAATACAACAGATCTCTGACAATGAAACAATTTATTTGAATGACTGGAATCCCAATCGAGGACAATTTGAAACCGTCTTCACGATTGTAATTTTTGTGTTCTTGATTTCAATTGCTTCAAGTGTCCCCCGAGTAGAAGTGGTCCTTGTGAATAGGAAGTGGAAATTCTTCCCAGTGTTTTGTGCCTGACTAAAGTCAGCTTTATGCCTACAGATAAACGGGCAAACAATATATGTATTACTAGCTTTTGCTCGCGACTTCGTCCGCGTTAAGTTCGAAATAGAAAGGTTTAGGATACACACTGCTCTTGTTCCCGCAACCCAGATAAAGTTCCTTAAAACTTCTGTGAGCCTGGTACCTACTTCATGCAATTGTACCAGGGTCACAGAAATACTGATCCCGTGTGCCGTGAACGCGACCCACAGCAACCTTTAACCCAAATTTTAAGCCTGATCAAGACCTTTCTAATAAAAAAAAACGCATCAAAATCCGTTCAGTAGTTTTTGCGTCCATCGCGAACAAACATTTCCAAATTATATAATAGAATAGATGTTGGTAAGAAAAAGTGCAATTATTTTTAGATATCATACTAACAGTGCAGTTTTTATGAAACGCAACGTACAACGCAATATTTTTATGGCCATATTGTAGCTACCTAATATTTCGTATCCGAATTTAAACTGTGTACATACATTGCTATTATATTAGTTTCCTCGGTTACTGGCAAATTTTTCCATACACTATAAAACGTACCCAACACAATGCAACGGAGTTTGAGAAAACTTTTAATAAAATACGAGTAGCTGTAATTCTGTTGGTTTGTTATTTTGCGTATTCCGCACTGCGTAACATTTTAATATTCACTTAGATACATTGTATTTCTAAAATATTATCGTATAATTTTACAATTGCATAATAAATTTATTCTATAGAAATAGTTTTTTGAAAATATATCCGAAAATCATTTGAAATTTGTGTAACATATTTGTGTCCATCTATTTTATTAACGTAATAATGTCAGTTATCTAGGTAAAATTTCCATTTAATAATAAATAAAGTATCATTAAACTTACGTTTGTTATGCCTAATGGCATTTTTGACAGGGTTTTTAGCAAATTCTATATTTTGAGTTCAAGTTTTTTTAAATAAAAAACTCCAAGAGAATCACTGTTCAAAGATAATTAGCAAATGGTAGTTATGTTTTACCTAGGTTAGCAAATACGTAAGATCGAGAGGACCCAGGTTCGAAGCCCGGCCATTACACTACTGACGTGAATCTACTCCTAACACAAGCAATTTAGCTTAGCTGGAGGGGCTAGAGGGAATTTTAGTAACTTCGGCTCTAATGTTCTTTTTTTATTAAAAAAAAGAATAGATATAAAATAATAAATTTTATTGCCATATTCAGCACTCAGCTAAAAGTAAACTCCTTTAATACACACAATATTAATAACAAAAGGTAAGAGAAAATTTCTATATTTATTTTCAAATGTGCGAAATCATTAAATACCTTTAATATGGCGTGATGAAATAGAACGCAGACAGGAAGCCTGGCGTGAGTAACATAATCCATAATATTGTAGGAGTGTTGAATGAGATATTTTGAGCACGCAAAATGTATCATGTTCGAAATAATGGTATCGTCTTATATCCACGGGCATATATATCAAAAGAAAGACTAAGAATTATGAAGCAGGTATGTTAATATACCTACGTGATCTAGATATTTTAATATTTTTAAATAAGTAAGAGTAGCTTTCAATTATGCCGGGTGCAAGGGGAACGCTCCCGTAGCCGAAAACCCCTTTTAGTAAGTACTCCAGGTACATAACACATTGGCATAAAAAAATCGATGTGGACAAAAATTTTTTTTAGTTTTAAAAAATATTTACTCTCCATTGCGTTAGTTTAGCTTTATTAACACGATGGGGAGTAAAATAAAATATGTCAGGCTTGATTTAGCTCAATATCCATACAAATCTTATAAATGCGAAAATAACTCTGTCTGTCTGTCTGTATGTTCGCTTTCACGCCTAAACCACTGAACCGATTTTAATGAAATTTCGTATAGGGATAGATTAGGCCTTGAGAATAAGCTAGGTTAGTCGCAATAACCGACATCCAGGCGGACGGAGCCGCAGCCAAAAGCTAGTAGTAAATTTGGCCGTGTTATTTCATTAATTTTAAGAATATCTACATAATATTTCACGAAGGCAATCCAAAACCTAATTTGCAATATTACTCACATAATGTTTATATTACTCCTCACAGAATAGAACGTAGCGATAACTTATTGGCTTTCCTAAAAATCCATTCCAAGCTCAGACACCCGAGGTATTTATCCGTACTTATACAGCACTTGTCGAAGGAATATTGGAAGCCCGGCACGCTTAATGAGAATAACACGGGAATACGAGACCGACCCATATGCTGATAAATTCCTACGCATAGCACTTAATGACAGAGGGGACTAAAAGGATGTCAGCGGTATTGTAGAGGTATTGGAGAATAATATTACTACTTTGTATCATTAAGAACGAATTTGTTTTGGTTTCTGTTGTACAGTATAATTTTTTAATGAAGGTTTAACGAGTTTAACAGGTAGCTGCCACATTTTTTGGGACACGAAAATTAAAATAAAGAATGGCCAGGTTCAAAGTTTTCGTATTCTTTAGTTAGATGCCAGTAGATAAATTTCGTATTCTGTAGTTGATAAAAGGTAAATCTTGGTTTTAGTCTCCGCACTATGCGAGTGATATTCGTAGGTGTGCTTCGTGGAATAGGAAATTAATTATTTTAAATTTTTATTTGAAGCCCACCTATGGGAGCACTACGAGTAAGTGGAATACTTTAGGTGCGCTTCGTCAGGGTGCGCATCATGGAATACCTCATCAAACTTAGGTATGTCCAAGTGTGGTAACCAAAATTTACATTTCAAATAATTAATAATTATATAACTGACAAAGAATATTGCGTATTTTTACTTTGTTTTGAAGAAGATAATATTATTGTAAATACTGATAATAATAGTAGATAACTTATTGTTTTATTAAACCAAGCGTTTCAGTGACTCATTCCTATGCCGCACCTTTCCTTCTTCCTACAGTTCCGGGTCCTTTAAGCGGGGCGTGAAAAGGCATCTAATGAGGCCGTCAAGCTGAGTGCCACCACTGTTAACATGGCAAATGTTTACGATGGTGACCCTCTTTCCAAGACTTTGCCTTTAGCTTAACATCATGCGAGGTGAAGTCAAATTGACGTGTCCAGTGTAAAAAAAATACGAGTAAGTGTATGCTCCCCATTTCAACTTAGAATGTTCTAAAATTTACAAAGTTAATAACTTATAAGATTTTGTTATTTAATCTGTAAATTAAATTTGCGTAAAAACTGTTGATACAGCGGTCACATATTTTTCTGGCCGAAGTTTTCCATTGAAGATCAACGACGCGACGGCGCCAGCATCTATCGCCTCAGCCCCTAATAGAGATGGCTTTGTTATTCGATTGCAATTGCTGTGGTCATGGGCTTGAATTATTCGAATATTATGTTAATAATACTGATTCTGTGCTTGGTTTATCTCTTATGTCGTTATGTGACGGTATTTACGTTGTCAGTGATATGGAAAGAACTGAATAGTGAAAAACATGCCCGGGATTAATAACATCGATAATGGGTCGTAATATAAGAAAAGTGTTTATACATGACGAGATTTAATTAAAATGAGGTCGTTATTAATGTTATTACGTGTGCCTTAACAACTCTAAATGGATTGAGCTCCTTTACTAATCGGTATTAACTTAACTTTAACATTAGAAAGAAAGAAAGATGCGTTTATTAAACACATGTTTTCTGTCACGGAGAGCATTCCCCCTGTAAGGGAAAGGTCGTGAGTTCAAGTCTCACTTGAACATTTCATTTTTTCCGATGTTTTTCGAACTTAAAAGTTAGCATAATAAAGGCTATAAAAAATTCATTCAAGTAACAGAAGTTAATCCTGATCCAGGAATCAAAGTCGCAGCATCATACTCTTTTCAATGTTAGTTAATGAAAAACATTTAAATGAATGAAAAAGAAAAACAGTGACATTTTAATCCATATTTTATTTTTGTTATCTTGAATTGACCTAAATAATCTAAATTAAGTTGTTTATGTGTAACTTTAGTCTTGAAATTTTATGAAATACTTGTCATTATTATAGTAAATCTGTGTGTGAGTACGGTCGCCGAGATTTTTGATGACGGGGTGACATGTTTGTGATGTGCCCCTCGAGTTTTGCAGGAGTTAAAAACTCTAATTACTTTTGTGGGATTAATCGCATAATAAAAGAAATAACCTTCAAAGAAAGAGAAGAATCGGCTATGCATTTGCCTATTTAAATAAAAAATAAATTTATAATAGTTTGATAAACTAAAAAACAGGCTTTTAGCACGCACTAAATATTACATTTTTTCGTATTCCTGACAGCAAACCCTTTCATTTGATACCCATATCATGGGGGTGGATTTCAAACAGCCAGTCCGCCATCTTGGAGAGGCCGCCATATTGGATTTGTAATGACGATTCATAGCTAGTCATTTGCCATCAGAATTCAGAGCGTGTGCAAAATTTCATCCTAATCGAAGACCGGAAAGTGGGTCAAATTAAGATTACAAGATTTTCTTACTTATGTAGTTACAAGTGAAGCTAATAAAAGCGTGTTAAAAATACTAATGCCTTCTCTCAAGATCTTCGGGATTCAAGCCCACCTAGAAGCCGATATACTGACGGCACTACAAAAATCGAATTAAACCAATTATCACTCGTAGGTGAGCAAACTTAGGACTTTAAGTGCCGCAATCAAAATAAGTACCTATTTAAAATAACGGGTCACATTTTAGACGGCAGCATACTAAATATTATATCTTATCTCATTAAATATCTTGCAATTCAAACAAAAAATCATTATTTATTTGACTTCTAAATAGACAGACTCACTGGAGTAATTTGAGAGACAAATGAAACCCTCATTTAGCCTAAAAAGAAGTCATTAACGACGAAAAATGAAATATCTTTCCAGACTGACAGGTATTTACTAGATATAAGCCCAACTAAAAATGGTTGGAGTTTTCTCAATTAACAGGTATAGAAAAGCTTGACTGGAGACATTAATATGTAGATACTTCAGTTAAATCCGAAGCTGTAATGCCCTCGAAGCTCAGGGTCCGGCTGCCGGCAAACCTGTATTACATATTTCCCGCATAACAAACATAACAAAATAATTAAGTTTTAACCCTTAACCTGCAAAATTCCATTAATTTTAAGAAAAGTTAAATAAACACGAGAAACATTTTAAAGGCTATAAAATAATTTGGCACTAACTACTATGTCACACAACGAGCAATCTTCAACGGTACTTTAAGATTGGATGCTATCCAAATGCAAGTGGTCAATACTTGTTTACAAATCACTACAGTGAAGTTATATTGTTATATTTTCACGAAACTTAACCGAATTGTATCTACTAAAACTGTGAGAGTTGTGTCGTTATGTGATCGAGTACGAAATGATAATGTGTACAGCAGACCTTGGTTATTCTACTGACAAGTCAAATGAGTTACTTTTTACTAAACGTAAAAACGGTAACTCATAAGGTAAATAGTATGATTTTTTTGTGACGTCTTACAAATTATTAGTCAAATCATTTACTATTTATAGGTTGGGTTGGTTATTAAAATAAATTAAAAAGAATAAAATAAGTAGGGGAGACTGGGGTCAATAGAAACGCGGGTCATTTGAAACAAGTCAAATAACTACGAGACGGATAGACTTAGCGGTGGGGGCCTGAGGGGAGAGAGGATCGGCGAACGTGTGCGAACCTGTAGTGCAGTGCGTGTCGCGGATCCCAGCGCGGCGGACATTTTTATGTGACTGTATTGGTTTTTTGCTACAAAAAGTAAGTATTTGTCATGTTTTTGTTTTGTTTGGTAATTAACAATCATTAATAAAATGTTTTATTGAACTAAACTACTATAATTTATAATTATTCTAGTCAAATTTAAAGAGGTTTGTGTATGCCTACAGTAATTGTTTTTTTTTTACTGAATTAAATATTTACAGATAGGATCATGGGGCAATTGAAACAAAATTCTTGGGGGCACCATTACAGTTCCACCTACTACACCGCCGATGTCCGAAATCCAACCTTGTGAAACTACCTTTATCTACAGTAGCCATCCACAAGCCTATTCAATATTTCTTCACCAGAAACAACCAGGCCAGGAAACTCATAAGAATGTTGATTAATTTTGTAAGTCGATCTCACTACTGAAATAAGTAAGTCCTAAATGATAAGTTATGGTCAATAAGTGATATATAATTATATAAATTCGAAGACTGACTTCGGGTGATATGATTCTTAAGATAAATAGTTCTTAGTTATGATTATAATAATAAATACTAATGTTGTACTTGGTGTTTCCATTGCCCCCCACCTTTGTTTCAATCGACCCAGGCCTGGGGACATTTGAAACGTTTGCCGACGTTTTCTAAAAAGCCTCTAACTATTTATTATAAGTCCATGGAGTCAAATAACAATTTTCACTATATAGCTAGATAACTAGACCATAACTAAAACCATTTTAGAAACCAATTCATTATAAAATGAGGCTACAATACTCGATTTTGTCGTAAACGTTCCAATTGACCCCAGTCTCCCCTAGGTACCGACGCTACTTTTACCACTCTTTAACCCCCGACGCAAAAACGACGGGGTGTTATAAGTTTGACGTGTCTGTGTGTGTGTGTGTGTGTATGTGTGTGTGTGTGTGTGTGTGTGTGTATGTGTGTGTGTGTGTGTGTCTGTCTGTGGCATCGTAGCGCCCAAACGGATGAACCGATTTGGATTTAGTTTTTTTTGTTTGAAAGGTATATTAGTCGGGAGTGTTCTTAGCTATGTTTGAAAAAAATCGGTCCAAGATGGCCGCCGCCACAACATGTCGGAATACATATTTCTTACTAATTCCCTCAATATGGGTATCAAATGAAAGAGCTTGACTAGTAGATCAATTTAAAAAGTATAAAATAAAAATTAAATTAAAAATTTAAAAAACCCCCGTCACAAAAAACACTTCCAAAAAGTTGTAAATAAATTAATAAATTTTGATTCAACGGTTGCCATGTCGGGGGACCTTGAATTGTTCCAATAATATAACGGAAAGCTTAACCAGTTAGGGTCCCCCGACATGGCAACCGTTGAATCAAAATTTATTAATTTACTAGCTTTTGCCCGCGGCTCCGCCCGCGTGGATGTCGGTTATCGCGACCAAACATAGCCTATGTCCTTTCTCAAGGTCTAACCTATCACTATACCAAATTTCATGAAAATCGGTTCAGTGGTTTAGGCGTGAAAGCGTGAAAGCGTACAGACAGACAGACAGACAGACAGAGTTACTTTCGCATTTATAATATTAGTATGGATTTACAACTTTTTGGAAGTGTTTTTTTTACTATTCTTAATTTAATGAGCTCGGGTAGATAATTTATTTTAACTGCAGGAGAATACCCAATTCAACAATTGAACGCTATAATACTACCAAGTGCAAATGTAACTTTGTAATCCTAAATGACGGATTACTTAGTTATTTATTACTAAGCCCGTGCCATGAACTCTTAAAACTGGTCAATAATTAAACGGCTGTCAGACTAGCAATGCAAAAATGTAACTTTGTAATCCTATGTATTTATTTATATGATAAATGATAAATGAAAATTATAATGATAATGATAAATGAAAAAAAAATCTGCGGTAGCCTAATGGTATGGGTAATGGACTGCTGCGACGAGGTCTCGGGTTCGATCCCAGGTTTACCATGGCACACACCAATGACTTTTCGATGCTTTTCGAAGTTATGTGTGTATTTATCGCAGGTTAATAAGTGCCCGGTTAGTGGCAATAGGCTCGCCCCCTATTACATTCCGACCTAAACATAAACTGGCGAAATGTGGGTGCTAGCACCTCTGCCTACCCCTTCGGGGATTACAGGCGTGAGTTTATAATGTTATTATATTTTTTTTCTAATGTATGAGTTAAAATAACAAAGTTATTTATGTAACTTTGTTACTATAACAAATGTAACTTAAAAAAGCAAATGTAACTTTGTAATCCTTTACATTTATATGGGATTACAAAGTTAAATTTACTGTTGGTAGTATGACAGCCGTTCAATTATTGACTCGTTTTGAGATTTCATGATATGGGCTTACCAGTAGTGGAGACACTGGGGACGCGCGTGAGAAACGCATCTGAAGTAGGATAGACCGATACAAAATTCAAAGTTCAAAATTCAAAAATATTTTATTTTGCATAGACCATTAAATCGGCACTTACAATATGTCAACATAAAGTAAATATTAAATACTAACTAATACTAGTAAATGGACCACCGGTTCGAAACGCGGCCCAGACCTGAGAAGACTCCGGCAAGAAACTCAGCGGGCTTTTTTTTTGTCTGTTTACAAAACATTTACTTAGCCTAAAACTTATGGCCTAGATACAATGTTTTGCTTGAGTAGCATAGCTGAGCGAACAGCTCATTTCCAAGCTTGTTTATCGTTTAAATATTCTTGGATTTTATAGCCTTTCTGGCACAGTTTGCTCTTTACTGTATTTTTAAATTTATTAACAGGTAAATCTCTGATTTCATTAGGAAGCTTGTTAAAAAAGCGTATACAGTTGCCCTGGAAAGAATTACTTATTTTATGGAGTCTGCTATGACAAACTACAAGATTGCTTTTATTTCTAGTATTTATATTGTGCCTGTCACAAATTTTGCAATATTTTTCCTGACAGTTTGCAGTGAGTAACCAGCTCGTATTACTCACTTCCGTACATGACACTTGAAATAGTGCCAAAACATTGAGAAAAATAAAAACATGGTGAATATCGCGTTTATAACCGTAATAGTAACTTTTTTTAACGTTAGTAAAATAACAGCAGAGCATTCTCTAAGTCACTGGTTTTTATATTTTAGGTGGCAGAATCCTAGAAGCTCCTCCTTCCCTATAGAAGCCAAATCAAGTCACGGTTATGTACTTTCTTTTTAATAAATCATAATAATTTATTTCAATATAAAAGTAGGTACTACTCAAATAAAAAAAAAACTAAATTTATTGTTTATACTGGAGATTGATGGCGCTTGATGGAATCTGCTACACATATTGAATAACACACTTGTACTTTTCCACTGAGTTTATTTTATTTCTAAACCTAACCGGTTTCGCCTTACGGCATTCTCAAAGGAAAAGTACAAGTGTGTTATTCAATATATGTAAATTTATTGTTACTGTTAAAATCTTCATACATTACTTTACGTATTAAATTCCCAAGAACTAAACTTTTATAATCATCTGCCAACTATTTCTATCTAATTCGGGATCTTAATTTCATTAAAATTCACTTCTAAGTAAGCTGTTATTTTCAGAATACTATTAGCTTATTTAGATTACATGAATTAATACCCTTGACCTTTCAAAGTGTTGTAATCCGTTGAAATCAAATTTCAATATGAATATATACTTTAGTTATTAGGGTTCGTTTTGCAGACGCATAAGTAGATTAAGGGATCTTTTAAAAATACTAGAAACCGTTTTCGAACTTAAGGGTTCTTTTGTATTTTTATTCACTTAAGTTAGTAAAATAAATTTCTTTTTCTTTTAATATTTATAAGAACTCTACACGTTAGGATCATATTTTCTTTTAAAAGCTTTTCAAAGGGTTATTCAAGACTTAGAACAAAATTGAAATGTATTTCATAAAGTCGCTACGGTACCTACAGATATACTGTGTAGTTTAAAATGAACGAAGATAGTGTCTGACTCTACTGTGTCAATAAAATTATTACTAAAATGAACTCCCAAATGGAACATGAACTACCTATTAAGAATTTAGTAAAATAGGTTTTAATGGGTTAATTTATTTTCATTGCTACAGAATTAATAGGCAGTAGTTTCACTACTTAAAATTAAATTTTATTTTCAAAAGCGAATTTATTACTGAATCCCTATTGACGCTAGAATTTAGTTTATATCTCTCTCTTACAATCTTGTAATACAAAAATCTATTAGGAAAATTAAAGGGATGTTGTTTGATATGTCAGCTTTACTCTATGCGTTATCAGTACAATTTACGAGTAACATAACCATGACTTTACGACGACTATTCGTAGGGAAATTTGGCCGCATATCTTATCGGATTAATTCACTATAACAGTAAAAAAGTTATACGGGATATCCTGTTCGAATTTGTAACCTACCGACTAGGGAATTACCTCCACAAAACAGAAAGCTGCAAACACTTCACGCTTAGAATTTTGTTCCTGCTGGTGCCTCGGACATAAAATCTGTAATAATATTACGTATCGGATAGAAGCTCACCTCTCCACCCCCTGAGTTTTCCTCACCTGACACCCCGCTCGATGCGCTCTAACTAGACCGTTTCATAACAAAATTGAACGAAAAATCATAAATTGCGCATGTGTGTGTGTATGTGTTAAATATAGTTCAGCTTATGTAGTAGTAAGTGATTAAGTTAGGTGGCTTCATACATTTTGATTAGAGTATCAGGGGGTTGTCTCGAGTGGCTATAGCTTCCTGGAAAAAGAAATTGAACCGACAACGCATTAATAACATAATATCTGTAGTTGCGTGTGTTTATATGTTACAGTTGCTGATGACACAATGAAACTTTGGAACTTAGAAATTGTTTTGGTAATTTGGACTTGAATCTGAACCCGCGAGACGTCTTCTCTAGTGGCAACTGAGTTACCTGGTTGTGTCTTGAAATTCTTGTATACACATGGCGTAGGACAACGTAGGAGACATCTAGCGCAATTCATGTGAATTAAGGAAAAAGACAACGGTACATATATTTTTAAATACTTATTCGTTTTTGGCTACCCGCATTATGTTAATCAAATTTTACGCTTGAAACGCCACATTTGAAACATATGCCCATCCGGAAGTTTCAGTAATCACTAACGACTTCTGGAGGTCCAATTACAAACACCTTGCCTTTGTAAATAGGATCAGGATGGAAGGTGATACACACCCTTTTCATAGATTCGGATAAACAACGGAGGTGCTCGAGCAGGTCCGAGCTTATTTAAATTAGGATAACAAAATCAGTGGGAGAAAATAAGCTTGGCATTTGCATAATCCCACATTATGACCCCCTTTACTTAACTTTAAAACATTACAAGGTGGTTGTTTTTCATTATATTTTACCTACTGGTACTGCCGAAATTGTGTGGGTACAGCCGAAGCGAACCCTTCCAATTTTAAGTTCAATTTATATTTTCTTCATTTTCAAGAAAGTAATTTCGCTTACTTCTACTTACTTTATGTTTTGAGGCATATGTAGAAAGACTTCTACGTATTAGTAGTATAAAGTAATTAATGTAACCTACTTTCGCAAATAAATGCTTATTTCTTTTCCTTACACGAATGGGTGGACTTAATCGGGACAGTTTTTGTTGCTTAATATTGACTTTAAGTACTAGTATAAGACTTTCATATAGTTTAATAGAATTACACAGTATCTCTCTTTTCTCCGTAAGAGGCCAGTAAAATGGACGACAGACTGTGGAAACACTTATTTATTAGTTTAAGTTGTTGAAGTAAGTACATAAATTATAAAGAAGTGAGGTCCCAATTCACAAAGATTTGTTTTAAGCAAGTACTTTGCTCATATTGGCAAAAATAAATAACTAAAGTAGATTGTAAAACAAAATAACGTAACAACACTCTTGGGTCGGAGTCGGATATAGAAACAACTTTTGAAGCTCATATACGAGTATGTAACATAATTTTATTAGTTTCTTAGTAGGTAGACAAGACTTGTATGTAGAATTTTTGAATTGAACTACAAAGAATACTCGTCGAAGAGCCATAATATGCACTCAAAAGGACTTTTGCGACCACTTAAATAAGCCCTTTACACATACCGCACCATTAAGACCTGAAACACCCTGCCAGCTCACGTGTTCCCTACAGTCCGGGGTCCTTTAAGCGGGGCGTGAAAAGCCGTCAAACTCAGTGCCACCACTGATTACATGGGACATGTTTACGATGGTGACCCTCTTACCGAGACTTTGCCTTCAGTTTACCATCAGGCGAGGTGAAGTCAAATTGACGTGTCCTTTATAAACAAAAAATAGTCCTTAATCATAAAACTGTAACGTTGCGTCTCTTTAATGACAGCGGTGCGGTAGTGTGAGAATGATGACTACAGTGGCGAGACATAGCATGACGATTCTTCTGGAAAGAATACATCCTACCAGAGACAAAACCATTGTCCATTAGACGTGAAAGTTTCCCTAAATTAATTTTGGGCGAGGGTGGGTGGTTACAAGGTTAACAAGCCGATAATCTCAGTCAACACCCGTGTTGTTTCAGCAGTACAAAGAAGGGTAGCAGTGTTTTAATAATGGTTAAAATTTTGTACACGGCTTCTAGACATCCCACTCGGCTAAAAGTAAATCACTATGTAACTTAAAACTAATTTAAGTTGAATACTTGAGAGTTATATTAAAGGCTTGCCAAGCAAACTTATAAGTACATTCAAATATGAGTAGTAAAAGCTTAATAGTTGCTTAATATTCTATTTGCAGATTAAATATGTTAGTGGATGAAATTCTCATCTGATTACATTTAAAGGAGTTCACAGCCTATATTAATACAGCGTGAATATTTCATTACAATCAGTAAGCAGTGTTGAACGTTAATTAATTCATGCTTAGTTACGGCAATTATTTAATTAAATCTGCTTTATTGAAATTTAGGAATGTTTAAAATTGACATTTTGAATTTCTTCATATTAGAATAATGACAGGCAATGTTATAAAGTTAAGGACGAAAAAACTAAGAACATTAATAATTTACGTGACCGGTATCTACGTAGACATAAAAATACGCAAATATACATAATTGTAACTTGATTCTGCAGGACAATCGAATGTTACGAAAATTGCAGCGAGGTAACTCTGTCTGCCTGTCTGTATGTTACGCTTTCACGACTAAACCACTGAACCGATTATGTATAATGAAATTTGGTATTAGGGTAGATTAGACCTTGAGAAAGGATATAGGCTATGTTTGGTTGCGATAACCGACATCCACGCGGGCGTAGCCGCGGGCAAAAGCTAATAGAGAATATTAGCAATGGTGAGACGAGTCAGACAAAATGCATAAATACCAATGATACAACTCGCATTAAAGTGTGATACAAAATATCTTTGTTCAATGTCTCTCAAGAGTCAACTTAAAAGTATTATTGCAGAGAATAACAATTGCAGTTACTGGATATTTTAATAGTTTTAGTAAGTTTTATTCTGAAAATAGTACTTTTGGGAAATTCTACCCTTGGTTAAGACATCTGACTAAAACTTAGTCTTGTACTTAGTCTAGGTCCATGCGTTTCACTACAGCAAATGAACTGATTCGAACATACTAATCAAGAATTATAATATTCCAAAATTTCTGAAAGTTTTATCATCTAATTTCAAATTTTCTCGAAATTCTTACTTCAAATATTTCGTAATTTCTGCATTTACTGTTGATATTGTAATATACCTAACATGTCCACCATCTAAGCCTGAATGACTTCGTTCTTCTACAGTATTCTTTCATTCTTTATATTAGTACCTTTCTTCCTACGGGCAGGGTAAAGACAATACTTGGCAGTTATTTCTGTCTTTAAATATTTCACAAGCTTCTACTATCATTAAAACAAAGACCACCTGTTTAGTGTACAATATAAAAGCTTTTATAATATTTCTCAATACTATAAAACGAATCCAACCAGATAACTGTCTTGTGTCTGTTCAGATACTTGCCACATCCAATCTTCCCATTTTATGCACATCAATACATTAACCTATATAAATAAAGTATTATTATGTGTATTCCGATTAGATGTCTGTATATCTACGTCCATGGAACAGTCCATCTTAAAAGTATTAGCTTCGTATTTGGAGCAGTTTGATAGATCATAAAATGTAGACCACCCGATATAGTTTATGAAATCGTTTGGTTTTGTGAGCAGGAAAACAGATTGTTTAGATTGACTACTGGCTCTAAAAGAACAGTTACGCTCAGTAAATTATTATAAATCAAAATGAAATCTTGATCATATTATGTAACAACTTATGAAGTATTTTGTTTTGTAGATTTCGAAGAAAAACCGCCATTATTTGTCTAGCACCTACATAAATAAGAAAAGCTTAGTCCTTCAGACAACTAGTTTAAAGACTAGCTTTTGTAGATATAGACTCATTTTTTTTAAAAAGACTGGTTTTTTTGGGAATTTCAGCGCCAAGAAGGTACATAACTAAATGTTCCAGTGCAAAAATGAATCGAGCCGTCAGTACTTGCCTTCTAGGCATAAAAAGGTAATTCAAAATGTTGTATATGGTAATTCTATTTGAATATCATTTAAAACTTTTAAAGTAAAATATTCACAGAACCGCAAAAGAACCCTGACTTAATCGCTGGCTTTTTAACCACTTAATATATGCGTTCATAAAGCATGTATGGTTATAAATGCATGTATTTCTACGCATTCTAATAAACTGAACACTAATAAAACATAAAAGGAAAACTTATAACCCACTTTCAAATCTATTATTTTCTCCTTTGGAAGTAACTAAACAAGATAGCTTCAGACTTAAGGCCCTGTTTTCCTGCAAAAGTAGGCATTTATAGCGATCCCGGCCGCTCGTTATATATTACGCGCGAACGCAGTGACGGTGAACTCGGCGATGACCCCACCAGCGTCACAGTATAGAAATATGCAGTAGGAAAACTTGATTTGACTTAGAAAATTAAATGCAGTTTTTTTAACTTTATTTAGTTATATGATTATATTAAGTAAGAAATAAATACGAAATTAAAAAAACTGTATGAGTTTGGGAACTGTTTGTTCTATGTGTTTAGTTGCTTGGGCGAAAAAAACTTACATTATAATAATAATAATACTTGTAATTTTACAAACATTTGTTTGAATTGATGCTAACGGTTACTTTATATAATCGCACCGTTCGTCGTCGACAGGGCAGTTAAATACCTAAAGTTAACGAGATTAACAACTTTTTTCGTGCGGGAATCCCCTCGGATACCCCCCTGCCGGAGCCGGAAGGAGAGGTTATGTCGGACTCGAACCGACTTTTTAGTCGGTTCAAGTCCGACTGTGGGCACGCCGACTGTGGGTCGTGGTGCTAGTTTTTATGAAGTATTTATATAAATTTACACTGTACCTTCTTTTTTTCGTGCGGAAATCCCCTCGAATACCTCCCCTGCCGGAGCCGGAAGGGGAGGTTATGTCGGACTCGAACCGACTTTTTAGTCGGTTCGAGTCCGACTGTGGGCACGCCGACTGTGGGTCGTGGTGCTAGGCCTGAGGTGAGGTTGTCATCGAAATATCCCTCGCACCCCGGCTGACCCAAGGCCAGTAATTCTCCTGGGTCTGCTGGGGTGCGAGAGATATGCTTTCGGCAATCTCACCTCCGGCAACCAAGGACCCAAGACGGCGTGCGTTTTAGTCGGTTTGAGTCCGACATAACCGCCTCCACCGGCTCCGTGGGGGTGGTATCCACGAGGATTTTGCGCACGATAAAAAAAGGCCAATAATTAAACTAACCTACCTAAATATTAAAATTATTCTATCCTAAACTAAAACTAAATTTATATTTATTTACACACACACAAATTATATACAATGTACGAATATTGTAGGTACTAGGTACCCCTGTACTGATATAGATAAAATATGAATTATAGAAAATCGTAAGTAGCATCTTCAGTAGTAATACTGATATTCTTGTACTATGGCGCTATGAGCGTAATATTTAGGTATGATAATTTTTTAAATTACCAATCGGAGTTAGAAATTTAGTTTATGGCTTTGCACGACTTCTTTAGCTTGCGTTGTTTATTGCCCATATTGAATGACTTGCAACAATTTATTATAAATACGTAAAACCGATTGATTGGTGCACGAAACTGTCGCGCAAAAACTGACACAGGTCCTACTTCGGTAAGCGCCAGCGCGCGACTGGCGCAAGTTTTCGGGCCTCAGCGGCGCGAGCACTCGCGAATTTAGTAGGTATTTAAATATAACTTTAAAAATTATTTCATAATATAGTCAAAATCTGCGAAAATGTCTAGACATATGTAGTGGCTTTAGTTTAGTACAAAAATTTTATAGAAAGCATAAGTAATTTAGTCATAATATTCAAAAAAAAATAATGAAAAGGGGTAACTTTGGGATTTTTTTCTATCGAGTGAAGTTCATCAGATCTGATAACTGAATGCGAATTTGACTAGACTGGATCCTTAACTAATATATATCTTTTTTTCGAAATTTAAAACGCTTTTTCCTATTATTCAAATGCTTTTAAAAAACTCAAAATGCGGCCTACCTGGCCTTAAAGTGCCGTTAGAAGTCACGTAGAGCAATAACTATTATAGATCGCAATATACAGCACCAACAGGTGTTGGTGCTGTATATTGCGATCTATATTAGATAATTTATGTCCAGATACAGGTAGAACCATATATCTTGGACATAAATTGCGAAATATAAAAGACCCTGCCGCGCGCAGATTGTTTTAATAATAATCTGTAATTAGTGAATTTGAGATCGTCCACTGCAGTAGCAGCCCGTGCTACCATCAAAAAAAAAATGCATCCAAAAACTGCGCGTATACATCACATTTTTGAGTACATAATATATGGTTTGACCTATGCCGGAGGTAAAATAATATCCTGTAGGTTAAATATAATAATTCAAGTAAAGTGGTCGAGTTTATAGGTGAGGATGAAACACTCGCAGAATATTTCACTTCAATTTGTTGTTAATAAGTAAATACATATCTTGCTCGCACATTTGAGATGTTTCGAGTGTATAAAAACACGCTTCATACTTCCTAGTATGTTTTATTTACAATGTTCTGTAGAAATAGGTAAGTAAAACGATACGAATTCCTGTTATTCAAATTCAAAGGAGGTTCCATCAATTATTCCTTTTTATTTACTTATGATGAAGTGGGTTTCTAGGCAACTAAATTTATCGTGGAAGAATGCCGTATTAAGCCTTTATTAAGAAATATTGAAAGATTGGGTAGGATGTTCCAGAAAAAAGTTCACTATTAATCTTATAAGAGAAACTTTTCATTTATTAGATCACAATACTTAGAGTTACTATATGTTTTGTACTAGCTTTTGCTCGCGACTCCGCGATGTCGGTTATCGCGACCAAACAGACTCGATGCAAAGACTTGCGTTGAGGCTCGTCGACAGTCCCATACTCGCATGCGATGTGGAATCTCTCAGCCTCAGGAGGGACTTTACCTCGCTGTGTGTTTTCTACCGCCTGGCTTGTGCTCAGATGAATTTTGACTTGATGCCCACAGCCACATTCTATCATAGCACCGCTCGCCATAAGCAGGGAATTCATCCCCACACATTGTATGCGAAAACGGTGCGCACCGTACGGTATGAAAGGAACTTCATCCCGCGCACGCTCAAGCTGTGGAATGAACTCCCTGCCGTGGTTTTCCCAAGCGACAACAATATGGGGTTCTTCTTAGAAGGTTTCTTCAGGGTAGGCAGTACAAGTGTTACGCCTCTGGTGTTACATACATCCATAGGTCTCTTTACATCAGGTGGGCCGTGTGCTTGTCTGCCACCTAAGTGGTATTGAATAATAATATTGGTATCCCTTTATTGCCTTTCAAAATTAAAAAAAAACAAATATTTTGTTCCTAATATAGATTTACATTTCATTGTACCTGGTTCGTAATGCAACAGGTACAGAAAGAGCCAGGCAATAAAAACTTTTCAAATCGGTAAATTACGTTGTGAGGTTTTTACAAATGAAACAAAAGTACCCAAGCAACTTGCAAACATTACGTACATCGAGCACCGATACAAAAAAAACTCATCGAAAAAAATATATATTGGTCGAACTCAACTCAATTAGTTGGAAAGACTTACCTTATTGAAGTTAATTAGTAGGTATTCGGTATATTGAAAATGTAATGTTGCAGTTTTTTGCGAGTATGATATTTTCCCTCTAGTTAATTTTCGTTCTTACCTGTAACAAGAAGAATTATTATTAAAATCATAACATAGTGTACTTAAATAACTAACTTTAGCGTCCATTACTAAAAGAAACACGAACAAAACTCATTAGCCGTGAATGAACAAAGATAAATTTAAAATTAGTACGGAATATCATGAAGCATTGTGGGTAGCTATTTTAGATTCGTTTTTAATTACTTAAAAGCGAGGCGTCCCACCATATCGAATGGCAATCGACTAAGGGACTACAAATAGTAAGGATTGCCCGAAATACACATGTTGATTATGAATATACATTATACACACATGAAGTTATTACTCCAACTAATATATTTTCGTTTGTTGCGTTTAAAGTGTATCCAGTATACCATTGAAGTGAACCAACCTTTAAAACCAATGATTTAGTTTAGCTGGTGGGGATAAAAAGAAAAATAATAATGTAAGCCGTTAATAGAAGTTGATACCTACTTCTACTCTACTTCCTCGATATGATTATCGGATCGGACGAAATGGTGCACATTGGGAAAGACCTATGTCTAGCAATGGATTACCGTGGGTCAATTGATTGATCGATGAAACAAAAAAAAATACAACAATTCATAGCAACACCATAATAAAATAACTCCAAATGAATTTCGATAAAAACAGTCTAATTCAAATTAGTGACGTTGCAATTAAGTTCAAATTCAGCGTTAAAATAAAACAAATACTTCTATTCTTGAAATATTGTTCAACTAAACCTCATTTTAAATTCAAGAAACAATGAAGATAATGCTTTGAAGAAATAATGGTGATCTTAATCAAAACTACATTGATTGATCGAGGTAATACTTTATACAGTCACGAAGTATAAATAATAGTGCTGAAGTGCCGATGTGAAAATATGACCCAATGACGTATAACCTGAGTACAAAATGTACTGGAACTGAATTTACGAATCTACGTAAGTACTGAAAAAATCTTAATTTGTAACACTACGAGTACACACAAGGTTTTTGATAGTTACATGTAAAGGAACGGACACTTTGAGTGAATAATTTAATGTCACAAACATAGACAGACCAACGATAAAAAAATTGAAAAAAAGCTAAATCGATTGGCAAAAATCTCTGACGAGAAAGCTAAAATAGATGTGACGCGGATCACAACATGTCAGTTGCACGTAACAGGCACATATCATTCAGCTGTATGTCTGCTCACTGCTACAAGGTTTACTTGTTATGTATTTTTTTAGTACTGGGCCCGTCTACATGAGAGTTGAGTGTCTTTCTCACGGAGTGCTACTTACTGTATGTTTTTGTTTTTGATTTTAATGCGTAGGTATGAAATTACAAGGGTACTTAACTTAATATTGAAATCCCAGTTCATTGATGATGGTCTGAAACATAGTGTGATGTCCTTAATTCATCATTATACGCCTTAAACAACCTTTACCAATCATACTTTAAATCAAGATTCTTAATCTTATTGTATTGTTTTGGATTAGTTAATTATACATTTTAATATTATAGCTTAATATTCCTAGGAATTGCTAGCTTGATTTACCCTGACCACGAAATCCATTACGCAATAACTTAATAATCAAAGTGGCAATAAAAATGATGAAGTGGGGACCATAAATACATACCACTATGAATTAAGATTCATGGATATTTTGAGGGTGACCTAGGTAGGTATAGATGAAGAAGGTTTGTCAATACCATTTATCATAATTTATTGACGGAGTGAATGTAATGGAATTGAATATAACCTCGATTTTGTTTTATACTTTGTAACATTAAATTTATAATTTTCGAGAGTCAAATTTCGTGCCGTCGTTTACTGCAAACTGTACAAAACTTTATTTGTGGCTTTAGAAATTCAAAACAGTGCGCTTTTCGTAATGAATTTGGTAGATACGGCACAAAAAGTACGTTTCAAAACAAATTTGCTTTATTATTTAATTTAATTTGAAACACTAACGATCAAAAATGATGAATTCAGTCACAAAGTATAGGTAAGTAGGTTCTAGGGGCTCATTACTATGATCTACAGATACTTAGGCAACAAAGCGTCGGTATTTTAGTGGTTAAGGAGTCGGCCCTACGATTGAGATGTCTCGGGTTCGAATCCTGGCCAATACACTACTGACGTGAACCCACTTTATTTAGCTTAGTTGGTGGGATAAGAGGGAATATTAGTAAATTTGTTTCTAATATTCTTAAAAAATAATGATATAAGTACCTACTGTTTCTACAATTTTTCAGCTTCGTTTATTTGTTTCTAAAGTTAATGTTTTGTTTATCATTAACTATTGTGTGGTAGTATTATGGCGGCCGAGTGGGCGGACACCCTGGAGACCAGATTCATGCCCCTGTTGCGTGCGCCGCAGCAGAGGATGGCCTCCAGGGCAATTAGGGGATACCGCACGATATCCTTTGAAGCGGCGAGTCTCCTAGCCGGATCGCCACCGTGGATCCTGGAAGCGAGATCCCTTGCAGCACTCTATCGGTTCCGTAAGGAGGCGCGGGAGCGGGGATACGATCCCGAGCCCGAAGACATTCGGGCCGAGAGATCCCGGCTCCACAGGATCATGGTGGCGGAGTGGGAGCGACGACTTGAGCAACCACGCGCAGGGCATGCCGTCATAGAGGCGGTAAGGCCCATCATGGGGGAATGGCTCGAGAGGCCACATGGCAGCCTCTCGTATTGACTGACGCAGATTATCACCGGGCACGGGTGCTTTGGGCGGTATCTGCGTCGGATCGAAAAGGAGCCAACGTCCGAGTGCCATCATTGCGACGCGAGCGAGGACTCAGAGCTGCACACGCTCACCGAGTGTCCGGCATGGGCCGGACCGAGACGGGAGCTAGTGGCGGCCCTGGGAGTGCGAGTTCTTACCCTCGCCTCCCTGCTCACAGCAATGGTCCGCTGTGCGGACGCGTGGGCGGCCGGCGTCTCCTTCAGCGAGCAGGTAATGGTCGTGAAGGAGACGGCGGAACGGGAGAGGCAGCGCGAGCGAGCGAAACTCGCGAACCGCGCTGCCCGCGCGCGCAGGCAACTCGGGCGTCAGAGGTCACTGACTGACCTCCGTCCCCCATGAGCGCGGGCCTGGGGGTGACGAGTGAAGCCGCCTGTCACCCCAGCAGAAGCAGGCCACGGCGACGGCGTGCTGAGAAGCGTGCCTCCCCATTGCGGGGGCGAGTCGGGGACACCGTTGTCCCCCTCCCGAGGAGGGCTAGACCGTAAGGGATGGCCCTGGGTCAGCCGGGGTGCGAGGGATATGTCGATGATAACCTCACCTCCGGCCTAGCACCACGACCCACAGTCGGCGTGCGGTTTTAGTCGGTTCGAGTCCGACATAACCTCCCCTTCCGGCTCCGGCAGGGGGGTATCCGAGGGGATTTCCGCACGAAAAAAAAAAAATAAAAATGGTAGTATTATGGCGGTGAAATGCAAGATACAGGTTACAGTTCCATTATTTCTTAAGGTAGTTACGTAGGTATGGTTATGTAGGTAAACGATTAAGGAAATGTCACGGGCAGCAGTAGGTATTAAACATACCTAACATTTGAAAAAGGTTAATGCAATCTTTAATCTACCAAGCCAGTGACTTACTTGATGTACTTATAATATAATTTGACAATAGAAAATATGTACCTACTTTATTCAGGTTCGATCCCAGGTTTACCATGGCACACATCAATGACTTTTCGATGCTTTTCGAAGTTATGTGTATTTATCGCAGGTTTATAAGCGCCCGGTTAAAGGCAATAGGCTCGCCACCTATTACATTGGGACCTAAATATAAATTGGCGAAATGTGGGTGCTAGCACCCCTGCCTACCCCTTCGGGGAATACAGACGTGAGTTTATGTTATGTTATGTTATTCGGGATGGGAGCTAATATATTGCTATAGAAATAATGGTGATGTGATTAATTTAAGTATTATTCGGATGCAGAGTTTCATTATAATCGTAAAGTTATTAACAGAGATTGTAACAAACTAACACTGTGACTAATTAACACATCTGCTATTTCAAGAATACTAAACTGTTATAACTAAATTAAGTAACCTAATCAATTAATAAACCATACTCAACTACATATCTTACTTTTCAACACTCATGTAGATTGCAAAGCAGACTAGGACTTTTATACCTAGGTATATATAAAAAAACAATAAAGAAAACAAAAACGAACAAATCAACCTTCAATCAATCAATCAATTAGTTAGCATATCACTGTCCACTGCTGGACATAGGCCTCTCCCAATGTAAAAAAAACAACATTGATTTTTAAATATTCTGTAAATGTCGTGTGATTTCATACACAAAGCATTACATGACCTACATCCTAGCTTTTAAAAAGTTCTGTTGTCCTGGATTTATTACAGACATATTTCAAAAAATTCGTTGTACATTTTTATTATCAACCAATGTGAATGTAAATTCGATCATCTATTTTGTGAAACAAATTTAGGTTGGTTTTCATGAAATTTTAAATAGGTACATTAATTGTGTAGGTATTCAGTATGTTTATATACATTTAACAATAACTTTAATATCAAGAACTCACAATAACCATTGCATTGTCAAGTGAATGTACTCACTACTAATAATATCAAAAAACTTTGTCACCAGATGCACATCTAGGCAATGATTTTCAAAAGGAGGTATAAGGAGCAGTATAGTCAGCCTTCATTTAAAATGCAAGTTTAATTTTAAAGATATTAATATTAGAAGCAGATAGATGGATAGGTATATATATATATACAGCCCAGACTCAGTCTCAGATGCATCAGTCCATTCAACAATAGTACCCGGAATACAGCTGTAGGCTGAAATGTGGGTGTTATTCACCTGTACCTAAACCTCTGGGGATAAAGGCGTGATTACATGAATAGATACGTAACTCTTGACTGTACTCAATAGGACCAGTATTTAACAGTATGGAACAAATAAACAGCAGAATGTACAATAAAGGTGCTACACGGTTGTATCGCCAACGGCGATTTCTACCTGGCAATTGTGCTACATGGAAACTCTTTCAGGTTTACATTATGATGGTGACATACAACTCAATACGATGGATTTTACAATATTTGTCTTTGCGCACAATAAAAAAGTACAAAAACATATTTAATTTGTAATAATTCTTAATTTGAAACGCTATAGGTTCTAACTGTTATAAAATGGACAGAAATTGTCCACTTAGTAAGTATTTTCAGACATGAAATCGATACCCGAAGTTATTGGCCGAAAATTAATTGAATAGGAAAATTGAAATGATAATATACCGTCGTTCCTTCAGGAAGAACCAATTATAAGTTATAATACCAATAAAAACAAGATGATTTGTTCAATCTTCAATTCAAAGAAGATGTACGGACCTCCCAGCTCCTGATTAAACGAGGAAGTGCTATCACTGAATATTACAAGTCAATTCGTTTGAAAATTTCATTTCCATTAGAAAAATTCTTTAGCGTTGCGATGAAATGTATTAAAACTCAAAGAATAAAAGTAAATTAAACTACGTCCAAATATTTTCATACAAAAGAGTTTTCTTTTGATGCCAATAAAGTTTAATTTCGTCTTGTGTCTGTGATTTTTTTTTCAATCCTTATCTATTGTTCGGCAGTCTTTTGCTTTCAAAGAGTTCTCTTAGTTTGATTCAGTTAGTTACTTGATAATTCAGTACTTATCTCGATGTCTGACCGGTGCGCGTGTCATTATTATCTACGCTCAGCAGTTGGTTAACTTAAAATGTTGATAATCCTTATTCGAGTGATAATTTCATTCTAAAAGTGAACCTCCAAAAGATTTTTAAAGTAGGAGCTAAAAAGGAAAATAAATAAGTTTTATAAGATAAAAGATTTTATAAGTATTCTATGATAAAATGTTGAGAAAACTGAAGTCCAAATACTTGAATTTCTTTTTTACAGAGATATTTTAATTAAAATAAATTATGTATTTTGCCTCAAGTGCAAAGCTTAAGTAACTACTGATTTATTCATAACTTTCAATTCCAAAATACGGAATGGTTAGGAAATAGTAGTCTCGACGAGTTTTACGAACTTCGGTCGTAAGCCAAGACCTAAATGTTGTAACCTATAAAACCCTCCCACAATTTAGTACTTTTACAAGGCTCCGTGACGTCATCTTGTCGCCTCCGCAAAGCCAGTATGACGTATTCGTGATTCATCCTATGTTATTCTGTCTTATGTAAACATGATTACATTCTGCCGAGGTGGCACAATATTATATAACTTTAAATACTAGAAGGGTTCAAAGGTAGTAAACAATTTCTGTCTCTTCAGCTGTAATCTGGTAAGTGATTACCGTGAAATAGGAGAACTTGTCACATGAGTGTATGCGGTAATAAAGTAAAACGCATGTCATGTCATTATTTATTTCAATTCCGATTATTTTGCCTATCGCTGTCCATTATTGGACATAGGCCTCTCCCAATGTTGGGAGGCTTCGGCCTACCGGTTGGTACAGGGTTTTGTTTCGAACTTTCCTTCTCTCGCAGTGATATTGGCTGTGCTTTTTCCCGTTAGTCGCCTTTTACGACACCCTTCGGATTATTTTTTTATTATTTATATTGAATAAGTTAATATCAAATGTAATCTATGTAGATTTACTCATCAATATAGAATTAAGTAGGTACAGTCAGCATCCCAAAGATGTTGACGAAAAAAGTGCTCAAAATGATCTCAAAATGACGAACAAATCAACCTTCAATCAATCAATCAATTAGTTAGCATATCACTGTCCACTGCTGGACATAGGCCTCTCCCAATGTAAAAAAAACAACATTGATTTTTAAATATTCTGTAAATGTCGTGTGATTTCATACACAAAGCATTACATGACCTACATCCTAGCTTTTAAAAAGTTCTGTTGTCCTGGATTTATTACAGACATATTTCAAAAAATTCGTTGTACATTTTTATTATCAACCAATGTGAATGTAAATTCGATCATCTATTTTGTGAAACAAATTTAGGTTGGTTTTCATGAAATTTTAAATAGGTACATTAATTGTGTAGGTATTCAGTATGTTTATATACATTTAACAATAACTTTAATATCAAGAACTCACAATAACCATTGCATTGTCAAGTGAATGTACTCACTACTAATAATATCAAAAAACTTTGTCACCAGATGCACATCTAGGCAATGATTTTCAAAAGGAGGTATAAGGAGCAGTATAGTCAGCCTTCATTTAAAATGCAAGTTTAATTTTAAAGATATTAATATTAGAAGCAGATAGATGGATAGGTATATATATATATACAGCCCAGACTCAGTCTCAGATGCATCAGTCCATTCAACAATAGTACCCGGAATACAGCTGTAGGCTGAAATGTGGGTGTTATTCACCTGTACCTAAACCTCTGGGGATAAAGGCGTGATTACATGAATAGATACGTAACTCTTGACTGTACTCAATAGGACCAGTATTTAACAGTATGGAACAAATAAACAGCAGAATGTACAATAAAGGTGCTACACGGTTGTATCGCCAACGGCGATTTCTACCAGGCAATTGTGCTACATGGAAACTCTTTCAGGTTTACATTATGATGGTGACATACAACTCAATACGATGGATTTTACAATATTTGTCTTTGCGCACAATAAAAAAGTACAAAAACATATTTAATTTGTAATAATTCTTAATTTGAAACGCTATAGGTTCTAACTGTTATAAAATGGACAGAAATTGTCCACTTAGTAAGTATTTTCAGACATGAAATCGATACCCGAAGTTATTGGCCGAAAATTAATTGAATAGGAAAATTGAAATGATAATATACCGTCGTTCCTTCAGGAAGAACCAATTATAAGTTATAATACCAATAAAAACAAGATGATTTGTTCAATCTTCAATTCAAAGAAGATGTACGGACCTCCCAGCTCCTGATTAAACGAGGAAGTGCTATCACTGAATATTACAAGTCAATTCGTTTGAAAATTTCATTTCCATTAGAAAAATCCTTTAGCGTTGCGATGAAATGTATTAAAACTCAAAGAATAAAAGTAAATTAAACTTCGTCCAAATATTTTCATACAAAAGAGTTTTCTTTTGATGCCAATAAAGTTTAATTTCGTTTTGTGTCTGTGATTTTTTTTCAATCCTTATCTATTGTTCGGCAGTCTTTTACTTTCAAAGAGTTCTCTTAGTTTGATTCACTTAGTTACTTGATAATTCAGTACTTATCTCGATGTCTGACCGGTGCGCGTGTCATTATTATCTACGCTCAGCAGTTGGTTAACTTAAAATGTTGATAATCCTTATTCGAGTGATAATTTCATTCCAAAAGATTTTTTAAGTAGGAGCTAAAAAGGAAAATATATAAGTTTTATAAGATAAAAGATTTTGTAAGTATTCTATGATAAAATGTTGAGAAAACTGAGATCCAAATACTTGAATTTCTTTTTGACAGAGATATTTTAATTAAAATAAATTATGTATTTTGCCTCAAGTGCAAAGCTTAAGTAACTACTGATTTATTCATAACTTTCAATTCCAAAATACGGAATGGTTAGGAAATAGTAGTCTCGACGAGTTTTACGAACTTCGGTCGTAAGCCAAGACCTAAATGTTGTAACCTATAAAACCCTCCCACAATTTAGTACTTTTACAAGGCTCCGTGACGTCATCTTGTCGCCTCCGCAAAGCCAGTATGACGTATTCGTGATTCATCCTATGTTATTCTGTCTTATGTAAACATGATTACATTCTGCCGAGGTGGCACAATATTATATTACTTTAAATACTAGAAGGGTTCAAAGGTAGTAAACAATTTCTGTCTCTTCAGCTGTAATCTGGTAAGTGATTACCGTGAAATAGGAGAACTTGTCACATGAGTGTATGCGGTAATAAAGTAAAACGCATGTCATGTCATTATTTATTTCAATTCCGATTATTTTGCCTATCGCTGTCCATTATTGGACATAGGCCTCTCCCAATGTTGGGAGGCTTCGGCCTACCGGTTGGTACAGGGTTTTGTTTCGAACTTTCCTTCTCTCGCAGTGATATTGGCTGTGCTTTTTCCCGTTAGTCGCCTTTTACGACACCCTTCGGATTATTTTTTTATTATTTATATTGAATAAGTTAATATCAAATGTAATCTATGTAGATTTACTCATCAATATAGAATTAAGTAGGTACAATCAGCATCACAAAGATGTTGACGAATAAAGTGCGAAATGATCTTAATTTCGTGTTTTTACCCCCTTCCAGTTGACTGATTGTTTGATATTCGTAAGGTAAGGTAGGTGTGTTACCTTAAGTTCGGACAATAATATCATTTAAATAGATAAAACAAATGATGAAAAAATAAAAAAACCCGACTGCCACTGAAAAGTCCGAAATAAGTTTGATAGCAGGCGGTACCTATAAATTTTCTTTCGGTTTATGATTGGGAAATGGGTACCGCCTGCTATCAAACTTATTTCGGACTTTTCAGTGGCAGTTGGGTTTTTTTATTTTTTTATCATTTGTTTTATTTTAATACTTTTTAGTTATGATATGTGACATGTATTTCTTTTTGTTATCTCCTTCTAATTTCCTTCATATCGTTTATACTTGAAATAAAAACAAATCAGTAAGTAAGAAAAAAAATAGCGAGAATGATTGTTTTGATAAACGACTTTAAATCGTTATATATCCTAAACTATTATTTAAAATGAAAAATGATAAAAGAAACCTAAATATGATTTTAAAATACCTATTCAACGACACCCCACTTGACATAGTTCATCGACTTTTATTTTTTTTATTTTGACAATATGGCGTCTGGTTGTCGCTGTGGTGAATTTTAATTTCTGTCATGTCTTTAGTGACACTCGCATGGTTAAGACGAATCGATTGACGTAAGAATTATCAAAATCGGCCTATGCATTTGGTCTCTAGAACGCCACATAGAAACAAACATACATACATACTTACATAGACTGATAAACACATTACCCTCCTTTGCGTCGCGCAGTCGGATAAAAAAACAGTTATTTTGATCTTAATACATATGAGAGTTTTAAGATGATTTTGAGACTTCGTCGTATAGAATGTTGTGAAATGTTGTTGTTGTGAAGATATTTCTGACGCTGACTGTACGATCCTTTTAAACCAACTAGTGTTTTATCTTAAGAGTCAACATCCAACACATATTCGCCTAGAAAATAAGCTACACGTGTATAATATATTAAGAATGCAGGATCCTGAATAACAGAAAACATCCTCCATAAACTTCAGATCTCGCCTTGACCTAACAAACATTCTTCTAACAAACAAACAAACAACATTTTTACTACGACTATGTTTTTTTCATCGTTTGTTTAATAACCTTCGAAGTTCTCACCCTACTACCTTTCTGGTAGAACTATTTTATTATACTTTCAATATGATGAACGTTCTTACAACTTCCACAACACATAGCGGTGAATCTAACGTCGGGCAAAAATATAGGGATATCGTAAGGTAATCATTATTTAGTACGATGTTGGTACTTGAATCTTTCTCGTATATAGGTGATGCATTATGGCATGGGGTAAGTGATTGCTGTTTACACGAGAAAAGTTTGTTGATGTGAACTTAGAACTCAACTTTGCAGATTTAAAGTCAAGATGGTTAGAACTACAGTAGGTATACCTGTGATGAAATGACTAATACGATATGTATTAGTCATTTAAGTTGAATAAAACTCTCTCCTCAAATCGATCAGGATATGAAAAAAGTGAATG
Organism: Eilema sororculum; assembly: GCA_914829495.1. Lineage (NCBI taxonomy): Eukaryota > Metazoa > Arthropoda > Insecta > Lepidoptera > Erebidae > Eilema > Eilema sororculum. Next base: position 7,425,646 of record OU618545.1, on the reverse strand, counting down.
TAAGGGAAAGGTCGCGGGTTCAAGTCCCACCCGAGCAATTCACTTTTTCGTATCCTAATCGATTTGAATAGTTAGCCTAATAAATGCTTCAAAATTTCATTAAAACAACTCACTTCTATTTTTCTCTGAAGAGGGTTTGGGCATTGATATCCCGCTAACAGTAATTTAGGTCTTACGTGATGGGAGAAATCTAAACGACGAAATCAATACTGTCTCGTAGTCATCTAATACGTCGACAAACCCACAAGAAGAAATCGTGTGGTCGATAACGTACTCCTTTGTAGTTTGCAGTAAGCTAGAATCCACAATTTTTTAACAGAAATATCGAAATACAATTTATTCACAGAATCTATCAAAAACGTATTTTAGGAAATAGTAGTACACAGGTTCTGCTTATTTCTTTAAAATATCTCTTTTCAGCAGACCTACGAGAGCAGGGAGTGAAAAGTATTAATCCATACTAATGTGATAAATGCGAAAGTAACTCTGTCTGTCTTTCTGTCTGTCTGTCTGTCTGTATGTTACATTTTCACGCCTAAACCACTGAACCGATTTTGATGAAATTTGGTATAGGGGTAGATTAGACCATGAGAAAGGACATAGGCTATGTTTGGTCGCGATAACCGACATCCACGCGGGCGGAGCCGCGGGCAAAAGCTAGTCATTGAATATTTTTAAATTATCCATACTTAATCCAAAATGTCCTCTTTAGGAGTGTGTTACGTAAAATTCTGTATGTAATGCAATTTTTAGACCATGTATCTTTCGCAAACTTCAATCATTAATGAAAAACGGATGGTTTACAAAACACTGTACTCTACCTTTACTATAGTCAAATAGCATCAGAAATCACAAATTTTTGGAACAACTATTGGAACAATTCCAAAATTAATGGAGATAGTATTTCGGCTCGGTTAGAACTTGTTCAACTTTATGAACAGTTTCTAACTTATGTAACTATTTCCATGTATTCATAGAAAATAGTCTGGCTCGAAATTAATTAAATTGAATACAGGAAATTTGACTATATATACAGCTTCTTACTAGAAAACTGTTGGTTTATTTAAACATTGTTCTGATTCTTTTAAAGTTATTATATTTTCTTTTCTTTCAATATTTATTTTACTTTGTCTGAGGCTTTAGCGAATATGGTGCTAAGAGATCTACCAAACCATGACCAAACCAAATACTTGATTGTATAATAAATAATACAACTTTGTTGTTTCACACACTAATACGACTTTGTTCGCTTCAATCATAAACATGCTGAGAAGCCGATTAGGTTACTCATACATAACATAGCTCAGACCCTCTCAGCTAGAATGCTTTATAGTTATGAACCAGTTACAATCTGTTTATGCTGTTGATTGATGGCACTTGGTGGAATCTGCTACACATATTGAGTAAGACACTTTGTACTTTTCCACTTAATTTTATTTTTCACCTGACTGGTTTCGCCTCACGGCATTCTTAAAGGTATGTACGGCATAACATCCATGAAGGATTTTCCCCCACGGTTAAAAAAAAAAAAAAGGTATGTTCCACTATACATCATACCTTTGAGAATGTCGTGAGGCCAAAACCGGTCAGGTGAAAAATAAAATTAAGTGGAAAAGTACAAAGTGTCTTACTCAATAAGTCACAATCATTGTGGTTGTAGCGTTGAGCGTAAGAAGATATTGGCATTACTCTAATAGTATAACGCTCACCCGGTTGCTTACCATGTTTTATTTACATTTTTGTTGACTACTAGTTAAGTAAATAATTAAGTCAATCTCAAATCATACAATATTATTACCATGTGTCATTGATAGCGATTTTCATACAGACGTAATTGCATCTGTATGAAAACATGTCCCGTTCTTACGTTTTAATGAGTGTAAAATTGGTCTTTTTTATACAGGACACGTCAATTTGACTTCACCCTGCCTGATATTAAGCAAAAGGCAAAGTCTCGGAAAGAGGGTAACCATCGTAAACATGTACCATGTTAACAGTGGTGGCACTCAGCTTCACGGCCTCATTAGATGCCTTTTCACGCCCCACTTAATGGACCCGGTACTGTAGGAAGAAGGAAACACGTGAGCTGGCAGGGAGTTCCAAGTCTTAGTGGGGCGGCATAGGAATGCGTCACTGAAACGCTTGGTTCTAGCAGCTTGTTGCTAAGTAACAGTTTATAGCACGTCATAGTAGGCCAACAGCAAGAAGAAGTAGAACAATGTTATGATTATTTTCCACAAACATTAATTTACTCAACCACTGTTTTAGAAATACAATACTAAAAATATTACCTGTTAAATATGGTTTGTCATCAGTGTTTTCTATATCTCAGGCCCTTATCTTTTATCTACAGTAACTGGAACACTCGTATTTCGTAAAAATACAGTTCCTGTTATTCTATTACATCCTTATCTTCACAGGTGTTTTACTACTCCCATATTCTTGTAAATACATTAACTGTGGCAGTACAATATGAACGATATAGCATCGTCATTTTTTATTTAGGGCAATAAATCTATTGTTATGTTTATTAGTGTTAGGTCCGATCACGTACTCACTATATGTTTCGAAAGGAATACTTTTCTGCTAATTTCCAATAACGACGAACGACGAATAATGACGAAGTGACGGAGTCACTTGGCTTAATAGGCTTAATATCAGTTCAGTAAAATATTATTATTATGAAAGACACTGACGTTTAGGCCTTCGTCTTCTCTCGAGTTGACGGCATATTGTGTCATATTTTGTTTACCCAGTGTGCAGCTACCCCATGAGTTCCTCCAGTATACACATGCTTTGACAAATATAATACATTGGCAGATGGGTCAAGATCCACGGCTTTATTCACACCATGGGTGCGCCTCATCTAAGAAACCTCACCAAATCCGGTTAACGTTACTTTAACCGACCTGCGTTTAAGTAGGTAGTCTTATGCGTCTGTTTCTACGTAGGAAAGTGGCCTGAGTTATCTTAAAACAAAATACTGCTTACTTATCTATAGTATGCAAACAGTGAGGTAATGTCGACACGTAACATAAACTTACTCAATATTGGTCATACAAACATTGCTGCATGATGCGTAACACGAAGTAGTTCAACGTTATCTTACACGTTCCAGATTTAAAATAAAATGTTTGGCTAAAAATATTGATTTTGTATCTATTTCTTTCGCTTCAGTTCCAGCTTGCTTGCTACTTCTAGAACCATCTAGATTCCTAGTGGCCACAAATGAATACAGTATTATTTCGTAACATTTATGAAGGCTCACAATCAAATTAAGGTATCTCTAACAAATCAGTCAGTGTCAAAAATGTGGTTAGTAATTTCTACTACTAAAAAGGAATAACGAATGCATTTTAAATTAGCTTCTTTATTTGAACGAACTATAGAACGATTTAATGACTATTCATGAAAAGTTTTAGCCCTAACACTATTTTTGAAAAGCGAGCAAGAACGTTTGAGTGAAGTAATTCCGAAAGCAAAGTCAGAGACTCTTGGCTCCTTGCTGCTAAGTGCTCTCACAGCGCTCGGGACTCAACCGACAATAAACGAGTGAGATTTTGTCTGGAATGTATGTGAAAGGTAGTTTTATAAAGTCTATTTAGAGTTATATTTTTAAACAAGGATTTTTACGGCATTCAAGTCACTGTGCGCAAGTTAAAGCAGGTTTTTTTGGTATGATTCTTGAGGACTACTAATTTTAAGGCACTACGAGTTTTTGTGTTTAATGTTGCTGCCATGCTAGATAGAAAATCTATCTAACTAGTCTAATTAAGAAGGAGTAAAAAAGGAAATTGCACAGTTCCGATTAAAAGAGTAAGAATAGTAGAAGTGAAAGAGTTTGTGTATTTGGGTTCAAAGTTTACTAGTCATGAGAAATTTGGGAGTGATATTGAACAAAGAGCTGGAAATCAAATGAATGGGGCAATACATAACTTTATGAGCAGCCATAACGTATCCAAAGAGGCACGACTGACTGTATATAGGAAAGTGCTCGTCCCTACACTTATGTATGGTTTATCTATTCTGTAGTATGGTAGTAAATGTTGGGTTTTGAAGAAGGAGTATGAAAGTAAATTGAATGCTGAAGAAATGATAATTCTGAGAAGCATAGCTGAGGTGAAGTTGACAGATCGAGTGAGGAATAGCGTGATAAGGGATCGTTGCGGTGTGGTTGAAGATGTAGTGACTAAGATAGAGAAAGGGATGCTTAAATGGTTCGGACGCGTGGAGAGGATGGACAACAGAAGATTGACAAAACGGATTTATGAGGTGAGGGTGAATGGGCGACCCGATCGGGGCGACCTAGACATGCGTATGTCAATCAGATCGCGAACGTTTTGAAGAAAGGACATGTCAAGATTAGGTACCCAAAACCGGGGAGCGTGTCTTCAAACAATTATGAGAGTAGAAGAAGCGAAAGATCTATGCCAGAATCGTAGCAAGTGGAAAACTGTAGTCTCTGCCTTCCCTGCTAGGAAAAGGTATGACTGTAAGTGTGTATGTATGTAAAAAAGGAACTGTTAGATTTATCCTTTGAGTAAAATAAATGAAATACTGTCAATTTCTGCCAATTACAGGGTATTCGCTAAAGTCTTCTGTGATTCTGTGCTCGCTAGACCTGATTTCAACGGAATAACATTTTGTTTTTGCTTTCTGGACAACTTTAATTAGGTACAGCTTTAATTCCTTTGGCAGATGTCGCAAAAGTGTTCTAGATTTCTTATTTAGAATTGAACAAATGGTGAAAAATTCATGCGAGGCTAGCTATAAAAAATAAGTTCATATTCTTAACAAATATGAACTTATTACCGAGACGCCAGAGCCTGATTTGTCTTTAAATATTTTCACATCGGTAAGGGGCTGGTAGAGATGTTATACAAACATATTTCAATTTATGATTGATTTCATTACAGCACGAAGTTAAAATGCGTGTCCAAAGTGTTCATGCTGCCTTGAAATTTTTAATTTGAAACTTGAAAGGCACGATAAATTCGCCTTATAGTATTAAGTTTCAACCGTAATCAAATACAAAAATAAAAAAAATAAAAAAATTTGATACATCTGGCATCTGGATGCAATATGCCTATCCCTAGTGGAATGAGCAGGCCTAAATACTGTCTATAAATCGAGTTTTGCAACTAAATCGCCATTAAACATAACGACCACTGGCTATTTGACATGCACAATCGACTCGTTATTCGCTGTAACCGTTTTCCGATGGCATCTCAACTCAACTATTTTGCATAATTACTTGTAATTTACCAGGCATTATCCTAATATTGCCTAATATAATAAAATAAAGAAATTATACTAACACGGTTTCATAATATGATGGTATCTAAATTAATAGATATTTATTAATTTAATTCAAATTTGTAATTAAACGAAGAAATAATTGAACTGTTACTTTGCAGAAATTTAAATCTTACAGGTTACCATAACCAAGCTATGTAAACAATTTAACGTGTAATGTTATTAATTTCAGTTGAAAAAAAGTGTCCAAATCGAAAGGCTCAATGAACGTGTCGATTTTTATTATTCGCGTGTTATCGGCTCTGAAATAAGAACAGTTCGAAAAAGAGAACATTTATTCATTGATAATATAGTATTTGCATCACTACATAACTTACAACACCGTGAGCTCTGAATATGATACAAAATATATTCTGAGTAAACAAACACCTCGACTCTGTAAGTATCAGAAAATAGTATTTTTTTCTTGCTTGCTCGACTCGGTTTCTGCCGTACCCCAAGATTCCCGAGTAGACAAAAGTTAGTCAATCCTACGACACTCTCATGTTGCCTCTACTTGTCTGTGAGTAGCAGTGAAACTCTGTATGATGTAGATGATAAAACTACACGAAATTCTGTATGGGTGAGTACGTACTATAGTGAACATTCTCAAATGTTTATAATCGGTCCACTATCCTCCCTAGTCACTCATTAAAAGAGAGATAATCGATAAGCAAATTGCTAAGCTATACGGCGATCATAATATCTTGGTCACATAATACTTAGGTGTTAGTTGTTATGGCAATAAGGTTTAAAATATTACTTTTGTTTGAAGAAAATGAGGAAATTATTATACTCCTTTAAGTGCTTCGGTATGCACTAGATTGCAGTTTGTGATGTAATTACCGCATCACTTCTATAGCTTGCCATTTAATTTAAAGCAATTCTGGACGAAGATTGCAATTAAGCTCAGAATATTTTAAGGAAGAGTTGAAACTCAACCACGTCCTCCGCTTTATTAAAAATAAATGAACGCTTTGCTCGATCTTGATGGTATGAACGAATAAAATTCGCACCAAATCAATATTAATAATTCATTGAACGAAATTGTCATCATACATACAGATGTTATAAATATTAAAATGCCACGTGACATATTTATGTTTAGCTGGTTTGAAGTAGGAGAGGTAGCGAGATATATTATTAATAGATAATATAAAAGATATGAAGACTAAGAAAAAGGTGGATGCAACCGTCTGTATGAGAAATAGTTAGAATCAATGATTGAGCTTGGGTTTGTTATGAGCATAGAATATAAAACAATAACAAGCAAAAGAAAATAAAAAAAATCAAATAGAGATGTAGCATAAAATATCAGCCCGTCATGATTGATTCCAAAATACACAAATTTGTATACATGTATGCATTGATTGATTACTAGAAATCTTAATGTGTTCGAATACATCGGAAAAAATTAAATGCTCAAGTGGGACTTTGAACCCACGACCTTTTCCTTACAGGGGGAATGCTCTTCCAACTTAACAACAACTTAACAAAGTTAGCATTATAAATGCTATAAAAAAAGTCGTGAGTTCAAGTCTCACTTGAGCGTTTAATTTTTTCCGATGTTTTTCGTGCTATAAAAAATTCATTCATTCTTTAAAATTCATTATTTAAGACGTAATTCCTTATTTATACCCGTAGACGAGTTTAGTATTAGTTACAAATTAAGCCGCGTCTAAAAGGAATTCGTAAATACACTCACGAAAAATAAAGGAGACATCTAGGTCTTTATTTAAATTAACATAACACTAAAAGAATTTCAAACATCAAAAACATTTCAGCAAAGTCTTTACAGTAACAAAAACTTGTGGATTGCGGCTGTTTAGACGGAAAATGTTAAAAATTCTCGGAGTTAATTTCACCACAAATGTTAAGGTAGGTACTTGAAACAGCTAACCGCAAACAAGAATTAATGTCTACAGTCAGTTATTAGTGTGTATGACTGAATGCACGAGACGGCAAAGACTCAAATTACTGGAAGATATTGATAAGTGAACCAAATGAACTTACTACCAATTTTATTGCAGAATGCTAATGGAAATTTGGAAAACAAAAAGTATTTCCCCTTGATTATTTTATCAGACTTCATAATGTGAAAACGAAGGCTTCTTGATAATAACAATAATCAATAATGTATCATACATAAACGTACAGTGATATTTCATACTTTCAGCTGTTGCAGTATATTTTATACTAACAGTAACAACATACATAACAAGTAACGAATTTACTAATAGTAAAACAAACATTAGTAAAGAAACCAGAATACACTCTACTAGTACTTACATTTCTCTAAAGTTAAGTCTTGTTTGTTTTTCTTAAATAAATTATTATTATATTAGATTGAATAATTGTGTAATGTGTGTAATATATCAAGTAATAAGTATATTTTACTGATCCAATTAGTTAATTCTTACATAAAATTATAATTCATTTAATCAAGATCAGTATAAACAACAAAAACGCAAATAAATCGTGACAGTGTTATGCCCGTATTCTAGATTGACACTTAGCCTGAATCTCGATTTATCTGAGGACAGATTGCATAGATATAGACAATAATATGTCAAACTATTAACCTGTCTATCCAATCTGTCCTAGAATACGGGCCTTAGATGATGAGTGGTGTAATATTGCGAAATCTAAAAGCTATAAAAAATATAACAGCTTCCCCTTAGATGTCTCATATCTTACGCTAGAAGTAGATGCGGTTATTGGTACCTATCAAGTGAACGACAGTGGAACTGCCAATTGAGATAGCTGACGCAGACTGTGCAGATCGTAAATTTTCACCATAAAACTAGTTCTTGAGAACGTTGCCTTTGTGCAACCCCTTATGTAATTAACTTCTTTTTACTATGAGAAAACATTATGTTTAGTATACTGTAAAATGGTTCGTTAACTATATTAAAACAGAAGTGACTTTCATAAATATATTTGTACAAAATAGCCTGACTGAAATCCTATTTGGTCGTCAAAATATTACGAGTCAGATGCAGTGTACAGAATTTTTTTAAAGCTTTCATTGTTAGTTGACATGATTGTTTTAAACTTGCTTTAGTTTCGGTGTGATTCAGATATTAAACAAAGGTAAAAGCAAATTATTTGTATACATGTTTTATGAAAAAAAAAACTATTATCAGAAAGAGAGTGATAAAGATACAATCAGTTTTCTCACTCTTTGGTAATTTGCTTCTGCTTTCTCTCTCTCTCTCTCTCTCTTATCTTTTTTTTTTCTCTCTCTCTCTTTCTGTTTATAAAGAATAATAATAATATAGTAATAGTGGAACTTATCAATATTTAAATCTGTTACCATCCAAAAATGTTCGAATTTATTTACTTATGTAGGCAGACCTACATAAGTAAATAAATTTGAACATTTTTGGATCACTCAAGATTTTAAGTACCAATGAAAAATTTCCTAGTTTAGAACACAGTCGAGTAAATTCATGTACACACGTGTAAACATAACAAAAAACCAGATTTTATCATTACAGGAAACTGGTAAGATACATTTTCGTAACAAAGGGACATAGAGGACAGGCGTTCACGATTTTCTCGTTTAAAAAAATCACTTCCACACCGAGATAAGGTAGGAAGTGGTTATCGTGTTGTGGATCTTGAATTTGCAAGCAAATGGCAGCCATATTGTTCGCTTTTATTACACGTGTGAGTTTTTACTTTTTAACCGTATTCAAAACATGCGAGTACGAGGGGTTTCAATATCAACATTATTACAACGTTATCAAGGGGTCGCTTTATGTATTCTTTTTTAAATCAATGTGGAATATTTTTGGTACTTTTGGTAGTACATTTTTTCCGATGTTTTTCGAACTTTAAAGTTAGCATTAATAAATGCTATAAAAAATCATTCAAAATAATAAACTTTTGGCAGTTTATACCCTGTTTTCCTATGAAACTGTGTAGTTAAAATGTTATAAAAAAGAAAGCGTTCGATTTTAAAATTAAAAAATGATCGTTACAAAAAAATGGAATACAAGAACCATTGTAAAATTTGATGACAACTATTATTGGCGTAAAATAATATTAATAAATTTATTTTTAATGCTATTGTTCTTGATGCTAAGTAATAGTTCCAATGGAACTAGTGAGAACTTTTTCTTCTCATTAGTTCCGTTTAATTTCTATTTAATTTTTCTGGAACTACTGAAACTGTTCCTTCTCACTAGTTCCTTTGCACTTTAGCTATTAACTGGAGACGATAAATAACTACAATTAAAACTATATAATTTAAGCGATAACTTCACTACATTTACAATAATTTATCTCAACTACCATTTTAGTGATTTAAGCAAATAAAAAAAAAAACAAACCTTCATACAAAACTTAATAGATATGTACAAATAATAAAATTGTAAAGCAATACTACATTAATTATTACCTAAGCTAATCTAGAAATGGGATATAGTTATATCTCCTGATTTGAGCTCGATCTGAGTTTCTCTTATAAAGTCATCATTTTCAAACTGAAGGAAACCAATGATTTCTGTGATACAAAATTAGAATGTAACGAACTAAAGTACTGTGATTTACCTTTTAATAGATGTTTTTTTTATTTCAAATAAAAAATTATTTACCAATAAATGATTTCTTATTTCTGTTCCTGACTGTACCTACTGGCAAAAACGATTTAGGTAGAGACGGTAACGGGTCGAATCGCAACGGGTGGAAACGAGAACGGGTGGAAACGCCACTCACCCGAATTTGCTTAACATAAAGAGCAAAAGCTATGGCGTAAGTTAAATTAGCTCTGATTTTCGTGATGTACTTAGTTTTTAACTTACACACAGTAAGTGACGATACATGGCGGGTAGATGAAGAACCTACTACCTCATGGTCTCGATGACGGCAGGCGTGCACCACTGTACCATTCAGCCAGTGAACACGGTCGGTGTGACCTGGTCGAAATGTCAGGCAAATCTAAAGTACGTATGTAGTATGTACCTATACCATGATGCGTTAATTCCCGTTATTATTATTGTATAGTTGTAGAATGACGCAATGTACCTAGTAATTGAACACTAAGAAAGTAATACTTACAGTATTATGCAGCTGCAAATTCGCCGATACTAAAAGTAGCGTGTGTGCATTGATCCTAATACCTACTTCATAGATACAACAGATACTCAGGAATTTCATATTTAAGTGACGAAGTGCCTCCGCATCGGTATACAGTAAGCCTGATGCATTATAATGGCCGATATTTCCATTTAATCACATATAGATGCCTGCATTCCCGAACACCGTTCATTCATGGTAGAACAAATATTGATCCAGCGGTAGTGCAAGCCAGTCAGCTGTATACTGTTGTTCATTAATCGAATAAAGCCGTCTGATGAAGAGAAAAACTCAAATTCTATTTTTCAAACCTCTCTATTATTTATTTGAATTTAGAATTCAAGATATTTTACTACCTCTGTTTATAATATCTTGTTAAAAAACAATATATTTTATTTAAAAAATAACTACTAGCCTAAGGTACTAGGCAATAACGACCAAGAAAAGCCTATCCTGAACTAAATTCGATTAATTATATGCCGCATTTTCTCGATTCTGGAGGTTTAATCTCTCAACTTTTCGCTTTTTCTTTTATCTCCTATCTTTGCAAATGCCACACACCCCAAATGTTGCCAGCATTTATGCATCTGTAACTGCAATCATAAAATAGAACGTATGTTTGTTTGCTAGAAAAAAAAAACTGTCGCCTTTGTAAGTATCTGTCTTAGAATTACACAATACGTGTATAAAAATATATACTAGTATGTACATTGCGTTAGATTTTGATACTTTATTTTTCTCAGTACAATCTTCCCACTCAATCAATCTCATTTTGGTTCACATGTCCGGCTTCAATTCGAAACTATTTTTGTATATTTTGCTTTTCTTTCTTTATAACATTTAACGTGCCTATCTAGGGTTACCGAGATATGTTCGGAATAAAATGCAACGCCTAATATAAATAAATGGGTTCCTGTCGTCACACTGGGAATTGTTAAAAATAGAGGTCGGCGATCAGTCACAGTTAATGGTGGGTGGCTCAAAACTGAGATCTTACCAGAGCTAGCGATGAATTTGAACACAGAGGAGAATAAAATTCTAACTTAGAAATACTGAAAACATACCAGTTGCTTTGAATAAGAATCTATCATAATATAATAATCAATTATACTTGTGCAGGAATCTCGGAAACGGCAACGGCCTTAACGATTTAAATAAGATTTTAACTTTCACTTTTCAAGGTACTAAGATGATTTTTCTGAAACAAAAAACAACGCCATGATACAGAAAAAAGCGGGAAAAACTAGATTTCCCAGTAGAGTAGGCACTGATAATAAATTAAAAAAAAACAAAGTCTCCTTTAAATTTCGTCGCATTGACACATGTAGAGACAACGAAAATATCGGCCTAGTCATGTTTTAGCCCATATTTATGTAGGTATTACCTACATGATAAACATCTCGGCTAATAACTTGCCGTGGCCGTGGATTTACGATACGATACGAGGTACGGTTACGTTAGACATACTACCGTACCTATATTTAGTTGCTGCGTCATCGTCAGTAGTATACGAAACTAATTACCTCCTATCTTAGTAGTACTATAAACCCTGTTTTATGTGTGTTTTGTCTTTTAATTTAGTAGATATGAGGTACAACTGTTGAACTCTTCTACCTAAAGTTCGTCATAATGTAGGTTTTTGCCATTGGTCTTCGGTAGTCAATGTAATTAGAATGTGAATTCATACAATCAATCCCATAACCATATTCCAAATATAAATACCAAACCCATTGCTTATCTCCCCAGTGTATTGGGGCATTCGAGGATTTCCGCCCGTGGAAATCCCCTCGGGTACCTCCCCCGCCGGAGCCAGGAGGGGAGGTTATGTCGGATTTGAATCGACTAATGACGCCGACTGAGAGTTGTTGTGCTAGGCCGGAGGTGAGGTTGTCTTCAACATATCGCACCCCGGCTGACCCAGGGTCCGCACGGCGGCAGGGCGAGCGTGAGAACTCTCACACCCAGGGCCACCACCAGCTGCTACTCCCAGGGCCACCACCAGCTACTCCCAGGGCCACCACCAGCTGTATATTATCTCTCTAAAATTGGTGGTTGGTGAATGCGACTATTGTGGCAGACCTTTCGAAGTCAAATTTTGTGTTGTGTAAAATGGTATTAAAGTTTGTTAATTGCTTAACTCATCTATGCTTATCTCTTTACAGATAATAGGCTCGGAGGCATCCATATTAATAGATACTTCCATACTAATATTATAAATGCGAAAGTAACCCTGTCTGTATGTTACTTCTTGTATGTCCTTTCTCAAGGTCTAATCTACCCCTATACCAAATTTCATCAAAATCGGTTCAGTGGTTTAGGCGTGAAAGCGTAACATACAGACAGACAGACAGAATGACAGACAGACAGAGTTACTTTCGCATTTATAATATTAGTATGGATGTATACCTACTATGCTTTAATTGTTTAAGCATTACTTTACTAGATATAATAAATTCTAAAAGATTGGTCTAAACGACGAAAAAAAAAACTATTTTATTTGAATTATGTTCGGTGGAGGAAAATTAATGAAAAATAAAGTTTAAAACTGAAACCCAACTACTGAAAATCACGCTCTAAAAAGTGACAAACAAGAAAATATCAGGGATAGCCGTGGTCGTATGCCACTTTTCCCTAGAATGTATTGTTTTGTTAGAGTAAGTACACACATACAAACATACATACATACATAGCCTGTCAAAATCATAACCCTCCTTTTGGTTTCGCCGTTGTCAGGTAAAAATATATTTACTCTCTAAAATAAATAGCGATCGGTTGTCTTCTATATATAATGTCAACGGTTCATGTAATTTAGCTGTTGTAATAGTATTCCCATAGCGCGAAACTGCAAAAAATTCGAATCCCTTCTTGGATGTCCACCTTTAAATCGATCAGACTCGGCTTTTATCTAAGTTTTACACGAAAAAGTTAATACTTAAGTATAGTAATAAACTTAAAAAAAAGTTTAAAACTAAAACCCGACTACCGAAAAATCACGTTCTACAAGTGGCAAACAAGAAAATATCAAGGATAGCCGTGGTCGTATGCCACTTTTACCTAGAATATATTGTTTTGCTAGAGCAAGTGGCATACGACCACGGCTATCCTTGATATTTTCTTGTTTGCCACTTGTAGAACGTGATTTTTCGGTAGTCGGGTTTTAGTTTTAAACTTTTTTTTTATTTAAATTACTTTGGGGCAAGGTAATGCTAATAATTTATACATATTTGAAATGTGCTCATTAAGCACTTTCATTTGATACCAAACACGGCATATTTATCTCAAATTTATTTTTTAACACAGTACCTTATGAGCACTAGAGGGCGCCACACAATATTGAGTGACAAGTCATATAGCCTACTAGCTGTCCCGGCAAACTTCGTTTCGCCTTAGAAATTAGAATCAATTAGCTGTATCAAATTCTCCTAATTATTTTAAGAACGGAAAGCATTTCCATTCGGGCCCCATACGCCCACGGAGCTCCCGACATGATCCCTCCGCGTCGCCCGCAAGCAACGCCTCTCCTCGCCCGCCGGCCAGGCGCAGCGTCAGGTTTTGCACATCATGCGGCGCGTGTGAATTTTATATCGGAGTTATTTTTAAATTGTAATATCTTCTAAGATGTTCATTGAAATTAAGTAATGTCAAAGACAATTTTGTTTACAATTAAATACTCTTAATCAACAACACATTTATTTGGATAAAGATTAATATTATTATGTTGATACAACTCTAACAAATAATTGGTAATAATGCATTAATTGCGACCAAATTTGATTACCATAAAAACGGTTCTAGTGAGTTAATCTTAAAAGATAGACATATACTGTCGCGGACATTTTTTTAGATCATTTCAAGAGGAATAATTCTTTCATACATATGTTTTTGGTATCTTGAACCGTTTTCGCAGCGCACGCAACGGAAGCCCTCAAATATGAATAATTTCCCCGTTTTTTCCACATTTTTCATTGTTTCTTCGCTCCTGTTAGTTGCATCGTGATCTTATATAGCCTAAAGCCTTCTTCGATAAATGGTCTATTCAACACAAAAATAATTTTTCAATTCGAGCCAGTAGTTCCTGAGATTAGCGCGTTCAAACAAACAAACAAACAAACAAACTCTTCAGCTTTATAATATTAGTATAGATAACCATCGGACGATCATGCCGCTTGTAACGATACCTCATTTGTCCAGTTCTAATAAGTAGTTGAGGAGCTATGAGGGAACAAATGAACATACATACATACATACATACATACATACATACATACATACATACATAGCCTGTCAAAATCATAACCCTCCTTTTGGCTTCGCCGTAGTCGGGTAAAAATATGCTCATACATTGTAAATAATATTTGACGTACCTATCTTTGTCATCGCGGATCAAGTCTACAGTATCGAGTGACTGACCTATTTAACCTCTTCGTGAAAGCATACGTTAAGGTACTTACTTAGTACATTCAGCGTCAGAAAGATGTTGACGAACAAAGTGCTTTCTTAGATCTTAATTCCTTGGTTGGTCCTCTTTCCTGTTCACGAATTTGGTCTGATATTTGGTACACACCTTTAGTTTGGATAATAATACAATTTAAATCAATAAAAAACAGTTTGATTTGTTCTTAATACGAGAATTTTAAAATCATTTTGAGACTTCGTCGCCAAGATTTTTCTGACGCTGACTGTACTTGTCTCAGCATTTTTAAAGTGTATAAAGAGTTCAGTCACACTCTGTTTGAACAGATGACACCCTTGTTGATACATGGCTTTTGAACGGGCAGCTGGAAGTAAGATACCTACATTGTTGAATAAACGAGATGTTAGATGTCGTCTGCTGATTGATGTTGATAATTTAGGCGCTTTTATTTTTAGCATGGCGTGTATACACGATCATTTTGGCTCTTAAATCAAAAGAGACTATTTTCATTATTTTGACATATCCAATAAATTACTCTCAAAATGAATTTACAGTTACTACGTAGTTATTTAGATGATGAAAAGATGCTGAATGTTAAAAGTAATGGACTACTTGTGTGTTTTGACAGAATTTGATCAAAAATTGCGTTATATTAAACGACTAAAATACTGATTCTTTTGATCTATAGAAAAATGACAATTTAAATTAATTAGTGGAATAATAGTAATTCTTATTTAACTTAACTCTTGAGAAAATTAAGCGACTTGCCTTACTTTCTCCTTTCACTAATTATATTTAATAAATAATTGATTGTAATCGGTGTCCACCCTACCGAACCCAAAATGCTATTAACCAAAAAGTTTCGTTTAAACACAAATTTTTCATAGTCCTCTGGATTTGTGTTTTGATACAAACTTTGAATATTAATAATTTAATCATGAATTCCTGAATTATTAAATACACATACTCATGTAAAGGGTACATGTCTCGTATTTACTATGTATAAACTATTAGAGAGAGTTGTATTACCTACCTTTGCTAGCCTTTGATACTAAAATGAGAATAGTTTTGTTATTTCAAACCACTGATGGGTAAAGTTCAAACCTTATCCATTGAATAATTTATAGGGATTGTGGATTAAAGTTCGTTGACTGTTAGCAATGTTTCTCAATTGAAATATTTCAGTCCAACATGTTGTATTTACGTTGATGAAAGCATTATAATATTTTAAGTAGCTTTTGCCTGTATGTAAAAGCTAGTAAATTATATAAAAACAGAACGTTTCTAACACACTGGAAACGTCCCTTATTTACTGTGTGTGCATATATTTTGAAGATATCTAGGAGTATAGCTTAATTCATATATTATGTTGGACCTAAAATATGTTCAAAATGTGGTCTATACGCACAGTACACGTTTCTTGGATGTATTATGAAGATAACACGGGGTGCTATTGCGATGGACGAGCTCAAATTCACCAAGCATAGATTATCCGCGATTCAGTCCAAGATATATGAATCCAGCTACATTTATCAGCAGATGAACTATTGTAGAACTATGTAACAAGCGGCACAGCAGTGCGACTCAAACATTAACACAGTTATAACACTTGTACAAGCACAATAATCACGTAAATTATGCAACGGACAAATCCGAAATTAAACTCTATAAAAAATTAGAAGTCGTAGTGAACATAAAAATAGGTACCGCCGGTACAGTTAGTCGTTTATCCCTAAGACATTGGCATTTTTGTTATAAAATAGTTCTGCTTCATCTTCATCAACTATAGCCTCATCAGTAGTAGCAAAAAATGATGATGATAACATGACGATAACACTATTTAAAGCATACTGCCAGGGCTTTTACACAGGGAGTCTATGGGTTAGTTGCAATAAAAGATCTCTGGACGAGCTGCGAGTCCAGTACATTAATGTCTTTAGAGTGATGTTGAGATTACGTTTCTGTAGCGCGTCGGATAGAACGGACGGTTTCCACGCCATCATTTGCAAAAGAACGGCATCGCTGCTACGCAAAACACGGGATAGTGGCAACAGTATTATAACAGTGACGGAGAGTATCGATTCTCTAATTGTAAAATTCCATCTGCATCGGCATCAACTGCTAGTTCGTGTTCGCATCTAGAAGATAGTAATTTCAAGCAAACGCACATGACACGTCTCCGGCCACGAGTGTCTAATTGACACTGATTCATACAAGTTAGAGAAATAACACATTACATTACTAGCTTTTAACTACGGCTTTGTCCTTTCTCAAGATCTAATGGGGTAGATTAGATCTTGAGAAAGGACAAAGGCTACCAAATTTTATGAAAATAGGATATGTGGTTTAGGCGTGAAAGCGTAACATACAGACAGAGTTACTTTCGCATTTAAAATATTAGTATGGATTAAAACATAGAGCCCATGCGACAAGGTCTTGAAGCTTATTTATTCATTTTATCACTCATAGATTCTAATTAATGGTGTTATCGGTCTCAATCAAAATTAGGACAAAATCCCGAAGGAGGACGAAAGAGTTACGCAACGTCAATTACGTACTACCCATCGTTCAATATATTCTATGGCATCACAAAACAGTTGATGCTATTAAGATATACTATTACAATGACGTATTACTTGAGGTCAATGAACTATTTGAATGGTAAATTAGGGCTAATACAGACATCGCTATTAGGTTTCTTTGTCCGACGAAATTAGGCTGAACATCGGAATTTCGTCTGGAAGAGTGCCCAACTGTATAGAAAAGCTACTATAAAAAAATAACATAAGCGTCGAAATGAGAAATTCTTTAGATATACATGTAGTCGAGTATATATATTTCTCCAAATAGCTAGGCAATGACCTCAGTATTTAAGTATGTATTCGTATGTAGTACTGGATGTGTCCACGGCTTCTCTTGCTTAGAAAAAAGTATTATGGGTTAGGATAAGATAACGGTACCAAATGCATTTAATATTTTACAGTCTTTTTTTTTCGTGCGAAACATCCCCACGGATACCACCCACGATCCCCAGGATCCCCAGGGAGCCGGTGGAGGTGGTTATTTCGGACTCGAACCAACTAAATCGCACGCCACCGCGCCGTCTTGGGTCTTTGGTTGCCGAAGGTGAGATTGCCGAAAGCATATTATTATCTCTCGCACCCCGGCAATATTATACAGTCTTAAAAATTATTTAAATATCTGTTGATTTAACATTAAAGAAACTTTAATTTCATTTATTTACATAGTTAAATGTTTGTAGTTATGTATGTACGCTCACCAGATTACTAAAAGAAGTACCGAAAACTATTTTCTATCCACAGTGGATTCTTTCAATTGTAACTGTGACAAATATGATTGTAATTAAAGAAGCCGACTTTGCGAGGTCAATAAAAAAATGCTGCGATGATGCAGATAGAATTAAAACTAACCAGCGTATCTAAAACGATCTGTCTTCAAGGACAATTTCAATTTGAAGCTTCGTTAATTCCATTGTTACTGAATAAGTCACTAGGTACTTCTTATACATATAATTAAACACAGGGTATAAGTATCTTTGGAGCTAACGAGTCTTTTTAGGTCTCACTGAAATAATCTATCACTTTTACTACGTTTGCTATAAACGTGATGTGTCTAAAATCAGTAAAGAAATGCTGGCTTATATCTAATAGGCACGAGCTTTTGGTTAGACATACATGTAATGTCTGTACGGTAAATACTGCTAAATTTCAAATAAGAATTTTAAAAAATTATGAAGACTTAATAAGCTTGACAGAATTAAGCCCAGCGTATAATAAATATGAGTATTCTAGAATGTGGCTAAACATATACCTAATATATAGACATACATACAGACTTTTGATAGATAGGATAATTCTAAATTATAATACTGATATTAGCAAGCCGGATACAGTTCAATGTACAATCTACAAAGGAGATACGGTCGCATTTTTCATATAAAGTTGTATATAAACATGTAACTATATCTCTTTTGTTGACTGTACAATACCTTATCGCTACAAGCATTTTCTTCCTGTCGTACCTTGTGGACAGAATTGTACAGAAAAGACAAAAGAGAATTGTACTTACCGATTTATGACGTGTGACGTTATAAGTATATAAATAGTATAAGTTTTTAAATTATGTGTCCTAATTACCTGAAAGAAGAAGAATACAATAGTATTAATTATACATATACAAGAAAAATAATTAGTACATACACTATTGTTGGTAAATATGGTTATGCAAATTTATTGATCTTAAAATAATATGTCACTATATTTACAGTTTCTATCAAAACAATTTAAAGTACTAAAATTGAAAACTTATAGTGAAGCTTCTGATTGGACCGTCATTAACGAAGGAAGAAAACGACTAATAACTGACTAAAAAAATTCTAGACAAAATTAAGTCTACGACAAGGAAATAAAACTGAAACCGATAGAACAGAAATACTCTAAAGTGCTATAATGACTATTATCCACTACTATTACGTAACAAATAACGCAAACAAAAAACAGATAATCTGAAAAAAAAGGAAAGAAAAAATATACATTTTTTTTTCTTTTTTCTTTGGTTCTTTCTGATGCTCACTGTACCTATACACGTACAGTCAGCATCAGAAAGATGTTGCCGAATACAGTACTCAAAATGATCTTAATTTCGTTTTTGACCCCCTTCCAGTTGATTGATTGTTCTGATATTTCGTACACCCTTTAGTTCGGATAATAATACCATTTAAATCAATAAAGCAGTTTGATTTACTCTTAATACGAGAGTTTTAAGATCATTTTGAGACTTCGTCGTCAAGATATTTATGACGCTGACTGTAGAAGTAGTACAAGATCAATATAGAAAACTAAACACGTATAAATCTCAAGGTTCTCGTTAAATGCTTGGCACGTACAATTATATCACATCGATTAAACAACATTAAAGTGTAATTACTACATGTCATACATATTTGTTTAACTAATAGTCAACATTATTAATAATGATATTAGGTACCCGTAGCTTTTAAGGTTAGTTTTACGTAACAGATATACACCGTTGCTTTAAAACAAAGACTACCAAACTTTTTTTTTTTTATATTTATATTTAAATTTTATATTTAAATATTGTACAGGTGAAAAGCATACGTAATGTATATGGGTTGTAAAAAAAAATATGTCCAGATGATTTTGCTTTCGAAAGTGTGACCAAATTCTTTTTATCCGAATCTACTATGAAATCACCCGGTATATTCTCGGAGACACTTGTAAACATTTACTATCGATTCTCAAATCAATTGTCACAATAAATTCCCGAAGTATTTGTCTCCAAACACTTTCTACAATACAATTCAATTGCCAAGTCGGCTACTTGGCGTATCCATGCTGGAATTACAATTTTGTATGTCAATTTGCTTGCATTCTCTGAAGTGTGTGACATCAGTACATGGGATACTATTAAATTACAGCTATACCTACGTTCATGATAAGGAAGAATTTAAATCACAAAAAGAAAACTACAACTACTACCCACCCACCACATAATTTTAATTGAACACTTTTCTTTTAGAGGATACGGCCAACCAAACAGAATGACAACACTTCAGTGGGGAAATGTATTGCAGTGAGTAAATTCGTGCCTATAATGTGATCTCACTACTGCAATTATGTGGACACCGTGAGGTATAGTAGCTAGAGCCCCTTAAAGGTGGTTGGTGGGTAAAGATACTTGTCCATTGGCCCGCGTTGGACGCACTACACGCACGGCACGATACGAAATAAACTAATTTCACGGTGACATGAGTTCGATGCGCTGTATAAAATCATATAAAGCAAACTGAAATCCGTTGCGTGCCGTGACTGCGATGCGTCCGGCGTGGACGAATGGACGCGTACCTTAAAAGCCCCTTTAGAAGAGAATCCCACACGTCTTTGGAGAGCTCCCGCTAACCGAGATGCTTGCGAAAAGCATTGCACACGTACTATGAGGCGACATTACACTGGATGGAACATTTGCGCGACGTCTTATCTTAAGTATCGCTATCTCACATGGGAGGTCCTTTTCTATAGAAAAAATATGTAAAATATGTAAAAACTATATAATATATTTTTTTTTTTTTTTTTTACACAGGACACGTCAATTTGA
Source organism: Eilema sororculum (assembly GCA_914829495.1). Classification (NCBI taxonomy): domain Eukaryota; kingdom Metazoa; phylum Arthropoda; class Insecta; order Lepidoptera; family Erebidae; genus Eilema; species Eilema sororculum. The sequence continues at coordinate 7,404,720 of OU618545.1, read as the reverse complement.
CTTCACCTCGCCTGATGTTAAGCTAAAGGCAAAGTCTCGGAAAGAGGGTCACCATCGTAAACATTTACCATGTTAACAGTGGTGGCACTCAGCTTGACGGCCTCATTAGATGCCTTTTCACGCCCCGCTTAAAGGACCCGGGACTGTAGGAAGAAGTAAACACGTGAGCTGGCAGGGAATTCCAGGTCTTAGTGGTGCGGCATAGGAATGAATCACTGAAACGCTTGGTTCTAGCAGGTATACTCTGCACCGTAAATGGATGACATCTTAGCCCTGCACGTGTCGTCCTGTGAAGGAAAGGGGAGGGTGGGACTAATTGGAAGAGCTCGTCAGAACATTCACCATGGTAGAGACGGTAGAAAACTGCCAAAGACGCAACATCTCTACGCATCTGCAAAGGCTCGAGGGTGTTCGTGACCTCAGGATCCCCAATAATGCGGACCGCACGTCGCTGCAACCTGTCGAGAGCATCTAATAAGTACTTTGCGGAGCCGGCCCAGAGATGTGAGCAGTATTCCACGCAGGAACGAATTTGGGTCTTGTATAGAAGACACCGCTGCTCCGGCGTGAAAAAACGTCTCACTCTGTTCAGGACTCCGAGTTTACGCGAGGCTGATTTGATGATACTCTCGATATAGTTTTTGTTATTCAGTTTGCAGCGAACATCCATACCGAAGATAGTGAGGTGATCCTGCAGTGGCAGTGGTGTGCTCTGAAGAGTGGGAAGGGGAAGGAAAGGAGATACCTTTGCTGTAAACGCACATGCCTGGGTCTTCTTGGCATTGAACTCGACCAGGTTCCTAGCGCCCCATTGAGAAATGTGGTCCAGGATCCGGTCCAGCTCAGTGACAAGAAGCTGCCTTTTTTCCGCGATATCAGACTGCTTGGCCGCGGGATGTGCGTAATAACTCCCGTGTAAGGTGCTGTCGTCTGCATAGCAGTGAATGTTTCCGTTACAGAGCATGTCATTGATATGCAGAAGAAAGAGAGTGGGAAATAAAACGTAACCCTGCGGCACGCCAGCATTTACCTGCAAGAACTCCGAAGCTCGTCCATCACAAAGGACGCGAATACGGCGCCCCTGCAGGAAGCTTGCAACCCAGTTACACAGTCTAGGAGGCAGGCCGAAGGCTGGTAGCTTGGAAAGAACCGATTTGTGCCATACCCTATCGAAAGCTTTGGCGATGTCAAGACTAATTGCCAGTGACTCACCGTGCTTCTCCATAGCCTCACCCCAAAGGTAGGTCATGTACGCCAGAAGATCACCCGTTGACCGTTTCGGTCTGAAACCGTATTGCCGGTCACTAAGCAAGGAGTGATCGTCTAGGTGGCGCATGAGCTGTGTGTTAATTATGTGCTCGAACACCTTGCACAGCACTGAGGTGACGGCTATGGGTCGATAGTTGGCTGGGTCCGAGCGATCCCCCTTCTTGGGGATCGGCTGGACATTCGCCTCCTTCCAAGCCGAGGGCACTGTACCCGAACTGTAGGACAGTCGGTACAGCCGCGTTAGCATAGGAGATAACTCCGCTGCACATTTTTTAAGTACAACCACTGGAATACCATCAGGACCACTGGCTTTCCGGACATCGAGTGATTGCAGTACTGCACGGACATCGCGTTGCCTGATACGTATATCAGGCATTGCGTGGTCACCAGTGGGCATTGTCCGTGGTTGCATACCACAATCATCGACTCGGGAGTTGGCCGCGAAGAGATTGACCAGCAAATTTGCTTTCTCTTGCGGCTCATGGGCCAGAGATCCATCGTGATTGCTCAGCGGGGGCAGCGAGGGCTGGCAGAAGTTGGCTTGCACGGCTTTGGCCAGTTGCCAGTAGCCACGGCTACCCGTGGGATGCGCCACTAGCTCTTGGCCCAGCCGTGCTATGCGCTGGGCATCCGCCCTGACGCATGCCCTCTTGCAGACCTTTGTGGCTCTGTTGTACGCCGCCTTGAAGTGACCCACGTTGGGATCGCGCGTGGCGCGCGCCAGCACCCAGGCGCGGTACGCAAACTGTTTATGCTCAACAGCCTCCGCGCACTCGCGCCCGAACCACGGACGCGCTCCGCGGACTCCGGTGACATCGGATTCCATACCTAGACCGATCTCACCGGCGACGGCAGTAGCGCTCTCAGATGGGTTCTTACCCTCAAAGCAGCGTTCAACCCACGGGATGGACGCATAATAATCGCGCAATCCATCCCAGTCCGCTGACGAGTAGTGCCATAGCCGCCTCTTCCCCTGCACGGGTCGTGGGGGCGCTACAATGGGCACGGTGGAGCGGACCAGACAGTGGTCGGAGTTACCTAAAGCAGCAATCACCGAGACACTGTACTGGTCCGGGTGACTCGTCAACAGAAGGTCTAGCAGAGAGGGCTCTAGGCCGGACTCTCTTGGTATCCTCGTGACCTTGTGCACCAATTGAGTCAAGTCATGCGCCAGGGCAAAGCGTGAGTGGCTCTTCCCGCATGGTTTGTTATGGCGGAGCCCAACCAGATCTTGTGGTGGGCGTTAAAGTCCCCCAAAAACACCAATTCGGCGTTCGGAAACCGCTCCTGCGCATCATCTGCCGCCTGACTCAGGTATTCGAATAGTCGAGTTATCTCCGTATCTCCTGTATGGGAACGGTAAAGGCACACATAGATCTGACTCGTGGAGCCATGGTCTACGTGTACCCAAAGGATGCAAAGGATGGGTCCTCTAGACAGCGCAAACGGCGACAACAAATATCCGCCCTAACAAACACGCACACCCCGGCTTTTGCTCGGAAATTTTCCTCGATAACATAGCTGGGGTAAAGCAGGTAGGTCGTGTCGTCAGGGCGGCGTATTTGTGTCTCCGTTAGAAACAGCATAGCTGGTTTCGCCGTCTCCAGGTGTTGGTGGACGGCGTTGAGGTTCTTATGGAGCCCACAGATGTTCGTGGACTCCACCTCAAATAGAGTTTTTGTGGGAGAGTGAAGGGTAAGGGAAGGCGTGAAAAAGAGGTGATTGTCGCCGCAGCACCGCGTGACAAAACATGGGAGATTGGTTTTATCTATGAATGTGAGGCGTGACGAGAGCCGACGCGCCGAACGGAAGGGCCCCCGTACCCTCCCGGATATGGTCGCCGGGCTCCCGTCCGGTCGCCAACCGGCACGACGAGCCATATCGGGATTATGCGCGACCTGGTGGGGCAGCCTCCCAGGGTGGTTAGTCCCAGTTGGGCCCCTGTACTATGCCGCGGGCGGCCAGCGGCACCACCGTTTCTACGGGTCTCCCTGCCCGGCGCGGCGCCCCGCGTCACACCCCACTAGACTACGCCAAAACCCACCGGTCCCACTAGTGCTGCGACTACCATCACCTCGGCCCAGCTATGCACTTGCTGATCCCTGAACGCAATCCAACCGAGATTGGATTACTATGGAGGGTTTTTCGCACTTGTGCACGGTGGTACCAACCCGGTCGAAATAAGTGTCAAATTTGTGCCATCAAATTTCTACCACCTATATCATTCGATAATTAAGTTATTTAACACACAACTGACTATCAAGCAACTTATATTCTGGTGTCTTTATTTGTACACAAAATCCCCCTAATTGAATTCTCTGTAGTGTCACACAAATCCATTCGTATGCATCACTTACATACAGCTGAAGCAGCAACTTCAAGTTGGATGTGTGCCAATCACAGCGGATATACCACAAACATTTAACATCGTACACGAATGTGTAGTTTATACACTGGAGATACTGAAGCAATGTAAATACTGCATTGACTTTGATAGTTTATATACCAACGTATTATATTAACCTATTTCTCTTTCCAGGATAATATGCCATAATTTGCCATTTGCTTCTGTTGTTGAAGGCACAGAAAACTAGCAAGCAAAGAGTCAACTCTCTTAAAATATTGTAGTGCATTTCTTGGCACAAATTGACTGCCCAGTCCTTTGAAGTGCGTATAATAATGAAAATGTTGACCCTTCCCCACTGCTTACAACCATTGTTCGCCCTCTGCTTTTACATTATATTCTACTGAATTTCTTGCCCTTTATAACATAAAAATACGCGATTGATAAATCACCTAACATTTTCGAGAAAAAATTGTCTTAAAATTCCTTGAACATCCAGAAGATTTCATGTAAAATCTTAGCAAAACATGACAACAGTGTTTAAGAATCAATTGACCAGATATATATTGAAAGAGCCGAAGATGTCCCCTGAATATATATGACTACGCCAGACGCATTCTTTTACGATGAGAAGCAATTTTTATTGAGATTCCGATCTCAACGATATACTTAATGGAATATACCGATGATATAACTGAAAGCCTTGGAGCATTCTGTATCAAGGGGCATAAATGGATAACGCGTGTTTAACTTTTTTTGATCACAAAATAAACTATCCATATCATAATATTAAACTCCCTTACTTTTCAGCTAAATGCCTGGATTTAGTTTTTCGTGACACGTATTAGTTGGTCAGGCAAAGCAGAGCTCACAGGACGTACACTGATCCAATTAATATGGATTGAAACCAGGCTGCCCAAAGGGTTTAGAACAGCGTAGAGGAAAAATAATAACTTTTAAACCATCGCGTTCGCTGATATACAATAGTATTAACGGGAATTAATGAATAATCTGTGGGAGGAACCATCTAGAGATATGTAAAATAGAAGCAAATGGTAGCTTAATGTCTCGGATGGAGAAGGTCGTGCGATTTGCTGTTGTGTGAGATGAATGAAGATGATGAGATATAAAGGATGAATGAACGTCTATTTTTTATTTCGTAAAATGGCTAATCGTATCTGGATTGAATTTGAAAAAGTGATAGGTATTCTAGAATAGCCACATTGACAACTTTGAACCTCTGTAAACAGTATTCACCGCAGAAAGATTTGGGACAATTAAATCAATTTACTCTCAAGAGATTATTTTGCTTGGGACCATACTACAGTAAGAATAAAAATGTCGGCCTGTCAGTTTTGTGTTTACGTATGCAGACGTAGAAATCTAGTTCAAATCTTCTTATATAATATATTTTGTCTGTCTATAAAATACACTTCTTTGTGGACTGGAAGCTGGAATAAAATCGTGATATGACTATAAATTATTGTTTCGCGTTAGACTGAATACTGAATAAGTATTATGTTAGAAAAAGATCACAACACTTCTACACGTAAAAAGGTTCTTCGAGATCATGCTACACCCATGTTTCAAAGTATCGACTGTACAGTCAGCTTAATATATACTATATCTTGACGAAGAAGTCTCAAAACGATCTTAAAACAGTCGTATTAAGAGCAAATAAAACTGTTTTATTGATTTATATGGTGTTATTAGCAAAAATAAAGGTGTGTACCAAAGCTGGGAGGGGTAAAAAAACTAAATTAAGATCATTTATTTATTTTTTTATACAGGACACGTCAATTTGACTTCACCTCGCCTGATGTTAAGCTAAAGGCAAAGTCTTTTAAGTACTTTGTTTGTCAACATCTGTAGTGTACATTCATTATGTATAATTTATTGTGCCCTGATTCATTGTAAGCAATCTGATCTGTGGCGCTTCGAGGAATACCTCAACATTATAACAGTATGTGTTGGTAAAAATCACATCATACTAATATTATAAAGGCAAAAGTTTGTGAGTGTGTTTGTTTGTTGCTTTTTTTTTTGACCTTGGGAGAAATCCTTCATGGATTTTATGCCGGACTCCTACCGACTAAAACCCCCACGGTATCGCCCAGCACCCTATAGTTGGGAGCCCCGGGTAAGCCCTCGGAAGGACGTCCCAGGGCTCCAACAGACCCACGGCTTCAATGCGACCTCGTCTAGGGGGTGGTTCGGGTGCTATCCCGCGTCTATGGGGGGTTTTCGGGTATCATCCCGCTTCATAGGAGGGGGGGGGGGACGTGCGTGAGTCCATCACGTCACGCTGCCGTCATGGGCCTGCTTCTGTAAAGACGGTGAGCAGCCAACTCACCGTCCTCAGGCCCCCGGTCATGGAGGCCGATGGTCTTCGGCGAAGACACGTCGGCGGCGCCCAAGCCGCCGACTGCGGAACTCGGGTGGGAGAGTTCTATCCCGCTCCCGCCCCGCCGCCTCTTTCATGAGCATGACCTGCTCGCAGAAAGAGGCGGCGCAGTCCCACTTACTCCCGCTGGAGACCATGGCTCCCACCATGGTCTTGAGCGAGAGAGTGTCCACGCCCAAACCCACCACGTGGACCTGGCGCTGTTGCGCCCACGCCGTGCACTCCACCAGCGTGTGGAGCGCTGTGTCATCGCTGCGGTCACCGCAGTGCTGACAACCGGCCGCGGTTTCCCGGTGTCTCCGCCACAGATAACTACCGAAGCTACCGTGCTCGGTAAGCATCTGTGACAACCGGTACGAGAGAGCACCATGTCTCCTCTCCAGCCACTCGTCCATGACCGGTCTGACGGCCTCGATTACTCGAGACGCAGGCCATTGGCCCCGCTCCAGCGCCTCCTTGCGCCATTTAAATAGAGACGCAAGGGCCCTCGCTTCCAGGTCCCATGGAGGGGTCCCGGCTAGGATTTGTTTGTTACTTCTTCACGTCTAAACAGCTGGAGCGATTTTGATAAAATTTGGTATTGAGAGAGACACCCTGGATTAATACATAGGCAGTTCGTCGCGATAACCGATATCCACGCGGGCGGAGCCGCGGGCAACAAAATATAATGCTATGTTCACATTTTCGTAGACTATAGAAAGTACACATTTATCTATTTTATATTATTAGGGATAAACAACACACTGTAAAATAAACAACACCACCAGTAGTATGACCACATGGTCATACTACTGGTGGTGTTGTTAGCTAAAATGGAAAGATCCTACCAGAAATAGAGATGTGACTACAAGTACAAGCTTATGGAGTTCGAAACAAAGAAAAAAATATTTGTCTATCGAAACAATAGTATACAGATATACCAGCTCACAAATGTAAGATAGGAGCCGCATACAAAACTGTCTTATATAGTTAAGTGGTGCTCTTTTTGTTGCGATTTTTCTGGCAACTCCAACAAATGCTTTTAAAGCAAACTAGTAGAATTACAGCTTTCTGTTTCATGCTCTATTATAAGTACGTTTACACTTTAATGAAATCTTTGTGTGAACTGCGTAGACTAAATCTATTAATTTATATTTACTTAACGTATACACCAGGTACTATATGAATATCTCATATTGTATACTCATAGTCTAGCCAGTATGTAAACAAAATCATATATTCCAAGTAAACGTTTATTATTTTCTATTCAAAATATTCATTCAAATTTGAATTTTCAATGATCACAAATTTATAACAGACTATTACCACAAAGTGTTTCTAACCACAATTGCGATTCAGTTAGTCCCATTGAGACCCATTGTACTGGACCAACCAATTAACCCGAGGCATAATGTATGGTTAGGTCTGGTTAGTCTTTGTGACTTGGTTTGATCCGAACGCTAACGAACTGCCGGCCGTGCCAGTACGGTAGCTGATCATGAAATTGTCCAACAGAATTTTTGTTACACATTTTTTGCGCTTAAATCCATTCACAATTTAAAACTGTACGGTGTTCGAAAAAGTTCTATTAAAAACGTTTTTATAAAACGGAGTTAGGTACGATGAGATAATGTTTAACAAAGTTAATTTATGTGCTATTTGAAGACGTGGAAGCTTGTGTTTTAAAGTAATGTGTAGTGTGGTATTAAGTTAATAAACTGTTACTAACTGTTAATAAACAGCCTTTGTGGCGTAGTGGTAGTGCACGCGACTACCACGCAAGAGGCGCGGGTTGGATCCCCGCTCAGTGCAAATATTTCTATGCTTGAATATGGCTATTTGCATTGGTCTAGGTCAATATGTATGTATTTACAAAAAAAGTATATATTATGTTTATCCACATTCTAGATTCCATAACACAAACTATAAAAGCTTACCATGGGTCTAGATGGCGTGGTGTAGAATGTTGTGGAATATTTATTTATTTATTATTTATTAAGGGAACATATAAAAAACTTTATATATATTTTATATAGTTTACCTACTTAAATAATTTGAGTTTATCCAAAATGAAATAAGAAATCGTGTGAGCATTAAGATGGCGGGATCAAGCCCCAAATTTAAAATTTAGCAAATTGAAGTGTTTGTACTACTTAAGTACTATTTGTACCCCAAACAAGACATTGGTACCTTTAAAAGTAAAGGAAGTATGTTAAGACGTCTCTGGTCCAGTCAGGGACCAGGGACGTCAATGTGCTAAATTTTAAATTTGGGGCTTGATCCCGCCATCTTGATGATCACGAAATTGTAAACTAACTTAATGATCTTTAGCTTAATTCGAAGATTTGCTGTCGATATTATTTAGCATATAGGAAGCCACGTCTAAGCATTAAGTGTATTCCTATTATCACAAGTAAATCAAGCAATTAGCCTATCTTAGTCCACTAGTAGACATAGGACATAAGGATGCTTTGGCCTACTGTTTCCAAGCTGGCCAAAGTTACTGTTTATCAATAGTTCACAGTACTGAATACGATACATAGATATCCGTTATATTTTTTGCAGAGCTCCTGACTCATCGACATTCGCAATATCAAAATGGCCACTAATAGCTACACACCCACTTCATTAATTTAGACTGACCGCGACCAGATGTGCAGTATCGGCACTGATTTTTTTCACTGCACGGAAGGGTAGAACGAATTAACCCAAATTCCTCGCTTACGTTTTGGGTCCGTCCATATATTATACGTAGTAAACGCAGTTTTCTTGCCTACCGTTTGACCCGAGGACATGTAATCTTGCATTAACCGTCCCGGAAATTAATTGCAAAGGGTCTCGTATATTCATAGTTTTAATTAACATGGAACTATTACACTCAGATATAACGGTTATTATACATTTTATGATGAAGGTATGTGTCTTGTGTATTAGGAAAGTTTTTAGAAAATATTCTTTACGAAATACATATAAGTACATTCGTAACAACAATGTCTTATCAACATTTCGATGTACATTATAATAATAAATAATAATAAATATTCCACAACATTCTACACAACGCTATCTAGACCCATAGTAAGCTTATAAAGCTTGTGTTATGGAATCTAGAATGCAGATAAACATACTTATATGCTTTTTTTTTGTAAATACATAGAAACACCCAGAGCAATGCAAATAGCCATATTCATGCATACAAATATTTGCACTGAGCGGGAATCGAACCCGCACCTCCTACGTGGCAGTCGCGTGCACTACCACCACACCACAGAGGCTGTCATTACATTAATCTGGGTTTTGGATACAAAGCTTCCCGAAAAGGGCCAGACCGTAAGGGATGGGTCTGGTTCAGCTGGAGTGCGAGGGATATGTCGAAGACAAGCTCACCTGCGGCTTAGCATGACCCTTAGTCGGCGTCCGGTTTTAGTCGGTTCAAGTCCGACATAGCCTCACCTTCCGACTCCAGCGGGGGAGGTATCCGTGGGGATTTTCGCACGGAAAAAAGGATATAAAGCCTGTGGAATTACACAGGATTACAAAAATACTAATACACAAATCATTTATTAATATTTCAATATCAACATCGATGGCTTATTATTAGATATTTACACGTTTTAAGCGAAACTCAGTAAACATCTTATGTATGAGCATTCAGTATTATGAGGTCGTCAGTAATCGAATCGAGGGCCACGATTCTAACATTATTGGTGTCTTTAATGGGGACCCTCTCTCGGAGAATGTACCTTCAGCTTACCATGAAGCAAGGCCAAGTCATATAATATAATAATAATAAATATTTCATAACATTCTACACAACGCTATCTAGACCCATGGTAAGCTTTTATAGCTTGTGTTATGGAATCTAGAATGCGGATAAACATACTTATATACTTTTTTTTTCATATGTCATATCGACATATCCAATATAAAAAAACTCGACTCGGAGCTGGTTGACCGGTTTTAAGCAAAGTAAAGGTATCTTCAACAAAAGACAATGTATCTACAAAGATTTTAAAACCTAAGTGCCACCCAAGTGGTATGAAAAGCAATAGCTTGAAACTAAGCCGCACTGCATTGAGATGACTTTTTAATAAGGAAGTTCTTTCTGTTCCACTCTGCTGATATCGCACAATATCTTAAAGATCCTATTGTAACAGAAAAAGAATCTCCATTACAATAACTCAAGTAATAAAATCTAGCGTATAGTACAGAAAAAGTAAATAACATTTTACGTCCTGAATCGAAAGAACAACAAGAACTAAATATTACGCAAACTTATAACATTGAAACGCAGTACCTAGTAATATTGTATCACATTTTTCCTTAATTCATACAACATAACCCTCCAATGCAGAGGTCATTAAATTCGACCACTATTGAAGAATCTAAATCATGTTTATTGGCTACATGCGTATTTTGTATCTCAGCTAATGTTCTTGGCACTCGACCAGAAAACAAAATTACAACTTAGCGGCGTAATTTATAAGACTAAAGTAACGTAAAAGTATGGCCGTATTTACTTTCAGCTACGTTATGAAATTATTTTTTCAATATGAATAACCCACCTGCTGAAGCTGTTACTAGTAATAGAAATAAATATTCATAGGTACAGTGATTCCAGGAATGCAATACAGAAGCGCAAACGTAGTACGGAAGTTGTTTCTAAGTCATAGGGAAATAAAATATGTAGTTTCTTCCCCAAAGGCACAGTTTATTCTTAAGCGACTTTGAAGGAAAACCAGCTGAAACGAGGCCACATATAAATTATTTGGCTGATATATTCTAGTGGTGGTGGTGAAAATGCTTGAATGTCCCACCCACGTGATCGGTATTTTGTTCCAACAGTAACAACGTTACTCGTTTGCGATTGCGAGTTATTATTATGGGAATACACCAGTCCAGCTATTTTGGGTCTTTGAACTTGGATTTCTAAACGAGTATTTGTCAATAATTATGAGTAGTACTATGATAGTAATTAACATCCGTCTGGTGACGAAGAAAGAATACAAGTATCACCACCCTATCTCATTCGAGGGGTTTCGTAGGAGGCGACTAACGGAAAGATACGCAGACGAGATATCACTGCGAGCACAGAACAGTTAAAGGAGGTTAGAAGGGCCTTGTGGGCGGGGAAGGCGCGCCGCACATATGAGCAATGCTCATATTCCACCGAATTTTAAACACAGTCGCGCTCTTATTGTGACAACGTAAGAAGCTCCTCGAAAAAAAAAGAATTATGCCGTCTTGCGCTATAATGACGTGTCGGAAAAGAAGCCAAGTATGTAGTGTAGCCCGAGAAGGGATTTCTTTACATCGGTAAGGCCAAAAACCTTAAAATACAAGTAATATTTGTAATTATTACAAAAGTATTATTTAGTTTGTAGACAAAAACGACATAATCGCAAACTGATACAAAATTATACATTGCTTGCAAGACATGAGTGCCATCGTGTACTACGTGAGCGATCGCGCAGTGTATTGCGTTCTTTGCGATAGTCGCGTGTGCCGAGCCAACGCTTGCAATGCCGCGATATCCATGCGTATCGATAGTGTTGGCCAAATGATCCGTTATAAACAGTGTCGATATTAAGTACGTACACAAATTGTTATTATCAGTAATATTTTAATCAAAATACATTTATTTGCTTATTACAGTCAATAATAATTGTTAAATTTTTTGATGTCAGCCGTTTATATTGAAAACACGTTTATAATTTAATTTTAGGTTTCCAACAAATCCAGATATTAAAAAAATGTGGGTTTGGCTGAACTTCGATATTTTCAGTGAAGCGACTGCCCTCTGACCTTCACAACTTATTGGCGATATCGAAGCATTGCAATCAGGCAGACAGAGTTGTTGACATTTTAGGGCTCCTGACTACCCGTAATAACTGCCATAGGTTTTCGTATGGCAATCAGGACCGACGGCATAGCGTGTTCTCCGAGGCACGACCAGATCAATGCAATTACCCATGCATGCATCATGCATAGGTACAAATATTTGCATTAACGCAGAATGAGCTTACTCTATAAAGTACGCGACTTGTGTACCAAAACTTCAGATAGTATCAAAATTACGGAAGTTTTATCGATATCGAAAATAGACATTTGGTCACCGTAACATGTATGAGAAATTTTTATTGCTTTTGTGCGTGTGTGAGTACACGTCCAGTGCAGTATTTGCATTAGTGTGACAACTAATAGCAAACTCGTGATTTAAGTGTGCTGATTTATTTGTGTGCGTAAACCGCGTCGTATTGGTCTATTTTTTATAGTGGAGTTAAAGAGTGGGAGACAAGCGGCGACACGCGTCCTAAAACAAATTAGGAACTATTTCCTTTCTAACCTCCTTTAACTGTTCTGTGACTGCGAGAGTAGGAAACTCGAAATAAAACCTTGTTCTAACCGGTCTGGCTAGCGTAGAAACAGAGGGCTAAAGCCTCCCAACATTGGCAGATACACTGCAATAGGCTAATTGATTGATTGATTGACAGAGTAATTACTCGCGTATGAAAAAAGTGGATTGGCTGCTGCAAAGTATGCATTGGCGTTGAGCTCTTAATGGTCAATAATTTTAATTTGTGAAATTTTGGCTAAATGGATCAGAAAAATAACTAAATGTATAAATATAACGCTCTTTTTATTTCTTTTGTATTAATTTCTTTTAAGATTTTGCTGTATACCTAACTAAAATATGTAAAAAAAGTGCGCTGTGTTTTTAAATAAAACATAAAAATATCTTTCTTCTTCTTTCTTTCATTTATTATTCATTTATAAATATAATTAATTATATTTATTTCTATTGCAATAACGTGTGGAAGTTAAGAACAAAACCACTTTTATTAGATGCTATGGCGATTTATTTCGTATTATTTTATCTTCTGGACTGGCATTGTTAAAAAATAAACTTTTATTTTGCATATATACGAAATGAAAAATGATTTTTTAATGCCGTAAGCCTGTCAAACATAATGAAACTTAAATTCGTAGTTTCAATTTTGTAATACCGTTTTCGCGGTATTTGAGTTCAACAATTTTATTCCTGAGCAAACAAAGATGCCCAAATACTACGAACCAAAGTCACTCAAATATAATATCAAAATGGAATCCGCCATCCGAAGTTTTAAATCAAATAAATGTCAAGATTACGTCTTTAGAGTGCAGAACATTTGTCAAATTGAATAAGAATACGAGGAAGGATAAAAATTTCGGGTTTTGAGATATTATTTGGCAGGTGCGCGTAATTATTAATTTGAAATTACTGCTACCATATTCATGTATATTTTGATAAGCAGGTAACTGAGAGGTTGAATTGGGTTATTTTATTAGAACTGAGTTAATACTTTCGTATTAGATTTTCTGTTCATGAAAAGAAGTTAATTCTTCCAGAATTGGTCGAATTTATTACTAGATATTAACTCATTGGACAAAGGTCCATCCGCAAAGAAAACATACCATACTAAAAGAAAAAGCAACCTGTCCACTAAAACCAAAAAATATATTTCGTAAACCCTTAAATAAATGAAGTACTGAAAAAACATAATGAGAACGGAACGGAAGTCTCGTTTGTCGCAAATAATGTGGGGCTGGCATTAAAATAATAGGGTTGTCAGTGAGGATCGTCGAATTCCAACCCTTGGTGAATATTTCGAAGGTAACTAGGAACATATATTTCATGTCACTTGACTCGGACAGCTATATAAATAAAACCGATTGTGGGTATAGTAAATTGTGTACGTAACATGATATACGTATTGTATCATCACAAATTGTTCCAAGAAAGAGTATAATAGCCGTATACATGCCAATTGCAATAAAAGAAGTTAATACTCAGAAGGGACCGGTCAAAATTAAGTCAATTTGAGGTCACGATTTGAGATAGAGATTCAAAGTTATTTAAAATATACTCAGAGCTATTTTAATGTTGTTTAATGTAAATATCCAAAATTATCACTGTATTGCCTATAAAATATGTTATTTGGCAGTTACTGTTATATGAAAATACAATGTCGACGAGTATATATATATTTTCTAGTACATACTTATCACAAACTTGATTTATGAATAGTATCGGAACTTGCCACGATCATCGGCAAACTCGCTCAATAAATAAAAATCTCTTCTTCATTTTAGCGGTAATCCCAGACGCATACGAGTACGAAGCTTTCAGCTTGAAGTCTGGTATCCACTTTACCAGACTAACTGCCGATTTGGCTAAACTTTGTTTTTTTTGTGAAGCGATTGCCATATGACCTCCACAATCCAAAGGCGATATCGAAGCATTGCAGCCAGACCAGTTGTTGAACTTTTGAGGGCATCAACTACCCGTAACGACTGCCATATATGTTCATTTGGCAACCGGGACCGATGGCTTAAAGAGCTCTCCGAAGCACGACCAGACCAATGCAAATACCCATATTCATGCATACAAATATTTGCATTGAGCGGAGATCGAACCCGCGGCTCCTGAGTACCGGCCGCGTTCACTGCCGCTACGCCACGGAGGCTGTCAATAAATAACATTCTCGATCAATATATTCTACTATCCAAAGAATATAAGAATATAAATTACTACGTTGACCAAAAATATAAGTGTAGATATATTATTACTAAACTACTCGGTATTCAATCAATCAATTAGTTTATTGGATTCCACTGCTGGACAATGTGACCTTTTCCAATGTGCGCCAATCTATCCCAGTCACCTTTTTCAGGTCATCCGTCCATTTTACTTAGTATTATTTACACAAATAAGTAAAGAAATACGTGGCAGCTTAGTGCGATCACAGAAAAGTATCACAACTATACCAACACAATTAACCCATGACAGACATATTCTTTGACTGACAAGAGCAAAGCCCTTTGTCATTAGAGTTCAGTAACAGACAGGTTATTGATCGTCGTGACCATACAATTAAGTAATATTAGTATATTTGTGTAGGTATACGCATCACTTGCCGGGGTGCGAGAGATATACCGGGGTGCGAGAGATATGCTTTTGGCAATCTCACCTCCGGCAACCAAGGACCCAAGACGGCGTGCGTTTTGGTCGGTTCGAGTCCGACATAACCACCTCCACCGGCCCCACGGAGCCGTGGTACCCGTGGGGATATTTCGCACGATAAAATAATATATACGCATCACTTGTTAGATTTCTTTAGTAGCTGTCTGTACATTGCACAATCAGCATCAGATCCATCGTAATGAATAAAGTACTCAGAATGATCTTAATTCCTTGGTTTCGCCCTTCCTGTTGACAGATTGTTCTGACATTTAGTTTTTTTTTTTATATAAAGGACACGTCAATTTGACTTCAACTCGCCTGATGGTAAGCTAAAGGCAAAGTCTCAGAAAGAGGGTCACTCACCGTCGTAAACATGTACCGCGTTAACAGTGGTGGCACTTAGCTTGATGGCCTCATCAGATGCCTTTTCACGCCCCGCATAAAGGACCCGGGACTGTAGGAAGAAGGAAACACGTGAGCTGGCAAGGAGTTCCAGGTATTAATGGTGTGGCATGGGATTTTTGGACAATAATACAATATAAATAAATAAAACAGTTTGATTCACTCTTAAAACCTTGGATTTAAGATTATTTTGAGGCTTTTTAGTTAATATATTTCTAACGCTGACTGTACATGCGTGAAAGTGAAAAGATACGATATATCACTCCGCCGAGTATGTTAAGATTCCATTCTCTCATAATGAAGGTGAGTGTTCGATCAATCTTTTGGTGTTTGTTTCCACACTTTTTATCTCTAAACGAGGCGCGCCTGCCAACCATTATAATTAATGGAATATACAGTACCTACCCATAACCTTACTCCAAACACTCCATTTCAAATAACAGATGGTTAATTAGAATACTCAGAGGTCATTTCGAAGAATATTTTCTACAAATACAGTCCCAAATATCGGGCGCAAATAAATCTTAGTAGCTACCAAATTAGTACATTTAGTTCAACCTTCGTAAATATGTTTTTTCGGCATCTTGCTATCTGTTTGTTTATGCTGATGACTATCATTACTAGGTCATTTTTTTTCCTAAATAATTTATTTAGCTTTAATGATATTTGATGTCGTGGGCTTACATTATTTGTGATAGGTAATGAAGAAAGACCGAAAAAGAAATGAGATAGAAGATAATAATAATTAATCAGTAAACAAATCGTGATAACCGTGGCGTGGCGGTAGTGAACGCGACTGCCAAGCAGGTGGCACAATGTTGGTAAATATTTATTCATTTATTTAAAAAATATTTATTTATTGATACCTTTTTTTTATTATAGTTACATTTTTTACTATATTTATGGCTACATCACAGGTTTGTCTCAGTACAAGACTATCTTACCAGTCCGCTATAGCATATAGAATGATATTGAGGCTTTCACGCACTCTTCGTATGATAGCACCTTTTACGCATGATTGCGGAGAAGGTGATCCCCATAAACTGCCGCCTCATTTCAGATTTAAACCTCAAAATAAAAAATAAAAGGGAACTCCCCTCATTGTAACATGTTTATACTATGGCGGGAATTACGTTTTATTACTTTATTTTTATTCCAAACAAGGCTTCACAATACATGCCATTTTACACTTGTTACTGGCGTTTGATGTGTTTTATGCGTGACCATAATATGAGTTTTACCACTAAACTTGTAAAATACATGCGGTTAAACGAAAATATTGCACGAATTCCATATAAAACAATTACATGAGCCATTCAACCTGACGACCTGCCAATCGAAATCAACGGCCTGTGTGGTGTGGCAGTAGAGCGTTCGACTATTACCTAAGTATTTTTTTGCATGAATAGCTCTGGCTTTTGCATGGAATTGTTCTCGGTATATTTGTTACCGGCAATGTGTATAATCCGATATTCTATACAATGCCTAGGCAATGTATTAAATGGCGAGTGCGCAGTATTAAAGAACATCGATGGTGGTAGGTAATAACAAAAACACCATGAAGGCTAATACTGAAGCTCCACTTCCGCCTCATTCTTCTAAACTATATGTGTCCAGATCGAGGCTCCATCCAGTGTCCACACTGCGCAATTTACCTTGAATAGTTTAGGTTAGAAGACCAATGCGGGAGCCGAGCGAGGCGAAGCGCCCGCAATAGTCTTCGTGGTTATTTTTTTTAATAACCATTCAGAAATATAATTTCCGGAATACCATCTGCAAATTTAGACCATAACCTATTTATTTTACACATTGCCTGTGGAACAGCAGGCATTCTACTTATTAACATACGTTGCCTAGGCCTGCATTATACGCATTACCGGTATCATGTCCATGTATAATGCAAGTATTTTATATTTTTTATAAAATGATTTTCCAGGTAAACGCAAAACTTAGTGAGTTCCTACCATTTTTCAATAGGTAACTAACGATACGGGCCGCGTAATGTGCCTTATAATTCCTGAGACTAACAAGAAACTATACTGCGGATAACGCGGATAAAAGTATTCAATAAGTATCTATATGTATAAAAATCAATTGCTGTTCCTTAGTCTCGCTAAAACTCGAGAACGGCTGAACGGATTTATCTTATATTGGTCTTGAAATGTTCGTGGAGCTCTAGGGAAGGTTTAAAACGTGAGAAAATTCGAATAATTGCCGGGAACCGACATCTACGCGGGCGGAGCCGCGGGCAAAAGCTAGTATGTATATATTATTCATCTATATTTGTGCAAAATTTCACCCAGATCCGTTCAGTCTTTTTCACGGGAAAGAATAACCAATCCTGACTCACAAAAAGTCAAATTGTTAGTGTAAGTGTTAAACGATATAAACGTTCGAACCAATTTAGGAAACCATAAAATTTCTAGCGATTAGCGTATATTGACACGAACTTAACCAAATTTAGGAAACGTCCTTCAAACCTTAGTGGATTAACACTTCTTCAAGGTACGAAGCCTTGCAGACCTGTTGATGAATTTATGGATAAATCCGCTAATCCGTCATGACCTAATACCAACACGGAAACTCAGGTAGCGATGACGTCATCGGCGCGCTCTTCGTAGGTAAGAAACGTCATATTATATCATACGGTAAGTAAATACTTATCTCTTATCTATGTCCGTGTCGATAATACCACAGTAGGGTTATGTTCACTTACCTATGACTTTAATAGCACATAGTATGAACAACAATAGACATAGAATCAATATTTTACTAATAGATATAATAGTTGATCATTAATGTAGATGGTCAAGTTATTATAAGTTGATTGTTGTTTTGTGAAAAGTATGAATGAAATATAACATGGTATGACTAATTCACTGAGTGATGATTAAAAATTGATGTAATTATTACCGACGTATTACTAATATTACTGTATGTATGTTCGACCAAACGCGAGTAAAGTTTATTCCTAGAATAAACAAGCAATATCACAATCATATTGGCTGTTTATTCTAGGTATAAACTTTACTCGCGTTCGGTCGAACCGGCGGCGCGGCGGTGCGGCGGCGGTCCTTAATAAAATTAATTGAATAATTTATTTCAAGTATAAGATCTTGAGAAAATATACCTGCTATAGATTCTTTTATACCATGTCAAGGGCACATGAGCGGGGGGTGGGAGTCCTCACATTCGCCACTTTGCTCTCAGCAATGGCACGTTGCACGAACGCTTGGTCCTTCTGCGAGCAAGTAATGCTCGAGAAGGAGGCGGCCGGTCGGGTCTGGACAAGACTCCGGGCCGGGGTAGCCCGCGAAGAGCGAAGGTTAATCGGGCGTCGAAGCACGACCTCCGTCCTCCATGAGCGCGGGCCTGGGGGGGGGGGGGGGTCTGCCAGGGTGCGAGAGATATGTTTCTTGCATTTTCAGAGCCGTAAAACCCATTTCGATGGGTAAGTAATCATAGATATGTTTGTTATTGAATACAATTTGAGGGCTATGTCCAGCAGTGGACTGCGGTGGGCTAATTGATTGATTGATGAAAAAATGTGTCTCAATTTATTATCAAATGGGTGAAGGTTGATCTTCCTCGTCTCCTCTACTATTAGAACGATAACATCTGAATACATAAATTATTAATACTCATAGATAAGTGGGGCATCAATACCACGAGTACTAATATATATTGTTATCTATATTCATAAATCTATATTTACGACAAAGTATTAGTCTATTCTTAATAAGAAGAGATATAATTTTCTATTTTATTTGTTGTGATTAATATCGAAGGGCAATGAGCTCATGGGAACTAAAAATAACTTTGAGGAACTTATTAATATTGATAACGTCATATTGTATTTAATCTAACAAATTAACAAATACCAGCTAAATGACAACAGAGAAGAATGGCGGCTCACGACCTTCATAAGCTAACTTATTACAGTTTTTGCATTCCTAGAATAACCATCCCAAATTTACTAGCTATACTGTTGTCAATGCAGATATAGAGATATGCGGTTGGTATTTGAGTTTATGAGGCCCTTTGAAGGTCATCGTGGCACAGACTAACCTGAAATACAAGAGTGTACACACCTGCTGATTAACAAAAATTACGCAAATTACCAATATACACTCAACCACAAAAAACATAAAGTAGCAAACTAAACATAAAATATATTACTTCCTCTAAATACATATTCCGATATAAAATGTATATATTTTAGTAATAATACAAAGCAATAGTGCAGACCGACTATAAACACAGACATGACCAAGTAGCCAACATTACCTATCTACTAGAAAATATCTCTAAAATATAATCTCACCGTTCTGAAAAATCAAACACAAAATATATTTTTAAAACTGCACAATTAATAGACATACCACAATATCAGAAAAACTATCCAAATTGTAGAGCTGAAAATGGAAGTGACCCGAATGTGGCGACTAAACAATGCGACCATAATACCAATCGTACTTTCCACTACAAGAGTAATCCCGGCTCAACTATACCAATCAATTAAAACCATAACTTACCTTGCTCCATTTATAAGATTTTACAGAAAGCAGTTATACTCAATACTTGTCGAATAGTAAGAAATTTTTAAACTATGACAATACAACGAATACGCACTCACTTACACAGACTCACCAGTAGGTAAACGCTTGGCTTGGTCCGTGTTTATCTAAAAAACCGGCAGTAGCCGAGTCTCAAAGAATTGAAACAAAATAATAATCTTTATCCATTAAATAATGTTTACATAGCCTCTTAGTCTAGCATATACATGTATTTTAGACTTAAGTAAGTTTTGTCATTGACACATTCATATCTTACGCCATTGATAATAATGGTAGCGTCCTTTGCGCCTATTTCAAGAGCCGGATAAGGCTGTCCGAAATTGGCGATCCGATTACAGGATAAATGTATCACCCCTATCAACCCATAAAGCTTACAGTATAATATACTTCATCCATAATTCCATACGTACTCAATGATATTTGGGATAAAACCATATACTATCTATTATGGGAAATGTGTGCGTGAGTGCTGAGTTATCACGCCATGGTTTCGTTAAATGTGAAATGTATGGATGAGTCAACACTCAGTTCAGAATTGTATGATATGCAGATTCAGAATGGATGTTCTAGCTAGAACATTATAATAAACATAAGAGACCACGTATTGTTCTTTAGCCAATGAATACACTCAAACTGTGTCACCAGTGTCACTGCCTACCGGAACGATATATTGTAGTAAATGATAAGCGTAAATAAAGAGAAGTTCCAGAACCCACTTAATTATTATTATTATTGTTCGTTATAACTTCTAATAAGGAGTTATGTCTTAATAACTGAGTGGCAGCTTTTTCTCCTGTTTTTTAACCTAAGTTTTTTTTTTACTATATGAGCTTATTAAACGTGTTCATTTCAATAAAAATAATTGAAAACAGTTCATTTTATTCGCACTTTTACTCGCGTTTTCCTTAAATTATAATCATGATTAAGGTGGAATTTTGATTAATAACAGAGCATGTTCCCTTTAAAGAACTTTATGCATGCTATCCCACAGCAGTGATACGGGAAAGTGTTTCAACAAACACTTCCCGTATTTTTTTTTCTCTTTTATAAATGCTTCCAGGTCACACCAGCGTCTAAACTTGCCTTAATGATATCGTTCAGCTATAGGCACGCACTGAATGAGAGACAAATCATGAATCTCTTATTCGAATACACAAAACTTGGCATATGTAGGACACCATAAACCAATGAAAATAAAGCTACTATAAAGTTATGAATTTACTTCGTGCGAATCGCCTACAGAAAAATAATATATTTTAAAGGAGTCGATTCGCACGTTTCGGGTGAGTTCAATTCGTGCGAATCGTCCAATAAGCCAATTTGGAATGTATGAAGTCTGGTATGCAATCAGTGAGCTTAATAATATTTAGCTCCGCAATAATGTTCAACTTTCTGACAGTGCGGACACCTATTTCAACACATAAATTTATTCCGGCAATTGCAATTTTCGTTTGGCTGATTAATTTTAACCCTGTAAACGGACGCAGGATGAATTTGAGGTCGTGCTGTTGCATATGTATTATACGTAAAGAAGTTTGCTTGGGGCGGAAGTTAGGAGAGGGTTATAAATTGTAATGCCTTTTGCATTGTAAAACACTGTGGAATATTAATTAGGTTGATAGTAGTTTTAATGTTCTCAACGATTTATGAGTACGCAATCTTGTATAAGAGTAAACAAATTGTGAATTAGATCAAGAGATCTTATTGGGTGCTAGCTGTTACCCGCGGCTCCGTTCGGGTAGATATCGGTTATCGCGATCAAGGCAGTCCTTTATTAATCTGTACCTACTAAATGTAATTTAAATCGGTTCAGTGGTTTAAGCATGACAGCGTAACATATAGTTTATTTCGCATTTAAAATATTTATATGGAAGAATGGATATGGGTGTCAGCCGCAGAATCAGTAAAAAACTAACACATTTAATTGAACCATCTACTTATTAATCTTGGAATAAAATTGCTATTGCCCTTTGAATACAGACAATACAAGTTTGTTAATAAACCCCATATTCAAGAGACTCGTGACGTCATAATACACAACTGTCTCAATAGCAACAGTGGCGCATTACGGTATTGTTTACATCTTGTTAGTCGGTTCAAGTGACAAGCAGAAGCAGGATACAGTGCTCATTAGTTGCAACGGGAACACTTCACATATCCGTATTCTGAGAGTAGAAACAATAGTAACAATGTACGTATCAATATTGTAAAGACAATGAATTCATTTGTACAAGATAGTTGATGCTTAGTAAGCTAATGGGTTATTCTCGGATATTCCAAACCCATTATTTTAACCCCCGATGCAAAGATAGGGGTGTTATAAGTTTGACGTGTCTGTATGTCAGTCATCACAGCTCCCGAACGGATGAAGCGATTTCAATTATTTTTTTTTGGTATTAAAGGTGACTTATGTGCGAGTGTTCTTGAACATGTTGGATAAAAATCGGTTGAGCCGTTTAAAAGTTATGGGGGTTAAGGGATGGGAAGTGTCAGGGGTTTTTTAATTTTTAATTTAATATTGTAGCTCTGGATAATACGAATGAAATGGGGTCTGTTTTAAACTGTCAAATCTATATTATAAATCGTTTAGCTGGGACTGGAATAACTACTAGGTTTTAATCTTAAGCATTTTCATTTATGTTAAGGATATGGATATGCTGTCTAAGTGAATGCGGTAGCCTAGTAGTATGGGTAATGGACTGCTGAGACGAGGTCTCGGGTTCGATCCCAGGTTTACCATGGCACACACCAATGACATTTCGATGCTTTTCGACAGACAGACAGACAGACAGACAGACAGAGTTACTTTCGCATTTATAATATTAGTATGGATATGGATTCCTCGATAAACGGTCCTTTTAATACATTTTTTTTTCAGTTCGAAGTAGTTACTGAAATTAGTGTAAGTTAGTAACCAAAAAAATAAACAAACGAACTCTTCAGTTTTATAATATTTGTAAAGAAGTATCTATAGATTTCTATCTCTGATGAATTCTTAATGTTCACAATTGATCATCCAAAGTGTCACCGTCGGTTGATATCGGTTATCGCGATCAAGGCAGTCCTTTATTAATCTGTACCTACTAAATGTAATTTAAATCGGTTCAGTGGTTTAAGCATGACAGCGTAACATATAGTTTATTTCGCATTTAAAATATTTATATGGAAGAATGGATATGGGTGTCAGCCGCAGAATCAGTAAAAAACTAACACATTTAATTGAACCATCTACTTATTAATCTTGGAATAAAATTGCTATTGCCCTTTGAATACAGACAATACAAGTTTGTTAATAAACCCCATATTCAAGAGACTCGTGACGTCATAATACACAACTGTCTCAATAGCAACAGTGGCGCATTACGGTATTGTTTACATCTTGTTAGTCGGTTCAAGTGACAAGCAGAAGCAGGATACAGTGCTCATTAGTTGCAACGGGAACACTTCACATATCCGTATTCTGAGAGTAGAAACAATAGTAACAATGTACGTATCAATATTGTAAAGACAATGAATTCATTTGTACAAGATAGTTGATGCTTAGTAAGCTAATGGGTTATTCTCGGATATTCCAAACCCATTATTTTAACCCCCGATGCAAAGATAGGGGTGTTATAAGTTTGACGTGTCTGTATGTCAGTCATCACAGCTCCCGAACGGATGAAGCGATTTCAATTTTTTTTTTTTGGTATTAAAGGTGACTTATGTGCGAGTGTTCTTGAACATGTTGGATAAAAATCGGTTGAGCCGTTTAAAAGTTATGGGGGTTAAGGGATGGGAAGTGTCAGGGGTTTTTTAATTTTTAATTTAATATTGTAGCTCTGGATAATACGAATGAAATGGGGTCTGTTTTAAACTGTCAAATCTATATTATAAATCGTTTAGCTGGGACTGGAATAACTACTAGGTTTTAATCTTAAGCATTTTCATTTATGTTAAGGATATGGATATGCTGTCTAAGTGAATGCGGTAGCCTAGTAGTATGGGTAATGGACTGCTGAGACGAGGTCTCGGGTTCGATCCCAGGTTTACCATGGCACACACCAATGACATTTCGATGCTTTTCGAAGTTATGTGTGTATTTATCGCAGGTTTATAAGTGCCCGGTTAATGGCAATAGGCTCGCCACCTATTACATTGAGACCTAAACATGAACTGGCGAAATGTGGGTGCTAGCACCTCTGCCTACCCCTTCGGGGAATATAGGCGTGAGTTTATGTTATGTTATGATGTTATATGTTTAAGTGAATGAATTGGCAGTTCAAAGTACAAAGTTAACTCGAAGTGACTGATAGCAAATTTCCATGCTACCATCTACTTATTAGCGAAAATATTTCTGTGTGTTACCACGGACGGATAGGGTCACACTATTTGGGTGAAAGTTTGCTAAAATAGATGATTGCAATAAAACTTTCACAATCGTAGGTTATGGTAGGTTTATTGGCAGTGATTATTATGGTACGTGTGCCTCATTTATATTCAGTAGTGCAAGATCACAGTTAGAGATTACCGACACACTACTTACTTAATAGTAGGCTTCGCCTGTGACATAGTTCAAAGCATACAATTAGAATTCCTTATTTTTAAAATATTGTACGTATAATCTACCGGATGATCGCTTACCATCAGGCGATCCGTCTGCTCGTTTGCCTCCCTATTCCATTAAAAAAAGCCTGCTCCGCTCTCTTGAGTAGAAGCGTGATGATATATACCCCCATATTATAACACTAGCTTATGCCCGCGGCTCCGCCCGCGTGGATGTCGGTTATCGCGACCAAACTTAGCCTATGTCCTTTCTTATGGTCTAATCTACCCCTATACCAAATTTCATTAAAATCGGTTGGTGGTTTAGGCGGACAGACAGACAGACAGACAGACAGACAGAGTTACTTTCGCATTTATAATATTAGTATGGATATGGATTCCTCGATAAACGGTCCTTTTAATACATTTTTTTTTCAGTTCGAAGTAGTTACTGAAATTAGTGTAAGTTAGTAACCAAAAAAATAAACAAACGAACTCTTCAGTTTTATAATATTTGTAAAGAAGTATCTATAGATTTCTATCTCTGATGAATTCTTAATGTTCACAATTGATCATCCAAAGTGTCACCGTCGGTTGATAGCAGCTTTTGTGATAATTTGTTCGAAAGAGTTATTTACAGTGAATTATAATTTACTATTGTTTGGTTATCCCTTTCTTCCTTTATGCTCAAAACAAAATTTCTCATTAAGACGCCTCTAGTAAAACAATAGATTTAACCCCTTGTTGTTAGATGTTTGTTACCAGCATTTTAATTAAAGTACCCACGTTTCAATATTTTTATCTCAATAGAATGAAAAAACAAATACCATTCAATAGCTAAAGCACAATTTTTCTTAATCAAAGAGTTATAAAGAAGTTCTAGTAACTCAAGAAAAAGGGCTTGGTTGAGAACATAGGCATAGACATATCCTATTAAGTACGTAAAACCGAAAACGGACCCATCTGAAAACCAGCGCTGTGTATACTCAACGCAAGGGCGTGCGCAAGTTTGGGTTCGCACAGTGTGGAATGTTGCACCCGTAGAATAATTTAATTATACTAATTATAATTGTAATACTTACCTACTTATTTGTAGTTTAGTGAATTATACACTGTGTGGAACTTAAATAAAATATTTTTCTTTCTTCTTTCTTGTCCTGCCTACCCCTTCAAAAATGTAAGCATATTACACAAAAACGGTAGAAATGCAACAATAAGATCACAATCCATCAATCGGCATTGAATATTAAAAGAACCGTGACCTTATTGTCGTTTATACTACAAACTCACTGCTACAGCCCGAATTATGTGCATTAATTACCCACAATGGCCGTGAATGGATATTTATTTCACCCAAATCGTGTTTAAAAATAATACATACTTGATTTAAAACTGTATATGAGGCCACATTACGGGCCCTTCACGATTTCAGAGCCAAAGTCCATATGCATGTAAACCAGTACACTGGCTGATTGATCGAGAAAACTTTAGGTAAGGCCTTAAACTACATTACGCGGGGGCCCCGCGACGCCGACGGGGCACTTTTGGTCTTTTTTTTATCGTGCTATAAATCCCCACGGAGCCGGTGGAGGTGGTTATGTCGGATCCGAACCGACTATAACGCACGACGTCTTGGGTCCTTGGTTGCCGGAGGTGAGATTGCCAAAAGCATATCTCTCGCACCCCGGCAGACCCAGGACCATCTCTTTCAAGATGGCCCCCTTCGGGTTGTGGGTACTACAGTGACCCCATCTAGCCCCGGTTACGGAGAGGCGCATTTTGCGCCGCCGCCGCGGCCTGCTTCTGCTAGGGTGACAGGCGGCTCCACCGGTCACCCCCAGGCCAGCGCTCATGGAGGACGGAGGTCGTTCTGCGACCTCCGACGTCCGGTTCGCCTTCGCTCTGCGCGGGCTTCCCGGGGCCGGAGTCTAGTCCGGACCCGACCGGCCGCCTCCTTCTCAAGCATTACTTGCTCGCAAAAGGAGGCGGCCGCACCCCAAGCGTTCGCGCATCGTACCATCATCGTTGTGAGCAACGTGGCGAGTGTGAGGACTCCCACCCGGGCACTTTTGGTATGGATCCGCGCGTGCGCCCGCTTAACGTAGTTAAAGGCCTTAAGGCGTCCTCTCGGGATTCATGCTGTGTATTAATCTTAAAATAAACTGTACTGTTCTTCTTCAATTCCGATCCCAGCCCCTGACACTGTAACCCCGAAAGCAAGGGTACCAGTCCCAGCAGGGTACAAGTTTGCATCTCGGGTTAATTTTAAGCACCGTAATTTTATTGCAATACCTATTGTGTATTCAACGAGTATATCTATCATACGAATTCATTTTACAAAAATATCTATTAAATATAACATAGTACGTAAATTGAAAGTATATTTTGATTCAACGTTTGCCTCGACCTTTTGATATTTAATACAACAGTTAACAGCTTGGATTCCGAGAAACTTCACACATAGGAGACCATTGATATGGGTAACATTTTACGAACATCGACATATCATACCATGACCACATGGAGGTTTTATTTACAATGTGAATAACGTAACCAACAAATGATTGATTCAAGGAAACGTACGTAATCAATAGAGATTAACTTTTTTCCTATCCATATCTATATTTTTGGATAAAAACCTTCGATCAATCAATAGGACAAAATAATGCCATCTCATCTCTTCCCTTGGTTGTATAGAAGACGACTAAGAAATAATAGAGCTAGAAGTTGTTCTCTATCCTATGCAAAAGTCCAGTTGACGGCAAGACGCTCGTTCATTAAATATTACTTGAACCGTCAAACATAGTAAGCGATGACACTTTCGTCAACCCCTTTTAGCAATATGTATTGCACACCTGTCGGTGTGATGGTACATTATGTATACACTCTGTATATTAAAACTTCGCCGAAAGTGGTTTTACATTAATTAATCAACAACACATACAATATTGGGTCCAAAAAAGTACTTTACTTTATACAAACTACAATTTGTGCCTTCCAGGGATTGAAAATAGTTTGCCCGGGCAAGCTTCGAAACAGTTTTAAAATTAAATCACTCGCTGGCTTTAGTTGGAAAACACAGGGTACTCAAACGTTAATAATTTGTAAACTACGTACATACGTCGGATCAAGGTTTACAACAATATTAATAATTACGTCAAGAAGTACTTATGTACACGTTATATAATATGTCGTCATGTTGACCTTACAAGGTATTTCAAAGTGCATTATTACGGCATTCGTTCTATTGACGGAATATCCAGAACATTTTGTATAGCTTATATCTACCGACACGTTACAAAGTTCGCGTTTGATTTTGTAATAATTTGTCTGCAATATTATGTATTTATTCGATTTATGAGAGTACCTAATGCAGTTCATGTTCACCTTATAATATCTCTCCTTCTTTTGCTAGCTAACTTAGCCTTGTCGATTTATTCGTCAGCTCACCACTTGAAAACTCGCCACTCGGTGTCGAGTTGCCCCTAATTATTTGAATTTATTTTTCATTCGTCAACTCGGCACTGGCATAGAAGTACAGGACAGTCGATAGCAAAATCTTTAATACATTTTATAAGTTAAATAAAATTCGAAAATAATATATAGATTTTTTGTCGAATGTGCAATGTGATACGTTAACACTAATTCACCTGTTTTTTTTTCCTATTTCCTTTTTTATTCACTTTAACTGGTAGCAACGTGATTAATAAATGTAGATCTTGGTGATTTAATATTATCCAATAAAACATTAAGTACCTATAAAAATGACCATCTTCTCTAATATGTCATTAAATCGACAATATTCAGAAGGTACTTGGGTTCTAGAAAAAAAATGAATTAATAACTTGTCCCTGCTACATTAATTATTTAAAAACTTCCTTTGTCACGAGAAAGGTCGGTACATCTTTGTATAAATCAACTATTAAATATGGTTCAACAGTAATAGAAAAGTTTGTCAAATAGGTCCATTAAATTTAACGGCGTTTACTACGCCCCATCCTGTTTAATAATTAAAGATACTTAGACGGAATTAGGTTATTTATTTAGTGAAAAACAATGGCCTATTCTAATGTGGCAACTGTGAATAAATTGTTGACCTGTTGTCGAGTGTCGAACGTTCCGCTTTAGTGAACTCTAATTGAATACGTTATTGTCATTTTGTTCTTTAGTCCGTAGAAATTCTACTAATATATATTATAATAGAGTGCGTCTCTTCATCAAAATATTACGGCTCAATAGGTTTTGGGTCGTTTGCTGCTTTATGCGTTCACACTGCATTATGTTTCATACAATGGATGCACTAAGGAAAATTTGGAACAGATATAGCTCACTACGATCAGTTTATTCTGAATCTTACCATAGGATTTCTTTTTAAAGTTATGTCCTCACCTTTTGCAGAAATAATCCACCATGCACAGCAACAGGTGAGTTTCTGTAACAAAAAAGAATACAAATAAAATATTCAGCTGTAACTCTTTTAAACTAAACAGTTCAATATAAAATATTAGGTTACCAAAATCATATATATAGATACAGACACGCATTTTCCCCACTGGCAATTTGCTAAGATCTACCTTTCGCTTCCACTTTGAAATACACCATTCGCTTCTTCTTTTATTATACATTATACATGCTCTTAACCTGGCATTTTTTTCAAACAATCCACGATATGTTTGATCATACATACAGACACGCCTTTTCCCCACTGGCAATTTGCTAAGATCTACCTACCTTTCGCTTCCACTTTGAAATACACCATTCGCTTCTTCTTTTATTATATATTATACATGCTCTTAACCTGGCATTTCCTTCAAACATCCACGATATGTTTGATCACACATACATATAGATTGACGTTTATCGGGTTGCCCATGCCCATTCACATTTAAAGATATTTGGTAGTACTTTCTCTCTCTCTCTCTGTTTACTCCTTATTCTATTACACTTTAAAGCTCCCTTAACACACCGTTTCTCCCTTAGTCCCTAAACCAACTCTAGGTATACTTTTCCGACTCATTCAAACTTAACCAAAAAGTACAAAACTATCCACAAATAATACAAAGAATAATACCAAAACATGATTCATATTAGAGAGCCCTGTTCTTCACTAAATTCCTTAAGAAACTTGATATCTTCGTATCACGCGGATCCATTGGTTCAAATTGATAGCAGTTGGCACATCCGGATTTGCTGGCGCTGACAAAAACGGCATTGTATGCTAATGCTGTATTGAGAACGAATCAATCAAGCGAAATGAATACTTTGTCGAATATAGCACGACTTTGTACGATGTTTTTTGATCATGGTGTTCCTCTTCCGGAGATTATGTTTGATTAGGGTAATGGATTTTAGGTATCTACATATTATGTTAACTTTTCATAAAATATTTTATGGGATTTCTCTTGAAGTAGAAAAAAGCCAGATCAATATCCTTTTGGCCTCTATGTGTCAACCGATTCTTTTATCGTTTTTTAGGTAGCTATTGACGAGCGTTGGCGGTATCCACAAAAAAATGGGAATACTTTTTCTCAATCTTCATCATCATGTTAATAATCGGACACAAGACATTCCACATACCTTACAGCAACTTTTAATAATATTCTGCATGCCATGTCAAATTGGTTTTCTGCAAACAACCTATTGTTGAATGCAGAAAAGACCAAATGTATGAAGTTTATACTACCCAATGTGAGGCAAATAGACGTTGATGTTGTGCTGGGGGGGAAGGGGTAGAATTCGTAAACACCACTACCTTTCTAGGAATTACAATAGATTCTAAATTACAATGGGGTGACCATATCACTATTCTGGCCAATAAACTTAGCTCTGCTGCCTATGCTGTGAGACGGATTAGGCAGTTGACTGATGTAGCTACTGCTAGGCTCGTATACTTTAGTTACTTCCATAGCTTGATGTCCTATGGAATACTACTTTGGGGGAATGCAGCAGATTTAGAAACTATATTTATATTGCAAAAGAGGGCAGTTCGTGCCATTTATTGCTTAGGCAAGAGAGACTCCCTCAGGGAAAGATTTAAGGATATTGACATTTTAACTGTAGCTTCCCAATATATATTTGAAAACATAATGTATGTCAGGAAAAATATATCTCATTACACAAAAGTAAGTGACATTACAGACAGAAATCTGCGTAACAAACATAGACTTCTACTTCCATGTTATCGGCTTAGCAGGGTTAGTGATTCTTTTAAGGGGGATGTTATACGTTTTTATAACAAACTGCCAGAATCGATCCTTGGTATGCCTGAAGATAAATTCAAAACCTTTGTAAAGACCACCTTATCCAAAAAGGCATACTATAGGATAGATGATTACTTGAAAGATAAAAATGTCTGGCTTGAGCATGGTGCAGGCCCCTCGTAATTAGTTACGTGACTTATTTGTTACATTATGTAACTTTGTTTTTATTCTTAATTATAAAGAGTTTTATATACTTGTTGACATTTAGCTTTAAGAAAATAAATATTGTAAATTGACGTCCAAAAAATGCCGCAGTGGAGTTTGTTGCGCCGTTTCTTCTCCACCAGCGCTTTGGAAGCGGTGGTAAACTTAGATTAAGTAGAATTAAAATTGACGTCAATAAGAAACAATTTTATTGTTCTATATTGAAAAATAAATGACTATGACTATGACTATGACAAGTGGCAATATCTTTGAGCCTTGTTAGAAGAATCGGAAACGAAATTAAGGTTCAGGGAGAAATAAGATTGGAGATTTTATGAACGTAAATCGTTCGTAAAATCTCCACTCCAGTTCAGTTGTAGAAAACAATTTTTAGATATTATGTTAAAATTGGTACTAAATTGAGACTCATCACTGAGTACCATTCTAGAATTTGTCCCTAACTGTCTAGTAATAAGTGCTCTCAGGTCAAAATTTGTTCCCTGGTCTCCAAAAATGATGATTGAGGTGTCATTCGATTTGTAATAGCATGGGATTCTTAAAAAAAGTCTAACCAATCATGAAATAATCCCACTGTCTATCTCCTAAGTATCTAGCAAAATTTTTTGTCTTCCTTAACCACTAAGCTACCGACGCTTGCCTAAAATGGAATTGAAGAAGAATAGACAATAAGAGTGCGGATGTCTGTCATACATTAACGTCTAATAAAGGCACGCATATGGTGCGTAAGCCGTAACCAATTTAATTTCTGTAAGTATTGTCTTAATTCTTGCATAAGGTTATGTGGGTTTGCAAATTCATAACCACAATCCAGCTGCTTCTACACGAGACAAAGATTTGAATCTTAATTAAATTTAGAATTTCGAAATTCAAAATTGTCCTGCGGTATCATAAATTGTAATTCTTATTAAGTTGTTGTTTATGTACCTACATTTAAATTACTCCTTGTTAAGACTTTCTTGCTGTTCTTCAAGTAACGTTGTTTGTGTTGATAAATATAAAATATCATACTTCACAATGCCGGCAACTTGGGAAGTATCTTAGCTCAACAGCTTTAAGTAATAGCGTAGTGTATTGCTAGTCAGACATATTGAGAACACACTTGTAGGTTTTCTACAGTATTTATAATATATAGATCCTGACAGAAAAAAATATTCATAGTCTGAAATATAGTAAAATTTATAGTAGGGCTAAGAAAAACATTCTTCAAAAACCATCGAGAACATTTTAATAAACCATCAAATATGCAGTTTTTCTCACGATATCTATTCACCGTCAAAGCAAGTTATGACAGTGTGGATGTGCTGACAATTATGTGGACAATTTTGAATTGTAATCAAATTATAACATAACATAATAAAAAACATAAACTCACACCTGTATTCCCCGAAGGGGTAGGCAGAGGTGCTAGCACCCACATTAAACATTTAATCAAATTATATCACACAGTTATAGGATAATTTTGGTATAATTTGAATTGACATAGATATAATAGATACTGAGTTTTGGGCAGATTTTGACTATAAGAGTTTTAATAAGTCCCGTACAGATTTCGAGTTCCGTTCAGAGTGTGGTTCTCCTAAGTTCCGAGATCTATTTATTCCATGGTTCAAAGTTAACAACGGAACTTTAACCATAACAATTTAAATAAATACATGGAAAAAATTAAATCTGGCTAATGACGAGTATTAATCCAAACAAACGCCAAGCAGATCATTTTGCTATCACTGCCAATTATATAATATAAAAACAGAATATCAATAGCCTGAATGAAAAGATTCTAAGTTAATCAATCAACTAATGAGTCATTCATTAATCATTACTAATCCGTGAATAGGTTTGCAAAAAATTCTGTCTGTTTGATGACTAATTTGCGAATAATTTATCATGCGTTTCAATTACATTTATTTGGTTTAAATTATGACAACTATACCTACTATGGTTTTTTTTCTGATTATTAGTAACAGACTTTATTGATGACTAATATCGCCCCACGATTTTAACATTTGACATGATTTTTCTGCGGAAATATCGAAATCGTCGAATCAATGTTAAGGAGTTTTTAGCTTAGGGTAGGTAAAGTCATATGAATTTAAAAAAAAGAATGAAACATCACACACCGTTCTTTCTGGCTCTATAAATAGACATCGAACACACTGCACAGTCATACCTCGCCTTAAACTGTCTAGTGGCGCCAAAATATTTTGGCACACAATGATTTGCTTATGCACACAGCATTGCTAAGTATTGTGGAAATGGATTTATTTGTTTAGGAAACGGATATCCTAGTAATATTCTTATGGTGTAAAAGGAGATACCCCATTTTGGGCCCGAGTGCACAGACATCAAACCTACCTCAAAAAATTCGTCTATTTTGTGTTATAATTTTGTTAAGACTTCATTACAATCAGCAATGGCCAAGTGCGACAAAAGTTTAAAAATGTGATTTTCATTAATCAACAAGCTTCGTAAACGTTGAATGTAATACTTAATCCGATCTTCGTAAATGCGCTATGATTATACTTGCTTTATCGATTCGATTATGAAATCGAATCGATAACTAATAACTATGAATTTAAAATTCGTGGCTTTATTAAATGATTTCAAAATATCTATGTAGCATCTTTATTTTCGTTATTCAGTTCACTAATCAGAAAGACACCTGTCTCCTTCATAATGGAAGTCAAAATATCGATTGTAAAAAATCATAGTGTATTCAAAGTCTATGTAAATAATCTATCATTTAGAATTCATAATAATCTGTAACATCATATGTCATTTTCACTGATTTTCATTCCTGTCATTGAAAATGTCGCATTCGCTTTCCTTCGGCTCCCTGAGATCATTGTGTTTTGTTGCTTTTACTCTGTAAATTGTATATGATTTTCGAACTAATTGACCCTTGCTTGAATACCGGACACCGTTATTTGCTACATTTGTTGACCTTGGCTTTAAAACTGGACTAGACTTTACCACATCGCGATGTGGTAAAGTCTAGTCGTAGTGTTTAAAGCCAGAGACGTAGTGTGATAGCTTTCAGCCGATGCATCGGCTGAAAGCTATCACAACGAGTCTCTGTGTGAATTGTGGAATCACTACCGATCGGTGCAATATTATAGGCAGACATTTATTGATCGATGCAGTGATACTAGCTTGTATACGTGAATGGGTCGCACCACAAATAGTAAGTACCTATTCGTTATTTCTCGCTCTTTTGAAATTGTTATTATAATTAACGTTAACAAGCTGTGTGATAGCTGCTATAGAATAGAAATTACTACGAGTGTACCTAATCCCGTAGAAAATTATGTCAACTTTTGTATATGACAATTTATTTTGACTGATGTGTGTAACGTTCATGAAGAACTAGCCTATATGACTAATGGAATATTCAGTGCTTATAACATGATCTCTGTTTAAGGTGAATGCAATCATTTGCGAATCTTGCTGGATTCAAGCTCAATGTGCATGTTTGGATGAGAACAGACCAGCACAATCACCAGTGGGGCACAGACAAGTGTGTATTCTGTATGTCATTGAAGTGTGCAGAGAGGTGGATAGAGACCTCCTACAAGAACTGTCAATATCTGAAACGACTTGGTTATTAAGAGGAAAAATAAAGTCCAGGAATATAAGTAGTAGAACTTATTACGTATATATATTAGTTGACAGTTCTTTGAGCGGTAGGAATGCTATATTACAGCATTGCTGTAATTGTATTGTAGGTAAGAGAACAGTCGGGGGCTGTACCCACATAATGAGTGTAATATGGTATCTCGGTTGGGCACGGTTCCAAGACAATATAACACCTCCTGCACAGTTTCTTGACAATATTTTAATAAACTATGTTGATGCTTAAAAAGGGGAGGAAAGACCTAAGTCCTAGTGAAAGCATTTCTAAAGCCAAATAGGAAGATACCCGGGATAGAGATTAAAATACTTTTTTAAAATATAGTAATCTTTAAAATAGTGTTGTTTTATTTTATTACCTACTTAATGAATTCTATATTACTACAGCAAACAAGTATGTATACAGCCTTGTGGAAAGTGGTAACCGTAGCAAAAGGATGTCACTCAGATGTTGCCGTCTGAAATGAGGGTAGGGAAGGATTGCTTTACCACCTTTAGAGTAAATGTCAGTTGCATATCATAAAACTATATGGTTTAATATCGTGCAACAAGAAAGTAGCTAAAGCATGTCTTTGCTTGCTTTTATATATCAGTTTTATTATTTAGCATATATAGTTGACCATTCCACATTAATGACTAAAAATATTAATGACCTGCCCTTTTCTATACTAATAAAACCTGCTAACCTACTTACAAATAAAAGCGATACGCGAATAACTTGTGTAGCTATCACACACAACACAACATAAGACGCTGTTTGACCGCATTATGTATTACAACATAACCTAAAAACCTATGAACAATGCTCGATTTAACAAACTTGGCCATTGTGAATCGTCGTGAAAATTAGGCAAACAAAATGTCCTTAGATGGTCTAAATATTGCCTAATTTTCAACCCTGTACATGCGGGCCCAAGATTGTATGAGAGTTAGGGGTTGTCCTTTAATGTTTCATTTCACCGACTTGCAATATTAAATCAAGTTTAACATTACTGTTATTTGTGCTATCATCATTATTAGCTGCAGCCCTCAGATCTATCCGTGTGAAGTAGGAACTGATGCGGTTCTCAAAGGATGGAATTGGCGAGATGAAACGTGGCCTGTGTTCTATTCCAGATTATAATCTTAGTAGGCCCTTTCGTGTGAGAAGAAATAAACATCAATACTTCCATACAATCTTCCACATTTATAATACCTATGAGTAGGATAAGATGACCAAGAAGTAGAGGTTCACTTAATTTATATTTATGTCATTGGCCTTACATTTCATGTTATGGACATCCCTTTAAAATTACTAAATAGAGAATTTCAAAGTAATCAAACAGCTAGAAAATTACTCCAAATATACTAACTTTAGAATCGCCTGAGATGGCTAACGAGTTGGACTCGGTCGGTCGTCAAGGAAGTTAAGATATTAGTTTCAAACCAACGCCATAGTGCGATGAGAACTCCAAGAAAATTACTTGTACGAGTACCTCGACTGTCCC
The DNA here is from genome assembly GCA_914829495.1 of Eilema sororculum. Classification (NCBI taxonomy): domain Eukaryota; kingdom Metazoa; phylum Arthropoda; class Insecta; order Lepidoptera; family Erebidae; genus Eilema; species Eilema sororculum. Next base: position 7,368,678 of record OU618545.1, on the reverse strand, counting down.
AAAATGAATGTATTGTATAATAAGTCCGTCAAATCTTAAATTGGTTCTGTAATCTTTAAAGGGTATGAACTAGATTTTGTGTTTGAGACAAAGAGGTCTGTAGTTGTTTTAAAAACTTTGCTTTTTAATTACTTCATAAGAAGTAAGGTGACTTTGAACAGTTCTGGTTCAATAAGATGAAATTATGTATTTATATAGTGGTGGCTGTGGTTATATGGGGTTCTATCAATTGCTTCGGGGCCGTCACCTTAGCTGTTAGTCCGTAAATATATTGGTTCCTGAAGAGCTAAGTATTTTGCCTAGAATAGGAAAACCAAGTATTGAAGTTAGGTATAGAAGAGCAGGACCCTACCTCCAAAGGGTAAACTTGACATAAAGAAAATAAAGAAGGAGACTAATTCTATCAATTAACTCTAGGTACCCATCTTATTCTTTTTTTTATTACAGGCGGATATTTTATTTACACGCAATATATTATAGCAATAATAATTCAAGCACGACTCAATTCTAAAACTCACATTAACAAATGACTATACAAACATAAATTGCGAAAGTCACTTCACATTGGCAGCTCATTGGAGTATCATTCAAGGGATTTAAATTAGCTGAACTAGAAAGTGTACCTACATGAATTGAGGTTAATTAGTGGTTCATTGAACTTCAATGAGCGTCGCGGACAATAGCATAGTAATGCAGGCGTATTGTTCTAAATGTATGATCTATATACAAATTACGTCAGAGTGAATGTTCTTATAATAAAAAGTAGATACTGCTTAAGGCGTAAATTAAGTATACAGAAAAGGTATAAGGCATAAGATATAATCAAATCAGAAGTACATTCTTGCCTTATCCGTGCCATGCTTGTTCCACACTCGCTTATCGTCTTATGCCTTTTTGTATAATTCTCGTCTAAAAAAGGTCACTCAAAACGAAGCCCAATTCGCCTGCCTATAAGCAAGCGTTATTATGAACTCAAACAAAGTATGACTTCTTTCAAATACGCAATACATTTTTAACATCGCATTAGTAATAAGATAACATATTATCTACTAGCTTTTGCCTACGGCTCCGCCCACGTGGATGTTGGTTATCACGACCAAACATTGCCTATGTCCTTTCTCAAGGTCTAATCTACCCATATAATCGTTCATCAAAATCGGTTCAGTGATTTATGCGTGAAAGCGTAACATAAAGACAGATAAACCTACTTTCGCATTTATAATATTAGTATGGATTTACCTCACAAGAATATTCTGAATAGGTAATTAAAATACGCGTCTCCAACCAACCATCACACAACAAAATCCGTTAGGTTACATTATACGGCCTCTAACCTAACAAGCTTGAAACTCATATTCTCATAACACCTGTTACTGTTACACAAATTACGTAAAATATATTGACTTGAATATAAATTGTGCCGCACGTCAGTTCCAGAGCGTAGCGTAAATGTGTTTTAAGATTATATATTAAGAAGTTCAGTCACGAAGTTTTTACATTCAAACATTTGAATTCATTATACTTATTAGGTATTACTGTTATAACTGTTTTACGTAGTAACAAACATAAGTATTCAATAATATTACTTACAATCAATTCATTAATCAATTAGTCCATCGCAGTCACTCGCTTAACATAGGCCTCTCGTAATATTATTTTTGGCCTAGACTCAGTCCAACGAAAGATGGTGCAAAAAGTTGGCGCCATTTTTATTGCAACACTGACTAGACTCTGGCCATGTACCATAATGGACTAGTTTTCATGCATGCCTAATAGGAAAAAGATTCTAATATCGACTCCGTTATTTCGGTGTATATTCAGTGTGGTAACGTGTTTTCTTTCGTTGGCCAGTGTCTATAACTGTTACCACGCTGACCAGACGGGTCGGTACAGGGTTTTATAGTAGGTAGTACTGTCATAAAAGGGGAACAGAAGAATGCATCATAAGAAGAAGACAAGTTCTGTGTTATCCAAACACCGAATCTGGCCCAAATGTTTGCCATTAGCCAAATTGGTTTTACGGAATTCGATACACATAGAAATATTGATACCTGAAGTTCGTTAATTGCTGTGAAAGTTCAAAAGCGAGCGGTTGTCATGGATATAAACGGATAATTATGAACCATTTAGGAATGTAAGCACAGCAAGATAACAGAAAATTTATGTAAAACTACTCGGATTACTCCTTTCGCTAAGGACACAATTTTCTCTCTTTTTTTTTTCTTTCAAAAACTTCAGTAACTTAGTCTAGTTGATAGTGTTGATACCCTTTTGATGTGTGACTGACTAATTGGGTATTATCCTATAGTTAAAATAAATTATTTAACCGAGCTTATTAAATTAAAAATGGTAAAAAAGCGGTAAAAATTGCGTCGGTTCTTATTTGATAATTTTTATTTATTTTTAATCATCCACCCAACCTATATTAGTAGGTAATTGATTTGACTATTAAATTTTACGACGTCACTAAATCTTTTTTCATATAAGTTACCATAAAACTTATTGTTTTGACGTTTAGTAAAAAGTGAATAATTTGACTAGTCAGTAAAATACCCAATTAGATTACAAGTTAATCATGGTAGAGTCTAACCTTCCCAATATGAGTAATTTATTAATGACAGTTAACTAGATAAGGTACAAATGCACTTTACACCTAACTTCTTACTTCTCACTTCTCTTTACTATTACAAATATCGGGATATTTACCATGTATTATTGTTTGGAGTTGCCGATATATCGGTACTGTTCACTGTGTATCACGGATGAGCACTGGGGTTAACCCTGAAAAATTATTATGAGTAAATTATGTATTACCTACATGGTAAACGTCACGATATTCTAATAGTAGGGTAAGTGACCATGATAGTGTAAATACTTACCTATATTCTCACTTCTTAACTACAAGATTTATAGGTAGGTGCATTTATGATGGATACGACCTCAAATAATGTCATTTAAATGCATGCCTGTGACTTACGTTACTACATTACTGACTTCAATGTTTGCATACCTACTCGCTGTGGGATTACAACCTAGTTGCAGTAAGTAACTTAGCAGGTGTTTAAATACATTCAACACATTACAAGCTGACATTAAACAAGACGTAACATGGTAGGTGATAAATGTTGTTGTCATGTAAACATTTCGCCTTGAATAAAAAAGAGGTAAGTGTAGAGTAGGCTAAGAAAAAGCAAAAATCGGTTAAATTAAGAGTTCGTAGCGGAGTTAACCATCAGAATCAAATTAAATAATTTTTTTTTTACTTTAGTTTTTTACATCAATTCAGCATATATGATGCTGTTGGAGAACTGCTTTGTGGAATAATTTGAAGTTTTGTAAAACACAACGACAATTTGCCGAAGCTACCTATTATTGAAATATGTCATCATGCAGTAGCATAGTAGCAATTGCGAATGCAGATTTGTAAGTACGGGTTTGGAATAATGTAGGCATATTGTGCGTGAACACGATACGATGCTTCTTGCTATCTTCAGTTTCCAGTTATTGAATAGACTCGATTATCGTAAAGTAAAAGCACATTAAAATTAAGAAAATGTGTACGTTTTGTGATAGAATAAAGTCCATTTATTTATCACCTGTGTACGTGTAGCTGAAAAATGGGACGCTCCCTAAGCTTGAAATAGACGAATGACCTGTAATCCTAGCAAAGGTTAGACTGGATGCAGACGGCGGAAGAATGTATAGTATACTATTAAGTACATTAGAAGAGGCCTATATCTGGCAGTGGATTTCAATAGTCTTATTAATTGAATGAGCAACACGTTTGTCTAAACAAATTTGGAAAATTAACTTAGTCTTCTCTTCCTCGTTTTAGCCCATTCCGATTATATTAAAAACTAACCCGATTGCACTATGGAGCCCAATCCAGTCCCTTACTTCTCCTTTCCATGATTCCAATTGGTCGGCTTTTAATACAACTGGTAGATATTTGATCTCCCAACCACGGAGGAAAGTCTGCATATATGTCTGTGATCCCATACGGTCCCTACCCCAAGTGTTGCCCCATAGTGTGTAAAGGGCTTCACGTATACGTTAAAATTAAGATTATCCAATACATTTTCGTGATAGACAAAATGTAGATTGTATTACTATTACTATAATAAAGCAGACCGCAACCCAAACTTAGTAGTTTCTAATGATAGAGGCTCACATTGAATTAATAGCAATTAATCTTAGCGGTATTGACATTGACTTAGTCGCAAAACGAGTTAACAGCGACTACCTACGTCAAATTAATATTAAAGCCACTGTAATTACGAATTGAAATATCTATAACTAATGACTATTAATTAAGTTCTACTGTATTGACTTATTGGTACTGTTATAATAATGATTCATCCGAGGTACCTGAATAAGTATAATAAGTTCTTTTCTTATTATCAAGTCTTTCTTCTAGGTACCTCCAAAGTAACCCTAAGAGAATCACCTCACTGTCTTTCATTCTGTCAAGACCTTTTATCTTATGAATATAAAACATTTAGATTTATTAATGCCATAAAAATCAAAACTTGTAAGTAAATATAATCAAAAGCAACGGCAAGGGAATCAAAAATTATTACGTTGTTTTATAATCATAAAATTATTTTGGTCTCATAACACAAACAAAAGTGACAATCTGATAACTGTTTCTTCTTTGTAACGTCACAAAAAACCCATCATAGTGACAAACTTAGTTACAAGTGATAAACTCATTCCTAGATAGTTATGGCTAGTAATATTAGTAACGGCAAAGTTAAGTTTGGCTCTCAATTTGGTAATTTTTTGTAATGTAAATCACAAGATATTGAAACATGGGCTTATTGGACGATTCGCACGAATTGAACTCGCACGAAACGTGCGAATCGACTCCTTAAAAAATATATTATTTTTCTGTAGGCGATTCGCACGAATGTTCACATTCACAAAAATATTCAGATCACAATTATATTTTATCATATTAACATAAGTGTTACGCACCATGTAAGTGAAGTGCGTAACACTTGTGAATATCAAAAAGTAATACTCATGAACGTCAAAAAGCGATTACTAACAACAACAACCAATTGTCCTCATTTAGAAAGTCGTTTACTACCATCAGAGTAGAATCTCCATTTCGCTAATTCCTTACAAACAAGATAAGAATCTCACACATAAAATATTATCTATGTTACAACACTTACAACACAAATGCACATGTTAATTTTTTTTTCTTTACCCAGTGTAAAGGACCTAGTTTTTTATCAGCTTGCGTAAAATAAGAACGATAAGTAAAGGCTTTTGTTATACTATGTAAACAATCTACTCATGTGGTACTTATTATGTAAACAAAAGCTTTAGGGTTTGATTTCACAAATGAAAGTTATAACGTTCAAGTCGACCTAAAAAGTGAGGACTTAGGAGCCAATTAGCTTAATTTAATCATACCTATTTCGATGGCAGCAAACTACGGCTACGGACAACTGCAAAATCACTATTTTACAGGAGAGTGCTTTCTACGCAATATCTTTTTTGTCACGTCAATTTGACTTCACCTCGCCTGATGGTTAGCTAAAGGCAAAGTCTCGGAATGAGGGCCACCATCGCAAACATGTACCTTATTAACAGTGGTGGCACTCAGCTTGACGGCCTCATCAGATGCCTTTTCACGTCCCACTTAAGGGACCTGGAACTGTATATCGTTATAATATAACTTATACAAGAACAAATCTAGCCTCTTGCAACATTTTAATAAAATAGCATATGGAAGATTAAAGTGAAGGTCATTTAACTGACATATTATAATAAAAAAATCGGCAATGATGTAGTCCACCCAGCTGAATAGCACCTGAGCGAATAACACCTAGCCATGTCCACGAAATGTAGGTGCTTTTTAAGATTTTTGGCAGGTGCTATTCGTGGATACTACTTAATTTTTACTACATTGTCCACGAAGAGCACCTAGGCTAGTACTGGGATGGAATATTATCGCTCCTAATATTCTTTTTAAAAAAACTATGCTAACTATATAATTGGCTGCACCACTAATTGGCACTGTTCGCCTTCTAGGACGACAGCGATGCCTTAACCATGACTGGTGCATTACTAGGAGCTATTTGCATAAATTACATCATGAACATGCTAACTAACTCGAGATCCGGCCAGCTGGTTATTCTACGTTAGTTTTACATAAATCTGCATATTTTCTTTAAGATTACTACTGTTCTAAGTTTTCTGAAAGCAAGAAAATCTAAGTAATTTTTCCGTCTTACATTTTGTCTATTTCCATCCTTTACGACAAGTAATGGTAGACTTATCGAGTACATATAACCAATATGGCTGCTAAATTATATTTTATAGTTAACTAAATATACTTTAGAAGTCGAAATTCAAGACAAAATTGGAGATGAATGCAACACTTATTACTAGCATTTTTGTATACCTATATTCAAAGGAAACGTGGAACCAGTCTAGTAAAAATATAATTTGAAATCTATTACTCTGTTAAGCCGCAGCAGGGTTGTTACGACACGGTAACATTTTCATCGTCTGATCACTCGAACTAACAGGAAAAAAAGTTCACGTCGTACAACCAGTCGGACGACTAGTCAGACGATCATAGCCTTTTCTGACACAACCTAATGAGGAACTATTTGGCGACATCGGCTTAGTCTGTGGATATTCTTTTGAACTACGGTTCTAATGTTTGCAACGAGCGGATTAAACCAGTCAACCGAATTTCATTCGACATAGTGGCTTTTATGTCAATCAACAGTTCACACTCTTGTTTCGACTCGAGCTGCACAGTCAGACCACAAAGCCGTACTTCAATTTCAGCTAAAAGCTAGGCTGCAGCTATCTGGGTACAGTAACTTAATAAAAGAAATGTACAAGTATTAGAAAAGTAAAGTAAATATACTCTATTTACGATATACCTACTATTTATTAACGCAGTTTCATAATGAAAATGCAACTGAAAATTTTTAAAAATAATAAAAAGAACAATAAAAGAACCGACTGATGCTGTAAAAATCGAAACAAGTTTGGTAGCAGGCGGTAACCATTTGCAAATCAGAAAGCTTTGAAAGAAATAAATAGAATAGAATAATATGAGAAATAAAGAAAATAGAATAATGAAGAAAATGAAAAATAAGAAAAAATATCAAGGTTTTCATTTTAACATACCCATTGTCTCTATCACACACTCTCGAAATTTTAACAAACTCACACAATCACGAAGAATCAAATGACACTTCGAATGTCAAAATCCTTCAAGCTGTTCATATATACGTACATATATACATACATAGTTTCGAAAAACGTTACCCTCCATCCCTCGGCAGTCGGGTAAAAATATAAGCTTTTTTATTATATAATAATATTACCTTTCCGCTATATACGTACAACAGAATTTTATACAAACTCCACCTTCTGTAATATTTTGGTGCTGCAAAACTTTCAGTAAACATGTCTACACGAAGATTGCCTACAAGCCTCTGTCCGCAAGATCACGACATATCTTACAAAGTAAACCAATGTGTAATATTCACGTAAACTTGCACAAGTTATCTTGCATGTCATTTACAACCCTACTCTTTACACGATAAGATAAGGACGGGTTTTGACTTATAGAATGTTTCAAAAGAAAATTGAGATGGTTGGCTTTTAGAATAGTGACTTTAGATGATAGATATTTCCTTTGGCCATTGACAGCCTCTGTGGCATGGCGGTAGTGAACGCGTCTGCTACGCAGGAGGCGCGGGTTCGATCCCCGCTCAATTGCATTGGTCTGGGTGTTTCTATGTATAATATGTATGTATTTACAAAAAAAAAGTATCTAAGTATGGATATCCGCATTCTACTAGATTCCATAACACAAGCTAGTTAAGCTTACCATGGGTCTAGATAGCGTTGTGTAGAATGTTGTGGAATATTTATTATACAAAGAAACACCCAGACCGATGCAAATAGCCATATTCATGCACACAAATATTTGCACTGAGCGGGGATCGTAAACTTCGATTGTGAGTTTTATTTCAGTGACTGTACTTTATTTAATTGTTTATTCCTTAAAATAAAATGTGTGCCAATCGCCTACTACATAATTTTGGAGGTGTCGATTCGCACGCCAATAAATTAACTTCGTGCGGATCGCCTACAGAAAAATATTTTTTATTTATTTATTTATTTATTTAAATAAATAAATAAATATTAAAATAATATATTTTTAAAGGAGTCGATTCGCATGTTTCGTGCGAGTTCAATTCGTGCGAATCGTCCAATAAGCCAACCCGAGATGTATGTAAGAAAATTATATTTATGAAGGTACAATATCATCAGTGTATTGAAGAAACTTTCTAATAGAGGTATCTGGTAGAGGTGTATAAGTATAGGTATACGAGTGTGTTCCGAATATGTGTTAAAGGAAACGGCGAATAGGAAACTTCATAACTTATTTGTCTCCTAACTTTTCAGACAATCTGGAGTTACATTGTATAGTTTGAAATTTGTATTCGGAGTTTGTTCTTACTATATTTTATTTGTTATCAGCTAGAGGACTCAGTCTACAGTTTCTTTTTTCCGGGAACGACGTCACACGAAACCAACGTCCGAAGTTTTATATTACTTTTACATCCCTGAATTCTTCCCTGACAGCGAAAGAATGCCAAATACTGAAGAGGGCCAAATACTGAAAATGGTGGATGAGTCCTACTTTTTTCATCCCAATTAAGTGGGCAGACAAGTGCACGGCTCACCTGATGGAAAGTGGTAAGAGAGCATCTGCAAATAATGTGAGATCACTGTAGAATACTTTGCCATTCAAAACTGCCCTGAAGTATGCGGTAAAAGTGAATATATGCATCCTTCACATCCAAGGTCTCGGTTAGTACCTGAATCCAGTTATACGTCGCAGAAGACGATATAAGAGCTAATAAGTTACCTGACGAGGTTCAAACAGTTCAATTCGGAGGTGTAGTATTTTTAGCTAAAAGAACCACGCAGCTTAAAATATTTTACGAGATAAACAAATCCTTACACATGCCTTAAAGCTTACTCCAGAAAGTCGACACCGTTTTAATAATATCGTAACTTAGTTATGCAATCCACCGCTGTTCGCTCTAAATCCTCTCTTAAATAGTCGTTTACTGTTTCACCAAAGTAAGTCGCGTCTCGTCGAGAATTCACCGAGACATTAAACCGTCAACTTTCTCTAGCAATTTTCTTTAAAAACAAAAGTTTTATGGTAGCACTAATGTTTTCAAAGTTCGCTGCACTCTATTAAGAGTTTTCCGTGGCCTTTGTGAAAAATATTGCCTGGAAGATTCCTGTTGGCATTTCTGGCACGAACCGAACCGGAATAATTTAGACAATCTTACTGCTGGGGCTAAAAAACAGGTTTAAAATAAAACTCCTAAAACGAGGTAGATATACCTCAGATAGTAGATAGGCTGGGGTCATGTACCTAGCAAGTGATATCTTCATTAATATCACAGAAAAGGTCAAGCAACCTTGAGAGACTTTTATACAAACAGTAGAAATATATTTCTTCAGATAAAGTTGAATAGTGACACCAACTTCTAAAATGTTACTTTAACAAACAACTGAAGTTTTACCACTAGAAAGAAAAAGGGTTCAAAGATAAAACCTCAAATGTACTAATATTACATTGTTTTCTCTTTTAAGATCGTTCGTTTTTGTTCATTTCTCAAATATATGAACCTTCCCTTCGTCTCGTCTTGATTTATAATTTGAGATCTCAATAATTTATTTAAGGTTGACACATTAACACAGATTCGCAGTCAGAAAATTTCCCTTGTTTATTCATTAAGTAAGTCAAATATTAGCATAAACGTGCAAACGACGCCCTCAGTCACCTCGGAGATAAACAAACAAACGTAATAATTGTCAACTGACGGAAGAATAATTATGAAGATTCGCTTTTTGCTGAGTTTCACTTAATATTAGTGCTTTAGTACGTCACATAGTAGATCAAAAAGGGTCATTAACGTTGGTCAATAGCCCGTCGTTAACATTGTTAAATACTAAAGGTTGACGAAGGAGACACTTTATTTTCAATTCTTCGCGCTGCTGCTATTAACAATTCTTTCAAGCACATCTACTCTCATACAGGTGGTTTCCTAATGAATATTATATCAATTCAACCACAGAACAGAGAACTTAAACTAGTAGGTAAAATTCAACGACGAAATAGCTTATGATTTCACAATTAATAGACCCACCTTAGTTTTTAAGCCTTTCATAAAAGAATAAACAAAATGTGATGTAAGTTTAACACAAAGATTTCCCTGTCCTGTTATAAAATGTTTGAAAATTGACTTGTTACTTATAAGTTCATTAATCATCAATTTTCTAAATGCTTATTTATGTTTTCCAAATGTCATGGGAATATATGAGTTGCTTATATTAATAATAACAATGAAAAAACATGTTTTTTAACTTTCATTTATATTATTGAAGAACTATTGAGCAAAAAAGCAGCTGGCAACTAACAATATGTAATGCGATAGGAGCAAAAAGAATTAAATTTAGAAATTATTTTATTCCTCTTGGTTTTTATGTTCAGTAGGAGCACCAGGACATGGGTGTCCTGGTGCTCCTACCAGTAGGACTATTTAGTAGGAGCACGAGGATGCACCCGATTCATCATATCAAATCCCATATGGTTCCATCTGTATTTTTCCGATATAGTGTTCCGGTTAGCGCACAACTGCGATTACTCTATTATGTGATCGAATACGAATTTCACTGTACAAAAAAGAAAAAAATACCTACCACAACCGATTCGTAGTCAGCGGCCATGCATAAATTCTATATACGTACAGAACAATACAAAACTACTACGGCTATTGGCTTTTCCAAATTGATGCAAAGTTCTTCAAATTTTTTTCTGATTAAGTATCATTGAATTCAAAACTTCTTTAGGCGCATTAGACAGTTTTCGTAGATCAAGGACAACGATGAGCGGACGGGTGATTTACCCCGCACGTGTGGGTCATTTCATCCATGTCCCATAGTCCCCAATTTTGAGACGGATGCTTATTAACTTATTGTCTTAATTACCTTGGTATTTTAGCAGCACTTATTGATATTTAAAAAAAAACATATGATCTAATAAATATAATAATATGAAATCATTTGGAATGAAATTTTGAAACAACTGCAAAAGCAAATCGGCTGGTTCATCATGAAGATTTGAAATAAAATATGTCATTTGGACTTAGTGCGCAGTCTCTCTTGCCCATTAAGCGGGACATGGATACTCTTGTGCGCCAACATCAGGCCATCACTCCTGGATTGTACCAGATAGTGTACACCTCTTCAAAAACGAATACAATGATTCGTGCTGATATTTTTAAGGTTTTAGCACGCTGATCCTAAGAATCCCATTTCTGAATAAGTATCTAATCTGTGCTTGTCACATCTACTTCTGCATGAGAACAGTCCATATTCAACGTCTAAGAATGCTTTGCAAAAAACTATAGACGTTGAACTCATCTAAACGCGTTTTTATACGAAGCACCACATCTAATTCATCTTAAATTTAAACAAAAGAGACTTTTTGTTTAAATCTGAAGAAACGCTGGTATGTTAATCGCTCGATGGTGATGTAAGCCGTAGATATAATCATTTTACATACATGTTATACAGGAGAGAAGACGCTAACATAATGCTATTTAAGTAGATGATTGGCTTTACATTTTTTGCTGCCTTAATAAGCGTGTACGTCATTTGAAGCTATTGTGGAATTCATAAGGCGATAATTATATTTAAAAATCCATATTCATTGTTCTTTAATTAAACTTCTTTCCCTACCGTGATTAGCATACTTATCTAAACTGCCATTTGACGTCACTGTACCAAATTATAACGCGACAGTGATTGAACATTTTTCTTAAATTTACCTCCTCGAGTCTATTGGAAGAAGCTTAGTCTTGATCATGACGTCAGTTATTTATTACCTGCTTCCGATAAGCTCGATGAAACAGAAACTCAATTATAGATTTGATTGTTAGGGGTAAACACAAAAGTCATAAAGTTACAGAAATCAATAATCAAATTCATAGGATTGTAAATACTACCTGAGTCATGACTAATATCTAATAATTTCGCGTGATCAACATACATATGCTTCATCCAAATCTAGGTACCTCTATATTATCTCTGAATTACATGTAGCCACGCAACACACATATAATATGATTTCAGTTAGTCGGGCGTTGCCTTCAATAAATGTAATGATGAGGTTTACTTACAATACCTACGATAAATGTCAGCTTTCAATGTAGGGGCTTTGGTTAGAATACGTTGTAAATTAAGTAAATTCAGTGATTACGAATCACATTGTTTTACTATGCTTTTTTCCTCAAACCAAATATTTATGATTACGTTATTTCGAAGGAGACCAAGGACAAAATATTATTACTTCAGAATGTTTCCCGAATGAATAAGGATAATAATATATGTTGAGAAATACCAAATCACTTCAATTTTTGGTTGGTTGGTGAGAGCAACCGAACAGTATTTATATATAGAATAGTGCCTGAGTAAAACCAGGTAAAAAGTATTGGTAGTCAGTGGATAGTTCAGCTTGTGGAAAAATTTCAATATTAAATAAAAAAGTATTGGTTGCAACGAAGTATTATTCTGTGGTATTAGTTGCTACAATTCTGGAAGTACTTAGTTGTTATTTCATTGCAATTTAACTACTGTGATTAATTATTAAGTAGTAAGTGACTTCATTGCAAACTGCAATAAGTGACCTTAACAGTATTTATTTTTGTCTGACGCAAGATTTCTGAAAATATACCAATTAGTCATTTTTGCTTATTCGCTATAAGTGTATAACAAGAATAAAATCCAAATAAATATTACTGCATCAGCCACAGAATTCTGTTTTTGCACATGTCATGTGAGTCTGATCTCATTTTGTCGCCAAATGGTATTATTATATTGCATTTATAGTGTCGATTTCGACCCGTATTTCTGAGTAAGCTACCAATATAATACCTAGATACTAGATTTCATTGTAATATGTTCTTTGTAAAAAAAAAAATGAGTAAGTGCAAAAGATGTGCCATCTTATTCACTTAATCAATTTTTTTAGTAGGGTAGGAATTTGGTGGAATTAAAGTAAAAGAATAGGTTAAAGGTTACACCTGAGGTTGTTTAAATAATGTTTTTTTTAATATAAAGATCTAAACAAAGCAAATAACAACATGAAAAATCAAAATACTATGAAATAACCACAGTCAATAATAAACTCTTTCATTTTTATTGACTTTTGATAGCTATTTGGTTTCTGTAGATGAACAAGAAACTGAGGGATTACTTCTCACTCTAGAGAAGGAATCTACGCTTTCTAACAAAGATAACTGAAATTATTCTTAAGACTTTTGAAACACAGCAAATACTTAAAATGCATTTATTTCAACCCAAACCAGTACTTACATAAAATACATATTAAAGTTAATACACGTATTTAAGCTGATGAGTTTTGAACGGACCTTCGATGCATTCGAAGTAAATGACACCATTGGGAACAATAACTGCAATAAAGAGAATGTTTAAATGAATCTAGGACAAGGTTCGAATGGAAGTAATGAGCCGGTCACGAGACAGGAGTGCATACCAATGTGAATTCGGATCTCTCACAAGCCAAGAATCTTTGTAAGTACTTTTGTTCAAAATTTTTGTCTGGAAATAATATGTAAGTTAAAACTGAAACTACGATTGAGAGCATAGAATAGTATAGCACTTTATTTGAATCTAAATTATAACGTACGAGATACTCAAGTTATTATACAACATGTACATATTCGTAACGCAAGCGCAACACTATGCGCGTAGTGCATCTATTTAACAAATTGATTGTAGCATTTATTTTGTGACTAATGAAAATCTAATACTCGTAACTGCTCCCGTCAGTGCAAGTAGCTTTACGAGTGTCTTATAACATTTTTTATATTTTACTGTTACAAAATATTGACTCTGCTATAAATCTTCACAGAAATTTCATACAGGGTCACTTATTAGATTTAACAGTTTCAAACTGAATAAAGTGTTAACAGTTCAATAAACTATTATATTAACTTTAGAATGTTAACACTGCACATTTACATACACGAGCTTACTGCCAAAGGCGTATTTACGGACCAACCTGTGGGCGACAAGTGCGACACTTTGGGTTTCTGAATAATGTAAGCGGAGTCTAAAAGCAAAAGAAGCGTACATGTCGTAAAGAGAAAAATGAAAATTGTTAGGAAAATGTATGTAGATGTTTCTTAAATTGTCCTAATTATTTTCATTTTTCTGTCCATGGTATTGTGCATAATGTTTTAGTCGTAAAGAGAGAAGCAAAATATGAAATTTTTGTCACATATAAATTTAGTGTAAAATTTTTTGATATTTTTATGACATTTCCATATAGGCTTGTACTTACTTTAATTATCAATAACCTATCATGTTACAGACTTTTGTGGAATTTTGGCTATAATAGTTTCCATATTAAAAAGTCCTTAAGCGCCATTACCTCTAGACATTTTCTGTTCTCGTTATATCGCAATAGAATATTTTCACTTTTTATAAGAAGTCTTTATTGAAAAATAAAAATCGCTTTACAAAACATTTGTTCGTTACGACACATGCAAAAACCCCATATCTTTTGTGGAGACAACCCGGAAAAATGCTCCTAAAACAAGAGATATTTCATAAAAAGTAGCTTACCGTAAATATTTTACGAGTGTTCCCCATAAAAATTAAACGGACGACTCAAAAATACGAGCCATATGAAAGAAATGAGTCGTTATGCTTCGAAGCAATGGACCAGACCTTGCCATTACTTATTTAAAGCCGTTGTATCATTTTAACCCGTCGTTTTAGGTACCGTTTAGAGCTTATGTGAAAGGGTAAAGTAGACTTATATAGGATAGTGACGTAGATATCTACATTATATCACGGGGGACCGTAAGATAAGTGAATTTAACGGACACTAAAACAAATGGTGAAAGCATGAAGACCTTTTATCGTCAGGATTAAAAGTTGTTTTTTATCTTACCAGTAACAGAAAGGTTTTTCTTTGTAACTATACCCCATCCATCATATTATTGTATTTTAGACAGGTGGAAATAGTGATTGCATGAAAATTTAAAATATCGACAAAGCTGAAAACCTCGAATAAAAAAATATTTATCGATAAATGAAAATATTATGATAAATATATGAGTTCATGTGGAATTATAAACTACTAGCTTTTGCCCGTGGCTCCGCCCGCGTGGATGTCGGTTATCGCGACCAAACATAGCCTATGTCCTTTCTCATTGTCTAATCTACCCCTATACCAAATTTCATCAAAATCGGTTCAGTGGTTGAGGCGTGAAAGCGTAACATATAGACAGACAGACAGACAGACAGACAGACAGACAGACAGAGTTACTTTCGCATTTATAATATTAGTATGGAAGTATGGATTATCTTCCTGTACATAATAATAAAGCAGTAGATATTTCGTGTCTATACCTACAATTTAGAACTGTCCTATAAAACGATTGTGGGCCATAACGTACACGCTAATCTCCAAAACAAAACAACTGACTTCTAGAAGAATTTTCCAACATGATGATTTCCTGGTATTTATTGAAGAGTTCCGTGGTCTGTCTCTGAAACCTATGATCAGATCATTATGCAATTTAAGTGGGACCATTTTGGAATAAACCTCTTTCAAATAAAAAAGAATTTTGACAATCCGTCTACATATGACGGAGTTACAAATAATTTTTCCGTAAAAATCATACAAATATAAAAAATTATAAACATGCGAATTGTTGTTTAGAAATCGGTTAAAAACCGCCAGTTATGGAAAATTTTGTTAGAAGAATTATTTTCTGTAGTCGATATCGATTGTGACATTTTCAAGTTATTAGTAAAAACACAGTCGATAGACTACATCCCTAAAATTGCTTTCTGGCTGACGTGACGTTGTCAATGAAAAATGACTTATTGGCGCCTAATTTTTGTTAGGATTGTCAGGTGTTGACGCTAGAACAAAGTTATACCAGCTACTGTCAGTGAGCTGTCTAAAATACAATAATATAATGGACGGAGTATAGTAGATATAACACAATACGAACATAAAGATACGTACGGTTTTATGTATGTTTCGGTAACGTTAAATAAAAATGTTATGAAATAGACCATAGTTCTCATCTTGATGTAGTTTGTACGGTAAATTATGACATAACTAGCTTTTGCCCGCTGCTCCGCCTGCGTGGATGTCGGTTATCGCGACCAAACATGGCCTATGTCCTTTCTCATGGTCTAATCTACCTCTATACCAAATTTCATCAAAATCGTTTCAGTGGTTTAGGCGTGAAAGCGTAACATACAGACAGACAGACAGAAAGACAGACAGACAGACAGAGTTACTTTCGCATTTATAATATTATTAGTAATTAGTATACCAAATTTCATCAAAATCGGTTCAGTGGTTTAGGCGTGAAAGCGTAACATACAGACAGACAGACAGACAGAAAGACAGACAGACAGACAGAGTTACTTTCGCATTTATAATATTAGTATGGATTAGTATGGATTTGTGTTTCTGAGAGGGCCAAACCGTCGAGAACTATCGGTAGCTTAGTGAATAGGCGGTCTTACGATTGATAGGTCCCGGGTTCGAATTCTGGCCAATACACTACCGATACGGAGACACTGGCAAAGCAAATATCGTAACTATTCATCGCGGTTATACAGTGCAGTCACAAAATTTTTCTTAGCATAAAGCCAGTTACAATTTAATTGTTGAAATAAATTTTGATTCAACAAGTACCTACCTAACTAATTGAAACTTTTCACGACAATCACAAGTAACTGCATGGCTTAAACTGAATATAATTAATTTTCAATACAATGCGAGTAGAGGTAGTTCTTAACTACGGAAGCCTTGAGAACATAGTACGAGTCTCACTAATACTACGTGCCACCAACTGTACTGGTTAAGTTAACGTCCTTTGTCTTCCCTCTCGAGTCTGACCGCCGAGGAATATCTGGCGGGACTAAATTCATGTTCGTTAAGCTAGTAATTCCAAAACCCGTTTGCGAACAAAGACTTGGATCTAATTTGTTGTATGAAGTCGTATGGTTCAGTATTATTTACGGTTGGTAGAGGTAGCGTTTTGAAGAATGGTCCGATGAAGAGAATACGCAACAAGTGTACAGGTATATTACAGAAACACTGGAAGGTATTTTACAAGTTTTATTCCTGTCTTTCGAAATTGGCGATAGTGTAACAAATTCTGGGCTGACCGCGTCTGTCGAAGGGCCGATGAGTCCAAGAGTGGAGACCGTGAGAAGGCAAACGGAAAATCTAGGACTGACGACCTGAAAAAGGTGGCTGGGACAGACTGAATACAGAAGGTGTAGGAGACCAGCAGCTAATTGCATTACTTCACATATATGCTCACGTCTGTAAATCCCCGAAGGGGTAAGCAGAGGTGTATTAACACCTAGATATCACCAATTATGATTATTGGTCCCACGGGCCACGTCTGGCGAGCCTATTGCCGTCTAGCAGGCCTTTTGTCTTGGGTTGTATGTTTAATGTCGGATAGAGAATAGCCCTATCTCTTAGTCGCCTTTTACGACACCCACAGAAAGAGCTGCCCTGACCGAGTGTCCGGCGTGGGACACGCCGAGGCGGGTCCTAGTGGTGGGAGTCCTCACACTCGCCACTTTGTTCACAGCGATGGTACGATGCGTGAACGCTTGGTGTGCCGCCGCCTCCTTCTGCGAGTAAGTACCTAATGCTCGAGAAGGAGGCGGCCGGTCGTGTCCAGACTAGACTCCGGGCCGGAACCAACACGGCTATAATTAATTGTTAACAAATTCTGAAGACAAACTTTGGCACCAATAAAATTGTCGTGGTGCTATAAAATATTATTATAGTAATGGCTAAAGTCTGGTGCATTGAGATAACTTTCAACCGGATTTGAATACTATGGAAAGAATCTGATAATTAACCTAGTTATGGGTACCAAGATAGTTTAACTTTCTTATTTTCATAACGCAATGAAGAAATAGGTATAGGGTAAGTTTTTAAAGTCACAAACCTGCAAAGCAGTAAATTAAAATCTCTTATTTTTTCACGTTATATGTAGATACCTATATCCTTAAGTTGTACGTTTGCATAATATTATTTATAAGCCTCCAAAAGAACTGATCGATTTTGATGAATTTATGTCAACCATTGCACGGGTTAGATTTATAACCCCATTGGAATCGGCATGTCGCAAAGTTTTCGGATTCCATACTTGTTTCATTATTTTTGCAAGCCTATTCCTGACGATTGGACAATTTATTCTTAACCTTGAACTGCTATTTAGTTAACTTTGAACACTAGCTATACAATAATTTATAATCATATTAATAGCAACGTGAAATACATTATCGACTGTCTACCCTACCGTTAGGCATAGTACACTAAGCGTCAAATAAATATTGGAGATAAAATGTACATTATAAAAGTAAATAAAGTAAATTAACTATCACTTGTTTAGGTACGAAGGTGAGCCAGATAAGTGAAGCCACTAAGCCAAATTTTGCGAAAAGAGGTCAGGTACTTCAAGAAAGGGTCTTAACTTTTTACTAAGATAAGTGCTCCACAATACCTCCGTTTGAACGATTATTATTTTACTGCCTATAGATAGTTATTATAAGAAAACGTTATAAAAATTACGAATTTTCTTTTTTTTGTTTTTTTTATCGTGCGATAAATCCCCACGGATACCACCCCCACGGAGACGGTGGAGGTGGTTATGTCGGACTCGAACCGACTAAAACGCACGCCGTCTTGGGTCCTTGGTTGCCGGAGGTGAGATTGCCAAAAGCATGAATTTTTGATTTGTTCGTTATCTTTCCTTAGCCAATCATCATCATCTCAGCGTCTCTCACATCCAAGACTGGTGTCCGTTTTCGCTCCTCTACTTCAACTCGTATGGCATCCCTAGTGTATAATATTTCATCTTCTGCCACATCAAGCCAGTATTTCTTGGGTCAGCCAGGGACTGGTGAAGTCATAATGGTCAGACCTTAATGTTGTAAAAATAAATTACAATCCACGAATAGCACCTGCCAAAAATCTTGACAGGTGCTCTTCGTGGACATGGCAACTGGCTAGGTGCTATTCAGCTGGGTGCTCTAAGTGGAGTACACCATTTCGTTACCCGCGTAGCCTGGCAGTTACCGTAAAACGTAACCGCATCAGCCAAGTCGAATACACCATCAAATAAAATATAGTCCCAGCACTCGCTCAGATGTTATCCGTAACACTAACCTTAAACATAATTGGCTTGTACTTTAGACTGCATTAAAGCTAATCCGTATCTTGTTATCTGATGAAACTATCTGGCCTTTATACCTGAATTTTCATTACTCTACTGCTTATCTCCTTAGAAGAAATAGAGGTTTACATTAACGAAATGGGAATATAATTTTTCAACCAGTTTAGTTTTCGTGTAAGAACTGAGGCTAGAACTAAAACTAGTTTAGTTTCCAGTAGAGATTATATTCTAAAACAAAACTTGAGTGGAGATTTTAGTAACTAATTTTAAGTTTATTTTCATGACTCATCTGCTCGTACCTGCCCTTGTCCCAATTATTTGAAATCGGTGCAAGTCGAGGTTTACCTCTGGACACATACCAGGGACCTAAATCACGAGACTAACAAGGGCTTGAATTTTTTTGTAGTAATCTATGTTCGGTGAATTTGATCTCGTCTACAGGAGTAGTATCCCGTAATATCCTCAAAAGATTCCCACCCGAGAAACGTGCACTGCGCGTTTAAAAGCACATTTTGGGTACATTTTAGCGTTACTTCCTCGTGGTTACCTGAGCAATACTTGACTATACAGTAGTTCTAGAACAAGAGCCTCAATGTTTAAAACCCAACTAAAACTACAAACATTTTAGCAAGAAATAACGTGTGTTTCCTACATTTTCCTCTCACTAACATCTCTCGATTAAATGTTAAGTAAGGCGCTTTGTGAGTGTGTTGTTGAGATCACTTAATTTTTAATGACTTTGAGTAAATTATCTTCTTTTGCTTTTACGCATAGCGCTACGCTATGAACTCTATTTACAGACACAGCACAATAGACAAGTTGCTTCGACCAAAAAGTATCCGCTCGAGTGCAACACGCAGCGGCTGTAAGTACTTGTAGAGTGCGCAAGCCGATGACGTCAAGTGGCGCGTGCGCAGCTGGCGCCCAGCGCGTTCACAAAAAATGTTTATGTTTACTTTGTGAGTGGAACTAGAAGCTCAAGTGCTACTTTTATTACAGTTTATGGGTCGTTCTTTCAAGTGGTGTCAAGTTTGTGTTTATATTTATCGCTTGATTTATAATAATAGGCGGTTAAAATTGCGTATAGTTTTAAACATAAATATCTCAACGTTAGGTACGTTTATTTTAAAAACTAAAGCGATAACCTATGTATTTTATAATTTTAAATAGTCTACAGGTTGTAACTAGACACGATTAAAATAAAAAAACCATATGTGCTAGTTATAAAATAGGCCTAAGACTAGCAGGAAAGATTTGCGACCGGCGCGCGGACAATTTTTCAGTCAGATTACGTAATTTATTACAATTTTATGGTTACACGTAACCTAAAAATTTAATTACTAATTGAAAACCAAGGTCATGTTCTAACATATTGTGTAAACATTATATCGATTTTTTCATAGTTTTGGTTTTGTTTTTGCCGTAAAATATGGAATTAACTGCCAGGAGAAGCGCGCTTCAAAATCGTTCAAATATAGAAATAATAGTTACTCTTTTGTTGAAATTTGATATTACACACTTGAAACAGGGTTTAATACTCGCTTTTATTAAGGTTTTCTTCAAAAACTAACACTTTTTGATGTTAGAACCGTTGATTGCAACGGAAAAATAATGACGCGTTTTTTGCGAACCAATGCAAAAAAGTTGCAATTTTTTTAAAAATTAAAATTGTCGTATTTCGAACTGTCATGGCTTTTGAAGGATGGCTTAATTTGTTAATATTCGAATAGAAAGAGCGAAAGTATGAATAACTAGTAGGTAGGAGAGAAATAGACTAAAGTGCACCAAGGCACTATTTGCAAGTGCAAATAGTGACCATAGTCACCACAGTGCACTCAACTCACAATGCACTATGGTGACTGTAGTCACCATAGTGCACTTTAGCGGGTATGGCACATTTCCGGGGCTGAGAAGAATGGGGAGGCTTATTTACCTAGTTTCCTGATTTCTTCCTGCGGATAATCAAAATTCGTCACTCTATGTGGCGAATTTTGATTATTCTTAAGTTGTATACTTAAGAATAATCAAAATTCGCACAAACATATGGAGCCTAATTATTATGTCATCTGTATGGCAGCTGCGAAAAATTGCGCGTGGTTAATGGCCTTTCGCAATACCAGTTTTAATATTTTGTACAGACAGGATAGTAGTAAACATAGTTTTTTTTTTTGTAGTTACTGTTGCCGTGGTTGCCACGATATTGCCAGCCTCTGTGGCATGGCCGTAGAGAACGCGACTGCTACGCAGGAGGCGCTGGTTCGATCCCCGCTCAGTGCAAATATTTGTATGCATGAATATAGCTATTTGCAATGGTTTGGGTGTTTCTATGTATATTATGAATGTATTTACAAAAAAAAATATAGTTAAGCTTACCATGGGTCTAGATAGCGTTGTGTAGAATGTTGTGGAAAATTTATTATTATTTATTAAAACATTTTAGATTACGGTCCACAACAAAGTGATAATTAAATCTAAGCTTATAATTACACCATCGTGTGAGGCCTTTTCGTCAAAATGACCTAGAATTTGACGCTTGTAATTATTTCCGAGGTTGAGTCCCCAATTATTATTACATAGTACCTCATTAAAATGTACTCTTTTACGATGTAGGTACCCGTTATAAAGTTAGGGAAAAAATTATATCATAATACCTACCCACTGAATAAAAATATAAAACATTTTGTTCCCGTATTATAAACTCACTCCCCTCAAAAAGTAGGTAAGTAGGGGTGTATTAAGCCCATATTTTACTCTATGTTTATGGTACCCGAACTATTGCCGTTATTTGTGAGTTTTAAGACCAATTTATTAGCACCACAATAAGTTTTTAGGAAAAAGTGCTACGAGCCGGGAAAGTTATCAATCTCCGAAACAACAGAAAGCAGTAATCAAAGATGGAGCAGACTCCAGATGGGCTGAAGAATCTATGATTACACTACACTTCAGTTAACATGGTCTGATTTACACTATATATTGTCAGCCTGGACACAAACCACACGTGACGGTGACGTCACAAGTTAGTGCCAGGCCAATATTACTCTAAACAGCATTACAGTTTTTAAACGGTGTTTTAATATTTTGCTCATCAAGATCTATCTGAAGCCGACTGTACTCCCCACTGTACCTACCCAAGATTATTATCACTATATTATCAAAAAACTCAAATATACTAGAGAGAGAATTAGAAATATAGCGATACACATAAACCAAACATTCCTTAATTTATTAATAGGTAGCCATATTCTACTTGGGCAATTTTAGACTTTCAAATAAATAATTGGGCTTTAACAAGACCGTATCATTTTCACTCTAAGCTTCCAAATAATTATAAGTAAGTATTTTATTGTGGAATGTGATTCAGGAATGAAAATATCTCAAAGGTGGCTCGTCTTCGCTTGAACGTCTACTTTAATATAGAATTGTAAATATTAACGTTGCTATTAGACAATTGAAAAAAAAACCTCTCAAATTTCACTGAAGCGTTTATTTCTCTCAGCTACTGTTTGTTCGCCATTTTATTTCAGTAAAAACCACAAAGAGTATAAAAAGGAGTTTTTGCAATGTTAGTACAGAGCCTCTGCAGACCCAACTCAATGTGAGGTTATTTTTGTTACAATTTTTGTAGTAGGTATGTAGGGGGAAGCACATCCCTAGTCGGTTAACTCTGTTTTAAGTGGGATGTCGTTGTGCCTTTTCTCTCCTTATCTTGTATAACAACCCATGCACTTATTATACCGTTTTGTGTTATTAACAATGCTACAGTGGAGTTTGTTGCGCCGTTTCTTTTCCACTGGTGCCTAGGAAGCGGTGGTAATCTCAGAATTTGACGTCAAAAAGCTGTAGTAGTGCTACACAATTTCGAATAAATACTTTGAATTTTGAAAAAAAAATGAACTGAACTGAAAGCATATTTCAATCAGTAGCTATTCGTTTATTCTGTTTTCAACAGTTTCACGTCGAATTCATTATGAATCAGCTGTTGCCAGCGGCTCCACCCGTGGAATACTGATTCCGTTAGCCGCATTCGCTTTAACGCCTGGAATTCTGATCCGTTCCCGCAGTTCGTGGAAATCTATTACCGGGATAAAAAAATCCGGTCAAGTGAGAGTCGGACTCGTACTCCGAGAGTTCCGTTCCGCATAAATGTATTCAGGGACAAAGTTACTAGACCACAGTATATTTTGAATATTTGATTGCATTGACTTAGAAGTTTGATTTTCGCACAGTTTCAAGACGTTACAGACCTGAGTCTGTGGTATACATTTCAACTTAATAAGTACCTCTACGCATTTCTGAGAAAAAATAAAATGATAAATAAATGGTTCCGTTTCATTCCTCTCGCTGCATTACGCGCTTCAAAAAACTGGAATCGCGTACATGGGCGCGTGCTAAAAAGCTCGCCTATACACGAAACGCCAAAAGTGAGCTTATACGCGCGTATAAAACGCTACTATGAAACCGCACTTACGACTTAAATTATTAGCAGATAGCCGGCAACGTGTGGTCTTCGTTCAATCGATATAGTTAATATAATCGCGTTCCATCTCTAATCTCATTAAAAACCTTACTTATATACAATTTCCAAAACATAGTTTCCTATTAGTTTATTAAATATGAATCAATCTCTCGTTCGAAAGCACTTAGCTAAGCGTACCCTCGCTAACCTAGACCTAAACTCATAAAAAATGTATTATCAAAATAATACCCTTATAATTTGTCTCGATATTTTATTAATGGCATAAAAGATTCAATATTTCTGCAAATAATTCAAAGTACTCATAGATGAAAATTTTACTCACAACATACTAAGGGTTCCTAAAACATTTAGATATAAGCATTATTAAATAGATATTACCTCCAAACATAGCCCATGTCCTTTCTCAAGCTCTATTGCTCAAATCTATCTGCATCTGGTTAACTTTAAAAATGACGAACTTTCATGTAAATTTTCATTGTCTACTTGAATGACTTTAACCCTTTTTTTTCGCTTAAAATGTAGCCGAATATCCTTTTCGAAGTTCTAGTCCATCGCTCTATCAAATTTCATCAAAATCTGATCATTGGCATGTAAAAACGAAACAGATAGACAGACAGACAGAGTTACTTCTGCATATTACCAAAGAGTGTGTCCTTAAACTTGGACTACAACTCTTCGTCATGCACTGTTGCTAGGAAATACCAGTTATGAAACTCTCGCCATTAGTCACGTACTTAAACGACATTTTTCTCTTGTTCTCTACGATACAAAATGAAAAAGTACAGCTATTTATTTTATGTACATGATTTAATGTAGTTTTAAAAAGACAAATATTCTCTTAGGCATGACATTGCTAAATGAGTAATGGAGCACAATCTAGGACTTGCCGTAGTAAAACTAAGTAATAACTTTTGTGAGACCTATGAGCCCTCTATAAACTGAACTGAATATTGTGCTATTAGTAGAAGAATGCATAGTCGGTAACTTAGTGGTAAAGGAGTCGGCCTTACGATGAAGAGCTCCCGGGTTCGAATCCTGGCCATTAAACAACCCACTCCTAGCACAAGTAATTTAGCTTAGTTGGAGGGGTTAGCGGGAATATTAGTAATTTCGGTTCTAATATTCTTTTAAAAAACATATTGTTTACTTACTTATTTGATTCTGTAATATATTCATTTGATGTCGAAACTCACTCACATGAAGAGTTCATTTCCATTCGGGGTTTCACAGTTAGCTCTGCAGTGAGTCCCGAATGAAATTAGCCTCAGTAGGATTTGGTAATAGGGTACTTACTGATAGCTCCTTGTAGATTCCTAAAGTGAGCTCCTTTGAGTGAGATTCGACATCGAATTTGTATATTATTGCAGAATAACTCGAGTCGTTTTGAGAAGTAATAAAACCTAAGTTTCGTGCGTAAAATGTGGTACCAACCGAACAATTTACACTGTCAAAGTTCAAGTACACTCAAACATAAACGAATTCATTCATTAAAATTCGTACTCGCAACACAATTGCACATAGCGACGAGTCCCATCATGGTGTCGCGTTTATTAAGGCCTATGACGTGAATATGCGATTACATTTTAGTGATATTATGATGGAAATATTCCTGTTGATTTAAAAATAAGCACTTTTGACCTTAGAGTTTAAATGCAGAATACCAGGTGCGCTGCATGTGGCTTTGCTGGCCCACGACCCACAGGAACTTATTCTCGAGATATAAGCCTCATCTAGATAACTCATGAAAAGTTCCTATTCCATATTAAAGCTTTGTATCAAATTTAATTCAAATTCATTAAGTCGTTCTAGCATGATTGAGTATCATCCACCCATCCAAACTTTCAAATTTATAATAGTCTTATAGATAGTAATACTGTGATAGTAACAAGGTTAGCTTCCGACCGCGGCTCTACTTGCGCTGTGTAGACTTTAAAAGGCATAGTCACCGAATAGATAATAGGCATAGTTTTGCAACTTTTTTCGTTTCAATACAGTAGAAGTTATTCACAACCGTGAACGAAAGGAACTGGAAAAGTTAACGGGAATATTTAAAAAATTAATATTCTTTAAAAATAGAACTTAAAAAAACCTATAAATGTTAAACAAAATAAATACCCCAGTGACTATTTCTGAATTTATCTCAAAGAATAAAATATCTAATAGATTAACTGTATTAGAAGAGGCAGATCGATCGATCGTCTCTTAAGTAGATGTGCGATCGGTCCCCGGGTACGTAGTCTTGCAAACTTTAACTATAAAGTTTCGATACCCGCGATCCTGTGAACATCTGTGACTGTAGCTCTTCTAGAAGGGCACAAATGTGACTTGCTAATCTCATCCTCCTAGATTTATGATTACCGATCCGTAATCTTGACGGAGTAGTTCTGTTACTTTGGTAGCAAAACAGAATAATTTTGATTGACTTTTAATGGTATTAGGGTTTAAAATGTAATAAGTATGTATATTTCCTACAATTTTACTAGTAATTTGATAACAATTTTAGTCTTCCCACATAAATACGCAGAAATCTCAGTAGGTCAGGTAAGTCACGCGACATGGTACATAACAATATACTCATATACAGGTGTTCTCTGAACGTGACTTATGATGCTTTGAGTAATGCTAAAAATTGTTTCCTAAAAGCGTGTTTTAATAGAACTCTGGAAGTATCATGGTGGCATAGTCATTTATGATAACATAAAACGTTGATTTAAACGCCCATAAATAGTCGCAATTATTATCTGAGAGACAAAGTACAGTAATTTGCTGAAATTACCTACACAGTAGATGGACAAGTTCTAAGTCCAGTACTAAGTTCAAAGTGTAAACTGATGATTAATCTAAGTTTAATCTCTAAAATGTTAAAATGGCTTAAAACGTGACTAGCCAAAGTATTCATTGCAAAACTTAAAAAATAAACCGGTGAACTGCTAACTCATCGATATTATTAAATATTTTAAGTTTGGTTAAGGCAGAAAAAAAAATTTCATTATATTGACTTTCAAAATAATAGCAATTTAGCTTTGGTTGTACAAACTGTAGATGAATTGGTTTTACAAAAAAAAAATCAACTAAAAAGAGCAAAGGCCTTCAAAGTTTGAATAAATTTTCATATGAAAAGACTGACGTTGACCCTATTATTATTCCGGCGACTAGAAGGAAAAAAACAAAACATGCTATATTTAAATACACATATAACTGTGTTCAGTGAATTACTTACGTCAGAACCCATTTTGTACAATGATTTAATGAATGAATTTATAAGAGTTCTTGTAAGATTGTATGTCATCTTATGTGACCGCAATGTGTTCATCTCTTCTGAAGATACCTACTACGTGTGACCGCAAATAATTATACTTGCAATATTGGATATTTAGGTCTAGGGCGACATGACAAAGTCGTTTTTTGCAAAACTTGCTACAAATAGTATCAAAAATCTGGATGAAGCATAACTATATGAAGCAGAAATTGAACGATCGTATTCATGACCAAAGTTTTTTTTTTCCTAGAAGCTAGAATATTATTGTATACTTCATACAGAAAACTTTATTGAAACAGGCGCTCGACTACATTACTTACACTTATCACAGGCGTCTAACGCAGCTCTGTTGAGATAAGCTAGGATTTCCTTTATCGCACGTTTATTACACCTAGATTTCACATGAATATTCGTATAGCAAGAAAAACTCGGTATAACTTTGTGCATTCTAGATAAGTATCCTTTTGGTAACTTATTTCGGTCATACATAATACCACCAAATATATCTGCAGTATATGAAGTCCTTCTTCTTCTTGGTTCCTAAGAAGTCCTAATATACAAAGCGTAGTTACAAAAGTAGAAGCTTTTTTATTTACATAGAACTTCAAATATGGAAGTTAAATACTAGGGTAAATAGCCAATTTAAAATAGCTCTTCCATTAAGATTCACTCTCGAGATTAGCGTCAATAAATAGTCAGTCAATTTCGTTCAATTCTCAAAGAATATTACACAGCTACTATAATTTCAATGTGTTTCATCTTTCATCAGTCCAATAACTTAAAACTTCGACCTCAAAATACATGAAAGCTTTCACAACGAATGAGTTCGTTAATTATACAAAAGTAACGGAACAATACGAACTTTGTAATAGAGTTAGGCCTTTGGGGTTCACACCTAAACAAACTCTGTTTTGTTATCACCGCCAAAGGCTTGTCGAGACAATTTATACCCACACCACAAAACACGAATTCTCGGCCGGTTGGAACTTGGAACACAGCCAGAATAAAGTACAGCATTAAAAGTAAAAAGATTATACAATCGATATCAAGGTAAATAGATTCTTTCGAAACATTGTATTTTGTGAAACATTTATAAACGACCAAAAGAGTGGAGAGGGTTTGAGGATACTAATTTATTAAATAGAAAAAATGCTTCGGCATGTCCTGATTTCAATGGTTTTTTAAATTATCATTTTCATAGTGCTAAGTATTTTCTTATAGACCGTTCTGTGCCGCAGTTGACCCTATAAACAAGCAAGTTGGTATAAGTTTTCGATGTAGCCGGCGAACGCACGAATGGCGCTCGAATGAAACAAATTTGTTTGAATAGTTAAGACAATGGTACTGGCCACATTGAATGCATATATATATATAATAAAATTTACTTGTACAGTAATAAGTTTCCTTGGAACCTTGTTATGACTTAGATTCTAACGGGCACTTCCAGTACACGAATAGACATTTAGAAAGTTGTTGACAAATATTCGTCCTGTTCCCTAACACTAACTAATATCGTAATAATCTCTAAAATGTTTACGATTTCCTGTGTATTCGCCATTATGTTCACCGGAGTTTTTGCAGGACGTGTTTTTAACACGCTTTTATTAGCTTCACTTGTAACTATGTATGTAAGAAAATCTTGGAATCTTAATTTGACCCACTTCCCGGTTTTCGATTAGGATGAAATTTTGCACACGCTCCGAGTTCTGATGATAATACATGACTAGTTAAGAAAAGTCATTACAAATCCAATATGGCGGCCGGGCGGTTTGCTGTCAGGAATACGAAAAAGCGTGTTTTTTAGTTTTTAGCGGATGATTCACCGTCACTGTGAGAAGCAGAGGAAGATCACTCTGCCAGTAGGTTCTCAAAACCACATATTACCAAAATCGTAACATCTGTAGTTTCACCTACAATTACATAAAGTCCTAAGTTCCTGAACGATATAATCTATAGTGTACATTTAAAAATGTTGTCTTGAACCGTGAGAGTACTATTATCTATTCTGTGCCGTGAGTCACAAGTGATTAATGACGAAAGTATCTATCTATAGGGTGACGAAAGGTCAGAATTTCAAACAGTAATTCTGTTATTTTCCCGTTAAAAAAAGATATTTGTCAAAACCTAACAAAGCGAACTCAGCATTCGCTTTTCAAAATCTCGAATCACAAATAGCTTCAAAGAGAAGTGAGATTTATGGACATAAAAAAAATCATATTGAATAAATTTTTCGTACAACTGTTCCCTTTATTCTGTTTTATTCAACGAATCAAAATGTAAGGCCAGAAATCTTCATCTGAAAGAGTGTTGACTCCGATTTCACGGTTACGAGTCGATTTAAATATTTATACCAAAATGGGGTTTTAGACTTTTCCATGAATCTCAATGAAATGTCAGAATGGAATACTTTTGATGAGATTCTTTATATGTATGTGACAGCAGTACCTAGTATCTATTGAATATTTATCATTGTCTAGTATATCAAACGTCGCATATTTTTTCATCCAATTTATTTTGTTCCACTAAGTACTGGACAAATGCCTACTTAAATTTATCATTTGCTTTTTCTCACCAGGTCTCCATCCTATTCCCTAGTTGTTCCCTCGTAGTAAGTAGTATTTCTTTATGACATCATAAAACTGTTATGGTATTCTATCAACTCTAAAATACTGCATGGTTACATACAATACAACCGATACGGATTGCTTGATATACTCTATTTCAAGCGAAAGCTACAATTCATTTTAGATTCCTACTCTTCACTTTAATTTGAACTGTCATAGATTTGTTGTTCCAAACTGTATCGAATGCATACTACTGTCAATCGAACCCGTCTTTATTAACTAAAAACCGGTAGGATTAGAACCGTTAATCCATACAGCATACTAATACATATTATTATAAACGCGAAAGTAATTCTGTCTGTCTGTATGTTATGCTTTCACGCCTAAACCACACAACCGATTTTGATGAAATTTGGTATAGGGGTAGATAAGACCTTGAGAAAGGACATATGCAATGTTTGCTTGCGATAACCGACATCCACGCGGGCGGAGCCGCGGGCAAAAGTTAATAGATTATAATACCAAAAAATATAACCTAGCACTAAACCATAATGTAATAAATATTATAATTATTTCGCCATTCGGTTCGTATTCTAAAATAAATTCTGATTGGAGGAGAAATACGAGTTTCGTTCGATATCGCAATACGATCAAGCATGTTAATATCATTATCATGTACAAATAGGAAATGCAAAGCAAACTTTAATTATGTTCCATTAATGAGAAGTTATGGCCTCATTAGTGAGAACTGTGTAATATTATGTAATCCTATATTAATCTAGGTATATTGTGTTATTTGATTGTATATAGTTTCGTAATCTGTACCTTCAAGTAGTTGTGGTAAGTTCAAAGGAGCTTATAAAACCGCTAGGTAGGTACGTTTGAATCTGAGTAAGGACTAAGTAAATTAGATAGTCGAAGGTGAGGCTTAACAGGGTACTCGGTCGGAATTTGGAACCGTCTGATTTCTTAGTCAGGCAGTGTTAAGTATATAGTTTCTTACGGGCGACTCGCTTCGAAAACACAAAAG
Organism: Eilema sororculum; assembly: GCA_914829495.1. Taxonomy (NCBI): domain Eukaryota; kingdom Metazoa; phylum Arthropoda; class Insecta; order Lepidoptera; family Erebidae; genus Eilema; species Eilema sororculum. The sequence continues at coordinate 7,338,017 of OU618545.1, read as the reverse complement.
AGTTGATACTTGGGTTTTTACAACCTTTCGGAGAGGTTTTATTTTTGGTCTGCGGTAGCCTAGTGGTATGGGTAATGGACTGTTGAGACGAGGCATCGGGTTCGATCCCAGGTTTACCATGGCACACACCAATGACTTTTCGATGCTTTTCGAAGTTATGTGTGTATTTATCGCAGGTTTATAAGTGGTTAATGACAATAGGCTCGCCACCTATTACATTGGGACCTAAACATAAACTGGCGAAATGTGGGTGCTAGCACCTCTGCCTACCCCTTCGGGGAATACAGGCGTGAGTTTATGTATGAGTTTATATATTTTTGGTTATATATGTAACTCGAGGTAAGCTTACTTCCATGTATGAATTTCCACGTCTCGTGCTAATATTAAGAATTTCTCGGCATAAACGAACTAGACCTCTCACGGTCTCTTGTATACAAAGGCTCCACGTTATAATCACGGGAATAATGTACCAAATAATACCGTTGCTAATATGTTTCAGCCAAAAAGGGTTACACTAATGTGCATTTCCTGAGTTCTCAAACTAAAATTTTGAAACTATTTGAAATCGTTATGTAACAAAGTTGAACAAGCGCTGGGCTGCGACTGCCGCAACCGGGCAAGTTGTCAATTAAAATTATCCGCTTACTTTGTGTTAGACTAACCGCACGGGGGCGCTGTTATTAGTAAAATTTAATAGCTAATGCCAGTAGCCGCCACCCGGGTGAACAGAATCGTTAATTTAATACCTATAACCCAAGTATTTATAATACTTACCTTGTTATGATGTTATTAAGCAAATAATTATAATTCTCATATGATTTACTTATACAAATTGTCTTGTCTAATTGTACTATTCCAGTTGGTAAGTTGTATATTCGCAGTAATAGGTTGACGATAATTAATAATTATTTACATTACATTGCGTTCAAGTTGAATTAGTTTTCACAGCATGATGTTACATTAGGACGACAATGACGACATATAAAATCGATTTTCGTAACATTATTGAATCACTTCAAATGTTTTATTTTCTTCTCTTAAAGAAATATAATGTTCAATACAGTTTCAGAGTCAAAGCCAAATCTACGAAATCATTACACACATAAATAATTATTATGACCTATAAATTGAGATACACAGCACCTAGCATATTTGACTTATCCAGTCTCCGGAACGACTCAAACTATTTTGACAGGATTTTCCCTGGTAGATATTATAAGGTGTAACTGTGTATTTTTATTTTCGAATAAATTGGAGTTCAGTCTACGCGGAATGTCGCTGGTACTCCTAAAACCTAAACACACAAAACTGTACCGCAGTACTAACCGACCAAAATAGGTAGAAACTTCATCCCATAAATATTCCAGTCAAGTAGTGTGTACTGAAATTCAATGGATGTAACGTCTAACCTCACCTGGCGACAGGCGGAGGTCTGTGCTGACTGCTGTGGTTCGTTATTAAACTTTCAACAAACTTGACAGGTAAGAGTAGTTGCTACTGTAATGTGACGTTTTCTCTAATATACTTGGTTGTGACTTAACATCAAGTTACAGGTAAGTATTATTTATTTTGAAACACGCTTGGTCATAAAGTGATTCTAAAGGTTTTGTTGGTGATGAACGTGTATGAGAGTTGATAAAATGATTTTATAGTATTACTAGCTTTTGCCCGCGGCTCCGCCCGCGTGGACGTCGGTTATCGCGACCACACATAGCCTATGTCCTTTCTCATGGTCTAATCTACCCCTATACCAAATTTCATCAAAATCGGTTCAGTGGTTTAGGCGTGAAAGCGTAACATACAGACAGACAGAGTTAATTTCGCATTTATAATATTAGTATGGATTTTCTTCACAGGTGTGTTGAAAAACGTCGTATGATACTTAGGTGTATTGTTGATTACCGTCCTCGTCGCTCTCAAGACACCCACCTAACGGCTCGGGTTTCAATGGCACCTCAGCAGTAATCACCAACTTTCCACATTTGTACTATATACTATTAGGTACGTCCTTCGTACCTAAGTATATTTTAGGCCACTGAGATACTTATTGTACCCTAAGTACATCAAGTATCTCAGTGGCCTGAAATTTTCAAACACAAATGAGATTCACCACAAAAACTTTATAATCATACAGAGGTTGTGTCTCCCCGTCTAGGGGAGTTACCGCCACTAGCAGCATCCCTTGTCTCCCCAAGAGAGACACCGAGGGAAACACGACCCTATTGCCCATTACATTAATATGTCTATTACTAAGCAGCTTCTACAATGCCAGCACACAAACGACTCCTTACACTTTAACCGTACTGGTCAGGTGGTCCCTGAGGAGACGGCTGTTTCCAGTCCAGAAAGAGTAGGATATGTCATATTATAAAAGAGGTCTTATCAATCCCCTCGATTGCTTCCTAGGATAGAGGCTAGAATAGCATCTATCAAGTTTAGATTTTTACAACTGATTATAGACAATACCAAAAAGTATGTATCAATTAACCCACCGCAAGCCACTGCTGGACATGGAACTCTCCTAATGTGCAGCATTTCACCCGATTCTCCACCTTCCAGTCTGTCCCAGCTACCGTTTTCAGGTCGACAGTCCTTCTTAAAGTATGTAGTTATAGTTAAAGTGTCGTGTCGTATTTGTACATAAACATAATAATATTTACACAATAGGAAAAACTCAGTAAGTATTTGCTACTTCAGGAAGGGTCTAGTGGCATCTGCGTAGATGCGGATTATACGCGCTTAGTACAGTGAGCATAACTGTACAAAAAACGTTATTCGCAACGAAAGCGAGGCGAAAACGTTATGCTTGTAAAAACCGTCAAGTGCAAAACTCTCGCATTTTTTCTTTATTTGAAAATCGCTACTTGAGCTCCATTGGTGTTATTTGGCAGTTGGAAAATTGGTGTAGCGATTTACTATTTTAATTGAAGATTTATGGACATAGTTTACATTAGATTGCGTGTGTTATCTCTTCATACAATTTTAGTTTAAAATTTTCCAGGCACTTCTGTCACTGTACCTGCATAACATTAAATATACCCAGTGTAAATAAAGTTCTAAGAAAAGAACCAGTAATTAAACGTACGTATGTTCCAATCTGAAACATGTTGTCTTCTCCAATCACGAATTACATTGTATGATGACGACCAGTAATTATATATTTTTACTAAGAGTTTATACTTATACATACGAGTAGGTATATTATATTAGTAAAGTCTCACTCACCTCATATTTGACTAACAGCCATCCTAATACACTTGCATATTAAAAAAAAAATAGATCTCCTAAAAAAAGAAAAATGACTAAACCATCACTAAACATTATTAATAAAGGTATTGGGATATTTATCATGTACGTACGAGTTTCCTATATTTCGGTGGTGTCGCAGGCACCGTGATTATGGAGGAACTGCAGTGTGCTGGAGTATTGGCAGTAAGCAGCGTAAAGTTTTAGGTAAATATAAAAGGAGGTAAATATACCGATAACCCTAAGAAAAAAGAAATGAAACCAATTGCTAGTTTCATTTATTTTTATTAGAATGTTTTTTTTAAATAATCGGTGTATAATGTAGTAGAGTAGAGTAAGATCCATACTAATATTATAAATGCGAAAGTAACTCTGTCTGTCTGTATGTTACGCTTTCACGCTCAAACCACTGAACCGATTTTGATGAAATTTGGTATTGGGGTAAATTAGACCTTGAGAAAGGACATAGGCTATGTTTTGTCGCGATAACCGACATCCACGCGGGCGGAGCCGCGGGCAAAAGCTAGTAGTATATAAGGATCAATTTCACGCGTAGAGAAATCGTTTCCATCTTTTACTTTTTGTCAAAGGCTATGTGACTGTGTGGTTACTGCTGTTAGTATTGCTTTAGGACCGTGAACAAACTACATTTCAATGCAGTTGTGTTTTGTTGATAGAATTTATGGATGTATTCCACTGTGTTCACTTGAAGGAAGCACGTCGTTTGCCAGCGTACAACATCAATAACGTCCTGGTATTATTATCCGACTGAAATACTGGATAAAAATTGTTGCATGAAAATAGGTATATGAAAATGTTTTTTACATATTTTATGACTAGGTTTTTAAAATTCAAATATATGAATTATACCAAAATGAACTTCAGTGGACCTACAATGACATTGCTTTCAGAGGGAGAGGAATAGTGCTTCACACTCTAGCTATATCCCTCTCCTTCTAGGACGCGGTCTGACCCAAAATGGTCACTTAATCATGGTAGAGGGTAGACCCAATAACAAGAGTAAGCAGAGGATCCCGATGGTAGGTACAGAACATGTGAAATAAAATTACGTCACCTGGTATTAATTTTGTATTCTAATTTCAATTTACCAATAGCGGTAGAAACCCTGGGGAGCTGGGGCAAGGAAGCTAATATCCTTATTAAGGAAATTGAACAAGGCTCATTGAGACGATCGTTCCTGGTGCAAAGGCTGGCCATGGCCATTCAGCGTGGCAACGAAGCATATTTGCACCGGGGGCGATCAGGGGCGGGTTATTTGATTAGTACATGGATGAAGCATTGCTTGACGGTGCTTGACCTATCTTAATCCCGAATTTTAACATTCCGAATATCATAATCCAGAAAACGTTTGGCCATTTATTCCTAATCCCGGTTTTCCAAATTCCGAAGTTTTATTTGCCATATAATCACAACTCCGAATTTCATTTTCCTATTTATTCATTTGTACGACGTTTTATAATCCAGACGAACGAATTCCAGACACACGAAATCTAAATGCACAAAATCCAGATGACCGTAATCCATATGCACGAAAGCCGAATTTTTAAAACACAAATTTTTGAAATTCAGTTTATTGATATCCAGACAAACAAAAACAAACACAAAGACAGACAAACAAACAAACCTAACCTACTGAGTCGAATTTTTCTAGCACTCGCCGGCCGCTGCCGCGGCACGCTCGCTTCGCTCGCTCGGCTCGTGCGGGGAGCGCAGTTCTAACCTAACCTAACCTACTGAGTCGAATTTGACACTTAAACCTATCTGTAATAGGCAACTAATACAATAAATTTACTGACTGGCAATTGAAAATTTGGTAATCGTTTATTTGGAAAATGGTACGATGGGAAACAAAAAAAAATATTCTGAGAATCTGGTATAACTATATTTGGATTATGACACTATGGAAAACAAAAAAATACTATTTGAAAATTTGGTTTTAGTGCACCTGGAAATTGATTCATCTGGGAAATGAAAAACGGAATTATAGAAAGTTGTCATTCATTACATCTGTCTTTTAAAAGTTCTACCAACCGTTTTCGGGGTTTTAAGATTCGGGTAACAGAAATTCGATATTTCAATAGGTTACCTTGCTTGACGTATTACAAATATGACTTTTAAAAATAATTTAAATATGAATATCACTTTGCCAAAAAGCATTAAGTATTCAAATATTAAAATGATTGCTGTCCTCTCAAAAGCTACTTAGCTTAAGTATCACCGGAACACTCAAGTAGTAAAACTCTACTTATCTTGATGGGGATGCATGTACCTAAGTGGCATACTTGTATTCTGACCCTTCAGACGCAACAGTTCACCATGTGAGATCTATTATATTGAGCTAGTTCGTATAGGTAGGTACAGTCAACGTCAAAAGTTGATCACATTCATAATCTCAAAAGTAATTCTATAGAGCGTGAAAAGATCTAAATTATACACATTCTGAACGTTGAAAAGATATATGATTTCTAGTTCAGTTTGTTCCACTAGTATTATCGACATGAAGAAAACGAAATGTAAACAATATTCGTAAATTCTACACTGACCACTATCACTCAGTAAATCTAAATCGTTCCAATGGTTTAGCTTTATACTTATCTGGCCATATAATTTTTTTGTTGAAAATTGGTCATATCTCTAAATCCTTTTCATAGAAACGTCAATAATATGATTACTTAGAAAAAATACAAGACGTTAACGTCACCGGTATCTTTCAGTACGCACAACAAGCAAAAATATGTTTTGTTACAAAAAAAAACTACTTGTGTCAGGGTCACTAATGTAGATTAGCCGCGATTTCCTCCCGTTCTCGATTAATCTAGACACTTATTTATTTGATACGTTTTAAAACCGTAAAAATCTGGCGAAATCCAGAACTGTCGCGAATAACCCGCTGATGTTACAGTTGCTGTTCTATCAGCTCCATATAACGAAAATTTATCTATTTCAATATTAAATCATTTTATAATGTCATTTAAAGTTAATTAGTAAAAATTTAAAATTTTAATAATTACTTACTTTAGCTTTATGCTCGAAGTTTCCAATCGAAGCAATTTTAGCCGAATCTGCTTTTACACAAGCGGCCATCGATTTAGTAAGACCATCTAGTTCGGATAGTATTGGAATAGTTTATGCCGCTGACTTCAAATATAGGTTATCAGTGTTATCACATATTATATCAAGATACTGACGGAACTCGAAACCGAGGCAGATTACGTAATTAAGTTAGATAAAGTATTGAGAATTCAGTCACACACAACCGTCCCACCTAGGTCAGTTGGGGTGTAGAAATAGGGCTAAAAAAATAAAAGCCAACATTCCAAATACAAATTAATTAATATTTTTATCAATAGAATTTTCAATAATAGCTAAATGTACCTAATATTTGCCGAGCTATATATTAGGGAGAGTATTAATGCCATAGTAGCTTGTTATAGAACTAGAAACTATGAATTACGATATCTAAACCTCAAGTAACGGTATAAAGATAAGAAGAAAACCGCGTATTCATGAATCCACAACAACAAAAAAATTATAGTTAAGCTTACCATGAGTCTAGATAGCGTTGTGTAGAATGTTGTGGAAAATTTATTATTATTTATTAAAATATTTTAGATTACGGTCCACAACAAAGTGATAATTATAATTACACCATCGTGTGAGGCCTTTTCGTCAAAATGACCTAGAACTTGACGCGTGTAATTATTTCCGAGGTTGAGTCCCCAATTATTATTACATAGTACCTCATTAAAATTTACTCTTTTACGATGTAGGTTTTTTTTTTTTTTTTTTAACCGTTGGGGAAAATCCTTCATGGATGTTATGCCGGACTCCTACCGACTAAAATACCTACCCACTGAATAAAAATATAAAACATTTTGTTCCCGTTTTATAAACTCACTCCTGTGTCCCTCAAAAAGTAGGTAAGTAGGGGTGTATTAAGCCCATATTTTACTCTATGTTTATGGTACCCGGACTATTGCCGTTATTTGTGAGTTTTAAGACCAATTTATTAGCACCACAATAAGTTTTTAGGAAAAAGTGCTACGAGCCGGGAAAGTTATCAATCTCCGAAACAACAGAAAGCAGTAATCAAAGATGGAGCAGACTCCAGATGGGCTGAAGAATCTATGATTACACTACACTTCAGTTAACATGGTCTGATTTACACTATTGACAGCCTGGACACTAACCACACGTGACGGTGACGTCACAAGTTAGTGCCAGGCCAATATTACTCTAAACAGCATTACAGTTTTTTAAACGGTGTTTTAATATTTTGTTCATCAAGATCTATCTGATGCCGACTGTACTCCCGACTGCACCTACCCAAGATTATTATCACTATATTATCAAAAAACTCAAATATACTAGAGAGAGTATTAGAAATATAGCGATACACATAAACCAAACATTCCTTAATTTATTAATAAGTAGCCATATTCTACTTGGGCAATTTTAGACTTTCAAATAAATAATTGGGCTTTAACAAGACCGTTTCATTTTCACTCTAAGCTTCCAAATAATTATAAGTAAGTATTTTATTGTAGGAGTCACATTTCAGGAATGAAAATATCTCAAAGGTGGCTCGTCTTCACTTGAACGTCTACTTTAATATAGAATTGTAAATATTAACGCTGCTATTAGACAATTGAAAAAAACCTCTCAAATTTTACTGAAGCGTTTATTTCTCTCAGCTACTGTTTGTTCGCCATTTTATTTCAGTAAAAACCACAAAGAGTATAAAAAGGAGTTTTTGCAATGTTAGTACAGAGCCTCTGCAGACCCAACTCAATGTGAGGTTATTTTTGTTACAATTTTTGTAGTAGGTATGTAGGGGGAAGCACGTCCCTAGTCGGTTAACTCTGTTTTAAGTGGAGTATCGTTGTGCCTTTCCTCTCCTTATCTTGTATAACAACCCATGCACTTATTATACCGTTTTGTGTTATTAACAATGCTACAGTGGAGTTTGTTGCGCCGTTTCTTTTCCACTGGTGCCTAGGAAGCGGTGGTAAACTTCTAAGCAGAATTTGACGTCAAAAAGCTGTAGTATTGCTACACAATTTTGAATAAATATTTAGAATTTTGAAAAAAAATATTACTGAACTGGAAGTAGACTTCAATCAGTAGCTATTCGTTTATTCTGTTTTCAACAGTTTCGCGTCAAATTCATTTTAAATCAGCTGTTGCCAGCGGCTCCATCCGTGGGTTACGAATTCCGTTAGCCGCGCGTGGAATTCTGATCCGTTCTCGCAGTTCGTGGAAATCTATTACCGGGATAAAAAATCCGGTATAGTGAGAGTCGGACTCGTACTCCGAGAGTTCCGTACCGCACAAATGTATTCAGGGGACTAAGTTATTAGACCACAGTAAATTTTGAATATATTGATTGCATTGACTTTAATTTTCAAGACGTTACAGACCTGAGTCTGTAGTAAGTATGAATTTCAACGTAATACCTCTACGCATTTCTGAGAAAAAAAACTTGACATGCAGACAGGCAGACGGACAATGAAGTGATCCTTAAAATGTTACATTTTTTCCTCTTGAGCTAAATAGCCGATATTACATAGTATTATTTCAAATAATCTATCTCTGGGCCAAATTTCCATTCGATACATCCAGCCACTTGAACGTAAGCACGCGGTAAGGGCGGTTTCAGATTAGAGTATTTTTCTGCGCGAATATGGTCGCTTCAAAAAACTGGAATCGCGTAAATGGGCATGTCTCTTGGGGCTCGCGCTTATACGAGCTTGGAAGAGCGTCAATCCTCGTACGAGATGAGCGCGTGCTAAAAAGCGCTTATACACGCGAATAAAACGCTAGTATGAAACCGCCACTACAACTTAAAATATTAGTAGATGGCTTCGTGTGGTCATCTTCGTCTTTCAATCGATATGGTTAAGATAACCGCGTTCCATCTCTAATCTCATTAAAAAACTTACTTATATACAATTTCCAAAACATAGTTTTCTATTAGTTTATTAAATATGAATCAATCTCTCGTTCGAAAGCACTTAGCTAAGCGTACCCTCGCTGACCTAGACCGAAACTCATAAAAAATGTATTATCAAAATAATACATGTACCTAATTTGTCTCGATATTTTATTAATAACACTGCTATAAAAGATTCACGATTCAATATTATTGCTAAAAATTCAAAGTAGTTACACGTAGTATGAAGGTTTCCTAACGACATACATACATATATTATATACATACATGTTACTACGCCTTTATTCCTGGAGGGTTAGGCAGAGGCGAATTATCACCCATATTTCAAAAATGTATGTATTCGGTCCCATGTAATAGGGGGAGAGCCTATTGCCGCATTCTGGGCACCATAATTGACTCGACCCATGCATCTGAGGCTGAGTCTGGGCTGATATCTAATGATGATCTGTCTGATGTTAAACAGCCCTTTCACTAAGTCGCCTTGTACGACACCGCATGGGAAAAGATGGGGTGGCTTAAATTCTACTCTGCCGGGAACCACACGGCATAGGTTTCCTATAACATTTAGATATAAGATGCATTATTATTTTGTATGTTCTTAAACTTGGACTACTACTCTTCGTCATACACTGTTGCTAGGAAATAACAGTTATAAAACTCTCGCCATTAGTCACGTACTTAAACGACATTTTTCTCTTGTTCTCTACGATACAAAATGAATAAGTACAGCTATTTATTTTATGTACATGATTTAATGTAGTTTTAAAAAGACAAATATTCTCTTAGGCATGACATTGCTAAATGAGTAATGGAGCACAATCTAGGACTTGCCGTAGTAAAAGTAAGTAATAACTTTTATGAGAACTATGAGCCCTCAATAAACTGAACTGAATATTGTGCTATTAGTAGAAGAATGCATAGTCGGTAACTTAGTGGTTAAGGAGTCGGCCTTACGATCAAGAGCTCCCGGGTTCGAATCCTGGTCTTTAAACTACCGACGCGAACCCACTCCTAACACAAGCAATTTAGCTTAGTTGGAGGGGTAAGCAGGAATATTAGTAATTTCGATTCTAATATTCTTTAAAAAAACTGTTTCGGTGACTCGACGAGAATCAAAACTTATTTGATTATGTAATATATTCATTTGATGTCGAAATTCACTCACATGAAGAGTTCATTTCCATTCGGGGTTTCACAGTTAGCTCTGCAGTGAGTCCCGAATGAAATTAGCCTCAGTAGGATTTGGTAATAGGGTACTTACTGATAGCTCCTTGTAGATTCCTAAAGTGAGCTCCTTTGAGTGAGATTCGACATCGAATTTGTATATTATTGCAGAATAGCTCGAGTCGTTTTGAGAAGTAATAAAACCTAAGTTTCGTGCGTAAAATGTGGTACCAACCGAACAATTTACACTGTCAAAGTTCAAGTACACTCAAACATAAACGAATTCATTCATTAAAATTCGTACTCGCAACACAATTGCACATAGCGACGAGTCCCATCATGGTGTCGCGTTTATTAAGGCCTATGACGTGAATATGCGATTACATTTTAGTGATATTATGATGGAAATATTCCTGTTGATTTAAAAATAAGCACTTTTGACCTTAGAGTTTAAATGCAGAATACCAGGTGCGCTGCATGTGGCTTTGCTGGCCCACGACCCACAGGAACTTATTCTCGAGATATAAGCCTCATCTAGATAACTCATGAAAAGTTCCTATTCCATATTAAAGCTTTGTATCAAATTTAATTCAAATTCATTAAGTCGTTCTAGCATGATTGAGTATCATCCACCCATCCAAACTTTCAAATTTATAATAGTCTTATAGATAGTAATACTGTGATAGTAACAAAGTTAGCTTCCGACGGCGGCTCTACTTGCGCTGTGTAGACTTTAAAAGGCATAGTCACCGAATAGATAATAGGCATAGTTTTGCAACTTTTTTCGTTTCAATACAGTAGAAGTTATTCACAACCGTGAACGAAAGGTACTGGAAAAGTTAACGGGAATATTTCAAAAATTAATATTCTTTAAAAATAGAACTTAAAAAACCTATAAATGTTAAACAAAATAAATACCCCAGTGACTATTTCTGAATTTATCTCAAAGAATAAAATATCTGATAGATTAACTGTATTAGAAGAGGCAGATCGATCGATCGTCTCTTAAGTAGATGTGCGATCGGTCCCCGGGTACGTAGTCTTGCAAACTTTAACTATAAAGTTTCGATACCCGCGATCCTGTGAACATCTGTGACTGTGGCTCTTCTAGAAGGGCACAAATGTGACTTGCTAATCTCATCCTCCTAGATTTATGATTACCGATCCGTAATCTTGACGGAGTAGTTCTGTTACTTTGGTAGCAAAACAGAATAATTTTGATTGACTTTTAATGGTATTAGGGTTTAAAATGTAATAAGTATGTATATTTCCTACAGTTTTACTAGTAATTTGATAACAATTTTAGTCTTCCCACATAAATACGCAGAAATCTCAGTAGGTCAGGTAAGTCACGCGACATGGTACATAACAATATACTCATATACAGGTGTTCTCTGAACGTGACTTATGATGCTTTGAGTAATGCTAAAAATTGTTTCCTAAAAGCGTGTTTCAATAGAACTCTGGAAGTATCATGGTGGCATAGTCATTTATGATAACATAAAACGTTGATTTAAACGCCCATAAATAGTCGCAATTATTATCTGAGAGACAAAGTACAGTAATTTGCTGAAATTACCTACACAGTAGATGGACAAGTTCTAAGTCCAGTACTAAGTTCAAAGTGTAAACTGATGATTAATCTAAGTTTAATCTCTAAAATGTTAAAACGGCTTAAAACGTGACTAGCCAAAGTATTCATTGCAAAACTTAAAAAATAAACCGGTGAACTGCTAACTCATCGATATTATTAAATATTTTAAGTTTGGCTAAGGCAGAAAAAAAAATTTCATTATATTGACTTTCAAAATAATAGCAATTTAGCTTTGGTTGTACAAACTGTAGATGAATAAGTTTATAAGTTTGAATAAATTTTCATATGAAAAGACTGACGTCGACCCTATTATTATTCCGGCGACTAGAAGGAAAAAAACAGAACATGCTATATTTAAATACACATATAACTGTGTTCAGTGAATTACTTACGTCAGAACCCATTTTGTACAATGATTTAATGAATGAATTTATAAGAGTTCTTGTAAGATTGTATGTCATCTTATGTGACCGCAATGTGTTCATCTCTTCTGAAGATACCTACTACGTGTGACCGCAAATAATTATATTTGCAATATTGGATATTTAGGTCTAGGGCGACATGACAAAGTTGTTTTTTGCAAAACTTGCTACAAATAGTATCAAAAATCTGGATGAAGCATAACTATATGAAGCAGAAATTGAACGATCGTATTCATGACCAAAGTATTTTTTTTCCTAGAAGCTAGAATATTATTGTATACTTCATACAGAAAACTTTATTGAAACAGGCGCTCGACTACATTACTTACACTTATCACAGGCGTCTAACGCGGCTCTGTTGAGATAAGCTAGGATTTCCTTTATCGCACGTTTATTACACCTAGATTTCACATGAATATTCGTATAGTAAGAAAAACTCGGTATAACTTTGTGCATTCTAGATAAGTATCCTTTTGGTAACTTATTTCGGTCATACATAATACCACCAAATATATCTGCAGTATATGAAGTTCTTCTTCTTCTTGGTTCCTAAGAAGTCCTAATATACAAAGCGTCGTTACAAAAGTAGAAGCTTTTTTATTTACATAAAACTTCGAATATGGAAGTTAAATACTAGGGTAAATAGCCAATTTAAAATAGCTCTTCCATTAAGATTCACTCTCGAGATTAGCGTCAATAAATAGTCAGTCAATTTCGTTCAATTCTCAAAGAATATTACACAGCTACTATAATTTCAATGTGTTTCATCTTTCATCAGTCCAATAACTTAAAACTTCGACCTCAAAATACATGAAAGCTTTCACAACGAATGAGTTCGTTAATTATACAAAAGTAACGGAACAATACGAACTTTGTAATAGAGTTAGGCCTTTGGGGTTCACACCTAAACAAACTCTGTTTTGTTATCACCGCCAAAGGCTTGTCGAGACAATTTATACCCACACCACAAAACACGAATTCTCGGCCGGTTGGAACTTGGAACACAGCCAGAATAAAGTACAGCATTAAAAGTAAAAAGATTATACAATCGATATCAATATAAATAGATTCTTTCGAAACATTGTATTTTGTGAAACATTTAAAAACGACCAAAAGAGTGGAGAGGGTTTGAGGATACTAATTTATTAAATAGAAAAAATGCTTCGGCATGTCCTGATTTCAATGGTTTTTTAAATTATCATTTTCATAGTGCTAAGTATTTTCTTATAGACCGTTCTGTGCCGCAGTTGACCCTATAAACAAGCAAGTTAGTATAAGTTTTCGATGTAGCCGGCGAACGCACGAATGGCGCTCGAATGAAACAAATTTGTTTGAATAGGTAAGACAATGGTACTGGCCACATTGAATGCATATATATATATATAATAAAATTTACTTTTACAGTAATAAGTTTCCTTAGAACCTTGTTATGACTTAGATTCTAACGGGCACTTCCAGTACACGAATAGACATTTAGAAAGTTGTTGACAAATATTCGTCCTGTTCCCTAACACTAACTAATATCGTAATAATCTCTAAAATGTTTACGATTTCCTGTGTATTCGCCATTATGTTCACCGGAGTTTTTGCAGGACGTGTTTTTAACACGCTTTTATTAGCTTCACTCGTAACTATGTATGTAAGAAAATCTTGGAATCTTAATTTGACCCACTTCCCGGTCTTCGATTAGGATGAAATTTTGCACACGCCCCGAGTTCTGATGATAATACATGACTAGTTAAGAAAAGTCATTACAAATCCAATATGGCGGCCGGGCGTTGCTGTCAGGAATACGAAAAAGCGTGTTTTTTAGTTTTTAGCGGATGATTCACAGTCACTGTGAGAAGCAGAGGAAGATCACTCTGCCAGTAGGTTCTCAAAACCACATATTACCAAAATCGTAACATCTGTAGTTTCACCTACAATTATATAAAGTCCTAAGTTCCTGAACGATATAATCTATAGTGTACATTTAAAAATGTTGTCTTGAACCGTGAGAGTACTATTATCTATTCTGTGCCGTGAGTCACAAGTGATTAATGACGAAAGTATCTATCTATAGGGTGACGAAAGGTAATAGGTATTTCAAACAGTAATTCTGTTATTTTCCCGTTAAAAAAAGATATTTGTCTAAACCTAACAAAGCGAACTCAGCATTCGCTTTTCAAAATCTCGAATCACAAATAGCTTCAAAGGGAAGTGAGATTTATGGACATAAAAAAATCATATTGAATAAATTTTTCGTACAACTGTTCCCTTTATTCTGTTTTATTCAACGAATCAAAATGTAAGGCCAGAAATCTTCATCTGAAAGAGTGTTGACTCCGATTTCACGGTTACGAGTCGATTTAAATATTTATACCAAAATGGGGTTTTAGACTTTTCCATGAATCTCAATGAAATGTCGGAATGGAATACTTTTTATGAGATTCTTTATATGTATGTGACAGCAGTACCTAGTATCTATTGAATATTTATCATTGTCTAGTATATCAAATGACGCATATTTTTTCATCCAATTTATTTTGTTCCACTAAGTACTGGACAAATGCCTACTTCAATTTATCATTTGCTTTTTCTCACCAGTCTCCATCCTATTTCCCTAGTAGTTCCCTCGTAGTAAGTAGTATTTCTTTATGACATCATAAAACTGTTCTGGTTTTCTATCAACTCTAAAATACTGCATGGTTACATACAATACAACCGATACGGATTGCTTGATATACTCTATTTCAAGCGAAAGCTACAATTCATTTTAGATTCCTACTCTTCACTTTAATTTGAACTGTCATAGATTTGTTGTTCCAAACTGTATCGAATGCATACTACTGTCAATCGAACCCGTCTTTATTAACTAAAAACCGGTAGGATTAGAACCGTTAATCCATACAGCATACTAATACATATTATTATAAACGCGAAAGTAATTCTGTCTGTCTGTATGTTATGCTTTCACGCCTAAACCACACAACCGATTTTGATGAAATTTGGTATAGGGGTAGATAAGACCTTGAGAAAGGACATAATGCTATGTTTGCTTGCGATAACCGACATCCACGCGGGCGGAGCGGCGGGCTAAAGTTAATAGATTATAATACCAAAAAATATAACCTAGCACTAAACCATAATGTAAATATTATAATTATTTCGCCATTCGGTTTGTATTCTAAAATAAATTCTGATTGGAGGAGAAATACGAGTTTCGTTCGATATCGCAATACGATCAAGCATGTTAATATCATTATCATGTACAAATAGGAAATGCAAAGCAAACTTTAATTATGTTCCATTAATGAGAAGTCATGGCCTCATTAGTGAGAACTGTGTAATATTATGTAATCCTATATTAATCTAGGTATATTGTGTTATTTGATTGTATATAGTTTCGTAATCTGTACCTTCAAGTAGTTGTGGTAAGTTCAAAGGAGCTTATAAAACCGCTAGGTAGGTACGTTTGAATCTGAGTAAGGACTAAGTAAATTAGATAGTAGAAGGTGAGGCTTAACAGGGTACTCGGTCGGAATTTGGAACCGTCTTATTTCATAGTCAGGCACTCGCTTCGAAAACAGAAAAGAGTTGATACTTGGGTTTTTACAACCTTTCGGTGAGATTTTATTTTTGGTTATATGTAACTCGATGTAAGCTTATTGTCATGTATGAATTTCCATCATTTATCGGCATAAACGAACTATACCTCTCACGGTCCCTTGAATACAAACGCTCCAAGTTATAATCACAGGAATAATGTACCAAATAATACCGTTGCTAACATGTTTCAGCCAAAAAGGGTTACATTAATGTGCATTTCCTGAGTTCTAAAACTAAAATTTTGAAACTGTTTGAAATCGTTATGTAACAAAGTTGAACAAGCGCTGGGCTGCGACTGCCGCAACCGGGCAAGTTGTCAATTAAAATTATCCGCTTGCTTTATGTTAAACTAACCGCACGGGGGCGCTGTTATTACTAAAATTTAATAGTTAATGCCTGTAACCTCCCCCGGGTGGACGTCGCTTATTGCTTCGAAAATGACGCTTGATTATTTTATTTTTGGTGTTAGATCTCCAGTTTCAACAACCCGAAAAAAAAACAGATTTAAAGATCTTGGTCAGACTAAAAAACTGTCGTAACTTACGACAGTTTTTTAGTCTGAGCCAGAACTTTAAATCCGTTCAAGAGTTTTAGATAAATAGATACACAGAATCAAGTTCTTATAATATTTACCTTCAAAGTACACACAACTAATTTACAATTGTATATTTAATATCATTTTAACTAGATTAGTGAAGAAATAACAAAAGAATGATGTTTTAACGCAAATAATTATAATTCATATATGATTTATATAAATTGTCTTGTCTATTGTACTATTCGAGTTGGTGGGTATATACGCAGGTATGTGGTTCAGTGATAGGTTTACGATAATTACTTACATTATATTGCGTTCGAGCTGAATTAGTTTTCACAATATGATGTTACATTAGAACGACAATGACGATATACAAAATCGATTTTCGTAACATTATTGAATCACTTTATGTTTTATCCCGGTGGAGCCATCTACCAACTTTTTTACGAGCTGTACGGAATCAATGAATAATATAATTTTTCAACCATTTTTAAACATTGATTTTTGATGACTCCGCCCAAATATCTTCTTCTCTTATAGAAATATTTTATTCAATTACAGTTTGAGTCACAGCCCAATCTACAAAATCATTATACACAAATAATTATTATGACCTATAGATTGAGATACACAGTACCTAGATAAAATTAAAGTGTCTGTTTGACTTATCCAGTCTCCAAACTATTTTGACAGGATTTTCACTGGTAGATATTATAAGGTGTATCTGTGTATTTTCATTTTCGTATAAATTGGAGTTCAGTCTACGCGAAATGTCGCTGGCACTCCTAAAACCTAAACACACAAAACTGTACCGCAGAACTAACCGACCAAAATAGGTAGAAACTTCATCCCATAAATATTCCAGTCAAGTAGCGTGTACTGAAATTCAATGGATGTAACATCTAACCTCACCTGGCGACATGCGGAGGTCTGTGCTGACTGCTGCGGTTCGTTATTAAACTTTCAACAAACTTGACAAGTAAGAGTAGTTGCTACTGAAATGTGACGTTTTCTCTAATATACTTGGTTGTGACTTAACATCAAGTTACAGGTAAGTATTATTTATTTTTAAACACGCTTGGTCATAAAGTGATTCTAAAGGTTTTGTTGGTGATGAACGTGTATGAGAGTAGATAAAATGATTTTATAGTATTACTAGCTTTTGCCCGCGGCTCCGCCCGCGTGGACGTCGGTTATCGCGACCAAACATAGTCTATGTCCTTTCTCATGGTCTAATCTACCCCTATACCAAATTTCATCAAAATCGGTTCAGTGGTTTAGGCGTGAAAGCGTAACATGCAGACAGACAGAGTTAATTTCGCATTTATAATATTAGTATGGATTTTCTCCACAGGTGTGTTGAAAAACGTCGTATGATACTTAGGTGTATTGTTGATTACCGTCCTCGTCGCTCTCAAGACACCCACCTAACGGCTCGGGTTTCAATGGCACCTCAGCAGTAATCACCAACTTTCCACATTTGTACTATATACTATTAGGTACGTCCTTCGTACCTAAGTAAAATTTTAGGTCACTGAGATACTTATTGTACCCTAAGTACATTAAGTATCTCAAAATTTTCAAACACAAATGAGACAAATTTACCACAAAAACTTTATAATCATACAGAGGTTGTGTCTCCCCGTCTAGGGGAGTTACCGCCACTAGCAGCATCCCCTTGTCCCCCCAAGAGAGACACCGAGGGAAATACAACCCCATTGCCCATTAAATTAATATGTCTATTACTAAGCAGCTAAAGGCTTCTACAATGCCAGCACACAAACGACACCTTACACTTTAACCGAACTGGTCAGCTGATCCCTGAGGAGACTACTGTTTCCAATCCAGAAAGAGTAGGACATGTCATACTATGATAGGTATATGTATTATAAAAGAGGTTTTCTTAATCCCGTCCATTGCCTCCTAGGATAGAGGCTAGAATAGCATCTATCAAGTTTACATTTTTACAACTGATTATATAGACAAACTGTACCACTTGCAATACACTTGATGACTGGTACCATATTTTGATGGAATGTGTGCGGAATGAGACGCACAGGGATCCTCTTTTGAAGAGTAGCCAATTTGTGGGGAGTTGTAACAGTGCTCTGGCTGAGCCATTATCGGATACAGCCCGGACACTACAGTGTCCTAACTATACTCCGTCCATTATATTATTGTATTTTAGACAGCTCACTGACAGTGGTCGGTATAACTTTGTTGTAGCGTCAACACCTGAAAATCCTAACAAAAATTAGGCGCCAATACGTCATTTTTCAATGACATCGTCACGTCAGCCAGAAAGCCATTTTAGGGATGTAGTTAGTTCGACTGTGTTTTTATTATAATAACTTGAAAATGTCACTATTGATATCGACTACAGAAAATATATATTTTTTTAAATAAATACATAACTGGCGATTTTTAACCGATTTCTAAACAACAATTCGGATGTTTATAATTATTTATATTTGTATGATTTTTACGGAAAAATCTTTTTTGTAACTCCGTCATTTGTAGACGGATTGTCAAAATTTCTTTTTGTTTGAAAGAGGTGTATTCCAAAATGGTCGCATTTAAATTACATATAGATCTGATGATGGATTTCAGAGACAGACCACGGAACTCTTCAATAAATACCAGCATGCCAGCATGTTGGAATATTCTTCTAGAAGTCAGTTGTTTCGTTTTAGAGATTAGCGTATGCGTTATGGCCCACAATCCTTTTCTATTACATTTGTAAACTGTACAGACACGAAATATCTAAGTACTACTTTATTATTATGTATAGAAAGATAATAGATTATTATAGTTCCACATGAAATCATTTATAAAATTTATCATAATATTTTTATATATCGATTTTTTTTTCGAGGTTTTTAACTTTGTCGATATTTTAAATTTTCATGCAATCACTACTTTCATCTGTCTAAAATACAATAATATGATGGACGGGGTATAAGTTGTACACAACTTAGTTAAGTTTAGAAGCTAAGCATAGCATAACAACTGTATATATTATGGTTCTGTTTACTTTGTTTGGTTTGGTATATATGTGTTTTTCAATATGGGAAACATAATCGCTCTAGCGACAAAGCCCTTTTAATAAAGAAAAAAAAACTGATTATAAGACAATACCGAAAAGTATGTATCAATTAGCCCACCCGTAGGCCACTGATATGTGCAGATTTGACCAATGTCGTTCACCCCAGTCTCTCCTAATGTGCGTCATTTCACCCGATCCTCCACCTTCCAGTCTGTCCCAGCCATCGTTTTCAGATCGACAGTCCTTAAAGTAGTACAAGTACGCTACTACTATTATTTATTCTGTGGTTAAAGTGTCGTATTTGTACATAAACTTAATAATATTTACACAATAGGAAAAAACTCAGTAAGTATTTGCTACTTTAGGAAGGGTCTAGTGGCATCTGCGTAGATGCGGATTATACGCGCTTAGTACAGTGAGCATAACTGTACAAAAAACGTTATTCGCAACGAAAGCGAGGCGAAAACGTTATGCTTGTAAAAACCGTCAAGTGCAAAACTCTCGCATTTTTTCTTTATTTGAAAATCGCTACTTGAGCTCTATTGGTGTTATTTGGCAGTTGGAAAATTGGTGTAGCGATTTACTATTTTAATTGAAGATTTTTGGACATAGTTTACATTAGATTCTCTTCATACAATTTCAGTTTTAAATTGTTCAGGCACTTCTGTCACTGTACCTGCATAACATTAAATGTTTCCAGTGTAATAATGTGTAATAATAAATATAGTTGTAAGAAAAGATCCAGTAATTAAACGTACGTATGTTCCAATCTGAAACATGTTGTTTTCTCCAATCACGAATTACATTGTATGATGACGACCAGTAATTATATCTTTTTACTAGCAGTTTATACATACACGTAGGTATATTATATTAGTAACGTCTAGCGAGACGTTACTAATTGCTGTTAGTCAAATATCAGGTGAGTGCACCTCATATTTGACTAACAGCGATCCCAACAAACTTACATCTTTAACAAAATAAATTAATAGAACTCCTAAAAAAGAAAAATGAAACCATATAGGTATTTAAACTGTCATGATCACTAACATTATTAATAAAGATATCGGTATATTTATCATGTACATACATGATGAACGAGTTTTCTATATTTCGGTGCTGCTGCAGGCACCATAATCACGGAGATCTTGGAGTATTGACACATAATAAGTATGGTATTGGCAGTAAACAGTGAAAAAGTTTTAGGTAAATATAAAAGGAGGTAAATATCCTGACACCTCTAAGAATCAAGTAATAAAACCAATTGCTAGTTTCATTTCACTTTATTAAAATGAGATATGAAGACATAACGGTGTAAAATGTAAAGTAAAGCCAACGAAGCGAGAGAAAAAGGTAAACAATGTTTCAGCGGTTCCAAACTATTTTATTTGAAAATGATTAGATTACGTATCACTTCAAGCGCGTTCCAGACAGGAATGAAATTGCTCATAAGATGGCGGATCTGACAGTTTGGAACCACTGTGCTGACAGCTTTCCTTTACTACGAAACACGCAACGACAGCTGTCGCGCGGCCATCGTCGCGTACGCGTGATATGTGCGACAAGGACAGATAAAATAATCGCTAGTTATCGCAACGTAACTCAGTAATGGTCGCTTTGTTTACCTTTTTTCTCTCGTCTCGTTGGCTTTACTTTTGTATCAAGCGAGTAAGGTAGTATATAAGGATCAATTTCACGCGTAGAGAAATCGTTTCCATCTTTTACTTTTTGTCAAAGGCTATGTGACTGTGTGGTTACTGTTGTTAGTATTGCTTTAGGACCGTGAACAAACTACATTTCAATGCAGTTGTGTTTTGTTGATAGAATTTATGGATGTATTCCACTGTGTTCACTTGAAGGAAGCACGACGTTTGCCAGCGTACAACATCAATAACGTCCTGGTATTATTATCCGACTGCAAGTTGAAATACTGCATAACATTTTGTTGCATGAAAATAGGTATATGAAAATGTTCAATTCGTGCGAATCGTCCAATAAGCCTATTTTAAGACTAGGTTTTTAAAATTCAAATATATGAATTACTAGCTTTTGCCCGCGGCTCCGCCCGCGTGGATGCCGGTTATCAAGACCAAATATAGCCTATGTCCTTTCTCATGGTCTAATCTACCCCTATACCAAATTTCATCAAGTGATTCAGTGATTTAGGCGTGAAAGCGTAACATACAGACAGACAGAGTTACTTTCGCATTTATAATATTAGTATGGATTAGTATGGATACCAAAATGAACTTCAGTGGACCTACAACGACGTGCTATTCAGAGGGAGAGGAATAGTGCTTCACACTCTAGCTATATCCCTCTCCTTCTAGGACGCGGTCTGACCCAAAATGGTCACTTAATCATGGTAGAGGGTAGACCCAATAACAAGAGTGAGAGAGAGAGGATCCCGATGGTAGGTACAGAACATGTGAAATAAAATTACGTCACCTGGTATTAATTTTGTATTCTAATTTCAATTTACCAATAGCGGTAGAAACCCTGGGGAGCTGGGGCAAGGAAGCTAATATCCTTATTAAGGAAATTGAACAAGGCTCATTGAGACGATCGTTCCTGGTGCAAAGGCTGGCCATGGCCATTCAGCGTGGCAACGAAGCATATTTGCACCGGGGGCGATCAGGGGCGGGTTATTTGATTAGTACATGGATGAAGCATTGCTTGACGTATTACAAATATGACTTTTAAAAATAATTTAAATATGAATATCACTTTGCCAAAAAGCATTAAGTATTCAAATATTAAAATGATTGCTGTCCTCTCAAAAGCTACTTAGCTTAAGTATCACCGGAACACTCAAGTAGTAAAACTCTACTTATCTTGATGGGGATGCATGTACCTAAGTGGCATACTTGTATTCTGACCCTTCAGACGCAACAGTTCACCATGTGAGATCTATTATATTGAGCTAGTTCGTATAGGTAGGTACAGTCAACGTCAAAAGTTGATCACATTCATAATCTCAAAAGTAATTCTATAGAGCGTGAAAAGATCTAAATTATACACATTCTGAACGTTGAAAAGATATATGATTTCTAGTTCAGTTTGTTCCACTAGTATTATCGACATGAAGAAAACGAAATGTAAACAATATTCGTAAATTCTACACTGACCACTATCACTCAGTAAATCTAAATCGTTCCAATGGTTTAGCTTTATACTTATCTCGCCATATAATTTTTTTGTTGAAAATTGGTCATATCTCTAAATCCTTTTCATAGAAACGTCAATAATATGATTGCTTAGAAAAAATACAAGACGTTAACGTCACCGGTATCTTTCAGTAC
The DNA here is from genome assembly GCA_914829495.1 of Eilema sororculum. NCBI lineage: Eukaryota > Metazoa > Arthropoda > Insecta > Lepidoptera > Erebidae > Eilema > Eilema sororculum. The sequence goes on along the minus strand of OU618545.1, from coordinate 7,315,143 downwards.
GCACAACAAGCAAAAATATATTTTGTTACAAAAAAAAACTACTTGTGTCAGGGTCACTAATGTAGATTAGCCGCGATTTCCTCCCGTTCTCGATTAATCTAGACACTTATTTATTTGATACGTTTTAAAACCGTAAAAATCTGGCGAAATCCAGAACAGTCGCGAATAACCCGCTGATGTTACAGTTGCTGTTCTATCAGCTCCATATAACGAAAATTTATCTATTTCAATATTAAATCATTTTATAATGTCATTTAAAGTTAATTAGTAAAAATTTCAAATTTTAATAATTACTTACTTTAGCTTTATGCTCGAAGTTTCCAATCGAAGCAATTTTAGCCGAATCTGCTTTTACACAAGCGGCCATCGATTTTAGTAAGACCATCTAGTTCGGATAGTATTGGAATAGTTTATGCCGCTGACTTAAAATATAGGTTATCAGTGTTATCATATCACATATTATATCAAGATACTGACGGAACTCGAAACCGAGGCAGATTACGTAATTAAGTTAGATAAAGTATTGAGAATTCAGTCACACACAACCGTCCCACCTAGGTCAGTTGGGGTGTAGAAATAGGGCTAAAAAAATAAAAGCCAACATTCCAAATACAAATTAATTAATATTTTTATCAATAGAATTTTCAATAATAGCTAAATGTACCTAATATTTGCCGAGCTATATTAGGGAGAGTATTAATGCCATAGTAGCTTGTTATAGAACTAGAAACTATGAATTACGATATCTAAACCTCAAGTAACGGTATAAAGATAAGAAGAAAACCGCGTATTCATGAATCCCCAGTAGAATTAAACCAGTAGCTAGAATGTGCAAGAATGCATAATAAAGGAATCAAGGGACGCAGACCAACGCGAAACAAGTGGAGGTGATTTTTGGTCTTATTCAGCATTACACTAAACTTTTTCTGTTTATTTTTGTCTCAGTGGATATCTGGGCAATGAGACTCCCTGCCTGAATTGACAGAAACAGTAGCTAACGGATTCAGATTCCTCTGACTACTTAATTTTCTGAGTATGCTATTTTATGTAATGGTCAATTTTATAGCACCTTTTTGTCTAAAGTAAACACGTGTTAACTCCTGTTAGCAAATAACTAATTTCAGGACATTGCTCACAATTGTTATACTTTACTTAACAAAAATATTCGTGTCCCTCTTAATCCAGTGGATGAGGTGGAATTTGTTTAATTTTGTTTCATTTTATTACACGAACGTCTTGAATAGAGTAAATTAAACACCGGCTTTAGGTTCTGAGCTCGCTTTCCTTATAATTTAAGAATTAAATAAAATTGTGTAATTCCCAGAAGTAATGGATACTTTGTTAGTTTTTAAATATGTTTAAACACCAGAAAGTTCTAGCTCGTAATGTTTTTCTAGCTTTAAGTTTCCCATCGCCACATATTCCAATAATAACCATATCGAAATTGATAGAACCGACTAAACCGACCTATTTATCATCTAGGCAAGCCCTAAAATCTTAATAATGATGACGCTATTTAAAACAATTAGACCGAAGTATAACGTCAAATGAATGAAAATATTAAAAGTTCTCATTTCTAAATTGTTGAAGTAGACACAACACTAGACCAAGGACAAATATTTTAAATTTAGAATCACGTGTTCCCACAAAATTGTTTTTGAACTTGAAGAATTGCGTATGAAAGAGAATGTTCCTACATTACAATTTCTTATTATTCGAGGAAATTGCGAAGACCCGGAACCATATTTTTTAATAAATGTAAGTACATATAAGAATAAAACGTTTTGATTCGTTTAGTTACCTATTCCTTTTCTGTGGCTTTTTGTCAAAGGGAGACGCAATTACTTTGCAATAATTCTAATTTTCATAACGTCTAAACTTGTTTCTTTTTATTATGATATGTTGTGGCCGTCGATTTCAGTAAGAATATCGAAGTATAGCTTGTTAAGAAATTTGTTATGTAATAAAAATATGGATTAATGAATAATGGGGCTCGTTTCAAATTTTCGTATTATCAACATATTTAAAAAAATCAATTCTAAGTATAAACTGTAATTTAAGAAGTTATCATTCAATGTTTGTCAACATTTGTATCAGCGTTTAATATAACAATGTCAAAGGTCAAGATTGTTTGTATATTTATACTATACAGAGATAAGGGCTGAGAAAGTCCGGATATGACAAACTGGTATGGTAACCCCAATCATGGGTACATGAAAAATATAAGATATATAGATAGATACTCTTCTCTCGAGGTGCCGGTCAGTCGGGGTTCGAGGGATATGTCGACTTTTTCCAATGTTTTTCGTTCTTAATGGGATGTTCAAAACAGACTTATTTGCCAGCTTTAGTAGTTTATTAAACTTATTTCAATATATATAAATTAATTATTATCATTTGAAAAAGAGGAATAGGAACAGATAAATTGATTCCAAGTATATAATTGCCCACGGGGCCGGGGTATTCAGAACTGACTATCTAATCTAATTAATAATAATTTCAAGAGGAAAGCAAAACATAGACTGCAGTGGGGATTACGCTTCAAGCGTCGCACAGTCCTATAAAATACATTTTTTTGACACAACTAATTACTCTGATTTATTTTATCAGATTATGGATATAAAGACAAAAAAATGTACCTATCCAAAAGTAAAGCCAACGAAGCGAGAGAAAAAAGGTTCCAAAAAAAATTATTTGAAAATTATGACCTATCACTTTAGGCGCATTCCAGACAGGAATGAAATTACTCATAAGATGGTGGATCTGACAGTTAAGAACCGCTGTGCCGACAGCATTCCTGTATTATGAAACACGCAACGACAGCTGTCACTCGGCCATAGTCACGTACGTGTGACATGTGCGACAAGGACAGAGAAAATAATCGCTAGCTATCGCAACGTAACTCAGCAATAATGGTCGCTTTGTTTACCTTTTTTCTCTCGTCTCGTTGGCTTTACTTTAATTAGGTATTAAACATTATACAATATATACAAACCTTCAAGTTCAGGCGTCAAAGAATGTTGTTTTTGTATTTCCTATATAAATATAAAACCAGATTGTCAGCGGATCTCATTTCCTATAATATAAAATCTAATACCGGTTCAAGACAGCTCAGTTTAAATTTAAAATATTGTACAACGGCTAATAGTAACATTGACCTTGTCGATACGTCATCTGACATAACATTTCGTTAGTTAGATTATAAAATACTCAAACACTCATCTTACGTCAAGGAAATGTGTAAATTGAAATTCCATGGATATGTTTACCTCATTGTTTAGTTTAATACCTCGTGGTCAAAAGGTATTTTAAAACGTACATTTCGTTTTTTTTGTCATCAATTGGGCGACCTATTCGGACTACACCAGCTGCCACCTAGTGCTGGTTAGTAAGTACTGCTGTAAAATTGGGTGTTCAACCTCAATTCCTCAATACGCTACCAACGCTATAATTCTTAATCGAAAAATCTAGCCAAGTCTTTTTTAATACTATTAATGGTACATTTACATTTTTATAGATTAGAAGTAATTTAAATCTATGTCCAAATCCAAATTAGTAGATATCTGTACCACAAGATGCTTCCAAAATAAAATCCTTAGTCATTTTGTTTAATGATGATGATGTCATTAACTTCACTTTATTGAATGTTCTACTATTTTCTAGATATAATATAATTTGTAATACATGGAAGTACCTAGTATCTATGCGAAAAAACGAAAGATATTACAGCAGTTATTTGTCTAACTTAGGATCGTACCTATTACAGAACAACGTTCAATCCCGAATCTCGATTTATTACTTAGATCTGAGGACAGATTGTATTTAAGATGACAGTTCTAACGTCATTGTGGGAGTCGATTCGCAACTGAGCATTGTTCTGGAATACAGGCCTTAATGCAGGAAGAATGTTTCTGCAATCAACTTTACGTCAAGGGTTTTGCATTCACTGTGACTGCTAGCACATAGTATAAACGTAGCACATAGTATGGTATACTATGTATTATTTATTGTATTGCTAGTATAAAACAGCTAAGTAGTTTCAAAAGTATTTATTTTAACATTTCCCTCTGAATAAACATTATCTATCAATTAACCACCCTTTTTATAACATAATGAATAATGATAAAATGTGTAAATGATGTATCAATTTTGATGTAACGTTTTATCAAGCAGCAACTCTCGTATTTATTCACAATCAATCGATTGATGCGGTCAAAATAATTGATCTTTATTAGTAGAGAATACAATATTATACAGTGTTATTTACTGTTCGTTTTAATAAATTGTAGTGCTACTTGAAATGAATAACATTTGAGTATGCATTATTGCTCAAAACAAGACATTCTATCTCTTTATCCTGAGACATATTGCCATCTATCAACATTTTTGGAGAGTTGCGAACATTTTTAGTGCTTTGAGCATGTATGAAATGTCATGACAAAATAGTGATTTTGTGACTTAGTCAAAATGATTAATAGTGTTGAAACCTATGTATTATAATACCAGTTCTCTCTTAGCGATAATAACGCGCTTTTGTACACTAGATAAATCATATTAGAAACGTATTTTATGTCAATATAATACATTAATGTACGTATTCTGTGTTATACAAGATTTTACTTTTAAATTTAGGTCGATAGATTAACCTCAACCCGCCTGATGGTCAGGTCCTTCTGATACCCCTCGCCAGATACTAATTTTTCATTCATATCATTAAAGCTATTTCCGATTGGTACTCGTAATAGAACTATAAATTAATATTAGGTGATGTACCTACGTACAAGAATTGCACTTTAATAAAATAGTATTAGATTCCTCTCCATCTCCGAAATTATATCTACTTTAGTGTCGTATAGCGTAGTACCCTTACTAAGGGGCATTCGAATCCGAAGCATCTCGATTTCAATCTCCATGCCTTATCCATTACTTCCCCTCTTTAGTTTTGCTACTCTTCGCGCCTTAAATAAAGGAATCTCTACAGTATCTTCCTGATAGAATAATTCTGCCAAGGTGATAATGAGAGCCATTAAATATATGGTCGCCATTTATCTACCCCTATAACTGATGTTTGTGATAACTTTCTATATGGTTTACCGGTTCCGTTATATCATAGAGGAAAATAAATGTTACGTATAAATTACATGAATATATTCAATGTATCTTAACAATCATTTCAGGGACAATCATTTCATTATGTTACCAATGTTATGTGGCCGTGTTGGTTAATATAACAAATTGAATATAAAATTAAGCTAACATATTTTTTTTTTACATTCCATTTTTTTAGCGTAGTCTGTCTTAATTACAAAGACTTGAATGTGCTCTATTGCGTACTAAATACTGTTATTTTTTTCTACGTGGAGTCTCCTATCGATTTTCTGTGAAACATGCATGGAAATAATTGCTAAAATATTATAGTTTTAGTTTAGACATCTAAGAACTCTGATTTAAATGTTGACATTTTAGTAATATTCCGAAAAGTCTCACTATAAACAGTAGATCAGAAGAAATGAAATGACGAATAACCTGAAACACAGAATACGTAAGTACCTAATGAGAGAGATAAGTAAGTAAAAATACCATAATGGATTCTCCTGTTAAAGAAGTTTCCCAATGCGCAGAATAAAGTATTCGGAAAAGTAATATTTTCAATAACCAGCTTATACATAATATCTAAGATGTCTAAGATATATAAGATGAAATAATTCGTTTTATGAATGAATGATAATTATCAGTCTGTCATATCGTAGACGAATACGATTTTTCTAATTGACGAATGGTTACATCAATTCTGTAACCTTATTAGTTACTTACTTCTTTAAAAAAATAGTTAATGATCTAGGCATTTTTCAACGCACTGAAAGTTGGGTTGTTGACTGTTAAACCTGTTTTTTTTTTAATTTGATTAGCCCTAAACAGTGCGACGCAGATTACCTATGCTATAATACTGTGGCAAAACGGGCGTACGCGGCAGATGATATGTTTTAAACCTTGCGGATTTTCCGCTTCCACGACCAACGGAACGTCCGCTCTGGATGAAACTCCGTCCTCGCCGAAATTCCGTGTCATACATAAATTAATTAGCAAAGAGAATTTTAAGGAAATCATTCATAATTATTTTAATGATAAATAATAGGGGCTAAAATTGTATGGCTAATGACAGTACTGATGATGCATCTTACACCTAAAAACTTGCCTGCTAGAAAATTGTAATAATAACGGTACATAATGTAGATGTTATGGAAGAAGCGTTCAGCGGTCATTTACACTTTAATAATGACGAAGTTACCGTTATAAATCTTTTTTTATCAACTCATATTTTATTCAAAATTAAAATCACAGTCACATTTTTTTACCAGTATCACCATACTTCTTCGTCTTTGCGTCCGCTTTACCAGTTTAACTGCGGATTTGGCTGAACTTTGATATTTTCTGTGAAGCGACTGCCATATGACCTCCCAACCCAAATGCAATGTCGAATCATTGCAGTTAAGCCAGCTGCTGTTAGAACTTTTGAGGACTCCAACTGTCTATTACGACTGCCATAGGTGTTAGTATAGCAACCGGGACAGACAGCTTAACGTGCTCTCCGAGGCACGACCAGACCAATGCAAATACTCATATTCATGCATACAAATATACGTAGTACTTTATTCATTTTGTACCAGTATAAACTCCAAACTAAATACAAGCAATTTAGCTAAGCTGGAGTTAGAGCTCTTTAAAAAAATACCTAAAGGAAAGTGTTAGCGTGTAAGGCAAAAAATCACACATCCTTCTTGTGTGTTAGTATGTATACAGCTATGGCTCTATCAAGGAAGAGCAAAAAGTGGGGTCACACCCGAAATCTGGGGCACAATCAACAATAACGATTCCTTGTATCCCGATATCACAGGTTCGGTTACTCCGGTAACGGGGCCGTAAAATCGTAATAGGTAACTCTTGGTTAACTTAATATTGAAAACGCCTGCAGAATTTTTTTGCAAGAAAACTGTCTCAATTTTATATCTTATATTAAAATATGGATGAGACAGAGGGGCCACCATGATAAAAATATTCTTTTGGAATTTTGAGGTTTTTGTTATTAATAGGGAAGTATTAGAAGGGTGTACCTAAGCTTGGGTGTCAACTAAGATCTTTGCAGCCTACAACTCCTTCGACGCAGGCTTTCCTCTTAAGGTTTCTTAGCTACCATAAAAGCGTATAAACAAAATCGAAGTATTATAATAATACCTACATACAGTAGTACATTAAAAAAAATATTTCACAAGTGAAAATTCGAACAACCCAACTTAGTCATACTACAAGATGCCTGTCAGTAAAAGTAATTTGCGTAAAATGTGGTAAGTAATGCAATTTAGTGCACGGTTATTACTGGAATCAGTTAAATTATGACATTGGAATTATTATTTTAGAGTAAATTGTATGTGTATAACCCAGAAAGGCCTCTTCGGGAATTTGTCTTCTTAGAACGGTAAATTACTGAAGCCTTTTACTTAGCGTGTACTACTTCAAACAAGCGATCTAAAAGGTATTATTCTGTCCCTAAGGCACAAACCACCAGACTCAATGGGCGTATACCTACTCGATGAATTGGTGTGTGGGCTGAGGGAAAAGGCAAAATCGTACGTATTGGCGCGATTTTGCTCTGCGTTCGCATCTGCGATTGCGTCTTGCGTTTTGCACAGACGAGACGGTTTGTATCTGAGCTAGGTATATCTCGTTTTTTTGCGCAAGAATATGATGCACCGTGCCTCTTTCTTTGTACTAATTTTCTATGAAGGGTCAATGATGAACTCCAATTCTCACTCATACCTACGTTACGTCTACTGTGCCTGGTTACAAAGTTTCACACTGCAGACCCAGGGAGTTTCTTTGAATAATTTGTGTATTGAGCAGGTTGTTAAGGCCTGAATATAAAAAAAAATATTACAAGGATTGTGAAATGATTCCCTTGCTATGGATATCTCATAAGTTGCTAGTTGGAGTCACCAATAACAAGTTGTATACCACATAACTCGAGTATGTAATTACCTACCGTCCTACCTGCGCTGTACGAAATAGGGGCATGGTATCAAGTGCAGTGTGTTGGTAAATAATGATAAGAAGTTGTATTACTTGTTATTGAAAGTTTAATTTAATTGATTCAATTAATTCGGATACATAAAACTTTAAAGTAGGTTATTCACTTCACGAATTCTGAAGGACTTTTCTCCTAATAAAACCATATCCAAAAATTGTCTAGTACTATCAAAAACAAATGAAATGTTGTTTATCCAGCGTTGACACAATCAAACAAGATTTGTCTGATTGCCAGTCGAAGAAATATTATACGCGGCCAATCCATGGTCGTTTGCCAGTCCGGGGGTCAATTAACATACCTTTCATGAAAGACCATTGACATGGTGATCGTTTTAAGGCTAAATTTTGAAAAATAAACTTAAAAAAAATTACCCTCTTCCTTGAAATAGTTAGGCTATATTATAATTAGATAGGTAGGTACATTGTTATGATATCATAATTAAATATAAATTATTCTAACACTCAGTAAGTAGGCATCAATTAGCATTATTTTATTTTTAGACAGTGGATAAAAATACGGATGATCAAAGAGTAACTTTACCCTTAGCAAACTTTACTAAGAACACCAACATGACCAAGAAAAGTAATTTAAAAGAACATAAAAAGGTTAAGATGAAGATTGAATGAATAACTGAATGATTTTTATGACCCAAAAACTGAAACAAATCGGCAATAAGTATTGTAATTTTTAATCGTCTCTGTTTTACCTATTCCTACTTAAGTACCTATCTAATAATCTTATCATGAAAAGACGTCGTATGATTCAGAAACAATTGTAATAGATATTTTTGCATTGTAATAAGTAGGTAAGTATAGCATAATCTTTAGACCGATCCGGTTCTTAGTTCATTTGATAAAACGTGGCTTAACTCAAGTAAAGCGTGGACACAACTACCGATAACTTCATATCGCTTATAAATACATAAGTACCTATGCGAGTATGACCTGAGCACCTTTTAAAAACACATTTACCAATAAATTTACAATACAAATTGTAAGCAAACATATTACAAAACTCAGTTAAAATACTCACACAAGAAAACGCCGGTAAACTAGTAAATCCACTGATGACGTAAAATAACTTCACAACTTTGGAAACACAAATTAGTGACACTGCAACTGCGTTTATCACATAAAGTAGACACTAAAAGACGTCATTATAACACAAAACATCACTATGAACAAGTTTATTTTACTTCGAAAATCGAGAATGGCGGTAAAGTCGCGTCCACAAGAATCAGCGCATACAATACACCCACTCCACGCGGCGATCGCCTGCAGACTGACTGAATGAAACGAAATTCAAAGTTTGAATGGGAACCGAGACTAGTTCAACTCAAGCCAAGACTATACCAATATTGTGAACGCGTGATTGCGTGACGGACAACCTCGCACCATACTTTTTGCGGTTTGTAAAAAAAACATTATCTGCCATATTCCTCTTTTTTCGCTATACGGTTTTCAATCGTAAATAGCCAGTCACGTAGCCTCTTTAGGGACGATGTGTAAATCATACTTTCATTAGGTAGGTAAAATACGTTGCATGATAAAATAACAGACGGAACCGGATCGCATTACTTGGTTTATGATTTGCATCAGCCTTTATGGTTGTTTATATTGTAAATTTCTAAGTGAGGACATCCGACAAAGAACGTAACTCGCAGAGTTAGCAAACTAGAGTGACAAAGAATTGGCCACAATTGCCGAAAGACCGATGACCATTGGAGCATGCGAGTTCCTAGAATGGAGGCGCGAACTGGCAAAGATTGGAGTTTCCCCAGTCAGACTGATTATGTGGAAAGTAATTGGGATAAACTGGATACGAAGCATATTGTGAGAGATATACATATGTATAGCTATGGACTGCAATATACAAAAATTTATTGATTGAAATAAAATGTCTAATCGGATTTTAACAGGGTATTCTGTAAACTAAGTTTTTTTGACTGACTTATGGTTTAAGACATTACTTCTTGGGAAATTAATGATTCTGGGGCAATGGAGTAAGTTTCGCTTGCTGGTGCCAAGATGTGCTGCATAAACAGCCATATATTTTTGATGACGTTAATGTGTTGATGTGTTTTATTACTTCAAAGGATTAATATTAATTTCGGGAGGATAGGTCTAAATAAACTTAAAAATAGATGATCCTGTAGGGACTTCATAATGGGATACAGAAGTCTAAAAATAATACATTGCGTGCATTTAACACAAACTGGGATTCAACAACGGGAACGTCATTAAATTTTTTGAATACGGCAACTAGTATTAACAAGAATAACGATAAATAGTATTCATTAGTATATAAAAGAATAACAGCAACAAATTCCAAGCACGTTCATATTAGCACTTATTAATGTTAGGCGTTTTATCAAAATTAAGGCTAAGAAACTCCATACAACAACAGTAATCATACCCGTTAAGCTAATGGCTGACATTAAAGAATAATGCGCTGGTTCTGGGTAATAGTGCGTACATAAAAAGAAATCTACAAATATTAAACAAGAGCCATATCTGTTTACGATGCTCCTGGGGAAACATGCTTTTATCCTCTGACCCCACATAACACTTAGTGTAACAGAAATACCACTATTATTCTTTGATCAACTCGATTACCTTACAGTTGCATGGCCCATAAAGGCCTAACTTTCGGCAAGATTTCCCATTAAGTAATATTTCATGAAGGGGCACCTTGACCTAATTCGGTAAAGCACTGTATTCTTTGCCACACCGTTGGAAATGTGTTTATCTGCTGTGTCGACAGTTTGTTAGTTATATATGTAGTTATAGAAGACTCTTACTTATTCACAGAACACCATGAAATGTTTCTTAGTAACTAACTACATCTTAGAAATAAACTGAATACGGGCTTGGCATCTGGAAGAAGTCTCCACCCTACTTTTATAGCCTCGGACAAAGATATCTGATATGCCAAGTTTACCGGTTGAGTGAAATGTTTTACACAAAAAAAGATTGTCAAGGTCCGAAGAAAGCTGGTGGCATTATAACGTTAAATGGCGATACGCATTCACTGTGTAGAAATGCCGTGAAAGTAAAAGGCCATTCAATAAGTTGCTAGGATTTTTATACGAGTACAAAAAGCGAGTAGGTACTTGAACTTTAAGCATCATTTTCGGGCAGCTAAGAAAAGTCTAACGCGATAGAATGGGTTTATTCTGTGGGGATAATGAACACAAAAGCTACAAGCCTCAAAAGCCAAACTTAGTAGGTAATACCTTTGTACCTTTTTCTCAAGCACTAGGTACACATATATTTTATTACCTTTTAGTAATCTTCCGTGTATCATATTACTTCTCCTCCCTCAATCCAACGGCAATGTTCAACAGTATTAGATGTATCCAACCCAAAATTGGTAACATTGACTGCCCCTACAGTCGCCTCTTTCAATCCCTCGAACGATATGAGGTGGGCCATTGTTTGCAGAGGTGCGCCACAATCATAGCTACTACCCTCGGCATTCAAGTGGTCCCATTTTCTAATAATATTGCTATTATATATAATTATACCTATCTTCAGAAATATTATAGCTTCGTAGTGAGAAATAACTATGGCCGCTGTAAATCAACCAAAACGTTGGAAGTGTAGGTACGTGATTTGTTGCGCACAAAAATATATAAAATAAAGAATTGCCACACCGCTACAGTTTTTATTTCAATAAGTTGAAGTACTCGTAGTTTTGTGTCTTATAATTTCCATTACATTGGTCACAGCTGCTCAATACAGCCTGAGTACTTTGAATTACAACCGCGATATTTGGTTTCAATTAGTAGTTTACTTGTGATGTCCTAGCTTCCGACAGATTCAGTTCGCTTTCATTCCAAAGGGAAATTCATTCTAAAATGCAAGTAGCCTACTACAGAGTTAGCCTAATTGATCTCATAAAATTCGAAGCACGGCCAATGAATTGCCGATTTCTGGGTAGGTAGGTGGATTCAACGAAATAGGCATTTGGTATTCCCTTCAAGTAAAACGTCAGTAAATTTGGACACCGAAGCTTGTCCACCCGATATAATATTAGACGCATTTTACGACATCTCTAGGGCAGAATTGTGTAGCTTATTCCTGGATTCGATGCTAAAATAAATATTTACTTAGCTTCTGTGATTCTTTGCAGTAAATTCACTTCCCGTACTTATGAGCTGTTTGAGTTTCAATATATTGGGGGCAGTTGTTTTAATTTCTCATTGTCTCAATACGTGGCTATTTTAACACAGTTTATTCTTGAGAGATATTTTGACATGTGATTAGAATACGATGACGCTTGAAAAATAAGAAAGACCAGGGACTGCTAAATAAACTTGGTTATATTTCCAAATGTAGGTACAGTGTAGGAATAGCTGGTAAATATCAATTTTTAATTAGAATCAAATTCAATCTTGATTTGCGAAACCAAAAGTGTTTTAAATCGCATTTAAAAACAAGTAAAAACCTGTGTTATTTTAAGAACAAAAGTATATGTAATTGAAAAGATTTCGCCACAACTAAGACATTGCGACGAAAAAAAAATACAAGCATAGCAGTGGGCGTTACAGGGGTGAACTAAATGAATGGCCTTTAAGGACAGGGAACAGGGAATTAGGGGCCGACTGCGTTAGTTCATCCATCATACAGAGAACTCCAGCTGAACGACATTACTTAATCATGTGTTTAGTTGCGGTTCGGTCGTTGGAGCTCATCTTGTAAGGTTGTTAACGCAAGAGTGCACACACATTCTTGCAAGTTATAGGCTCCAGATACCACTCAGACAGGCAGTGGGCTTGTTTACCAACTGTAGGGATATTACAGAATAAAAGTGCATGCTTTTGATGAAATTCTTAAACAATATGTTGTACAAACAAGAAAATATCAAGGATAGCCGTGATCGTATGCCACTTAATGTAACAAAACAATATATATTCTAGGGAAAAGTGGCATACGACAATGGCTATCCTTGATATTTTCTTGTTTATTACTTTTTAGAGCATGATTTTCCGGTAGTCGGGTTTTAGTTTTAAACTTTATTATTTAGTTAATTCTAGATACGCTATGTAGTATTCTTCTTCTATTCTTCGATAGCCTCACCTTCTTTGTTCATGATATTTTTATTTCTTTTCTGTACATTTATGGCACTTTCGTCATCTATTTCCCTCTCCTTCTTCTTCTTCTTTTCGTGTCAACGATTCACTTATAACTGACTACAATATTCGAGAATAAAATTCTGCCATCTTAATCGCACTATCAGTGGCTTTATTTAAGTCGTCTTTAGTGCATGAGGTAGGACATAGGGGACACGAGACCAAATGCGCCATGGAATGCACGGGGGCACCGCAATCACATGCAATTAAGCCCGGGTCTCGCATTCCCCATCTACAAAGATTTTGTCTAGACCGGCCAACCTGTGTACGTAGGCGATTAAGAGACTTCCATACGGGCCACAGGAGGTTCTGTCCGGGAGGTAGTTTTTCCTGGGGAGGTAGGAAGTCCGAAGGTGGTGGCTGTTTTTCTTTCCATAGGGAAGTTCTCATCGTGGCAGGATGTTCGTGTGCGGGTGCGGCTTTTACGGTTTGCATGAAACTCTTACGACTCTTTAAGCGGGCTCTAGGTGGTTGATGTCCATATAGGCAGTGTCGGGAGTCGGTTTCTTGTTTTGCCTTTTCCAGTCTGCAAGCAACAGCCCGTCGTATAGCAGGCGGTGCGATACCTGAGAGTGGGTGGAGCATGTTGAGAGGAGTGGGCTTAAGGCAACCAGTGATTGTGCGGCAGGTTTCATTTAGGACAATATCTACCTGTCCGGCATGTGCCGATTGGTGCCACACAGGACACGAAAATTCACCCGCAGCAAAGTGAAAAAGCACGCTCTCACCACATGATCTTTCCTTATTTGAAATTCTCACAAGACCTAATATTTAAAAAAATGAAAAATCTTAACCTTCAAACCAGTTTTAAAACACGACACTTCAAACCTAAAGTCTGTCGGACTCGGTACTAAATCTTTCAACTGATAAACATTGTAATGATTGGCACGCAAGGTCAAAGAGCACAAAGAACTCTTTATAAGCGCCTGTTTAACGTTAACTTTTGATTAAATAGTTTATATACTGTAACTCTTGTGCTTTATTGAATCTGACCTTCTGGTTGTATATGGAGTATTAACGTGTAGGGTTACGTGGTCTTGTACAGTCGCTCTCAAAAGATGTTGAATAGTAACAAGTTTTTATACGGTATTTACATTGGAATAAATTATAGTTCTTTGATTAATGGGTATTTTTGTAATATTCAGAAGGCACGATTAATAGATCTGATATTGTATTCATTATCTTATGAAAAGTTTTAGAGCTAAGGTAATCACAAATTTGGAAATTTTGGAGTATTGACGTATAATATAAGTATGTTTATTCGCATTCTCGATTCCATAACACAAGCTATGCTTACCATGGGTCTAGATAGCGTTGTGTGGAATGATGTGGAATATTGTGGAATGTGAAATATTAAGTTCCGTGGTTAAGGAGTTTGAATCCCGGCCATTACACTATCGACATGAATCCATTCCTAACACAAAAAGTTTAGTTTATCTGGAGAGGTTAGACTAATAGCATACGCTAATTAGGTTAGTTTAAATACTCGTAATGTTATTGCTCGGGACATATATTTTGGACCTAAAACATACTCAAAATGTGCTCTTCATACGCGCAGTACACGTTTCTTGGGTGTCTTTTGAGGATAGCACCGGGGGCTGCAGCGGTAGACGAGCTCAAATTCACCGATCATCAGGACCCCATTGGTCGCACGATTTGGGTTTAAAATACGTGGCATACTAATATTCTCACAAAAATAATATAAAGTTACTACTGCTGTAACGCGACTGTACTAACTTGTACTAGCCACATGAGGTTGGTGTTTCAATTAGGTATATTCCATGTTTGATGTTCAGAGGTTTCACTAGAAATAAGGTTAGTCGAACGGTCGTAGGTCTCGATAATAGATTTATATAAATATCCAATGTGGTACTAGTAAGTACCTACTGATGCAACTAATAGTGTTGATAGCTATTCACTAATTAATTTAAAGCAGTTTAACAGTTTAGCTCATGACCTGTTTTTTTAATACACTACTATCGATTTCAGCAAGACATACATACCCACATACATACACTCACACCTTTCCCTCCGGGGTAGGCAGAGACAACAGCCCGCCATTTGATCCTTACATACAAGAGCTTCCTCCGCTGTAGAGTCAGAGTAACAGTTGAAGATTTAGGTAAGAGTTGACAATAAATATATTTGTTACTAGCTGATGCCTGCGGCTCTCTCCGCATGGAATTTAAGTATCGTTCCCGCAACCTATGATAGCTATTCCCGGGATGAAAGTATTCTATGTGTTAATTCAGACTATAATCTGTCTCTGTACAAAACTAAAACTCTCTGCAAGATCCATTCAGCTGTTGCCGTGTGATTATCTAACAGATATCCTAACACTGAACTTTTATCTAAATATACAATACATATCATACGTAATCATAAAATATGATTAAGGTAAAATGAGTACTAGACCACTTAAAATGAGGAAACTAAAACCTTTCTACTAATCTAATACTAAATATATGGGAGTGTTTAATGTCAAAATGTTAGACACCTCTTGTTTGATTTTAAAAAAGTTATTGATGTAATTTTACTCATTAGGTAACGTACTTTCGATATCATTTTAAAGTTTTTTGATATCTGTAATAGTTACGGAATAATCGCCTGGACACACTTAACGATTACACCCTGTATATAACTCAAAGGTGACTGACTGACTGACATAGTGATCTATCAACGCACAGCCCAAACCACTGGACGGACCGGGCTGCAATTTGGCATGCTTGTAGATGTTAGGATGTAGGCATCCGCTAAGATAGGATGTTTGGAAATTCTGCTACTAAAGGGGTAAAATAAGGGATGGAAGTTTGTATGAAAGTCCGTCATTTTCAGAGCTAGGTGCACAAAATTTCATAAACCTGTGCCTTTTAAGAAATTAATCAACACGTATATCAGCGTTTTTTCAAAATTTTACTATTAAGAGGGTAAAATAGGCGATAAACTTTTGTATGGAATGTTCGTCATTTTCAAAGTTAGAAGCATGAATGCTCGTACACCTTTGTCTTTTGAGAAATGTTTTGTCACTTAACCGACATCCACGCGGGTGAAGCCGCGAGCAAAAGCTAGTATTCTATATTACCTCATATCTTCTGAACTACTGCACAGATTTCAATGAATGATGTCTCAAATTAAAGGTATTCATTATCTAAGTGTTCTCAGGTACAAACAAGGCGAATAAAAACTGAACTTTTACCCTGCTGTCAAATTTATTTCTATATGCAGTGAGGGTTTTTTTATTCCATGATACAGTAGTATTAATGTAAAAGGAACGAATTGGTAGGTTGGCTTTTATAGTCCCGATGTATTTTTATTACAAATAGATACGTTCAAGCATTAATGACAAATTAATGGGATCTGTCATATGTTATTAGTGGAAATAATGGGATTGTCTTGACCATAAACGTATTAATGCAATTTACAAAACAATTCATTTTATTTTCAGATACTAAGGCAGATTATTCTTGAGCAAAGATTCAGCAAATCCAATTTTGTCATATTGAAAACTACCTTCTGAATGCGCCGAGTTGGGGGTGACCGTTGGAGCCGCCTGTCACCTTAGCAGAAGGTGTGGCCCCATCCACAGAAAATGCGTAACTGTGATAGAGCCACAGTATATGTACAATATACGTTGCGTGCCGCCCTCAGTGACAGATGGGGAGACCGTGGGGGGCCATATCGTAACCAGAGATGGCCATGAGTGTGCCGGGTACGAGGGATAATATGCCTTTGACAATCTCACCTCCGGAATCTGGAGATCTAAGTCGTCGACTTTCACATTTTATAAATAAATAGATAATTGTGCTATCAGTGGGAAGGCCAAAGGCTTGTCCTGCTCTGTCTTCTGCACTGATGGCACATAAACTCTCTGTTCGAACAGGGTCGACAGCACGAGTGTGTGACTCCCTTGATGTTGCACACGTCTATAGGTCACAGTTACCACTTTACATCAGGTGGGCCCTGTGCTTGTCTACCATCTAAGTGGTATAAAAAAGTAGTACGATCGAGCAGTAACGAATGCTGCAGATAGGAGTTTTTTATAGCATAATTTTTACAGCTTTTCAGAAAGTGCAGTGACGTCTGCAAGTTTACAGAAAAACGTTAAGTAGAAGTTTGCAAGTTAGTGAAACGACCACACTTTACGAGAGCTTGGTTCTAAGCACCTATCTAGGAGCCGCCTTTAAAAGTGGCCACATAAATGAGAGCGACGAGAGGTTGACTTATTCAAGAAATATTTTTTAGCCACTTAAAAAAGTTCAAGTTGACCTGAAAAGAGTGGATACAGAAGACGGAGGTTTGGATGCTATTACTCACATTGGCCTCTGCCAATGTCTATGTTCAGCAGGGGACTGAAATAATCCAATCGATCGACTCAATTATAGCCAAAGACAAAGAGGATCATGTTGGTTCCTCACACAGAACCGAATCTATTTTGACTAAAGTTATGTAGCTGAATAAGTACAGCATTATTGTCCAAATGTCACTTTAAAGCAACGTATAAGAAGTCTAAATGACGGATTTTCAATACCCAATATGATTTACGAAAAAGCACTCAGGCTTTTAGTTTTTGTAATAGGTAATTATTTTTTATAAGTAGGTATTTCAGTTATTATCAAGCACATTAAAATACGTTGTGCTGAAATAGAAACGAACACAGTTTTCCAGAAAATTCAGTATTAAAATCTTCCATACCTAGTATTAAAAAACTAGAAGTGAACCGTATTACCTCGCAAAGCTATCCAACATTCAACAGGTATAGGTCATTAATCCCAGCGCGTTTACGACCTACGTGTCTGATAAGGTTCCCTCAACAGTCTAAATTATTCGAGTTATTGGTTTGCAGCTTTTGGCCAGATCTGTAATTTCAGGGACCTTTTTCCTACAAGTGCTTGTTTTTTTCTTGCTTTGAAGCCAAGTGTTAAAATAATACCCTAATATCTATAATATAGGTTATTTTTAGGCAGATGGCAAGAAGGTCCTATATGGTAGATATGCCTTATTTAAATCGTACATTTTGATGATAGAATATTGTAAATGAACTTTATTTTGAACTATCGTGTTTTTGTGATAGATGTAGAATTTTCTGGAAACTTTTATTCCAACGATCCTATTTGAACTTTGAGTCTAGATGATGATGGTGAATAGTTTTGTAGAACGAACGAACATTATAGACATATAAAAATATATTGCTTTACTTTAAGTTTTGTGTGTTTGGCTAGTATTATTCTATCAGATGACCCTTAACTTTAAGATACATAAACGCCATAAATTGAAAAACTTTAAGAGTTTTGTCACTCTTTATCTCCCTGTCATTCTTTTTGTGTTGGAAACGGGAGCAACCATTGTAAGCATTTTTACTATTCTTAACCATTTATTCTGATGTTATTTTGTTGACATTTTCACAGGACAGTATAAATAAATAAATATTTTCCAACATTCTACACAACGCTATCTAGACCCATGGTAAGCATAGCTTATCTAGCTTGTGTTATGGAATCTAGAATGCGGATAAACATACTTAAATACATATTGAATAACACACTTGTACTTTTCCACTGAATTTATTTATAGACCTGACCGGTTTCGCCTTACGGCATTCTCAAAGGTTCACATTGATGTTCTAAAAATGTGAACCTTTGAGAATGCCGTAAGGCGAAACCGGTCAGGTCTATAAATAAATTCAGTGGAAAAGTACAAGTGTGTTATTCAATATGTGTAGCAGATTCCACCAAGCGCCATCAATCTACAGTATAAACATACTTAAATACATTTTTTTTTGTAAATACATACATATTATACATAGAAACACCCAGACGAGTGCCAATAGCCATATTCATGCATACAAATATTTGCACTGAGCGGGAATCGAACCCGCGCCTCCTGTGTGGCAGTCGCGTTCACTACCACTACGCCACGGAGGCTGTCATGTGCTACAACTTTCTCATAAGCTGTATTTCCATTGTCGAAATAGTAGGCGAGTTATTCACACACAGTAAAAAGTGATCTGGTCTCTTTATGTGTAGGTATATAAAGTCTTAACTAAAATCACAAAAGCAAAGTAGGGATACAATCACAAAATAAAAACACATTTTATAATATTTGTAGATAAATTCTGTCTGTAAATTTAATTAAAGGGATCGATTGGAACCTACTAACATTTACTACTTAAACTCTCCTTCAAAAATGATTTCACCTTCATATATATCAGTTGACACATTTATAACAATATACCTACCTAATTCTGGGCAAAAATCTATATCTATATTAGCCTATTGCAGTCTACTGCTAGACATAATAGGCTTCTTCCACTATTGAGAGGCTTTGCCTGTTTCCACGCCAGCTGGGTGAAAAGGCATCTGATGAGACCGTCAAGCTGATTGCCACCACTGTTAAAAATATTCCACTTTTAAAATATTCCACAACATTCTACACAACGCTATCTTGACCCATGGTAAGCTTCTATAGCTTATGTTATGGAATCTAGAATGCGGATAAACATACTTAGACACTTCTTTTTTTGTAAATACATACATATTATACATAGGAACACTCAAACCAATGCAAATAGCTATATTCATGCATACAAATATTTGCACTGAGCGGGAATCGAACCCGCGCCTCCTACGTAGCAGTCGCCTTCACTACCGCCACGCCACAGAGGCTGTTAAACGTTAACATGGTACATGTTTACAATGGTGACCCTGTTTCCGAGACTTTGCCTTTAGCTTAACATCGGGCGAGGTGAAGAAAAATTGACGTGTCCTTTATAAAAAAACACGGTTTACGAGTTTTCTTTCTCTCATAGTGATATCGTCTGTGAAGTCCTCGTTAGTTGCTTCTTAGGAAGGGTGTCCCTTCGGATGTTATGGGGTGGTGATACCTGTATTCGTTCTTAGTCACCACACAGATATAATCAAATACTTATATAAAACTTCAAAACTAAATGGCAACTAGGAACCATAAATGAGATAACTACTACTACTAAGGCTACTAACTTAAATTGCAAAAGTCGCCAAGACTTTCTTAGGCACTAGATATTAATTGCATCGGAAACTTGAAACCGACCGCAACACTGTCAGGAAAGTTACAAGATGTCTATTTATTGTGTCATATTATTATACAAGACCTGAGTAATACTGAAATGCTAAAATAGAAATATGTCACACGACCGACAACAAGACTGAAAGACAACAGGTGGATAGTACTCGTAAAACACGCTGTGGAAGGAACTATTATAGAAAAGGAATGTCGGCACACTAACAAAATTATTGACAGATGACGTCATAACATGTGCAGTACAAAACAGAATCTGCATCATCATAGTCTTAGCGTTGATCTCGGTTGCATTGCAGATGATTTCTATAGTGAAGTTCCTTAGTATCCATAATACCTTAGTAAAAATTATCAAAATTCGCCGACCAATCAAAAAAATATGTTTCAGTTAACTATATTTAGCCGGGGTGTGCGTGTTTGTTAGGGCGGATATTTGTTGTCGCCGTTTGCGCTTTCTAGAGGACCCATCCTTTTCCATCCTTTGGGTACACGTAGACCATGGCTCCACGAGTCAGATTTATGTGTGCCTTTACCGTTCCCATACAGGAGATGCGGAGATAACTCGACTATTCGAATACCTGAGTCAAGCGGCAGATGATGCGCAGGAGCGGTTTCCGAACGCCGAATTGGTGTTTTTGGGGGACTTTAACGCTCACCACAAGATCTGGTTGGGCTCCGCCATAACAGACCATGCGGGAAGAGCCACTCACGCATTTGCCCTGGCGCATGACTTGACTCAATTGGTGCTCAAGGTCACGAGGATACCAAGAGAGTCCGGCCTAGAGCCCTCTCTGCTAGACCTTCTGTTGACGAGTCACCCGGACCAGTACAGTGTCTCGGTGATTGCTGCTTTAGGTAACTCCGACCACTGTCTGGTCCGCTCCACCGTGCCCATTGTAGCGCCCCCACGACCCGTGCAGGGGAAGAGGCGGCTATGGCACTACTCGTCAGCGGACTGGGATGGATTGCGCGATTATTATGCGTCCATCCCGTGGGTTGAACGCTGCTTTGAGGGTAAGAACCCATCTGAGAGCGCTACTGCCGTCGCCGGTGAGATCGGTCTAGGTATGGAATACTATATCCCATACACCGATGTCACCGGAGTCCGCGGAGCGCGTCCGTGGTCCGGGCGCGAGTGCGCGGAGGCTGTTGAGCATAAACAGTTTGCGTACCGCGCCTGGGTGCGGGCGCGCGCCACGCGCGATCCCAACGTGGGTCACTTCAAGGCGGCGTACAACAGAGCCACAAAGCCAAACGGCTGGGCCAAGAGCTAGTGGCGCATTCCACGGGTAGCCGTGGCTACTGGCAACTGGCCAAAGCCGTGCAAGCCAACTTCTGCCAGCCCTCGCTGCCCCCGCTGAGCAATCCCGATGGATCTCTGGCCCATGAGCCGCAAGAGAAAGCAAATTTGCTGGTCAATCTCTTCGCGGCCAACTCCCGAGTCGATGATTGTGGTATGCAACCACGGACAATGCCCACTGGTGACCACGCAATGCCTGATATACGTATCAGGCAACGCGATGTCCGTGCAGTACTGCAATCACTCCATGTCCGGAAAGCCAGTGGTCCTGATGGTATTTCAGCGGTTGTACTTAAAAAATGTGCAGCGGAGTTATCTCCTATGCTAACGCGGCTGTACCGACTGTCCTACAGTTCGGGTACAGTGCCCTCGGCTTGGAAGGAGGCGAATGTCCAGCCGATCCCCAAGAAGGGGGATCGCTCGGACCCAGCCAACTATCGACCCATAGCCGTCACCTCAGTGCTGTGCAAGGTGTTCGAGCACATAATTAACACACAGCTCATGCGCCACCTAGAGGATCACTCCTTGCTTAGTGACCGGCAATACGGTTTCAGACCGAAACGGTCAACGGGTGATCTTCTGGCGTACATGACCCACCTTTGGGGTGAGGCTATGGAGAAGCACGGTGAGTCACTGGCAATTAGTCTTGACATCGCCAAAGCTTTCGATAGGGTATGGCACAAATCGCTTCTTTCCAAGCTACCAGCCTTCGGCCTGCCTCCTAGACTGTGTAACTGGGTTGCAAGCTTCCTGCAGGGGCGCCGTATTCGCGTCCTTTGTGATGGACGAGCTTCGGAGTTCTTGCAGGTAAATGCTGGCGTACCGCAGGGTTCCGTTTTATCTCCCACTCTCTTTCTTCTGCATATCAATGACATGCTCTGTAACGGAAACATTCACAGACGACAGCACCTTACACGGGAGTTATTACGCACATCCTGCGGCCAAGCAGTCTGATATCGCGGAAAAAAGGCAGCTTCTTGTCACTGAGCTGGACCGGATCCTGGACCACATTTCTCAATGGGGCGCTAGGAACCTGGTCGAGTTCAATGCCAAGAAGACCCAGGCATGTGAGTTTACAGCAAAGGTATCTCCTTTCCTTCCCCTTCCCACTCTTCAGAGCACACCACTGCCACTGCAGGATCACCTCACTATCCTCGGTATGGATGTTCGCTGCAAACTGAATAACAAAAACTATATCGAGAGTATCATCAAATCAGCCTCGCGTAAACTCGGAGTCCTGAACAGAGTGAGACGTTTTTTCACGCCGGAGCAGCGGTGTCTTCTATACAAGACCCAAATTCGTTCCTGCGTGGAATACTGCTCACATCTCTGGGACGGCTCCGCAAAGTACTTATTAGATGCTCTCGACAGGTTGCAGCGACGTGCGGTCCGCATTATTGGGGATCCTAAGGTCACGAACACCCTCGAGCCTTTGCAGATGCGTAGAGATGTTGCGTCTTTGGCTGTTTTGTACCGTCTCTACCATGGTGAATGTTCTGACGAGCTCTTCCAATTAGTCCCACCCTCCCCTTTCCTTCACAGGACGACACGTGCAGGGCTAAGATGTCATCCATTTACGGTGCAGAGTATACCTGCTAGAACCAAGCGTTTCAGTGATTCATTCCTATGCCACTAAGACCTGGAATTCCCTGCCAGCTCACGTGTTTCCTTCTTCCTACAGTCCCGGTTCCTTTAAGCGGGGCGTGAAAAGGCATCTAATGAGGCCGTCAAGCTGAGTGCCACCACTGTTAACATGGTAAATGTTTACGATGGTGACCCTCTTTCCGAGACTTTGCCTTTAACTTAACATCAGGCGAGGTGAAGTCAAATTGACGTGTCCTGTGTAAAAAAAAAAAAATATTTATATAATCTATACCTATTGCTAAGTTTCTAGAAGATGCAGGCTTTTTTAATTCGAATGATTTATCAATACTTGAGCTTATTTTTTTATAATTCACCACAAATTACTACTTATTGCTCTTATTTGGTACTAGGCGCTGACCATTTATTTTTCTAAACCACACTACACTTTGTGTGGTTTAGAATTAATTTTACAGAATGAATTGAATTGAATGAATGAATTTTACAGAGTATTTAGTGCGTAGTTTAAACCGATTGACAACTCTATTGGTCTCCTTTGTGTGCGTTAACAGCATATTGCAGCACGAGTGTAATTTAGGCCATTTCCAACACGTGAAGAGCCTGCGCTTAGACTTAAGTTTAGCCGGCTAAAGATATATGAAACTAACATTAACACCTCGTCAAAGATAAACCTAAGTTTAGCCGGCTAATCTTAAGTTTATGTTCACACCTACCTTTAGCCGTAACATATACAAATCAAATATTGTATTTGTAATCGATGTTTAGCTTATAGCTTACTAGCTTTTGCCCGCGGCTCCGCCCACGTGGATGTCGGTTATCGCGACCAAACATAGCCTATGTCCTTTCTCATGGTCTAATCTACCCCTATACCAAATTTCATCAAAATCGGTGCAGTGGTTTAGGCGTGAAAGCGTAACATACAGACAGACAGACAGACAGAGTTACTTTCGCATTTATAATATTAGTATGGATTTTTTTATAAAACTTGGGTGGTAGATAAGCACACAGCCCATCTGATAGAAAGTGGTTACAGTTACCTATAGACGTATGCAACAAAGAGTCACACTTGTGCTGCCAACCCTATAAGAACAGAAAGTTTCTGTGCCGTCAGTGCAGAAAACATATCAGGACAAGCCTTTGGCTTTTCCATTGACAGCACAAAAACTCTCTAGTGAGCTCTGGCTACCCTACTCACATGTCCCTACTATTTTCTTCGATTCTCCGTGCCTGCTCCGACAGCCTCTGTGGCGTGGCGGTTGTGAACGCGACTGCCACGCGGGATGCGCGGGTTCGATCCCCGCGCAGTGCAAATATTTGTATGCATGAATATGGCTATTTGCATTGTTCTGGGTGTTTCTATGTATATGTATGTATTTACAAAAAAAAGTATCTAAGTATGTTTATCCGCATTCTAGATTCCATAGCACAAGCTAGTTAAGCTTACCATGGGTCTAGATAGCGTTGTGTAGAATGTTGTGGAATATTTATTTATTTATTATTTTCATGGAATTTATTTACAACTAGTTGTCAGATGTCAATGTTCAGCATTTAGCATTTCATAAATGTAATTCATCGAAATATCGTGTAAAACTTCAGGTTTGTTAGCCAGCTTTGATAGAATCATTTACATTGTTGCAAAAGTTAGTGCATGAAGCTATAACCACTATAGTTAGATACTCTATTAAAGTTAGTGACAAAATGAGACTCATAAAATATGAATAAATTAGTATAAGTTGCTGAACAACACAACAAAGCTATTTAAACTTTGCACTTAAAGTTGTGTTTAACTAGTTAGTAGCGGTTCCATTCGTATGTAATATTGGTTCCGTTTGCACATGAATCTATTCTCGTGATGAAAAGTTCTATCTGTACTATCTCCAACTACATAATGGGACTACGTAATGCAACTTTCTGAAGCATTTGACGAATATCGCCCGGAACAAAATGACTGACAAAATTTATAACTGGCTCGGGTACTATAGCAAGCTTCTTTTCATCCCTACTGACTTAAACATTTGTAATATGTCAAAAAACCATCACTAGCATTAATTTAGGATTCTCGATCGAGAGCGAAAGCTACTGGGGTCAAGGATTAGTTCAAATTCCGTGTCCAGTTTTCCATTAAGTTTGAGCACATTGGTGTACTTCTTTGACGAAACCGAACTCGGTATTTATCTCGGTCTTGTCTATGTGTTTATTTTGTTTAAAACAATCGCAAACTTACATCTGCAATCGAACCCTCAGAGCATGAATTACACTTGCAGACCTATCACTTTTTTTCTAAAAGGGACAAATCCCCAATATATTTGACGCTCAGAAATATGAGGATTTCACAGCACAAAACAAAATCCGCAATGTGCTGTTTCCGAGGCAGAGTAACTCAGCGTCAAAAATTCCGTCTAATAAATTCGCAATGGTTTACTTGCTTAAAAGGTATCTTGCTCGACGTTAATATCCCATTTACTTCGTGTGAGTTAGCAACATAGACAAAACAGTGATAGTTAACGCAAAAGCTTCCTTTAGTATAAATTTATTAAAGCCTCTTTAGTGAACCGAGCTTGTTTCTTTCGATAAAGTTATATACTTACAAAGTTTTACCTCCCGTACTACACTGAAGAACATGATCTCTCGAGTACAGTCATTTTCTTCGAGGGATATGTCGATGACAACCTCACCTCCGGCCTAGCACCACGACCCACAGTCGGCGTGCGGTTTTAGTCGGTTCGAGTCCGACATAACCTCCCCTTCCGGCTCCGGCAGGGGCGTATCCGAGGGGATTTCCGCACGGAAAAAAAAAAGGTAGTTGGCCTGAAAAAAACAAGCTCAACTGGCGTTGCAAAGGACTCGATCGTCGTCGAATCGTCATAATTTGAAAGACTCGACTCAATTCTCTTTGATTCAGTTTGCTTATAAGGCTTTTTTTGTTTTTTTTTTTTGCATATAGGGCTCGGCGTCTAGAGTCCAACCGAGCTCGAGTCATTTAATAGCGACTTGAGTCTTAAAAAAGGACTTGAGTCTTAATTTTCTTCCTTTTCTTTCTTTTTCTTCCCTTTCTTCCCTTTCTTCTTTTTCTTTCATTACTTCCTTTTTTTTACTTGAGGTGCAACTGAGTTTTAAAGGCTATTTTAACCACTATTTTATTGTTGGAAAGGATTAGAACTCCCCGTGTAATGTCAAATTTATTATATTCTAAGGAAACTGACAGCTCGCATAAATATATACCTACTAAAACCAGTGGGTTCGCATTGCACGCATTCTTAACGGTAGAATACATGCGCTAATTAATAATAATAATATAATTTATTTCTCACCAACAACCAAATTACATACAGTGTTTACACAAACTTAGAGTAAAGAATACAGAGTATGGTTGTGGATCGCTGGTGCCTGTTGTAGGTTAGATAACCTGTATTACTGGTCACCAGGATTCCACTAAAACTTAATGAGTAGGTATATAGTGCTCAAAAAAGTAATTACAAAATAATCGGTATTGGTTCAAAATATGCCATCGATTTAAATATCTATATTAAAGCATGCAGCATGCCGCGCGCGCGCGCGCGCGCACGTGAGTGTGTGTGTGTGTGTGTGTGTGTGTGTCTGAATCATCTGAATAACATGAACGAACACTTTGCTGTCACTTCGGGACTTTCAATAAGTCTTCTGTGTCAGAGTATGTCTGACAGAGAAGCCAGTCATGAAGAATAGTTTTGCACTTGTACATGTTTAGCCCATAAATACTTAAAATTTTATTTAGTTTGTTATAAAGATATGATCCCAGAAATATAAAGAATTTTTGACCAAATGATGTTCTGACCCTCGAAGAGAAAGCCACTAGATGGTTGCGGCGAGTAGTGTCTGTCCTGAACTCCGTTAAGGAGTGCTGTTTGATTACAGTAGCCAGAACAAAGAGTTGTCTGACGGTTAGTACTTGGCAATATTCATAAAGCTCAGTTGTTGGACACAGGCGAGGCTTAAAACAAGAAACTTTCAAAACAGCTCTCTGAGCACGCTCCAACGCGAGAAAAGGAGTCTTATCAGCGCCACCCCATGTTGTGATGCAATAATTTAAGATCGATTGGCATATCGCGAGATAAACCATCTTCATCACATTCGGGTCAGCTGAATAACGCAATTGCCGAAAGATGTAAATAAGTTTGCGCACCCGAGCCGTCAAGTAGTCAACATGAGGTTTGAAGGTTAAGTTTTGGTCAAGTACAACCCCTAAATATTTGATGGATGAAACTCGTTCAATGATGCAGCGGGCACCAGCTAAGAGCTGGCTGTCAGTTGGTGAAACGGTGATTTGTAACGAGTTATCTGGGGTGATGTCAAAGTTGCGAATTGTGAAATGAATAACCTTAGTTTTAGTCACGTTTAAAGTTAGGAGGTTTTCCCTAAGCCATTGGATAACGGTGTTAAAACCGTTTTGTGCCAAACCGTACGTCCTAGTCAGGGTATCAGAAGTGAACACCAGTGCTGTGTCATCTGCATATGAGAATATTTGTCCATTGTCAAGTTTAAGATTGCATAAGTCGTTTATATAAACCAAAAACAGGCTTGGGCCAAGAACACTTCCCTGAGGAACGCCATACTCGATGGGAGTTTCTGAACTTTCGTAAAGACCAATCTTAACATACTGAGATCTACCAGTAAGATAACTGTTGAACAGAGATAATTGATTCCCTCTCACACCCAACGATTCGAGCTTAGACAGCAAAATGGGAATCGAAACCGTGTCGAATGCTTTCGCAAGGTCCAGGAAAATTGCTACACATTTCTGTTTATTGTCCAGATTCCTAACTACATGACCCACTAAATCGTGCACAGCATCGGCGGTAGAACAATTCCTCCTAAATCCATACTGGTTCACAGACAAAAGGTTACGCGATTCCAAGTACTTGATAAGCCTGAAATTAATAAATTTTTCTAGTATCTTGGACATCGCAGGCAAAACTGATATTGGTCTGTAGTTTTCAACACGGTTACGATCACCCGATTTGAAGATCGGATGAACAATGGCTCTTTTGAATGCAGTAGGAAATATCCCCGTGGTTAGGCACAAGTTATATATATTTTTTTTTTTTTTTTTTTTTTTTATGGATTAGGGAGGCAAACGAGCAGACGGATCGCCTGATGGTAAGCGATTACCGCCGCCCATGGACACCCGCAACACCAGAGGAGTCACAAGTGCGTTGCCTTCCTTTTAAAAGAGAGTACGCTCTTTTCTTGAAGGTTTGAAGGTCGTAATGGTTCGGAAATACCGCTGGTGGCAGTTCATTCCACAGTTTAGTTGTGCGAGGCAGAAAGTTTCTCGAGAAACGCACAGTTGTGGACCGCCAGCTGTCCAGATGGTGAGTGTGGAACTGCTGTCGCGTGGAACGATGGCGGAAAGAGGCGGCGGGGATCAATCCGAACAATTCCTCGGAGCACTCCCCATAGTATAGGCGATAGAAGATGCAAAGCGAAGCCACATCTCTACGCAGTGCCAAAGAGTCTAGCCGATTTGAAACATCCCGGCAGTTGACGATTCGAGTCGCTCTCCGTTGGATGCGGTCCAGAGGGAGAAGTTGGCACTGAGGTGCTCCTGCCCAGAGATGAGAACAGTATTCCATATGTGGCCGTACTTGCGCCTTATAAAGTTGTTGGCGGTGAGCCGGAGTGAAATACTGTCTCGATCTATTGAGTACACCCAGCTTCTTCGAGGCCAATTTAGCTTTACCCTCTAAATGACCGCGAAACTGGACTTCGCTCGATATGTCAACACCAAGTATTCCAATATCGACTGAGACAGTTAAGGGGGTGCTCTCAAAACGAGGGACTACGACCAACGGCTGTTTTTTTGCGGTGAACGCACAAACTTGTGTCTTTGTGGGGTTAAAACGGACCAAATTAAGTCTACCCCAAATTGAAACTTTATCTAGAGAGGTTTCAATTTCAGACACAAGTTTATTTCGGCTCTCGTTGACGTTTTCCCGAGAAATGTTCGCGCAGCCGGTATAGAGGGCATCGCTTGTACTGTCGTCCGCATAACAATGAATGCCGCTAATTTGCAGCATGTCATTGACATGGAGGAGAAACAGAGTGGGCGATAGCACACAACCTTGAGGGACACCAGCATTCACAGACATAGAGTCAGAACATTCACCGTCGACTACGACTTTTATGCTTCTGTCTGTTAAAAAGCTAGCAATCCATTTGCACAATTTCTCGGGAAGCCCATAAGAAGGAAGCTTTGATAAAAGCGCTTTGTGCCAGACCCGATCAAAGGCCTTCGCTATGTCCAAACTAACCGCCATGGCTTCTCCCTTGGTCTCGATCGCCTGTGCCCAACGATGCGTCAGGTATACTAGAAGATCACCAGCCGACCGACCCTTACGGAAACCGTACTGCTGGTCACTGAGTAGCTGATGACCCTCCAGATACCGAAGGAGCTGGCAGTTGATAATGGACTCCATTATCTTCGAGAAAAGGGAGGTAATGGCTATTGGTCTGTAGTTGGATGGATTTGAGCGGTCGCCTTTTTTAGGGATCGGGTGGACCAGCGCTGTCTTCCATAATGTCGGGACTACGCCAGAAGAGTAAGAGAGCCGGAAAAGACGCGTTAAGACCGGTGCCAACTCTGGAGCGCACATCTTCAACACTATGGGAGAGATTCCATCAGGCCCATTCGACTTATGGATATCGAGGGACGTAAGTGCTAAACGCACTGAGCGTTGGTGAAACCGGATATCCGGCATACAGCTCTCGCAACGCGGTATACTGGGCGGTTCCTGTCCCTCGTCATCCAAGGTCGAGTTAGACGCGAAGAGTTTGCCCAGAAGATCGGCTTTCTCCTTTGCGTTGTGGGCCAACGAATCATTTCCCATGTGCAGAGGTGGAAAGGATGGCTTGCAGAAGTTCCCTTCGATAGCTTTGGCGAGAGACCAGAATGCACGAGTTCCCGAAGGTAGACGCTCGAGCCTCTCGCCAATTCTACGGATGTGCTCCGACTTCGCCCTTGCTATGACTCTTTTGAAGGACCTGGAGGCAAAGTTATAGTCTTTTCTTAGTGCGCTGGTATTTTGGTCCCGTGCCGTCACCGCATTGACCCAGGCTTGGTAAGCTTCGTGCTTCCTGCGAGAAGCCGTTTTGGAAGATTGACCAAACCAAGGCCGAAATCTGCTACCAATGGGAACCACAGAGAATGGGATGAAAAGCTCCATGCCCTGTAGCACCACATCAGCGACAGAGCTGGCGGCGGTGGTGGGACTATCCGGCGAGAAGCATACTTGACCCCATGGGTAGGATGCAAAAAAGGACCGCATCCCATCCCAATCTGCCGACTTGTAGTGCCACACACGGCGGCTGCGTGCGACTCGCGAACGCAGCGGGCATGCAAGAGGCACTGTACTCCGGATAAGGCAATGGTCTGAAGTACCTAGTGTGGGCCCAACAGACACTTGGTAGCTATCCGGATGTGAAGTCAGCAGAAGGTCCAACAGTGAATGACTATGGCTCTCCACATCTGGGATTCGCGTATGCGTGGTAACCAGTTGTGTCAGGCCATAAGCCAGGGCGAAGTCGTGAAAAGATCTTCCCGCATGATTGGTCTTCTCGGAATTGAGCCACTCGATGTGGTGGGCATTAAAATCACCAAGTATGACTAACTCTGCAGATGGGATCTGCTGCTGCACGAGGTCTGAGGCCATTTGGATGTGCTCTATGAGTCGGTCTGTTTCGGCATCACCGCTGTGGGACCTATAGAGGCATGCGTAGACGCGGGGATGGTCGTCGCTGTCTACACGGAGCCATAGAATGGAGAGGTCCCTACCTTCAAGATTGCTGAGGCGACGAGTACTGATATCGTCTCTGATGTACACACACACTCCGGCATTAGACAGGAAGGAGTGTTGTAGTCCGTACCCGGGATAGGTGAGGTAGGATGTGTCCGCCGGAGACGATATCTTCGTCTCGGTCAGGAAGAACAAGGCTGGCTGTGCTGTCTCAAGGTGGTGGTGGACAGCATTTAGGTTAGTGTGTAATCCCCTGATGTTGCAAAAGTCCACGGTCAGCGTGGCAGGGGGTGCCCTAGAGTTTTTGCTCTTGCCTCGAGCATTCCTTCGCGCAGTTTTGCCCCCCCCAGAATACGAGAGGCAGCCTGGGCGTCCACGCCCAGGTGCGTTGTGCCCTGAGCGTGGACGTCCAGAGAGGGATTCTCCAACGCAGTTGGTACCCTCCTGGGGTACAATAAAGTTTTCTGACTGCGCCATTATAGGAGGGGGGAAGGGGGGATTGGGCCTCCGGTGCCCTCACTCACTCGTCGAAACACAACACATGTGTTGTTTCACGCCGGTTTTCTGTGAGGCCGTGGTATCACTCCGGTCGAGCCGGCCCATTCGTGCCGAAGCATGGCTCTCCCACGGTAATGTGTATGTAAGAGTATGTATGTAAGAGGCGGTACAATCATGGCCCTGTGCTTTTTCAAGAACCCACATGAAATTCCGTCCCAACCCGAAGCACTGTTGCTTTTTAATGACATGAGTATACGCTCGACTTCTGTTGTATCAGTGCTGAACAGGACAAGAGAGTTAGCATTGGAGCATAAGTGATTGGTCGCACGGTCAATCCTAGGAGAATAACTGTGGTGCATTTTCTCTACCAATTGCCTGCCAATGCTAGAGAAATAGGAGTTTACATCCTCGACACACAATTGTTTATCCTCCTGGAGGCTCAGAAGGTCATCAGCTGGGGACCTTTCTTTAGTGGTACTGGTAACCGAACGAATAACCTTCCATACTTGTTTACAATTGCTACCAGCTTTCTGAAATTCAAGCTTTTCAAATGCAATTCTAGTTTTACGCAGCAAGTTAACGCAAAAATTACGATATCGCCTATAAGAGAGCCCTATAATTTCATTTGTTGGTTCTTTCTTCATTTGTTTATAAAGATTATCTCTGTGACGCATACACCTCAGTAACCCTGGGGTAATCCAGGGTTTGATAGGTCTTTTTCTTCGCGACAATTTTATGGTTGTACTGTTAGTAGAGATAGCATGAAGAATAGGCTCATACAAACGTGTCAAAGCGAGATTAGGGTCATGAGCCGCATAGACAGAGTCAAAGTTTATGCCCAGCAAATCATTAGTCAGTTTGTCTTCGTCAATTTTTGTTATTGAAGTTCGGGAAATTGTTTTTTTCTTTTTCAAAGACAGCTCACCAACAATCGCGAAGTGGTCGGTGATGGTCGATTCAACCACAAGTATCCGAACAGGCAATCGAGACTTCAAATTCAAGTGGTCAAGACAAGTAAGGCGATCATGAGTCAGGAAAGTATGGCCCAGGAAAAGTCCATGTTGGGCCAGGACATCCATGTAGTCAATCGAGTATTTATCTAAACGACCTTCGGCAATGTCGATGTTAATATCGCCTACAATAATTATGTTGCTATACGCCCTCACCTCTCGCAGAAGGCTGTCCAGTGATTGGATGAATCCTGTAGGGTCTCTAAAAGCGAAAGGTCTATAGACGCCAATAATAGCCAAATCAGCACCCACTGTGACCAACAGACAGCTTGAGTCACGCAAAACCGGTTCCGTGACCATCACTTGAGACAGTGTCGTCTTAGTATACACCACCACTCCATCGTTCTGATTATGCGTGTTTAGAGTTAGATAAAAGTTGTAACCATCCAGCACAGGAATAACAGGATTCTGAGACAGCCGGCACTCACTTAGGATTATAATGTCGGGATAATTGCCAATTCTCTGTATTAAGGATAGAAGTTCAGAAAAGTTCGCGCCGATACTACGTATATTTTGCGATAGTAAAGTGATGGATGAACCTGACCCTGACAGCAGCCCAGAACACTCCTCGGCACTACACTGAACAGCCTCGCAGAAAGTTATGTTAGTAAGCTCAGACAATAAGTCATTAACTGCCGCGAATTTTTGTTGGAATAATCCTAAAGGCACAAACACAATGTGTCCGTATATGACCCAGCAATATGCAACCTGCTCCATCCAACAATAAGTCAAAACATCCATGAGCAAAGAAAGTAGGTATCCGTAAATACAGGTTGACAAAGGTTACATCATTGATCCATTGTGAGAATAATAATTTGTAATTGAATAATTTAACATCACAAGTACTAAGTGTTTTAAAAGTGCTTCGCTTTTTTTGTTTGTCTGAAATGTATGTGTATCTATGAATGTAAAAGTTGATTAAGTTGTGGTGTGTGTAAGTGTCGCGATACTTGTTTACATAATTCATAGGGATTGTTTGAGAAATATTAACAATGGTTCTATTGCGAAGTGATTCAATTATTGTCATTAGTAAATCTCTGAGTATAAATAACATGCAATACAATAGTAAAATTAGAGTCTTTAGAATTAAACTGTACAATCGCATAGGCGGTGGTATGGGTTCGATCACACCTGCCAATTCTAGTCATTTCTGCAGTTTCAGTTGATGAATTTGGTCTTCACTTCTTATAGCAACAAATGGTGATTGGTCATCCTTTCTAACGTACACCTTCCCATAGGCCGTCCAGCAATACTTGAAGAGACCAGACCGGGTTAGGTCTCGAGCAAGGAAGTGTAGGCGAGACGCCCTTGGGGTCAGATGTTCTGAGAGGAAGACGGGAGTGTCCTCATTTGTTGCTAGACCCAGAAGTTTACAGGAAAGCCCACTCCTGTGCTTTTTGTTGTAAATCTTGCCCGTTCTTAGAACTTCTGCCTTTAAAAGTGTTGAACTGGTTTCCACTATTATCGGTGTATTACGTTGTTCGTTGTCCTTGCTATGAGATCTATATATATCTTTTATATCAGACTTGACTAAGTTGCAGTCTAAATTCCGGGTGAGACACATGACCATTTGAACAAGATCTTCCTTAACTTCATTACTTCGCCGGGGTACATTCTTCAGGACGAAATTAGTTTTGCGGTTATTAATCTGTATATCCTCGATTCTGTTCTCAAGTGTAGAAATACATAATTTGTCTTCCTTGGCTTGCCTCTCTAACAAATTAATTTTTTTGTGAAGTTCCTCATTCTGCCCGGCTAAAAACGCAATAGAGTTTTCGATGCTGACGTTCGACTGTTGGATTTCTTTTAGGGTATTATTAATCTGCTTTACCTCTCTTCCGTGCTGTTCTGTGAAGATATTTAGCATTTTTCGCATTTCCCGCTTAAATTCCTCTAGCTGTTCACAGATTGAGTCATCTGTATCAACCCGAGTTCTTTTGCGCGTCAGTACGTAATTAGGAGGCGTCCTGTTAGTCTTCTTACTTCTCCCCATCAAGCTAATATCCGTATCCGACAAGGATTTATCCAAATTAGGTGTTTTTAATTGAGGCTGCTCATCTGTAGTGCTAGTTGAGGGCGGCGATCGTGCAATTGTAGACATGTTGAAGTATGGTTCAATGACTGCCACAAACTTATGCTAATAAAGTTTATAATGACTCCCAAATCTAGTCGATTCAGCCCAGAAACTCACCGCAAAAAACACAAAAAAAGCAGGAGTGAAATTCAAAATAAAAACAAAAAGAGAATTTTAAGCTGGAATCGAACTCACGTCACAGTGCTTGCCAGTCGCAGTGTTAGGCGTTCAACCACGAGACAGATTGGACTACGAGTTGAAACTGTAGATCAGTTGATACGTTATGTAATCTATCATTGAGTCAATAGGCAATGTGACCATATAAGGTAATTTGTGTGTTTCGATGCACCGAAGGATGAGTCACTGATAAGATGATTAATCGCTTACTTTTTCACTGTTCAGCTGTTTTAAAAATGTTTTTTGTTAATTACACCACTTAATATTATAGCTACACTTTCAACAATTTCACAGCTTATTGGTATTGTCTTTACAATTCTAACGATAACTTAACGGTAGAATACATGCGCTAATTGCTGATTAGATGTGGGAATTGGGAGGTGTTAGCCAGTTGAAGTATGCAAAATCTACCACATGGTACTAGGGCAGGAAACCTCCGGAGGGTGTTTACACTCTAGTGAAATATTGCTGAATTTCATGCAGTAATTTGCGACTAAGCTCAAGCAGTATTCTGTAACGGTTTGATATGTTGTTGTTATGGACAAAACTGGAGTTTTAGATAAAAAGTATGTTTCAAGATGCGAGACCATATTTAAAAATAGAACTAGAAAATATTGTGGGCTGGGTATATTTTATACTAAATTCTAATTTGAGTAAAGAAACTAAACACCACGCCATAGGAATATCATTGCTTAATAATGAAATAGAAATAAATGCAGCAGGGAAAGTGACATGACACGGATGTTAATTTAACGTCACAATATTTGAGAACACTTACTCACTTCAAGAAATAGAGAGATATGAAGATAGTAACAACTCTCATTTTGAAAGATAACATTCATTTCAAGTAATGAAACAGGCAGTTCAAAAATATGAATATGATAATCCAAAGCACATAGTATTAAAGCAGAATAAAGCGAATGTTATATTATTTCGGGAACAATATACTCGTATTCTCGTACTAATTTATTCCAGCAATTAGCGGCGAAATGTATTTTTCTCCCTAGAGTTCGTCGTACCAAGTGTACATTGCATGTATAAGATTTTACGTTATGGCCGTACATTATAAATTGGCTCTTCCTGCCGTCCTTAGGGAGCGACAGCAACGGAAGCTTGCTTCACCTATTATTTTGAATATGTTCAAATCTTCGTTGAACAAATGATCTTCATGGTGTATGGGTATGTAACCTACAAAGTTAAGATCCACATAAAAATTAATACTTTTTTTGCAAAATTCAGTTGCTATGTCTTATAACTTAGTGCCTATTCCATTATTAACTTCTTTAACAAATTTAAAAACAATGATACAATTATTACAACTACACAACGTACTTAGTGCAAAATCCACTGTTGAACCGTTGCCTTCAACACCTTAACCTTCAACAACTTAAAAAGTAGTTGTACGATCTCTATTTAGAATTTTATAATCTATTGCAACAAACTCCGTATCTATCGACTAACTGATATCCGAGTAATCCACAGATTTTCTACCTAAAATACACAACATTATTTATTAAATTTCTCCAAAGTGTAAGTTTCCCACTGAACGGAACTGCTTCATTAACGAGCTGCAGTCTCATCAGTATTTCAGATGCTTTTAATTAATTAAAATATGGCTTCCATTTGAAATTTAATCTTAGACGATCACTTTCTTAGTGTTCTCGTGACTATGGCTTTTCATAAACGGTCACATCAATGTGATTTTACGTCACTTTATGGAGTCAAGATCAACAGAAACATTACAGAAAAATCGTATGGATAAAAATTTTAATTTAACGAAAGGCGATTTAAACCGTGTTATTATAAAGATAAATATTTATGTGAACTTTCATGAACATTATTTCAAAATGAAAATTAACTGTCGGCTGTTAATAGGTCATAAAAAGACTGCCTTCCAATTGAGAATTTGCACATATCTCACCTCTCCGCTCCGCTCGTCTCTGCATCAGCAGAAATGCACTCTTAAGTTTATTAATAAAGCACTTTTTGCATTAAAAATTATTGTATTGTTTGATAAATATGCTTTGCATCTAGCACAGTGTTTTCAAACGAATGAAAGTGTTTTATATCTAAAGCATTCTATTTCATCTTATCTATAAATACTCGTATAATTATAATCTACTTAAAATTATATATTTAAAAATACCCACCTTAGTAGTAAATCGAAATGTATCTAGAAAAAGAAAAATTCGTAATGGTTATAACTATTTTGGTCTGGATGTCTTGACTGATATACGGTTATGGTTATGAGTAACGCAAGTCAATATTAATGCGTAGCGTTCTGATTTAGGCACTTAAGAGAATAGGTACCGGCACTACAGGCATAACAGACATTGTAATAGTCTCATTGAATAGTAATTGAGTGGCAATTTATTGGCTTAGCAACGTTGCAGCTTAATTGGTATTTAATGCTGTCCATAACTTACGTGGCGGGCGCTAGTGGTGAACATTTATGGCGGGATGGTAAAATATCATGTATGCAATTTTGTAATCTTATATGGAGAGTAATTGTAACACATTAGATTAACGTTTGATACTCGTGTTTGTTTACTAATTGACACGAGCACTTAGTAGATAAAACATGCTTTGGAATTAGGAGTGCTTTGAAAGCATTGTAAAGATTTTTGTAAAATGGGATTGAGAACTAAAAAAGAGGAAAATCCGATTCATAGACAGGAAGATAAATCGTATTGAAGCATAATACATAGTTATGTTTCAAGCAAGTAGGTTATTTTTACCTGTAAGTATGCACTATTTTACTAAAATAATGTAATTAGATCTGGCTAATTATTTGTAATATAATACGGCTAAAACGACACACAGTTTTCTGTTAATGTTTACATTTGATAATGTAGATACAACCGTTTCGTTAATGAATTATAATTCCATCTTAATGACTTTTTTGTTTAAAATATTATTCATTTTCTGTTTAATATTACGTATATTCCAAAGACTGATTATTTCAAAATACGCTCACAGCTTTGTTGCGCCAGGAAATAATGATCTTAATTTCATGTCTTATACCCGATTTGGTTGATTAATTTTAATTTACCAATTAATAAATTTCATAATTCGAACTCTTCGTGGCATTTATTAAAGGTGTCAGGTTTTCAAATCAATTTCATTGTCTATTCAAAATTATAGGTCAAACTCAGTCTGAGTTATTGTAAAGGGTAGACCACACCGCCAGCGAGCTGGTGAACGAGCGGGCAAGCTGGCTATATGTTTCATGTTTAAACACCGAAAGCCGTATCGTGAATTGTGACTTAATCCGTACCAACAGCCAATGAGTGTATATTGTAACCAAACGCAAGTAAAACTATACTAAAGTAAAGCCAAATAAGCGAGAGAAAAAAGGTAAACAATGTTTCAGCTGTTTCAAACTTTTTTATTTCAAAATGATTACGTATCACTTCAAGCGCATTCCAAGCAGGAATGAAATTGCTCATAAGATGGCGGATCTGACAGTTTAGAACCGCTGTGCTGACAGCTTCAGTGTACTACGAAACACGCAACGACAGCTGTCGCTCGGCCATTATTGCATAGGTGTGACAAGTGCGACAAGGACAGACAAAATAATCGCTAGTTATCGCAACGTAAATCAGTAATGGTCGCTTTGTTTACCTTTTTTCTCTCGTGTCGTTGGTTTTACTTTACCCAGTTTAGAGTAGCTAGATATACCTATGTATGTATGTGAACCCACGCATAAGGAGTGAGACAGTAATTTAGATTGTAGTGCCAATTTTTTATACTATGTATCCTTAGTATTTTGAAAGCTAATTGAATTTAGTTACATAATATCTCGTATGTAACAAAAAAAAATATAATACAATAACAATTGTAAAATAGAATACAATACACAAATACAAGAATACACCAGACTATATACGCATACTCGACCCATACTCGTATATCCTACATATACACATGAAATAGGTTAATTGACTAAACCTGTTTTATTACTTCTTATCTGTATTACCTCGCACTAAGTTTACAGTACAATTTATGATAATGATAACCCTTAACCTTGCAAATACTATCTCCCAACGGCCCAGCGATATAATGCTATCATGTTATTCATGCGTTAATGAGAGCCTGTGCATATAGATCCTAATAGATCTTGTTAGGCAATGTATAGTTAACGGCATATCCCATGAAAACAACAATACAATACTTTCCTTCACAGGACAACACGTGCAGGGCTAAGATGCCATCCGTATACGGTGCAGAATATAACCTCTAGAACCAAGCGTTTTAGTGACTCATTCCTATGCCGCACCATTAAGACCTGGAACTCCCTGTGAGCTCACGTGTTTCCTTCTTCCTACAGTCCCGGGTCCTATAAGCGGGGCGTGAAAAGGTATCTGATAAGGTCGTCAAACTGAGTGCCGCCACTGTTAACATGGTACATGTTTACGATGGTGACCCTCTTTCCGAGACTTTGCCTTTAGCTTAAAAAATCTTGTAAAAAATACCAAGTTTTCGCAAGTCATTTGTTCTACCATGAAAAGTTGTGAGATCCGTGTAATACCAAGTCGGTTATTAATTTATTCAGTCCCCGCTTATGGGTCCTTCTGTCTTAAGTTGTTACGTAATTATCTAACCTAACAACATCTTACAGTGACCATAATCAATATTAAAAATCTCTAAAAATTTAAATGAATATATTGACTCGGACATCCTATGAAAACTAAATATATCTCACAAGTAATACTTAGGTACATAATATAAATTAGAATGTTTAGTACGTAGTCGAAAATGGCCTGAACTGCTTCGAGAAAAGGATTCGCTTGCTCGACTTGGGGAGGCACTGCCGTGCCCCCGGATATCTTGACTCCAAATCTCGAGAGAAACAGGGTCCTGATGCATGTTGGTTTGATTTATTCCATAATTGGTGCATTTGATCTCCTCCACCACTGTAACATAACTACACTGTAGCACAACTATCTTCTACTATAGAGACACCCGTAAAACGTGTACCTACCTACTTCACATAATAGAGTATATTTTGTTAAGTGACTCGGGTCAAAATATATACTATCCCGGTAACTGTATCACGCAACATTATTACAATCATAGCCTATGCTATGTAGTTTTTGGAACCAATTATCACGCTACGACTAAGGATATTATTGTACGCAACTAAAGATTGTGATTTAACTGATTCCAACAATCTCAAGAGAGTCACACTCGTGCTACCGACCCTGTAATGAAAGTACCTAGTAGGCTAATAACCTACTATTGCAGTCCCTCGGAAAAACTACAGCAGGGTGTTCATTCCACAGCTTGTGTGGGATCAAGTTCCATTCATACCGCACAGTGCGCACCGTTTCTGTAGACCATAAGTATAGACTCTGGCAAACGAAAGATGGCGCAAAAAGTTGGCGCCAAATTTAAAAAATCAACACGTTGCAACACTGAAAATACCTACCCCGAAATAACAGAGTTGATACTAGAATCTTTTTACCCGACCTCGGCGAAGCCAAAAAGAGGGTTATGATTTTGACAGGCTATGTATGTATGTAGGTATGTATGTATGTATGTATGTATGTTCATTTGTTCCCTCATAGCACCTCAACTACTGATTAGAACTGGACATATGAGGTATATACACAAGCGGCTTGGTCGTCCGATGGTTATAGGCTATATGACTGGTCACTCAATCTTGTGTCGCGCCCTCTAGCGCTCATAAGGTACTATGTTAAAAAACTAATTTGAGATAAATATGCCGTGTTTGGTATCAAATGAAAGGGCTTAATAAGCAAATTGCAAATATGTATAAATTATTAGCTTTACCTTGCCCCAAAATTATATAAATAAAAAATAAAGTTTAAAACTAAAACCCGACTACCGAAAAATCACGCTCTAAAAGTAACAAACACGAAAATAGCCGTGGTCGTATGCCACTTACTCTGACAAAACAATATATTCTAGGGAAAAGTGGCATACGACCACGGCTATTTTCTTGTTTGTTACTTTTAGAGCGTGATTTTTCGGTAGTCGGGTTTTAGTTTTAAACTTTATTTTTTTCCTATTAGGCATGCAAGAAAACTAGCTTATTATGGTACATGGCCAGGGTCTGACTAGACTCTGGCCATGTACCATAATAATAGTAGGCTAGTGTTGCAACCTGTTGGTTTTTCAAATTTGGCGCCCACTTTCTGAATATAAGGTCTTACATTTCATTACACTTACATTTATACAAAATAGATCGAAACGCTTGAACTATAATTAGTCGTTGCTGATAACTAAACTTAGTTAATAATCAGTGTACTAATAGGTTCTTGAGTCAGTTTGCATTAATTTCAATTAGATATTAGTTGTAGTAACCTGCTAAATTCTATCAACTCTAATTACTAACTTAATTATAGAAGCTAAGTTACTGTTGTAATTACACTGCAATTAGCAAATTATACAATAATACTAGGAACTGTACCACCAGCCTCAAATAAATATGTTATTGGGTTTTAAATTGGTTCATTAGTATTTCTATTTCACATATTTATTATTCCTGATCAGCTTTTCAAGCGTAGATGAACCTGTATAAATTATGCGCACTTTCAATATTTCTGTAAAATCAATAGATTGTTCAAACACCGGGATTGAAAATAGGGAAACTGTATTTCAAACTTTCCTTGGAACACTCGACAGAAAACAACTCACATTTTTTTAACCGACTTCAACAAAAGAAGGAGGTACTTAATTCGTCTGTATGTAATATATGGAAAACATTATCCTCCTACCTTCGGCAGTCGGGTAATCGTTTTATATCTATAATCCATTCGGTTAGATACTTACATAACAAAAGGCAAACAATCTTGTGGCGACTTTTTATAAAAACACTATTAAGCAAATAAACTAGGCTAACTAACTAACTAGTGATTCAATTTCGATTTTAGTCTTTAAAAATGAGTTTCTAAACAGAAAAATGATAATATACTGAATTTTTAAATAAAACATATTAAAAACACACATCAGGATTGTTTACATTCAGTTAAGTGCCTAATTGTATGGATTAAACATAATATACCGTATACTAATATTAAAAAAATAAAAAATAAAGAAAAAAATAAAAAGTATTGGACCTAAAAAAATATCTTTGAAAATGCCGCCCCTAAGGACAAGGATCTAGGAAAGATCATTGAAGATGGGTTGGAAGAAGATGGGGATGAATTCTTTGTTTACAGTGTAATTGTAATGCAGTCTTTCTAAATGTTCTGATAATTCTACTGCTAATATTACCAGACAGCTACAAGACGACAAACCTCAAAATAAAATCCGTAAACCATTGTATAGTTTTCTCGAGTCTTTCCCTTAACTTTTTAACATAAAAGTTATAACAACTTTCGAAGCCGCAGGTTTTTAAAATATCTTACACAAATTTTCGCGCTATCCATACCAAAGTCGCTAAATATTATAAATAAGCCCTACAGATGTACAAGGGAGGTGCTTTATCCGACCAAGATAGAGCTAAACGTGATGAAACTCATGAACGACATTAAATATTCAACTATTCGCGAATGTTATGAAATGACTAGGAGTTTGCAACCGACCTCAAAATTTAGTTCATATTCAGCCCAAGATTGAGGATAATAGATTCATTAGTTCAGGTAATTGAGGAGTCTCTTCAGGACAGCTTACAGACCAAATGTATATTGAACTAGCTTTTGCCCGGGGATCCGCCCGCGTGGATGTCGGTTATCGCGACCAAACATAGCCTATGTCCTTTCTCATGGTCTAATCTACCCCTATACCAAATTTCATCAAAATCGGTTCAGTAGTTGAGGCGTGAAAGCGTAACATACAGACAGACAGACAGACAGACAGACAGACAGACAGAGTTACTTTCGCATTTATAATATTAGTGGCCATTTTAGTGGGCCAAGTAACTTTATACATTTTAATAGTGTAACACTCACCGGGATATTTAGCACGTTAATATTTTTATTGAGTAGCCGATATTTCGGCGCTGTTTCAAGCACCATGATCACGGTGTACTGACGACCTTTGTATAACCTTTATATATACTCAGGCTTATTTAGTAGGTAACCTAAGATAGGTAACCTATAGATATTACTTTTTCTATATGCAATAACAATACACATACAATATCCATTTGCTATCATTTTCATTTCTTCATCCACTGGAGAGGTTTTGAAACAAGCTCACGGCCTACCTGACCTACCTACCGTTGCCTATGGCAAATTGGCAACTCCAGAGAAGTCACACTATTGCTACTGGCCCTGTAATAACAGGGAGTTTCTGTGCCATCAGTGCAGAAGACAAAGCCTTTGGTGAAGACCAAAGGCTTGTCCTGTAATATGTATGTGTCTGTAATATAAACATACTGCTAAAATAGCAACCAAGCTTTGCTAATGATAAGTGAGCTAAACGCATTTATTTTATTTTCTTATTCAATTTTATTTGCTGAAACAGAACATGTTCTAGCAGAAATCAAATGTATCTAAAATTTTCACACAAAAAATCTGGTATATAAATAACTTAAATAGAGAAGAAAACATATCTTATAGAGCTGATTCAATGAGCCGAATCAAATGTATCAAGCAGGATGTGGTGTACAAAACCAGATATAATATTTTCTATATCGAGTGTCGGCCTGTAATCCAAGGCTTAGGTGAACTATTTTGATATTATTACACACATAATACCTACTAGCTTTTGCCCGCGGCTCCACCCGCGTGGAGGTCGGTTATCGCGACCAAACATAGCCTATGTCCTTTCTCAAGGTCTAATCTATCCCTATATCAAATTTCATTAAAATCGGTGCAGTGTTAAACCACTGCACCGATTTGAGTGAAAGCGTAACATACAGACAGACAGATAGACAGACAGAGTTACTTTCACATTTATAATATTAGTATGGACTAGATGTTTCTCGTGGTTCCACCGGTTTGAATGTCTGATCTCGTTTCCTCGACCCATGGGTATATATTCTAGGCATGAAAATCCTATATGTTATTTCCGACGACCAGTTATTCCCGGTACCAAATTTAAAGTTCTGTTCAACCATTTGAACGGGACCACTATTTACGACCCTCGCTCGGTGTCATGCCCTTGGTCAGATGTTAATCGGAGGTTTACTCAGGTTTACAGCAATAAAATATACTACGTCAATAGACAAGGGAATTCTAGAAAATCCTTTCTTTATGTTTCAAACGGAACTTGACGTTCAGTACCTTCACAGACTGTTCAGAGTTTCACGAACAACGCAACGATAAATAAGATGCACACGACACTTTACAACTAGCCTTATTTCTCTCGTGTCGTAAAAGTAAGCCTGACCTTACGTAATATTTATGTATTAAAGTATTGTTATAACAAATTGCTTTTTAAAAAAATATTTTTTGCAACCCTCAAAATGCGCAGTCATATAAAAATTTAAAAAATATTAAATGAAATATTTCTAATAAATTAATAATGATAGTCTACAAACGAATAACTGTTTTGAAAAATGAGACAGTTAAATATTTATTAAGAATATTGCACATTGATCCCGACATTTCGGATGTTTTTTTTTTAAATTCAACGACCTGGTTTCTATGATTCTTTATAATTCACTAGCTTTTGCCCGCGGCTCCGCCCGCGTGGATGTCGGTTATCGCG
Organism: Eilema sororculum; assembly: GCA_914829495.1. Classification (NCBI taxonomy): domain Eukaryota; kingdom Metazoa; phylum Arthropoda; class Insecta; order Lepidoptera; family Erebidae; genus Eilema; species Eilema sororculum. The sequence goes on along the minus strand of OU618545.1, from coordinate 7,270,816 downwards.
ACGAAACATAGCCTATGTCCTTTCTCAAGGTTTAATCTACCCCTATACCAATGTTCATCAAAATCGATTCAGTGGTTTAGGCGTGAAAGCGTAACATACAGACAGACAGACAGAGTTACTTTCGCATTTATAATATTAGTAGGGATTAAATACAGAAGAACAATGTAAAAACCACAAATTAGCTCTTAAATACATATTATATCTGAGGCCCTTTCTTTTCAAAGTTTAACAAACCTGATTCGTCTCTAGATAGTACACGTGTAGGTATAATATCAAGGGAATGTCTATTAAGTATGTCAATGCAACAAAAGAATACGAGATTGTCCTATCCATTATTTTCATTGAAACAATACACAATCCTATGTATTTGTACAAAGGCTTTAAAATTACACAGCACTAAGAGTGGCTACACATCCAATTTAAGTTCCTCAGCCGGTCCGTTTAAATTTATGCCGGTTAAATCGTACGGTTTGTTTGAAGTAATATATTGAAGTATCAGGCGTGTGGTTAGGATTGAACTGATGGATCACACATGAGTATAGATCTAGGTTTTGAGTTAGATTAAACTAAAACACTTGTTCACAATAGCAATAGGGTTCATGTTAATAATCAAGGATTGTATACAAATTATTTATGTCACGTATGTATTTCATGGCTTTAGCCGATGTTAAGTAGTTATTTGATTTTGATTATTAGTAATATAAAATCAGACCTGAAGGTATTTATTTTATTGTCCTGGGACAATCCAGAAATCTCAAAATAGGTGTATCTCTGAGATTGCAATGGGTTCCATCCCACATAGGTATATATGGTAACGAGGAGGCTGACAAACTGGCCAAACAAGCATTTATAAGTGGCGAAGAAATCGTTGTAACATCTTACTACTCAGAAATGATACCTACCTACAGGAGGAAATGCTATAACATGTGGAAAGAATATTTTAATCAAATATCTCTAGAGAAGGGCATATGGTATAAGATCATACAATGTCAACCTCCTCCGATTCCCTGGTTTGTTAATAATAAGTTACCTAGGAAATATATAGTCATAGCACATAGAATTAGAAGTGGTCATGTTTTATCAAATAAATTTAGATATTTAATGCGTATAACAACCTCTCCAAATTGCGAAACTTGTGGAGTAATGGATGACGTACAACACATCCTTATGGAATGCGCGCGCTACCAGACTGGAAGAGACCAACTGATGGTAGACTTAGAGGTGAATAAGTCAGACATAGGTGCCTTCCACAGAATACTGACCACTCCTAATTCGGAAGAAGCATTCTATTTATATATAATGCTTTCTATAGTACCTACTTATTGTTTTAGTTTTTAATACTTGTTTTGTAGAGATAATACAATATGTACTAGCAGGGCGACATATACTTATTGTATAAAGTCCTTAAATAAAGAGAAAAAAAAAAAAATAGCAAATGACATAAAATGGATGAAAAACAAGAGCAAAGCGTCTGGAAAAGAGGATTCCACTTTTCCATTGTTGTGTCGTAAACCTAACCTGTGAGGAATAGACAACAACCCTAGCTGAATAAAAAGGGAACCGTGCTGAATCTTTTACTGACAACAAATTGAAAATGAAAATTGTCATTAAACACGGGCCAAGAAAGCCATTTCATTATTCTTCACAAACCATTCAAACAACGTTATCAGTTGCATTCCCATAAATCGGATAAGAATAAACAACCGGATCGGAACTGTGATTTATGTTTTCGTCCTTAATACTCAATTTCCGTGCGAGTTAATTTCTACTTTTGATGAAAATGCGGCGACGTTTCCACTGGCTTTTGTTTGAAAATTAGAGACAAATGAATGAATGAACACAATTAATAAATGAACCTTAGTGCCTGGCAATTTGGGCTGATATAAATTTCAAGGTTTGTAAGGCAATTAAAATAGAATGATTTAATTCTTACTGTACGGTTTATTAATTGGAAAATATTGCAATTTGCGTAAAAATGCGTTGCGCAAAACTGCAATCTCAAAATGTAATATTATAAAAGGTTGTAAAATATTGCAAATTGGATAAAAATGCGTTGCTCAAAACTGCTTTCTTAAAATTGCAAAAGTAATGTAAACAAACTAATATTATTGCCCTGTAAAACTTTCGTAAAATGTCTACACTTATAATTTACCATTTATTTATAAAATGTACCTATCATTCATTTATTTACCACTTTGCTTAGGAAGTTTATATAACATTCAACCAACGAAGAATTCTTCGCCCCAAAACCATTCTAATGATTTATTTATTTCTTTTACATTACTCTTTCAATTTTTTCCGGTACATTTGGCATTTCCATTGATCACAAGAATAAATACACCATTAACCATCTATTTGCTTCAGTCCTTAGTCCTTACACACCTGACAAGCTTCCTTTACCGTCATTATAAGTTTCATACAAGAGCAGTTTCGAGTGATTATTTCTGGCCTTTCTGTCCAAAACATCACAGATCCAAGTCGTTACAAGTTTTGCAACCCCAACCAACTTGCCCTCTAACACTTTCTAATATATGGTAATTTAATAACATTTTTTTTACTGTTTTCGTATCTACTACAAGGAAATATCAAGGATAGCCGTGGTCGTATGCCACTTACTCTAACAAAACAAATATTCTAGGGAATTCAATTGTTACTTTTTAAAGCGTGATTTTTCGGTAGTCGGGTTTTAGTTTAAACTTTATTTTTTATTTAAATTATTTTGAGGCAAGGTAAAGCTAATAATTTATACATATTTGAAATGTGCTCATTAAGCACTTTCATTTGATACCAAACACGGCATATTTATCTCAAATTTATTTTTTAATACAGTACCTTATGAGCGCTAGAGGGCGCCACACAAGATTGGGTGACACGTCATATAGCCTATAACCATCGGACGATCAAGCCGCTTGTAAAGATACCTCATTTGTCCAGTTCTAATAAGTATTTGAGGAGCTATGAGGGAACAAATGAACATACATACATACATACATACATAGCCTGTCAAAATCATAACCCTCCTTTTGGCTTCGCCGTAGTCGGGTAAAAATAGATTATATCCTGGTCACAACTAAATAGGAGTGACTACCATTACATTCATATTCGGTGCATTGCAAATACTCATCAAAGTGTATTTTTCTTGAATAACTACGCTGTGCAAATCAATCAAGTTAATGCAAAAATACAAAAAGATTGTCTCGTTAAGAAATAAATACCAAACTATAAATCAAATCAAAGAAAAGCATAAAAACCCCAGACAAAAATATCGGTCCAAAACTTGATACAGGTTTCTTACTACATAGTAAAACTGACAGTAAATGAATACTTTGCTTTGCTTTTTGCGGGTTTCGTTGGATCTTACGTGTGCCTGGGGACTTTTATGATTTAGCTTTGTCTGGTAACTTTTACGTTCCAGCCATTTACTCACAATCGAGATAGAAACTGGTACGTCGACGGCAAAATGTTTACTCAGATGTGAGTTTTGAGTTTGGAATCTCATAACTCATAACCAAGATTCCAATAAAACAGTAGATCAATATGTATTATACTTAACTCGTGACAATAACGTATGTTTCTTGTTCCAGGCAAATGAAGCTCGATAGTATTTAAAACGAAGAATTAGTAAATGAAACTTAATTACGTACAACTTACAAAGACTACCTATATAAATTTATTTTCTCCTAAAGTGTCACGCCCTTTCCGGGAAGATAACAACAACATCAAAATCTTTTGTGCAAATATTCCATGAATTTATAAATTAAGTTTCAATTTATTACAAATTGCCTTTCGTAGAAGATGATAAAAGATCAGATGAGCAACTTAAAATATATTTCATAGAATAAAAATAATTTATTATAGTGTTACACAGAAACAAATATTTAATATTCAAGTATAATATTGGATTTGTTAATTATATAATTAGCTAAGAAACATTAGTCGGAATTTGTAGAAAGATAATAATAAGATCAAAAAGATAAATACAAAAATGATAAGTTAATTGTTAATCTTACATACCTGGCGAATCTGAGCGTTGGTATACTTATCAGAAGTACTTTTCAACTTATTCAAACATAGCCAAAGGCACTGTGAAACTTTTAATTAAGTTACCTAAATATTAATTAAGATTAATATTTCAGGTGAACGTTCTCACAAATTATTATAACTTAAAAGGCTACCCTAAATACTAATGTAATATTTAAATCTAGGCGAGTTCTGGCTCTAGCCAGTTAACTAGCTAGTAACTAGTGCTAGGATGCCCAGTAAATCCACCAACCTTTGCTACCATGAAATCTTAAAACAGACGAGAATTGAACAGCTACCTTATATCGTACCATAAACGCCATGAGCATCAGGTGAGACCACAGATAACCTAATAGTTGGAGTTGGCGAGACTGCAATTGCCTGGTCAGTGATCACGTGATTACAATTTTGAGCGGATGACAGTGTTACAATGTTGAACCATGAAGTGATTTTTAGAAAAATATTTTAAACCGTTTAGTTTTATGGCATTGGTGTAGATGCGTTGCTGCCAACGCCAAGATTATTAGGGCGCGCGGTAACAGCGGTGGTAAGACACATAATTGGGGAATGGCTAGAGAGGCCACACGGAAGCCTCTTGTATCGACTGACGCAGATTGTCACCGGGCACAGGTGCTTCGGGCGATGTCTGCGTCTGATCGATAAAGAGCCAATGCCTGAGTACCAAAACTGTGACGCGACCGAGGATACGGGGCTGCACACGCTCACCGAGTCAGACTCGTCCGGCTTGAGAGACACTGAGGCCCTGGTAATGAGAGTTCTCACGCTTGCCACGCTGCTTCTTGCCTAACGCGGCGTAACGTTAGCGGTGGCGTGAACGAGACAGACTCGCCTACCACGCTGCCCACGTGCTCAGGCGACTTGGGCGTCGTCGGAGGGCACAACTGACCTCCATTCTCCATGAACGCGGGCCTGGGGATGATGGTTGGAGTCTCGCCGACATCCCCCAGCAGCATGATAAATAGAAAACCTGGCATTTTAGGTGCCAAGTTGAGCTGCTCTGCGCTTGGCAGTTGTAAGAAAAGTCGATGGCAGAGATCCTGGGGTCTGATGTACCAGTGCCAGCGATAATTATGTCCTTTAGTGCAAGCAACGTCTAGCAACGATTGCTGCGTCAACGTAGCTAACGGCTGTTGTAAACGAAACACGGAAAGTTATTTCGTGGTATTTATGACTTCGATTCTTTTCATTTCTTATTCAATTTTATTCCGAATAACGAAAACTTTTTGAGTGTCTCGCAACTATTTGAAAATTCATGCGTGGCAAGATATGAAAGGCAAGTAAGATTGGCTGATTATTTTTTGCTGATTGAATATTTAATGCGTGCTTTATAGTTAAAGCCCGTTCGTTAAGCTTATCATCATTATCATCACTATCACACCATAGTATAAAACAAAGTCGCTGTCGCTGTCTGTCCATCCCTATGTATGCTTAAATCTTTAAAACTACGCAGCGGATTTTGAAGCGGTTATAGATATAAATATAATAATAATAAATAAATAAATAAATAATAATGCCTACATGCCTAATATAGTGGAGGGTGTAACGGGAACGGGATCTGACGCCACGCGGGCGGAAAAAATGGCGGTACGAAGATCGTCGCTTCAGCTATCTTTTTGTATTATTAGATTTTTTCAGATTTTTAACTAAACATTCAATTAAATTCTGATTTGTGTTCTGGGGCGTATGTTCCATGCTTACCCTACACAGACTACTTGCTTACCTAATTATAATTGATCCTACTAAGTAATATAATATATACCTATTTTAAACACATACATCTCAAGGAAATAAAATATCTTTTGAAGTTGGTTTAATAGCGTTAAGATATACCTACAAAAAAGATTGGTAAAAATCCCTATGTAAACTGTTGCCAAAAATTCAATTAAATATAACAAATAGAAAATGCACGTTTACTGCGTTCACTTCGCTGCTTCTTTTAGATTATATCAATACGAATGACTCGTGAACAAACGAACGCTGAAAGGAGGTAGAAAGTAAAAAATATTCACGTAATTCGCATACAAAATGGAATACGCCGCGTGTAATAATGAAATGCCATTTTCTGTGTGTTTATTCTTCTTTGAAGAGAAATGATAGGTGAAATAGAAGCATATGATAGATATGTATGAATACGATTGTATTCAAATGTGGATATCGAATATTGATTTTATGATAATACTATGGGTTTGACGCCATTTTTACTGCATAGCAACTTGAAAATTTAAGATTATTCTTGAAATATTCTAACAAATGTGTTGTTCGTCAGCAACATTCATTGCTATGCAGTACTTTGCATATGTGATAACACGGATGTAACGTCCAAACAGACCGATATAGACGAGAAAAGATGGCAGCTCGTCACTGAACTTAAACGGATTCTGAATCACATTTCCCAATGGGGCCCCGAGAACCTTATTCAAAGCCAAGAAGACCCAAGCATGCGCGTTTACACGGTATTTTCCGTCCTGCCTCTCCTCTCCCTACTCTTGGGCTCTAGCAGGATAATTGCCATTGTAGGACAGTATCAATAAAATCAGAAAAGATTTTTACTGTATACTGAAGAACAAAAATAATATCGAGAACGTCATTAAAATCAAAATATTAATAGAAAATTTTACGCCCTGTGTATTTTTTTATGTGTAAAGACTAATGACTGAACAGGATGATATGATTTTTCAAGCCGAAGCAACGTCCTCTATATGAGACACATCTACTATTCCATATACGAATAATGTAACAGTTTGAATCAAAACAAAGCCTATTCCCTTCTTCAGTTACGATCGAGATACAAATATAGTTATGACATCTCTCATTTAAGCAAGAACATGCCAAATTTTATGAAGTTCCTCTTCTGTGATCTAGACAAATTGTGGGAATTCCAGATAAAATATAATATGAACGTCTCGATCGTTTTGAGGCTACAACCCAATTGTCTGAAGGAATCGTTAGCGATCCAAACAATTGATCATGAATAAGTGTTTTCCAGGTCGACCTTTAGCCTTGAACCGTTCATAATATTAATATCGTTATTTTGTAATAAATTGGACGCCTCTTTCTTCTGAATATCATCTTAAGATAATTAAATTCCATTCTGTCCAATGGTAATCAGGAGTCCATTTACTTATTGCGTTCATAACTTGTCGAAGAGCTTGACAGTTTTGTAACTGATTTATTTGGAAAATGTTGAAATGTGTTTCAGGTATTAGTACTGTTGACAAGTCATTAATCATTTTATGGAAGAACAAAATTCCAAGAACGTGCTTTAAGCTAAGCCCGCTTTCTAATTTCTGAAGTTCGCGTAGGGAATTTCTGAGCAGCTAAGAGCGGTAGATGAAATAATATGACGTTGTCACTGATCCTATTGAAGTATTTTTTTATCAAAGTTATCCCTGGTGTTGCACAAGAGCTTTCCTTCACAAGGGCCGTGGGCTGGTCCGCAACCTAAGTGGCGTAAAAAAACTCTATGACTTAAATTTATAAAGAGCTCTTCCAATTAGTCCCGCCCTCTCCTTTCATCCACAGGACATCCACGTGCAGGACTTAGCTGTCACCCGCATACGGTGAAGAATATACCTTCTAGAACCAAGCAGTTCGGTGAATCATTCCTATGGCACACCATTAAGACTTAGAACTTCCTGCCAGCTCACGTGTTTCCTTCTTCCTACAAACCCGGATTCTATAAGCGGGGCGTGAAAAGGCATCTGATGAGGCCGTCAAGCTGAGTGCCACCATTGTTAATATGGTACATGTTTACGATGGTGACCCTCTTTCCAAGACTTTACCTTTAGCTTACTATCAGGCAAGGTGAAGTCAAATTAACGTGTCCTTTTATTAAAAAAAAGTTCCATGCATGCTTTTTGAACTTTTACGTTGCTTATAATGAATCTTGTCTTATTTTCCATTCCCAAAGATAAGAAAAACAAAACGAAAGCTAACGTAGCTATTTTCCTACAGCCTTTGTGAAAATACTGGAACATTTAACAGATCCTATGCAAGCCAAACAAAGAAGTTATAGTTTCGATCAATATTAATAGCCTAGCGTCTACATGTAACATAACTATTGGCACCGTGCCAGATAGCGTCAGCAAGGAAATGCCAAGGAAATTTATAGTTACGCACGAAAACGTTTCGTGTAGAAGTGGCTAGCCACAAAGTTCTCCCGAGAGGAAAGTAGGGCCATGTGATAACAGCGTGCCTGTAAACACCATATCAGTTTTAGTTTCTCCACGAAAATTGATAGCTGTGGTCCTTCGTTGTTTTCTCCGAGGTAATATTAAATAATATGTACGTTAGGATGAAGAAGATTAACTCAGAAAACTGCTCAACGCACTTTATGTAATTATTACTTTTATTGTATCACAATAAGTTGTTTTTTTATAAACTTTTATTGGGGCAATAAAGCTTAACATCATTTTAATATTTACCTTATAGGTGTGATACTAAAATAATATTGTCTGAGTAAGAAATCTGAAATCAGTGACGGAAAAAAACATTCGAAAACATTTGTCTCTGTGGCATCGTGTGACACTGTGATTTTTAAGGCATACTGAACTGGGTCATCCGGGGTGCAAGCGATATATCGAAGACAACCTAACCTCAGGCCACGACCCTCAGTCGGCGCGCAGTTTTTGTCGGTTCGAGCCCGACATAACCTCCCCTTCCGGCTCTAGCGTTGGAGGTATCCATGGGGATTTCCGCACGAAAAAAAAGGTAGAATACTGATTGCATAAACTCCTAGAAATCCTCCTCAGTCAATCAGTCCATCTGAGTGTCAGTACTAATTACATATAAGGGTCTGTTCTGCTGTCCATCATTATTGGATTACCTTGGTTTTTACGGGTTTAACGTCTAATCCTCCAACCCTAAAACTTGCATTAGGCATCTGCCTAATCCAGATACCCATATATCTGATGGGTATCTGCTGATTGACGGATGAGTCCCTGATAAACCGGCAGGCTTACAGGTCAGGTTGGTTTGGGCTCCATACATTTCTCATTAAAAACTATAGTAAATATAAGTAAATAAAGTTAGATAAGTCATTCCTATAAAGAAAACTTTAAATTGAAATCGAAAAGCAAAACTTTATTTCAAAGTTAAACGAATTCTTTGAAAATTCTATTAAATATACGAAGAATGAGAACTTCCAATCAGAAACGCTTCGTCTAATAATACAAGCGTAACGAGCAAAAGAAAAATACTTAAGTAACAATCCGCCTTTAAAAGTAGCATTGTGACCCGAATTTCATCTTTATCATATTAAAAAGTTAGTATACAAGGTCCATTTTTTTCTGTAAACCAATTTCCTCTCTCCCTTTTAAGGCTTCATTGCAAAAGTTCAAAGGCAGCCATTGATTAACTTGGAACGTGCAAATCGCTGTTTGAAATATATTTGTGAGCCCCGATTGGTCACTTTCCAACTCGAATGAGTTTTCATTGGCTCGATACAATCCTTTAAAATTAATGTGCAAGACTATGAGCTAGTTGTGTAGGGACTTTACCCTTACCTATGCTTCCTAATAATCGATGAATGGATTATAATTTAGAAATGTGAGGAGATTAAGGAATATTTTAATACTTACTGATGGGACCAGCACGTGCAAACTTATGACAGATTACACGTTGGAATGAATTTGTTACAATTGTGTTTGTATGGGAGGTTGATGTTCTTCCGACACAAAAAAGGACCTTCCGATCAGGTTCTCCTACAAACTGCACAGCATTATCAGTCAATCAGTGCAAGAACATTTAATTTGTTCTATTCCATGATGTTGCTCTGCCCACTCAGCCAGCTACGGCTACGATTCGATGGTCTACACGGTACGATGACTAGCACGGGATAGCATAGTGCCTAAATAATCACAGAGAAGTCATATTAGAATTTACTATCATCATCTCACTCTCAAATGAGAGATTTAGGATCGGATGTATGGGGCCCTATAACGTATATCTGTGGGCCTTACTAATATTTTTGAAGTCCAAATCAAACTTAGCTACACCTACTGTTAAACGGACGAGGCTATCTCTAATGCAAGTGGTCCTCTCGGGTTTGAGAGGTCAGATGATATTTGCTCTCGCAAAGGATCCCGAGGAGGGCCAGACCATAAGGAATGGTCCTGGGTCAGCCGGAGTGCGAGGGATATGTTGAAGATAACGTCACCTCCGGCCTAGCACCACGATCATCAGTCGGCAAACGGTTTTAGTTGGTTCGAGTCCGACATAACCTGCTCCGGCTGGGGAGGTTCCGTGGGGATATGGCACGAAAAAAAAATCACAAAGGATAACTGTGATAAGTCGAAAGCGAGCATACCCCGGGCATAATAATATTTAAGTTTAGTGTTTGGTATACAAAATCATGAGCCAATTCAACATTATGCGTATTTTTCCCTGCTCGGATAAAAACAGACTAGTAGATGAAATAGTACTGTATGCCTAACCCAGTGCCAAAGAATATTTTTATGGCGTGTGGTAACCTCAATTCAGTATAATCTTACCGTGCCACGATACGCTGTACAAACTGTAGAGCACAAATATAGATAAAGTTGGTCTCCTAAGGGATTCAGTATCGTTTGTGAGTTTAGGACCGTCAACAATCCTCAGGGGTGTCTTGGTACGTCTATAACATTCTGTGGTCTAGGCTCAAGTGTAGTGTTAATAAATGTTCTCTAAATACACTATCCAGAATCTAGTTGTGCATTTGGAGTAGTATTAAAATGACTGAGGCGTTTGACGTCATCGGCTTTAACTAATACTATGACCCGGGTTATAATCGCTTGTATGAGATTGAATTATTGATTGTTTCCTGAATTTATACTGTCCCGTTACTATTTAGCATTTACCGTTAGGTTAGTGACTTGTACAGCCATTTACGAATTCATTTTAAAAAGAAAAATTATGTGAAGGCTCGCCCTGGGGATACAGGCTAGTTGCTTTTATTAAGATTAATTTCGAACCTACCATCTCTCAATTGCTAGTTCAACTATAGCCTTTTTTGGTATAAGTATTTATTAATATAGAATAGACAAATCATTACAGCTAAGTTATGTTCAGCAGGAACCAAATTTCATATCGCTATGTCACGTTATACTCCTTACGTGACCTGGATAATATTTATTATACAAAACAACAACAAATCACATACATACTCGTATATTAAGGCTATATTATATCCCTAAAGGGGTAATGGGCGTAATGATCCACATTTCACAAGTTATGGTTTTGTTGGTTCCACAAACAGACAGACATCTGCGGTAGCCTAGTGGTATGGGTAATGGACTGCTGAGATGAGGTCTCGGGTTCGATCCCAGGTTTACCAAATGGCACACACAAATGACTTTTCGATGCTTTTCGAATTTGTGTGTATTTATCGCAGGTTTATAAGTACCCGGTTAATGCCAATAGGCTCGCCACCTATTACATTGGGACCTAAACATAAACTGGTGAAATGTGGGTGCTAGCACCTCTGCCTACCCCTTCGTGGAATACAGGCATGAGTTTATGTTTATGTTATGTTTATGGTTCCACAAAATAAATAAGACAAGAAAGAGTCTACGGGACCCAAGTTAACCAAGACGGGAGGTATGGGTTGAATCGGTGCAACACGTAATTACCTAACAGTAAATTCTGTGATTGTTAAAAAACTATTAAGATTAACATGGGTCTTAGATCAGTATGAATCACACAGTAGCAGCATTCTCATTTCTTCGCAATCATTGAGTCATGATATATGTTTTAATCACGAACTAGATAGATCACTTAAGCAAAGTAAACCTGAAAAATACAACTAGATACTTAAAAACTCATTTATTTTGAATATGTATCTAACTTTTAAAGAATCTAACTTTGCTAAGTTTAGTCAACATTGCCAATATCAATTTCGTCATGTAAATAATTCAACACGATTTCATTCACGTCTTCATCAAACTTTTATTTCAGCTTTTATATGTGAAAGTATATTTGAAACTTTTATTTTAATAAGTTTTAGAAAAGAAAGCTTTCTTTTAGGTACCTATTAATTTGGTTCAGAGCCAACATTCTAAAACATTTACTGACAATCGTTTGGGTAGAAACTTTGAGATTTCATTTGTTTGTCGATTCGTTGAGGGGATCGGCATGGCAACCGAATGGAAGCTAGATTGACTTATACCAATGTCAGAGCAGCGCCAAAGAATAAGTTTATATTTTTGCCAACTCTTTTCCTCATCAAGAGCTATAAAATACCTACACACAGTACTGAAACACAACACAGTCACCTGTATTGTGTTTTGCTATGAAAGATAGATATTATTGAATCAGGAGAACATTAATTTAAAGTCATCAGCGTTACTGGGCGCCCCTTTGGTGTTGCACAATTACGATAAGCTACAGTAACTGCTTCAATGAGGCGGACTGTGTGCTTGTCGGCCACCTAAGTGATAACCAAAATTAAATGAAATCCTAAACAAATCACAATAAAAATTTTCCAATTCAGTTCAGGTAGAAATATGACCGAAAGGGTGCTGAAAGAGAATCTGGCACTCTGAGATTTCAGACAAAAAACAACATATCAATTAGGCAGTTCCGCAGTTTATTTTGGTATTAAAAAAATGTGGCAATATTAATAATTCGTCAGATTGGGGTTTAACAGATACTTCACTGAATTTTTTCTCAGCCCGGTATCGATAATGTGATCGCACAGAAACTAAGCTAAAATAAACTCTTGAGTAACCACTAGCTGAAATTTTTTAACCATGAGTTTATACTCATAGTTTTTTATGACAATACGGGACTTCACGTGATAAAAAATTGACTTAGGTACTTTTGCCGACTTTATCGCGTGAAGTCCCGAATTTTCATAAAAACCATACTAGCTGAGAGTAGATACTGTACTGTATGCTCCTATGAATAAACAAATTTATTTGAGTGGCCATAACCGTTAAGCCACTGATCCGATTTGGATCAATGCTCGGTCGATGTTGGGTAATAGCAGTGTTCTCTTGCCGTATTTTGAATTATACCAACGTGAACACGTCAGAGGCGATGTATCCTTGTGTACGATCACAGAACAGAAAATTAGAGATGCAAATATGTGGAAAATTCACTGTACCTATTATTATATTAGTGATTTATTTATATACCTTCATTAGTATAGCATCTACTAGAAATTATTTTTAGTTGCCCCATCCAGAAAGTAATAATTTGGAGCCCCAAGACCACCTCCAGAGCTTTACAAATCTCACCGTCAAGCCGGGCAGAACTGGATGGCAGTACTGTTTACTGTGTGTAACTGTTTCAGTGCACTGAAACTTGGTCCCTCACTATGGGCCTTATGAGTAAGCTCAAAGTAGCCCAACGAGCTATGGAGAGGGCTATGCTCGGAGTCTTTCTGCGAGATCGAATCAGAAATTAGGAGATCCGTAGAAGAACTAAGGTTATCGACATATCCCAGCGGATTAGCAAGTTAAAATGGTAGTGGGCAGGGCACATAGCACGGTGGACTGATGACCGATGGAGTCGGAAAGTTCTCGAGTGGAGGCCACGTGTCCAGTGCAGCGTAGGACATCCACCCACAAGGTGGACAGACGACCTCATTAAGGCCGCGGGAACGCGCTGGATGCGAGCTGGTCCTACCGGTCTTATTGGAGATCTATAGGGGAGGCCTATGTCCAGCCGTGCGCTTCCTATGGCTGAAATGAGGATGATGATGATGACAGTACCTAAGTGAATTGAAAGAAGGCTCAGAAGATGATATTAACTCTTTTTGCTTTTCACATGTGCCTGAACCCCATTAGTTTCACTAGATCATTGTAATCAATTAACAATTCACTTTCACCGTACTACTCTGAGAGATTACAAGATTACGTAAACGCAACCACGTCTTAAGCGTTTATCTTCTCACCCTTTTAAACAAACCTGGCCTTAGAGTACTTTAATTGAGTATTTAAGGGTTATAGAATGGGAAGCTTCGGATCGTTGATATTGTTATTACTTAGGAATTGGGTTGTTGTTATCGTGTGGTAATGCAATTGTATCGTAATGAACATTTAAACGCGGCGTAACATGTGTTGGGTGTTTGCTATTGGTGTAAAAAAGCTTTTAGTGCAATGAGATTTCTTGTATCAAAACCAATGCGAAGTTTTTGTTAATAAAGCAATATTATGTAAGTATGTGAAGGTGAGGTCATATTTTTAGCATTTGGCAAATGTTAACAATAACATAGGGTTAAATAGTTCATCAAAATCATACAGCCTCCGTAGCGTAGTGGTAGTGAACGCGGCCGCTAGTTCAAATATTTGTATGCATGAATATGGATATTTGCATTAACCTGGTCGTGCCTCGGAGAGCACGTTAAGCCGTTGCCGTCGGTCCAGTCGTTACGGGTGGTTGGAGCCCTCAAAAGTTCAACAACTGGTCTAACTGCAATGCTTTAATATCGCCTTTGTGTTGTTGAGGTCAGATGTCAGTCGCTTCGCAGAAAATATTGAAGTTCAGCCAAATCTGCAGTTGAACTGGTGGAGTGGATTCCTGACTCCATGCTTCGGATGCGACTGGGATTGGCGCTAGGATGAAGAAGAAATAGTTCATTATATTGTACTTTTATAAACCTTCTAGATACCTACATGAAAGACAACGCTACTGTCTTGTATATTGTCAAATGTTGCTGTCTATTTATGCGTTAATAGCAAAGCAACGGATCCGATACCAATTAAAATTGCTCCAGCATTTTTCTACCAGATCTGAATTGCCTCTTACCGCCTGGCCACGGCCACCTGCTGCGCGAATTGCAAACTACGACGCGATAGGGCGACCAGTTGCGTAAACAAATTCATGAAATTGTATACCAACCTCACAGAGTGACCTTTTACTTTTTAAGTCTTTAAAGGGTCTGTGACGCACGACGCCCACCTTGTTATGGTTATCTTTTGCGTTATGGTAATCGTTTATCGTACTTTGAGAGCCGTACGAGCCTATTACGTAATCACAACCACGTTTTAAATAGAGTTGTACCTTTTCACCCTTTCAAATAAGCCGGGCGTTAGAGGATTTTCATTGAGTATTTAAGGTCTACTGAATTGATGCTTCGGGTCGCTGAAAATATTATTACTTCGGAATTGGTTTGTTGTTACCGTGTCGTAATGGAATTGCTACGTTTTGTATAAAAATGTACCTATATTTTCACCGTGGTTTTAGAATGGTTTGCTGAAATAGGGATTTTTGTATAGGTATATTATACGTTATTAATCTTAATGCAATATATAAATTACATATCATTGTTTGACAGCCTCTGTGGCGTGGCGGTAGTGCATGCGACTGCCACGCAGGAGGCGCGGGTTCGATTCCCGCGCAGTGCAAATATTTGTATGCATGAATATGGCTATTTGCATTGGTCTGGGTGTTTCTATGTATAATATTTATGTATTTACAAAAAAAAAGTATATAAGTATGTTTATCCGCATTCTAGATTCCATAACACAAGCTATAAAAGCTTACCATGGGTCTAGATAGCGTTGTGTAGAATGTTGTGGAATATTTATTATATTTATTATTGTCATTTTTAAGCTATCGCGGTGTAAACTCATTGTTATTTTATGCAAGTTCAGGACTTCACGCGATAAAAACTTCCACTTACAAAAAGTAAGCGGAAGTTTTTATCGCATGAAGTCCCGAACAAACAAAAACAACAATTACATGTCATTGTCCGCGATGGACTCCTAAACTACTGAACCGATTTAAATCTAATTTGCACACCGTGTGCAGTTTGATCCAACTTGAAAGATAGGATAGCTTACATCTTAATTTAGCGATAAGTGGCATCCACGTGGAGGGAGCCGCGAGCAACAGCTGGTTTAATATAGATCTTACATAATGAGTTGTAGTGTACTTATTGTTACGTCAGGATGGTGAAGATAGCTTAAACAATGATCGATGATTGAATAACTACTTAAATATTTAATAAGTTTAGTAAAAAAAACTGAGTGAGACAAAATCGTTTATGTAACTTCAGTCACCAACAATACCAATGGCGTCTATTTTAATTATATTTGAACGTAATTGTTTATTTTCTAAGATTAAAACCGAAAAGAACAAAACGAAGGATTTTATCACCCAAAACTATTTTCTAAAATTTACTCGGAACTTTTGGTGCTCCCATTATGCCAAAGCCGATATAAATTATGCTCTAACAAAGGCAACGATTGTTAGAACCGCATTATACCGATCCAGCATATCCAAGAGATCCCAGGCTGGATTTCACCGGCGAAAGCTCGAATTCAATTTAAACTGAGCTAGCACGGTTTCATCAATGATATTAAGATTAGTTTAGTTAAACTAGTAGGTAGATATACACTGTTGAAATCAAGACTAAGTACATAGTGCTGAAACATGAAAGCTTTATGTTTGACTAGCTTATGCCCGCGGCTCCGCCCGCGTGGATGTCGGTTCCCGGCAACTATTCGAATTTTTCTCACCTTTTAAGCCTTCCCTAGACCTACACGAACATTTCAAGACCAAGATAAGATAAATCCGTTCAGCCATTCTCGAGTTTTAGCGAGACTAACGAACAGCAATTGATTTTTATATGTATAGATAAATTTTAACACCACAAAGGTTGAAGGCGTAGTTGGAGAACCAAGTTGGAGTTTTAGATATCGATATGTGTTTTGCGAACACCTTCAAATATATGATGCATTTAATAATAGAGACAAGACTAGGTAATAAAAAAATATCACCCCGTATAAGGCTCCACCAATCACCAAGACCCTCGGAGTCTATCCA
Source organism: Eilema sororculum (assembly GCA_914829495.1). Taxonomy (NCBI): domain Eukaryota; kingdom Metazoa; phylum Arthropoda; class Insecta; order Lepidoptera; family Erebidae; genus Eilema; species Eilema sororculum. Next base: position 7,254,025 of record OU618545.1, on the reverse strand, counting down.
ACTTCACCAGCAAGCCTAGCCTAGCATACTTACTTAGTTCAAAAAGTTTTTACACATTTACGGGTACAGTAGGTACTCTGGCCGAAATTAGAAAAAAAATGTCAATTCAAATTTAGAACACCGCGAGACCAAACATTACTTTGACAGTCGCAATTTCAATTTTGACGTGAGCATGTAGAGATTTGTTCTTATATTATAGTTTATAAATTTGATATTTTTTTCGCCATCTTACACTTAGGTTAGTAAAAAGAAAATGCAATCTGTTGTGACATTTGAAAAGCCATTGCCGCATCTGAGTTTAGCAGATTGGGATGCCAGATTATATGGTTTACGGGTAAGCATTTTATACAAGTTTCATAAATTTTCTAGCATTAGAAGTAAGTAAATTTACAAAAGGGAAAAAGGAGAAAAAACTACTAACTTTCTGCGGCCAGGTATGTTTACACAAAACTTTATTTAGACATTAATAAGTGCTATTACTGACAGAATAAGTTTGTGTAGGTACTGAGAGGTACTGAGTAATCATTATTTTTAAACTATCGCGTTTCCTGATATACAATAATGTTTACTACTGTTAGCATTGTTGTATATCATTATTAATTATCATTATCACTATCATTATTTATATCATAGCCTTAAAGGTCTTTATAAATCCCCGAAGGGGTAGTCAAAGGTATATTAACACCCACATTTCGCCAACCACAGGGAGAATATGGGGCCTTATTCTACTACACTTATTAGGTATAATCAATTGAAAATATCAAAAATAGATACCATACCGACCGTATAGGCGCTTACTCCATTATACCGCTAATATACCAAAGCCAAACATTTCAGCAATATTGGACCTATATCGCCATTTTGCTTCATAAACAAGATCTCATCGGTTACTCAATCATTTTACGGCTGGCTCCATGTGTATGTGAATTAGAAAAGTTTTATTATATCTCTGTAGTCCTGAAGCTGTGTGATCAGCCCGAGCAAACGCTATCAATAACTCAGTTTGAAAAATGATGTTTAACTTTTTTTATCTAGAATTCAATTAGAATTTATCAAAGTTTGGTTATTTAAGGGCTGGGAACTAGGTAGGTGAGTACTTAACCAGGTTAGTTAACATAGGATATAATGTTGAAAAAAATGATAATGGTGTTAGGTTTAAAGAGAATACCTACCTACTAGCAAAGTGTGATTAATCGCGTTATTTGAATAGTTTTTGTAAAAAAGTGCATATCTGAAAACATCTAGGAATATCCATAAAAGCAAATTAATATATATCTTGGTTAGTGGAGCGCTATCTAAGGATATTTGCATGAAAGAGTTTAAACTCCTCATTTAAATATCAAGATCAAACTATTTTATCTGGATACTCGTTACAGACTCAACGCCAATAAATCTCAAAAACCGTCAATTTTCAGTCAGTCTCAGCGCTATAAACTTAACTATCAGTAAGAATAAAGTAATTATACTCCGTCCATTATATTATTGTATTTTAGACAGCTCACTGACAGTAGCTGGTATAACTTTGTTCTAGCGTCAACACCTGACAATCCTAACAAAAATTAGGCGCCAATAAGTCATTTTTCATTGAGAACGTCACGTCAGCCAGAAAGCAATTTTAGGGATGTAGTCTATCGACTGTGTTTTTACTAATAACTTGAAAATGTCACAATCGATATCGACTACAGAAAATAATTCTTCTAACAAAATTTTCCATAACTGGCGGTTTTTAACCGATTTTTAAACAACAATTCGCATGTTTATAATTTTTTATATTTGTATGATTTTTACGGAAAAATTATTTGTAACTTTTTTATTTGAAAGAGGTTTATTCCAAAATGGTCCCACTTAAATTGCATAATGATCTGATCATAGGTTTCAGAGACAGACCACGGAACTCTTCAATAAATACCAGGAAATCATCATGTTGGAAAATTCTTCTAGAAGTCAGTTGTTTTGTTTTGGAGATTAGCGTGTACGTTATGGCCCACAATCGTTTTATAGTACATTTCTAAATTGTAGGTATAGACACGAAATATCTACTGCTTTATTATTATGTACAGGAAGATAATAGTTTATAATTCCACATGAACTCATATTTTTATCGTAATATTTTTATTTATCGATAAATATTTTTTTATTCGAGGTTTTCAGCTTTGTCGATATTTTAAATTTTCATGCAATCACTATTTCCATCTGTCTAAAATACAATAATATGATGGACGGGGTATAAATGCTAACAAAACTCCTTCAGTTTACAAACGCAAGGCCTCATCATGCGCATATTCAAATATTGCTATAAAACTTTAGTCAGGCGTTAACATTTTCTTTGCGGCCTAGATACAAATGTTTTTCGTTCAGAAAACGATTTTGTAGGCGGGCTCTGATGACCCATTACTCGTAGACGTCATCCCTTTCCCACAATTTCCTGTTGTCAAACTTGGGGGAAGTAATAACGGCATGACAGATTAACATGGTAAAGAGAACTACTCTGTGTAATTCACTGCCATTTCCCAAGGAGGATGCTTTACAAAGTTTGTAGGCCATCAATCAATAAACATAATAATTTACACAAGTTTGAAATTAAACTAAGCTGCTAAATTAGTATCTAGATACATATCTTTTTGAAGTTTGATAAAAAGGGATTTGAAATCCGAGATGTGTTCTGATAAGTTTTTCTACGAGATTATTTATTAACATACAAATTATACCGTAATAACCATAAGACGCTAAGCACTCTCTAGTTTCCATGGGTTCTGATGACGATGGGTAAAGCTACACCGTTGTACTACTAGAAGCGGGCAATGTTTCAAATCATATCTCAATTTCTTTAAAAAGCATGCAAGGCTTGTTCCAGAACAACGGTTCACAATGACATTAGAATTCAACTCATTATCTAGAATACAATCTGTCTTGAGATCTAGTTATAGGACTAAGTATCGTTCTGGAATACGGGCTTCAACAATGTGTATGTATGACCATTTGTTTTTCAATTCCTGAAATGTACAACTTATACTTCATGATAATTATATACATTATTTATCTAAGTACACATGAAAATTATTAAGTAATTACTAGAGAACACAGGTGTGTATCTGGAGACGGCCTTGTCTACTTGCGATATGCCTGTTCTGTTGATTTACTTTTGATGAATGTTATCTCAAAGCAATATTCTGATTATATCAATAAAAATCCTTGAGCCCACTACTGTTGCTTTGCTTTTGATCCTTAGGCCTATATTATCTTCAATAAAGACTTGCAAACAGGTCCTTCCAGATATCTTTAGTTAACAATATATTACTTGAAATTATATTCATATTTTGAAAAACAGGTAACTTCCGACACAAGAAGGGCGGATGCTTTTGATCTTCGCTACAGTGCTTATCAGCTGCGCAATGAAACTCGCATCAGATCAGAGTGGGACAGCTACCACAACAATAACCGCCTCAGAACCAGGTAACTTAGATACTTCACAAATAGCTATTAGTCCGGTAACAAATTAGACCAAAAATAAGAGTAAAGTTACCTAAATTCCCACCAAGCTGAAAATTGGTAAGATTGAGAAGATCGTAACTTAAAGTACTCGGTAACTGAGTATTTGCATTTCACAATGTCCGAGGAGCACTACTCAACGGTTAAACCAACGATTAACTTACTCACTACTCCTTCTGCTGATTGTTATAATCAGCAGAAGCTGAAGCTGATTGATAACAATTTTTATAACTTTTTGAATCACTATATCTCAGAAACGGTGTTTCGTAGAAAAAAACTAATAATAAATTTTTATAGATAATTTTATAATCTACAATTTTTGTCTGAGGTACTTTTATGATAAACTTACTGTTTTACTGAAAATCGCGAAAAACTATTTTTTTTTTACCTTTGACCTTGATTTTTTTTTTTTCCTTACACAAGAATGATGGGGAACTTTCAGGTATTGTTTATAATTGTGTTTATAATGTTTTGAACAATTTTACTCATTTTCAGCTTGGTGGGAATTTATGTACCTTCGAATGTCTAAATTGACCGGGCTATATGAGGATTAAAATTCATGATAGGACTTTCTTGCCGATGCTTGACCAATTTATGGTGCAGTAGGCTTCTTCTGTAGTTAGCACTGGGGCTAACCACAGAAGAAGCCTATGCTTGTTAGCTAATTTGTAGAGATGTTGGTCCAGCCACATACGCCAACAAACTTGAATATTTCCAATTTCCAACGATTGCCACAAACAGGCATTTCCAATTGTTACATTTTATGGTCACTTACCGACACGCGCACTTACAGAGTGCGCGCTCGTTGTCACTAGCGAGTGCACGGTTGTCTCGATAAGCCAACTCATTGAGTGACGTAATCGTGCATAGTGATGGGACATCGCACTATCGACATACTATCGATATCATCATGGACAAGTTCCTGTTAAAATCTTCATCCACTGGAAATCTTAGTGCGAAAAGACCTGCTCAAACGGAGGAATGGTCCATACCTAAACGTCCAGCTCCTCTCAAGAAGAACCAAGTACAGTATGATGCAAATCGTCAATCCGTTGAGAACCGATATTCCAGTCTTCCTGTTGACACGGAGGCAGAAGATAAAGAATATTTTCACAAAGCCGCTCAACCAGTGAAGAAATCCGGGCATGTACCGCCTTTGATCATGGAGTTAAATAAGGATATCACACATGGGCAAATCCAGTCTCTTGTGGGCAAGTACACCAAGCGTTTTCATCTACAGTATAAAGGTAATAATAAAATTGCTATAATTTGTTACACTCCTGATGGTCACCAAGCAGTGAAGGAGGGCCTGCGGCTTGAAAATGCAGCATTTCTGACTTACATACGGAAAGATGAAAGGACTCCTAAAGTAGTTATCAAGGGCTTACCTGAAAGTGTGGAAAACGATCTTGGTAAAGAACTAGAAAATCTTGGTTTTCCTGATACCAAAGTGACGAAGATGAGAACAGCCAAGGCTGTTACAATGCCATATCCTCCCTTCTTGGTGCAGCTACCAGCAGGGTCTGACATAAGTAAATTTCGACGGATCAAGTATCTTTTCAACTGCGTAGTAGAAATTCAGAAATTTAAGATAAGTAAGAATAGTAGTGGGACTCAATGTTACCGATGTCAACGTTTCGGTCACTCGTCAAGAAATTGTAATATGCCCGCACGTTGTGTAAAATGTACGGGATCACATACGACTGCTGATTGTCCCAAGTCTGATCGAGCAGAACCAGCTATATGTTGTAATTGTAAAGAGGACCATCCAGCTAACTATCACAAATGCCATTCTCGTTTAGCGTATTTGGAGAGGATAAACAAAGGCAAAGTACCTAAGAGGATGAAACCAATTAATAACGTCCAGCCAGACGAGTCACCAGTGCTACGCCCTTCTGTATCTGCAACATCAGCTGGATCCTGGGCTTCTATTGCTGCAAGAACAGCTCCTGCTACTGTAAATGCAACCAGTGAAAAGTCCACCTTGCCGAGTATGGGCGATCAAACGATTCAAGAGATGATCAACATTCTTAATGTTATACGAGACTTAAAACAACAATTTTTAGCTTGTTCAACCACTTTTGAAAAAGCTGTACTTATAATAACTCATTTAGGTCACTATGTCTAACTGTGAAAAGATTTATTTCCTATCATGGAACTCTGATGGAGTGCGTAACAAAATACACGAGCTACTGGATCTTGCTGTAGGTACCTTAAATGTTGACATTATTGGTGTTTGTGAGACTAAGTTGACTGATAAGATTTCTATGGTTACGCCTGGTTTTTGTTGTTATCGTCAGGATAAACATCATTCTGGTAGAGGACAAGGTGTGGCTATTCTTGTCAGAGAAAATATACAACACACTTTTCTTAAAATACCTGTAACTAAAAATATTGAGGCTATTGGTATCAAAATAATGCTATCAAATGTTGAATACACTATTCTATCTATTTATCTATCTCCAAATTTACCCCTACTTAACTACGATTTAGACATACTCCTGAATCTTGGTAACAAAGTACTCATTATGGGTGATTTCAATGCACACCATCTTTTTTGGCACGACTCTTGTACTAACGGTCGGGGTAGAACTCTTTTCAGGCACATGTTGGAACGTGACTATGCAATCTATTCCTCTACAAAACCTACTCAAATTAATTACCGTCATGACTTATCACCTACAAATCCGGATTTAGTGCTTTGTCATAATATTTACTGCTTAGATAACTTAATGGCTTTACCAGTCTTAAACTCTAACCATCTACCATTAATATTCTCGATACAGGGACAAGTTGAGCGCAACGCCGCACCTATAAGTTATAAGTTCAGTGAAGCCAATTGGCGTGGGTTTCGCTCATCGATTAATTCTAACATCTCTTTAAGTAGCAGTGTCTTTAAAAATACTCAAGAAATAGATGATGCAGTTGCACATTTGCAAAACAGCATTTCGGAGGCGAGAGACATTAATATTCCCATCTCTACGACTACAACGACCAAATTTAAATTACCACGTAAAATCAAAAAGCTCATACGGCAAAGGAACCAACTTCGTCGTCAGGATCAAAAGCTGCAAGGTGGTGTGGCAAAATTGGAAATTCGCCGTGAAATAAATAACTTGCAGAAAATTATCCGTGCTTTGACTCAATCACATTTGGATAAAGTTTGGGATGGGAAGTTGGCTAAAGTTGACAATCCTAGTAATGATATCTGGCGCTTTGTTAAAAATCTAAAACCGAATAACAATAAACTGCCACCCCTAAAACAAGTAGACGGTTCCGTGACAACAAACATACAGGAGCAATGCGAAGCGCTGGCCGAGGCGTTTAAAGCAAACATGAGTCTTACGCTTGACTGGAAGAGTCCTATGGTGGATGCTGACGTTAAGAAGTCGCTCTTAGAACTTAGTAACTACAAAATTTCTGAACTTTCTAAACCAGTTTATCCACAGCTGATTACCAAAACCTTGAAAAATCTTAAGAATTACAAATCTCCCGGTATGGATGGACTTCAAAATATTCTTCTCAAGAATCTGCCTCAAAAAGCTATTGTTTACATTTCAAAAATATTTAACGGTTGTCTACAAATTGGGTATTTTCCTAGTGCCTGGAAAGATGCCAAAGTTATAGCTCTCAAGAAGTTCGGTAAAGATGAAACTATACCCGCCAACTATCGACCGATTAGTTTATTACCAGCGCTTGGTAAATTATTTGAAAAGATTATTTCTTCTCGTTTATTATCATATTCAAACGATAAAATAATACACGAACAATTTGGCTTCCGTGCACAACACTCAACCACCTTGCAACTTACTAGACTGACTGAACATATAGCGCACAACTTAAATCTTAATAAATCAACAGGGATGGTCCTGCTTGATGTCGAAAAGGCTTTTGATTCTGTGTGGCATGAAGGACTTCTTCACAAGCTCATCACTATCGGCATACCACTAAACACTGTTAAGATTCTCCAGTCTTACCTGAGTGATCGTCATTTTGCAGTTCACATAGATAACGTGAAATCTTCACCCCAGTCGATTCCTGCTGGTGTTCCACAAGGCTCAGTCCTGGGGCCAATTCTGTTTATCTTATACGTCAATGACTTACCCATCCAGCCTCGTACACAACTGGCATGTTTTGCTGACGACACAGCAACGTACTCCACCTCAGATGACGTTGACCTTATTGTTGGTAGACTTCAATTATCACTTGATCTCCTACAAGAATTCTTTTCGAAGTGGAAACTCAAGCTGAATGGACACAAGACTGAGGCAATCATGTTCACTCGTAAACGCCAGGCTCCTGACAAGCTTCTTAATATTGATGGCTACTCAATACCGTGGAGCCAGTCTGTACAATATCTTGGGCTAACAATGGACAATAAGATCAATTGGACTAAGCACATAGCCAAACTACGGGTTAAAGGGGCCCAAGCATTAGGTGCCTTACATCCAGTAATGAACAGAAAAAGTAATCTGAGTTCAATAACAAAACTGCGAATTTATACAACCCTGGTTCGTCCCTGTCTTACATACTCGTGCCCAACTTGGAGTAGTACGTGTGATAGTAATTACAAACTACTTCAAACCATTCAAAATAAAGCAGTTAAAATATCCTACAACACACCATTTCGGACAAACTTAACCAAATTACATTTCACGATAAACCTACCTTTATTAAAAACATATATAATAAAGCAATCTAATCGGTTTTTCACTAAGCGTAAACATAGAAATCATTCCAATAAACTGATCTCAAGTATCGGTCAGACGGGTGTTTCTGACTTGCCTTATATCGACAGTTACGGTACATATCGCTTGCCCCATCACTACGTTTTGTTCCCAGCTGCTGACTGCGGCGGTAACCGCTAACTTATCAACTACCTACATTAGTGAATAAATGAATTTAGAACTAATAAATTCATAAGTTTTGTGTTATAGATAAATTTAATAGTGTTTATGATATGTGTTTTTAAAGAGTAAGTTGAATTATCATTTTGTAAACTTTTATAGGCGCCTCAGTCTGACAAAGTAATTATTGTAAGTACTTTATTATTTGTATTTGACTGCTCTCAGACAGCAGTTGTTTGCTCTGTACATATAAATCTATTTGTTGTGAAATAAAGAACATTTAAAAACAAAACAACCGACACGCGACGCGATAGCCGTCTGAAGGGGAAGGATCTACGCTCGAACTGCAATGCTAACATAATTATATTTGCAGCACCCGCTGCCTCTAGTACCCGATTTGCTTTAGACGTATCATTATCACCTTCTTGGGTTGATTCTTGATTGCAAAATGGTATTCCATTCTATAAGATGTTTGACTTATACTTGCCTATTAGACCAATTCATCTAAGTTGATTTCATGGTACACTCTAAACTGTAACTTTTTAACAGAGTCTATGAAATTGAGCAATGGAGGTCAACTCTTCAAGAGCTTATGGATCTACTCGATCGTGAAATGACCAGCTTGAAAGATGAAAAAGCCTCCACTGAAAGAGAACTAGAACAACTAAACTTGCCGCTACTTGTAACTTCGGAATGTCTGTCGAACAGAGACGGACGAAGAAGCACAGAGTTGACGTATGATCTTGCTGATACTGAGTTGAAAAAGGTTAGAATAATCTTTGCTGCCTAGTATTTTACACATACTGTATGCTGTGGAAGAAATCTAGGATTAAATTATTTAAATTTCGGTATAACTGATTCATAAATAGTCCACGCTATCTAAACCGTTAATAAAAACATAAAAATGTCGTCTGTATTCACTTGGGTTGTTGTTTCGACAGCTTTACTTTACTAGCCTAATTCCCATGTAAGCAAGGAGGCACTTTGTGAATACATAGTGCAGATGGTAATCCGAATGTAATATGTACTACTACTAACTACCTTAAATACTTAAACCATTCGGTTTCAGACTGACCTCTCCCCTAGCTGGTTCCCCTGGGGGGGACGCAAGGATTTTCTAGTACTAGCGTCTCCACTCAGTGAGGGCAGATAATAAAACTCCTTTTTATTGTTTTCCTTCCGGCCTGAAGTCTCCCCTATCTGGTTCCCCAGGGAGACGTTAGGATTCTAAAGTACCAGCGTCTCCCTAGACTAAGGGGAGGCCACCATTAGGGCGACGTTGAAACTTCTTAGTACTACTACGCGGCTCTCCTTTGATAGTAGGAGACATTATGGGATGTGACTTGACATAGAAACAAATTGTTTCAAGGGATTAACTGTCTGGTCCGCTCCACCGTGCCCATTGTAGCGCCCCCACGACCCGTGTAGGGGAAGAGGCGTCTTTGGCACTACTCGTCAGCGGACTGGGATGGATTGCGCGACTATTATGCGTCCATCCCGTGGGTTGAACGCTGCTTTGAGGGTAAGAACCCATCTGAGAGCGCTACTGCTGTCGCCGGTGAGATCGGTCTAGGTATGGAATACTATATCCCATACACCGATGTCACCGGAGTCCGCGGAGCGCGTCCGTGGTTCGGTCGCGAGTGCGCGGAGACTGTTGAGCATAAACAGTCTGCGTACCGCGCTTAGGTGCGGGCGTGCGTCACACGCGATCCCAACGTGGGTCACTTCAAGGCGGCGTACAACAGGGCCACAAACTTCTGCAAGAGGGCTTACATCAGGGCGGCACGGCTGGGCCAAGAGCTAGGGGCGCATCCCACGGGTAGCTGTGGCTACTGGCGACTGGTCAAGGCCGTACAAGCCAACTTCTGCCAGCCCTCGCTGCCCCCGCTGAGCAATCCCAATGGATCTCTGGCCCATGAGCCCCAAGAGAAAGCAAATGTGCTGGTCAATCTCTTCGCGGCCAACTCCCGAGCCGATGATTGTGGTATGCAACAACGGACAATGCCCACTGGTGACCTCGCAATGCCTAATATCCGTATCAGGCAACGCGATGTCCGTGCATTTCTGCAATCACTCGATGTCCGGAAAGCCAGTGGTCCTGATGTTATTTCAGCGGTTGTACTTAAAAAGCGGGAGTTATCTTGCAGAAAATATCTATCTCAGTGCTGTGCAAGGTGTTCGAGCACATAATTTACACACAGCTCATGCGCCACCTTGACGATCACTCCTTGCTTAGTGACCGGCAATACGGTTTCAGACCAGGTTTTAATGTCTCCGCTTAGTCTAGGGAGACGCTGGTACTTGGGAATCCTCACGTCTCCCCGGGAAACCAGATAAGGGAGACTTCAGGCCGAAAGGAAAACAATAAAAAGGAGTTTTATTGTCTCCCCTCACTGAGTGGAGACGCTAGTACTAGAAAATCCTTGCGTCAGAGCGAGGTCAGTCCGAAACCAACCATTCCACCATATTACTTCTAAAACCCAATGTATTGTAAACTAACGTCTAAATATTTCAATTACTTTTGTAATTACTTAATGGTATTTTATGAATAGTTTATTAACTGTTTAATTCATATTTATATTCTAAACAGGAGCTTTGTGTAACCGAGAGTAACAAGAAACTGTTGATTGACCGGTGTCAATCCGCTTGGGAGAAGATTAACAAATTGGAAGTGGTGAAATTTAAGCTTCAACTGGACTTAAACGATAAGAACGAAGCTCTCCAGATTGACAAAGACATGTTGAATTTAACAAAAGAGAGCGCCAACATCACTTACAAGACGGATTCCTTGAAGACACCTAACAGGTAAGAATATACGACAGCAAAAGTTAGAGGTACGATAACTGAAATTTTTGAAGAAGAACTTGAAGCACATACTAATGATGCATTAATATCATCTTGGTTTGGTTCCCAGTTGCTCCTTTAAAGCATAGCTGTTACAAATTGTAGGCTGGGGTTTAATTACTCCTTCTCTTCTACTTAGTTTTAAATACTTATGAAAGTGACCTTTTGACGTCTCACCTCCAAGAGAAATCTACGCCAGAGTCTCATTCTCGTCTGGCAATCAGCACGTGAACCGGCTTGCTGGTTGGGGTTGGTTTGAGCCTTGAAAGTCTTGGTGAGTTTCCATGAACACCCAAGCAGCATACACGATTAATAAGGTATATAATTTTACTAATACAAATATTGTTATTTCTATCACAATATTTTATGTATTCGAATTCGAAAAAACCGTTCATAGGACCATAAATAAATTAAATAAGTATTCTACGACATTCTACACAGTATATAAAGAGTATAACAGACGCTTATACTTTGGAACAATAAAATTTGTTCGAAGTTATGATACTCTGCACCGACTAAGTGCACCTGGGGCAGACTTAAAAGGTTTTATACAACATTTTAAGTCTCATTAATAAAACAAAATAGGTTTTATCAACAAGCAGTAAGCTCAACAACTTACATTTTGTTACAGCTTTTCAATTTTTAAGATCAACACCTGAGTAGTTTCAGAATAAAATTAGGCCGTGTATTGAAATAAAACCCCTTTTTACGGATTCTAACGCGATATATTTGTTATTATTACTTTTTAACCCGACGTTTCGGCTGCTTTGCATTGCATTGCATTGCAAGTAATAATAACAAATATATCGCGATAGAATCCGTAAAAAGTGGTTTTATTTCAATGAGTGACATTCGCGTAAACTTTAAAAAATATCATAAGGCCGTGTATGTTCCCAGTGGAGAGTAGAATAGGACCACCCTATTTCTTCCTGTGGATATAGTAGAAGGCGACTAAGGGATAGGGCTGTTCTCCATCCGACAGAAAATATACAGACTGTGCCCGTTTGACGGCAATCGGCTCGCCCCCTGTTACGTGGAACCGAAAATCATAATTGACAAAATATGGGTGTTAATACACCTCTGCCTGGCCCTTCGAGGATTTACAGGCGTAAGTATATGTATGTATATGTAGACTGGTGGTTGAGGACAGACCCGCTAATACCAGTCATTACATTATTCTTCTCACCAATCCTGGTATTGATTTGCTTTAAAAATATCACCATTACTTCTAATACAGGATGTTGACTAGTCAACAATGGATAGAGAAATGCGAGGCTACCAGGAATATGGCGATAGCAGAACTTCAAGATACACTACGCCTTCGCGAGTCTCTTTTTGTAGCTCGAGGCCGCGCCAGGAACGCTCTCAGAGCTCAGACTGATGTCACTAATTTTATGCTGCGTAGGCGTATCTACGAAACGCAAAGAGCCAGGAATGAACTGGAATGGCAGAAAATGAAGGTGATCATTTTACTCATTCTTTATTTGAAAAATGTTGGGGGTATATAATTTTCTCAGCTTGAATAAGCAGACCGGACCCGGAGCTAACCCTATCACTACGTTTAGTATATCCTAGAATATTATTCTTCTTCATCCTAGCGTTAATCCCAGTTGTATCTGAAGCTTTCTACTTGGAGTCTGTGATCCGCTTTTTCCAGTCTAACTGCGGATTTCACTTAACTTCGATATTTTTCGTAAAAACGACTGCCATATGACCTCCACAACCCAAAGGTGACATCAAAGCATTGCAGTTAGACCAGTTATTGGATTTTTGAGGGGTCCAACTACCCGTAACGACTAAAATAAATATAAGCACTGAGCGGGGATCGAACCCGCGCCTCCTGCGTAGCGGCCGCGTTCACTACTGCTACGACACAGAGGCTGTCACAATATTATATAATAGGTATTAACTGAATCAATTAGCCTATCGCAATCCACCTTCTTCTGATCCTCCACCATCCACTTCCCATCTTTCGTCCCAGCCATCTTTTTCAGGGCTTACTATTGTAACCTAAAGAATCATGAAATGTATTCTTCACGTTTCATCTAGTAGAAAAGGTAGTAATTATTAGTTAACCTTATATTAACCTTCTGTGTAGATGGAAGAAAACATGGAAAAATTAGGCAATGAACTAAAAACTATGGGTGAACAGTTTGCGGACAAAATAAATGCTTTGAAAGTGGCAGAAACGCGATTAGAAACCAGAGGATACCGTCCAGGAAATGAGCTGGCTGCAGATGAGGCTGACATTGGCTTGAAGGAAGAAGTTAGAACTTTGAGAGAAACAATTCGCCAATTGCAAGAAAAATTGGATTGTGCCAAGTATGTTTACACATTCATAATATCTTACCAACTAATTAATAGGTAAGCTCTCCTATGCACTGTCTCCAGTGGAAGTCACGTCTTGGATCTTCAAATAGATCTGGTATATGTGACAGGTAAGGTGTGTGATCACCACAACATAATATCAGTTTCGGTCTATAGCTCTTAAGTAACCTCTGTATCTGGTCAGCACTTTTTCAGGCAAATCCCTCAAGCCGGGAAAATACTTTCCTTTTATGAACACTGATGAATCATTGATTTAGATCCCTTTTAGGATCAATCCGTTGTCCGTGCCTGGTCTATCAAGATCTCATAATTTTCCTTTTAACCTGTAAATGAACCCACTGCAGTCTACTGATGGACATAGGCCTCTCCCAATGTGCGCCATTTCACCCGATCCAGGCTGTCTCAGCCACCACTTTTCCAATTTGTCCTTATCGACCGCTTAATCAGGCTTAACTTTTTGCAATGTTTACCTAAAACTATTCCACTCAATAATAATATTTCTTTCTCCAGAGCAACTTACAACGCCTTGGAAGCTACATCTATCAAAATAGCCATTGATCTAAATGACAAGAACAGTTCATTAGAAACTGATACGCGTGCTTTGGAAATGAGGGCAGCCTTGGAACCCAAGAAACCTGAAGGAACTGAAAAAAATCTGATACTCGCAAATATTAGTGATGAAGTGCCCAAACCAGCCTAATGTATTTTATCGAACTCAATCTGCAAAAGGACTTGCAAATATTTCTGTCATAAAAGTCGTGGTAGCAGATTAAATGAAAATTGTTAGTTGAAATCATGAACATTATTTTAATATACGAAAATTGTTTGCATTTTGTCTTATTACTCCGTCTAACTTTATCGGCTTAACCGGGTGCCACTGACGTGTACCTAATGTTTTTTCTAAGACGATAGAAATAAAACCTAAAGTCCCAACAACTACTCTATACCCCGTCCATTATATTATTGTATTTTAGACAGATGAAAGTAGTGATTGCATGAACATTTTAAATATCGACTAAGTTGAAGATCTGGATTAAAAAATAATAAATCGATAAATGAAAATATGATAAATAAATATACGATTTCATGTGGAATTTCTATTATCTTTTTATACATAATAATAAAGCAACGATTGTAGGCCATACCGCACACGCTAATCTCCAAAACAACTGACTTATATAAGAATATTCCAACATGCTGATTTCCTGGTATTTATTGTAGAGTTCCGTGGTTTATCTTTGAAACCCATCATCAGACCTATAAGCAATTTAAAAGAAATAGCCCTCTTCCAAACAAAAAAAGAATTTGGACAAGCGTTACAAAACACTTTTCCGTAAAAATCATTAACATCCGAATTGTTGTTTAGAAATCGGTTAAAACCGCCAGTTAAGTAATATTACAAAAAAAAAAACATTTTCTGTATTTGATATCGATTGTGACATTTTCTAGTTATTATAATAAAAACACAGTCGATTGACTAACTAAAGCCCGACCAATAAAATACAATACCTCGCCATATTGCGAAAAACTATTGGAACTAATTTCTTCATATGGCAACAATCTATAAGATGTCATTATGATCATCTGTCAATGTGGTGTCAATTGTGCGTGTTATTGATTGTGAATTTAAGTGCGCTATTTATATGCCGAAAAATATTAAGAGCCAGTTATGAAAAAGTTATATACAAAATAACTAAGTATTTGTTGGACAAAAAGTCGGAAGGATCTAAATAACATCACCTCGTTGTCAACATGACGGGTAGGTACGTCATAGAGTACGCGCTATGGAATTTGGCCTATTTTCTTATTTTACGTACTAATTATTAGTAACTAATTATTTAGATTCCGAGTTTGGTGATTAATAAATATGTACTTAATAATTAAATTGTTTATTATTATATTTTAACCACACTACTTTAAAACATATATCCATACTAAGGGTCTTTTGAGAGTTAAATAATAATAATACTTAATAATTATTATAAATAAAAATCTAGAACAAGTTATGTGCAAAACTGCAGGTTCCGGCGTCAAAAAATTCCTCCCCATTGACGTCAACCGGGAGGGTGGCCAGAAGGCTGGCGGCATTGCCACGCTGAATGGCAATGCCAATCCTTTGCGCAAGGAATAAACCAGCTCTCTGGTCACGGGTAGTGTCTATTAAACGTTTTGTTATTTCTTTATATAATAGACTTGCACTTGGACCCCATGATCCCAGCGTCTCGACTCCAAACGGCTCAAATATGTAATTATTACTTAAACTACTATATTTGCGCCGTTTGAGGGTCTCTGCCGAAGCAGCAGCAGCGCAGGCACAGTCCGCAGTACCTGAAAGATGAGAAGGCGCAAGGGTGTCAACACATGTTGCATCCCACACCAAATGCCTACCCATCTTCCAAGGCACCAATGACATTCCATCTGGTCTCTTGCCATCGTCACGCACCAAACCAGAAGGTTCTAATACAGCTGGAACGCCGGCGGTGACAAGAGCCCGATGGATTATGTCATTGATGTACGCGTGCCGCGAAAGCCGACCCGCGCTCCTGCTGCATGAGAGACCATGGTGTCCAAGGCTACCAACTTCTTCTCCACAGCGACATCGATGCGGAGAAACGCAAGGAGCACCTAAACGAAGGCAAGCAGCGATACGGAAGGTGTTGTCGTCCAACATGGTACCAATGTTGGGCGATGGTAGTGCTTGAAGCCAAACACCAGATTCCCATTCCCCCCCAGCCAAAAGGCGAGCACGCTCCGCAACATTAGTGGAAGTAGAAATGAGATGTTTACTCACCATGTTGCAGAGCGGCACGTCCCATTGTCTCTGGGAAGATGGGTTGGCTGGCAAATTAGTGTTTGGGCAAAACATTTTCCAAGCACTTAAGGCTTCGGCCTTGCCTGGCACTTCCGAATTAGTTAGGCTAGGGGTTAGGATTTTTCTAACTAATTCATCCATGCCATGCACCGAGACAAAAATGCTGGTAGACTTACGTCGGTAATTTTGCGAACGCCGAGCCCGCCTAGACGCACAGGCATGGATGCCTGAAGCCAGACTCGGTCATTCATATCCACATTTAGAATTTTACATAGTGTGTTTTGAATCACGAAAGAGTCATATGCTTCCTCTAGGATTGGAGACCCAAGAAGACGGAGAGAATCTTTTTGAATAATTTTCAAAGGACAACCCCAACTCTCATACAATCTTGGGCCCGCATGTACAGGGTTGAAAATTAGGCAATATTTAGACCATCTAAGGACATTTTGTTTGCCTAATTTTCACGACGATTCACAATGGCCAAGTTTGTTAAATCGAGCATTGTTCATAGGTTTTTAGGTTATGTTGTAATACATAATGCGGTCAAACAGCGTCTTATGTTGTGTTGTGTGTGATAGCTACACAAGTTATTCGCGTATCGCTTTTATTTGTAAGTAGGTTAGCAGGTTTTATTAGTATAGAAAAGGGCAGGTCATTAATATTTTTAGTCATTAATGTGGAATGTTCAACTATATGCTAAATAATAAAACTGATATGTCGAAGCAAAGACATGCTTTAGCTACTTTTTTGTTGCACAATATTAAACCTTATAGTTTTATGATATGCAACTGACATTTACTCTAAAGGTGGTAAAGCAATCCTTCCCTACCCTCACTTCAGACGGCAACATCTGAATGACATCCTTTTGCTACGGTTACCACTTTCCACAAGGCTGTATACATACTTGTTTGCTGTAGTAATATAGAATTAATTATATAATTAGGTAATAAAATAAAACAACATTATTTTAAAGATTATTTTATTTTAGAAAAGTACTGTAATCTCTATCCCGGGTATCTTCCTATTTGGCTGTAGAAATGCTTACACTAGGACTTAGGTCTTTCCTCCCCTTTTTAAGCATCATCATAGTTTATTAAAATATTGTCAAGAAACTGTGCAGGAGGTGTTATATTGTCTTGGAAACGTGCCCAACCGAGATACCATATTACACTCATTATGTGGGCACAGCACCCGACTGTTCTCTTACCTACAAAACAATTACAGCAATGCTGTAATATAGCATTCCTCCCGCTCAAAGAACTGTCAACTAATATATATACGTAATAAGTTCTACCACTTATATGCCTGGACTTTATTTTTCCTCTTAACAACCAAGTCGTTTGAGATATTGACAGTTCTTGTAGGAGGTCTCTATCCACCTCTCTGCACACTTCAATGACATACAGAATACACACTTTTCTGTGCCCCACTGGTGATTG
Organism: Eilema sororculum; assembly: GCA_914829495.1. NCBI lineage: Eukaryota > Metazoa > Arthropoda > Insecta > Lepidoptera > Erebidae > Eilema > Eilema sororculum. The sequence goes on along the minus strand of OU618545.1, from coordinate 7,236,263 downwards.
TGCTGGTCTGTTCTCATCCAAACATGCACATTGAGCTTGAATCCAGCAAGATTCGCAAATGATGTCATTTGCATTCACCTTAAACAGAGATCATGTTATAAGCACTGAATATTCCATTAGTCATATAGGCTAGTTCTTCATGAACGTTACACATATCAGTCAAAATACATTGTCACATACAAAAGTTGGCATAATTATCTACGGGATTAGGTAGACTCGTAGTTATTTCTATTCTATAGCAGCTATCACACAGCTTGTTAACGTTAATTATAATAACAATTTCAAAAGAGCGAGAAATAACGAATAGGTACTTACTATTTGTGGTGCGACCCATTCACGTATACAAGCTAGTATCCCTGCATCGTTCAATAAATGTCTGCCTATAATATTGCACCGATCGGTAGCGATTCCACAATTCACACAGAGACTCATTGTGATAGCTTTCAACCGATGTGGTAAAGTCTAGTCCAGTTTTAAAGCCAAGGTCAACAAATGTAGCAAATAACGGTGTCCGGTAATCAAGCAAGGGTCAATTAGTTCGAAAATCATATACAATTCACAGAGTAAAAGCAGCAAAACACATGATCTCAGGGAGCCGAAGGAAAGCGAATGCGACATTTTCAATGACAGGAGTGAAAATGACATATGATGTTACAGATTATTATGAATTCTATATGATCGATTATTTACATAGACTTTGAATACACTACGATTATTTACAATCGATATTTTGACTTCCATTATGAAAGAGACAGGTGTCTTTCTGATTAGTAAACTGAATAACGAAAATAAAGATGCTACATAGATATTTTGAAATAATTTAATAAAGCCACGAATTTTAAATTCATAGTTATTAGATTTGATTTCATAATCGAATCGATAAAGCAAGCATAATCATAGCGCATTTACGAAGATCGGATTAAGTATTACATTCAACGTTTACGAAGCTTGTTGATTAATGAAAATCACATTTTTAAACTTTTGTCGCACTTGGCCATTGCTGATTGTAATGAAGTCTAAACAAAATTATAACACAAAATAGACGAATTTTTTGAGGTAGGTTTGATGTCTGTACACTCAGGCCCAAAGTGGGGTATCTCCTTTGGAGCCAAAACGTTGAATTTTGATAGAGTTGAAATACTGTCAATGTTATCTTCAAGGAAGATTTCACATTTGGTAGGGTTTAATTGTAAGCCGATAGATCTAAATTCATCTTTTATAAAAGCCAAGTCTTTTAAAACTGTATTAACGTCACCTCCTATGGTCCCGTCATCTAGATACCATATGTTAAATTTAGAATTTAGCTGCCGAATTACAGGATGTATTGCCAGGCTGAAAATGAGTGGCCCAAAAGGGTGAAGGTCCATACTAATATTATAAATGCGAAAGCAACTCTCGTCTGTCTGTCTGTCTGATGTTACGCTTTCACGCATAAACCACTGAACCGATCTTGATAAAATTTAGTTAGGCTACCTTTTATGGCGAAAAAGGGGGTAAAAGGGTGAGAAATGTGGATGACAGTTTGTATTTTTTCACGCAACATCTAGTATTTCACTTGTGTATCACTATACTTGGTGCTGCCATAATCATAGACGTTTATAGCGCCCCTAGTACGAGTTTTTTATTTTATTGGTCGGGCTATACATCCCTAAAATTGCTTTCTGGTTGACGTGACGTTGTCAATGAAAAGTGACGTATTGGCGCCTAATTTTTGTTAGGATTTTTAGGTGTTGACGCTAGAACAAAGTTATACCGACTACTGTCAGTGAGCTGTCTAAAATACAATAATATAATGGACGGAGTATAAACCCGTGACTTGAAACAGTACGCACAGTGAGGTATGAGGGAGAGGTCAGTCCGAAATCGAAAGGAACTTCATCCCCTGCCGTGGCTTTTCCAAGCGACTAGGGGTCTTCAATTAGGTTCTTACAGGGTCGGCATCGCGAGTGCACCATACCTACGCCATGATAACCACTTGCCATCAGGTGGGTATTGGGCTTGTTTGCCACAAAAGTGGTATAAAATAAATCCGCAGTTAGTCTGGAAAATGGACCTTTTCCTGGTGGATTGGATCCCAAACTTCGAATGCGACTGGGATTAACTCCAGGATGAAGAAAATGAACCCTGGACCAAGCACTCTCTCCATGACGGGGGATCCCCACATTTTATATCCGTATACGATGCAGGTTGTATACCTGTGTAACAATATGCAGGAAATTATGCTCATCAATAAAATATAAACTTCCTAGTTATTTTACGACTCAATTCGAATAAATAAATTCTTCACTCTTTTTATTATGAACGAACTAGCTTTTGCCTGCGGCTCTGCCCGCATGGTTATCGCGACCAGACATAGCCTATGTGTTAATCCAGGGTGTCGGCTAATTCCATATCAACTTTTATTAAAATCGCTCCAGCTGGACGTGAAAGAGTAACAACCGGAATCATACATCCGTCCATACTAGTAGGATAAATTATTTCTAGAAGTCCACTAAGCAATGGAATTGAATATCTTAGGCTTCCAAACTAGTACACCCATCAAATACATTTCATCCATCAGAATACACAAAGCTACATCATAAATTTAAGTTGATTTTGTACAACCAACAATTTGTCAGATAATTTCCGGATTAATTACAAGCTGACAGCAGAAAATAAGCCCTTATTACATTTTTTACCGAAATCTTGGAATCCCTTTCTGTTTATTCTTGTATCCATGTCGTTTACTTCCGGGAACGATAATAATAGGGCATTATGAGTGATTTCGAAACTGACTGGCCTCAAAATGGTCAACGATGTTCGATTTTGTGTCTTTATCGCCAGTTCTCCGATACTGGATGTTTCCCGTAATGAACCGATTTTAAATGGAAAACAATATCGATAAATAAGCACAAATGGGCATGCACCAAGTTTCAAATGAAACAATTTGCACAGCTACTGCGTGAAGCAAAATACCCCTGCATACGACGGCGGACTCGTAGTCGCACTGGATTGCCACACCAGTTTTTTCTTTTTTACAAAGGACACGTCAATTCGACTTCAATTCGCCTGATGTTAAGCTAAAGGCAAAGTCTCGGAAAGAGGGTCACCATCGTAAACATGTTAACAGTGGTGGCACTCAGCTTGACGGCTTCATCAGATGCCTTTTCACGCCCCGCATAAAGGACCCGGGACTGTAGGAAGAAGGAAACACGTGAGCTGGTAGGGAGTTCCAAGTCTTAGTGGTGCGGCATAAGAATGAGTCACTAATACGCTTGGTTCTAACAGGTATACTCTGCACCGTATACGGATGGCATTTTAACCCTGCACGTGTCGTCCTGTGAAGGAAAGGAGAGGGTGGGACTTATTTGAAAGTGTGATAACCAGGAAATTCTTTCTTGTTTGTCACATCGCCGACAATACAGCATTTCAAGCGACAAGCGGCCCAAACTATATCTATCGAGATGAAGTGCCACGCGTATTGCCATAACCAACTAACTGTCCGAAATTTATTGAGCGAATATGGAACAAATTAAAATGAAGGTTTAGGGACGATTAACGAGGGGTCTGCAACCAGCCCCATTTGTCATGGTCCATGAAACTACTGAGACATAACGAAATGGTATATTTTTGACATTACCACAATAGTCTTTTGCAACCAGGAACAGGAAAAAACAAAGTTTATAGTACAGGTTAATACATAAGATTACCTACCTAGTAATATAAATCTACAAATCAGTTCAAACAGGTTGTTGTTATCTTTTGTTTACCTACTCGTAAGTACCTATCATGTACCCATGGGTTGCTAACGTTCCGGAAAGATCGCACCAGTACCTATGTAGGTATTAATACATTCATCTTTCATGAATAGAGAAACACGTTTCTATCAGAGGTCTATCAAAATTAAGGCCGCTGTTTTTTTATTCGGAAAAAACGAATCAATTTTTCCAATTTGCTTTTTATGAATGTATTTTTACACAATTTATACAGTAAAGTAAGAGACACGTTCTGATAAGAATTGGTAGTTTTAGATATAATTGTAGCCAGCAAATATCGACCCTATCAAAAGAGATAATCGAAAAAGAAAGTGGAGTTTAAAGTCAGAATTTGACTAAGTTGCCCAACTTAAAACGCAATTAAGTCTGAAGTTAAGTAGATAACGACATTATAGATTGCAGATGTGTATAGTTCTTACAGAGTTAGAACAGCTAGACCAACAATTACTTAATAATCTCAAAAACAAGCTTAGTTACTTGAGAACGTTTATCCACATCTTGATCATTGTATTAACCTATACAATTAAAGACACTTTCTTGTACATCAGTTAAATAAACATCATTAACATCAAAGAGATATTTATTGCCAAGTCCACTGCTGTTAGCCTGATAGATTGGACAACTGCATTATGTACTTATGGTTCAAACGAGTTTCGCAATATTACACCATACATACACATTATAATACTGTTCATATATTGGCCCTTACTATTTTGTAACAAAACTAGTATCGGAATCAAATTATGTCCAAAAACCTCTAAAGTATGATTTTTAATTCGAGTCAGTAAAATGACAAGTGCAACTGTCACTGATACAAAAAAGGGTGCCCCGCTACAATAGTGATGTTCGACAATCAATAGACTATGACATTTTAGTCATACTTTATTATAATAGGTATGAAAGCGGTTTTTATTGTAAATATGTAATAGGTATGTATTAAACAATATTATTGGAGAAATATGGATCTTATTATAAAAGCTGGGAATAAACGTTTCAAAAGCTAATATGTAATAATACTAATAACATTCCACAACACAAGATTCTACACAACGCTATCTAGAAACATGTTAAGCATAGCTTAACTAGCTTGTGTTATGGAATCTAGAAAGCGGATAAACATACTTAGATATTTTTATTCGTAAATACATACATATATTATACATAGAAACACTCAGACTAAATCAAATAGCTATGATGCCATCCGTATACGGTGCAGAATATACCTGCTAAAACCAAGCGTTTCAGTGACTCATTCCTATGCTGTACCATTAAGATCTAGAACTCTCTGCCAGCTCACGTGTTTCCTTCTTTCTATAGTCCCGGGTCCTTTAAGCGAAGCGTGAAAAGGCATCTGATGAGGCCGTCAAGCTGAGTGCCACCACTGTTACATGGTACATGTTTACGATGGTGACCCTCTTTCCGAGACTTACTATTTTAGCTTACTATCAAGCGAGGTGAAGTCAAATTGACGTGACTCTATAAAAAAAATATAATCTTGACTAAGTAACTTTTAATTGTAAAACTCGATTCAACCACATCACTATTTATTTGAGGCAAAAAACCTGCAACACTGGAAATGTCATTTTACTGACCCGAATTAAAAATCATACTATAGTTTTGGTTATCTCAACATGACAACGTAATGTGGTTTTTATTTCTTTCTTTGTAATAAATCTTTTTGTTATTTCTATTTATGTCTCTAAAGCATTCCTTTACCAATAAACAATTACATTTATTACAGTAGGTACCTACGTATACAACTAGACTGAAAGTCTAGTACTCATATGCACATCGTGGTAGGCTCGCTGATGGATTCCAAGTTTTGGCAATCAAAATCCGAGTCTTTTTCGGTTTATGTTTTTACATTACATGATTTTAGCAGCTTCACGTCGAATAATAGCATGATTTGCAGGCATGGTTCGCACCTGACTCAATCGCGGGCTGGTTTATGGGGCGGTTTTATTACAATTTTTATGTTCCTTGACTTGTGAAAAGGTGAAGATCCCTACTGAAGATGGAACAACAAATCCTCCAATCTTGTGATTAGATAGTTTCGTATCATTACTGTACTTTACATAGTCTGAAAATAGACAGCCAAATGGTGCAATAGTGTCAATGTAGTGGTGAGTGTACTGTCCAAGTGTACATGGTTCTGATCGGACTACTAGTCGGTAGTATCACATCAAGAAACTAGATTTGATGATAATTGAGCCTAATCTAGACACTCCTTTAGAACTTTTCACACGGTTCATAAATGACAGGAATTCTTTGGACGCGAAAATTAAAAAAATGGAGTAGTCCCTCATTTTTAAGAGTTCAACTTGACGTTAACTACTCTTAGGTAATTTTTCCTTAAAATCAATTTGATAGTTGATCTTGAAATCTCCATTTTAAACTTAAAAATGAGGCTGTCGTCACCGAGGTAGGTCGAATCTATTTGTCTATTAGGAAATTTTCACCTTTCTGGGACATTTAGACCAGATATCACGATAGAACCATAGCCCAACATGTGTATTATAAAAAGAACCCTTTATTATTATAACGTCTTACATACATTTACAATTTCTAAGAGAAATCTAATATAACGTCTGGGACATTAGTACAATCTAATTACCCGATCCATTTAGATAATGGAGGCATCTCCTGCTGCTCAAGACACGGCTGGTTAGCCAGACTTGTCAGGATTAGTATAAAACCCGAATATCTTGGTCTTCTCAGCACATTCAACTGCTTGCATCCAGCACTAACATTAGAAGCTAATCACCGATCCTTCAAGTAAGTATTTCTTCTAAGTATTTTATTTTATTACTTTCATTGGATTTTCTTGTAATATTGACACTATGTAACCCATGTATAATTAATATTTATAATATTAGTATATACATATATCTATTTACATGACAGTATGTACATAATAATAATACTTAATAATTATTATAAATAAAAATCTAAAACAAGATATGTGCAGAACTGCAGGTTCAGGCGTCAAAGAATTCCTCCCCATCCACGTCAACTGGGAGGGTGGCCAGAAGGCTGGCGGCATTGCCACGCTGAATGACAATGCCAATCCTTTGCGCAAGGAATAAACCAGCCCTCTGGTCACGGGTAGTGTAATTAATATATGTCTATTTATAATTATTATTTTTACATTTCTACGTTTTCTACAAATAAATACGCTATTATACTTTTTCTACGTATCGCCCTAATGCTTGTAGCATTAGTAGCAATATCGTAGGTATTGGATCTGCCTGAACCCGAACAAATAGGAATACCCGTTAATTCCGGTCTCTGTGATAGGCTACATATAATAAAAGTTCTTACAATTGTAATTTTTATACAGCAAATTATTGAAATGGAACATTGTACAACAGCACTTTTCCCCTTAACATTTTCCATCAGTAACTAAAATTTTGTATATTTACAATATCTGAAAACACGATGTTGTTATTAACTCGGTTATTTCCGTAGGAAATATTGATTGATAAATAGATGTAAGTAGATAATATATGTAACTTAATCCCGTTTTGGACGATAGCATCCATTTTACATATCGATTTTTTGTCAGCGTGATTTCATACGCGGAAATATAGTTTTTTTTTTATTTGTTTAGTTATACATCAATCACGACATCTTGTATCCGGCAGGAGCAGGATCGAGAATTCATAATTTTAAGTTTAGGAAGTTGTATTAACAATAATTGTGATATAAACTGATCGTTTGATAACGAGATCCGCTTCCTAAAAGGTGTAGTACACGTTCGAAATTCGGTTTATTCTAGTACAATTTCCATTGCTCCGTACTTACATACATGCGTAAGTACTACCGGTTTTAAGGAGCTATGTAAATGCGCTGTCGAGATAATCTGTAACTATCAGTTCCATAGTACGCGAACCGAGTCTAGAGGTTATTTACATTTGACTTTTGTTCGTCAGCGCGGAAGTAAAACGCTTTTGTCCTAAATGTTGGTTATTCTGCAATATTTTCACGACAAGTTGAAATCTCACAAGACGCATTCAAATTCAGATACAAATTAGGTTTGTTTGTTGTCAATCATTAACGGCACAATGATTTTATAAAAAATTATTATCATAAATTATTAAATTATTTTATCGGCATAAATTTTAGAATCCCAACACTGCCATTTAAAACAGCAGTTTTAGTATCCAAAGCCTTTATTGGCACATAAATTACAATGAGTTACTGTCCACGTATTTAATGTTGTAGAAAATTCGCGAACAATGATAAATAGTTACTGAATAACACTTAGAGTATCATCCATGTATCCAAACATTCAGGCGCCCCGGGCTATCGCCGAAGGCAAACGAGTTTATTCCGATGCAACGGAATATTGTGGATATGCCGCATAAAATATTGTACAATTTTGTGCTAACTTAAAAATATTAAATATAATTTAATATACAATGCAACATAAACAATAATTTATGCTGATACTTTTATAATAATGTACATAAATCTTAAATATGATCAATTAATCGGAAAGATATTACTTTCTAAATATTTTTGTTTAACTTTACTTTCGGTCTGTCGGTACTCTCGTTTTCACTTCGTCTTTTTTGCACAAGTCATTCCTATATAATATAAGTCCTATATTAAGTACGAATTTGCCAATTGGGCGCGTATAGGCAACTTGACTATTGCAATCCAAAATCGTCAATATAGGGAGACCGACCGCGTTTGTTTGCACGTCAATAATTTGTCAATGTTGAATCTATATCATCACTATCATCAATATATATTGACAGGATCGCGACTACACGCACCCATAGAATAGGAAAACGTGTTACGATGCTCCTTACGCAATAGTGACTCATACTTTCCTTGAAAAAAATCTAGCAACGATGTTACTGTACTGTTGATCTAAGAATCTACCTTGGTCCACTTTGTCTATTACATGTGCAGATTTTGGCAACCTTGGCCGTTTCTACTACTGGCATTTTTTTATTAGTTACCTACATTAAATTTATGCGGAAGAAATTGTGTGGTATTAAAAAGGCGATGACATTATAAACGAGTTTTGGTGACTTTATTAAAAACGTCTAGAGTTCTTTGTTCAGTTTGTGTCGAGTTTTTGACGTCAATGAACTAATTTATTGGCATAATTATTATTTTTATTATATCATTATAAGGCAATTGTTAATTTTAAGTACCTAGTTATACCGGTAAACCTGCTTTATTTACCTTGATAAAAATAACTTGCAAACTATTTCTGTCGTGAATTTTATTAATCTTTTTTAGGACGTATTCTTAAAAAAGATGGGTTCATTCTTGGAATTTGTATCTGTGATTTATAGTGTAACTAAAGGAGGGCTTCCACGCCTACTTATATTTAATTATTGTATCTAGTTTCCAGCCTCAGGCTATTCAAAAACAAAAGGATTTGACACACTTGGTGGGCAATTTTTTTTGTCTAATTCTTCGCTTAGAAAGAATTCTACTTTCTAAATTTCATAATGAAGCACATATGGTTTCCTCGCCGTCTGTTTATCAACGGGTAAGATTTATTCGAAAACCCGTTAGATTTTTTATCTTAGATGCCTGCGCAGTAGCGAGTATAATCATTGATCTATTTATAAATGTCTATTGTATTCACTTAATGTAACTTAGGTTTGTCCACAATTGTCATTATAAAATCTATCCAGTTTTTATCGATGCAAATTGACATTATAAGTGTTGCAATTTGTAATTACAATGTGGATATCCTCATTTCATAATTCTTCTCTCTAACACGTAATATAAACTATTAGTAGCGGTTTTTCACCACTTCACTCGCCGTTAAATGCTAGCTCTGATCCCGCAAGCCATTTACCATCTATCTTTATGCCAATTTTTTGCCAGATCTGTTCAGTATTCTTAGCATGATTATGGAATAATCGCTTATTCAACTATCCAATTTCGCATTTCAAATAACATACCTAATACTTATAGTAGTAAGATAAGATTAGCCATAATGCTTAAAGCAACGAACTGGTTTTTAACTTGAACCAAATTTAACGCTGGTTAAAAATCCATATTAACATCAACGTAATCTCGTCGACTTCCTACTTAGAACTTTCGTCTTTCGCAGAGGTACAGATCCGTTTCCTGGGAAATCCCTTAAGCGCACGCGCAGATTGTCGCCCCACCTCACACAACGTGCAACCATAGTTAAGTGGTTACATATTTAAACAAGTTCCATTTACGAACGGTCGTTGGCAAGAATTTTCCGTTATACTTAAACGTACGTGAATCGCTGTAACATCATTTATATGTTATTTGATGGAGACAGCGACATGAGCTTTGATGGTGAAGTGCTAGTGTGATTATGTATGCCAAATATGGAACTTACAGTTTTGTGTGATTAACTACTGAGGTAAATAAGTGCATTGTGTTTGTTTTTTATTCCTTTATGTCAAGGTAAAGTTTCTTTTCGATTATATGCCCTGTAGGTTCTGAAGGCGATTCAATAAAGATAAAGTTTAAAAAACGGTGCCGAGAGATGAGAACAATTTTCGTTGTGCCTACCTATTTATCAGTTTGTGTTTTCAATGGGGAGAATAGAAGATTTTCCTGAAATTTAAAATTTCAGGTTTAGGAAGGTAAGCAAGTATAGGTACAAATAGATTATAAAAGTGACACTAGTGACATATAAATGTAGTATAATAGTTTCTAAATTTATAAAATATTGAAAAATTGCAATGCTTTTAAAATAATTAAACACGATTCAGAAATGACGGAGAAATTGACGGATAGGACGAGAGTTTATAGGTATTATTGTCAAAATTTCAGCTTTCCTATGCAGCTGAAAATGTTGTGGTAAATGATTTTATAGTGTTCAGTTACAACTCATCCTCAGTAGTGGTTGCTCCTGCATGTGGGTTCGCAAATTCGCAATTGAAACACAGTGGAGAAACAGTTGAAATCTACCTGTCTGAAATCTTTCTATCAGTGAACATGGTGCAGGAAATTCTGAAACAGGCTCCAATTCCTATAATTGGAAGCTCTCAGAGGCTACAAAAAAGTCAAGTCAGCTAGCCGACCGCAGTCCACTACTGGACACAGGTCTCTCCCAATGTTAAGAGGCCTAAAATTTCCACGCTGGCCAGGCGGGTTGGTGCAGGGGTTTTGAGGCTTCCTTCTCTTGCAGTGATATCGTTTGCGTATTTTCTCGTTAGTCGGCTGAGGTGGGCTGGTGATACTTGTATTATTTCTCTGTCACCACACGGATAACGGACGAGAAAGTATCTATATAATAAAAGCATCTTACAGGATGGATACAATACCTCAAATAGAGGAGAAGGATAAGTGGAGGCTATTCAGAGATGTGAAGAATGAACCATAAAATCACCGCAGCCAGGGTGGTAGTTTTGTGACCTCACGATTTGTTCAAGATCGATGGATTTCATGGATGTATGCGATAACAGATAAGAAGGGAGAATGGGTGGAAATAGTTGATCTATGAAGATTATGATAAAATAAAAATAAAAGTAAAACAAAAAGGCTGCAATAAGCTCACCCCCTATTACGTCGTGGGACCGAAACTCCTAATTGGCGAAACGAGGGTGTTAATACACCTCTGCCTACCCCTTTGGGGGTTTACAGACGTGAGTATATGGATGGAAAACCTCTGGAATTTTTTTACCAGCTTTTAGGTAGTAGATTAAGAACAAAAAATTAAGAAAAAAAAATTAAGAACGAGGAATAGTGTGTGTGAGAAGAGGTAACAAATAATACCGTGCCTAGAATTTGAGTTACCTGGCACTAAACTCCATATTCCACCTATCTTAATAGCAAGTTTAAGGGCCGGTTCGACTAAACGCGAGTAATGTCTACTCCTAGAATAAGCAGGTAATATGTGGGTGATATTGTCTGTTTATTCTAGGATGTACCTAATGTACCATTAGTTGGGTTCCTCCAAATGTACACCCGAAAATAGAAAAAAATATTTATTTTCACTTCATGTAATCCATTGTTTTTTACAGCTCACAGAAATGGCTGCCAAAATTACTGCTGTGTTCGTCGGGCTCCTGGCTATCGTTTTTATTGCTAACTTCGGGCATGTCGTCGGCACCCCAGCTATCGGTAAATAATAGACTAACCATTATAACAACGAGTACAATTACCTTACGTTTGATTTTAAATTTATTGGATGAATGGTCTCCAAAATACCTCGGGGTACAGTAAGTCACTCTCACCTCCGTGCAAGCATCCCTACTGATTAAAGGCGCATGCATCCCTTGCGATTTGAGTGTAGTGTTTACAGACTTGAACATCGCATCTATTCATAATGTCGAAATGATGTTAATCCTTTAATGTTGTTACTTTAGATGTTGTAACACTTATAAGTTGATTATATTCTTTACTATCTTTTTTCCTTTGCAGGAAAATGTAATTTCATTCATAACTGGCTCACGTCTAGCATTTGTCATAATTATTAAAAAAAAACACAATATCTACAACATTTAGACCCATGGTAGGTACGCTTAACTAGCTTGTGTTAAGGAATCTAAAATGCGGATAAACATACTTAGATACTTTTTTGTAAATACATACATATTATACATAGGAACACCCAGACCAATGCAAATAGCCATATTCATGCATACAATTATTTGCACTCAGTGGAAATCGAACCCGTGCCTCCTGCGTGGCAGTCGCGTTCACTACCACCACGCCACGGAGGCTGTCAGTAGTCAGTAGCCAGTATAGTTCAATATGGCACAATAATGTACTAAACTTTATTCGCAATAGAAAGAATGACATATGACTGTATAGAGAATAAACAGATAAACATAGAAACATTATTTATCTATGCATAAAAGCATAATTTTTGCATAAAAGAACTACTTGAGTAGGTGGTCAAACTGGTATTACCTGAATAGTTATTAGAATGTATATATTATTGGCTTCTAGAAAATGAGTTAAAAGACTGTTGACTAAACAGTTTCGAGAAACATGAAACCTAATATGGAATTGAAAATAATAATACTTATCATATTAGAGAAAATATTGTTTGCCTAGTGCTTATACTAAGACAATGAAGAAGCTGTTTAAAGCAATGCAGCTTTTTCATTATCAGTTGCTGTATTACATAACGGTACGTAAATTATATTATCGCTGCCAAAACTTTGGTACTGAATCTTGGTATTCCTGTTCTAAACTGGCTTGTGTCGCATACACCCACCTGCTTTACAGTACCTAAGTGAAAGGAAATTCAAGTTTGCCTTCCACCCTTGCTAAGATGTGCATCTAAAATATGAACACTTTCGTTTAATAAAAATTTAAAAAACCCCCGTCACAAAAAACACCAAAAAGTTGAAAATAAATATATTAATATGTGTAATCTACTAGGTCTTGCGGAATTAAATTATACAACAAGTAAACGCTACATTTTAGCCAAGTTAGGTCAACAAAAATTAAATTAAAAATTTAAAAAACCCCCGTCACAAAAAACACCAAAAAGTTGAAAATAAATGAATAAATTTTAATTCAACGGTTACCATGTCAGGGGACCTTACGATATAAAGGAGTACTTAACCAGTTACGGTCCCCCGACATGGCAACCGTTGAATTAAAATTTATTCATTTATTTTCAACTTTTTGGTGTTTTTTGTGACGGGGGTTTTTTAAATTTTTAATTTAATTTTTGTTGACCTAACTTGGCTAAAATGTAGCGTTTACTTATTGTATCTATAATTTAATTCCGCAAGACCTAATAGATTACACATATTTATATATTTATTTTCAACTTTTTGGTGTTTTTTGTGACGGGGGTTTTTTAAATTTTTAATTTAATTTTTATTTTATACTTTTTAAATTGATCTACTAGTCAAGCTCTTTCATCTGATACCCATATTGAGGGAACTATAAAGAAATTTGTATTCCAACATGTTGTGGCGGCGGCCATCTTGGACCTATTTTTTTCAAACATAGCTAAGAACACTCCCGACTAATATACCTTTCAAACAAAAAAAACTAAATCCAAATCGGTTCATCCGTTTGGGTGCTACGATGCCACAGACAGACACACACACACACACACACACACACACACACACACAGAGACACGTCAAACTTATAACACCCCGTCGTTTTTGCGTCGGGGGTTAAAAAATACTGTAGCCTAATATCAAAAATATATTTATGTTATGTGCCCATGTTGACAGTTTATCGGTAAATATAGTTTTAAGTAGTATCACGAGGAGAATCTTATTTTATTACTCCTACCAGGGTCCTACATTTATAATACTACTTAATTATATTGAATTATAGCACCTTACGATGCAATTATAGCACCTTACCAATAGACTTGAAAAAAATCGTTCTAAACCTTGTCCTGAAAATATGGAACACAAAAAAGGAACTATATCCAATTTGGCACAGTCGTTTGGCAGTTATGTGCATAGGCATACATACATTTCAGCTATTCAATTTTATTTATATATCGACCTAATAGATAACAGATACACACTATACCAACAATCAACTTAGCAAAACAAATTCATAAAATATTCTTCCAACGTACTCATAAGTATTTTGTATGCACAACATTTCTAAACGCGACATCCACAGCGTTTCGCAAGATACACAATTTTGACTTACAATACAATACAATGAATATTTTCCTCTCACTCAATATAAGTAAATTCACAGCTGTGGAACAGTTTGCACTTTCACCTAAAATTAAGAAAACTTATTCTTTACCTAGCTGTTGCCATGCGCGGCTTCCCCAGCGTAGAATTTGGATTTAGTTCTTCCATATATATGAGAACCTATTCCCAGGATAAAAATTTCAGCCATATCCGTGTATTGAATAACAAACGTCTTCACATACTTTCACAGTTACCTATGACCTATGATATTAGTTGTATAGGATAGGAAAGGCAAGGATTCTTCAATATTTTTAATCTTCTTCCTCCGATTCTTTTCATTATGTTAAAAAAAACAAGCTTAGTACAACGCGTTGCATCACGCACGTCCCAAGAAAAATAAAAAGTTCTCTTATAAGGTAGTAGGTACCTAGGAGGTACCTACTACTTTATGACTTCTTGAGGTACTTAGATTCAGATTCAGAGCGGATGCTCGCGCATTCTACGAATCACGCTGTTTCCGAGTTTAACGCTGATACCGATTGCCATAATCCCTAAAAAGAAGCAGTTTAATATGAAGAAAGACTTCATTAAACTGCCTAAATTATGTATTACTTGCACGAAAACTTCCATCTAGTGACACTCTTACCGTACCCATTCATTCTTCTCGTAATTGATTGCCAGTAGTTAAGGTGTTTGGTTCAGATGACTGAACTAATGAATCAGTTCAATCAAATGAACAGTACAATCAAGTGAAAAGTTCAGCCAACTGAATCATTCAGGAAAAACTCATTAATTTAGTCTACTGAACTAAAACAACTGAGAGAACTTGACTTGGAATGTGGCTTATTTGCCGATTGAATTAATGAAGAAAAAACTTATGAAGTGAACAGTAGTGGTAGGTATAGTAATCATTTCCAATATATCATATCTGCCTATAAACAAAATCGCTCTAGCGTCACTTGATTGAAAATAAATCAGCGCTATTAAGTACTTTGAGGGTGAAGCCCCAGTTGTTGTGTTCTTAGACATTTGTAATCAAATAAAATTATAGCAATGACTAATGAGAAAAATTTCTGAGAATAACCCTGCTCGACGCAACGCAACGCAGCGCAGGAGGCTCAGACTTAATCGTCATTACTGTTTCTTTTTGTAATAAGAAGGTTAGTGGAAGTAAAGATGAACTCAATATAAGTAAGAAAAATATTTAAGTGAATAGGTTGTACGTAGCTGAATATGTGAATAAATCATAATTTGTGTTCCCATATTTCTACTAGGTACTTGTGCTATTCTTAGTGCGGTGCAAAGCTAGTATAATAATGAATAATTAAATATTATAATAACCGGTCATGTGCAGAGCGTCGGCGCGCACACTTGCAGACTAGCGACAAAGTAAACTGGGAAAACGTAGATAAACATATCCATCACTACACAATATAGTAGGAAGGTGTTTGTGATCCAACAAGACTTATGGGACCAAGCGAACCTCACTTGCAAGTACAGTCGACAACCAATCAATCAATTAGCCTATTGCAGTCCTTTGCTGGACGTAGGCTCTCCCAATGTTGAGAGCCATTTGTGAACTCCTAACCCTCGATAAAAATATACGCCAGAGCCTCATCCATCCATCAATGAGTGTACAGTCGACAAAGGACATACAATTTTATATGAAAAAGTGCAACTGTGTCTCCTTTGTCGTCATTTTGAATGACATTAGTCTTTTCCATTGTTGAATCTTAAAAGTTTTCGACTAACACTGACACTCAGGTACCCCAAAAACCGGAGTGCTTCGTTGGAACCTGTCTCCCCGGTTGGGAAGACACCTAGGTCCGCCGAGGTCCAAGTGATATGTCCAATAAACTTAAAACCTTTGGCTTTGCAATTCGACCCACAGACGGCGTGCGTCAGTCAGTTCGAGTTCGACTTATCCTTCTCCACTTGCTCCAGCCGTTATCCGCAGGGATTTTCCGAACGTAAAAATAGGATGGGGAAACGCCGCCTAAGACTAAGTTCGACCGAGGCGGTAGTAGCCTTATTGCCAGATGGCTCCGAACGCAGGCCTAGGATTGTCGGAACAGGCCATCTGTTACTCCAGTAGAAGCAAACCAGAGTGCGTCGCGGCAGGATGGGGACGCTACGGCACCCACACCCGAGAGGACTATTTTAAAAGTCGTGAATGGCTCAGTCGAGATCTGAGGGAAATGCCTTTTTGGGTAACCTTACACCCCGGTAATTGAGACCCGCGACAGCTTGCGGTTTTAGTCTGTTCAAGTCCTACATAACCACTCTCGCTGGCCGGCAGTGGGATATCTGTGGGTATTTACGTACAAAAAAGGATACCCTATAAACTGGGAACTGGAATTCCCCAAGAGTGAATACTGAAAGTTTTTAAACCCTTTTTCCTTTTTAGCAGCAAGCCCAATAAGGTAAATTATTAATTCAAGGGACTGCTATACAGTGGCTGCGTATAAAGTACGAAATTTAATCTTTTACACTAGACACGTGCTTCAACAAATTAAAATTCATAAGGACAACGATTAAGATTAAACGTGACCTGCGAAATAACAAAGAATACCTTTTAGCTTTGTCTTTGCTCAATCTAAATTGAATCTAAAATGAGATTTTCCGTAAGTGAATGAGAAAAGCCACAATTTAAATTCATACATTCCTGTTATATTTATACTGTACCTATCTGATGCGGTTGTATCGCACGCGGGGGCACATGAGCAAATGAATCTCTTGTATCATTAACGTTGTTGTTAAAATTATCAACAGTAGCTCTACTGTAGTACTATTAAAATGTAGAGTACCATGTTTTAGTGGCCTCAGACCAGGCTAAAAGGCTAGGTATGTTATGGACACTAGGAGCACATTACCTAATAGAGGGTAATGGTAGAGGGCAGAAGCATAATAATTTGTCCTAAACTTTAAAGACAACCTAGGACCTACCAAATTCAGGCTCAAATTACTGGCCTCCTTTATGTACTTACATCCAAAGAACATAGCAAAAAATTAATGGGTGATAGACTACTGCCCATCCATTCGCTAGTCGTGAGAATACAAAAAGAAACATATTAAACGCCTTAAAGCCTCTTAAAAATGCATGAGAGATGTATTCGCTCGTCGATCACCGGAGACAATGACCTCAATCCGTGAATTGGACAGCTCACTTTCGCTGTTATTGCGCAATTTCACCTTAGGCGCTCACACTTGACCCCATAACCGAGAAGAGATTAATATATTGATCGATTGACATTTTATTCTGTTGTAGATTTTCGTAATATTAATACTTGAATGGATCCAATATTATAAATGCGAAAATAACTGTCTGTCTGTTACGCTTTCACGTCTAAACCACTCAACAGATTTGGATGAAATTTGTTATAGGGGCAGGAATAGACCTAGACATAGGCCATGTTTCGTCGCGATAACCGACATCCACGTGGGCGAAGCCGCGGTCAAAAGCTAGTGATAAAGATGATGTAGAAAGGAAGTCGCATATCTAGTGTGTTCAGTAATTTTTTTTTAACTTCAAGAGACTCAAATAGGGCCTGGCAACTTTGTCATTTTTTTATGAGGAGCGGGATGTGATGTTCCTCCCATATAAAGGTATAGAGTACTCCGACAACGGGCGGTGAACAAGTCTGGAACACCTATGCAAAGACTAGGCTCACAGCACAACCTCACATGCAATACTCAGCGTAATTCTAAAACAACCATGTTTGTATTTGACAAATTCACTGAATTAAACACTATTAAATTCCTTTCAAACTACTTATTCCAATAAAATTAAAAGTAACCGCGCAATCCGATCTTGAGTATCAGTGCTTCGCGTTCGACTGCCGTGCCCCCGCCAAGTCGAACGCTAAGCAAACACTGCCGTACCATCCTTTACTGGAATCATTTCGCCGCATTTTCAGGTCCCTATTTGAGAATCTCTGGATAAGACCAGAAGGCAGAAATTTTGTTCATCCAGTAAACTACGAGTATAATCACGTACATAAAATCCAAAATTTCAAATCTGTAGGTCATTTTGTTCCGAACTGAAGCGAAAAGAAAAATTTCGCATTTATGACACTCACTCACTCATGATCATCAAAATAGAACTACTTCCCATAAACTCAAGTCACACAACATTAACTATAATAATAAAGAAATCGCAGTAAGCTGGCTAGGGCGGCGCCGCGCGTAGGCGCGCCTCCCCATACCAGGGCCGGTGAGTTGGTTGTCCCCCTTCCTAGAAGGGCTAGACCGCTAGAGATGGCCCTGGGTCAGCCGGAGCGCGAGGGATGTGTTAAAGATAACCTCACCTTCAGCCAATCACGTCGACCCACAGGTAGCGTGCGGTTTTAGTCGACTTGAACCTTAGACTTGGCACGACTTTGTTTAGATGTCATTACTTTTTAGAGATAAACAAGCAGCTCCATCGAGACTTGGCTAGTTTTTTACAGAATGTTTTTGGTGGGATCTTGACTTCATTTATTACAATTTATATCCGAATTCGGATCCACATCGGCCTATACACCTAGGTACAATAATGTCATGGTATAAGTACATACAACATACCTTTGATTTGCCTGACGTTCCAACCAGGTTACAACAGCTGTGGTCACAGGCCGATTTGCTCAGTGGTGCACGCCCGCCGTCGCCGAGTTCGTCATGTAGAAGGTTCTTCATCTACCCGCATATTCTCGATATTTTTTATATATTCTTTTCGCCATGTACCTACCGTCACATATCACACTCATAGTGTCCCTACTCTGTAAGCAGATAGTTTAAAAGTTATATAAATACTGGGTGTAAGGGGAACGCCCCCGAAACCGGAAACCCCTAGTAGTAGGTACTCCAGGTACATAACACATTGGCATAAAAAATAATCGACTTGAAAAACAACTAGCGCCAAGTGCGTGCGCGTGCTTTTTTATGAAATCATCGTTTCGTTTATCTTTACTAACACGATGAAGAGTAAATAATGCAAAATAAAAAATAAAAATAAATTTTAAAAAATCGTATAAAAGTTTTTTTTTGTCCATATCATGTTTTTATAATAACATAACATAAACTCACGCCTGTATTCCTCGAAGGGGTAGGCAGAGGTGCTAGCACCCACATTTCGCCAGTTTATGTTTAGGTCCTAATGTAATAGGTGGCGAGCCTATTGCCATTAACCGGGCACTTATAAACCTGCGATAAATACACACTTATCATCGAAAAACATCGAAAAGTCATTGGTGTGTACCATGGTAAACCTGGGATCGAACCCGAGACCTCGTCTCCACAGTCCATTAGCCATACCACTAGGCTACCGCAGATATTTAATATTTTGTATGATTGGTATAAAAAAAATGATATGGAAAAAAGTGTTAGGTACCTGGAGAACAACTAAGAGTTTTCGTCTTCGGGAGGGTTCCCCTTACACCCGGTATATTTAAAAGTTATAACTAAATATAGCTTCAACCCTGAAGACCCTTGTTCCAAATAGATCCAGAGAGATCTAAGAGACCAGCTAACAAACAATACTCTTACGACCTGTTCTCAGCTACCTACGATCCTCTGGAGGTTTGCATCGAGAACTGCGCGCAGTGTAAGAAGATGCTCGGTGCCTGGTTCGAAGGCCCCCTCTGCGCCGAATCCTGCATCAAATTCAAGGGAAAACTGATCCCCGAATGCGAAGACTTCGCTTCCATCTCACCTTTCCTTAATAAACTTTAAGAACTTTTGGCCATACTATATGAACTGCCAGACGCGAAACTTGTTTAGTCATTGCTGTGCCTTCCTTAAGGTGTATAGCACTATATATTCAATGTGCGAGATTTTAAATAGTGAAATGCTCTGCTTGAGTTTATTTCCGCAAAAGCTATAGGTATCTAACCTTGGAGTCTTTAAGTTCATAGTGAAAACGATACTTCTATTTATAATTAAACTGCACCATTAACTATAAACCATCACTTATAACATGAGATGTGATCAAATGTGAGCCTATCATTAATTGAAAAACGTTCACTGTTGCCGTCTTCATATTTTTTAAAGTAAAAGCAGATTATCTAATAGTTCGTAATAGCTACTTGGGTGCAGTATTATTTGTGTTGCTAATAT
Organism: Eilema sororculum; assembly: GCA_914829495.1. Lineage (NCBI taxonomy): Eukaryota > Metazoa > Arthropoda > Insecta > Lepidoptera > Erebidae > Eilema > Eilema sororculum. The sequence continues at coordinate 7,215,826 of OU618545.1, read as the reverse complement.
TGTGTATGTGTATTTTGCTGCTAGTAGATTTTAATATAAATATGTATTTGTTGTTCAAAATCATCTTAACGTGGACCTAAACTGGTTTCTATTCGCGGCAGTTCATATGAAACAATCCAACCGACGACATACCAAAGTATTTGATACTCTATTTAAATAGCTTTAAGTGTATTATCGTTTGTAAGTTTTATACTCGTGTTATATACAGGGATTATTATAAGATTGTATCGAAATAAAACGATTGCGTTAAACAATTTGCATTTTATTGATTTCATGAACCCATTAGAGTAGAAATGAGTAAGCTTTTAACTTTATACAGTTTGGAACTTGAGATAAGAATGTCAGTAGCTCCTGATTCGACATTATACATGTTAAAATATTCCCTCTAACCCCTCCAACTAAGCTAAATTGCTTGTGTTAGGAGTGGGTTCACGTCGATAGTGTAATGGCCAGAATTCAAACCCGGGACCTCTCGATCGTAAGGCCGACTCCTCAACCATAAAGCTATCGACGCTTGAAAATCCATTGAAAATGAATTGCAATTTCTTTATAGGCACACAAACCGTGTTTCGAGAACCGAGTGAGTAAAAGGGATGAAGCTATAAGGTGTAGTTCCATCTCTTTTCTTCAACACCAACGCATAATTCATTTGTTCATAAGAAAATTTTACACAATATTTTCGCACAAATCCGACAAACTTAATACAAGTCACCTCATACATCATTGTAACTTACTGAAAAGACTAGTAATCAAATGAGCAACTAATGAATAAGTACAGTCAGCTTCAGAAAGATGTTGACGAACAAAGTACACAAAATGATCTTAATTTCGTTTTTTGACCTCTTTCCAGTTGACCGATTGTTCTGATATTTGGTACACACCTTTAGTTTTTTTCTTTTTTTTTCTTTTTAAAATAAATAATTCCCAACATTCTACACAACGCTATCTAGACCCATGGTAAGCATAGCTTAACTAGCTTGTGTTATGGAATCTAGAATGCGGATAAACATACTTAAATACTTAATTTTTTTTTTTAAATACATACATAATATACATAGATACACCCAGACCAATGCAAATAGCCATATTCATGCGTACAAATATTTACACTGAGCGGGAATCGAACCCGCGCCTCCTGCGTGGCAGTCGCGTTCGGAGTTCGGACAATAACACCATATAAATCAATTAAACAGTTCGATTTGCTCTTAATACAGAGTTATAAGATCATTTTGAGACTTCGCCGTCAAGATATTAATAAAGCTGACTGTACATTATAATAACTTAAACTTGAAGTTGTGAAATACATCTGATTATAAGATTTTCAATAATACTGCCAAGAAAATCGTGAATGTGTACATTACTGAATGATATTTACATGATAATTTTAACAGTATATATTTGATTGTCAATATTATTGAGCGTGTGCGGTTATCTTCCATTACCACACCATCACAGTTACCGGCATATATTTTGACCCCAGTGACGTCACAAAATGTGCTCGAATCAAAGCAATTTGCGCGTGCCAGGGACTCGTTTCTCTTGCGACTCGGGGTCAAAATATATATATCAGAAATTATACATAGATTAATACTAAATACAAAAGGTCTATGTACCTTTGGTATTTAGTAGGTAGCTACCGTCAGTGTTCAAAGAGTTTCGAAGGACGGAAGACGGAGGATAGAGTGAAATGGGGCACATTGGGAGTGGCATATGTCCAGCAGTGGACTACGGTGGGCTGCTGTGGCTACGGTTGATTGATTAAGACTACACCATCGCGTACGTACAATGGCCTAAAAAAGAGGCTGAGTGTGGACAAAAAGTCCTCTATCCATACCATCTCGTTTTCCGCAAATCCATACTAATATTATAAATGCGAAAGTAACTCTGTCTGCCTGTCTGTTACGCTTTCGAGCCTAAACCGCTAAACCAATTTTGATGAAATTTGGTATAGAGGTAGATTAGACCTTGAGAAAGGACATTGGCTGTGTTTGGTCGCGATAACCGACATTCACGCGGGCGGAGTCGCGGTGCAGAGTGTTCAATATTTTTTTTTACAAATCGGCCGCAACGTAATGTAAATTCCATATAATATAAATAAGGTCCACTATAAAATGCGGAACGAAGCAGCTGATCGAAATATCAGTCAATTTATACCAAGTGATACTTTTTTGGTTTAAACCAGTGGTGGGCAAACTTTTTTAATGGGGGCCAGAAAGTTGAAGAAATTGGGCCAGAATTATGAGGAATACAAGGAAGTAATATTAAACTTGAACCGACTAAAGTTACGTCTGTGACACCATAGGTCCGAGTAGCCTCAGTTCCTGCTCCGCCGCCTCCTTTAAAAGCATTACTTGCTCGCAGAAGGAGGCAGTGGCACATCCAGGCAGCGTACCATTCGCCTTTAGCAAGGCAGCAAGCAAGAGGCCTTGGTTCGCCACTAGCTCCCACCTTGGCGTCACATAAGCATTCTCGAGCAGTGCGAGGTAGAGGTGACTCTAAAATAGGTACTGTGACACCGGAATCTATATTTCTGGCCCATCAAAATAAATTATTATCACGAGCCATATCCATATACATGTCGAAGGACCATCTACAGACTCGATTAGATGTTTTCACGGGCCGGAGTTGGCCTATCCCTGGCCTAAACCCTACTAAGGTAAATAAATGATACCAACTTTCCGATATTAATTTTTCTAGGTAGCTCTTTCAACTAACTCGACAATTAAATTGTTAAATTTCGCACTAACCAATGTATTTCATTTTACACAACATTTCATTATTATCGTTATTACCTGATAACTTAGATCATCACATAATCATCTTGTTTCATATATTCTACTTAATTCTAGCATAAATTCTATCGCAGATAAAGAAACCATTGAATCTATTAGCTTCTCAATATAAAGACTTTGCTTACATACTATAATAGAACTTATTTCTAATTTATTATGGGTCATATTCGGGGAGCCCGCTTTCCGAACAATTGCTATACTAAGACAGTTTATAAGAAGAGCGTGTTTTTGTGTCTTCAGAAACAACAGGAAATTATTTTCTTAGATGAAGCGAATGTTACCATAGAAAAAAACAAAATTATCCCTCATTTTTGTGCATGGTTTAAACTTGTGTTAAGATGCGATTGAGTCCTTTGATCAGGGATTTTATTTTATGGTGTTATAGAGAGTATACTCTTGATAAAACTAACAACATATTCTTCTTCCTATGTCATTGCATATTATTCTTGTGTGAAGCAGTCATTATATGAGCGAGACAACAGAGCAAATACAGAGAGGTGTTCTAATTATTTTTTTAAGAAAGATCACGCGACACATTGGGGTGAGGGAGTGGTGAAAAGTGGACAGAATCCGGACATTTATTTATTTTCCATTAATAGCAAAGCAAGTTATTTTATTCTATAAAGATGTTAATCTCAAATAGAAAGTGTCGCCATCTAGCATCGAATAGAATATTTAGAAGCTCTGAAACTAATAGAGCTATACATAGAACAAACGCTGACAATACACTAAGGCTACACCTACTGTCATGGCGTCAAGATTTTGTTAAGGATTAGTTAGTTCAGCCGCCTCCTCTCTGTATTTGCTGTGATCGAAATCCACATATAAAATCTAACATTCTGGCACCATCCTTGTCTTCACACACAAATCTCTATAAAATTAAAATAAAAAGTATTCCTATGAATAACTAAATCTATCAGATAAGCACAACCCCATTTGCTCCGAGCTAGTACTCGCTAATACTCGATAATACTCGCTAGTACGCGCTAATACTCGCTAGTACTCACTAGTACTCGCTAGTACTGGCGTTGTAGAACGACAGTCAATTAACTGGAACCTCCATTGGCGGCGCCGGCGGCTCTACGACTGCAGGTGGCTCGTCTAATGCTGCAGACGCTGTAAGTGCTGTAATGAAGAAGAATTACTTCAGTTCACAAGGTAAGGAACATATTGTTGCAGATTCTTAAATGAAGTTTTTATAGCACGTATTATGCCAAATTTTAAATTCGACCGTCACCCTTAAAGACGGTTATAAAGAGAAGGGAAATTTGAAATGATCCAGGTGTGACCCAACAGCTCAATTAGAAGAGCATTCTCCCTCTAAGGGAAAGGTCGTGGGTTCAAGTCCCACTTAGCGCTTAATTTTTTCTGATGTATTTCGAAGTTGCAGATTCTGTTGAAATACAGTATGAAAGTGGATTGGTACATGTAGAGAGAAACCCCTAATAGTGATAGATGGACATACATTTTTGCTATTCACTCCGTAGCAATATAACCTTTCACTAAGTCCATCTGTCTGCTCTTAGGTTTAACCCTCCAAATAAATATGGGATAAGATATAAGGCTATAATGGCCACCTGAACTACTCCTTACCACAACGACTTACACAACACTTGGAGGTGAAATGGCAGGCAGTCCTAGTTAAACTGAACAAAGCAAGCTACATTACATTCAAGCGAACCCCGAACTCCAACTTGTTAGTTTCTCAGATGTGACCGGCACTAACACAATGAGCACCCGACTTGACTGACCGGCGAGGGCGCGCGGAACATTTTTGTGCGTCTACCCTCCGTTACTTTCTATATATGCATAAATAACCATGAGTATTATGCTTCGTATAGAAAGTCCAGCAAGTGCGTCCACGTACCCGCATCGTACGGATCGCACTTTCTATACAAAGCATAATAATACGTTACATCCGATGCAAGGCTTTAGGCGTACTTCGTAAAAAATGCATGGCTGGAATCTAATTTTGTTTAACAGGTAGAAGAAACACCTAATAATGCGTGTTTGAGACCTTGGGCAATGAACATATGAATATACTTAGTGAGCTTTTGTTTATCCATTTATTCATGTTTTAGTAAGTCCAGCTAAAATTACATACCTTGGTCAATAATATCTTGTGAAAGTTCCATCGGCTCTGATGTTGAATCAATTTTTGCACTCTCTATTGTCAACTGAAAATGCAAAGTAACAATTAATGCATGCAGCAAGTATGAAGTAATTTTAGTAATTAATAGAATTGATTTGAATTACTGTTATAGAAAATAATTGAAAATACTCAAATACATGGCTGAATGTGAAGTAATCTTTCAACTTTTTTTGTACTCTGCTAGTAGTAGTTAATTAGTTTTTTTTTCACAACATCCTACACAATGCTCTCTAGACCCATGGTAAGCTTTTATAGCTTGTGTTATGGAATCTAGAAAGCGGATAAACATACATAAATACTCTTTTTCGTAAATACATACATATTATACATAGAAACACCCAGACCAATGCTAACAGCCATATTCATGCATACAAATATTTGCACTGAGCGGGAATCGAACCCGCGCCTCCTGCGTGGCAGTCGCGTGCACTACCGCCACGCCACAGAGACTGTTTACCTGGGCTGTTCCGCACTTAGCCTCTTAATTGGGCCATTGTGCGTACCATCTTACCTCTCATTCCAACCAACCCAGATCCTCCCAAAAAGCCAGCAGCCTTGCCAGTAGTACTTGAGTATAAGGTTTAAAAAATAAAAAATAATAAATCCAATGAGCGTGTCGCTAATCATGGCAGCATCATATGCACCACAATAACATATAGTAAACCTTTTGCCCGGACTAGAGATCCCGGGAACCTGATGTGACTCTGGGATGCAACTGGGAATTATATGAAGATAATGATGGCAATGATCCCTCATCCGTCATTTGACCATATGCTTATTACCATTTAAATACTTCAAGAAATTTCTACAGGATCGGCAGCACGAATGTGACGCCCCTGATGTAACCACATTCCATCAGGTGGGGTGTGTTTGTCTGCCGTAAAAAAATACTTGAAAGACAGTATACTAACCTCTGGTGCAATTCTCGGTATTTTCCCAACTTTATGTCTGACACTGAATGGCGCACATTCCTCATAGTAATTGATGACAAAGTCTGGATAGGCCTCGCCCAAGTCATGGCCAGGGACCACATCTACATCCAAACAGCCGCGCCTGAAAATTGGTTAAGAGTTCTATATCATGTGTACACTAAAATAATAAGTTCATTGCTGCATAAATGCCTCTCCCAAAGTGTACTACCGATTCTCTATTTTATACAAACAGTCTATTTCAGCTATAGCTCAAACCATATTGTCTAAGATGTGCTCTATATGCGCAATACACGCATATTGGATGTGTTTCGAAGATAGTATGGGGTGCTACTGCGATGGACGAATTAAAATTCATTAAGCATATAGATTATTACAAAACAATCTGCGCGCGGCAAGGCCTTTTATTTCACGATTTAGGTCAAAGATATGACTCGAGCTATAGCTTTTTCAAGTTGTCAGTCTATCTGTCTTGGGACCACCAGCTTCTATTAGCCAATTAGAATTACTAACCATTTGACTAAAAAGTACAATGTGCCATGAAACAGTTGTCCAGCCAGGATCTTTTCAGGTGCCAAACCTCGGGCCAGGCCACGTGGTTTGTCGATCTCTTGCAATGCCTAAAAACAGAATGCCATATCATACTTATTATGTTTACTAAACTGACAGCACCAGTTCAATACAAAGTCAACATGAAAGTAAAAAAATCATTTTAATAAATAATAATACAAAATGTTATTTTTTTTTTCTATTAAAGACTAGTTTAGAAAATGGACCACTGGTACAATAATTTACTCAAGTAGTATAATTGAGTGAACAACTCATTTCCAAGCTTGTTTATCATCTAAATACTCTTGAATGATAAAATATTATATAATGAGGTGGATATGTCTGGGTTGAAACAATTAAATTGTATTTCATCCCATCAGCCTGTGTTGTCTGTTCTAATAAGAAATCTCTTTTATTCTAAAGGATTCACTACCCTAAAATAATATAAGTATAAATACAAGCAAATAATAATCCAGTTCTCTTTTATTCAAAGTTCAAAATTATTATAAATCTTTCAGACACCTGAAAGAGAAAAAAAGTGAAAGAAAGAAGTATTAAGTTGTATACTGGAAAAAGTATTTATCTAGAATTAATTCCTACAATATTCACCTCTCCTTTTTTCTTCTTATCTGCTCTCCTGCCTCTTTTGCGACTAGCTGAACTCTCTTCTAAAACAGGGTCTGGAGTTGGAATTGCAGATGCTGCGGCGGCAGCTGCTGCAGCAGCGGCAGCAGCAGCAGCAGCGGCGGCGGCGGCTGCAGCGGCGGCAGCTGCTACTGCAGAATCCTCTTCCTCTTTTTCCTTTTTGAGCCTTGCATCTTCATATGCTGATATTAATTCTGGACAGTCCAGATTGTCCTCTGGTTCCCAAGTATCATCATCACTGAAGTAGAAAAGTTCATCAATGGATCAATGGAGTTAAAAAATAGTTGTCGACAACTCAATAACAACTCGTACGGTAGTTAGACCTAATAAGTTAGACCTAATAGATCAAGTATAAAGGTGTACAAACAGGGCCCTACCAACATCTTCAAAGCCCAAGTCAGTGAATCTTTTAAGTAAAAGACCGGGCTGTGGCACAGGTTTGCCTCTCTGGGTTCGAGGATAAACAACAGTGACTTCTGGAAAAGCCGGCATGAGAATGATAAGCGAATTTTAGCTGCAACGCAGATACTTTTGGCTCAATATTGTAAATAGGTCTAAAATTCTAGGCCTTATAAGGAACAATAAAATAGTAAACCATCCGCCAAATATGTATGACTTATTTCAGTCACACCCTTAGATGGACTGACGACCTGAAAAAGGTGACTGGGACAGACTGGATGCTGAAGGCGGAGGATCTGTAAATTGGGGGAGGCTTATGTTCAGCAGTGGACTGCAGTTGGCCAATTGATTGATTGATTTGAGTCACTTTTTATTTTATTGTTTTAATAAGGTTCACCAACAATTGTTCACCACCAAAATTTTACACCAGGTTCATCAGAGCAAGAACAATTATTGTTGTTTAAAACTACTAATTTAGCCTGCAGTTCTGCTAATATGCCATCCTGATCCCATTCCTCTATGCCATGGTAATATATTCTAGGGATCAAAACTAGCCTTTGTTTTATTGTACACCATAATTACTTCCTCCATTCAATGTCAGTCAGATCTGTTCAGCTGTTTGAGCATTATAAAGTAACAAACATCCCAATAAGATCACAAACTAAAACAATTACAATATTATCATTGGTTGACTACTTTTGGCAAAATATATATTTTAATAAATATTTATAAGACATTGTACCATTAGTCGCCTTTACATGGTCACACAATCAAGCATTCTTGAGCGTCCAGGATTGTGCAGTTGCGACAGACTCTTTCACATGCAAATGCAGTATTCCCTTGTGAAATGGGTGTGCGTTGTTTTATAGACAAAAGTTTCATATAATTTCGTTTTACAGAAAATGTTTCACATAATTTCGTTTCATAGAATAATCAATATACATAATACTTACTTTAAAGATTTTTAAATCATTGACTTTTGTTTCACATAAATTTTAATGTTAGAATAATCATTTCATAGAATAACAAATCAAATATTCTTCTTTTTTATATTGGTTATTTCATATAAAACTTATTTGCGCAAAGATATTTTCTGGGTGGTTTAAAAAAAATAACCTATCCGAGACGGGGTATTATCTAATTAAATTACTACAAGCAATCGGGAAAAAAAATGTATCTAAATTTTACTGTTTGAAATAGATGGTGGTAAGTGGTTGTTTTTAAGATTCCTTAAATAATAATTCTACAGTTTGATAAGTATGTTAAACAAAAATATGTGAAAAAAAATTCATTAAATTGTGTTTCTGTGAAAAGTGATTCATTGTGGTAAATTGTCTTTGAAACAATAATATTCGAAATAAAAATATAAGAACCACAAATATTATATGAAACATTTTCTGTAAAATGAAATTCTATGAAATTTCTTTCTACGAAATAAGGCGCTCCCTTGTGAAATAATGTATATAGGGTGCTATTGCGTCCACTGTCTTCATTTAAATCTCTGTTCAATGCATAACCTACTTGTACATTTATACAGTTACCAGTTACTGTTAGGAAAGAGTTTCAATAGTATTCTGGCCGAAACTCTTTTTGAAGCAGCCATTTTAATTTCCAAAATGGTGTATGGAATATTGGTAATATAATGTAGGTAGGTAGGTATGACATACTTATTCTGGTAAATTTAGCCTCCCAACATTTGGAAAGGCCTATATCCAGCAGTGGATTGAAGCAGCGTATGAAGCTGGCATAGCTATCATGGACAAAATGACCTAAATGAATATAGATAGGTATATAAACCAATCATACAAAAAATATTGAACCAAAATAATATATATTGTAAACCAAAATCTGCAATGTGGATTTTTTATAACTTTAACATTTTGAAAAATGATGAATTTGAAATTGAATGAAAATGGATTTTAATCATAAAATTGTGACTGTTAAATGCACCAATAAATTGTATAAAATAACTGCTATGTGCTTATAAGTACTATACAACGCACTATGACAACATAATAAAATATGTGGAGCAGCTAGAAATATTGTCAAATAAAAGCTGGTAAATGAAAATGCACATAGCAGATTTTGGTTTGACAAGAACAATATACAAAATACTCACTGGGAATAACCTCTCCACTTCAATAGATATTCGACTTTACCGTTCTTGACTCTGCGATCTAAAACCTTCTCAACAGAGAACTCTTCATGTTTTCCACTTTGCGGCCCTGACGAGGGAGCCATTCCTGAAGGAGCATCTATTGGCTGATTCGCCTGGGTGGCAGAACGGAAACTCAAGTCTGGTTGAGTCAAAGATTCTATAGATTCATCCATAGCTGTAAATAATGTAAAATAAGGATTTGTTTATGTTATTTCAGGTTTATTGTTATGGCAGCGTTGCCAGATTGTAACTTTTGTTACAATTTGCGTAACTTTTGACCCCCTTATGTAACATCTCCGTAACATGACTCAAAATGTAACTTTATTGTAACTTTTGTCGTATTGGTTCGGGTCAACATCAGTCAGAATAATTAGTGTTCTGATATTATTATTGTTCGATATTATTCAATTCGCTATCCGTATCACCAGTAATACCAACCTTGGTATTGTTAAAGAAATTGTTTTTCCCAGTAATTAAGTTTACTTCTGTTCGAACAACTATCAATCAAAGAATAATATAATAAGTATATTCAAATCATTCATTCATTTTCATTCACTAGTGTGGTAGAAAACAATACATATTATATTATATGAATCTACTGTGGAAGAGCAATTCTCATAATTTAATTAAATTAAAAATTAAAAAAACCCCCGTCACCAAAAACACCTCCAAAAAGTTGAAAATAAATGGAGTTTGTCTTTTAACTTGAACGGTTGCCATATCGGGGGACCCTAACTGGTTAAGCACTCCGTTATATTATCGGAACAATTCAAGGTCCCCGACATGGCAACCGTTAAAGTTAAAAGGCGAACTCCATTTATTTTCACAAACACACACACACACACACACACACACAGACACTTTTTTTTAATACAGGGCACGTCAATTTGACTTCACCTCGCCTGATGTTAAGCTAAAGGCAAAGTCTCGGAAAGAGGGACACGTCAAACTTATAACATAACATAAACATAACATAAACTCACGCCTATATTCCCCGAAGGGGTAGGCAGAGGCTAGCACTCACCCCAAATTTATAACACACCGTCGTTTTTGCGTCGGGGGTTAAAAAGACTGGTGCTAGCACTCACCCCAAATTTATAACACACCGTCGTTTTTGCGTCGGGGGTTAAAAAGACTTTATCTTGATTCGATTCGAAAATTTCAATCAGAAAGTACCTATTTAAAAAAGAAATTGAAGGTTAACAAATCCATACTTCCATACTAATCCATACTAATATTATAAATGCGAAAGTAACTCTGTCTGTCTGTCTGTCTGTCTGTCTGTATGTTACGCTTTCACGCCTAAAGCACTGAACCGATTTTGATGAAATTTGGTATAGGGGTAGATTAGACCTTGAGAAAGGACATAGGCTATGTTTTGTCGCGATAACTGACATCCACGCGGGCGGAGCCACGGGCAAAAGCTAGTATTTATATAATTTACCAAATAATTATATTACCTGACACTGGCAATTACTCAAAGAGTGAGCCATAGAAAAGTTTTGGCACGAACACTGAAGAGAACGCAACTTGGTATTATTTTATTTTCCAAAATTGGTGTCAATCCGAGTTTTTATGTATAAAATGGTGGATTTTTAGAAATAAAATCTTGGACAATGCACACACGTGTAGGAAATTGGCATATTACAGTGAATTGTGACTCTTCGGGTTAATTCCAACTCTCCCTAGTAAGCTTTTAGTAAAGTCCCCACAACTTTACTGAAGCCTCAATCATCTCATTCATCGTCATCATCATCATCATTAACAATCATTTTAACCAAAGTAATATACTATAAAATAAGACTTGATTTATAGGTATATCTACCATTGTCATAAAATCTTAAAAAAGAGCCATAGCCAATATATTGCCGTCAACTTGTGAGTAGCTATAAATCCAGTAGGTAAATACTTTATTACTTTGTTCGTAGAGTCAATTATCAAAGTCTCAGTGAACTGTCAATGTTTCAACTGTGATCAAAATCAAAATATTGTTTGGTTAGTAGTCATTACACTCGCCATTTGTGGTGCCATCAGTGGTATATACATAAAAAAAATCTAACAATTGCTGCTTAATGACTTAATGGGGCTGAAAACATTTTAGATTAAGTGTAATAAAGTGTTATTTATACTGTTGATTGATGGCACTTGGTGGAATTCATTGTTACACATATTGAGAACACTTGTAGGTACTTTTTCCACAGTATTTATTCTGTTACACCTGACCGGTTTCGCCTCACGGCATTCTCAAAGGTTTACATTTACGAAAGGTTTTGTATGTTCTAATTTATAACTACTAACCGAAGAGTCACAATTCACTGTAATAATGTTCTAAGTTTAGGAATTAGAACATACAAAACCTTTGGTAAATGTAAACCTTTGAGAATGTCGTAAGGCGAAACCGGTCAGGTGTAACAGAATAAATACAGTGGAAAAAGTACAAGTGTTCTCAATATGTGTAATAAAGTGCCTTAAGAACGTTTGTATTGAAGTTTTCCTCGTGAAATAAGGTAACGTTAGTATCGTAACTTTTACCCCGAAAATGTAACTTTTTAAGCAGTCCTGTGTAACATTTGACAACATTCCACTGGCAACACTGTGTTATGGTTTTTTGGTATTGTTTGTTGAAGAACCGGCTCGAGTGCTAGGCGGTTTCTGTTTGATAATAGAGATAAGGGATAGTACATACCGTTAACTTTAGTAGTAGAAACTCTATATTAACCGCCTTTGTAGGATTTGTTTTGGATATATCGTAAAAGGACAAAACAAAACAATTATTCGCTACGCTTCACTTTTTGCTCTTCATCTTCAATATCCTATCCATAGACCATAGACCATAGACTGAAAGTTGAAATCTTAGAGTATCAAGAGCTGCCATACCTACGAAAAAAACTACCTACCTAAACTTGGATTTTATGAATGAATGGAAAGCAGTATGGCGGCCTAGTAGGGAATCCAGTAAACTGTCGATAACTGCTTATCGATATAAAAAGGGCACAGACTAAAAATGTATACATTTGAAAGAAAAAAATTAAGTGGTTAGCTTAAGTAGATGCCGATTATTTGTATTCTCAGGTTGCAGTGTGCTTAGGGCTTTCCTTTAAAGGTGATAAATATAAACATGGATTTAGTTTACGAAAAATATATTTTGAGTCAGTATGTATTCGACATAGGTTTTTACAAATGTGACAGCAGTACAAAAATCAACAACCTTTACTAAGGAGAATAATCTCCTAGCAACGATGATCATCGACAATTCGAAAGTCATAAGATGCTATTATACTTAACATCCTCTCTCATCTGAGACTTTCTCCATCAGCCCAATCTTCTCTGCTAGTTTACGAAGCCTAGGTCTATATAGCGCCTTTGTAAACATATCCGCCAGTTGCAGATCACTGGACACCTTTTTAATAGTCAGCTCATTATTTGCTACAAGTTCCCTAACATAGAAATGCCGTGTCCTGATGTGCTTTGTTCTTTTGTGGAACTCTGGGTTTTCAGCCAATCTGATAGCTGCCTCATTATCCACTTGTAGAATAGGAACTCGTATAACTTCTGTAAGTGCATTTAAAAGACGACTCAGCCAAACACATTCTCTGGCCGCTTCGCTTGCCGCGACTATCTCAGCTTCAGTTGAGGAAATGGCAACACTTTGTTGCCTCTGGCTCATCCAGGAGACTGCACCTCCTGAGTATATACATACAACACCTGAAGTCGACCTTCCTGTTTGGAAGTCTCCAGCATGGTCTGCATCGCTGTAACATTCTATTATAGCTTTCTTATAATTGCTTTTATAAAGAATGCCGAAGTCAGGGCAATACTTTAAGTATCGTAATATTCGTTTTAACCTCACGCAATCTGTTTCAGTCGGTTTTTCTAGACTTCTTGATACTACACTTATTGCGTAGGCAATGTCTGGTCTTGTGCAAACCATTAGATAGGTCAGTGCCCCGACTATCTGTCTATAATTTTCAATAAAAAAGGTCACATCAGATTCACATTTCTGACTTTGTGACATCTCCTTAACGATAGGTGTAGCTACTGGCCTACAGTCCTGCATTCCAAATTTTTTTAATATCTTATTTGTATATGATGTCTGGTGTAACTTGATGCCATCCTCTCTGATCTCAAGCTCTATACCTAAAAAATATGACGCTGGTTTAGTAGTGATTTTGAATTCTTTTTGCAGTTCAATGATAAATTCATCAATCACTTTCTGATTTGACCCAGCCAATAATCCATCATCTACATATAAAGCCAGTATAAGCTTTTCACCATTCGTCTTTGTCTTAATAAAAAGACATGGGTCCGCCTCACTTCTCTTGAAACCAAGTTTCATCAGGACATTTGTGATACGCTTGTTCCAGCACCTAGGTGCTTGCTTAAGGCCGTATAGACTCCTGTGAAGTTTACATACCCGTCCTGAGTTATCATTATAACCTTCAGGCTGTTTCATAAAAATTTCTTCATCCAGAAAACCATATAGGAATGCGGTTGACACATCGAATTGCAAGAGTGTTAGTTTTTCATTTGCAGCTACACTCAACAGTGCTCTGATAGTGTTCATTTTAGCTACAGGGCTAAATGTTTGATCGTAGTCAACATCCTTTTTCTGTGAGAAACCTTTCACAACAAGTCTTGCTTTGTATTTTTCAACAGAGCCGTCTGGGTTCTGTTTAACTTTATAAACCCATTTACACGGAATCACTTTCCTGTTTTTAGGCAAAGTTACTAACTCCCACGTCTTATTCTCTCTCAGTGAGTTTAGCTCACTCTGCATAGCTTTCTCCCAAAGATGACGTTCCGGGCTTAGTATCGCCTCTTTATAGCTCTGAGGCTCTATAGCAGTTGAGCATACCATTACGAAATCATTGAATTTTTCAGGAGGTCTTATAAGCGACCGGTCTCGGAGACTCCTTTGAGGTACATCTTCGACATTCTCAGTCGCTTCCTCATGACGATCTTCCCTCTCCAATTCAGTATTTTCACTATGTACAGAAATTGCATCATCGAATATTTCATCTTCAAGTGCTTGTTCCGTCACATAATTCTCTGGCATCCCAACAGTAGTTAAATCTCTGCCGTCTGACTGCTCAGCTCTCTGCTCACTATTTGTGTTCGTTTGACACTCATATCGAGGTATGACGAAATCAAATAGGGTGTCGGCGCTTTTATCAACTGTTTTGATCTGTGTGGCAATAGGTTCTTCACTGTGTTCATTGTTACCAAGTAGAGGATTTTCATCAAAGGTGACGTCTCTAGAACGGATCAGTTTGAAAGAGTTACTGTCCCAAATACGATAGCCATCATCAGAGTCATAGCCGATCAGTATGCCCTTTTGTGCCTTCTTATCCAACTTCTTTCGTCGTTGTTTCGGAATATGTGGATAACAATGAGACCCAATTATTCTCAAATGATTCAACCTGGGCTTCTTGTGGTGCCATAGCTCATACGGTGATTTCTCATCTTCGCTGGTAGGGCCTGTCCTATTTAAGATATACACCGATGCTGATACCATTTCAGCCCATAGTGCAGGAGGAATTTTAGCATGTGCATACATTAGACTTCGCGCCATTTCCACAACTGTCCTGTTATCTCTCTCAGTAGGATTCTGTTGCGGTGTATAGGGCATTGTCAATCTTTGCTTAATGCCTTCCTTCTTGAGAGTAGCTTCTACGTTTGCATTTACAAACTCTCCGCCATTATCACTAAGGAATTCCTTAATTACAATTCCCGAAGCTTTTGCTTCAGCGATCATAAGCTTAAGCTTCTCGTGTACTTCACTTTTTTCTTTCAAAAAATAAACAAATCTGTACTTCGTATATCCATCTTTGAAGAGGACAAAATATCTTAGCTTTGTTACTGATTCTGGGAAAGGTCCACAGACGTCCGCATACACCAACTCACCGGGTCTTGTAACTCTATTCCTTGTACCGAACTTAACTCTGTGGGACTTGCCATAAATGCATCCTTCACACAGTTCTTTGGTGGTTTGCACATTTATGTCAAACTCCTTCTTTAATATCTTCTTCACATGGCTTTTATTTTGATGTCCAAATCTTTCATGATACAACTGTAACAGATTTGATGGTGTGGACACCTGATTCACTCGTACATTTGGTAACTGACATTTGATATTTAGTTTAAATAGTCCTCCAAATTTGCTACGGGTGCCAATCAGTTTCAAATGTCCATCTATTTTGAGAGTGCATCTCATTGTGGTAGACTCAAAAACACTCTTGTCCGATATGTCATGGGTAGCAAGTACTGAATATAAATTTCTGCTGATGCTGGGCACGTACCAAACATCCTTAAGCAGTATCGGCACTGGTTTGCCATTGATTTCAGCCTCGGCCAGAATATTTCCAATACCTAGAGCTTCTATACATTGGACATTTGCACTAGTCACAGTATGTTGGCTTTTAAAATATTTGAAGGTCTGGAACAGGTCACTTCTATTGGTCACGTGACTAGTTGCCCCGTTATCGACGTACCAATTCTCTGAATCCTTCATTTCTCCAAAATCAACTGAATGTGTAGTCAACACAGTTAGATTCATATTTACAGTCTTCGATTCCTTGGGCGGTTTTCCGTCTTGGATCCACTGCCTACAATTTCTAACTCTGTGGCCTTTTTTCTTACAATAGTTGCATTTAAGCTCCTTGGAATTCTTTTTACCCTTGCTCGTATTCACATACAAAGCTTCTGCATTAGTCTCGTCTTCTGTGACACTGACGTGTGTCTTATTCTGACAAAGAACTCTTTCATGTGCGCATAACTGACTTGTCAGGTTCTCGACAGAGCGTTCCTTTTTTGAAATTAAGAGCCAACTGGACTTAAATCCTAGATATTCTGAAGGTAAAGTATCAAGGATTTTGCACATAAGCAAAATTTCGGGTAATTTTGCCTCGCTCAACTCCGTGCACATTTCACTCCAGATATTCTTTAACATTGATACATGAGTTACAATGTCATGATCATGGTCCTTCTTGTAGCTAAAAAACTTCAGGCATAGGTCATATGTTTTGTCCACACACGTACCTCCATATATACGCTCTAACTCGTCCCACATGTCTTTTCCATTATCAAAACGCACAACTTTTTACAAGATATCATCGGACATATTTGTCGTTAACAGTATTAAAATTGCGCTATTCAAATTTTCAAAACTAAGGAGATCTTTCTCATAAGATACCTTTTGTTCACTAGTTGCCGTAGACGCCAAGGATGGTCTTCTTTTTCTTCCTTCAAGAATGTCTAAACCTCCCGGCATTGCCTTCAGCACGACGAGAATTTTGAACTTCCACGTTTTATAATTATTGGAATTCAAATTTCCAATTTGAATTTTGCTCGCGTTCAATACTGCGTTTTCCATGATTATAAAATCACAATGGATCGTAACCACTTCAACCACGCTCTGCTACCACTTTAAAGGTGATAAATATAAACATGGATTTAGTTTACGACAAATATATTTTGAGTCAGTATGTATTCGACATAGGTTTTTACAAATGTGACAGCAGTACAAAAATCAACAACCTTTACTAAGGAGAATAATCTCCTAGCAACGATGATCATCGACAATTCGAAAGTCATAAGATGCTATTATACTTAACACTTTCTGTCAGACTTTCCTTGTGATAACCGGAGTTTCGAATAATTCGCCCAGAAGGACGTAAAATCTACAAAGATTCTTTACAGTCTTTGAGTAACTAACTTTTAATTTAAAAATGGAAGTAATTTCTTGTTCAACTAATTATATCATATTGATTTTATAGTTTTATAGATGTAAAAAATGTTTTAGTATCTATTCATCAGTAATACCAGTACCATTATGCGATAGAATAATAAAAAGTCAACGGCATTTCAAAAGTCATTCACTATGTATGGAAAGTGGTCTTCGTTATTTAAATATTTGGGAAAACATCGATAATTAAAATTCTATCACCGCATCACTGGCAATTTTATTTAACCAATCAGGTGCTACTACATCCCCACTACGTTGGAAAGCAAGATAGAGAATTGGCGTTTTCCTCATATGATTTTATGAATGAATTTTGTAGTAGCTTCAAGTCTTTATATTTACTATGTTTATGGTTGAAATATATGACATGTGACAAGAAAATTTGACAATGTAATATAGACAATAGAGATTTTTTATGGGGTTTTATGACATGGTTTGGGAGCGTTTTATCTAGTTTTATTATTTTGTATTATTTTACTTTAGTTAATTTTCAATAATCATCAATAATCATATGATTATTGATGATTATAGTAACTTAATGAGTTTATGATGATGATGATGATGAATGAGATGATTACTGCCTCAGTAAATTTGTGGGGACTTTACTAAAAGCTCCCTAGGAGAATTTGAATTAACAAGGAGAGTCACAATTCACTGTGATATGCACACATACAACAACAACATATAGAAGATTATACCACGACGATAATTCCGTCCCATTATACCTAGCTGTCTGACTGAGTACCTCCGGCAGAATACCGCGACTATGATGACGTCGTGCTGTGTTTCCGGCGGTGAATAGCGTAGACAGAGCTGACTAGAGAAATTCTGTGCTGTCAGTGGGAAGAGCAAAAACGTATCCTGCTTTGTCCTTGCACTCATTAATTTCATTTTAGACGTATTATCCTGATTGCATCCAAGGCCAAATTGCCCTCGGAGCTCAGGGTCCGCCTAGGGGCCTTGCTTCTCCACTTCGCACGATCTTGGGCATCCATAGTAGAGTAAATCGAGTCCCACTGCGTGTGGACCGAGCTTGTCGCTGCATGCACGTTTTGGTGCCGAACGAGAACGAGAACGAGAACGAGAAGAAGGGCAAAACGCCTCGCCGTATTATTTTTTTTGTAAATTTGTATTATTTATAAAAATGCTGGTTATCAGTGAATTGTGACTTCTCACGCTGATTACAAATCTCTCTCATCATCATTCATCATCATAAACATCATCAACTCATCATTATCATCATTCATTCCAGCTATGGGTATTAATACAAAAGAAAACTTAGCTTAAAAGTCTTGTAACCGTGCCCTAAACTGTCATGCGATCAATCAATGCCAATGCCAAGTCATGTCCATAGACATAAATATACAGACGTGAAGCTACTACGAAATTCATTCATAAAATCATATTAGGAAAACGCCAATTCTCCATCTTGCTTTCCAACGTAGTGGGGATGTAGTAGCACCTGATTGGTCAAATAAAATTGCTAGTGATGCGGTGATAGAATTTTAATTGTCGATATTTTCCCAAATATTTAAAGAACGAAGACCACTTTCCATACATAGTGAATGACTTTTGAAATGCCGTTGACTTTTTATTATTCTATCGCATAATGGTACTGGTATTACTGATGAATAGATACTAAAACATTTTTTACAAAAAAAAAAAAAAATAATAATCAATAAAAATTCAATTTTTTTTTTGTCCAAATCGATTTTATTTTTGTGCCAATGTGTTATGTACCTGGAGTACTAAGACTGTAAAGAATCTTTGTAGATTCTACGTCCTTCTGGGCGAATTATTCGAAACTCCGGCTATCACAAGGAAAGTCTGACAGAAAGCCATAAGCACACTGCAACCTGAGAATACAAATAATCGGCATCCACTTAAGCTAATCACTTAATTTTTTCTTTCAAATGTATAAATTTTTAGTCTGTGCCCTTTTTATATCGATAAGTAGTTATCGACAGTTTACTGGATTCCCTACTAGGCCGCCATACTGCTTTCCATTCATTCATAAAATCCAAGTTTAGGTAGGCAGTTTTTTTTCGTAGGTATGGCACCTCTTGATATACTCTAAGGTCATGTCAGTGTCGGGGAGTTGTGGCGGGAAGGCGGTGTATTCTTAAGGTGCGTCCACACTTGTGACACGGACAACGGATCGAACATCGTGACAATCGCTACAGTACATGTACGCTAAGTGTGGACGGTGTCAGTACCATAAACTTAAAATGCTAACAGACAAGAGTGAGTTTTAGGGGCCAATGCATGAAGGCGGGAGGCGGGAAGTGGGAGGCGAGAGGCGGGAGGCGGGAGGCGGCAGACGGGAAGCGGGATGCGGGATGCGGGATGTGGGATGAGGGATGCGGGAGGCGGAAGGCGGGAGGCGGGAGGTGGGACGCGGGAGGCGGGAGGCGGGAGGCGGGAGGCGGGAGGCGGGAGGCGGGAGGCGGGAGGCGGGAGGCGGGAGGCGGGAGGCGGGAGGCGGGAGGCGGGAGGCGGGAGGCGGGAGGCGGGAGGCGGGAGGTGGGAGGCGAACGGAATTTTGACTCTACGTGTTCTATCCAAATCTCCCCAGGGAGCTTTTAGTAAAGTCCCCACAACTTTACTAAGGCAACAATTATCATTCACCGTTATCATCTTCATCATCATCATCACCGACGTCATTAACTCATATCATCATTATTATCATCCATAATCATTTCAATGAAGAAAAAAAAAACTGATGACAAGGCAGCATGGTCATAGTACCTTAGCCTGTTTCGAAAGGAACTAAAGAAAGAAACAAAAAACATGTCATTGTCAGAACTGCCAAATTTCGTCTGTTTTGCTGTCAAACTCCAACGTGGTTTTATTTTGGCCCGTACGCAGCGTTGCCAGATTGTAACTTTTGTTACAATTTTCGTAACTTTTGGCCCCCTTATGTAACTTCTCCGTAACATGACTAAAAATGGAACTTTATTGTAACTTTTGCCGTATAGGTTTGGGTCAACATTAGTGTTCTGTAGTCTGTGGTCAATAATGCCAATATTATTCAATTCGCTATCCGTATTATCAGAAATACCAACCTTGGTATTGTTAGAGAAATCTCTTGTATGGAGATGACAACGTTCTAACAACTTCAAACCTTTTTTCCCAGTTATAAAGTTTACTTCTGTTCGAACAACTATCAATCAAAGAATAATATAATATTTTCAATTCATTCATTTATGTTCATTCACTAGTGTGGTACTAGTAAAAAAAATATAATTTTTATCTACTGTAGAAGAGCTATTCTCATAATTAAAAAGATTTTGTCTCGATTCGATTCGAAAATTTCTATCAGTAAGTAACCTATAAAAAAAATGTTCTCGTCTTCTTTTTATTTGATACTAGCTTTTGCCCGTGGCTCTGCCCGCGTGGATGTCGGTTATCGCGACAAAACATAGCCTATGTCCTTTCTCAAGGTCTAATCTACCCCTATACCAAATTTCATCAAAATCGGTTCAGTGGTTTAGGCGTGAAAGCGTAACATACAGACAGACAGACAGACAGACAGACAGACAGACAGACAGAGTTACTTTCGCATTTATAATATTAGTATGGATATGGATATGGATCATGATCGTTTTTAACATTTGACCGAGGTTAAACTAAATAAACGCAGCAGAATATAATTTACCAACAATAATTTTAACCAAAGTAATATACTACAGAATAAGACTTGACATAAAGGTCTACCTACCATTGTCATAAAATTTGACATAGACAAAAAATTGTCGTCAACTCTGAAAAGCTATAAATCCAGTAGGACTAGTAGTCCTAAGTCCGGTCAAATTAGACCAAAAATAAGAGTAAAGTTTACTTAAATTCCCACCAAGCTGAAAATCGGTAAGATTGTTTAAAATATCATTAAAAACAAAATTTGAAAGTTCCCCATCATTCCCGTCTAAGGAAAAACAATTATTCAAGGTCAAAGGTCAAAAAAATGAGTTTTTCGCGATTTTCAACAAAACGGTAGGTACGATTATCATAAAAGTTCTTCAGACAAAAATTGTAGATTATAAAAAATGTGTCAACAGTTTTTTCCTACGAGCCACCGTTTCTGAGATATACCAATTCAAAAAGTTATAAAAGTTATTATCTAATCGTAACTTAAAGTCCT
The DNA here is from genome assembly GCA_914829495.1 of Eilema sororculum. NCBI lineage: Eukaryota > Metazoa > Arthropoda > Insecta > Lepidoptera > Erebidae > Eilema > Eilema sororculum. The sequence continues at coordinate 7,194,320 of OU618545.1, read as the reverse complement.
CGGTAACTGAGTATTCGCATTTCACAATGTCCGAGGAGCACTACCCAACGGTTAAACCAACGATTAACTTACTCACTACTCCTTCTGCTGATTATAACTGCTGATTGATAACAATTTTTATAACTTTTTGAATCGCGAAGTTTATGATGATGACATTTCTTAAATTGATTAACAAAGTGAGTTGTAGCTAATCAAAAGCCATTGCTGAATTACTTGGTGTATTATTCACTTTATTGTATGTCTTTCCTTTGCAGGATTTTCATGTGTGATACGTCAATGTGACAGTGACTACACTTCCCCAGATGGGAAGCTGAATCGATAAATAGTAGATGATGACTTGTTTTAAATTGATTAATAACGTAAGTTATAATGTAGTTCATCAAAAGTCATTTCTGAATTAGTTGGTATATTATTAATTTTATTATATGTTTTTTTTTTCAGGTTTTTGTATAGGTATGATACGTCAATGTGACTACATTTCGTGTGATGGGAAACAGAATCGATAAATAGTTTAAGATGATGACTGTTTTTAAATTGATCAACAAAGTAAGTTTCTCCTTCAAGTTTGTAGTATTTCTGAATTAGTTGTTATATTATTGATACATAATTCGTTTTATTGTTTTCGTTATCATAAAAAAAAAACAAAAATTGCTGCATTTCCTTAAGTAACTGAACTTTCCTAAGTCGTTACTTAATAGGACTGAAAACATCTTAGATAAAATGTAATAAAGGGCCTTAATAACGTTTGTATTGAAGTTTTCCTCGTGAAATAAGGTATCGTAACTTTTACCCTGAAATTGTAACTTTTTAAGCAGTCCTGTGTAACATTCGACAATATTCAACTGGCAACACTGCCCGTACGGTTAAAATAAACAAAAATATTATAACCTACAAAGTAAGTGTAAGGTTTTTTTTTGTATAGACTCCTGTGTCTCTGCATTATTTAGAGATTTGTAACTGTCTGTGGCAATGGTCAACGATAGCCAAAGCCCCTTTTCAGCGAGCACAGCCTTTTGTGCTCGATGTGGATCAATTCTACCTCTACTTCAAGAGTTCGGTTCAGTGAAGTGCTACGCCTGTAAAGAAAATTATGACGCTGAAAGTAAGCACTGTATTTACTTCTAACGGGCGACGCCGCTGAACGAACGGGTGATCTGCCCTTTTGTGGTGGGCTATTACCCCCAGTACCCCTATTCCACCATTGGAGGTGAAGAGACTCATAATCACGGCGTTCCGTCGAACGTACCTGTCACTATGCAGATTCTTTTCTTTTTTAAATTTTAAAACCAAAGTTACAACACCTGGGTTCGCGTCAGTAGTGTAATGGCCAAGATTCGAACCTGGGACCTCTCGATCGTAAAGCCGACTCCTTAACCACTAAGCTACCGACGATCTGTTCTACTTTCAGATCAAGTGTTTCTAGTGTGTCCGTTCCCATATTTTTAATTTATTTTACCTAATACAAAGCTGTTAAATATTTAATGTACATTGCTAAATAACACTTAAGGGGATTATTCCCGTTGGCCACCACATAGTTGGCCACCACTGGTGGACATTGGGACATTTTATTACTTTTTATCCCAATGGCCACCAGTGGTGGTCAGCGGGAATCAAATATTGGAAATGTTCCCGTTGGCCACCACATAGTTGGCCACCACTGGTGGACACTGGGAAATTTTGTTACTTTATGTCCTCAAGGCCACCACAAAGAGAAATAATACAACTATAGTACGTTTTTTTTGACATTAGAAATTGTGTAAACAAAGAAGCAGTGGTAGTAAACCATTTTCTACAAACGATTTATAACAAAAGAGTGATATTATTTTCAGTGCAAGTTGAAGCTATATGAAATTATGGATCACTAGTTAGTACGCGCGGCCCTGCCCGCGTGGAATTCGCATTATTACCAGGTGGTAGAGTCTTTGCTTCGGGCTCGTCTGAGTGGGTGCCACCGCTTTACCTATTAATTCCGCTGTCATGACAACATTGCCTAGTATTGTTGTTTTCCGGATGGAAGAGTAAGGTAGCCAGTGTAATTACTGTAGTCTCAAGGCTTAAGATCCCTAGTCCTCGAAGTGGGATGGCGCCATCGTGTCGTTAGGAGTTTATTTTCAAAAGTAAATCCCTAACATTGCGATCAGTTATGGACGGCGATAGCCACTTTCCATCAGGTGCATCGTCTGTTCGTCCGTCCCACTTATGACATAAAATAAACGTGGAAGATGTTTATCGCGTGGAATTCATCTATAACGTTATAATGTGGTGTCCGCGACTCCGTCCGAATGGATTTACAAATTTAAACGGAATACTTATATAAAATAACAATTAAAACGTTACAACAAAAAACTTCAACGAAAACAAACCAAACTTAACAATAACACAAAGAAAACTATCAAAACGACAAAATTCACTGATTACACTCCCACTCGTAAAGGATGCTTGACGCTTACGTTTGCTACGTGTTGTGACGAAAAATGTCGGCCATGTTATGCACGCACTTTAAAAATAACCTATTGTAAAACGTAGGTATTTCAACATTGACATGATCTTTTTCATTTTGTCATGTTAAACTATTAAACTAATAAGGTTTAATGTTCTCAAGTAAATTTATATTAGGTACCTAATCTATGTTTGCAACCGCTGCTTCTTTAGGTCTTTTATAATGTAAACTTCTCGCGATGATTAGTTTATTTGTATTAATTTATCTTTTTTGTTGTAGAAATTTAAACTATGGTATTTTATTATTGAAAATACAAATAAACTGTCACAATAATGTCTATTTAGAACTTAAAGATTTAAATTAAATATTATGGCATTTTTTATTAATATTTTGCTTGCTACACATTAACGTGTACGATAAAGAACCCAAATTTTTGTTCTTTCTAATGCTAAAAAAAACAGACTATAGGTAGGTATGATAGAAAATCAACATTTATTAAATATTTCCTAACAATAAAGTAGAAAAATAAAGTGTACCTAATAATAATTCGGTAAAATCAAATTCTATCGGTTCGGTAAAAACAAATACTAGGAGGCAGTCAGACAAAGACATAACAGAATCTTTTCTTCAAGTAGATGAAAATAATACCTACAAAGTGCACGCAATGAACCTAGAAATACAAAACGAATGGTTAACACTAGGTGAATTTTGTATTCCCATAGCCTTAAAATGGCGTAACTTAATATACAACTGGTCACCGGCTCTCCTTAAATTCTATCTCAATGCATTCCAGTTGACCCTCCCCGACCAAAGCAATCTTGTCAGATGGGGAAAAGCCACAGATAAAACATGTAACTCATGTGGTGAAGCAATTGGTACTTCTAGGCACCTACTGGTGGGGTGTAGGACGCTATTAGACCGGGGTCATTACTCGCGCCGACATGATAAGGTATTAGAAATCGTACGTGAGGTGGTAAGTTTCGCGGTAGCTAGAGCGAAAAAGGATTTAACCACAAACCAAAGAAATGACGTCGCGTTTGTAAAGGAAGGCAGTTTCTATCCCTCGTACACACTGCGCTCACGCACGATTATCTCGAAAATAAGTCATAAGTAACAAGTATAGAATTACTTTTATTATGTATTTCTTATTCAATACAAATTTGAATAGGTACCGTAAAATATGGAAATTATATCAAATAATTTATTAAATAATTTAAATCTACATACACACAAATAATATACTTAATGCCTAATAATAATCATTTATTCAAGTTTTAAGATGTATACAGGTGTGGACTGGAATTATTTTAAATTCTAAACGTAAGATTGGTTTGAACGTAGGTAAGTATTTAAGAAGTAGGTACCTACCTACCTCAAATGCAAACTGTAAACCTTCTATATTAGGATCAGTTGCAGAATGTGCACCATAAAATGTAATTACTTACTTTATTCCCGCTGACCACCACTGGTGGCCATTGGGATAAAAAGTGATAAAATGTCCCAATGTCCACCAGTGGTGGCCAACTATGTGGTGGCCAACGGGAATAATCCCACTTAAGGCTTTGGTGTAGTTACTGGTAGTTTAGCTCTTAATTTTACTTCTCTGATTTTTTAACAAATAATAACAGTGATTAGCCTAGCTGTGCTCAAAGTAAAGTAAGCTGGTAAAAAGAAGGCTGGCTCCTCTAGCTAGCCTTCTTTATGCCAGCTTACATGCACATTGGCCCAAAAAAGAGGCTAAAGTGCGGAAAAAATAGTCCCTAACCTGTGCTCAAAAGCAAATATATTATATTAATCCATTTAACTTTTCAGATTTCAGTAACTTAAAATTCAAATACACAATCCATTTCAACCAAGTATCTATAGTGACTCATGAAAATTTATTGAACATGGACGGTCCTGAGGGTCCCGTTGTGGAGAGAAAGTGTCCTAAATGTGGGCACGATAGGATGTCATATGCTACGCTACAGTTGCGATCTGCAGATGAAGGACAAACTGTGTTTTATACATGTATATCTTGCAAGTAAGTGATTCATACTACATATAATATATAACATAAACTCACGCCTGTATTCCCCGAAGGGGTAGGCAGAGGTGCTAGCATCCACATTTCGCCAGTTTATGTTTAGGTCCCAATTTAATAGGTGGCGAGCCTATTGCCATTAACCGGGCACTTGTAAACCTGCGATAAATACACACATAACTTTCGAAACGCAAGGGATTCATACTAATATTTAGAAATGTGAAAATAACTCTGTCTGTCGGTTATCACTTCTAAGCCACTGAACCGATTTTGATGTAATTTGGTACAGGGTTAGATTAGATTTTGAGAAAGGACATACTACTACTACTGCCAGTGGGGACGCCGTTAGATCGAAAGGGTGATCAGCTCTTCTGTGTGGGCCATTTCCCCTATAACAACTACCATACATGTTTATATGGTAACCGGGACCGACGGCTTAACATGCTCTCCAAGGCACGACCAGACCAATGCAAATACCCTTATTCATGTATATACAAATATTTGCATTGAGCGGGTATCGAACCCGCGTCTCCTGCGTAGCAGCCGCATTCATATCGCCATGCCCTAGAGGCTGTCACGGAGGCTTTTCTTTTAGGGTTGTACTTGACCAAGTTGCAGTCTCTGTAAAAACAGTAATTGGCACTATATATGCCATAGGATAATCTATTTTATAAGATTTATAAGGTTCAAATGTATTTAAAAACCATAACAAGGCAGGAAAAGCCATTTATGAGTTTGCATGATAATTTCATAATGTAACACAAGCATTCCTTTTCAGGTACAAGGAGACAGAAAATTCATGAAAACTTTTGCAAATAGAATAGACTGGCTTTCAATATAAAGCTATTTGACAATTGTAGTATATAAATTATACAGGGTGATTTTATAGTTTTTTCCAATAAAAAGAATTTGGGCACAGTTTCGAAAGCAAAATCATTCTGGGAGTATTAATTTGGCGAAAAGAAAAAATATTATTTTACAACCCCCATATATTTTTCCTTTCACTTGAGCACTATTCCAATACATTAACAAAAAAAAATTTTTTTCCCAAATTCTTTATATCAGAAACGACTATAAAATCACCCAGTATAATGTAAAATATTAGTGGACAAGTTCAAAAACAGTGATATTGCATAAAGATTATCAGAAAAACTTCTATAGGTGCAATTGGATAGTCAATAAATATGATGATGAAGTATCTCAATCCAAGGCCTTAGGGAAGGTTCATATCTGACGGAACTTGCGTCGCGTATTATCGGTCGCGTAACGCCAGAACAGACAAATGTATAGAAAAACACTTGACCGTTCACACTCAACCGATGTTACGTTAGTGCGTCGAGTGTGAACGGTCAAGTGTTTTTCTATACATTTGTCTGTTCTGGCGTTACGCGACCGATAATACGCGACGCAAGTTCCGTCAGATATGAACCTTCCCTTTAGCACACAGACGCATTATTATTGGCATGTGTTGATGGTGTATCTGTTTTAGTACATAATGTATAAAGACGCGACTAGAGAGAAAGAAATTTATACCTTACGCTAAATATGTAATAAATTGTTATTTTAAATGTTTGTTTTTTTTTTTCAAATCCTGTCTATGTGAGAAGATTGTCAACAGCTTAGGTTAGCTGAAGGGCCCCGTTTTAACTGCAATAGTGTACTGCAGGAACAATTTTCATATACATACATATAATCACGCCTTTATCCTCGGAGGGTTAGGCATTTCACCTATATATTCGGTGCCGCGTAATAGGAGTTAAGCCTATTGCCGTATTCCGGACACTATTGTTGCCTCAAGCGTTGAATCTGAGGCTGAGTCTGGGCTGTATACAGGCTGAATTTTTCAAAAGGGATTGGATGGCCTAATTTGAAACCATAAGGAATAGCGAAGAATCCTCAAAGGAGCCACGAGCAACTTTTGATGAAACTTAAAACCTCATCATTAGATTTTTGAAAAAGCAATAATCCTAGCTGGGAATCGAACCCATTTATTTTGAAGAAAAAAACACCCTATATTATTACACCATGCGATAGTGTTGCTATTAAGGATCTTATTCTGGGAAGTTTTTTTTTTTAGTTTTTTTTATTTATTTATTTTACAACAATATTATACAATCCGATAATAATCATACCAAACCTTAAACCACTGAGGTTTGTGTGGATTGCCGTGCATTCTACATTGCGATTATATATCATTATAATTATAATTCAATAACCTAATACTTCATAAAGACAAAACAAACTACAACCAAATACAAAAACAAATGACATATTTTTCATAGTACTCGTAATTATAAAGTGAGAAAAACTGTACAAACCATAGACAAGATACCAATAGACCCTAACGCAATATTTAAATTTTTCAAATACTTTTTTCTTTCGTGCGGAAATCCCCACGGATACCTCCCCGTAATTTTTCATAATGTGATGTCCACTTAATAAAAAAGTAGAATACCTCTGAAAATACGCCTAAAATAACCAAAGTGCCTAGCGCGAGCTTTCCTCACATTCACCGGTAAACGGGGATTATTAAGTATGCGCTAAAATGTTTCACAATTTTACCGCCAGGTAGCGCTAAGATTTCAGGCATTTCCTTTCATTTAATCCTTCCTGTTTTCCATCCTGTAATTTCCTTCAATGTTTGTTAGACAGGTTTGATCCATAAGATTGCCATAAGCATTGATGCCATAAAAATACAGGATGCAAATTTTTCGGGTTTTCGTCGGTTCGATTACTGGGCGTATCTAGTCTTTGAATGTAGTTTTATTTCTTATTAAAAATAAAGGAATGTTTCCTTTGAATGAAATTCGATATCTCCTGTATTCCACCCTGTATATATTTTTTTTTTCAAAAAGAATATTAGCAACCGAAATTACTAATGAGAACATTAGTAATTTCGGTCTACCCCTCCCACTAAGATAATATAATTGCTTATGCTAGGAGTGGGTTCACGTCGGTAGTGTAATGGCCAGGATTCGAACCCGGGAACTCTCGAACGTAAGGCCTAATCCTTAGTCACTAAGCTACCAACGTGAAACAACTGATTCAATAACTATTTGTTTACGTATCTCTCTCATAGGTAATAGCAATATGCTACATCTTGTAAGGTTTACGTGATGGCCGGAGGCCTTTGGCCTATTTCTTTTTTCCTATTTTCCATTTAACCCTGCAATGAATCAACGAAGCAAATCAAACTGTTTTATTGATTTAAATAGTAATAATGTCCGAACTAATGGTGTGTACCAATATCACAACAATACGTCAATAGGAAGGGAACCAAGCGTTTCAGTGACTCATTCCTATGCCGCACCATTAAGACCAACTCCCTGCCAGCTCACGTGTTACCTTCTTCCTACAGTCCCGGGTCCTTTAAGCGGGGCGTGAAAAGGCATCTGATGAGGCCGTCAAGCTGAGTGCCGCCACTGTTGACATGGTACATGTTTACGATGATGATCCTCTTTCAGAGACTTTGCCTTTAGCTTACCATTAGGCGAGGAGAAGTCGAATTGACGTGTGTTTTATAAAATGATGAAAAAATAAAAAAACCCGACTGCCACTGAAAAGTCCGAAATAAGTTTGATAGGAGGCGGTACCCATTAATTTTCTTTCAGTTTATGATTGGCAAATGGGTACCGCCTGCTATCAAACTTATTTCGGACTTTTCAGTGGCAGTCGGGTTTTTTTATTTTTTCATCATTGGTTTTATTTTATACTTTTTAGTTATGATACATATGTGACATGTATTTCTTTTTGTAATCTCCTTCTAAAATCCTTCATATCGTTTATACCTGAAATAAAAAAAAATCAGTAAGTAAGACAAAAATTAGCGAGAATGATTGTTTTGATAAACAACTTTAAATCGTTATATATCCTAAACTATTATTTAAAATGAAAAATGATAAAAGGAACCTAAATATGATTTTAAAATACCTATTCAACGACACCCCACTTGACATAGTTCATCGACTTTTATTTTTTTTAATTTGACAATATGGCGTCTGGTTGTCGCTGTGGTGAATTTTAATTTCTGTCATGTCTTTAGTGACACTCGCATGGTTAAGACGAATCGATTGACGTAAGAATTATCAAAATCGGCCTATGCATTTGGTCTCTAGAACGCCACATAGAAACAAACATACATACATACATACATACATACATAGACTGATAAACACATTACCCTCCTTTGCGTCGCGCAGTATATATCCTAAACTATTATTTAAAATGAAAAATGATAAAAGGAACCTAAATATGATTTTAAAATACCTATTCAACGACACCCCACTTGACATAGTTCATCGACTTTTATTTTTTTTAATTTGACAATATGGCGTCTGGTTGTCGCTGTGGTGAATTTTAATTTCTGTCATGTCTTTAGTGACACTCGCATGGTTAAGACGAATCGATTGACGTAAGAATTATCAAAATCGGCCTATGCATTTGGTCTCTAGAACGCCACATAGAAACAAACATACATACATACATACATACATACATAGACTGATAAACACATTACCCTCCTTTGCGTCGCGCAGTCGGGTAAAAAAGGGGGATACCCAAGGAATTAAGATCATTTTTAGCAGTTTGTAGATCAACATCTTTCTGAGGCTGACTGTTCACCAATATTAGCTCAGTGGTAGGAGTATTCCCCCTGTAAGGTACTGATCACGGCTTTTATTTTACCCGACTGCGTAAGGAAGGAGGGCAATTTTTTTCGATACTATGTATTTGCAAATCATAAACCGGAAAAAATAATGTGTACCGCCTGCTATCAAACTTCATTAGTCGGGTTTATTATTTTTAATAATTTATGTTATTTGCTTTTCAGTTGAATTTTTACTTTGCAATCGGGTTTTTTGTTAATAATTAACTGATCTAAATCCATAGGTCTAGGCTTATTTCTTTTGCCGACTGTACCTTTTTTTTATCGTGCGAAATATCCCCACGGATACCAACCCCCCGGAGCTGGTGGAGGTGGTTATGTCGGACTCGAACCGACTAAAACGCACGCCGTCTTGGGTCTTTGGTTGCCGGAGGTAAGATTATCTCTCGCACTTGCCGACTGTACCTAGGAAAAAAAGTAGCGATTCCTTTTTGTATGCTTAGTAACCGCCCACATATTTTCTTAACAGTCTTAACACTAATCTTGTCCATACAGTAGGTATATATTTATTCAAGCCGCAGGTGAAACTTACAGTTTCACATTCAGCACGCACTACCGCCGAAGAATCTATGCATTTTTTTTATAAATTAGAAAGAGACAGTCATATTCCGCTATGTGGGGAAAAAGAGAAAGGTGATGGGTTTTGATCGAGAACGTCGTGGAGTCGAGATGAGGCGGTAATTAATTTGATCAGTACATTGCTTACGTATGGGTAGTGATGTGGACTGTCGATAAATCGATACTTTTTTATTTAGTATGTGGATTGGTGATTGGGTGGAAAGAGTAAAGCTCTATGTTAACAGATGAGTAGTCTAATTTGAGTGGCGTTTAAAGAGTAGGTACCTAAAATATGAGCTAAAGTAAAAAGTGTTAAAGAACAGAAGTTGCTTCGTAATAAATAAATAATAAATTTAAAATAAGAATTAATATGCCTTGAATATGAAGTCTTAAAAATCGGCAACAAGCGTCATTAATAAATGATATTATTGTATCATTATATTTCCTGCATTTGTCAGTAAAACAATCGAGTATTAGAATTATTATGAACCGATCTCATTAATTCCAAACCGTAAAAAAACTGAAACATAAATATAGTAAAATAAATTTCTGTACACTTTATACACGAAGGACCATTTTTTTATTTAATCTTTATGCACAAATATAAAATGAATGAACAAATGTGGATAATGCCGTGGAAATTTTCTACCAGTCAACCTTACGATGATGTAGACCAAAGTTAGAGAAACTTCATCTCCAATGTGAGTGAACTGATAGAGTTGTTTGACACCTACCGCCATTTTCATGTTTACGATTGACAGTATTGAATGTTATTCAAAGTATCGATATCGATGATAGTTTCCACCTGTCACTAACCGCGGGGGCCGGGCGGCAGGTGCAGGCCAGACGCGCCGCCGCCAGTCTCTCGCGGCCATCGCATCGAGCACACGTCGCGCGCACGCCAACCCGACACTATTATCGACACGTGCGTGGCGCAACCCTAATTTGTTGTTCTAAATTTAAATTGTGTTGTGTGGACTGTGTAAGGGTGGGATTAGACAACTGTATTGTACCGGTAAGTTATTGCAGAAAAGAAAGTTTTATTATGTTCGCAACGGTATTTGGGTTATGTTTTGGTTTCAGTGTGATAATTCAGGAATGCGTTACCAATTGGTATGTAACGTGTTTTGAATGTAAGCGATGGTGGAAATCTGTTTTTCGTTTCGCTTTTAAGTATGTCAGTGTTTTCTTCTGTGAAGAAAAAAGCTAAAAGTTTCTTATGAACTCTATTATACTTTCATATGAGTCGTGCAAAAATCTGACGGGTAACGCTCATAGATTTGCTAGTATCACAATCAATTAACTCGTCCCAGATTCGTCTTTTAGAGCACAAAATGCGCAAACTCACGTTGTTAAATATTATATACAAAGATTTATTAAGACAGTTCAGTCTGCAGCGGAAAGATCCGTTTTGTTAGCGATAAAAGATAAGCTGACAAGGGGAAAACACGGTACGTTGAGAGCCGCGTACAAAAGACATCAACGCGCCACGCATGCGCAAGCGGCAATGTCTGTGTCAGTAGTTTCATGTACAGTTTTGTACACAAGCTTCGAACATGGGAACAGTACGGCTTAGTTACTCTCTGTGTTATGAATTAGAGATTATTATATGTGAACTAAAGCACAATTAGCTTGTGAAAGTGATTGCTTCTCTGGTGGTCCTACTAAGCGGTGGCAGATAAGTATGTAATTTTTTGTACAAAATTCCCGGGAAATTCTGCGTAGTTACCGAAAAAATTGTATACGAGGGCTAATCTTTTTTGTTCCCGTGACTGTTATGCTAGGCCACTAAGGCATAGGGTTATTATAACTCCAACTTTGTATGGGTGTAAGTAGGAGTCAAATAAGTGCTTTTAACCCTATTTTTGGGACTTTTCGAATGGAAGGAGTTACAGTACAGGGATTAGTCCCGTAAGTGGTGTGCCATGAGAAGTTTTAAAATTCATATTTATATTTTTATTGGTAGAGTCATGCTTTTTTAACATAATTTGAGTAATTTAATCAGAAGGAATTCTACCATGGTGTATGAGGATAGGCTTCACCTAGATTTTTGGGAGAGATTATAGATTTTAGCCAACCTCACGTGAGCCAGTATATATACAACTAGCTTTTGCCCGCGGCTCCGCCCGCGTGGATGTCGGTTATCGCGACCAAACATAGCCTATGTCCTTTCTGATAGTCTAATCTACCCCTATAAAATCGGTTCAGTGGTTTAGGCGTGAAAGCGTAACATACAGACAGACAGAGTTACCTTCGCATTTATAATATTAGTATGGATAATAAAAACGGGAATTAACGCGATCATGGTATAGGTACATACATACCTTTGATTTGCCTGACGTTTCGACCAGGTTACACCGGCCGTGGTCACAGGTTGACCATGATAGCGTTAATTCCCGTTATTATTATTGTACATCATGGAACGCGAGAGTTTAAAAGTTAACCAGTATGTGTGCTGATTGCTGCCGCCCCGAAGACACCATAGAGTTATCGTATTTTTTGGACGTAAATATACTTTTAGTAGAGTGGTAGAGCCAGGTACCAGGCTAGCCAGGCCATTGAGCCAGGTAATCGGGGAAGTACCGTCGCAGTTAAGTGCCAGTTAGTTAAGTCCCTGATATAACGGGCGCTCACAAGTCATGGTAACAGCTTAACATCAGGTGGGCTATGTACCGGTTTACTATCGTTGCTCCTCGTTTCGTAAAGATACTCTTCTGTGATTATTGTACAACAGAGTTAACAAAAATGACCCACGAGTGTTGAATATTATTTTTGCTATAATCATGACATATCAAAGCTATCACTTTCGACAGCCTCTGGTAGTGAATGCGACTGCCACGCAGGAGGCGCGGGTTCGATCCCCGCTCAGTGTTTCTATGTATAATATGTATGTATTCTAGATTCCACAACACAAGCTAGTTAAACTTACCATGGGTCTAGATAGCGTTGTGTAGAATGTTGTGGAATATTTTTATTTTTTATTACTTTGACATGGTCTCGTCTCGACTGGTATCATAGATTGCTGAACCTACAATTCTGTGAACTGAAAGATCTGCGGTAGCCTAGTGGTATGGGTAATGGACTGCTGAGACGAGGTCTCAGGTTCGATCCCAGGTTTACCATGGCACAACCCATTGACTTTTCAATGCTTTTCGAAGTTATGTGTGTATTTATCGCAGGTTTATAAGTGCCCGGTTAATGGCAATAGGCTCGCCACCTATTGCATTGGGACCTAAACATAAACTGGCGAAATGTGGGTGCTAGCACCTCTGCCTACCCCTTCGGGGAATATAGGCGTGAGTTTATGTTATGTTATGTTATGTTATGAAAGATTGAGCTACTACCCCTAAAAACAATTAATCAATTAAACAACTATTCTATCGCCAACCACTACTGGACATAGACCTTTCCCAATGTCGGGAGGCTTTAGCTTACTATTTCCACGCTGGCCAGATGGGTTGGTACAGGGATTTATTTCGAATTTTCCTTCTCTCGCTGTGATATTATCTGCGTATCTTTCCTTTAGTCACCTCCTACGAAACCCCTCGGATGAGATAGATTGGTGATACTTGTATTCTCCCTCACCACAAATTGTTTTCAGTGTCCTAAAAACAAATTAGTAGGTACGATTTGACAACATTTGTCAAATCGCACCTACTAAATAACCTTACCGTAGTATATTACCAATTTCATGGAATCGTTGGTACTCCTATAGACTTCATTATAAATATTAGTATAACGTTAAAATTCCAGAACTTCAAGTCTCTTCACAATATTCTACAATATTTTACGTACGTCTGGATAATTTACGTTCGTCAGTAACCTTCCCTCGCGTTCCTAGAGACTAACACAGACGTAAAACATTAAACATTATAATCATTTGGCATTAAGTTTTATCTCCAATATGATTTACTGCACATTTAACTAGTCTTTGAACTCATATTGGTACAGGTACATGTTACTCGATGGTACATCGCGCACTCACACATGTGGAGACATTTAAAGTAAGTGCTTTTAAACCTCATTTATATGGGTAAGAAGTATCGCAAATACCTCACATTCTACAAAACGCGGGGCATTTGAGATTTTTGAGAAGATTGCTCGTCATTAATAACATCACATGAAACTGTGCCGTAATTTTTACATACATAAGTATAATTACGCCTTTATCCCCGGAGGGTTAGGCAGAGGTGAATTAACACCCTCATTTCACCTATCATGGTATTCGGTCCCACGTAACGTAATAGGGGATGAGCCTACTGCCATATTCTGGGCACTACCATTGACTCGAGCGATGCTTTTGAGGCTGAGTCTGGGGTGTATATATCAGTCTGATGTTAAACAACCCTATCCTTTAGTCACCTTTTGAGGGGGTGGCCCAAATTCTACTCTGCCGGGAACCACGGCAGTTATAAGGAGAACAAATTTAATAATGACTATCAATTACAGAAAGTCATAGAAAGAATCATAAGTTGTAAGAAATATAGCAAACTGATTAATATTAACTGAGTAGGAAAACGTACCTACTTATTGAACCATTGTACTGGTGCCTGGCCGACCTATCTAAAATAAGTATATGGCAGTAATTATGACGTATTTATACATTTATAAGATATACTTCTAATTGTGTATATTATATACAGTTAATAAGCTTAAAATTGACTGTCAGCAACCAATTGTGTTGAGAATTATATATTATATATTATTATATCTTCATATAATTCTGACACATACAACATATTAAATTTTATTTATATAGCACAAAACTGCTAATGAGTTACTTAAATTCATGCTTACAATTTTTTATCGGTTCCCTCTATACCTTTTATTTCTTTCTTTTCTAAAAAACACCGTAAAAATATTCGTTTCTAACAAAAACGTCTACTAAAAATATACGGCACCAAAGCCCATTAGAAACGGTATAAAAAGAAAAGATGAATTCTAATTCTGCAGAAATTAAAAATTTAAATTGGACACAAGTTCTAGAAACCAATTTAAAGTTTGTTATTCGGGTTTAAACGTCTCACATTTTCTTAAATGTACTTTAACATAGAAATAGAGACAGCATAGGTATGTTGGTAAAAATACTGAAAACTATTTAATCTTTGGTGTTGATGGGATGTCTTTGGTCAAATTTTATTTGCCCAGTGTGTGTTCTCAACGGCGCTAATGACCTCCTTGAGCGTACGGTCGACAAAGGAGATACGATCGCAAATTGTATGTAAAGGTGTATCGCAAATTGTTGTATGTAAACTGCATGTCGTTTGCCGACTGTACATGTAGTATATGTGCAAGCAACACTGAATACTGGTACCTACAGATATGTTAATACATGCACATTAACATACACATTTTGTAAATAAGTATTAAGTCATATTTATTTATTCAATTATAAATATTACTAGCTACTGCCCGCGACTTCGTCTGCGCAGGATTAGTATTTCGAGTAGCTTATATTAGAGTGGCGTAGAAAAACACAACAATGCCGATCGAATTAGTTGACATTAATGATCACTGCTCCGTTTCCTTGAGTAGTAGCGTGATGATATATAGCCGTGTTATTCTGATGTATAAGCTATATTCTTGTAAAGTTTCATGAAAATCCATTCAGTAGTGTTTACGTGAAAGAGTCCATCCATACAAACTCACAAACTTTCGCGTTTACAATATTAGTAGGATTATTACATTATTTATTTGGGTTCTTGAAGATTCAAACCGAAAACAGCCTTTTATTATTACCGTGTTGTGTACTAAATGATTAACATGATAACACAACTAAAACTACATAATTAAAGGTAGTAAAATGTATTTATCGCCGCATTTCGATCATTTACTTTATATTTTAAACGAAACTCTGTCTGTTTGTCTGTCTGTCTGTCTGTCTGTATGTTACGCTTTCACGCCTAAACCACTGAACCGATTTTGATGAAATTTGGCATAGGGGTAGATTAGACCTTGAGAAAGGACATAGGCTATGTTTTGTCGCGATAACCGACATGCACGCGGGCGGAGCCGCGGGCAAAAGCTAGTCCTACTAATATTATAAATGTGAAAGTTTGTGAGAATGGATGTGTGGATGTGTGGATGTTTGTTACTCTTTCACGCATAAACGGCTGGACCGATTTGGTTGAAATTTGGTATGTATATAGGTTATACCCTGGATTAACATATAGGCTATATATCATCACGCTACTACTCAAGGGAACGGAGCAGTGATCATTAATATCAACAAATTCGGCTGGCATCGGCATATACCTACGCAGAAGTGACAGTGTGGTTTTTCTGTTGCTGTTTAGATAACTATATCATTGTATAAGAGGGTGCAGCGGGAACGGGATCGGACGCCACGCGGGTGGAAATTAATTGGCGGTACGAAGTTCGCCGGGTCAGCTAGTATTTTATAAGTGCGAAAGTAACTCTCTGTCTGTCTGTATGTTACGCTTTCACGCCTAAACCACTGAACCGATTTTGATGAAATTTGGTATAGGGGTAAATTAGACCATGTGAAAGGACATAGGCTATGTTTGGTCGCGATAACCGACATCCACGCAGGCGGAGCCGCGGGCAAAAGCTAGTGACCAAAAAAGTTCAAGGCTCTTTGGGAACGGTAATATTATTTTGATGACTATCACTAATTGAGAATCTTAAGATATCACTACGGTGTATCCATGCTCTTCTTATTAATTTGCTAATCACATAAAAAGCAAATAAAAGGGGGTTTTATGTACATTTCTTGGTCATAAAACTACTGTTCGCTAATAATCTTACACCTGAATATATGTTATTAGACTTTCAAGATGGAATATCAAATCACTTTTACCTTAATCTGTTCTGATGCCTAGGAAATATCGTGATAATAAGTAGTCTAAGTTATTAATAGTAAAATAATTTTGATATCGGTATAGTAGGTTTGGAGTTTATCGATTATAAACAAACAAATCTTTAATGGCTTTATTATACCATAATGTTTAAGGGAATTAACACGATATTGGTATATCTATGTGTAAACACATCTTTGAATTGCCTAACATTTCAATCGAGTATTATTCAGACTGTTTGGCCCAGTTCAAGAAATTCAAAATTCAAAAATAGTTTATTCTGCATAGACCATTAAATCGGAACTTACAAAACGTCAACATAAAGTAAATATTAAATACTAACTAATACTAGTAAATGGACCACCGCCGGTTCGAAACGAGGCCCAGACCTGAGAATGGTCGTGCATATCATAAAATGCGAACATTTGAAAGTCAGTAAAACAAATAAAATCTCTTCTTACTCGTATTACCGACTTAACTTAAGATTCAACGTATCTACTCAAGATAATATAGCCTGTGTCGTGGCGGTAGTGAATGCGACTACCACGCAGGAGGCACGGGTTCGATCCCCGCTCAGTGCAAATATTTGTATGATTAAATATGGCATTTGTATTGGTGTGGGTGTTTCTCTGTATAATGTATATCTATTTCCAAAAAAATAGTATCTAAGTATATTTATCCGATTCTAGATTTCATAACACAAGCTAGTTAAGCTTACCATGGGTTATAAGTTGTTGTTGTGGAATATTTATTTTATTATTTATTTATTTATGTTGTTTGATTTAGCCTTGTTGTGTGGTCTCCCCGTATAACGGTTTGCATTCTGTGCATTGTTTGACATGAAGCCCACGGCTACTTTTTGCCATCGCACCGGCCGCCATTACAGCGGACTCACCATGACAAACCAGATTGGTCGCGTATCATGCGCTTCGAAAGTGATTTCGATGCTCAACTTGTTGCATTACCTTACATTTTGTAGTTTTATCAAGTGGTTTTCCTAAGCGACTATGTTGGTGTTCTTCAAGAAGGACATTAGAAGATTTCTCCAGAGTAGGCCACACGTGTAACTCCCTTAGTGTTGCATACGTCCATAGGCCGCGGTAACCACTTTCCATCAGGTGGGCTGTATACTTGTCTGCCATATAAGTGGCTTTAAAAAAACTCCAATCTATAATTTTCTTTAATTTTTGATGGAGTTGATGTTACAACGACTGAGAATTCGGAGTTCGTTCACTCTGTCCACCTTTAGATTTGGTTTAAACAGTTTTTATGGGAGCTGATCTCCAACCCTGAGAGGTAAGGTCGCGTTAGAGCCTCGTCCGTTAATCAGCAGGAGCAGCAAATATACAATCATGATGTCATGGTCTAAACGTCCACTATTCCTGGTATCAACTCCTATAAAACGCAGGAGTGTACAGTTCATCATTCCTTACATACTTAGCTTTTCGATGGTTCGTTTGTGAAATCAATTATGATTAAGTATAAAATTGGTAACCAGTAAATTGTTCAATCAGCAATATAATTGATTAACCCCGAGACTGAATGAATGAATTGAATGAATTAATTTATTAATGAAAGAGAAAATTACTGACTGATTGAAACTTTGGGAAAGGTTTCAAGTTAAGGATTCGTACCTACATAATATTATTGTATAGTTAGCGTCAGAAATATCTTGATAACACAGTCTCTAACATAAACATAACATAAACTCACGCCTGTATTCCCAGAAGGGGTAGGCAGAGGTGCTAGCACCCACATTTCGCCAGTTTATGTTTAGGTCTCAATAGGTGGCGAGCCTATTGCCATTAACCGGGCACTTATAAACCGGCGATAAATACACACATAACTTCAAAAAGCATCGAAAAGTCATTGGTGTGTGCCATGGTAAACCTGGGATCGAACCAGAAACCTCGTCTCAGCAGTCCATTACCCATACGAACCCATCAGAACAATCTATCAACAGGAAGGATACAAGGAATTCATTTTGAGCACTTTGTTCATCAAGATCTAAGTGTCTAATGAATAATAATAAATATAATAATATATATTCCACAACACTCTACACAACGCTATCTAGACTAGACCCATGGTAAGTTTGTGTTATGAAATCTGTATTGTGGATAAACATACTTAATTTTTGTTGTTGTAAATAGATACATATGTACATAGAAACACCCAGGCCAATGCAAATAGTCATATACATGCATACAAATATTAGCACCGAGCGGGGATCGAACCCGCGCCTCCTGCGTAGTACCGCCACGCCACAGAGGCTGCCATACATGAAATAAATGATTAATAAGAATGGTTAACATAAACGATAATAATTAGTTTGTGTAATCTAAAAAAAATCGTCCCCACAATGCGGAACACATTGGGCCTTTTTCTGTACAATGATATAACTGTAGAAGTAGTCTAATGATATATCTTTTATCATTAACATGTAGGTAATTGGAGTAACTGTAACTTAATATATAATTAGAGCTGTCTCGTTACATGAAACAACATGGTTAATGTTAATCTTTCACGCATCTTACTCGTGTTTGCGATCGCAAAATAGCAGCATTCAAGTCACTGAAATTTAATTAAATAAGTACAGTCACCGTCAGAAATATGTTCATGAACATAGTACTCAAATTGATCTTAATTCCTTAGTTTTCGTCCCTTCCTGTTAACCGATTGTTCTAATATTAGGTATGTACCTTTTAGTTCGGAAAATAATTCAATTTATATCAACTAAACAGCTTGATTTGCTCTTAATACCTTAGTTTTAAATTATTTTGAGCTTTGTAAGTCAAGATATTTCTTATGCTGACTGTACATATACATAACGTACCTATCTCGTTAGATTGAAAACTTTTATGCGGTTTTTACATATAGCAGTATTATAATATGCCTCAATATTTTTTATACACCCACGCCCTTATACGGTCGAAGGGATATTTAGATGTATAATCATTTTGTGAATACCGTGGTAAGCTTTATTAGACAACTAGCTTTTGGCCACGTGGATGTCGGTTATCGCGACCAAACATAGCCTATGTCCTTTCTCATGGTCTAATCTACCCCTATACCAAATTGCATCAAAATCCATTCAGTAGTTTAGGCGTGAAAGCGTAAGTTACAGATAGACAGACAGAGTTACTTTCGCATTTATAATATTACCTAATATGGATAATCAACTAATGAAATTCCCTTTTTGTAACGGTAAAATATCATAAAAAAACAATCATCAAAATATAAGCGCAGCTAAATTATTGATGACATAAAGAGCTATGCTTTTCATTACCATCTAGTTACCGGAATGTGTTTTTAAAAAGAATTTTGTCATCACAGCCCCAAAAGCTCTTCATACTTCTGCAGGTCTACGTTATACTGAATTTATCTCTATGAAATACTTAAGACATAGCAAACTCAGATTATCACCCCAGCAAAAATTTAGCCGGCAGCTATCAACAATACAAAACTCAATTATTGTGATAATTGAAAATGATAAGTAATTAAATTTCAAATTAGGCTCACGGATTTAGTTCTCATTTAAGTGCTCATTTTGCAAGATTCCCCTGGTCAATTGATTTAGATTTCATTATTAAGCACATTGCAGCGAGCCTACTACGTCATGCATAAGTAATTCAATTTTGGGCAACGGTTTGGAGAAAGATGGAGATGTTTCTTTCTTCCTTACTTTTCACTGTATTGCAGTTTCGAGCATCGGTTTACTTTATATAGAAGTCTATCAACAGTAGGACTGAAAAAGAGGACTGGGACAGACTGGACGCGGAAGGCGGAGGTTTGGGAACGCACTTTGAGAGAGCCCTCTCTCCAGCAGTTAATTGCAAGAGGGTAATTGATTGATAATTGTAATAAAAACATCTTGATTGACCACATACATGTAGGTACTAATTGTGAAAGAGTTATTTGAGCTACATTCTATCATCGCACCGCTCGCCATAGCCAGGGAATTCATTCCCACACATTGCATCAGAAAACGGTGCGCACCGTGCGGTATGAAAGGAAATTCATCCCACGCACGCTTAAGCTGTGGTATGAACTCCCTGCCGTGGTTTTCCCAAGCGACTACTATATGGGTTTCTTCAAGAAGGGCATTAGAAGGTTTCTTCAGGGTAGGCAGCACGAGTGTAACGTCCCTGGTGTTGCATACGTCCATAGGCCGCGGTAACCACTTTTCATCAGGTAGACTGTGTGCTTATCACCAGTACCATAGCCCTCTTGAAATGTGCAAGTGGAAGGCTTCTAAATGCAGTTTTTACTATAGTTTACAGGATAATGATAATTGGATAAATTTGTTTAATTTACATGTAGTAATTGTAGTTAATCATTAGTTATTATGTAGTATAACATTACGAGTATAAGCGCTTTGGTGTTCACTGTTAGTTTTTATTGTTTATGTGTATATGAATGAATGAAGAAATGAAGTATATAATGAAAAATAACTCACAGACAATCAATAACTCTTTGAGTAACACAAAGCGTTTGAACATAAATTATTGTCATATCTTTTGAGTACTTGAAAGTACTTGCAACTTTTACACATTAGGTACGCGAGTTACATTGTAACTATCATGAATCTGGTTTCAGTCCCAACAATGTTGCAAGTATGGTGTAAGTACGACTACATATTTCATCTAGTTGAAACTTAACAAAAACATACCTTCCCTTATTCTATGAGTACGGTGAACTCGTACGCTTACATATGTATGCGACTTTTGCAAGTACGTATGATGATTGCATGCTTGCAGTCGTCCAGTATCATCTGATCAATTATTTATAAAGAGTGATATTGCAGTACTTTTCAAGGTTGATTTACTTATCTAACCTGTGACTTATATCTGTAGTTAAGAGGTGCTGATAATAGTAGGATATTAGTTTTTTAGAACTTCGGTAGGTATAGTATACTTAGTATAGTATGTTTTGTCATTCAAGCCGGGAGTCCCATATTTGAATTTGAAAATTAGGTTATGACCATTTAAGACAATTTCGGTATAAACTACTACCACTGCCAATAGGGACGCAGTTGGACCGGACGGGAGCCCTTCTATATGGGGCCATTTCACCCATAACGATTGCCGTACATCTTCTATGGCAACCGGGACCGAGAGCTTAACGTGCTCTCCGAGGCACGACCAGACCGATGCAAATACTCATATACTTGCATACAAATATTTGCACTGAGCGGTGATCGAACCCACGCCTCCTACGTAGCGGCCGCGTTCACTGCTTTATTATAAAACAATCGACGTGAATTTAGCCTGCTTTGTGTATAAATACGAAGGCAACAATATTTACACAAAAAAGTGTGACTTAAAAGCTCAGTTGGAAGAGCATTCCCACTGTAATGGAAAGGTCTGGGTTCAAGTCCCACTTGAGCATTTCATTTTTCCCGATGTATTCGAATATTTACACACACAATTACGTACACAGTTGGTTTAGTATCATTTGCGGTATCACCCGCGTTGACCTAAGATTCTCTTCGACATCAAGTTACAGTCTAATTGCTAATTGGTTTGCTAATTCTCGAAAAAGCCGGTTTCAAGGCGGCATATATCAACCATCCGAGCATGAGAAACCTTTACTAACTGTGGCTGTTTTAAGTTATGATAGTGAATTGTTATCTTTTAGATACGATCAGTTATAATTGTGACGATTAAACCCAAAAAAGAGTTAATAATCATGTTGGACTGTTCTTCATTGTTTTCTGTTCATAATAACTTTGTAGATATGAATATTGTTAACCATACACTTTGTTAAAACAATGGGAATCTATTACGGATAACTGGAGTCGGTACATTTGGCTACAAGCTTAAGAAGCGATTGTTCAATACATCCAAAATATAGAATTAATGTTATCTGATGAATACATTGTTTATGAATTGTATTGTTTCAATAAATTACTTGTTTTGAGAAAGATGTACATTCAATCTTTGCAAAAAAAGAGACTGGCCGCTTTTTGCCAAATTTTGGAGTTTGCTTTCATTTAAACATAAATATGATATGAAGATCTGCGGTAGCCTAGTGGTATGGGTAATGGACTGTTGAGACGAGGTCTTGGGCTCGATCCCAGGTTTACCATGGCACACACCACTAACTTTACGATGCTTTTCGAAGTTATGTGTGTATTTATCGTAGGTTTATAAGTGCCCGGTTGATGGCAATAGGCTCGCCACCTATTACATTGGGACCTAAACATAAACTGGCGAAATGTGGGTGCTAGCACCTCTGCCTACCCCTTCGGGGAATATAGGCGTGAGTTTATGTTATGTTATGTTATGATATGAAGTCATACAAGTTAACGTATGGTTCGCATCCTCTAGAAGGGTATAAAGTATTCTACGCCTTCCATATATTATGTAGTTTCTTAAAAAAACTTATTTGTAATTCCCAATTGCTTTCCAGGATTATTTTTTCTTTTCAAAATGTTATAACAGACAAACCTATGTCCTATAAATGGAAACCTTCTAGTAATAAAATTTTAAAAATATTTTTTATCTTACCGATAGACGATACTTTAACACAGTAGCTATAAACCTTTATCGATAATTTTTGGACCGATAACCCTCTGGCTCAAAGGCGGAGTCACATACTCACTTGGTTCAATCATTAAATATTCATCTCGAATCAACTTTCTATCACCTCAGTTTTCACATTTCAATATTAGAGTTATTCAAATTATGTACATCGTTAACCAGTAAATGTCAAAACACAATCCAATGTAATTTATATTCGGAAAATCTGGTATTATTCATGAGATAAGTAGAATTTATTACAGGTTATTTTGAATGGGCAAATAAGATTATACGGACGTCAATTAGTGAGAATTTGGGAAAAATGTAATTACCACCATAATGGGTTCGTGTTCAATGGAAGTGGTTGTTTGCCATTATCTATGGAAGCTAGTTTTTTTTAATTACGAGTCTCGCAATTAATAGGTTTGAAAGAGGAGGTTAATTGGGTGGTGTGTTTGGGCAAACTAAAAATTCTGTGAGTTTTCATAAAGTCTAAGGGTCGATGCACATTTGACGGAATATACGTCGCGTATGATCGGTCGCGTAGCACTAGAATGCTAGATATAGAGCTGCAGCTTTATATTTTTTTAAACTTAAAACCGAAATTATAGTTTTAATATTTAAGCCCATCTTAACGTTTTTAACTAATCACACTATCAGTTCGTTGAACGGAGTATAGATCTAATATATAAAATTCTCGTGTCACAGTTTTCGTTGCCATACTCCTCCGAAACGGCTTGACCGATTCTCATGAAATTTTGTGAGCATATTGAGTAGGTCTGAGAATCGGCCAACATCTATTTTTCATCCCCCTAAATGGTGCAGCGGGAACGGGATCTAAAAAATTGGCGGTACGAAGTTCGCCGGGACAGCTAGTTTCTCTATAAAATAGAAGCAAACGGAACAAAATAAAGTAGACTCTCACTCTTCTTCCCGAAGTTCCGAATCAAAAGCCATCTATTAAAAGTATACCGTGAATATAATTGTAAGTATAAGTATCATTTAACGCGAAAGTTTTTAAAACTGTATTATTTCTTTACACCGCAACAAGAACTGGAATCTTTTCAGCTGTTTCACAAATAAAACCGTTAACAATGTTCGCTTGAACGTAATCTTAAAACATTATACTATTAACACATATACCTAGTCATAAGACGAACTCTCACTCGCACGCAAAGGTCGCTACTGATGGTGGTCGGGTTCCGTATCTATAATAATTTATAATATTTCCGTGCGTTTTATTTACCAGATTCTTTTCTCACTGGTTAGTGCCTTTATAATCTGGCTGTTAATGAAAAGGAATAAATTTTAATAATGTTCAAGTTTATAAGTGTTTCTACCGTGCCGTACAGCTACAGTAATCAAACCAAAATAGTTTTATTGACATTATATTTGTTCTGAATAATGTTATGACATTTATATGTATTGTATATTGAAGTTTAGGATACTTGTAATAGGATACGTTTATATTCTCCCTTGAAAATCTCGGGCTAAGTTTCGTCTTATTGACGAAAACTTAGCATATCTACTAATGGTAGCGAAGCATTTATTATTGCTTCAAAGAATCACCCATTTTAATCTCTCTGATCTTAGAAACTTAGCGTACAGTCAAAAAGGAGATACGGTTGCACCTT
Organism: Eilema sororculum; assembly: GCA_914829495.1. Taxonomy (NCBI): domain Eukaryota; kingdom Metazoa; phylum Arthropoda; class Insecta; order Lepidoptera; family Erebidae; genus Eilema; species Eilema sororculum. The sequence continues at coordinate 7,169,660 of OU618545.1, read as the reverse complement.
TACATACAACTTTATACGAAATCATACGACCGTATTTCCTTTCTCGACTGCACACCATAACAGCAAACTATTATATTTTGTCCACGGATCCCTAAATATTGCGGTATGCGCGCTAGCGGAATTCCATAAAATCATGATTAATTTATTAATGTTATACTGCTCATCGCGGCTCTCTCCGTTAAATGGGGCTCACGCTTGGCTGCTCGAACTGCGTATCCTCTTCGGGTGTATTACCGTTTAGGTATGATCGTCCGACTCTCAGCTGCTGTGATAACACACGTGTAATGTTTTATTAGATTGTTAGTGAGCCATCGAAAGGAGTCATTTTCTTTTTTTTCGAGATATGACTCTTGAATTTAAAGAAATAAGAACATAAAAAATCAGAGTAAGAGACAGATAGAGAGAGAGAGACAGTTAGAGAATAGAAGGAAAGAAAGGAAATAACTTTTCTAGCATTTCTTATCTTTCTTTATCTTCCTTTTGAGACTTTGCCCTCAGCTTACCATAGTCGATTACAGTGGTCCAAGATAGATTAAATCCCGTGTTGACTCTACAATACTAAATAATAATTAAAATTAAATGAAATTAAAACGCTTGACTTGCAGGGCAGACTAGTTCTTCTATAATTAAAATAATATTTATTTAAATATGGCAGATGAGATAAGTTAAGCTCATTTGTCACCTTTGATTAATGGCACATAAAATCTATATGCAAATTTAGTGATTACAATCTCTGTGCAAATTAAATAAATCTTTTTTATCTTCAATATAATCATTAAATTGCTAGGTGAAATACTCTGCCAAACAGCTACCTAAACCTGTCCTAGATGGCTAGTCATAAGAATTAAGATAGATGACTTCGATTTTTCCCTAAGTGGTATGTATATGAGAATGTCAAATATAAGTAGGTAATAGGTTAACTCAATTGGCAGAGTATTTTTCGTAGAAAAAGACTTAACCCTATTTATATTTTTTTCTGTTTTCTGTTTAATTCTGTAAATAATAATGAGGTTAAATTGTTAAACGGTATTGTAAACAAGGTTATTGAAATTTATATTAAAAGAAAAACAATACACAGATAGACATAGCTCAATGTATAAAAAAAACAATAAACTATGTTTAATAATATTAATTTGATGCACATTGGAGCATACTGACAAGAGCACCTAGCAAACGCAATCAGATTACGACTATGGGGTGACGAGTATTACTTTTTATGGGACTAATCTCACCTATATTTCCCCTACTTCAACGCCTTTATACAAGAATCAACAGTAGAACCCACAATGTCTTGGGACTTTTCGAGTCTCAATACTCAGTTCGAAAATTGACACTCGAAAGTTAAAACTGTCTTAGAATCCGCATTGAAGTCAATAATAACGTTTTTTTTGGGTATATAATATAGTTACAACAAATGTATTTTTACTAACGTTAGTCCAACGCCTTAACAATTAAACTACCGTCACTTTACATGGATTCTAGTCATACATATTTATGGATGAGACGCCAACATTTCACAACAGCAATCCGTTCCGCAGACAGTAAGCGCTACCGTTGGCAGCCGGCCCAGCCGAAAGAACGGGACCTTAGAATATAATTAGTTATCATCACACTAAGTAGAATCAACATGTTGTATAACTATTATAACTAAGTATTTATTTTTGAAGTTAAAACGGCATAGTGGTTAAAATAAATTGATGTAATAATATTAGATAAATTAATATTCCACAACATTCTATACTACGCTATCTAGACTCATGGTAAGCATAGCTTAGCTAGCTCGTGTTATGGAATCTAGAATGCAGATAAACATACATATTTATGCATAAAAATACTTGCACTGAGCGGGAATCGAACCCGCGCCTCCTGCGTACAAGTTCTGCGGCCGCGTTCACTACCGGCACGCCACATTAACGATACTAATAAGTAATACTTAATAAAATACCTATATGGTATTTTTATTTCTTTTATTTTCACTTTTGATATCAACATCACATTTCGGATCGGAACAAAATACTTTGGTTATGTTACATTAACGATTTTGAACTCAAAAATAATTTTGCTTTAGACATTTTTGTTCAGTTGATCGCAATGGACGCAAAAACCGTTAAAGAGATTTCATAAAGCTCTTGATCAGACTTAATAACTGCCGTATCTTTGATTGCAATTGGTTGGATAGAATCGGAGATATACCTAATTAAAAGTCAATATAACCAACAGCCAAGTGGAAGGAGCCGCGGTCATTACCTAGTTCTTTTTTTAACATTCCACACATAGCCCGTGTTATGGAATCTAGAATAATCATACTTAGATACTTTTTTTGTAAATACATACATAATATACATTGAAACACCCAGACCAATGCAAAAATACAAATTCATGCATACAAATATTTGCACTGAGCGGGTATTGAACCCGCGCCTCCTGCGTAGTGGCCGTATTCACTACCGCCACGCCACAGAGGCTGTCTGTAGTTATGGATAAGACTCTTACTTCGTATATATTTGTACCACCAATAATATATATTCATGTTTAACATTGTTGTTTGAGAAGGCGGGATAATATCGGGTCCCTAAACTCTTTTCTGGGACACCGAGGCAGAGATAAAAGGGAAGGTCGCATTCCAAATAGGACGTATGGTCACGATGACTGATTTATTACACACGCCTCTATAAGAGAAATAGGCTTTTGATTTCATGTAAATGTTCTGATAGTAAAATCGTTAGATCAATTTACTTATCTCATTGATTATGCAAATAGTTCTTTGAGAATAATTCCGATGGTGTATAAAACTTGATAAATTTTATAGCAATTGATAAGCACAAATTATTATTCGTAATACATTGATGACGTAACATTTTTATACTGATAAGTGATAAGGTAGAGAGAGTGTCAAGAATAAAGACTGTAATAATCGATGCTAACAATTATCATCATCATAGGGTGTAATTTATAATGCGTACTTTTATTTAGCTTAAGCTGAACTAGGTAAATCTTGGCTTATTATACCTATTCAAATCGATAGGTAAGGAAGTAAAAAATTTGTGATCGGTCCAGACGGGATTTGAACCCTTCTCTTCTTTTACAGGGAGAATGTTTTTGACTACCTACTTGAGCCTATTCTTCACGTAGAAATATATTGTCTAATATAATATGCAGTATGTTTCAAAGTGAAGAATGAGCTTACCAATAAATATGTCAAGACTTACAGCTAATCTTGAATTAAGACAAAGTACGCATTTACGATTTTTTCACGGTTGTATCTGCATCTCGAGGATTTCATTTCGATGACCGAAGATCGCTTGCTCTTCCTTCTCTTTTTAATTTGAATTATATTGACTGTTACGGAAAAGATTGCCAGGATTGTCTGACTCCCAGAATTGGAAGGAAAGCCTGTACCAGAGCATCGGCGTCAATCAGCAGGTCTACCGGCTACCAGATAAAGCTTGCTTATAGGCCTTAAAGATCTTCATGAAGTCAGAAAACATTAGTACGTATTATAAACATTGAGCGCAATATTATTTCGAGTGAGCAAAATATATAAGTGACAATTAAGTAAATGAAAGTGAACTCAAAGGCTACCGGCACTCTCACAATCTTATTTCCTTAATCATAAGGAAGGATTTCATTACTAAAATTAGTTGAAATAAACTGCATTATCACTTTCATTTGGTAAATCGTGTGAAGCATTTTGAACTTACCATACAGGAAACTACATTTATTTTAGCTTCCTACCTTTTTTTTTCTTCAGCGGATAGCACCACAGAAGGGCTGGACTGGAAGTGAAATGGTTATGTCGGGATCGAACCGCTTAAAACTACACGGTATTCCGTCTATGTGAGTCATTTACCAGGGACCATATACCCTAAGAAGGAACTCACCATGAGCTCTGGAAGATTTTGACCATGAAACATAATGCAGGTTACTTTCAAGGCATTAAGTTTGGAGCCCGAGATTTTTTTATTTACAGGACTTGAGACGTGTCAGTATTGTAACAAAATAACATTATTGATGACTAATTTTAACTTAAGTAAAACTATTTTACCAAGTATTTGTACACATCTCATAAACACATTTTGCAACCGAATGAGGTGCGGACAAAATACTAAGGAATGAGTCTATATTTTCAACACTAACATTAAAATCTAAAAACAGTTGTTCCCTAGCACTACGATTCCGTTCATACTCCAAGAGCAAATGGTGGACATCGTCTATTGTGCTACATGTTAAACAGTTAAGCGAATAAACTCCGAGGAGGGCCAGACCGTAAACGATGGCCCTGGGTCAGCCGGGGTGCGCGGGATATGTCGAACACAACCTCACCTCCGGCCTAGCACCGCGACCCTCAGTCGGCGTGCGGTTTTGGTCGGTTCGAGTCAGACATAACCCCCCCCCCCCCCCCCCTCCGGCTCCGGCGGGGGAGGTATCCGTGGGGATTTCCATACGAAAAAAAGGTGAGTAAACTACTCTCATCTTTTGTTAATTTCGGTTTTTATGAGTCCTGTTGAGGTTCGGCTGCTAAAGAGCCTCGTGTGGTTGCCTTGGACCCCATATACTAATTTTGATGAACATTAATCCTCAAGAAAGTCTAATCATGATCGGGATTGACGATCGAACTGATGTCGTAAACTATGAGATTTACATAATTTCCCTTGTTTAGATTCAGTCATGTGTGTTAATTACTGTACAATCTTGGATGGTAATCAATTCAGTAATTTTCCACTTTACTATCAATGGCGGCATAATATTGTTTGTTCATTGTTTTTATAATAGTTAGATCAATACCGTTTATTCGCAAATGTCTGTAAGTTAATGTACCCTACTGTTTACAGCTCAGCCCTTCTTGGCATAAGGTAATTTGCCGGCTGGCGTATCGTAGAATAGAATGAATAGAATAGTAGAATAGAATATAAGAGATCCGTTGACGACTGTCATATACGTCAAGTCCCATACATTCTGTTTATGACAGTTGTCAACGAATGTCTCAATACGATAAATCCCATAAATTCGTTATTCTATTCTACGATACGACGACTGGTCTAGAGGGGCAGTAGTGTCATTTCTTAAAGTGGATTTAATTATTAAAAAAAAAATGTGATCAAATGGAACTAAATGGCATCACATCGTATTATATTGTCGTGTTTAATTCCCTATTTGCTATAAAAAAGTAGAATCTGCTTTCAATACCATTTAACATAATGAGATTTACAGCCACTAGCAAGCTATAGTAACTAATCCATAGAAATCAAGTGCCATATTTTCTAATAAATTCAATGCGAAAGTTTTAAACTCAACACTAATAAATAAACTACCCAATTTGTAAAATGATCTAAGTAGAACTCACATAAAGGAGTTCAATTGCATACTGACACAAATAAAGCATTTCTCCACCTAAGTAGCAGACGCTAATAGGACGAATCATAACGAAGAAGTAATCTCAGACCAAATAATCATCTCTAATTTTGTTGAATTTGTCGCAGAAACGTGTCGCACCACTATCTCGACCATATATGACACACGTAAGCGGCTCACAGCAAATGTACCGTACGATTCCGTAACTTGAGAACGCGTAGACGCGGCATGGGTCAAATATGTCACGTGTTTTATGGTGCGAAAATATCTGATAAGGAAATCTACAGTATATATCATGCACCTTTCTAAGCGTCTGTGGTTATTTGCATAGGTCTTGCACTTGTGAGTAAATTCTATGTTGTAATGAGGTAAGAATGCGCATGTTGCAGGTATAGTAAAACGAAGTACTGATTAGAATTTTATAACATGTATCTTATTATGTGCCTCCCACTGCGTACTTATAGAAACGTTTATTGAAACACATTTATTAGTCCCTTATATAAACTTCTAATCACACGATGTGATTAGAAGTTTATAGAGGAACAGTAATGAGAGGAATGAATAAAGAAATCGATGTTACGAATATATCTATCGGGCCTATTACTATAGGTACCTAGTGGATTTCATTGATTCTCAGGTGATTTTCATTTAGGTATTATGCAACTTAACACTTTGTTAGTGGCTTTGCAAGTGAACAGAAATAGCTCAAAATTGACTTTAATGAAGTAATAAGTTAACAATGTAATTGGCTGCATTAACATTAACTGGAAGACGCTGATTGGTTTTTTCCTTTTTTTTTTTTTGAATATGCCATGAGGTAAAACCAGTAAGGTTTAAAAAACAAATACTGTGGAACAGTAAAATTCACTCAATTCAATAATCAATTGACTTTTCATTCGTTCAACATTATAAGTCTTATTAATAGCATGCTATTATAGTGCTACCTAATTAATGCGAAAGCTATAGTTAACAGCAAAAATGTCAAACGTTTTTCTGTGAGAACTTAATATAGAGCCAATCAAGTCTCATCATTAGCGGCCTGGTAATCCATGTCTAGATCTAAGTATTAGAAAATAACTTTCCCTGTACATTTTTGTTCATTTCAAAGAACTTTCGCAAGGTATCTATTGTTATGTTATATTCATATAGATCTAGTCATATTCTATTCAGGAATGCTGTGATGGGTTGATATACTTATCGTAAATTATTCAGTTCTCCTCCTTAGATTAACTACACACCTTTTTACCATTATGGTAGGCAGAAACAACATCTTTTCATGCACGTCGATTACTCTTGGCCAGATCTTTTCTTGAAGCGTCCTCGATCTCATTACCACCATTATTATGTACGCACAGGTTTCATCGGAATGCTGTGATGGGTTGATATACTTATCGTAAATTATTCAGTTCTCCTCCTTAGATTAACTACACACCTTTTTACCATTATGGTAGGTAGAAACAACATCTTTTCATGCACGTCGATTACTCTTGGCCAGATCTTTTCTTAAAGCGTCCTCGATCTCATTACCACCATTATTATGTACGCACAGGTTTCATCTTATAACTGATATATTTAGATAGGTAAACAATAATAATTGTAGTAGGTACCTACCACAAATAATACTGTTAATTTTTTCTTAAAGGTCCTTAATCTGTATACAAATATTATATTTACTGCTATGATAATCTACTAATACTGAATTATACAAAAATGTATAATATACATAATAAGCAAATCAGTTTCCACGTGCCGCGTCTACCGCGTCGTACGTCCATCTGCCGAGCGAAGCAAGACATTTGAAATTAAAAATATAACGGCAGAGTGAGTTTATAAACAATTGTTCCGATTTTCCTCGGACATTAATGCAACATCGCTCTCATTATCAAATGGAGAGTTCTTTATGATTACGGCTTCTGAGATTATACGGCCAGAAGAAAAGATTTCCGTTTTTTGAGGTTTAATGTTTATATGTACGTCAGATTTATTAAGGTGAATATCACGTAATTTTAGAACATAGACTGATTACTATCTATTATAATTTTAATTATAGATATTAAAATAATTTTGAAGTGGAGTACTTGTTTAGATATGAGATGGCGGTCCTGGGACATCCCTCCGAGGGCTTACCCGGGGCTCCAAACCATAGGCTGTTGGGCGCTACCGTGAGGATTTTTTTCCATCACGGTAAAAAAAACCCACACACAAATTGATATTTCGAAGTAATAAAAGTGTTTAGTAGTACCTACCTTATTTATTGTTTAAAGAGTATTGAAAAATATGAACGTTATGTTAAATTAATATACCTACCGACCAAAATATTTTCACAACTGGAATTTACCATTTTGCTCTACTATTTTCAAGCATATGTACAGCGATACAATACAATGAGCTAAGGCACATTCTGCATTCAGCTGAAGTAGGAATTGTCGTGTTATACCACGACACGACCACGAATCCACGACAAACACGCCCATAATTTGGGGACACATGAATAATGTATACTTCGTCCGTTTAACTGTAAAATGACAATGCTATTAGACCTCTTGCTTCCACGTGATTGATCGAAAGAGATGTGAAATATATATGATGGCTGTACGCATGTACAGTCAACATCACAAGATATTGATCAAAATGATCTTAACTCCTTCGTTTTCCCACTTCCCTGTTGAAGGATTGTTGTGATATTTGGTACACAGCGTTAGTTTGGACAATAATACAATTGAAATTAATAAAACAGTTTGATTTGCTCCTAATACTTTAGTTTTAAGATCATTTTGAGGCTTTGTGGTCAAGATATTTTTGATACTGACTGTACTATTGGTGCGTCGTGACTTTGAAGTTTTTGGTGCTGTTATAGTTCAATATTTGATGAGTAAGTAAAGGGAATTTTGACGTCTACGGGCGGTGGCGTTTGATGTCAGCAGGCTGTTTCTATGATGGAAATGAAAGTAGGAGACTATTTGATTTGGACATACTGTTATGGTGAAGCAATTGAAATGTGATTGCCGTGACCAGAAGTTAGTTATTTTTAATACAAAGGGTTAGAATTGTCAGACGATGACAATAAAAATTGGATTGTTTAAATAATATTTGATTTCTGTCTGCCGCTTTCAACAATTTTATTAATATCTATTTATTTAGTTGCATTCTTCTTATTTTCCGAGTTACATTAAAATATGTACATACAGTACTTGTTTCCAACTTCCTACAGTCCCGCGTTTAAGCGAGAAAAGGCATCTGATGAGGGCGTCAAGCTGAGTGTGACCACTGTTAACATGGTACATGTTTACGATGGTGACTCTCTTTCCGAAACTTTGCCTTTAGCTTACCATCAGGCGAGGTGAAAATTGACGGGTCCTTTATAAAAAAAAACTAAGATGTAACAAATAATTTCGCTTCAACGTGCATTTGAAAACTAGTGTACATTTAACAACCACAGGTAGGACAGCTACGCCAAATCAGTTTAGTTGCCAAAGGATATGATATAAGTACTTATATAATTTTTCATATAACTTTACATGAACATGATAAGGTGTATAGGTACTTATGTCCTTAGTCCACAATAGGAATTCGCTCCGAACTGCTCCCGCTCCACTATATGTCCGCTGACAGGTACGTAACCATGTAAGCGATTCATTTTTCAAAAATGTTTACACAGAAGTAAAAACAAAGATACGCTTTCATTAAATGGACATCCAAACCTCAAAACCTTTTGTTAAAAAGTATTACACTACAAGTAGGTACACAGGCAGATAAACAAAATGATGTATCTTCGTACACGGTTCATTAAATGCTACAGCAAATCATTAATATTTGTAATGTCTTAACTGATGTGGCGCACCGTGCCAGTCTCATTGTTATCTGGCATATACCATTCAATGGTAACTAGCATTATCATTATTTCGTCGATATGTTAGTGTCATCTCATAACTTCGACAAGTAAAGGTCCCGCTATGAATCAAGCGGGTCAATAAGCGGAGCGGAAATTAATATTTCTGAAAATAAAGTTGGCAATTAGAACACATAATGAAACGTAGAGGAAATTCATCAGTTTTTACTGCTAAAATATTTCACATGGCACACAAATATAGGCTGCTGGGCGTTACCGTGCGGGTTTTTAGTCGGTAGGAGTCCGGCATAACATCCATGAAGGATTTTACCCCACGGTAAAAAAAAGACGCATGTTTGCCATTAATATTTTAACGTTTTTTTTTGTGCTGTGTGTATTTCATATGTTAAATGAGATCATTAATTCATGCTAATAATTGTGCTACAAAACATTACCGTTCTTTCATTTTTGTATTCTGTATTAAGTTCTATGTGCCGTTGAATACGTATTTTTTGCAAAATAATACTAAAAACATCATTAATATTCAATAGAAATCAGTTTTATCTTCAATTAAGTGTGAAGTTGCTTGATGTTATGAATAATAACGAAGTAATAAAATTCTAAAATAGACTGACCTTTAACATTTTTAATTTGGTACTTTTTATGTGTGAGAAAAATAAGTGCAAATTAGTAACATTGATTTTACATTTATAACAGTACTCTAGTATAACCATTCCAACGAAGGTGTCCTCATAATTGACCTTTATTATGTTTTCTATCTAGTTGTTTTTATTTTGTTTGCTGTAAGTTTTCCTATTTCTATAAAAAAAACTGAATTCATTTTGAATAATATGCGTTTCATACACGCGGAGATGTGCGATAGATCAATTTTTCAAAACTTCCTTCCCCGCTTATTTAGAAAAGCTTCTTGTGACTACGAGTAGTCAAAGGTTCTTTGTATATTATTTCACGTCGGTGCTGCACTCGACTTAAAATATAATGAAAATTCAATATAAGTATTATAAACATTTTCAATTTTCACTTTTCAGCAACCAATAGCATAATGTAATAAATCGCTATCGCTATTCGCGGAACTCAAGCCTTATGATATTGACTATGGCGTGTTTAAATTAAGAAATTAATCACAATTAACCAACGTCGGAATCATTAATATTTTAATTAAATTTTTGTTTGTCTAATAACAACTACATAAATCAACTGCGTCATAAGCGGTCAGTATTATATTTTGAAATACATCAGAAAAAAGAAGCGCTCAAATGGGACTTGAACCCACGATCTTTCCCTTACAGGGGGAACCATGCCACATGCCACACCTGAATCACTTCAAATTTCCCTTCTCTTTATATCCGTCTTTAAGGGCGACGACGGTGGAGTGGAACCAAAAAGAAGTTATAACTAAACAAATAATGAAAATTGTCCTTATTACCTGCTCTCATTAATCGCCAATTACTATTACATAGTGATTTTTTTTTTAAAGTTGAAAAAAGATGGATAGATCATAGAAGTTTGTTACTTTTTCACGCAAAAACAGCCGAACAGATTAGATTGAAATTAGATGGGAAAATATAAAACGGGGGCACATTAAGAATCCATTCTATCATCGCACCTCTCATCACTGGCAGGAAATCCATCCTCACACGTTGCGATCTAAAACAGTATACACAGATAAGTATGAGAGGTAGTTGCGTTGAACAGGGTCATTCTTAGAAATTTAAAGGAATATCTCTCATTCCTAAAATTTCATTTGATTACAAATTTCTAAGAATGAGTGGGGCCTCACCCTAAGCTGGGAAATGAACTTCCTGTCATGATTTCTCCGAGCGACTACAATATCTGGTTCTTCGAGAACGAGAACGAGAACGAGAACGGCATTAGAAGGTTCTTATAGGGTTTGCAGCGCTCTAGTGCGACGTCCCTAGGTTGAACACGTACATATTCCATGGTAACCACTCTCCACACTTTCTGCCACCTAGGTGGTATAAAAAAAGTCGTGATCATATTATAGCTTCGTATTGTACTTGAATACAGATCATATTTCTAGTTGTGCGAGAGCTCTATAACTTTTTCTGTCATAATCATAATTGTCTCACCATACATTAATTTCTGCTGAGGGTTAACAGACGGTACAATTTGCCAAGCTAATTTGAACCGTATCATTCTATTAAATAATGTTCTTTGTTGGAAGGTTCACGGTCCATTAGACTGGAGTAGTTCATAATTCTTTTACTGTTAAGTCGAAAAGTAATTTTTGTGTCATTTTAGTCTGATGTTTTAATGTAGACAGCTTTTACTGAATCTACAGTTCTGTTAAAGCGGATAGTCGTGATGATTTTTGGAACATCTCAGTCAGGGAAGTATAACTCACAGAACTATCCTGATTGATTCATCCGAAAATTCAGCGCTCAAAACCTTATACATAATCAAAAATTTACCAAAAGTCACGCTATTGTAATAATATATTGATAAATAAATTGATTGCAAAATGATGTAATCACTATGGGACAAGAATATGGTGTTATTCAAGAAATCGCTAGCATGAGTATGACGCCCCTGGTGTTGTAACCTTTTAAAGCTTTAGAAAAAAACCATGTATAGCGTCCGAATGCTGATAACGATGATGGCTTGGTATACTCCCTAAAAATAAATAATTAGATCAGTTTCAGTAAAATGTCTATAGTTACATTGAAATTTATAACCAGACCCATTGTCTAATTATGTATAGAATGAATAGGAAGTCAGTAATTGAAAATGGCATAACATTTTTTTTACCGTAACATAATAACATATCAGCTTATCTATTACAAAGCATTACTTCTTAAATAGACAGACTCAATGTCATATACGTTACTACTATTATTAGCCTGAGGCGCTAATATACATGTCCAAAATAAGTAGACACTTCATTTTACTTATTGAAAATAACACACAGAGATCAGTAAATCTGGTTATTATCGAAGATTGTGCCTCAAAGCTCTTGTAACGAAGCCCCGCATTCAAGTTATTATCCGATTTTGATCTTTTTTAATAGGTTTTAAGGTATATAATAGAAAGCGGTGAGTAACACCCAGGTGTTTGATGAGAAAAAAGCACAATGAGATATGATGATTAAAATTTTTTTTTCGTGAGTTTTGTGAACGAAATTTTAGTGGTTATGAGTAGGTAGGATGATATACGAGCAGGTGTTTTATATATACATGTATAACTTATGTTATACATATTCACGTAGGCTGTATTCTGTGTTAGTAACACGCAAACTGTATGATGTGCCGGCTTTTTGGTCTTTTATTTTAATTTTTTAGAGTTACGTATCTCAAGACGAGAAAATGGAACTCTTATAGGAACACTTCGTTGTTCATCTGTCAACCATTTTTTTTACGAGTGACACCCGTTCAATTAAGGAACATAAAAATGTAAATAGGACAGTGAGTGGCAAAAAGCACATTGGATACTACCCAAAGGTATTTTTTTCACCAGCGAAAATCTATGTAATATTAACACAAATCTGGCTGGAAAGAAAAGATGAGAAAAGAGTTATAAGAGTAACATAGGTAAAATTATGTTTACAAGTCTGAACTCTTAATACGTTAAAACTTCTAGTAGGTACACCTATCTACAAGAAAGCGAGTCTCTAAAACTGCTAAAGTTTGTGATAGCTCGAGCGTTTCTCGAGAAACACTGCTTCGTACAACTAAACTGTGGAATGAACTGTCGCCAGCGGTATTTCCTTTAGACCTTCAAGAAAAGAGCGTACTCTCTATTGAAAGGAAGGCAACGCACTTGTTTCACTCCTCTGGTGTTGCGGGTGTCCATAGGCCGCGGTGATCGCTTACCATCTGGCAATCCATCTGCTCGTTTGCCTCCCTATTCAATAAAAAAAAGAGCTCCCTAACGATTCGAGCACATAATTATGAAATATTTAAGAAAGTAAAACCGAAACTGAAAGCTAAAATTCGTTCTGTAGAAGTAATCGTATCTAAATAAGTACAGAATTAGTTTAGACCACACAACCAACTTCACAATTACCATAAAAACTGCTTAGTTTATTTAAATATACTAGTATTATAAACATTATGCCAAAGTGATCTCAAAATGAATGCAATCAAGTGAATACGATGCGCCAATGAAACGGATCTATATAAATTAACAAACTAACCTTTATTACCCTAAATACGCCTCTGACTGCTATTCGTTTAATAAAACACACTTATATTGCTGCATCAGTATATCTAATAGTAGACATAATGGTAACTTAAACGGCAATGTACGTCTAACAAATAAATTGATGCGAAGTTCGTGAGATACGGCACGTTTATTGATATTGTTCTTAATAGAATTTTATTATTATAATTTGTATGTATGAAAGAGATTCGTGATTTACGAATTAGGTATAATTGTGTGGCTGGTAACACTGTTACACGAACTTAGTGGTTGGTTTATATTATAAACTAGCTTTTGCCCGCGGCTCCGCCCACGTGGATGTCGGTTATCGCGTTCAAACATAGCCTATGTATAAATCCAGGGCGTCAGCTAACTCCATACCAAATTTTATTAAAATCGCTCCAGCTGTTTAGATGTGTAGAGTAACAAACATACATCCACTTATACTTGGAAAGTTTCGCGTTTATAATATTAGCAGGATGTAAATAGAACTTTTATAATCACATAAAGTAAAACATTGATGTTAGAACTTCCAGTAACGTCTGAAGAAGCAACGTCTCTACGCAACTGCAAAGGCTACCAGTGAGGTGTCTAGCTTTGATTCTAGTTGGATGGCCACTTAAATACGCGTATGTACCTCATCTGTAGTTGCTATAAGTTAGTAATATTCACACACATAACCTCGTTCACGCGTCAAGTGTCACTCATTTATGTATAGTTCAGTGTCTTATAAAGAACCTTCTACACTTTAGAAATGGGTCGTAAATTCTATCATGCTGCTATTGTTTAAGAACTGGTAAACATTTACATCAGAAACTTTATTAGTACATTAAAAATTAATGAAGTTATATAATGCTACCAGATTCAATTACTAGATTTTACATGTCTCAGTATAATAGACTAAAATCTATGTACAATTACATGTTTACTGTTAAATTGTACTCGTAACTTTGATTACAGCTTATGTGAACACAGGTCTTTTTGAATTGGTAGAAAATGTTATTTAGATTTCTCACTTTGAGTAGGTACCTATTTAGTATTACCCGTTGTCCTACGTGAGCGACATACGCGACAGCGCGCGTAAGCGACGCCATGCGTGACATTACGTTCCATACCTCAAGTGACATTTTCACGCGACACTATATTATAGGACACAATAAAGGAATGCCTCCATTTGACATTTAAACATGGCGTCGAAACGCGTCGCGTGACCGCGTTTTGTCTTGTCTACTTAGTTATCATCCCAGCTTGTCACATCGATTGCGTCAAAATCATCCACTTTAGATTTTTAACCCCCGACGCAAAGAGATTATAAGTTTGACGTGTCTGTCTGTGTATCTGTGGCATTATAGCTCCCGAACGGATGAAGCGATTTCAATTTAGGTTTTTCTGTATTAAAAGGTGACTCATGTGCGAGTGTCCTTAGACATGATTGTTGAAAATTGATTGAGCCTTTAATAGTTATGGGGGATGGGGAGTATTTGGGGCTTTAAAATTTTTAGTTTATGTTATTTTGTTTCTGTGATTATTGGTAGGTAGATTGTTAGGTCCTTAATGATTATTTTACTCCAAAGCACACACAGTTCCTATTGAATTGCTGATTTCGTGATAAGTGTGTACACTCCCTAAGAACGGTATGTCAAAGTCTATTGTTTCCAAATGTTGCTTAGGAATTTATACGTTTATAGTATGAGTAATTACATTATTTTCTCTTTCCAACTGTATTATATTAAATTGTTATGGCCCTTTCGTACGATTTTTAAATTGTAATCATATGGTATGTAGGTATGCGAATTAGGTTCTCATATTTTTTTTTGTGTGAAATTTGATATTGTTGTTTTTGGTGCTCTAAGTTTTTAAGTTTAACCGGTTTTCCACGTTCATCGTTGTTTCCGGCTATCGTTGAGTTTTATTACTTGCGGTATCTATACTATCGATATTATTATTATTATTTTCAATCATCACTTAGGTAATAACTAGCCAAGAATTAATAGTATTGATACCAAACCGATCTTCTATTTGCTCAAGCTTGTTTACATACTTTTCCCAAACACCATTACACTAAATAAACATCCTGTACACTAAATAAACAAACTACTTGGCTTATTATTTTACCATTAGGGGAATAAGGGTGTGTGCATAGTCGTGCATAATAGGATATCATAATAAACACACTTACCGCCGGTTTCCGAAAGGCCTGTCAAATCATTGATCAACTAACACTGCAGTTAATTCAACAAAGATTTCTTAAATCTCCTAAATTTAAGGATAGGTTGCAATCTACGTTATAATGTTATTATGTATTATTTGTAAGAAACCTAAGAATTTTTATTTCAAATTACTTTCCATAAAAACATTACTACTTTCTACAACTACATTATTCTCAGTCTTGACAATACCCCGAGATTATAAAAAATACAGGCTAAAACTACAGGGCGATGTTATCTAGTGTAACAATGATGAATAAGGTTAGGTGGACAGTTGAGCTTTCCTCGAAATTAAAGGAAATATACTAAATAGGTGCAAGTCGACCACATCCATACTAATTTCATAAATGCGAAAGTAACCCTGTCTGTCTGTATGTTACGCTTTCACGACTAAACCACTGAACGGATTTTGATGAAATTTGGTACAGGGGTAGATTAGAACATGAGAAAGGACATAGGCCATGTTTGGTCGTGAGAACCGACACCCACGCGGGCGGAGCCGCGGGCAAAAGCTAATGTTTCATAAAGCTTACGGTAATCAGTTGTTACATGTACATTTAATGATTAGTTCACAATGCAACGCATACAGAGTTGAGTAGTATTTACGATACTCGACTGACTGTACAAATTATTGACATCCAGAATACACTCAACGTTGCCACATCCTACGTAAACACCTGTCAGTTGTAAACCACGTCGTTTAAAACAATGACTTGCTAGTACTATGCCAGCGGGGAAAATAGAAAACTGTCACCTTGTTTGACACAGAAAATAGGTTTGTGGTGCCGTTTATGTCATTTTTGTATGTCAACATGGCCTAGAAGTTTTACCACACGCCTTCCTCTGTGAGGTTCTTTACAGTATAGCATAGACTTATGAATTATTAACTTTAGCCCGCGGCTCCGCTCACGTGGATGACGGTTATCGCGGCCAAACATGTCCTTTCTCAAGTTCTGATCTACCCCAATACCAAATTTCATAAAAACCGGTTAAATAGTTTAAGCGTGAAAGCGTAACATACAGACAGACAGACAGGCAGACAGACAGAGTTACTTTCGCATTTATAATATTTGGAATTTATTGGAAATAACACTTATTAAAAAAATAAACACTTATTAACGGATTATATCTCAATTTATTTACATTGAAACCTAACGTTTTGACTATTTTAGTACCCGCGAACATGGCTGCTGCAAAGAAGCTGCATGTCCAGCTAAATGTAAATAATATCAAATAAATCGCTGTAGAATCCATTAAAAAGTTTATTTCAATTCGAAAAACATCGGAAAAAATGAAATGCTCAAGTGAGACTTTTTTTTTATACAGGACATGTCAATTTGACTTCACCTCGCCTGATGTTAAGCTAAAAGCAAAGTCTCGGAAAGAGGGTCACCATCGCAAACATTTACCATGTTAACAGTGGTGGCACTCAGCTTGACGGCCTCATTAGATGCCTTTTCACGCCCCGCTTAAACGACCCGGGACTGTAGGAAGAAGGAAACACGTGAGCTGGCAGGGAGTTCCAGGTCTTAGTGGTGCGGCATAGGAATGAGTCACTGAAACGCTTGGTTCTAGCAGGTATACTCTGCACCGTAAATGGATGGCATCTTAGCCCTGCACGTGTCGTCCTGTGAAGGAAAGGGGAGGGTGGGACTAATTGGAAGAGCTCGTCAGAACATTCACCATGGTAGAGACGGTAGAAAACTGCCAAAGACGCAACATCTCTACGCATCTGCAAAGGCTTGAGACTTGAACTCACGAACTTAAAAGTTAGCATAATAAATGTTATAAAAAATGCATTCAAATTTATTTCAATTGTTAAAAATAGCTTATATGTGTCGTCAACAAAATTATCAATATTATAGGTTAAGGGAGTGTTTTCACAAAGGAGTGGAGAGTAGCAATGCTACTAACCGGCCTCCTATCTACCAATAACTATCAACCATTAGATACTAATGATCGGTATAATATTGTATATCGGCCAGCTAGCATCCATAGGTACGTGTTGCCATAACTCACTATCATATCCGTCTAAATGAAGATAACTAACACTAAATTATAATAACATGTTCAAAAACACGCCAATCTGTAGTATTTATTTACAAGACATTAAAGTCCATAATAGCGGCAGTTATATTACCGGTCAGTGGGTAGCATATGAATATATTTCACGCTAAGATATCGAGGTCTGGCGATATATACCGTTTATTACTGTATACTTACTACTGAATATATCTGTTAATATTATAAAAGTGTTCCAGTGCGAGCGTAATTTTCTCGAAATAGTCAGTGCGCGGAAAATGATTGTGTATCACTTTAAGCAGCTCTGATTTTTATTAGACCAATCATAATTTAGTACATGAATCTGACTAATTAGAGGCTTGTGAGAACCAATTATGGTTCGGTTTGAATTTTTTTCTGTTTATTTCTTTACTCGAGATGTAATTTATTAGTGATATGAATATTACGAAGGCCTTTACAGTTTCTTTTTCTACATAGGTATCATAAGCACACGGTCTAGTGGCAAGTGGTTGCCACGTCTTATGAATACTTGCAATACTAGATAAATCACTGTATTGCTCTGACTAGGTAACAGTAGTAGTAAGTGCAATTATATTTATAGTGACTTCTTTTCCAAATCGGGCCATTTCAATTTTGACCGATATTCAGTGGGTCAAAATTGAAATTGCAATTGCTGCTGTGTGTATAGACAGCATCCGATCTTGACGAAAACGTCTCAAAATGGTCTAAAAACTAAGGGGTTAAAAGCAAATAAAACTGTTTTATTGATTTAAATTGTATTATTGTCCGAACTTAATGTGTACCAATCCGTCAGCAGGACGGGAGGCAAACCAAGGAATTAAGATCATTTTGAGCATTTTGTTCATCAAGATCGATTTGATGCTGACTGTACCAGTGTACCTACTCGTATGACTTCACAAAGTGTTTTCATTCACTAAATTTAGCATTACGATCAGAACTGTACAAGTGTAGTCTAACCGTACCTACTATTAATAGCGTTCAAATGACTCATTCAGAGGCCTCACATCTATTAGCTACTCCGTACAAGCAAGCAACTGACACTGACTGAGTGATAGTGGTGTGCCGCACATATACGAGCTTGCTTGTTAGCTGCTGATGTATGGATGAGGTAGGAACTACTAAGTGTTACGTACATTAATTTAAGTTACCCACATCGGATTGGAAGTCTTCCACCACCTTTCTCTCATTCCATAAAATTTTCTGAAGTAATTTGTTAATGGGAGTGTTAGGACCGTATTCTAGAATGACACTCAGCCTGAATTTATCTGAAGATAGATTGTATAGACAGATTGATAGTTTGACATATTGCCAATACAATCTGTCCTCAGATAAATCGCGATTCAGGCTGAGTGTCAGTCTAGAATACGGGCCTTAGAGTCGTTATGTATGGTCATATTATTTTGATGAGTGCAAGTGACGTTAATCTTTGAAAATAAATTAAAAAGAAAGTAATTATTATTTATGGTTCAAGGCATAGATTTGGACCACCCTATTTCTTTCTATACGGTATCTTACAAGGCGACTATGGTATAGGGCTGCTTAACATCCTCTTATTCTTCTCCCTTTCTGTATATCTGATCTACAGCCCAGACCTAGTCTTAGATGGATGGCTCGAATCAATAATAGTGCTCGGAGCAATAGGCTCACCCCCTATTACGTGGGTGGGACCGAATGCAAAGTACACTTGCGCTTTGCGGAAGTAAATAACAGAAAGGGAGAAGAATAAGAGGACAACGAGAAAATGAAAACAAAAGAAGATGAGGCCTCTGGTAAATTAGTAACTAGAATCTGAAGCAATCCATATTCTTAACTACATTTACTCACACATCATAATAATGTAACAAACACTACCGGCAGCGTTTTATAACTTTTACTACGAAAAATAGCTACTCTGTCAGCCATGTAAGTGGCAGTGGGCCAGTAAATAGTCATTTATTTTAACAGTGTACCATTATTGAGTGTGTAGTGAATGTGTTCTTAAGTAGTTAGTACATAACATCGTTGATGGAGGCCTACCGCGCACTCTACGGTGGGTCGGAAAATGGATCAACTTACGGTAGATTTTTTCAATACTGAGTATTTTTTTAAATCAATTAAGTTATTGCGTACCTTGTTAAACGATATTGTTCAAACTGTTGTAGTTTCTTTGGTTTACCTGACAGCTATTTATGCATAGACGAGTACACATATGTATGTTTTGAGAATGTTGTGTTTTGCGAGTATAACCGTGGTATACCGCGACGGAACCTCGGAGTTATATGTACCATTTTTTTGTTGCCCGTTGGCGGCTTTTGTTAATTGACAACATCATCGTACACCGTATTAAGTTTGGGACCTATACATCTACTAATGTAATGAGTATAAAGACATCGAATAACGACGTTCGAAAAGTCACAGGAAAGGTTAAACTGTATTGAAACAGCACCGAAATGTATTATAAGTAAATTGAAGGAGTTAGAAATATAATAAATAAATTTCTTTTTTTGGCATAGCCGGAGATAAAAAATCCACCAAATGGATGTGTGTTCCAAATGCCTTTGCCTAAGAGTTAATTAAAAGTTAATTGTGATTTGACTTCGAACCGAAGTAATCTTCTCTCTAAATCACTGCTCCCACGCGTAACTCCGCGTAACGCACACTATTTAGACACCTATTGTAGTTGCGTATCACAGGACCGGTATTATAATTAGTGATAAACACGCACAATAGTTTTTTTACTTTGTACTTTTTACTGACGATTAATTAACCGTAAATACTTAGATTCATTATCATATCAGACTTTTCGTAATTAAGTTGGGATCGACTTTCCAGTCTATAACTGTGAAACGGCTGAACTTTAATATTTCCTATGACGCTAACCTGACGCTGACCGGATCAGTAACAAAGCCATAAGAAAAAGAACAAAAGTTATTGATGTAAAGAGGCGTATATGGCAGCTAAAGTGGAGGTGGGCAGGGCACATCTGCAGACTGGAGAGTGATAGATGGGCAAAAAAGGTAACAGAGTGGATAAAGGTAAAGAGAAGATGGAGAGACATATTTGGACAGAGATGTGGTCAAGAATGGATGAGAAAGGCGAGGGAAAGGGATTTGTGGAGAGATTTAGGGGAGGCCTACGCCGTACAGGCGACTATTGCAGATGACGATGTGTTTTCCTAGCAAACTTTTATTTGTAAGCAATAGAAATAAAGGCTTTTTTATTTTTTTATTTATTTTATGACGCTAACCTATTGCCGTTAAGCAGAAACCTAATCTGGGCTATTTGTTTAGGCACTAACAGCAGGATAACAGTGCAGACCCTATCACTTAGTCGACTTTACTCAAGCGGGAACCAACTCGGCTCCCCTGAAGACATCCCTCTCTCCCCTCATTAGATCAATCACATAACTGTCCGATGAGACTATCAATTCTTTTCTAGTACTCCGTTAGGTGGTCTTTAGATTCTTCACACCCAATTTGTAACTGTCATTCTAAACATTTTTTGGAACGATTCAAATTTGAATGCAGACTTTTTGCTCTGAAAAAAAAGGTAGTTTTATTAGTCTGACGTACGTAGGTATGTCCGTACTAATCTAACGGTGTCGTTCCATTGAATTTTTATCTATATACAGACCCATATGCCTCGTGGCGAAATTCAGCCGTTACACTTCCAAATGCAAGCAATTACGCTTAGTTGAAGGGTTTAACGAGAATACTAGTGATCGATTAGGCTCATAAAAAAGATGTTAGTGTATTGAATTTACTATACCTATCTAAAAAATTGTTTATAACACAAGAATTGAATTAAAGAAGTAAGTCACAGGCATGTCGACCCTCCTATCGTATCGTGAGCGTCGAATGTGGCTTCACCTTTGGTACCGTTACTATAAACATAGTTTATATGAGTGCATTTCTTCGCAGTAATCTGTGTAAACACGCTACGCTTTTTGGGTGATGCTACCTTACTGAATTCTAATTTTGAAAGAAAGAAAGTAAGATTTTTTGTTTATTTATTCACGAGCAAAGAAAGAGCAAAACGAGAACAATTGTCATAACAGGAGATGCGTCCTAGATGAAGTGAAAGAAATTCTTCAATCAGCGCGAGCTTGACCTTTCTTTTCGAAAACTCACAGTTAACTCACAGTTTCAGTCTCGTCAGGACGGAATATATCAGCACAGAATCTCCAATTAGGAATATTATATGGAGCCAGCTATAATAGTTGGTCACACGTGTTTAAAAAAAAGCTAACGCTAAAAATACATAAAGCTACAGGTGTACGTATACCTAACGACTAAAATACCAAGAGCTTATACACATGTTGGGGCTACTATGTATGCTGTAGTTTGCCCACTGTAACTTACAGACCCATTTCTCCAAATGCATTCTATTGGAAGGCCTACTAGCATGCACAAGGCCACTTACAAAGTAAAATTTATGTTCGCGAGCCGTTATCTACGCAGACTGCCTTCAAAAATGCCTGAATAGTTCATTGTTGTTCACTTACAACAAGTTTAACGTGTTTAACACTGTACATGCGGATTTTCTCAAGGACCAGGCAACTCTTTAGTGTAAATGCATGCAAATCGATTGTTCTCGAAACAATTGATTTGCTGAATATATTCGTTCTCTTCAAATTCAATGTGTCGTGCCGGATAGTGATAATTTTATTACCAAAGTGTTTGTGTGAGAGATGCTTTTTTTGAATATTAGTTAATGATAATTTAAAAACACACTTATCTAGCCTCTGTATTTTTTTTAAATTACATGTATATAAGCTACCAGCTGTATTCAGTGGTTTTACTCTACTTAGTTCTGCGGTAGCCTAGTGGTATGGGTAATGGACTACTGAGACGAGCTTTCGGGTTCGATCCCAGGTTTACCATGGCACACACCAATGACTTTTCGATGCTTTTCGAAGTTATGTGTGTATTTATCGCAGGTTTATAAGTGCCCGGTTAATGGCAATAGGCCCGCCACATTACATTGGGACCTAAACATAAACTGTCGAAATGTGGGTGCTAGCACCTCAGCCTACCCCTTCGGGGAATACAGGCGTGAGTTTATGTTATGTTATATAGTTCTGAAGATATTTAAAATAATAGCGACTCTCTCAACTATGTAATAAAATGCAAACTTTTTTGTGTGTTCACAATATCATGACGAGCCAGATTCTTCTCAGCATAAGGAAGAGAGGGACACAGAAGGCAAAACACACTTAATTGATTCCGAAGATTCCATAACCATATCTGTGATCTGTATAACTTCAGAACTTTATGATTGTTGCAATATCTTTGTGATTTGCTTACAGTTTACAATATTACAATGCTTGGCTTCGTTTGACTAACCATCTAGTGCTTTTTTTTTACTGTGGGGGAAAATCCTTCATGGATGTTATGCCGGACTCCTACCGACTAAAAACCCCCACGGTAATGCCCAGCAGCCTATGGTTGGGAGCCCCGGGTAAGCCCTCGGAAGGATGTCCCAGGACTCCCATCAGACCTACGGCTACAATTGCGGCCTCGCCTAGTGCCATCTAGTGCTAGGATTAAGCTAAGCAAAATAACCCATAAACGCATGAAAGATTGCATTCTTTATTGCTAAGTGTCTAGTGCATGTAGCGAGTATGTGACAATTTATTACCCACCTAACATAACACAAACCAGAAAACATTAACTTTGTCATTACAATCTGTTTACAGTGATTAAGCACCGCTACGAATAACGATTAGTCGATAAGATTTTTACAAAATGATCGCGTGTCATCACCTCACATTTACAAAACGAGATTCCCTCACGAAGTTGGTCAATCGATAAATCGTTATCAATATAATATCTTTGTTTACCTTATATCGATTTCCTGGGAATTAGAAAGTTGAATCGAATAATCTAAAAGTGACCATTGTATTATACGGTACTAGTCATACCGCTATTCTAGCAAAACTGTGATGATTTTCATTTGTTGAACATAGTTATTTCATTGTGCAATAATTTAGTGATTGAATTAGAGCGTTTCTCTATTTAACTCTATAATTAAACATTCCTGATCAAATAAACGATACATTTCTGAACAAAAGAACATTCACCTTTTATTTACTATCAATAAGACATCGAATGAAATCGTGCATCTTGAAATTAGTTTAATTTGTAATCATTCAATCAGAGTTAACAAAAACTAAACAAAGTAAACATTGAGTTAGTGAGTAATACTACGGATTATTAGAAACTTCAATTACCTACAGTATGGTGAGAATGTTTACATTAATAAAAAGCAGTATATTAGCTCCATAATAACAGAATGAGCAGCAACATTTCAAAAAATAGAAATGACGTCTGTCTGTTACAAGCTTGAAAACAAAATGACATAATCCGAAAGACGTTCTCTATCTTTAGACTGTTCATTCAGAGAGTGAGTGAACAATTTTTAATATACACCATAGATGGATTAATTCAAAATTAAATTAAAAATTTAAAAAACGCCCGTCACAAAAAACACCAAAAAGTTGAAAATAAATGAATAAATTTTAATTCAACGGTTGCCATGTCGGGGGACCGTAACTGGTTAAGTACTCCTTTATATCGTAAGGTCCCCCGACATGGCAACCGTTGAATTAAAATTTATTCATTTATTTTCAACTTTTTGGTGTTTTTTGTGACGGGGGTTTTTTTAATTTTTAATTTAATTTTTATTTTATACTTTTTAAATTGATCTACTAGTCAAGCTCTTGCATTTGATACCCATATTGAGGGAATTATAAAGAAATTTGTATTCCAACATGTTGTGGCGGCGGCCATCTTGGACCGATTTTTTTCAAACATAGCTAAGAACACTCCCGACTAATATACCTTTCAAACAAAAAAAACTAAATCCAGATCGGTTCATCCGTTTGGGTGCTATGATGCCACAGACAGACACACACACACACACACACACACACACACACACACACACACACACAGACACGTCAAACTTATAACACCCCGTCGTTTTTGCGTCGGGGGTTAAAAATGAATTCATTCTTTACGTATGTTGCACTTTGTATTCAATTGTCTCACTTTGAAAGAGGATTGCCAAATGAAAGCCAGAAACCGCTTGATATCACCTGTATGTGCAAAAAATGAATGTGTTCTTATACCTCACTTTCTTTTGTTCCAGGTAAACCTGTCAAAACGTGATCTAGTGCAGTGTTAGATATTATGTTCAGTGACCCTGGTGCCGTCACGAGGGACAGGTGACAATTGTGTTGTGTACATGCTAGTGTGTTCTATATGATGACTGTTTGGAGAGCGAAGAACACCAGTCGTCGGAAATACGGGAGTTGGTATGTATTTCGTAGTTTTTTAATACTTTAAATTAAAGTTTTTGTTCTATTAAAGTTGCAATAAGCACATAATCCTTATAATGAGCGGTTGTCTGTGTTTATAAACAGTTGTAACATCGGCAGTGTCAGTCAGTTGCGCATTGCTAACTATAAAGTCGTTTCTAAAGCATTCCGATGACCCTATTGAACAGTAATCGGTACTTAGAAGCATTATTAAATTGTTTGACTGTGGTCTTGTACCCAGTTAGGTTATTTTATGACTTCCTTTCTGTAAAATGTAGGTATAATGAAAGTGATAGTAGCTATAATGAATTTAAGTCACATTGAGCTACGTCTACTTACGAACCAATTTTCGAAAATCTGGATCTTATAATCTAGGATTTATAGTATCCATTACTCTGAAATATAGTTCTCCTAAGGTTACTGTTTATTAACCGTTTCTAGCCAATAGTAGACCTAAGTCTAACTGACCTGACCTGCGTAACCGGTTTATTTAGGTTACAGAATAAAATTATTAGCGGTGTCGCCCAGAACGTAAACGATATGCGAAATCGGTAAAATTATTAATCGGTATAATTAGAACTGGTTTCGAGCTATGCTTTTAGTTAATTAAATTAATTGGAAACCAAAAATAGAAGGATAGACATAGACTAGACAGATTTTTCTGTGTTCTCTCGTAGAAAGGCAACGGATGTTATCACAGTGTTAGTCCTTTTTTTTTTTTTTCGTGCGGAAATCCCCTCGGATACCCCCCCTTCCGGCTCCGGAAGGAGGAGGTTATGTTGAACTCGAACCGACTAAAACCGCACGCCGACTGTGGGTCGCTTACGGTCTGGCCCTCCTCAGGAGGGGGGACAACGGTGTCCCCAACTCGCCCCCGGAATGGGGAGGCGTGCTATTTAGCGCGCCGCCGCCATTTAGCGCGCCGCCGCCTCACAGTGTTAGTCCTGGTTGCACTCAAAGCTTGCACTTTGATGTCAATAGTCTGGTCTCCCATTGTTCCCGAGGAGGGCAGACCGTAAGGGATGGCAAAAAAATGAAGAAAAGTTCATCATATAGCTATTTTTTTCACATTTCATGTATTCTAGAACACTTGGGCGATAAATACCTTTAATTCGAGACATTAATCATTGAAATGTGTAAAGTGGTTCAGAAGATATGAGGTAATAAAGGATATTACAAACAAGATATGCGCGAAAAATATAACCTTCCTTGACAGTTGGGTAAAAAGGTATATTAAATCGTGACAGATAGTTCAGAATAGTGAAAATAGGTAAGTATTCTCTTAAATTATGTAGTTGATATTGTAATGCGAACAAAACCGAATTGGTATTCTCTTTCCACTTTCCTATATACTTCAAGATTGACATTTTACGTGACCATCATGTGACAGAAATGAAATTATACTGAGAAATACCTAAACACTGAATTATTATATTATTTTCACAAGTGAAATACAGTCTAAGTAAACCGTGAGAACCATGTTTATTTGAAAATTCAACCAAATTAGGTGCCAACAATATGTAGACATAAACCAATACTTATATTTCTCATAACATACTAAGTAGAAGATAGATCCTACAAGCTAATAATATTTTTGCCGTAAAATTTACTGCTACTTTTATTATCTCATATTATTTTCTCAGTCGTAAATCTATTCGAAATAATATAAATCCATTAAGTGGTCGCCCTTGATAAGGGAATATACGTTTGTAAACATTAATTGTTAGATAAAAGTACGTACTCGTACGAGAATGTGCGTCCTTATTCGCTCAAACACTTTAAGTTGAAGTTTATGGACAACGAGTACGCCCATAAACAACTATTTCATTATTAAAAACCTAAATGCTCACACCTTTCTTCCTTCAGGTAAGTCAGAGACTGAACAGAACAGTCTGCAATTTACTTCTATTGATAAACACTACACATACATTCATAGACCTACAAACTAACTGTAAAAAACTGCCCTATGTAAGAAGGTTGTACTGCCCTGAACCAATCAAGTTAAATAAGCTTTTCATTGTCTTTTCTCTGCCATGGATATGAAACCTTTTTCGTTTTATTTACCAAAATAATGTAATTAAACGTGCCGAAATCAATCGGTATGTTTATTATTGCTTCATTATAACGGCTTATCGAATTTGAATGCAGATAGCTCTGCTCTTAGTAAAAAAAGCAAGTTAATTATTGCGGAAATACACCATTTCTTTCTAAATATGTATCTAAAACCGTAACATAATATTTTTTTGGAATAGGTGCAAGTTTTTCTGGTATTCAACCTTGGAAGACCTTGTAAGATGATCTTACGGAAATTCTTAAAGTGTATGTGCACAACAAAAACGGTTTTGACGGAGATGTAGATTGATTTATTATACACCACGATTGGCGATGAATAAGCGAGTTCGTTGCGTGAGAAACAGTATTCACTATAATTACTTTCGAATGATACTTTCCGTTTACCGCGGGGAATATAGAGCGACACGATTAATCACGTCTTAGTCAATATAATGAACTTTACTGCGATATGGGTATAAGGATTTTTGCGAGACTCGTGGCGAAGTGGTAATCGTTTATCCCAGCCACCTTTGTTATTAAATTGCAATGTTTATTAACAGTACTGAAGTTGGCAGCAATGAAAAGAATGTATACTCATATTCAAAAAGGTGGTAATGTTGGTACTACTTTTTTCTTCCTGTTTTAACTGAAAAAGTGTGGACGTTGTTGTATTGCATAATTATTAAAGTAATAAAAGGAGTGGTAATTGCTATAAAAGTGCTGTTCGTTTATTTCATAATATTTATACATTACATGTATATAAGTAAGGGTTACTTGGATATTATAAAGGACATGAATAGTTCAAAAATGCTACTTACTGTTAGAAGTGAATATCACTCATTGAACTAAAAATGACTTTTTCTGTGTCATTGATCTTGATCCGCCGGCACGGCTGCCGAATAATAACCTAAACATCAGACAAAATATGAATAATATCAATAAATACCGATAGAAGCTGTTAAGAAGTTAATTTCAATGGTATAAAAATGCAATATTCTTGCTTCTACAGTTCTTAAATCCATCCAACAGTGGTCACTAATACGGTATTCAGTACAGTGACATCAGATAAATTCAGAGCCCTGTAAAATTAACACACTGGTGATAATAAATATCTTCAATACGTCGTCGGCACGTGTACGCGGTCAGCCTTAACGGGGTGGTGCGGTTAGGCCGATCACACACACGGATACTTCCCGCGGCGGCGCAATTTACCGCAGATTGTGTTCAACTATGATTTTCTATTCTATAGGACATAATCTACGGTAGTCTGCTGCTGGTACAGCGTTACTTTTTTATTTTTTATATATTTATTATCATATAATATACAAACAATATAAAGTTAACACCAAAAGAAGGTTTTGATCGGAGTGCTATGCATTACTTTCAGTTTTTTCTGATATCTGTTCTATGGTATGTACAACTTTACCTTGACTTACTAATATTTGAAAATAGTTAGTTTAAAATGTAATCGGCTCCGTTCGCGTGGATATTGGTTCCCAGCAATTATTTGCATTTTTCTCGCCGTAAAAACCATCCTTAAACTTCAACGAACATTAAAAAAAGAATTGGCCAAATTGGTCCAGGCGTTGTTGAGTTATGCGCTTACCAACACATTTAGCGATTCATTTTTATATTATAAAATATATTCAAATCCCTATCTTTGATTAGAGTTGCATTGTTGTTACAAAATATCGATATTGTATTAGCATTGTGAGAAACAAATTACACTGCCGTTATCATAGTTGCTATTGTCATTTAAATGTCCCCCATATAAATGTCAATAGGTGCTATACTTTTCTTCATATGTGTAACTTTTCATTCTAACTTTTAGTAGAACCACTAAGAGAATCAGTCTATCAACCTGAGTAGTTATCGAAGGTTCGAAGACTGGCCATTACACTACTGACCCATTCTTAATACTTACAAGTATTGCAGAAAAAAAAGACAATTTAAAATTTTCATCTGGTCCTCAAATAAAACAGTAAACGTAATCTTGTAATCATCGATCGTTCAACAATTTTATACCATTATCTCACAAGAGTGTTAAGAAAGTTGACACCATGGTATTACATGTCTTATTGTGTGAAGAAAGCCTTAAATCGCATCGCCGGCAAGTAAATTTGATTGATGAAAACGTCCTACATTCTGGCCGGCCAAACTTAATAATTCAAGGAAGAGGCGGTGAAAAAGTGCATGACCGAACATCAGATCGGGTTCCGTTGATCAATGAATAAATATTTAATTAAATTAATACATGGTAAATATCCTATAACACTAATAGTAAGTCGAATACATAGGCAAAAAGAATCTTCTCGGACGGGACTCGAACCCGCAGTCCTTCCCTTACAGGGGGTATGCCCCCTGTAAACATTCCCCTGTAAACAATCCCACCCGAGAAAATTCTTTTTCCCTATGTATTCGAGTTGTATAGTTAGCATACTTAATGCTGTAAAAATTCATCTAATAATAAGATTAAGTATTTAACTAAAACACATTACTGGACCTTTGAAATACACATGCTGTGTTTGAGATACTGGAAAAAAATCCTCTAATTTTGAAGTGCGTGTTAAGGTAACCTATGTCGGTGGAAGTCATCCCATTTTCCGTTCACTACGTCAGCACTAGTCTATTATCTCAGAATAAAAGAATAACATAGACGGAACCTATAGAACTATCAAGTGAAGCCGCAAAAAGGAATACTAAAGTAGTGCTATCTTGTTCGCACTCTTTGTGAGCGCGTACGAGTGCGAGCGAGATGGCACTACTTTAGATTTTGTGGCTTCATTTACTTGTTCTACACGTTCCGTCAATGTTATTCTTTTAGTCTGAGTCTATTATGTGATAAAGGACACAATTTCTTCTTGGTCAATAAGAGGCAAGTGTGAAAATTCTTTAAGGAACTTTATGCTTGTAGCTTATAGGTATGATCGCGAAGCCACGTGTGCTGCGTGCGTCTGAAGTTGTCGTATGCGGTCACTTTCGGATTCATACCTTAAGTCATCAATTGATGTATATTTTGTGTGAGAGAGAAACGATTTCTTTCTCATCCAAGACCGCCCCGAGTTCGCTCTTCTCGTTAAGTTTTTCTATTTAGTCTATACCAGTAGAAGCAATTAACGATTATTATCTGTCACGAACGATGAAGTGATTGTCTTGGCTTTTCCCAGAGGTTTTAATCAACTAGACAATATTGGTCTCATGCGAGGAAGCTTTTAATTAATCATATTGTTTTCTGAGTTTTACGTTTATGGCGTCACAAAATGCGAATACAAGCCTAAGATGCATTGATATCAATACAATTGATATAGGCAGGGACTACCTATATTAAAAGCTATAATAAAAAAATTTGGCTGCCTATTTGTAATGGGTAATCTCCAAAACAGCTGAGCCTATTTTGAAGGGATTTTCACTGTAGCTAACTGATAACAATTTTTTTTTCATAATCAATCATTAATATTGTTTATATTATGGAGTAACTTGGCTATTTTTATTGCAAAAAATTAAAACCGAGATCTATATCCACGCAAACGTAGTCGAAGGTACAACTAGTTATATAATTTCGGTAGCTTAGTGGTTAAGGAGTCAGCCTTACGATCGAGAGGTCTCGGGTTCGATCCTGGTCATTACACTACCGACGTGAACCCACTCCTAACACAAGCAATTTAGCTTAGTTGGAGGGGTTAGAGGGAATATTAGTAACTACGGTTCTAATATTCTTTAAAAAAAAAAAAACTACGAACTTTATGTTCCAGTACTATATTCCAAATTCAAGTTATGAATATTATACCACCAGTTTATGACAGTATTTACCATAAAGGGACCACTGCTGGGAGGAGATGTTATCGCGATCTTTACCACGGGAATCGAATATGTAAGTCCAATAAGTAAGTAGGATAGTTAAAAGTTCATAAAATGTTTAGTGGAATACTAGTTGCGTTAGTATTAGCAATAACTATTAAGGTTGATTGTGGGAACAGACTAGTTAATATGATATTTGAATAGGATGCTTTAATTTGTTCATTCTAAGCCTGTTAGTCTTGGAACTAACAAGAATCCATATGCATACTAATATTATAAATGCGAAAGTAACTCTGTCTGTCTGTCTGTCTGTCTGTCTGTCTGTCTGTCTGTCTGTCTGTCTGTCTGTCTGTCTGTCTGTCTATCTGTCTATCTGTCTGTCTGTATGTTACGCTTTCACGCCTAAACCACTGAACCGATTTTGATGAAATTTGGTATAGGGGTAGATTAAAGCATGAAAAAGGACATAGGCTATAATTGGTCGCGATAACCGACACCCACGCGGGCGGAGCCGCGAGCAAATGCTAGTGAATAATAACGCTTCGCATTTTGTTAATCATATTTAGGTATTTCATTCGGAGATTCACCCCATTTTTTTTATAGAATAGAGAGATAAACGAGCAGACGGATCGCCTGATGGTAAGCGATCACCGCCGCCCATGAACACCCTCAAAACCAGAGGAGTCACAAGTGCGTTGCCTTCCTTTCAAAAGAGAGTTCGCCCTTTTCTTGAAGGTTTGAAGGTCGTATTGGTTCGTAAATACCGCTGGCGACAGTTCATTCCACAGTTTCGTTATGCGAGGCAGAAAGTCTTCTTTATTTATTAGTTGAAATAGTACCACAGTATAACGAGTTCACTAATCAAAAAGTTCGTTAGACTGTGGTAATAACCCTATGAGCGAAAAGACTTGTGAATAATATTATTATAAATGATCCCAGTTTCTGTTCCAAATTAATTGTACAAAAAACAAAAGTGTATACTGAGGTGTTGTTCGATTCCAAGTTGCCATAAACGTATATATTTTGGTCGAAAAGTGAAACAAGAATTTACTCATTGAACCCTAACCTGCCGGGCCGTTCAAAAGCGCCCCGCAACCGCGATAAGGTTGGCTCACTGGCCCAAATTCTGTCCGATAAAATAATAATTTATATACAAAAACCTGCACCGTCCATACATCGAGAACACGGCAGTTATTAACACGGTGGGTTATTATAATAACCCCGTGAAGAATTATCGCTGAATGCATTATAATGCGTTTTATATGCATTTATGCGTGTGGCCCTTGTGATATTGCAATTTAGTAAATTAAATAATTTCTGGGTTTGTAATCAAAAAATAATTTATCATTCGCTGCGGAATAAACCGTTGATTTAAATTAAAGTTAAATTGACAGTGAAAAAATACAACGGTTAATGAAAGTGATCAAATGATATCACATTGTATTGGTATTTACAGCTGATTTCTGTTTTTCTGATTTACACTGGTCTACAAAACAAAAATGGAAAATTTTCCTTCCGTGGTAGGCAGGCCATAAAATGTTCTCTAAAAATTCAAAATCATTTATTCTGCGGCCCAGGTCTGAGAAGACTCCAGCAGGAAACTCAGCGGGCATTTTTTTTGGTCTATTTACAAACATCTTCTCATGTGAATGAATTTTTTTATAGCATTTATTATGCTAACTTTTAAATTCAAGTCTCACTTGAGTTCTTCTTTTTCCCGATGTATTTTGAATCTCCTTAATTATTTGGAAAGTTTTAAGGTTTATGTAACAAGTCTCCCCGCATGTAAGTTGCAAGCTTTGGAAGTCTACGTTCATCAACCAAAATCTGACCATCAGTCAAAATCTAAAACTCGACAAAAATACCAACTACCATTCTGAAACATTCGGGCAGTCGATAATAAAATACATAAATCGTGGAATTGTAAATCAAGATTTGCACAAATCGTGCAACATTCACAGTGAAATTTCTTTCACCGGTAACTATACGATTTATGTGAGTAACGTAATAAATATTTATATTTTCTACATTGAATTTTTCAATTCCGTTCTTCCGTCATCTGTTTATCAATTCCGTTTTATGGCACTGGATTTAACAGTAATCATTCCAAATTTTCCTTCTCTTTATATCCGTCTATAAAGGCGACGGTGCAGCCATCTACCAACATTCTTACGAACTGTTGGAAACAATGAATGATTTTTCAACCATTTTTAAACATTGAATTTTGATGACTGCGCCCAAATATTTGAATGAATTTTTTATAGCATTTATTATGCTAACTTTTAAGTTCGAAAAACATTGGAAAAAATGAAATGCTCAAGTGAGACTCGACAGTTCTTAAGAATGTTGGTAGATGGCTGCACCGTCGCCCTTATAGACGAATATAAAGAGAAGGAAAATTTGGAATGATTCAGGTGGTGCTCAATAGCTCAGTTGGCAGAGCAGTCCCCCTGTAAGGGAAAGGTCGTGAGATCGAGTCTCACTTGAGCATTTCATTTTTTCCAATGTTTTTCGAAATTTTTTTTTTCTTTAACCAGATTAATACTTCCAGATGATTTTGCTCGCGAAACTGTGCCCAAATTCTTTTTTTCACACAACACAAGTGCGTTGCCTTCCTTTCAAAAGAGAGTTCGCTCGCCCATTTTGCTCGCGAAACTGTGCCCAAATTCTTTTTTTCCGAAACGACTATAAAATCACCTTGTATACGAAGGAGATTCAATTTTTAACCGACTTCGAAAAAGGAGGAGGTTCTCAATTCGTCTGTATACATAATATTTTTGCTACAAAGTTTGGAAAATATTAAGTGACAACACAATTTATTTTGTTTATCTTACTTATCAGTAACTTTATCATGGTGTTGTTTTGAAATTAGAAATCTGCTTTGGTATATAAATAGGTAATAAGGTACCTTCCTACCTACTTAATATTAATTACACGTCATATCCCTATGTCAATTTAGCAACGATTTATCAAAAGAGTCTTATAGAAGGATATAGGCTACATCTCATTCACTATTACGATAGCATCCGCAATAACATATTTGTCTAGATTCACGTTTCTGATAAAATTAATAGTAATGATATATGATTATTGTAATTATGTCAAACATAATGACACAAAAAGGTATAAAATAGGATTTACGATGTGAGAATATCTATCACAGCGTTGAAAAAAATATTCTGGAGGAGAAGTTTAAAAAAAATATTAGTTTTAATTATATAAGATCTTATCAGAGGTCGTATCGCAGGTTTATGAGTGCCCGGTTAATGGCAATAGGCTCGCCACCTATTACATTGGGACCTAAACATAAACTGGCGAAATGTGGGTGCTAGCACCTCTGCCTACCTCTTCGGGAATACAGGCGTGAGTTTATGTTATGTTGATCAGAGGACGAAATCGGAGATAGAAAAGATACTTAGTCTAACTCTTATCCTTATAGAAATGTTTGATTATGTATATTTTTCGTGTCTTTATAGATATGTAAACATTATCATAAAATATGCTAAACAAATCTAATCATTAAATCATTGGAAAGCGAACAGGATGAAGCCGATATGTAAGTAGAGAGAGCCAATAGGCCAATGATACACGTCAAATATTTGTTCGCCAACACTCAAACCGTTAATCCATCGCATGTTGGCAATAGAGTATTTGCTTACCAACTATTTTGTGTCTGTTTGCCGAGAGTATACTGATATTTGATATAACCATCAGTTACTGGTAACTAGGAACTATTATAATGTCACAAATGGTACACGCGTAGTAAGTATTTGCTGCTTTGACTGTACACTACACCGCAATGTAATTATATGTCACGAATGTACACTGTACAGTCAACGACAAAAGTAGCTTAACAAATTGTAATTATTGACCACTGAGGCCCCTAAACTTAAACTTAACTAAAAATAAATAAATAAAAGAAAGAAAGAATGAAAATATTTTTTATTTGGCCCGGCAATATTTAGACACATTAACACAACATACTTATTATACAATCCCTACTTTAATTGTATACATTTTTTCTAGTAATTATAAGTAGATAATTGTGAGTAGGATAATGCCTTCTTCTCGTAAATTGATGAATCAAACATTAAAGATGCTAACGTAGTCCTCTAAAGACTATAAAACTAGTTTTACTATCAAAAATTGATGCATATTTTCCAACTTTAAAAAGGATTTGTGTTAATCAACTTATGTCGTTGACTGTACTATGGCATGTTTACTGGCAAATGTTATTATTACTTGCACAACTAGTGGCTAGTGTAATTATAAGTAAAAAGTTCCAGGATGTTGGAAGTGTGCCAGGAGTAGAAAATGTTAAGTGCATAGAGGAAGATTAGCTATAGGAATTCTGTGTAATATATGAGAAAAAGTAATTTTTGTTTTAATCAGAAACTATTAGTAATATAGACTGTATCAAAGATATCCGATTACCAGATATTGATATCCGTGGATCGTATCTATTTTATGTAAGTATTATTTAAAAATCGAAATCAAATTGCATACGTAAGAATTGGGTATTCTACTGACTAGTCAAATCGCTTACTTTTTACTAAATATCTAAACGTTTAAAAGTGAACTTTGATGAAAAATGATTTGGTGACGTCATAAAATTTAATTGTCAAATCAGTTACTATTTTAAGTAAGGTGGATGATTAATTTTTACCGTTATTAATTTAATAAGCTCGGTTTGATAATTTATTTTAACTATAGGATAATACCCAATTCTCTTCATTCTCAACTGAACGCAATTCTTACGTAAAATGTCATGCTCTTCTTTGACAGATGTAAATAGTATTGAAAATAGCATTTTTGATATTAAACGATCAGAAGATCCAGTGCCAATATAATTTGATAATTTATAACATGATCTAGTAGATAGATCCACAGATAAGAAGCTCATACGTTTGTATTTTACATAAAATCTTTTTTTTTTTACTGAATTTTTATAGCATTTTTAATGCTAACTTTATATTTAATTAAATTTTTTATACATCCACCTTAATATCCTACTAATATTATAAACGGGAAAGTTTGTATGTATGTATGGATGGATGAATGTTTGTTATTCTTTCAAGTCTAAACGGCTGGAGTGATTTTAATGAAATTTGGTGTGGAGTTAGCTGACTCCCTGGATTAACACTGAACATATAGGCTTTTTTTTATAGGAACTCCCCTCGGATACCCCCCTGCCGGAGCCGGAAGGTGAGGTTATGTCGGACTCGAACCGACTAAAACCGCACGCCGACTGTGGGTCGTGGTGCTAGGCCGGAGGTGAGGTTATTATCGACATATCCCTCGCACCCCGACTGACCCAGGGCCATCCCTTACGGTCTAGCCCTCCTCGGGAGGGGGGACAACGGTGTCCCCAACTCGCCCCCGGAATGGGGAGGCACGCTTCTCAGCGCGCCATCGCTGTGGCCTGCTTCTGCTGGGGTGACAGGCGGCTGAACACATAGGCTATGTTTGTTCGCGATTGCCGACATCCACACGGGCGGAGCCGCAAGCAAAAGTGAGTCACATCATATTGCAGAAGGTCCGTTAGAACATGAATAAACGGACAATTCTGATAATGCAGTATATCCTAAAATCCTTTTACAATACACTACATTCTTTTGAATGAATTTTTACAGCATATACAAATCGAATACATAGGGAAAAATAATCTTTTCGGGCGGGACTCGAACCCGCAGTCTTTCCCTTACAGGGGGAAATGCCTGACCAATTCGGCTACCGAGACACGCCCGATATGATTCAAATTTCCCATCTTATACGTCTTTAAGGCGACGGTGGCGTCATCTACCGATTTTCTTACGAACTATCGGAATCATACATTCTATACTAACAGAAGGTTCTATCGTTGGGTTCTACCTAAACTACATAGTCAGTTAGACATTCCTTCATAACGAACGTCCATTAATATACAATAATATGGACTTGACAAAAGATAATTATGATAATCAGGTAGGTGGAAGGTGAAAATAAACTGCCGTAGCCTTTAGAAGTTAATGGTCGTATGAATTTTAGCTAATTGAGGCCAGCCCGGTATTCTGTATACAATTTGCGATTTCACTTCATTTGAATGTCAACAGTCTGAGATTTGGACTGTACTGTTAATGTCGAAGTGATGAGAGCAGAAGTCAGCGTCTTATATATCTTGACGACAAAGTCTCAAAATGATCTTTAAACTCTCGTATTAGGAGCAAATCAAACTATTTTATTGATTTAAATGTATTTATTATTGTCCAAACTAAATAAATAAATAAATAATAAATATTCCACAACATTCTACACAACGCTATCTAGACCCATGGTAAGCTTTTATAGCTTGTGTTATGGAATCTAGAATGCGGATAAACATACTTATATACTTTTTTTTTGTAAAATACATACATATTATACATAGAAACACCCAGACCAATGCAAATAGCCATATTCATGCATACAAATATTTGCACTGAGCGGGAATCGAACCCGCGCCTCCTGCGTAGCAGTCGCGTGCACTACCGCCACGCCACGGAGGCTGTTAAAAAAACAAACTAGAGGTGTGTATCAAATATCAGAATAAGGGGGTAAAAATACGAAATTAAGATCATTTTGAGTACTTTCTACGTCAACATCTTTCTTATACTGACTGTACTTAAATATTCGAGACTCAAATGTTACTAAAGGTATAGCTGAAAACTAACTAAATAGCTCGAATACATAGAGAAAATGAATCTTCTCGGGCGGGACTCGAACCCGCGATCTTGCCCTTACATGCCTTGACCAACTCGGCTACTGTCCCACCCGAGAAGATTCATTTTCCCTATGTATTCGATTTGTATAGTTAGGATATTTAATGCTGTAAAATTCATTGAATAGCTGTCCAGCACATAAGTGGCACAGCGTTAGCAGAATAGAATAATCGATGGATTTATATACCTTAACTCCTGTTATAAACGTAATAGGTAATAGGTTAATCTCGTACACCGACTATATTCTATTTTATTTTACTGACTTTGTAGGTATAAAGGTACAAATCAAGAGAAAAAAAAGCATTATTATATGTCTTTCTTCCTTTCTATCTTATTTGGTCTTTCACTAAATTCGATGTACAGAGTGAGTTTGGGTAGGTCGTAATCTTTAAAACTCATATTTTTAATATCTTTACATTTCGATTACAATCAAGTAGGTATTTAATTACCAAAATATTTTTTCGACAGGTACACCTCAATAGATTTTTATCTAACCTTAATAAATGTGCATATTAATTTTATTCTATAGCTTGCTAGAAATAAATGAGTAGGTATCTTTTTTCTTATAGGTAGGTACTACAGGTACCTACTACACATTATTTTTTTAACTCAGTTATATTTTATCCACTTATTTCCTAATTATGTTAGCAGATAATTGTACTTGATTAATTTGAGCACCCATTAATTATATTTTCGCAAATAGATAGAATTATCATCATTTTAATATGAGCTTGAATGGTTACGTGCCAATACCTACCCAGGTACATTTTATTTAACGTGCGAAAAATCCCCACGGATACCACCCCCCGGAGCCGGTGGACCTTGGTTATGTCGTACTCGAACCGACTAAAACGCACGCCGTCTTTGGGTGTTTGGTTGGCGGAGGTGAGATTGCAGAAAACATCTCTCGCACCCCGGCAGACTACCCAGGTACATGAATTTCTATTTATTTCACAAATGAAACAGCTAAATAAGGACGTAGGTATCAACTGATACGATCATATAAGGGTCTAATAAATTTCTACAGTATCGTAAATTGAACGAAACTCGAAGACGTGACAAAATTTATTATCAGATATATAGAAATAGAAGATAATATATTATTGTTTCTCATTTAATAGTATATTGGACATTCAATTTATTGAAGTATTATTTTGTTGTAATAAATTTGTTAGTTGACGGCAAGGTTCCGCAGGGCAACAAATAATTAATAGTTTTAATTTCCACACTCGATGTGATTGAATATTAAACGCGACACTTATATTTCTAATTGATTCTGATTGTTTATATCGTATACAATGTTTCCTTTTAAACTTAATCTAAGTATTTCATTAATCCTTACTGTTTCTTTGCAAGATTATCGGATTTAGCTTTTTCTTTTTTATTAAACTACTAGCTTTTGCCCGCGGCTCCGCCCGCGTGGATGTCAGTTCCCGGCAGTTATTTGAATTTTTCTCACCTTTTAAACCTTCCCTAGACCTCCACGAATATTTCAAGACCAAGATAAGATAAATCCGCTCAGCCGTTCTCGAGTTTTAGCGAGACTAACGAACAACAATTTATTTTAATATACTTGTATAATTATAGATTTCTTTTCTAACTTTTCGTTTCTTTTTAGTGCCAACTATACTTTGACTTTTTTATAGCATTTCGTTATAAGAGATTTGAACAGTTTGCAGCGTAAATAATTAAAAAAGAAAAAAATAGGGTTTTGGCTACTCAGTCTCGCCTTTATTAACAAAAATTACTCTAAATTTGGTAGTTCATTTATTATTAACTAATTTATACTTACTACTTTATCGACAAGCGTTGACAGATCGTAAAAATTTGACTACCGTGTCTAAAGCGATTATTTGAATGCAAACGAGCTCGAAATTTGACACCAGTCGTTACCGACAGTATCAGCAAGTAAGCAAGAATGTTGACATACAAGAGAAAGTATATTGGAAACAAACCTGCATTTATGCGATAGTATTTACAATGTCGGGTAGAAGAAAGCATCTTACTGATTAAGCTTAGTTTTTATTAATATACTGCGTCGCGTTGCTTAAAGAGAAGGATCCATACTTAATATTATAAATGCGAAAGTAACTCTGTTTATCTGTATGTTACGCTTTCACGGATCGATTTTGATGAAATTTGGTAAAGGGGTATAAAGGACTTAGGCTATGTTTGGTCGCAATGACCGACCTCCAAGCTAGTTATTGAATAATTTAGCTTATGTAAGTGTTGATAGAGATTAACATTCTAACGTAATGTTACCTTGCCGTTTACTTAGTGACAGACCTTCGTAAAATACCCTTATAGTAGCAACAATTAATGTGCAATTATGGTATGCGCTTGGGCCGCACAGTATCTCTAATGAGTAGATGTAAAACCATTTCTGACACGTGTGTTTCACTTAGTTCAAGTGTTTAACAAGAACACCAAAGAGAGTAACTAAGAATGGACACCTTAAGAATAATTTAATGTTTTAAAGTTAATTTAAAGTTTCTATGAATTAAAATACAACGATTGAAGGTTCGAAACAAATTGTGGTTCGAGAATTGAAAGATAGTACATTTTCATTTAACAGCTATCTACGAGAAAAGATTCTAAGTGACTTTATTGAATCGTCGCACCGTTATATTACTTTTCACTAACAATGTCACTTAGAAGTTTGACATAAAACTATTATACTACATATTGATGTATCCTATTATTTTCCACGGTTATAACTTTTATAGCTAATAGTAATCAAGCTTGTTTTATGTCTGTGGCAACAACTAAGTTTATTTTATCTGTTAAGTTTTTCAAGATATCTGGTGGCTTACATCTTTATACCATTATGAGATTGATATAAAACCTATTAGACAGCCTTTTGAATAGTTTACGGTGTGTGACACCCACGCCGCCGGAGTCACAAGAGGTCAATAGGTGATATGTGACCTCATAATTTGATGGAATTTTTGACAACCGTCGCCCATAAAGACGGATATAAAGAGAATGCAAATTTGAACTGATCCAGGTGTGGCTCAATAGCTCAGTTGGAAGAGCATTCCCCCTGTAATAGAAAGGTCGTGGGTTCAAATCCCACTTGAGCGCTTCATTTTTCCTGGCGTATTTCGAATAGTTTTAAAACAAATATAATATATGTATCCATTTTAAAGATTCTAAATCTGAGTTAAAAAACTTTAGACCATATGAAAGCCTGAAATTTAGAATGTAGCAGCGGTAGTAGGTAATGGCTAAGCCGTCAGACTTGCAATTAAGAGGTTGTGAGTTCAAACGGGCTGTGTATACAACAGATTATACTCACTCTTAACACTAGATATTTGGATTAACTAAAGTGGTTAACAAGAATACTAGCAATGTGTGTGCCCCTTCACCTATATAACTGAGGATTTGTATTATAGGAGAACGAAAACAGTTGGTTACAGACAAGTTTTAGGTCTATAAAATTTAAGAATTATGTAGTTAGAAAAATAATTGGGTAGCAGTATCATTTCACATTAGTATCAACTTAGTATAAGAAAAATAAATTAAACTATCTAATAAAATACAACTGAGTCATCAAATACGTTTAGATATTATCTTTCAATGCTCTTGACGACACTAAAATACCTTGACGATAACTCTATATATTTAATATTTTTTAACAAAGAATTGAACTTAAGAGAGTTTACTGTATTAGCGTTAAACTAACTACATTAAAAAGAAGCAATGTAATGTAGTGATCGCAAGTAACAGAAATGAAAGTTACAATGCCAACTATGTTACAATGGCCAAAAATCAAATGTTTTTTGATGACAACTCGGAATTGTTGGAAGAACGGGCGAATCGGGAATAAACCGAAGGAAACACGCTTGTATACATTGCAGTTAGATATACCGGTTATTGTGTATACAATATTGGTGTGTGCACAGTTGTGCCTGACCGGAAAAGGTTATAACCACTTAAAATAAATGTATTTACATTCAACTTTCTGATCGTCTTTTAACCTAAAATACTTGAAACAAAGAGCACTTATTAAGTCAAATAAGGGTCTTTAAAATATCTCTGCTTCGAATACATCGAGATAAATGAATTGCTCAAGTGGGACTTGAACCTGGGACTGGACCTGGGACTTGAAGTTGGAAGAGCATTCCCCCTGTAAGGGAAAGGTCGTGGGTTCAAGTCCCACTTGAGTATTTCATTTTTCCTGATGTATTCGAATTTTAAAGTTAGCTTAATAAATGCTATAAAAAATTCATTCAAATATCTCTGCTTCTCAGGAATGTAACGGAAATACTTAAAAACACGTGCACTGTGATATATGTAACTAATAGATTAACCTTTGTTCTAATACGCATAAATGTAGAAAATACTGACACAGTAAATAGCTAAGTCTAAAATATGCACGTTATATAGTTTAAAACTCGTTTAGAGATAAAATGAGATTTCACAAAAGCTCAATCCCAAATTAAATAAATATATTCACGGCATGAGGTTGTAAATATTTTTGCTTGAATGTCCGTTTCATCAAATCTTCCAATATAAACATTGTACCGAAGTGGAAACAGGTTTTTGGAAAAAACTAATTTAATAAAACAATTACATACTTTCTATCGACAATAAAAATTACTCCAAAGAATATAAGAATATATCAGTGACGTCGATACCAACAAACCCTAGAACGGTACGATGCTCTCAGGAACTCAGGAAGTTATCTGAGATCGACATTGACCGCGATCGTTTTCGCCACGAGAAAGCAAATTATGCTATCGCCGGCTATCAACCTGCATGACTAGTTTATACACTATATTATATTTATTCATATATTTTCACTTATGTAAATCATACAATCCTGTGAACTATGCGCCGGTGTCCGGTTAGAAACCAATTAGCATTGGATTATAGTTTTTGTTTTGGATTGACATAACGGTTTTATCATTGCAGACAGCCCGTTTTAGGATTTTTGTCTTTATTTATGACTCAATATTTCCACATAAAATAGATTTTTGACTTTAGAAAAATATATTATAATGAAATGATTTGTTTACCTAAAGTATAGATAGATAACGGATCGGCGTTTAGTATTAGGTACATATTAGTGTGTTTCGTGCTTGG
Organism: Eilema sororculum; assembly: GCA_914829495.1. Taxonomy (NCBI): domain Eukaryota; kingdom Metazoa; phylum Arthropoda; class Insecta; order Lepidoptera; family Erebidae; genus Eilema; species Eilema sororculum. Next base: position 7,127,075 of record OU618545.1, on the reverse strand, counting down.
CATGATGTTTCAAAAATAGAGTTTTCGTTCTTTTTGCGAAACTGGTTTCAGACATGTTTTTATTTATTTTATTAATACGAACATTGTTCACAATAGCAATACCATTTCGTGAGGTCACCCGGCACAAAACCAAAGTAATAAGCAAGCTCAAGTGGCAATGGTCTGGCCACGTCAGTCGAAGGACCGATGGCCGTTGGACTAATATGAGTCCTAGAGTGGAGACCGCGAGAAGGCAAACGGAGGGTTAGATGGTAGCCTGATGGACTGATGACTGGTGGCTGGGACAGACTGCATGCGGAATCGGGTGAAATGGCGCACATTGGGAGAGGTCTATGTCCAGCAGTGGACTGCGGTGGGCTAATTGATTGGTTGATTGACTGAACGAATAAAAGACAAAGTTAGGACTTCGAGACTCTTTTAAATATTTGATCGACTTAATAACCTAAGTATGTGGAGGACTGCCAATTGCCTTTTTTCGACCCAACTAAGTTTGGAAAAGGCTTAGGAGAATGATGGCCATTTGCATATATTATGGAATAGTAAGTTTGTTAAAGTAGAAGTGACGTCATTATATCCGGTATCAGAGCCTCATTAGTCATGAATAAAACAACTCCTTATAACAGTTTTGAGACAATAATTTTGAAGAGGAAGATTGTTGAGATTGGTATGTTGTGAGAAAGCAGTAGGTGTGATTCACTATCCACTTTCCATTGCCTTTATTTCAAGATTTTGTGTGCGTCATTAATTGTTTTACAGTTATAATTAAAGTGAAATAAATTATTAAATTGCACCCAACAAGGATAGGACGAGCTCCGCGGCGGCGGCGCAAAGTGCGCCTCCCCGTAACCGGGGCTAGATGGGGACATTTTGGTCCCCACAACCCGAAGGGGGCCATCTCGAAAGAGATGGTCCTGGGTCTGCCGGGGTGCGAGAGATATGCTTTTGGCAATCTCACCTCCGGCAGCCAAGGACCCAAGACGGCGTGCGTTTTAGTCGGTTCGAGTCCGACATAACCGCCTCCACCGGCTCCGTGGGGGTGGTATCCGTGGGGATATTTCGCACGATAAAAAAAAAAAAAAAAAAACAAGGATAGGACGAAAAAGATTAATTAATAAAGAATGGAGGCGATATATTCAACATTTGCTTGCGAATCCGCCCTAAATCAGATATTATGCACCAATATACAGGTGATTTCACGTTATTTTTGCAAATTATGTGTTGTGTTCTCTTTTAAACTGCTTTTGCACCGTTCTTAATTTAATAAGCTTGGTTAGATAATCTATTTTAACTATAGGTTAATACCCAATTGTGTTCAGCGAAAATTCTCTAAAACTCCCTCTCCGCATTTACCACTCTACATCAACAGCCTCTTGTTAAAATTGGATTTGTTTATTAATATATGTTTCTCCTTTTCCAGGTCCAAAATGGCATCAGATGTAGCATCACATATAAGGAAAACGTCACTTATATGGCTTGTTCTAGCCTTAACGAATGTAAGTTGTGTTTATAATATCTAAGAAACATTAAATTATGTCCAAAACTATAATAATGATAACGCAACTTTTTTTGAATAATGTATACACTTGTACTTTTCCACAGAGTTTAATTTTATTTCTGAATCTGACAGGTTTCGCCTTACGGCATTCTCAAAGGTTTACATTGATGGTTTGGATATTCAAATTCCCAAATTTGTGTTTAAACCTTTGAGAATGCCGTAAGGCGAAACCGGTCAGGTTCAGAAATAAAATTCAACTCTGTGGAAAAGTACAATTCTATTACTCAATATGTGTAGAAGATTCCACCAAATGCCATTAATCTCCAGTATAAACAACATGCAACTTTTGTTGCTGGACAAAAAGGCAATAGATAACATATAAGAATTGGATGTAACGACTAAAGTGGTAATGACGTCAACGACGCCAAACTCGGCAATAAATTAGGTAACGTTACAGTCACGAAGTACAGTCAAGAACAGTAAACAATAAAATTTAAAATACAGTTAACCCCTTACTGCTTGGAGTGGGTTCACATCAGTAGTGTAAGGTCCGTCTTTTAAACCCGCTACCTAATCCGTCCGTAAAGGTTTGCGTAGGTCATGTGCATCGCACTGTTACTTTAACCAAAAGACTGCCACCACTTAATATCACTTATACTGTTAATATGTAATTTTAAACCTATCGCGGCGTATACTCATAGTCTATAATAGTTCAGGACTTCACGCGATATATTTTGGAAGTAATCCAAATCGAATACATAGAGAAAAAGAAGAATCATCTCGGGCGGGACTCGAACCCGCAGTCTTTCCCTTTCTTCTTTTTCCCTATGTATTCGATTTGTATAGTTAGCATACTATATCTAGTTAGCATACTAATATATATTAATGCTGTAAAAATTCATTCAAGTTTTCCAAAATATATCGCGCGAAGTCCCGAACAATTTTTTTTTTATTTACTTGTGTTAAATGTAAACAAAGAAATGAAGATTATTTTCAATGTGTACCTCATATGTTTACAATGTCTACCTTATTTGTTTACAATGTGTACCTACTTTATTTTTTGCGTGGATATTTATTATGCACACAATAACTCAGTAGTGTCAATGCAATCAGTAGTCAATTTGTTCGACGCAAACATTTTGTTGTTCAAGCAACCAATATGTACCCTTAAAAAATGGTATTCATTTTACCCAAATTTTCTGAATACACAAAATGATTACTATACTTAAAGTATTATACTTAACGTGTATCGGTAGCTTAGGAGTAAGGTAGTCGCCCTTATAATATTTGGTCCCGGGTTCGAACCCTTGCTGTTACGCCATCGATCGGCGTGAGCAATTTAGCTCAGCTGAATGGGTTATGGGGAATACTAGATAATAATCTTGGTTATTATATTTATTTCTGTATATTTTGTAATATATTATTTCACTAGCTTTTACCCGCGGCTCCGCCCGCGTGGATGTCGGTTATCGTGACCAAATATATCCTATGTCATAATCTAATCTACCCCTATACAAAATTTCATCAAAATCGGTTCAGTGGTTTAGGCGTGAAAGCGTAACATACCTACAGACAGACAGAGTTACTTTCGCATTTATAATATTAGTATGAGGTGCTAGCACCTCTGCCTACCCCTTCGGGGAATACAGGCGTGAGTTTATGTTATGTTAATATTAGTATAGATATAAAGTCTTTACATACTTCCCTTTGTTCCTGCCAGGAAATGTAAAGGTGGCTTTCCACGATTGCACATATTATTATTTCAATATATTTATCTATTATCGAACGCTTGCAGCAGTGTTCGTCCCGTGCGGACTCCGTTCCGCTTTCAATGGACGCCCGTTTTAAGAATTTCAATTCGTATTTATCTCACATAAATTGCAATTAACGAAGACCCGAGGAATTGAACTGCGTTACTCACAGCAGGAATAGTGTTTGGCGGTCACGTTTTAGAAGTAATATTTCAGTAAGGCACTTGTTTTATTTTCTAATGGACTGTACCTGTGAGGACTAATATTTTATTCCTGATTTTTTTGCCTCGAAAATTTTGACGGTATAAAGTTCATTATGTCTACTTTATTATAGTTACACACCCATGGTAGTCTTAAACCCATGAGAATATTTTTGTAGCTGAACTACTTGTAGATCCGGTGTGATAAGCGGGCGTCTGTCGAGTCCTGTGATAAACAGGTGATGCTTGATTCATGAAACCGATATTGCTCAGGATATATATCTTGGACCTGCAATGTGTTCAAAATGTACACGTTTCTTGGGTGTCTTTCATGGATAGCACTGGGTGCTACGTCGGTGGATAAGCTCAAATTCACCCAGTATAGATCACATATGACGAAACAAACGTCGCGTGGCCAGGACCTCGATTGTCTCGCGATTTAGGTTCAAGACACGTGTTTGGAGGTATAACGTTATTTTCTCTTATAATTTAAAGTATAAATACCTTTATAACAATATAAGAAGATATACCTAATGCACAATTTCAGTCCGGCTTAAAACCGCACGCCATTTGAGGGTCGCAGGGCTAGGCCAGAGGTGAGGTTGTCTTCGACATATCCCTCGCACGCCGGCTGACCCAGGACCCAGGACCATCCCTTACGGCCTGGCTCTCCTTGGGTTAACCAAGTGAATACACTATTAACTATGAACCGATATGCCTAGCGGTCACCGATACATTCAAATATTAAAAATGGATTTGTCGAAATATTGCTACAGTAATAGCCCACCCAGAAAAATAGTTAACTAAATAAACATTCGCTTTCATTATTATAAATTAAACTTATCTTACTTATCGACGATAAGTTATCGTATATAGAATGCACTTGTCATGCTGCATACTAAATTAAAATTTAATTAGGTACGTCATGACGGTTGATACGTTTTGCTGGCATTGGGACTTCCGATTTGAAGTTTGGTTCTCTAAAAGCTTCCGTTTAACATAAGTAAAAAAGTGTAGGCCGGCCTAACACTCGGACATACAAAGAGATGGATATTCTTTTATCACGAGGCTTTTGCTATGATTAGTTAAGTATGGTATAATATATTAACTAACTATGTCATATACCTTTTTTTTTTTTTTTTTTTTTTTTTTTTTTTTTTCGTGCGGAAATCCCCTCGGATACCCCCCCTGCCGGAGCCGGAAGGGGAGGTTATGTCGGACTCGAACCGACTAAAACCGCACGCCGACTGTGGGTCTTGGTGCTAGGCCGGAGGTGAGGTTGTCAAAGACATATCCCTCGCACTATGTCATATACCTAAATATCTAGGAGATACCTATATTTGGTATTGTAAATGCTTGTATTGCGCCTGCAAACAAACGATATACCTACCTGTTTATTAATTTTGAAGTAATCTACACCTCTAACTATGCTTACTGAATATTATTGTTTATGAAAATTTGCGGTATTTACCTACCTACTTATAAAAGTCATCGAGATATAAGATGTTTAGTAGAACATAATTTTTTATTTTCATTTGAAATACTCTGATGCTCTTTAGCAATTTTTCTGTTCTCTTATATCATTTTTTATTTTACATATACCTACCTCATCTATTGGTAAGTAATTGATGTTTTCAAAGATAGACGACGCTTGCCTAGAAGCTACCTATTAAGTTTATACTTAAAGACACCCATACTCCCATACATAATTATATAAATAATAATAATCTTACGTAAAAACGGAATGTATTCAGTCACGAGTGGACCGTGTATAACCGGCCTAAATTGTAATTGAAAACCGTCTACACATTCAGATAAAGAGCCTTAAGATCTCGCAATGACTTTATGTTTTCCTGTTTAGACATGACTTTTAGAAATTGAAGCCTGAGAATTTGAATGTCATTCTCATAGTAATCGAATTAAGGCATTTAAGTTAGCATTCAAATCTAGGAAACTAATAATATACAAACAGTTTAATATAAAGACTTCAATGTGTCTTAGGCCAGAATTCTAAAACGACACTGAGTTCTGAATTTCGATTAATCTTAGAACAGATCGTCTATTTGATCTGTCTTCAGATAAATCGAAATTGAAAAATGAGTACCTTTCTAGAATACGGGCCTTAAATTTCCTCATTCCTACAATAGCAGCCGATCCGGCGATGTGATGTAACGGACATTATCCCATCTGTAGAAGTATGATTAACTGAATTGGCAAATTATGTTTTAATACACTGAAATGTAATACTATTACAAATAAATAAGTTGTGAGTTATATTGGTCAAGAAACTCATGAATTGATAGGTCTTTACGTATGGCGAGGCAAAAGAGGTGTTGTTATTTACATAACATAACATAAACTCACGCCTGTATTCCCCGAAGGGGTAGGCAGAGGTGCTAGCACCCACATTTCGCCAGTTTATGTTTAGGTCCCAATGTAATAGGTGGCGAGCCTATTGCCATTAACCGGGCACTTATAAACCTGCGATAAATACACACATAACTTCGAAAAGTATTGAAAAGTCATTGGTGTGTGCCATGGTAAACCTGGGATCGAACCCGAGACCTCGTCTCAGCAGTCCATTACCAATACCACTAGGCTACCGCAGATCTATGTTGTTATTTACCAAACAGTTAAAGTGGTATAATAGTACGAGGTTATGTTTTTAACAAGCCGATATGTGAGAAACAATTATAATCACTGAGAATAAAGTACCGTAATAAAAGCAAGATTGGAACAAATTCTCAACTACGAGTATGTTGAAATTATACATTTTATAGGGTTTGATTCTAATCGATTGATTTTTATTAGAAAATGTAATTGTTTTAAGAATATTTATATGCGTTTGATTGGATGTTGTGACGTGCACTGGGTGTAAGGAGAATACTCTGAAGCCGAAGGCCCATAGTAGTACTCCAGGTACACTATAAATAGGTTTATTGGCATAAAACTCAAAAAGTGGTTTTATTTTAATCATTAGAAGCTGTTGGCGGTTAACTTAGCATTTCCGTTGATATCAAGGACGGTTCTCTCAGCTACCAATGTTGAATATACCTTTTCCGTATGTCACGAAACCTTTGGCACCATTATCAAATCGTTGATTTAAATTAAAAGCGAAAAGAAGGTATTGGAAATGTAAATTATGAACTTGACATGCTATCTCATTGATGTGAAAACTAATGCAAATTAATTCAATAAAAACAAAACATAGAATCCGTCCCATAATTTGTTGTACAAATTACTTTCGAATAATTTCCAATATTATGTTAAAAATATTTAAATGGCGTGCGGAAGGATAAATATTTAAAAAATGGTGAGAACTTAATTGTTACCATTTTCTTACTTAAAATATATGCTTTAAGGTCATTGATATTCTACAAAACATTAATTTAAATTTCATCTAAATTTATCCTCATTCAACTTAAGTATAGTTTATTTTTATTAAATTAAGTCTGAATTGAAATAGTCTCAATCGTCAATTTGCCACAACCACAAGCTTGACCTAGTGTTTCATTGAGTAAGCAGAAACGAAACGCCGTCCTTGGCGAGGTCGACATTATAAACTAGCTATGTACAATATACACTAGCAATGACTATGAAGCTTGCGAAGTCACAGCTTTCACATTTGGTCGGTTAGTTTTCTGCAGTGTCCGCTCCATTTGACGTGGTGTCAGCACATGCGCGTCCGGTGGCACACATAGCGCGCATATCGCACGCCAACTAGACCAAGTTAGTAAAAACACACGGATAGAGGTAGTAAGTACTGTTCGCAGAAGTAAAAATACGGTTCAATTAATCGTCTATTGGTATGTTTGTTTGCAAAAAAATGTAAACAATTGAGTACGTTAACTATAGCTCAAATTATTACTTATTGAGTAAAGAATAAGGGTGTTTAAGTGTCCCAACAGCGTCTGGGGAGACCAAATTAACCTAAATAATGATGGATTTTCATAAGTGTTTCTGGTGCAGGTATTCCTCTCGGGGTTAAGAGGTCAGACGGCATTCACTCTTATAAACACTATGAGCTAAACCAAACGGACGATAAGGAATAAGTCAATCCTAGGTTCCAAGGCATAGTATTGGATGTAGGTGAAACATCGTTTAAATATTATACGTATTTTTTATTCAACTCCGATGAATATCTTCAATTTGAGACATCATCATTAAATGAGTAAAGTTGTTCTGAAGATGGGTAATAAAGAATATTACTAGAAATGCGCGAAAAACATAGCCATTCTTTGCAGTCGGGTAAAAGAGAGTAAAATAAATAAATAATAAATAAATATTCCACAACATTCTACACAACGCTATCTAGACCCATGGTAAGCTTTTATAGCTAGAGTGCGGATAAACATACTTAAATACATTTTTTTTCGTAAATACATACATATTATACATAGAAACACCCAGACCAATGCAAATAGCCACATTCATGCATACAAATATTTGCACTGAGCGGGAATCGAACCCGCGCCTCCTGCGTGGCAGTCGCGTGTACTACCGCCACGCCACAGAGGCTGAGAAACTAAAACTAAAAGAACTAAACTTATTATTTTTGTTTTTTATTTGTTATTTATTTTACCTGTCAGTTTTTTTTTCTAACGTTACCGTTTAACGGATTCATTTGTAGGTAAACATGTAACAGTATAATTTGACACCTATTTAAAGCCTATTAAAATTCGTTTCTAATGTTAATAATATATTTTTTATTAAGTACGAATATATTAATAGGCTTGAAATTAATAAATAAATATGTCATTCTACACAACGCTTTCTAGGTCCATAATAACAAGTAAGTTTTTATAAAGGGTTTTAGAATACGGATAAACAAATATACCTAGATTTTTTTGTAAATACTACATCATTGATATACAAAAAACCTACATGAAACTTTTGAAAATAATACTCGTATACCTATATAGAAACATCCAGACCAATGCATTCAAATATTTGCATTGACTGGTAATTAAACCCGAGACCTCTGATTTAGCAGCCCCCTCGTTCTATGACTACTACGCCACAGAGGATATCGCAAAATTAGTCATTAATTCGAGGCAAAATCTATAGAAGAAAATCAATATAAGCAGCCTACGGTGTACACTGGTTCTACGACGTATCGTGATGGTCAGTAAATGGTCAGAGAGCATAAGTTTCTCATAGACATGGCTATTAATTAATATTCGTGAATTGATTAAATTTATTTCTTTTTTATTGGCTCAAATAATATTAAATACTTCTGACAAACTTAACTAAATATTTTACGGCTGGTACATAATCATAAAATTTTATGGCACGCGTTACTATAAAATATTTGATTAGATATTTTTAGGAGTTGATATTGTTTTTATTATTTTTATATTGATTTTTATTACGTATTTTGATATTAACATAAAATTAATTGCCAATTTTTGTATTAACTTAATTTTGGTACTTGATATATTTAATACTATGATTTTTTAATTTAATTCTATTAACTAGGACTGTACTAATCTTTATTAAGTATAGGTGCACGACAAACATAAAATATTCGGACAAGGTATACGGTCTACAGTCTACCTTGTTTACAGGCAATACGCGGGCGGGAGGGTCTTATCTGTATGTATTCTGTTTTCCATTTCCAAGATGTACCTGTACTGTACGATCTCTCCATTGGAACTCATCAACAAAGAGATTTTAAAATGAGGTCCGTTTATGAGGCCTGATTGAGGAACGATTCCTTAGAGAAAATTGCTGCTAGTTACTATTGCTAGGAAACAAGCTCCCAAAGTATCCGAACTTGGTCACTTCTTCTTCACTTTCATTTTCAATAACAACAATACATTCAGCATTTCTTTATTCTTCCTAAAAGTTGTCACTTTCGTTTCACTTGCATTCACTTTCATATCTATTATACTTTCATTCATGTTGTTCACCATTTCCATATGCTTCTTCATCAGTAAAGTAAAGACAACTTGAACATTACCGTAAACTAGCCCCCAAGAGAGATATTTAAATGTAATTTTACCATTATTATTTTTAGTGTCACTAAAGCACAAACGTATACCAGAAGCAGTAATATGAAAAGCAGTCACCGTAGCAGAATTACTAAACTAGATTGAATTACCCAATTATGAAACTTATTTATGTTCCAGTATATCACTGTAAAATAGACACGGTCGTTTTTTATAGAAGCACATATTTTATAAATTTTATTACCTACTCTATTAGACTATGATAAATAAATGCTCTTCATAATTCTTCATAATTAAAAACGCTTCATTCTATAGTTAGACATTGACTTATTCTTCTTACTACACATGTTACTGACAGCCTCCGTGGTGTAGCGGTTGTGAACGCGGCCGCTACGCATGAGGCGCTGGTTGGATTCCCGCTCAGTGCAAATATTTGTATGCATGAATATAAGTATTTGCATTGGTCTGGTCGTACCTCTGAGAACACGTTATGCCGTGGGTCCCAGTTGCCATACGAACATCTATGGCAGTCGTTAAGGGTATCGTAGCCCTCAAAAGTCCAACAACTGGTTTAATTACAATGCTTCAATATCGCCTTCGGGTTGTGGAGGTCAAATTACAGTCGCTTCACTGAAAATATCGTAGGATAGCCAAATCCGCAGTTAGATTGGTAAAGCGGACCCCAGACTCGAAGCTGAAAACTTCAGATGCGACTACGATTAACGCCAAGACGAAGAAGACATGTTACTGCCACGTATTCTTAACTAGCTTTTGCCCGCGGCTCCGCCCGCGTGAATGTCGGTTATCGCGACAAAACATAGCCTATGTCCTTTCTCAAGGTCTAATCTACCCCTATACCAAATTTCATCAAAATCGGTTCAGTGGTTTAGACGTGAAAGCGTAACATACAGACAGACAGACATACAGACAGACAGACAGAGTTACTTTCGCATTTATAATATTAGTATGAATTAGACAACATGACTATGGGTACATAGTACATAGTGTAATAATAAAAAATATATGCACATGTGTGTTTTGTTGTTTGAGATAAAGTTAACAAGTGTGTTCTCCTGTAAATTAACAAAATAGATAGGTACATTACCTTAAAGATTCGGGCGCCTTGGAGAAGCACATGCCTAAGATAGTCAATCAAGTAGGTTGAAGACTTTTAATCTGCCGGAGGTAAGCTAAATGAAACCACCGCACTGAGGTTTAAGGTTTTATTTTCTAGCGCTCCAGTGTGCTTATCATAGTAAGAATTTTATGCTAGTAGATTAAAATTTAAGAACTACATGACATATTACTCTTGTCACCAATGCAATTTTTTAAGGTTTTTAAATTTAAATTTTAATTAAAAGTAAACGAAAGCTCACGGCATCCCTCGGCGAGTGTGTGAAGGTTCACCTCAACCAGTGAAGCTTAACATTCCGCTCCACAAGCCATTATTCCAAGATATTGCACATGCTCGTTCGTATGGTTGAAAAATCCTTCAAACCATCAGAGGCAAGTTCCAAGAAAGGCCAAAAGTTAAAGTTAAACAAAGAAATAGGAAAAAGAAAAGGCGGCTCCAATAGAGACCTGAAATAAAATTTTAGGTTATTAGAACAATTCCTATGAGAATACTCGAAGTCCTAATTTTTGAGAAAAACGTGTGACTTACCGCCATAATTAGTTGGTTAAATGCCAAACACACGATAAATCATGGTATTTTTGAAACAAATACTGAAACAACAGAATTTAAAATATTATTTTTCAATCAGAAAAAAAAAATACGTCGAAATGAATCTTTTGAGAAAATGTCAACTCACCAGAAATATGGATCAATTCCACATTACCATCATAGCGGGGACATTTTATGATGTCATCCGGACAAGAATAACTTTAATCCATTACAATGGATGACGATTCATAAATTTTTATTAAAAAATCGACATCTTTGTCGAACGTCAAGAGAGAAAGGTGACGTGCCGGCCAACGCAGTGTTGCCAGTCGCCTCCAATGTTCGGATATTAGCGAAATTTCGACTAAAAGCCGTTAAAGACCACCGATGTAACGAGATTCACAAACGCGACGTTACATTACATCCCTCCCCAAAAAAAGAAAAAGGTATTCCTTTTTATTTTCAAAGAAAACAATGAGATTCAAAGACCAAAATCCAAAAACCTCAAAAGAAAATAAAATGTCTTGCAACATTCTACAAAAAATAAAATGCAAAAGCATCATGCAAGCATATTGCAAAAACAATCCACAAAAAAGTAAAAGAATGTGAAAACATTCAAAAATAAAATTTAAGTTCGGAAACCAACTTCCAAATACAAAGGAAATCAAAGATATTTTCCAACTCAATGGAATAAACCAAAAGCAAAACAAATACTCCGAAAAGAGTGAAAAGTAATCTGAAAAATAAAGTATTCAGAGAAAATGAAACAAATCCCAATTCAATTCCAATTCCAGATATCGATTAGGCAACCAACGCCATCGAATCTAATCCTAGATCTTAACCAGCCTTCCAGCATCAATACAAAAGTGCGGTTGAGCTCCTACGCCACCGACTCTATACCAGCAATTCCTAAATAAGTATCAAACGAAGAAGATATCGGTTAAGCACCAACGCTGCCGTATCTGAAACAAAATTGGCAAAAACAAAGAAGTTTTCCCATTATCGGTTAGGTGTAAAACCGCCGACTTCAATTCAAATCCAAACTCCAAAATCCAAACGTCAAAACAAAATCACAACAAAAGTGTGAGGTTAATATATTTATAAGCATTGTGATCGGCATAACACCACCAACTTTCCGAGCACAAGCAAAATATAAAGAAATTATGACAATTGTGACCAGTACAACACCACTGACTTTCTGAGCACAACCGCATAAAAAAATATGACATTTGCGACCGGCTCAACACCACCGACATTCCGTGCGCAAAGCATAAAAAATGTTACTATGTGTATAGAAACACAATAGTACAAAAAGAAAAACGACAATTGCGACCGGTACATCACCACTGGCTTTCCGTGCGCAATGCGTAAAAAGGCGTGACTATGTGTATGAAACACAATAGCACAAAAATGTAAAGTCCAGAAAATCCCAGGTTTCCCAAAAAATGGTATAACAAGGTATAAGGTAAGTGCATATAAAATGCGTCCAATCCGAGAATCCTAATATTAAGACAATAACTCAGAACTGTACAAAAAACTAAGTTCAAGAAACTTAAATTTCCATTCCAAAAGTGAGTGGAAATAAGTCAAGTGAATTTAACACAGAAAATGAATATTAGATTTCACTCCTAAACTAGAGCAGAAACTAAATTCCCAAATTTGTACAAAATATACAATTTTACAAAAATGTAAACAAATATATATACAGGACAATAATCCTATTATACAAAAACAAATAAAAATATAAGATCTTTTGACGTGGAACAATTTGTCAATATGGAGAAGTGAGTATAAGAAACAAGACCTAAAATGACCTAAGTAATTTTTAATGTATCTAAAATTGAAATTAATAAATTGATGTGAAGTTCCTAGCATACATCTCCTTTCAAGACCTCTAAACCTTTCAAACATCACCTTTTAATGAGGTCATACTTCAAACAAAGTACCAAATACAAAGATAGATATTGGCAAACCAGTAAACAATTTAATATTTAATAATGTCTTTAATGTGATAACGACCTGTATAGTTTTTGTTAAGGTCTTTCAAGACATAAACATTAGAGGAAACTTTATCTAATATTTCACATTTAATAAACTTAGGTGCTAACTTAGCCGAAAAGAATGCAGGAGCATTAGACTGCACAAAACTTCTCCTCCATACTATATCTCCCACTTCAAAAGAAATGACCTTTCTCCCTATATTATAATAACGCGCATTACGCTTATAAGCTTTAAGCAATGAAGCTTGAACTTTAACAAAAATTTCACTAAGAGATTTTAGTGAAAAAGCAAAAGAAGACCTTTCAACAACATCAAGTTGATCAAGGTTATCAAAAGAATTACTAAAACGGTGCAATGAAGCATCAAAAATAAGTTCTCTACCGAACATGAGAAAATTAGGAGTGAAATCTGTGGCTAGATTCACACTATTATTCAAAGCTAATTGAACATGAGGCAAATATTTTGACCAAGTTCTATGATCATCCTTAACAAAACAAGAAATACATGTTTCGACCGTTTTGTTATATCTCTCTACAGGGTTATTTTGAGGGGTATATAAAGTATTATAAAATATTTTATTAATATTATAACTTTTCAGAAAATCAACGAACTGCTTCGCTGTAAACTGGCTTCCATTATCACAAACTAAAATTTTAGGCGTTCCAAACCTAAGAAATATCTCTTTTTCAAGAATCTTACAAATTACTTTAGTAGTAGCACTAATCATAGGAAATATCCAACAATATTTTGTAAAAACATCTACAATTGAAAGTATATACTTGTGTCCAGAATAAGCTTTTGGAAGAATTCCAATAATATCAATAGAAAGCATTAACATTGGTTTATCAACTTTTTTAGGATTAACCATAATTCCATGAGGTGGATTAGTAGAAGATTTATAAGCTTTACAAGTATCACAAGAAGAAATGTATTTTTGAACATCAATAAACATACCTTTCCAAAAATAATGTACTTTTAATTTATTTAAAGTTTTATGAATTCCTAAATGTCCTGAATTAACATCATCATGATTAGATCTAATTGTGTCTAAGATGTGTTCTTTAGGTATGACAATTTTCCAATTTAAAAGATTATTAGAATTATATTTATCTTTACAAAATCTATACAAAGTATCACTTTCAACTTTGAAATTTTTATATTTTCTAGGAAACTTTTGACAATTTATAAATATTTTTCTATACCAAGGATCAACGATATCCTCGTCTGGCAAAACAATATTATTATTTAAAGGAACATTAATAGCAGAAATTTCTATTCTAGATAGACAATCTGGAACTAAATGTAAAGAACCTTTTTTATATTTAACATCAAAAGTAAATTGAGAAATTCTAGCAGCCCAACGTGCAAGACGACCACTAGGATTACTAAGTTTTAGAAGCCAAGTCAAACTAGCATGATCAGTGATAACTGTAAATTTCATTCCTTCAATATAAGGTCTGAAATGTTCAATAGAATCTAATATTGACAACAACTCTCTTTCAGTTGTGCTATAATTACGTTCACATTTATTAAGCGATCTAGAATAATAAGCTACAGGATGTTGATCTCCATTATCATCATCTTGGCTCAGGACACTACCAATTCCAACGGAACTAGCATCGCAATGTAAAAAGAATGGTTTCTCAAAATTTGGGCAATGTAAAACAGGTGCAGAAATCAATGCAAGTTTTAAATTATTAAAAGCGACTTCAGCTTCTTCATTCCAGGAAAGAGATTTTTTAGAATTCTTGCTTCCAGCCGTTAATTTTGTTAATGGCGAAGCAATATCAGCAAATTTATCAATGAATCTACGGTAATAAGAACATAACCCAAGAAAACTTCTTAATTGTCTAACGCTTTCTGGGCGTGGGAAACTTTCAATTGACTCTAATTTAGCAGGGTCTGTATGTAAACCATTACTATCAACAATATAACCGAGGTAACGAAGTTTATCTTTACAAAAATTACACTTTTTTAAATTAATAGTTAACCCAGCATCTTTAAGAATTTTATAAATTTTATTTAAATAATATAGGTGATCAGAGAAACTAGAATTTACCAATATAAGATCATCTAAGTAACAGAATGCTACATTATCAAACTCAGGCCCAAACAACTTATCTACAAGCCTTTGCAACTCAGCTGGAGCATTGGTCAAACCATACACCATACGGGTAAAATGAAACAAACCTTTCCCAGGAACAACGAAAGCAGTCTTCTCTCTAGAAGATTCTTCTAAAGCGATTTGCAAAAATGCCTTAGACAAATCAATAGTAGTTATATAATTAGCACCTCGAAGGTTATCTAAAATTCTAGAAGGATAAGGCAAAGGGTAAGAATCTTTAATAGTTACTGAATTTAATTTTCTAGAATCCAAACACAATCTTGTTCCACCATCGCGTTTTTCAACGGCTAACACTGGAGAACACCAAGGAGATTTGGAAGGTTCAATAATATTTTCCTTTAATAAAACTTCTACTTCATCATAAAGTTCTTTTTGTTTAGCAGGACTAAGTGGCCAATAACGTTGTTTAAAAGGTTCACCAGTAACATTAATTTTATGTTTAACTAAATGAGTGAGACCCAAGCCTCTCTTTTCATAAGAAATATCTTCAAAAAGTGAAATAATTTTATTAAGTTCCTGTTTCTCAGACGGAGAAAGTTCAGAAACAGAAGTAACCGCATTAACACAAGTCGTGGATTCATTTTCAAAAGTAATTTTATTTAATAAGTCTTTAGCAAGGTTAAATTTCAACCAAAAGTCGAATCCCAAAATAATGGAAGGTTTAAAAGAAGGTATTATCAAAAAATCTACATTTTTAGTTATATTATCACAAGTGATAGGTAAAACCATAGTTCCAATAACCATGTGTGGAGAACCATCAGCAGTAACAGCATTACCTTGGTGAGGTTTAAGTTTAAATCCTAATTGTAAAAATGTTTGATGAATATTAGAACCGAGTACACAACTACAAGCTCCGCTATCTAACAAACCAGAATAAAGTTTATTATTAATATTAAATTTTAAATAGGGTCTAGTGTCTTTATTTTTAACAAACAAAACAGGGGCAGCCCTGATATTACTAAAGAAAACTTTCAAATAATCTAACCAGTCACTAAATTCTTTTTTACAAGTGGCATCATCCGGTGCATTGCTAAATTTTTTCAACATCGAGTCACCTGAGGTTTTATCAAAAACTAGGGCTCGATGGGGCCTGATACGTTTTTTGACTGTTCAGTATTACAAACTTCGCAAGTCTTCGTAGTGACACCAGCTTTGTGACACTTAAAACAAATTATGCCAGGAAACTTAGGGCAATTTTTATAAGAATGTCCAGAGGACTTACATTTTAAACATATTAATTCATCTGCTTTAACAGCATTAACGTGAGCAGAAGGTTTTTCTTTTTTAATACTTCTATTCTCACTTAAGTTCTTTCTAGACACAAAATTTTCTAATTCTCTGCTGAGGTTAATGAACTCTTCAATAGTAGAAATAGTTTTACCAAACACAAAAGGTGTGTAAATATTTAACATATTATGTTTAATAATAGTTATTAGGGTAGCATCAGAAATAGGCATAGACAAACGGCTTGACATATCCATTATATCTGTAATAAAGTCTGGTAAGGACTCAGTTATCTTTTGTTTACGAGTGCGGAGTTCATGTTCTAAATGATAGTCAAATTCAATCCTATCAAAACGTTTCAACAACGCAGCCTTCAATTCCTGCCAAGAAGCAATACGAATACGCACACTACGAAACCATTTAAGCGCTGTGCCTGACAAAAGATCAGCAAATGAACTAACTAAAAAATGTTCATTAAAATTTTTAAACAAGAAATATTCTTCCACTTCAGTAATAAATTCCCTAACACACGATTTACCATCATACAAAAGCTTACAACGTTTCAAATCGGGTAACTTTGTAACAGAAGGCAAGTTTTTCTTCAAGTCTTCATTCAATAAAACATTCATCATATTAAACGAAGATGCAGCTCTCGGACTATAATCACCAGCTCCCCGACTATGTGAAAACGGATCAACAACTTCAGTCAGATCAGCCATGACATGGGGCATCTCGTGAGTAGATGTACCAACCGGGACAGTATTATCAACAATTGCAAACAATGGTGGAGCCTGCGTCTCCTTGTCCATGTTTGAAAACAATGTGAAATCTAAAAATAGTTGTATAAAATGCACTAAGAACTTCCAATGAATGCAATGAATGCAGCCATAAAAGTTAGAAAAGTAAATAAGTTATGAATGCAACTTAATTGTTATTGTTGAAAAATGCTAACCTCAAAAGTAGGTCAAACAAAAGAAAGGAATGTTATTGTTAAGTTATTTAGGTCAAATGCCTTTAAGTAATGATAAAAAAGTGCATCAGTGATTCACAAAATAAAGTATTTCTGTTTACTTGAGGTAAACATCAAAGATTCAAATATTACTATACTTTCACATATTAGTTTGAAGTTTATAAACTTTTCATTATATATTACTATGTAGATAATGTAACTTGTTATAAATTAAGGTTATACAAGATAAAACAATGTAACAATAACTGTGAATGTTATACAAATTGAAATATTCACCTGTAATTAAGAGATATAAACAAAAGCGTACCAACCTGTAGTAAGATTAGTTTTGTAAAGTAAACAAACAATAATATTTACTGAAACACAGAGTTATGCAGTAATATACATGAAAGAAACATTGTTCTAAACATGTTAAATTAAATTAATAATGCAAAGGTGACAAGGATATATTATATATATTTGCACACTGTCAAGTCCCTGTTCGCGAGCGACAATTGTAATAATAAAAAATATATGCACATGTGTGTTTTGTTGTTTGAGATAAAGTTAACAAGTGTGTTCTCCTGTAAATTAACAAAATAGATAGGTACATTACCTTAAAGATTCGGGCGCCTTGGAGAAGCACATGCCTAAGATAGTCAATCAAGTAGGTTGAAGACTTTTAATCTGCCGGAGGTAAGCTAAATGAAACCACCGCACTGAGGTTTAAGGTTTTATTTTCTAGCGCTCCAGTGTGCTTATCATAGTAAGAATTTTATGCTAGTAGATTAAAATTTAAGAACTACATGACATATTACTCTTGTCACCAATGCAATTTTTTAAGGTTTTTAAATTTAAATTTTAATTAAAAGTAAACGAAAGCTCACGGCATCCCTCGGCGAGTGTGTGAAGGTTCACCTCAACCAGTGAAGCTTAACATTCCGCTCCACAAGCCATTATTCCAAGATATTGCACATGCTCGTTCGTATGGTTGAAAAATCCTTCAAACCATCAGAGGCAAGTTCCAAGAAAGGCCAAAAGTTAAAGTTAAACAAAGAAATAGGAAAAAGAAAAGGCGGCTCCAATAGAGACCTGAAATAAAATTTTAGGTTATTAGAACAATTCCTATGAGAATACTCGAAGTCCTAATTTTTGAGAAAAACGTGTGACTTACCGCCATAATTAGTTGGTTAAATGCCAAACACACGATAAATCATGGTATTTTTGAAACAAATACTGAAACAACAGAATTTAAAATATTATTTTTCAATCAGAAAAAAAAAATACGTCGAAATGAATCTTTTGAGAAAATGTCAACTCACCAGAAATATGGATCAATTCCACATTACCATCATAGCGGGGACATTTTATGATGTCATCCGGACAAGAATAACTTTAATCCATTACAATGGATGACGATTCATAAATTTTTATTAAAAAATCGACATCTTTGTCGAACGTCAAGAGAGAAAGGTGACGTGCCGGCCAACGCAGTGTTGCCAGTCGCCTCCAATGTTCGGATATTAGCGAAATTTCGACTAAAAGCCGTTAAAGACCACCGATGTAACGAGATTCACAAACGCGACGTTACAATAGCTTACATTTTATAGAACCTAGGGTCCACTCTGCACTCCTCTTTTCTGTATGAATTGATGAGTCTTTCATTTAAGAGGGAAACTGTCATCTATCGCTCCAACCATGAAAGGAAAGCGTTTTTTTTTTTTTATCGTGCGATATATCCCCACGGATACCACCCCCACGGAGCCGGTGGAAAGGAAAGCGTGCACTGCCGCCGTCTCGTCGACATAAAAAAATCTATTCAAATGTTCATTTTTTCCAGATTAATTTGTATTACCCAAACATGAAATAAAATCCTAATGATACCACCTTATGCATAATATTACAATTGAATAAATGTATAGTTTAAAATCTGATTAAGTTATGAATATAAAGATGTAATGAGATCACTTTTTGCATTTTTTAATTCATAGTTAATGGAACTAAAAATAGTTCTCGTTACGCCGCGAGCATTGGTGCCAATGCCAATTAAAAGAAAAGGCGAATATTTTTATTTGCTTGCTAGTACAGTGAGGCTTAGGGATGGACTGGGAAGGGAAGGGATAGGACTATTATATTTATATTATATATTAGGGACATAGGACAGAATAGACAGTATTTACAAAGGCGTTTCGTACGGGTGCGAATTCCGGGTAGTCGGTATTTGAATTGGTCTGAACTCGCACTCGTACGAACTTTCGAACCGCTATTAAGTTTGTTGGTTAATATGACATGGAACGTGACGATAAAAAAAAGCTTTAAATACTGCCGTAGGATGGTACAGTCAACAAAGGAGATACGGTTGCATACAACTTTATATGAAAATGGCTAAGAAATGTATTTACTTAACTGTTTTATTGCGATTGGTGTGATTCATGACGTAAAAATGTACTTTAAATTTTCAAAAGAAAGCCAACATTTAGGTTGTAGGCGAAAGAAAACAATTGTAAGTATATCTGTGAGATTTTCTTACGTAAGGTTAAACTAATATACCTAAGGCACTGTGGATTTCTTAATTTTTTTATAGTATTCAGTTGCCAAATAAGTCCAACACCCTTACAAGCTACCTGTTCCAACAGGCTAAGACCTATTTCAAGAGATTGACGGATGAGGCTCTGGCGCAGGCTTGGGGTCAGATGGCACTCGCTCGATATCAAGTTAAGCCATAATTCCGGGGACCTCAGGCTCCAAAGTGTATTGCGGTGACGATAATGACGATTATGAAAAGTTACCAGAGCCAAGAGGTACAGATTAAATTTCTTTTCCAAAGTCTACATAGGTTATACCCCATCAAAAATGTAATGCATAATATAGCTAGATGCTAGATCCATATCTATCTTTATATTTAAAAGGTGGGTTGTCATTGATAAATTGAAAACCACAACCACAAAACCACACAAGAAGCTTTATAACATATGTAAGTAAAATAACAGCAAATGTTCAAAGTAATTAATAAGAAATGAGATGACGAATCAGATAAGAAAGTGAATTAATAACCGAACACATTTGAAGTGACGTAGGTCACTGGTCAAGATGCGTACGCGCAGATATGTAACTCAATGTCGACGAGTGTATAATTACTGAAGCTATGGCTATGAATGAAGTTTGAATGGTCTTGATGCTTAATGGCGGTGCAGAAATTATATTAATCAATTAATTTTTATATTGGCATTAATCAAAGTATTAGTTATTATTTCTGCGAGAGATTCAGTTTGAAATATTGCATTAAGTTATTTATTTATTTTGTTTTGGTGGTTTTATATATTCGTTAGTACAGCTTTCTATTCGTAAGTATATTTAGTTCTTAATATTTTATCTATCTACCTTACTTATAATTACATATTACTGAGCTGGAGCTACAAAATTTAAATATGTAGTTATATTTAGAATTTGTATAAATTCATACAATAATTGAATAAATTCATACTCGTTTAAAATTATTGATGTTTTTTAACTTGCTACTGCAGTTCTTCCTACAGTCCCGGGTCCTTTAAGCGGGGCGTGAAAAGGCATCTAATGAGGCCGTCAAGCTGAGTGCCACCACTGCTAACATGGTACATGTTTGCGATGGTGACCATCTCTCGGCGTGCGTTTTAGTCGGTTCGAGTCCGACATAACCGCCTCCACCGGCTCCGTGGGGGTGGTATCCGTGGGGATTTTTCGCACGATAAAAAAAAAAAAAAAAAAAATGGTGGCCATCTCTCCGAGACTTTGCCTTTAGCTTAACATCAGGCGAGGTGAAGTCAAAATTTACGTGTCCTAGATAAAAAAAGATAACCTAACTATACCTACATAGTTTGACAATCTTATAGGTACAGCTTAGATGCAACTAACTCCGTCCTGACACAAAACATTCGTCGTACATTCCTGATCAACCCTAACTTGTCACATCAAAAGACCATTTCTAAACATCCTGCCAACATGTAGGTACCTTATAGTCTGAGAAAGCCGTGAGAACCCCACACGTGACCCATTGTACACCGCCGCACGTACACCACCAATCACCGCAAGTATTTACTAACCAGCCAGTTTAGAATACCAGTATTTTCCTACCAGTGAATAGTGGTACGTTACCTGCTCTTCACGATCCAATAACTATAACATTATCAATCGGATGTTGATATTGCAAGAATGTTATATAAATACTATTGATTAAATGGGTTTTAATAAAAGTAGTCACTGGATTATAGTTTTTTAGAGTACCGTACTCAAGAGGTAAAAATGAACGGTGATAGGAAGGTAGACAGTTGCCTTTCGTGCCCGCTGGAAGAACCCGGATCTGTAAGAGGAGGGAAACACGTATGCGGGCAGAGCATTCCAGCTCTTTATCGTGCGGCAGAGGAAAGAGCCCTCAGCTCCTTTATTTCTGTTGCCGCTGTAATAACAGTTTATTATCATATTCTTCCGATGTTTTTCGAGCTTATTACCAATTCTCCCTTTTACTGGTTCCCCCAAATACTAATGAAAGAAAAACTTAATGGGCGTGAAACCGGATTTTAAGGTAAATAAGAATAGCTTAAGGTTATGGTGAAATAATAGCCGGTTAAGAAACTGCAAAAAATACGGTCAAGAATAAGAATCGTTAGAG
Source organism: Eilema sororculum (assembly GCA_914829495.1). Classification (NCBI taxonomy): domain Eukaryota; kingdom Metazoa; phylum Arthropoda; class Insecta; order Lepidoptera; family Erebidae; genus Eilema; species Eilema sororculum. The sequence goes on along the minus strand of OU618545.1, from coordinate 7,105,071 downwards.
ACCATCTTAATAAATTCCGTAAAAGCGGAGAAGGGTATATTTTTAATGAACCTGATGATGCTTATCGTCTCTGTATGATTTTAAAAATCCTGCTAACATGGACAAAGATATAATCTTAGTACCGGTAAAGTAAATAAATTACGCTTATAGATATCATTAAATATTTGCTATTAGTAGTAGGTGTAACAGTATATCTATATTACATCGGGAAAAAGAAGCGTTCAAGTAGGTCTTGAGCCCACGACCTTTCCCTTACCGGGGGAAGTTAGCATAATAAATGCTATAAAATTTCATTTAAATATATATATTATTTCAATCGAAGGCCAACTTTCTTTGTATATAAAGCCTAGCAGGTCACAGATTTCAAAAGTCACTTGTTTACAGGTTAAGAATGCAACAGGACATGCAGTTGCAGTCTATGAATAAAAGATTAGATACCTATGTAGTAGCAACACGTGATCTGAATGATGAAAGTGTAACGGTCTCAAATTTACCTATCCATGGATTCTGATGAATATGCAGATCATAAGATAGGTATGACGCCTTGTCTTGGAATGTGAGCGGTTGGTTTACTTCGACAATGAATCTTGTCACATAGGTTTAACTATCGAAAGTAATATGAATCCGGTTTGAGAAGACGTTCAAGCGATTCGAGCTGAGCGTATAAACATGTAAACACGAGGTGAATGCGAATTTACATTCTGGGATCATAGGAATAACTTTGTGATGCAAGTTTATTTGTTCTTGTACAATATAAATTTGTGTTTAGTAATAAACGTATACTTATCCGTTTAGAAAACTCTAACTTAAAAACTACTTATTTCAATGTTGGGTGTTTAACTGCATATATCGATAAAAAATAAACTCCACTCACTTTGACTAATACACCACCACTGACTTTGCTCTACTTAGGGCAGCTGAGAATTCGTTTGAAAAAATGGTCCTACAGGCTTGTATCCCTTTCATAACAAATATATTATAGCATAGCGAAGTCTTTGTTAATTTTAGTATTGGCCATTTTGCGACTGCATCACGTTTTAACAACTTTCTAAGTGCAATAGCTGCACGTATATAACGATTGTATAGATATTGCCTCGCGTTTTGGCGACCATCATGCGTTTCAGTAGGTGCATTCGATAAAGTCATGGTGACAGGCATTTTGTATGTGTGTTGTGTGTGCTTGATATGACGTTGGATTTCGACTTAGAAAACGTCTGAATCGAAAATTACTGGTGCTAGAAGAAATATGTTTGGTCAGGCCCCTTGCTTATTATTTTTCGTATCTGTTCTGAACCGTTGCCTTAACGTTTCAATATCAGTATTCTGTAAGTTCAATAAGTTGTAAAAACATTTTTACAATCTTGATTGAGGAGATTTAATCTACGCAAGATCGTCATCGTCGTACTGTTATCGGCTGTAACGGGTAAATATTTTATGATTTCCATTTTTTTGATTGTAGATTTGAACGAAGAATTTGTAACTTATTCCATTTTAGAACACACGAAACTTTTTGTTTGCTTTCATGAAGTGTTAGGTACTTTCATTATACACTGTTTCCTAAAATACAGGCTTTAGCCTAGTTTACGTAACAGAGTTTATAATATCAGTCAGATGGGGAAAAGCCACAGATAAAACATGTAACTCATGTGGTGAAGCAATTGGTACTGCTAGGCACCTACTGGTGGGTTGTAGGACGCTATTAGACCGGGGTCATTACTCGCGCCGACATGATAAGGTATTAGAAATCGTACGTGAGGCGGTAAGTTTGGCGGTAGCTAGAGCGAAAAAGGGTTTAACCACAAACCAAAGAAATGACGTCGCGTTTGTAAAGGAAGGCTGCTCATAAAAGACAAATCAAAAGCCGTACTCAATTTTGATAGCAGCCGCTGATTGGACACTACTCGCAGATTCGTATGAGAAACACTATAAAATACCGGAGGATGTTTGTGCCTCGTCATCCAGACCCGATATATTCCTATTTTCAAAACAGCAAAAGCGTGCAGTACTAGTAGAACTCACAGTACCGTGGGAAACTAACATACCTAAAGACCACGCTATAAAAATAAACAAATACTTTGACCTGACCAACGAGTTAACCAAAAATGGCTATGTGGTTAAACTCTACGCCGTGGAAGTAGGAGCAAGGGGAATTCCAGCTAAATCCCTGTATAACTTATTTAAAGACCTCGGATTGCCAAGAGCTTCAGTAAGCTCTTTACTCAAACGAATATCTAAAACGGCGTTGATAGGATCTTACCAAATTTGGATAGGTAGAGGGGGGGAACACGACTGACGGTGGAGGTGAGCGCTGATGCATCACAAGGTGGCCACCCTAAACCTACACCTGGGTCGCAAGTCCCAGGCGCCGCCGTCACAGTGTTCCTCTCTGTACCACGCCATGGACCCGGCGACCACACGGTGAATCCATGGAATGCTAAGAACCGGATCTCTACCTGCTTTTCAAACTGTTGAACAACTGCGTTGTGATCAATTTGTACTTTTATTTTGTTTCTACTTTTATTTTACTATTTATTTTCATTACTACTTTATTTTTCCTAAATTGTACCTATTATAGTCAAATCAGTTACTATTTTAGTTTAATATTAGGTATGACCTATTTCTACTTTTTGTATCCAAACCTGTAAACCAACTTTTGTTTAAATAAATAAATTTTATTATCATTCTTATACTATTATATCTTCTTTACTGAAATTTCATAGCGATCGATGTTGACGCAAATGAACCAATATTTTTGTGTACGTATTTTAGACCTTTTGTCATATAACATAAATTTAATTTCTTCATCTGCCTCAAAACCCAGTAAATAGATAAAAGCTACCACAAAGTGTAATTGGTGACGTGTCAATGGTTTTCTCTCCGTCAAGATATTATCAGTGTATGTAGTGGTTTTCACACCTGCCTCGAGTCCAGTTCACACTCCTTTTATAGCTATCTGCTTTGTTATCTTCGCAGTTAATGACATACACTTTAATTAAAATAATAAACAAGATTTACGAACAGAGTTTATCTTTAAGAGTGCCGCTATGATCATACAATGTTATAAATGTTACAGATGTAGACAACATCTTTTACATGGGTAGTATTTTTTGTACACTATTGGAAAGTTTTTATTTCCTAATTTTTTGTAATGTACAAAATAAATAAATATTGGCATGGATAAACGTGAGCGTATTGAGTTTCGTTTTCTCCCAGCTAACCTTTGGGAGATAAAGGAGAAAGTGCAACGAAAGGCCAAAGGCAAGTGTACCTTCAGAAGTCAGCACATTCCAAGTGCACAGTCAGCACATTCCACTGATCACTTTAACTCTGAAACAGTAGACAAAAAGAATACATATATTGGTTTTTACGAGAGAAAGTAACTGTTGTGTAGTCTGTACTCTCTGAGGGACACAAAACTAATAGTACCTTTTTCAAAAACTTAATCTATTCTCGTGATTTTTTTTACCAAAAATTCTGGGAAGTTAAAAATAATTGTAGGTAAGCTTGAAATAAAATAAAATAAACTTATTGTGTCATTGGGTTACACAAGTTTATACATACAGTCTCTGTCTCCCGAACTAGGTTTTGTTTTGTGTTCAAAATTAAGAATTTTTGCCATAGGTCTATCAAAACGTAAACAGATAAAATAATGGTTAGGTACAAAAATCTCCCTTCCAAAGTCTTTTAATAAGCTAACAAACATGACTATAAATTTTCTTACACACTTTCTTATGACAACTTTGTAAGTAATGTAATGCTCCTATCATTTTTCATTCCGTAGTACATTCCACTTTGCACGGTGTTAGTTAATTTTATGTGGTTGTCTAAACATGCTATGTTGGGACTGTACTGAATCACTCCACACGACCATTCATACCTCATGTTAATTGTCGGAAAGAAATTTGTCATACGTCGGTTATGGAAATGTATGTTCATTTTATTTAATATTTATGGCATTTGAAATGCAAATTAATTTTACTGGTCAAGTAGCCAGCCATAAATAGTTATTTTCTACGTTAACTTTATTTTCCTGGCAGTAATGAGCACTGCCAAGTAGAATGATAATTTAATTTTCACAAGTGTTGGTGGTTGTTTTGGCGGTGGCCGTTGGGAGTAAGTTAGTGCGGGCAGTTGCCCCAGTCTAGTGATACCCGGTATTGCCCCGGTATTAATACATTTTTTCGTGCGGACATCCCTTCGGATACCTCCCCCGCCGGAGCCAGAGGGGGAGGTTATGTCGGACTCGAACCGACTAAAACCGCACGCCGTCTGTGCGTCGTCGTAAGTTCCACGGTGGCAATCCGGCTAAGGGACTCGCCGCATCGAAAGGTATCGTGTGGCACCCCCTGATGGCCCTGGCGGCCTCTGCTGCGGTGCATGCAGCAGGGGCATGAACCTGGCCTCCAGGGTGTCCGCCCATACAGGACACCCATATTAAGGCCATAGGCCGCATAACACCCGCATAGAGTCTCCTGCAGGAGTCATCCGAGCCGCTCAAAAGGCCTCCTCATAAACCTCAGTTTTATGAACACCATCAGTGTAAATGAAAATAGTTTTTCATTTTCATTTTTCGTAGTATATACTATTCAGCTTCCAGTTTTGATTTGACAATGTTATTCTAATAAATATTTGTATGCAATAAAATTATCACAATTGACGTGTCATATCGAAAAGGTTCTTGACACGGGAAGTTATTATTTATCTACATGTTACGAATTACGTGGTTTAGTTAACGTGTTGTTGATAAATAAGTATCCTAGTTTGTTGGCGACATAGCCTTTTACTCTCTAATTTAATTAAATAATGCATGAGCTAAAGATGATTTTGAATGAACTAACTAATACAATCGTCAAAAAAGACCTTTCTTAATTTGTGGTTATCGATACCTTCCTACCTTCCAAAATCTGTCATCCGACTTCCTTTGTACACGGGATTTTAGATAAATACCTATGAAATACAAGTCTTCCATTTGCTCCAATACTTTGATTCGAGGTTTTGAGTTGTATAATTAACTTGTTCTCAGACCTCCACAATTTTATTACCACCACCACCACGACTTTTATTTGTGTATACATATAATTCTCAGGACATCCAAGAAATATATAGTACCATCAACATGTACATTGATAAATCTGAATTTCGTAGTTTCTATGAGGTATCTTCGAAGTGGGTTTAACCATGCTAACCCAGTTGGATACTCATATATATAGGTATGCAGTTACTAGTTTACATGCCTAAAGTCTCGCCTCATTACAAGATAGTATCCTCCTAATTTCTTTCTTAATATTTCCCAGTAACACCCACACCGCCACATATAGTAACACTCGTATATAAGTACATAAGAAATTATTAACATTGTTTACTCTGCAATCGAATATTTGTATCTTAATTAATTTATGATAACACTTGACTACTGTCAAGTGTTATCATAAATTAAGGTCGCCGAGAGGTCTTTGTCTTATGGTATTGAGTTTAATTAAATTTATGTGAGAGGTTTGTTTCCATTGTACCTACTTATTAGTTCTGTCTGTGTTTTATTGTCGTTGATAGTAGTACTCCATACTTTCGATATTATCCAAGTTTAATATATACAAAGTGGTTTAGGTAGGTACTTAAAAGTTATGGTAGAATAAAGAAACATATATCCACAACGTACATTGATGAACTTTGAAAACATTACGCTTTGTTTTTGGGCAGTCGGATAACTGCTAAATATTGCGCTATTACTATGTCATTCTAAGGGCTGGTTCGACCAAACGATTGGTCGAATGTGCCATTGGTGATGAGTGATGAGTAAATAAGACACACAACTAACTATGATCCTTCATTTCACGAGACATGAGACATAATGTACATTCGTCCATAATTAGTCTTAAGAACTTTTTTTTGTTAAATGCTACAGTGGAGTTTGTTGCGCCGTTTCTTCTCCACTGGTGCCTAGGAAGCGGTGGTAAACTTAGTTTTAAGCAGAATTTGACGTCAAAAAGCTGTAGTAGTGCTACAAATTTTAAAAAAATACTCTGAATTTGAATCTTTCAATAACCGGAACGTGTATTCCAACATTATAATATCTCTGTTAAGGAATGTTAGAAACAAAGCGAAGAATAACTCAATGGCCTACAATGATAGGGCCCGGAGTAACAACTTCTTTTCGACTATCATTGCATTGTTAGACAGATGCCGACGATCATTGAATGGGACAACCTATAATGAATAAGAACTTACAAGTAGGTAGGTATAGTTGGCAAGTTAAATTGAACTAAATATTAAGAAAATAATCAAAAATTGAAAGGTGCCAACTCGCGGACGCCCAAGAGTGATGACCGGGAGTTGATGAATGACCCAAATATTTCTATAAAACAGGAATTTATTGATAGTTTGTAGATACTTTGGACATTTGAACTCAATAGAAGGAATCCGTGTTTAAAAATCACCTTTTGTCATACTATTTTTATTTTTAATAAGGCCGACTTTACCTTTCCATGGACCCATATTGGCGAGGACGAGTAGAAAAATAAGGACCAGACGAGAAAAGTCAAGAAACTGTAAGATGCACTCTTTAGATACAAGTAAAAAAAGAACCCCGATGAAATAATCTTGATGAATTAAAAAAAAGCATGTTCCTCGAGAAAACTTTAGCGCTGAATATAAACTTTCGCTGCTAACCTTACATTTTTATATGAAAGTCCAATTTATAGGCCATTATGAAACCAATACGCCTATAAGACAATTCGACAGATGTTCGGGCACGAACGTATAATTTATAAACTCATAATAAAGTACGACTGTGATTCATAAATAGAATAAATGAAAAAAAAGTATGATAATCACGAAATGATAGGCTCCAAACGTGCGTTTATGTGATACTAAGAAAGAAATTCGGTCAAGTGCATGTTGTTGCTGCCTCGCAAAAAAAATGTTCCGTAACTTTTTCTGTACCTACTTTTTAAACGACAAACGAGTTACAACCGTCCATGCATGACGTCATGTGGCAGGTCAGAGTACTTGACTTTTATGTTCTTGTTCCATTTGTATTCGTGCTTGAAATGTGCCGGTGAAATTATATAATCTACTTACTTGTAAGCGTTATATCTTATGCCAATCTAGATTCTCCGAACGAATATGAATCCTTGAAACTGAAGTATCAAGAAGAGAAGTTTCCGTAAGAAGGCTAGAGTATATCATATAAGACCTGGAAAATATCCCTTTTGCAAATACAACAAAAAAAAAACAAAATCTGACAAGACGGTTTCAAGAATTTGATATTTAAATAAAGTATATTCGACCGAACTTAGAATCCCTTTTTAACACAGTCAGTACAAAGATACAGGTCGTATAGCCTTACTTAACTATAATAAAAGTAAATGCGTATTAAATCAAGCTTTATGAAACTTCAAACGAAAGCCTATAGATGTTGTTCACTCAGCGAAATGAGTATCTTAGATCAATGCTGAGTAGTGCTTCACTAAAGCATCCCATACTAGAAACATTAAAATTGTTAATTATTACACACCGTTATTGAGTTTATTAACGTATTAAATATAATTTAAATTACGAGTTTCTGACAAGATTATATTACCATCAATATTGCCTAGCCTATGGCGTGCTAAATATATTTTATTACTCTACCTTGGAAATAATACTATGAAGGATAGCGCTAGCCTTGGTAGAAGATAGCCAAGAAATAATAGGAATTTAAAATATTGACATAGTGAAATTACTTTCGGTCATGTTAATGACGATTGCGTAGTAAAAGCATTTTATTATCTAGTCATAAATGAAAATAACTTCATTTGTTGTATAACTAGCTTTTGCCCGCGGCTCCACCCACGTGGATGTCGGTTATCGTGACTAAACATAGCCTATGTCCTTTCTCAAGGTCTAATCTAGCCTTATACCAAAATTCATCAAAATCGGTTCAGTGGTTTTTGCGTAAAAGCGTAACATACAGACAGACAGATAGACAGAGTTACTTACGCATTTATAATATTAGTATGGATAGTGTAGGTTACAAGTCATCTAATATTATAGGTATATTAATAATAATTATGTTAGCTATAACTATTTTATATTGCGCGGAAATCCTCTTGGAAAACTCCCCCACCGGAGCCGTGGGGGAGGTTATGTCGGACTCGAACCGGCTAAAATCGCACGCCGTCTGTGCTAGGCCGAAGGTGAGGTTATCTTCGACATATTCCTCGCACCTCGGCTGACCCAGGGCCATCCCTATCAGTCTGGCCTGGCCTGAGCTTAGTATATCTACATAATGCTACTTTTACAAATATACCTAACACTAACGAAGTAAAACACTTATAAAAGGTGTAAAGTCCTTAGATGGTTACCAACATTGCTCCTTACGCTATTTACTCGTAAGTCAAAGTTTTATATTTTATAGCTTGATATATGATTTCGGTGTCATAGATTCGGAAGAAACGATAAAAAACCACAGACTGCAGTTCGGGCACGCGACGTTTCCATGTTCAACAGTAATGTAATTACCCATTTTGTATTCAATTAACGTGGTGAGAAAATGACATGTCTATCGGCGGACCAACCCGTCATTATCGTTATAAAACGGATGTAGTTCACCACTAGATGTGGCACGAAGATAATCTACAAGATATATCGATACTTTAACTTTAACTGAGTAGCGTAAGTTTGTATTATTCAATAATAAATCGTTATAGTGTTGGGTTATAAATAGTAGACAGTAGTAGTAGCGAAGTAATTTTATTTTTTAACCATAGTTACTATTAAAGATAAGAGATTAAACTTCTCGGTAGCCGAATTGGTCAGGCATTCCCCCTGTAAGGGAAAGACTGCGGGTTCGAGTCCCGCCCGAGAAGATTCTTTTTCCCTATGTATTCGATTTGTATTATATCTGTCTAATTATGTTAAACAGCCCAATCTCTTAGTCGCCTTATGCCACACTGCATGGGAAGAGATGGACAATGCAGATACCTGTTACATAGTACTACACATTCCATTATCTTTGATTCATCGTCGGCTACCACCTGGCACGGTTCGCCCGGTGCCATTGACCTGCCTAGTGAGTAGTAGTACGACAATGTGCCAAAAAACTTGATGTACCCACATATACAACATGATGAATAACTCGTTCTTAATATCGCTATGAACTTTTAAATCGAGATAATTATGCGTGTTTGGGTTATGTGGAAGCAGACGATTAAATTATAACGATATAACGTATTTTAGGCTTGCTATTTTATTTTGTTGTAACTATGTGGACTGGTATTTTTGAGGTCTAGTTTATAAAATCTCTACCTATCTACTAATATATTTATACATAGGCGAGCTATTAATAATTTTCCTCTAAGATCCATCCATTTGTAAGTCAAGTTATGACAATTTATAAGGGCACTATTGGGTCAAGCCAACCTGGCTTGTAAACTGATACACCAGCTGATTGAAGCTTCCTTCTCATGGTTGGGAGTCAGACAGCATAGACTCATATAAAAGCCATATAAACCGAATTAATATGAAGAGGAGAAGTAAGTGGACCCCGGAACATAAAATGACAGCCTCATGACGTAGAAACTAAAAACTAAAATAATTTTAAAACTAAAATCTCCTTCAGTCTTTTAAAACAAAACAGTGGCAGTTTGGAACACATATTTAATACTCAACCGCGCCTCTCATAAAAAGCCTAGTTTTTAAATTTAGAACTGCATGACATCACTCGAAACATCTACTCGCAGGTGGTCGTAGACATACGAAAAGGTGTAAACTTGTAGATTTTTTGCGCACACGCAATTCTCCCCGCTTCGCCGTTGTTGCCATGCCAATGGGCGTTTTATTTCCGTTTATTATTAATCATTACACGTTAGAGATACCGTGAGCCTCCTAAAACTGGTTTTCAATGTCATGAAATAGGTATGTAAGATTTAGCTCAAAAGCTTAGAAGCTGAAGAAAACGAAAAAAAAAAAATTCAATATAATGTCACCTCGCCTGATAGTAAGCTGAAGGCTAGGAAAGAGGGTCACCATTACGTTTTTCCTGAGATTGCCTTTCACCTTTATTTCAATAATAATGTTACAATAGTGAGCCTCCAACCTAATTTGTCCTCTTGAGGCTAGGCAGTTAGATGATAAATCGATCCATTAGGGTAGGAGGAGCAATTCCGGTTAATCCTCCTTTCCTTTTGATTGGTACTACGATAATAAGTATTATCCGAGTACCAATCATCACCATCATCATCATCATCCACATAGAGACGTTAGTCCTGATTGTATCCGAGGCCATGGTGCCCTCGGAGTTCAGGGTCCGCCTTCCGGCTCATCCTCCTCCACTTCGCACGATCTTGGGCGTTCAAGGTAGTGAGACCGTTTTCGCGCATATCACCCTCCACGACGCCAAGCCAGCACTTTTTGGGCCTACCCCTTCTACCTGGACCCGGTAGGGGCGCCATTGCCAGGCATTTGTTACCCACGTAGCTGGGCGGTTACCGCAAGACGTGGCCGCACCAGCGGAGGCGGCTCTCTTGCATTTTATCTTCGATGTCACGGACATGAAGGCTGCCGCGGATGCGAGAGTTTCTCACGCGATCTTTACGCGTGATTCCACACATCCACCGCAGCATTTTCATCTCCGTGACACTTAGCATCTGCTTGTGTCGCTCCAACAGCGGCCACGCCTCACAGCCGTGTAAGAGGACAGGTCTAATGATCGTTTTATAGACCTGCCTCTTCAGCCTAACTGACATTTTAGAATCGCAAATTTTAAAGCTTATTCAGTAATACTTATATTTTAGGTACCTATGTAAATTTTATTAATCGATATCAATCGATGGTTAATATGATGTATCGATGAATCCAGTAGAAATCGCTTTTCTAAAACAGTATCTCAAATAGATTATATTTTTATGGCACGTAACTACGAATCCCTTTAACAATTCGGTCAATCTCAGATGTGCCTTTCTTCGATTTATATGTTAAACGTAAATATGACGTCAATAATGAATTATGACTTTAAACACTCATTAGTATGTCTAAGCCACTCGTGACATACATAGTTTGAACGATGCCTGTCCATTCATAACGAAGTAATGCATACGCTCTTTACGATTAAACATAAGTACCACAAAGTATAAAGTCGTAAAATTTAAATACGTAATGTTTAATCAGTATACATAAACATGATCGTAAGGTCATCGCGATTTAATAAATATAGCTTTAAACGAAGATTATTATTCAACAATCTCTTTTCCGGAAGAAATTCACATTCTACGCATACCTGAGTTAAGGTCTCTCTGCAGATATTATGCATTTAAATCTTTATTTATATTGACTCTGTGGAATAAATCGTGTTGTTTTCGCTTCTGCTGACTGTCTACTTAACGTCTTTTTCGAGACTTTATTTATTTTGCAGCGGGTTTTCTGAACATGGGATGTTTGACGATATTTCTGTTGATTATAGCGTTTGCCCACGGTTCTACCCGTGTGGATGTCGTTTATCTCGACCAAACATAGCCTATATCCTTTCTCATGGTCAAATCTACCATTATACCAAATTTCATCAAAATCGGTTCAGTGGTTTAGGCGTGAAAGCGTAACATACAGACAGACAGACAGAGCTACTTTCGCATAATATTAGCATGGATAACGAGTAGGTATAAATATAATAAGTAACAAACGCAGGTAAAAATACTGCGACCAGATAGTCGCAAATGTTCTAGGCTCAACTTGTATAAGTTTTTTTTTTTACAATGCGACTGTTTGAAGGAATTTGAGTTTGTGTGATGTTATCCAGGAAAACCGTTCGTAAAATACAAATATCAAAGTAATTGACGTATAATGCTATTGCTTTTTAAATACCAGAATCGCGTTTAATTCAATTGAAATAGCGTTTCCATGCATCCATTTACGGTGCAGAGTATACCTGCTAGAACCAAGCGTTTCAGTGATTCATTCCTATGCCGCACCACTAAGACCTGGAATTCCCTGCCAGCTCACGTGTTTCCTTCTTCCTACAGTCCCGGGTCCTTTAAGCGGGGCGTGAAAAGGCATCTAATGAGGCCGTCAAGCTGAGTGCCACCACTGTTAACATGGTAAATGTTTACGATGGTGACCCTCTTTCCGAGACTTTGCCTTTAGCTTAACATCAGGCGAGGTGAAGTCAAATTGACGTGTCATGTATAAAAAAATAATAATTTAACGAATTTTATAAGTCAATTAATTGATTTTCACTCATGAAATACTGCATAAGTACCTAGGTAACTAATTATCCAGTACGTTTATAGTCAAAGCGCTTCATTCATCTATAAGTACCTATATTAAAATTTCGTTACCTATTCACAGCTAATCACTTGTACTTAACAAAGACAAGAAAAAAACGGTAGTGAACAGATTCGGAATTCTTTCGACCCAACCCAAGTCAAGATGTGAATGACGCAGCCTTCGTATGCTAATAGCCTATGAGTAATATTAACGTGAATGAAATGGTGAAAGTGGGTTTGGGTTCGATTAGGAACTTTTTTAGAAATGCCGACGACAATTATCATATTTGTGTGTATGTAGTAACCTTCTCCTATAGATACAGTCAGCGTCATAAATATCTTGACGACGAAGTCTCAAAATGATCTTAAAACTCTCGTATTAAGAGCAAATCAAACTGTTTTATTGTTTTATATAGTATTACTAGCTGTCCCGGCGAACTTCGTACCGCCAATTTTTCCCTGCACCCGTGGCGTCAGATCCCGTTCCCGCTGCACCATTTAGGGGGATGAAAAATAGATAATAATTAAATGACGATTGATCATTTTTCTACCGGAAAGAAAAAATGATTAAATTACTAAAATGGCTATTAAAAAATAAGGGTTGATCGTAGAAAGGTGAAAATTGAGGATTGTATGTTGTATCATAAAAAAATAGAAATTAAAAATTTTGTCTAAAAAATAAAAAATAAAAATTTAGGGGTGGACTACCCCTAACATTTAGGAGGATGAAAAATAGATGTTAGCCGATTCTCAGACCTACTCAATATGCTCACAAAATTTCATCAAAATCGGTCAAGCCGTTTCGGAGGAGTATGGCAACAAAAACTGTGACACGAGAATTTTATATATTAGATTGTCCTAACTAAAGATGAGCACCAAATATCAGAATAATCGGTTAATCGGAAGGAGTTAAAAAAACGAAATTTAGATCATTTTGAGTAGTTTTACTGTGCGCGTATGTTACTATACTGGGTGATTTTATAGTCGTTTCGGAAATAAAGAATTTGGGCACAGTTTCGATACCAAAATCATCTGCAAGTATTAATTTGGTGAAAGAAAATACATTTTTAACTCGCTGGTGGAGTGCACGGCGTGGGCGCAACAGCGCCAGGTCCTCGTGGTGGGTTTGGGCGTGGACACTCTCTCGCTCGAGACCATGGTGGGAGCCATGGTCTCCAGCGGGAGTAAGTGGGACTGCGCCGCCTCCTTCTGCGAGCAGGTCATGCTCGTGAAGGAGGCGGCGGGGCGGGAACGGGAGAGAACTCTCCCACCCGAGTTCCGCAGTCGGCGGCTTGGGCCGACGTGTCTTCGCCGAAGACCATCGGCCTCCATGACCGGGGGCCTGAGGACGGTGAGTTGGCTGCTCTTCGTCCTTACAGAAGCGGGCCCATGACGGCAGCGTGACGTGACGGACTCACGCACGCCTCCCCCCTCCTATGAAGCGGGATGATACCCGAAAACCCCCCATAGACGTGGGATAGCACCCGAACCACCCCCTAGACGAGGCCGCATTAAAGCCGTGGGTCTGTTGGGAGCCCTGGGACATCCTTCCGAGGACTTACCAGGGGCTCCCAACTATAGGCTGCTGGGCGATACCGTGGGGGTTTTAGTCGGTAGGAGTCCGGCATAACATCCATGAAGGATTTCCCCCACGGTCAAAAAGAAAAAAAAAATACATTATTCCCATACATTGTAAAAAAAATCTTTCGCCAAATTAATACTTCTAGATGATTTTGCTTTCGAAACTGTGCTCAAATTCTTTTTATCCGAAACGACTATAAAATCACCCATTATAATACACATTTCATGTACGTACAAGTAAAGTGTATTAGTATCGTTCGTGTACCAATAAGATAAACATATACTGTAGGGTAAACTTGCCTAATTCGTAACCCCTTAAAAGAAAACAGTCATATTTTCAAAATTAGTAAAAAAAACTGTATTTTCTCTGAAAAAATATTTATTTAGGAATCCTTATGTTATAATCATAATCAACTTTAACATAAATCTTATAAACTTTTTGCAAATTACCAATTTTTTTAAAAATTCAAAAAAGTACGATTTACGACCATTCTTCTTAAATCGTACTTATATATTCTTAAATCGTACTATGAGATCTATTCATTGGTTTACAGTTGAGATTTTAATATTTCTGTAAGGATAAAGTGGATAATAATGTTAAAACATAATATCAAGTGTTAGACATTAACACTTATCAAATGTCTTCGCCTATTCTTTACATTTGTAATCTGTGGTTTTTTACAGATACCCGCGCAGAGTTCATGTACCCATTCCTCACATTGAGTACATTATATTTGTATCATACTTCCTTTTATATCCCCTTCGCATATGTTACAATATTAGCTATAATTTCCATCTTTTTTTTGTTTTTTTTTATGTTCTTTTTGTGTCGTTTTGGTAGTTTTATTCATCTTTGCACTAAGGTTCTTCGTTATGGTCTTTTTCTTTGATTCTTCTATTTAGACTTTCAGTGATGATGAGAGCACCCGTAGTTTTACTTTTTATGCCTTTTGCATTTAAATTATATGCATCAATTTATAGTCAACGGATTCTTTGGAAACTTTTATTCCTAATTCGTACCGGTACGATTTAAGACTTTATGTGGAGTACGAAATAGGCGCATGAGTCGAAGAAACTTTAAAATTACCGCCAAAAATAATGTCTACAAATACGTGCTTAGGTTTACGTCTATCGAAATCGTGAATATATGCATAAATACAACATAAATACTTAGATAAACTGAACAAGATAGAATTTGAAGTATGCTCTTCCGAATTATGTAAAAAAAATAGAAAAGTAGTAGATAAAAACTAATTTTTTCAATATTTCTGTTGTTAACAGTGCGCCGGCGTATATCTTCCAGATGGTAATATGGCCGAGTAATGTTTACATTTTTTGTCACTAGAGACGCTGATTGCTATTACCGATGTTGAGATAATTATAAGCAAGGTACGATTTAAGCGCAAGTACGATTTAAGCGCAAGTACGATTTAGGCAAGTTTACCCTATACTGATGCAGTATATATGCTTATTACTAACTTAAACTATCATATAACTATTGCCCACGGCTACCAACGCGTCGAATGCTGAACCTGTTTCAGTGTACTACAGGAACCAAGCGAGGGTATAAATCCTACTGATAAATTCAAAACGATAAAAATGACAAACGTAAATTACTTTAACCACCTTTGAACTTCGTACAAGTAATGTAAGGAGAAAATCTAAGCATAGTCCACAATTCAATATGTCTTTTTAACCCCCGACGCAAAAACGACGGGGTGTTATAAGTTTGACGTGTCTGTGTGTGTATGTGTGTGTGTGTGTGTGTCTGTCTGTGGCATCGTAGCGCCCAAACGGATGAACCGATTTGGACTTAGTTTTTTTTGTTTGAAAGGTATATTAGTCGGGAGTGTTCTTAGCTATGTTTGAAAAAAATCGGTCCAAGATGGCCGCCGCCACAACATGTCGGAATACATATTTCTTCATAACTCCCTCAATATGGGTATCAAATGAAAGAGCTTGACTAGTAGATCAATTTAAAAAGTATAAAATAAAAATTAAATAAAAAAATTAAAAAACCCCCGTCACAAAAAACACTTCCAAAAAGTTGAAAATAAATTGATAAATTTTGATTCAACGGTTGCCATGTCGGGGGACCTTGAATTGTTCCATTAATATAACGGAAAGCTTAACCAGTTAGGGTCCCCCGACATGGCAACCGTTGAATCAAAATTTATTAATTTATTTTCAACTTTTTGGAAGTGTTTTCTGTGACGGGGGTTTTTTAAATTTTTAATTTTACATGTAAGCATCGAATCAAGTGCTCAAAATGAGCTTAGTTCCATGATTCCCCCCCCCCCCCCCCTTTCTTTTTCGTGCGGAAATCCCCTCGGAAGCCCCCCCTGCCGGAGCCGGAAGGAGAGGTTATGTCGGGCTCCAAATGACTAAAAGCGCACGCCGACTGTGGGTCGTGGTGCTAGGCCGGAGGTGAGGTTGTCATCGACATATCCCTCGCACCCCGGCTGACCCAGGGCCATCCCTTACGGTCTAGCCCTCCTCGGGAGGGGGGGACAACGGTGTCCCCGACTTGCCCTCAGAATGATTTTCCCCCCTTACTGTCGACTGATTGTTCTGATATTCTGATAATAATACAATTTAAATCAGTAAAACAGTTTGATTTGCTCTTAATACTGTTACAGGAGACGGGTAACGGGATCGAGCGAGATTTGACAATGTGTTCGAAATTATTCTTCTAATGCTGTGTCAAGTGACGACATATTCGTAACGATACCTTAGTTTGAAGATCATTTTGAGACTTTGTAGTCAAGATATTTCTGACGCTGACTGTACAAAACATAATACAAATACAAATACATAATACAAAGTCGCAAATCGCGATAGGATCCGTTTAATAAAGTTTTGTTTCAATTACTATTCATGCTTACATTGCGGTAAACGGAGGGAATAAAATTAAAATATAAATTTTCTCTCGAGATGGCAATGACGAATGATGATAGGGCACAGGAAGCAGTTACGGTTATTGCTGATACCCTACGCGGTGAACTCACGCGCCTAAGCGGAATCGTAATTAGTGTGTTGGTTTTAATAATTTTATGGTAGGTGAGTTGTTCAAATATTAGGTTTCAAAATAAAGTCTTAGCGATTAAGAAGTGAAAAATTTTAAAAGTCCAGACTTTCGCGATTCAGTGAGAATGCTCTGACCACTGAATCACCCGGCCCCACCCGAACTAATCCAATTTTTTTTTTATAAAATCCTTCTTTGGGGTGAAGTTAGAGCCATCTACCGACATCCAGACAACCATAGCCTGCCTGCGTCGATCCTTTTTATTAACTTAACCGATTTGGATAGTAAGCATACTAAAATTGCTTTGAAAGTTTTCGATTAAATAAGTTTTAGTTTTGGATTGCTTAGGAAGTGGTTTCTATCGTAGATCCATACTAATATTTTATATGCGAAAGTAACTCTGTCTGTCTATCTATCCGTCTGTCTGTCTGTCTGCCTGTATGTTACGCTTTGAAGCCTAAACCACTGAACCGATTTTAATGAAATTTAGTATAGGGGCAGACTATGTGCAAATTGGTTTTGAAAAAGAAGATTTTCTTAAACATACCACAATCTTTTGTTATTGATCTAAATAAACGTGACATCAGTTGTTTAACATTTTTTAATATAGTTTTTCTAACTGGGATTAAATAAAATTCACATTTCAAATACGCTTTCTATTGAAAACATCAATATTGAATCCTATGGAATGTTGAATTTGACAATTAGCCTATAAGTTATGTTATGTCATTATATTATATGATGCCAAAATACTGGAACACGTTTGTTAATCTTATTGGATCTCATTAAGAATGATATAATCGCTCGGGTTTTTGATAATATGATGTTGAGACTTTTTAGAGTTTATTGAATGGCACGATAGATTATTATTGAGTTTTTTTGTGATTATTTGTTACCTAAGCGGTATTAAACTTACCATGAAATCCTAAATCCTTTTGAAAAGGTAGATGTAATATTTATGTTACCTAAATCACACATGTATTGTGTCAGTAGCTTAATGGTGAAGGAGTCGGCTTTACGATCGAGAGGTGCCGGGTTCGAATCTTGGCCATTACATTACCGACGTGAACCCAGTCCTAGCTTAGTTGGAGGGGTTAAAGGGTATATTAGTCATTTCGGATCTATTTTTCTTAAAAAAAAAACTAAGTACCTAACTTAGTCCTCGTAGCAAGAATGAAACACACGAATTCGCAAAAAAAAATCTGCCAGTGTCGCTCGGTATTGATTTACTCCATGCTCGGGATGATGTTAGGATTCTAAAGATAGCAGTAGGTACTATCAAGCATTAATAATATAAATAAAAAAATAAAATAAAATAAAAATCATTTATTTCAGTTTCAGTCCACTTACACCTCCTGTTATGGGATACTGCCATCTAGCTTTCAGAACCCTGGAGGTAAAAGTCTGCCCCAGAGCCAATTAGCTGTTCTACCAGCGCACATATCACCTATACATGCACCCTAAAACATAGTCTAAGTAGACTATTGGAAAATCACACTAATACTCGGTCATATTGTAAACAGAAAAATTAATAACAATGTAGAAAGCGTATCCTGAAATAGTGTTCATGATCTAAATCCCCAGTTTTCCAGTAACAAAACTAACGAGCAGTTTCACTAAAAGAAACGCACATGGGTGTAATGGTACACATCTGTTACTAGTAATGACTGTCGATAGCACCTGCTGATTACTGTATATTTTCTATACAAGCGCTATTACTGTAATCTTAGTGATGGGAAACACCGACTTAGTGAATATCGATTCAGATCTGTGTTCTGGTATTTTTAGTCCCGTATTTCGAATTGTGATCAGTTTTTATGTTGATCAAACTATCAGTTTTATAAATGTAACGATACATTTATTTAAATTAAGTTTTAATTAAATCACGGTCGCGGTCAAATGGTGACTTAAATGTGGAACTTTAAGCTATAAGTAAGATATAAACATTGTTCAAGTGAGGTAATTAGTTCAAAGAAGGAATTTTAAAAGTATTTCTGTTAACTCTATTCAAGTTAGTGAGTTCATGTCGTTAACATCGATTTAATTAGCGGTGTCAGAAGTCGCTCGATGAATAGATATGAGGCGATCGAACGCGTATCCAGTTGTAATTCAAAGTATTTTAGGTTACCACGTCTCAGGTGCTTTAAAGTCTTTCTATCGTAATACTTTATGTAGACAAAGGTATTTGAACCATACAGCATTGTATTCTTAATAAATAATAAAGGCCAAACGTCAAAAGGATACTAGAATCGTAATTAAACATTTCGTAATTTATACTGATTAACTGGTGGGGATTGGAGGAGGACAGCCGAGGTTCGGGTTAAGTGGCGTGTCATGGGAGAGGCCTATGTCCAGCAGTGGGCTGCCGCGGGCTGATGATGATGATGATTTGAAACTACCTATATAAAATAATAAGGTGCCAGGGGATAGGGATTAAAATAATCAATGTAGATTATCCTGTTCTTCCAAATACACATCAAGTAGAGATCATCGCCAAGAGATGTTTAAATTCCACGAGCAATCGGCAATAATACATCGAAAACTGTTCCTAATCATAAACAAAACCTGTTACTGCCTAATAAATATAAACGATTTAACGAACTAGTTACAAAAAAAGTCGTATTTTGTCATCCAACTGTCATAACCCCATCACTAGCTGACGTTCATATGTGTAACAATCGCGTGCGCGACTAACAACTAAACATTAGAGAATAATAGAAAAACAAATTGAATTAACAAGATTTTCTCCAACCACATAGAAATTATGTTGACCGCAACGCACATTGTTATTATGGTAATTTTGAATCGCTTGACGCGTTGCTGTTCGGTTATTAAGAAGGGTGATTATTGTTTTATTTTTCTCTTTAGATTCGGTTCGAGTTTTGGGTCGGATGTTACAAATTATTTATTTTTTTATGGTAGAAAGGAATGTTTGGATGACGTGGTAGTGCGTGGTTATGATTTGTAATGGAATATAATATGTAGGTAAATGTATCACTGAAAGTTTTAAGGTTATTTATGAAGATTGGTAACAGTGAAATGGATCTAATTGACGAATAAACATGGGATTCCTTTACTAATAATAATATCGTGCCGGTGTTGCCGACATTTTATTTATTTAAATACTGTTATACCTATTCTCATTATTATATGACTTTAATTGTAATAGTACAACGAGTATAATCCTGCACATATCTACTGAGTTCACATGTAAAATTTTAAACTATGGAAGTAATTCTAACTAAATTGCTGTAATTACGGCATAATGTTTAAATAGGAACGCAAAATTCCTTATTTGTATGTTAATCTAGGTTAATAATTTTACTATAATTTTTTTTTATGTATTTTAATTATCTTGAGACGAGACATTACATTCGTCCATATTTAGTCTTAAGAAATCACTTTTTGTAAATTGACGTCTGTAAAATAAAATAAATAAATAAATAAATATTCCACAACATTTCACACAACGCTATCTAGACCCATGGTAAGCATAGCTTAACTAGCTTGTGTTATGGAATCTAGAATGCGGATAAACATACTTAGATACTTTTTTTTTTTGTAAATACATACATACTATACATAGAAACACCAAAAAAAAATGCAACAGTAGAGTGTGTTGCGCTGTTTCTTCTCCACTGGTGCCTAGGAAGCGGTGGCAGACTTAGTTTAAAGCAGAATTTGACGTCAAAAAGCTGTAGTAGTGCTACACAATTTTGAATATATACTTTGACTTTGACTTTGAACAGAAATATTTTATAACAAGTCTGGCTTAGAAACCTAATTCAAGACCACTCAAATATAAGATGTAAAATCACCAAACAAGCAGTTACAATCAATAATTACGATAATTAACCTAGGTTTTATTTACAATACAGTGTAGTACTACCTACTTACTACCTTCATTATTTCCAAAGTAAATATTACAACATTCTATACCCACTTAATCAAAAGTACGATTTTGCAGTGTCATACCTATATGTACACGTCAAAGTGACATAAGTGGTATTAAAAACCACTACTATTCAAATAAACATGTATATTTTTAGTAACAATCTTTTTTGAGTGTCAGAGCATTGGCCAAGTACACCATTTCATCGATTAGTATCGATTAGTTTGTGTGATATTTCTCGATTAACAGCTCCTAATGAAGTTGGCTTTGTACGCTACTAAAGTTCATTAAAATCTGACCATTAAACGACGTAATGTATCCTCATCTCTTGCTATAAAGGAAAGCTAACGACCCACTTAAAACATGTTATTACGATTGGTATCGATACAATATATTTAATGAAGAAAACTGTCAAGCAATTATGGACCCTTTTGTTCCTCAAAATGGAGTGTAGGTACTTATAAAAAATCCTGTATGATTGACTGTTAATTAATCCCTAAATAAAATACCTAATATAATATGATGAAATAGGAAGAGGACGGTTACTTATTTTTTTAATTATTAATGGGAACGGCCTGCCTATACTTACTCGTATAATTCAGCCTAGATAAATGAAGACCGAAGAAATAATATATATTATAATATTGTAGGTAGATAGGTACGTATAACTCAGACTTTATTTTTTTTAAATAAATATTTGGTACTAAAAGTAAAAGTAAAATATATGGTACTTTCCAAAACCTTTTTTACCAAACTTAAATTAAACACATTTTTTTTTCTTTTTAAAAACAATTATGGAATTTAGTAAGATTCTGTGAGTCTAACTGCAGGGTCATTTTGAATTTTACCTATGATATAATTGGTGTAAACGCGTCCTTATGTGATTTAAATCTTATCGGGGATTTCCGCACGGAAAAAAAGGCAGTCCATTAAAATTTATTATAATAATTCAACTAATAATTATTAAATAAACCCTTTAAATACCCATTCACCACCCCCATTTTTTAACCTCAGTGGTTTTTGATGTACACGCATAATGTGTGCAAAATATGTTTTTTTTACTAAGATAAATAAAACAAAAAAAGCATTTGGAAACTCCATCAAGTTTCACCTCACCGGATCTAACGTGAAGGCCAAATAGTATCCCCCATTTTTTAATAGATTGAATTAAATATCTTCATTGTTGAATAGTACCAGTCTGTATTCAGCTTTACAAACGTATGGAGGATAACCTGAAGGTGTTATTAACTGCCCGTATGAGGCGGCTATTCTATTATTTTCTCTAACACGTATAATGTATTGGTAGAGATATTTCATCTAATGCTTAACGTCCTCGGGTCTTCGAGGCCAAAGGAAATATTTTGTGCTTAATGTATTCAGCTTTGGAGATACCTTTATAATACGTCTGCATATATAATAATGTTTTGTACCTTTGGAGAAGATAACAAATTTGATAATTTGAAATATTGAATGGTTAAATGAGAAAGTTAAACTTTATTGTATATTTGATAGTGATTCAGGTGTGGCTCAATAGCTCAGTTGAAAGAGCATTCCCCCTGTAAGGGAAAGGTCGTGGGTTCAAGACCCACTCGAGCGCTTCTTTTTCCCGATGTATTTTGAATTTATTGTAAATAGTTTTGGTAGAAGTTTATTTATTGACAACTAGGTTTTGCCCGTGGCTTCGCCAGCGTGACTATCGGTTATCGCGACCAAACATAGCCTATGTCCTTACTCAAGGTCTAGTCTACCCTTATACGAAATTTCATCAAAATCGGTTCAGTGGTTTAGGTGTTAAGGGTAACATACAGACAGACAGAATTACTCTCGCATTTATAATATTAGTAGGGATTAGTAGGAATGCATCCAATATCATTATCTATAGCACCTCTCTCGCGTTATGTATATAATCATAGGCATAATCGAAGCAAAACCGTACATATCGATGTGATTTTGCTCTGCGATTGCCTAAGTAGCTTTAGTAACTATTTGACGACACTAACACAAAACTATGCGAGAGCTGGACAGATGTGGACATGTGAGGTGTCATTTGATTCGCTCTGATTGTGTGAGTGACACCAGGTATATTAAAATTTCGAGAAAATCAAAATGGTGGATTTTTGGCGCCAAAACGTATGTTGTTAAATTTTATTTTGAGTCGAACTTATCGAGTAGTGTATCAAAATGATGGAAATTAGAAGGAGATTACAAAAAATATAAATGTAATATCATAACTAAAAAGTATAAAATTAAACAAATGATTAAAAAATGAATAAAACCCGACTTTTTATTTCAGTTTATGATAGGCAAATGGGTACCGCCTAAAATCAAACTTATTTCGATCTTTTCTTTTCGATATTCTTAGAAACGCTCAAACCAACGTATAGTTCCAACGGGAACAAGCACTCTCGTTGTAAAAGTTGTTGAAAGAAAGAACACCTAATTCAATATCCGAGATACTCTCAACACACCCGATTGTTTCGTACCACTTTCTTCGCACGCGTCAGCGCAATAAAATGTCGGTAATTTCATTATTATCTGGTTATTGGGTGTTTGAGGCCGTTTGTTGAACACACGTGCAATCACAACTAACATTATAATGTACGCCTGTAGAGTTTATAAGTGTTAACATCGTGTATGGGTGTTCCTAAATACACAGATAGTGATACATTTTGAGTTCTTAGATGGATAGAGATTGTTATAGATAGATAGATAACTCTTCATTGTACACCAACATCAGATTACAGGAGGTAATTTGTATATGAATATGGATTACAGTATTATCGTTAAATGCACGATGGGCGGCCTTATCGCTAAATGCGATCTCTTCTAGGCAACCGAGGCTGGAGAAATATTCAGTAACACGCACGTCAGAGTTGTGGTGTAGCTGTCACATTCAAATATATATCACGCAATGTGACATAATAATATGTATGCACTGTAAGGGACAACGCAGTTTTAATTTTGAGATGACAAATCTGGCAAAAATGATTGTAACATCATTCATTCCGCGACGTATAGTCTGCCATAGAACTTCTATCAAGATGAAGCCTCATCCGTAGCATTCCTCTAGCAGCTCTAATCTTACGTACAGCAAAAGTTATGATACTTTGGTTATCCTGCGGATTTCCTCGTCATGAAATCTCTCTAGAACTTTTACTTTCAAAAATATTAATTCGTACACTACCAACAAATGCAGTTGCTTAATACATGTGATATTATGTTCCATTACTTTCACTTATATGGAAACATTATCACTAATAAATGCGATGCGATGCAATCTATTAATATAATTAACATTTGCTCTTAGAGAAATTCTTACATACTTAGAGTGTTGGTCATTAATTATAAATAAAAATTAATTGCACTTAAATAGTATCGATTATATTCAACAAAATTATGTTCTCTAACAATTCATTCACTTACTATATCAACAATTTCTCTTAGATCGACTCTCTTCTTAGAACTACCATTCGTATGCATAAATTCATTGGCTGTCAAGATAGTGGTATAATTACAAGATATAATTGAATCATTGCCATTAAAAAGTAGCTACAAAAGCGTTCGACGTTTGAAGTTAAAATATAAATTACAATTTGTTCAAAAATTACTCTACCTTTTTGTCATTCGTTCGTTTGAGTGTGTCTTGTTTTGCGAATTTCTTGTTGACGCGTGGGAACGAAATGTGCTTGCAGTGCTTGCACCGTGGTTCCTGGAACGTGCGCTCGCGATTCATCAAATCGTTTTTGTACACAGATCATTGAATGAGCATGTGTAGATGTTCCTTTTCCTTCATGCAGGTATTGTGTGTAGCTGTAAAATAGAAATACAGACATTTTAATATTAGTTTGATGGAAAAATCTATGAGTAGGTAATTCATAAAATAATTGATTCAACCATTTTAAATCTACATTTAATTTAGTGCCAAAGAGAAGATTATTAATATAGAAAAACAAATGACAGATGACTATTATTGTGTCAAGAATACGACGTAATTGAATAATGGATAGCAAACATCAATGAGAGATGTTAAATAGAGCGTGCCAGATTTTTTTGCGTATCATTTGTAGTGCAAGAAAAGTTATATTTGCTGCGTCACAAGAATAATTATTTAAATTTGATGAAGTGACCACTCGGGAAAAATTCACGGCGATGAGTATTCAATAATAGGGAACCATAATTTATCAACGTTTAGAAATTTCATTCTAAAAGTAAAAGTCAATGAAGAGGTGATCGTTATTTTACATACCATTGATCTGTGGCTAAGATTGGACGCTCATTTCATAATATTGAGTATCACTTTTATATCTCAAAGCTTCGGCGATGAATATAGATAAGGTCTTTAATAGCGCCAAAACAGCAGATGAACGTGTTAGCTTTCCATATCGTTATATTTAATTGCGTGTGGTCTTTTAAGAAGTGTAAGCGGTCATTTTACGTATATTGGATTAGTATCGCTACCATGACGAGCTTTCAGAGGGAAAGGAAAGGACCTATGTGCTTATGTGTAGGGTGTACAGCTAAATTTTACTCCTTTTAGACTACTACGACATTGTGTGATGCTCATAGTACAGTACATCGTGGTAAGCCCAATGTTTACCAATAAACTGCTAATTTCAGAGTCTCTGGGGTCTCACTACTGCAGACTTCATAGTATAATAATTTTAATAAAACACTTAATTATAGGCAATTTCCAATGTATATTATTAAACTGACTGAAAGGAATACAAAATAGGTATCGATTGCGCACCACTACTTGGTAATCAACAAGAAATCCAGTTCTCTTGCTGCTGTCAGTACCTACTAAAGGGTTTTGTGTTGTAGGTACAAAACTCCCTCTTCCAAAAAAAGGTCTACGTATCTGATTTAAATTTTACTCTTTGAAATACGTCACCATGTGCCAAGTATACCAATCTTCCAATTTTCGTGTAAACATACCGTTCAAGAATTATTCTTTGGTCGTTTATTATGAATGTACACGGTTTTCCTTCGAAGAAATCTCTCGTAACCCGTCTGCATCTCGTCGGGAATTGTACAGGAAATAGTTGCTATTGCTATTCATAAATTATATCGTTAAGCAATTATCGCCTTTATAACAATGGTTGAAAGGTTTATACTACGATTAATAGTCCTAGACGTTTGTTTCTATATAAAAAATCATTACGGTTGGCTTTTGCATAATCTCTTAATTGATGTTGATGGAAAATGTAATGTTATTGTTTCTTTTTATCTCGCGATCAATGATTGTACATACCAGGGATTTGTATTTTAATTATGAGAGATTGTTGTAAGAGATTGCAGATTAAGATACTGGCGTGAAAAAGGTGGGACTTGGTTTATTTTATTAGTTTATATGGCAGCGATCGTAAATAACTTGATTATGTTTATAACGTATAATTAATCACATCTTTGCATTTGCGTTTCTAAGCACTTTCAGAGGATTATCTGGATTGTGGATTAGCTTATTTATTATTTAGTTTTTTAATTCATATCCATACTATATAATATTATAAATGTGAAAGTAACTCTGTCTGTCTGTCTGTCTGTATGTTACGCTTTCACGGTTAAACCACTGAACCGAATTTGATGAAATTTGGTATTGGGATAGATCAGACCTTGAGAAAGGACATAGGCTATGTTTTGTCGCGATAACCAACATCCACGCGGACGAAGCCACGGGCATAAACTAGTACTAAATAATTTTGAACATTGAATTTTCTTAATTTTTTATCAACAGTGAACCTTTTCCCAACTCAGTTGGGGTCGCCTAATTATATTCATTTTTATTGTATAATATTTTGTCTCGATTTACAACATGATATTTGATATTACAAAACCTTTCGTTTGAGAACCTTTTCAGAGGTTTTTAGAAAGATATACTTACCTTCTATTTCGTTTATAAATTTTAATCAACGTACCTATCTATTGCGGAAGAAATTAAAGATAAAGGTAACCATTCAAACACTTCTCTCGTTGCGTTGACTATTGGCGTAGGCCTTATTTGTTTCCTTAGCAATAAAACGTAGTCCGAGATAATGATAACAGGAATTTAAACCTCAACCTCTTGAAACTATGTACAATCACCATGAGAACGATGTTGACGACCAGAGTGCTCACCCTCTTCCAGTTGACCGATTGTTCTGATATTTGGTACACGCCTTTATTTTAGACAATACTACCATATAAATCAATAAAATAGTTTTATTTGTTTTTTTTTTTTATAAAGGACACGTCAATTTGACTTCACCTCGCCTGATGTTAAGCTAAAGGCAAAGTTTCGGATTGAGACCAGTTAACAGTGGTGGCACTCAGCTTGACGGCCTCATCAGATGTGCCTTTTCACGGCCCGCTTAAAGGACCCGGGACTGTAGGAAGAAGGAAACACGTGAGCTGGCAGGGAGTTCCAGATCTTAGTGGTGCGGCATAGGAATGAGTCACGTGTTCTTAATATAGAGTTCTTAAAATCATTCGTCAAGATATTTATGACTCTGACTGTGCTTATAATGTCCGTTAAATAAGATTGGATTTCATCAGTGACATAGTTTAGTACAGGTTAAATTATGTTATCGAACTGCAGTCAATGAATTTCATTGATTAGAATGTGACAATCATTTTATCATATTGGAGGAAATTTAAAGCTGAAATTAGAATAGTATTTATTAATTTTGGCTTTTTGTGTTAAGTGTATTGCTGGGGATTGTCAAGAAGATGAATGAAGTTGAAGTTAAAATTATATTGCATTAAGATCAAAGTTCTTCCCATCATTTTTTTTTGTTAACTTAGGTTAATTATTTTATAATAAGTTTTTTTTATTTACTTTAATTATTTTGACACGAGACAAATGCACATTCGTCCATATTTAGTCTTAAGAAATTACTTTATTGTAAAATGACGTCTGTAAAATGCTACAGTGGAGTTTGTTGCACCGTTTCTTCTCCACTGGTGCCTAGTTTTAGGCAGAATTTCACGTCAAAAAGTTGTAGTAGTGCTACACAATTTTGAATAAATACTTTGAATTTGAATCAAATAAACCACTCATTCTAGGATTACATTAAACATAAAACATAAATCCATGAACACAAACAAAAATATACAAGAAAATTATGCGTTTACCGACGTTAAATTAAAACCTTCATCTTGTTGACAGACGCGGGTGAGAGCAGGCGAGCTATGGCCAATGGAGAGGCCGGACGGCATGCCAGTCATACAGTCATTAGAAGTCATGTGCGGGAAGGACCACATGGATGTGCACCTCACCTTCTCACATCCCTTCGAGGGCATCGTCTCGTCCAAAGGTATGTCGAATACTTGCATGTCTATTACAAAACTTTTTATTTATGTCCTTATAAAAGGTGCTATGGCTATTTAAGGTAGTTGTTAGTCAGTACGATGAATGTATTATATTATTGCCACATAAGGTTTAAATAGCCACTTTTTTTTAAAAGAATATTAGAACCGAAGTTACTAATATTCCATCTAACCCCTCCAACTAAGCTAAATTGCTTGTGCTAGGAGTGGGTTCACGTTGGTAGTGTAATGGCCAGGATTCGAACCCAGGACCTCTCGGTCGTAAGGCCGACTCCTCAACCACTAAGCTACCGACGGTACCCACAAGATATAGTTTTTTTTGTGTTAAGAAAATATAGGTACACATATTGAGAACACTTGTACTTCTTCCACAGTATTTATTATTTTGAACCTGACCGGTTTCGCCTTACGGCATTCTCTTCTTCCTCCTCTCTCTTACGGTTTACAGTTAGACAAATATAATAAATACAGTGGAAAAAGTACAAGTGTTCTCAAAATGAGTAACAATTAATTCCACCAAGTGCCATCAATCAACAGTATAAATAGTATAAAATATAGGATATTTTTAGTATCTCCAGCAAAGTTCAATTGCTTGTGTTAGTAGGTTCTTGTTCGTAATGGCCAGGATTCGAACTCGTGACTTCTCGTTATAAGGCCAACTTCTTTAGCCATAAGCTACTGACGCTTTACTAGATCCATTCATCATGGGGTCAAATTAGGATTCAGCGGCGGCGCGCTGAATAGCGCGCCTCCCCATTCCGGGGGCGATTTGAGGACACCGTTGTCCCCCCTCCTGAGGTGGGCCAGATCGTAAGGGATTGCCCTAGGTCAGCCGGGGTGCGAGGGATATGTCGATGACAACCTCACCTCCGGCCTAGCACCACGACCCACAGTCGGCGTGCGGTTTTAGTCGGTTAGAGTCCAACATAACCTCCCCTTCCGGCTCCGGAAGGGGAGGTTAGAGAGGTATCCGAGGGGAATTCCGCACGAAAAAAAAAAGGGGTCAAATTAGGATTAAATTTCAATTTATCATTACTATGTTTAATCATTTGCGGATATCGCGAAATTACAATATTTTCATCATCTACCTACTTCATATATTAATATTCTGATCTTATCTATAACTTTGCCTCTTAACAACATTCAATGACTCTTTAATGTTTCAATTTGTTTCAAGGCATTTATACAATTTCTTTGGAAACCACTTGCTCTATTTCGTTTTAATACTACATTACACGTAATAACTTGGAAAGTTGGGATGATCTTACATACATACAAGAGATCCAATCACCAAATATTTATAGCTTCTCTTGCATAAGATAAGCCGACATCACTAAAATACGTTTAATAGTCTGTAATATAAGTGAGTTCTTAATTTAAAGTATCCACTAAATTTTGTCAACACCGCCGCCTGCGTTGAATGAAGTTTTCAAGATTCATATCTATAGTCCATATATTTTCGTGTTAAAAGGTAACCAGGTTATGGGCCCGTACGGCTCATAACCTATTTGATACTTGTTTGCTGCGTGAAAGAAGAACAAAACTAGAAATGCATTTCATATCAATAATATCAGCCTATTAAATCTCTATGTTTAGTGGAGAAAAACTTTCACAGATGATTAAATTTTCACTATCAAAGTGCATGACTTAAGCTAAATTGTTAACGTTAAGAGTGGATTCAAGTCGGTAGTAATGTCGGAGGTCAGACGCATGACTTTTTGATCGTAGAGCCTTAGCCACTAGCTTTTTACTTCAATAGTTATACCTCTTGTATTACACTTACCAGTGTTCTGGGAAATTGTTTGTCATGATACTAATAGCAATTTTTGCCATCGCTCTATCTGCCACAGAAGAAACACCATCAAAATTGTAAAAAAACAAGTGTTAGATCCCTTAATAATAATACCTTGACCAACTCGGCTACCGCATCAAGGCATTCCCCCTGTAAGGGAAAGATCGCGGGTTCGAGGCCCACCCGAGAAGATTCATTTTTCACAATATAGTCGATTTGTATAGTTAGCATACTTAATGCTATAAAATTCATTAAAAAATTATAGATCACAATATTTCCTCGTAATAGATTGCCTCGAAACGAATTTCCTTTCACGAAAAGTCTTTAAATTAACCTGAGCAAACCGCAAGCCATTGTTTTCTACATGCTTTGTGTCTTTCAAGAAAGAATTTTTACATGGTTTCTTATGAGCACGTTATTTCTCTTATTATTGCAAATGTTTGTATGATATAGTAACCTCATTACATCAGACAGATCTTTACCATGTTAGTGGTACGAAGCTCACATTATATATTATTTAGTACAAGTCCATAACATAGTGACAAGCACGTACTAAGAGGAAAATGTTAGAAACTAGCGAGTATTCAGACCTGCACTAATTGTCGTAAGTAATTGCTAAGGTTTCACTCACAATTATGACGGATACATACTTAGTGAATTATTAATAACGCACGCTCCAGTTGTCGAGCTTTTAGTTGTGCGTTTACTGTTATACACACTACTTAAAACAGTTTTGTTTAATTAAATTTGTGAATATACAGTCATTTAATTGATATTCAGACGATGTACGATGAACCCTAGAGAGGAAGACCTACTTCGGTCTGATTTTTTAATAAACCGTATTCGCGAGGAGGTCGTACTTGCATTTAGAGAGGTAGTAGGGCATTTTTTTTTAATGTGAGGGAAAATCCTTCATGGATGCTATGCCGGATTCCTACTGACTAAAAACCCTCACATACCGCCCAACAGCCTACGGTTGGGAGCCCCGGGTAAGCTGTCAGATAGATGTCCCAGCACTGCCATCAGACCTAAGGAGACCACTGCGGCCTCGCCTAGGGGGTGGTTCGGGTGCTATCCCGCGTCTATAGGGGGTTTTTGGGTGTTATCCCAGTTCTTATTGGGCTAGACTGCTGAGGTGGTAGGGCATTCGATTGCCACGTCTGTGGTCGTAGGTTCAATGCCCGGTTGGTGCAAATACTTCTATGCATTTATGTCTCCGGGTGATATCGATGGACTAAGGTAGTACTATAATATCGTTGTCTAATTTTGACACGTAAGTGTGAAAAGCCTTTAGAGTTTGTATTGAATATAGTATGTGAAAGGAATGTAGAACTATTTATTCATGGAATTACTTCACTAACTTTGAGTGCCGCCTCTACTCACACGTTACTCGGGAATGCTCGACTTCAAGTCTTACATTTTATCAAGGAGTAACGAATCCAGAGATGTCGGAAACAGGTGCGGTTCTCCACTTCACACTTGCATCCGATGGGTCTGGGCACTGACTGACCTCCGTCCCCCATGAGCGCGGGCCTGGGGGTGACGGGTGGAGCCGCCTGTCACCCCAGCAGAAGCATGTCACGGCGGCGGCGCGCTAAATAGCGCGCCTCCCCTTTCCGGGGGCGAGTTGGGGACACCGTTGTCCCCCCTCCTGAGGAGGGCCAGACCGTAAGGGATGGCCCTGGGTCAGCCGGGGTGCGAGGGATATGTCTTTGACAACCTCACCTCCGGCCTAGCACCAAGACCCACAGTCGGCGTGCGGTTTTAGTCGTTTCGAGTCCGACATAACCTCCCCTTCGGCTCCGGCAGGGGGGGTATACAAGGGGATTTCCGCACGAAAAAAAAAAAAAAAAAAGGTAGGTTAGAAATTAGTAGAGCTATAACCGTTAACCTTCAATAATTACGAATATTAGTCATGCTATTGTATGATTATGTTGCCAGATTAGTGAAAATATATACAAGATTTATTCTAACAAAATCTACCGATAATGCCGCCTATTGTGCTAACTTACTATAATCCTTACTATTATATTTTGTTATCTGATGTTGGTGTACAATAAAAAGCTGTCTATCTATCTATTTATCTATCCTCCTGCCTTATCCCATATTCATTTGGGGTTGGTTGGTTGTAGTCATCCTCTATTATACTTAATGCTTTTTTTACAATAACAACCAGGGTAATACTGAATACATTGTAATAAAAGTGGTATATTTTGTTATGATAAGACGAAATTCTGTGTTAATGGATAGAAACTTGTGTATGACAGACAGCATTTAAAGTCTATGTTCGTATGTTTCTCCTTTCTAGTCTACAGACTTTTTCTAAATACATTTCAGGTTAAACCTAGACATCTGCAAACAGATCTAGAGACTAAGTAGAACTCTAGAAATGGCTACAATTATAACTGTTATTTTTATGACATCTTATGTGGCTAGAAGTAGCGGAGCCTTTTGCGGTCCGTACCGTGCTGTACGGCATTCCACCGCGTACTAATCTTGGTATCGTGCCATTATTTTTAAAGTCAGCATTTGTGCGGACTATAAAGTCCTCTAAGGAAAGCATTAGAGTATTAGAGCATTCCTTAGAGGACTTTATAGCGATCTATTTTCCTGATGAACAAATTGCATTGCATAAAAAATGGTAATTAACTCAGTTAGGATTGTTATAATGTGGATATCGTACTTTGGCATGGAAGGGAGATGTGTAGGGAGGAATTAAACTCCAAAAAAATTTCAAATAAGTTTCTGAATTTTAATGTTGAATGGAATTGGAACCATTCATCGAGTTTATGTTAATTTTCGGTGTTATTTTTGTTCCGTATCTAATTTAGATTTAGTTGAATTTAGATACCGCATTATAAATACTGCGTAGGTTGCTATTTTTCGGTTTAGGAAAATAACTCTTATCTCATTAAGCTGTTCACTTTGAAGTGATTTGGGGCTTTCAACTACTATCATAATATATATCATAGGGTTAATGATTATCATCTGCGATTTATAACCTCCGCTATATAAAATAGGCTTCTATCAAGTACTGCCTATAGATGTTTATGACAAACCAGCCCATCACTAATACAATTTATGTCTCTCCCAAACTCATAAATAATATCTAACTAGACAGGTACGCGGTAACATTAAATTTAATTACAAAGTCAATTTATTTGCATTTTTTTTGTTATAAGTTTATGAAACTTGATATAAATTAATTTTGATAAATTGATGTGGGTATTTCAAAACAAAATTAACAGTAAGTTGTTAGTCATAGGGTATATGTGGCCCTCGAACTAACAATAACGGTATAGAATTTATATTGGTATGTGCTAGTTAAGTGGTATGGGTAGTGGACTGCTGAGACGAGGTCTCGGGTTCGATCCCAAGTTTACCATGGCACACACCAATGACTTTTCGATGCATTTCGAAGTTATGTGTGTATTAATCGCAGGTTTATAAGTGCCCGGTTAATGGCAATAGGCTCGCCACCTAGTACATTGGGACCTAAACATAAACTGGCGAAATGTGGGTGCTAGCACCTCTGCCTTCCCCTTCGGGGAATACAGGCGTGAGTTTATGTTATGTAATTAATATTGGTATTGGAAGCGAAACCAGCCTCTCTTGCAAGCTTATAGATCAAAGTGTTAATACGGACAAATGTCCCTTAAAATTAGTCCCTCTAACTTTGACTAGCCTAATGGCCATGCTGACTGACGGATCTAAGTTAATGAAAGTTTGACTTCTTGGTCCCAAACGGGGTTGCGCCGTTGCGCGGTCAGACGACAGTTATCCTGTACAAGCCAAGTTGGAAATCAGACCATAGGCTCCGAAGTACTTACAATCTTTGGATGCACCCTGGAATAACGCACATAACATAAATAATTTAACTTAGCTGGAGGGGACAACGGTAATTCATTATTATAATTTGAAGCAAGCTCAAAGGGGTCTAAAATAAGGTCAAACGGGTGTTTTTGTGTTAGGGTCCGAGCAAGATATAGTGTAGGATATTGTAAAGTAGCTGTAAATACGGGTAATCTTCAAAAAAGTGCCGTCCTAAATCCGTGATGATATTTTCCAATTCATCTTTACGAAGAGTTAGTAGTAGCCTTAAAATTTATTCAAAGGTACATGTTATCACAGACCACGATAAATCTAGATTGCAGTAAGTCTTAATAGGTTTTCCTAGTAATTACTCTATTTACCTTACTAAACATATTGTAATGAGTATAGCGGTTTTGAGTGCAGACTGTACATAATTAGCAATTACCATAAAGGTCTAGACATTAATTGTGTATATACATTCAGTACATCGTTTTCTCCATGGTACTTTAGTACTTGTACTTAATGATTTTACTCTACAGGTTAAAATCTACTAAAATAACGTTTTATGAAGTGACCCGAAACGAGAATAAAAAATAATGCGGGACGAATCAAGAGTTTTTAGGAATGCGAGACGAAAACTTGGGACGAAACAGGAATAAGAAAAAAATATAGTGAATTAAATGTTGATGCAATTAATACCTATATAATTTTTTTCTAGACATTTGAATTAGATAAAATCAACATCCAGGATTACAACTTAGGCGCGTACTGCATATCCACGACAACTCCAAATTGCGGATAAAATATTGTATTTAAGTACATAATTAAAACAACATTGAATTTAGCAAAAAATATAATTATACTAGCTTTTTCCCACGGCTCCGCCCGCGTGGATGTTGGTTATCGCGACCAAGGTATAATCTACTCTTTTACCAAATTTCATCAAAATCGGTTCAGTAGTTTAGGCTTTGATTTATAACAATGATACTGTATTTAAACCAATGTAATATGTAGACTGTCTCAACCTAATCTAGGGGTATAGACAACTGTAAATTTTCACCAAACGGGAATATACTCTTGACCTCTATCACTCTACCCATATGTTTTCATATTCATACACCGTGATTATCTTATTAAAACAATCATCAATATGATCTACGTGCATCTCATAATGATCTAAAATGGCTTCTTCATCCTATCTAACAATGCTTGTAATACATTCGCAGGTCAGCACGGTGACCCAAGATGTGTGTACGTGCCGCCCTCTACAGGACAGACGTACTTTTCGTTTCGGATCGCGTACGCCAAGTGTGGGACCAAACCAGGTATGTACTAATAATTTAATTATAAAATAGACCAGTGGTCGAGTGGCCACCTCAAAATTTAGAAGGGACGAATGGGCACAGGAGACTAATTCCAGGGGACCAGTGACTGACCCCTTAATTTTATTTGTCTAGGGTTTGGCTTTATTTTTAAACGACACGTCAATTAGATCACCTCGCCTGATGTTAAGGTAAAGGCAAAGTCTCGGAAAGAGGGTCACCATCGTAAACATGTACCATGTTAACAGTGGTGGCACTCAGCTTGACGGCCTCATTAGATGCCTTTTCACGCCCCGCTTAAAGGACCCGGGACTGTAGGAAGAAGGAAACACATGAGCTGGAAAAGAGTTCAAGGTCTTAGTGGTGCGGCATAGGAATGAGTTACTGAAACACTTAGTAACGTAATGTACCAACTTTTGTCTGAGAGAGAATCACTGCAGGGACTCTTTGATTAGTTGACACTATAAAAGCGTCCTCAATCGGACTTCTATTTTTTTTTTAATGATTTTTTATAGTATATATTGCACTTACTTTTTAAGTACTTTTTTAAAGAACTTTTTAAGGATTGGCTCAATAGCTCAGTTGGAAGAGCATTCCCACTGTAAGGGAAAGGTCGTGGGTAAAGTCCGACTTGAGCGCTTCTTTTTCCCGATGTATTTCGGACATCTACTTCTTATTCAATACAGAGCGACCGGTTCTTGAATTTCAAATGCAAGATGTAATTTGATTACAAATGCAAAAATGAATTACTCAGGTGGTGCTTGAACCCACGACCTTTTTTACAGATATGCAATCGAATTGTATTAAAATTTTATTTAAATACAAGAAGTAGTGTATGTATCTACGTCTTGTGTTTGAGATACAACTTTATATGTAAAGGTGCAACCGTATCTCCTTTGTCGACTATATCAATCTCTACATAGTATATAGCAAAGTCACTTTCCGCGTCTGTCCGTCCCTATGTATGCTTATATCTTGGAAACTACGCTACAGATTTTGATGTGGTTTCTTTTAATAGATAGAGTAATTGAAGGAATTTTTACAGCATTAAGTATGCTAACTATACAAATCGGATACATAGGGAAAAAGAATCTTCTCGGGCGGGACTCGAACCCGCAGTCTTTCCCTTACAGGGGGAATGCCTGACCAATTCGGCTACCGAGACACGCCCGATATGATTCAAATTTCCCATCTTATACGTCTTCAAGGCAACGTGGCGTCATCTACCGATTTTCTTACGAATTCATTGATTCCGATAGTTCGTAAGAAAATCGGTAGATGACGCCACGTCGCCTTGAAGACGTATAAGATGGGAAATTTGAATCATATCGGGCGTGTCTCGGTAGCCGAATTGGTCAGGCATTCCCCCTGTAAGGGAAAGACTGCGGGTTCGAGTCCCGCCCGAGAAGATTCTTTTTCCCTATGTATCCGATTAGATAGAGTAATTCAAGAAGAAGGTTTATATGTATAATACATGCTTAATATAGCAGAGGCTGTAGCGGGAACGGGGTCGGACGCCACACGAGAGAAAAAGATTGGCTGTACGAAGTTCGCCGTACGGTTCGCTAGTTAAAAATATGTGTCTAGAGCCAAATTATTTCTACTTAACAACAAACTGCGTTACAATAAATGTGAAAACATCATTGAAAATCAGCGAAGCTCTTATGAATCGATCTAACTAAACACATCATGTAGCATCATGCACCAATCATAAAGTAAGTAGGTACTTCATGATTGGTGTAATGGTTGCATCTTACTTACCGATATAATTTGTTAACAGTCATTGTAACTAAATATGAGTGTTACACTTGAATTAAATGATAAATAAAAATAAATAAAAGTAAATTGTAATTACTAGCGATTAAAAAGAATGACCGTGATTTATTACTGATGGATTCTTTTCTCATAGTCTTGCAAATCCGGCTCTTGCTATACATGCCGAAAAATTGATCTTGACGTTCATGAGTGTTACTTTTTGACCTGAATATGCTACTCGATTTTCTTCATGAAGAAATCCAGAATCATTTTTTAATAATTTTAATAGTTACATTCAGTGATACGCGCAATAAGACGAATTTAAAGATGAATTTATGAAAATCGATTAAGTTATTTTTTAGTTACGAGGGAACAATAAAATCTGGTATCATCGAAGTGACGTAAAATATTAATATTTCTATGATAAAATGCCTAGTAACATTCCACTTCTAAACCAATATCTATGTATAGATTATATTTCTATATAAATATATTTATTTAGGTGCTAAAGTATTGATTAAGAGAACGGTTCTTAAAATGTATGTTAAAATCAACATAGTACAATTATACCATGTTTCGGTTGGATTGGAGTAAATGGACCGTGAATGCTAGTGTGAAATCAATAAATATATCCAATAAATAGTGATGCGAACTTGTGCATTAACTTTAGTACTTACTCAGTTTATAAATCAATTTATCATGTATAGTTTCCTGATTCACTATGCACATCTTAAAAGCGCTAGAGGGGTGTATGTTCTACGATAATTTTTTTATGTAACTAGGTAGTTCACATACAAAATTAATCGTATTTATAGTCTATGAGTTAGTAGCTTACCCGGGGCTCCTAACCATAGGCTGCTGGGTGTTACCGTGGGGGTTTTTAGTCGGTAGGAGTCCGGTATAACATCCATGAAGGATTTTCCCCCGAGGTAAAAAAAATGTTCCATGGGTTAGTAGTGGTTCTTTGATATGTGACATCAAGACTAAAATATTATGAGAAGAACAGATATCGAATAAATTGTAGGTAGATATAGCACCTCATCTTTTTTCGGGAATGTAGGTTTTTTTTGTAAAACGCTACATTCAACAATTTTTGACATTTAGTTTTGCAGCACAGTAATATGAAAATGGATTTATGATTTATTGGATATTAAATAATTAAATGTTAGGTTCAAGTACGTGTTGTTTCATAATTCTATTACTGTAATAACTGTATAAATATAATGCCAATGTTATTTTTAATAAAATAATAATTATTATTTCTCTAGAACCCTAACCACTAGTCCATTGGTCCATTTTTAAATAGATGTTATCTTTTTATTTATTGTGGATTTAAAAATATAATTTATAAGGTCTAATAATTTAATAAAGAGGAATAATAATAAAAAAATAGTGCCAATTTATACAGCGAAAGGGCCTGGTATAACATTTCATATGGGTGGTATACCATACCACACGCGTTCAACTCGTTGAGGCCAAATTGATGCTTACTTTATATGTAAGTATATGTTATCTTACTGATTACGATTAATGAGTAGCAGTTATATCGAATAGTGATGAGTAGTTATAAATCTTAATTATCAGTTATTGATATATACAGCTACATTTAAACGTTTCCTTTTTAGGAAGGCACTCTGAAGAGTAATACGCAATTAAATATGCTCAGCTCTTAACTGTCAACGGTTGTATACTTCCAAGTACCATCATATAATTCAGGAGAAACCAGAGGAGATTGAAAGGTTAAGTGGGCGATGTAGGTGCGTCTCACGTAGTTTCAGATAAAAGAGTATTTGAATAAAGGACTTAAGGTAAAGAAGGTATTATAAGTATACACCTTTTCATAATAAAGTTGTATAATTATATCCTTTGTCGACTATACAAGAAATTGTGGAGGTCAGTTAGTTAGGTACTGCACGACAAATATTAGGGCACTGACTGACCTCCGTCCCCCATGAGCGTGGGCCTGGGGGTGACGGGTGGAGCCGCCTGTCACCCGAACAGAAGCAGGCCACGGCGGCGGCGCGCCTCCCCATTCCGGGGGCGAGTTGGGGACACCGTTGTCCCCCCTCCTTAGGAGGGCCAGACCGTAAGGGATGGCCCTGGGTCAGCCGGGGTGCGAGGGATATATCTATGACAAGCTCACCTTCGGCCTAGCACCAAGACCCACAGTCGATTCAGTCAGTTCGAGTCCGACATAACCCCCCCTTCCGGCTCCGGCAGGGGGGGTATCCGGTAAATATCAAAGTTACATTGTGGGGCAACCTCAACAAAGTTGGGTAAAAAATTCGAATGGTACTTATGAATACGATATTCTCCCACTTGAGTTGGTTAAAGTATTTTAATCGCCAAAAGTCGGTTATAATTTGAATTTTTCTCAAAACCTTTTACCGCCTGATGGAATTGCCACCGATTTATAGTTACAATTAGTGTAGTAGCCTATCGGCGATTACAATAAGAAAGTAGCCGTATAATTGATTTTAAAAAATTGAACTATTTTATAACAGTCCACAGGAAAAATTAACAACTCTACAAATAAAATTGGGTGGGTATTTGTTGAAAGTGATATACATTTACAATTTGTGAATTGTAACAATGCAGGATGCAGTGTAGAATAAAGAATATTCAGTCTATATAGTAAGATTCACGCACATGAACGCCGATAAAACAGATCAAAGGGTTTATGCACACTAACCCGAACGACATTAATCGGTACTTTAATTTAAATTACTCTTTTGTCGCAATAAATGTGGTTTAATGTGTAATTTGACCAGTTGTTACAATGAGATAGTTTTCATTATACTGTTGTTTTCGTTGTAAAATGTAATTTGACCTAAAGAGCTGCATCAGAATAAATGTTCTTTAGAGAAATCGGCCATCGGTAAAAAGTTCGAAATGGCTTGCATCATATTAAGAAATATAAATCTAATAAATGCGTGCATGGAAAATGTTAACATTCACATAGGAATGTGTG
Organism: Eilema sororculum; assembly: GCA_914829495.1. Taxonomy (NCBI): domain Eukaryota; kingdom Metazoa; phylum Arthropoda; class Insecta; order Lepidoptera; family Erebidae; genus Eilema; species Eilema sororculum. The sequence continues at coordinate 7,065,379 of OU618545.1, read as the reverse complement.
AATGGTCATCGCTAAGTGCTTTCAGAGTTTAGTGATATCGTAGTATCGTATCGTATCGTAGAAAAGAAACCATTTACTCGTAAATTATCCCTGACCCGATTAAGTATTTTATTTTTACTGATAATAAATTATTTGGAATATTTACAGTTTTTTGTTTCGAATTTCGGCACGCTTGCTTATTAGTGTGATCATATTATACCCACATGTTAATACCCGATATCATTAACTGTGTTTGGGAGTTTCAATACAAATTGGGAGCGTCAAATAAAAAAAATGTAAGTAGGTAGGTATATCTATTAACGACTTAAATAAACTACTAATAAAGGTTAAACTGTCTGATTATCTTCTCATTTATGCTGGAAAAACATATTGTACCAATTACTATAAGAACTTAATGCCGCCTTTATAATCCACATTTTATTAAAGCTATTGTACCCCATATAAGCTACAATGTGTGTATATCAGTAGCTTGTTACATTCGTACATGATAACTATCGTATAATAAGTGCCGATGACATATTGATTGATGAATATGCATCAATTGAATTGCAGTAATGGGATGTAATTACCATACTATATGCGTGAATGATGTTAAACTATTTATCATTTACGGGTTGAATGACAGCAGTCTAGCGATAGAATACCTTTATGAAATACACTGATTACGGCGCTGACGTTGAAACAGATTAAAGCACGAAGCATTGACTGTGGGAGTCTGTAAAGTTGATCTTCTGTTGTATTCCAATTAAATAGTTTCAGATGGTAAAGTTATGCTTTCCGGCATAAATAGACTTCTAAGCAAGGCAATTGCTGCCCTTACGCGATAGATTTACTATCTACATTTCATTGCATTGGCTAACCGGAAGGCTAGCTGCTTTTTAGCGTTGTATGACAATAAACTTTGCAACGTGCCAATGCTGCCAGTCTATGGTATGCGATGCAGAGAAATTCCATCATACCATTTTAGGTTAAACTTAATCTTTATTTCTTACTAGCTTTTGCCCGCGGCTCCGCCCGCGTGGATGTCGGTTATCGTGACCAAACATAGCCTATGTCCTTTCTCATGGTCTAATCTACCCCTATACCAAATTTCATCAAAATCGGTTCAGTGGTTAAGGCGTGAAAGCGTAACATAGAGACAGACAGACAGAGAGACAGATAGAGTTACTTTCGCATATATAATACTAGCTTTTGCCCGCGGCTCCGCCCGCGTGGATGTCGGTTATCGCGACCAAACATAGCCTATGTCCTTTCTCAAGGTCTAACCTATCCCTTTACCAAATTTCATCAAAATCGGTTCAGTGGTTAAGGCGTGAAAGCGTAACATACAGACAGACAGACAGACAGACAGACAGACAGACAGACAGACAGAGTTACTTTCGCATTTATAATATTAGTATGGATTAGTATGGTTTTTAGGTTGGTTATTATATTTTTTTCGTAAAAATATCAAAATATGTTTTTAATAGATAAGAAAACCCACTTTCTTTTTCGTTGTATCGTGAAACTATCAAAATATGTTTTATAATAGATAAGAAAACCCACTTTAAAGACAATATAAAAAGTACATAAATAACAGATGATTGCTTGATATAAAAAATTTGTTCTTGGGTATATTATAGCTCGCCTTTTTGGTACAAATTATTTTCTACACGAAATATCAGAATCTGTAGGTATAGTTTGTTATATTCCTTAATTACCAAATTACTTCCGTTATAATAAATAATAACTATAACCAAAAAAAAAGAGTAAATTTTTGCTTACTTAATGCAAACAAATCCCTAACTGTGCCTTAACTCCGGAAATTAAAAATATGAGGATCTTTTTTGGAAGCTGGTGTGTAACGGTTTTGCATAAAAAAAATTAATTGTTTTTAAACAGCGAATGTAAAGTCCATGACCATTTTTAAAGAAGAAAATAAGCAAAACATCTGTAACTCTTGTAAGACAGTATACTATGATTTTTAATTCGAGTCAGTAAAATGACATTTCCAGTGTTGCAGGTTTTTTGTCTCAAATAAATAGTGATGTGGTTGAATCGAGTTTTGCAATTAAAAGATAGTCGAGATTATATTTTTTTATAAAGTCACGTCAATTTGACTTCACGTTGCCTGATGGTAAGCTAAAGGCGAAATCTCGGAAAGAGGGTGACTATTATAAACATGTACCATGTTAACAGTGGTGGCACTCAGTTTGACGGCCTCATCAGATGCCTTTTCACGCTCCGCTTAAAGGACCCGGGACTGTAGGAAGAAGAAAACACGTGAGCTGGCAGAGAGTTCTTGATCTTAATGGTGCGGCATAGGAATGGGTCACTGAAACGCTTGGTTCTAGCAGGTATATTCTGCACCGTATACGGATGGCATCATAGCCCTGCACGTGTTGTCCTGTGAAGGAAAGGAGAGGGTGGGACTTATTGGAAGAGCATTCATCATGATAGAGACAGTAAAATACTGCCAAAGGTGCAACATCTCTACGCATCTGCAAAGGCTCGAGGATATTCGTCACCTCAGGATTCCCAGTAATGCGGACCGCACGTCGCTGCAACCTTTACGGAGCCGTCCCAGAGATGCGAGCAGTATACCACGCAGGAACAAATTTGGGTCTTGTATAGAAGACACCGCTACTCCGGCTACTAGGCTGATTTGATGATAATCTCGATATAGTTTCCTAATAATCTGAAATTTCTGAAGTTTCTGTAAATATATCTGTATCTGAAATTTTAGGAATTTCAGAAACTTCAGAAATTTCAGATTTTTAGGAAACTATATCGAGAGTATCATCAGATCAGCCTCGCGTAAACTCGGAGTCCTGAACAGAGTGAGACGTTTTTTCACGCCGGAGCAGCGGTGTCTTCTTTACAAGACCCAAATTCGTTCCTGCGTGGAATACTGCTCACATCTCTGGGACGGCTCCGCAAAGTACTTACTAGATGCTCTCGACAGGTTGCAGCGACGTGCGGTCCGCATTATTGGGAATCCTGAGGTCACGAACACCCTCGAGCCTTTGCAGATGTGTAGAGATGTTGCGTCTTTGGCAGTTTTCTACCGACTCTACCATGGTGAATGTTCCGACGAGCTCTTCCAATTAGTCCCACCCTCTCCTTTCCTACACAGGACGACACGTGCAGGGCTAAAATGCCATCCATATACGGTGCAGAGTATACCAGCTAGAACCAAGCGTTTCAGTGACTCATTCCTATGCCGCACCATTAAGACCTGGAACTCCCTGCCAGCTCACGTGTTTCCTTCTTCCTACAGTTCCGGGTCCTTAAAGCGGGGCGTGAAAAGGCATCTATCGAGGCCGTCAAACTGAGTGCCACCACTGTTAACATGGAGACTTTGCCTTTGCTTAATATCAGGCGAGGTGAAGTCAAATTGACGTGTCCTTTATAAAAAAAAAACCATGGCGATGCAACTACGGTTCATATATGGATTGGTGGTTATGAAAAAATAACCTCGAAGGCTCCGCTCAGCCTTCTAATCTATAACTATCGATGTCGAGGCACGCAGTGTTCTCTCATCCATACTAATATTATAAATGCGAAAGTAACTCTGTCTGTCTGTCTGTCTGTCTGTCTGTCTGTATGTTACGCTTTCACGCCTAAACCACTGAACCGATTATGGTGAAATTTGGTATAGGGGTAGATTAGACCTTGAGGAAGGACATAGGCTATGTTTTGTCGCGATAACCGACATCCACGCGGGCGGAGCCGCGGGCAAAAGCTAGTATTTATCATAATACCTAATTTATCACTTGGTCCATAACATTACATCGCATCGACAGCCTTCGTGGCGTGGCGGTAGTGAATGCGACTGCTACGCAGGAGTCGCGGGGTTCGATCCCCGCTCAGTTTCAATATTTAAATGTATGAATATGGCTATTTGGTTTGGTCTGAGTGTTTCTATGTATAATATATGTATGTATTTAGGAAAAAATATCTATGTATGTTTATCTGCATTCTAGATTCCATAACAGAAGCTAGTTAAGCTATGCTTACCATAGGTCTAGATAGCGTTGTGTAGAATCTTGTGTTGTGGAATGTTATTATTTTAGTACATACTGGCTTTTGAAACGTTTATTGCCAGCTTTTATAATAAGATGGTAAGATCCATATTTCTCCAATAATATTGTTTAATGCATATGTACCTATTACATATTTACAATAAAAAAACGCTTTCATACCTAAAAAACTAAAGAAGAACTAAAGTATGACTAAAATATCTTAGTCTATTGATTGTCGAACATCACTATTGTAGCGGGTCACCCTTTTTTGTATCAGTGACAGTTGCACTTGTCATTTTACTGACTCGAATTAAAAATCAGACTATAGTAGTGGATATTCTATGGACATGAACAAAATGAACACAAGCTCTGTCTGTCACGTAGTTCGGCTCCACATTACCATTTATTGTAAACTCGAGCGCGTAATACATTTAGATTCTCAGTAACTATCGGTAATTCGTAACAATTTCGCAATAAATCGTCAGCATTCGAGTTTTACTGCACATCGATCCCAGTTCAACAAAGTCCGAGAGTTTTTCTCGTGGCGATTCCTAGTCGTGTCCACTATGGCAAGTATGGACTGTATAGAGTAACGGACGACACATGCGTCCCGCTCCTTCTGCGAATATCGCTCGCGCATTGTTTCTCGGAATTGCCACCCGTTCGACCGCATATCACGGCAACATAAAGCCCAGTTTCCCCTGCAAGCTCGACTCGGAGACGCCATCCCTCAATCGACTACTTTAAAGTGTATTTCCTCCCAGCTTTAAGTAGTAATTTCGACTTTAGCGCGCCGAGTGAAAACTATTCTAAGTGACAATGTAAAAACGATTTTATCCTGTATAACATAGAGTCTGAATATCTCAGTCGGACGTTAACTTGGAAGATTAATGTACTAATGGGTTGCTATACTGAAAGGGAGTTAGTTAGAAGCCTTTAGGGGTCGCTTTTGCTTGTTCGTTCTCGACCTGATACCTCTAGCTCGATCCGCGTTCTTCGGACGACTTCCACTTTTTGCATTGGTACATCCGCGTAGGTACAGCCCTAGCAATAATAAGAATTGAAGAAATAATCCTTTTCAGTTTTAAATGGAAACACTTTTAATTACTGTGAAGCATAAGATATTTTATTTTAGTATGGGTATAATTGCTAGTATCACATAGTACTAATATTCGCAAGATTTTCATATTATTTATAATCCTTTTCAGTTATACTAGTTGTAGGCACACTCTCCTCAGAAGTTTCTGAACCATTGGTGTATCAAGCAATATTTGAATTGAAACCAATCAATAAATAAAATTATGTACCTAAAATTTCCTAGGTAATTTTTTATTTTTTATTTAATACTTTATGTAATGTTTAGGTGATCATTTATTAAAATTTTCTTAAGTACTCGTTTAGAATAACTCATTATTAACTGATGGCGACTTGGAACGTAAATAAGTTATAATTATATTATTTACGTACGTATCGTCTGAAGTCTCAAATTACTTTGAGTTCTGACCTCCTGGGGCCATGGTTAAGCTATTGCTGGACACATATTTATCGCAGTTAGATCATAACACTAAAATTATGCCGTAATATAATCATGTATATTTTGCAATAGTCCATTAGCTTTAAAAACGACATAAAAAGCATTTTAATGTTAAAATAAATGTCTTTACTACCTTTCAAGATATCAAACGTCCACACTTAACAATAAATTAATTTTATAGACGTCGAATTTTATCCTGAGAGCTGCCAATTATGCTTGTATCTCACACAATCGCAATACGGGATGTGGTGATCAAACGCAATAAGGTATGATTCCGAAGGTGACCGCATACAACTTCAGACGCACGCAGCACATACGCGTAATTCATTGCGGCTTCATAAGGCCCAGAAACAGGTCAACAATAGAAAACTCGGTAATCATCAAAACCGTTTTTCTTCTTTAATATAAAACCTATACATCTAAAATTCATATGCTTACCTTACATACTACAGGATATACAGAGTGTGGCCTCTACTTCATAAATTAAATAAAAACGGAGGAAATAGTAGAAAAGAGGTTCTGAACATCAATCCATGTTTTTTTAATACAATTATTTCACATATATGTTAAAAAGGGTATTGAAATGTGATGACTTAGTTAGTAACAGCCAGCAGCACCCTCCGCACCTCTGAGAGAGCCACACGATCAAATACTGAAATGTTCAAGGTCATTTACCTATGTAAACCTCTTAGGGCCGGCACCCAGTGGCAGCATCGGCAAGCATCAGGATTTGTATTTGTCGAATAACAATAGATCGTATTGTTATAGATATAAGATTGAACTTTAATTGCTAACCATGCCGCTGCAGAATTCCGTTCTATGCCGACGATAGTCGACAATCGTCATTGAAATTTCAATTTTATGATGATAGTAATAAGATCTAATATATTATGCTTGGCTAAAAAATCCTGAAGCTTGCCGATGCCGATAGTGGGCGCCGGCCCTTAATGGTCCCTTTTATCCCAGTTGTCGTTTGCGGTCGGCCTCGGAACCATACCTTTAAGCAGGCACATTCACTGGTACTACAAACGACTAGTAAATATAAGTAGCTTCTACGATTGTTTTGCTGTCTGCATTCCACTGACATACATGGACTGAAGTACTAAACGATACGCAATAAATTAAAAGCCCTTGTGTTTTATATGTCCATGAGTTGTTGAAATGTAATTTGTAATTTTGCTTAGGTACGTCATCTAAATATGAAGTTAAATAAATTTTACGAAAAATAATATTATGTAAAGGATCTTACCAAATTTGGATAGGTAGAGTGGGAAACACGACTGCCGGTGGAGGTGAGCGCTGATGCATCACAAGGTGGCCACCCTAAACCTACATCTGGGTCGCAAGTCCCAGGCGCCGTCACAGTGTTCCTCTACCATACCCGGCGACCGCACGGAGAATCAATCAAAGAACTGGGTCTCTATTTATTTACATGTTTAGAAACATCATCTTAACAGTTGAAAAACGAAACTATTAAATCATTAAAATAATATTAATCAGTTAATTAATAACATTTTTATGTCTTCTAATTATTTAGGGTTTCGTTTCATACCACAAGGGGTTTGAATAGCCACTAATAAATATTAGTGGCAATAATAAATAGTACTAATTTTATTTATTTATAGCTTTATTTTTCTACAAAAACAGTACATTATATAATTAAAATAGTACTAATAATAATTGGCTATTTTTAAATGGGTTGTTTCGTACTGCGTGGCTGGAGTGGTGCAAATGACCCATTGAATCATGTCAATTCGGCCCGCATAATATACAACAATATTTCCATTCTTCGGTTGCTATATAAGATTGGTCATCACATGTTATATCTTGAGGTTCTTGAAGTACCAACTAAATTTGTTTATCTACCAGCCAATGACCTGCCCAAAGGAATTCCGAGAAATTTGACCCTTTTTGTCACTAATACCACACAATAAATAATAGTACTTGTTACTCTTGGAGTATTTACACAGATTTTATCTAAACTCTTCATAAAATGCTATATTTTTGATTTTTCAGATCTCCACGGCCAGTTCTATGAGAACACGGTAGTGGTGCAATACGACAAGGACCTCTTAGAGGTGTGGGATGAGGCCAAGAGGTTACGCTGTGAATGGTTCAACGACTATGAGAAGACTGCTTCGAAACCACCAATGGTGATTGCTGATTTGGATGTTGTACAATTGGATTTCAGAGGTGAGAACCACTATTATCTACAAGTAAATGTTACTTTTTGTTTTATTGTTACTATCATAACATTAATTAGAAATTTTATGTAGTCTTTACAATCATGCTATTAAAAATGTTGAATAAATTATAACGGTATGTAACTTGATATTAAAAAATAAAAAACAAATGATTAAAGAATAAAAAACCCGACTACCACTGAAAGGATCGAAGTAAGTTTGTTAGCAGGCGGTTCCCATTTGACAATCATAAACTGAAAGAAAATTACCCCCCTTCTCGAAGTCTCCCAGTCTCGAAAAACATTACCCTCCTTTCTTCGGCAGTCGGGTAATAATAGGGGTTGTGTGTTAATGTTAACATATCAAAAAATTAATTAATTGCACTTTTGTAGATAATAACTATATTATTTTGCACAAGTTCGTTTGCCTTACGCGTAATTTACACAGAAAAGGCATAAGGTGTAAGTCAAAATTATACGTATCGACATGATTAGCTATCCGATCGCGTTAATACGAAAGATTTTACGTTGATATGATATATAAACCTTACGATCAATCCCTTTTTTATACCTTTTCTGTATAATTCACACCCTCAGACTAAAAGAATAACATAGACGGAACGTATAGAACTAGCAAGTGAAGCTGCAAAAAGGAATACTAAAGAAGTGCTATCTTGTTCGCACTCATCGTGAAGATGCCCGAGTGCGAGTGAGATGGCACTACTTTACTACTTTTAATCTGAGTTCACATATTTTACGGTTGTATTTCTTATTAAATTACTTTTTCTACACGCAACAGAATCCGAACGGGAAGGTCGTTCCTATCTGACCCATTTATTTTATTTTAGGAGACAACGTGGATTGCTGGATGGAGATCCAAGCGGGGAAGGGTCCGTGGGCGGCACCGGTCTCGGGCATCGTCCCTTTAGGATCCACTCTCACACTCGTAGTTGCCATCAATGATTATCGAGGTAAGATGCCTATTTTATGTCTATAATTATCTATATACTTCAGGAGATCACTGAATGAGACCACCAATTTTGTTGTGAATGTCCTTCTCAAGCATGAAGGAAGAAAGTATTATCTTACAGAAAAAGTATTAGTAATCGAAATTACTAGTTTCCCCCCTAAACCTTATCATTAAGCTAATTTGCTTGTGTTAGAAGTGGGTTCAGTTCAGTAGTGTAATGGCCAGGATCCGAACCCAGGAATTTTCAACCGTAAGGCCGACTCCCTAACTTCTAAGTTATCGACGCTGTATGTGAGGTATGGTGTGGTAGAATATGTAAGATTGAAGTTGTAAGATTTATGAGGCGAGGGTGAATCGACAATCCGGTAAAGGTTCACCTAGGCGTATCTACGTTTGTCTATGAGATAAGGACGTCTTGAAAAGCCGAGGTTAAGACTACATGTAACAGGTGAGCCAAAATAGGCAATAGTCGTGATTATTGTATACATAGCTAGCGTAAATCTCAAATGGTCTTAAAACTCTCGTATTAAGAGCAAATCGAATTGTTTTATTGGTTTTTATGGTATTATTGTCCTAACTAAAGGTGTATACTAAATATCAGAACCATCGATCAACTGAAAGGGGGTCAAAAGCTAAATTAAGATCATCTATCTTATGCTGACTGTACCTAGCTTCTTTATCACGAAGTATAATATTATTTAGAAATGTGCCCCCGCCTTGGGCCACGTTACCAGTAGTTAAAAATAAGTAAGTTAATAGAATTCACCGTAACACATAAACTGTTACTTGAGCTTATAATTACTCTAATTTTATAGGCAGACCTTTCAAAATTGCCTATTGTTTTCCCTAGAAGTTCAAAATTTAAATCATACATGTGAATGCACGAATATCTATGTCAACTTTTTTTTAGCTGTCTTAAGTTCACGTGAAGGTTACAGATTGGAATAAAACTATTTTAGTAATTAGATCCTATCTTTATGTAAATAATAAAATATCACCAAATAAATCGCGATAGAATCCGTTAAAACAGTTCTTTTTCGTTGTTATTTTGTTGCCATATAAATATTTTCACGTTAATTTTATGCGTGGGATCCAATTTTGGTTCGACTTTTAAATTTTCTACAAATGATGTTCACTAATTAAATTGTTAAGGAACAATTTATTGATATGTTTGGTGTTTGCGTCAGGTTTGATTTCCGGATGTGTTAATTTATGTACAGGAATGTTAATTTATTGATTGATTTTAGAGTTATAAAAACCTTTATAAGGCTGTGGATCGTAAAACTATTTTTTTCGTATAGCTACAATTATATGGAAAAGAAACTAAAGGGCTTGGTAGATAATAATTTCACAGAAAACGTGCTTCGTATGTATAAGCTTACGACCGTGACTGAGTTCATAACGTACAGTCAGCTATGAAATTATTTCTTCCAACAGAAACATCCAAAACGGGTCAAGCATGAAACTAATTTGATGTTATTACCATATTGCCGTAGTGATAGGTCGTTTGACTCCTCAGTCAAAGGCTCAATTCCCGCTCTGTATAAATAAATTTATGCAAGAATATGTAAATAAGTATTCATTGGTCTAGGTGTTACTGTTTGTATATTCAAAAAATGTATCTACGTATTCACGTTCAGGAACTCATAGGACGAGCTCTTCTTTATTTGGATGCTAGTACTATTATCTATTCTGTGGTTTGGGTCTCGAAGGTGCTGTTTGATATATTTTAGAACATTTAAAATATGTATTATTTAGAGAGCAGAGTAAAATGTGGGCCACCACATCTCTTCCCGTGCCGTGACGCACAAGGTGACTAAGGGCTAGGGCTTTTTCAAATCAGACAGATATATACAGACTCAAACCACAATGTATAGTTCGACGCCCCTATTACGTGGGATCGAATACAACGAATGGGTGTTAATTCACCTTTGCCTAGCCCTCCAGGGATAAAAGCGTGTTTATATGCCGCAAATCTTTCTGTTTCTGATCTGTCTCGAATTGAAGCATTAAAATGGCCCTTGGCTCAAGCAGAAGAACTTGTCAATGAGGCATAACTACCAGGTAATATATGATGCGGATTGTCCGTAATATATGGGTGTTAATTCACCTCTGCCTAGCCCTCCAGGGATAAAAGCGTGTTTATATGCCGTAAATCTTTCTATTTCTCGAATTGAAACATTAAAGTGGCCCTTGACTTAAGCAGAAGAACTTGTCAATAAGGCATCTCTATCAGGTAATATACGATGTGGATTGTCGTTTCATGAAGAAATCAATGTAAGAGTTTCTCCTTTACTGAATTAACTATGCGAGACATAGCCAGAGGATAACTTATTAAAGTACTGTTGTGCTTGCGTGCAGAAAGCTCTCTATATTTACGTAGATAACTATCTACTCCTGGTACAATGCAATAAAGTGCAAATCAGCTGCCACGGCTTGCATATTAAAACAAAATATCTATATTTGTAGGTCACAGGTACTGTTAGTAACACTTTATGTCACATATCAATAAGGGTGAATTTCTGCTGACAATTCGTTGCTGGTTTTGGTTAAAAAAAAGTACCGAATACAAACTTGATAGCGCTGTCGTAGTCTGCATTACTGTTATGCTTTAGGTCCCGAGTTCAAACCTCGAATTCAGGAAAGCTTTATTAGGTTCTGTTTGTTTCTTCCGCATCAAAATGTCTTCAGTAGTTTTTGAATTCATCGCAAATAAACAGGCAAGAATTCAAATAACAGATTATTTTTAAATATTTCTAATATACATACGATATATTCTCTACAATTATTTTATACCCAATAGTATACATTCATAAAATTCTTTAACTACGAATGTAATAATTACAAAGTAACCCCTAGTTCGGTAACAGAGTTTTTGTAACCTCTTTGAACCTACACGAAACAAGTCTTTCCTTTTTAAACGTCGCAGGTTTTTGTCTATACAAACATTTCATAAAATTAAGTGTACAAAACAAATTTCCTCTGCAGTAAAACTCGTAAAATCGCTTGCAGAGTAATGACAGTGTTTACACGCGGTAACGGTACACAGTAATTGTAAAAAGTGAACTGGACAAATATGTACGATGGAGTTTGCTTAACGGACCGGCGACTATGGGACGTGGGGTCAGTACAACCACATGGATTACTTTTAAAGATGTCCAGTTTATACTAAAGATACGAGGTTATAGATACTACTGATGTGAGTTTATTTATACATAATATGACGATATAAAATATACTTAATATTGAATAGTGTAGTACAAATTCGAATACATCGGGAAAATTGAAATGCTCAAATGGGACTTGAAAGGTCGTGGGTTCAAGTCCCACTTGAGCATTTAATTTTTCCGATGTATTGGAATTTTAAAGTTAGCATAGTAAATGCTATAAAAAAATAATTCTAACGTGTAGTATACAATTTATTGTAAAGTAGGTAAGTATTTTTAGATAATATTTGGCGGAGGATTGGGAGAGGCCTATGTCCAGCAGAGGACAGACAGAGGACTGCAATAGATTAATTGATAATTGATGAATAGGTTCTACAAATGAAAACGGAAATAAGCTGGAATTCTTATAACTGTCGTCCATGGATTTTTTTGGTAGATAAACTAATTCAATTTAATTTTGAATACTTATTTCAAATAATATTTAGTAATCAGTTATTAAGAATTATTAAAATAGTATTGATATTGGAATAGATACTTCGGGAAAAATGAAATGCTCAAGTGGGACTTAAACCCAAGACCTTTCCCTTACAGGGGAATTATATTGTACACCAGTAATACAGTAAATGTATGAACAATGCATGACATTATGTACAAATGGCGGCCTTATCGCTAAGAGCGATCTCTTACACGCAATCTGAAACCATGAAGTCGAATTTCAGCCAAATCTGTTTAAAAAGGTTCTCAAATGATTCTCGAACAACCTGCAGAAAATAAAATAAAAAATCAAAAATTCGGTATTGATAGTACATACAACACATTTCAATTATTATTCTACTGTCTTCATGTCCTTACTATTTTTGAATAAACTTCTCGTAGATTGAGTTATGGTACGGGAGCTAGCAACGTTTTCGAGAAAGAATTTCAGGTCAGCTGATTTTGTGATATGCCGTCCTTCTTGCTCTTTCGGTTAGAGTCTGGGCTATCTGGCTGGCGGGAGCGGTTGCGTTCATTACTGCGCATCCTACCTGTCCAGGTGATAATCCTGTATTATCAAAACATTTTAAGAGGCGTAATTTTTAATTTTTTGTTTTTAAATAAGACTACCTGCCATACTTTTTTTATTGCCAGACATTTCTGACATTGCTAATTATGTGCCATACGCGATTCTTTTAATTTTTTTTATAAAAATTTAAAAGTATTTTATAATGTCTGTAATTTTAACATTATGTTAAATAAGATAAGAAAAGCTTAAAATTAATTTGCCAGACATTAATTCGATTGTTAAACCTTGAATTAAAATAAAAAAGGCATGAAAAATATTGCAGTATGATGCTAGTAGTTCGAAAGAGACAGTTGCAGAATAAGCTGAGAATAAGACAGAGAACCATTGCAAATATACCATTGATATTATCTGACCTCCTCCTCGTAACCTGTAGCTTAGCCCTGAATTCCTCAGTAAGGTACTGAGAGGATTCAGTGCTAAGCAGAACCAAAGGGGACTCAAACTGACACCTTGGAAGATGCTTCGCTCAATATTTATTGGTTCGCCGTTACTGCACACCCCTCGACATCCTGGATAGCTAACAACTGTTCTCCATTGCCTCATAGGTACATGACGCCAAGAAGATGCACAGAGTTGTATCTACTTTATACAACTCTAGCACCCTCAGGAGCCATGTATGGGGCACAGAGTCGACCGCTTTCTTATAGTCTATCCAGCATATCGATAAATTCTTACGGCTACGGCGAACTTGTTGACTAATGGCCATATCAATGAGAAGGAGCTCCTTAGTACCACGGGCCCCACTCCTACATCCATTCTGAGAGGCACTCATAACAGTATTTGTAGAGATGTGCTTTGTTATTTTATCTCTCAGAATAGATGTAAGAAGTTTATAGACCGATGGTAAACACGTGATCGGTCTATAGTTACTGGGGTTCGAGGTACTTCCTGTCTTATGGAGCAGGTGGGTAACAACAGTGGTCATAAAAATTGGCAACGTCCCTGACTCGATAGCAGCCTATTATTATTATTATTTTGTTTCTCTGTTCCGTGATCTTGGGACTATGGAGTCCCGGGCCTTTGGAAGCTTTGGAAGGCGTGCGTCGGGCCGGTGCCAAAACCTAGAGGCCCTTATAAGTGAGTTTAATATGCTAGGGATAGTCACACATGGAGGATACCATCCCCGGGTGTATCATATTCTGCGCTCGAGGGAAAATATAAATATTGAGCGAGGCATTTTCCAAGGTGTCAGTTTGAGTCCCCTTTGGTTCTGCTTAGCACTGAATCCTCTCAGTACCTTACTGAGGAATTCAGGGCTAGGCTACAGGTTACGAGGAGGAGGTCAGATAATATCAATGGTATATTTGCAATGGTTCTCTGTCTTATTCTCAGCTTATTCTGCAACTGTCTCTTTCGAACTACTAGCATCATACTGCAATATTTTTCATGCCTTATTTATTTTAATTCAAGGTTTAACAATCGAATTAATGTCTGGCAAATTAATTTTAAGCTTTTCTTATCTTATATAACATAATGTTAAAATTACAGACATTATAAAATACTTTTAAATTTTTATAAAAAAAATTAAAAGAATCGCGTATGGCACATAATTAGCAATGTCAGAAATGTCTGGCAATAAAAAAAGTATGTCAGGTAGTCTTATTTAAAAACAAAAAATTAAAAATTACGCCTCTTAAAATGTTTTGAAAATACAGGATTATCACCTGGACAGGTAGGATGCGCAGTAATGAACGCAACCGCTCCCGCCAGCCAGATAGCCCAGACTCTAACCGAAAGAGCAAGAAGGACAGCATATCACAAAATCAGCTGACCTAAAATTCTCACTTTCAAAACGTTGCTAGCTCCTATACTATTACGTCACAACAAAAACGCATCTGTTGATATGGCCCTTGTATGGCAATATTACGTTAGATAAAGCGAGTCTATTCAAGAATCAAGATTCAGATAGGCACTACGTATCTGAGTATCTAGTGTTTGCCAACTTGACCTGTGGCTTTAGCGGAGGTTTACCGTTTTATAATAAATACGTTGCTAGGATATAATAAGATGTTTCATTTACGTATTGCTATTAATAAATTGGTGCAAAGAGGCAATGCGGCCAGTGTTATGGGTACTTTTGCACCGGGTTTGGACGTTCTTAGAATGGACATTTTTTTTTTAAAGAATATTAGAACCAAAATTTCTAATATTCCCTCTAACCCCTCCAACTAAGCTAAATTGCTTGTACTAGGAGGAGTGGGTTCACTTCGATAATGTAATGACCAGAATTCTAACTTGGTACCTCTCGCTCGTAAGGCCGACTCCTTAAACACTAAGCTACCGACGCTTTTTTATGATTTTTATTTATATTAACTAAATAAATAATCTGGTATTTACAGAGATTAGAGTGCTTAGGCAACCACTAAAATCTTCATAGCAAATTTTGTTATTACTATAAAGGTTTAGAACAAAATTAACAAAAATATAAATGAACTAAAGATACCACCGTAGCCCTTAAAGACGTATATAAAGAGAAGAGAATGAAGTGATTCAGGCTGGAAGAGCATTCCCCCTGTAAGGGAAAGGTTGTGGGTTCAAGTCCAACTTGAGCGCTTCTTTTCCCGATGTCTTTCGAACAAAAGATAAGTTAATGCACTTTCTATAGCTTCGTGTTTGAGCAAGAACAATGAACTAATCAATAGGATAATACATTAACTATTAATTTATGATTCGACTGAGTTAACATCCATTTGCAATCGTGCGATATGAGATAGTTATCTTAATGATATCTGCTATGCTACTAATGGATTTATCTTAAACTAGCAATTGCCCGCGGTACCACTCGTGGTGACTTCTCCCTAATAGCGTCATAAAATAATTATTTTTTATTTTTTTTTCGTGCCGAAAACCCCTCAGATACTTCCCCTCCCGGAGCCGGAAGGGGAGGTTATGTCGCACTCGAACTAAAACCGCACGCCGACTGTGGGTCGTGCTAGGCCGGAGGTGGAGGTCGTCTTCGACATATCCCTCGCACCCCGGCTGACCTTACGGTCTGGCCCTCCTCGGGAGGGGGATATATCATAACCTATGACACTCACAAATAATGTGGTTTTCTAAGCCACCTTGCATTTTAAAGTAATTGGTTCAGTAGATCCAGAGATTACCTCTTAAAATGTCACAAACTCACTTACCTCTTTTGAATAATAGTATAGACAAACAGACGATTAGAACTTCAATCGTAAACTTAATTTATGGGATTGTATCTTGCTATCATCATCGTAAATTTCAACGTTGTTCCTGAGGCTGAGGCTTTCAAGTTGGAATTTGGAATATGTTATTTCTTCTTTTGATTTGGCTGATAATGTTGGCAAACATTATTAGCTCAGGGTGTAAGGTTTACTAGCAATCGCCGTTTATATTATTTTTTAAATATGCAAATGTTACATTACGCTATCAAATTTTTCGATTTAAAATTATAGAGGCTTGTTCAACAGACAGTGTGAATACTAATATAGTTTTCGCAATATCGTTTACTTCCAATTCTGCTTCTGCTTCTTACTTCCGAGTCATAAAATTTTTCAAAGAGATTTATGTTGCTATTGTAAAGCCATTTAACTTTACTTAGTTACTATGTGATAAATGTTGCTTTTTGTCTTTGTCTTTTTATGTACAAAGTCATGAGACAACGAACTAAAGATTTAGCATTCATGAAAAAACATAAGCTAAGAATATGTCGAAACGGTAGCGTTCAACATTTTGAAGTATGAACTTTAGTATTTCTATATTATTACTCAGTTTTTGCATTTCTGTGGTAATGTTACTAATATACTTACTTACAATATTCTTCTCTGTGTTCTCCAGAACTGTAAAATTCTTGAAATTTGTGAGTAACTAACAATGGATTGACACAAGTGCATTAAAAAAAATAGTTTAAAGATAACCACACTAGAGAAAAGTCCCTGTATTATAGTGGATTTACAGATATGAACACTTAAAACACAAATGACTGCCAAATTTCGTATAAAATGAAGAAAAAAAATCAATAGGACAAATCACTGAAGGAAAACATTAATTATTTTTAATTTCTGCGATTCGTCCTATTGGGCCGAACTCCTATATGACGAAACACTGAACTTATCATAATGTAGCTACTTGAATTGTCAAAAAGACCAGGACCTTCTTTCACCCTCGGGCTTAACCTAAACGATTGGTTTCGATATAATTTATGATACAATGTGTTATTTATAACCTATTGCTTACTGATGAGATAATACCTACGCATGTTAATTGCTGTAGCAAGTAACATGGATCCCGAGTCTGGGTTTTTACTTTGAGCAGCCTACGAAATAGCCCATTGTAGTGTAGATACATACAACTGTAAACGTACTATTTGCTTGTCTTTACAGTAAATCTCTTGGTGTACAATAGAGAGTTACCTGTCTATTCTATCTAAAATGCAGCTTCATTCGTCCATACTTTTGAGCAAACAAGTTAAGACAAATGCCTTAACGTGCCTGACGAATAACCATATCTTACAAAAATGTAAGATATGGTTATTTGTCAGGCACGTGCGGTAGTTGTGATTACTTTCTGCAGGGTGTATCTGTTGACTCGTCTGAGTGTTTACCTATCCTTAACGATGAAAGGTAATTATTTGTAGGCGCTGTTTGGCTTTCACTCAACAACATTAATATTGGTTTTGAATATTTTCATGTAAATCAAGATGCGTCTTTTTACTTAACTGAGCTGGCAAACATGTATACGAACTTATTGACATTGGTGTCTGTAAAAAATCGCATGTTAATCGTACAGGATTCTAACTCTCAAAATGAGCTAACCAGGAAATATAGGTACTCTGTGAAGTCTGGTCTGTTCATTGAAATTTGTATAAATATCGACTCGGTCGCGCCCTGTGGTCGGGCCACACCCGGAACTTTGACATTTATATAATAGGTTTTTCAAAGTTAATTTTATCAAGCAGTTCGTAGTGTTTTGTTTCAGATAGCAAAGTTACTATTACTAATTATTACATACAATACTTATAAGGAGAAGGTACAGCTATCCTTTCATTATTAGTCTGTGTTGACCATCAATGTTAAATGTCTATTAAATGTTAAATTCCTAGTGTACAACAAAGAGTATGTTGTGTTATTGGTGAGCATCAAAATTTAATATAGATCCATATTTGGATACAAAACCTGTCAATTTTATAGTATCATCTATAGCCTTGTGTAGGTTGTTTATCATTTAATTGCACTCAATTTTACTGCTTCGTTTATTATTAATGAATGAATTTTATTATCTAACTGATTATTAGTATTTTCCAAAGCATTTTCAAGTGTTGACACTTGTGTAGGGCAATCAATCACAATGTATGGACATCAATAACAGAGAATTGACATCTAACTTCATTAGCTATCTATGCAGATTAAATCTATTAGTAGATCGTATCTCCAGATTCTGAGGAGGGCCAGACCGTAAGGGATGACCCTCTGTCAGCCGGGGTGCGAGGGATATGTCGGAGACAACCTCACCTCCGGCATAGCACCACGACCTTCAGTTGGCGTGCGGTTGTTGTCGGTTCGAGTCCGACATAACCTCCCCTTCCAGCGCCGGCGGGCGAGGTACCTGAGGGGATTTCCGCACGAAATAAAAAGGTGTCTCCAGATTCCAAATATATCAAATAGAGGTACCTAAACCAACCACCAATCTTGCCTCTTATAGAACGATCATAGTAATTTTGTATGGAATTCTACCACGAGTGCTTCCATTTGCAGAGCAAGTCGACAGCAATCGAGTAATATGGACCCCTCTCCACTGCAACACATCTATATGTGTTTTAGAAATATTCTGTTCACAACCAAAGTCTACATTCTTGGCAAAGCCTGGGGTTCAAGAAATAAAAAGTAAACTGTAAAGGTTGATGAATGTAAGAGAGACAAGGAATGTAGGCATGTAAGGATCGTATGAAGAGTCGCTTTGTTGTCTTTATAGGTAGTAGGTAGGCAGGTCTCTGTGAGAATGCGGCGGACGGTGTGCAATATACAACCTACAACACGTCAATAATTTTTTATGTCCCGATTGTGCTTGGCTTGACTTCTCTGGTCTCTGGGTTTTAAATATTCATAAAGCTTTATATTTTCTTATAAAAAAATTATGTGTCATTGTATTTTAATCTATAAATCATTTCATATTAATTATATTATATTTATAATGTTGCTTTGGCTTTCCAGGTGAATTCGACATGCGTGTGAAATCTTGCGCTGCCTCAGATGGCTCCGGGCATATCATTCAGCTGTCAGATGAATATGGATGCGTTCTGAGACCCAAGATGATATCAAGGTAATAAGAGATTTATGTTAATTTAATATATGCTAAAGTTCTGGACAGCATTCAGTCGCATCAAACAATATTATATATATGGCTTGTAGATAGAGAGGACACGTAGCTAAATTTGGAGTTACTGGAACATCGTGGGAATATTAGAATTGGTAGATTAGATGATAGAAAGAATAATGGTATATAAAGTTTCCACTTTTAGTAGTAGGAAAACCGTATACCTAACATAATAAATCATCCATCTTATTTAATGTTTCGTATTACTTTGGTCGTTTTAATGTTTTTCAGTTATTCTGGTTATACCTTATATTAATCTGACGTATAGGTGTAAATTCGTTAAATTCGTTCCTTTAAAATATATTTGTCATGCATTTTAGTACATAAAATATTTATCGATAGTTTCTCACGTTGGGAGAGATATAAGCCAGTCCACTGCTTGGTATAGACCCAGCAGTGGACCGCAATATCAATCATTAAGATTTATTGATTGAAATAAAATTGTAATCTGAAGGCTTTTCCTGAAATCCCAAAAATTAATAATAAAGTTTAAATCTATCTTGGAATCACTTAGCTGTATCTCAACTGCAGAAATTATTTAAAAGATATTTTTAACTCTGCAAGATAGCTGGAATAGCTTCCATCAATTCCAATTCCATTTTAGACAATCCGACTAATCCGTACCAATATTATAAATGCGAAAGTAACTCTGTCTGTCTGTCTGTATGTTACGCTTTCACGTCTAAGCCACTGAACCGATTTTGATGAAATTTGGTATAGGGGTAGATTAGACCATGAGAAAGGGCTATTTTTGGTCGCGATAACTGACATCCACGCGGGTGGAGCCGCGGGCAAAAGCTAGTTGTCTATAATGGTTGAAGTGTTACAAAATACAATCCAAACGGATATCTTTCTAACGCCCGTTTTCTAGAATGGTACTCACTTCTGAATCTCTATTTAACTGAGGATAGATTGTATAGACCTCAGGTCCTCAGATAAGTCGTAAGAATCTGTCCTTAGATAAATCAAGAATCACAACTGAGTATCATTCTGAAATATGAGCCTTAATGTCTGTTTCATTTTGCAGAATGTATGTAATCTATATTTAATAACATCTATATACATATACCTATGATCGATCTATATACCGCCCATATATTTCTTCATAACAATATGATTTTGTTTTCTAAATTTTCACATACTTTAACATGTGTATTCCAGGTTCTTAAAAGCGAAAGCTGCAGACGAACGAGCCTCAGTCATCACCTACGCGTTCTTCCATGCCTTCAAGTTCCCTGATGCACTGAGCGTTCATATTAGGTGTAAGGTCGAGATTTGCAGGCACGGTTGTCTTGATCATTGCCAGTTGGCAGGAGTAACTCCGGAAAGACACGGTGCCTTGGATCGAAAGGATGATCGGACGCATCAAGATCATAATGATATCAAGTACGTGTATGCTATTAGTACATGAAAATATTCCATTACATCAGGAAATGAATTAGGTACTCAGGTGGGGCTTGAACCTATTTCCTTTCCCTTACAGGGGGAATGCTCTTCCAAAGGGTTAGAACCCACGACCTTTGGACGAGCATTCCCCCCTGTAAGGGAAATGTCGTGGGTTCAAGCCCCATCTGAGTAATTATTTTTTCCTGATGCAATCAAATTGTATAGTTAGTATAATAAATGCTATAAAATTTGATTCAAACATGAAAATATTATTATCTATACTGTCTTGCAATAAGACAATAGGACTGATACTAATCTTTATAAAATTTCTTGCAGTGATTCGTCAGCTGAAGATGGAGGCTTTTCAGACGAGATCCGACTTCCGTTAGAAGAGGCTTTCGGTGACGAAGTATCTGGGGAAGCAGTGCAAGCGCCAGCGCCTTTGCCACAAAGAGTTCCAGCGCCCCTGCCACAAAGGGCTCCAGCTCCTTTGTCACAAAGACCTCCAGCCTCTTTGCCACAAAAACCTCCAGCCTCTTTGCCACAAAGAGCGCCAGCACCTGTAAACGAGCCCGACCCAGATCGAATGTCTGCTCTCGAAGATCTTGTAGAAGCTCTTGCGAGGCCATTTACTGTAATTATTTTTTATATTCATTTATATAATGATTCTTCGTATATAACAATTCATTTAAATAAATAAGTAATGTAACGTTTGATAACTTTCAGCAAGATAACATCCAACAAATATGTATTTCATACTCTTTAAAAAAGGTCTTTATTTTTTCCAGGAACGTCCTTCAAACTTAGTAGATAGGGATCGGTTTCCACATGGCCCTCGTAAGTTAGGAGTCGATGTCAAGGATGAACCACCTAGTGAAGGAATCGTACCAGCTCTACCTGTAGGCCCCGCTGTGGCTGGGCCTAGATCATTGCGTAAACGACGAGCTGTTCGCGAAGGCCGCTCTGCTGATGTTGGTGTATCGGGAATATACGAGGTTGTTTCCGAAGCTGATCTAGCTTTTGGGCCATCTAGGGAGCCAGTTACTGTCTTTAGTGGAAGGATCAGAGAAGAAGTAAGCAAACCACTATTAATTAAACTTAATTTACTACGTAAGATAATTTTTGCTTTTCATTTTATTGTAACTTGTCTCTAGGGCTCATACCTATACTTATTTTTTTCAGGTCGTGTACGGAATATGTATGGGTGCAGTCAGCTTTGGGGCCCTCTTTGCTTCAGCAGCAGGAGCTGCGGCGGGCGCAGCATTAGCAGCTGCAGTAATGTTACAAAAACTTCGCTCACGAATGGCTGTACAGACGCCTCCGCCCGTGCCGCCCGCTCCAGCTGCACATTCTCTGGCAGCGTGGATGGCTCTCAGACTTCTAGGTTCACAACCTCACCCACACCACTCTCGTGATGGTTGAACCAGCATTACTATTGAAAATCCTACCGAAGACTGTTCTTAGATGCTAAATATTCATTATCGTAGCTGTTCATTCATCGCTTCTTCTTTCATTTGTGTATAATATAGAAGAAATAAATGTTTCTTTTGAATTAGAGTTAGATACCTGATAAAATTTAGAATTTAACCCTTTATTGGTCAGTGCACCTTTAGATAATAGACTCGCAGAACTTTATATTATGCTTATAATTTAATATAGTTGTTAAGTAATATTGCTAGATCGCCTTAAATTATGGTGCTAGGTCGTGCTACGGACGAAGTCCTAAGAAACCTGATATTGAGTTTTCACTTTTGTGAATATTATACATTTATACCGATAAGTTTTGTACAGAAATTTTCTACGTTTTTAATAACTAACTTATTTATCATTGTTGTATTCTTTAGTATTTCTTTAGTATTAGAGGATAAGAATAAACGTCGAGTCATGCCATTAGTTTAAGATATAGTTAATTCGAATGTTCACGACTTTCAATCGCTTTTGCTCAACTTTTCATTTCATGATTAAAAAAAGCACTTATATTATAAATAACATTGATATCGTACATTTTAAAATCAATGCTGTTATGATTATTAGTTATAGATATTGTAACGTTTGAGGCTTTTAGGCATACTAAATTAGTATGTACCTGCTCAATGTTTATAATTTTATATATTTTACGGAACAGTTCCAAATTGTTATAATAAACAATATAACAATATGGAACACACTTCAAAGAATAATAATATAAATAAAGTTACTTACTCATAATACCTTCATTATAAAGTACATTTGTCTATAAAAAAATGTCAGATTAAATGACATATTTTATTACTAGATCAAGTTGTATAGTTTAATATTAATAATAGTTATCTCAATAATGTCTTAGTGTTAATTTGACCAAGTATTTCATAACATTATTAAAATCATTTATCACTCAAATTCATATTAATTATAATCAAAACTTTGCAAAGCTATTTTTTTATTATGTTATTGTATATTTAATTATTCATTAAGAATAGGAACGTTAAAAATGTATCATACAAATGTTGAGACACCAATGAGATTTAAGTAGTAGATATTTCATTTTATGAAATGAAATCGCATTTATTTACTGTGCATTTAAATATTTTAAAATTGCTCAATATTATTTTGTATCCATCTTTTAAATCGCTATGATAAGTTAGGTTTAGTTATGTAGCTAGATTGAGAAATGGTTTGAGAGTTCGACATTAGCTACGAGTATGTGTTCTATAAGTACCTACTGGCACATAATAGTTAATAGTACTAGCGTACTACTGGTCCAATTTATTAAAAGTTGCAACATTATTAGGTGACTGGAATAATTCAATATACGTGTTAGATTCAGATATTATAGAACACGATGGATCACATGCAGGCACATATAAATCTGACTTCACCAACGGATTTGCTATAGTTATCCATGATACTGATTCACTGACACTGATTTATAAGTGACAATTTAAAACATATATCAAAAAAGTTTATATTATTTAAATAGTATTTCTATAATCATTTTGTACTTACTTTGTATATTACTCGTTAGTCGATCTTTCAATCATTCGAAAATATTACATGCCACCCAAAAATCTTGCATTTAATTTATAAAAATAACTATTATTATTTAAGTATAGAGTTTTCGATTGAAAACTATCTCCCTAAGTGCAATTTTACTTTTTATTAATTAATTAAATGTATTCTATTGTATTCTATATTCGACATAATTTATTTCCTGAGGTTGTGGTACTTTTGGTGTGGAGTTATGTGGAGCTATTTCTTTTATAAATAATGTTCTGGGATGTAATTAAGTACTTGTAAACAAAAATGTTTTAAGTTTCTCTGTATGGATGCGGTGGCGATGTGTTTAACGCGTAAGCACCTGTTAATTTGTTTAATGGATTAAAAATTATGTTGAAACATAATATTGGCTATTTATTTAGAAAAACTTCCTAATCATAATTAAATACTCACTTCAGTCCTCCTTCAGGGTACATAGGTTATTAAATTATCATCAAAAGCCTTAGCTTTTTGGGGCAGATATTATGTTAATTTTTTTTTTCATCATATATCATTACATTTCTTTCACACTCAATCTTGTTACTTAGGTAGATACTCGTTCATATAAGTGGAAAGAGTGACTTTGAAAAAGCAGTTTTATTCCTCAGTAAAGCACCCACATTACTTGACTTTAAATGCTAACTACTAATTCCTATAGTTCCTATACCAGAATCAACGAAACCTACGAACACACTGAGTAATGACTCAGTTGAGAACTCCACGAAAAATTTAAGTTGCACAATATCCTGCATATTAAAATATAATTATAAGATTAATTTGCTTCTTGAAAGCTGAAGGGGGAACATGAATTGACTATTCCTTAAATAAAATATCAAAAATATGTTAGGAGTTGAAAAATTGCCACACAAAAAATTGGGTTGCTTCTTTGTTTATGTAGGTAAGTACGTTAGTTAATGTTTAGTTTTGTCGGGTTAGAGGCTTTTGTAATGTATGCATCTATCCATGATCATGATTAGGTATCCATTAAAGAATATTTTATACGCAGTAGATAATGATACTACATGAAATTATATAGGAATTATGTACAAAGGTAAGCTTAACTCAATATGCGTTCTCTCCCAGTAAATCTTTGATTACCAAAGGAATTTATGGTAATGAGGGGGTGCGAAGCGTACAAGAATATTTTTCCGATAAGTACTAAAAACATAACTAAACAGGGTCTTTAACAGCTCACTCACACGCCACTCTCTGTTAACAGCTGAAATAATGATAATTTACGTAAAACCCTAATAATACTGCTCACATCTCTGGGACGGCTCCGCAAAGTACTTACTAGATGCTCTCGACAGGTTGCAGCGACGTGCGGTCCGCATTATTGGGAATCCTGAAGTCACGACCACCCTCGAGCCTTTGCAGATGCGTAGAGATGTTGCGTCTTTGGCAGTTTTCTACCATCTCTACCATGGTGAATGTTCTGACGAGCTCTTCCAATTAGTCCCACCCTCCCCTTTCCTTCACAGGACGACACGTGCAGGGTTAAGATGCCATCCATTTACGGTGCAGAGTATACCTGCTAGAACCAAGCGTTTCAGTGACTCATTCCTATGCCGCACCACTAAGACCTGGAACTCCCTGCCAGCTCACGTGTTTCCTTCTTCCTACAGTCCCGGGTCCTTTAAGCGGGGCGTGAAAAGGCATCTAATGAGGCCGTCAAGCTGAGTGCCGCCACTGTTAACATGGTAAATGTTTACGATGGCGACCCTCTTTCCGAGACTTTGCCTTTAGCTTAACATCAGGCGAGGTGAACTCAAATTGACGTGTCCTGTATAAAAAAAAATACAACGTGAAGAGACGAGACTTAATGGAACCACTGCACCGGCATTTTATTCACATAGGTAGGTAACATCAATGTTGTGATTCTCGCTCACTAGATGGCGCTGGGTGTAACAACTCAGTTACATAGGTGCTACAAACGAGCACATGATAAGATATACAAATATATAATCCATCCATCCATATAAGACGAATAGCGTCATTTAACTCAGTTTTTTTTGTCATCTATAATGTGTCTAAACATACCTAGGTACTAACGCTTACCTAGGAGGCAGTTAACAGCCCACAATTTATTTTGCAAGTCGCCGTGCTTATAACCGCGGCACAAAGGCTTCTGTCCTTACATTCTTCTTCTTCTTCTTAATGGCTTAAATCTGCAGCGAATCGCCGCAATTTGACAATGTCAAGAAAAATATAAAAAATCAAAATCAAAGTATGACTTGATATGGAGAATGGATCATGATATCCTTATTACTACATCACATAGTAACCCATTTATACGATAGATTGATTTGAATTTGAATTTGAAAATCATTAATTGCGAAACGAGAAACCAGTTTTTCGAGAAATTCTACCAGGACCATGTGAGCCACTGTCCTTACATACTTTACGAATATACTCTACTGTCATTAACCTGTCATAGGTTTTAAGTGAACGGGCAATCAACGATTCTGACCCTGACCTTTTTTCTGTAAGTATTATTTGTTTAGGGTCTTTCTTACTGAACCAATTTAATATTATTTTCTAAACTAGCTTAATGTCATTCAATTAAGTCCTATTCGGTTGTTACTTAATCATTTTTATTAAAAAAAAAATTCACAATGTATTTTTTTTATTAATATTATAAACAATTTAATTATAAAATATATCTGCGGTAGCCTAGTGGTATGGGTAATGGATTGCTGAGACGAGGTCTCGGGTTCGATCCCAGGTTTACCATGGCACACCAATGACTTTTCGATGCTTTTCGAAGTTATGTGTGTATTTATATCGCAGGTTTATAAGTGCCCGGTTAATGGCAATAGGATCGCCACCTATTACATTGGGACCTAAACATAAACTGGCGAAATGTGGGTGCTAGCACCTCTGCCCACCCCTTCGGGGAATACAGGCGTGAGTTTATGTTATGTTATTATAAACAATGTTTATTACATTTATATAGTTTGCTTACGATGCCGCATAAAATCATTGAAGTTTTTCTGGGCATCATTATCATCGACATTCTGTTGGTAACTCAAACGTAAACACTACAAAGACAGAAAAAATACATTCACATTGCGTGGCGACATAAGGTGTGTTGGTAGGTACATTACAGAATTTTCAGTTAGAGAAATAGTACGGTATTTAATCAATGCCGTACAGTGCCTAGCAGAACCGCCTTTTGCATCAAGCACTTGAGCCAGCTGACTAACAAGAACCTCTTAAGACATTATTATTATCTATATTTTCAAACTTCTTACTGAAGAATAATCACTAACAACTTTCCTCAAATGGGAATCAAACGAGATCACAGGACTGCAGCTGGAATCACTACAGCTATACCACCTAGGTAGTATCATTATCATTAATCGTTGTTTATACAGTGTTCTTGTTAAATATTAATTATGGAAACCAAAAGACCGTAAAACATTAAAATAAGAGGACGCAGTAGGGCATTCAACAATAGGAGGTCGGTCACGGGAGCAGCTCATTATAATAATACAATTATACACCTACCCACCCATATTTTATCAAAATTTACATAGTCCACGACCATGACTAACTAATATTATATATTATAGAACCTATTAGAAAGGTGAAAGTCATAATATTTACCTACTTGCTTTGTTTGTTAGTCAACAAAGGGCTAGACTGATTTGACTAACGAATTTGTTCCTCTGGTACAAATATTTAACTAATCTAAAAACTGCTTCTTCGTATATACGTCTACTTTTTATTTTATTAAAGTAGTTTAGCCAACCAGATTCCAGAAGAGCCAAAGAACTGTACAAATTAGTTCAGTTTGGAGTAGGGGCTATATTATAAGTTGTTATAGTATGTAAGATGCATTACGAGGGCGACATGGTCGCTTCTTTTGTGTACAGTAAGCTTCAGAGAAAAGGAACCCCCCTTGATAATAGTTTTATACTCAAGGGGGGTTCCTTTTCTCTGAAGCTTACTGTACCAAGCCCTCTTTAAAAAATAAAGATAAAAAAAGTAGTTTAGGTGTTTATTCGATACCGATGACTCAAGGTGGGTTGGTCGATGAATTTTGATCGTTTATAGAGGCAGAGGTCTAGGCTCTAGATGTTTATGAAACAAGTATCATACAATTTTTTAAGAATTTTTTAAGAAAAAAAATCTTAATAAATAACTATTTGTTGTTGCTATTACGGAAAAAGACTACTGTTTACTCAGCAAACTAAATTTAAAGGGCCTAGAGGGTGTCTAATGAGAATAAAAGATTCAGATAACAAATTAAGTTATGTTCAATGGATTCATGATGTCTGGTTAAGCAACTCCCTTGCTTTTTTATACCTCTGAGGTGGCAAACGAGCACACGGCTGACGGGAAGTGAATACCATAATCTATGAACAAATGGACATTTGCAACACAAGTGACGTCAATCGCTCTACTGACGCTGTAAGAAACTTCTGATGCCCTTCTTCATGGAGATCATTATACAGTTTGAACAGGTGTAGGATGAAGTTCCTTTCATACCTCACTCTGCGCATCATTTCGATCGCAACATGTGAGGATTATTAATTTGCTAACCTATTTTTAACATGATTCGATTGATCTTTACCACCTATAATGATTTGAATATTAATCGTGAACTTGCATTCGTAATAAGTGGATATTTTTCCGCAATTTTCGTATACCTTCTATGTTTATATAAATATGGTATAATATGGTGTAAATAAAACAAAGCAAATGTTTATAGTAAAAGTTTAATTTTTCAAATGTTTGTTGCTACAGTATTTTACAATCATAACAGTGGGATATGGTACAAATTGTTTGTCGCAATATATGGTACAAATAGCTATAGAATAAGTTAATTTCCAGTTCAACAATTAATAAACTTTAATAATAACGAAAAGAAAACAATTAAATAAGAAGAAGAGGTACTCAGGTGGTATAATAAATAAATCATACTCGTAATAATGACTAACACTTAACTAAAATAAATAATATTAATACTAATGACAAGTTATTTTAAATTACAATCTAACGGTTCACCTCAATTGATATACCGCATTTATAAATATATTTTCCGTTGCCCCTACTTCAAATGAATATTTAAAAAGAGGTAACAGAAGATTGTACTTATCATATGTTAATACTACAATTTGTGTTTATAATTTAACATTACCGCTTTTTGTAACTAAAGAAAATTCAACATTCAACTTTCTATTTGGAAACAATAAAACTGTGTTCAAAATACATAATTGAATTTAAATTGATCCGCCTTACTACAAAACATGAACTAAATGTTTGAAATATATTTATACTCATAAATGGAAACTTGTTTATGACAAAAGTATGCACTAAACTGCTCATGTCGGCCGTAAATAAACTTCTGTTCTGTTCCGTTCTTAGTCTATTATGGCAAACCTTTTTTGGTTTATAGTCATTAAAATTATGATTTTGATTAAATAGAGTTCCGGACATGTTGATGTTGAATCTTTCACTTTCAGAGAGTCTCAGAGTCTCAGTAGCTTAGTCACGGGTTTAAGGCCCGCCCGAGAGGATTCAATTTTCCCTATGTACCTATTCAATAATACGAATAATTTCGTAATCCATTGTCAAAAAAAGGTAATGATCTTTATATTAGTAATGTAATTTAAATGTAAAATAATATTTCCCATATTATGTCCAATAAATACATCAGTAACAATTGAATTACTAAGCTCACCAGGGGGTACAATGCAATCATTAGTAAAAAAATATAATCTTCATTAGTAATACCTATAGGTGGTACGCTTATTAATATTCTAGACATCACTAACGACAGAAAAAACTTGCCAGTAAAAACTATAATTATGGATCCGTCAATATTTTCTACCAGTACCTAATTTAGTTCATGTTTTGCAATAAAATCATGATTTTATAAGTTATTAAACAAGAATACTAGGTGTAGTGTAATCTTGGTTAAAATCAAATTTAGTACCTATCGTTTTATTATAAGCATGCACTTCCATTCCATTCTGTAACAAAATAGGAATCAACACGATATAAACGACGTATAAGAGTTGTTTATTCTAAGCATAAGTTCAATTAATACTAAATAAGGGTCTCCAGATTAACTACATTCATTTGAGCACTCATATAACACGCAAATAAATAATTGGCATGGTCTATATACTTCAGTCTCATCACACTACTATTTACAAATTATATTATAATACGCTTTGTTACGAGTAGAAGCGGCTCTTTGAAATTACATGCGCGGTCGGTGGGTGCGGTCGAGCTATCGTCGTCACTGCGGCGGTCTTTTTCTTGAGTGTAGATATTGGCCTTAACTTTAAAAATAGAACTGCTGATACGGCACAAGAGCATATTAATGTGGCAAGAAGAGCACCCAGAGTTGCGGCAAAACCAGGTGTAGTCATACAAACAAGGCCTGGAGTGGGTATCACTTTTGGTGCCACGGTTTCTTCAGATGTATCTAAGTTTAAGTCCCCAGCAGATACAACACGAATGACCCTATTTACACCAACCTCCTTTTCAGGGGAAGTTGTCCTTTTTTGTCGCCTTACTCTCCTTTCATCACGTCTAGCTTCGATACCAACAGGATATGAGTCGATCTGAGGAGGTCCATATTCAGCGTGTGGTGCAATCACATTGGGAGATCCATCCGAACATTGTTCGGGGCACCTGTATCTACAAATCTGTATAGTACATTGGAAGTGAACTTCCATGGAATCAGGGAACTTGAAGGCTTGGAAGTGTGCATATGACAGGACACTGGCACTAGCTCCGAAGTTCTTGATCTTTGTGAATCGGGACATCAGTTTCGGTCTTGTTACACAGCCTCGCCTATCGACTAATTGTATAGGAGCGCGTTGACCGTCATGAGCCACACAATCACGGACTAACATATCGAACTTCGCATCATCGTCCTTGATCGCCAGAACCATGGTCATGGTTTGTCCAATCTTTACTAAGCCTGACACTTCAGAAGCCCAAGGTCCTTTACCAACTTGAATTTGCATCCAGCAGCCAACATTGTCACCAGCAAAATCAGCTCGTACTACATCTAACATATCTACAGGGAATGGTCTGAATGTGACTGCTTTTTCATATTGGTCGTGCCAAGTGCATCGTAATTTTCGGGCTTGATCCCATACTTCTTGCACTTGTGGGTCATATTGGATTACAATAACATTTTCAAAATATGTTCCTGCTGCTGCGACATCTCCTCTGTATCTCGGATCTCCACTGCCAGCAGTTCCACACGCGTGCGCACCAATTTCAAAAGATGCAGATGATCTACCAAGGTTAGGAGGAAGATGCACGCATTGGTGGTTAGAGTAATGTCCTTTCGAAAAT
The DNA here is from genome assembly GCA_914829495.1 of Eilema sororculum. NCBI lineage: Eukaryota > Metazoa > Arthropoda > Insecta > Lepidoptera > Erebidae > Eilema > Eilema sororculum. The sequence continues at coordinate 7,034,396 of OU618545.1, read as the reverse complement.
ACAATACCGAAGAATGGTTTGTCAAAGCTGAGGAATACTCTCATAGCATTCTTTTCACATTTTACGTCCAAGGAAACAATTTTGGGCATATCCGGGGCAGGAGCTGGCCAAACATCTCCTGCTCCGCTGAAAACTTTATCACTTGCGGCGGTTTGTGAGTCAGCAGGAGGCGCAGGTGGCGGTGGAGGACCTCGGAAACCAGATCCTACGTCATTTTTGTGATGATTTGCCGGTGGCCCCAGGGCAAATGGTTTCGTGTGTATCTGGTGATGGTTTGTAATTCTTGGCATACCTGAAATAAAATAAATGTTACAGTTAATAATCTATTACTAACTTGTAATTTTTTTTTGGAGAAACGCTGATATGAGCGGGGTGGTTATAGTAATAAACATGGTCATATCCGTAAATTGTAATTATTTGGTTGAAAACATTAACACGTAGGATGCTTCGTTTTTCTTAGAGCTGTAACTTGTTACTCCCTCAATTATTATATTCATGTATACAGCACTAAAATAATCACGCAATTAACAGGAGGATAAAACGACAAACTCTCGAGCGGTTATTGGTCTAAAAGAAGAGAATTTATCTACAGTGCCTTTCATCCTCTACATTCAGTAGGAGGACGTCTCAGGCTCACGTCTAATCATATTTTTAGATAATGCACAAAGGTTTACATGTTGCAAGCTGTTATAGTGTAGGCTGTAGTGCTTTTTTATCAAGTTAAATTATTGCTTGCCTGCAATACGATGTGTTTATAAATATCAATAGCTTCATGATTATGCTGTAAACTAAAATTTTCTCTTACTTAGAGGATGGTGTGCCTGATGATGCGTTGGGTTTTGCCTTCTGTTATGAGGTGGGGGTGCCGGTGGTGGTGGACCGTTGTACGCGTGGCTCGGTGTATCTCTTTCTGAAGACTCCATGGCAAGCTGGTCAGATGAGGACTCGGCGACACTACTGGCATCGGGACTACCACTTCCACCTCCACCGCCGCTTTCGTTTGAGGTCTGGTCGCTGAGAGTACCACTCTGAAAGAAACATATTTAAGCCTCGTTAATTTTATTAGGTACATAAATTTATATTTTAAATTTTATAAAGATATCCAAAAATTGTAGTTTTGGAATTCATAAGATACTGCGTTTTTAGGGACTGTAAACCTTAGGCATCGTAGAATTCCTCCCCGTCGCTCTCTACCGGTACCGTGCCCAAAAGGCTGGCATTACCCCACTGAATAGCGATAGCAATTTTTTGAGCGAGGTACAGGCCAGCCCTATGGTCACTGGAAGACTCAATTATCTATTTAGATTACCTAATACATAAAATATCTTTTATTATACTACCTAGTGTAGGTTCTTGTAGGGTCGTCATAAACAAACCTATATGTAATGTAAACTACACTGCCCACAGTGTAAACTATAAATATGCGGCACTTCTCAAATCTTCCATTAAATACCGAAACGTTAAAATTCTCGACTTCATTTGCACAGCTTTCTCTACATCGTAGGTACGCATTATTTTTAATGTTATACATAACACAATCGCTGTAGTTTTTGTAGTCAAATAAAGATTATGCGATAATTTGATCTGGTTTGCGATAATTCATTTATGTGCTACTCAGGTACATAGCCTATCATATTTATCCGTATATGTTGTCCGTGTCAGTTTGAACATACTGGAATTTCACAGAGATAAATTAAGGGTAACCGCAAATAATTTCAATCTAAAAGTATTATTGGGGTTATTAAATCACCAAAACAGGTGCCACCTTAGTTACTTGAATATCTGTTATGACCGTAATATGCTTCCATAACCTATAAAACCAAACTTTTACTCTTTCCGGGGTTCTCTATCCGCTACATGTGAAAGTTGTCCCATAATTTGATTCCCGTTTGTCTTCAATCATCACGTCGCTCCGGTTTTCAAATATTTTCCAAACTAACTGGTTTCGGAAATTAGATGAACCGGCTATTCGGTATTTCTTATGTTAATAGTGACTTTTTAGATTGCTGCTTTGTTGAAGGTGTGGCTTCTAGTTCATTAGGTCTGTAGGTTGTATATTTTATCCACTTGTAACGATAAGATATACACTTTTTATTTTTACAGCCCTCTTTTTGCCTTGTATATTAACATATTTAATCTGGAAAAGTATCAATTTTATATAATTTTGGTTGAAGACTCCAAAAAGACAACACATAAAATATAATTAGGTATATACAACTTATTGTCTCGTTATGCTAAGTATAATAACTGAGTTTGACACCGAGTTTCACATTTTATGTCCTATTGTCGATAGGTCATTTCTGCAATCAATATAATAATTATAAAAGCAATGTCTTCAATATTGAAAACTAAGCAGCAACTATGGCGTCCAGTACACCTTCTATTATCAAGTATGTCTGCCAATACAGTATTTTATTGGTTGAACATCAAAAGTTTTATAACTCATTTGTTTAGCCTCTGGCTATGAAATTAGAAAGTATTGGTCTCACCGTTTAGATATATTTTCGATAGAGATTTATACGAGGGCTTATGGCAAGTGAATCCAGCAATTATATTTGAATGGGATAACACGGGTAAAAAAAAGATAGATACACATTACATAATTTGAGAGAAAGTTCTTTGGAGATTTTTATCGGGTTGAAAATATTAGGTATGTGAGATGTAATTTATTTACTGTGTAGACGATTAAAGTTTTTGTACCAATAAAAAGTATAACTTTTTTTTAACCCGACATATTTCGAAGGTGATTTCATAAGCACGCATTCAGTCGTTTCAATCTGCTGGCAGACATCTAAACGATTGATGTGGGTTATTTTTTAGCTCGATATGTCTGTGTGCCGTGAAACAGGGTAATTCTAACTGAACTATCGGCGTCTGCAATATTATCGTAATTTGTGGTGGAACGTGCTTAAACGTGTTCTTCAAAATAAGTTTAGGTTCAGATATTTCTCTAAAACATTTCACACTATAAATCCATACTAATATTATAAATGCAAAAGTAACTCTGTCTGTCTAGCTGTCCGTATGTTACGCTTTCACGCCTAAACCACTGCACCGATTTGGATGAAATTTGGTATAAGGGTAGATTATACCTTGAGAAAGGACATAGGCTATGTTTGGTCGCTATAACCGACATCCACACGGGTGGAGCCGCGGGCAAAAGCTAGTACACGACAGAATCATAATTTAGGATTTAAATATGGCTACGGAAACAAAACTTACTACAAAATACTAACAAACGCTGCAAATATGCGGACCTGACAGAGCGGTATATTTTCGCTCGCTTTACGGTCAAGACGATGGGTAGTTAGAGTGCTGACGCCAAAAAATTTGCTAGAGAATTGGGTCGCAGGTTGAGGGACAAAACAGGTGTCTCTCGCTCCGCCTCATACCTGGGGCAAAGGTTGGCCAACGCTACCCAACGTGGCAATGCCGCCAGTGTGATGGGCACATTTGGCCCGGGTATGGTGAGGAGCGGGATAATAGATTAGACATTTTTTAACTATGATGTTATTTTGACTGTACAACCTAATACCCTACCTACCTACTAAAAATCAATTCTACAGAATCTTATCGAAAGTTTTAACAAATGGAAGGAACCAAATTGTAATGCTTTTTAAACTATAAAATATGATGTTATCTAAAGAATAAGATTTTGTTTTATGGACGAATTTCACGCATATTAAACGTAGGTATCGTGCAGTAACGTTAGATTTATTTATACGCCGTCCGTTTAATATTTAGTTATTTGTACAACCGGTCACTCTACGTGGGATATATTTAATGAAAGGATTTTTTGCCTGTGCAACATAGAACGTTTACTTTCGAAGATAAATCATCTTATTGAATCATACCTTTCAAATATTAAAAGCGAATTAATAACTAGACCCTCAGTTCATATAAAATTGTAAAACAATTGGGTATTTGCCCTGTAGTTAAAATAAGTTTTTTTATTTTTTTTACAACATTCTACACAACGTTTCATCTACCTGAGTTCATTAAATTGTGGTAAAAAATCCGTTGGTACTTATTTTATCGTTTTTATTTATTTTTGACTAGCTGACCCGGCGAACTTCGTACCGCCAATTATTTTCCAACCGCGTGGCGTCCGATTCCGTTCCCGCTGCACCCTGTTATACAATGATATATGTAGTTATCTAAACAGCAACAAAAATAACCACACTGTCACTTCTGCGTATATATATGCTGATGCCGGCCGAATTTGTTGACATTAATGATCACTGCTGCGTTCCCTTGAATAGTAGTGTGATTACACTTGAATAGTATGGGTAATGGACTGCTGAGACGAGGTCTCGGGTTTGATCCCAGGTTTACCATGGCACACACCAATGACTTTTCGATGCTTTTCGAAGTTATGTGTGTATTTATCGCAGGTTTATAAGTGCCCGGTTAATGGCAATAGGCTCGCCACCTACATTGGGACCTAAACATAAACTGGCGAAATGTGAGTGCTAGCACCTCTGCCTACCCCTTCAAGGAATAGTGGCGTGAGTTTATGTTACGACATATTATGTGGAACTGCTATTCCTAGCGCCTTAAGACTACGTTGAATCTCTCAGGGCAAGTTATTAGGTATATATAACGTCCGAAAAGGTGAATAAAGGTGTAGATGTATGTGAAGTAATAAAGGTGTAAATATATGTGAAGTGTAGATACACTTTCATCAATACGAAGGGGTAGGCAGAGGTGTATTAACATTACTTTTAGTCCACTATGATTTTTGGTCCCACGTGATATAGGGCTCCTATATTACCGTTTTTTTTTTCGTGCGGTAATCCCCTCGGATACCACCCTGCCGGAGCCGGAAGGGAAGGTTATGTCAGACTCGAACCGACTAAAACCGCACGCCGGCTGTGGGTCGTGGTGCTAGGTCGGAGGTGAGGTTGTCATCGACATATCCCTCGCACCCCGGCTGACCCAGGGCCATCCCTTACGGTCTGGCCCTCCTCGGGGGCTATTACCGTCAAGCGTGCAATTTTTTTATTTTTATAATAAGTATTATCCATCTAGTGTAAAACTAAACATCGGATATTAAGGAAAATTTCAAGTGATTCAGGTGTGGATCAAAAGCTCAGTTGGAAGAGCATTACCCCTGTAAGGGGAAGGTCGTGGGTTCAAGTCCCACTTGAGAATTCCATTTTTCCCGATGTTTTCGAATCGGATATTCTCTAATACTTTAAGTTTCATCGGTCCGCAGTACATAAAAAAGATTGGGCCATGAATTGCCGTGGCAATATTACCTTGCGGGGTGTATTGAAGTTTACATGTGTTCTTACATATTTAAACACCTTGGGAAGGTTGGTCTGAGGTAGGCGAATGCTAACAGCGACGCATTAAACTAAATATGTTACGAGCATCTAAATTTTCAATTTGATAGCCAAATAAAACGCCCGGTATAAAACTCAAAACAATACAATTAAGGATCTCTGGTCTTTTGTTACCGAATTCAAATTTGTAATTAATCCATACTAATATTATAAATGCGAAAGTAACTCTGTCTGGCTGTCTGTCTGTCTGTCTGTCTTTCTGTCTGTCTATCTGTATGTTACGCTTTCACGCCTAAACCACTGAACCGATTTTGATGAAATTTGGTATAGGTAGGGGTAGACTAGACCATGAGAAAGGACATAGGCTATGTTTGGTCGCGATAACCGACATCCACGCGGGCGGAGCCGCGGGCAAAAGCTAGTATTATTTCTATTTCAAAAAGGTCGCTAGTACCCTGAGCTTCGGGTACCTACCACTTACGTACTGGATAGTGTGTTAAAAAACGAACAAATTTAGGTGAGGGTAAAGAAACGGTTTTTTTTTTAACATTCTACACAACGCTATTTAGACCCATGGTAAGCTTTTATAGCTTGTGTTATGAAATCTAGAATGCGGATAAACATACTTATATACTTTTTTTTTTGTAAATACATACATATTATACATAGAAACACCCAGACCAATGCAAATAGCCATATTCATGCATACAAATATTTGCACTGAGCGGGAATCGAACCCGCGCCTCCTGCGTGGCAGTCGCGTGCACTACCGCCACGCCACGGAGGCTGTCATATTATGGTCTGAACTACTTAAAACCTTAAATAAAAAGTAGATGTAGATACTGTATAAGGCTGAAAGAAATCTCAATGAACGTGTAAAGTCTAGGAACTCATTGTGATTAAGGCGCGAGGCGCGGGCGCAGGCGAGGTGAGTGCAGTGTGTCAGCGCGGGCGTTGCTCTCAAACTAATTTTACTTTCATTAGACGTTTTCGTCCGTCTGTCTAGTGAGACTGCCGCCGGCAATCTGATTTATAATGTTACTAGCTGTTGCCTGTGGCTTCACCCGCGTGGATGTTGGTTATAGCGACCAGACATAGCCTATATTCCTTTCTCAAGGTCTAATCTACACCTATGCCCAATTTAATCAAAATCAGTTCAGTGGTTTAGGCGTGAAAGCGTAACATACAGACAACCAGACAGATCTACAGAGTTACTTTTGCATTCATAATAAACTAGCTTTTGCCCGCGGCTACGCCCGCGTGGATGTCGGTTATCGCAACCAAACATAGTCTATGTCCTTTCTCAAGGTCTAATCTACCCATAAACAAATTTCATCAAAATAGGTTCAGTGGTTTAGGCGTGAAAGCGTAACATACAGACAGACAGTCAGACAGACAGAGTTACTTTCGCATTTATAATAAGGTATGGATTAGCTTTTACCTGCGGCTCCGCCCGCGTGGACGTCGGTTATCGCGACCAAATATAGCCCATGTCCTTTCTCAAGGTCTAATCTTCCCTTATACCAAATTTCATCAAAATCGGTTCAGTGGTTTAGGCGTGAAAGCGTAACAGACAGACAGACAGACAGAGTTTCTTTCGCATTTATAATATTAGTATGGAAGTATGGATAAATAAATATTTCGAATTTCATACAAATTCCGAAAGTCCAATAATTACTTTTAGACATTTTGACAATAGAACATTATATAGTTCCAAAACCTTATTTTCTGATAAAACCGAAACCCCACTGAGACTTACAATAAGTCTAGAAAACCTGAACTACAAAAAGTCACATCAGTAACAAAGAACAAATTGTAACTAAGAGAGCAATAAACCCTTAAACTATAACATACGAACGTTCCCTACGACTACATTTGAAACATTCCAGCGTGATTTAAAACCATTACTAAGTAAAAATGTGTGGAGCGAGCGTTATCCTCGGACGGAACTAAAATTTATGTGATCCGTACTTAGTTGTTTCGAATTTAGTGTTTGTACCCTTGCAAGGGGTTCAACGCAGTGCGGGAGAGACTTTATATTTACGAAGAAATAGTGCTTCCTACATTAATGTATTAAAATTTAGTAGCAACGAATACTGTAGTGACTGAGGCTTACGACAAATTCAATTAGTTGTTAATTTAACGTAAATGTTCGTATTTTGATAAAAAAAAAACAAATTTATAATAAAAAAACGGGCAAGTGCGAGTAGGACTCGCTCATTGAGAGTTCCGTACAAATTAAAATTGAGTGATGATTTTTTATTAAATAAACGGTGATATCTTTTTATTGCGTTGTCCTAGAAGTATGGTTTTTGCACAGCTGTAACAGGTTGCAGGCTTGAGAACAATGAAGTGATCCTACGAGGGCTCCGTGTTTTTCTTTTTGAGGTACGAAACCCTATATAGAAAACAAATTTGTGGTCATATTTAGGGCAACAATAATGATCCTCATCTTAGCATTGATTAATTCCAGGCTTTCACTTTGTAGCCAAGGGCCAGCTTACTCCTCCACCTTTTGGTTTGGCTTTTATGAGAGCGTCTTCCGTCTAACCTCCTAACCTCGAGAGGAAATCCTGCCCCAGAGCCTCATCCGTTAAACAACAGGTGTACGACTAGCAGGTGAGATTGGCTTGCTCCCCGAACATCTTGATGGCCTCAAAAATACCCACGTGTAATAGCTACAACATTTATAATTTTTTTATGACACTCGAAATACATCGGGAAAAATTAAGCGCTGAAGTGGGACTTGAATCCACGACCTTTCCCTTACAGGGGGAATACTCTTCCAACTGAGCTATTGAGCCACACCTGTATCACTTCAAATTTCCCTTATCTATATATCCGTCTTTAAGGGCGACGGTGGAGCCATCTACCAACTTTCTTACGAACTGTTAGAACCAATGAATGATTTTTCAACCATTTTTAAACATTGCTTTTTGATGACTACTAAATTTGATCCGGAGGGTCAAAATCAAAATAAAATTGGTACTTAGGTATATGACAAGCAGTATTTCAGCCCTTATCATCTCACTCATCATCCGTAACTTCTATGCAATAATCAGGCACGTGAACACAGATCATAAAACAAAACTAAGCAGGATTTCAAGTTTGGATGTGTGTCGTCGCTGTAGGTCGCAATGTGACCGGCGCGCGCGCACGCCGGGAAAGCAGCTTTTACTCTTTCCACAGCACCACCAACCAACACCTGTCTATTGTCATAAAATCTATCTTAACAACTTATTTTTGTTTTAAGTACATTTTAAACTTTCTATCAGCGATGTCATCTTAGAATTAAACCTTTTGGTGTATGTTTACATGCTTTTGTTTAACTCGTTTGGTTAGTTTTGGGTTAAACCTTCGAAGTAGACTATAACCTACTTTTTTATGATAAAAAGTACTACCTAGTAGGTGAATTAACCCTTCAAACTTGTTGGTTGATATGTGACGGACTTCACATCGATAGTTCAATCCAGGACCAATCGAGGCTTTCTAATTGACGTGCCTATCTATTTTCAGTACACATTTGTTGACCATTGTATAGGTGAATACCGAATACTGAAATGGTTTTAACGAGTTCCATACATAACTTGGTAAGAAAAATATGATGAAAAGCATGTTTATTAGTTTTTTAAAGTTCTTTTTCGCACTTATTTGGTATTTTCTGACAATACTGTCGGAAGCTGGAATCCTCTAGTAGTATCCCATTATTTCAAATCATGACTTCTCACTATAATATATCGTAATTTAACAAACCACCAAGTACTTTATATGTATTATAACATTATCTCTATATGTATTATTAGTTGTGTAATCTCAGTGGCCTAGTTGGTTAAGGCTCTTTACAGGGGGAATCCCTGTAAAAGAAAGATCGCAGGTTCAAGTCCCGCCCGAGAGATTAATTTTTCCAGATGTATTAGATTTGCATAGTTAGCATACATAATGTTTTAAAAAAATCATCCAAATGTACAGCTATTTACGTATCCACCAAAGCGAAAAATACTAGACTTAAGTATAAGCACTTGAAAAGTTTCCTTCCTAAGTTATAGTTAACACAAAAACCAACCCAGCCGTAACACTTACGACGTTTGTTTGTTTATGATCGGGTTCAGTAGCCTTCTTACTTTCCACAGTAGGGTAAACAGGTAAATAGCGAACACAGACGGAACTGCGACGTCCGCGTCCGTCCGTCAGCTTAGTGGGTCGGCGCGTCCCTATTTGGCAGTTTTACCCGATGACCGTATTCGATTCTAGGTTTATCGATATCTCGTTGTGATTTACTGAACTGATTCTAAATATTGTGTGAAAGGCTGAGGGTTGCTTATTTAATCATTAATTTCATTGGCTAAGTATTTGACAGCCTCTGTAGCGTAGCGGTACCGAACGCTACTGACAACGCAAATATTTGTATGCATGAATATGGGTATTTGCATTGGTCTGCGTGTTTCTAAATTCAAATTCAAAAATAGTTTATTCTGCATAGACTATTAAATCGGAACTTATAAAACGTCAACATAAAGTAAATATTAAATACTAGTTTAGAAAATGGACCACCGGTTCGAAACGCGGCCCAGATCTGAGAAGACACCGGCAAGAAACTCAGCGGGCATTTTTTTTGGTCTATTTACAAACCTTAAATATCTGTGTATAGCATGTAAAAAAAAAGTATCTGAGTATGTGTATCCGCGTACTAGATTCCATAACACAAGCTAGTAAAGCTTACCATGGATCTAGATAGCGTTGGTAGAATGTTGTGGCATTTTTTTTGTGATTAAGTACGCCACCAGTACGGCCCACTAGTGGACCACGGCTAATGTTTTTTCACGTTGTCCCATTAAAACTGCAGAAAATCGTTTTTATGCTGTTTAGGTGGCAGACAAGTTTCTCGATTATAATGGACAATGGATAAAATATTAGAATAGAAAAAAGAAATGTTCAGTAATAAATAAATACATAGATGCAGAAATTATGTATACCTAGATTTAAAAATAACGAATTACATAATATTACGTAGGTATTACTTATTTAGGTAATCTGTGGCATTACGTATATTTTTTCATAATTACGATAAGAAATTGAAGATTTTATTTATTACAGCTTAGGTAAGACTGTAACACTTAACAAGTTTATTTTGGGTAAAAAATTGACTGAATTTTTTATAGCATTTTTTATGCTAACTTTAAAGTTCGAAAAACATCGGGAAAAATGAAACGCTCAAGTGAGACTTGAACTCACGACCTTTCCCTTACAAGGGGAATGCTGTTCTAACTGAGCTATTGGGTAAATATTTTTGACACAGAGACAGATTATAGTCTGTAATAGTACTAATAGTATACAGGCTATTTTTCATCCCAGGAACAGGTTCCCGTGAGACACGGGAACGGATCAGTATTACATCTATAAAAAAATATAGTAGTACTACGTCCCGTCACTGGAAGTGATTACATTATTATGTATCCTATCATAACCTACTTCCAACCCTTTTTTTTTCGTGCGGAAATCCCCTCGGATACCCCCCTGCCGGAGCCGGAAGGGGTGGTTATGTCGGACTCGAACCGACTAAAACCGCACGCCGACTGTGGTTCGTGGTGCTAGGCCGGAGGTGAGGTTGTCATCGACATATCCCTCGCACCCCGGCTGACCCAGGGCCATCCCTTACGGTCTGGCCCTCCTCGGGACCACCTACTTCCTACCCTGCAACTATTACAAATGCGATGTGATGGTTATTCAGATTAATAGTGTAAAACTCACCGGCATTTTTTGTGAAGATGTTCGATCTTTCGCAATTTAAAAACTAGTAGGCAAGATGATTTGCTCTCAATTTTTATATCCCCTTGCATGTACTAGTTAAAATGTTGATTGCAATCTAGTTGAACCATTCTACCGTTGTAATTACTTACTTCCAGTACAACATTTACATTAGTACATCGAAAATACTGGTACTTGTAATGTGCAACCCACATTTGAAAGTATTTTTTGCAATATTGCTAATTCGTTATATCCGAATAATACTTAAAAGTAATCCAAAATGCAAACCAGAAGTAATAAAATACTGTTTAACATTTTTAGATCACGTATCTGATGCTTCTGTCATAAAGCTTCTAGTCTATTAGGGTTTCCTAGAAGATATAATATATTTTACTGCCTTGCTAATTGATGTATTTTCTGGAACTTCATAAATTAATTCATGTGGCTGGATTTAAGTGCTTTTAGGATGTTCTTGACCTCAATAATTATTATTATTAATTAAACGTAGATAGAATATTTTATGAATTTGTGACTGAATTGAGTAGATAATGTAGGACATTTTACATAGCGCTATATTAATCGAAAATTAATATACCATAAATGACTTGTAAAATTGGTTCTAGTATGAGAATTAGACAATACTTTTTGTTCCATATTATTAAGCATAAAAACAACCAGATATTGCATAGGTCCGGGCCTATGCAATATACGAAGCTTAAATGATGAAAAACTAAGTTTGATTTTCAAGATTTATTTATCTTACTCGCGTTAAGTTAAAGTTACTCATCGTAGCTATCACTTTTCCAGTTATATAAATATCAAGTCTCATTTCAAATACATTAGAAAAAATGGATTACTCATGTGGGGCATGAATCCTGTATTGTATATGAAATTGTATAGTCACTTCCAAATTGCATAAAAATAATCACAAAGTCATATTCGTCAGTCTAACCTGAAACAACTAGGTATAAAATGGTTTACATGTAGGTACGGTACGGCAAAACGGTTCAAGCCGATTATAGCAATTTTTGTGAAAATAAGACGACAAACATTAGATACAGTGATTTCTCGTCGGCGGCTAGTGATGTCCATGATCGGTGTATCGATTAATTATTTGACATTATTATTGTTAAAAATTTGTTGTTGTTTTAGGAATAATAATATCCTTAATTAAGCCTCCGAACGCTGAGAGAGGCCTACGTCCAGCGATGATTGAATATCATAAAAGAAGGGTTGTATTTTCCATGTTACCATTAAAATCAATACTTTCAAAATTGGAAATATTTTGCCTTAGTACAATGAGATTGTGTTAATTTATTATTCAGTTACAAGAATACCTTATGTTTTTGATACTTGAAAAGATTTATAACTTATTCTAAAAAGAAGTGGATTTTCAACTAAACGCTCTGTTTCACCCAATGCATACAGCATACTGTTTTTGAATTAGAGCATTTGAGGTAATTATAACATTTTTGTAGTCTTATGAATGCACAGTGAGTAAGCATGAAGTTTGTTCACGGCACGTTTATGGTTAGGAGACGCACAGATTTCCCTTGCGGCTTTGATGTAAATCACAGCGTATTACGCCTAATGTTTTCATGTTATGTATCATTTACTTTATGAATAAACTAACGATGTAGATACGATATACGATTAGCTTCTAATATCAACAATGAATATTATATTTCATCGTCATCCTCACAACAATTTGCCAGTTGCGTCCAATCTATGTCTACTTTTTTGCATTTTTTTATCATGCGAAAAATCCCCATGGATACCACCCCCACGGAGCCGGTGGAGGCGGTTAAGTCGGACTCGAACCGACCAAATTCAATGCCGGTTGCATACAAAGCTCACATTTTAGTGCAAGGGTAATGTTTTTAATGAAATGACTATAAGACAATTCAATTTCAATAACATTTATTCATTGGCGTAAAAGTTAACGGATAGACAGATGGGCATAGTTACTTCCGCATTAAATAGTTTTAGTATGTCTGGGCAAGCTATAACAGCTTTATTAACATTCCTTTTTCATAATAAGAAAGGAATTCAAATAAAGAAGGAAAGAATGTGAATACAATAATACACTTAGCAGAGCATGAATTTATTTATTCTGCAATTTTACTTCCGTCGATAATATCCAGTGCATAACGTGTGATTGTTTAAAAATAAAATTCCTCTCATAAATATATTAAATAACATGAAGTCATGACTAATATTTTAAATGCTCAAACAGTTAACAATTGTATCATCGTTAACAGCAATTAACGATCTCAACGTTTAATCATAACATATCCGCCCGCGCATCTCAGATGCGGTCCAATTAAAGTCTAGTAAAACAATTAATTTTATACGGTCTACTATCTTATAATATCTTACAAACAAGCATCGGTATGAATTCTGTATTATAAATTACAGTACAAAAAGTTTACTGGAATGGACTGATGCGAAGGTCGAATGTCGCATGTTGAAAGAGGTGCAGCAGCAGAGGAGCAGAGCAGTGGAGTGCAATAGACTAAAGATTGATTGAATTATGTATACTATAGAATCATTCAAGATTTATGGAGATCACGTGAAAAGTAGATATTTTTAAAGATTTATCTGAAGATTTCTGTGTCGTCTATGAGACGAGTATAATGAGGATTTCCGGGAAAGATGTGATACTTGACAAAACCAAGAGATCGGTAAAGTTAAAAAAGATGTACTGATAAATAGTCATATTCTTAGTAAATTTACAAGATTTTCCAGACAACCTTTTTAATTTGTAGTCATCACTCTCTCATTTACATTTTTTACACAATAAATTACATTCGACATAAAACATGAACTGAATTTACACAGAATACTAAAAAAAATTGAAAATACTGTAAAATAATATTGCATTGATTTTAGTATGCAAACATGGTTAGCATGATTTACATAAATCATCTTTCTATGGGATCCGATAACATTTATCGATAACCCAGGTTATGAACAAAAGAACATCCCTAAAGTTAAGCTGGTTGAACATAAAATTAAGATTTGTTTTTATAACGAAAAGGTTTTTTAGCCAAAAAACATTGCGTAAAATAATTTTAGCAGAACTTGATTCAGGAGATATTAAAATGATATATTTATTTAACTTTAACTTTAACTTAAATTTAAATTTGGGCATAAGGTAAAAGATTTTTTGTGGTTTTACATTGTCAATAGTAATAGTAATAGTAGTTTTTGCAGGTATTTTAGGACTTATTACTTAATTACCAACTAAATATAGGTCTTAATATTCAGTCTTGAATGGATATCAACATACATTAGGTATATGCACCATATACACGGAAACATATAGAACAATTCAAACATGCATGTCTGCACTAAGATCTCAGAGTCGAAAGTTTTACCGCCAAGTGGTCCACATGATGTCATCAATGTTACAAGCTTTTTTTGTTTTTGTTTTTTTTTATTCGGAAAGCAAACCGCATTTAAAATATAACATTAATACTTACGTTACTAAAAATCTTTTATAAGTTTTCGCATGAAAAAAAAAACAAATGCACACTAGCGAGACGGTTTTATATAACAATGTTGAAATTAATTTTGAATAGAAAAAACAAAAGAATAAACGGGAAGTTTGAAACAGTTCACCTACCGCCATTCCCAATACCATACTGACAGTTAAAGATAGATCGCATCTACGGATAAAGTGCTCGACTGTTTAAATTCAAAACATAGTAACTCCCATTTCACACCAATTTCGGCAAATAAAATTATACCGCGATGCGCTTTCCCGCAAAAAAATCAGTTACCATGTTTTGAATTTAAACAGCCGATACATCAAATTTGACTGCTGCGATCTATCTTTAACTGTAAGTATGATATTGAGAACGGCCGCTAGATAGACAGTTTAAACCAGAGATCACCAACAATATGTTTGTATTTAGCAGGATTTGTGTTGAATAAATCTATTTCCTTTGAGTCCGGAGAACGTTGTGTAAATTATATAAGTATTTAAACTACCATGGTCACTGACACTACTATTAGAGATGTCGGGATATTTACCATGTATTATTTCAAGTGTCCAATATTTCAGCGCTGTTGCAAGCACCATAATTACGAAGGATCATCCATGAGCTGTAGCTGTGTAAATTATTTAAATTTGTGTATTCTCTAAACTATACTTATTTAGGTCGCGTCCTGGACTAAACCTGGCCGAGCATCAGCGTAGCTTACAAATATAATATGAATGATGTACAGTAGTTCGCATATTTGTAAGCCGCAAGTCTAAGTGGTACTGCTTCATTACCATCAACACAATATCCTTGACATGTGCCATATACCTACATACCGTTTAGTATCACAATTGTTTTGTATTAATTTCTTGAGTGACCGGCTTATTTATGTATGTACAGAAATAAAGTTTCCAGATAATAAAAGGCGGTATTTTCCGTCAATACAATCACTATTTATATAAACAACCAAACGGTCTCCTCTTTATTTACTCTTCTCCATAATATTCATAGAAAACTATAATAATAGTAATTAATATGCATTGTGCAGCAGAAGCATTGGGCGGTCCCTGTGCTATCAACACAATTAAATAGAACAAAGAGACACTCCTTCGTTTAACTATACAGCTAATGGTACATTACTATTGGTTGATATATTTGATATAAAGTACGTGACCAGGGTATTAATATAAATTTTATTGGTATGTGATCAATGCTCTCGTTTATTCTATAGTAACGTTTTCAAATAGGAATCAGCTAAGGGTTCACCACATTGAGGACTCAAAATAATTTTGAAAAAATGTTTAATTGAAAAATTTTTCCTTTGCCTATCTCTTCGATGATTTGCAGGTATGAATATAATGTATTACTGAGCAAAAATTCTAAATGCGAAAGGAGTGTCTTCTCTTTTTATTTTCGCTCAATACCCAAAAGGGTTATAGAAAATAATCTTAGCAGTTATGTTGTACAATGACTAAAATCACAAGATGTTGCCAACTTTAACCTTCTACTGTCTCTTCACTGAGTCATTGTCATCCTGTCTTTCCCATCAGAGAATTCCAACCTGAAACACGTGGTCCGCTATTCGGCATTTTCATTTTCACTGCGCACTTTTATGTTTGAATTGTTCCTTTTGGTAGTTGGTGTCCATTTCTTTTTTGTCTTCTCTATATGTTTCCGTATGTGTAGTGCATATAAGAGAGTGCGACCCTTGGCACAATTCTCTGGTCTTCCCCGTCTACTGGAGACTAGAGGAAGTCTACTTCTTCCTTGAGCATAAATATTTTGTGCTTACACTAATGACTCTTTAATAATATAACAACATCCCCTTCTTTTAATTATTCATACACACATACATATAATCACCCCTTTATCCCCGGAGGGTTAGGTATAGGTGAATTAACATCCACATTTCACAAATAATAGTAGGTAGTCGGTTACCATAAAGTTCCGGGCACTATTGTTGACTTGAGTCTATATGTGAGGCTGTGTATATCTGTCTGATGTTATACAGCCCTATCCCTTAGTCGCCTTGTACGACAGCGCATAGGAAGAGATGGGGTGGCCAAAATTCTTCTCGGCCAGGACGCGGCTCACGCGGTGGTTCTTTTAATTCGAGCATTCCAAATTCTAATACATTTTTGCTATTGTCTTCTTTCAGTTCTACCTTATCTAACTATGTTGGTCTAAATTATATTATTGTTATAATAATAATAATTCTTACCATGTGTAATATGAGCAGAACACCTATCGTAAATCCTCGTCGCAGTCGCATTTTGATCTGAAAAGATAATAATTTAAACATTAGTTTTTTTTTTCACATGTTATATACAAAGCAAAAGTTTTTATTTAAGGTGCCTGCCTATACAGGAAATTGCTTTTAATGTTGATAGCCGAGGGCTGAAAGTTTCTGATGCTTCTTAATACTTAGTTTATTTTTTGTTTGTATAGTTCGCTGCCTATCTACATTTCTTTTCAGCGAAAAGCAAAGTTTACGCTTTATTTTATTTGGAATATATCCGTGATGTAAGTGCCCAGATGAAAAAATGTCATTAGGTATTATACCTACTGTTTATATACTTTAAATAAAATGTCAAAAGTAAACATGTACCACTGAGGTTTGTCGGTGGCAAAGTGAGCTTATTGAGCTCGTTGTTTTGTTGTTCATATTCATTTATTTATCATGTAAGTTATGTTACAAAAAATAATAGGATAAAAAACACGTTTTTGAAATTTTTGTCCGACAAAACATAGTGATTAGTGATTGATTAGTGTTATGTAAATTAGCTACCAGTAATTAAAGACGTTTCGAACATGCTATTCCACTGGCGCCTTTTTTGCTCCAGGATAGGGAAGAACGACAACCTGGCATCTCCTTCTTACCTCACACACATAACGAACCACCTCCACAGTCATTAAAACTTTCATGCAGAGAAACCTTTTTTTAATCAATCAATGTACGTATCGCAGTCCACTACTGGACATAAGCCTCTTCCAATGTTAGAAGGCTTTGGCCTACTGTTTCCACGCTGGCCAGACTAAACCTTACTTACACATAAGTGTAATTTTAATTATATTTATGTTGATCGAAAACAAGGTTAGCTTAAGGTTTTAAAGCTAGTTATAGTAGTAATTGTACACTTATTTCACAAATCGTCCCTTAGCTTACAACACCGCTTAAGTCATTTTTACCAACTTTACAGGAGACGAAAAAAACTATATTTTAAAAAATCTGTGTTTTTTTCTATTGCTTCTTAATACATACTCTAGTTAGCGGTTAAGAAATAATTCATTATACTTATTTTGACGATTTACTTTATTTTAACTTTTATTTTATGATTTGAGCGGTGTTGACTGATATTTTATTAGATTTAGGCGGTGTTGTTTGTGAAAATGTTAAGGATTAAGGTATCAAAAGATGACAGACTAACGACTTGTGCGGTGTTGCGACGCCAACCGACTTGAGCGCTGTCACTATTTTTTGAATTACGGCTTCTGATTAGCTGAAATCTATTTCATGAGACCAATGGTTCGACGCGCAATGCGCAGCTTCATCCAATGGCATTAAAATGTAAAAACCGCCAATTTTCGACTTGAGTGGTGTTGTTAGCTAAGGGACGAAATGTATAAGAGTAAACTTAAAGTGTGTTTATAGTATGAAACATCTGTATCATTAGTGTTTCATTCATTGAACTGTTAACACTCATCACCAGTCTCCCATAATTGAACCCACTTTGTTGAGTGGTACAGTTTCCAACAGTATGTAGGACGGAATCTGGTGCCGTATTGTTATTTTGTACCCACGACTGTGGTGCTTTGAGAATTGTATCATTTCAGTTGATAGGGGAGATTGTTGAAATATTTAAGACGGGGTTGTACTTCAATTTAACACTCTATGACATAGAGTTTAAAACGGTCATGGGTCGTGGTCCACCTGTTTAGTCCACCTAGGTGGACCATGGGCACTTTTTCTTGCCCGTGGTCCACCTCAGTGCACGTAGGTGGACCACGGGCACTATGTTTTGCCGGTGGTCCACCTCAGTTTACCTAGGTGGACCACGGGCAGTATTTTTTGCCGGTAGTCCACCTATAAACAATATATGCAATCTCTTTCCGAATAGATGAATTCATTCATCTGCTCCTTAAACTTAGTTCTGATCTAGCCACTCGAAACCGTTGCCTCATACCGGGTGTAAGGGGAACGCTCCCGAAGCCGAAAACCCCTAGTAATACTCCACGTACATAACACATTGGCATAAAAATAAAATCGATTTGGACAAAAAAATTTTTTTTTTAATTTTTTTAAATTTTTTTATTGTGCATTATTTACTCTCCATCGTGTTAGTAAAGCTAAATGTAACGGTAATTTCATAAAAAAGCCACTACAAAAAAGCCCGCGCTTGGCGCTAGTTGTTTTGTCTTTGCAGTTCTTTTTATGAATTTACCGGTTCATTTAGCTTTACTAACACGGATGGAGAGCAATAATGCAAAAAAAAGAAAAACCAAAAAAAAAAATTTTGTCCAAATCGATTTTATTTTTATGCCAATGTGTTATATACGTGGAGTACCTACTACTAGGGGTTTTCGGCTTCGGGAGCGTTCCCCTTACACCCGGTATATTCTTTTGAAATGATTGCCGTGATTATTCATAATTGATAGAAATGGGTGCACCCAGTACTTTCTTTTCGGTTTCTTTTTCTTAATGCGTCTTAGCGCAAGCAAAAGTAGGACCCGTGTAGTGCGATGCATGTCTCACTAGAAACTGGGCTGATGGTTAGCGTCTTGTCGTACGACGCCGTAGGCAATGCGAGATCGCATCGTCTTGCGGTGCGACGTCGTTTTTGCGATGCGACGTTGCGCCGCAGTGTTGTGTGGCTGAGCCCTTAGGTTCTGAAATATGTTTTTTAAATCGAAAGGGTGGCACGGTTCTATTGTATAGGCATTCCAGTTTTATAAAGTAAAAACTTTTAAGAATGGGATGGTGCTATGGCGTTGTTCTTATATTTCGTAAGTGTTTTCGGCATTAATTTGTTTTTTCCAGTTTAATTTGTTCTTTCATGTTCATTTTACTTTCAATAGTAATAAAATGACAGGATTACACGGAATTAATTTTAGGTGGACCACGACCCATAGTCATTTTTGATTTGCACATTACTCAAATTTAGGTGGACCACCGGCAAGAAAAAGTGCCGGTGGTCCACCTACGTGAACTAAGGTGGACCACGGGCAAGAAAAAGTGCCCGTGGTCCACCCAGGTGGACTAAGCAGGTGGACCACGACCCATGACCGGTTTAAAATTGCATCACTTATAAGTATGACTGATATTTTCTCACACACATATTTTTCGAAAGAACATTTCTTATTTTGCCGTTAGCTAAGAAGGCTGTTACTACATTTTTTGTACAGTTTTGTGTCTACAATATTCTTGAAAAAGGAACAAAACTTATTACTGAAGATACAAAGAAATTGAACACCCAAGTTCGTAATGACTTTGTGATTTCAGTGATTTATATAAAATTTAAAAATTACTGTCTTAAGTTTTGCTACACTACATTTTAGATTAAGAATTATGTTACGCTCAACAGAAATGTTAGATCATCTGCATCCGAACGCCAATATCGAGATTCGTGCCTGGATCGTAATATATTATTGACTGTTTATATAATTATACGCCTAATTACTTAACACTGGTACCATTAAGGTTGATGCATTATATGCATATGGTGGTATCACCATCATGCTTGAAACAATAAATATTTTATTTATTTTGAGGTCGAACCGCGCCTTAAGTATAAAATGTACGTAGGAGAAGTCTAGAGTTCCCTAGTGCGTACGAGAAACTGAAACTTACTCTGAGTAATTCTTCAGAAATTCATGTGTATGAAGGTTTAAACTTTCATACCCCTTGAGATAGAAACCTTAAATAAATATAATCTTTGTTCCAGTAAAAGCTACGTAAGTAGTTGGTAGAAGTTTAATCGAATATTCTAGATGAAACTTCATTACTTACTTCTTTAGACAACAGAGTTGCCAGCTAATTAGTCTGGGGCAGTGTCTCTGGATACAGTGATTAGATTCAACAGATATATATGTATATGCATATAATCATTGCGTTATAATAAGAAACCACTTTTCTTGCTCAAGTGAAGTTGTTAAAAATTTAAGAGATTTGAATGAGAATTTCGCCCTTAGAAATAGATTGATCGATCTCCTATCACGTGCATCATACTTGATAAATATATCTATTATAACAGGCTCCCATTTCTCGTAGTTACAAATTATAGTTTGTTGTAACTGATTCCATAATTAATATAGACTAAATTCATTAGGAATAAATTGTTCATTTCAGTCATAGATTGAATTCAAAACATTTTATTATAAAATAACGCTATTATACTTTAATATTGAACATTTGTAAGCACTTCTAGGTTTTCCAGCCGTAAAGATCATTAAAGCCAAATTGAAAAAGTTCTGAGAGTAATTTGGCAATTTCAAAACATGTTATGGACTCGGGCTTCGAGGAAAACAGGAAAATATTTAAGCTTAAAGACCAAAATAAAATGAAAATTCCAATAATGAACTCTTGAGAAACAAAAGCAATTAAACAAGCACTTTTGCTGAAGGAAGTTATGATTATAAAATATTGATGTTTTAATTTGTTGAAGCAGAGGATTACTTTAAGATAATTATAATCAGTTTTGTAAAATAAATAAGAACAGAAGTTAAAATACAATCTCGACTATATTATCTTTTTTTTAACGTTAATGAGATGATCTCATACTTCATAAGCAGTAATTAAACACCATAATAGGCAAGGTTAAGGAATACAAGTCATATTGAATAACACACTTGTACTTTTCCACTGATTTTATTTCTAGACCTGACCGGTTTCGCCTTACGGCATTCTCAAAGGTTCACGTTGATGTTTCAAAAATTATAATTCCGAAACAAGTGTGTTATTCAATATGTGTAGCAGATTCCACCAAGCGCCATCAATTTCCAGTATAAACAGAATACAAGTCAGGTCAGTATTAGGATGGGTTAACGTTCTTATAAAATTGAATATATTATAAGTATACTAGCTTTTGCCCGCGGTTCCGCCCGCGTGGATGTCGGTTATCGCGATCAAACATAGCCTATGTCCTTTCTCATGGTTTAATCTACCCCTATACCAAATTTCATCAAAATCGGTTCAGTGGTTTAGGCGTGAAAGAGTAACATTCAGACAGACAGACAGACAGACAGACAGAGTTACTTTCGCTTTTATAATATTAGTATGGATTCTATGAATGAAAATGGGGAAATAGTAACATTACATTCTTAGAACATATTTATTTAATATTTGTTCTAAGAATGTGATGTTACTATTTTCCTATACCTAAATCTCAGAATACCTACCAGCTACCAGACCGCCAACGCTGACAGTGATATTTAGTAACTTTAGCAATCTTGTAAATTCTACCATAAATTATAATTCTCCACAAGTTTCTGCAACTAGTGACATGTTCGCAGTTTTCACAAAGTCGTAAGTGGTTTTCTACCGCAAATATAATCACGTTACTATAAAAATGAAAATTATATTTAAACAATAAATGTGGCAGAATGAGAGAGAAACCGCATACACCGTCATGGTGATTTAACTAGAATTGGGGGTGCGCAGTAAACAGATATAATAAAATTTCACACTTTTCTTACACGCTGACAGGTGTAAGAGAAAATGTTGCGAAGGTTCACTATTATAAATTTCTACATATTATATAAAAAGCCACGATTTCTATGTTATACGAACAAATTAAGAATTATATTATACATTTGGGTAACTTTGAGCAGCCGAAATGGTTATAAGCATGACGAATTATGGGAATGACTTTATGAGGAAATTAAATACCATAATGTGTTCTTCTAACATTCTACCTAAGTGTGTCTCTAACCAGCCATTCCAAGTGTGGATTAAATAGGCTTTTTTATTACTTACCAAATGAGTTGGTAATGTGAAAATTACGTATAATGAAGATTTTACGTACAATGGGTAAATGAATAACGTTTGAAAAGTGATTTATGCAAGGGGAATCTCCTATTATTTTGATTATGGAACGTTGTTGCTACGCGTATACGTTATCCATCCCTTTCATCCTCAATATTAAAATAGATTATGTGGTTCATTGCATTACTGTCGTAGTACTATACTGTATTTCGTCCCTCCTTCCTTCCGTCCTTCCTTCCTTACTTTTGTATTTCACTTTCTCCTCTACAAGAGACCTTACTTTTGCAATCATATGTTGAGGTAGGTCATGGCAGATATAACGTTTTCTTAATATTCCGTCGGGCTCTTGTCACCGCCGGCGTCCCAGCCACACTTGAACCAGTTGGTTTGGTGCGCGACGATGGCAAGAGACCGGACGGTATGTCTTTGGTGCCTTGGAAGATGGGCAGGCCTTTGGTGTGGGACGCAACTTGCGTCGATACCCTTGCGCCTTCCCATCTTCCAAGTACGTCGTACTGCGCTTGTGCTGCTGCGGCATCTGCGGAGACCCTTAAACGGCGAAAATATGATAATTTGTCCAGCAATTATATATTTGAGCCGTTTGGGGTCGAGACGCTGGGTTCGTGGGGTCCGAGCGCACGGTAGCTCTACAAAGATATAGCGAAGCGACTGGTCGATGCTTCGCGTGACCAAAAGGCTGGCTTCTTTTTTGCACAACGGATTGGCATTGCCATCCAACGAGGCAATGCCGCCAGTCTTTTGGGCACGTTACCAGTCGACATCGATGGGAAGGAATTTTTCGACGCCTGAACTGCCCTCCCTCCCCCTTCTTCGACTTTTTTTTATTTTATTTTTTCTTTCTTGTAATTATTGTACTTTATTATTATTATTATGTTAGTTTTAATTTAATCGTTATTTTAGTTTTAATTTAATATTTAGTGAAGTCATGTAGAAATGATTGTATAATCTTAATATGTAAGTAATATAAAACTTATTACCAACATATATTTAACTCATACAGCGATAAGGTAATTCTGTATTTTATTCACTTAGGCAAGATTTATTTCTAGTATTAATGTATGTTTTTACAAGCCATAAATCTGGATGGATTAAGCCCATTAGAAGCTGTTAATTCCTTTTTTCCCCGGTTTTACTAATATATCATCAGTAAGGGACTTATGAACAGAATCTCATAAAGTACAAGACTCCTTTAAAAACAAACTAAATAAGAGCTTAGAGAGTTAAAAGAGAATGAAATATTGTAGCAATAAAACATGACAACAAACATTAGGTACATCATAATTCTTTCTGAACACAAAAGCTGCATTAAGAGGGGGTATAAAGGAAAATTGCCGATCTTTGATTTGATTTTTATACCCGAAAGTGTGCCACAAATGAACTTGTTTTTTTTTAAATAGAAAATACGTTATATTTAAAAGGTACTCAATTTGGTGAAAACAAAAAATAATAATATTTTGTCGATAAAATAAGATCACAAAGTTAGGCCTAATTTTTGATTAAAATTAATTTATTTTCAAGATTATTCATATAACTGAGTCAATTTTTATGTACAAAGTATAAAATTATAAAATCTAGTGACTCAATTTTTCACTTTGTTAAAATTATCTGGAATTTACGAGTAATTTAAAAAAAACCAATTCGGCGCTTACGATGTTCTTATTCCGCGCATAACGGTCTCTTGCTATCGCACCTGACGCGTGGTGCCGGCCATCTGTTGTTTCATCAATTAGTCGGGCTCGCCCCGTTGAGACGAGGGGATTGTTTTTCTGTTTTCCGTCGAAAAAGTTCGTCGAAATTATGGGAAATAAAAAAAATCAAAAGATAAACTCTAAAAAAGAATATAAAAAACTAAGAATTCAACTCATGGCTAATTGTCGAAAGTAATATTTCTTTATTTTCTTTAGTTTGTTACTAAGTACAATTTTTGTATCAACCGTTGCCAGGCAGCCCGGGTGTAGTATATGAAAATCAAATAGATGTCTTAGACCACCTCGCGTTTGAAGTATGTAACTAATGTTATTTTTTATAGCAGTAATATAATTATATTTTGCTAAAGTACTTATACATTGTATATCAATTTTAATGCTTTTCAGAGTTGCTTCAGCTCGTAATATAACATAAGCTGATGAATCCGATCCAGTCGCATCGCTTAGTAAAAACTGTAACTTGTAAGCTTATTGCAATTGTTTTTTCTCACAGTCAGTAAACATTTAAGATTCTATTCACTAAATATAATTAAAAAATATGCAACGTTGTATAATCTAGACACGCAGTAGCGTGGAAGCTAAGTTCAAGCAAAGGAACTGGCTAGCAAGCGCCGCGCCGAGTGAAATATAAACAAGTAGAATGATATGGTTTGAGATTCACATGATCACTCACATTAGTAATGTACTCACTGTATGTAGTGTGATTACTCACCGGGATATTTACCATGTTGTTTTATTATTCGTATTATTTATGCACTACCTGTAAAATTATTCAGCGAATCGTCAGAGTTCTTAGGGAGATTTTATCTAAAACACAACAAATTTTAATAATACAGTGAAAATTTATTAAAATTTATATCGTGATAAAAATGTCTTAATATAAATATTTGACGATTTCAAAAAATATGCATTCATTTTTTGACCACTATATTTTAAGCTGTAAGCTGCTTATGTTTATTTTACGGGATCCTGCCTTTTCGCCGACTTGCCAACCAACGTTTCGCCTATTTTTCACTTTGACGACTAACGATTGTCAAATTTTTGTATGACAACGTTCCATTTGGTAGAATTATTGTTAAGCTGATTGTAGAATTATTGTAATGACAAAAAACGTTTGGGGCATTTATCTTTTGTCAAGTTATTTATTAGGCCAGACAACTTTTAGATGAATAACGTTTCGTCTGTGTAACAGTTCCCTTTCGTACATTGATATAATGTTAAAAAAAACAATTTTACATTTGTAATAAGTATAGCAACAGAAATCTAAGTAGGTTAGGTTAAATTTGCAAATTTTCAAAGTGCGGAGCGAAGTTCAGGTGAAATCGAAAGGAATCGGTTAGGTTAGGTTAGGTTAGTATGCTGAGGCGGCTTGCGCAATGGCGGGCTCTCCTCCGTGGGAGCTGGAGGCCGGGGTCCTCGCGTTAGTGTATCATTGGCGCGAGGAGGCCCGGAGCCGGGGCGAGTTCCCGGCACCTTCGGAGGTGAGAGAGCGGAGGCTCCTGGTGGGACGGTCCACGCTCCTGGAGTGGGAGCGGCGGCTGGCCAATCCCACGGCTGGCAGAAGGACCGTCGAGGCGATCCGTCCTGTCCTCAGAGACTGGATGGACCGATCGCGGGGGTCGGTAACGTTCCGCATGGCGCAGGTCCTTTCGGGGCATGGATGCTTCGGAAGCTACCTGTGCCGGGTGGGACGAGAGCCGACCAGTGGGTGCCACCACTGTGGCGGCGATGATGACACGGCGCAGCACACCCTAGAAGAGTACCCTGCGTGGGCTGGGGAGCGCCGTGCTCTTATCGCCGAAGTGGGGACGGATCTCTCGCTGCCGGCCGTAGTTATGTCTATGGTCGACGGCGGCAATGAGGCGTGGGCAGTGGTTCAGACCTTCTGCGAGACGGTTATCTCGCGGAAGGATGCGGCGGAAAGGGAGAGGGAATGTGACCCACTTTCCCTCCCACAGCGCCGCAAGAGAACCGGAGCTCAGAGGAGGCGGTACCACCAACTCCGCCCCCCCTAACCTGGCCGGGCAGTAGACGCGGGGGCGTCTGCTGCCCTTATATAGGCCTCGTGGCTGAAGGCGCACGTCGTGTCGCGTGTGCCTTGCCTAGGCGGGTGGCAGAAGGACTCCTCTTCTGCCGCACCAGAGACGGGTCTGCCGTCGATCAGTGGCGGGCGACCCACACGACGATGGCGGAAGATGTTGTTCCCGCCATCGTCGATATGTGGTGACGACGGACACCGTGGTGGTTTAGTGGGTAGTCTGGCCTCCTTTGGAGGCTAGGATTCCCACACGAAGCCCACCCTCTGCCCCCGTGGGGGGTGAGCGAAGTGCTTAAACGTATTCCACCACGTAAAAAAAAAGGTTAGTATGCTGATAAACAATGCACGAGCCGAGCGAGCGAAGCGAGCGTGCCGTGGCAGCGGCCGGCGAAGTACCGGAACCAAATCGCTTTTATTTCACTACACAGGGCAATTAAATATGTTACATCGGTATAAACAAACACATGAATATTACGCTAACTAAAACATTCGCTACTTGAAAGTTGGCATTTTGAAAAGTGTGATCCTAAAAGGAAGACCAAACGTAAAATTGGCAACTGTGAGGTTGGGTAAAAAAACAAAATGATATCACAAGTTGGCAAATGATTATTCTGCGAAATGAAATTCTGCGAAACGTTAGTTGGCAAGTGATAATCAGCTGAATAATTTTCGGCGAGAAGGCAGAGATCCTTATTTTACAAATCGCACTCATTTTATGTATCACCAAAAATAAATTTATATATTAATATATTATATATATCGCCAAAGAACATCGATATAATCCTAGAAAGATCCGCGAGGCTATTGAAATTATAAAACACCCAAATTTTAATAAAGAGGATGGATGGAACGTACCACCAGCTTGGGACCCAGTCATCACTTAATCAAATCCAGTAAGCAGCAAAATCTAGCAAAACTAAACAACGCAGTGAGCTCATTCTGCGTAAATTTGCAGCAGCCGAAACGTCGGTTTAAAAAGTAAATAATAACAAATATACGCGATAGAATCCCTAAAAAGTGGTTTTATTTCAATGCTTATGTTTATTTTACAAATCCCACTCATTTTATCTATCACCAAAAATAAAATTATTGTGTGTTCAAAGTATACCTTATATAGATAATGATCCAGCTCGTACTTTGCCAAATTTTATCTGATTATTTTGGGTATACTGTGCGCCTGCGTACCAAACACAGCGGTTAGCTGCCACACAAAATACTGCGGGGCGACAGACGTGTGGACAGACGAGAGCGGGACGTATGAAGTGTGCGGGTGAAATCTGAATTTTTTCTAGCTTTATGCGCGCTCTTAACATACGTAATGATGTCTCACTCTGGCTCCATAAATCAAATACGAAAGGATCCTTATCAGCATTTCAATCTACATACTTTCAATTGCTGACGTCTAAGCGAGTACTTTTATATAATGAACCATCTCCTATTAGAAATTGTGGTTCAAGGGTGAATGGGTCAACCAGTACTGCAATGGTTCGCGAAAGGAATTTGCTCACTTATTTCCCTTTTGCTGCACTAAAAAGGGAAAGTCTGTATTTTGTATTAAGTTGGCAGTACTGCGGCATGTCGGAATGCAATTTCGTTGCGCCATCTTTCTCTGTACTATCTCGGGTATGTGGAGGAAGACTGGCATTTTTATTATTTCCTTAAGGATTCTCATTTATTTAATGCTATATTGTCTACTTAAGCAATGCTATATGTTACGTTTGAATGTTGTTCCCAAACTATATTTTCTTACGCGAATAAGCTCTTACCGTTACTGCTTACCTTTACTAGCATTCATCATTATCATCTTCGTGCACTCTGCCCGAGGTCTTGTTTTTAATTTAACCTATATTTTCTCTTTTTCTGATACTATCACATTTTGTCTGTTGATATTTCAAAGTTGCTGAATGTAGTGTTGAATTTATTAACTTGCAAAATAATTGCCTAGACCGCTGAATCTCGGACATCTCATTTAGCACTTTAATAAAAACAAAACATCGGCCGTCCGTAGCTTAATTGGCGGGAGCTTCGAAAGTAAAGACGTGGGCACACCGCACCACTTTAATCACCAAATTTTGGGCGTTCCCGCTGAACAAGTTGCTTTTCGGGGCAAGTGGGCCGTGGGAGCACCGGGAGAAAGTACCAAAACACATATGCCGGAACTCTTTGTACAAGCTGCTTTAGAGTTTTTGCGGTGCATTTTCGCTTGTGAAATATGCGGTCGCAGTGCGTCCATTGTATAATTACTGGGTGCGGTAGGCCCTCGGCGCACTTTTATTGCACCTCTGGTGATCACTACGAAACGTTTTGCCGCGGCCTGTGTTTATTTGCAGATTAACAATTAATAAACGATTCATTACTTTTATGGTTACACGGTATTTACGGGTCGTTCTCACTTTGAAGTGCGCCGATGAAATATCATTTTATTATCGTCCGATCAAATTATATTTGTTTCGTGAGCTCTAAATTATATTGACGTTACGATGTGGTGGTTATTTTCTTGTTAATTAATAAATGGGTCTGAACGGTTCAGATACTAATTTATTCAGATTGATGATGCAACGATTTTATACTTATATCAAATCCCTGTCATCATTATTAACGAGATATTTATCATTATTCAAACCTCAAGTTCAACCAGTTTTAAGATAGAACGTCCTGCATTGAACTTCAATAATTAATAACACCCAGTTTGTAGGAATAGTCTACAATCATCACCATTGCCCACATTATAATTTTTCACGTTTCGGACTTCGAAATGTTTATACTTTGAAGTCCGAAGCTTATTGTTTTCAGTTGGTATTTCTGGATTTTCCGGAAGTGACTGCAGGTGCATAGGAGTATGACTAGGATTTGACGTTGGTTTGGGTCTCAAGGATGTTTGTAAGGCCCTTTACACATGATAGGTAAGGAATAGTTCGAAATATTGTGCTCTAAATTAACTTCTAGACTTCAGAAACAATCAAAGTAATGTTATGGCAGTACTAAATCAAAAAGTGAAAACAAAATTCCATTTCTACAACCTACCTTCGTAATAAGACAAGTTCTAACTGAATCGATTTCATAACCGGTTCGTTTTACCAAACTATTTCAATCGGCCTGTGTGAAAATGTATCATTAATAGTTCGAGTAACCATAAAAAAGCCATTAAATCATACAACATCCATTTAAAAGCGGCCATATACTTATTAAAACCATTATATGCAATAAGTAATTTATTGTTTATAACCGAGCCCAAATAGTAATAAGTTAATAAATGAAATAGTTTAGAAAATATTGTATATTATGGAATACACACCTACACTCTGGTGTGTAATTCACAACATACACAATCCATAATTTACAATAGGTTAGGTGAGCAGGAACTTGACCAGACGATGATTCTTTCTTCTTTCGTGAGAGGAGTACATAAGTATCGTTAGACGCTATTATTTTTATGCCACCCATGTTGTTTCTGAGTTATTATTATGGTCATGACATCGATGTACATGTTATACGAAGATATATTATATCCTTGACTCATAATTTATCAATTTTTCAATAATAAATATTACAACCACACATCTGAAAAACTTTAAAGTACAAAAAGAATATTAAAAAGTCGCAAGAAATTTCAGAAAGCTTATGAAACTATTTTTTTACTTCACGCAAATGGAGCAACGGACAAAAGCAAGTGGCACCTAAACTCAGTATAAATTTAGACTTTGCAGTAAAAAGTCAGTCGTGATGTCTGCATGTACAGCAAAGACGCTTATGTACAATGTACAACAGCAAAGTTCACAGATCATGTACGCGTGCCAAGAGTCATTAGCCTGCAATCTGGCCAGGTAATTGTTATAACGTCTATTGTTATACTAACAATCTCGAAAATTATAGTGTAGGAATTCAATCGTTGGCAGGTGTGAAAACATTTGATTGTAGTTCTACAAAACTTTTATGTAATTGGATTCATTTTATTTTATACTTTCATTCAGGTGTGACCTTTTGTACTTTTGTCTACGAGTACAACGAAGGTACGAGTATAATACAAGCATTCATTATATTAATCGACTTTTTTCTTGATAAGATTTTAGTACGTAATTTATTTCTTACAATGAATTTTATTATTTACCAGAATTAACAGTGTTGATAAAAACCGTTATACCAGACGTAGTTAGTTTTAAAGTCTAGTCTCCAGATATAACTCTTTCTTTAGTATGTCATACATTTACTCTGTTATATACTTGACTCTGCTGATCTTTGCGGGCAGAAAACTTAAAATTAATCGCCGCTATATCTAACTTAATCCTTTTATGTGTTTCATAAAAATATATACCTAT
Source organism: Eilema sororculum (assembly GCA_914829495.1). Lineage (NCBI taxonomy): Eukaryota > Metazoa > Arthropoda > Insecta > Lepidoptera > Erebidae > Eilema > Eilema sororculum. The sequence goes on along the minus strand of OU618545.1, from coordinate 7,003,813 downwards.
ATAATAAATCACAATGATTGTATAATGGTGCCCCTTTTTATTACGAACGCCTTGAAGTAATTTTGACGTGTTCAAAATAAAAAAGTAAGAAGAAAACATAAATGGCCTTTAATAAGATGCACATATTAACTATCGAAATTATAATCGTAATAGGCATACCGAAATTTAGACAATTGTCTACAGAAATGAATGAATAATTTCTGTAGACAATTATAACGTTAGTACAACATACGAAAAGCCATTATCCTCATGGCGCGTCAAGTCATCGCAATCTCAGAGCGCGGTGTTGATCTCACGCGCACCCACCGCTTACTTTCACTACAGACTTGACACGATTAGCTGGGACCATCGTTCAATTTATTATATGAGAAAATTCGTGTATTAACCTACTCGTGTACGATATTTCATAATAGGTTGTAAGTTTAGTAGTTTATTATAGCGTGGGATGACAATCGTATCTTAATATACCTACATATTATTATTTACATTTGACTACGTACTGATTGGATTTTCAAAATGAACTTCTTTATAAAACTGGAGAGAAATGAGAGATATAAATACTTCACAGTTGGAGTCAAAATCGTGTTAAAATACAGAAAAAAAATTGATAAAATTTTATTAATTAATAAAAGATAATTTCACCAAAACCTTTAATTTATACCTCTTTGCAGCATACAAATAATAATAGTATCTTATGGATTACAGGAAAAATGAAAGCTTAAATTCGTATGTGAAAGTTTTAATTAAACGATATCCTTGGTTTCTGATCTTGTATATATTGAAATAATTGCATAAAAACGATCATATTCTGTTTATCTATATATCCATCTATTTTCTTTTTATCTATATATCTACCTACTGTTCCTACCCGTTCTGTTTAATAGAGCCACCTGCAATAGGTTTCATATATGTATATCAAAAATCGTTGTTCATGCAGAGATTTCTTCACATTGAATGCCATCGTTATTTTTAATTGTTAATACGTTCTCACTAAGCTAAACTAATTAAGTGTTGCGAGGTGACAAATACCTTTTTTCGCACTATAGGTGTATTAAGATGTATGTAGACCGGGCGACATTAAGGGACCCAATTGGATTTCCTCTTTCGTAAAATGGAAAAATCTAATCAGTTCCTATAATTTTACCCAGGGATATCTTTTTTGTGAAAATCTATAATAAATAAACGATAAATAGCAACATATATTATACTAGCTCCGCCCGCGTGGAAGTCGGTTGTCGCGACCAAACATAGCCTATGTCCTTTCTCAAGGTCCAATCTATCCCTATACCAAATTTAGTCTTCCCTATGCCAGTTTAGGCGTGAAAGCGTAACATACAGACAGACAGACAGACAGACAGAGTTACTTTCGCATTTATAATATTAGTATGGATATGATGTTACACTGTGTATATTCGTGCAATATTTTAGGTATTTCTTAATATAATATGACATTAATTATATATATAAAATATTATTGATGTCAATTCTGCTTAACCTAGGTTTACTCCCTAGATACTAGTGGTGAAAAAGCGGAGTGCTTCCATTCTATACCCACAAAACTGTACCCGCAAGCTAAAAGAATCTGAGCGCGGCGCACAAACTCCATTGCTGTTTTTCGTTCTAAACGTAAAGTATAAAACTGTAATCTTAGTATTTATACATAAAATATACTCACGCCTGAAAGTCCCCGAAGGGGTAGGAAGGGGAATAGCACCCACGTTTCGCCAATTATGATTTTCAGTCCCACAACGTAATAGGGGGCGATCCTATTACAGTCCAGCGGACCTGTCTTGGACTGTATGTTTACTGTCGGATGGAGAAAAGCCCTATCCCTTAGTCGCCTTTTATGACACCCACATGAAGTGCTGGGGTAGTCATATTCTACTTCATCGGGAACCAATACGATAGTATTTATGTATAGTTAATTATGACGTTCTACTGTATTATGACATTATGACAAAATACCTTGGTAGAGCTCCATACATTCGTAACAAGACCTCCCAAGCACCCACTGCTGTGGCTTATGTAGGCGGCTCAACTAGGATGAACTGTAGTGACCTACAAATATACCGATTTACGAGATTCGTATTTTCCCACAGAGACATTGTGGAGTTCCAGAAAAGGTCGTGGAAATAGCATCGGAATTATTTCGAACGAGAAGTGGGATAAGTAGAGAAGAGCAGAGCAGAGAAGTAAAGAGGTAAAAGGTTACTTTTACCTCTTTACTTCATCCCACTGCGTAACTTCGACTTGAATAAGTTACGTTCACTTCGTAACTTATTATAATTTTACATAAAGCAAAAATAGAACTATGAAATCTCTCCTAAGTTACGGTAACAACGCGGACTTCCAGAAAAGGTCGTGGAAATAGCATCGGATTAATTTCGAACGAGAAGTGGGATAAGTAGAGAAGAGCAGAGAAGAGAAGAGAAGAGAAGTAAAGAGGTAAAAGGTTACTTTTACCTCTTTACTTCATCCCACTTCGTAACTTCGACTTGAATAAGTTACGTTCACTTCGTAACTTATTATAATTTTACATAAAGCAAAAATAGAACTAAGAAATCTCTCCTCAGTTACGGTAACAACATCCACAAGCGATGCTATCTATCGTCGGATCTGCGAGCGTTGACCTACAGTAGCAAATGAAATTGAAAGTAAATCGTGACAATGTACACAGGAGCATTTCTGTTCGGAACTTTGGCGTAGAGAGAAGTTTTGATGACGTTGTAGTTAAGAATAATATCAGTAGAAATTGGCAATTTTTAAGTTTCCATCTCACGAAGATATCAATTTATCTTATTATGTATTAAGAAGGTATCAATTTTAATAATGGCCAAGTGCACATTATCCCCTTCTACAAGATAATTTCAGATATATTTATGTATGATTATTTTTATTATTTAGGACAAAATAATCGCAAATCGCATCAAAACTTTTTTGTCCAAAAAAGTTTTGATGCGATTTGCGATTATTTTTATCGCCAGTGGGGTGGGTAACATTGTTAGCTTAGTGGTTAAGAAGTCGACCTTAAGATCGAGATGTCGCGAGTTCAAATCCTATACATTACAATACAGATATAAACACACCCCTAATACAAGCAATGTAGCTTAGCCGGAGGTGGTTTTTGGACTACCAGTCATTACAATTATAAATTTTTCAAAACGTTAAAAAATAAACCATTGGATAAAAAAACTTCTCCACATCGCTGTCATTTTGTCGACCGTACCAAGAAGACTGAAAGCTGTGCCAAGTTGACTGACAACGTTAATTCATTGTGGTACATGAAATTCCGAGTCAACCGTAGTATTGTAATGAAAGTTTAATAATTAAAACAAGTATTGAGTTTATTTCGGTATTAAGTAAAAAATAAAGAAAAATAACAATCGTATTCATTAAATTAAAATGAAACTATTCCGATCTACATTCCAAATTCGTCTTACGCAAGATACTAATACAAAATTGAATTCTGTATCCATGTTGACAGTTCATTTATTTTCTATATGCAAGTATTGATTGATACTTGAACAGTAATCATTACAGCGCGCCGCAAGGCTTTGAAATACTTCATTATATATTATATCTTCTAATTAAGTACATCGGTCAATGACCTGAGTTATCAGCAATTACGTTTGAAATCAAGATCTTGCGTGATTTAACTTAGCTCACTTTCATTAAACTAAAATCTATTCTAATAAATAAATATCGCGGAAATGTAAGTATAACTTCCTAACGACTGCGCCAAATTTGATAATTCTTTTATTTGTATTGTATAGGTACTTAAAATAAAATTTAACATTCCGCTCGGGTAGAACCATGGGCAACAGTTATCTACTGCAAAAAAAATATTATTTTCACAACCGAAGGGGGCACCCTCGAAACTGGAGTTCACCCTAGGTCGGCGGAGTGATATCCGTGAAAATATCTGTACAAAAAGAAAGGTACACTACTCATGTATTAGTCTATCTATTTACTACCTAGCTTTTATTTGTTAAAAGATAATAGAACGGCAGCATAATAGTTTGTGTAACAAAATCTCCTTAAACGATAACATTACATTAAAAATCTGACGTTACCGCTCAAGCTCACACGAAACAATTCGACGAAAGTCATTTGTTTACACTTTCTCCAGAGTCAACACTTCTAGGATCTTAAGACCTATCTCGGATGTTAACCTGTCACGCAGCTCTTGACACAGTTATAAAGGTGCACCTTCTAAATGAGACAGCTATATATGGTCACTGTTGGTGTAAGAATGAGAAGGTCAGATACGTGTTACGTTTTCAGCGTTCAATGCCGATGCCGAATCTGAGCGGTCAATGACCGCAACATCTCGTACTTTTGCTTTCGCTAAGGCTTTTACTGTAAACGTCGTATCATGTCATTTATTAATTGGCGTATTAGCTTAACAACTTTAAAAGGTATTCACCTATTCTCTTTACTAATATTTACTGCGAAGTTTATCAATATTTGCATTTTGCATACGTGACTATCATACGTCATGTGTTATTCACTACACTCGTTTCTTGGTGTTTTACTCTTTAGTAAAAGTTTCATTTACTCGTAAGCATGAAAAATAAATAATGTTGGTGTAATTGTTGGTCTTTCTAAAGAACAATGTGTGCATTATATTCGCTAAAACAGTTTGCTAATCGATTCGTTTAAGCTTCTGTGTAGTAATGTGGACTATATCATTACTACAGTAGGCCAGTGGAAAACGGTTTCGTTTCCAATTCCATAACGTCAGTAACAATGTCCATATTCGTAAACTACAATTGTAGGTACTTTTGTTACCCGTCTCAGCTTTAATAAGCTATTTATCTCCACATTCGTTCTTCTGTCTTCCGGAAAATTTTACGATAAAATCTGATAAATTAACACTTTTTAGTGCTATTGTTTATTTCACCTAGGATCCTAAAATACCTAGGTGTCCCATGGTTATACTATGTAAACAAAACTCACTCGGATCCAGGATCCACTAGTGGAGTAAACCGCAAATTGGGGTCGATTCTGATCTAGTGGATCCTGTGACACTGAAAATGTTTTGAGATCCACTGTCTACTCAACGAGTGTATAGCACAGCATTCCTGGAACTTGGCTCGTAATACCTTCTACAGTGGTTAACCGATTACCATCTCGTGAGCTGTAATCATAGTTGTTAGCTTAGAATAAGTAAAACAAATGTTCTAGAAAAGCTTTGGTATTAGTTACATTATTCATTTCGATTTTTACTTAAAACAATTTAATGAAAAATATTACACTATATGCCAACGACACACCAGTGAAAGTAAAACAAAATATTATCCAAAACACTGAGAAAATTTCTTTTTTACATACAAACGTGCGCCCGCTACACATTCAGTTGTTATCAAGCCGAGAAACAATTATTATAATTAAATAAAACAATCCCTATTGATGTGATGTTCACATGGCTTCCTAGGAAATGTTGACAGTTAGAGTTAATTACCGTTCACAATGAGGCACCCACACGGCTGGGAACCCGTGGGGCTAGATCGTAAACCCACATCCAAGACACGCTAGCACACATCCGAGGTCGCAGACTGTTAGGCCTTAGAATATGCGGTAAAAAATGTCGAACACATACCTTTGAACAAGTTGGATTCGAGGCCTGATAGACAGGTCTTCTATACATGAAGAGGATATCGCTCAGTAGCTTATAGCTTTCTTTTGTTTTATTTTATCGTCATTGAATTCTGAATATCTATTTATTTTATTATAGAATAAATATTTATATTTTCCGAGACTTTGCCTTTAGCTTAACATGAGGCGAGGTGAAGTCGTGTCCAATATAAAAAAAAATATTATTAAATAAAACACTGTCTCATTGATACAGGATCCCCTAGTATAAGAGACAGGGTTCAATAATAAAATTGTGCAACTTTATTTCGAACATTTTATTCACAGACCAATGGTAAATGTTAAGCGCCATTATCTGTAATTACCTGTGTATGTTTATAGAATGAATAAAGTTTTTTATTTACTTAATTTTATTTAAAATTATTATATTTTGTGAGAAGACCCTTATGTAGATCTACGACAGTTTGTAAAATCATCATTATCATAATATTAGCATGAACCGATTGCATCTGAAGTCAGACCACGGTACCCGAGACCCACCATCAATAGCGTGATTTTTTACCTATGTTCCGTTTTGGCATAATTGGCTTTTCTGGAGGCGACTACCATCCGACCCCTCAATCCTGGAAACAAAGACTTTGCCAGAGCCTCGTCAATCAATTTTGCAGGCATTGGCTTTTCCACGCAGGACTAGAACAATACTGTATACCTATTAGGTAAAAAAGTGGGTTTTCTGATGTTCCTTTCAATCACCAAGTTCGTTCTCATTAACATAACGTTGATTATCTTGTCCTTAAACCTGATTTCTGTATTGTAAATAAAAGTGTTCGATTAAATTAGGCAATAAACCCAGTTTATTTATTTCAATGGTGTGCAAACCTTAGTTGTTGTCTGACCGCTACTAAAGAGATAGTGTTATCTGCGGGCTTCCAAGGTCAAGGCCTCTGATGCAACCAGGAACCAAGTTAAGACGATGATGATGATACATTTTTGTACCCCAATCCCGGTTATCACCACTATTATTAGGTTCGTTCTAGAAACGTATTCAAATTAATAACAATAATGTTATCCTCCCTATTCCCCTTATTATCCCTTAAGGTCCATATATATCCTAACTAAATAGATAAAGAATAACACTCTCAACAAAAAAGAAAACGAAATCTCATCACTTTTTGTCACCACGTGGTGTAGTGTGTTTATCAGGTCACAAATGTGAACTCACCTTCACCAACTAATCAAGTCTATCGACATTTTAATTGGTCATTATTCATATTCGAACGGCAATATTTTTTTATATATTTATATACCGATATATTTGTACAGTTATGTGATCAATCACAATTATAAAACTGTTAAATATTTGCATATTTATTTTTTCTAAACGAGTTTTTTAAGTGTTGGACAAGTAAAGGTGAAATCAAATAACTCTTACGTATTTATTATTTACAATATTGTTGCCAGAAAAATGTTTCAAATATGAGTAATTATGTATTATCTATATGTTGTTAAATGACCAATGATGATGATCTATATGTTGAAAATTTAAAACTCTTTAAAATTTATAATAAATGGTAAACAGCCAATTTTCATATTATTTATATTAAAAACATGTATTAAATTATTGATTAAACATGTATTAAATGTATTAAAAACTAAACATGTGTCTCTCCATTCTTCATAATATAATCAATAAAAATGCGGAAAATTTGGTTCAATTTTCGCGCAAACTTCCTACAATGGCATGATGCAATTCGTTAAATAATTTCGTTTCCTCACTGTTGCGAAACTTACTATCTTGAATAACTTGCAAATTATTACATTAAATTTTCAATGTGATACTTATATTTATCAGAGCGAGCGAAGCGAGTCCTAATACAATATCCCACAACCTAGTACATATTACTGAAAAAATATCACACCTATAAATTTGTGCCTTAATATACTATAGTATTACTTAATTTACCTTCATACCTAGATGTGTTATTTGAACATATCTGTCAAAAAATAACCATTATGCACATGAACATTAACAATTATGTATTAATTGGATAGAATGAAAAACTACGCAAGCACTGACAAAGCTCAACTTTTTGTTGTGTTTATGAGCTATTTAGTTCGATAACTGCCGATAGAAGGCTTTTTTATCGTGCGTAACGTCCCCACGGAGCCGGTGGAGGTGGTTATGTCGGACTCGAACCGACTAAAACGCACGCCGTCTTGGGTTTTGGTTGCCGGAGGTGAGATTGCCGAAAGCATATCTCTCGCACCCCGGCTACCGATAGAAGGCTGACGATCTACCGCTGACGTTGGGCATACAATATTCTAATTCATCACTGTCGTTATTAGCCTATATTATGGTTAACATCTAAGATTACAATCTCTGTCTTTTTCTCTTTTGACAGGTGTCAAAATTTTCATGACATGACTGATGTTTTGGATATGTATTAATTACTAGTGGACCCGACAGACTTCGTTCTGTCAAAAAGATTTGCTGTTTTTAGGCATTTCCCGGCAATTATTCGATCACCTATTTTACCGTCTTAGTAGTTAAATTTTGAAAAACGCTGATACAGGTGTTCATTTATTTCTTAAAAGACACAGGTTTATGAAATTTAGTGCATCTAGCTCTGAAAATGACGGACTTTCATACAAACTTCCATCCCTTATTTTACCCCTTTAGTAGCAGAATTTCCAAAAAATCCTTTCTTAGTGGATGTTTGCATCATAAAATGCAACTACTGTCAAAATTTCAAGTTTGTAGGTCTAGCGGTTTAGGCTCTGCGTTGATGAATCAGTCAGTCAGTCAGTCGGGACAAGTGATTTAATATATATAAAAGACAGAAGCAGACTAAATATAGTTAATTAAACTGCTGTTATGAGCAAATAATTTTGGTAGGATTTTATGATAATAAACGTACTCCACGTTTGGACTTTATCAGCTTAATAAGGCTATTCAGATTACAAAGTAAATGAAGACCAACATAAAATTAATTAAACATAAAACTTGCATGCGAAATTGACTCACCGTAACAAATTTGTACAAACGTATAATTACTATGTAACGCAAGTACGAAATAAATCATACAATTGACTTGTAGTGAACGGTAAGTAAGAGTAGTCAAAAACGAAAGTAGAATCGATCTAGAATCGACAGTGCCGAAACATCAGACTCGAATCGTGGTCAGTCGGTCGGTGACTTTCACCGGCAACTAATTAGCGATACCGAGTATCGATGTTTACAAGACCACCGCAGCGAATGTCGATATCGATATTACGCACTTTATCTATCAACTGATGACATTCCAGTTCATGTTGATGTGAGAATTAATATATAATACGGAGATAATGTGATAATATCTCTCTTTGAATTCATCTTTCATTATTGACATTAATTGCATCTGACTTGTTGAAGTGTTATTAGTCCCTGATATGTATAACCGTATTTATGTAGAATTAAATAATAAAATTTATATTAAGGTAAAATCTTTGTTACTAATTTTATTAAGTCAGAAATATTATTATAACAAGTCTTTTATAATATGATAAATTAAAATATTTAATATGACATATCGATATGGTTCACCAAATAGGTATTATTGGAACGTCCCTATCAAAAGCTCACCGCTAACCGGCGCGTACGCATGCAAGCCCGCCTTTTTAATCAATTGGGCGGGCAGCCCAAAGATGTATTACGATTTATAATCATTATGTAGTTATGACCGAGACTCTCTTTTATATTTTATTCGGCATAATAATATTCTGTTATTATAAATTCTAGATAAATAAATATTTAGTCTGGCATTGATTATGAAGTTATAAGATAAAAAATCTGTGTTTTAATACACTATAATGTAACAAAATACACTACTTTCTCAAACTTTCATCGTTTTATATTTAAACGTCACAAACAAATAGAAATAAGTTATATCCACATTAATAATTTTACTACTTATAATGACACAATTAATACTGTCTCCTAGTAATCAAACACTCCACTTTTTACGTAGTCGCTGTGAACACAACAGACTTACTTACTTATACTATGTTTAATCGATAAATCAAAATGCCTATTATCAAGAACTAAAGTGTAATAGTTAGAGAAACAAAAGGTTGTTTTTAACATCAATTAACAGCTCTGCTTTCGCCAATGAGAATTCCCATGCACAGAGTTCAAACTTACCTAACTAATTTCATGTTTCGTGTAAATAATGATCAAATTGAACTTTCAATATTCATTAAACTGGAGAAAATTTCGAAGACCTACCGATTTGTTTATTATTAAATTTCTTTATACTGTTCGAATATTACATGTTTGTTGCAAATTGAAATAAAGTTATTGACAGATACTAGCGAAATTATCGATTTATTTTTAGTAGGTACATACTAAAAAAACAATTGAAACTGTGTCGGAAAATTAGTAAAAAAAATATGCTTCCCACTTTTATAGGTTATAATTACTACAATCGGAATTTACTAGTAACTAGAATCAATAAAATAATTAATTAAATAAAAATCAGTCGTAATTAAAAATATAAACAGAATCTGTCAATTTGACAATTGACATGAACAAAGGACGCCGAAATGTCAGTGAGCAAATTATAACACTTTCGCTGTCAGTGGGTTTGAACTGACGGAACCTGTTTCGTAAGAGTTCCGGCTCCGCGCGATTGTCCTTTCAATCACTGATGTAACCATGTTAGTTAACAGAGTCATTTTGTTGAGTCTTTGGTTTGCAAATTGTTAATGGATAATGATGGAGTTCGACGTTCATAATAAGAAGCCGTTTCTTTAACTTTTGTAAAATATTGACTTGTATCATATCTAATTTTATTGCAGTTTTATGTGTCATATTTTCCTGCGATTTTTTTTTCTTTCAATATAGCTATATTTACGTGGTATATACTTAATTTTTTTCATGTTTACAAAATTGGTCATAATGAATAATAAACACTCAGTTATTATTGTTTCTTTAAATGTTTTTACTTGACACTATATTTTACAAGAGATCTTTGGTTCGAATTTTGGATCCGGCAAAATGTTATTGATGCTTTTGCTAGTAAATTGTCAGTAGCGCTAGATAGGCAATAAAATGTACTCGATTGATGATAATAGGCTAAAATATATTTGATAAATTTCAGGTAGGGTAGTCGCTACGGAATTTTTGTCCATAAAATGTAAAGAGTATAGATAAAAGTGTAATTATGTGGAATAAGCTTCCTTTTGACTTCGTATAAGTGTTTTTTATATATTAATGAAAATTTGTGCAATATAGGCTGAACGACCTACCTAGTCATAAGACGTGATTTGTAACATCACATCATTTGTCCTTATCACAATGTTCTAGCAAATAAAGATCTTTTCTATTCTATTCTACCTGTACCCTCAAAGATATAGAGCGCGAGCATATAACAAAGATAATAATATCTAATACAAACTATGTTATTGTTAATCTATTATTCAGAATTAACTCAAAGTAGGTAGATGAAAGGTGGAACTAATATAACATTCAATACCTGTCAAACTTCAATGATTTTGACACACATTCACTTCATACCGACACAGTATCGCTAAAGTTTATCTATCGATACAAGATCGACATAATCTACGGCCCGAGTTCGGACGTTATTCCACTCCAATTAAGACGAGTGACAGCTAAATATATTGACATGGACATTGGTAAAAAAAAACAGAACCTTTTTTGCCGTTTCGTTAAAAAGCGCTCTAGTGTGTTGGACATCTCAATTTGATATGCATTGTGTTTTTGTACTCGTTTGTACTCGTGGGTCTATTGTCGTGAATATCAAACGCGTTTTTTCGTCTCTGTACCTTACCTGTTAAAACAGTGGTTTTATTTTATTGCGGAATGTACGTTTAATTTTATCTTTGAATTGATATTGCTTTTTTAGATACCTACAGTACATTCGCTCTGTAGATATTTTTAAGAGAACAATACAGAAAAATACCTTTTTTTAAATCTTTTCTTTATCAGTCATTATCCTCTTCTGGTTCTGAGATATCATTCGTCTCCCTTAAAATTCAAAATAAATCAAATTATGTGTAGAATTAGAAGGGTTGTAGTGAAAATTCATTGCAATAAAAAATAAAGGTAAACTCGCCTCCGCCCTTCTAAACTAAAGTGCCACGAGCACCAAAATTTATCTTTAGATTCAACCGAGAAAAATCTCAAGTAAAAACAGTAAGAAAATGATGTGACATTGTAGGTATCCGCAAATATCGCAAGAATGTAACGGAGATACGAAATAATGTTTTATATATGTAAATCAATTATTAAAAATCGGTCGTTGCCTATAAACACAATCTATTAACACAGATATTATATTAGCTCATGTGTATAAAGTTGACCCAAGACGGGCTTGAACTTTCTCTATACTGGTTCCAATCGACTATCTAGCTTCGTAGACACGCGTCTTCATTTTACTACATTATTTTAGTTGGACAGCAAAAATAATTATTTTGAAGTGCGTCTAATAAATAGTTTTTAAATGTAGTAAGTTAACGTTGTCCAGCCTGGGGCTGAGCAACGTTAGCTCATTTAATCACCTTAGGTGGGAAATTATAAATAGGAGTAGATAAGGATGTGATAATGATGCTTGAAATTCGTGATAGTTTTATTTTATGATGTAAGTAAAGTACTTGAGGAGGAATTCTACGACGCGTTTTAATTTTAGTCTTAGCTTTTAAATGGTTTCTTTTATTTTTATTTGTAATTAGTAGTTTAAAACTAAAACTTGTCTAAGTACTTCATTTATTTGTGGTTTTATTTATGAATATTTTTAAGTACTTGATTCCTATTACTGTTATTATTCAGTGCAACTCTGGGGGCTCATTTAATTCTGTTGACTCCTATTGGTGCTTATCCTTTTATTAATTTATTATTTAAGTGTCCATATCAGACAAATTTTATGTACTATATAATTATAATATTCGTGAAGGGAATCATAATCAAGTAAATAAGTCTGTAAGAGAAAGGTCGTAGGTTCAAGTCCCACTTGAGCGCTTCATTTTCCCGATGTATTTCGAAAGTAAACACAAGCTCTTCCATCAGTGGGTTTCAAATCTCTGGCCATGCTATTTCCGTCAGGCCCCGCTAAGAAAGATAGTCTATCTTTCTTGACTGACTTGAATGACTGTATGACGTCAAACCAGCATTAGGTCTCCAAAAACTCAAGAAGTTTGACGTCAAGAAAGATAACATGCGTACTAATCAATGACCTTATGAGTCTAGGGATGCCGTAAATCTGATGACACGGAGGGCAAAAGTTGGTAAGCAGACTAAGGTAACCTCATTCCCCCTCTGAGTAGGGACGGAGATAAATGTTACCGAAACTGGACGCTACGTTATGATGAGGATCTATCTGTTCCTAAGTCTTCCTCTTCCTCCACATCCATACTTAACTAAAGCAAATAACAATAATTTTAATATCTATAAGAGCTATAAAATACATCTAGTGTGTTGATATCTATAGTATAAATGGACTGATTAAATATCTAAGAATTATCTCATTTTAAATTATATTTAAAGCCTACGAAAACGACCGTAAAACTATGAATTACATATCTTATAATTGCCAGTTTTGTAGCCCATCGATACACATCTATGTAAACCTGCTATACTACTTTCCATTTTACAACTAACAAATATTGTTACAGAAAGATGTTCCCAACATTAAATAGAAATTAATCTGTATGATGTTCCCACGGTTGGGCAAAAACTATGTTACGTTTGTGGTTAGCGTGTAGACGAAACTTTTACGTTTCTCCATAATAGGATTTGGTTTTGAATTGGAGTTATATAAAATGTATGATAAATTTGTTTTTGTTGTCGTATTTAGATCAGTATCTTAATTATTTTAGTTTCAAACTTGATTAACTGTTGATAATTTTATGGTGACTAATGATATATGTAATTTATTCATAAGTAAGTAATCTATCGAGCCTGGCGAAGTACAATAATTAACTTCTCGCAGCTACATTTTATAAGGCTTCTACCAGTAGGTAGTACGCACCACAGCTTTGATAGTACCGGCACAGTCTGACGAACTCTCGTCGTTATACTGTAATACTAGCATTCACAAACTACTTTAACCACCTACTATTAACGCGTGATATGCTTGTTTGAAACCATAAAAATTGTGTAATTAGTTAATTAAAGAAACTACGGGGAAGGACAAGCAAGCATTAAATGTTCATAAGAGTAACGAACACCTATCTATAAAGTACAGGCGCCAACGGAGATACGGTTGCACTTTTCTTTTTCATATTTAAAGGTGCAACAGCATCTCTTTTGACGACTGTACCTACAAGGTCTCGTGTGCAAGGCCCTTAATAACAGTCAATGATATCTAATACCGTCTATTCGATAGAAAATCGAGAGAATTTCACGGACTACTAACGTATAAGGTTCGATTAAAGGTTCCCAAGATATATTATGTGAAGTTCGTATACTTAAATGTGGTATTAATTCTAACTAAGAGAAAGTTGGAATTGAATAGTGATATTATGGGTAGAAATATGAGAATAGCCTTGAAGTTTTGTAGTATCTGTTAAATGAATGGTTATGGTGTCAAAGGTTTGAATCCGGAGTTAGACATACCTAATACTTAACTCATAATTATTTATGTGTATAATATTAGCTTAACAAATGCTGATTTATGCTGGTATTGGTAAAAACCAAGATAAATAAAATCCCTTAAGCGTAGTAGGAGAGTGATCCCTGCGGTTTCAACGTGGGGAGCAGCTTTGAAGGTAGCGTTTGATGTTTAATGATGATGGCTGAATACCTCCTATGCGTCCCATAGTGCACAGTCGGATTTAACATTATAGGTATCACGATTTGTGCTATTTGTGATCCTGTCAATCGCGACCCATTCCTATATTCAGATCACGACATTGGCTCGCGATATTTTGTAACTGCCAAATCGCGTTCTATGATTTTTCAAGGTAAGTAATTTCACCACATCAAAAAATACAACCCTGGTAACTACTTGGATGAAAAAGGAGTAACTATAACAGGCTCTCTCTAAAGGAATCCTCAAAGTACATAGTTAATGAATAAACTGATGCATAATTCACGATTTATACTCACGCGTGTTCAGACCTATCCGTAAATATAAATCAATTTGTATCTAAACGGAGAAAGTTCCGACGGACGAAACAAAAACAGATAGGTCGGTAAACGGAGATGAGTTTCACCTATTACCGTACTATTAAGCAGCGATTAAATGTCTTCTGAGAACACGGCTTCCTGCTACTTAATTAGAACTTTAATATAATTATGTGGTTCTGTTTGTTGTACCTACATCGTTTAAAGATTTTATTGTGAGATGACACGAGGGATAGCCTTTTGTCGGTATATTTTATTTATGTAAATAGGCTAGTTTAAAATTTTCATGAAATAATTTTACTCTAGGTGCTTTCTTAAGCGTGAATTGAAACCTTAAGCTCGCCCATTCTGTATAATTCAAGCGTTATTAAATTTACATTACTAAGATACTAATCGATGAAAGATTTGACGCTTGATTCTTAACCGTTTGAATGTTTTTTGGTGAGAAGAAACAGTGTTAATTGAACTGATACCAGACATAGCACTGTTTTCTTTTATATAATGTGCAGTGGTATGGTTAACTTAACCCTAATAAGGCTGGTCTTACAGATGCTGGCATCTACATCCCGCATAAGTCAATCAAGAGCAATCTATAATATAGGTACTTGACTTTAAAATAAATAAATAATTTTCAATTCGAAATATATCGGGAAAAAGAACCGCTCAAGTGGGACTTGAACCCACGAACTTTCCCTTACAGGGGGAATGCTCTTCCAACTGAGCTATTGAGCCACACCTGAATCACTTCAAATTTCCCTTCTCTTTATATCCGTCTTTAAGGGCGACGGTAGCGCCATCTACCAACTTTTTTACGAACTGTTGGAATTTAAAAGGTAGCCTAATAAATGCTATAAAAATCATTCAACTGCAGTGGTATGGTTAATCTCACCCTAATAAGATCAGCATTTACATCCCGCATAAGACAATCAAGAGCAGTCTTTAAAATAGGAACTTGAATTTAAAATAAATAAGTAATTTTCAATTGTTTAGTACATATTTTAGAGATGTATTAGAATCAAAGACAAAGAGCCGAAATAGATAGACCCTTCAACAACTCTCGTGAAACAATGCAAGGTAGCAATGGAACGGAATCTCTTTGACGTGTGACATGTGATACAAAACCCGTCCTACATTGTTCAAGCTCCCTCATATTTAATAGTAGTGGCCCGGGTCCCGGTTTCACCCAGGAATAAAATCGTAGAAGAATCCTATACGAAAAATGGAAAAATCCTTGAACGATAGCTAATAACCTGCCAGACCTATAAGTCATAACGATAAATGTATTTGCAAGATTTTTATTACAGTATCACATTCGCGATGCGGTTGGTTGTCAAGAATTACTGCTTTTAAACATCCGGGCAGAATGTGCTTGACGCTACTAAAACTATTGCATAAATTTTAATACATGTCCATAATAGCATCCTGTTCTCCAACTTATGCATTCAGTCTATCCTACTACCTTTTTTTTTACCTACCATTTTCACGTCGACCATCCATTTGGCTATTGACAGGGTGTATAAACTGAATATATACTATCGAAGTGTACAATCCCACGCACGTAGCTGTGATATGAACTCCCTGCCATGGTTTATCCAAGTGACTCCTTCTCCTAGACGGTTGCAAACCAATGTTCGGAGGCCGTCTCCACCGCTGATTGGTTGGGGGCTGCTTATTTGACTCGCAGCTGACCACTATATCTAGAGGCCGTTCACTATCCACCATCTTTGACCCCGCTCGCGCTGGTGGCCTAGAGCCCAGCCCCGAAAAGTACAAACAAAGTACAAGTGCATTATTCAACTTTTTTTTTTGTAAATTATCAAACTTTATTAAACAGATTATCTGCAGATTTTTTTTTTTTTTTATATAGGACACGTCAATTTGACTTCACCTCGCCTGATGTTAAGCTAAAGGCAAAGTCTCGGAAAGAGGGTCACCATCGTAAACATTTACCATGTTAACAGTGGTGGCACTCAGCTTGACGGCCTCATTAGATGCCTTTTCCCGCCCCGCTTAAAGGACCCGGGACTGTAGGAAGAAGGAAACACGTGAGCTGGCAGGGAATTCCAGGTCTTAGTGGTGCGGCATAGGAATGAATCACTGAAACGCTTGGTTCTAGCAGGTATACTCTGCACCGTAAATGGATGACATCTTAGCCCTGCACGTGTCGTCCTGTAAAGGAAAGGGGAGGGTGGGACTAATTGGAAGAGCTCGTCAGAACATTCACCATGGTAGAGACGGTAGAAAACTGCCAAAGACGCAACATCTCTACGCATCTGCAAAGGCTCGAGGGTGTTCGTGACCTCAGGATCCCCAATAATGCGGACTGCACGTCGCTGCAACCTGTCGAGAGCATCTAATAAGTACTTTGCGAAGCCGTCCCAGAGATGTGAGCAGTATTCCACGCAGGAACGAATTTGGGTCTTGTATAGAAGACACCGCTGCTCCGGCGTGAAAAAACGTCTCACTCTGTTCAGGACTCCGAGTTTACGCGAGGCTGATTTGATGATACTCTCGATATAGTTTTTGTTATTCAGTTTGCAGCGAACATCCATACCGAGGATAGTGAGGTGATCCTGCAGCGGCAGTGGTGTGCTCTGAAGAGTGGGAAGGGGAAGGAAAGGAGATACCTTAGCTGTAAACGCACATGCCTGGGTCTTCTTGGCATTGAACTCGACCAGGTTCCTAGCGCCCCATTGAGAAATGTGGTCCAGGATCCGATCCAGCTCTGTGACAAGAAGCTGCCTTTTTTCCGCGATATCAGACTGCTTGGCCGCAGGATGTGCGTGATAACTCCCATGTAAGGTGCTGTCGTCTGCATAGCAGTGAATGTTTCCGTTACAGAGCATGTCATTTATATGCAGAAGAAAGAGAGTGGGAGATAAAACGGAACCCTGCGGCACGCCAGCATTTACCTGCAAGAACTCCGAAGCTCGTCCATCACAAAGGACGCGAATACGGCGCCCCTGCAGGAAGCTTGCAACCCAGTTACACAGTCTAGGAGGCAGGCCGAAGGCTGGTAGCTTGGAAAGAAGCGATTTGTGCCATACCCTATCGAAAGCTTTGGCGATGTCAAGACTAATTGCCAGTGACTCACCGTGCTTCTCCATAGCCTCACCCCAAAGGTGGGTCATGGACGCCAGAAGATCACCCGTTGACCGTTTCGGTCTGAAACCGTATTGCCGGTCACTAAGCAAGGAGTGATCCTCTAGGTGGCGCATGAGCTGTGTGTTAATTATGTGCTCGAACACCTTACACAGCACTGAGGTGACGGCTATGGGTCGATAGTTGGCTGGGTCCGAGCGATCCCGTTTTTTGGGGATGGGCTGGACATTCGCCTCCTTCCAAGCCGAAGGCACTGTACCCGAACTGTAGGACAGTCGGTACAGCCGCGTTAGCATAGGAGATAACTCCGCTGCACATTTTTTAAGTACAACCGCTGGAATACCATCAGGACCACTGGCTTTCCGGACATCGAGTGATTGCAGTACTGCACGGACATCGCGTTGCCTGATACGTATATCAGGCATTGCGTGGTCACCAGTGGGCATTGTCCGTGGTTGCATACCACAATCATCGACTCGGGAGTTGGCCGCGAAGAGATTGACCAGCAAATTTGCTTTCTCTTGCGGCTCATGGGCCAGAGATCCATCGGGATTGCTCAGCGGGGGCAGCGAGGGCTGGCAGAAGTTGGCTTGCACGGCTTTGGCCAGTTGCCAGTAGCCACGGCTACCCGTGGGGTGCGCCACTAGCTCTTGGCCCAGCCGCGCTATGCGCTGGGCATCCGCCCTGACGCATGCCCTCTTGCAGACCTTTGTGGCTCTGTTGTACGCCGCCTTGAAGTGACCCACGTTGGGATCGCGTGTGGCGTGCGCCCGCACCCAGGCGCGGTACGCAGACTGTTTATGTTCAATAGCCTCCGCGCACTCGCGCCCGAACCACGGACGCGCTCCGCGGACTCCGGTGACATCGGTGTATGGGATATAGTATTCCATACCTAGACCGATCTCACCGGCGACGGCAGTAGCGCTCTCAGATGGGTTCTTACCCTCAAAGCAGCGTTCAACCCACGGGATGGACGCATAATAGTCGCGCAATCCATCCCAGTCCGCTGACGAGTAGTGCCATAGCCGCCTCTTCCCCTGCACGGGTCGTGGGGGCGCTACAATGGGCACGGTGGAGCGGACCAGACAGTGGTCGGAGTTACCTAAAGCAGCAATCACCGAGACACTGTACTGGTCCGGGTGACTCGTCAACAGAAGGTCAAGCAGAGAGGGCTCTAGGCCGGACTCTCTTGGTATCCTCGTGACCTTGTGCACCAATTGAGTCAAGTCATGCGCCAGGGCAAATGCGTGAGTGGCTCTTCCCGCATGGTTTGTTATGGCGGAGCCCAACCAGATCTTGTGGTGGGCGTTAAAATCCCCCAAAAACACCAATTCAGCGTTCGGAAACCGCTCCTGCGCATCATCTGCCGCCTGACTCAGGTATTCGAATAGTCGAGTTATCTCTGCATCTCCTGTATGGGAACGGTAAAGGCACACATAGACCTGACTCGTGGAGCCATGGTCTACGTGTACCCAAAGGATGGAAAAGGATGGGTCCTCTAGACAGCGCAAACGGCGACAACAAATATCCGCCCTAACAAACACGCACACCCCGGCTTTTGCTCGGAAATTTTCCTCGATAACATAGCTGGGGTAAAGCAGGTAGGTCGTGTCGTCAGGGCGGCGTATTTGTGTCTCCGTTAGAAACAGCATAGCTGGTTTCGCCGTCTCCAGGTGTTGGTGGACGGCGTTGAGGTTCTTATGGAGCCCACAGATGTTCGTGGACTCCACCTCAAATAGAGTTTTTGTGGGAGAGTCCCTAGCCGCTGTTTCAACAATTTTTGTTTTGTGCGCTGCCATGAGGTGAAGGGTAAGGGGTTTTTGCCTAAACTACTAGTAAATTACATTTATTAAGATAAAAATAAATCGGGTCCCTCCGGAACGGGTGCCTCAGGAACTGGGGCCCTCAGGTACGAACCCGAATTTTCTAGAAGGCATTAGAAGGTTCTTACAGGATCGGTAGTGTGAGTGTGACGCTTGTGGTCCATACATCCATAGGCCACGGTAATCACTTTTCATCAGGTGAACAGTGTGTTATTCTACCACTTTTTTTTTTAAAGGACACGTCAATTTAATCTAACGTGGCTTGATAAGCTAAAGGCAAAGTCTTGGAAAAAGGGCCTCATTAGATGATTTTTCACGCCCCGCTTAAAGGAATTATTGTGGTGGTGGTATAAGGGATAGAAAGTGGTGATCCCCATTTTACCTACTTTGTATTCTCTTCAACCCTTTCAACCAAGCTAAATCTCTTTTGTTATTAATGGGTTCACGTCACCGGTGGTCTACTAGAAGCAATTTGAGCACGCCATCTCTCAATTTCAAGTCCAACGTAAAAATGTACAGCGTATAATCAGTTCTCATTATTGTCTTAATAAAATTAAAGGGCGATTCTTAACCCGGTTCCCTTCACTCGATTACTAGTTTATTTTTCACGCACGCTTTCAGTGGCTGACATTTTGAAAACAACTTTCTCGTGCTAAAATATAAGGTAATATTATTTAATAGCCTATTGTTCTGACATGTCAATACTAATGACTACATATGAGATGTGTATTTACTTATGGGATTGCTCACATAATGGAAGATAATTCATTTGAGTTCTGGTCGGACTCTGATTGTATTAAAATTTATTAAAACTTCGAGACAAATTATGCTCTGGTACTTGTACTTGCTATTCAATTGGTAGCCAATGGTATGGTAAGTAGACCCTTATGGTAAATCAATACCAACGACTTGTGTAGCGTGGCGGCGTCGCGTCGAGCTTTCGATTGCTACGTCGTAGGTTGGTTTTCGTCGGGTTCGACTGTCTTTCATTACTAATACATACGTTATTTGATTTAATAATTGCACTTCTATAACTAGAATTGCCTGTATTCTGACCTCTATTAATGGGAACCCTCTGTAAATGAGACAATTTTTTTTTTTTTTTTATACAGGACACGTCAATTTGACTTCACCTCGCCTGATGTTAAGCTAAAGGCAAAGTCTCGGAAAGAGGGTCACCATCGTAAACATTTACCATGTTAACAGTGGTGGCACTCAGCTTGACGGCCTCATTAGATGCCTTTTCACGCCCCGCTTAAAGGACCCAGGACTGTAGGAAGAAGGAAACACGTGAATTTATTTATACCTGGATATCTGAGACACTGGGTTAGTTGAATACCTCTTTAAGTGAGTCAAATTTGCAGGTCCCTTGAGATCTCCCTTAACCCGGTTTCACTGTATTTGACTGTCAGAATGTATTTTTACAGGAGAACATACGAGTAGTGTTACTACTAATATCTTTATTCGCATTCTAGATACCATATATTACGTATATAGTCGTCAAAATTACCTAAACAAAATCTTCTGGTAGATAGAGAAGCCTATAACGTATCTCTATATACTTTTTTTCCGCTCTGTGCAAAATTTGACTACCATCTCACAGAATACAATTGA
Source organism: Eilema sororculum (assembly GCA_914829495.1). NCBI lineage: Eukaryota > Metazoa > Arthropoda > Insecta > Lepidoptera > Erebidae > Eilema > Eilema sororculum. Next base: position 6,982,555 of record OU618545.1, on the reverse strand, counting down.
GTTTTCAAAACAAATTGTATTTTTTTCCTATCACGCATAATTGGGCTATAGAGATTCGTCACGAGCACTTAAGGAAATCGATTAAATAAGATCGATTGCAGTGCTCATCGAACTAATGCGTCAAACCGATTGCGGCTGAAATTGGCCGTGTCATTGCAATTGAAAGGTTCACGTTTGATTACCTGCATTATGTAGTTTGATATCTATTTTCGCGATGGCTGATTGGATTGATTGGATCTTCTATTGCGAATATGATGCAAAGAATATATCACATCTGTCGAAGGCCGTTGGAGCAGACGAGTCCCAGACTGGAGACCGAGAGAAGGCAAACGCAAAGTAGGACACCCCCTAGCCAGATGGACTGACGACATGAAAAAGGTGGCTGGGATAGACTGGATGCGGAAGGCGGAGGATCGGATGTAGTTTCGCACATTGGGAGAGGCCTATGTCCATTGATTGATTGATGACACTGGGGTTCTCTACTCCGCATACTTATCCATGGCATGTTTTATTTTGTCTCCCTGAACAAGTTGGACAGACATCTCGTGTCATCTATGTTTCGATTCAACGTAATATAATAAATCATTATGGCTACTGAGGATTTCGTTACAGAGAATTTTATGAAAGTTTCTCCACTTGGAAATAGAACTCCTTAAAATTTAAATACATTTTTGGTTTCACGAAGCGTATTTTTTTTCTAAACCATTACAAACAAAGCGTTACAAGAAATTACAACCTTTTTAAAAAGTAGCGAACTCAGTTTATAACACAAATATAATTTCGTTAAAAAGGGACCTCATTATATAACTCGGAGGGTAAATGAGGTACTTAATATTAAAGAGCCCGCACTTTTACTTTGGATTTAATACAATAATATGCGTGGTTGACTAAGAGTACTAAACCTTATATGAGAAGTCGGATTAAAATGCTTATAATTGGATCAGGTTAGGAAAGAGAAGGGTTCTTAAAGGTTTTAATATGAAACAGGCATTTTTTTTTGCTGTAGAACTTTTACACAGGTATTCATAATATAGCTGTGTTACCACCAGTTGGCGCGGGCCTGGGGGTGAAGGGTGGAGCCGCCTGTCACCCCAGTAGAAGCAGGTCACTGCAGCGGCGCGCTAAGAAGCGCCGTGCGAGTTGGGGACGTCGTTAGGGATGGCTCTGGGTCAGCCGAGGTGCGAGGGATTTGTCGAAGACAACCTCACCTTCGGCCTAACACTGCGACCCACAGACGGCGTGTGATTTTAGTCGGTTCTAGTCCGACATAACCTCTCCCTCCGGCTCCGGTGGCGGAGGTAACCGTGGGGATTTCCGCACGAAAAAAGAGCAGTTGAATTCAACGGTTCAACTTTGGAGCCTGAGGTCTGCGCTAATTCTCTTTCTCCTCCTGATGTCTTGGCTTTTCCGTGAGCTTCTTCGTCATTTCGTAAGTGTACCGGCTTCTAACTGATACCGTAGACCCATTCACTGGATACTTAATTATTCATGTTTCGTAGCTCGTACCAAACCTGTACAAAATCCGGCTACCCGGATATCCTAAACTATTCATCCATCAATTAATTATCCATACTAATATCATAAATGCGAAAGTAACTGTCTGTCTGTCTGTCTATCTGTCTGTCTGTATGTTACGCTTTCACGTCTAAACCACTGAACTGATTTTGTTGAAATTTGGTATAGGGGTAGATCAGACTTTGAGAAAGGACATAGGCTATGTTTGGTCGCGATAACCGACATCCACGCGGGCGGAGCCGCGGGCAAAAGCTAGTATCTACATAAAAAGCATTAGGTGTAAGGCAAAGTCAAGTCCGAACCTTCCCCTCTAGACGAGTGGCAATGCGCTCGCCGCCCTATCTTGAAATAGAATTACAATGTATGGGATTTGACGTATGTGACAGTCGCCAACGAATGTCATATACGTCAAATTCCATACATTCGTCATTCTGCAACACGCTGGTCAACGAATTGCCACAGGGGGCTTATCAGTGCCACGTCTATTCTACGTCCGTTCATCGCCTTATACCTTTTCAATATAATTCACACCTTACACAGATTCGTAATCACTTAAACAGTCTTCGCAACTATACAAAGGCTTTCCTACTAGTTAAAAAGCCTTAAGTGATACGAGAGAGATTACAAACACCCACAGCCGGTAGAGATAAACGGAAGCGTTTAGCCAAACAGTTAGTGATTCATTGTCAAGGTCGCGTGCAGATCGCGATCACTGGGTGTCTGGCCGTGCGCAGTTTACGCAATGCGCACGCGCCGGAACGGAACGCGGGTATACCGTTTAATTGACTAGTATTATACTAGTAATTTAGAGATTAACATATTTAAGAGTACGAGATATAGTAATGGATTTTTTTATGTTACTGAATATATTATGAATTCTGTAGCGTGACGGTTAAGCGTTCGATTGCTAAGTCAGAGGTTGTAGGTTCGATCAGTGAAAATATTGGAATGTATGAGTATGTACCTATCTATATTTACATTGGTCCAGGTATATCTACATAATTATGAAAATATATGAAAAAGTTATAGGAAGATGTCCCTATATTACATTCACATACATAAAAACATGAATATTTATGAGATAACGTACCAAGTTAATTGATAATTATAATAAATTAATACATTAATAGATACGTAATAATTTTATCGTGACTCGATAACTAAATGTGTGTCGAGAACGAACAAAACTGTACCACTTCCTTCTTATTACTCGTCGTAAGTAATTAAAAAGTAAAAAAAAAAACTATTCTAAAATATTATTCACATTTCATGATGACCACACCGCCATCACCTAAATTAAATATAATAATAAGAAGCTCAAACATAAACACACTTTCTTATCTACAGTACAGTCGTTGACAGAAATGCCAGGGCGGGCGGCACCTGACTGACTGGCCCACATCGCCGATCCGCTCTGAATACCCCACAGTTCCGTTCCGGACTCTACCGGGTGTATAGATAAGTACATAAGCAATAATACTTAATTAGAAGCATACGAAGTTATTGTAATACTGATTATAACTGGTTATTATAATGTGAACCTTTATTCGTACAGATACTAGACACGTTCTAATAAGTTATGTATGACTGTACGTGAGTGTACATAATAGACGTCAATTGTGTTGTAATTATGATTAAATGGTTAGCAATAAGCTCACATCATGAATATTTATTTGGTATCGACAACGATAGTAGATGAAATAAAAACTGTATTAGTATTACATTTAAAAAAGTGCATACTATATTGATTATGTTAACACCTAATTAATGCCGTAATTATAATAATTATTAATTATACATACCACAGTTCCTTAAGCACAAACAACGAAACACGTCAAAAGTCAGGCAATGGTCCAATCACAACACAGTTCGCACACAAAAATAAAAACGTTCCACAGATTTAAATTTTCAAAAAAAAAATAGTATGACGACCACGTGCGCGGGCGACGCGTGTTTCGAACGAGCGCGGCTGCGCTCGCGTCTCTCAGAGTGACAAGTGGATACTACGCAGGTGCAAAGCCAACCTCCCTCTAACAAGGTCGCGCCCCCCTCTCTTCACACCCATTTCACCCGGAGAAAGTCTACCTACATACATACCAAATTTTCGAACCGATTGAGCTGACTGAATTAACTTTGTACTTACTGATGATGAATGAAACGTGTGTAAGGTCAACGTCTGGGCTCGCTCTTTCTCGATACGTCAGCCTATCGGCGTATTTCAGTGCAGCAATACCTATCATGTAATAAATATCAACGTTACAAGAATATTCTAATCGTATGTCATATCTATCGAAGTTGTTAGTTACATGCTCTCTCAAAATATTTGCGAAAGGAATGCTGATATATTCGTAAGTATATGGGTACTTCACTAAGGAGAATTTCTTTTTTTTTTGAAGAAGAAAAGTTAGCATAATATATGCTATAAAAAAATTCATTCAACTATTGTAAGAATTGATTTTTTATTGGTTCCAGATACTGTATAGATTTGTTCCGAATACCTATATCGAAAATTTAAAAAGTACCCATTTTTTTATATAAAATGTCCCCGGATCTATGATTATTATGATTCTATGACACTGCTTACTGGCAACATCTAACATAAACTGACATATAATGTAGGTACCTACCGTCAGCATCAGAAAGATGTTGAAGAACAAAGTACTCAAAATGATCTCAATTTAGTTTTTTGACTCCCTTCCAGTTGAACGATTGTTCTGATATTTGGTAAACACCTTTAATTTGGACAATAATGCCATTTAAATCAATATAACAATTTGACTTGCTTTTAATGCGAGAGTTTTAAAATCATTTTGAGACTTCGTCGTCAAGATATTTATGGCGCTCACTATACAACAGTCCCACTTACCGTTATTAAAGACAGTATAGAATTTAAGATAAGATAAAAATAAGATAAGTTCAATTTCTTTGTCAAAACATGTGTACACATAAATTTTTGTAGCATCTTCTGTACGAAGGTGCTTCAAAAAATTTACAACTTTACTAAACTTAACATTATTTAAATTAAACCATCCGCTTATTTTTTTATGTGAGGGTTATCGTACGTATTTACAAAACAAAAGAACATTTCACTTGATTCGTAATTCCAAGCAACTGTTGTACTAAAAAATTATAAACAATGTTTATCACATTCGAAAAACCTCGGAAAAAATGAAACGCTCAAGTGAGACTTCAACTCACGACCTTTGCCTTACAGGGGAATGCTCTTCCAACTGAGCTATTGAGCCACACCTGAATCACTTCAAAATTTCCTTCTCTTTATATCCGTCTTTAAGGGCGACGGTGGTGCCATCTACCAACATTCTTACGAACTGTTGGAAACAATGAATGACTGGTAACTCAATCGTAATCACTACAAAGACAGAAAAAATACGTACCCATTGCGTGGTGACATAAGGTGTGATTCATTGAATATTTAATAAAGCAGTAAATAAAAAAAGCAGTCGCTCTGTAAGCGAAAGGTCGTGAGTTCGAGTCTCACTTGAGCATTTCATTTTTTCCAATGTTTTTCGAAAATATGTTAGCTCAAAAGTTGCTTTCGTAAGCTATGATAACCGCTTATTCAAGCGCAATACTTGTAACTATATTAGAGGTGAAAGAAAATCTCTTTATTCGATAGAAAACTGGTTCACAATACATTTGGGCACCAATCGTAGATTCAATTACGATAACGTTGCTTGACTTGCTCATTTATTGGTTATTAGTTCATACCTCGGATATTTTTTATATTAGAAACCTTCACAATCATATACCTGACTACTTGTAGAAGAATGACATAAGAATGTATAAAGGAAAAATATATAAAGAAATTTTAATTAATTTAATTTATACTAGATTTGACTGAATTTTTTATAGCATTTTTAATGCAAACTTTAAAGTTCGAAAAGAAAAAGAGCATTACCCCTGTAAGGGAAAGGTCTTGAGTTCAAGTCTCACTTGAGCGTTTCATTTTTCCGATGTTTTTCGAACTTAATTTATACTAATTTAACTTTAAAACTAGCTGGCCTGGCGAACTACGTTCCGCCAATTTTTTTCCGCCTGCGTTGTGTCCGATCCCGTTCCCGCTTCACCCTATACATATTATAAACCTTCTTCTTGAGTTCAAGAATAGATAGAGTAGTTACTCTATCTATTAAAAGAAACCGCATCGAAATCTTTTTTTTTTATACCACTTAGGTGGCAGACAAGCACACGGCCCACCTGATGGAAAGTGGTTACCGCGGCCTATGGACGTATGCAACACCAGGGGCGTTACACTCGCGCTGCCTACCCTGAAGAAACCTTCTAATGCCCCTCTTGAAGAACCCCATATTGTAGTCGCTTGGGTAGGTAAAGAACTAAGTTTAAAGTGTCCTAACATCTTTGAGAGTGAACCTCTCCTGCTAGTCAGCACAACTTCCCAACAGAAGATACAGGATACTGAGTTAAATACAGTTATATACTTAAAGGCGTTGAATTAGATAATAGCACTCAAACCAAAAATATAAAGAAACGATGCTATCCTAATGTTACTAACTAGGATAGCAAGCATTAATGAGGTCAATATAATATTTAAACAGTTAACTTCAATTATTGTACTATCAATTACATCAGCCTACTTTCCCAAAATGAACTATAAGCCCTCCCCAAAGATCGGAAGATAAACATTCCGTTGCTTCCGTTCCCAGGATCTACCAGGTGAAGGTTTTCTAGGTCAAAACCCTTCTTCATAATTTATCAGGTGCGTTAAGTACTTAGTTGTCATGTTTACGATAAAAAATGTAGGTCTTGGCATCCCTTTATAAAAAACTAGCTTTTGCCCGCGGCTCCGCCCACGTGGATGTCGGTTATCGTGACCAAACATAGCCTGTGTCCTTTCTCAAGGTCTAATCTACCCTTATACCAAATTTCATCAAAATCGGTTCAGTGGTTTAGGCGAGAAAGCGTAAAATACAGACAGACAGACAGAAAGACAGACAGACAGACAGACAGAGTTACTTTCGCATTTATAATATTAGTATGGATAAAGCGATGCCAAGTCCTAGTACCAAAACCTAATTAGGTAAGTATTTATTTAAAGAAAGAAAGACAGAAAGAAAGAAAGAAAATGCATTTATTTTACATAGCTGCAGCACATACAAATGTTTCAAAATTAATAGCTTAAATACCTACCATAAATAGCTTTACCTAATTTAGTATCGAATATTGTTATTAAGTATACTCAAATAAATACCTGTTAATTGTTTAACCTAGAATTATGACATAATGAGTTCAATGATGTAACAAAAAACTCTACATTGACCCCAATCTTTGACAAGCAAATATTATAAACAAAGTCATTGAGAAGTGGCTTCGAAGACACATGAACAATAGCGAATGTATTATAATGACCCTGTAATTACTATTGTAAAGTGCTGCCAACAAAAAATATTTTATCGGCTGCTCAAAGAGTTGTCAGTATCAAATATCTGACAAATAAATTAAGATGTATTGATAAAGTTGATGTGTATTCATACATCTCATACAGTGCTATTTCTTTATCGGAATTGTGATCGGATTCTTATAAAATGATTGATGAACCATTTTTAAAACCTTTCTACAAAAATGCGGTTTAAATATATATTAAACTGTTCTTCTTCTCATCTTAGCGATTAAGTTTTTACTGTTATTACTGTTAATATTTAAAACATGTCCATCCAAAGGTTGCCTGTAAGAGATCGCTCTTAGCGATAAGGCCGCCATTTGTACATGATGTCATGTATTGTCCATACATTTACTGTATTACTGGTGTACAATAAAGATTTATATAACTGCAGATTTGGCTAAACTTCGATATTTTCTGTGAAGCGATTGCCATCTGACCTCCACAACCCAAAGGCGATATTGAAGCATAGCAGCTAGACCAGTTGTTGGACTTTTGAGGGACCCAACTACTATGTTAAACTGTTATTATTTTGTAACAAGATGTTATGTTCTTAACTTGTGTAGTAGGTAGGATATGTTGTCTTATTACTATTATGAAGACAGCCTCCGTGGCGTGGCGGTAGTGAAAGCGACTGCTACGCAGGAGGTGCGGGTTCGATTTCCGCTCAGTGCAAATGTTTGTATGCATGAATATGGCTATTTGCATTGGTCTGGGTGTTTCTATGTATAGTATGTATGTATTTACAAATAAAGTATCTAAGTATGTTTATCCGCATTCTAGGTTCCATAACACAAGCTAGTTAAGCTATGCTTACCATGGGTCTAGATAGCGTTGTGTGGAATGTTGTGGAATATTTAAGTTAGATCTAATATTCGCAGGACAATGGCACGGAACAGAACAACCTATTTACGTCTTCATGAGACTTAATAAAGCTATTAGCAGCGTGCCAAGAAATATATTATAATCTAGCCTAGTTCAATAGCACTAAGAAACGGGGATGAAATGTCACTGGACTATACTTCATTCTCTCTACTTAATGGTAGGAAATATTATTTATATTATGTGTTAACGAAATCAAAGAATGAATATAATCATTAGTTATACTTACACCAACAATGCTAGTATGAGTATCGTCTTTCAGCACGTTTGAAGCTTGAACTTGAAGGACTCGTGATTTGATGGGACTGACATGTACGCCTGTATAATAGTCCTTAATAATAAATGAAGAGAGAAAAAAAGGACTCGTGATTATAGGAACAGAAAGTATGCAAAATAAGTGGAAGGAGTAATTGCGGTAATTATCTGCGGTAGCCTAGTGGTATTGGTAATGGACTGCTGAGACGAGGTCCCGGGTTCGATCCCAGGTTTACCATGGCACACACCAATGACTTTTCGATGCTTTTCGAAGTTATGTGTGTATTTATCGCAGGTTTATAAGTGCTCGGTTAATGGCAATACGCTCGCCACCTATTACATTGGGACCTAAACATAAACTGGCGAAATGTGGGTGCTAGCACCTCTGCCTACCCCCTCGGGGAATACAGGCGTGAGTTTATGTTTATGCTAAGTTATTGCTCGTAAGTATTTAAAAATACGGTTAAAACCGTCAATCTAAGTCAATTCAATCAAAGTCAAAAATATTGCCAATTAAGTCAATTTAACTTATTGAGTTGTAAAAAGACTACTAATCTTACCTCTACATATTATAATTACCAACAGGTAGCCGTAGCACAATCCCATTTGATAGCAAGTGGCAGTAATTATGAACGCTTGCGAGTTACAAGAGCTCAGAGTTGAAGGGTTTAAGTAGCTTTTGGGTCAAAGCTCAAAGCGTGGAAAATATTTCCATACTATGCATTTTTAATTTGACTGCACTTATTCCATATTTTGGTAAGTAATTATGAAGATTATTTTATATATTTTTTACATTTATATAGACGTTTTATTGATTTAAAATTGTAATACTGTGTGTGCAGTGACTGGAGAGGCTGGTAGTCTGTCATACAGGTAGGTAACCCTAGTGCAGTTAATAGAGGAGGCGCGGGGGCGGGGATACGATCCCGAGCCCGAAGACATTCGGGCCGAGAGGTCCCGGCTCCACGGGATCATGGTGGCGGAGTGGGAGCGACGACTCGAGCAACGACGCGCAGGGCATGCCGTCATAGAGGCGGTAAGGCCCATCATGGGGGAATGGCTCGAGAGGCCACATGGCAGCCTCTCGTATCGACTGACGCAGATTATCACCGGGCACGGGTGCTTCGGGAGATATCTGTGTCGGATCGAAAAGGAGCCAACGTCCGAGTGCCATCACTGCGACGGGGCTGCACACGCCCACCGAGTGTCCGGCATGGGCCGGAGCGAGGCGGGAGCTAGTGGCGGCCCTGGGAGTGAGAGTTCTCACCCTCGCCACCCTGCTCACAGCAATGATCCGCTGCGCGTGCAGTTAATAGAGGATAGATAAGCTTGTAATGAAGTGTACCTAAGCTTGAGTATTGTCATTCTTATATTTTTTGTGAGAGAACCAATAAAATGATTTATGATTAGATTTACTGTCCGATCTAAAGATGTTTACCGAACATTCGTCAACAGGAAATAGAGAACAAAGGAATTAAGATCATTTTGAACACTTTATTCATCAACATCTTTCTGATGCTGAAAGAACTTCCTCAGTCAGCTTATTTAAAAAAATATATTTAAAAAAATAGGCTGCCATATTTAATATTTTAAAAGAAACCCCTAAATACTGAAGCTGAATATATTTACTGAATAATTTATTATACCTTTCATATTTCATAAAAGGTCTACAGTCACTCGCTCAGTGTACATTTTGGTAATTGTACATTGTACACGTGGTTTTAATTAAGGCCCCTCGCTTGTATTTTATAATACAATCACCAGGCTAAACACACGCCATGTTTCCACTTAATCCTGCCCTTTCATTTATACTTTCACTAGCTTTTGCCCGCGGCTCCGCCCACGTGGATGTCGGGTATCGCGACCAAACATATCCTATGTCCTTTCTCGTGGTCTAATCTACCCCTATATCAAATTTCACAAAAATCGGTTCAATGGTATAGGCGTGAAAGCGGAACATACAGACAGACAGACAGAGTAACTTTCGCATTTATAATATTAGTATGGATAGAAATAAATCTTATATATTTGTCGGTTACGAGTGTTTGTTTTGACCTTTCTTCAAAATGCTCTCGATTTGATTGACATAAGCACACCTAGGTTGACCTTTGCCGGGTTGCCCATTCACCCACGCTTAATAAATCTGTTTCATCAATCAGCATTCGCCATCCTCGTCAGCATCAGAACAATCTTAACTAAAAAGTCTCATAATGAACTAAAAACCATTGTATCATCCATTACCAACCAATCAATAATCAAGTTGTTGTATTAATGAAAATTGTATTATTATCTGAACTAAATGCCAGGCTAGATGGAGGTTCTCAGTTACTTCACAGACAAAGATCTACCTGTTGTCACAGTTACATCTACCCATGTGCACCAGAGGATCTCATGTGCGCCTCCGAGGACGACATACAGGTGGCTTTTTTTTTTGTTTCGTGCAGAAATCCCCTTGGATAACCCCCCCCCCCCCCCCCACCCCTGCCGGAGCCGGAAGGGGAGGTTATGTCGGACTCGAACCGACTAAAACCGCACGCCGACTGTGGGTCTTGGTGCTAGGCCGGAGGTGAGGTTGTTATAGACATATCCCTCGCACCCCGGCTGAACTGTATACAGGTGGCAGCACACTTGGAGAACATAATTTCAGGACCCGAGGCGCCATCGCCATGATAGAAAAAGGTTGTCCGAATTAAAGGTATTAGCCAAATATCAGGACAATCAGTCTACAAGAAGAGGAGAAAATAAGGCATTAAATTTTGAGGACCTACCTACTTTGCTTGCCAAGATCGATCTGACGCTGTTTGGCCGAACTTTTATACTGAAATCATTTGCTAAACATAAATTGCAGCATTCGATATAACACCATGTGTATTGTAAAATGATTCACCGTTACCATAAATCACAAATATATGTTAATTGAATACTTTTAAGCTATAAATAAACCCATGAGTATTTTTGTAACAATATGACATCGCCCAGTTAGTAGAAGATGTTATGCAGGAATGTAACACCGGAATCGGACATGCAACCATTAGTTTTTAATTTTAAAGATCTTTTTATTGATAGATCCATACTAATATTATAATTACGAAAGTAACTCTGTCTGTCTGTATGTTACGCTTTCAAGCCTTAACCACTGAACCGCTTTAATGAAATTTGGTATAGGAGTAGATCAGACCTGGAGAAAGGACATAATGCTATGTTTGGTCGCGATAAAAGACATCCACGCGGGCAGAGCCGCGGGTGAAAGCTAGTTTAATATATTTTCTTATACTGAGGTTTTGTAAGTATAATAATTATCAATTCCAATCAATCAATTAGCCTATCCCATTCTAATGACTGACTTTGGGGCTTTGGTCCATACTGTTTCCACCTTGTCCAGACGGGTTGGTACACGGTTTTATTTCGGGATTTCCTTCTTTAGCAATAATATCGTCTACATATTTTTCTTTAAGTTGCCTCTTACGACACACTTCGGATGAGAAGGGACGGATAATAATTCAGTGAAAACAATGATAAAATTCTTATTTGAATTGACAACTGTTTTCATCATACATCTGAACCAATTTGTAAAAACATGAGGTTAAGTAAAGCTACTTCTTTAATATATTTTATAGTTTGTAGCATGACGTTTGTTAGTACTTTCAATGATTTCTGGTTAAACATATTCTTGACCTATAACTTAATCCTTTCAATGTCGCTAGAATGAAAATAGTTGTATTATGTTGAGACAAGACGAAAGGTCAAACAATGGTGCATCGAAACATTATGCACCACTCTCTCCGACATCTCTAGATTCTAAAGTTTAAGATCTTGCGAATGATCGTTCAGCGAAACAATTTATTAGTGAAACACAATTTACACTTTATTTAAAAAAGGAAAAGTCTTTCAAACAAAACAAAGTAAGTTTTGATTTATAGACTTAGATTGTTATCGGATTGTAAGTATCGGGAATTGTTTTATTTTATTTTGTTATCGACTGTATTGAACATTGCACTGCAATCTGTATCTAGGTGTATACGAGTACAATAGTCATAATACTTGAAACATTGTAGAATATTGCACGCACGGCTTCTTAACTTGTAAAGCCACTTCGCGTGCGTAGAGCCGTTGCGTGCTATTGACAGATCATAATGGCGATTATGTCTTGTGGATAGAACGTCACAATAACGGACATCTGAAGAAAGTAAAAAGAACATTTTCAGTGGAATCATAATACATATAAGCCACTGTTCCATTAGATACGTTACATACGCTTCACGTTTTACCTAAATCGGCCAAAAAGGAGTTAGGTGTTTGATCTGGGTCTGGCAGTTTCGAATGATGCTGTAGCGACACACAATGTCACGAAAATATTTCCACGATATTACTGAGACGGAAAATGATTTAAGCGACACATGCAGGCCTGAGATGCCCTCCGTACACGGTGCAGAGTATACCTGCTAGAACCAACTCATTCCTATGCCGCACCACTAAGACCTGGAACTCCCTGCCAGCTCACGTGTTTCCTTCTTCCTACAGTCCCGGGTCCTTTAAGCGGGGCGTGAAAAAGCATCTGATGAGGCCCTGAAGGTGAGTGCCACCACTGTTAACATGGTACATGTTTACGATGGTGACCCTCTTTCCGATACTTTGCCTTTAGCTTAACATCAGGCGAGGTGAAGTCTAATCGACGTGTCCTTTATTAAAAAAAAGAAGTCGAATGACACTGCAGCAAGAAACATTGTTGACACCACAGGTCTGGTTGGCACCATATAGGTATTAATAAATTTACTTTAGATGGAGTACGCTAGTGCATAATCACTTTATAGCGTCCAATTCTAGGTAACAAACGTAAAGGCTGCATGTTTTTTTCAAGCGACACTGTGTCGATGCAACTTTAAGCCCATGTCATGGTTAAACGTGTTCTCTTTGTTCTAATTCCCCAAAACAACAGAAAATAAGTCTTCGGAGATAACTTTCGAGAAAAACTCGTCCAAAGATTTTTATCGTCGTTATATTGTGCTGTTTTAAAAAAAGTTCAATTAATAATAAAAATATAAGTCTTAAAAGTACTTATAACTTTTGAGTGCGGTTTAATACTCGGAGTAGCTACACAGCCTGTAAAAAAGGAATGAATGGAAATTCTCTTTGTATTACGGAATCTAAGAAAATACACAGTTGGCAGCAAAGAAACAAGCTCCATATAGATTTTATTAGACATTGAAAAAAGGGTTATCCAATTGCGAATTTTAAGACACTTTTGAAGAAATGCAGATACATACGCGATTGGATACCTACACAAAGTTACATAAAGACTTTTTTTAATGAATTGTATAGCATTAAGTATGCTAACTATAAATCGAATACATAATGAAAAAATAATCTTCTATGGCGGGACTCAAACCGATCTTTTCCTTACACTGAGAATGCCTTGACCAACTAGGCTACCGAGACACCCCCACGCCCGATGTGATTCAAATTTCCCTTTTATTTTTATCCATCCCACCCGAGAAGATTATTTTTTCCCTATGTATTCGATGTATATAAATACGTTGAATATAATTTCATCAAGTGGAAATGGATACATACCGGGCTGTTTTTCTGGTTTTATTTATTTAAGAATATGAATTTAACCATTACAAACTTACTTAGACAAGTGAAAGCATTGTGTATAGAACAAATGGAAATGCTAGAAAGTAAGCATGATTTACTTAATGCTAGTGTCATGACGGTCTATGTAGGCTGAGGCGGGATCACCCATGGAATAAAATATACACTATTCGCTTAACTGAACATATTCTCTATTACAAAAGTTAGAAATTTTCTTAATGCATTTGATTTCTGTCTATAATGACAGTATAGGAAACTCTTGAAAAAAGTTAGGACATCTGCTGGCCTGAATATTATATAGTTATGTATATCAATAAAAATGCCCCACGAAATTTGTTATCAAGATAAACATCCTAGGCCAATTCGATTATCGACTGTTGTTCAATCACTGCGAGAATGTCAATGAAAAGATGTCGTATCTCAAATACCAAGCAGACCAATAAAAAAATGATAAAAAAATAAAAAAAACCCGACTGCCACTGAAAAGATCGAAATAAGTTTGTTAGCAGGCGGTACTCATTAATTTTTTTTCAGTTGTTGTTTGGCATATGGGTACCGCCTGCTAACAAACTTATTTCGGTCTTTTCAGTGGCAGTCGGGTTTTTATTTTTTAATCATTTTTTTATTTTATACTTTTTAGTTAAGATATGATATATATATCTTTTTTGTAATTTCCTTTATATTGTTTATACTTGAAATAAAAACTTAAATCAATAAGTAAGAAAATTAGCGAGAATGATTGTTTTGTTAAACAACTTCAAATCGTTATATATCCTAAACTATTATTTAAAATGAAAAATGATAAAAGGAACCTAAAGATGATTTTAAAATACCTATTCAACGACACCTCACTTGACATAGTCAATCGACTTTTATTTTTTTCATTTTGACATTATGGCGTCTGGTTGTCGCTGTGGTGAATTTTGATTACTGTTATGTCTTTAGTGACACTCGCAAGGTCAAGACAAATCGATTGACGTAAGAATTATCAAAATCGGCCATCGCATTTGGTCTCTAGAACGCCACATAGAAACAAACATACATACATACATAGACTGATAAACACATTACCCTCCTTTGCGTCGCGCAGTCGGGTAAAAAAAGAAACTGTTCTGTTCTCTGAGTTTCGTGCTGGAGTTTGCAAAATCAGCCTTTATTATTTTATTTTTGATGTTTTATAAGTTACGTTTTCAATGACTGTACAGAATGAATACATTTTAACTTTATTTTGATTTTAAAAGTTAGTAGCTGCTAGCTATTTTAAAAGTGTACCTTTGCCTAAACCGATAACTTGTTGTGTCAAAAACTAACTAAAATACGCTAAAAATCTCTAAAAATACACCCAGGCTGTATTGTATAGTGTATTTTAGTCATGTTAATACTAACTAAAATGCATTAAAAATCTCTAAAATATATTAAACATCCAGATTTTACAGTCGTTTCGTAGGAAAAGATTATTATAGTGTGTGGCCGAAACGATTTTACAATTTGGGTGTAGGTATAATACCATTTTAGAGATATTTAGAGTATTTTTAGTTAATTTTGACAACACAGCATCAATACTTAACTAAAATAAACTAAAAAACTAACCAAACATAACACAACATGATATTAAAATATCAAAGCTCTCTTTATCATTGCTCGTTTTATATAAAACCTTTTAAAATGTAAATTTTATACCGACACTGACCGACCACAAAGAAAATAATTATGCACAGAAAGTAAATAAATATTCAAAACTTGATGACACCCGTTCATTTGCATATTCCCTTTCATTTAAGAATCATAATACTCTGGTTCTTACTACTATTGGCTAACCTAATGTAAGTTCACTATCTCTGCGTCTTGATCTTTTCACTGTAGTTCAAATGTATTCTAGAATAACAAACGTTAAGTATTTAATCATTATCACCCCTGCGTTAATCTTAAAGTTCACCTCGGAGTTCGGAGTCCGCTTCTATCCAGTCTAAACTATATTTAACTAGCTTTTGCCCTAAGCTCCACCCGCGTGGATATCGGTTATCGCGACCGAAACATAGTTATGTCCTTTCTCAAGGTCCAATCTACCCTTATACCAAATTTCATCAAAATTCAAAGGTTCAGTGGTTTAGGCGTTGTAACACCCTCCCTAACCTATACCATCCCCTACCTATTTCGACTTCCGATTTATTATAAAAACATACTTATACTCAAAACGTTTCCGATTTCCTACCTACTTAGTAACTAGTTTGGCCAATGATCGTTCTAGTGGGAACTAGGACTCTTATTTTGATCCAGTAGTCCCCCTCGTTCTATAGAGGTAGCTTGTGCTGTTGTCCTAAATTAAATCCCTACTTATCCAATTCACCTTCCTAACATAATTCTGTACCTACTTAATTTACTTAATTATCGCAACATATAACCTATCGTGATTATTTGGAAAACAGAATGTAATGAACTGTTAATAAGATTACCTACCTAAATTTCTAGGCTAACCTATTTTTAGGTTACTAATTTAAATTTAGAATATGATAATGAATAAACTTTCTATCGACGTAATGTAAGCGTAATAAGACTTATTTCGAGGATCTTAGCAACAGAGTATGTAAGTGAAGCGAACAGTAATAATACACAAATATTTTTATTTGCCCCCCCCCGAGGTCAGGGCTCCTCCAATACGCCATGACAGTGAGTTGCACCAACACAGATCAACTCCCCTCTGCCTTATAAATATAGCAGACGCCACTTGGCCTAGTCCACTTTGTTCAAGTTATACCGCGGCAGCCGGTATAACCCTTTACCCCAAATCCATAACTGGATTACACTTGTATTATATAAATACAAAATCGTGACATTCAATTACAAGAATGTTAATATTCGTTAATGATAATTTCTCTCACTTATTACAACCGAATAAGCTCAATTGAATACAAAAGTTCAGGCATCACTGTGCATATAGTATAATATACTGATAGTTGCGATCAAGACCAACTCATTAGAAGCCGTAGATTTCAATATAGAATAGATAGGTATTTCATACAGTAGTCTACACTTGCTACACTTCTGATTGAAACTCATATAGAAATTACATCTTCTATTGAAGACATTCATATACAAGAACTTCCGTCTAGGTTACCGGACAATAGAACATAGGTCCATAATTGGACGGTTCTCAACTACCGTGAGAATGCTCCACTAATATCCATTCAACCCAATTCAATCAAATAAATGCACCAAGTATTATATTTGGTAATATAAATAATATATTGAATAATGACATTCATAATCAATCGGTCTATGGTATCCAATAGCCAAATGACTTAACTGAATCTTACTAGATTACATGTAGATAGGTGAGTATTTAACCACCTTCTGATATTCGTCACAATGATAACCATGCCTTTCACATTCAACTGGTATTATGTAAGATCTATTTCACATTTTATTATGAAGGTAGTCAACACTGAGGATACACTTTAGATAATCGTTGTTAAATGCCTGGATTCCAACCCGAAATCCCCCAGTATTCATTCACACCAAAATAATAGCCTAATAACTTCATTATAATGAGAACCGTTCACATAACTTAAACGCAATTAACTGACTATCAAAAACCTATACAAATTCGATTCTACCTACATAGCCGACGTCCTATATTACCGCGAGAAGAATGTGTACCTATTCCTTCTACCTATAAAGACTATATATGTGTTTTAACCCCAATAAACTCCTCCCTTTAGTTAATTCTAAACGTGTGGTGTGTAATGTACCTACTCCTATTCTGTAAGGGAACAAGCTAGTCAGACTTGATTTTGTATGACCTATGACTGTGTGCTTGCCTTAGTTAACGGCCGAAGCCAGGGATGTTAACTAAAGCCCTAACGAGATATATAATTGTGTGTATAAATAAATATATAAATAAAGACTGAGCTATCAGCTCCAACGACACCGATACTTCGGGCCACTGGTCACCGATACCCAGAAGGCTTTATTCGACCCTGAGACAGGTAAAATCGAATAGCTGCTCGCCTTAACTTGATCAGCTCCCTAGCTAGACAGAGGACAAGGGCTTCGTTGGCACCGTTAGATGTTCCACCCAAGACCGATCACTTCGATTGGCTTTCCTAAGGGACTCCTAGCTAAAAACCCCCCCATCACTGCTGCTTGTATGTTATCTACTGATTCTACCCACTTCAGAATCCCTAATCTCCATTCCCATCCTGCCTTGATTCATGAAGTCACGGGGAAGACTCTCCCAAGCGTGAGTAACTACTCCATATGAGCCCTTGAGCCCATACTTCGCAATCACAGAATTGGTGTCCTATCTCAGCATAAATCGAGGCGGGTTTATATAATATTCACTAATACCCCAATTCAATATTCAAAATCCTAACAATCCACTCGACAGGTAGATTTCCAAATCTCCGTTCCCATCCTGCATTGTTTCATGAAGTCACGGGGAAGACTCTCCCAGGCGTGAGTAACTACTCCATATGAGCCCTTGAGCCCATACTTCGCAATTACAGAAATGGTGTCCTATCTCAGCATGAAACGATGCGAGTTTTATATATTCTCAACACTTGAAGTTACGTTAAGATTCTCAAATAATTTCAAACGCGAATAAAATTAATGTACAACAGAATTTTAACATAGTAACCTCCCAGTACCCTCTTAACACAATTTATAAAACGCGAAATGACCCACCAGACTTTCTACTCCTGACCACCTCTCTCCAGCAGCTCCCAACAATTAATGAATAGTCTTTTTTCTGTCCTCAACTATCCTCACCCCAACCGCAATGATCCCTACTTCTCGAAACAAAATATCGTACGATTCCAACCAGCCAATCGTAGCGCTGTTTGAAATCATTGTCAAATCAATATATCCACAAATAATTCTAATTTGGATTTATCTTCCTAGAAATCGTTCAAACTATAACTTAAAATTATCGTATTTATTTTCAAATTAACTGCGATCAATTAATATCGACAAAATCTTATCCATTTAGTATTTTTGCTTAAATATGTAACGTATATCTCTGATATTCGACCAGAACTTCCTTCACATACGAATTTCGTTCAAAAACTTAAAGTTTAATAAAACACGGCATTTGAATATTCAAATAAATAACTGATTTATAAATGTCCTTATTTGTTTAATTAATCTTTAAAACCAAATTATCGTAATAATTTATCACGTAATTTTATATTCAAAAAGGTTTTTCTTCATACCTCATATAAATAAACATAATTTATATTAGCGCCATCTGTGTGATTAAGAATGTACTTCTACTACAACAGATGACAGATTTCGTTCTGTTACAGCGTGAAAGCGTAACATACAGACAGACAAACAGACATAGTTAATATCGCATTTTTAATGAACTTAACAACCGACAAAAATTACTATTATTTAACAAATAAAGATTCTCGTGTCATGGTACCGATTACAAGGAATTTCTTTTGTTTATGCGGTAGGCTACCGTAAAATAAAATGGTTCGAGGATGAATAATATTTTTATTTGCCCCCATTTTTAATCGCTACTTTAGTATACAAATATTCCAAATATTCCACAACATTCTACACGACGCTATCTAGACCCATGGTAAGCTTTTATAGCTTGTATTATGGAATCTAGAATGCGGATAAACATACTTAAATATATATTTTTTTTTGTAAATACATACATATTATTTTATACATAGAAACACCCAGACCAATGCAAATAGCCATATTCATGCATACAAATATTTGCACTGAGCGAGAATCGAACCCGCGCCTCCTGCGTGGCAGTCGCGTGCACTACTGCCACGCAACAGATTTAAACGATACTCATTTACGTTAAGTCATTTACATGAAAAATGTCTCGTCACTTTGACATACCTAGTTACATTTCATTTTGCATTTTTATACTTACGTTTAATTTTTTATAATATAATTTATATGACAGAAGAATGTTTGCCGGGTCAGCTAGTATATGCATAAATTTTAAAGTAAACCTATATTTGAACTTACTAATCCTGCTAATATTATAAATGTGAAAGTTTTTTGATAATGATATTTTCTGAAGTTTACGCGAATGTCACTCATTGAAATAAAACCACTTTTTACGAGTCATTCATCAACTCGCGGGCAATAAACTTGCGGGAAACCGCGAGTTGGCAACTTTCAATTTTTGATTATTTTCCTGTCGTCAACTCGCGCGATTGTCAAAATTGACGTATTTGTGTACAGTCAGTTACGAAAACTTTGTAATAAATTTTATATAGTTTGGTACCTATTTAAAATGTAGGTACTTTATAAGATATTTTAGGCTATGTTATAGAGTATAGTATAATAGAAGAAGTTTGTAAGTGATATCAAGGAATCAAAAAAGAAAAGCGAATGACTGTCGTGGTATGGACATACTATGAAAAAGGATCAAAGTAATATCACAGAATAGGTAATAGTACTAGCGTACAGAATGGAAGCTCACACCCCCGCGCACATTTCATATCCTTACCACGCACGATCGAATCAGAAAAATCCATCTTTAATTATTATGTAATCGATTAGAATAATTTGATAGATCAGTTACAAAGTTTTGCAGAGTAGGTACCATTTTTTGATCGATTTGCACATTTTCAAATGTTAGTTCAATATAATAGCATTACAGTCAACGTTCGATCTTGAAAAGTGTTTAACGAGAATACCATTGTAGACTTCTGGGAGATTAGATCGGGATTAGATTTTGAACAGATTTTTGTTACGAGAATTACCTTTCAACTAATAACAATAAAAATCCTCTCAAACCGACTAAGTCAAAAGTGAGTTACTTAGCAAACAAATAGAATATCAGACGACAAATTGAATTTCAAAAAAAGCAATTTTTTATAGTATCTTGTATCCGTAGTGATTTATCCATACTAATATTATAAATGCGAAAGTAACTCTGTCTGTCTGTCTGTTTGTCTGTCTGTATGTTACGCTTTCACGCCTAAACCACTGAACGAATTTTGATTAAATTTGGTATAGGCGTAGATTAGATCATGAGAAAGGACATAGGCTATGTTTGGTCGCGATAACCGACATCCACGCGGGCGGAGCCGCGGGCCAAAGCTAGTAGGTATTATAAATCCGAAAGTAACTCTGTCTATCCGTCTGTCGGCTTTACACTTCCAGTTAAAAAGCTATTATTTTAACGTTATAAGCAGACACTCCAATTTCATTTAGTTGTATATTATGTATTATAACTAAGCAAAATGTAAAATAATTATAAACATGTTCTACCAGGTAGGCCCTGCGCTTCGACCGGGCTCGGTCGGCGAGAGATGTCGTGCGGTGTTCCGCAGGGATCGGTCCTGGGACCGCTACTGTGGAACATCGGTTACGCCTGGGTGCTTCGCGATGAGCTCGCGGACGGTGCCGCCGTCTCGTGGACGTGTCATGCGGACGACACGCTGGTGACGGCGTGCGGGGCTTCATACCGCGAAGTGGCCCTGAAGGCCACGATCACGGTTGCCCAAGTTGTGGAGCGGATCTGGCGGCAGGGTCTTGAGGTGGCTCTGCATAAAACCGAGACCATGTTCTTTCATGGGCTTCGGAGCATGCCTCCGGAGGATTCCAGCCTCATAGTGGGAGACATTTCCATCGGCATCAAGCCCCAGATGAAATATAAATATATGGGGCTCGTGCTCGATGGCCGGTGGAACTTCGGGGAACATTTCCGACAACCTGGTCCCCAAATTGAAGAACACAGCTGCCGCTTTGGGGCGGCTGCTGCCCAACATGAGGGGGCCGGATGACTCCCAAAGGAGACTCTATGCGGGAGTCATGCGGTCCATGGCCCTATATGGGTGCCCGATATGGTCGGAGACCCTGACAGTCTACAATACGCGTTTGCTGGGTGGGCCTCAGCGTGCAATGGCCAGCAGGGTCATTAGAGGGTACGATATCCTTGGAGGCGGCGAGTCTCCTTGCCGATCACTACCGTGGAACCTGGATAGCATCGAAAGGAGGCGCGGGAGCAGGGACGGGAACCGGAGCCTGAAGAAACTCAGGCCGTGAGGTCCCGTGAGGCCGTATCTCCACCGGGATATGGTAGCTGAGTGGGAGCTACGACTCGGGCGACCAAGCGCAAAGCATGCCGTAATATCGGTGATAAGACCCATCATAGAGGAATGGCAGAAGAGGCCACACGGCAGCTTCTCGTACCGGCTGACGCAGGTGATTAACGGAGTTACATGTGTCGGATCCGGAAGGAGCCAACGTCCGAGTGCCATCACAGTGATGCAAGCGAGGACATAGAGCTGCACACGCTGACCGAGTGCCCGGCGTGGGACACGCCGAGGCGGGTCCTAGTGGCAGCTCTGGGGGTGGGAGCCCTCACACTCGCCACATTGCTCACAGCGATGGTACGATGTGCGAACGCTTGGGGTGCGGTCGCTTCCTTATGCGAGCAAGTAATGCTCGAGAAGGGGGCGGTTGGTCGGGTCCGGACTAGACTCCGGGCCCGGGAAGCCCGCGAAGGGCGAAGGCGAACCGGACGTCGGAGGTCGCATAACGATTTCCGTCCTCCATGAGCGCTGGCCTGGGGGTGACCGGTGGAGCCGCCTGTCACCCTAGCAGAAGCAGGCGCCTCCCCGTACCCGGAGCAAGATAGGGACATTAAGGTCCCCACAACCCGAAGGGGGCCATCTCGAGTGAGATGGTCTTGGGTCTGCTTTCGGCAATCTCACCTTCGGCAACCAAGGACCCAAGACGGTATGCGTTTTGGTCGGTTTGAGTCCGACATAACCACTTCCACCGGCTCCGTGGGGATTTTTCGCACGATAAAAAAGGCCCTGCGCTTGTCTGCCACTGTGATATAAAAAATATTAACTTATCTCCACAATACATAAAAACACAAAAAAAAAACTGCCACATTTTTACTAGACGAAATCTTAAATGTATAAAAAATTAACTGCACTATTACTTTTTACCTCTAGTTTTATCCTATTCTGGTCTTATCAATATTTAAGCTTATTTTTCATTAGCTTAAAATGTACTTTGTCGTATCCTACAATAAAATTTAATCACCACAAGAAAATGACGATATTCCTACGACGTTTCATTCATATAACATCGTTGTCCCATAACAAATAGCATGTTTTACGCATCATTGACCGTCTCCCCCTCACCTCATTTTGCACGTCTATATCGAAATCTAAGATAAATTAATATAAAAAAGTAAACGGTTACTTTAACCAATGCGGGTGTATAAATGCGCGAGTATAAAAGTTGGTTTTATATTAAATATTTGGCTTCGATCCATTTTTCTGACTGTACTTTAATATTCACGCGAGTTGACGACAGCAAAATAAAATAAAATTCAAAAATGCCAACCCGCGGTTTCCCGCAAGTTTATTGCCCGCGGGTTGATGAATGACCCCTTTTTACGGATTCTATCGCGATATATTTGTTATTATTACTAACCGCGAAAATTGCTGCTGCAAAGCAGCCGAAACGTCGGGTTAAAAAGTAATAATAACAAATATATCGCGATAGAATCCGTAAAAAGTGGTTTTATTTCAATTTTTTGATAATGTTTTTGTTATTCCAATTATTTTGGCTGAACATATAGATCTGGAAATTTTAATAACACTCATGTCACTTTTATCCCAGTAATAAGTTCCCATAGGTTACAGAAATGGGATAAGAAATCCACGCAGTAGGAGCCTTAAGCGAGGAGGGCCAAACCGTACGGGATGGCCCTGGGTCAGCCGGGGTGCGAGGGATATGTCGATGACAACCTCACCACCGGCCTACCACCACGACCCACAGTCGGCGTGCGGTTTTAGTCGGTTCGAGTCCGACATAACCTCCCCTTCCGGCTCCGGAAGGGGGGGTATCCGAGGGGATATCCGTACGAAAAAAAAAGGAGCCTTAAGCATCCGCTAGTTAAATGTCATTTAAATTATAATCATTCAATTATATTCGCGCATTCATCACCAAAACCTAATAGAAACTTATTTCATACAAATGTTCAATCAAAGTGTTCCGAAAGAACAAATATTTGCTTCATGTTTCTATGATTTCCCTTCGGAACGACATAAGTAAACCTATTCCGCGGGATTTTATTAAAAGAACTGTGCGAATCCACTGGCTGTGGCATTAGACACGTACAATATAATACGTGTTGTGGAAATACAGATATTGTGATATGTATGTAACAAGTGTATGATGAGTCAGGACGTTTGTTTTTGTCCATGAATTACATAAGAAAATTTATTTATTTATACAATAACACGTAATGTGTAAACAGTGAATTGAAGATTAGCTAAGCAAATGTATTCTGAAGCAAACAACATGGACAATAGATGGACGCCCTGAAAATAATAATAATAATAATATTTTTTATTAGTCTCATTAAATGTGTTTCAATTCGTTTTTCCACTGTAATTTAAGTACATAATATAAATAGGTACAATTGGCAGCAGGTAGTTTTGCTGTGGAAAAGGTCTCCCGCGTCATGTACTAGTTAAAAACTGTATATCACAGGATGAAAAGATAGCTGGGGTAGACTGGGTGGTGTGACGAACAATAAGAGAAGGCCCATTTTCACCAGTGAACAACAATAGTACAGTATTCCTTACTATAAGCTTACCAGTAGTTCGACTTCTTCACGCACAGAAACTCAGTCAAGGCAGCCCTATATCAAAAATTCTAGTAACATTCTTGGATTGATTACACAGTGCCAATCGAACCTACTTAAAAAAAAGTTAGGTATATCTACTGTGCCTAGAGTAACCAAAGCTTGTCTACAACCTACAAGTTCCAAAATTGTGATGAATATAACTACTTACGAGTAGATATCTTTTATTTCATAAATACGACATTGTTGTAGACAAAAAGGGCTGATTCACAAGTTTCTCTTTTTACCCGACTGCCGAACGAAGGAGGGTTATGTTTTTAAGCTGTACTTTGACAAAACATTGACGTATGTCGATTTGTCGAACTTCAACAACAAGTTCCTTTACTTTTTATTCCCGATGGATAATTAAATTTATATGTTTTGTTTAAACATAAACATAGGTCAGAAAAAGACGAACTTTCCAAGACAACAAACATTTTTTCATAAACATAAAATGGTTACAAAAAGTCCCATCTACTACAAGCCAATGAAATTTGAAGAACCTCATTGAGAAGTTCACAATGATACTTCATCAACATCATCATGCCTATTTAGTAATACACTTCAACACTCCTTTTTAAACGAAAGTGAAATATAAGACTCTTACGTTTAATATTTATTTAAGCGTATGTTCTACGTTGTTCCCACGTTGTCTTTAAACCAAGGATATGTTTTCACCGGACGCGGTGCGATTTGTTTGTCAAAAAATTTCTTTTTCTCTACGTGCATCCGTCAAATGTAAACTTAGACCTCCTAGGTACATCTGTAGAGGATTAGACGTAGTAAGAATATCTCACTGCGATAACTCATTTGAGATTTCTTATTAAGTACATATAGTGGCGTGTGTGCTGTATGAGGGAAAGTTGGTTTGTTTACTTACAATAAAACATAATAACCAGTTAGCAATAGAATAGAAAACCAAGTGTTTACATTAAGATGTCTATGTTTAGTTAAGTAATGAATAAAAATTAGTCAAATTAGTTTTTTACACGAAGTTAAAATTTCATTAGGTACTTTGCATCATTGTCTTTTGAACCGAAACGATATTATCAGAGAAATATTATCGGCAACGAATATAAAATTAAACTATTTAAATGGAATGTTGATTCATTTTTGGAAACGATGGTGACCATAGCAGGAAAACAATCCAACTGTCGGGAACAGCGTTCAGTCAAGAAATTCCTTGTACGTGCAAATCTCGTATAAGTTATTCATGCCACACTTCGACTATCATCACAGTAGTACAAAATTCGAGGTGTACGTTTCAACTGATTTGTTGTGTTTTCTAAGTGCGAAGTATGTAACTCAAGCATCGTGTAGGGCTTTAAGCGGGACTAGGCGCTCCCCTGCCCACGCTGTATACGGCAGTGCACAGATATTTAACACACATGCTTTTTCAAGAATGGGCTGACTTGTTCAGGAATGCACAATATATAAATGTACTCATTATAAACGTCTATATGCCCCTGAAAGGGACAAGCAAAAGTGTATGGACTCTCACCAAACGGACCATGATCACGAACTAATATCCAGTTCAACCCTCTAAGTTAATATCCACGTTAATATCACAACTTCATTTCAGGTTGCATGGACTCATGACATGAAATAGATAAAGTCCTATTATCTTAAAAGGTGTTTCCCCTTTTAAGAAATTTGACTTTCTGCTACCAAGACATTGACATAATTTGACAGATGGAGTATAAAGTTCCGCCAAATCTATAGTCTGGTTGTGGGTCAGAGGTAAAACAAAAAGAGTGCCGTATGGAGATAGAAAAATTAAGAAGACGATAATAAATTACTACAATATGCTTCATTTGATAAATGACCACACAGTTGGCAAATAGATACAAGTTTTGCATAAAATTAACACATGGTTAAACACGCATAGCGAAATAAATACCAGAACATTCAGAACACACCTCTCTGAACTCAATAAAGAAAGATCAAAGCTTGCTCTGATCAAATTTTTTTCAAACGCATCGGAGAGGAAGTGAAATCTCATGACGATGTCGGTCGGCAAGGTCACTAGTAGGATGCGCGCAAGTGGGCTGTTGTCACTCACAGACACACTACATGTATGTACAACGAACGTGGTTTAAACTTACACGACGAAGAATAGGGCGTTCTTTACTTTGGTAAATATTAAATTATTTATTTAATGGGTTTTTATGATGTAATTATGTGATCTTAGCATGTCTATTGATAACGATGGAACTATTGTTAAAACTCATTGAGAACTGTAGAACTGTGTGGGTTGCCAAAAGAACTCTCGTTTTTTATGAGATGCTAAGTTCACATACGTGAAGTTATGTGTGTCGAATTAAGTACAATTTTCACGAACCATTTTCTTAGATTTAAAAATACTTAGCGTTATAGTATAATAAATCACTTAGCGTAGGTACCTATATTCAAAGAACCATGTAGCATTGGACTTCAGTAAGCTAATTTATTGATTGATTTCATTTTCGAAATTTTGTGCCCATTTAAATAAATGACACGTAAATGATAAGTAAGTAATTGAAACCTACAATTTTATAAGCCTAGAGTTTTCTTGGGAAACCTGTTATACAAATAGTAATTACCTGATTTACAGGCAATAGGCGCGACTCTGTGAACGTATATCTTCGAACCTCTAGCCCAGTGAGGATGCTTTCTTCTCGGAGTAAGGTATGAGGAACTTCAACCAAATTACGAAAAGGGATGCAAAGTGCAAGCTTTGGACGCAATTGGTACTCAGATGTATAATATAGTTGACAAAATGTGGCTGTTATTGGTCTTGAGAAATACATAATTATACAATGTGTAGCTTGTTTTCTTCTTTTTAAATAATAACTACTAAAAGGACTAGTGTTCCACATAATCTTATCTGTATTCGCAGATAAGTGGGAGTCTCCGATGGTGCGACACTGGATGAAACTCCACACTAATTAAATAAATAAAATTATGTTTTACTAACACTAGGTCATAAGAGCAATGTTACTAACAAAATATGGGCTTGCCTGAAATAAAATCTTTAATATTATTATTATAACCTCCCAGCTAAGCTACATTACGTGCGTTAGGAATGGGTTCACGTCGGTAGTGTAATATTCAAAATTCTAACATGGGACTTCTCGATCACAATTTCAACCCCTTAAGCACTAAGCTGAAGAATATAGTAAGGTCAGCAATATTATATTTTCGTGATTTTACACGCACTGGTTTTCATCGCATGCGCAATACCGCTGCAAGCGCGTGCTAGCCTCGCGCGTCGCGTGCCTGTCGCCCCGGATGCGACACATCGTTTTCTAGGAGAGCAAGCCATTTATCCTGTGCCCGAGCCGCTATCAACTGCTATTACACTTATTTCTTTACTTTAATTGTAATTCACCAATCACTGCGAATTTATTGCTTCACTTATGTTTCTATTCACGATGAATCGTTGCTAAACCTCATTCTGGTGTTGGTTTTGGTTAAAAACTTATCTAGTTGTGACTGATACAGATTGATGGAGACATTTTTAGACTTCACATATTCCTATAAGATGTGAAATAAGCAATTTTTAATAAATTAGTGAAGGAAAGACAAGGAAAGGAATAATTAAAATAACATTTGGAAGAGAATGACATCTCTCATCAAAGAGAATGAGAATGAAGCTTATATGTCTTTATTACCAGCCAAAACTCATAAACACAGCCCCGAGGAGAATTGTCTTCCTGTACGTTATGGGACATAAATCAAATGATTACCTGCTTACTAACGCGCTGTCAATATAATAAATTATGAATTTAATTCTGACTGTGCAAGTAAATTTGTCGGTCAATAGGTTTAGTAGATTGTTTGAAGAATTGAATGATGCTACACAAGATTACCTAAAACATGAACAATTTATTCGAGAACTTAGCTTCTTAGTATTGAATGTCGCTAAACAAATAAATGAAATCGTATAAAATAAAATGAAATCGTATATAATGAAAATTTTTATTATTAAAAATAATTGGCTACGTACCCACTGGACCCTCAAAATTGAGGTTATTTAATGAATAAACGAGATTTAGTTAAATTTCAAAGAATAAACAGGGTGATCAATCCAAATGGGGTCAGTAGGGAGAAGTCCGAATATGTGAGAGATAGCGACATCTTCTTAAAAACCATAGCTTCGATTTGAGATTTAATAATAATGACATTCAAACTTTTTTCAGTCTCATACAATACATACCCAGGAATTGAACCCTGGTCAGAGTATCTGTAAATAATGTTAGGTTAGGTTAGTAAGGGCGTTCCAAATTCCGCAAGTTTTTTCCTTGCTAGTGTTGATTGTGTGATCTTTAAACGTATGTTATGAATATGAACACAGCATATAACACAATAATAATATGAAAGTTATCTAAAATTAACACAAAGTGGTTTTGAAAACGCTCGTTTGATTTACGAAGAAATCCCCAGAAAACAAAAAGTTATTAAGTGTTCCATTTTCAAATCCATACTTATATTATAAATGCGAAAGTAACTCTGTCTGTCTGTCTGTATGTTACGCTTTCACGCCTAAATCACTGGACCGATTTTCATGAAATTTGGTATAGGGGTAGATTAGACCATGAGAAAGGACATAGGCTATTTTTGGTCGCGATAAACGACATCCACGCGGGCGGAGCCGCGGGCAAAAGCTAGTTATTGATAAATTGCTACTTCCATTGAACGAATGCGTTCCAAACGCTATTTATTGTAATGCATAATATCGACGTAGATAACACATTAATAAGTGGTCAAGGTAAGGTGGTAGCTTAGTGGTTAAGGAGTCGGCCTTACGATCGAGAGGTCCCGGGTTCGATCCTGGCCATTACACTACCGGCGTGAACCCACTCCTAGCACAAGCATTTTAGCTTAGTTGGAGGGGTTAGAGGGAATATTAGTAACTTCGGTTCTAATATTCTTTACAAACAAAAAAAAAAAAAAATGATTTATAATAATGACGACATTTTGCAAATTATTTAAATTGGGGACATTTGAGTCTAATGTTTCCTCAAGATTTCATGGCCATTGCCGTGTTGGTTCCGTAGTATATGTGACTTTTTAAAAGGTAATGTAGACAAAATAAAAATTGAAAAGCTTTTCACGGCGATGCGTTTCAGGCGAGTGTTCCGAACCTTTACATTGATAGGTATACTTGAACTGTAAAAAATTATCATAGTGAATCACCTTGAGTTTTTATTGATGCAAACTACATAATTGATTATTATTCTTAGAGATTGTTGAGTGTCTATGTCAACATTATTTGAAAGATATGAATAAATAAATTAAAGAGTCATGCAACATTACAAACTAACCCTGCACATCTATGCAACTCAAGCTAGATCAGTAGTTTTCCATTCTATTACACATAGCGTGTCCACATTACTTTATTGCTTCAGGATAATTTGACCGTGGAAGGTAAGAGAGTACGCGGTCGATCGCCAACCCGCTGGATGGACACCAGCAAAAAACCACCATGGCCTAAGCCACTTCGCCTCTAACCGTCAGAAATGGAAGCACATCGCCAGAAGAGCTATCCTCGGAAAAGATATCGACCCAAAGAACACCCCACCATGTACCCCGTCAGCGCGACCACGACCGCTCTGACAAGAGTATCCGACTGAGAAGAAATTTGACCAGGGCTGTCAAAATCTGGTACTAAAGGATTTCTGATGTTGGTGTACAATAAAGAATTGTCTGTACATCTATCTAAACGAGTAAAAAGTACAATGCTTGTTTGGTGTTAAGTACTTATAAATGCAATCGTATTCACTGCAGGAAAGTTAGTCGATTTATTCAGTTATGATTTTCTTTAGGATAAAAATAATCTTGTTTGAATTTCTAAAATTTAAAGTGAGAAGACACTTCGGCGAAACAAAAATGTGTTAGGAATATAATCTAAATGCAAAACGTAGCAATATATTGTCGTTCAATCGTAAACACTATAGCAATAAATAATAATATATTTCTCACTTGACTTATCGCTGTCGAAATCATTGTTTATTTCATTGGATAGAGGAAATTGCGAATAATATCGTGTTTCATTTCATATTATTGCTATGCAATTTGGAGATCACACACCAGTGTGATCGCGTAAATGTCTCGAAAATTATCTAGTTTTAGAGACATTTACGAGAGACTTATCCTTTCTTAGTACCTATGCTATGCTATTTATTAATTAAGGGATCTATTTAAAAGAGATCTAGATTGAGTAATAAAAAGGTAGTAAAGTAATATTTTGTATACCACTTCAGTGGCAGCCAAGCACATGGCCCACATGATGGAAAGTGGTTACCGTGGCCTATGGACGTATGCAATTCCAGGGGATTTGATATATTGTCCATAGTCAGTCATATATCTCATTGTCTGTCTGAGAGTGGGAGCCAGAGCATTGGGGTAATGAAGGAAGATCCTACCACTTGAGCGCTGGATCTAAATTTTATTTAGTTTTAATAATTTTTCAATGAATAATTCTAAAAATATGCTGCATCTATAGTGTTAACGATATTTTACAGTACCTACATATAAACATACTTACAAAAGAATATGTAAATTAGCTTAAACAACCGACAAATTATACCAAATTAGTGTAGATATTACAAAGTTTCCTGTAACAGCCGGTATTTTGTCGGCTGTAATGAATACACTGCGCCTCAAGCGCACGCTTGAGGAAATACGGTTCATTGCTAACCTAACACTAACATACAAGAAAACATAACGATAATAATCTAATTTTAACATACATTGCTGTAATTGATTCAATAACAAACACAC
Organism: Eilema sororculum; assembly: GCA_914829495.1. Taxonomy (NCBI): domain Eukaryota; kingdom Metazoa; phylum Arthropoda; class Insecta; order Lepidoptera; family Erebidae; genus Eilema; species Eilema sororculum. The sequence goes on along the minus strand of OU618545.1, from coordinate 6,951,497 downwards.
CCTGTCTCAGATAGAAAGCATTGGTAGTGATGTAGAATGAATTACATTACATCGTTGAAACATAAAATATTCCTGAGTACAAATTGGTGATAAACTTTTTAATGAATGAAGTTTCAAAACGCAAATAAATTTTGATGAATTTGATTTGTTCAATCAAATAGAGCGTGATACTTTCAAGTTGTGAATAGAGGAAACAGACAATGACAGCAACAGTTATTGTTAGACCGGATTCTTAAAAATAATACAGACAATTAACTACTATTACAATATACCTATCTGCAATATTATGTAACTTGATTTTTTATAATCATTCGTATGTAGTGCGTTTATTTGAAAAACTTTTACTTGTTCTTAATTCGTACTGAGCAATATAACTCACATAGATATCACCCCTTCAGAGGCTAATCTAGTTATCTCATTTTTTCGTGCGGAAATCCCCACAGATACCCCCACGGCCGGAGCCGGGAGGGGAGGTTATGTGGGACTCGAACCGTCTAAAACCGCACGGTGGCTGGGGTCGTGGTGCTAGGCCGGAGGTGAGGTTTTCTTCGACATATCCCTCGCACCCAGGCTGATCCAGGGCCATCCTTACGGTCTGGCCCTCCTCGGGAGGGGGGACAACGGTGTCCCCGACTCGCTCCCGCCGCCACCGCCGTGGAATCTAAATATCTCAGTAAGTTGCGTGTATCTGTTGTCACTTTTTCACCTCAGTATCTTATGATTCGCAGACTCATAAAATCACTATCTAAATTTTATGAAAAGTTTTTAAATATTGATGACCGACCATAAATTATGTGCATCGGTCATAAAATATTTTCCAGCTTCCTCATAAAGACTATTTTCCAATAACAATTCATAGTGTCGTGTTAAGTCAGCCATAAAAACAAAGTTATTCGAAGCGATCCGTCAGTGAATCTCCAACTAGGATCCGGTTGATGTGACCAACTTTTGTTTTAGTATAAAGTATTAGATGAATATCAGAAACTTTAGCTCGTGACACAGCGACGGACACACAATATTAAATTTTCAGATTATTTATCGTAAACTATATATTCCAATAACGTTCACGTTGAATTGTATGATACTAATTAAATGGTTAAACCATTGTATTATGAGAGATTTTATTTTGCAGTAGGTACAATGTTATTGTTTAATAGGTAATTTGATTGTGACGTTACAACATTTTGCAAAGAACAAAACAAAGCAAAGGACGTTCAGAATTACGTTTACATGTTTGTGTCTAAGCAACCCTTCATAGCAATGATATCTATTGATTTTCATGGAAATGTATGAGTAGTAATTGATTACAATTTTAGAATAGAATAAAATACTATTTATGTAGATAAAGCTTTTTTTAAAACTAATTTTGAACTGAATAGATCTACAAGTAAAATAATGACCTTAGATAATTCTAAAATACTTTGTAGTATTATTGTATTGACAATTAACTCATCACATAATGAGTATTGAATTGTACAGGAGGATGAAAAGTCATAACCTGAATGTTATACAAAAAGATTGATGCATTTGAATTTTATTGACGAGCACTCAACCTAAATGTCCAATAGGCGATAAGGTCCGCCTACAGCCCGATAAAGTTACACCACCACAACTGTAACACCAACAAAACAACAATAACATCTTTATTACTCACATTATAAAGATCAAAATCGTTTCAAGTGCTTGATTTTTAATGTAAGGTCTTCCAAGAGCAACTACTTTCCAACGTGTCAATAAGAGCTTTCGCTATCTGTGACCGAAACGCTGGTTTTGTTTGTTTTGCTTATTTGAACATTCTTTTTTTGGGCTCTTTTTAATATAGCGTATGACGCGGTACTTTCGATAGATGTGTTAATTTGTGTGTAGCTACTCACGTAAGGGCATGGCTAACCACACCCATGCTTTTCGTTTCGAGAAACACATTCTCAGTTCAAATTTTTGGTAGAACATACCATAGTCATATGGTTGTTATGTTTGTGATGATATTTATAACGAATTATAAGCAAGCATTTTATAATATCCTATTCTATTTTTGTGTGTGATTAACAGCAAGTTATAATCTACCTAAAAATTCCACAAGGTAGAATAACTCTCATACAGGTAGGACAGTAGGTTTTTTTTTATCGTGCGCAAAATCCCCACGGGTACCACCCCCACGGAGCCGGTGGAGGTGGTTATGTCGGACTCGAACCGACTAAGACGCACGCCATCTTGGGTCCTTGGTTGCCGGAGGTGAGATTGCCGAAAGCATATCTCTCGCACCCCGGCAGACCCAGGACCATCTCTTTCGAGATGGTCCCCTTCGGGTTGTGGAGACCTCGGTGTCCCCAAAGGACAGTAGGTATAATAAATAATTAATAAACATACTATATAAGGAAATTATATATGATAATCTAGTATTTACTATGTTCACTCCGAATTTCACTCCAAACCGTTGTAGCGTGAAGAAGAAACAAAGATACACGTTCACTCATTCATCAACTTTCGCGTTTGTAATACTGTACGTATTTCATAATCGTCCCAAATCATATTTCATTCATGTTCTCTTTCTGTAGACGTAAATAATGCTTACAAAAAGAAGCCCAACTTATGGTGGCTTATTGAGAGTTATTCTAACAAAGAATATAGGCAGGAAAACATAAATAAAAGACTGAGCAAATATTAGACTAAACATTGAAAGTAAAATGTTACTACGGTACTCGTATCGATTCTGATTCAGTTGATATTTATCTAAAATCTGCCAGGTACGTATCTCTATTTTTGTTCGCGTGAAAATCCCCACGGATTCCTCCCCCACCGGAGTCGGAGGGGGGTTTATGTCGAACTCGAACGAGGTGAGGTTCCTCGCACCCCGGCTGACCCAGGGTCATCCCTCCTCACGGAGGGGGACAACGGTATCCCCAACTCACCCCCGGTATGAGGAGACGCGCTTCTGAGCGCGCAGCCACTGCCAGGTGCGTATCTCAGTCTGATTTAAATTATAGTCAGTCCGTAGTAGAGGCTATAAAAATGATCGGCAAACAAGTTAACAATGTAAGTACTGTAGGTTACTTTCTGCAAAAAGCATTAATAAGTCTCTGTGGTGGATGTGCAAGATGCGAATAAGAAGAATATATATCAATGTCGCCAATAAACCAATAGAAACTTGCTCAAAGGGCTCGCGTCATGCTTGATTACTGATTACTCCTCTTATTTATTTATTTTTTGTTGGTTCGTACGTACAGTACACAGGCATGAACTTTCAGACTTTTGTTCTAGATGTTTTGTATATTAACCATGGAGTGCATAATGTGGCGATGGTGCCACAATGATCTCATTTTTAAAGCGCTTTCGTTTCACAGATCATAAAGCCCAGCAATAATTAAAAACAATTTTCTCGTTCAACAAGCGTCAATATACGAATTAAAAAATATAAAGACTGTATGGCTATCTGAAATTGAATCAGCATTCAAAGAGAGAAGATAAAAATTTACGACGTTAATTGACATTTATAATGGAGAGCTGGTCATGAGATGTGCGACTTCGGGGAATGGGAATCGAGGGAAAACTGATGTATCATAACTCACCAACTAGTCGGTCGGTCGACACTACTCGTGACTTAGTGAAATGCGACAGATGATGAGGTTAAATAATTACGACGTGAATAATATTTATATGCGAGACTAGTAATAGACTTAATGGATGCTTTTTATGGGTTGTTTATATGAATAAACTAGCTTCTGCCCGCGGCTCCGCTCGCGTGGATGTCGGTTCCCGGCAATTATTCGAATTTTTCTCAACATACAAACCTTCCCTGGACTTCCACAAATAATTCAAGACCAAAATTAGCCAAATCGGTTCGTGCGTTCTGGAGTTATAGCGTCAGGAAGGAAAACCCGACTTATTTTTATATAGTAGATATAATGAATATATATAAAAATCATATGTGGTACGTACAGATTATGACGGCCTTATCGCTCTGCGGAAATCTTTTACAGGCAACCATTCAATTTTGGTTGGGGAAAGTGCTAGGTGGACGGAATCTGAAAATGTGTTTGAACGGTTTTACTTCCGAAATCTTTCTTCTTAATTTCAGAGTTAATCCCAGTTGCATTCGAAGCTTTCAGTTTTTCAAAGTGATCGCAAACTTTTTTTGATGTGTGTATGTGTCTTTGTTTAAATAACTTTTTCTTGTTCTTAATCTGTACTACTTACTCACATAGATATCACCCCTTCAGAGGCTTATATAAGCCTCTCTTTTTTTCTGAATCTGAAGTCCGCTTGCACTTGCACAACTTGGTTCTTGATCCATTCCTTCAAAGTCTGTGGTATATGTGCAAATATCATTGTTCTGTAACTAGTGCATAGTATTTTATCTATCGCGCTGTCTAACTCCCCCGAATAAATTAACCAATTAGCCACAGTACTATTAAGCAAGTCTGTAACTATTGTATATTACCTTGAAATTAATACTTAATCCATACTAATATTATAAATGCGAAAGTAACTCTGTCTGTCTGTCTGTCTGTATGTTAGGCTTTCACGCCTTAACCACTGAACCAATTTTGATGAAATTTGGTATAGGGGTAGATTAGAGCATGAGAAAGGACATAGGCTATGTTTGGTTGCGATAAACGACTTCCACGCGGGCGGAGCCGCGGGCAAAAGCTAGTGTGCCTATAAATGGCTACAGTGTTGTCTTGTAGGTAAAGAACCTTCATATTGACTAAGGAAAATGCTAGGTCATTCGTTACTATAGAAATCTTGTCATTGAGAGGAGTGTCGTAACATATTATTTCAGAGCTTATTTTAATTTAAAATAGTTCCATTTCCAGGCACCGTTACCAGTGAAATATATTCTTAGACGTGCAATAAATACTAAACCAAAAATATTAATTAGATTTTCGTTTATTGCATTTTATTTATTGCACTAATGACACTCACTGATCGAATTAAATTTTCAATTATAACGAACAGTCTTGAATGAGTACGAGTAATTTACTCACAAATTATACCTACTCTTATTTTTGGTTATGCATCATTAATGTTGATTAATAAAATCTCAACCGACTTGTTGTTTTTAATGATTATTGCTAGGGTACACCCTACATCATTATACATTGTGTATCATATTTATATCACTTGATTCTATAATGATGTCGTATGACTACAGTGCAAATGTCAATAGTAGGCACTTTTTCTGGCACTTTTCATGTACATCCCCTGTAATACTGATAAACTAGGGGAAGACAGTAGAATGGGATAAACATTTCTGACACTAATTCGAAATAGAATACCTACTTCTTATTCTTCTTCTATAAGAGTGTAACGTGGGAACGAACTCTGTACTTTATAATTGCACATTTATCGTCATACCTCCTCATTTACGGATCATCAAAATCGACGTTTCAAAGGAAATAGAAATAAAAAAGGAAAACCGGAAAAAAAGTTGATCGCGGCAACCCTAATACCTTCGAAGCCGGACGACGACTCGTACTCAACATACTGACATACATTTATATACCTGTGCGCAATTTTATTTATTTACACGTATTTAAGTATTCGTCGTTCGTCACTCCGCTATTAGTGCTATTTGATGAATAAAATATCGCTGGTTTGGGGTACGGCTGCCAAATCCGGTCTTCTCAAATATATCTAGGTACCGCATGTTCTAGTTATATTACTAACAGTTCCGTTAATGTAATAATTTTGTAAAACATTTTTATCTCAATTATTAGCTTCCATTAATGAAAAATGCGTACATCCTCCAGCAAGGTTAAAAAATGAACACACGCGGTATTAAATTAATGTACCGTGGTTATTTGTTTTGAGATATTTTAGTAAAAGTGGTATTTGAACGTAGTGACACTCCTATGGAAAATGTGGAAGGAAAGTACCATCAGACCACACACTTTAGGTTGATATTGCATCATTTAACACCAGCGTGAATAAAGGCTCTGTTCATAATAATAAGAATAAGTCTTAACCAACCTCAAGTTATATTAGGTATATTATGAGTTCTAAGAGCGGCAGGCGTATCTTCAGAGTGTACACTAAAATTGCATAAAAGGGCACCTTGTATGAGTGATTCGACGTTAATTAATTTTAATCAATACCCGATACTTTCTTTTGAACACGTATTTGGATTTATGATTTCCTCCTTTTGTAAAATCGATTGTGAAGTGTGTTTATTTCTTACAAGATTTCACAAGGGAGTTCATCATGCAAATATACGATTTGTTGTAAAATAAAACTATTAGAAAACCAATGTCTATACTTTTTATTTAGATAATATTTACGTAAAATCAGATCGGATATCAGAATGAACCGTTATCATACAAAAATGTTAATATAAATATGTATAAGCCTCTGATTTAATTGATAGCTTCCAACTATCGCAGTGTTAATGTCTTAAATATGTAAATTGGCAAGAAATATTGTGAGACCTCCGTGACGTGACAGTCTACAATTCTACGTCACATATTTCAATCTACAAGTATTTGTATAAATGCAATGGTTGATGTCCAACCAATCATTGGACCAACGTCGAACCCATCGTTAGTCCAATATGTAGACCGGCCATCAGATAGTTGGCCAAGCTCGCCAGTGTTGGCTCCAACTACCAACATACCGCGAAGTACAGCTGGACACGTTGGGCCAACGCCCAGCACGTTATTGCAGTTTGCAGTTGCAGTGTACATCGGCCGTTCATTTAATTTATTGAATGACAGTTGACCTAACTTAATATTATACCTTTTGCAGGTGGAGAATGGAGAAACTTAGGTTAGTATAATTAGTTATACTACATCATCTAATCCATTAATTTAATAAATTGATTCAATGTGGTGTTTCCTTCTGCCTGCAGTCCCGGGTCCATCGAGGCGTGAAAAAGCATCTGATGAGGCCGTCAAGCTGAGTGCCACCATTGTTAACATGGTATATGTTTATAATGATGACCCTCTTTCCGAGAATTTGCCTTTAGTTTACCATCAGGCGAGGTGAAGTTCAATTGATGTATGCTTTTATTAAAAAAGAGTGGGTAATTCTGAAACCTGTATATAGAATTTTGTAGTCGATCAAAGAATAATGTAAAAATATAAATATTACTCATTGTTAAATTAGAAGGTATAAATCTGCGGTAGCCTAGTGGTATGGATAATGGACTGCTGAGACGAGGTCGCAGGTTCGATCCCAGGTTTACCATGGCACACACCAATGACTTTTCGATGCTTTTCGAAGTTACATATGTGTGTATTTATCGTAGGTTTATAAGTGCCTGGTTAATGGCAATAGGCTCGCCACCTATTACATTGGGACCTAAACATAAACTGGCGAAATGTGGGTGCTAGCACCTCTGCCTACCCCTCCGGGGAATACAGGCGTGAGTTTATGTTATGTTATGTTAAGAAGGTATGTTTCTTACCTTACATATATTATCTACTTCGATCGCGTTATTTAGACGCATCAGTGATAAAATCTCGACAGGTTTAGATAGTAGCATTGTTTATTATTCAAGTTTCATGTTTAGTCCTAATAAAGTTCTAAAACTTATTCGTAGTCTAGAACCTGCGTCTAGAACTTATATTAGAAACGTCTGTCGTTCACTATCTCGAGATTGGTGATCTAAGCTTAGTTGGCTATCTCAGAACCAGTCGTCGAGAAACAGTTTTGTCAACGGCTAGATATATTAAGGTGCTTGTGAAATTTATTGATATTAGAGTCAATTGGATTGTATGTTTCAATCTGATTTGTTTTATCTCTAAGAATTGTAAAATCTTTATTGTCAATTAACATTAATTATATATAAATCATGTCAAGTTCGAAAAACATTGGAAAAAATGAAATGCTCAAGTGAGACTCGAACTCACGACCTTTCGCTTACAGGGCAGTTAGCATAATAAATGCTATAAAATATTCATTCAAATAAATCATGTCACCTTTACTAAATAAATACTACACAGTATTAGTCGAATAACCCGCCCCTGATCGCTCCCGGTGCAAAGGTGCCCATCACACTAGCAGCATTTCCACGCTGGATTGCAACGGCCATCCTCTGCACCAGGAACGACCCGGAACGGGAGTCACCAGTAGCCTGTATGAGCCTCTGCCCAATCGCCTTTACAAAGCTTTTCGCGTCTCTGCCCCAGCTCCCCAGGGTCTCCACCGCTATTGGCACGAAGTAGTATTGCGGCTCCAACTCAGCGTACTTGAGTCTCTTCCTCGAGCTGGCGTCATCCGCGGCGGCCGACGGGGAGTGGATGGTGCGACTAAGGTGGCTGGCGGCTACAGTGCTGACACAAGTTGCGTCCCACAGCAGGAACTTACCGTTCTTCCAGGGCACCAAAGTCAACCCGTCCGGTCTCTTACCGTCCGACCTACTCAGACCCGGAGGCTCAAGCACGCAGGGTACGTTCGCCGATATAAGGGCTCTGCGGACGATATCGTTCAGCTCTAAGAATAACATTTAATTTCATAGAACATTTAATATAGGTAAAATAGACTGTAACTAAAAATAATATAGATAAGATAAAATTCGTAAATTAATTAAGAGTCGAATAACCCTCCCCGTATCGATCCCGGTGCAAAAGTGCCCATGATGCTGGCAGTGTTGCCTCGCTAAATAGCAATGGCCATCTTTTGCCTCAGGAACGAGCCGGAGCGGGAGTCGCCGCCTTACTCATTTTAGATAATATTTCTTTATATATAATGAACTTATTATAGTCATATTTATATTAGAGCGTTTGTTGAGACTGTATTTACAAAGATTTTACTTTCATTTATTACCAAACGTATTCAGCAAACCGATTAATTTTCGTCAAAGTTCAATTTGAAACTAATATTTCAATTACAAGAAGAAAGAGTTCTATCGAAATGAATATCATCCTCGGGTAACATAAATTATAATTTTTGATTAAGGCTTCAATTCTAAATGTTTATAAGCTATAAACGTTACTGTACCCACTAATCATGGACAACGTGCCAACGCGAAGTAATCAATAGTTCGTATCGTAAAAATTGCGATCCCATTACTCACAACCAGTTTAAAGGTATTCACACAACAAAATCTTTCACTTTCTCTTAGAAAATCTTACTGCCTATCGCATTTTAAAATTGGGTGGTAATCATTATTTTGATTTATTGATTGTGTTACGGTTGTGAGCTCGAACTGTTTCTGGATTGGAGCTAATCTCGTTATTGATAGGTAATGCTTCTAAAATACAATTTAGTACTTGTATTGTCCTTTTTTGATATTTTTAATCTTAATTTTTTTAATAATATTATTTAATAAATGTCAAAAAGATATACAATATCACATGAGTAAAAAACAGTCAGGTAGCGAACTAATCTTTTGTTAGCTAAATAACTCGACCCGGGTCGTATCTGGTGCAAAGCAGCCCAGGACACTGGTCACATTTCCGCGCTGGATTATTCAAATTGAATGGTTAGCTTGATTTAATATCTATTGTATATAAACACTCTTTTTAAATGATTAATGTAATAATGTATTAATGCTATTTCATTCAATTATTACATTATACAAAATTATAATAATAGTAGTCAAGTAGCCAGCCAAGCTTTTGTTACGTAAATAACCCGCCCCGGGTCGTGTCTGGTGCAAAGGAGCCCCTTGCCGCGCTGGATCGCAATAGCTAGTCTTTGCACCAGGTACGATCCGGAGCGGGAGTCATTGTATTTGGTTCCACGTAAGAGGGAGTGCGCCTATTAACGTATTCCAGGCACTACTGTTGACTTGAGACCTGCATCTGAGGCTGAATCTTGGCTGTATATATTTGTCTGATGTTAAACAGCCGTATACTTTTTTTTATATAGGACACGTCAATTTGACTTCACCTCGCCTCATGTTAAGCAAAGGCAAAGTCTCGGAAACCATCGGAAACATGTGCCATGTTAACAGTGGTGGCACTCAGCTTGACGGCCTCATTAGATGCCTTTTCACGCCCCGCTTAAAGGACACCGGGACTGTAGGAAGAAGGAAACACGTGAGCTGGCAGGGAGTTCCAGGTCTTAATGGTGTGGCATAGGAATGAGTCACTGAAACGCTTGGTTCTAGCTGGTATACTCTGCACCGTATATGGATGGCATCTTAGCCCTGCACGTGTCGTCCTGTGTAGGAAAGGAGAGGGTGGGACTAATTGGAAGAGCTCGTCAGAACATTCACCATGGTAGAGACGGTAGAATACTGCCACTATACCTTAGTCGGATTATACGATACCACATGGGAAGCGATGGGGTGGCCCAAATTCTACTCTGCCGGGTACCACTTTATACGAGAGTCAACTTAAGAGTATGTATGGAGCATTATTCTGATACCATATGCCTAAAGGCATTGAATCCTTCGAGTAGAGACCACGAATCGACAAATGGTGGGTGAAAAGAGTGACCTTCTTGTAAAATGTACTGAAAAAGGTAGTTGGAAGTTGGAGGATTGGGAGCTATCGCGTACATTGTGAAAGGTCTACTTATATCCAGCAGTGAATTGCAATAATATAGGTTAATGATAAAATTAACTCAAACTAAATGAATAACATAGACGGAACGTATAGAATAAAAAAGAATACTAAGGTAGTGCTATCTTGTTCGCACTCTTTGTGAGTACGCACTAGTGCGAACGAGATGGCCCTACATTAGTTTTTGCGACTTCACTAACTAGTTCTATACGTTCTGTCTATGTTATTCTTTTATTTTTTTTATTTTTGTTAAAATTTATTTTATACTAGCTTTTGCCCGCGGCTCCGCCCGCGTGGATGTCGGTTATCGCGACCAAACATAGCCTATGTCCTTTCTCAAGGTCTAATCTACCCCTATAACAAATTTCATCAAAATCGGTTCAGTGGTTAAAGCATGAAAGCGTAATATACAGACACACAGACAGACAGACAGACAGACAGACAGACAGAGTTACTTTCGCATTTATAATATAAGTATGGATATGGATTATTTTTAAAAACAAGTTTGAGAAAATTAATTAATTGATAAAGTTTGTGTTAAGTTGCTTGCCCGCATATCAGTGTGCTCTGTGTAGACTGACTTTATTTACTTTTATTTATCGTCTTTATGTTCAGATATTCACAGAACTCTTTATTTAAATAAGGGTTGATTTGAATAACAATGATGATGATGACCTCCGACCGATTTCGGCCATGGCGACCACTTATAAGTCCTCCTGATTGGTACGGCGCTGGTGCGCACGCAAATGGCTACTATAGCCAATCTTGGCGGTGAACCTACGCGCACATATAGCGCACGTAAGCACTCCACCCACGTAATTGTAGGTAAAGGCAGCAGACTGTCGGGCCTTCAGTTCGTCGCGCCTGGTGTCGAGGTCCGCCTTCCGCTGCTCCTCGAACTCGCCCACTTGCACACGGATAAGCCTGCGCCATTCAGGGCGTTGTGCCGCCAATGCCTCCCATCTCGAAGGTTCGATGTTACATTTTTTCATGTGGCGCTTCTGAACATCTTTGTAACGGAGGAGTTGTCCGCCTTGTTTCCGCTTACCCTCCTCCAATTCAGAATAAAAGATGCGTTTCGCCACTCGATCCTCCATCATCCGAGATACGTGACCACACCACCGAAGTTGACGACGCATTAAATACGTCTCTATGCCACCGACATTTGCTCTCCGTAGAACTTCGGTGTTTCGCACATAGTCGGACCACTGGATATTTAAAATTTTTCGCAGGCATTTAAGGTGGAATTGGTCTAGAGTGCGAATGTGGTGACGGTACACGCACCATGTTTCGGATGAATATAGGAGGTTTGGCAGCACGATCGCCATGTATACTGAAATTTTGGTAGACAGCTTTAGATCATGCGAGCAGAATACCTTAGCGCATAGCTTCCCGAATGCTGCCGCAGCAGCTCCGATTCTGCTATTGATTTCGGCATCAAGGTCACATTTAGATGTTATGGTGCTCCCTAGGTAGCGAAACTTATCAGCCTGTTTCAACTCGTCCTCGCCAAGCCTGATACACAGTGTCTCGTGACCGTGTGTGTCTAAACACATCACCTCCGTCTTTTTGACACTTATTTTCAGGCCAAACTTGCAGCATGTTTGGTGGAAAGCTGTCATCAGCTGTTGCAGGCCCTCTGAAGATTCCGCTAAGAAGCATATGTCGTCGGCATACATAATCTCCCTGATCACTGCCTGAGTTGCCTTGGAGCGTGCCCTTAGTCTGGCCAGATTGAAAAGTCCACCGTCGGTTCTGAAGCGTATGCGGACACCCTCAGAGATAACCCCCGCGACCTCCCTGACCACTACTGCAAAGTACAGGACGAACAGTGTAGGTGCTAGAACACATCCTTGTTTTACCCCACAGGTGACGGGAAAGAACTCGGATTGTTCACCGTTTTCAGTTACGCAGCATTGCATGTCGTCATGCAGTAGTCTGAGAAGCCCCAAAAACTTCTGCGTGCATCCCAGCTTTCCCAGAACCAGCCAAAGAACTTCACGAGGAACGCTGTCAAACGCCTTTTCTAGGTCAACAAAGCAGAGGTACAACTGACGACCTTGTTCTCTGCTTTTTTCCTGAATTTGACGCACTGAAAAGATAGCCTCACAGGTGCCCCGATCAGGTCGAAAGCCAAGTTGAGTTTCTGGTAGGATCCTTTCTGATAATAGCCTTAAGCGATTTAGAAGCACTCGAGCAAAGGCCTTTCCAGGTGTTGAGAGAAGAGAGTTGCCACGATATGAGTCACAATCGGAACGATCGCCTTTGTTTTTGTACAGGGCTTGAATGCGTGACACCTTGAAGGCAGCTGGGACCCGTTCTTCCTCCCACATTCGTACAAATAGTTCCCAAACAAATGTGTGTAACTCGATACCGCCGCACCTCAGCAACTCGCCCGGTATAAAGTCAATGCCAACTGCCTTTTTATTTTGTTGGTCTTTGATGGCAGAGATAACCTCGTCACGCGATAGCGGTGCATCCAGCTCAGTACATAAAGGGAGTTGTGGTAGCCGACTGATGAACTGGAGATCGGCTGATCGGTCTACATTTAGCAGAGAGTTAAAATGTTGTGCCCACCGCTTGAGTACGTCCTCCTTACTAGTAAGGAGTTCGCCATCTGTTGCTTTCAGGGGCACCCTTACTCGATGACACCCTCCAATCATCCTACGTACCTCGCTGTAGAACTCCCCGAGCTGATTTGTATCTGCGAGCCATTGCATGTGACAAGCCTTGTCCCGCCACCACTTGTCCTTGTCTGTCGGGACAGCCTACGTAGTTGGACGTCACTTTCTTTGACTGCCGCCACACTCCCACCTCGCCGACTGTGCTGCTTCAAGAGATCGCGATGTTTGTCGAGTGCCGCCCTAAGGATTTCATCGTTCTCATCAAACCAATCCTCGTTTCGATGATCTTTTCGACCCAAGGTAGCGGAAGCGGCCTCCATGAGATGAGACGACAACGTTTCCCAGGTTGCAACTACATCGCCACTATTATCACTTGACAACAGCTTCTCCGACAAGGTCTGAGCGTATTTCTCCCTCACTTCGCGATCGTTCAGCCTTTCCAGGTTCAGTGACTCAGGCTTTATTGCTTTGGATCTACGTGGTTTTCGGAGGCGGAGTCGCAATTTAATAATAATGAGCCGGTGGTCAGTCCAACAGTGTGCCCCGCGCATAACACGGGTGATCTGCACTTGTCCAATGTCTCGTTGCCGTACGATAGCATAATCGATCAAGTGCCAGTGTCTGGATCTTGGGTGCATCCACGTTGTCTTGTGCTTTGCGGCAAGCCGAAACATGGTGTTCGATATTGCCAGCTCGTGTTGAGCACATAAACTGAGTAACAGCCGACCATTGCAGTTCATGTTGCCAACTCCGTGTCTACCCAGGACTCCAGGCCAAGCCTCATAGTCTCGTCCGACTCTGGCATTGAAATCACCCAGCAATAAAATCTGCTCTCCGGTGTTAATGCTATCTAGACATCGAGATACGTCGTCATAGAATTTTTCCTTAATGTCATCAGACTTATCTGTAACGGAACGAAATCTGTCATCTGTTGTAGTAGAAGTACATTCTTAATCACACAGATGGCGCTAATATAAATTATGTTTATTTATATGAGATATGAAGAAAAACCTTTTTGAATATAAAATTACGTGATAAATTATTACGATAATTTGGTTTTAAAGATTAATTAAACAAATAAGGACATTTATAAATCAGTTATTTATTTGAATATTCAAATGCCGTGTTTTATTAAACTTTAAGTTTTTGAACGAAATTCGTATGTGAAGGAAGTTCTGGTCGAATATCAGAGATATACGTTACATATTTAAGCAAAAATACTAAATGGATAAGATTTTGTCGATATTAATTGATCGCAGTTAATTTGAAAATAAATACAATAATTTTAAGTTATAGTTTGAACGATTTCTAGGAAGATAAATCCAAATTAGAATTATTTGTGGATATATTGATTTGACAATGATTTCAAACAGCGCTACGATTGGCTGGTTGGAATCGTACGATATTTTGTTTCGAGAAGTAGGGATCATTGCGGTTGGGGTGAGGATAGTTGAGGACAGAAAAAAGACTATTCATTAATTGTTGGGAGCTGCTGGAGAGAGGTGGTCAGGAGTAGAAAGTCTGGTGGGTCATTTCGCGTTTTATAAATTGTGTTAAGAGGGTACTGGGAGGTTACTATGTTAAAATTCCGTTGTACATTAATTTTATTCGTGTTTGAAATTATTTGAGAATCTTAACGTAACTTCAAGTGTTGAGAATATATAAAACTCGCATCGTTTCATGCTGAGATAGGACACCATTTCTGTAATTGCGAAGTATGGGCTCAAGGGCTCATATGGAGTAGTTACTCACGCCTGGGAGAGTCTTCCCCGTGACTTCATGAAACAATGCAGGATGGGAACGGAGATTTGGAAATCTACCTGTCGAGTGGATTGTTAGGATTTTGAATATCGAATTGGGGTATTAGTGAATATTATATAAACCCGCCTCGATTTATGCTGAGATAGGACACCAATTCTGTGACTGCGAAGTATGGGCTAAAGGGCTCATATGGAGTAGTTACTCACGCTTGGGAGAGTCTTCCCCGTGACTTCATGAATCAAGGCAGGATGGGAATGGAGATTAGGGATTCTGAAGTGGGTAGAATCAGTAGATAACATACAAGCAGCAGTGATGGGGGGGTTTTTAGCTAGGAGTCCCTTAGGAAAGCCAATCGAAGTGATCGGTCTTGGGTGGAACATCTAACGGTGCCAACGAAGCCCTTGTCCTCTGTCTAGCTAGGGAGCTGATCAAGTTAAGGCGAGCAGCTATTCGATTTTACCTGTCTCAGGGTCGAATAAAGCCTTCTGGGTATCGGTGACCAGTGGCCCGAAGTATCGGTGTCGTTGGAGCTGATAGCTCAGTCTTTATTTATATATTTATTTATACACACAATTATATATCTCGTTAGGGCTTTAGTTAACATCCCTGGCTTCGGCCGTTAACTAAGGCAAGCACACAGTCATAGGTCATACAAAATCAAGTCTGACTAGCTTGTTCCCTTACAGAATAGGAGTAGGTACATTACACACCACACGTTTAGAATTAACTAAAGGGAGGAGTTTATTGGGGTTAAAACACATATATAGTCATTATAGGTAGAAGGAATAGGTACACATTCTTCTCGCGGTAATATAGGACGTCGGCTATGTAGGTAGAATCGAATTTGTATAGGTTTTTGATAGTCAGTTAATTGCGTTTAAGTTATGTGAACGGTTCTCATTATAATGAAGTTATTAGGCTATTATTTTGGTGTGAATGAATACTGGGGGATTTCGGGTTGGAATCCAGGCATTTAACAACGATTATCTAAAGTGTATCCTCAGTGTTGACTACCTTCATGATAAAATGTGAAATAGATCTTACATAATACCACTTGAATGTGAAAGGCATGGTTATCATTGTGACGAATATCAGAAGGTGGTTAAATACTCACCTATCTACATGTAATCTAGTAAGATTCAGTTAAGTCATTTGGCTATTGGATACCATAGACCGATTGATTATGAATGTCATTATTCAATATATTATTTATATTACCAAATATAATACTTGGTGCATTTATTTGATTGAATTGGGTTGAATGGATATTAGTGGAGCATTCTCACGGTAGTTGAGAACCGTCCAATTATGGACCTATGTTCTATTGTCCGGTAACCTAGACGGAAGTTCTTGTATATGAATGTCTTCAATAGAAGATGTAATTTCTATATGAGTTTCAATCAGAAGTGTAGCAAGTGTAGACTACTGTATGAAATACCTATCTATTCTATATTGAAATCTACGGCTTCTAATGAGTTGGTCTTGATCGCAACTATCAGTATATTATACTATATGCACAGTGATGCCTGAACTTTTGTATTCAATTGAGCTTATTCGGTTGTAATAAGTGAGAGAAATTATCATTAACGAATATTAACATTCTTGTAATTGAATGTCACGATTTTGTATTTATATAATACTAGTGTAATCCAGTTATGGATTTGGGGTAAAGGGTTATACCGGCTGCCGCGGTATAACTTGAACAAAGTGGACTAGGCCAAGTGGCGTCTGCTATATTTATAAGGCAGAGGGGAGTTGATCTGTGTTGGTGCAACTCACTGTCATGGCGTATTGGAGGAGCCCTGACCTCGGGGGGGGCAAATAAAAATATTTGTGTATTATTACGGTTCGCTTCACTTACATACTCTGTTGCTAAAATCCTCGAAATAAGTCTTATTACGCTTACATTACGTCGATAGAAAGTTTATTCATTATCATTTTCTAAATTTAAATTAGTATCCTAAAAATAGGTTAGCCTAGAAATTTAGGTAGGTAATCTTATTAACAGTTCATTACATTCTGTTTTCCAAATAATCACGATAGGTTATATGTTGCGATAATTAAGTAAATTAAGTAGGTACAGAATTATGTTAGGAAGGTGAATTGGATAAGTAGGGACTTAATTTAGGACAACAGCACAAGCTACCTCTATAGAACGAGGGGGACTACTGGATCATAATAAGAGTCCTAGTTCCCACTAGAACGATCATTGGCCAAACTAGTTACTAAGTAGGTAGGAATTCGGAAACGTTTGAGTATAAGTATGTTTTCATAATAAATCGGAAGTCGAAATAGGTAGGGGATGGTATAAGGTTGGGAGGGTGTTACAATTTGGTGCCGTGACCAGGATAGGTATAAAATAGTATGGAAAGGTACAAGTGTGTTATTCAATATGTGTAGTAGATTCCACCAAGCGCCGTCAATCTCCAGTATAAGCAGAACAAAATGGGGGTCGTGAGACCAGGATTTAAGAGTAGACTGGTTTCACGGTACAGTTTAGTGATCGTGAGACTAGGATGAGTGTTCGATTTGGAGTACGTGTTATTGGTACAATTTCCTGGCGTGAGATTACGATTTAAAAATAGAATAGGTGTAACTGGAATAGTATATTTTGAAAAGTGAGTAGCTACGAATTATATTGTCGAATGTGTGGGTGTATGTAATTATATTGTTTGGCATGTACCTACATTTAGTCAATATATTAGTAAGAAACAACGCTCGTTTCTTTACACGTATACATAACTATGATAAGTTATGGTTATGTATTTTGCTAAATGTGGTTGCAATGATGATGTTGAAATTAACAATATAGTTTAACAGATTAGTTTTGGTAGGTATAGCTCCGACGAGCTATATTAGTTAGTTATATTACATTTTATAATTTAGAAAGGATATAATAACCGTGTTAGTTGATTTATAAAAAAAAATTATATAATGATAAAGTTTTATACATTTACCTACGTCAACAACTATTAGTAAGATATTAGCATCCTTGAAAATTAATGTAGCATTGAATTATAGGTAGATTATAAATGCAAACATGTTTTATTTGAATTATAAGGAAGGTACGGTATATCTATACCGTACAATTTGTTGCCGTATATAGTAGGTAAGGGGTCAGAACATTGTGCTGTTGTTATAATTGTGAATTCTTTTAGTTATTTGGAAGTTTAGTTAGAATTATTAAGAGATGGGGGGTCGTAGGATTATATAATCTATTATAGAATGTCGTTTAGGCTTATTCGGATAGTTAATGTAAAAAAAAAATGGGGGGTCGTAGTTCGGAGTAAGTTATTTACAAACGAAAGGTTACATTTTGTTAAGTTTGATGTTTTAAAAGTGTTAGGGGTAGAGAGTAACTTTAAATACACGGCTAGGAGAAGTTGGGAAGTGCCATTGCAATGCAATGACACTTTTCATTTTTGTATTTTGAATTCAAAAACTTGATCAAGTTAAAGAGGTCCATAGAAGATTCATAGAAAGTCTAAAAGTCTAGTGAAAGTCAAGAGGCTTAATAGAAAAGACGAAAGCTTAAGTATAGAGGCTGGGAAAATGGTTAGACCAAAAAGATTGACGCGCACATCAGTTCGCTATCGGGAAAATAGGACAGTGGAAGATGAAGCAATTAGTTCTGTCAATTTGAATTTGGAACCAAATGAAACCGTGGTCCCACCGCCCACACGAAGAACTATAGTTGAAGGGACGAGAAATAGAGTGATAAGAAAAAAAAGAAGTGCGGCGTCTGCATTAACTAATGTTGTTTATAGAAGATTGAATCGGGCCATAGGAGTCTTGTCTTCGAAATTAGAAATTTTATCAACGGAAGTAAGAAGTACGTCGACTGCACGAGTTTTAAATAATGAACAGAACCTAAATGACGTGATTTCACCAACGGAAGGGAATTATTCGAGTGATAGTCGAAGGACTCCGGTTGTAGCTCGGGAACATTTGAGGGAGATGATTGATGGTGTTGGGTTGGAGAATTCATCGGATACTATGAGATTAACGAATCAAGATAAGGTTAGGAGCATTAATTATCATATTAGAAACGTGACGTTAGAAAAACCTAAATACGGAGACGTAACTAATTCACACCCAGTGACGTTTTTGGAAGATTTAGAATCTTATTTGAAGAAAATTGGTCATAGTGAAAATCAATTAGAATTATTACAAGAATGTTTAGTTGGCGAAGCCAGGGAATGGGCTAGAGTATATAACACCCGGTGGAGTACTTTACAGGACTTTAAGGCAGACTTTTTGGCTACCTTTTGGGGAGAAAGCAAACAAAACGAATTACGTAGAGTAATAGTTAATGGAGTTTGGGAGCAAGAGAAGAATCCGTCAATGTTAGGACATTTCTTAAGTTTAGCTGGGCAAGCTCAGATGCTTACTTTTAGAATTCCTGAGAGACAATTAGTAGGTGATATCATTAGACAATATCCCAAGTTCGTACAGCAAGGTTGGTTTACGTCTAAATTGAGCACCGTAATTGAGGCTGCGGAATATTTAAGAGGGATGGATGACATAGCTGATCAAGGTAGTAGCTCTAAACGAAGCGTGATAGGAAAAGGAAAAGAATCGGACAAGAATATTAAAGAACCTCGACAGGCGTATAGAAGATGGCCGAGGCCAATAGATAATCAAAAACGGGGAGGAGCAACAATGGCGTCTGCAGCAGTTCAAAGTGCAGTACCATCGGAAGAAATGGTTGTAGATTTAAACTAGAAGGGGCTGGAAGCTTGATTCCCGATCCAGTCTCAGTTATAGGGAGTGTAGCTTTAAGATTGATGTGTAAGATGGGGTGGAGACCGGGTATGTCTCTTGGAAAATTAGGAAATGGGATTAGGACGCCATTGAAACCCATGTTAACAAATCGCAAAATTGTTGAGGGGTTAGGATACAGACCGTTAGAATCAAAGGAGTTGTTTATATATAATCAGTTAGTAGAAGTGTTTCGTTCGGTTGAAGAGAGAAGACAGAAGGGGTTGACCGAGTCTTTTATATCAGAGGTTGTGTTTGAAGAAACAGAAAACCAAACAGAAGGTACAAATTTCACTTCGGAAGTGAAAGTACGATTATTTGATGTAGAGGTAATAGCATTGGTGGACACGGGGTGTGACATAACTAGTATATCAGAGGACTTTTATAATGAATTGAAGGCTGACGAAACGCGAGCAATACCTTGGTTGCCTATTAGACCATTTAATATTAGAACAGCTGTAGGACATAAAAGCGGACAGATCAAAAAGGTAGTGTTGTTACCGTTAATGTTAGGGGAATTTGTACAGCAGACAGGATTCATAGTAGTACCGGGCTTGGTAAATTCTATCATATTGGGGTTCGATTGGGTGAAAGGAAATGAGGTAATTATTAATGCGGGCAAGTGTGAGAGAGGATTGATATTGCAACAAGCTGATCAAAGAGTGGTGATACCATTTTTAGAAAGAAATAATGGGAGAAGTTTTAAGGAGGTTCAAGAATCTATGTCAGTATTAGCAAATCAAAGAAATGCGGATTGGTCGGAAATAGAGACGGGGGTTGTGTTAACTTTCAGGCAAAGGGAAGAATTGTTGAAATTACTGTGTAAGTTCGAGGGATTATTTACTTCACGGATTGGTAGGGCAAATTGCTACCAACATCGAATTCTTATGAGCTCTAACGTACCTATTGTTAAGAAGAGTTATCCAATACCTTATGCTTATAGAGGGAGAGTTGAGGAAAAATTAAAAGAAATGGAAGAGTTGAATATTATTAGTAGGTCAGCCACTCCGTATTGTAGTCCATTAAACTTTACCATTAAAAAGGATAAATCTATTAGAGTATTACTAGACGCTAGAGAGATTAATAAATTTATGGTGGCTGAAACAGAGAAGCCCCCAATACAAATTGATGTTATGAATTCGTTTCATGGGGCTAATTATATAAGTATAATAGATTTGAATAATGCTTATTTCCAAATACCGATAACTGAAGATAGTAAGAAGTATACTGGGTTTACTTTTAACGGGAAATCTTACGTTTATAATGTGTTACCACAGGGGTTGAAGACTTCAGTGGGGAGTTTTAGTAGAGCTATGGATATAATATTAGGACATGAAGTTAGGGAATATTGTGTAAATTATCTGGATGATTTAGCCATAATAACGACGGGAACCTTTGTTCAACATTTAGAGCATTTAGATGTCGTGTTGGGGAAGTTACACGCGGCTGGGATGACTTGCAATATAAAGAAGTGTGAGTTTTGTTGTGAGGAGGTTAAAATGTTAGGATATATAATTTCTACTCGTGGATTAAAACCTGATCCAGACAAAGTCAAATCTATCCAAGATTTTCCAATTCCTAAGAAAATAAAACACGTAAGGGCTTTTTTGGGGTTATGTAATTTTTATAGGAGGTTTATTCAAAATTACAATAAATTAGCTCAACCATTATATGATATGTTGAAGAAAGGTAGAGTTTGGCACTGGGGACAGTTAGAGCAACGAACCTTTGATTGTATCAAAGCTTCGTTCATGAAAACCATACAATTGCATCATCCTGATTTTACTAAACCATATTATTTACAGACAGATTGTTCGCAAGTGGGGTTAGCTGGGGTATTATATCAAATAGATGATAATGGGCAAGAGAATGTGTTAGGTTTTCATAGTAAGGCGTTGAGAGGGGCGCAGTTAAATTGGACGGTGACTGAACAAGAGTTTTATTCGGTAATTTGTTGTCTAGAAAAATTTGAAACATATTTGAGGGGTGCAAAAGTAATTATTCGGACCGACCATAGGGCGTTGTTATTTGTTAAGAATTGGAAATTGTATAATGCTAAAATAACTCGTTCGATCAATTATTTAGAAAATTATCAATATGAAATTCAATATATAAAGGGGAGTGAAAATGTAGTGGCGGACATATTATCGCGATATCCACCGGAGGGGGAAAGATTACAGGAGGAAAAGATTAAAATGCCTAGTATTTTATATATGGAAAATGAACAAAATAAGGTGTTATTTCGGAAATTAAAGCAAATGGCAGTTTTACAGAGAGAGGATGCAGGAATAAATAAGCTAATCGAACAAATTTGCGAATCAGAAAGGTCGGGAAAGGCGCTAGTAGGGATAGCTAGTAAATGCAAACTAAAGGGGGATGTTTTATTTGTAGAGAGAGGGGGGGGTAAAGAGTGTTCGATTTATTTACCGGAATGCCTTAGAGAGGAAATAATTAATCAGGTGCATTTAGAAAAGGGACATCAGGGTAGTTATAAGATGCTGAAATATTTAAAGGAAAGGTTTTATTGGAAGGGTTTGACCAAGGACGTTAAACGATTGGTTAGGATTTGTGGTATTTGTCAATTGACGAAACATTCTAATTCCAATAAGGTGGGACCGTGTTGCTCAATTGTTACGAAAGACATAGGAGATTTAGTTATGGTGGATATATACGGGCCTTTACCGTCAGGGAAATTCGGGATGAATTACATATTAGTATTACAGGATTCGTTTAGTAAATTCGTGAAATTTTTTGATTTAAAAAGGGCTACTACGAGAGCGGTACTTAGCAAAGTGAAAAAATTTACTGAAATTATAAAACCGAAAGCTATAATGTCGGATAATGGAACTCAGTTTACTAGTCATGCGTGGAAAGAGGAAATGGAGTTGCTAGGGATTAGAGTAGTTTACACAACAGTTAGGAATCCTCGTCCAAATACAGTGGAGAGAGTGAATAGAGAATTAGGAAGATTGTTTAGGACGTATAATAGCAAAAATCATAAAGGTTGGGTTGACACTCTACCTAAACTGGAAAAATTATATAATAATACTTACCATGAAAGTACTGGGTTTACTCCTTGTGAAATAATGTATGGAGAGTCAACTTGTCTGTCTTTCGATCAGATTATTGATAAGGAGGGGGTAGATTTGGACTTGGCGTGTGTTAGAGAACAGGTGAGGGTAAATTTACGGCAGGCTGCGGATAATCGTGAGTTAAAATTCAATAAAAGATATCGATTAGTTGAATATCAAGTGGGAGATTTGGTGAAAATTAAAAGATTAAACAAGTCTGACGCTTCCTTAAAATTAACCAAGAAGTTCGAGGCGATATATGAAGGACCATTCCTTATAGCAGAAAGTCCTTATCGGAATGTGTATGTTTTGGTAGATCCTCAAACCAAGGAAATAAGAGGAAAATTTAATGCTATACATTTATCCAAATATTACATTTGATAATTTGAAGCTGGGGCTGGATCGGGGAGTCATTATTTAAGATTGTAGGATTTATAAGTTACATTGATTTAATTGTTGTATTGTAGTGTTTTGGTATAGACTTTAGAGTTAAGTTATAGTGATTAGTTGTAGTTTTTATATTTAAATGTAGTTTTGTAAGATGTATTGGTTAATTATAAAAAATAAAAAAAAATAAAAAAAAAAAAAAGAGACAAAATTGGAGGATAGGGTAAAGCCCATCTGACGGTATGAGGCGGAAATTAGTGAAGAAAGAAATCTTTCATTATTATATTAAGATTTATTTTTATTTTATCAAATTGAATTTAATCAAATCATCCCTTCAGATGGTGGGGCGTAGGGCGGCTTTACCATAAAATATATATGTATATGTATTTATATCTATATGTGTACATATTTATATATATAAGGAAAAAGAATTAACATCTACATAAATTAGATAAAAGGGAGTACAAGAAAGAGTAGGATATGTAAAATGAAATAAAACATAATCACCTCTATGTTGTTACATGATAATGCTGATCGGTTGGCAGCGAGAAAAGTCGCGAAAGCGGACTCTGATAGTGCAAAAGGGTTGTCGACCAGGTATGATTGGGATTTAAAATAGATGTGGAAGGCTGAAGTGGAGCTGGATGTAGTCATTAAATTCAGAATGGAGGGTCATCCCAATCAGCATTATTTTAAAGGGGGGGAGTGTTTGAGAGGTCGTGTTATGGTTTGATTCCCTGTACGCACCACATGTTGGATTATGAAGGATTGCCAGGAGTTAGGTTAAAAGACATATTTTGATATTGAGAAATCAAAAGTCTAGGCATACCGTTAAGGTACCTTCATAATTCATCAACTATACAATTCGGTTCACAAGGCCAAGATCTAAGCACACTATACATACGCCCATATCAGAGTACTTGCTTGTCGATTCTATTTCAAGTGGGGTGAAGTCGTAAACATACGTTATTGTCTAATAGTCTTTAAGGAATTTGGCTTTTACGCGAGGGTGGAGATATTAGATCGCATAGAGAGCATAAGATTGCGTCTCTTGCCTCATCTCTTATCCGGTTCGCTTATCGTTCAGTGGCCTCACAACCCACTGCCTTCAGTGTTGAGTCAAATTCTGACTTGGATATTGTGTCGTGTTGAGATCAAGTTCACTAACAAACTTGGCGGTGGGCTCGAGTGGTAACTATTTTGATGTTGGGTTAAATTACACACTACATAAAACAAAAATGTGCAGGAATTGGATTATAACTGGAATCGATTATGTAAGGGAGGATTCAACATTTTCTAATTATAGGGAAGATTTTAAATTGGGATAATATTCAATGACAATATATTGGTTATAGGTTAGGGTGAATCTTTACTCCGGACAAAATTGGGAAAGATTTGTACCTGCGTCAACATTCAGGGGGTCGAGATGTAACGGAACGAAATCTGTCATCTGTTGTAGTAGAAGTACATTCTTAATCACACAGATGGCGCTAATATAAATTATGTTTATTTATATGAGATATGAAGAAAAACCTTTTTGAATATAAAATTACGTGATAAATTATTACGATAATTTGGTTTTAAAGATTAATTAAACAAATAAGGACATTTATAAATCAGTTATTTATTTGAATATTCAAATGCCGTGTTTTATTAAACTTTAAGTTTTTGAACGAAATTCGTATGTGAAGGAAGTTCTGGTCGAATATCAGAGATATACGTTACATATTTAAGCAAAAATACTAAATGGATAAGATTTTGTCGATATTAATTGATCGCAGTTAATTTGAAAATAAATACAATAATTTTAAGTTATAGTTTGAACGATTTCTAGGAAGATAAATCCAAATTAGAATTATTTGTGGATATATTGATTTGACAATGATTTCAAACAGCGCTACGATTGGCTGGTTGGAATCGTACGATATTTTGTTTCGAGAAGTAGGGATCATTGCGGTTGGGGTGAGGATAGTTGAGGACAGAAAAAAGACTATTCATTAATTGTTGGGAGCTGCTGGAGAGAGGTGGTCAGGAGTAGAAAGTCTGGTGGGTCATTTCGCGTTTTATAAATTGTGTTAAGAGGGTACTGGGAGGTTACTATGTTAAAATTCCGTTGTACATTAATTTTATTCGCGTTTGAAATTATTTGAGAATCTTAACGTAACTTCAAGTGTTGAGAATATATAAAACTCGCATCGTTTCATGCTGAGATAGGACACCATTTCTGTAATTGCGAAGTATGGGCTCAAGGGCTCATATGGAGTAGTTACTCACGCCTGGGAGAGTCTTCCCCGTGACTTCATGAAACAATGCAGGATGGGAACGGAGATTTGGAAATCTACCTGTCGAGTGGATTGTTAGGATTTTGAATATCGAATTGGGGTATTAGTGAATATTATATAAACCCGCCTCGATTTATGCTGAGATAGGACACCAATTCTGTGACTGCGAAGTATGGGCTAAAGGGCTCATATGGAGTAGTTACTCACGCTTGGGAGAGTCTTCCCCGTGACTTCATGAATCAAGGCAGGATGGGAATGGAGATTAGGGATTCTGAAGTGGGTAGAATCAGTAGATAACATACAAGCAGCAGTGATGGGGGGGTTTTTAGCTAGGAGTCCCTTAGGAAAGCCAATCGAAGTGATCGGTCTTGGGTGGAACATCTAACGGTGCCAACGAAGCCCTTGTCCTCTGTCTAGCTAGGGAGCTGATCAAGTTAAGGCGAGCAGCTATTCGATTTTACCTGTCTCAGGGTCGAATAAAGCCTTCTGGGTATCGGTGACCAGTGGCCCGAAGTATCGGTGTCGTTGGAGCTGATAGCTCAGTCTTTATTTATATATTTATTTATACACACAATTATATATCTCGTTAGGGCTTTAGTTAACATCCCTGGCTTCGGCCGTTAACTAAGGCAAGCACACAGTCATAGGTCATACAAAATCAAGTCTGACTAGCTTGTTCCCTTACAGAATAGGAGTAGGTACATTACACACCACACGTTTAGAATTAACTAAAGGGAGGAGTTTATTGGGGTTAAAACACATATATAGTCATTATAGGTAGAAGGAATAGGTACACATTCTTCTCGCGGTAATATAGGACGTCGGCTATGTAGGTAGAATCGAATTTGTATAGGTTTTTGATAGTCAGTTAATTGCGTTTAAGTTATGTGAACGGTTCTCATTATAATGAAGTTATTAGGCTATTATTTTGGTGTGAATGAATACTGGGGGATTTCGGGTTGGAATCCAGGCATTTAACAACGATTATCTAAAGTGTATCCTCAGTGTTGACTACCTTCATAATAAAATGTGAAATAGATCTTACATAATACCAGTTGAATGTGAAAGGCATGGTTATCATTGTGACGAATATCAGAAGGTGGTTAAATACTCACCTATCTACATGTAATCTAGTAAGATTCAGTTAAGTCATTTGGCTATTGGATACCATAGACCGATTGATTATGAATGTCATTATTCAATATATTATTTATATTACCAAATATAATACTTGGTGCATTTATTTGATTGAATTGGGTTGAATGGATATTAGTGGAGCATTCTCACGGTAGTTGAGAACCGTCCAATTATGGACCTATGTTCTATTGTCCGGTAACCTAGACGGAAGTTCTTGTATATGAATGTCTTCAATAGAAGATGTAATTTCTATATGAGTTTCAATCAGAAGTGTAGCAAGTGTAGACTACTGTATGAAATACCTATCTATTCTATATTGAAATCTACGGCTTCTAATGAGTTGGTCTTGATCGCAACTATCAGTATATTATACTATATGCACAGTGATGCCTGAACTTTTGTATTCAATTGAGCTTATTCGGTTGTAATAAGTGAGAGAAATTATCATTAACGAATATTAACATTCTTGTAATTGAATGTCACGATTTTGTATTTATATAATACTAGTGTAATCCAGTTATGGATTTGGGGTAAAGGGTTATACCGGCTGCCGCGGTATAACTTGAACAAAGTGGACTAGGCCAAGTGGCGTCTGCTATATTTATAAGGCAGAGGGGAGTTGATCTGTGTTGGTGCAACTCACTGTCATGGCGTATTGGAGGAGCCCTGACCTCGGGGGGGGCAAATAAAAATATTTGTGTATTATTACGGTTCGCTTCACTTACATACTCTGTTGCTAAAATCCTCGAAATAAGTCTTATTACGCTTACATTACGTCGATAGAAAGTTTATTCATTATCATTTTCTAAATTTAAATTAGTATCCTAAAAATAGGTTAGCCTAGAAATTTAGGTAGGTAATCTTATTAACAGTTCATTACATTCTGTTTTCCAAATAATCACGATAGGTTATATGTTGCGATAATTAAGTAAATTAAGTAGGTACAGAATTATGTTAGGAAGGTGAATTGGATAAGTAGGGACTTAATTTAGGACAACAGCACAAGCTACCTCTATAGAACGAGGGGGACTACTGGATCATAATAAGAGTCCTAGTTCCCACTAGAACGATCATTGGCCAAACTAGTTACTAAGTAGGTAGGAATTCGGAAACGTTTGAGTATAAGTATGTTTTCATAATAAATCGGAAGTCGAAATAGGTAGGGGATGGTATAAGGTTGGGAGGGTGTTACAGAGCGTAGACACTGATGACATTCAGGTAGTTGTTATGGTCCAGATGTAGGCGCAACGTGGTTAATCTGTCCGAAATGTGTATAGGATATTCATCCAAGCGCTTCATTATGTCGCTTTTGATAGCAAACCCTACACCTGAACGCCGCGGTTCAGACGTAGCGGTCCCCTTCCAAAAGAAGGTGTAACCACCTCCATCTTCCACCAGTTCTCCCTCATCAGCGAGATGTGTTTCACTGAGAGCAGCAACATCCACGCCATGACGACGAAGTTCACGAGCTACTACGGCGGTTTTACGTTCAGGGCAGGCGTTACCATCATTATCAATGAGCGTTCTCACGTTCCACGCACCAAATGTCATTGTTGATGTTTTTATTATCTTTTTATTGTTTCGTCGACCACGTATTACTTGATGCGATGGCAGCCGCGGTTACTACCACCTCTCCAGATAGGAACGAGCATTTTTTTAGGGCACCTTTTCTAGCCCACTCCTCGGCTGAGCGAGGAAAGCAGTGCCTCCCTAAATAGGGCTGCTTTGTAATCCTGGGTGCTGCCGAATTTACACTGTCGTCCCCAGTTTGCAATGTGAAAGCGACCACGGCGCGTACTCACACCCCCAGGACCACCTATGTGTAGGATTCAGACAAAGCCCGGCTGCATCATGCCAGACCTCTCTACTTCATCCCATCGCCACAGGATTTAAGCGTATTCGGAGTCCTTTCAACAGAAGCGGTCAGGTGCGCAGGATATTTTAGATGCGCAAACGTTCGCGCAGACGCAGGCGCACACTCTCATCCTCACCCTCCTTGGTCCAGTGGAACGGAGATCCGCTACGACTGGGGAGAGATCAGATGATGTATCTGGCCGACGGTAACTATACGCCCTCTACCGTCGCCCTAGGCCATCCACCTTGCCTTGCTGACTCGCCAAGTCCACCAAACCCTGTTGCATATCTGCATTGGGATGCCTTCCTTGCCGAGACAGACTTTTTGCGTGATGCGAGAGGGAGCCGCATTTAACTTGTCTACTGAGTTGACAAGCCCCTCCTCCAGGTTTAGCCCGTGAGCCGACACGGTTTTCCAGGGTGTGGCCGCTGTACGCATACAGCTACTAGGAGCCCCTGGAGAAGAGTTTGTGGACTAGCAGCGTTGTTAACACATCTCTGGTACTTTATTGAAAGTCGGCTGTCAGAGATAGACGCTACTACTCCACTACACCCCTGAATAACAATACCTACTTATCTGACAACTTCAGCTGTCTCTTGCTTGTTTTTAATGAAAGTTAATACTAACTGTTCATTAGCATAGTAATGAATAAAAACATCCTTAAGGTATTCTTCATTCTGTCTGAGTTCGAGACTTGAGGGAAACTCAAATACCTACTGACAATGACAGTGACGTTCAGAAAATTAAGTTTATGCAAATGAAGTAAGTCGATGCTAAAAATAAGTAACTTGTTCGGTTCATGGTACATACCAATTAAAAATTCTGCTAACAAACACTTTCTATAATAGTTAGCATTGTTTAAACGCCGATTTCCAGTTTATTTTAATTTCTACCAACAAATATATGAGAACCAAGCGTCGAATACTTCCCAAAAACAATATTTACATAACAAAAGTCGTTGCTGAGAGTATAGAATGGAGTTTGCTAGAATCCATACTTCTACCAATATAATATGAAAGCAACTCTGTCGGACTGTATGTTACGCTGTCACGCCTAAACCACTGAACCGATTTTGATGAAATTTGGTACAGAGATGTAAAAGCTTCGGAAAGGGTACAGGCTCCCTAATCTCGCGAAAAAGCCCAAACGGGATTGAAATAGGGAATGAAGGTGTGAATGTTTTTTTTGCGAAGATAATATATCACTTAAGTATGAATTTTGGGCCGCTGCCCGCCAGGCGTGATCACCTTACCTGGTCGTCGGATCCTCCCTTTGTGTTGGAGGAACATCATACCTCGTTCCTCCACAGGTATTTGCATTGGTCTGGTCGTACCTCGAAGAGCACGTTAAGCCGTTGGTCCCGGTTGCCATACGAACATCTATAGCAGTCGTTACGGGTAGTTGGAGCCCTCAAAAGTCCAACAACTGGTCTAGCTGCAATGCTTCGATATCGCCTTTGGGTTGTGGAGGTCAGATGTCAATCGCTTCACAGAAAATATCGAAGTTAAGCCAAATCCACAGTTAGACTGGTAAAAGCGGACCCCAGATTCTAAGCTGAAAGCTTGGGATGCGACTGAGATTAATGGTAAGATGAAGTAGAAGAAGATCACTTAGGAATTTAATAGACTTTGGAAAAAGATATACTTAGACCATGTTTGGTCATGAAAACCTGATAAACGATATCAACGTGAGTGAAACCGCGGGCAACAGCTAGTATTGTTGATAAATGCGAAAGTTCCGGCAAATGGTTATTACTCAATAACTTTGCGTCGTGGTTAGTTTTATGTTCTGTGCTGGCGAGTCGTAAATTCTCAACTCTTTCACAAATTGACGCGGCGAATGACCGAAAATGGCTTCACATATCTGCCTATCTGTAGATAAGAGCAAATATATAGGTGTTATACTAATACTTCACTTGCTAGTTGGCTACCTACTCGTATATATTATATACATGATTGTATGTTAGAATACATTTTTTGACCCAAATACATTTATAAGAGCAGCAAAGTTTAAAAAGTTTACAAATATGTACCTTTGCTTGGACTACCCAGGTTTCAGTATATGGTTTGATATACTGAAAGCTGGGTACCTAGTCCAAGCAAAGGTTTCAACTTGCAAGTGATCGGTCTTGAAACCGACAGGCCCTCGATTCTACTATTGCTAAACCATTGTGCTAAATCACAAAAAAATATGATAAACTAGCTTTTGCCCGCGGCTCCGCCTGCGTGGATGTCGGTTATCGCGACAAAACATAGCCTATATCCTTTCTCAAGGTCTAATCTACCCCTATACCAAATTTCATGAAAATCGGTTCAGTGGTTAAGTCGTGAAAGCGTAACATACAGACAGACAGACAGACAGACAGACAGACAGACAGACAGACAGACAGACAGTCAGACAGAGTTACTTTCGCATTTATAATATTAGTATGGATTTTAGACTAAAAGTCCAAAATGAAATGAAAAAAGTTTTATTAAGTGCACTTTTTCATTCACTCTACAAAAAGGTTTTTTTTTTTTTTTTTTTTTTTTTTTTTTTTTTTTTTTTTTTTACACAGGACACGTCAATTTGACTTCACCTCGCCTGATGTTAAGCTAAAGGCAAAGTCTCGGAAAGAGGGTCACCATCGTAAACATTTACCATGTTAACAGTGGTGGCACTCAGCTTGACGGTCTCATTAGATGCCTTTTCACGCCCCGCTTAAAGGACCCGGGACTGTAGGAAGAAGGAAACACGTGAGCTGGCAGGGAATTCCAGGTCTTAGTGGTGCGGCATAGGAATGAATCACTGAAACGCTTGGTTCTAGCAGGTATACTCTGCACCGTAAATGGATGACATCTTAGCCCTGCACGTGTCGTCCTGTGAAGGAAAGGGGAGGGTGGGACTAATTGGAAGAGCTCGTCAGAACATTCACCATGGTAGAGACGGTAGAAAACTGCCAAAGACGCAACATCTCTACGCATCTGCAAAGGCTCGAGGGTGTTCGTGACCTCAGGATCCCCAATAATGCGGACCGCACGTCGCTGCAACCTGTCGAGAGCATCTAATAAGTACTTTGCGGAGCCGTCCCAGAGATGTGAGCAGTATTCCACGCAGGAACGAATTTGGGTCTTGTATAGAAGACACCGCTGCTCCGGCGTGAAAAAACGTCTCACTCTGTTCAGGACTCCGAGTTTACGCGAGGCTGATTTGATGATACTCTCGATATAGTTTTTGTTGTTCAGTTTGCAGCGAACATCCATACCGAGGATAGTGAGGTGATCCTGCAGTGGCAGTGGTGTGCTCTGAAGAGTGGGAAGGGGAAGGAAAGGAGATACCTTTGCTGTAAACGCACATGCCTGGGTCTTCTTGGCATTGAACTCGACCAGGTTCCTAGCGCCCCATTGAGAAATGTGGTCCAGGATCCGGTCCAGGTCAGTGACAAGAAGCTGCCTTTTTTCCGCGATATCAGACTGCTTGGCCGCAGGATGTGCGTAATAACTCCCGTGTAAGGTGCTGTCGTCTGCATAGCAGTGAATGTTTCCGTTACAGAGCATGTCATTGATATGCAGAAGAAAGAGAGTGGGAGATAAAACGGAACCCTGCGGCACGCCAGCATTTACCTGCAAGAACTCCGAAGCTCGTCCATCACAAAGGACGCGAATACGGCGCCCCTGCAGAAAGCTTGCAACCCAGTTACACAGTCTAGGAGGCAGGCCGAAGGCTGGTAGCTTGGAAAGAAGCGATTTGTGCCATACCCTATCGAAAGCTTTGGCGATGTCAAGACTAATTGCCAGTGACTCACCGTGCTTCTCCATAGCCTCACCCCAAAGGTGGGTCATGTACGCCAGAAGATCACCCGTTGACCGTTTCGGTCTGAAACCGTATTGCCGGTCACTAAGCAAGGAGTGATCCTCTAGGTGGCGCATGAGCTGTGTGTTAATTATGTGCTCGAACACCTTGCACAGCACTGAGGTGACGGCTATGGGTCGATAGTTGGCTGGGTCCGAGCGATCCCCCTTCTTGGGGATCGGCTGGACATTCGCCTCCTTCCAAGCCGAGGGCACTGTACCCGAACTGTAGGACAGTCGGTACAGCCGCGTTAGCATAGGAGATAACTCCGCTGCACATTTTTTAAGTACAACCGCTGGAATACCATCAGGACCACTGGCTTTCCGGACATCGAGTGATTGCAGTACTGCACGGACATCGCGTTGCCTGATACGTATATCAGGCATTGCGTGGTCACCAGTGGGCATTGTCCGTGGTTGCATACCACAATCATCGACTCGGGAGTTGGCCGCGAAGAGATTGACCAGCAAATTTGCTTTCTCTTGCGGCTCATGGGCCAGAGATCCATCCGGATTGCTCAGCGGGGGCAGCGAGGGCTGGCAGAAGTTGGCTTGCACGGCTTTGGCCAGTTGCCAGTAGCCACGGCTACCCGTGGGATGCGCCACTAGCTCTTGGCCCAGCCGTGCTATGCGCTGGGCATCCGCCCTGATGCATGCCCTCTTGCAGACCTTTGTGGCTCTGTTGTACGCCGCCTTGAAGTGAACCACGTTGGGATCGCGCGTGGCGCGCGCCCGCACCCAGGCGCGGTACGCAAACTGTTTATGCTCAACAGCCTCCGCGCACTCGCGCCCGAACCACGGCCGCGCTCCGCGGACTCCGGTGACATCGGTGTATGGGATATAATATTCCATACCTAGACCGATCTCACCGGCGACGGCAGTAGCGCTCTCAGATGGGTTCTTACCCTCAAAACAGCGTTCAACCCACGGGATGGACGCATAATACTCGCGCAATCCATCCCAGTCCGCTGACGAGTAGTGCCATAGCCGCCTCTTCCCCTGCACGGGTCGTGGGGGCGCTACAATGGGCACGGTGGAGCGGACCAGACAGTGGTCAGAGTTACCTAAAGCAGCAATCACCGAGACACTGTACTGGTCCGGGTGACTCGTCAACAGAAGGTCTAGCAGAGAGGGCTCTAGGCCGGACTCTCTTGGTATCCTCGTGACCTTGTGCACCAATTGAGTCAAGTCATGCGCCAGGGCAAATGCGTGAGTGGCTCTTCCCGCATGGTTTGTTATGGCGGAGCCCAACCAGATCTTGTGGTGGGCGTTAAAGTCCCCCAAAAACACCAATTCGGCGTTCGGAAACCGCTCCTGCGCATCATCTGCCGCCTGACTCAGGTATTCGAATAGTCGAGTTACCTCCGCATCTCCTGTATGGGAACGGTAAAGGCACACATAGATCTGACTCGTGGAGCCATGGTCTACGTGTACCCAAAGGATGGAAAAGGATGGGTTTGAACTTTTAACACATCGCTTTAAAGCCTATTATTTATTGCCGTTTTTTGAAATCGCTGCGACACAATTACTATGGTTTGGCTAGAATCGAGGCCCAGGTCATAGGATAAGCTTAATAACTTAAAGGTGAGATTAAAGTAATCCGTAAATCTACTCCTAACATAAACAATTTTAGGTGGGGGTATTGACGTGAATACCTACTAGTAAGTTTCGTTGCAAAAAGAATACTTCACACGTAGAATACGCTTTGGCAAAGTAAGCTGAAGCAAACCTAGAAGCTCACAAGTAGTTACATGTGTCTTCACCAGTACTGAGTTATATGAATGAGTACGCACTTGTCAAAGTTAATTTATACAGTTTGTAAACACATGCGGCTCATCACTTTCTTAAATATTCATTCACAAACTCGTTTTTTTACACCGCCCGTCTTTGAAGCAAGCAAGCAAGCACATAATAATAGTTTATTATATTACAATGACAAAATTAAGCCAGGGTGGTCTTTTCTAATCGTTTTTTATTTTATTGTCCTGCCTTCCTATATTGGGAGGTTGAATCCTACTAATATTATAGATGTATAAATTTTCAAATAATGGTATGGTATTCAAGTTACTCTAACGAACTGGGATAGTTCCGGGAGCATGTTCCATTGGGTCACAGGATCGGGTCCAAAATTCAGTGCGTTTGTAGCGATGTATAATTGGGACAGTGCTTATACAATACAATACATTTGACACACAAGTTAAGACAAGTTGTTTTTCCATATGGACACCTCCAAGTACAACTTCTTCGTAGACCTATCACATCTAGCTACCTGGCAAAGAGGAGGACAAGGGAACAATCCCTCTTGCCCTTACAAGGCACCAATACCTACACTGGCAGGTTAAAAGTTATGGTCTGCCCAGCCCAACACCATCAGGTAATCTGCATAATGTTTCATAAAGGTTGTTTTGGATTTGAAGACACACCTTTCAAATACATTACATGTAGTATTTGTTAGAAGTGTTTTATACGTTTTTACTACTACAGTAATTATCTACTACCTACTAATGATAACGTCTTTGAACTAATTACTTAACCTAGTTAAGAAAACAAGAACAAAATTATGTTCTCGATAGAAAATCTACAAGAAATAAAAAAGTTCTAAAAATATTAATGGCAATCTGCATCAATTTTATGTAGGTACCGCTATAATTATGTTGATGATATTTCTGATGTCATGTTCGCGGGCCGGGCAACATTTTTGAGGTGAAAAAAAAAAGTATACAGACATAAAAATGTTAACTTTTGGTACGTTCGGTACTGGTAGTAGAAAGCCAGCCACCTGAATAATAATGTTCTTATCGAACAAAGGTCACGCCAGCTAAAGGAATCTCAAATAACGCAATCTGCAGACTTTTACAAAGCATGATAATTCTTTTATACGCTATTATCTCTAACTAAACAAAGCCTGTACAAGACTTTTTCTTAAAAACATGAAAGTAGAAAGAAGCCTAAGGGTCTGCCCACGCTTGACCGAAACTTAATTACCAACCGGCTATGGGGAATGCTAATTAATCTCTCTTACACGCATACCAACATCGCCCTAGTGTCAATCGTGTTTCCAATCATACACTTTAGGCCAAAATAATGCCTCAGTATACGTACCTACGCATAATTTTCCTTGTAAATTGATAAAATAGGTACTAAGTACTTCAATAATCTTGATCTTGTTTTTTTTTCATATATAGGACACGTCAATATGATTTCATCTCTTGTATTGAATATAACAAGACTTGCACTAATTAATTAATGCAAGTTAGAATTTAGTTTGAATTCTATCATTCCTCACGGTAGGTATCGTTAGATATCGTTATATTTAGTAAAAAAAAATAACCTACACACCACATTTTATATTACACTTGCTTTTGCCCGCGACTTCGCCCGCGTGGATGTCGGTTATCGTGACCAAACATTGCCTATGTCCTTTCATGAGAATTTAGACATGAGATCTAATCTACACCTATACCAAATTTCATCAAAATTGGTTCTATTGTTTAGGCGTGAAAGTGTAACATACAGACAGACAGACAGAGTTACTTTCGCATTTATAATATTATCAAATATTAAATCACTTTTATCCCAAAATAACTGCAAAGGAGAGAAAATCTTAAAAGGTATCAATAACTGCATTAATTTCCAGTAAGAGGGTCAAGTGGGTCAAAATTCAATTGGAGTACAAGCGATAGGTTAATTCATTGCTGTACATGCTTTCATCTTATTAAGTATCTACCGATCGGCAATCGTCGGTTCAATTACGCATACCACTTCCTCAGTACAATATCATTATAAGCTATCGAAGCCTGGTTTTGCATTGTTACTGTCTTTGTTCTACCAAAGCTGATGTTATCATCAATCAAGTGCAGATCACAATGGTTACATTTTCAAACTTAAACAAAAGTGTTTAATTCTACTTTCAATATTGTTCTGAATAGTTAATGTTTACTTTGAAACTTGGAAGTTTGTAGCATAATAGAGGTCGTCTGCTATTGTTATAATATTAGTATTCTACTGTATTGTGTACCCTCTCAATATACTTGTTTGTGTTGTATAACGTTAGCTGTCTAGACTGAGCACCTCAAATTTGTTTTCATTTGAGTTTTAAAAAGAAAACAAATGTATTTCAATATATAAATCTACAATAATATCTCAATAAAACAAAATTTTATACAAATTTGTGAAAGCAGGTAAGTATACAAAAATCTGTCTCAAATGACAACAGCTTACGGCGCATATTTTATAAAACTCGGGCGCGAGATTTTTAAAATGTTTGAGAAATTTTAGACACCTCAAATCTCTTGATTCGTTCAGATTATATTTTAATGAAACATTTAAACGCCTATTTATCACTGCATTTCAATCTGGCGTATTATTATGCCGGAATGTCGAGCCATATCGTACTAAAGCAATAGCTTCACACTGTGGTTCTTTTATGTGGCCGGTAGTGTACAAAAATTATGGACAGTCGCTCAAGTACGTTTGTGGCGTCCCATTGACTTGGATAATTAAATGAAACAGAATTACAGAGTATATCTGTATTTATATATCTATTATGACCAAATTATATCTCCTTGCATAACAAAATTACAGTGGTTTAGCCTGTGCACGAGGACAAAATGATCAGAATATTGCCACAAAATAATAACTTAAAAGTTGCAACTTGCACCTGGAAAAAACCAAGCGAATTGAGAACCTCCTCCTTTTTGAAGACGGTTAAAACTGGTAGATTGTCAGCTTTAATTGGTGGCAAATCACGAAACGAAATATCATGCACTTCTTCACAGCACTATGGTAAACAAATTATAGTTTTTTAAATTTAATATTCCATGATCAAAGCACTATATATAATATATAAATTGAAACTCATCATCATTCAGAATAGACGCATCCTTTACAATAATTCAAGCTAGCTAATCCTAAATCTTAACTGATTATAAGATTGATTATCATGCTTTATCTGTACACCCATCCTTGACCAACCATAAGCCACGGGCCCGGTCACACAGACACTTTCTTTAAACAATTTCTTAAACTAAGTAAAATTAATGTTTCCTTTCAAAAGACTAATGAATGTAACGACGATAATAAAATGTTCTGTATTGACTGCTACTCAGGCTCGTTATTTCTAAATAGATTAAAGTGAGACAATAAACAAGTGATTAGTTGATTTATTTTACGACTTTACTGCGTTTAATGACGTTGTTTTGTTTATGAACTCATTAATAAATATTTTTTGTTATCTGGTTTCCAGTTCAATAGAATGTTAATAAGTAATATTTGGAATCCTAGCTACTAAATAGGATGTTCACAGTAATTGCACTAGGGCAACTCATCCTGCGGGTTAAGATCAAGTGGGATGAGTTGACCTTTTTTTTCATGCGGAAATTCCCTCGGATATCTCCCCCGCCAGAGCCGGAAGGGAAGGTTATGTTGGGCTCGAACCGACTAAAACCGCACGCCGACTGAGGGTTGTGGTGTTAAGCCGGAGGAGAGATTGTCATCGACTTATCCCTCCCTCTCTTACGGTCTGGCCCTCCTGAGTTGACCAAACGGTCAAACTACTTGACTAGATTTGGGACTATTAGGTTTTTGAGTAGGTAGGTTTAAGATAACTACTTAACGATAACGATATCAGTGACTTATGATGTGTATGATAAGGCAGATCCCCTACGGGAAGTTGTAGAATACGATACAGTCTGAGAGAAGCATCAATGTTACAGCTTAACATAACACTGATATAACAGCTAACAAAAAATCTAAAAAAAAAAAGCTTTTTTGCCAGTCTAGTATGAAGACCATCTTTTATAGAACTCTCAGCAGGAATCATGACGTTTCATATAAACGTAACGAACATAAAATTTAGCTGTTGACATGTGGGCGTTGATCCACCTGCCCTTCGGAGATTTACGGGAAGGCGTAGGTACATACCGACATAGAAATAAAAAGAATTTTATAATGCTGGATAATTGGTTATTTACTGATTTATTACTTTCAATTACTATAAATAGTTATGAGAAAGAGTTTTGTACAATTGATTAATTAAAGTTAATTACAAGTACAGTCAAAAACAAAAGTTGCAGAGCAGCCACAAATTTAGTTTGAAATAGGCACAAGCACTTTCGTAATTTATTGATCAAGTAAATAAATAAATACACAACGCTTTCTAGACCCATGGTATGTTATCTTTGCCCATGGTAAGCTTCTATGGCTTAACTATCTTGTGTTATGGAATCTAGAAAGCTGTTTTTTTTTGTAAATACATACATAATAAACATAGAAACACCCAGACCAATGCCAATAGCCATATTCATCCATACAAATATTTGCACTGAGCGGGGATCGAAGGCGAACCCCCTTCTGTATCCTTGGTCAGACCGCATTGTTAGATCAATCTAACCACGTCCACTATTTTGTGTCCTTGGTCAGATTTCAATATTATTTTGTTAGATCAATCTAACCACGTCCACTCTTTTGTGTCCTTGGTCAGATCAATCTAACCACGTCCACTCTTTTGTGTCCTTGGTCAGATCAATCTAACCACGTCCACTCTTTTGTGTCCTTGGTCAGATTTCAATATTATTTTGTTAGATCAATCTAACCACGTAGGTAGGTACACTCTTTTGTATCAGGTTTCAATAGACAATTAAAAGAGATGAATGAGAGATGACAATTAAATTGAAAGAGATGTGTATATAATGAACTGTCAAATGATGTTGAATGATCATCAAATAACTGTGGGACATTTCCTTGAAAAATTAAGAAGTTGAGGAGATCTGTATCTTACAAGTGGTTATGTCGAAAAAAAAGTCCAAATGTTTAATTTTTTTTTTAACTAAACGTCAATTATTATTTGTTCATTAGCAGACAGAACATATCATTTTAAAAATATCCGATCAACTATTATATTTCCTAACTGTGCAACTAAGTATTTGATTGGACGATTATGAAATAATAGGTTTTTTTTTAATTCTAGACGGACCAAATATTGTTGTGATAATAAAAGGTAATTTTCGATCTTATGGACAATATTTAGAAACACTTATTTCGGGTAATATAGATGACACTGATCACGAATATGTGAAAAAATCAGGAAACTGTGCAATGTCGATAAGGTCGAAAATTGCTTGCACCCATTTTTAACAAAAGCAATCGTTATCATATCACTTTCCGATAGTCTTTTTATTTCATTTGTTCATTTGTTTTATGGAGGTTCATTTGTTTTATGGAGGTTCATTTGTTTTATCGAGATTCGTTTGTATTATGGAGGTTCATTTGTTTTTATGGAAGTTCATTTGTTTTTATCGAGGTTCATTTGTTTTATCGAGGTTCATTTGTTTTAATCGAGGTTCATCTGTTTTATCGATGTTCGTTTTTTTTTCAAATGTATAAATAAACGCAATATTTTCAACCTTTGTTCTCATATTATTATACCTATATATTTTTTATTTATTCGGCTTATAATTGCGACAGTGACCAAGGGTACCTAATTATTTTTACACGTGGTCCTAACCTAGGACTCTAATTTCATCAGTCTGACCAAGGACACAAGGAGTTATGATCTAACAATGCAATCTGACCACGGATACTCTAGGATTACAAATTTAAATCAGTCTGACCAAGGACTCAAAAGAGTGGACGTGGTTAGATTGATCTAACAATGTGGTCTGACCACGGATACAGAAGGATCGAACCCGCGCCTCCTGCGTGGCAGTCGCGTTCACTACCGCCACGCCAGAGGCTGAGATCAAGGGGAAATATTTTTGATACTTTGTCTATTACTTTTATAAAGCTTTTGAACGTTGACTGGCTGAAATTGTCGCCCATTGTACTAATCTTTGTTATACTTATATTTTTATATAAGGTCTTATTAGTGTTAAGCTACTTTTTGTAGGCTTAGGGATCCTTAGTCTTAAATAAATGCAAAGATTATGACCGCAATAGAGACCAGCAAAAAAGGCTACAAGAAATGCCTGTCGAATCAAGAATCTTTTATTTTTCTGGGCCGTTGCAGAGGTAGTCAAGCAAGTGTTATAATAATATTATTACTCTCTAATCATTTATATATGACAGTACGTAATAAAGACTTACTAGATATAAATGCCAATTTAAGTATCCTTATTACAGCAATTAAATGTTAATTACAAAATATCTAGCACATCTAGTAGAATCACTTCCATAACGCCTGGTATACATACTATCATTGCCATTTTGGAAATAGTTATACATAGCACTTAATAGCTTATAGTCTGTTAAGACTGTAGAACAGAAAGGCCGGTGAACTGCAATACAAATATGACATGTGATATGTCAATATACAATGACATTTTCAATTTTCAGAAGTTCTACTAGTATGACTATTTTAGACGTTTTACTAGTATGTCGTTAATACCTCATGGTCATTTTACTAGTATGACATTCTGATACGGGGGAAACCAAGGGAGGTTTGGATGAATGTTCGCCTGATAGAAAACATTCAGCCAAAGGAGATCCTATGTTTTTCAGATGCCTGAACAAAAAAAGAGATTGAAGGTTCTGTATCTGACTTTCTTTACACCCTTAGAACTTGATTCGATTTTGACGTATGGTATGTAGGTATAGGAACGTCCAATCAAAATTATCTCGTAGTGACATTGGTTAATTTTCTGTCCTACGTCACTGCATACAAGTCTTACAGAAGCATTCACAATCAGTCACTTCTCAAATATGCGGATACAGTTTCGCTTTTAGCTTGAACACTCGGAGCGCATCGGCTGCCAACTGAGCAAAATTATTCAAAGTTTGACTCGACCTTGTAACTCAAAATACAATATTCATGAGCCATTTTGCTTTCCTTATCCTCGTAAATTTGAATATAGAACCGTTGTAAAATCCTAAATCAATAAAATCTAGATAATATCGAATTCTTAGAAACCATACCTGTTGCTACGTTGAAAATTACATCAAATTATTTTTTTCATTTATGAAGTCACGCTAGGATATTTCCATAGAGATACACAGAGGTAATTAGAAAATATTTTCTCCGTCCTTTCTTTCTTTCCTTCTTTTCTACTAGGTAATTTTTGCATGAAATGTTCGATTAGAAGTAGATCTCATGCACTGCATTTTTTGCTACCACTGCGCAACTGGAGAGATAATAAATATTAATTTATAGTAATTACACAAGTAGCAGGCCTTCTACAGGATATTTTTTTGATTAACTGTGTAAAAATTTGATAAAATTTATTTCTAAAAGTAATTGCAGAACTTCAGGTACGCACTAACTTCATGAAGAAAACCTATTTATTATATGTTCAACATGTACACTTTTAATAACGTATATCTCGAAGACAAATAATTCTTCATTTTCGAATGATAATATAATTTCATCGAAAGCTACCGCGCGTATAAACAGAAAATGCCAATTCCAACTACAATGATCGCCAAAACAGGTAAGACTCACGTAGAGTAAGAATGCTAGGAAAGTGTGCAACACCGGAACGTGCTCTGCCTGCCATGGGAAGCGACACAAAAACTTGGCGATTGTGATTCCCGACGCGCAAACTAATTTAGATTCGCCGGTGATTCTGCCCACATCAGGGCTGAGTGGATAGCAGAGAAGGCAACTTGTATTTTATTAAGTTAAAGATCGAGCTCCTTTGAGGTAATCAGAAACTAGGCACTTAAGAAGCAATTCAGAATAAAATTCGTGTTCCATTTTGATAGAAAACTAAAGTTCGACACTATAGTAGGGAAACAAAATTCGTCATCCAACCAAAAGCATCAAGTGTTAAATCGCTTCTAAGGAGAGCTTTACCTGGGACTAAATTTCTGTCTAACATATTTCCTAAGTAGGTACGATAGATAGTTTTATTATCGTTGTGGTTGCAGACTGGCTAGTCAGTTGTTATATTTCCTACTGTTCAAGGTGATACCTAAGTGTGGCGACACAAATTAACATACTCAATCAAAAAATATTTACACACCTTGGAAAGGTTGTAATTTTGTAATACAGCGGACTTTAACAATGAATGATTGTATCTTCTACAAGCTCTCTGTAACCTGTATTATGAAAATAAATTATTTGATTTGATTTGAAGATCTTTTGAAGATTATAATGACAGTGTTTAATTTAAATAGGTACCTAATTATAAAATAATATAAAAACAGACGTTTCACTTCCTTCCATTTTGTAACAATCCGTGTCAAGTCTGTACCTTCATAAGTCCCGAAAACAGAAGTACTTACAAAATGTACATATAGTACTAAGTAGCGGCGTGAATAATAAAATCAACGCTCTCCTGACCGCTTTGAGATAAGGAGACAAATCGGTGAAAACTTGTACAATGACCGAGAAAAGTAAAAACACTTTCTGTGGATATACGAGTCCACAAGTATTGTAAGTGGCCCGCGTCCATCCGGATTCTGACGGAACAGCCCGATGGTGTTTTGTAGAAAGATAAACTTGATACGGGCAGTCGTCAACTGTACACATAAGAATCTAGTGCGACATCTTTAGTTTTAATGGGGGTGACCTAATAAATGGCTAGTCTTAAAATCAATTTTTATGACTTTTATAATTACTTATTACTTCACACGGTCTGTAAGATTGTAATTTGTAGATGGTTACTTCTGATTTAGAGTAATCTAGATAGGTACCGTAAGCTGTCCCGGTGTATCACTAAACTGAAGCAATGCACAAACTTTTTGCATTCTAATTTCTAGCTAGCTATTTGAAAGTCAATATATAAATAATGAGATATTCTACTAACATGCATTTTGACTGAAACTAACAGAAACTGTCTAAAAAAAGTTTTATTCAGAAAAACAAACTAAGGCGCGTATTCTAGAATGACACTTAGCCTGAATCTCGATTTATCTGAGAACAGATTGTATAGGCAATATGTCAAACTATCAATCTGTCTATACAACGTGTCCTCAGATAAATCGCGATTCAGGCTATGTGTCATTCTAGAATACGGGCCTTATATTTAAGCACTAGAAATCTATTTTTATTTAGCAGCAGTGGAATGTTGAAATCAATTATATAAAGCCTACTCAGGTAGTTGGACAAGTCTAAGGCTGAGAGTAGGCCAGTGGAACCACTTGTTAGGAATATATTTATGGCTTCGAATTTTATTCATTAGCTCTCCGTCAAGAGTTTGACGAAATAGTCAATCAGGCGTCGAACGAAAACTACGTCAAGTTTCGGATGCTGATTGCTGATTAATGAGAGACAATAAATCAATCCTCTCGAGCACGAAACCTGCGCTATAAACCTTCCCCTTAGATGGGCCTCTCGGTCTAACAGTTCCATCCCTCTTTGTAAATGCTATGAGACTTTAGCATTGGAATATTCTTCTTAAAAAAAATGTCATCTTAGTGTGGTTTCGCCTAGGCACGGCACCCAGGTTTCCTTTTTTTTCCGTGTGGAAATCCACTCGGATTCCTCCCCCGCCGGAGCCGGTAGGGGAGGTTATGTTGGACTCGAACGGACTAAAAGCGCACGCCGCCTGAGGGTCGTGTTGCTAGGCCGGAGGTGAGGTTGCCTTCGACATATCCCTCGCACCCCGGCTTACCCAGGGCCATCCCTCCTCGGGGAGCAACCTTCCAACCCTGGTCAGGAAAGTCTACGAGAGATCATCATCCGTTAATCAACAGGTGTTCCGCCATCCAGGTATGTTCTCCAAGTATTTATACCCATATTGAGTTTTAACCAGCTACTAATGACGATCAGCTGTACTGTA
Source organism: Eilema sororculum (assembly GCA_914829495.1). Classification (NCBI taxonomy): domain Eukaryota; kingdom Metazoa; phylum Arthropoda; class Insecta; order Lepidoptera; family Erebidae; genus Eilema; species Eilema sororculum. The sequence goes on along the minus strand of OU618545.1, from coordinate 6,907,624 downwards.
TTACATTTTAATGTGTTTGACTAGCTTTAAAATCTAGAATACATTTCCTCTTGTCCGTTACTTGAATATTTGTAGTCGAATTGCGAACAGATTTACATTGCGTTGATTTGACTAGGTTCCAAAATGACCAGTTTTACTCGTGAATATTTTTACTTATTGCGAAAATATAAGTAGTTCATAGTCATTATTTGTTGAAAATATTAATGATTAATTGTTATCAGCTAGAATTTGAATCTGGACATCAAAACTGGTAACTTGCTATCCAATGGGATATTGCAGTTATTTGTTTTTGTTTTCACCTGTACTTCTGTCGTATAGCTAATCCGTCGAATCCTAGAATATGACGAATCCACGAATCAGTCGAGTAGAGAATCTGCCGAACTAACTAATCTGTCCAATCCAAGAATCTGTCCAGTGCCGAACAAAGGTTTAGAAGGAGTTATTTCATTTTATATTCTTCAGCTGGTAAGTGGTCAATATATTAAAGATAGGCAGGATCTGTGGGACTACAGAAGGAAACTAAGTGTGAAGGTTTTTATATTAAGTCAGCCTCTGTGGCGAGGCGGTAGTGAACGCGACTGCCACGCAGGAGGCGCAGGTTCGATCCCCGCTCAGTGCAAATATTTAAATGAATGAATATGGCTATTTGCATTGGTCTGGGTGTTTCTATGTATAATATGTATGTCTTTACAAATAAAAAAGTATCTAAGTATGTTTATCCGCATTCTATATTCCATAACACAAGCTAATTAAGCTTACCATGGGTCTAGATAGCGTTGTGTAAAATGTTGTTGGTGTGTGGAATCCTGTCTAAAAATATACCTGAACAATAATAATCGATTAATATAACAAGGTGATAACTAGGTGCCCAGAAAATTTAAACCATACTTACCTGCTAATTGTAGATTATGCGTAAGAAATTATCAACGTTAAGCAAATAAAATTCGTTGACACAGCTGATAAGATTAGACAGACAGGTAAAGAGGCCTTTAGAAGCCCTGTCAGAGCCACCATAAGGGTTCTTCTTTGATTCATAATAAGGGTCGCTTTGTCGAATTACCTACTTGACATACTTCGTTGAACAGCGAACACAGTGGGTAATAACGTAGCAGGTATGTAATATTATTCCACTTTTTTTATTTGATTAATTTAGTGACATCTAAATACACGAATTGTTGAGTATAAAATTTGAGAAAAGCTTGAATGATTTCGATGATTTATTTTGTTGAATTGCCACTTAGATATTTTTAAGCAAAATACATGATATGTTTCTTTTAATATCTGATTACTTGGAAAATTGACGAGCGCTATATAAAAAGACATGAAATTGAGATAGAGATATCTACACTACTGGGGCATGTAAATAATGAAATTATACTGTATGTGTATTCTGTGTATCAGAAATCTACGTGGAGCAACTATTTAGTGACATTCAGTACAGTTTGTATTAATTAATTCCACGTAAGTAACCGTAATGTGTTCCGGTGATTCCCTACTAATTAGGAGAAAATAAAAAAGAAAATTTTAATTTACATTGCAGTAATAAATGGTAAAGAAATCAAGAAAGCTTTCTTTCTTTCTTTCAATAAAAAAGACTCTATAATGTCGAGTCGTTTTTATTTTCAACTATATTTTTCCCGTGGCTCCGCCCGCGTGGATGTCGGTTCCCGAATTATTCGAATTTTTCTCGCCGTAAAAACCTTTCCTGGACTTCCACGATAATTCAAGACCAAAATTAGCCAAATCGGTAAAGGCATTCTGGAGTTATATCGTCAGGAAGGAAAACCCGACTTATTTTTATATAGTAGATTTCATAATGTTTTATTTATCACGTCTCATTATTACTATACATTATTGCATACATATTCAGATGTAGAAGTCATGTTTTCATTTAGCACTGTTATAAAAAAAATGAATAGAGACATAATATTCTAAGGTTCGTGTTACTCAGCTGTTAAATACGAGTACTTACTGTAATTTCAAATATGAATCATCTTTAGTTGTCTTGATGAAACATTAAGATAAGTAATAATAATAATAATAATAATATACGTCTTTATTGTACACCAAGAATATAACAATAGGTACATTGAGAGATACATAATAGGTGGTAAGTACAGATGGCGGCCTTATCGCTCTGCGGCAATTTCTTACAGGCAACCATAGGATGGAGAGAAAAATAGGAGAAAAAAGTTTTTGGGCAGTTATGTGTACATATAAATAAGAAGAGAGAATAATGAATAAGAAAACGCATAATCATAGTAGCTACCGGTGTAGGTATAGGTTGGTATAGTATATATAATTACAAACATAAACATACATACTATAAATATCACAGAAGATGTCTAACTTATTATATTTAAACATACATAAATATACCATATAGTAATATCTTTGTAATTCCACTTTTGTCAGAGAGATAGGTAGTACTCCCTGACTAGTCTTTTAAAAACAAGTAAGGACTGGGCACGCCTGGCAGTCACTGGCAGAGCATTCCACAACCGGGCAGCTTGAACCGAAAAGGATTTGTCGGCAAAATTAGTGGAATGGCTCGGCATTTTCAGTCTCAGATTCTCTGATGATCTCAAAACCCTCGAGTGAGTGTTGTGCAAGAATTCAAAACGCTGTTTAAGATAAGAAGGGGTTAAAGGATTGAATAGGATGTTGTACAGTAAGGAGAGAACATGAGCATTCCGGCGAAGGCGTATAGGCAACCACTTGAGCTTTCTACGAAATTCAGAAACATGATCATATTTGCGTAATCCAAATATGAATCGTATGCAAAGATTTTGGAGCGTTCCCACCATCTGACCACATCATCTGAGTATTATAAGTTTAGTAAAACCAATTAACTTATTAATGAAGTATCAAAATTCATAATTACGTGTTCTAAGAATATCCTACTAGTTAAGTCTATTGGCGTTATGCAAAACATGTAACTTGCGTGATAACAATGTTTCATATTCAAAGTAGTCAAGCATCATATCATTTACTAATCGCAATAACGTGCAATGTGGTATTTGTAGAAGATCCTCCTATTATGCATATAATTACAAGTACATACCTACTTAAACTTTTCAATAATCCTGACAACTGACTGGTTATCAACTCATACCAAAACGCAGCGGACGCTGAGGTGTGTAGGTTGGTACATTTACCTAAGTGCAACCTCCTTGAGTGCTGGGAAAAGTACTTTAACCACCATTGTTCAAAAAGAAACAATCCTTGTACGAAACTTAGTGGTATTTTTAAAAAATATTAGCATAGATTTTACTAGTAGCCCCGTTAGCACCTCTAGCGGAGTGAGTTCAAATCGTACTCAGTATCTAGTGAAAATCGAAGTATTCGAATCCGAGACGTTACGATCGTAAGGCCGACTCCTTTACTACTAAGCTACTGAACTTACAAGGACAGTCCTCTGGCCAAAAGTTCTAATATCATGTAGTTAATTACCACCATTATCTATACAAGATAAATAAAAAGCATCTGATGAAGCCGTCAACAAGAGGGCCACGGTTGTAACATTATCGGTGTCTGTAATGGTCACCCCCTTTCCTGAGCCTTTACCTTCAGCTTACCATCAGGCGAGGAGAAATATTATTGACGTATCCATGTTCAATATAAAAAAAAAGTTAAACAACTTGTGAGGGCGACTGTATCATCTCGCTTCGATGTAAAGTAGTATGGTAATTAAGACTAACGGAAACATTTCCTTATTCCCATTGTATTCCTCTTTTCTCTGCTCTTGTGTTCTTGTGTCTCTTCTTACTTCTCTTCTTGTATTTTTTTGTACATTTAGTACATCTTTTTAAATGATTGGTCTACAACCATGAATCAAATGTAGGTTATAGGAACAAGTTATAACGGAACGATTTTTGCTAATATCTACACATCGGAACCTGTCTTAAGTCACACCTGCTAAGAGTATGTAGCTCAAATAAATAATTAATTCATGTTTTTGAGGTTCCATATATAATTATAATTATTGATATGTTAAATATTACATGAAATTGTTACAATCACGGTAAGTGTATCTCGACACACATTTAGGTTTATGGTAAAAAGTGACACCACGGTCCCAGTTATGTAGTGGTCCCAGTCGCCTGAAACCTCAAAATAGTTTTCTCATTCATTCATTCGGTAGGTACTTACCGATGTTTTTTTCTACTTTGACTGGATTTCACCGATGAATACAAATACGTTTAATGTAATTTAAACTGTATAGGCACATTTCATTCAGCTCTTTCCAGCCTTCGAGATTTAATCAAGTTACTGTGTACCTTTTTTTCAAATTAGACCGACCTACTATACTCCATTCGGCTATTTATTAATTTTGATGTGTCCTTTTAGTATGTTTTGACTTAAAAACTAACTTTATTAATATTTTCCTGTTTAGTAACTCGTTTTAAAGAATAAAATCCGAAATTAATCCACTAGTTAGTCACTACTCGTGGTAACTATCAATAGCACAGGTCTAAATCTTAGTGGTTTTTTGTGCTGTCACTATTGTTCTTCTAAAATGGAAAGTAAATGTAGTAAAAGACTATGTATAAGCAATATGTACTTGCATGATTGATATAAATGGACATGGAGCAACAATTTAAATACTTACTATAATCTTTTACTGTTCTAAATACTATTGCTATGACTATGACTCTCAAACATAAATTACATCCGCTACTCACATCAACACTCATCTAGCAGCTTAAAATAATATAAAATAAAAATTGCATTTGTATTACAATAAATTAATGAAAAATAAATATGTAGCTACATGATAATAACATCCAAAACTAAAATATGGAAACGTAACTGTACAATGACAGATTCTTCCTCGCTCCAAACATTGTGCTGTGCCCGACAGGGTCCATAATATTAACATGACATCTGTATCACATTATGGAACGCAATAAATGTATTGAGTATTGAATTTTCTTGTATTGTTTTGTTTTAATGGTAATAAACATAAAAAGTAGCCCAGTTTATTTTTATAAAAGTCGCTGCAAGATTGTTAACCTTTAGTCAAAAACGTGCCGAATGGAGTATAGGTAAGATTCAGAATGTGACACTTCAACTCGTAATCACATTTATACACCTGATTTTATAGTCGTCGTTTTAAATTCTACATCAGTAGATGGCTTTGACTTTGTAAAATCTGACCTGTAATTATAGATTGTTAAGCGAACTGTAGATAATAGGGCAAACTTCAACCCAAGCGCCGAATAATTTGTTAAAGGGAAGTGAATTTTCCTTAATCTTTTAATGTTTTAACCAAATTTTACTAATAGGATTACAGGCTGAAAAGCCGAGAATTAGATAAACCAAAAGCTCGGACCCAACTAAGATCTGTTAATAAAGTAACTTTCCATATTTATCTTTTGAGTTTGGGAGTCAACTTTGAGTGTCAGAAGTGTCAAAAGATAGATACCCCAGTGTGAGTAATATTTTTGTATTGATTACTGTTTAACAATCTCATAGGTAGAAAGTAAAGAATTGTACAAAGATCCTGATGGTTCCAATTAATTTTTCACCTATATCATTGACATAAGTACCTACCTACTATAATTTATACTTAAAAAATCCCATTATAAATACTCCAATCTAATCAGAGACTATGAATTTATGACTTTCGGAGTCGAAACGTCGTTGGGGCCATGGGGTCCGAGCGCCCGCAATCTCTTCAGGGAGATTGCGAAACGTTTGGTCGACGCTTCTCGCGACCAGAGCTGATCTCTTTCTATGTCAGAGAATAAGCATTACCATACGACGTGGCAATGCTGCCAGTCTTCTGGGAACACTGTCACATTTCAGTTTTAGCTTTAGTTTTTTAACTTATTCGTATTTGGTATATTATATCAGTTTGAATGTTTCTTTTTCCTTAATTCAATACTTGTATTGTATATATATATAGTAGTTATAGTTCATATGTAATAAAGCTTACAATTTGCGATAAAATCAACTCTGCACGACCACAAAGAAATAAATATATGGAATAAAAATCGCATTTGTTTCGAACACACGTACCTACCCTATGCCGAACGCCGCAATGACACTGGCAATGACGTTCTATGAATGGCATTTTCACGTGTTTGAAATTAGCACAAATACCAAAACGTATTCCACCTGTCTAGCACCCGCTTCCGTCATCTGCAAAACTCACACTGTATTTCTCGCTATGAGTGTTTCTACCACCTGTACCTACAATAATTCGTGTTCGGAGGAATCGCTTCCGATGATGACTACGGCTATATAAAATCATAGCTCTTTCTTCACAAGCTTTGCAGCTTCGTAATCCCGGTGGAATTTCTTCCGTTCACAATATATGTCCGGCAAAAAGTGATGTGATACAGAGGGACTAAAGATTAGTCATAAAAGTTTTTACAAGGTAGGCAACACATTTGTCGACTTAATAATCCCAAATAAAGCTATCTATATTTTTTGCTAGGAAGAACTCAGGTAGCGGTTGATAAATCTCTATGAAATAAGTAGGTATAGTAAAGGATACTGTTGGAAGTTTATGCCTAACGGCTCGTTGAAATAAAAATCACTTTATAACCGATTCTATAGCAATTTATTTGGTAGATATCAGCAACACCCATGGCGCCAACCATGGTGGTTGCTGTACCCCAAATAAATAGAACGGTAGGTACAGTCCAAATAATACCGACCGTTTTAAATTATCCATTAGCATGTGATTGTACTACAACTGACCAAATACGGAAGTCAATTGAAATAGATAAACTGACAAGATTCATACACTGACCAGATAAGCCAACTGACGAATTAAGGATATTAGTGAAATTGACTAATTTCAAATGTGGCCGATTGGTGAAAATGACTAATTAACGAAACTGTCGAGTAGATAAGTAACTCAATAATAAAATAATCCATACTAATATTTATAAATGCGAAAGTAACTCTGTCTGTCTGTCTGTATGTTACGCTTTCACGCCTAAACCACTGAACGGATTTTGATGAAATTTGGTATAGGGGTAGATTAGACCATGAGAAAGGACATAGGCTATGTTTGGTCGCGATAACCGACATCCACGCGGGCGGAGACGCGGGCAAAAGCTAGTACCAAATAAACTACAAGAGAATAGTAGCAATGGTACAGTAAATAATAAATCTATAACGGAATAACATCTCGTCCTGAATGTTATCTTTTCAATTAAATTTTAGAAATATATATATTTATTTCGTGTCTCGGCCTCGAAATATTGGGACTAATATTATGTTTTCGCCTCATTAATAATATACATCACAGTTATTTCAAATTATCGTGCCTACAGTGTTTTAGTCTAGATCGAAATGTCGTTTGAATATTTCCAGTTTCTTTCTAACCAGTTTAAAAATATATTTCAGCTGATCGACTGATTTGATACATTGCTTATTAAATTTTGAATATTAAAATTGACTTCTGATGTATGGTTTATGGGTTTGACAAAGTATAGGCTGTTCTCACGACTTTGTATGCGTATTATGAATAGTAGGTAAGGTACCTATTATTGGAAATTTGTTCGCGATGCAGGATTTTCTATCGGTTAGGTATAATAAAAAGTTTATGAAAGATACCGTTGTCTGTAACGTGTCTAAAAATCTATTGTGTCTTATATAAGTCAAAAAGTATCATCAGTGTCATATTAGGTAGGTAGGTACACAGTCAGCATCAGATAAAAGAATTTGATGTTATGCTCTTAATACGAGAGTTTTAAGACCATTTTGAGATTTCGTCGACAAGATATTTATGGCGCTGACTGTACCTACTGAAATAATAATAAATGGAAACTTGATTGCGCGTAAAATAGAAAAATACTTCAAAATATTTTAACGGTAGGTAAAAAAATATTTTAGCAAATTGCCCATTAATAGATTTTACATATTTAAAAAATATAAATCGGATCTGAATTTGTAAAATTAAAATCTATGCATCTATCAATTTAATTCTAAATTTAAAAATTTTAATTCTATTAAAGGATTCACGTAAACAATCTTGATCCAAACGAGTGTTGTTCCGTAATTCTAAAAAATTCCGGTAGAGCTCGTACATCACCCTCAGACGTTAATTAGAAACCAAGATTCGAAAACATTTTCGAGAAAGAATATAAATCTTGATACGTGGTCATATTTCACACATAAATTATAGTTATAAGTGATAGGTGCTACTTTTGATATCTAGAAATTTTAGGACGGCTCGTGTAGTCCTCATTCCAAATCTATGTTTTAAATAATTATTATAAGTCATCCGAAAATAAATCAAATATACGGTGAAAAAAATATTTTCTCGGACTCGAACCCGCGATCTTTCCCTTACACGATTTTCAAATTCACCCGAAAAATATATTTAAAACTACATATTTGCATGGAATATAATAAATAGTCTTAGATCAGTGGATCCGACCTACCTTGGTCACAGTTCTTACGTACTTTCCTATTTCAAATTAAAGAATGATACAAAAAGTAACTACATAAGTACCATAAATACTTTCCATTTATTATAGTTACTTTTATAGATATTTCTTTTTCTTATCAACTAAACATATTCTTTGATTTACTAAACCAATAAAGTTATTAACTAATGAGTAATGACCATAATATACTCATTGAGTAGGTAATTGTTACACAAATATCGAAGCGCCACTGTTATGAGATTTTAAAGTAGCAAGAAGGGACAAAATATTTATGTCACAACGACAAATGAGTCACACCGATAATATTATGCTGTCAGCATTCCCGGCATTAGTTCGCTTCCCATACCAAATGATAACAATCCCCTTTTGTTATTGGTTAGTGTGATACCAACGTTCACAATACTCAAACGTTTTACGAATTTTTATATATTTTTGAAAAAAGAATACCAATATTTTTAAACATGACAAAAGTGTTCTATATAGTGATGTGCATGGTGTTTGTGAGTGTTTCAACAAAATATATCGATAAAAGAAAATGTCCTGAAGTTAGAGCATATCCACATTTTGATTTACCTCGGGTATGTAGGTATAACAGAATATTACTTCCACATCAAACCCCGTTTACTTATATTTTATTTAACATAGGTAGTATTAGGTTTCTCAGTTATATCCAAAGCTTGTAGTTTTGGAGTTGAAACGCCATTCCACTCCTCTTTTTTTTTTATATAGGACACGTCAATTTGTCTAAGCTAAAGGCGAAGTCTCGGAAAGAGGGTCACCATCGGAAACATGTACCATGTTAACAGTGGTGGCACTCAGCTTGACGGCCTCATTAGATGCCTTTTCACGCCCCGCTTAAAGGACCCGGGACTATAGGAAGAGGGAAACACGTGAGCTGGCAGGGAGTTCCAGGTTTTTATGTTGCGACATAGGAATGAGTCACTGAAACGCTTGGTTCTAGCAGGTATACTCTGCACCGTAAATGAATGGCATCTTAGCCCTGCACGTGTCGTCCTGTGTAGGAAAAGAGAGGGTGGGACTAATTGGAAGAGCTCGTCAGAACATTCACCATGGTAGAGACGGTAGAAAACTGCCAAAGACGCAACATCTCTACGCATCTACTCCTCCTTTCTTTATGGGATCGGTTTGCCCTGTTTTTTTTAAGAGCGACTGCCGTCTTACTATCCTGCCGCGAAAGGAAAACCTGAATCTTTTCTATTAATTAGCAGGTGAGTTTGGATGGAACCTCGAAAATCTTTCTTGGATGCTCAAAATTAATGATTTATTGTGACAGAATTAATTAATAAAATAAAGAAGTTTATTATTTAAAAATACATATTCTATTTAATATACTGTCGATATAATGATTTATCTCCAAATTTTGCACGTAAATGCAAATTTACTTTACAACAAAATTCAACCGATTTATTAATTTCGTCGTAAATATCCTTGACATCAACAGTGTTGGCATTTATGTCAATCGTTTTTGATGGCAGCAACTTGTCTTAAATCACAACAGAGTGGGTCATCTAGCTAATATCCGTTCATAAGACTTGTTTGATTACGGTTACACGATTTACTGTTGACTTGTACTTTGAAATTGCATTACTTATCCTGTATTTACACGCAAGTCTTTAAACTAATGATACTTACATCTATTTAATATTTAAATTCATACGTTTATTCAGGGTGAACAGAAGTAATTGAGTGTCAGTTGGTTCCATTATTTTGGTTGCGGTATTTTTTCAGTTAATAAAATCATGTCACTCTCTCAAATTATAAATTGTCACAATTCTACTCTTCAATATTGTTCATTGATCGCCTGGAAGAAGAGATTTTTATTTGAGATAAGGGTACCTCTTGTACATTAACATGTAGGTAGGACGTTTTTACTTCCGGTGCACATTAAAGAGTAATATGTCTGCCTACGTATTCACATCTATCAACCTTTTCATGTTGCCTTTTTTTCCTTTTGCGGCGAATATCCGTTTTTGAAAAATATATGTTACATTCTTCTATATTAATACACATAAGCTGTGACATCAATTTATTTAGTCAGTTTTGACTCATCTTTATGTCGTAAGTACACGCCTAAACCATGTTAGCATAGCCACTTTCATTTTTTATCAGACATTTTTTTTATTAAATTCCTTTGATTGTGATACATATAAATAGGTATTATGAAACATACGTCTTCGTTGTCGATTCCTTAATATATCACTCAGTTTTATTCCGCAAATTTCTCTCAGGGATTTCATAGATCACGGTAAACACTTCCCATCAAGTATACCACGTGCCTCGCATCTCAGTGAAATACAAAAAATACAAAGTCTTTCGAAACCTGTATACCTACACATCCCTATTGAAATATTTCATAAAAACGTGACCAAACTTTCAAGTCATAACTAATGCGCATCTCACGTTGTTTGAACTAGAGATACACTTTTTTTTTTCAACACACAGATTTATCGGATAAAGATAATTGCATAACCTTAAAAGCCTACCTTTATCCTATAATTTCATCTAACTGTTATATAAGTAATTCGATTTATTCACAAAAACCTCACGAATAGGCCGTAGGTACGCTTGTACTACAAATTAGTTTTGCGATAAGATTACCTTTACATCAAGGGAATAGGGAATTTACCTTTTATGTTTACGTAATTCCCTTAATACGTGATTATTTACGTGGAAGAACATATAATATTCCAAGGGATAAGACACAGAGTAATTGGTAAGTACACTTTACTAAACGTACTTAGTGACGTGTAAGGCGTTTCACAATCCCGGGATTGAGGGATCAGACAACATACGCTCCCGTAAAAACCAAGGGAAACAAAACCACTGATCTTAAGGATTTCCAGAGGGTACCTACCTGGTCCCCTGTACTACATAAATAACATGAGAAACACCGTGGGATTTTAACAAAGAGGTTCCACTGTAACCTTGACATACGCACCTCGCCTTTAATTCAGTTGCAAAGAGGTTTCACTGTAACCTTGACATACGCACCTCGCCTTTAATTCAGTTGAAGTGAACTCAGGGGAGATATAGACTAGGTATAATACTCTTGAGACAGGTGTTGGAATCGATAGTAGCTTGAAATCAGGTGGACCGTTTGTTTAACTGACACCAGCCAGACATCTCATAATCATAACTCACGATTTCGCTGTGCGTGAGTCACTGTGGGACGCTCCTACATTCGTGAACTACTCAAAGGCAGATGGCACGTCAGTATTGCGATAAATAGTAAATGTCGAACGGATAAATCTCACATTCCTTCAATTATGTACACAAAAGTACGACTGGATACAATATATTGGTGAAATGCCTGTGAAAACTTATTTATTATTGTAAATATATCATTTTTGATATATGTACACTCAGCATCAGAAAGATATTAACGAACCAACTACTCAAAATGATCTTAATTTAGTTTTTTTACCCCTTCTTGTTGACAGATTGCTCAGATAAAGTATCTGAGCAATCTGTCACACCTTTAGTTCGGACAATAATCCATACTAATATTATAAATGCGAAAGTAACTCTGTCTGTCTGTCTGTCTGTCGGTATGTTACGCTTTCACGCCTAAACCACAGAACCGATTTTGATGAAATTTGGTATAGGGATAGGTTAGACCTTGAGAAAGGACATAGGCTATGTTTGGTCGCGATAACCGACATCCACGCGGGCGGAGCCGCGGGCAAAAGCTAGTACCATATAAATCAATAAAACAGTTTGATTTGCTCTAAATACGAGAGTTTTAAGATCATTTTGAGACTTCGTAGTCAAGATATTTATGACGTTACAGCATCCATTACTATACCAGCATCCAGTTACATAAAATTTTCAAATTAGTTGTCAAACACAGTTTATTAACACGCATTTTAAGTAGTAGGCCTACCATGATACGTGCATCCGAAGATAAGGCCCCAAGCGTCAGACAATCGGTAAGACTAAGAAATGCATTTATCCCGCAATTGGGCACGAAGATAATACGTGACTTAGGTAATCGTTCGAGCTTAATAAAAGCTATTGAAAGAAATTCGGAGTAACTACATGGTGCATACATGCTACGTATTACTTTGTCGTTTCATGCAAGAAAGTTTCACATTCCTAAGTTTCCGACGTAGGGTAGCCAAAGCCACCTACGATAATATATAATATAATATCAATAAATAGAAAATCGACCCACCAAGATTGAGACTTCACTACGTGTTCGTGGTTATATTCTAGCATCATAACGATGACTTAGCAACTCCAGGCATAATAGTCAGCGCATTTGCTTACATTGCTGCGGTTATCGGTACAACTCTATTGTAGGCTCGGTAATATGTGAGTGGCACCTCAGACGTTGGAAACCGCACGTTTTGTTGGGAGATCGCTTGTTAGTCATACATACATACATACACACTTACATGTTAAAAATATGTACAGGGTCGGTACTGGCTATAACCACAGATAATATAATTAAAGCTATGGCGATTTTTTATCACTGATTGTAGGTTACTTCTGCTATGAACTAATTACTGAACTGAAATACTTAAACTGAAATATGGACTAAGACAAAAACTATCTTTAAATGATACCGGGTGTAAGGGGAACGCTCGCAAAGCCCCTAGTTGTACTCCAGGTACCTACATAACAAACATGATCGCGAGAAGACTGGACAGTCGCTATGTGAACCATTGCTGTGCCACGGCGGGGGGGATAGTGCAGGAATGGCCTTTATGAATTTTTAAATTTTTTGTTTATATTTTACTAACATAGACTAAGTAGGTAATACTATCAAATATTGAGCCTTTGTTGCTTGTAAATAAAGAAATTCATTCATTCATAACATATTAGCATAAAATTCATCCCCATTCATTGCATTCGAAAACGGTGCGCACTGTGCGGTATGAAAGGAACTTCATCCCATATATTATATAGTCAGTTCAAGCTGTGGAATGAACTCATTACCGTGATTTTCCCAAGCGACTACTATATGAGGTTCTTCAATGAGGGCAATAGAAGGTTTCTTCGGGGTAGGCAGCACGAGTGTAACGCCTCTGGTGTTGCATACGTCCATAATATTTTGTAATTCCACGATTTCTAATGAAGGACTATGTTCAAATATTTCATGTCCACATATTTCAATAAAGTAATGGGGAAGTAATCAACTGATATGGAGTAATACGATTGTGGCACGCATACTCAGTAGTGGGCGGTAGCGGCGGACGCGAATCACTGATAAAGGATAATTACGAATATTCTTCATTCAACAACTTATTATATAGGTATAATATTTATATTATAGACTGCTAGTAATTTCGTTCTTATAAACAGATTCAGTATAAGTCTTTAAGCTGAGTTGAACGTTTACTTTTATCCAGACGGCTTATTATGATCTTGGATATTTAGTGAGAATTCCGTTTATAATATCTCTATAGGGTTCTTGAAATTACAGACCACTCCAAAGCACTTAGTTTTAGCTCTAAAACTTCACATAAAATAATAAAAGAAAATTGAGTAACGGAAAAACTGCCTTCAAAGAAAACGAAAATAAACGATACGTCAATATTATTTTGTCTTTGTGTGCAGCAACTTCTGAGGTGGACTGATGTACATTGTACATACTATTTCAATTGTATTTTCTGGTCTGTACTTACCTGCCATCTGTATTCTTAAATGTTAGAACAATGTAGTCCGTTATTGACGAGGCCCTGTCGAAAATATTACATAAATCTGATATGAATCATGTTTTTATTTTATCTGCCCACTTCTTAGTAAGGTATTATTTCTGTCTTTCAATTGGTTAACTATCAGCAAAGAAATAGCTGACCTAAAAAATGCAAAGTTCTGGCAGAGGGTGGAGGAATCAATAAAAACATCTCTTTGGAGGCAACTCGACGCCTGATTATGAATTATTTATTAGGTATCTCCGTTCAATATTTAAAGGATTCAGGCTCTACAAGACACATTGAGCATTAAATAAGGAGTCATACATATTATATTACCTGCATAGAGATGAACTACCTTCGAAAAGCCATTTTTATATAAAAAAACTTAGTTATTATCACTCCCTTTTTTCCGTGCGGAAATCCCCTCGGATACCCTCCCCACCCCTGCCGGAGCCGGAAGGGGAGGTTATGTCGGACTCAAACCGACTAAAACCGCACGCCGACTGTGGGTCGTGGTGCGCGAACTGTGGGTCGTGGTGCAGTTATTAACACTCCCTAGACTGTTCACTTAGGTACTGTAGGTAGTGCTGCAAAGTTGTTTTAATACTTAACCATCTAAAAAAAAAATTCTTGCTTATTCTATGAGATGTGAGTGCAGAAGTGCCAGTGTTTATTTTATCTAGCTACATGAACCTGTTAGATTGTTAGAATATTCGCGTCAGTAATCTATCTACTGAAAAATGTCGTGGTGTTGAATTAAACCCGAACGGTGCCATGGATACACAGTCAATAGTATACTCGCATTCATAAAGTTATAATATAACGTTTGATAAGTACATAAATTCTCTCGATCAATTCACAATACTTACGCACAGAGCTAATAGAATATCAGTAGAATCAGCCACCGACAGGTTTCACCACAAATAAACTTCATTATATCCGTCACAAATAACGAAAATGATTGTTAGTTACAAGATACTCCTGTCGGATTAGTTACAAGTGTATCTTGACGTTTCAATAGCACATTTGCATATCGGACACAAAGCTGCTCACAGACATGAAAGCCCACATTGATGACTCAATGCTAAGTATTCATTTCACTTTTATTAGTAGCTAGGCTTCATAATTTCTAATCAATTATAGTGCAAGTACATTATTATGTTATGAGTACTTATTTTTCATATATTTATCTACTTGTAAAGACATCATTACTTCACAGTTTTAATGATAAGAGAATTCGGTTTAATTGCACTTAATTTAAATTTTTCTCGTAATGGTAAGAAAGTAATTGTGTATTTTGATATATTTATTTATAGCAATCTATGCAATCATAAAATTAAAAAACCCCCGACACTCTCCATCCCCACTTTAACCCCCATAACTTTTAAACGGCTTAACCGATTTTCATCAAACATGTCTAAAAACACTCGCACATAAGTCACCTTTAATACAAAAGAAAATAAATTGAAATAGCTTCATCCGTTCGGGAGCTATGATGGCACAGACAGACAGATACGTCAAACTTATAACATCCCTCTCTATGCGTCGGGGGTTAATAAACTAAAAACGGAATATCCAAAATAATAATTAAAAAAAAAACGGGATGACATAATTAATATACTGAAAAGAACCTGAAAAGAAAACTATCTATTAAGTAACGACAATTAAAAAAACAAAGCTCTTATTTTCATGGGGCAGTAACAGAATTTTTAACTTCTCAACAGTAATGTAATAATGGCTGAGTTTCTTTAATATGACCGCCACAAACACTATTATGTAGAAATTGTCTTATAACTTAACTGAAGAAAATTTGGCTAAGTAATATTTGAACTGTTTAACGTATACTATTGCGATTTATTTGTTACTAGCTTTTGCCCGCGACTCCGCGTGCGTGGATGTCGGTTATCGCAACCAAACATAGCTTATGTCCTTTCTCAAGGTCTAATCTACCTCTATACCAAATTTCATCAAAATCGGTTCAGTAGTTTAGGCGTGAAGGCGTAACATACAGACAGGCAGATAGACAGACAGAGTTACTTTCGAATTTATAATATTAGTATGGATTATTTACTTTTAACCCGACGTTTCGGTAGCCATTGTCGCGGGCTGACTAATGATGGTCATATACCACTAATTAGTCACCCCTCGACCATAGGACGCGAACGCGCAAAACATTTTTGTTTAGCACGTACACAATACTGTCCAATTTTCTTCTGTGAACGCTCATTCTGTGGAATATTTTCTTGCCATCGGTATTTCGACAGAATTGGGTGATAAAAATGTTTACGACTGACAATACGGAAGTAATAGCTATATCTGTGCTGCATCTATAAAGGCTTAACATCCATTCTAAAATAAATATTATATTTGTGTAAACAAAATAATAAAAATGAAAAAGCAACTTATTGCATTTTTTGTTACGTCCTATGTGCAAAACTCTCAACCCAGTAAAACAAAGTACATGCCTGTTATGTTATCAACTATCACAAAGTCTTGTTAATTACATGTAGATAGTTCTTTGTACGTACCTATTAATTGATATTTTTTACCTTTGTCTACTTCACTTATGTAAATTATTAAGTATAACTGGGAATATTAAATTTCCTTTAACACTTTGATTTAAGTACGAACATTATTATTGGAGTATTTTGAATGCAGAAATTACGTACAATAAAGTTTGTAACCACGCACTAGAGTCCCATTATCAGATTGAACGATTCGCCGCTAAGTATTGAATATGCAAAAATGTTATAATTTTTTATTTGACGAAATTGATTATACACTTTATTCGGTTTTATTTCGATAGTTTAACTACAGGTTAAAAAACTAGCGTGTAATGTAACTTTAAAACGATTAGCAGATACGCTAAAAAATACAAATAAATGCATATTACTTACGATATCATACCCCTTTTCTTTATGAACAAGCCTCTAATTTGCCGATGGCACATGATGGAGCAGTTGCATTTATTTCAAACTGCCTAAAACACAGGCAAGTAATAATAAGTTATCCAACATTAGACTCTTTGCCGGCTAAGTTCATATTTATGAACTTTTATAAACCGGCAAAGCGCCTGAGCTTGGTAAACCGATCGTCTTTTCATAAATAAGAAACGCGCCTGCTCGTATCTTTATAAAGTCAATATTATAGACGCCTAACGTTAAGCCAGTGGCAAAGGTACAAAGCAGTAAATTTAAAAAACGAAGAGTGAAGGCGCAAATCCTATTTAGAATAGACTAGATATTTAAAAGTCAACTTAAAACATATAACCATAAAACTTATATTCATTTGCAGGTGCTGGGAGATTGGTATGTAGTGGAATATTACGCGAGTGCTGAAGAGGCTCTTTCGTATAGTTGTATGAAAGCAGTTTTCACTGAAGACGACCACGTTCCCGCCCCAGGTTTGTAAATGCTGCAAAATTTTCTGGAAACTTGCTAAGCTATCATTATAATTTTATGTCACCTACATATATTCTATACACATATTCTATTCTATATATTTTAAAAGTGGGTAAACCTAGAAACACAATTATGAGATCGAAATATTGTATTCTAGTCAAAGCTATAGATTACCAATAACATGGTCTAAAATACAATATCACATCAATATAACTAACCAATTTAAGCAAAATTTGGAGTGGAGGTGGAGGTAGTTAAGTCGGACTCGAACCGACTAAAACTTACGCCGTCTTGGTTCTTTGGTGGCCGGAGGTGAGATTGCCGAAAGCATATCTCTCGCACCCGGCAGACCCAGAACCATCTCTTCCGAGATGACCCCTTCGGGTTGTGAAAACTTAAGGACACTTGGATTTTTATAAGACGAATCTATTGATAATCTAGTTCTCGCAAATTTATTCAGCCCACAATTATGTTAAACATTTTAATATACGTACTTAAGCATGATAAATATGTACCTAGTTTCTATATAATTGTTAAATATTTAACTGCTACTCATAAACCTAGTATAATATTAAGGCAAATGTTTCTTATCTATTTCATATTGTTCCTCTTGTTGCCATAAAAACGTAGCCGGATTTCCAGCCCAGCCGATACTCATAATTGCGATTTCTCGACTAGCATGGGCTCATTTAACCATGAAGGTGTTTTTCAGTGATTACTGATTGATTGAAAACTAGTAGGTAGGTACTGTAAATGGATACTTTGATAATTGAAGTTAATTGTGTAAAATAGGCTACCTTTTATCCTATTAACACCAATATTTAAATACCAGAGCATGATATTGAATCAAATAACACCTCATTCTTTACGATCTGATCGGTTGTTGCTAGGATACTTTGTATCCATGTATATTTGTCTTATAAACAGTAGTAACAAAGTATTGGATCGTGATTATTATTATCATGGGTGGTATACCTAGTGTTATAAGGTGCCTTAGTGAATAAATTACAACTATTCTATTATAAATAAAAATATAAAGCAAGGTATGTGCAAAACTGTAGCACAGAATAGGTAATGGTACTGTAGGTTCAGGCGTCAAAGAATTCCTCCCCTTCGACGTCAACCGTTACGTATATTATGTACATAAAAGTAGAAATAAAGAAATAATTAGTTAAAGTTATTTGAAAACTATTATAGTCAATGAAAAAGTTACTCAATCAAAATTTCAGATTTGTTTGAATTTGTTTGACATTAGTACCTATTATTTTTTATTTCATGGTCCACAAACTAATAAGAAATGTCGCACCATAATAATATTGTTTGTACTGTTGATTGATGGCGCTTGGTGGAATCTGCTACACATTATTGAGTAAGACAGTTTGTACTTTTTCACTATATTGTATAATATAGTGAAAAAGTACAATGTGTACAAAGTACAAAGTGCAAAGTAATGTAATACTGTAGTACATTTTCTAGAAGTATTTAGATTATGATACATTTTTCAGATGGTACAGTAGAATGGACGCCAGGGGTGACTATGAACTTCACTTATCGTTTTGCTGATGACCCTCTTGGTGAAAACCTCCTTGGTAATATTACATGGAAAGTGGACCTGAATGAACCAGCTCACTGGATGCACGCTGAGAAAACATGTAAGAATACTGCTAATCAATCTAAGATTAGCTTCCTATACTCGCATTATGGGCCGGTTCGACCAAACGCGAGTAAAGTTTATTCCTAGAATAAACAGCCAATATGTGGGTGATATTGCCTGTTTTTTTTATACCATTTGTGTGGCAGACAAGCACATGGCATACCTGATGGAAAGTGGTTGAGTACCGCGGCCTATGGACATATGCAACACCAGGGGCGTTACATTAGTGCTGCCTACCCTAAAGAAAACCTTCTAATGCCCTTCTTGAAGAACCCCATATTGTAGTTGCTTAGGAAAATCACGGCAGAGAGTTCATTTCACAGCTTGAGGGTAGGTGGGATGTAGTTCCTTTCCTAACGCACGGTACAGGAATAAATTTTTCTCGCGTTTGGTCGAATGTACCATAAATAGTGTGATACTACCAGATGTTCATCTTTCTTTCTTCTTGAAAAAGGGCTGGTGAAAGAGATGTGAATCCATTCACACCTCACCCAGTGTTCCATCAACAACTATGTACCTATAATATACAACTATATAAATTGTATCATTGTTAATGTCCGTAATCCGAACCTCTTTCAAATGGCATGGCAAAGTCTCGGACTGAACCTTCCCCTTACAATTAAGCGAGGTGAGAGAAGTCAGTAAAGTCTTATTATGTATCCTATGAAAAATACCTCCACTAAAGCCTAAACTATTACACTAAGGAGTTCTTCGAAAAGGGTATTAGAAGGTTCTAACAGTGTGACACCCCTGATGTTGCACACGTCCATTGGCCATTCTCGTAAGGTGGGTCGTATGTTTGTCTGCTACAAAAGTGGCAGTGTATATCGTAATTGGTGTTTATAATTTCAGATGACGGTATCTACAACACGTATGTGCTAGACACAGAATACAATACATGGGCTCTTTTGCTCCACTGTGCTGAACAGACGGAAGGTGCTAGATATCTAAGTGCTTTCGTTCTGTCAAGGAAAACTTCCCTGCCTAAAAATGTTATGGCGTACTTGAGAGATAAACTACCGAGGTGAAGAAGAATTCACACTATCCATATTCTTTATTATAAATACGAAAGTGAAACTGTTTCTCTATCTGTATGCTACGATTTGACGTCTAAACTACTGATCCGACCGTGATAAAATTTGGTACAGAGATGAAATAGAGCTTGGGAAAGGCCATAGGCTACTATTTATTCCCAAAAAGGGGGTTTAAAGAGTTTTAGCAAGGGATGATAAAACTTAGCGGTAGCCTAGTGGTATGGGTAATGGACTGCTGAGACGAGGTCTCGGGTTCGATCCCAGGTTCACCATGGCACACACCAATGACTTTTCGATGTTTTTCGAAGTTATGTGTGTATTTATCGCAGGTTTATAAGTGCCCGGTTAATGGCAATAGGCTCGCCACCTATTACATTGGGACCTAAACATAAACTGGCGAAATGTGGGTGCTAGCACCTCTGCCTACCCTTTCGGGGAATACAGGCGTGAGTTTATGTTATGTTATGTTATGTATGATAATTTGTACGAATGTAAAGATAACCTGATGAAATTTGCACAGATAGATTTGAGCTAGGGAAACTATGTTTGGTCGCGATAACTACAGAGGCGGAGCTGCGGGCAACAACAGGTCTTATATCTATTGCTAATGATTTACACATGCTATGGTATTCGCGTCTTGAACGGCATGTTGAGCTATCGATCTGTTGCCATACGAACATCTGTGTCACACGTTACGGTAGTTGAAGGCCTGAAAAGTTCGACAACTTGATCTCTTTTGTTGAATTGGTCGCAGTTGAAATGGCACTGTAATAGTCCATGGTTCGTGAAGAAATACTAATTATAGGAACAGGTCGTTACAATTTTACCATATAAAAAAAACTGTAGAGCCTATATTCTAGCACGATAATCTACTTTTAACTCGATTTGAGGTCGATCGATCTGAGGAAAGATTGCAGTCATGATAACAGTTCATTGTGAGAGTCGATATTTCGCGATCATCGTAAGCTATAATATTATTACAAATACATTTTTGGACTTCGTTTAGTCAGACCCGAACTAAAACCCTATTACGCTCGTGCGCTAGTCTCTATAATACAAAAAAATGTGTTCCTTTATTGAATGTCTTCCGCAGGTACGACGTAGACATCAATTACGTGTTCCCAATAGCGCACAAGGACTGCTCGTCGAAGCCTGCTAGAGCCGACTACACGCCGATTTTGGTGGAAGTTGACAGCAAAGTGCCTAAGAAGCCTGGAGTTAGCTATAATTTAACTTCTGGCCGTTGATTTGAAAAGTCCCTTTTATGAATGTAAATTTAAGTCAATTATATAACTAGTAGTGTATGAGGAGGATATCCAGAATATATTTTATTATATTAAAGATTGTTTTCTTAATATGTTTTACACCTTTGATTAATTAGTTTATTTAGAAGTTTTCCATCCTATAATTTATCTATACTAGTGAGTAATTGTAGTTTAGATGGAGGTTGTAGAGTAAAATTTGGTGTAGCAGCGAGAATAGTGTATTTCTTTTATCGACTCTCGAGGAAAATTCTGGAGAAAAATAACAAAGAACCACAACACAGAGAGAAAAGAATGACATCTTATCTATTCTGTGGTGACATGTAAAGAGATGCCAATTAGCACTAGAGTAAATTTTTCATTTTAGAATATTCATAAAATAAAATTTTACAAAATGTTATATAGTGGTAAGAATGTATTTCTATCTTTGACAATGTTTAGTGATGTAATCTCTAACAGATATTCAGTCAGAATTATCACTGTATGCTTCCATATTTTTGCTAAAGATTGTTTTTATGGGATTATAGCACAGATTAAATAATAAAATAAGCAAGTAAAATTTAACTGAAGTAGATCAGCGTTTGATATTTATTTTATACAAATTCGGGACTTAAAAATAATTATAAATATTCTAATATAGCTGATAGATGCTAGCCCACTTGTCGCTAATACACTGTACAATCTGTGCATAATGCTCTGTAAATGGGATTAGTTCTAGGAATTATAACAGAGTCATATTGAAGAGCCCTACGCAAAAAATACTCGAAAATATGACACATAAAACATAGTGTATTCTTTTTTAGGATTAGTTCCATAAATATTAAGGTTACGTTTTTATAGTTTGACGTCCGCATGAATGAAGCAATTTCAATATTGAATATTCGTTCAAAGAACTGATAGGGCACGCATTGTTCCATAGTATAATAATTATTAGTATGCAGCGTAGTTGGCGTCTGAACACACACAGGCTATTAACAAATACATTCTTATATCCATATTATGTTATGACATTCAAACTTGACCGTGTCTAAAAGTACCGACAATAGCCGTGCAAAATTTAACCATCCGTGTAGAACATATTGTCAAGCTTTGGAGAATTAGAATTTCCAGTCATAGATTAGAAAAAAATAGACATGCTTAATCACAATCCGAGGGAAATACCTTATTGGGCCACTTTACTCCTCGGCATTTGGGACCCGAAACGGCATGCGGTTTTAGTCAGAATATCTGCTCATTGATGAGTTCCAGCGCACCCTGTCCTTTCTAAATTTGCGGTTGCCACCGTACCTTCCAAAAACCAATATAATGAATATTTAATACCTTGCCTAGACATTCTATACAATACCAAGTGCAATGTATGTGCAGGCAGTGTATGAAATGATATTTAAAAACCAATTTCTGAATGGTTATAAATAGAAACAGGAAGGTTAATGCGGGAGCTCCACTTCGTTACGCTCCCGCCTTAGCCTATAGCCTTTAAACCTATATCTGTCCAGGTTGGGGTGCGCAATATCGACACCATGCAATTTGACTTGGATAGTTTGAATGAATTTTTTATAGCATTTATTATGCTAACTGTTAAGTTCGAAAAACATTGGAAAAGATGAAATGCCCAAGTGAGACTCGAACTCACGACCTTTCGCTTACAGGGCGACTGCTCTGCCAACTGAGCTATTGAGCACCACTTGAATCATTCCAAATGTTCCTTCTCTTTATATCCGTCTATAAGGGCGACGGTGCAGCCATCTACCAACATTCTTACGAACTGTTGGAAACAATGAATGATTTTTCAACCATTTTTAAACATTGAATTTTGATGACTGCGCCCAAATATTTGAATGAATTTTTTATAGCATTTATTATGCTAACTGTTAAGTTCGAAAAACATTGGAAAAAAAATGGCAGAGCAGTCGCCCTGTAAGCGAAAGGTCGTGAGTTCGAGTCTCACTTGAGCATTTCATTTTTTCCAATGTTTTTCGAACTTGACTTGGATAGATTAGGTTAGAAGGTTGACGGAGCTCCCGCCTAGCCTTCATGATTTTTTTTTTTTATAACCATCTAGAAATAGGTGTTCCACAAAACTAATAAGTTGACCGATGCGCATTGATAAATATAGAACAAAATCGATTTATTTTACACATTGCCGGTGGAACAGTAGACATTCTACACAATGCCTAGGCAAAGTATGTAATGAACAATAATATTCATAATAAGTATTTCATACATTGCCTGATTGCGCCCGGTATTTTATACAGTGCCTAGTTATTGTATAAAGTACTGCATTTTACACATTGCCGATTACGTTACAATAATTTTTTTGTAAATTTTTTACAATAAAACTATTGTAACGTAATTTAAAAATGTAAAAAACACTCGTAGTTACCTATAACATAGACCTTCCTTTACTTTACCGGATGCTCAATATGCGTAACAATTTTCATGTTTTCTATGAATCGGAAACAATAAAACAATGTGCAATTTGGTTGCTATACAATAACCGGTTCTTTTTATTACTTCACTAGTTCCTCTTGTACACCGCAAGGTATCTGGTAAACAGGTGCAACATTTTTAGTGAACATTGAAGGCAACTTTCGTAAACTATGCGATTACCAACTCATTATTCTGAGTAGGAGCGTGGTTCAAATAGGTACAGTAGTAACCTGAAAGGACGTGTTTCATTAGATCTATCCTGGAACTATAGAATGGGACAGCTAAGAATTCAGAAAAAAGTTAACATGTTCGCATCAGGTGTTCAAAAATAGTTCTAACATATTGCTGAATATTTTATATTTTTCCTGAAGCAAGGGATGAGTACACGAACTGGAAAGAGTTAAGAAAACGACATTATAGGTAGATGAGTTGTGTTGCCAACCCCATGGGTGGTTATGTCTCGGACTGACTAAAACCGCACTCTATCTCCAGTTTCAATCTCAATTACCGGGTTGTAAGGTTACCTAATAAGGAATATCCCTCTCACCCGGCTGAACTTTCGCCTTGTATAGTTTCAAGATGGCTCCCACGGACGTGGGAAGCCCTATATCCCCACAAAACCCTGCAATGAAGGGAGGCGACCACCGGCACATGAACGCAATGTTACCCCCACGTGACGTAACACGTAGCCTCCGAGCAACCAATAGGGCCATCTAGCCTCGACCAAAAAAAAGCCGCGGGCCGTGTAGTCTCCCCCCATGGGGTGAGAGTACTTCCCGAGGAGGGCTAGACCGTAAGAGATGGCCCTGGGTCAGCCGGGATGCGAGAGATATGTCGATGACAACCTCACCTCCGGCCTAGCACCACGACCCACGTCGGCTTGCGGTTTTAGTCGGTTCGAGCCCGACATAACTTCCCCTTCCGGCTCCGGCAGGGGGGGTATCCGAGGGGATTTACGCACGAAAAAAAAAAAGAGTGAGAGTAATTTCGCCACCGTTGCCCAAGGTGCAAAGCACGATAGTATCGGACGACGCACCCTACTAAAATTAGTACACCTTAATTTATGCCTCCTTTTTTCCACTCTAAGATATATTTCTAAGTGACACGATATAACCTCGAGCAGAGCTACACTAGACTACTGTATTATTTATTACTAATTAGGTAATTTAAATTATCAGGAATTCAAAATGAATGATGGTTGTAATTTTATTATTTTCCAAAGCTAGACAACGCTTGTAACCTCCACAATGTGCGGTTTTATTCGCTCCAGTACCTCCTAATAACCGGTAATGTGTATCAAGAATCACCAGCTTATAAAAACTTCACTTTAATTGATTGATTTTTAATTTGCCAACACTTGTTGTGTAGGCTGCGCACTATCCCGAAGAGGGCCAGACCGTAAGGGATGGCCCTGGGTCAGCCGGGGTGCGAGGGATATGTCGAAGACAACCTCACCTCCGCTCTGGCAGCACGACCCTCAGTCGGCGTGCAGTTTTAGTCGGTTCGAGTCCGATATAACCTGACCCGGCGGAGGAGATATCCGTGGGAATTTCCACACGGAAAAAAGGCTGCGCGCCAAGATCGAGATAGATGGCCCTGGGTCATCTTTCATCTGTAAACTTCTGTGACTTTTCTTTCAAATTTCCTGAAGTAGGTAATTCTCAATTAACTGCTATATATTGGGAATTACTTAAAATCTAACAACAATACTATGTAAAAGGAGTATATGTATTATGGACTACCACATAGTTCACTTGTTGCGTACCTAAAGATCCAATCATTGCCTAAGATAGTTATTCTGAGCTTCTGAACTTTACAAGAAGTAACTGAAATGAAAGAAGAAAGAAGAAGAAAGTTTTTTTATTTGGGACATCGTAGATATGATTTTAGCTTTTAGATAAATTGTTTTTTTTTTCTTACACTGTGCAAACCCCAAACAGGGCCCCATCTCAGCATAAAATGCTGGGTACACCGCACCGGCAGTATACGCAGCGCTGGTTTTCAGATGGAGCCGCTAGTTGGTGTTGACGCCAGGCACATAGTTCACTGTCCGAGTATGATGTGTTGACGAAATGATATTGATATGCGTGCCAGCGATTCTACTAATTACAGTAATTAAACAGTTTTGAAGTGCATTGTATGACTGATGTTCTATTTAGGCGGTTGATCGAAGTATAAGGCATTATTTCTTTCCAATGATTATAGGGTAATATGAAGTACCCTTTGACTTTGATTCCCTTATTAAGGGCGTCAAAGGCAGAACAGATCTCATATACGAGTAATATCAACGACACGCGTTTCGGAAAAAGATCTTACAGACAGACAAATCAAAAATTTGTCATACTTCCTACCTTTTCCCACTCAGTTGTGATGGGTTTACGTCGAGAAGGTATAGAGAAGCTACTAGCATTTACGTAACCTATTGGGCTTTTAATTGCTCCAACTGCCCGTAGCAAATACCACAGCTGTTCATATGGTAACTGAACCAACGGCTAAACGTACTCTCCTAGGTACGGGCAGATCTCAGTGTGATAAAAACTGATCAACAAAAATACTTTCAATTTGGTTATTTGGTATAGGCACAAAATACAGTAAAGTATGTTTTATTTCCACCTTATTGTAGAAGTGCCTAATTCTTTTCATGATTGCAGACACCATAACATAACTATGCGAATGCATAAACATCAAGATATTTAATGAAGGTAAGTGGTCCTCGGCCCTGAATTAAAACTTCGTCCTTAACGCCTATCCATATAGAGAATAAACATTGTGTAGTGTATGTGTATAATACATGCTGTATATTCTTTGGCAATGTATTAGTAATTCAGGCGTTTGCGTAAAGCCTTGGTTATAAGTATGAAAGGAACTGCCCGTACGTTTTTCATGATAATATCACAAACATGGTTGAGGTACGAGCGTGTGTCTATTTTTCTGTGATTTTCTTGTGTTTGAACGTCGTTAGTGGAAAGGTTAGTAGTGAAAACATACTTATAAACACAATATTTGATTTTATTTAACTTACTAAAAATATTAAAATTATACTCTTATTAATGTTAAAAATGTGAAAGTTTGTGATGTTGGCTACTCAATCATGCAAACAGCTGAATCTGGCAAAAATTCGGAACAGGAAAAGGTTTTTTTTTATTTACATCTCTTCATAGGACCCACAGCCACTAAGTATAAAAATGTAAAATCTATCAATCTGTTACAATCTGTCCTCAGATAAATCGCAATTCTAGCTGAGTATCATTCTATAATACGGGTCTTAGAGTCAATAAAATTATAGATTGAGGACTTACCTGTTACAATTTTGTTCAGGCTGTGAGCTGAAAGATAATTTTATTCTATAGTAGTTACGTAATTAATAAAACGGTTCGTTATAGTCACATATAACACGGACTACTTTTTAAGCCATTGGTTGTGGGAATGGTGCGGCCACGTCTTGCAGCAACCGCCCAGCTATGTGGGTAACAAATGCCTGGCAATGGCACCCCCACCGGGTCCAGGTAGAAGGGGTAGGCCCAAGAAGTGCTGGCTTGGCGTCGTGGAGAGTGACATGCGTGCAAACAGTCTCACTACCTAGAACGCCCAAGATCGTGCGAAGTGGAGGAGGAAGAGCTGGAAGGCGGACCCTGAGCACCGAGGACACCTTGGCCCTGATGCAATCAGGACTAACGTCTTTGTATGGATGATGATCGTTGTGGGAACGGGATCAGAATACCACGTGGGCGGATCCATGGACTCTTAGTAACAATCATACATTTAACATAAGTATCTTGTTCGCTCATGTAACAAATATTTGGCCGAAGACAACCTGGCCGCATAACATTCCGCCTTAAGAAATGGAGGCACGATCAATATTTCTTGCTTTTTTATAAATATGCGAAATTTTAACAGCATTTATCATGCTAACTTTACAATTCGATTAACTAAAAATGAATTGCTCAGATGGGCTCTACCTGAGCAATTCATTTTTTCTGATGAAATCGAATTTATATGGATACTTAGCATACTTAATGCTGTAAAATTTATTCAAGTATATTACGGATACTATCAATAAATAATGAATTTTACCTACTATATTATGTGCATGGTTTCGTTCGGTTTTGTTTTTTTTTTGCTGTGATGGTACATTTCGATCCATCTCCAATTAGGTATCTGGTCTGTACTGTGAACTATTAGGTCATAATTATATTGCATAGCAAAATCAACCTCACGGAATTATGATCCTAATCGGTCAAGCAGTTCAAAATTTCCTTGATCTTGATCAATAATTGAACAAAATCCATACTAATATTATAAATGCGAAAGTAACTCTGTCTGTCTGTCTGTCTGTCTGTCTGTCTGTATGTTACGTTTGGCCGCGATAAGCGACATCCACGCGGGCGGAGCCGCGGGCAAAAGCTAGTATGTTATAAAAGGTTCCAGTCATCCACTTAATCAAACCCAGGAAGCAGCAAAATCCAGCAAGACCTAACGACACAGTGAGCTCAGTCTGCGTAAATAGGAAAACCAATAATTCACCATGATTCGGGTATTTTGAGATAACTTATACTTCAAAGTATGTGACAACTACCATCATGAGTCACACCGCGATCATGGCTGATGAAGAGCAGCCGAAACGTCGGTTTAAAAGTAAATAATATCAAATATATCGCCATAGAATCCGTAAAAAGTGGTTATATTTCAATGAGTGACATTCGCGGAAACTTTAGAAAATATTATATTATAAAATAACTAGCTGTCCCGGCGAACTTCGTACCGCCAATTTTTTCCTACCCTCGTGGCGTCAGATCCTGTTCCCGCTGCACCATTTAGGGGGATGAAAAATAGATAATAATTAAATGACGATTGATCATTTTTCTACCGGAAAGAAAAAATGATTAAATTACTAAAATGGCTATTAAAAAATAAGGGTTGATCGTAGAAGGGTGAAAATTGAGGATTGTATGTATTTTTTATGTTGTATCATAAAAAAATAGAAATTAAAAATTTTGTCTAAAAAATAAAAAATAAAAATTTTGGGGTGGAACCCCTAACATTTAGGGGGATGAAAAATAGATGTTGGCCGATTCTCAGACCTACTCAATATGCTCACAAAATTTCATCAAAATCGGTCAAGCCGTTTCGGAGGAGTATGGCAACAAAAACTGTGACACGAGAATTTTATATATTAGATTTAAATTAATGAAGAAAGTCTCTTTCAGCCGATTTTTGGAGCTATGTTTTGCGATTTATTCTGCGAGGATGACGACGGTACTACGACAACTACTACTAGTGATAGCTTTGACCCGTGGGATGTTTTCTGCGATAGCTGTGGCCCGACCACGCCCACAGCAGCTACCACTGCGGCCCCACCACCCCCTGTTACAAACCCTATGCCAGCACCGTGGAGTGTCATAATACGTAAGTTTTTATTTTCCCCACAATATTCGTCGTTTATAGGGTTAAGTACAAGGAAGAAGTAGGCGAAGTGTGAGACAGGCGCGATCCGAGGATTCCATACAAAACTGGATTGAGCAATCAGCTTATGGTACACAAACTGCAATATTTTTTAATTGTGTTGACTTAGAAGTTTGATATTTGCAGACGTTACAGATTATTTCATAATAGTCTGTCTGTCTATCTGTATGTTACGTTTTCACGCCTAAACCACTGCACCGATTTTTAGGAAATTTGGTATAGGGGTAGATTAGACCTTGAGAAAGGACATAGGATATGTTTGGTCGCGATAACCGACATCCCCGCGGGCGGAACCGCGGGCAAAAGCTAGAATTTTATATTTTCACATTGTCGACATGACTACCTAATACCTTGTATGGTATCAGTATATATGCCCATCTGAAACTATCATATAAACGGGTTCGTCTGGACATACTTCCCGAAACTATAAGCGTTCTGTTCTATATTTTTATGCTACTTAAGTGATAACTGATAATGTCTACGGCGACCTTGATGGATTGATGGAGTGGCAATGGTGAGGGGTCCCTACAAGATGATTCTAGATTCTTGTTCTGCAAAGGGAAGCCGTGGCAGAAATGGTTACATTTATACTACAAGATTTCTACCGGCTTGCGTATTGAAGATTTTCTCACTTCGCCACTGGATAGTGGTTATATGAAAATGTACAACACTGTAAGAACCTTCTGATCGAAGGTCACTGTAAGAAGCACCTCATATTGTAGTCGCCTGAAGAAATCACATCAGGGAGGACATTCCAGTCTTTGTCATACCTCTCTGTGCGCAACATTTACGTTCGCAGGGTGTGAGGATTGTTTCTACACAATGCCTTAAAAATCAAACTTTTATGCCAGTACAATCAAAAGATACAGCCATTTACATCACTGATTAGAGAGTTAAAATCTATGGGGTAATTCCTAGGAGTTACGGGGAGACCCCGAAAACCGTAAAAAAAGTAGTCGCAAAAAATAGATTAAAAACTTTTTGTAATGTCATCTATAATATTATCTTATAGAGCACAAAGCGTAATTTTTTGTAGCTATGATATAAAAAATGTACATTGTTCATGATCTATTGTGGTATTTCACAATAATTATATTTTTTTTGTTCCGTACAGCAAGTTGTATGTTATCTACGTACATGCCGTCACTTTTTTCTCAATATCGGTGTTAGCGGGTTTTCCAAAGGAGCCTTAAAGGCAATTTAAAAAATAACTTTTCTCAAACCGTCTCCATATAAGTGTATTTTAATAAAGT
This sequence comes from Eilema sororculum, assembly GCA_914829495.1. Taxonomy (NCBI): domain Eukaryota; kingdom Metazoa; phylum Arthropoda; class Insecta; order Lepidoptera; family Erebidae; genus Eilema; species Eilema sororculum. The sequence goes on along the minus strand of OU618545.1, from coordinate 6,877,053 downwards.
AATTTTAGTCAGTTTATGCGATATAATATAATGTAATAATGAAAATATTTATTATTTCAGCTGCATCACCAAATGCAATTAATTTAACCATGTGGAATAATCCTGCTACAAGTGGATCCTGGTTTATGAATATGATGCCTTGGGGTGGGATGCAAGCTCCGGCTATGCCAACACCGGCTGCTCAAGTAGCTACAACCACAGCAGCAGCTGCTGCTGCAGCGACAACTGCTGCAGCAGCGACGACTGCTGCTCCCGCCGCCGCTGCAACAACTGCAGCCCCAGCAGCGACGGCTGCTCCAGCCGCTTAGTCATAACCATTACCTTTCTATAGTTGTTAGTCTCTACCTTTTACACATCGTGATGTTATACCTACTATGTGTCATGTAAAAAGTCAGTGTTTGCATAGTTAGAATAACATCTAATCTTGAAGACTTATTATTAGTTAACGAATAATTGTTAGTAAACAAGTATTATGATGATTTTGTAAATCATTGTTTTTTTTTTCAATAAAAAGAAATTATTTAAAAATTGAGCACATTTATATTTATATTTTACAACAATATTATTTAGTTCATGTATTAGTCGCTGAGATGATGATAGTTTAAAAGCTGTTAGCTGTTATTAGTACCTAATTACAGTCTAATAAGAAGTAGGTATAGATCTGCCTATTTACTATTGAGAGTTACAATTTTATACAAGTAGGCTTGGCCTGGCACCAAAAGAAAACGGTAACTCTTTTAAAATCTTCATTTTTTATTAGACCACAGAATCCTACTAATATGTACACGCGAAAGTTTATATGATGGATGGATGGACAGATGGATGTTTGTTACTCTTTCACGTCTAAACTCAAGTACTAATTTTTCTCACCTTTTAAACCTTCCCTAGACTTCCACGAACATTTCAAAACCAAAATTGGCCAAATCGGTAAAGGCGTTGTTGAAATATAACATTACAACGAAAAGTGGCATTGATTTTTATATATAATATTAATATTTATTATTAATATTAATAGATTAAAGTTATATTACGTACGGACAATAAGATTCTACTTCAACCTAACTATTTTTGATTCCTGGAAGAATACAAATCACAATACTCAAAGTTGCCACTTTGTGTACATGGATATTTATCAGTTACCAGATACCAATTAAGTAAGTATGTCAGATAAAATATAACAACATCAGGGAGATTCAGTGACTTTGGTTCTCTATTTGGCTAGCCTAGTGGGGCAAAGCGGAAGTATCCGTAATATCTATTATCTTCAAAATATACAGGATGATTTTATAGTCATTCCGGATAAAAAAAATCCAGATAAAAAAAGCCCCGTACATTTTTCCTTTCACCTCAACATTATTCCCATACATAATCAAAAAACCAAAAAATTTTTCGCCAAATGAATACTTCCATATGATTTTGCGACCGAAACTGTGCCCTAATTCTTTTTAACCGATACGACTATAAAATCACCCTGTATAAGTTGGCGGGCAGACTATTTTGAGGAAAGGTTATATTATTTGGATTCGGTTTCAGGGAGAATGAACAAATCTCCCCCAGCATCATCGTTCAAACTAAAATCTATTTTATAAACTTCATACTAATCTTGTTCTTCTAAAGTTTACTATACTGTGAAATTAAACCGCACTTTCATTACACATTAAAGGATCAGGTGTGCTATATGTACCAAACATAAATGTGTATAACCTGACGAAGTTAAAGTTAATGGACTGGAAATTTGGTCGGCTAATAGTGATGAAATATAAAGTTTCCTGGCTTTATTGCGACACTCTCGTAAGTGAGGTAGTAATAATAAATTTTGACATAACCTACCCATGAGATAATTGATCGGATAAGTAGGTGGATAACATTATAACCCGACTAGCTTTTGCCCGCGGCTCCGCCCGCGTGGAAGTCGGTTATCGCGACCAAACATAGCCTATGTCCTTCCTCAAGGTCTAATCTACCCCTATACTAAATTTCATCAAAATCGGTTCAGTGGTTACGGCGTGAAAGCGTAACATACAGACAGACAGACAGACAGACAGACAGACAGACAGACAGACAGACAGAGTTACTTTCGCATTTATAATATTAAGTATGGATTGCGCTATGCCTATAACTTACGATCTAGCATAGCTTTTTTTTTCCGTGCGGAAATCCCCTCGGATACCCCCCCTGCCGGAGCCGGAAGGGGAGGTTATGTCGGACTCGAACCGACTAAAACCGCACGCCGACTGTGGGTCTTGGTGCTAGGCCGGAGGTGAGGTTGTCAAAGACATATCCCTCGCACCCCGACTGACCCAGGGTCATCCCTTACGGTCTGGCCCTCCTCAGGAGGGGGGGACAACTCGCCCCCGGAATGGGGAGGCGCACTATTCAGCGCGCCGCCGTCGTGGCCTGCTTCTGCTGGGGTGACAGGCGCCTCCACCCGTCACCCCCAGGCCCGCGCTCATGGGGGACGGAGGTCAGTCAGTGCCCTCCGACGCCCGAGTTGCCTGCGTGCGCGGGCGGCGCGATCCGTGAGTCTTTCTCGCTCGCGCCGCCTCTGCGATCTAGCATAGCAACAACAAAATAAAGTGCTTGCCACCTACATTCCACATTCCACAACATTCTACACAACGCTATCTAGACCCATGGTAAGCTTAACTGGCTTGTGTTATGGAACCTAGTATACGGATAAACATACTTAGATACTTATTTTAAATAGCCATATTCATGCATTTTTTTTTTTTTTTTTTATCGTGCGATAAATCCCCACGGATACCACCTCCACAGAGCCGGTGGAGGTGATTATGTCGGACTCGAACCGACTAAAACGCACGCCATCTTGGGTCCTTGGTTGCCGGAGGTGAGATTGCCAAAAGCATATCTCTCGCACCCCGACAGACCCAGGACCATCTCTTTCGAGATGGCCCCCTTCGGGTTGTGGGGACCAAAATGTCCCCATCTAGCCCCGGTTACGGGGAGGCGCACTTTGCGCCGCCGCCGCGGCCTGCTTCTGCTAGGGTGACAGGCGGCTCCACCGGTCACCCCCAGGCCAGCGCTCATGGAGGACGGAGGTCGTCCTGCGACCTCCGACGTCCGGTTCGCCTTCGCTCTGCACGGGCTTCCCGGGCCCGGAGTCTGGTCCGGACCCGACCGGCCGCCTCCTTCTCGAGCATTACTTGCTCGCAGAAGGAGGCGGCCGCACCCCAAGCGTTTGCGCATCGTACCATCGCTGTGAGCAATGTGACGAGTGTGAGGACTCCCACCCCTAGAGCCGCCACTAGGACCCGCCTCGGCGTGTCCCACGCCGGGCACTCGGTCAGCGTGTGCAGCTCTGTGTCCTCGCTCGCATCACAGTGATGGCACTCGGACGTTGGCTCCTTCCGGATCCGACACAGGTAACTCCCGAAACACCCGTGTCCGGTAATCACCTGCGTTAGCCGGTACGAGAGGCTGCCGTGTGGCCTCTCTAGCCATTCCTCCATGATGGGTCTTACCGCCGCTATTACGGCGTGCCCTGCGCTTGGTCGCCCAAGTCGTAGCTCCCATTCCGCTACCATGTCCCTGTGGAGCTGAGACCTCACGGCCCGAATTTCTTCGGGCTCGGGTTCCCGTCCCTGCTCCCGCGCCTCCTTACGATACCGATATAGCATCGAAAGGGCTCTCGCATCCAGGTTCCACGGTAGGGATCCGGCAAGGAGACTCGCCGCCTCGAAGGATATCGTACGGTAGGGCCGGCTGGCCATTGCACGCTGCGGTCCACGCAGCAGACGCGCATTGTGGACCGTCAGGGTGTCCGCCCACATTGGGCACCCATATAGGGCCATGGACCGCACGACTCCCGCATAGAGTCTCCTGCAGGAGTCATCCGGCCCCCTCATGTTGGGCAGCAGCCGCCCCAAAGCGGCAGCTGTGTCCTTCAATTTGGGGGCCAGTCTTCGGAGATGCTCCCCGAAGTTCCACCGGCCGTCAAGCATGAGCCCCAGATATTTCATCTGGGCCTTGATGCCGATAGAAATGTCTCCCACTATGAGGCTGGAATCCTCCGGTGGCACGCGCCGAGGCCCATGAAAGAACATGGCCTCGGTTTTATGCAGAGCCACCTCGAGACCCAGCCGCCGAATCCGCTCCACGACTTGGGCAACCGCGGTCGTGGCCTTCAGGGTCGCTTCGCGGTATGTAGCCCCGCACGCCGTAACCAGCGTGTCGTCCGCATAACAAGTGACGGCGGCACCGTCTGCGAACTCACCGCGAAGCACCCAGTCATAACCGATGTTCCACAGTAGCGGTCCCAGGACCGATCCCTGCGGAACACCGCACGACATCTCTCGCCGACCGAGCCCGGTCGCACTTGGGTAGACGACTGCTCTCTCCGACAGATACGCCCCGACTATGCGGCGAAGGTAGAGAGGCACCTCGTGATACACGAGTGCCTCCCTAATGCAGCTCCAGGGCAGGGTGTTAAACGCGTTGGCGATGTCCAGTGACACCGCCAGCACCACCTCGCCCCGAGCGACGGCGTCCTTCACCAGAGTCCCCACGCGCATGATGGCATCCACGGTGGAGCGCCTCCGGCGGAAGCCATACTGGCCATCCGCCAGGTCAGGCCCCACTCTGGATAGGTGCTCGACGAGGCGCTTTGCAATCACTCTTTCAAAGAGCTTGCACACCTCGTCGAGCAACACTATCGGCCTGTAGGCGGACGGCGAGTCCGCCGGGCGTCCTGCCTTTCGGATGAGGACCAGTTTCCCCGTCTTCCACAACTTCGGAAACTGGCCTCGCTCCAAACATGCGCTGAGAAACCCTCTCAGTCGGGGCTCGAGAGCGTCTTCTTCGCCTAGAGCTAGGACCCACGCTCGGCCTGGAATGCCGTCGGGTCCCGGGGCGGTGTTCTTGGCCTTAAGCCTTAGCACCGCCAGCTCTAGCTCTACCCAAGTGACCTCGGGCACGTCGTCGTCATCCACGGTGGGTGCCATAGGCGACCTAGGTGGCGGAGTCATCTGCGGTGGAATATGTTCCACCGCCCGCGCTGGGAACAGGGAGCCAACGACTCCTCCGAGCAGCTCCGGCTGGAGACACCGGGTTAACGGTGGGGCCCGGGGGCGCAGCTTGCCCCTTACCATAAGGTAAGGCCGCCCCCATGGGTCCCGCTCCAGCGTCTCCAGCAGCTCCTTATGAGCTGCAGCCTTCGACTGCCTTATCGCCACTCGGAGGGCCTTTCTGGCCTCCCTGTACCCCGCATGAAGCTCCGCCTCTCGGGGCTCCGTATCTGCGGGGCGGCTACGCCTCCTTCGGAATCTGGTCCACCGGCGGAAAGCGATCACGGAGGCCTGTTATTCATGCATACTAATAATTTGCACTGAGCGGGGATCGAACCCGTGCCCCCTACATAGGTAAGCTTTTTTTCTCTTTCCTTCGATGCAATACTGTCTCGTAGACATTCAGCACGTGGTCAAAAATATAGGGGGAATCATGTGGGGCCATCAGTCCATTGACTGGCACCCGTTTCTTATTAACTGTTTAGACCTCTTGTCGTTTTCCTTTTAAGTCTCACGAATCCAGTATCAGCCTGCATTAAGTTTGAGGTGAGGTTGTTTGGGTGTGAACATAGGTAAGTAGTGTAGAAAAAATTCTTCGTGCAAGCAAAAATTGTGTAAAGTATATCAGTATTGGACGAACGGTACTTATAGGTGTATGTATCTGTAAGTCGGTTACCTAGAAATTTACGATATTTTCTGATAGTTTGCCCGGCTCTCTCCTCATCGTAAAGATTGATTGATTCTTGGTTTACGTGAACGATTATTCTGCGACCTCCAGTCCCCCCCAGAATACGTCGAGAATGTCGAGAACAAAAGCAAGTGCACCTAGTTATGGAGCTAGGTGAGGTTATTCGGGGCACAGAAGAAATGTGGATCTCAAAGATATGGTTGTTAACTAGCCTGCAGGTATTATGGAATCTAGAATGCGGACAAATATACTTAGATGCTTTTTTTGTAAATATAAACATAATATTATACATAAAAACACCCAGACAATGCAAATAGCCATTTCATGCTTACAAATATTTTTACTGAGCGAGGATCGAACCTACGTACGCCTCCTACGTAGCAGTCGTTTGTATTTCGCGGTATTTTTACATTTAGCCCGACGTTTCGGTTATATTTCAGCAGCCATGTTCGTGGGGTGACTAAAGATGGTACACACATATATATCACAATTTGGAGTGAACCATACAATGTATACGATAATTAAATCCTACATTACCTTCTCGTAAGTTTCAACACTCCCCTAGAAAATAGATTACCGAACTAAAAATTACGCACACCCAAATTACGAATCAATAAATTCTTTACAAATGCTATGTAGAAACAGAATGTTCAGTTAGTAAATTGGTAGAGGAAGTTTTGCATCACAGCGCGAAGCATTCAAACAACTACATATGTATTGTAAATTTCGTTCATTAGTAGGAATATTAGCTAAAGTGTTATTTATTGCCATTATCTGTTCAGACGCCGAAGCCGCAGTTAGCATGCAACATGCAAATTGTCTATATGCAATCTAACGTATACATATAATAGTTCAATATATAAGTGACGAAGTTTTAAACGAAGTGTTTTGACTAATGTTGTTGGAGTGAAATGAATCCTTTTGTTCCTGCGACTGATCCACACTACTTTACAAGGTAATAAATGAGGAGGTCCAGAACAAAAACCGATAAATCCACTTTTCATATTTTTACAGGAAACAGAAAAAACTGATTATAATATTATTAGTATATTAATTGATAAACTAGTATGGTGTCAATTTGGATTGCAGAGAGAGCTTTTAAATAGGTAATATGAAAAAAATCTAATGTTGATAGCTTACCCACAATTTTAGTTTCAAATTTGGAATTATCGGTTTTTGTCCCAACCACAATGCAATTATCGGGATTTGAACGGCTATGTTGTAATTATCGGCTTTTGTCCCGGAATTTTGTAATAACTTAGTCAATAAAATACATGCTTTATTGAATGAATAATTTTTTATGACAACTAATTACAAATTCTTACACTTCTTCGAGAGTATCATCAAATCAGCCTCGCGTAAACTCGGAGTCCTGAACAGAGTGAGACGTTTTTTCACGCCGGAGCAGCGGTGTCTTCTATACAAGACCCAAATTCGTTCCTGCGTGGAATACTGCTCACATCTCTGGGACGGCTCCGCAAAGCAATTACTAGATGCTCTCGACAGGTTGCAGCGACGTGCGGTCCGCATTATTGGGAATCCTGAGGTCACGAACACCCTCGAGCCTTTGCAGATGCGTCGAGATGTTGCGTCTTTGGCAGTTTTCTACCGTCTCTACCATGGTGAATGTTCTGACGAGCTCTTCCAATTAGTCCCACCCTCTCCTTTCCTACACAGGACGACACGTGCAGGGCTAAGATGCCATCCATATACGGTGCAGAGTATACCAGCAAGAACCAAGTGTTTCAGCGACTCATTCCTATGCCGCACCATTAAGACCTGGAACTCCCTGCCAGCTCACGTGTTTCCTTCTTCCTACAGTCCCGGGTCCTTTAAGCGGGGCGTGAAAAGGCATCTAACGAGGCTGTCAAGCTGAGTGCCACCACTGTTTCCGATGGTGACCCTCTTTCCAAGACTTTGCCTTTAGCTTAACATCAGGCGACGTGAAGTCAAATACTAAAACATTGTTTGTTTATTGTATTCCAGTCGTCACCCAAGTTTTTTAATGTCACCGTGCTGTCTGTATATGTCGTAATACTCTTCTTTGTGAATAATAACTGGTTTTTTTCTTATGTCCTTTTCTACCCTACCAATGACACGATCAGCTGGCAGAACAGACAGTCTTAAGACAGGATGACTGTTAATAAACGATTATTACCACAAAACTAAAAAAAAAAAACATTTGTCGGTAAATGCTCCGAACAGGAAAATATTTCGAAGAATTTGTATAGCATTTATCGGTATTAGCTCCAAAAATTAAAAAAATATATAAATATTTTGTCGGGTAGTGGTATTTATCGGCCTTTGGGACGGCTGTCCATGTTTGGAGTCATTTTTAGTACGGTTTTAACGGTATTTGCTGCAACCTGTTTGATGTATGATATGTATAAGTACTATGACCAACAGAAAAATAAATAAAAATTTAAAAAACCCCCGTCACAAAAAACACCAAAAAGTTGAAAATAAATGAATAAATTTTAATTCAACGGTTGCCATGTCGGGGGACCGTAACTGGTTAAGTACTCCTTTATATCGTAAGGTCCCCCGACATGGCAACCGTTGAATTAAAATTTATTCATTTATTTTCAACTTTTTGGTGTTTTTTGTGACGGGGGTTTTTTAAATTTTTAATTTAATTATTATTTTATACTTTTTAAATTGATCTACTAGTCAAGCTCTTTCATTTGATACCCATATTGAGGGAATTATAAAGAAATTTGTATTCCAACATGTTGTGGCGGCGGCCATCTTGGACCGATTTTTTTCAAACATAGCTAAGAACACTCCCGACTAATATACCTTTCAAACAAAAAAAACTAAATCGAATTCGGTTCATCCGTTTAGGTGCTACGATGCCACAGACAGACACACACACACACACACACACACACACACACACACACACAGACACGTCAAACTTATAACACCCCGTCGTTTTTGCGTCGGGGGTTAAAAAATGCTTAAGCCAAAAGTGGATTTATCGGTTTTTGTTCCGGACCTCCTCAAATGTAATGATACATTTTTGCAATAACTTATTTATCATTTTTTGAGGTCATTTAGAACAACTTTTAACAATTATGTATTGGATCCTCTTAGTTCTAACTCTCTTCATTTAATTCATTATACGATCTAAATGAATGAACAGTGTCCTTTGAATCGTGAGTAGGTATACCTATCTACTCCAAGAAACTTAAATACTTGATTACTTTAGCGCTTAGGTGAAAATTTTAGTGTGCTTTATCACAGTGGTGGGTGGCCTGTCAAATCATTGATTTGAGAGACTGACTATTTTAAAACAGACTGAACTAATTTAAATAATGCCGCGTGGTTCCCGGCAGAGTAGAATTTGGGCCACCCAATCTCTTCCCATACGGTGTCGTACAAGGCGACTAAGGGATAGAGCTGTTTAACATCGAACTGGTAAATACAGCCCAGACTTAGCCTCATATGCATGGCTCGAGTCAATGATAGTGCCAGGAATACGGCAATAGGCTCACCCCTTATTACGCGGGACCGAATAGGTACATTGATTGGAGAAATGTGGGTGTTAATTCACCTCTGCCTAACCCTCCGGGGATAAAGGCGTGATAATACGTATGTATGTATGTAATTTCTGTTTTCACTATTGTATAATATCATGGAACACGACAGTTTAAAAGTTAGTATGCATATGAAAGTTTAACGAACATTGCTATGATGAATTATTCAGGCGCGTTGTGAACATCTAAATTACTTTAAAAAATATTACAAACTCTATTATGCCGGATGTGCAGAAACTGGCCAGTTGTAGTGGGCCTGTGAGTTACATAAAAAGTAGCATGACAAGAATAATTGCATCGCACAACGAGCAATAGCTTAGGTACTTACTTTGTCAAATATAGGTTGATATTTATTTTTTTAATGGATTTTATGACATGGTAACTAGGGCCTTTATGTCAAGTCTTATTTTGTATGATATTACTTATAATAGTTAAAATGATTATTGATGATGACTATAATGAGTTAATGATGTTGATGGTGATGTTGATGACGATGAATGAGATGATTGCTGCCTCAGTAAAGTTGTGGGTACTAAAAGCTCCCTGCGGAGATTTGGATTGAACACGTAGAGTCACAATTCACTGTAATAATATGCCACTTTCATACACATGTGTGCGTTGTCCAAGGCGTTATGGCTAAAATCCGCCATTTTTATACATAAAAAATTTAATTTACACCAATTCGGACAATAAAATAATACCGCGATGCGGTTTCTACGCTTTCCCGCCAAAAAAACCTATAGGATGATCATATTGACAAGTCCAAGTAGGGTACCCCATGGCACCTGAATCTGTTCGATTCTCAAACCCGTAAAATTTGAAATCGATAGTTACATAACATAACATATATAACATAAACTCACTCCTGTATTCCCCGAAGGGGTAGGCAGAGGTGCTAGCACCCACATTTCGCCAGATTATGTTTAGGTCCCAATGTAATAGGTGGCGAGCCTATTACCATTAACCGGGCACTTATAAACCTGCGATAAATACACACATAACTTCGAAACGCATCGAAAAGTCATTGGTGTGTGCCATGGTGAACCTGGGATCGTCTCAGCAGTCCATTACCCATACCCATAGGCTACCCATACCCATAGGCTACCCATACCCATAGGCTACCCATACCCATAGGCTACCGCAGTTACATACGATATGGGTGGATGGATATACAATACAAAATAAAATCAATTACGCAAATATATAAAAAGTAATAGATACTGTTATGATCTAGTTTTTTCTGTTCTGTGGTTAGGATAATAATTAAATCAGAACAATATGTTTTTGTACAAGTCTAAACACTTAAACAACCGATTAGCATTTACAAACTACAGCTATACGGTAATTACCTGCGTTCTAACTCATGACAAAAAAGTATTTCGTTTGCAAAAAATGTTTTGTTTGTTTATATGCAAATAGTGCTAAACTCTCGCATATTATGATGAAACATCATGTGAATAGATAAACGTGAACGCTTACACATACACACATAATTACGAGGTGGAGTCAAATTGGCGTGTCATTTATAAAAAAAAAAACAATTATCAATAAAATCAAAAACAAAGAACAAATTCAAAACTAAAATTAGAACGCGTCGTAAGTTTGCTCCGCATCGCATGCATATTGTAACGTTCCCAGAAGACCGACAGCGTTGTCACGTTGTAGGGCATCAGTCTTACATAATACTTCAGAATTAACTAGTGCAGGTGCTATGATTTTCCTATTTCATTCTTCCTTACTGTGAACTGAAGACAGGATTTACGATATTATATCCATTACCGAAATTAAAATTTACTCTACGATAAGCTGTCTCTTTTATAGAGGTTAACAACACTGTTAGTATGTTTAATATCTATAGTCTTTCTGAACTAAATATAGTATGTCATGGACAATGCAAATCACGCAATGGTGGATCTGCACGGCTCTTGGATGCGAGTCACGTAGGAACAAACGCTGTAGCAGGTCCTCGATCCACGTATAACGAATGTATTGATACTTTTATGTATACACTTGTACCGTTTACTATGTTGTCTGCGGTGTCAAGTAAGGCCTTGTAAGGTACGAAAGTTATTACGCAGTGGTATTAGATAATCCTTGATTTATGAAAAACAAATTAGTTGACAGATGAACAAAGTTGGTAGATGGCTGCATCGTCGCCCTTATAGACGGATATAAAGAGAAGGAAAATTTGGAATGATTCAAGTGGTGCTCCATAGCTCAGTTGGCAGAGCAGTCCCACTGTACGGGAAAGGTCGTGAGTTCGAGTCTCACTTGAGCATTTCATTTTTTCCAATGTTTTTCGAGAAAAACAAATTATCTTATACGTGTTGCAAGGTTTCTGATGCAATTCGAAAATAATGGTCTTCTTTAATATGCATTTTGCATGGAATTAGAGATTCTGAGTATTCTGGTCTTCCTATATACCGGGTGTAAGGGGAACGCTCTCGAAACCGAAAGTGCCTAGTAGTACTCCACTCCAGGTACACCACATATTGGCAAACGGTAATTTCATAAACAACATCACAAAAAAAAAAACAACCAACGCCAAGCGCATGCTTTTTTATAGTGATGTTTTTTTGTGAAAATACCGTTTCATTTAGCTTTAGGTACTAACACGAGAGAGAATGAATAATGAAAAATAAAAAAAAAACTTTTTTTTGTCCAAATCGATTTTTTTTCTGACCATTTGTAATGTACCTGGTGTGGGTACTACCAGAAGATTTCGCGAGCGTTACACCCGGTGTTATGATGATGACTTTATAATATTCTAAGTAAGAAAGAAAGAAGAAAGAAAGAAAAAACATTTAATTCTAGACACGCACAATGATCATCCATCCACTTAGTAGGTATACAAATATCTTATAATCTACAATACGTATATATATAATCTATTCTTAAAATAAAACATGTTTCACTGTGCGAGCCCGAATATGGCCGCCATCTCAGCATAAATGCTACGCATACCGTTAAGAATGCGCAGCGCTGGTTTTCAGATTGGGCCACTAGTAAAGTAAATAATTAACTATGTAGAACTACTGCTTATACCGTACAAAATGCCTCACCCGAATCGATTTAAAAAAGTTAAATTTTAGAGCGATTACCGCTTACATGATTGACAGTTCTTAAGTACCAGTAACTAAGCAAACTTGTACAGTACGTAGTATCGAGATACTTGTAGAAACTAGTTCGTCTTCCAAGAGACCATGACGAAATACTCAGGTTACGTCTCATGCAGTGCTCTGATTGTTACGTTATATTATTCATGTAAGGTAAGTAAAAACATGATTGTACACACAAATGTTAAAAAAAGTACCTGTACTTCCAACATCAAGTACCTACTCCTTCTTCTTCTGACGTGTCGATGGTAATTCGACTCTAAAATTATACTGGCTGGATGATTAAACAATCATCATTGTCTGAGCCTTTTATCTATTTACTTGGCATCATCATTCTAGTCTTACTAACTAAATAAATAAAATATACTAACTGAGATGCAGCTAAACTTCGATATTTTTGTAAAGCAACTGTTGATTTGATTAAACAAATATAAAGTTACATATCAGGTCAGATGTCTTTTTGCAGCCCTATGTCGCCAAAAGGTACTTTTCCTGAATCTTATACTTATATATCGCTGCTTATGTACAAAAATTAGTTTTAATTTAATGTATAATATTCTTATATTAGTAGTAGTAGATACTACTACACTATCGACCGATATTGACTCAGACCCAAAAACCACTATGTAAATAATAAAAATAACACCATCGCAAATTCTGATGGAAAATCTCTAGTTCGCTTATCAACTGAACAAAAAGTCATTGTACTAGAACACGTACCAGTGAAATCCTCGCAGTACAATTCGAGCTAAGGAATTCTCCATTACGAGCCTACTGTAAATTGGAGTACAGTCAATACAAAATACTCAAAATGATCTTAATGCCTTGTTTTTTCCACCTTCCTGCTGACTGATTGCTTTGATATTAGGTACACACCTTTATTTCAAACAGTAATACAATTTAAACCAATTAAACAGTTTGATTTGCTCGTAATACCTTGTATTAAGATAATTTCGAGACTTTGTAGTCCAGATAGTTCTGACGCTGATTGTACTTGTTAACACTTCGCGGTAAGTACTGAGAGGGCAAATAATTAGAAGCAGTAGGCGCTAATATAGACAGTGCTTTGTACATACACACGTAATGCACTTCAACCTGTTTTACAATGGTCCAGTTACTCAGTAGGTACATACGTACCTCGTACCTACGTGAGTCTTGTATAATTCAAGTGTTAAATGCTTATCGTACCGTTTTTGCTGATGTATGAAGCAAAGGAATTTAATTTGGTTCATTTTTGTTCGTAATAATATTGCACCACTATTATAAAAACGAGTAGACTTGATAGAGTATAAATTGTACAACAGAAATCCCAATAAAACCCCATTATAGTAATGTGTTTTTATTTGTATGAATTTTTATAGCATTTATTATGCTAACTTTTAAGTTCAAAAAACATTGGAAAAAATTAAATGCTCAACTGAGACCCGAACTCACGACCTTTCCCTTACAGGGAGACTGCTCTTCCAACTGAGCTATTGAGCCACACTTGAATCATTCCAAATTTTCTTTCTCTTTATATCCGTCTATAAGGGCGACGGTTTTTAGTCAAAGATGTATTCTCAAAGAAGTGGGTGTTTGAAGGCCCAAAAAAGATCTACAAGGTAAAAAGCAACTACACCTGTTGCCCGGTGGATCTGTTGGTTAACAGAAGAGTCTCTGGCTTTCCTCTTTACGTTGAGGCAGACAGACGACAATCGTTCCCCCAAAAGAAATAATACGAGAGCGAACACTTCAAAGCTTCAAAGTATGAACTTTGAAAACATATAACATAACTCATAAACTCACGCCTGTATTCCCCGAAGGGGTAGGCAGGGGTGCTAGCACCCACATTTCACCAGTTTATGTTTAGGTCCCAATGTAATAGGCGGTGAGCCTATTGCCATTAACCGGGCACTTATAAACCTGCGATAAATACACACATAACTTCGAAAAGCATCGAAAAGTCATTGGTGTGTGCCATGGTAAACCTGGGATCGAACCCGAGAACTCGTCTCAGCAGTCCATTACCCATACCACTAGGCTACCGCTGATTTTCTATAGACTTTGAATACAATCTGAACAAACGCTGTGCTGATGTTGATTTACTTACAGCCTCCGTAGCATAGCGATAGTGAACACAGCCGCTACGCAGGATGCGCGGGTTCGATCCCCGCTTAATGTAAATATTTGTATGCATGAATATGGATACCTATTTGGATTGGTCTGGTCGTGCCTCGGAGAGCACGTTAAGCCATCGGTCCCGTTTGCCATACGAACATCTCTGGCGGGCGTTACGGGTAGTTGGAGCCCTCAAAAGTTCAACAACTGGTCTAGCTGCAATGTTTCGATATCGCCTTTGGGTTGTAGAGGTCAGATGGCAATCGCTTCCCAGAAAATATGTTTAGCTAATAAGTTTAGCCAAATCCGCAGTTAGACTATTAAAGCGGACCCCAGACTCCAAGCTGAGAGCTTCGGATGTGACTGGGATTAACGCTAAGATAAAGAAGAAGTAGGGTAAATATTGAGACTCGAGATTCGTAGGGGAGAATGTAACCATCCAACAGAGAATATATTATTATATGTGATTTATATTAGGATTCGCTGTAAATAAATAAATGTATTTTCATTGCCAACAGCTTCAGTAAGCTCTTTACTCAAACGAATATCTAAAACGGCGTTGATAGGATCTTACCAAATTTGGATAGGTAGAGGGGGGAACACGACTGACGGTGGAGGTTAGCGCTGATCATCACAAGGTGGCCACCCTAAACCTACACCTGGGTCGCAAGTCCCAGGCGCCGTCATAGTGTTCCTCTCTGTACCACGCCATGGACCCGGCGACCGCACGGTGAATCCATGGAATGCTAAGAACCGGATCTCTAGGATCACACAGCTGCTATTTTGACCATTTATTTTGAACTTTTAGTAACTTGGAATATGAATTGTAAAACGCGGAAAAACATACTTGCCCCGAGAGGAAATGGAATCTACTACCCCTAACATATCAGTGTCTGTAGACTGACTGTCCACATGACGGATGAATACCATTCTATATAAGAAAGTTATTCAATATAAAAGTATTATATATGTTATATAATTAACATGCCAGCCATTGTGCGACGTGTGTTGGAGTTAAATCATTTACATAATGTTACACTTGGTTAGTATTCTATAGTGTCACTGTTTGTAAATACTGAATGAACACATAAACGACCTCGAGAAGTATTTTGAAAGGTGTTGACGACTATCGGGCCGTAATTCATATTCTAAGTATCAATAGCAAAATATTTTATGGATACTTCTAGAACAACAACAAAATAATTGGTAAAATCAGATATCACCCCAAGACACAACAGAGGAGAATTTCAGCTATTTCAACTAAAATTCGTTTATTTTAAGACCATCTATCCATAGTATTACTAACAATTTAACTTAAAAGTAATGGTAGATATAAATTGAACAAAAATGTATAAAAGTGGTTTTATAATACCAGAGGAGGATAATATATTTCCTGTTTTGTTTATTATTTTGTGAAAGGTTTAGGAGATGCAATAAAATTCAATTTCGTGTACTACTTTTGTCGTGGAGTGTACATAACCAACAATATTCCACTACCTGTGACACGTGTGGAGTGGGCAACAAGGGGGATTCCCTTTGAATACTCTTGAACATAATAATATTACGCATCTTAGGTAGGTTACAAAATGAAAGGAGCGTTCAATACTCAACTCGATGAATTCCTATCTCTTGAGTACCGAAACGACCTACTTATTTCTTTTTGTTTTCTACTAGCATGATTTAGCGCACATGTCACCTCGTACCAAGACGTGGCCTATCCTTATCGGTACTAGTGACATCCCCGCAAGGCGTTTACCAACGTCTCTTGTTATTAGAGGCTTTAAGGCCGTATGGACTTTTTGACATTGATAAGAGCCTGTCTCAGAATGAATTGTGATGGAGGTATCACACCGTTGATATAGTTATATTTATAAGATTCAGGTACGAATAATCATCTAATATCATAATATCAAATATCAGTTCTTAATTTGACACACTGATAATTAAACTGAGCGATAAAGGTTTTTCTAGTAAAAAAAAAAGATTGTTCCAATCGATTGCCAGGTTATGTCACATATTACAATCATCAAAACATAGTTGAAGACGAAAACTATTTGAAATAACGATTGAACACGCTGTTATGTATTATTAGAATAAACTTTTATCGACCTTTATAAATATCATAGGTAGTTTTTATCGACCCTTATAAATTATAGTAGGTAGTTAATACAATGTGAAAAATACAGGTAAAAAAATAATTATTCAAAATTAAATAATAATTTTTGAACACTGACAATATGTGTTATATATGTTTTTGTAATCTCCTTTTAGTAACCTTCATTTTGATATCCTACCTGATACGTTGTAGTAAAAATATTTTTGACAACATACATTTTGGCACCAAATGGTCATCATATACCTAACACTTTTTAACAGTTGTATCCAAGTGGGGTAATGAATACCTTTAATTTGAGATATTAATCATTGGAATCCGCGTAGTGGTTCAGAAGATATGAGGTAATAAAGATGTTACAAACATTTTGCCTTTGCTTAACATCAGGCGGGGTGAAGTCAAATTAACGTGTCCTATATAAAAAAAATACATACAAGATACGCGCGAAAAACATATAGCATAGTAAGCGAATAACTTGTGGATGGAAAAGTCGAAAAGAAGAAACTTTGACTTATGAACTTTGTTTTGGACTAGTTAGAAGATATACAATGAGCGCTTTGAAAATCGACCACTTATATAAGCTCATAGCTAAGCAATGATTGGAGATAGATACAAAGTGCAAAAGAAAAAGTTGTAGAGAATTTAATTAGCTTTTATTATGTCGTACAATACAATTTCTTACAAAGCACCGTTTTCGAGAAGTAAACAAAAATCCAAAAAACCGGACCTTCTTTGTGCCCTCCCCCTCGGGCTCACCTCGGAGGGGTCAGGACTTTTAGTATGTTTATCTCCTAACTAGTCCAGACAAAGTTCCTGAGTCAAAGTTTCTGCTTTCGACTTTTCCATCCACACCCCCCTTGTGAGCATTCATTTACTACTCTAATAACCCGTTCTTGACAGTCTAGTAAAAATACAGTTAAAAAAGGAGAACGATATTATTTTGAAACCTCTTTTTTTTAATCCCAGTCCGCACGTACATTATTTACATTTGTGGCCACATCCACATTAATTAGACGAACTCTCTATACCCGAACTCTCTGAAAGGGATCACTGAAAGGGTAGAATGTTACACCTGACGTTAATAGCTGATAAAATTATGACATGGGTCTAGCGTGTGTATGTTTTTGTCGTCCTCGAGGTAATTGCTTAGTAGTTTATTTATTTGAGAAACCTGATATTTTCTACCATAATAATATTTGGTGTAGTTTAGGACTACCAATTTCTTCGGGGCAAAGTCAACCCTACCCATCTCTATTAGGAAATTTATACCTACCCTCAACTGTTATTTCACTATAGCAATGGCCATGTTTGTCCGCGATGGACTCCTAAACTACTTAACCGATTTTAATCAAATTTGCACACCGTGTGCAGTTTGATCCAACTTGAAAGATAGGAGAGCTTTCCGAGACTTTGCCTTTAGCTTAGCATCAGGCGAGGTGAAGTCAAATTGACGTGTCATGTATAAAAAAAAACTTAAGAGACATCCACGTAGGCGGAGCCGCGGGTAACAGCTAGTGTTATGTATATATACACTTACTTATACAGAATGTTTTGTTTCAGGATGAAAGGATTAATGACAGTGGAGGAAGCTCGTGAAGTATATAAGGTTAGAGTCAAATATCGGGCTGTTGTCTCTGCCTACCCCGGAGGGAAATCGACTTGAGCGTATATATGTATGTATTGTTTCCAAAATACATACCTACATACATAATCACGCCTTTATCCTCAGAGGGTTAGACAGAAATGATTAACACCCACATTGCACCAATCATTGCATTATCTTCCTTGTAAATTTTTAAAATTTCCAAGAGTTTGTGACAGACAATATAAATACAAGACATAAAAACAATCTTGTAGTTTGTGATAGTAGACTCCATAAAATAAGTAATTCTTTCCAGGGCAACTGTATACGCTTTTTTAACAAGCTTCCTAATGAAAATAAAAATATACCTGTAAATAAATTTAAAGCCATGAAGGCTATTATAAAATCCAAGAATATTTAGAGGATAAACAAGCTTGGAGATGAGCTGTGCGTTCAGCTATGCTTTTTTTTTTTTTTTAACCGTGGGGGAAAATCCTTCATGGATGTTATGCCGGACTCCTACCGACTAAAAACCCCCACGGTAACGCCCAGAAACCTATGGATGGGAGCCCCGGGTAAGCCCTCGGAAGGATGTCCCAGGACTCCCATCAGACCTACGGCTACAATTGCGGCCTCGTCTCGGGGGTGGTTCGGGTGCTATCCCGCGTCTATGGGGGGGTTTTTGGGTGTTATCCCGCTTCTTAGGGGGGGGGGGCGTGCGTGAATCCCTCATGTCACGCTGCCGTCATGGGCGTTCAGCTATGCTACTCAAGTAAATCAATGTATCTTGACTATAAGCACAAAATAGATAATAGTACTAGCGTCTTTAAATATTAGACTAAGAGGCTGAGTTTTTTGCCGGAGTTTTCTCAGGTTTCGAACCGGTGGTCCATTTGCTAATCTAGTCTTTTTATTAACTCGAACCGTGCATCTGAGGCCGAGTCTGGGCTTTATGTATCTGCCTGATCTTAAACAGCCCTATCCCTTAGTCACCTTGTACGACACCGCATGGGAAGAGATGGGATGGCTCATATTCTACTATGCCTGGAACCACGCGTGTGTTTCAAAAATACATCCTGTATAAACTACAAACTTGCTGATTGATGGATGAAGTTCTGGCGCAGGCTACATTTCAAATAGTTTTTTATTGTATATTGTCAAATTAGTTTCATTGTCATAACTTTTACTTGCCATAATAATATTTCATAAAACATAGTTTTCAAAGTCATAACATTATGTAAGCAAGCAAATCATTGCAATGCATATCAAATTTTATAGTAGGAGATAGCAACAGTTTAAGAAACATAGGGCTGGTACATTTACCTAAATATTTTTAGTCCGAATACGTCGGGAAAAATGATATGATCAAGTGGATTTTATAGTAGGAGATAGCAACAGTTTAAGAAACATAGGGCTGGTACATTTCGCTCCACACGCCGGTGGAGTACACGGCGCACGGTGGATCCTGTAGTATGAACTGGTTGGTCATATATCAAAATTAAAAAAATGTCGGTAGATATTTTTTTTTGATCGATTTAGCAAATAGAGGGTATACCACATTTATTTTATGTAATTAAAGTAGTATTGGTTGTCTAGTATACTTTTTATGATAGGACAAAGTTGACCTAATTTCTATTTTCCTTGTAGTCAATTACGTTTTCTAAGTTTGGTGCAGTATTAAAACATTATATTACTTTAAAAGTAACAGGGTATATTTAATTAAAAAAAATATGAGTGATACTGAAGGTATGTAGTATTTAAAATAATATAAATTTAGTGCTTCACGATAAATACTTCTTCATAATAAATTTTTATTTAAAAACCACTTTTTCTTCAGAAGTGCAGTTTTGATTCTGTTTTTTTTCGAAAAAGAGCATTTTGTCAGGGTACTAATTAGTTTCCGATAACCCGTTAGTTAGTGTATTTTATATAATTGATATCAAAAGTTTTGACAAAATGCTCTTTTTCAAATGGCAGAGGTTTATATTTTCACGGTAGTAGATTAAAAATATGAGCCGCTCGTGTTTCGGTTTGTTTTTACACTTAACTGTGAAAATTTTCGTATTTAACATCAATTTTGTTTTGAATTGTATTGTAGCCTAATTATATAGGTAATTTTTTAGTTTTTTTTTTCTTAGGAATAGTGGATTATCCGGTAAAAAGGAGAGATTTGTGTGACAAATTGTTTTCAATTCAATACAAGAAATTAGATAGCAAATTTTTAAAATTAGAGGAGATAATTATTGCAGAAACCAACTGCCCTGCTTCAGATGTAACTTCCCTTAAAGAAAAACTGCATAACTTTCTTAAATCTTTTAAAATGAAATGGCTATCGTCGAAAAGAATCAAAGAAATGTTTTTAAAAAAATAATTCAACATGGCTAGATGAGACTTGCATTTAAAAAAAATATATTATTAAGCAAAGGGTCAGCCCAGGTAGGCCCCCGAAGAATTTTGAGCAGTGTAGTGACCGCAGTAAGCGTAGGAAGACCGAAGTTTTACGTGCGTCCGGTTCTGGCAGTGAACTTCTTTATTCTGCTCAAATGAATTTTCGAACTGAAGGCCACCATTCCCAATTAAATGTCAGTACATGCAAAAATTCCATTCAATGTCAAGTGATGACAATTTTGCTTTTTTAACATGCATGGTCCCTTTAAAACTGATCACCAACGAATTAGAAAGCAAAACTGTGTGGTTTAATTCCCAATCCTCATCGCCAAGGTTTTGTCGATCTCTAAGCATTGATTTTAAGCAAGAATCTGTAGAGCTTGTTAAAACCAAGAAGGAAGAGATAGATACTGAGATAAGACAGCTCGTTCCTAGTGTGTTAAAAATTAACGGCCGTGAATTTACAGTTACACATACGTTGCTATTCACCATGATCGACGGTAAGGTTTGTAATAGCTTGACCGACAACAAATCTGCAATGAGATGTTTGTTGTGTAACGAGACCTCAAAAAATTTTAATAACATTGATGGCATGCTGTCACAGCCTATAGTAAATGAATCAGCACTGTCATTTGGTCTGAGTGTTCTTCATTGCTGGATAAAGTTTTTTGAATGTTGCTTACATATAGCGTATAAATTAACTACACAAGAATGGAGACAGTCTCAGGACACGAGGGTAATCATCGATGAAAGGAAAAGAGCCATCCAACGTCAATTCCGCAATGTTACCGGGTTTTTTTTTCCGTGCGGAAATCCCCCTCGGATACCCCCCTTCCGGAGACGGAAGGGGAGGTTATGTCGGACTCGAACCGACTTAAACCGCACGCCGACTGTGGGTCTTGATGCTTTTAATAAAGACAATTATGATAGTTAAGGAAGCGAAGATGTTCGCCGGGAGCGTTCAAGTGGAAATCAGTGATCTCTGCCTACCCCAGTAAGAAATAAGCGTGATTTTATGTATTTAGGTACGTATGTATGTATTTTACACCTTTAAGACTTAGCTTTAGTCTCGGAACGTAGTTAAATAATATTGACCAACCATCCCATACAACAGGATCCACCGTGCGGCGTGGGCGCAACAGCGCCAGGTCCTCGTGGTGGGTCTGGGCGTGGGCACCCTCTCGCTCGAGACCATGGTGCGAGCCAGCAAGTGCGAGGCGGCGGAGCGAGAGCGGGAGAAAACTCTCCCACCCGAGTTCCGCAGTCGGCGGCTTGGGCACCGCCGACGTGTCTTCGCCGAAGACCATCGGCCTCCATGACCGGGGGCCAGAGGACGGCGAGTTGGCTGCTCACCGTCTTTACAGAAGCAGGCCCATGACGGCAGCGTGACGTGAGGGATTCACGCACCCCCCCCCCCCCCCCCCCCCCCCCCCTAAGAAGCGGGATAACACCCGAAAACCCCCCCATAGACGCGGAATAGCACCCGAACCACCCCCGAGACGAGGCCGCAATTGTAGCCGTAGGTCTGATGGGAGTCCTGGGACATCCTTCCGAGGGCTTACCCGGGGCTCCCATCCATAGGCTTCTGGGCGTTACCGTGGGGGTTTTTAGTCGGTAGGAGTCCGGCATAACATCCATGAAGGATTTTCCCCCACGGTTAAAAAAAAATAAATAAATGGCTGGTACATTTACCTAAATATTTTTAAGTCCGAATACATCGGGAAAAATGAAATGATCAAGTGGGAGTGCTTTTACCCGATGTACCTACTCGAATTTTAAAGTTAGCATAATAAATGTTAAAAAAAAATCATTCAAATATTTTGAAGTCATTTTCAATTGAAAACTATAACCTACCTAGTGGTTGGATGAACGATTGAAAAAATAATATACTTAAATAATTAAAAATATTCTTTTTATGCTACTACCTCAGTTTCTGCTTGTTGCTTGCTGGCAGATTTGACCCTCAAAACAAATTAGTATACTTACAACAAATATTTCAAGTTAAATAAAATCTTGGGTTGGATTTGTTTTCATCCAAGCTAATTTTATATAGGGGATGCAACTGAAGAGTTGCAGTAGTCCGACTAACCGAACTACCCACCGGACTACTGCTACACAAAAGCGGCAATAGTTCGATGCCGTTTGAAAATAGTCGCAGTAGTCCGGTCAACCGGATTAGCAACCGGACTACTGAGACTAAAGGGAAGGATGAAGATCTTACGGACAGCCCTGCTAAACTGGTTACTATGTAAGTTGATGGTAATAAAAAATAATAATTAAAATTAAAATGTATTTCTGTTATCTAATAAACAGAGTTTGTTCAAAAGCAATTAGTTTATCAATTCAATGTTTCCATATAATTTTGTCGTTGTTCGAAACTTACATAAAAGCTCATTAACAGACTGCTTATGAGGTAGGTGGTTAGTTACAAGTTTTGTAATGAATATTTATAGTTTGTAATATGTTATGGAACTCTTAAGTCTTTAAGTATCTATTGATCTAAGATCTCTGTGTAAAAAATGTATGTGACTGTTTGTTTCCTAAATAAATGAAAATAAAATAAATAAATAAGTTTTGAATTATATGAATCTAACGGGCATCAACACGCGAGCTTCTAAGTCGCAAATTGATATTATTTAATATTTCGTTTATATTTTCATCACGCGATCTCAAGGAAATCATACAAACACTGTTCATTTTAGTATATCATTGCATAAAATAATTACACAATTGTTGCATCGAGTACAATACCTTATGTGAATACCGATAAATAATAACGTAACGGTTACAGTTACATACTTATTTAATTTATTCGTAACCACGTAACGTCTTGTGATTCATAATAAGTATTCATTTCCGCTGTTACGTTACTTTAACATTGTTAGAGATGTACCACTGTGTTACATTTTTATAATAAGATTCTGAAACCGCAGTAGATCTTGGTTACCAGTCAACGGCGGGCAATTTCACCATGTTACCTAGAGAAATTGGCTACCATTTAATTTAGGTGTAGACAAAAAAGTGCATACTTAGACCGACACACGCGCTATGAATACTTACGTCATATTTTCATCGTTAAGTATAACAAATTATTTTGCTCTGTATCCCTTGGTCTCAGACAGATGCTCCTAGAAATAATTTACATTGTATTCCTATAGTGAAGAAGGTCATACTACAGTTATTGGACTGGAGACCAATATTTGGACGGCTAACGACATAAATCCTTTGTTAGATAAAAGTCGTTCATCACTATCTTAGCATTGTGTCCTTAGTGCATCCGAAGCCTTCATCAATAGTTATTGAAGGCATATTTTCCCAAATTATGCTAATCTTTCAAAAGGTGGCAGTAATGGTAGCAAGTTCGTAATATTAACCATAAACTGTATTTACTAACTAGCAAATTTGCTTTATACATTTAACTAGGCGTTTTCTGTTTCAGTATCTATTTATCGGCTTCAATACAAAAACGACAGTTGTAAAAAAAATTCAGAGTGAATATTCAGTCAACATTAGATACCACGGAGGACAGAATATGAATTCCTTCTCCATGGGTAGGTAAGTGAATTAAACAATATTCTGACGACCAATTAATAAATGGAAAAATAAATGGAATAGGTTCGGCAGTGGCGCCACCAATTAAAAGTGAAAACCTCTTTGAATTATTTTATAAAAATAGTAGCTATGCCCTCGATTTCACTTGTGGTTTTATTTTTTGCGCGGAACTCTACTATAATTTTTTCTAAAATATAGGTAACCCAGTGATTTTGGACGGGTAATCTCCAAAATTTCTTGGCCCCGCTTTCAGCGCAGTGGGTATTTATCCTTTCTAAATGTATGTGTGGAGGAACGAAGTGTGATGTTCCTCCAACACAAAGGGAGGATCCTCCGACCAGGCAAGGTGATCACGCCTGGCGGGCCGCGGCCCAACGATTGTCGTTGGGATGTTGTATATATGTTGTACCAGCGCGCGAACTTCACTTTCGCGATGCAGGATTCGTAGTGACGTAGTAGTTGCGTAGTAGTTCGGCTTGCTGTCGCTAGATGGCGCTGGGTACATGTGGTATCGCCACATCACTCCCCTCCAAGACCGGAGGTTGATTGCGATGAGTCAGCTGTCTTAGCTCTCTTGAGGAGCGTGCCAATGCCAGTCTTGAGTAGTTCCGTTTCGTCGGAGCTGGACGCCGCGTATTCCATTTTGGCGGAACAGACATCCTCGCTAGTCCAAGTGAGTCGGGATAACCGCTGGTCCCGAAGAAGCGGGGCAAGTGCGGTGCTGCGGTGCTTGCGGTCCTGCGTTGAAACGCCCAGTGAGTTGGGGCTTGAAGCGTCGAGATGAATGCTCGGCGAGCCGCCAGTGAGGCGAGGCGAATCCTCGGTGAGTCGAGGTGAGTAGCCCTCGGTGAGTCGAGGTGAGTAGCCCTCGGTGAGTTGAGGTGAGTAGTCCTCGGTAGTGACGGGGTGAATCCTCTATGAAGCGAGGTAAGTGATGTGGCGATACCACATGTACCCAGCGCCATCTAGCGACAGCAAGCCGAACTACTACGCAACTACTACGTCACTACGAATCCTGCATCGCGAAAGTGAAGTTCGCGCGCTGGTACAACATATATACAACATCCCAACGACAATCGTTGGGCCGCGGCCCGCCAGGCGTGATCACCTTGCCTGGTCGGAGGATCCTCCCTTTGTGTTGGAGGAACATCACACTTCGTTCCTCCACAGTGGTGACCCCGACGTGATCTGATCACGTAACCTTCGCTGTGCATATCAGCAGCATTCTCATCGTCACATCCCATTCACTTCTTCCGCATGAGCGGTAATCAAGTCTTCGCCATCCAGCACTTTCGGCCCTTACAAGGATGCCATAGCATGCAGCGACCGCTGCAGCCTGGTTACCCTTCAGCCCCGCCTGCATCCACGCCTGCATCTAAGGCATTCGCCCCACTACACGGGAGACTTACCTCGCTTCATAGAGGATTCACCCCGTCACTACCGAGGACTACTCACCTCAACTCACCGAGGGCTACTCACCTCGACTCACCGAGGGCTACTCACCTCGACTCACCGAGGATTCGTAGTGACGTAGTAGTTGCGTAGTAGTTCGGCTTGCTGTCGCTAGATGGCGCTGGGTACATGTGGTATCGCCACATATGCTATATTACCGATCCTAAATGTTTTGTCTTCCCTAAAATCACGTTAAGTCTGAGGTGCCTGATATCTCACTCTTTTAAATTACCTATGTACCTACATTATTTCCTAAGTACATATAATACATACATGTTTCAAATTAACCGGCTATCAAATAAAACAATGTCACATTTGGCATTAAACATTCTTATCTAATAATTGCAGATCAAACATTAAGATGACTTCGCCGACGCTAAATTACATTTTAATTTTATTCCTGTAGCAGCTGTAATATTCAATTTAATGCTAAAAACTCGCATTTTAGTAGATAAACGTCTAATTTTATTACTTTTGGATGTACAAATTGAGCCACTGCTAAGCATTTAGCAATAAAACGTTTTTATTATCAGTAATGTAATATGAGCTGCATTATTAACAAAACGTTTTATAAATTAAATTAATAATAAATCTGTTTAATTGATATAAATTATTGACCATGCATATCCTGCCATAAATATGTTTCACGTTATGTTGTAAAGTCGTATGATAAGTAGGTATAAAGCCTCAAACACACAGGTGCGTTATTGGTGGGTAAATTATACCTCTTGCTTTATAGCGTCCTTATTCCTTCACTTCAAATAAGTGCGCACCTTAGCCACGTCCTAATCCCTGATATACTAAGAAAAGAAATCCCAATAATTCATGCAGTATTATTAATGAAAAATAACTTGCCTGTGAGTTTGAGGCCTTAAAGTTTCATAATTGGTCATAGCGTCTATTTTAACCGAAATTAAGAATGTAAGTAAAACAAATATATATATAAAAAAAATATGATGCGCTTATGGCCAAATGTGCTCTATGTTCGGTGAACCACTTACCTACAGCAACCATGGGTTGCGATTGGGAAAAACTCCCAAAAATCATGGAAAACTGGCAAAATGTGGGTGCTAGCACCTCTGCCTACCCCCCTTCGGGGAATACAGGCGTGAGTTTATGTTATGTTATAGAATGAATTGAAATCAGAGGAGAAAACGGTACCCAATTTACCAAAGAAATAACCTACCAATTTTAAATTTTTGATAGATGAAATACGTAAAGTCTAACTTTTTATTAGCTGCAGTAAAATGACGTTTCTAAATGTCATTCCGTAAAATAATGTTGACAGCTTAATCTCAATAGTGATGTGATTCAGTTCACAAAAGTTTACGGAATATCTAATCGTTCCATAATTTGCCTCATAATGATCATGCTAAATTCTATTTAATATTAATGTAAATAAAAGGCTGTATAAACGTTGATCCTTTTACGCATTAAGCAAGATAACACTCAAGCAACCGCTCTCTCAAGTTGGTAGTACTGATTTTTGGTTATGGTGCTACGATGACGCTTGGCCGCCATTTTGTTTCGGTTGTCATTCGCTCATTCGGCTTCTAACTTCTGTTTTGAGTACACGAATAATTTTGATTTGCCCACTGCACGTTGTTTTTGTTATCATTATTGTTAAGTTTATGTTACGTTGTGTTTGTTTTTCATTGCCTGTTTTCGTTAATAGTTTTAGTTTTTTTTGTTTGATACATCAAAGACATGGATGCTCTGCCGGGCACATCGCAAGATGGAGATACGTTTTTATCTCCTAAGAAAAAGAGGCCACGTGTAGCTCTAAGTGCAACAGTAAAACTTTGGGTCAGAAACGTTTACAAATATGTGTTTGAAGTGAAATGTTCAGAACCAAACATTGAATTACCAAAAACAAGTGAATGCGTTGACAAGGTGGCTGAAGTCTTGGGAATATCCGTCCGTACTGTTTATTCTGTTTTAAATGAGCACAAGGAGAACGACAGCGAATCACCAAAACCTCCCGAGAAAACTGGCCCAAAACTTACCTTTAAAGATAAACTTGATAATTTCACATTCACTGCAATTAGACGAATTGTACATCAGTTCTTTCATAGAAATGAAATACCCACCATCGCAAAGGTTAGTTTACATGTCGTCACTCATCTTTTTATTATACGTTATGTATGTTTTCTCCTATCCCATGTGTAATATTAACTAATTAGGTAATAACTATATTATTTTTTAGGTGCTGCAAGTTGTAAATGATGAACCAGGATTGCCCAACTTCTCGAAAGAGACACTGAGAAAAATTATGAAACATCTCAATTTCGAATTCGTTACTCGATCACGCAAGAGTGTGCTTATTGATAGACAAGATATCATATCATGGCGCCAGCGCTACCTGCGTTTAATTAAACAATATCGAATACGAGACCTGGGTCAATGCTGGTACGTGATTTTATTTATTTATTTACAAATAATGGTTACATAATAATATTACAAATAATATCTCGCCAAACTAAAAAGTTTAAGTGTCAACTCTTAGTTTCTTATATTTGTACCATTTTTGTTTTGCTATCGAAACTTATGATTTTTCTTGTTCTTTTCAGGTCATACTACAAAAAAAGCCTGGATTGATGGAAGCATTACCTCTTCTCGACAGGCATTTTTAGACGGCCTGACTACGGGATTAAAAAATCCCACAGGAAAGGGAAAACGACTAATAATTAGTCACATAGGCGGAGAAGAAGGCTTCCTGGACGACGGACTTCTTATGTTTGAAGCAAAGAAAGGTACAGAAGACTACCATGACGAGATGAACGCAGAGTGTTTCGAGGATTGGTTCCGCGGTATTCTACCCAAACTCAAACCAAATGCAGTAGTCGTAATGGACAATGCGCCCTATCACTCTAGGAAGATCCAAACAATCCCGAAGATGTCGTGGACAAAACCAGGAATTCAAGAGTGGCTGACTAATAAAAATATTGTATTTGAACCAAATATGGTATAGGCCACTCTAATAGATATTGTGATACAGCAAAATCTTACTGAGAAATATGCCGTAGACGAGATGGCTGCACATAAAGGCATCACAGTTTTAAGATTGCCCCCTTATCACTGTGAGCTGAACCCCATTGAGTTGGTATGGGCGCAGGTAAAGGGTCACGTTGCAAATAATAATAAGACGTATAAAATGCAAGAAGTTAAAAAATTATTTCAAGAAGGTATAAACAAAGTGACACCGGCTAAGTGGAGTGACTGTGTGTCTCACACTATAAAAGTGGAAGACAAAATGTGCCACCTCGATCATATTATAGATGAAGTGACAGATAGATTTATTATTAGTGTTACGTGTGAAAGCGACAGTGACAGTAATTCCGAAAAAGATTGATTAAAGTACATTATTATGGCATTTTTGTTTCATTTTAAATGTACCTCCCTATACTTCCAATAAAAAAGATCAATCCTCTAGTATAGTAACAATAATAGAATAAAAAAATACATTACAACTTAATATTAAATCTCAAACACAAAACCAAACTGTTCATTCATTTATGATTCACTCATTTAGCTACATCCCTATTTATTTTTCTTCAAAAACCGGCAACCCACAAAACATCATTTGACTGCAGCTAATAAAAAGTTAGACTTTAGTTATTTCTTTTCCCCAACTTACATTAACGTGGCATGCATTAGGCTCATTTGAAATAAAAATATAGATACCATTACAGAATAGTTTATCGTTTGCTAATGGCAGTTATTACCTACTTAAAAATACATAAATAAACTGACTGTAACATACCTAAGTGCGCCCTTTTCCTTTGTGGCATAGTTTCACGCAGAAATAATCTCTTGATAATTGTTTTTAATAAGAACATTTCCAGTAAACTAGCAAGAAACGTTGATACAAATGTCTACCTGTGGCATACCTATTCTCCTGTTAATAGTATGTAGGCAGTAAAAGATATATATATAAATAAGTGCTTACAATATCCAAGATTAGGATACTTTCAATATCCAAGGATATTGTAAGCATCCTACTCGTAATCTAATGGTTTCTAGACAAATATTCCTCTCGGAAATCTTTATATGAAACTAATTCGGTTTTAAAATTGTAAAACAATATGAACTCCCACAGTGATGAGTGATGGTAACAAGTAAAAGGAAATAAAGAATGGGTATGGGTAGTATCTACGATGGAACATGGATAAACATTTATGTAGATAGTAGTTGAACTGGCTTTTTTTTCTTAGAGGTTGCTTTTAAACCTAGCTAGCACCAGTGCTGGCTCTGTTCTAAGGATTGAGAAATCAGACGATAATAATTATTATTATTTTAGCTTGTGGGTACAGTTTTGTGGGTACAATGTGGAAGCACTCGATAAGTAGTCTCTCCCGAAAAATCTGACATTTCCATTAAAACAAAAGCGGCAAGCTCCGGAATGCAAACTTTGGACGCAAATGGACCATCACTATGAGGATATTGATGATAATTATACGGGGAGATAGAAATACAACACTAACACCACAGAGATTACTAACACTATGGGTTAAGTCTATATACTCATAATGTGACCGAGCTTAAATTAAAGTAATAAGCATCACTTACTCGTACATATCCTGTGTACATGTCACTTGGTAGCGGTTCTAGTTTTATCTAGATAGTTATTTGTAGTTAGAGTACGGAAAAAACCTAAAAACTACTTACATATATGTTATCACGCCTTTATACCGGGTTATTATTAAGAAGACTTCCTAGCAACTGTTTCTCCATAGTACCGTTCTCCCTTTTTTCCTCTCTGAATATTGCTTCTAGAACAATATTTTTGTTTTCGTCAAATCAAGATCTTCGTACGCATGTCCCTGTTATTTTATTTTTGTCGGCAGTCAATAAAATAAGAAAATATGATCGTCCAAAGATGATATAAAATGACTAATTCTTACCGGCATGTTTGGAAGACTACCAGACAAATTCGAAAAGGTTTTAATATTATAAAAAATAACAGGAATATGGATACGCTATTTCCTAATAAAACGGTGTCAAAAATATTTAAATCGGCGTAGTTTTCACTAAAAAAACGGGAATACGAAACCTCGATTATGCCGGATTTTGGCGGCTATCCTTATCGCACTCTACGGGGACAGGGGCGACGGCAATAGGATTATTCGCTAGCTAGGCTTTCCTCTTAACATCCACATTTCACCAATCAACGTATTCGGTCCCACGTAATAGGGGGTGACCCTTTTACCGTATTCCGGGCACTATTATTGACTTGAATCATCAATCTGAGCCCAATCCCTTAGTCGCCTTGTACGACACCGCATGGGACGAGATGGGGTGGTCCAAATTCCACTCTGCCGGGAATCAAGCTTCCATCTTAGAGTTGTGTTGTTAGGCTTTTAAAACAACAGTTTTAGCACTGGAGCGAAGATCTTGGGTTCACTGTACCCTGGGAGCACATAAGCAAAGGGGTTGTCGTCAAAGTCAACGATTTTTGCTCAATGTTGAACAACACGGTTGTTTCTTATTGACGTCAATAAAAATAGTACTTAAGCTAGGTTTACCACCGTTTACGGCAATGGTGGTGAAGATACGGCGCAACAAACTCCACTGCAGCATTTTCCGGTATTTCCGAACCAATACGACCTTCAAACCTTCAAGAAAAGAGCGTACTCTCTTTTAAAAGGAAGGCAACGCACTTGTGACTCCTCTGGTGTTGCGGGTGACCATGGGCGGCGGTGATCGCTTACCATCAGGCGATCCGTCTGCTCGTTTGCCTCCCTATTCCATAAAAAAAAAAACATTATCATCCTCACAAAAGTGTCATGATGAAATAGAATGTTTCATTTGGTACACATAGTAGGTACGTACGTATCTACGTACAGTAGTTATAGACGCATGCACTGTTACAGAAACTTTAATTAAACTCTTGAAGGGCATCCGGCCTTCGCATACGCACAAAGCAATCAACCGGTCGTTGAATCCTTAACTTCTTTGTGAACGATTTATCTCAAACATTTTGTTTTATTAGCTTTTTAAAAACGAACGCCTAATTAAATCGATTGTTTTCGTGCGATTCGATGAAGGCGAGCGAATGGTTTTCTAAGAAACTGGGAAGCGGTTTCTGTAACCGTTCACGAAGTATTCGTTTACGGTAACAGTTATAATATTTAAGTTTCTTTATTTACTTCAAATTATATAGATTACTAGCTGTTGCCTGTGGCTCGGCCCTCATGGATTAATTAATTTAAAAAAAATATCCCGTATTACAGTGAAAAAAATAACCTATTTATTATTTATCGCTGTGCCAAATTTCATTCAAATACGTTTAACAGTTCTGCTGTTATTTAAACAGAATCATCCACCCGTTCAACCTTTTACTTAGTAAGGTACTGTACAGTAACAAAGTGCAGCTAAGGCTATAACTCCAGCAATAGCTTTAGCAAGCGTTGTCTGTTCATTGAAGGGTCAAAAATTCCTAGAACCCGGTTGCATGGTAATCATCCTATGTAAACACAGAATTTCTTGAAAATGGGTTTAGCCGTTTAGGAGGAGTTCAGTGACTTTTACACATAGGTACTTACAAATATACAGTATACATGATATGTTCATAGAAATGTTAAATTATTTTTTAATAATTCCAATTTATTATAAACATAGGTTAAACCAGTTTGTAGCATACACCCACAACAAGCATTAATTAGCAGGCACTCGATTGCATGCAACTGCAATAAAATTAAAACGCTGCTGTAATGATTCATGAAAGCAAATAGACTTAGCGACGTTTATCGAATGGCAACTGAGTACTCCAGGAAGACGCTTCGATTTTTTTAAATTAGGAAACCGGCTCGAAAGCAGAATTCCGTCATTGTACAGACAGGAAAGCATCATCGATGTGTATTAATGAAGCTAAGGCACGGATCGGTAGAGCATGCGCGCGCGCCGCAGTGTTACCGCGCATTTCAAACGATACACTCGCGAACTGCAAATGTATTTTCCAAAAAATTCTGAGGTCGATGACACAAGTTCGGAAGTACTCGACATGTTACGGTTTTAATCGATTCTCGTATTGATGATCGATTAGATGAGGTGGATATCGATATCGCAGTGTTTTGTTTTAATTTTATTTATTGAAAAGATTAGTTTTCACATAATTGAGGTTTAGATACTGTGCAGTAAGACTTTTTGTGTTTTAGTAATGACATACCCTTAACAAAACCTTATTAAAACACATTTTAGTAGGTGCCTTAGATTTTAGAATGTATTCCTCGTGTACTCACGAGGTGCATCCGCTAAAAATAATGTTTGTGAATAGAATTTCATTAAAACATGTCCAATAAATGTTATCATATATGCGATTTCGTGTACTTAGAATGTGCGTGTTATAAATAATTTATTACGTACCTACCGTAATAATTACCAACTAGCTTGACTTATTAATAAACAAAAACTCTATCTAACTACATTATTATAAACATAGCAGTTGTAACTGTTTAAGAAAATAGTTCGCGTAAAAAATTAAGTAACTACTCGTATATGCAATAACTAAAGTTTTCTTTCTTTCATTAAACACTAAAAAAAGAAATATTAAACGTGAAAAATTAATAGAAGGAAACCTCAAATTATATAAATATTCAACACGACTTTTTTTAACTTACGTATCTTTTAATTAATACATCCTGTATCATGATACAATGCATAACAGATTATGTATAATGGATACTTTCTTTTTCAGAAGCGTGTGGTAGTGTGAACGGAAAATAAGTGTTATAAACTATAAATATGTACGGAAAAGTGTTTGTAGTGTTAGTGGCAGTGTGCTTCATGCCTTTAGTTCTGACAAAGACCAAGAGGTACACGAACTCTTTAAGCAAACAAACAAACACATTGTATAAAATAAGATGCGATCTTATGTGTATTGAACGAAGTAAGGAGGCTAAACCCCTGGTAAGTTTTGCAATTATGATTCTGTGTTAATTATATTTAATAGCGAAAAGTGGGTGTTGAGTAATTGTCTGCTTACTCCTCTTAGGAATGTTTATAATATCATATTACTAAAGAAATAATTTATGTGTATGTAACCTCTGTTTGGTGGAGGATCTTATAGTCATACAATTAGAAGACATTAAATCGTAAACCTATACTTAAAGAAATATTTAAATCAATCCCATAAGCATAATACATAATTAAGACCTGTTTATCCCAACATATTCAATATCAATAGGTGAAAGAACTATTGCAATAATTGCTGTAGGTTGTATGTGGTTAGGGCTATGAAATATTTGAAGGAATTTTACAGCAATAAGTATGCTAACTATACAAATTGAATACATAGGGAAAAATAAATCTTCTCGTAAGAACGGATTAATAGAAGAGAAATTTGAATCACATCGGGCGTGTCTCGGTAGCCGAATTGGTCAAGGCATTCTCCCTGTAAGGGAAAGACTGCAGGTTCGAGTCCCTCCCGAGAAGATTTATTTTTCCCTGTGTATTCACACGGTACAGTGAGAGTCGGAACGATATGGACTACAACTATCATCATCCACATAGAGACGTTAGTCCTGATTGCATCCGAGGCCACGCTGCCCTCGGAGCTCAGGGTCCGCCTTCCGGCTCTTCCTCCTCCACTTCGCACGATCTTGGGCGTCCAAGGTAGTGAGACCGTTTTCACGCATGTCACCCTCCACGACGCCAAGCCAGCACTTCTTGGGCCTACCCCTTCTACCTGGACCGGGTGGGGGCGCCATTGCCAGGCATTTGTTACCCACGTAGCTGGGCGGTTTCCGCAAGACGTGGCCGCACCAGCGGAGGCGGCTCTCTTGCATTTTATCTGCGATGTCACGGACATGAAGGCTGCCGCGGATGCGCGAGTTCCTCACGCGATCTTTACGCGTGACTCCACACATCCACCGCAGCATTTTCATCTCCGTGACACGCAGCATCTGCTTGTGTCGCTCCAACAGCGGCCACGCCTCACAGCCGTGTAAGAGGACAGGTCTAATGATTGTTTTATAGACCTGCCCCTTCAGCCTGACTGGCATTTTAGTGTCGCAAGTGACGCCAGTCATTTCCCGCCACCTAACCCACGCGGCGGCAATACGTGCCTTGACGTCGTGGTCGATGTCACCAGTAACGTGAAGTACAGATCCCAGGTACTTAACCTGATCCGTGCGCTCGACCAAGTCATCGCCTATGCGAACGGGTGTGGGATCTGTTGAGTTTAACGCCAAGTACTCTGTCTTCGCCACATTTAGCTTCAGACCGCCGTTCTCAAGCGCCTCCTTCCAAACTTTCACACGTCGCACCAATCTGTTCCTGTCTGCGTCCATCAGCGCAATGTCATCAGCATACATAAGCAACCATGGAGGCTGCTCATGTGAGTCTCTGATACTTTCCGACAAAACGTCTAACACCAAGCTGAACAGGTAGGGACTAAGTACGGATCCTTGGTGTACCCCGACGGTGATCGGGAAGGTTTTCGTGTCGCCAACAGCGGTCCGAACCACGGAACCGGAATCTTGGTGCATGTCTCGGATGGTGTCGATGTAAGCCTCTGGGACTCCTTTGGACCGCAGTGCCCACCAGATCATCGCGCGAGGCACACAGTCGAAGGCCTTCTGCATGTCTAGGAATAGACAGTACAGGGGCGTGTTCCTCGCCCTGTATCTCTCCGCGACGATCCTTAGGGCGAACGCCGGATCCATAGTCCCGTGTCCGGGGCGGAACCCATACTGACACTCCGAGAGGGTACTCTCCTGTCGGATCCGGGAATCGATTATCCGCTCGTAAAGCTTCATGGTGTGGGACATTATCTTTATACCTCGGTAACTACCACACTCTTGCACCAATCCCTTGCCCTTGAAGACTGGCGTAATAACACTCAGCCTCCACTGGTTTGGGATTTTACCGGTGAGGAGGATACGGTTATAAAGATTAGCGAGGATGCCCACACCACGGGCACCCATTGCCTTCCAAGCCTCGATGGGGACTTCGTCGGGTCCGACAGCTTTCCGGTTCTTCATGCGACGAATGGCAGTCTGAACTTCAGCAGGCGTTATCTGTCTTTATGGACTACAACTATAACAGTACTTTATTCGACAAGATCGATGTGATCCTAACTGTACAGAAATATGACGTATGTGGTAGAGTACCTAATAACTAAGCGATGAGCTGTAGGTTACATGTACGATGTAAGCATGATATAAGCGGTAAAGCCATACTTTAGTTCATAGATCTATGTTCGTATTGCTACAGTGGAGTTTGTTGCGCCGTTTCTTCTCCACCGGTGCCTAGGAAGCGGTGGTAAACTTAGTTTTATAAGCAGAATTTGACATCAAAAAGCTGTAGTAGGTATGCTGTTACATAATTTTGAATAATAACTTTGAATTTCGAATTTTTATGGGGTGGTTATTTGTATTTAAAACCCACCTATGGTCAGTAAATCTATTCTATGGTTGTTGAAGCCATGATTGTAGATGACAGAGCCGTACTGTAGTTGTTACAGCTGTGCTGATAAACCCATACTTTTAAATGATGGTGGTAGATATGCTGTAAATATTGTAGTCATGGTGCTTTATGGATGTGTTACAGTCATTCTATAGTTTTTATACAATGCTTTTAAGTAGATGATAGAACAATGCATGTAGATTATCGAGCCATGCATAAGATTTGGAGTCCTATGTAGCTGTGTGAGAGCTTATCTTGTTGGCGAAGGTAAATACTGTCACCAGCGATATTTCCGAATCCACACGATCTTCAAACCTCCAAGAAAAGAGTGTACTCTCTTTTAAAAGGAAGGCAACGCACTTTGGACTCCTCTGGTGTTACGGATGTCCATGAGCGGCGGTGATCGCTTACCGTCAGGCGATCCGTCTGCTCGTTGGCCTACCTATTCCATAATATAAAAAAATACATGTTCTCTGGAAATTTGGGATTAAAATCTAAAATAGCCGCTCTTTGCATACTATACCTACTAATCCTTCGAAGTATGTACCTACTCGTACCTAAGTTTTATATGCTTGTTCTACGTAAAGATTTAAGTTAGTTTAACTACTATCGTAGTCTACAAGCCCGATGCTTATACTACTCTAAGTACTCGCTGCTGCAATCAACATTGTGGATATTATGAAGGAATCATTTTATTAAGGTTGAATTGACTCCAGGCTGGAAAATACTCGAGCACGTTCCAAGTGATAATTAAGTATCAACCTTATTTCATTTAGACAAAGCTGAAATTATAAAACTGAAGCGCGTTGTTGCATACTATTTTAAGATTATTTTATGGAATATTTCTTTACGACTTCAAACTTCTCGAGCATTTTTGCGCTTGATTGAAGATGATCCTTACATTGTGTAAGGATCATCTTCAATCAGGTTATGTAAGTTACATAAAACATAACATAACATAAACTTACGCCTGTATTCCCCGAAGGGGTAGGCAGAGGTGCTAGCACCCACATTTCGCCAGTTTATGTTTAGGTCCCAATGTAATAGGTGGCGAGCCTATTGCCATTAACCGGACACTTATAAACCTGCGATAAATACACACATAACTTCGAAAAGTAAAGAAAAATCATTGGTGTATGCCATGGTAAACCTGGGATCGAACCCGAAACCTCGTCTCAGCAGTCCATTACCCATACCACTAGATACATAACTGGTCCTATAATTATATCCTCTTTTAAATGTAAGGTTTTTATGATCATCAACACTTATTAATATCCTAATAGGTCCCGACCTCTCTTAGTGAGAAGTGCGGTTTGGCGGATTACAAAACCCTTGGAGAACTTTATGGGGTATATTTGTGCTTCTCGCGATACTTTCCGTCACTCTTTATACAATCGAACGAGACTTTGGTAAGAATGGACAAGAACTAGTTTTATTAAATGTTCATGTATTTGTTCTAAAACAAGCACATTGTGTATCCCAACACTTATATTTTAAAAGATAATACCTATGATTGAGAGGTTCTGAGTTCCAAACCTGGCCTAGACTACCGATTTAAAAAACTTCTAATATAAGTTTAGGTAAATAGTAATTCTATAGTAGTTTTAGTCACTAGTACCCTTTTTTATATAGGGCATGTTAATTTGACTTCATCTTCCCTGATGGTAAGTTGAAGGCAAAGTCTCATGAAAGAGTCACCATTGCAAACACGTCCTATATATTATAATAACAATGGTGGCACTTAAGCTTGACCCTTTATAAAGAAAAACCGTCTTCTTCATGTTACTTATGTCAAGTAACTATTTAGTAATCTGTGCTTATGTGCTTTAAGGGGTAGGTACCTATTTAACCAATGTAGGTTTAACTAGATAAGTACTTTTCCAATTGCATTGCATTCTCAACAAGGTCTGTCCTCATATGAACAGTAAACAATCGATGACAACTACAGGATAACTCCAATTCACCTTGAATTTGCAACAAATTAGACTCTTGATGATGAGGTACTTTTCTGTCAAAGCATAGACATATATATGAAATAGATAATTATATATAAAGTAGGTAAGTATCTTCCAGATCAAATCGTAATTTATATGAAAATATCTACATAAAAATTAAAACAATCAAAACCTATTTTCCGCTATTACAAACATTATGAATACTTTTAAGGCGGTATTACGCTAGTACTATTATCTGTTCTGTGGCGGTATCCCAACGTTTAAAAAGCTCTTAAAACCAAATGCAATCAAAATAGCAGGGAATATGCACTTTATAGGTAATTTTATAGTCAGGCAAGACCACTGTATGCAGCTCCCACAATTTTTATTAGCAGAGCATGTCTGACTTGCGCCTAACAAGGATATGTTGTGCTAAATTTAGAGTTATAAGGACAAATAATGCCAGCCTGTATCAAAGTAAAAAAAGGACCACGAGTTGTAGTGACAAAAGACAATCGCATTGTGAGTGCGATCGCGTCGTCGACGTCGTACAAGACTAGCAATTTTTTTCTGAGCGTTTAGCAAGCATCTGAAGTATATTCCATTTCTTTTCTCGTAATAACAATTCGGAATCCCTTGAATCGTATTTCATTACTAAATTATATCAACTAATGATATAAATTTGCCAAAAGCAAAATTTAATATTCAATATTTACGATTAGAGACTGTAATAAACTATGAAATTATTATTATGGCATAAAATAACACAAAACAGTTTCAACGATCTAAAAGTAATCTACTTATTCATAATTGACTACGGTTAATAAGGTTCCTCCTTTCATTACGGAGATAATTAAGTCTCCCATCTTAGAAAGCACTTAACCCTTTTGTTTTGATTGCATTCTTGTGGTGTCAAGCGATTTTGTTTCTTGATACAAAGGTATATAGTAAAAAATGGGGAGGCTGCTATACACGCGATTATTAAGCAATAGTAGGTAGGTATATGACTTGCATATCGTCATAGTCATAAATCACTCATATGAAAGGTTCCTGTTAATCATTCTTTAAATTTTATATGCACTGTATACAACACCGTATCCCTTTGTATCATTTCCTATCAGTAGGGCTTTTTATAATGCATCAGTGGCATAGTATCAAGTGCGATGGCTGTGCCCAACATCGAGTTTCCGGGTTGAGACAAGTACTGTTGAGTTTTAATGTCGTTGAGGAAATTCTTACTGGCAGTTCGAAGTATGGATATAATTGTGGTGAACGGTAACACGCTTGTTACCTATTACGTAGCACTGAAAAGGACAAAATATGAATACCGCTAAGAAAATCAAGAGAATAGAAAAGAATGAGTCTATTCCATTGATCTATCCTAAGTATATTGTAAAAATATAAACATCCGAATTGAGGACATCCTCCTTTTTTTCAAGTTTAAAATAATACAAAACCTTTTAGAGAGCTTATTTGTATCTTCAAAATGGTTTATATGTTACTCTACATTTAGCTAGATCATAGATAAGCTTGTGATTATTATTAATATTGAGACAGCAGCCAAAATAGGTATCAGATTTAGATACCTACTTAGATCATTTAAAAATTAGTCGACGTCTGCGCTTATTCTTAAACCAGACAATATTTAAATATGTTAGTAGATATTTAGTAGGTAGATAGATAAGTATCTTCTGAAAGTGGGACAGCGGCACTTGATAAATGTCCTTCTATAAGTACATATCTAAGTAGTGTAGACGCTAATCGCTCGAAGCTAATGCGACCGTAGACTGTAATTCACTAAACGAATGTTCCTATTCACATTGCAATACAGCCTTTTGTGTCTCAAATGTAACTCACAATGTTCCAGACAGTGCAGAAAAACTAGACAAATAATCTTTTTGTGGAAAAAAGTAATGATGCAAAATGCATTCTACCAAGAACCCTGTGATTAATAGAACTATTGCTCTTTCTGCTTTATGTCTGAGAGTATACCAGCTGATTTTATAAAAGTTTAATGATTCTCTCCAATATTGAATAACACACTTGTACTTTTCCACTGACTTTATTTCTAGACCTGACCGGTTTCGCCTTACGGCATTCTCAAAGGTTCACATTGATGTTTCAAAAATTATATTTAATTTTCAAAAATTATATTTAATTTTTGAAACATCAAAAATTCAGTCAGGGTCAGGTCTAGAAATAAAGTCAGTGGAAAAGTACAAGTGTGTTATTCAATATGTGTAGCAGATTCCACCAAGCGCCATCAATCTCCAGTATAAACAGATTCTCTCCAAATTATTATTTCCAGACTGCGTCTAAACTGTGTCCAAAATATTTCGCTGCAAAGCAACTATAAGATCAGCCAGTATAATATCTATCTACTTCAAGATTTCTATGTGTATTATTTTATTTATATTCAGAAGTATTTTTAAACTCATAATTTCTCGTTGAAATAAAACTATTTTTGGTGATTTACGTGATTGATTCGATATTATTTTATTATTTACACTGAGGCCGACGTTTCAGTTGGTTTTCAGCTGTAGTCCACAGGGAGATTGTAATTTTATTTCAATGTGTCATATTCCTGTAAACCTCCGACAATATTACACATACAATGCACATTATAAAAAATCTTGTGAGAAGGTCATATACCGACGATTTTTAATTATATTTGTTGTCTCTACAGTGTAAATCACAATGCCGTATTAATGAAAAAAAGCCCGGCACGTGCCCAGCGTCAGACACCCCGGGATGGGAAGAAGCTTGTGTGACGGCATGTAACTCGGACTCTCAGTGCGATGGCACGCAGCGGTGCTGTCAGCATCGCTGTGGGGCTACTTGTGGTGAACCTGTGGATCTTTTGACGGTGCCAGGTACCTAAACATCCTATGAATTATACTTTTTGTCAAACTGGTATAGTATCTGTTTAAAGAAGTCTGCTCGAATCGTCTTACTATCAAATCAATTTAAGTCTCTGATATGCCTTGATGTATTGTGCTTCATGCTGCTCTGCAACTAGGGTATGATAATAGTAGTTTTGCTATAACTTATCAACATTTTACACAAAGGCCAGCCGTGATCGACCACGGAATATACTTACATAATGACCAAATTAAAAACGCATAGGTACGTTATTAATTTGGTCATTATTTAGACATTTGGTCCCACAAAGGGCAGGTCAGAAGCAGAAGAAATTGCGGTGGACTTGCATGAATGGTTTCATGACATGACCGTAGAGGAAGCTCGTGAAGTACTTACCTGTGTAAGGATAGAATCAGATGCATTTCTGCCTACCCCAAAGAAGAATAGGCGTAAGCACATTAGCGCAATGTATTATTTCCATTGGGATATTTATATGTTTTTTATTTTGCTCCCTGTAAATGGAACACTATCAAACACACTTAAAATGTAGGAAATAATTTAGGTAGGTATATAATTTTGTTATCTATCCTAATTCAACCAAATTGATGTAACTACTTGGTAATAAAACATGCATTTAAACGCAGATAAATCAATCTGACTATTTTTACTCGCGATACTTGAAGTCTCAAGAGGTGTATACCTACATAAATATAGGCAAGCGCTTATGGATAAATAGGAAGTCTGGTAGCAACTGGATACTGATCCCACTAGGTTAACGACATTCTCAATGGTTAAGATAAAGAGGTCAGAGAGCGGTCTATAGGTAAGAACCCACTAAGAACTCGGGCCCAAGGCAATCTCACCTGCAACTTTCATTATCCGGCGGCGTATTTAGGAATAGAATAGCGACTTGACATTACAAAACGATATTGACAAGTATTTTGACATTTAGTATGTTTATGACTGTCGTCAACTTATATCAATCCCCATCCCCAATTTAATTCTATTCTGCAAACATATTGCCCTTTGTTTAATGGGGTTTATAGCTAAGGGTACGTGCCGATATACTTAGAATGATCATAATAGGTCACACCTATAATATACTAAATTAATTTTAATCAACAGGTCTCCCAGCGATGCCAGTTATCGAAGAACCAAAAGAGAAGAAACGCTCAGTAGTAATCCGATGGTCTGATGGAGTAGGGGACGCTGCTAGAGCAGTTCCCGGACCTGTATATTATGTTGTAGAAGAACAGCATCACTTAGGTCCTAAGTACGAGGAAATGAGATTGGGAGAATGGAATCTATTGTTACGAACTAACAAGTAAGTGGAAAATATCTGTACCTATTTGTCTCATATTGGGATGATGAGTGAGAACTTTTTAAGATTGGTTTGATATCTTTTTATTAACGTGAGAATCAAAGCTTTACCTAACTGTTAATCCTTCCTATTCCTTTACCTAGGTACAAATATTATTAACCCCCAACACTAAGATAGGGATGATATAAGTTTGACGTGTCTGTCTGTCTGTTTTTCTGCGGCATCCTAACTCCCGAACGGATGAAGCGATTTCAATTTTTGTTTTATTAAAGGTGATTTATGTGCGAGTGTTCTTAGACATATTTGTTGAAAATCGGTAGAGCCGTTTGAAAGTTATGGGGATTAAAGAGGGGATGGGAAGTGTCGGGTTTTTTTTTTATTTTATGATTATAAACGTGAATGTTTGTGAAGATGTTTGGATATTTGGATGTTTGATGAATCATGCGGCTGGACAAATCTGGCAGAAATTTGATCCAGGAATAGATTAAGGTATAGCCTGGAATAAATCTGCTACTTTTTTTATCTCGGAAATAGGTTCTCAATGTCCCCATCGGTAGCTAGAATAGGATCAAACTTTCACACGGGTGGAGCCGCAGAAAGTCCATACTAATATAATAAATGCGAATGTAACTCTGTCTGTCTGTCTGTATGTTACGCTTTCACGCCTAAACCACTGAACCGATTTGGATGAAATTTGGCATAGGGGTAGATTAGACAATGAGAAAGGACATCCACGCGGCGGAGCCGCGGGCAGAAGCTAGTATTTTATAAGCGATGGTTTTAACTACTCTATAAAGGTACCCACTGAACTGTCAGTTCTTTATACGGTACAAAGAACGCTCTACAAAACCGAACAAGCCGAACTTGGCCGAACTCAGTCTTCTTTCTCGACGTCGCGTCGGATACCGTATACAAAGGCTAGTTATTGTTCCTATACTTATCCGAACATAGTATACCTAAATAAAAAATATAATCTTCGTTTAAGAAAGCTAAAGTGAAATTTTTAACGACTAGAGAGTCCACTTTTCTCACTAGCGTAATATTTTAACGTCCAATGTTCCTTTGTTGAATCTTTTATAATGTTGGAAGCACAAACTAGAGAATATTGTTAATTAGTGGTAACAAGGAGCTAACAATGCACAAAGAACTGGGTAAACTGTAGTTGCCTTTTTTGCTGCTTTCTTTTTTGAGTCGGTCGATTTTCCTTGCCTAAGTAGGTAAAATTAAGCTTTTGTTAAGGACAATAGGAATCCTACTAATATCATAAAATGTGAAAGTATTTGGGGATGAATGAATGTCTTTATATGAATGAAAGGTTAATTGTTACTTGTTCACGTAAAAACTGCTGAACGGATCGGTATGAAATTTGGAACAGAGATAATTTCCTGAAATTACATAGTTTCACACACCTGACATTTAACTCCAGGTCGCTTTTGGCTTTAGGACTTTGCATTATGTTATCAAACCACGGATATCTGTGTATCAAACGCATTCAACACATGTTTTAAACCAATTTATAAGGTAAAAGACCTTTTACTACCCATACCCAAATAACATACTACGAAAGTTGCTGAACACAATATTAACCAAACAATATTTATATTGTCATAGACAAAAGTAATAAACTGTTAGTACTTTTTAGTACTGTTCTATGGTTGGTTCACGTATTTTTACCATCCTCAGCGAAGAAAGTCTATAATTTAATCCATATATTTTATTACAGCTTTTGCCCGCGGCTCCGCCCGCGTGGATGTCGGTTATACCGACCAAACATAGCCTATGTATTTTCTCATGGTCTAATCTACCCATATATTAAATTTCATCAAAATCGGTTCAGTAGTTTAGGCATGAAAGCGTAACATACAGACAAAGTTACTTTCGCATTTATAATATTAGTATGGATATGGATTTAATACGGGTAAAACTTTCATGTGATGTAGACGCTACCTATTTATGAAATATTTAATTACTAGCCTTAGCCCGCGGCTCCGCCCACGTGGATGTCGGTTATCGCGACCAAACATAGCCTATGTCTTTTCTCATGGTCTAATCTACCCCTATACCAAATTTCATCAAAACCGGTTCAGTAGTTTAGGCGTGAAAGCGTAACATACAGACAGACAGACAGACAGAGTTACTTTCGCATTTATAATATTATCAAGTATGAATATTCAACGAGAGTATGTGCCGTTAAAATTATTAAAGCTTGCCATTTGGCCACAGGTTAACTTTCTATACCTATAACGAGCAGCATCATATTTTATACGAATAGTTATGGACATAGAACTAATTTGCACGTAGGTACTTAGGTGCAGGTGTAGTAATTACCCAACTACATATTTTAACTGTTATACAATAAACTATATAGTAACAAATTTACGCATATAGGTATACGGTATGACTCTATACAA
This sequence comes from Eilema sororculum, assembly GCA_914829495.1. Classification (NCBI taxonomy): domain Eukaryota; kingdom Metazoa; phylum Arthropoda; class Insecta; order Lepidoptera; family Erebidae; genus Eilema; species Eilema sororculum. Next base: position 6,832,567 of record OU618545.1, on the reverse strand, counting down.
ATGTACACATAAAGCAGATTTTACCACTCAACAAATCAAGAATAAATAAAACGAACTGCTGTTCTACGATTCAATTGATTAGGCAAGACGTGAGAACCCAGTTTCATTGAACGGATTTTCTCGGAAAATCCATCCATTGTACTTCTATAGTCTAAGCACTCACCATCCAATCGGTCAATAAGTAGATATAGTGTTAGATACGCAGTTATTTCAGTCAAAACTTTTAAGAGCCTACCCCTCTCGCATATTTTTGGAGCGAAGACTTCTTAAGCCGTGATTTAGGTACGATTTTAAACTCGGTTTTTATAATAATAAAAAAAAAATACAATAATATTTCCCAACATTCTACACAACGCTATCTAGACCCATGGTAAGCATAGCTTAACTAGCTTGTGTTATGGAATCTAGAATGCGGATAAACATACTTAAATACATTTTTTTTTTGTAAATACGTACATATTATACATAGAAACACCCAGACCAATGCAAATAGCCATATTCATGCATACAAATATTTTCACTGAGCGGGAATCGAACCCGCACCTCCTGCGTGGCAGTCGCGTTCACTTTCACCACGCCACGGAGGCTGTCAAAATGCTGCTGCCAAAGGACAATGCAACTTATTGGCATGATTTACTTTTTTCCTTTCGCCAGAAATGAAACCTAGGTCATATGTTAGAGTACGAAACGAGGAATCAATAGCTATAAGAATTGGGTCGATCAACCGTAACAGAACGAAGAACCCAAGTGGAGATATTGCTATAATTTTTTGTCAGGCGCTGCGTATTTTTCATAAACAATTATTACAATTACATGAAAATAGAATTATTGTAACACATATTATTATTATATCAATTTAGATAGGCAAACACACGAAGGTTACATAGAGTGATCTTAGTGTATTCGCGGTTTAATGCCTCCACATACCCCGCCATATCGGTGGAACGGGAGTCCGCCTTCGACAGCAACCCACGCGCCCATCCTTTTTATAAATAAATAAATATTCCACAACATTCTACACAACGCTATCTAGAGCCATGGTAAGCTTTTATAGCTTGTGTTATGGAATCTAGAATGCGGATAAACATACTTACCTATATACTTTTTTTTTGTAAATACATAGTTACATATTATACATAGAATCACCCAGACCAATGCAAATAGTCATATTCATGCATACAAATATTTGCACTGAGTGGGAATCGAAGCCGCGCCTCCTGCGTGGCAGTCGCGTGCACTATTTTGAGTAAGTACCTACTTCTACATTATTGTGAAAGTTCAATTTATATTTTAAAGTATTTGAAATTCTTTTTTATGTTAAAAGTCGACAATACTTATTTGCATTACCAGAAATAAATGTGATATTTTAGTAGTTTCCATTGATAAGGTAGTTTCATCCTGTTTCATAAACAGCACAACCAATTAATAATAATAAAAGTATTCTTTCTTGGAGTGTAGCATGCAGCACGTGGTGATTTCTAGGTGTCTTTGTTTCTTAATTTGACAATACGTATAATCCAAAACTTTTAAGAGTATAGTAGTTTAAAAATCTTTCTTGAAGGCTGGCAATGTATTGACATTATATACTGTGTCACAGATATCCATTGGGCTGCGCTGATCAGGTAAACTATCTGCCCGTTTGCCACCTACTTCATGGAAAAACATCGTAAATAACTAAAAAATAACGCCTGATAAAAAAGTATAGCAATCTATAAAACACTCTATAACTACGCTCTGTTATGGTTGGCGGCCCTAATTCTTTTTTTTATCTTGTACAGTCTTTTAACATATAACGTATGTTACATCTCTGGCGAAAAAGAAAAAAAAATCATGCCAGCTATGTATGGCAAAAGTTGCATTGTCCTTTTTACAGTCACAGCATACTAAAAAAAAATATAAATAAAAAAAATACAAAAATAAAAATAAATACAATATGGTAGGTAATTCAGCTAGCCTAGGGATGAATGTGCTCGATTTTGAAAGCCACATTACATCGTACTAGCACAGTCTAACGATTCATACTACATACAGTCGGTCAACGAAGCCGTCTAGACAGAGCAATCGTGCGGGGGGAAAGGGGTGGTGGGGGACGGGGTATTACTCGGTACGCCCATACATTTTACTCGGTACTAAGGATTCAGGGCTGTCTCATTTTTGTAATCACACTAATCACGTGATTTTTTTTCAAGGCTCGTGTTGTTTGTTAAAATTGTTTTTTTTTTCGTTTTCTATATTTAGCTATCCAAGATGGCGGACACGAAATTTTCACAAAAATCGATATGGGTATCGTTTTCAGGGTTTTTGGGGTCGCTGATTGCGAATATAACATCCATTTCGCGATCCAAGATGGCGGACTCGAAATTTTTACCAAAATCGATATGGGTATCGTTTTCAGGGTTTTGGGGTCGCTGATTGTGAATATAACATCCATTTGGTGATCCAAGATGGCGGACTCGAAATTTTCACTAAAATCGATATGGGTATAGTTTTCGGGGTTTTTGGGGTCGCTGATTGTGAATATAACATCCGTTTGGTGATCCAAGATGGCGGACTCGAAATTTTCACTAAAATCGATATGGGTATCGTTTTCAAGGTTTTCGGGGTTGCTGATTACGAATATGTTACTCACGTAGCAATCCCAGATGACTGGATGGATGATATATTCGTAATTAGCAACTCTGAAAACTGGGCGAAATGTGGGTGCTAGCACCTCTGCCTACCCCATCGGGGAACACAGGCGTGAGTTTATGTTATGTTATGTTATGAAAACCTCCAAAACGATGCTCATGTTGACTTTGTGGGAAATTTCAAGTCCGCCATCTTGGATCGCTAAATGGATTTTATTATACGTAATTAGTCACCCCGAAAACCTCGATTTGTTTTTTTTTAATTTCAAGTCCGCCATCTTTGATCGTCGGTAACATGGTCGTCAAGCCCGATAGCAGACAATTGCCGGCAGGCAATCATACGATGGGAAACTGTCGACTCCCAACTGATCGTGTGTAGCCGAAAAACTGACAGCAGGGCATGGCCACCAGGCCAAAATCGCTTTCGTGTGTGGGCGCTGTCGACTTAGGACTGCAGGCCGCCCGATACGATTTGAAACTGCAGGCAAACTGATCGTGGATAGGCTCCTTAAGAATATATCTTCAATTTAGCGATCCCGGCGATTAGCGAAATTCGAATTCGAATCCGAATCCAACCCCGAACCCGAACCCGAATCAATATCCAAATTCAAGTCGGAATCGAAATAGAAATTCTAAATCGAAAACGAAATCGAATTTGAAACCGAAATCGAAACCAAAATCCAAAAACTCAGACTTAAAATATTACGTTTGCTTGATCATAATTGGTTGAGTAGAACCGGAGATATAACCAAAAGTCGCAATAGCCGACATCCATGCGAGCGGAGCCGCGGGCGTCACCTAGTAATATAAATTAGCGTGAGTTGATGTACCTTGACAGAACAAAGAGAACGAATAGGAGTTATATATAGAATATTACAGAAAAAGTATATATAAAAATTGAAGTGACAACCCTGACAAAACTGCAAAAGGCGGCATTTCCGCAAACATCAAACGCGATGAACTACTGTAAGATCTCTCGTTATACTGTGGTACTAGCCTAAGCGAATGAGTTCGATTTTAGAACTACATTCAATCTATTCTAACTGCTAACAACTATTACTACATTACCACTGATTTACTACTCTTCTGCAAAGATATCTATATATGTATAAGATTTAAATGAGGTCGAAGGTACGTGAACTGTGGCCGGTCAGTGATGCGGCGCCTCGTGCCTGATATCTTGAAGCTGCTGGTTCAGGCCTCGTGTAGTGATTGAGGTCACTACGAGATGGCATTTATTTATTAGGTATTTATTTATTAGGTATTTATTTATTAGGTATTTATTTATTATGTGTGCTTTATTCAACAGAACAAAGGTCTCACTCCGTGATGCTTTAAAACCCGGCCGGTGGTATCGATTTCGGGTGGCTGCTGTGAGTGCATCGGGCACACGTGGCTTTTCACTTCCAAGTCCCGCGTTCACACCACGCAGGGGACCCCGCCCGCCACCCGCACCGAAAAAGTTGAAAGTGCGACCTTTAGGAGTTCATAACGGTAAGATATGCAGTAATAGACATGTGTGATGCACTTCTTTGATAAAATAGAATATCTCACGAAAATATTATGGAAAATTTCTTTCAATATGTGACACTAAAGATCGATCATGGTCTACTTATATGCTGACGTAGATTTACGCTACGCAATTTTCTATATACCTGAATGTTTAAAAGGTAGAACAAATGCGTTTAAACTCCCACATTTCGAACTAATGTTTTCGGTTTTTTTTTTTTATCGTGCGAAAAATCCCCACGGATACCACCCCCACGGAGCCGGTGGAGGCGGTTATGTCGGACTCGAACCGACAAAAACGCACGCCGTCTTGGGTCCTTGGCTGCCGGAGGTGAGATTGCCAAAAGCATATCTCTCGCACCCCGGCAGACCCAGGACCATCTCTTTCGAGATGGCCCCCTTCGGGTTGTGGGGACCAAAATGTCCCCATCTAGCCCCGGTTACGGGGAGGCGCACTTTGCGCCGCCGCCGCGGCCTGCTTCTGCTAGGGTGACAGGCGGCTCCACCGGTCACCCCCAGGCCAGCGCTCATGGAGGACGGAGGTCGTTCTGCGACCTCCGACGTCCGGTTCGCCTTCGCTCTGCACGGGCTTCCCGGGCCCGGAGTCTGGTCCGGACCCGACCGGCCGCCTCCTTCTCACCGGCCGCCTCCTTCTCACTAATGTTTTCGGTTGACTATCTGATTCTGAGCTGTTACTATAAATTCCTAGCTGGCCAGGAAAATTACGGTGGTCAGTCCCTCACGAGTCCAGTCGGCAATGAGGACGTGTGGTTGAATTTTGGGTGGCGAGGGTTGATTTATATCAGTAGACTGTGTGCTTGCTTGTCACTATGAGGACAGTATCAAACTGATAACTTCTCTATATTATGAAAACTACTATTTAATAAGATGAATGAAGTCAAATTTTGTTTTTAAGGTACTGTCACAGCTAAACTGGAATGGAAAGAGCCAAATTCAGACTTGCCCATATTGCGTTATAAGGTGTACTGGAGCAGGCGTGTCAAAGGCTTAGGTGGAGAACTCGATTCCGTATTAGTTAACCATCAAACTATCCCTAAGGTATCTACTTGAATTATTTCCTTCACTTTATTCTGCAGCAATACTTATTAAAATTATATTTGCCTACTGTTTTACACATATTAACTTGTACCTACTTACACCTTATATTTTTTAGAACCAAAATTACATAGAAATCAGGGACTTGTTGCCAAATTCTATGTATTTCTTACAAGTCCAAACTATCAGTCAATACGGTACGGACAAACGTCGTAGCGAAAAGGCGTCAATTTTCTATAATACCACAAGCAATGGCAGAACAGGTATTTATTAATAATTTGCTTTGTTTTATGATATATCTAAATTCTATAGGTATACTAGGTACCTACCCCTAGGTACGTATACCTACTTATATGTACTATTTTATGGCTATTTATTACCTACTACATATATTCTTTTTTCAGATCCAGTACCTGAGCCATTAAAACGAGAAACTAAAAAAATAAAGGGCTTGGTTATTAATAAAATAATTTGGTATAACAATAAAGTTAAAGCTAGAATATCATGGCAACCTCTACCAAATATATACGAACAGCGCGGAAGGTAACTATATTTTTTATGTAGGTAAAGCTTGAATACCAGTTCCGCCATGTTCGTCAGAGAATCGGATGCTAGAAATATCGAAGTACTCCACAATATTATAAACAAGTAATTTACTATTCCAGCACAGAATAGATAATACCTTTTTACTATTAATAATTGATTCAGGCTATTCGTTTGTGGAATGCTTTGCTACTTACTGTCTAGTCTTTTAGCTGTCATACAGTCAAAATGGTGCGCAATGTCATGCATGACATAGCGCACCATGATAGGCTAAATTCGCAATTAAAAATTCATTCCCAGCTCATCCAGGAGTCCGAACCCGTTATCCAATGGTTGCCTAGAAGTCGCAAAAAACCTATATCGTTTTATATAAGTATGTTTATGTTTTAGGTATTACGTACACTGGAAGGCTACTACTTGTAGAGATCCCAAAAAACTACGCAAAGAAGGCTTGTCAGCTACTACCGAGGTAAGATATGTATGAAAATATAAATTAAGTACCTATCTAGTACTTTTGTACTAGATAGGTAGGTAGGTACTTAATTTATATTGTTATATTGTTATATATTGTTATTTATAGGTACTGTTGATCTAATGAACAATTGAACTCATAACTTATTGGTGTAGTAAGCCATTGAAATTTTAAACTGCTGATCTCGTGGCGTGGACATATTGATTGTTGATCTTATGAATTGTTGATCCCGCATTATGTACCTACCTATCCCCATTTTATTTATTTTTTTGATGGTGGTCTTGTGAAGATTTATTTTATATTATTATATGTTATAGCTACATACGTGCGTGACGTCTTATAATTAAGTTCTCCAATAATTATGTATTATTATTACAATATTAATCAAATGATCAAAAATTATAAACCTACTGCAATTTCAAATTCAAATCTTTTGAATGAAGTTAGCTACAGGCAAAAAGGGCGCCAGTTCTTGGTGTTGCCATACAGATAATATATTTCTACACAAACTTTATTTTATCTGCACCATAAAAAAAGGTTCTAAGCGATATTTTCCATTCCAACCAAGGGTTCAAAAACTTATATTATAATCAGAAAAAACCTATATTTTAATGGTAATTATAAAATAACTAAATGCTATTTTCTTTTACAGCGAACCAGCTTTGAACTGTATGAGCTTGATTATCAATGCAGTTACAAAGTAAACGTCAACTCGTCTCCGCGTGTGAAAACATTTGAATCCGAACTCATTTTAAATATTCCTGCTTGTGAATATTTCAAAAGAAAATCTAACACTTCTGCAGTGACATGTACAACTTGAAAAAAAAAACTGTGTGAAATAAAATTGTAAAGTTAGATAGCTAAGTATAATATACCTACCTACTTACCTATGTAGGAAAATAAAATCTATCCAGCAATAAATAAATAGGTACATAAAAAGTAAAACAGAATGTCTACTGGGGACTAGTGAAGTTGAGATTTTTGATTTTTTACTATGGATTGGATGGATCAATATAGAATTCTGTGGTGACAGCAAGCCGCACATCCAATGGCTTCAATATAATTTTATTATTAATTCTTAGTACATACCTATGACGAGAAAGGCATATTATATTATGATATGTCCAAAAAAACTCAACGCAAGGTGCGTAGAGTTTTTTTTTATAAATGGAGTTTAGTTTCATGAAACCATACTAACTAGGTATATTGCCGTCATTTCGTACTGCTCTTCAAAGTAATGAAATTGATTTATTCGCGGTCATTATATAAACTAAATTTAATCTCTTTATAATATAGGGTATAAAACATCTGTTGTTCAAATTTGTTGGTGTAATCTATCGCTGTAACGATCAAGATCTCATTCATGTAAACAAACGCAGAATTGTCTAAATGTTTGTAGGTCATTATAAAGAAAGTTCAATGTAATATTAATTTAAATTACCAATAAGACGCAATTGAAGTACCGTAAATTATTTAATTAAATTCATTGCTTATAATTGTTATGAAATCGTTTGTTTTGCAACTTGCTTATGTATGAATCTATGAGTAAAGTAATATAAAAAGGTATAATACTCATACTATTTAGCTGAATGATGAAGCTTTAATCGTATAAAGAAGAATAATCGGGTATGTTTAATAAAGAATATATGAAAAAATTGACACCCATGTTTTATTTAGTGTACCTATTGGTCTTGTTTGAATATTTTGCATCGAAAATTTTTCAACGCCAAATAAATACCGTCAATGCCATCTTATAAGATGCCTAATATGAACTTTAATGAATTAGTTTTGTACCGTCATAAATGGGTGAATTTCAACATCTATGACTTTTTAGCTAATTTTGGTGATTTTTTTTTATTATTTATTAGGTATTTAGGTAATCTCTTTTAATGTTTAGCTAGAAATACATATTTAGATGCATAATATGCTTGAATAGTCTAATTAGCCCTAGGAATTATACACCGAAATTGGTGTCTAACACCAAAATTACATATAGACTTATTTTTATTTTTTATTTATTATTCCTTAAACTATTTCTTTGTTTTTTTTTAGAATTTGGCACTTAATAGGTACATATAACCCATCATTTTCACCCTTTTATAACCAACTTCATTTTTATATGGCAAAACCACTTTAGCTGTTAGTAGTATCAGTATAAAAGCAAATATTTAATTATTTAGAAGCAAAGATTATAATTTTACTCTAATGGTGCCAATATTATCGACGAAGTTATTCAAGATTGTTGGGAAAAGATTTAGGCAGGATATTAAAACATACAATGAGAATAAACCGTTTTAAATAATCAACACAAAAATTACAATATTTTTGTCAGAGGCTTATGAAGTGACCTATTTACGTGTTTGGCAGGAAAACGAAACGGGGCTGGGGACAACTAGCACTGGTGCTCATGAACACCCAACTGAACGTTTCCAATGATGGTAGTGTCGTCCTTATTCTTTCTGTCCTTTCAATACGACTCCTTCGATGTTTTTATAAATCCCACCAAAATTTTACATTTGCCACGGACGCATCTTATAAATTATTTTTAAGATAAAGTATAGTACTAAATACTACGAATGACATTATCGAAGATAGCTAAAATAATGGCGAATCGAATTATTGTTAAGTATACTCAGTAAACTAATGAAGTATTGATCAAACTGTGACCATTCCCAACAAAACAGGTTGTGGACGCGCCACCAAGCTTAGAATTTAGGTGAAAATACATTTTTTATACACTCACAAAAATAGTTTCATTAATATAATTTATGCGTGCATATAGAGAAAAACGATATCTTCCTTATAGAAAATAATCATTACTATATGTTAACTTTAAGGTATGATTTTCAGTCACGCCACGAAAATTTTACGTTTGAGAAATTCACCCAAATATCTTACTCTATCTTACTCTACGACGAAGTCTCAAAATGATCATAAAACTCTCGTATTAAGAGAAGATCATTTTAAGCACTCTGTTTGCCAACATCTTTCTGATGCTGAATGTACCTACTGCACAATTAATCAAGTAGAAACTTAATGGGTACTTCATAATACTCTAAAAGAGTCCTTAAGCGTGTGACGTGCGAGGCTTTTAGGCACCATTGTTACCTTGCTCACCAACTTTAAGATGAAGAAGAGGTTCATATTCCTTTAGCTTAATTCAAACGGAAAACGGACAGTCCGTACCAATCATGAACTTCAAGCCTACTATTCCTTCAGATCTTATAGGATTACATCTGCTGACATTATACTTAATATCAGCAGATGTTGAAACACAAATAATGGTCCAATTCATAAAATTCCATTACTACCGGCGGTTAAAATCTTGAATTTCATTAGGTACTTAACTGATAAAAATTGCCAAAAAGCATATTTATTCTGCACAACTTTGGTCCGTGGCTCCGTTCGCGTGGAATCCTGGTCAAGGTTCTCATACCGAATCTATTCCACGGAAATCTACCCCAGTCTCCGGTAACATAATAATGAATGGAGACATCAAGTCATTGATATGCAGCAGAAACAGGGTCGCAGACAACACGGAGCTTTGTGGGACACCAGCGTTCATACATGTGAGTAGCTGACATCGACGACTGCTTGGATACTTCTGTTGAATAATTCATACACGTAATCCCTCGGGGGAGTCGGTGGCATGGCAACTTCATATGAAGACCTATGTGCCAGACCCGATTAAAGGCCTTCGCTATATTCACTCCGACTCTCGAAGACTTGCGCCCACCGGTTTGTGAGCTATGCAAGAGAAGGTGACTGGTAGAGCGACGGTGGCGGAAGCCATATTTATTTGTGAATCGCTCAGTAGATCGTTTCCCTCGAGGTATCTAAGGAGCTGAGTATAGTGAGTATATTAATAATAATACGCTCCATCACCGTTGCGAGAAGGGACGCTATAACATAGGCCTGTAATGGGATGGGTCTGTGATGATGTGTCTATAATATCACCGGTATACCACCTGGCCCACTCAATTTTCAAACAACTAGGGACTAAATTCCCATTCCATATAAAGTGCATCAAGTACTTTCTGTTTACACCTAATAGACAACTTTTCTTTTTACGAATGGAAAATCTTGTTAAAAACGTTCGTCTGATTAATTTTAAGATAAGTAAGTGCAAAAAAATGTGGCCAGTTCGAAGAAGTTTAAATTCCATGATACAGAATTGAAACATTAACTAAATCGTCCGATGGAAATCGACGAACATTCCTAAATCTAACATCAAATATGTTTTTTGGTTTCGGTTTCGGGTTTGGTTTTAGCCAAAACTGAGACTGTTGCTGAAATTCGGTTTTGAGTTTCGGTAGGACACAATACTAGTGACGGAGGAAGGAAAACTGAGCCTGGCCGCACACGCACCGTTTTCCGATTCGGTTTCCTCATTGGAAATTCGGTTTCTTTCATTACATACAAAATGTTCAAGAATCTAATTTCCCGATTAGGAAACCGAAAGCCACGGCTGGGCTAAAAAGGCACCAAGCTGAGAATAAACTAATATTTTATACCTGGCAACTATTTTTCATCTATAGCACGCGGTTCGCAACTAACTTCATTCAGGACATTTGCAACCCTCAGAATGTCAAAAGTAAATAAGAAAAACATTTTCTAAAATTAATTATGTACTATTATTAAATTACACTAATCACAGTTTTTGCTGATATTTTATTAAGTGCACGTATTGTGTTATATTTACAGTGCTTCACATCTGAAATAATTGTATAGTGAATTTGTCATATTTATGAAATATTGCGAATGGAAACCCGTGTAGTTACTATGTAAAATGTAAATTTTTCGTCTAAGCACAGAAATTATTATCTCACTGCACTTTCAAATACAAGACTTTCTACTGAAATATCATTTTGTGTTCATTTAATATTTAATGTTATAAATCGTGACGAATATTCTCAGGGCGTAACCGTTGCTCAGAGGGGTAGAAGGCTGTGTTAAAATGATATTTTTTAATATTTTCTAAACCTTAGTAAAAAGTGTTACTGTGTAAAATGGCTGAAGACGAAGTGCTTTTTGACGATGTGTACGAGCTCTGCGAGATCATTGGCAAGTAAGTAAAGCATGTCATTTACTATAAAATATTATATCCTATCGAAAATATCGCACGATACAATTCCGCACACTATGTACCTACTTACCTATTAGATTTTATAAGTCTATCTGCTAAAAATAATAACTGAAAATATAATTTGAAATTGCATAGCAATTTTTAAAATTATTTATTTTTCATAGTATTTTTATCACATAGCAGACAGAATTATTACCCACTATTTGGTCACTGAATCCTAAATAATTTGTGATAGTGAAAAATAATATGTATTTGAGAAGTCAGATCAGTTTAGTATGCTATGATTGTTATTATAGTTTACATTCTTACCGCCTTACCAATTTTTTACCAAACTAAATAATATCTTGAATCAAATTCTTATTAGAATCTTACTAGAATATCATCTATTATTTATGAAATGTAAATAAAAATTCAAAAATTACTTAGGTATTTTAAATTTGAATATATTTTATTGCTGAAATACTTCGCATTTTTTAAATGAAAAAAAGTTATTTTGATATTAACGAACTATAAAAATGCACCAATTTTTCAACATTCAATCTGTTTGTTTTGTGCGTAAATCATATCATGTAACTGAGTCAGTTGAGACACTTTTTGTCCTGTAATTTAAAAACATAATCAGCTGTTTACAAGACCCACTACCAGCGTAAGCCTATTGCCACCAAAACCATAATAAGGATTAAAAACAAACCCCAGAAATTACTAGGAAGTCAATTCTTTTTTCACAACCTAGACATAAATTACCTGTGAACCTTACATTATTGTTATCAGAGCAGAAAGGTCAGTCAACAAAATTATTGTTAATGTGATCAGTATTGTATTACCTAAAAGTAAAATAATCTACCTATTTGACCTACTAATTTTAAAATTTTTACTCATCACAGCTTGTCTTATAGTAGGTATGCAGTTGTCAGTATCTAATTTAGAGGCTACACTCACTAAATGCCAAATGTACACCCTTTCCCTTCGTTACTCATATTGATTTGGGTGAGCTTCTGGTGGTAGACCCTATGAAGCGCACTCATTCACCTAATCACCTAAATAAATTAATGAAATTTTGTATTTAAAAAGAGTACTAAAACTGAAATTACTAACATTCAGTATTCAGTCCTTCAGCTAAGCTAAAGTGTTTTTGTTAGGAGTGGGTTCATATTAATGATGTAGGTAATAGACAAGAGAACAACCCTGAAGTTCTTGATGAGCCAACCCCTTAACTACTACTCTACCTACTTTACAAACTATCTAGAAAAACACAATAGTAATTGATGCGACCTTGAGAGTCTGCCTTAATTGCTCTATTTACTTATATTCATTAATTTTATTTATTTAGGTGTATATTTATCATTTACATCTACATTTAAATCTGTGTACCCTGAACTGCTCATACACCAATACAATTAATGTAAAACATATCCATCCATCATATGGAGGGTCCTACACATCACAGTGATTAATGCCTAAATGAAATACATACTTATGGAGGGTTTTTTATTTAAGGGGACCATTCAGCTTGGTCCGTCGCTGTGTGCATCGACAGACCGGCCAGCAGTTTGCTGTCAAGATTGTTGATGTTGCTCGGTTCACTGCCAGTCCTGGCCTTAGTACTGCAGGTAAGAATTGAACATTTGAAATAACTCTTATGGACTTACATCGATTGTGGTGCAATAATAATTTAGTTTCCTTCATTCAGTAGAAGAAGCCCTTGAATATGTAGTAATTGAATAACTAATAGAAGTATGTCATGGTGAGCCTGGACATTCATACCTCATAGGTAATAATATATTAGTATATAAATCTCCTAGCAAAAAATATCACCAGTGTTGTGGAGGTCAGATATCGTTTCATGGAAAATGTTGATGTTTAGGTGTTTCATAGTTAAACTGAAAGCCGACACCAACTGAAGAATGTTGATATTGGCAACTGGAATAGTCATTATGTTATTCTACTTCTAGTAAGTATGTAGATGCAACAATGGGCTATGAGGTAAATCACAGGAAGACATTTATTTCGAACAGCAAAACCTACCAGACTATTCAGTTTTAAATAGGTATTGTCTTACTTTAGTGCTACTCTGTAATATATAAATTCAATGTTAAGTCTCACTCAGGCGATATAGCTCATTTCGGTTCTCGCTTTTAACGCAATTGCTTCACTAGATAATTGGTTTGTTCATTGAAGTGTGTCATATATCTTATCTTCCTAATTCCAGATTTGAAACGCGAGGCGACAATATGTCACATGCTAAAGCACCCTCATATTGTGGAACTCTTGGAGACATACAGCTCTGAGGGCATGCTCTATATGGTTTTCGAATAGTAAGTATTGGTTTATGTAAAATTATATTGAAAACTTAATTATCATTACAGTAGATAATCTCCAGTAATTATTACTATATCATATAATGTATACCCGCTGATCGGTGAGACCCATATTGAAAATAGTCATTGATTCAGTATTGTTAGGTTAAAGCGCATTTGATTTTCAGCACTTCCCTCCAGATGGGCTGTGTGCCTGTTTGCTACCTAAGTAATATAAAAATAAGTCGCTCGAGAAGTTTACATACTAGTGTAAAAGAATTCCACTTCAGTTGTTTAAACATTCCATTAAATTTAACACCTTCATTTCAAATGTATAGTGTCATATATTTAAAATTAGTTTTTTTCCATTTTCAGTATGGATGGTTCTGATCTCTGCTTTGAAGTGGTTCGCAGGGCAACCGCCGGATTTGTGTACAGCGAAGCAGTTGCATGGTGAGTTTTTTTTTCTAAAATGAATGTTGGTACTTATTCGAAAGTACCTATTAATAAATACCTACCTACATTATTATCTGTAGGTAAGTATAGCCAACATAATTTTATATATCGCTTATGCAATCATATCGTATTGGATTCGTTAATTTATATTCTTTCTAAATATTGGATTAGTATTCAGAACCAAAGCCCGAAATGCGCTGTAAGTATGATATTATATGCACCGTCCATGACGAGAATATAATAGTTGTTTTAATGTTTTGTTCGTGTCTTGAATACGCAGCGTTAGTGAGTGTGACAACTGTTCATGACTTCTAGGTTCAATTACTGGGGAAAGGCTTATTGGATTTTCTGTTGACAAATTATAAGTTGCAGCTCATAGAAAAATGCCCGGTACTGCCTTAACAAGCCTACAGAACATCAAAAACACAGTTATTGGGAACTCGGGCTGCTGATACATAATGTAAACCCAAAAAGCCCGATAAAAATACAGTTGTACACAAAAAAAAACTGCATTTCATTAGTTGTATAACGCCATCTATTGAATCTTTGAGGAACTTACAATTGTTGGTACCTCCCTACTAGATGGCGCTAAAATAATTAAATCTCCCTTGTACGGTTAATTTCAAGAGCAAATTTTATTCCGACAGCCACTACATGCGCCAAATCTTGGAAGCTTTACGCTATTGCCACGAGAATGATATCGTCCATCGCGACGTGCGGCCGCACTGTGTCCTGCTAGCAGGACGCGACAACTGCGCCCCAGTCAAACTGGGAGGTTTTGGCGTTGCAGCACAACTGCCTACCCCGACCGCTCATCGAGCCCCACCCGGTAACTACTTTTTCTTTATAGATTGTAGCTCTAATTGTAGTTTAAAAGAGATCTATAGATAGTTTGAAAGTATTGTAATACCTTTCGTTGTTCACGTTAGTTTGTAAGAATTTCGATAGATGGCTCCAGCGTCGCCTTAAGATCTATGTGTAGGAGAATTTCGGCTTAACAAGACGTAGATAGGTAGTTTAGTTGCTCAGGGTATTCTTGCTATTTCAATTCCGTACGGGGTACACTGTGGGCTTTTTCGAGTGAACCATGCGAGTTCAAGTGTGAAATAACTACAATTTTTATTGCGAACATCACATATGTGCGTTGGTAACTCACAATCTAGGCATGGTGATCAAATATAAAGTGGTCTATATGTTGGTATGGTATCACGGGCTGTTGTCCGCAACTCCACGACAGGGCGCGGTTTTTGCGTGAATCTGTGGACTATATGTTTACTCGGGTATGATATTCTTCATATCATATATTCACGATATCGTCCATATAAATAGCGATGCTAATTAGATGCTCAGTTGATAAATGAACCTTATAATTCTCGTCATGTATTCAGATTGAAAACTAGTGGCAATCATCTTATACCTACGCCTT
Organism: Eilema sororculum; assembly: GCA_914829495.1. Classification (NCBI taxonomy): domain Eukaryota; kingdom Metazoa; phylum Arthropoda; class Insecta; order Lepidoptera; family Erebidae; genus Eilema; species Eilema sororculum. Next base: position 6,817,095 of record OU618545.1, on the reverse strand, counting down.
CGCCTCCACTAATTTCATCCACGGCCTGATCACTCGCCCATAGCACTGCCGTTATTAATTAATCAAAACCACAAAACAAATCTACTGTAGAAATAGAAATGTATCCACGCCTCATGAGTCGGGTATACGTGCATACATACATATAATCATGCCTTTATCTCCGGAGGGTTAGGCAGAGGTGAATTAACACCCACATTTCACCAATCATTGTATTCGGTCCCACGTAGTAGGGTGTGAGCCCAGAATGCAGCAATAGCATTCTGGGCACTAATTTTGACTTGAACTATGCATCTGAGGCTGAGTCTGGGCTGTATATCATATCTGTGGGATGTTTGTCTGATGTATGAGTCGGCTATAATGTCGGTTAAAAGAGATAGTTCGTAGTTAGTAAATGGGAAGTACCTCATTATCAAATTTTCTAATACTTTGAAGCATGATATCTTGATCACACGATTCAGGGAAATATGCTTGAACCAATAAACGCCATCTATCGCCAACTAAAATAAAAATCTATGGATTCTGTTAAATAGTGTAGGTAGACTTTTAACGACAATCGATTCAAGGCTATATCGACTCATGATAATCTATTCCATATGACACCACTTTCATTGTACCCAGTTGATGACAATAGGTATTGTATTATACAGAGTTGGTGATGGACAATCGACCGCTTATGGGTCCGATGGGCCAAGCCTATCTCAAGTCAGATGAGTATGGTAAGACTCCAAGAGTAAATGCCCTGCATGGAGATTATGTGCAAAGATCATCGCACAACGTCTCATATAAATAGGGCTGCCATACGTGCCATTTAAAAATAAGGAGCTGTTATTTACGTCGTTATACCTTATACTGTGTAGTGTTTCACAAAATGTAAGCAAATGACAAAAACGGTTACTTTTGTGACGAATTTTATTATTTGTACAATTTTATGTCAAGCTTTTCTGATTGGTATAAAGTCTAATTTACTCAATACATAAAGCAAAGCCAACGAAGCGAGAGAAAAAAGGTAAACGATGTTTCAGCTGTCCAAACTACGTATCACTTCAAGCGCGGTCCAGACAGGAATTGAATTGCTCATATTATGATGGCGAATCTGACAGTTTAGAATCGCTGTGCTGACAGCTTTCCTGTATTAAGAAACACGCAACGACAGCTGTCGCTCGGCCATGGTCGCGTACGTGTGATATGTGCGACAAGGACAGAGAAAATGATCGTTAGTTATCGCAACGTAACAAAGTAATGGTCGCTTTGTTTATCTTTTTTCTCTCGTCTCGTTGGCTTTACTTTAGTTGGTTATAATTGCACAACTCCGGCAACTTACAATATGAATTTTTGAAGCAAGACAATAAAGCGAAATTCGGGCAGATGGCAGCCCTACCAACATCACAAATGTCTTTTGAAATAGACATACTTCCGATCACAATTAACCGTTATATTGGCACTTTTGATAATAATTAACACTTTTCGATTTCCCTACATCATTTTTTCATTACTGTTCATAAAAAAATATTTGTGTGTAATATGCAAGAGATGAATGGAATTAAAATCGCCGATAAATGCGGTTAAGTGGTGACATTATTCATGTAGCGTCTGTAGAAGTATATGACAAATGACGTCATGGTTTTTATATGTCGATTATTCACGCTGTAGTGCCAGTAAGGACCGGCGCCCAGTGCCGGCATCGGCAAGCATGAGGATTTGTATTTGTCGTGTAACAATAGATCTTATTGTGTTATAGAAATAAGATTGAACTTTAATTGTCAACCATACCGCTGCAGAATGCCGATCGATGCCGACGATAGTCGACGATCGTCATTGAAATTTCAATTTTATTATGATAGTGATAAGATCTATTATGCTTGGCCAAAAAAAATCCTGAAGCTCGCCGATGCCGATAATGGGCGCCGGCCCTAAGAGTATGCTTTCGGTACAAGTAACCGTAGCATGGCAGACATAACCAGAAGGCAGAAAGCAGAAAATCCTTCTATTGTAATTACAATATTTTCGATATAATAGTGGAGCTACGTTCACCTGATTTTTAACCTAATGTATTACTCTTTAGGCGATTGGCACACTGCAACGCTCGACGCGGCGTCGTTCGTCGACGCGCGTGGACGCGAGAGAGCTAGTATAGTCCGAGAGATATTAGAATTTTTTTGGTAGGTAGGTGTGTGAAGTAATCTAAAATTTTTAAAAAGTAAAGTAAAGCCATCCGACCATTAGCTCGATAGCCCAGACTATATTAAGAACGCTAGAGATGAAAAGAAAATGATTAGAAGTGCAAGCTATTTTCGACTTATTAACATGACATGGTAACTAATTTTTTTTCTTATATTCGTGATCAGCGTCATCTATTAACGCGAAAAGAGACGTAACTAAGAAAATGCCATTTAGGTTGAAAGTCGCTTGCAGTCTCTGCGTGTTCCGATAACGAGCCAAAACAGTGGTGTCGGCTCCAATACCCGATATTGGGCATCGATATTTGACTTCCTCCGATCTCGGATGTCGGATATTGGATATCGGACGTCAGTTGATGTGAAAGCGCTCTAAATTTGCCGTTAAATAGTCATGTTGCATTGCAATAATATTAATTTAAAATTCGTCTCAAATACCTACACAGAAATTTCTAACAGCTCTCGGACTAAAAATCCCTCGAAAAACACGCGCGTGATGGCAGATTTCAGTGTGCCATACCTCGCGTTTTCTGCTTGTACGCGCGTATTCTGCGGCAACGCGCGTGATTGCGTTGTCAGTGTGGGGCACCCCGCGTTTTTCCATACAAAATGAGCTCCGTAGAGGCGACGAGCGCGACGCCGCGTCGACGCTACAACGCTCGACGCCGCGTCGCGCGTCGCAGTGTGCCAATCGCCTTAGGGTATAAAATATCTTAATGATAACGGGAATTCAGGCAAGTCATTATGTACCTATACCATGATCACGTTTATTCCCGTTATCATTATTGTATATCATGGAACGCGAAAGCTGAAAAGTTAGTATAAAATACCTATCTTAAGTTGATATAAACATCGTTACAATTTTTAGTTGTTCAGGATTATTCTGCTACAAATACTTGAACATGTGCAATGTTTAGATGATTATTGAAAGGGTCACGTAGCTAGTGTTACAGTGAACTACCGCTTATACCACGCGCTTTGTGCCTAACCTTAAAATACAGTTGTAGCTTGACCGTAACCGCTTTACCGCGCCTTGAGTATGCACACGGCGAAACAGAGGGAGTTTCGACCAATCGAACGTCAGATTTCGTCAGTCCGCCGTCATCTCGCTCGCTCTTGACCTCGACTTATACTGTTTCTTTCTCTTTCTTTACCTCGTCCCCTGCCATGCCATGCGCACTTGGGTGCGGTATTGCGTTCGCGGTCGGTCTATAGTTCAAGTCATGTGTGTCCTATCTACATTAAAATGTAATGCACAAAATGATTTGAACTCTGTATTTATTGAAAATAAAAAGTGTAAATAAATTAAAAATAAAATTTTGTCTTGTAAATAAAAGCTGACATAAAAAGATACTCGCACATTATTAATTCTTGCACGTTAATCCGTGTTATTGTTTATCAATGCACTTGTTTGAATCCAACTGGTATTTGAATGGTACTCGTGTTTTTAATTCACTAACTATGCTTGTTCTGGTGTTGGTTATGTAGGCGATATGACAACTTGCAGCAATGGTTTGATGTAATTAAAAAAGATAGGACTATTTGCAACGTAAGGAATAATATAGGACTGTTATAACAGTGTCAATATGAAAGATCGATTAAGAATAACATAACATAAACATAACATAACATAAACATGTACTGAATTATCAATAATAAATAACCATTGCCAATTGTCTTGTTATAATTATGTTCGATTTTTGAGAAGCCTAGTACGCGTTTATTGAGCTAGTCCAGCAATAAAAAAATAACAAAGCAAATGTTCCTTATAATAACAAAATATAAGGATTTGACTATTTAAAGATATGAAGACAATCTTAACTCCACTGAACACAAATAATGTTTAGCCGCAGTTGCAAGTACTAAAAGGTAGCTCCCATACCATAAAAAAAAATGCGTTGATAGCTTTAATGTGTGTTCGAAATCTCAATAACGTAACCCTTTACGTATCTACCTTTATGTCATCCGTTTTTCGAAGTATTCTCTAAAAATAAACCCTTATTGTCCAGCATCAGTGTTTTTACATCAATTGATCGTAATTTTCTGGTGGTAGTATGAAAAAAAATGTTGTTATGTCAGGTCTATTATCCACAACACATATACATGAAACAAATAAATTTCAGGTCGCATTGGGACACCTCACTACATGGCTCCGGAAGTCGTCTCCAGCCAGCTGTATGGCAAACCTGTCGATGTATGGGCAGCGGGAATACTGTTGCACGTACTTCTGGTGGGATACTTGCCATTCACTGGGACTCGGGAACGGCTCTTCGAAGCTATATGCCGCGGTAGACTTAGGGTAAGCCTTTTTATATTTAAATCAACATCTTGCCGATAAATACCTAACAATTATTATAGGGAGAAGCTATATTTAGTACTAAACAGTTGGTAATATAATATAATTAAAAAAATAATGTTTTTCCATCATTCTTACAAAATAGCAAATACCAGTATGTATTAAAAATATTGTGGCATCTAGCTCAATAAATTTTAGGTAGCGTTATTAGCTAAGAAACGCTAAATAATATAGTTTGTTTTTATTTTCCATGTGTAATACTGTAAGTATGCGTTCGTATGTTACACAGTTTGATGCACCAATGTGGGATGACATCAGCGATGCGGCCAAAGATTTAGTTCAGCGCATGCTTACCGTGGACCACACGCAGAGGATCAACATTCAAGAGGTTCTGAACCATCGCTGGATAAGAGTACGTTTATAATCTTAGAATTATATAGATTATAGTGTTACCACAGGGTATAATTGCGAACAAATGAAAGGAAGGCTACACTGCCTGCTAACATATACTAACTTACCACCAACAGTTCTTCTGGGCCATTTCACCATTTCCCCTAAAACTAAATGCGAAAGAAATATTTGGCTTCGATGATGACTCCTTTAGTAAAAAATGCTGTCTCTGCTGACATTAAATTTATAAGTTTAGATTTCAGCGATTTTCTTTCATTTAATTTACCATGTTTGTTCGAGAGATTTGATCCTTATGATTACCACTATCGATTGAAGCCATAAAAATACAGGATGTAATTTTTTCGGGTGTGTCAAGCGAGTTTTCGGAAATCTTTGAATACAGTTTTGTCTCTTTTTCATTTTTAATCAAGGAATGTTTCCTTTGAGTGAAATTCTCTATTTCCAGTATTTTTAGTCCTTCCACTCCAGGGGGCATGGAAATCTTCCACCTTGTACAGTACATGGTGACGACCAGGCTGTGCAGTGAGCGGGGTGTTCAATCATGCACCTTCACACTTTCATACAAAACTATGTACATTCGTTGCTGATAATAATATTGCGTTGTTTACACAGGACCGCGAGAAGCAGAATCGTATCCATCTAGCGGCGACAGTTGAGGAGCTAAAGAAGTTCAACAGCCGCCGGCGTTTGCGAGCCGCTACTTTAGGCGCCGCCGCCGCCGACGATGATGATGATGATGAACAGCTCGCGCGACGTCAGGTGATGCTGGAGGAGGCTAATGCTGCTGGTATGTAACCCTTTGTATGAAAATATGAAAAAATGCCCTATGTAGTTACAGACAAGAATACATCAATAAATGTTGGATTCTTGTCTTTACATTTGGTCCTTTGAGCCGGATGCCCGATGTAGTTACTGTTACTTACATCGGGCATCCGGCTCGAAAGACCAACCATGTCAAAGTAGATATGCGGTCTTAAATGTAACTTGTGGTCATGTATGATAGGGATTAACGTATGGTAGTAGTTGTATCACGTATGTGTAAAATTTCGTAGTGCCTTTTTTGGTTTTATGTGGAGGAAAGGGAGTAAAAGAAGTCTTAGCTAGATCAGTATCCCATATTGCAGAGTACTGCAATGTGGGATATTGACCCGAAATATTGCTACAGATAGGGGAGACGTCTGGTATTGTGAGTCTCGTAAATATACACCTGTCTGCGTTTGTTTTTTTTTACCCGACTGTGACAGTATACCTTGTAGCGCCATCTGTTATCGAACACTCGACAGCTGCCTGCGCTACATGAAGACAGACAACTACATTTTGGAGCCACATAACGCTGGTTTTGTCTTTATTCATTAGATGTCGCTGCAATGCTGTATAACAATATTCACTTCTGGATGCCGCTTGCTTTTTGGCGATTGGCACACTGCGACGCGCGACGCGGCGTCGAGCGTTGTTGCGTCGACGCGGCGTCGCGCTCGTCGCCTCTACGGAGCTCATTATGTATAGAAACACGCGGGGTCCCACATACTGACAACGCAATCACGCGCGTTGCCGCAGAATACGCGCGTACAAGCAGAAAACGCGAGGTATGGCACACTGAAATCTGCCATCACGCGCGTGTTTTTCGAGGGATTTTTAGTCCGAGAGCTGTTAGAAATTTCTGTGTAGGTAATTGAGACGAATTTTAAATTAATGTTATTGCAATGCAACATGACTATTTAACGGCAAATTTTTTGGCTTTCACATCAACTAACGTCCGATATCCAATATCCGACATCCGAGATCGGAGGAAGTCAAATATCGATGCCCAATATCGGGTATTGGAGCCATTGTTTTGGCTCGTTATCGGAACACGCAGAGACTGCAAGCGACTTTCAACTTAAATGGCATTTTCTTAGTTACGTCTCTTTTCGCGTTAATAGATGACGCTGATCACGAATATAAGAAAAAAAATTGATTACTATATCATGTCAATAAGTCGAAAATAGCTTGCACTTCTAATCATTTTCTTTTCATCTCTAGCGTTCTTAATATAGTCTGGGCTATCGAGCTAATGGTCGGATGGCTTTACTTTACTTTTCTCAAAATTTTAGATTACTTCACACACCTACCGGTAGGTGTGTGAAATAATCTAAAATTTTGAGAAAAGTAGCTACCTACCAAAAAAATTCTAATATCTCTCGGACTATACTAGCTCTCCCGCGCCACGCGCGCCGACGCGCGACGCCGCGTCGAGCGTTGCAGTGTGCCAATCGCCTTTGTCAAACACAACACGAAAATATTGTGTTATCATAATCAACGACACCACTGGGTTGTTGTTCAGCGGTGTAGTTTGCAAAAAAATGGTGGTAGGAACAATCGATGCCCAGCTCGATATTAATTTCTTACCAGATTACAAAATTGTTAATAATAAGGAGATGTTCTTGCTACGATTATCATGCTAAATAGCTGTAGAGCTTGTCACAACAAATTGAAAACGTTTGTTTTTGGATTCGTTGGTCAAATAGTGATAATTTGATGACAGAACGCGCGAGCGAACGAATATCTTGTTATATCTATAAATATTTCCCAACATTCTACACAACGCTGTCTAGACCCATGGTAAGCATAGCTTAACTAGCTTGTGTTATGGAATCTAGAATGCGGATAAACATACTTAAATACATTTTTTTTTGTAAATACATACAGTTTTCTACCGTCTCTACCATGGTGAATGTTCTGACGAGCTCTTCCAATTAGTACCACCCTCCCCTTTCCTTCACAGGACGACACGTGCAGGGCTAAGATGTCATCCATTTACGGTGCAGAGTATACCTGCTAGAACCAAGCGTTTCAGTGATTCATTCCTATGCCGCACCACTAAGACCTGGAATTCCCTGCCAGCTCACGTGTTTCCTTCTTCCTACAGTCCCGGGTCCTTTAAGCGGGGCGTGAAAAGGCATCTAATGAGGCCGTCAAGCTGAGTGCCACCACTGTTAACATGGTAAATGTTTACGATGGTGACCCTCTTTCCGAGACTTTGCCTTTAGCTTAACATCAGGCGAGGTGAAGTCAAATTGACGTGCCCTGTGTAAAAAAAAAAAAAATTATACATAGAAACACCCAGACCAATGCAAATAGCCATATTCATGCATACAAATATTTGCACTGCGCGGGCATCGAACCCGCGCCTCCTGCGTGGCAGTCGCGTACCGCCACGCCATGGAGGCTGTCTTACACCCGTATCTATAAACAAGTCATTACTTGTTCTTCAGTAATTTCTTAGCTATGTCATTACTTGTACTTAAGTAATTTCTTAACTAAACGTTATTCTTTAGACAAGTAACGCAGATTACTTACTTGAGTAAAGCTTTAAGTATTACTTAGGCCGTAAGAATCTTTTCCAGCTGGCAATACTGCTATCAACGTTTTGTTTCTTCAGTAGAATTATGGAAATGAAACAATTTTATCTATTTTTACATTTAATAACATTTTATTCAAATTAGCATATTCAGTACAACATTTGATCCATTACAATAAGTTTGTGAAGAGTTACATGCTTTTATTTTTGGGATGCTCCATTGAGAAACTAAACGACTGTAGTAAAATAATCCTACTAAAAAGAAATGTTTTGTCCAGTGTTTGTTACCGTGTAGGAAGTAGCATTTTAAACTTGTATAGGTTGTACGCGTCATTTACTTATGCTCTATCTATACAAATATTTATCTTGATAGTCTGGGCACATAGGTTACTAGGATTTATCACGTGACTATAGGCCGTGCCAAACCGATTGAGAATAAAGTTGCGGTAACTATCGTATTATAAGTAGTGATTTTTGTGTAACAAAAGTGAAGCTTCACGAGGGCGACACGTGGCGTTGCAGACGATGTCTCTAGTGTGAAAAATTTTTACAACCCCTAAGTAACCGGTCCGAACTGGTCGCAAGGTCATTAAACTTTATTCTCAATCCGTTTGGCGTGAGGTTTAGTAGACTACAAGGTTCGTATACATGTCATAGTTCACGATACTATAAAGATAGAGAGAATGCAGGGCCTCGATTCTACTAAAGCAAAACTATTGTCAAACCACAGAGAAAGCGGCATTAAAGTTTAGACTTTATTTCTATACACTAAGGTCCAAAATTAAATGACAAAAGTTTCATTACACTCTTTTATTCACTCTGCTAACAGTTATTTTATATTGAACTTTAAATGCATCGCTTTAAAGTCTATAATGTATTGCCGCTTTTTGCAATCTCTGTGGTTTGACAATAGTTTTGCTTTAGTAGAATCGAGGCCCTGGTCGCAAGGTCAATAAACTTTATTCTCAATCCATTTGGCATGAGCTTTAGTAGATTACAAGGTTCCCTTTGCACGACTTATGTCCAAAAAGAAAAATGTACAATCGCATAATAATACCCAACTAGAGAAACGCCAAATCTGAAATATGTCAAAATATAAATACGCCAAACTATAAAAACGACCAGTTTTCGAAAAGTCCAACTAGAAATATGTCCAGAAATAAAATTGGCCAACCAGAAAAATAACCAACTATATAAATGTTAACTAAAAGTACATTTCACTTTTGCTCTCGTCTTAAAATGCCGCCGTCCTCTCGACCGTCGTGAACCTTCTTCTTCATCATAGCGTTAACCCTAGTCGCATCCGAAGCCTTTTTACTTACCAGTTTAACTGCGGATTTGAATGAACTTCGATATTTTCTGTGAAGCGACTGCCATCTGACCACAACCCAGAGGCGATATCGAAGTATTGCAGTCAAACCAACTAACCGTCGTGAACCTGTTTGTACTCGTTTACGCGCGTGGAATGGGAATTTGACTGAACCGAGTTACTCGGCCGAGTATTCGGTAAAAAAAATTGAGCCGAGTAAAACTCGGTACTCGTTACTCGGCAAAAGTGTTACTCGGCGCATCTCTAATACTGATTAATCAGTATACTTGATTCATAATATGATATGTTTTTATTTCAACACGTTATTAAAGTTCAGGAAAATTATCGGAGTTTCACCTCGGAATGAGAGATAGTTGGCTCCTTATTTTGTTACCGCCCGGTTCATCGACGTTTTATACATTTATTGAGAATTTCTCGTTTCTTATGGTTTTACGATACTTTATACTCTTTACAAATATTTAGCAGATTAAATTTTCTACAACTTTTGTTTTCTACAACTACATCATTTTTTTCACTATCTTCGAAATAGAGGGCATTTGACTATATAAGTATCATACGAGGTCTACCTGTAATCCCGATTAAAAACCCGCATTAAAGTTTATAAATTATTCATAAACATATTAGGTCCTAAAGACCCTCCAGAAGCGTAAAACGTGGTGGCACAGGGGTTGTCGTGTGTAGTGTTGTTCCGCAAAAAGTGGGTATTGCGATAACACTATATTTTTTACATACAATACATATAAATTTGAAAAAAATAGTAAACAAAGTGTTTTGAGTGCTCTGATGAGTAAATTTGATAGATAACCGTGGACACCTGCTGGTTAAGTGTTAGCTCCCCTATTAAATCACGCATAACAACAGAAACGCATCATGGAGTTTTCCATACTTGGCATGCAGTCCTATTTCGAAGAGAGGATGGCTAAATTCGAGGCTAAATTGCAAGAAAAGCCCTCGACTACTTCAGGTGGCCTGGCGGAAGAGTTTGCGGCCTTTAAAGCTCTTGTATTACAGACACTCAAGTCGCTTTCACAAGGGCATGACACTCTGGCACGAGAGGTGGACAATTTGGAGACACGTAGCCGCCGAAAAATGCTCCTCTTACATGGCGTCGCCGAGCGAAGAGGAGAAGACACAGCCGAAGTGGTCACTGACACCATTAAACAACACCTAAAGCTCGAATCCTTTTCTTCTAGTGACGTCACACGGTGCCATAGGATGGGACGGCAAACTACCAGCGAGAAGCCCAGGGCTATACTGGTTAAACTCCAGAACGTTGCATTGAGGGATAGTATATGGTTCTCCAAAACAAAATTAAAAGGTACAGGCATCACTTTTTCCGAGTTCTTGACCAGGTCACGTCATAGTGCATTTATGGCCGCTCGTGACAAGTTCGGTGTAAATAAATGCTGGACCAGAGAAGGCTCGGTATATGTACTTGATCCGGATGGGAACCGGCATCGAATCCTGTCTCCTAGTGATCTTGACCAAATAAAGTGTTCGGATAATGGAAAGACTGCTGTCAAAACCACCACAGTAAAGACACGACGTGCAGTATCCAAAAAATAACCGTTATTCTAGATATATAAGACTGTATTGATATCTATTGTCGGGTCACTTGTCTTTTATGTAGATCTGTGCAACACAGGTGTAACATTACATGGTCGTGAAAACACATTTTTAGCGGATTCCGTCACGATGCTCGCGAAATGTCTTGAGATTTTATTTTTATTAAGTTTTTATTTTTTACTTTCCATGTTCCCACTGTTTTTAACTACATTCCATTGGCCGGCGGCCGGAGTCACGGGGGAATCCGTTGGGAATGGTTTGTTTACAATGTAGTATCCCACAGTAATTGCTCACAAGTTTCTCTGAACTTCGATACTGAACGGGTGTTGTAATAAATCGATTTACAATAGCAACTGAGGTGTATCTATAGTAGATACTTAGTGATAATTTACGACAATAACTTATCTGTCACACAACAATAACAACATTAAGTCCCTATGTCCTAGATTTGTGATGAAGGTCAAAGTTGTCACAGAGCACTACCGCGTTCCAAGTTCGAAGTCGTCAAATGTTAATAATTGAAGCCTTTGTGTTTTTTTTTCTTGGTCATGGATCTTAGCCTTTTAAGTAATTATTTTTGTGGTGATATTATGTATGATACCACTAACTTGGACTTGGATTAGTACGATTTATTTATATTTGTTGCCCGACATGGATTCTGTTCCATATTTCTACTGTTTTAACTATCAGTGTTCTTTATGTAACTATATTGTTCGAACTGATATTTTTTTTTGTTCCCGTTTTTGTTATTTATATGCTTTCCATAATTTGTAACACGTAACTAGCGGGTGGACAGAATGCAATTATAAGTAGTTATATTTATATTGGTAAGTATTATATATAGTTATTTTGTTCATTGTACTGTATTGGATCGATATACTCATACACTTAATACTGCATATTAATGATTGACTTAGATAATAATGATGATAGCTTTTCATCCACTGGAAGCATAAGCGATGGCCCTGCGACTCACCAGTCACCGTCACTTGCAGGCGTTCTCCGAACTCAATTTCTGGACGTCCCGAGGAATTTCAATGTAGTGTACATTAATGCTCAAAGCATTCCTGCTCATTTCCCGGATATGCTGACGACCTTTGACTGTGAAAATATTCACGCTATTGTGGTCACTGAGTCTTGGTTAAAACCCTGTCTCCCAACTATTTCTTACTCTCTGCCAGGTTTTCAGCTTATTAGGAACGATCGGACGAAAAACACTGGTGATGGTTACGGTGGTGTGGCCATATACCTGCGATCACAAATTCCTGTTACTATTGTTGATGTCTCACCACAACCACCACCATCAAACTCCGGTGAATATTTGCTTCTAGAGCTGGAACTTAATCACACCAAAGTTCTACTTGGCGCATACTACTCACCATCGAAACGGCTGAACTATTTTGAATCTTTTGAAAATATGCTAGAAACGTTCGTGCCTCCCTACGAGCATGTCATCTTAATGGGCGATTTCAATACCTGCCTTTTACTCAATGACTCACGTTCTTCTTCACTTCGGCGCATTACAGAATCTTGTAATCTCTCCATACTACCTCTGAATGCCACTCACCACTTTCCTAACTGTGTCCCTTCTCTCCTCGATCTGGTCTTAGTCTCTTCACCCAATCATGTAGCTAAATATGGTCAATACAACGCTGACGCCTTTTCCTATCATGACTTGATCTACCTTTCTTACCGAATTCGACCACCCAAACCAAAACCTAAAATTATTCTACAACGCAATTTTAACGCTATCGACTCAATAAAACTCCGCGAAGATGTTGCGAAGATAGACTGGGATCCTCTTTTCATGTCTCATTGCGTTGATACTAAAGTAAATATCCTAACATCTGAAATAACGAAGCTTTATGACATACACGCTCCTATGCGAGCAATTAAATTAAAACATCTCCCTGCACCCTGGCTTACTCAGGATATTAAAGATCTATTAGCTAAAAAAGCGGCAGCTAAGACCAGGTATAAGTTTGGTTCTACGCAAGTAAATTGGGATAAATATGTGACAATTAGAAATCACTGCAACAAGGTGTGTAGGAATGCGCAACGCCAACACATTCATACCTCGATTGAGAATGGAGATCCAGCTAAAGTTTGGAAATTTCTAAAAACATTGGGAGTTGGAAAGTCAAGTTCAGATTCTATTCCTAAAGACTTAGATTTAAATTCACTCAACGTGCACTTCTCTACTTCGCCCAATTTTGATGGGGCTACGAAAACAAAAACATTACAACATCTTTCATCTATTCCAACTCCTAAATATCCTCCCTTTGTCTTCGATCAAGTGACCGCTTGTGATGTTAAAAAGAGCATAGTAACAATCTCATCCAATGCTGTGGGCAACGATTGCGTCAGCAGGAATATGATTCTACCTATTCTTGATGAAATCGTACACATTCTCTGCCATGTATTTAACCACTCGCTATCCTACGGAATCTTTCCATCTGCTTGGAAAGACGCTCAATTAATTCCCTTACAGAAGAAATCCAAGCCATCTTCGTTTTCTGATTACCGTCCGATATCCATCCTTCCATTCCTCTCCAAAGCCTTTGAGCGACTTATCCATAGTCAACTTAATTCATTTCTTAATAAAAATGCACTTCTTAATCCTTTTCAATCCGGTTTCCGACGTGGGCACAGTACCAGCACGGCATTGGTTAAGATAACTGATGATATAAGAAGGGGCATGGATGGTGGAAGACTTACTTTATTGTCCTTACTTGATTTCAGTAATGCTTTCAATACTGTGGACTTTCAAATCTTGCTTGGTATACTTAGCTCTATTAACATATCTCCAACGGCTCTTGAATGGTTTCGTAGTTACCTGTTTGGTCGCCGGCAACGTATTCGCATCGAGGAATCTTATTCTTCTTGGTGCAATACTACAGCTGGCGTACCGCAGGGTGGCGTTTTATCTCCTTTACTCTTCGCAATTTTTATTAATACCATCTCTGAAAAGCTTGTTTCATCCTACCACCTTTACGCCGATGATCTACAAATTTATACACAGGCTCCCTTAAGTGACTTGACTGGAGCAATTTGTACGATCAACACGGATCTGGAGCGCATTTCCGAATGGAGCAATAATTATGGACTGACGGTGAATCCAACCAAAACACAAATAATTGTAATAGGTGGTCAGCAGTTGATTTCTAAAATTGACTGGTCACAACTACCGCAAGTCCTATTTGCAGGGGCTGTTTTACCAATTAACACAAATGTAAAAAACCTGGGTATCCTTATTGACAATACCCTTTCCTGGAGACCTCAACTCCAAGAAACAAGTCGGAAACTTTTTGCGTCAGCAGGTGCTTTGCGGCGGTTACGAAACTTCCTCCCAACTTCGACTAAAATTGCACTTGTTCAATCTCTCCTTCTTCCTTTACTAGATTACGCCGATGTCAGCTGTCCTGATCTCACTGAGGAGCAACTTGATAAGCTTGAGCGTCTTCAAAATTTTTGTATCAGATTTATATTCGGCTTACGTAAATATGATCACATTACTCAATTTCGTAACAGACTCAAGTGGCTCCCAATTCGTCTTCGCAGGAATGCTCATATTTTGGCATTATTGTATAACGTTCTCTTCAATTCAGCTACTCCTACTTATCTCAAAGAACGTTTTACATTTCTCCAGGACACACATGCAAGATCCTTGAGGCCGTCTAGAAACTTGATACTGGGGTTGCCAGTGCACTCAACTGATTATTATAGCAAATCCTTCACTGTGAAGGCCATTGGCCTATGGAATGCATTGCCAGTAAGGATTAGAGAGGCACAATCCATAAATGTTTTTAAAACAATGGTAAATAATCATTACCTCTCTATAGCTACAATTGAATAGTTCAATGGCTACCCATTGAAAACTACTCACTTTCACATTTTATGTATTTCTTTAACTATATATGTATTTATGTATTATGGTATATTTTTCACGTAACACACTCTTTCATATGCTTATGAAAATACATCAATACTCACTTACATTATATAATTTTCATTCCTGTCCATCCTAAGGTTGCCTGGAAGAAATCACTTTTAGTGATAAGGCCGCCCATTGTGCATTTAACTGTAATTGTATCTATATCTGTGCAAGAATCTGTTACAATATTGATGTACAATAAAGAATTATCTATCTATCTATCTATCTAAATCAACGATATCGTGGTCATGGCTGAAATACATTATTGTCACTCAATATTAAATGGATCTTAAAATGAACACGGATAAGACCAATATTATGGCAAATTCCCATGTTGTACCCCTCAATATAGCTCTGCGCTCAAAGTTGTCGAGGAATACATATACCTATCTAGGACAGTACGGTTTAGTTTGGCAGGTCCAATTTCGAGAAAGAGGTCACTCGTCAAATCCAAATCTGTTGGGCAGCATTCGGTGCAGTGTCTCATGACCAAATTCTTTGACCAGTGTGTCATAAAGTCATAACATACGTATAAGAGACGTGGTCATAAGCTATGAGTCTTATCAGAAGGCTCAAAGTCACTCAGAGTGCATAGCCGGGCCGAGGTGATGGTAGTCGCAGCACTAGTGGGACCGGTGGGTTTTGGCGTAGTCTAGTGGGGTGTGACGCGGGGCGCCGCGCCGAACAGGGAGACCTGTAGAAACGGTGGTGCCGCTGGCCGCCCGCGGCATAGTACAGGGGCCCAACTGGGACTAACCACCCTGGAAGGCTGCCCCACCAGGTCGCGCATAATCCCGATATGGCTCGTCGTGCCGGTTGGCGACCGGATGGGAGCCCGGCGACCATATTCGGGGGGGTACGGGGGCCCTTTCGTTCGGCGCGTCGGCTCTCGTCATGCCGTCACAATCATAGACAAAACCAATGTCCCATGTATTGTCACACGGTGCTGCGGCGACAATCACCTCTTTTTCACGCCTTCCCATCCATTTCTTTCCATTTACCATGACAGCGCACCAAAAAGATAGAGTCAGAACAGCGGCTAAGGAGTCTCCCACAACACGACTATTTGAGGTGGAGTCCACGAACATCTGTGGGCTCCATACAAACCTCAACGCCGTCCACCATCACCTGGAGACGGCGAAACCAGCAATGCTGTTTCTGACGGAGAGACAAATACGCCGCCCTGACGACACGACCTACCTGCGTTACCCCGGCTATGCTTATCGAGGAAAATTTCCGAGCAAAAGCCGGGGTGTGCGTGTTTGTTAGGGCGGATATTTGCTGTCGCCGTTTGCGCTGTCTAGAGGACCCATCCTTGTCCATCCTGTGGGTACACGTAGACCATGGCTCCGCGAGTCAGATCTATGTGTGCCTTTACCGCTCCCATACGGGAGATGCAGAGGTAACTCGACTCTTTGAATACCTGAGTCAGGTGGCAGATGATGCGCAGGAGCGGTTTCCGAACGCCGAATTGGTGTTTTTGGGGGATTTTAACGCCCACCACGAGATCTGGTTGGGCTCCCCCAAAACAGACCATGCGGGAAGAGCCACTCACACATTTGCCCTGGCGCATGACCTGACTCAATTGGTGCACAAGGTCACAAGGATACCAAGAGAGTCCGGCATAGAGCCCTCTCTGCTAGACCTTCTGTTGACGAGTCGCCCGGACCAGTACAGTGTCTCGGTGAGTGCCGCTTTAGGTAACTCCGACCACTGTCTGGTCCGCTCCACCGTGCCCATTGTAGCGCCCCCACGACCCGTGCAGGGGAAGAGGCGTCTTTGGCACTACTCGTCAGTGGACTGGGATGGACTACGCGACTATTATGCGTCCATCCCGTGGGTTGAACGCTGCTTTGAGGGTAAGAACCCATCTGAGAGCGCTACTGCTATCGCCGGTGAGATCGGTGTGGGTATGGAATACTATATCCCATACACCGATGTCACCGGAGCCCGCGGAGCGCGTCCGTGGTTCGGGCGCGAGTGCGCGGAGGCTGTTGAACATAAACAGTCTGCGTACCGCGCCTGGGTGCGGGCGCGCGCCACACGCGATCCTAACGTGGGTCACTTCAAGGCGGCGTACAACAGAGCCATAAAGGTCTGCAAGAGGGCTTACGTCAGGGCGGATGCCCAGCGCATAGCACGGCTGGGCCAAGAGCTAGTGGCGCATCCCACGGGTAGCCGTGGCTACTGGCGACTGGCCAAAGCCGTGCAAGCTAACTTCTGCCAGCCCTCGCTGCCCCCGCTGAGCAACCCCGATGGATCTCTGGCCCATAAGCCGCAAGAGAAAGCAAATTTGCTGGTCAATCTCTTCGCGGCCAACTCCCGAGTCGATGATTGTGGTATGCAACCACGAACAATGCCCATTGGTGACCACGCAATGCCTGATATCCATATCAGGCAACGCGATGTCCGTGCAGTACTGCAATCACTCGATGTCCGGAAAGCCAGTGGTCCTGATGGTATTCCAGCGGTCGTACTTAAAAAATGTGCAGCGGAGTTATCTCCTATGCTAACGCGGCTGTACCGACTGTCCTACAGTTCGGGTATAGTGCCTTCGGCTTGGAAGGAGGCGAATGTCCAGCCGATCCCCAAGAAGGGGGATCGCTCGGACCCAGCCAACTATCGACCCATAGCCGTCACCTCAGTGCTGTGCAAGGTGTTCGAGCACATTATTAACACACAGCTCATGTGCCACCTAGAGGATCACTCCTTGCTTAGTGACCGGCAATACGGTTTTAGACCGAAACGGTCAACGGGTGATCTTCTGGCGTACGTGACCCACCTTTGGGGTGAGGCTATGGAAAAGCACGGCGAGTCACTGGCAATTAGTCTTGACATTGCCAAGGCTTTCGATAGGGTATGGCACAAGTCGCTTCTTTCCAAGCTACCAGCCTTTGGCCAGCCTCCCAGACTGTGCAACTGGGTTGCAAGCTTCCTGCGGGGGCGCCGTATTCGCGTCCTTTGTGATGGACGAGCTTCGGAGTTCTTGCAGGTAAATGCTGGCGTGCCGCAGGGTTCCGTCTTATCTCCCACTCTTTCTTCTGCATATCAATGATATGCTCTCTAATGGTAGCATTCATTGCTATGCAGACGACAGCACCTTGCGCGGGAGTTATTACGCAAATCCTGCGGCTAAGCAGTCTGATATCGCGGTAAAAAGGCAGCTTCTTGTCACTGAGCTGGACCGGATCCTGGACCACATTTCTCAATGGGGCGCTAGGAACCTGGTCGAGTTCAATGCCAAGGCATGTGCATTTACAGCAAAAGTATCTCCTTTCCTACCCCTTCCCACTCTTCAGAACACACCACTGCCACTGCAGGATCACCCCAATATCCTCGGTATGGATGTACGTTGCAAACTGAATAACGAAAACTATATCGAGAGTATCATCAAATCAGCCTCGCGTAAACTCGGAGTCCTGAACAGAGTAAGACGTTTTTTCACGCCGGAACAGCGATGTCTTCTATACAAGACCCAAATTCGTTCATGCGTGGAATACTGCTCACATCTCTGGGACGGCTCCGCAAAGCACTTGCTAGATGCTCTCGACAGGTTGCAGCGACGTGCGGTCCGCATTATTGGGAATCCTGAGGTCACGAACACCCTCGAGCCTTTGCAGATGCGTAGAGATGTTGCGTCTTTGGCAGTTTTCTACCGTCTCTACCATGGTGAATGTTCTGACGAGCTCTTCCAATTAGTCCCACCCTCTCCTTTCCTACACAGGACGACACGTGCAGGGCTAAGATGCCATTCATTTACGGTGCAGAGTATACCTGCTAGAACCAAGCGTTTCAGTGACTCATTCCTATGTCGCACCATTAAGACCTGGAACTCCTTGCCAGCTCACGTGTTTCCCTCTTCCTACAGTCCCGGGTCCTTTAAGCGGGGCGTGAAAAGGCATCTAATGAGGCCGTCAAGCTGAGTGCCACCACTGTTAACATGGTACATGTTTCCGATGGTGACCCTCTTTCCGAGACTTCGCCTTTAGCTTAACATCAGGCGAGGTGAAGTCAAATTGACGTGTCCTATATAAAAAAAAAATGGCAAGAGTCTTAATGCCTGCTAATTTGACTAATTTTCCTGGACTACTAGGGGGTGCGAGGAAATAGAGGTGCCGGCAGGGGGGCATCGCGTACCTGTCATGCGCTTAAATATTTTGGTAATTTTGTAGACATTTTTGTATAAAATTGGACTTTCTTATTGTCGGACATTGTTATTATTGGACATCATTATAATTGGACATTCTTATTATTGGACATTCTTATTGTTGGACATTGTTATTCTTGGACATTGTTATTCTTGGACATTCTTATAGTTGGACATTGGCTTTGGTCATTTTTCCTTTTGGACATAAATCGTGCAAAGGCAAGGTTCGTATACATGTACACGATACAATAAAGATAGAGAGAATGCAGAGGAAGTGAATTCAATGGGGCAAGTTATTTCAGGTTGACATGTCATAACTTATGTAATAATATAGCAATAACATCCAGTTTTTTTCTACTACTACTACTATACCGTATTTGGTTGTTGCAGCTGTCAACTTGGTCGTGGAGTCCTTGGATGATGTGTCGGTACTCCAAGACGGACCGATGTTCATGGACCCCGACCTGTTCCACAGTGTACTCGATGACCTGCAGCTGAGAGCTCTTTTGGAGGTAAAGTTATTGTCAGGTTATTTAAAAAGACGATTAAGCGCTGGGGAATTTAATTAAATGAATACGTGAACAACTGTACGTGTCGCGATAATTTCATTTCAGATTCTCAAGTGCTAATGCACCAAATATTGACGTGAAGTATCAGGCTTTTACATTTTTGTTGCTGTCCGCCAGGTCTGATTTCAGCAACCTTCCCATTATAGTTCTCTGATTTTTTTTCTCAATAGATAAAACTCATTGTGTGGCAGAGAGAGAGAAACACGAGCAGACCCTGAGACTTGTGACTCGGGTTGTAGGTTTAAGGGGCCCCCTTTTTAACACTCACCTTCACTGCTCGCGTTCAGTGATAAGGATAGCCCAATCACACAGAGATTACAATACTTAGTTCTATGGAGATGTTGGCCGTCAGAACTCGCAAGAAGAACAACAGAAACAAGAGCTATATTAACAGAAATCGATAGCTAAACCATTTCTACGGTAGCCTAGTGGTATGGGTAATGGACTGCTAAAACGAGGTCTCGGGTTCGATCCCAGGTTTACCATGGCACACACCAATGACTTTTCGATGCTTTTCGAAGTTATGTGTGTATTTATTTCAGGTTTATAAGTGACCGGTTAATGGCAGGCTCGCCACCTATTACATTAGGACCTAAACATGAACTGGCGAAATGTGGGTGCTAGCACCGCTGCCTACCCCTTCGGGGAATACAGGCGTGAGTTTATGTTATGTTAACCATTTGACATTGTGTACAGATCTACGACCGCATAGCATGTACGGTGGTGGTGACTATGGGTCGTGCTCCGGCCGCGGAGGGGCGCCAGCGGAGCCGCCAGGCGTTAGAAGCGGCCACACGCCTACGTCACACCGGACCTGGGCCTGCCGCCGCCACGCCTGCCACTGCTACCGCCATACACGAGATACGGAGACTGCTCGCGCTGCCACATGTCAAGGTAAGATGATGAGCAATATAGCGTGATTCCTTGCATCCTAGACCTACCGTTGGAGGTTGAGACCACCGGGTCCGCATACTCCTATACCCTGGGTCATATACGGTTTCAAGATGGCTCATTCGGGTGTGGGAAACAAGGTGTCCTCGCCTAACCTCGGAAAGGATAAAGCTTCGTGGATGTCGTTTCTACGTTGCCTACGCATGGAGATTCTAGATGACGCACCCTGACTTAATCATGAGAGGGGTGTATAGCATGTACGGTTGTGATGACTATGGGTCGTGCTCCGGCCGCGGAGGGTCGCCAGCGAAGCCGCCAGGCGTTAGAGGCGGCCACGCGCCTACGTCACACCGGACCTGGGCCTGCCGCCGCCACGCCTGCCACTGCCACCGCCATACACGAGATACGGAGACTGCTCGCGCTGCCACATGTCAAGGTAAGATGATCAACAGTATAATGTAATTCATTGTGACATCCTAGACCTACCGTTGGAGGTTAAGACCATCGTGTCTGCATACTCCTCTACCCTGGGTCATATACGGTTTCAAGACGGCTCATTCGGGTGTGGGAAACAAGGTGTCCTCGCCTAACCTCGGAAAGGACAAAGCTTCGTGGATGTCGTTTCTACGTTGCCTACTCATGGAGATTCTAGATGACGCACCCTGACTTAATCCTGAGAGGGGTGTATAACATGTACGGTGGTGGTGACTATGGGTCGTGCGCCAGCGGCGGAGGGTCGCCAGCGGAGTCGCCAGGCGTTAGAAGCGGCCACACGCCTACGTCACACTGGACCAGGGCCTGCCGTCGCCACGCCTGCAAATGCGACGGCCATACACGAGATACGGAGACTGCTCGCGCTGCCACATGTCAAGGTAAGGTGATGAGCAATATAGTGTGATTCCTTGTTGCATCCTAGGCTTACTGTTGGAGGTTAAGATCACCTGGTCTGCATACTCCTCTACCCTGGGTCATATACGATTTCAAGACGGCTCATTCGGGTGTGCGGAAACACGGACCTTTTATTTTATTTTAAATCCTCATGCACAAAAAAAAATGTACAAAGGCGGACTTAATGCCGTGGGAATTTTCTACCAGTCAACCTTTGGGTGATGCAGAGATTTGTCAAGGTAGGTGCTCGAAGTATTGATCTAGTACTTACGGTATAAATGATAAACATACAAACAGTAAATATAAGTACTATATCTACTCTTAACCAATTATGATCAAACGTAATATTTTAAGTCTTACTTTTGAATTTGAGTCTGAGAGTGAGTCTGGGAGGCTGAGTCTGAGAGTCTGACTGAGTCTGGGTCTGAGAGTCTCAGTCTGAGAGTATGAGTCTGAGAGTCGAGTCTGAATCTTAATTAGATTTGAATTTGAAAATTCCGATTTTATTGAAAATTTCGTGTCCGCCATATTGGATCGCTAAATATATAAAACGAAAAAAAAAAAAAAAAAAAAATTAACCAACAAAACGAGCCATGAATTTTTTTTTTAATTAACGCGATTAGTGTGATTACAAATGAGATAGCCCTGAGTCCTTAGTACCGAGTAAAATGTATGGGCGTACCGAGTAATAACATAGATAAGTCAATAGTAGGTAACGCTTTTCGTCTGAACATATCGTAATCTATTCATTTCTCTTAATTCTTATTTGTAGAAATTTCACCCTCAAAGCTTACTCAAAAGAACAGAAAATCAAAGAAAACCTAACAAAACAGTCCACAAAAGTATAAACAGAACTCATCTATCTGTCACTGCTGTCACGGGTGACGACGCATCACTGACAATTTGTCAAACTTATTATTTTGTGTTGGGCACAGACAGCAAAAGTTTTGTTCCTATTCAGCCTAAAAAATATACCAAAATGAAGACGAAATTTTCACAAAAATGCAGGGTCTTAAAAACCACTTTGTATATTACAATATTAGTTGTATGCAACACTATCCAAAAATATTTGGTTCATCGCTACTGGTTTTTTTTTCAAGAATAAAAAACCATTTCGGGACAACTCTTTTATGAATCGATATACTTAATTTTAAAGTGAATAAGTGCCTAATATTCAATATAATAAGTTTAATCAAATTGGTTTACATCGGCGCCGACGATGTAACGTAACATCTCAAATAATCTGCCAAATTGAGAACTTCCTTGTTTTGCGATGGAGCAAAGATGAATAGTTTCCACTTTGGAAGAGTTAATACGAACGTTGGCTCCCGGCCAGTGCACACTTTGCGAAGTAAGCAGGCTCCAAGGTTACTTGAGACAGGCAGCCAACTCACCTTATTACACCTAACTAGAGGATAAACTAATCGATAATTGTGTACCATATCAAATCTGTCAGTAAAAAACTTAACATTCGTCAAGATAATATCATAGCATAACATAACATAAACTCACGCCTATATTCCCCGAAGGGGTAGGCAGAGGTGCTAGCACTCACATTTCGCCAGTTTATGTTTAGGTCCCAATGTGATAGGTGGCAAGTCTATTGCCATTAACCGGGCACTTATAAAACTGCGATAAATACACACATAACTTCGAAAAGCATCGAAAAGTCATTGGTGTGTGCCATGGTAAACCTGGGATCGAACCCGAGACCTCTTCTCAGCAGTCCATTACCCATACCACTAGGCTACCGCAGATTTTTTACCGCAGATAATATCTCAATAATAACATAAATACACTGATGTCACAATACCGTTTGTCATGGCAAAAAAGTATTCGGTTCTAATATTGGGAAATATCTTGAACAAACGCCCGCCGCAATAACCTCTTGGGAGCAGTCGATATAACATTGTACCTTCATGACCAATAAAGCTGAATACGACCATTCGACTCTACGACTCCTGCATTTGTCTACACATCACGTCCAACCACAGAATCGTTGTACATAGGCAACCAATTTTATCGATCTTACGTATATTTACAAAATATTTTATCCCCTTACAAAAGTTTTATTAGAACACACGTGTCGCGAATACGAAATGAGGCTTGTCTTATTCAAACAAAATTCAATAACCATATTCTCCGTTGTTTATAACTTGCGGGCATAAAGAATAGTGGTTCTGTCCGCCGTCGACTCAAATAATACATGTTTACGGATACCTCTGTACTAGTAAGATTAGGTTGATATACTGCTTGGCTTCTGCAAGATTTCGTTTGGTACTTATATTTAAAACATTGCGCTAACATGAACGTTATATTTCAAGAAAAGAATTCGACTTGTTAAGCCGAATATTGAATCGAATTGAATCTCAGCGAAAAAATTATAACCTGAATTTCACTGTAGTCCATTACCAAGATTGAATTATGTAAAGTAGAAAAATTGTGCTGCCTTAAATCCATTTATTTGACTCTGCCAAATGAGATTTTTGCAGATAAAAATCTAGGTGTCTTCCAGTTTGTTGACAAGCTTCGATTTAAATTTGAGATAACTTTTAAAAGTCCACTATCAACTATCGCGTAGCTAACTGTTTCACCTCTCATTTGTTCTAAAAACATGAAAAAGCACGAGAAAAAACGATTTCGATCCGATAAATAATAATTATAGGCACCTGCAAAATGTCTTTATATTCTATAGGTTTGCTTTGTTTCATCCTCTTTCTTTATTTCTAAAAAGAACCATATCATAAACTCTATTTAATGTACAATTTTACGGTTGCTGAAAGTAAAAACACCTAAAAGACTTTCAGTAAAGAAGACATACCAAAGCATTTTATTCCACAAAAAATATTAAGATACCGCACGCACGAGAACCGATTGAATTCACATAAGTGTATCAAATTATACCGGTTTATGTAGGTACGATATTTACTTGTCGGTTGGCCTTGTAAAAGTTTCATATTATGCGCTCGAACCTGTACCAACCGTACCTCGTCATCTGCATGTTTTAGTAGGGTTTCCACTACAGTTCACAATGACGGACAAGTTTCCCGGGTGCCATCTTTTAAGTATTCACGTCTCCACTCGGAACTGCATCGTAGACACAGATTGGAGGTTGTATAAAAATTTACGTTTATTTGCGGGGTTGTTCCTACGTTGCGCCTTCGGTGGCATTTATTTCATGATTGTTTCACTAACTGAAATATAAAACTACAGTGAAAGTTTTATTTTATTTAGTCTAATAACATTATAAACATGATCTACTAAAGTAAGAAAGTGGTTATGCCAGGTTGACGAGCGCTCCTATTTTATACCGCGTCCTTCACCATCACTATTTTAGCATTCACTTTAGTACAAAAAAGTGCAACTATCCAAATACAATATTCCAATACGAACTTTTTTAAAAAATAGCCTGGACTGTATGCAACTGGGGCATAATACTGCACATCTAGTTGCATGGCACAGTTTTCTATTCGCTACATCCAATGGCCATTCTATTGACAGCTATATGCACTTTACTATCCTTTTGAGTCGTTCCTTACTATCTGTCATTCTAACAGCGAGGCCATTCACGCTACATTCACCGTCTGCATTTTATTATGCAAAATAGCACATTTCCTTTTCAAATTTTTAAACAAAATTGTTCGTAACTTAGAATATACTTATAAACAGATTACGGGCTCGTTATTTTTATTTAACAGTATGGTGAAACAACAGCAAAAAAACTTGAGCTAAAATAGGTTACTTAGGTACAGTTTATTGACGTAGCTAAACGCGGAAAATTTAAAATAATTAGGATATGAAAATGATATCATTTTCTTACATATATAATATATAACGGTATCCTACCTACTATTATTACGAATGTGAAAGTTTGTGAAGATATTTGTGTGATAGTGTTTATTAGGGTGCCTTCAAATTCTCGCGCCCGCCACTCCTAATTTTCATACAAATTTTAGAAGTGCCGCTCAGCGCCTCTAGCCTATTGGTAGGCCTAAAATTAGGAATGGCGACTCTTCACGCGTCTAGTTTGAAGGCACTCTTATTCAATCAAACTCAAATAGTTTAATTGATCTAGCTAAAGTTACTGCTACTGTAATAGAGATTATAATATCTGGAGTAACACATAAGGTACTTTTCCTCCCTAGAAGAGGCTCTTTTGGGTCATTGGACCACAAAATTCCATATGTGCGGCGCCGCAGGCTACAACTAATTTAATTATAAAGAACTACCGCTTTTGCCCGCGGCTCCACCCGCGTGGATGTCGGTTATCGCGACCACACATAGCCTATGTCCTTTCTCATGGTCTAATGTACCCTTAGACCAAATTTCATCAAAATCGGTTTAGTGGTTTAGGCGTGAAAGCGTAACATACATACAGACAGACAGACAGAGTTACTTTCGTATTTATAATATTAGTATGGATTCTATGCCGTCATACCACTCTCTGTTGTAGATCCCTAAAAGCAAAGGTGGATTAATAAAAAATCACGTAAAAATCCCTACAGTACTTACCACCTCTTTACGTAACGGCGAGGTGTCAAGAAGCCTATTTGTCTCATTCTATTGCGGGTTTCTTTTTGTTCAGTTTGTGTTCTTCGAGATGCGGTCGCGGAAAATATAATATATCAAATAGATGTAGACGGAATCTGTACAGTGTACAGGGAAAGCTTACTCAATCCTCCTATGATAAAGTACCCAAATGTATTACCACAGGTAATATAATGTTCACTACATTATCTGTATTGCGCTGTAAAGCAGATGTTCGCTACAGAATGGCTCATTGAATTGAATTACACAGGATACTAGGAGTAATATTCTCGTGTAATATTCATGTCCTTCAGATATATCTTAAGGTTGATGAGTGAAAAAAAGGTTAGGTGCTAGGTTTTATGACATGAAGAGACTGGTATCTTAAGTGATCATAAAATATAATATACTAAATCATGTGTAACTTTGTTACTTTGAACATGTTTATTTTTAACTAGCTGAGCCGGCGAACTTCGTTCCGCCAATTTTTTTCCGCCCGCATGGCATCAGATCCCTTTCCCGCTGCACCGTCTTCTATATTAAGCGTGTATTATACATATAAACCTTCCTCTTGAATCACTCTATTAAAAAACCGCTTCAAAATACGTTGCGTAGTTATAAAGATTTAAGCATACATAGGGACGGACAGACAACGATAGCAACTTTGTTTTATGTTCTGCTTCATGTAGCGATACATATATTTATGTATGGGTAGTTGATTGTATCTATCTATTACTATATTTGGCTATAATGTGTATGCGTATATTGGTATTTAGGTACTACGGCATTAAGTCCGCCTTTGTACATTTGTGCATAAAGTTTAAATAAATAAAAAAATAAGATACAATGAATTAATTAAATTAGTAGCTCTTCGATAAAGGCATTGTAGAAATGCTATGAATGTAATGTCTGAGTTCGAAACCTGGTTAAAAATATAGGAAGCAGGTTATCTCAAGCATCGATAAACTCAGATCCAATAAAAGCTTAGCAATGCTTAAGTACACCTAACCATTACCCCCAATACTATTGGCTACATGAGAAACGGTGACTTAAAGATAAATAAGGTATCTAACGTTACGAGAAGTACAATTGGTAAACCTTTAGTCTGATACCATACCATTGACTACACAATGTACATATTTGTACACATTATCTTTTGTATTTTCGATCGGGTTCGATCCCCGCTCAGTGCAAATATTTGTATGCATGAATATGACTATTTGCATTGGTCTAGGTGTTTCTGTGTATAATATGTATGTATTTACAAAAAAAGTATCTAAGTACCTATGTTTATCTACATTCTAGATTCCATAACACAAGCTAGTTAAGCTTACCATGGGTCTAGATAGCGTTGTGTAGAATGTTGTGGAATATATTTTTTATTTTTTTTTATATACATTTCCCCCCTTTCCGATTAGGCAATGTTTGTCCCACTAGTGCTAATAATGGTACTTCTGGGATTTTTGTCCCAGCTACACCATAAATAGTACTTACTAGTGGGAATATTTTGTCCACTGTATAATCTTTTCCTATTAATTCAACTCCGAAAAGTCAATATTTTTCAACAGAGCATCAAAAGTAAAGTTTTTTGAACTGGGAGTTTAATTGAATCTGTATACAGATATCATAGCTTAAACATTTTCTTACGTGCCCTGTAACAATTTAAGTTGATGGAAGAACATACTCAAATTATCGAGTCAGGTAATCTTTTTTCTGTCAGATTTTCATAGTTCATATTTATCAAACAATACATAAAGCCTAATAACACATAATTTAAGTATTCGTTTATCTCGTTTGGTCCAATACGCTTGTGGTTCAATTGTCAAAAAACAGGAAAAAATCGCGGATTCTCTATCCTGTTTCTGGGTGGTTTTAAAAAAAATTGGACTAAACGCGACTAAACTTTAAGTTTTATTTCTAGAGAATGTTTGTGCCACACAAATACATATACCTTCTAATGGTAATAGATATGTTATCTTTCTGTCTTCGCATGTCCACCAAACTTTACATATAACATAATAATTAATGAAACTGCACTCTTCGCCCACAAATATCATTTATCTCGGCCAACTTTGTGAACTGTCAACCCTATTTCATGTAATGAATGGGAAACTTTGAAACTGCCTTGTCGTTTGATATTATTAGATGGCTACCCACCTTTCTCTGTGTTCTAGTTTTATGTGATGTTATACAAGCCATTCAATGTTGCAAGTGGCTTTCAAGTGTCCATATAGCCTATGTGTTTTTGGGCGTAAATATTAATGGGTATTAGAAGGCTGGCGTTTCTACTCGTCGAAAAAAATATGATTATCAAAAAGCGCAAGATATTGTAGGAATACGGTCACGTAATCGAATGTGTGAATAAAGGTTCAAAAGGTGACGATGTGGATTTTAACAAAAATATTAACGTTATTTATAGTAATCCGGTGGATCCGGCAACTTTTTCGAGTGTACCGGAAATTTCTTAACCATGTACAATAATCGAATGCATAGGGAAAATTTAAACTTCTCGGGGGGTACTCAAAGCAGCTATCTTTGCCTTACAGGTACAGTTGGTCAAGGCATTCCCCCTGTAAGGGAAAGATCGCGGGTTCGAATCACGCCCGAGAAGTTTCATTTTTCCCTATGTATTCGATTTGTATAGTTAGCATACTAAGGCCCGGCATTCCCCCTGTAAGGGAAAGATTGCAAGTTTCATTTTTCCCTATATTCTATTTGAATAGTTAGCATACTAAGGCCGCCCTTATTCTAGAATGACACTCAGCCTGTGTCACGATTCATCTTATGAAAGATTGTATAGACAGATTGATAGTTTGACATATGGCCTGTACAATCTGTCCTCAGACAAATCGAGATTCAAGCTGAGTGTCATTTTAGAATACGGGCCTTAATGCAGTAAAATTCATTCAAATGTACAATAATATTTAAAATTCAAGTGCTTATGTATTTAAGTATATCTTTGTACGATGTTTATGAGCGATAACAAACCTGTCTGTGACATGAGTTAAGTGTTTGGGTCGAAAATCAAGTTAATATAGCCCTACATAATTTTATGAGCAACCAAAACGTTACACTGAGGTAGATGGACTCCACATTTATGTATGGTAATGAATGTTTGGTTTGGTAGAACAACGTAAACTTTATGCAGTAGTTATGAGGACGAGAAGTGAAGGCCAGGTCAGACCTACAACCAAGCATTTCTGAGGACTTATGAAAGTAAGAGTAAGCCCGGATAGCATGTTGAAAAAAAGGTCTCTGCTTAATCCAATGTAATAAAGGCGTGACTGTCTACGTGTGTACTGTGTAGTAATGAAATAGGTACTTTTAATCTAAAAATGACACGGTTTCGTGAAACCACATCAAAAGATTTTGTATAAAAATACAATACTGAAGAAGACAAAACGTTTCCAATAGAAACTTCATTTGTTCCCTGTCGAGGGAGCTATCGCGTCCCTTTATTTCAAATTTATTACGCAGACATGACAACAAGAGTGATAAAATACAAAAACATCGAAACTTACTCTCTCACGGACTGTTTAAAGTTTGTCACATCGAGCTCATGACAAGAGAATTGGAGGGATAATGTAAAAATTCCAAGCAGCATCTGGTTCTAACACGTTCCTGGGAAATATGTCTTCAGTATGTTACATGTTGAGTTCTCGTGAGTCCGCATTAAAAGAATGAGCCGTAAAATGCTGCAAGAGCGAAACTCGAGACTCGGCACTACTAAACTGCAATTTTTATTGTTTAAAATTTGAGTTATTTCGTGTAACGTTTGCTTTAGAATTTTAGAGCATACCAAGGCGGAATTTGTAATGCATGGAGATACATGTTCAGTCGTGGTTCGAATAAAATTATGATTTGTGAGTTTTAAAGTATTCCAACATTACAATTCAAACACAAACCTTAAATACCATTTGTTAATACAACTCTCAGCAAGATTTAAAAAGCACAACCACGCTAAAGTTTTACTACGGTAAAACAAAGGTAATTCATCCTTCGAAGTTAATTTTGACTGTTTAATATTCAACCGACACTCACCATCTACTAAATTAAGTATAGAACTCAACTTTATCCCAGTATTAAATTTAAAAGTTTGAAAAAAAAAATACGACTTGGGCTGCGATTATTTTTAACCGAGATAGGGTTTTTTTGCGGAATTAGCGCATAATCCCCATTCTCGTCGGCTCATTAATCAAGGGCTAACGACTTTAGATTGTGGGCTCCAAACGGGGTGAATGCTGAGCTAAGCCCAATTTCTGCATACTCCAACACTTAAAATGCACTTTAAGATTAGTCCTGAGGACTTAGATACAGTGAATCCTATCCTTTCCGTGTGTTCGTTACTGAATATTAGTTTTTATCTGCGATTTCATTCGGTATTAGGTACAAATAACTATAATTTGAGATTAACATGGTCATTTACATCTATAGTACAACACTCGGATCCGAATCCGTGATCATGACGCTTGAAACAGTGCCGAAAGGGATCCTCGCAAATTATAAGAAGCATGGTAAATATCCCGGCGAGGTAGATCCTCGAGGGATCCTATAGGACTATCGAAGTACAAATATAGTTTTTAAATCACCTGTTTCTGTCATCGATTGAAGCAAAATGAACGAATTAAGAGAAATATAAGATCAGTAAATAGTTTATTTAATGTATGTATAATAGTTTACGTGTATACCAGTGTTAACGAACAAAAATACCCAATTCAAGTTTTATTAATTATTTGATAATTTACTTCACTTAACAACCTATAAATCGAATAGATACAACGTCCTCTTAGGAACTAAGCTTTAGCGGCAAAAGTGTTGTTTTACTGCTTTGGTACATTAATACAATGAAATAATTAGCTTTTTTAAGGAATATTTGTCGTTATCCTCCAAACGATTTTCTGTTGATTCCAAGTTTTAAAGAATAATTGTAACAACAGTAACCGAAATTATTAGTCCCACTTTGCCTGCATTTTCAAACTCGTACCTGGCTTTTACGACAAAATAAATCATGTGTGGACGTTATGGCAGTTACAGTTTATTTCATGTCAATCTAACTGCCTTATATAAGTGGGACAGACCAATTAACGAGCACAGGAAGTAAAGAACTGAACATAGTAGATAGTTGTTGCTGCTAAACTCTTTCTTTAATTTTTACGTTATTTCCACCTTCTGCGTATTCTGAAGATGGGCACATGCGTGTGTTAGATTAACAGAAATGTAAAAGTAGTAAAGTAAATCTAACAGTGTATCTCAATTTGTCAATCTAACTATGTATATATTAGAATATCACTACATATTATAAAACAAAGTCACTG
The DNA here is from genome assembly GCA_914829495.1 of Eilema sororculum. NCBI lineage: Eukaryota > Metazoa > Arthropoda > Insecta > Lepidoptera > Erebidae > Eilema > Eilema sororculum. The sequence goes on along the minus strand of OU618545.1, from coordinate 6,785,707 downwards.
TCGCTGTCTGTCTGTCCCTATGTATGCTTAAATCTTCAAAAGTACGCAACGGATTTTGAAGCGGTTTTTTTTAATAGATAGAGTGATTCAAGAGGAAGGTTTATATGTATAATACATGCATAATATTGTAGAGCAACACTGCTAAATTTAGAGGTTTCTAATGTCATGTCGTAAAAAAGCACATTTTTTTGCGCTTACATTGCAAACGCTGGCTGAACCCCAAGAGATAAATCAAAATGATGTACTATAGTATTGTACACCTCAAAAAGGCCTACATAAAAGTCCGGGAGAGCATATGTCTATCTATTATGGGTAGCCCACAGTAACCATTTTTATCTTTTACAAATTATAATTTTTTTATGTGTCATTTTCGAAGCTATTTTTACCAATATATTGTTAATCCTTATTCAATTAAATACTTTAGATACGTTGTACATTTAATGTAGATCAAAATTGCCATCACACTATATTATTATAATGCATACTTTGGAAGCTATCGCAATATACAATTAACGCACGGCAAAATAAATTCAAGCAGATATCCCGAATGACATTAGAAAGCTCTAAATTTAGCAGTGTTTCTCTACAATATTATGCATGTATTATACATATAAACCTTCTTCTTGAATCACTCTATCTATTAAAAAAAACCGCTTCAAAATCCGTTGCGTACTTTTGAAGATTTCAGCATACATAGGGACAGACAGACAGCGACAGCGACTTGTGATGAAGTGATCCAGCAGTGGTCTGCAATAGGCTCGCTGTCTGTTCGTCCCTATGTATGCTTAAATCTTCAAAAGTACGCAACGGATTTTGAAGCGGTTTTTTTTTAATAGATAGACTGATTTAAGAGGAAAGTTTATATGTATAATACATGCATAATATTGTAGAGGAACACTGCTAAATTTAAAGGTTTCAAATGTCATGTCGTAAATAAGCTCATTTTTTGCGCTTTTCTTGCGCTTACATTGCAAACGCTGGCCACACCTCACGAGATAAATAAAAATAATGTACTACAGTATTATGCAACTTAAAAAGGTCAATATAAAAGTCCGCAATGGTATATGTCTATCACTTACGGATAACCCATAATAACCATTTTTATCCTTTACATTTTACAGAAAAAAAAATGGCTTATTTACGAAGTGATTTTAAGCAATACAGCATTAATCCTTATCCAATTAAGTAGGTAGGTACCTTAAATACATTGTCCATTTAGTATATAGATCAATATGGCCCTTTATAGCATGTAATTTAAAAGAATATTTCCGAAGATATTACAGTCTTTCAAGAGTAACCTCTAAACAAAACATGTTTGTATTGTCTAATGATAAAAAAGCTGTAAACGTTGTTTATAAGGACATTTTGTAGTTGGTAAGTATATTTAGTATCAGTATTGCACCCGTGCGAAGCCGGGGCGGGTCGCTAGTAGATATATAACCATTAGAATATATATCTATCGATAATAGGATATTTCAGGATCTTGCGTAGCAACCACAAATACTTTATAGTGCTAGAGGTTCACTATGGTCCAGTTGTATTTCCTAGAAACCAAGTTTAACTATTGATCTGTACTAGGGAAATACAAATATTATACAAAGGGGAATACTTAGTTGTGTCACACGATTAATAAAACAACAATCATGACTATATCGTTCTCTTTTATTCTTTTACACTACGTTAGTTCCCAAAAGGCTTTTATAGACAGGAAAGAACTAACAAGAAAACCTGTCTGCCTTCCAACCATGATATAGTCTTTCTATAACAATTCATAATTACAATCTAGGCTTATAACCAAACATTACTATAATAGTTACACAATATAACAATATTAGACTCTTGTATCAAAGGTTATCAGGCTTGTAGCCAGTTAATACACAATAGATCTCATCAAGTAATATCATTACAAGGACTATATCCAACCATATCGATATGATGAGGCACAATATAACATACTTTGCATAATTACATCATACCCGTGAAGGGTATAATCCAGTAATCCATATTTGCATCTACTAGACAGATAATATATCTATCTGCAGATATTACTATTTACCAAAATATAACAACAATTGAAGGGCCAAGTTCCACAAGTCCCTAAGTCCACTTAGGGATTTTTTTGTCTGTTAACATTTTCTAATTCTACGTAAAAAAATACGCAAGACATGACCCTCGATTTTCGAATAAAAAGTACCCAAGTGATATAAAATGTAGCTTTAGTTTTTGACATTTCAATGATTTTGATCTCAAAAGTCCCTAAATGGAATGAAATCCCTTAGTCCTAAGTAATTTCATGAGAAATCCCTAAGTCCGTTATTTATATAATAATGATCAATATACCTCTACACAGAAAACTATGCCACAAAGGGGCCTAATGAAGTGATAAGTTGTTCAGATAATTATTTGCAGCAAATTGAAGGAGGTAAATACAAAAAATTTGCCCTCTTTTGTGATAACTGCTTCAGCCAGAACAAAAATAAATATCTGTTTACTTATTTAGATCAGCTCTGTTCTAAAGGTACATTTCAAACAGTGAATGTAATTTACCCAGTTCCAGGACATTCTATGATGCCAATAGACAGGGATTTTGCACAAACTGAAAGGAAACGGCTTATGAAGTAAACTATTTATTCACCTGAATATTATGTGAACTTAATAAAAAATAGTAGAGTAAAACAATCTTTCGACATAGTTTTCGTAGAAAAAAATCTGAGAAGAAGCCAGGCTGATGAAAGAATTATTATAGTTAAGAATTACAAGGATTTGTATGACAATTATGTTAAATCAGTTCCTGGCATTTCCCATACTCGCGAGGTAATGTTCAGTAAGATAAATCGTCCATCACTGAAAAACACAATGACGGGAACATGCAAGTCCATTGCTTTATATCGTGTTGGTGTCGGGAGAAATTTACGTGTTGCGCCAGAAGAAGCCTACGGAGCTCCATTGCCTTTGAAACCAGGGAAAGTTAAGGATATCCAACATCTATTAAAGTTTGTACCCGATACTGAAAAATATTATTACGAAGATGTTATTACTATTAATGTTAATATTATGCCTGAAAATGTAGGAGTTGACTCTGACCAGGTGGTTGAATAATGTTCACTAGTTTTTTATATATTTAGAAAAGTCTGATTATTTAGTTCCCCATACATTATAGTTCAGCAATCTCTATTGTCAACTAATAAAAGATCCTATGTCCTAGAAATGTAAGAAAAAGTGGCTAAGTCCTTACTGTAGAACATAAGTCCATTTTAAGAAAATGTTAATTATTTAATCATTTATATGATTAAGAAGATGTTTACCTGTAGAGAATAAAGGTTGATTTTTATTACATTAAAAGATGTTTGATTTTATGTTAACTTAATGGATAACATATTTCCAGAATATTTTTTAAACAAATGTGCTCGTTATCCCAAAATGACGTTTTTGGACTAAGGGACTTTTGGAACTGGGCCCTTCAATTATAGATCAAGTAAGTACATCTTACATAGCCAACACGATATGGTCAAATAGTTACAGCACAGCATAATAATATTACACAGTAAACAGTATAAACATATCAGAATTATATCGTACCTTACACTTCGACGCCTCGGGATAAACTGATACGTCACATTGCATCGAATGATTTTCACCTACCCACTTATAAAAATAGTTTATAAAATGGTTCTAAAATTATTCAATAACATTTCATCGTAATATATTATCTATAAATTGGTCACATAATCTATACATTATAATTAATATATCTATCACGTGTGATCTCTTTGGAAGTGCTAGAGTTAATGGACTTATGATAAGCGTTTTATCATCTGGTTGGCTATGTGTGAAAAGAGGATTCAACAATACAAATTTAAAAATAGGACGCTTTCATAAATTAATAAATGATCCAATAAATATTCAAAACTGCTGAAATTGACGTCTCTATGAACTACTTGTTAAAGATTTGATCATAAATATTCTTGCCACTTACAACAAATTGATTTTAGTTCGAGTTATAACAGTAGCTATAGGAAACTGCCGCCGTTCATTTAATTGTTTCACAGCAAACTAAAATCTAATTTTAATTGGATCACTCCTTGTTCATTGTTCAGTAGATGAATATTGAAACGGAGAGGAATTTAGATTCGATTCTACAGTTAGCATTGTCTTCGTTATCGATTATTAACTTGGAGGGTAAAGGATCTATTGGATTTTTAGGTCATTTTTTTACTGATTTCAACAGAAAGTAAAATTAGATAGTCCTCATGGCACTGTCAGATCGATTGTATGTACTCTCTATAATTACATGATACATAACAAACATGCATCCAGAATTCCTTTAAGTAATTCTTGCAATTCTATTTAGGAAGACGGGTTAGAAATGTAGGTCTGCATTGTAGGTAAACTGACAAAGGTCAAAATGGGTTAATGCGCTATTTCCTAGGCAATGACCTCAAAACCTCACATCCTAAACGTATTTATGCCCTTTGTATGTGATTACAAGCAATACTTTCTTGCCAAGATGAGTGTAACAAACAACTAAGTGCCCTTAGAAACCTAATGAAGCATATTTATGTATAATTTGAGATGTTTTAGGTATAGGTATTTTGTGTCTATTGTAAATGTGTTCACAGTAAAGTTGCCAGCGGCGTTTCTAAATGTTTGTTTCCATGACAAGATGAATGTTTCTGAGAAAATGCTTTATTAAGTATTATCGAGGTCGGAGATAGGAAAAACATTTTACGGACAACCTTATATATTTTGCAATTTTTTTCTTCAAATTAATATTGTATGCCTTCTTTTCTTTTAATCACATGCAAAGAAAGTTTTGTGCGGAATCTTCTCTTACAAGAACTAATGCGTAAGATAAAACTTGTAAAAAAGTAGATATATCGTAAAACACAAAATTATTATTACCATTGCCGGGAACCAATTCCCGGTGGAGTAGAATAGGACCACCCCAGCTCTTCCTGTGGGTGTAAAAGGCGATTAAGGGATAGGGCTGTTGTCCATCTGACGGTAAACGAAGCCCAAGACAAAGGGCTCGATAGACGGCAATAGGCTCGCCCCCTATCACGTCGTCGTGGGACCGAAAATCATAACTGACGAAATGTAGGTGCTAATAAACATCTGCCGAAGGGGTCCTAGGGGGATTTACAGACGTGAGTATATGTATGTAGTATGACCAATCTATACTAATATTATAAATGCGAAAGTAACTCTGTCTGTCTGTCTGTCTGTCAGTCTGTCAGTCTGTCTGTCTCAACCACTGAACCGATTTTGATGAAATTTGGTGTAGAGGTAGATTAGACCATGAGAAAGGACATAGGCTTGTTGGTTGGCATGTTTGGTCGCGATAACCGACATCCACGTGGGCGGAGCCGCGGGCAAAAGCTAGTTTTATAATAAAAGAAGCACAGATCAAAGCTCTCACTTTGAACTGTCCTCGATTGAGCTCATCATTAAAATAACGAGCTTTGTTCGCGGGACATATCAAGCGCATTCGACATGGTAAATTTACGACAAGTTACAATTCAAAGGCATTTTGCACCAGAATTTAGAAGTTATTGCAATAAGCACTACGCGTACTACTTTGATGAAGTAAAAAGTCCTGTTTTAATTACAAACGGAATACATCCTGCACAGAACAATTTGCATGAGATCCTTCGTGTGACAAAATCAGGCTTACGCTATTTAACATACCTAGGTACATTCATAATAGACGGCAAAATTACTATTATTTCTTTGTGATAGTACTTACTATACCTTCCTAGGTCGGTAATGGCGCTAATAACCACATATCTGGATACAAATTGAGTTCAAGAAATCCTAAAATGAACTTTCAAGAAATCGAATGCTGATATAAATATCAATCACCTACTTACTTGATATGTTGTGATGATTGCGTCATGTGCGATCAGTATTATTAGACAGTCTAACGACATAACATAACATAAACTCACGCCTGTATTCTCCGAAGGGGTAGGCAGAGGTGCTAGCACCCACATTTCGCCAGTTTATGTTTAGGTCCCTTATCCGGGCACTTTTATACCTGCGATAAAAACACACATAACTTCGAAAAGCATCGAAAAGCCATTGGTGTGTGCCATGGTAAACCAGGGATCGAACCCGAGACCTCGTCTCAGCAGTCCATTACCCATACCACTAGGCTACCGCACACTAGGCTACCGCACACACATTCAGACGAACACTTTCATAATTATTATATATCATAAATATCTACGTTTCTTTTAGTTGAATATCATTCTTATTCTATTTCACCAAAAAATTATTATTGATTTCATCTGTTCCCAGATTTATATAACTCTCGCAATGGTTTCATCTACCGTATCTTTATACTCAATTTGTATGATATGGATTGCCAAACATTTTCTTACCTTAATTTCAATTATTTTCCTTACATATTCTTTGTATCTTTCACAGGAAGCAACAACCGGTTTACGAAGAGATGTGATTTAGATTCTATTAAACGATTAGATGGCATTAACGATAAATTTAAAGAGTATATTACTGCATAGTAATATACTCTTTAAATTTATCGGTAACTAGCTTTTGCCCGCGGCTCTGCCCGCCTGGATGTCGGTTATCACGACCAAATATAGCCTATGTCCTTTTTCATGGTCTAATCTACCCCTATACCAAAATTAATCAAAATCGGTTCAGGAGTTTAGGCGTGAAAGCGTACAGCATACAGACAGACAGATAGAGTTACTTTCGCATTTATAATATTAGTATGGATAAATAAGTAGCAATAGTAAAGTTTAAAGAAAACTTAAGTAATGCTATAAATATGCTGTAGCATTGTTCCCCAGACGAAACTGAAGCTAACTAAATTCCCCATGATAAATGTACTGCACGAGATACGGGCTAACGAGATTAATGTTGATTAACCGAACAATATGAACTAGGTTGTGCGAAACTCAATTTTTAAACTTTTCACTCATACCCCAGCTAATGGTAGGTTGGTTCAAAACAAAGTTAGTGAACATATTTCAACTTGGCCTTACACTTTCCCTGATATGTGTTAAAATATTTGGACCAATTGCGTATTCACATCGCACATAGATAGGTCGTGTGCCTGTACGAGTATAGCGATGTTGTATGTGTGAGTAAATAAAAATGCAAGGTTGACATTATTTAAATTTTACTCATCACCGGAGCGAGATCGCACGATTTTATGCTCTCCACACGTTGCCGTTGGTGGTACTTGCATCACATCACGTCACAAATATAACGTAATATCTGTGGTATTACGCTGACGTACCTACCTACTGTGCGTCATCAGTACGTCAGCGTCAAAAGTAAATTAACATTTTCAAATTTTGAAAATGAGATTGAGCTAAGTGTATTTTTTTATGAAATAAAATAACTGTTTAAATGAAAAAAATGTTGTATTCCCGCGGGGAGTACGGTAGCCAGAGCTCACTGGAGAGATTTTGAGTTACCAGTGGGAAGACGGAAGGCTTGTCCTGCTCTGTCTTCTGCACTGATGGCACAGAAATTCTCTGTTCTTACAGGATCGGCAACACGAGTGTGACTCCCCTGGTGTTGCACACATCCATAGGCCACGGTAATCACTTTCCATCAGGTTGTCTGCTTGTCTGCCACCTAAGTTTCCGCGGGTTCGATTCCCGCTCAGTGCAAATATTTGTATGCATGAATATGGCTATTTGCATTGGTCTGGGTGTTTCTCGCAGAACGACCTCCGTCCTCCATGAGCGCTGGCCTGGGGGTGACCAGTGGAGCCGCCTGTCACCCTAGCAGAAGCAGGCCGCGGCGGCGGCGCAAAGTGCGCCTCCCCGTAACCGGGGCTAGATGGGGATATTTTGGTCCCCACAACCCGAAGGGGGCCATCTCTAAAGAGATGGTCCTGGGTCTGCCGGGGTGCGAGAGATATGCTTTTGGCAATCTCACCTCCGGCAGCCAAGGACCCAAGACGGCGTGCGTTTTAGTCGGTTCGAGTCCGACATAACCGCCTCCACCGGCTCCGTGGGGATTTTTCGCACGATAAAAAAAAAAATGTATAATATGTATGTATTTACAAAAAAAAGTATATAAGTATGTTTATCCGCATTCTAGATTCCATAACACAAGCTATAAAAGCTTACCATGGGTCTAGATAGCGTTGTGTAGAATGTTGTGGAATATTTATTTATTTATTTATTTAAGTGGTATAAAAAAGTAACACTAAATTTTTTATTGACTTTACAAAACAATGTAACGCGTACGTTGCTGTTGGAATGTAGCATGGCGCACACTTCGTAAACGTATCGAGAAAACGGAGCATTGCGATTGGCCGCCTGCCTACTATGAAGGGCTAGCCCTATGAAGCCTGCCAATCGCAATGATCCGTTCTCTCGATACGTTTACGATAGGAATATGATAGTTCTTCGTGCTAGGGGTAAGGTTAATAGTTTTAATGTCTTCTGATTTTCCGAGTGGAACTGAAGTTTGTAGTGGGGGGCGAGTGGCCATTCTGTACGTATTAGGCACTACATCTATTCTGTGGTTATAGCTAAACATTATATACCCTTAGACTTAGTACCTTAAGTACCTTAGTACCTACGTACCTTTTTTTTGTACCTACTGGAAGTTGCGGGATTTTTTCTTGATAATTGGCAAAAACAGCAAAATACAATCAGTCGAATGTAAGATATTATTGGCAAAGAAAAAATATATCCTTATTTGGGATAAATGATATCAAAAGGTAACTAGAGAAGGTGTAACAATGAAACACGTCTGAAAATAAAGCTTGGCTGCTTGTATTGTTAGCAACTACATTATTATTGTTTTCCTCGAAATATGTAACTTGAGGTTCACATATAAATATTATATTCCTTGGTCTGCCACACTTGTTATGAATTTTTCTACCCACTAAATTATGTAGGTACTTAGGTGTGTAACTAGTGTTTATAGAAGTCTTCGATTAATAAATTTCAATATTCTTGCGTAAATAGCTATCGGTAGAAGAGAAGGTAGAAGGAAAAAAGAAGATGAGGTAGAGCAAGAGGAAGAGGCACAGATAAAAGAAAAGATACAAGTCGCATTGTATCAGAAAGTCAAAGGATTGGCAGTGGAGAGATGAGAATGGCAATTTATTCCACCGACAAGAACGCAGGTCTTACGTTCACAGAGAGAGAGTGAGCTATCGGTAATTTCCTTACCGAAATAGAAATAGAAATTTATTTGCTCATAAACATGGTAACAAAGATCTATTTAGTTAGAGTAATGTCTATAAAAACTGCCATCATTTTGCAAAAAAGGTAAAAATCACACAACGTGCTTATTATGTGATTATTATTACCTTTTTTGCAAAATGATGGCAGTTTTTTGTAATGAAAACAAATAAGTACTTCCAGGTAACTAGGTATCCAAAGCTGCACAAAAGTATTGGTACAATCTTTTTTTTTTCAAATTATAACATATAATACAGTAGGTACATGTATGTACAATTAGGTACAAAATTATTTTGTAAGCAAAAACAGGGTGGATAAGGAATCAATTTAAAAATGGGTTCCTATTACACGGTAGCTGCAAAATGAAGAGATTATCGAAGGTAGTCACGTGTTGGAAACGGGAGCTCTGAATAATCCATAAATGGAAAAGTTTTGTGCTTGTTAATCGGATTCACTTGTTACGCTCCGACTTTTACTGATCTTTCGCGACCCGACCCAGTTTTGTTCATTAGATTTTTCTAGATTTGCCATCCATGCTTTTTACTTTTGTATTCAAAGTAATTTACGTTATCCACACTACGATGAATTTCAGCCACTTGATAATTTCATATCTGCAATGAAGAGTATGTACGTACTTGCATGATGATACATAATATAAGCATAATATTCCACTGAAGACGATTAGATCGGTAGGTTATTAAAATCTTTGTATCTATCCTGATCACACCCGCGGCTTTCACGTCGAGTCCGGGGTTCGCTTTTCCGGTCTGAACTACAACGCGACTGAACTACGTTTCCCGAGAAGCGACGACATCCAATCGGTTAGACGTATTGCAGTTAGACCAATATAATATATACCTACATGTAGTTTTTAAGATCATTTCTACTCTAGGTACTTAGATATCTCTTCTTGGTAATTATCTGCAGATATAAACAGATGCGTAGTACACACACCTAGACTTCAGTGTTCATTTGCCAATCTTATTATTATAACCTTTTCACCAGTAACAGAACAATCCTAATAATCAGCATAGTTTACAAGCCGTCTTCCACGAACTCAAATCGCTTCTCTAGTTAGTTCTGATCAGAGAATCATGTATAAAATAATATAATATGTCAGAACTTTGCGTTAGTTCCTCAACATCTTTATACCTATGTTGATATTTATTGTAATATTTTTAATCAGTATTTTTTGCATGTCAACACATTCACCACATTCTGCTCAACAAACTATAAGTGCGTGCCTACACAGTCAGCTTGATTGTTCTGATTTAAAATCCGCTCAGGCCTTTGTACACGGGTTTCTTGGCCAACGGGCTTTCAAACGGAAAATTTTAATTACTAAGGCCTAGGAAAAGGCTCAAAGAAAATAATCTTGTAATTGAACCGTGGGAATATTTCTTGTATACTCCGTTGTGTTTCAACGCTTTTGCCTGAATGAATTTTAATTATGAAAGTTATTGTGTTGCTAAAAGCTACATTGAAATTTTGTTGACTTGGTTTCGATATAATATTATCACCATGCGATAAAAGATCGCACAGAAAATGATGTTAAAGTATATTGAATTATAGTAAGTGGCAGAGGGCGTGAGGGTGTAAGTAGTAGGTACGGCAAATCCTTTGATCATTGCGCTTGACAGAGGAAAATAAAACGGGTATCTTTTTAAGACTTTTGCAGTGACGATACTGCGAATCATACTGATATGTGAACATGTATATCATATTAACTACAAAAACGTCACCCTTCCTTGGCAGTCCGGCAAAAACAATAAGTGACTAATTTAGCTTTTTTTTTTTTTATTCTCTTCTACAAAGGTATTAAAATACATTTAAGCACTTCGTATTATTCAGTTTCTTCGTATTATTAGCTTAGGTCATTATATGGTTTTTATTTATTTCACATGATAATATCATAGACTTAGTTTTTAAATGATGAAACACGGAAACTTGTCTAAAACAGTCAGCATCAGAAAGATCTTGACAAACAAAGTGCTCAAAATGATCTTAATTTCGTTTGTTGATACCGTTCCAGTTGACCGATTGTTCTGATATTTGGTATACACCTTTAATTCCGACAATAATCACTGCATAGTCGCTTATATCAAGCAAAGTAGCTTTCTGCGTCTGTCCGTTCCTATGTATGCTTATATCTTCCAAACTACGCTACAGATTTAGATGCAGTTTCTTTTAATGGATAGAGTAATTCAAGAAGAAGGTTTATATGTATAATACATGCAATATAGTAGAGGGTGCAGCAAGAACGGGATCGGACGCCACACTGGCGGAAAAAAAATGTGGTACGAAGCTCACCGGGTCAGCTTGTACTATACAAATCAATAAAACAGTTTGATTTGCTCATAATACGAGAGTTTTAAGATCATTTTGAGACTTTTTCATCAAGATATTTTGACGCTGACTATCTAATTTTTTAATTTAAATGTGTCAAAATGCCTTCGTAAGACCTGTAAAATTCGAAAATATTTGTAGTATGACTATCCTAATATAAAATCAGCCTATCGGTCTCTTCGGTCCAGTTGCTGTTAGGTCCATTGTCGCATACATAAAACAAAACAAAAATGTAATAATGTAAACAGAAAAGAGCGATCGGTAAACGTTCCCAAGTCCCACCCGCTTCACGTGTTTTATCTTCACCTACAGGTTTTAAGGCTTAACAAAAACGAGCACGTTCTCCATCGCTTGTCGTAATAAGACCTTCGTTAAAGTTATCTAATCTATTACAGCTATTAGTACTGAATTCTCCTCACGGCCATGCAGGTAATTAAAAGTTTGATTTAGGTGTAGGTATAACAGGCGGGCTAAGTTGTCCCCTTCTACTGTTCTAATGTTAACTTTGCTTAATTGTTCCTATTTTTTGAATCTCTAACAGTATTATTGTAGTTTTATTTCAATTAGACATATAAAAGGTTTCAGATTAAAAAAAATACTACTGAATCCGCTGCTTTTACTCGCTGCTATTATTTGCTTTTAAACCGACGTTTCGGCCAAGTTGTTTCATTTCAATGAGTGACATGCGCGTATCTGCGGTAGCCTAGTGGTATGGGTAATGGACTGCTGAGACGAGGTCTCGGGTTCGATCCCAGGTTTACCATGGCACATACCAATGACTTTTTTATGCTTTTCGAAGTTATGTGTGTATTTATCGCAGGTTTATAAGTGCCCGGTTAATGGCAATAGGCTCGCCATCTATTACATTGGGACCTAAACATAAACTGGCGAAATGTGGGTACTAGCACCTCTGCCTACCCCTTCGGGGAATACAGGCATGAGTTTATGTTATGTTATGACATGCGCGTTTAGAAAATATCATGTAGTTTTAATCCAATAAGTTATAATCCAAATTTATCCAAAAGAATTTACTACTGTTAAGCATTTGTCATTCACAGATTCAGGCACACTGATTGGAATCTCGTGTACCTACCTACTAAGTACTAGTACTACATTATTAACCAGAATTGATTCGGGAACAAAACCTGTCACTCGGGGCTTCCAGACAATTGGAGGGAAGGTATTGAGGTGCACGCCTTAATTATAATAACAATCAATTACACAAACAACCATTATAGCCTCCGTACCAATCCCATTAGTTTGTATAATGCGGCTCAGTAATAATAATGTCCTTGCAGAATTGATGACCTATATAATTTTGGTACCTTCCTACACTTCGAATGAAACAACTTTCTACCTAAGTAGGTATTTATATAATACCGACATAACTACAGAAATTTCTAGATTTCAAGTACGAAATGATGTTATTTTTATGTTATGTTATTTGATAATGGTCAAAATAAAATAATCCAGAACCAGAATCAAGTACCTACTGTTCTAATCTGTCAGTGGTCTATATATCTATATAATACAGGGCAAGGTATTTTATATAAATGGTACTAATATTATAAATGCGAAAGTTTGTAAGAAAGTATGGATGGATGTATGTTGGTTACCTTGCACGTCTAAACGGCATAGCGATTTTAATTAAATTTGGTATGGAGTCAGCTAACACCCTGGATTAACAACTAACACATAATTATGTTTGGTCGCGATAGCCGACATCCACGCGGGCGGAGCCGCGTGCAAAAGCTATTTGTTCCATATATTCTTTTTCTATATACCTACTAACTCGTATCTAGTTGTTTTTGCAGGATGGAGTGAAAAACAAGCCAACTTACACAATTTAAGATATATGAATATAGTTAGCAAGATGATTACATAATTACCAGCACGTGAACATAGCAGATTTTCTTTCTTACTCATTGATTTTTTTGATTTTAAAATTATCATTTTTTAATTCAGAAACCAATGCTGAACACGCAGTTTAATATTATATCAATATTAATAAATTGAGGTTGGCCTCAGCTTGCCGTCTTACTAACAAAATATTAGATATTACCATAAAACAGGCTCTGACTTGCAAATATAACGTTATTAGCTTTATGTCAGGGACGCCCGACATTTCCTTTGACACTGGATTAAAGGCGTGCAAAGAACAAATATAAGCCCTCACATATTGATTCTAAGATACTGTCTGTCTCATGTTTGTATCAAGTATATTTATGTGCTCGTCGAATTGTGTAACTGAAGCCAATTCGAGAAGTAATTTCCCCTTCATTACTATTGTAAATAACGCCCGTGTTCTCTCCGCTTTCATTACGTGAATTAATTATTTCTGCGGTTATGAAGCACAATTGCTTGTATTATTGTTTTATTCCGAACTAGCACTTCACGGCAACGATTAGATCGCGCTATAGCTACACACCATTGAATACTTACTCGAAAATCCAAAATTTATGAAAGCAGTAATCGCGCCTTACTTTTTCCGCTTTTTAAACCCAAAGTGGCCACTTGATAGCAATAATCGCACCCCCTATTACGCTAAAGCCAAAGGCGTTTTCCTACGTACCTGTTTGTTACATTTTATTATAATACTTAAAGAAAATCCATTACAAAAATATAGGTAACACAACTGAAACAAGACTAATTGCCCAAAACAACAATATTGTAATTCTGTCGCTTGTTCTAAAAGTAAAATATCGTACATACCTGCCCAAAATTTTGTGTACACTAGCCGATGTTTACTGTTTTATAAACAGATATACTTAAATGAAACTGATTGTTATATTTGATATCAAAAGAGATTTGTTTTTGCACGTAGTGCTATGGTTTGTGCGGTCAATTCGACAACTGCCACAACGGTGAGCGTTATCTGGGTAGTGTCGAGTGTTGGTGCTCGAAATCCACGTGGACAATTAATTATTATTTGTATGAAAAGCGACCAGCAGCATGTAAGGTTCGTTTTGACCGGTAATTTAACAGTAACACCCGGTCTGAGTTGAGGTATATCTACTAAAAAGTTTCTGTGACGGTATTGCAGTCTGCATGACCTGACCGTGCACCTAAATTCGTTCAGAAATTCCAATTAGTCTTGTATTTTGTATTTCATAGTACAGAAGCAAACAAACAAATCTCGGTCAGGAAATGTAGGCAGTGGCAAGTGCGCGACTGAACCTTTGGGAATAAAAGTCCGTCGTAACGGGACAACTTTAACAGAATTACTGGGAATGTTCTGTATGAATACGAATAAAGTTCCTAGGGTATTTTTACGAACTTCTTTGTTTCAAGTTCACTAAAATTGTAATGTAATCATTTAAGTTGTTACGTACTTCTGATAACAATTCTATTGTTATATTCAAAACTGTATTTAAATAGATAAATTATTATTATTTTTAATTAATTAATTTCGCTATAAGTACTTGTCGCCAATTCTCTGGTACCTTTTATTACAAATCTTTTTTGTAACCAACAAAGCTATTAATGGCTTCAATAAGAAAGTTAAATTAATTTCTATGTCGCTCAGGCGGCTGCGTAATTAATTTCATTTATTTTCGTCTTCATAGAGTTTTTATTTCTTGTTGGTATTTGCGGTGGCGATCAGAGCTCGCGGTGATTGTAAAAATAATTCCAGCAATGAGGATTAATTTGCGAAGGGACATAGCCTGTCATACTCGTATGATATATATTATATGTATTATATATCTGCCGCAGTGCAGGCCCAGTCGTAGCACATAAAATGATCTACGTGCTGGGACTGTACTTGATCATAGCGTTAGGTGTAGATAGTTGATCGAATTCCTTATACTCATTGTACACTTGTAGATAAGTGTATGTCTGATGATAAAATGGTGAATCTATGAACTTCTAATGAGCACTTTTCTGCAACATGGCTGCAACTGACAATTGCCTTTATGAAAAAAAAACCATTATAATATTGAAATATACTGTTTAAGTTAAGGTATAAGAACTGTGATAGTATCATCATAATCTTCCACATTTTCCTTATGAAGGTGGCGGCAGAAGGTAAAAAAGAGGATTCAACTTAATCATTGACCTTTCACGTTTATTGTACCGAGTACCACTCTGATAATGTCCTCTGAAAACGTATCTAAAAATAATTTGAGGACGTTTCACATAAAATCTTACCTTCCGGACGTCCTTTGTGCCTACTTTACGATTCCATCTTGCATAAAGTATTTTTATAATGTATATTTTCTTGTTTTACATAAAAGCTTTTTATTTTTCAGGTACGTTTCCTATCTGCTGCCGATTGGTGAGTACGATAATTTTATTCTCATTAAAATGTCGATCCACAGCGAGGCGTTAAAAGCAGTCCATTATAGGAGTCTATTACTTTAAATCTCTGTCGTTATCAAAATCGACTCCGCCACTTTTATTATATTTTAACGACGTGATCGTTAATATATTACTAGTCTGATTCCATTAATATTGACTTCGGATCCGGGTAGTACGTTCCCGGGGTACTGATTCAGTGAAATGGTTTGATATAGTCCATTGTAGGTTGATTTACATAATATAGCAGAGATAGGTATGCCTATTTTTATAACTACAAATTTGATTAAACCCACGTTTTTATTTGTACTATTTAACTAATGGATGTGATTGGTCTTGTATATTAACTTACAGGCTTTTGATTTTTATTTCACATCTATGGTTTCTCATAGTTTCTTCTTACTGTTTTTATTGTTTTACATAATTAAATTTTGTAATGTTTTCAATTAGTGTTTGGTTTTGCGTACTAGTTTCCTTATACGGACTTAAAAATTGGAGATTTTGTCTGAACAATTGAATTATATTAATAATATAATAGACTGTAGGCAAAATACTAATACTGTAATAATTGATACTAATACTAATACTGTCTTTATAAAAAAAAGACTGCAGGCAAAAGATAAAAATCCGATTACTCCGCTTTATTGTTTCCTTAGCATATGTTTTAATCCAATGGTCTCTTTGAGTTGGCTATAAGTACATAAAACAAATAGGTATATTTCAGAAATATGTTACATTTCCAAATATTTATTTTTGAAAAACTTCTCAGTAAGTACCTAGGCACTGTATAAGTATTCCACTTCCGAACAAATTGCTGCGAAGTGTTTGTACTTCAAGTAGGTTACGATGCTTTACGAAATTATTGAAACTGGTGCGACCTAAAAATCTTTCTCTTCAGTTAAGTAGTTTCTTCAAAGAAAATAATATATTTTGAAATGTATAAATGGTACCTAATGTGTTTGTGTAGGTATATAAATAGACAATTTGTGAACCGCCATGTAATATTTATACATCTTGACTTTCTTCCTGTACATACAAAATTTATGATTTTATCTTCACCCAGATAATTACGAATTAATATTTATGACGTCATAACAAAGAGGATTAGCCTATCTCGGGTAATGTCATTATTTCTTCCCTTTTCTTTAATAACAACGTTAATGTATGTAAACTGAATTGGTTAAGTATTCCATTTCCATAATAAAGTTTTGAGTATCTCAACATGAGTTTGTACTCACTGAACACGGGTACGTGGGCCATAACATAGATTCTATTCGTAATCCTAATTGCTTGTTAGATGAGATTGTAAGTTTTGCTCCCGGAACTCTATCGAGGAAGTACCTCATCGTCCTTGTCGATAAATTGACAGGTGTAAATTGATAATTAGTTTCTAAGTGGGTTGGCAACAACTGATAACTATACCTACTTATTGACTATAAGTAGGCATAGCTATCAGTAAGTTGTAATATAGGTAGGCTGTGTCGTCATGACAAAATCTGTGAAGCAAATATTTCGCTAAGCCTTAGAATTGAATTCTTGTGCGAGATTAAAGAAATTGCGTTGTTTGTAAGCTGACGAAAAAGGAAAGATAAAAGGATAGTTAGGAATATATCTACCATTTGAACCCTAGCCTAGTAGCAATACGCACTCATATCCCTTGTGCCATTGTAGGGTATTGTTTTACCCTTTTAATCTTGAGACTTATTTGGTAATCGATCTAACTTGTTAAAGTGTTTATCAAATTGCTCTAACCGATTGTAGTCGTGTATTGCTTACTCAGTCCTTTATGAAGCAGGCTTTGACTAAACTGTGCTATTTAATAGTGAAATACGCTAATTAATAAATAGCTTCCAGCAAAAATAATGTGAAACAATTTAGGTATAAGGCTTTTGTCAATCATGTCATTTAAGTACAAGAGAAGTTTCATTTCTGTAAAATACTTAATAATTAGGAACCAATAAAAATCGTGTTTAGCTTTTCGTTTTAAAAACGCAAAGGGAGAAGGCTAAGGAATTTTCTTTTAACCTAACATGTTAGTAAATTCATAGAATAGCGAACTCGTTTGAAAATATTATATCTATACATATAATAAATCTGTAAACGATCGATGTCTGTACATGGAATGGAAATGAGAAAAATTGTTATAGGGGGACTATATAAACGTAATAGAAACCAAATCAACGTTTTTTGGAATTTTTGTCTGTTTGTCTGTTTATCTGTTTATCTGTTTCTCTGTTTCTCTGTTTGTCTGTGAGTTTGTGCACGCTAATCTCAGAATCAGCTGAACGGATTTGGTTGCGGTTTTCACTAATATATTGTGGTAAACTTCACTTAACATTTAGTGTTTGTTTTATTGAAATCGGTTCATAAATAAAAAAGTTATGTCAATAATAGCATATCACGGCTAACAATTTGTGATTGTGTGAATAGATCGAACCAATAAAGAAGCAACAATGCTTACAAGAAGATATTATTTCGGTCATGGGAATCTGAAGAACTTCAAGAAGCCAGAGTTCTACATCTCAGTCATGTCAGGTCAGGTTACTATAGTATCTTCGGCACAGCAAGTGTCTCGATAGGATTCACATTGTTATCGAACGATTTTCTCTCGAATCCAACAAATTAGTAAGCAGCTGGTTCGGTAAAAAGACTCCTGGCTTTCATAATTAATATCATCACGCTATTATAATAAGGAATTGGACAGAATGTTTTTATGACATAATATGTAAACGTCTATTTCACACTATGACTTCATGGTAACTGTGGCTCAATACGTATGCGGTGGACGTATAAATTAGCTGAGTCGCGTTCGAATCCATCTAAAATGTAATTTTACTTTTTTATGGTTTTTTATTTACTTTTGTTTAACTTTTTTATTTTATTGTGTATTTGTTGAATTTTATTATATTTATAGTTTTAATTGAAGTAAAATATAAATTCTATGCTTAGTATTCTATAGGTAGTACATTAAACTAGGCTGTGTGACAGCAATAGTAGAACTTATTATATGTATAATATTCTTAGATCTATACAAAATTCTTCATTTCGGAGAATGAAATATTGTAGTGGTCCCACCCGCCTGAGAAGGCATAAAACTGAAACTGGTATCCGCCATTGATACCGATTCCACCACATCGGGGCAAGCGCAATATTGGAATCAAACCGATTAAAATTTAACAGAGGAATGGGGCATTGGGGGTATTCTGGGGTTAGGTACCCCAGTATACCTGCCTTGGTTACCTATCATAAATAGGCGGTCGTGAAGAGCAGGGATTGCTTCGGCTAGGGTGATGGGTAGCCTAAGCTGTCACCATCAAAGCCGCGCTCATGGAGGAAGTAAATCGTTGCACCTTCTCTGAAGCACATTACGTATTCTGGGAGATAGTTGTCCCTATCGTATTACCGTCTCTACCATGGTGAATGTTCTGATGAGCTATTCCAATTAGTTCCACCCTCTCCTTTCCTACACAGGACAACGCATGCAAGGCTCAGATGTCATCCACATACGGTTCAGAATATTCCATCAAGAACCAAGCGGTTTGGTGACCCATTCCTATGTAGCACCATTAAGACCTGAAATCCCTGCCATCTCACGGTTTACTTCTTCCTACAGCCCCGGGTCCTTTAAAGGGGGCGTGAAAAGGCTTCTGATGATCCCATAAAGATGAGTGCCACCATTGTTAAGATGGCACACGTTTATAATGGTGACCCTATTTCCGAGTCTTTGCCTTCTCCTTCACCTCGACTGATGTTAAACTAACATCAGTCGAGGTGAAGTTAAATTGACGTGTCCTATATAAAAAAACTCCGGATCTTAAAAAGAAGAAAACACATGTGTGGACAGAGACAGAATACAGTTCTTAACCGCATGATAAAGAAATGAAGTTCCGAACAGCTTGGTTCGAGGTGGCATTATTTCTACCGTATGTGACTGACGGAAGGAAGGAGAGATTAGTTGAAAGACTCCTAATAGGCTCTTTCACTCGCCGTGGTAATGGTAAAATACAGCCAGAGAGTCAACGTCTTTATGCAACTGCAGAAATTATACAATGTCAGTGACCTGATGACTACCAACGCACGCCGCCGATATTATCGATTCCGTCTAATAAGTAGGTATCTAATAGTAAATACGTAAATCTATCCCAGAAAGGATAACAGTACGCCAGGAGAAGCCAACCTATGTATTACTTAGGTATATAAAAGATACCGCTGCTCCTATTATATAAAAGAGACTGAATGTGGGCAGAGAAACACTCAGTTCCGGTAAATTTCATCAGACCAAAAAATCCGCCACGTGGACATCAACTCCAGTATCAATTTGGAAGT
Source organism: Eilema sororculum (assembly GCA_914829495.1). Taxonomy (NCBI): domain Eukaryota; kingdom Metazoa; phylum Arthropoda; class Insecta; order Lepidoptera; family Erebidae; genus Eilema; species Eilema sororculum. The sequence goes on along the minus strand of OU618545.1, from coordinate 6,765,557 downwards.
ATCTACATCATCTGCTGGAAAAAAGCTTACCAATACAAGGAATATATAGCAAAACTAGCTTTTGCCAGCGGCGCCGTACGCGTAGATGTCGGTTCCCGGCAATTATTCGAATTTTTCTCTACGTACAAACCTTCCCTGGACTTTCACGAAAAATTCAAGACCAAAATTTGCCAAATCGGTAAAGGCGTTGTTGAGTTATAACATTACAACGAAAAGTGGCATTGATTTTTATATATTACTAGCTGTGCCCGCGACTTCGTCCGCGTGGAATGTACTTAATAAAAAAAATCAGTGTATTTTTTTTTGTTTTTGGCATTTTTTTTTTAGCCTAAGTTACTCCTTATTACATAAGCTATCTGCCAGTGAAAGTCCCGTCCAAATCGGTCCAGCCGTTCCAGAGATTAGCCAAAACAAACAGACAGACAGACAGACAGACAGACAGACAGACAAAAAATTTAAAAATATATATTTTGGTATGTGTACCGTATATACATTCATATGCATGTAGTAGAAAGCGGTTATTTTAATATTACAAACAGACACTCCAATTTTATTTATTTGTATGTATAGATATCGATGAGGCTATATGACCCCATCCCAGTTAATGCTGTATTTGCTCTCTTGCCCACTGCGCCCCTCTTCTCTACCTGTGTGTAAAGCAATGAACAACGATGTGACTGTGGTCGATGGAATTTATCATAAAACTGGAACTACCCACCATTGGCTCGGCAAAGAAGAGAAACACTGCTCACTGCTTAGGGCGAGCAAGGCACCGGGTTTTCTTTAAACTATTTTGTTTGATACTTGATGTACTTATTTTAATTTGTTCAGTTCGTAAGTGGTAGCAGCATGTTTTAAGAATTTGGGAGGAAGGAAGAATATTTAAACCATTAAAACTGGTGAAGTCAAGCCAAATGTTGAATTTTTAAAATCCTTCCGCAATATTTGCCAAGTCCATAGAAGAAGTCTGTCAATTTTCGTAGTTTTCAGTAGTTTAGCCCTGTATTTATAAGTCAGTCACTTCTTCTTCTTCGTGTCAGTCACTCAAAAGACTGTCTTCATGATATTTAATTTAAAAATACAAGGTGGAACGATGTCAAGCGAGTTTTCGAAATGGTGTGAATACAGTTTTGTTTCTTTTTTAAAATAAAGAAATGTTTCCTTTGCGTAAAATTCACTATTTCCAGTATTTCGAGTACTTCCGTTCCAGTTGGGATGAAAATCTTCCACCATGTTTAATAATGAGTTTGAGCTATTCCGAACTAAACGCGGACGAAGTCGCGGGTAGCAGCTAGTACAAAATATGTTTTGCAAAGTACATTATTCAACTTTAAAAATCATATTAGATTAAATTATGATCTAAAGGTCTTCAAGTCCGTAGTTTCGCCTCTTCTGTTAGAATCTTGAGTGCGACGCACACCCTCCGACATATATATCTACAACACCCCAATTGGTTTTATACCTTGAATTATTTATTTCTGCGACTTTTCGTCCTCCAATTTGGGTCGTATCAAGAAAATATTAAGATATCTACGTCCTCGCACACAAAGCATCCGCATTTGCGGTTAACTTGGACGACCTGCAGCCCGCGGCACTAACAATTCAGTCTCGACAAACATACGGGCTTCTATTCAGGCCTCCGAACTCGAAGGCTACAGAAATATATCGATATTGCATGTACCGGAGCGTCCTACCGAAATGAGTCCTTTGTTTTACGGTATATTGTTTCCGTAGTCCTCTCTGCATGTTTTATTGTTCTCCCAAGGCGGTGGCTTTCTTGTGTATTTTAATTTATTATACTTAATGAATTTTCTTGTATTCTGCTTCTATGGGTATTCGTGCTTCGTTAGGTATTCGTGACGGATTTTTGGTAAATACAACATTTCAATGTCTGAATGCCAGAGGCCGATTTGGGGTTTGAGTTATTGAGGCATTAAAAATTTGGGTAATAAGTATAGGTATCTAAACAAAATTTATTTTCAAGCATTTTAATATAATCGAGTCTTATAAAACAACGTAAATTTGATGTTATGTTCTAAAATGTTTAGTTCTATGTTCTTGTGAGATTATTACAAAATGTAGTTAAAGTTAGAATAGGCAACTTAAACATGTTTCTTATTCTAGTAAAGCAACAATCATATACAGGTTGAAACAAACAGGATGCCTCTCCTTCTAACCTAACTCTATGCAAGTCGGCGTACACTAAGTCAAAGTGTTAATCCTAATAGTGGTATTAACATACCTTAGGCCTGTTTACGCATAAACTTAGTTATATTCAACATAGGTATAAGTATTTTGAAAAATATGCTCAAGCTGCATTTTTGTGTTCTGTAAATGTATAACTGACTATTTTTCTTAAAGTACCTACCTACTATTTTTTTTCAGTAACTTTTTGTACCTGAATATAAATTGAAAGGACTAAAATTCAACCACGTAAACAACTCATAATTTTACCGACAATGTCAAACTTCTGATGGTAAGTACGAAAATCATGTTTTCGCTTCCCACGTTGTGACGTTAATCCTTCAAGCGTGCTACTTTCGAAAGCACATTTAAAATACAAAAGCACTCCCGTTTATGTAAAATCAAAATGCTTGGAAATCGGGACAGACTTGTACATTTTGCATCATTAGACCAGCTTTTGTGTAGGTATTTATCTTCACTTGAATTCGCAAGTTTTGACGATAAGATGTACCAAAAAATTTTATTTTTCTTCATGTAATGTATTACATTATGGTTTTTTATGACAATTCGGGACTTCACGCCATTAAAAATGTTGACTTACTTTTGCCGATGTTTCGGGTTTTTATCGCGTGAAGCCCCGAATTGTAATAAAAAAAACATGAATTCACACCGTGATAGTTAAAAAATAACATGTTTTACATTACATGTAACACCCACATGAGGCAACTTAGCTTGTCAATTCCGTAAAATAACTGCAAATACGATAGTATTATACCTTTACAGGGCACGTGTAGGAAAGAGAATTTAATTAAACAACTTTGTGATTTGTAACAGCAGCACAGTGTGGGATTAAACGAGGAATAAATTTTAATGATAAAAGAACCCGACCGTAACGTGTACACATGACCCACCTGATCATAAGCTGCTACTGGAGCCTATAAGCTCTCGCAACTATAGGACTCACTCGCACGTTCGCTCACCCATTTCTCGATATTACTTGATTTAATGGTGTACTAACTTACGTTGAACATGACTACAAACTTTAGTTTAAGGATTTCAAGTGAGATGTTTGTGATACCAATAAGCAAAGGATTGAAAAATAATACGATGAGTGAAAACTACTGATTGTAGAACTAACCTGTTTTACCTTGTTTGTATTCTCGTTAAACCGTCAAACTGAGAAATGTCTGTGTAGGTACTTAACCGTGAGCTCATATCGGCAGTGGATGGGTTCGACCCACGCAACACAATCTTTATAAAGACTACCTTTAACGCCTTTCCGCTTTACCCATTAGGATGCTGGTGATTTTACATAATTAAGTATTAAGTAAAGTCGTATTGTACGCCCACATCTCGACAGAAGTCTTTCACTGTCACGGTCTTTGGAGTTGAAACATGGACCAAATAAATTAAGATAATATATAACTGGTCCTTTTTTATCTAAGAAATGTATATGACTATAGATATGAATGATTGCGATTGCACGAAGGTGCTTCTGCAATACGTGTCTGTACGTGTACAATGTGTACATGTCCGTGATCAGAAATGTAGTACTCTCTCATTTACTATTGATTTTAAGTAATAATACCTACCCACGTATGTTACATTCCACAGATTTCACTTTCCATTTTTATTCTTATTTCCATTCTCTTTTTGCTTCTCATTGGACTCTGCTAGTTGCAGGTGATACAATAATGACACCTCTAATGTTGCAACCGCTCCATTGACCACGGCCACGGTCATTGTCATACAATCTTAGTCACCTATAAAAATGAAATGTTCACAGAAAATTAAAAAAAATTCAAATGCATATAGAGCTAAAACTAGAAGTCAGCGTCTCAAAATATCCTCATGGTGATTAGAGGCTTTAGCTTTGAAGGTATTAATGGAATCCGTAAAGGTTCTCTCGGTGATTAAAGGGGCGCTAACATCGTAATTCGATCAGCAGATTGATGGCAACGATTTGTTGAGACGCCCTCACATATTTGTCTCTTTCATGTGTCGGCTCAATCTTACCACCAGAGTTGTTAAAGTTTGGGAAGCTTCTCAACGACTGCTTTGTCTTACTTTGGTATATCTACATAACTTATATCTGTATACGCGTATCCTCAGGCTAAATTTAACTTGATTCTAGTACGAATGGGTGTGCTGAGTCTATATATTATGTGAGACTAAGTTCCTCACGTGAGTTGTCGCTCTAATTAATACATTTGTAAATACGAGTCCTTGTCGTAGGGTCTGCTTAATATCAGCTAATAGGGTTATTAGCACCGTAAGGTTAGATTGCTTCTAACATTTTTGTTACGGATGGTAATGAATGCCATCAATCACTACCCGATGGCTTAATGTGCTCTACGGAACTTGGTGGGACCGCCGTATATTAACGTATCCCTTGACCAGAGACCGAGTAAATAACGCTTACTCTCGGGTTAATCGATAATATTGTACAGCAGATCTTCCATGCATATAATTAACAACAAGTAGGCCTATTAGAATAAAAGATTCTTACCACATTCTTAGATACTTACCTACCTACTCTGCTCTTGTTCAGCGCACTTTTTCCTCTGGCATGAAATGTAAGAAATACTTGTAACACTTTCAGAATTTACTGCTCTTAATGCTTTCGCTATATTGCTGTCCTATACTCTTCAGTAATGAGAGAAGTAGTTGCAACGCAATGTTGGCCTTTGGAACGCTTGCGTTCTTTGCCTGTAAAATATAGGTCGCATTCGCGGTTAGTTTACATTTCAGAAAACTCATTTGTGATGCAACTCAAAAGTTTATAAAGTCCTTTGACACATTTCTATTTGAATTTATAATACATTTCGGATCGGATCGTAAAGTTTGAGTAGCTGCAAAGGGTAAACCGTTTCCTGGATAAAGCTATTGGGGTAACCGATTGTCACTAGTTCGTAGAACTTCGTAAATCTGAGTAGAAATCGAGTTAAAGAGAATGAATTTACGGCGTAGGTACCTAATTGGGTAGGTATAGGTGGGATGGGTTTATAGCTTGGATGATATTATAAACTGAACAGTGTTATTTTAGGTACTGGTGTGTTAAGTATTTAAAATTTTAGGGGTCATTATCAAAAAGAATATCGAAAATATCATACCCACGAGAAAGCAGGTCGCATGAAACAGCCGCAGTAAGACCTTCTCGTTTTAATTTATTTTTTAACGTGGCACCATTTGGCATTCGCCCCAGATTCAATATTTTTCAACACTTTGATTTATGAGGAAGATGCAAAAATTGTTTAAAGTTAGCCAATAGCTATCTTGATGATTTATCACAGTGGACTTATACTCAGGTGTAGTAGAGTTCCGAGCGAGGTTTATCCCTGGTATTTTCGTTGAGTAACTACCGCTAGCTCTGACCAGGATTAGATGAATACAAACGGGAAACGGAGGCACTATTTCATTTTAAACCACCTGGCAGAGATGAACCGTTGCGTAATAATTTCTTGTATGTACGGTTAGTTTTCTTGCAAGTTATGATATATAGCTACAGATTTATGATTGGGATAGAAAGTATACCTTTTTCTGCAAGGACTCAGTAGGCAAGGCGGGTTATTAATAGGTATTCTTGTTAACCCTTCCAAATATGCTAAATCTCTTGGGTTCGGAGTGAATTCACGTCTGTGATATAACCTACTGGTTGGCATTAACACTCCTTTCGTTTATAACTTTAATTACTTTTAATTACAACATTTAATTGCAAATCTAACGCCTTACCCACGACTACTGCTGCTAAATATATACTACTTTCAGTAAAGAATAGCAAAGTATACATTTTCTTTAGTGATACTTAACCAAACTCCTAGTATCTCATCAATAAAAACATGGTAACCTTATGTGAAGGCCAAAACCGCAATCCTCGACTTAGTGGCAGCTGGTGTGGCGAACACTTGGGGTAAAAACACATTTATCAGCATCATATTTTACTAACCATTTATGTATAAAAAGGGGTATTTTGTTTGAAGATGCGTGCGCATCTATTCTCTCATCCGCATCTAAAATGTAGCGCTCGATTTATGTTAAAGCGCATTAGTGAAGAGGCTTAATCCAGTGAACGCGGGACAACAGTTGCTTACTCATGCGAATGCATGTGTACCTCCTTATCTCTCTAGCAGATCAGCGGCCAAATATGACGAAATACTTACTCCTTAGCTATTATAAGTAGGTATGTTATAATAAACAATAGCGTTTTATGAAGTAGTCATATACAGTCAGCGTCAGAAATATCTTGAACACATAATCTCAAAATGTCTTAAAACTAAGTTATTGAGAGCAAATCAAACTGTTTTATTGATCACTGTATTATTGTACTAACTAAAGGTGTGTACCAATTATCAAAATAATCCATCAACAGTAAGTGAGGAAAACCAAGAAATTAAGTTCATTTTGAGCACTTTATTCATCAAGATCTTTCTGACGCTGACTGTACATTGGAGATATTAAAAAAAAACTTGGGTTATAAATTAAAAATAAATTTTAAGTATTTTTTTTCCGACCAGTGATCCAATGTTAATAACAATAACAACAAAATTCTACCTGTGACTCGTGTGTTCACCCAGTTCGTCAACAAGGGGTAGTCCCATCGGTCTTTAAACACACTCAGTTGACTGATTATTATGTGTATTTTTTGTTACATATATTTGATTGCAATCGGTTGAGTAAATAAGGCCAAGAGTGCCGAAAACTGACATCCACGCTGGTGGAACCAAAGCTAAAGAAAGAATAAGATAGCTTCTTATAAAGTGCAAAATGTATTAAATATCGACTAGCTTCCGAATCCAATGACAATGCTCATGAATATGATTTCATCCTTTTCAGTAGATAGGTACTGCCTTCGAACACCAATTGATTTTACGTAATATACCGCGCTCCAATAAAAGCAATGGCTCTCGTAATCAGAGCCGATATCTGGAATGAGGTTCGATTACTGGAAGTAGTCGTTAAACTTATACCCAGAATTAATGGAAGTGGCTTTGGAAATTTTATGATCATCACTTTCCTTTTTTCACGCGGATATAATACGCCCCTAAGGATATGAACGGTAGGAAGTAAATATTATATCTTTTATATTGTTTTCTTAGCTCCTAGCCCAACTATTTTAATAGGTACATACGGTTATTATTTTTGCGCATATCTTTATTTGTATCTGTTTCAGTGTTTATATTAGTAAGATGTTTGTATACAGGGTGTATTTTTGAAACGGGGCAGTAAGGGCAAGTACCTTAACCGTTGCAGTTACAGCAAAACGTTCTTAAAAGACCTTCCCTAACTTTTTGGGACATTTTGAACTGCATTCACAGATTTTGTAAAAAACTTACAGTTAGCAAAAAAAATGCAAAAAGTTCAATTTTTTTTCTTATGCCAATCGATTCTATTTCATGTGGGGATCAAAAAACTCTATGAGACCATTTTAGCTTTCAGTACTAGGAAAGACAGAAATCGCCAAAAACGTTTCTCATACATTTCGGCAACAGAAACAAATTTCTACGATGGTCTAACTTTTTGTTATGGCCAGGAAGTGGGTAGAATTTACTGTAAAGTAAATAAAAAGAATTTTTACCCTCAAATTTCGAATTTGATTCGAAAATCTGTGTGTTATACTTAGTTTCAGCTGAGAAACTTCGTATGAGTTATTAATTAAGGATTTTCGCTAAAATGTCTTCTAATCGTGAAAAAATTGACTTATTAGAAGCGTATTTTGTCAATAATCGAAATGCGGGAGCTGCATTAGTGTGGTATCGCAATAAGTATCCGTTGCGCCATGTGCCAACAAGAAAGGTTATTACAAATCTTTTGAAAAACCTGGAATTGCAGGGTTCTTTCAAAAGAAAGCGGCAGCCTCGTGTGGACATGGACACGGAGATTGCGGTTCTGACTTATGTCGAAGCATATCCAGAGGTATCGTCCAGGCAAGTCGCCCTTGAAGTAGGTGTATCCCACTCCCTTGTGATAAAGATATGGAAGAAATACGGCTACAAGTGCTATCGATATGGGCGCATAGTTCAAGTGTTACATCCGGGTGATGATGTTCGAAGGCTTACTTTTTGCAGATGGCTAAGAGGAAAAATAAGCAGAGATCATGAATTTTTAAATTACATACTGTAGTCAGACGAAACGAATTTTTCCAATAACGGTATGTACAACAGAAAAAATCACCACTATTGGTCCAAAGAAAATCCACTAAGAGTTACGGCAAGTCATAATCAGGTTCGCTTCTCATTCAACTGTTGGTGTGGTATAATGTCCAATCGAGTCATAATGGTGGAATTTTATGAAGGGAAACTGAATTCTGCCATGTATAATGAAGTCATTTTACACCATCTTGAAAACGAGATGGACGAATGGCCCCTGTCGGAATTGCGAAGAGTTCATTTTCAACAAGATGGTGCTCCGCCACATAACAGTCACCTTTCACGTTCCAATTTGAGCCGCCTATTCGGTACACATGGTCCAACACAGTGGCCACCTCGTAGCCCCGATCTAACACCACTTTTTTTATGGGGCTTCGTGAAAAACGAGGTGTATAAGACGACGTACGCCAGTGTTCAAGAGCTCAAGGATGCATTAATGACCATTTTACGCAATATTCATCCCAGAACATTATTAGCCGCCATTCGTTCAGTGCAAAAAAGGATAGACTTATGTATTCGTGAAAATGGAAATCATTTTGAGCAATTTATTTCATAAACCAATTTCTTAAATGTTTAAATGATTTTTTTTATTTAAAAAAGTTCAAAATTTTACCTGACCTATGAGTTTCGAGTTGATTTATCATATTTCCGTACGAAATGTATGGGAAACGTTTTTGGCGATTTCTGTCTTTTCTAGTACTGAAAGCTAAAATGGTCCCATAGAGTTTTTTGATCCCCACATGAATTGAAAAAAATTTGAATTGCATTTTTTTTGTTAACTGTAAGTTTTTTACAAAATCTGTGAATGCAGTTCAAAATGTCCCAAAAAGTTAGGGAAGGTCTTTTAAGAACGTTTTGCTGTAACTGCAACGGTTAAGGTACTTGCCCTTACTGCCCCGTTTCAAAAATACACCCTGTATATTTATAGTGTCTAAGTATCTATGCGGAGGTGAAGAGAACTACCAGTCTGGTGTTACTATGTTTAATACCACTCAATGAATTAATTAAGGAAATATCCACCCATATCACATGCTGTGCTTACTTGGGGTCAAGTAAACGCTGTGTAGTGTGTCGTAGTTCAGAAGCAAAAAGCCATCTATCACACATTCTGACACACAAATCATCGGTCATAGAATACAGATTCAAAACAATGCCTATATGTGTATCACATATAAAATAAATTGCCCCATGTCGAACCCATAACTCTCGATAGTAGCTTAGTGGCAGTGGCAGTAGTAGGTGAGCCGACCACTCCAACAACCATCTGTCTTATTTTATTACACTATTTGTGAAGTCCTACCGTGCCAACTGCGTACTCGACTACGACACGATGTATTCGAGACACACCTCCAATAAAGTAAGTTGAAGGTTACTGGTTTGGTTCTTGCTCTATGCAAAAAATACCGTAACATACCAACCACCTTTAGGTCCTTTTTACATGAGTAAAATTTCTGTGAATAAAAGCTTGTCTACTCTCTAGTTAAGGTATAATTTTTAACCTACGCCTCTACGCCGTAGACCACATCGCGTAGCGGCCAGTCAGGAGCAGCGCGTGCGCAATGTGACGTTTAATCTAAGGGCCGGCGCCCATTATCGGCATCGGCGAGCTTCAGGTTTTTTTTTGGCCAAGAATTATAGATCTTATCACTATTATTATAAAATTGGAATTTCAATGACGATCGTCGACTATTGTCGGCATCGATCGGCATTCTGCAGCGTTATGGTTACCAATTAAAGTTCAACCTTATATATATAACAATAAGATATATTGTTATTCGACAAATGCAAATCCTCATGCTTGCCGATGCCGGCACAGGGAGCCGGCCCTAAGGAGTAAAACTTGAGAAAGACATGATTTAATTTGGTGTATTAAGACAAAAATTGGCCTTTTTGAAAATTAAATGATATTTAACCTATTTTTTATGGAACTTGAAACAGAAAACAAGTATTATGTATTCTGTGCTGAAAGTCCACAGTCAGTCTATCGAAATGAATTACTTGACGTAATAAATCCTTCAGTCGATAATTGAAATGCATTAAGTGTAGGCAGGTACACGTATAATAAAAGCAGATCGTATCACACAAACGTTTCACGAAAACTTTGCTAGGCCCCGCAGTAATAACAACCAATTATTCTGCCACTAACCCATATTTGCAAATCTCACCCATGCAAATTTAACTTGACAGGAAATTGAAACTATGTTCAGCGCTGTGCAGCTTAATAATCATGAACATTCAATTTTGGTCTTAGAAGTTTGTTGCGCTTGGAATAATTGATTAATGAATGATGTTATGTATGCAGCACCGGTGCCACTTATTAGTTTAGGGTTAGATTATCCAAGACTGAAGTTGAAGCTTGCTAGTGCTAGATTAGTTTCTAGTTTGTTGTTCGCGGCCAGACTCAAATTAGCACCGCTAGTTCGGGTGTCGTTAACCAATATCCGATTGCCGTTTAAATTTAATGAATTTGATCTTCTGTGAATGAACCAATAACGGCTGGTGAAGATACTTTGGTCCTTGAGAGACGCACTTGTTGAATATAAGTACATTTTGACCATACTCATAACATTTACCAAAAAATTAAAAACCTACATACTGATCTAAGAGCTGATTCATCAATGGGGACAATGGGAAGGTTTCAATAGAAATACTTATTATCCACAATGTGATATTTGCTACAGGGTGGTAAGCTATTATATTTGTAATACCTAGTCAGGTTTTAATTGAAAATCCGTTACGTTCTACCGGCTCTATGAGTAAAAAAGTGTGTTGTTGTGTATTATAATCGCTATTGCTACTCGCACATACCGCGTGTCGTGACGTACCCGTGACACCTCCCTCTGAAACTGATGAGGGTTGCGAGTGCCGGAGACAAGCCACAAGGCCACAAAAGCACGGTGTGAAATGTATACGAGTAGGGAAGACTTCTAAGACGTCGACATTGTATTTTATGTGAGGGACTCGCGAAATATATGTTAAACTTAAAAAAGGAGAGACTTGTGTTTTTGTAGGTGGGTATATTTTGTAATAGATTTTCATATTGTTTGAACTTTGCATATCTGATTAGTGAAAGTGTTTATATCGACGCGACGGTTTAAGTTCGCGCCCTAGTTCCTTCCTTGCTTACAATACGATCAAACAAATATCCATTAAATCATAAATACATCGTTCTTGGACGAGTACGCGTCGGTAGTATAGATTAAACCAACGCTCTATACATCTCTCTCTCTCTCTCTCTCAGAACGGCTGGACCGATTTCGGTAGGTAATTCTTTTTTTGTTGTGTTCGTTATTACCAGGAGAAGGGTCTTATGAAAGAAAAAAATAATAAAATTGCGCGGCAAATTAGACAATTTTATAATACTTAACCTCTACATAAAATTGCTGTCCCGACATACGCCATGTCTTAATTTTGAATTTCGACTACGAATTTGAAAAAAAAAATGTATATTTATTATTCTAATACTTCCAAATACTTCTTTATCATATCTTTCTATGTTTTTCGTGTAAAGAAAACGATGGAAGGTAATAGCAGATTTGCTTGGGCCGCGAATATCTTTATGGTGGGTGTTGAGGGCTCTGTGGACGTAAGTGCTCGTAGCTATTTATTTTGAATTTACGTCGAAAAATTGATAGTTCATGGTAGTATGAACGCCCATGAGCGTAGCGGTATGTATGTAGAGCTTGTATGGGTCATTAAGTGTAAGGGCCCCGGTGACTTATTGGTGTCAGGCGCTCCATGAGCGTATGGGGCCCCTGTTGAAATACTTTCCGTTCTCAAAATAATCAGGAAAATTTTATACAGCTAATTGAAGTGAACACAACATGACATCATTGATCCTTATTTATAAGAGGAAACGAAGTTTGCCCGGTCAGCTAGTGAGAAATAAAATTTACGAGAAAGCAACGTATCAAAAATTTTACGACGTGATTCTTGCGATAGGTACGTCCTCGCTACACATTCTAAGCTTTACTTGATCGAAAGTATACCGTAATCAGTTTTATATTGATATACCTACCGTGTTTACACCGGTCCTACGTAAGTACGTACGTTTTTGTAAGTTAAGCTTACAAAACAATCTTGAACATGAATTGAATTACGATATTTATAAATTTGTGACGAGAACGCAAAATGTATCAACATTTAAAATGAACACAGAACAATATTTTCATATCCAAGTTCTAAAATTGAGCATCTAATTGGCGTAATCAGACTCATTTATCATATTACCCGTAATGCTTTGTGAATGTTGATTAATGATCAGTTTAATACTCCCGCCTCGGAAACGTGAATACACATCAACATTGTTCATCGCAGACATCTTTCTTTATTTTTTTTCACTTGTCTATTTTCGTAAGTGCACATACAACGCGTACATAATAAATCTTGATTTACTGGTACATCTATTACACTGTACCTTAAAATTACTTTACGAAATAGAGTTTCAGTTGATTTTGATATACAGTGTGGAAGATTTTCATGGCGCCTAGAGGAGTAGTACTCGAAATAATGGAGATAGAGAATTTGCAGACATGAAAATCTTCAACAGGGTGCTTCGTTGCATTGCTTTATGATCGCTCTACACATTGGTAAATACATTGGTTGACCTGACGCCTTCTGATTACCTTCCTTCCTTCCTTCTTGATTCCTTGAAAATATACTCACGCTTCTCTTCTTCTTAGAATCAAATCAGTTTCAAGCTAAACTATTATAATGTGTAGGTAGCTACGTCTGCACTCTTAATATTTAGATATTAAAAACTCAAAGTTCGGGGAAAATTAAACAATTTTATGAGACTCATAACTTGTCTTACGTTCCTTTATACATTTATTAATCTCGCTACTAAGTAGTTTTTACTTCTTCGCTACTAATTCCGCTCATAACCCCGTTGCAACATTATCTTCAACTTTTTAGTATCGCTGGGAACAAAGGACCCATGAAAATTTAATGAACTCACGTATTAGGCAGTCTTATGACACCTAATATTAGTGAAACAAAATGAAGTAAGTTGTACATAGCAAGACCTTAAGTTTACCGAAGTAATGCGTGCCAATGAAAGGAAATTTTTATTTTCATTGCGAATGTCGATGGTTCTAACACAAAATATCTGTTGTTGTTGTTCAGCAACAATTTAACTGTTAATATCTAGATAAAAATTTTTGAAACATCCCTGAACAAGTTATTATTTCTTTCGGGTGACTGCTCGTTAAAATACGGTAGGTATCAAAATACCAAAGAGAATTGGTGAGGATTTCTATTTTTACCATATTCATGTTACATGTAAGTTAAATTTAATGAGTATGTAATTGGGGTGCTAATTATATCTTCGGGGCCCAACCCAACCTCATTTTTTATTTGATACATAGGTACCTATAGATCGTGGAAGTACCAAAGACTGACGACGACGAGTCTCTGCTGCAGGCTTTTAGAAAGAAATAAAGGAGGAAAAATATTAGTATTTGCTAGCGGGGTTGGGAGGCCTGTGGTAGCTTTAGCCTACGGTAATCCCTTTAATGTTTTCTTTAAAACTTAAGACACAGTGAAGGTAGGTACTAAGTCAATCAATCAATAAGCCCACCCGCAGTCCACTGCTGGACATAGGCCTCTCCCAATGTGTGCCATTTCATCCAATCCCCGCCTTCCGCATCCAGTCCATCCCAGCCACCTTTTTCAGGTCGTCAGTCCATGAGGTTAGGGGGTGTCCTACCTTGCGTTTGCCTTCTGTCGGTCTCCACTCTAGGACTCGTCAACTCCTACGGCCATCGGTCCTTCGAGAGGTGTGTCCAGCCCATTGCCACTTGGCCTTGCACATGACAAATTTCGTCGCCCGTAATTTAAAAGCGATAGAACCCGATTTTTAGACATTGAGGCATGAAAAGTACCTACCCAGCCAATTCTAGTTAGGTTCACTTTATCTAGACATTGGCCCATTATAACTACTCCACGTTCCTTATTTCAAGACCGATTATTATTTATCAATGTCAATAAATTTATTTAATATGTCCGTAATTCATGACTAAACACCATTAACAACGATTTACTTCGAACCGCGCCTGTCCGCCCCACGGGTAAACTGCTTTTCCCAGCAACAGGTCTCAGATCTGAAACCCCGAGTACTTTTAGATAGTACAAATCTGATATATTCCTCGTCCTCGTCGAGATACTATCACGGAGTGACTTGTCATTCGAACATAAAAGACATTAGGTGAATTTTTGAAATACTTTTATCGTCATCAAGTTTTTAAATATGATGAAATAGTAAGTGAGTAGGTTAAGTGATATACCGATTTCTGAGTTTAAAATTGAGGTCAGTTGCTTTTAGAGGTCAGTTAGGGGGAGGTTATGTCAGATTCGAACCAACTAAAACCGCACGCCGTCATTGGGTCTTCGTGCTAGGCTGAAGGTGAGGTTGTCTTCGACATATCCCTCGCTTCCCGGCTGACCTAGGGCCATCCCTCATGGTCAGGCTTTCCTCGGGTGAAGTCAGTTACATTGCTCTATAGAAAACTGTAAGCAAGCGTGGAAGAGATTCAACTTTAATAATTTCTCAAGCCTGGACATTTTTTTCTATAATCTTTTCGTTATTAGTTTATTACTCACCATACATGAATATGTAGCGTATCAAATAAAATTTCCTTTAATAACTGAAAGTATTTTAATATGCCTGTATGATTAGGAATTCCTTTTGGAGAATATTTATAAAGGGCAAAGAGGCTTATCTTGACCTTTTTTATTTCTTAGAGAGTGTCTTCAGTATATTTCGATGAATCATTACAATGATTGAAGTATAGAATATTCTTCTAAAATATTCATCAATTTCAGAACATAATAAATAACATGATTGAACAGAAATATCAAACAAGATATTTTAAGTATTAAAACGTATTAAGAGTAAGCACATACCATACATATTACTAAAGTGCTAAGATTCACACTATATCCACATAAAGAATTATGACATCTTAAGTCTAACTTCGTGACAGGTAATTTTAAATGTACTAAGACTACCAATAAAAATACTAATTCAATCCTTACGGTTGTAGGGGTGAGAGGGTAAACGCGATAAACGATGTGGACATAAAACTGGTGATGAGTTAACGAAATCGAGACGAACATATTCTCTTAGTATGTAGAGAACCGAAGCGCGTCGCCCCAGCGGTAACGTAATGGTTTTGGCGTTAGATTTATAATCGCAAGTTTGCGAAATTCGAATTCCACTTTGACACTAGCCATTTGCTTTGGAAATGCGGTTACTATGCTGCCCTAAGTGTAGTTGCGGTTAAGAACGGGATCGAATAACGTAAGTCATATTCTTGTTAACCCCTCGCATATCTTGTTTTATGAAGAAAATAAATCACTTGTAAATCATATTAAGTATCACTAGTAATTATCTTAAAGTCAATATTGTTTTGTCGCAGACTTATTAATGAAAGCGATCGACCGGCATAAAATGTTGTAAATACAAGAACAATTTCAAAATTTTATGATTTTAACCCCATCATCAGAAAATGTCATCACCCTCTCAGCCTTCATGAGCTTCTTGCAAGAAGCATAGCAGACTCAACTTATTATACGATATGGATTTACCCGTATTGTTGAGTCTGTTACCATTCGAACTTTATGCGGGAAACTGAAATATGATCATGATCCGGTAACCAACGAGGTATCCATTTTATGAAAGTCTTGAAGTTGTTCAAGTTTATTTAATTATTTCCTGGACCTTACAAAAGCATTTGACCTGGTTTCTTATAAAGTGTTATGGAATAAGCTTAAAGAAATGAATGTGCCTCATTCACTTATATCAATATTAACTGTATGGTATGGTAAACAAAGAAATTTTGTGAGATGGTCAAATGCTCTATCAGACCCATATGTGCTTGAATGTGGTGTTAGGCAAGGAGGGCTTACCTCCCCAAGACTGTTTAACATTTATGTAAATGATTTACTTGTTGAGCTCAGCAGTACACATGTGGGATGTCATATAGATGGTGTATGCATTAATAATTTAAGTTATGCGGATGACATGGTGCTGCTGAGTCCATCAATTAATGGTATAAGAAAACTTTTAAGTATTTGTGAGAATTATGCTGAAAGACATGGATTAAAGTACAACCCTGTAAAAAGTGAGATGTTGGTGTTTAGAGGAGTGAATAAAAGTCCATCACATGTCCCTGTTGTTACGCTTAAAGGTGAAATTTTAAAGAGAGTGAAAAAATTTAAATACTTGGGGCATATTGTTACTGAGGATCTAAGAGATGATTTAGACGTGGAAAGGGAACGCAGGGCGTTGGCTGTGCGGGGCAACATGGTGGCTCGGAGGTTTGCTGGTTGCACTGTACCAGTTAAAATTACACTGTTCAAGGCTTACTGCCAGACATTCTACACCAGCAGCCTCTGGTTCAATCATACCCAAAGGGCAGTCAATGCGCTGCGTGTACAGTATAATAACACTTTCAGGATGTTGTTGAGGCTCCCACCGTACTGCAGTGCGTCGGGGATGTTCGCAGATGCGCATACAGATGACTTTCACGCTTTGATGCGCTTGAAGATAGCCTCGTTGCTGCGTAGGGTCAGGGGGGGCACCAACGGTATTCTGGGAGTGTTCGCGGAGAGGATGGATGGGCCTGCCTTTGGTAGATTCATCAAACTACATGTGGCGTGATGAATCTATCAAAGGTAACACGTGAAACCATTATAATACATTATTATATTACTAACATAGATGATAAGAATAAACTAACAAGATGTGGGCCTCTGTTGTCTTAAATAAAAGATTTTTATTATATTCCCTTTATTTAATTCTTAAACTTATTAATTACATTTTTAAATACATATATAAAAAATAAAACATATTTAAAAATATAAAAAATAGTACCCCACCGGCATCGGGTACAGGGACTTACTTACTTTATTATATTATTATTATTACTTACTTACTTACTTTATTATATTTATTATTAGTGTCTCGTCTTGTGGTACGGTGTTTTTGAATTACTACAAGAACCGGTGAATCCATAATGGAGTTGTTAGTGGGAGCTTTTGATCTTTATTGCCGATGCAAAAAGATTTATGTATTGGTTCGTGTGGTAGTGGATATCAATTTGGATTGCAATCTTATCACATTATTAATACGTATAGGTATTAGCGATAGGTATTAAGAAAATTTAAACGGAGAAATCCCAAGTTCCCTACTTAACCAAAACGTTTCCATAAGGGGCTTGACGTTAATGTGACAGGTAGGAAGGAAGTAGTGGATTCCTTACAGGATTTTTATTTGTTTGCAGTTATTTAGGGTAATAGAATGTTAGCAATATCATGATGCGAAGTTCCAGACCTGATTTGTTGTTTGCCATATAGGTACCATTCAAAGTATGTGGTACTATATCAATTAATTTGGTACCAACTTTAAAGGTATTTTCGAGAAAATCTAAGACTGAGAACATGTAGTAGGCATGTCTATGTCTAATATTTTAATTGCTGTGAGCTCGTACCATTTATTACCTTCAAAACTGCGTAGGTATAGTGTTTTTCATCTACATTAAGTCTCCCAACGTGATAACGGTGGGAAGAATGAAATAGGAGTAAATTTTAATAGAAATAATCTTCACGCTTAGAGTGGCTGAACTTGTGAATATTCCTAGAATTAACATAGAGATGAGACCGCACTTTCATCGCGCCCACAAAAGTTACACACAGCCAGAATTGAGCAGTCCACTGAAGTTATTTTTACGAGATAACTTCATTTCTGCTTGTGCCACTCGACATCGCTGCCGTTGGCATGTAATTCAAGTATTCTTATTTGAGAGCATTTCCTTTAATTTATAATTAGTTTCAGTAGTTCTCGACTAAAGTTTAATATGTATTTCAAAATTGGTAATATTTGCTATCGATACTGTGAATTTAAATTGCTATGCATCCATCAGGAAATAAGTGTTAACCCAAGCAAAAACTACGACCTGAAGTTAGACTGCGTAAGAAAACGATAACTTGTTTCTTGTTTTCATTACTTTGTATACGACATTATTTGAGGTTGTGTGAATAAAGATAGTTTTCATCTAAGCTGTACCCTCAAACTGTTACTTTAAATATATAGGACACTGGAGGAGGGTAACAAGGGCACCATGAATATTATTATGACATTTTCTTTCCCGCAAAGTATTTTGCATTAAAATAAATGCCCCTTTTCCTTTAGTATACGCCCTTATTTTTCCTTTTAGCTCGTCAGCCAGTGTTTTAACAGAAATGGAATATTATTTTCGTTTTCCTTACTGCGTGACAGTGAAGTGGGGAAATGTGTTACGACTTTCAGTGTATTGGGTTCTATATTGCTTGGAGTCAACTAAATTAGTCTCATCATGCGAGTGACAGGATGCTGTGCTTAATGCTAAAGGGAGTAAATAAGTATAGTTATGTGACTTTGTATGACTGGTATTCTTCATTCTTCATTGACATTGCCTTGAACGTTTTCTTTTGATAAATGGGTAGATGGACAGAACGCAGTGATAAGGAAAAACTGTCGACTTCTGAAGTCATTTAAAATCGCCACATCTGTGGCGCTTTTCATTTTTCTGTTTCCATTTGTAGTGATTTCTATAGTTTCCAATCTGGCTGCAACGATAAAATTTCTTTTTCATATAAAACGTTTTGTCATATTTTGTTCGTTTTTAAATTGAATGATCCTCAAATCTACCTAGTTTATGGATCATTTCATAAAACTTGCGATGCGATGTCGCTCCGTAAAATTTCACTACAGTTCGTGGGAATTGCATTGCATTGAGGAACGAAGCATCTTTATGACGTAATTCGTGATCGACACCCAATTTTGAAGTAATAGTATTAGATTCGATAAGCTTTACCTTAATAAAGGAAATACCTCTCGAGCACCTTGAATTATCAAATATTTGATTCAGTTTCAACTATTGATTTTTGTTTGCAGCTTCTAGCAGCTATAAATTGTGAATGTATAATATTAACCACTGCGGTAGCCGCGGTTGACCTAACTCCTACTCATGATAGAATCCGGTTATCTTTCGAATCCAAGTAAATTCTCCGCAGCAAACGCCCACTCGTTATAATTTACCCGCCCTTTCAATTTAGGCACTTTTATATACGAATTCGTAACTATAGCCATTTACTCCAACTGAAGTACTGTACAGCATCTGTGGCGTGGCGGTAGTAAACGCGACTGCCACGCAGGAAGTGGGGTTCGATTCCCGCTCAGTGCAATTATTTGTATGCATGATTATGGCTATTTGCATTGGTCTGGGTATTTCTATGTATAATATGTATGTCCTTACAAAAAAAAAGTATATAAGTATATTTATACGCATTCTAGATTCCATAACACAAGCAAGCTAGTTATGCTTACCATGGGTCTAGGTAGCGTTGTGTTAAATAGTTGTGGCATATTTATTATTATTCACAACTACAACTAGATCACCTGATTACAATAGTTCTGCAATGAATGATTCACTATAATAAATGTACCTACCTACCTAGAATGTAACAATTATTGTAAGACTGTGTCCACTATGAATTAAGGTACGATAGGGTTGATATTTATTTATATATCTCATCTACGTCTATTCTTACAGGTTACCCTTATACAATAGAATAGGCAATATGAGCTAAAAAGACATCTTTACTGGATCGAAACCCCAAAATAAATAAAGAATAAAAAAAACTAAAAGACAAGCCCAAATTACTACAACCTACTTATCCCACTTATCACACATACTAATATTATAAATTTCGGTAGGAGTCCGGCTTAACATCCATGAAGGATTTTCCCCCACGGTTTAAAAAAATAAAAGGCCCATACTCCACTAAACCTCGTGTTTCTTTTGATAGATATCTAGCAATTCAATTTCATATTATATGGTCTAAGTACCGAAGTAAGATCGACCTTCACCCATCTGGTCACCGAATGAAAAATATATTTAGCAAAGACAATGCGTTGATGATCTGATCAAATATGACAGTAGCTTAGTACTTTGATTATTGGGGCTCTCTGGTTTTTTGCCTTTCCCAAATACTTATATATACTTAGTATGGCCATAAATACTGTTACAATTAAAACAAAATATTACATTTGAATTTGGAATCTGTCATTTTTATATGATTGTTTATTGGGTTTTCTCATTTTGGCGCCAATATATTGTACAATATTCTGCGATATTAAAATGGAGTGGAGTGATAAAAAGAACTGAATCACTCTGATTGCATTAGACGAAGTAGGTGTGGAGTCAAATGCAATTTTTAAAACTCTCTATGCTCTTGGTATTAGTAAAATGTTTATGTACTGTACCGGGTTATTAATAGGTACAATGAGACCTCTGTTTGTGACAGAAAAAGATCTGGCCGTCCACGTAGTATTCGTAAGAAAAAGGTGAGTAAAGCATGAGATTTCATCTCGGGAGATGAAGATAGGACTTGTAACCTATTAAAGACGTACTGGTCATTTCTTACCTGATACTTTACAAGAAGAATAGGGTGGTAAAATCGAAACAACTACTGAAGCGGTACGAAGGGAGGTCACAGAAAAAAAAATGGCTACCGGTGAGACTTTTTTACAGTTGAGCAACATTTTAACAAACAAAATGACCGTATTTATGCCCAAAGCTCTAAGAAAGCTTTCCAATTAGTCGACAGAGTGCAACGTGGACATTATCCGACTTTAGTGATAATGCCCACAATTTTGTGGGATATTAGCTATGAAGGAGTGACTGAGTCATACTTTTGTGAAAAAGGTATCAGCGCAAGTGTATCAAGATACCATTCTTGAGAAGAAAGTGAAGCCTCATAACAACACTATGTTTAATAACCAAGAATGGTCCTTCCAGCAAGCCTCTTCTCAAGTCTTGGTTGATTCGAACTTCATCAGGGCTGAAGACTGGCCGTCGCGTCGTCTAGTCCCGATTTTTATCCCATCCCAATAAGTTATGGTCAGTTTTAGAGAACACGGCTTGCTCTAAACGCCATGGTAATTTTGAGTCCTAACAATCCATACGATTGGCAGTGAAAAATTTTCCCATGGAAAGAGTGCGTGCTTCTATTGATAAAGGGCCTCAACCTTTAAAGAACTGTATTGCAACCAGTGGAGACCACTTCCAATAAGCTTTTTATATTTTAAATTATTTTAAATATATCTATTAAACTAACACTGTTTATGATACAAAGAGGGGATCCTACGACGATATTCAGTTTTGACACCAGCAGGGCACTTTTGCGGTTGATTTTAACCAGCGCGCTGTGAACTAACATAGTGCAATGCAGAGCCGTAGTTCCCAAGTTCGTCTACTCTTTAAGAGATAATACTGAATATATAATATGGTGTCGCTACAGTAGCTTACTGCAAAAGCATTTAAGTACTTGAGTTACGTGGCAGTTACGTCTCTTAATTAATTACTGCAGCTATAAAGGAAAGTAGATCAAGGTTCAAGTAACAGTTACCTTATATATATTTTATTGAGTCTAAGAGAATTGTCGTTAGATGGGATGGTATTTTACTTAGTGAGTATTTTGTTTCTGCACATTACCTATGTAAAACATTACAGGTAGACGCCGTTCGAATGCTGGCCTCGTCCGAAGAATTTTACCTTTTCAATTGTTACAAGCGCATCACGGGTCAACCGTGTATTTTCCGGGATATCTAGGTCAAGGTAACCGTGCCCCTTGTAATCTCATTCAGCGTTTGCTGTCTTGAAATCAAACGAAAACCATTTCTATATGCAATTTTGTCTTCATTTCATATAATTTGTAATTCAAGTAGGTATTTAATGTCTTGCAGCATCGTTTTATACTTCCTTGTTATCTGAGGCTTACTATATAACAGACCTGTATTGTTATTTATTTATCGAGTTTAGTTGTTAGCTTCATTAGCATAATTAAAAAAAAATTAATTTCATGTAATATTCATGGGCAACAACCTAAATCGGTTCCACGAAACATTGCATTTTTCATAGATATAGATATTTTATTCCAATATTATGATATCAAAAGGTGTTTGCGGTTAATATTGGTAGGACGTGTAAATAGTCCGACCACTGGTGTGTTTGCACACAGAGCGTATAAGAACCTGTGACCTGAAGTTTGGTTGTAATAGAAAGAAAATACACATGTGACCGCTTCTATGAATGAAAACGCAAGAGAACCGGCACTGACCTGAGTTCCACCTCGTGAGGATTCATCTGCAGACAGGCGTGGTTCCTGGCACGTGCTGGTGGGTAGGTAGGTGTCGACCAGCCGGTGACTTTCTTGAGTTAGTCGTTTTCTTCCGATACACTTCACTTATACTGACTTGTGAATGTGGCCAAAGGAACTTATAGAATTACACAGAAAAAGAAACGAGGAGTTGAAGTACTCAACTTCCGTTCGGAGCGGCAGCGAGTTGAAGACAAGTAAAAATGGGCGGGGAGATCGTCCGCCGTGAAGCTTGAGAGAGTCGCTCGTAGGAACTTCAGTCTCAAGTATAGTTCGAAAAATCTGTGCACAGCGCCATCTATTGGCCTTCTTCAACACTAAGTGGTCAACAAATGAGCGCCAATACTCAAACATTATTCTATCACAGAAGCGGTTTTTTTAAATTACAAAAAATTGAAATACAATTAAATTATGTGGGAAATAATTAAGAAAGTACATAAGCGCTCCACCAAATATACATTGCATTGTCTTTAAATACAATGAAGAATACTCGAAAAATGTGTACACAGGGGAATGAAAAGTAGCGAAAATTTTAAAACGGTGGTCGGTAATTTTGTCATAGGATTTTATTATTTGAAGAATCCCTCCATTAATCTAGCATATTATACGCTCATATAGTTATGCACATTGCCATATACAAAAACTTTCGGAAACCCTTTCACGAAACAACAGATATTTACATTTCACTAACCAATAAAAGTTTTATTGACTTGAACTTCTGAATAATTTACTTTAGTACAATGCCATCTTACAATATTGATAGCTAGTAAAACAAAGGCAACTTCACGACATGTACATAAATTATAGGATATTTCTGGTGAAATAGAATTTATCTATCATTGGTAGGTAGGAGTGAGCATCCGAACGGGTTTCTGAACGAATCACACTAAAATCTCCGTTTTAGAGGTAACGCCGGTACACGGGGCTTGTGTTTTATTTATGATGAAACAAGGGGTGTTGGTTAGAGAGTGCCAGTCTGTACCGTCGGCCTTAAAATTGAATTATTTTCATCTGGTTTCCACTGGGCTGTGATTCCTGGACGTGAAATTTGAGATTCTAAATTCGATTTAAATAAAATAGGTTAAACCGTCTGTTTTCACTTTTTGTGCGCTATTTCCGAATTTACCACGAAAATAGATCATTTATTCATAAAATACTTCAGTGTTCTTAATTTTGCTCTGACATTACTCCTTAAGCACTCTTTAAGTAAATACTTTCTAAAGGTTTTTCATGTAACACTTTTTCCTTTAAACTGTTATTTGTTACATTTAAAACATATGAACAGCGTATTATAATGTTGCTGGTATACACGTACTGTTATAATTACCTATTAAAACAAAAAGGCCGGTACCTTTTTGTTTTTAAGGTATCCAATACACCGTAGTCATTATAATAAGTAGCTAGGTTACAACAACAACTGAGAATTTTACAAATGTTCTGAAACTCGTAAATATTTCTGAATATCTTGCGGCCAACGTCCGGTAACAGATGTTACTGGCAAAAAATAAACCAAAACTCGGTATAGATGATTTGCGCTTGTACCATAAAATTGATTCTCAGGTAGCTAGGATTTTATCTCAATAACTTTGGAATAAGGTTAAGGTTGGGAAATTAACATGGTATCTATACGTAAGTCTACCTGTATAATAGAGTCTGTACTTGAAAAATAGCTGTGTGCTAATAACAAAGTTTTAGGTTTGAGGGTCGCTTCAATATTTTGGGTTCCCAGAAATCATATTTTGCGTGTATAGGAATCGTAAATTGCGGTTATCAGCAAGCGTAGGGTGCATTCTATAACAAAATGCGTAGCCGGGTAACGATGGTAGATACTAGATACTTTTTTGTCTAACTAAATCCTCAGATTACCTGGGAACCTTTTTTACCTAATGAACAAAATTAATATAACCATTTGAGTCGAACCGTCGAATATAATATTTTATTTATTCCATTAATCTTATAATCCACCGAGATTAATTTGGAAGCAAATTCGTTCGTAATACTGTTACGTAAACCTACCGATAGGTCTCAATTTTTTTTCAGCTGATATTGAATCTCTAATGCTGACACGAGTTGTACCCCTGTTTTGTGCGAAAAGAGCACATGCCGCATTAAAAGTCCGGCTGTTTGAGCTGGGCCTCGACAGTGGTGTGTGAGTGAATGAAGGCGGGGGCGCTTAGTTCGCGCAGCCTCCGAACAGCCCAGCCTGCCAGTCGACGTCGCGCCAAGCGGGCACCACTACGCGCTACCCGCTTGTGTTACGCTCAAAACTAACCAAATGTGGTATTTATAAGTGCAAAACTTAACTATTGTAAGTAACAGAATGTATACACATGCTAAATATACATGCTTCAGAGTTTACCCGTGTCAAACGTCAAGTCGACCTTTCCAAAAACATCATCAATTCAAATGTTAACGCCACCGGCGATAGGTTCTTGTAGGTTTTTGTGCCGTTAAATGCCAATTACAATCGTTGGCTTTGCTAAATGTTACGAATTTTCCATTTACAAATGTCCCTAGTCACCTGAGATGTCTAGAGGTCGTTGCGTAGACGATGTCAGTGAGATACTTTAGTGTGCGCGCCAATCACGTGTATTGTGCTCCATATCTTCATATTTTTTAAAGTATCAAAATCGCTTGAAACCACAGGCTTTTTGAAAGACGCGCAATGATTTTTCTATAGGCATTGTTTATAATTGACTAAATTATTTATGAACATTGCAGATAGGTCCGAATGTTCAATGGACCGTGCATTGATATTCTAAATACGTACATTTTGACGCCTTATCTGGCAAGGGGTTGGCTTTATCAATCGTAATAAGATTTGATTTGTTATAACTAGTACTATGAAGAGGGTAGTTATTATAGGAGTTAGTATTTTTATGTCATTTGGTTATTATGAAGATACTGCGGCAAAATTACAGATTTAATTCAGTTCAGCGAATATGGCAACTTGTATAGTTGAAAGGCCAAAATGTATGGTCAAACATTTTAGTTGGCAAGCTACTGACATTTCGTACTCTCTTTGTAGATCCCCACATCGAGTGGGATCGGCCGTAAGTCCCTGTTAACTGTCGTAATCCCGACGTGTAAGCTCGTTTCTAGTTTATATTAAAAGCCTTTTGGGTCTTTAGGAAACTTTTGAACTCTACCAAAAGAATTCTTTGTTTCAGTTCCTTATAAATCCTACCCTACTAATGTTGTAAATGTTAATGTTTGTAGGTTTGCTTCTAACTTAATTACGCAAAAGTGGCAAAACGAATTTGTCGAAATTTTTCACACAGAATTTTTTTATCCTCATGACCTAGGAAGAACATGATATATATTACATATGTACCTCCTTACTTACTTTTCATGTAATAGGTTTCTGTGTCAACCATTTTTCACTTCAAGAGCACCTCTGTCTACTCCTGCAGAGAAATACATATTACACCACACATGTATTAAAACATGAACTCTTGACACAAAAAGGCAATACATGCTTACTATATGTATATATGCTAACACCTTCCTCTCTGCGGTGTAGGAAGAGGTAACAGTCCACCATCTGCTTCTATCCTTACGCACTTCACGAGCTTCTTCTACTGTCTTAAAACCTTTCAAAAATAAAAATAAAAACATGGAGGACGAGAGGAGAAGAGGAGATATGACAAATGATTCAGGGATTTTCTATCAATATCTTAAGGATTTTCATTTATTCAGATACCGGTGTCTGACATAATGACAAGTTCTAATCTCAAATTCATTCGATTAAAGTTGCCACTTAAAAATTCAAATTAACATTCCCCAACGAAGTTAATTCACTTCGCAGATGTATAACCTCATTACGTTACCCTCTTCATGGGAGCTTTCGTTGATACCTACGTTTCCGAGGTATAATCTAATGCGGACCTGTCTCAGTCCTTTCATTTTCTAAACTTCGGTGCCAAGTGTATCTATACACGAGGTCAGTTAGACCTTCGTTTAACTTTTTGCTGGGATTAAATGTCAAGTCACTGATGAGCGCTCAAAGCTAATGCTTATTATTTGAATCTGAAGGATCCTTTAAATATTTCGACACAATTATTTAGGTTATTGTTCAAGTGATGGAACATTTCTAAATATTTACTGATTTAAAAGCCAAGATGGACCTCTTGAGATATCAAATTATTAAAAAGTATTCTTTAAATATCCTTAACCCGATGATCTCTTGCTTCAAACAAGTTATAATGCCGAAATGATAAACGTTAGAGAAATTGAAAAGGATTTAGTTTGCGCGAGTGAACTCGCTTGTCGGATTAAACTGGCTTAGTTTGAAGACCAAGGGTTGCCAGATAGGTATAGCCCAAGGAATAATTTTAATTTAATATTCTTCCTTTCCCTTTTCTCGAAAATATTCGTAAAACAGATTGATGAATTCGAATTTCGAGTACTTAATCTGTTCTTTTATAATAACTTGTCCTTTTTTTTTGTATGCTTGCCTACTTTTTATCATTTTCTGGGTTAAATACCTTTTGAAATTGAAACTTAAGATGCTCATTGATGTAATCATATGAATTTTTGCATTGCTCAGTTCAAATAAACAACTTCAATTTGTTAACCACATTATAGCTAATCTCTAGACCTTTGTGACAATATCTTTAACTTATAATTCGTATTATAATATGAGTGCTGCAGCAAACTAACATAGTTGTTGATGGTAGAAAGTGAATTATTTATGTCGTTATTTATTGAAATATCTTCTCTCTGTCTCAAATAACTGTTAATTATATTATGCTATATTTACTATGGACATGGTTTTTGCAGTTTTATAAAATCATTTCTACTTCACACTTGGGTGTCGACATTGTAATCATCTAGAATTATTATATACTTATTTATAGAATGTAATATCTTCGTATTAGTAAGTACTCGAAATGATCTATTTCTACAAGGCCGTCAAACCGTCTACCTCATACAAATACAAATTCACCCTTACGGGTCGCTAGCATGGAACGCAATTTCTCATCATTTTGTTGCAGCATTGTGTACCTTGATCGTTATGTTTTGATTTAGTTTTGTGTATCCTTTTAAGCTATTCCCGTCATTTGTATCCAAGCTCAGCTCGGTTCTATTAGCGTTCCTTATTTTCTCAGCTGATGGTGCATTTAATGAACCGTTCTGTAGACCATGACCCATTTTCTTCATCGCCTGTGGCGACAGTTTCAATTCAGAGCAGACATAAAGTGACTTTTATGCATTGCTGTAAAGATAAAAGTTTCACCGCCACCCTACCTGTGGGCATTTATTATTGAGAATTAATATTTTTTATTTGTAATGTGCCTTTTTGTCATATCTTAAACCAAATGGTTCAATTTGTTTTTACTGTCGTTTATAGCAAATGTAAGAACTACAATGCTATATTGCTTCACAGATTGTCACGCTTTTATCTAGTTTAGCACTAATCAAGGTATGATGGGAATCAGCCTTTGTGGCGTATAATTTTATTTCGGCATGGTATCTGTGAAGTTAAGTTGCCAACAACAAAGATTTTCAGTTCTACTTTGTGAGTATGAAATCAGATTTTAAAGTACAACTACACAGGTTTATGAATGCCGGGCCATAAGTGCTTCTTCAGGATTCGAAACTTGCCAAATATTCAGAGTAAGTTAATAGAAGGCTGTGTTGTTACTTAATTTATTTAAATGAGCTATATTGATCAGCTATGCCAGAGCTATTACTCTTATTATAATTTATGGCGATAGCATTGCCCATACACAATATTTTTGAACAGAAATATCACAGGTATTTATAGTTTCAGCCAATAGTACCTACCAGCCACCGAGTTTCATTCAGCCCCTAACCTCGATGGCAGAATTGGGTAACGGACAGCTGATGCAAAACCCGGTCGACTCTGCAGAGATATCTCATTGTATGACAGGAATTGTGAACTGATAACCTACTGACCCAATTCTGGACTGCAGCAGTCAGTGATCCCTGTACTTCGATATTTGTTTCGAGTTCTGGCAGTGACTCCTGTTCAATTTACACATATGCATGACTTTGTGCAATTCTAGAGGGAATTTATCGCTGTTTTAGTAGCTAGTACAGAAATTTCAATTGAGTTTTATCAAATATTCATGGGTTGTTTACTCCTCTTAGTTTGAATAAGTTCGTTTCTCTGCCGTTTTTAGGCAAAGGCATCGTTGTTGATATATTAGGTAAACCTTCAGGGAAATCAATAATACACGAAGACCTACTGAATTTCATTACAACTAGCTCGAGTCTGTAAACATGTTTGCTTCTGTAGATGTACGTGTGTTCGTTAGTGAAAATAATATATTAGTGTCTAGTTCCTTCATTTTGTCAAGAAGTGACCAGAGTCATGGTCAAAACCAAACATCTCTTAAGACTCAATACACTATAAGTTTAGTTAAAACGCTCCTGATTCTCGGTTTATGTGAATGACATTTCCAGAAATACTCGTGCTCTGATTGCATCTGGCTGGAGTTGTGTAGGCAGGTCGTAAATGCAGTGAATTTCATGGATATTGATTATTCCGCTCTGTACATGTGTACCTACGTTGATGAATATATTATTGTACTTACTATCTGGATACTAATTACATTCTTCATGTCACAAATGTCACAATGTACACTTCCAGCAGTATCATCTATTGCATTATTAATGTAACTGATTAGTTACCTTGAAATCGCTAATAATAATACAATGGTAATCAAAGCACTGTCAAGCCTATGTCACTTTACATAATTGGGTTTCTTGATGCATAAGTAATTGACTTAATCATTAATATATTATTCGCCTTTTATTAAATGAAGCAAAATGTATAAAAGAACATTGGGAATATCGGAAAGTTCCTGAGTTCGTTTGTCACCGAAATGTGTATTTAAATACGCCATAAAACGAGTATGCTGTTCATAAAAAAATACAGCTTCCATTCTGCCATTACTCTCAAGGTTCTCTTTAATTGTCATTCAGCAATTGGCATAAGCGAGGCACTGAAATTTAATGAACCACATTCGGGTCAAGGCTGTCTGTTACAAACCCTCCAACGACACTTCAGTTTGAATTTTGCATCAACAATTTTGGAATATGAAAAATTACTTTAATTGGACTGGTATAATAGATATCCATTGTTTAAAATGTTTAAAAACTCTGGTTCAGTAGTAATCCGAGGTTAGCAGAAGACTGCGGACTTATCACAAATATGAAATTGATTTTGTGTGTGCTTTTTTAAATTTATTATATTGGAACTTCAGCTAAGTTCAGAACTAGAGGTCTAATTTATGCCGCAAAATTTATCGATCAGTCCACTTAGGCCCGTGCTTAAAATTTTCCTTTATACCAATTAAAATGTGCACCGCTAGCGAATTCTTTCGCCTGTGCACGACTTGAATATTTTATGCCTGCAGTCTCGCGGGAAATTAATGCTGGGTGCACTAAAGCATTGAGCTTAAGATTTTTCCTCGATGTGGTTGTGGTTCATTATACTTGGAAAATGCGATTTTGTGGCAAATTAATTAACCTAATTTATTTGTTCCATTTATTTTCTTGCTGCATACCTATTCACTATACTGATCGTAAGACCTTTTACTTTTTATCCAACCATTGGAAACCAACAAGATCCAAATCAATTTGTGAATGTACACAGTGTTCGCCCTGGGGAGAGATAACAAACAGAGAATTGTATTCATCAGGTACACCCTACCACTAAGACCTAAACTGTGGCTTACCGCACACAAGTCGGGTATGTACCTAAGGGATTCTCGTAACTCTGAGACCTATTATTCCACTATCGCACTTGCTGTGTACGTGAGTCCCTTATTTTAGTGATCTATCTATGTATGACAAAGTTTTGCTCGAACATAAAAATAAAATAGATATCCAAATTGAGAACCTCCTTCTTAAAAGTTGGTAAACGAGTGATTATTATAAAACGAGCGCTTTTCAGTTTGTTTAAAGTTATTGTATCAGTGAGTTAGAAACGTCTCTGTTATCGCAATACATATTTAGTAATGGAATATAGGAATTGTATTCCCCGAAGGTGCTAGCACCCGCCAGTTTATGTTTAGGTCCCAATGTAATAGGTGACGAGCCTATTGCCATTAACCGGGCACTTATAAACCTGCGATAAATATACACATAACTTCGAAAAGCATCGAAAAGTCATTGGTGTGTACCATGGTAAACCTGGGATCGAACCCGAGACGTCGTCGTCTCAGCAATCCATTACCCATACCACTAGGCTACCGCAGATTCTTTTTTTTTCGCTATTTTGCATTACTATTTGGCATTTTAATTAAATGATGCACAATGTACTTAATTAAGGTAGAGGAAGCGTGCGAACCTATCTAAGGATAGAAGCAGTTCGTGGGTGGTTGTGAGCCTACACTGGAGGGCGTGAGCATCATAGGTATGCACACGCCCTCACCCTCCATGTAGATGCTTTAATTGAATGATTGCAATAATATTCGCCCATACATTATTTTGCGCCGCCTGTTAGAATTTAGTTTTATGAGACCGTAATACATTTCATTAGCGACACAACGCGTGCCATGAAATTGCTAATCCGCAAATTAAGATTTTATACAATTTGACAAATCACAATTCGCTACAATTTCATATTACACGAGTTTCCTCGATTATTGGTTCAACACGGTTGTTTTCTACTGTTACCAGATGTTGCGAGTTGAATTGGATCTACCTGGATCCATTATTAGGGTCAGAGTACGGAATTCTGTACGAAATCATAGTTTCTGAACTGTGGATTATATAAATTCGTAAAGAGCAGTTTCGTTCACTTGATAAAACTTACCGTTGTTAACATTGAAGGCTTTAAGTTAGTATAATTTTTAACTTTTTACTAGTTTCATAAACCTACTTCTGAAGAATGGTACCTACCTACTACCATATCTTACAAAAATTAAAATTTATATTTTCAGTCCGTCAAATTTAAGCGTTTTACTTGTGTGAAAATTTCGGATTCCGCAATACTTACCATTAAATATTCAAATGAAAAGTGGGACAGAAATCTGTAACGATAAAGCCCCGAGACTTGCAGAAATCCTTAGCTAATAAGTCTCAGTCTTAATTGTCATCTGTATAACTCGGGTTTTCGGAATAAATGTTGAATATTATTTTGCTGTGTATTCCACATACCTATAGGTATAATCTTGAATGATGATAACTAGGTATTGTTTGGTTTAATAAATATATTAATTACATAATACGCTTATATTTTAGATATTGGGACTGTCTCTTAATACCTGGTTCGTGGAGAAATATATAGGTACTCTCAGTAGTCGCACTGCTTCCTTGTACAACTATTTGAATGTAGATATTTCGATTTCAAAGTCGAACATTCACGACGAATTTCAAGAGAAACTTAGAGACTGTTTGCCTTCGAATTGGAACAGGTCTCCGCGGTTAGCTCTTACAGCGAGTAGACAAACTAAACTCATTGCGAGCATTGCACAGAATGCAGTTATTATGAACTCTATGCAATTTGCACCTATAAACTCACAGAACTTGTTGGCACCATTTGAGAGATTAAGTATTTTAGTTGTTTCTGGAAAGGGCGATGAGATAAAATAATAACGTTAAGTGATGGAGTTTAGTGAAAATATCTGCGAAAATAGTTTTGAAGTAAAATGCAGAAGCGGTGAGAGGATTACTTGCAGTTGAATTATCAAGTGAAGTGTCGAAATACGAAGTGAATACTTTTACCGCATACGAATGACAACGCCACAAGTTCTGGCTTGGCTGTGCGGATGAGAGGATGCGCGATTGGCGGCTATCCGCTGAGCGGAGAAGCTAGCGGGAGAGGTAAAGGCGATCGGAAAGGGTGTCGGGCCGCGAGCGCGACGACTGGTGCCCGCACGAGGCGCGCCGGCATGCGCTGACGTGCACCCGGCGCTGCGCGTGCTGCGGCGCGGCGCGATGCCCCCCTGGGCCTGACATGGAGGAGGGTGGCTATTGGCGACCATCTTGCTCGACGCTGTCACTTGCGGAGCACCATGGCAGCTCGACGCACCTGTGCGCGCGCCACGCGCCGCAGCCGGCGCGCCTCCCGCACCGTCATCCCCCCCATGCACACCACGCGCACGCGCACCAGCACGCGCACGCCCACCCTCACCATCTGCAACACGCGCAGCACGCCACTTCGTGCCCGGTGCACAGCCCTTTCAGGCAACCCACCCCGGACTACTGCGCTGCTCATCCTCAGGTACGCTGATGCATTACTATTGAACTAGAATAAAAACTTTCCTCACAACTATTCAGGCTTCCGTATAGCTATTGTTGTACAGAAAATAGTAAATGAAAAATGCAATCTACACGTAATATTCCAGCATCATGATGGAGAAAATCTCAAAAGTAAGAAATAACTGACGCGGTAATCTACGCTATATTTTATCTATCATAGCTTCTCTAACAATACTAAACCGCATGTCGAGGTGGCAGCACCTGCACCTAATTTATTACAAGTAAAACTGCCTTCGAGCCGTGAGTGTATTTTCAATAAAGGCGATTTGCATCGATTATATTATTAATATACCCTAACAATTTTGATTGCCGTATTTCGCCTCGACAGCTGTTTTTTCATGCCACGTTTTTACTTTTCTTCCAAAAATTATCATGAATTACTGTAGTGTGTTTGGTAAATATTTTGGAATGGTTTCTGCGCTAGAACCATGTGTTTCAACTGCGACAAATGTCGTGAAATATGCGTTCAATATCACATATTTCATGCCATTTGTCGCAGTTCACATACGCTAGTGCGACACCCTTTTATAAATGATACCAAGAGACCCTGCCAACAAATATCTGTTAAGATATTGCGACCCAGGAGCGCAATGTTACGAAAGGGCTAAGGAAAGATAACATATTAGTTGCTATAGCTTTACGAAGATTGCAAATGGCAACTAACATCTCTAACAAATAAAGTTGCACTGTTCTTCATGTGTTTATTTACCACATGGTGTAGTACCACTTTATTAGTTTGTTAAGCTTCTGAGCCTTTAAGATTCGCTTCAAAAATTTTACTTAGAGTTCTCAATAGAACCTAAAAACGAATATCATTGAAATGAAAAAATAATTTAGAAACAAGATTTATTTGTATGGAGTGCGTATGAAGGCAGAATACTTTATTTGCCTAATGTGTTCGCGGTATCGTTAAAAATAATTTTGGACGGTGAACACAAATGTGTTTCATATTTTCCTTGCTAAAATATTATTTTTGTTCTGTTACGTTAATCATACTAAAATTATGCATATTCGGAATAGGTCCTACTACTAAAAACTATGATAAAATTAGATATTTTAATCTACAGTCAGTTTTATAGCTTGTGTCGAGTATACCATAGCGACCCATGCAAAAAGAGGTACTATAATATATGGGAAGTATATTGGCCTAAATGATACCATAGCTGTGTATCAGCTGCTTTTGATTGATGGGATCTTGGTACATAATATGACGTCATTGTAGGAGATTGATGGTATTAAGGTAACCATTCAGAATGTACGAGGATTGATAACGTTAAGATGAAGTCTTGAAGTGTATCAAATTCGTAAGTTGCTTTTTCTTACGTATGTAAGGTTATTGTGTTAAAATCCATAGTGGGCCAATTCTATCCTATCCAATCTTATTATAAATAGGTTGAAAATGTTATCTTAAACGACAATAGCACGTGTTTTAATCCCATTACTGAAATGAACAGCTATATTCATCGATAAACGTGATATCTATTCCAATTTACTTCCGTGATTCAAGTGATATATTTTCTTGAAGGTGGAGTTTCATTGGAGGATTGAAATAGCTTAAATCGAATTAAAGCACAGGTAAAATAACGTTAAACTGAAGTAATAATTTTATAGCGTTTCATGGACACGGAAAACCGTGTCACAATAACAACTGAAAGATTGAAATAGCTTTTTGGTTGATGCAGTTTGGGAGGCGTGAATGTGAAATAGGTACGCTTATTAGCATTCCAAACTTATACATTAAGGAAACTGATGAAATAAAAGAATAGATTTAATTAATTACAGTAGATATAGACGTATACTTCCTATCAGTGATGCATCGTACTATTCATTATTCAGAACTATTCAAATAAATACTTATTTTGATTTTGAAGGAATCATCGCTGATTTTAATTTCACAGATATTTTAATGTTTCTATATTTGATGTTTTGTTTAAAAGTTGTAGTTACTCGAGCGTGTAAAGCTATTAGAATTGGTAGATGATAGAAAGAATAATGAATATAAAGTTTCCACTTTTAATGGTGGGGGAAAGACATATATAATCCATCTTTCGCGGGTTCGATTCCCGCACAGTGCAAATATTTGTATGCATGAATATGGCTATTTGCATTGGTCTGGGTGTTTCTATGTATAATATGTATATATTTACAAAAAAAAGTATATAAGTATGTTTATCTGCATTCTAGATTCCATAACACAAGCTATAAAAGCTTACCATGGGTCTAGATAGCGTTGTGTAGAATGTTGTGGAATATTTAAAAAAAAAATAGCATAAAATAGCAAAAATCTTAATTAACGTTTTATATTATTTGGGTCTTATATAATGTTTTTCAGTTATTCTTAAACTCTAAAATAAACATAAAAATGACTGCATTCGAGTAAATACAGACATCTCATTACACGCTCCCACGCCCTTAGGTTACTATTAAATCGCGATATTTTCAAAACGGACACTTGTTAGCTTGTAACTAACCTACCTTATCTTAATCTGACGCGTAGGTGTAAATTCTTAAAACATTTTTTTTGCGCAGTCACCAGTATTGAAGGCTGCCTACTACTGGCTGGAGGAATTTGTCCGGAAGTAACTAGCCTCCCTTAACTTAATCTGACGCGGTCGCGTTGCTACCGAATTTCCTACTACGCGTGCCTTACTAAAACCAGTGGGTTTTCATTAAAGGTTCAATAACAATAGAGGTAACTAGTGAAGTATGAAGGATGCTGTTGTCGACAGGATACTTATCCTGGAGGGAGAAAGTTTTTTTATAAAGTAAAAAATGGTCTTTAAAAAATACTGATTTCGTTTAAATTACAGTCTTATGTCACAAACACAGCTTTAAAAGTTAAAAAAACCTGACATCAAAGAGACTTCTTCAAACCAATTTTTCCACTTCATCTTCATTAATAAAAAAGAATATTGTGGTAATACGTTTTTGTAACATAACATAACATAAACCCACGCCTATATTCCCCGAAGGGGTAGGCAGAGGCGCTAGCACCCACTTTCGCCAGTTTATGTTTAGGTCCCAATGTAATAGGTGGCGAGCCTATTGCCATTAACTGGGCACTTATAAACCTGCGATAAATACACACATAACTTCGAAAAGCATCGAAAAGTCATTGGTGTGTGCCATGGTAAACCTGGGATCGAACCCGAGACCTCGTCTCAGCAGTCCATTACCCATACCACTAGGCTACGTTTTTGTGATTTACATTAAATGGAGGTAATGTTCTGCGACAGCGGCAAGGTACCGATATTTAACACAAAATATTAACAAGGCCCCCAGTTGTAATTTAGATTGTATCTAAGCATAGCATCTCATTATTTTCGAGTTGCGATGTTCGTTGTATACTTATTTGTAATATTATCAAATTTTATCATATAATGTACCTAGATTGCTTACGTAATCAACTGAACAAGTCCATTAATAGATTTATTTCTACTTTTTATCCACTCTGATCCATTCACTCATATTCATTTCCAGACGTGATTATATTTCCATCTTTCAGGTAAAAGCAAATTAACCAACAGAGTGTCAGCATCAAATTTCAGGTACTCGAAATCTGTAGACTGAGAATTAATGAGATTTTTGACGAATCAATATTTAATACTGATTGATAAAAATAGTAATAAAACGTTTTTTTATTATTCATCAAAGATATATTACTCCTTAAATGTAAATAACTACTACAATAATGACTTCTTTTGAGGCATTGGTAAAAAAAAATCACTAGTAATAACTGGTGAAATGTCAGGTTGCGTGACGCCCTAAGCCAGTGACGTGTATGTGACTATTATGGATACAAATGCCTGACGGTCAATGCTGTTTTACGTATTTAGCTATAATAATGAGTGATATTATATAATGGTATAAGTAAGTAGTACCTACCTACGTTACTGATTCTGATCAAATTAGATTTGGTTTAGGCTATAAAATGATTATTGTTGTGCTTTACGCATTACATAGCAGGAGGGGAAGTAGTTGTGTTACTTATGTAAATATACTCCGCATAAATATTGAAATATTAATTACTGTATAGATATATTAATAATAAATATGCTAGCAAAGTATTCGTTAACAAATTACAAGCATTCCCAAGGTACGGTCAACGAATAAACGTGAAATTCCTAGCGAAACTGAAAATTTTGTTATGCCGTATGTTCCCTCACGGGAAATTAAAAATCTGTCCGCTTTCGTCACTCTGATGTACCTACATTTCCTTTCCTTTTAATCGAATTGATATAATCATTATATTACCGAGTGTATTAAATAACTATAAGCTGAATAAAATTTTTTGAGGTTATTTCTGTGTTGATTGAAAATCAACCTATTTTTTTTTTTTGTTTTGTTAATTTTGTCTATCTACAATTGTACAAGTTTTCATATTCACATTACAAATGAAATGGGTCTATCTGTGACAATCCAGCTTTCACTTTAACCTCGATAGCTCGCTCTCAACTTAAGTGTAACTAAGGTCTAACTAGGGATATAATGAAGTACAGTATCCGGTACACCTCGAGGATGGAATGACAGAAGGTGCCCGCTGTTATCAATGTTGTGAAAGCCACAAAAAAAATGTTGTGAGACATTCCGGGGTGAAAAATTTACACGTAATTGGGAACAAGTATTTAAGGTCCGTATTCTAGAATGACACTCAGCCTGAATCTTGATTTATCTAAGGACAGATTGTATAGGCAGTATGTCAAACTATCAATCTGTATAATCTCTCCTCGGATAAATCGAGATTCAGGCTGAGTGTCATTCTAGAATATCGGCAAAAGTGGTAGTAAGCTAAATTCTAGTAAGCATGACACAGTCGTTAGCTAACTCCACTCTCAAACCGAAATGAAAATATTTTCTTAAACCTCCAAAAATATACTTAAGTAAACAAATACACATTTTAACTTTTGAATTTATTCCAATGCAGGAAGCAAGAGATAGTCACTTGGCAAACTCATATCACCATCGCCAACTTTAAAATCATAAAGCAAGAATGAAACTAACTTAAAAGTTTTCTCAAATGTGAGCCAAAATTCTATTCTCTCTTGATATATAACGTCATTATGTTGTTAAATGGCTTCGAATATAAAAGGATTTGTCTTTTGTACAAATCTCATAGTCTAGGAGATTTTAAGAAAATACTCTTCTAGAAAAAGTCACGCCTTACATATGAAATTGGCGTTTTGTATGGGAGGAACAAAAAGTCGAATATTTTTAAATATAATATATTTAATTAATCAAAGTATGAACCATTGTTTTCTATGCACTTTTCCCATCTCATAGGTAGTTCATTAGCACTAAAAAAACCAGTCGGACGGGAATCAATAAAATCTATGAAGGCGATTTGGACTGCCCCATCAGAGTTGAATGTTTTCCCTTGCAAGAAGTTGCCAAATTGCGAAAAAAATGGTAATCTGTTGGAGCAAGGTCCGGGGAGTACGGAGGATGTCTTAGACATTCCAATTGAAGCTCTTCTAATTTGGTAGCCGTCTGTTGTGCGGTGTGTGGTCTAGCGTTGTCGTGAAGCAGCAGTGGCGTGGAGCGATTGACCAGCCTAGGTTGTTTAGCCGCTAGCTTTTCCATCATTGTTTGCAATTGCTGACAATAGACACCAGCCGTAATAGTCTGGCCAGATTTGAGAAAACTGTAATGAACAATAGCCGCACTAGTCCACCAAACGCTCACAAGTAACTTTTTTGGGGTTAATTTTCGCTTGGGGCAGGATTTGGCTGGCTGGCCAGGATCCAACCATTGCGCTGAGCGCTTCCGATTATCGTAAAGAATCCATTTTTTATCACAGGTAATGATTCGGTTTAAAACACCTTCATTATTGTGCCGGTTCAGTAAGGTAACGCAGCAGTCGACGTGCGTTTGCCGGTTTGCTTCAGTCAATTCGTGAGGTACCCACCTTTCAAGCTTTTTAATCTTCCCAATGTGCTTCAAGTGAATTAAAACAGTTTTATCACTAACACCGCAGCCTGCAGCTAACTCGGACGTGGTTTGCGATGGATCCGCTTCCCCAATAGCCTTCAATACTTCATTATCAACTTGGGTCTCAGGCGGTCCACGGGGCTTGTTCTGCAGGTCGAAATTTCCAGAACGAAAACGTTGGAACCAAAAACGAACTGTGTTTTCTTTTGCAACATGACCGCCATAAACATCATTCACCCTTCGAGTCGATTCCGCAGCACTAGTGCCACGGCGGAACTCGTATTCGTAAATAATGCGATATTTTAAGTTTTCCATTTTGTAAAATGAGTGACGCAAACAGAAAAAAACAAGAAAAAAAAAAAACAAATGAACGACGGTCATCGAAGCACAAATACATGAGTAAATAGCTGTACAAATTTGAATTTGGAATTCCTTACCAAAGAGGAGAAAATCGTGATTAAAGTGGCCAGTACGAAAAACGCCAATTTCATATGTAAGGACCTAATATAATAAGATTATTATGTTTTATTATGTCGTGGCAATGTTATCTACTAGCTTTTGCCCGCGGCTCCGCCCGCGTGGAAGTCGGTTATCGCGACCAAACATAGCCTATGTCCTTCCTCAAGGTCTACTCTACCCCTATACCAAATTTCATCAAAATCGGTTCAGTAGTTTAGGCGTGAAAGCGTAACATACAGACAGACAGACAGACAGAGTTACTTTCACATTTATAATATTAGTATGGATTTGGAAAGTGTGTGAAGGAAGCTGGATTAAAATTCGCAAATATTTACAGAAATAGCGTTTTTGACAGTTTATTCTTTTCTTTGATATGAAACTAAATACATTGCTTAGTTTACAATTTGGTTCTAATTTGCTTATTATTATCAAATATAGTTCATCAATGGTTATTTATGCATATTCGGGACTTCACGCGATAACAAAAAATTCACTTACTTTTGCCGACGTTTCGGGTGCAATGGTGCACCCGTGGTCACGTCTTAACTTTAAATCATTTTAAATATTATAGTTGTCTTATTTTCACGTTTCTATTATTGTATAATATGTTATTCATGCTGAACTCATCAAGAGTTCATATATCTTCATTAGTATATACAATATTGTGTAAACTCTTGTGACTAAAGTGACGTTGGACGAATGGTAGGATTTTCTTCCCAGCAATTAGTGTCGAGTCTGGCCAGATGTGGTCATTATACTGTCTCACTACCATTTAATGTTGTCTAGCAGTATAATATCTACCTTTACTTTGTTCATTTTGCTGAATATTTTAAATATTCCACCAAGTTTAAGTGGAAACTGCGTTAACTTTTCTATTTTAGTTACATTAAATATTTTTCTTAAACTACAATTACTGCACGTTATTAATATACTTTGTCTCATTCACTTTTATATAATAAAATAAGACGCAAGACTTATTACTTAAGTATATTCATACATTATTACCTAATAGATTCCTTCATTTGGATGTAAATAGTGTTTTCCTGATTAATTGAAATGGAGCTCATAAACTTTTAATGCTACCTGATAGTCTGGTAGATGGAGCGAATATAATAAATCCAAATCATTATAGATACTAGTGCATACTTACATATATTTAAAAGATACATGACGATCTTTATCTGGACGAAATATTTATTCTTGTTGATGGTACAGATGTCATAAACACAATCTTGTTTGATTTCTCTCCCTGTATTTACTTTGGCAATGTTGTCAATATTTAGACTGTATATTCGATTTCTTTGAAGTCTCAAGTCGCGAGGTGCAAACAAGACAGAAGTTGGAAATCAGTTCAGTGAAATTGATCAAAGGTTTTAATTTACGACACTGTCGTTTTAGATTTCCACTTCAACTTTAGTCTTGATGAAGTTCACATACCAACTTGTCATCGTCATCACGGTGTCACTCCTAGTCCAGTTAGATGCGTCCAAAGCTTGTACTTAGAGCCCGAAATCCATTCTTCTACTCTTTTACATGATTTGACTTTTTAATTTTCACGGGAACGGCTGCCTTCTCTTTCCCCAACTCCAAATGGGAAGCTTGCTCCATAGGTTCGTCCTTCAATCAACAGACATATCGGCTTGATCGTAAGATTGTATTGGGTGGGATCTTGGTAGAGCCTCCATATATTCTCTTAGTGGGGGTTCCATATTACGATTACACATTTTACATGTGAATAATAAAGATATATCTAAGTTTATGCTATATTTTTTAGTCTCTGATAACATTTCACGTGACCCATCAAAGATTATACGGTGTTCAAGCTAAGTTAAAACCTCCTGTTAGTAATTGTTTCATACCTTGTTGCTTTTACGAGCATAGTTGGTGACCTGCTCGTTATTAAATTATCTGACAATATGCCAGGTTTGTGCGCGCTGTTATAAAATTAAAGAGCAGCTTTGTATCTTAAAAAAATCAATGTCGTTTGTATGCGTTTGTCTGTTTCCAGCTCAGCTATAATGTATAATGCCTCCTATTACATAAGACTAAAATGTGGGCATCCATATGCCCAAAAATTCGCACCTAGGAGCGGGCAACGGCCAACACATAATTCAGAAACTTATAATGAGATTAGCCCCAAACAACGTTTTTATGTGGGTATATATCGATGTTCCTACTGTTCCTTCACGTATAATATAGGTTAATTGTGATCGACAAGGACCCTAATCAATCAATAGCTTGTCCATAATATTCTTTTCTTGTACTTTATCTGGCCTATCTGCTATAAGGGTTGGTAATAAATATAGTGCTGTCACTTTCGGCCGTTGTTAACGCCGGCATAGCGTTTTCATCCGAATAATGGCACACTTTGCGTTGGTAAAAGTAAGTAGGTATTTGATCTCTCAACTATTGTTATATAAAGAGGCAAAAGAGTATCCGGCATACGTAATTATATGTTGGGCCGAATGAGTTAACATACAGTATTAGTAATATATTGCCTTACCATTACTCGAGTAGAGTTGGCATTTAATTATATTTCAAAGACAGATCTCGAAAAACATTGGAAAAAATGAAATGCTCAAGTGAGACTCGAACTCACGACCTTTCCCTTACAGGGGGACTGCTCTGCCAACTGAGCTATTGAGCACCACTTGAATCATTCCAAATTTTCCTTCTCTTTATATCCGTCTATAGGGGCCACGGTGCAGCCATCTACCCACATTCTTACGAACTGTTGGAAACAATGAATGAATTTTCAACCATTTTTAAACATTGAATTTTGATGACTGCGCCCAAATATTTCAATGAATTTTTTGTAGCATTTATTATGCTAACTTTTAAGTTCGAAAAACATTGGAAAAAATGAAATGCTCAAGTGAGACTCGAACTCACGACCTTTCCCTTACAGGGGGACTGCTCTGCCAACTGAGCTATTGAGCACCACTTGAATCATTCCAATGTTTTTCGAACTTAAAAGTTAGCATAATAAATGCTATAAAAAAATCATTAAAAAAAAAGACAGATCTATTAAAGAAACCCGAGAATTCTATGACTGACTAATACTTTAATATAATACCTACAGGTAACCTGTGAGAATATTAATACGAAATCAGATGGATTTAAATGACATCTTTCTTCTATTTATAAGATGTCTCAACTGCATGAACAATAGTTGCATTAGTTATACAGGGTGTATTTTTGAAACGGGGCAGTAAGGGCAAGTACCTTAACCGTTGCAGTTACAGCAAAACGTTCTTAAAAGACCTTCCCTAACTTTTTGGGACATTTTGAACTGCATTCACAGATTTTGTAAAAAACTTAGTTAGCAAAAAAAATGCAAAAAGTTCAAAATTTTTTTTATGCCAATCGATTCTATTTCACGTGGGGATCAAAAAACTCTATGGGACCATTTTAGCTTTCAGTACTAGAAAAGACAGAAATCGCCAAAAACGTTTCCCATACATTTCGTACGGAAATATGATAAATCAACTCGAAACTCATAGGTCAGGTAAAATTTTGAACTTTTTTAAATAAAAAAAATCATTTAAACATTTTGGAAATTGGTTTATGAAATAAATTGCTCAAAATGATTTCCATTTTCACGAATACATAAGTCTATCCTTTTTTGCACTGAACGAATGGCGGCTAATATTGTTCTGGAATGAATATTACGTAAAATGGTCATTAATGCATCATTGAGCTCTTGAACACTAGCGTACGTCGTCTTATACACCTCGTTTTTCACGAAGCCCCATAAAAAAAAATCAAGTGGTGTTAGATCGGGGCTACGAGGTGGCCACTGTGTTGGACCATGTGTACCTATCCACTGTGTACCGAATAGGCGGCTCAAATTGGAACGTGAAAGGTGACTGGTATGTGGCGGAGCACCATCTTGTTGAAAATGAACTTTTCGCAATTCCGACTGTTGTACATACCGTTATTGGAAAAATTCGTTTCGTCTGACCACAGTATGTAATTTAAAAATTCATGATCTCAGCTTATTTTTCCTCTTAGCCATCTGCAAAAAGTAAGCCTTCGAACATCATCACCCGGATGTAACACTTGAACTATGCGCCCATATCGATAGCACTTGTAGCCGTATTTCTTCCATATCTTTATCACAAGGCAGTGGGATACACCTACTTCAAGGGCGACTTGCCTGGACGATACCTCTGGATATGCTTCGACATAAGTCAGAACCGCAATCTCCGTGTCCATGTCCACACGAGGCTGCCGCTTTCTTTTGAAAGAACCCTGC
The DNA here is from genome assembly GCA_914829495.1 of Eilema sororculum. Classification (NCBI taxonomy): domain Eukaryota; kingdom Metazoa; phylum Arthropoda; class Insecta; order Lepidoptera; family Erebidae; genus Eilema; species Eilema sororculum. Next base: position 6,722,141 of record OU618545.1, on the reverse strand, counting down.
AATTCCAGGTTTTTCAAAAGATTTGTAATAACATTTCTTGTTGGCACATGCCGCAACGGATACTTATTGCGGTACCACACTAATGCAGCTCCCGCATTTCGATTATTGACAAAATACGCTTCTAATAAGTCAATTTTTTCACGATTAGAAGACATTTTAGCGAAAATCCTTAATTAATAACTCATACGAAGTTTCTTAGCTGAAACTAAGTATAACACACAGATTTTCGAATCAAATTCGAAATTTGAGGGTATAAATTCTTTTTATTTACTTTACAGTCAATTCTACCCACTTCCTGGCCATAACAAAAAGTTAGACCATCGTAGAAATTTGTTTCTGTTGCCGAAATGTATGGGAAACATTTTTGGCGATTTCTGTCTTTCCTAGTACTGAAAGCTAAAATGGTCTCATAGAGTTTTTTGATCCCCACATGAAATAGAATCGATTGGCATAAAAAATTTTTTTAGGATTTTTTGCATTTTTTTTGCCAACTGTAAGTGTTTTAGAAAATCTGTGAATGCAGTTCAAAATATGTCAAAAAGTTAGGGAAGGTCTTCTAAGAACGTTATGCTGTAACTGCAACGGTTAAGGTACTTGCCCTTACTGCCCCGTTTCAAAAATACACCCTGTATATGTTTTTTTATAACCAAAGTTTTGAAAAGACCATAGATGCTTAGTAACAAATATACCAGTACCTAGATTAAATTGATTGACATACATAACAAAACTAACGATTTTTCTAATGCTTGCTATAACCGGCATATCTACATGTAGACCAAGTTATGGTCAAGACCTAGGTACTAGACCTAGTATTTTATAACTCTCTGTAATGTGGTAATTCTCCACTAAATAGAATGAACTTTTACTTCTTCCCACTTACTATTCTGTATATCGCGTTTCATCATAATTTGCACAAACATTTGCTTATCAGTTTGCCGTATGATTGAGTTCGAACGTACCTACCTACATATGTTGTTATCTTTGAGTTGAATATATATTTGGAATACATAGGGTAACTATCAAGGTTTCGGTACGAGAGCAACTCTGTTATCTACATATGTGTGAGTTTCTGTAGTTATAAGCAGAGTTGGAAGTGATCTCAAACTTGGCAAACGACTCCAAATGTTTAACATTGGCTGGAGCCATTCACATACTATGCCAGATTTATATGTATTCAAAGTGTTTTCTGCTGGCGTGGGTTCTATTTTCACTAGTACATTAGATTTTTACTAGGTGAATTTGTTAAATAAGTAATAAACTATTTAGTCATGGTATTATTCTTTGGTATTTGAAAACTTTGTGGTTTTATATAATTTACTTATCAAGCCAACATGGTGAAACAAGAAATAGGCGTTGATGTAATATTTAGGCAGCTATATCTTTAGTAGCACTTAATGCGGATGGTGATCTACCGGGCACGTTTACAGATTACTCACTGTATATGCTGTAGAGAAAATATATTTACACACAAAGAACTTACTGTGGCCATACATTACCAATGAAGCGGGTTTTGGAAATATAATAAATTAGTATCTTTCATCATTATAACAAATTGGCTGTGTTATCCTCATAAATACTTATAAGTAACTACGTGAAGGTTATATTTCTGATTAGAACCATAACATGGTTCGCTTGAGATTTAATTATTTCTGAAGCTAATACTATACTGATAGAATACTTACTGGCGATTCACGAACAACGTTCGACCCTTAAAGCGATATGAATGAAAATTAATGATCCTTGAACTGTCAGCAACGGACAACCAGTTAGGAAGATAATAACAAGGCTTGTTACTTGAAAATTAAAGATCTTAGAAGAGGGATGATGTATTTCATTTCATGTACTATGAGCAAAGTACGGTTGATTGATTTGTATTCAAGGTCGTTACTTATGAGGTATTCCGAACAAGATATGCGTATTTTATGTTTGTTCGCGTAACTAAAATGTTGGAGTCGTAAACCCATGCTTTATCCAAGATAGTTATCTAGCACCATGTCATGAATTATGCGCATAAATGGAGAAAACGCCACGATCAGAGAAGTATCGAAGAATTTGATATTGTTCAGTTGCTATACCTAGGTATACTGTATTTCGTATCCACAGTTTGTAAATGCTGAAGACTTAACTACTTTTCCTTTCTATTACCTATAATTCTATAGTCCTTCAAACTATCCATTTGTTGGCGGGAATCATACCTTTAACAACAATTACACTACAGTAAATAATAAAATCGTTGAATACACTGTAATGAAGCAAGAACTTTGATTTCAAATGAGGATATATGTAAGTTAAATAAGTTAGTAGATTTTCAGTTGGGAAAGTTACGATAGGGAACATAAACGTGGATCGTTAAGGAAACTTTTTATCATTACCTTCGTTTTAACTCGCTATCAGCCAGTACAATTTAATTTGTACATTTTATTTATAGATAGATGGAGGCGTTGTCGTGACTACCCAGTTTCAGCTGTCTTAATGATTAATTGCTGAATATGTTGCTCTTGATAAACGACATGGTTCCTTGTCTTGTTATTTGCTATCGGTTTTTTGGTGTATTTTCACTTTCTTGTCCTTATCGTTTTGCTGTGTAAAACTCGTAACTTTTCTTCCTGTCGAAATTTTTTTGACGGCAATTTGAACGACGGCAAAACTGACATTTATCCCTAGCATGTGGTAGAAGTGACTTGTATTATGTATTCTTTACGTCGTGCTCATTATCTCTTCTTGTTAGTTAACTGTTGCTGCTGCTATGTCGGTGTTCTAACTTCACTTTTTACCGAGACTTGCCACTATCTTATATTTCCTTGCCCATATTTGAAGGTTAATAATGCTTATCACTTTTCGTAGTTTGAAGATCTTCGGGTTGTTCTGAAGGAGCGTGTTATATCACTCTACAATATCTCTGCATAATAATTTTACCGTTCTAATAAATCCTGTTAATTTTAATTTAAAATATTGTTCCTACCCCCGTGTTTATCGTTATCGACATTTCTCATTTATGTGTATATTTTCATGATATAAACTTTCTTTTAATGTTCGAAACTTTCTTTTAATGTTCGATTTGGGAATATAGCTTTTACGGTTATGCCACATTCGTATAATGTGCCCATTACGTGGGACTAATTTTCAACCGTAATGTGTAAATGCTCTTTGAACAACGCCATATTCATCGTATATCCCCATTTATTTGATATTTCAAATCATTTCTGTGGAATATAAAAGTACATTTTCCAACTTTGATGTTTGTGTAATGAATGAATTTCAGCCTGAGTTACTTATAACATCATACATGGGTACACCTAGTTTGTTGGATATTACAGAAATAATTCACATTCAGTAATTTCGAATGATATTCACTTTTCACGATACAAGCTAGGTATATTATGCATTATTTTGCAACAACTGGTCATAATCTACATTATTTTCATAAGCCATCGAAATGTGATCAAGTAACAATGAAACCTGATTGCAATTAATCTCCGTCCAGGCTTCATGGAGTTAGCAATTTCGATTCTCACTCAGGGAGAACGAGGAAATGAATGCTTATTCTTCTTTCAAGATTCAGTTTAAGAATAAAAGGTTTTAACATACTATTATAAAGATAAATTGAAACTGCTACGTACATTAACAGCGAGATCAACAGTGTTCTCTTTGTATTCCATCTCATATCTTTCTTTCTCCCTGACCAGTCTAAAGCTCTTAATACTATTTTTCAAAGAACGTCGTAGTTATGTAATATAACAATAATTATGTTAGCTAGGATACTACATAACTAAATTGCTGAGAAAAATTGATTTTGGAATACCTATCGGAATAGCTTTGTGTGCGAAGTGTGCGTACAGTTTGCAATAAAACAGCAATCTTTCCGTTATCTAAAATTCATACAGATGTAGCAATAAAGCTGGCTACATCAATATAACGCTTGATTGTTTCTGATTGCGTATAGGGCTGTGCGGCTCTCAAACAATGGTCAAAAGGTTTGTCTGTACTAAATAACTTAATCAAATACATAGGGAAAAAGAATCTTCTCGGGCGGGACTCGAACCCGCAGTCTTTCCCTTACAGGGGGAATGCCTGACCAATTCGGCTACCGAGACACGCCCGATATGATTCAAATTTCCCATCTTATACGTCTTTAAGGCGACGTGGCGTCATCTACCGATTTTCTTACGAACTATCGGAATCAATGAATGATGTTACAATCATTTTTGAAACATTGATTGTTGATAACTGCGCCCAAACAATTGAAGGATATAGAATAGAAGATGGGAAATTTGAATCATATCAGGCGTGTCTCGGTAGCTGAATTGGTCAGGCATTCCCCCTGTAAGGGGAAGACTGCGGGTTCGAGTCCCGCCCGAGAAGATTCTTTTTCCCTATGTATTCGATTTATATAGTTAGCATACTTAATGCTGTAAAAATTCCTTCAACTTAATCAATTCATAATAAGTAATTATTGTTCATATCACAATACTCTAGTTAGTATGTAGGACACATCACAGCCGAGGTAAAATGGATCTCCCAAATGTTCCATATGGCAGTTAACTTTTACTCTATATAACTGGATAGTTTGCTATTAAAAGGTCGAGCAGGGTTCCAATGTCTTGTTCACTGAACCTTGTATTTACTTGTCCCTCACCTGTCCCCGGTCACTTCTAGCCGACCGTATTGACTTCCATTGTAATAAGACCTTCGTTGGTAAGAACTCGGAGAGGCGATGACCCTGATTGTAACTGCGCTTGATTGGAACGGGCTATGTTTGCACCACGTGATAGCCGAAGACGAAATTGGATTGAACAATGGAAACGCTGTACACAATATTATGTTTATTATTAATCACTCATCTACACGTTACGTTTTCGATTTCCATTTCAGATTATAAACATGATTATGTTAAGGACGGACGTAAGTTTTTTTTTGTATATACCTACGTGTTTTTTTTTATATTCTTAGGGTCATATTCTTTATAATCCATCCACCCGCTCCACGGTTAAAGAAAAGAGGGATACAAAATTATCACAACATATCAATGTTCTTCTGTTTTTATGGGTTGTTTCTCCCTGTATTCCTTTGATTACAAAAGCACACAGAGTTTGGGCAAAGACGCATTAAGTTACTTACAGTACTTGCTTACAGTCTCTTCTAAGATCTTACAGTTTCTCCACTGGTATATTGGGTAATAGGCACTATTTATCAATATATTAGAACTGGGCCTAATTATAGCTGTGGAGAAGAAATCTCATGCAGGCATTTTTACTATAAATTGGCTAGTTCATGTACTTTTCACTCACAGTTTTCAATTCGTTAATGTATAAAGTGAATTTGCCCCAGCCCCTGCCAAATTCGTTATCAATAAATGTCAATACAAACTACATATCGTCATAATTGCTCAATCAATCACTATTAACTGGTAAACGCTTATTGGTTTTGCGCATTGCCGTAGTTTACGTAATCATTACGATTTATTATTCTTATAACACACTAATTAAGTACATAGAACAAACGATTGCATCACTAAAGTGGATATACATTTTACATACAAAATTGTTTGACAATAGACTCGCATGCAATTTGCATTTCGCATACTATTCAACGAAAGATGGAAATTCAAATTCACTCTTGGAAATATAGGGTACAGAGATGTGTGCCTTTCCAACCGCAATTCCAGCACCAAGCCGGGCATATATTAATTTCGTAAATGCGGTTTTGGTCTTTAGGTTCGTTATTCGTATTTATTACAGTTCAATGGATTTTGGCTTATCGAAAATTTCATGTTATTGAGGTGGAATTCAATTAATTTTATTCAGCTTATGTTTTAACCATACAAAGGCTTTTACATAATTTTATTTTATTTTAACAGGCCCCGTGGATGGTCCGTTTCCTTCCAGTTTAAAGAATGTTCCGTACTATTGTTACCAAGTACCTCTGAAAGGGCCATGTACCCGCATGTTAGTGGCGTGGTTCTACGACATAGTGAGACGACAATGCATGAGAATGTTCTACTCAGGATGTGGTGGCAATGAAAACAGATTTGCAAGTAAACAAGAATGCGAATTGCATTGCGAATCAAAAAGAAGAATATAACTGAATCCTATACTAATTGTACAAATGTTGATTAGAATGCGATACAAGTAAATTGAAAATCATTTCTGTACTTTTTTGCAACCCTGCATATTCGACTTAATAAACTATCATAACCTGACTATTATCTTATCAGCGTGTCTACCTTTGTAGTATTTTTATGCCTAATACTCGTAGATAAGAACCTAGTGCTAATAGTTTGCTGTCACAGTGTTGATTCGCCTCCAAATAGATTGTCTTTTTTCTACAAAAATGAAATTTTGCTATCACTTCTTAATATTTAATACGAGTTAACGGTTCTCTCGGCCGTTCCCAATAACATACTTACAGTTGAAGATAGATTGAAACAGTCAAATTTAACGAATCGGCTGTTTAAATTGAAAACATGGTAACTGATTTTTTTGCGGGAAAGCGCATCGCGTTATAATTTTATTTTCCGAAATTGGTGTGAAATAGAAGCTACTATGTTTTGAATTTCAACAGCCGAGCACTTAATCCGTAGATGTGATCTATCTTTAACTGTCAGTATGGTATTGGGAACGGCGGTATATTTCCTCCAAATATAACCGCGGCGTAACTAAATTTGGCAGTCTATGCTTGGTTATATCTGGCTTATATTTTCGTAAAAGTAGTACACCTTAAATTGGTTAAATAATAAAAATATTATTATCAATTTTGTACCTGTACTACTAAAAGAAAACATAATTATGGTGACCAGTTAAATATTAATGAACGCCTCTGCTCACCATAATTGTTTTCTTATGTTACACCTCAGAACTGTACTTACTGTGGCTAGGTACAGTAAATGTGTTGGTGTATAATAAAGAATTATCTATCTAATTATGTTCGCTTTGCTATCTAACTACACCTATAGGTATATGGCTAGGTACTTAAATGTTCCCTGGGTCAGCCGGGGTGCGAGGGATATGTCTTTGACAACCTCACCTCCGGCCTAGCACCAAGACCCACAGTCGGCGTGCGGTTTTAGTCGGTTCGAGTCCGACATAACCTCCCCTTCCGGCTCCGGCAGGGGGGGTATCCGTGGGGATTTCCGCACGAAAAAAAAAAAAAAGGTACTTAAATGTTTGAGAGTGAAAGATATTTGGCACTCTCTAATTTCCATTTTCGTGCCCAAGACCGGAAGAATTTGAATGCTTTGCTATGTTAAGTGTAACTGACGTAATAAATATTTAAAACTCCAGCTTCAAGTATTCGAGAAAATTATGAGTCATTTTGACGCTGCGGCTTTTATATTGTCAGCATTAACTTCTGAAAAAAGTATATTTTATGGTGAAATATTTATGATAATGCAATATAACGTATTTTATGATTTTGTGACGAGACTACCATCGGGTTTTATGGACATTGTAATAAATGGGTGTAAAATATAACACGTAATGCACTCTTTGTTTCTATTTGTGTACGTAGCCTAGTTCTGAACCGTGCTTACATGAATAGAATGAATAGGTATGCTATCGTAGTGCGTTATAAATGCTATAGTAGATCATAATTTCTTGAATAAACCTCATGAAATTAAACCTAAGACAGACGTCTAAATCAATACAGTAACATCGTTAACATAACTCTGAAAAGCAATGGAAATAAACCTCATAACTATTCGATGCTTAGATATTCAAAAGCATTCTTTGAACTTTTTTATGATACCAACAATGAACATTAACTAGTGACCTCCAGGAAATAAGAGCTAAACGAGACTGATAGCACAGTATTATCAGAATGGTGGTATCTATGGTAAGGGGACAATCTATGCAAGCGACATGTCTTGTCTAGTTATGGCTCTAATAACCAAGATGTGTAAGTGGTTAAGTACTTAGTACCCACTCGCACATGAGAAGGGATATCTACCATAATAGCAGCTTGACAAAAATAAAAAGTTTATGCTTTAAACACGACGACAGTAATGCTATGACACGTTAAAGCGCTCACAGAGTACTAAGTAAGTAGATAACAAAGAAATCTCTTGTTACAAAAGCCCTTTCGTACTTCACAGTGGAACACACAAATGAAAGTCATTAGACAAACTTTGTAGGTACCTGTGAGTAGCACGAGAGAGCGATGACTCGACGAAAATCTTAATACATTTCCTGTTGCCAAGCGACGACGTAGAAGCTACAACGTACCTACAATCTAACGGACATGAAATGGTCGGTCACTTGTAAAGAGCATTCGCTAGTGAGTATTAAGTAAGTAGAAATTGTCCCTAAATATATGGCAAAATATTTGATGAATCATTGATGTGCGACAGAACAGATTTCGATGATGTAATTTTTTGTAAAAGAAAAATATGCTGTACAAGTGCTTTGTTCATAAATATTGATTGATATCTACTCGCATGAGCACCTTTGGCCCTTTAGTCCATACTTGTTATTACTATATTATATGTTAATGAACATTATTTATCACCCAGTTCATTAGTTCAATTACTGGGGTACCTATATCTTTAGGTAATCTTCCAAGACTTCATATAAATTCTACGTCATACACCCACACTTATCTTAAAAGGGTATAATGCCAGACGCGTCACGCTCAGTGATACTCCTTTCCAGAACCGATCATTATCAAATTGATTCGAGAGTAAATTATAGCATAGTACAAGCACAGGGCGTCTTCACAGAATACTTGACAAAACCATTACGGTCGCATACTGATTGCACGTTTGTATGACTTGATCGACTTGACACCGTCCTTTAGGTACTATGACCTAGTTACGGTATCATATATTATATCTTAGCACCACACTGCGTCACTCTGCTGGCAGTTAGACTTGTTTCATGACTGTTTTTATATAATTAAAAGTCTGGCAATTCTTTTATTTTTTTACTTAGGTCGGTGAATGATTCACATTAGTAATGTAACGGACACCGGGATATTTACCGTGTATTTTATTTTGTTTTGAGTAACCGATATTTCGGCGCTGTTCCAAGCGGTGTAATGATGAGCGGATCACGGTGTAATGACGATCGCTGAGCTAGTTGTTATTGGGCGGACCGTATCTATCTACCTTTTTCCGCACTCGCTTATTACGCGCGTAGCCACTACCATCGTCCGCGTTCCTGCACTGTATTCGATATCAATATCCCAATGAGTGTTACATTACTAACCTCGGTGAGTTACTGGCCTACAAGTTTAGTTTTCAATTCGACACGATCGAGACGTCTCACATGCTCACCGAGGAAAACGAATTATCGTATTCGAACAGTATAACGAAACTGGTTCCTAGATCTGCAAGAACTCAAATATATGTCTCCGGAGCTGAATGTCATGAAAGCAAAATGTTATGACCGCTTATGATCGTAACTCGAATAATATACTAATGCTGTAGCTACATACACATTTTAAGGTTCCGCCCAATTACTAAGTTTGTCAATGATGAGTCGATTGTTAGTTTATTGATTATGAAATAGCTCCTCAATGAATTAACAATATATCGGTCCAGTGGAGGCCGCGTGTCGTCTGGTGGTAAAATATGATAGGTAAATTCATATTTCAGGTAAGGAAGATACGTAAAATGGCAAAGTATCCACGTTCTTTAAAAAAAGATGTATTTCTAGATTCCAACGTCCATTGCAACACAAAAAAAACAGAAAACAAGGTGCAATGTTTCTTACTACTTTTATTTAGAACGTTGCCGTGTTAGTCCCAGACTCTTTTTCTAGATGTTGCAATTTGTTCTAATTATCACATTTCTCATAATTACTGTTTAGTTTTTGTAATTATGATGGTTGTTGCTGCTTTTACATGTTTTACAGAACTTTGCAATGTTAGTTTATTTGAATGTTTGTTACAAAACTCTCAACTGATGCTGCGTTATCAGTTTTATACCTAATTTATTAATTTATCAATACTTACTAATATCGTAAATGCGAAAGTTACTCCGTCTGTCTGTCTGTACGCTTTCATGCCTAAACCACTGAACCAAATTTGGTGAAATTTGATATAGAGGTTAAAAAGGACATAACTTAATAAAAAGGACATAGCAATGTTTGGTCGCAATAACCGATATCACACGGGCGGAGCCGTGGGCAAAGGTAGTAATATAGTGAGCTAAATGTTGAAGGTGAGTGGGCACTTCGTCTTTAAGCAGAATCCGAGGCAAAGGTCTATGATGCGACCGGGATAAACGCAAGGAGGGTTTAGATATTTATTTTTAATCTGAGAAGAACACTAATGAAAGTAACGCTAATGAAAAAAGGAGCGCAGCTAATAACGAATTGCGCAATAAAATCTTACGAGCACTCCTGCAACCGTCATTAATTACATTAATTCTATTACACAACTCATAACTTATCCACCACCGACAATATTGAATACTACCACGTACTGAGAATCAAAATTAATCAACCTAACAAAATTTCTCAGAACTTTCCTTCAGTATACATACAAGGCGTATTAAATTCAAGACACAATCCCATATTTATGTAAACGTATAAACTGAAACGTACCGATGTTCTCAACGACAATCCCATCGTCTTTGAAACTTTTTACTCAAGATTATCCTTGTTGCCATGAGATGGTATTGAAGTTACTGGAGTAAATTTATTTTATTATTCACATACCTACCTAAGTTTCAAGCAACAATTGTTATATTACGAGATATTTTTTAGAAGTGCGAACATTAAAGTTAATTAATTATTTGCGAATATAACCCAATAGAAGCAAGAGCGTAGAAGCCTTAAGAGGACTTCCTAGCATCTATTTCTCCATAGTACCATTCTCCCCTTTTTCCTCCCTGAATATTGCTTCTAGAACAATATTTTTGTTTTCGTAAAATCAAGATCGGCAGTCAATAAAATAAGAAAATATGATCGTCTAAAGATGATAAAAAAGACTAATTCTTACCGGCATGTTTGGAAGACTACCAGACAAATTCGAAAAGGTTTTAACGTTATAAAAAATAACAGGAAAATGGATACGCTATTTCCTAATAAAACGGTGTCAAAAATATTTAAATCGGCGTAGTTTTCGCTGAAAAAAAAACTGGAAATACCTAGCCTCGATTTGCCCAAAAAATTGTGATAAAATCGGTCTAAGCTGCGGCTATCCTTATCGCATTCTACGGGGACAGGAGTGAGACAGGGGCGACGGCAATAGGCAATAGGCAATAGGATTATTCGCTAGCTAGGAAGTCCTCTTAATATTTCCATTATATAGTGTACCTCGGTAACTCGACGCACACCGAGTGTCTGGCGTGGGAGACACCGAGACGGAAGCTTGGTGCGGCCCTGGGAGTGAGAGGTCTCACGCAAGCCACCCTGCTCAGGGTGATGGACCGCGCTGACGTGGATGCGAAGGCGGCCGGCGTCTCCTTCTCGAGCATAACTTACGGCGGAACTCGCTGACCGCGCTGACCTCCGTTAGTCCGTCATGTTAGGGACACCGTTATCCCCCCTCCTGGGGAGGGCCAGAACTTTAGGGATAGCCCTGGGTCAGCCGGGTTGCGAGGAATATGTTGAAGACAACCTTAGCTTCGGACTAGCACGACAACCCAGAAATGGCGTGCAATTTTAGTCGGTCTGAGTCCGACATAACCTCCCCCTCCGGCTCCGGCGGGGGAGGTATCCGAGAGGATTGCCGCACGAAAAAAGTACTCGAGACAACTTCTTTACGTTTTCTATTCAAAATATATCTCAGTTTATTCGATACCTATAGCTACGTTATTTAACTTAACGCTTAATGCCTTCTTATTTTCGTAGCACGTTTTTCACGTCCAGATAGACTCTGTTACTGAACGTGCAAACATTACCAGCACAAGTTAAGTGCTTTGTCAACATGAAAGTAATTGAATTCACTCATCTATCCCTCTTCGTGCATCTTCCACTGTAAACGTGGTCTGAGTCTGCATAGCAAATTAGTTTGGATATTTGATGTCGTTACATGTTGATATGTAAAAGAACGTGAAAAACTTTGTGCATAAAATAGGTATTCATGAATTTCAGGACTTACGTGGTATTTGTTTTTGTTATGTCGTCTCGGGAAATTTGCGTTTTTCCGGGACGACAAGTACGTTATGGGTTATAAATAATCCCTTCAGCCGTGATAGTGTGTACCGGCGCATGAAAGTATGAGTAACAAATATGAACTTGAGTATTTATATTACAGAATAGGAACTAATACAAAAAGGTGCGGCCATTTATACTTACTAAGTATAAAAGTAGAAGTTTAGTCGTAACTGTCAAGTGCGCAAAATTTCTCCGGTCAAACTGTCAAGAATCATTTGTAGATAGTTAACGGCAATCAGACTTATTACCGAACTTCAGGATTGAGGCGAAGCTTTTACGTGAAGATAGATTATTTATTTTAGTGAATAACAGTTTAGGATCATTTTTCGTTTACAACGTGATTTCAAGAAACACATCTACTTATAGGTATTTCCTAACTTTATGTGACTCTTGGAAAAAGTCTATATTTCCCGTGAAAATATTACAAAACGAGCTTTTGCCTGCGGCTCCGCCTGCGTAGATATCAGTTATCGCAACCAAACATAGCCAATCTTTTAATCTAGGCGGTCCGCTAACTCCATATCAAATTTTATTAAATTACCTCCAGCCGATTAGATTTCAAAGAATAACAAACATCCATACTTACAAACTACGATACGATTACAATACTAGTAGGATAACGATATCTTTATTTTAAATAAGTTTGTTGAAGTACCTATGTAGGAGTCCAATATTCGATAAATTCCTGCTAACAATTCAATTGCGAGCGCTAGAGATCATCGAATTATCGAATCGTTTGTTGCAGCGATCTGAGGCGCACCGATATATTCCATTGAAACGTTGAACGGCTGTTAATAAATCGATAATGTTTCACTAGTTAAACTGTCTCTCTTTTGATATAGTATATGTTGACTTTAAGACTACAGTTAGATACATGGTTTTTATAACAATTTGGGACTTCATGCAATAAAAAAAAAATCGTGCGTATCAACTCAAGTAATCGTTTCAAATCATGACCACAGGTGCTGCATCGCACCCGAACGTCGGAAAAAGTAAGTCATTTTTTTATATAAATAAGTACATGGTATTTTTTATAACATTGCGGAATCGTGAAGTCCATGAGTTTACACTGCGATAGTTTAAAAATATAGTATAAGATGTGTGGCATCTACTGAATAGACAGAAGTAATTTGTCATTCATGTACTTAATGTGATATACCTTGATGGTCAGTAGATCCATACTTCCATACTAATATTATAAATGCGAAAATAACTCTGTCTGTCTGTCTGTCTGTATGTTACGCTTTCACACCTAAACCACTGAACCGATTTTGATGAAATTTGGTATAGGGGTAGATTAGACCATGACAAAGGACATAGGCTATGTTTGGTCGCGGTAACCGACATCCACGCGGGCGGAGCCGCGGGCAAAAGCTAGTTTTTTTATAAAACTTAAAAATTAATATATAAAAAAATACCGACCTATAAAATTAGGCATTAACTTGAAAGTAACAGCACGAGCTACTAAAGAATTACTGGTTTTTTACCCGACTGCCGAAAGAAGGAGGGTAATGATTTTGTGACAAATTTTTGACATTTGTGACAAATTTTTTAACTATGACGAATATAATTACTAGATGTCTGTGTTTAAATATTCTTTTATTATAGCGTAACTTTCTAAACATTGCGTAGCGCGTGGTAGGACGTGTAAATAGTCCGACCACTGGTGTGTTTGCACACAGAGCGTATAAGAACCTGTGACCTGAAGTTTGGTTGTAATAAAAAGAAAATACACGTGACCGCTTCTATGAATGAAAACGCAAGAGAACCGGTACTGACCTGAGTTCCACCTCGTGAGGATTCAGCTGCAGACAGGCGTGGTTCCTGGCACGTGCTGGTGGGTAGGTAGGTGTCGACCGGCCGGTGACTTTCTTGAGTGAGTCGTTTTCTTCCGATACACTTCACTTATACTGACTTGAGAATGTGGCCAAAGAAACTTATAGAATTACACAGAAAAAGAAACGAGGAATTGAAGTACTCAACTTCCGTTCGGAGCGGCAGCGGGTTGAAGAAGCCACATGTAAAAAATGGGCGGGGAGATCGTCCGCCGTGAAGCTTGAGAGTGTCGCTCGTAGGAACTTCAGTCTCAAAGTATAGTTCGAAAAAATCTGTGCACAGCGCCATCTATTGGCCTTCTTCAACACTAAGTGGTCAACAAATGAGCGCCAATACTCAAACATTATTCGATCACAGAAGCGTTCTTTTTAAATTACAAAAATTGAAATACAATTAAATTATGTGGGAAATAATTAAGAAAGTACATAAGCGCTCCACCAGCGCGTATTCCTACTTTGCCTAGGTGGTGGCGTAGGAATAACCGCAACTGAATAAACTAGTAAAAAACTATACAATTTCAGTACCTAATTCTTAAAATGTTGCATTTACCTTGGAGAATTATAAATGGAAGTAATACTTTTATCTTAAATAAACAATCCTCACTTATGGCTCCGAGCTTAGAGGCAGCTTAGTGGAGATTAGCTCCACAGTCATAAAACATTATTTAGGTACGTAGGTACTGAGTTATTTATAAATAACTAGGCTTACCTACCTTATTATATATCTTTAGTAAATTTTATTACAGTAATATGTTTACATTAGAAAACATTGATTAAATAAATTTATTGATGGTACACACGTGCGTGACTACAATAGTACATATGAGATGAGATATTGGATAGACATATTGTCTTATATAAAAGCTTAATGATTCTATAATGTGGATTTCCACAGAACTAATCTACAGTTCCGGCCATAATCCTTTAAGCGGAGCGTGACATAGCATATATCGAGACCGTCAAACGGGACCACAATTTTAGCGCGTTGGCATAATTGTAACCTTCACCCTTCAAACTACGATTGGGTACAGTTTACATCAGACAGATTATATATTCATATAAATATAGATATAAATTTCAGAAATAACTTTTAAACTCTCGCGTTCCATGAAATACAATAAAATAAAGGGAACTAACGCGATCATGGTATTTTGCCTGTCGTTTCGACCAGGTTATACGGGCCGTGGTCACAGGCTGGCTGGCTCAGTGGTGCACGCCCGCCGTCTGCGAATCAAAGGTACGTATATACTTATACCACAGTCTAACGATTCATACTACATACAGTCTGTCAACGAAGCCGTCTAGACAGAGCAATCGTGCGGGGGCAGGGGAGTGGTGGGGGCGGGGTATTACTCGGTACGCCCATACATTTACTCAGTACTAAGGATTCAGGGCTGTCTCAAAAGTTGCAATCAGACTAATCACGTGTTTAATTTTTTTTTCATGATTCATTTTGTATGTTAGAATTGGTTTTTTTTTTCTTTTTCTATATTTAGCGATCCGCCATCTCGGACACGAAATTTTCACAAAAATTAATATGAGTATCGTTTTCAGGGTTTTAGGGGTCGCCGATTACGAATATATAATCCATTTAGTGATCCAAGATGGCGGACTCGAAATTTTTATCAAAATTGATATGGGTATCGTTTTCAGGGTTTTTGGGGTCGCTGATTGCGAATAAATCATCCGTTTGGCGATCCAAGATGGCGGACTTGAAATTTTCACTAAAATTGATATGGGTATCGTTTTCGGGGTTTTTGGGGTCGCTAATGACGAATATATCATCTATTTGGCAATCTAAGATGGCGAATTCGAAATTTTCATCAAAATCGATATGGGTATAGTTTTCAGAGTTTTTGGGGTCGCTGATTACGAATATATCTTCAACTAGCTTTTGCCCGCGGCTGCGTCCGCGTGGATGTCGGTTATGGCGACCAAACATAGCCTATGTCCTTTTTCAAGGTCTAATCTACCCTTGTACCAAATTTCATCAAAACCGGTTCAGTGGTTTAGGCGTGAAAGCGTAACATACAGACAGACAGACAGATAAACAAACAGACAGACAGAGTTACTTTCGCATTTATAATATTAGTATGGATTTAGCGATCCAGGCGATTAGCGAAATTTCATCGAAATGCGAACTCGAATCCAAATTCAAACCCGAACCCGAGTCAATATTCGAATCGAAATCGAAGTCGAACCGAAACCGAAACCGAAATCCAAAAACTCAGACTCAACATATTACGTTTGCTTTATCTTAATTAGTTGAGTAGAAACGGATATATAACCAAAAGTCGCAATAGCCGACATCCATGTGATGATGCGATGTATAATCATCAGCTAGTAATTTATATTAGTGTGAATTGATGTGCCTTGACAGAACAAAGAGATCAAATAGGGGCTATGTATAAAATATTACAGAAAAATAAATTTTAAATAAAAACTGAAGTGAGAACCCTGAAAAAATTACAAAAGGCGGCATTTCCGCAAACATCAAACGCGATGAACTACTGTAAGATCTCTCGTTATACTGTGCTTATACCATGATCGCGTTAATTCCCGTTATTATTATTCATAAACATACATAACATAAACTCACGCCTGTATTCCCCGAAGGGGTAGGCAGAGGTGCTAGCACCCACATTTCGCCAGTTTATGTTTAGGTCCCAATGTAATAGGTGGCGAGCCTATTGCCATTAACCGGGCACTTATAAACCTGCGATAAATACACACATAACTTCGAAAAGCATCGAAAAGTCATTGGTGTGTGCCATGGTAAACCTGGGATCGAACCCGAGACCTCGTCTCGCCAGTCCAATCTATTTACGACACGGATATGTAGGTACCTACCACTTCTATTTGCAATACTAATGGAATTTACTTGCCCTTTTCCACCTTGGTTGGGGGAAGGGAGATGGGGAGAATATAGGAATAAGGCCAGAAAATCAGTAAAGTCGAAATTTTGCAAACACTCGGAAAAACCATAACATGCACCGTACTTCTAGGTACAAATAGCGATATCAAATTAGAGGTTGGCTTTCCTCAATATAACTTTTACATTCGTCTATGAAAAAGCATGACTATTTTGTCTTGTTTGTAGAACAAACATTTTGTGAAGGCAAGATAACAAAGTTAAATTAGTTAACAATTTTGCGAAAACTTTCTAATAGGCTTCTGAAAATGTCAACTGAAAATGTCAGTCGTAAGAAAAATCAAACCAGAAATTAAAAGAAACTAACCATAACATTTAGTACGTATAAACGTTATTACAGTTCAATATATAAACATGTTTGTGTAAGCTATCTTAGTACTTTAAGTTGTTTATATAGCAAGACGAGCAACCCTAATAGCTCCACGAAATGAACCTGGTCTTAAAGTATCCCAACTAAGCTACGTTTGTTCTGTTTGAGTCACGTACTGAGATCGTAGATTACTTGCTGACACATTTCACCAAGTGCCTACCAAAATTGTAACTATCTGGCTTTTATAATAGAATGAGATATTTAGATAGACATTTTATTTCTTTTTTCTATTGTTGATAGACATTGTATTGCTATTTTCCGAGACTAACTTTGTGTCAAGTTGATTTTGTATCAAAGGAAACTAATCATTTTCAATTACAACTAAGCATTAAATATAGTAGGTATACTAGATATGGAATTTTGTGGTCTTTAAATAGTATATTAGACGATTCGTTTATCTATAGTCTTTGCTTTTTAGTCTTAAGTACTTTTTGTTGTTTAACAATGTTGCGCAACATATGCTCGTAAGTACTTAACAGCCTCTGTGGCGTGGTGGTAGTGAATGCGACTGCCACGCAGGAGGCGCGGGTTTGATCCCCGCACAGTGGAAATATTTGTATACATGAATATGGCTATTTGCATTGTTCTGGGTGTTTCTATGTTTAATTAATAAAAAAAAGTATCTGAATATGTTTATCCGCATTCTAGATTCCATAGCACAAGCTAGTTAAGCTATGCTTACCATGGGTGTAGATGGCATTGTGTGGAATGTTGTGGAATATTTATTTATTTAATTCATACAATCGATATTATCGCCTCCGGTTATTTTCTAGAAATTATATATTCATTGAAATTATTATGCATTATGTCATATGAATTAGTTTAGCTATCTATAATGAAATTAATGACCACGATGAAATAATATTGGATTCATAAATTGATTGCGCGTTGTGCCTCCCTACCCACATGAAGTGACAGCTACTATGTTAGTTAAGTTTAATTAATTTCCCTTTCTTTATTCCAAAATTTTTGACACACTAATTATAACATCCGTAAACAAGTTATAATATGTCTATTGCTATATAAACCAACGTGTTATCGTCCGTTAAGTCTCACAGATAACCCTGCGAATACACAGCATTCTCGGTTCCGTGGCACTCGATTTATTTCCGAGGCAAAATCCTTAGAATCACCGCTTCCGCATTACCATTTAGCAGACACCTCTGGTGCAGAATGTCACACTAGCACACTAAAAGATTTATAAATTACTGCACAATTTCCTCTACATTTTCGAATGTGCAAGAGGATGTACAAATATTGGAAGCTAATGGAATAGAATTTACCGCACTTTCCAACGGAATCCGTCTATTGTGGAGATAAATTTCACTTGAATCTGGCTTGTGTTAGATTTGTATAATGGTTCTATTAAGACCCAGGAAATTTTAGTACAATAATTCCCGGTTCCAATAGATATTACTCAAAGCTGTTAATGCTGCATTATTCCTGAATGTCTGAAACATAAGGTTGTCATATTGCATATATTCACTGAATTCTTATGACCCGAATCTGGAAAATGTTTACTTTAAATTTCAAGCATAAATTGAATCTTCAAACTCATATCAGATCTCTGAAATATTCTTGGATATAACCAAAGAGCACTGCGCCAAGAAACATTTACTTTATATCTTCGACATATTCTGCAAGATCGGTAAATATTTCATGTGTAGGTCCAATGAAACCTGATGCCTATAAAATTTATGTAAGTATATTAGTGAAGATGAAACTGTTCGTTCTCAGAAGAGTTTAAGTGGTGAGATTTTAATGATATTTTTCATCTAATCCAGCCATAAATTTAATCTAATTTGTCGTTATTTCTTGTATCTGTAGATTAAACACTGACTTTCGGCATCGTTCCTCGAAATACGCAGCTCAACGGTTACTTAATCTATCCTTCTAAAATAGCAACAGAATTTCTCTGTACAGGGATTTAGATGGTATATAGGTACCTTCATGAATCCGCGCGAGGACGCCGAACTCCGTCGTGACTCTGTGACCCAATTCTGTACTCATTAACGTGTGGCCACGTTGCACCGGACACCACAATGCAATGGTTTACTTATTCAGTGCACGGAGATTTTTTCGATGCAAAACGTTTTATAGAAGCAACTGCAGTCGGACATATTCTAATATTTTCTATTATATTTCAAGTGCCCAAGGCTAACTTGTAGTTTCTTTTTTGGTGTTGCTGTTTTGTCGTTTGTTCGCTTTTTTGCTAAGTGGGTATTAATTTTGACCTTTTCATTTTTATTGGTACCTATATATTTCTGGAAAGGCATTCTTAGGTGGTAGTTCTAAGACCGTGTAAGTATAGGAGGAACTTTTGTCTTTGTTTCTCAAAGCTGAGAGGAAAGCGCCAATAATCTTGAACTCCAATTTGTTCTCCACTCCTTATTATGTTTATGATATACGCAGATTCTATTGCTAATCAGTGTAATTCGGAACCGTTATCTAATAGCTATTATAGAATAGATAGAACATGAGAATACCCTTTATATGCTCAAGAAACTCCTCATAAAGTGATTGTGCTCCAACCCAAATTACTGCACAGAGTGTGAAGGCTTTCACATCAAATTATTCTGCTTCACTACACCGCTAGCTCATAAAAATAGGTACTTACTATAAAAAGGAATTTATAAACCATTGAACATCTTCAAGTTTTATATTTCCAGTGTTTGTTCTCAACCAGATTGTTGTTCACGTTTGTCAATAAAATAACACGTTTTCAGCTTGGTTATGTAACAAAATGTGATATTATGAGCATCGAGGAACACTGAAGTGCTTCATTATTTTGTTTGGTTTATACTTTGTGACATCTGTTTGCATGAATGATTGTTATTAACGTGGAATTATCTTAATGTTAGTGGCTATTAGGATTTTTAATGGTGCCTAAGTAGTACAGAACTTTTAAGTAATTACCTATCAAGAATATAGTTCATATTTTGCACATAATTATGAAATTAGTCCCAACAAAATTCAATCATACAGGTATTCCTAAGAGAAAATACTCAAAATTATTTCATAAGATGACAAACCTCAAAATACCGGTTTCTGTTATGTCGTAATCTGCACGCAACGAAACAGGCAAACCGCTAATCTTCAAATAAATTACTCTGATACTCAAGTGCTTAATATCTGTAGCGGAAACAGAATATCAGAACACTCCTTATGGGCTGAGAGAAGATTAAAAGACCGGATGATTTTATAGGACAATTTATTTAATAAGAATGGTTTTATTGTGTACTAGCTTTAGCCCGCGGCTCCGTTCGCGTGGATGTCGGTTATCGCGACCAATCAGCCTATGCCCTTTCTCATGGTCTAATCTACCCCTACACTGGTGGTTTAGGCGTGAAAGCGTAACATACAGACAGACAGATAGACAGACAGAGTTACTTTCGCATTTATAATATTAGTATGGATTGCGAACAAAATTGCGAATTCAAATCGATGTTTTTAATTTATTTGAGTGTAACATGTATGACTCTCACACATTAAAATCTTTTAATAAAAGGAAATTTATAATGTTCTCATTGTTTGTTACAGGTAATGGCGCGTATAGTCTCACTTGCTGTTATTTATGTACGTATTGGTTGCCTTATTTCCTGCTAGGAAACTCGTGGTGTGATTCATTACTTTGTTTTGTATTGTAATCGCAAATTTCGCATGCTGATATGGATCATCATAACAAAAAGTTAAGGGCATCTCCTTCATTTATTGTCAAAATTATAATATTAAATATGAATGATGGTTTTACGCCACAAAATAACACCGCCTATTAAAAGAAAGCCTTTTATGTACCCAATACCATTATATACTTTGTTAATGCTACCCGAATATTCAATTTGTCTAAATACATTTAGAACAATTTACCTAGGTATAGGAAATACATGTGTACAAGTGGACTGGAAGCTCATGATGAAGGCACTTCAGGAGGCGGGGGTAGACTATAGAGATAGAAGGATCATTATGGAACTATACAGGGAACAGGAAACATTGATTGAAGTTAATGGAGAAAGGGCAACAGCAAGAATCCGCCAGGGCGTAAGACAGGGATGTCCTCTATCACCACTTATTTTCAACATATTCATAGAGAATGCTATTAAAGAAATTAAAGAGAGTTCTAGTGGGGGGGTTAAATTCAATGGGGAAAGTATTAAATTTATTAGATTTGTAGATGACATTGCTGCTCTAGCAGAAAGCGGCAATGAGTTACAGGACCTGATGAGCACGGTGGGACAATGTTTTTCTAAAATACCGACTAAAAATTAACAGTAAGAAAACTAAAACCATGATAACTTCAAAACATCCATCGATACAGAGACCTATTGTACTAAATAACAACAACTTAGAGCAAGTGGATAGTTTTAGGTATCTCGGTAGTATTTTGAACAGTGACTCGCGGTGTGCACAGGATATAGTGGCCAGAATTGCAATAGCTAAGCAAGCATTCTACAACAAGAAGCATTTACTCAAGACAAAAAATATTTCATTATTGATAAGGAAAAGATTCATAAAAACTTATGTTTGGAGCAGTGCACTCTATGGATGTGAGACATGGATAATGACAAAGGGGGACAGAGACAGGCTGGAAGCGTTCGAAATGTGGTGCTGGAGAAGAATGGAGGGAATAAGCAGGACAGAAAAGATGACGAACGAAAGAGTACTAAATAGGGTGCAAGAGGAAAGGTCTTTATTGAGAATAATCGAGAACCGAAGAGGAAAGATGATTGGCCACCTGATAAGACATGACTTGTTCATAAGAAACATCATAGAGGGGAAGGTAGAAGGAAAGAGAGGAAGAGGTAGGCCAAGAGGAACATTTATGGCACAGATAAAGGAAAAGATACAAGTCACATCGTATCAGGAGGTGAAAGGATTGGCGGAGCAGAGAGAAGAGTGGCGATTACTCCACCGACAAGAGCGTTGCTCTTAAGTTCCAGAGAGAGGAAATACATATTGAAATTCGTAACGGTAGGTACCTAGTATAAGTATTTGGTCACACATTCCCAGCATCGCTAAACCGAATGGAATTGTTGTGCTATGTGAGCTATGTCTATTATTCCGGATGTCAGGAAATCATTTGATATGACAAGCACAATAAATCATTGAATGGGCACGTCATCGCTGAAATATTTTGATGTTGATCAAATGTTGTTGACTGTTTGTCACATTGTTATCGGATTGCGTCGCACAATAGGTCGAAATGGGTATCTAAATCTACGTGAAGATAAACAAAAGTTTATCTTTGTCATGACTTCAAAGAACCTTTGCGGCGTGGCGGTAGTGAACGCAGCCGCTAAGCAGGAGGCGCGGGTTCGATCCCCGCTCAGTGCAAATATTTGTATGCGTGAATATGGGTATTTGTTTGGTTTCAGTATTTTAATTTTACGGTAGTAACATGAGTTTTTTTTTACTGTTCCAACAACTGAACAATAAAAAAACATGTTAATTGTATGGGTTTGATATAAATAGTTTAGAAACTGTGTGCCTTCGACTTATATAATTTACATTTACACTAGCGGCACTATTGTATTAGGTTTGATATGTACAGTAAGCTTCAGAGAAAAGGAACCCCCCTTGATAATGACATGAAAGCATTGAAGTTTTTTGCTATATTACGTATATGGTATGTTGGTCTAGTGGTTATTATGACCGACGCTTTGAGTATAAGCGGGGGTTCAAATCCTCGGACACGAAGTTCTTTTTGTATTCATATATGTAATTATTTTTTTAGTCTCTTAAGCACTTTTTGTTAATAATTATTTAAGGAATCAAATTTTATAGTAGGTATGAGGTTTGTAAGAAAAAATAGGCTTGTTGCATAAACAATATTAATTTATTTCTCGAATTACATTTCTAGGACAACATTGAGGTAATTTCCTGGTTGAGTATACAGTTTTTCTATCTGAGTTAAATTAGGGTTACTTATTTTTAGATTTCACCTGACCTAAATTTATTGACAAAACACAATACCCTAAGTGAAGTATAAAATGTTTAATATTAGATAATTCTAGAAACATAACTACAATATTTATTTAAAGTTGCCAACATAAATTTTTTACGCTCTGAATAATCTTCGAAAATAAAAGAATGGTTGAAAAATGAAATGTAATGTGTGTAATTTGTGCCTGTGAATCAAAAAGAAAGAACCAACATGCTAAACTATAACGGGATAGCAATATACATCTTCCTCTTTGATCACATTTTCTGATAAGTAACCCTTTTAACACAACATTAGAAAAATATGTGAGGTCAGATGGTGCATCGTTAACACATTAGAAGATTACTAAACTTGTAAACAAGAGTAATGGAATATTAATAATATACTATTATTATTATGAATGTTAGGACACTTTATAAACAGCGCAGCGTCATCTAGCCCAAAATAGCACCTTAATGTGATAACAGATAAGGATACTAGATAACTGATATAATACTTATTTTAGATAAATTACACCCAGACACATAACAAATAATCGTGTTCATCACACAAAGATTTGTCCCTTTATGCATGCGGCACTATTTCGCATTAATTCCCAAGTTTGGTTTACCTCTTCATCCATTTTTTTTTTTACTTTATTTCACTTGAGTCCCAGTTTAAAACCATCTGACCCCACAAGTTTTCTATAGGATTAAGATCCGGGCTTTTAGCCGGCCACTCAAACACCGTTATATCTTCTTGTGCATTTAGCCAGTCTTGCACAATTCGGGACCGATGCAATGAAGAGATATCCTGAAGGCAGGAATACGTCTTTCAACACTTCAAGGTATCGCTCACTGTTCATGCGGCCACCTATTTCCTTTAGCTCGCCGGGGCCCATTGAAGACATCCATCCCCAGTAACCTAAAATAATAAACATTTTCAAATCTGTTGCAATATGTAAAACAATATCAGCAGCAATAATAATTAAAATATAAATATATATAATATACATATATATATATATATATACTATATATATAAAGACGCAAGAAGTCCTTCGCGATTTATATATATATATATATAAATGTATATATTTATATATATGTATATAATATATGTATATTATACATATATATATTTTATATATATATATATATATATATATATATATATATATATTTCTGGGTAGAGAATAATAATTTAGAATAAACAAGTTTTATGTTTATTTACACATATTTATTTGTTACAGAATATAATCATTTACTTACCTAATGTTAACCGCAGCATTTTTCGTTGGTAAATATAACAATTTCGTTATCCAGTCGGAATTTAAATAACGAGTGATAAAATTTACTCGGTTGGTGCGATGATCGTCAGTAACTTTGTTGAATCTTTCTGGCTGGCTTATAATTATGGATGTTCGCAGCGTGTAGATGTCGTCGAACAGTGCTCAGCGATACTCCAAGAGTCTCAGCACTTGCGCGCGTAGTTTTGAAGGGTGCCACTGAGTGAGCTTCCACAATATCACGGTGCCGCTCTGATTCATGAGTATAAGCAACTGAGCGAGGTCCTTGGCGTTCATATTTATATCACTCGTCGCTTGAAACCTTCGCATCCATCTACGCACTGTATTTCTCTGTAATGAAAATGATAATAAATAAAAGAAACTCCAAAAAACTAACTTGTAAATGAAAATATAACATGATTGATTAAGCAATATAAATAGGTATATAATATAGGTATTTTTTATCGTAACTCTTACCGTTTTGCCCATATCTCGTGCTATTTTCTTTATGCTTTGTTCTTGCTCCCAGAGAACAACAATTTTAGCTTTCATAAATGTTGTTAATCGAACCATAATTTCAATTTACTCAAAAAACTGATCAAAAACTTAATAAATTGAATAATATTACGAGGAGGATTAATACAACAATGCAAATTACTACGAATTATAAAGTTACCTTCAATCACAGTTTAGGAAATAAGGCAAAGAAGTATTCTAATTGCAACTTTAGCGCGCTGTAACAGATATTATAATACTATAGCCACAGCTCATATAGCAGATAATTTTTTGAAGTAAAACATGACGGTAGTGCAAGAAGCTGTATCAAGCGTAATCTATTGAACTAAAAAAGAAATCTATACAAATTTCAACCTTATCTTTTAGTCAATTGAGTAATTATTATTGTTACATATGGTGGAAGTTGAAATTTAAACCTTAAGGTCTAGAAAATTACACCGTAATCAGCTTTGTTCGATAAAAGGAGTAATGTTATTCATATTTTCGTCAGTATTATTAAGTGAACCGATAGCCTAGTGGTATAAGGCACGGTCTAAGTGATCGGCTGGCGCTGGGGATGCGGGTTCGTATCCTCAAGCGGCAGTGACATCTTTTTGTGAGTATATTGTATCATGGTATACAATTGAGCCGAAAGACGAAAAATAGAAAATTACAAATATGAACATGCAAATAAAAGGCAGATGAAGCTGCTCGCTCGTTCGCAGCTCTGCGACGATCGCATCACGTGACGTCATTCGTGAGTCATGTGACGCGGCCGGCGCAGGCGGCGATATTCTTTAAGTATTGAGGGGGTCTGTTTTCTCTGACGCTGGCTGTACCTGTAATGATAGTGTAAAAGTTATAAATAA
Source organism: Eilema sororculum (assembly GCA_914829495.1). Lineage (NCBI taxonomy): Eukaryota > Metazoa > Arthropoda > Insecta > Lepidoptera > Erebidae > Eilema > Eilema sororculum. The sequence goes on along the minus strand of OU618545.1, from coordinate 6,696,337 downwards.
ATAAATAAATAAACTTTCAACTTTAGTAGTAAGGAGGGTAACTCAATTACCGGTGTTGCTACTAGTAGTAAGATTGGTAGTACCACGGGTAATAAACGTTTCTGTGTATAATATGTATGTATTCAGAAAAAACATATTTAAGTATGTTTATCCGCATTTTAGATTCCATAACACAAGCTAGTTAAGCTTACCATGGGTCTGGATAGCGTCGTGTAGAGTGTTGGGAAATATTTAAAAGGGCTACTGTCGATTTCCAATGAATCAGTCACCGCTCCTCAAAGAATTCTAATCACATGAAATTGTCCACCAACTAAATCTAATGAGAAAGCTAGAAGATTAGAATTTGAAAAAAATATACCTTCAATAACCTCTATCGAAAAAGTTCAATATTCTGTAATTGTAACGTCATAGATACTCGTAAATCCGTAGTAATTAGCCATACCCCACCCATAGCAATTTGATAACTAATAATCAATTACTCGATTTTCTTGATTATCTATTCTAGATTTTAGAACGCCAGTTATCAAACACGCCCACAGTACAATCCACCCACACTTTGGAAACTTTTCGGGAAACGCCAAACTTTCGAGTTTATAAGCAGTACTCTGTAAGCGTATGTACTCGTATGTAATGTTCTTCAATAAAATAGAGAGTAACTAACCAAGTAATCGATTTTATGTACAGAAATTATTTACCAAATCTGTACACCTAAACAATTCATGTAAATGCCGCGAATGGCACCCTCTGTGATAAGTTGCGAGCTTAGTGGTTTATACGTTATTGTGTGGAAATTGTGTCTGCACGACGTGGTGGAAAACGTGGCCATACGATGTGTGTTTAAGGGTATCCTAGTCTCCATTAAAGGCCATTTGCTTAGTTTATCGTTTTACCGTAACTATGGCCGTAACCCTGTAATTGATTATTATGTACACACATTATGTTTAACGATTGAAATTAATCGAAATTTGTCATTCTAGTTCTCCACAAAATATCTGTTGCATTTTGTAGTAATGTATGAGACAATAATGATAAGTTGCCCGTGTGACAGAATTACGTGGCCAAATTCAGAGCGGTTGAGACGTTACGTTTTTACGTCATTATATTCAACAGTTTCCTTACTGGTTTTGTTTATCTCTCGAAATGTAAATGATATGTTTTCTGCACATCTATTGTAGCCTTTTACTTGCTTCTTCTTTTCTTTAATTACGTATTCATTAATTTAATTGTACAAAAGTTGAATATCAACTAGTTGCAGAGGAAGAGATAAATAGATTACATAATTATGCACAAAGAACCTATACAAATAACAACTTTTCAACCTTCCTATTTATGAGAGATATTTCAATTTTGAAATTCAAATTCATGCAATCCTTTCAGTCGGTAGAGTTTATTTAAATAACATTCACAACAGGTATTGCGAATAGTATTTTATATAAATAACATTCACAATAGGTATTGCGAATAGTATTGTTTCAGCATTGATATAAATAAAATATTACGGTGGTTGAAATATTTGGTGCTTAAATTTGAACAACTGCCAGAACTGAAGTCTTCTTTGTACTATGTATTTTTTTAATAGCAGACTATAAAGCTTTTCCATAATTAAACTTCTCAGATTTATTTGTTATCACTGTAGTTTATATAGTTTATGCTTAGCTGAGTTTAGACGTCAAATTGAACTCTCTCAACTAAATTATTCAGTAGTCTATACACGTCTAGGAAAATGTTTGTTTTTAAGACTTTCCCAACCCTTCGTTCTCGAAGATTTTTGAACATTGCAGTACATCACATACCCATGGTCTAATGTCTATCGTGCTGAGTAGAAGTAGCAGGTCGTTTTCAGCAACTGTAACATTTGTAAAATAGTATTGAAATATGCAAAACATTGAGTAAAAAATGATATAGCATATCTGCTTATTCTACGAGTATCTGCATAATGCTTCAACGTTTCAGTCGCGTAGTAGAAACGTGTCCAAAATCTAGCTGTCGCAATCCAATATAAAAATTGGATCGTGCTCCATACCCACCTATTATTTTCGATATTCAAAATTTTGATTAAAATTCACAGTGTCACTAGTTCGAAGGTAGTCTAATTTTATAGTTGTTTTACTTTGAGGTTGTTGGTACTAAGAATGCATTATTATTTATTATTATGATTACTTGGGCGTTTAAAATGTATTCCATAATCTGATGCAGTCATTAGATACTCACTGCATAAGCAAAACATAACCAAATTAAAACTGTAGGCTACAGTCAAACAGTGTCTGAATCACAGGCCCCTCCTTAAAATGTTAAAGAAACACCAGTAAAATTCAGGCCATTGATTGGCTAATGTCTGGTAGAGCTTTTTGTTAAAAGAAGTTTGTCTCGAGAAGTTCTTACTGTTAGAAAAACAAATTAACATAAGGTAGAAAAGTTTTCGGATCTTTAGGGCGCAATAACTGTATTTCAAGAGTGAATGGGTATGCTAAAGAGGGTGTGTGTTCGACGTATCGATTTACCAACTTGTGAACTTTATCTATAACAATGTTCTTGACATTTCAATTTAAAATTCGTTTGGAGAATACCGCCTCCCGGCCGTATGGAAACCCTGAGTACGTATTGAGATTCCATTAATAACACGCAGATCAAGAAAGTCTTTCGATCAGAGTCTGTCGCGTGGACAAAGCAGATGCTTTTAACCAAAGCTAGTTCAGCATACGGCCTTCGTGTCAGCCTAGTAGTACAATTTATTCAATAAGAAAGATAAATCACTGAAAAAAAATCTCGTTCGCTAGTTCTAAATTTGAAAGAAGTCGCCAAGTTTGGTTAAAGCCATTGGAGCATTGGCTACTACCCGTGACCATGGAGTGCTGCTAGCTGCTAGATTTTTTTGGTAATGTTTTTGTCGCTGTTGCATTTATCAGTTAGCTATACATTAGGAGCGACTCTGGTATCATGAAGAGTCTTTATACCTGAGGTGGCTATTGGGAGATCATTGTACGTTAAGGACAATGGTTACAATTAATATCAAATGAGTTTCCTAAATTGCATTTGTGGTTGTTACAAACTAGTCAGACAAAGATAATAATCAGATGCCACAAATGAGCGACAGTTGTTATCAGATTGCTGGTCAGATAAATAGCAGGTAAACATTGTACGGAAAATAAAATAAAATAAACTACGAAAAATAAACTCAAAAGTTTAAATTAAGAATTTATTTAAATGAAGTAGAAAACTATAAACAGAAGTTTCATCCTCAAATATAATTGGAATGAACAGATAGTTCGAGTCTTATTGCTTATTTAGCGTAAATGTACGATGCTGACGTTTTGCAATTTTTATTGGTATAGTATCATTTCTATGCATTGCGGAACTATATTTTAGTTTCAAATGAAATGAGGTGCATTTCTTTAAAGTAGCTCTTTCGTTGAAGTCCTTTACTTTATGACCAGCAATCGGTCGAAATGTCCTTGATTATATTTCCAATTTCGAAGCTGTCTTTAGTCTTCACATTAGTTTATGACAGGCGATTTTGTCGTCATTACGATACTGGTGTCTTTGCTAAGAAAGATGGCTATCACGCCACTTACATCTCAGAGATCTTTTTTTAAGATCAAGGAAGGGAGTTTAAGATAATTATCATAACTGTGGTGTTCAGAGTCGACCACGAAAGTTGCGCAATTGATACAATACTTCAAAATCAATAAACAAATAAACTCAATTTTAGTGTAACTTCATCAGAGCTCAACTCTATGACGAGAAATAAGTAACTTTGTAATATTTTTAAAACCATTATCTCGAAATTTCAGTTGGTTTTGAAGTAAAGTTCTGTACAAATAAGCTTTGTTAGGCTTTCATTAAAATCGATGCTCATAAATAATTCCTACTCGCTCAGCTTAATACTGAATATTGAATTAATGACTGAGACTGTGTCTAAATTTTAACAAAGACTGTATTATTGTTCTGGTGGGTAATTTTAGAGATAAAGGAAACTGAGACTTCTTACTTCAAATACAATTGAGAATACGAACCCCTCACGTACCCTGGATTTATCCCCTTTATTATTCGCGTTGGATTACTTGTAATAATGCAGAAGAAAAAATAACCCCGCGGCGGGGCTCGTTGATATTTATTTATAAGACTGTCTGACTGACTAGGTTAGGTAGTCAAATGTATTTCTGAGCGTAAATATGAAAGTTCACACGTTATAACTTAACTAACTATTGTTTGCCTCAGCTGCTTTTAATAAGCGAGTCAAATGCAAGCGCATTCATTAATAAATAAGTTTGACTCCGGAGCCGTATATTCAATTGGTTATTCGAGAAGTAATGTCGAATTTCCTATTCTCTATGTCACAACCAAGTATTTAATAGAAATTCGCTCGAAATAATTGTTGAAAAGTCTGCAACTAAATGTTTTATCCAATAAAATGAATCGGAATAATTATGCGTATAGTAATGAAATTGAAGAACCACAACAAGGAGGTCGTTCCACAGCTTGAGCGTGTGTGGGATGAAGTTCCTTTCATATGCCTATGGAGAGTGGTGCGATGATAGAATATCGCATTGGGCATCATGTCAAACAATTCATCTGAACACAAACAATTTAATTGTATAGGCGGCAGAACACACACAGCGAGGCGAAGTCCCTCTTGGTGCTGAGCAGTTCCACATCGCCTGCGAGTAAGGAATTGTCGACGAGCTTCAACTGTCTATGCTATCTAATTTTCCTAAATTCGACAATATCTGAATCAATATTGTATAGAAGTCAACATAACCTTCAGTTCCATTTCGTCTGTATTTCAGTTGATTACTTATCTTGAATTCAAATCACAGTTTGCAAGTATATTTTTCACAACACTCAGTTCGCAATTTTCTGTCCTTGCCAAGCTTTTTCTGAAGTTGTAGATATATTTTAGATACGGTACATCTCAATTTACAAAACAGGCACGACCTAAAATTTTGGCTTGCTGTTGTCATACTATCTAACGATAAAATTTATCAGCTACCCGAAAACATTGTAGCCTTTTTGCGCTTTGAAATTTAATTTGTTTGCAGCGATTGTAATTGTCGCTTAAAGTAAATAATGGTGCTTGTTAGGTTTTATTTTATAAAGACAATAAAGGAATCAACCTAATTACTTGAACACTTCATTCTAACTCTCGTTTTATGTGTGTTATGAATCATCTGCTAAATAATATTGCACGTATTTGTTTATATCTACTAAATCTTCCGCTATTGACCCTAGATGAGAATTGCACTGGTGACCTGGAATACAGGATTCTTCCTAGTTTGGGCACCAGTCTCCCACATGAAATGGTATATAATATTAAGTCAACTCGTATTCATGTAAACAATATTGTGGTGAGAAAATAAACAAGTTTTTATTATTATTATTATTATATAAGGTAATGGACAAACAAGACTACATCCAAGTGGTTAAACAGTCTATGAACTTCTGTCACACCTCTTCCTATTGAAAGAAGAGGGAGAGGGAAAATAACCAACTCAGATCAGGGACCTCGCAACTTCCTTTACAAACGAAAGCAGTAAGAGATTTACTTGTTAAAGTTGTCGATATAATACGTTAGGTGACACTGCTCAAGTCAGTCCATTCGCGCTGCCATGATGGCTGACATGGCTGACATGACATACCCGTAATATACACCAACAAAGAGTTAAGATTATTCTAATAATTTTCTTTTATATATTCCGACTTCCTTAATCATTATATTTTATTATAATACACCGTCGTCTTTCATTACACTTACCGTGTTTCTGACTTTAAATGCATTAAACAAATTCAATTTAAATTATACTCAAAATTCAGATACTTACCAAAATTTAACTGTTGCGCAAATTATATACTCTCATTGTAATTAGACTTTGTTCGTAGAACTAAACTCACTGGAACAAAATTCAATTTACTTAAAGGCAAAGCGTTAAACATCGAGAAAATTATGTTGAAAGTTAACCGAAGGAAAAGGAGTTGCTGCGGCCTCTATTGTTTTCACGACCTGATTTTTTTCTCTTTCACTTCCAAATAAAACTGTTGCGTCCAGGCTGCCATCGCCCGTTCGCTACAGTTCTCTTGTAGGAGCACTAGTAAACTTTATTGTCCTTAGTATCTTGTTTGCAGTGTTTGCGAAATCGTTCACTCGGATTGCAATCGCTTTGAATTCGTATTGCACTCAGATCTTCTTCACTACTTTTCATTAAATATAGTGCGCCCCAAGAGAGAGTAAGTTTTGTTGGATTAGCAGGTTTTCTTATTGAAATGAAGATGGCAGTTGAATAAAGCATTTTTAAGTGTTCCTAGTTTACAGAAGTCAGTTAATCTACTAGATATTTCGTTTATTTCACTTAACCTGCCACATTTTTAAGCTTCAAGAAACTGATAAATCTTCAGATCGAGATCGATTTATTGTAGTCTTTTTATTGAAATAATATTAGATAATTTAAATTATTGTCTTTTCTTACCGTACCTTCGTAGTCTTGATATCCCCGAAGGTATATAAAGGTAGGTTATATATGATTCTGCAAAATTTTAATAAAATACTTTGCCATATGATTTGCTTGCCACATTTATAGAACTTGGTTGATTATGTTAATACCTACGTACGTAATGGTAGGTCCTTTCAACAATGAACTTTTAACATAAATAATTAGCTTATTCGTCATCACTGCTAACACACTAAGTTACTTTGAGTTCGTCCTTGCCAAAATTACTGCGCATGTGTTGGTTCAATTACTTCCATGTCTACAGTTAATCTCCGAGCGGTACGAACGTGCACGACTTAACGTTACCGCCAAACAATAGAGTATAAGTCCTGAGTAACTTTCAGACAGCAAATATCCTAGTGAATCTGTATTATCTCACTTCTATACAGTTTACTGTAAATTTAGAAGAAGAAAGAAGAAAGAAAATATGTTTTATTTAGAAAATTGCTGTAACTTAAAAATACTATAAAAAGTTAACATTAATTATGCTTGTTTCAAAGCTTTTATGAAACATTGTGTCTCACATTAGTTGATACTGACGTACGTACTTTTGCGTGCCCCAGACTGTGTGCTTCTTCTTCTTTTCGTGTCAACGATTCATTTATAAATGACTACATTGTGCTGGTCATTAAAAACATTTTTACGTAATTTGTTACATTCATTTTCAATATAACAATAATTTTAGAAGCTGTATCACTAGATTACAGGCGAATGGTGGTGTGAGTGAGCACCCTAAGGGTGTAAATGTTGAGTTGAATGTATAATTATACTAGGTATATTGTCAAATTAGAAATTCTGAATGGTTTACGACATGATTTTATACTGACGGCATGAACTGAGTTTTACGTTCAATCCCAAGTTGAATATATTACTGCAATAATTTTGATAAATACTCCGGGGCATTTGATAAAATATTGTTATCGTTGTCATGATTTTAATTCTCTTGTGCCGCGTTAACCTGAATAATATTTTAAAGAGAAAATAGTGTTAACAGTGATAGCAGTTTCTTGAGAATTATATGTAGCAGCCATGTATATGTATGATAACTAATGATACTTTGTTATAATAGTATTTTAACGACTTGTTCTGGTAATATAACCGGAACGTGGATATTGAAGTTCTTCAACAGCTGATAGTACCTACCTACTACTTTTTAAATGGCACTTTTTTAATTTGTTGTTTGACTTATTTTATGTCTATTACTTTTGAGAACTAATAGTCATGTTGCTGAAATAGATTACAAATTGATTTAAGTGTTACAAGTTAAATAGCTATATACTTGTTAACTTGTTTTTAAAAGAACTTGTAGTCTGTTTAATGTCTGTACGACTAATGTTTCTTTGTCGTGTATTTATGGCGCTGTTCTTTTCGTATTTACATTGTTTAAAGCTCTTTTTGCAAAATTGTTTCACGCCCTTGTGAGCGAAGTTCTTTAATGTTTGCGATGTTACATTTTGTTCACCTTTAATTTTTTGTTTTTTTACAGATTTATTTAAATAAATCAAGATAACGCACACAGCAATGGTATTAGCTACCTTTACGCTATTGAAACGGTCTTGGAATAATATTTATATATTCATTTATATATCCGTTCCAACCACTGCAAAGCCTAACTCGAAAACCAACTCTTTTCTATCCCTTGTATCTAATTAAAATTTTCACAGTCCATGAAATAATTAATGTGATAATAAAATCAGCACCGTAATACATTGGACATACCTAAATCATGAATAAATTTGGTGCACAATAATTAATTAAGCAATGGCTTTTTTTTTTCGTGCGGAAATCCCCTCGGATACCCCCCTGCCGGAGCCGGAAGGGGAGGTTATGTCGGACTCGAACCGACTAAAACCGCACGCCGACTGTGGGTCTTGGTACTATGCCGGAGGTGAGGTTGTCGTCGACATATCCCTCGCACCCCGGCTGACCCAGGGCCATCTCTTACGGTCTGGCCCTCCTCAGGATGGGAGACAACGGTGTCCCCAACTCGCCCCCGGAATGGGAAGACGCGCCTTTTAGCGCGCCGCCGCCGTGGCCTGCTTCTGCTGGGGTGACAGACGGCTCCACCCGTCACCCCCAGGCCCGCGCTCATGGGGGACGGAGGTCAGTTAGTGCCCTCCGATGCCCGAGTTGCCTGCGCGCGCGGGCTGCGCGATCCGCGAGCCTCTCTCGCTCGCGCCGAATGAAGCAATGGCAAATAAGATCAGTTAGATAATAATTATATACCGTAAACTATAATTCAATCAACATTTATCAAATATATATTGTTGTCATTAACCCAATTCACGCAATTAACATACATTACAAATTCAGTTTAATTAATTTATTATAATTTAGTAGTTTGAGATTATTTTGATCATAGCGTAAAAATCGGGAGTGGATCTTTGGGGCCCGAACCTATATTATTTGCAAACCAGTAAAACTGCTGCAAGAGTGGCTCTGGCGTGATTCTCTCGGGGCTGGTGACGAACAGTCCCGTAAAAACAATATAAACCAAATTGAAGAAGATAGGAACAGAATTGCAGACCCCAAGCACCTGTATACGCGCATAGTTGTTTGGAAAACAAATTGATGTTGAATATAGGAAAGGCGGAAGGTGGTGGATCGGGTGAAATAGCGCACATTGGGAGAGACCTGTCTTCAGCAGTGGACATCGGGGGCTAATTGATTGATTATTAGGAGTAACGGAGGCTGTCAAAATGATAAATCAATGATTTAATTAATATGAATTATTGAAACTGTTACATATTTACAGTTGACATATTTTTATTGTAATTTAAAATGAACACATACTTAATGTACAAGCTCATGTTAACTTAGTAAAGTAGTAAAGCATGTAAAAATACCCATATGCTAAGCATAATGGATCTATATTTGAAAATGGCTACCATTTTTCATGGTAAAAAGTGCAACTCCACATAAAGTACTTTAATAATAACAGCTTACTGTAGTACGGTTGCCGAATCCCAAATGTCAGGTATGGTGAGCACAAATTAACCGTCACTTGAGATTCGGCGCTCGACCAGTTTCGTAACCGTAGGCAACTAATGAAAATGAAAATACCACATGGAACATAACAAATAGTTGGTTAGATCCTATTTCCTATTGATTTAGCAATACCGAATAGTTGATAGGACGTTGACATATTATCGGTATAAGCGTTAAACTTAAATTAATAATGATATATCATTATTTTATCGCCCCGGACTTCGAGTTGAAGGCCTCGGTAACTAGGATCTACGCAAGGATGATAAAGATGATGTTTTGCTATTATACTATATTGTAATATGTATCATTCAATTCTTTTCAATTAATATTTTATTACAAATGTTAATGAAAATGAGTCGATCGTAAGAAAATAAATTACTTATATCTGAAATGGTATCATTTAGGGCCGGCGCCCACTGCCGGCACGGCACGGCATAGCATGGCAAAGGATTTTTTTACTAATCAAGTTATTTTGAATTTTATTCCAGTGACTTTAGAATTCATGTTACTTTATTTCGTCAAACGATGCCGCGGCAGGCTCCGGCATGCCGCGGCATACGTTCGGTGCAAATATGTATTTGTATGCATGAATATGAATATTTGCATTGGTCTGGGTGTTTCTATCCTTCTAATATCTAATATTATAAAGGCGATAGTTTGTAAGTATCTGAGGATGTCTATTACTCTTTCACGTAAAAACTACTGAATGGATTTAAATGAAACTTTACAATAATACTTATAGCTTATACATCAAAATAACACATAGGCTATATTATTATCAGAGATGAACGGGATCAGACTTCCACGCGGGCAGAGCCGCGGGCAACACGGTTGTATAATATTATGTATTTACAAAAAAAAATGTGTGAAGTATGTTTATAGGCATTCTAGAACCAATAACACAAGCTAGTTACGCCATGCTTACTTTGGGTCTAGATAGCGTTGTGTAGATTGTCCTACAACCTACAATATTTATTTATTTCATTCCTCCTGATGCTAGAGTAGATAGCGGGGCTTGGCCACAGCCGGCCGCGGCATGCCACAGCCCGCCGCGGCATCCTTTGCCATGCCGTGCCGGCAGTGGGCGCCGGCCCTTAGTCTCCATTGAGCGTAGACGCGAGGTTAAGTAGAAATGAAAATTATATTTTATCCCCCTCAGTCGCATCCGCACAAAGGATTCACTTTGAGAACGCTAATTAGACAAATCTAGTCGAAAACAAAGCCCAATCTTGAGACATTTATGATAACTGCGTAATGGTTTATGACATTATTTTAACAAATAATGAACAGCTTACAGGCTATTGTCGTAGATGTATCTCCCGAACTTCTCACGAAACCAACTAAATATTTTCTCGTTTTTTTTAATAATTTGACCTGCAGAAAAAAATCTGTTATCAATTTGATTTTTTTCAGCTTTTAGAAAAAAAAAACCTGTTAATACTGCAAATTTTGTATTAGATTTTAAATGATTGATAACTTACAGTACACCCACTACTCTCTAAGAGTATTTTACTTTCCTTATAGTTTAACCCTTAATTGATAACGTCCTTGAAAATCATTAGATACCCTGCGCCAAATGTCACCATTGTATATAAAATTTATCGCACCATTTAGATCCCTGCCGGCTTCTTGGCTATACCTTTAGCTTGATAGCCCTGTTGTATCGTCAGCGTGACATCTTTACAACTTAATGGTATCTTCTAGCTCTTTTTTATTATTTTCACATGTAATTGTGCTTATAAATAATTACTTATGCTTTTCTTTATTTCTGAATACTAGACACTCTGAACTGTCACTCGAGAAACAATAAAATACGAAAAGCTGCAACCAAATATAAAAAATAGATCATTATATCTAAAATTCATAAGTTATTATTACATACATATATTCATAAAATCACGCCGGTTTCCCATAGGGGTAGGCAGGGATCAAGGATCTCCATTTGCTACGATCCTGACATACTACTCTCGCTTCATTCACTCTCATCACATTCTTCATGCATGCTCGTCGGTTTAGGGTACTCCTGACCTGCCCCTTTTCTAAAACTTCCCCGATTTGGTCCAGGTATGTGCACCTAGGTCTTCCCCTACCGACGGACCCTCCACACTCGCCTCATACACCTGTTTCGTTAGTCTTCTTTCATTCATTCTCTCAACATGACCGAACCATCTTAACATTCCTTTCGCAATTCTCGTCACTACATCTTCTATCACTCCACATCGCTCTCTTACCACGCTATTTCTCACTCTATCTCTCAAGGTCAATCCACACATACTTCGCAACGCACGCATTTCTACTGCATTCAATCTGCTCTGATCCTTTTTTGCCACACCCAACTTTCGCTACCATACATAAGAGTAGTAAGTTATTATTACAACAAATTAATTTTAAATTGATACATTTTTAATAACTACAATGTTTAATAACTACATTTAAATTTTTGAATCGGAGGATAAAGTCGTGTCCTAGTCCCCTCGTCAAAACGTGCGTGCTCATTAAATTATAATTCTTTTACTTTTTACTAATCCCTGATACAAAAAACTTCAACAATCGACTAGATTCCAAACGTTCATTCAAAAGAATTCAGAGGTCTCTATTACAGTAATCGTTCTTATTGAAGTACATAGTACTCGTATATTTTAGATCCGGGTATTGAAATTTGGTGCCGAGAGTCTGAGAGAAATCACTGAAGTATTTGAAGAATCCCCAGTGAGTAATAACTGAGTGAGCGTTGATTAATGACCGTCGCTCTGGGGGGTGTCAAAATGTTCCGGTGTCCCTTTACAGTGCAGACACTCATTCCTTTGTATTGTGACGTTTATGGTCACTAAGCTCGCATTCTTTTACACGCTTTGGTTATTTTTAAACATTTATCTTTGAGTTCGATGTTACACCGAGTGTAAAAGGTCTCTCCATCATTACAGAATGAACCTCTTCAAAAATGTTCTATTCACATTATCAGAACAAACATTTTAAATATAAAACTATACATTATTTGAACTCACATTTCACATACGCTGGCTTTATAATCGTACCTAGAGTGATTATAATTCTGGGCAAACTATTTCTTCTTAAAGCTGTGATAAATTAGACTTGATGAAGCTTTACTCTGATTAATATGCTTGGCTTGCGTGTTTGAAAGCAGAAAAGAATTGCCATACGTGACTGAATTCATTAAACAAATTTTGCTACATTTTACTGGTTTGGCTTTTCTCCAACTAGAGCTGATAGAGTAGCATGTAAACTAACCTGCAATGCTGTGGTGTCATTGCTGATATAAGACATTTTGTTATTGCTGATAGTGTGTTATGTATATTTTGTTCATTTAAATAAAGTGACAACTGAAAATATTATGTGTACTGCTGCGGTTACTCTTTATAGTAGCCTCCGTGGCGTGGCGGTAGTGCACGCGACTGCCACGCAGGAGGCGCGGGTTCGATTCCCGCTCAGTGCAAATATTTGTATGCATGAATATGGCTATTTGCATTGGTCTGAATGTTTCTATATATAATATGTATGTATTTACAAAAAAAAAAAGTATAATAAGTATGTTTATCCGCATTCTAGATTCCATAACACAAGCTATAAAAGCTTACCATGGGTCTAGATGGCGTTGTATAGAATGTTGTGGAATATTTTTTATTTTTTTATTTTTTAATTTTTATAGATTTCTATAATACAGTAAATTATTGAGCTCGTTTGGTCGCATTTTCTCATTTTCACTCATAAATAATCAGGGTAATAAAATTGAGGTCATAAATTGGAATCAAAACATTTGGGTCATAAATTTTGGAGTCATAAATTTCAGGTCATAAATATTAGGAATCATAAAATTCAGGTAATAAATATTTTGAATCGTAAAATTCAGGTAATGTATTTTTGAAACTTTTGTGAATCATTTATATTGAAGAACTTGTCCCTCTTGACTTTGATCTTGAATATCATTTACTACTAGCTCACAGATAATTTAAAAAAAAAACTCAATATATACACATATTTCAAACGTCTGTAATATCAGAGTAGTGTAGAGTATTAGACAGCGTGTTTTTTTCTTACGATTTTGCATTAGCTCAGCACATTTAATTTCCTCTTCCAATCAGTTCGATGTTTGAAGCAATGGTTTTAGACATAATCCCATAGAGACGCATCTGCTTTGAATTGGCTATCGTAAAATAAATTATTCACTAACTTGAACTATTATACAAATTGCACTACTAAACTTGGCGGTTAAGCGATTAATCCGTAGTCTGCTTACACTGCACATGTTCCACGATCGTAATCTCTCCAAGCACGAAGTAATCAAGTATTTATATAAACTGATTCAAAACTTAAATCGACTGCAGTTAATTTCTGATGTGTTCGTTTAATTAAGCTTGTATTGCTATTGGTGAAAGGTGGGTGTTAAGTCACTTCTGCCTAACCCTTCGGGGATAAAGGCGTGATTGTATGATGATGATCATAATTGCTATTTGTATAAACAAGCTGATTTGAATATACTGACTATTTCTTATTTAAAAGTTTTTGATTCATCAAGAGAACAAAGGTTCTTGGTGAATCAATAAATCTCAAGAAGTCACGCTAACGTAATCGTCAATGTTAAGTGTTCCTGATTGCGTCTAAGGCTTGCAGTTCCGAACCTGCGGCAATCCGATGTTCCATCTTAGTCTTAACAGTGAATATAAAAGTTAGGTAAGTATCGAAATATCAACAGGTTTTTAATAGAATTCCGTAGGTTTATTCAGTATCATGTATTCGGCTATAGTAAATGGGTTTGGTATGTAAATCAAGAACGAAATAAATTTGTTACACATGTTCTTTATAAATTATTCTATTAGTTACCGTTTCATTTCACTGCCTTAGGGAGAATATATGGTTAGAGCTATTTACTTGTTCATCGTGTAAGTAATTTGGCGTATAGTGGCAATTATATCAGTCGCCTTAATTTCATCAGAACGAAAAGACTTCAAAATTTATGCTTCTACTACTAATGCAAGCGGTTGTCATAGCTTAGTATTCGCTTCGCGCACTCCAGCAAGTAATTCATACCCGTATTTTATGCCAAAGGTCATGTTAGTTTAATAGTCTGCGGTAATTCGAGTAAGCAAAGTAAATGGCCCACTATTCCTCAGTCTATTGCTGGGGCTGCTATCTCCTTCTTTTGCTTACTTTGGCGAGAGAGGTGTAACGTTTTGGATGTACTTATTAATATATCTGTGTATTTTCCGTATTCATCATTCTCTTATCAAGTATAATGGTCTCCCACGTCCCAACACAATGTTTGCCCGACTGACCTTTCAGAGTACCTTGTGTTATATCCTATCCTAGTGTTATCTGTTGGATAATACCCGCCTATTCGGATTCTAATTTTTTAAGAGTAGCTCAGCACGACTATTCCATTACCATAAATTCTTATTTTTTGGCGTTGAACCTTGTGGATTTCCATTTACGTTCTGTGCCTTTTGTACAAATATTAATTTTGTTTCTTTTTTAACATCTTGGTAAATTTTTTTTATGTCAAACTTGGAATTATATGTTATGTTAGCAAATTAAGAATATATGACTTCATTATGTTATCTGAAATGTTACTGAACTTAATAATTGTTGCTTCCGGGAAACCGGAGATGTCCTAGGGTCAGCCGTGGAGCAAGGGAATTTTTTACATCCAATTGTAATAAATATAAAATCTATATTGCTGTGTATGTATTATAAGACATATTACACTGAACCACCCAAATCTAAACTGAGCATAGCTTGTTCCATAGATTCTAGAAATTCGATAATTATGAAAATAGATATGCATTAGAATTTTAATATCAAATTGTAATAATATCATTTTAACCACCAATTCAATTCGTTAAATACTAAAATCCCAATGCATAAAGCGAATGGGATTCACTGAATTATTCCTTCCTTTCTGTGCCCTAGCTCAGGAAAATTGGGTCAAGGTGCATGACAAATTATATCTCGGCACAAAGCTCCCGGACTGTGCAAATATGTAAAGCCTTTTTCCAAATGTAACGCTTTTTTCTGGTGTACCGAGATTGTGTATTTCATTGTTGGTTTTGCTCTTGGAGCTAAATGAATATGTATTTGCGAGATTCAAACATATGCCTCTCGTACTTACACTGACAACGTCTTGTGTTATTGTAGTTGATGTGCGTAATTTTACCCGCAATAACGGAGGAAGAATGTGATATGGCTTGCAAAGAGGAAGGAGGTCATATATTATGTTGGTATATATGTACCTATATACCTATTATTGAATTACCCGACAAGTGAAAAAACGTCGTTGTGCCCTCAAACAGGTTACATATAAAAATCTGTTTTGAAATACAATTTAGGGACAGTTTCAACAAGATGCTAGCTGAGACAAACAATGATGAAACAACCCCAAAAACCAAAAACTGCTTACCTACGTATTAAAAGCTGCCAGCGATCCGAAAAAGAAAATAAAAATAATGGTGGGTATGGAGTACTCATTGATTTTCCTTGGTAATGAATGAAAAATGCGATCTTGACGTACGTCGGTACACAATTTACATGTTTCGGAAATGCTCGTAAAACAAACGTTAAATAAATTAAATTGAAAGGAGCTCTTGCCGTTAGGACAGATTTGCAAAGGCGGCCCCTTCAACAGCCGCCTATAACAAACCCCTGTGCGTCTCCTGGCGCGGTGACCCGGAACGGATGCGGTTCAATTTGTAGACAAAATTATGTACGTAGAGGAACACAGTATGAAATATAGCGGGGCTATGTAACGATCACTCACATTTATTATTATAATCTGTATTTTACGACATATAAATAGAGTTCTGAAAACTTTTGTATTAAAAAAGTGATAAAAACTGTGCCCCATTGGGGTAAATAGGCCAAACTAATGACAGGAATAACTTTCCATTGACTGATGAGGCCTACAAACTGGAAGATCAGGTTTATCTGTTTAGCACTTTGCACAAGCTACCCTGGGGATTGTGTCTTTTCATGTACATTTGGTAGGTACAATTTAAGAAGTACTACTACGCTCTCCCAGTAGCGTTTGTTGGAGAAAAAATTACGACTGTAGTAATATTTCTATGACGTATAAAACATAATTTATCATACCGGTATTGAGAAAGCAGTATTGATTTTGGTCTGCTTAGCCTGAATAAAATATGATCGTACGTCAATGGTACTGACACCGGTCACTGGAACATTAAAATTCGACAATGGGCGCTATTCTGCAAGTTATGTGAGAAAGTGAGCAGTTCCTTAACCGATAGGTATAGAGAGCTATTAAACTCTGAAATAAATAATTTCCTAAACCGATACTTTACCTGATTAATCTTAACAGGTTATCCATTATATTTAACATGCAATATTTGTGTATTTGCACGCTAAATTAGATTCCACTTATGATAAACATCTATGTCCAGACCTGGTGGCGTCTAGGATTAGTTTCATATAAAGGAACTATTTATTCTTTAAACTAGTTGACCCGGCGAACCTCGCGCCGCCAATTTTTTTCCACCCGCGTGGCGTTCGATCCCGTTCCCGTTGTACCCTCTACTATATTAAGAATGTATTATAAATTTAAACCTTCCTCTTGAATTACACTATCTATTAAAATAAACCGCATCACAATCTGTAGCGTAGTTTTGAAGATATAAGCATGCATAGGGATGCGGAATGCGATTTTGCTTTATACTATGTATTGTAGTGATAAACCGGTTTTACTATTGATTCTCATAAAATAATTATTTTCGGAAACATAGTATAATACAACAAATCCAAATATAATCTATTTATTTACGTGTATGTATTTTCGGTTCGCATTTGATTATTAAATGGTATCATTTGGTACGCGTATGTATTTTACAAGTCTTTCTTTTTTTTCACTAAGAAATTATCTGAATACACAAAGATTTTACCCAATGACGTATATTAGGTACAGTCAAAATTGCCTAGATAGGCTATTATGCTGAATAGAATGTAGCCCACAAACAGCTGCCAATATACATACAAATAGCGTGTAATACACCAATGGTATGTCGAGCATCTGGAATATTGATTAGGAATTACGGATTGAAATAGCCGGTCTTGGATGACCGAGATGCCAGTATTAGTGTGACGGATATTGCGCTTGTAACACCTGTGGCTATTGAAGCCTGCAATATTAAATAACATTTGTAATTTAGAACCAACTTACCGGGGACTAACTACATACCTACAATTTTTTTACGGTTTATGGTATACTTAGATAGAGAACTACAATCTCAATATACACAATAACGATCATTACAACGCGGTGGATGAGGCCGTAGTGGATGTTTCATTAAATGATCATAATATGACGATCACCTGTCAAAATTCACTTATGGTAAAATGCCCACTTTTGATGAATCATAAATGTTGCTCATTTATGTTTCATATATGAACATCATCTTATTTGACAGTTTTGTATGAAAATGAGTAAAATGGTCGAAATATATGAGCCATTCAAAATGTCAAATTCGTGACGTATTAGATGTTACTGTGGACTAACATTTATTCTTCATTTTGGTGTTTTCATTAATCATGGTTATATTATTAAACCTCACTGAGATGTTTAGGACCCTTTGTTTTATTTAGCCGCGGTTGGGCTCTCACCACACTAAAATAACAACTGCCATACGTGAGTAAGTGCGGCCAACCTCACCATGTCAGTCGATACACCTGCTGATTAACGGCCGAGGTTTTGGCGCTAAGTTTTATCACAGGTTAGGTCAGAGTTGCTTCTGCAACTTTGAGGACAGGGTCGTGGCGATGACTCCCTTGAGGGTGAAAAGTATTAAAACGCAGTATGTTAAACAGATAGTAATTTATTTAAAACACAAAACAAAGAACAGAAAAATATTCATATACTGGGTTTTTAAATAAAACATGAAAACACAATCAAGATTGTTTATGTTTAGCCTATCTTAACGGAGTATAGGTTTATTATTATGTTGGAGAATAAAAAAAACTCTTTATACAATTAAAAAACCTTACAAATTATATTTTTCTATACAAATTACATAAGAAAGATCTATTCAGATTCAGATTCAGATTCATTTATTTGCATTTTTTTTTTTTTTATACAGGACTCGTCAATTTGACTTCACCTCGCCTGATGTTAAGCTAAAGGCAAAGTCTCGGAAGGAGGGTCACCATCGTAAACATTTACCATGTTAACAGTGGTGGCACTCAGCTTGACGGCCTCATTAGATGCCTTTTCACGCCCCGCTTAAAGGACCCAGGACTGTAGGAAGAAGGAAACACGTGAACTGGCAGGGAATTCCAGGCCTTAGTGGTGCGGCATAGGAATGAATCACTGAAACGCTTGGTTCTAGCAGGTATACTCTGCACCGTAAATGGATGACATCTTAGCCCTGCACGTGTCGTCCTGTGAAGGAAAGGGGAGGGTGGGACTACTTGGAAGAGCTCGTCAAAACATTCACCATGGTAGAGACGGTAGAAAACTGCCAAAGACGCAACATCTCTACGCATCTGCAAAGGCTCGAGGGTGTTCGTGAC
Source organism: Eilema sororculum (assembly GCA_914829495.1). NCBI lineage: Eukaryota > Metazoa > Arthropoda > Insecta > Lepidoptera > Erebidae > Eilema > Eilema sororculum. The sequence goes on along the minus strand of OU618545.1, from coordinate 6,677,336 downwards.
CTCAGGATCCCCAATAATGCGGACCGCACGTCGCTGCAACCTGTCGAGAGCATCTAATAAGTACTTTGCGGAGCCGTCCCAGAGATGTGAGCAGTATTCCACGCAGGAACAAATTTGGGTCTTATATAGAAGACACCGCTGCTCCGGCGTGAAAAAACGTCTCACTCTGTTCAGGACTCCGAGTTTACGCGAGGCTGATTTGATGATACTCTCGATATAGTTTTTGTTATTCAGTTTGCAGCGAACATCCATACCGATTGCATAAACATTGGTTACATGGAAGTTGTTACATGGTCATTGCTTGTTACGGTGCCGACATGTTTTTCCCAGAGAGGCGTACAAAATTTATTGTTAGACAAAAAAAAAACATTACATTAAATTATGAGCCATGCTGTCACAATTAAAAACATTACAATTAGTCACAAAAAAAAAATTAAATGTCATTCATGTCAATAATTTAATAATGTCAATATAAAAAATATCAAGTTCCCAAAAATAGATTGTAATAAAAAAGTAAAATGTAGCTAAGAATGACATGCATTGTTTTAAAATTTATTTATAATTTAGAAATATAAAAAACAGTATCCGACCGACCGGTATTGCTTAAAGGGACCAAGACACCAGTGGTTAGGGTTATATTACTATTACAATTAAATAATGGAGGAGCAGTAATTTGCTGATTGTTGATTTCATGGTGTTGGAGTATAGTTCAGTCCATACATGTCACTACTATTGTTTACTGTTCACTAGTTATTTATGTAACCAACACTTGAAGGTGGTTAGCATCGCAGCTGACACCACTTCCTCGGGTAATTTATTCTATAGTTGCACAACACAGTTTTGTAGAAAGAGGCAAGAAGTCAAAGAATGTTGGTGTGAGCATGAGAGTGAGGTTTGTTCACTATGTCCCTATTATAACTTTGTCTAACTCTTCTTCCTATTATCGCCATTCTTCTCACTCTGTACCATTCATAAGTAAGATTTTCTTCACAAATGTCTGGTGGCTTTCACACGATTCTCTTGGTTCACATTACTTTTAGATCTAAGATTTTCTAGCTCATTACTTGAAAGTGTCACAGAAATCCTCCGAATGTGAACTACAGGCTCCTCCTGGTGTGTATGTCCTGTATAGATTCGTGTGTTATTTCTAGATCCGTCTGTTTCCCATCAATTAGTAGATTGTTCTCATCGCTGCCGCTCCATCACTGCTCGTGGATAATTTCATTGTCCCACTCCGCTTTTCACCTGTTTCGTACCCGTCGCTAATGCTATAATGTGCTATGTTTTCATTTATATCGCCTTCACTCAGCTTTCGCGCTGCCCATTCAATGTTTTTTGCAGCTAACAAACTTGATAAATTATTATTGACAACAAACAACAAACAATGATAATTGACAAGACAAGACAACATTTTTTTTAAAGTTATGTCAGGCAAAAATTGCCACACTAAAAATAAAAATATAAATAGAAATCATATTTGTAGTATTTGCTTTATTGTTACTTCAATTAATGTTTATTAGATGGGAAATCATTATCTATTGGTATTAATATAGATCATATGTAATTACTACCGTTTTACGCTGTATTAATGGCAAAATCTTAATCTAGGAAAAACCGCACAAGTACGATTCGGTGTGTCTCTATATTTTTTCTTCATAGTAACATTGTCACTAGAATATGATCATAATTTCCTTCATATTTGAGATGACATATTATAAAACGCGACCATTTTACGGTCTTTGAAATATATCATCTACTAATCTGCAAATGAATGTCATTTTAGGTGAAAAATCCAATACGGCCATTTTAGGCCTGCAGATACGTTGAAAGCAAGATGAATAAAATGTAACAATATTTAGATTTTGCGAATTTTACTATTATTCTACTCTACAATTAAATTGAACAAGAATTTATTCGAATTGTGGTGAATTGTAAACTGTTGTTAAAATTAAATTGTTGTTAACCCGCTGCACATATAATTCGGTTTGTAACATATTTCAATAAATTCTACATTTTAGTAGTGTTATCTACTTTGTTAATATTCCATGTATTCGCATGTTTTGCATTCGTATACTGGAACCAGGGCAGCTCTACTCTCATTTCATCTGTTATGTTATGTAACCCAGTTCGAGCCATCAATTTTAAAATTTCCAATGTTATAAGTATGTAGCGCCTTTACACGGTGCTTATGAAGTCACCTTCAACAAAGCAACATCGTTAGATCAGATGATGTATTGCCAACCTTGTACCGGCTCATACGCTTTCAAGGATAACGCTTTATATCTTGCTCCATTGCAATCTCTTTGAAGTACACAAAAGAAACAATTTTTCATGGACCAACCGACTCCTGTCTTCGAAAAATAATGTTTCATTTTCCACTCGATATTGTTTTGTAATTGAACTGTGGAACAACAATTGGCGCTTTATTTTAGCTTTAAATCTTGCAAGGTTTATATGTTCGGTAGATAATGGGAGGCTATGATCATTAATGGACGGATACAATCATTATGATAATGACAACAATGATAAAATTTCACCATCTTCCTAGCAATTTGTTTTTTCGAGAGCGTCTGCCATATGACCTCCCAACTTAAAAGGATAGCCTGCAGGAGAGCCTCGTCCGTGATTTAGCACAGCATATTTGCAAGAAATGAAATACGTAATATCTGTACGTACCAGATAATTTTCGTTTGATACTTTTCCACTTTCGTATATAACCTAACGTTATATGTATACCTACCTAACTTCATATTTGTAATATGTGATTCTGTTTCAGAAGAAAAAATAAAAGCCAAAACTAATCAAAACAAAATAAAAAAGAAAAAGTTGGAAAACATTTCACAAAACGTGATTTGTTCAAGAAACTTGAATGTTTCAAACATTGGTTTGTTATTAGCCTTTGTAAGCCGCCGGATCCTTACGCGTAGCCGTAATACTTCAAAGTTTCTGTTTTAGTTCTAAACTAATGAGGTATTCGTATGAATGCCCTGCGGGATCAACCGGACTGGGTTGTAGGATGCCTAAACTATGAACTAGTGCCTAAACTAACATCTCTGACGTATATTTATTCAAATAATGTGGGCGTAGCGGTAAAATATTCCACTGTTATTTTATGTTAAAAGTCACCGGTTCGATCCCTTCTCCGTGGTAAAATATACAAACTTTTTCAGGCACACGCCTGAATGTCTTTTTACAACTACTCTAACGAGCAAAGTGAGATTATAGACCAAATATAAAAGATAGACGTCTCTGAAATTTAACCTCATAGTATAGCGTTATATATGCTTTCTAAGAACCGTTTGGAACACATAAAACTGTCGTATCCTAAATGCAAGTCTGATTGCTTTATATATCTTTTATTATCTCTACGCGCTCATTACAGCTTTAAAGACTTCTCCATGCAGTATTACTTGAAGCGTGAAGTAAATATAATTTCAGTAACTATAGTTCTTCCAAGGTTTCCTTACTTATGTTTGTACATACAATTTTGTCACATTTCCACGTGTCTTTAACGATTATTCAGTTATGCTGAATAAAGAGGTTGTCTAAAGAAAAACTGTTTCTTCAAAACGTTTTCATTCTCCTGTTTATCCAAGCCACTTACATATTTTGGCACTAAAATTTCAATAGGTCTTGTATTATTCATAAACACTTATAGCTGTAAAGCTTAAACTAGTCCCCTGCCAATAGTCAGTGTGACATCAAAAAAACACAAGCAGAATGCTGGTAGGTGATTTTTGAACATCATAACCGATCGAACGCTGTATCGACGACTCGACTGTCCATTTCCTGCTGACGATTGCCACTTGCTCGTCAACAATCACGTTAAACGATTGACTTTTATGATGGAATGATTTGTTTAGAACTGCAGGTTCGTTTTAAAAAGAGTGTAAGTTGTTAAATACATAGGCATATACAGACACGTCTTGGTTTCATACCTATTGGGATAAACGAAGGGTTACATTTCTTCGCTTCTTCATATCATAATGGTTTTCCTACTATCTTGCCGGTATCTGGTATTTTTAACCTACATCTCCTCAAAATGTCTTCATTCTAATTGACACACGTACGGCCTTTGCCTGATTAGTTATAAAATATTATAAATTAATACTGAAAACATTTTAAACATTTTGTTCTAAAAACTTCTATAATATTTATCGACTGTATTCCTAGCCTGAAAGACAAACTCTTTTTGTTTGAATAATTTCCAATTTACCAGCATGTTCTGGTACCGATTAATTACTGTACTTCTACAACGCTGGCGTGGGCTGTCCCTAGTGGGGGTCCTAACCCATATTTAATTAAATTTAAAATTCTTCAAGGGCCTATCTGCTTGTTAGACCCATGTCCCCATATAAACTTCCCAAAGGGCCGGATATTTTCCTTACAAAAGGAGAAAATAATACCTTGGTAATTATTTATTCAATACAGAAAACTGTCTATTAGATGGTAACTAATACAGAATTTATAATCATTTTAATTTCAGTTGTTTACAAGGTAAAGGGTTTTAGGTGCTGTCGTAAGATATCGTAAGATTAGATGAAAGTTAAATTGGATTCCGTGATAGTGGACACGGCAAGTAAGTCTGACTGAGGAGATGACATTTGACACGAATACATAGCAGATAATTTAGTACCTACTATGTTGCGCCAACCACACATATGTGTAACAAGGGTAAGGGCAATAATTTTGCTGACCGACATATTCCGATATTATACTAATTGAATATTTCTGTCGTATGAGAGCCCGCACTTTGTTAACTAATTTGTGCAGTATTGACTACGAATCCAGAGCCCGAAATTAACCATCATATCAACAATAATACAGGACATCAAGTTCAAAGCAAACATGAAATATTCATGCGAATTATCGTATCCCTGCGATGCATATAATGATAAACAAATAAAGTTTAGACCGATTTGCATTACAAAGAGAAAACAGATGAAATTAATGTATACAGAGAAGACAATTGAGATTTATGATGCATTAATATCAGTTATAATCTAATACAGTATCCAACTTTTGATTGAACAGGTCGCAGTAGGAAGATGATCGGCTTGCTTCGATTTTGTAAAGCGTTCTCTCCATCACACCGCCGTCTACAGCTTGATTTCTTATAGAGTATTTCGTCTGAAAATTGCACGTAAATATAATATTTATATTCATAACGGTTTTTAACTACTCAGTGAAGATGCAAAACCATAGATGTAAAATTCGGTAGAGAGAACTTATAAAACAGGAGCATGAACGAGATTTAAATAAGTATTACTTAATTCTGCCCTGCATTAATACCTTTCACGATATTGACGAATCCCCTAACGACCGGTCCTAAATCCGCTTGTCATCAAAATGGAATTAGAATCGGATTACGGTAGTTGCAGTCATTGTCACTGCCATTGTATTCCAATATTGAAGAGGAATAAGGATTAGTATTACCGTTCCTGTATATATTCAATGAATCATTCGGTATTATTTGATAAATTAATTTATCCAAATTGATGTTTTAATTTTATCCAACTCCTCATTTTCTTTATAAAATTCATCCATACTTCCATACTAATATCTGTCTGTCTGTCTGTATGTTACGTTTTCATGCTTAAACCACTGAACCGATTATAATGAAATTTGGTATAGGAGTAGATTAGACCTTGAGAAAGGACAGGCTATGTTTTGTTTTGTAAAAGCTAGTACATTATAATTTCATAGGTACACTTATAAACAGTCAAATAACACTGAAAAATTGCCTTAAATACGGACATAAAGAGAAGAGAAATTTGAATTGATTCAGGCGTGGCTCAGTAGCTTTATTGGTAAGAGAATTCCCCCGGTAAGGCAAATGTCGTGGGTTCAAGTCCCACCTGAGCAAATCATTTTTCCTGATGTAATCAAAACATTGAAAAGGCCGGGTAAAATTTAAAAATGCTAATTATACTAATATTGTAAATGGAAGACTTCATTTTCTTGCGCGGTTCTGGTGAAAAACAAACAATATCTTGAAAATCACTGCACCTTGGCAGCTTATTTGGATGTTAAATCTACATATTTTTACATTTCATTGGAAATCCTTATCTTTCTTTAAACTAGAGTATTTTTGGCACTTGAAAGAAAACAGCTTTGGAAGGTCTTTATTATCACAATAAATTACTTTGAACTAAATACAAATATAAGTAATGTTTGTGCCCTATAACAGTAAGTGAATGACCTAAATGCATATTTATATATTTGAATCTTGTCATTAATCATCAAAAAAAGGAACAAATAAGACAAAAAACCTAGTCACCCATCTATAGGATTCCCGCAGTTTTTCACAGTCTATACAAAGTAGATAACAAGATGAAGCCTATTCGACCTTATTGTTTGTGGTCCGCTCGTAATAAAGCGACCGCTCGCAATGGGAGTTGCTCATTATTTTAAGTAAGATGACTTAGCAAATCTGTGATGCCATTTCCTTCCAACAAAAAGGGTTGATTTGTTCACAATTTTGCCGTCGCAAGTTAAGTTGGTAATCGTATCAGATAATTTAGGTAAACTAAGTTAGATAAGTACGTTTTTGGAGGCACCTTAGTTGATGAAGATCCTTCAGGAAATTGCTGGGAAGAACGCTGGTAATGTAATGTAATGCTGTTTGTAATTGTACCTCCTCTGAAAGCAAGTAAACCTGATTCACTGACGAGGCGCATGCTTTTTGTCTCGAAAATGGGGTATCAAATGGCAGTCACACTGGCGAGAAAAGCCACGTTTAGAGGAGAGAGGAGATCGTGAGCTTTATTATTTCAATCGAAATAACTATTTTGCCCTGATAATGGTGATGACAATGATAATAAACTCTGGTAGATAGAGTCCTCTTTAACTTAAAGACATGGAATTATAGATTCAAAAAAGTATCCGTCCGGCCGGTCTTATAAATGAAAATAATTTACATAAAACTTGGTTCTTTATATGAAATTCCAACAACGCTTGACTATGTCTGCCGTTTTATTATAACATTCTTCATTATGCCGGAAAAGCCGCTGCGTCGCAGTTGAGGGGAACAATAACCCGAGCCAAAAAGGAAGTACACTTGTTTTTCGTAGCAAGGCCGCGTAACTGCGTAGCTTTGGTTTGTCTACGAGTCGTAGCACGTCTACGAACATTTGGTATTGCAGAAGCTACACAATAAGAACTTGTTGTTAGCTACAAATAGGGACGCTAAATATTACTAAGTGACCATAGAGAATGTATTCCAAAAGTTAATAACCTGCATTCTTCGTCAAATATAACCTGCACAGGTAAATCCAGTTATTAAATAAACACTGTGTGTAAGAACTCCATATACCATTCGTAACCACACATCAGTCGAGGCCACGAGTGAATTTACATATTGCATTCTGAACACAGCGCGACCGCAAATATCATACCTCTATCTGCGCAAATATTTACACTAGTGATGCTACTCACGAGTGTTCCAGTTCGATGCGAGTTTGTCCTCAAACGAGCTACATTCAAAACTTTCGTGCTATTAAGTTTCAATATTACTTTCTTCATCGAGTATGTCAGTAAAATTTGGTTCCAGTGCCCACAGAAAATTGAGAATATTGCTGTGCGCAGTTAGTAATTAGACATGCCATACTAGATTAGTTATTTAGTTAACATATTGCTACAATTTGCTGTTACAATTCACCAATTCAATTTGGAATCCGGTCGCTAAATTAGAACAGAATTTTCTTAGTAAATCAACTGCCTGTGCTATCATCAAAGCCTTTAGTGAAAACACTCGAGTAATAAATAAGAGGGGTCACTCGAGTAAAACTGTAGCCATCCTTATTTCACACAATGTTCTTATTATTAAAATATTAACAAGAATATAAAGGGAGTGTAATGTTCCGACCGGGACACAAAAGGTCAGGGGTTGTGATATAAAGATATTTTATAAGGGTTGAACTTCGCTAATAGTTTAGGGAAGGCGTGAACATGCGTTGAGTGGCCATTGGGGGATAAAGCGCGGTCAGTAAGTGCTTACTTACGTGACTTTTTTATCTTTATTTACCGGCTTTTACTAGAATGTTATCACTGGGGATGTATAAAGAAATCCTGCGGTGATGTTAAAACAGCATACTTACTTAGCTTACAGGTTTCTACAAAGTGCTTTGAACTAGTTTTGAATCTCTAAATACAACAGTTTCCCTTTTTGCCGACATGATAACCGTGTTTTTTAATCAATTACCTAAGGCGAAATTCTTATCTTTTTTTTTCTTTTTTTTTATACCACTTAGGTGGCAGACGAGCACACGGCCCACCTGATGGAAAGTGGTTACCGCGGCCTATGGACGTATGCAACACCAGGGGCGTTACACTCGCGCTGCCTACCCTGAAGAAACCTTCTAATGCCCCTCTTGAGGAACCCCATATTGTAGTCGCTTGGGAAAACCATGGCCGGGAGTTCATTCCACAGCTTGAGCGTACGTGGGATGAAGTTCCTTTCCTACCGCACGGTACGCACCGTATTCGGATGCAATGTGTGGGGATGAATTCCCTGTCTATGGCGAGCGGTGCGGTGATAGAATGTAGCTGTGGGCTTAAATAAAGTTATCTTTCAAACAAGGTTCTCTTCGAGTGCGTTTAGATACGTTTCAAACCCAACTAATGGTCAATCGCATCTGCGTAGTTCATAATAACGTAAGTACTAACCGTATTATTTAAACAGCGATGAGAAAATTTCAAATAAGGACAGGTAATATCGGAAACAATAACATCACCACCATCAAAATTCAGACAACACAAACTAATATACATGGAAAACTTAAATTAAAACTGAATGTAATAGTCAAATACGGGAAGTGGTGTTGATACAATTATTAAACGAAAGCGTTCACCCAGCCACTGTGAAATTTAATTTAGACCAATTAACGCCCGAAATGTCCTAGGCAAACGTAGCTAGTGTGTACTCTCCACACACCAAATACTGAGACATTTGGTTATATTAGTTGAACTAAGCTCAAACTCAAACTCAAACTCAAACTCATTTATTCAAAATTGTGTAGCACTACTACAGCTTTTTGACGTCAAATTCTGCTTAAAACTAAGTTTACCACCGCTTCCTAGGCACCAGTGGAGAAGAAACGGCGCAACAAACTCCACTGTAGCATTTTCTGGACGTCAATTTACAAAAATAAAAGTAAGTTCTTAAGACTAAATATGGACGAATGTACATATGTCTCGTGTCAAGATAATTAAAGTATATAAAAAAAAAACTTATAATGAAATAATTAACCTAAGTTAACAAAAATAAATAAAAAAAAGAAAGAAGTTCGCGTTCCTATTTAAACATTATGCCGTAGTTACAGCATTTTAGGAGGGGCCTGCACCATGCTCAAGCAAGAACTGGTTATTTGGCAACTGTAGGAGGTCGGTAGGCACATTTTATGAAATTTACTCTATTTACATAAAATAGGTCAGGTAATGTAGGTTCTTACTCATTGCTTAAAGTTTCTAAAATAATACTTTTAGTATTCGATTTTCGATCAACTTTTGGTAGTAGCTTTTGCCCACGGGTCCGCCCACGTGAATATCGTTTATCGCGACTAAACATAGCCATAATCCAGGCTGTCAGTTAACTCCATACCAAATTGTATTAAAATCGTTCAAGCCGTTTTCACGTGAAAGGTTAACAAACATCCATCCATTCATACTTACAAACTTTCGCGTTTATAATATTACTAGGATATATTTCATCTTAACATGGGAATGTAAGAAAAATTATATAAAACTAACAAAGATTCAAACGATATAAAAATTTTACTTTGTCTCAACTTAATGGTGGAGTTTATCTCAGAAACCACAGACAATTAGAAAGAGTTTTTGCTTGACAGCCTGCTAACAACATATCCGATGCCGTCGTCTTCATTATTTAAGAAAATGATGAATCACTTTATACTGGCGGCTTAGCTTGCCAAGAATTGCCTGCAGTACTTAGACAAATAAGTTTATGTTTTCATGGTAGGTGGCGCTATGATAAATTCAACGATATTTATACGACAATCTGGGTCTAAATTCTTCCTTATAACATTTTAAATCTTGTATGGATAAATAAGTATGAAAACTTAAAAGTGTTTTAACTGTTACGTCATATAGAAATGTAAGTGCTTTTGCGTGCCTTGCTTTATCATGTACTTAGGTAATATTGTATACTCAACTTTACGATGGGTTCAAAATATACTCTCGGGTGCTATGCTTTATAATGCACTGAAGATACTATACACTCATCTTTATGGTTGGTTCCTTGGATATAATTATATTACAGTTATCTCCTAACCTATGAGTACAATGTCAGAATTATGGAACCTAAATTAACGCGAATTATTTAAAAATAACAATTATTTCGACATATTTTGTGGACCACCATAATTTTATCCACAAATAATGATACCGCATTAAGGGATCTTTTAATATCACAGCTATGTGGCGTGGCGGTAGTGCACGCGACTGCCACTCAGGAGGCGTGGCATGAATATGAGTATTTGCATTGGTCTAGGTGGTTTCTATTTATAACTAGCTGTCTCGGCGAACTTCGTACCGCCATATTTTCCACCCGCGTGCAATTCCGTTCCCATTCCTGTTCCCGTTCCCATTCCCATTACTACTACTACCTACTACAACTAAATACTAATCCCGTAACGTAAACATAAACTTCTCTCACATAATAGAAAAAGTTTGTATGAGAAAAAGAAAAGTTACTTTCTGAAATTTTCTGTTCAACTGTTTTATTTTTTTTTTCGTAAGAACCTTCTCCCGGTAATAACAAACACAACAAAAAAAGAATTAGTGAAATCGGTCCAGCCGTTGGTGAGTTATGCGCTTACCAACACATTTTGCGATTCATACAGACTATTTAGGAAACAGACAATTTGAAATGTGGTTTTATTGAAACTTGTCATTTTGGGAAGTGGTCATTGTGAGCCTAAAGGATTTTTATATTATAGATATGTATGTATTTACAAAAAAAAGTGTATGTAGTATGTTTATCCACCATCTAGATTCCATAACATAAGCTATAAAAAACTTACCATGGGTCTAGATAGCGTTGTGTAGAATGTTGAGGAATATTTATTTATTTATTTAATATAGTTTAGGTATAATCAACTATACATGTTTAAAGTAGATAAATAACTTGTAAGTACTTAACTAAGTATATGTTTCATCATTAAACTGCAAGTTGTAGTGGTTGCTTCCTAATATAATAATTACTCCGCTAAGTATTGAGCATTCTATCCAGAAATCGTCTGTTAACAAATTGATAACGCTTGCTCCACTTCCAACTTGTTTAAAATTTCGTACCTACTCAAGGAATATCACAATATTCATATAAAACTTAGAACTAAACTCTAGTTCTTAAGTTCATATTATAGGTCTTCGCTATCTCTAGTAGACCACGGTAAATTGACACGACTCTGAGCGCTAGTTAACGAGTAAACTTGTCTTCGCTATCACAGCGAAGAGCTTCACAAAAGAGTAAAACTGTCGAAACATTAGCAAGACTTGTTTTCTTTTGAAATAATGCAAATTATATATAAGTTAGTGCAACATTACCTATTCCGGTCACAAAATTAACTTTTTAGTTTACTACGAGTTGTTAAAAGCTAAGTTTGGATAGAAAACTGTAAAGTGTATGTAAAGTGAATCTCTGTGTCCATGAATTTGTAATAGTCGTAAATTGTTGTTGTTAGTAATTATATTAAGTTTGTATAGCCCGACCAATAAAATAAAAAACTCGTACTGAGGGCGCTATAAACGTCTATGAATATGACAACACCAAGTATAGTGATACACATGTGAAATGGCTAGTGTTCAAATATCTTAGCTTATTTAGAAACTGTTGCAGACATAAAGTGTCATACACAAGAACCTGGCATTTATATGTATAATACTAGCTGTTGCGCGTGGCTCCGCCCGCGTGGATGTTAATTATCGATAAAAATGACGTACTTCCATACAAACTGTCATCCACATTTCTCACCCTTTAACCCCCGTTTTCGCAAAAGGTAGCCTATGTCCGTTCCCACACTAAATTTCATCAAGATCGGTTCAGTGGTTTAGGCGTGAAAGCGTAACATACAGACAGACAGACGAGATTTGTTAGCGCTTTTATAATATTAGCACAGTATAACGAGTGATCTTACAGTAGTTCATCGCGTTTGATGTTTGCGGAAATGCCACCTTTTGCAGTTTCGTCAGGGTTGTCTCTTTAGTTTTTTATTTGTTATTATTTTCTGCAATATTTATTTAGTCTGTTTATTCTGTCAAGGCACATCAACTCAAGCTAATATAAATAACTAACAAGTGTCCGCGGCTCCGCTCGCATGGATGTTGGCTATTGCGACTTGTAATAATATCTCCGTTTTCACTCTTAACCAATTATGATCCAAATTTTTGAAGAAAATTATTTGAAGTCTGACTTTTGAATTTGAGTCTGAGAGTCTGAGGCTGAGAGTCTGAGAGTCTGAGTCTGAGACTAGTCTGAATCTGAATTAGAATTGAATTTGAAATTAAAATTTTATTGAAAATTACGTGCCCGCCATCATGGATTGCGAAACTGATGATATATTCGTAATCCGCCGAAAACGATACCCATATCGATTTTAGTGAAAATGTCATGTCCGCCATCTTGGATCGCTAAATGGATGATATTATATTCGCAATCAGCGACCCCAAAAACCCCGAAAACGATACCCATATCGATTTTGGTGAAAATGTCATGTCCGCCATCTTGGATCGCTAACTGGATGATATATTCGCAATCAGTGACCCCAAAAACACCGAAAACGATACCCATATCGATTTTAGTGAAAATGTCGTGTCCGCCATCTTGGATCGCGAAATGGATGTTATATTTGTAATTCGCAACCCCAAAAACCCTGAAAACGATACCCATATCGATTTTAGTGAAAATGTAATGTCCGCTATCTTGGATCGCAAAATGGATGTTATATTGACAAAAACCCCGAAAGCGATACCCATATCGATTTTGGTGAAAATTTCGAGTCCGCTATCTTGGGTCACTAAATGAATGTCATATTCGCAATCAGTGACACCAAAAACCCTGAAAACGATAACGATCCCTTCGATGTATACGAAAATCGATAACCAATATAGATTTTCGTAAAAATTTCGTGAATCTTGGATCGCTAATTACATAAAACGAAAAAAAAAAACAAACAAAACGAGTCAGGAAAAAAAAATATAAATTAAAAACTTGATTAGTGTGATTACAAATTGAGACAGCCCTGAATCCTTAGTACCGAGTAAAATGTATGGGCGTACCGAGTAATACCCCGTCTTCCACCACCCCTCTCCCCCCGCACGATTGCTCTGTCTAGACGGCTTCGTTGATAAACTGTATGTAGTATGAATCGTTAGACTGTGATATTAGTATGGAATGTATGGATGTATGTTTTAAATTAGTGTGGTTAAAATAGAAAAATAAACAAGTTTATTATTAAGTACAAATTAATAATCATCAAACTCAGAATCTAAATAATTAGTTACAGTAGGCCATATAAGAAAATCGGCAATTTCCATTGCACGTACTCTATGATGTACCTACCCGTCATGTTGACAACAAGGTTCGTGATGTTATTTTTTTTTTTTTTTTACACCGGACACGTCAATTTGACTTCACCTCGCCTGATGTTAAGCTAAAGGCAAAGTCTCGGAAAGAGGGTCACCATCGTAAACATTTACCATGTTAACAGTGGTGGCACTCAGCTTGACGGCCTCATTAGATGCCTTTTCACTTCCCGCTTAAATGACCCGGGACTGTAGGAAGAAGGAAACACGTGAGCTGGCAGAGAATTCCAGGTCTTAGTGGTGCGGCATAGGAATGAATCACTGAAACGCTTGGTTCTAGCAGGTATACTCTGCACCGTAAATGGATGACATCTTAGCCCTGCACGTGTCGTCCTGTGAAGGAAAGGGGAGGGTGGGACTAATTGGAAGAGCTCGTCAGAACATTCACCATGGTAGAGACGGTTGAAAACTGCCAAAGACGCAACATCTCTACGCATCTGCAAAGGCTCGAGGGTGTTCGTGACCTCAGGATCCCCAATAATGCGGACCGCACGTCGCTGCAACCTGTCGAGAGCATCTAATAAGTACTTTGCGGAGCCGTCCCAGAGATGTGAGCAGTATTCCACGCAGGAACGAATTTGGTTCTTGTATAGAAGACACCGCTGCTCCGGCGTGAAAAAACGTCTCACTCTGTTCAGGACTCCGAGTTTACGCGATGCTGATTTGATGATACTCTCGATATAGATAACTTTTTCATAACTGGCTTTTAATACTTTTCGGCATTTATATAGCGCACTCAAATTCACAATAATTAACACGCACAATTGACACGACATTGACAGATGATCATGATGACATCTTATAGATTGTTGCCATATGAAGAAATTAGTTCCAATAGTTCTCCGCAATATAGTGAGGTATTTTATTTTATTGGTCGGGCTTTAAATAGCTAGATAAACACATCAAATTTTAATATTTTTCTATTTTAAACGTCAAATGTATTCCTGAATATTTATTTTATATCTACTACCAGCAGTAGATAGATATCGTAAATACTTCCTTCCATATTATTTATACTGGAGACTGATGGCGCTTGGTGGAACATCCCAAACATGTTTTAAATTCCGAAACATTTTTGGGAATTAGTATATTTAAAACATCAATGTAAACCTTTGAGAATGCCGTAAGGCGAAACCGTTCAGGTTCAGAATCAAAATAAACTCAGTGGAAAAGTACCAGTGTGTTATTCAATACTTCCATATTATTATAAAATCCCGACTAAATATAGTTAAAGCTGTATGTTATCCATCTCTTTTTGTTAAGAAACAGTAAATATTCGAAGGCAAATTACTGCTAACAAGTTAGATATAGTAAGAAATAAAAAGAGGTCTGTATGTCATTATACTAGTATTAATTTATTTGGAGCTGGCTTCAACGCATCCCTGCTGAAGAATGTACCAACATTCAGAAAAATTACTTTTTCGTCAGCGATTGGATACGACAAGAAACGCGGAAGGTGGCTTTACCCACAGCCCTTGCTAAAGCAACATAATATTATTCTCTTCATCCTATATTATTAGCTGTGTATCTCAGGCTTTCCTATGAGGCCCCTTATTGTATTGATGAAGGGTCTGTCCTGTTAGATTAGATTCCATCACAGTTTCTGTCTTGTTTGTTAGCGGATAAACCATTACATTTCTGTTATATTATGTAGGTATAGGGTCCATAGATTGAAATATAAAGTGAGATAGTACTGGTTGTACAATAAAATTTGAATTTAATATAAAAAAACTATAGAATGACGTTGTAGGGACACCGTCATATGTTTTGTATGATTGGGACACAGCTTGCTCTTGAACTGCTGTGATTATATTCATTTTTGGCTAGATACATTTAGTTATTTCGGCTGTGTTTCACCAATGAATTTATACGCGTATAATATAATTTATACTCAGTTGTCACGTTTTATTCATTGAATTTAGAAAACGTGACAACCCAGCTTAACTGAACTAATTTACACTAGTGAAATTCAACCTCACTAAGATTGACACTTCATTAGCTTGTGAATCCTACTCCTATTATATCATAAACGTGATATTTTGTGAAAGAATGTGAAAAATGTCCAAATGAATGAGTATATACCACCATGTCCTTCGGTGTAAACTTATACACTTCTCATCAGAAAAATCGAAACACCTTGCTAGTTTATGTTTTCTAAGGATTATCAGAAAAATATTTATATTTAGGAATATATAATCATGTGATTTTTTTCATGGAATGAAAACTCTTTTGTGTTAAATTAATATAAATATCATAAAAACTTAAGTGTTCCGATTTTTCTGATGAGAAATGTACCTATTACAAAAATAACATCTCTCCCTTTTTAGTTCAAGCATCAAAGAAGCTTTTAAATAATAATGTTATTCATTTTTGCGAGTTCTTAAGAGACAAAAAAATACGGCGACTCATCTTAACATTCACAAAGACGAAGTTAAAAATATTTATTTAGTTTAGCGCAATGTTATAGTTATGAAAGGTTATAAGTTACGTACATCTTTATTAACTTTACACTTTAAAACATATAATTGTTATCAAGGTTCAATTACGAGTTAACGTTCCCAAATAAGAAGCCCAATATTGTGTTAGTTTGGCTTATTGGACGATTCGCACGAATTGAACTCGCACGAAACGTGCGAATCGACTCTATTTTCCTATTCAAAATTTCTCAGTCACGACTGATAAAAAACACAAGTGTGTATTTACATACTCATTCAACTGACTATTCGAAGTTTGTTTTACCTACTACATTCTATCTGACCACAGTATACATCAAACTCACTTTATCAAATGAAATCTAGGGGAGTCATTTAAACGTAACAATGAATCAACGCGTAATACTATTGTAAAGTAAGATATTCACATTGCATGTAAGGAACATGAACCTGCCCTATATATTAGTCTTTGGGAGATACATGGCACATCTTTAGGAATTGACAACCACTATTAAATACTAAACTAACTTGCATACTCGAGTACTTGCCAATTAATTGTGTAAATCGGTACTCGACTCGAAAACTATGCATGTTAGTTTCAATCTCTCATAACAAGTATGTAACTTCGACACGTACAGCGAACTCAGCCCTCCTAACTGAATTATTAAACGCTGGTTTCTAAGACCTGCGAAACCAATTTTAATTAAACCCACGACCGAACGAACATTATCCGATGAATGGCCCAACTAAAGCATTATGTGAGGGGGAGGCTAATATTGCTCCACCTTGGGCTATTTTAACAACACGGTCACATACGAAGATTTCTGCTTGTCTGAAATTATTTCGTGGCCCCACATGCGCTATAGGGTTTTTCGTTTACGAAAAAAATTGATTTTACAAAATAACTTTTGTTTTTACCTTTATCTTCTGTCTTTATCTTAAGATACTGTTCCGCTACTGAAATGTTTTTGTAAGGCACACAATGTACGCTTGAAAGTACATATCTATATTTTGACTGTATGCCAAAATATCCACGAGTCACGAAAGAATTAAAGCAGCCGGTGCAAACTAAGCTTTAGCTGCCTACGCAATCACAATGCGTAGACACAAAGGCCTAGAGGTGAACTGACACCTATTAGAATACTCATGGCACGTGTGTGAAAGGTGCCGAGAGACCAACTTCTCTTTCCAAGCGACGTACACTCGCATATTGAAAATTATATGAGGTCCATGTACTTCACATGAATAAATCGTAAATAGGTGTAGTATTCATACTTAGTGGCATGCAAATTCTCTAGCTAACCATTATCTCGGTAACTTCTCAAATATTTAACTAGACTCGACTAATAACATAAAATAATTACAAATAGTGGGGGACACGGGACCATTATTTGTGATTATTTTATGATGAGTAATGAATCTATCGAACCACATTATGTATACATAAACTGTTGTGCCTTCTACCATAGTATAACCACCACATTAAAGTAAAACGAAGTTATATTATAGTAAATATATTCTTGCAAAGTATTATTTACTTAGTCAAAGACCCAACAACGCTCATCAAGCTGTAACGAGTTTGGTCTAAACACAAAAGAAAACTACTGTAAAATGAATACCTTAACGACAGTTTCAACAAATCACTTGTATTTGCACTATTATTTATTCTGTGGTTTTGTGAAATAATTTTCTCTCTATTCATCTTTGTAACGACCGCACAGCCGCAATTAATTAAAAGGTAATTACATTACAATACAAACTGTCTCAAGCTAACTAGTCTCGCAGTTAGTGGCCGTTTCAGCGCAAGAAATATAGAACCGCTAAGTACTTATCGGAACAAATGTTACCCTGTGGGTACAAAAGAACTTAAGTAAATACGGAAGCAAAGTAAGAGAGTCCCAAAACTATTTTCTTTACTCAACCAAATTCCACAACCGAAACCCGACGCTCTCTATTAAATACCCGCATACATATCACTTTAGTAAAAGTAATCGCAACAGCCCAGAGAGTATTAAAGCTAAAAGTTGATACTGTTTAGCATAATTCTACTCTGGGAGAACCGAGATAAAGTTCAGGAATAGACAGACAATTGTAGTAAACGTATGCCCATAATTAGAAGGGTCTCGAAAACGTTCTCGGCATCAAAATTACAAAGGCTTTGGTGTGAAACTCCCATGCAGAATGAGACCGCAAGGGTCGACGTCGCCGTACATATTTAGTTACTGCGAATGAGTCTACACGAATACTGTCGCATTTAGGAAGCGGTCGGACTAATGGTAGCAATGTTAATCACTAAAGTAGTGCCACTAAATAAGTAATAGCTTCCCATGTATCTATTGCTTCAGAGGTTTTAGAACATGGAGCATATATTCTGTATGTTATTTTTGAAATGATGCGTATTTTATACCTGTAATATATTTTTTCTGATACATATTTTCATGCAATACAATTAAGCATGAAGAAGCTCGTGAAGGGACTGGGGATAGCAGTAGATGACGGTCTGTTGTACCTGCAGGGAAAAAGGTGTGGGATATGTATGCATGTGTATTTTTAGCTTCAATAAAATAGGTATTATAGTGATGATGCGACATCAGGTGTAACATTGCGAGCCACCTTCCACTTTCAACACCAGCAAGTTAGTTTATTTGTAACCCTCGTTACTTGTAACGTTTATTGCAAGTTATTTTACTCCTAGTTAACCCTTAAAACTCATCCGAGTGCTTAGGCGTGGGCTAATGACGGTAGCGTATTCGCTGAGATTGGAATCCAAAACTCACTGTATCGACATACTTTCTGCCTTTACCAATGAAACAGCTGAAAGTCATTTTTCTTTATTTTTAGCGATGCATAATTTTTAGCTGTCTCAGTTTGAACTGATATTAATCCGAAGCCTGAAAAATGACAATCATAATGATGTACCCAAGCATGACATAGAAATATATTTTTTCTGGAATATATTTCTATGTTATGCTTAGGTAGGTACATCATATGATTTGTCACCCTTACCACGAAACAATAGAACATAACGGATAAAATTTCGTACTTCCTGGGTTGTAAAATATAACAGTAATAAAGAAAGTGGGGACTACAGTGAAAGGTGAGCCGACGGACCTATTTTTTATCCAGCGTCCTTTGTCACAGACCCAAAACTTTCTTCAAGTTACAAATTTAGGCAAGGCTAAGAAAAAATGTAAATATGAATCCAATGTAAGCGAGAGTAAAAAAGCGCGAGACGAATTTGAAAATGGAAAATTTGCATACTTAATATTTCGGGCGCCTGAATCCTTCGTTGGGTTGAGGTTCGAATTAATTAATTAAAAATACCTAAATGAGGGTTACAGTGTTACGTTGCGCGACAGCGGTGATAAGACAGCTGTGCATGAGATCCGATGGTTTGATTCCCCGTAGTAAATTGATATGGCGCGCGCAGAATATTCTATAATAATCTACACTTTTTGAATTTGAGCTTGTCCACCACAGTAGCTATCTCGTGCTATCTTCAAAATACATCGAAAAAAGGTGTATTGCTCGTATAGAGTACACTTTAGGTTATATAAATCGTACGAATCGTACTATAGGACAGAGTTCCCGGTTGACGCATTGGATTTCCCCTCGCCTTATCGAGTGGAGTAGAAAATCGTGCATATTGTTACTCTTGAATATATAAAAGTAAAAATATTATGGACTGATTTTTTTTATTATTTATTATGCTAATCTTACAATTCGATTAAATCAGGAAAAATGAGCTACTGAGCCTGTAGCTCAGTTACAAGGGCATTCCCTCTGTAAGGGAGAGGTCGTAGGTTCAAACCCCACCTGAGCAATTCATTTTTCCTGATGTAAATTGTATTAGATGAGTTGAGATATCTTCAGTGTTTCGAGTACTTCCCCTCCAGGGGCATGAAAACCTTCCACCCTGTACGTATCAGATAGTAGTATATATAGTGTATATAATAGTTTGTGTTTTATTTTTTAGGTTACTTTGTATGAGCAAATGAATTTCAACCCTGTATTGACTAGTTGGAAGGTACATTTTATATTAAGCGAAGGCTTGAATCTAATTCAGAAAAAGCGCGTGAGATAAACCAAGAAGATACCCTACTGATCAATTGTACTTGGACTGTGAGCTATTGACAGTTAGAAAGCTTTATGTACTTAGCGTAATTTTGAGAAAGCATAGAAATGTAAACCCTTGTCCGAACCTACAACAAAAACGTAGGAAACACTCTGTTGCTGAAACCACTCGAGTGAGAACTTGTTTCGCTGGAAGACAGTTTTCGAAGCAGGCTAACCATCTATACAACTTGATAAATAAAAAATTACAAATCCACCAGCTAACAGCTTACAAATGCAAAAATATTATTATCAATTGGCTCAAAACCTTAAACTACGATAGCACAGAACAAATCCTATACTCATAACACACCACACGCACACTAACACACACACACACACACACACACACACACACACACACACACACACACACACACACACACACTCTCACTAACACACACACACACACACACATCTAAGAAATATTAAGTGTAATACTAACTTTTATTTAATAAGCAATCTAACCCTTTGTACATTTTATATAACTAAGCGAAGAGGAAGCCTATTAGGTACAACAATTTGTTATGATATGGATGAGCGTGGCCTTCTAATACAGGTGTATTTCACTTAATAGAAGGTCACAACGACAAAAATATTGTTAAATGTACCATTGTGTTACTGAAATAAATTATTTTTCATTTTTCATTTTCATCATAGACGCTCAAACAAAATACCCAAATATTACAAATTTGAACACATTTCGGCTTCAATGATATTCCTTTTTAAACTACCTTAATTAAAGAGAACAACTTGTGCGAGTGTGTGTTTAACCTGAAACTTTCGTAATAAAAATTACAAATGCGAAGTTACATTGTCCTGTTAAGTTTGTTTTGCATTTAAATCGAGTTGTGTGTCAAATTCAATGTTGTAGTTCGATGGGCGGACTGCGGACTCTTCCAAACTTCAACTCACCGTAATATAGGTAATGTATGATGAAACAACTCCATTTTTCTAACAGCGCTGAAACTATTATTTTGTTTTCTGTAGTTTTCTTGGCTAGGTCTTCGATGCTGAGAAATAGCTTTGCTTGGTTCTCTTTAGTTCCCAACTAAAATGATGTAAAACTTTCAAATATTGAGTAAAGTAAAATTACTTTAGTTTCTTTTTAAAATATGTGTTGTTGTTTAGTAGAGATATTCTTCTGCAGGAAGATTGTAGCATAGGGGAAAAACGAAATAGTAATAGACTATTTGTAAAATAGTCATCAGATGTAATAATTAATAATAATAAATAATAAATATTTTCCAACAATCTACACAACGCTATCTAGACCCATGGTAAGCATAGCTTAACTAGCTTGTGTTATGGAATCTAGAATGCTGATAAACATACTTAAATACATTTTTTTTGTAAATACATACATATTATACATAGAAACACCCAGACCAATGCAAATAGCCATGTTCATGCATACAAATATTTGCACTGAGCGGGAATCGAACCCGCGCCGCGGCAGTCGCGTTCACTACCACCACGCCACGGAGGCTGTCGAAATTATTATAATTTTGATAATATCTAAAGATAAATTTGTACAACATGTGTTGTATGTTTTACATAACTACTGGGTGTTTTTGGTGTACCTACTCAGTTCTGAATTTCGATTTATCTGTAGACAGATTGGATATACAATCTGTCAAATCTGTCCTCTGATATATCGAGATTCAGACTCATTGTAGTTTTAGATTTCGGGCCAGTTTTTGTGATTCATTATTATGCTAATCAAGAATTAGGCCCGTATTCTAGAATGACACCCAGCCTGAATCTCGATTTGTATGAGGACAGTAAAAAAAATATCAACCTGTCTATAAAATCTGTCCTCAGATAAATCGCACTTTAAGCTGAGTGTCATTCTAGATATACGGGCCTGTCTAAAATCATATATCTTTGTTTGGGTTAATATTATGTACCAACTGTACAATTTACAATTTGCATTATTGTTTTCGTTCTGCATCGTTTCTGAAATGCCGCCTGAATGTACCCGATTAATTAGATGCCATTGAATGTTATCGAATAGCTCTGTCGTATATTATTAAAATATTTGGACAGATAATTTCATTCCTGTGCTCGTTAGAAGCATACTACGTTACAAGTAACCAAATTAAATGGAACTTGCAATATTAAGCTCAATTGTAACAATGTAGCATTTTATTTTGGTAGCATAAATATATTTTGTACACGTACGCGAGTAAGGGATGCTTGTTGTTTATTAGGAAATTTCCGTGTTAGATAGATATATTTTTATTTTCACGCAAATACTTATGTCTGTTGGGTTTTTTATCGAAATGCGGAAGAATGCAGACAACACTTCCAGAAAGTGTAGATTTGATTTTTTTGTTCAAGCATTTAATAACACTGAAAGATTTCACACAAATAAATAATATTGGATATTGGTAAAATGTTTGTCTATTAAAATAACCATCAAACTCTTTGGACAGCCACTTTTTAATCCACTTTTATTTGCAACATCAGATTTTTACGGTCCGTTCAATCCAAATAAGAGTTTAAATAAACAAAGCCATATATTTCAATCAATTGGTACGTTTCTCTCGGTTCAGTAATAAATTCGTGTTGAAACTGGTTTCATTTGATGGACATTGTACTTTTTTAACTGTATCAATATTGGTTTAAATGATTTCAAATCTATTTATTTTATTTAATCATACTAAGACTTAGCCCAAAATATAAAAAATAATATCAAAAAAATATTATTTCCGTATAAATTTTTTGACAGTAGCGAGTCTCAATATCTAAACAGTAATTGAATTGACAAAGGTTGGTGCCACCTCTCACGATACGCTCTCGCATAGATTTATTTACGTCGAGAATAAAACAACCACATAACGAAATGATTTCGCAGGCGAATGTTCAACCTAGCGCCTGCAATTGACTTTTACTCGGTGAGGCTTTTAAGGAACAATCGGGTGGATTAGCCTCCGCTCCGTCCGCACCAAGAATGCTAATGGTTTGCTATTTACAACCTTTCTTGGGTACTTATATGGATTACTCGGTGGTGTGAGGCCATTTTATCTTTTTTCAACAAACCTTTGCACCGGTTCGCTGTGTGGTAACTTATTTGAACTTCAATTTCTCTGAACAGATAAGTTCGTTTTTGTTTAAAAAAAAATTGCAGCTTTCTTGTAACCGTCCACAACGGGAATTTTTCACCTTTTAAACTTGAATGCTACTAGCTCAGATTAACTGATAGAGTCTGATTCTGACTTTGAATAAGTTTTAATAATGCAGACTATCTGGGTAACGTAATATTTATTTACGAGCAATGACGTACCCGTTATCCAGGAACACTTCGACTCTCAGAAACGGCGCAAAAATTACTATTAAAGATATCGGGATATTTACCATGTATTGTTTCCAGTGTCCGATATTTCGGCGCTGTTACTCCATGAACTGGAGTAAAAACAAACGGAAACAAGCGTAAAATCGTGAGTGGATACAGTAAGCACAGTATGTCGTGAACTTGATCGAGATCGAGTTCGAGTTTGTAGGGAAAGTGAAACCAGTGGTAATGCTGATACGCGTCATAAAAAAATCTTGAAAGAGGGTAGATCGTTATAGGGACTCTTAAAAACTTTTTTCATTGCTTACCGCCAATACTCCAGTGATCCACTCCGTGATCATGGTGCTTGCAACTGCGCTGAAATATCTACAATAAACTACATGGTAAATATCCCGATATCTCTAATAGTAATCTCACTCGGTTTACTATTAAAGATACACCATGACAGTTTAAATAATTTAAAGTTAATTATTACCACTTCTGTTAAAACTTACCGAAGAAAAGACACATTTTTATCTTTAATGCGATTTGTACATAGTTTAAATACACACAACGGTATTATGCACAGGTCCAGTCACCTGTGCTGTCGATTACTCGTTCATCGAGGGAATATATCTAGCTCTGCCTTGTAACTTTAATCACTTTGCTTTCTTTGGTACGGTACATAGGTACCGTGACCATCATGTGATAAACGAGTTACGGGTACTGGCTTGTTTGGTCTGCTTTGCAAGAGCCAACTGTTATAGTAAAGTATGAGTAGTGAATAATAATGAAGTCATAAAGACTTGAACCCCTGCTTTCATATTTATATTATGTAGTACTAACCGAGTTAAGATAATAAGTTCTATCTTATTTTTAGGATCCAGAATACCCTAATAAATTTACAGCCAAGTTTTTTGTACGCAACACTGACTTTAAAAATTATTTTGCACTTCCAACTAATTTATTTTGATGAATCTTTGTTTAGGATTTTGTTTAATAAACGCTTAAGTAGATTTTGGTCAGTCCCCTGTTGGTAAACGTTCATCCTTTGAAAATAAAATACGGGCGTGTTTAATATACTGCCTACCTTTTTTTTATCAAAAATGTAAACAGATAAGTTGGCAGTGAAAATTATTGTCAAACAATATTTTTTCACTCGGTAAATTTATTCATAGTACGTTGTAAAATGGCTGGTTGATGCTGAATTTATATTAAAAATTTACATTTTATCCCCTATTTACGTTTAATTAATTTAAAAGTTTGCAAACAACTATAAACCGTGGACACTAGTTTGGCTATTTGTATTATTAATAATTAAATTCAAAACGTGAAACCTTGGATACTCATTGCAAATGTGAATGTTTATGATCCATTCATATTTTATATGTTCATTCCTTCAGTTGCCTTTAATAAATTGTGTTTGAGTGGCACGTGGTCGTGACAAAACAACGAAAGTAAGATGGGCCAAGAAATGTAATAGGAGAATGACTGCAGCTGCAAATATCAGTGACGGTCAATCTGTGCTCTAGGCCTATTTCCAACAACTGGTCTCCTATCTATCTGCCTGGTATCAGTGCTCTGGTTTATACACTCTACCGATCACTTTTCACCACCACTTCCAGACCAGATCACCACGTTCAGATACATTTCTTAGGTGTCAGTTCATAGGATATGGCACAAATCGCTTCTTTCCAAGCTACCAGCCTTTGGCCTACCTCCTAGACTGTGTAACTGGGTTGCAAGCTTCCTGCAGGGGCGCCGTATTCGCGTCCTTTGTGATGGACGAGCTTCGGAGTTCTTGCAGCTGGCGTGCCGCAGGGTTCCGTCTTATCTCCCACTCTCTTTCTTCTGCATATCAATGACATGCTCTGTAACGGAAACATTCACTGCTATGCAGACGACAGCACCATACACGGGAGTTATTACGCACATCCTGCGGCCAAGCAGTCTGATATCGCGGCAAAAAGGCAGTTTCTTGTCACTGAGCTGGACCGAATCCTGGACCACATTTCTCAATGGGGTGTTAGGAACCTGGTCGAGTTCAATGCCAAGAAGACCCAGGCATGTGCGTTTACAGCAAAGGTATCTCCTTTCCTTCCCCTTCCCACTCTTCAGAGCACACCACTGCCACTGCAGGATCACCTCACTATCCTCGGTATGGATGTTCGCTACAAACTGAATAATAAAAACTATATCGAGAGTACCATCAAATCAGCCTCGCGTAAACTCGGAGTCCTGAACAGAGTGAGACGTTTTTTCACGCCGGAGCAGCGGTGTCTTCTATACAAGACCCAAATTCGTTCCTGCGTGGAATACTGCTCACATCTCTGGGACGGCTCCGCAAAGTACTTACTAGATGCTCTCGACAGGTTGCAGCGACGTGCGGTCCGCATTATTGGGAATACTGAGGTCACGAACACCCTCGAGCCTTTGCAGATGCGTAGACATGTTGCGTCTTTGGCAGTTTTCTACCGTCTCTACCATGGTGAATGTTCTGACGAGCTCTTCCAATTAGTCCCCACCCTCCCCTTTCCTTCACAAGACGACACGTGCAGGGCTAAGATGCCATCCATTTACGGTGCAGAGTATACCTGCTAGAACCAAGCGTTTCAGTGATTCATTCCTATGCCGCACCACTAAGACCTGGAACTCCCTGCCAGCTCACGTGTTTCCTTCTTCCTACAGTCCCGGGTCCTTTAAGCGGGGCGTGAAAAGGCATCTAATGAGGCCGTCAAGCTGAGTGCCACCACTGTTAACATGGTAGGTAAATATTTATGGTTGTGACCCTCTTTCCGATACTTTGCCTTTAGCTTAACATCAGGCGAGGTGAAGTCAAATTGACATGCCCTGTATAAAAAAAATTAAAAAAAAAGTTATGTAAAGCAGTATAATCTAAATTTTACTGCTCCAACAACGACAACATTTTATAAATTAGAACTCAAATACAAAACACCTATAGTAATATGATATAGGTATTTATAGGAAAAAATATTACAGTAACTATTCCTGCACTCTCCTGTGCACAAATATGTTTGTACTTACTACGACGTACGTGGGAAGAGTGTACGCCTAGCTACTGGGATCCATAGCATTTTATGAACATTTTTTCGGCCAGGGCGGCAAAATGCTCATAGCGCGACCACTCTATGGTAAAAGTCACTTCTGGTTTATAATATTTTTGTGGAATTTTAGTCGAAAAATATGATAATCGTTACTTCTTCATGAGACATTTAGAAGGTGTGCATTACCCCAGCAAAATGTTGTGCTTTAGAGAGTTGAAAGTATATCAGATTTTTAGTGTGTTATGAAAGATTTTTGTGTGCAAATAGCAAAATTTGTGCATATTGTAGTTTAAGAGATATTTGCGAAAAATAAATTTTGCTGCAGTAATTATCGAAACGTTACCCCAGCAAAAAGTTTTTTCCTAGCCCGGAACCAAATACTGGAACAGATAGCTTATGTTACGTAACAATTGTTAGCCAATAGCAAAATTTGTGTGTGTTGTGGTTTTTAAGTTATTTAAGATTTTGCTGCGGTAACGTTTTGGGATTACCCAGATCTCGAAAACGCCTGAACGCAGATGTTTCAAAAAAATACCAATAATGTAACTGAATTTGTTTAAATTTGTTACAACATTACATTTGATTTGCTTCATAAACACCAGAGTTATTAAATAGTTTCGAAAAACAGAAAAAAACTAATTTGCAAGTAAACTAGTGCACTTAACATCCATTAAAAATATGTAATATATACCCTTGATTCACCTTTATATCGACAGCAAATATAGGTTCGGTAGCTATAACCAATATAAAGAAAATAATAATTTAACAAAATTTACAGTGGTCTTATTTTGGTGATCGAATACGCTGTTACTACATAACAAGGAAACGAGATATATATTTAACAAAAAGGCATGTTTCATTAAGAAACCGTCCTATTAATTTCAGCCTTCAATTACTAATATTGTGAAAGTTTCAGCAAAAACAAGAATGTAGTAGCAATTCTTTTATAAGCCGGCCAAATTGCGAAGGCTATTAAAAAGCGACCATTCCATACATACGGATACACTTCCCAAATTAGCAGCTTAGTATTCGATGTTTTGTACAGTGAAGCACAAGAGCTTTCGTGGAGCCAAATAATAAACATTACTAAGTAGGTAGGTACGAAGTAGTTTTCTATTTTATTCAAAAAATACAATCATGCTAATGAAGAATAATAATCACCATGTTAATTTTATATAAGTGTGATAATTGTTTTTATGTATCTAGCCTACCTATATTTTACGCATCTTTTTTTAAAAACCTACTATACATAGGTATTCCATTCCATTCGGTTAGGTAGGTACCTACATACATTTAAACAATCTTTTTAATATGTTTTATCGAAAAGCTACAATTATTTTCCTGTTTAGAAACTTATTTTGATGACTAAAAACCGATATTAAACCACTAGTTACCTAGTCAGCTATTTAGCCTGGTTCATTTGTATATTATGTACCTGCCTATGTATTTTGATAAAAATTTGCCTCAATATGGTTTACGATAAATTAATAAATTAAGTCAACATTACCTAGTTGTTACAACGATAATTTTGACGATATTGTCATCTTCCACCTCTCCAAAAGTGTTTTCAGGAAACAAATTATTAGTAGTTTAGAATCATACTTGCCCAAATGAAGGTGTATTCGATAAGTTAATTAATGAATTAATTAAATAACATAGCTGGAACACTTACTGTTTGCATAAATTAAGTATTGTGTACCTAGTTGTTAAGTTATGCATGCAACTCTTTACTTGTCGTGAAACTTTATTATTGGCTTAGAATCCTACGTTATGCTTAAGTTTACCCACGATTATTTAAAATAGCTGTTAAGTTTCCAATAAATAAATAAATAAACATTTACCGTTTGAGATTAGAGAATGAGATTTTCGGGTGAGTTACCTATCCGTCGGTAACTACCATATAGAGTAAGTATTATAACTAGTAGCTTATGTATCTATGATAAAAACTGGTTTTTATACATACCTATGCTAGTAGGTAATAATATGTCATCAATTCATCATGTTGTCTAACATTTTTCCTTTTTTTAGTTATATTATAAAGTATAACTACCGGAGTATATAGCTATAAAATATAACTTTATAGGTACTTTCCTTTCCGTAACAAAAAGTAATAACAGGTAGGTACCTAAATTAGGCAAATTAGGTACCTACCTGTTATTACTTTTGTAGGTAGGCATTACACAACCAACGGAAACAAATCAGAAATGAAAAAAAACTTATTTGTCAATATCTACTTTCATCTCGTCGGTAGCGATATAAAATTCAAATGAGGAAATCATATATATAAAAAAAAACTAGTAATAAGTTGAGCTTTGATAATATTCTCGTAGCTTTTTTATTAAAAATTGTTTGTCCGTTTTTACATTAAGAAACTGAAACGGAACACGAGTAGCTGAACGGACAACTTGAGTTTGACAGTTTGCTTGTTAAGACTCTCAACAAGTAACAACAACAACAACCAATCAGCAGCTCTGAAAAAGTACCTATCAGCAAGATGGCTGATTGCTGGGTCTGTGAATTGGTCTCTGGTCGACACATGACCGCAAGTCGGCTTCTATAACACACTGTGCGTATAAACTAACCAATATGATAAGTTATTTATAAGTTGTTTCCTTGTAGTTATCCACCGGGGTACATGATACCTATAATCTTCCGATCATCCGAATACGGTGCGCACCGTGCGGTATGAAAGGAACTTCATCCCACGTACGCTCAAGCTGTGGAATGAACTCCCTGCCATGGTTTTCCCAAGTGACTACAATATGGGGTTCTTCAAGAGGGGCATTAGAAGGTTTCTTCAGGGTAGGCAGCGCAAGTGTAACGCCCCTGGTGGTGCATACGTCCATAGGCCGCGGTAACCACTTTCCATCAGGTGGGCCGTGTGCTTGTCTGCCACCTAAGTGGTATAAAAAAATCTTAGGTAATATAGTTACCTACCTAATGAAGCTTTTTTTATGCAATATAATATACCTAATTGCGTTAGGATTTAAACATAGAATTTATTCAACGGATCAGTGATTTTCCTAAAGAATGTAAAAGTGTTAGGAATAGCACATAATCAAAATAATATAGGTAGGTATAGTGGAGATGTTTTCAATAAATATTTTTTTATTTTTTCACTCTTTTCATATTTCTTACCAAACTGATAACCACCGAACACTTTTGTTCGCAAGTGTACAAACAAAACTTTTATATTATATCGTTCGTTTAAGATGGTATGCCTCATGTATGGAAAAGTCGCTTTTTAGTAGCCTTCACAATTTGGTCGGCTTATAAAAGAATTGCTACTACATTCTTATTTTTGCTGAAACTTTCACAATATTAGTAATTGAAAGCTGAAATTAATAGGACGGTTTCTTAATGAAACATGCCTTTTTGTTAAATATATATCTTGTTTCCGTGTTATGTAGGAACAGCGTATTCGATCACCAAAATAAGACCACTGTAAATTTTGTTAAATTATTTTTTTTCTTTATATTGGTTATAGCTACCGAACCTATATTTGCTGTCGATATAAAGGTGAATCAAGGGTATATATTACATATTTTTAATGGATGTTAAGTGCACTAGTTTACTTTCAAATTAGTTATTTCTGATTTTTCGAAACTATTTAATAACTCTGGTGTTTATGAAGCAAATCAAATGTAATGTTGTAACAAATTTAAACAAATTCAGTTACATTATTGGTATTTTTTTGAAACATCTGCGTTCAGGCGTTTTCGAGATCTGGGAAATCCCAAAACGTTACCGCAGCAAAATCTTAAATAACTTAAAAACCACAACACACACAAATTTTGCTATTGGCTAACAATTGTTACGTAACATAAGCTATCTGTTCCAGTATTTGGTTCCGGGCTAGGAAAAAACTTTTTGCTGGGGTAACGTTTCGATAATTACTGCAGCAAAATTTATTTTTCGCAAATATCTCTTAAACTACAATATGCACAAATTTTGCTATTTGCACACAAAAATCTTTCATAGCACACTAAAAATCTGATATACTTTCAACTCTCTAAAGCACAACATTTTGCTGGGGTAATGCACACATTTAGAAGGAGAAGGCATTTAGTCTCTGTAGTCTGATAAACATTTTAAATTTCAGTTTGTAACACCGTTAAATAATCATAAGTATTTTGAAGTGTTTAAAAAGCATTTATTTAAACAAGCATGCGCAACTGCAGAATTAGCCTGGGATCACGGCTTGTGTAACCTCATTGCAACGTCAGGAAATTCTAAAGGATTTTACCATGTAAATCAATAAAACAGTTTGAACAATGGGAGAGTTTTACGATAATTTTGAGACTTCGTCGTCACGATATTGTATGTATTTGTAGTTGTGTACAGTTGCGTGTTGTTGACTAATCACCCAATCTTGAACTACTCGACTTTGTATCTGCGCTCTTAATGATACTTTTTGTGTTGAGTTTAATATAGCTCCATAGTGGTACGTGCCGTCTTTATTTCATTGGTATTGCACTCAGAGCCTTGAAGATACACTGGAGTAATTAACTAGAACGCTTTGCTGTATATTTTATGAACTATATACCTACACTACAAGTAGGTACTTATTGATCTTACTTGGCACCAAGTTCAACATTATTACAGATAAAATTAACAAAATAAATAATATTTCGCAATATACACATTACATTATACGGCAATAGGCTGAAATGTTACTTGAGTGGTAATACGGAGTGTAGGTATTACCTCCCATGTTTATTCCTACAGGCGTGATTATATGTATGAGTCTGTGTATTTTTTTATTATATTTATCAAACAGAACAACAATCAATATTTTTGTTGTTTATTTTTCCTCCTATCAATAATGTTTGAAGTTGCTTTTTTAATTTAAAGGTAATTAAGGTGAGTAGGGGCGAGACGGAATGGGTTTTTGGTGCGATGACTAGTCTTGTTTGAACGCTTGTAGAGCAATGAATATTGACTCAAACTAAAAGTGCAAATGAAGTAAGTGAAGAGCAAAGAGTGTATCTTTCTTTAGGATTAATAAAATCCTGCTAAAACTGCCCTAAAATAAAAAATGAATTGATAGAAATTATTTCGACCCTCGAAAATTTTTCAAAAATATCGTATCGTCAAACACAACTCACTGCGCACAAGCACTCGTCCCCAGCGACAAACGTTGACCGAGGTGAAGGACGTAAGGACATGGCGGACATAGCAAAAACATCAAATAAAGTTAATAAAAACCTCATCTAGTAAATAAGTGCATTGTTTTGTTTCAATTTTAAAAAATACCTTCAAATACCCTCTCGAAATGATAGTGAACAAAGAAAAGTTAATTAACCTAATTACCGCATATGTTGATTACAATTCTGATTCAAAGTAGTTTGAACAAAGAACTTTGATAGAATTAGTTATATTTTGTTGTATTTGCGTACTAGGTACGACCTCCTTCGTTGATTACAATATTCTTGAATAAAGTAATCTTACCGACTTACTCTTTGACGACTTTGTGGGGTTTATATCGACCCATTGACTGAAGCACACACACCTTATGGAGTCATCGCTATGCTGATACTCTCACCAATCTATCTCGAAACACGTGTAGTATTAATGGAATGTCAGAGAAACTAACATGTTTTATTGTTACGAGAAAATCCTGTTTCCTATTTAATGCGAAGATAATCGCTTCAACTTATCAAAACATAATAATTTATTCAAGGTGTAATATTTAACGAATAGCCTAAAACAAATAGGGCTACCTACCACCGTAGCAACAAGATCTCAAGTAGGTACCTAAAAGAAATGGGAATTATGTAGAATAATACCCACCTTCAATGATATCGTGATATAAATTTCCACAGAGCTGCATAAAGTTCTTACAAATCGAAAATTCACCGATGCGAATGACATTGCCTCATCAGGAACCCATCAGAGCGAATATTTAATTCTTCGCTTGCCTTACGTTTATTTTTTGGGATCAAATTTTTCTTTGCTCTTTTATTCTAAGTTATTACTTAAAGTTTTTTTCTTAACCTGAATTTCACGTAAAAAAAACCTTAGTCTGAACTTATCCTACGTATTTTGCGTAAATATAAAATCTTTTAAAAAGCTCCTGAATATTTAAATCCAGTATATCCCCACTTTATCTCTTATACTTTTCAATTGATGCATTTCAAAAGATATTGAAAGAAAATTTTAACGGATCAACCGCTCCTCCTTAGTGATCTATCGTTTTCCAATACTATAAAATTTGAACAACTTAAGGTTGCTACGCCACGCCTCGCTCATTCTGTTAAATCTTTTGTGCTGGTTATTGGTCGCACGTTCGGTAAACTTAATATTGAGAGCTGCTTTTAATAAGTTCATATATCTCTAAGGGTTTCACTCTGTGTAAGTTTGACAAACAATAAATATTGAAGTTTAGTAACTTTTAATATCTTTATGTACAGTCTTTTAGCGTGTTTAAAGTAACGTGAGCCCAAAACGATCAGGCCAAATAATATGTGTAGTTTTGAAAGTTGGTACAGTTAGTCTCTAAGGTCCCCAAATGAACATACTATAAGTCCCCGAAAGTGGGACACAAGCCGGCGGTGGGGAAGGGGGGGGGGGGTTAGGGTGTTAGGTCACCTTTTCAGTTTTTAGCTTGTATATTGAAAACTATCAATAATATTTCTTTAGTTGCTTCTACATTATTTATCTACATTAAATTTCCTATAAATTACGTATAGACATTATTACTGTAAGATTAGTACTTAAAAAAATACAAATTTCAAATGTATTAAAGCTTACAATTTGTGGTTGAATCAAAGAATCAATTTCATTTATTCAGTTTAGGCACATAAAGAGCACATATGAACGTCAAAATTTTACAATTAGTCTTAGAAATGTCAAGAGTAATTAAAATAAATCATTTAATAAAATCAACTCTGTTTGACGACATAAAAATCGATGCTTATTCCATTGTTTTTTTGGAGAACCACCCTCGGGGACTTTTATATTTGAAACATTTTAATAGTTGCATTATGACAGTTGTAGTCTAGGGTTGGAGTGTCAAAAATCGATTGTGAGAATAATAGATTCAGGTAACAAACAATTTATCGTTTTAAAACATCAAGTATTGATATTAAGATTAGGGTATCATTAAGGGTTAGTGAATTCATGAATCGGGTATTGAAAATTATTGTTTCTTTGCTTTGTGCGCTACTTTCTACTTTATTATCTCTAGTATGCGATACGGCAAAAGCAACATTGAACACAGAAAAGTAACGAATACAGATATTCTCCATACGATTAAAATGTAACAAGAAAGCCACAACACTAAAATTAAAAATCGAATACCATAAAACGTAGCTGTATTACCAGATGTCGAGAGGGCTATGTAGTATGTCATGTTTCGTTCTAATCGTGTCAAGTAGCCTTCTATGACCTTCTACGAATTGACGAAATTTGTCATAATGTACGTTCATCAGTCATCTTGGCACCTTGGGAATTTTAATCTTCCCACGTTATTTTTAAACGGGCACTGAATTATGAACACTGCAAAAGTCTCTTCGTTTCTCGGGATTTCTCATTTCTTCTATTATGATTCATGAAATGAATTACTTTAGTGTTTCGTGTATTCTTTAAAGAAGACATAGGAAATTGAACTTAATATTGTTATACTAATCAATTGCCTGTGTACACATGTAATTATTATGAGCACATAAGCTGCATTTTACTGTCGATAGAAATGTAAAAATCTCTGAATATTATATCCCAAGGTGAAAAATCGATCACTCGCTATTAATATCGGTCACAAGAATTCAGTTTCAGTGCAAATGTAAACTGGGATCTCAATAACAAAGTGGAAGCAACTAGTATGACTAAATATTCATCATCCTTTGAAAAAACGACTTCCGCACAAGGGTTTATTATATTTTCATTCTATCGCCAGGACTCTACAAATATACTGTCATCGTATATAGAGTGTGGGGTAAAGAACGCTACATTGCCGGCAATATTGCCTTGATTAATATCGTCGCGGTCGGGACCGGAAATATAGGGGGAAATGAACATAAACGTCAATGAAAAAATTAAACATGTAAAAGATTAAGGTACATAGTTTAATAATATGATTTGAGAATTACATGGTCATTTGTAAATGACAGGTAATATCCCCATGTTGGTTATTTAATTTGAGTAACCGATATTTCGGTGCTGTTTCAAGCGCCATGATCACGGTGTACTGGTAGTATTGCTCTAATAGTAGTACATCGTGATCATGGCGCTTGAAACAGCGCCGAAATATCGGTTCCTCAAAATAAAAAACCACATGGTATATACACTATTGCAGTTTTATAATAAGTTGCAAAATGAGTGTTTCCTCTTATACTAGATTTAAATTCTCGAAAAAACATCTGTGTATTGGACTCACATTTCGTTGTCTAGTGATTCGTATTGTAGTTCTTCACATATTAGGGCGAGCTGAAATTTCATTAACCTGTCCTACCTATTCATTTATTTATTCTTTATGCACAAATATAAAATATGTGTACAATGGTGGACTTAATGCCGTAGGTATAGGTACTATGTTGGAAAATTCGAGCAGATTTTAGTATTAATACTTACAAAATACGGTTCCCTGAATCGTACGAAAAGAGCAGTATAATGCTCAAGTGACATCTAACCCCACTAAAATTTGTCGTACATAATCTTAGTTAAACAAAAAGTGCCTTGTAGGACTTGTAGGATGAGGGATCAGTCAGAGGATTAAAATAGAAAGCGGGCTCCGGTCCTCTAATTTGCAATCTGCCGCAAGATATCGACTAAATCTCTCGCAATTCGTTTAGGTCGTGTTTATTCTTATAATTGTTTTGTGAAGTTAATTTTGGGCGCCGCTGGTTATCTGTTGATGTTTTCACTGTAGGTGAAATAGATTTTACAATAGATAGGAACAAAACAATAGATTGCCTAATTTTATTTGTTATCTAATAGAATATTGACCAAAATCAGTCTATAAAATGTTAATGTTTAATACAGTTGTTCTGTTACTTCTTTCGTTTGGGTATATCTGACGTATGTGAAAAGAAATCATACCATTTAGGTATCAAACGAAAGTTTATCTTCATTCCTATAGCTTTTGTATTCCGTGACTTCACATTTGAAATGCAGTACAAATGCCTTGTCTTGTGGAACGTCCACTTCTGAATATAGGTCTTTTAATAACTCCTCATTTAGGCTCTGTTTAAAATCGAACATGGAAAGTAATTATGGAGGTTACGGCGTACCGTCTCATCATTAATTACTGCCGCTGTTGTGTCATGTTACACTCATGTAACGAGTACACACGAACGATACGTACAACGTACACTCTCATTATCTTACACTCATTAGGTACAGGAGAGGAACACAATCTTTAATATTATACATTAAAGATAACCTTCTGTTCGATCAACCTCTTTGTGAGAGTATATTGCTATTAGTACCTACCGTAATAATAATATTGATGTAACGTCGCACAAGCTGATTAAATGCAACCACTTTGCTTTAAAATGTAAGCACGGTAAGGATCTGAAAGGTCCTTTAGTATTAAGTATTTATAATGACAAATAAGAAACTTATGTAATGATTCAACTATATTGACTAGTCTAGCATTAGTTCTTTAAAAGAAAAACATTATAATATTTGATCTTTATTTACCACTCGTGACAGATATCGAATATAATAAATCACATGTTAAAAAAGTAGATTTGTAGGTTTGTACCGACCGGTTTGCTTCTCTAATTTATGAGTTTTTATTATGTTCTTAAACCTAAATATAGTAGACAGGTTCAAATAATCTAAAATCAATGTGTTACAACGCCATAATCACAAGCGTTTGTATGAAAATTATAACGGGTAACCACTAAAAGCATTTTCACTTCTATTTAGTAGTTTAACAATAATGAAGCAATTAAAATGACCAGCACGTCTCCCAATTAAACCGAACGCCAATCACAAAGTGCCATTATGAGATTAAATTTTGCAGGTGACCTCTTTGATGCTACTAGCAGATTTTATGATCTGGCAAATGACACTGCTCCCTGAATAAAATACTTTCAATAATGAAATTCCTCTTGGCATCCCATTTCGTTGGCAAGCTTGGCGGAGTGCCACTCTGTCAGTTTTGGCCGACTCTGTTCCCTAGGAAATTAAACTGCAAAAACTAACTTGTGCAAAATATATTGCATCTAGTTGTGTACAGTGCTGAAACGCCGATGACTTGGCCAACTGGTGTTACAAAATATGCAATGAATTGTTGCCAAGTTTGGAAAATTTGACGATTTATGTTCAGTCTCATTGTTATTCTGAAGTAATAGAACACTTCAAGAATCCTCAGTATCTATTTGAAATAACTACCTACGAGTAAATAAGGAGTGGTAATCTTATAACTTTTGGTCATCACCATCATCATCTACAGCTTACCATCGCACGAAACATGCGAAGTCTATTAACATGCTCTGTAGAAGGTATTAGGTTAACAACCTTTATAACTATCAGTCTATATGATCTAAAATTAAAGCTGATCAAAACATATCGACACTGCCTACTTCTACGAAAATATTCAGATGAAACTGTAAAGGTAGTTATTTTGTAGTAATGTACGGTTTTAATATCCCATACCTACACCCCTGACTGTCAGCCAGACAAACAGACAAAATAAGTAGTTTTAAATTACTACACGGTCTCTCCACTATATGGTAGTTTGTAACAGACAGCCTTGGGAGATAAGACCGCCATTTGTTTCGCTTGTTTTTAGTATACTATGGTTAATTCCTCGGTGTACAATACAGAGTTGTTATGTTATACTATGTAGTATCGTTGGAAGTACTTTACCTACCTTAATCGTTTCAGACAAAAATAGTTGTAAATTAACTAGTTAGACTACTCGTGTTGATGATTTTAGAACATTCTAACTATGTTATACATATATAGATACGTAAAGATACCTACTATATATTCTTTCTTCGTCTTTATAATAACAGAATAAAATATGGTTTTTATTTCCTAAACCAAAGGAGAAACACAACGTTCACTCTCACGCTTCTTAATTTCACAATTTCGCTACCTCGAAACAGTTATTTTACATCAGAAGGTTATTCACGCACGTCTACTTCCAATTAACTCTGAATAATTTAATTTTCGTAACAATATACAGTGTAACATGGCTATAGCGCGTTGCTATATCGAACCAATAAGGGACGCAGGTGCGATTCAACCAACAGGCTCCGAATGTAATTATTTTCTAAAAAGATATCCACTCTGCATAATGATGATTACGGCTATATTGTTCGACTGGAATTGAATCAAATTGGAATGATCCAATTAAGCGTTTGTTTTCGTGCAGTTGCTGTTCTTGTAAGTAATTATCTGATATTCATACAATAATAAAGCCTACTAACGATGGCGTGCCATGGAACTCACTATCAGTTTAATAAACTGGCACTTTAATTACTACAAGCCTGATAAACGGAAGTAGGGTACGTAAACTGAAGAAGCTAACTCTCCGTAAGTAGACACCATGATTATATTGACAAAATGTTTTCGAATTGCCAACTTTGAAGACTTCGTTTTATTCTCACTTTGATTTTCAGCTTCCTCGTCAGACTCAATTTCATTTTGTCCTCAGTTTAATTGACTCTGCTAAACAAAGTAATGGAATTGCCGAAATGGGTTTGCATTGCATTAGAAAAAAGACACCGCTCTCCCGTGTTGGAATTGCCGAATTCGTTCCGATTTCAATATTTTGAATGTTCTGCAGGTACATTAATCATCGAGGCACAAGTACCTAATACCTTTTCTTTATTTTGTGAAGTACGGTATTGCCGTCATTTTTTATACTGCTAATAAAATCAATTTGTAGGCACCTGTTGGCCTAGCCGCAATTAACAATTGTTTTATAAGGCTTGCAAACTTTTGGGTATAATGCGGTTGCCAGAAATGGAAATGGAATGTTTTTTAATTTCATGCATTCATACTTCATACTAATATTATAAATGCGAAAGTAACTCTGTCTGTCTGTCTGTCTGTCTGTCTGTATGTTACGCTTTCACGCCTAAACCACTGAACCGATTTTGATGAAATTTGGTAAGTATAGGGGTAGATTAGACCATGAGAAAGGACATAGGCTATGTTTGGTCGCGATAACCGACATCCACGCGGGCGGAGCCGCGGGCAAAAGCTAGTTCTTTATATTGTTAAATAGAGCAATAAAATACCAAAATGTCAATAAAGAAGGAACTTCATCCTACGCACTCTCAAGCTGTGGAATGAACTCCCGGCTGTGCTTTTCCCAAGCGACTATAATGTGGGGTTCTTCTAGAAGTGCATTAGAAGGTTCCTTCATGGAAAGCAGCACGAGTCTAATGCCCTTGATGTTGTATACATCCATAGATCACGGTAACTACTTCTCACCAGGTGGGTCGTGTGCTTGTCTGCCACAGATGATATGTTGTATAGGTACGTTAAATAATTTATTATCTTTTAGGAGTCTTATAATATTCGCTTGGTAAACGAGTGCTAATGCTTTATTCTACCATCCGTTACAATCAGTTGATACTGGTCAAAATTTGTATACATGAAAGCGATGGGTATTTACCTTTTTTTCGTGTGAGAATCCCCACATATAACACCATCGTCATAATATTTTTTTTATTTTGTGATGGGTCTCTAGATTTAGACCAAATGTAACATATTCGCTGACTTTGTTCGCTCACTTTGCCGGCAGAACAGCAAACATGATGGAGTTCGTATATTAAAATTACGAACGTTATATTTGGCATTCAGTCCACGGTTTTACTACGAAATTCAGATGAGAATATTATGAAATGTTCTGCAAGAGAAGAAATCTTTTCATGCATAAATGTAACATTAAACCCGCAATGTTGTCAAAATAGCAACCCTTTTGTCCCTCTCAGTCCTCGAGACTATTTATCATGTAAAAATGTGAACTGGCAAAGTTTTGCTAAACGTAGAATACCTACATTTTGTTGACAGACTAATATTTCATCCTTCTACACAACACAACGAAATAGTTGAATCGGTATTGTTTAAGTAGATTTGCCCAAAGTCTACTATCTCCTGACGATTCTATACACAAAGCAATTTTGATAGCTCTAAATTGTATAGGTACATAACGAAATAAACAAAACAAAACCTGATTGAAACTTTAATAATAATTATCGAAATTTTCTCAAAATATCGTTGTTATCCGACTCTCCCTACACTGCTCATTATTTGTGTTACGAGTCTTGTTACCAACTTTGTCCAAACTCGGATGCTTTCAATACTTTCTATTTACCTATATAATATATATATTTTCCAATACCTGCCTAACTTTCAACTTCCCACTAACATTCTCGATGCTTTGTATCCTATTCACGTACGTCCGGTATGTCAAACCTTGCTGTTGAAAGTCGATTCGATTACTTCCCAATACGAACACAAATATTCTTGACATAGGTATTATATTCACAACTCATAGTTCATCAGAGGTGTTCGTGCGACAAATAGAAATGTGAAGTCCTTTCATCTCAGGCGTGAGACTCTCGTTTTGAAGCTGCTTTTGACTATACAATATTTCTTATTATATTTACATTTTATTTCAGTATAAATCTGAAGTTGTCAGCCTTTGTGATTTACTCAGTCAAGTACAAAAATCAAGGGTAGCTACTGTTGAAATAAATGCAATTAGGCATTTTGAATAGACAACAGTGCTCAGTGTTATATTATTAATATTCGAAAACATCATAAATAATAACGTAAGTTATTATTGTAGACGCAGTAAAATGTGGTCAGTTCGATAGAAGGTTATGGTGATAAAACTCGGTCAGTGTGAGACTGAAAATAAAAAACGATAGTTGGCAAGAGCTGTGGTTTCTTTCGTAGGAGGCTTTGGTAAAAATTCAAATTGCAGTTTAGTTGGAATGTTTCACTTGGCTTTTGCTTGCAACTACGCGAAATTGTAATTCCATTTGGTAACGCTTTTTTGCTTTCGCCTGGTAATAAAGCTGAACAGTTATTATTTGAAAAATATTACTTCAAATAACTAGCAAATACTTCATAATTACCTTTTGATAATTGGCCATTTGCTCGGATTTCAATTTAGGCGTTTGAAAATATATTTTCGCCTACTGATCGACAGTAGGCGAAAATATATTTTCAAACGCTACAAAGTAAGTAGTCACGACCGTTGTGATTTATACGAGATAACACTACACAAATAGTCTAGGGACCGGTCCCAACAGTTCGTTGAAAGCTCTTTCTATTAATTCTTTGTATAGGTACTTATTGATGTCATGTAACCGCTTTTACTATTACTTCATATATTACTATTTGACATGTGTAGTTTCTTCCTACAGATGACAAGTATAATTTACCTACCGTAAAAGTCTACCGTGTAATTCGTTCGCCAGCTCATTTCCGAGTCCTGCGGACTTGTTCTTCTTGTATATTAAATAACTCATACATCAAAAGAAACACTGACGAACTAAACTGATATATTACTATTAGATATACGAGTCAGTGAATCTATTGATTGAAACTTGGAGTTGAATACAAAAACTATATGAAAGCTTTTATTGTTTTACTTCGCCGCATAGAATCGTCCATCGATTTATTTTAATTTCACGCTCTGAATACAGAAATACGAGTGTACCGGCGCAACTAATACGACATCAAGGCCACACTCGCAGAAAAGTCAAGAGTTTTATGCTACTTGAATATTATATAAAAATGGGAAGCTTATAAGATTTTGCCGTCGATTTAGAACACCTGACTTTTCGGATTTTTGATACAGACAGCGCGGCGACTGGATTGTAACATGGAAACAAATGAAGTGTGAATTTATATCTTTCTCTTTTATTGTTTTTGATAGGTCCCAATGTTATCTTCTCTCTCTGTTTTACTTGCTGGCAATGCAACGTGCTTGCTTCCAAGCAGTTCACTCACTCGAGACTTGACGGTCCCAGTACCATCAATTTGGTGTTGTTTGTTGAGCCAAGTAAGTTCTTAATTAGCTTAAGAAGTTACGGAGTTAGTTGTTACGATGGTAGGTACGCATACCTTTTTACCTACGCCGTGCAGTAGCTACTTTGAAAAAGCGAAAAGGAACTTTATTATATAAACATACTTATAAAATAATTTAAAATCTGGCAGGTATATTATTCGATAAAGTTTAATCTATTGAGATTGTCACTTAATCCACTTGAGCACACGTGTATTAAATTTTAACACCCAGGTATTTTTATTCTATTCATGTTATAGGGACTTTTAAATGCGAAACATTCCAAAGCATGTCGTAGGTACCTAAACAAACACAATCTGGTGAAAAAAGAAAATATTTTTTAACGTTTTCAAGGGCTTACTGCCTTAAATGTATTCAAACATAATGTTAAAGTTAAACAATGTTATTATTAAACACAGAAAATTGTATTTTTTCAAAAATATTCGGATGTTTTTTTTATTTCTCTAATAAATACGCTTGAGCTGGTAAGTTTTTAATGAAAACCTACAATTGTTGTTTACTGTCGTCATTAGTAGATTTTTATGAAATTAAAAGTAACGAACTGTTTACTTAGGTATTTAGTGTGATATTCTGCACGAAATCAGATGTGTCTAAACTTGTTCAACCTTACAAGCAAGCTGTTATCGTTTTGAAATATCATAATACTATCAACGATAAAAACTATACTATGTAGCATACAGGCCGCGTTACACGGGTTTCAAAAGCTACATAAATTTATTAAAAAATCTAATGTGCATCTTCTATTCTATTTGGTGTATAGGTACTGTCTGAAATTTTCTTAGCAATTTAGCCATTTCCTTACAATTTATTTTTTTACTGCTTAAGAGAAATTCATAAAGGATGGAACCGAAGGCGCGCACATATACTTGAAATATCTTACACGCAATAACCTCGTCGTCTAAAAATACCGTAGTCTGTAATCTTACCATCATAAGGAAAAGAGACGTGCATATTTCGGAAACTTCACCTCTAGACGGTATATAGGATTGAAAGTTAGTGAGTTTGACATGCAAGAAAATTGGATACTCGTAAATTTCTAACCCTCCATTGAGTATTAAATACATATTGACTATGTAATTGAAATACCCATATATACGTTAATCGGTGCGGATCTAATGTTTAAACGCAAATCATATTAGACGTAGATTGTATGGATGTTCTCGTGACACTGCTATTTATTTGATAGCTTTTTGGTAATTTACATATTATTTATTTGTATACTTGCTTGTATAGATGCCAGAGTCTGTGGCGTATTATACTTGCATATGGCAGTCCCTTTTAAGTGCTAAAAAGAAAACAAAAACATACCCAATCGCTGCCAACAACTATGTCTTAGAGAAGTTTGAGATCGAATAAAGGTATATTGAGGCATTATTTTATAGCGAGTTTTAATTTAGAAGTCTTATAAAAAGACGTTGAGCATCAAAAGACACGGGAGCCTGTAATTTGTGACGAAACTTCCAATGTAATTTATTCCTCCAATTAATCTTCCAAGTAACAGTGTGAGGCTCTCAATGGATGCTGTTAAAGTTAGATGTAGACCAATAATTCCAGAGACTTATTTATTAACTTATTCACTGTTCTGTAAGCAAAAGTCATTAATTAACAACTTTTATTGATTTAGTTTTGTTTAATGTTTGTTTTTCATACCTCCTTTGCTTACGTGTTTACCTTCTCACCGAATGTAATCCCATATACGAATAGAGATGCATCAGTCATATCAATAGCGAAGCAAAATAACAATGTATTCATATACTCGTCTCTCTCATAATATTGGCTGAAAAAATAATTGTTGTTTATTTAAGCACCCATAAAATTCGATGGCGATATATTAATGACATTAAACGCTACCTACTTCGCTGTTATTTATTGATCCAGTTCCTCGCTTACCGACTTTATTAAAGGCTTTATGCACTCATCATGTAATGTTTTTGTTTCAGGTAATTTATTTCCGCAACACAAAGGACAAATTATTGTAAGTGAAAAATATTTTAACAGAAGAAGGAAAAAGTAGGTACTTTTACTCCTATTTATTCTTGATAAAATGTTAACCTCTGGATAACCTCCAAATGAACGACCCTTGTCATATGATAGGCTTTATATATCACTGAGATACTCTTTTTAAGTAAAGGCTCCAGCCTGGATTTGGACATTAAGGACAAGATGTTGATATATACTTGCGTTTATATTCAAATGAATATCTGTTTCTTTGTTTCCGAAGAAACGTATTACCTATTGTGGATAGTGAATCAATGCTCTACCAAAATGACCTTTGTTAATTTTTATCTCTATTCTGGTGAACAGTTTGGAAACCTAGTCTATTAAACCAATTTGCCAATTCCTATACAATTATTATTTATAGCAACTTTGAACCAGGCCATGAAACTTTTACGAATGAGGCTAAAACTTTGTTCTTTGCCCTCGTTTTAGACTTTTCGCACTAATGCCACACCCTTTATGATTACCTTATTTCTACATAGTTTACCAGTTATATCGTAACTCAAAAATAGTTGCGCTTAACAGTTTTCAAACTTAAATTTATGCACTTATTTATTCTATAATTTATGAGTAGACGGAAAAATATTATGGAAAATTCTGAATATTCAAATTCAAATTCAATTCAATTCAATTCAAAAATATTTTATTTTGCATAGACCATTAAATACTTACAAAACGTCAACATAAAGTAAATATTAAATACTAACTAATACTAGTAAATGGACCACCGGTTCGAACTCCGGCAAGAAACTCAGCGGGTTTTTTTTTATGTCTATTTACAAAACATTTACTTAGCCTAAAACTTATGGTCTAGATACAATGTTTTGCTTGAGTAGCATAGCAGAGCGAACAGCTCATTTCCAAGCTTGTTTATCATTTAAATATTCTTGGATTTTATAATAGCCTTTCTGGCACAGTTTGCTCTTTACTGTATTTTTAAATTTAT
Source organism: Eilema sororculum (assembly GCA_914829495.1). Lineage (NCBI taxonomy): Eukaryota > Metazoa > Arthropoda > Insecta > Lepidoptera > Erebidae > Eilema > Eilema sororculum. Next base: position 6,632,896 of record OU618545.1, on the reverse strand, counting down.
TAACAGGTAAATCTCTGATTTCATTAGGAAGCTTGTTAAAAAAGCTTGTTAAAAAACTATGATCTAGATAAATGCAAAAAAAATACTGGGCACAACTTTAAATTCACAATTCTTCCCCAATTGAACACTCTTTTAAGAGGGACTTTCAGACTCATGTTATATGTTAGCGTAACTTCAGTTTACTATCCTCCGCATTGCTATGTGTTTTGTATTCTGGTAACAGTCAGTATATCATTGATATGCGGCAGTAACCATCGGAAACAGCACTGAACTGACTCGGTAAAAAAAAGAATATATCGGTCGCTGCTCCCACTTTTATTGCAAGGTATAAAATCGAAAGCGAATGAATGTACAAATGTGTACAAATATAAGCACAAATATTTTTTGTTTATTATTCACTAGCTGACCCCGATTTCGAGACCCTGTTTCACCCCTTTAAGCTTACTCCGGATGCAATACTGGCAATTTATTAACTTTCAAACAGTGTATGAGAATCTGACGGATTGATTGACATTTATGATTACTTCTCTACTCCCTTGAGTAGTAGCGTGATGATAATATACGGCCTATTCCTCAATAAACGGATTATTCAACACAAATATATTTTTTTTCAATTCGAACGAGTACTCCCTGAGATTAGCGCGTACAATCAAACAAATAATCTCTTCGGCTTTATTGAAGGGTAGAGCGAAACGAGCGGAAGTCTCTGTTTTGACAAGGTAGCCGATTTTGCTGTTGTCCGTATGTATGTTAGTTTGTCAGTTCCGGTCTAGAGGATTCATTTCTTAACCGATTTTCATCAAACTTGGCACACATGTTCTATGATTTAAAACTCGACCTTTATGGAGAGCTTTTTCGGATAGGAGGGAAGATGGGGGAGAAAAGGGCGAAGTTTGCTGTCGCGTTATCGATGGACGGATCATCATTATTTTTGATGAAACAGCTATTTAAAATAAGAATTTTTATAAGTTTCCAGATACCAGAAAAATATGGTATGGCTTGCGGGGCGTATACCTTTCACAGAACTACCTATTAGTTTCTTGATATCGAATTGTTTACCACTATCTCTAACTTAAACTACTCATAAAACAACTCAGAGTTTGAGAATGTGGGTCTTTTCCACATTTTCCATCTTTAAATTTATTGTTGTTAGTATAACTTTATATTATCAGTGACTAAACTGTATACATAGCAAAGAAAATAAACCAACACATTCCTTTTTCTTCACGCAATTCATTCGGGTTTCATTTATCGGAACGTTACAGAAACGAGTGAATTATTGAACCGTGTATAACGTTTGATGCCATTGGCTATGAACGTATTGCATCCGGAGTAAAGCATCATCGCTCTTCTATTTATTTTATCTCTCAAATTAGATATTTCTGCTCGGTGCTGAATTTAAGTAAGAATATCGATGATTGCATTTCAATGGTGGCAAAGAAAATAAAATGAATCATCATCGTGAATCATTATCATTGTTTGTACCTCCAGTTTTCAAAGCCCACAAAGAGGAAACCTTTTCCTATTTTAGTATTTGTCTTCTTGCCTTGCCAAGTTTTTCAGCAAGCTATATTTACAGTACCACTGAAGTGGGTGTGATCTTAATCTAAATTCATGTCTCGCTTCCAGTTTAATCAATACTCAATATCCTTATTAAGGAAGTACAAGCCATACCATAGATACCTATACTATACATACCTGTCTGTCTTTGAGTATCCCATTCCAATGATTGCGTTCGTGCCGAGCAACGTACTATAATAATTTCAGTCCACCTTGCATTTTCATTTCATTTTACCTTGCATTGAAATTACCTTCTCACTATATAATGTATACATACAAACATAGACCTGCAAATCATCATAACCGAAATTTGTCATGACCATAACATATTAATTCATTTAAGTAATTGTATTGTACCTACTACATAATCACATTTCCTATATGTAAAAGTTTGCAACAAATGTGATATCCTGGAAGCGGAATGTCGAAATTCCCTCGAGGTATCGTCCCCTCAAATTACATTGTTCCCGACATGGCTTTTAAGGTCTCGTTATATAAGTTATTTTTTTTTTCAATTGTTTGTGGCACAAAGAACGTTTCGCGGTGAGAGCGTGTCACAATGTTAAATATTCATATCGTGGTTTTAAATCTCATTTTATCAACTCCAAATGTTGGAACATCAAAAGAAATGTTCGTTTCCTACAGTAAAAACCTACAATAAAACATTTATGTAACACAATTAAGGTACAGAAATCGTTGCTGTAATTTTGTTTTTTTTTTTTTTATGGATTTCACTATCGGGCAGGATAAAGTTAATTTGATAAGGCGTAAAAACAATAACCATGTATTTCACTTCTTTTTTCGTTAGTGATCAACTATTTTCGGCAGGAAACCAAAGACGAGACTCTCGCTGTAATTAATTTTGCTTAAAACCACCATTTAGATCCTTGGCACGACTTATACCTAAAAAGAAAAATGTACAATCGCAAAATAATACCTAACTAGAGAAACGAAAGAAAACTAAGTAACAAAAGAAATAAGTATAGAAGAACATATAAAGTATAATACCTATATTTACTTTGTTAGACTTCATCTTAATTGAGGCACTAAACGAACGAACTATCAATATTTTCTTTCACGAAGCGTTTCATCTTCATCTGTATTTGCGTATTGCAAAAGTTATAGGTAGAAATCAACTTGATTGTAAAATTGCTATCCGCTTTAAAGTCTCCAAAATGAAAACTGGGTTTTATTTTATGGCTAATGCTGAAAGTAATGAATACCTATCTAAGTATTCATTAGCTCCATCACTCCCGTCTGGAAACTATAAAATAAATTTAACATTCCTTACAAAAATGAATAGGGTTCCGTTGAAAAATCTCAGTTCACCCCAAGATGTTTGCTGTGTAATATACATAAACACCATTAAATTACACTTCCCTAAAGAGAAAATTCCTGACTCACAATGCTTATTACCATCTAAGAACACCATCATACCCGTCTACATAATATTACATGGGATTACAAGCTCTGCGGGATTACTCTGGAAGTAATTACTTGGACAGTTGGCCGCCTGGCGCGGACACGGCGAGGTTTGCACCAGAAATTAGTTAAAATTAAGGACAGGAGGGGAACAAAAATATTTCGTGCCGTTAAACGCGGTAGCATGGATGTGACGCTTTTCGCTTCACTGTTTCGTTTTGTGTTCATTTACGCCTTGTTTACCAACATTTTTCCTATGTTTTTATCGTTTTGTTACAGACTTGGGAGTTTGTTGTCAGCTTTAATGTTTGCTGGGTTATTATCGTGAGTTTTCATCACGATCTGAATACTTAGTCTGAATTAGTACAGTTTAATACTATCATCATCTACCATTAAGTAAACAAACAAGCGCTATCCAACCCCGTATACTGCCAATAATTCACTTCGAGCACTAAAATGTTATGACGGAGAGGTTTGATTAGCTAAGGCCAGACAGAATTCCATTAGTTAGACGGTGTCGTCTAAACTTTTATCGTTCATAAATCGGGTACCCACTGGCTGGGTACAGATGGTCCCTGAATCTCGGAAATTAATAAAAGTTCTCATGGTCGCACTGCCCATAAATATTGTTATATCTAGGAGCGTACTCGAAATTTTGAATTTTGCTTTAGGTGCTATTACTTTTTACACACATATCACACATAAACAAATTTACTCACACCCGTATGGCTCCAAAGAGATAAGCAGGGTAGAATATATTTATTTCTCCATCTCGTATGATTTTCGTTATGATATTCATATCACTTACTCGCCTTATACTAAACCCACAGGAAGAAATGAGTAGTCGTATTATAAATCATCAGAAGCCCCGCGTCCACTAGAACTCCCTATTGGGACGAATGGTAAAAGTTCATAGAACTTTAACTCCGTTATGCAGACTCGTCAATTATTTTTGGCAAGGTATTAATGTGAGTTATTTCAGCTTTTCAAACAGATATCAAAAGTTTTCATGGGGTTACCGCAGTGATAGTTCTGAGTTTGAACATATTCAACAATTTCTAATGCTATATTCAAATCGATGCACGATAAGTAAGGATGTACTAGTTTAGGCGATTGGCACACTGCGACGCGCGACGCGGCGTCGAGCGTTGTTGCGCAGACGCGGCGCAGCGCGGCGTCGCGCTCGTCGCCTCCACGTTGCCTATTTTTTATAGAAAAACGCGGGGTCCCACACACTGACAACGCAATCACGCGCGTTGCCGCAGAATACGCGCGTACAAGCAGAAAACGCGAGGTATGGCACACTGAAATCTGCCATCACGCGCGTGTTTTTCGAGGGATTTTTAGTCCGAGAGCTGTTAGAAATTTCTGTGTAGGTATTTGAGACGAATTTTAAATTAATATTATTGCAATGCCACATGACTATTTAACGGCAAATTTAGAGCGCTTTCACATCAACTGACGTCCGATATCCAATATCCGAAATCCGAGATCGGAGGAAGTCAAATATCGATGCCCAATATCGGGTATTGGAGCCGACACCACTATTTTGGCTCGTTATCGGAACACGCAGAGACTGCAAGCGACTTTCAACCTAAATGGCATTTTCTTAGTTACGTCTCTTTTCGCGTTAATAGATGACGCTGATCACGAATATAAGAAAAAAAAATAGTTACTATGTCATGTCAATAAGTCGAAAATAGCTTGCACTTCTAATCATTTTCTTTTCATCTCTAGCATTCTTAATATAGTCTGGGCTATCGAGCTAATGGTCGGATGGCCTTACTTTACTTTTCTCAAAATTTTAGATTACTTCACACACCTACCTACCAAAAAAAATCTAATATCTCTCGGACTATACTAGCTCTCCCGCGTCCACGCGCGTCGACACGCGACGCCGCGCGCCGCGTCGAGCGTTGCAGTGTGCCAACCGCCTTACTATTTAGTAAATATGTAGATGATTAGACGGCGCCGGCGGTTGTCCTGAAGGTCAAACCAATCTGTGGAAGGTAGGAGTGTGAGATCGGACCCCTAAGAAGAAGAAATAATGAAATAACAAGATATCAGTGCCTCTGTCTGTAGCGTCATCAAAACATGCCACATATGTTTTGTTGGGGAGAAAACGATTTGGACTTTTTGTAATAGGCCATCTGTAGTAGATAGGTAGTTACTTACGCAAAATATAATGTAGGTAAATGTACCAGCTGCTATATTTTTTGTACCTAATAATTATTAAAGTAACTTTTAGGATATTTCTGTTTTCATGCTACATACACACATCCCGTCTTTTTCTGCGAAGCGGTAGACAGAGGCACTTATTACGCCCACGTTACGCCAGTCACTTCGTTAACTCTACGTAACAGGTGGAGAGTCTATTTTTCGAGTTCCAGGTACTAATTTTTTGTATGTATTTTAATGATTTCTATGAGCTTTTTTGATAGATAAAGCAGTCATAAATGATCTAAAAGATCTGTAGCGTTTCGAAATTTAAAGTTACTATCAAAGCAAAAGTATTCGTAAGAGAATTCAAGATTTTATCCTTTTTCCTTTGATCAACGTCTGTTTATTCGAGTTCCACGACGTCGCTAGTGTATTTCATCTGTCTTCGTGAGAGAAGTATCGAGACAGCTATTTCATTAGTCAATATCGATTTCACGTTTTTCCTACCGTGTACTTAATCGAATACTGGAGTGAAATATCTTGAGAAATAACATACCTTGTTGTTGTTTAGTTTAAATAAGAAGAAACATTATAACGTAGCGCGAGTGTGACGCCCCTGGTGTGGGTCGGGGAGACACTTGTCAGTTTCCGTAGCTCGCCAGTTTCTGTAACTGGTCAGTTTCATAGATTAGTCGATTTTAAGTAATTCGTGAACTAGTTAGTTTCCTTACTCGTCAGTTTTCTTAATTCGTCATTTTACATAACTCGTCAGTGCACATGTCCTTACGCCACGGTGACTACTTTCCATCAGGTGGGCCGTGTAAAAAAGCAATATTTGTGTGTATTTACCCGGCTGCCGAATAAAGGCGGGTAATATTTTTCATGTGGTGCCTTGTCCACTTGTGCATTACTTGTAAAGTATTTTTTTTTACTGAATCCAGTAGGTAAGTGGTTGCTATCGGGTTGTAGGATATATTTTTTCAAAATGTATTCATATTTCAAAACCGGGTTGATCCAGCAACAGCCAGTACCTATCTATAACTTAAATATAAACTAGCTTTAAGCATGTTATGCAAATGTTAGCGTGAGGGACGATCAATAAGACCGTCGCTCTGTTGGTACTAAATCCGCTTAAAACTTCTCTTACGGCAAGAACTTACGGAAGACTACTCTAGTAGTGTCCTAGGTCATCGGATCCATACTAATACTATTTAATGTCTTAGTTTTGTCAAAAAAAATGCATGGTAAACTAAGATATTGCCTAAATAAAACTAAAACTATGATTTTCGTTATTTTTAATTTCCAAATTAGGTTAAAATATAAACAACTAGATTTGCCCGCGAGATCGTCCGCGTTAAGTGCGGAAGAAAGGGCACAATGCTCCCGTTCCCGCAACCCAGATAAAGTTCCTCAAAGTTTCTGTGAGCCTGGTACTTCATGCAAATGTACCAGAAATACTGATCCCGTGACCGCGATCCACATGAACCTATACCCGGGATAAAATAAAGGTCAAACGGGATGAAAAGTATCCTATGTCCATCCCCTGGTTCTAAGCTACATCCCCACCCAGTCCCCAATTTTCAGCCAAATCGGTACAGCCTTCTCGACTTATAAATAGTGTAACTAACACGACTTTCTTTTATATATATAGACGAGATATAAATAAGACAAAATTTATAACTTTTAAGATTTCTTATTAAATTTCTAATAATCTTATTACGCATGGCACACGTGTAAACGCAACGTGGACTGAGATAAATGCAATATTCACTTGCAATCCGTACATTTGCACTACGTGCCAGTACGCTGTGACGTCATCATGGCTTTGTATGGAGCGTTTTCGGGCGGCTCGAGAAATTGAATTTTCAAAATCAAATATTTACAAAACTATTTGTCATCAGAAAATTTCACTTTAAGAGTTCATTATATTATTGTCAAATGTACAGTTATTTATTATTATCGTAAAAAAATAGAAAAATAGGACACAACGCTATTATGTCTACTAAAAAATTGTCTAGCAAATACTGCTACTTAAGGGGCCAGATCGTGAAAATCACCGAAAAGAGTGTTACAATTTTTCATATTTAACCTATTTAGATATGATTGATATCAATGATACTTTGTATATATTACAATCAAAGACCAAAAATTATGGTATGCTTATATTAAACTCTTAAAACCTAATAGTTGTTATATAATAAACGTCAACAAACGCACAAAATTGAGAAAAAATGCAAAAACATGCCTTCGTATTTTTCAGATTTAACCCAATAAATCAACACAAATTGATAAAAAGAAACACTTTTTGAACACTGAAGAAACCAATAAAATATAGCGTGTACGTTTTTTGTACCTTTACAAACAAGGACTTCCTCTTTTAAAGCCCTAAAATCTAGATATGTTTTACGTAAATTCTCCATACAGGCTAAGTGAAATAGGCTCCAGTTTTTGAGTAAATTCATATTGAAAATGAGTGATTTTAGCAATGAACCGGTATACATTTGAAAGTCAAAGACTTCTTGATAGGGAAGACAAAACTTATTTGACGATACATTTAGTAATCAATCTAAAAAATCAATTCAAAGTTACTGAAAAACGCGTAAAATAGTGTCTTTTTTCTGCCATATTTATTCTCATCGCCCGTCAGTCGCCCACGGGCCTTCGAAGCAGGAGCACGTCTCTTTGGCGCGTGATGACAGTTCATGCATACACAAATAGGCCTACCAAGAAATATATGAAATGAAAAATGGCGCCACCGTCTTCATAATCATTTGGACGGCAATAAAATAGTATGCATTTTACAGTGACAACCATAGTTCCGATTTTAGCCATTTCACACTTTCGTTGGTACATTTATAGCATAATGTATCAGATTTTGACATACTTGCTTTAAGGTTTGAACTGTAAAGTTGGGGATATACCTAGTTAAAATATTTTTTGTAGAAACAATATTTTTAGGTTCTGTTGTAATGAAATTATAATTAGATACTAACTTCATGGTCTATTTTATATGATTGTATAGGTAAGTAGGTATATACATATGTATATTGTAAAGTAGCTGTTTCCGTACATATAAGTAATAAAAAAAAATTCGTTGGCTTATGTTATATTAAAGATACTGATTCATATTTAGCAGCATCACTAGAGTCGCAGGAGTCGCGGGTATCAGTTAGTGCGACCACCAGTAGACCTGGTGCACTGGATTAGAAGCCTTATGTATCGCAATGTCGCAGATACGCAAGAGAGCCGCCTTCGTTGGTGCGATCACGTCAATCTGCGTCTGATCGATAAGGAGCGAACGTCCGAGTGCCATCATTGCGACGCGAGCGACGTCACGGGACTGCACACGCTCACCGGTGGGAGCTCGTGGCGGCCCTGGGAGTGAGAGTTCTCATCCTCGCCACCTCGCTCACGGCGATGGTCCGCTGTGCGGACGCGTGGGTGGCCAGCGTCTCCTTCTGCGTCCTCCTTTTTTTTCTTTCTAATGGTCGTGAAGGAGACGGCGGAACGGGAGTGGCGGCGTGAGAGAGAGAGACTTACAGATCACACCACCCGCGTGCGCAGGCAACTCTGACGGATAGAGCCGCCTATCACCCCAGCAGAAGCAGGCCACGGCGGCGGCGTGCTAAGAATCGCGCCTCCCCACTCTAGGGCGAGTCCTGGTTTTCCTCCTCCCGAAGAGGGCCAGAGCGCAAGGGATGGCCCTGATAGTTAGCCGGGGTGCGAGGGATGGGATGGCCCTGATGGTTAGCCGGGGTGCGAGGGATATGCCAAAGACAACCTCACCTCCGGCCTAGCACCACGACCCTCAGTCGGCGTGCGGTTTTAGTCGGTTCAAGTCCGACATAACCTCCCCACCCGGCTCCAGCCGGGGAGGAAATTTAGGAAGAAGAGCTGCAAGACGGACCCTGAAACTGTGCAATTGGGTTGCTAGGTGCCTGCAGGATCGCCGTATTCGTGTCCTCTCTCCCCATCACTCTCTTTCTTCAGTTTTCATTGCTATGCAGATGATAGCACCTTACACGAGAGTTATCACGGAAATCCTGCGGCTACACAGTCTGATATCGATGAAAAAGGGTAGCTTCTTATCACTGAGATTGTCCGGATCGTGGATCACATTTTGCAATGGCGCTCTGAGAACTTGGTGGAGTTCAATGCTAAGAAGACGCAGGCACAGCAAAGGTAAATGCTAGTGTGCCGCAGGGTTCCGTCTTATCTCCCACTCTCTTTCTTCTGCATATCAATGACATGCTCTGTAACGGAAACATTCACTGCTATGGAGACGACAGCACCTTACACGGGAGTTATTACGCACATCCTGCGGCCAAGCAGTCTGATATCGCGGAAAAAAGGCAGCTTCTTGTCACTGAGCTGGACCGGATCCTGGACCACATTTCTCAATGGGGCGCTAGGAACCTGGTCGAGTTCAATGCCAAGATGACCCAGGCATGTGCGTTTACAGCAAAGGTATCTCCTTTCCTTTCCTTTCCCACTCTTCAGAGCACACCACTGCCACTGCAGGATCACCTCCCTATCCTCGGTATGGATGTTCGCTACAAACTGAATAACAAAAACTATATCGAGAGTATCATCAAATCAGCCTCGCGTAAACTCGGAGTCCTGAACAGAGTGAGACGTTTTTTCACGCCGGAGCAGCGGTGTCTTCTATACAAGACCCAAATTCGTTCCTGCGTGGAATACTGCTCACATCTCTGGGACGGCTCCGCAAAGTACTTATTAGATGCTCTCGACAGGTTGCAGCGACGTGCAGTCCGTATTATTGGGAATCCTGAGGTTACGAACACCCTCGAGCCTTTGCAGATGCGTAGAGATGTTGCGTCTTTGGCAGTTTTCTACCGTCTCTACTATGTTCTGACGAGCTCTTCCAATTAGTCCCACCCTCCCCTTTCCTTCACAGGACGACACGTGCAGGGCTAAGATGCCATCCATTTACGGTGCAGAGTATACCTGCTAGAACCAAGCGTTTCAGTGATTCATTCCTCTGCCGCACCACTAAGACCTGGAATTCCCTGCCAGCTCACGTGTTTCCTTCTTCCTACAGTCCCGGGTCCTTTAAGCGGGGCGTGAAAAGGCATCTAATGAGGCCGTCAAGCTGAGTGCCACCACTGTTAACATTGTAAATGTTTACGATGGTGACCCTCTTTCCGAGACTTTGCCTTTAGCTTAACATCAGGCGAGGTGAAGTCAAATTGACGTGTCCTGTATAAAAAAAAAGCTATTTTCTTTTCTTACACCATTCCACTCTTCAGAGCACGCCACCACCACTAAAAGACAATCGGATCGGCATCTAGTAAGGTCGTCAAGCTGAGTGCCACCATTGTTAACTAAGTACGTGTTTGTAATGGTGGCCCTTTCTTAACACTTTGCCTTTATCTTACCGTCAGGCGACGAGAAGTCAAATTGTCGTGCTCGGCTCCTATATATTTAGATTATTTTAGATTAATATGCGCGCTCTATACATAAAATATAAACTAATGTGATCTTCGGTATCTCGTAGTTTGATATTTCGTACAGGTTTGAACTTCGGAATTTTGTAATTTGGGCTTTTAAATATCGTTTCTTTTGTACGTAACTGGCAGGTATGGTCTGTCTACGCGGTGGGCATTTTAATTTTATGAGTATTTTCAGTATCCTCAGATATCAACAATTAGGTGTAGGTATGTCCCCAGCCTTATTTTGTTCGAAATCTCATAATCTCTGTGAAAAGTTGAACATGCTATGTATGACACTGAAACAAAAGACATGCCAATGACGTCACGTAACATAATATGACAGGGATGAATGTATAAGAAGAAAAGAGATACGAAATGTAATTGACAGACGTAATACGTCACAATAAATCATATTACTCAAAAATGCACTCTAACCACAAGGCTTAAAATAGTTTTTTCATCATTGGTAAGACAATTTTCACCATTATTTTGACTGGTAAAGAGCGTCTTGCAGCCCACTGTGCAACTCGGTGATGTGTGCGTGGACGGCTGCGTCTGAATTTTGACAGATTTTGAGTCGTGCGCTCCGCGGACCCGGTCCTTAATCGCATTTACTCGTTACTGCAAGCAGAACTGCGGTTAAATAAAACTGGCTGACTTAACTCAATTCATTGAGTTTAACGTGATAACTAAGTTTAGTTTAATTCGATCGCGGTTCCTATCCACGGTGACTTCCAGATTTTCTACGTCACGTCTTCGTTTTGCATAGTCATGCAATAAAAACGAATAAGTGTAAAGTAAATGCGTTTGGAGCACCAAACGATACAATCTTAAACTAAATCATTTCCTTTTATGACCCACCGTAACATACGCTTCATATAAAATTACGCTACTCAAACTTTCTATAACGACGTTAGATATGAAGTTACCAACAATAAAACATTTCTCGTCAAACAAAAATGCCTTTTCCTTATAAACTTGGGTGATAGCATCATATTACATCCTTCTAAAGTTACTTCTGCTAGTTAGTATGATGTCCAATTTTAGATCAATTTGGATAGGAGACACGCTATATCAAAGTGATTAAGGACCCTTTTGAGCCGCTTTAATCACTTTGATTTAGCGTGCTTTGAAACATTTGATCTGTTTTGGCAAAACCTTCGTTATATCTAGGCTGTAAGATTGTTTTCCCCACTTTCGACGCACGGTAACTGTTATGACCAGTCTTTTGGAACTAAAACATCAAAACGGCTCTTTTGTATGCTCACTTTGTTACTTCTTAGTATTTATGTACAAGTAATAAAATTAAAAAGTTTGAAAAGACTCACGACGTATAAAAAATGATTCAAAAAATGTTTACTGCAGCGCCCCCTTAGTGGGTTGTCACCGTAACACCTGTCTAAGAACAGGCAGCAATCAAACCCAAACCAATAATTGAAAACTGCATCAAAATCGGACTAGTAATTTTGGAGAAAATTGGCAACTTTGATTTGCATTAAAAATGCTTGCTGTAGCGCCCCCTGTTGATTTGTCATTGTGACACCTAAGAATATGCTCCAATTAAAGCTAAACCCAAAACTGAAAACTGCATCAAAATTGGATTGATGGTTTCGGAGAAAATGGCAACATGGATTTGCACAAACAAAAAACAAACAAACACACAAACATCCTCTTATCCCAAACGCATATACAATCTCCGTTCCGTCGTGGGTAAAAGCGACTTTGTGATAGTAATAAAAACCACTGAAAACACTTTAAAATTGAGTTTCTGCCCACGACTTCGTCAGCAAGAATCCAATGAAAATCCATACTAATATTATAAATGCGAAAGTAACTCTGTCTGTCTGTCTGTCAGTCTGTATGTCTGTATGTCTGTTACGCTTTCACGCCTAAACCACTGAACCGGTTCTGATGAAATTGAGTACAGGGGTAGATTAGACCTTGACAAAAGGACATAAGCTATGTGGTCTGACATCCCGACATCCACGCGAGCGGGGCGGTGGTCGAAAGCTAGTTAAAAATACGTAAAGAATATATTCAGGATAATAGCTAATAGTGCTCACAGTACCGCATTGTAACATTTGCGTTCTATTAATATTTCAAAGTCATCGTTTAGCATCATACTTAGTACTGGATACACTAGCTCTCAGAAAATATTTCAAGAAAATATACCTTATATTTTCTCAACAATTGCACTTCAATACTCGGTAACAGGTTTGCTCTCCGAATCAATCATTCTACGGTACACGAATCCCGGCATTAAGATGTTGAAACCCCTTTCTATTTCTCACCGCTGTCGGTTTCAAGTGGTTTATTTTTCAAAGTGAAAACGGAATTGTTCTTTAGTATAGGTATTATGTGAATGAGAAAATACTTACCACTTATTCTATACTCTCTGAGAACAAGTCTTGGTAATGCATACAGTTTTTGAATTCTGTAATAGATGTGTGATAGTGTCTGTCTTCTAGTTGTCCTCATACAACGAAATGTATACCTCTGTCAGGACTCGTATTAGTACTTCTGACTTGCCTTTTTATATTTTATTAATTTGGTTGATATGGTGTACTGCGAGGTCGACCCCGGCTTTTCCCGTTCTTTCATGTTCTCCCATTCACCTGTGCCTTATACAACCTGGTGTGGAATTTGCCCGGTGCTCATACGTTCAACGTGCCCAAACCTCAGCATATTTCAATCCTCGTTACAACATTATCTTTCAGGCCACACCTTTTGAAGCGTCGGTAGCTTAGTGGTTAAGGAGTCGGCCTTACGATCGAGAGGTCCCGGGTTCGATCCTGGCCATTACACTACCGACGTGAACCCACTCCTAGCACAAGCGATTCAGCTTAGTTGGAGGGGTTAGAGGGAATATTAGTAACTTCGGTTCTAATATTCTTTAAAAAAAAACACAAACACGAAACACCTTTCTCTAATCTCAGTAGGTATTCCTCTTTCTATCAACCAGCCTTAGCCCACGCATTCTTTGCAACGACCGCATCTCCACTGCATTCACTCTACTCTCTTCCTTCTTTTCCCATACCCATACTTTCTCTCCCAATTAAGATGAGGACTAGTACCTACGCCATTATGAACCGCTAGTCGTGCCTTTTTTGGCACTGACTGCCCACCCATAAAGGAATGCAGTGCACCATTCACGCGATTTCCCGCATTCACTCTCCTTTCAATATCTCCATCGAACTTTTCATCCCTTGTAAACCCAGGTATACAAACTTACACTAAGCTTTACCAATCAACTTCCGTCCCGTATTTACTTTCATACCTGTCGCTTTAAACACCGCATTAATGCTGTTCAGCATTTCTTGCAACTCCACCGTCGATGATGCAAGCATAACTTGGTCATCAGCTTACAGGGAGAGTTACCCTATCAATTAAAATTTTACCATACACTTTCCCAACCTTAGAAGGCTAATGCCACAGTGATTTTGACGTTCCTGTAGTCTTCTGGGACCTGGCCCTGTCTCCAACAATGGTTGAATAGGCAATGTAGTCCTGCCAGTAATCCCTCACCAGCCATCAAAATTTTCAAAAAATCACTCATCACTCCGCTTGGTGAAATTGTACTCGTCCACCGCCGTAGCAGCCTGTGCTATCCTCAGAAGACATCCAAGTAAGGTACCAATAACTACGCGTATAGAGCACATTTTAGGTCCAAGATATATATCACGAGCAATATATAACTAGTCTAATTCGGTCTGGCAACGTACCTACATAATATATACAACAGCAAAACGGCAACGTCGCTTTCAATCTTCATCGGTGGCGGATATGTTGATTGGTGGCACGTTTGTGAACCAAAGTTTTGCGGGTGCGATACTGCATAGTTAAATACCGACAAAAACACTAAAAATATTCATGATGATGTTTAAGAATTAACGAAATAATTTAAGATTCGTTATTGATTTTCGGATTCGGACTATATAAAATTTCATATTTTCTCGTTTTACATAAATTGTAGAGTATCAATATACCGTGCCGTGATTAAGTTGAGACCAAAAACTTAAACTGAAACGTACCTAATATAAACAAGGAGACTGATAAATTATAACTTAATAGGTGAATATTTATTCAATTTCAGTTTAAAATGTAGTCACAGAAACCCACATACAGGAAATCAATGCTTTCACCTCTCGAAATATCGTATCGTATGCCGACGGGCAATAAACACTTTGGCCGATACATAAAATGGCACTTGATAAGAGTAAACGGCTCCTACGTTGCATTTTACTGTTTAGTACCCCACGTATCAATTGTCGTTGAACATGTTTCCATTATTATTATGTCATGACGCAGAGTTATGGAACGTACTACAATCAGGCTACCAGCAAACGTGGTTCCTTCGTCAATCCCGGGTCCTAGAATCCAGTTAGAAACTCCACCTCTGCGGTGCCTGCATCCATCTACCCTCTAAGTGCAGGGCACCAGCCTGGAGAGCTACCCAGTTGCAGCTGCTGCCACCCCGGATCACGACGGGCTGTGGCGACCTACATCTAAGTGGGACTGCTACCGTCTCCGAGCACCCGCGGCAAGAGCCAGCCGAGTGCGGGGCTACCTGGGGCGTGCCAGACCTCTACAGCTGCAGAACGCCTAGCTAAGTGACCAGCCAGTTCTCTGGCAGCAGTGGAAAAGCACTGACACACGAGTCTACCCACCAATGAGGTCCTAAATGAGGGCCGGGGAATAAACTTGTAATTACACTTATTCGTTTTTTATTTCCTGGTCCCTGTGACCCTACAAGGTTACAGTGGGTATTCTTTCTTTTTTTTTTAAAGAGTATATTAGCAACCGAAATTACTAACATTCCCGCTAACCCCTCCAACTAGCTAAATTGCTAGGAGTGGGTTCACGTCGGTAGTGTCCCGGGACAAAGCATCAGATGAGGTCGATAAGCTGAGAGCCGCCATTTCAGCTGTTGATTTCTGTTATAGTCACCCTTTTTCCTGAGACTTTGCCTTCAGCTCATGTGAACTGAAGTTTCCTGTATATAAAAATATATTCTAAAGGGAGAAATTTACTCGCACTTCTAAGAAATTACGAAACTTGTGATTACAGACTAATTTATTCAAGCCGCAACTACTTTCCAGTTTCTCCCTCCTTTATCTTCCAGTATGAGGAAAACTTCGATGTTTTTAAGAAGTATGGCTGTGGTGTCATAGACGAAAATAAATACTTACCTTCTATCATCAAAAAGATATACCTACATAGCTCTTACACAACAGTCTCCACATTACAAGGATATCAAATTGCGTAGTTACTTGTATTTGAAAAACTTTCTTGACAAGATCGAAAACGGTTCCACGTAACTTATATCACACATTTTATTATACATATATTAGAAGGGATCTATTCGACCTTCCGATTTACAAATTCTCCTAGGTAAACGGTTTGCCGGTCTGGTCCCTGTTTTCTATTGTACCGTGAACATTTTATCTTACTCCATTCCGTAACAAGGCGACTTTTTGTTTTAGAAATCATTTTTTCCTCAATCCTGATACCTTAATTTTGTATCGAGTTTAATATACTATAACACTATTAATCTTGATTCAATTTAATCAATTACTCTTACTTTAGGCAATCACTAGAGTAAACTGGAACTCGTTTGTTTACGGAAAACCCTGTAATAATGATGCTTGTGTGAATCGGATTGAGCAAATGAACGTTGCGTGTTCCGTATAATGTTCTTTAATAAATTAATTATTAATGAACACTACACGGAACATGAATGAACGGAATGAATGAATGGAATCATAATTAAGATAATGATGCACATACAATTTGCGACTACGGACATGATTTTTTTAAATAATGTGCTATATATACCTACTAGCTTTTTCCCGCGGCTCCGCCCGCGTGGATGTCGGTTATCGCGACCAAACATAGCCTATGCCCTTTCTCATGGTCGAATATATCCCTATACCAAATTTCATCAAAATCGGTTCAGTAGTTTAGGCGTGAAAGCGTAACATACATACAGACGGAGAGAGTTACTTTCGCATTTATAATATTAGTATGGATAATAATCGTTATCTTTGAACATGTGTGAGGTAGCGATATCAATTCTGAGTATAAATATATCTATGACACCCTCTCTCTCTCTCTCCCTCTTATATGTAAGAAACTTGCAGCGCATATATTTTATTGCGGGAGTCACTTGCTTATTGATGTCTGTATAGGTAAACCAATTCATACAAGACCATGTTCGGGCGATGCAGTTTTTAAAGCATGTTCGATTTGCTTTACTTACTTATACTTATACAACAACACGCATGACATAATATGTCCCATTGTAATGTAACAATAAATAGTTATCAGTAACATTTCATATTCCTCTACTGATTCGTACACAGATAAACAATTAGCCGTATTCCAATACCGCAACAAAGGCACTAGAAGCTTTATTCCCTCTCTACAATCCACACCAGTCTTCGAATCATCACCCTTTACCTGTGAATTGTTGTCTATACATCTCGTTCCATCCCGACCCCCTGATAACTGACGTCACTCACCCTATTGTGCCGTGTGTCAAAGGAGTCCCCTGTACACACGTACAATAATTTAAGACCGTCCCTTTCAATTTACCCTGATATTGTCTGTATGTAGGTCAGTTTGGTTAGTTTGACATGTATTCAATGTACGTTTTTTTGTGGTGAACTACCGTTTGTTAGTGTCGGCTCGTCATTCGAAACGGCCTCTCGACACCCTTTTGTATTTGATGAATGAATAAAACCAGCGTTTTTCCCCCTGTTAGTTGCTTTGAGGGATTTCTCAATACATATATGGTTATTCTTATCGTATTCTGGTTATATTTTTCATGTTTTAAGAATAACGTTAAAAGAAAACTAATTATCTTTTCACTACCTATTATCAATGTTCTGTTCGATACGGCTGAAACTATCAAATAAATTGAACACAAAGTCCAAGTGGTTCCAGTAGTGATTTTCATCGATGAAGTAATAGATCACTCTCGTCATTATAATATTTACCCAAGCTAACGCAATTTTGCATTATAAATTACATTTATGTCCATTGCGATACTTATAATAGTTTACTCTTAACTGTAAGCATATTGTTAAAACACATTCGCGTTTTAATTCTCTCTTCAAAACAATTATTAGCAGCTCCTACTTAAACATACTTGGACAAGACTTGGGCAGAGAAGATACATTTTAGCTTAGTCAAATTTACATAACAAACGTTTTTTTTTAATATCAAAACAGTATTAAAGGATTGGATGTCTTACATTTAACATTCAAGATCTTACTTCTAACATATCTAATCCTAATCTAAATTAAGGTCTGTTTGAATTTTTAATCCACGGCAACGCTCTCAGTAATAAATGAAGTTTTCCTGTCTAACTTTTTCACCTAACCAAATTATACCGGTCTTTGTGTACTTGACCTAATTAAAGTTTCTCTTACACAAATTTTCTGGTAAATTATTAAAACTTAAGGCAACTTCATAATTAAAATCCTCGAGGGCCGTCCTAAGCATGAAATCTTTTCGCCGATCTTTCACAACCTTCTTTTCCTAAGAAAACGTGCAAACAGACTTAATTATTGTCGGTCTTAAGTGTGCCGAGCAAAACAAATTATTTTCTATTACGAGACCCTATTAAATCCATGATTAAATTTGGAATAATTTACCGGGTCCTTAAGTTCTGAATATTTCCGAAGGTTCTAACAAGTACCGAACCGTGTCACTTAAATAGGTAACATTCCAACATTTTAAGGAAATAAGATGAAGAAATGTCTGTACAGTCGACAAAGGAAATACATACAACTTTGCATGCAAAAGTGCGACTGTATCTCCTTTGTCGACTGTACATTGAAGGATTATTTTCTGTTTATTCATGACGGACGCAAGAACTAATGATTTTGATACGGTTCTTTGTGAGAAAGGTCTTAGTCAGACTTAAAATCTGGCGTATATTTCATTGCAATTGGTTGAGTAGAATCTGAGATATAATGTAGGACCAAATTCGCGATAACAGACATTCACGCGGCCGGAGATGATGAGCGGATGTTATAACGTGTACGATAAAATATGCTCAATATCTATATATATAAAAATCAATTGATGTTCGTTAGTCTCGCTATAACTCGAGAACGGCTAAATGGATTTATCTTATCTTGGTCTTGAAATGTTCGTGGAGGTCTAGGGAAGGTTTAAAAGGTGAGAAAAATTCGAAGCGGGAACGGGATCTGACGCCACACGGGCGGAAAAAAATTGGCGGTATGAAGTTCGCCGGGTAAGTTGATAAATAATAAAGACGGATTGTATTCCAATGAATGAGAAATAATGTCCTGACCTTTGTCTGTTAAAGTTGACATAAATATTTACAATTATTTTGTCAATTACTGAAGTGACTGCTGTATGATCCCCTAACCCCGAAAGAAAGTTTGAACCAGTGTAAGAAAATCATACGTATTCACTAGTGATCTCCAAATGCACATTAGCTATATTCAATACTTATTTTCATCCACATCTGATGGAATATCAACATAATCAAACTAAGAACCTCTTAATCTAAGAAGCTTAATTCTAACAGTTGCAACGTTCTAAGCAATAAATCTCCAATATAACGCTATTAGTCATGTCATATTCTGATGTTGCTGAAAGCTCCGCCTCGTCAAACAAATGAGCCGCTTAGGAAGATAGAATATCTAGAAGCGATAGGTGTAACTACCCGTGAAACAAAAAGGGTCCGCTCTAGATCGGACCCTATACTTATCAGATTCTACTGGAGTCTTAAGGAATTTTAATCGCTACCTTTTAGGTAACGTTACTCGCATTTTATAAGATACCTTTTATTGCTTTTACACGATTGCCTAAATAAGAGTATAATGATTGTAGGGTCCGTGTGTGGTTCGTATATCCGTTCAGTCTTGCATATATTTTATGGAGTTTGGTTACAATCCTGACATCTTCCTGAGTGACACTGGCTATAAAATATTTTTATTATGGGCTATGAAAACCCAGTTTCTATTTTTCACCCATCTTATCCGCAGACGCACAGAATACATAATAGTGCAGAGGTCCAAGCGCGATTGACACCTCGAATACAGCAAACGTTCATAAGATCATCTTTACCAAGATTAAAATCATAAAAAGAAAAAAACAGAAATAACTTGTTTGTTTTATAGCTACAGGTACAAAATCGAGTAAAAGGAGTCCTGATGGATTAATGGATGGTTACTTATCACGCCTGGATGGCGGAACGGATTACGGATATAAGATTATATCCAGTAGGATCCATAATATTAAGTGTAATATTATAGGTAAATGTAAATGTCTGTGAATGTGTTAGGGTGTTTGTTATTGAATCACTTTGATCAGGCTGCAACTTATACTGTTCAGATATAGATGGCAGTATGGAAAAACACATGGACTATTTATCCTGGGGGAAAGAGCTACTTCTGGAATTAAGTAAAGGCTACCTACTTTTTATCCAAGGAATAAGGTACCGGGAGTCGCGGCTACGATATTAATATTTCCTAAAGGCAGTAAAGGTGGAGTCGTAGCAATAGCTACCATAGTATTTTATACACCCACATTTTGCCAAGTATGTTTATCAGTCGTACGTAATGGGAGGCGAGCACTTACCCCAGACTGTTCATTATGTAACGTGGCAATGTATAGCCCTATCTAGAATATTACGTCAGCGTATAAGGATACATTAGAACGTTTACATTTCACAAAGAAAGAGAAGGCGGGTAATTGATAGCTCTGAAAAGTCAACGATTAAGGCCTCAGTTTAAATTCATTTGGAGCAAAAAACAAGGCGGTTTTCAGCAAATATACCAATTTATCCGCTGGGCGCTTTACCCCAATGCGACTTATGAACGATAAAGGTGAAATTTAAATACGAAGTACGCCTGCTGTGACGGTGAGATTACTAAAAGGCCAAACTGTTCGGGACGTTTATATTTTGAATCATTTATTATATCGTCATCATCGCGTTCATCATCATTATATCGTTATTATAGCGATTATTCTTGTTGCATCCAGAAGCTTATACTCACAAAAAATTAGTCGTCGATTCGATTAAAGTAAAGCCAACGAAGCGAGAGAAAGAAAGTAAACAAAGTTTCAGCGGTTCCAAACATTTATCACTTCAAGCTCATTCCAGGCAGGAATGAAATTGCTTAAAAGATGGCGTATCTGACAGTTTAGAAACGCTGTGCTGACAGCTTTCCTGTACTACGAAACACGCAACGACAGCTATCGTTCGGCCATTGTCGCGTACGTGTGACATGTGCGACAAGGACAGAGAAAATAAATCGTTAGTTATCGCAACGTAACTCAGAAATGGTCGCTTTGTTTACCTTTTTTGTCTCGCCTCGTTGGCTTTACTTTAGTTAGGTTTTCTACAGGTCGCTGCTGACTGCAGACATCCACGTGTAATTGATATAAACGCTCCTACTAAACTAGATTGCCCATGTTAGTAGTGGACTCACGCCGCCGGTGGCGTATCGGGTTTAGTCTGGACACACAACGTCTTAATTGCAAGTCAATGCATTGACTATTAGGTACATCGCTGCCATACACTGGTTAGTGTCGTATTATATCGTATAAATAATAAATAAATAAAATTTATTTATTAACAAAAGTTGGTTTACAGGTTTGGACGCAAAGTAGAAATAGGTATATGAAATTGATCACAACGCAGTTGTTCAACAGTTTGAAAAGCAGGTACATGATATTATAAACCCTGTTACCTAAACTAGGCTAAAGCCTGTATTTTAGGAAACAGTGTTCGGCCAAAAATCGTATCGTGTCGGTATAGTGTCGTAATGTAATGTTTTTTTTGTCAAGATAAACGTGTGACGTTGATTGATCTGGTCTATCAGTAGAGTACCTAAATAATCGTCTTGACAAAACACTTGGTTCTATTGTTGTGTTAATTTTAGAGTACTACAGTTATTCTTGGAAAATGTACTGGCTTGTACCTATTTCTTGAGAAATTAATGTTCTTTTATCATCAATCTTGCGAAGTGCGGGAATTCCACATTTACGAGTAAGGTATTTTTTCAGGTTCGTTAATTTAGGTACCTACTATGAAATCAATCTTAACATAAGTACATTAACATATAAACGCAAAAGTTTCAATGGATGGATAAATATTGCTACTCAATCATGCCAGAGCGGCTGATCGTATCCGAGTTTTGGCATATCCACGGAAAGCAGCCAGTTAAGATTAATATCTTTAAGCCAAAAGATATTTTTGCTTTCCGATACTTGAATATTTTTAATTTTTTCGAATCAAATCAACATATTTACTCATTTCAATCTTATTATTTTTATGAAGATAATCAATATTTTTCTTAAAGACATACCTTTGATGTTAATAACATTGAGCCCTTTAGTTCACGACTTTGCTAGTAAAGAAAATAGTTTCAGCAATAAATATTATACACCTAGCAAATCGGCTCACATGCATCGTTTCAATAGTAGGTACAAGGTTAACGAACCTCACCTTGAATCAGCTAAGTCGGGTATGTTCGCATCTCTCTGCTCGTATCGCTCTGTTGAAAATGCTTCTAATATTTTTCACGAGTCGTTATGTATTAGGTGCCTAGGGTACGATAAAATATAATCCTACTAATATTATAAAAGGTATGTATACATGAATATTTCTTACCCTTTCACACAAAGGCAGCAGAGCGGATGTAGAGGAAATTTGGTATGGAGATTCAGATCATAATATCATAGAGCTCAAGTATTTCACAGATCAGTACTCCGCTGGGAGAAATCACAGGCAACAGATAGTTTTTTAATAAATCGATACCTAACGAATAAAATATCTTTAACAGCACTAAATTAATCAACAAAGTTTGCCAACAAAGCCGAAACATTATCACACATTCGACTGACAATAAATATTATGTACTACATTCGATAACAACTAAGCAGAAGATCAAACTAAAACTTCTCTCACAAACTAACTTTTATTTGTATGCCTAGACAGGGTATCTGTAGATAGAACCAATAAATTAATGTTGTCTTGTGAGATATATTGCCGTGGACTGACCACAGACACTTTCTTACAGCTGCTTGGGGTTGCCAAAGTCTGCGAAATATTTCCTGAAAATTATAGTTTTGGCACTTTTAGTAGTGTGACATCATTTTATTATTAAATTCAAAGTTATCGCTGTGCCGAACAATTAGATGGAGCTTAATATTTAAATAAATAAAAAAAAAATACAATGTTTTGTATTTTTCTAATGTATTCATTAAATGTATCGTGTTGCTTTGTGTTCTACTAGTTATTATGAAGTTAATATTACTACTTAGAGGTGTATTTGATGTAGGAGCAAAAAAGTTAACCTCAACTGGCAAACATAATAAACCTTTTAAAACCAAAGATTAATCCTTTGAACAAAACAAAACACCATAAAAAGTTCATTTAATAAAGTGAAATGTGCGGCACTTGACTTTTGCGGTAATTCGTAATTTAATATCTCAAAGTTTGTTTTATATTTGTTTTTAGAAACTAGGTACCCACTATAATTTTTACTAATGAATCGACATAATGAGTAAAAATTAATGACTAGGTATGAGATAAAAAAAATAAAGTTTTATTTCTACCAACAAATTCAGATTCGGTGAACCGCGTTATGTAAAAAAATATTATATTCGATTTGATGAAGTAAACCAAATACAGTATATGATTCATTTGACTATGAGTTCCAGAAACCGCAACTAATAGAACCTTATGAAAGAGGGAACATAATTTCATAACGAAATCTCTCGTAACCTACCTGAAAAGAAGACCACTCGATATGTATTATTTGTTAGTTTTCCTAATTCAACTAAAACAGAACAAACAAGCTAATAAAGTTTGTATTAAAAAGTAAAAAAAGTTTATTAAAATCTGCCAAAATATAGATTTGCCGCTAGCAACACCAATAGATCACATCTGGAACAAATTGCAGGAATGGTTTATGATTGTAATAGATTCTCTTGACCTTTTGCATTTAGTAGGCTTCAGCACTAAGAGCAGCCTCTTTATTATTTTTCGTATTTCAACTGTATAATAAATATAACCCGAGATATTCAATGGCTGAAAATGAGCACAGTTAACACTCACAGTTAGGTTACTACAAGAACACAGTATAAGAACATACATGCATACACTCACGACTGTAAATCCCCGAAGGGGTAGGCAGAGATGTCTTGGCACCCACATTTCGCCAACTATGATTTTCGGTCCCACGTAATAGATGCGAGCATACTGCCAACAAGCGGGCGCTTATCCCTTAGTCGCATTCTACGTCACCCATGGGGATAGATGGGTAGCCATATTCTACTTTACAGGAAACAAACACGGCACAGTATAAAAAGTGTATTAGAAATTGCAGTACTTGAATAGATTACCAAGTCGATTCTTTGGAAATGAAAATAATCCTTATTTCAATTTACCATTTTGCTAAATCTGTGATATTTCTGCCAAAGTATCTCCTTCGGAGGAGTTACGTACTTATTCTAATGGAAGTATCATTTTCTGGTTCTTCTAAAGAAGCTAACATTACGTAATGAATGGAAATGGTTCTGTTTTATCAATTCCATGTTTATACTTAATGCAATTTAAATCGTAGTAGTTATTTCCCATGGTAGCATTAGCTAAGACAATATTCAGTACAGTCTTATACATTTTGGGACAGGCAAAAGATGTAAAAAAAAAGGATTTTTGATTTACACTTTCTTTACAAATAACATACTGAATAAATAATTTTTATGACGGTTCTATTTCATAGGCAACAGTTAAAATATCTTACTTTTACTTTATGTATCTTAATCTTATGTATCTTTAGATAGATAGATAGATTCTTTTGATAGCATTTATTATGCTAACTTTTTAAGTTCCTATTTCCCTTGATCAGGGGATGGCGCCAGAACGGCTGGACCGATTTCGTTAATTCTTTTTTTTTTTAATTATTATTATCATTTATTTCGGACTAAAAATCCATACAATAATTGTTAGTAACACAAACTTAATAAACTATGTTAGTACATCTTATCCACTAAGTAACCAAAAAATTAAAAATAAATCAATTCATGTATCTTCCTGAAGCATCAGGGCCGTCATTATGTATACGGCACCAATGCTCCAGAAAGACACCATCAGCACTTTCAGCTATAATTTTCAGGATGCTGTTGGTACTCCCTCGTATTCTGCTCAGTAGCGATGCCGTTCTTTTGCGCATTATTGCCGCAAAGCCATCTGTAGCCGCTTCAGCAAACATTGCCGAGGCACTGCAGAACCGTGAGAGCCCCAACAACATCCTGAACGCGTTGTTGTACTGGATCCGAAGAGCATTTTAGGCCTTCTGCGTATATCTGACTCACAGACTACACGTATAGAAGGTCTGGCAGTAAGCCTTAAAAAGAGTAACCTTTACCGGCTTCGTGCATCTTGCGAATCTGCGGGCCAGCATATTGCATCGTACCGACAATGCTCTTCGTTCCCTTTCCAGGTCCTGGTCATCATTCAGATCCTCGGTCACAACATGGCCAAGGTACTTGAAACACGACACTCTCTTTAATGCCCTACCATATAAGTATACAGGCGGTATCGCCCTATCCTTTCTCAACCTTACCCCAAACACCATAAATTCGCTTTTCCCTATGTTGTACAGGAGACCGTGCGAGAACGCGTATCTCTCGCAAACTTCTAGAAGTTGCCTCAGCGCGTCAATCGAAGGGCTCAGCAGCACCATGTCGTCCGCATAACTGATGCTATTTTTTGTTGTGTTCGTTATTGTTAGGAGAAGGTTCTTATAAAAGAAAAAATGTAGAAAACTTGCGCGGAAAATTAGAAAATTTAAGAATACTTTATTTAGGTCGAAAAATTTATGGTTCATGGTAGTATGAACGCTCTTGAGCGTAGAGGTATATGGTTGTATGGGTCCCATAGGTATATAGGCTCCGTAGGTGTAAGTATGGGCCCCGGTGACCTATTGGTGTCGGGAGCTCCGTGGGCGTATGGGGCCCAAGACGAAATGCTTTCCGTTCTCAAAATAATTAGGAGAATTTGACAGCTAATTGAGGTAAACACAACATAACATCATTGACTCTCATTTCTAAGGCGAAACGAAGTTTGCCGAGTTAGCTAGTTGAGAATAAAAACCAATTACAAGTTGAGGCTGTCTCTGAAGTAGTGATAAAATGCCTTTGTCTTAATGGAATACTGTCTTTCCAATCTTCATCGATTTTACGTTTTGTCATGACATAAAACTGACAACACAAAAAAAAATGTAAATGGCCGCTGAGTTTTTTCTTCTTTCTAATGGCTTCTGCAGACTGAGTTTCTTGCCGGAGTCTTCTCAGATCGGGGCCATGTTTTGAACCTGTGCAGGTGGCCCATTTGCTAAACTAGCCTTTAATATATTTTTTGACGTTTTGTGGTCTATACAGAATAAACGATTTTTGACTTTGCTCATACTCATTTCCTGGAACCCAGCCTTTGGTCATCTTATCCTACACAAATTACTAAACTTCGACAGTGCGATTGAATTAGGTATTCAATCGCAAAGTAAGGGTTGTAGTCTACAAACCTTATAAGTATATATTCATACAAAAGAGTAACAATTGATTCTACACATTGTCCTATGTCCCGTTGTACATAATTCATGAGTTATCTCGTATCAGCACAATGTTCACACATTTTGCGGTCACTGCTGTTGGCTGGCGGCCACTTCTGTCATCATCTTCAAGGCTAGCCTCGTTTAACTTCGTAAGCGGACTTACGTAAACTGATTTCAAACTTGTAAAGTTTCTAAGCTTAAAACATTAGATAAACGATATTAAATTCAAAGTCTTATCTCGTAGCACGCAAATGTTCTCGTTTGAGCTCCATTCTTGCAGATTTCAGACGTAAAAGCGGGGCAACTAAGGATAATGCCTCAAAATGCATACATATTATAAATTACTGCACTTCAACGGAAAGCGTGCCATCCTGGCTCTCGAATCTACTAAAGCAAAGCCATTATCATACCACGGACAAAAAATGGCATTAAATGTTAGACTTTACTTCTATATTGTTAAAGTCCAAAATTCAATGAAAAGAGATTCATTACACTGTTGTTGTGTGGTTTTCCTAAATGACTACAATATGGGGTTCATCAAGAAGGGTCTTATAAGGTTACTTCAGGGTCGGCAGTGCGAGTGTAACTCCCCTGGTGTTGCATATGTCCATAGACCAAGGTAAGCACTTTCCATCACGTTTGGTCGAGGGCACGAGGTTTGACATGATCGTCCTGTTCAAAAACTGATATAAAAATAAAGTAGCTGTAAATAATCGAGAATTATAGATACTTGACTGATTTTTTATAGCATTTTTAATGCTAACTTTAAAGTTCGAAAAACATCGGAAAAAATGAAACGCTCAAGTGAGACTTGAACTCACGACCTTTCCCTTACAGGGGGAATGCTCTTCCAACTGAGCTATTGAGCCACACCTGATTCATTTCAAATTTTCCTTCTCTATATATCCGTCTTTAAGGGGCGACGTGGTGCCATCTATCATCTACCAACATACATTGAATTTTGATGACTCTGCCCGAACTTGTTTCCAACAGTTCGTAAAAATGTTGGTAGATGGCACCACTGTCGCCCCTTAAAGACGGATATATAGAGAAGGAAAATTTGAAATGAATCAGGTGTGGCTCAATAGCTCAGTTGGAAGAGCATTCCCCCTATAAGGGAAAGGTCGTGAGTTCAAGTCTCACTTGAGCGTTTCATTTTTTCCGATGTTTTTCGAATTATAGATACTTATAAAGCGACATATCTTTTATTAAAACTTTGAGTTTCTTAAAATTCATATACCTATTGACCTAAATATTTTGCTTTCTTTATCCAACCTGGTAGGTACTGGCTACTGGTTAGGTTATCAGGTCAGGTAAAGAATAAAGTATAAAGATTGTAATTTTCGGAAATTTTCTTGTACTAGGAGTTACAGCAGGTCTAAGACACTTCTGTTTCAAATGTCTTATCACAAGCTTGCTGTTGGTAGGAGGATGAGAAGTCTGTCTGTCCTTCTCTGTTCAGTTCTAATAGTAATGGGACTTGAACATAGTTGTATCAATCCTCTCATTCTCATTCATTTGTCGTACATTATCGAAAAAAAAATTGTAAGAACCTATTTACGGCAAACCAAAGCCTTTACGAGAATTTACTTCGAAATATACATATGTATTTTCCTTCTCCCATCAGCAGACTTTGACAGATTAAATTCGATAGATTAAGCTTTTCTGGCAATGGTGCCAAATGCCAAATGTCGGTGAGCCGCAACTCGATAATAAATATCGCCGGACAAAGCGTCACGTGTAGTCAAGTGTACTGCGCCCATTGTATTTTCGTGACCGTCACAGAGCTGAAAACAAGCAATAAACAGCTTTCTTATTACCTTTATTGCCGACATAATTTCCCACAAACTCACTCCATCTGTGGGGCCCTAAATAGAGTAGGCAAAGTTCAACCAGCAAGCGTTGAGCGATGTTTATCTTTTTTTAGATTAACTTTTTCATATAATATACGGCATTTTCCTCTTATGAACGTTGGAGGTAGTGTTAGTTTCGTTTTTCTTTTGTTTTGGGAACGATGAGTAAAAAAGTCAAGTAGTATCGTATATTTTGTCTGTACCTGTCTCAATTTACGATGAAACCGAATGATAAATCGATATTTAGGTTAGTTGGATAACACAAATTCAAGTAGGCCTTCAAGGCTTTATTTCAGGATAAAGCTGTTGAAAACACAAGGAATCTACGAATTTTCAGGTTGAACTAAAACGTAAACAGATTTTATTATCAAATAGGTTTCTTCCTAAACCTTTCGTATTTTACATTTTACCTCCTAACAAAGGTTTTGCATAATAAAATTATTCCAAGTTAACAAGGTTTGGGTCCAAAAGTCTACCTATGTTTTTACTAGATATATCTTACTAATATTATACAAAGGAAATATTTGTATTTTTGTGTGTAACGAATACACTCAAAAACTACTGAACCGATTTCAAAAATTATTTTACTTTTAGAAAGCTACGTTATCAGGTACCAACTGGCTATTACGTTACTATCAGAGTTCCGCGGGTGCGGGTGGAGCTGTGAGCAACAGCAAGTAACTTCTAATTTGAACTCGAAAAGAGAAAATGTTAACTTTATAGTACGCATTTTAGTGCAGTAGACAATCCTATAGTGCTGGAAGCATGGCTTTAAAACAAAATACTTCACCAAGCTCATCAATAAGGTCCTCTTACAAAAGCAGATTGCACATTTGTAGTTTCTTTGTTTCTGTCAAATATAACCCCTCGCCTATATCGCGCCCATTTCATCCTATTTAGGGGCTATTTGTCACATGGAGTTCACCGCTGTGGATTATCTACATCGTAACGGACCGTCTACTTAATTCTTTGAGTCTTTCCCTTTTCAACACGGCCCTTTTACTTTCATTTATCTGCCTTTAAACTACTGAAACTATATTGCTTGAGTTATTATTTTTCGTGTCCACAATATCGGTTAGTAATTTTACAATGTATTGAAGCAATACTACCTTATCCAAAAAGCATAATAAAGGACAGATGATTACTGATTAAAATGTCTGGCTTGAGAAAGGTGCAGGCCCCTCGTAAAATACTACAATTACAGCATGGTATTGTATTAGGTACGTGGCTTCTTTTTAACATTATGTAGCTTAGTTTCAGACAAGAAATGTACAGTTTAGCCTTAAGAAAATAATTATTGTTAGTTGACGTCTAAAAATGCCGCAGTGGAGTTTGTTGCGCCAATTCTTCTCTACCAGCGCCTTGGGATCTGTGGTAAACTTTGATTAAATATAATTAAAATTGACGTCAAAGAAACAATTTTATTGTTCAAGATTGAGAATAAATTACTTTGACTTTGCATTTAATAATTTATTTGAAATAAATCTAATTCATTTATCCTTCCCTATTACGTGGCGTGGGGCCGAAAATCATAGTTGGCGAAATGTGGGTATGAATACCTCTCTGCCTACCCCTTCGGGGATTTACAGGCGTGATTGTATGTATGAAAGTATGTAATAAAAATATATTAGTAACAACTGTTTTAGTTTTACAAAATAAAGTATATTAATTTTGTAAAACTAAAACAGTTCTTACTAATATATTTACGAAGAAAACTTCGATTGGATAAGTTTTTAAATTTAAAATGATCTCTATCTAAAATTGATGATAAATACAGCTCAAGATTCTTTTTGTGAAGCTAGAGCAAGAGCTCGTTTGAAACACATATGGGAACGTGTTCTCTTGATTGAATCGAAGATCAACGAACGAGTCGAGCAACTCTCAACAACTTGTCGATGGGTAGAAATTGCGGATACGTGATCGAGAGGCTGCTTCGATACGAGATGACTCGATGGTGCAATTTGGAACGAATCGAGAGCTATTTTGCTACGTTTTACCCTATTCGACTTAACATTTTTATTTACCTAGGGGAAATAACCACGTAATAAAATGTCACTCCTGTAGTCCCGACCTGTTCGCTCGCCGCCCAATTTAGATTGCGACCTTCACTGAAGTAGAAGATAACGTTGACAGGTTTTTATTTACAATGATATTTTGTGAATGTAGACATATCTATAAATTTACCTTTCGGCCTGTGAAGGATAAACAGCCGTGTATTGTACACGGTTTTGATTTTAACTGCCGTGATGGTAAGCTAAATGTGACATTGGGTACCACAATTATTATGTACTAGCGTCTGTCCACAGCTCTACCCGCGTGGACGTCGGTTATCGCGACTAAACATAGCCTATGTCCTTTCTCAAGGTCTAATCTACCTTTAAACCAAATTTCATCAAAATCGGTTCAGTGGTTCAGCGGTAGGTGTGAAAGCGTAACATACAGACAGACAGAGTTACTTTCGCAATTACAATATTAGTATGGATGCCAGCAATGCAAAAATACAAAAGCTTAATGATCTGCGGATGCTTATAGTAGGTATAAAAACGAATGAATCAGGTTAAATCTGAAAATTATTATTTGCGGTCGCCATTAATATTACTACTTATTAATGCTATATTTGATTAAATAAAAATTCTTGGTAAGAATTATGTCGATAATTAAGTCTTCATTTTCTTGAGCTCCAGTGTCCGGCTCATCATCGATATTTCAAGCGTATTTATAGCGGTTTCATATCGCTTGATATATTATTACAGTAACGTAGTGGCTTCATCCATCATCGTGTCGAAATTGGCTTTGTTTAGCATAAAATGTCCTCTAAGGGCCTTATTTTTCCCAACTGGATAACGATTAGGATTCCCTAAGATAAAATAGTCATTTATATTTTTTCTTTTCTTTTAAATTACGGTGGTAATTGCCGGTTTCGGAAGCAGTTGACGCGTTGAGAGTACAAAGTAGAACCCATTCTTTTGTTTAATCTTTATTGTATCTCTTCAGTACTGTTTGTTCTAGGTCGTTAATTAGGTGACTGTTGTTCTTTTGTTCTGTCTACCATAAAAAACAGGTTATTATATTTTTACTAACCTTTACCGGGTTGGGATTCGTGTTGCGAAACCAGCTTTTGATATGAAGTAGCTTATGTGATATTTTCTTTCTAGATACATTGACTTTAGTGTATTGGTTACAAGCCAATCGCAGTTTTTAGAATAGATTAAAATAAAATATTTATATCCAAGGTACCTACGAGTAATGCGCAGTGGGAGAGTATGAATAAATATTCGTTAGTTCAATATAATTTCGAACCTTGGAACAAAGAAATACCTTCAACAAAATAAGAATCATATAAATTGAAACACAACTTTCTACTTTCATCACTTTAACAAACAAAACAAATCGAGCGACGATGCTGCGTTCGTTGGGTGAAATAAAAATTCAGCGGAAAGTAGATGATAACTTTATCCTTAATAGAATAACAATTTTCTATATGTGGAATCGATGTTGAAGTAATATGGAATAAAAGATAATCGCTATAGAATTTTGAAAAACACACTTTGATAAAAATACCTATTACTTTCAGTGTAAACACAAAATTAACAATCCCAATAATTCAAAGACTAAGAAAATAGAAGCTAAATTACCTCAAATGTTATTTCAATATAGTATTATGTGTTCCGAATTTACAATTTTACTATCTAATCACGGCTCAACGATGGCACAAAAGCGTGCACTTCACGTATTACAGACAGCCATTGTGGTAGGTTTTCAGCATGTATTTGTTGTGGCTTGTGCACAGTCGGAACAAATGATGAGGGGCTGCATTGTGCTTCTTGTATGAGAGGCAATCTGCACTAAACATAGCTCACAGTATCTGTTTTCACATATACTATATTCAAGATCTGCATCGACAATGATGAAGCGTGAAATAATTTAAAAAATCACATAATAAACGGTTGTATTTAGTTTGACCTGTTTGTTGCTTCCAATTAGGTATTTGAAATAGTACTCCCTTTCTTTTGACATACTCGTATTTATCTGACATTTGGTTCACAACTTTAATTCAGGTGATAATAAACTTTCAATATTTATAACGGGACTTATGACCCTACACATATGAATGCCCTGAGGTGTTAGTTTTCGATTAGGCAGGCCGTAAGAGCGAATAGTTCACTTGAATCATTTAAAAAGGCATAATCGAATTTCTCGTTAGTAGTTTAGCCACCCAATTAGGTAAGTGAGCCCCTTATGCACAACCTAAACCGTAGATAAACAATACTACTTGGTTAATGATGTGTTCCTAAGTAGGGTCGCCAGAGCTCTTTGGGAAGGTGATATGGTCGGTAACGCATGAGTGACATCCGCATGAGTTTACCACGGAATTCCGAAATTTGGTTTGTCGATTCACGGGAAATCTAAAACACATTTTGTTTTTTTGCATCTGACCGAATAAACGATTTACTAAGTTACGAGTGTTCGAAACTACTGTAGACCTTTTCGTCACCGATCGAAAGAACGAAGGCCCGATGAACGGTTGGTCGAATCAATGATACATCTTTCATTGAGTGACCGAGAAAATCTAATCCCGCAATACTTTTTATTAATAAACGTTTGGTCGAATTAACGCTATATTTTTGTTTATTGACTGAATGAATTAAAATGTGGCCAAACATTTGAATTTTTACTATAAAACTGTTTGCCAGTGCAGTTTATGCACTTTAGTGTTGATGTGTGCTTGCTAACATAGGAACTTCGAGTGAAGGGAGTTTCATGTCTGTTTTTCTGGGTTAAAAAGTAGTTAATGTATTATTCCAGACTATAATATGCTATCTCTGTACCAAATTTTATCCATATCCGTTTTTGTGTGAAAGAATAAACATTCATACTCTCGAACATTTATAATCTGTACTAGCTGCGACCACGTTATTAACGTTCCCGTGGCAATATGGGAATGTAATATAGCGTACCATGTGTTATTCTGACGTTTAAGCAATATTATTGTAAAGTTTCATTAACATCCATTCAGTAGTTTTTACGTAAAGAAGTAATAAACATATACACACTAGCAAACTTTTGCCTTTATAATATTAGTGTAGATTAGTAGGATTAATTAATATTATTGAAATAATTAGTATCAATACAAAAACAAACTTTTAATGCATTAAAACAAAACAAAACATAACTTTTTAAAAGTAAACAAAACTTCTATTTAACAAAAACCAAAAAACAAATGCTTTATGCTACTCATTGTGTTGTTTTATATAAAAATAATGATTAATCATATTAGCTTAAATACCTAATATACATATTTAATCAGTAGGTATTGTAATTGCATTGTACATTAATATTACACTCATAGACGTGAAAACTCCAATAAAAAATACACTTTATTTACAAAATAATTATTTAGTTTTAAAGTAGCAAATGTGGGCTAAACCGCTTACATAGGATTTTAAATCCATTTCATTTTTTTGTTCTATATGTAGGCGCAATCGTTCATTAGTAGGCAGTCCACGCTTGCGTTTCTTAGATGGTTCTGACGATGTAATACGTTCAATAGTACATTGCGTATTTTTCTGTTCCTTAATAAATTCGGCGATTGTCTTATACAAGTTCCATTTCCGACGGTTTAGAAGAGTATTTAACCGATTGTGCCACGACTCTAATGAGTTTTGAGTTAAAGGAATGTATGACAAATATCGGTCACGTACTGTCCACATTTCTGGAGGGAATCGTGGACATATTTGTTTCATAACTATGCCTGTGCTTATGTTTTTTACTATGCGCGATGAGCCTATTATGTAGTACTTTTCAAACCACTCTACTACCTCTTTGGCTTCATAGGGTATAATTTCCTGTTTAAGCATTTGAAACGCCGTTGGAATTTCCGTTGGTTCTAAAAAAGCCAGAGCTGCTAAATGTCTCATTTGATGAGCAAACACTGAATCATTGCCGTATCGTTTATATGCGCGCGGATTGAATATGTCTCCAGATACTCTGTTTCAGGTGAAAAAAACAAAAATTATGAATACAGTCAGGGAAAATACTTTTTACTGCATTTACTACAGCAGTTTCGAAATCAGTAATAATTATTGCAGGCTCTAATATAATGTTGAGATTATTCAGTGCATAACTTCTCATTATTTCCAGCATGACTTTATAACAATTTACTGTTTTATGGGACAACAACCCGAATATCAATGGCACTATTTCATGGACTCCATTCTGAGATCCCACTTTGGCGTGTATCGTGTAGATCTGAGTATATGGTTCAGGACAACACCGGAAAGTACCGTCCATCACCCAGAAATCTGCCTCAAATAATAATCTCATATTGTCTTTGGTACTAAAAACAACAACACTTTCACCTTTGTATGTATAATGACCCAATAAAAACTGCTCATTATCGACTTTTGTATACTCTTCGGGAATCTCTATGTCATTTATAGTAGTTGGAATTTTTGGCAAATTTCGATTTCTCGCTCTTTGTATTATCATTCGCATTGCCATCTTATTAGGTAAATGCGGAGCACTTCTACTTGGCGTATCCTGTATGCATCTTTGAATTACTTGTGTGGGACAATCCATGGAATTAATAGCTTTGTTCTTTAAGTCATTTATCAATTTCATTTTTATTTTTTTTTCTGGATCTGGGGCGTGGGCATGTTCATGACTCAGCTTCAGAACTGAATGTTCACTATTGCAACATAATGTGATTAAAGTGACACCACATCTAGAACTCTTTCTTTGTGCGCATCGCCAATAATAATGTTTATTGTCCTGTTTCCTATTTAAATGATACGAATATCCGTCTAGTAATAGCATCTCAGCACCACGATTTGATTTAATTAATACACAATCACTCATTTTCGTCAATAATAAATCTGTAATTATCCTAACACCAATAATCACACACAATATATGACTAATCCGCTGCTAATGCAACCAGAAACAAACGCTTAATAAGAAATTAACTGATCCATTTTTTTTAATTCTACCCACAATTGATAATGTTTTATCACTCATTGTAAGACTATATCACAATAAATATCAGTAATGTATTAAAATGTTTTTATAAAATATCATAGTTAACAAGTTTTATTAATAAGTTAGTTTAGTAAGTAGTTAGTAGTAAGTTTAGTAAAGTTTGTTATGAAAAAAATATAGCGTTAATTCGACCAAACGTTTATTAATCAAAAGTATTGCGGGATTAGATTTTCTCGGTCACTTAATGAAAGATGTATCATTGATTCGACCAACCGTTTATCGGGCCTTCGTTCTTTCGATCGGTGACGAAAAGGTCTACAGTAGTTTCGAACACTCGTAACTTAGTAAATCGTTTATTCGGTCAGATGCAAAAAAACAAAATGTGTTTTAGATTTCACGTGAATCGACAAACCAAATTTCGGAATTCCGTGGTAAAACTCCATCCGCATTGTTGCGAACGTTAATAGATAGCTTCTAGTATGAATCACCATGAGGTAAGCAGCTTTCTATTCTAACGTACTTGAATTTGGTTGCAAATATTGATTGAAAAACCGTAATTGTGAATCTTGACACGCTTTAGATGTGGCAACAAAGATTGAGAAAGAATAATAGATACCTCTGTAAAATAGACACTTTGTACTTTTCCTCTGTATATTATTCTTCACTATATATTACATCATACTTTTGAGAATACCGTGAGGCGAAACCGGTTAGCTGAAAAATAAAATATAGTGGTAAAGTACAAAGTGTCTTACTCAATATGATAAAATGAACATTCAGAAATTCATTTGGGTTAGCATCCCCTTGCAAACTAACAAACTGAAATTGATTAGGTAGTTTATAGTTTTATTTGAACAAAGAGGTTGTTTGACCCTATACCTGGAACACAATCAGTCTAGGCAATATTCAAAATTGCTGAATTGAATGTGAATTGGAAAGGACATTTTGAAATCTAGACAAGTTAGTTTAACAAACTTTCCTATATTTAAACACAACGTAACATTCCCGGGATAAACAGTTACCTTTTATTATTACTATAAGCTATCCCTGTAATAGATTTCGGCCAGCCGTTAGAACGTGATTAATTAACAAACATCTTCGCAAACTTTCATATTTATAATATTAGTTCCTACTAATAGTTATAGTAGGAAATAGGATATAATATAGGATAGAAGATTCCACGAATGATACATAAAGTTGTGTGAGTGTACTGTACATTGTTTCTGTTAC
This sequence comes from Eilema sororculum, assembly GCA_914829495.1. Classification (NCBI taxonomy): domain Eukaryota; kingdom Metazoa; phylum Arthropoda; class Insecta; order Lepidoptera; family Erebidae; genus Eilema; species Eilema sororculum. Next base: position 6,596,638 of record OU618545.1, on the reverse strand, counting down.
TTTGCTTATGTATCAGAATACTCTCCATGATAATTGCCAAGTCGAAAGTTGTCTACTATTTACGGATCAATCAAGTTAGCGATGACATGACAACATAATATATAGGTACCTAAATCTAATAACATACAACACGTATGGAATATTAATAGGTAATAGGCAGTAGGCACACCCTATGTACAGATTTCAAATAAAATTGCTCATTGAAAATCATGTAATTATTTTTATGTAACATATTTTACTGCAAATTTATATTAATTCTTCCGTATAGTTTTACAAGTCTGAAGGTAATAACAACATCAACATAACACACTGAAGGTATCACTTGGTTAATGCTACCCACAGACGGAATAAGATAGGGAAATAGTTGACAGGAAGAGAGGTTTGGCCTCCGGCGATCTCATCAGTCATCCAAATACAGCTAGTGGGTAGTATTTTTCCGGTCGAAGAGATCCTTTCATTTTGGGAAATATAATAAAAACATCGGGGGCAACCGTAACATTCATCGAAATGATGATGATGAAAATATATACTTAACTAATATTTTTAAAATGTACTTTTCTACTCTAAGAAAGACATTACTAGCTATTTACATAAGAAATTTTACTACTCAGTTTTATGCAGCGTCCTCTTGGAGCGAGCCGTTCTTAAAAAATTAAATATTACACGTTCCTGTCATGTTATGCAAAGCTAAACTAATAATAAGTGAATTTAAAAAATCCCCGTTACTCCCCATCCCAAGTTCAACCCCCATAATTTTTAAACGGCTTAACCTATTTTCATCAAACATGTGTAAGAACATACACGCATAAGTCACTTTCAAAAAAAAACACTTCATCCGTTCAGGAGCTATGATGCCACATACAGACAGGCAGACACGTTAAACTTATATCACTCCTCTCTTTGCGTCGGGGCGGGGGTTAAATAGATCATAAGCAGCTAAGGATAAGGTTCGCTAGCCTAGAGTCAAATATATTTTGCAATATTGCAGTGACTACAGTCCATCAAATCTAAGAGGTACCGTTTGACGTTTCATATTTTTCAAACCGAAACAACTTTGTTCATACGTACATTATTCAGTTTCGATAACCTTTTTCATAAAACCATGAATTTAGAAAGATTTCATTATTGTATCTAAAAATGTACAATTCTTAATATCTAAATGTAATTGAAAACTTTCAAACAAAGCAAAATAACACATATTTACACAGTAAATAATTTCTAATAGTTATATTCTTGACCTCATTACAAAGTTACGTAGTTAGGTCACTGCACGTAGTGTTGCGACTCTTCGGATACACTTGTATGCAAAAAAATCGTTTACATATACGAAAAATCGAATGTATTATTTACAAATTACACTTGACAACCAAACAAATATTTTTTCATGTGAATGGGATTTATCTCACATATTACGATTACATAACTAAATAGTTATGTAATCGTAAAATATGAGATAAAACCCCTTCACCAAAAATACGTATTTATAAATCAAATATATTTGCTTCTTTAAAAAGTTGTCGAAAGCGATTTGTCGATTTTTGATTTTCGCGCCCAAATAAGTCGGGGTTTCTCGCGCTAACGCTGTCGAAATAGTAAATGGAGTCAGGGATAGTGTTTTTTACATTTATTTTTGTGTATGATAGTATGGGTTTGCATATTACAGAGAAATAAACAAATTTTTAACAAGCACATCCATTGATTTTACAATTACAATTTTTTCTTCTAAGTCTTATTTCTACGTCTAAAACTAATAGAAATAAGGTATGTAGAACCCATTCACAAAAATGTTGTTGCCTGATGTTATAAATTAACGACGTTACTGCGCGACCGCATAATGCACTGAATACACAGATACCCTAAAATAAATTAATTTAATTATTTTTAGGTCAATAGGCAAAATCGCAGGTGTCCAAGTCTCTACAATTTTTTTTTTCTGGCAACACTGCCAACTACAAGCGCACGCGGTCCGCTCGGTCGGTTCGGCGTCAGCAGTCTCTCGCCATCTTGGAAGCTGACTGTGCGCGTACTTGCTTTCTCGTTTGTGTTTTACAATTTGTGACTTGGCTATTACTTTTCTGGACTGATCATTCTTTATCCGTTTACCTTGGCAATATTTATACTGGACTCCGAACTAAGCAAGTGTTTATTAATAATGTCGAAAAGAGGACGTACTTTGAACAGCCAGGCTCGTGAATTGGTGGTGAAATTACACGAGTATTTTGAGCGTGAATCTCAAAATGGTGGACTTCTACTGCCAGTTACACAAGTTCGGGATCGCGTCGGTGAAGCTCTCGGTATTGGTAGCCGCACCGTTGGCAAAATATTAAGTGAAAAATATGGGCCTTCGGGGAGTGACAGTAACGTACTTCACACACCGAAAAAACGAAAAAGAAATAAACCTGTGACAGGCATCGATGAATTCGATAGTCATGCTATTAGAAACCATATATACGGGTATTTTACAAGAGGCGAATTTCCAACATTGGCAAAGTTATGTGCAACTTTAAAAGATGCCGGGCTGTATAAGGGAAGCATAGAGTCGTTGAGAACGGTAATAACAGGAATTGGCTTCAGATACAAAAAAGTTGACAACGAAAAATTGTTATGGAGCGACATGACATAATTATGCAGCGACTAACATTCCTGCGCGAAGTTAAACAAATTATAAACTGGGATAATGTAATATTTTTGGACGAAACTTGGCTAAATTCCAACCATTCTGTGCCGAAAACATGGACTGATGATTCTGAAGCTTCGTGCTCGAAGGTGCCGATAGGAAAAGGTGGACGCCTCATAATATGCCATGCTGGGTCAGCGTCTACAGGCTTCGTGGAAAACTCTTTATTAGCTTTCCAATCCAAAAGCACTAAAGAGTATCATGAAGAAATGGACGCAGTAAGGTTCCGAGAGTGGTTCTTAAATTTATTACAGAATATCCCTCCTAACAGCACAATTATAATGGATAATGCCCCATACCACTCTGTGCAAATTGATAAAGCACCTACGTCAGCCAATAAGAAAGCAGATTTGGTGGCATGGCTGCAAAGAAAAGGAGTGGATGCCGACATGTCACTATTAAAAGCTGAATTATTACAGTTAGTGAAATTGCATAAACCACCAAAACCGACATATGTAATTGACCAATTGGCCGAAGAGCACGGGCACAAAGTCATACGACTTCCTCCGTACCATTGCCAATATAATGCCATTGAACTGATTTGGGCCCAAGTTAAAGGTAATATTTTATAATATTATAATAATAACACGAGTACTTCTAACATTTATAATTGAAACAATGGTTTTCGTCTGCTATCAAATAGTTACATTATTGTTTTACAGGTTATGCAGCAAGACACAACACAAAACCACCCTTCAGTGTCAAGAAAATGGAAGGTTTATTAAAGGAAGCATGTGCCCAAGTTACACAGGAAGATTGGAGTAAAGTAGTACAAAAAACAAAGAAAATAATAATGGACGACTTCGAAAGAGACGTACACTTTGATAATGTAATGGACAATCAACTGGTCATTAATTTAAATGACGATGATGACGAAGACGACGATACTAGTACTAGTAGTGAATAAAAAAATATCCTAAACATTTCTTTTATTTAATTATAACAATTGATTTCTTAAAATTCGGATATTATAGTAATCGATCTCTTAAAGTTCGGATATTATAGTAATCGATTTTTTCATCCCATCCCTATCATTCAATTGTCAGAACTGTCAAACGGTACTTCTTAGATTTGACGGACTGTACTAGTCAGTTGTCTCTCCGAAATATTGTAAGTTTACATTACCTACCTAACTATATTATTTTTAACCTATTTGTTACGATGCTTGAATATCTTGACGAATTTAAATACAAGATATGACGAATCTGGTACTCGCTATATTCAGTTTGGGTCTAAATGCATTTATTAGTTCTACATTTTTCTCTTTTTTATTCATGTGAATAAGGTCTTCAAGTGAACCGTATGCGTGTATGTTGGCGTAGTTCTAATATAAGATAATAATAGTGTAGATTTAAAAGTAAGATGAGGAAGGTGGGGTAAAACGATTTCAATAAACATTTCGAACGAAACACGAAGCCGATTTACCTCCCGCTCCCCAAATTGTTCCAGGAATAAAGACAAGTATTTCCGGCAAGTCCTTGTATTTTATAAATTTTGATGATGTTGACTACAAACACTTTAGGTACATAAGGTTTTTAAATATATCTGAAATGAGATTATCTGCTTCGAAAAAAATCCAACATTAGCGAGGGTTTCATTGTTATGAAGTTATTAGTTTCATGCAATTTATAAACAACTGTTATTTAAAATAATTCTTAAGATCACTGGTCCGTAGAAGGATAACATCATCAAACAATCAAACCTATGATGATTTTGATTGTTTGATTGTTTGACGAACAAAATCATAATTAGGTCATAAGTTAATATCTATAAGTTAATTTGTGTTAGTTATTTTAAAAAAACCTTAATATTGAACCCTCAAAATACCATTTCGAATCACACTAGTTCAATTTAAACTGGACCCTACGTAACTATACTCCACGTGACTATATAGAAATCTACCAATTAACTACTAGTTGTTAAAGTTGCAATATAACCTCATCTGCTGCAGGTTGCTCTTTTCATGTTAAGTAATTTGTGTAAAATGTTGATAAAACAAAAGGATGCCTCTTTTGTTTATCCAAACGTAACGTTTTATATCCAACAATCAAGTTAAACGATTGACAAAGTGGCATGTCAATCAATGGTAAAATATGTTTCAAGTGAAATCTGAGCTCGTGTCAGAAATTATTACCTACTTTAATTTTATTATTTGGATATGTATTTGTACTGTATTTTCTCCAATAGGAATATAATGATTTGCGAACGACCTGAAAAAACTAGCTGTAAGGTTCGGGTGAAGCCTATATCCAGCAGTGAACTGCAATAGCCTGTTGGAGTGCCGCCTGTCACCCCAGCAGAAGCAGGCCACGGCGGCGGCGCGCTGATAAGACAACGGTGTCGGAGGCGAGTCGGGGACACCCTTGTCCCCCCTCCCGAGGAGGGCCAAACCGTAAGGGATGGCCCTGGGTCAGCCAAGGTGCGAGGGATATGTCGAAGACAACCTCACCTCCGCTCTAGCACCACGACCCTCAGTCGGCGTGTGGTTTTAGTGGGTTCGAGTCCGACATAACTTCCCCTTCCGGCTCCGGCGGGGGTGGTATCCGAGGGGTATTGCGCACGAAAAAAAAAACAATAGCCTGTTGGATTCTACTGATAGGTATGACTGAGTTGGTTGTGCAACTGTAACAAATGTCTGTTGTTTGAATGACAAAGTTTTATGTTACAAAATTCACTAATATTGTATTATTTTATAGGAACCACACTCAGATTATTGGATGGTGTTAGTTACAATGAAGTAATAACTGCGGAGTAATGACTTCTTTATTACCCAACTCAACCCCACATGGCATAACCAAATGAAAATAATATATCAACGAATATAACTAATTGGCCTGCTGAATACAACCACATTCTTAATCGTAAATTCAGAAATTCTGAGTATATGAGACAAGTTGCGAATCCAATAACCATAACGTTAGCGTTATTAGTGTTTTGTTTGTTTAGTAATATTGCCTACAGCTCCACTAGCGTGGAAAACTGAAATAGTTATAATCTACTTTTTTATTTCATCCGTAACTGCTTCAATGAAGTAACAGAGAACTAAAAGAGAAATGTAAAAAATGATATTGGTAAAATCGTTCCCAAGTTACGACGCGAGCGTGACCAAGGGAAACAGGGATTCATTTTTGTTTACGTCGGTATAATTTAATTTCTGGCATGCGTTGCAATACTCTTTTTAATATAATCATACCTTTTTTCCTCGAGTTATACGTACTACGTGTTGAGGTTGTTCAGAACAGAATTCATGTTCCAATTTGGTATTAAATTAGCTGCAGTGCTGAAACAAAATTAGTTCTATATATCACAAAGATATAAATATGCAGCGCTAGATTTGCTTCTACGAAGTTTCTCGTGATTAACACGATTTGGTCACCGTGTTCAATGTTGAACACGACAGTTCTCGTGCTTATCTGATGAATTATGTTCCCAACTGAGCAAAGCTAAGGTGAAACTTTTCGTGTGAATAAGTAAGCAGGCAAATAAATAGAAGTCCTATCTGTAGTACATGTACAAAGTGCAACGTTTAATTAAAGAGTGATGGTACCGCATCGGCCCATTCGTGGGGTGAAAAATATGGCGCCCCACCTACAGACAAAATATACGCAAGTGCCTACAACTACCTACTAAACAAAGTCGCATTGTTATCTGATGCTTGCGGTACAAAAAAAAATCCTTTATTCTTGTACATATAAATAACCCAAATTCCTAGACTTTAGGTAAAAGTGTTTGAAGTCTACCTTTGCTTGTTGTGTTGTTGTGGCTGTTGTAAAATTACTCCTAAGTTAAGTACTCACATACAGTTTTACTCGATCGAGCTGCACTGTCGAGCAACACTCACGGCATGGAAAGGGCTTTCGACCACACATGCAGCATTACTCTATTGAGTGACCGATTGACCGAACATTCGCGGCTCGCTTCAAGTAGGTGCGAAAGAAGTTACTTTTGTTTAATTCCATCGAGCCGGCTCGTTGCGAGCCTTCGAGCTGTGAGTTTTGCGGTCTACACGTTGATTTTTACTCATTTTGGAGTAAAACTATTTAGTAATACCGTATGTGAGTATCGACCTTAAAATTTTCCGTATGGGTTCTGTGATTCATTCTTTTATCAAATGTAACTTTATCCAGTTAAATTAATAAACTTCAATATTTTATATGACCATGATATACTTAAGTCTGATCTGAGTTTTCAATCTTTTGATCATTATTTTTAATATGCACACAAAACATACCTATCTACACTTGTAAAGTCCATAACTCGTTTTTAATAAGTTAATTACTCGGCCGTTATTCAAACAAAAACTTTCTCTTAAGTTCGTTCCATGACTCAATTACTTTGTTAAACTGTATACTTACTCGCAGACACCGCCAAGAGATTCCACCGCTCACTTTTGTTCGTGCCACTAAACTGTACCGAAGGATTATATCGGTGTGACACGCTACATAGTCCGCTGTGTATTGATAAAAGCGAACCACGAACGCGAACTGTCTGCCTCTGATAGAAATCTACAAATCGCGTATTTGTCTCCGGGGATTCGGTGAATGATATCTGTTTATACTCGTAAGTCGTAGATATTTACAAAGAGACCTAATAAATTCAGTGGCTACGAAACCTGTCTAACCGTAATCAAAGTTAAATGAAGAGATTTTCTCCTTTTTGCAGCTTTTGTTTAATTAACTGCTCTTGATAATCGTTTTGACATGCAATTTTCTTTATTTTTTTATTAAGTTAAACTTAAACTACCTAACGTAAGTACCTAATATCGTGCATTTCTCATTACATTAATAAGTAGGTACTGCAGAAAAATAATAAATAAAATATCTGTGAATGTATAAAACCATGACAACAACCCAATTCGGGTACGAAATTAACAATTTACTCACGTTAATAAGTACAGTACCTCACATTTTTATTTCGCTCACGAAATCTGCTCCATAATTAATGGTTATAAAATGGTGCGGCCTATTACACCCCAATACAATCAATATACCCTAATATACAAAGTAAATAACATCAATTAAAGTCGTGTTACAATATTTATTGGAGTTGCACTGGCTAGCAATTAATAACATAGCGTTCGGTCTGTAACTGGTGAACGCTTTCACCCGAGCCAAGTGCGAGGCTATTGTGTTGCAACCAGTTTTATTGATGTAAATTGTTTAATCGGGGTAAGGGATATTTCAATAATATGCTATTTGGGGTAACAGCTTGTTTTTGAACTATTATTTATTATGTTTTTAAAAGAGCCTTAGTATTATTGTTATAGCTTTTAGGGCTCAGGAACATTTCAGAGTTAAGAGAGTGGCCAGTTTATTAGAAAAGGTTAACAGTAAGTTCTAATTTTGGTGAATAATTAAGCACGGTGCGATTAAGATGGCAGAATGACACGAGGAGAAGAAGTTAAAATTGATACATGTGTCATCTCATTGATACGTCTACTTTTTAAACGATGTACATTATAATAAAATAGAAATTAATATGTAAACATAATAACAATTTTTATATACTGGGGTTTGATGGCACTTGGTGTAATAGTTTATTTTTGAGAGAATGCCGTAAGGCTAAACCGGTCAGGTTCAAAAATAAAATTAAACTCTGTTGAAAATTACAAGTGTATTATTCAATATAATAACAATTACTCTTACAATAAATATAAGTAGTAATATGGCTTTTAAACATACATTCATATTACATTATATACATCCCAAAATATCTATAATAGAATCGGGGGCACACAGGCCTCTCTCAAAGGACTTCCTTACACGACTGTCGGCACAAAATGAGAGCTATACAATTTAAGTGCGATACCGCCCACTGGGTCTCTGGGAAACAGTAATTGTCACAATTTTGATGTTAAATATCATTGTATTTCATATTGGCTTTCATTTCTGTCTGTGTAGCTTTTTGTTTAATCCAATGTAACCTCGAGGGATAGCGATATTGATCACTTTATAAAATATGCAAGGAATTTGTTATTACGGTTTTACATTATTGGATACGTGTTACACAGTTAGCATTCTATGCGAGTAGTATATTGAAATATCTATTCTGCAAATCTATGAATAGCGGTTAAATGGTTTTGACACGTATCATGTCACTATTCTAGTTTTAGGTTTGCGGGTGAAACCTCTGACGGGTGACTGATTTAAAACAGAGAATTCGTATACTCCAGCCAACCACATATTTTTAAACATTTAAATAGCAGGGATCGACAGAGTAAGTCTTAGAAACGTTTGAAATAGACCCTGTTTCGTAGTGGTCGTCTTGTAACTAAGTTAATGATGATAAATTCTGACAGGGATGGTGATCTTGGAATTAATAAAATGAAATAAATAAATAAATAAATATTCCATAACATTCTACACAACGCTATCTAGACCCATGGTAAGCTTAACTAACTTAGATTCTTTTCTTGTAACTTAGGCACTTAAAAAAGGAAGTTGTTAAAAAAACACAGTGTTTCTGATTGAGGTGGATGAAGAGCAGTGCTTACATTCTTTTCAATAAAAATTATGTTAGTGATGTAAAACCAATATTCTTAGCTTTACAAAATTATTGATTAAAACGTAGAGCGTGTTTCGTTCATGTTTATTAATACTACCTTTCGAGTACAGCAATATTAATAAATTCCTGGCGTTTCATACAAAGGCAAAGCTGCTTTCTCTTCAAATATTTTGTTCGTAATGTTGATAAGTGGGTGCGAAAATGTTTCTACTCGTGTGCAATTACTTTTTGCGCTTATGGTACTGTTATGAGGTAAGAATTTGCCCATTAACAAACCACATAAGTGTAAAATAAGAAACAACTTAGTAATTTAGGCATTTTGATATAGCGAAGATGTCAGAAAATCGTTAGTAGAATAGAAAAAACCAATATATGTGTAATAGTAATCCTACTGTTATACAACAAAAACATTGAGATTTGTACTTATTAAAGTTTTAACCGAAATACTGTTCAATATTGCCTCTTCTTCTTCTATCGTGGCGATGGCGCCTCGGGCCTCAAATTATCTTCTCCCAGTGTGCTACCACCTTTTTTTTTTTTTTTTTCCGTGCGGAAATCCCCTCGGATACCCCCCTGCCGGAGCCGGAAGGGGAGGTTATGTCGGACTCGAACCGACTAAAACCGCACGCCGACTGTGGGTCGTGGTGCTAGGCCGGAGGTGAGGTTGTCATCGACATATCCCTCGCACCCCGGCGGACCCAGGGCCATCACTTATGGTTTAGCCCTCCTCGGGAGGGGGGACAACGGTGTCCCCGACTCGCCCCCGGAATGGGGAGGCGCGCTTCTCAGCGCGCCGTCGCCGTGGCCTGCTTCTGCAGGGGTGACAGGCGGCTTCACCCGTCACCCCCAGGCCCGCGCTCATGGGGGACGGAGGTCAGTCAGTGCCCTCCGACGACCGAGTTGCCTGTGCGCGCGGGCAGCGCGGTTCGCGAGTCTCGCTCGTTCGCGCTGCCTCTCCCGTTCCGCCGTCTCCTTCACGACCATTACCTGCTCGCTGAAGGAGACGCCGGCCGCCCACGCGTCCGCACAGCGGAGTGTGCTACCACCTGTATGGCGTTCTCGGAGGCGCACATAAGGTCCTGCGGTATACATGTGTATGGAGGGGTATGTGATTGGAGGGGACGTAATAAGCCTTTCCGAAGAGTGACACCTATGCTCGGGCCCTCTCCGTGAGTAGCGGCGACGCCGCGAAACCAATTATTACACCACGATGGCACCTCAAAACCTCAAATTTTGCCTAATAATAATTTAATACTAGACATAGGACATAGGATAAGTCACATTGCTTTATTAGTCATTTCCACAGAATGTCATCTCAATTCTTTTCTTTATAATATGACTACAATCATATTTACAATCTTGGAGCAACTTGGGTCACGTAAACGCTACCAACGACGTAAACAGGTAGCAGCTGTCAACGTATAAACATTACAAAGCTAATCCCCAGCGGCTTGCTATTTTCCTTTCAGTATTATTGTGAAAAGCCTCATAATTAAATCTTTGTTCATTGTACATTGCGTAGGATTTCATCTCTACCACGAATTATTATTCTGAATGAATGCTATGTTCAATCTCATTTGTGTTTGTAGAATATTTGAGGTAAGCAGACAATAACAGAACTAATAAACAGTATCGAATATTTGCTCGTACAGAATCTTAACCAGGTCTGCTTTGAGTTTACGGTCCAATAAGTCCAATATTATACCCGGTTAAGGTAAAATTTTCCGTTATGATAATAGTCTCATATTTATTGCCATTTCGATGTGTACCTTTGAGTGCGTTTTCTTGTATCATTGTGTGGTTTAGTTTTGTTATTATGTGACTGCTGGTTACTGACCTCCTTACAGGTCGAAAGACCTTATAACCGAACGTTTTACTTGTACTTGTGTAATATGTTATTAATATATTGTATTGTAGTTAACACCAGTGTTTGTAATTTGGCTTTTTAAGTACTTCTGTATATAAAATTTATTTTTCTGATTGGACTTCATTATTTCACATATTCGTTTTATATACTCGTGTGAAATACCTTGATCACGATCCGAAAACACAAAACAGAAACTATATTGAAGTTCGTACGGACAAAATCCAAACTATTTATTGACGGATTACTGTGCTCACCTATCCCGGAAAGGCTCTTATTTCTGGTAACACCATATATCCTTCCCATATATTGTGAAAGGATCGCATTGTCTCTTTCTACGCTCTTAAAGCTACATAACACTGAAATATAATATATCTAAAAAATTACCCACTCTTGCTTAAAATTTGTAAAAATATGTATCAACGTGACATTCATTTTCAGAGTGCGATTTTTACGAGTATGACAAGGCGTGTGTACAAAAAAAAATATAGGAACATTTTGCGAACGTGACGTAATGACCGGAGTAGGCAGGTTTTAAAAAAAATTGCTAATGTAGTATGTGAAGAAAATCTTCATTAGGATTATCAAATAAGGAAAAGGACCGTAATTATCAAATACTGGCTGTTCGATTGCAATTGGCTACATAATTAATTGATTTAATAATGCTTAGTGGTTAAGGAGTCGGCCTTACGATCGAGAGATCCCGGGTTCGATCCTGGCCATTACACTACCGACGTGAACCCACTCCTAGCCAAGCAATTTAGTTTAGTTGGAGGGGTTAGAGGGAATATTAGTAACTTCGGTCCTAATATCCATACTAATATTATAAATGCGAAAGTAACTCTGTCTGTCTGTCTGTCTGTCTGTCTGTATGTTACGCTTTCACGTCTAAACCACTGAACCGATTTTGATGAATTTTGGTATAGGGGTAGATTAGACCTTGAGAAAGGACATAGGTCATGTTTGGTCGCGATAACCGACATCCACGCGGGCGGAGCCGCGTGCAAAAGCTAGTTCTTTTATAAAAAAAAAACGCCAATTTCTTTCCGCCCGTGTGGCGTCATATCCCATTCCTGCTGCACCCCCTACTATATGTATTAAACATTTATTATACATTTAAAACTTTCTCTTGAATGACTCTATGTATTAAATGAAACCGCATCAAAATCCTTAGAGTAGTGTCTGTGTCTAAACCTACATAGGGACAGATAGACTCGGAAAGCGACTTTGCTGTATACTATGTAGTAAGATAACATAACATAAACTCACGCCTGTATTCCCCGAAGGGGTAGGCAGAGGTGCTAGCACCCACATTCCGCCAGTTTATGTTTAGGTCCCAATGTAATAGGTGGCGAGCCTATTGCCATTAACCGGGCACTAATAAACCTGGGATAAATACACACATAACTTCGAAAAGCATCGAAAAGTCATTGGTGTGTGCCATGGTAAACATGGGATCGAACCCGAGACCTCGTCTCAGCAGTCCATTACCCATACCACTAGGCTACCGCAGATGTATGTAGTGATGTAATGATATAGTGAAAATCGTGTTACGCAAACTCTCTGTCACTATCATCAAAACAATTTAAATCCACAACCATCACTTTAGGTGCAAAGTTCATAAAATGGATCGATTCGTTAAGTGGCTTCTACGTGGACCCTTGCAGGTCAACTTTCGCTTGCAAGGATATAACTAGTTCTTCCTGCCGTATAAGCGATCCGAGAATATAGTTTAAACCAGTTTAAACAATATGCTGCCGATATAAGTGAAGCGTTACGTACAACATAATATCCTCAACGATAGATAGGGTATCCTTTTTTTTTTTTAACCGTGGGGGAAAATCCTTCATGGATGTTATGCCGGACTCCTACCGACTAAAAACCCCCACGGTAACGCCCAGAAGCCTGTGGATGGGAGCTCGGAAGGATGTCCCAGGACTCCCATCAGACCTACGGCTACAATTGCGGCCTCGCCTTGGGGGTGGTTGGGGTGCTATCCCGCGTCTATGGGGGGCTTTTCGGGTGTTATCCCGCTTCTTAGGGGGGGGGGGGGGGGGGCGTGCGTGAATCCCTCACGTCACGCTGCCGTCATGGGCCTGCTTCTGTAGAGACGGTGAGCAGCCAACTCACCGTCCTCGGGCCCCCGGTCATGGAGGTAGATAGGGTATCCTACATGAGAAATTTTACTAAAACTTAAGTTACTTATTTAGCATTCCTGGGTTGCGTTTTCGTTTTGATTCGATTGTGAGTTTGTGACAAATATGAATTCAGAGGGATTTCTACTGAAATTGAAGGCTGCGCCACAGGAGAAGTATTCTACACATGGCCGCATTTGAATTAACCTTGTGTTGCGTTACTGCCGCGCTGAGAAAGTAGGTCATCAAACGAGCCTTCAGTTTTATTTTTATTCTCATGTGACACAAAAAAAATCATAACTACTCGATGTGTTTTGCTCTAGTGCAGTCAGCATCAGCAAGATGTTGACGAACAGAGTACTCAAAATGACCTTCCAGTTGACTGAGTGTTCTGATATTTGGTACACACCTTCAGTTCGGACAATAATCCTTACTATATCCTTACTATCACTATCACTGAACCGATTTTGATGAAATTTGGTATAGGGGTAGATTAGACCTTGAGAAAGGACATAGGCTATGTTTGGTCGCGATAACCGACATCCACGCGGGCGGAGCCGCGGGCAAAAGCTAGTACCATATAAATCAATAAAACAGCTTGATTAGTCTTAATTAGAGAGTTTTAAGATCATTTTGTGACGACAAGTTAAGATATTTATGACTGTGACTGTAAATATAAATACGGTGACTAGTAAGATATCAAAACTAGTCAAATATATTATTGTCATTGTATACGCCTAAATATAGCTTCTTTGAAACTAAGAAACCGACGAACTGTCGTGGGCTCAAATCCCATTCTATTTTTTGTCTTTTTCCAATTAAAACCACAACAGAAGCTTTATAAAATACGTCAGGAAAATGTCATCTTGAAAACAATCGTTAGTGTATTTCATGTTGCTTGCAAACTCTCAACAAATATAACGACACAAAAGATAAACCGTTTTTGTAGAAAGTAGTATATACTAACATTGGGTTCTATACGAGCTGACAATTGACAATTATAATCAGCTACACGTTGCCCGCGGCTCCACCCGTATGGAAATCAGAATCCGTTCCCTCATGCCATTGTAGCCTTTTCTAAGGATTGTTTAGAGCTTAATTAAAATGACAACCAGCCCACTGCACGTTGAAAGAACAAAATGCAGCATGCAAATCTTGTGGAAATAAAATACAGTAGTATAAAGAAACATAACAACAAAGATGTCTATAAAACAGTGAATTGAAAAGCAAGTCTTGTGTGTTCCCTACTTTCATTCCAGTATTTTCAATTTTAATGGTACGACTATATTATCATAGAACAGCAATCAATGAAAGATGTATTATTTCCAAGAAAATGTGTGTATACTATGTGAATAGAAAACGCAAGAACTTAGAGTAGCATTGTAAAATTGACTTCTGAATTGGTTTCCGTTATCCATACTAATATTATAAATGAGAAAGTAACTCTGAATGTCTGTCTGTCTGTCTGTATGTTACGCTTTCACGCGTAAACCACTGAACCGATTTTGTTGAAATTTGGTAAAGGGATAGGTTAGACCTTGAGAAAGGACATAGGCTATGTTTGGTCACGATAACCGACATCCACGCGGGCGGAGCCACGGGCAAAAGCTAGTTATTTATATACCTAGTTTAATCTCTGCCTATTTTTTATTCAAGTTAGTAAAATCACAACCAATATTAACACCACCTGCATTCATAGCAAGTTCATAAAATCTTTCATATATGGAAGCGTAAGCCTTATCTTAAAGAAATCAATTAACCGCCGTTCCCAATAACATACTGACAGTTGAAGATAGATAAAGTACTCGGCTGTTTAAATTCAAAACATAGTAACTCCTATTTTACACCAATTTCGGAAAATAAAATTATACCGCTATGCGCTTTCCCGCAAAAAAATCAGTTACCATGTTTTGAATTTAAACAGCCGATACGTCAAATTTGACTGTTGAAAAATATCTATACAATAAAAATGATCACTACATAGTATAAAGCAAAGTCGCTTTCCGCGTCCCTATGTCCTGCCTATATCTTCAAATCTACGCTACAGAGCTTGATGCGGTTTCTTTTAATAGATAGAGTAATTCAAGAGGAAGGTTTATATCCATACTAATATTATAAATGCGAAAGTAACTCTGTCTGTCTGTCTGTCTGTCTGTCTGTCTGTCTGTCTGTCTGTATGTTACGCTTTCACGCCGTAACCACTAAACCGATTTTGATGAAATTTAGTATAGGGGTAGATTAGACCTTGAGGAAGGACATAGGCTATGTTTGGTCGCGATAACCGACTTCCACGCGGGCGGAGCCGCGGGCAAAAGCTAGTGTATAATACATGCATAATATAGTAGAGGGTGCAACGGGAAAGGAATCGGACGCCACGCGGGCGGAAAAGAAATAGCGGTATGAAGTTCGCCGGGTCGGCTAGTATATTTATATTTTCTGAAGCATTCACTGAATGCAAATTACAATAATTCTAAAATATATAACAAAGTCATAGGGTACTCGTACCTTTTAACTGCTAATATTATGGTGCATTCTAAATTTAAGAAATTTCATGTAATTTAAGTGTAAGTTTAATTACTTTTATTTTCAAAAAGCTCGTCACGCAGATTATAAAGATAATAAGTACTTTGGCAAGTAATTAGTTGGAACCCAATCATTACCCAATGACATTAATTGATACTTTTATTACATTTCGCGCGACAAGCTTTTTGACAAGCAAAGTAATTAAACTTGGACTTGAAAGGCTTTTTATTTTATTTTACGTAGTCTCTTTTTCTCATTGATTGACAAATTACAAGGTTAATAAACTTGTCACAGTTAGTACCTAAAAGTACTTAAAATATTTTCAGTAGTATTTAAAAGATAAAGATGTCTGCGAGGAGGATATCACCAGAAAAATAAGTACCTATAAAATTTTAAGGTTTTCCTAGATTTCCCTGTCGAATATACACCTCCTCCTTTTTTGAAGTCGGTTATAAATACCTTTGTGTATAATGAATCACTCGAAGTTGTCTAATTTATAAATGTTTTCTTTGTTTCAGGTAAATGCAATTACCGGTGAAGTTCAGCCAGTAAGTTGTTGTTCTTGTCTTTGAAACATCACTAAATGATGTTTTGATGAATGTTCTAAAATATCTACTGAGTTGGTTCGGTCACGTAAAACTAATGATTACTGAACGCATAACAAATCAAGCCTATAAGGTAAATTTACAAGGGCATACGACGACCTTTATGAACACAATACATTTCTATCAAAATCGTGATGTTTTGCCAAAGGGTAGAAAGGTATGAAAGGTTTAATGAAAATACATAAAGCTCTTGAGATTATGTAAGGTGGGCTGTTGTCTCTATGCCGAAAGGATAAAACCATGAGATTATTTATGCAAATATTAATAACACCCCTAAAATTTGGTCCATTTTACATCATATTGGCAAAATAGGAGGTCATGAAGCTTAATACAGCGCCATCTGAACCACATTTTATGATTTGAAACAATGCCATTCTTGCGACGCCATGCTCCCTCTATCGGAAACCAACGAAGCTATTTTCACAGCGCCCTCTACAACCGATACGCGAACACGAACCAATGATACAGGAGTGACATCTATTTTCTCTTGCAACGTACAGCGAACAATCCGTTGTGTGAATTTCCTCACACTCTGTTGTGTGTGTTGACGTTGCCTAAGAAAGACAATAGGTGGCGGCATGTGTAAACGAAATAAACTTTCAGGATTTACTCGAGTTTCACAAGGTATTATTAAAATATGTAGTTCTGTTTAGTGAATTGGCTCTTGGTGCTCGAAATCTGGGAATTTACCACAGAAGGACATTTACTAGGGAATCGATTCTTCTTCTGGAAATAAGTCAAAATGAGGATTCTGTTTTTTTTTTTCACGGTGCCTAAGTGGTTACTACAGAATTTTAGTACGTAGTTGGTTACCATAAAGAGTTCCTTCACGGCACAGCCATGTCTTTTGATGATTAAGATTATTACATAAAAGTTGCAATCTTAATAAGCGTGATTGTAAGTTTTAACTAATACCAAAAGTTTACCAATAATTCAATTTAATAGCAATGGAAGGATTTTTCAAGTAACCGTAAAAAAATTCAAGTATTCACATTTTATTTTGACTACATATTCAGTTAAACTCATTTTTGTCCAAGTACCTAATGTTATCATCTGGATATCACGTAGTTTCCAGTCAGTCACAATCTAATCGATACTACAAAGTCAGTTCAAAATCAGTTGTTGAATTCCTACCGACAAGAGTTATTTATTTTGTTATGCGTAGCACTATAAGGTCTGAGTCACTTTGAGTTAATAGCTCTTATAGTTTTAGTGGATATAGGTACATATAGCTGATGCTAAAAACTTACTTCATATTGTTACCCCAATAATGGATATGTTCTTTCACGTTTCTTTATGGGTTTGTTGTCGTCGATCCCATTCAGTTCACCATGCTAATCTAATTGTAGCCACTAAGTCGCAAGGACGCCTATAATAAACGTATTTATGATGTCTACTTAGACTATAAACTCCTGGAATAAGCCACTTTATGAAGTAATACAGGTAAATCACAACAGTTCTCATGCTAGTGACGTAAAAGCAATAAGTAGGAAATGAACTCGTAAATAACAAAACTGCTGACCTACAAATGACAAGAACGTTTGCAAATGACAACTGGTTTTTATATATAGTCTATAGATAGAGAAACGTATTAATGATATATTAATTGATTGATATTGAAATAAGTTGAAATGTCGACAAGTTGTACATGTACTTGATTTAACAGATTAATATTGATAGCTATTCATTATATCTTCTAAATCTGTTAAGGCCCTCTATTCCTGCAAAAGTAGGCATTTATAGCTATCCCGGCCGCTCGTAAAATATTACGCGCGAACGCAGTGACGGTGAACTGGCGATGACCCCGCCAGCGTCACAGTATAGAAATATGCAGTAGGAAAACTTGATTTGACTTAGAAAATTAAATGCAGTTTTTTAACTTTATTTAGTTATATGATTATATCTATACATATCTATACAAATAAATAAAATTGGAGTGTCTGTTTGTAATATTAAAATAACCGCTTTCTACTACATGCATATGAATGTATATACGGTACACATACCAAAATATATATTTTTAAATCTTTTGTCTGTCTGTCTGTCTGTCTGTTTGTTTTGGCTAATCTCTGAAACGGCTGGACCGATTTGGACGGGACTTTCACTGGCAGAGAGCTTATGTAATAAGGAGTAACTTAGGCTACTTTTATTTTAGAAAAGATTTTTTTTATTAAGTACATTCCACGCGGACGAAGTCGCGGGCACAGCTAGTATATATATATATATATATATATATATATATATATATATATATATATATATATATAAATAAATAAATACGAAATTAAAAAAACTGTATGAGTTTGAGAACTGTTTGTTCTATGTGTTTAGTTGCTTGGGCGAAAAAAACTTACATTATAATAATAATAATGCTTGTAATTTTACAAACATTTGTTTGAATTGATGCTAACGGTTACTTTATATAATCGCACCGTTCGTCGTCGACAGGGCAGTTAAATACCTAAAGTTAACGAGATTAACAACTTTTTTCGTGCGGGGATCCCCTCGGATACCTCCCTGCCGGAGCCGGAAGGGGAGGTTATGTCGGACTCGAACCGACTTTTTAGTCGGTTCGAGTCCGACTGTGGGCACGCCGACTGTGGGTCGTGGTGCTAGTTTTTATGAAGTATTTATATAAATTTACACTGTACCTTCTTTTTTTCGTGCGCTCGAATACCTCCCTTGCCGGAGCCGGAAGGGGAGGTTATGTCGGACTCGAACCGACTTTTTAGTCGGTTCGAGTCCGACTGTGGGCACGCCGACTGTGGGTCGTGGTGCTAGTTTTTATGAAGTATTTATATAAATTTATACTGTACCTTCTTTTTTTTCGTGCGGAAATCCCCTCGAATACCACCCCTGCCGGAGCCGGAAGGGGAGGTTATGTCGGACTCGAACCGACTTTTTAGTCGGTTCGAGTCCGACTGTGGGCACGCCGACTGTGGGTCGTGGTGCTAGGCCTGAGGTGAGGTTGTCATCGAAATATCCCTTGCACCCCGGCTGACCCAAGGCCAGTAATTCTCCTGGGTCTGCTGGGGTGCGAGAGATATGCTTTCGGCAATCTCACCTCCGGCAACCAAGGACCCAAGACGGCGTGCGTTTTAGTCGGTTTGAGTCCGACATAACCGCCTCCACCGGCTCCGTGGGGGTGGTATCCACGAGGATTTTGCGCACGATAAAAAAAGGCCAATAATTAAACTAACCTACCTAAATATTAAAATTATTCTATCCTAAACTACTACTAAATTTATATTTATTCACACACACACAAATTATATACAATGTACGAATATTGTAGGTACTAGGTACCCCTGTACTGATTTAGATAAAATATGAATCATAGAAAATCGTAAGTAGCATCTTCAGTAGTAATGCTGATATTCTTATACTATGGCGCTATGAGCGTAATATTTAGGTATGATAATTTTTTAAATTACCAATCGGAGTTAGAAATTTAGTTTATGGCTTTGCACGACTTCTTTAGCTTGCGTTGTTTATTGCCCATATTGAATGACTTGCAACAATTTATTATAAATACGTAAAACCGATTGATTGGTGCACGAAACTGTCGCGCAAAAACTGGCACAGGTCCTACTTCGGTAAGCGCCAGCGCGCGACTGGCGCAGCTTTTCGGGCCTCAGCGGCGCGAGCACTCGCGAATTTAGTAGGTATTTAAATATAACTTTAAAAATTATTTCATAATATAGTCAAAATCTGCGAAAATGTCTAGACATATGTAGTGGCTTTAGTTTAGTACAAAAATTTTATAGAAAGCATAAGTAATTTAGTCATAATATTCAAAAAAAAAATAACGAAAAGGGGTAACTTTGGGATTTTTTTCTATCGAGTGAAGTTCATCAGATCTGGTAACTGAATGCGAATTTGACTAGACTGGATCCTTAACTAATATATATCTTTTTTTCGAAATTTAAAACGCTTTTTCCTATGATTCAAATGCTTTTAAAAAACTCAAAATGCGGCCTACCTGGCCTTAATAGGTTGATCTGTAGATAATATCCAGTGCTGCTGATAACAGTACTTACTCTAGCTACAACCGATTGATATATTTGTTTATAATTATTTGATATTGACCTTACTCAATACAATCATAATACTTACACTCATCACTCAAGATTACCATTAGAGCTATCGGGATATATAACATGTATTGTGTGAAGTTTCCGATATTTCGTCGCTGTTGAAGCACCATGATCACGGAGGAATTGAAGTATTGGCGGTAAACTGTGAAAAAGCTCTAATAGTAGGTAGTTTGAGTGACCATGACAGTTTAAATACCTACATCATCACTCAGGAGTTGTTTGGTTTATTCGCTTGCTAGGTATCTTTAGTATCTTGTAGTAGGGGACGAACTTATTGCCGTCTGCCGGTCACGTTTTCAGACTTGCGTTTCATTCAATTTATTACTCTTGGTCCATGCTTTAGTCATTCAGAATTTATTGCATGTCAAATTCCTTCTTCACTTTAAGTTCGCTTGAAATTCCTTATTGTGATGTTCGTCCAACTTCAATAAATAAGTAAATGAAATTTAGTATAAACTGTCGCGTCGTCGGCATCGCAACAATAGTGTAATACGAACTCAAGGCCCCTGGACCAATTCCCAGTTCAGGCCAAGTGTCATATCAGTAAAAGACTGACTCCTTTTTCATATATTATATACAAGAAATGAGAATATGAAAAAAAATATAGCAAATTTTAAAAGTAGAAAAAATATAGCAATTCCCAGTTCAGGCCAAGTGTCATATCAGTAAAAGACTGACTCCTTTTTCATATATTATATACAAGAAATGAGAATATGAAAAAAAATATAGCAAATTTTAAAAGTAGAAAGTGTAATACACTTGAAAGGACGCCTGCTTTACATAACCGCTGTTTTCATAAGTTAGCAGTACTCGCATACACTACGCAAGATTGGGTGGGTAGTCTGACAACACCCACATCCCTGCACAAAGCCTCTACGTGCTAAGAATAAAAGCGCAGAGACAGTTACAGTCGTAAATGTAAATAACTGAGCTTAGCCATGCATCCTCTCTTTATAAAGGATCTCACACATTACGGAAACATGGATAGTTTGTCAAGGCCGGCTGTTTGTACTTGTTATGAACGTTTAGGATTTGTCGGACTCGAGAAAACAAGTCTTGAATTTAAAACATCTTAGGATAAATATGAGAGTATCATAATGTACCCACCAAAGAAAAGGAACTTCTCGATTCCTGAGCTTTAGCATTATTTATAATGTTACTAACGTTTTTGGAAGTTGATGTGAAAATCATTGAATTTAGAATCTAGCGGAACATCCTACCTGGAAATGAAATAATTTATAGTTCGTAACGGAATTTGACGTCTTTTTGATTTTTAGAAAATATTTACAATTCATTTTTGTGATTTCTCGCAAAACATTCTTTTTATTTAGGTATTAGTCGCTTTTAAGGTTAGTGTATCTTGTGTGATTTTCAATTGAGGCAAATAGCTTAAGGACAACGTAAGTTGTCATAATAACCTGTCTCCTTTAATTACCCACAAAACGATATCATTTCCATCAATTTAATTTATTTCACTGTGATATGAAAAGAAAAGAATACCTACGTATATTTAAGAGGAAGCGGCGTAAACGGACGCACTCGTGATCTATCCTCATATTTCACTTCGTTTCTTCACGTCTCTGGTCTATGTATAGAGTATACCCGACGTGTTGAAATATAGGAACTATTGTCATTGAGAATCTTACTTAATCCTACTTCCTATAATATTTCCTACTTACCTAACCTAATACTATCCTACTAATATTATTAACTAGCTGATGCCCCCGGCTTCGCCCGTGTGGAACTTGATTCCATTCTCGCAACTCGTAGGAACCTATTTCCGAAAAAAAAAATGTTCTGCATACGTTCTTTGAAATTTCCTGTGAGCCTAGTATTCCATGCAAAAAGTACCAGGCTCACAGAATTACCCGTTCGGGTACAAAAGGGCTGTTTTTAGGGCTTTAGTTGTCAGAGGATCTTTCAAGTATAGTCAAGGGATTATAATACAACTTATATTGTTAGTTACCTATCCAAAATTTTTTTCTAATATCTTCAAAAAGTTTTGTAAATATTTTAATATCAATACACTTTTGACGTTGGCTGTTCAAACCTTTGTTGGCAACATTTGATCCAATAAACAAAATAGCTTGTTATCCTTCTATATAAACTAGCTTTTGCCCGTGGCTCCGCCCGCGTGGATGTCGGTTCCCGGCAATTATTCGATTTTTTCTCGCCGTAAAACCCATTCTTGAACTTCACAGAACATTTTAAAAAATAATTGGCCAAATTGTTCCAGGCGTTTTTGAGTTATGCGCTTACCAACACATTTATCGATTCATTTTTATATTGTAAGTAAATATGAAATTTTATGAAGATATTTGTATATTTAATCAAATATTATATTTAAAAAAAAAAACAATCTCGCTTTAGCGACTAAGCGGATCCGGAATTCAGCACAGAGATAGATTATAGGAATAGTGGAGGCTACTTTTTATTCCGGGAATAGGTTCCAGAATCTAGATGAAAGATTCACACGGGGTTAGTAATATATGCTTAGTATCCCACCTACCAGTTAATTTGAGTCAAATCTGGTGTCATGACAATACCAGGCGACTGTATTAATGGCTACTTGATTGAAACGGAAATAGGCTTCTATGCCTGCTAATCTAATCTGCGTAAGCCATACTCAGACTATGCTAAGCCGTTCAATCTTGTACGGTATATTGCAGCAAACTAATATGTCAGGTCATATAACTCTGCATAATGTCAGTAGGGTGCATTATTTAGGTGTCAATTTTGTACAACACTGGTCGAGTCTTGCTTGTGAGAAAGTCTGG
Source organism: Eilema sororculum (assembly GCA_914829495.1). Taxonomy (NCBI): domain Eukaryota; kingdom Metazoa; phylum Arthropoda; class Insecta; order Lepidoptera; family Erebidae; genus Eilema; species Eilema sororculum. The sequence goes on along the minus strand of OU618545.1, from coordinate 6,573,456 downwards.
GAATGTCAGGCAATACCTACCGGTTCTCATCTATACTAATATAATTGTAAATTGGAAATGTTTGTTTGTTCGCGATGTACCTACGCAAAAACTACTGAACGGATTTTGATGTGTTTTTTTTCATTAGAAAGGTCTTGATCAGACTTAAAATCCTACGTATATAGGTAGCTGTGGGTCGCGGTCACGGGATCAGTATTTCTGTGACGCTGGTACATTGGCATAAAATACCTGGCTCACAGACATTTTAAGGAACTTTATCTGGGTCGCGGGAACAGGAGCAGTGTGTCATAAACCTTTCTATTTCGAACTTAACGCGGACGAAGTTGCGGGCAAAAGCTAGTTGATGATAATTTGGGTTCCGCTCACCTGTTGACTTGTAGGTAGGTGAAGTCTGGAGTCAAGAGGGGTTAACGAAAATGTATATGTGTAATTTGACGTTCTAGAAGTCATTATACAACTTTTCATACTAAAAGAACTTAGCTTTCATATTTATAATATTAGTAGGATAATAAGCTATTTTGTTTATTGGATCAAATGTTGGCAAGCAAGGTTGGTACAGCCAATATCAAAAGTGTATTGATATTAAAATATTTACAAATCTGAATGAATTTTTACAGCATTAAGTATGCTAACTATACAAATCGAATACATAGAGAATCACATCGGGCGTGTCTCGGTAGCCGAATTGGTCAAGGCATTCCCCCTGTAAGGGAAAGACTGCGGGTTCCGCTCGAGAAGATTTATTTTTCCCTATGTATTCGATTTATAAAACTTTTTGTACCTATTAGAAAATTATGTTTGTATAAGTAACTTATACGTCAGGTAACCTGGACGCAGGGAGTGGTGGCTGCGACTGTGGTGCACCTCTACAGTCGATGAACCACCTCTTGTCGTGCCCACTGTGCCCCTACACCTGCACGATTACCGACCTAAATGAAGCTACGGAAAGTGCGGTCAGAGTTGCCGAGCTTTGGGCTGGTATCTAAATATTTGAATTGTTGCCACTGACACGACGAAAAGACTAATATATGAGTAGTATAATAATCCCTTGACTCAACATAAGTACTTCTGACAACTAGAGGCATTTCACTTTAAGTCTTTTCTAGGCCTTCCGTTTCTACAACGATAGCAGACGGACTACATATCTGTTTGGTCATAACTTATTGTTTTACTACTGGTTTAAGAGCCAAGTCAACATAAAACTTGAGTTTATCTAGCTACTTTTCTCCATGACTATACTAGAATTACCTACCTTGCAGAAACTTGACTCAAGGTAACAGAATACGTTAAACTCTCGTATTTTCCCTACATTATGTAGGTTACGTGAGTAGCAAAGTTTTATCAAGTGTAAAGAATTCGTCGAGACAGTCTCAGTAATAACCCACGAATTTATGGCAAATTTATCTCTTTGTTATGCCGAAAAAATCTCTATCGTGTAAGAGTGATGCCTGCTTGCTTTTATGTCAATGTTTATTTCTACATACAGGGGGAAAACTGGTTTGTGGATATATCATTACGTGTGATGTTCCAAGAATGAGTCTTTGACGACTCTATTTTATACTTCAAGAAATACATTTAACCTTTCTATATTTGCGTATTGGTTTATATGCTGACGATATACGTTTCGTCTTTTCCTATACCCCTTCATTTTAGAAATTTGATAGGTAGTAATAATCGTATTTACCTCTTGGTAGGTAAATACGATTATATTATCGTCTGCCTAACCCATTAGAACCCAGGATATACTAACATGTAGGTTTGACCAAATAATCAGATAAGCAATCTGAATATATATAACTCAAAGGTGACTGACTGACTGACTGACATAGTGATCTATTAACGCACAGCCCTCTTAGTAGGTAAATACGATTATTTACGGCGCCTACTAGCCTTTAAGCAGACTAACTCGATGTCAAATTTTATTACGAATTTCATCTTGCAAAGGTAGAATAGATATGTAAATTTTCTTACAATATTTTTGATAGCAACTACATATAACCAAATAAAACTACACAAAAGAAAAGAAAATCAGATTGTCTCTGCAATACTTCGTTGATGAAACAAAAGCAATTTAACAATTTCACAATACACTCTGATTACCAATTCTTTGACTTTAAACTAATTTAAATGCAACGCAGCGTAGTAATGATACTTTTTTCTTCCTCTAGGAGCATGCTGCTACACTTTTCCTTATTATTTCAAATAAACCGAAATATATTTTTGTTTAAAACGATAAAGGGTAGTAAATAATAATATCTTCTAGAAATAGACAATACATATTTGCTACGACGTACTCGTAGCAAGTTCTACGTGCTTGTAGCAAACCATCAACAGCTACGACTGCTACGAGTGTGTAACCAACAAAATATTACGAACTGCTACGTAGTAATTTATTATGTGATCCTGCAGTGCAGTAGCAGCGGTTTATATCCTTTTAGGTTTTAACTGAGTGGAGTTAACAACTCGTGAATGATACCCGTCGCTCTTCAAGGAGTCATAGAGTATGGTAACCGCTTCCCGTTTGGCATATTCCCATATAAGTTGACTACATTACCTTGTATTCAAAATGCATCGGATTATCGGTTGTTCTTGTGAGCATATAAGTCGACCGCATATGTACTATACTCGAGTCTTTCAAAAGTATTTTAGAGTGCTTTTCTGTTATAATATTTTCAAAAAACGTGCGAGAGAGGTTTCTGATCATATGTAAGAGAAAATTTAGCTACTGAAATATGAGTATACGTTTCTTCTGCCTAATCCATTAACGATTATACTCACGTGTGGGTTTGACCAAGTAACTAGATAAGCAATATAAAATGTAATCCATACTGTATCTATGTATTTACATGTATACTTCTAGTTAAAGCGGCCTAGCAACGTACTGGAAATTTTCATTAAAAAGACACTGCAATTCTATTGCAATTCCACCTACCGGGTCCAAACTGACATGGTATTCGCACTGCATTTCTCATTTTAATAGTACGGCAGTGCATGACTTGTCCTGTCCTGCTTTGTCTTCTACACTGACAGCACAGAAACTTTCTGTTCTTACAGGGTCGGCAGCATGAGTTTGACTCCCCTGGTGTTGCACATGTCCATAGGCCACGGTAACCACTTATCAGGTGGGCCGTGTGCTTTTCTGCTATCTCTCTATCTTATATTATTTTGGGGCAAGGTAAAGCTAATAATTTATACATATTTGAAATGTGCTTATTAAACCCTTTCATTTGATACCAAACACGGCATATTTATCTCAAATTTATTTTTTAACACAGTAGCTTATGAGCGCTAGAGGGCGCCACACAAGATTGAGTGACACGTTATATAGCCTATAACCATCGGAAGATAAAGCCGCTTGTAACGATACCTCATTTGTCCAGTTCTAATAATTAGTTGAGCAAGTATGAGGGAACAAATGAACATACATACTTACAGACATACATACATACATACATACATACATACATACATACATACATACATAGCGTGCATAGCCTGTCCAAATCATATCCCTCCTTTTGGCTTCGCCGTAGCCGGGTAAAAATTATCTTAATTTCGGTTTTTGACTCCTTTCCAGTTGACCAATTGTCCTGATATTTGATACACATCTTTAATTGGAATAATAATACCATAGAAATCAATAAAACAGTTTGATTTGCTCTTAATACGAGAGTTCTAAGATCATTTTGAGACTTCGTCGTCAAGATATTTATGATGCTGACTGTACAATTTCTTCTCATTGGGATAGGCAGAGAGAATTATCTTTCAACCGACTACTTTTATACCAATCGCATTACGGTAGTCCGCCTACTCCTTATCCATCCTCCATTTGAATTGGTTTTTACGTGATACTTGCAGGAAAAGTTGGCCTATACTTTCATAATAAAAATGTTTTCATAGTACAGTACTCTCTCTTCAGTAGTTTCTCTTGGGAACAATTTCTCGATGATTACCCATTTGAAAGAAAGAACATTCAAACTGTAACGATTGTCAATTCCCGCCTTCCCACTAATTCTATAACAGCGAATCGGAATTCTTTTATAGTTCTTTCAATATTCAAGTGCCGTAAATCCTTTTATTACTTCACTCAAGACTGTCTATAAAAAATTGCAGACTTTTATATTTAAAATTTACTTTTACACCTTATAATCTATAACCTGTGCTTTTACTTTCATTGATAGAGTTTTGTTAAATGAATGGAATTTTGCAGAAAAGTAAATTCGCTAACTTTTCTAAGGAGAATTTCAAATATACAAGACACATCTGGATAGTTTGATAAACTGAGTACTTTTTCACCCAGAAAGTGACTATCGTATTCTCATACTCTACAGAAGTACCTACTTATATATTTGGTGTGTATATAAGGAGCCCCCCTTCAAGTCATATAAGCCAAATCATTGAGAGGAGGATATTGTAACCCCAGACGAAGTTAGATGCAACCAGGAACGCTAAAATTATGATGATGATAGTTTCCATACTAATGGACATAATTCTTTTGTATTCTTTAGTATTAATATACACTTCACTTGACTGATGACTTAACTCGTTTGAACGTAGACAGTCATCGGTCCTTGAGCACGTTCGGAGCTACCACGGTCACTCCTCCACTTAAGGAGTCGATATCTGTCCCTTGTCCATAAGTTTCTATCTACCCTTGAATATTCTTGATCTCTCGACATGCTTGCGTCATTGGATTAACTTGAGTGGGAACTTAACGAAAGCAATCTATATAGAAATTTCTAAAAATTAATATTGATAAATTGTAGAAATTACAATCTTTTATTCTCAGTTGTTTTTATATTTTGTATTAGACATATACATTACAATACATCGCACGGATCGCACCGCGAACTGAAATATAAAATGATAAAGATCTAAAAAAAAAAAAAAAAAAAAAAAAAATCAAACTTTACAAAACTTCAAAATAAACCAATCTTAGTTTTAAAGTACTTCAGTGGCTTTCTTGACAAGTACTTACGTAAACTTCTCTTCACTTGAAGTCTTCTTAAATCATATTGTGTGGTACGTGCAGAAAAAAAATTATATGCTTCACCACCCTTGAATTTATATAAAAATAGCTAAAGATACAGTTGCAATAAAAATGCCTTTATTTGAGTACTAATTACAATAAAAGCTACCAAAATTATGTGTTATTTTTAATGCGAATGTACAATAATAAAACGCATAATTTCATAAATCAATATGGTAATGAACCAACTCGGCACCAAATTTTCTTATTCCAGTAGGCACTTAAACATCTTCAAAGATGTTTGATTTGATTTAGAATGTTGGTTTTTCCAAGAGAAGCGAGAAATTCTGTATTCATGCTCTTAAAACAACCGCCGGTGGTTTATTTGTGTACTTTGAAAATTTCGTTTCATACATAATTCTAATAGGTATGTATCTACATAATATGTCTCAGAAAGTTCGTCTAGGATTAGTAATTACAAGTAGATGCGAGCCGCTTGATAACCTAATGATATATTCCAAGCACGTACCGAGGAATAGTATATGTTATATGACTGTAACTTTGATCGTTGTCACGTTTTAATATATTCTATCCATATATCCCTATTGTTGGATTTCATTTACGAGTTTCTGTTTCTCACAATTATTAATTACCAAACTTTGTCTCCGGTAGTGCACACACAGAAATGTTACTAAGCCTTCTTGTATTGTCCGACTTGCGGTTACTATTAGAATTAACTACGGAAACTTTAGAATCGCTTGTAAAATTATGGTCATTAAAGTTTCCGAATATTAAATCACAATTTCCTACTCCCATTGTGTCTTTTGTCTATGGTTCCCGTTTCGGAACATTTACATCTCTTTTTATTTCCGTTTTTTAACCTAAAAAATTGCTTAAGCGGACACTTAATTAATCATTGTTAAAAGAAGAAACTTTATGAGTGACTTCTCTAGATGATTAATTTCTTGAAAGAGGGTTTTATTTGTAGATAAAAACGCTTCTCTATTTTGTATTACATTCTCTGTATTAGTGTTCAGCGCTGTGTGTTCGTCGCCCAGTTAGGGATTACACCAATATACTAGTAACAACCGTGTATCGTATGACAAATGATATTGCTTTGTGGGCTACGGCTACAGTTGGAATGCAATATTGTTCTGTCTCTCGTTAAGAGTTCTTGACATTTCTCTAGTGTATGTCTGCTACTGAGGAAATAAATGTATCTAAGTCTACTAAGGTTTAGCTCCTTGGGAGGGTAGGTACGATTAAAAATATTTCAAATTCCTCTACCCTTCTCACAGAATTTATGTGGAATATAGAACCCAGGTACATTTTTAAGTACTTAAGTATTTATGTTTCATAAATATGGGGAATATAAAATCTATGAAAGGAGTTCATTTGAACTTGATTAGTAAAATTCAATCCCTGGAGCAAAATAATATGGCTGTAAAACTTTATTACCTAAACAAGAGTTATAGGTATTCAGCACCTTTGAGGTAAAGACATCACAAATACACTGCCAACAGTTAATTGCGGCGTGCCCCCAAGATTTTTGTAGTACCAAAACTTATAATAAGCAGATTTTTAATTATTAGGCACAGATTCACTTTCTTTACTCCGTGTGGCTGCCATTGATCCAATAATTATGAATTTAAGTAGTCGTAATGTTCATTAAATTTCTATTAACCCGTTTTTTGCGATAAACACGTGTTCAACAAAGTTATAAGTAAACACTAGCCAGTAGTTGCTATCACAAATTCAAGATGACATTCTCGTAACAGATGCAACACATATATCGGAGAAAAGAATTCCCTGTGAACCAATTGCAGGTTCCTTCGTGGCGCCTTATGCTTGTTTGACGTTAACAGACTGCAAGAAAGCGAAGATTAAACGCATACTGTTTCTGAGATACAAAGAAAAAGTGTTCTTTGACAATATGCAGAAACAACATATTAGATTTGTTTGTGTTTGTGATTTGTACTTTCTTGTATAACTAACTATAGCCAAGACAATAGTGTCAATAGCATTAACATTTTTTTATTAGTTTTAGCTGTCCGAACATACTTTGTTCTGTCAAAAGTTATTAATATGTCTTATTTTTGGTGTAGTCCACTTAGAGCACCCAGCTGAATAGCACCTAGCCATGTCCACGAAGAGCACCTATCAAGATTTTTGGCTGGTGCTATTCGTGGATACTAATCTAATTGATATCAAATATTTGACAGTTGACAAGAGATATTTTAATTTACATATAAACATCCAAATTGAGAACCCCCTCCTTTTCAAAAGTCGGTTAAAAAAGGTATGACCATGGCGGCATTCATAGCAAGTGAAAATATCAGAAGTTCTTAAGGCCCATAAGACTCGGAGAGAGCAGTCGTCTACCCAAGTGCGACCGGGCTCGGTCGGCGAGAGATGTCGTGCGGTGTTCCGCAGGGATCGGTCCTGGGACCGCTACTGTGGAATATCGGTTACGACTGGGTGCTTCGCGGTGAGCTCGCGGACGGTGCCGCCGTCACGTGTTATGCGGACGACACGCTGGTGACGGCGTGCGGGTCTACATACCGCGAAGCGACCCTGAAGGCCACGACCGCGGTTGCCCAAGTCGTGGAGCGGATCCGGCGGCTGGGTCTCGAGGTGGCTCTGCATAAAACCGAGGCCATGTTCTTTCATGGGCCTCGGCGCGTCCCACCAGAGGATTCCAGCCTCATAGTGGGAGACATTTCCATCGCCATCAAGCCCCAGATGAAATATCTGGGACTCGTTCTCGACGGCCGGTGGAACTTCGGGGAGCATCTCCGAAGACTGGCCCCTAAATTGAAGGACACAGCCTGCTGCCCAACATGAGGGGGCCGGATGACTCCTGCAGGAGACTCTACGCGGGAGTCGTGCGGTCTATGGCCCTATATGGGTGCCCAATATGGGCGGACACCCTGACGGTCCACAATGCGCGTCTGCTGCGTGGGCCGCAGCGTGCAATGGCCAGCAGGGCCATTAGGGGGTACCGCACGATATCTCTGGAGGCGGCGAGTCTCCTTGCCGGATCCCTACCGTGGAACCTGGATGCGAAAGCCCTTTCGATGCTATATCGGTATCGAAAGGAGGCGCGGGAGCAGGGACGGGAACCCGAGCCTGATGAAATTCGGGCCGTGAGGTCTCAGCTCCACAGGGACATGGTAGCGGAATGGGAGCTACGACTTGGGCGACCAAGCGCAGGGCACGCCGTAATAGCGGCGGTAAGACCCATCATGGAGGAGTGGCTAGAGAGGCCACACGGCAGCCTCTCGTACCGGCTGACGCAGGTGATCACCGGACACGGGTGTTTCGGGAGTTACCTGTGTCGGATCCGGAAGGAGCCAACGTCCGAGTGCCATCACTGTGATGCGAGCGAGGACACGGAGCTGCACACGCTGACCGAGTGCCCGGCGTGGGACACGCCGAGGCGCGTCCTAGTGGCGGCTCTGGGGGTGGGAGTCCTCACACTCGCCACGTTGCTCACAGCGATGGTAAGATGCGCGAACGCTTGGGGTGCGGCTGTCTCCTTCTGCGAGCAAGTAATGCTCGAGAAGGAGGCGGCCGGTCGGGTCCGGACCAGACTCCGGGCCCGGGAAGCCCGCGCAGAGCGAAGACGAACCGGACATCGGAGGTCGCAGAACGACCTCCGTCCTCCATGAGCGCTGGCCTGGGGGTGACCGGTGGAGCCGCCTGTCACCCTAGCAGAAGCAGGCCGCGGCGGCGGCGCAAAGTGCGCCTCCCCGTAACCGGGGCTAGATGGGGACACTGTGGTCCCCACAACCCGAAGGGGGCCATCTCGATAGAGATGGTCCTGGGTCTGCCGGGGTGCGAGAGATATGCTTTTGGCAATCTCACCTCCGGCAACCAAGGACCCAAGACGGCGTGCGTTTTAGTCGGTTCGAGTCCGACATAACCGCCTCCACCGGCTCCGTGGGGGTGGTATCCGTGGGGATTTTTCGCACGATAAAAAAAAAAAAAAAAAAGGCCCATAAGACTTGTTAGTAGGCCCAATCTTCTCCATAATTTGAAATAATTAGTACGTAATTGATCATCTGAATTGCAATGTGTGATGACTGAAACTTACGCAATAATATCCACAATGTTAATTATCAACTTGAAGGATAATGATAAGATCGATAGTCACTGACAAGCATTAATTAAACTCTGAAAAATAAAAGATGTTGGTGAAATCTATAACTATAAACTAGCGGTTTCCCACAAGTTCACTTGAGTTTACTGAAATATTCGTAATGTTTCCAAAATCCGAAAAGCGTCGGTAGCTCAGTGATTAAGCACTCGGCTTACGATCGAAAGGTCCCGGGTTCGAATCCTGGCCATTACAGTACCGACGTGAACCACTCCTAATACAAGCAATTTAGCTTAGCTGGAGGATTTAGAGGGAATATTAGTAATTTTGGTTCTAATATTCTTAAAAAAAACTAATTTTACGAAATGTGACTAATACATTTATTTTTGAATATTGTATGTCTTGGCCATTATGAGCAAACTTGGAGTGGACGATTGCTGCCTACCAATTACTTTTTTAAGACTTTATGCTATTACTAGAAACTACGTAACAGGGGAATCCAGGACGCTTTGTCCGATCCAGACATTGAACCTGATACCTATTAAAATACTCTACTAAATAAAATTCCTGAATCCCATCTAGATTCTACAAATTCTCATTCTCTAATCGTGTTATTCACACATAGTTACGTAAAACATTGTATTCCGTATAAATGATAACTTTAGTCAAGCACAAATAAATCCTTCCATAATTCCTGTTGTCATAAATGCCAGTAAGCCATGTTATTCATATTTGTTTTTCAAATAACGATATTTCCTCCCACCGTGTGTTAGTATAAAAATGTGTATTCTGATAAAATTTACGAATACCAATCATTTAAGCTTACCCAGATTACCAACAACGTTTCGTTTTTACTGTATACTTTGTTCGGGCCACCCCTGCCTCACCTCAACCGTGTGTTTCACCATTCCTTTCATTACATTTACATTACATTTATGTATATATATTTACATACATTTACATGTTAGATCACTTTTTAGATGGCGTTCAACTTGTGATGTGTTTCATTATTCAGACGAAACGTCTAACTGATCAAGCGTTTAATTCGTCCTAAAAGTTTTGCTTATAAACATACTGTTGTATACATACTTGATTGCTGTAAAGACAGCGTCTTAAAGAAGACGTGACTTTGTAATTGCTGTTTACTATGTGATTATGTTGCTACAGTCCCTATTATCTCGCGTCGCGGTAACTTTGCTGGGTAATTTGTGTTTAACTTGAAAGTTTTCGTGAACTTAGAACCAAATTCATGTTGCACTCTAGTAGAAACTATTTCATTATCTGAGAGCAAAAGCTTGTCGAAATTTTGTTAGCACATTATTTTAATAGTTCATCACGTTTACTGCGATGCCGGTTAGCATTGAATTGTTGGAGTAATCTCCTAAAAGTTATGACAAGACTTAACTTAAACTATTACTTTAAGCTAATAAACTTTTAACTAAAACTTGACGTTTGAGTTACGTTACAGTGAAATTGTAGAAGCATGCTCATTTTTAAAATATCTACTCATTGGCAATTACACACAAACTAATGTATTTTAGTTATTATTATGTCATTGTATAATGTCCCGAGTAACTTAGACATGTTTTTTTCTATACATTTTTATTAAACTCACGTGTTATTCCCATTTGTTGTACACATGATGGATCGCCTCAGTAAAGGAAATATAACAATAATTTTCCTATTTATACAAGTAGACACAAAATCCTTCACAAATTGTTTGAACAAGTTTGATTGATTGTTACCGCAAGTAGTGAATTCTAATTAGGTACTGGTAATTGAGTATGAGTTGATGAGCAGTGTAATGTGTAATTGAAGAAGCATTGATCTGACGTCCTTTAGAGTTTTTGAAGATCTATATTATCTCTCTTTCGTTTTATTCATTTATTATGGAAATTATTCTTACTGTTTTGTTTGTTTTGGAAATCTAAAAAACAATACAGATAAATTTGATTGTTTCGATTTTTTTCTTTACTATTGTTTAGGTTTATGGCAATACTTGTAATCAAGTAGGTACAGTATTCCTTTATTTCTTGGGATTTAATTTTTCCTGCAATATATTTTATGTCCTTGAACTCAAAAACAAGTTCTCATAGTGTTCCTAAACAGTTATGATGTAGACTGGCGGGCTGCTTCACTATTGGCATAAAACTCGAAGAATTTAATCGAAAAGTAGTGCCCCAATACTATCTGACCGGGAAGGGCCTGAATGATGAGGTGACTGGTAAAAAAAATAATGGTAAAAACGCTCATATTTACTAAGTATGATAGTTGTAGGAAAATTATGAAGGGCACGATGAATAAAACTATTGATTTAAAAATGTATTTGATTTGAATTTCAGTTTATATTTTCGACTCTTAAACTTTTCCTACTTGCTGATTCATTATGAATTCATGAATGTATAAGCTCCGTTTCAACGCTCTAATTCATTTCCATCGTTATTTTTTTCGCTGTTTGAAAGAGAAACAATTTTTGTTTGTATACCTACAGTATATAAGGAAATTTTAAATAAAAATAACGTTATTTACCTGTATTCTTTTCTGTTTCCTTTTCATTGACTTTCAAAGCGTCTAAAATAAAAAGTGGAACACAATTCTTGGTATTATTAGGTGTTTCCTTTAAACTCTCATTCATTTTTCGGTTCCCATAAAATGTGCAAAATTATTGAAGTACCTCTCGAGATGACCCAAAAATCAAGCGGCCTATATAAATTAATAAATATACTTTCTAGGACTTAATATGTTTAAAGAACGAAAAAATACCGTGAGACATAGAAAAAACCTAGACTAGACCAATGCTAATAGACATATTAACATTGGAGGAGAATCGAATTCTCGACATACCAATGTAGTTTTTCAAATCTACGAGTATTTTTTCATGACACCTTTAAATGTACAATTATATTAGTACTCATTAATGTTTACTAAACAGAAACTAAATATTAATACAATACATGCCTTTTCAGGAATACTGACATTAGAATTTTTGAAATTGAGCTTTATATAATTTTTGCCATGTCATGATTAATTTTAGATAATTCACTAAATGTCTGAATAAAAGACAAATTCACATCACATACATTGTGCAGATTCATGACAACTTTGTACCCTGCTCTGTAGGTTGACCCATCTGATTAACTAAATAAACCTGAATTCCGTCTAAACATAAATAAAAGCAGAGCAGGGTCTCGTGACTCGCCGAGAAGACTCAGTGAGTACCCCGTACTCCGTACACGTATATACTTAATATAGTTACGGTACCTAGTATTGTACGGCGACTGTCGCTGCCCCGACAGCGGAACTCGGACCTACGTACGGTGTTTTATCTCAATTATGTCGTTAGTTCTTTTATAAACTAATTTTATTATTGTAGCTTGTCGCATAGGAAGGTTACTGTGAAAACATGGTTTTTTTTTTAAATTAGTTTATTGTGAAATAGAATGAGAAAATATTTAATGTCAAATTTTCAGATTGGATGGCGATACTTTTCTTTTTTTTTATAGGTATAATTTCACGGCTACTCTACCGTAATATGGCAATAATTTACCGCTATAACTTCAACAACGCCAAGTTGTAACCACAAGTTACAACCAATTTATTGACTGATCTCGGTAAACTGTATTAAGCCATACAATTCCACACAGTAATTTATAGGGTAAATTTAATATCATAATTATTGCGGTAACCGCCCGGTAGACGATAGTGTAGCCGTAGAATAAGTATTGCGCCAGATATTCATCTTCGAAGAGGTAACTACAGGTGCATATCACTCTGACATTTCATCGTAAGGCAGTGTGTGTGCATTCTGTGTTGTTACACAGAATTCTAATAAAATACCCAATAACGCTGCACATCCCAGACATCTAAACTCGAACTTTACGATTGCACGTGAATCTATATCGTGTATCAATAACTGAGTATTATGTATATTTTATAGACTCTCACATGAGTAGGTATACCCCGTACCCCAATGGGAATACTTAGGTATTTATGTACCCGTACAGATATACACAATAATAAGTTAAATTCACAAGCAATTTTCCAAATAAATGTCACTTATTAACCGTATAGAAGTATCATAAATATTTTAAGCGAAATAAGTCAGAATCTATATACAAAGTGACCTCCGTAACTTGATATAACATTACACTGACTCTTTGACACAGTCCTCAAAATACTACAGTGCATAATTATTATCTCCTACAGCCTTTGTGTTAACTAAACAAAAACACTTCTCTTTGTCCGCGCTTCTTAGATTTATTTTATGATGAAAAAATAAAGTGAAAGTATATATTGTCTGAAAGATTCTATTATATTCTATAATAAATAAGTATTGTTATATGTAATATTGGTGAGAGATCCGCGATCTCAGATATAAATAGGGTCCATCACTTCTCTCTTTCTATTCAGTTTCTTGTGTTATTATATGAAGAGAAAGCTTTACCTGTGTATTAATAGATGAGGCGATGACTGACGACCTAGCGATTGTGAGTTGATCTTTACAAAAATCTATTGTTATGAAAGTTTTCAAAGAGTTTTATTTTAAAAGGATCAGTATGTTCTATTAAGCTAAATCGACGGACACGTTCTTATAAGAGAAAGCTAGGGAGAGAGAATAAGTATGTAGTTGGTAAGAATCATCTTGTTGGAATGATTGGTGATTATTTGAAAAGAACGCTTATGAAATATTCGGTCAATCTTTATCACAGGCCATGTTACGATATGTGAGATTACAACTATGTTAGAGTTATGATCTGAGATGAGGTATATTAAATGTATTTAAGTATTCAATCAGTGTAGCAAAATAAAGGGCTAAATAGGCTAAATAATTGCCGTAGGTGAATTGAAAGATATTTATTCTTCACCAATCCTAATGCATTTTATAGCGGCAGCTATAAGGCGTCTGTGTGGGTAAGAACTTCATACTGTACGTACTACAACCGAGATCAGCAACCAAAGCAAATTAGCCTTTTAGGCAAGTATGAGATTCATGTTACCAGTAGTATCGATATTACAATGACGTATTCTATTCTAACTAAAACCTCATAAAGGTGAACATTAAACTAACCAGAAAAGCAGTGAACCAACAAATTCTAAAGTCAATTACTGCTAAAGCGCCCTAGCGTATAACCATAGAAATCCGTTGATTCGGTCCAACAGTGTCACAAATGAACTTCGAACTGTCTCGAGTCTAACGACTAAGTAGTTTTTTTTTTACAAAGTCAAAAGTATCTTTTGTTCATTTTAGGAAGACTCTGAACCCAATAAAACTTTTTAATGTAGTCCTGAATTATTCATTAGTAGGTATGCGATAGCAATTTTCTATCATCCTAACATAATAAATATAGGTAGGTATAAAATATAATGATATTTTTAAGAGTAAGTTAATATTACATAAAACCACACTCAGGCTAATATCCTGAGTGTGGTTTAATACTTTTCTGATTACTTTATGAGATTCAGAAAAGTATGTATTTTAGTTTATTGCATTAAAGTAAAGACTTCCTAAGACGAGTAAAAAAGTTATTGGTAGGTGCCTTCTTTTAAACATAACATAAAAAGCGTTGGTGCTAAATTCTGTAATGCTTGATTGAAGTTTATTTATCCTGCATGATTGCCTCCAAATATTCGAATGAACATCACTTACATTGGATTTTTACATCGAATGTGACAGGCCAAGCAATTTATCGTCGCTTTCTGCACGCGTTTGTAATTTATATGACATTCACAAAAAAAACATACACATTTGTTTATCTGGCAATCAAACTCTGTCATCCATTACGTTCTTTTTTTAAATGTTTCAACATTTCAGCTTGTTTCAAAGTATCACAACCCTATGTTTACTCTAACTTATCAAATATATGTCGGTAGGCCCCGATTCGACGTTTTATCGGGCACAGTTCCAATCTCGCCTGCACCAGTATTTTTCTGGAACTTGCATTTCGAAATTGAACTCTTTATATTAAAAGTATCTGCAGTTTTAAATTTCTATTCAATGATATAAATGTATGTAGTAGATGTATTTGTTTACTGCATTTTAGGGTTACCTTGTACTTATATAGGGCAGTTGCGGTTCTGTTTGGAGGGATGTTGTCGCTCCATTCAGTTTCGTTTCAGTCTGTGTTTAGAGTCGAGCCGCGAGGCCGCGTCGCGCGCTACTAAAGTATTACTTACGTAGAACATTGCAACTTATTATATTATAAGCAAACTCACAGTAAACGGAGTATTCAAACTCGTAAATTTCGGTCAAAGAAATATTTTAGAATTTCATTTAATTAGACTTATTCACAGTGTACTTAAACATGTTGCTGCAAATGTTTAACATAAAAGAATATTTAAAGTGGATAAAGTACTAAATGGATATTGGCGGAATAAAATTAATGAATTCGAAATGCTTTGCTATGTAAGTATTTTAACAATTTAAGGGTGAATTATTATTAAAATTTAACTACTGTTAAGCAAACATAAATGTTTCTTTCGTAAAATATCGTTCACTTAATGCAGATTTGAACTGAAATTCTCTTTTCTCTCCGACAACGTACGTAACAATACAGAGCGCATCATGCTCTACGAATGTGGTATTAGTTACAAAAGACTCTCCAGGTAAAGCAAGCACAGCTTACGTACATACCAGTATAGTATCAAGTGTAGAAATGTGGTCTGGTTACAATTAGTGAGAATTTAATATTATCTATGTGTAAAGATATCTTCTATACGGGTATTATACTCTATGAAGATAGCATACATTTTAAGAAGAGAAAATGATATAGTTATACCTACTAGAAACTTGTAAAAACTATTAACATATTTCACAAGCGCAATGCCATTAACAGACATCTATATAGTGCCCCATTTGGCCCCCATTGGGCTCAAGCCGACGTCACCTCGTGAGGTCAGATGGCAGTCGCTCCCATAAAAGTCAAAACGAACCGATGAAAAGAGAAATAGCATAATGAACCTCTGATTCTAAAGCCTTGAAGAGACTATGATTGGCGCTAGTGGTACGGGAGCTAGCAACGTTTTCGAGAAAGAATTTCAGGTCAGCTGATTTTGTGATATGCTCTTGTTCTTGCTCTTTCGGTTAGAGTCTGGGCTATCTGGCTGGCGGGAGCGGTTGCGTTCATTACTGCGCATCCTACCTGTCCAGGTGATAATCCTGGATTTTCAAAACATTTTAAGAGGCGTAATTTTAATTTTTTTGTTTTTAAATAAGACTACCTGACATACTTTTTTTATTGCCAGACATTTCTGACATTGCTAATTATGTGCCATACGCGATTCTTTTAATTTTTTTTATAAAAATTTAAAAGTATTTTATAATGTCTGTAATTTTAACATTATGTTATTTAAGATAAGAAAAGCTTAAAATTAATTTGCCAGACATTAATTCGATTGTTAAACCTTGAATTAAAATAAAAAAGGCATGAAAAGTATTGCAGTATGATGCTAGTAGTTTGAAAGAGACAGTTGCAGAATAAGCTGAGAATAAGACAGAGAACCATTGCAAATATACCATTGATATTATCTGACCTCCTCCTCGTAACATGTAGCCTAGCCCTGAATTCCTCAGTAAGGTACTGAGAGGATTCAGTGCTAAGCAGAACCAAAGGGGACTCAAACTGACACCTTGGAAAATGCCTCGCTCAATATTTATTGGTTCGCCGTTACTGCACACCCCTTGACATCCTGGATAGCTAAGAACTTTCTCCATTGCCTCATACATGACGCCAAGAAGATGCACAGAGTTGTATCTACTTTATACAACTCTAGCACCCTCAGGAGCCATGTATGGGGCACAGAGTCGAACGCTTTCTTATAGTCTATCCAGCATGTCGATAGATTCTTACGGCTACGGCGAACTTGTTGACTAATGGCCATATCAATGAGGAGGAGCTCCTTAGTACCACGGGCCCCACTCCTACATCCATTCTGAGAGGCACTCATAACAGTGTTTGTAGAGATGTGCTTTGTTATTTTATCTCTCAGAATAGATGTAAGAAGTTTTTAGACCGATGGTAAACACGTGATCGGTCTATAGTTACTGGGGTTCGAGGTACTTCCTGTCTTATGGAGCAGGTGGGTAACACCAGTGGTCATAAAAATTGGCAACGTCCCTGACTCGATAGCAGCCTATTATTATTATTATTATTTTGTTTCTCGGGTGTATCATATTCTGCGCTCGGGGGTGGTATCCGCCATGTGTGACTATCCCTAGCATATTAAACTCTCTTATAAGGGCCTCTACGTTTTGGCACCGGCCCGACGCACGCCTTCCAAAGGACCGGGACTCCATAGTCCCGAGAGTCACGGAACGGAGAAACATTCACCTATTTTCAGTAATGAAAATAAAAACCAATCCTATTACTTATTAGTATAAAGGCATATCACCATAATCCGTAATGAAGACAATGTATGTTATGGCATTTCCATAACGTTATTATACGTTTACAACGTTGCATTTTATTGAATACATTGTTGTTTTATTACTTTCCTATCATCTACATCTTTTCTATTAAAGCCAAAATATCACTAAACATATCTCCTTTCATTAATTCTGTATTGGTAATCTTAATGGAACGAAATGAAATATTTATATTCCACAAAATGAATAGACGCCATTCATTAATCGGAGTGAATAGATCAGTTTTCGGTATTAGCTTTTCTTCAAATAAGATTAGTCGCCATCTTGTTCGAGAAAATAGGCTTTTTTTGCTAAAAATAATCTCAGACATAATCCATTATTTTATACATTTCTCTTTTAGCTTGACGTTTGGAGCTATCCTCCCATGGCTTTTAGATTTAACAAATGTCATTACTGTCCCCTCCTGACCCAATGTGATTACTGTTCAGCGGCAAAGCTTCAAAGACTCGACATGACGACTAAAACCAACGCTGGCTTTGTACAGCTATTGAAAAGATCGACGGCTATAAGAAAATGATAAAATAATATTAGAGTGTTAATAGTATTGCTTGATATTGAAAGAGTCTCTTTATTTAAAAACCGTTCATTGTACTACTTTCATTGAATGTAACCTGTTAGTAGATGTCTAGTCTCTCTACAAGAAACTGTATTCTAATTATCTTATTGATGATTCAATCACTAAGTTACCGACTGTGATGTGATTGAATGAATTTGATTCTCAGAAATCCCTCTTCTGTTCGGAAGTCTTCAGTAGCAACACTTTTTTTTCCGTGCGGAAATCCCCTCGGATACCCCCCCTGCCGGAGCCGGAAGGGGAGGTTATGTCGGACTCAAACCGACTAAAACCGTACGCCGACTGTGGGTCGCGGTGCTAGGCCGGAGGTGAGGTTGTCATCGACATATCCCTCGCACCACGGCTGACCCAGGGCCATCCCTTACGGTCTGGCCCTCCTCGGGCCAGTAGCAACACTAAGATAAATAAAGTCCCCTATTTTCAATAACAGGCTCGGTTCCTGTTACACGAGTCTGAAAAACATCATTGTTGAAATTAAAGAGTTAATACATTTCAGCCTGCATCTTTACGCCTGGCGAAATGAATATAAACACGCTTTGAAATAGGTAGATTACATAAATATCAGTTAGAAAGCACATTTCTCTAACAGAGCCAGGTAGGGTAATAACAATGGCGTAACAGGAGGTGACAGACTGACATTACGGGATTTCCTGTTCAAATTTATGATTAAAAAAAATGTGGGTTGTTTTCTGTGTTTTGGGCCTGCGTCAGAAACAAAGTAAAAAAATACTGTTAAAAAAATTAAACATGTATAAGTAAGTATTACATTACCTCTATGGCTTAGCAGTATAACGTTCGACTGTTCAATGCAAATATTTGTATTCATGAATATGTTTATTGGTATTGGTGTGGGTATTTCTATGTATATATTCACAAATGAAAACGTATCTATGTATGTTTATCTACATTCTAGGATTTCATGAACCTAGTTAAGCTGAGCTTACTTCGGGTTATAGCGTGGTTAGTAAATTAACTTCATATTTCAGTGGTGTTATATTCACAACAACTAGATTATGATACCCTATATGCCAAAACCTGGCTTCCAACTTAAACTTAGATTTTAGCATAAAGCAATCCAAGTTATTGCGGTAAGCGCCGCAGGAGAACACGAGTATGAAATTTATTCTCAGTATTACGGATATACAGACAACATTATTTGCTTACTATTCAGAATTAGCAAGTAGTGCAGATAAGGCATATGTTAATTGCAAATAAAAAATTATTAATTGACCACAATCACATTTTCAGCAACTGCTCGACACGTAGAAGAGTAATAATGTGTGTTTGATCCTTTATAGGGCTGACCGAACGGATCGGCTGATTTTTCCCATTACTTGGTTGACCCCCAAGGAATGGAAAAATCAGTACAGCATGTCCATGTGATCAGTAAGAATGGCTCTTACTTCATACAATTCGTCTCAATCTTGCAATTGTGAATGTTAATAAAATTTTACCATCAAAGTACAATCCTATAAATAAACTCCTATTTGGGGACGATGAATGAAATATCTGATTTAGAAACCCCGAATTTCATATTTTGATTAGAAGCAATTCAATATGCTATTAATAAACAAGAGAAGTGGAATTGATTAACTTAGATTGGTTGCGAAGCATCTACTTTTGATTTGCCAGCAAAATTGCGCACTGTTTACATCAGTCCTTGATTATGCAGATGTCTGCGATTCAGATCTTATCGCTAACCAATCAAACATGTGGTACTACATTCGATTCTGTCGAATATCTACGCAAACATTCTCCTTTATAATTTGCCGTAGTTAACTGTGCCTATCAACATAACCCTGTCTTTAGAAAGTTAAATATTACTCACACATATGACAACTTTTTAGTTTTAATAAAACTTGACGCTGGAATTTTCATATTTTATATATACATACACTCACGTCTGTAAATCCCCGAAGGGGTAGGCAGAGGTGTATTAACACCCACGAAAATAGAATGTAGTTGGTTAATTAAAATACAGGTTTCTAAGTATATCCACAACGAAGTTATAGTGCCTGAACTGCTTCGTGAAAAGGATGGTACCGCTCGTGGTCGTGCCCCTTTTTTTGCTTGCTCGACTTGGAGTGGTTCCTACCGTGCCCCCAGATTTAAGAACATAATTATATAAGTTAGAAAGTTACCCAAATTTCCGAGTAGATATTCTCTTAAGTGCTCGGTGCTAATTTATTATTATACTATGAAATACAATTCGTATTACAGCATAATCCCAGTTTATTAAGGCTTTAGAATTTTGAAAACATGGTCCCTATATTTGCCAACAGTGTTATGGGAATCACATAAATTATATTTGTTTCGTGCTGGAATTGCTCTCGCAGCAATAATTGAGCCATGAATACCGCCCAATTTAGATTGTTTCGTGACGGGAATTAACGATCATATACGAGATATTTGCTTGGCAAGCTTACTTCAAACCGTGGAACAAAATAAAAAGGAGTTGTTAATTCCTAAATCACGTTCCTATTGCTAAAAGCGTATTGAAATTTCCTATACGCCCTACTGGTTCAGTGTGATTAAAAAGAATAAATCGAACTAAAGGCACTCGCCTGTGTAATACGGAGGTTTTAGTAAAATGTGAAAATTAATAAAAAGATTTTTATATTTTACAATAAAATATCGACGGCAAAAATGTACTAAATTTGATTACTTACTTACTTACTAAACATATTTACGATGGACCTAAAAATAATATTAGATAGACCGAGTCGCTCGAAATTAAAAGGTAAAAAATTCTATCTCAATTTACTAAAATAAAATTAATATTGGATAACTAAGTGAATTTATTATTCTGTAAAGGCAAAGAGTGGTTTTTCATTATAGCGGTCAGATCGATCGGTGTCAGAGGGTTGCTAGGTCGTAGATAGTCTCTCTTCAAACCGGAATCACTTCTACAAAAAGAACTTAGCAGGGATGTAGGCTTGTAAAAGTAAAAAACAAATATTAAACACCGAACAGCTTCTTTGACAAGGCTATAGGCGATTGGGTTGCAAAACTACTACTTGGAGGTTGCTATTTCGATTCCCGTTCGATGTAAATGTGTGCAGGAACATTTATTTATTTACATAATATTGCACATATATACACAAAAAAATCATTTTAGTAATATTTTTTTTGGTCGCGATGGGAGTAAGAGTTACGCTGTTACTACTATCGCGACTTATCGGGACGTATCGCAATAAAAATAAATAAAAAATATCTGAGTATACGAAATGGTAGAACCTGAAAATGTTTAGCTACTCGAACTCGAACTTAACAGTTAGCATAATAAATGCTATAAAAAATTAATTCAAAATGTTTAGCTACTGTAATGGCTGGATAACACATTATGTATTTTGTGTATTGTTCAAACTGGTATATATTTCACCTGAAAGATGTTTGATTCTGAGCGACACATCAACTCCATTCATATCTGTATGTTTTTTTTGGGTCGGTCCAATGTTTTAATACCTATCCTAACATAAAATTAAACTCCAAATGTAAATTATACCTACAAATATTTATATAGGAGTAATTTACTGTTCATGTAAAACTCTCACACAGAAATAAAGCCGTACATTGTGGCCAGGACCATACTTCATAAGTAAATTAATATTAATTAAAAGCTAATGAGTACCAGAACTTCGTTTTACCAGGCCGTTAATGGAATGAGATGTGGTGTACGATGTCAATATATAGGTATGTATTATTATATTAATTGAACCATAATGAGCGGTTGACCACGCCTGGTGGGCCTAATATTTCGTGAATGTTTTTGGCAGTATTTTTTTTATTTAGGTATTATTTACATGCTGAGAGTGCTGTAACACAGTGAAGAGTGAGCCGAAGGGCGCACTCTGAGCTACAAAGGGCATCATAGCCTCGTATGCAATCAGGAGAATACCGTCTACATGAGTATGATGATGATGATGATGATGGAGTGCTGTATTACATTATTTTTATATATATTTTGAACGAAAAAATAAACGATTTGGTGTAAAGATTAGATTAGTTGGCAGTAAATTATTTGAACGAATTCGAGAAAGGAGGACGGCCAGAGTCGGCTCTCTGCTGTGCAGCTTTTTCGTAGCAAAATGAAAATGGTTATAATCTTCTTTTATTGTGAAATAATATTGGGCACAATATTGTAGTATTTAATATGATTGAGCACATTATGTTGTACATTCGTTATCAAAAAGTCAGTTAATGTTGCACACATAAAAATCTGTAGAAAGAATAAAATAAAACCTCCGACTAATAAAGAAAAATATAATTATCAAGATATTGTCAAAGACTGTAACACCCGTAAGTTATGATTATTTTTCATTCACTATCTAAATATTTTTTATTTGAGAACAAAATATAAGCCTAAAAATTAATTAAATTGAAAAATTATAAAGGGCATTGGTAGGTATTTTATTTTCTTACTCTAATAACACTCGACTACTGTTATGTCATTCGCATGACGTGTGCGGCTGTTTTATTTCTCATTATTATTTGAATTTCTTTTACAAAAAGGATTGCGATAACTCTTACGACGACTCTGGCTTGCTTCTTCACCGAGACCAGTTTTTTTTAATATGTATTAATATATTTTTTAATTTTAAAGTAATTATTAAACGTCTCCAAACACTTTTACTGCAACCTCTAACAAAGATGTCAAATAGGGATATTTTGTGGTACCTACCCGTAGGGACTTTCTTTATAAAAGTAATCTAAACTTTAAAGTAACTGTGTGGATATATACTATGCCTATTTTTACCCCTCATGGAGTTCTAACTTTATATACCATGTCAAACCTCCGTAGACAAACGGCTACTTTTAGCATGAACGTGTTTGGTTCACTGGGGAACAAAGTATGTTGATCCCTTGTTAAATCGGGTTTCTGCCTTGCCGACCGCCATCCAACACTTGACGTGAGATACTTGTAAATATTTTAAGTTTTAGAGGGTAAGTTTACCCGAATATCGTGCTGTGTTCAGAGGTCGGGCTCTCATGCAATACATGAAATATGTACGGTGTGCAAACCTTTGCGTGATTGACATGACGTCCTTTATTCTTCCGGGTATGAAATATATACAGCTGTTGGAAATGTAATCCTCAAATCCCTGTTACATTTATAACTGAATTATTATTGCTCTTGTTATGTAGTATTTGTCAACTACTTTTGTGTTTTAGACTAAATTGCGTGACCACTTTTTCTAAAACAAATCTTCTTTAAAAAAAAAAACAAAAAAGAACGAAGTACAGAAAGAGCTAAGCAAACTTAGAAGTCTGTCACTTTGTACTTACTAATAACACTTCCAATCCCAGGTGTTGGCAACGTCAATAGTAGACAGTGTCGTATATTCGTGTCTGGATGTAAGAGATCCGGTTCTATTCAATTCAATTCAAAT
Organism: Eilema sororculum; assembly: GCA_914829495.1. NCBI lineage: Eukaryota > Metazoa > Arthropoda > Insecta > Lepidoptera > Erebidae > Eilema > Eilema sororculum. Next base: position 6,550,002 of record OU618545.1, on the reverse strand, counting down.
TTATTTGCACGAATATGGTAGATACAAAGGTGTTACATTATTATAAAGTTCATCACATTCTGCCATTATGATGGTATGCAAAATACAAAGTACATACTTTGTCAATTTACAGTTACATTATTTATATTATATTTATTTATTTAATTAAATAATTATCCATTTTAATTCATGCAATGTGTCAATGTGGTCAATTTTAATAAAAAGAATATGAATGTCGATATCAAGAGAAACAAATGTCAAGAGTTAGTAATAAATTAGTGTCTTTTTGTTATACTTATATTCAATTTAATGTTGTCATTTAGGTAGTCAGTTAAATTATAGTAGCATTTATTAATTAATATGTATTTTAAATGTCTCTTAAAGTTATCCACTTTCATTTCCTTTAGTTCCTTTGGCAGTTTGTTATATATAATTGGAGCCATATGGAATACACTTTTATGCATTAAAGCAGTTTTAGAATGCTGCATGCAGAGACGATGTACGTCTCGTTGCCTTCTATTATATGCTACTGATGCTAATTCATACAATTGCGGATTATTTTTCACAAATACAGCAACTTCATAAATATAGAGACATGGTAAACTTAAGATTTTATGTTTAACGAAGAATGGTTGACAGCTGTCTGTAATTTTTAACCCAAACATAGTCCTCACACATCGTTTTTGAGCTTTGAATATTGCATCTTTATTTGTAGAATTTCCCCAGAAAATTAATCCATACCGTAGCAAAGATTCAACTAGGCCATGGTATGCGGTCAATATGGTGTTATTGTTGGTAAATTGTACAAGTTGGCGAAGTGCATAAACCGAACTATTTATTTTTTTATATAACTGTTCAATATGCGGCTTCCACGTGAGGCTATTGTCGATAGTTAGGCCCAGAAACTTAGTAGTTTGAACCTCACTGACCAGCTGATTCTTATAGTTTGCCTTTATCACAGAGGGTGCTGAGGCACGCTGTTTGAAATGCATGATGTTGGTTTTAGCCATGTTAACCTTTAAATTGTTTACTTCCATCCATTCATTAACGCTGTTGAGAGTTTTATTTATTTGGTCTTCGTATAACGTTTTATCCGTACATTTAACAGTAACTGTGCTATCATCTGCAAATAGCGTTATGGGATTAGCGGTAGCTTTTGGTAAATCGTTTATGTATAGTATAAAAAGCAATGGCCCCAAGACGCTCCCCTGGGGCACTCCGTACATTGTTTTACGTGCATTTGAAAGGTATGTCATTTCTGTTTTTGTTGTGACGTCATTTTTTTTAGTTCAGTGTATTGTATGCGGTTTTTTAGGTAGGATTTGAACAATTCTAATATATTGCCTCTTATACCATACGCTTCAAGTTTGTTTAATAGTATATCAAGATCGACATAATCGAAAGCTTGTGTCATGTCCATGTACAAGGCTCAGATTGGTGTTCGTTTGTCAACATTTGTCATTACTGTCTCTAAGAAGTCGTATATAGCCAAATTTATCGTTTTACCCTGTCTAAAACCTTTTTGCTCCTTTACTAAGATATTTTGGTATTCTAGATAATTATTGAGTTCTTTATGTATGTATTTCTCAAAGATTTTTGAGACTATTGGTACTAGAGCAATTGGTCTATAGTTTCCGATATTGTATTTACTGTCTTTTTTATGAACGGGTTTAATAATAGATACCTTTAGTTTATCCGGAAACAATCCCTTTTCTATAGACAGATTTATAATATAGCTAAGAGGACTGCTCACACAATCAGCTACATATTTTACAACTTTAGTGCAAATTCCATCATGGCCAACACTAGTTGTGTTTTTTAGAGATTTTACTATCTGCAAAACATCAGTTGGTACACATGGATTCATAAACATTGATTGCAGTTTAGATGTCATATATTGCTTGTGTTGTATGTTTTTTCCATTATTTATCCGTGTTATATTGTCAACGCAATAATTATTAAAAGTGTTGCATACAACAAAGGGATCAGTCACTAAATTATCATTCACTTTGATACTAGTTAATGAACCAGTAGGCTTGTTTTGTTTACTCTTATTTATCAATTTCCATATGGCCCTTGCTTTATTAGTGGATGTTTCAATGCTATGGTTATTGATCGATTGCTGTGTTAGTTGTATAATTTTTTTGAGTTTTCTACTATATTGTTTTAGAGTATTTCTATTGGCAGTGGTAGGGTTTTTCCTATAATTCCACAGTAGTGAACGTTTTTTCCCACAGCAGATCTTTACACCCCTAGACACCCATTTAGGTTTTTTATGTAGATGAACGGTAATAATTTTTTGGGGAAAGCAGAGTTCATAAAAAAAAGAAAATTCAGTAAAAAAAATATTATATGCTATGTTTGGGTCACTGTTTGCATATACTTCTGTAAATTTGAGCTGTCCTAAACAGTATTTAAACTTTTCCAAATTTTCCATAGAATAATCTCTACGCTTAGTTTTCCAGTACTTAATCATACATACATTTTTTACATTACATCTTAATAATTGTGAAGTATGATCAGATAAAGCTAGTTCAGTTACTTGAAATTTACATTCACCCCTGAAATTATGTGCTATATTATCAAGGCATGTTCCGGCTTGTAATCTGGTAGGTTGCCTAATTTGTAGTTTTAAGTTAAAGTTTAAAAGTAAACATTCAAATTCTGATGTTACATTATTCTGCTTGAGTATGTCAATATTGAAATCCCCTGCCATAACAATGTTATGTTTATTGTAGCTCTTATTTATAAAGTTTAAAGCTTTTTCCAATTTACTAAAAAACAAGTCTAGGTTATTATAGTCTGGTATCCGGTATACACATATTATGACAAGGTTACAGTCTGGGATCTCAACAGCGCAGCACTCAAATGCATGACTTATTGAAAATTGCATAATTTGTGAAATATTTCTGTAAGCGTGTCCCTTTTTTACAAAAATACATGTCCCACCCCTGTGCATATCGGTTCTACTGTAGTATGCTGCAAGGTTGTAGTTAGGAATCACGCAGTTACTTTCTTCTCCAGACTTCATGAAATGTTCTGTCACACAAATGATTTCTATATCTATGTTTTGATCAAGAAAGTTTTCAAGATTAACAATTAGTTGATTTGATTTTGATATTAATCCTGCAATGTTTTGGTGAAGGACATGTATGTATTTATTCACGAAAAAGTTGGTGATCCTTTGTCTCTAACAGTTTGTTTTGTGTAGTTGATGCCAGTGTAGTGTCTGTCCTCAGTACTTGCGTAGTGTAGTCTCCTATATATTTGAGCAAGTTGTATAAATCTTGAAACACAATATCCATCCCATGGTTGTTCAAGGTACCAGTTCGGTTGTACATGTTGTAATCATATAATAAGTTCAAATTGGAGTCCAGAAAATAGGCATGTTCATGTGTTACAATATCCAAGCATAAGAGATTATTAAAAGTTTCTACTCTTGAGTTAAATAAATTATTGTAACTTAATACTTTGAATGTGGGTAGGGTGACAATGATATTTGTATGTTTTATATTCTTCAGTACATCTCTTATATGAATTACAACCTCATAATAGCTGTTTGTAGTTCTGAAATCCTCCTCACCTATCATGATTACACAGTAGTCATTGAGTGTGAAATAGTTAAGTTTTTTTTCTAAGTCGACTAAGAGTTGCTTCACGCCAACATTTGGTATTAAGTAGTGGCATATATTGAATTGGTTGCTAAAATGTCCTTCAGCTAGCCTCAATATGTCGTTACTTTTGTTTGGACTCACTATACATAAATTACACTTCTGAAGAACCTGCGTAGGTGCAGCTTTGGTTTTGTTAGTAACAGTAGACTTTTCCATGTTTTTCTTACCACATATTAGGTCTATTTGTGTTTTTGAGCCCTGTGTATAGCTTTGTTGTGTGTTGTCAACAGCTTTTAAGCTACCTTTTGATTTATGGTTCAGTAGAGTGTCTGTTTGTGTTTGTTTGTCTTTTCTCTGTAAGTGGATAGGTTGATTGTTTTTTTTCCTTGGTGATTTAGAAGGACTTGTAGTAATTTGTTTGTATAGAGTATTTTTCCGTAACAAACCCTCGTTTTCCCTTTTTAGTGTAGTGTTTTCCAATATTAGTGCATCAATTTCTTGATTGGCTGAGCATAGTTTTATGGTGAGATCCTCAATCTGACCCCTTAATTTAGTGAGAAGTTCACCATAGTCACACGAGAGACTCGGCAGGCTCTGCACAGAGTCATTTAGATCGGTACTATTACAAGTGTCATCAAGTGTAAGATGTGCATAGCTTTTATTCAAGTCATCTGTGTGGGCATGAGTAGATATACGGGCTCGTCGTCGAATAGTTACGTTCCCTGCGTCACTCATAGTATGGCACCAGTACAAAGTTGCTCAATGTGTTCGTTTGCAGGTGAGTGGGAATAGTGTAATAAGTGAGCTATGCTAGTAAAGGTAACCTCACCATTCGTTAAAGACTTGATAACAAACACAGAAAAATAATAAGTAGGTACCTACTTCCGATTAGAATTGTAGCTCCTTCTTCCGATAAATTATAATATTATTGTCTAATCCTTGTTTACGTTTGAGACTTTTTCTGTAGATGACAAAAACTTATCGCAAGCAGATAGGTCACTAACTTTACAGCTGATCGTATACCATCCTTACGCAGTACGCATAAGTGTGATTGTTGCTTGAGCCAGTCGCGTCAAATATCAACCTTTTTGTTGATGCACCCGTTCTTCACAATGATATCGCACTATTTTTGTTTTACGTATAAATATTAATTATAATCAGCTCGGCGAACCTTGATCCCTATGACACTGACAGTTATTCCCACGACACAACCTTGTAGTAGCGTCACCGTTATATTATAATCGAATTGGCGGTGTCTAAAAATGATATTTATTAATTTTAGGCAGATATATGCAATTACAATAATATCCCGTTGGAATTATAATAATTATTAACACTTACAAGAAATTATCTCAATCAGACTTTACGTTGACGTCCTGCAAAAGTTACTCCGTTTGGAAGATATCGACTAGTGCGGAAAAGTATCGATAAACAAATATCGAAAATGGAAACGAGTGTACAAAATACATCAATAGAGCACCTACGCTCTTAGTGTCAGATTTATAATCATTTAAGTTGTTTGCGATAATAAAATAAAGGAGATTTAACAAATTTATTGTATATACCTACTCAAATAAAACAAAAGCGGTTTATTTATGATTTTTTAATATACATTAATCTGAATCTGACAATGGTGTCACCGATTGCGTCTCAGACTCGGAATCCGAACTGCAGCTGCTTTCTCCTATGTTTATTAAAAACGGCTGGTCTACTATATTGTCGTATCGCACGTCTCGATTCCAATCATCTAAGCATAGTTTTTTCGTCTTTTCAACCACTTTCCTCCAATTGTCCGGAGTCACTTGACTACATGCCTCTTGTAGCAACGTAAGCATTTTATTAGCTGTGAATGGTGGAGTGGTGTTAAGCCTGGCTGCACAACCTGAAACAATAATGGTTTAGATTGAAAATGATGCAAAGTCAAAGAGCGAGATCGGGGTAAGTACATTATAAGTACATAATTTTGTACGTTAAAAGTGTGTAATTGATATAAGCACATGGATGAAAATAAAAATGCAATTTGCTAGTGAAATAAAATAGCTTTAAATAGTACTAGCCGACTAGACAGTCACCAGTGACCTAAATAAAAACATGTTAAAATAAATACAAATCAACCCACCTTTGATCTGCGCCCATATCATTTCGATTGCATTATATTGGCAGTGGTAGGGCGGTAGCCGAATCACGGTGTGCCCTTTTGATTTTGCCATCTCATCCAAGAAATATTTCTTCTTTGTTTGCTGTTTATGAAGGTTCAACAATCTAACTAATTCCTTTTTCAGCATTTGAGTATTAGCTGCCACACCATTGTTTTGCAGCCACTCTATTATTTCGTATTGAAGGCGTATTTGAAGGCCCACAAGCAGTTAGGTACAAAACCTTTGGCTGTGCCAGCGTGGCAGATAATCAAACGCTGGCCCTTGCCTTCTGGTGCTTTGGTACAGGATTTCTCTGTGTCGTCTGTCCATGTTTTGGAGACTGAGTGATTGGCGTTGAGCCACGTTTCGTCCAGATAAACCACCTTGTCCCAGTTCTCGATGTTTTTTATTTGTCGTAGAAAATCACACCTCATCAATCCAATGTCCTTCCGCTCCATTATCACTTTTCTTTTGTCACACTTCCCATAACGAAATCCACATTTTTTTATAACCTGTCTGAGAGAAGTGAATCCACCTTTAAATAAATCAGCCGATTTCAGCGACGCTAATAATTTTGTGCAAGTCGGCAGTTCACCTCGAAAATAATAGCCGTAAATATGGTTTCGTATCGCTGCCATGTCGAAATCATCGGGGTTAGTTACGGGTCGTGCCCTATTATGTTTTTTCTTCTTTGGAGTTGATAATTTGTTCTCCTCCATCGACGATTCGCCGAACTTCTCCTTTGTAATTCGGGAAACGGTAGCTTTGCCAATTCCCAAAGCATCAGCAACACGGTCGCGTACGTTGTCAAGTGGCAACAAAGGTCCGCCATTTTGTAGTTCGCGAGCAAAATAGTCACGCAAGCGTACAACAAACTCCCGCGTTTCACTGTTGAGTACAGTTTTTCTCAGTCTTTTCGGCATTTTGAAACACCAACAAAAACAAAACAGCAACAATAACAAAAACAGAAAACAACAATAGTAATAAACAAAGGATTCCGTTGACACAACAAAACACGTGGCGCATACAAGGCGTTAGCACTCGTACTGGCGTAGCGAACTGACAGTACTAGCGTAGTGACAGATCAGATAGTGTTGCTATAACTAAAATTTTAATTCACATTAAAATTATACAGTCCGACCATGTTACCTCTGCATCGGAATATTGGCAACCCCATATACAAATACACGGATACTTGTAAATATAACAAGCATTATAATTATAGTAATGTAGATTATATTTTAAAAACATGTTTATCGATGTGGCTGAATGCAAGTCACGCCTTTGCCTATAAAAAGTTGCGATATATCGACACGACCCGTCACTAGTATGAACTGTCATAGGGATCAAGGTTCGCCGAGCTGATTATAAAACACAACTTTTTATATATTCTTATTGTGCTTGTTGTCTCACTGTTGGTACAATAACTTTTTTATTGATTTAGAAGTAATGAAATACAATAAAACTATTTATTATTTGAAAATAACCGAGGAGACATGTTACTTGTTGCCAGTGTTGCCAGCTGTCAACTCAGCATTCCATGGATTCACCGTGCGGTCGCCGGGTCTATGGCGTGGTACAGAGAGGAATACTGTGACGGCGCCTGGGACTTGCGACACAAATGTAGGTTTAGGGTGGCCATCTTGTGATGCATCACCTCCACCGTCAGTCGTGTACTCCCCTCTACCTATTCAAATTTGGTAAGATCCTATCAGATTTGATGAACCTAGTGTAATCTAATAGAGAAATTGAAGCAGTGAGGCGTCATTCTATAATTTGATTAAATTGCCTTCAATTGCCTGGCTGGTTCTAAAATGTGAATCGGACACTTGTAAGTGGGGAGCGAAGAAATGGTAGAACATAAAATTAATGTTTGTAGTTACTTAATTTCCTTCTTACACCAAAATAAGTAACTAATACCTAAACATCTTTTCTGTTATACTACATTTCGATACCTAAATACTTAGTTGTCGAAAATCAATAGACTTTCTATTTATAATTTAACTCAGACAATTGTTTAGGTTCAATGACTCCCAATAATCGAGTTTTCCAATTCTCATTTCACTCACCGTGCCATAATCCTAACAGCGACGCAGTCATTGTGTGTGCCCATTTGTTATCTACATCTCTAATGCTTTTGTTTACAGCCACATACTAAACGTTCCTTGCTAAGACAGCTCTGATCAGATCATCGGATAACGCAGGGCCGGATTGAGAGCAAATTCTACGGACAGATACACACGGAACGATTAGTGAGGAGTGCCAATTTACTGTGTATCCCATCTATTCGTCGACAGCCGATGACGTCATACGTTCGTAGCCTAATATCGTTACAGCAGACAAAGTCACGTTGCTTTTTGTGAATTCTCCCTTCTAGCTTCCCTTATGAAGCTATACAGTTTTATCTTGTGTAGCATTTCGGAGCGCCACTTTGCGAGATATATTATTTCATGTATTTTATAGAAATTTTATATTGTGCTCAGAAATGGTATTAGATTTATTAGTAACATAGTTAGGTTATATTCCAGTCAACTCCTCCAGTTAAGGCTATACTACGAGTACTTGTGTTATAGGCACTCTCAACGCAAGTATCCCGGTTCACGTCAGTAGTGTAATAGCCAGGATTCGAACCCGGGACCTCTCGATCATAAGTCCGACTTCTTAACGCCTAAGCTACTGAAGCTTTTTCACACACTCTCAATGCCTATTTTACTTATCATGTTCAAAATCAATTCTATATACCTAAAAGCATGGTATCTACGCTATTTGAAATATCATGTACTCGTTGAATATATAACAACTAGCGAGTAAATTGTACTATGATTCGTTGTTTGACTTGAATTCACTAATTATAGTCAATATTATGTTTCAGTAAATCTATTGATCATACTAGGGAACTGACATTAATTAATTACTATATCCTATATAGAATTGTTACTGAAACTGACGTCCCATTATAGGCGTTTAGTTTCCAGGAAATAGTTCAATTGCGGTTCACGTTGCATTTCTGAATAGGACCACAATATCATTTTAATTATTATAGAACTTGGCAATACGAAAACTTAAAACATCTGTAATAAAGCATGCATTATAGAAATGTGGCACTTTTGAGAAATACGTAAAATGCAAGTTGTGAGAATTTTATTGTCCTTCACAATGTTGTTACATTGTAACTTTTACCCAGTTGAGTCAAGTTTAATATTAAATTCTGGCATATTGGGGTTTTCTAATAAAAATATTTGTAGCAGCACGCCAAAAATGTCCTTATCTTTGTAAACTCACGCGTTCCGTGATATACAATAGTGATAATGCGAATTAATGTGATCATGGTATAAGTACATACATACTTTTGATTTGTCTGACGGTTGGCGTCATATGTATGTATACCTACCTATATAATGATCGCGTTAATTTCCGTTATCATTATTGTACAAAAATATCCTTCTTCGGGGATATACTGGCCTAACGTAAATTTAAATTACAGGTATGCTATAATTAAAAATGCATCTCTTTATTTAAATTCAACTGAAGTTTTATCTCAAGAAAAGAAATTGAACTGTAATAATTCAAAAAATGTTTATCATAATATTGAATTAATGCACAATATAATTCAAAAGCTTGGCACGTTTCCTGAATCGTTCAAAGTAAATCTCAAAAGTAACTAAGAAGTCAAGGAGACTTAACGAGCAAACGCTTATCTCATTTCTTTTCTTTAAAGATTTGAATATCAAGTCAAAATAGTCGAAGAATGTTGGTCATAGTCGTAAAACATCTAATGGCGTACACAGTCACACTTTGTTTGTAGGTTAGAAAAAACAGCCAAAGCAGATTTATAGGTACTTGCGCTATCTTTTATATGTCGATAATATATTTTATAGGTTAAGAACATTTCCTACTTCTATTGAAATATGTACCTATTGAAATATTTGAGTCTGTCAAGAGATCCATAAATCTGACACTGATGTTTTATCGTAGTACTTCCAAATACAGTAAAGATTCCGATAAGGGAAGGATATCCTGTCTTTTGAAAAGATGACATGTTTCATATTATTTATGTTGACGATTCTGCTTTCTTTACATAAATTCAGACCTGGAGCTTTGGATAAGGTGTGTAAAGGTATCTACAGGTATAGGTATTTTGTAGGTTTTACCTACGCACATGTAGTACTGGGGCAGTCGCAATAAATGTGAAATGTATGTAAATATGCTTCATCTAATGGACCAAGCGGGTATTCAAATTACGTTACTTACGCTTGATTGAATCGATTTACTGAGATTCAATATTTTTATTAAGCGATCAAAGAAAATTATTGAAGTATGTAATGTGGATATTTGTTTCGTCGGTTGAATAGGTTGAAGAGGATCAGTCTGTCTGAACTGTCTTGTTTTTTGTTTATATCAAACTAGCTTTTGCCCGTGGCTCCGCCTGCGTGGATGTCGGTTATCGCGACCAAACATAGCCTATGTCCTTTCTCATGGTCTAATCTACGCCTATACCAAATTTCATCAAAATCGGTTCAGTGGCGTAGGCGTTAAAGCGTAACATACAGGCCGACAGACAGACAGACAGAGTTACTTTCGCATTTATAATATTAGTATGGAGTATGGATTCCAATGAAAAATTGTAAGGGACGTCCAAGATATAATGCTAAAATGCTTACCCCTTACTTAATTGTGTAAACATTTTCACAAATATGTGTGTACATATCAAATGTTTTTTTTTTTTCAATTTGCAACGCTAAAGTTAAATTAACATTTAAATCCACTTCAATTAGGCATTTGAATTAAGCTCAACATTTTATTTTCGGCACTTTTTTACATTAAGAGTTTACTCAAAAATATTCGTTTTTGCTTTTAACATGAATTCATAATAATGCTCCAGGAGTCTATGTAGTTAATGTATAATTTAAAACAGTTAAGTAGTTTCAGAATCACGCGGTTATTCTCTCATAACAGACACCTCTCAAGTGCACTTGTAGAATTTGCGGGCTTTTAGCAACACTCCTTTGGACTAGACACTAATGCTTACATAAATCGTATAAAACTAGTTTCAACACATTTGCAAAGTTTGACTACTACAAATTAGTGCTCTTGTCCCGAATTAATTTACAGTACAAATCCGGCCCTGGCTTTAGATTTATTGTTGTCGCTATTTCGGAAACCGAGCACTCACGGTAGGTAACGACTGAGAGGTCTGTAAATAGGGGCTGTGGATTTTGCCTTCGCCTACTGACAAATGGTTCCACCAATTCGGTCCGATTCACATTCCTCTTAAGTTTACTAAGACTTGATCCCGTTGATTAAAGTTTAGAATTTGGGATGTCAATACTTCTAGGCTTAGTGGAGTTTATACGCATGAGTTGAGTTGGTTGTGACCAGTGATTGAATTATTAGTTACGCTCTACCTCTAATATGTATTTAGATGGGATATAGTCTTGTGAATTGTTAGGTACATACATAGGTATGTAAAATAACAAATAGAACTAAAAGTTGAAGATATTGATGATAGCCAGATACGGTGCGTATAATCATTAAACATACTACCCCGGTCGGTGGGTGTACGGGGACCAAAAACTTCGGAGCTCAAGTCAAACTCACCTGGCGCTTATCGACTACCTACTGATAGATGGAAGAGGTTCTAGCATAGGCTTTGTTTTCAGGGCTGGGGGTCAAATGTAAAGTTGCTCCTCAAGATAAACCAATCCCTTTAGACAGCAGAAGTTTAATAAATGGGTTGTAACAAAATTAATCAAACAAATTGAAATCACCGAAAAGAATCCATAGAAAATGATTCAACTCTGAACATAACTTATTTCACTTAAACTACATAACGCCAAAGAACTTTTTATTGCTAACTTGCTCTCAACTTGTGCGCATTGCTGAGAACAGGAAATTAAATATTTGCTAGCGAAGTTTTTCTATAGGGTTTGTAGGAACAGCCTGGATGCAGTGCCGCACTATTTTTGAGAAAGAAAGTCGCCAGTCTCGAATGCCTTGCTCTTTGCCGGCCTTGTTACTTAGCTCTGTATCAATAGCGACACGCGAAAGTTTTTAAGAAGAAAATGAAGATAATTTCTACATTTTGGACGCCAAACTTGTGATAGATAACTTACATACAGCGTTGTAATAAACCTGAAAGCGTTATTAATGAATCATGCTAAGTAGATTCACTCATCTGAATCGTAGATTTATCTGTGGGTCCTGGATAGAACGAGGAGGGCCAGACCGTAAAGGATGGCCATCGGTCAGCCGGGGTGCGAGGGATATGTCGATGACCACCACCTCCGGCCTAGCACTACGACCCTCAGTCAGCGTGCGGTTTTAGTCGGTTTAAACGGCGGGGGAGGTATCCGTGGGGATTTACGTAGAAAAAAAAAGTAGCAATAAAACCGAGAGAGAGAAGACAATAAATTAGAAAAAAAGAGAAGTTAGGCCTCTGATACTCTTGCGATATCTCGCTGTCGACTCCACATATTTCTCTCTTTTCCTCAATAGATATAAATTTTTCACACGGAACACTTTCACAATGATTCATATTATCTTTTTTGGGCATGTCTCTACTTTCGCTTCCTTCCATATTCTGGACACACATGCCTACACTAGTGAATTAACAAAATTATTGTATTTATTCTGCTAATATCATTTGACTTTGTTACTTAAATAAGATCTGCTATAAAATTTTCTACGCACCGACTTTAGAATACCGCCTTGAATCTTATTGTCATCCATTGAAATGCTGCCTTTCCGAGACTCAAATCCTGTTAAAATAGCTACATTATTCTAACTGTTATGGCGTTACACTCTCTGATTGTGAACTGAACTTTGTCTCTTTTATAGGTCAGATTCGAATATTTTGGAACCTCAGAAAATCTTGTTTCCATTTTATACCAACTAAGCTTAAACGTTCTCCCAGGTGACTTATTGTAGCTTAAATTTCTTGATACTTTAATACTTCATAGACTTCGTCTGAAGTGGAGGAAAAAAGCTTGATCCTCTGTTTTAATTAAGTTTTTTTATGTACTTAATTACTATTCAGTTGTCTCCTAATCTTATCGGATAAAATTGATGACTAAAGTTTCTTGCTTCTGTTTTGTGAATTTTCTATACTGGATAGGCCAAATTTTGAATTGAACTCGTCTAAGAATTGCGAATAATTATAATCTAGGCTAGGTATGTAAAAAATCCATAGACTCCATCAAGCCCTGAAGGGGTAGGCAGAGGTGTACTAGCACCCACGTTTCGCCAATTATGATTTTCGATCCCATGATGTAATAGGGGGCGAGCTTATTGCCGTCTAGCGGGCCCTTAATCTTGGGCTGTATGTTTACTGTCGGATGGAGAACAGCCCTATCTCTTAGTCGCCTTTTACGACACCCACGGGAAGAACTGGGGTGGTCCTATTCTACTCCACCGGAAACCACCACGGTAATGTAAAAAAAGATAATCTCTTATTTTGTTGGTAAAGACACAACTCGAGAAGGGCATTACCGCTTTTGATGATTTATGTCATGTTATGTTTATAATTTTACTAGCTTTTTCCCGCGGCTCCGCCCGCGTGGGTGTCGGTTATCGCGACCAAACATAGCCTATGTCCTTTCTCAAGTCATCTACCCCTATACCAAATTTCATCAAAATTGGTTCAGTGGTTTAGACGTGAAAGCGTAACATACAGACAGACAGACAGAGTTACTTTCACATTTATAATATGGTAATTATAGTATGGAATTAGTATGGATTATTGTTACCCTGACAATTTTTGAACAAAGTTTATTCGAAATTAAAACAAAAGACCCGCATGAAACTGGACACAAATATCTAGTTTCAAATAGAATGTTAAAACAAAGTGTGAATCTTGTCCTTGTTCTCCTTCAACATTTTCTACTAAAAGTGAATATTACACAGTCCAACGTCTCCCTGTTACTTTCTGAATTTCTCAATGTCTAGTTGAAGGACATCCCAGACTACATATTTCAACCGTGTTTGCCACTGAAGAATCTTTCTTTTATAGGGCTTGTCAATTGTCCGGACTTTGGCCAGTCCATTGTCATTTTAACTTGTAAAAAGTGAGAGAATATCGGGATTTTACGTACATATGTTATACAATCACGCCTTTATCCCCGGAGGGTTAGACAGAAGTATTAGAACCCTCATTTCATCAATCATTCAATTTGGTCCCACGTAATAGGGGGTGAGCCTATTGCCGCATTCCGGGCACTATCGGGATTTTCATTTCTAATTATTGAATTCTTCTTAATCCTTATCCTTACTAATATTATAAATGCGAAAGTAACTCTGTATATCTGTCTGTATGTTACGCTTTCACGCCTAAACCACTGAATCGATTTGGATGAAATTTGGTAAAGCGGTAGATTTGACCTTGAGAAAAGACTATAGGCTATGTTATGACATCCACGCGGGCGGAGCCGCGGGCAAAAGCTAGTAATCTATATGCTGTAGAAAGACATAAAATATTGAAATAATAGTATAGCGCAAGAAAAAAACTCAATTCGAACATAACGTACCTACTTTTGTTTGTATATTAGTAATATTGAATATAAAAGTTTTGTTCAATAACGGCTTACAGCTCTTAAAAAAATTGGCAATAAAACTCCTACTGATCAATATAATAACATTGTTTATTACAAGTCCAGTCATGTACCGAGTATATCACACACGTACATTGTCGTCTGGGCTAGTTTACTAACTGTAACAATTTATGGAACATAATTTAGTAGGTTTTATAACTTGTATGGTGGCTTTCGTGCAATACAACGAAACTTTGTATTTATCACATCGACTAATACAAACGTAAACTTTCTTTATTACGCTATTACTTTTATGAAGCTTTTGAAACAGTTGCAACCTTACCGGGAAATTTTAAATTACTAGAAAAATGTTGTGGAATTTTCTGCAGCAATACACGCTCTTGTCGTTTATTTCGTTTTCACTGAACAATCAATCACTTATGAAGTAAATAGAAATTTATTGAATAAAAATGCTGATCGTGTAGCAGTTTTCTGATAAAAATACTTAGTGAAGCTCTTAAAGGTTAGTGACCCACCGATTCATTTACCTTATCCGTGGAAATTGAAATAGATTACCTAATTAAATTCGATGTTACCGCCGATTTAGAATCAAGCTGAATTAGAAAGCGTACTTTGGAATCGATATTTAACACGAAATTAAACTATATTCATTGTATTAGTCCATCCCAAAGTTTTCTGTAAGAAATTGCTGATAGTTAACGATATTACAATCGATTATTGACAATAGAGTTTGCATGAATTGCCGGCAAAATATATTTATTAAAATTTGAAACTAGAGTTTTAGTCGGACGTGCTTAAGTG
Source organism: Eilema sororculum (assembly GCA_914829495.1). NCBI lineage: Eukaryota > Metazoa > Arthropoda > Insecta > Lepidoptera > Erebidae > Eilema > Eilema sororculum. The sequence goes on along the minus strand of OU618545.1, from coordinate 6,534,924 downwards.
GTGTGAACGAAACGCGATAACTTTTAACGATGTACTATGAAATATTCTGTTTGCAACACCGAGGGACATATTCATTTCAATGATTCGCTCTTGAACGACGTGATGTAGCGATATGGAGTTTGTGCGCTGGGAAGTGAATAGAAATATGTACTGCATCTGACGTGACCTTATTATTTTATCACACTCATCTTAAGACTGAATATATTATATGCTCCAGTTTTATGTTGTACTTGCTGCTTGAAATTTCATATGACAGAAATGCGTACGGTCTTATGTGAAATTTACTACTGTATATTTAAACCGCTCTGTTCTGGAAAGGTGCTTGGTAAAAACACAAAGAACGAGCTAAAATGTTCGGTAATAATTTACAAAAACGTAGAATCAGTTCCGTTTTGTTGTTTATTTTCTGGTCTATTTTATCTGCATCTAGAGGGACACGTATATAATACTAAAAACCTTCAACACTTAAAGTATATAATTTAGTTACGAAGTTTAGACTCTGATATGCCTGTGTTTCGTATGTAATGTCCGCAATTTTTTCATCATAAAAATAGCAATCCTATTTTGAGTTCCTAATAAAACATTCTATATTTTCGCTGGACACATTACACATGCATTACAACAACTCAATGTAATCCACATAGTCAAAACATGTTCTCAAATAAATCAAATTATAATTTCAAAGCCCACTAGAACAAACAAACAGGGAAAAATTTCGTTTGTGCGAGTTATTTCATCAAGTAAAGAGCGTTCCCGTGTTGAACACAATACGAAATGACCCTGTTATGTGAGGACCAAAATCGCCGGTGTATTTGCTTTTCAAAGATAAATAGGCTGCTAGGAAAAACTGGTATATTCACCTTCAGTGTGAAGTAGAGACGTGTTTTGAGCACTCAAGACGTGAGGATTACGTGATTTGATAACAACGCATCTATTAATTGATCAACAAGCACATGGTCTGCGTAGTAGTAAAGAGCTGCCTATCCAGACAAGCTGTCGAGTAGGCTTAGAACTAATTTTTAGAAGGTAGGATTGTTAGAGATCCGGTTCTCAGCATTCCATGGATTCACCGTGCGTTCGCCGGGTCCATGGCGTGGTACAGAGAGGAACACTGTGACGGCGCCTGGAACTTGCGACCCAGGTGTAGTCACCTCACCTCCACCGTCAGTCGTGTTCCCCCCTCTACCTATCCAAATTTGGTAAGATCCTATCAACGCCGTTTTAGATATTCGTTTGAGTAAAGAGCTTACTGAAGCTCTTGGCAATCCGAGGTCTTTAAATAAGTTATACAGGGATTTAGCTGGAATTCCCCTTGCTCCTACTTCTACGGCGTAGAGTTTAACCACATAGCCATTTTTGGTTAACTCGTTGGTCAAGTCAAAGTATTTGTTTATTTTTATAGCGTGGTCTTTAGGTACATACAAAGTAACATTAGTTTCCCACGGTACTGTGAGTTCTACTAGTACTGCACGCTAAGCGACAAAAGTTGATAAATTTACAGATCACGTTTGTTCTACAATTTACTAAAAGTAAACAATTTTTTTTTCATATTCTATTTTATTTTTCAAATATTTCTACAAGCAATTCAATCAGATAAAATTGTGTTCAACACTGCGGCAGTAACAATTGATGACGAAATATAAAGCTTTTTACCATTTTATTTCCTATCGTATCGTAAATCGTAAAATAGGAACACCTACTTACTTTTTTATTTTAGAAAGGGTTCGAATTTAATGAAGGCTTGTAAAACTTGCATAAAACAAGCTAGCTGCTACAGAATTACACAATCATATTTTCACGACTTAAAAACGCATCAATGCAACAACTCAATTTTGGTATCATTTAAACGCAATTACTTTCATCTGCAAAATCAATATCACGTTTATGATCCCAAAATATATTAAAATTGTATTAGAAATGATTTACAATTTCTCCGAAACTGCTAAGAACTTCTTTGAGTAAACAGCCGTGTAAAAATAGAAAGACAAAGGTTTTATAAATAATGTTAAAAAGGCGTCTACCCACTCAGTATTATAAAAGGTTTTTATGATTATTTGGCGCGTTCATAAAGGAACCCCTGTTCTATATTATGACAGGTTATAGAATGTACCCGTAATGGAACCCCGACTTAAAACACTCACGGGTTTAACGGTATATGCGCTTAATCGATCGCCAAATGATTGAGTGGCTTTTATGAGAAGATAAAAGGTACTTACTAAGTAGAAGCATGTCCTATGCATGTAAAAAACTTTAGCTTCTGAGAAACTGCCATTATCCATACTTCCATACTTATTTTTTTTTTTAATATTCCATACTACTTACTACATACTTACTACATATTCCATACAAATAATACACACACACAAATATTATATATTATGCAAAAGTAACTATGTCTGTCTGTCTGCCTGTCTGTATGTTACACTTTCACGCCTAAACCACTGAACCGATTATTGGATGACATTTGATATAGGGGTAGATTAGACCTTGAGAAAGGACATAGGCTACGTTTGGTCGCGCTAACCGACATCCACGCGGGCGGAGCCGCGGGCAAAAGATAGTTAGTAATAATGTTCTAAAATCTGCAGATATAAAACATCATCTGCTTTAGCCTAGTGGTATGGGTAATGGACTGCTGAGACGAGGTCTCGGGTGCGATCCCAGGTTTACCATGGCACACACCAATGACTTTTCGATGCTTTTCGAAGTTATGTGTGTATTTATCGCAGGTTTATAAGTGCCCGGTTAATGGCAATAGGCTCGCCACCTATTACATTGGGATCTAAACATAAACTGGCGAAATGTGGGTGCTAGTACCTCTGCCTACCCCTTCGGGAAATTCAGGCGTGAGTTTATGTTATAAAACATCATATCCGTTATCAATTTGTGCATTATGCGATTAGTATTTTCTCTATTACAAAAAAAGTAATAGGGACAAAAAATGTGCCCAGTGGTTAAGATGTCGGGTTTGCGATCAAGAGGGTGTACACATTAGTGTATTTTTCTATCAAATAGGATGTCAGATCTCAAATTTGGTTTATGTTGTCAAATGCTACAATTTATGTTATCATTAAAGTAAAATGTCCAGACAGAAACCCTTCAACGTTCGTACGAAAGGTCTCGAATATTTTTATTACCATTTAGAAAGCCGTTGTAATTTCTGAGAACATTTTTCTTTCTAACGACTATTTTTGCTCGCAAAGAGATAACACTGAGTCAAAAGCGTACTTTATTTAACATTAAGTCACATGACTCCTTGGTTGAGTGTTTATGTCAGATTTGGTGGTAACCGTCCTTTTCAGATTTTTATAGTGTAATCTTTATAGTCAGTCATTCAGGGAGCATTTTTTTTTCTATTCATTGACTTTTGTTACTTAAGAGTATATAATTCAGAATGATAGAAAACGAAATTCAATCCCAGGGAATGAGTAACCACTAAAAAGTCTAGTAAGAAGAAAGTGTATAAGATTTAAGGGACGCTTATGCCCAGCGGGTAGGTAAAATAGGCTAGATCAAAAAGTTATGTATCCAATAAGTATGGTAGCGTTAAGAAGATCAAGGTGTTCACAGATTTATTTATAATAATAATACATTCATATAAATCGGCTACGTTCGCGTACGACCCACAAGTTTGGACCCGCGCACAAAATTCTTTGTATTAAGTACCCGATTTTATGTACGTCTTCGACCACAAAATTTAAATCTACTAAAATGGCTTTGAGTGGCCACATTTTTAGTACGTGCAATGTTGTCGACGATATCTACGTCTTTTTTTAGTCTTCTTGTGCAAATATTTTTTTATCATCATTAAGTTCATATTGCTTGATCGTTATGCTTATGAAACTTCAGTATAGAAAGCCTTCACGCCACTTAACTGTTCTGTGAAGTAATATATCATGTTATGTACCTATTAGCTATCTGTGGGTATAACTATACAGTGGGTGTACATTGAGATTTTTTATGTAAGATCTTTGCCATTCAAAAAATGGACTGGCATCGATGAATCACTTCGCTTATTTACTTGTAAATCACCGGTGTTGAAGATCTCTTCAATGACACTATCCATTAAAGGGGCTCATCCATCAACGTAATGTGATACCTCATATAAATAAGCCGCAAAACCCTGGGGACAGAATAAATCCGACCTCGTACCGTAGGGAATCAAAATCTTCCCATATATCAAGGAAGGTCTTTTTATGCAATATTTTTTAGCTTCCTTGCACGGCTTATACGAATCAATGGGTAGCTGGTAGTCGCACGAATGAAGCTAGTAAAAGCCTTGAATATAAAATTGTTCGTGTATTTCCAGCGTATTTTCTTTCACTTCTTTTTTTTTATAAAGAATATTAGAACCGAAGTTACTAACATTCCCTCTAACCCCTCCAACTAAGCTAAATTGCTTGTGCTAGGAGTGGGTTCACGTCGGTAGTGTAATGGCCAGGATCGAACCCGGGACCTCTCGATCGTAAGGCCGACTACTTAACCACTAAGCTACCGACGCTTCATACTTCGTACAAATATATATAGCAAACGATTCAAAATGTGGGTCGCCTGTGCTTACCGTAAATTAATTATATGCAGGAAAAAATGTTCTACATATTAAATTGTTTACATCGACAAAACTCTTATGTGTGACTATCGGACTCTGCTCGCAATACACCAAATGTGTGTAACCGATTGGTAAGAGTAAATAGCTCTCGTTCAATCCATTTCAACGAAGTAATTTTGAATCAAGGGTGGCAAGATTGATCATTCTAAGATATTTTGGAAGAAAATATAGTTATAATAAAATCTATAACATAAAAATATAACAAAATAATATATAAGTTCATACTCATAAATTTAGAAGAAGACACCTTCGAGACACATATTTCTAAGGCTTTGTTAACTTATCTAAGTGAAACACTGTAATTTTAAAGAAAATATGAAGTTGAAAAGAACATTTGGCCTCTGTCATTCACTCACAAGTAAAGTAGACACAGTACCTATTGCGTTCTGGTTAGTATTCAGTCTGGTAGGTAACACAGTTATTGAAAATTCCAAGATACGAACAATTCACTTAGCAAAGTTGCCAGGTTTTCATGCCTTGAAATAGCTATGTAGGTATGAAAGTTTTGGGAATTGCTGAATAATAACGGTTCTTATGTAAAAAAAACAGTAGGTACATCAAACGAAATACTTCTTAAATTTCTCAAAATTTTCTTTCAAGTGAAGTCACACAGAACGTTTAGGTTAAAACCAAAGCTCTTTTATTGCTTTTACCGACTCCACCACATTAACATTAACCCAAGTCACAAAACCAGGGTCATATATCATGCGAATGCACAGAATAGATTTTAAGAGCAAACTCTTGAAAGTTAAACTTTTACGTTTCCTTCGGCGAGACAGGCGCAGACAGTTTTGAAGACCAAACAAACACCAAGAATAAATTTATTGTTAGAAGTATATTACCTCTATATTTTTCTTCGTTATTCGAATATTCGCTACTTGAGGTACAAACTGTACTCGAAATACAATATTATTTCAATAAGCAAACGATTACTACTTCAGATATTTATGAAGTAACAACATGATGATCAAGTTATACTTAGGAAAAAGTATGGACTGTTGACTGCTGACTGTTATGTTCCAGCACAGTACTGATGAGCGTCATCTCAAACTAATCAAACAGAATGGTTTTGACTTTTAGGATCACGAATGTCAATCCATGTAATGAGAAAATAACAGTTTGCCTAAAATATTTGTCTAACTTTTCAATACCATTATTCCTTAAGATTCGGTAGGTTAAACATGCATCAAATTCATGTTAACAACAAATCGAGACCTACTATTCGCAGATACAAACAGCCAATTAAGACTGCCGTTCCATTGACGCGAAGCGGAGAAAGATTAACCATTGCAGCTGAGGGGAGTTTTTTTATGCAATCCTATGCATAAAAAACTCCGCTCAGCTGCGGGAGCGGAGTATTATGCAATACTATTGGTTAATATGTCGCCGCTCCGCGTCAATGGAACAGCAACCTTATGCATGACTTCATCTGATACAACACAGCAATTATAAATTTTGAAAAATATCGAGCCTGTTAAGGTCTTTGTCCAATTCCTGAATTCTTTAAAGCCATCATTAGTCTTGTAATCCATGAAAAGCTATTCACATCAAGGAAGTGCCTAATTAATTATATTCTCTATTCAGCCTACGTCATTCATCATTAGCGATGACACTGGCTTCTCTCCCGATACCATTTTCTCGACAAGTTTCCTGTCTTCGCGTACATTGACGCTAGTAAATCACTTAAGATATTATTCATTACTGCGTCTTCGCAGAGTTTATAAGTACACTCGACCACTACATAATATTATCCTTGTGAAACTTCGTCTAGAAAATTTAGTGTAATACATGGACTAACAAAAAAAATGCTTGAATACCAGAAATAGGCCAAGGAATACATGGAATACAGTCCTGACTGAGGTGATAATATTTGACAGAAATGTATGAAGGAAAACAGTATGTTGTGCCAATAAAATATGGGATACGAGCAGAGTAATACCTCTTCTGCAGTTTTACTAGCTAAGGCGGTAATCTGATTGAAAACTCCATATTTTACAGCTTAGTAGTTGTTAAAGTCTTAATACTAAGACCTAGTAGTTATCTAACTATAAACTGTAACTTTACACTAACAAAACATAAAGCTAATACACCTAGTAGTAGGTATATACAAGCCTTACAATTAAACCACCTTTCAGAAACTTCCATCTAATAGTATAGATAATATAATAGGCGTAGCAAGTGCCAGTTTTGTCTCACTACTTGAGTAGAAATTCGTTGGAGAATGGTCAGTCGTGAATGGGATCGCGTCAAAGAGCTTATTGCCACAAAAAGTACAAATAAAAGACATCGTGGTCGTCTTGTATCTATCATTCGGAGGTTTTTTTATCCTGTGCAACCGAGGATACATGTACATAATATAAATTATACGTATTTAAGTAACGTAATACTAGTATGTAAATTTACTGTTGCTAAAATAAATTGGACATCGCAACCCCAACCCCAATCCAGATATTATTTTGACCCAAAAACCGTATAACAAAGATTTAAAACTACACCGACGAGAAATGGAAAAAAATAACGTTTACAGATTATATTATTTGTGTGTGATAGTAGGTATTTGGAGTCAGTGGACCATTAAAAAAAATGATTTTTATTTTCCTTTTAATTTCAAATTTGTAGTAAAAGTTTATAAACTCATTCCGATTTACACCAGCCATTTAATACAGCGGTATTAAACATGATTGGATCCTAACAAAAGGAGAGTTAATCAGGCGTATCTAATCAGTGTTTCGTGTGCCTTTAACGAGACAAGACTTTACAAAGCCTTCGAAGAAACATAGTAGGTAGAACAAGGAACTTGAATGAAACATAATATTTTTGATCTACCTAATTTAAATTAAAAAGAAATTACAAATTTGAAGGTTGCTTCTGAACAAAAACCGAAGAGAATTTCACCAAGGTTAGCTTTATTTGTTTCAAATTAATGTGATTATGTAAAAGGCACGAATCAACTCAATTGTTCTTTGACAAATTTAGACTTCTTATTGGCAGTAGGTAATATACTGCAATCGTCTTTTACATCTGACTCCAGAACAAATCACTCCGAGAAAGTTTCATCCAAGTCACGTTGATCGAGCTGATTGATGGTCTCAATAAAATATCTGGGAAAGGTTAAAGGGGATATCTACCAATTCTTCTGCTAATGTCCACTTTTTATATCCAAAATCTTTACATACCTACACGACCCATAAAAAATCTGAAATGTATGTTAAAATTGCCCTGTTGATATTATTCTTTTAGGTTGCAAAATTATTCTGAAATGATTTTTTCAGAAGTAAATAATATATTCGTCAATTTAGAATTCTGTATTATTTCAATCCCAGATAGCCTGCGGTTTATATTTATGCAAATTCGAGCTACCAGATTGCTTTTCCCAAAGCATTATACATTATCTACATTACAAATTCTGTTGCCAACCTAAAATGTTGGGCAGTAACCTCAATTTGAAATCCATCTATCTAGCCTTTCAATTGGTGGTTAGACAGCCTCATGTCTATGTAAACTGAGCCAACCAGATCGCATGTCCTTAAGCCAAAGGGTGATATAATTCGTACCTATGTGTGTCGAACAGCGGTGTGCTGTGGTCATATAAATTGCTGACTGCAATATTAGTCAGAGGTTCAGTGTAATAAATAATAGAGATAATTAAAGTACTAAATTATATGCACTATAACGGGTGTAAGGGGAACGCTCCCGAAGCTGAAGACTACTAGTAGTGCTCGATATTGGCATAAAATAACTAACGAAAAAAAAATAGTTTCTAAAAAACACCACTAAGTACAAAAAGCACGTGCTTGGCGCTATTTGTTTTTTAGTGGTATTTTTAATGAAATTACTATTTCATTTAGCTTTACTCACACGATATAGAGTAAATACTGCTAAATAAACGGTAAAAAAACAAAGATTTTTTTTTTCAAATCGTTTTTTTTCTGCCAAGATGTAGGGTGCCTGGAGTTTTATAGGGGCTGTTAGAATCGTGGTTGTTCGTAAGATAAACATATTACATGTTTGGACCTGATCAAGTCTATTTTTATAGTCAATTGTAACGCTAACAATTTAGACATAAACACCCGTGACAGCATTTTAAAAAACATACAAAATAGGTTGAGTTCACACATTTCGACAGGCTTTGGGAGCGTACCCCTTACACCCGGTATATGTGGAATCAACTCACGAAATCAAGACGAAGAGCTCACAAATTTTGCACTAAGTTTAACCTCAATTCTCGCTTTCTCGAAGTAAATAAACGATGACTATAAATAAATTGAAGGTGCACTAGGAACTTAAAACATGTTAGCGCCAGTGTAGATGAATATAGGAATTTAGTCCTATATTCATTATATGTAGATGTAGGACATTCTCTATGTCTATGGCTATCAGCTATCACGTCGACGTAAATTGTGTTATGTGAGAAATCAAGTTTCCCTCTTCTTACAGTCCCGGGTTCTTCAAGCGGGGCGTGAAAAGGCATCTATCAAGGCCGTCAAGTTAGGGACCACCATTTTACGTCCCATCTAGCGGAGTGCAGTCAATTGACGGACCAAATATAAAAAAAAAAAAAAAAAGTACCTGGCTATCAAATATATTACTCTCAGGTCGAAAATGTTCGTCAACTCGGTGCTATTTTAATCGTTTAATCGAGTAACGAATTTCAGCTTAGCTATTACTCAGTTTATATCACTCGCACGAAAGAGAAAGGGAGTTTTCCTCTCCATTTCTCTTTGAAAAGGCTGGTAGGTAAAAAATGGCACTAAAAGTAAAATAATGCTACTTAAAAAAATATTTGAAGTCAGAGCATGGTACGGTAGTTCTTTGATGGAATTAGTCCATCGTACTGGAAAACAATGAGCCAGCCACCTTAAATCAAGTTAGAATTATACATTTTTAACACGCTTTTATCAGCTTCACTTGTCACTATGTTTGTAAGAAAATCTTGGAATCTTAATTTGACCCACTTCCCAGTCTTCGATTAGAATGAAATGCACCTCCATGATATGGGTACTAAATGAAAGGGTTTGCTGAATGGGATACGGAAATATTAAATTTTTTGTGCGTGCTAAAAACGTACTATTATAATTATTTCTGTTGAATTATATAAGCTCTTAATTTAACCATGATTAGTACCGTGGAATAATAAACAATAAACAGTAGTAAGTATAGTATAAGAAGCCGGTCAAGTGCGAGTCGGACTCGCCAACCGAAGGTTCCGTACAAAATTGGATTCAGGTGCGGACTTATGCTACATAAACTTCAATATATTTTGATTGCGTTATCTTATAACTTTGATTTTTGCACAGTTTCAAGACGTTACAGACCTGAGCCAGTGGTATGAATTTAAACTTGATACCTCCACGCATTCCTGAGAAAAAAGTCTTGACAGACAGATGAACAGACAGGCAGACGAACGGACAACGAATTGATCCTATAAGGGTTACATTTCTTTCTTTTTGAGGTACGGATCCCTCAGAAGAAACAGTATGTTAAAAAGTTATTATTTGTATATGTCGATAATTGCGGCTCAAAATTGCCACACCTCCGCAAAACTTAGCCACCTATCAGCTTAATGCCATCAATCAATTTATTGCAGTCCACTGCTGGACATAGGCCTCCTCTAAGGTCCATAGCACCATTTTAATCGGAGCCTACAATATAAATTGGTGACTACTCCGTGGCAACCCAACCCAATGACACTACTGGTAGTGTCAATTCATATAAAACCCTAATCTAAGAAGTATTGTTTTTCTTATTCTTTCTTTGTTATTTACCTTTTAGTTTATACCATATATAACCGTCTTTCGAAATGTTCACCTTTCATCAGTGCTGGAAAGTGCAAACATGTGGTGCTGAATTTGTCTTGATGAATGGAAGGTTTGCTCATTTTGATGTACGTCGCTTTGTATCGAGTATAAAAATACACCATTTGGCATAATCCGGTAACAGACACCTGCCACTTGTATGTGTTAAAAATTTAAATTCTGATGCAATTTAGATTGATTGTCAATTCAATCAAGCCTATTCTGATGAACCTGCAGCTATTCTATACAAAAGAACCCCTTAAAACGATTACTTTATATGTTTTGCATAGTTTATACTGGCGAGACACGGTTACTGTGCTACCTATATCCGCTTGCAATTTCAAAGGTGTCACACGTTACTAACTGCAGAGGGACAGTATATAATATCGATATACCGATATTGCCGACAAGGGGTTTGGACTCTATCCCCATATGGGACAATTGATTTACGATAATTGACTTTGGTGTACTCTGTATGTACCTATATTATAACGATAAATAATGAGTAAATTATTTTGTTTTGAATAGTTGAGCTATATGATATTTTCTAAAGTTTACGCGAATGTCACTCATTGAAATAAAACCACTTTTTACGAATTCTATCGCGATATATTTGTTATTATTTACTTTTAAACCGACGCGGTGTGAGTCATTATGGTAGTTGTCGCATAATTTTAAGTATAAGTTATCTCAAAATACCCGAATCATGGTGAATTATTGAATTATTGGAGGTATATTCAAGTAAAAAGTTCTAAGCAATGAAGCTGTATTCGTTCTAACTTTTGGTAGCCAGCTACAATTTAAATTAATGTCTAAATCCGCTGAATTTGCTACATGTAATGTTAAATTAAAAATGTAGGTAATTAATTAAAGCTTCAACATACAATTATTACTGAGAAGCCATTACGTTACCTCGTTTGTCAACCTGTTATACTTACCACCATTAAGAGTAGGTAAGTGTCAACTGAAAGCTTTCATAAATTTCCTCCATTTTTATTTAAGAGTTAAAAACAGTATTCAACACTGAAGTGCTCATTTCGAAACCTTTTTTTATATTGCTGGAGTTTTTAGTTGCACTTGTATACTCGCACACATTTATTTGAATGATATTTTATTTACTAGTTGATGTCTGCGGCTTCTAAAATTCTGTTCCCGTTAACGTTGAACCGCGTGAAATGCTGTTCCCTTTCCCGTGACCAAGAGCACGCAAAAATAGGTTTTTGACTGAAAAGCTTTGCGAGTAACTTCAGGAACGTACGATAAAAAATTAGTTGAATTAGTTCAGCTGTTCTCGAGTTTTGCGCTTGTCAACATCCATTTTTAATAATATAGATTTGAAATTCCGAATAGGTTCTCGACTTCCCTCTCTTTCTCTCTCTCTCTCTCTCTCTCTCTCTCTCTCTGAAAAGTGTTTCTTTGGAACCTGATTTTAATGACGTAAATATCATTATTGCTCAATGTTAGATATCCTAACTTAATTGTAAATCTTAAATTAAAATTCAAGCACAAATTCGAGCATGTTATGATCACATCGTTTAACAGAAGCTGTGAAATCTTTACTATCGAATGTGACACACTCGTGCCAAAATCATCTTGCTGCTTGGCAGTGGACCGTGGGCTACAGTCGTGTCGTTTACTTGTTTGGTGTTACATTTTATAGGTCAGTTTGGCGCTAACCCACCCAATCGTTCATCATTGCCTTCACACTCAGCTTGGTCTAATTTCGTACTTCACTAGCTCGACTATTTGAGCGTCAAATTGTTGCGAAAAATTTGCCGTGCCTTCGCAAGATTTCAGATGTTTATTCGATTACAGCATTTAGTCGTTTATAATCCATAGATTAAAGAATAGTATAACAAAATGTATTCTGTAATTCTTATGCAGTTGTTAGGTAAGTTTCATGAAAATATTAAGAAATTGTTTTGTCCATCTGCTGATTTTGGAAATATCTCTGCCTAGGCCTTCTAGATCTAAGTAAACAACATATATTGTTCAATTTTATATCATAATGAAAGTAGTCTCAACCAATTGCCTATTAAGTCTCCTTAGTATAAGGAAGTAATTTATTGCCTGTACACGAAGCGAAATAACTTCTTAAATCTATATAGTTGCGGCAAAATGGAAATATTTCACTTTAATGTGTACGTAAGCAATATAGGCACAATATAGTGAAACCTATGTTAAATTGATGATCAAAACAACATTCACAGGTGTGTTATCTACCTACGCGATACGCCTATGGTAATTCTAGTACATCACAGCGGGTGAAATAGCAATCATTTATTGGATTTTACGCGTAAATCTAGGTCAACATGCCGTCGTCCGTACGTTTTGTAGTTTTGGGCAACAATAACAATACGATAAAGTCTGTTTGTCACTATCTTGCCATTCAAAACTATTGACAACTTGCTGTGATGAAAAAATCCACGAGAGGATATAAAACTTATTTCAATGAAGATAACGCAACGCCAAAACAAATGAAACTTTTATGAAAGGGTTTTGCATTTACAAAGACCGCAATTGAGACCGTATTGCGAATTCCATCAAGGCGAACAATCGCACAATTCACAGATAGTAATACTGATAGTGTAGTATTCATTTCAAGTTTCCAAGGTGAAATTAATTAACCGATATGATTGTAGCACCGCAAATTTGTTGTAACGTAACTCAGGCAACAAAGTTTACCCTCTAGTGCCTGAGACAGGTTATTTTTTTTAAATGTTATTTCGGCTTTTCTGGGACAGATTGCTGTCTGACCTGCCAAACCCGAAATTAAAGCATGCGCCAGGTACACCGATTAGCAGGTGGCTTGGGCCTCTAATGTGTTGGTGCTGTTGGTAAAGCCCCTACACACTATCATCACAACCAACTTAACATACTTACACATTACAATAAACTTAAAAAATCCTGATACTAAAAGAAAATATTATTAAAGTAGCCTTACAGAGCACTGGCATAAATAAATCATAGCATATTGTATTACAGTCTTGAGTTTTCTCAAGCTTAAGTAGTGTAATGTATTCTGAGAATAATGGTCCCACTATTTATTTTAAGATAAACACCTCGAGATAAGGTGTTAACACAACGAAAAACGCGATAAAATATATAGAATACAAATTTAATTTCGTGAGCTTTTTGTAGAGAATGCGGTACCATTTGATGGCAGTTATGTAAAAGTTTACTGAATAGGTACGTGGGGCGCACTATAAGTTTCCGGAATGAATATGAAAAAATACTATTAAAGGTACAAAATTAATTTATTGTTTTTCAAAATAATCTCCCTTGGCGTCTATGCACTTTTTCATTCGATCAAACCAGTTTTGAAAACTTTTGTGCCACTCCTCTGTGGTGACCTCTGAAACGTGTTTTTCATACTCCTCGACAGCCTCTTCTGGTGATGAAAATCGTTGGCCGCGTAATTGGTTCTTAATTTTTGGGAACAGATAAAAGTCACAAGGTGCCAGGTCGGGACTGTATGCAGGATGACTCATGAGTTCTACATTTTTCGCCTTCAAAAAGTCGTTTGTCTGTCTGGCCGTGTGAGAACTAGCATTGTCGTGGTGCAGGATGATACGGCGTTTACGGTTATTTTTACGGAGTTCGTCAATAACTTCCGGCAAACAAATGGTCGTGTACCAGTCACTATTCACGGTACGACGATTTTCTAAAGCAACCGTAGCCACGTGTCCAGTTTTATTAAAAAAAGAAGCAATCATCCGCTTAGATGCACTTTTCACGCGCGCCACTTTGGTTGGTTTCGGCTCATCTTGAAAGACCCATACGCTCGATTGCTGCTTTGTTTTGGGATCGTAGCAATAAATCCATGTTTCGTCACTTGTTACTATGTCCCACACCAAATTTGACGCACCTTCGTTGAATCTGGTAAGCATGGCACTGCACCAAGTGACGCGGTCCGTTTTTTGATCCTCGGTCAAGTTATGTGGGATCCACCGCGAGCACAGCTTTCTCACACCCAAATGTTTGTGTAGGATTGATTGTATTTGACTCATGCCTATTACTAAGGATGCGCGAATTTCATGGTAGGTCACATGCCTGTCTGTTTCAATCATACGGCGCACAGCATCGATGTTTTTGTTGGTCACAGCGGTGGACGGCCGACCATCGCGAGATTCGTCACTGAGATTGATACGACCACGCTTGAATTCTGCAAACCAGCTATAAACAGTCGTCTTGCATGGTGCTTCATCGCCAAAAGCTGTTTCAAGCCGAGCGATGCTCTGTTGAGCCGTCAAATTACACTTAAAATCGTAGAAAATCATACTACGAAAATTTTCCCGAGTTAAATCCATGTTGATGCAGGCACACAATTTTTTAAATGGCGCCACAAGGTAATAACAAAAGACAGTCAGATGAAACAAACTGTATTCTACAGACAAAGAGTTCTATTTTCAAATGTTGTAATAAATTTTTAAATATTGTTTATGTAAGTGGCCAGTTCCGGAAACTTTTAGTGTAACCTATGTATAAATGTAATATGTACTACCATTTGATGTCAGTTAAGTAAAAGTTTACTGAATAGGTATAAATGTAATATATATTATACAAGTAATAAATATGACTGTATATAACTGCAAAACCATTTGATGTCAGTTAAGTAAAAGTTTACTGAATAGGTATAAATGTAATATATATTATACAAGTAATAAATATGACTGTATATAACTGCAAATCAGAAAAAATTTAAATATATAATTAATTTTGACACATCTTAAATAGTGTGTCATACTTTTCTACCAGTTTATAAAAACTGATTGCAAAGCTTGTGCAAACAATGAACTTGTATTATCATTGTTATTGAATATTTATAAGTAACTGTTGGTGGTTTTTTGCATCACATTTTTTAAGTACCAGTAAACCGAATGGATTGTTGTTTCTAATTTATTTGCTTCAGCAACGTGTTAAAATTTTCTATGACTTGTTTTCCTAAATAATATTATTTTTGCGTATTGATTAGCTTTTTTGGTAATTCGTTTGTAGGCAATTGTATAAAATTGTTTAATAAAATGCCTCAGGATCTGATAGACATGCCACTTAATAAATTTAAAATTCAAGTGAAAAATTGCTTAATAAAAAAAGGTTACTATAAATTAGACGAATATTTAAATGATAAAGATGCATGGTCATTCTAATCTCATCTCTTGCTCGCACTGTAAAAAATTGCTATAAATAAAACCATATTTAAAATTAAAAAAAAAGAAGGATAATCGAGTTCACTGAGTTTCTTGCTGGTCTCTTCTCAGTAGAACCACCTACCGAACCAGCGAAAGAATCATTTTCTAATGATTTATTTTATTTATTTTTTCTGTAATTGACATTACCTACTTGTAAAATTCTGACGTTCATATGTGCTCTTTATGTGCCTAAACTGAATAAATGAAATTGATTCTTTGATTCTTTGATTGAGCGGTATAACGTTTTTACTAATATTTTAATATTGAACTATCGGCAAATTTTCCCCAAAATTGACAAGTACAAAATAGGTACCTAAACGTACAGGTCTTATCTTGAAATAATTCTTAAGTAACTTTCCGTGTATCTATATTAAAAAGTATTTACGTTTTCTCGGGTATGGCGGAATCGGCGGTTCAAAATCAAGTAAACCCATCGGGAATAACCCCAGTCTTTGTCTTTGTGTGGGGTTATATTCGGTAGTTTTCAGAATTCCTTACGGAGAGTATTCTGCGGGGTCATCTTGGTCAACAATGTTGCTAGGTTCGTATGTCTTTACTCTTTTGGAGAAATATTTGTTCTAACTTTGGTTTTTCTATTATCTTTAGGTTAGGTATCGTTACGTTTATCATCAGGATGATTGTACCAAAAGACACAAAACAGTATCACTCCGGGAGTATAACAAAGTAATTTATTTAATATTTTGTTCCCAACGGCGACCACTAGGCTTGGTTGGGAATAAATGTAAACTTTTAACCCAACGACCACTAGTGGTGATCGTTTTCGCGGTAGCCGTTGCGAATAAGCGGTTTTATATAATTACATTCTTTTATATAGGTACTCCCAATAAAACTATTTTATCCGTCATTCCGTTAATCTATCATCAAAAGAGCTGTAACTCTGAAACGTAATAACCAGAATTTCGTTCAATTCGCCGTGTTGTATATTCGGATTCAGTTCTGCATATTAAACGCTTATTGCATTGCTGCACCTCGATTCAGTTGAAACTCACCCCAAATAATATCTACAATAGTGCTTCATTTGCTTTGTGTCATGTTTTTTGTTATATTACTATCCCTCTGGACAATAAACCAGAGGGTTAAGCGACCAAGGTATTGACGTAGCTTGAAGATGTCTTTTTGCAGAAGTCAACGTTCCCGTCGGCTTTAAAAGTGAATGAACGGATAATTGCGAAACAAAGAACTAAGTACTTAGGTACTACAGCTTTGCGAAGCCTTTGGTGTTTCTTGGTGCTTTTACAATCCATACTAATATTATAAATGCGAAAGTAACTCTGTCCTGTCTGTCTGTCTGTCTGTCTGTCTGTCTGTATGTTACGCTTTCACGCCTTAACCACTGAACCGATTTTGATGAAATTTGGTATAGGGGTAGATTAGACCATGACAAAGGACATAGGCTATGTTTGGTCGCGATAACCGGCATCCACGCGGGCGGAGCCGCGGGCAAAAGCTAGTAGTACACATATTTTACATAGTAAATTAAAAAAATAAGATTTGATTTTGTAACAATTCAAAAAGTTTTAGTATCTGTTGATACATTTGACATTAATGTAAGATGAAGCTAATGCGATGTGGCAACGATTATTAGCTCAGTCCTTAATAATACAAATGAAACCGACAATCTGTAACTTCACCAGACAAAGTTTTGTTGCATAATAATAATAAATTTGTAGCCTCCGTGGCGTGGCGGTAGTGCACACGACTTCTACGCATAAGGCGCGGGTTCGATCCCCGCTCAGTGCAAATATTTGTATGCATGAATATGGCTATTTGCATTGGTCTGGGTGTTTCTTTGTATAGTATGTATGTATTTACAAAAAAAAAGTATCTAAGTATATTTATCCGCATTCTAGGTTCCATAACACAAGCTAGAAAGCTTACTATGGGTCTAGATAGCGTTGTGTGGAATATAGTGGAATATTTATTTATTTACTTATAATGTAAATATAACGTGAAGAGCTTTTAAGAGCTAATGTAAACGACCTGCTTGATACAGTTTCTCAAGTGGCATGAATGACTATACAGAGTACATATTAATAAACTAAAATTGTGCAATCTCATTTTAATTATATTAACTTCCTAACATAGCATCTTGAAAAGAATGATGAGAAAGTCACATAGATACATACAATACGTTGTAAGGCAGTTCAGTCCAACCAAGTATTACTAATACTGTCGCCATGAGCATTACTGTAAAAAATGCAATTATTCCTCATAAGTTACAGGTCACTGACTTTCTGCCAGGAAACAATTTCCTTTGAACATGACAATAATTGGTATCCACATTATATGTCCCATAAAGTGGTAGATAGGCATAAAAATAAAACGTATTAACGGTTCACGCCCCATATATCACGTTGAGACAATTTACAAGCCTCGAAATCTCTTTTCTATGTGGTAGGACGTGTAAAATAGTCCTACCAACTGGTGTGTTTGCACACAGAGCGTAAAGAACCTATGACCTGGCGTTTGGTTGTAATAGAAAGGAAATACTCATGTGACCGCTTCTATGAATGAAAACGTAAGAAAATCGGCACTGACCTGTGTTCCACCTCGTGAGGATTCAGCTGTAGACTGGCGTGGTTTCTGGCACGTGCTGGTAGGTAGGTATGTTTTCGACCGGTCGGTTATTTTCTTGAATTTGTCGTTTTCTTCCGATACACTTCACTTATACTGACTTGAGAATGTGGCCAAGGAACTTATAGAATTACACAGAAAGAAACGAGGAGTTGAATTAATCAAACTTCCGTTTTGTGCGTTAGCGGAGTCAAAAAAGGACACCTTTCGGCGCTGGGTGCGGGTTAGTGACTGATTAAAAAACGAATGAGTTGAACGTCAGCCCTGAAGCTTGAGAGTCCCGCTCATAGAAACCTCGTTCTCAAAATATAGTTCGAACAGATCCATTCACAGCGCCATTCATTGGCCTTCTTCAACACTAAGTGGTCAACAAATGAGCGCCAATATTCAAACATTATTCGATACATAGAAGCGGTTTATTAAATTACAAAAATTGAAATACAATTAAATTATGTGGGAAACAATTAAGAAAGTACCTAAGCGCTCCACCATGCACCCGGCTTTGGAACGTCGCAAGACGTTACGAAACAAACAAGCGAACACTGGCTGATTAGAGCCCATAGTGAATTTGTATAACATAATAATACACATAGCGAAAATAACAACTTAGACTAACAATATTCTATCTAAAGTATGTTTAAAGTTTGAGTTAAAAATTAAAGTTTAAGATTCTATTTAGCGTTGTAAGTTATTGCGTTGGGATAGGATACAATTTGGTTACAGCGCGTTTGTAAGTACCAGTACGCGTTTTATATATTATGATAGACATGAGGAGTCCAGGTCCAGTATGACAATTGACAACGTGAAAATGCTGAATTATTAGATCAACAACGTGATCGCGTTTAGGGAGAAGGACAGGATGTAATCCTGATACAGAATGAGGTTCGATCTTAAATTTAAATCGTGCGAATTTTAAAACGTATGTAATGATACGTAGTAGTTTCTGCCAAGAAGAAACACGTTGTGCTAATGTACATAACAATGGCGACTCTGTATGTTTTGTTGTCACACTCAACACATTTGCCTTATGCTCAGGTAAGTCAGAACAGTTGGCGGGAGAGAATGACTTAATAGGCCATTCATCAGGGGGGCCGCGGATCCATGCTGGACCGTTCCACCACAAATCATAAGCCAAAAGTTGCGAGGGGAGCATACCGCGTGATAGACAATCACTCGGATTAATGTCTCCGGCGACGTGATAAAAATGTTTAGCGTTCAAGTTTTCTTGACACTGAGCGACCCGGTTGCTAACAAAAATCGACCACCGATGTGGTGACGAGTGAACCCATGATAAGGCAATCGTGGAATCAGAAAAGGCGTAAATGTCAGTAACGGGAATGCGTAATGCATACGAATCACGTACAGTTCTTATTAACTTTGACATAAGCAAAATAGCACATAACTCTAATCGAGCAAGCGTAGTAATCTTTGTCGGAGTGACCTTTGATTTCGCACACAAAATGCGAGTTTGAATGCCAGATGGGTAGGTACAATGTGCATAAATAACACATCCCATGCCATTCAGGCTGGCATCACAAAATGCGACAAGACGTAATTCGCAATCAACTTCGACACCTATATGTCGCGGAATTTTTAATGTGTCAAGCAATTTTACTTCTTGAACGAGAGCGGAAAAGCGTGAGCGTATATGCTCTGGAGCAGGGTCATCCCAATCACTCTTACTAAGCCAAAGTTCCTTGAACCTGAATAAGATGCGCAGGTACGAGTATTTACGATGGTCAACAGGTACGCCAATACGTAAATAATGTTGTTTTATGTCAGCGTTCATTGCGATAGGAAATAGCCTAAAATTTAATAATAATAAAAACAGGTCTGCCTGTAAATTGGGACCAATATGTAAAATATCATTGAGCGAACGACAAGTGTGGGTTTTAGCGCTCGCGTCTAACACAATACGCGGCATCGGTTCGTCATGTCGAACCACTGCGCGATGTGGTATATAATAACCATCCATAGACAAATTAGAGTCATCAACGAGACCAAGACAACCGTTATCCAAACAATCCCGAATAACCTTATTGTAATTTTCGCGTACGGTTGGTGATTGACGAAGTTTACGCTCGAGCGACAAAAACCGGCGGTGAGCGACGCCGCGCGAGTTCCCTAGTTCAGAGGGATCCTTGCAGAACGGCAGCGCAACAGAATAACGAAATACGTCATCGCGAGTCACAGTAGATGTGAAAATATTCTCGCACTCGGTTTCTTCTGGAGACAATAGGCGCTTCACAGGAACTTCCTCAAGTTCCCATGGTTTTTGCACTAAATCATTTAGTGCTAGCGCAGAAAAGGATGCGGTTGTAGGCACAACAACTTTACGTGGGTAATCACCCATAAGTACATACCCAAACGCGGTTGATAGTACACAAGGGGCACTGGGACCACACTCGACTCTATTTCCTAAGTAGATATACGGGAAGAGCTGTGCACCTAATATTATATCAATGTTTCCTGGAATGTTCCAGCTTAAGTCAGCAAGCGGTAAATCGCGAAGATTTAACTCGCTATCACACTTAATTAATTGCGAGGGCAATTGATCCGTAAGGCTATTCATAACTAACGCATGTATAGTATACTTATGATCTGCATAAATACGAGATTCAATGTCCAAATACACATAGCCTATTATCGTGTGCGAAATGGAGCCAACACCTTTGACAACAGAATTACTCATTGGTATTATTGGTAAATTTAATAAACGACAACAGGACAATGTTATTAAGTTATTCTGTGAGCCATTATCAATTAGACATCTGACTACAGATTTATTTCCAGTGCTACCTTTAGGGCGAGCATACACCTGAGCGGTTGCCAAGAGAATATCACCCTTATGGCTAGAGGCATACGAATGCACAGTGCTTGAAGCGAGCGGTGACTCAGGAGTGGGAGTAACAAGGTCGCACTGGGGCGGCGGGGATGCGGCAACAGTCGTCGCATGCGAGTGCGAATTATTAACATTATTCTCAAAATGCAATAATTTATGATGTTTTTTCTGACAGAAACAAACTGACGTACTTTTACATTGCGGGAGATTATGTAATGTGCTTAGACAATTCACGCAACCACGCTTAGATTTAATAAACTCATATCTAGCCTTTGCATTTTGCATATTTTTAAACTGAGCGCAGTCATACAGGTGTCGGTGGTCACTGCCGCCACATAAACAACAGGGCGCGTTACCTGCGGCGGGCGCATTCGACTTATTATTAATCGGCTCACTGACAACAAACGACTTAGAATTACGCTGTACACGCCTATCATTAGACTGTGGCGTCCCAGCAGTGGACGACTTCGCATATGACGAAGACCGCGGGTTTGACCGTTCAATCATCTTAGCATGATCTTGTACAAAGTCGATCAGCTGTTGCGTCGTAGGTATATCGACACCTCGAACAGAAAGTTCGAAGGCTTGGATGGTTAGAGTGTCCATTTTCCTCAAGGCACATTGTAGAAACGTGAAGTCCGTTAAATCATTTATACCTAACTCTTTAAGCGCGGCGATAGAGGAGGAATATATACCTATAAATGAATCAAGTGAGTTCACACTAGGTGAACAATTCTTTAAGTCTAATATATTATTAAGATAATATGAACCTAATGAGCGTTTATCTTGGTATTTCTTGACCAAGGCGTCCCACACTATACTGTAGGTCTCACTTGACGGAACAATACCGGCAGTGAACTTTAATGCGTCTTTGGTTAATTTTGAGAATAGGTATTGCACACGTTGCGAATCAGACAATTGGTTGTTTGAATGAATATTGGCCTTAAAGGACTGATAAAATGTATTCCAGTTTTCAGGGCGTCCGTCAAAACTCGGAACAACAAGCATTTCCAATTTCACTACAGACGCGTTTGAACTACCCGACCCGTGTGAGGCGATCTCCTTGACCTTGGGCGTAGATAACCTATTTCTAATGCGTTTTATTCTCGAATACAATTCATCGAATGAGTCAAGGCAAGAATAGTCGGGCTCCACAGGGGGTTCTATTGATAAATTTAAGCTATTTATTTGATCCACAATCGACTCGAATTTATCGCGAACGTCATCGATGGTCTCGGTCTCAGCCAGAAAATCTTCATTGGCTCGCGTCGTTATATCAAAACACACAACTGATTTCGACGATTTATACCAACGATTAATGCGTGCAAACAATAATTCCTTCTTTTGATTCAACAGAATAAGCTTCGATTCGAGATCTGACGACATGTTTGCAAATTAACGATAGGTAAGACCTACCTATTGAAATATAACAAGAAGATTATCTGTAAGGTACCTACTATAATATAATAGTAATTCAACACAAACAGTTTAGATATACCTACTTTTTATTGAAAATTGTACTACGGCTTATTATATAATAGCGCAAGTAGCACGGCGGAGCGAGAATGTAACTATGTACTTACGTACCTAGATAGGTACCTACCTACAAGTTACGCGTATGTGAATAGAATGATGATTATTTACCAATTAATACGTAAATCACCAACTATTATAAATATCTACCAATTATTACGTAGATTTAGCGTTTTAAATGCAGAATTTACCAAATAATTTACGTAAATCTGTTAGCGAAAGAAAGTAATGAAACTAAGATGGCGGAAAGAATTCACCAAAATTACGTGAATCTTTTAATTAAATGAATAGGAAAGAAATATTATTCACCAATAATTACGTGAATATGTTATTTACTGGCCTATCCGACTCGTAAGGACCATAAATTATGGTAGGACGTGTAAAATAGTCCTACCAACTGGTGTGTTTGCACACAGAGCGTAAAGAACCTATGACCTGGCGTTTGGTTGTAATAGAAAGGAAATACTCATGTGACCGCTTCTATGAATGAAAACGTAAGAAAATCGGCACTGACCTGTGTTCCACCTCGTGAGGATTCAGCTGTAGACTGGCGTGGTTTCTGGCACGTGCTGGTAGGTAGGTATGTTTTCGACCGGTCGGTTATTTTCTTGAATTTGTCGTTTTCTTCCGATACACTTCACTTATACTGACTTGAGAATGTGGCCAAGGAACTTATAGAATTACACAGAAAGAAACGAGGAGTTGAATTAATCAAACTTCCGTTTTGTGCGTTAGCGGAGTCAAAAAAGGACACCTTTCGGCGCTGGGTGCGGGTTAGTGACTGATTAAAAAACGAATGAGTTGAACGTCAGCCCTGAAGCTTGAGAGTCCCGCTCATAGAAACCTCGTTCTCAAAATATAGTTCGAACAGATCCATTCACAGCGCCATTCATTGGCCTTCTTCAACACTAAGTGGTCAACAAATGAGCGCCAATATTCAAACATTATTCGATACATAGAAGCGGTTTATTAAATTACAAAAATTGAAATACAATTAAATTATGTGGGAAACAATTAAGAAAGTACCTAAGCGCTCCACCACTATGTTAGAGGTAAGTTTCATCGCCTGAAGTTAACACTCCTCTCATCCCAGTATCAACTATATGAAGCTAAGCATCCTCATATTCACATTGTTGATTTAAAACTAATAAAATTACAACTATGAATAATATTTGTCAGTAATACTTTATTTGCATTTAATTACAACTATTTTAAAATTTATAAATACTGCTTCTTGTTGAAAATCAAATCCCATAATTTTTACTAAAACAAAAATAGCTCCGTGGAGTCCAATTGCACGCTCATTATGTAGACAGATTGCGAAGCGGCTGATCGACGCAAGCCTTGACAAATGGCCATTAAGATACCTGAATGAATTGGCAATATTCGCATTGCCATTTAACATAGTAGAAGGACGACAGACTACTGGGCACGTGAACAGTAGACATCGATGGGTGGGAATTCTTTGGGACCTATTAGACGTTTTCTGAAGACGAGTGAAGAGAGTAGAAAAAGCAGTATCCAAATTAACGAATAATCATAATTGATGCAACTAACTGAGAAATTAATGCTGTTTATACTGTTGATTGATGGCACATGGTGGAATCTGCTACACATATTGAGTAAGACACTTTGTACTTTTCCACTATATTTTTTTTTACCTGACCTGTTTCGCCTCACGGTATTCTCAGGCCAGGTGAAAAATAAAATATAGTGGAAATGTACGAAGTGAACTAAGAGATAACTGATCGTACGAAACACAACTTGATAGATCCTAAACTTACGCCTTCAGATCAAATTGCACTTGAAACTAAGCTTTAGAGATGGATACCGTGTTGGTCGTATTTGCTTACCTAGCGTACCGGAAACCTATTAAGTGTAAACAATCACCTAGCTCCGAACTGCTGTAATAGTTCAATAGAATCACTTTGTAAGCTCCCCTAGCCATACTATCGTCTGCTACATCTAACGTGCCGCTATTGCTAAACCATGTTGTTGCTATTAAAATTTGCATACCCTCTCACCACAAACGTTCTCGTCTTACCTAGAATGGCGTATTCAAGCTTAATGTTGCTACTTTTATCACCTGTACCTTAAGAGGTAACATTTTTTGCCTGTCTCCAACGCCTCCTATAATCCGTCCTTAAAATGTTTGTGATGGATGTTTACCACTCTAGAGTATCACTATAATATTTTAGTATGTCCTAGAGCTGTCTTAGTTTATCAGTGTCTTTACAGGTGCCTAAAGTAAAGCTTGAAAAGGGGTTATAATTATTGTCCTGAAAGTGTTAATGTCGCTTTTTAGTTAAACAGTTTAATCTTTTATTATGTAACTAGCAGTAAGTACCCCGCGACTTCGAACTTAAAGCCAACGAAGCGAGTGAGAAAAGGTAAAAGTTTCATCGGTTCCAAAAATTTTTATTTGAAAATTATTAGTAGTGTAGCAGATTCCACCAAGCGCCATCAATCTACAGTATAAACAGTATTACGTATCACTTCAAGCGCATTCTAGACAGGGATGAAAATTGCTCATAAGATGGCGAATTTGACAGTTTAGAACCGCTGTGCTGACAGCTTTCCTGCACTACGAAACAAGCAACGACAGCTGTCGCTCGACCATTGTCGCGTACGTGTGACATGTGCGACAAGGACAGAAAATAATCGCTAGTTATCGCACCGTAACTCAGTAATGGTCACTTTGTTTACCTTTTTTCTCTCGTCTCGTTAGCTCTACTTCACTCTATATAGTGTGTATAGACGTGCCAAACAGAACGTCATGGTCAATATAAAGCTCACTGACCAAGGATGGTAGGCACTTCCAAACTACTATACTTAGTGTTTGATTAATCACTTATTTGTAAGTTAATAAGGTTCATCTTGCGTCATAAAGTAGTGTTTTTATACCACTTAGGTGGCAGACAAGTATACGGCCCACTTGATGGAAATTGGTTACCGTGGCCTATGTTAGTGTGCAGCAGAGAGTCACTGCTGCCGACCCTGTAGGATAGGAACAAAGAATTTTTGTGCCGTCAGTGCAAAAAACAAAGCAGAATAATCCTTTGGCTTTCCCACCGACAGCACAAAACCTCTCCAGTGAGCTATAGCTACCCTACTCACCGTCGGTATCGAATTGGTAGCTATACACTACCACTACCGCTCCTTTACATCTCTACTACTAAGACCACTGCCTCCTATCGCCAACTAGCTTATCAATAGATAAGATATTCCTCACATATGTGCATCCTACTCCTACGTTGCACAAAATTCAGTTTTAAACTATAATAACATAGCTATTATCGTACCGATTCCTAGTTTTCCATAACGTTTATACTGGATAATTAGTAAACCAAATTGTCATCCTGTAATTGCTGCTGTCATAATCGTCTGTAGTCCGACCAATTGTCATATGTTTAATGACCTAATATGCCTGCTAGCGCTTGTTAGCATATATTATAAATGTTCACATAGGCACAGGTTTTGCGTGTAACACAAGTCTATTTATATTCCTTGCTGTCTGTACAAGAGAGGTTTAGGTTTGCGTGCATCACAAGTCTATTTATATAACTTGCTGTCTGTACAAGAGCTCGGCCGTTCACATCGAATCTAATCTACCCACACTCGAGGGTTCTAAGCCCCCAAAAGCGCTTCGATCGCTCCTATCTAAACCAATAACCTCTAAACGGTGCGGCCGTTTCTAAAGTCAACTCTCTGTTAATTTGGCGATACTGTCGAATTTGATTTCAGATCAAAATGTCACATGTATATTTAATTTACATTTTTTTTACTAAATAGTTGCCCTTCTATTTCTTCTTATTTCGATTAGAGGTTGCATGTTTCTAACTTACCAACTTCCTAGCTTGTAAAAATTTAAAATTATTAGGTAGGTACTACAAGTCTTGATGCACAGATATTTATTTACGACAAACTTTAACGTAAACTTTTTAACAAAAATGGGGTCTTCTAGAATTGTCCGAGCAGATTATTTATTCTGCTCATATTATAAATAAAAATGCTTGTAGTGTTGTTACATTTAATTCCTAAATTTGGAAGAAAGTTAGTTTAAACTGTGGAAAATTATTAGGTACATAAAATTCTTAATTCTAATAGAATAAAATCTACAGTTGTGCTTGCCTTTTTGTACAACTAAAGGAGCAAACAGGGAGCTAAGTCACCTGATGTCCAGAAACTTTCGTGGCCTATTTTATAAATTATTACAACACCTGGGATGTCACTTGCGTATTGCCACTTACCGAGAGGTAGGAAGAGTTAAAAAAACACAGAGTGAAAAAAATGGTAGATAAGGAAGCGGGCCACGCTTACTCGCACCTAACATTAGTATTCTGTTACTTACCGTCTATCGCAATTGAAAGGATAGTAATTCTCCGGTACAGTTTGCCCATGCAAAGCAAATATAAAAAGTCTACCTAAGCGGCAATAAATTTACCTGTAGTGTTCAAGGAAAGTTTTAAATGTTAGTCACCAACTTTACTTGCTCATTTAAAATTCCACTCTGTTGAATAGTACTAAATCCTTCTAGAAGCACCTTTGCGCCGTAAGACACTTAAGCGAGTTTACCCAGGTTTGGAAAAACAAAAAACAAACCTCAATATTTTAATACCTGCAGACCCTCACCCTGACCTCTACAAAATTGAATTATGTCGTCTTCTAAATTGCAAATTGACTCATTTATTTTTTTCTGCTTCGTTAGCAATCTCATCCTTTTCATTTTTATCTCCAAATAAGATAAAATAAATTAGTTAATCTTTAGCTTATCTTCTTCTGTTTTACATTTATTTATGTAGTTCATTTAATACATCTTCAGAAATTCATTTTATGTACCTCGTTTATTCTATCAGCTTGCGAATCTTCTAAGGATCAGATTTGAGATCTTTATCAGTATCTGTATCTTCTACTTGTTTAGAAAGATGTCGTTTTATTTGGGTATTGGCCTAACTCCAAATAAAATGCTAGAGATTCAGATGTAGTTTCAATATATGTATTGCCATAACGTGTGTGAATGGCACCTTATGTCAATATGTTGTTTATATTGATACTATTTACACTATTATTTTCGTTGTTTACCTATTGTGAAGCTATCAGAATTCCAGCTACCCTATTTGTTGAACTATTTATTTCACGTAATCATTACCATCACACTTCTTATGAACTACTTATACTTATATACTATATACAAATATATTCACTATTTTTCATGTAATACGAATACGGTATGCGTCAATGCAATTCAAAAAGCAATTTGGCCCATAGTTCTCTCTTTAGACAGGCAAACACTACGGGAGGCAATTTCAAAAGATTAATGACAATGGAATGGCTTGCGACATCAGAACCACTGTTTCTGTTCAACACTTGGATAATTAATTCTCATTTTACTAGCTCACTTCATGGTTTCAGGATTTACTACAGTGAGATTTAATGGAAAAGCTTAGGTAGAAGTGGACTTGGAAATATCCCCTGAATTACAGTTTAACGATCTACAAACAATAACCGATGATGTATTACCTATATCTCTCTACAACGTGGTTTGTATCCTCACAAATGACGTGGTTTAGTACCTTTTAGGTATATTTGAGTTTCTGAGAACTCCACTTGGATGAAAACGCGGGCATAACCTTATGATCGTCTTGGTTGCATCCAAGATTTTCACCTGGGACCCGCTTACTTCACCGCTCTTTTAATTAGGCGTTTGTGGCTTTTATGAGAGCTACTACTATCTGACCTCCAAACTCCTAGAACCTAGCCTGTGGCAGAACCTCGTCTATCTACCAGCAGTAGTACTAGCTTGTTGGTGAAGTTGGTTTGGCCTCGAATTGCTTGACAAGTCCTTGACGTGTACTTCTCTTTGTCTCGATGTTTGTGCGTTCTTTTTAAGAAAGAACACACACGACTAGCATTTTATCAAGTTGGGGCAATAATAAATAAAAAAAAATACTAACGTTTTGTATACGTGATATTTTTTTAACATCATAACTAATAGTGATACCTACCCAACAAGAAGCAAATACACTAGCAGTGGCTGAAACGTACTGATGGAAAAAATGTAAACATTACTCAAATTTCTTCCTTGATAACAAATTTGTTACAATTTTGACACATAATATCTCAACCTACTGACATGACCTTTGAGCGGAAAGCGGGTCAAACATTAATTGTTAGTAGTTTATGAACTTCAATTAAAGGTATGAACACTTGAACAGCGTATATGAAGGCTGGTAATACTGGGATAAACTTGGTTAACCTCATAAGCCCATTAAAAGAAAAGCATCTGGAAGTAGCTATAAATGTAACTCAATTCTCAGGACCTATCTCCACTTGGAATGAGTAAAATATTACTTACCTTACTTTTGTTAATTTCGTAACTTCTATTTGTTTTCGTCTGTATATTTTCCTGCATTAGTTTTATCTCTACACGACCTAGATATTTAGTTCAAATGTGTACGAATTTCACTTAGCCAGCAAAGTTTGTCTAGTCACTGCGCTCTGTTCTTCAACAGTTTCACATTTTAAGTGCCCCACATGCGGGCCACGAACTAACTCCCTACTTTAAGCTTTTGGAATAGTGCTGCTAAGTGTCTGGATTTGCGCGTGAAATATGAACAGTATTATACATAACCGTTATAACTCTTTAAACAAAAACGTGCACACTAAAATGGCTGATATAAATGATATATAATATGAAAAGAATATGAGCGAGTTCTTTTTATCGTGTGAGATAAAATAATAAACCACGAGAACGCGTTTATGGCCGTATTTACGGGCGATAAACCGTTATAAATTTAGGGAACATGAAAAAATCTCATGTCATAAATTTGACGCAAACACATACAATCCCCTACATTAAATGCAAATCGTTCATGGCATTGAATGATGTTGGATGAAAAAGAGGAATTAAATTGATGTAACCGGAACAGTGCATAGTTATGATTAGGTATTCGTACCGTCTTCTTCAACTTATCGTTAGCATCCGAAAATCCGAAGCTTTCAATCACTGGAGTCTGGGGTTCGCTTTGGTGTCCGTCTAACTACGAATTTGGCTAAATTGATGATACTCGTAATTCGGTATTCGCATTATGAGAAGTAATTGAT
The DNA here is from genome assembly GCA_914829495.1 of Eilema sororculum. Taxonomy (NCBI): domain Eukaryota; kingdom Metazoa; phylum Arthropoda; class Insecta; order Lepidoptera; family Erebidae; genus Eilema; species Eilema sororculum. The sequence continues at coordinate 6,505,254 of OU618545.1, read as the reverse complement.
TAATTTGATTTAATTGTAAGTACTTTCATGGGTTCCATTCCATCTGCCTTCGCTAAAGCTTGATAGTACTTCATAATTTTTGCTTCTATACCTACTCTTGGTTGACCAGTCAGCTCCATTTTAGTAGAGGCACAAACATAATATCCAATCTGTAGCTCCTGTCTTGGCAACACTATTTCTCAATTTCTCAGGCGGTGTGCACTAAGCAAGCGCAGAAGTGTTCCTATTGTGCTGAAACCTTTGCATAGCCAAGAGAAGTGGAAAACACAAAGCGTCCGCATCTAAGTCGCTATAAGCTAATGACGTACGAAATCTTACTGCCGAAGAGAATGGAGCTATATTTACACGCTATTTTTCCACCGAATTCAAAAAGGAGGAGGTTATGCGAACCTCCAATAAAATACTACACCGAACAGTATTTCAAGCATTGTGGAGTTAAGTTATAGTATGGCAGTAGCTTCCAATATATCCATTCGTAAAATTAGTATACTTACTAATTTATTTTAAACTAACTTAAAGGATTCTTTCACGGTTTTGTTTTATGTTATTTTTATTCAGATATGATTTAAATAATAAAACAAAACGAAATAAATGTCGATAGAATAAGTGTTGGTAGTAGAATTCAAATGAAACTATTTCTATTCACTCTGCATTAAAAATAGCTTGATTTAAAGTTATCTACTTGCGGGTACATATATATATCCAGTTTCTTTATAAAAGTGGCTAAAATACGCTCTCGAGTAGTTCCTAAACTATAAATATTAAAGTTATACTCGTTAATTTATAAACAGTCACACGAGCAACATAATACCGATTTTGCGTTCTCTTACGAAGGTTCAACAGAAGCGATACTCTCAAGTTAGGAATGTCTACATGAAAACATGTTTTGATTACTTTAGGCACTTAGGTTATTTACTTAACGAATGCGGGTATTTTAGTACCTCTAAGTTAAGACCCGGTTTCCTTTGTACCCTTATTTCTATTTGTACGCACGATGTTTTGTCTGATATGATGTAGGCGACGTAAAAGATATTTGCGCCCCAGTTTTATTAAAAACCACAATGGAGAGTTTCACGTCGGTACGCATTCTTATTAAATGCCCTTTCTTTATCAGTTTTATTCTCAACCTTTCTTGAATCTAGAAAAGGTATGTTATAAATACTAGAGATCTTGGGTAAAGGAAGTTTTAAATAAATAAGCTATAGGTATTGAGCCGCGTGGTTCCCGGCAGAGTAGAATTTGGTCCACCCCATTTCTTCCCATGTGGTGTCGTACAAAGTGATTAAAGGTTAGGGCTGTTTAACATCAGATAGATATAGTATACAGCCCAGACTCAGTCTCAGATGCCTGTGTCAACAATAGTGACCGGAATGCGGCAATAGGCTCACCCCTATTACGTGGGACCGAATCCAATGATTGGTGAAATGTGGGTGTTAATTCACCCCTGCCTAACCCTCCAGGGATAAAGGCGTGATTGTATGTATGTATTGTAAGTTATAGGTACACATACGAAACCTCTCAAGATAATAAATTGAACTGTAACTAGCCGACAACTCATACATTTCAAACGAATTTCGCTAAAAAAGAAATCGAATTTCTTAAAATTAATGAAACTATTTCCGAAGTTTTGACAGCGTCGTTTATATAAACTTCTGAATTTGCATGAGTTATATGCTCAGTTTTGATCTAACACCAAAACTTTTGCGCGGTACTTTCATAATTTATTTACTTTTGAAATTGACTTCGCGATCGACATCTTATATGCCCGTTAGGATACATAAATACGCCGAAACTTTTATCATTCGTGTGATGAAAATGTTCGTGTTTGGTAATCTACCGTATGTGTGCTGTCTACAACTTTATTTGCCCTGTGAAACTCAAAAGAACTAAAAGAAAGTGCTAGCTAAACATTATTCAAATGTAAAGTATCTACTTTATGCACTACTAACTCGCCCCTATCGTTACTCACGCTCTACAAAACACTTGCTGAGTCTTTAAAAACTAAATGCGCGCGCTGTCACGGTAATGAACTACGAACATCCTTCAAGGAAATCCTACCATAACTTAGAGCACTTAAAAACTTATCCTCAAGTATGTGCTTCAACTTGGACATTGACGAGCGAAGAAAATAACGTGAAGTTTTCTGCATTTTGACAGGGAGAATACTTCCAGCGTGAAATATTTCAACTTTACTCTTTATTTCTCTAAATACCGACCGTGGGATTTATGCGCCTAAAGAAACCTTTGCGAATGTAACTTTTCACTGTGAAATTAGCCCTTTGCTCACGTCTGACGCCTTATGTTAATGATAATGACAAAACTTGACAGTCAACTGTGCGTACTGCCTACTGAATAAGTAACGTTTCATGTGTTATACACTTATAGTATCTATATACTTACAAAGGGTGTATAAGCATACTTTTCTTAACAAAAATAGGCAAGGCCCTAGCTAATTTTTACAGCAGAAACATTTCTAAATGTTATTCTGACCAAGCCGGGTTAAAAAATTGATATTCCCTCTAACCCCATTAAATAAGGTAAAGTGAGTTTATATTTGTAGTGACTAGGGTTTGAACCCTGGACTTCTCGATCGTAAAGCCTACTCCTTAACCACTAAGCTACCGATACGAAGGTACATTTTCTATTTGTATGATTCGCGTTCAACGTATCTGGCAAAAAGTTTCCGTGGCGTATTAGCCCCATCTCATCAAACTTACATCATTTGTAGCAAGGGCCAATAACGTGAGATTATCTACACACGGTATCTTTGCCTTATTTCGTGTTACTACATTTTGGGGCCCTATTACGTAAAGTAAGTTTGTATGTTAGGCAACAACTGGTCATAAAGCCCTTATTGCCACGCAAGTTGTTTTATAAGGAGACCCAAAGAGTATGTTCAGGTACGTATCATTCTCAGTTAATCACCTAACCGTGACAATGGTTATTATACAAATTAGCGAGATAGCGCCAAGGAATTAGGCTGTAAGGATAAACAAAGGAGAAAATGGAGACAGTGGGTTCTTATGTGACTAAGGTAGGTGCGTGCGTGTGTGGATAATGAATATTAGTAATTTGGTAATTTTATGATAAGAATAGACGTAATTTACGTGCGTATGCTTTTAATTGCTGTTAAAGTGTGTTTTGCTGAGTCATGTTAATATTCTGAGTTATATTATACTAGCTTTTACCCGCGGCTCCGCCCGCGTGGATGTCGGTTCTCGGCAATTCGAATTTTTCTCACCCTTCAAACCTTCCCTAGACCTCCACGAACATTTCAAGACCAAGATAAGAAAAATCCGTTCAGCCGTTCTCGAGTTTTAGCGAGACTAACGAACAGCAATTGATTTTTATATATATAGATGACAATGACAATGCTAACTAGGCCGAAGTGTAACTACGAATATGAAGTAACACCTTCAGTCCATAACTGATTCTCATAACTAGTTATTAAACAGTAATTTTCTATCACTGTTTCATAACCAGTTATTAAAAAAGACTTTCTTCCTTTTACGTAACTGTTTTACATAACCAGCTACAAAAAATGAAATTTCTTTCACTCTATATACATACATATACTCACGCCTGTAAAACCCCGAAAGGGTAGGCAGAGGTGTATTAATAGCCACATTTCGCCAACGATGATTTTCGGTCGCACGTAATAGAGGGTGAGCCTATTGCTGTCAAGCGGTATATGTTTTTTTTTAATTTTACTACTGTAATGAATATAACAGGATAGATGGATCACTAGATGGCTTGATGTTTCTAACGGCCGTTCCCAATAACATACTTACAGTTATAGATAGATCGCAACAGTCAAATTTGACGTATCGGCTGTTTAAATTCAAAACATGGTAACTGATTTGTTTGCGGGAAAGCGCATCGCGGTATAATTTTATTTTCCGAAATTGGTGTGAAATAGGAGTTACTATGTTTTGAATTTAAACAGCCGAGCACTTTATCCGTAGATGCAATCTATCTTTAACTGTCAGTATGTTATTGGGAACGGCGGTTAATCAATCATGTCATAACTACAGAATGGGTCTAAATAAAATGTGGTACAAAGATATATACCTATAACAGTCTGCAATAGTAGGTATGCTACTATTAATTTCGACAAATGAAAAATAGGCAACCTAGAGGAAATATCGCGGGTATAGTATCAGTATTTCATATTACGGAGCTGCAAACAAAACCTAGTGTTTAGATAACCTAAATAAATACCTATTTATGCAAATATTTGCACTGAACAAAACTCATCGTACCTGTAACCACTGGATGTAGCAGTAAACTCGACCGTAGTGCCAAATAGTTATCCACGTTGTTTCTGCGGTTGAGATAAAGTATGTAAAGTGATTTTGCTCTCCCACTCTTTGTAAACAGTTTTATAGAATGGGATTTATGCTCATTTGTAAATGTTCTGTAAATGAAATTATGACGATTCAGTCGTGCGTTGAGGGAACCTACACCGTAACAGCGATGATTAAGTTATATACTAGGTCAGATAGATAATAATCGATAATAAAATAATTGCAATATGAAATTGGACAATTGACGTTTTATTCTGAACTAGCTTTTTTGCCCGCGGCTCCACCCGCCTGGATGTCGGTTATCGCGACCAAACATAGCCTATGTCCTTTCTCATGGTCTAATCTACCGCTATACCAAGGCGTGAAAGCGTAACATACATACAGACAGAGAGTTACTTTCGCATTTATAATATTAGTATGGATAGGCTATCTGATAGGAAAGAGACAAGCGTTATCGCTTTACTTGTAGTTAACTAATTACAGGTTATATTATAATAAATTAAATGCGTATCCATTTAAAGCTTTATAAACATAACTATAGGTATAAAATACATAGCTACATTAATTTGACGACACCTGATAGGATTATGGTTTCAATATGAGAATATTGAAAGTCTTCAGCGCCTTTCGAATTGAGACTTATTTTTTTAAGGAACCCTACAAATTATTTTTTTTTCTAATAATTTGATTATGTGTTATAGAATCGGATCACAGTTAATACAATTTAATTGGAAGCCGAAGATTTAATTTCATTCAAAATTTAATGAAGCTGAAAGAATAGGGTAAAACCGTTAGAGATGGCCGTACGGGAGAGATAGCCAATCGAAATATTTTTCAGTAATAGTCACTGAAAAATATTGCACTGTGTTGTGTTGCACTCAGTTCGCTGCGTACAATGCTCGAGAGCGGCAGGCGATCAAAAGTTTGCGTAAAAATAATTGAAAAAGTAAGTAAATCATATTTTTAAATACATAGTGTCGCTAAAATTTTATATTAGGTTCATGTTTTGACTCGAAATTCATATATTTTGATTAGAAACTTATACTTTTGTGCGTATTTTGTATTTTGCATCAACAGGTGTTCGTTCTAAGCTCAAAATGGCATTCAATTTGTTTATTGTTACTTTATTATTCCGTATGGCCATCTCTCCCATACAAAAAGGAGAGATGGCCATATGAAGTCGGGCTAAGATGGCCTTATTGGTTGTTCTTTTTTTATATATATTTAATGGTATGTTTGTTTGTTACATATTATGCCAAATAAGTACGTAAGAAAGGCTATTGCACTCGTGGCAACTGGAGCGAGGATTCACTGAAAGCCGCCATGACCAGCATAAAAAATGGAGAAATGTCGTTATACAAAGCCTCTATCATCTATAAAATATCTCGAAAAACACTCGAAAGACGGTATAAAACTAATAATGATAAAAAAGGACCAATGGGACCTACATCTATCTGGGCAATGAAAATGAAAAAAAATTATCTAGTCATATTAAAATGATGCAAGACAAAGTTTTCCCGTTAACTATTACAGATGTGAGGTTGATTACTTTTCAATTTACGAAACAGCTAAATTTAAGTCATAAATTTAATAAATCAGCGCAGAAAGCCGGCTATGGTTGGCTACAGATGTTTTTAAGACGAAATCCCGACATAGTTTTAAGAAAATCAGAAGGAGTTTCAATGGCTAGATGTCAAGGCATGAACCGGGCTGAAGTGAATGCTTACTTCGGTTTGCTAGAAAACGTTTTGATAGAAAATGATTTAATGTCAAAACCAAGCTGCATATATTATATTATTTAATATGGATGAGACAGGACTAGCAAAACCGCGTAAAAATTAGTGGAAAAGAAAAGGGAAGAGGCAAGTCTAGCACTGGCCATCTATCCCGTATTAATAAGGCCAACTCCCCCTGATATGCCGGGTGTGATGGCCAACTACGTTTTTCTTTTAAGGTACATTTTATGTGTCATTTTCATTATAAAAAGTTTATCTAATGTTGATTTTGCGAAGACTAATTATGTACGATTATTTAGAGAATAAAGATTTAATTATAATATAAATATTTTTCATTTTATCAAGCTACAAAAAAACTACGGCCATCTCTAACGGTTTTACCCTATTCATTTTTCACAGGACACAACTTCCTACTAAGTTTAAAAAGATCGTTACGCTTTTTTGTTAAATTTAAATAGATGTATTCGGTGCCGCTATTTCAGTAAGTGAATTCTGTCATCAGTCCCTTTTTAATTGTTAAAAGAAAAAAATCTCCTTATAGTTTTCTTATCTGCAAAAATAATTACATTCACGTTCTTTGTTAGACAAAAACCTACCAATATTATAAACGCGAAGGTTGGTAAGTATGAATGGATGTTTGTTACTCTTTCACGTTTAAATGGCTGGTGCGATTTTAATAAAATTTAGTATGAAGTTAGCTAACACCTTAGAATAACAGATAGGCTATATTTGGTCGCGATAACCGACATCCGCGGGCGGAGCCACGGTCAAAAGCAAGTAAATACATAAAACTAAAAGAGCACAAAACTTCACAAAGTGTTAGTAATGATTTTGAATTCTGATCTCATCAACAATTCTTATTTTTCAGAAAATCCAATCAATTCTCAACTTTAGAAACACTACAACGCTCTTTAAATTGAAAATGTTTCTTTCAGAAAGTTTGAAGATGCGTAATCTAAAAAAAGCTAGCAAATACATAAAACTAAAAGTGCACAAAACTTCACAAAGTATTGGCACAGTATAACGAGAGTATAATAAGTAAATAAATAAATATTCCACAACATTCTACACAACGCTATCTAGACCCATGGTAAGCTTTTATAGCTTGTGTTATGGAATCTAGAACGCGGATAAACATACTTAAGTACTTTTTTTTTTGTAAATACATATATATTATACATATAGTATGAATCATTAGACTTTGGTATTGGTAATGATTTTGAATTCTGATCGTATCAGCAATTCCTATCAGAAAATCCAATCAATTCTCAACTTTAGAAACACTACAACGCTCTTTAAATTGAAAATGTTTCTTTCAGAAAGTTTCAAGATGCCTAATCCTCTAGCCGTAGATATAGGCCTTTATGTTTCAAAGTTGTTCTGTGTAAACGTTAGACCCGCTTAACTGTTAGGATCACCAAAATAAATTCAAGTTGCCCTTGTTAGGCTTTTGTCCAAATATGTCCCTTGGAAGAGTTTAGGAGGGGAAGGTTGCTCGTTATCATATTTTTGCACTAAATTTTTATCTTTGCCTGATTAATAATGAGATCTTATTAAATAACTTTAAAGTGAAAATATTATTACTAAACTTACAAGTAGTAAGAACTATATTCACAATTGGTGGGCATTATTAATTTAGGAAAATGAAAATTGTAAGAAGGTAAACAAAGTATTTTATCTTTATTAAGTTCTATTGAAATGGTTACTATATTGTTTACTAGCTTTTGCCATAGCCTATGTCCTTTCTCATGGTCTAAGCTTCGGTACCTTAGTGGTTAAGGAGTCGGCCTTACGATCGAGAGGTGTCGGGTTCGAATCCTGGCCATTACACTACCGACGTGAACCCACTTCTAGCACAAGCAATTTAGCTTAGTTGAAGAGGTTAGAGGGAATATTAGTAACTTCGGTTCTAATATACTTTAAAAAAATCTTCTATACCAAATATCATCAAAATCAGTTCATTGGTTTAGTCGTGAAAGCGTAATATACAGACCGACAGACAGACAGAGTTACTTTCGCATTTATAATATTAAGTATGGATTTGTCATACTGATTTCGTCGATATCACATTCATAACATTGAGTCATGAACTTATTGTTAAAAATGTAGACGAGCTATCAACCTCATGACGAAACGCTGTGATCACTGTTGTTACAGACGCTTAATCCTACTCCTTAGATTATTTCATTTAGAAATACTTTTATGTAGCTATTTCCTTAACTATTTGAGCAACTATAATATCCCTACTTATTGTGAGTTCCATAAGTACCTAACTTTACAGAGAAAAAGTGTTTATCATTATTATTTATGTTTTGTATCATACGTGAAACTGTCATCCGACCTTTGTCGCAACTCGCAAACACATTAATAAATCTCCTGAATTGGTTCAGTGGCTCCGTCTACTATCCACCGAAACCTTTATAATGTTAGGTTGCTTGTTTTTTCGGCCGATATGAATGAATATTGCTTGACTGAACGTAATAGAAACGATATAGGATAATATTATTTACAGCTAACAGAACTAGTGACATTCGAATCTAAATAAATCCTACTTCCTACTATCCTACTAATATTATAAATGTGAAAGTTTGTGAGAATGGATGTGTGGATGTGTAGATGTTTGTTACTCTTTCACGCATAAACGGCTGGACCGATTTGGTTGAAATTTGGTATGTATATAGGTTATACCCTGGATTAACATATAGGCTATATATCATCACGCTACTACTCAAGGGAACGGAGCAGTGATCATTAACGTCAACAAATTCGTCTGGCATCGGCATATACCTACGCAGAAGTGACAGTGTGGTTTTTCTGTTGCTGTTTAGATAACTATATCATTGTATAAGAGGGCGCAGCGGGAACGGGATCGGACGCCACGCGGGTGGAAAATAATTGGCGGTACGAAGTTCGCCGGGTCAGCTAGTAATAATTTAAACTAAAGTTAACGGTGTCCTTTTTCACTTAAAAGTATTTTCTTCTTGGCATTCACAGTACTTAATTCACTTGTTAAACAAACTAATTTTCTTTTGTATTTTTCCGTCAAATTAGTTTTTCATTGTTCTCCTTAATTTTCTGTATTAAACATGTTCATTAGGGGCTCTTTCATGAAGTAGCTTCTAATTCAATTGTTCTCGTTTATGTTAACAATGAAAAAATGCTTCTTACGTAATTGGCTTCTACTCAGTAGATTTATAGGATCACTTCTCCCGTGTACACTCATATTACTAAAATGGCGTAGTCGAGCCCACTCTCCCCTTTTGAATATACGAAAGTGGCGTATTACGTCTTCAGGATATTATATAATATCAGATGGCTACCACCCCGAAATAAAGTAACTTATTTTATCCTAAGTTTTCGTAAGCACCTAGACATATATCAGTAACATTATCTCCAATCAAAATATTATTTTAGTTTATTTTGTAATCAAATAGAATGCGTAAGACATTAAAGCTGAAATAATTGGAATCTTTATACAGAGAAAATTTAGTATCTTACTAACACAACCAAAATGGCACTTTATATTGATATACGACGACCTACGTACATCTGTTGTTTATTGTGCACCTTTTGCTTACAATAAATTGAGTGGAAACCTATTTAGCTGGGTCACGAATAACATATTCAAATTGGTTTCCGCTTTTAAACGTAAGAAATGTAATAAATTGTGAAAAAAGTGTGAAGGGCGCGAACAGTATTTATAAAAAAAATATATGCAAATTGTTCGCATTATGTCAAAAAGGTATTCTCTATTGAAACTTTGTCAAAAAGTATTCTGATACATATCTACATTATGTATGTATGAAGAGGTAACAAGTATCAGGTGAACTGATTTAGGTTGGTTCAATATTTTCTTACTTTTGATGACAAAGGAGGTCGCGAGAAGGCTTACTGTGCTCAATTTAAGAAAATATTAATGAAATAAGAAGTGCTATTTATTCGACGACGGCTATACTGAATATATTTTTAATTTTATCTAGAAGATAAATATTTCGAGAATTGATGTACCGTTAATTCCGACAATTCTGAAAGGATACAACAGCATTTTCATTACTAGGAAAATTATCTAATTAAGCCTTACTGTGAACCTTATCCTTATAATATCATTCAACAGAAACTGTATTTATTCGTAAACAATACATAAGTCTTTATTTTCTCTTTGTATTATTTTAAGTCGTAGGTCATTTTAAATAACAGCTTCCTAATCATTCAGAAAAGTTTATAATTTTAGGTATGTCCTAAAATAAACAAAGCCTCTTTAGGTATATAATACTTTGAAAATCCTCTAACGACATGCTACACACAATTTTACTATCGCTACCCCATAATCCAAACACAGATACAATCGCATCAGTTTGTAATTTAATATAAATAGGATTTCTTAACGCTATTCAATTCCCTATTGTGTAGTTCAGAATATTGAGTAGGCTGATGACACACAATTGCTTTTATAACGTCATTACCGTAAATTTCCAATGTTTTGGCCAATACATCGGTGGAATCGACCAACTAAGCTGTCTAACGAAAATTTATAGGCACATTGTTTACATGTCGAATGAACCTGGCTTAGCAATGTTTATAGAAATTCATTTTATCCTTTTTGTTTTTATTCTTATTCCCAAAAGATCTTCATTTGTTATGCCAGTGTAATAAACTCCGTCCTTGTCTGAAATAGGAAGATATTGCAACGTATGTACACTTCATTGTCTTTTTCTTTTGTTTTTTTTTCTTTGTATGCGTTTAATTGTTTGGATAAATAGCTCATCTTTCTGGTATGGACTTGTATTTATAAAGAAAAACCCTACTTCAATGTAGTTTAATCTAGCGACAACAGCCAGAATTCAGAACAAACCTGTAATTAAGTTCAGTCAATGAAGTTTTTATTTAGTTTGCAACTAGTATTTTCCTAAACCCTCCATGCTAAGCTAAATTGCTTGTATTAGGATTGGGTTCACGTTTGTATTGTACCTAATGGCCAGGATTCTAACCCGGGCCCTCTAGATTGTAAGACGTACTCCCTAACCACTAAGTTTCATTCATTAATTAATATTATGTTATACATATTTCAATACTATGCTTAATTGCTTCTGTTGATATGTTGTTTGACACAACACACACACACAACCACACACAAGATTACGTGTCACGACATATTCCCATGATGTTCCTGACAGAATGAAATTTGGGCCACACTTCGCTTTTCATTCGATGTCGTACAAGGCAGGATAGCACTGTTTAACATCAGACAGATATAGACAGCCCAGACTCATCCTCAGACGCATGGCTCGAGTCTACAATACTGCCCGAAATATGGCACTAGGCTCTTCCCTTATTACGTGGAACCGAAAACAATGATTGCTGAAATATGGGTGTTAATTCACCTATGCCTAACTCTCCAGGGATAAATGCGTCATTATATGTGTATGTTACATATTTCTTAACTCACATTAAACTGTCGAAATGATCCTGTTAAAACACTTACTTTGTACTGTTTCAGTCATAAAACTATAAATTAAATTTATGTGTGCTTGAAAGCGTAGCAGTGACCGCACGAAGCAATATTTCATTCACAACGTCCAAACATCTACATTGCTTTTTAGTTCAATTTTTGCTCTACGGAAGTTTATTAACATCTGACTTTGTTAGCGAAGTACTTTTAAACCACTCGTGGGGGCAGTATTATGATGTCACTGTCAACTAGTCGACTTCATTGCAGCCCTCACTGTTATCAACAGGATTTACTGTTTCAAATAACAAAGCGTGGGCTTATTTTATCTGTCAAAAGTTTGTTTTAGCTGACATATTTATTAGCTTCACAAAAAATGTTTGTTTAATACTACAGTATAATCTGTTTATTATGACGCCACTTATATTGAATAACCGCTTATTATAACGTAACCACACAGCGAAGTTTGGTTTCTTGCTTCGCCTAGGATATTTGCGGATAATTGCATCTGGTTATAATGACCGACATGATTTCTAAATTAAGTTTTACGAAAACGAGCGACCCGTCTGTCGTTCGTTTTCGTAAAAGTTAATTTTATGTAAGATTTTTTTTACATATAAATAAGTTCGTTTATACTCCTCACAACTGAAATAAATATCTTACAAAAAATGTAAGTTTTGTTTTGAGAAGATACTTAACACCAAAAAAATCTGGTTTATACGTCGGACGTCTTTGTCACTTCCCTTTAATATCATTATAAGCGGATTATACTGTATTTTTAAACTGTTGGACAAAACGCACCTCCATATATTTTCCTTTATCAGATACTATGAGATATAAATAGTGAGTGAGTTAGAGCATAAAGGTCGATAATAGTGTGATTATTAATAGCTTTCCCCTGACTGCCCCGAGGTTTATTGTTTTTGTCCGACCCCAGAGGTGTCAACCCTCCAATAAACAAATATAACGTTCATGTTTACCTGCTGTGCTATTGTAATAAGCTGTTAGAAAATTTTCTGGTTTCATAATCGTACATATTTTTTCAGGAAAAAATATGTACGAATTTTCATGCAAATCATTGGAGCGATAAAATTGCCACATTAGAAATATGGATTGGATTAACTGCAACGCTTCAATATCGCCGTTGAGTTGTGGAGGTCAAATGGCAGTCGCTTCACGGTAAAAATCGAAGTTCAACCAAATCAGCAGAGCTGGTAAAGCGGATCCCAGACTTTGAAGTGAAAGCTTCAGATACGACCGGTATTAACGCTAAGATAAAGAAGAAGAAATAACCAAATTATTTGAGAATTGAACTTGGACTCAGACAATGCGCAATAATTTTAATAACGAATCGTCTCGTTGAATTCACAAGATATTATATATAATATATCGTAGTGAGATAAAAGAAATATCGCTCATTTAATGCGTAATATTTTTTAATAACGACTCGTCTCGTTGAGTTTAGAAGTGTTATATACAGACAGACAGAATGTTATATACAGACAGACAATATAATATCTAATATATAAAATTCTCGTGTCACAGTTTTCGTTGCCATACTCCTCCGAAACGGCTTGACCGATTTTGATGAAATTTTTTGTGCTTATCCGGTATCTATGAGAATCGGCCAACATCTATTTTTCATCCCCCTAAATGGTGCAGCGGGAACGGGATCTGACGCGGATCGCGGGGCGGGAAAAAATTGGCGGTACGAAGTTCGCCGGGACAGCTCGTATAATAGTGTTTTAAATGCTAACTATTCCTCATATCAACACTATTCACATTAATTTTGCCGTGTTAATTCCCGATGAAGTAAAATAGGACGATCCCAGTTCTTCCTGTGAGTGTCGCAGAAGGCGACTAAGGGATAGGGCTGTTCTCAATCCGACAGTAAACATAAAGCCCAAGACGAAGGGCCCGCTAGACGGCAATAGGCTCGCCCCCTATTACGTCGGGTGACCGAAAATAATAATTAACGAAACGTGGGTTCTAGTACAGCTTTGCCTACCCCTTCAGGGATTTGCAAACGTGAGTATATGAATGGACACAACAATTAGAAAATTTTCAAATAAAATTGTTACAATACAACAATCTAATAGAAATCGTTTTGTATCTTGATTCAAAAACTTAATTACGAATGAAAATAGTAAAATAAGCATAGCAACAAGGTGATAAGTAACCCACAACTGCTGAATACCCTTTCCGAATTATTTTGTAATGTACGGATCTGTACCTGTCAACACGGGAAAAGGTTTTGACTGCAGATAACGTCCGTAGTTGAATCCATTACCGAAGTTCTACATGTTCAGTACGGGATTAAAGTTTGACAGCTAGAAATGGGAAGCTGGCTAAGATCAGATTTGTGTCTGAGGATAACGTGAATTCGATTTATGATATGTTGAGAAATGTGGAAAATTCTTCATGAAATTCAGTAAAACTCTCTAGTATTTCATTTATATCCAGAAGGTGGTGGTGCGTTTTCATTAGACTTTTCCAAAGTTTATTTCCTCATTGTATTAAAGTGTCTTGTAGATCTTTTGACATTCAATCACTATTCAAAAGAAATCTAATATCCGTTGCTTCGTCATAAATTCTTTCGCAGATCATTACTATAACCTTTTTCACTACCTTCAGAATATTTTCTTTATAGCAATTTGTAAAACTGGATCGTTTAGGTGCCGTACCTCATTTGATCTGTGCGAGTTAGACAGAAAGGATATTCGATCACAATATTTTGTTTCTTCCCATCTTTTCCAGTCATTAATCCATATTTGTACTGATTCAACGGAAGCTTTTAGTTCGTATTATTCGTTGGACAAATAAATACGCTGTGGTGCGTTTGTCGAAGAGTTAATGACGCGAAAGGATTAGGCGTGATTAATCATGGGATTTATAGCCATTGCTAACGTCGGTGACGTGCTTTCGCTTTTGCGATTATATTATGCTAATCTCCGATTTTGTTTCTATAAATTTAAAGTATCTATTTTAAAGATGTTGTCTCCACAATCCTGCGATACTTTATTACACATTACTGCTGAATGTATACCGTTTGTGTCTTCCTATTTCTTGTATAAAAGTTATGACGCCAGTAAATTTTCTGTATCGTCATTTTCTGAACGCCTTATTGTAAAATAGTGGGCTTTTGAAATAATGTCATAAAATGGTCGTACGGTGAAAGATATAATATATAAGACCACCCACGATGGAGTAAATTCATTACGTTACCTCGAGCAGGTATATTTTTCGCGATTATAAGACATGCACTTTATACTATAATATTATTGAATTTAATTTAGTTAAGTTCTAACTATCATTGTCATTTCATCATCAATAACGACAATAACATTTTAAATAAGGTTATATCTTTTAAAAAAAAAACATGTTCAAAATAACGCGGCAAAAAATCATGGGAAAGTGGTTACATTAAGACAGCTTTCAGTTTTTAATATTAACGGCATGAGAATTATTCGTATCAATACTTGCCAAATAGACTGCAATATTATTTCCCTTTAGAGTAGCTAACCACTGACATAATCTGTGACAAATAAATCCCACTCGACCTGGGTATTAAGCCAGGTTGACATTCGAATGGCCAACGCCTTCAAAGCCAATGATATGTTAACGTCATGTAGCAATTAACACTTTGAACACGCTGTCGAAAATTCTAGAGCCGTCCTTTGACAAATTAATCACCATAAAGCAGTATTCCCTTTAGAGCTTAATTTTTGAGATGCTATCTATCAAATACTCGTAGTTTAATCAGTCTCGTAGGTTTATAAAATATTGAGACACTAAAAATTTGACCTTGCTCAAAATTAATTTTGGTTTTTGGAGCATTTGGCTCTTGCGGCCTGAAATTCCTGCGAGGCTTGAAACTTTGAATTAAATTTATTAGTATACATTTTCTGGTTGTTTCTAGAATTCAGTACATACGACGTATGAATGGCTGCGTAGAAAATAAGTTATTCCCAATAGGCTACAATATGTTTTATCTCGACCGAGGAAGTATTATATGTTAAGTGGTTATCATATCGTCATTTGTATTGGGAACCCGATATTGGCTCCGGCTGGAGCAGTCAGCGAACCATGACATTAATCTCCAGTTGTGAATAAAATATTGTACCATTGCTTTCTAACGAAATAAAGAATATAGTATTGGCCTATTTCTTATACCTAATTTGTATTTAACTAAGTGTTCCAATACTCAACTATTGGAAATTGGTTCAAGCCCTACCTAAATGATTAATTTTTCCTGATGTATTCGAATTATATATATTTTTTGTATTTATACTGTCTTATTATTTTGAAGTAGGTAATGAAATGAAAGTAATAATTATCTGAAATATGTCAGTAAGTACTTAGCAGACAATCAGTAAATAAAAATACTGATTGAAAGTAACTCGATTCGGGGTTGATATAATTATATCAACATTATATTTATTTGTCTCAATACCGAATTGTGTCGAATTCAATTTAGTGTACACCCTTTGGTGGTGCTTAACGTAATCTCATTATTAGTTTTTATTGGTTAGGTACATGAACTTAATTAAAAACCCATTATTTTTGATGTGTTGTTCTGTAATCTACGAGTATAAGCTATTTTTTATTGTTTTGGAGGTATGTTGTGCAATGAAGCTCATATCTAGTGATGGCAAACGGCATGTATCTTACTGTATTTAATAAATCTCAAACAACATAGGGACAAACCTATACCTAATATAGGGACACTTTCATAACAAAAAAGTCATCAAAATTTCTTAATAGTACTATATCCATGAATCCATTAATATAACGAAATATTAATCTGTATGTAAATTTTGTTATCATCTTCGTATATAGTCACTTTTACAGCTATCAAATCCTTAAATTAAGCGACGGAATACATTAAAGATACGAGTATTCATATAAGCCTCACTTAGACAGATTTGTGGTGGAGCAGTGAGCACGTAGCTGAGGATTATGTATGTTTTATCTAAATAAACAGAGGTTACATTACAGAACAACTCGGGTACAACAACAATAGTGCCATTCAGCCAATGCAGTGTATGCATTACCATACGAATGGGTATTGCTGTTTTTGAGACAGGCATTTGTGTTGTGTTGTATAGTTCAGTCTGTGATGATAACTGTTTTAATTTTCCTTTTTAATTGAATGTAGACAAGGACATATATTATGAGGATAAATAATAAAATAATACCAAATAAATCGCGGTAGAATCTGTTAAAAATAGTCAAGGCCTTCTTGAACCTTTTTACAACCTTTGAAGGTTGATATCAGTGGATAAATTATTATGAGAATCAAATGGGGTCACCCCAAATAATAGGGGTGTAGACCACTTAAAACACCCAGCTGCAAATTTATTTTTACAATATTGTCCACGAAGAGCACCTAGGCTAGTGCTGGGATGTATAGGGTGCATGCTGACTCATAACATAACACGTGTTGTTGTGACCCCAAAATTTAGAACATAACTGATTGAAGGAATTTTTACAGCATTAAGTATGCTAACTATACAAATCGAATACATAGGGAAAAAGAATCTTCTCGGGCGGGACTCGAACCCGCAGTCTTTCCCTTACAGGGGAACTTCCTGACCAATTCGGCTACCGAGACACGCCCGATATGATTCAAATTTCCCATCTTATACGCTGCTTCTTATATGCTTAAGTGATATTACGCGCAGCTAAAAATATCCACGAATAGCACCTACCAAAAACCTTTATAGGTGCTCTTCGTGGACATGACTGGGTGCTATTCGCACAGATGCTATTCAGCTGGGTGCTCTAACATAATAGGGACAAGGAGCTGGGTGATAATGATGATCAAAAGCAAATTCTATCTGTAATATCTGATCACAAGTCATCATAAACATAACATAAACTCACGCCTGTATTCCCCGAAGGGGTAGGCAGAGGTGCTAGCACCAGCATTTCGCCAGTTTATGTTTAGGTCCCAATGTAATAGGTGGCGAGCCTATTGCCATCATAAGTCATCGGCATTATAATTATAAATATAACCACTAATTCGTAATGCCAATAAATCTACTAATTGAGAAGTTTATGTCAACACCACTGGAGCAAAAACACAACGTAACGTTTCCACACCATAACGATATTTATTCACATGATTTATTTTTTTCATATGGCCTCACTTATACCACGCGTCGGCGTCATTGAAGCAAAATGTAAATCCCACTCGTATTTTGTTCTTTTTATTAATGACTCCGCATTCTTTCAATAGCCAATATTTTTATATCTTAAAATACGAGCGTTTTATTTTATATAAACTTCAGAGAAAATATAATATGGCGAGCTATAAAATGGATATATCGGAATCAAGTAGAAAAAAACAGGACATGGTTGGTATGTGTTGTAGGTAGAATTACCTTACCCTTACCGCTCTAGACCCACTTTTTCTAAAATTTTAAATCAAATATTTAACTGTTGGAGTTTCATCCGTGGGTTCGTACTAGAGCTTCTGCCCTTCTATCCACCAGTTTCCAAAACCATTCATAGAGATCGTATGACATTTAATATCTTTTGGCACCCGTACCGTACTTCTACGAGATGGAATTATTTATCTGATCTTTTCCTATATAACTCGTGTCGATATTGACACTCATCCAGTCAGTCTTTTTATACCTGATATGTAATTATCTGAGTTTAATTAACATTTGCTAATTTGTAATGGCTTCAGATTATACCTAGAAATTACAACGCGACCTTTATTTCCACCTTTGAACTAAAACTGTCCTAAAACTAATTAAACTTGTCTATATTATTGCGTTGCTTTATTTAAAGGTGCTTTTGTACCGAATATTAACAAACGTGAATTCTAACTGTTATGATATAAACTAACAATGCGGTTCGCGGCTAAAATCAAGGGGCATACATCGTTGCGTCATATAATATATTAATTAACTTCAAAGTAAGATTGGTTCTATGGAATATTGTATTGTCTTTGAAGCTAAGAACATTTTGGAAGCTACGAATTCCACACATACCGGCATGCTATAATTGCATAGTTCCTATCTGACGTAATTTCATACGCACAAGCGTATATTAAATTTGTTATGACAGGCTCTGTGGCGTAGCGGTAGTGAACGTGGCAGCTACGCAGGAGGCGCGGGTTCGATCCCCGCTCAGTGCAAATATTTGTATCCATGAATTAGGTATTTGCATTGGTCTGGTCGTGCCTCGGAGAGCACGTTAAGCCGTCGGTCCCGGTTGTCATACGAACATCTATGGCAGTCTTTACGGGTAGTTGGAGCCTTAAAAAGTCCAACAAGTGGTCTAGCTGCAATACTTCGATATAGCCTTTGGGCCTTGGATGTCAGATGGCAGTCGCTTCACAGAAAATAGGTTAGCCAATAGGTTTAGCCAAATCCCTTAAGGGGTTGTAGATATCAAATAACGAAATATGCCGATACAAACTAGGCCACTTAGCTACTAATAGAATTGTAATGACGAATGACAGAATAGTCCTTTCAGTGTTATCAAATCACGCTAAATTGACTTTGATGTACAATAAAACAGTTCAAATTTGACAGTGACAACCGCATATCCGTGTTTAGCCATTTTATGGATTCGTAGGCATACTGATATATAAGAATAAAAAGCTATAGGTACGTATTGTGTAGATACATATTGCATTCACATTGAATGACCATACGATAGTTTTTCCAAAATTTTCCGGCTGTTGAACAATTACCCGCTCATAACCTTTCAACGATCCCAATTGGAAATCTGAGGCGAATTTGTTGCGGTCGCCAGTACATTTGGCGGATTACGGGACGGGCGCAATATCGGTATCGGTTGTTCGGGATAGTCGTATGCCAAAAGCATTCAGGCGTAAAATGAAAGAGGCTCAGAGTGAATTGGTGTGTGATAGCAAAAAAAACATTTTAAATTCACCATTCAGTGTCAAGCGTTGGTGAATGGTGTGGATTATTGATTTAGTGTGACTTTGTGTAGTATTTGACAGCCTCCGTGGCGTGGCGGTAGTGCACGCGACTGCCATTCCTGAGGCGCGGGTTCGATTCCCGCTCAGTGCAAATATTTGTATGCATGAATATGGTTATTTGCATTGGTCTGGGTGTTTCTATATATAATATGTATGTATTTACAAAAAAACAAGTATATAAGTATGTTTATCCGCATTACCGTGGGTCTAGATAGCGTTGTGTAGAATGTGGAATATTTATGTATGTGGAATATTTATTTATTTAGTTGCTGTTGTAAAAAGGCTCGTTTAGTCGCCTCGAATATACGATTCTCGATAGGAGAGAAACAATTTGCATGGTCTAAACACTCACAGAAGCAATAGAATCGTCTCGTCGCGTCGTTGCAAACATACAACGGATTTATCGAACATTGAATTTCTTATACTGCTAAAGTACTTAGTAGGTAGTAGATTGGAACACCGGATATATATGAGGCCCCCATTACTATTTATAAACTTCTTCAAGTTAATGTCGATATTAACTTTAAAGGTACTAATACCTCAATTTTATTTCGATGCGTACCTACGTGCCGGAAAAAATATGATCTCCGCCTGCAACATAGAGATTAATGTTATTTGGAAAGTTTATTCCTATTCTATTCATATCATAGCTCTATACAGTGGCATCAGTCATCTTAAACCCTAAACTGCTACGGTTTCGCAGCAATTAAAAGAAACTGCAAGTATCACAGAGTCTTGAACATTGTTCTTTTGTTCACAGGCCCTACTACAGGCGCATGATGTGGTCGCCCGTGAGGTGTACGGTGAGGAGTCGCTGCGTGCGTCACCACCGCCAGTCAACGGCCGTACTACAGCACCACCGCCAGAAGATGAGGACGATACCGAGCCGGAGTTTGAGAACGTGACCAGGGTGCGCCTCGTGCAATTCCAGAAGAATACTGATGAACCGATGGTAGGAGTTTTTTTGTATTATTTTACTTACAACAAACTTAAATTCGTAACGCTATTCTTGTTACCATGTAACCACGCAAATCGCATATAACAGAACGCGTTTCGCAAATTCCCGGGGACATTAAACAAATCCTGGCCATAAACCCACTAAAATCAAATATATCTTTAAAGCCCGTTCACTAGCTACGAACGAACCAAATATCCCACAAGCATCATTTTTACCCGACTACGGCGAAGCCAAAAGGAGGGTTATGATTTTGACAGGCTATGTATGTATGTATGTATGTATGTATGTTCATTTGTTCCCTCATAGCACCTCAACTACTGATTAGAACTGGACAAATGAGGTATCGTTACAAGCGGCTTTATTTTCCGATGGTTATAGGCTATATGACGTGTCACTCAATCTTGTGTGGCGCCCTCTAGCGCTCATAAGGTACTATGTAAAAAAATAAATTTGAGTTAAATATGCCGTGATTGGTATCAAATGAAAGGGCTTCATAAGCACATTTCAAATATGTATAAATTATTAGCTTTACCTTGCCCCAAAATAATATAAATAAAAAATAAAGTTTAAAACTAAAACCCGACTACCGAAAAATGACGCTCTAAAAGTAACAATAACAAATATATCGCGATAGAATCCGTAAAAAGTGGTTTTATTTCAATGAATGAGGCGGTTGGCACACTGCGACGCTCAACGCGGCGTCGTTCGTCGACGCGCGTGGACGCGAGAGAGCTAGTATAGTCAGAGAGATTTAGAATTTTTTTGGCAGGTAGGTGTGTGAAGTAATCTAAAATTTTTAGAAAAGTAAAGTAAAGCCATCCGAACCATTAGCTCGATAGCCCAGACTTTATTAACGCTAGAGATGAAAAGAAAATGATTAGAAGTGCAAGCTATTTTCGACTTATTGACATGACATAGTAACTATTTTTTTTTTCTTATATTCGCGATCAGCGTCGTCTATTAACGCGAAAAGAGACGTAACTAAGAAAATGCCATTTAGGTTGAAAGTCGCTTGCAGTCTCTGCGTGTTCCGATAACGAGCCAAAACAGTGGTGTCGGCTCCAATACCCGATATTGGGCATCGATATTTGACTTCCTCCGATCTCGGGTATCGGATATTTGATATCGGACGTCAGTTGATGTGAAAGCGCTCTAAATTTGCCGTTAAATAGTCATGTTGCATTGCAATAATATTAATTTAAAATTCGTCTCAATTCCTACACAGAAATTTCTAACAGCTCTCGGACTAAAAATCCCTCGAAAAACACGCGCGTGAATGCAGATTTCAGTGTGCCATACCTCGCGTTTTCTGCTTGTACGCGCGTATTCTGCGACAACGCGCGTCATTGCGTTGTCAGTGTGTGGGACCCCGCGTTTTTCTATACAAAATGAGCTCCGTAGAGGCGACGAGCGCGACGCCGCGTCGACGCAACAACGCTCGACGCCGCGTCGCGCGTCGCAGTGTGCCAATCGCCTGACATTCGCGTAAACTTCAGAAAATATCATTTAGAGCGTCATTTTTCGGTAGTCGGGTTTTAGTTTTATAAACTTTATTTTTAGCGCTGTCCTAAAATTACTGAACAGCGCATAAAGCAAAGTGTACCTACTATAGCTTAGAATAGCAAGATAGTACTAAAATAAAAGCAATAAATAAGGATAAGACAACACCCAACCGAGTTTAACGCCTCGTCTAAGCTGAATCTCAAACAGTTTCAGAGTAATATTGGTGTGCACTGTGTGTACATTAACGCTACTTTGCACCGCGTGTAGACACTCTGTGCTTGGTGCTAATTTAGTAGTTTACGTGTCTCAGCATTTGTGCGAGTACACAAGTAGGAATGGCACTCAAAATGCACTCACGGTTTAGCAAGATAACACGCTGTGCATTATTAACGTCATGGTGTTTAAAAAAAAATTAATTATAATATTTCCTTCTAGATTTTTTGGGACTTGCAATATAATATTGTAGTTACTTCTTAAGAAGGTACTTATTAAGTACTAGCTTTTGCCGTGGATGCCGCGTGGATGTCCGTTCCCGGCAATTATTCGAATTTTTTTCGCCGTAACAAGCATCCTTGAACTTTAACGAACATTAAAAAAAAAAATTGGCCAAATTGGTCCAGGCGTTGTTGAGTTATGCGCTTACCAACATATTTAGCCATTCATTTTTATATTATAGACATACCATTAAGATAATATACAGTAACAGTGTGATGCAAGATAGTTAAAGAAAGTTAAAGAAATAATATCCAAATCCACAGCCATTACGGTATATCATGCGTATGTCTGTTCCATTATCAGGTACGGCATTATTGTCTGGGGAAACTCTTCTGAAATTTCACGGGTCTTTATAGCTCAAAAGAGGTGTATTCGAGCTATATTTGGTATGGCTTGGACTGACTCCTGCTTACCTATATTCAAAGCCAATAAACTTTTAACTGTACCATGTATTTATAT
Organism: Eilema sororculum; assembly: GCA_914829495.1. Taxonomy (NCBI): domain Eukaryota; kingdom Metazoa; phylum Arthropoda; class Insecta; order Lepidoptera; family Erebidae; genus Eilema; species Eilema sororculum. Next base: position 6,482,387 of record OU618545.1, on the reverse strand, counting down.
ATATGAATGTGCTATTTTTGTGAAAAACAATATATCACTGTTCAAAAAAAGGAACAACTTTAATAAAAGGAAAGTTACACACATGCCACTTGAGATGCCGGTACCTAGGTTAGAAATATTTAGAAATAGTTGTGTTTATATGGCTCCATTAATTTATAACTCATTGCCAGAGTCGATTATAGACCTGCCTTATAGGAAATTTTGTGTTGCATTACATAAATGGTTGGTTGACGAAACCTTTTATACTGTGGAAGACTTTTTAAAGAAGTATGCATGTCATTCGTACCACTGCAGAAATGCGTTGTAGCAGACACTGCATAAACAAATACTATAAAAAAAATCTATAATAAATTAAATTGATAGATGTGACTATGACCCACTACATATTTAGGATTGTAATAACTCTTGACATTCATCACTATTTTATTATTGCTTGTCAAATTTCTTATGCATGTAATAGTTTTAATAACAAATTAAATTGTTAATTGAAAATTTGCATGCTGCAGTAGGCAGCTAAACATGCTGTGCTTATACACATTGTAAGATCCATGTTACCATGTTTAAAGGCAAATAAATTATTCTTATTCTTATTCTTATTCTATTCTATAAGGCGCCTCGCCTATTAAGATACGCGTCCATTAGACCGCCCCGGACGCACCGCACGCACGACACGATACGGATTAAACTGATTTGCCGATGGCATACGTCCAATGCAGATACTGGACGCAGCGCTATGTAATCAAACTAATATCCGTTGCGTGCCGTGCGTGCGGTGCGTCAGGCGCGGGCCAATGGACGCGTACCTTCAGTGTATAAGTACAGTCTGATACATAAACTTCACAGAATTTAGTACATATTACTTCGATGCACAAAACAACCGTGACAATGAAAAGATTCGACAATTGAGTGGATGTACACACACACACATACATACAAACAATATCTTACCCTAAACGTATAGGTATCCTGTTCCCTAACGCCATGGGCAAAAATTGCCCTTCACTAATAATATTTCATATCTATCGTAATATTCGTATAATTCGAGTGACCCGGACACCATACTCGCAAGGGTACTTATGCAGTGTGCTCACGAATCCTGTCCAATATTGACACGGCTTTCATATTCGGCAATTCAAGAGACCAATCGCATCTCCATGGAAAGTGCCCAAGAAGGGCAACAGCACCATCCCGGCCATTACAGGCCTATCTTCATTTTATATTACCTCCCTTTTCTCGGAGGCAATGGCACGTGTAATTAACATACAGCCCCTGAGACACCTTTAAGGACATAACCTATTCATTGACCGATAATACGGGTTCAAACACAGTTATGTAACCAGTGATCTACATGTGTACCTCATACATCGACAGTCCAGTGCCTTAAGCTTCTACTACTCTTGTACGGTGTGTAGGCACGGTCGTCAGTGTTGTATGTAGTACTGCGAAAGCTTGTTACAGCCACGGCACACACGGTGGCGGAACCGTGCCGTTGTTATTAACCCTTGTGTCGTGTGCAGTTTTGTGCACCGGCGATTTTACGGCGATAAAACGTGTGTAAGGTCCTTAAGGCCCTCTTCTTACTCACTTCCCGAGTTTCCTCTAATTTTATTAAACCGAAAACACCTTTATTTTTGTTATTGAACATCTATTTTTAATGTTTTCTGGCAAATAAGGCTAAAAAGGATAAAGGTCACGGTAGGGCAAACCACTTTTGGAATATGCGAGTAAATATTTGTTCACAACTCCGCGTAGGATTCCATTATCCGGAACTGTGTTAACACATTTGTGTGTAGATGAAATATCTATTGGTTGGTGGTAGCAGATGTGTCGATATCCGCTGGAGAACAATGATCAGAAAATACGCGATTCACGTATTGTTTTGTCATCGTCATTTGCCTGCATCAGTATCTAGTTGCAATTGTTCCTACCATTGAGAGGTGTGCCACAGGGTGGAGACGAAGCTATTTGGGTCATACCTCCCAGTCCCCTATTTGGTAATGATTACACAGTGATGGAATTAAAAAAGGTAATTAATCAATAAATCAAATTAGCCTATTGCAGTCCAATAAAGTTAAATAATTTCTTTTTCAAGGGCATAACGCTGAAAATAGCAGACGACGGCCGGTGCATCGTAGCACGTATCATGCACGGTGGAATGATACACAGACAGGCGACCCTCCACGTAGGGGACGAGATCAAAGAGATCAATGGCACGCCAGTTGCGAACCAGTCGGTAGCGCAACTCCAGAGAATGCTGGTATGTATTTCCACTTTATATTTTGCAGCATTATGGGTTTCTTCAGAATAAGATGGCAATGCCAAAACCTTCAGCGCCAACAACTCTTTTGATGTTCACTTACAAACATTCGCTGATTGACGCACAAGGTTCTCTAGTGCTGGTTTTCCTCTTGGGATTGGGAGATCTAACTGCAATCTCTCCCATAAAAGCCATAGTCAAATCAATAGGAGGAAAAGGAATGAGGGATCCTCGGACTCCACAGGGGAAAACCTAGAGTGAAATTGGAAACAATGCTAGGATTATGATAATTAGGTTTAATATTTTGTTAAATAAATATCCTCTTGACTTTACCGCAAGTTACGTTAAAATTAATGTTCCGATGCCTACTTTATACTATTTCCCAACCGTGAATGTTCTACCTTATAGTATTGGCAAGGCGAAGACAAAAACCTGTAAATATGTATGGTGACTTAACATTCATTGCTTATACCGTGACTGGTGTCGAGCTAAAATCGATTGTATCAACCTTTTTGGTGATAGGGGAACATGGGAATTAATGTATATTGATAGATGTTAATTTCAAGAACTACACTCATATAAAGGAAAATATCTGCCAGTGTACCTATTTATTTACGTTCAAAGGAAATTATACTTGAAGAATACTCATCAAGTATAATATCTACACAATAATACTATTGTATCCCAATCTTATGTTATTAGGATATATCTCTATTTCTTTAAATTCAACATATACAAATCAAGTATCGTGGCGCTAGTATAAAAAGCAAAAATCAGTTTATGTATGCCATGAGCTTCTTAAAGAAAGGAAAGAAAAGAAACTGGAACTCCCTGCTAGCTCACGAGTTTCCTTCTTCTACAGTCCCGGGTCCTTTAAGCGGGGCGTGAAAAGGCATCTGATGAGGCCTTCAAGCTGAGTGCCACCACTGTTAACATGGTACATGTTTACGATGATGACCCTCTTTCCGAGACTGTGCCTTTAGCTTAACATTAGGCTAGGTGAAGTCAAATTGATGTGTCCTTCTATAAAAAAACCTTTTTCAATTCTGTTTATTATTTAAATGCGTCAATAAAATTATATTTTTGTCTACTTCCCCTAACTGCTGCCCCGGTTCTCAACTGACTAGACTGGCCTCAATGAACAATTTTATTGGCCTTTTTGTAGTCTATTTGTGTACAAACATGTTGAACTAACCTAATTATATTATGTTTATGATTGAGTAGCCAGTAGAGCAAGCATTAAATTTCCAAGCTTGTTTGTCGTCCTGATATTCTTGTATTTTATAATATCCTTTTGGCAAAGTTTCGGTTTCATTAAACTTTCGAATTTATTTATGGGCAAATTTATATTTTCAAAGAACCTTATTGTAGAATCATATACAAATTAAAAGTAGGTATAAGAATAAATGGCTTATCTTGTTGAGTCATTTATCAAGGTTGTTATTGTGTCAAGTCTAGTGTATAAATTTTATGTCTATTACGAAATTGGATAGGTATATTTTTTCATACATATTTTAGTTAAACTTTTCTTGGAAGGACATTCATAGTTCAAATTAAAGATAGTTATTTGCTAAATATACATTGGCCTGAGTTACAAAGTCGTATATGGGAATCTGAAGGCATTTTAAAATTTTCATGTGATGTATTTATCCGTTTATTGTTTATTATTTATCCATTGGGACCTAAACATAAACTGGCGAAATGTGGGTGCTAGCACCTCTGCCCTACCCCTTCGGGGAATACAGGCGTGAGTTCATGTTATGTTTTTTTTATCCTTTAGTAACGGAGAAAGAAAACAAGTATCACTATCCCATCTTATCCGAAGAGTGTCGTAAGAGGCGACTAACGGAAAATATGCAGAAATTAAACCCAGTACAACCCAGTGTGGATACTGGACTGCGATAGGCTATTCGATTGATTGATATTTATTGATAAATATACAGGGTGTATTTTTGAAACGGGGCAGTAAGGGCAAGTACCTTAACCGTTGCAGTTTTGCTGTAACTGCAACGGTAAAGGTAATTGCCCTTACTGCCCCGTTTCAAAAATACACCCTGTATAACCATTTATTGGTAACATAGAAACATTTATTGAAACTTATTTAATATCCTAAATTGCAATTTCCAGCGTGAAGCTCGAGGATCGGTGACATTTAAGATCGTACCTTCATACCGCTCAGCGCCCCCACCCTGCGAGGTAACACCCTTACATTTATTTGCCAATGCTCCTACGGATAAAAATAATCTTTGGTACCTACAACCCCGAGTTATAGTCAGTGTGGTTTTGAAAAGTAGATGTACTAGTAGCTATTAACACTAGTTTGGATTAAACACTCAATTAAAAATATACGTAAATATTGTTTTTTGAATAACACAATAGTTTAGTAGTGTGTTGTAACGCTTGTTTTAAACTAAAATAGTAAAAGTCGACAAGCGCACACAAAATTCTGTAAATGCTTGTGTTAGGCCCGTGCTCTAGAACCATACTCAGTCAAGAATCTCGACTTGAAATTAGTTTTAATCACATATTGTATTATAGAACTAAAGTTAAGTGCAGATTTTATGAACGTAACTGAGTGTTCACAGAATCTTCGCTCTAGTTTAGTTTTCAAATACAATCTTCTACGACCGTTTGGTGAGGTTGGACTCTCCCCGGGATAAAGACTTAAAACTAGTTTCAGGTCGAGATTCATGACTGAGTATCGTAATAGAAAAGGCCTGAGAACAAAATTGGTGTTGTAATTGGAAAAGTGAATAAAATTGTTGTATTTTTGTTCCGACTAGCTTTTCCGGATAAAGCCTTCGCCCGTGCTAGTAAGTAGCGAGATCAGAACTGTTGCTACTTTGTGTTATGTTATTTGTCTTTTGTTGTGTAAGGGCGTCTCCACACCTCTGGTTTTGGCCAGCTCCGGATAAATTCAAACGCTTGAAATGCTTTTCGACTGGGTATAGTTATAAAGTACCCTGCATCAAACAGTAAGATATAACTATTATGTAATTTATGTCTTTAAAAGCTATGAAACACACATTATCGCCCAATTTTTTTACCATGTGACAGTGTTTTACTGCGCATTTTCGTGTATTTCGAGAAGATTTAGACTAATAAATAAGTAGATGTTATTGGAAAATCAAAGACCTATTTATTTTAATAGAAACGAAATCTAAACAGAATTTATTACCTGAATTTCATTATGAGCTGTTTGCCGGGTGTTTAAACGGACTGGACTTGACCTGCATGTCTGTGGCCGCCCTAATGTTATTATATGTCACCTGGGCATGGCTGACCCCGCGATTTCCTGATTCTGTGCGCTTGTTGTTCTTTTGTCATCGCACAACCATCTCATATCTCTTTCGCACTATCATCTGCCCCCTAGACAAGTGGCAATTAGTTAGCCCACGTATTGTAGAATAGAATGATGAATTTATGGAATTCACACGTATTTTATGACACTCTATGTACCTAAAGTAAAGCCAATGAGAAGAGAGAAAAAAGGTAAACAAAGCGACCGTTACTGAGTTACGTTGCGATAACTAGCGATCATTTTCTCTGTCCTTGTCGCACACGTCACTCGTACGTGACAATGGCCGAGCGACAGCTATTGTTGCGTGTTTCGTAGTACAGGAAAGTTGTCAGCACAGAGCGGTTCTAAACTGTCAGATCCGCCATCTTATGAGCAATTTCATTCGTGTCTGGAATTGAAATTTCATTCCGTTTGAACAGCTGAAACTTTGTTTACCGAGAGAAAAAAGCTCTCGGTTCGTTGGCTTTTCTTTAGGTCAATCTCATATATTGATAATAGAACGTACCTATTGCCACTTGTCTAGAAGGGCAGTTCTATTTGTGTTTCGTTTACTCGTTCTTTGTTCTGGATTAACTGTTACTAAATCATTAACATTATCAATCATCATCTTGCTTGTTACAAATTATATCATCATTCATCATACATATAGAAATATTCCTATTATATTATGCTCAAGTTCTAGGTACTTATAACATCTTTTCGTGTCTTTTTGTAACGCGTAATAATTGTAAGTTAAAAGTATTGATAATTAAATTATTCTACTAAATTCTACACAGCGTCACCTTGAAGCCAAAGTACCTAAGGATAGCTTAACTTACTTGAGTTATGGTTCAAGAATTCAGATGTACATTTATGTACTTAGATATACATATCTTATTTTATTATAATTATTATATTATAATAATTATCATCTATATTTATAAAAAAACAATTGCTGTCCGTTAGTCTCGCTAAAACTCGAGAATGGCTGAACAGATTTATCTCATCTTGGTCTCGAAATGTTCGTGGAGGTCTAGGGAAGGTTTAAAAGGTGAGAAAAATTCGAATAATTTCCGGGAAAACCCTAAAAACAGCACTTTTCTTTTTCCCTTTCTAAGGCGAAACGAAGTTTACCGGGTCAGCGGAAATGTATTGCTGTCGTTTTAAATTCTGCTTTGAAGAAAGGACATGAAAAGATTATGTACTTACCTTTTTTATTCACCTTATAGATTACATCCTCATATTCATATCAAAGTAGTGGACTCATCCTCATGGAACCTTACGTTATATCTCCTATAATCGCTACAAAGCCCTTATCAGCATGTATTATTTGTTTATTTCAGATATTTGTAAGAGCACAATTCGATTACGACCCGCTCGAAGACGAATTGATACCATGTGCGCAGGCGGGCATTGCATTCAACACTGGAGATATTCTGCAGGTATTTCTTATAGTTACATCAATTGATTAATAGATACTTCAATCTCTTTATATATAAATAAAATTGAAGTACCGTTTGTTTTTGTATGTACTTACTATATCAAAACAAATTTGTATGTCTGTCTTGCTTTTAAGTTTGTTCGGAGTACGAACTCTCCGAATTTATGGGGTCGTTTTGACGGTATTTTCAATGCAGTTGAGTTAGCCTTAAGCAATAAGTCGTAATTTAGGAGAATCATTTTAGAAATAGTAGAAACGGTCATCATCATCATCCACATAAAGACGCTAGTCCTAATTGCATCCGAGGCCCTCGGAGCTCAGGATCCGCATTCCGGCTCTTCCTCCTCCACTTCGCACGATCTTGGACGTCCAAGGTAGTGAGACCGTTTGCACGCATGTCACCCTCCACGACGCCAAGCCAGCACTTCCTGGGCCTACCCCTTCTACCTGGACCCGGTGGGGGTGCCATTGCCAGGCATAGTAGAAACGGTATTTAAGTATTTCGAATCCTACAGTTCTTTTTGATGTCACCAGAGGCGGTAGTACTCTTTCCTCATAACATTTTTCAAATCATTCTTGTAACAAACCAAAAATAGTTTAAACCGTCACAATTTTCCCTGGATTCGATATCCAAACTAGATAAAATATTATCAACCGCCCTCATAGGTTCGAAATTCGAATTACATCGGGAAAAATAAGAACTCAAGTGGAACTTGAAGCCACGGCCTTTCCCTTACAGGGGGAATGCTCTCTTTGTTCAGGTGTGACTCAATAGCTCAGTTGGAAGAGCATTCCCCCTGTACCCAATTGAAAGGTCGTGGGTTCAAGTCCCACTTGAGCTCCTCTTTTTCCCGATGTATTTCAAACTTAAAACTCAGCATAATAAATGCTAATAATTTCATTCAAGTCCTCACAGGGAAGTGAATTCGTTCCAGATCATTAGCAAAGACGATTCGCACTGGTGGCAAGCTCGGAAGGACGCCTCGGGAGGCTCGGCCGGCCTCATCCCGAGTCCCGAGCTGCAGGAGTGGCGCGCTGCCTGTGCCGCCGCCGAACGGTCCACCACCGACCAAGGTAAACATTATAGTAGTACTTCTGCTTCTACCTCTCCTTACCCACAACTAAGTATATTGACTGCCTCTGTGGCGTGGCGGTAGTGAACGTGACTCGATCCCCAATCAATGCAAATATTTGTATGCATGAATATAGCTATTTGCATTGGTCTGGGTGTTTCTATGTATAATATGTATGTATTTACAACAAAGAAAAAGTATATAAGTATTCGCATTCTAGATTCCATTACACAAGCTAATTATGCTTACCATGGGTCTAGCGTTGTGTAGAATGTTGTGAAATATTTATTTATTTATCTTGGACCTAAATGGATGGATGTATTTTAAAGATATCATGGGTTGCTATGGCGGTAAACGATCAAAACCAAGTATAGAATACAAAATAATCCGCGCGCACCAGGACCTTTTATGTCTGGCGTAAATCGCCAGACATAAAAGGATATATGTTTTGAACTATACTTGGCTATCGGTTTATTATCTCCTTGCCGACAACTAGGATTGAGGATAAGTTCCTCTAAACTTTTATGAGTTTTTACCATTATTCCTAAGATCATCGAATTATACCGGTAAAATTATACCGGTAAAATATATGTTGTTGCAAACAGTTTTTTACCGTTATAAGTGTATTTAGTAGCTTGCGGAGGACCAGCTATTGTAAAGGATAAATGAAATAGAAATACCCAAGTATTTCTATTTGATTTATCCTTTACAATAGCAACAACACTTATTAGGAAGTATACAATATATATTATTTATAGTTTTACCGATGTAGGTATGTTTAACTAAGTAAGACTTATAATAATTAATAATATAGGTACTGCAGTTAAATCAATAAATAAGTAAAAAAACATACGATATGTAATATTTAAAATGTTGGATTTATTAAATTTTGTAAACGGTGCTACACAGCCTCCATTAATTCACAACACAACCTTAGTGCATTTACGTGAAGAAAAAAAATTGTTTGCTTTTTAATGTGGATTTTATTTTCCTGATTGAAGTGCTTTAAATGTTAGAATGAGTTTAATGTTTAGGTTTAGGTATAATTATATTCTTGTCATGTTCGATGTTAGCATTAGGACATTATTTTCTCAGTAGGTACACTTACAGGGGGTCGTGTTTATTGATTCAAGTATGTCAGAATGGCTCCAATATGTCAGAATGGACCAAATATGTCAGAATGTATCAAGTATGTCAGAATGGTAAAGAACAATGTAATTTTCCCATTTTTAGACATATACTAAGAAAGACGTTGCCATTGTAATATTATTATGACACAATTGAATTTATAGACTCTGCTTCTTAGAACGTTTCCCAAATATTATTGTTATGGCTCGTGTATGCCTTAAAATACCACTATCCCGACTCTATTTTGTACATATTTCATATTTCTCACTTTCAGCAATTCAACCAACATTGGTACGCGAGCCGTTACATTAACAATGCATTTAATTTAATTGATGTTATATGTATATGAATGTATGTTTCATAATAGGTATGCCCCTTAATCAGATAATATTAACACTTTCAATGGTTACCACAATAATCAGAATTATAGGTTCAGATTAGGCTGTCACAATTTCTCTTGGATTACGTATGAACTATTGTATTTGTTGATATAGAGGTTGAATTGACATCCACATCCATCTAAAGGTCAGTTTCAAATTCAAATAACGTACAAGTATCTGAAGCCGACTTTTTGCATTCTTAACATTGATGAAACAAGTTCCTAAAACTACAATATGTTTCATTAGATATAACCATATTGTATTCATTAGTATACAATAATGTAATAACTGTATCATTGTCTCCATAACTTACATTAAAATTTCATGTTGTGCTTGCGAATCATCATTGGACGAAGCAGTCGGTATGTAAAATTGCTTATTTTATTAAAAATATAAACTTCAATACATAAGTGTTATTCAAATTGTACCTCTTCCAATTGTGCATGGTACAAACCAAGGTGTAACAGCCCCAATAAACTTAATATCTATATATGTACCTATACATGTAGTAGGTGTGTATTTAGTTGATCTTTGTTATCTCATGATCATAAAATCTTTGCTAGTGGAAAATAAATGTCAGAAATGTATAGTAATCGGCTCTTAATTTGATCGATTATGATAAATAACAATAGCAGCCAAAATTTCCTGTAGATCTAAAATAAGTTACTTAAGAAGCTATACCATGCAAATTATCTTAACGTGAGTTATTATAAAACAACTAACTCACGGCGTTGAAATGTAAATAATTATTCATATATAGCAACACTTATTCTGTGCTTATCTACCCTCTGTCCCACTTATAAAATTTAATCATAATTTTTACTAAGCAACAATATGTTAGAAGTATGGTTACGATTGCATAAAATAATATTTAAAATCAGCTCTTGATAAGAAATGATCCCGCATTGCGTGTGCCCTATATCGAGTGTAAATACCGGCAAACACCTTGAACATAAGTTGAATCTATAGTGTATGTGCACGTAAAGTACTAGTACAGTAGGTACCTACAGACCAATCAAAACCCCAGTTAAAGGATTAACCAACTAATGACGTCAGTGATAGGTTGCAACTCGTACTACCACAAAAAAACTTTTTTTGGTGCGGAAATCCACCCCACCGCTGGCTAGCCGATCAAACCGCATGTCTCGGGACTCAGATTAAGGTTAAGGCCGGGGCTTAAGGTGGCTCATAAGGTATTTCCCTCGCATCTCGGAAGTCCTGGAGCCATCTCTGATTGCGAGTCACTCACACCGGTGGGGACTCACCCACCGGTGTGAGACGGTGTCCTCATCTGCCCAGGGCAAGATGCCTTTCTCCTCTGGGAACCTCTGTCAAAATACCAACGCCTACCTTGCTAAGCTAGAGTACTTAACTACATTTTCAAGTTGTTTGCCGGTCATTATAGTAGACAGTGCCAGTATACCATCCGTTCTGTATGCATGACCCGTGTTGTAATGTTATGCGGCTAGGAGCCGAGGGCTGCGTGTCCCATACCGACGGTTGTGAGAACACAGGTATTTGTCCATCTATGTTCATTTTTACGCTAATACGTACCACAGCATTCCCCAACCTGGACTCGTAACTTCAGTATAAATCTGTATCAATACTGAGTGCCTAGTGCGGGATTTTTCTCACATTTACCGGTGACGAGTCAAAACTATTTTATAAGTTAGCCGCCAGGTAGCGCTAATTTAATATCATACAAGTAACCGTTTTCTCCTTATCAGTGAACTCGCACTACGCACTCTGATGTAGGTATTCTAAAGTAAAAGTACTACAACAACATGAGTTGATAGTTGTAAGGTTGGGTTAAGCTGATGTACTGATTATAAACCTGGTTTCATAGAATATTCTGGCCTATTTTAAACTCTTAAAATTGAACTACCTGACTGACTGTTTAGGTAGTTATTGCTAAATCCATATCCAATCCATATCCATATCCAATAAATAAAAGTTATTGCTACATACTACTTATGTTACTCTTCCTCTGACCAGAGGAAGAGTAACATAAGTAGGATGTAGGTACTGCTGTTAAAATCAGTTACGAGTTATTCTATGAAATCAAATTAATTTGTAGAGTTGATGTCAGTTCTTAAATCGATGTTTAGTGAGTGTTAGACCGTGTAATATGTGTTTTTATTCTTTCGTTGTCTTAGTATCCTTCATTTTGATCGTACAATAATTTAAGATATAATTTTTTATGAATTTTAAAATTATGCTGTTATATTTAGCATTGAATTTTAATTTGATAAAAAATAGGTTTGACTGGCGCTCTTATCCAGTCTGGGGAAGTCTGTGTTATACGTCTGTCCGTATTCAATACTGGTTACGAATTTAGGCGTTGGAAAGACTGGACGCATTTGTATAATACTTTTTCTTTGAATTTGACAGCTTAGACCAAATATCTGTACTGATTTGAATGATATTCAATGGTTTCGTGCTGCAGGTAGGTATTTAGGAAAAAAATGATTTCAATTGTTATGTACACGTTTTTTGAGTATCAGTTTTGTATATCTTTAATCTGTAAACGAAGCAGGTTACAGGTAAAATATGGTCAATTGCATGTATAGAAATGAATACTTATTTTATTTTTTACTCTTTATTAAAAATAAAAATAAACAACAAGGCACTTTTCTAAAATAAATAGGTACCGCAGCATGTTGTTAAAATAAAAAATTATAATTCTAATATATAGCATAAAGATCGTTTTTTTTCTCTAGCAACATTTTTCCATAAATATTGCCAACCTAAATTATATTGTACTGTTTGTTTCAGTGAATTGTTCCATATTTGGACGTAAGAAGAAACAGTCGAAGGACAAATATTTAGCCAAACACAACGCCGTGTTCGATCAACTAGATGTCGTTACTTACGAAGAAGTTGTCAAATTACCCTGTAAGTTTACTAAAAATATTATTCTGAATACGTTATTAATTTAGGGTGTATTTCAAAATCCTGTTAATGATATGAATTATTTTGTTACATTGCATTTAGCTCAGGAATTGGGGGGGAATCATAAACCTGCTAAAAATGTGCAGTCCTTATTTCTAGTAAACATTGTAAGGCGTTATTAAAGATGGTGCGAGTTTCTCGGACATTCGCGTCGATAAAGTCGTATGCTATAATTACCAGCAATAATCGCCGTATCAAAATGTCTACACGCTCAATTTTCGCATACGATTAGGTATATCATACGAATTTTGCAAGTGACATTTCACTTTATGCCTTAAGTCATTGCTTTAAAATTCTATTTAGACTGACACTATCAATATTCAATTGCGAGGCGCTTCTCGCCAGGCGAGGACGAGCGAGCGACTATTGCTTCTGTGACTTTTTAGACGATGTAACTTTTTTCTCTCCATTTAAGAATCGTATATTCGAGGTGATAAACTCGCCCCGTCTAAATGACGCTTAATAAAATTAAATTTTTTAATGTTATTTTATGGAAAATATGTTCTTGTACTTTCAGCATTCCAAAGAAAGACCATCGTTCTTTTGGGCGCTCACGGCGTCGGTCGCCGCCATATAAAGAACACATTGATATCGCGCCACCCAGATCAATACGCTTACCCTATACCACGTAAGTTCACATAATGTTTGAGAATGGATGTATGGAAAGAATATTTGTAACTCAATCACACCAGGACGGCTTAACGAATCTGTATTCTATATATCACTGACATAGGTTCCTGAAAGAAAGAACGGAATTAGTATCTCACGCGCGCGGAATCCGGGGCAATCAGCAAACAATTTATAAGATGTCCATCAATCATCATTTCGTTTGGCCTCTGCTCGAGTCCTCATATGTCGACGTCCAGTTGGCGAAGCCAGTCTATTGCTGCCGGTGTGAGTTAATGAAGCTCACGCATTCCTCCGGAGAAACGACGTAGTGGACACTCCTCTGCTATATGCATCGTTGTCTGCTTTGGAGCTCCACAATCACAGTCCGGCGCTTCTTTAAGTCCCCACTTGTGAAGATGGTAATTGCATCTTCCGTGTCCAGTTCTGAACCGGTTGACCCTTGACCACACCGTGCGACTACTGTCAAAACCGGGCTTAGTGGTGGAGTCAGGTCCTTCCAGGGATGGTGCTGAAACGCCTCCCACGACGCCCGCTACTTCTCTCCAAGGTCGTATTACAGATACCATCACACGTACGTATAACTTACTTAATGTTTCTATTTCAGATACGACTAGGCCATCTAGAGCTGATGAAGAAAACGGCAGAAACTACTACTTTGTATCACATGAAGAGATGATGGCTGATATAGCCGCTAACGAATATTTAGAATATGGTTAGTATATTTACTTCATTCTTATCCACTGCCGCAATGTATCCCAATCCTCCGACTTCCGTATACAGTCAGTGCCAGTTGAAATTATGAGGTCATCTTATTAAAGTAATAATACTTGTTCAAATCTTATACTTAATATTACAGATACTTTTTATTCTTTATTATTAAATTATCTCTAGTCCTTACAAATCTCATGAGCTCTCTCCATCGTCATTAAATCATTGTCTTTTGACTTAGGACGGTTTTGATCTATGTTTAATTTAAAAATAGTGTCAACTCTGTTTGTAAATATCTTTGTCTCTGTGAAATACATAGTCTCGAAAAACATTACCCTCCTTCCTTCGGCAGTCGTCTAAAAACACACCACTGCTGTAACTACTTAAAAAAATACCGACCCAATTTGAAACCTCCTCCTTCTTTATGAAGTTGGTTAATAATGATTCTCCCTTTGGCGAGACAAATGTATTCGTAATATTCATCCACATTTAGCCTTATGGAAATAACTATTGTAAAGTGGGAGCGGAAGCGGTGGTAAACTAAACTTAAGTAGAATTTCGACCTCAATAAAAAACAATTGGGATCCTATAGTTAAAATAAATTATCTAACCGAGCTTATTAAATTAAGAATGGTAAAAGAGCGGTGAAAATTGCGTCGGTGCTTATTTTATAGTTTTTATTTATTTTTAATCATCCACCCAACCTTAGTAACTGATTTGACTATTAAATTTTATGACGTCACTAAAACGTCGGTAGCTTAGTGGTTAAGGAGTCGGCCTTACGATCGAGAAGTCCCGGGTTCGAATCTGGGCCATTTCACTACCGACGTGAACCTATCCCTAGCACAAGCAATTTAGCTTAATTGGAGGGGCTAGAGGGAATATTAGTAACTTCGGTTCTAATATTATTTAAAAAAAAACTTTTCATACAAGTTACCTTATAACTTATCGGTTTGATCGTATTGTTCAAGATTGAGATTGAATGTGTGTATTTATCGCAGCTTCATAAGTGCCCGGTTAATGGCAATAGGCTCGCCACCTATCACATTGGGACCTAAACATAAACTTTCGAAATGTGGGTGCTAGCACCTCTGCCTACCCCTTCGGGGAATACAGTCGTGAGTTTATGTTATGTTATGTAATGAGATTGAATGAGTTTGTGTTTGGCAGGTACCCACGAGGACGCGATGTACGGCACGAAGCTGGAGACGATAAGGCGCATCCACTCGGAGCGGCGCATCGCCATCCTCGACGTGGAGCCGCAGGCGCTCAAGATCCTGCGCACGGCCGAGTTCGCGCCCTACGTCGTGTTCATCGCCGCGCCGCCGCTCAACAACGTGGCCGATGTAACTATACACACTACACATCATAACATTAATCTAAACACCTCTAGGTTTCTTAGAAGGCGGTACAATATACTCGTCTCTCCCCTACTAAAGTAAAGCCAACGAAGCGAGAGAAAAAGGGTAAACAAAGTTTCAGCGGTTCCAAACATTTATCACTTCAAACGCATTCCAGACAGCGAATGAAATTGCTCATAAGATGGCGAATCTGACAGTTCAGAACCGCTGTGCTGACAGCTTTTCTGTACTATGAAACATGCAACGACAGCTGTCGCTCGGTCATTGTGGCGTACATGTGATATGTGCGACAAGGACAGAGAAAATAATCGCTAGTTGTCGCAATGTACCTCAGTAATAGTCGCTTTGTTTACCTTTTTTCTCTAGTCTCGTTGGCTTTACTTTGTTTACAAAACCGACCCATTTCCAAAGAATGTCTCATGTGTAAAACATCTCAAATTACAAAAAAAAAATTCTAAATTATTAATAGCTACCCATTTTCAAAGAAATTCCATACAATATCACTAACAGATGATGAGACTTGTAATATATGTCTCTTACATGGAACAACTCATATTGCAATATTATTAGTACTTACTTATATTCAAAGAAATTCTAAGCAGGGAATATCACTTGTAGAAATAATGATCCATATCTGGAACTACTCATATTACAATATTATTAGGACTTGCCCAATTTCATCAGGGTATATCATAAACCGCTGATGACACTTTTATACTCATATGTTAATCAACTCAAAGTACGATAGTTATAAGTACTGTAATCATCTCATTCCTCAACACTTACAGTACGACGGCTCCATCGAGATCCTAGTACGCGAGTCGGAGCAGCTGCGGCGCACATACGGCCACTACTTCGACCTCAACATTGTCAATAACGACATCGACGACACTCTAGCACAACTCGAGGCGGCCCTCGTCCGCCTGCGGTCGGCGCCGCAGTGGGTACCCGTGTCCTGGGTCTACTGACACGCTGACGAAGACGATGACTACCTGTAAGTCTCCAAGAAGGAACGTGGATTTACGAACATTCTCGATTTCAGACTGTTTTTCATGATGATTTGTTTCTATTATGGTTTGACGCTTAGTTTACCCAAACATTTTTTGGAATGACTCAAAATTTTGAGTTAGGTTAGTTTTGTTAAAATGAATTTTGGACTCGAATTCGAAGAAGACTATATTCCAATGTTTTGTGTATAATTTTGATTTTTATTGTGTGACATGTTTGTATACGTGAAGTCCATTTTCCTTCGCTTGCTCATATTAAATTGCTAATTGAGAACAAAGACGGAATAAAATTTCAACAAACTATCAAAATCGTTGTATAAGACAGACACGATAAGGTCTATACAATACTATTTAATAGTTAAGTACAAGGTATTTCACCATTTTGTTCACTATCAATACAACTAAGTATCATATTGTCACGTCACCAGATGTCACTATAAAACTGTTGTCACTTGAATACTTTACTATCCTATTTTGATTAGATAATGCTTGATAGATTGCGCGGTAAGAGACATTATTTTTATCTTAGAGAAATTACAAAGCATAACCATTGCTATGAAATATCTATGAAATTTTTCACTATATAAGTTGTATCACAATCTATTGCAACAAACTAAAAAAATAGATACGATTTAACAGTTCACATTAGTGCTCAGTGCTCCTCCTCTATGCTAAGTAAAATCTCTAAGATATTTGATGTTTTGACATCTAGTTGAGGGGTGCTTAACGACCGAAAAAGCTCAAATTAATGGCATAAAATATATCTTAGTATTTGAATACCTACTCGAATAATTGCTGATCTTTCAAACATACCTGAATTCTTCTAATACAGTTAAAGAAGGATCCAAACTACACTGGCTCTTTACATTTTTTAAATTAAATGTTTTCCTAAATGTGATTTCAGACAGTGGTGGTAAATTCATACCTAAGATAAGCTTAGTCTGCCATTCTTCGTACTTTCCATAAGTTTGGAAAAGAGTTATTTCGGTCGTACAGATCCAAAGTTACAAAATAAATCTTAATTATAATAATATTACATCACAAGTGTCGCTCATTTGCAAGAAGATTGACTTAACTAAAAATCAACAATATTCATTTAATTACGACATCAAAATTCGAAAGGTTATATTTATACCTTATTTATAAGAAGAAGTACGATATAACTGCTGATAAAATAATTGATGATTTAGAGTTATGTCAGTCTTTTCTCATATTAGAGATGTGTTATATTGCTCTAAGCTCATATTATCTTTACTAAAATATTGTCTAAGACTTAAAAGTAAAAGACCTCAGTTATTATAATTTTAACAAGGATTTTTAATGATACAATGTAATTGTTTTACTTATTTATAATATTGTTAACACTAAATAATCACGAATAACTAAAAGTCTTAAATAGCTTGCATTGTTACTTTGGTGCAGTAAAGCTCAATTCACTACATGTGCCAAATGTGTGACAACCAACATTTTAAAGAAAATTAGAATACAATTTTCAAATTCACTTGCACACGTCGCAACACAGAATTTTTGGAACAATGTACATAATTATACATTAGTGATAATTTATAATTAAAAAAATAATTCTCTAGAAATGTACCGTAGCTCAAAATGTTTACTTCGAGATTTAAATTTAAGATCTATTCTACCTTAGTAAACTATTGTAAAATCTTGTCGTTTTCCAACTAAAGAAATTTAAATTATTGCACTGTGTGATAGATTTTTGCAACTGATACACAGGTCATAGAAACTCTCCCTACAAATCGTCTAAATTGAACAATAGACTAATTGACCAATTGAATTGTTTTTTTTAGTGAATTTTAAGACGCTAGCTCAATATAGGTGTTTAAACTATTATATTTACTATGTTGTATTGTTTTGAGATTCCGATATTTCGGCGCTATTGTAAGCACCTTACTTGCAATAACTAGCTCAATACATTATACGACATAGTAGTTGAACAATAACCTTACAAGAGTGAAACCAGGCCACAACCTAGGTCATGCAATGTAATAAATAAAATGAATAACGGTCCGAAAACTATCTGACACAGTGCCCCAATATTTTCTTAGTTGGAAACCGGTCTATTGACTATATCACAGGATTTAGAATTCACAGGGTTGCAAAGATCGGGAATAGTCGTTTATTTTCTTCAAATTAGTTTGTAGTTATTACACTTTTGTATATTGTACTTATTACTTTTCACTTAAAGAGTTATTTGCGAATTATTATTATTAGTGTTTAATTTTAAATGGTGCCATGGTAAACTTATGGTATTATAGGAATGCTGTGAAAATTTTTAGTGTTAGGTTTATTATTGTTTTTGTTGTCACGTGATTTAATCATGTTTATTGGAGTGTATTTTAGTAAGCTATTATTCGGCTTAAAATGAGCTGGTATTAAACTTACAGAGCTTTTATACCCAGAATTTCCTTTCCAAAATTTTGAGGTTCGAGTACCGAACGCTCTGTGAACTGTTTTTCTTTCAAGAAATGGTTCCATATATAGCTGTAAGGGCTCGGAGCTCATATGACACTGTTGCTCCAGTGGACCGTGGCGCCATCTCTGAATTGGTTCCATTAGTTCTTTATTAGACTGGTTGGTTTTGGTATGTGGCGTAAATTGTGAGAAATTAAAGTGCAGATCAGATGCGTACAAATATTTGGCTTGCATCAGAGTGACTAGATTTATTTATAAGGATACTGTTTTACTATCTTTTACTTTTTAAGATTTACAATGTCGTTACAAATGTTCGCCACATACAAGTACATCGTTTAATAGTTTTTTCACACCTGCACTAAAACATTCCTGTATATAAGTATAACGAATGAGTAGTGGAATTTTACTATATAACTCTCACTGTTTCACTGTTTTTACTTTAAACATATTTAGGCTAAGTAGGTTTGTTATAAGGGTTGATTATTATTATTATTATCAAGGGATGTTCAACTTTATAATTATGTTGAATTTATGGAATCACAAAATATATGAGTGCGTATTTTTATTCACTTGATTTCGCAACAAGAGTAATGCGGTATCAAGTGAATAAAAATAGAGATAATGAAACTAAAAGTGAGTAAAGTTTCTTTTTGTGACAAGATGGTCACACTATTTACTTGAAATTCCATAAATATATTTACTAGCCTTGTTAATTGTTATTCTAATTTGCTTTACATACGTTTGCATCTGCTCAAAGGGCGAATCACTTAGAATAAGATATACATAAAATAATTGGCACGTTTGTTATTTTAATATTTTGTTGCGTTTCACTTTTTATTTTACTTAATCTAAGATAATCAATCAATAGTAAAAGAAAGTAGGTAAAATAATAATACAATATTGAATTAATAGTTATTAAATGTAAACGAAACGACGAGGAATATGGCGCGTGGTGAGTAGCACTAATGTCTACGTTTTGTTATGAATGTTCAATGTTGCTAGTTAAAATATTACATTTATTTACAGTAAATACAATATATATAAAATTATGTTGCTTAAAAAAATTGAAGATTTTATTCTATTGGTATGAGAAATTTTATCATCCATAATTTGTTTTCATATATTAGAGATTATACAATATAATTATGTATTTAAAAAACGCGAACGCATAGATATTTTTTGTTAGCTAACCGCCGTTCCCAATAACATAGTTACAGTTAAAGATAGATCGCATCTACGGATAAAGTGCTCGGCTGTTTAAATTTAAAACATAGTAACTCCTAGTTCGCACCAATTTCGAAAAATAAAATCATACCGCGATGCGCTTTCCCACAAAAAAATCTGTTACCATGTTTTGAATTTAAACAGCCGATACGTCAAATTTGACGTAAGTATGTTATTGGGAACGGTCGTTAATTATATTTATACAACGTAAGATGCATTATTTCTAGAGTTGTTTGTTATATCATCAAGATTTGAATTTTCGCGATTACTTTTGAAATATGTAAATAACAATGCTTAATATGGTTACTAAAATATCAAAGCTAATAGGACGTGTACTTCAAAATTGCTAAAGTGAATGAGTTTTAAATGTCCTCATTCATTCACTTGTGAGTGAATTGTGATGACATTTAAAACTCGAAACTCACTATAATTTATTTTCAAATTAATTTAACATTTTATTCTCTCACAAGTAGGAAGTAAATGAAAAAAATCTCACTAGAGCGAATAAACATTTGCCGAAAGTTTGTGATGTTGCTACTGGCTGGCTAAAAGTGAATTTCATCAATGGTTTAGTTGAATAAATGATGTGTGAATTTCACTCCATTATGCAATATTTTAAACGTCCGTTTCTCTATACACATTACAATACTTAATTTATATCAAGTTATTGTTTTTTAAATATTATTCTGTAGTTTTTCTATGACTTAAAAGTATTTTGATGTTATACTTACTTCAAATTATTTACGTAATACTAAATAGTCAAATTTATTTACTTTTTCTATTGTAAGTGTTTAGTGCTGCTCCTAATTGGATGAGTGTTTGAGATTATAATAATTATATGTACATCATTAATTAATAATATATATATCTGAGAGTATTTTAATGTTATAAGCATCACATAACAGCAACGCCTGATCCCTAAACATTCCATTTCTTTTTTGTTCATGTTTATTATACTTAAATTATTTATTGATCAGTTAGCACTTAAATGTTATATTAATTTTAGTCATTGTGACTTTATAAAGTTGCAGTCATTTGTTACTATGTTGATAAGTCATCTTGTACTTATTTCAGTAAATAGCACTACGTGTCCAAAGGGTTAATTTTCTTGCGGTTTTATGTTCAAACTTAAGTATATTCGACATCGTAATCTTACATGTAGGAATCGTGATATTCCTAAAAGTAGTTCAATTAAGTGTAAAGGTTTAAATGTAAAATCACATGAAATCGAACGAATCTTAAACTATAGTTAAAAATGTATTACCTACTAATTTATTTAATTCTTAAATATGTATGTATTGTCTGGTGTAAGTTAATCTGGATTGAATTGGAGAGATTATAGATCACGCTCGCTTCGATTCAAATTGATTGCTCAGACGTGCACATAAACAGGAAGTGAATGTGTATCAATATTTAGAAAACAAAACAAAAACTAACGGAAAGTGGTTTTTACCAGGAAAACTAAGATGACTGAAGTAAAATCTTATAATAACTGTTAACAATTGAATAAACAGCACAAAATATTTACTCGTTTTATTTATCATCTTGCGGACCTAGCTTTATATTTTACGAACTGCAAAAAATAATAATAATAAAAAAGGAGGACGAAAGTGTCTTCCCGGCGAAGGAGCTCCAATCCACCATTCATATTAAAAAGTGTAGGTAGGTACTTATTGCCGAGTCATTTCACAACATGATCCAATACTGTCACTTTGGCTGAAGTTTTTACTCCATATTCACAAAATTTTACTTTGTGACACCTTCGCCACGCCTCATCAATCCACGTAAGATGATGGCCACATTGTACCACTTGAGCAGTATACCTATACCAGTTGTATGTACAGTCAACGCCATAAGTTGATTAACACTAAAATATTTTACAAATCTTTTTATAATGGAATGCATCTGTCTATAGTAAATGAAGTGTTATGATTCCCAGAAGACAAACTTAATTTACATACTCAATGTTTTTTTTTCACAATTTTATATATGGTTTAGGGGCCACAGTGTTCAATAAATTAGAATTTGTTAAGCTACTTTTGTAGTTGACTGTACCTTCCAAACAACAGAATATTATATTTTACATCCGAAAAATAAAATCTGGCGAAATAAAAAGATGGCAACATTACATAATGCTACAGCCACGCCGCGTTTGTGGAACTTCTTTCGTGGCGCGAACTCTAGCGTATCGTATAAAAAAACTATGAAAACCGCCTGAAGCGCTGCAGTTGTCTGTCAAATTACCATAGACTAGTGTACGCCTTATAATAATAATAATAAATATCGACCAACATCTAAAGAGGCTCGGGTTGGATGGTTGGGTCAAGGGCCAGATGCAGAAGGCAGTACTCCTTGATACGGCGCGCATCGTGAGGAAGTTCCTTTTTCTGGAGCCCTAACCACCGGTAGCTTGGTCCCTGTATCCGATACCGGTGGAGCACAATTTTTTATATTTTTAAATATATGTTTTATTTTTTATATATGTATTTAAAAATGTAATTAATAAGTTTAGTTATTAAATAAAGAGAATAATAATAATAATAAATCCATTTATAACATGGTAATGTGTAAAGGTATTAAATTACAATGAGTACAGCATGTCTCACAGAAATCCTGCATGCAACATTATAACAGGTTTTGGACAGTTTTAGTCCAAGGTATTAAATTTTACTTACAACTAAAATAAAATGTTGGTGTATGTGTTACCAAATATACATTTATGGAGATTCTGAGTCAATACGCACCGTAACGGCAAGAACTATTCCTCCGAAAGTCTGAAGTGGAGTAGAAGCTCTCTTTTATTAACCACTCCCGTAATGCGCGTAAAAATTTTGTATATGGTAATTGCACCATTCCCTTGGGTAAGGAGTTGAAAATAAGTGGCGCCATATATACACAGTTATTTCTAAACAGCTCCAATCTGGGCACTGGCATTTTTTTTGGGATGTGCGTTATCTGTCGCTTTCCTATGTTATTATTATTTTCGAACAGATGGTCATGACGTTTCACAAATTTAGCGACTTCGTAAATGTAAATACTTGGCACTGTTAACAAATTTTCCGATTTAAATACTGGTCTGCAAGACTCGGACCTTTTTAGGTTGAACAACGCGCGAATACATTTTTTCTGAGCTATAAACACTCTATTAATTTCGGATGAGTTACCCCAGACAACTATCCCGTAACGTATTATGGAGCAGATGTAAGAGTGGTAGACCATTAAGGCGGTTTGCTTGCTTGTTACATCTTTTACCTTTCGTAAAGCAAATACAAATTTGTTTATTTTGGTGCATAGGTTGTCAATATGTTCCTTCCATGTAAAATGTGTGTCTAATGTTATATAGTGCGTCAAGAAAGTCGTGAAATTAATTATGGAGGAACTAATTTTTTTCCTTGTACTTGCAACACTCGATAACTGCCAAACTGAGTAATCAGTTGTCAATTATGTGTCAATTCCTTGCTACGTCTGGCTACGTCGGAGATGTTTCGTACATTATTTACGTGTATTTAATTACTGTTCATCGGATAACAGTTTTGAGTGTAAAAATGAATTGATATGTGAATAATAGTGGTGCGAAACGTGTCGTATTCAAAGTATTTCAGGGATATAGTATGAAACACGGCAGAAGTTCAACCCGGCAAGCTGCTTTCCGACTTTGACGATTTTGATGGTCAAAATGCTAAATTAACCAGTACGTACATATACTTTAATGTTAAACAAGGTATGGGAAGTGTAATCTAATAATAATTATATAATTTAAGTGAATATTTTGTGTTTCAAAGCATTGTTTTCATTTGAAGTGGTTATGTCATTGTCCTACGATTATAACAAATCATAGTGCATCACTTTGACGTTTTTGAACATTCTTGATCTAAGTAATTTGTATTAACCACGTAGGCCCAAACTAATTAAAAAAAAATTGGGGTATAAATACAGCTGTGTTTATACAGGACGTTTGTATTTGTTTCAGATTTTCAAAAGTACATTTCAAGACATATCATTTCAGGATGATGATATTGCCAGTGAGTCGGAAACTATCGAAGATAAATTAATTACTTATGGAGTTTCAAGCAGCATTTCAGGTGTTCAATACTCATACCAATAAACTATTCTTATAAAAGATTATTGTTTTAATTTTTTAATACTATATAAATATCGTGAAAATTTAGACTGTCTAGCTATCACGGTTCATGACAGACCTTAGTGATAGGGTCCCGTTTTTTTTCTTTGGGTGTGCTTTGAGTAAGGTATTGCTCAGGATATGTAACCTGGACCTAAAATATGGCCAGCAGCGGTGGACGAGCTCAAAGTCACCAAGCATAGATTATTACAAAACAATGGGCCTCGTTTGTCTCGCAATTTATTAGGTGGAAGACACGTGTCCCGAGGTCCTAAAAAAGTCCGACACGTCGTGTCCTCGTTCTTGGGGTCTTATACTCAACTAATTACCGAGGGAGGTGTTAGATTAAAGAAATAAGGCATTTTCCTCGCACTCCAGTAACCTTTGGCGATATACGGTTTTAAGATGGCCCTCTTGGATGTGGGAAGCATGGAGTCCTCATCTAACCTCTATGTCCTCTGCTAGTCACAGGGACCCGTAGCGAGACTAGGGACTCCCACTGCGGCCCTTAATTACATTATCAGCAATATGGAGTCCAGTGATATGAAACATGCAACCTTACTTCTCGGCGCGGTCAAAGAATATGGTTAAACGAGTATTTAATGGAGAATGTGTGAGTTGTGGGTGAATGTAGAACTATCTACCGCACGGATTAGACGACGTGACGGCGGGCGTACAGTGTGTGATCTAGTCAGTCTGTGATCACGGCTGGTTAATCTGGTCGAAACTTCAAGCGATTCAACCGTATGTCTATACCTATACCATATTCGTGTTAATTTCTGTTAACATTATTTTCGGTTCCATATATTAATAATACCTAAATAAAAGTAAACAAAAAAATTACTGCCGTGATACATTTTTCACTTTCATTTATTTAATATCTTTATAGGTATGTACTATATTTAACTTTATACCATAAAAAAACAACAGATCAAGACTGTGCAGTTGTAGTATGACAGGGATACCAGTTCAAGCGCAGCAGCGCCACCCTCAATTTTCACGACTTTCTTGACGGGCTATACCTAAGAATTTTGCACTTGATACCTGTTGAACTATTGTCTTGTTATGGGTAATATTTAAGTTTATTTCGTTACTTTTATAAGTTTTAAATTGAATTAGTTTGGTTTTATCCAGATTTATTTGCAAATTATTTACATTCAGCCATTTGATAATA
The DNA here is from genome assembly GCA_914829495.1 of Eilema sororculum. Lineage (NCBI taxonomy): Eukaryota > Metazoa > Arthropoda > Insecta > Lepidoptera > Erebidae > Eilema > Eilema sororculum. Next base: position 6,457,216 of record OU618545.1, on the reverse strand, counting down.
TCATCTAAAGTTTTTTTAATTTCAATTTCATAAGTATTTATATTTGTACAGTCTAAGATAATTGTTGTATCATCCGCAAATAGGACACACTTCTTGGAAATGGCACACGGAAGGTCGTTTATATATAATAAAAATAATAGAGGTCCTAAAATACTTCCCTGGGGAACACCAAAATTGTTAATTTTAGGCTCTGAATCAATGACGTCAATATTATTATTGCTATTGTTATATTTAGTACCTAATTCTTGCAAATTGTTTTCCGTTATTGAGATATGATTGGAACCATGATAAAGCAGGACCACAAAATCAAACGCCTCCCGCCTCCCGCCTCCCGCCTCCCGCCTCCCGCCTCCCTCCTCCCGGGTTCGGGATCGGGTTCGGGTTCCGGTACGAATTGGAGTTCGAATTTCGATAAAATTTCGTTAATCGCCAAGATCGCCAAATGGATGATAATATATTCCCAATTCAGCATTCCCAAAAACCCCGAAAACGATACCCATATCGATTTTAGTGAAAATTTCGAGTCCCCCATGTTGGATCGCTAAATGAATGATTTTTTCTTTATTGAAAGGGCTTTGTCGCTAGAGCGATTATGTTGCCCATATTGAAAATACACATATGTACTAAACCAAACAAAGTAAAGAGAATCATAATATATACAGTTATGCTATGCTTAGCCTCTAAACTTAACTAAGTTGTACAGTGTCCGGGCTGTATCCGATAATGGCTCAGCCAGAGCACTGTTACAACTTCCCACAAATTGGCTACTCTTCAAAAGAGGATCCCTGTGCGTCTCATTCCGCACACATTCCATCAAAATATGGTACAGGTCATCGAGTGTATTGCAAGTGGTACAGTTTGGGGATGTTGTTTTCCGCATTAGGAACGCAAATTTGTTTGATGGAATGTGCCCGGAACGAAGCCGAAGTGCAATCACTGTATCCTGTCTGTTGAGTCCTCGACCATCAATCCAAGGAAAGCGAAGAGGGCAGGGCTGGATCGTTTTATACCAGATTCCCTTTTCTTTTGACCTCTCGTCAAAGTATTCTTTCCAGCTTCCATAACAAAATTGTCTGGTATCAGGCAGATAGTTGGTGAAAAATGGTAAAAAAGTGATTGGAATACCATCAGTAGAGGCCTCACTCGCAAGTTTATCTACAAGCTCATTGCCGACGATACCTACATGGGACGGAATCCATTGCAGTTTCACTATTCTATTTTGCGACTTTAGTCTTAAAATTGTTCTTAAAATATCATAGGCTATCGGCATACCTCGAAATATCGAGGTGCACCGAGCCAAATGCTGCAATGAACTTTTCGAGTCTGTTAAAACTACAACCCTATTATATGATGTAGATTCTATGTAAGACAAGGACTCTGAAATTGCGAGGAGTTCCGCATTCATTATGGAAACTTCAACGTTAATTTTGAATTTAACGCTTGTATTCTCTTCAAGATCTAAGAAAGCTGCTCCAATATACTGGTTATCCTTGGAGCCGTCTGTAAATATTTTGTGGTACCCAGCAAAGTTGTCAATAATGAACCTATCGCATAGAGCTTTCAAACCATGATTATTGTAATGATCTTTGGGCTTAGTTAATATGCCTATGCTAGGTAGTATGACATCCCCAACATCAATATTCGTAACCCACGTCTCCAATCGAAACATGTCCAAACAGCTACTAGTATAAATTGGAATCGCCCGAAGCTTACTATGAGTAGTGATTAATAAAGGCTTCACCTTTTTAAGCCAATACCGGGTACGACACATGTTCTCTAATTCATTAAGAGTTGGTATAAGATTGTTCTCATTAGTCTTGGCCTTCAACCAATGTTTATGTGCCAAATATTGTCGTCGTACAAATAAGGGACACAGGCACAACTCACTCTCCATTACATGGATAGGGCTTCTAATGAACCCTCCAATAGTCCTCATAGCTTGATTTTGAATTTTATTCAGTTTATTTAATTGATAAAGAGCCGCGTTATGATACAAAAAACTTGCATAGTCAAATCTGCTTCTTATAATGGTTATATACAACCGTCTCAGGTGCTTTGGATGGACACCCCAGGATGACCCCACCAGAACTTTAAATATATTGAGGAATGTCGTAGCTTTCTGAGCTATTTCCGTAATATGCTTGGTCCACTTAAGACGGCCATCCAACCAGACACCCAGATGCTTTACCCTGTCAACTACTTGTAAAGGTCTGTTATTTATGGTTAAATCTACAGATTGCTCCTGAGATCCTCTTTTGAAAGCACACACCACCGTTTTGCTAGCCGAAATGTCTAAACCAAGCCTATTTAAATGGGTACAAATACAATTCAAAGCTAGTTGTAAATCAGTGACACAGGTTATCACATTTTGAGAGCATGAATATAAAACAAAATCATCGGCGTATTGAGAGATGTGTACACTAGGTAATGAGTTATGGATTGAATTACAGATATCTATTGTTGCGACATTGAATAACAACGGTGATAGAGGGTCACCTTGCGCCAGTCCTCTATTGGTATTTCGACTCATTTTGTAATCTAAAGTTTCAATAATTAATTATCTGTCTCTTAAGAAAGCCCAGAGGTAGTCACAGTACTTAGACCCAACTCCCAAATTATCCAGGGCAGTGAGCAGTGTTTTGATATCGACGTTGTTGTATGCACTCTCTATGTCGAGAAAGCAGGCCACTGTTATATGATTTTTAGACAAACCGATCTGAATGTTCGACACTAAAATGCTCAGATTGTCTAGACAAGACTGCCCCTTTCTGAATCCCGTCGTATCCTTAGAAAAGCAATATTTTTTTTCCAGAAACCACTTAATTCTATTTTTAATAATCCCATGAAATATTTTACACAGACATGAGATGAGAGAAATAGGCCTTAGGGATGGGGGATTAGTACCGTGCTTAGGGATCGGCACTATACGAATTGTGCGCCATTGATTCGGAACAATACCTAAGAATAGAAACTGATTATACAATTTTAATAATAATCGTTTAGCGTTATTAGGTAATTTCCTAATCATTGAAAATGAAATATCGTCAGAGCCTGGGGCTGTATCTTGTGATTTTATGCATTTTTCTAATTCCTGCATAGTTATGGACGTATCTAAATCAGAATTATGTGACAAGAAATTTGGTCGGCTATTACACGCCGAGTCTGGTGTCAGGCTCTGCAGCAGACGCTCAGCAGAGCTTTTATCTACACAAGATGTCGCGAATTTCCTGCCCTTAAGCCATCTCATTTTTTTCCACATGTCACTCGCCGATGTGGTTTGGTCAATTTTTGAACAAAATTGAAACCATGCATCGGACTTAGCTTTCCTGATAAGACGTTGTGCTTCTCGAGTTTTATCTTTTAGGAAGCTTAAATTGACGGGTGTTGGATTCTGTCTTAAATACTTGAGAGCCAATCGTCGTTCTGCTACTGCCCGGGACAAGTCAGGGGTCCAATAGGGTTTTGCAGTAAATTTTGAACTAGGGTTTTTATTAAATTTATTGTAAGGAATACTAATTTCTGCCCCCCGGTTTATTACTTTAATAAATGTGTCATATGCTTGTTGAGGTGTCTCAGGTAAGTTGATGTTATTGACGAAGTTTTCAATATTTTGCTTGTACGAATGCCAATCGGCTTTTTTAAAATTCCTTTTCTTGATAAATTTATTACTATCTATTTTACAGTACGTTGATATTTTGATTATACGGTGATCACTATCGAAATTTTCATTGGTAACTGACCATGTAAACTTTAAAGATATATCTGCTGAGACAGCTGTAATGTCTGGGGCCGACTTTTGAAGGACACCGTTAACTAATTTTATTCGAGTAGGTGACCCATCGTTTAGGGTGACCAAATTATTATCCATCAATGTGTCAAAGATCTGTTTACCCCTGGTATTGGTTTTATAGGACCAATTAGTGTGGTGACCGTTAAAATCGCCCAAAATTAATGTTTTTCTACTCGCTAAGGCGAAAACGAAATCCCAGTCAGAGTGACTGGTGCGTACAGTAGACGTACAGTATAGCGATACTACATATTCTATATGTTCACAATTATTAATTTTGATTTTAATTAATTGAATTTCCCTATTGGGACAACGGACATCACATAATTGAGCCTGAATGGACTTATGAGTCAAAATAGCGACACCACCATACGAATCGCCCCTATCCTCACGAAAAATATTATAATCCCTGATTCTAAATACATCTTCAGAATCAAGCCAAGTCTCCGATAATGCAGCTATATGAATTTTTTCTTGACATAAAAGGTGTTCAAACGGAATAATCTTTGGCTTAATGCTTTGAGCGTTCCAACTTATCGCATTAATTTTAACATGCCTAGGTAAATCCATTAATAAAAGTTCTTAAAAAGGATACTTCTGTAACATTGTTTACCAACCATGATATTAACCACTTAAATACTATTTTTATAACTTCCGTAATTTTGTTTTCCCATGTGTTTTCCGCCAATATAGCATCTTTAAATTTTGAAACAAACTTTTCAAATGAAATGCATTTCCTCTCCTTGGTTCGTGTTTTTGTACAATCTGAGTTATTATTCGTGTCGTTTGTAGACTCTTCTTCCGTCTCTGATACTGTTTGTTCAAAGTCTTCTTCTTGGAAACTTGTGTAATTCTTTTTCTTCTTATTCTTCTTCTTTTTTTGTGTAGTACTCGGTATTATAGGGGAAATAGGCTGGGTGAGTGCTTCCGCATACAATCGAGTAGTAGTCGCGGAATCCATATCTTGCCCCTCAGGTATACGAGTATATGTAGTAGCCTGCGTCCTAATGGGCACCGATGCTCTGCTTGGCGGAACAAATGGTGGCACGTATATCATTAAGGCCTTTCTGAAAGAACAGTTTGATTCTGCCATAATAGTCCTTATTTTTTTTTCCTTAACGTAAACGGACAGTTTTTAGATAACGCGATGTGACCACCTCTGCAGTTAGGGCATTTAAGCTCAGTTATTTCGCAATTAGCGTAGTTAAGTCTACATTTTGGACATATAACTTTTCTTGATGAGCATCTAGAGGTTGAGTGCCCAAATTTCCAACATCGGGCGCATTGGGTAAGTTCTCCACTGCACGAGTTCCAGCTTCGTGGAAGACCGCATACGTGCATCCTGTGCCTAAGAAAGGCGACAAGACAGACCCGTCCAACTACAGGTCCATCGCTATAACCTCCCTTCTCTCGAAGGTTATGGAGCGTGTCATTAATACACAGCTCCTGGGATACCTTGAGGGTAACGATCTTCTGAGCGACCGACAGTACGGCTTCCGCCAGCGTCGCTCGACCGGTGACCTTCTTGTGTATCTCAAAAACCGTTGGGCGCAAGCCATCGAGAGCCACTTTCCATCAGGTGGGCCGTGTGCTTGTCTGCCACCTAAATGGTATAAAAAAAAAAAGTGACCCCAAAAATCCCGAAAGCGATACCCATATCGATTTTGGAGAAAATTCCGAGTCCGCCATCTTGGATTGCTAAATAGATGATAAATTCGTAATAAGCGACCCCAAAAACCCTGAAAGCGATACCCATATCGATTTTGGTGAAAATTCCGAGTCCACCATCTTGGATTGCTAAATAGATGATATATTCGTAATTAGCGACTCCAATGACCCTGAAAGCGATACCTATATCGATTTTCGAGAAAATTTCGAGTCCGCCATCTTGGATTGCTAAATCTACACATATAATAAATCTGTAAACGATCGATGTCTGTACATGGAAAGGAAATGAGAAAAATTGTTATAGGGGGACTTTATAAACGTAATAGAAGCCAAATCAACGATTTTTGGAATTTTTGTCTGTTTGTCTGTTTATCTGTTTATCTGTTTCTCTGTTTCTCCGTTTCTCTGTTTCTCTGTTTCTCTGTTTGTCTGTGAGTTTGTGCACGCTAATCTCAGAATCGGCTGAACGGATTTGGTTGCGGTTTTCACTAATATATTGTGGTAGGCTTCACTTAACATTTAGTGTTTGTTTTATTGAAATCGGTTAATAAATAAAAAAGTTATGTCAATAATAGCATATCACGGCTAACAATTTGTGATTGTGTGAATAGATCGAACCAATAAAGAAGCAACAATGCTTACAAGAAGATAATATTTCGGTCATAGGAATCTGAAGAACTCCGAGAGGCCAGAGTTCTACATCTCAGCCAAGTCTGGTCAGGTTACTACAGAATCTTCGGCACAGTAAGTGTCTCCATAGAATTCACATTGTTCTCGAACGATTTTCTATCGAATCCAACAAATTAGTAAGCAGCTGGTTCGGTAAAAAGACTCCTGGCTTTCATAATTAATATCATCACGCTATTATAATAAGGAATGGGACAGAATGTTTTATGACATAATATGTAAACGTCTATTTCACACTATGATTTCATGGTAACTGTGGCTCAATATGACTGCGGTGGACTTGTAATTTAGCTGAGTCGCGTTCGAATCCATCTAAAATGTAATTTTCCTTTTTTATGTTTTTTTATTTACTTTTGTTTAACTTTTTTATTTTATTGTGTATTTGTTGTATTTTATTGTATTAATAGTTTTATTTGAAGTAAAATATAAATTCTATGCTTAATATTCTATAGGTAGTACATAAAACTAGGCTGTGTGACAGTAATAGTAGAACTTATTATATAATATTCTTAGATCTATACAAAATTCTTCATTTCGGAGAATGAAAAAGTGGTCCCACCCGCCTGAGAAGTCATAAAACTGAAACTGGTATCCCTCATTGATACCGATTCCACAATATCGGGGCAAGCGCAATATTGGAATCAAACCGATTAAAATTTAACCGAGGAGTGGGGCATTGGGGGTATTCTGGGGTTAGGTACCCCAGTATACCTGCCTTGGTTACGTATCATAAATAGGCGGTCTCAAAGTGAAGAGCAGGGATTGCTTCGGCTAGGGTGATGGGTTGCCTAAGCTATCACCATCAAAGCCGAGCTCATGGAGGAAGTAAATCGTTGCACCTTCTCTGAAGCACATTACGTATTCTGGAAGATAGTTGTCCCTATCGTATTACCGTCTCTACCATGGTGAATGTTCTGATGAAGTATTCCAATTAGTTCCACCCTCTCCTTTCCTACACAGGACAACGCATGCAAGGCTCAGATGTCATCCACATACGGGTCAGAATGTTCCATCAAGAACCAAGCGGTTTGGTGACCCATTCCTATGTCGCACCATTAAGACCTGAAATCCATGCCAGCTCACGGTTTACTTCTTCCTACAGTCCCGGGTCCTTTAAGGGGGGCGTGAAAAGACTTCTGATGATCTCATAAACATGAGTGTATTAGGTATATAAAAGATACCGCTGCTCCTGTTATATAAAAGAGACTGAATGTGGGCAGAGAAACCCTCAGTTCCGGTAAAATTCATCAGACCGAAAAAATCCGCAACGTGGAGATCAATTTGGAAGTATCTACATGATCTGCTGAAAACAAGCTTACCAATACAAGGAATATATAGCAAAATGAGGCCATATGACCCCATCCCAGTCAATGCTGTATTTGCTCTCAAGCAATGAACAACGATGTGACTGTGGTCGATGGAATTTATCATAAAACTGGAACTACCCACCATTGGCTCGACAAAGAAGAGAACCACTGCTCACTGCTTAGGGCGTGCAAGGCACCGGGTTTTCTTGAAACTATTTTGTGTGATACTTGATGTACTTATTTTAATTTGTTCAGTTCGTAAGTGGTGGCAGCATGTTTTAAGAATTTGGGAGGAAGGAAGAATATTTTAACCATTAAAACTGGTGAACATTACCAAGTCCACATATAACAATGTTCATCACATACTTGATAATGATTTCGTTAGCAAAATGTTGAATTTTTCGAAATCCTACCGCAATATTTGCCAAGCCCATAGAAGAAGTCTGTCAATTTTCGTAGTTTTCTGTAGTTTAGCCCTGTATTTATAAGTCAGTCACTCAAAAGACTGTCTTCATAATATTTATTTTAAAAATACAAGGTGGAAGATGTCAAGCGAGATTTCGAAATGATTTGAATACAGTTTTGTTTCTTTTTTAAGATAAAGAAATGTTTCCTTTGCATAAAATTCACTATTTCCTGTATTTCGAGTGCTTCCGTTCCAGTTCGGATGAAAATCTTCCACCATGTTTAATAATGAGTTTGAGCTATTCCGAACTAAACGCGGACGAAGTCGCGGGTAACAGCTAGTAGATAATATATTCGTAATAAGCGACCACAAAAACCCTGAAAGCGATACCCATATCGATTTTCGTGAAAATTTCGAGTCCGCCATCTTGGATCGCCAAATGGATGATGAGGCGTGAGTCAAACCCGCGCCTCCTGTGTAGCAGTTGCGTTCACTACCGCCACGCCACGCCATAGAGGCTGTCAGTTGATGATGATGATGATGACGATGAATGAGATGATTGCTGCCTCAACAAAGTTGTGGGGACTTTACCAGAAGCTCATTAGGGAGATTGGACTTGTGCGTTGTCCAAAACGATAAGTCTAAAAAGGCACCATTTTTTATACATAAATTTTCATTCTTGTCTGTTAGCATTTTAAGTTTATGGTACTGACACGGTCACGGTGTCACGGGTCGAGCCGTTCACCCGTCCACACTTAGCGTACATGTACTGTAGCGATGTCACGATGTCCGGTCCGTTGTCCGTGTCACAAGTGTGGACGCACCATAAGACAATGGGGTCCGTAACTAAACTTCGAGAGTCATATGTTCGATGAATGGAAAGTCGACAGAACGTTGATCGAATATTGCTATTTCGAATGAACTTTTTATCGCCAAACGCAACTTTGACTGAACGTTTTATCGAATATTTATTAATCGATGGATTGCTGTTTCAAATGAGATTTAGACATGAAATTTCATGAAAAAAAAAAGATAATAAAGCACAACTGAAACTAAGTGAAAAATGTTTATTAAAATAAATAATTAAAAAACTAAATATGTAAAAATTAATTATTACTTTATTTTATACTGTTACGGGAGACGGGTAACGGGATTGGAAATAAACACCTTCGTATGTGAGACCGCTTTATTTACAGACCCCAACAGCCAAATCTTGAACACGACACTCACATTGCACAAACAGTCTTATTCGCGACACTCACAGCGCGACTGTACCGCACGATCACTGCGCCTACACGACACTCACAGCGCGACTACACTTTACTTGCACTTTTCACTGTTTTCCCACTTTTCTTCCTTTTTCCTTCTTCTTCTTCTTGTTCTGTTCACTTTGAACTCCCAAACTTAACTGTCCTTTCACGGCTCTGACAGCTCCTTTTATACCCTTAATTTCGATCGTGATCGAGATCTCTAGAATTTTCTATGATCTCCTAGAAGAGCTCAACTATATTTTTGATCTTCATTTCGTTTCTCATTTTTATTCTTCCAGAATGTTCTGCTAATAACTAGAAGAATTTAAATATAGGATCTTCTGTTACCTTTACCAAATAAAGATTTACATAAATTAGAAAAACACAAAAAACACATATCGTGACACCGGGATTCGAACCGTCGTCGACCATCGTTTTAGCAGGCGTTGTCTAAACCGCTCAGTCACAGCTGCTATTGACAATAAGTTCGAATTTATCGTTCCGATGCTGTGACATGTTACTTCACATTTGTAACAATACGTAATTATAATTATATGTTAACTAATGTTTGACATTATAGAGGTTGATTGCAATGTTATAAAGAGGAAAGATTCCACCATAATTTCCAATGGAGATATGGTCTATCCTCGGTCGCACTTCAGTTGTGCTTTATTATCTTCCTTTTCATGAAATTTCATGTCTAAATCCATCGATTAATAAATATTCGATAAAACGTTCAGTCGAAGTTGCGTTTGGCGATAAACGGTTCATTCGAAATAGCAATATTCGATCAAACGTTCTGTCGACTTTCCATTCATCGAACATATGACTCTCGAAGTTTAGTTACGGACCCAAGACAATGCGCACCCACCGCCAAATGGATGATAATATATTTTTAATCAGCATTCCCAAAAACCCCGAAAACGATACCCATATCGATTTTAGTGAAAATTTCGAGTCCCCCATGTTGGATCGCTAAATGGATGATATATTCGTAATCAGCGACCCGAAAAACGCTGAAAGCGATACCCATATCGATTTTCCTGAAAATTTCAAGTCTGCCATCTTGGATCGCCAATCAATTATTATGGATATTCGCAATCAGCGACCCCCAAAACCCCCAAAAGCGATACACATATCGATTTTGGTGAAAAATACGACTCCGCCATCTTGGATTGCTAAATAGGTGATATATTATAAGCGTCGGTAGCTTAGTGGTTAAGGAGTCGGCCTTACGATCGAGAGGTCCCGGGTCAAGGTCGACGTTTTAAGAAATAACGTTAGTAAGTAAGTTGGTAAGTTTTAAAAGATAACTTTTCTTTATATGTAAGAACGTAACTGATGACTCTTTGAGTAAAAGTGATGTCTCCAGAGGCATGATAATCTTCCACCTTGTATATTTTTATATACAACTCATGCATCAATAAGCTAGTGAAATGTAAATGCTTCAGACAACAAGGACTAACGTACGGGTACTGATTCCAATACAAGTATTTTGTCATGAATATATCGTACATTTCACAGAACAGAAAAAACTGTACATTTTGACACTCGTGCTAGATACTTTATACATTTTAACATGTCGGCAGTTTGCGCGGCGTGGGATGTTGGCAGTCAATCATTTAAGAGGTCGGAGTAGGTAGATTGATTTAAGGACGTTGACGTCAAACATAGAGGATAATATGGATATGCCTCCAACATACCGGGACTTCATATTTATTGTGATATTTGTACCGGAATTTTGAAATTAGCACGAATTTGTGTTTAAGGTGAAAAACGTATTAATAATATTAAAAAAAGAAATCAGTATTTTATTTTATACAAAAATAACTTGGAATAGTTACGCCGTATTTTGTCCCTTATTGTTGAATTAGAAATGACGCTTGACAGTATGAGACTAAACTTAGATAGGGCCTTTTGTTTCTTTATCTCATGTTCATCTATGTTCACAACGCATTGACCGCACGCAACGACCAATCAGAAGCAAGTATCCTGTATGACTCATTGGGTGTTTGTTAGAACAATGCGCGCGCGTTGTGTTCCAGGTATCTCACTCGCTTACCTCGGTTCGTAGAGTGAGCCCCTAATTTGTGAAATTCCTGTGTTGTGCAAATAATAATCTCACCCTGGCTTGTATACTGATTTCTGGTACCTTCTTAAAACGACGAATTTGGCTTGTATCTACGGACATCGATTTGTTTTTAACTCTACTCTCTACTTCAAGTTATTTTGCTTCAGGTAAGCTTTAATAATTTTCTTAAATAAGTACCTATGATTCAGGCCTTTTTTTTAAAGAATAATATTAACATTTTTAGTCTCATATCCGATTGATAATCTTCCTATTCACGCGATAAATAGATTAAATTGATTTACTAAACGTTTATGTATCGTTCTATTGGAACCCGGGTTATGCATACGCATAATTGTTCTTCTTAGTAAAATTATAAACTGAAAACTGTTCAGTTTAATTAACTGCTAGTTTCAACAAATATCACTTTAGCAAAATTTTAATTGTTTTAGGAAAATCTTTCACTCAAACATGGCTGGCTCAAACGTCAAGGCTGAAACAGTACAAAAGTGGATAATCGGTCATCCCGAGCTAATTTACGACCACGATAGCCGATCTCTATATTGCTCGAAGTGTGAGAGCCACTTGAAAACTATAAATAAAGGCAATATCACAAGACACATCGAACGCGCAGCACATCAAGAGTTTTACTTAGACTTTATTAAGTTCCTGATCCTGTGCAACATTCCCTGGATGCAAATGAAAAACCCGGCATTCAAGGAGTTTTTTCAAAAATATATGTGTAGTACTTGTTGTTGTGTTTGTAGTGAGAGAAAAGTGCCCGATGAATCACAGTTACGTAAAGTTTATTTAGATAAGTTTTATAAGAACAAAATTAATACTATTTATGAAAATAATAAAAATGAGAAATTATGGATATCGTTGGATGAGACCACAGATTTTTTAGGTAGATATATGGTCCATTTCTTAATAAAGCCACTGCATCCTAATAATAATTCAAGCCGGCCTTATTTGATTGCTTGTAAAATGTTAACGGTAGTAAATGGTCAAACAACCGCGCAATTTGCATTGCAATGTCTTGAAAATCTATAAATTCTTCGTGATCTGACATCGTCGTCTCTTTAAACAAATCTTTCTTTGTTTTTTTAATTTGTTTTTTAGTTCCTTTATTCTTTTTTTCTTGAATAGCCTCTTTTTCGGGAGTATCGGTGGCGATTATGCTTCTCCCTGGAACTCTACGTCTCTTAGGATTGCGAGGCTTTGCTTTTATTGGTGGCATAAAGTCCATGGGTGCAACGAAAGTCCGGCTTGTCGAAGGTATGACTAGGCAATCATTAATTCTTGGAGCTGGAGGTGATAAAAGAGGAGCTTCTATTATTGGTCTTATAGTGTTATATCTGGTTGTGGATGTCTTGTTGTTAAGATCAATTTTTGAACTTTCCATAAGATTCAGAGTGGGCTCACAATTTTGAGTTTCAGTTGCTAGCATAGGCTCAAGAATAGAAGGTGATACAGAAGATATCTCTTGGTCGTTCATTGAAGACTCTAGATTAATTTCTTGTCGATCAGGACTCTCAGACACAATTCTTGTTTCTGTTCCATCTTGGCAGTCTGCTGGCTCAAGTGAATTATGTGACCTGTCTGTTACGCTGCTAGGCATGAAATCAGCTTCCGTGAAGATGCAATCATCGAAAGGGAATATGCCGCATTTTCTGAATGCATTTATTATGTTATTAGGGGTCATAGATTTCAGATATGCTTGGCCAACGCACTCAGCAACATTGTAAATAGTAAGGGGTGTTCCCGGATTTCTCAATAACCAAGAATCCACAGCTGCGTTGTAGTATGTCTTGAATGGATAAAGTAAGCCCACATCTAGTGGTTGAAGCTTTGCTGTGGTATGCGGATGGAGGGTTAAAATAGTAACTCCTGAAGATTTTGCCACTTCAAGAGCTTCAATTGATAAATGGCTTTCATGATTGTCCATTATTAATAGCGCAGGATTATCAATAGAGGCTGACACAAACTTAATAAAATGTTTTATGACATCCACGAAAATTTCACCATTCATCCAGCCAGAAGATGCAGCCAGACCTAATGTACCTGGTGGTGCGCCGTGTAACATGTGAGTTTGAAATTTTTTCCGTGGAAATACCATAGCCGGTGGCAAAGCTTGGCCCATTGCGCTGACAATGCAACATGTTGTGACCAAGGTGCCCCGTTCGCCACTTGTAACCTTTGCTACGTTTGTGCCTTTTCGTGCTAGTACTTTCCCTGGCTTTTGCACAGTAGTTGTGGAGGTCTCGTCCAAATTAAATATCCTACTGCCATCTGCAAAGCTCGTGTGCCTCTCCATAGCAGATTTTAAATTCCTGAAAAACAACTGAATATTGTGCTTATTAAAAGCAGTGGCCCTGGCCAAACTACAGGCTTCAGGTTTCCGTAGACAAATTTCTGGATGTCTTTTTCTGAAAGACCGCAGCCATTCCAAGCCAGCCATTTCTACATCTATCCATGATTGAGGAATTTGTTTGTTATTTTTTTTGGCCATTTGAAATGCAACTCGCCGGCAATCTTTTGAGGTAAGTCCGTAAAATAGTTGGGCGCAATATTCAATGTATTCAATTAAGCTTGCCTCTTCCTCTGATGTAAATATTTGATTAACTTCATAATTTGGTGTAAAGCGTATTGGTTCTCCTGAATTCTCTTTACTCTTTTTCACATATAACCTCACTGTTGGGTATTTCAGGTGACACTCCTTGCTTGCTTGTCTTATACTTAATCCTGCCTTCACTAGCTCAACTGCCCTTTTCATTGATTCCTCCGAATGCCCACCCTTTTTTCTAACTACTGCCTTATCTCGGCCCATCTAAAATATAAAGAAAAAGTAAATAATTTATAGGAAAGTACAGGTCGACTTGACGCACAAAAATAAAAAAACAAAGTCAAACAAAGCAGGGAAGTATTTTTTAGTATTCCTGTGAAACAAACACAAAACAGGACCACAACATCGATACAGAATTGTTCGAGCAGGTGCTCGTACACAATTAATCATGCATTGGTACACTATTCACCATGGTTAACTGTTGGACATAACATTTTGGTTAATTGTGAACCACCCCTCCCACAAACGCAAACGGTCAGTCTAATTTTTAAATTAATAATGTATTACACACAATAAATAGTTATAAAAAAGCCAAATTAATATATGTAGCGAATGAAAATATAGCTATTCGTGTAATTCCTACCAGAATTCAGTGAAACGAAAAACTACTTACATTTTATTTTCACGTTTTGTTTGCAAGTTTTAAAAAAACATGTGTTACACCTCCGTCTCTAACGTGAGCTCGCCGCCGACTAGCGCATAAGGGGTGTTGCCGCTCCGGAGTATAATTCACTAGTTTGCACGGATTGGCAACGTTGCAATTGCCTACTATAGAAATGGTTAACTGTGTACGACTGGTTAACTGTTCAACAGCTGAGGGTGAGCTGTTGAACAGTTAACCACCAAAATTTTTAACCACCATAGTCTGATAAGTATTACATTTTATTTAATTTTAACTGCAATTGTAATTAGGTTCGTTATCTGGGTATGTATTTCATTTGAAATAAATATTGATTTAGCAAAGGTTTTTGACATAATGAGGTTTTTTTAAAAAATGAGCTTTGGTTAATTGTGTCCATACCATAGTACACAATGAACCACGGTATGGTGCTACAATTAACCATAGTGTGCTACTATTAGCCACGTATAATAAGTTGAACAATATGTGTGTAACAACATTTGTTTTTATTTTAAATAATAATTCGAGTTTCAAAAATCAGTTTTTATTTATCAGTAGGTCACAAAAGTAATTATCACAAATCACTACCACTAACATATATTTAAATTTTTATAAAATTAACAATGTAATCTTTTAACAAAATAATCTAGTTACTCTATATTAAATATAGATTTTCTAAGTTGGCACAACAATCAGTCTTCAAGTTTTCAATAGGTAATACAAGTACTATAATTAGAAAATTTTAACGTATGTTCAATACGGACATGTCGAAGTAGACGTTGAATGAAAAATAAGCTTGTCTTCGACTGCTCCCAAAAACTTTTGGATTGGGTAATATAAATTTAATATCTTTTATTTGAATTCCTGCTGTATCAGGTACGAGAGGCTCACAAAACACAGTATAATTTTATAAAAATTTAAATATATGTTAGTGGTAGTGATTTGTGATAATTACTTTTGTGACCTACTGATAAATAAAAACTGATTTTTGAAACTCGAATTATTATTTAAAATAAAAACAAATGTTGTTACACACATATTGTTCAACTTATTATACGTGGCTAATAGTAGCACACTATGGTTAATTGTAGCACCATACCGTGGTTCATTGTGTACTATGGTATGGACACAATTAACCAAAGCTCATTTTTTAAAAAAACCTCATTATGTCAAAAACCTTTGCTAAATCAATATTTATTTCAAATGAAATACATACCCAGATAACGAACCTAATTACAATTGCAGTTAAAATTAAATAAAATGTAATACTTATCAGACTATGGTGGTTAAAAATTTTGGTGGTTAACTGTTCAACAGCTCACCCTCAGCTGTTGAACAGTTAACCAGTCGTACACAGTTAACCATTTCTATAGTAGGCAATTGCAACGTTGCCAATCCGTGCAAACTAGTGAATTATACTCCGGAGCGGCAACACCCCTTATGCGCTAGTCGGCGGCGAGCTCACGTTAGAGACGGAGGTGTAACACATGTTTTTTTAAAACTTGCAAACAAAACGTGAAAATAAAATGTAAGTAGTTTTTCGTTTCACTGAATTCTGGTAGGAATTACACGAATAGCTATATTTTCATTCGCTACATATATTAATTTGGCTTTTTTATAACTATTTATTGTGTGTAATACATTATTAATTTAAAAATTAGACTGACCGTTTGCGTTTGTGGGAGGGGTGGTTCACAATTAACCAAAATGTTATGTCCAACAGTTAACCATGGTGAATAGTGTACCAATGCATGATTAATTGTGTACGAGCACCTGCTCGAACAATTCTGTATCGATGTTGTGGTCCTGTTTTGTGTTTGTTTCACAGGAATACTAAAAAATACTTCCCTGCTTTGTTTGACTTTGTTTTTTTATTTTTGTGCGTCAAGTCGACCTGTACTTTCCTATAAATTATTTACTTTTTCTTTATATTTTAGATGGGCCGAGATAAGGCAGTAGTTAGAAAAAAGGGTGGGCATTCGGAGGAATCAATGAAAAGGGCAGTTGAGCTAGTGAAGGCAGGATTAAGTATAAGACAAGCAAGCAAGGAGTGTCACCTGAAATACCCAACAGTGAGGTTATATGTGAAAAAGAGTAAAGAGAATTCAGGAGAACCAATACGCTTTACACCAAATTATGAAGTTAATCAAATATTTACATCAGAGGAAGAGGCAAGCTTAATTGAATACATTGAATATTGCGCCCAACTATTTTACGGACTTACCTCAAAAGATTGCCGGCGAGTTGCATTTCAAATGGCCAAAAAAAATAACAAACAAATTCCTCAATCATGGATAGATGTAGAAATGGCTGGCTTGGAATGGCTGCGGTCTTTCAGAAAAAGACATCCAGAAATTTGTCTACGGAAACCTGAAGCCTGTAGTTTGGCCAGGGCCACTGCTTTTAATAAGCACAATATTCAGTTGTTTTTCAGGAATTTAAAATCTGCTATGGAGAGGCACACGAGCTTTGCAGATGGCAGTAGGATATTTAATTTGGACGAGACCTCCACAACTACTGTGCAAAAGCCAGGGAAAGTACTAGCACGAAAAGGCACAAACGTAGCAAAGGTTACAAGTGGCGAACGGGGCACCTTGGTCACAACATGTTGCATTGTCAGCGCAATGGGCCAAGCTTTGCCACCGGCTATGGTATTTCCACGGAAAAAATTTCAAACTCACATGTTACACGGCGCACCACCAGGTACATTAGGTCTGGCTGCATCTTCTGGCTGGATGAATGGTGAAATTTTCGTGGATGTCATAAAACATTTTATTAAGTTTGTGTCAGCCTCTATTGATAATCCTGCGCTATTAATAATGGACAATCATGAAAGCCATTTATCAATTGAAGCTCTTGAAGTGGCAAAATCTTCAGGAGTTACTATTTTAACCCTCCATCCGCATACCACAGCAAAGCTTCAACCACTAGATGTGGGCTTACTTTATCCATTCAAGACATACTACAACGCAGCTGTGGATTCTTGGTTATTGAGAAATCCGGGAACACCCCTTACTATTTACAATGTTGCTGAGTGCGTTGGCCAAGCATATCTGAAATCTATGACCCCTAATAACATAATAAATGCATTCAGAAAATGCGGCATATTCCCTTTCGATGATTGCATCTTCACGGAAGCTGATTTCATGCCTAGCAGCGTAACAGACAGGTCACATAATTCACTTGAGCCAGCAGACTGCCAAGATGGAACAGAAACAAGAATTGTGTCTGAGAGTCCTGATCGACAAGAAATTAATCTAGAGTCTTCAATGAACGACCAAGAGATATCTTCTGTATCACCTTCTATTCTTGAGCCTATGCTAGCAACTGAAACTCAAAATTGTGAGCCCACTCTGAATCTTATGGAAAGTTCAAAAATTGATCTTAACAACAAGACATCCACAACCAGATATAACACTATAAGACCAATAATAGAAGCTCCTCTTTTATCACCTCCAGCTCCAAGAATTAATGATTGCCTAGTCATACCTTCGACAAGCCGGACTTTCGTTGCACCCATGGACTTTATGCCACCAATAAAAGCAAAGCCTCGCAATCCTAAGAGACGTAGAGTTCCAGGGAGAAGCATAATCGCCACCGATACTCCCGAAAAAGAGGCTATTCAAGAAAAAAAGAATAAAGGAACTAAAAAACAAATTAAAAAAACAAAGAAAGATTTGTTTAAAGAGACGACGATGTCAGATCACGAAGAATTTATAGCCAGTGGATCTTCGTCCGGAGGTGAAGATTTTATTAGCGATGATGAAGATGATGACGAAAGAACGACACTCAACGGTAACTTTGAGCCATTACACCGAGAGCCAAAGGAGGAAGAATTCGTCATTGTCTTATTTCCATTTAAGAAAACTTCTGTTTATTATGTTGCAAAAATTTTGGAAAAAATAGACGACGACGAGGAAGATTCAGATTTTTTCGTGAGCTTTTTACGTCTGAAAAATAGAATACGTCAGACGTTTTGTGAGCCTCTCGTACCTGATACAGCAGGAATTCAAATAAAAGATATTAAATTTATATTACCCAATCCAAAAGTTTTTGGGAGCAGTCGAAGACAAGCTTATTTTTCATTCAACGTCTACTTCGACATGTCCGTATTGAACATACGTTAAAATTTTCTAATTATAGTACTTGTATTACCTATTGAAAACTTGAAGACTGATTGTTGTGCCAACTTAGAAAATCTATATTTAATATAGAGTAACTAGATTATTTTGTTAAAAGATTACATTGTTAATTTTATAAAAATTTAAATATATGTTAGTGGTAGTGATTTGTGATAATTACTTTTGTGACCTACTGATAAATAAAAACTGATTTTTGAAACTCGAATTATTATTTAAAATAAAAACAAATGTTGTTACACACATATTGTTCAACTTATTATACGTGGCTAATAGTAGCACACTATGGTTAATTGTAGCACCATACCGTGGTTCATTGTGTACTATGGTATGGACACAATTAACCAAAGCTCATTTTTTAAAAAAACCTCATTATGTCAAAAACCTTTGCTAAATCAATATTTATTTCAAATGAAATACATACCCAGATAACGAACCTAATTACAATTGCAGTTAAAATTAAATAAAATGCAATACTTATCAGACTATGGTGGTTAAAAATTTTGGTGGTTAACTGTTCAACAGCTCACCCTACTTACTTATCTAAGCGGCTCCTCTTTGATGACAACTTGCACCATATTACCTAGATACAATTATTTATGACACATTTTGCGGCGTTACAGTTCGGCAACAAAAGCTCGTTGATAACATTGTTTTTTGCAAAGCTCTCATGTTGGCTAGTGTAAGCCCTACTCCAGAAACCAGGAGGTACTTGGTTAGTTGTATTCTAGTAGTAAGTGCAAAGTTGTTGTATCGTTACAAACATCAGTCATCATCAATGGGGACAACAGGAACGATTTTTTTTTGCCTTCCTGCTGGCCTCTTAGTAAGAAAACGTTTTTGGGGACAAAGGGAAGGAAATTTTTTGACTTCCTGTTGTCCCCATAATGGGGACAGCGACAATGGGGACAATAGGAATAGACCACTTGGATGAATAGCTTCGTTACTTTATCGCAATGTTGTACCTATTAAATCTGTAGAGAAAACTGACTATCCGTCTTTGTACAAAATAAAGAAAATAGTTACGCTTGCCTTTGTACATAACTAAATATATTACGAATATATATATTGTCTTTATTGCGTACAATAAAGAATTTAAAATATCCTGGTATCCTGGAAAAAATAAAAATAAGGTTACCCTACTTAGAAAGAAAAGTCAGCCCACACAGAGCAAGATAGTAATATACAGATTATGCTTCAAGTAGGTATTCGAAGTGTGGTCTCCATGTTTATCTATAGCTTCATACGTAGTGTATTCAAAGCATACTCTAATGCCTCGTATACACTACTCGCGAAGTTCCTCGGCGCAGTATTCGAGCAACTTTGCCTACAGTCCGAAGTGCGACACCACACACTCGTTCAACTTCGCGAGGAGCTCATTCGCTCTAAGGTGCCGAAAGCCTGCGCACGTTCGTCCTTATGACATTAATGATATTGGGGTCCCAAATAATAGGTTCTGCTTGCACAGTTTTGAGGAACAACATATTTTCCTCCTGTGAAGACTGTATTTTGTTCATAATAAACACAATATGTGTCACACGCAATAATTATAACTATTGAGTACTGAAGTCGGCCGAGTAGTGTAGAGAGGTACTTCGTGAACGCACTTCGTGCAACTTCGGGCCCTTTGACTCGGGCGCAAAAACCGACAACAAATGGAAGTCGCCCGAGGCGAGGTAAAGTTTGACGAGGTATGCCGAAGTGCATCTCCACACTATCGTATTCGCCTAACTTCGTTCAACTTCGCGAGTAGTGTGTAGGGGGTTTAAGATAGCGTAGCGCCGCCATTTTGATTGTTTTGACTTTTGCAATTACAATGTCAAAATGGTGAATTGAATTTTACTTTCACAGGTTTTTGACGAAAAGACGAAATTTAACTTCTATTTTACAAGTTGTTGGTATTATTATAACTTATAAATGAAAACACTAAACAGCTCTCTATAACTAATAAATATATCTATCATTGTACATGTAAAAATGGCTCAAAGGGAACGCCGTAATAATGCGGGGAATCGCATGGCAAAGTTGCTTGACGAAGAAGAAGAGGATGACTTCTATAAAACTACTTACGGAGGGTTTCAAGAAGCGGAAGAGGACAATGATTATGTGTATGTTATTAGATATACCTTAGGACACGTATCTTGGACCTAAATCGCGAGATAAACGATGCCCTGGCACGCGCGAATTATTTTGTACTTAATAATGTACGTTTGGTGAATTTGAGCTCTTCCACCACTGTAGCACCCCGTGTTATTCTCAAAATACACCCAAGAAACGTGTACTGCGCGTACAGAGCACATTTTAGGTCCAAGTTATTATGTCCCGAGCAATAAAACTTACAATTCTTTACTTAGAAAGTATTTTGTTTGGTTGGGTTCATTACAACATTGTTATATGTATTCTACTACACTATAATGTACATTGCTCTAGCAACAGCAAGCCCGAGTCGTACCTCACCCTCTGAGCAATTAATGATGATATCAACATTAACAGATATCTTGAATTTACAAAAAAATAGTATCTAAGTATGTTTATCCACATTCTCGATGCCACAACACAAGTTAGTTAAGCTTACCATGGGTCTAGCTAGCGTTGTGTAGAATGTTGTGGAATATTTATTTGTATCTGGTTTCAAACTGGGGTAGCCCTTTGTGCCGCAGAGGCAGCTGTGCAACATTTACTACTACAATATATTTTCCATGTAGAACTCATACTCAACTAATAATAAAGCTTGAATTCTCTAAGCTAGATCCTATTGTACTTTCTACTAATATTCGTTTGTGAAGAAACTTTGTGAAAATGTTTGAATGTTTGTTGTTCTATCACTTCTTTAAAGTAGATCATAGTTTGGAATTACATTTAGGCTTTTTCCTCGGGAATAGTAGCCCATGGGTTACAGGAATGGAATAAAAATTCCTTGCAATGTGAGTCACAGGAAACAGCTAGTTACCTAAAGACTACGGAGCCAGCATATCCCAATGATGTTGTGCTTGTCCAATCTGTGAACAGTTTTAAGTCTCATCTGGAGAAGTGGCTGGAAAAAAACCACTAATATAATAACACTGAGTGATATGGGCATATCAGCAAGTTGCTGCTTGTTCATTAAGCCATAATAATAATGGATAGTACCTTCTATTTCTTATTCTATCTTTCCTTCCACAGCTATTCCCCTGCCCTACTTAAGTGTAAATCAGTCATTATTGTCAATTAAAGTCTTTCCCATTAGTACTGAGTTTTACTTTCAGGCAAGAGAGAGAAACTGAGGATGTTGTGGATTCTGACTTTGACATTGACGAGAATGATGATCCAGTGTCAGACCAAGAGGCTGACGAGAAAAAAACACGACAAACTGGAACTAAAGCGTATAAGGTGAGGATATAGTATTGCATAGCTAGTAATTAGTACTACTACTACTGCCAGCGGGGACGCAGTTTGACCGGACGGGTGATCAGCCCTCTTATGTGGGGCCATTTCCCCTATAACAACTGTCTTACATGTTTATATGGCAACCCGGACAGATGGCTTAACATGCTCTCTGAGGCACGACCAGACCGATATATGCAAATACTGATACTCATGCATACAAATCTTTGCACTGAGCGAGGATCAAACCCGCACCTCCTACATAGCGGCCGCGTTGACTATCGCCATACCACGGAGGATGTCACTAATTATCCTCTCTGTACCATGCCATGGACCCGGCGACCACACGGTCAATCCATGGAATCCTGAGAACCGGATCTCTCTATGCCCATCATTTACTAAATTGTGAAATAATGTGAATACTAGGACGAGTGATAACCTATTGAAATACTCACGCCTCTAAATTTTTTTTTTTTTTTTTTTTATACAGGACTCGTCAATTTGACTTCACCTCGCCTGATGTTAAGCCGAAGGTGAAAGGTAGAGGTGTATTAACACCCACATTTTGCCAACTATGATCTTCGATACCATGCAATAGGGGGGAGTCTATTGCCGTGTAGTGGTTACTCAGTCATGTCCATGTACTGTATGTTTATTGTCGGATGGAGAACAGTGCTATCTTAGTGGCCGTCTACGACACCCACGGGAAGAGATAGGGTGGCCCTATTCGACTTCACCCGAAACCAACATGACCATGACTAGTGAAATAATGGATTTCAATACAAAATGGTTTCAAAAAAATGTATGAAAAATTCACTGTAGAATAAGGAACACTTTCCCCATTTAATAATTAATCATTTTTTGTTTTAAGGATCCCAATAGAAAATTGAAAAGAGGTGAAAAACCAGCCACAACTACAATAGATAGGGTAAAAAGACTTGCCGAGAGAGAAAAGAAGCCAAAGGAACCAAAACCAGAGAAAGAAAAGACTGAGAAGGCTGATAAATCTGACAGGAGTCTTATTGATACTTCTATTGGTATGTAGATCTCCACTCTATCCAGTTGTGTATTTCATTCAGTCATTTTATGGGTGTGGTTACACATAGTTATTCAAACTATTCTGCTTCATCCTGGCGTTAATCATAGTTGCATCTGAAGTTTTGCAACTTAGGGTCTAGGGTCCGCTTCACCGGTCTAACTGCGGATTTGGCTGAAATCTGATATTTTCCGTGAAGTGACTGCCATATGACCTCCACAACCCAAAGGCGATATCACACCAGTTTTTGAACCTTTTCGGCCGCGGTCACAACGCTGTGCCACAGAGGCTGATAATACTATTGTCTGTCTTTATAAGCTCTTTGCCTTAAGGCTTCTGCCTCGAATCTCGTGGGCAGCGGGGCGGCGGCGGCGGCGGCGCGGGCGCGGCTGGATGAAATGCGTAAAATCAAATGGACCGACCCTCGAAAACACGCGGGGCGGGCAACGAGCGGTGCGCTCCAGTCGAGCGGTGACCGCCCGCGCGTCTGCATTGCAGTGTTGTGTGTGCAATTTATTTTTGTGACGTGCGTCGTGTGATCGAGCGTTAGGAATAAATTTGAATCAAAAAGATGTCGCCGCTGTTCAGACAGTTCGTGCGCGAATAAAAACAAATATCTCGACGACACAAACACGAACACAACACTACCCCGCTATAATGCCGCGCGATCTGCCCGCTGCTTTCGAGAACGGGTCTGTCGGCAAGATTCGAGGCAGAGGCCTAACTGATCCAGTTGTACAACACATCAATTACAGGCTGTAACAGTCTTGTTGATCTCTGACCATGACAATGTCTATCAAGGCAGTGTAAGCATAAGGCATCGAGCATAGCGCTGCGGCAGCTTACAGAATTACACAGCTGGACAGGTTCTGCCAAAGAGCAAAACACGGATAGGAAGTGGTCTTAGTAACTACACCACACCTTTAAAATGTCATGTGTTCGAAAAACATTGGAAAAAATTAAATGCTCAAGTGAGACTCGAACTCACGATCTTTCCCTTACAGGGGGACTGCTCTTCCAACTGAGCTATTGAGCCACACTTGAATCATTCCAAATTTTCCTTCTCTTTATATCCGTCTATAAGGGCGACGGTGCAGCCATCTACCAACAATAGCTCAGTTGGAAAAGCAGTCCCCCTGTAAGGGAAAGGTCGTGAGTTCGAGTCTCACTTGAGCATTTCATTTTTTCGAACTTAAAAGTTAGCATAATAAATGCTATAAAAATTCTTTCAAATGTCATGTGTTCTTTCGTATTGAGATCTTATTTTACTATGCTCGTCCTAAATTATCTCAGTTTATCGAAGTATTTATTTCTGTAAAGGAATTGTCATGGGTTCAAATCCTATGTATTGACTTTATTTAGTTTTTAATAGAACCTTTATTAAAATATATTATGTTAATATTTCATAGAAAGAAAATCAATTCGACAAAGTACAGCTGTAAAATCAGCAGAAACACAACAGAGAATTAAAATTAGATCTGAGCTAAAGAAAAAGAAACCCAAGAAAGTAGAAGATAAAATGCCGACACAAGAGGAACTGTTGGAGGAGGCGCTTATCACTGAGAAAGAGAATCTCAAGAGTTTAGGTAAGCTGACCAATGATCCATTAAAGCACAGAACATACAATTATCGGGTAGATCCGACCAGTTTCAGGCCAGATTTCTTGCTCTGTGTTGGTGCCCAGTGGAGTAGAATAGAGTAATCCCATATGTTCCCGTGGATTTCTTAGGCCAAGAGTGGCCAAAGGATAGGGCTAATTTAAATCCGTCCGTTAACACACAGCCCATGGCAAAGTGCCTGCTAAACAACAATAAGCTCGTCCCCTATAACGTGGAACCGAATTGCTGCACGCGTGATTAAAAGTGCCTAAAGAAACGGCGAGACATCTTTGACTAGTAGAGTCAGTAGGAGGACTGGCCATATATGATATAAAGGGAAGTTACTGCGCTGGCAGTAGCCCCTCACCTGCTATATAACTCCACCACATTTGCTCTTAGTAATATTGACTGCTTGCAAAAACTTAATTAAAAAAAAAAAAATAAAAAAAAGATTATTTAATGATTTAATCTTTCTTTCGCATTTCAGAAAGATTCGAGCAAATTGAGTTAGAGAGAAAAAAGATTCGCCCCACGAAGAAGACAATCACTGGACCCGTTATACGGTGTGTTACACTGTTATATACCTGCCAGCCTGTTTCCCTCTGGGATAGGCAGAAAAGACAGCCCGCCATTTGATCTTTCTATTTTCTATCCTTACATACTTAACTAGCTTCCTCCACTGTGATTAATCCTTTTATGCAAGCCCACCGGTTCCAAATACTTCTGACCTGCCCCTTTTTTTAATTTTTTAGGAAACTTCAAGCTAGTGAGCACACTAGGTGCCAACTTTAAATGCAACTAGATTAGCACTCAGACTGACTTTTTAATTCGAAATTACTGGTTGCTTGATTACTTTTAACTTAATTCCTTTCATTTTATAGATATCATTCATTCGCTGTGCCGTTAATTGAAGAAATACCATCCCCAGAAGACAAGGCTAGTTTGACTCCGTTAGGCGATCTTAACTTAAGCGACATCATCAAGAATGAAGAAGGTAGGTGGAATGAAGTAACTATACTCCATTTGTTTAGGTACTAAAAAAGATAAACAAGAAAAATGGTGGATTTCAGAGATAGTCAACCGTCAATGACAATAGTATTTTAGTGCATGTTTATGGGGAACATAAAGACTATATTTACCTTATTAAATAATTTTAAAATTTATAATATTAAACTGACACGTTCAACACATTCACAAAATTATAATAACAATCAAAGTGATTTCAAATTCAATCACTGAATAAAATTTTAGTCTGAGTCCGAAGAACTATCACTAACACTAATTACAAAGCGATCATAGGTGTCGTCAATATCTTATCTAGAGATGACATCTTCTCCACTTCTTTCAGTACATGCTCTTCGCAGCTCTTTATGGTACCGAATAATAACAATAAATACAAATTACAAACTGCGAATTGACTTTGACAGTCACGCACGTATGGCGCGATCTGGAAAAAACTGTTTTGAATATCTGTCTTTTTAGTTTCTTTATGGTAGGCACAGTGCAATAGTTTTTAAAAAGCATTCTAAATAATATAGTTATTATAGTTTTTCAGCTTAGGAAATAATAATTGCAACTTAATATTAAACCGAGTAGTTAAATATAGAAAAATATAAGACAGAAATGGATTTTAAGTTCTACAATGATTTTATTTTGGTTTCTTTTTATTTCGGAACGAAAAATGCCCCTATAGAAGAACCCTTTTTATGATTTGTTTACCTTTTTTTAAATACCTAAACAAATGGAGTATAGAATATCACAATAATGAAATTTTATTATTGTTTTTAACCTCCGCGCAAACCTCAAAAAGCATCTTTCTCATAAGGTCTCATAAAGTTCAATTCACACTGAAAGATAAATTGATTTTACTATACCTCGTGCCAAATGGATTGAGAATAAAGTTTATTGACCTTGCGACCAGTATGAACTGGTTACTTAGGGGTTGTAAACATTTTTCACACTGTATCGAAACCGCCGCGTCGCGTCCACGTGAACCTTTATTATTGTTCACAAAAATCACTACTTTTAATATGATATTTATTGCAAACCAGAAGGAGATCAGGGTGAAGAAAGCCCTCTTTAAAAAGTGGCAAGCGTCCAAATCTCCCGAAGACCACGACGAGTACCGCGAGACCGCTATACAACAAGTTGGAATCGTCTGAGGGGCAAAAGCTCATCTACAAGTTGGCACGCTCCAGGGCCAAAGCGGTGCAGGCTATAACCAAGTGCCGCTGCATCAAAGACCCTGGAGGAAACCTGTTGTACGATGAAGCCGCGGTGAAGGAGAGATGGCGCTCATACTTCCACGGTCTGCTGAATAAGCAGCATAAAGAGGTGCAGCCACCAGATCTCCCTCCA
This sequence comes from Eilema sororculum, assembly GCA_914829495.1. Lineage (NCBI taxonomy): Eukaryota > Metazoa > Arthropoda > Insecta > Lepidoptera > Erebidae > Eilema > Eilema sororculum. Next base: position 6,430,304 of record OU618545.1, on the reverse strand, counting down.
AATCTAGGACTAGTGCCACCGATAACGCCTGCTGAAGTTCAGACTGCCATTCGTCGCATGAAGAACCGGAAAGCTGTCGGACCCGACGAAGTCCCCATCGAGGCTTGGAAGGCAATGGGTGCCCGTGGTGTGGGCATCCTCGCAAATCTTTATAACCGTATCCTCCTCACCGGTAAAATACCAAACCAGTGGAGGCTGAGAGTTATTACGCCAGTCTTCAAGGGCAAGGGATCGGTGCAAGAGTGTGGTAGTTACCGAGGTATAAAGATAATGTCCCACACCATGAAGCTTTATGAGCGGATAATCGATTCCCGGATCCGACAGGAGACCCTCTCGGAGTGTCAGTATGGGTTCCGCCCCGGACACGGGACTATGGATCCGGCGTTCGCCCTAAGGATCGTCGCGGAGAGATACAGGGCAAGGAACACGCCCCTGTACTGTCTATTCCTAGACATGCAGAAGGCCTTCGACTGTGTGCCTCGCACGATGATCTGGTGGGCACTGCGGTCCAAAGGAGTCCCAGAGACTTACATCGACACCATCCGAGACATGTACCAAGATTCCGGTTCCGTGGTTCGGACCGCTGTTGGCGACACGAAAACCTTCCCCATCACCGTCGGGGTACACCAAGGATCCGTACTTAGTCCCTACCTATTCAGCATGGTGTTAGACGTTTTGTCGGACAGTATCAGAGACTCACATGAGCAGCCTCCATGGTTGCTTATGTATGCTGATGACATTGCGCTGATGGACGCAGACAGGAACAGATTGGTGCGACGTGTGAAAGTGTGGAAGGAGGCGCTTGAGAACGGCGGTCCGAAGCTAAATGTGGCGAAGACAGTGTACTTGGCGTTAAACTCAACAGATCCCACACCCGTTCACATAGGCGATGACTTGGTCGAGCGCACGGATCAGGTTAAGTACCTGGGATCTGTACTTCACGCTTCTGGTGACATCGACTACGACGTCAAGGCACGTATTGCCACCGCGTGGGCTAAGTGGCGGGAAATGACTGGCGTCACTTGCGATACTAAAATGCCAGTCAGGCTGAAGGGGCAGGTCTATAAAACGATCATTAGACCTGTCCTCTTACACGGCTGTGAGGCGTGGCCGCTGTTGGAGCGACACAAGCAGATGCTGCGTGTCACGAAGATGAAAATACTGCGGTGGATGTGTGGAGTCACGCGTAAAGATCGCGTGAGGAACTCACGCATCCGCGACAGCCTTCATGTCCGTGACATCGCAGATAAAATGCAAGAGAGTGGCCTCCGCTGGTGCGGCCACGTCTTGCGGAAACCGCCCAGCTACGTGGGTAACAAATGCCTGGCAATGGCGCCCCCACCCGGTCCAGGTAGAAGGGGTAGGCCCAAGATGTGCTGGCTTGGCGTCGTGGAGGGTGACATGCGTGAAAACGGTCTCACTACCTTGGACGCCCAAGATGTGCGAAGTGGAGGAGGAAGAGCCGGAAGGCGGACCCTGACCTCCGAGGGCACCTTGGCCTCGGATGCAATCAGGACTTTATTCTCAATCGGTTTGGCACGGCCTATAGAAAAAAATGCAAGAAGGCTTCTTCGTCTTCAAACGATTGTGATCTTTCAAACACCTGAATCATTTCAAATTTCCCTTCTCTTTATATAATTTTCGCACTTAAAGACGGATATAAAGAGAAGGGAAATTTGAAGTGATTCAGGTGTGGCTCAGTAGCTCAGTTAGAAGAGCATTCCCCCTGTAAGGTAAAAGTAGTGGTTTCAAGTCCCACTTCAGCGCTTCTTTTTCCCGATGTATTTCAAATTTAAAAGTTAGCATGATAAATGCTATAAAAATTTCATTAAAACTAGTATTATAGATATCAGTTTACTATAAATGTTCACGTAATATTTTAGGTCTACTCACGCCAAGCGACTTAGAATTATCAGACTTGAAAACTGAGACAACGACTCAGCAGGCTGAGGGCGAGTCCTCGGATATGAAGATGGATATTGACGTCATTGGCCCTGATGAGGAAGTAAACATTGAGAAAGTCGCGGCGTAAGTTTAGCATCCGCATTTTAAAAAAATTATAAGCAAACTAGCTTTTGCCCGTGGCTCCGCCCGCGTGAATGTCGGTTATCGCGAACAAATATAGCCTATGTCCTTTCTCAAGGTCTAATCTACCCTTATACCAAATTTCATCAAAATCGGTTCTGTGGTTTAGGCGTGAAAGCGTAACATACAGACAGACAGGCAGACAGAATTACTTTCGCTTTTATAATGTTACAGTCCGTCAAATCTAAGAAGTACCGTTTGACAGTTCTGACAATTGAATGATAGGGATGGGATGAAAAAATCGATTACTATAATATCCGAACTTTAAGAGATCGATTACTATAATATCCGAATTTTAAGAAATCAATTGTTATAATTAAATAAAAGAAATGTTTAGGATATTTTTTTATTCACTACTAGTACTAGTATCGTCGTCTTCGTCATCATCGTCATTTAAATTAATGACCAGCTGATTGTCCATTACATTATCAAAGTGTACGTCTCTTTCGAAGTCGTCCATTATTATTTTCTTTGTTTTTTGTACTACTTTACTCCAATCTTCCTGTGTAACTTGGGCACATGCTTCCTTTAATAAACCTTCCATTTTCTTGACACTGAAGGGTGGTTTTGTGTTGTGTCTTGCTGCATAACCTGTAAAACAATAATGTAACTATTTGATAGCAGACGAAAACCATTGTTTAAATTATAAATGTTAGAAGTACTCGTGTTATTATTATAATATTATAAAATATTACCTTTAACTTGGGCCCAAATCAGTTCAATGGCATTATATTGGCAATGGTACGGAGGAAGTCGTATGACTTTGTGCCCGTGCTCTTCGGCCAATTGGTCAATTACATATGTCGGTTTTGGTGGTTTATGCAATTTCACTAACTGTAATAATTCAGCTTTTAATAGTGACATGTCGGCATCCACTCCTTTTCTTTGCAGCCATGCCACCAAATCTGCTTTCTTATTGGCTGACGTAGGTGCTTTATCAATTTGCACAGAGTGGTATGGGGCATTATCCATTATAATTGTGCTGTTAGGAGGGATATTCTGTAATAAATTTAAGAACCACTCTCGGAACCTTACTGCGTCCATTTCTTCATGATACTCTTTAGTGCTTTTGGATTGGAAAGCTAATAAAGAGTTTTCCACGAAGCCTGTAGACGCTGACCCAGCATGGCATATTATGAGGCGTCCACCTTTTCCTATCGGCACCTTCGAGCACGAAGCTTCAGAATCATCAGTCCATGTTTTCGGCACAGAATGGTTGGAATTTAGCCAAGTTTCGTCCAAAAATATTACATTATCCCAGTTTATAATTTGTTTAACTTCGCGCAGGAATGTTAGTCGCTGCATAATTATGTCATGTCGCTCCATAACAATTTTTCGTTTGTCAACTTTTTTGTATCAGAAGCCAATTCCTGTTATTACCGTTCTCAACGACTCTATGCTTCCCTTATACAGCCCGGCATCTTTTAAAGTTGCACATAACTTTGCCAATGTTGGAAATTCGCCTCTTGTAAAATACCCGTATATATGGTTTCTAATAGCATGACTATCGAATTCATCGATGCCTGTCACAGGTTTATTTCTTTTTCGTTTTTTCGGTGTGTGAAGTACGTTACTGTCACTCCCCGAAGGCCCATATTTTTCACTTAATATTTTGCCAACGGTGCGGCTACCAATACCGAGAGCTTCACCGACGCGATCCCGAACTTGTGTAACTGGCAGTAGAAGTCCACCATTTTGAGATTCACGCTCAAAATACTCGTGTAATTTCACCACCAATTCACGAGCCTGGCTGTTCAAAGTACGTCCTCTTTTCGACATTATTAATAAACACTTGCTTAGTTCGGAGTCCAGTATAAATATTGCCAAGGTAAACGGATAAAGAATGATCAGTCCAGAAAAGTAATAGCCAAGTCACAAATTGTAAAACACAAACGAGAAAGCAAGTACGCGCACAGTCAGCTTCCAAGATGGCGAGAGACTGCTGACGCCGAACCGAGCGAGCGGACCGCGTGCGCTTGTAGTTGGCAGTGTTGCCAGAAAAAAAAAATTGTAGAGACTTGGACACCTGCGATTTTGCCTATTGACCTAAAAATAATTAAATTAATTTATTTTAGGGTATCTGTGTATTCAGTGCATTATGCGGTCGCGCAGTAACGTCGTTAATTTATAACATCAGGCAACAACATTTTTGTGAATGGGTTCTACATACCTTATTTTTATTAGTTTTAGACGTAGAAATAAGACTTAGAAGAAAAAATTGTAATTGTAAAATCAATGGATGTGCTTGTTAAAAATTTGTTTATTTCTCTGTAATATGCAAACCCATACTATCATACACAAAAATAAATGTAAAAAACACTATCCCTGACTCCATTTACTATTTCGACAGCGTTAGCGCGAGAAACCCCGACTTATTTGGGCGCGAAAATCAAAAATCGACAAATCGCTTTCGACAACTTTTTAAAGAAGCAAATATATTTGATTTATAAATACGTATTTTTGGTGAATGGGTTTTATCTCATATTTTACGATTACATAACTATTTAGTTATGTAATCGTAATATGTGAGATAAATCCCATTCACATGAAAAAATATTTGTTTGGTTGTCAAGTGTAATTTGTAAATAATACATTCGATTTTTCGTATATGTAAACGATTTTTTTGCATACAAGTGTATCCGAAGAGTCTCAACACTACGTGCAGTGACCTAACTACGTAACTTTGTAATGAGGTCAAGAATATAACTATTAGAAATTATTTACTGTGTAAATATGTGTTATTTTGCTTTGTTTGAAAGTTTTCAATTACATTTAGATATTAAGAATTGTACATTTTTAGATACAATAATGAAATCTTTCTAAATTCATGGTTTTATGAAAAAGGTTATCGAAACTGAATAATGTACGTATGAACAAAGTTGTTTCGGTTTGAAAAATATGAAACGTCAAACGGTACCTCTTAGATTTGATGGACTGTAGTATGGATAAAAAAATTATAAACCACAATTAATTCCCGTGGTGACGGAGAAAGAATACAAATATCATTATTATCCTGCGAAGGGTGTCGTAAGAGATGACTAACGAATAGATAGATTTGTCAGATCTATACAATCTGTCCTCATATAAATCGAGATTCATAACTGAGTACCGTTCTTAAACATAGACCTTAAACCTCCGAGGCCAAGGGTGGTGAATGGGGTAATAACGACCAATATGCGGGTCGAAGGTAAACTAACATGTTGCAAAAGTTACATTTTGGTAATGATGTGATTACGTTTTTGTAACCAGAATCGATTATTCTGACAATTGATTTATGACACTCCAGCCCTAAACTACAATACTGTAATAATACATACACGCCTGTTTCCCATAGGGGTAGGCAGAGATCACGGATTTCCATTTGGTACGATCCTTACATACTACTCTCGCTTCATTCACTCTCATTACATTCTTCATACATGCTCGTCGGTTTAGGGTACTCCCGACCTGCCCTTTTTCTAACGATTTCCCGATTTACACTGTAATAATGCACCTATTAAATGATTTCAACTATGACAGGTTTTCACTCTACTTACTTACAATTTACTACACTTCCAGCAAAGAAGAGAAATCAACAAAAAAGAAAGAACAAAATGTGAGATATCATGAACGCACTCTCCTGTATTTCGAGAATGACATCAAAGACGAAGCTTTCAACACTTGCTTCCCAAAAACACAGCCGAAGAAGAAAAGACAAATGTTGTGTGCTGTTACCAAGTAAGAATCAGTTAATACTAATAATTATCATGATATTGATACATATGCTTGAAAAAGTGGTGGAGCATTGGATTCCCTGATTACGCTTCATTCCAACCACCTATGGCACCAATACACACAAAACCAATTTGTAAAAATATGACCAATTAGCTTTTGCCCGCGGCTCCGCCCGCGTGGATGTCGGTTATCGCGACCAAACATAGCCTAAGTCCTTTCTCATGGTCTAATCTACCCCTATACCAAATTTCATCAAAATCGGTTCAGTGGTTTAGGCGTGAAAGCGTAACATACAGACAGACAGACAGAGTTACTTTCGCATTTATAATATTAGTTAGCATTAGCATATAAATAAATAGATTTTTAGGTATTGTATTCTGTTATGAACTTATACAACCTCTGAAAAATGTTCCATATACGGACTAACTAAACGGTTTACCTTTGTTTCATAAGGCATTCAACATTCAAAACAGCGAACATTCACTACGTGAACCATACGCATTCATGGTTTTGAATGCCAAATGCCGCTATTATAAAGTATGTTCATGTTTTTAAATCAATCCTTCACTCTTTCTCAGGAGGCCGGCCCGCTACATCGACCCTATAACGAAGCTACCGTACCGCAGTGTGGACGCATTCCGCATCATCCGCGAAGCCTATTACCAGCAACTGGAGGCGCGCGGAGATCGCAACTCGCCTCAACTCGCCGCCTGGCTTCGTGCAAGACGGCAAGACGCTGCCTCTACTTACGTTCAAATACACATCAAGTAGACTGGTCTGGAACTCCGCGAGGCTTAGTAACAGCAGAGGCGCAACTCCGCGTACCGCCACCTCACTTACGTGCAAATACACATCAAGTAGACTGGTCTGGATCTCTGCGAGGCTTAGGACCAGCAGAGGAGGCGCAACTCCGCTTACCGCCACATCCACTTACGTGTAAATATGTGTATTTACACGTAAGTGGAGGCGGAATAGACTAGTCTGGAACTCCGCGAGGTGTAGTACGAGCAACGGATGCGCAACTCCGCTTACATCCGCCTCCACTTACGTGCAAATACACATCAAGTAAACTGGTCTGGAACTCCGTGAGGCTTAGTACCAGCAGCGGAGGCGCAATTCCGCTTACCGCCGCCTCACTTACGTGTAAATACACATCAAGTAGACTGGTCTGGAACTCTGCGAGGCATAGTATCAGCAGCGGAGGCGCAACTCCGCTTACAACTGCTTCACTTACGTGCAAATACACATCAAGTAGACTGGTCAGGAACTCCATGACGCTTAGTATCTAATTATTTTTTCTTGAATGAATTCATGACATTAAATTGTTTGCAATTAATTGATTAAAATGTGATGACGTTATAGCTAACGACTTTATTGAAAGAAAACTAATATTTACGCGTTTTATCACGATTTACTTGATATTGCTGCTAATTCTGTTGTTACATCTCTAAACTTAAGAATCTCTAAAATTTTCTAATTGCATCTGTTACTTTCATTATCAGATAGAAAAGGACAGATAATTTATTTTAGTGAACACCTGTCAAATTAAGTCGGCGCCTTGACGGTATGCTTCAATTTTAGTCGACATCTACGAACATGCGACTTTTTTTTTTTTTTTTTTTTTTAACCGTGGGGGAAAATCCTTCATGGATGTTATGCCGGACTCCTACCGACTAAAAACCCCCACGGTAACGCCCAGAAGCCTATGGATGGGAGCCCCGGGTAAGCCCTCGGAAGGATGTCCCAGGACTCCCATCAGACCCACGGCTACAATTGCGGCCTCGTCTCGGGGGTGGTTCGGGTGCTATCCCGCGTCTATGGGGGGGTTTTCGGGTGTTACCCCGCTTCTTAGGGGGGGGGGGGGCGTGCGTGAATCCCTCACGTCACGCTGCCGTCATGGGCCTGCTTCTGTAAAGACGGTGAGCAGCCAACTCACCGTCCTCAGGCCCCCGGTCATGGAGGCCGATGCTCTTCGGCGAAGAAACGTCGGCGGTGCCCAAGCCGCCGACTGCGGAACTCGGGTGGGAGAGTTTTCTCCCGCTCTCGCCCCGCCGCCTCTTTCACGAGCATGACCTGCTCACAGAAAGAGGCGGCGCAGTCCCACTTACTCCCGCTGGAGACCATGGCTCGCACCATGGTCTCAAGCGAGAGGGTGCCCACGCCCAGACCCACCACGAGGACCTGGCGCTGTTGCACCCACGCCGTGCACTCCACCAGCGTGTGGAGCGCTGTGTCATCGCTGTGGTCCTCGCAGTGCTGACACTCGGCCGTGGTTTCCCGGTGTCTTCGCCACAGATACCTACCGAAGCTACCATGCCCGGTAAGTATCTGTGACAACCGGTAGGAGAGAGCACCGTGTCTCCTCTCCAGCCACTCGTCCATGACCGGTCTGACGGCCGCAATTGTGGCGAATCCCCCCTTTGGTTGCTCAAGTCGCACCTTCCATGTCTCCACGGTTTCCTGGTAGAGCTGGGACCGCTGGGCCTCGATTTCTCGAGACGCAGGCCATTGGCCCCGCTCCAGCGCCTCCTTGCGCCATATAAATAGGGACGCAAGGGCTCTCGCTTCCAGGTCCCATGGAGGGGTCCCGGCTAAGAGGCATGCCGCCTCACCTGAGATCGTGCGGTATCCCCTTATCACCCTGACGGCCATCGCCCTCTGTGGGCTCAGCAATCTAGCCACATTACTGGCCGTCAGGTTCTCTGCCCATACGGGGGCCCCGTATAGGGCCATACTTCGCACGATCCCCAGGTACAGTCTCCTGCAGGGGGCGTTGGGTCCCCTGATATTGGGCATCAGCCGCGCGAGTGCAGCTGACGCCCCCCTCAGTTTTGGGACCAAACTTCGGAAGTGATGTCCGAAGTTCCACCGGCCATCGAGCACGAGTCCCAGATACTTCATCGAGGGCTCGATGCCGATGCTGACGCCCCCTACCTGTAGGCTGGATCCCGCAGGTGGCCCCATCCGAGGTCCGTGGAAGCACAGAGCCTCGGACTTGTGAAGGGCGACCTCGAGACCCAGCCGCCGTATCCGACCCACGACTTGAGCAACACCTGCCGTGGCCTTTAGTGCTGCATCTCGGTGCGTTGCTCCCCGCGCCGTAACGAGGGTGTCATCGGCGTAACACGTTACGGTGACCCCTCTGAGCAACGGACCACGCAGCACCCAATCGTAGCCGATGTTCCACAGGAGTGGCCCTAATACCGATCCCTGTGGAACACCGCACGACACATCCCGCCGACCCGGCCCTAGCCAACTCGGGTAAGTAATGGCCCTCTCAGAGAGATAGGCCCCGACAATTCGACGGAGGTAGGGAGGCACTCCATGGTAGATAAGCGCCTCCCTAATGCAACTCCAGGGCAGGGTGTTGAAGGCGTTGGCGATGTCAAGAGACACCGCCACCACCACCTCACCCTGTGAGACTGCTTCCTCCGTCAGGCCTCTAATGCGCATGATCGCGTCTACGGTGGAGCGCCCCTGACGGAAGCCAAACTGGCTATCCGACAGATCAGGCCCCACGCGGATGAGATGCTTGACGAGGCGTTGTGCAATAATGCGCTCAAAGAGCTTGCACACCTCGTCGAGCAACACGATCGGCCGGTACCCTGATGGGGAATTTGCCGGCCGCCCCGCCTTTCGGATTAAGACCAGTTTCCCTGTCTTCCAGACCTTGGGGAACTGGCCTTTTTCGAGGCATGCGCTAAAGAGCCCTATAAGTCGAGGCCCAAGTTCTTCGAGAGCCAGGACCCATGCTCGGCCTGGAATGCCGTCGGGTCCAGGGGCGGTGTTTCTGCGGGATTTAAGCCGCAGTACAGCCGCCCCTAGCTCACCCTCTGTGACTACGGGCACGTCGTTCTCGCTGCCTTCCGCGTTGGGTGCCTGGGACGGAGCCATGCGCGGAGGAATGTGTTCCTCCGCTCTTGATGGGAACAAGGAGTCCAGGACCCCCTCCAGCCGCTCCGGCTGGAGACTCTGGGTCAGTGGGGGCGCCTTGGGGCGTAATTTGCCCCTTACCATAAGGTACGGGCGCCCCCACGGGTTCCGCTCCAAGGTCTCCATCAGCTCCTCGCGGCCCACCTTTTTGGACCGCTTGATGGCCGTCTGGAGGGCCCTCTTGGCCCCCTTGTACCCATCATAGAGCTCCGTCTCTCGGGCTGCCGCATCGTCTGGGCGGCGACGCCTCCGGCGGAATCTGGTGTACCGGCGGCGCGCGGCAACGCACTCCGCGCGCAACTGCGCGATTTCCGGCGTCCACCAGTACACCTGTCTTCTCGCCGGTCTGGGCCTAGCCCTGGGCATCGCCGCATCGCAGATATGCGACATGGCTCTCCCGAACCACTCCACCTCGGCATCAATATTGGCAGGTCTGTCCGCTATCGGGATCCAGGCCTGCACTATGGCCGCCTCCAGGAGAGCCTCCGGATCCAGGCGATGGAGTGCCCAACGCGGTCCCGGGGGATTCACAATAGCTGGCGGCAGGTTTGGTGGAGGGGAGACGTCGAACCGAATATATCGGTGATCTGATGACGTCTCCTCCTCCTCCACCACACGCCATCCCTGGACACGGCGGGCGAGCTCAGGGGTCGCAAACGAAACGTCTATGACCGAGCTGAGCCCCCGCCGCGACGAACATGCGACTTAACTTACTACGCACCAACAAGGCGCTGTCTTAATTTGACAGGTCTTAACTTAAATAAAATCATCTGTCCTTTTTTATCTGATCATGAAAGAAAGAGATGCAATTAGATTTTTTAGAGAAATTTAAGTTTAGAGATGTAACAACAGAATTGGGAGCATTGTTTTATGTTATTACATAGTAAGTAAACAATAAAATAATAATATATCCCCAAAGAATCTGTTAATAAAATGTACATCAAACGAATTGAGTACCTCCTCCTTTTTGGAAGTCGGTTAAAAACGTTATCACTATAAGTAGGTTCTGCGTGATCACGTTATAGATTCAATTGAATTGATTGAGCATGAGCATGAGCATGAGCATTATTGTAGTTAGTTAATTCGTAATGAAAATCCAGACATAAGTTGTTAAACAGTATTTGATTAGCTCAATATACGTAAATGTAAATATTGTATGTAATTATTTAAGTAGAATAAAATAATATGACTGATATGATTGCACCTTTTTCTTTATACGAATGACATAACATAACATAAACTCACGCCTGTGTTCCCCGAAGGGGTAGGCAGAGTTGCTAGCACCTACATTTCGCCAGTTTATGTTTAGGTCCCAATGTAATAGATGGCGAGCCTATTGCCATTAACCGGGCACTTATAAACCTGCGATAAATATACACAACTTCGAAAAGCATCGAAAAGGCATTGGTGTGTGCCATGGTAAACCTGGGATCGAACCCGAGACCTCGTCTCAGCAGTCCATTATCCATACCACTAGGCTACCGCAGATATACGAACGACAAAATCAACTTACTATTTCGGGCTATCCCACTAGTTCCATGGTGTTGTCCCATCATGGAACAACTGAGACGATTACGTCCCAGTAGTTCCATGGGACAAGTGAAACTAATATTTTATCATATTGTAGTCCCAGTAGTTCCATTGCCGTCATCACCGTACATATGAGAGTTGTCCATCATGGGACAACTGAGACGATTACGTCCCAATAGTTCCATGGGACAAGTGGAACTAATATTTTATCATATTGTTGTCCCAGTAGTTCCATTGCCGTCATCACCGTACATATGAGGGCTGTCCATCATGGGACAACTGAGACGATTACGTCCCAATAGTTCCATGGGACAAGTGGAACTAATTTGTTCACTTGTTTGAGCGTTTGTTTTCTTTGTTTTTGTTATTATTATTTATTGTTTGGATTTCTTTATATTTAGATATGTGCATGTGTTTTAATCCGCAATAAAAACCAATTTTCTTTCTTTCTTTCTTTCTTTCTTTCTTAATATTTTATCATATTGTTGTCCCAGTAGGTCCATTGCCGTCATCACCGTACATATAATCTCTTCTTTCGATCTCTTTTTTCATAGGTGTGTAATGACTCTTTGGTATTAAGACGTTATATAGTTATTGTGAGGTGGATTTTGCAAATAATGGCTACGTCACAAGATTTTGTAATAATAAAAAGAGGCCGAGGGTGTGTCTTACTTTATTCCGGCTATGAATATTATAAACATTTAACATACTCGCGTGGAGAAACGATATGGAGTTGCAGTAAACGCAAGAAAACCAAATGCACGGGATCAGTTACTTTGACGATAGTGAGTAGATAAACTAATACGTTGCTTTCTTTCACGCAATGGATCCATATATTGGTACCTACTTGATAAGCGTAGCTAGAGTGTATTGTTTGATGATCAGTGCTGCTAATGCCTTTATGCTTAGGGGGCTGGTAATACAGCACAGTGCCATTCTTCTCGTTGTTCTGTCGATAGATACTTAAATCCTCAACTTTAATTCCTATCTATTTGTTTACCTAGGATCAGCGTTCGATAGCTCGTACAAAACAACACAAGCAATCTTGTACGGCCGATCATGCAAAACAGGAAATTGAAATAACTTTGAACAAATGTTTTGAGACTGCTGCTCAAGGAACAGCATCTGTACCCGAGGCGTTTAATAAAGGGATAGTCGAATTGAAAAATAGAGGCATTGACCTAGCCAAACGTCTGCCGAAATATACTCAAAAAAAGTCGGCAATGTACCGTTATCGTAACAAAATAGCTGGAGTATCAAAAATATGTGCCAAAAATCCTGAAGAAGTGGAAATTCCTAAACAATATGAACATTTTCTCTTTGCGGACTATTCCTGTGATGGAGTGAGGATTTTAGTGTTTGGGTGCAATGAAGCAAAATACCATCTTATTTATTTATTTATTTTATTCTTTATGTACACATAAATTACAATATATACAATAGTGAAATGAAATGTACAAAGGCGAGCTTAACTCAAAGTTGAGTTTTCTACCAGCAGACCCAGGAGTGCACAGAGGAATTGCAATATGATTGGTAAAGTCTAGTGTACAGGAAAGTAGCGATGTTGATGTTGATGTAAGAGGTTTTATGGATGGTACATTCAGATCATGCCCAAAGCCATTTATCCAAATGTATTGCATTCACGCCGATTTAGGAAGTGATATCAATAGTAATAACGTTGTTCCGTTACTATATGCCTTTATGTCACATAAAGACGAAAAATTAGAACTTTAATTGGTAACCATGACGCTGCAGAATGCCGATCGATGCCGAAATTTCAATTTTATGATGATAGTGATAAGATCTATAATGCTTGGCCAAAAAAAAATCCTGAAGCTCGCCGATGCCGATAATGGGCGACGGCCCTAACTGTATGACAGCAAAATAAAGTTGCACATTGGTGTCATATTAGTGGTCTTTCGCGATACCTACATAATTTATTGACTGACGAGACTGACACAGGCATTCCTCTTGGAGCTGAAAGAACTCATTTTTAAGCCATAGGAGCCAGTGCAATCCAAGAGAGGGACTAAGCGGGCTTAGGTAAAAGCTTTGGATGTGACCGGATAAAACGCTAAGATGATGTGATTAATAAAACGAGGCATAACATACATAGGCAATTTATTTAATATAGAATAAATAATTACAATAGTCTTAACACTTAGTAATTAGATTCAATAACTGTACACAATTGTACAATAGTAATGTGATTAGATAACACAATGCATTTTGGGTTTGATGTCAATTTTCTTAGTCCAACAATCTATAGAAGACTACATCGATATTGCGTTGAACATAGTCATATCGCCCTTTCAACTTTAATTCAGAATCTCCTGTGGGCTCTTAAACTTAGACACACTATTAGACTTAATTCAAAGACACATTGTGATATACAAATAAAAAATAAACCTCAGCTAGCCTTATATTACCAATTCTTATTCGATATGTTGTGTAAGTAGGTAATAAAAAAAATCCTAAAGCTTACAATTTGAGTATTAACTAACTTTTAGGTACTAGCAAATACTGTAACTATTCAGGTTACGACAGTTTAGGGATGTTGAAAACCTTTTAAAAACGTTGAAAACTTAAAAAAACCAAGAACTCAGCTACCTTTTGTGTCCTTCCACTGAAGGACTTAAAATGATTCATATAAATGTTTTAAAATTAGAGACTTGATCGTATTTAGTATCTAAGTCTAAATTAAAAATTAAGTAAGTCAATCGACTGTGGTCACAGGTAGCTTGACTAATGCGTTGTCTTTAACTTAAAAATCGCATAAGCTTATAATAGTTAAAATGTCTAAAGGTCTGCAGTAAAGTTTGGGTTTAATCTTATATCAGGCACACTATTCCTCCTCGGCCTTCTCTCTTTTAACTCTTTTAAAGAGATCAAACCAGAAGCTTTTACATCTACCCTAGAGTGGCTATTCGATGGGTCAGTCGTCGGCAAATATGGATATTCTTTCAAGTACGTCTGTGCATTTTTCACATTGTGTTGCTCAGAAAAGTTACTCATTAGGGAATCTGAAAATTCATACGAGTTCATTGAGATGTCGGTAACATTTTCCATCGATCTAAAGGCTTCTAGGACTGCCTTCTTGTGAGGTATTCCTCTCAAACTACCTTGTCTACTCAATTTGCCTTCGGTCACGTCGGTGAACAAGTCATCGACGTTGAATTTTTCAGATATCTTCATCAGTTTTGTGTTGGAACATTCTTCGCTGGCACTTCTTTCTTGTCTGTCTTTTAGTTGGTTCCACGCTTTCGCTATTTCGGATGACGGCAACGAACGCGATTTTATATTTTTCTTAACCCTATGTTGGGGCCGTTCGTTCGTTTGTTCGTTTTCGAGAGATTCTGTTGATTGTTTGTGTAGTAATAGTTCGCATTCATTTAGTTTTCGAGGCTTTTTGATTTCTCTTAGTTCTTCTAAAGACTGAAAGTATTCCTTTGCCAATTTGAATCGATTTTTGTATTGTATATGTGCTGGTTCTGTTATTTGTTCTGGAGTAGTTTCCCTAGATTTATCTGGACTACTTTCAATTATTTCCAGCTCGATATCAGAAAGGCTCAAGTACGTTGTTTCTTTATTGTCCTTTGTTATGGCTTCGACATCATAGGAATCAGATGTTCTGGTGTCTAGACTGAGATTACTTACTGTTTCTGAAGTTTGACTTGTCCAAAGATTTGTCGGAGTTACTCCACGGATCATAGACTTTGTTTCACTGTTTGATATACGTGTGTGCTCCGCCGCGAAGTTATTCTTATTTACAGCACCTGTAAAATAAAAGATGATTTTTATTTAAAACTGCATTTAGTAAGTTAATAATATGTAAAGCCAACGAAGCGAGAGAAAAAAGGTAAACAAAGTTCCAAACTATTATCACTTCAAGCGCATTCCAGGCAGGAATGAAATTGTCCATATGATGGTGAATCTCACAGTTTAGAATCGCTGTGCTGACAGCTTTCCTGTACTACGAAACACGCAACGACAGCTGTCGCTCGGCCAGTGTCGTGTACGTGTGATATGTGCGACAAGGACAGAGACAATAATCGCCAGTTATCGCAACGTAACTCAGTAATGGTCACTTGTTTACCTTTTTTGTCTCGTCTCGTTGGCTTTATTTTTGTGTTTCGTGTTTGGTACATACTTGAATTTAGGCTGTTAAAAAGCGTTTTCTGTGAATCGGCGGAGCTCGTTCTACACATTCGTTTTTTCGCTCTCGGTTTTTCCGTAGTTTTTGATACACTTTCATAAAGTGATATAAAGCTTTTCACGTTAATCTTGGGCAGTTCATCGCATGACTGATATTTATCTAAACCATCCGTTGTACAAGTTGGAAGTTTATTGAAAATATCCATTTCAGATTTACTAAATGATTTCTTGCGCAAAACTTCATCTTTTGGATATATAGAGTGAAGTTTTGAATTTGCATTCTTATCATATTCATTCAGTGCTGGTCTGCTTTTCTGTGGCAAGGATTTTTCATTAACGCTTTCATCTATCGTTTTATAAGGATTTTGCATCATTCTAGACCTCTTTGTTTTTAATATTGTGTCTTCAGTGACGTTTGTATTCTTTGCTTCTATTTTGGTTGCATGATTTTTTATTTCCGGCGGTTCGGATTTAGTATATTTTATTTCATCTGTACTATAACTATCTTCTGTAGAAGTTACGCTTTTTTCGCTTTCTCTTCTCTGAGAAATATTGTGTAATGATTGACATTTTCTTCTAGACCATGGTAATTCTTCTGTATTTGACATATTATGGAACAAAGATATGCGACTAGATACCAAACCACCCTCGTGACCCATTGTAGTGTCTGCAGTTGAAGTATTGACCTCCGCAGGTTTACCCAAAAATGTATCAATTTTATTCATTATTTGTTTTCTCGACGTACCGAAAAATCTCTTAGGACTAGTCTCAAAAGCTCTGAAGACTTCTTCCGGCAATTCTTGTTTAGCTGGTCCCGGATCGTAATAAGAGGATGCTTGCTTGTCTTCATTGGAATCTTTGCTGTCATTACTCTTTAGTTGCCTTACTGTTTGGTTTTCAGTCTTTGAGGACTGTAGAGCTTGTGTGGATTTGGGTGATTTAGTCCTGAGAATTTCAGTTTCCATCTGAATCTGCTCAACTTCTAATTTGTCATCCCAAAATTTCTTCCATTTTTCAACAATTTTTTGGTCAGCGTTTACGGATTCCTCTTTTTTATCTTCGAGTTCTTGTGTTCTGTGTGGCGTCAATTTATCAGCATCCTGATTGACGCCTTTTACTTGACTATAATCACCCGCACTTAAAAAGTTTTTAATCATCTGCTTTCCTTTTCGCTTACTGAGAGAATCATTTTTTAAATGCTTATAAGAATTACGTCGTTTCTTAGGAATTATTGTAGTTACTTGTGATTTGGCTTCAATTTCCCGAATTCTCTCATCCCAATATTTCTTTTTTTCAAGTACTATATTACTGGAAGTGTTTTCCCCAAATTGTGTATCCACTTTGTTTCCTTTATAGTACCCACAGTGGTCATATTTGTTGCGAAGGGTTTGACTTACTGAAACAGATTCAGTGGCATTGGCCTGAACCTCAGAAATCGTTCCTTCTAATTCTTTGCTGTGTCTTTTCACATCTGATTCTTCAGAGGCAGAATCGACACTCTTATTATCACTTTGTGTTACATAATCAACATCTATGCCGTGAAGTTTATCTTCGTCAGTAATCGGCGTTGAATATGTTTCTGAATTGGGAAAGTACTCTTGGTACATATCGTTCAGTTCAGCAAATGCCACTGATACAGTATCAGTTTCTTTTTGTTTTGTAGTTATTTCTGGTTTGAGTATATCTTTAGCACCTAATGACATACTTCTATCGCTTTCTTCAATAATAGGTGTAAATATAGGTCGTTTTAGTTCCCATTTGTAGGGCCGCACATCGTCCTGTGTCTTACTTATATCATATTTTAATTCATTACATGTTTGCCAAATTTCTCTTTCAGCTGGGCCCATGTTTGATATTTCCTCTGGTTTTAACCCTATACTTTCATCACTGGAATTAAATGCATGTTTGCTATGTGACTCACACAGTGCTGTATTTTCATTGTTATTACTATCTGGGGAGCAGTTATTATCGTCAATGCTGACATATGCCGAATCCCACATATCTCTTCTAGGTGTTACATTTCGGTCTGAATCACTTTGATCAGGTTCAAATTGACTGTCGCTGGTAGTTGATGCATTAGAATTGTCTATGGGGTCTGTTGAACTAGAGTCTAAACTATGAAACGTAGATGAGATAGCTGTATGGTCCTTTTTAGTATCTTTTAGTGTGCTCATCGTATTATGCAAAGGGGTCAAATACTTTGTTTCTGTAACGACCCCGGTTACATGTTCTTGTTTGAGTGTTTTCTTCGTACTTTCTAGGCTCGTACTTCCATTTTCGGTTAGTATTAAAGATTTCATTTCTGGCTCTGGAGAAGTAGCTCTAATTACAGGCGGTAAAGAAACGGGTGCCCCTATGATAAAATCAGTGATGGGTGCCTGGTTGAAATATTTTGTTTGAATTTGATGTATAAAGAATGGATTTACAAATTCATTGCCAAGTTCATCTTCAGTGACTAATTCTGATTTTGGATCTATAAAAACAGATTCATCACGATTTACTTTTTCACCAGAAATGATTTTGAAGACCGGTGTCTTTGGTCTTTCAAATTCCACAGCATTCGGCTCAATAAATGGATTCTTATTGACCTTCACCGGTGATAGCTCAATAATCGGTGAATCGTTGGAATTAGTATCGATTGTAATTGTTATTGAATTATCTCTTGTTTCTTCACTTTGGAAATTATTAGTTTCATATTCGGAAGCTATAAATGTTCCAAAATTATGTGTTGCAACATAATTTTCTTCAAACATTTCATTTAAAAATGGATTGTTTACGGTACTTAATATCACTCTATCACCAGAAATACTGTCATCTAAGTTTTCAGGTGAACAATCTTTTATTTCTAAACTGTCTGGTGTATTAACTCTACTAGATTCCGTCGGAATATCTATAGATACGTTTTCAACATCATTTGTAGTATTATTTACGAATTCTTCATAACAAGGTTTGGAAATTTCTGCCCTCAGAGAAACCGATATACTTTCCGGAACGATGAACTTTTCTCGTTTCTCTGTTATTAAGTATGGAATAACATTTGTTTCTGTTAAAGTTGAATTGACAATATCAGGTATCCCTTGCTGATTTCTAGATGGAATGCAAGTTTCTTTTCTATCATTTCTTAAAGATTTTTTTTGAATAATAAGATCACGGAATACATTACAAACTTTCTGCATTGTTATAATTTTATAAGCAGCTTTGCTAAATTTGTAAGTCTTTTTTGCTTTTTTACATATCGTGCTATTAAGTATAGCAGGAGTTTCACTTAAAATTTCATTCTCTTTGTCAGTCATCATTAAAAGTTTCGCTTCATCGTCGCTTATCTTTTCTAAAGCCCCATTTTCTTTTAGTAACATTTTCTCGGTCACAAAATCTACAATTCTAAGCACTATTTTCCTATCAGTCTGAACATCAACAATATCAATTTCTTCGCCATCCTCTAAACAAAAACTATCTTTTTCCAGAAAACTGATTATGTTATTTGAGGCTGTTACGGAAAATGGTGAACCCACAATACTTTGACCTCTACTCGTAATCGACACTAAATATTTTCCTTCCAGCCTAACCATGTAGCTTATCTTAACATGGTCCGTTCTTGTATCCACGTCTATTTCAATATCATACTGTGGTTTAGGTATGTAATACGTTTTATTCATATCGTTTTTCCCATAGCTTCGTAGATAAGTTGCACCTTGTGTTAATGGTAGTACATTCTCTGTGTAGGTTTGTTTTGTATGTAGGCCTAAGAGTTTATGCCGGATCATCTGTGCTTTACCCAAGATTGGGGGTATCACAGTCATACCGTAGGTGTCCTTTGGACCTCTGATCAGAATGGTAACTTCTCCAGGATCTAAAGATTGTTGGGCAGTCGGATATATTTTGAAGTGCGCCTTGTTATTGATCTGAATTGCTGTAAGTCCAGAGCCCTTAGCAACATAATCCAGAATAAATTCATTGGTCTCTGGTGAAGTTCTTTGTGAAACTGGCTTAGAGACAGGAGGCGTTGCTTTGGATATAGCCTGTCGAATTCGGTCTAGATACGTAGCGAATCTCCATTCTTGATGTCTGCTTAACGCGTCATTTGACTCGAGCTCTTGGCGGGAGAATACCTTGAACAGAAAATGAGACGTTTAAGCATAGCTGAGGGATATTTCAACAGACTTTTATATTGCCAGGTGGGGATTTAACAATTAAATGTAATGTTAATCATCATCACCCCGTAGTTACCCTAGGGCAATTACGACGAAGACTCTATTCCCACCGTATCGTATCGACCCTGGAATTTCCCCAGTGACTTGACATTTAAAACTACTTGACATTCGTCTCATCACATCACACTCGAAGAGGCAACGCGACTAACGGAAAAAAAATACGCGGACGACAGAAGGAAAGCGAGAGAAGGAAAACTCGAAATAACACTGTATCAACCCGTCTGGCCAGGGTGGAAACAGTTTGACATGATGCCCACAGCTACATTCTATCATCGCACCGCTCGCCATAGGCAGGGAATTCATCCCCACACATTGCATCCGAAAACGGTGCGCACCGAGCGGTATGAAAGGAACTTCATCCCACGCACGCTCAGGCTGTGGAATGAACTCTCTGCCGTGGTTTTCCCAAGCGACTACAATATGGAGTTCTTCAAGAGGGGCATTAGAAGGTTTCTTCAGGGTAGGCAGCACGAGTGTAACGCCCCTGGTTTTGCATAAGTCCATAGGCCGCCGTAACCACTTTCCATCAGGTGGGCTAGTGTGCCACCTAAGTGGTTTTAAAAAAAAGTAGGCCAAAGCCTCCTAACATTGGAGGCCTATAGGATGGATAACATAGGAGACTGCGATAGGCTACTTGATTGATTTGAATTGATTGACATCTAAAAAAGAGTTGGACAACTATGGCAAGTAATAACGAGATACTCACGGGCTCTACACCAAGATAATGTTCAGCGATTGCCTGGGCGTGCTTGATGGACAGCCTCGTCGGT
Organism: Eilema sororculum; assembly: GCA_914829495.1. Taxonomy (NCBI): domain Eukaryota; kingdom Metazoa; phylum Arthropoda; class Insecta; order Lepidoptera; family Erebidae; genus Eilema; species Eilema sororculum. The sequence goes on along the minus strand of OU618545.1, from coordinate 6,409,906 downwards.
GGGTGGCCTGCGCACGCGCCTGGCAGTGCTGAGTCCAACACGCCACACAGTATCCATCCGTGCCGCCATACTGTCTCCAGATGCTCCACTTTCACGGGCCCTGCTTCTGCCAGCCATTGTAGTACAGCCTGCTTTTGTTCCTCGCTTGAGAATACTACTGGAAATGGCAAAAGAAATACACATAAATTTACTGCAGAGTATGTTAATTGCAAGTCGAGGTTGGATTATTGCAATCGCACAAATATCAAGGTCAGACATATTTTTTATTCATTTGTCATTGTCGTGGGAATCTAATGTATAAATCTAATCAAGCCAAGATCAAAGTTAAGAGTAGGTACATGATTACGATTGTGACCCTCTTTCCGAGACTTTGCCTTAAGCTTACCATCAGGCGAGGTGAAGTCAAATTGACGTCCTATGTAAAAAAGGTACGAATAGGTGTCGTACTCCAGTTTTGTAAACAAATAATTTCTTCTAAATTTGTTTGGTTAATTAATTGTGAAATAACGATAATGCCTAAACCTAATTTTAATTCAGGTGGTAATTCCGGTTTCTTCTAAAACTTGCACTTTGGAGCCCAATGTCAGTTGTAGTACCTACCTAATCTAATTCTAATCTAATATGGTGGAAAATAAAATGATAGAACCACAGTCTGACGAACTTTTTTATACTGTCACTAGCTGTCCCGGCGAACTTCGTACCGCCAATTTTTTAGATCCCGTTCCCGCTGCACCATTTAAGGGGATGAAAAATAGATGTTGGCCGATTCTCGGACCTACTCAATATGCTCACAAAATTTCATGAGAATCGGTCAAGCCGTTTCAGAGGAGTATGGCAACGAAAACTGTGACACGAGAATTTTATATATTAGAAAGAACAATTATTACAAAAATAGGTGACATACCCGGAGGAAAAACAACACAATCACCTATCCCTTTCATTAATAACACTATCTTCTTAATAACTCAATCGCACACAACTTCCCGCCGCACTATGCGCAATACTAACTAACTTTGCTACATTTTAGCGCGGGAAAGTTCAGCTTTGACACTCAAGCAGCACTTGTACAAAAATTGGTCGTTAAGTAAGTGAAATTAACTTTGAAACAATTTTATGCATATGAGATAAACATCGTGGCAAAGGTTAATGGCTCTCCTTGTGAAGTGGCAGTAAAAGTTTATAAAGCCGCGTCTGCACTAAACAACTCAAGTTATTTTAATGAAGTGGGCTACGTAGACGGAATACCGACTTCCGTTGTTCATGCTTCGTGTTCGTATAGAACGGAGATTGGTCTGGGTTTTTGTGTGGGTGCCTTTATATGACTTTCAATGCGGTTAGGGATGCTTGGAAAACTTACGCTACGTTCTAGTATGAGTTTTCACACTAGGAGTAGGTATTAGGGCCATTTTAGCATAGTTTTTTTGGCTAAGATATCGATATATAAGTAGTTTATTTTAGTGCAGTTATTTCTCTAGGAAAATATTAAAGTTTTAGTGTCATACATGTGCAGCAGGTTTCTGGGTAGGGATCCCTTTTTTGTATTTCAAACTGCGGGTAGATATTGGTCTTATTATGGTTACGTACCTACGTACCTACCTACTACTACTACTACTGGTGGGGACGCCGTTTGACTGGACGGGTGATCAGCCCTTCTATGTGGGGCCATTTCACCCAAATCCCCTAGAACGACTGTCATACATGTTCGTATGGCAACTGGGACCGACGGCTTAACGTGCTCTTCGAGACACGACCAGACCTGTGCAAATACCCATATTCATGCATACAAATATTTGCACTGAGCGGGGATCGAATCCGCGCCTCTTGCGTAGCAGTCGCGTTCACTGCCGCCACGCCATCATAAAGTCTACCTAACGTTATGTTTAACGTACACATAATCTTAAGGGTTAAAGATCGGTTAGCACATAATAACATTATTTAAAATTAAGTTTAAGATTTAAAATAACAGTTTCGTTATTGTATTCTCAACCTAAATTTCACTTTTCTGAGATACGACTTTATGATTGCGTTTGTACTACATTTTATAACAATAAACACTTACCAGGTGGTTTTAAGAAAATGCCTGTTTAAAAGCGTTTGTATACATATTTGGGAGAATTCTCACGATTCTTTAAAATAACAACAATGGCTTGATTAATGTCAGAGGTGAGAACGTGTAGGTAACTGAGAACACGTCAGCTAGAATACTTGTTAATTGTTACATAGCTTCAATTAAAAAAACAGCCGAATCCCTAAATCCCATATCCCCTGATATACCTACTTAGCGCTATATCATCTCAGCGTTGAGTTTTGGTTGCATTCAAGACCTTGGCCTCCGAGCCTGGAGTCCAAAGTTTTCGTGATATCTGGCTGGCAGTGACACTGACACCATTGACAAGTAAATCATTCGATCACAATGCGTAATCGAGCTCATATTTCTTAGGCCTATCCGACTTACTAGAGTCATCAGGGCTCAGCAGAGATGGAGGTTGCTGCGTTATCTACCGGGTCAAATTTTTAATATAATTTGAACACGATGCTATTCAAAATTTTGTAAATAAGTACAATTTGTTAACTGTATTTACATAAAACATTGAATATCGAACCCGAAACCTACGAGGCTCATGAAATAGGATAACAGCAGGTGGCAAGTCGTTGTCTCTACCTACTCCGAACGTAAAAGGCGTGAGTGTTATGAATGCATCTTCGAATTGTATCTTCGAGCGAATTGTATCAACTCATTAATCTAATCTAAACAATTTCTTCCAGGTATTTATTGCCGAAAACTTTTCTTTTCAGTGATTGTACTACACATACAACTATTCATTTTTATCATGTTTGTTTTAAGGACAAGGTTTGTATGAAAGAAATTTCACAAGAAATCTACGGATAAGGTATTATGCTTGTACCCGGGTTGAGCCCGGAACGCAGCGAGTTTATAATAAAATTTTACACCTCTGCTACTGTAAATAAGACTTCGAAATATTCACCCCTATGTATGCAGATAGACTTTATTTTATTTGACTTTTGGGATTATCACCGATAGGTACAGTCATGTTTCGTTCGAAGTTTTCTATCATTCTTGTGAGAATATCAACATTCCTTAAACGTTTACTGTTTTATTGCACTTGGATAACGTTTATTAAAGACTTCAGTTTATGTTTTATTTTTGGCAATAGATAGAGAGATCATTTTTATAGAAGTTTGCAGTGAATCGACATAATATGGTTTCGTCATGAACCTATATCGAAGTCTATAGTAACTAAGTTTTGATTAACACTGCAATAAAAGTAGACACTAAATAAATTGCAGTTTTATGAAAACAAATGATAGGCATTTGAGAGGGTAGGTCCTTTATTAGATAAGTAATAAATTGTTCGTTAGTATTTCTAGTCATTACCCAGTTCTAGAAAGTCTCTCTTATTACGTTTATGTTGGCAAAAGTCATAAAAACAGGAACGACTGATAAATGATGCCCCACCCTTGAGATGAAGGCGTGCACCAGAGTCTCGACCATAAATCGACAAGTAGAACCGCTCTGTTCCTGTAAAACTCAAGTGAGACTCTATTCACCCAAACTTACAGTAATTGCAGTAACTTACAGTAATATTCGTTTCTTTTTAATCAACGTGTTTCCTTCTTCCTACAGTCCCGGGTCCTTTAAACGGGGCGTGAAAAGGCATCTGATGAGGCCGTTAAGCTGAGTGCCACCACTTTAACATGGTACATGTTTACGATGGTGACCCTCTTTTCGACACTTTACCTTTAGCTTAACATCAGGCGAAGTGAAGTCAACGTGTCCTATATAAAAAAAAATACTATGACTTAAGTATCTGACATCTACTTAGTTCTCGCAAGAATGGAATTACAATGGTCTTGGGATATCAAGTGATCCACGTACCTGATCCTCCATCCCTCGAGAGGAATGCATGTGCTAGAGTCTCGTTTATCAATAAGCAGACTGGCTTGCAGCTTGCAGGTATGTTTGGACTCTACCTTAAAGATCTTAGAGTCAATCAATTAGCTTATCGCAGTTTATTGTAATAGGTAAATTGATAAAAGCCTCTCCCAATGTTGGTAGGTACTCTTTGGCCTACTGTTCCCATGCTAGACGGGTTAGTACCTACAGGGTTTTATTTCGAGTAGGTATTCCCTCTCTTTTAGTGCGTCCTATGCGTATGTTTCGCACCTCTTACGACGTCTTTCGCATGAGATGGGGTGGTAATACTTGTTTCTTTTTTATATAAAAGGACACGTAAATTTGAGTTCACCTCGTCTGATTCTCTATTCTTTCCCATCATTCATCACACAAAAAATAAAATATAAAATGCAGTAAATACTTACTTGCTCTAAACGCCGAGTCGAAATACTTCAATATCCGGAAAAGAAAACTCTGCTGGCCCCAAAATATAGTGAGGAGCGTGGCCGGCGCGAGGTACCGCAGCGTCGTCAGGATAGTGTCTAAGGCTGACGACCACATGCCGCGCTCCGCCTCCACTTCAGGGTGCTCCGGGATCGTGAATAGCCCTGGAACAACAAATATGAAATTAATCATCATCATTCATCATCTACATAAAGACGTTAGTCCTGATTGCATCCGAAGCCATGGTGCCCTCGGAGCTCATGGTCCGCCTACCGGCTCTTCCTCCTCCACTTCTTGGGCCTGCCCCTTCTACCTGGACCAGGTGGGGGAGCCATTGCCAGGCATTTATTACCCACGTAGCTGGGCGGTTGCCGCAAGACGTGGCCGCACCAACAAATATAAAATTAATGTTTGGTATGAAGAATATGGCAGGTCTGATTCGGATCTGAGTAGTTATTGATGTGGTTAGGTAGGACTTAAGCTGTAAAAAACTGGAGATTAGTAAATATCCATTTAATGGAGGTGGAATAAGACCGCTGATAATGATCCTTCGAGATCCTACGAGAGGAAGAGGGCCGTGATTAAAAGTAGTAAGGGTAGCAACCCGAGGAGAGCTTATACTTAACGCAAGCTACCACATTCATAATATAATCAATTTGTTGAACATCGGTAAATGAATAATCAGTCTCAGTTACGTGATGTGTTTTACCTGAATTTTGATAAAATATACTTACAAATTGATCAAAATTATATTCAAATTGATTTTTGGTCAGATGATTGATTGATTTTTTTATGTTGATTGATTTGGTTTTGGTATTCGAGAAATCATTCAATGATAATGTAATTATTTTTTTTGTATTGAGTTATAATCTTATATAAGAATACCTAAGTAAAAGAATAAATATTGATTATATTCATATCTGTGCTTTGGACAGTTTAAATTAAACTAATCTCTCCAAGGCACTTAAATGTAGGCAATTGAACGATAATATGACTTTACTTATTTGTAAATAATTACGACTAATGGCTTTGCTCTCAGTAGTATGTATCCGTCTAATTATTTTGATAATGACAAAATTGATGTAATACTGTTTTCTCCGATCATTGTATACTTTTATTTTCTCTTTAATCCAATCGATGTTCAATGATAGCAATAAAAGCTTATTCAGCTCAATTACGGTATTTTATGTCGAGAGCAACCTATTGCGTTTTGGTTTTTTTTTTTAGTTCTGGATGCCCTTTGGCGGTGTCGTGTCGATTGGCGATACATCGAGGTGCTGAGATGCTTGTATGTCCGTCCAGCTCCAAGACTAGAAGATGAAACCCATAAGCTTTAAGCGTGGAGTGATACAGGGGGATGTTGTATCCCCCAAACTATTCACCAACGCATTGGAGGACATCTTCAAAACTCTGGATTGGACTGGGCGGGGCATGGACATTAACGGTGAGTACATCTCGCATCTTCGGTTCGCTGATGAAATCGTCATAGTTAGGGAGTTGTTGAATCAACTGAGCGAAAAGCTGCACGGCATTAATGGACCCTCTCGCCGCATTAGAATCGGTGTAAACTTGGATAAAATCAAGATAATGTTCAACGAACATGTTGCACAGAGACCGATTGCCGTCGAAGGGGCGACACTCGAAGTTGTTAAAAACGTGTCTGTGTGGGGCAGATTATCCAGCTCGGTAAAAACAACTTCGAGAAAGAACTAGCCAGAAGGATCCTACCGCAAAGCCTGAAAACAAAGGTCTTCGACCAGTGCGTCCTACCTGTCATGACTTACGGTGCCGAACGTGGACACTGACGATAGGGTTAGTTCATAACCTAAAAGTGCACAGCGGGCTATGGAGCGAGCTATGCTTGGAGTTTCCTTGAAGGATAAAATTCGAAACGAGGTCCTCCGACAAAGAACTAAAGTTACCGACATAGCTCGCAAAATAAGCAAGCTGAAATGGGCAGTGGGCTGGCCACATCTGCCGAAGGACCGACGGCCATCGGAGCAGACGAGTCCTAGAGTGGAAACCGCGAGAAGGCAAACGGAAAGTTGGGCGCCCCCCTAGCCAGGTGAACTGACGACCTGAAAAAGGTGGCTGGGACAGACTAGATGCGGAAAGCAGAGAATTGGCAGAAATGGCGCTCATTGGGAGAGGCCTATGTCCAGCAGTGGACTGCAATAGGCTAATTGATTGATTTTATTGATACCATTGACTACAAAAGACAGACACAGGTAGTTTAAAATAACAGACCTATTATAAATTATAATCGTATCTTTACAATAAACATATAGGTAATCTATAATCCATACATAGTATTCTTAGTAATAATGTTATCTTAATGCAAAACAGTATCTATGGATATGCATGTAATCAGGTATTTATGACAAAATTATGCCAATGAACTACTTTTAATATGTTTGATAATAAAAGTGTGCATCAATTAATAATGATTTTACTAACTCTGGCGCATATCCAATAGAAACACATTTTTGTACTTACCTACCTATGTTTCGTTAGCGAGATACCAACAAAACGACTCTTCTTTTCCGTAAGTGACTCCAAATATTTGCTGTTATATTCAGATGTAGTTCTATTAACCTTAGGTACCATTATTAATACCTTTCTATACCTCGTGCCAAATGGATTGAGAATAAAGTTTGTTGACCTCGAGTTGACCCTGCGACCAGTTTGGGCCGGTTACTTAGGGGTTGTAAACATTTTTCACACTGTAGCCAAACCGACTGCAGCACCACGTGACACCCGTGTTAATCTTTATTTTTGTTATACAAAAATTACTACTTCTAATACGATATTTACTGCAAACTTTATTCTTAATCAATCTGGCACGGCCTATAGTAAGATGGTTTTAGGTATCTAGGTGCGCAGTTAGATAAAAAACTAAAACTTGTCCATCCTGAGATTAAAACCGGTTAACAATAGTCAATATACAGAAATAGGTATTTATAGAGTACCAACACACTAAAGCCTAAAAAGATGGGTAATTTATCAACGCGCTAATCGCGCGCGCGAGTTAATATTAATTATAATGTGTTGTAGCGTTAGTATGTAATATATAAAAATAATTTTATTGTTATTAATCGAATAATGAGAAGTATGAAATATTGTCTATTATTAAATTGAAGTATTGTCTCAAAGAGTAGGTTGGTAGGAAAATGTTATGAAATCTCGAAATATTCCTTCTAGATATATTTTCCTTGTAGTTAGTCGTAACTGTCTGACATTATATTTTTCAATTAAAATTTAATGTGTTTTATTTCAAGTTTGCATAAACTTAAAATTAAAAAATTAAAATAAGTCTGGCACATTATCATATTTTGAGAGCTGTAACGCTTTTTTAATACCCCGGGTTCTATATTACTTAAGTGGGTGTAGTATCGACAGCTTCTAGAAGCGTCTGATGACTGTTTACAAGGTGATTTTATAGTCGTTTCGAAAAAAAAATATTTGAACACAGTGTCGATAGCAAAATCATCTGAATTATTCGGATGACTCACGACAACTTTGTATTCAAAATTCAAAAATAATTTATTCGACAAAAATTATAAAATTGTTTGGAATTGTCATTATTATTTCCCTACCGCGCAGTGCGTGATATGACAACTACTGAGAAACACTGCCAGAAAACTCAGTGGGAATCCCCTTTTTTTTAATCGTCTTGTAGGTACAATAATTTTTCTGTGTTGACTTAGAGCGACTTAATCCCAAGCATTTTTGTCACTCAGATAGTCTGCAATGTTATACGCCCTGCTACACAATTTGGCCTTAACATTACCTATAGTCGGGTTAATCCCGTCTTTGAGTCTATCCTGGTCTAGTCTAGTCTAATTCAAGGCATGATACTAACCAATGCTTCTCGGGTGTTCGTCCTTGTAGACATTCTCCTCGTAGTCCCTGGCGAGGTCTTCTACACTGTCCGACATCTTAGTTCTGTTTTTGTCGCATTATCTTTATTCCATAAAATGCTGGCAGACATTCAAAGTTGTTTATTGTTGTAGTTGTTACGCGCTGTGTGTTGTTTTGGTCAGATTTTGTATTAACATAAGTTTAGGTCGATGTTGGAATTATAATCGAGAAGTCGCGGGTTCGAAACAAGGCCATTAACTCTACTGGTAGTGGTGAAATCACTCCTAACACAATTTTGCTTAATGAGATCCGGTTTTTAGCATTCCATGGATTCACCGTGCGGTCGCCGGGTCCCTGGCGTGGTACAGAGAGGAACACTGTGACGGCGCCTGGGACTTGCGACCCAGGTGTAGGTTTAGGGTGGCCACCTTGTGATGCATCAGCGCTCACCCCCACCGTCAGTCGTGTTCCCCCCTCTACCTATCCAAATTTGGTAAGATCCTATCAACGCCGTTTTAGATATTCGTTTGAGTAAAGAGCTTACTGAAGCTCTTGGCAATCCGAGGTCTTTAAATAAGTTATACAGGGATTTAGCTGGAATTCCCCTTGCTCCTACTTCCACGGCGTAGAGTTTAACCACATAGCCATTTTTGGTTAACTCGTTGGTCAGGTCAAAGTATTTGTTTATTTTTATAGCGTGGTCTTTAGGTATGTTAGTTTCCCACGGTACTGTGAGTTCTACTAGTACTGCACGCTTTTGCTGTTTTGAAAATAGGAATATATCGGGTCTGGATGACGAGGCACAAACATCCTCCGGTATTTTATAGTGTTTCTCATACGAATCTGCAAGTAATGTCCAATCAGCGGCTGCTATCAAAATTGAGTACGGCTTTTGATTTATCTTTTTTGAGCAGCCTTCCTTTACAAACGCGACGTCATTTCTTACTTACACGATACTACAATAGTTACTTTAATGTTACAGTACTTTCAGTTAGGTAGGTACTGATATTCTTTATGAAAAAAAAAAAAAAGGGAAAATTTAAAGTGTTTTTTTGCCAATAAAGAAGAAAAGAGCTTTGGTCCTCCAACCGCCAATCCGGGTCGCATCTTAAATTTAGGTTCAGTCAGCATCAGAAAGATGTTGACGTACAAATTACTCAAAATGATCCTAATTTCGTTTTTTTACTCCCTTCCAATTGACTGATTGTTCTGATATTGGTACACACCTTTCGTTTGGGGGTACTACAATTTAAATCAATAAAACAGTTTGATTTGCTCTTAATACGAGAGTTTTAAGATCATTTTTAAACTTCGTTGTCAAGATATTTATGACGCTAACTGTACGTTTTGTGGGTACTACTGGTTTACTTTTCAGATTCTGCTACTTCTCCTTTCTATCACAAGGCAAATTGGTCTGACCCTTCTATGTCAATAGGAAACCTGTCTAAGACACTCATCCCTCAAACAAGTGTAACTGCTTGTAGGTGAGATTGTTTTGAATCTCAAAGTTCTTCATGACGCCTACCCCCAAAATAACCTTACCATAATCATAATGCATTTGATTGTGTATTCTATTAGCTATTGTGTACTCAAGATAGAGGTAAAACGTTTATTATCAGCGAAGGCGCGACTGTATGAAGTCATTACGGCACTAATGCTTTTAAGATAAGGCAACTTTACAAGGTTTGTACTGAGTCAAGTGTTTGTTTGTTTTCATTGTTGCCGGTAAGTTGGAAAGAGGTTTTTAACTGTAGAATATAACTCCCTGTACCATGTGTCATAGGTACCTACCACTCAATTGAGTCCGGTTTAACCCCTCCGCTATGTATTTTTTGTTATTAGAGATCAGTATCTCAAAATGATCTCTAATAACAAAAAAATGGATCCTAACTTCACTCTACTCCTCAAGTTAAAAAGGTTTTTAACGTATTTTGCGTAGACCATTAAAACAAAAATTGCAAAAGGTTAAAAAAAAGAAGAACTTGGCTAAAAATGTTTACCAAATAGATCATCGGTTTAAAATCACAACGTGGCCCCGTTCTGAGAAAACTTCGGCAACAAACTCTGTACTTTTTATGGGTTACGTACCCGTTCGACCTCCGAGATTCAACCCTCTCACAAAAGTACCCATTTGATCTGATTTTTAGGTCCCACTGGACCTCCTTCAAAATATAATAATCAATGGGCCCACTCGACCTCTTTTTCAGTGTCCATTGGACCTTAAAAATTCTATCAAATAAAAAAGACTCCATTAGACCTCTTTTGTAGTGCTTATTGGACCTTATGGTGTATTTACAAACAACATGAGTTGCTGTATTGATGAATCAGTCTAGACAAACAATTTTATATACCTATAAACATCATAATAATTATGTTTTTCATAATTACGATAAAGTACTAATTAGAGATAAGTATATAACGAATGTCTATGTTGATATTATTGTTTACTTACTAGAAATCCTTGCTATCACAATACGCATGTTCAACTCATAATAATATCACAGTACACAACTATCCCAAAGACTCGTTAAGAACGTAAGAAGTGATGACCACAACTATCTGATTTTTACTATCCATCTCGGTAAATATCTACTATCTTATCTTGCTATGAGTGTACCAGAATATAGTGTCATTTATGCTATATCTAGTGGGAAAACGTTGTTTGTAGGTCGGTTAAAAGTACAGTATAATTGCCGGCGTATGTCTTGAACCCAAACCGTCACATGTACGGTTTATGTGAGTCTGTAGGTACGCATTTTTTGGGTGTCTTTTGAGGGTGACACGGGTGCTATGGTGGCGGAGAAGCTCAAATCTACCAACTGTATCTAACCAATCTGCGCCAGGACTTCGTTTCTCTCGTGAGGTGTTATCATGCTGGGAAATATACTGAGGATTTGATTTAGCCAACGATCATACGACTATGGTGTTATGGTCGTTGGATTTAGCACATCGGGAAGGTTTAGTTATGATGGATACGAATCGGCTTTATACTTAGAGCCTTTGTCGCCACAAAGGCGGTAGTGAACGCGACTGCTACGCAGGAGGTACGGGTTCGATCCCCGCTCAGTGTAAATATTTGTATGCATGAATATGGCTATTTGAATTGGTCTGGGTGTTTCTATGTTTGTATAATATGTATATATTTACAAAAAAAAACCAAGTTTTCCGCATTCTATATTCCATAACACAAGCTAGCTAAGCTTACCATACCATGGGCCTAGATAGCGTTGTGTAGAATTTTGTGGAATATTTATTTATTATTTATCTCAACATAAAACGTATGTGAAGAGTCTTTGGGATTGTTTATCATACAAAATTATAACAATTCCTACATGATTCACGCCTAAGTGAAACCGTGAGATTATCTAGTTGTATGATAAGTTCATTATAGACAAATTCATTATTGAGTATATTAGAACCCTGTTTCACGTATCAAATCCCGATATATAAAATTAATATTATGCTGTCATTCATGTCGCAGATAGATTTATATCTGTTATCTATATGATGTATCCTAGCGCGGCACCTGCCAGATAAGATATGGTTGATAACTGGTTTCATTATAAAAATGTTTACATTTAGTTCATGCTGGACAAAATATTGCACATTGAATATTGTTGATATAAGATTATGATACACTGCAAGTGTGGGTGAATGGGGTCCATTACGACATACAGGGCCTAAAGAAAATGTCACCAGCAAACAGTACGTATTCTAATTAACCGTTGAGGTTCTGGTGCAGTTTCCCTCTCAGGGTTTTGCGGTCAGATTGCAGTAGCTTCCAGAAAAGTCAACACGCCAAGCAAAAACAATGAGCGATTTTAATAGATACTACGATATATTTGAATTATTTTTTTATAGCATTTATTATGCTAACTTTTAAGTTCGAAATACATCGGGAAAAAGAAGCGCTCAAGTGGGACTTGAACCCACGACCTTTCCCTTACAGTGGGAATCCGGGAGATGCTCTTCCTACTGAGCTATTGAGCCACACCTGAATCACTTCGAATTTCTCTTCTCTTGATGATAATGATGGTACGGCACTGTATAATATACAAGCAAACGAAACAGTTGCACTAACTATAAGACAGGATTCTCGTGAGTATTAATGTATTAGTATTAACATTACATACGTACATAACTCTATTACATAATTGTAGATTGGCTTTCTTCCACAAAACAATTTTATTCCTGGATCCGAACGTATTTATGACAAACGAGTAGCAATCCAAAAAACTAGGGAAGAGCTAAGACAAATAGCTTACACGAGCACTATCAATGTAGCCATTTTTCAAAATGGCGGAATTGGTTTAATATCTTACTTCATACTCACATCTGTAAACTTATCCCAGGGATATATGAGCTCACGTCTATTTTATATAGACTCACGTTTTGGGGAAAAAGTTAGGTATCTTATATAGAGTGGAAGATTTTCATGCCTACTGCACGGGAAGTACTCGAAATACTGAAGGTAGAGAATGTCACTGAAAGGAAACATTCTTTTATTTTTAAAAAGAAACAAAACTGCATTCAAAGGTTTTCGAAAACACGCTTGAAATACCCGTAATCGAACCGAATAAAACCCGAAAAAATCACATCCTGTATTTTTATGACTTCAATCGATAGTGGCAATCATAAGGATCAAATCTGTCTAACAAACATGGTAAATTAAATGAAAGAAAATCCCTGAAATCTAAACTTATAAATTCAATTCTAGGTTCAGGTCTAATATTTGGTAGGTACGTACCAAATATTAGACCATGCCACCTCCACCGGGTGCAGGTAGAAGGGGTTCACTTTAAAAAACGTTTGCTCGGCGTTGTAGAGGATGACATGCGTGACATTACTCTCACTATCATGCTTGCCTATGACCATGTGAAATACAGAAGTTTAACTGGTGAGCGGACCCGAGACTCCAAGGTAAGACCTCGGACCTTACCGGGACTAACTCAAAGATGAACATGTTTTTTTTTTCATGCGGAAATCCCCTCGGATACCTCCCTACCGGAGCCAGAAGGGGAGGTTATGTCGGACTCGAACCGACTAAAACCGCACGCCGACTGTGGGTCGTGGTGCTAAGCCGGAGGTGAGGTTGTCATCGACATATCCCTCGCACCCCGGCTGACCCAGTGACCCAGGGCCATCCCTTACGGTCTGGCCCTCCTCGGGAGGGGGGACAACGGTGTCCCCGATTCGCCCCCGGAATGAGGAGGCGCGCTTCACAGCGCGCCTCCGCCGTGGCATGCTTCTGCTGGGGTAACAGGCGGCTAAGATGAAGATGATGATGATTAAGACTGTACCTATGTTTGTTTCCTACCTTATTTGTATCTTAAATCAAAAAAACATACACAGAACCAAGTGCAAAATATGAAACTGAGCACATATCTCTTCTCTATCTCGTTCGTAGAGTACAAAGCAAACCTAATTTCGATTTGTTATCACGACAAGTTTGAGGACAGATTATGAGATATCTCTACCCAGTTCATACAAAAATATTTTTCTTATATCCAGAGATGTTGACATCAGATATGGGAAAAATACCCACGCTTGGTAGATATTAAATAAAAACCTGAGCGAAAATGAAAACTACGAGTAATCTAACTGAATCAATTGCACACTAATGTTTAATGTTGACACCTGCGGCTAATAGATGTACCACAATAATTATTTAAATTGCTGGCTTTGTAGCAAGGGGTTACAGCAAAACGCAGAGAATGAAACAGTTTAAATCGAGGGGTGAAATAGGGTGAGAAGAGATCTAAGGGGCGAGCGATGCCAACATCCTATCGAAAAATATCTATGCTGCTGCTTCGAAAGGGTGACTTTAAAAATGACGCTATTTTAACCTGTCCTGAGATATTTATTAGTCTTGTTACTTCTGTTATAGATTTATTTAAATGGAATTATTTTACACAGATACATACCTACTTAAACATACATGAAAAAACATTGTAAATATAAAACTCAAAGGTGACTGACATAGTGATCTATCAACGATTTTGATGCGTTTTTTTTTATTAGAAAGGGCTTGGTCAGACTTATAGTCTTACGTTTGTTTGATTGCCATCAATTCCGGAGATATGGCTAATAAACTGGAAGACCAAAATTGTGTGCATTTTGGTTGGCTAGCAAGCATATAAAAGAGGACCACTATTTTAGCATTGTTCACTGTTATTATCATAGATAAATTGTATCCAAAATTTTATTGGATTGAAGCCAGATTAAGCTATCATGTTCAGCGAATATGTAACTCAATATTTATTGGAACGTTAGACATTGAGACGTGACCTTACCGCCCTTGATCCAGAAGTCTACTTCACAGGTATTATACCTAACATAATACTGAGAAATTCTCAACGGCTTACCGCGTGGGTGTAATATTTTATTGTTGCCAATATTCCTATTCTTACAATGGGTAACAAATCTTGTAGAAATTGTGTGTATTCAAATTAATGGTTCGTTGAGCAGTACCCACGTTCGATTCAGATACGACGGGGCAGTGGATATTTCAGATCCTACTAGTTTTCTAAATGTGTTAGATAATGAAAATTTTTATATGATATCTCTCATAGTCCTTTTACTAACATAAATCTTCATTACATCGTAATTTTGTTTATATGTATAATGAAGCGTGGCGTACCTAGTGGTAGAGCGGTCGGCTAACATTATGATGCAAGGAGTGCGACGTTGATTCTCGCTCGGTGCAAACATTCGTATGCATGTAAAACTATCTAAGTAGGTATCATTATCCGCTTCCTAGATCCCATAACACAAGCCAGTTAAGCTATATTTACCTTGAGTATAGATAGTGCTATAGAGAACGTTCTAGAATATAATTATCCAAAAACATGAGCAGTCGGTGGAAAATCTTGTCTTGTTTTACGGTATTTATTGTCATCTCTAAGAATCTATAAAAACCAACAATTTTGATTCAATTACTGGTCGGTTAAACGGTTAATTCGTAATCTAGGATGGATAGTATTCGTTATTAACACGCAAGAGGGCAGGCGTACAATGGGATTGCACTGAATAATCAATTGTCGACCTTCTTTAGTGTCCTTAGTCTACAAATTGTGATATTAATAGAAATATATGATAACGCAATATGTTTTCTTCTTCTGACATTCCCGAGTTCTATAAGCGGGGAGTTCCGGCGTGAAAGAACATCTGTCAAGGCCGTCAAGTCAGTGATGACGATTTTAGAATCGATACCGTCTGAAATGGTGACCGGTATCTGGACTCAACCTAAGTCGAGTTATTTACAAACTGGACACGAGAGACACACATGTGTCCAGTTGGTGAAGCTCACAATAATTTCGAATATTCTGGAACTACACAGTGTTACCTAGCTAAGTATAACTTGCAATGTGGTTTTCCCTTCCCCATATGGATTGATTCAACTTAGTTTTCACGGGGGCGGCTACCGTCTGAGCTCGGACCCAGAGACAAAAACCTGCGCTGTAACCTCGTTCCGTTCAGTCCTCGTACCGGCCTACAGGTGATGTAGACCTTCGGAGCTCAACAGGAGTCGGTGTTGATGGGGTCTTAATATCCGCAAATCAGTAGATACCAATGTATTTATCTAACAATCTTGATGGAACCACGTAACACTACTCTCCACACCACTGAGATAAGTTTATAGCATTAGACCACGAAGCGTGACGGAGTATGAACACATTTGAATAGTTTAAGACACACCACTTCATCCGAAACCTGCGTTATATTTGCATAAAAATTGTTGGTTGCAAACTGCCTTATCTGCATCATTATGATGGCAAGTGTGGTGGTAATTTATTATGTAGATATCTGTTTTTGATATAATGGTGAATTATATAATCAAGCGGAGAAGGGGCTCGTGGTTAAGTGATAATCAAGTGGGTTAACGCAATGAAAAGTTAAGTAATAAGTACTAGCCAGGTCAGTTTTAAGATGGGTGATTATTATTAATACAATGAGATTTCTCCGTATCTCGGAAAGCACGATAAGCCCTAGTCTTGGTAAGCATCGGTGCTGGTTGTTATTCGGACATGTATGGCACTTGATGTGTACAAAACTTCGATATCACCAATTGGATGTGGATGTCAAATAGCAGTCAATTCAGAGACAATATCGAAGTTTCACTGAAGTTAGATTGGAAAACTGACCATAATTTAGTTGGAAAACGGCTTAAATTCTGTATAAGTATCATTATCATCTTAGTTTTGTTCGCGGTTACATCGAAGGTTTTTACTCTGGAGCCTGGTCTCCTAACCTTCTCCCTTTTGAACTCAAGAAGAAAGCCTATACCAGAGCTCTGCCCGGCAGCCCGCTTCACCAGGTGCCAGAAAGAAAGTGAGGTTGGTTTATGGACCACGAAGATCTCTGAGGATGATACCATAATTATGTGATTGAAGAGAGTTAGTAACATTTTATTATTTAAAACATAACTGGGTTGTCTCGTGTAGTTGCGTTAACCGTGAGAGTTCACAAATTTAATAATATTATAGCAAAAAGTTTTATATATTTAATGAAATGAAAAGTGTAGCTCATAGTCGCGACTTTCTGAGTATTCTTGTTCGTAATATCTTCATACGTTAGAAGTATTTAAAATACATAATACATGACATCATAATGACTGGTGCATTTGGTAATCGAAAGATACAAGATACAATAGTTGTCTACAGACAGGTTGAACACTAAACACTATCTACGTAACACGAAAAAAACATGACGTTGCATTAATGCACCATTTTATACTCGATTTTTTCGTCTATTTTAATGAAACGATGCTGTTATGTACTGCAATTTAGTGATTAATTTAATTTAGTATGCGCGTGTGGGCTAAGTCCAATGATAAATAGATTTAGTACTATCTATATGTGTTTTTGATACAAGTGTCTCTTAGAATTTATAAGTACACGAATCGATTCCGGCTTTAACATTAAAAAAAACGACTAGTACTTCATCTGTACACTACGAATTCAAATTCATACTGTAATACATATATTCACATCTATAAATCCCCGAGGGGGTAGGCAGAGGTGTATTAGTACCCACGTTTCGCCAATTATAATTTTCAGTCTCACGACGTAATAGGGGACGAGTCTATTGCTGTCTAGGGGGGCCTTTGTCTTGGGCTGTATGTTTACTGTCGGATAGAGAACATCCCGATCCCTTAGTGGCCTTTTACGACACCCACGGCAATACTACATTGACCAATAAATACATTTTTGAAGTCTTCAATGCAAATTTTATACTTTTCCATATTCAATATTTTGTAGTGTTTCGGAATTAAAATACTTGAAACATCAATGTAAACCTTTGAGAAAGCCGTAGTAAGGCAAAACCAGGTTTAGAAATAAAATAAACTCAGTGGAAAAGTACAAGTGTGTTATTCAATATGTGTAGCAGATTCCACCAAGCGACATCAATCTCCAGTATAAACAGTTTTTCCATATTGTTTATCACTTTATGTAGTTCTATAACAAAGGTAATGGGCACTGTGTAATATATTAAGGTAATGGCGTCTGTACTACATACAATACAAAAATATGTTTTTTGTATAGAATGTATATTATTACTTATGCACAATAGGTGGCCTTGTTGTTAAGAAGCAAACTAAATATAGTACAAGATGCTTAGATATTTACACGGATAATCTGTTCCGTGTACTTACTTACATACCTACCTACTAATATAGAACTAAATTGAGCGAATTTCGCATTTTAACTCAGACTTAGGAGGTGTTATAACACCTGGTCGGGTTATCTGGGTTAAGATGAGGAATTCAACAAAATAATGTCAATATTTGTGTCTAACAATTTTCCATTTTTATAATAGGTTAAGCTAATTTTATCTTGTAACATAAACATAACATAAACTCACGCCTGTATTCCCCAAAGGGGTAGGCAGAGGTGCTAGCACCCACATTTCGGCAGTTTATGTTTAGGTCCCAATGTAATAGGTGGCGAGCCTATTGCCATTAACCGGGCACTTATAAACCTGCGATAAATACACACATAACTTCGAAAACCATCGAAAAGTCATTGGTGTGTGCCATGGTAAACCTGGGATCGAACCCGAGACCTCGTCTCAGCAGTCCACTATCCATACCACTAGGCTACCGCAGATACCTATTTTTCAAATATCATTGAACTCTGTCATAAATAAATTACACCATTGTACACCATATTCTAACGAATAATGAATTTGATTAATTGATTGATTTATTTCGGTACAGTCAGTGGCAAAAGTATGTTGTTAATCTATTTATTTTATCATTCCAATCAACAGATCAGTATAGCTTTAAATAGTAAATAAAAACATGACATTATCTTAATCGGGTTATAAAAACATTTTTACACTATCGGCATCGACATAATATATTTCAATGTAAAGATGGTTTTAAAATTCGTTGGTGTTTAGTAACTTTCCGCTCATTTATATTTCTTTATAGAACTTAACCGAAATTAATAGTATTCTCCCTAACCTCTTCAGCTGGGCTAAATTAGTTATGTTAGAAGTGGGTTCACGTCAGTAATGTAATGACCAACATCCAGAACCCAGGTTCTTTCGATCGTAAGTCCGATTCCTTAATCACCAAGCTGCCGTCTATCCATTTTATGTTCGACCATAGTTATAAAATCAATGATTAAGTAGGTAATATCTTTAGTAGCACTAAGAATACTTAACATCAGACAAATATAAACGTTTTATTTAAAGTATGTTCAGCAGATAAGGATAAGGTTGTTTCTAAAATCTCAGTCAATATTCCAGCATCTTACACCTTGGTACAACATCAAGGCCGTTTACGAGACCTTTGTCAGTCAAAAACATTTCTAGTTCAATTTTGAACTTTAAGTTAACGGCATAAGAACGTCTTTTTGATGGAAACTGATAATATTTGCAGATAATGTCGAAAGATGAATAATCATTGATTTATGTAATGTTCTAAATCACATGCTCAGATGATCGCATCTCACGTGATTGAAAGAGCAATCGCAAAATGTTTAACCATACAATGTTTTTTGGCAACAAGTGCCTAAAATATAATTCTATTATCCTTGCTCCTACTAATATTCCTGCTACCTACCCATGGTAAGCTTAACTAGCTTGTGTTATGGAATCTAGAATGCGGATACTTTTTTTTGTAAATACATAGATCTTATACATCGAAACACCCAGACCAATGCAAATAGCCATATTCATGCATACAAATATTTGCACTGAGTGGGGATCGAACCTGCGTCTCCTGCGTGGCAGTCGCGTTCACTACCGCCCCACAGAGGCTGTCACATAGAGGTAGTAAAGGTAGCATAGCATAGGATGGTTCCTCTGCTATGCTACCTTTCCTGCTAATGTTATAATTGGAAAAGTGTCTTTTTACTGTCTCATAAGTTCCTGTACAGGTCACGGCATCGGGAATAGTATTTTACACGGGTGGAACCTCGGTCCAGTTAACCTATTGTAAGGAAAAGTTTCGGGTGCAAAGGGCCAGAATTATACTTATTCTGTGCCTATGATCAAATGTGTATTATATAGAGTATAAATTCATTGTATTCAACGTACCTATGTCCTAAGGCAACTACATATTTCAGTCATACGAAAAACCTGCTACTTATATGATAAATTTGAATCGCATTGTTACGTTATCAAAGTCCGGAAATGAGCCCACCCTTTCAAATAGTGTATAAAATAATATCTAATTAAAATAATGACTTCTCTATATAATTATTTTTATATTTATAATTTAAAAATAGTTATATAAATAGTTTTGAGGCATTTCTTTCTCAGTTTACTGAAGTAGGAAGTCGCAACACACACTGTCATGCGTCAGCGGCCATCTTGCAACGATACTATTTAGAATTTTGTTAGAAGTAATCTTATTAATGAATTTGGCACGTGGAATGTATAATATGTTGAAAGTAGAGAGATATTTATAACCATGAGTTATGTGCATTCTGAATTTCAGATAAAAATACTTTAACGGAATTGCGTATAGAATTCCGAAGTTAGCCGAATCTTTTAGGATACGATTCAGATAGGTACTTAGAAAAAATATCCCACTAGATGTTATGATCTGAAGAAAACTCAAATAAATCGGTATTTTACACTACCTAGGTAGGTACATAGGTACCTACATTTAGAACCGATAGATAGGTAAACCAGAATACTGTGTAGTTTCAATCGGATCGAGTCCGACAAAATTTCTCTTTTAGTTCCGATGGCGAGAAGCCTGAAGAGGTGTCCAGACATAAGTAAAAAAGTGAAGTTATTTTTCTCTTTTTCTACTTAAAAAAAATTGACTAAATCGACAATTCCGTTTTACAAACACTAGATAATGTGCTTACAATGTCTACATTATATCTGAATTTTTGAGAATTTCATTCTATAACACTTATCTATTAAAAATATCATACCAACCATAAGAATTTAAAAAAAAATGCTTTAGAAAATATGTTAAGTGAAACTATACCTACGTAGGTATACCATTGTTTTGTTTACCATATATACACACTCATATATTTGTTTAGTAACGAGCCATTTTGCTACATAAACAACGAACTTTACATAACAATAACTGACACTCGTATATAACAAAAAAGACACAAAACATACGCTCTCTTTACGTAACACAAAAACACTATTTATTTTACAAATATGGTAATACTTTCGCTGTTAAACCGCGAAACTGTATTCGAAAATAGAAGCTGTTTAAAAATACAAAAAGGACCAAGAACAACACACAGTTATGATAGGTCTTTATATTTGACGAACTTCGTTTGTTTTGAACAAACTCGAGCGCTATACGCCTTCGCGCGCGGAGAAAGAACACTGAGCGATATATTCTGTAATAAACATTATCAATTGTTTTATATCAGTAGGATCGTTACGTATCAGGCGACTAGCGGCGATGAGATTGTGCGACTAATTCATCCGTCATATTGTTTTTGTTTACTTTTCTAACACACTACCGTCTTCAATCGATTCTTTCAATAAGCCTTTCGAAGTCTACTGCTGGACATAGGACTCTCTCGTAGGGGGTATCTTTGACCTACTGTTACCATGCTGGCCAGACGAGTTAGTACAAGGTTTTATTTCAAGTTTTCCTTCTTTCACGGTGTTATCGTCCGCATATTTTTCCGTTAGACTCAGACATGATGAAAATTATCATTGCAATTTGAGATTAATTAACAGTTTTAGCTAATCATACTTACGATAAATAGAGATGTGGCATTTTTATAGCCATTAATTGATTAACATTAGGTACCATCTGAGATTAATTAATAGTTTTAGCTAAGTATACTTACGATAAATAGAGATGTAGCATTTTTATAGTCATTAATTGATTAACATTACCATCTGAGATTAATTAATAGTTTTAGCTAATCATACTTACGATAAATAGAGATGTGGCATTTTTATAGTCATTAAATGTGTACCTAATTGTAAGCTAGTGACATTCTTCTGTATGATAATATCTATAACGATAATATATTATTCTTAGTGTGCCGTACACGGGTCACACGGATCAGCTACAAAAGTCGCGCCACAAAAAGCTCGAAGCGGCCATAAAAGTGGTTGGAAGTATGCGTCGGCCACTTGTGGCCAGTGGTGCCACAACCCGTGCGCGCAGTGTCATAATAGACTCTGATGTTGAAGGTTTAGGGTGAGGAATGAAGGTTTAGGGAAGGAGTTTGTACGGAAAATTTGCGATTGTTTTGTGTCCACGTTCGGTGGCCGGTGCGGGCAGGCTACAAGAAGCGAGTAGCGACGATTTGTAGCGTGTGGCGGCTACATAAATTAGGTATGAACTGCAGGATATATACCAGTGGCGGCGTTTTGCGTTTGTGGCCAGTGGCCTGTGTGCGGTATCCCTTACAGTTGTTTTGTAACCATATTGCCCAGAGTGCCAGAACACTATCTAACTGTAATTGAGGTGCAAATACTAATGAAACATCTCTTAAGAAAATGTTGTCGCAGTTGTTAGTAATCGTCTTGAAAAAGTTAAGACTATCAAGATAAAGAAATAGTTGAAATCTCCTACTTACTACCACTAGAAGTGATTTTCTATAGCATTTACTATGCTAACTTAAAAATTCGAATACATCGGGAAAAATGAAATGCTCAAGTGGGCCTTGAACCCACGACCTTTCCCTTACAGGGGGAATGCTAAAAAATATAATTATTTATTGATTTGATAGTGTATTGTTTCAAATGTTTAGAATATTAAATTTAAAAAATTGCAGGCTTTGCCAATATATGATTTATATAATAATAAGTACTTATTATTTTTTATTGCACATTATTCTTAACGACAGAAGTAGCTTCACAAATTCAAATTTATTGATCACTGGGACAACTAAACGTCTCATAAAATAATAATCACAACATTAAAAATTATATTAACTTTACACTTTATAGGCACATAAATTAATTTATATTATTTATTGACACATTTATTACAATGTAAAAAAGGTTTTTAAATATTTTTGTGTTAATTAACTTATGTCGATGAGTGTAGATACCATGTAGGTAGTATGTATGTAGTATACCTATAGTATGTATTAGTATGCAGTAGTATTACTCAATATGTAAATATTTATATTTAAATTTTCAGTCTTAAAATAAGATTAATAGGTCTTAACATTTATTTTTGAACTGAAGGCGTTTGTGTTTCAGGCAAAAAAATGAGATGGAGATAATATGCACTCCATATAGCTTCATCCCTCTTTCTCACACACACAACACGTCATTGTAGGCTTTATATACGCTATTAACACTACAACACTTCCGTGACACTAACGACGTAAGTTTTGTTACGAGCATGATTGTGTTACAAGTTACAAATAATCTATTTTTATTACAAAATATACAAAACGATTGTGTTACAAAATAACAAATGAATAGGACTATTAAAACGTTGCTCATAAACGTTACAAAATTAAAAGGTTTTGTTACAAGAATCGTGAGAACGTTTTTATATCAGTTAGGAAATACCATAACGATTTCATTGGGTATTATAACATAACACAATGTGTGTCTAAACATGAATAGAAAGATCTAATGTAGACAGCCTCTGTGGGGGGATCCGGTTCTCAGCATTCCATGGATTCACCGTGCGGTCGCCGGGTCCATGGCGTGGTACAGAGAGGAACACTGTGACGGCACCTGAGACTTGCGACCCAGATGTAGGTCTAGGGTGGCCACCTTGTGATGCATTCAACTGTTACGCAGGAAGCCCGAGTTCGATTCTTAATCGAAATATTTTCTGGTTGTTTCTATTATAATCTACGTCCATAGGTTACGTTAACCACTTCGGATAAGGTGGGCTGTGTGTTTCAGTCAGCAGCATAACTCTGTACTGTAGTGAAACTCCCTGCCAGCTCACGTGTTTCCTTCGTTCTACTGTCCTGGGTCCTTTAAGCGGGGCGTGAAAAGGCATCTGATGAGGCCGTCAAGCTGAGTGCCACCACTGTTATCATAGTACATGTTTGCGATGGTGACCCTCTTTCCGAGACTTTGCCTTTAGCTTAACATCAGGCGATGTGAAGTCAAATTGACGTGTCCTTTATAAAAAAAATTATAATAGATAAGTCGAAAACCCAAAATCAAGAGAAAAAGTCGACGCAGAAACGAAAGAGTGGACGCTGCCCTACAAATTGTAAGTACAACTCGTGCGAGTTAACATGGCACCTGGCTCGGGGCTTTGCGCGGGTGAGCGGGAGGGGTGTATGCTGACGCTACTAGCCTCGCACGGCGAGAACGGGGTCGCGCGCGGGGAAGCGGGAGGTGGGTGTTCTCGAGGCAGGTGCCATGTTAATGCGCAGGAGCTATATAATCACCATTTAAATGAATTTTATGAGTAAACATGCAGAATCCTACATAGAAAGATTTTTTATCTAAGTTCAATCTCAGTAGAGGTGTGGGTTTTGACAATTAAGTAACAGATACACGTCCGAGATAACATGACAAGCTTGTCGCAGGTACGATACATTGTCGCGAAGTGCATGCTCGGCCTTAATTCCTGTACTCCGACTTAGAGCAAGTATTCATATTGTCGCAGAGTGGACAAAGTGTCCTATATATACTTTTTATCCCGGCAATATTTTCCTACGATCGTCTCAAAATTCTATACGGGGAAAGCCATGAGAACTTCATTGGTTGTCTAGAATAGAGGTAGATATGCAACACTATTAGGTCAAAATACTTTTTGTATATAATTTTCTAATTTTTATTTTATTACTAGCTTTTGACCGCGGCTCCGCCCGCGTGGATGTCGTTTATCGCGACCAAACATAGCCTATGTCCTTTCTCATGGCCTAATCTACCCCTATACCAAATTTCATCAAAATCCGTTCAGTGGTTAAAGCGTGAAAGCGTAACATACAAACGGACAGACAGAGTTACTTTCACATTTATAATATTAGTATGGATTTGGTAGCTCTGAGAAGAGTCGTAAACTACTTTCTAAGCCCCTAAACTTCAAGGGTGGTCGATCCCAAAATATGTTTTTTTATAAATTTTTGTGGCAATTTTTATTTTATTTTATTATGACTTGACATTGAAAAACACACGCAACCCTAATTTTTCCTATACTGCTAACCCCCATTCTTTAATAACGTCAATACAAGGTTTGCTGGAAACTCAGCAGACAATAAAAATAACTTGATACGACCAAGTTACGGGTACCGTATTCATAGTCCATACCCAGTAGTATAGTAACTTTCTAGTGCTGTTACCTATGACATTTAGCGTGAAGGTTTCTGTCCGTTCACGTCCGAGGCATCCACCTCCTGACCTCGACGTAGCACCCGTGTTGGATTGCAACACGAAAATTAAAAGTAGCTTATTGTTAATTGTATATGATGAAAGTTTGAGACGTGATGTTATGAAGATGATGATGACACGTGCGTAGGTATCTCATTAACTGTCTATATTATTGTATAACTGTAAAGTGGTCGTGTCTGTATATCCATACTATATAATAATATAAATGCGAAAGTAACTCTGTCTGTCTGTCTGTATGTTATGCTTTCACGCCTAAACTACTGAATCGATTTTGGTGAAATTTGGTATAGGGGTAGATGAGACCCTGAGAAAGGACATAGTCTATGTTCCGACATCCGACATCCACGCGGGCGGAGCCGAGGAAATAAAATATAGAAATATAGAAAATATAAAAATAGCAAATGCTAGTTGGAGATAATTAAAAATAATACTGGGCTTATCTTATCAAAATATTGATCATACTTTAATTTTGTAACTGTCACTGGACCCGCCTACCCCTAGAGAAAACTTGCATCAGAGGCTCATCTACCAATCAGATGGTTTACCGATTTGCAGCTAAGGCTTGGATCCATCACACATACCTTCACCACTAACCATAAAAATATCTTTATACTCGTACCTAAGTGCGAGAGATATGCTTTTGGCAATCTCACCTTCGGCAACCAAGGACCCAAAACGGCGTGTGTTTTAGTCGGTTCGAGTCCGACATAACCGTGGGGGTGGTATCCGTGGGGATTTATCGCACGATAAAGAAAAAAAAATACTCGTAGCTAAAGAAAGTCATAATGAAACTTCTGCTACATATTGTGTTAATCTATGAAGGTGGAAGATAAAGCTGTGTATTATATCAGATGTGAGATAGCTCCGTACTTCACGGTGATAGTGCTGTAACACTTTTTGTAAGCCTACGGTACATTGAAGCGGTAATGCACATTATATGTTGCAATTTATTTATAACGGGCTACAACACTGGTTTATGTGTGTTATATTATAAGTTAATGTACTAACCCATATTCGATAGTCAGGGGAATTGAAGTCGAAATTTGTGTTGATTGGACTTAAATATAGACTAAAAACTTTAAGGCACGTATCAATCAATCTATCTCAGTCCACTCCTGGACAGAGGCCTCTCTCAATATACGCCATTGCTCTTCCCTTCCGGTCCGCATCCAGTTCATCCCAGCCACCTTCCAACTTCCATAATGTTAGGCGTCTCTTCAGTAAGGCACAAATACCTAGGTAACTATAAAATACTTTTTTATGGAATAGGGAAGCAAACGAGTAGACGGATCGCCTGATGATAAGTGATCACCGCCGCCCATGGACACCAGAGGAGTGACAAGTGCGTTGCCTTCCTTTTAATAGAGAGTAGGTACGCTCTTTTCTTGAAGGTTTGAAGGTCGTATTGGTTCGGAAATACCGCTGGTGACAGTTCATTCCACAGTATAGTTGTGCGAGGCAGAAAGTTTGTCGAGAAACTCACAGTTGTGGACCATCAGCTATCCAGATGGTGGAATGTGGTGTGGAACTGCTGTCGCGTGGAACGATGGCGGAAAGAGGCGACGGGGATCAATCCGAACAATTTCTCGGGGCGCTCCCCATAGTATAGGCGATAGAAGATGCAGAGCGAAGCCACATCTCTAGGCAGTGCCAAAGATTCTAGCCGATTTGAAACATCCTGGCAGTTGACGATTCGAGTCGCTCTATAAACCACGATACTGAATAATTGTAATATTTATTAACTGTGTATACGCCCTTTTATAAAATGGGCAAGGTCTTCATTTAGATGGCCAATAGTTTTGACTATGAATTCCACCCACAAAAGTGTTTAATATTTTTTTATTCATTCGACTACCAATTGTAATTGCTAGTAATCTTAATGATTAGCATTCTAATGATAATAATTACACTTGTTATGAGCGCTAATACATATTAAATAAAAACTTTCATTTCATGTTGATCAAACATTTTATTACTTCAAGAGAGAAGCAGGGAACTGTAAATGTCATCATTGTTGTTATTTACAAGATCATTTCCTTTTAGTAATAAAACCATTTTAATGTATCACGTTTGCGGTTGCACTTTTGATGTTAGTAGGTAAGTATGGTTATCAGCGTGCGAATTTTCATAGTGCGATTCAAGATTCTGTTATACTGTTTCTCTTTTTGATGCGGTGAGTGTGTGATCTTACCACAAACACTTATATTTATGATTATATTTAATTTGCAGATTACCTGACATCCGACAGACAGAAAAAGCGACTTTGTTTTCTATATCTATATGTATAAAAATCAATGCCACTTTTCGTTGTAATGTTATAACATAACTCAACAACGCCTTTACTGATTTGGCTAAATTTGGTCATGAATTATTCGTGGAAGTCCAGGGAAGGTTGGTACGCCGAGAAAAAATCGAATAATTGCCGGGAACGGACATCCGCGGGGGCGGAGCCACGGGCAAAAGCAGGTATAGCATAAAATAAGGTCACTTTTTCTGCTTGTCCCTATGTATGTTTATATCTTCAAAATTACACTAAGGACATTGATGCGGTTTCTTCTAATAGATAGAGTAGTTCAAGAGGAAAGTGTATATGTACAATACATGCTTAATATAGTTAAGAGAATATTGGCGGTACGAAGCTCGCCGGGTCAGTTAGTTAGAAATATATTGATAAGCAATAACTCTACAAAACTGCTTTGATAATATGCATAATAAATAATACCGCGCAAAAATGTGTTGGTTAGGCAAGTAGGTGCCTATACAAAAATTTAAAAATGGCACTTTTTTTAAACAACCCCTGGGAAAACATTCACATTTTGCTTCATCCTTTTTTTTGGGTATTCAAATAAATTCTTTGAAAGGCGGGCCACACCCTTCGTGGTTGTCTCGTATGGAGGCTTAAATCTCCTGAGGATCACGGTTGAGTGCATAATCCCCTAAAATTACCCTCGTTATGTGGAGTGATCACTCACTACCTGTCGCACAGGCTAATTGTGACAGATCGTTGTATAAAATACACACGTTTTTACGTTTTATACACATTGTTTTTGGTGTTGTGTTTTCTTATTTTCATTTTTGTAGCTATAACACAGAATTTAGACTTAAGGGTATTACTAGTAAATAATATATGTAAGTCCAAACTCTAACATGTCATGATATTTTGACCCGTATGATACAATTATAATGATATCAATCAACAAATTATGTCTAATTAATTGCAGTCCACTGCTAGCCTATTGGCTTCTCCCAATGAGCGCTATTGGACCCGATCCTCCACCTTGCGCATTCAGTCTAATAAATTTTATTGAATGTAAGGCTTTTTTTCAGAGAGCAACATAAATATTTGCTGTAACAAGCTAAGTACTTACCTGTCAAGAATATCAGATAAAATAAAGATAAAAAATATCTTTATCTGTACAAATAAAGAATAAGAGTGTTAGTACTCTTATTCTTTATTTGTACAGATAATCATTTACCCTTGAATGCACAACTGATTAGTCACTTCGTATGAATAGTCTAAAGAAGTTATTTTCAGTCTTTTTAGACAAATCGACCCGATCGACGGGGCAACCCGGACGGGGGGTCGACTTCTAGACATACGTATGCCAATCAGATCGCAGATATTTTAAAGAAAAAACATGTCAAGAGCACCCAAAACCGGCGAGCGTGTATGAAAACAATTATGAAAGTAGAAGAAGCAAAAGATCTATGACAGGATCGTAGCAGGTGGTGAACTGTAGTCTCTGCCTACCCCGCTGGGAAAAAACCGTGACTGTATGGATGTTTAGACAAATTGTAAAAAAAAACAAGCGTCCGACGGTAGCTTAGTGGTTAAGGAGTCGGCCTTACGATCGAGAGGTCCCAGGTTCGATCCTGGCCATTACACAACCGACGTGAACCCACTCCTAGCACAAGCAATTTAGCTTAGTTAGAGGGGTTAGAGGGAATATTAGTAACTTCGGTTCTAATATTCTTTAAAATGAACATACATAAAAAAAATATTATGTATATAAACGAATTGAGAACCTCCTCCTTTTTCGAAGTCGGTTAAAAAATGACAATACGTTTGTAGAATATAATAGATTGATTAATGAATGTGATTGACATTACGTTGAGAACTGTTATAAACGTCATAAATATAAATAGGTACCTACAGTCCGTCAAATCTAAGAAGTACCGTTTGACAGTTCTGACAATTGAATGATAGGGATGGGATGAAAAAATCGATTACTATAATATCCGAACTTTAAGAGATCGATTACTATAATATCCGAATTTTAAGAAATCAATTGTTATAATTAAATAAAAGAAATGTTTAGGATATTTTTTTATTCACTACTAGTACTAGTATCGTCGTCTTCGTCATCATCGTCATTTAAATTAATGACCAGTTGATTGTCCATTACATTATCAAAGTGTACGTCTCTTTCGAAGTCGTCCATTATTATTTTCTTTGTTTTTTGTACTACTTTACTCCAATCTTCCTGTGTAACTTGGGCACATGCTTCCTTTAATAAACCTTCCATTTTCTTGACACTGAAGGGTGGTTTTGTGTTGTGTCTTGCTGCATAACCTGTAAAACAATAATGTAACTATTTGATAGCAGACGAAAACCATTGTTTAAATTATAAATGTTAGAAGTACTCGTGTTATTATTATAATATTATAAAATATTACCTTTAACTTGGGCCCAAATCAGTTCAATGGCATTATATTGGCAATGGTACGGAGGAAGTCGTATGACTTTGTGCCCGTGCTCTTCGGCCAATTGGTCAATTACATATGTCGGTTTTGGTGGTTTATGCAATTTCACTAACTGTAATAATTCAGCTTTTAATAGTGACATGTCGGCATCCACTCCTTTTCTTTGCAGCCATGCCACCAAATCTGCTTTCTTATTGGCTGACGTAGGTGCTTTATCAATTTGCACAGAGTGGTATGGGGCATTATCCATTATAATTGTGCTGTTAGGAGGGATATTCTGTAATAAATTTAAGAACCACTCTCGGAACCTTACTGCGTCCATTTCTTCATGATACTCTTTAGTGCTTTTGGATTGGAAAGCTAATAAAGAGTTTTCCACGAAGCCTGTAGACGCTGACCCAGCATGGCATATTATGAGGCGTCCACCTTTTCCTATCGGCACCTTCGAGCACGAAGCTTCAGAATCATCAGTCCATGTTTTCGGCACAGAATGGTTGGAATTTAGCCAAGTTTCGTCCAAAAATATTACATTATCCCAGTTTATAATTTGTTTAACTTCGCGCAGGAATGTTAGTCGCTGCATAATTATGTCATGTCGCTCCATAACAATTTTTCGTTTGTCAACTTTTTTGTATCTGAAGCCAATTCCTGTTATTACCGTTCTCAACGACTCTATGCTTCCCTTATACAGCCCGGCATCTTTTAAAGTTGCACATAACTTTGCCAATGTTGGAAATTCGCCTCTTGTAAAATACCCGTATATATGGTTTCTAATAGCATGACTATCGAATTCATCGATGCCTGTCACAGGTTTATTTCTTTTTCGTTTTTTCGGTGTGTGAAGTACGTTACTGTCACTCCCCGAAGGCCCATATTTTTCACTTAATATTTTGCCAACGGTGCGGCTACCAATACCGAGAGCTTCACAGCAGCTACGTTGGTTTTATGAAAAAGGTTATCGAAACTGAATAATGTACGTATGAACAAAGTTGTTTCGGTTTGAAAAATATGAAACGTCAAACGGTACCTCTTAGATTTGATGGACTGTACCGCAAATGATCGATATACACATTAGACAAACGTTGGTCTAATGTGTAGACCGGTCATCTCAGGTAGTTGGCAAAGCGCCAAGATCCTTTGATGTGTGCACGAAAAACCGACACTCTACAAGCCCACCACTTGCTTCAATCCTTACATACGTCACCAGCTTTCTGTACTGTTATTAAACAGTAAGACGTAAGTATTTATTATGTTATAAGAATCAATAATAGTTCACACGACATACAGAAAAGTACCTACCTATGTAACAAAGAAATAACAGCTTTGTACAAATGTAAAATAAATGTATGTCATTACGTTTGTCAGTATTGCAAATAAATATGTCTAATGGAAGAGAAGCCTTATATAAATTACTTCATTGCAAAGCTTTCAATGTAATAATAGCGAAGAAACCTTTTAACCACGATTTTTTTTTTCAAATTACTTTCTGGTTCTATTGATGACATAAGTGATGAAGTCTTATATAAGTCGAAGAAGTTAACACCCTAGATGGGACTTGAACTCGTTGACTCACGTATTTTTTTGGGGAAATACCAAAACGATAGATGAAGCGACCCGAAAATGTAATCAAAACAATTATTTCCCGTTCTTGGGGAAAAACAGCGCCTCAGGTTTTATTGACGTGTATTTTATTATGTTACAGCCTACACTACCGTGATATGCCAATAAATATCGCCATAATCCAACACAACAACAGCTAGGTGTTCAACAACGGCTAGGCTAAACTGTAGTGTAGTCTCACCATATCATGTAGCAATATAGACGGTAAATTTAATGCCACAATTTTGGCGGTAACAGCCTGATAAGATAAAGCAGTATTAGTGTAAAATTACTGTTTACTTTAATAAATATCAAGCAGTAGATGCAGATGTTTACCGCCATTTGCAAAAAATATAACACCTTCCAATAGGGTAATGAAGACTTTAGCACTAATTTGCACATTCTGTAAGAAGTACAAATGACGAATACGAAGTATAAAGACCAAAATTACTACGTGAATAAAGGCCCATAAGTTCTATAAGTTTGCCATCTAGTGAGAATGAACCGAAATAATCCTGTATCGTACTATTAAAATACGAAATGTGCACCTTGACCAAAAACATTCTGTTTATTGACCCAGAATCTTCTCATAGGTCCCTTTGCATCTAATATCAACGGTTTTTTTTATCGTGTGAAAAATCCCCACCGGTGCCGGTGGAGGTGGTTATGTGAGACTCGAACCGACTAAAATGAGTCATTCATCAACTCGCGGGCAATAAACTTGCGGGAAACCGCGAGTTGGCAACTTTCAATTTTTGATTATTTTCCTGTCGTCAACTCGCGCGATTGTCATAATTGACGTATTGGTGTACAGTCAGTTACGAAAACTTTGTAATAATTTAATATAGTTTGGTACCTATTTAAAATAAATAATAATAATAATAATAATTTCTTTATTTTGAAGCAACATAGGCTCATATTTAGGGTTAGTAACAATGTTCTTACTATATGTTAGTTAAATACAACTCATTGTGCATATATAATTTAATTAAATACATATTTTCATTCTTAAAATTATAATGAAAATTAAAATCAAATCTAGGTCACTAATGAAATCAATTGAAATGTCCAAATAAGTTATAATCAAAATAATAAACTAAAATATAGTATTACATATAATAAAAATAAAATAAAATAATGAATTAATTGTATCATAAGATTTGAGATTAATAATAAATAATAATTACAGTTAATAATTTTCGAATTAGTTATTCAATTTTAATTTTCATTTAATAGACCCAATGGCAAATTTTACCCAATATGCCTGGATAGGGCAGTCATATTTATCTATTAATGTTTTCAGAATGATGCTACTGCTGCCACGCATTCTGTTTAGCAATGACGATATACGTTTGCGTCTGATGGCATAGAAGTCATCAGTACGTGCTTCGGCAAACATCGTCGATTATAAAGGTACTTTATAAGATATGTTAGGTTATGTTATAGAATATAGTATAATAGAAGAAGTTTGTAAGTGGTATCAAGGAATGAAAAAAGAATTAAGCGAGTGGCTGTCGTTGTATGGACATACTACGAAAAAGGATCAAAGTAATATCACAGAATATGTAATAGTACTAGCGTACAGAATGGAAGCTCACACCCCCGCGCAGATTTCATTTCCTCACCCCGCACGTTCGAATCAGAAAAATCCATCTTTAATTATTATGTACTCGATTAGAATATTAATAGATCAGTTAAAAAGTTTAGCAGAGTAGGTACCATTTTTTGATCGATTTGCACATTTTCAATGTTAGTTCAATATGATAACATTACAGTCAACGTTCGATCTTGAAAAGTGTGTAACGAGAATACCATTGTAGATATTTGGGAGATTAGATCGGGATTAGATTTTGAACAGATTTTTGTTACGAGAATTACCTTTCATAACAATAAAAATCCTCTCAAAATCGACTAAGTCACTTTACTTAACAAACAAATAGAATATCAGACCGACAGATTGACAAAAGTTCCAACAAAGCTATTTTTTTATAGTATCTTGTATCCGTAGTGATTTATGGGTATTATAAATCCGAAAGAAACGGCTGCTGCCCAACATGAGGGGGCCGGATGACTCCTGCAGGAGACTCTATGCGGGACTCGTGCGGTCCATGTCCCTATATGGGTGCCCGATATGGGCGGAAACCCTGACAGTGACCTAATCTCATCTCTTGCTCGCACTGTAAAAAATTGCTATAAATAAAACCATATTAAAAAAAAGAAGGATAATCGAGTTCACTGAGTTTCTTGCTGGTCTCTTCTCAGTAGAACCACCTACCGAACCAGCGAAAGAATCATTTTCCAATGATTTATTTTATTAATTTTTTCTGTGTTTGACATTACTTGTAAAAATTCTGACGTTCATATGTACTCTTTATGTGCCTAAACTGAATAAATGAAATTGATTCTTTGATTCTTTGACAGTCTACAATGCGCGTCTGCTGGGTGGGCCGCAGCGTGCGATGGCCAGCAGGGCCATTAGGGGGTACCGCAGGATATCCTTGGAGGCGGCGAGTCTCCTTGCCGGATCCCTACCGTGGAACCTAGATGCGAGAGCCCTTTCGATGCTATATCAGTATCAAAAAGAAGCGCGCCTCCCGCTCTGCTCCCGCGGGAGCAGGGACGGGAACCCGAGCCTGAAGAAATTCGGGCCGTGAGGTCCCAGCTCCACCGGGACATGGTAACTGAGTGGGAGCTACGACTTGGTCGACCAAGCGCAGGGCACGCCGTAATATCAGCGATAAGACCCATCATAGAGGAATGGCTAGAGATGCCACACGGCAGCTTCTCGTACCGGCTGACGCAGGTGATTAACGGAGCTACCTGTGTCGGACCCGGTAGGAGCCAACGTCCGAGTGCCATTACTGTGATGCGAGCGAGGACACAGAGCTTCACACGCTGACCGAGTGCCCGGCGTGGGACACGCCGAGGCGGGTCCTAGTGGCAGCTCTGGGGGTGGGAGTCCTCACACTTGCCACATTGCTCACAGCGATGGTACGATGTGCGAACGCTTGGGGTACGGCCGCCTCTTTCTGCGAGCAAATAATGCTCGAGAAGGAGGCGGTCGGTCGGGTCTGGACTAGACTCCGGGCCCGAGAAGCCCGCTAAGAGCGAAGGCGAACCGGACGTCGGAGGTCGCATAACGATTTCCGGCCTCCATGAGCGCTGGCCTGGGGGTGACCGGTGGAGCCGCCTGTCACCCCAGCAGAAGCAGGCCGCGGCAGCGGCGCATAGTGCGCCTCCCCATGCCTGGGGCTAGATGGGGGGCTCCCCATGCCCGGGGATAGACAACCCGAAGGGGCCATCTTGAATAAGATGGTCTTGGGTCTGCCGGGGTGCGAGAGATATGCTTTCGGCCATCTCACCTCCGGCAACCAAGGACCCAAGACGGCATGCGTTTTGGTCGGTTCGAGTCGGACATAACCACCTCCACCGGCTCCGTTGGGATTTTTCGCACGATAAAAAAAGTCCCTACGCTTGTCTGCCACTGTGATATAAAAAATATAAACTTACCTCCACAATACGTAAAAACACAAAAAAACTTCCACTTTTTACTAGACGAAATCTTAAATGTATAAAAAATTAACTGCACTATTAATTAACTACATATATTAAATTAACTACACTACTTTTTACCCATAGTTGTATCCTATTTTGGTCTTATGAATAAATATTATTTTTCATTAGCTTAAAATGTGCTTTGTCTTATCCTACAATAAAATTTAATCACCACAAGAAAAAACGATATTCCTACGACGTTTCATTCCTATGACATCGTTGTCATAACCATAACAAATAGCATGTTTTATGCATCATTGGCCGTCTCCCCCTCACCTCATTTTGCACGTCTATATCGAAATCTAAGATAAATTAATATAAAAAAGTAAACAGTCACTTTAACCAATACGGGTGTATAAATGCGCGAGTATAAAAGTTGGTTTTATATAAAATTTTTGGTTTCAATCCATTTTTCTGACTGTACTTTAATATTCACGCGAGTTGACGACAGCAAAATAAAATAAAATTCAAAAATGCCAACCCGCGGTTTCCCGCAAGTTTATTGCCCGCGAGTTGATGAATGACCCACTAAAATGCACGCCGTCTTTGGGTCTTTGGTTGCCGGAGGTGCAGGAAACATATCTCTCGTACCCCGGCAGACCAAAGACCATCTCTTTCGAGATGGCCCCCTTCGGGTTGTGGGGACCAGCGATTGTCATAACCGCATTTACCTTCTGGAAATTCTATGGAAAGATAGTGGTTCACATGTTTAATTAAAGTCTAATTATGTCTTGATGGGTTTAGCTGAATTCATTGATATTTTACGTAAGCACAGACAAAATTTTAAAGAGTAAATAAGTACCTATACTTTTCATTGATTTCTGAAAACGTTCAAACTACTTTCTCTTGTTAAAATACGAGATTTCACGCATGAGCGGAATGTTGATATAAAAAGCTGATTGCTCTAAATAGAAAGAAAAAAATTAAGTAAACTTCTCAGCTTTTTGTTTGTTCAAGATCTGTAATTGAATAAACTTGAGTATTATTTTAACAATATGTTTATAATTGGTCTAAAATAAATATTAAACTTTGAAATAAGCAGGCATTAGACATGCCTGCTACATGCATAAGTATTTACAAATATTCTATGCCTATCCAAGAAATGGTTCAGAACCATTTTTGGATCGGTCAGTCTAGTTTACCAGGAGTAACTGTCACCTGACCTCCCAACCCCGGAGAGCCTGCAGTAGAGCCTTGTCCATTGTTTAGCCGATGCATTGATTAGCTGGTGAAGTTCGCTTATACTTCAAAGGTGTTAGTAGGGCCACATAAATCTATGGATTGCAGTCACTATTATAGTACTACTACCTACTACTGCCAGCGGGGTCGCCTTTGACCGGACGGGTGATCATCCCTTCTGTGTGGGGCCTATAATGACTGTCATAGATATTCGTATGGCAACCGGGACCGACAGCTTTACGTGCTCTCCGAGGCACGACCAGACCAATACAAATATACAAATTCATGTATACAAATATTTGCACTGAGCGGGGATCGAATCTGCGCCTCTTGCGAAGCGGCCGCGTTCACTACCGCCACGTCACGGAGGCTGTCCACTATTATAGTAAGTAACATAACATAACATATCCTCACGCCAATATTCCCCGAAGGGGTAGGCAGAGGTGCTAGCACCCACATTTCGCCTGTTTATGTTTAGGTCCCAATGTAATAGGTGGCGAGCCTCGAACCCGAGACCTCGTCTCAGCAGTCCATTACCCATACCACTAGGCTACCGCACATTTTTTATTTTATGGATATAGATATCTTCTAATATATAAAATTCTCGTGTCACAGCTTTCGTTGCCATACTCCTCCGAAACGGCTTGACCGATTCTCATGAAATTTTGTGAGCATATTGAGTAGGTCTGAGAATCGGCCAACATCTATTTTTCATCCCCCTAAATGGTGCAGCGGGAACGGGATCTAAAAAATTTACGGTACGAAGTTCGCCGGGACAGCTAGTATATATATAGATATTATAGTAAGTATTGTACTTAAATATGATTATCAAAACGAAACCCCCTAATAAGAATAAATGAAGAAATAACACGACTCCTTCTCCAAAAAAAAAGAACTAAAAAGTAAACAAAAAAGTAAGTTGTTTCAGTTAATCTGCAATAAATAGATACAAGCCTAAAGGCCACTCATTTACTAGCTGACTAAACAGAAATAAAATTGTCATGGCCAACGGGGGACCGCTCTGTGGGACAGTTTTTAATCCAAGAGGTCCCCCGACTCCAATGACAAATTTATTTATGAACTCTGAAAAAATACACTGCCTTTTTTTAGAACGTCCTGATTGTGATGTTGTGTTTATAGTAGCCAATATATCTCTTTGTTTAAGAGGCAATGACATTGTAGTATGTTTTCAACAAATTTGACATAATACGTAGACCAACTGGTCGTCTACTGGGAAGACAGAAGGAAAACTTGAAATAAAACCCTGTATCTACTATCTACCCGTCTGGTCAGTATGGAAACCGTAGGCCACAGCCTCCCCAAAATTGGGAGACTGTGGCTTTTGTCCAGCAGTGGGCTGCGATAGGCCAATTGATTGATGGTTGGTCTTGATCATCTACCAGGAGACGAGGGATAGTCCTGGGTCAGCCGGGGTGCGAGGGATATGTCGAAGACAACCTCACCTCCAGCCTAGCACCACAACCCTCAGTTGGCGTGTGGTTTAAGTCGGTCCGAGTCCGATATTACCTCCCTTCCCGGCTCCAGCAGGGGAGGTATCCGTCGGAATTTCCGCACGAAAAAAAAGGAGATGAATGGACACCTACTTACATAGGACACAAAGCTACATCTTTTATTCCCGGGGACGAATATTACGAGCAGTAAAACTACACCAAGGCCGAGCAGCGAATACCAACTACTAAATATAATTAAATATACTTAACATAACCGCTGCCTTTTGAAAAAGACTTACATCTCTCAAAATTGTTCGACCAATGAAAAGCAGGAAAATCTGTCACGTGACCAAAACGACTCATTTAATTTTGTCAAAGATACTCAAGCGACGTTTCTACGTAGCGTAGAGCTGAATTCGTTCCTCGTCGAAAAAGCCGAAAAGAAGAGAGTACTTCAATTCTAATCAACTGTACACAAAAGCACACATGTTCCAACTTAATCACTTTATTCACGTGCAAATTATATAGGTACGTTTAGAATGCCGTGCACGAAAATGTGCGCAGATAATTGATGTGTCAGTCGCATGGGGAATGCACTGTATTCACCGCGGACCGTAGGTGCCTGTACAAAGGCGGTGTGCGAGTAATATCCGAATTAAACTTGGGTGCAAATTAAGTTGGCACGTACTGTTGACTGTTTTGTTTAATTTGATTTACGGGGGTTGTTGTTTTTATGACAGAAGTGTACTGTAACATAATCTTATTTTTTTTTTCTATAGGTACCTGTGAAGTTTTGGTAGGTTAATGTTAAGCCGTCAAACTTACGATAGGTCTCGGGTTCGAATTTTAACCATTAAGTTACCGATGTGCCAGCTCTTGACAGTTCTGATACAAGCGATCAAAATAGCTTAGCAAGAGGAGTTAGGGGAATACTAGTTATTCCGGTAAAAAAAAAATATTCTTATAAAAAAAGAAAACCAATTTTGTCATAAACTGAGAACCAATCCCGAAACCATCCATAACAGTGTGGCGATACCACATGTACCCAGCGCCATCTATCCGAACTACTACGTCACTACGTATCCTGCATCGCGAAAGTGAAGTTTCCACACTGCTACAATATATGCACAACATCCCAACGACAATCGTTGGGCCGCGGCCCGCCAAGCGTGATCACCTTGCCTGGTCGGAGGATCCTCCCTTTGTGTTGGAGGAACATCACACCTCGTTCCTCAACAGCAGCTTACCCTTTGGACTTCGGGCCTAAATATTAATCATCTTGGTTTTTGTAAAATTGACTACCATCTGACCCCTAATACCAAGAGCAAAGCCAGCGCTCTCTAAGGCCTCGTCCAGTAATTAACAAGTACACTTGATAGTAAAGGAAGGACCAATGACAATATTGGTATAAGTACATACATACCTATGATTTGCCTGAAGTTTCAACCAGATTACACCGGCCTGTGACGTCAGCCTGTGACCACGGCCGGTGTAACCCGGTCGAAACCTCAGGCAAATCAAAGGTATGTATGTACCTATACCATGATCGCGTTAATTCCCGTTAACATTATTATATATCATGGAACGCGATAGTTTAAAAGTTATAAATGACAATATTGCTATGCTTTTTCTATGTAAAGGACAGAGGGAGAAGGGTCGCTATTTCTGGGGTAATCCCTGGGGATAAAATTATAGGTACTCGTGTTTTTATATAACACATTATGTGTAATTACATGTGATATGGAAGAAATATAGTACATAAAAATAAACAATTCTTTAAATATTCTAGACAAGCGTTAAAGTCATAAATATTCCTGGAAGAGAAATGATTTATATCGTGGTATAATTTTTTGTGTAAACTATTCGCCAATATCAGCATCATTGATCAATGTATTACTATTGTAAACGTGTTCAGAAAATTGAAAATGACTTGTAAATATTTATAGCTCATGGATCGGTAATTTGATAATTATCTGTCTGTTCAGTCGATAATAAATAACTGACGTAAACGAATTGTTTATGTTTGATGTTATGGTGTATTGTACATGGGCTGGCCACATAATGTTTTTAAGTTTAAAGTAATATAAGTTTAAAGTAATATAAGCGAATCACAGATTGAACGCGTGAACTAGTGAATTGAAATGAGGATGTTGATGAAAGTATTGTTTCCTCTCAACACTGGGTTGCAATAGAGAAATACTAAGCTAAAGAGTAGGTACAGTCAGCATCAGAAAGAAGTTGACGAACAAAGTACTCAAAATGATCTTAACTTCACTTTTAACCCCTTCCAGTTGACTGATTGTTCTCAAATTTGGCACACACCTTTAATTCGGTCAACAATACCATTTAAATCAATAAAACAGTTTAATTTTTGTAAAAACGAGAGTTTTAAGATAATTTTGAGACTTCGTCGTTAAGATATTTCTGACACTGACTGTACTAGGTTGTGTTCAGTATTATTTGTGACAGTAACGGTGTATGGGTGTATTGGGGATACACTTGTCTCCTCAAATAATTGAGGAGACGACTCCCACTCGTCCCCTAGTCCCGCTAAGTTCTTCGAGGCTCAAACAAACCCCTTTTTCGAGGCTCAAGACGATTTTACTACTTATCTGGTGGAGCTTTCATGCGTGCTACAGTGCCTATACGTCGTGCAAATATTATAGATAGGATATGTATTTTTGCACGATTCTGTCACTCGCTACTAATGTTTTTTTTTCAATCTAGAAACCAATATGGATCAAAAAATAAAAACAAGTACAAATAATACAACATAACATACATAATTAATTTACTAATTAAATTAGAATAATAAGAAAGCCATTCTCTACTCACCACGTATACCTATCTTATAATAGAACAATATATTAGAAGTTAGCGTAGTTCATTGCGTGCCTAGAAACAGTACCGCTCTAATAATGCGTATGTTAACACGTTATGTATAACATAATAGTAGGTTACAATAACATCGTTGTAAAACATAAATCGCATAATCAAGTAAAATTTTTGTAATTATCACTAGAAACTGTATATTTAAGAGTTTAGCGGTGGAATGTAATACTACGCACTACTTTTTTTTCTACTAGAAATATTTTTTAATGTGATAATGTTTTCTCTTGCAAGACACGTGCAAATAGTGTTGATAGGGAGTTTCATTGACGGTCTAAGTAGGTCAGTAATACTGTAAGCCGACGGGCTTGCATTAGTGCCCGACGCGATACAGGTGGTTTCAAAGAGTAGGGTTGTCGGCTGTCGAGAGGCACTTTACGGGTATGGGCAGAATAAAGGTGCTAATACCCAAGGTGCCAATGTCAAGGACAGTTGTAGAAGATGGCAAGTTATCGTTGATACTTACCCCAGCGGGAAAAAGGATGCAGATGCAGCTATATGTATGTGAAAGCATCTAATGAAGAAGTTAAACTCAGGGCCACTATTATTATAGCATTATTGGTATCGTCATAGAAATCTTGATTCTTATAGAGATCTAGAGATATCCTAGTTAAATAGATAGATAGATAAATATTCTAGAGATCTTTCATTCCTAAGGTTTCACCCTTAGCTTACTATTAAGCGAGATGAAGGCATTTGATGTCCCTTTTAAAAAAAAGTCGTTGCTTTGAAGAGAGTTCTAGACTACCTGTAGCCTGATTATATTATGTCATGGCAATATAATAAGAGTCATTTTACGTAATTTTTTATCGATGACGGTAACGCTCCGTGAAGAAATGGTGATTAAGATAAGGAAGTTATATAAAATTGACTACCGATATTGTACTGTATTGATCACCTTTCTTCAGTAAATTTAGATAGACGTTAGATGATTATTAACTATATTAGCAGAGGTGTAATACCCAATAATATAGTTGACCGAATTGATAAGGATGCAAAGGACCTACTTACTTACCTACGTTTTCATAAACAAGTCAGTGCACCTATTGAGCAATGGACAAGTGTCTGGTGTTG
Organism: Eilema sororculum; assembly: GCA_914829495.1. NCBI lineage: Eukaryota > Metazoa > Arthropoda > Insecta > Lepidoptera > Erebidae > Eilema > Eilema sororculum. Next base: position 6,368,464 of record OU618545.1, on the reverse strand, counting down.
ATGAATAGTTAAGTTCTGATTTTTTTAATAGTTAAGTTCTTTAGAGCAAAGGGTCCGCTCTAATAGCTTTCTTTTGTTTTGGCTTGTGTTGAGTTATAGTGTCTTCTGTCTGATCCCAACACAGAGAAAAACCTTTGCTAGAGCCTTTATCAATCAGTCAAGCTTGCAGCTATCAAGCCAGCAAATGAAGTAAGCCTGGACTCGACCCACTAAGCTCCATAATCGCTGATTTACGAAGTCTTTAAATAATAGTTACCGTAATAGCAAATACCTAATTAGTTTCCATCAGCATCAGTGAAACGCCTTCAAATTACTTTGTAATTAGAAGATTAATAGAACAGATTATGGATTAATAATAATTAATAATCCGTTCTCCATGTAATCATTGGTTATATCATTTTCTTAGAAGTGAATCGCCTTATTTCCAAGTTAATAGAGTAGAGAATATATTAGCCGTGACTTTCAGTTTCAAAATCTCGCGTGAGCTGTCAAAGTGTGGCGATGATAAAAACTGTTTAGCACAGTTAATCTGCGATTGTTTTTACCGTTTACGTAATTATTTGTAAATTGTTGTATCAAGATAGATGTTCTTGTTCTATTGTTGTTTATTTTTATGTTTCCTTGTTCTATTATTGTGATTAATATTTCATTCGATTTAGTTTTATAAAAATTACAGCTTCAACTTTTTTCATAGTTTATAATAGTTCGGGACTTGACGCAAAAAAAATTGGAAAAACTTACTTTTGCCAACGTTTCGAGTGCGTTACAATCAGTCAAGTCGTGACCACGGGTGCTGTAATGCACTGAATTATAACAGTGCCTTTACAACATCGAGGAGGTATATGGGTTAGTATGATCATTAGGGCCAAGCTAACATCACCCGCAAATCGGCAAACCTGCTTATAATATGTCTAAGAAAAACCCAAAGGAGAGACAGAGTGGGTGTACTCCGGGTTAACCCTTTTTTTATCGTGTGAAAAATCCCCACGGGTACCACCCCCACGAACCGACTAAAACGCACGCCCTCTTTGGGTCTTTGGTTGCCGGTGGTGAGAATGCAGGAAACATATCTCTCGCACCCCGGGCTAAGCCTTGGATGCATTGCATTTGGATGCAATCTATTTGACGATGATGATGATGAATTAAGAAATATAGAAAGTAATCATCATCCTCATAGCGATTGGTAGGTGCCCCCCTTTTTGTTCCTTGTTATTAATTGGTACTCGTATGTCCATTTTTGCGAGAGATACTTGGGCTTCACATCTGATGGTAAAGTCCTATGCAACCACTAGTGAAAATATAAGTACTTTATGAATTTTACAGCATTAAGTATCCTAACTATACAAATCGAATACATAGGGAAAAAGAATCTTCTCGGGCGGGACTCGAGAAGTGAAATTTGAATAACATCGGGCGTGTCTCGGTAGCCGAGTTGGTCAAGGCATTCCCCGTGTAAGGGAAAGATCGCGGGTTCAAGTCCCGCCCGAGAAGATTCTTTTTCCCTATGTATCCGATAAGTATTTTAGGTAAAGTATCAAGATTAATATTTAAAATAGTAAATATATAACTTACGAACTTGTTATTTGTTCCCTTTTGTTGGATTTGGCATTACCTGAAACAGAAAAAGAAAATATGTAGTTGAACACTGAGAAAATAATTATAAACTGCTAAAACTAGAATAATTATACCATCATATTAGGAATAATTATACCATCTTTTTTGGTCAATGAAGGAATCTGCATAGGTATGTATAATATATAGTCAAATGTGCTGTGATGAGAACGTAGATACGGCGTTATTCTAGGAAATAAGAATAATGAATTGTGTAATTAGTTACAAGAATTTAAATAAAATATAATTAAAATACTTGTTGATGTGGGCATTTCGCATAATAGACATCTCGTGAAGGCTGCCAAAGATTTATCAAAATAGAGAATCTTAACTCACGAGCTTGTTAGCTTGCGAGGTATGAAGTCTACATACATTACCTACACGGCTAGTATTTAAAGTTAATGGTCTTTAGAAGACTGTAACGGCACAAAATTTCACAATATAGCGATAAGTACGTTTAGGTAGAAGAATTAATGACAAATAAGGTGTGACAAAGGCTTTAGTTCGACGTCAATTTATTTAGTAATTTTACAGTTAGAATGAATCGTCGTATACCTAAAGATAGTAAAACGCCAAACAATGTATGGGTGTTAATTAGTTATTTTCTTAAAATGAGACTTTCAATCGCTGTTCCTATAAAATGATAAGCCACAATTACATAATTTAATGATACATATTGTTTCTATCTAAGAGAAAGTTATATCTGACTTAAACAGGTGTATTTTTGAAACGGGGCCGTAAAGGTACCTTAACCGCTATAGTTGCATATCCGTAAGTTAAAAATGTTCTTAGGAGACCTTCCCTAACTTTTTAAGATATCTTGAACTGCATTCACAGATTTTGGAAAAATCGTACAGTCAGCACGAAAAATGCTAAAAGTCTAAAAAATTTTTTTGGTGCCAATTGATCCTATTTCTTGTGGGGATCAAAAGATTGTATGGGACCATTTTAGATTTGAGTACTAAAAAAGACAGAAATCACCAAAAACATTTCCCATACATTGCAGCAATACCATCCATACTTAACTTGAGATAGAATGGAAGTATTAAGTTAAGATGACAAACCTACATCAAGAACTTACACAAACGAAGTCAATGTAACCTACATGTTTTTTAAATCATTTTCCATAAAATGGAACGTCAGTGTCATTTCTGAAATACAATACATTAAATTAATACTCCACTTTTACTGTTAAAAGTAGTCATGAAATTTAATACTAAAATATCAGCGTACGTTGAGTCATGCTTGAGCGAGAGTGCGTGGAATTCCGCAACCACATTTACAGGGTTTGATAACACTTGAAGAAGCTGACTAAAAGGAATTTATTATCAATTAATTAGAAGTCCATTGCTGGACATAGTCCTTTTTGCAATGTTATGAGACTTTGGCCCACTATTTCCCGCGCCGCTGACTAGACTAGCTTGGAACTGGGTGTTATTCTGAGCTGTCCTTCTCACGCAGTGTGTGCGTATTATTCCAACGCCTCTTACGATAAACTTCGGATGAGGTGGGTCACCACACATACTCTCTGCCACCTTCTGTCGAAAGGACGCTTAGTCTTCTTTCTTGACCCAAAAGTCAGTATTTTCATGTAACTTAGAAAGCTTATTAAGGTCTGAGACCAGTAGTTCGCTTGTCATTTGATTGTTTACTGTATTGGGAAAACGACTTGAAGGGTTTTCTCTAGAGGGATCCGACTGTTGTTTCTTTTAACCTAATTATGTCAAATAAGATAAACAGGATAGTAATGTTGTTGTTATCTGGATCGTCTTGTCATTATATTCTGTATTTATGTCTCATTTGCTCTTATTGTTCTTAGGGAGCTCTATGATTTATATGTGCGTTGTGACGGACAGTTCAGATACTAATGGTCGTACTTGAATAATCGTTTATCTTAAGTTTAGGTCACGATTCAGCGATGACACTGGTAACCAACCATACACACAAAGTTTCATTGAAATCAGTTGTGTTGCTTTGAGATTACTGTATACGCATATTGTGACACATCGTTTTTATTTTGAAGATAAAAATACTACCGTCTCTACCATGGTGAATGTTCTGATGAGCTCTTCCAATTAGTCCCACCCTCTCCTTTCTTACACAGGACGACACGTGCAGGGCTAAAACGCCATGCGTATGCGGTGCAGAGTAGAACCAAGCTAGAACCAAGCGTTTCAGTGACTCATTCTTATGCCGCACCACTAAGACCTGGAACTCCCTGCCAGCTCATGTGTTTTCTTCTTCCTACCGTCCCGGTCCTTTAAGCGGATCGTGAAAAGGCATCTGATGAGGCCGTCAGGGTGAGTGCCACCACTGTTAACATGGTACATGTATATGATGGCGACCCTCTTTCCTCTTTAGCTTAACATCAGATGAGGTGAAGTCAAATTGACGTGTCCTTTATAAAAATAAAAAAAAAAAACAAAAAGACACGAGAAAATTGCCAACTGAGGTTCTCGGCGAGCTCTTTACGGATATGTAAGGCCTTCCGCAGTCTTACTAATACGAATCGGTATAACGTCAATATTGATGCAGCAATGAGGCAGTGGTAGAGATTTTAGTAGGATAAGTAGGTATTTACTATCTGGTTAGATTTTCTTTAATCACGTAATTACTACATCATCAGTAACAACAATTAGTTCCATCAACCATTTAGTTCTTAGCTCATTGACAGCAAACACAAGCGTTGTGTATTTCTGAAGCGTTTTCCTCAAGACGCGGTTACTAGCTAAAACATCTACAAGAGACAGTCAACAATAAAAGTGGTTTAAAAAAATCTTATTCATTGATCACCTTGGCGACACCCGTCAGTAAAGGTATACGAGAGTGTACTTATATTGATGACGATAATAGACTTAAATCAGTGCTGACATGATATATATTTATTTACTTAGTTTATTCCCAGAATAAACAGCCAATATGTGGGTGATATTGCCTGTTTATTCTAGGAATAAAATTAACACGCGTATGGTCGAATGTACCATAGTAGTAGTTTCGATAACTATTACCTATTAGAGTGATTTTTTTTATAGCATTTTTATGCTAACTTTTAAGTTCGAAAAACATTGGAAAAAATGAAATGCTCAAGTGAGACTCGAACTCACGACCTTTCCCTTACAGGGGGACTGCTCTTCCAACTGAGCTATTGAGCCACACTTGAATCATTCCAAATTTTCCTTCTCTTTATATCCGTCTTACTATATTCCGATTACCTATTATTTAAAAAGAATTGTTGCCCGTGACTTCATCCGCTTTGAGTTTTGATACCATTCCCATAACTGATAGGAGCCTATTCTAGGGGTAACAACTAACAAGTAGACTATGTGTTATTTCATATTATAAATTTATATGTTACTGAATATCCTAGAAACCAATTTTGTCGTTGATTGTACCTATCTCTGGTATTAAAACAAATCAACCATTACAGTTGTCATTTTATTTGGAGTGTGTCAAATCGTGAAAGAAACAAAAGCTATTAGGTTAGTGAAGTTGATTCAGACTGGAAGATGATGAACGGTTGAGTTGATTGTAATTTTCCTCTTGGATAATCTATCTGTATCTACAGGTTTTCAGGAGGAAAAGTTTATAAATTATTTTAGTTGCGATGCGATGGCAGTTAATAAAAAATAAAAATTTAATAAATATATAAATAAAACCAAACATGTTCGGTTTCTTGGTTAAAATTGGTTTTTATCGTATCCTGGAATAGAATGGCAAATGTATGGGATTTGACGTATATGACAGTGGTCATGGAAAAAAAAATGTCCTACACGTCTGCTACGGGGCTGGCTTAAATGCCGCGTACTGACGTGAACCCACTCCGAACACAATCAAGTACTAGTAAGTGCCAATAATGGTTAAGGAGTCGGCCTTACGATCGAGAGGTCCCGGGTTCGAATCTTGGCTATTACACTACCGACGTGAACCCACTCCTAGCTCAAGCAATTTATATTAGTAATTTCGGTTCCAATAATACTTAAAAAAAAAAGATTAATACATAATATATTCTTATAGATTTTTTCCCGATAATTAAATAAAAAAATTAAAAAGGAAGATCGATAATTAAAAAACTTTCTGACAAAAGACAATTAATTATTAAGAACGTCGCGTCACAGTTCAAATATTGAAATGTCAAATGAGATTGTTCAATAATTTCTATTGTCATCGGTTCGTTTGATTGATTTGATATTTTAACGGTACAATTATTACACTCTGTGCAATGAGTGGCGGTATTTTTATTATATTACACTGTATGTAAGAAAAAGTATTATTTTCGACACGGATCGATGACTGCAGTGATGTACGTAGGGTAGATACCTATCACTAACCTTTCTTTTTTTTTGTTTTTTTTTTTCAAATAACGATCAATCAAAAATAGAAAGTATTCTATCACGATGCCTCAAGTTTACTATAAATTGTAAGTAGGTGAATAATGATAATCATTTATTTCAGACGTATATCCATATGTGTTACAACAATTTGGTCTTACAACTGTGTTAGTACTACATGTCAACCCATTGCATACACCAATTACAATATAAACCGAGGGGATAGCATGCCTTTGTAGGACGAGAAGGTCCCACCTCCCGGACAATACATTCAGGATGCTGTTGGTGCTGCTCTGCTGCCTAGCAGTCTATTGCACATAGACGCGCCCCGCTTTCTTATTAAGGCATAGAAATTGTAAAACTAGACAGGAAAACAATCATTTGGATTCCGACTATCGAGATTCTGGAACAGGGTTTCTTTTTGGTTAGCGGATTCAGACGGCAGGCACTCCTTGATAATCCCAGACTTATCTGATAGATCGATAGATTTAGTTTACTCGTACGTAGTAAGTAGGTACTTCTTTCAAAATAAAATTCATAATGTTTTATCTCACAAATATTTTATTGCACTATTTTTCATATTTTATACGCTAAATAATATTAAATATAATTACCTATTGTAAGTAGTCCAGCAGAGTCCATAAAGTCAAGGTCAATCTAAAGGTCAAAAGGTCAAACAACTCACGATTTCATTTGTTATTATGTCTGTTGAAACTAATCTTTAGTTCGCTACATTTCAAACGTTGTTGCTAAACATAGTTGTGTAGGTCAGTGTTGATCAAGTGATTAATTGAGATTTTCATCATCATCCACATAAAGACGTTAGTTCTGATTGCATCCGAGGCCACGGTGCCCTCGGAGCTCAGGGTCCGCCTTCCGGCTCTTCCTCCTCCACTTCGCACGATCTTGGGCATCCAAGGTAGTGACTCTGGTGTCAGCCTGTGACCACGGCCGTAAGTTGGTCGAAACGTCAGGCAAATCAAAGGTACCCATGTACCTATATCATAATCGCATTAATTCCCGTTACTATTATTATATATAAAGGTCGGAATTGCTATTGAGTAATGCAGTAAATCTTTTACAAGGACTGAAATTCATAATTCGCGAAATATGGGTACTAATAACAACACCTCTGCTCTTTGTAGATTTATAGGCTGGAGTATATTTGTAGTAGTAGTATTTGTAGTAGTATATTTATTTTTATGTTTTCAAAGATTCATAGGATGGTTTAGCCCCGTCACTCACCAGCCAGATCTGCACCTTCGTGTTGAGAAATAATAGGGGAGACCGTGTGACAAGGTTTCAGCTGAAACCTCAAGCATGTACTCCAAAAATCGTGCCAGCTCTCGGATTATCTCCTTCAGCGAGCAGGTCGTGAAGGAGACGGCGGAACGGGAACGTAGAGGTATCCATGGGGACAACAGACAACCAGACTGGAAGCAGAAGGCGGTAGGCGGAAATTTCGCAGCAGAGGCCTATGTCCAGCAGTGGACAGTGGATTGATGTGGAGCAATAAGTTAACCAAGTGCAAGAATAAGTCATGGATACAAGTAACCTGTGCTTCGATTCTACTAAAGCAAAACTATTGTCAAACCACAGAGATTGCAAAAAGCGGCAATACATTATAGACTTAAAAGTGATGCATTTAAAGTTCAATATTAAATAACTGTTAGCAGAGTGAATAAAAGAGTGTAATGAAACTTTTGTCATTTAATTTTGGACCTTAGTGTATAGAAATAAAGTCTAAACTTTAATGCCGCTTTTTGCAATCTCTGTGGTTTGACAATAGTATTGCGTTAGTAGAATCGAGGCCCTGATATATTTAGTTTCGCTTCACTTATTTCATGTTTTCACGGAGTCAAATAACAAACAAAAATAGTAAACAATTGATCAAATGTACGAATGTTCGTAACAAGATATTTCTGTGAAACTACGGTTGCTTTGCCGGAAATCTTGCTGCAATAAAACTTAAATGTTTTTGTAATGGTTTGATGCGTCTATACAGGAAACAGATATAATTAGTAGAATAATGCAATTAAAATGTAGTGTTATATTGATATAATAAAAAATAATGACAAAACCCAGTTTCAGATTTGTACAGTCAAAAACAAAAGTGGTTTAACAATAAAATATTTACAAACTTTTTTACAGCCTTTGTGGCGTGGCGGTAGTGCACGCGACTGGCACGCAGGAGGCGCGGGTTCGATCCCCGCTCATTGCAAATATTTGTATGTATGAATATGGCTATTTGCATTCGTCTGGGTGTTTCTATATATAATATGTATGTATTTACTAAAAAAAAATTCTAAGTATGTTTATCCACATTCTAGATTCCATAACACAAGCTAGTTAAGCTTACCATGGGTCTAGATAGCGTCATTGTGTAGAATATTGTGAAATATATTTTAATGGAATTATTGTAGAAATGTTCTTAATTCTAATTGGCCAAATTTGCAGATAAGCTTTTTTTTTGGTTCCCGAAGATCTTAATGGGTCTCTCCTCCATAATACATTCCTTAGAAGTAAACACTATTTAGAAATAAAAATAGAATTGTGTGAATCGGACTCTTGGATATTTATGAGCCAATGTCTGGCAACTTAAGAAATATGTTTAATTGACATCTGATTAATTCTCAGACTTATAAGTCAAGATGTCTGACGTTTGAAGACTCAAGATAATGGAATACAATTATTGTGAAGTCGGTCAAGTTTATTGAGCAGATCTACATTCAGGTCGAGATAACACACATCATCAAAGACTGGAAAGATTTATCATTGCTCAAGCGTTGTTTTAGTTCCGCTTGGAAGAAAGATTTAGGGATGATAAAGAGCTCGTAGTGTCCCATATAACTACTGACTAGCATTTGTTGGCTGTTATCTCTAATCAAAGTAAAGTTTGACCATCAGTAAGACAGCTATTGCATTATTTTTATGGGTGGGTTGCCGGTTGCCGCAATATCTATGTGGCTAGCAAAGGTGTAGTCACTATCAAAAGTTGTTGAATTCACAAATCTTAATATTGAATTGCATAATTAAGTAAATAATATCATATATCAATAATAATAAATATATCATATAATATAATAATAATCTTGACGTCTATTGATGTCTCTTAATCTTACTCCAATTAGTGTCAATTCCAATCAAAGCTTTCATTTTTTTAATGTCAACTTAGTTCTGAAACATATTTTTTTACAAAGCTTTCATTGGAGACCAGGGTCCATTCTGTTCCATTAAATAAAATTCAATTTGTAAATGTCAGATCTCATCTATTTTTTTAAATGTCAACTTAGTTCTAAAATCTTATGTCCTATCAAGCTTAACACAAGTATGTCAAGTTACAAAATTGGAATATGTCAATATGGTGTATCACTGTCAAGAATATTTATAAATAAATTAAAACTAAGATACTTTTAAGGCGACTGTACATGATTCTGAGGAGACAACTTTTATATATTATTTTTTTACCGCGATCTGTAAATTGTAATACTATATGTTGCACTATTTTTGTCGCTAACTGTATTATGCTTTTTACCAACGGTTACTTGACAGTGGTTAAAGAAATAGAAAAGGAAGGTAATTAGGTGACAACCGTGTTAAGTTCTTTCATCAGAAACTGACCCGGATGACCTGATAAACTATGAGATACCATTTCATCTGGGTTGACCAATGATTCTTTATTTGAGTAAGTATAAGTCATTTAGAGTATGAAAAGGCTGACATTGTTATACTTTCCTGTCTAGATTTCTAAATTATTTTTGTTGAAATGTAGACTGTACAAAGTTGACTTAAGAATAAAAATAAATAAATGAACCCACTCCTAGACTCCTAGCACAAGCAATTTAGCTTTGTTGGAGGGCTTAGAGAGAATATGAACAATTTGGTCTGCTAATATCATTTTATACATTCTGGGATCAATGCGGAATAAAATTCGGGATGAGTTAAGAAATTTCGATGTCGAGTTTTAGTGTAATGAATAGGGAACAACCCAAAACTAAAGATACCCCTAAGGTCGCACACGTCACTGTTACCACTTGCTGTCAGGTGGGCTTTGTAGTCTTTGAACTAAGCGGTATAAAAAGGCTTAAAGAAATTAATGAAACTGAAATGCACTCTTTATTTTTCAAACTGCGTTTCTCTCGACTGCCGCGGTCCAGTCCAAGTGAATCGTCTCGAATGAATAAACTGTCCATCTTTAATTTATATTTTTAATCTACGTACCAGATTCAGGTCTCGATTAGTTGCGATCGATTCAATCTTAACAATTCGTTAACGAAGTAGAGCGAAGCTAAAGAAACAAATAAAATGAATATAGATATGATTAGAAAGTATCATATAGATATACCTATAAAGAGATTACATAGAGACTTGTCCAATGGAGGTACAGTCAACATCAGGGTTATGTTGACTAGCAAAGTACTCAAAATCATCTTAATATCTGATGATATTAAAGTGTTTTATTAATTTAATTCGTATTATCGTCCGAGGTAAAGGTGAGTTCCAAATATCAGAACAACCTGCCAACGGGACCGGGGGAGGGAAATCTATACATATAAAACTAGCTTTTGCCCGCGGCTCCGGCCGCATGGATGTCGGTTCCCGGCAATTATTCGAATTTTTGTCTACGTACAAACCTTCCCTGGACTTCCACGAATAATTCGAGACCAAGATTAGCCAAATCGGTTAAGGCGTTGTTGAGTTATAACATTACAACGAAAAGTGGCATTGATTTTTATATGTACAGATTACTTGTTCCGACGTACTGACTGAAAGACATCGACGATTTTGACAGTGCATAGATGCAATTTATGATGTAAGCGTCCACTAAGAAATGATTATTGGAAATTCTGCTACTAAAGGGTTAAAATAAGGGATGGATGTTTGTATGAAAGTCTGTCATTTTCAGAGCTAGATGTACCTACTAAATTTCATAAAATTGTATCTTTTAAGAAATAAATGTACACATGTACGTGTTCTTCAAAATTTAACTACTAAGAGGGTAAAATAGGTGATAAAGGTTTGTATGGAAACTTCGTCATTTACCCCCCGTCTGGGTTGGTGGTCCCCCACCAACCCAGACGGGGGGTAAAGGGGGTTCGAGTCCGACATAACCTCCCGGTTATGTCGGACTCGAACCGACTAATCCGTACGCCGCCGCCATCTGTAGGTCGCTTGTCGCTTGGGATCTAAAGCCATTCGATTCTAAATTCTTTAAAGGTGCACGCAGGAGGTGCGGCGGGTTCGATCCCCGCTCAGTGCAAATATTTGTATGCATGAATATGGCAATTTGCATTGGTCTAGGTGTTTCTATATATAATATGTATGTATTTACAAAAAAAAAAGTATATAAGTATGTTTATCCGCATTCTAGATTCCATAACACAAGCTGTAAAAGCTTACCATGGGTCTAGATAGCGTTGTGTAGAATGTTGTGCAATATTTTTTTATTAAAAAAAATTGATGATTGATCACTAATCCACGACTTGATTGCTCATAAATCTGTTATGAAGTCAGTACTGACGTACCTCACACTTTTTTCTCAACTGAACAAATCAATCTTAATTCTAGCTGAAACATCGAGTCTATAATGTGTTAGGTTAATTTGCAATACTAATTTCAATACATTATTCATTGTGACATCTCACGCAAGCCCCCTCTGTTACTAGTAATTAATTTTAATCTTTTGTTTTTATTCCTCCTCCGTATACTTGAGATGAAAAGTAAAATATTGCAGAGAGAGGTGCAATTTGCTATGAAAGTAAAAAGAATTAAATAAGTTTAGAGACTTTTATGTGCAGTCACGCTCAAAAGTTGTTGATCGCTAATAATGCAGGCCATCTTTACAATATCTAATGAAAACGATAAAGAAATTGATTTCAACATATATGTATTTTCTTTTTTATTTATCACTAGCTTTTGCCTACGGCTCCTCCCGCTTGAATGTCAGTTATCGCAACCAAACATAGCCTATCTACCTTTCTCAAGGTCTAATCTATCCCTGTACCAAATTTTATCAAAATGGATTCAGTGGTTTAAGTGTAACAAACAGACAGACAGAGTTACTTTCGCTTTTATAATATTAGTATGGATATTAGGTAGAGCTTTACACTCGAAAATTCCTAAAAGGGTAGGCAGAGCTATATTAACACCTACATTTTGCTAACTATGATTTTTGGTTCCACGTAATACGGGGCAAGTCTAATTGCCGTCAACCGGGTACTTAGAAATGGGTTGTATGATTACTACGAGTATCATATAGAGAATAGGCATATATTCCTTAGTCACTTGCTAACGAAATTAATCCATACTAATATTATAAATGCGAAAGTAACTCTGTCTTTCTGTCTGTCTGTCTGTATGTTACTCTTTCACGCCTAAACCACTGGACCGATTTCGATGAAATTTGGTATAGGGGTAGACCATGAGAAAGGATCCACGCGGGCGGAGCCGCGGGCAAAAGCTAGTATTACGATATAACGAAGTCAACCATCCACTGCCTTAAAGACGGTTAGAAATAGAAGGGAAGTTTTAATCACTTCTGGCGTACCTCAGCAGTTGGTCAAGCATTCCCCCTGTAAGGGAAAGATCGAGTCCCGCCCGAGAAGGTTCATTTTTCCCTATGTATTCGATTTGTACTCGTATAGTTAGCATACTTAATGCTGTAAAATTCATTCAAGATATAATGAAGTACTATTATTATTACAGCCGATATGCAAAAACGTATACCTACTTACAAAGTTAATTATCTATTAAATAGGTATTTCTATTAAATACTTATATAGATAAACATAGTAATCATCTCACGGATCTAGGCCAGCCGGCCGGCGCTGTCGCCAGTGCGGCGAGTAAAAGTATGGAGCTTTGTTCCAAGATCTAATTCCAAAGTTATTTGAAGTCGATATTTCTTTTTAGTAAGCTCAAGACATTGCTTCTAATTCTGTTGTTACATCTCTAAACTTCAAATTCTCTAAAATTTTCTAATTGCATCTGTTTCTTTCATTATCAGATAGAAAAGGACAGATGATTTATTTTAGTGAACACCTGTCAAATTAAGTCGGCGGCGGCGCCTTGACGGTACCCTTCAATTTTAGTCGACATCTACGAACATGCGACTTAACTTACTACGCACCAAGGCGCAAATGATGGCGCTCTCTTAATTTGACAGGTCTTAACTTAAATAAAATCATCAATAAAAACAATCTGTCTTTTTTTATCTGATCATGAAAGAAAGAGATGCAATTAGATTTTTTTAGAGAAATTTAAGTTTAGAGATGTAACAACAGAATTGGGAGCAATGACTTGTATGTATTTTAGACTGGCGGCATGGAATACAATTGGTCAGTTTGTAAAAGGGGATTTACAGGCATAAGTATAATTATGTATATATGTATGTATGATGATACAATTTTAGCCATTTCGGCACATTTATATAATCTGTATCATTTTCTGTCATAAGTAATCAGGCTGAGGTCATGCGGTATTGTAGTATCGATATAATGTCTAGTGATCCCGGATTCTAATCTTGGCCATTACATTACCGACGTGAACCCACTCTTAACAAAAACCATTTAGCTTCGCTGGGAATCATCATATCATATCAGCCACACATAGTCCACTGCTGAACATAGGCCTCTCCCACAGACTTCCAGAACTACCGATCTAAAGCAGCCCGCATCCGCTTCCCGGCGACCTTGTTGAGGTCGTCCTTCCAACTAGCCGTTGGGCATCCTACACTACGCTTGCCCGTACGCGATCGCCATTCCAGAAACTTTGGTTTAAATTAAACTGAATTCCTCGTTTTCTTTGTTAAAATCTATAATAAAAAGTGATTAATTTCTGAATAAATATCTAATAAAATCTGAAGAAGACATAAGAAATTACCTCAACCAGCTACAAAGATTATGCGAAAATAAAGAAATAGAATTAGAGGAAACACAAAATATTCAAAGCCTGTACAATCTAATAGAAGAAATAATATTGAAAAGTTTAAAATCAAATAATGACAATGAGAGGAAAGGAACAAAAATAATAAGTGAAACAACAGAAATATTATTGAAAAAACGACGAGATCTCTTACATACTAAGAAGAAGAGTAAAGAAGAAAAGATCGTACTGAGTCAACTTTTCAAGGAAATCCGAAAATCAATTAAAGTAGACTATGCTGCGCACAGGAAAAAAGTCTTAGAGCGGAATTTAAACCAATTCCGAAGCGCTAAACGAGCTTATAAAGAACTAAATATGAAAAAAGCTTGGATTCAGAAACTGGATGATGGTTCTACAAAAACACAAACAAGGACTGACATTCTAGAGTGTGCAACAAAGTTTTACAAAGACCTATATAAGAAACCTACAGAGGAACTATTAGAACCCCCATGCAAAAATATCGACAAGGCGGAAAGAAATATCATACAACCGTTCTCAGAAACCGAAGTGTTGAGAAATATAAAAACAATGAAACCTGATAAAAGTCCTGGACCAGACGGTATAACAAACGAAGCAATAAAACTTGGTGCACCAGTGCTATTAAAACACCTTACTCACTTATTTAACCGAGTATTAGAAACAGAAACTGCCCCTAAGCAATGGTGCAACTCAGACATAATACTGCTGTATAAAAAGGGCAATCCGGTGGACATAAGCAATTATCGACCCATTAGCCTATTGGCAAGTACATACAAACTTTTCACAACAACATTATTGAGACGAATAACACCAGAAATAGACAAAGCACAACCGGTAGAGCAGGCGGGCTTTCGTTCAGGTTTTTCAACCACAGACCACATACAGACACTCGAACAAATTATAGAAAAATACTCAGAGTTCAACAGACCACTATATCTAGGCTTCGTTGATTATTCCAAAGCCTTCGACAGTATTCACCACAAGTCTATCTGGGCAGGATTAAGTACACTCGGCATCAATCAGAAATATATAAACACTCTGAAGTACATTTACAACAACAGCACTAGCAAAGTAAAATTAGAAAAGAGAGGAGAGGAGATAGAAATTGGCAGGGGAGTCAGACAAGGGGACCCGCTGTCCCCCAAACTATTTATCATGGTACTAGAAAATATATTTCAAAAGCTGAATTGGAAAATGAAAGGCATAAAAATACAAAATCGATACTTAAGTCATCTAAGGTTTGCTGACGACATTGTGGTCCTCGCAGAGACACCCAGAGATTTAGAAAATATGCTAGAGTCACTGGACAAAGGAAGTGAGGAAGTCGGCTTGGAAATGAATGACAAAAAAACAAAAATAATGACTAACTCCTACAAAAAGCCAATACAGATTAAAGGAAGAAACATAGAATATGAAGACACCTACATTTACTTAGGAAAACAACTATCGTTCCATAAAACAAATAATATAGAGGAAATTGAAAGACGGGTAAGCATAACTTGGAAGAAGTATTGGGCTCACAAGGAGATTTTCAAAGGGGACTATGACCTGCACATCAAAAGAATAGTGGCAGATACTTGCATCCTACCATGCTTGACATATTCTAGCCAAACCTGGACTTTCACAAAACAGGTGCAAGCGAAGATCAGAACGTGCCAAAGAGGAATAGAAAGAAGCCTCCTAAATATTCGCAAAATTCAAAAAATAAGGAGTGAAATCATAAGAAAAAAAAACAAAAATTACAGATGCATTAACACAGGCTCTCAAACTAAAGTGGCGATGGGCAGGTCATATCGCCCGCACCCAGGACAACAGATGGACAAAAGTGGCTACTCAATGGAAAGGGCCAACAGGGAAAAGAAGGGTTGGAAAACCAATCAAACGATGGAAAGACGACATATCAGAAATAGCAGGAACAGAATGGATGGAAAAAAGCCAAGATAGGGATATATGGACAGGGCTGGAGGAGGCCTTTACCCAAAAAGGGTCCCAAATTTAATATCTGAAGAAAAATAGACTAACAGTACTAAAACAACTAGATTATAATCAAACTTACTAACCATACTAATGCATTTGGAATGTAACTTAAATTTGGTGTAAATAAAAGGCTTTATTATTATTATTATAATTTCTGAATAAATATTCAAAAAGTCGCTTGTAATATTTTGAAGACATAAAGAGGTCACTCACTCAGCAGATCCGTTAGTGACTCTGAGTCATTCGGTACAATACGGGTAGTGTGATTAGCGCAAATATTGCATTGGATTCCACAGCCCGTATCGCAGTTCAATTACTAGTAATGCTAGGTTTCGTTTCCTAATACTAAGGATTTACCGTTGTACTTTCGTACAATGTTTTAGATGACCTTTAGTATGGTAGAAGAGCATTGGACTGCTAGGTATGTCGAAGGAAGCTCATTATCTTAGCATTGTTCCTAGTAGTATTCAATGATTTTATATCGGATCCTAGGGAAGGAACTCTGTAATGTAGGATTTATACAGATTTCATGGGAACGACTGCTTGCCCAGATCAGTAAGATACATACATCATCTATTAGATGGAGAAGAATATTTGTATAAAAAACTATGGTTTTCTTTTGAATTTGAAAGGAAATGGCTATATTAAAATACGTAGAATGTATTTACAAAAAAGTAATTTTCTAAGTACGTTTATGCGAATTCTTGAACTCATGGACAAGCCAGTTAAACTATGTTTACATTAAATTAAATTAAATTAAATTTCTTTTATTTTAGGCTTTCTGATCCCATAGATTTACATTAAATTGTGTAAACAATATAATTATCGAAAAACATTGGAAAAAATGAAATGCTCAAGTGAGACTCGAACTCACGACCTTTCCCTTACAGGTGGACTGCTCTTCTAACTGATCTATTGAGCCACACTTTAATCATTCCAAATTTTCCTTCTCTTTATATCCGTCTATAAGGGGGAATGATTCAAGTGTGGCTCAATAGCTCAGTTAGAAGAGCAGTCCCCCTGTAAGGGAAAGGTCGTGAGTTCGAGTCTCACTTGAGCATTTCTTTTTTTCCAATGTTTTTCGAACTTAAAGTTAGCATAATAAATGCTATAAAAAATTCATTCCAATATAATTATGTCAAAAAAACATACAAAAATAAAGTATAATATAATTACAATTATATTAGATCTAGATAGCGCTGTGAATATAATTAGGTACCTATATAGTACTGGGGGTAGTCCGACTTATATCAACC
Organism: Eilema sororculum; assembly: GCA_914829495.1. Taxonomy (NCBI): domain Eukaryota; kingdom Metazoa; phylum Arthropoda; class Insecta; order Lepidoptera; family Erebidae; genus Eilema; species Eilema sororculum. Next base: position 6,351,390 of record OU618545.1, on the reverse strand, counting down.
TGCAGCGCCTGACACCGATGAGACAGGTGGCCTAACAGGATTAACTCCTTCATCCGCCCTTATACCGTTACATGTTAGCATAAATTGTGAATATGCAATTATGTGTTTCGTACACTGTTTTCGTATTCCTCCGTATTATTCCGAATCTTCATTCAGATCAGACAGACAAATCTGCGGTAGCCTAGTGGTATGGGTAATGGACTGCTGAGACGAGGTCTCGGGTTCGATCCCAGGTTTACCATGGCACACACCAATGACGTTTCAATGCTTTTCGAAGTTGTGTGTGTATTTATCGCAGGTTTATAAGTGCCCGGTAAATGGCAATAGGCTCGCCACCTATTACATTGGGACCTAAAAACATAAACTGGCGAAATGTGGGTGCTAGCACCTGTGCCTACCCCTTCGGGAAATATAGGCGTGAGTTTATGTTATGTAAATGTTCATTCAGATTGATAGATATGTTGGTTTTTAACATAAGTCTAACCTGCTTGTTTTTTTTGTTTAACTTTAATGATAAGAATTTTGTTTTGTTACAATTCTGACTAGTCGGTCGGTAGTTCCGTCTAGTCTGACTAGGGCCGAGCTTGTGGGCTCAATACCCTAGTAGCCAACAACAAAAACAAAACAACTGAACGAGCGAGGAGTAGCAGTGAAGGGAAATACTCTTTGGGTAATATAGCGATTGTTTGTAAAGGTCAGGTGTATCTTAAAAATAAAAATGTATAACAGTTTTAAAGGTGTACTATTTTCGCTGAGACCTCTGAATATCTTGATCTCACAACTTGGAAGTTGGCTAATTGGCCAGTTTGTAGGCTAGTGAAAATTATAAAATAATGAAGTACAATACTAGGTTAATATGGTCTAATTGCAATACTTCGATATTGCCAATGCGTTGAGGGGTTTTTTTTATCGTGTGAAAAATCCCCACGGATACCACCCCCACGGAGCCGGTGAAGGCGGTTATGTCGGACTCGAACCGACTAAAACGCACGCCGTCTTGGGTCCTTGGTTGCCGGAGGTGAGATTGCCAAAAGCATATCTCTCGCACCCCGGCAGACCCAGTACCATCTCCTTCGAGATGGCCCCCTTCGGGTTGTGGGGACCACTGTGTCCCCATCTTGCCCCGGTTACGGGGAGGCGCATTTTGCGCCGCCGCCGCGGCCTGCTTCTGCTAGGGTGACCGGCGGCTCCACCGGTCACCCCCAGGCCAGCGCTCATGGAGGACGGAGGTCCTTCTGCGACCTCCGACGTCCAGTTCGCCTTTGCTCTGCGCGGGCTTCTCGGGCCCGGACCCGACCAGCCGCCTCCTTGAGGGGGTTAGATGACTCGCTTCACGGAAAATATTGAAGATTAGTCAAACCCTCAGTTGGACTGGAAAAGGTGGACCCCAGATTCCGAGGTGAAAACTTTGAATGCGACTGGAATTGACCCCACGATGAAGATCATGAAGAAGAAGATAATATGAATAATTTATCTAAAATACTTAATAAATGACTCACGAATTTTTGTTTTGTTGGCATTACCTGAAACAGAAAAATAAAATAATTGAATGCATACAGTAATAGAATAATAACCTCTCGAAAGAGATGGCCCTGGGTTTGCCAGGGTGCGAGAGATATGTTCCCGGCATTTTCACCTCCGGCAACCAAAGACCCAAAGACGGCATTTTAGTTTTTCGCACGATAAAAAAAAACATAACCAAATAATACCATTACATTTATTCTTTTTTGACCATTCATTAGATGACTTGACCGTTAGACCAACTAATATTTATACTCGTATTTTGCAAACTTAGATCATTATAGCGTACGTTTGTAAGATATGTCTTGTATGTGGTGTTATAAAAATATAGCTTTCTTACGGCGATATAATTATTTGTTCAAACATGCTCGAAAATATTTAAATTCCATTCCAAAAAAAGAACACGCAAAATATCAAACGGGTTGCAAACAACACAAAGAAAATAAGCATTGCTTCAGCAAAGAGCTATGGAAAATCTTTTTTGTCGTCCAGTCTAAATTTCGAATATAAAATCTTTTATGTAGCAAAGTAGGTGTTGTGTTGGTAGAGTAAAAAATATTTTATCGTTGAGTTTAAATTTTGAACGTAAAATGCTTCAGTAAAATACTACAAAAAATCCTTTGTTTTTTTCTATTGCTACCTTTGCAAGTTTATTTTGAATTTGGATTATTAAAGAACAGTCACTTTGTTACAAGGTACAAAATTATTAATGGCTATACAATTTTAAAGAAAATACAACATTTTTCGCAGGTAAGCAAGTAATATCTGTTTATACATAGATCTAAGTTGATCTTCTTTTAGAAATTTTGTAATTGGCATTTACACCAGTAAGTAGACAGCATATTTTTTTTTTATTTTAAGCGTTTATTACTGTATTATGTTTTTGACACTTTTTTGATTTTGTCACGGTCACCGCGTACATCGTACCGCAATGATATTGCATATATATCATTGTCGTACCGTCATTAATTGTCACGTATGCCCGTAGGTTCCTTTATTAGGGAGGATTTACGTAGGGATAGTTTCCCTTCCCTTATGTTGACTTTAACTTTGAGAGGCTTTTATTCAAGTCTTCAGGCGGTGTGAACTAATATTAAAAACTCAATTAAAAACATTCAATACTGGTGTTCATTACAACGTGACAACAAGCCGTTATATTCCTTTATGCTTGGCAAGTTCAACAGTCATAGACAAACTTGTTTATTTGTAACACAAATAGACTCTGTGCTTCATTTTCCGGTTCTTAAAGGCTGCTCTCATTCCTTTTGATGTCTCAGTCTCATTGAATTAGATGAAATAATTAATAGTGTCTATTGTACGGCCTACGACAAAGTTTTCGATACACCGACCTGAATAAAAACGACATTCAATATATCTTAGTTATTTTGCTAAGACAGTATTTAATATTAATATACGTTATGTATTTCATGAATGTACCCATTTTTTTTAAATTGACGTTGGATAGTTGATTCAACGATCCTAGTCGAGTCTATGACATATTCTATGAGGCGGGAATTAATGTTGAATTTTTGAATTTGGAACGAAAATTTAAAAATCTGTGACGGGGCGCGGTTTGATTAGTTGGATTTTTTTTTCTGTACCTAGCCAGTCCAATACCTAGTATATAACATAGAAGTTAATGAGCAGTAACATCCCGTTTTTTATGTTCAAAGAATTTTCTGCTGGTAAATTCTAAATAACAAAATGCTGATCCGGGAATTAAAACTCGAGAGCTCATTTTTTTGCTATCGTTGCGCCAAAGCCAGTAGGTATATTTTTTTACTCTCGCGTTATAGGAGATATCGGACGACTTTATTGGCATCTATCGGGTACGTTGCCTGATTGCTCGATCCTGAGAATTCAGTGTTGCCAAGTAAAAAATATGCAGCTGAAAAATTCGAATATCCGCCACAGCCCTCCGTAAAAATTACAGAAAGTTTATTCATATTTGTGTTCAGTAAGTAATTATAATTAGAGGAATTTTGTAGATTAAAAATGAAGATACCTAAATGTATACTTCTCGTTAGTTAATTTAAAGCAAACAGCTGCTGTTGCAGTCTCTCCCTTCTCTCTTTTTTTTCATTTTTATGTATACATTTGTACAGTTAGTATTTTATTTCACATAATATAATAAGTATTACACTGTCTGTATCAATAAAGAGATAAAAACCTTGAAAAAAAAAAATGTTGTTAAAATAATGTCATTTCAAAATGACACCTAACTCAAAAAATCGTATTTATGAATGAAAATTCAAATCATTTATTATACTAACTATACAATTCGATTAAATGTTACGATTACATCTTACAATTTTACTATTAGTATATTTTACATAAAACATCAGCTATTTTAACACCAGCATGAAAATTTTAATAAACTGTGCGCCTTCTAAACAACTAACAAAGCCCTGACGTAGGCCTTCCTCTCGGAGTTAAGAGATCATTTGCTCCAGGAAAAGCCCACAGTGTCATTCAAAAATTGTAGTAACTCAGACTTCAAAGTGGGCCTTTGGACGCAACTGGGAAATGGCTACGAGAATGATGACATATGATCTGAATTGAAACTGCTTAAGCATCTCCATTTCAACAGCACAAATCGTCTATAAATAAGTTTATCGAGAAGAAGGTAATAGTGACATAATCCCACGTTCACTTACCTCCATTACGTTATAGTTTTACCTACTTACTTTATCCAATTTTATTATATGTACTGGGGCCTTAAAGTGCTTGAAAGATAAGTCTGCGCGGAATCGGAACTATTAAATTACTCTATAGTTCTTGTAATGCTTAGGAGTCCATAATATAAAAAGCCAGTAACAATGGTATCGATGGTGTAAAAATAAAACAAAAAAGATACCTCTGCTTAGCCCCCAATAAAGAAGTTATTATTTTGTCTATAATATACATAATGCACATGCCTATTCCCCTCTCGTTATTTAAATAACCTACAAAAAGTACTAAACTTAATAATATTGACTTATAGGCAGCTAATGAATAGTTCCAACCTCGTTAAATTCGTTCAACTTCTAACAATGTAATCAATACTTATTTTCATAACAACAGTCAATCAATCATTCGTCATCATTCATTCAGTCTATCAAGAGCGGATCGATTTCTGTAAAATCCATAAAATTGGTACAGTTGTGTAGAAAACTATGCAAAAAATATCTGGACTGCAGTTATGATAGTGGATGTTTCGTGACTGTACGAGACGGGTGGCCGCTCGAGTTGGCAGCCACGTAATTTTAAAATCAAACTAAGATCACAGATTATTTAATAGTGACTTTGCTCAGACGTCAGACATTACCATCAGAGTGAATGCATGTAATTGTTTTTTAGCGGAATAAAGTACGTATTATTATTTTTAATTACCACTCAAGTTCATACTGCTAGACTAAGTGCCAAACTATTATTCAGAGGCACATTCAAAGTTATATATAGAATATGCCGATGAAGATGAATATCATTGGGATAGTACAGTCGCCTTCGGAATTGAAAACTATCAAAAATAAATGGCTTAATAAAGTCTTTATATTGAAATTAATAAAAAATTTACTGACGTATGATTTATTTTTGTAATCTTCAGAGGATGAATTTAAGAGTTTTCTAAGTATTTTTACAAGAATCTTATGTTAAGATCTAGAGCTAAGGTGGTCAGTAACATGGGATATACATATAAAGCTAATACCTATGGGAACTGTACGGTTGCATTGCAGTTGTATGACCATAATTATCATCAAAAAGTTCTAGATAAACGACGAGCGAGGAATTAAAAAGGTGCTAAAAATCCACAATAGAGGTACCTACTATACATACTACAACGTAAAGCCTTCAAATAACAGAGAAATATACATAAATGCAGTGCAAGTAAACGTGAATAAAAGTCAATCATGCGTTTCAATATTCTGACATTTGGTACGTTCACCCTACAAGTTCTGTTGGTAATCAGAACTACTGTATTGCCGAATGTCGCTTATAGTGACGTAAACAATAACAGCTCTCTAGTTTTTACGAGTGTTTCAGCGATATACACGGATATTACACTGACAAAATATTAGGAAACATGGGCTATAGGCAATAACTATAATAGTTCTCTTTTATGAGCATGAGATTTTTTCCTTATAGTTGCAATATACGTTTAGTAATCTACCAGTTATCTATAGTATAAAAATGAATCGCTAAATGTGTTGGTAAACGCATAACTCAACAACGCCCGGACCAATCTGGCCAATTCTTTTTTAAATGTTCGTTGAAGTTCAAGGATGGTTTTTACGGCGAGAAAAATTCGAATAATTGCCGGGAACCGAAAATTCGAATAAAAGCCAGTTTATTTATGATTTTTCATTACCATGTTATATCCTTATAGGCCCTTTGGCATATAATGGGCATGGTGATTTCATCTATACGTACTCCGAGAGTACTACTCCCCTTGCACTTCATGGGGAGGCTGCCTTTTCATGACAGACTTTGTTACAAAATGCATAGTATACATGTAATTAGTTACTTGGGTAACTGCTTGAATGGTTCAATTATTCTACGAATACTCAAAAATTAGTAGGATAATCTTTCATAGATATTTAGATTAGAAAAAATGAACAACCAACGAATCTATAAGAGAATTTCGAATATAATCCAAGGCGTGTTCAAGTTGCTCAGTTGGTCAGAACATCTACTCTGTAAGGGACTGGTACGGGTTCTATATATATAGATTAACTTATTGTATATAGTTATCTGTATCAGTATATTCGAGAGTAATTGATTCGTAATTATAAATGTAACGGGACTAGACATTAATAACATACATAACATCCATTGTATGCTATGTTTGTTTAGTGTGTGCATGAATCTTAAATAAATAACTGTATGTGTGTGCCGAAGTGCAGCTTTTAATGTATTTCGAATCATTCGGAAGATACCTACTCTACCAAAAAAAAAACATTGTTAAAATAAATCTAACTGTGTCTCTGTCAGTAATCTGTGGTTATGGATAGACAAACTTCGTGTTATAATATATTTTCCAGGTTATGTGTACGATAGCTCACCGCAAATTCATTTTATGTAGGTATCACTCAATAAACAGTAATACCATGGAACATTACATTTATTCGTATTACGGTTTCGGCATTCAACCTACTTTCATGCGAACCGTTTTCACGGACATCGAACATTTCAATAAATGTAAATTAGTTTCACATTAAATCTTTATCGATATTTGCGTGTCGTACCTATATTAACGATATTTATCAATATTTCAATATAATATATAGTGAGTTCCGATTCCTGTATCATTTTATTGGAATTTAAAACTGTTTTTTAATAATCAATATAGGTATCTATTGCTGTTGATTAGTTATTGAGATATACCTATTTATTTAACTCTCCCACCCGAGTTCCGCAGTCGGCGGCTTGGGCGCCGCGTGTCTTCGCCGAAGACCATCGGCCTCCATGACCGGGGGCCTGAGGACGGTGAGTTGGCTGCTCACCGTCCTTACAGAAGCAGGCCCATGACGGCAGCGTGACGTGAGGGAATCACGCACGCCCCCCCCCCCCCCCCTAAGAAGCGGGATAACACCCGAAAACCCCCCCATAGAAGCGGGATAGCACCCGAACCACCCCCTAGGCGAAGCCGCAATTGTAGCCGTAGGTCTGATGGGGGAGTTCTGGGACATCCTTCCGAGGGCTTACCCGGGGCTCCCAACCATAGGCTTCTGGGCGTTACCGTGGGGGTTCTTAATCGGTAGGAGTCCGGCATAACATCCATGAAGGATTTTCCCCCACGGTTAAAAAAAACCTATTTATTTTTTATGTTATTATATTTATTTGGGAAAATAAACAGTCCCACAATTGACTACAAACTATAACTGAAAATAAAGAAATATCTCTGTGAGACCAAAAGCATTTTCCACTTAATATATTAACATAAAATATTTTAAGACTAACATGCATTGTTCTTACTCAGTATGAAGTTCATAAAAAACAAATTATGAACTTATTATGTACTTGTATAATCTAAATTGTTTAACTTTGAAATTTGCCTGAAGATATTGTAAACATATCTATAGCATCGAGAAGTCATTGGTGTGTGCCATGGTAAACCTGGGATCGAACCCGAGACCTCGTCTCAGCAGTCCATTACCCATATCACTAGGCTAGGCTACCGCATAGGTTAACATAATAAATGCTTTAAAACATCAATCATATATGAAATAGTGTAAACGAATCTTCTCTGTTGACTGTACCTAGAGGTTCACAAGTTAGGTTGGCCTGGATCTCTAAGATAACAGTGGGGTACTACTCTTCAAAATATACCATTATGTTGTACGATGCACCTTACATTTCGACTCACTACATTCATTGGGAAAGAGTAACCGCGAGATGTTATTGTCCGGTTTCTTTCTCACGGACTTTCTTTTTATTGTTTCGAGTGCTAAATATGAAGCTCATGATTTGACACTCAAGTATGATTGTTTAATACTTCGGTAGTATTTGTAGTATGAGATTAACTTGACCTCATTGCAAGTGGTTATGCACGCCTTAACATTGACAGTGGGTTTTCTTCTTGAAAGAACGGAAGAGAATAGGAAAAGGAAAGAAAGTCTCTGGCCTGTAACCAGATTGTCAAATGTTGTTAAGTAGCTTTTGAGAGTCTGTCAAACTATTTGTGAGGGTTTAGGTAATATTTATCCCTGAAGTAGGTTCGGATGAGTACCTACCGCAAAAATAATGGGATACTTCTTTCGGGTGAAATACAAAAAACAATATTTTCACTTTATCTGCAGTATATACGTAAATTAATATTGGAGGTCAATTTTAACAAGCTTCTACTCGTAAATGGTCGTTAAAATATTTAGCAACTATCGGCGCTGGAATTTCCGTCTGGAAGTCCGCACTTAGCCTCACTCTTGGGCCATTGTGCGTAGAGAGTACTGGCTAGAGCAGCTAGCCTAGCTCCGCCCAGAAACGCAGAAGCTTACTGGGGGCTTCACAGGCTTCGCGGAGCTTATTTAGCAACTATTAAACACCGGATGATAACATATTTGGCACCATGCAACCATTCTGATGTTATACCTTCAGCCGAAATAAATTTTATTCGGTTAATCCTAACGTGTATATACATGTATAATAACAGGCTTATTACATAATTATGTATGGCAGTCATTAAAAGTCCTTTTCAGTTTTATTAATTCCAACAAACAAACATTTTCCAACTAACTAACTAACAAAAAACAATTGTAACACTACTCGAACTCCTACAAGCGTTAATGATAATTGAACTACTGTAAAAATTACTAAACGTAAGTGACAGTCACGAACATAACACACGTTTGATTCATTTTATGTAAATCGCAAATCGCCAGAGTGTAAGGAACGAGAATAGTATTCGATAGATTTCATGACAAAGTACCTACAAGCACCAAGTTGTGTATACCAATAAATAACAATTCATGCGATACATTGCATATGCTTACCTTGTACCTACTGTAACAGTATTTTATCGATAAACAGCGGAATATTGCGATAGTGGTGCTAACGCGCCGTACGTTATGGGAGTTTTAAATTAAAACCGATATTACAGTTAAGAAATGGTAATAAAATATTTGGTAATAATGGCAACACTTGTCATATTTATCATCGGTGATTTACGGTAGTGTTAAAATTTAAACGTTTTATTGTAATTAATACAATGCAGTTATGAGAGAATTAATTGTTTTATATACAGTTATATGTTATATATTTACGATTTCTTGTGTAAGCGTTTTCATTTAATGGTTTGTCGAACATGAAGAAATTACAATTAATGTGCAGATGTACTTTACTGTTTTAGAAAGTTGACAGTAAAGTGTTCGTTCAGTATTGATTTAGTAATTATATTTTTAATAATGCAAAATAATGCAAAATAATGCGTGTAATTTTTTTTTTTTAAGATAAGATAAATTTTATTCACTTAAATATTTTACATCGGTACATACCACCTTACAACCAGGAACTTAATAATAAATAATTTGTAAGCTACATCTAAAACAAATCAAGTAGGTATCTACCCACATCAAAACAATGCTCCGTCTTACTAAATTCAGGAGACCATATTTTAGTAACCCACGTCAGTTAGATAAACATATTGGGACAAAAAAAAAGCTTGTGTTATGGAATCTAGAATGCGGGTAAACATATAGCTCGTGCGAGTTAACATGGCACCTGCCTCGAAGACACCCTCCTCCCGCTTCCCCGCGCGCGACCCCGCTCTCGCCGTGCGAGGCTAGTAGCGTCAGCATACACGCCTCCCGCTCCCCCGCGCAAAGCCCCGAGCCAGGTGCCATGTTAATTCGAACGAGTAGTACTTATATACTTTTTTTTTGTTGTAAATTCATACATATTATACATAGAAACACCCAGACCAATGCAAATAGCCATATTCATGTATATGTTACCGGAAATGTGTATAATCCGGAATTCTATACAATGCCTAGGCATTCTATACAATGCCGAGTGCGCAGCAGGTAATGTATGAAATGGTATCAAAGAATATTGATGGTAGTTATAAAAATGCAACCACTTAGGCTAATGCTGGAGCCTCGCTTTCGCTTCAGTCTTCTAACCTATAATATATCCAGGTCGGGGCGCAGTGTCCACACCACGCAATTTAACTTGGATAGATTAGGTTAGAAGATTATTATTCGTGTTTTTTTTTTATTCATTTAAAAATATAAATTTTCCACAAAATTCCACAAAAAGACAATAACCCATTTATTTCACACATTTCCGGTGGAACGGCAGGAATTCTATGTATTAACACACATTTCCTAGGATTTGTATACAATTCCTTGATTTCATACATTTCCGGTAACATATACAAATATTTGCACGAAGCGGGGATCGAACCCGCGCCTCCTGCGTGGCAGTCGCGTGCACTACCATCACGCCACAGAGGCTAGTGGTTAATTGTGTGGGAAACAATTGTTCATTTTTTTTTTTTTCTAATCTGTAGGTGCATCTTCTGATAAGATGTCGTCTTAAAACTACTACTTGCTGGCAACCATGGGCTGTTTTTTATTGCTGTCATTCGGATTACATTGCAAAGGTGTCCTGCTAATATTATAAATATGAAAGTGTGAAGATGTTTCGATGTGTGTTACTCAATCACACTTTAATGACTGAACGGATCTGGCTGAAATAGAAACAGATTATAGTCTGCAATAACGCAAATCCGTTTTATTCCGGGTAAAGGTTCCTATGGATAGCAGGAATACGATTAAAATTTCACGCAGGCGTCAGCTGGTTTCATTATTTTTTTTCTTATGATTCTATTCGAAATTTAAAATTCATTTCTACCTCATTGAGAAACAGTCAAAAAAGAATCAAAGAACCAATTATTCAGTTAGGCACATAAAGAGCACATTTATGAACGTCAAACTTTACATTGATGAATGGAGTCAAGAATCTATACAAATAAATAAAATTGGAGTGTCTGTTTGTAATATTAAAATAACCGCTTTCTACTACATGTATATGAATGTATATACGGTACACATACCAAAATATATATTTTTAAATTTTTTGTCTGTCTGTCTGTCTGTCTGTCTGTTTGTTTTGGCTAATCTCTGGAACGGCTGGACCGATTTGGACAGGACTTTCACTGGCAGATAGCTTATGTAATAAGGAGTAACTTAGGCTAAAAAAAATGCCAAAAACAAAAAAAAAACTGTTTTTTTTTATTAAGTACATTCCACGTGGACGAAGTCGCGGGCACAGCTAGTAATATATAAAATATGTGAATAATTTGAAAATGATTCTTTCGCTGGTGACGCAATTTTTATTCTAGTCACATTCTATCTAGTAGTATAGAAGTCAATATTTACTAAAACATTTTACAATACTCGTTGATTTTCAACTACATGTGACCTTGTACAATGTCAAGGTTATGATGTCGATTACCATGAGATTGGAGATAATGATATTTTTTAGAGCAACAATGGTACCTGACAATAATAGATAGGAATATATTAATGTCGAAAAACATCGGAAAAATGAAATGTTCAAGTGAGACTTGAACTCACGACCTTTCCCTTACAGGGGGAATGCTCTTCCAACTGAGCTATTGAGCCACACCTGAACTTCCTCAACCTGAACTTAAAAAGTTAGCATAATAAATGCTATAAAAATTCTTTCACATATTAATGTCGTTTAATGTTTTATTCCTCATTTACCTGTTGTATCTTCGCCTTAATTAAAAAACATTTCTAGCAAAATTTCAAATTATTTATTAGGTACCGTACCTATGTCTCAAGCGAAGACAGGTGAGAAGAGAGACGCAGTTGAGATCACTATTGTGTTTCTCCACATCATGTCATGGTAGTAAGGTTGTCATCATGACCTTTCTTACAGCAGAAGAGCAGCAGTGGTCTTCAATACCACTTTATTGGAATCCTATTGGGATAATATTTCGCCTTTTACACGAAATTAGAATCTGCTTATAAAATGAACTGTTGTGATTCAATGTGTCTTACCAATATTATAGGAGTCTATTGAGATTTACTGGAAATTCAAAAGTTACTTGTTTTTAGCAGCATCGCTCAATGTGGCGTTTTCATACGGCCTGCGGACACATTGAGCGATATACTTACATCCTGCAGACCTGCATCAACGATATGACAAGTTCGTTGTTTCGTCCTTTATCCGCAATGCTCTTGTCACCGCTAGAGATTCAGCACTTCGTCGATAAAATGTGCTTGTTTGTGATGGCAGTTATGGTAATTTTTATGTAGGTATTTTATGAACTTGCATACGTGTCTAAATTATAATTCTCAAACTAAGTTTTTCCTTGTAGTCCAACACCCTTTTTACAATTCAACAATTAAAGTTTTAGGATGTCCATTATTTAGCTGGCATCTGGCGTGCAATAAGTGTTAATTATTGATAATTTATATTAAGCCCTGGAATCGAACGCGGCACTCGTCATCAGTAGGTATAGTTTAACAGCAATAAAAAACGAATACCTGCGTAGGTGCGTATGCGCATAGCCCGAGTGACATTTACGTAAAACGAGGAAGGCTTAACGTGACCTTGAACACGCCTGGCGCTAGTTTCACTTCTACTCCATTACTTATCATTTTTATTATCAACCAGACCATTAACTGGCTCAAAAGTGGGGAAAATAATTAACATTTAAATTGTTTGAGTCTTTATGTAGTTTCTATTCATTATATGTAATTTTATGAAGTCCTCTTGATATTGAGGTATTATTCTAGTGCGGAAGTTGTATTTCTACTGATAATTCTGTCCTATTCCATTGCTATTTTAAAGATACATGAAATTAATTTGAGTCATCATCGTCACCATCATATCAGCCACACATAGTCCATTGCTGAACATAAGCCTCTCCCATAGACTTCTAGAATGACCGATCTAAAGCAGCCCGCAAACAGCGCTTCCCGGCGACCTTGATGAGGTCGAGTATTCAATTTGAATACCTAGTTTTAATACTTATCCATACTAATATTATAAATGCGAAAGTAACTCTGTCTGTCTGTATGTTACGCTTTCACGCCTAAACCACTGAACCGATTTTGATGAAATTTGGTATAGGGGTAGATTAGACCTTGAGAAAGGACAGGCTAAGTTTTGTCGCGATAACCGACATCCACGCGGGCGGAGCCGCGGGCTGGAGCTAGTAGGTAATATTTGTCACACTCGATTTAAATCTAACTTAATGTAAATTCTGTAGCGTGTAACATAATAAATAAATAAAGATGTGTTTGACATATTCCAACGGCTAAAATTGAAGGGATATGACTGAAATTTGATACGGGGATAGCTTATTTTTATAGTTTGGAATATCACATAGGTAGGATAGATAATTTTCAACTGCCTCCATGGCGTAGCGATAGTGAACGCTGTCGTTACGGGTAGTTGGAGCCCTCAAAAGTCCAACAACTGGTCTAGCTGCAATGCTTCGATATCGCCTTTGGGTTTTTTGGCCGAAGTCCAGCCAAATCCGCAGTTAGACTGGTAAAAGCGGACTCCAGACTCCAACTCCTCCTCCTGGAATAAGCCTGTGAGTTAAGGGAACGGGATCAGAATACGAATGCGGCAGGAGCCTAGGGCAAGAGTTAGTTTTTTAACCGGTGGAGTAGAATAGAGTCACTCCATCTCTTTCCATGGAAGTCAAAGAGGCGACAAAGGGAAATAGCTGCTCTTCATCCGACAGTAAACATACAGCCATGATAAAGAGCCCGCTTGACGGCTATAGGCTGTGAGTGTTTTTTTTTATCGTGCGCAAAATCCCCACGGAGTCGGTGGAGGCGGTTATGTCGGACTCGAACCGACTAAAACGCACGCCGTCTTGGGTCCTTGGTTGCCGGAGGTGAGATTGCCGAAAGCATATCTCTCGCACCCCGGCAGACCCAGGACCATCTCTTTCGAGATGGCCCCCTTCGGAGGCTGTGGGTGTTATACATCTCTGCCTACCCTTTCGCCGAATTATAGGTGTGAACATAAATATACAAATGTCTGTACTTATTAAAATTCTTACATATAGCGTAATAAAGAAACAAAATACAATATCGTGTTATATTACCACAGATACGAAAAAGAACTTAGAATTCTGATAAATTTTATAACACAAAATAAAAAACAAAATACATTTTTAAATTCACTAATCAGTAATCACTCTCGTAATTTCAGCAACTTCAGTCAGGTCACTGACCTCTGCTATATAACTCACTTGTTTTATTACCTTTTAAGCTTCTTTTTTTAATATTTAGCACATTTTTTTGCTTAAGAATATTTTGTTGTTGTCTGTAATACCGTGACGGTAAATAGCATATTCGTGGTATATGCGAGAGTTTTAACATATCAATTTATTTATATACCTATATCTAATAAAAAGTCCCAGATATGAATCTATTTTTAAAAGATTATATTGCAATTTTATGGAGTCATTTCATTATTTATAATGATCCTGATGTTTCCGCAACTTTTCAGATCATACTCAATAAATCACAATTTAATCCGTTGAAAATAGTTTTATTACAAGGCGGAAAGCTCCAACAATATCAAAAAAGTAGGAGCGGATTCGGCAAATGTGAAGTTAGGGTGAGTGGAAGTTAAGTTTGTGCGGAACGGGGCCATGACACATCTTAACACAGATTTATAAGTTTACTTTACCAGTATAAAATAATTCTATCTAATGCTAAGAACTCAAGGACAGATTTCTAACCGCGTCCACCGTGGTTGCGGGCGATTCTCAGATTTTCTGCGCCACGGGGACCAGCGGCTTCTAAATAGGTATTTATACTTTCAATACCACAGTTGGTACTCTTAATCATCTTGCGCTAGCCACTGGGCTAATTAAGAGTCGTGGAATCGAACAAGGACAAAATGAAATCAAAATATTTTAACGGAGTGTTTCAGTAGCCTTTTTTGTTTAGCAGAAAAAAAGGCTACTGAAACACCGGGAATATGAATAAAGTCTAAATCGGAGAATCACTCGCAAACAGGGCGGTCGTGAGTAAAAACCGCTCCGTGAGTTCTCAGCCTACAAGTAAATAAAACTAAGAACCACAAGAAAGAAGAAAGTGCTTTAAAATTAAACAACTAATAGTGCATTAAGAATGAACTATTTTTATTTGGTGGCTTTGTTACCAATCACATATCGGTTAGTAACTATAAAAGTGCGCGTGGATTTTGATCCCGTATCTCGTAACCCACGGGAAGATATTCTCGGGATAAAATGTAACCTTTGTGTTTTTTTAAAGTTTAATCTGTCTTCGTTTCAAATTTTAGAATGATCTGTTAAGTTGTTAGAGCGTGCTTGAATAATAAATATCTATATATTCACTTAAACTTCGTCATTTATAATATTAATAGTATTGGATTTTCTGGCTAGTGACCATAAACGATTAAAACTGAATCTCAAAGCGTTGACCCAGTAATCAATTGGTTCAAAGGAAATACCAGATATTAGTTTGTTTTACATAATAGCGTCTCTTACTTAATTTGGCCTTGAAGAATTTGAATTAAACTCAGGTCAATTTTATGCAGTTCTCGGGATGTAATCTAACCGTCTTATAATAATAAATGATACAGTCACAATTTTGGTTTATTTAAGAGATAGATGAAGCAATAAAACCTACTTTTCTTTAGTCATATTTGGAGTCCAGAATCCGCTCCTTCTCATTTTATTTTTTGTTTTATTTTGGCTCTTACGGAAGCAACTAAAACTCTAAACCGCCAGCACCAATAGACAAGCCTATACAAAAGCCTAGTGTACCAATTACCAAGTATATCGGCTTGTGCGTGAGTTTGGAGCTACACTAAGATACTAAAGCTTCGATTCCCGCTCAGTGCAAATATTTGTATGCATGAATATGGCTATTTGCAATGGTCTGGGTGTTTCTATGTAAAATATGTATGTATTTACAAAAAAAAAGTATATACGTATGTTTATCCGCATTCTAGATTCCATAACACAAGCTATAAAAGCTTACCATGGGTCTAGATAGCGTTGTGTAGAATGTTGTGCAATATTTTTAAAATAAAATAAAAAAGCCTATTTACACTAGGCAACATTGAATTTAAAATTCTTCATCTATTATTCCATACAAGTTTACGTGCCTGCTAATACCATTTTAAAAAATGATTTTGAAAAAATAATATTATGAGATAACCAGTGAAAAAAAATGTTGTTCAGCAAATGTAGAACTCGAAATCAGTATTTGGCAATGACATTGTAAGTTCATTGACCTTAACCTGTTGCTTAGCTAATATGGCTCACGAGCGAACTGTCGCAAAAAGAGGCAACAAATTCATAAATCGTGACTTACGTTTTATTACAGTAATCGTAATCATTAGTAGTGTTTTGAACAAAGCTGTTAGGACGGAAACGTATGTTTCAAATGATCCGGGAAGTTGTCTTCTTTTAAGGCCGACTGCAAACGAAGGTTTGTTTAGATACTATAGCCTGAATTTTTTGGAATGATAACCAAAGGTAATTAACTAGTCAGTTCAAAGATAAGCATGGTTTTTTTTACACTACATAGTATAAAGCAAAGTCGGTTTCCGCGTCCCTATGTCCCTATGTTTGCGTATATCTTCAAAACTACGCAACAAATTTTGATGCGGTTTCTTTTAATAGATAGAGTAATTCAAGAGGAAGGTTTATATGTATAATGCAGGCTTAATATAGTAGAGCGTGCAGCGGGAACGGGATCGAACGCCACGCGGGTGGAGAAAATAAGAAAAAAATAGTTTAAACTCAAAAGTAACGTACTTACTTATTTCCTAAACTATTGAGTAATTGAAACACGCATGCCATGTAGCACATGTTTGTTTTATATAATACAGCATATGCCTGGGACCCTTATTGCTAATTCCGTTCTTGCCATCAGGAATCTATTCCTGTTCTCGAATAACAGACAAGCAAGCAAAACAAAAGGGAACAAAAATATTAACATTAATGTTACAATAAATACTAGTTACAAAAATAAAATTCAACTGGTTTATAACTACAGCCGACGCGGACGCCAAACCAATTGACATTCAAATTTATAATAATACATGTAATACGTATTTTTCTAATTTACCTTTGATTAAGTAATCGTCTACATGCAATAGAAACATGAACAGAAATATACAAAACATGTTGTTTTTTATTTTTAGAAATGATTCTGTTTTGCGATTCTTTCTAACTCGGTTGTTAGTGTTGGTAGCAATTATTTCAACATCATTTCAGATCTATAACGAAGTAAGGTTAAATATAAAAACAATAACGATAAGAATGTTTTGTCTTGAAAATTTGTACTATGAGAATATCGTTCTTGAATCTTGACATTTATTTGTTACGATGTTATTGAAATACTAGCCATTGCACGCGGCTCAACCCGCGTGAGCACTGCCCCGTTCCCTTGAGTAGTAGCGTGATGATAAATAGCCTACGTATTATTCTGACGTATAAGCTTTTTTTTTACCGTGGGGGAAAATCCTTCATGGATGTTATGCCGGACTCATACCGACTAAAAACCCCCACGGTATCGCCCAGCAGCCAATGGTTGGGAGCCCCGGGTAAGCCCTCGGACTGACGTATAAGCTACATTACTGTAAAGTTTTATGAAAATCCATTCAGTAGTTTTTACGTGAAAGAGTAACAAACATCCATTCATACTCACAAATTTTCGCGTTTATAATATTAAAAGAATTTGGATTCAATACAACCACAATTAACGAAAAATAATTAAAAGTAAATTAACAATTCGATATTTTTATAATCAATCAATCAATTTTATTAGCCTACCGATATTTGGCTAGGTAAACCAAATTGTTACAATTTTCGAATTGTATTGGTTTAAATTATAAGCTGACTTTGAGCTCCAAAATGAACACCAAAGCAACTTTGAATGGAAATCACTATGATAATAATGTTGGTCTAAGTTGTAAAATTAATAGTACTTACAGTAATAGTTTCAGAAATTGATAGGATTCCTTTCTTACTTGTCCTCGAATATCTAACAATCCAACGAATCGGCTGGCTGGACTATCTAGAACTATCTAGGTTAGATAACAGTGGGATTGCATTACCTGAGAGTAGCGTTCACTCATTCAGTTCGATCGGTCAGTCATTATCGTCGACAAACACGAATTAGTGCCCGTAATTTGTTCTGAACGATTTGACGATTACATCTATAACGACGACGGTTTGTGCAATTGTAAAATTGTTCGATTTTAAGAATGTTTGAACTGTACAGGCGTTGGCTTGACTCCTGAGTTTGAGAGCCTTAAATCTTAGTTTAAGATTTTGACACTACAGTACAGCATATTTTTGACAGTTTTTGTGTACATTTTTCAGACTGTTAATATTATTATTCATTTTATTAATTATTCACTTATTTTATTCCTTCTATGAAGACTAGTTTCTCTGATTCTACTAAGAAAAAACGGTTGCAATTGATGTACCTATTTTTTGTCTTTTTAGTTCGCCGTTCCCATTAGATAAACCAGTTTTAACCCCCGACGAAAAAACCACGATGTGTTATAAGATTGACGTGTCTGTGTGTGTGTGTGTGTGTGTGTGTGTGTGTGTGTCTGTGAAATTTACAGCAAAATATAAGTCTAGGTATAGTTTAGGATAGTGACGCTTCATTACAAGGCTATAGTAACCGCTTATTTACAAATTAACAATACATGTTTGTCTGCTCACTTGGCATAACAAAAAATAAATTGCTAATAAAAAGTTACCTACTTGCAAATACAAGTATTCAAAATTATAAAACTAATGTCTGTTTAAGACCTTTTATTCGGCTACGTACCCACTGGACCCTCAAAATTCGACCTCATGTATAAATATGATCCATTGGACCACCATGTTAGAATTGGACCCTCAATCTTGGATTTCATTTTTACTGACGTGAGATTGAGTATTGATCTTAATGTTAGCATGTAAATAATATGCCTATTTATGGAGTCATCTTGACTTAACTTATTATGATATAGTTATATGAAGTTAGGAGGCCATTGCTTGATGCTAAACGAATTATCCGTTTAACACTTTTTTACAAACTTCTTTTTAAATATATACGTATACTTGCAAGTACATAAACCGGTGGCGTACAAGCGTTTGCCAGAAGAAAGGGATAGGGCTGTTCTCCATCCGACAGTAAACATACAGCCCACAACTAAATGCCCGCCTGGCGGCAATAGGTTTGCTGCCTATTACGTGGGACCGCGCACAGCTGTCCTAAAAGCGCTAAACCACCAAACAACCAACAGCACACTAGTGGCAGAATGCCAAACTGCTTTGAACCAGCTATCCACCCATAATGTAGTAAAGCTACAGTGGATAAAAGGCCACAGTGGGTCCTACGGAAACGATGCTGCGGACGAACTCGCGAGGAGGGGCTCCGATATGACCACTGCTGGCCCACTACCACTACTGCCGATCCCTTTTTCACAGATCCGTACCTGGATACGCCAGAGATCTGTGGAACTACATAACCAAAGATGGGTACAAACCATCGACTGCAGGCAATCAAAACAGGCTGTGCCGTCGATAAATAAACGGCTAACGAAACGTCTCCTAAGACTAGACAAAACAAGTCTAAGGACAATTATGGGGACAATAACGGGCCACTGCCCCCTCAACAAGCACCTACATACCATCGGCGTCACGGATAGTCCCCTCTGCAGGGGGTGCTTCAGCGCCGAGGAAACGGCCGCCCACGTAATACTGGAATGCGAGGCAGTGGCCGCCCAACGATCCCAAATCCTCGGCACAGTGAGGTCGCTCCGCGAAGCCTGCGAAGCCCCCAGTAAGCTTCTGCGTTTCTGGGCGGAGCTAGGCTGGCTGCTCTAGCCAGCACTCTCTACGCACAATGGCCCAAAAGAGAGGCTAAGTGCGGACAAAAGAGTCCCCTATCCTATCCTATCCTATCCTACGTGGGACCGAAATTCATAGTTAGCGAAATGTGGGTGTTAATACACCTCTGCCTACCCCTTCGGGGATTTACAGGTGTGAGTATATATGTACTAGATCTTTATATGACTTAAATACTAGCGCGTGGCCGTCTAAAAAGGCATGGAGAAAATAGACAGAAAAAAGACAGCTGCAACTGCTTTAGTCTTGCAGAACTGCCATCCTACGCAGTTTAACTCGCACTTCTCAAGTCTCTTTGAACAAGGGTCGTTTTTATCATGTAATTTGTCTACTATTTTAAAGATCAAAGAGTTAGTGTCTGCCCATTCTTCTTCACTCTTGCCGATGAGTTGCCTGGATACAAAAGTAGTCGATCAAAGCAAAATCTATGGAGGTGGGGAATGCGAGACGCGGGTTTAACCATGGCGCACTTGGTTTCGTGTCCCATAAATCCCACCTGCACTGAGTCATATCACCCAGGTCATTTATTTCCGAGGTGATCAAAGCAGACTAATCAATTCCACTTTGTTCACCTGGGTCGTATCACCCAAGTGATTTATTTCCGAAGTGATCAAAGTAGACTAATCAATTCCACTTTGTACTCTTAGGTGATATCACCCTGGTGAACAAAGTGGAATAATCCCTGTTTAAAAAACGCTATTGACAGCGTGCTTGCCATATTGACACGAAGGAAGAAGTAGGTAGTCATAGTAGTAAAGTTGTAAAACTTGATATTGTGGTAGCCAGACACCAGGTGAAGGACACTCCCTTCACTAGACTTCAGGCTACTAAATTATCAAATTTCATAACGAAGGGTATATATTTTTAGTCGCATAAATGCAGCATAGATTTAAATTTCTCTAACTAGCTTAATAGGACAAAAATACATTTACAAATCTTTTTCTAGCGAAGATTGGAGATACATCTTCATTTTCTGTCAAAGTCGTTAAGTTTTTGCAACATGGTAGGTACTACTTTTGTACTATAATGTTGGAATGGATGCATAAGAGAAATAGTGAAACAGCATCCTCTATTTGATATAACTTTTACTAAGTATCATATTTGCGAAATGTATGTAGTGTAGTTCTTATGAACTCTTTCGCGGATATTATGTTGACTACGATATATTCTTATAACCAGTTTATCTATTTTAGGCTTAGACTTTATACAAACTCTATAAACGAAGTAAATAGCACTACCATGCGGGCGTAAAAAAATTCTGTTACTTTGGTACAAGTTGGCATATACATAGATCCCATAAAATGCACATTATTGACAGTTTAAAGAACAATATAGGTATTAAAACTATCATGGTGACTATCATTATTATTACAGGTATTGGGATATTTACCATGCTGTATTGTTTAGAGTTTCCGATATTTCGGCGCTGTTGCAAGCACCATAATCACGCACGATTAGAGAAATGAACACGCCGAAATATCGGAAGCTCGAAACAATACAATATTGTAAATATCCCGATACCCCTAAATAATAAAGTTTAAAGACATTAGCTCACTCACACATACGCGTTTTTTATGCCATTTTATTGCGATGCACTTTGTTAGTAGTACAGTGTCGTTTCAGTAGGTATATGGTTATAGATTTGGGGACGTTCTGGTATGGTAGAAGATGTAGTGACCAAGATAGGGTATGGGATGCTTAGATGGTTTGGACATATAGGGGCGAAAGAAGACTGATGAAATAGGTTTGTAAAACGAGGGTGAATTGGCAACCCGGTAAAGGTATGAATGTATTCCTTAATTTCATTATACAATATAAGGATTATAAATCTACGATTGGCTTTTATCAATAAAAATGTGGTTCTTAAAACAGGTACTTAGAAATCTACTCAGTTTTTATACAATATAAAAAAGAAATGTTTAACTTTATTGATTAACCATGCATTTGACCTACTTTATATTACAATAAAATCAATTGATTAATCTCTACTATTAAATAAAATCAATCAAACTATTAAACACTAAAAAGTATGTTCGTTAGACTTTACATTAATTTGAATAATTCTAGTATGTTCACCGTTACAATCCCTTATAAGTCTACTTTCGAAATCTCCACTCGAAAATATATTACCTATCTATAGATAGGTCCATATTTAGCAAGCAATTAGTATAGTGATTTATTTAAAAACGGCAACTATAGACGTAGCGGAAATTAGCATTCGTCTAAACGGTGAAACTAACCTTGAATAGGAAATCCCATGTCCAAAACGGTTCTCCATACTTAATGCTCTCGAAGGTTTGTAGAATTAGGAAACCGGCGTTGAGGCAATAAAATGAACTCAATAAAAAATCTGATACCTGATGATAAAAGTCCCATGCCCATAAGAGGGAACTGATTTGTAACTACCATCAGAAGTATAAGGGGGTTTTTGATTCTAATCGTTATAAACACTAGTATTTTGTGTATTTGCATATATATTATTATTTAAAAATACGTAATATTAAAGTACTAGCTTTTGCCCGCGGCTCCGCCCGCGTGGATGTCGGTTATCGCGACCAAACATAGCCTATGCCCTTTCTCATGGTCCAATCTAACCCTATACCAAATTTCATCAAAATCGGTGCAGTGGTTCAGGCGTGAAACCGTAACATACAGACAGACAGATAGAGTTACTTTCGTATTTATAATATTAGTATGGATTTGCATGTAATATTTTAATATGTAATGTATGTATAATTTTTTATTAAATATGTAAGTAAGATGGACAATAATGTAATATAATAATGTATAATGTAATAAAATAATGTATAATGAATTTAAAATAAGTTATTCTACACAAACCCTATCTGGGTTTACGGGATAACACTGAATTTGTATAAAGAATATTGTAATAATATTAATAAATAAATAAATAAAAAATGAAAATAACGGTTTTTCAAAAAAAAAAAATTGCAATGTAGGTATATTACGGTGCTTGTAAAAACTTAACTAATTTTAAATGTTTGTCTGTCTGTTTGTCTTGACAAATTTCTAAAATGGCTGAACCGATTTAGACAGGGTTTCCACCGGCATGTAGTTGATTTAAAAGCAGAATCTAGACCACTTTTTAACCGGCCTCCAAAAAGGAGGAGGTTCTCAATTCGACCGTATAAATTTTTATTATTTTACTTTTTTGTATTGATAGAGACATTACTAACTAAAAATGCTGGAGTAATATACCAACTCAGTAACAGGGCTTAAGGCATGATGTAATGCCATAAATCACAAGCAATCAGTAAGCAGGCTTACCGGCGTGTGACGTCACAGCATTGTAAATAAAAACTAATCGCTATAAGTGTATATTAGTGCTCCGAGCGGCAAAACTAACAACGTGACCATTGGTGAACAAAACTCTCACGTTTGTGAAATTAGATAAACTATGTTTTGAAATTAACCTTGTGTCCTCGTAATATTCAGTTAAGACTTTTACGATTGTAACATATTTATGCATATTTGTTTTCATTAAAATTTCTATTTCGATAATTTTATTATGATTTTGAAAGAAAAATTGGGATGTTCATTAAAATTGGGTAAAATTTTTGTAAGTATTTTTTGTTGTTTCAAAAATTTTTTTGCCTAATTTTATTATCTAACTGTAAACCTAGTTTTTGTCGTTTATTTAAACAAAAAAAATATATTTTTACAGTAAATTCTATTTCGTCGAATATGTAGCAATTAAAATAATAGAATGTCGGTGTATCTAGTTTTAACATTTCAAATACTAATCTTGACTTACTAAGTTTATACTAATGTTTAGAGGCAAATTATTCTTATTCTTATACTCGTACTATTAATAAAAGTATCCAGCAGTATAGCGATTAAGGAGTTAATTAAGGGGTTACTTAAGTAATTTCGATTCATCATACTTATTTATGTAACTTTTCAAAAAATATGTCCCGCCCGAGAAGATTCTTTTTCCCTATGTATTCGATTTTAATAATTTTAATAATATATTATTAAAATGCTGTAAGGGTTTCCGGTGGAATAGAATAGGACCACCCCATTTCTACTTGTGTGTGTCGTAAAAGGCGACTAAGGGATAGGACTGTTCTCCATCTGACAGTACACATACAGTAAACAGACAGTAGACAGTAAGTCCAAGGGCTGTATGTTTACTGTCAACAAAGGGCCCTCTAGACGGCAACAGGCTCGTCTCCTATTACGTCATGGGACCGAAAATTATAATGCCTTCTCTCTCACTCACGTCTCTAGTGAGTATATGGATGGATATTATTAAAATATCAAATATGTTTTATTGATTACGTATACTGAGGCTCTAGAATATATTTTACCAGAGTACCTACTATAATATGGGGTCTCGCAATATTAGTATTCTCGCTATTGTCTCCAGCTAAGGAATTGAGTGTATTATGAGTAAGTATAGATGGGTTTTGAACCTGCAATCTCTTAATTACAAGTTCAACATCTTAGTCATTACACCACTGCCGCTATTTTGTACAGCTTCAGTGCTAATCGAATAAAGTTTAGTCAATAATACCATTTAGTTCAAACATTGACAAGCAATGTTAGCTCAAAGTTGAAGAGAAACCTTATAAAATTACCTAGATCATAAGCAACAACTAGGTACAATAATAGTCTTAGATTTGAGAAACCTTTCTGAGTAAGCACATTAGTGGGAGTAAACGCGAAGCCTACATTAGGATTCTAATACCGGCTAAACGGCACATCGTCTAGACGAAAACCTCTTTAAAAACAAAACAAAA
Source organism: Eilema sororculum (assembly GCA_914829495.1). Taxonomy (NCBI): domain Eukaryota; kingdom Metazoa; phylum Arthropoda; class Insecta; order Lepidoptera; family Erebidae; genus Eilema; species Eilema sororculum. The sequence goes on along the minus strand of OU618545.1, from coordinate 6,326,742 downwards.
ACAAACATTAATAAGAAACAAAAAGTACTTCAACTTACCTTTTACGTTAATGACACTCCATTTTCTCCGAATGCCACAAATTCCTCTCACAATTCGCCATTAGTCACAACAGAAAAACGTTAAAACAAATCCCTTATCAACCGTACTGCAGGTAAAACCGATAACGAAACTACAAACGTGCGAGTTCACGTTATAATACCGTGGGTATTATCGCGTAACACACCGAACTCACCAACGAGTTATGGTGTAGCGGTGAACGGTGAATGCGGCCGCATTGGTCTCATGTTAGAGCGCAAATGGCTGTAGGCACCGAAGCAGTACAATCGCTCTGACGTCACTACAAATGAAATTAAAAATGAAGAAAAAAAAATATCCGAAGAAGCTCCAGTACCGAGAATCTATAGAGCGTTATTGGTAACATGTCCATCGAGAGAAAGTTTTACAGAGTTACTTAGTCATTGGCGTCGATTCGAAAGTGCAAGCATCATTCGTTTTGACCAAATGCAGATTTCAATAAATGATGCTTGTCAACAAGCGACTAAAACGCGTAGGTCTCCTCACAAGTAGGTATAAAACAAAAAGTTTTTGAACGAATACTTCCGAATTTTGCGTAATTCGCTCCCACATTTCTTTTGTTTAGTTATGTAATACATTCTTGCATAAATGTTTAGCTTAAACGGTATACTTACGGTTTGTTCTCATTTTGTCTCTGTTTACATGATTACCATATGATGTAAGTAGTACAAGTATAATAGTACTATTACTAATTATAATTTCACCAACTTTTATGCGGTTTCATTTGGGCGGTTAATCGCTTTAATTTTTTCCCTTTCTTTATGTTAATGCATGCAGTATACATTAGTAAATGTATTGCACTCTTAAAGAAAGAATTTAAGTTAAAATATCGAATATCCACTTTCTTCCGTAGCAACAAAGAAGAAATGATTAGTCCAGATAGCAAGTTTTACATTATAGGAATAATATAAACTGCGTAATTAGTCCTTTCACCAATATTGAGATATAGATTAGTGCCTACACCTAAGTATTTTTTTATATTAAAAAATCCTGCAAAATTTAACTCACCACGAGGTTAATTTCAGAACGCTTGTTCTAGCCGTTTCAAATTAGATTTCCATGGAAAGGAGATTTAAGAAGTCTATGTGTGGCTAAAGAATATTTAAAAGAACTGAGAACATTAGGCGAAAAAATAAAATCACTTTCGGCGCAGCCTGTGGGTACAGATAGATACGGATATCAATATTTAATTACATGAAGATGTTTAAGACCTCCATTAGATTGAACGTGTAATGAAAATGGGAGAGGACATGTTTATAGATCCAATTGTAATATTTTGCCCAAATGGTATTTGTTCAGACCTTTTGTTGAAGGACTAATACATATCAATCATAGTTGATATACTGTTTTAATTGAGTAACGTTTATAGATAGTGATTTGACTTTCAAGACAAATATTGTACTTTTATGGGCTTGCCGAAACTTTTATTACCTTACATGTTATGTTACAGAGTGACAGCGAAATTTAAATTACAATAAAAATAAAATATATTCTTGTTAAACAAAACATGTACATAATAATATTAAACGTTGAGTCGCTTTCAATGTTTCTGACAAGTCGTAACAATAAAAGAGAAATTAATGTACGCACATTTTCTACACTCTTTAAAGTTATATTCATGTTATATTTCACTTATGATTTCACATGTTAATACGGTTTTGGGACTATTATAGGAACATTCAATCACATATTGATTGGATATTATACAGTCATCTTCGTTTTCACTAGAACACAAATACTAAAATTAAATTGGATACAGCTTTGAAATCATTATTATTCAATTACACCGAATCATTCATATATAATGAAGAATGTTGTAATGACGACAATGATTCTGATGATTAATTAGTTAGATGATAGTGGCTGATATTGAATGCAGATTTAATCTCATATATCACTATGAAATTTTTCATCTAAGTTTTTGTACTTCTATGATTATGTTCAATTACATGTTTTTTATGGCATGACTTGACTTATAGGTGGGTCGGGAGGCCTTGTGGACCGGGACCGCCACGTATTTAACTTATTTGCATTTTTGTTATGTATGTCTCTAACGTAATATCTACAGATATTGTATGGTGATAAACTATCAAAAACTCAGTTAACTATTTGAAAGTAATAAGACTCATATGCACACCGATATTTGCAATTATTTACAAACAACATTATTCTTAAATCAATTAAGTAGGTAAGTACTTCATTGCATTTATTACCTGAGCTTCGAAAGCAACCGGGGCAGTTACTGAGGTTATAGCTTCGTTGAATTATTTTTAATAGCATCATAGTATGGTTATAAGCTCCAAGGCAATTTTATCTGTCTGATACTGTTTTTAACCCCCGACGCAAAAACGACGGGGTGTTATAAGTTTGACGTGTCTGTGTGTGTGTGTGTGTGTGTGTGTGTGTGTGTGTCTGTCTGTGGCATCGTAGCACCCAAACGGATGAACCGATTTGGATTTAGTTTTTTTTGTTTGAAAGGTTTATTAGTCGGGAGTGTTCTTAGCTATGTTTGAAAAAAATCGGTCCAAGATGGCCGCTGCCACAAGATGTTGGAATACATATTTCTTTATAATTCCCTCAATATGGGTATCAAATGAAAGAGCTTGACTAGTAGATCAATTTAAAAAGTATAAAATAAAAATTAAATTAAAAAATTAAAAAACCCCCGTCACAAAAAACACCAAAAAGTTGAAAATAAATGAATAAATTTTATTGGAGGTGTTTTTTGTGACGGGGGTTTTTTATATTAAATAGTAGTTAAGGTTCGTGTCTCATATTTAACTATCAAATCGTGACAATATTTAAACTGAATTACTAATCTCCACTAAATCTCTCTTACTAATCTCTACATCATCTTACATCCACTTGGATCCATTGAATGAGTTCATTGATGGATCCAAGTACACTTTTTCCTCCAACAGAGTCCATCGTACCAGTCAATTCCAAAAATCGTTGTTTCCCTTAAGAAAAATAAAGAAAATGAATGGCTAATCCTCGCAAGTCATTGCTGCGCTCCACTCCGCTCATCTCCGAGGATACATGTACCTACTTTATCGAGGCATTAGGGGGAGGGGTTTTACTTAACCGCAGATTTTATGAAAACACATTACTGCATGCGATACACAAATATTACATTACAGATGTATTCCGACAAGCCATTCCGATACAAATTTCTGTAGAATTAATGGAGATTTGAAGAGTGCCAATGGGGATTTGCTTTTTGCGTATTTTGATAAATATTTTTGGTAACGTCTGGATTGTTTTTTTGTTGTTGGATAAAGTGATTGAATTGTTTTCACTGTAAATATAAATAAAGAGATTAAAAGAGAAAAAGCCAGGATCCGAAAAATATTACTTGAGCAATTAATACCGCGGTTTGAATATAGTTCGTGGTTCAAACCGCGGGATCCAAGACCTAAATTCCAACAGCGAAGACCTTGGATGCAACGGAACCAATACTAAGATGACGATAATGATTTTTTTTTATGAAGGACACGTCAATTTGACTTCACCTCGGCTGATGTTAAGCTAAAGTACACTTTAAAAATGTACCACGTTAACAGTGGTGGCACTCAGCTTGACGGCCTCATCAGATGCCTTTTCACGCCCCGCTTTTGATGCAGGTACGAAGGTATTAATACTGAATATAATGGTATAGGTACTGAGTGAAAAACTGTAATATCTATATACATATATACTACATTTGTCACACAGATTGACGTCGTTTGTAAACGATACTTTAATACTTGCCCGAGTGTCAAATGATAGCTGAACAATGACAGATTCTCATTCATTATGAGTAAGTAATCTTACTGTTGCGTGTACAATGTTATTTGTTAGTCATTTAGACGTAAGTGCTGACCTAACACAAAAAGTACGGCCAATATTTGGCGCCAACACCAATTGCTCTTGACCTAATCGTTTTTGGATTGTCTTACTTTTTAATATCACAAGAAGATACTCATATCACGGAACATAGAATCCATATGGTGGTTTATAGTTAACGGAACTTACATTTGAACTAAATTTTAGTATCTATCTTTTAACACCCCTCTTTTTTTTCTTACACACACCTCTTTCTCATAGCGATGGTACGATGCGCGAACGCTTGGGGTGCGGCCGCCTCCTTCTGCGAGCAAGTAATGCTCGAGAAGGAGGCGGCCGGTTGGGTCCGGACTAGACTCCGGGCCCGGGAAGCCCGCGCAGAGCGAAGGCGAACCGGACGTCGGAGGTCGCAGAACGACCTCCGACCTCCATGAGCGCTGGCCTGGGGGTGACCGGTGGAGCCACCTGTCACCCTAGCAGAAGCAGGCCGCGGCGGCGGCGCCAAATGCGCCTCCCCGTAACCGGGGCTAGATGGGGACACTGTGGTTCCCACAACCCGAAGGGGGCCATCTCGAAAGAGATGGTCCTGGGTCTGCCTGGGTGCGAGAGATATGCTTTTGGCAATCTCACCTCCGGCAACCAAGGACCCAAGACGGCGTGCGTTTTAGTCGGTTCGAGTCCGACATAACCACCTCCACCGGCTCCGTGGGGATTTATCGCACGATAAAGAAAAAAAAAACACACCTCTTTAATACACCTTTGCCTACCCCTTCGGGGATTTACAGGCGTGAGTATATATATGAATGTATCTTTTAATATCATTATTATCAAGTACAGTCGGCGTCATAAATATCTTAACAACGAAGTCTCAAAATGATCTTAAAACTCTCGTATTAAGATCAAATTAAACTGTTTTATTGATTTAAATTATATTATTGACCGAAGTAAAGGTGTGTGCCAAATATTAAAAGAATCGGTCAACGGGAAGCCCTCTTCCCGTTGACCGATTCTTTTAATATTTGGCATCAAATCCTTCATTTTCCCCTGAAAATGAAGGATTTGAGATCAGTTTGAGTACTTTGTTCGTCAATATCTTTCTGATGATGACTGTACAGCGATCCCGTTTCAATCCAAACCTTGTATTTTGGAATTCTGCTTTTCTCTTGATTTGTCTTGACTTTACTTCTGACCGACTTCCGATTGTCGTTTGACCCTCCAATCCCAAGAAGAAAGTTTGTGCCATAACTTGAACGGGCTAGGAGTTGACCTTTGCTTGAGTCCCGTATTGAAGCTCAAGCAAATATGATTTATAGAATGACCTGGAATTTGGGTCATATCTATAAATCATGAAATACTTAATGGATTTCACCAATGATAGGAACTGAGATTAATTAAAACTAACGTTTCACTCCAAAACATTCAATGAGTAAAATGTTAGAACCTAATATAGCTGAATGATGATACTAATATTATAAATGCGAAAGTAACTCTGTCTGTCTCTTTCATGCCTAAACTACTGAAACTGATTTTGATGAAATTTATTATAGGGGTAGAATAGACCATGTGAAAGGACATAGGCTATGTTTGGTCGCGATAACCGACATTCATGCGGGCGGAGCCGTGGGCAAAAGATAGTGTGTTATATTTTGTGTTAGAACAATGTTAAAAACTTGTAAACACATCACGCACATCTTCTGGTTATAATCAGGTTAAAAAATGCCATTAAAGCTGTTACAGATTCCATTATGAAAGCCATAGAGGTGCTTCACAAGACTATAGTGACGTCAGAAAATATGTAAAGCCAAGCCAAGCGGAAATTATTATGCAACTCATAGAAAAATACACTTATCTGCTAATTGTTTATCTCTTTAGTTTTCCAGTAAAAACAAAAGTGAAATTGGAATAATTAAATATGATTATGAGCAACAAAAGTTAATTAAACGGTGAATGTTAAATGTATGCACGCTAAATAGGTATGTGAATAATGCATATGTAATTTCATGTGACCACGGCTAGTGTGACCAGAGGGTTAATTCTCGTAACAAAGTCTGCTCGAAATTCAGTCTTGGTCTGAATCTCTTAAATGTCAAAAACAATCAGGATGTCTATGAAAATTGTATTACAGGAATCCCAGCGTGGTTACCGGCCGAATAAAATTTGGGCCATACCCATTCCTTCCCATGCGGTGACGTACAAGGTGACTAAGGGATAGGACTATTTAACATCAGACAGATATACACAGCCCAGACTTAGCCTCATGTATAGGCTCGAGTCGGAATACGGCAATAGGGTCAACCCCCATTACGTGGGACCGAATACAATGATTGGTGAAATGTGGGTGTTAATTCACCTCTGCTAACCTTGAGATGAAGGCGTGATTATGTTTGAATATAAAATATTAGGGTATATACTAATTCATCTTAAATTCGATATTTCATAGTCAATATATAGAATAAAGTAAGTTCAGATTGAGAACCATTGTTTGTAAATCATCCAAATGATTGTCACTTTTTATAAGCCTTAATAAAATAATAGTACATATTTCTTTTCTTTTTATTTACTTCTTTTTAAAAGAATATTAGAACCTAAGTTTATTTTATTTATTTTATTTATTTTATTTTACAGTTACGTCGGTAGTGTAATGGCCAGGATCGAACCCGGGACCTCTCGATCGTAAGGCCGACTCCTTAACCACTAAGCTACCGACGCTTCAATAGTCAATACAATATTTATAGTCAATACAATACTGATATATTTGTTTGGAATGGGATCATATTGAACTGTTTCCATCGAATAAACCGGATGCAATATCTTGACAATATTACCTCTTGAAATTCTCTTGAAGCGGTGCAATAATGTGTATTTCTTGCAATAGCAAACTCGTGAATCAAAAGCTTTCAAGGAATTGTATTATTTTTGTTCAATAATCTTTATATCTTTCTACAATCAACAACCCGACTTTGACTTCTCACTATCATTTTAAATAGAAAAAAAAGCGCATTGTTTAGCCTCAACTTTTCCCATCGAGTAGCAATTATTCGACAATTGTAACTAATCGTTTGAAACGGAACAATGTGGTCGACACGCAATGATGTATGTAAAACGCGATTTTTTATCGAGATAGAATCGATATGAATCGGCAATTAGTACATCGAGAGCAATCGATGTTACGCAGCTTTATTTTTTGTTGTTCCGCTCGCGTTTTGATCATCAGAATTCTATGGATAAAGTTTAAGAATTTGTAAAAGTTGTTTTTTTTTTCATTTGTCGCGGTATCATAGACTATGATGTACTATAGATGCATATCCTAACTGTTCGATTGTTACTTACATCTTTTGTATTGGTCAGCTATAAATGATTAAGTATTCTATATTATTGTAACAAAAATGGCGTCCTTTTTAAATGTCCTCCTAAATAAAAGTCTTAAATACTAGCTTTTGCCCGCGGCTCCCCTGCCGCAGCGGGCAGGGGAGCCGCGGGTAAGGTATCCGAGGGGAGGAATTATGATAGGTTTGGGTTATGTCGGACTTGAACCGACTAAAACCGCACGCCGACTATGTGTCGTGGTGCTAGGCCGAAGGTGAGGTTGTCTTCGACCCCCTCAGGAGGGGAGACAACGGTATCCCCGACTCGCCCCCGGAATGGGGAGGCGCGCTTAACAGCGCGCCACCGCCGTGGCCTGCTTCTGCTGGGGTGACAGGCGGCTCCACACGTCACCCCCAGGCCCGCGCTCATGGGGGACGGTGCTCAGTGCCCTCCTGCTATCCGCGAGTCTCTCTCGCTCGCGTCGCCTCTCCCGTTCCGTCCTATCCTTCACGACCATTACCTGCTCGCTGAAGGAGACGCCGGCCGCCCTTGCGTCCGCACAGCAGACCAATGCTGTGAGCAGGGTAGCGAGGGTGAGAATTCTCACTCCTAGGGCCGCCACTAGCTCCTGCCTCCGTCCGGCCCATGCCGGACACTCGGTGAGCGTGTGCAGCCCTGTGTACTCGCTCGCGTCGAAATGATGGCACTCGGACGTTGGCTCCTTTTCGATCCGACGCAGATACCGCCCGAAGCACCCGTCCTCGGTGATAATCTGCGTCAGTCGATACGAGAGGCTTGCGAGTGGTTGCTCAAGTCGTCGCTCCCACTCCGCCACCATAATCCTGTAGAGCCGGGATCTCTGGGCCCGAATGTCTTCGGGCTCGGGATCGTATCCCCACTCCCGCGCGGAACCGATACAGTGCCGCAAGGGATCTCACTTCCAGGATCCACGGTGGCGATCCGGCTAGGAGACTCGCCGCTTCAAAGGGTATCGTGCAGTACCCCCTAATGGCCCTGGAGGCCATCCTCTACTGCAGTACAAAGAGTAATAACTTAAAAACTCCATACTTAAAAACTGTCGTGTTTATAATATTAGTAGGATAGGATAACAGAAAACTTCAGCAGAAATCTAATAAACACGTTACAATGTCACGACTTTTATTACATTGTAGCTATTCAACTCTTCCATACGATATAATGTGAATTCGCAACACTTGAAATCTCAATCCGGCAGAAGTTTACCGACCTGAAGTTTCTCGCTGACATTTATTATTATCTTGTTATGTTGTTATGCTGAATCATGAACAGTATTAAACATTATTTTTATCTTATTCTGAATTTGTTTACTGGTTGTCGCGATTGGAACACACCCACCGACATTCCTTAAAATAGTAAGTGATCTTGAGATATCAATTTTGTACTCATAACAAAAATTGTGTCACGGATCTATGTTTGTCCTAGAAAATATACTCCTGAGACTCCAAACGACGACCTTGGCCTATTGATATACAAAATATCAATGCGTTGGCTACTAAATTTGGCGATTCGGTCTCCGGACGTATTGTTACCCTCAGTTGGCGTGCGGTTTTAGACGGTTCGAGTCCGACATAACCTCCCCTTCCGGCTCCGGCGGGGGAGGTATCCGTGGGGATTTCCACACGACAAAAAAAATAAAAAAGGGATCAACATCCCACTTCTTCTCCTAGAGACAGGCGTATGGAAACATGATGCGTTGCCTCTCTGGGTCTACTTATCCGTGATCATGGCACTTGCAACAGCACCGAAATATCGGATACTCCAAAATTATAACAAACATGGTAAATATCCCGGTTATTGTATTAGATACTATTAATGTAAATGATCATGTCAATCTCAAATCATAAGATGCGGTTAAAGTCGGTTAAAGTTCAAAATTGAATGTCTGTTTGCAGAGTGAATGAAGAAGTGTAATGAAACTTTTAATTTTGAACCTTATGATTATAGAAATAAATGCTAAAATGGAATACATTTTTTTGCAGGAGCTATACGACAGTTGTTTAGTTTTAGCAAAAACGAGGGCCTGTATTCATGGGGTATGGAGATTGTTCTATGGTTGATTAACGGATGACCAATTTATAACTATGTATGACTTCAATTTAGAAAAAGTTTGTGATAACTACATAATATATTTAATGGTGAAAAAAGGATGGATGGATCAGTGACTGAATGCTGGTTACTTAACGGCTGAACGGCTCCGACTGTTTGGATTACAGCCTAGAATAACACATAGGCTTCTTTTTATCTCGGGAATAGGTTCTAGGGAGTTGCGGAAAAGGAGTCAAAATTTCGAGCAGGCGAAGCCGCGGGCCACAGCTATTACTCATATTTCTGTTATTAATCCAGAGGAAATAGGCTATTTGAATTATCCATACTAAATTACTCTATCTATTAAGCCGCATCAAAATCCGTAGCGTAGTTTTAATAATAATAATCCTATGTACAGTCAACTACAAAAGTAGCTTAACAAATTCTAATTTATTGAACACTGTGGCCCCAAAACCTTACATAAAATTGTGAAAAAAATACATTGAATATGTAAATTAAGTTTGTCTTCTGGGAATCATAACACTATATTTTAGACAGATGCATTCCAATATAAAAAAGATTTGTAAAATATTTTAGTGTTAATCAACTTATGGCGTTGACTGTACATCAAACGTCTGATAGTAAGAACAGTTTGTATGGGAAAATATGTCACGACTTTTATTACATTGTAGCTATTCAACTCTTCCATACGACATAATGTGAATTCGCAACACTTGAAATCTCAATCCGGCAGAAGTTTACCGACCTGAAGTTTCTCGCTGACATTTATTATTATCTTGTTATGTTGTTATGCTGAATCATGAACAGTATTAAACATTATTTTTATCTTATTCTGAATTTGTTTACTGGTTGTCGCGATTGGAACACACCCACCGACATTCCTTAAAATAGTAAGTGATCTTGAGATATCAATTTTGTACTCATAACAAAAATTGTGTCACGGATCTATGTTTGTCCTAGAAAATATACTCCTGAGACTCCAAACGACGACCTTGGCCTATTGATATACAAAATATCAATGCGTTGGCTACTAAATTTGGCGATTCGGTCTCCGGACGTATTGTTACCCTCAGTTGGCGTGCGGTTTTAGACGGTTCGAGTCCGACATAACCTCCCCTTCCGGCTCCGGCGGGGGAGGTATCCGTGGGGATTTCCACACGACAAAAAAAATAAAAAAGGGATCAACATCCCACTTCTTCTCCTAGAGACAGGCGTATGGAAACATGATGCGTTGCCTCTCTGGGTCTACTTATCCGTGATCATGGCACTTGCAACAGCACCGAAATATCGGATACTCCAAAATTATAACAAACATGGTAAATATCCCGGTTATTGTATTAGATACTATTAATGTAAATGATCATGTCAATCTCAAATCATAAGATGCGGTTAAAGTCGGTTAAAGTTCAAAATTGAATGTCTGTTTGCAGAGTGAATGAAGAAGTGTAATGAAACTTTTAATTTTGAACCTTATGATTATAGAAATAAATGCTAAAATGGAATACATTTTTTTGCAGGAGCTATACGACAGTTGTTTAGTTTTAGCAAAAACGAGGGCCTGTATTCATGGGGTATGGAGATTGTTCTATGGTTGATTAACGGATGACCAATTTATAACTATGTATGACTTCAATTTAGAAAAAGTTTGTGATAACTACATAATATATTTAATGGTGAAAAAAGGATGGATGGATCAGTGACTGAATGCTGGTTACTTAACGGCTGAACGGCTCCGACTGTTTGGATTACAGCCTAGAATAACACATAGGCTTCTTTTTATCTCGGGAATAGGTTCTAGGGAGTTGCGGAAAAGGAGTCAAAATTTCGAGCAGGCGAAGCCGCGGGCCACAGCTATTACTCATATTTCTGTTATTAATCCAGAGGAAATAGGCTATTTGAATTATCCATACTAAATTACTCTATCTATTAAGCCGCATCAAAATCCGTAGCGTAGTTTTAATAATAATAATCCTATGTACAGTCAACTACAAAAGTAGCTTAACAAATTCTAATTTATTGAACACTGTGGCCCCAAAACCTTACATAAAATTGTGAAAAAAATACATTGAATATGTAAATTAAGTTTGTCTTCTGGGAATCATAACACTACATTTTAGACAGATGCATTCCAATATAAAAAAGATTTGTAAAATATTTTAGTGTTAATCAACTTATGGCGTTGACTGTACATCAAACGTCTGATAGTAAGAACAGTTTGTATGGGAAAATATGTCACGACTTTTATTACATTGTAGCTATTCAACTCTTCCATACGACATAATGTGAATTCGCAACACTTGAAATCTCAATCCGGCAGAAGTTTACCGACCTGAAGTTTCTCGCTGACATTTATTATTATCTTGTTATGTTGTTATGCTGAATCATGAACAGTATTAAACATTATTTTTATCTTATTCTGAATTTGTTTACTGGTTGTCGCGATTGGAACACACCCACCGACATTCCTTAAAATAGTAAGTGATCTTGAGATATCAATTTTGTACTCATAACAAAAATTGTGTCACGGATCTATGTTTGTCCTAGAAAATATACTCCTGAGACTCCAAACGACGACCTTGGCCTATTGATATACAAAATATCAATGCGTTGCCTACTAAATTTGGCGATTCGGTCTCCGGACGTATTGTTACCCTCAGTTGGCGTGCGGTTTTAGACGGTTCGAGTCCGACATAACCTCCCCTTCCGGCTCCGGCGGGGGAGGTATCCGTGGGGATTTCCACACGACAAAAAAAATAAAAAAGGGATCAACATCCCACTTCTTCTCCTAGAGACAGGCGTATGGAAACATGATGCGTTGCCTCTCTGGGTCTACTTATCCGTGATCATGGCACTTGCAACAGCACCGAAATATCGGATACTCCAAAATTATAACAAACATGGTAAATATCCCGGTTATTGTATTAGATACTATTAATGTAAATGATCATGTCAATCTCAAATCATAAGATGCGGTTAAAGTCGGTTAAAGTTCAAAATTGAATGTCTGTTTGCAGAGTGAATGAAGAAGTGTAATGAAACTTTTAATTTTGAACCTTATGAGTATAGAAATAAATTCTAAAATGGAATACATTTTTTTGCAGGGGCTGTACGACAGTTGTTTAGTTTTAGCAGAAACGAGGGCCTGTATTCATGGGGTATGGAGATTGTTCTATGGTTGATTAACGGATGACCAATTTATAACTATGTATGACTTCAATTTAGAAAAAGTTTGTGATAACTACATAATATATTTAATGGTGAAAAAAGGATGGATGGATCAGTGACTGAATGCTGGTTACTTAACGGCTGAACGGCTCCGACTGTTTGGATTACAGCCTAGAATAACACATAGGCTTCTTTTTATCTCGGGAATAGGTTCTAGGGAGTTGCGGAAAAGGAGTCAAAATTTCGAGCAGGCGAAGCCGCGGGCCACAGCTATTACTCATATTTCTGTTTTTAATCCAGAGGAAATAGGCTATTTGAATTATCCATACTAAATTACTCTATCTATTAAGCCGCATCAAAATCCGTAGCGTAGTTTTAAAAATAATAATCCTATGTACTACATCAAACGTTTGACAGTAAGAACAGTTTGTATGGGAAAATAAAATTGTCGTTGTTAGTATTTTATTCGCAATTTTTCCATATTTTCTCACCTTTTAAACATTCCCTAGACCTCCACGAACATTTCAAGACCAAAATTAGCCAAATCGGTTCAGCCGCTCCCGAGTTTTAGCGAGACTAACGAACAGCAATTGATTTTTATATATAAAGATAGATAGATACAAGTGGTTCAACAGAAAGAACATGGGGTTAATTGGTGAACCTGAACGTCCACCTGCACAACAACCAAAGCATCATAACAGCGACTTCTGCCTGCCTGGCGTAAATAGTCAAGTTCGCCGGACACCATAAGCCATAATTTATGATTCTTGAAGAACGTTATGTCTCCTCGTTTTATTGAATGACAATATATTTTCCAACAGCCAAGTATATAATCTATATCGGACTGGACGGAATTCATTATGCACTTAGGTATATGTGATTTAGCATTTTTATTCAAATGTAATATAGCATAGTATTCAAATGTATTACATAAACAGTTAAATAGCCTTACACACTTTCTTTTATTCTAATTTTAGTCCAACTTGTCATCTATATTATATCTACACAAAAAATAAAGTGGAACTGTCTGTTTGTCATACATATTAAAATGCACGGTACTTATAACAAGTATTCGCGTAGTGATGGAGAAAGAATACAAGTATAACCGATAACTCATCCCAGTACCAACTAGTCTGACCAGCATAGAAACAGTAGGCCAAAACCTCCTACCATTGACAGAGGCCTATATCCAGCAGTGAACTGCAATAGGCTAAATTGATTGTTTAACTTTGACAGCCTCTGTGGTGTGGCAGTAGTGAACGCGACTGCCACGCAGGAGGCGCGAGTTCGATCCCCGCTCAGTGATATATGACTATTTGCATTGGTCTGGGTGTTTCTATGTATAATATGTGTAATGTGACAAAAAAAGTTTCTAAGTATGTTTATCCGCATTTTAGATTCCATAACATAAGCTACAGTCCGTCAAATCTAAGAAGTACCGTTTGACAGTTCTGACAATTGAATGATAGGGATGGGATGAAAAAATCGATTACTATAATATCCGAACTTTAAGAGATCGATTACTATAATATCCGAATTTTAAGAAATCAATTGTTATAATTAAATAAAAGAAATGTTTAGGATATTTTTTTATTCACTACTAGTACTAGTATCGTCGTCTTCGTCATCATCGTCATTTAAATTAATGACCAGTTGATTGTCCATTACATTATCAAAGTGTACGTCTCTTTCGAAGTCGTCCATTATTATTTTCTTTGTTTTTTGTACTACTTTACTCCAATCTTCCTGTGTAACTTGGGCACATGCTTCCTTTAATAAACCGTCTATTTTCTTGACACTGAAGGGTGGTTTTGTGTTGTGTCTTGCTGCATAACCTGTAAAACAATAATGTAACTATTTGATAGCAGACGAAAACCATTGTTTAAATTATAAATGTTAGAAGTACTCGTGTTATTATTATAATATTATAAAATATTACCTTTAACTTGGGCCCAAATCAGTTCAATGGCATTATATTGGCAATGGTACGGAGGAAGTCGTATGACTTTGTGCCCGTGCTCTTCGGCCAATTGGTCAATTACATATGTCGGTTTTGGTGGTTTATGCAATTTCACTAACTGTAATAATTCAGCTTTTAATAGTGACATGTCGGCATCCACTCCTTTTCTTTGCAGCCATGCCACCAAATCTGCTTTCTTATTGGCTGACGTAGGTGCTTTATCAATTTGCACAGAGTGGTATGGGGCATTATCCATTATAATTGTGCTGTTAGGAGGGATATTCTGTAATAAATTTAAGAACCACTCTCGGAACCTTACTGCGTCCATTTCTTCATGATACTCTTTAGTGCTTTTGGATTGGAAAGCTAATAAAGAGTTTTCCACGAAGCCTGTAGACGCTGACCCAGCATGGCATATTATGAGGCGTCCACCTTTTCCTATCGGCACCTTCGAGCACGAAGCTTCAGAATCATCAGTCCATGTTTTCGGCACAGAATGGTTGGAATTTAGCCAAGTTTCGTCCAAAAATATTACATTATCCCAGTTTATAATTTGTTTAACTTCGCGCAGGAATGTTAGTCGCTGCATAATTATGTCATGTCGCTCCATAACAATTTTTCGTTTGTCAACTTTTTTGTATCTGAAGCCAATTCCTGTTATTACCGTTCTCAACGACTCTATGCTTCCCTTATACAGCCCGGCATCTTTTAAAGTTGCACATAACTTTGCCAATGTTGGAAATTCGCCTCTTGTAAAATACCCGTATATATGGTTTCTAATAGCATGACTATCGAATTCATCGATGCCTGTCACAGGTTTATTTCTTTTTCGTTTTTTCGGTGTGTGAAGTACGTTACTGTCACTCCCCGAAGGCCCATATTTTTCACTTAATATTTTGCCAACGGTGCGGCTACCAATACCGAGAGCTTCACCGACGCGATCCCGAACTTGTGTAACTGGCAGTAGAAGTCCACCATTTTGAGATTCACGCTCAAAATACTCGTGTAATTTCACCACCAATTCACGAGCCTGGCTGTTCAAAGTACGTCCTCTTTTCGACATTATTAATAAACACTTGCTTAGTTCGGAGTCCAGTATAAATATTGCCAAGGTAAACGGATAAAGAATGATCAGTCCAGAAAAGTAATAGCCAAGTCACAAATTGTAAAACACAAACGAGAAAGCAAGTACGCGCACAGTCAGCTTCCAAGATGGCGAGAGACTGCTGACGCCGAACCGACCGAGCGGACCGCGTGCGCTTGTAGTTGGCAGTGTTGCCAGAAAAAAAAAATTGTAGAGACTTGGACACCTGCGATTTTGCCTATTGACCTAAAAATAATTAAATTAATTTATTTTAGGGTATCTGTGTATTCAGTGCATTATGCGGTCGCGCAGTAACGTCGTTAATTTATAACATCAGGCAACAACATTTTTGTGAATGGGTTCTACATACCTTATTTTTATTAGTTTTAGACGTAGAAATAAGACTTAGAAGAAAAAATTGTAATTGTAAAATCAATGGATGTGCTTGTTAAAAATTTGTTTATTTCTCTGTAATATGCAAACCCATACTATCATACACAAAAATAAATGTAAAAAACACTATCCCTGACTCCATTTACTATTTCGACAGCGTTAGCGCGAGAAACCCCGACTTATTTGGGCGCGAAAATCAAAAATCGACAAATCGCTTTCGACAATTTTTTAAAGAAGCAAATATATTTGATTTATAAATACGTATTTTTGGTGAATGGGTTTTATCTCATATTTTACGATTACATAACTATTTAGTTATGTAATCGTAATATATGTGAGATAAATCCCATTCACATGAAAAAATATTTGTTTGGTTGTCAAGTGTAATTTGTAAATAATACATTCGATTTTTCGTATATGTAAACGATTTTTTTGCATACAAGTGTATCCGAAGAGTCGCAACACTACGTGCAGTGACCTAACTACGTAACTTTGTAATGAGGTCAAGAATATAACTATTAGAAATTATTTACTGTGTGAATATGTGTTATTTTGCTTTGTTTGAAAGTTTTCAATTACATTTAGATATTAAGAATTGTACATTTTTAGATACAATAATGAAATCTTTCTAAATTCATGGTTTTATGAAAAAGGTTATCGAAACTGAATAATGTACGTATGAACAAAGTTGTTTCGGTTTGAAAAATATGAAACGTCAAACGGTACCTCTTAGATTTGATGGACTGTAGTTTAGCTTACCATGGGTCTAGCTAGACAGTGTTGTGTAGAATGTTGTGGAATATTTATTTATTTATTTATAACTTGTAACAAAACTCTGCAAGTTAGTCTGTCTTTCCGTCCGTTTGCTCCGTGTAATCTTTAAAATTGCTAGGGCGATTTAGATTGGGCATTTTATTGCAAATAGCTGATGTTATAAGCGGTCCCCGTACTCCAAGGTGCAGACACAGAATAAAAAATAGCACTAGATGAAAACCTTAAATGCGACTGGAATTAACGCAAAGATTACGTTATTTTATGTCATAAGGCGTATAGAAAGAAGTCCATGCAGACAAAGTCCGCGACTACAGTTAGTGTTCAATAAAATGATACGTTAGAAAATTGCTTAGTTGTACATTTAAGTACCGTCATCGTTACCAAACACAATGACTTGGGTTTAATTTCTAAGCTCGCTTCAGTATGTCATTGAATCAATAAACTTTCAAGATTTCACTCAGTGTGTGTAACAATGCAGCAAGTGATTTGTACATGGGTGTTATAGTTGATATGAGATGAGAAGGCAAAATCTGATGTATGTAGGCTTGATTAATATTCACGTAACAATTTTTACAAAGACATGTACAATGTATGCACTCAATCATATTTTTTTTATAAAGTACACGTCGATTTGACTTCACGTTAAGCTAAAGGCAAAGTCTCGGAAAGAGGGTCACCATCGTAATCATGTAGCATGTTAACAGTGGTGGCACTCAGCTTGACGGCCTCATCAGTTGCCTTTTCACGCCCCGCTTAAAGGACCCGGGACTGTAGGAAGAAGGAAACACGTGAGCTGGCAGGGAGTTTCAGGTCTTAGTGGTGCGGCATAGGAATGAGTGACTGGAACTTTCCATCGATAGGGAACGTTTCAGTCATACATAATAGTACCTACAATTCCTTTTCTTGCGAGTACCAATCCTGGTTGCATACAAAACTTAAACTTTGATGCCCACGGTCCACTCCTTTACACATTTTTTAGTGCTGAAATCCTTACATATACCTGCCCCCTGCCAGCCGACCGGATGTGGTTATATTATACTCGAATCGACTAAAACCGTGCATCGTATCGGGTCTTTAGATGCCGGGGTATAAGTGCCGTGTAAGGAACCCATTTCTCTTGCACCCCAGCTGACCCACGGCCATCTCCGATTATGAGACGGTCCTCTCCGGTGTGGGAATCGCTCTTGTACTCCTTTCCGTGATTTGGTTTGGTAAGTTATTTCGAGAGTGACTGTTGTCTGACCCCTCAAAGCCTCGTCATATTTTATCAAAGCTTAGTAGTTAAAGCATTCCACCTGAAAGGGAAAGATCACGGGTTCGAGTCCCGCACGAGCGTATCACTTTTTCCAGATGTATGCGATTTCTACAGTCAACATCAGAAATATGTCGACGAACAAAGTGCTCAAAATGATCTTAATTTCGTTTTTTTTTACTCCCTTCCAGTTGATCGATTGTTCTGATAATTGGTAAACACCTTTAGTTCGGACAATAATACCATGTAAGTCAATAAAACAGTTTGATTTGCTCTTAATACGAGAGTTTTAATATTATTTTGAGACTCCGTCGTCAAGATATTTATGTCGCTGACTGTACGGTACCGGTATATTATTTTTTTATGTTTTGATTGCTGAACAAATCCCTGACACCTGAAGAAAAACAGAATTTATTACCATCCATCGCCCTTAAATACGGATACAAAGAGAAGGAAAATTTTAACTGATTCGGGTGTGGCTCAATAGCTCAGTTGGAAGAGCATTTCCCCAGTAAGGGAAAGGTCGTGGATTCAAGTCCCACTTGAGCGCTTCTTTTTCCCGATGTATTTCAGTTAAAAAAAAGAATCTATTATGTTTCTGAAAAAGGGTTTCTGGGAAGTAAGGCAGAGGCAAGTAGACTATAGGTAAATCAAATTCTCGTTTCAAACCCAATTCATAAAAACAGGTAAGAATATGTAGGTTAGTAAATATGTAGTAAGCAATATAATATGCAAGTAGCGGTACTTCTAAGGCTTGCAAACAACGGCGTACACAATAATGCAATTATATAGGAATCTCTTCAGCCCCTTGCACTTAGAAACCTTTTAAGTGATGCACAATATATGACATATTAGTTTATGTTCTATAATTAGTTTTTAAATTGTGACGTCATAATATTCGAGAATGTTCGAAATAAAATAGGTACCTTTAAAGAGAGTACTGACGCTGAATGTACCAGAATACCCTACTTGCCTAAGTAATCGCAATGTAGAATGCACGGCAATCCACACAAACCTCAGTGGTTTAAGGTTTGCTATGATTGTTATCGCAATGTATAATATTGTTGTAAAAAAAATAAAAAAAAACTAACACTAAAAATGAAACCATGAAAAAGTAACTGATTGATAGTAATACGCTACGATAGAAGTAAATTCAAGTTCTTTTCTTACAGAATTTTAAATAACCCGTATTATATTGCAACAAAATACGTACAGACACCATCAAAAGTTGCTGAACACTTACGCAATATATTCCATGATTTGTTCATTATTCTATGAAAGACTTTTGCGCTAAAGTGATTGACAACTCGGAAGGTAAAGCGACTGTACTGTACAGGTTGGTATCGTCAGTAAAGTTCCCCCCAACTTGCCCAAATAAAACCCTTCTGAAGTTGCTTACAAACTTCAAAGCATTGACATCACGTAATAAACCGTACCGTACTGACGTTTGCCTTTAAAAATACAACAGATAAAATTTTACACTAAAACAAATTTATGTCATGATCCAAATTAGACTTTATGATATCAGCCAAAGGTTCAAAATAGATAGACAGCAAAAGGAGCGAATGACTGAGAAAAAGGAGAATAAGCAAAATAACTTTCCTAATTAAAATTTCACTGCCCAGTGGCAACCGTACTGAAAGAAAAAAAACAAAAAGTATTTTTCTTTTTTTTTTACAACTGGCAGAATGGAGTTAATTCCCTTTGCCTGATAAAGTCTGTCTGGTAATTTTAAATACTGGCATAAATTGTGTTTTTAACGATTGCTCTGGTTTTTCAGTCCGTAGAGGTTTTGTATGTTGTATACTTTTTAACTTTTTCTATCGCTGTTAGCTGCACAGTAGGTAATATTAGATTTTTAATCGTATTGTCATCTCATTTTAGGGTGCAGTACCTCAATAGGAAGAAACGGAATGAAAGCGTAGAGGGATCAAGTTCAAGTCTGTAACTTCTTGATACTGTGCAAAAATAACTATTCTAAATTAACTTTTAAACTCTTGGGAATTGGGTTTAAATTATCTGGAACATGGAATCCAGTATCACTGGATTCCATGTTGCAGATGAAGCATGCAACATCGCTTTTCGGCACAGTCGGATAAACACCGGGCAGTTTGCTTACAGAATAGGGACACTGGGAATGTGGTGTGACGGTATATGGCGCAAACAAAATATCGAGAATAATAAAAGAAATATCGCCAGGCAAATCGAAGGTACCTATACCATGACCGCGTTAATTCCCAATAGTCTAACCGACGCAATCAAAGTATATTGCAGTTTGTGTATCATTACTAATCATTAGTTCGTCCCTGAATCCTGAATTTTTTACGGAACCCTTGGTGCGCGAGTCCGACTCGCTTTTACGAGTAGCTGGCTTTTTTACTCTAAACTCTATAAATTCTATATATTCGTCATTATATAGGAAAGCTCTATAACTACCAAATAGGTACGTTCTTTTTTACACTTTCACACATCACTTTGTAAAACATTCAGACAAAAAGACAAAGGTATTGTATACTTTTTGAAGTTATACTTAACTTTTCAGTGCTTTTTTGATGGTTTCGGGAGGCAAGCGAGCAGACGGATCGCCTGATGGTAAGCGATCACCGCCGCCCATGGACACCCGCAACACCAGAGGAGTCACAAGTGCGTTGCCTTGCTTTTAAAAGAGAGTACGCTCTTTTCTTGAAGGTTTGAAGGTCGTTACCACTTAGTACAAATATTTTGAATGCAAAATAAATAAATAAAAATGTTTACGTAGCATAGTGGCCGACCAGTAACTTTGCATTTACCAATTTTATTTTAGCATATAAGATGACATTTAGTTATATAAAAAATAAAATGTGATGTTGAGTTTGCTTTACGGCAACGAGAAAAATAACCAATTTCAAATTTATTTTGATCAGATTTCAGCCCGCATTTGGCAATTAAATTTTGTTTTTAAAAGTGTACACATGCAACGTGATACCTAGCATTTTACATTGTATATTTTTTACTGCGGCTTACGGACGCCCGCTGCAAGCCACTCAAAAAGGCAGAAAATTAAAATACAAACCCAGGGGCATTTCCCACAAAAATTCTGACAAAATTCGTTGTGAATTTCATGAGAGAGGCTTGTGATGTCTAGACATATAGTATGCAGCTGACTGTTTGTTTGCTTTCGTTAGTTCTTTAGTTTGCCTCATATTATGAATTAACTGCTACATATATTAATAGTATACTATTCACCGGGATGTTTACCATGTTTACTATTTTTATTGAGGAACCGATATTTCGGCGCGATTTCAAGCGCCATGATCACGGTGCACTGGTGCACAGTGAACTGCTACTTAAAGTCCAAGTATATTTCATCAAAAATTTGGCATGTAAGCACAGGTTTTACAAAGCAATACTTAACCACTAGAACAATGGTCAGCTGTGAATTGACTCTCACAAAGACATTAGAATAAAATTGTAGTCTAGAATACAAACTATATTCAGATCTACTTATAAATCGAGATTCAGGCCGAGTGTCTTTCTGGGATACGGTACGGGGCCAAGATTATTGCAGTCAGAATAAGACCTCCTACCTCAATAGCACACCATGACCATAATGTTTCCATATAAACTGCACCTGCCTCATCTGACTCATTCGCCATTTTGTCAGTGACGTAAATGACAAAGATGTACGAACAAGAAGTAAACGAACTCTCTGTCAAGTCGCCATGGCCTCGAATTAGTGGCCTACGAATGCCAGCAGTAGCTAAGCCTGCGCCCAAGTGAGACAGGGCACTAAAAGCCACCAAAAAGTGAATTCCAACTAAATTCTGTAGTAGTAAGAATATGGTGGTAAACTTTTGGTGTAGTCAGAACAAGCCCTTACAGATGTCGTAGCATTATTTGGTTACTTAGGTAGCTGACCTATGAATAGCTTAGCGTCTTTGCCAAAGTTGGTACAAGAATATTATTAATCCCATGTATAGATTTGCTATGTATGGAGTAACTTAAAAGGTTACTTTAATATGGTAACAGTGAAAAATATAAGAGATATCATGAAATTCCTAGTAGACTTAACTAGTAATCTTATCATTCGTGAAATAAAATAACTATTTTGACAAATTAAAAATATTTCTTTGGACCAGTCAGTGTACCACTATTATCATCTCTCTATCCATACTAATAATTTAAATGCGAAATTAACTCTGTCTGTCTCTCTGTATGTTACGCTTTCACGCTAAAACCACTGAACTGATTTAGACGAAATTTGGTATAGAGGTAGATTAGACCTTGAGGAAAGACATAGGCTATATTTGGTCGCGATAACCGACATCCACGCGGGCGGAGCCGTGGGCAAAAGCTAGTACCATATAAATAAATAAAACAGATGATGATTTGCTCTTAATACGAGAGTTTTAAGATCATTTTGAGACTTTGTCGTCCAGATATTTATGACGCTGACTGTACCACTATTATAATCTCTCTGTTTACTATATAATCGATTTACTGTTGACAGAAATTATGCGCTCGCCACGATTATTGTCTGAAAATAGTAGCCTAGTGGTATGGGTAATGGACTGCTGAGACGAGGTCTCGGGTTCGATCCCAGGTTTACCATAGCACACACCAATGACTTTTCGATGCTTTTCGAAGTTATGTGCGTATTTTTTATCGCAGGTTTATAAGTGCCCGGTTAATGGCAATAGGCTCGCCACCTATTACATTGGGACCTAAACATAAACTGGCGAAATGTGGGTGCTAGCACCTCTGCCTACCCCTTCGGGGAATACAGGCGTGAGTTTATTATATGAGAGTTTATATGCATGCAGTTTGTGCCTTGGAGCTTGGATCCTAAGGTCTGTTTGTCTTATGTTGTTGATTTGGAATATGAATTTGGATCCGTCAATTTCCTTATCCCTGTATAAAATGCCACTTTTATTTTACTTTATCTCTTTCTCGAGAACTTTCCACATCACCAAGTAGGCAATTATGACCCTCATGGCCAAAAATTAATTAATACATCAGAAGTGGGATTGTAGACCCAACTTGTGCAAAGATCCTGTGATAGTGACATTCCCCGGGCACTGGTTATATTTATACGCTGATAGGACGCTGATAACCAAAGCTGTTATGAAGGGCATAAATTAAAAATAACATCATTAGGTTAATTAAGAGTTAGATTTTTAATTTAGATACAACGTGACTTGCGCTAATTTGTGGACACTGTTAGTTTAATTAAATCTACTTTACAGAAATAATTATTGCAGTTTATATACATTTGGTAAGTAATTATTGAAAAAAATGGATTTAAACTGCAATTATAAGTAGGATAGGAATATTTCCCTATTACTTGCGTCTGCAAGTGCGTATGGCTTAATCTTCTAATATATGTATATATAATTCTCGAGTCGCAGTGTTTGTAGTTAAACTCCTGAAAACCGATTACTCGATTAAACCGATTCTCATGAGATTTTCTGTGCATATTGGGTAGGTTTGAGAATCGGACAACATCTATTTTTCATCCCCCTAAATGTTAAGGTGCAGCGGGAACGGGATCTGACGCCACGAGGTCAGGAAAAAATTGGCAGTACGAAGTTCGCTGGGTCAGCTCTCCACCTATTCAAACACAGCACATGGCCTTTCTCAAAGTCTAATCTACCCCTATACCATATTTTGGTTTAGGCTTGACAACGTAACATACAGATAGACAGAGTTACTTTCGCATTTATAATATTTTAGTACAGAAGTATGGATTTAAGTACCTGCCATTTAATAGTTCACAAAAGATTATACCATTATAGCCCCTATTAGCCCCTATCTTCATAACCCCATACATTTAAATATACCGTCAGTGACAAAGCCATAATCAGCTATATTACTGCCTACTAATGGACGAGGCCTTGAGAGAACACCTCGCTGTGAAAGTCAAGATAAACCAATTTCCATATTTGATTTGTACCCTTTTTTCTGGAGCTGGAGGTTATGTCGGACGCGAGGTTGTCTTCGACATATCCCTCGCACCCCGGCTGACCCAGGGCCATCCCTTACGGTCAGGCCCTCTTCGGGAGGGGGGACAGCGGTGTCCCCGACTCGCCCCCGGAATGGGGAGGCGCGCCTACGCCTGCTTCTGCTGGGGTGACAGGTGGCTCCACCCGTCACCCCAGGCCCGCGGTCATGGGGGACGGAGGTCAGTCTGAGTATTTTATTTGCACTTTTAATCAGCATTTTTAATCTTCAATTATGTATTTGAAATCGTGGCGAAAAGATCATTAAATTCTGTTAATTAGTCGGTAACTGTATATCGTTCATATTACACTATTCAAGATAAGAACAAAGCAATTGTGCTCGGCTTAAACATACTAAGTAGGGCTAAATCCTGCAGTAGTACAATTGTACGAAATTAGACGGCATTAATCCGAGCGAATCGCTTGTGTGTGCTTTAATATGGCTCTATTTGCATTTCAAGTATTTAATCTCGACGCGTGATACCAAACATTGTCGGCCGTGATTGTACACAGTAAAAATGTGGGCGAATTAAGTACTCGCCTTTTGAAATTATCACACAAATAAAGTTTTACGGTTCTTTTATTTGAATTCATGAATTTGAGGGTTGTGAATTATGTTAGAGATATATATAGGGTTTGTGTAGGAGGACAGATTAACTTCGTACCTATACATGAAACGTCCATTGTAAGTATTATTTCATATTAGCTCCTAATTGCAATTTCATCTGTCTGGACTTTAGAATTAAGTCAGAGTAATGAAAAATAACATTAACCGGCATCTAATTCATCCTAGCCTTAATCCTGGACGCATCCAAAACTTTCATCTCGTAGTCCAGGGCCCGATTTTACCAGTCTAAACGGCACGAAAGTATTAATCTAACACTAACTAGGTATCCATACTAATATTAAATGCGATTTTTGATCAAATTTGGTGTAGATTAGACCATGAGAAAGGACATATAGGCTATGTTTAGTCGCGATAACCGACATCCACGCGGGCGGAGTCGCGGGCAAAAGCTACTATATTATATAGGTGTATGGGGCTCTACCAAGGCCTTGGGCCAAATTAACACCACATCTGCTGCTTGATGGACAAGATTCTGGCGCGATGGCGTTGGTTGGCTTTCCTGTCAGTGTTGGGAGGACAGGCGGCAGTCGCTCTTTGAAATACCTTTCAAACTGAATCAAATGGAACGTTTTTCCTTCTTCCTACAGTCCCGGGTCCTTTAAGCGGGGCGTGAAAAGGCATCTAATGAGGCCGTCAAGCTGAGTGCCACCACTGTTAACATGGTAAATGTTTACGATGGTGACCCTCTTTCCGAAACTTTGCCTCTAGCTTAACATCAGGCTAGGCGAAGTCAAATTGACGTGTCCTGTATAAAAAAAAAGAATAAAGGGAGTAAATGGTGGTAGCCATGGGGCTACTAGTTGAAAGCGGATGCAACTGGAAACAATTCTAAGATAATGATGATTTTTAAACTACCTGTAAGCCAAGTTTCATTTATATTCGTTTAGCAGTTTTTGCTATTTTCAATGACAAAAATTCAATAATTTATAGTCGTAAGAAAAAATCGGTAGATGACGCCACGTCGCCTTAAAAGACGTATAAGATACACACGTTAGGTATTTTTATATTTAGTAAAGCTATTTTAGCAAGTGCGTACTCTCTTTTGAAAGGAAGGCAATGCACTTGTGACTCCTTTGGTGTTGCGGGTGTCTATGGGCGGCGGTGATCGCTTACTATCAGGCGATCCGTCTACTCGTTTGCTTTCCTATTCCAAAAAGCAAGTCAATTATGATGTTTACCTTACCATCTGAGCTAAGGAATAGCTGCTATTGTGTCAAAAATGATAATACAAGCATTTTCTTTTCTCTATCTATTCATGCACACATATGCCGTAGAAGGATTGGCAGATGGGGTAGGAAAGTGTTGTAGTGGAAACCACGGGGGAACGAAGGCAAACCGCCAGCTAGGTGAACCGACGACAAAGACAAGGTTGCTGGGAAGAACTGGATGGCGAAAACACTGTCCCGTCAACACGGGTTGAAGAAGAAAATCTATTCAGCCGTATTGCATTTAGTCAACCCGAACTAGGTTTTGGAAAAGACGCGATGATTTTCTGTCTATTGCCGTCAAGAGGACACTTTGTCATGGGCTGTATATTTACTGTCGGATGTATAACAGACACTTACAGGAGGGGATGGGGTGGCACTGAACAGGAATCAACACATTATATACAATTTTATAGACAGAATGTTAATTATTATTAATTTATTTGTATTTATTCAAGTATAGCCTTAGGAAGTGTAAGGTAGCCTAGTGGTATGGGTAATGGACTGCTGAGACGAGGTCTCGGGTTCGATCCCAGGTTTACCATGGCACACACCAATGACTTTTCGATGCTTTTCGAAGTTATGTGTGTATTTATCGCAGGTTTATAAGTGCCCGGTTAATGGCAATAGGCTCGCCACCTATTACATTGGGACCTAAACATAAACTGGCGAATACAGGCGTGAGTTTATGTTATATTATATGTTATTCAACAATTTACGTTAAAACTAACTTATTATACTATTTTTTTAATATTAAAGTAAAACAAACATAATAATAATAAACTACAAATTGTGAGAAAGTTCCTGCAAATAGACGATGCTGAAAACTCACACAAACTAACACAAGACATACACAATGACACACACTCCTTATTTACTTGGCTCCGGCCCGTAAATGTGGTTAAGACCAACTCATTGAGTTGAGAATAAAAAATGACACTAAAAATAGTAAACTACAATATTTACAAGAATATAAAGGAAGTCGAAGAAAGAGGGGGAGGGTGAATATTTTTTTTTTTACTTATACTATAAATAGGTATCGAATACATAGGGAAAACCAATTCGGGTACCGAGACACGCCCGATATGATTCAAATTTCCCATCTTATACGTCTTTTAAGGTGACGTGGCGTCATCTACCGATTTTCTTACGAACTATCGGAATCAATGCTGTAAAAAATCCTTCAATTGTTTGGGCGGAGTTATCAAAAATCTATGTTTAAAAATGATTGTAATATCATTCATTGATTCCAATAGTTCGTAAGAAAATCGATAGATGACGTCACGTCGCCGTCGCCTTAAAAGACGTATAAGATGGGAAATTTGAATCATATCGGGCGTGTCTCGGTAGCCGAATTGGTCAGGCATTCCCCCTGTAAGGGAAATACTGCGGGTTCGAGTCCCGCCCGAGAAGATTCTTTTTCCCTATGTATTTGATTTGTATAGTTGGCATACTTAATGCTGTAAAAAAAAAAACCTATAAATAGGAACTTATTTAGCGAGAATTCTGTCCCTGTGGTCCGAAAACATCTTCTGTATAATTGAGATATATAGAGTAAAATAAAATGACATTATTTCGTTCCCAAGATTCTTGACAGCCACGGCACTGGGAGTCTAGGGAAATATATTTGTCGGAATTAAACGCCTGACACGAACATAATGGAAGCAAAGATTTGAATAGAATTTCTGACCGCAACACCGGTAACCGCCTAGGTTTAGAGCAGTCTGTATTGTGGTCTAGTCATAAATTCAGTCGTGGGAATTGAATGGACTGTTAAAGTGTCAAGAAAATATAATGCACTATAATTCGTGCTAGAATTGTGAAGCACGAATTGTGGTACAGGGTGGTATGTAAAACGACCACATTTGTATACTACACTCAAGTATTTTCAGCTTTTTTTGTATATTTATGTACTATTATTGTAGGAACAATTCGTGCAAAAAAGAAGGACACATAACACACATAAACATAAACTCACGCCTATATTCCCCGAAGGGGTAGGCAGAGGTGCTAGCACCCACATTTCGCCAGTTTATGTTTAGGTTAACCCGCGATAAATACACACATAACTTCGAAAAGCATCGAAAAGTCATTGGTGTGTGCCATGGTAAACCTGGGATCGAACCCGAGACCTCGTCTCAGCAGTCCATTACCCATACCACTAGGCTACCGCAGATTAAAGAAGGAAAGATGGTAAAATATGAAACCATTTCTTATGTTGCCGGAATGAGCCGCTTGTTTTGAGCAAAATAAATTTATCATTTCTTTACCTAGGGAAAGTTTTGCTAAAAATAAACGTTAACAATAGTTAATCGTAGATTTTACACGAATTAATATAATAGTTGGACATGTTTGTAGTTAGCATTAATCAATGTGTTTCGGTTTCACTTAGTATTCGACACAATACTCTTTGGATTTGCAGAAATAATTAATAGAGTTTCGCTTAAATTTAATTGCTAAGGTACCGAAGACCAATAGTGTAATGACCTGGGTATATAACGGTAGGTAGGTCGCGCTGTAGGTATAGATACCGGCGGGATGTTTGGTTCCTTCTAACGGTGAGATGTATCCATGCGGAAGTAACTCCGTCTGTATGTTACGCTTTCACGCCTAAACCACTGAACCGATTTTGATGAAATTTGGTATAGGGATAGGTTTGACCTTGAGAAAGGACTTATGTTGGGTCACGATAACCGACATCCACGGGGGCGGAGCTGCGGGCAAAAGCTAGTTTTATATAAATGAAAGAAAGAAAGAAAGAAAATATTTTTATTTCGCTTGGCAGTACTTAGACATGTCATACAACATAATATAATTCCTAACTTTAATGGATAACTTTAATAATAATTCCTAACTTTACTTTAAATGCATAAAAATACATGCAGTGAACGTACCTGTAACTTCTAACAGTTGTCGAACACTCTACTGCTTCGGTAGGTCAAAAAACTTGGCTATTGGCTATTTGACACACCTACTTACACTAACAAAGTAAACAAGCAAGTAGCTGTAACAATCTATCAAAAGCTATCTTACAAAAACTACGTATATCGCGTTTCAATCACAATTTATGGTAATTGTAAATTAGTTACAGGAGAATCTTGGAAACGCTATTTCTTTATGCGTAATTAATACATTAGCAACTGTCGGATAAAATTATGCTGATGTCTAACTAATTGTTAATAATTGCTGTGACATTGTTTCCATTTTTTGTAAGAATTGTTTGCATGTTGATGATGTGTCTGCAATGTAAGTAAATGATGCATGAATTCCATGTATTTTATAATTCATAGTTACTGTGAAAAAAGTTGTAAGAAAACAGATAATGAACGTGAATAATTTGAATAAATAGATTCTTAAATGAATTCAAATAGATTTTTCAATTAATAAATTGTTGCAAGAGTACTCAGTCGTAGATAAGAGCGATTAGCTACATCTTTAAATCTATGTTTATTAAGCTGAAATCCAGATCTATAGGTACAACAAGATTTGTAGTTTTTAACAATTGGCGGATATGTAGAACTCTATTTAAGTATGTGATCGAGGCCCAAGTCAAGCTGACCTACCATCTAAAACAACAATCAATGGGCTCTGGCTCAAGCTTTATACTCGGGTTCGGAAAATCAGACGGCAAGTCATTCACGTGGGGTACTTCCAATTTGCCCCACAAAGCGTCCCCACTAGTGGGGCAATGTGGAAGTACCCGTTCATGAGGGTACAGGCCATAATAGATCACAGACCTTTGTCATAGTAAATTCATAGTGCGTAGTCCACGAAATCACGCACATGTTCGTAAAGTCGCAGACCGTGGAAAGGTCGCTTAATATGTTAACAATTATGTAGTTTCTACGAACAAGTTGTAATGCATTACGTAAAAGACATCGTGACAAGTGTTTCATAAGACAAAGCCCTGTTATAATACCTACATTTTCTAAAGATTTGTCACGGAAATTCTACCTACTATATAGGTACAATATAGTCATATTCTTGTCATGCATAAAAATATTCCACATTTCCCAATGGAAAATTGGAAAGCGTGTCACGGTTAAATGTATGTTAAGTTGAAAGGACGCAGTTTGCACGCTAAGACTTAAGCCATAAATACGTGCAGTATAAGTATGGTTTATGATCGCTGCAAATTAAAAAATCGCGTTCCTTTTGGTAAAAAAATACAGATACTTTTACAAGATTATGGTGAAACCTAAAAGGAAGGTTATATATTTGACCTGTGTGTTCGTATCTATGTTCCCTCGTGACTACTTAACGGCTTTGATGGCTGGTAACATAATTAAGTTCGTCTTCATTGTGCGAGTAATAACCCCGATATTTTGGAGCCATATGTAGCAGTGCAAAGATTTCTTTCTTTTGCCAAAAAAGGATACACCCATTGGTTCATGATGGTTATATTCTGTCCTCCGTGGTTGGTTACTACAGACGTAGTACTTTCCACGGCCTTGGGCATTCCTGGATGCGAAATTGCTTTTCAACATTTTATCTTTTTAACTTCAAACCTTTGTTTCACTTTCATACCATTATGGCTAAATATGGCTAGTAAAAATAAACTTGCAGTGCCAAAACTCAGGCTTCATAAGGTTGGTAATTTGTTTGTAGGCAATTTATATAAAAATGATTAATAAAATTCCTCAGGATCTGATAGACATGCCACTTAATAAATTTAAAATTGAAGTGGAAAATTGCTTAATAAAAAAGGTTATTATAAATTAGACGAATACTTAATCTCATTTCTTGCTTGTACTGTATAAAGGAGACTGAAATGATTACATACAATCTTGGGCCTAGTTGTAAGAAGATGAAAGTGGTGTCAATTAAAAGCTTATATATTATCAACCTTTCACTGAAAATTCTGCGGATTTTGTCAATCTGAGAACAGAGATATAAGAGATTATGTAAAAGTGAGGTTATGTTACAATTTTTATCTAACAGCTGATTCCTGAAGTGCAAAATGTGTTCTTTTGCACTAATAGTTATTATATTTACTAGAAAATGTTTGAAAAATCATATGAATCGACAGGTAAGGAGATAGGGAAAGGATGTCTAAAATAAAATAAAAAATCATTGAATATAGTGTTTTATTCACCTTCTATTAAACACATTTTACATTTCAAACCTGCCAGGATGGTAGCTGGTTAGATGAGGTTACAGGTATTTACTTACAGACTGAGGTGCAAGCCATTGCCGAATCACTGACAGAATTGTTTGATCGTGTAAGGGCCGTCGGCCCAGTGTATTGCAGTGACCAGTGGATATACCACAATGCACACAGCGATCCATAGTTTCAATAATATCCAATCCACAAGCTGGCGGTAAAATGCAAAATAACAATTCCAACTCGAACGTGTGAGCGATCTTCGGTGTCCAAGGTGAAAGCAAGGGTCGTACAAGGTAGGCAGGGTCAGAATCCGTAAAATACAAAGCAGTTGTCGTAAAAAATGACGAATAATCGGGAAAGCACTAAAAAAGAATCGGAAAACACGAAACGATGAGCAAATAAAAACAGTCAGCAACTGTCTAGTGTCAATGTTAGTCAGCTGCCATGTCAGTGACATAGACTACAAATATAAGAGAGATTTGAATCGATATGAAATCGATAATCATTAATATTGGTTTTTCAGTAATTAATTGATATTTGATTTAATAATATGACTGTAATTATATGCACTATAATGCATGTAATTGTATATAGTGCATTTAATTACTTTGAGTTAATTAGGTATTTACACCTAATTTAAAAAAAAAACAAAGAAGGATAATCGAGTTCACTGAGTTTCTAACTCGTATCTTCTCAGTAGAACCAACCTACCGGACCAGAGAAATAATCATTTTCCAATGTTTTTTTTACTGTGATTCCTGACATTATCGTAAAATTCTGAAGTTCATATGTGCTCTTTAAGTGCAGACTGAATAAATGAAATTGATTCTTTGATTCTTTGATGGCTGTTGAAAAAGTAAACTTTTACTGGTATTCTAGTTAGCTAACATCAAAAACAGAGTAGGAGCGATGGCGAAAGCGGAATTCTGCATGAAATTGCCAACTCATTGTCTTAGAGAACGCTGACTAATTGTGTTAGGAGCTGGTACACGTCTCTAGGTATACTGGACTAAACATGAACTCACATTATGAAATCTGGACGTAATTTAATGTAAATGGACAAAGCAACTGATTCTCTCTAAAACTAGCCCATTTAAATTACCCAATTATAAATGGGCTAGTATTAGAACCTGCCTGTTTCTGTGATGTTAAAAGGAAAGCACTATAAATATTAGAAACCTTTTAGTAGGCACTTACTATTTTCAATTACAAAAAAAGCTTCTCAGCTCTTTTATTTAGTCTCGCGTTTTTAATAAATTCATTTTATTTTAATAGAAATGTAAATAATTAAAAAGAAATGGTTTTAGTTTATAATTTGGCTTACCTCCTGAAAACTGCAAAGGAAAATAAGTACCAGGATGACAAATATCATGAAAACTTGCTACAATTATTTCCCATATATAATCGTTACAACTGTCGAACCTAGAGAAGGAAAAGTTGGAATAGTTATCATAACAGGAACAACGTAAAATTTATCTATATATGTAAATTTAAACCTTATTGTCATAGTAATAATGACCAGTAAGTTACACAATTTCATACAAATGATTTGCAGATTTATGACAAGGGAAAATATATCATGTTCTTAGGGAAATAAGGTCTAATAAAGGTTAATATTTACAGTACTAACGTGTGGAAAGCTCAAATTATGCTTACCTTAAACCACAGACACCTGCTCTTTTTGAACCCTTAGTTATAAACATGTGGTATGGTATGGTAACGTTCATTTGATGTTTACAGCAATATCACATAGTAGTACCTATATCCTTAGCTGTAGCTATGATATACATACTAACAAAACTGCTACAGCTGCTATGTGCATAATATTTTTTATATCAGGACAGTTAAACTGAAATAGTAGTTCAGATAGTTCTTGTAAATATTAATAGATGACGTTACTTGTCTTTTTTCTGTTCTAGGTAATCTGCAGTCTAGATACACGACTGCATTAATTTGGGGTAAATTTAGTTTAATAAACTCCACATCTTCCTCAGTTCTGCTCAATCCGCCAAGATGAACACTGGTTATAACGACATCTTTTACTACATTAATATCTACAGTTACAGTTGGCTCGCAAACAGTTTTAACTGAACATGGAAACAATAATTTTAAACACTTCTATAACTACATACATTCGCGAATAATTTTAACCGAGCATTGAAAACTGTCGCTTCAAAATATTATTTAGTAAGCTATAAAGTTTGTGAGGTTAATTTAGGCAGACGGGTCACATTTTGCACAACTTTGGAAGCAGAACTTTTCGTTATGGGACCACAGGTAAGCGTACGTATAATAGGACTAAACCAATATTGTAGGTTGAATTCCTTCAGTTTGAAAGTACGTAATATTGAGAAATGTAGGTTAGTGTAGATTTTGGAATGAATTTGGGGTTTTGTAAAATATTTGTTTGGTACCTAGGTATTATAGTCTGCCTATAATTAAATATAACGAATAAGGTGAAGGTGGTAAAGTGCGTCTAACGTGCAAGTGCGCCTATCACAACTACTTCGAAAACTACATATTGGATACTAGTAATGACATCCCACATCGATACTACAAACAAAATAATAAAGTTTTGTAGTAATATTTGTGGTTGGCACACTTACACGCTAGGCGCACTTTGCCACCTTCAAGTTAGTTCACCATCATCGACCTGACCTATTTGTTCCTTACACTAAGCCAGACGTTTCGGTTTTTTGTCAAACCAAGCAAAGTAAAGCTGATAAAAAACACATTGCTGACAAAACACTTAATGCTCCTCAAAGTCTGAAGTGAGCACATTCATCAGCGGATCAACCATTTCTCCAAACCACAAATACTCGCCAAAGATCATAGTTTCCTAGCTAGGACTATCCATGAGACTACTGAGATTATAAAAAAAACATCCTTATTTCAAGAAGATGGTTGTAATATATAACCAGCTTGAGATAAAGTCGTTGACTTGATTAAACCCAAGAGAAAGCAAAATACAAGAAGACTTCACAACACTGTGAGCTCATTCTGCATGTACAGTCAGCATTAAATCGATCTTGACTTGCATAGTATTCAAAATGATCTTAATACCTAAATACCATTTTGAGTATTTTGCATCATTGCATCGATTTCATGCTAACTATAGGTACATTTGTGTGCGAAAAAGTACTTACTAGTTAAGATCCAACTGATGTTGTTTACAGACAGATTAAGCTCACGCTTTCTTTGCAACATTCAAGTAATATTAAACAAACATCAATTAAAAACCCAAATAAATCTCAAGCGTGCGTAATTTGTTACAGTCTTGAACCATAGACCACCAAGTCTGGTAAATGGATTATCACTGAAGATGAATTTACTGCCAATACGCTGCAGTGCGATAAATATTATTCACTAGCAAATAAAAACAAGGGCGCGCCAACAGCTAAGTAGCACCACAAATATTTAGTTTCCGAAGCTGGCAGTAAATTTTGTTAAGTAATACCTGTCGTAAGGGCAATACATTTGAAGGAGCAAGGCGTGTCGACAGTTTGCCATAGATTTATGTCAAATTACCTATCCCGTAGACCATTGACCTGGTTTGTTGTCGGAGGTGTGAGTCGAAAAAGGTATTTTTATACAGGGATATTGAAAAAACTTTATGAGTCTTGGCATATTTACGAATTCGAGCGTTATTTTGTTATGTTGTGTGTGAATTTTATTAGACTAAGTTACAGTAGTTAAAATGTTAGCGGAATGATCAAATTTTCTACTATTGATGGGACTATTGCATATTTTATACCTCCTGTCGTCTAATTCTATTAGATTCCAGGTATGGATGTGGATCTGCTTGGAAAACTTGAGTTGTTCCATATTCAACCGCCTAAAACTCACACCATTTCGAAATTTCTTCACTCATTCTGATTTTTATTCAGCAACAATCAAAAATGCACTGTGAAACTTGGATTGGCTCTCCTACTCTTCTCTTACACCTACTTATCTTGACTTGCACGAGAATGAATACCGTATTACCGTTACCGTTGATCTAGAACCCCTACGCTCCGTGAAATGTTAGTTTAGTTAGCAATAAATGCTTTGGTGGATGTTTAAAAATAAACAAAACGGTGAATAGCGTACTTAATTTACACTGCTGATTTACAATTCTTCATTAATCACCTCAGTTAAATTATTTAACAATTTTACCAATAAGTAAGTATCCAATTCAAACGTTATCAAACACAATGTCGATTCCATATTTTCATTTACGAGGACAATGTTTTACGTAATTTATGTAGTACGCCCTAGCTTCTATCACCAAAATTCACGAGAATTTCACAGAAGGATCTCGTAAACTTTCTTTTATTATAATCATTTCCTCCACCGGCGTTCCTCATAATAAAATCGCGAGAAAATGAAGTGTTCATCTCGAAGGTGTTTTTTTTCCAAATTGCATCTCCGAAAAGTCCTGTCTTATGTTTATTAGATTAATATTTCGGAATAAATGCTACTTTCATTTGCCGCTGTACATATGGCATTACGGTGTGCAAATGGGGCATGAATCAATTAGAATGAACTTGTTTTATTAGATGTGGAGAATATTTTGCACACGTATATTTTGTCTCTCGTGTTAATGAAGTGACAAATGAACACTTGTTAATATCTAGTACTAAAAGCTTCATTCAGTGCAGACAAGGGTAAGTCTGTTAATAAACATTCTTTTAGGCACTGACGCATATGTGTAGGGAGCAATACGAGCTGTTTATAACAAAAATTGCTTCTCGGGTCCTGGATGACACAGGATATTGATTTTGGAGACAAGACACTCCCACTTTAACCCCCAAAACTTTTGAACGGCTCAACCGATTTTTTACAAACATGCCTAAGAACACTCGCACATAAGTCACCTTTAGTACAAAAAGAAACTAAATTGATATGGCTGCCTGCATCCGTTCGGGAGATATGATGCCATAGACAGAAAGACGGACAGGTCAAACTTATAACACCCCTAATTTTGCGTCGGAGGTTAAAAACTAATATCTACTGTCAAAAGTCCCACACATTTGCATAACCAGACAAAAACCATAGACCCCATTATCTTGATAATATTAAAGCTAACATAAAATGAGAGAAACAGTCGAAACAGGCGTCCAATATGGCGTCCGCGTAGATATTATACGGAATTTCCTCCCTTCATTTGAAATAAAGCAACGCCTGAAGGTAGAAAGAAGCAATTTGCTATAAATCTACCGTGGATGGAAATCGTTTTAGGCGTTTCCAGGCCGGCTCTGTTTTCTACCAAAATGGTGGGAATGTTACAATCTAATATTTTTTGTTTGTTCTATATCTTAGGTCAGCATCTGAGATACGAGTTAGATCTCGATTTTTTTTGCGTCGATGGCTATTTTTGTTCAAGATTGAATTGGGTTGTAGGCGTTAGGCAATATTGTAACTCAAGACAATACAGATGTTCATCGCACATAGTCTGAATGGAATTTTTATTTTCTATTAGTTTGTCTTGCATACTATACTTACTTGGAAAACTTTTAGTCTTGCTCTTGGTAGTACCTGAAGGTTGCTTTAGGAGTAAGACTACTTAACTCGCCAATAAATTCAAAACACAATCTAAATGCCATTTCATTAAGTTTTTAAGATAGAGGTAGGTCAAGCTGTGGAACGAACTCCCTGCCGTGGTTTGCCCAAGCGACTACAATATAGGGTTCTTCAAGAAGGGCATTAGAAGGTTTCTTCAGGGTAGGCAGTGGTGTTGCATACGCCCACAGGTCGCGGTAACCACTTTTCATCAGTTGGGCCTTGTGCTTGTCTGTCACCGAAGTGGTATAAAAAAAGGTAAGTACTTCTTCAAATTTGAACCAAAACTGCTTTTATTACGCCATTTCGCGAAAAAAGATGAACATTAGGTAAACCTAAAAGACTATTTGAATGCAACTAATATTGTATGAAAATCCGACAGAATCCTAAAGACGCCATTCATACATAATTCATAGTGTACGTTTAACGTTTTGAAGAGTTGTTTTTACCGCTTACATTTAGTTCAGAGTGTCTGGAAAGTGCACTCTTGAGTACGAAATGTATATTTTTTGTATATTTTACTATGCCAAAACTGGCACATATACACTGTTAAAATTGATAATGTATAGAAAAAGTAAAACTTTGTATTTCATGAAATTTTATAGCGGAGCTGCAGCGATCTTAAAATCAAGTATATTTTTGAGTTTTACTAAATAAATAGGCCTTGAATGAATATGCTAATTCACCAATTAGGCATTGATCCACAAGATGGCAACTTTTAATGAACATTATATTATCTCAGTAATACATACAGCAAGAATAATGTCGCCAGTGTTATTGGAATGCATTAACTGTTTGCCATTGCCAAAACAGTAAAGTTGTCGCCACACTGAAACCCGACTGAAAATTTACGGGCATTTATGTGTTCAAATATTGCAAAGAAGCACAAGCGACCTTCGTACAAAATTGAAAATATATTTGGGAGTTTTTATAGCTAGTAGCGTCTTCAAATGGGTTTATTTGAATCTATGAGTTCACAAGTTCAAGATATAAAATAGTGGTAGATATTATTCGATTATATAGTTACGAAGATATTGATAAAAGTGCTCTGAAATGGGTCTAGATGATTTCGTAATCATTCCTAACTTCTGACGAAGTACTTATAATTTAGATTTCATTCATACTGATCAAGATTACAGATTAGTTAAAAGGTAATTTGTAGTGAACAGGCAGTGTATTCAGACAGTTGCACTGTTGAATATTTTTCGTAAGCACGTAACTTTTTGGAGTCTGCACAATGATCAACTAGGTAAAAAAGTTGGAGGATGAACTTAATCAAAATAGTGATACATACTTATTCTTTTTATTCTGTTGAAGTATCATCATGGAGAAGGAAATAATCATATTCTGTCCTTCGTGAGTATCACACACCCGTATCTTCCTTGTCCCAAACCGGAGCATATGAAACCAAAAATATTAATCAAACTCATTTAACCGTAAATGTCACAAACACGTGGAACAAGAGTTCAAAAGCTTTATGTTTACAACTGTAAAACAGAGAAAATGCGGGATAAAACAATAAACAAAACGGACCAAAGTTCAGAATTTTATAACCGACATTAAAATAATTAGGCCTACATTCTGGCAAGCGACAAGTAAACTCTAGAAACATCTGCTGGGTCCCAGAAACCACAACCCGGACGCAACCGCCCATATATTCTGACAGTACAATAACTCGCAATGTTTTAATGTTATAAATCTTAATTAAATATGAGTTAGGTAGGGTTGACTATTGTGCCTATGGCTGTATGTATGTTAATTCGTGGGCATGCAGTTTATAATATAAATCTTCAACCCTGTATGCGTATGTGGTTTTATAGTTTAACCCTTCTTGTCCTAATGATATTGCAATGAGTTTGTGTGTATATACTGTGTGAATTTACGAGACAAAGGTGAGGAATAATAATATAATACAATTTCCTCTTCTCCTACAGGAGAAATACGTCCACCGTAAGTCACAATTCAATAATGGTAGGAGTGTTGTGTTTTTGTTAGTGTATAATGGATTTATAAGCTAGAGCTCGTCGTGACCAATAATGTTGGGATTGTTCTGAAGGGCAGTTTAGCCGAATAAAGAAATGGAAGGAAGGAAGGAAGAAGTTATAACAAAATTATAACTACCTGCTTAAGCATTTCAGTGAAAAGCACGTTAACTTAACTTAACTTAAGATACTTGTAACTCCAATCACAACATTTTTGATTTTTGAACCTTTTCTGAACTCAGCTAGGGTCAGCTTTCAGTACTAAACTGTTGAACTTCGATATTTTTCGTGATGGAACTGTCACCAGACCTCGACAAACAATAGCGACGCTCTGTTGTTAGACTATATTGCTTCACTATGTTGAGAATGACCCAATCTAAACTGACCTGGCTAGAATTGCTTAGCAATGTTCTGACCTACTTGATTACCATGCACTTAGCCACAATCCCCTACAACTGCCATATTTACATAAAAAAAGATTGCAGAAAATACTTTAGCAAAACCTACCAGACCTTTGAATATTACTGTTCTTTGTTCGCTCATTTTTTTCTTTATTTAGAAAATGTGTATAAATAACCAACATTTTAACAAACAACGGAGTCCAAGTACCCTTTTGCATCATCTCTTGCGCCCATTAGTTGGCGTAATGGACTCCGACGACTTGTGAATGAGGTCGGTACAGATGAACGCAGTTTTCCGTGTTACACTGTGCGAAGATTTGTCAAGGAGTGCTTTCTTTGGAGAATATATACCTGTATAAATATATTTTGTGAATTCAACTATAGTTATTATAAAAATGATTCCCAGTTGCCATAACTGGAATGCGACTTTACTGATTAGGTATATAACTTTTTTTTACTTTTGTGAAATTTTGTAGGTCACTCATTTCAGTGCTAATATACACGCGACCCCTCGCCGGATTGTGGTAAAAGGGGCAAGCCCAAGAAGTCTTGGCTTGACATCGTGGAGGGTGACATGCGTGCAAATTTAATGGTCTCACTACCATGGACGCCCATAATCGTGTGAAGTGGAGGAAGAAGAGCCGGAAGGCGGACCCTTAGCTCCAAAGGCACATCGGCCTCGGATGTACGTGTATCCTGAGAATTTTTCTTTTTATTCACTTGTATACTTACTATTTAATATCTTTCTGTGTTACAATTAGTTTTTGCGGTGACTTCCCTGGCCGTCAATGATGCGGCTAGTTAAAATGTCTGCTATTGTCATCCTTACATGAAGTTTTCTTTTAAAAAAGAGAACGTCCGCATACAACCAACAGATAAAATACGTACAGCCAATTTTATCCAGAATACCCAAAGCGTTAATACATGCCAAAGGTTTAAACCCAAGAATATTCCTCTAATATGTGCTCGCCTTAAAATAGTTTTATTCCACCTAAGCGGGACATTTACGGTTCAGCTTGCATGGCGGCCATACTCCGGTTTTAAGTTTTAAGCAGTGTTTACGGCTCAAATGCGGCAGTCGTCCCAAAAGCATGTTATGTGAGTTTCTTGAACATTTTGGGAACAGAATTTGGCTTACCCTATTTTGTTTTTACCAGCTATTTGTTAGCTTAGCAGAAATATAAACGGTTATATGGAAATGATAGCATAATATGCCAAGTAAAACAGACTAATAGCACAATATTCCTGCATACAAGTCTGTGGATTTTAGATAAAATTTTG
Source organism: Eilema sororculum (assembly GCA_914829495.1). Classification (NCBI taxonomy): domain Eukaryota; kingdom Metazoa; phylum Arthropoda; class Insecta; order Lepidoptera; family Erebidae; genus Eilema; species Eilema sororculum. The sequence goes on along the minus strand of OU618545.1, from coordinate 6,286,700 downwards.
TTATATATAATAAAACCCCACTGCAGTAATTTTTAACAACATATTTCAGTGTCGATTTTTATAATGCTGATATTATATAGGTAAGATACCAAATGGAACTCTCAATAAAGACATGATCACTCATCAAGATCGATTCTTACTAGGGAACAAAGTGGTCGGACATACATAGGTACATAGTAGATACAGCCATATCCCTACATAATTCTCTAAATTCGGCTTTGCCAAGTACCTAGCAAAAAGGACTTCGTCGGTTAGTAAAGAGGAAATAATGCATATTAGATAGATTCTTCAATATTTTATATAGGTTAGTACCTGCTTTGCATTCTCTATAACATAACCTGTACGTGTATCCCAGAAGTTTCTCCTGACCGAGGTATAAAATATAGGAGTCGCTATTATTTTATCAAGTATTTTTTCAGGGTTCTATTTGTAGGTAACGGAACACTTCTTCACACTTCGTAGTTTATAAAACTTTATATTCTGACTTGGAAAAAATTATCAAACAAAATCCCAAGGAACAGAAATTCCAAGATTTTGCGATAGATAGAAAATAAAGATCCATCAAACGGTCTCAAAGAGTCCAATCATACTGCCAAGCCACCCTTTCATCAAAGTGTCAGGGTCCAGACGCTCCAAACAATACTGTTTCTCATAATACATTATCCTGACGCCTTTCAACGAAAATTTCTCTGTCACCCCTGCATTGCTTGCGGTTGAAAACACATATTATCGATAGCATCGCGACACGTCACTTTATCTACCAACAAAACGCTTCACGCACGACTAATTTAAGAAGTTTTGTGTACATAGATGGCTTATTGAGAAGAAACAACAAAGAATACTGAAGCTACCCAGCAATGGTGTGTACTATCTTTGAAGGTGTCGAGTTTTAGAAGCATCATGTGTTGTTACTTGGTGTAAGAAAAATAGATAGGGAAGCTTAGGGTGCATATTTGATCATTTTTGTTGGTAGGTATAAAGTTGTCCGTATTGAGGTGTTACGGTGATGGAATTCGGAACATCCTGATTTCCCGTGTCAGAAATGTACGAAGGGTGTTATTTTGATACATTGAACAATTTTGAAACAGTTGGAGGGTTACTGTATTGAAATGTTCAACGTTATTTGGTTTATTCCGGTTATAGGAAGAAAAAATATTGATGTTTTCGTGTTATTTTACAAGATGTTATTTAACTTGCTTTGAACGTATTTTTTGGGTAAATCTTGCAGCTCGAATTTGAAGCAGATATTATCCTTAATCCATTTTGAAGATTTTGTTGTGACACGGTAGTTTTGTGGATATTACTGAATTTAATTAAGTATATGACGCTGAATATACCCCGGAAGGTTGAGGCGACTTAACATCCACATTTCACCAGTCATTTTATTCGGTCCCACGTAACAGGGGGTGAGCCCATTTTTGTATTAGGTATATTATGTAAGAAGGAAATGGAATGGAAATACAATCCATACTAATATTATAAATGCGAAAGTAACTCTGTCTGTCTGTCTGTCTGTCTGTCTTTCTGTCTGTCTGTCTGTATGTTACGCTTTCACGCCTAAACCACTGAACCGATTTTGATGAAATTTGGTATAGGGGTAGATTAGACCATGAGAAAGGACATAGGTTATGTTTGGTCGCGATAACCGACATCCACGCGGGCGGAGCCGCGGGCAAAAGCTAGTGTATTATAATTACAAGAAAAATAAGCTTATTAAGAAATGCTGTAACGTGATAATGTATCTTCTTTGATAATGTATCTTTGCAAACTAAGTTCTAGAAGTTTTAGCAAAATACTTGAGTCGTCCATGTTTAAGTGGTTCTCGTTGAGATCTCAGTACCAGACGTCTGTGTAATCAAAGATCGGAAGTTGAGAGTTGAGAGTTTTCAAGTGCAATTTTAATGGCATTAGAAGGAAATTTGTGTAATCAGCTAAGTTATTTGCAATACCAAAGCTTATACATCTCACTCTCTGATCAGTTAACTTTGTTTTTTCATCTTTCTGCCAATAAGTATCAGAGAACATCTAAATATAATTACTGAGAATTTTGACCCACTCCATACACCCAAGATGATAATAATATCACGACAAAATGATCTGCAATTATAGGGTTACAAGATATTCAGTTACTTAACCCCATGCCATATGCACCACCGGCTTACCTACCCGTCACTTGTTTTATTCCTAACCTGCCCTAACAACCTAATCCTGTAATGGGTTAGGTTAGCAAAAGCAAAATTGATAGCGGTGATGAAAAACGGCTAGGAATAAATAAAAATGGATCGAGTCAGGCTAGGAATGAATCGAACAGTTATCTGAGAATTTATGAACAACGACGAAACTGGGTTAGGTTAGGAATAAACCAAACATGTCACCAAAAGCCAACAACAAAAGTACTAAAACAAAACCATACGATTCATAATCTGTTACAAATGGTCAGAGTTTTATCTCGTTTCTTACAATAATGGTCGTAATAAACAAGGGTATTTGTTTTAATGGCCTTCCGATTATCGGCCGAGGCGGTGATTACTCTCCGGGGCGGCCGAATTTATCGGGCCCAATTGAGCGCTCTTTATATGTCTTTAATTATATTGGTCTAAGGATTGTAACCTCAGGGCACACAATGAAGTCACTCAAATTTTAGCTTTCCAACCAAAAATTTGTGGCATTTTGTGTACATTGTGTATCCTCTAACTCCTTTCTTTTCAACGTTGCAAATAATAATTTTCATTAAAAATGTAACACTCACCGGGATATTTACCATGTTCATTATTTTTATTTGCTAACCGATATTTCGGCGCTGTTTCAAGTACACCGTGATCATGGCGCTTGAAACCGCGCTGAAATATCAGTTACCAAATAAAAATAATGAATCAATGACCATGTCAATCTTAAATCATACATAATAATTTTTATTCAAAAACTGAGTCGCAGGCACCCCAAATAGTTGAAATCTTAAACAATCCCTTTTTATTTGAAAAAATAAATCAAAATAGGACTAGTATACTAGTAGTTATGAAATTACTAATATTTCTAATAAACCTGTCCAGTACAGCGTCGAACACAGCGTTGCGACAACTTTGATAGAGATTTATCATTGGTCGATCTCAAGTGACGTCAGCCAGTCCACAACCAATGACAATCTCTATCGAGACTGTCACACTCGCAGCGCTGTGCTCGATACTGTATGCTTATATATATATATTGCTTTTGTTGGTCGGTAGTGTAATGATGAATGAGTAGGACCTTTCAAGTGTAAGGCCGACTCCTTAACCAATAAGCCACCGACGCTTCAAAACTTTGTTACGCAATGACTACAAGCGACTGGGCGTTAAGCAATGACCTTGACAAAGATATAGAATATTTATTATTCCGGTAACAAGTTCCTTTCGGGAAAAAATCCTATCTCAAACGTGAACTTCATACAGATGAGGATAAAAACTAGTTGACTGTTATATAACGCCGCACATCTTATAGAACCTCTCGTTTTTGGGCCTAAGTACTCACAAGTGAACCCTGTTAATTCAATACTACTAGGGTGGCCACAAATAAGGACATATCCCAATTATTTAAATACGTAAAATCTGGTACAAAACTCTACTAATGTCAGAAATTCAAACTTTTGCCATTTTTATAGTGCGGATATCTCCCTCGCAAAACCCCTTCCCCCCACGGAGTTGGCGGGTGTTAATCGGACTCAAATCGACTAAAACCGCATACCGTCTTGTATCATTCAGTTGTTGGAAGTGAGATTGAATCCGGGCTAAATTAAAGCCATCTCTGGTTTCACAACGGGCCCCTCAATTTTTACCTTCCCGCATCCTTTTCTAAAACTAAAACCTATTAAGGCTGCCCATTTTACAGGTAGCGGCATTCCATCAAATATATGGCGGATTAATTCATTCAGTTCACAGGTGTGGGACGTCGGGGTCATGTATAGTCGACAATTACTTAGGAAAAGTATTAGTTACCGACCACGACCGTTAAGAAACTACGCCAAGCAAACAGGATCCTTTTACTACCACACCACTTAAGGGTTGCGTGGGAAAATAACGTAAGAAAATGTGGGGTCCCAGTGTTAGCGTGAAAATTAAATGTGACCCAATTCTTTTCACTTTTTACAGCCTATCTGTAATACTAGAAAAGGCTGTAAGAACATAGCATCTAACGCATAGAGTAATATATAGATGGTATGTGCTATATGGGGCGTCGCGCTCAGGCCGCCCTGCCTGGGTTGTCGTATCTACTCTATGCAATGAACTCAATTGTGAGGAGCGTGAGGATCCTGCTCGAATCTTGACGTAGAAAGTTTCAAAATGATCTTAGCACTAAGGTATTAAAAGCAAGCGATATTTTAAAGGTTTATATTGGTGTGTACCAAATATCAACAGGAAGGGGAAAAAACCAAGGAATTACAATCATTTTGAGCACTTTGTTGATCAATATCTTTCTAACGCTGATTATACAAACATACTTTTCACTGATACCGGCCAATAGCATCGATGAAAAGTAAAATGCTAGACTGTGGTAAATCAAGTAGCAAAAGAGTAGTACTATGTAGGCATATTGTGATATACTCGCTGACAGTGAAACCCCGCCTTAGGGTTGTGGCGACAACACAGAAAACGCTAGTAATTTACGAAGTAGTAGTTGGTACCGCCTAAGGAAACGGTTTATTATCACCGAGAGGCCGAGGAGACTCCAACATACGGCTTCATCAGACACTTTATGTTCAACTTGTTTATTTATAGAAATGCTTATTGTACTACTGTTTATGGCTGTACCTACCTATTGTTTTTATGATGATATAACTCACACAACAGATTGTGTGTGATTTTAGTACGTAAAGGGTATAATTTCAATATCATTATTTTAAGTATGACATAATTTTTATAACGATAATAGGAGTAAGATTACAATAATTCGTTTATTCTTAATATGCCTATTTGTTGAGTATGACACTTTGTACAAAGGTACGAAAGTCACTTTACATCAAACCTTTGAGAATGCCGTGAGGCAAAACCGGTCAGGTGAAAAATAAAATTAAGTGGAAAAGTACAAAGTGTCTTACTCAATATGTGTAGCTGATTCCATCAAGTGCCGTATAACAACGGTATAAACAGTACGCCTATTTAAATTATTATAGCAAGAGTAATATATATGTTCTTCTTTGCTTGCTAGTGATATTAAGAAGAGGGGACATTACAAGCCTATATTTACGGAATTACTACTCCCTTGCATTGTACTTATTTGCTAATAATTATTCAACAATTAATTAAATAACGCTTGACGGCAATAGGAAGAACCTACTGCCCTCAAGAGTTATTTTACGTGGGACGGAAAAGCATATTTGTCAAAATGTGCATGTCAATACACCCCTGCATACCTCTTTGGAGATATACATAACACAACATAGTATAAACTCACGCCCGTATTCCCCGAAGAGGTAGGCAGAGGTGCTGGCACCCACATTTCACCAGTTTATTTTTAGGTATAACTTCGAAAAGCATCGAAAAGTCATTGGTGTGTGCCATGGTAAACAGGCGTAAAAATATGTAGGTATTATGTCAAATAAATAAAATAAAAAATCACAACATCGAATAAAATCACGTCACATCAGGACAGTAAGTTAAAAACTACATAAGTAAATACATACATTATATACATACATATAAGCAAGCCTGTTTCCCATAGGGGTAGGCAGAGATCACGGATCTCCATTTAAGTAAACTAAGGGCCGGCCGGTTCGACCAAACGCGAGTAAACTTTATTCCTGGAAAAAAGAACAAATATGTGGGTGGTATTGCCTGTTTATTCTGGGAATAAACTTTATTCGCGTTTGTTCGAATCCATATCCATACTTAATATTATAAATGCGAAAGTAACTCTGTCTGTCTGTCTGTCTGTCTGTATGTTACGCTTTCACGCCTCAACCACTGAACCGATTTTGATGAAATTTGGTATAGAGGTAGATTAGACCATGAGAAAGGACATAGGCTATGTTTGGTCGCGATAACCGGCATCCACGCGGGCGGAGTCGCGGGCAAAAGCTAGTGTAGTATAAGTGGTATAAAAAGAAAATTTAGCATTGTCCCCATAAAACAATTTTCTTCGGCTTTCGGTATTTATAAATAGGTAAATACTTACAATGAAAACTTTTAAAACTACTCGCTGCCGTAACTGTGGCTCACCCAGCCGAGATGACATTCATCCTTACTCGCTAAGACAGACTTACGTTATGACGTAGGTACTTGAAGTGGATGGGATCTACCCATCCACTTCAAGTTCTTACGTCGTAACGTAAGTCTGTCTCTAAACTGTACTTTAAGTTAGTAAATGGCTGACTACTTACTTACTACATACTTGAGACCTAGCTTCACCGAATTACGATATTACAATCATTGGTGATATATGTATACCTAATCTGTTAGGCCACGTTCGTCTTTGATTCTCTCTAGGCGGTAACCGTTTAAAGGAAATTATGTTGTAGAAAAATGTGACTCCATCCTTCTTCTATTTTTAGAGTACGAGTAGGTGATGAAATGATTTTCATACTTTTGGCACCCACTACTCAATTTTCAATCAAACAAATAGGTATTAAGATGGCGACTTATCAGGTATTTAATTATTCTATTATTTGTTAAGATGATCCGGCGAACTTTATACAGCCTTCGTACAGTCATTTTTTTACGACCGCGTGGCGTCAGATCCCGTTCCCTTCCTTCCTAAAAAAGCTGCTTCAAAAGTTGCGTAGTTTTGAAGATTTAAGCATATATTTAGGTGATCGAGCCTATGCTTGATCCACCTATGAGATTACCCCTTAGAATTTCATACACATTCCTCAAATACTATTTTTAAGAAATTAGTGCGAACCACGTTGATAATGTCAACAACCTTAGTCAATCATTTATACCATTATAGCTGTATAACTAGGTCTAATAATTATCAAAGTTTGATATTTAGACTAATAAGACTGATAAATTGTAGGAGGAAAATTGATCTCAAACAGTCCTAATATTGTTTTGCCACATAAAACTAATGACTGAATTAAGTTATTTTACTTATACAAACATCCGCCCTAAGCTATACACAGTACGCCTTGCCATCGCCGGCAGATTTTAAACACCTCTCACAGGTGGATCAAGCATAGGCTCGAACACCTAAATGACAACGTTTTCCCCCCGAAGGGTAGAAAACGTATAGGTATTTAGGTTTCAGCCGTAGCTTGATCCACCAAACTTTCCGACCGGCGACGGCAAGCGGAAGACAGGCGCAAACAGACATTTAGGGCGGGAACACACACTGCAAGTAGGTAAAATTCTAAGGGGGTAATCTCACATGTGGATCAAGCTACGGCTGAAACCTAAATATACGTTTTCTACCCTTCGGGGGGAAAACGTTGTCATTATAGGGACGGACAGACAGCGATAGCGACTTTGTTTTATACTATGTCACAGAATAGATAATAGTACTGGCGACTATGTATTTGATGATAGTGATGATGCCCTAATTTCAACATTTCGGTTGCTTTATACTAAATAAATTGTGACGTAAAACGCTGTGTTGCTTCCGACAGTTTTTTTATACCACTTACATGGCAAACAAGTACACGGCCCACTTGATAGAAATATTAGATTGCTTACATGTATTACTTTGATTTAGAAAATATAATCGATCATTATAAAAAGCTACAATTTAGTTAACTTTACATTACAAGCCGTTTTTTCAAATTTAATGAGAGTATTATATTATACTATATGTTTCGTATTGTGCTTACCTACCTACAAGTATATTATATCTAATAATGATAATACACGCTATTAACTAATTGTTAATTCATTATTCATGCATACACAATACGAACGATAAAAAGATAAATTCTTAACTTATCTCTAAGTTTACTAGTCTCTCTTATTGGTTTTGTTTTTTTTACATTCAATATTATTCAATTTTAAAAACACCTCTGAACCTTTTTTCTACTTCGTTGGGGCCGGCTTTCTGACTGAATAGGAAAAGGGCGAACTTTGATATTTTCCGGGAGGTGACTGCCAATCTGGGCCTCGATTCTACTAAAGCAAAACTATTGTCAAACCACAGAGATTGCAAAAAGCGGCAATACATTATAGACTTTAAAGTGATGCGGTTAAAGTTCAATATTAAATAACTGTTAGCAGAGTGAATAAAAGAGTGTAATGAAACTTTTGTCATTTAATTTTGAACCTTAGTGTATAGAAATAAAGTCTAGACTTTAATACCGCTTTTTGCAATCTCTGTGGTTTGACAATAGTTTTGCTTTAGTAGAATCGTCTTCACGACCTATTGGCAATATTATAAAGGTAAAATGTTAAAAAAGTTTGGTACAGCCTAAGAAACCTAAGCTGTATAGATATTTTAAGAATTTATATCTGTTTGCCTAGCGTTTTTTGCTACAATCATGAGAACAATTAAACAGATTTCAATAAACTTATCGTATGTAATGGACCGCTAATAATCTGGTTTAAAGTACCTACACCTGTTACTTTTAAACCGTAGTTTTAACTATAATTATTACTTATATAAAACTAGCTTTTGCCCGCGGCTCCGCCCGGTGGATGTCGGTTATCGCGATAAAACATAGCCTATGTCTCAAGGTCTAATCAACCCTTATACCAAATTTCATTAAAATCGGTTTCAGTGGTTTAGACGTGAAAGCGTAACATACAGACAGATAGTCAGACAGACAGAGTTACTTTCTCATTTATAATATTAGTACGGATCTTCAAAGAGTTTCAAATTAAACCTTGCCCAGGGTTCTTGTTTGTAATCTAAACGGGGAACCCTAAATATACGATACATAAGCAGCAAACGATTTCAATCGCACACATTCAGTTCTCATATTCACACCACACTGTATAGTTCACAATGGCGAAAGAGTTACATTATTTCGACTTCAATGCTATTTCTGAGCCTTTGAGGTACATTCTGTATTATACAAATCAAAAATTCAAAGATGTCCGACACGATAGAAAGACCTGGCCGGATCTCAAAGTAAAAGCATGTAAGTGATAATATCCTATATCCTACTTAATATTGTAAATGTGAAAGTCTGTGAAGGTGTTTGTTATTAATCACACTCTCAAGGCTGCATGTATCTGCTTGAATTATTGTACAGAGATAGACAACATTCTGGTTTAAAATATAGGCATTTTATTCCGGGAATAGGTTCCCATGGGTTGTGGGAATGTGATCAAAATTTCTTGCGGACAACAGCAAATTGTTGAATATTTTGTACGATCGGTTTGAACTGTGAATGTGAATTATTACGGCCATTTAAATTGTGGTGTACTCAATAATGAGTTGGTAACCTTGGCGTTTGATTGATTCAGTGTATGTCAATGTTCTAACCATGTGTTTTGTTTGTATTATAGCAGATACATGATGATTTCATATTATGTCATGTCATATCATGTCAAGAAAATTACCTATTAAACTTAAAATTATCGATTCAATTTATTGAATATACTAGACAAATAAACTACAACATTAAATTATGTAATAGTATGGTGTTTGTTCTTCAATTAGGTATAGTAATGTGTTAGCATTAATGCTATTGATATCAATAATAATCATAATTCTTCGTCTTGACCTCGTGCAGGAAGGCTATTGGCACCGTTAATGGAAAATTATAATCAATCAGTAAAGCAAGAGTACCTACAGAGGGAAAATGTACTACAATACGAATCAGTAAGAGTTAAATAAAACCAAATATTGACATATGGTCGTAACAGCTGACGCTACTGTGTCTCACGTTAGACATGGTACTCTACTTATAGTAGAGTTAAATGAACCCACTGGTAGACACACTCCCAGTGCCCGCCTCTCACAATGCTGGGACGCTTTGGCCTACTGTTTCCTCGCTGTGTATTATATGGTAGAGTTACCAAAGGTCAATTATTAAAGTATTAACTAGTAACAACGTACATGAATCTATTCTATTTAATCTACACCAATAAATGGGCTATAATCTAAACCACTTAATTTTACGTATATTGATACTCTAAGTATTATACATATTTATAACAATGTAAAATTAAGTCTGTCTGTCACGCTTTCAAACCATAAATAAATAATTTCCGTACCTAATTCATTATTATTATTTATGAACAAATAAAAGTAAGTCCTACGCGTCTCTGAATTTTCAAAGTTAATTAGCCAATAGTTGAATTTTTTTTTTTCAAAGTTACTAAAAGACAGGAGAATGAAATGATTGTACTTAAAGACCTACCGCGAGCACCTCACCGCTCCTTGGTACATGCAGTGTGGCGGGGGACGCGGTACAAAAAGAGAAAGAAAACGCATAAGACAAGAGCGAGCGAGATACCGTCACAGCGCAAGCGGTCGGCTAGTATGGGCACCTTTTTAACCCCCGACGTAAAGAGAGGGGTGTCGTAAGTTTGACGTGGCTGTCTGTGGCATCATAGCTCCCGAACGCATGAAGCTATTTCAATTTAGTTTTTTTTTGTATTAAAGGTGACTTATATGCAGGTGTTCTTAGATATGTATGATAAAAATCGGTTGCGCGGTTTAAAGTTATGGGGGTTAAAATGGAGATGGGTAGTGTCGGGGGTTTTGAATTTCTAATTGAGTCATGTGAGGCTGCCCATATTGTACCTAAGACTTATTAGAAGGAAGTGTCATTCAGAAGTGGAAACGGAACTACCTGTAAAGTTAAAACGGGGGACACGTAAAATAGCAAATGTATCGAGAGTTCGTATTTGAATTATGTGAACGTTGTATTCTAATCTTAAAAACAAGATAGTGGTTTGCTGGGTACCTACTCGGTAACAGATAATAAAACGTTGAGTGTGTTATGATTACTTATGATTAAGTTTCAATATCAGCTTCGGGTGGTCTGATTATACGTCACGAGACTAGTCTAGATAACATTGTTATTGGTTTTGATAATAATTGATCATGTTATTTTTAAACTATCGCGGTGTATACTCATAGTTTATAATAGTTAGGGACTTCACGCGATAAATTTTGGAAAACTTACTTTTGACGATGTTTTGGGTGGTCAAAATTTCAAGTCTGTAGGTCCAGCGGTTTAGGCTCTGCGTTGATGAATCATTCAGTCAGTCGGGATAAGTAATTTTATATGTATAGATAGATAAATCCTGTTTCATTAGAACGTGTTTGCGTATTAAACTTTACTAAATGATTACTTACGTCAAGCGGTTGGTTTACAGTCAAACCCGGAACCATAACAAGCTTAATGATACGCTGTGTAGACAGCTTGGTAACAGACAACAAACAACACGCCGGCCGCCGGGCTTGTCATGATTAGATTTCCATTATCAGTAAAACTCTAGGTGGTCACATTCCTCATCGCGAGTTAAGCCTTGTTAAATAACATTATTTTTAAATCACTTTATTTGATAACTTTGTTTGGTAAATGTTGTTTTCTTTTAAATGTAATTTTTCTTCAATATGAATGGGTTATCTAGCATCTGGTTTAATTAAGGAAATGCCATCATTCTTCTTATCTGCTTCAGTAACATCCACATTATAAATTCAGGCGTGTGAATCTCTAAAGGGGTATTTTTTATACCACTTAGGTAGCAGACGAGCATACGGCCCACCTGGTGGAAAGTGCTTACCGTGGCCTATGGACGTAACAACACCAGGGCCATTACCCTCATGCTGCCACCCTGAAGAAACGTTCTAATGCCCTTCTTGAAGAACCCCATATAGTAGTCGCTTGGGAAAACCACGGCAGGGAGTCCATTCCACAGCTTGACCGTACGTGGGATGAAGTTCCTTTCATACCGCACGGTGCGCACCGTTTTTGGATGCAATTTGTGGGGATGAATTCCCTGCCTATTAACACCCACAACCTATCAACTATGATTGTCTGATCAACGTAATAGGGAGCGATTCTATTGCCATCAAGTGGGCACTTATACATGCATATTTGAAAAGTTAAATGACAGTAAAGCAAACTGGTTAATTGTATAAGAAAAGAAACAGCGGGATACCATCTCTGTAGTCAGAGTAGACAACCTGCCATCTTTTTCTTTGCTCGGCGGCGACGCAAAGTGCATCTAGCCCCGGGTCTGGGGAGGCCCCATACTCGGGGCTAGATGGGAACACTATGGTCCTCTCAACCCGTAGGGGGCCATTTCGAAAGAGTTGGTCTTGGGTCTGCCAGGGTGCGAGAGATATGTTTCCTGCATTCTCACCTCCGGCAACCAAAGACCCAAAGACGGCGTGCGTTTTAGTCAGTTCGAGTCCGACATAACTACCTCCACCAAAAACTGCTTCTACACTGGAACAGGTTAAGATTCCCCCAATCCTATTCGGACCGCAGTCTTTTTTAGGTCACGCCATTAACTTTTTAATCACGGTGTGGGGTACACATATGCGTTTTACACTTTACATTATATTTGCTACACAGATGATACACATACACAATATATTATATAAATTTATGTTCACACTTATAATACACAAACATACATACAATAATAACATAATATCTATATTACCTATATACACAGTTCATATTTATTTATTACACCAACATTCCGACACAAAAGTTTCGTCCTTAGTAGCCAACTTTTGTGTCGATAGTGTCGTGCTATGGAAACGCGCACTGAATGAACGAGGGAACTATTTCGTAGACGGGTTGACCGGCCGGCGACGCTGCGCCAGCGCCGCGTGGTGGCCGCTCCCGAGTTTAGTCTAGCCACACCTTATACACGGTACACTGTGTCGCTCGATGCAAATATTTTCCACCGCCTACCGTGTATTGAAAATTGTTAATTGTAAAATATTACAATAGTATAATATTAGAATAATATTGACTATATGTGTTTCGCTTCTTATCGCTGTGCTTTACTCGCTATTTTACTTCTTGTGCGTTACTCCTATCTAACTTCTGTGTTGTGTGTTCTGTGCTTACTGACTATTATATCTCCTTTCAAACTTCTATGAACTTTTATTGCTGCCAACCGTGAGTTCCTACCTACTTTACACCGCGGATAAATATAATATAGTGGAAGCCCACTATAACTGGTGACCCCGAACTGAACAATACAATGAGTGATAGCAGCAGCGATGCAGCCCATACAGCGGCTTCAGGCGATAAGAATGTTACCATGCGAAGGAAAATGAAAAAGTTGACCATCGCACCGTCCCGTCCGACAATCAAGGTGGCTAAATTCTCTGCTGAGGACCCAGAACTATGGTTCGCACTTTTAGAGGGCCAATTTGAAACCCACGGTATTACTGAGGACAACATTAAGTACAGCACCGTCACCACCAACCTGGATATACAGCACGCGAAGACAGTGAAGGATATCATTTTGAAACCTCCTGTCAATAACCGGTATGCTAAGCTCAAATCCGAACTCCTTCGTCGTTTATCAGCCTCACAGGAGATGAAGGTGAAGCAGCTGCTCACCCAAGAGACTCTGGGTGACCGCAAACCATCCCAATTCCTGCGGCACCTACAGGATTTAGCCGGGTCGTCCGCCACCGAGGACATAGTTAGACAGATTTGGAGCAATCAGCTGCCTATCGGGATACAGACTGTGTTGGCGTCCCAACCCACGCACTCACTGGAACAGCTAGCAGATCTCGCAGACCGTATCCAAGAATTAACGGCACCTCCCGTGGTCGCATCTACGGCAGCAGCGAGCAGTAGTACATCGAGTGAAATAGCAGAGTTGAGGACCATGGTGGAAAAGCTCGCAATGAAGATCGACGACCAGTCGCGTAGGCATAATCAGCCACACGACCGTTCCAGGCAGCAGCTACGACGAACACCTTCACGATCCAGATCCAGGTCCAGATCCAAGGCTAGCTACGAGAAGTACCCAATTTGTAGGTATCACTACAGGTATGGATCTCGGGCCCATAATTGCATCAAGCCTTGCGACTTCAACAAGGCGGGAAAAGACACGGGCAGTCGCTAATGGCGACTGACGATTGCCCAGCTGTTACCGGTCGCCTTTTCGTCCTCGACCGCAATACGCAAATGCAGTTTCTAGTGGACACCGGGAGTGATATGTGCGACTACCCACATTCTGCACTTCGTGAGCGACGCTCAGAAACCGACTTTCAATTGTGCGCGGCCAACGGTACAAATATAGACACTTATGGTTACATAGAACTCAACTTAAACATAGGTCTCAGACGTAACTTCCCATGGCGTTTTACAGTCGCGAATGTAACGAAACCAATAATCGGAGTTGACTTCTTATGTCACTACAATTTAATTGTCGACTGTCGTAATCAACAGTTAATTGATAACACTACGACATTGTGTACTAATGCTTCTATTGCCAAAACTAATATTTATTCTGTTAAGGTTGTATCCGGCGACACAAGGTACCACGAGCTACTCGGTAAGTTCCCCGAAATTACTCGCCCTTCTGGCACACCTTGGTCTCCAAAGCATGACACTGTACACTACATACGCACCACACCTGGCCCTCCCATTTACTGCACGCCCCGCAGACTCGCCCCAGACAAGTTGAAGATAGCCAGACAAGAATTCGACCTCATGCTAGCTAATGGAACAGCGCGCCCGTCCGAAAGTTCCTGGGCTTCACCCCTGCACCTAGTGCCTAAACGGGATAATGGTTGGAGACCGTGTGGCGATTATAGGATGCTCAACGCGCGGACTATACCAGACCGCTATCCTATAAGGCACATTCAGGACTTTGCCCACTGTATGGCCGGTTGTAAAGTTTTCAGCACAATTGACCTGGTCAAGGCTTACAACCAGATCAAAGTCCATGAGCCGGACGTTCAGAAGACAGCGATAACCACTCCTTTCGGCCTTTACGAGTTCGGATACATGAATTTCGGCCTTAGGAACGCTGGGCAGACGTTCCAGAGGTTCGTGGACGAAATGACGAGAGGGCTGGACTTCGTCTACTGCTATCTTGACGATTTCTGTGTGTTCTCTGAATCGCCATCTGCTCACGAAAACCACCTTCAACAGCTCTTCCAGCGCATGAAGGACTACGGCGTCCTGATCAACACCTCAAAATGTGTCTTCGGAGCCCCAGAGGTAACTTTTTTAGGGTATCAGATCTCCGAAGCCGGAACAAAACCCCTCACTTCCAAAGTCCAGGCCATACACGAATTTCCCGTCCCACAAACAGTCAAATAACTTAGACGTTTCTTGGGTATGCTTAACTTTTACCGCAGGTTCATACCAAACGCTGCGCAGGTTCAAGCCCCCTTAAACGCCTTACTTGCCGGGTCAGTAAAAAACTCCCACCCTGTCGACATTTTTGGAAGTACACTCGTTGCATTTAACCAGTGCAAAACGAGTCTCACAAAAGCCGCACTGCTGGCACACCCAGATTGCAACGCTAAGCTCGCACTGGTAACAGACGCGTCGGACTTGGCGATGGGAGGAGTTTTGCAACAGCTGAAGGATGGGAAATGGCAACCACTCGCGTTTTTCTCGCGGAAATTTAGCCCTTCGCAGCAAAAATACTCCCCCTACGATCGTGAGCTCTTGGCCATATACGAGAGCATTAGGCACTTCAGACACATGTTGGAGGCTAGACACTTCACAGTGTTTACCGACCACAAGCCCATCACTTTTGCCTTCCACGAACGTAAAGCCAATTGTTCACCACGCCAGTTCCGACACTTAGACTATATATCGCAGTTCACGACCGATATCCGACATATTTCCGGTAAAGACAATGTCGTCGCCGATACATTGTCGTGGGTCGATGAACTGCATAGTCCTGTAGACCTTGAGCAGCTTACAGCATCACAGGCTGCCGACCAGGAGGTACTAAAATTTGTAGATGGAGAATTTTCTCTCCGCCTACAGAAGTTCATACTCCCCGGCAGTAATATTACAATATACTGCGACATGAGCTCACCAACACCAAGACCTTTCGTCACCAAACCATTCAGGAAGCAGACCTTCGACAACCTTCACAGCCTCAGTCACCCTGGTGCAAAAGCCACCATCAAGTTGGTAGCTGAGCGTTTCGTCTGGCCTGGCTTACGAAAGGATTGCCGAGAGTGGTCACGAAAGTGTCTTGAGTGTCAACGCGCGAAAGTAAACCGTCACGTGTCAGCACCATTGGGCACGTTTGACCTGCCTCGCGCGCGCTTTGCGTTTATCCACGTGGACGTCATTAGCCCTCTACCCATATCCCAGGGCTATCGCTACTATCTGACGGCGGTAGACCGTTTAACCCGTTGGCTGGAAGTCACACCGATGACCGACATTACGGCCGAAACGGTCGGGAAGGCGTTGATATCGTGGATTTGGATGTCCAACGGATATAGTAACCGACCGCGGGCGGCAGTTTGAATCCGCACTTTTCCAGTACCTTGGAAAAGTGATTGGATTCAGACATCGCCGCACAACCGCGTACAGGCCGGCTTGCAATGGACTGGTAGAACGGATGCACCGTCAGCTTAAAGCGGCCCTGATGTGCCACGCGGACTGCAGTTGGGCAGAGAGCTTACCCCTAGTCCTTCTAGGCATAAGGGCCTCGTTCAAGGAGGACCTCAACAGCTCACCGGCTGAACTCGTTTATGGAGAACCATTACGTCTGCCCGGCGAGTTCTTTTCGACGCCTACCCCTGGTACAACGGACGTATCAGATTTTACCTCGCGTCTCAGAAACTTGACCTCTAAGCTCCGCCCTACACCTGCCGCTCGCCATGGCAAGCACAACATCTTCGTTTACAAAGATCTGTCTTCCTCGAGCCATATTTTTCTAAGGGATGATTCCTCAAGAGGTTCCTTACAGCCCCCTTATACCGGTCCCTACCCAGTGCTTGAACGAGGAGATAAAATCTTCAAGATACTAGTGAAAGGCAAAAGCGTCACAGTAACCATAGACCGCCTAAAACCGGCCTACCTACTTGTGAAACCGACACCCAGTACCACCCCTAACCCCCCACTACCCAATTTATCGGACCCGCTTCCACTACGGCAAAGTATACCAGATCCGATACCTGATAGAACAACCCGATCTGGTCGCCGAGTTCGATTCCCGGATTATTATCGTCCGTAGTGACGGCCTCTGGGGGGAGTGATGTGGGGTACACATATGCGATTTACACTTTACATTATATTTGCTACACAGATGATACACATACACAATATATTATATAAATTTATGTTCACACTTATAATACACAAACATACATACAATAATAACATAATATCTATACTACCTATATACACAGTTCATATTTATTTATTACACCAACATTCCGACACAAAAGTTTCGTCCTTAGTAGCCAACTTTTGTGTCGATAGTGTCGTGCTATGGAAACGCGCACTGAATGAACGAGGGAACTATTTCGTAGACCGGTTGACCGGCCGGCGACGCTGCGCCAGCGCCGCGTGGTGGCCGCTCCCGAGTTTAGTCTAGCCACACCTTATACACGGTACACTGTGTCGCTCGATGCAAATATTTTCCACCGCCTACCGCGTATTGAAAATTGTTAATTGTAAAATATTACAATAGTATAATATTAGAATAATATTGACTATATGTGTTTCGCTTCTTATCGCTGTGCTTTACTCGCTATTTTACTTCTTGTGCGTTACTCCTATCTAACTTCTGTGTTGTGTGTTCTGTGCTTACTGACTATTATATCTCCTTTCAAACTTCTATGAACTTTTATTGCTGCCAACCGTGAGTACCTACCTACTTTACACCGCGGATAAATATAATATAGTGGAAGCCCACTATAACGGATTCTTTTTTTGTTTACAGCACTACCATATGGCCAGTTTCCGCTGTATAAGGAAGGAGACCGTATACTCACCCAATCGCTAGCCATCGCGAAGTACGTAGCAAGAGGCACTGATCTCATTCCTGAGGATCCTTGGGAACAAGCTGTCGTTGAAAACATTGTGTGCACTATTTATGATTACTGGTATTGTAAGTAATTTTTTTATCCTTGACGTTTTAGTATCGTTCATTTGGAAAGGATCTATTGATACTTGGCAGCCCTGGTAATATCTGATGACTGGCTTTGAACTTTTCTCAAAGAGCCGGTTCGACCAAGCGCGAGTAATGTTTATTCCCAGAATAAATAGTCAATATGTGGGTGATATTGCCAGTTTATTCTAGGAATAAACTTTACTCGCGTTAGGTCAAAAGTACCATAAGACTATTACAATTGCTAACCTTGAACATACATATATGACGGATACCTGGAGCTGTCTCCACAATACACATACTACCATAATACTATCAAAGTATTGCAAATATAAGAAGTAAGTTTACATGTACTGACGCCTGTAAATCCCCTAAGGAGTAGGCAGAGGTATATTGACACCCACGTTTCGCCAACTATGACTTTCGGTCCCAAGTAATGCGATGCGGGCGAGCCTATTGCCGTCTAGCGGGTACTTTGTCTTGAACTGTATGTTTACTGTCTAATGGAGAACAGCCCTATCCCATAATCGCCTTTCATCATACTCAGAGGTAGAGATGGAGTGGTTCCATTTTATTCTACTGGTAACCAACACGGTAATCTATTCTACTCTACTTGTCTTTACTTACTGTTCTGTTTTGTGAAAAAATATAAGAAGTTAAAAAGTAAAAGTAAAAATGAAAAAGGTCTATATCGTCCGCTAGTTCATTGAGTATATGTAAAGTGCACGTAATCGCAGCTTTACCCAGTAAATTCGTCCTGTCATCATGAAATAAAACCCATACTTAAGTTGAAATACTGGGTGTAAGGGGAACGCTCCCGAAGCCGAAATCCCCTAGTAGTACTCCAGGTACACAACACATTGGCATAAAAATAAAATCGATTTGAACGAAAACACCCGGTATTGTTACTTGTTAAAAACATTAAATGATTGCTTATTTTTAGATGTAAAAGCATACGTCCAAGACCCTGATTTGGAGAGGAGGTATGTTTTAAAAAAGGATATACTTGACCATAAGATTGATTTCTACTATTCGAGATTTGAACAGCATTTAAAGGATCACGGAGGATTCTTCAATGGAAAGGTAATTGCCATCATCATATTAGAATTGTGTGCTAAATGGATCCCGGAGCCTTCATCTCGGAGCCCCGGGCAATATTTTTACGATTAATTTCTATTGGCGCTATTTACTTTTCCGGGGTGATTGCCATCTAATTAGCGCTAGAGCCTCGTTTTTCAATGTCAATCAGCAGGCACACTGGCTTGCAGACGAGGTAGGCTTGGGTTCCAAAGGTAAAGAAGGTAGGGCGCCTTTCTTTTTTCGTGCGGTAATACGCGGATACCTCCCCCGCCGGAGCCGCAAGGCGAGATTATGTCGGACTCAAACCGACTAAAACCGCACGCCGCGAGGGTCGTGGTGCTAGGCCGGAGGTTAGGTTGTCTTCGACATATCCCTCGCACCCCGGCTGACCCAGGGCCATCCCTTGCGGTCTGTTCATCCTCGGGAGGCCCCGACGACGGTGTCCGACTCGCCTTCGGAATGGGGAGGCGCGCTTCTCAGCCACCGCCGCCGTGGCCTGCTTCTACTGGGGTGACAGGCGGCTTACAGGCCCGCGCTCATGGGGGACGGAGGTCAGGGTAGGAGTTCCGCAGGACGTATCGGCAAGACCTTACTTTCCTCTGTCGGGAATCCTCACCCTGCCGTCTATCTTAATTTACCAAATCGCGATGTACGTGAGGACGAATATCGACCAATTTTTGAAATTTAGTGACGTGCACTCGTACCATACGCGGAATCGTGACAAACTCAAATCAGTAGCTAGGACGTTAACGAAATCTGAAAAGACGACTTATGTGATGGGGCCGACAGTCTACAATAAGTTACCAGCTTGCGTCACGTCTGCCCCAAGTCTTGTCTCCTTTAAAAGTCGATTGAAGCACTGGCTGATTGAGCAAGCTTTTTACTCGGTTGACGAGATGATAAATATGAAACCGTCAAAATGACCAGAATTGACATATTGTTATTAATTCTATTGTATTTTATTATTATTGACATCCTAAAATTGTTTTATTTATATATTATTTTAATTTGTGAATTGTATTAATTACTGACTAAGAAATCCAAAATTTGTGACTGTTTGACTTTGACGATTTGAATGATAATTACAAATGTTTATGATGTAACGGACACTATCCCACCTGTGGAAGCACGATTATCTGAGTTGACAAATGATGTTTTGTATACACTGAAATGTAATATTCTTACAAATAAATGAGTTATGAGTTATGAGTTATCAGTCAGTGCCCTCCGACGCCCGAGTTGCCCGCGCACGCGGGTGTCGCGATCTGCAGGTCTCTCTCGCTCAAACCGCCGGAAAGTAGGGTCCCCAGATACACCCATATACAAGTATGTGATGCGATTTATATTGATGTACTTAACCTTTAATTTTAGCTAACCTGGGCCGAATTCGTACTCTGCGGATTGACTGAAGCAAGCGAGCTATTTTTGGGTATAGAATTGGCGAAAAAGTACCCAGCAGTAGCAGCTGTGGTCGAAAAAGTAAGAAGCCTACCTGGAGTGAAAGAATACTTAGCGGCCAAAGGACCGTATAAAATGCCTTTCAATACTGTGCAACATAAAGGACTTGAGATTATAACTGAATTGAAGTAAAATCTAATTTGATATTAATTAAACTCAATATATAAAATAATAATCAAAAAAATTGTACTTTTATTATTTCCCATTTCGGAAAGGGTAATCTCAATATTGTATATAAATGTAATTTATGTGTATATAAAGAATAAAATAAAATAAATAAAAATAAAATAAACAATCAACATTCTGGACGGGATTTGAACCAGTACTTTGGCAAATACTCGGACTAACGGACCTACGTAGACACTTTTTGGGCATTAGAAATTCTCTTGTAAATTTCTAACTTGGGGAGACGCTGGAGACATTTACCGAAATTCTTATGAACTAACGGATACAATGCATTACGTTTGTATTCTTTATACAGTATAGTCCCATTCTGGATGTTGAAAAGTTAACCAAACGTTAGTATAGGTACTAATAACTTCAAAAACATAGTTAGTTAGCATTCCCAAAGAAACACAAAAACGTTTCCAAAGAGAAACCTCTATGGGCATCACTTTGCAGAGGAAGCACAAGCCATGGAGGTTTCTATTCGTTAAACTTCAAAACAAAGACAGCCATAGCACAGAATAGATAATAGTACTAGCGTACAGAACGGAAGCTCCCACCCCCGCGCAGATTTGATTTCCTCACCCCGCACGTTCGAATCAGAGGTACGATTAAAGGCACATAAAACAAGGGATGTGCCTTTCAAAGGTGCTTAGTACGATACGTCGATAGGTAAATGTTTACGATGGTGACCCTCTTTCCGAGACTTTGCCTTTAGCTTAACATCAGGCGAGGTGAAGTCAAATTGACGTGTCCAATATAAAAAAAAAAAAAAAAAAAAAAGAGCGAGAAGATCGGCTTACTTCGATTTTGTAAAGCTTCCTCTCTATCGCACAACCCACAGTTTGATTTAACCCTGAAATGCATGATTTTTATTTAAATAATTAACCGCAGCTGGGGTACCGGCTTCGACCGGGATTAAATTCGTTAAAAACCTACAAAACTGATTGCAGTGTGAGTCATACAATACTGAATTGAGAAATGATCAAGTCGGAGTGCATTACCAATTACCCTTCGTTTACACCAAAAACTACAATAACTAAGTTAAAAGACAATTATTTATCTGAACATACGCTCCATTTCGGACATTCACTGTAACATACTAACTGGATGCAGAAGGCGGAGGTTCGGGAGAAATAGCGCACATTGGGAGACTACCAGTTGATGAGTGAGAAAATATTAAAAAATAGAAAATATTACCTATTTCTGTGTATTTCTTTATGTGCTATACCAGATGTAGATTTTAATTAATTCTACAATAAATAAATTTCTAACACAATATCACAATCCAATCATATTATTTATTATTGGAATCACAAACATGTAGGTACAATAATGGTTTTTGCACAAATATTTTGATGGGTGGGTGTTTAGTGAATTATTGTAGCTTCTGCCAGTGACTTCGTCCGCTTTAAGATTGTATTCAAAGTATATACCTACCATTAAAACAGAACTTACAAAACGTTGAAAAGTTGCGACATACATACGTTTATTTGACATTGGATATTTGACTCCTTGGTGTAAACAAGGAGTCAATTGTCCCCCGACACGGCAACGCTTGGCTCAAAATATTACGAAGTACTTACTTATATCAAAGTTGCACTGCTAACCAACAAGACGTATTTTTACTTTCTGTAGGTATATTTTTTCGGCATTTTTTTTTAAATTTTATTAAGCATTAAACCCACATTGGAAGAAAATATAATTCAAATAGTGCGCAAACAATGAAAATTCATTTAAAAATGATAATAATAAATAGTTTCGTTTCGTTAACATTTATAAATAAATACCTACTGCAATTCCACATCAGTAAATGAGTATGCATTGAAGGGTTACATTACCCGTCAATAAAGTACGACATTATCTGTAATACATTTGTGCCAAATTAAATACGAAACTTCATAGACGTGAGTTTTGCAAGGTATAGAGTAGTTAAAACCGTTTGTATCAATAAAAAAATAAATAAATAAAAATACGGTTTTAGAATGTAGCACATTATCCCACAGTCAAGAAGGATTTTGCGCATAACTTGTGTGTATGCATGAATACAGGTATGTTTGTAATATTCTTTATTACCATAATTATCTTCAGAACCATTTTACGGATTTCAGTTATTGATTCAAATTTCAAATTAAAGGTATTCATCGCATAAGTTATTTTCATCCATGCAATAATAAAAAACAACATTTCTGTACCTAAGAACGGACATAAAATGTGAAAATAAAATTATTCTGACTGCGGTTGAAAATGTACCTATTAGCCCCATATTAACTGAATGAAAATGAAATTACTACCGCCTGCTATCAAACTTGTTTTAATTGCAGTTGTGTTTTTATTTTTTAATATTATTTAAAACTTTTGAATTATGATTTTATAGCAGAAAACGTAATTCTTTTAAGTACCAGATGTCAAACTTTTCAGAATAGCCGAAAATCTTTTAAAAATATAAAAAAAACATAACTCATTATCTATAAATCGAAGGTAGATGGAATTATCCTTATCCTTCAAATCGAATTATCAAATAATTGCAAAAGTTGTTATTAACAGGATATTGTCACATATAGCAATTCAGTTTTTATTTTCGGAACGTAAAAATGTCATAATCTGTGGATAGGTGTATGGCGAGGCCTAACATCGATGGTTTTACAGTACCTATTATTTACAAGAAACAGAATATTAAATGCTATAAGTAAAAGAGGTAGAAAAAGAAGTCCAAGACGAATTTTTTGCACGCTTACAGCAAATGGACAGAGGTAGTAGTCTTAACTGTGACGACGTAAGTATTTTTTTTAACATATTGAAATGAGACCCACATCATTTGACGCAGTATATTTTTTCTGATTCTAATGGTATTTTAAACCTACTTTCGCCATTTTGGCTACTAACAGCAATTACGTTTTATGCCATCGAATTATGACATAATATATTTTTTAGTCTATAGTGAATAGTGCCCCTGATATAAAATAGCATGGCATGGCATGGCTATGTGTTATCCCAGAAATAGGATTGTGGGTCATAAGATCAGAAGTCAGTCCGATCATAATTTTATGCAGCTGAAGTCGCGAGCAATAGTTAGTCTTTCATAGACACAATCGGTTTTAACTACTCTATTAAGATATCGTTATAGTAAGTGTTTTGTTATTGGTGTTGATTTGGTGGTTTGAGGGGACTAAAATGTATCGCCATCATTTTTTTTTTCGAATTGAAGACAAGGATGGAATACGTTTGTAACAACAGGATTGGCACCGTTGTCGGATGTGACGTAAGTCATAACATTAAGGGATAGAGCGAGAAAAATCATACTATCTCGCTCAAATATTGGTTACAACTTCAAATAATGCCAACCCTAACATTTTGAAGTCTCTCACACATCAACACTACCGTGCAAGTGAACGATCTACGAATGTTGTAATTACAATTCGAATTTTTCATACATTTTGTAGAGAGCTTCCGACGTGTGGCCATAGTTTGGACTTTCATAATTATTGATAAATAAATAATTGAAGTATTGTGTTATGAATGAACGATGATCTTATCATAACAAGGTTCACTTAAATACAATTAGAAAAGGTTTTACTGATCAAATCAAAAGTTAGGCATCAAAGTATAAGAATCTTACATCAAATGAGTTTCAGAACTCCCACTAACTTATCAATGCTGAGGTATCTCTAAAACTAAAATTAGGTCAAAGTTAGTAGCTACACAAATTGATTAGGACTCGAAGCCTTGTAATTCTTGATATTATACAAAATGCCAAGTATTTTTAGCTTGTAACTTATTTCTGCTCGAGCACTGTATCACGAGTAGCCCGATGTGGTGTTTCTTTTATTATACAAACTTACGTCATTTCAGTAACAGCACGGAATCTGACGAAAATACATAGTCAATTGACTAGGAACAAGGAAGGAGAGGAGAAACGATAAATATGTTCAACCACTATTACACTAGGCCTTCTAGTCCAGGTAGAAGGGGTAGGCCCAAGAAGTGCTGGCTTGGGGTCCGTCGTGGAGGGTGCAAACGGTCCCACTACCTTGGACGCCCAAGATTGTGCGAAATAAATATTTGTATACATGAATATGGGTATTTGCATTGGTCTAGTCGTGGCTCAGAGAGTACGTTAAGCCGTTGGTCCCGGTTGTCATACGAATATCTATGGCAGTCGTTACTGGTAGTTGGAGCCCTCTAAAAGACCAACAACCGGTCTAGCTGCTTTGGGTTGTGGAGGTCAGATGACAATCGCTTCACAGAAAATATCGAGGTTTAGCCAAATCTGCAGTTAGTCTGGTAAAGCGGACCCCAGACTCCAAACTGAAAACTTCGGATACGACTGGGATGAGAAATTACTACCATGTCAGCTCCATGATAAGACTATTCGCTTAAAATACCTAACGTCAAAATAAACAACGAGATGAATAGTTTGCTCGATAGATCTTTTTTTTTCATGCGGTAATCCCCTCGGATACCTCCCCCGCCAGAACCGGAAGGGGAGGTTATGTTGGACTCGAACCGACTAAAACCGCACGCCGACTGATGGTCGTGGCTTTTTCTTTTAGATTTAGTTTCGTTTAGATTTTCTTCGACATATTCCTCGCACCCCGGATGGGGAGGCGCGCTTCTTAGCGCGCCGCCGCTGTTACTCAAGCTTTTACTCAAATAAAAAACTCAAAATACAGATGAACTATTGTTATATCTCAGTTTAATAGAGACTTTTAATTACTACAATTAAAAGTAATAACTATGCTCGATAACAGACAACGCTGTAGTGATAGTTTATGAGGGCTTTGAACTATTATATAAAGGTTATTCGATGCACATCTGTAAGGCTGTAATGCTCATTTCGCACGTTAGAAGGAAGATAGAGGTTGGGCGGAGTCTGTCTCTAGAGAAATTGCCTGTATCCGGAGAGAAAAACCCACACCAGAGTCTTATCGGGCAATCAGGAGATATAAGCACCAATGATAGCGATAATATTAATAGGATAGGATAATATTAACATAGGTTGCTGTTTGCTCTTGTGTCTACTTAGTAACATAATACTAAAGCTAGATTAAAGACGAAAGGTCTCTACTATCACAGACCTGTTGTCCCTCAATGATACACTTGTTTAT
The DNA here is from genome assembly GCA_914829495.1 of Eilema sororculum. Lineage (NCBI taxonomy): Eukaryota > Metazoa > Arthropoda > Insecta > Lepidoptera > Erebidae > Eilema > Eilema sororculum. Next base: position 6,260,962 of record OU618545.1, on the reverse strand, counting down.
ATTACCTGAGATAAAATTAAACTATATAAGGGTTAAGTTAATCAAGCTTCTACTACCAGTCAACACTGTTCAGCTATGATGGGCAGTACTCTATCAACAATGGAGAAAGAACTTTACCATGTCGATCACAGTGATTTTACAGAATCTATAAGGTATATTCTACATTACACCAAACAGAAATTCAAAGATGTGAAACATAACCTCGAAATCGAGGTCAATGACGATTTCAAAAAAAGTAAGTAAAAGTGTGATTATTTCAATGAAATTTTTATAAAATTTATTATGCTAACTTTTGAATTCGAAATACATCAGGAAAAAGAAGAACTCAAGTGGGATTTGAACCCACGTCCTTTCCCTTACAGGGGAATGCTCTTCCAAGTTCCAACTGAGCTATTGAGTCACACCTGAATCACATCTCTTTATATCCATCTTTAAAGAAGAGCATTCCCCCTGTAAGGGGTCGTGGGTTTAAGTCCCACTTGGTTTCTTCTTTTTCCCGACGTATTTGGAGTGTGATTATTGTTTTGGAAAATTATAATATTGTTCATGCTGAACTCTGAAGCTGGTACCGCTTTTTGCTGTGTTATTTCTTACGGCTAGACCATATTCGCCCAAATATTTGTCATGTGAACGAACTGATGTAGCTATGATTCACACTATAAGCTGATGTGTCAAATCTCCCAAAAAATCATTTTTACTGCCATTAGCTTAGCTGCTTATTCGTGCTCTGAATTGATGTGAATCAAAGAAGTGGAACGCGATTCGAGTAAAGCCAGAACCTTGTACGTCAATCTATAGGAGTGTCAGCTTACCGGTAAAATTGGCTTAAACCCCGAAGGGTGAAACCATCAAGGCCCAAAGGCTAATGCCTTGATTACACTCACCGAGTACCGTGGCGAACAGTAACGTTGGCTGAGTGCGATGTACGTGTAAAATACTCATGTGCTTTTTTTTCGTGCTGAAATCCCCACGCATACCTCCCCCGTCGGGGCCAGGAGGGGAGGTTATGTCGGACTCGAAATGAGGAAAACCACACGCCTACTGAGGGTCGTGGTGTAAGGCCGGAGGTGAGATTGTCATCGCCATATCCTTCGCACCCCAGCTGACCCAGGGCCATCCCTTACGGTCTGGCCCTCCTCTGACCACGGTGTCCCCGACTCGCCCCCGGAATGGGGGGCCCCCGCCGTGGCCTGCTTCTGCTGGGGTGAAAGAGCATCGAGCATGGCCCGAGAGCACAGTCTCGCCATTCCACTTGGTGCATGTGATCAAGGCATAACTGGCATAACCCAAGAGTTATTATACTTAAGGTTTAACCTCTGGCTGTTGCGCATACCTTACTTATTTTTGTTTTAGCTTTGTCACGTGGAGAGGTTCCATTATACAAAGAAGGCGATCGCACTCTCAATCAAGCACTGGTTGTTGCTAAATATGTAGCGAGAGGCACTGACCTGATTCCTGATAGTCCTTGGGATGAAGCTGTCATTGAAAATGTCGTATATACTATTCATGATTACTGGTCAAGTAAGTGTAACGAGAAACAATATTATCATCATCTTTGTGATGACCCTAATGGCATCTGATGCTGCATGTTGGAGCTCGGGCTTGATTTTCCAGTTTTAGTTTGGTTTGTAACCCCGAAAGTAAAGTCTACATTCGACGTAGATTATGGAAGCGTCGGTAGCTTACGATTGAAAGGTCCCTGGCCATTACACTACCGACGTGAACCTACTTCAAGCACAAGCAATTTAGCTTAGCTGGGGGGGTTAGAGGGAATATTAGTAATTTCGGTTATAATATTCTTAAAAAAAAAAACCTTCGTCTGTTGATTGGCAGATGAGGTTAGGATTTAAAGATTTAAACAGGACCCCATACCCTTCCAGTTATAGTCTACCCTATAATTTTAAGAAATCATACCATCTACCTCTGTGGTGCACTGAGAGTGCGTACGACTGCTGTGCACGAAGTTGTGGGTTCGATTCCCACACGGGACAAAATTTGTGTGTAATCCATAAATATTTATTCTAAGTCTGGGTGTCCGTGTCTATGTGTGATTGTATGTTTGTAAAACCCCCCGCAATACAGGGCTAGTTCCCTAGCGCGGGAGTCGAGAAAAAATCATCTTAGCCTGCGTGAAAACTACGAGTACGTAAGTTATCATAGTTTTTTTTATATTTTTAGAGGTAATGGCATACATCACAGAAAAGGATCCTAACAAAAAACATGAAATGAAAGTAAAACTAGTAGGGGAAACAGTGGATTACTACTTTTCGAAATTTGATGAGCATTTGAAAAAACACGGAGGATTCTTCATTGGAAAGGTACTGTGTCCAATTGACTGACTAATATTTACTAAGTAGCATAAGTAGATGTCTAACAGACGAGGTATATACAATGGGGTCTCTTCTTGCCTAAATGTTCTCAGACTTAATCGAGTAACATAACATAACATAACATACATAAACTCACGCCTATATTCCCCGAAGGGGTAGGCAGAGGCGCTAGCACCCACATTTCGCCAGTTTATGTTTAAGTCCCAATGTAATAAGTGGCGAGCCTATTGCCATTAACCGGGCACTTACAAACCTGCGATAAATACACACATAACTTCGAAAAGCATTGAAAAGTCATTGGTATGTGCCATGGTAAACCTGGGATCGAACCGAGACCTCGTCTCAGCAGTCCATTACCCATTCCACTAGGCTACCGCAGATAATCGAGTAAGACTGTTGCTTATTTGTGTAGACTGGGTGGAAGCAGTTGCCCTCTGAATAATCAACTGTCCATCAATACTGATGACATTAAATGTCGATTTCAATATATATAAACAACTCGCGTACAATGAAGAATAATATATTTTTTATTTATTCCATTTGCGTGTTATGAACAGTTTCATTATTATCACTATCTTGAACTTGACTGTCTTAACCTTTTTGATATAATTGAAATGACCTTTAATGTAGAACAATTACTCAATTTACTAATGAACTATTATCAATATGTTATAAGCGTAATGATAATACTTAATCAATAAACTGTTGTAAATATTTTGTGAAACTTATTCTTTTAGTTATCAATATAATACTGCACGTAATATTACATGTATGAGTTCAAAAATAGCTAAGTAAAGATTTTGAAAAAGAAAACCTTAATTAAAATAGAAACACTCAGACCAATGTAAATCTTCTATCTATACTTTTATGTAATTGTAAATTGGAAATGTTTGTTCGCAATGGACGCAAAAACTACAGAAGGGATCTTGATGCGGTTTTTTTAAGAATGAAAGGTCTAAAATCTTACGTTTGTTTGATTGCAATCAAACAAACGTAAGATATAGGTCGCTGTGGGTTGCGGCCACGGGATCAGTATTTCTGTGACCCTGGTACATTGGCATGAAGTGCCAGGGTCACAAAAATTTTAAGGAACTTTATCTGGGTCGCGGAAACAGGAGTAGTGTATCCTAAACCTTTCTATTTCGAACTTAACGCGGATGAAGTCGCGGGAAAAAGCTAGTATGTTCATATATTTACACTGAGCAGGACTTGAATCTGGAACTTCTGACTTAACAGTAGATCACTCTACAGATACGCCACAAAGGTCATCGAAGTAAGCTAAGTCAAAAATGAAAACCCAAATGGCTCTTATGACCAGCCTTTGGGGTTTTCAAATATATACAAATCTATGACATAGTTAAAAATTAAATTGACACAATATATGTAAGCATTCACGTCAAAACTAACAATAATGTGATAATTTCAGCTGACATGGGTCGAATTTGTGCTGTGCGGTTTAGTTGAAGCAAGTGATTTATTTTTGGGCATAGAATTAGCGAGTAAGTATCCAATGGTAGCAGCCGTTGTGGATATAATCAGAAACTTGCCTGGAGTAAAGGAACACATCGCAACCCGGGGACCGTATACACTTCCCACAACTCCTAACGTAACTACAACAACAACTACGTAAGAATTCAAAAAATGAAAAGTAAGAAAAAGAAAATAGAACACCTCAGGAATTATGGGTTAGTTGCAATTCCCCAGAAAATTCTGTAATATCAAACAAAAGTAAAATTGAGTGAACAACGACTATAATGCAATTATTTTGCATAATAGTGGACTCACTTTATTTATTACTACTGTATTTTTAACCAGGTTTAGAAAAATATGTTAAGCCAAACAAATAAAATAAACAAAGTTTCATCACATTTGTAAAATTAGTTTCACTTTTGAATTAATTAAACCCTACATTTGCAAACTTCTGAAATATTAGGCAGAAGTGTCCTAGAATAATGCCTTTGGCTAACTATGTTCTTAGGTCCCGGAACTAAAAAGTTGCCTACAAACGGAACAAATGGATAAGTAATTTAAAAACACTCGAAACCGGAATGGCAGAATATGCTGTACCTTCACAACATGTTTACCATGTTTTGTGATACACCAATGTAAAAAAACCATGTTCACAAATAAAGATTCTTCTTATTCTTCTTACCGTCGTCCGGCTTATAATATACTTGGAGTATTTAACTAATATTGTCATTTATGGTTAATGATATTAATAGATGAAGGACAGAAGCAAGCATGCCGTTGATGCCTCTGCCTGTTCCATAAGTAGAAAAGCGTGAGTAGGTATATGTAGATATGTTAACAAAATTATACCGAGAGAAAGCTTTAGTCAGAGGACTGTAAATACCTAGAAGATTTTGGAATTATTGTAGAATAATATAATAAGTTTTTCACAATTTGATGTGACCACCTCAGACCGTTACGTAATTCAATATGACAATCGAGTATAAGAAATTATCTCTCTCAATTATTGGAGGCAAAAGTTTGTTACCAACAAACATTAGAAGTCTTTGTTCGAACGACAAGCGCTCAAGACTCAGACTCCAAAATTAGTTTTGTTCTAATTACTTTTCGAAACTTTACTTTTGGTACTCGTTTGCCGTTTGATTCGTAAACGTTTCGCCAGTTCGAGGTTACGATTGAAGTGTAAATGTGTCGAAGTATTTTATTAGATATATATTTTTATTTGTTTGTCTCTTAAACTGTCAATGAAGACTGAAGAAAATAAAGAAGGAGAAAAATATAAAATGCAAAACCTAAAACTCGTCATAGAGTTCTTCCGCATTGCAGATATCTTGTGGTGCAACGTCTCCAGTATACTGGCAATACTTTCAAGTAGTGTATCGGTAGATCCTTTCCGTTGATAAATCATCAAAAATAGATTTTTTCGTTCGGGAGCTATAGTATCATACACAGACACGCCAAAATTATTACATTTTTCATAAACCAAAGTAATCAAGTCATGGAAACAGTCCTAAAACTTGATTATATCAAATATTCGAAGAGTATACGATCGTTAACAACAACTATGTGGATCACGTTTCATATATTTTGTTTCAACCACATTCCCGACTCAATTTTGTAAGTCCCTCGGGCTTAAAAACGCTACTTTCTGCAGGTTTATGGAAACAATTTCTTGGTGAGATGACTGTTTTAATAAGCTCCCTTGTTAAGGCGAATAACGCTTTGTCCTCAAGAATAGTTTTGGTTTAGGTTTAAAGAATTTTATTCTCATAAAGACATATTATTACATCACTTACATGAGAACATAAATTACAGATTCATACAACAATATTCGTTGTCACACTAAAAACAGACACGTTCAGTACATTAAGATTATGTGTTTGGCTAATTGTTTCTTAAATACATTCAACGAGTTAATTCTTTTGAAGTCCGAGGGTAGCTTGTTTTACTGTAAGTTTTTAAAATAATGCATTCATATTATTTACACTTATTTATACGATAACAAACCATCTTATGCTTCTATCGCTACATAAGGACAGAAATGTAGTGAAGTTATTTCCATTACTATCTGTAAACTTTCATGCAAGCCCACCGGTTTTGAGTGCTTCTATCCTGTTCTTTTCATCCTTACCTTTTTGTCGTAGTTGACATGGTTATAATGTACCTTAACTTTTTTGGCTAGTATGCTACTAGTAGTATTTAATATATTTTGCAGCAGTATGAAGCAATGTAGGTAATTGTATTTGGCTTCATATGAAGGCGAATCTTGGTTGTATCTAAAACTAAGAAGTCTTTGAAAACTCTTAATTATCCCCAGTAGGCGAATTTATGTTGCAACATAGACCACGTTACCTACTTCCTGTTAACTTGAACGTAGTGTCAAAAAAAACTGTTTCAAAATCATAGCTGAAGAAATGTAAGCATATAATACAGCACTGCTTACTTCTATCGGGACATTTAGATATATAAAATAACTTGACTTAATTGACTACACTCAATTACTAAAATGGGATAATTCAAAATAGTACTTCCTAAATTACGTTATAAAGATTGTATTTGAAACCGATCCCTAGCACGTTAACTTCGCCTTAACTAAGACCCTTATTAAAATAACAGTAGACTACATAAGGGATGCAATATTTCAACCCCCGCCGAGATTATCAACAGGTGTGTTAACCCCACAGGATGTGCTTGTAAGTCATTAAGTTTATGACTCTGTTACCATATACCTACAGCGCGGATATTTTTTAATAGGAAGGTACCTAGCTTTGCTATATTGCAGGGAGAAAGATAACGCCTAGCTAGTTTAGTAGAAATTGTTTATAATAATTTTTTTTTTTGTTATAAAGACATTTTGTAGCTATTTGTTGCTGTTATACTTTCGCCTATGAAGAGATAGTAGGGCATAATTACTTACTTATGTAGAGAAACAACTTTTTTAGCTTATCAGAGTAAATAATTAATTCTCATAAACTAAAAAACAGTCGAGGGCTTAAATTGTGTCCAAACCGTTGACTCTTTAATTTAAAAACTACAAGAAAATTAGTTTTACCAACTCTCTAATATATTTATTTGTACAAATAAAAACTTCATGGAAGTAAGTAATTTTAATAAATGTATTACTGATACCTAAGTAATATAATAAGAATTATTTAGGTATTAGTAACTTATATGAAATCCTATGTTAAGAAGCAGGAATTAAAAATATCGTGATTTTCAGAATACTTAATGAGAAACAATTTCGGCCATCACAATTATAATCTTTAGTGATCAGATTACACTGTTTATTAATTTCCAAAATTGCTTGATAACAGTAGATTGTTATAGGTTCCATTACGAAAAGGGTACAAGAGATCTTGTTCACCGCAAACCCTGCTACGTTTGTATCAGAGAAATACACAATTCCCTGGTTGAGGCGCGTTATTAGATATTAGTCTGTACCATTCTGTACCTAACTTCACCTACATCAATTTCTGATCCCTTTTTACTACCCTTGGAAACCTATTCCAGGGATGAAATTAGCCTATGTATTATTTCAGAGTATAATATATCTGCGCATCAAATTTTAATCCTAGCTAGTATACAAGCATCTTCACAAACTTGCAGAATTTTAGTTAACAGGATACGATTTCTGTTGGTACTTAAGTTATCAGTGATAACAACTTCCACTTCCCAATTGGGTATTCTACAGTTAATGTTTACTAAACGTCAAAACGATAACTTTTAAGGTAACTTGTATGAAAAAAAGATTAGTGACGTCATGAAATTTAATAGTCACATCAGTTCTATTATAGGTTGGGTGGATGATTAAAAAAAATAAAAACTATAAAATAAGAATCGACGTAATTTTACCACTCTTTTACTATATTCATAACTAGCTTTTGCCCGCGGCTCCGCCCGCGTGGATGTCGGTTATCGCGACCAAATATAGCCTATGTCCTTCCTCAAGGTCTACTCTACCCCTATACCAAATTTCATCAAAATCGGTTCAGTAGTTTAGGTGTGAAAGCGTAACATACAGACAGACAGACAGACAGACAGAGTTACTTTCGCATTTATAATATTATAGTAAGGATTAGTCTGTACCTTCATGTACCTAACTTCACCTACATCAATTTCTGATCCCATTCTTACAATCCTTGGAAACCTATCCCAGGGATCAAATTAGCCTATGTATTATTTCAGAGTATAATATATCTCCGCATCAAATTTTAATCCTAGCTAGTACCCAAGCATCTTCACAAACTTGCAGAATTTTAGTTAACAGGATACGATTTCTGTTGGTACTTAAGTTATCAGTGATAACAACTTCCACTTCCCAATTGGGTATTCTACAGTTAATGTTTACTAAACGTCATAACGATACGTTTGAACTTGTGTGAAAAAAGATTTAGGGACGTCATAAAATTGAATAGTCAAATCAGTTCTATTATAGGTTGGGTGAATGATTAAAAAAAATAAAAACTATAAAATAAGAATCGACGTAATTTTACCACTCTTTTACTATATTCATAATTTAATAAACTTGGTTAGATAATTTATTTTAACTATAGGATAATACCCAATTATGTTTATGACAGGGAAGTAAAGAAAGCAATGAACAAACTCGAGGGTGATTTCCATGAAATAAATCTAATACAAATGCTACGACAGGAAATTACTCTCTCGGGAGCTGCTAATGTAAATTTTTGGTGGACATGGGTCGACGAGATTTGCGCTCCGTCTCATCCAATCACCTCGCCTTGTCGGTGGAAAAGTTCTTAATGGGGGCTATTCCCCAATCGATTAGTCCTAACGACATACATTTATTACGACACTAGAAGTTGCCTGCGGTTTCACAGGCTTTCAATTTTGGTCCAGTGTTCGCAAGCAATAGGAGCACCTACAGGGATAAGGTTTAAAAAATTAATTTAAATGTTTGGGCGGAGTATTCAAAAGTCAATGTTCAAAAATGATTGTAAAGTTACTCATTGGTTCCGATAGTTCGTAAGAACATCGGTGGATGACTCCAACGTCGCCATAAAGACGGATTAAATAAAGAAGGGAAATTTAAATCACATCGGGCGGGTCTCAGTGGCTTAGTAGACCAAGGCATTACCCCTGTAAGGGCAAGATTGCAGGTTCGAATCCCACCCGAGAGGTTAATTTTTCCTGATATATTCAATTATGTTTGAGTTATTCTTGACTATAGTCTAACCCTGTGCAAAATTTCAGTTCGTAGAGCTGTTTGAGCGTGAATAAAAATTTGAATGAAATTTTAAAGAATTTAGTATACGAACTATTCAATAATGTGTCAAAGTGAATAATAAACATCCATACATCTACCTACTCTTTATCTGCTATCGTGCGCCTTATGTAATAACGTCTGCACTTTTGAGAGTTGCGAGAAATCTGAAGGAGTGAATTTCACCGAGTTTTTAGCTAAACACTTCAAGTTCAACTCATACCCCAACCAGAAACTCGAAAGAAAAGATTTTATTAGATCCTGGTTAAATACTGTCATCATCATTATCATCATCATCATCATCGTCAACATCATCGTCGTCATCATCATAGCAATTTTCCGAGCCCGATGTCAGTATATTACTATTGATCGATATATTATTATCCGCTATTTCGAGAGCATCTGCCATACTATCAGCTCCCAACCTTTAGAATCTTACCAGATATCTTTACCACAGTCTCCTCCATTATTTTAGTAAGTGCACCAAATTGCAGCTGAGGCTGGCTTGTCTTCTAAGATCTTGGTGAAAAAAAAATCTTTACCTTTTCTTTTTAAGTCTTTATCTTATATGAATGGAATGTTAACGCTCTTCAGTGGACTAGTTCCGAACTCGTGGAACAGTTTACAGTGAGAGTTCATTAAGACCGTCGTTACTTTGTCGCGTGGTCCAATGGAAAAGCGCATGATAATTATAACTAATTAATCATAGCTTAAGTTCAGTCATAGACATTAAACCAAGTAGGTACTATGAATTGGTTGACTTGACTTGACAAAAACCCCGAGGAGGGCCAGACCGTAAGGGATGGCCCTGGGTCAGCCAGGGTGCGAGAGATATGTCGAAGACAACCTCACCTCCGGCCTAGTACCACGACCCTCAGTCGACGTGCGGTTTTAGCCTATTCGAGTCCGACATAACCTTCCCTTCCGGCTCCAGCGGGGGAGGTATCCGTGGGGAGCTCCGCACGAAAAAAAAACAGTGATACTTCTTAATTACGTAATAATTACTACCTTAACATCTTACTGCTTCATAGACAATTATATTATTTAAAACCATCCCGAGAAGAGAGTCTGCGTCATAGCCTTGTCCATCAATTAGCTACAGATGTACCAGCATGCAGATGATGTTGGTTTGACCCTGAAATCGACGTCACACACATTTGTGAAGTCTAAATGCCCAAAAATACGTCTTAAAGAACCGTGATTCGTGTTTTTTTTAGTAAGAATATTACTAACTGAAATTACTAGGTAATATTTCCCATAACCCCTCCAGTTAAGCTAAATTGCTTGAGTGAATTGTGAAAAAAGTTACGAGCTTAAATGGGTGGTACAATGGCTTTCTGCCTGTATAAGTACCATACAATATCGCAGAAGAAATACTTCACTTTCTATAAGTAAGGAAATGAAGTTTTGCCCACTCGGGACTCGTTTAGACTTTGCTGTAATTGGACTTAACTTGGCATTGTTTGATACCAGTTTGAAGCACTTCTGTTTAGGGACAGTTTGTCTGATTTATAAGACTTGATAATTGATTTGGGAACGAGTGCTTGTATTAGATGTTTGTTTAAGTGTTAAGGACTGGGGGGAGCAATTGTATTATATACGCTACTCGCTCAAGTCTACTTACTCAATAAAATACGCCTTAGTGATTTATTGAGTTATTGGCATTCGATTAGATTAACGAAGAAGTTACTGCTACCTCAGATTATTTTAATTAAAATATTGAATTTCCGTTTTTGTGATATCAAATCCTTAGTATAGTTTAACTTGATATTGGAAATGTGTATTCCAGAATTTAGATTTGTTTTTATTTATTTATATAGTGAGTATATCGAACTAGAAGATCTAGACCAAGGCAGTCGCTCTCATAAAAGTCGTTAAAGCCAAACTAAAAGGCCAAAACAGGTAAGATGATGTTGACTGAAGTAAATAAAATGTTAAGTAGTAAATACTAAACATAGAACTGGACGGAAGACAAACATGCGAAGTCTTAAATTTTGTAACCTCAAATGTGATTACTATATGGCAGATAAGCACACGGCCCACCTAGTGGAACGTGGTTATGTACATGTGCAACACCAGGGGAGTCACACATGTGCTGCCGACCCTGTAAACACAAAGAATTTCTGTACTATCAGTGTAGAAGACAAAGCAGAACAGCCTTTAGTCTTCCCACTGACAATACAAAATCTCCCCAATAAGCGCTCCCTACTCATTGCCGGGAACACAACATTCATAATGGCCGGAAACTTAGCATGTTTGTTTTCTAGATATATATCGCTAAATCAGAAGTATAAAATAAACAACTCCACCTGAATGCACGGCGTTAAATTGTGAAAACATTTAACTTAAGAAAGTTGTCTGCGTTTTCTCATTTATTTAACGTTGTTTCTATGTTTATAATCCCTTATTGAGTTAGCTCCGTCGCTTTCTACCGGAATGCCTTCCCCGATTGATTTATCAACCGAAGCTTGTCATTAACAGTTCCTCGTCACACTGTTGTTGACACAATCGTTCCCTTTCCTTTCGTGATTGCGACTTTGCTACACAACTCTGAATTTACTGAATTCACGTCCCGCTTATTCAGTTTACCGACGTTACATATAACAAGCTTTAAGTGTACTTATTCGAAACGTTCTAGTTTTGATGGACTGATTATCGCTTGATTTATTTGCTATTTGAATGTGTAAGTTACAAAGTTTAAAGAGTAGTTTTGTTTAGGTGTTTAAATTAGCCGCGTGGTTCCCGGCAGAGTAGAATTTGGGCCATCCTATCTCTTCCCATGCGACGTCGTACAAGGCGACTAAGGGATAGGGCTGTTTAACATCAGATAGATATATATACAGCCCAGACTCAGTCTCAGATGCATGACTTGAGTCAACAATAAGTGCCCGGAATGCGGAAATAGGCTGAAATGTGGGTGTTAATTCACCTCTGCCTAACCCTACGCGGATAAAAGCATGGTTCTATGTATGTCTGTTTAAATATACCAACAACATGGTCTATAGACAGAACCATATTATGGATATAGAATAGTTTGCAAGCAAGTGGTAGTGAAAAGTCAGTGATTGCAACTGAATTTGATCCCCCAAAAGATCTTTAAGGTCCTAACCACTTGTAAGAAGAAAAGGAAAAAATGGGAATATACATCCATACCATCCATACTAATCCATATTAATATTATAAATGCGAAATTAACTGTCTGTCAGTTATTCTTTTATGCCTGGACGACTGACCGATTGTGATAAAATTTAATAAGGGGTATATTTAGACCTTGAGAAAGGACCATAGGTTATATTCGGTCGTCATATCCGACAATAGCTTTTGCCTGCGGCTCCGCCCGCGTGGATGTCGGTTATCGCGGCCAAATATGACCTATGTAATTTCTCATGGTCTAATGAATCCCTATACCAAATTTCATCAAAATCGGTTCAGTGGTTTAGGCGTGAAAGCGTAACATACAGACCGAGTTACTTTCGCATTTACGAGTATAATATTAGGTCCTTACATATGAAATTGGCGTTTTTCATACTGGCCACTTTAATCACGATTTTCTCCTCTTTGGTAAGGAATACCAAATTCAAATTTGTACAGCTATTTACTCATGTATTTGTGCTTCGATGACCGTCATTCATTTGTTTTTTTTCTTCTGTTTTTTTCTGTTTGCGTCACTCATTTTACAAAATGGAAAACTTAAAATATCGCATTATTTACGAATACAAGTTCCGCCGTGGCACTAGTGCTGCGGAAACGACTCGAAGGGTGAATGATGTTTATGGCGGTCATGTTGCAAAAGAAAACACAGTTCGTTTTTGGTTCCAACGTTTTCGTTCGTGAAATTTCGACCTGCAGAACAAACCCCGTGGACGGCCTGAGACCCAAGTTGATAATGAAGTATTTAAGGCTATTGTGGAAGCGGATCCATCGCAAACCACGTCCGAGTTAGCTGCAGGCTGCGATGTTAGTGATAAAACTGTTTTAATTCACTTGAAGCAAATTGGGAAGATTAAAAAGCTTGAAAGGTGGGTACCTCACGAATTGACTGAAGCAAACCGGCAAACGCGCGTCGACTGCTGCGTTACATTACTGAACCGGCACAATAATGAAGGTATTTTAAACCGAATCATTACCTGTGATGAAAAATGGATTCTTTACGATAATCGGAAGCGCTCAGCGCAATGGTTGGATCCTGGCCAGCCAGCCAAATCCTGCCCCAAGCGAAAATTAACCCCAAAAAAGTTACTTGTGAGCGTTGGGTGGACTAGTGCTGGTATTGTTCATTACAGTTTTCTCAAATCTGGCCAGACTATTACGGTTGATGTCTATTGTCAGCAATTGCAAACAATGATGGAAAAGCTAGCGGCTAAATAACCTAGGCTGGTCAATCGCTCCACGCCACTGCTGCTTCACGACAATGCTAGACCACACACCACACAACAGACGGCTACCAAATTAGAAGAGCTTCAATTGGAATGTCTAAGACATCCTCCGTACTCCTCGGACCTTGCTCCAACAGATTACCATTTTTTTCGAAATTTGGACAACTTCTTGCAAGGGAAAAAATTCAACTCTGATGGGGCAGTCCAAATCGCCTTCACAGATTTTATTGATTCCCGTCCGACTGGTTTTTCAGCAAAGGGATCAATGAACTACTTATGAGATGGTAAAAGTGCATAGAAAACAATGGTTCATACTTTGATTAATTAAATATATATTATATTTAAAAATATTCGACTTTTTGTTCCTCCCATACAAAACGCCAATTTCATATGTAAGGACCTAATATTAAGTATGGATTAATGAGGGCGAGCCGGGGGCATCATCTAGTATTTTAAATTTTAATTGTAAGTTATGACGAAATAAATCAATTGTTTTAGAGGAGATACCCCATTTTGGGCCCGAGTGTACAGACATCAAACATACCTCAAAAAATCGTCTATTTTGTGTTAAAATTTTGTTTAGACCTCATTACAATCAGCAATGGCCAAGTGCGACAAAAGTTTTAAAATGTGATTTTCATTAATCAACAAGCTTCGTAAACGTTGAATGTAATACTTAATCCGATCTTCGTAAATAATCGATCAAATAGAATCCATAATTATCTGTAACATCATATGCCATTGTCATTGTAAATATCGCATTCGCTATTCGCATTGCCTAATTTTCAACCCTGTACATGTGGGCCCAAGATTGTATGAGAGTTGGGGTTGTCCTTTCTAAAATTAAGTAAAAATATTTATTATAGAATTTATGTATGTAAATTTTTACGTAGGGCTATAATATTTGCTACATAACAAATCGATCCATGACATTATGTTTAGATAAGAATTTAATTGTCATACCTGATTTCTTTTCGGTAACTATTTTTGTTGGTGTGAAATCAATTAAAAATCTCATCATGGCGGATTATAGTCGGATATATCGTTAGTGTGCATGTGGCTATTTATCTTGACAATGCTTTATAAATATTTTTTTGCGTGTTTAGTGTTTATTTTTACTGGGAGCGAAGGTAAGTCGTTCTACTATTCCGCAGACGCTTTCTACGTGGTACTATCTGCTGAAAAGCTAAATGGTTCATACTGATGAACTAGTACGAGTATTATACATATTACAAAATGTAATGGATGGATTGTGTGATACAGAATATATTATTTCAAAAACGGTGGTAATAGAGGAAATGATATCTAAGTGTAATTAGAATAGAATAAAATAAGATAATTATAAGCAGCCTCTGTGGCGGGTATTTGGTCAGGCCTATGAAGAGCACGTTAAGCCGTCGTGTCGTTCCGGTTGCCTTACGAACATCTATGGCCGTCGTTTGGGTAGTTGGAGCCCTAAAGAGTCCAACAACTAGTCTGACTACAATGCTTCGACATATAGGTTGTGGAAGTCAAATGGCAGTCACTTCACGAAAAATCGAATTTCAGTCAAATTCACAGTTAGACTGGTAAAGCGGACCCCAGACTCTTCACCTCAGAGCTAGGCTTAAAGCTAAGATGAAGAGATGTGGTCTTAGATACAGCACGTTAACCAAAAAGGAACCTTGAGACTGGAAGACTCCCAAGTGTTAGTTTTTATGCAACACAGACTCAGGTTGAGAGTTCCACTCCTTATGTACAGTACTCATTATAAAAATCTAAGACGATTTTCTACTAAAACTTAATAATATGTAATTTTTTAGCCAATGGTATCTCTCTTGATTATTATTTCGGATTTGAGGACACACTTCGTTCATCACACTATCAAGACAATTGCTATTATCCTGCATCAGGTGAATCTTGTCACGAACGATGTGACGGCAACTACGCTTGTCTGCTTGGGAAATGCTATTGCGTGAACATGACACCACAGATTGAAGATCATGGTTAGTATTTTTGGAAGAAGTCTTTATTAGTATAGGTGCCGGCAAATTTCTTGAACATAAACCTGATAGTTTAGGCATAATGCAGTATACGGATCAACTGAAATACCAACATAAAGTCTGATGAACAATTGCGCGATCCTGTGCGTCCCTTATTGGTTTAATGTAATCTATAATTGACAACCTCACGTTCGGCCTACTCACAGTGACCACAGGTGGCGTGCGGTTTTAGTCGGTTGGAGTTCGACATACCTTCCCTCCGGCTCCGGTGGAGGAGGTATCCGAGGTGAAAAAGAAAGCCCGCTGTTGCACTCTACGCTTACTACTTAGTAGACGTAAAAGTCCCATACTGTGCAGCTAGGACATTGTCAAGAATTTTGCCGGTGACCTATATAGCTCTTGAGCTATAGAGCTTGAATGTAACAAGGACAGTTGAACAGATATTTTTGACATTCGATCACATCGTATTATTAACAGAGATCTATTCTTCAGTTCTAGATGATATACATGAACTGGATAAGTCAAGAGCACACAAGAAGCAACCACAAAAACTATCCATTGACAAATATAACTCAAGGGAATTAGAAGAAAGTGGCGGTAAGCTTCGAAAATTTAATGCACCTTACTGTGGTTGATGATGTTTTTATCCCTTGTCACTTTTTCATTATTCATATTGTACCTACACTTATGATATTATGTCAATTATGTAAGTACTAGCTGACCTGGCGAATTTCGTACCGTCAATTTTTTTCCGCCCGTGTGTCGTCCGGTTCCGTTCCCGCCGCACCCTCTCCTATATTAGGCATGTTTTATGCATATATACCTTCTTCTTGAATTAGTCTATCTATTAAAAGAAACCGTATCAAAATCTGTAGCGTAGTTTTGAAGATATAAGCATACATAGGGACATAGGGACGCGGAAAGTGACTTTGCTTTATACTATGTAGTGATATGAATCTTTTACACTTCACACATTCAACTCGCTATAGTATCAAAAGTATACGCGATCTAGATTTGTTCAAGTATTACGCTGATATATGTGTGTCTTAACTCATGGTAGAGCTTAGACTATATACAAGCTCGATAGACGCAGTAAGTGTGGATCCAAATTGGCGTAAAAAAGTTACTACCTGGGTCCTAGTTGACATATACATGAAATTCTTATTGACATTAACTGATTCACAATGCGTATGTCACACCGTTTTTTGCGATACATTTCGTTAAAAAGACTGTGTTTATACAGCATGATAATATGGTTTAAGTAGAGTTACAGAACAATTTTGTAATCATAAATGTTTTTTTTGTACAACCCATTCCCCATGGGTCAATATAGGAACAGGGTATAGTTATATTAATTATCCTGTGATCTCGTCTGTTAAGTCAAAATGGCGTATCCAGTATTTAAAAAAATCCATCCATTCATATACATAAATTCCCGAAGGTGCTAATCACCGAAGATGATTTTCGGTCCCACGATGAAATTGGGGGCGAGCCCTAGCAGGCCTTTTGTCTTGGGCTGTATGTTTACTGTTGGATGGAGAACAGCCTTATCCTTTAGTCGCCTTTTACGTTACCCACAGGAAGAGCTGGGGTAGTCCTATTCTCCTCCCCCGGTAACGAAAACAAATAATAAATTTATTAAAAAAAAATACTTATGTAACTGAATGATAAATTAAATTGATTATTAATTATTATAGTTCTAGATGTAATTGTTCAAAAACTGAGAGATAACATCTCTCGTGGATCGGCTTTACTATCAATGAGCAGTTCAAAGGAATTTGATTTGGCAGAAAAAAATCGTAAGCCTGAAACTTTTACATAAACTATTTCCTAGATTTAAGGATTATTTTTGTTACTTACTCTTCTTCCTTACTACTTATACGTGCTGCTAGGCTACGCTTCAAAAATATTTCTGTGAACTATTTAAGATTCCGAACTTAGTTTTCAAACTTAGAACTTGGCTTTACTCTTTGAATTTAGTATTTCGTACAAGGTTGGTGTTAACAGGGGCATATAACCTAATAGTGTCAAATTATTAGCATATTTTTCTAGCAATGAAACATCTCCTTAAAAAAAGCAATTATTGTTTTTATGTCTAGACTTCAAGTTGTTTGAGGATTACAAAATTAAAATGACTGCATCTTTAAAAGAAGGATTGAAGTTCGGTGTCTTTCTTGTAAATAAAACTTAGCTGTACATTTCTCTAATGAAAACTAATTGAACTAACTTTAATTATTAAATGGCTATTAGCCGATCGAGCGCGAATGCCGGCTACCAAGACTGATATTAAAATAGGCTATACAGTTGTAGATCGATTCATGGGAAAAGCGAGCACAAACGACGAAGATCAACGGGAAGGATCCGGTGAAAGTGACAGTGACAGCTCTGAGGAATCGAATTCGGAAGAAAGTACTCGTAAGCATAATTGTACTGTATACATTATTTCTTGGTCTTCAATTCTTTATAAATAGATACTATTATGTTCGGTTCATTGGTCTGGTCGTGCCTCATTGGTCCCGGTTGCCATACAAACACCTATCGCAGTCGTTACGGGTAGTTGGAGCCCTTAAAAGTCCAACAACTGGTCTAGCTGCAATGCTTCGATATCGCCTTTGGGTTGTGGAGGTTAGATTGGAATCGCTTCACAGAAAATAGCGACGTTTAGCCAAATCCGTAGTTAGTCTGGTAAATCGGACCCTAGACTCCGAGCTGATAGCTTCGAATGTGACTGGCATTAACGCTAAGATGAAGAAGAAGATACTATAATGTTTTGTCTCCATCTTTTGGATGACTTTCATCGATACAACTGCTACTCTGGAGGGAAAATGTGTTAAATTACGTCTGTCTATACTTCCGCGCTTAACTTCACTGTCATTGATATCTGTGAAACAAAAAAAAAACAGTTTTAGCAGCAGTCTATTTTCCTTTAGTTAATCTACTCTGAATCCAGCATTCAAACTAAAAACTTTATTCGCGCATTGAAACTATTGTTACAGTATGGTAAACAAAATAGTCAGAAGTTTATTGACTCTAGCTAGATGGTAAAAATAGTCATTTGAAACTTTGAGTCTAGCTGCTGACTGTACTCCAAGTTTCTAATTACTCTTTGTTTATTTCTCAAGCCAAATTCTATACTATTTAGTAATTAGTGTAAATTGAGATCCTTTCAAAACTTCATGCAAACTATCTATTTCAATCAATTTATTATTAATTAACGTCTGTAACGGATCACGATGGATCGGATATTTATTTGCGTGTTACCAATCAGGAATATTCTGATTGGAAATGTGAAACTTTCAATTTTAAGAAGCCATATATAGAGATTGAAAATCAATTAAACGTTAATAAAGCATATTATTGTACTGGCAATATGAATGAACCAGTCATCCCGTGTAATGTACTAAAACTGAAATAACTGTCGTGAATAAGTGGCTAAATAATGTTTTAAAAGCTTAAAGCCCTGCAGGGCTCTTGTCCCATCTGGTTCTGGTAAGTTTTATTAGTGGAGACCTATTTAAAAACCGAAGACGAATTCATTCATGAAGACGTGGTTTCCCCAATGTCTCATCTAGTAACAAACCCGCTAACATCAAGTTTTATGACAGAGACTTCTAACTCATACAAAGTAAAACCAAGTAAATCTAAGCCAGGAATATTAGAATGATTTTTTTATAGCATTTATTAAAATAAATATTCCACAACATTGTACACAATGCTATATAGACCCATGGTAAGCATAACTAGCTAGTGTTATGGAATCTAGAATGTATAGGTATGGAACATGTATAACATATAGGTAGTAAATAGTCAGTAGACATCATGTGAAGTTGATATGACCTTTTACATTATAGTTGATAACCACCTTTTGTTGGCGTTTGGGTGTTTAAACGACAGCCACTTCCATGATAACCATTTAAATCAAACTCAAAATGAGAAAGAGCAATAACGAAAATCTGAACTGTGAAATTTTGTGCAGTATTGTATAATTAAAATTTGATTTGTTTTTTATTTAGCCCAGCTGAAGAGGCGTCATCACGTTGCACATTTTTGCCCAAACTTGGACATTGCAAGAAAATGTATACACAAGTGTATGAAACTCAACAGACCGGCTTTCTGCGGTAAGGATCACGTGTGTTACTGCGGTTTAAAGTATGGAACCCCAAAAGATATAGTTCTGTCAAGTGACGATAATAAAGGACAATTTGCGGATTTGTATGAAAAGTATTTCGGTCCAAATACTGAGCAACGTTCAGATACACCACCATCGGACACTGAATCAAATAAAAGTAATGGTAATTCGGCGGATTCAGTTGCTACTGGAACTGGTCAAGGCATGACTGGTTTTGGTTCAAGCGAGGAAAGCTCTGAATCTTACAATGAAGGTACAGAAAACTTTGATGAATCAGAAACTGCAACGGAAGAAATAATTCCAATTGTGTGATGAAAAAAAAATATAAAAAAAAACACAAAAAAATAAAAAAATAAAATAAAAATAAAATGAAAAAAAAATTAAATAAAAAATAACTTACTATTTTCGGTGTATTATTTGCTAGCAGATGACGGAGACTACACCATCGTGGACTTTCGACTCTGTTCCTGTACCTAACTCTTAAAAACTTATTCCTGGGATAAAACGTGGCCTACGTGTTATTCTAAATTCGTTGAGTTGAGATCCAAATACCTATCCGCATAATCGCGATATTATTCCAAAATGACCAAAATTCGCGATAACATTCTCGCGAGATACATAATTCTTTGGATCACTTACACGAGATTATTTGGTAACACACAGAATCTCAATAAAGCGCGGCAAAAGCCCCATCATTGCCTGCCAGTCTTGATTTATGTGTTGCTGACAAAACCACGGACCAACTGAATTGTAATTACATACAATGGACAAATAATTAGGCCAAATGGAAGAGACTGGGGGCTTTCTCGAAACCAACAATGGCAGAATGCCAAGAAATTGGGCCATTTAAAGACCCGAGACGGGGTGCGCTTTTAGTCGGTTTGAATCCGGCACAACGATGAGTAGCAGCATCGGGGGATGGACCTCCACACGAAGAAAAAAATACACTGGAGTAACAAATGTGGTGTTTACTAATATTTTTATAATTTTTATACTGGGTGTAAGGGGAACGCTCCCGAAGCCGAAAACCCCTAGTAGTACTCCAAACATATTGGCATAAAAATAAAATCGATTTGGGCAAAAAAAAATTCTTTCGATTTTTTTTTTGATTTTTTTTTTATTTTGCATTATTTAATCTCGATCTCCATCATGTTAGTAAGGCTAAGTGAAACGGTAATTTCATAAAAAGAACATCACTACAAAGAAAAAATAACTAACGCCAAGCGCGTGCTCTTTTGTAGTGGTTTTTTTTTAAATCACCGTTTTATTTAGCTTTACTAACAAGATGGAGAGTAAATAATGCAAAATAAAAAATAAAAAGAATCCAAAAAAGTTTCGAAAAAATTTTTTTTTGTCCAAATAGATTTTATTTTTATGCCAATGTGTTATGTACCTTAAGTACTACCAGGGGTTTTCGGCTTCGGGAGCGTTCCCCTTACACCTGGTATATTCATACCACCGGGTATCTTGGGTATTTTGTGACCAGTACCATTCGTGGAGGGTAACTTGTGTGTCAATGGTTTCACTATCATGGACGCCCATGATTGTCTCTGCGCTCCGAGTTCATTTTACTTAGGAGGCAATCAGGAAATCACGTCTCTATGATGATGATAAGGATGAAATATGAATAATGTGCCATTATTCAGGTACGTAAAATACCTTCCAATATATTTTCAGTTTTTCACAACACCAGAGATTCGTCTCCCGGTGGCAGATGTTGTCTCACATGAGTAATGACGTGGTTTTAAAAAGAATCCAAAAAAAGTTTCGAAAAAATTTTTTTTTGTCCAAATAGATTTTATTTTTATGCCAATGTGTTATCTACCTGAAGTACTACCAGGGGTTTTCGGCGTCGGAAGCGTTCCCCTTACACCCAGTATAAAAATTATAAAAATAATAGTAAACACCACATTTGTGTACCACCGGGTATCTTGGGTATTTTGTGACCAGTATCGTTCGTGGCCCATTCCGGGGGCGAGTTGGGGACACCGTTGTCCCCCCTCCTGAGGAGGGCCAGACCGTAAGGGATGGCCCTGGGTCAGCCGGGGTGCGAGGGATATGTCTTTGACAACCTCACCTCCGGCCTAGCACCAAGACCCACAGTCGGCGTGCGGTTTTAGTCGGTTCGAGTCCGACATAACCTCCCCTTCCGGCTCCGGCAGGGGATTTCCGCACGAAAAAAAAAAAAAAAAAAGTATCGTTCGTGGAGGGTAACTTGTGTGTCAATCGTTTCACTATCATGGACGCCCAGGATTGTCTCTGCGCTCCGAGTTCACTTTTACTTAGGAGGCAATCAGGAAATCACGTCTCTATGATGATGATAAGGATGAAATATGAATAATGTGCCATTATTCAGGTACGTAAAATACCTTCCAATATATTTTCAGTTTTTCACTACACCAGAGATTCGTCTCCCGGTGGCAGATGTTGTCTCACATGAGTAATGACGTGGTTTCAGTTTAATTTATATCAGCCGATGAATAATTTGAGCTATCAGAGCTGTAAATTTGTTCCAGTGAAAGCTTTGCGAGGGAAATGATATGATATACAGAAGATAATGATACCGAGAAAGAAAGAAGAATAAGAATATATTATGTAAAGTTATCGTAGATTTAGAGTGCTTAGACGATCAAATGAATTTAATTAATATAATATTGTATGAGATATTATTAAAAGCACTACAAAAGTGAAAAATGAGTTCCGTGATTATAAGATTTGACTTTTTTTAAGCTAGATATCATGAATCACTTAATTTATATTACATACCTACGTTATACTTACACCTGTAAATCCTCGAAGGGGTAGGCAGAGGTGTAGAATACCCACATTTCGCCAACTATGCTTTTTAGTCCGACATATTTTGGGGTGAGCCTATTGCCGTCAAGTGGGCACATAGTTATGGACTATAAGTTTATTGTCAGATAGAGAACAGTCCTATCCCTTCCCTTCACTTCTACGACACCCACAGGAAGAGATATGGTGGCCCGATTCTACTCCATATGCAATTATTTTGTTAAAATACAAGCACATAAAAGGATGGTCGCACATAATGGCAGAGGACGTGATTATAACATTCCTTTTAGGATGAACCTATGAATGAACCTCTGACGTTGCAGTTCAGCCTTCCACCATCCTATGTATGTACAGTTAGCATCAGAAAAATGTTGATGAATCAGAAAGATGTTGATGAACAGAGTGCTCAAAATGATCTTAATTTCGTTTTTATTCACCCACTTCCAGTTGACCGGTTGTTCTAATATTTGGTACACACCTTTAGTTCTTTCTTTTTATAAAGGATACGTCAATTTGACTTCAGCCCTGCACGTGTCGTCCTGTGAAGGGACGGAGAGGGTGGGACTAATTGGAAGAGCTCATCAGAACATTCACCGTGGTACAAACGGTAGAATACTGCCAAAGCAGTAATATCTCTACGCATCTGCAAAGGCTTGAGGGTGTTCGTGACCTCAGGATTCCCAATAATTCGGACCGCACGTCGCTGCAACCTGTCAAAAGCATCTAGTAAGTACTTTGCGGAGCCAGTTCAGACAATAATACCATATAAATTAATAACACCGTTTGATTTGGTCTTAATACGAGAATTTTAAGAGCATTTTGAGACTTCGTCGTCAAATGATATTTATGACGCTGACTGTACCAACTGCAGCTTACAAGTTAACTTTCAAACTCACAAAATTTTCAAATTCCAAAACAGGAAGGTATGTATTATGTTAATCCGGAAAATTGTATGTTTACAAATGTTGGCGGTACTTCCCCGTCACGGCAGTAATCCATTTCAGTCTGTTAATTGTAAGCAATTTGCACTGTGAGATAAGCACCTGATACTGCGATCAATTTAGACATTGAACTTATGTTTTGGTTCGTAGTAAGTTCGTTTTAAAGCCCTTCTACCTGCTCGTTTCTGTGGAAAAATCTTTATAGATTTGAATGAATTTTTTATAGCATTTATTATGCTAACTGTTAAGTTCGAAAAACATTGGAAAAAATGAAATGCTCAAGTGAGACTCGAACTCACGACCTTTCGCTTACAGGGCGACTGCTCTGCCAACTGAGCCATTGAGCACCACTTGAATCATTCCAAATTTTCCTTCTCTTTATATCCGTCTATAAGGGCGACGATGGAGCCATCTACCAACATTCTTACGAACTGTTGGAAACAATGAATGATTTTTCAACCATTTTTAAACATTGAATTTTGCGCCCAAATATTTGAATGAATTTTTTATAGCATTTATTATGCTAACTGTTAAGTTCGAAAAACATTGGAAAAAATGAAATGCTCAAGTGAGACTCGAACTCACGACCTTTCGCTTACAGGGCTTTTTTTTTGGATTAATTTAGATAAATAATAAACTAGAGAAATAATATATATAGAGTTTATAGGTGTAATTAAAAAATATTTATTTATTGATGAAGACGGACGCTTCCTCTAGGTGTAGGCAGGAAGCTCACTTTCGATAAGATATTAAAAGATGGTTTGCGATTCAGAATAGGTACCTATTCCCTTCTCTAAACAACATCCTCCTTCTAAACATATATATCTATTTTTAACTTTTAAACTCTCGCGTTCCATGATATACATAAATTATAACGGGAATTAACGCGATCATGGTATAGGTACATACCTTTGATTTGCCTGACGTTTCGACCAGGTTACACCGGCCGTGGTCACAGGCTGACTGGCGCAGTAGTGCACGCCCGCCGTCTTCGAGTCCGTGAGGTAGTAGGTTCTTCATCTACCCGCACATTCTCGATATTTTGTTTTCGCCATGTACCGTCACATACAACACTCACAGTGTCCCTATTCTGTACGCTAACTGTCCGTTGTCTATCCGACTGCGCAGAAAAGCGAGGCTGCATGTTTTTTATCACTGGAGTCCATGTTGCAGATAACTTAAATCCATCTTCCCGATTGAAATTTTTATGCTTCTTGATTTCAATCGCTTCACGTACAGCTCTTGAGTAGAAGTGACGTTCGGTGGAGAGGACTTGCGTTTGGTGGAATTCAATCCAGTGATTAGTACCTGCTTCTAGCAGGTGTTCTGCGATCGCGGATTTAGCAGTCTGGCGATTCTTTACAGCTGCGATGTGTTCCTTGACTCGTTCAGCAATAGTCCGCTTCGTTTGGCCTATATACGAACTACCGCAGCTGCAATCTATCTTATAGACACCCGGACACTGTAACGGTAAGACATCCTTTGGTGTACCCACTATATTGTTTACTTTTATGCCTGGTGTGTATACTGTCGGAATGGAGTATGTTTTTAACACGGAGCCGACTTTGTCCGTTACTCCCTTGACATAGGGCATATAGGCTGGCTGTCTGCTCACCTCTGGATGTCTCCGCTTCAACGCCTGTTGTTTCCGTCGTCTGTTCACCTCATATCCGTTATTTTTGAGTACCTCCTGAACATGATTCAGCTCTCGCTCCAGATGTTCAGGGTCACAGAGATCATAAGCTCTGTTCCTGAGTGATGTCATAACGGATTGCAGGTGTCGGGGATGGTGATGAGACGTGACTAACCTATACCATGATCGCGTTAATTCCCGTTATAATTTATGTATATATCTATTTTTGTTCGGAGCTAGTGATTTTACCCAAAAGCTTATATTAATGAAAGCGTTGTTCTATGAGTTATAAAAGAAGTCATTAGTACCTACGTCTGGATTCAATTCGAAATTATTTAGCACTAAAAGTCATACTGATCTCCTTAAACAACTTTGTAGAATATACACAATTATTGGTAAGATTTTGAACTACCATCGCTAAAGGTATAATGCTTAAATGGCACAAATATTTCAATCTTCTCTAAGAAAAGAAGGTTTCTAATCGTACATGACAAAATGAAATGAATGACAAGACAAAATGAAATGAATGACAAGACAAAATGAATCCCAAGAAGCATGAACATGGCTCAATGTGACATTGAATATCCCAGACTTACAGAATAGGATCCTCAATGAATCTATTAGAATCTACTAAATAGAGATTATCTGGGAATGTACTGACAAAAACTTATATCTCTCATATTAGCATGAAAGTTGTGTCGGAGCAGCTCGAGTGGCCTATTGTTCCACGTTACACACAATCCAATTTATATTTACAGGTAATATAACCCTCTATACCTTAAGATAAAGTTCATTTTGAGTTGTAGCTGATGTAGATTCAGTTTGTGGAATAAACGTGGTGCGAAAGCAAGTTGATTTGATTCTGGCATTCCGTTTCTATACTGGAATTCATTATTCTTTTATTTGTGTATGAAGTTGTTTTGTTAGAGTTCGTCTTTAAATACCTTGATGAATACATGAAAAAGCAAATTTCGGGTTGTGTTTGGTTGGTTATATGCTATAATGATGAAGAATGATATTGTGAGAGATTTATGGTTGTCAAATTATTCACAAATATGGACAACTATACTAAGGCCGTCAGACTATCCATTTGCATATTTACCGACACTCACAAGCCGTGAAATTCGTAATAGTTATTTTGCTAAAAAATATTTACACAAAAGCTCCATAATTATTACATACATGAAGGAGGTGCTTAGAGACAAGCAATCTAGATGACATAGCGGGTGACCTAAGCACTCTAGATTAAAAGGACCCCCCTTCCCGTGGACTTGAGATGAGGTCTTTCTGGAAGAACAAACTGTTGATTGAAAATCACACCGAAAATTAATCAGAATAAATCAACAAGTAAATATAATATTTATCAACATACATGCAAGTATTTAAAATGATTACACCCGCACACGAACATCCTGGCACGATGAGAACTTCGCTATGGAAAGATAAACAACCACCACCTTCAGACTGCCTACCTCCCCAGGAAAAACTACCTCCCGGACAGAACCTCCTTTGGCCCGTATGGAAGTCCCTTAATCGTCTACGTACACAGGTTGGTCGGTCTAGACAAAATCTTTGTAGATGGGGAATGCGAGACCCGGGCTTGATTGCATGTGACTGCGGTGCCCCCGTGCAGTCCATGGCGCATTTGGTCTCGTGTCCCTTATGTCCCACTTCATGCAATAAAGACGACCTAAATAAAGCCACTGACAGCGCGATTAAGATGGCAGAATTTTATTCCCGAATAGTGTAGGCATTTATAAGTGAATCGTTGACACGAAAAGAAGAAGAAGAAGTTATTCCTACACTTATCCAGGAGTAATCGACATAATTATATCAGCCCAATTTTGTCTACACAGGTGAATGACTTGTTCATCCCCCAATATAATTAATTGTGTGTCTGAATACTCCCACGGGGTGTGTAGCACTGATCTAGTCGTTAATAAGGATTCATTATACCTAAATAGTGTCATACTCTGTTGCATCATATCCACCGGAATCTATCATAGCCGATTACAGTTCAGCCGTTGGTTGTAGAAAGTAAATGTATAATTAAACGATGTTAATATTTGAAATTGTAGGTATAGGTGGCTATCTAATACTAGCGTCCACCTACCCGCACCGCAAGTACGTTATTATGCTTTGTATAGAAAAGTGCGATCCGTACGATGCGGAGTGGATGCACTTGTTCAACTTTCTATATAAAGCATAATAATGCGTTGCGTGCGGTGCGTGTAGTACGGGCAGGCCCGAGTGGTGGCGGGTGATTCTCTGATTTTCTCAGCTAGCCCTGAACCGCGGCGGAGAGTGAATTCTTAGCCTAAGGGAGAAGAGTATCATTACACATTTGAATTTGATAAAACATTTTCGCAATGATGTTACGGCAACCTTTGGTAACTCATTAGCTGCGTGTCATTCCAGACCATAATCTATCCTTGTACCAAATTTCAGTCAAATTTATTCAACCGTTTTTTAATACCACTCAGATGATAGACAGACACATAGCCCACCACCTAAAGGAACATAGGTTACCACGACCTACGGAGCTATGTTATCATGTTGAGCGTACTTAAGGGGACATCCTAGCATCTGTTTCTCCATAGTACCGTTCTCCCCTTTTTCCTCCCTGAATATTGCTTCTAGAATAATATTTTTGTTTTCGTTAAATCAAGATCTTCTGACCGCATTTTTGTCGGTAGTCAATAAAATAAGAAAATATGATCGTCTAAAGATGATAAAAAATGAATCATTCTACTACTAAGGACTACCAGACTAATTCGAAAAGGTTTTAACGTTATAAAAAATAACAGGAACATGGATACGCTATTTCCTAATAAACGGTTTCAAAAATATTTAAATCGGCGGCGTAGTTTTCGCTGAAAAAAACGGGAAATACGAAACCTCGATTTTGCTCAAAAAAAATGTGATAAAATCAGTCTGAGCTGCGGCTATCCTTATCGCACTCTACGGGGACAGGAGTGAGACGGGGGTGAAGGCAATAGTGGTGTTCAAATGACAGGTTCAGGATTATTCGCTAGCTAGCCAGTCCTCTTAAGTAAGAAATATCCAAACATCTAAATATTGCCGCAGACCATCATGATTATGTTTTAAGAAGATCTTTAAACACCAATTTTATGTTTCTGATGGCACTTTGATTGTAAAAGACTAGACTTTGATCTATGACGATTTAAAATTGGTTGCAGCCATAGTGATTTGACAAAAACGTAGGTACTTTTTACACATAGCTATAAATTGTATTGCAGAATACCGAGTACAATTCACACTTACAGTGAACCAGTGCTAGAGAGCTCATGCGAGTAATAGCTGCATAACTGATGTGATGTGATACTGGTCAACAAGTGTGCGGCCATTTTGTGTGACGTTCATTCCGCTAGACCACTTTATGGAGTACTTTAGCATTTGAATTTGTTGCACATAACGTATTATAGACGGTGAAATAAATACGATCAAACACATATTTTCACTGCGCATGAATCAAACCCGCGACCTCAAATAATCGAATTTTATACAGTCATGTCAGTCAGAGATCAGCCAAAAAATAAAAGCCATAACTTAATATACAGGTACAGTCGAGCTCATACGCTTTCCAAACATAAAAAAATACCACACGAAATGACTCTGACCTTTAAAAGCTTTATTACCATTTTATATTTTTACCATAATCCGTTTTACCCGTTTCAACTTCACAACAGATCAGACAAAACAAAGGGAATCTGGTCGAATCCAAAATTAACACTTTGGAGCCCAGGCTCCTCTCCAAAGAATCATCATCTTCACCTTAGTCCCGGTCACACACATGCTAGGTTCATCGGAGTTCGGGTCTCTCTAAATCAAAATATCCGATTTTGCTAAATTATCAGGTGAACAAGGACTTCAAATAGGTACTGAGACTATAAAGTACATCGTTGATACATATAGTGACGTCATTGTAGGTATCGTATGATATCTCACGTTTACCCTTTTATGACTAGTCTGTGACCACATTGGCCACAGCAGAAGTCATTACACCTAGTTTACGGGCCAGGAAACCTGCCTCATACATTGTAACCGGTGATTACATCAAAGTTTTTACAACTTAGTTATGACATTTTTATATCATAACAAGACTACTTTTTGAATTGAGGCACATCAGCAATTTGTAACTATGTTGACGAATATATGGTATAAGGGTCCGTTGACACAGACTGGCTCGGAGAGGAGAGCAGATTTTTATCACATTGGAAAAAGAGTTTTGAATAATTGTAGTAAAGTTTATTTTTGCATGTGCACTTTTCTTGTCCTTGAACTTGCTGTGTATGAAATAATAAGAGTAACCCCTAGCACGAAAATTTATCAATCGTATCAAGAGAACGGAACATTGTGATTGGCTGTCTGCCCACTGTGAATCTGTCTGTAAATGAAGCCGGCCAATAGCAATGCTCCGTTCGCTCAATATGTTAGTATAGTTTTTCGTGCTTGGGGCACAGATCGGTGATCTTTTAAGGAGAGGCCAGGGTAAGAGTAACTACTCATAACCGTGGTATGCAAGTCAGAAAATAATTAGGATAAAAGTATGAGAAATGAAAGGTGTATGCCATGTTAGTTGAAAGTCAAAGAAAAAGATGTTGTCTCGGTCGTACCTAATTGGAAAGTGTCTTTATGTATGTGCGAACGTAATATCGGGTGATTTATAGTTGTTTCGAAACGAAAGATTATGGGCGGTAGCCTAGTGGTATGGGTAATGGACTGCTGAGACGAGGTCTCGGGTTCGATCCCAGGTTTACCATGGCACACACCAATGACTTTTCGATGCTTTTCGAAGTTATGTGTGTATTTATCGCAGGTTTATAAGTGCCCGGTTGATGGCAATAGGCTCGCCACCTATTACATTGGGACCTAAACATAAACTGGCGAAATGTGGGTGCTAGCACCTCTGCCTACCCCTTCGGGGAATACAGGCGTGAGTTTATGTTATGTTATGTTATGTAGATTATGGGCATAGTCACGATAGCAGTAATAATTCGGTGAAAAAATTTTTTTTTTGTATTCCTTTCACCATTATTCCCATAAATTGTAATTATTTTTTGTTTTTCGCCAAATTAATAATTCCAGCCAATTTCACTATCGAAATTATGCCCAAAAACTATCGCATCGCAATGTTGCCGTTTAAACATTCACGTCCTATTACATAGCACAATAATGTTGATGGGAATTAATGTGATATAGCTTGTGACGTCAGCAGCGTGACGTGAGGGATTCACGCACGCCCCCCCCCCCCCTAAGAAGCGGGATGACACCCGAAAACCCCCCCATAGACGCGGGATAGCACCCGAACCACCCCCGAGACGAGGCCGCAATTGTAGCCGTAGGTCTGATGGGAGTCCTGGGACATCCTTCCGAGGGCTTACCCGGGGCTCCCATCCATAGGCTTCTGGGCGTTACCGTGGGGGGTTTAGTCGGTAGGAGTCCGGCATAACATCCATGAAGGATTTTCCCCCACGGTTAAAAAAAAAAAAAAAAAAGCTTGTGACGTCAACCAGTGTATCCTGCTTCAAATTCATAATTCCCATTAACATATCTTTTAACATACCAATGTGTCGTTTATATAACATGTCGGGTGTATCTTGAGACGCAACGGAATATAATATCAAAATTGAATGACAAAACCAAACTGTATTAGGGTCTGGTGGCCTTTCGCCCGAGGGTGTGGATGTCCCTTGTCGGGATATTTTTTGTGACCTCCAAATAAATAGATTGTTTTGCTATTGTTACACGCATATATGCATATGTGCTTCCTTTACGTAATATTTTTTATGAAACTTTTCGTACTTTGGTAAATTGCACTTAGTAATAATATGAGCTTATAATTCGAAATATTTCAATATAGGAAGGAGAGGGGTACAGAATTTGCATTCAGGCCAGTATTTGAGCCAAAATGTCTGACCGCTTTAAGACCGAAAGTAAAGCACTGCATATCATTAATATAAATCCTAGTTTTTTTCTTGTCAATATATACATATTATGTGTTGTATAGTAAAGATACATATTATAGGTAGGTATAGGTAAATAGCAGTCAATAGCTCTACCACCACACGCTGTGGTTTTATTAATTAATGTGTGACCAAATTAATCTATAGGCCGTGCCCGATTGAGTATAAAGGTCGCAGTAAAGTTTTGACAGCAAAAACAAATTTAAAGTTTGTAAAGTTCAAGAGACTGCAGAGCCACATGGCACTGCAGTTGGTTTCGCTACAGTATGAAAAATGTTTATAACCCCTAAGTAACCGGTCCAAACTAGTGACAAGGTCAACAAACTTTATTTTCAATCCATTTGGCACGAGGTATAGTAATTATATTGAAAGAATCAACATTCAGGTCAGAATTTGAGCACACGGCTGTTTTTTTTTTGTAGTAATATATATTTAATTATTTTTTTTATTTATTATATACTTTATTGTACGCCAATTACAATATTAATAGTATGGAAATTAGGAACACAAGAGCAGTACAAAGGGCGGCCTTATCGCTTTACGCAATTTCTGCCAGGCAGCAATGAACCAGATAGCTTGATGAGAAACACCTAGCTAGAACGTGCAGCGATGACATCGCGTACTATAGAACACACTGGCGTTTTAAACTCAACTGGCATTTCTAGAATCTGACATTTTGTCGACGAATCCGTAATATTAGCAGACGAATAGATGCTTGCGAGATGAAACTTGTGAATGATACTGGAACTGTAATAATTATAGGCTTATTCCGGACCTGACCCGAAAACCTAACCCGATTGCGGGTTAGGTTAGGACCTTGAAAAAAAATGTGATAATTGTTCCGAACGTAACCCTCTTCTAACCTGACCCGACGTCTCGTTCCTATCATAACCCGAATTGCGCAGATTTCTGTTACTTTTAAAAGCCGAAGTGTGGTAATTCCAACTTCTGTAGGTTAGGTTAGGTTAGAACTGTGACCACAACGCACGAGCCGAACGAGCGAAGCGAGCGTGCCGCGGCAGCGGCCGGCGAAGTGCCAGATCGGGTTATGATAGGAACGAGGCCGTCGGGTCAGGTTAGGAAGAGGGTTACGTTCGGAACAAATTTTTCAAGTTTCTAACCTAACCCGCGACCGGGTCAAGTTTTCGGGTCAGGTTCGGAATAAACGGATAAATACCAACATGCGTTCGCACCTATTCCCCTTCGGGGTAGTAGGTAGATAAAGTATTTTGTGAATTAGAAGCATTAATTATGCGTACCGATACAAACCCTTCCGGTTTACTGGTACTTAAAAAATGTAATGCAAATGTATACCTTACATATTGAATAAACGAAAAAAAAGTCAGATTATTAAAAAAAATGCTGGGTACTTAAAATTTATAACAGCTGTGGTAATATCAAACTGAATAATACGAAATTGAGTCTATGATCAACGCAATTTTCTCCATATCAAGTTGATTGGACAATTTACCTTTTTCCGAAATGTACTTAGGGGGACAGAATGAAGAGGGATGCAATTTAATACCTGACAGGCTCATACGTCATGACAGGTGGATAAAGCCGCGTCTCGACGTTTGTTTCATAAAACATTGAAACAAAAACTCGCGTACATTTTTTGTTTCTGTTTATTTTTGACAGGTTTTTATTAGGGAATTTTATAACGGGATTTTCTGTTTGAATATAGAACTCTAGCCATGCAATTACTGGTATTGAGTCTTAAACCCAATGCTAATACGGTTTATTTAAGGGGAAATGTTCTTTAAACAGGCCAGATAGAAAACAAGCAAGTTTGAAATTTGAAAGTAAATATCAGAAACTTTGTCCTTTCTAAATCGATAAATGCTTAAAAATTCATTTAAATATTTCAAAGTATTGAATTTTGTTCATATACATTTGCATTTGAGAACAATTTTATTTCGTGATATCGTGATATTCCATGCCTCTCATTGGTTAATTAAAAAAACTACAACTTACAGTTAATTTAGCGTCTGTCGCTTAAGCTTTACGATCGAGAGGTCCCGGGTTGAATCCGGATCGTTACACTATTAACGAGAACTCACTCCTAAGCTCCTAACACCGGCAATTTAGCTTAGATGGAGGGGTTAGCGCGGATATTAATAATTTCAGGTAGTAATATTCTTTAAAAAGTGAAGTTTCGGTTTCAAAAACACATGATATAAATTTAATTGATGAATGAAAAATGTTAATGTTTGTATATTTGTTAGTTGTGTTGACGACGGTACACGCGAAACACGGCTTAAGCGCAATTTGACAGCCTCTGACAGACCCCTTAATTCCATTTTCAAACTGCAGGAGCCTACTGTCACGAACATTAATAAGCTTATAGTTGAGGTCTTTGTACAGTCGCTTTCAGAAGTAGATGTTACATATCAACACATTTTTCTGAAAAAGTGCTGAAAAGCCTTAAAAAAATTAACATGTGTATACAAAAGCGCTAAGAGTATTTAATGTTTAATTCCCTGATTTGACAAAGCTCCTCACTGCATTTAGAGATTCTCCGCTAACCCTGCAGCATCTGTTTACATCTCTCCGAACGTCCGCCTAGAGGATTAAATTTAATTAGTATGCCTGCAAATTTGTCAAGCAATGAATTATCAGGCGAAAGTAGCAATCTTTAAGCCGAGTCAATGAGCAAAATAAAGCATAATTCATTTCAATAATTCACCCAAGAAACTTTGCCCTTTTTAGATATCTCTTTCTCCTTGTTATATCTCTCTCGCTCTGACGCATCAGAGCGGTCTAAATAGCGTCGTCTCTCTTCAATACACGCGGCGTATTGGTAACTTTAATATTATCTCCTTTTTGTGCATTTGCAAGTAAACGATTTGAAGTTTGCTCTATTCAAATTCAGATTAACATTCGTCATGATTAGTGTTTTTAAATATATTTTCTTTTATTACAAATGTCAGTGAATGCGATTACCTATATTTTATCCCAATAATTTTTTGTGGTTGTAAAAAAAATGTTGAATAATATTTTTTTTTATAAAATTGTTATTTAACAAAAAATGTGTGATATCAAGTCTACCAAAATAATCGTTGTTAACTAAAACGAAGATCTGATAAAAAATAAAGTCATTGAAAACCATAAATCCATGGAAAAATAATCTCAAAAATTCAAGTGGAGCACACTCCCATTTCGCGCAGCTTCACTTCGATTGGCCACGAATCTCCCCTCGTAGCTCGTAGCAACGTGAGGCTGTCGTACGGGAGACCCGCTACGGAGCGGACGTCTACGCCGTAGCAACGGAGAGGGGACCTTGACACGAATTGTCACACCCTGCGATACCGTATTTCGTCAGTCTAAAATTTTAATTCGAAATTGTGTGCTACTTTCGTGGTTGACAATAAACGATGAATTGACTTGAAGGTCAAATTGAAGGCCATTCACTTTCTAGTGTTTGTTTAGTGCGTGTGAACACTGACTATTAGAGGTGCTTGCACGTGGAGTTGTACACAAGGTGAGTGTTGTTTTTACGCAAGATTTTGCATCAAGACTATTTTTTTTTCTTTTTGCAGATAAGTTTAAAGTAGGAGCTCAAGATTTTGTTTAATTGTAACTTGAATGAATTTGGCATAATAAAATATTTGGCAACGTTGCGGTTGGAGCCGATATTCAGTATCAAATTTTTTACGCATAATGAATGATTGAATATCTTATACGACTCCTGAAAGTATTGTTCAAAGAAAGATATGTAGCTAGTACAGTCGTTTCAATAAAAATAAAACATTCTCTTGAGTTACTTGTGTGTGATATTTGTATCGAAAATACACAATATTTTGGACAGTCGAATATTTTTTTCATATTTGTATAATTAATTATTCTTAATTCATTTTATGTTATCATTTATATTATGTAGTACTGTTTAATGATGTGTTCATGTAATATTTAAAATTTTCGTGTCGCGGTATTTGTAGTTAAACTCCTCCGAAATGGCTTGACCGATTCTCCTAAAATTTTCTGTGCATTTTGGGTAGGTCTGAGAATCGGATAACATCTACTTTTCATCCCCCATGTTAAGGTGCAGCGGGAACGGGATTTGACGCCACGAGATCAAGAAAAAATTGGCGTACGAAGTTCGGCGGGTTAGCTAGTAATATATAAAATCTTTTTATTACTCCTGTGTGTCATTGAAGATACCAACAGATCACAAATGCTTGATGTCAACACGAGACTGAAAACATGATTAGCTTGAAGAAACCAAGTGTGTTCTTCTTCTGAGATTTCATATACTTTTTTTTTTGTTAAGAATTATTTAGGTAACAATAACACTATATCTTGATGTATTTTTTGCTCCATTGCTTTGAAGAATTGACAGCAATTGACTGACTAAAATTAGAAAAAAAATTGAATTATACTTATGTTGGGGTTCGGTTGATGGAAAAATCTTGCTCGTCAAACTAGTATGGTAAACTGACCTTAAGACTTAACTTAATTGACTTCAAAGGAATAGCTTCGATCCCGGTCCCGAGTTCGATCCTGGCCATTACACTACTGACGTGAACCCACTCCTAGCGCAAGCAATTTAGCTTAGTTGGAGGTGCTAGCGGGAATATTAGTAATTTCCGTCACTAATATTCTTTTTAAAAAAAAGGCTTAAAAAAATACTTCACTAATGTTCTAGAACATTATTAGTTCCAACTAGTGCCCAACGAAGTCTAGTTTATAATAGTAGGTTCTGGTAAGTATATAAAATACATACAGAGCTAAGCAAAGAGATATCTATGCATACTGATATTAGCACTTATCACCTACCCGTGATCCAAACATAGCCGTCGAACGTTCACCCACCATGCCATAATATAACGCAATCTCCTCAAGTCTCATGACTTCCTAGAATGAGTAACAACTTTAAAACCAGCGTAGTACCAGGGTTTAAAATCATACATTGTTGGGGATCTACAAGATTTATATCAGGAGGAACGTGACGTAATATGGAGGGTTTCTCTTTGAATGTTGATCTATAAATAACCACCGTGTTTGAGGCAAGGGTAGCCTTTAGAGGGAATCATGGGTAGGCCGTTATCGGGCAAGCCAAAATCTTGGATGGAATTTGGGATAGAAAAAGGTTCAGATTGCAAGAGCATCAACAAAGTAAAGAACGTTATTTTTTTATGAAATTTTTGCAATGATTCTGTTATTCATATTAACAATTTTTTATAGCATTTATTATGCTAACTTTTAAGTTCGAAAAACATAGAAAAAATGAAATGCTCAAGTGAGACTTGAACTCACTACCTTTCCCTTACAGGGGGAATGCTCTTCCAACTGAGCTATTGAGTCACACCTGAATCATTTCAAATTTTCCTTCTCTCAAGGGCGACGGTGGTGCTATCTACCAATATTCTTACGAACTGTTGGAAACAATGAATGATTTTTCAATGATGAAATGATGAAATGATTCAGGTGTGGCTCAATAGCTCAGTTGGAAGAGCATTCCCCTTGTAAGGGAAAGGTCGTGAGTTCAAGTCTCACTTGAGCATTTCATTTTTTCCTATGTTTTTCGAACAGAAACAGAAGCTCACCATTTGTTGGAATATTCGTCGACCGTCATTGAGACCGTCAGCTGCCTTGGGCATGCACGAAACCGCCACCTGGCTGTTTCGTGCAAATAATATTCTGCGAATTTCGTGCAAAAAAAAAAAAAAAAACAAGTTATAATATAAATACGCGTTGAAAAATATAATACCAGCCCAGAATCAGCTTTAGATGCATGGCTAAAGTCTAAATAGTGCCCGGAATACGGCAATAGGCTCATCCCCTATTACGAGGTACCGAATAGAATGATTGGTGACATGTAGGTGTTGATTCACCTCTGCCTAACCCTCCGGGAATAAAGACTTGATTATATGTTTGTATCGAAAAAAACTGAGTAAACTGAGTACACTAGACACTTACCGATAAAACATTACAAAGGTTATATACATAATACAAATATATACACTGTTATACTAACTTTTAAACTCTCGCGTTCCATGATATATAATAACACTAACGGGTTCCATGATCGCGTTAATTCTCGTTAGTGTTATTGTATATACACTGTTATGACAAAAAATATCAATAAAATCATCTGCGGTAGCCTAGTGGTATGGGTAATGGACTGCTGAGACGAGGTCTCGGGTTCGATCCCAGGTTTACCATGGCACACACCAATGACTTATCGATGCTTTTCTAAGTTATGTGTGTATTTATCGCAGGTTATAAGTGCCCGGTTAATGGCAATAGGCTCACATTGGGACCTAAACATAAACTGGCGAAATGTGGGTGCTAGCACCTCTGCCTACCTCTTCGGGGAATACAGGCGTGAGTTTATGTTATGTTATGTCAAAAAATATAATGTATTATTATTAGTAAGGTCCTTAATGTGTGCCTAGTGTACATTATAGAAAAAAGGCCTACCAGCTCATAATAAATATGCCTAAACCGTCTAGACATTTTGATGGGGTTAGGGCTATCGTTGCCGAGACTATAATGTCTTTATCTTTATTCACAGACATTTTTAGGGCAGTCGGCACGCATAGTTGGCTAGATTTTATAGTGTTGAACCAAGCTCATACCGAGAAGATAAAAATAATAAAATCCATACTAATATAATAAATGCGAAAGTAACTCTGTCTGTCTGTCTGTATGTAACGCTTTCACGCCTAACCCACTGAACCGATTTTGATGAAATTTGGTATGGGGGAGATTAAACCATGAGAAAGGACATAGGCTATGTTTCGTCGCGATAACCGACGTCCACGTGGGCGGAGCAATAACACTAAAGCAATACCGTCAACGATAAAAGTGATCAGGTACAAAGTCTAATTTATTGATTACTAACTTCTGCCCGCGGCTCCGCCTACTTATCGCTAAATTAAGATGTAAGCTACCCTATCTTTCAAGTTGAATCAAACTGCCCACGGTGTGCAAATTGATGAAAATCGGTTAAGTAGTTTAATCCATCGCGGACAAAAACGTGACACGTAATTTATATATATTAAGATTATGATCCCTCACATAGAATAATGTATAAAACATTAACATATTCATTTTGTCTTCTGGGGCTCAAAAAATACTTATATGTTATTTTCAAACATTTTTAAACTGGAATACACGTATCAATAAATTCATTATTGATACCCACATGTATTGCAGTTTAAAATTGTTTAGAAATATTTTAGTGTTTATCAACTTATGTGATTGGCTGTACCTAATAAAATAAGAGTGGTAGGTAGCAAGAAAATTAGCAGTAACATTTTGTGCAGTGATTTTTCAAACCACACCTGGGATACTACCTTTACACAACATACGCCACTTTTTAGAGCGCGTCACCTCCAGGGACCCAAACAGTAACCGCTACAAAGTGTTTTAACACTGTTTTTTGAAACTGTTTAGAAAGAAAACCCTTTATAACTGTAACCGAAACGTATCTGTAACAGATTAAAAGTGTTTAGGGTTCATATGTGTTAATAACGGTTATAGGTATTAACAGTAACGTCGTTTTAACGTTATAATTTATGTACTTGCACAGACGCGACACGAATTAGGTACTTTGTTAGGTTACGTGTTGCATCGAGTTCTTCTACTCATTATAAGTAGGTACACTACGAACTTTATGACCGGGGCGGTGACCGCTCACACGCCTAGGCCGCGTATCCTCGGAGTCTGGGGTCCGTTTTACCAGTCTAACTGCGGATTTGGCTGAACTTCGATATTAGTCTTAGTTGAATTGTCTTAGTTGAAAAATTACTGATGTTATTGCATTTTATTGGTTCAAGTTTTCTTTTTCCACGTGGTTGGAGTAGCAGGAATCAGCTTGTGACATATAAAAACTTATAAATATCAGGCTCTTCCAGGCTGGGTAAGTATAATAATAAATCGCACTTCTAGGGGTAATTTTTCATATGTTAAAAGTAACTATTAAAATAGGTACTCGTTATTATCTTCTTCCTTTTAAAACTTAAATGTTAAATCACAACAGTGTACCGACACTTCAGTATGCTCTAAATAAATAATGATGACCTAAAACCAGACGCTTTAATCTGGGATACCTATGATTGAAAATACATTATAAGCATTGGAGCATGTGATCCGGATTAATAGTTAACAATTTTCCACTTTGTATTCAACTATGATTAGGTCATCCAATTACCTATAACGTTAACATGGTATAACGTAGTCAATTTAGGTACGGTACTAGGTAATAGGGTCATCGGGTGAAATGGCCCACACAAAAGGGCAGATCACCCGTCCGGTCAACGGCGCTGCGTCCCCTGCTAGCAGTTACTCAATAGTCAGTAGGTAAGTAGGTACGGTACGGCACAGTCGACAAAGCAGCACGTTTACGTACAACATTATATGAAAAAGTGCAACTGTATTTCCTTTGTCGACTGTACATGATCTTTGTTTCCGTTAGTTCTGTCCGTAAAATAATAGAGATGGCGCCAGTATCGCCCCAAAATGTGTCTATGACAAATTTCGAATGCCCAGGATGTATCCAGATAGCTATGCTCATGTTATTTCATTGTTTACTTGATCCAGACGTTTCGATTACTTATCAGTAGCCATACTCACGGGAGACATAAGGCTTTAAGTGTATCTAAGTAAAACACTTATATAATAGGCTCCGCCCGCGTGGATGTCGGTTATGGCGACCAAACATAGCCTTTGTCCTTTCTCATGGTCTAATTTACCCCTATACTAAATTTCATAAAAACCGGTTCAGTGGTTGAGGCGTGAAAGCGTAACATACAGACAGACAGACAGACACACTTTCGCATTTATAATATTAAGTATGGATGTTTTCTTTTACGAGTTGTTTCAGGAAAGTCGCCTAAAATCAACATAAAAAGCAAAAATGGTTTTCGAAATAGTACTATATAAAGAACATACAATAATTGCTGCCTTAAAAGTATATGACAAACTATTAGGTAATAAAAAACCCTAATAAAACTGCCCTTTGTGACTGCTACGTTTTCTTAATCGAGTAAATATTTTGACATACAAACCATATATTATCCGCAAAAACTGTTGTTCAATATTTTCCCTTTGCTCCTTGCAAATGGCCCTAAGAATATTATCACGCCAGCGCACAAGAGGCCTAAGTAAATAAAAGAATATAAATGCCGATACTCGTACATATACATAGAGGCACTTATAGGAAAATAAACTGTATAAGGAAAGGCTTTATTTGAGCTGAAAGAGAAATTGTTTTTGTTCGATAAAGGCCTTAAGGTGCCTATGTGTATTTGTGGGTTTAAAAAAAGTCACGTGCTATTACTGTACATATTGAATAACACACTTGTAGTTTTCCACTGAGTTTAATTTTATTTCTGAACCTGACCGGCTTCGCCTTACGGCATTCTCAAAGGTTTTTTTTTTCAATTCATTCGTTTATTTTTGTGTACAGTTCTTATTCTAAGTTACATTTCAGTGCGCTATGTCCTACCATGGAATATGGTGTACAAATTAAATTTACATACCAAAAAAATAAATCAAATAATAATGAACACTTTAACAATGCCAAACAAACATAATCAAATAAATAATAAATACTTTGAACAATGTCAAAAACACTTAATTAAAAAAATAATGAAATACTTTAATAATGTCATGCGAGAGAATCATCGTTTAAAAAATCATCAAAGGAACAGTAAGCCTTATTTGCCAAAAGCCTTATTTGTTAAATACTTTAGCATTTCTCAAGTGGATCCTCGCAGGTATTTTATTATAAATGGAGGTTGCCATACAAAACACACTACTACGTAACAACGTGACTTATTAGCATATTCAAAAATAACGCGTCTATGTAAATGTGGCTAAAAACTTTGATGACAATTTATTTTTCCTTAGACTTCAGACTAAGTGTAAGTATCTAATATTAGTAAATAGTCTAACCGAAAATACTTATTAGTAAGTGAAAATACTCACTCCTTTATTACAGCGTAATATTTGATTTTATTGTGCTGCGTGGCTGCTAAAATGTGCCCGAAACATCGGGTTAAACGTATATAGCAACAAATAAATCGCGATAGAATCCGTTAAAAGTAGATTTATTTCAATTTGTTTTTATTCTAAAACACCAATAAGCTTTTCCTACTGCCATTGAAGCCTACTTAACATCACGAATTTGACTAGTATTTGCTCTTCAAAGTATCCTAACCTAACCGATCTATCCATCAACATTTGCCTGTATCGTCTTTGTCTCAATATCGTCTTCGCATATTCCAGCTCTCAACAACAAACTACCCAAGTTTACGAACTCTGACACTTGTTTTACTTTTACTGCTACTAACATTATTGATATTTTTTCAACCAAGTTACTGATCGATACAGCACCTTTAACTTTATGATATCACCAGTACAGAGTTGTTATAGTTATACATATCTCAGTAGAAATAAGTCGATTCAACTTAGGAATAATTCAGAACTTCAGACATCAGGTAGCCAAATTCTGTTGACGAAATTGCCTTTATTCCTTATTTCCATCCTTTTCGTACTTTTTTCCGTAGCTAAGTTACCGGTATCTATAGCACTCCTAACTTTATGATAC
This sequence comes from Eilema sororculum, assembly GCA_914829495.1. Taxonomy (NCBI): domain Eukaryota; kingdom Metazoa; phylum Arthropoda; class Insecta; order Lepidoptera; family Erebidae; genus Eilema; species Eilema sororculum. The sequence goes on along the minus strand of OU618545.1, from coordinate 6,219,539 downwards.
TCCTGTGATAGAATTTTTATAATGATCATCGGTTTTAGAGGTGATATTTTACATTTCCCAGAAGAAGTAATTACTACCCTCTTGTTTTAGGCTTTAGGTAGCCTAATTCTGTACTGTTGATGAAACTCCTGAACTGATCGCCTTGCCTTATTTCCATTCTTTACGTACTCTACTCCTACCATGTTCCATTCTTACAGGTCACTCAACCAAGAATCCAAGCCAAACTTGCTTACCAACAAAACATAAAACTACATTTAAGTTCAATTATATAAGTGCTGTGAAAAATCCTTCCACCCAATAGAAATCTTCAATGGTTTTCTCTCCTTTCCACTTTCTCAGTCATGTTGGTTCTAAATTCGGATTAGAAGTCTCATGAGCATGTTTAAATTTATTTCATTCGCTTTATATTTCGAAAAGGTTACACAAGTTGGGGCCTTTGACCACTATTGCTGCTACTTGGTCCTTTGAGCCTCTGAGACAAACAAATTCATGAGCGCATTATCTAACATGTGAAAATTAAATAATTCATTACACAACAATTTGCATTCATCTTTATTACAGGAACACATATTTCTCCAGTAATGGGAACCAATGACTAAAAGGCTAAAAGACTCGATCTACCTCGTTACAGATAATGAGATATAGGTGTGACAGGGATAGGGCGCAAAATTCCTCACAAAAGATGTGAGATAAAGTTCGATCAATCAAATCTCCGCGCCGCATCTCTGGCCAAGTTTGGGAAGAAGCGTTTGTTACAATCCGAGGATTAATTGATTCCTTCCGATCTTAGCACCGTTATTAATCATGAGAGATTATGAAACACTCGATTTTCTTAACGAAGTTTGTAGATTTTGTTGAATAATTGAACATTTATTTTAGAACTATTATTATTAATAGGTACTTGCTGATTTCATCGGTAGGCGCGTAGCAAATATGCGATATCGTGGGTTCAGGCTCAGATTCATAGATATTATTTATAGAGATATTTTTATTAAAAGCACGGAGTCTGGCAATAGGCTTACCAATATAACGTAGGACCACGTAGGACTAATGGTAGGTGTGATGTGGGTATTTTTACTGCCGAGAATAAAAAGCCTACCTACATGTGAAGCAAATAACAACCTTGCCAAGTATATTCATGTGGTGGTTAACACACAAGTTGCCAATGAACATCTCCAAGATACGACTGTCAAATATTTACATTTAATTTAATAATTTCTAAGAACCGTAGCACACAAGTGAGGGAGTGTATGCAAAAGGCTTCCAGTACTTCTCAAACAAAATTTCGCTAATAAACGAAACATAACACAAACAGCTGAAAGCAACCTTAATAAAGAAAAACTCATTCAGAGGAGAATATTTTGAGAGTAAACATCAGTAAAGGTGAAATGTGCATTCGGTGTTTGATCTTTTTTCTTTCATACCAATGTAGCAGTCGTGGGCGATTAAATATTCAAAAGAACTTGAATACCCTGTGTTTGTAACGCTCGTTGACCTAAAGTGGAGTGTATTTTTATTTGAGGACACTGAAAAAAGAATTTAATGCTAGTAGCTGCTAGCAGCACTTAGTTGATTTAACATCAACAGTTTGTCCATGCTGTTTGCCTGAAATATATCGGAAATCACGATAATGAGGCCGTCAAGCTGAGTGCCACCACTGTTAACATGGTACATTTTTCCGATGGTGACCCTCTTTCCAAGACTTTGCCTTTGCTTAACATCAGGCGAGGTGAATTCAAATTGACGTGTCCTATATAAAAAAAAGTGTTCATACATAACACTAACTATAAAATTTTGCTTTATTTCTTTAGCATTTTTTGATGTGGAGACAGAATAGAATATCTACCTATTTTGTACTTTACATACATACATAATATAATCACGCCTTTATCCCAGAGGGTTAGGCAGAGGTGAATTAATCCCCCCATTTCAAATTACTTTAGCAATATAAAATTACCACATTATCTGATTTTACTAATTATTTTTCGTTAGAAAGGGATGATGTTAATTTTAAGAGATATTTTCGTAAAGACTATGTTTTTGCGATACTGCGTAATTTCAGGATTCTTGTTTTTACTAAGCCTTGATTTTGTTCATTTTTATTTCGATTTTCTAATAGGATATTTGATCATTGTATTTTTAGGCAACCTTTGAAAAAAATCAGGCCTCTAATAATTGTACGCAAACATTTACAATACAAAGTACCTACAGTTTTCGATCTTCTAATGGGAAAATTTTAACTGAAGTGTTTGTTATGTTTGCAAACAAAAGCTAATTAAAAATATTCTGAGGGGAGAGAGCTTGTTTATGAAGCTCAAAATATAGCTTGCCAGGCAAAAATGCAATTTGCTGCTTCGTATTATAGGTCATTATTGTTGGGATAGTTCAAATTTGGTAGCCCTTTACTCGGCTTATTGAGACTTTTTGAAAACAAGCCACTTTGAGCACTTCGTTATCTAAGTGCTTAAGAATTATTTCTTGTTAGCTATTGTGTTACGAATATAATATGACACGGTTATTATAATACCAAAAAGTGAAATTCTCTTATCAGTTTTGTAGTGTGTACCTACATAGATACCTATTCTGTAAATGAACAATCTAGATTCAGGCACTCAATTATTTACTAAAGTGTGTTGACTTGTAACCTTGTCAAATAGTTAACACTGTTCAGAGGTGGGACACTGTACGACGACAATTTAACTTAAGTCCCTTGGCGGTTTTAAGAGACTAAACAACAAAAATTAAAACAAAGGGACTAGATTTTTTCAATTTAAACATTATGAATAATTAATCATCCGTAACTTAAATGAAATAACATCGTATTTCCACAAAATAAAAAGTCACATAAATCAAAAATAGCTTTTTCCTTTTTGATCTAATTCGTTATGAAATCGCCATGACGCGCGAATAATATCATAGTTTAAGACTTCTTATAAAAAAGATTAACCGCTTACCACGACTGATAGAATTATTATACATTTGGCATGTTACTGAAGATCGTAAAATTCAATTGTAAAATGAGACATTGCCTACACACATAACAATATGATGGTCGGAACATTGACTCTCTTATTACATATCTTTTAAGAAGTACCACCCATGCAATAAACTCTAAATTAATGAAATAAACACATTCTTGCGTCATTTCGTCACAAAATTTACACCTTGACGTAAAATATTCTACAAAAACATAAAACCGAAAGATAAAAGCGAAAAAAAAAATATAGGAGAAACAACTCCATTAACCCTCAAAGGCGGCTGGCTCATCAAAATAACGGAACGCAACCCTACATCAACGAAAGGTTTACTCTTAACCGACACGTAAAAAATTCAAAACCCACCATGAATATAAACTTGTGGATCAACTATAAAACTGGTAGTGGTCGGGTCGAAGGGTTTTTATTAATATGGTGGCCCTTGTCAGAGGCGACAGCGGTGACACGGGTGTCATACTTATTGATTCGTGTTTAGTTTCCGCTGTGTTTCGGGATTTGGACAATCAAATTATTGAATTATTGGGTATCCATATCATGTATGAAATAGCAAAACATTTGTTATAGTTCTGATATCCTTTTTTGTTCGGGATATTCGGAAAAATATTGTTGTTTGTTCTCTTTGTCAATTTGTAAGGAAAGAATTAGGCATTACACTTCTATTCCACATTTAGGAGTGTTTTTTGTAAGCAGATTATTCTACATTGGGACTTACTACTACATTGGTTTTCACTTTATAATTTATTTTATAAAATGACACGAGCTTATAGTATATACGTGAATAATACAACTATTTATGAGGCACTCAAATTAATTTGAAACGTGGACATGTTAGTTTAACATAAAAATAGTTTGCCGTAAACCCAATATATTTTTCTTTGGTAAGGTCTGGCACAAAATCCACTCAACATAACAAAAGCAAGGCATTTTATTAATACATTCTGGGATCGATCGTAACTCACGCCACAAACCGCTCTAGGGTTCGAAAGACCATGTGATCGTAAGATTTTAGTTCAGAAACCGCTCCGGTGCGAGAGGGTTACTGTTAACCGATGTCGTTACTTGATTATCGTTTCTACGTAAAAAGGGGCGGATGCTTTTTTGAACTCTTTCTTTTTTGGATCAGCATCATATAATTTTATGTAGATACACATAGGTGTGTTGGGGAGTAGAAAACGGTGTTTGTAACCAATAGTTTTGTTTTCATATACATTTCCTCAGTCCTGTGTATTCTCATAGGATTTGACAGATTTTTGGGCCGCATAATAAGGTAGTGCATTTACCGTTTACCGCACACTTCGCAAGGTTTTATGCTATCAGTGAGAATTAACCAAGAACCCCAATAACCTACTTGGCCTCATCCGGAAGTTTTCCCTTAGGGGTCACGCTAATTTGAAAATTCGACTCCGACTCCAATTTGTCATATTCTTTTATGACACTGTCTGAACCGCCGTTATAAAATATGAGATTTTTTTCCCTTGGTCACGAAATGAGATGGCGCGTGAATAGCTGGACCAATTTCGCTAATTATTTTTTTATTAAGTTTGTTATTGTTAGGAGGTTATTAAGAAAGAAAAAAATTAAGAATATTATTAATGCGAATTCGATAAAAATGTATTTATTATTGTAATAACTACTTATGATATTCCTATATCTAATCTGACATTTGATAAAGAATTGACAGAATGCTAGCTACAAATATGAATTTTCGACATAAAATGCTATTTGTTCGCGTAAAGCAAACGATGGAAGGGATTTGCAAACTTGCTTGGGCCGCGAAATTCTTTATGGTGGGTGCTGGGGGCTCTGTGGACGTAAGGGACCCGTAGCAATTTATTTTATATTAAGATTCAAAAATTGATGGTACATGGTATAGTATTAACGCCCTTGAGCGTAGAGGTAATTGGTTGTGTGAGCCCCGTTGACCTATGGACTCTGTGCCATATAGGCCCCATGGGCGTATAGAACTCGGTAAAATATGCGCCCCTATAGGTTAATGGGCCCTATTGACCTATAGATGTATGGGCCCCTGTCGAAATGCCTTTAATTCTCAAAATAATTAGAAGAATTTAATACAGCTACAGGTGAACACGACAAATAACATTGTCATTGATCCAAATTTGTAATGCGAAACGAAGTTTGCCGGGTCAGCTAGTCTTTTAATAATAATAATACGATTTTGTTTTGTTCTGTGATATGGAATTAAACTTTGCTGTCACTTTCTTTGTAGCAAAATATCGATAGAGACATGAATATTACATTGCAAAAAATTATTGGTGTTTGACTGAATAGTGTTGTTTTTCTGCTATTAAATGCAAAACCGTTTTCGATTCTAAATGTAAATCATTATTTTGCAGAATAAACAACAAAACGAATTCATCAAGTTCCATATTTTTGATAAATTATTATTTACATTTTTGTTCTATACGCAATTTCCAATGTCATACTCGTTATTCAGACAATAAAAAGTATTATCCCAAGCTTTGAGAACATGACATGACTGGATCGTGGATTGTTTCGTTTGTCATCCCTGAAGCTTAAAATGGCGCTCAAAATTATATGAAATTCATGGAAAAATGTAACGTAAGCATGATAATGTCACAAAATGGACGGTAGCAAATTCAGTAAAGATATTTCATTTATATTTTATGTACAAGTTACACAATTGATTACAAGCAAAGCTCTAAATTTAGTTATATCTGTTTAATATACACTTATGTATGTGGACAGCGAGACGCTTTGCCTCTAGTAGGTTCGCCCAACAAAGGAAGTATCAACCTTTAACTCAATATCGAGATATCGCATCGTAATCGAGATATGGAATATGATTAAACTTTGAGAAAGGACCATGTTTGGTCGCCATAACCGACATCAACCGACAGTAGGCAGTAGAATAAAAATACATACAAATATCCTCGGTTGTATTTCCCCGAAGACGTAAGCAGAGGCTTATTAATACCCACATTTCAAAAGCTATGATTTTCGGTCCCACGTTATAGGTCCCATCACTTAGTCACATTCTTTACCACACAAGGAAAGAGATGGGGTGGCCTTATTGTATCGAGTACCAACACAGCAATACAGGTATTTCTATATAAATCAGACGTGACGCTTTCTGATATAAAAAAAATGTAGGACAAGGTACAGCAGCTATCCATCGCGGGAAATACTAATACTAAATAGTATATCTAAAAACCCTTATAATGTGGTCTTCTAGAGAAGGTTTGTAAAAACTGCTGAGTTTTTCTGATGACAGATGTTATACTGCGTCATATTCGTCCCTATGACGCAGCATCTTCCTGATTGGATTTTGCTACGCTTGCCTTTTTTTACAGGTTTGGCAATAAACAAGTATTGTATTCGGTAATCACATACGATTACGGCGATTCAGGTATAAAAAGACCTTAAGCTTATACACATAATTTTGCGTCAACAAAACATTTTCTCACTGTCGAAACACTAGCCAACAAAGAATCGCCAGCCGCCTACAAAACGGTACTCAAGGAGAACAATAGCACTTAATTAATTTTCTTTTAGGATAACATAAAAGAGGATGGAAAAGAATAGGATCGCGGTTTGAACACAGACATTTGGAGAAAAGCGGATTTAAACCGCTACAAGGTTTGTTATTCAACGGATAAAGAAAATTGAACCCTATCGGTTTAAAGTTAAGGTGCTTTAGTAATGCACTGCTGTTGAGACCGCTATTACATGGAGAATGAATGTTAGGAATGCCAAGAGGGATATGTCGGGAGTAATTATGGGTTGGCTGAAGTAGGTAGCGCATATTTTCACCGTTAATGTTAAGTAATAGCGCAGTCTTAAAATAGTTTGTAACCTACTACAGTTAGTTAAGTGACAATAAAACGAGTGGTTTACATAGTCGGCCACTGTTTGAAATACTTTAATGTGTGGTAGATATGTGTTTTTGACCAACTATGACTTTGATGTAAAATTAAATATGTACACATTATGGATTTGATTCATAAGCGATTAAATACCACCATCTCATCGTTTTGTTTTTAGAAAAAAAAAAACAAATGAACAGATTTGGTTAAAATAATTGGATCAATCTACAATGGTTACGATCTCACTGTTGTGTCATTCATTCAAGCTATTTGAAAGACTACTGCTGAACCGCCTCACGCCAGTGTTGGAAACACAGCTTATACCAGAACAGGCTGGTTTTCGCCCTGGAAAATCTTGTACTGGCCAAACCCTAAACCTCGTCCAGCACATTGAAGATGGCTTCGAAACAAAAAATGTTACCGGAGTTGTATTTGTAGATCTCACAGCTGCATACGACACGGTGAACATAAGAAGTCTATTAACGAAAGTCTACGAAGTAACGAAGGATCTGGGGTTCGTTAATATCTTAAGGGAAGTTTTAAATAACAGACGGTTCCAAATGCACCTGAACTCTTCCAAAAGTAGATGGCGTGTCCTAAAAAACGGGCTTCCACAGGGAAGTGTACTGGCCCCTGCTTTGTTCAACATATACACAAATGACCAGCCAAAAAGCCTCGGCGTGTCCCACGCTGGGCACTCGGTCAGCAGCTCTGTGTCCTCGCTCGCATCACAGTGATGGCACTCGGTTGGTTCCTTTCGGATCCGACACAGGTAACTCCCGAAACACCCGTGTCCGGTAATTACTTGCGTCAACCGGTACGAGAGGCTGCCCTGTGGCCTCTCTAGCCACTCCTCCATGATGAGTCTTACCGAGTGTGACGCCCCTGGTGTTGCACATGTCTATAGGCCAATGTTACCGCTTCCTATCAGGTGAGCCGTGTGCTTGACTACCTCCTAAGTGGTATAAGTAACTGCTATTCTCTAACTTTTACTAGTCGATGAGCCTGCAGCAATCGACCAATCACCTCATAGAACAAGGTTGTGCTCGCCAACGATTCTATGATGGGAATTGTCGATTGCTCTACGACGAACCAGCAACGCTGTGTTAATTTTCGCAACCGGTGCTTTATTGTAAAAAAAAAAACAACATAAGCGTAAAGATACCTGGAAAATTATAGCTAATAGACTTAAAATTAACACCACTTATTGAACGTAAAAGTTTATTTCGCAACTGATGCTATGATATAAAAAATGGTAATTTGAAATAGCCACAACATTGTAACTAAAAAATCTTTCCATTTGCATAGATACCGAAAAGGTTAAAAAATTAACAAATCACTTAATTAATGTTAAGGTTTTGAATGGCATCTTTAGAATCGGGTATGGAAATGCGAAAGTAACACAGTCTGCCTGTCTGTCTGTATTTTTACCCGACTACGGCGAAGCCAAAAGGAGGGTTATGATTTTGACAGGCTATGTATGTATGTATGTTCATTTGTTCCCTCATAGCTCCTCAACTACTCATTAGAACTAGACAAATGAGGTATCGTTACAAGCGGCTTTATCGTCCGATGGTTATAGGCTATATGACGTGTCACTCAATCTTGTGTGGCGCCCTCTAGCGCTCATAAGGTACTGTGTTAAAAAATAAATTTGAGATAAATATGCCGTGTTTGGTATCAAATGAAAGGACTTTAGAAGCACATTTCAAATATATATAAATTATTAGCTTTACGTTGCCCACAAATAATGTAAATAAAAAATATAGTTTAAAACTAAAACCCGACTACCGAAAAATCACACTCTAAATTGTAACAAACAAGAAAATATCAAGGATAACCGTGGTCATATGCCACTTACTCTAACAAAACAATATATTCTAGGGAAAAGTGGCATGGGGTGCGGGTTGGGTAACCTCCACGTTGGCCTTTCCGTTTCTTCCCCCTTTGGACTGCGGTCCTGGGGAGCGGAAGCGGAGGGGCTGGTGCATCCTGGACAACGGCTAACAGACTCCCACCTTGGGAGTTCTGTTGGCCGTTGACGAATAACCCAACGGCCGACCTCATTGTACGAGGAGGTCGTGGGATGGCGGGCCTGCAAGGCCCGCGGGAAGGGATCCGTAGGATCCCTTCTATTCAAACAGCCCTTTTGAGGGCTAGCTGACCCAGAGGGGGTCGTGGGATGGCGGGCCTGCAAGGCCCGCGGGAAGGGATCCGTAGGATTCCTTCCATTCAAACAGCCCTTTTGAGGGCTAGTCGACCCAGAGGGGGTCGTGGTGTGGCGGGGCTTCAAGGCCCGCGGAGAGAGATCCGGTTCCCGCTAGTCGCTCCCAGTATCCCTCTGCTATCAGAGGGGACAGGGGAGAGGCAAGGGTTCCGCGAGATCCAGGGACGGGTTGGCCCACTGCTCGCGCAGGGGCTGACAGGCACTCGTGCCACCGTTGGTGTTGGGAGAGTTGGCTGCTCCCCCGCGTCGCGTAACCTCCTAGATATCGACAACGATCTGAGTGCTAGCCACACTCAGTACGCCGGTATCCTGGAGGCCGCGGGGCTTGCCTTAATTGGCCGGCCCGCGACAAGGAAAAGTCTCTAAAACCCGACAGCGAAGTCGTTTAAAACCTGTGGACACCAGGGGACCTCCACAGTATCTACCCCGCTTTTCGGAATGAGCGTCACCCGGGAAGTGTAGTATAGTTCGTCTCTACTCGTGGGAACACTATGGCAAACTTGATACATAAAAACCCCCCCCTTTTACCGAGTGAAATAGACTGCGCGGAGGTCGCGCAGCGCCACGACGCGGAGGTCGCGTCACCAACTGCGGCGTTGTCGGAAAACTTCGATACCGCCACCGAGAAGAGCAGGGCGAACAGCCCGGTGGGTCTGCAGACCCGTAAATCTGCACGGAGGAGGAACGGCGGCAAGAAGGCTGCTCCTCCTCCACGGAGGACTGAGTCGGACGCGGCCGTTACTGTGACCGACTCGTCCTCCAACGAGGACAATAACCAGGGCAGCGAAGATTCCCCCCCGCCCAAGGTTGCGATGGTCGGTCGGGGGAAGACGTGGGGTGGCAAGAGGGCCATCCCCCAAACGCCCTCCTCTCGGGCCCCGGCCCTGAGAGATGCTGTAGCGCCGCCGAGTCCCTCCACCTCGGCGGCGCCTACGCCCATGCCCCGTACCGACCCTACGTCTAGGGAGGTGCTGCAGGCTCTGGAGGAAGTTATAGGGACCCGTGCTGGGTCTATGGGGCCGGAAGAAGTCCGGCTGCGACGGGCGACGACGCGCCTTGTCGAGGAGTTCGGCCTGCTGAGATCGGAGCTGGCTGCGTCGCGCGATGAGCGGGCTCAGCTAGGGAGAAGGCAGGTCGAGCTCATCGAGAGCTCAGAGCGGCAGGCGGCAGAGTACCGCAAAGAGATGGCCAAGATGGCGGCCGAGTTTGCGGACCTGCAGAAGGTCGTCGGCGGGCTACCGGAGGGGCGCGTCACGCGGTCGGCGCGGCGGAAGCCGGTCGCGCAGCCGGCAGCGCCGAAGCCATCGGCTCGGCCGTCTTCTCCAGTGCGGCCACCGGTGCGGTCGAGGTCGCCGCTGCGGTTGGAGGCACCCGTACAGCCGGAGTCGCCACCGCCGGCGCCTGTCCGATCACAGTCGCCGGTGCTGACACCGGCCCAGCCCGCGGACCCGCTGGCCGCAGTCGTGGCGGCTCTGGCCGCCATGGAAAGGCGGCTGGAGGCGGCGCAGGCAGCGCAGGAGGCGCGGCAGGCGGCGCACGAGGAGCGGACAAAGCGTGGATTGGAGTCCATTATGGACTCCATCCGCCGCCCGCCCCTGGCGTCGCCTACAGGGTATGCCGGAGCATTAAAAAGGGGTCGCCCAGCAGTGACGGGGACCCCGCAGGAGCCGGCCAGCAGCCCATCTGCTCCGGCCGTTACCGCTGCCGCCGCTGCTGCACAGGGCGCTCAGCCCAAGGGCAAGGGAAAGGGGAAGGGCAAGGGGAAGACGTCCTCTGCCCCAGCCCCTGCCCCAGCCCTGGCCCCAGCCTCGACCTCGACCCCGATCGCCTCCACTAGCTCCGCACCGGCAGGGGGCTGGGAGGTTGTCGGTGAGTCGAGGAAAAAGCGGAACGCCAAAAGAAAGGCAGCCAAAAAGGCCAGAAAGGCTGAGGCTGCTGCTAAGGGAGCGCCGGTGAGGTTGCGCGTCCCCCGCACAACGGCCGTCGTCCTGACGATGACGCCGGAAGCTGCGGAGAGGGGCGTGCAATACCCGGATCTTGTGAGGCGGGCCAGAGGCCTCATAGATATGAGGTCTCTTAAACTGGCGAAGCCCCTCCGAGTCACGGAGACCCGGACGGGTGCCCGCCTCATACAGGTCCCTGGCGCTTCCAGCGCTCCCCAGGCTGATGCCATAGCGGCTCAGCTAAGGGAGACGCTGGACGCAGCCGACGTTCGGGTGTCCAGGCCCACAAAGTGCGCAGAACTGCGTATTTCGGGCCTGGACGACTCCATCACGGCCGAAGAGATTCGGGCCACCGTGGCGGAGGCCGGGGGCTGCCCCCTGGAGGCGGTTAAGGTCGGAGCGATTCGCTACGGCCGTCGCGGACAGGGGGCGGCAGTTGTCGGCTGCCCCATCGCAGCAGCTCAAAAGGCTGCCGATCGGCGGGTCCTCGTGGTGGACGGCGTTGTTGGGGTGCGGGCTCAGATCCTGCAGGCTCGACCGGCCAGGTGCTTTAGGTGCCTGGCGGTCGGGCACGTGGGGGTGCAGTGCACGGCGGAGGTGACGGTCGGTGACCGGTGCTTCCGCTGTGGCCAACCCGGTCATAGGGCCGGTGGTTGCGAGGCTCCGCTGCACTGTTTCAGGTGTGCAGCGGGGGGCAAACCGGCCGACCATCGGGCTGGTAGTAAGGCCTGCACCGGAGGGGAGCCGAAGCCACGAGGCGGGCGTTCCGCAAACTGTTCGCAGCGGGATGCGGAGATGGTTCCATAATGGATCCCCAGCTCCGCATCCTGCAGGCGAACGTGGGCCACGGTGTCGATGCTCAGGCACTTCTGCTCCAGAGCATGGCACAGTGGTCCATACACGTCGCCGCTGTCGCCGATCCGTACACCCACCGCCCCCCCGGGCCTGCCTGGGTGGTCGACCTGGATGGATCGGCGGCACTGGTGCGTAACGCCGCTGCGGGTGCCCCTCCCTTTGTGGTGATCGCAAGGGAGCATGGCATCGTAGCGGCGCGTGTGGGGGAGATTGCGGTCGTGGCCGTCTACTTCACGCCGGCATCACACCGACGCATAGGGCAGTATCGGCAGTCGCTGGAGCGGCTGACCGACGTCGTCAATGCCTGTCACCCTCGCCCGGTTCTTGTGCTTGGGGACTTCAATGCCTGGTCTGAGGCTTGGGGGTCCCGGCACACGAACCCGCGAGGTAGGGCTCTGGAGAGCTGGGCCGCTACTCTCGGTCTGGTTCTCCAGAATCGCGGGGCCGAAGCCACGTTCTGGGTGGCGGAGCGCAGGGCGAGTTCGATCGTTGATCTCTCGTTCGCGAGCGCTTCGCTGTCGCAACGTGTGCGGGACTGGCGTGTTGTCGTGGAGGTGGAGACACTGGCGGATCACCGATACGTTCGGTTTGATGTCTCCCCTCCCGAGAGTGATGGGCCGGTCATACCGGCCCCACGCGAGCCGCGCTGGGTGCTTAGGGGACTGAATAGGGATGCTCTCCTGGAAGCCGCCTCCGTGCAGGCCTGGGCCATGGTGCCGGACAGGCCTGACGACATCGATGACGAGGCGGCGTGGTTCCGGGAGGCCATGACTGTTATCTGCGATGCGAGTATGCCTAGGGCTCCAGCCTATAGTCCGAGGCGCCGGGTCTACTGGTGGACTGCGGAGATCGCGAGGCTGCGTCAAGCCTGCGTGATCGCGCACCGCCGGTGGGCCAGGCTCCGTAGGAGGCGTAGCCGCCCCGCAGACACAGATCCCCTAGTGGCGGAGTTGCAAGAGGGATACAGGGAAGCCAGGAATGCCCTCCGAGCGGAGATCAAGCGGTCCAAGGCAGCTTCCTATAGGGAGCTGCTGGAGACACTGGAGCGGGACCCATGGGGGCGGCCTTACCGCTTGGTAAGAGGAAAGCTGCGCCCCCGGGCCCCTCCCCTGACCCAGGTTCTGGAGCCGGCTCTGCTTGGAGGAGTGGTGGCATCCCTGTTCCCGGCGCGGGCGGAACACGTTCCGCCGCAGATGACTCCGCCACCTCGGTCGCCTGATGCGCCCAGCGTGGTTATTGACGACGACGTGCCCGAGGTCACTTGGGTAGAACTAGAGCTGGCGGTGCGACGGCTTAGAGCCAAGAAGAACACCGCCCCGGGACCCGACGGCATTCCAGGCCGTGCGTGGGTCCTAGCTCTAGGAGAAGACGGTCTCGAACCCCGACTGCGAGGGTTCCTCAGCGCATGCTTGGAGCGGGGCCAGTTTCCGAAGATGTGGAAGACGGGGAAGCTGGTCCTCATCCGCAAGGACGGACGCCCGGCCCATAGTGTTGCTCGACGAGGTGGGCAAGCTCTTCGAAAGAGTGATTGCCAAGCGCCTCGTCGAGCACCTCTCTAGAGTGGGGCCGGACCTAGCGGACACGCAGTACGGCTTCCGCCGGTGGCGTTCCACTGTGGATGCCATCATGCGCGTGAGGAGTCTGGCGGAGGATGCGGTTGCCCGGGGCGAGGTGATGTTGGCGGTGTCCTTGGACATCTCCAACGCGTTCAACACCTTGCCCTGGAGTTGCATCAGGGAGGCGCTCGTGTACCACGATGTGCCTCTCTACCTCCGCCGCATAGTCGGGGCGTACCTGACGGAGAGGGCCGTCATCTACCCAAGTGCGACCGGCGTCGGTAGGCGTGAGATGTCGTGCGGTGTCCCACAGGGATCGGTCCTGGGGCCGCTCCTGTGGAACATCGGATACGACTGGGTGCTTCGCGGTGAGCTTGCGTTCGGGGCCACCGTCACGTGCTACGCGGACGACACGCTAGTGACGGTGAGTGGCGCTACACACCGCGAGGCGACCCAGAGGGCCACGACCGCTGTTGCTCAAGTCGTAGATCGGATCCGGCGGCTGGGTCTCGAGGTGGCTCTGCACAAATCCGAGGCCTTGTTCTTTCATGGTCCTCGGCGCAGGCCACCCCCGGGATCCAGCTTGACAGTAGGAGGTACTCCCATCGACATCAAGCCCCGGTTGAAATACCTGGGGCTCGTACTCGACGGTCGGTGGGACTTCGGAGAGCACTTCCGAAGTCTGCGCCCCAAACTGTTGGTGTCAGCTAACGCGCTGATGCGGCTGCTGCCCAACTTGAGGGGCCCAGAGGACTCCTGCAGGAGACTCTACGCGGGTGTCGTGCGGTCCATGGCCCTGTACGGGTGCCCCGTGTGGGCGGACGCCCTGCAGGCCAGGTTCGTGCAACTGCTGCATGCACCGCAGCAGACGATGGCCTGCAGGGCCATTAGGGGGTACCGCACGATATCCTTTGAAGCGGCGAGTCTCCTAGCCGGATCGCCACCGTGGATCCCTTGCGGCACTGTATCGGTTCCGTAAGGAGGCGCGGGAGCGGGGATACGAACCCGAGCCCGAAGACATTCGGGCCGAGAGGTCCCGGCTCCACGGGATAATGGTGGCGGAGTGGGAGCGACGACTTGAGCAACGACGCGCAGGGCATGCCGTCATAGAGGCGGTAAGGCCCATCATGGGGGAATGGCTCGAGAGGCCACATGGCAGCCTCTCGTATCGACTGACGCAGATTATCACCGGGCACGGGTGCTTCGGGCGGTATCTGTGTCGGATCGAAAAGGAGCCAACGTCCGAGTGCCATCACTGCGACGCGAGCGAGGACACGGGGCTGCACACGCTCACCGAGTGCCCGGCATGGGCCAGACCGAGGCGGGAGCTAGTGGCGGCCCTGGGAGTGAGAGTTCTCACCCTCGCCACCCTGCTCACAGCAATGGTCCGCTGCGCGGACGCGTGGGCGGCCGGCGTCTCCTTCAGCGAGCAGGTAATGGTCGTGAAGGAGACGGCGGAGCGGGAGAGGCGGCGCGAGCGAGAAAGACTCGCGGATCGCGCCGCCCGCGCGCGCAGGCAACTCGGGCGTCGGAGGGCACTGACTGACCTCCGTCCCCCATGAGCGCGGGCCTGGGGGTGACGGGTGGAGCCGCCTGTCACCCCAGCAGAAGCAGGCCACGGCGGCGGCGCGCTGAATAGCGCGCCTCCCCATTCCGGGGGCGAGTTGGGGACACCGTTGTCCCCCCTCCTGAGGAGGGCCAGACCGTAAGGGATGGCCCTGGGTCAGCCGGGGTGCGAGGGATATGTCTTTGACAACCTCACCTCCGGCCTAGCACCAAGACCCACAGTCGGCGTGCGGTTTTAGTCGGTTCGAGTCCGACATAACCTCCCCTTCCGACTCCGGCAGGGGGGGTATCCGTGGGGATTTCCGCACGAAAAAAAAAAAAAAAAAAAAAAAAAAAAGGGAAAAGTGGCATATGGCCACGGCTATCCTTGATATTTTCTTGTTTGTTACATTTTACAGTGTGATTTTTCGGTAGTCGGGTTTTAGTTTTAAACTTTATTTTACGCTTTCACGCGTAAACCACTGAACGGGTTTTGATGAAATTTGTTATAGGGGTAGATTAGACTACGCGATACGCGATACGGCCGCAATCGCGAGCAGAGCCGCGGGCAAAAGCTAGTTATCTATAATACACTGAAGACGTTCCCGCATGGACATGACCATGTTCTTACATATACATTCCGTAAACATGACAATTCCTGACAAGCCATAAAACAAAAGGCAGAACACAATATTTAAATCAAAATATTCTGAAAAGGTTTAGGTTCGACAAAAGTTTTATTCATTTCAGGTACTTTTGAAAATTTCTGATACTGCTTTACTTTAGAATGATAGTTTTTTTGCATTATGAAAATATTATGCAACAGACACTTTTGCGAAGCGATTTTGTCAGACTATTGTGACATATCTTGCAATGCATTTCTTTTGAACAATTCAGATACTACGTTACTATTGATGTTGACTGTACAGTCAGGGTAAGAAATATCTTGACGACGAAGTCTCAAAATGATTTAAATACTCTCGTATCAAGAGCAAATTAAACTGTTTAATAGATTTAAGTGAATGATATTATTATCTGAACTAAAGGTGTGTTTGAAATATCAGAACAATCAGTCAACTGTAAGGGGGTAAATAGAAGGAATTGAGATCATAACGGGAACTAACGCGATCATGGCATAGGTCCATACATACCTTTGATTTGCCTGACGTTTCGACGAGGTTGGTCTTGGTGCTAGGCCGGAGGTGAGGTTGTCAACTCGCCCCCGGAATGGGGAGGCGCACTATTCAGCGCGCCGCCGCCGTGGCCTGCTTCTGCTGGGGTGACAGGCGGCTCCACCCGTCACCCCCAGGCCCGCGCTCATGGGGGACGGAGGTCAGTCAGTGCCCTCCGACGCCCGAGTTGCCTGCGCGCGCGTGCGGCGCGATCCGCGAGTCTTTCTCGCTCGCGCCGCCTCTCCCGCTCCGCCGTCTCCTTCACGACCATTACCTGCTCGCTGAAGGAGACGCCGGCCGCCCACGCGTCCGCGCAGCGGACCATTGCTGTGAGCAGGGTGGCGAGGGTGAGAACTCTCACACCCAGGGCCGACACTAGCTCCCGCCTCGGTCCAGCCCATGCCGGACACTCGGTGAGCGTGTGCAGCCCCGTATCCTCGCTCGCGTCGCAGTGATGGCACTCGGACGTTGGCTCCTTTTCGATCCGACACAGATACCTACCGAAGCACCCGTGCCCGGTGATAATCTGCGTCAGTCGATACGAGAGGCTGCCATGTGGCCTCTCGAGCCATTCCCCCATGATGGGCCTTACCGCCTCTATGACGGCATGCCCTGCGCGTCGTTGCTCAAGTCGTCGCTCCCACTCCGCCACCATGATCCCGTGGAGCCGGGACCTCTCGGCCCGAATGTCTTCGGGCTCGGGATCGTATCCCCGCTCCCGCGCCTCCTTACGGAACCGATACAGTGCCGCAAGGGATCTCGCTTCCAGGATCCACGGTGGCGATCCGGCTAGGAGACTCGCCGCTTCAAAGGATATCGTGCGGTACCCCCTAATGGCCCTGCAGGCCATCGTCTGCTGCGGTGCATGCAGCAGTTGCACAAACCTGGCCTGCAGGGCGTCCGCCCACACGGGGCACCCGTACAGGGCCATGGACCGCACGACACCCGCGTAGTGTCTCCTGCAGGAGTCCTCTGGGCCCCTCAAGTTGGGCAGCAGCCGCATCAGCGCGTTAGCTGACACCAACAGTTTGGGGCGCAGACTTCGGAAGTGCTCTCCGAAGTCCCACCGACCGTCGAGTACGAGCCCCAGGTATTTCAACCGGGGCTTGATGTCGATGGGAGTACCTCCTACTGTCAAGCTGGATCCCGGGGGTGGCCTGCGCCGAGGACCATGAAAGAACAAGGCCTCGGATTTGTGCAGAGCCACCTCGAGACCCAGCCGCCGGATCCGATCCACGACTTGAGCAACAGCGGTCGTGGCCCTCTGGGTCGCCTCGCGGTGTGTAGCGCCACTCACCGTCACTAGCGTATCGTCCGTGTAGCACGTGACGGTGGCACCGAACGCGAGCTCACCGCGAAGCACCCAGTCGTATCCGATGTTCCACAGGAGCGGCCCCAGGACCGATCCCTGTTGGACACCGCACGACATCTCACGCCTACCGACGCCGGTCGCACTTGGGTAGATGACGGCCCTCTCCGTCAGGTACGCCCCGACTATGCGGCGGAGGTAGAGAGGCACATCGTGGTACACGAGCGCCTCCCTGATGCAACTCCAGGGCAAGGTGTTGAACGCGTTGGAGATGTTCAAGGACACCGCCAACATCACCTCGCCCCGGGCAACCGCATCCTCCGCCAGAGTCCTCACGCGCATGATGGCATCCACAGTGGAACGCCACCGGCGGAAGCCGTACTGCGTGTCCGCTAGGTCCGGCCCCACTCTAGAGAGGTGCTCGACGAGGCGCTTGGCAATCACTCTTTCGAAGAGCTTGCCCACCTCGTCGAGCAACACTATGGGCCGGTACCCGGACGGCTCGTCCGCCGGGCGTCCGTCCTTGCGGATGAGGACCAGTTTCCCCGTCTTCCACATCTTTGGAAACTGGCCCCGCTCCAAGCATGCGCTGAGGAACCCTCGCAGTCGGGGTTCGAGACCGTCTTCTCCTAGAGCTAGGACCCACGCACGGCCTGGAATGCCGTCGGGTCCCGGGGCGGTGTTCTTCTTGGCTCTAAGCCGTCGCACCGCCAGCTCTAGTTCTACCCAAGTGACCTCGGGCACGTCGTCGTCAATAACCACACCGGGCGCATCAGGCGACCGAGGTGGCGGAGTCATTTGCGGCGGAACGTGTTCCGCCCGCGCCGGGAACAGGGATGCCACCACTCCTCCAAGCAGAGCCGGCTCGAGAACCTGGGTCAGGGGAGGGGCCCGGGGGCGTAGCTTTCCTCTTACCAAGCGGTAAGGCCGCCCCCATGGGTCCCGCTCCAGTGTCTCCAGCAGCTCCCTATAGGAAGCTGCCTTGGACCGCTTGATCTCCGCTCGGAGGGCATTCCTGGCTTCCCTGTATCCCTCTTGCAACTCCGCCACTAGGGGATCTGTGTCTGCGGGGCGGCTACGCCTCCTACGGAGCCTGGCCCACCGGCGGTGCGCGATCACGCAGGCTTGACGCAGCCTCGCGATCTCCGCAGTCCACCAGTAGACCCGGCGCCTCGGACTATAGGCTGGAGCCCTAGACATACCCGCATCGCAGATAACAGTCATCGCCTCAGTCCGCAGTCAGTAACGCCTCGTCATCGATGTCGTCAGGCCTGTCCGGCACCATGGCCCAGGCCTGCACGGAGGCGGCTTCGCGACAGCGAAGCGCTCGCGAATGACAGATCAACGATCGAGCTCGCCCCGCGCTCCGCCACCCAGAACGTGGCTTCGGCCCCGCGATTCTGGAGAACCAGACCGAGAGTAGCGGCCCAGCTCTCCAGAGCCCTACCTCGTGGGTTCGTGTGCCGGGACCCCCAAGCCCCAGACCAGGCATTGAAGTCCCCAAGCACAAGAACCGGGCGAGGGTGACAGGCATTGACGACGTCGGTCAGCCGCTCAAGCGACTGCCGATACTGCCCTATGCGTCGGTGTGATGCCGGCGTGAAGTAGACGGCCACGACCGCAATCTCCCCCACACGCGCCGCTACGATGCCATGCTCCCTTGCGATCACCACAAAGGGAGGGGCACCCGCAGCGGCGTTACGCACCAGTGCCGCCGATCCATCCAGGTCGACCACCCAGGCAGGCCCGGGGGGGCGGTAGGTGTACGGATCGGCGACAGCGGCGACGTGTATGGACCACTGTGCCATGCTCTGGAGCAGAAGTGCCTGAGCATCGACACCGTGGCCCACGTTCGCCTGCAGGATGCGGAGCTGGGGATCCATTATGGAACCATCTCCGCATCCCGCTGCGAACAGTTTGCGGAACGCCCGCCTCGTGGCTTCGGCTCCCCTCCGGTGCAGGCCTTACTACCAACCCGATGGTCGGCCGGTTTGCCCCCCGCTGCACACCTGAAACAGTGCAGCGGAGCCTCGCAACCACCGGCCCTATGACCGGGTTGGCCACAGCGGAAGCACCGGTCACCGACCGTCACCTCCGCCGTGCACTGCACCCCAACGTGCCCGACCGCCAGGCACCTAAAGCACCTGGCCGGTCGAGCCTGCAGGAGCTGAGCCCGCACCCCAACAACGCCGTCCACCACGAGGACCCGCCGATCGGCAGCCTTTTGAGCTGCTGCGATGGGGCATTCCCTCCATCCTCCCATGGTCATTCCTGCCTCACGGCGTACTGACCGAATCACGGGAGAGTGCCCTGCGGTTTGCTTTGTAGCTTCTCCGCGGGCACAGTTCTTGACTCCCTACAAATTCTTGATCCGT
This sequence comes from Eilema sororculum, assembly GCA_914829495.1. NCBI lineage: Eukaryota > Metazoa > Arthropoda > Insecta > Lepidoptera > Erebidae > Eilema > Eilema sororculum. The sequence goes on along the minus strand of OU618545.1, from coordinate 6,199,716 downwards.
CCCCAGCCGTATTCTCCCCCTACGGGGCTGGCTTTCTACTAAGGCGAAACCCCCCTAATGGGGTAGACATGCACAGTAACGGTACTGCGCGTCCCGCTGACCGTCGATCCTACTATGGGCCGTTATTCGAATGCGCGCCTAATAGAGTGCCACGAGTGCGCGAACGTCCTAAATGCCGAAAAGGCATCCCTACTGCTAACTAAATCGTGGTGCCACAGCGATGCTGCGATGGGGCAGCCGACAACTGCCGCCCCCTGTCCGCGACGGCCGTAGCGAATCGCTCCGACCTTAACCGCCTCCAGGGGGCAGACCCCGGCCTCCGCCACGGTGGACCGAATCTCTTCGGCCGTGATGGAGTCGTCCAGGCCCGAAATACACAGTTCTGCGCACTTTGTGGGCCTGGACACCCGGACGTCGGCTGCGTCCAGCGTCTCCCTTAGCTGAGCCGCTATGGCATCAGCCTGGGGAGCGCTGGAAGCGCCAGGGACCTGTATGAGGCGGGCACCCGTCCGGGTCTCCGTGACTCGGAGGGGCTTCGCCAGCTTAAGAGACCTCATATCTATGAGGCCTCTGGCCCGCCTCACCAGGTCAGGGTATTGCACGCCCCTCTCCGCAGCCTCCGGCGTCATCGTCAAGACGACAGCCGTGGTGCGGGGGACGCGCAGCCTTCCCGGCGCTCCCTTCGCTGCAGCCTCGGCCTTCCTGGCCTTTTTGGCTGCTTTCCGCTTGGCGTTCCGCCTTCTGCGCGTTTCGCCGGCCACCTCCCAACCCCCTGCAGGGGCGGAGCTCGTGGAGGCAACCGGAGCCGGAGCCGAAGCCAAAGTCGGGGCTGGTGCCGGGGCTGAGGTTGGGGCTGGGGCAGAGGACGTCTTCCCCTTGCCCTTCCCCTTTCCCTTGCCCTTGGGCTGGGCGCGCTGCGCATCCCCAGGGCCCTCGACTCCGACGGCAACAGCGAAAGCGGCCGGAGCCACAGGCGCAGCGGATGGTCTGCTGGCCGACTCCTGCGGGGTCCCGGCCGCTGCTGGGCGACCTCTTTTAACGGCCCCTGCATACCCTGCAGGCGGCGCCAGAGGCGGACGGCGGATGGAGTCCATGATGGCCTCCAATCCGCGCTTTGTTCGCTCCTCGTGCGCCGCCTGCCGCGCCTCCTGCGCCGCCTGCGCTGCCTCCAGCCGCCTTTCCATGGCGGCCAGAGCCGCCACGACGGCCGCCAGCGGGTCCGCGGGCTGGGCCGGCATCAGCACCGGTGACTGTGGCCGGACAGGCGCCGGCGGTGGCGACTCCGGCTGCACCAGTGCCTCCAGGCGCAGCGGCGACCTCGACCGCACCGGCGAACGCTCCGGCGAAGCCGGCCGAGCCGATGGCTTCGGCGCTGCCGGCTGCGCAACCGGCTTCCGCCGCGCCGACCGCGTGACGCGCCCCTCCGGCAGCCCGGCAACGACCTTCTGGAGATCGGCAAAGTCGGCTGCCATTTTGCCCACCTCCTTTCTGTATTCGGCCGCCTGTCGCTCCGAGGCCTCGATGAGCTCGACCTGCCGTCTGCCTAGCTGAGCCCGCTCGTTCCTCGAGTCAGCCAGCTCCGCTCTGAGCAGGCCGAACTCCTCGACAAGGCGCGTCGTCGCCCGTCTCAGCCGGACTTCCTCCGGCCCCATAGACCCAGCACGGGTCCCTATCACGTCCTCCAGGGCCTGCAGTACCTCCCTAGACGTAGGGTCGGTACGCGGCATGGGTGTGAGCGCCGCCGAGGTGGAGGGACTCGGCAGCGCCACAGCATCTCTCAGGGCCGGGGCCCGAGAGGAGGGCGTTTGGGGGATGGGCCTCTTGCCACCCCGCGTTTTCCCCCGGCCGACCATCGCGACCTTGGGCGGGGGGGAATCTTCACTGCCCTGGTTGTTCTCCTCGTTGGAGGACGAGTCGGTCAAGGTGACTGCGTCCGACTCAGTCCTCGGTGGAGGAGGAACCTTCCTACCACCGTTCCTCCTCCGTGCAGATTTTCGGGTCTGCAGACCCACCGGGCTGTTCGCCCTGCTCTTCTCGGTGGCGGTGTCGAAATTTTCCGACACCGCCGCAGTTGGTGACGCGACCTCCGCGTCGTGGCGCTGCGCGACCTCCGCGCAGTCTGTTTCACTAGGTAGGGGGGGGTTTTTATGTTTATCAGAAGAGTTCATAAGGTTCCCACGAGCATGAGACGAAAGGTTGCACTTCCCGGGTGACGCTCTTTCCGAGAAGCGGGGTACATACTGTGGAGGTCCCCTGGTGTCCACAGGTTTTAAACGACTTCGCTGTCGGGTTTTTAAGACTTTTCCTTGTCACGGGCCGGCCAATTAAGGCAAGCCCCGCGGCCTCCAGGATACCGGCATACCGAGTGTGGCTAGCACTCAGATCGTTGTCGATATCTAGAAGGTTACGCGACGCGGGGGAGCAGCCAACTCTCCCAACACCGACGGTGGCACGAGTGCCTGTCAGCCCCTGCGCGAGCAGTGGGCCAACCCGTCCCTGGATCTCACGGAGCCCTTGCCTCTCCCCTGTCCCCTCTGAGAGCAGAGGGATACTGGGAGCGACTAGCGGGAACCGGATCTCTCTCCGCGGGCCTTGAAGCCCCGCCACACCACGACCCCGTCTGGGTCGGCTAGCCCTCAAAAGGGCTGTTTGAATGGAAGGAATCCTACGGATCCCTTCCCGCGGGCCTTGCAGGCCCGCCATACCACGACCCCCTCTGGGTCAGCTAGCCCTGAAAAGGGCTGTTTGAATGGAAGGAATCCTACGGATCCCTTCCCGCGGGCCTTGCAGGCCCGCCATCCCACGACCCCCTCTGGGTCAGCTAGCCCTCAAAAGGGCTGTTTGAATAGAAGGGATCCTACGGATCCCTTCCCGCGGGCCTAGCAGGCCCGCCATCCCACGACCTCCTCGTACAATGAGGTCGGCCGTTGGGTTATTCGTCAACGGCCAACAGAACTCCCAAGGTGGGAGTCTGTTAGCCGTTGTCCAGGATGCACCAGCCCCTCCGCTTCCGCTCCCCAGGACCGCAGTCCAGAGGGGGAAGAAACGGAAAGGCCAACGTGGAGGTTACCCAACCCGCATCCCAGCTCAGATTTTATACCTAACACTTGATGTTGTTAACCAGTAATTAAAACTTTCCTCGCAGTAATAACTTATACTGGAGTTGTTAACCTATAGAATAACAAAAACAAGTTTTAAATCTCACAAGCTATTTCCAGTATATAACAAATGTTACGAGTTAGAAACCAACAGCAACACCGTTTCATTTCAAGTACGACTTTATGCTCCATTTGAATGTGTACTTGTAGATATGACCTACTTACCTTCGAAGTTATATGAGCATTTTTCTTACTTATATTCCTGTTAAAAAGTTATAAAGAGAGTGTTGGCGAGTCATTAGAGTCGAACTCACAACGCTGATTGGACGTCATCTACTTGGTCTTATTTTGAATATTTGCTCGTCGACATATATTCTGCGGTAGCCTAGTGGCATACCACTAGGCTACCGCAGAATATATGTCGACGAGCCCATAGGTAATGGACTGCTGAGACGAGGTCTCGGGTTCGATCCCAAGTTTACCATGGCACACACCAATGACTTTTCGATGCTTTTCGAAGTTATGTGTGTATTTATCGCTGGATTATAAGTGCCCGTTTAATGGCAATAGGCTCGCCACTATTACATTGGGACCTAAACATAAACTGGCGAAATGTGGGTGCTAGCACCTCTGCTAACCCCTTCGGGGAATACAGGCGTGGGTTTATGTTATATTATGTTCGTCGACAGTAATACTTGAATGTAGCCTTACGAGTTTCAGTGACGTTCATAGCGCAGATTTGGAAAACAATAGAATTCCCTGTTCAAAAAGTTTATAAAAAAACCCAGCCACTTGCGTGATAGTAACTATACGTCGTACCAAATGGATTGAGAATAAGGTTTGTTGACCGAATTAACCTTGCGATCAGTATGAACCGGTTACTTAGGGGTTGTAAACATTTTTCACACTGTAGCAAAAGCGACTTTTAAATGATTATAAAAGTACGAGCGTCGCAACGTTGAAAGGGAGCCTTATACTGGTGTCTTTACAAAACATAGGATATCACTTATCATTTACCAAACAATAAAGTCGCATTCTTATCTCCATACTAATGCGTGACATTTTTACCCGGCTGCTGAAGAAAGGAGGGTAATATTCTTTTGAGACTATGTACCCATTTGCCAATCATAAACCGGAAGCAAATTAATGTGTACCACCTGCCATCAAACTTATTTCGATACTAATTATTGCGATACTAAAATGCCAGTTAGGCTGAAGGGGCAGGTCTATAAAACGTTCATTAGACCTGTCCTCTTACACGGCTGTGAGGCGTGGCCGCTGTTGGAGCGACACAAGCAGATGCTGCGTGTCACGGAGATGAAAATGCTGCGGTGGATGTGTGGAGTCACGCGTAAAGATCGCGTGAGGAACTCTCACATCCGCGGCAGCCTTCATGTCCGTGACATCGCAGACAAAATGCAAGAGAGCCGCCTCCGCTGGTGCGGCCACGTCTTGCGGACACCGCCTAGCTACGTGGGTAACAAATGCCTGGCAATGGTCCAGGTAGAAGGGGTAGGCCCAAGAAGTGCTGGCTTGGCGTCGTGGAGAGTGACATGCGTGAAAACGGTCTCACTACCTTGGACGCCCAAGATAGTGCGAAGTGGAGGAGGAAGAGCCGGAAGGCGGACCCTAAGCTCCGAGGGCACCGTGGCCTCGGATGCAATCAGGACTAACGTCTTTATGTGGATTATGATGACCTGCCATCAAACTTATTTCGATCTTTTCAGTGGCAGTCGGGTTTTTGTGATTAGCTCGAAGTCAATTAAAGTAAGAAACTCATCCGGTTGACTTCGTAACTAATCGGTTGAACCCTAAATTCTAAGTGGGTATTAATTAGATTTGTCGCTTGTAATTTATTGTATCCGGAAAAGTCACAAAACTTATTTAGGTCGTTTATTTAAATTTTAATTACACCAGTTTCCGTCAAGTTAGTTATTATACGACTGTCTAAAAAATAGAGTGTATTTTTTAGTACTCATGTAAGTGGGTATTCTACTGATTAGTCAAATTTGTTACTTTTTACTAAATGTCAAAACGAGAGTACCGCGACCCGCGACCTTTCCCTTACAGAGGAAATGCTCTTCCAACTGAGCTATTGAGCCACACCTGAATCACTCAAATCAAAAATCAAATTTCCATTCTCCATATATTCGTCTTTAAGGGTGGCGGTGGAGCCACCTATCAACTTTCTTTTTCCCGATGTATTTCAAATTTAAAAATCACCGTAATAAATGCTATAAAAATTTCATTCAAAGATTTACGTCAAAAAATGTAATAGTCAAATCAGTTACTGTTATAGGTTGGTTGGATGATTGACAATAAAAAAAAACTATAAAATAAGAACGGATGCAATTTTCACCGCTCTTTTACCATTCTTAATTCAATAAGCTCGGTTAGATAAATTTATTTTAACTATAGGATAATAACCAATTATGTTTGTATGTTTTATTATTATTTCTCATAACTTTTAAATGGCTGAATAGATTTCTTTGTAACGATACCTTCGTTTGGATGATATTATCTCGAGTGAAACTGGCTCATTATCATCACCATAAAGATGCTGTCTTGATTCTATCTGTGAGTATCAACTAGGAGCTCGGGGTCTTGTTAAAATGGCTATTTTAAAGAAAACGTATTTACACGTATAACAGAAACACGTATAACAGTCTTTACCATTTATTTTAGTTATTTTAAGGTCATAAAATAAGTTAAATTGAGGTTTATAGAAAAAGTTATGCAAAAATGTCTCACTATGCAAGATATAGTGGCGCTTTACACTGCAACTTCCATCATATACACCAACTTTAATACTGTACATTACAAACTAAAACTATGTATAGTAATATGAACTTTAATAAATAATAAATTAATATTCCACAACATTCTACCCAACGCTACCCACAGTACTAACTAGCTTGTGTTATGGAATCTATAATGGGGATAAACATACCTATTTTTGTTATTGTAAATACATACATAGAAACACCCAGACCAATGCAAATAGCCATATTCATGCATACAAATGTTTACACTGAGCGGGGATCGAATCCGGGCCTTCTGCGTAGCAGTCGCGTGCACTACCGCCATGCCACAGAGGATGTCACTGTCACTTTATAGCGCATGTTTCATAGTTTAGTTATATTACATTACTAGCTTTTGCCCGCGGCTCCGCCCGCGTGGATGTCGGTTATCGCGACCAAACATAGCCTATGTCCTTTCTCAAGGTATAATCTACCCCTATACCAAATTTCATCAAAATCGGTTCAGTGGTTGAGGCGTGAAAGAGTAACATACAGACAGACAGACAGACAGACAGACAGACAGACAGACAGACAGACAGACAGAGTTACTTTCGCATTTATAATATTAGTATGGATTATTCCTACGAGTTGCAGAACTGGGATAAAAATTCCACGGGGAGTCGCATGTATCAGCTAATCCTACTAATAATTTTTAAGCGACAGTTTGTATGTATGGATGGATGGATGGATGGATGGTTTTTGCTCTTTCATGTCTAAACGGCTAGAGCGATTTTAATAAAATTTGGTGTGAAGTTAGCTGACACCCTGCATTAACACATAGGCAATGTTTTCTTACGATAACCGATATCCATGCAGGCGGACCCACAGGCAAAAGCTGGTTTAATGTATGCAAGTTTTTATGATATACTGGCTGTAGCCTAGGGCTCCGCCCTTGTAGATATCGGTTATCGCGATAAAACATAGCCTGTGTGTTATTCTGTTGTATATTGTAACCCGAAGAGGGCCAGATCATAAGGGATGGCCCTGGGTCAGCCGCGGTGCGAGAGTCGTTCATCGACTCTCGCACCGCGGCTGACCCAGGGCCTCACCTCCGGCCTAGCACCACGACCCTCAGTGGGCGTCCGGTTTTAGTCGGTTCGACAGTTCCGGCTCCGCCGGAGGAGGTACCCAATGGGTTTTCTGCACGAAAACAAAAGATGTATACCTATTGTAAAGTTCCATTAAAATTAATTCAATAGTTTTTACGTGAAAGAATAACAAACATCCTATCCGTCCATACTTGTAAGTAACTAACTCGTTTATAACATTAGTAGGATTACGCTGTGCCTACTGTTACTTCCTAAAATTGAACTGTTTCAACGTACATTTTGTATATTTGAGTTATTCTTTGCGGATCATGCAACAAAGTTATTGCTTGCGAATTTATTGCTTAGAATTTAATAATACCTATAAACGTATTATAAAGGCACTCACCTCGCTAATCTTATTATTAAAATTATTCTCCTCGCGCCTAGAAGGATCTTATTTAACAATTTGTGCCCTAAATAACTAGATTGAAGTAATTTCTACCTCCAAACCAGAATTATATTTACGTTCTTATAATTAACTGTACGATGAACAGCTAAAATGAATATGATATTATATACAAGAAACCAAAAAGGTTGGCTTGAAATTTTCTCTTGGAACTCATTCCCTCGTATTATCTGTTATTTATATATTTTTTATCTAATCTTGCTCCATTGAAATATTCAGTAATCGTTGTAGTACTAATCCTTCTATCACATGATTAAGTCTTCAACATCAGTTTTTTTTGCTTTCAAAGTTTTTACTTTGGAGCCTGGGCTCCACTCTCATGCTCTATCTCTTGCTGTAGTTTATTTTGACTTTTACGGGACTGCCGACTAGCCGTCAATCCTAGCTGGAAAGTCTGTGCTGCTGCATCGTTTGTTATTCAGGAGGTACACTATTATCATTATCAAGAAGGTACATCAGAAATATGTTGACGAACAAAGTACTCTAAATGCTCTTAATTTAGTTCCAGTTGACCGATTGTTCTGATACTAACACATCTTTAGTACGGAAAATAATAGCATACAAATCAATAACACAGTTTGATTTGCTCTTAATACGAGAGTTTTAAGACCATTTTGAGACTTAGTCGTCAGGATATTTATGACGATAGCTGTACTGACTTTAATTCTAAGTTGACTTAAAATACTGCAAACTCGCAACGAGAAAGTGTTGAAATATAATATTTTTTCAGCTTCATTATGTATAGCCGACGACGGTGAAATATCTCTCAAAGCTGGTTCACTTAAGTGAGATAGACCCTATATAATATGTCTGTATATAAAGACTGCTAGGGTCTCGTACTAATCCTGTAATCTGTTTTTGCACAAATTCTGAACTTTGTCGACAGAAGGTTCAAATGAATAAATCTCTCATTAGCTATGGAACTAATATGAGCACTTTCTTTTCTCTGAATATGTAAATAAAAATTTAGATTGTTTTAGTGAATAATTTACTTACGCGGAATGGGGTCAATCCATACTAATGTTAAAAATGCGAAAGTAACTCTGTCTGTCTGTATGTTACGCTTTCACGCCTAAAACCACTGAACCGATTTTCATGAACTTTGGTATACGGGTAGATTAGACCATCAGAAAGAACATAGGCTATATTTGGTCGCGATAACCGACATCGACGCGGGTGGAGCCGCGGGCAAAGGCTAGTATTTACATATATTTTTTCGGTAACATCCGTGTTAATTTGTCTGTATTTTTTTATAATCTTTACCCATAGGTATTTAAAAAGTAACGTTTCGAACCTTCCGTTTTCAAATAGGTACGTATAATAACCATTTCGATTCGAGCATAGTCTCGTTTGTTTACCAAGAAATAGTTTACAAATGAAAGCGATGCTTGATATAAATCGTTCAGACGACAACATCGGTTGGATAGCCATTGTGGCACAAAAACCGATTTCATACTGACTCTGGGCAAAAACTGCTGGTATTTAGACGTACTTTGTGGGGGAAAAGATAGAAAAACTACAACAGACGTTACTGGTTAGATTGGTTTTTGAATATCTAATTATAAAACACGATATACGGTTGCGAAACTCTTTAGTTAAATTCAAAGACAAAAAATATCTTTCCAGTTTTGTGTCGTTTTAACTCAGTTATTTAAGTGAAGTGACAGAAAAAAAACGTGTTGAAAAGTATAAAATAGCCGTAAAAAGCACAGTATGCTTTGTAACACCGACTGACATGAAGTGCTTTACGCGTTTTACAGTTTTTTTTATTTTCTTGTTCGAAAAGTGAGCTTTTACACGTTATTTTGTTTCCGTAACTTATATTGGTATATAGGGCTATAATATATTATCTTCGAGGTTCAAGGCTACAAATCAACAAATGAGGCATTCGGGACATGTAATCGAGAGCGTCGTAAGATGATGATGAATACAACTTAACAGTATATTATAGCTGTGTTATTATGCGGGTGAATATGCGTGTCCAACATGGGGCCGTTCTGCAAATGCTGGGCTAGTGGATGTAGCACTAAATGAGACCTGCCGCATAATAACAGGTTGTCTCAAACCGACTCCGGTACAGATGCTGTATCCACTAGCCGGTATAGCACCTCCCAGCATACGCAGAGACGTGGCGTCATCCATGGAGAGGGGCAAGCTGGAACGGGATCAGCGACACCCCATGCACGGCCACCATCACGTGCCAAAAAGGCTGAAAAGCCGAAAGAGTTTCAGGGCGTGCGTTGCACCCGCCGATGGCGATCCCTCCCCGGCCAGGGTGGACCTATGGAGAGCGCGGAGCTCGCCACCAATTCCATTCGTTCCGCTGTCGGAGAGTTTTCCACCTGGGCACGACCTCTCCAGGATCAGGTGGAAGTCCCTAAATAGACTTCGGACACAGGTCGGTCGAAGCAAGGAGAATCGGTCAAGATGGGGTTTCTCGGACGGCGCGGACCTGCGGTGTGAGTCTGGAGTTTTGGAGAGAGAAGAATTTGGGGTCACCCATCTCTTCCCATGCGGTGTCGTACAAGGTGATTAAGGGATAGGGCTGTTTAACATAAGACAGATATATACAGCCCAGACTCAGCCTCAGATATAAGCTCGAGTCAACAAAAGTGCCCAGAATATTATGACAATAGGCGCACCCCCTACTACATGAGACCGACTACAATTATTGGTGAAATGTGGGTGTTCAACTCTGGCTGACCCTCCGCGGATAACGGCCAGATTATAATGTAGGTATGTATGTATCATGCCACCATCTGGAATATAACATGCGTCATGTGCCTACTTACGTAGTCAGGTACCTACAAGATTATAATTTGTAACTTAACATGGTATCTCACTCCACAACAATTCGTCAAGTCTATGGTTGTTTGTTTTCTTAGGTCCCAATTTAATAAAATTATCCTATTTTATTCCAAGTTATTAAGTAGCCAATGTATTATTAGATACATCTATAGAATTTTATGAAATAATTTTTCAAAATTACTCTTAAAATGGTTTTTTAAATTAAGCGGAAAATACTTCAGCAGTTTTTGATTTCAGCTGAAAATTGTACGACGTATTAAACAACAACTGCCTTATCGGATAACATTTAATTCTGCAAATTATTTTTATACTTCTCCAAATAGAACGAGATTAATATATAATTCCATCCATCCACCTTATGGGTGGTCAGTCAGGAATTTAGTACACCGTTCCCACGATTCTCCGCAGTTACTCTCTTTCTAATATCTCCATCGTACTTCCCATCTCTATATAGGTATAATTGACATTTAAAAAATGCTATGGCAGCTTCTGCTTGATCTGAATCGACCCACAGTAAGAATATACCGTCTACTTCCACTCCTAACGAACAAAAGATAGGAGATATGAAACAATTAGAGTACTGCACACCCGTAATCTGTGAGTTCGTGTATACGGTATTATAAATGCTATGGCAGCTTCTGCTTGATCTGAATCGACCCACAGTAAGAATATACCGTCTACTTCCACTCCTAACGAACAAAAGATAGGAGATATGAAACAATTAGAGTACTGCACACCCGTAATCTGTGAGTTCGTGTATACGGTATTATAGTACGTTGTAACTTAACCCTCGAAATCGGGAGGATCAGAGGTTTGGGAAATCCTTTTGTTCAACTTGAATAAAGGCTCACTAATTGTCTAGTATGTTTTATTAAAATCGCGTTCAATATTTGAAATCTTATATTCGATTTAGGTTCATCAATGATGTGAAAATATCAGATTTCGATTAATGCGACACAACCGGTCTGTGTGCCAAATTTTTGAATATTCGATGCAGTTCAATCCGGTCTCTGAAAGTGAACTGTAGAAGATAAAACCAATAATAAAAGTTTTATTAGCATGCTGAATATTACATCTTCAGTAATTAGGCCTGCTCCAATCATGTCGTACACCTGCGGTAAGATTGTGTGATCGTAGGCAACGTATAATTATTTTAATAGTAGTGAAGGCAAGAATTTTTCGTAATTATATTTGACGTATAAAACATCATTCTCAAAATATTATATAAAGAGCCTTGTTTTTATGTAACTTAGACTGATTTCCGAACCATTTTATTTTATACGCTCGACCTTCTTTTAGTTGAAAAATAACGAGATCGGAGTTTTCCTATTAAAAACTTCTGATTAGGGTCAATACCGACTAAAGACAATAAATTAGCCTCTTATCTACAGAGAACTTTAAAGTTTAAGAAGCCAATGACTTTTAGCCTTGTTGTTTCACTAACCCATGATATAGAAAATCAGCTCAATTCATTTAACTATGAAGTCATTAAAAATTATAAGTTAAAAGAAATTATAAGATTACGTGGGACCGAAAATACACCTCTGCGTACCCGTTCGGATATTTAGAGATGTGATATGTATGTATTGTCATGAACGTAATGGACGAATTGACCCAGTTGTGGACTGTGACTGGCTGGTTAATCAATTGATCTAACTTGTTAACACTAGTGGCTCAACCTAAGCCCACCCCTTGACAAACTACTCAAGGTTTTCTTATCCCCTATATCGCAATACCAATTAAGCCCTTAGTCTATTTTGAGTTATAAAAAATAAATGGACGGAACAAATCGAGGCACACCCCTCATTTATGAAATTGCATGTTGTAATATTATAAGAAAAATCCAATAGCTTATTTAATGGGCAACTGGAATACTTGTGCTTATTGTTCCATTATTAATATTTTCCTTTCTTTTAGAAAATCGTTTTCTTCAGCAAAATGTTTTGGAAAAGGTTCTTGATTAGTCTCGTGATTTTCTTTATACGTTCTTTTGTGAAAAACTTTACTGTTCTGCTCATTTAGAATTAAAATTGTTCAACTCTTGCAAGCTTTTGTGTTGTGTTTTCGTTCTTTTTCAAAGAGCTACTTTGGTGTTCGCTTAATTTGAACTTGATTTTCATAAAGTAACGCTAACGATACCCTCTCGACTCAACGGATATGAGTTTATTAAATTAGTGAAACATAGTTATCGCGTATGTACATATACCTATGCACGATATTTACATATTCTGCCTCTCTAAATAAGTGTTTCTTTGCTGGCCAGCGTTTGATAGAACAGATTGACGAATGTAGGTTTGGAATTTGACGTTTATGATATGACAGTCGTTAACGGCTGATCGTTATTATTTCAATTTATTTATTATGTCAAGGATGGATGTAAGGATGTCATAAGATATATAGCTGAGAAATTATGCACGGGATCCACTCATTCTTAAACAAGTGTCACTTTTCGAAAACATTATTGCTTTATAACAAGGTACCAGTTCTATTTAAAATATTTTATGAACCTTTACCAAACGTATTCTAAAGGTTCAAAACCATAATAATTTACATCTATCAGAATTCCTACCCATTTACAACAAGGATCCTCAACACATTAGCCAAATGTTGGTTTAGCGAGAACAGAACAAAATAACTTATTCTCGTTATCCCGAGACCCAATAAAATAACCGCGTGTGTTTAATAGAAGGTACCAAAACGATTATCATGTTGTAGAACATTAAAACTTTTTAACCCACATACCTACGCACAATGTTCTTATGTTAAACACAAATTGTACGCCCACCTGTCGCGGGTTAATTGGATTCTTTATACGAAAATACTTGTCCCTTCAGAGCCCCACATTGACCAATTATACATGACCTTTGTAAAATCTTAAATTTTTGTTATTTATGAACGCGAGTAGTGATACACAGGGATCAGATTATACTGGTACGTGACCCTTCCGCTTGCCTTGATTAACGTTTCCTTGCTTTTGTGTGTAACGTACCCGTTAATACGAATTAGTACGATTTTCTATTCGGTCTATGTAGGAAAGTGCAGTCATGCGTGAATTTTATCTGAAACTTATAATTTTCGTTTATTATTGAATTTGTTTGAAGATGTTTTGGGTTGGAAAGCGAAGGTACTTTTAGGTTTAACATTGACACTGGTTACTTTATATAAAGTATAGATCTTATGAAATCCATTTTATTGTTCTCTCTTTCTCAACAAATCTAATTTATGTAGTAAGCTTTGCTATTAAACTTTATTTTGGCTTATTGGACGATTCGCATGAATTGAACTCGCACGAAACGTGCGAATCGACTCCTTTAAAAATATATTATTTTTCTGTAGGCGATTCGCACGAAGTTAATTTACTGGTGTGCGAATCTACACCTTCAAAATTATGTAGTAGACGATTGGCACACATTTTATTTTAAGGAAATAAAATAAACTTAGCATAATGAATGCTATAAAAAATTCATTCAAATATTTGGACGGAGTCATCAAATATCAGTGTTTAAAAATGGTTGAAAAATCATTCATTGGTTACAACATTTTGTAAGAAAGTTGGTATAGATGGCTCTACCGTCGCCCTTAAAGATGGATATAAAGAGAAGGGAAATTAAAGTGATTCAGGTGTGGCTCAATAGCTCAGTTGGAAGAGCATTCGCCCTGTAAGGAAATGGTCGTGGGTTCAAGTCCTACTTGGACATTTAATTTTTCCCGATGTATTCGAATTCATAATATATCTATAGTTCATATATGTCAGATATTCTAATTTTATCGGTAAACTACACAACTACAATAACAGAGGAAAACAAAATCACAAAACCAAGGCCTATCTTCATATTCTTCGGAAGACAAATATCTTATTCGAGCCATCCGTATTCTTGCCACGAATTTGCCAATGACGTTTCTTCAATACAGCGACCGAGTGTTTTCTCATCCCATTTATTATTTTCGTTTGTCTTTAGCAACCGTTCGCGTTCTTGGCTCGAAGTCGGCAGGTTTGAAAAGTAATTTCCATTGGCCTCTAGAGCAATATCCTTGCTTTTGAAAACTCACTGCCAACAATTCGCAGGTTTCTTTCTTTTTCGCTTCACAATATAAAATTCTGATAGTCGGCATGTTTACTTAGAAAATTAGAGTGTTTTGCTACTTTTTATGGCGTATTTTTATCGAGATATAAAAGCTTTAGATGTAATATCCGAATACTAGAGAGTGTTAACCTTATTTTCATTGTTTTAGTGAAGAAAATGGAAGTTATTGTTGCGTTTCTTTTTGTTTTATTCACTACTAGCTGTTTGAGTTCCAGGAGGCAAAGACTTTGTATCATTAAATTCTTACAAAAGCCTTTAGTATCTTATGAATCTATTGATCATTACACACACAAATAAACACACGAAAAGCTAAAAATATGTAGGTCAATGACTTAAGCAACCCCTACGAATGATGTTATCCCAAATTTACGCGAATGTTACACATTGAAATGAAATCAAAATATAGTTTTGTATCAACTCATAAAAAGCTATTAACATAAATGACACTACCTGCAGCTATTTATTTTGTAGATTAATAGGTAGGTATGAATACAGGTACACATTTTGCGTCGTTGAGCTCATGCGAGGTTTACTAATGGACGGGATCCATGTGGCTTTATTTTTAATCATATCCATTCCATGTCTGTCCAATGTCCATATGGGTACGTTATTCTGGTACATTCAGGTATCTACAGAATTAAACCAGCCAACATTTAGCACATCTTTTTTCGATTTCAACGTTAATCCTCTGTTCAAAATGTTGTAAAGCCCGGGGATTTTGACTGAGGACATACGGGTTTTCATACGAACATCTAGAAAGTTCAACAACTGGAATAACTGCAATAATTTTGATTTGGAATATATTTAAGCTATAAGCATCGCAGTTAGACTAAGATAACTAGACCCCGGACTGGTAGGCTTAGAATAAAGCAAAGATGATGAATGAAACCCGTTGCAGAACATCGCGAATGATAGAACTCTCCTAATAAATGACATAATTTAATCTCAACATTAATTTGTATACAAAGGAAACAATATGGTTAGTTATGAAGGGTCAGCGACGCACTGGGACCGTGCGGACCAAGCTGTCAATGCGGTTAATTCTCTTATCAGACCCGCACTAGATTGGTAGTTAACTATTTCCAAAACTTCCCACCATTTGTGCCTTGTAGAGCATGTAAAGCGGTTTGTAATAATCAATATAGCTGATATTATTGTCGGTGGGTGGAATCTATTTTTGGAGTTCAATTTGCTTTCAGTAACAAGGATCTGTTTCATTTTGTACCAATTAATATTTCAATTTATAAATAGATGTTATATTGGGTGGTGTTTCTATAATGGTATTTTACAAAGCCATATATTGCCATAATCGTAATTTCGTTATAACTTACTGCTCTTACCAGCAAACATGACGTGAGGTCATATTGACAAACCTTGAAAACAATACCTACAGTCATATCAGTCAAATACTTTTTTTAATCTACTAAAGGTACACTTAACATTTAAACTAGCAGCAGTACTAAAACGAGATGAAGATAATCATAACAGCGTCTGACATTTTCATATTTCCATTCCGTTTTTCCCCGGCGAACTAATTTACCTACATCCTTTTGATGGTAGCTACATCTAACTCTCGCACCGTTTCAAATGGGAAAGTAAATTTGTTTAGCCGAATGCATTACTGGAGCCATTTTGGAGTGCCTTGACTTCATCATTTTTTATTCTGGGATCTGGCTTTTTATTAAATTAAGTTGATCTAGAGGGTGCGCCTAAATTCAAATGAAGGCAGGCGTGTTCGCCATACGTTTTTATTGAAAATACTGTTATTGCGTACACCAATAAATTGATTTAACAGGCTTAGGTTGTTCGTCACTACAAAATGTAAAATCAAATTTTACTTATGACTAATTCTGCCGTCTTATTGTAAAAAGGCATAACTAACAAAAACAAAAATGTAAGATAATCGAGTTTGAAATTTTTCAAGGTTTTTTTAGCAAAAATAATCCTTTGTGTATTATTGGGAGAAACAAGTTATTAATTTAGGTACACAATCGAAATACCTATCCAACCATGTATAGGAATATATTTATTTATTATTTTTTTATACAGATAATCCCAATTTTCCCTTTCATCATAACAAAATAATTACAAATAAAATATCTTTTTATTTGTTTTAAAAAGGCACAACTAACCAGATAAGTCTTTTCTTTTTAAAAACAATTTAGTATTAAAATGAAAGGACACATAATTTATGTAATTATGTCTTTGTAACGTAATCTTATAGGTTCATTGCGAGTTTGAAAGAGTATAAATTTTACATAAAATTGTGACTTTTAAAATTATTGACTTTTTCACTTACTTTTTAATTATGAACATTGTACAAATAACAAAAAATGGGTAAACAAAACTCTTTATTTCAAATAAAATGATAAATTTGACGTTACACTTTTTAAACCACCGCATTATCTCTGATTTTGGAACAAAATCTAATTCTACGGGGCCGGACTCACGCACGAAGTCTTTCAGTTCAATGATCTAGCTATAACTGTTCATGAAATAATAGCAAAACCTGGTGAAAGACAGATAGCGAATCTTAGTAATACACCTAGTCCCATTTTTAGCCATTAGGTACAGCACCTTAATAATTTAAAGCAAACAAAATTTTGAAATTAAACTAATTAAAATGCTAAACAACTCCATTGTCAACAATTGTTTATTTCTTTGACTTATAAATTTTTAATATAATATGACTTTTCGTCCATTGCGTTCAAATAGATTTAGAAACACAACTTCAGTTATCCGGCACAAAAACTAGAGACTTTAGCTTTAGTGACTGTTAAGTACTATTTACTTATAATATACGTCGTAAGCGCGCGCGGGTAGGCACCTTACAAGGGCGTGCGTAGAGGGTAGGTTGAAAATTTTACTCAATTTTCCAAAAATTGGATGACATGATTTAAAAGATTTCATTTTTTTGTCAAGTTAATATTTTAGCCTACCCTCTGTTCATACTACTGTTATATGTTTATCTATTTACCTATTTGAGTTATCAGAATGAATTTGAAAAGTTATGATTATCTAAGCAAAAACATCTGATTACATAATCATAACTTAATTTAAAATTTTACATTGAAAGAAACAACATTGCTTACCAATAAATCATCTTGAGTTTACCTTGAATTGAAAATATTGGCGCAATGATGAGCGCAAGGACACCCCACATTCCTTACCTACCTTACTGGCGTCTTAAAGAAAAGGCACAACTGGACACTTGTGACAGAAGAACTTTATAACCACTTTCAAGTCATAAGTACGTATTTATGTTGTTTCTTCTTAATCGGTGTCAAATAAGTCTTTTCCATTTATTCAATAACAATTTAGCTGTTAGATGTGCCTTTCGGGCTTAATGTATTTCCGTAGATTCTAGAGATAAAATTACACAAAAAATTGGGTAGATGCGCCTTTTTCTCCTGATTCCGAATATGTATATAACTCAATTTTGAAAAAAATGTTAGTTAAGCCTTTTCTCCGTAATACGGCAGAATTATAATTATTTGTTTTTAATTATAATGTCATCGTTTACTGGTTCATTATGATTTTTAGTTATAAAAAAATTATTAGATAGTATTAAAGGATTAAAGTAATATTTTACCATACTAGTATTTCCCGTTTTGATGAAGTTTAGATATTTTCAAGAGTAGTCTGAAAGGATTTCGAATTTTTCTTTACTACTAGAACCAACAAGTAGCTTAAAAAATTATAGATATAATTATATTTCTACGTACCTTTATTTCTTTTCTTTCTACTTATAAAAACGGAGCTCTTCAAAACAGGCATGACTGTCCACACTTCTTAAAAGAAATCATGATAAGTCACCGCATTCAGACAAAAAGTTAATCCTTGGGCTGAAGCGATTAAGGGCGCTCGGTCGCGTACGCGATTGAAAAATGGCGTCTCGCTCCGCGTTTCTCTCGTGATCATTTGCATATTTAGACGAAATTCACGTTTATTTTCACTGATTGTCCTCAATATATCGCATTGTCTCATCGGTTTTTTATCCGAATGAGATTTTGGGGACGAATAAATTCTTCACCCTCTGAATAATTCTTTGTTGAGCAAGTGCTGTAGTTATCTGGTTATTTTGTGATGTTATTCCTTTTATGTTTGAACAGTAGTAAAAAGATTCAGATCCGTTTGATGGTATGTGATTATGATCTATGAATGTGAAGTAATAGTCATCCGTCTAATCCGTAGGAATTATTTGGGGTTTCGGGTGTTCTCTGAAGTGTAGAAAATAATAAAAAATCGTATCGCTAGCTATATTTCTTGGTATTATGTAATTGGGAGCACGAATTTCACATACCTATCCAAACTCGCAATGCGACACCAACGAACTCGACGGCATTCACTGCAAACCCAAGGTAAACTATATAAAATAATTTATATAATTTTGAAAAAAAAAAAACTAGTACACTCTAAGAAAATAATGAGTCCGTGGTTGACAGCAGAATCTAGCACTAAGGGCTTTCAAAAGGGTCAGCCTTTTGAAAGCCCTTAGGCGGTGTATCATTACGATAACTACCTGAATATTTTGACTCTAGTGTTTCCCTCAACAATTCTTAGCAATGTAAGAAGTCCTCAAGGAGTGTAAATTTCCCTTTATGTTATACTTGCTGTAGGCTGTGGCTCTACTTACGAGAAACACTGTTCATTTATGTGGTTTACGAGAAACATAGAATTTAACCAATTGCCGGCACCAAAGTAACCTACGTGCTATTACGTACGTACGATACGATACGTATGAAATACAGTAGATGAAAATAAATGAGGTACCTACGTATCTAATAAATTCAATTAAAGCACATGTTTAAAAATGTAATCCTGTAAACAAAACGCATTAAACAAAAACCGAACACCGAACTGTGAACGAACGGACGACCATTTATAATTCAATTGTCCACCCCGGATTATTTGGTATAACAGAACAAATCAATTATTCACGCGCGACCTGCATCTATTTACTGAATTTGAAATAAAAGGTTAAAATTTTGTGTTTACTTCGAAATTTTTAGAATGAGGGTGTTGTTGTGTTTGTATTGTTTTTGATTACAAAGAGGGTTTTTTTATGTAGAAAGCCCACATCTGTGCTCGAGTACAGTCGGCAAAGCAGATAAGTATGCCCATTTTCATATGAAGTTGTATATACTACAGGTGTAGGTATACTTCTCTCCTTTGCTGAACAAAATCAAATGACTATTTGTATTCAAAGTAATTTATTTAAGTTTCTTATCCGAGTTCTAGAATCTATAACACAAGCTAGTAAAGCTTACAACTATGAATCTAGGTAGCGTTGTGTAGAATTTGTTGTAGAATAACATTAGATATGTTAATTTTGTTCGTACTGTCATCTAACGTAAACAATTAAACAATATCGAACCAGCAGTTTATGCCACTAGCTTTGAAATTTACAGAACTGTAAATTCTATTCTATTCTACAATACTCTAACCTAACCTAACCTAACAGTTGTGAATGAATGAGAGATAATGAAAAATATTTCATAGTAACTTCACCTCGATTGCTACAAAAACCAAAGATAAAAAACTTAAATAAAAACATTTATAAGAAAACGTATCTTTTATATTTCCCTACAGTGAAGTAATCAATCGTGGGTACGCCAGACGTTTGGTGAACGCAAAGAAAATGTCAATAAACGACAAGCAAATTTATCTTTTCCTTTAGGAAATTGAAATTTCGACCTCCGGCCGTCAAGTGGAACTGAATGTACTCACCAAACTGTTAGAATTAAACCTTTTGTATCCAACATTCGTCGCGAATTATGGTGTTCTCAGCAGACATTCTATTTTTGAAAACTTAGAGCTTAAGATACGACAAAAAGAACATGTTTTACTTTTAAGAAGTCCTTTGTGTCTTATCGATGTTGTTCTAATAAGGTTTATCTTGTTGTAAAATAGAACAATTTTATAATCGCAATTTCAAATAATTATCCAGTGATATGTTACTAAATAAGTAAGAAAATAATAACAGATCTTTTTTACTAAACAAGCATTTGTAATGTTGAAAGAATATCAAAGAATGCAAAGCTTTTTATAACTCTCTTGATCCTTTGATGGTTATTGTTAATGTAATTTATTATTAATATTTTTTTTTTATTTTTTTTTTTTAGGTAAATAAATCTTTATTGTCAATTAACATTAATTATATATAAATCATGTCACCTTAATACTAAATAAATACTACACAGTATTAGTCGAATAACCCGCCCCTGATCGCTCCCGGTGCAAAGGTGCCCATCACACTAGCAGCATTTCCACGCTGGATTGCAACGGCCATCCTCTGCACCAGGAACGACCCGGAACGGGAGTCACCAGTAGCCTCTATGAGCCTCTGCCCAATCGCCTTTATAAGGCTTTTCGCGTCTCTGCCCCAGCTCCCCAGGGTCTCCACCGCTATTGGCACGAAGTAGTATTGCGGCTCCAACTCAGCGTACTTGAGTCTCTTCCTCGAGCTGGCGTCATCCGCGGCGGCCGACGGGGAGTGGATGGTGCGACTAAGGTGGCTGGCGGCTACAGTGCTGACACAAGTTGCGTCCCACAGCAGGCACTTACCGTTCTTCCAGGGCACCAAAGTCAGCCCATCCGGTCTCTTACCGTCCGACCTACTCAGACCCGGAGGCTCAAGCACGCAGGGTACGTTCGCCGATATAAGGGCTCTGCGGACGATATCGTTCAGAGCGTGGTGTCGCGGAAACCTTCCAGTGCACCGCCGACAACTCAAAGCGTGATGGCCATCCGCTTCCACCATGGAACCGCAGGTGCATATGTGGGGTTCACACACCTTACAGCCCAGGCGTAAAGCCACTGCCACCCGCAGAGAGTCGCCGTCAAGCAGGGTACCCAGATGAGGAGAAGGTAGCGCCTGCAACCACGCTCCCGATTCCGGCTGTGACACAGCCCGCAGTCGAGCCTTATCGACCCCCGCAGCCCCGTCTAATAGTTGGGCTTGGAGACGCCTCACCCCTACCTCATCCCACGCTCGCTGAAGATGCCCCAGTTCCGGTATTGATGCACCCCCGTTGAGGGCCGACCAGGCCGATACAGCGTCGGACACAAAAGGCACGCTCGCCCCGTCACCATTAGGGTTTAATAAAGTAGTGACGAGGCTAGCCACCCCCTGCGCGGACGCCAGAAAAGCCGGGAGGCCCACATCACGCACGCAACGCACCCCCAGACCGCCACTCCGGATTGGCAGGGTCGCCTGACTCCACTGAGTCCCATCTAGGTTGACGTTGAGGACCGACTCCACAACCGATTTTAGGGCATCGTCAAAGGAGGAGACTTCCTCAGGGCAAAGCCAAATTGGGGTGGTCCGCAATAAGTACGCGATTTTTGGGAGAGCGAAGCACATGCGGAGCAAGACAATTGCAACGTGCGCGGAAAGACCCTTTAGCCGTTCGTGAGCGGCCAGAAGAAGATGCTTTCGAACGGAGATGGCTTTAGGAACAGCAGAGAGAAAAATTGGTGAGCCCAACAGGTAGAAGTCCGAAGGAGAAAGCTCCTTGAGGCCAGGTAGGATGGTACTTAGACGAGAAAAGCATGTGCGAGCCTCAGTGCCGCAGGAGAAAAACTCGCACTTCGAAGGGTTCACCTCCAGACCCAGGTCTCTGAGGCTAGGAACTAAGGCCTCCAGATCCTGTACAACGTCTTCCGGTTTGCCTCCGATTGTGCCATCTTCCAAGTACCTAAGTTTTATTAATATTATATAATTTACTTTACCGTATGTCAATTAAAAATGTAAAGGTTGTGATTGTTTGGTCACATTGATAATTACTTATTATTATTAAGTTCAAAGAAATGAAATAGCTGTGAGCATTCAGCCTTTTAACCTCAATTAATAAAAACACGATCTTGGTATGTTCCTTTTAATTTGAAATTATATTTGTAATAAGCAATATTATAAGATTTGTAGCGAATTTATACCGCACTTCATAGAAATGATTAATAATGAGGAGCTTTTATTAGCGAGCATTAGTTAAGCCTCTTAACGAACTTCCCAATTTAGCGTATATTTTATGTATGTGTACATCTATTTCAGAGAGGTGGAGAGGTTAATTTGCGTTCTTCGTTTTAAGCGATAAAAATATTGAGTTTAGATGAACAGTTTTGTACAGGAGGATTCTCTGTAATAATCCACCTTACTTTTTACCATATTCTATAGACCTAAAATTTACTGGTGAATAAAATATTTCTGAAAATGAAGCAAAATAGATACGAAATTACCACTATTAAGGTTTGGGTGCGATGTATTATGAATTCTACTAGGAGAAAATTTTGGAAATTGATCATATCTAGATAGAAGATAGGTACCTAATAGGTGGCATAACCTCTAAATAAAATTATCAACTGTGTTTTCTAAATAGTTGAACATTCTCGTGAACAACTCGTGAAAAATTTTATAACACTGGAATTTTTTTGCAGCAAGATTATTATTAGATTACAGCGGTGTCCGATCAAGATAATACTTCATCAAATGAGCTTTTTCCCAGATTGAGTTAGTTGAGATTTCTCAAGCCGTGAGCGGCCTCACTTACATATATGAGAATACCGCAATTTATTTGAACTTTCTAAGGAATCCGTATTATCATAACTAAGGGTAGGGAAATTCACTTACAATTCGGGTCCATTTTACAAACGAAAAACCCAGGAGTTTATTTAAGTATAAACGTCTTTACATCTCACAAATTTGCCACAAGACTAAATTTCGCATGAAGACCTTTAATTTGCATGCGTAAGGTTATTATAAGAGTTCTGAGGTTCGCAAGAATTTATATTAAAAATTCTTACAGTATTTATGATAAAAATTGTACTTAAAAGAATTTTCGTTGCCAAAATAATATTACCTAATTAGATAAATGTATTTTTTTCTTTTCATAACATCTAGTTAGAAAAAGATAAATATTCATAAATAGGTATATAAACACCAGTATTTTATCGGTTCTCTATTTTTATTCCTACTATTTTATGTCATAATTTAACATTGCATAATGTTACTTGTCCTAACATTATTCACGCATAATACTCATTTGCCATAACTTTTTAATTATAATTTTTTAAATCCTATTTACTATAAGCATACTATCTCAAAGCATAAGTTTACTTAAGCATAACGACGCGTAACCATAACTATTTTAAGCATACAAATTATATTCCGAGAAATTAATTACATTTTTTTTAATAACAATATTACACTATTTTATACATTGCTCTCGTGAAACTTGTAGGTGCAAGAATGTTCATTTGACTAAATAAAGTTCTACATGGTTATAAAAAAATAACCACGAAGGCCTAATGCGGGAGCGGAGCGGAGCGAAGAGAAGCCTTCTAACCTAATCTATCCAAGTCGGAATCAGGGGCTTTCTCAATAAATCTATCACTGTCTGATAAGAAAGTATTATTTATCAGTACGTTTCCTTTATGCTGTTTGATCACTATGCCAAATAACTTTTAGACAAATAAACAATATGCTTTACAACTTTATGCATGTCAAAGTTATGAATAAAAAAATTAGGATATACAATATTTATGCTTAATAACACAGTATCCTAAAAACCAATTAAGGCACACTATTATTATGACAAAGAAAATTATGTCAACTTATTATGACAATTTAAATTAGGACAAAAACCATTATGAGAAAATTGGGATCCCTATTTTATCATAGTCTTTTGGTATTTTAGATCATGGATTAGTCTATTTCTATCCACCATGGAATTGTATTATTACTATCCGATGGCGTACGATAGAATCTCTCTTAGGTCAATCCCTGCTGTTTAAGTCTTGCGTTGATTAACTTTTTTTTATGTGCGAAAAATCCCCGCAGAAACCTCTCCCTCCTACCGGAGCCGGTGGGGTGGGGGGAGGGGGCGTTAGTAAGTTAACATGGGCTTATAAAATATCTAAAGAACTAAAATTCGACCATTCTTCCTGAATATGTGGTTGTTTACTTCAACATTCAGAAAACTATTATTGTTTTATTCAAATTCTATGATTTTCGGGGTACACGGAAAATAAATTTTCCCAAGGAATTCCCAGGTTGAGAAAAGTTTTATTGGGATTTTCTCCTAGGATTTTTTCAGTAGCAGTGCAGTTTGGACACATGCCCAAAAACAATAACAAGCTCACTGCCAATAGGGAGTAAGGTTAATGCATATTCTGGATTTGTTTGTGGAGTTGACATACATTTTGTTTGAAAACCCGCTTAGCTCCACCTTCTTTTTCATTATTTCCAATGATGCGGAGTGTATATCAAGAACTTTGATATTTATAGCACTTAAATCCGTAAATTCACGGTCAGCTCCTTGCTACTTGAACCAGCTCCAGGTTAATGTAAAAGAACCCTAACGGTTGGTAACATCTAGGTGTCATGAGTAGCTTCCACCTTTTATTGTCAGATGGCCCATATGTTTACTACCATCGTAGAAAAAACAACAACTACTTTAAAGAAATGACCTAAAGAACCATTCCCTTATGTCTCCTCGTAACAATAAAACCAGTTTGAACATAAAAAATTCTTTGCTTCCAATAACTTTTGTTGAAGATTTGTGGTACGTTTGACCTCGAGTTTAAGATTTATAAGGGTCGGTGGTCACTATTTATACAAAAGAGGGGATAAAACAATGTATTGATGTGTGATTGCGAATTTATTTATAGGAGAGTATGTTGCATTATCTTTGAAAACTAATCCTGAAGGTAAAATTGAAATGGCAAGTAAAGCGAAGTACAATTCTACAACAAATGTATCGACGACCTCGTTGATAGCCACCTTAGGGAATATTTATTTTATGAGTATATGTGAGCTTCACGGTCAGGTGGCAGTCACTTTAAGGAGAATATCGAAGTTCAGCTAAATAATAGTTAAACATTTTTTCAAGAAAAAGGCAGATATTATGACGATGTTAATGTGACTGATGTATTATCATAATCACACTTCAGAGTATTAAAGACTTTAATTTTATGTTCAATATTTTGACAAACTTACAAATTGGCTGTGCAAATCTAGTCATATATTTCAAGGTCGAACCAAACTACCTTACTATCGTAACTATTAACTACATAATCATTAGTTCCCTATGCCAAAACGAACAAACTTAAACACCGCTTCCATTCCACAACCCATCCCCGGAGAACAAAAAAACTTCTCCAGCAAATATCTAACTCCAACATAGACTATTCAAACAAGTGACAGGGACTCCCTACGGTTCCCTGACATTTGTACTAAAGTTCTAGTTCCCTCGAGCGCCCTCATCTAGGCTAGGTAATATTCATTCGCTTCTAATGGAAATATGAATTATTCCGAGATACCACAGTTCGTAATAGGGTAGTTTGAGTTAGTTCAGCAGTCTCCTTGATAGTATAACCAGCAATTTTAACAATAGTAAATGAAAACGAACGTGTTTCATTTGTTAGATCTTGAAGAAGTCTTTTTATGTTTATTATGAACTACTTTTGCCCGCGGCGCCACCCGCGTGGATGTCCTTTCTCATGGTCTAATCTACTCCTATACCAAATTTCATCAAAATCGGTTCTGTGGTTTAGGCGTGAAAGCGTCACATACAGACAGACAGACAGACAGTCACTTTCGCATTTACAATATTAATATGGATATCTACAGTACACGTAACACATTTTAGACACATTTGTAGGTGTGAAAACAAATCTCTCACCTCCTATCTTTTAACCACAATCTAAAAAATCACGAGTATTTTTGTATGAAAAATATTTATATGAACCAGCTTTAGCCCGCGGCTCCGTCCGCGTGGATGTCGGTTCCCAGCAATTATTCGAATTTATCTCGCCGTAAAAACCTTCCCTGGACTTCCACGAATAATTCAAGACCAAAATTAGCCAAATCGGTAAAGGCGTTCTGGAGTTATATCGTCAGGAAGCAAAACCCGACTTATTTTTATTTATATGAAATATCGTACTTACTAGTTCGATTTCTTTGAAATGATAACTTATATGGTATAGCAGCCTGCAAGCCAAGCAACCTTCGCACTTGAAACTAAGGGAAGGTTCATATCTGACGGAACATGCGTCGCGTATTATCGGTTGCGTAACGACGTCGACGCACTAACGTAGCATCGGTTGAGTGTGAACGGTCAAGTGTTTTTCTATACATTTGTCTGTTCTGGCGTTACGTGACCGATAATACGCGACGCATGTTCCGTCAGATATGAACCTTCCCTTACGTTGACAAACTTTTTTTCAGTGCGGAAATCCCCTTTGATACCTCCTCCACCGGAGCCGGGAGTGGAGGCTTTGTCGGACTCCAACCGACTAAAACCTGAACACCGACTGTGGGTCGTAGTGCTAGGCTGGAGGTGAGGCTGCCTTAGACGTATCCCTCGCACCTCAGCGTTCACTAACAGTGTAATTTTTACAACAATACCTTTGGTTTATGATAGGTTGTGGAAATAAGGTAGGTTTACACAATGTTATTTTGGATTAGAACGGCAACACAATTCATTCGTTCATTCACCCATTTATAAATTCTTACGGTTCTTATCTAATTCAGTTTAAAAAAACACAAATTGTTATTTCTCATTAATTACACTCTACTAAATTATGAATTTCTGTTACACCTAAAAGCAAACGATAAAGTTATTATCATTAACTGTGTAAACTTTGTTACAAAAGGTTTATTTAATACGAGCTCACCTCATTAATGGTATGGGTTGAATTCTAAATATTCATAAGTGTAACACTGCCTCATAAGTCTATTAAGTTCCCTTTAAATTAATAATGACGTGTTTCACTTTAGTTTGAAACGTTTGAACGTACCTGTCTCTACAATGTGTGAAATTTTAAATTGAATTTGCTTTGAAGTGAACTGCTTTCTGTGACATATTAAATTTTGATTCTTCCTCAAACAGCTTAAAAAGAATGTTCATTTAATTCTTTAAAATCCTTTAGAATGATAATTTCGTTGCTACATTATTGGCTTTCATTTATTATTCTTACAAAACGGTTTTCATAACTTTGCCCCTCGCCTATCAAAAGGAAATCTTATATCGGTCTGATGATATAATCATCAAATTCTTATATTTAAAAGTAGTCCTAGCCCACGGCTCCATCAGCCTAGTATTCGGATCCCGTTACCAAAAACCATTGGAACCTGTTCCAGGAATAAAAAAACATAACCGTTTTATTCCAGACTAATACATACACGTTCAACACTTTCAACTGTTCCCACAATCCATTTAACTATTAGTGCGTGATTGAATTACAAACGTTCAAACATTCATACACCAATAAACTTTCACATTTATATTATTGGTAGGATGGCATAATATGTACGACATTATGGGAAAACACTTCTTTCTGGCTTATGTGGTATTACCATGAATCGCTAAATAAGCAGTTCCCTTTATCGGCACGCCCTATGGCGGGATATTGTGTAATCTGGGGATTACTGCCAATTCCCGGGTTACACATCCGTGGTGTACATACCTACATAAGGGCTGGTGCCTTTATTGCGTAAGCGTAATCTACATGTTTCTGTTTCATAAGTTGAATAAAAGAAGGCTACATTTTACTATCATTAGACCTCATTAGCCATAGAGGTATAAAAAATATCTAGACAAATCAAAACATTCCAATTAGGAGATTGCTGGATTACGATTATTATCTTTCTTCTTTTTTTCACTTTTCACCAATAATTAAATATCAAGTTAACACAGTCATGGTATGAACGTACTTTTTATAGCACTTGACGTGTTGTACATGCCGATAAAGTTGTACAGACAGCGACATAAATATCTTGACGACGAATGTCACAAAATGATCTTAAAACTCTGGTATTAAGAGCAACTCAAACTGTTTTATTGATCTAAATGGTATTATTGTCTAAACTGAAAGTGTGTACCAACTACCAGAACAATCAATCAACTGGAAGGGGGTAAAAAAAACATTTTGAGTACTTTGAACGTCAATATCTTTCTGATGCTGACTGTACCTACACCGAAAGAAGTTGTGAAGCTCTCCGAGAACGCAATCCAGGTAGCAGCACACTGGGAAAATAGAATTTGAAAGTAGGAGTACCGTCGATTCTACAGAATAAGATAGCATGAATGCACTAACTAAACCCATGGACAAGGAAATCATATTCTGTCTTCTTTGACTAAACCGAATAACTTCACCTTCCCCTCTCCTATAAAATACATTTCTGGATTTGCCAAGAAATCCTCAACGGTGATCAGTACTATTATTTAACAATTCCATATACGCATCTTACCTACACTCCATAATATAGATAGAAAAATAAAAATAGAAGATCTCATCGCTAGCAGTCGCCTCGGTATTGTAGCATAAACTGTAAACAACTCAAGTGCCCTCTCAGATCTAGTACTATACACCAGGGGGAACCAGATTACCAGTCTACTTACATTTCTTATGTTTGCTTTTTACTCAACTGTCGGTGCCTCGAGCACGAGTCTCTTATGGCATATTGCATGAGAGCTTAAGCTTTGCATTTTTACTACAAGTTATAATCATAGCACTCTCTTCAAACAATTTGTTAGAAAATTCGATGAATGATTTTTGATTACGTTAAATTCATCCCTTAGTACGAATAAAATACGTACCATAACTATTCGGGTTATGTAAACCAATTTGAAATTGCAAAGGATAAAATTTTAAATTCTTCTCTGAAGAATTTCATGGCAAATGCAAAATAGAAGCGTTGGAAATAAAATATTCTTTAAACCCAAAGCCTGTGAAAAGGCTATGTTGCTAAAATTCTTGTTCGCATGCATTCGGTGCAAGTATAAGGGTCTTATCACCTCGGCGTGAGGTAAATATTTTATGGCACACAAGGGAGGAATTAAGTAGTTTATGTGTGTACTCAAAGCATTTGAGATAAACTTGTTGGAAAGTTTGATGTGTTACGATAAATTGGCGTTGAGATGGCGCAGCGTTTGTAGCATCTAGTTACCTCATCATCGTATCTTACTATCCTTTTTTACCCACTATGGAACGGAGACGGTATATGCGTTTGGGGTGAGTTGTTTGAGTGTTTATTGTGCAAATCCCTGTTGCCATTTTCTCCGAAACTACCAATCCAATTTTGAAGCTGTTTTCAGTTATGGGTTCGGCTTTAATTGGAACATGTTCTTAGATAGGTGTTACAATGACAACTTAACAGGGGGCGCTAAAGCGAGCATTTTCAATGCAAATCAATGTTGCCAATTTTCTCCAAAACTACAAGTCCGATTTTGATTCAGTTTTCAATTATTGGTTTGATTGGTGCATGTTCTTAGATAGGGGTTACGGTGACAACCCACTAGGGGGCGCTGCAGTAAACCTGTTTAGGGCAAAGTCGGGGGCTTTTTAATTTTCTTAATTTTCACTTGTCAACTGTAATAAGATAACCTTTGCACGTGCATCTATCTTTGTTTGATCAAATTATCACTTTTTGTATCCAATTTTTATTATATAAGTGAAAGTTTGTGAAGATATTTGGACGTTTGTTACTCAATCAAGAAGGGCTGAATAGATAGATAGTAGTCTATACCACATATAATAATATTTATGATATTTTATTTCACGGGACTCAGTTAATAAAAAAATAATTAAATAAACTCGCAAAAACGCACAAACTTAAGCTTGTGCTCTTATTAAGTTGGAGCTCTGATCTCTAAACTAGGCCTTTGCCTGTATTATAAAAGCCCGGTTCCCATGAGTTGCAAGATTGGGATCAAAATTCATCGCAGGTGAAACCAGTACACACATATCATAGTCTAATAAATTAGAGGTTTGTAATTAACGCTACTATTATAAAGCTTTCAACTTTTAACTATTACGAGGCTTGTCCGTTCTTGGGCAAGCGTGTAATACTGTGTAAGTTTGTTTTTTACAAAGGACACGTCAATTTGACTTCACCTTCGCGAATGTTAAACTAAAGGTAAAGTCTCGGAAAGAGGGTTACACGTATCATGTTTACAGTGATGGCACTCAGCTTGACGGCCTCATCAGATGCCTTTTCACGCCCCGCTTAAAGGACCCGGGACAATAGGAATTCGTCTTTCGGTCACGTTTAGCCTTAGTACCTATTGTAAATTGAGTTCCTAAAATGCTGCAGTGGAGTTTGTAGCGCCGTTTCTTCTCCACCAGGGCCTTGGAGGTGGTGGTAAACTTAGTTTAGATTTGGTAGGTTTCTATTGTTCCTATTAGTTTACCATTTTGGTCATTCTCGTAACAAAAACTGTACGTTACAGTAATAATAAAACACAATACGTTTGAAATATTTTAAAAGCACGTTCACATGACGTAAACCCGGATTCATACAGAAACGCGTTACGTGATGTAACGGTACATTAGGCAAGGTGCAGATGCGCGGGCACCAAAGCTATTTTCGTGTGATAAGGGTACATACCCACGGCCGGGTTCGTACTGAAAATGTATTACAGTGGAAAGTGCAAATGCAAACAGAATGCCCAGAAAAGAGTTATGAAAGGCACTTTGTTCTTTTTAGTGCATTGCACACGATGAAATCTGATAACACATATTTATTATGCCAGATTATTAACAGTGTAATGCAACTTTATTAAAATTATTTTTAACAAACAAGCATAAATCCCTAATGTTATTTTTAACCCTTTTGCTGAATTTGCATAAAAGTTCATCAGAAAAAACAGTATCTGCTCTGACAGCTCCTTATCTCACAGTATCACTATATCTATAAATTATGTCTCTAGGTATATAATTTATCTTTAAATGAATCAGAACAGGGAATTGATGATAGTATTTGCATGGTTAAACTTCTAGCTTATTTTTATTTCTTTCTAAAAGGCTGCTTTTATTTAATAAAAGCAAATATAGTAAAGTATTATAAGTGATATTTCTCGTTAACATTATTTTAAATCATGGAACCTGAAAGTTTAAAAGTCAATACTGTAAGAACTTCTTTCGAGTTCAAAATATAGATTGTTTTATTACATAATAGACCTTTTCTTAAATCAAACTGGTGCAATAATCCATCAACTCTCAAATGCGGTATGATTAAATTATGTATGAATGTATGATCGCTGGCTTCACATCTCTCCAGAGCCCCATCTTTTACTTTTAATGTTCTTTTTGTGTTCAATTTAAAAGTCTGTCAGTCATGCTGTCTCGCCATATGACTACCGTCAGAGAGAGATAAGAACTTTACGACAGTGATAATTTGAAATAAAATTGTCTTATATTTCCAGCTGCAAATCATATCATATGGTAACAGATTCAAGCGTGATTTTTAAAATAAGGAATAGCTTGTAGTATTTCTAAAGCAGATAATTAACTGAGGAGGAGATAAATGCACGTATCACGTCTATTTCTCTCTGGGGTAGACAGAGACACTCATTGTATTTAGCTTATCTTGCCTCTTGTTAGAGTGGCTTCCGTCAGACCTCCCAACTCCGCAAGGAAAGCCCCCTTCAAATTCAAATAATTTATTGCAGACGTTTGTCCATAGAGTTCGTTACAAGAAAACTTATATGGTAGTGGTAGTAATTTTATATTAATTTACACATTTCAATGTTGTGTGAAGATTCACCCAACGACCCAGGAAGGGCGAGTCCCACCTATCATTAAATACGTTCAGGAGACCATTGGTGCTATGGCGGAGTCTCGCCAGCATGGAAGCCAGATTATTATGGCGTAAAAATCAGCTGTGTGCGCCTCCGCAAACATGCCAGATGCGCCAACACCGAGCCAGTCCCAATAATAGTCAAAGCCTTGTCTGTTAAATTACAAGTGGACCGGTTTGCAGATGATCCAGACTGACAGTTTGGGCTCCATATAATTCATTAAGGCACTCTGTAACCTATTGGTAGTAAGCAAGCTGATCATTTAAAGCAAAAAACCATATTTGCGCTCAGACATACCCTCTTGATTGAGTTTTCAGCTACATTCGCGTACGACAAAATTCTTCGTATGACCCGATTTTACATATGTAGGTCTTCGACCATCAAAAATTAAATCGCGTAAAATGGCGTTGATCGACCACATTTTTAGTACGCCTTGGACGTACCAAAATATGTGTTCGGTCAAAGTTATTTCAGTAAGGCAAAGGCACAGACATGTTGAGTATCGTTATTAAGAACTAGCTTTTGCCCGCGGCTCCGCCCGCGTGGATGTCGGTTATCGCTACCAAACATAGCCTATGTCCTTTCTCATGGTCTAATCTACCCCTATACCAAATTTCATCAAAATCGGTTCAGTGCTTTAGGCGTGAAAGCGTAACATACAGACAGACAGACAGACAGACAGAGTTACTTTCGCATTTATAATATTAGTATGGATTGTAATCAACCGATGTTCTTAGAGAAACTCGATAAATAGTTACTTCCGTTCAAATTATTGTTTTATTAAAATTTATAACTTCACTCAACTCTGGGATTTTGATCCAATATACATATTGGGTTATCAATACAAAAAGGTATTGTTTCCCGTGATTTTCCTCAAACAATGGGTAGTGCCCCGATCGGATTGGAATCTAATACTGCCTTTGGCAAACTACTGGAGAGTAGGTACTCCACACCCGTATATTGCTCCTTACTCAAATGTTTTGTCTCGGGTTTGAGAGGATTAAAGCCATGAAGCATTATTATTTTTGAGCACAATATTTTCCAAGGCAAACAAACTATAAAATGGTTTCTATTTCATTGTTAATATAGGTGAGATTTTTGGGACCGCCTCTATGGCGTCGCTTAGTGAACGACGAAAGACTGCTACGCAGGAGGCGCGGGTTCGCTTCCCACTGAATATGGTTATTTGCACTGGTCTGGGTATTCATAAGTATAGTATGTAGGTATTTACAAAAACAAGTATCTAAGTATGTTTAACCGCATTCTAGAATCCATACTCTGCAAGCTAGTTAAGCTTACCATGGGTCTAGATAGCACTGTGTAGAGTGTTGTGAAATTTATTTTATTTATTTAGACATTTTGAACTGGCACTGTAATCTGTTTTCACATTTTATATTGAAAGTCTCTGAAACGCGGCGGCAGTGAACGCTTCTGCTACGCAGGAGGCGCGGGTTCGATCCCCGCTCAGTGCAAATATTTGTATGCATGGGTATTTTAACACAAGCATGGGCCTAGATAGCGTTGTGTAGAATGTTGTTAAATATTTTTTATTTATTCTAAGTGACATTTTGAATATGTCCATAGAGCCATCACTGTAATCTGTTCGAATACATCGGGAAAAATGAAATGCTCAAGTGGGACTTGAACCCATTACCTTTACCCTTACCTTTTTCCCGATGTACCTATTCGAATTTTGAAGTTAGCATAATAAATGCTATAAAAATTAATTCAAACTATAATCTGTTTTAAAAGTTCTATATTTATTATTTCAACGACATTTTTGAGTATGTATGAATGAGTAATCTTATCCTACTAAAATTATAAATATAAAAGTTTGTGACGATGTTTTGTTTTTTTTTTTAAAGAATTTTAGAACCGAAGTTACTAATATTCCCTCTAACCCCTCCAACTAAGCTAAATTGCTTGTGCTAGGAGTGGGTTCACGTCGGTAATGTAAGGGCCAGGTTTCCAACCCGGGACCTCTCGATCGTAAGGCCGACTCCTTAACCACTAAGCTACCGACGCTTGCATGTTAGGATGTTTGTTACTCAATCACACTCAAATTACCTTGAAATACTTATGTTCCTATGGGTTGATATAATACGGTCAGAGTCGGATCGAAATCACCCGAGTGGGACAGCGGACAACAGCTAGTATATTATCAATAGATTTTAACTATCAATGATTTCATGTGTGTCGATGAACCTATTCCAAAGTTACTTATACTTCTATTGCTTTGGGAAATTATACGAAACAATATTAAAATTACACTCATAATTTATTAAGGTTATAACTTTGATGTCGTCTGCAAATTTTACATACGACATTAAATTTATACGACTGTCGACTTGTCGAAGACTCGATAAAGTTCAATATACATCTTGTTCAGTCACGGGCCCTATGTCGGACGGGGATGACCCTTGTCGAAACTGATATCTTCACCTTTTACAGGGTACATTGATTCCTGTAGACATAAATATATTATTGTAGCGTTTGTCTATGCTTTAACTAAATATTTAAAACTAACTTTTGCCCGAGCCCCACCCGCGTCGATGTCAGTTATCGCGACCAAATATAGCCTATGTCTTTCCTCAAGGTCTACTCTACCACTATAGCAAATTTCATCAAAATCGGTTCAGTACTTTAGGCGTGAAAGCGTAACATACGGACAGACAGACAGACAGACAGACAGACAGAGTTACTTTCGCATTTATAATATTAGTATGGATAACAATAACTTTATGAGGAACACTGACAAGTCAAAGCAAAATAAAATAAAGAATTATAACCTGCATTCCAGAACAGTACTCAGTCTTGAATCTTTATTTTCATTGATAGATTTGACAGACTGTCAATGACAATTATTATGGTACTTTAGACAAGTGGCAATTCGCTGTCCGGCGGCGTATCGTTGAATAGAATGACAAATGTATGGGATTTGACGTACATGACAGCCGTCAATGATTTTTTTTAAATTTATTTATTGATACACAACATGTTACCATCAAATCATTAGCAAAACAAACAACTGGCAAACCTTTTGAACTGGACTGAAACTCATGACAGGAATGAATGTCATATAGCTACGTCAAATCGTAGTGATTTTATTCTACGATACGCCGCGCTGGCTAGCGAGTTGCCACTTGTATATGGGGGCTATAGCCTACAGGTACTTAACAGGTTATAAATCGAGATTAAGGGTAGAGTATCATCATAATGTATACTTAAAAATGAGTAGGTAATTTTTATACATAACGGTTTCGTTCTAGAATACGGGCTTTAGATTCGCAAACAAGTTTGTTGTTAATTATCTTAAAGCTGTTGGGCCAAGAGTTATCAGTTAGTAGTCATGTTTTTTTAAATGATTTATAGGCTCCGTTTGCTCACTATCTTACCTCTTTGTGCACAATGTGGTCGTTGGTAGAGCACGCTCGTCTAGAAGCAATCTTTTCACTCTATTATCGAGGACATTTAACTTGTTGCTATCCGGAAACATTTATTAGTTTTAAATACTACTAAATAAATGAAGAATTATTCGTATCTTGCGATTGAATGCCCTTAACCTATTACAAAATTATAAACCTACAGACATTAGTGAACATTTGCATAACTAGACTACACTCGTAGGTTCTTGATCCTTTAAAATCTTTTTAAAGGACGCCATGTTGTATTCTCTGGCCGTTTTATAATTTTAGTAGAAGCACGTCTAAATTCGTTTGGAACAAAGCGCTACGCATCAGTTTTCTTGTCGATTCTGATCTTGCGAAACAGGTCACGAAATCTTATCTTCCTTTAATAAAATAGAAGATTGAAAGTTATTCGAAAATAACCATAAAACAAAATTAGATTCAGTTGTGAAGAAAATGATTAAATACTACTAGTTGATGGCAGTAGTTCTGCTTGGGTGGATGTCGGCTATCACGACCAATCATGTTTTGTGTCCACTCCTAAGGTCTAATCTACCTCCATACTAAATTTCATCAAAGTCAGTTTAGTGGTTTAGGGGTGAAAGCTAAACAAATAGATCGAAGAGTTATTTTCGCATTTATAATATTAGTAATGATATAGATTGTTGTCAAGTGCCAGGTGTGCCTTAATGTTCCAAGTGTTTTATTTATCAGTTAAATCTATTTACGTAATCTAAATACCTTTTTTTTTTTTTTCGTGCGGAAATCCCCTCGGATACCCCCCCCTGCCGGAGCCGGAAGGGCAGGTTATGTCGGACTCGAACCGACTAAAACCGCACGCCGACTGTGGGTCTTGGTGCTAGGCCGGAGGTGAGGTTGTCATAGACATATCCCTCGCACCCCGGCTGACCCAGGACGTAATCTAAATACCGTCGTTTGATTACCGATTACTACCGTGTAATTAGTAATCACATGTCAACGCAAATATTTTGTCGATCTTATCGAATCTTAGTTAATTAATATGTCTAGGATCACTACAACATATACATTGTTCAATAATTACAAAAGACATGTCATATCTTTTGTAATTATTGTACATTACGTATTATTTAAAGAACGAGATTAATATACTATTAGATAAGATTATTACAATGGATGTATATTATTGTAGCCTTCTAACTGAAACATTCTTTGTAAAACAAATAGCTATGAATATTAATTATATTAGTATGTACCTCCAACACTTGTATTATACATTATTATAATTATATCTAGTGCTAATTACCTACTAACAAAGTATAATATTATTAAAATCTAGTCGTTAGGCACCAAAAGAATTGATCGAAACATTTCACACAGTTCATCATCTGCGAGTGTACACGAGTAAATAAAATCATTTATGATGATGATGATGTGATGAACAGAAATTATGTTATTGTGCATCAAATCATGTTCTTTTTTTATCTTTATTTATTTTGGGGTTTTGATCCAGTAAGGATATGCCAACCCCATCGTACCTTAATTCCTAGAGGACAGT
Organism: Eilema sororculum; assembly: GCA_914829495.1. Taxonomy (NCBI): domain Eukaryota; kingdom Metazoa; phylum Arthropoda; class Insecta; order Lepidoptera; family Erebidae; genus Eilema; species Eilema sororculum. The sequence goes on along the minus strand of OU618545.1, from coordinate 6,162,904 downwards.
CTTACATTATTTGTTACAGTCTAGGTAGTACGTTCTTCAAATCGAGAACAATTTTCTGCACGATTTGTATAGGTATATAGCAAATGTATAATACTTGATCAACTCTAAGATCGCCTAACCATGAAAACATATATCGATACACTTTTTGTGGAAAACACACATATGAATAGTGTTTTTTCCAAAGAATAAAACTACTGTATAAACGAATACACATAACAAAGTATTAGGGGTGCTTTGGGCGAGAGCATGGACTGGGCTTTCTCGAGTGCCTGCATAAGTGATTCTCTTGGAGGGTTGGTGAGTCCTGCCAGTAATATGTGCGTGTTGCGTGATAAGTGAAAGGGGCTACCTATGGTTGTACTTTACTAGAATGGGTAACGAGGGACAACTGGTAGTGTATTATTTATATATTTCGTTAACAGGCTGGCTTCTGCAGGGTGACGAACATGCTTTTGACTTTCAAAACCCTCAGACACGTGGTACCAACTAATTTAATTAATACATCAAGGCATTCTAGGAATAGCCTCAATAAATTGGAATGAATTTTTTATAGCATTTATTATGCTAACTTTAAAGTTTGAAAAACATCGGAAAAAATGAAATGCTCAAGTGAGACTTGAACTCACGATCTTTCCCTTACAGGGGGAATGCTCCTCCAACTGAGCTATTCAGCCACACTTGAATCACTCCAAATTTTCCTTCTCTTTATATCCGTCTTTAAAGGCGACGGTGGAGCCATCTACCAACATTCTTACGAACTGTTGGAAACAATGAATGATTTTTCAACCATTTTTAAACATTGAATTTTGATGACTCCGCCTATAGCATTTATTATGCTAACTTTAAAGTTCGAAAAACATCGGAAAAAATTAAATGCTCAGGTGAGACTTCGAGCCTCAATAAAATCTACATTGCACTTGTAAAATCCGTTCTAGTGTATTGTATTTCAGTATGGGGTGGCGCTATAAAAAAAAGGTTTATCGAGCTCAAACGAGGACAACGATCGCAGATCAAAATAATGTACTTTAAGCCAATTAGATTCCCTACTGAAAATCTCTATCAAATAAGTAACCTGCTATCTGTCAGAACACAAATCACTTCCTTAAAATACTAACAAAATTAAAAGAGGCGTAAGGGTGTTGTTTTAGATATACCAGTGACAAAAACTAAGTTCGTTCTTCTAAATTATACAACAAAATAAATACAAGAATTCGTGTTATACAACAAACAAACTCACGAGGGAAAAAAGCTTCTTACAGTACGGTTAAAGACATTAAGCTATTACGACACCGAGGCACTTATAAAATAACTCATGCAGTCAGTAATCATTAATTGTCTTGGTTAACGAGTGTCTTACTACAAGCTTCCTACTAAAAACAGAGGAATAATTTTTTGATCAGAAAGTTAGTGGTTAGTGGTTATTGAAAATGGGTACCTCTCTGTCATTGCATCGAGTATTTGTAGAATACCTCTCTAGGTATGCCATAAATATTGTCGACCGTACTGCACTCAAACTAAGAGCAAATGGGTATATCTCTTTTATACCCTTTAGCTCTGAGTTTTGATGCACTGTGTGTTTATTACTCTTTCAGCTCAGACCATGATCTCTGATGAAGATTACCGATGGGCAAAATTATAGGCATCTCTCTCCCTGACTTCCTTGGTGAATGCTTTTGTATCTATATCCTTGAAGTGGCAGACAGAGGTATATATTTACCCGACTACCGAAGGAATGTCGAGGGTAATGTTTTTCGAGACTATGTATGTATGTATGTATGCACCCTACAGCCTGAACGGCTTGACGGATTTGGACGTGTGAGATGTCATTTGATTTGCCGTGATTGTGTGAGTGACACCAGGAATATTAAAATTTCGAGAAATATCAAAATGGCGAATTTTTGGCGCTAAAACGTAGGTCGTCAAAAATATTTTTATCATAACTAAAAAGTATAAAATAAAACAAATTATTAAATTACCCTCCTTCCTTCGGCACTCGGGTACAAATAAAAAACCCGACTGCCAATGAAAAGATCGAAATAAGTTTGATAGCAGGCGGTATCCATTAATTTTCTTTCGGTTTCTGATTGGCAAATGGGTACCGCCTGCTATCAAACTTATTTCAATCTTTTCATTGGCAGTCGGGTTTTTTATTTCTTAATCATTTTTATATATATGTATAGTAATATTCCTGACGAAATGTAATTAAACAAATTAATATTATATACCGTCATTTTTCTCTAGATAAATTTTCCTCAGGCCTACATCGATTGCAGTAGAATTACTAGTTCTTTGATGAAAAGCTTTTGTGGGAGCAGAACCGGCAGAGCTTTCCCCAAATACTTATTTGAGTATGTGCAATAATTAAACTTAGTAATTTTATATTATATCTGAACAAACTATGTCTTGTAACAATGTAGATAGGTACTTACATATATTTTGCAAATATTTGCCACGTAAGTGTATGCCACGTCGTGTTGTGACTTGTGACCATTGACTGCCCGTGACGTATAGATGACAGACTAAGTGACACTGATATTCAGAGAACTTGTCAGCATACGTCACATAGTCTTTTTAGTATTTTTTTTTGTGGTAAATAGCTTTTTTTGTCGTAAATAGCTTTTTTGTGTATTTTGTGTGCCATTTTGCGCTGATTTCCAATAAACTAGTTTTCCTTCTTTCTTTCTTTCTGTTTTATTGACACAATTTACTCGTAAATGATGTACAAGCTGTATATAATACCATTCAAATCTATCTAGATTAGCATATCCACCAGAAGTCACGGGTACCCATGACTTACTGGATATGATATAATCCCATGACTATCAAATTTACCATTCTTGTACATATGGTAATACATCTATTTATATATTTTCTTATTACAATTCACTACTGTGGTATTTTATGATTAATATACACAACTAATAAATATAAAACGTAGGCATATCATACAACATTATTTTCGTAAAAGTAAGCAATTTTTCCCTAAAATATATATGATATGATACGGCTTCTCCCTACTATATCATACGCTTTTAAATTAGGCCAATTTATATTCAAGTAGCGGACAAAAACATTCTCGAAAGCCGTGACACTCCAACCACTTTTATTATTTATTTTGTGTAACATCACCCACTGAATTTCCAATGGTGCTCAAAGAAAACTTCTGATTATTGTTGAGAATATGCTTATTGAATTTCGTAGACGTAGCGCGTGTTAAGATTTGCTTAGAACTTATTCTAGTCTTGCGAATTCTTTGTCCCTACTCATCGGAACGTGGAATGTATACAACAGAAAATGTATTACGCAATACACTTTTATGATAAAATCTTTGTCTGAATTTTCCAAGAAGTCTCATAAATAATTTATATTGAATTACTAGCAATGGTAGCTACTAATGATTTTATTAAGATATCTGGAGATTTTATGACATTTTGACATGATTTGTTGTTTCTAATGTTTGTGAAATAATTTGATGGTAAAATCACGCCCGAAGAAGGGGTAAGTAACTCACTGAATAAAATTTCTTTCAGTCCGCTTTCTAATATAAGGTTATTATTAAGTAATTCATCAGATTATTTCGAAATATTTGCTGTGTTCAAACTTGATAAGTTTCACTCAACAAAACCTTTTCTACACAAACTTCTATTTTAAAACATATGCTTCAATATCTATGTAAACAAAGTGCCGAATTCCTCCGCGAACTTTGTGTACAAATTAATCACAAACCATAAGCAAACATTTAATTACCTCCTAAAACTTTCAGGAACTAATTAACAAGTTGTCTCAAAGCAGTATTTATTAAACTACAAACGTTGGTAACACAAGAACCTGACTCATTACTTTGTCTAATAATATGGTTGCAATTGAAAATTGGCTAGAAATGCAACTACTCGGCGATATCCCAAACCCTACAGAGTTGTTAGACAATATATTCGCGTCAAGCAAAACATGTTTACGTAGGAGAACAATATTTGCGATTTGAGAATGTTCTGTTGGTTCTAAGGCATCTCTGAAATATCAGTTATTTACTTCAAAATCGTGACTATAAAACTCAAGGAAAGGTTCTTCCAGCAGATTTGAAATCGCCCTTAAAGAGAAGGGAAATTTGAAATAATTCACACCTGAATTCTCGCAGAACAAGAGCATTCCCTCTGTAAGGGAAAGGTCGTGGGTTCAAGTCCCACTTGAGCGCTTCTTTTTCCCGATGTATTTCAAATTTTAAAAAGTTAGCATAATAAATGCTATAAAAATTTTATTCAAAGATTTGAAAAAGTAAAAAATAATCAACTTTACAGTATTATTCAACAGCTTTGGGTGCCAAAGCCTGTGATAGTCAGAGATAGCTGAGTGCAAATATTTGTATGCATGAATATGTTTGTTTGCATTGGACTTGGTATTTCCGTATATATACTTATATACTAAGCTCGAGCTCTCATCTTGTCGAAACGTAGCAAGTAAATCCATTTGAACAGAGCCTTATATACGTACACTGACCCAAATGCTCCTCAGCTAAGTCTTTTATGTTGGTCCAAGTTACAAGTTTCATTACAATGATGTAGAGATTTTTGGCACTATGGAAAATTTCTAACATAACATAAACAAAACATAAACTCACGCCTGTATTCCCCGAAGGGGTAGGCAGAGGTGCTAGCACCCACATTTCGCCAGTTTATGTTTAGGTCGCAATGTAATAGGTGGCGAGCCTATTGCCATTTTTAATTTATCAATTTGTTCCCTAATTCTAATTTAATTTATGCCATAATTGTTATTCATTCCATAATTTTAATGTAATTTATTAATTCGATTCTAAATTTTCCTTTTAATCTATGAATTACACCTAGATTTCGATTTAATTTAATTCATCAATTGATTTTTAATTTAATTTGACGTAATAATCTGTTTGACATTATAACATAATTTTCATCTATTTTGATTATGTAAAACTATCATACTAACACTAGTTTTGTTTAAGTTACACTTGTTACTAACCCAGATATGGATCGTGTGTTATCTGAAATAAAATTATTTGAATTTGAATTTGAATTAACCGGGCACTTATAAACCTGCGATAAATACACACATAACTTCGAAAAGCATCGAAAAGTCATTGGTGTGTTATGTTAAACCTGGGATCGAACCCGAGACCTCGTCTCAGCAGTCCATTACCCATACCACTAGGCTACCGCAGATTTTTTCAGGAAAGTTTCTAAGAGAGAAAATCGACGGATCTAGGATATTCAGATATCTTTGATAAGTGTGTGATCTTCAGTTCTATGTTTGGCTAAATCTGTGGAATTTTCTATCTAAATAAAGAACACACAACAATTAATAAGCTTGTAAAGGAAATCTCGTGTTTAAAATATTCTACGACATTCTACACAGCACCATCTAGACCAAGTCAAGAACATTATATAAAGTATATACATGAATATTTTTTGCTTAGATCTCATAAAAATCTACTATATTTACAGAAGTGGGTTTGGATGACATGAGGGAGAGAAGTACGTCTACCTTTCCCTATTAAATAATAGTATCAATGAACAAAATGCACATGAATTATTAACGTTTTTGTACACTAAAGCGACTTCTTAAAAATTAAATTAAAAATTTAAAAAACCCCCGTCACAAAAATCACTTTTAAAAAGTTTAAAATAAATGGAGTTTGCCTTTTAAGTTTAACGGTTGCCATGTCGGGGGACCCTAATTGGTTAAGCACTCCGTTATATTATCGGAACAATTCAAGGTCCCCCGACATGGCAACAGTTAAAGTTAAAAGGCAAACTCCATTTATTTTAAACTTTTTAAAAGTGATTTTTGTGACGGGGGTTTTTTAAATTTTTAATTTAATTTTTATTTTATACCTTTTAAAGTGATCTACTAGTCAAGCTCTTTCATTTGATACCCATATTGACGGAGTTATGAAGAAATTCGTAAACCGATATGTTGTGGCGGCGGCCATCTTGGACCGATTTTTTCCAAACATAGCTAAGAACACTCCCGACTAATATACCTTTCAAACAAAAAAAACTACATCCAAATCGGTTCATCCGTTTGGGTGCTACGATGCCACAGACAGACACACACACACACACACACAGACACGTTAAACTTATAACACCCCGTCGTTTTTGCGTCGGGGGTTAAAAATATAAGAATTTTATCAATCTTAGCACAACTATGACCCCTGATAAAGCAATAATTCAACATCCATACTAATAATATAAATGCGAAAGTAACTCTGTCTGTCTGTCTGTATGTTACGCTTTCACGCCTAAACCACTGAACCGATTTTGATGAAATTTGGTATAGGGCTAGATTAGACCATGTCCTTACCATATGCTATGTTTGGTCGCGATAACCGACATCCACGCGAGCGGAGCCGCAGACAAAAGCTAGTATTATATAAACTCAAATATATCCTCACAATACCTATGTATTGTTTGTTGGTACGAATCCCAACAGACTTAGTTCCTGCAGTGCATTGTGCATGGACGTCTGAGCGAGCGAACAAATCAATCGGAACTAAGCGAGATCGAGCACGTACGGTTCGGCACACAAGCTGTGTAAGTGCTGGATTATGGGTATTTTTGACCAGTCAAGCGTGTATGTTTGGATAAAATAACGTTTGTGTATATTATATACACACCTAATGACGCCTTTAAATCCCAGAAGAGGTAGGCAGAGGCTATTAACACGCATATTTTACCAATTATGATGCGGATAACTGCTTACCTTACAATTATCATCCATCCATACTAATAGCATAAATGGGAAAGTAACTCTGTCTGTATGTTTCGCTTTCACGACTAAACCACTGAACCGATTATGATGAAATTTGGTATAGTGGTAGATTAGACTTTGAGAAAGTAGTTAGGCTATGTTTGGTCATGGGTGGAGCCGCGGACAAAAGCTAGTGAAGATATATTATCAACTAGTACCATGATAATTCCGTGTCTTGCATTTGACTTGAACTGTGTTCCTGAACTGAGTGTATATTGATTAATATCAGAACCATTAAAACTATGTAGTAATTTAACATACAACTAGGTACTCTATATTCAATGTGTAGAAAAGGTTAAGGCTAAGAAGGATGGTAATCCTAACTCATGCTGGAATAAACTTTGTAGGTTGATCCATTATCATTAATAAATAAATAATAAAAAAATAAAATACAATAAAAATCATTTATTTCGGACAACTAATAAATCCATATTTTGTTAGTAACAGTATAACTTAAAAATATATATTAGTAAAAATTGGTATTAAGCCTGATTGTAATTAATTATAATTATAATTATTGTGAAATGTCAAAATAGAGGAATAAAAGCAATGTCACGCAGTAAAAATCTAATCTCAATTTGTGTACCGTAAATTCATGTTAAAGTCAATTTATAATTTAATTAATAGAATAAATTTTAAATCCTAAGAGGTACTTGAAAAATTGTACAAGTTGTGTCGGTGAATTTGACGAACAAAAATATATCATAGACTTCCGTTTGTCTTCTTGTCTTGTTAACAAGGATTTTTTCATAAAGAAAAGAAACTTACACACAATTAAGAAATACTGGTTCTTGGAAACTTTCTTTCAAGAACAAGATGAGGAAAATATAAGGAATTACTTTTTAATATTCAGTATGAATATGATGAATATGATGCTTAGGGTTTCTTCATTCAGTCTATTTATATAACTTTTATTTTAATAAGTGTTATGTAACAAAGTTCAAAAGATAAAATAGATTTACTACCAATGGCACATTATTTTTATGAATAATTCAAAAAACTAAATATTATTTTACCGTACAGTAACGATTAAGAAAATTTAATGTAATTGTTATTTTTAGCTATATGGCATGGCATGGAATCAAAACAAAATTAATTGATAACAGGAATCATATGTTGCATTACCTACTGCTAATATTTTTAATAAAAGAAGCAAAATGGTGAAGAGAGAAGCAGATTTGCATGGGCATACAGGTAGTTAGAACAAGAAGGATATTCTCACAGTAAACGAAATTTATTGTTTAATAGCGGACGATCACAAAATCAAGAGTAGAAATAAAAAAATAATGATGTCAACGAGTCAAGTTACACAGAAGTTACAAGTATTAACATATAAAATTGTATTAGATAAACCGATTTGATAGAAAATGAGATGCCAATAGATACATTCACTTTAAGGGAACAAAAAGGAGCGGCGAAGGAACCCATATTTTTATATTAGCCCTTGAATATTGGTTGGACGAAATTAGGGGTGCTGAAGGAACTCGAGACCTCTTAAAGTGAAATATATAAAGTAATATCTTTGTTATAATGAAAATTTTGATGTGAAGAGGTCCAGTCGATATTAAATTGTAAATGCCTTTCATCTAATTAATTTAAGTGGTTAATAATTTTTGAATTCATTAGAAACTAGATGTTGCTCACGGATTTGTTCATATACAATACTGATTTAATTTCTGTTTCTAACTATAATCTACTAGCTTTTGCCACGGTTTCGACCGCATGTATGTCGGTTATCGCAACCTAACATAGCCTATGTCCTTTTTCATGGTCTAAGTCTCATGTGGTTTAGGCGTGAAAGCGTCACATACAGACAGACAGATAGACAGACGGACAGACAGAGTTACTTTCGCATTTTTAATATTAGTAGGGATGTTGTGCCAAAGTTCATATAAATGTTACGAGTAGGTGGCCAAAACAAGCAGAATACAAAAGTCATCCTATCTTTTGTCTTATAGTAAAAGGCGACTAAGAGATAGACACTATTATACACCTCTGCTTATCTCTCTAGGTTAGATTTGTATTCATAGGTAATAAGTAGGTATTTTTGGTCATCTTGCCAAACATACACGATGTTATATGCTTATTATCAACATGACAAATAATAATGTATTGTTTTTATTGTTTCAGGTAATACTGAAAGATACGAAAAATTTCATCATTCATCATTATCTGCCTTCCTGTCTCAGTTTTACGGGTTTGGTCTTACATTTCTGGTATCGTCATCTCTTTTACTTTCCTTTCTTTTTTAATGTCCTTTTTCATACAAACTATTCATCTTTTCTTTGGTCTACCACTGTTCTTCAAATGCTCTATACTGATACTGTTGAACCCTCGTAACAATAAATTTATACCCCACTGTATATTCATGTAAATATCTACATTCATTTGTTCATATTGCTTTTATTTCAGTACCTTCACTACTGTTACAAGTATTGTATGGTGTGTGATATTTTCAAACCATTTCCGAACGACTAACTTCTCATAATTTACTTTTCGTTTCATGTCTAAATACTTTCGAATCTGTACCTTACGTTGTAAACGATAAAGTTGCATATCATATAATGAAGAGCAATTTGTGAACAAAAGGAAAACCGATAGAGAATATTTACTGGGGTTAAACGTAGGCCTTTTAAACAAGGGGTGGTATCAATACATTCATATATTATAGCAATTCAGAGTATTGGACCGAACAAATGTCGTATAAATAGCAATTACGTTATAATTTAAGAATTTAACAATCACTTTCATCCATAATAATGTTTATAATGTTTATAAAGTTAATAACCAATTTGAAACTTATCTAATTTTGATTCCAATGTATGATGTTATAGTAAAAGGTGCACTATTATTTCACTTCAGGTTTTTGTGGCTTGGCAAATACTGTACTGGGTTCCTTTCTGCTGCAACTGTACACACATACCCTCCTTACATTAGTGTAATTTTTTTTATAATTATTCAGTTTCTTATTTTTTTTTATTTGATCAATGTGTTGCGGAGTTTATTTATACAAGAATAATATTGATCTTTAATTCCATTACTTTTTTCTTCGTCACTATCTTTCTCTACTAATCAATTCATTTCATTATTTTAACCTACACTTCTCATTGAATGGTACTTATTCAACTTTACAAGTGGCTACTATAGAAAAATAAACCAACAATAAAATGTAACCTTCTACAAATTTCGATATTCGAGAGAATTCTAAGAATTCAAATTGAATTATTGTTCCAACAAAGTAAATTGCCCTTACCGGATCGGAAACGATTTTTTTCATCATTAAAGGTTGCCCGATATTATTTCCAAATAACAATTTCAATTATAATGGTATTTATTCAGAGAGAGAAACGTAATAGGTTATTAGTTCGTTTAGTCCCCAGACAGTGGTATCTTTACCCGGAAATCCATTTGAATTGTTTAGTAGATAGGGACATAAATAATTCCAATATATCTATGTACCGTAATACATATGTACTTATTTGTTAATAAATGGTATCATACATAGTTAAGTAAGGTCTCTGTTCTTAGGATATATTTGAATCACTGAGTAGTTAGTACAGTCCTACCAGATAAGGTACTTATTTGGTACCTAGATTTTCTTATAGTTATCTAGAATACAAAGGATTACTTAGGAAATATTGAAAATTCAGTGGCCCATTGTGAACAAAATAGCGATAGAAGATGAAACGTCAACGACTCTAGTACTACTACGGGGTCAAGTTTACCATTCCCTATATAACATACGGTAGAAACACTCTCCGATAATGATAAACCTTCCAACCACTGAGACAAGAAACAATCATAATAGGCAGATACAAAACCTAAAGAACCAGTATAGTTAGTTTAAATAGATTTACGGTAAATAGCTGAGAGAGTACTAGTTCTCCATTGCACTACTTCATAGCCTCTGCCAAATGGCACCATCGTAAAAGTAAATGTATTATCTTGCCTACTTTTATATGACTGCAAAAGTGCTTCTGAAACAATCTGCGTAAAACATCTTCATGAAATATTCAGAACACACTGTAAAAGATAGCTTTTAAAACGGTGAGAGATATGTAAATATTAAACGTGAATAGGTTCATATATTAGTTTTGTATGAAGCTATTTTCATCGACGTTCAACATAATGCAGACACTGATTGCTAGCATTCACACGAAGTGGGTGTCGTCTGACTTATACAGCCAGTCTCCAACATGCATATTCACTACATGGGCGCGATTATTCAGGAGATAATGTTTTTGTAGATCCCGTTGAAGTCATATCTCTGCAAGTGTCTTAGATAACTAAAGAGGGTAGAATTTAATGAAATTCTGGAGCAAACAATATGCAAAACATATCTATTCCCATCCTTTAATTGTCTGGTTGTTGATTTTTTCTGACCTAAATTTATAAAGAACAAGTGGAAATAGAAGAAAAACTGTGCAGTTGACAGCATAGGCTCACCCTCTACTATTTTACATACAAGTGAAAAAATGAAAAGATTTTAAATGTAGCTCCTCTTCCTCTAAATTGTAAATTGTATTTTGTATTAGATTATAATAAGACACATCTTCTTAATATTAATGTTGTCTTAACAATTGAATTTTAACGAAGGGATTAACATGTTGGATAATGTTATTTCTGTCAAGGGTAAAGCGAGGTTATGTTCGTACCAAGAAGGGATATTTTGAGCGTGGGCTTAATACACTGTTACAATAATAATAATATTCACCTTAAATTGCTTTGTATACATTAAGAACTGGTTTACGGAAACAAATACGAATACCATGCGGCAAAGGCTTGCCTTGCTTTTGATATACAATTCTCTTTAGTTTTCTAAACATGAAATATATATTTTGTCTTTGAGTACCTAGTATAAAATAATTATTATATTATTGATCAAATTGTTTATTTCTGATTGGTCAGTTTCAGCAAAATTTTTATTGATGGCTTATTGACTTCACTAAATTACCTTCATGACAACTATAAATTCTCTTTCCATAATTTGAATTCATTCATGAAAGAAAATGAAAATATTTATAAATTCAAGTCAGTTTTTAGTATCCAGTGAATTGATTCCTTCCTTTGGAGTTCAATCTATAAGCTCGGTCCTTTGTTTTGCACCGCAATTTATCGAGCTTCATTGGTTCCGTGGTCTTTATAGATTTTATTTATCAACTTCTTACATTTAGTTTTATATTTCTTGGCTTTAGGTACTGGAAATATTTCATTTTCTTTTCGTACTGTAATTCACTTTGAGATTGACTATTTCAATTCTTAGTTGGCAAAATAAAATAAGAGCTGGTTGTAGGTAATGGCGTTAATTTGCTTATAAATTGAATGAACCATTATGCAAGCAAAGCGCGAATGGCTCAAAGGTAAAGAAAATAATGTTGTGAAATGAAATATTTCTTCGAGGAATGTAGTATCAAAATGAAATCTAAAGTGAAACTACGCTATTACTATTATCTCTTCTGTGGTAGAACTAATTTTTACTCTTATTATTAGAGGTATCGGGATATGATGGGTGACAATGATATCGTTATTTTTGCGATTTTTCATTACAGTCTTCCACTAATTTCACGTCAATATCTTCATCGTTTATTCCTAAAACACCAGACTAAAACGTAACATAAACAAAATTATAAAAATTAGACTAACAAGCAAAAATAATCCTAGTAAGTTAATATACGGCAGAAAGATTTCGTTTACAATTTGGAGAACGCTGATAGAAGTAATCTTCGCACGCCATCAGGCTGTTTTTGCAATCAAAACATTCCGGTCACGTGTTCACAAAGCGTTGACTCCAGGCCATCGGCGGTCCCTTCAAATCGAACTGCTTAATGAAGTTACACCAAAATTGGTGGAACGTCTTTATGAAACCTAGAAAGTTCCTCGCTTTCCGTTTTTGCTTATAACACAATTTGGAACAAATAATATCGAACGTCTATTGCTTCAAAAAAAATACGATATTTCGTTAATTAAAAAGATACTCAAAGGTTGTTATTTGCATCGTTTTCTTTTTAATAGCAGTTAGATCTATGATTTATTGTTTATTTTATCTCTTTCTATTTTCAATAATGAATTATATTCCTTTTCATTTTAGTACAAAATGGTAAGGATAAGCTTTATCGTTTTCTTTAAGGGGTATTGTAGGACCGTGGCTATCCGAGTGCTACTAGACATTAATCACTTAAAAGCCATTTAATATTTCTTAGGCACAAAATAAATCTGAAACAATTTCTATTATTTTTATGAGATTAGGACTTTACAAAACGCATACATCAGGAAAAGTGAATCGCTAGGGCGGGCGGCGATCTTACCCTTGCAGTCTCGCTGATCTGGTTTGAGTCCTGCCCGAGCGATTCACTTATCCTGATGCATTATATTTGTATACTTAGCATACTTAATGCTTTAAAAAATCATTCAAATCATTTCTTTAGTTTAGTAATTGAAATGGAGTCCTAACTAAATAGGCATTATATACACTGTGCAATCATAGTTGTCATTTTTTTACTTTTTAAATAGTCTATGTGATCAATTCAAAACCGTAGTGAATATTTATTAATCTGTGCCCAAACCTAGCGATGTTTAGCAACGACGCACGGAAACTGCGACCATAAAATGTAATTTATTATATTCGTATTTTCGTCACCAGCGGCTTTGTTTTTTACAGCTTATGTATGTAAATTGTTTGCTAAGAAAATTTATTCTATGCTGATCCATAATTTGAATATTTTGCAGAAAAGTTGAAGCAAGCATTAAGGCTTATTCCGATTTCTTTGTCAGCTTTAGGTTGAGAATTTCACTGAAAATGTAAACAAAAACACATTACAGATTCATGTACAAATAAGGCACGCATTTTGAAAATCTAATGACTATATTTGCAAATCTTACTAAATTGAATTACGTTCTGATGAGCTTCTTTCAATTGGTTGCATATTCTCCTTTCCTGTACCGAACAACATGTGGAAATCTGAGGCGACACCCTCATACGGTGGAACTAATTTCGTCTAGGAATTTAACACCTCTTTTCCGTTCTACAAAGACTTGAAATCTGTGGTAGCCTAGTGGTATGGGTAATGGACTGCTGAGACGAGGTCTCGGGTTCGATCCCAGGCTTTTCGATGCTTTTCGAAGTTATGTGTGTATTTATCGCAGGTTTATAAGTGCCCGTTTAATGGCAATAGGCTCGCCACCTATTACATTGGGACCTAAACATAAACTGGCGAAATGTGGGTGCTAACACCTCTACCTACCTCTTCGGGGAATACAGGCGTGAGTTTATGTTATGTTATGTTATGTTGAAATTTATTACCAACACGTATTTATTTCTTTGATTATAGCCAGGTCTTATAAACAGCTGAAGAATTCGATGAGATCATCGAACCGGCCAGTGTAGTATTCTTAAGACTTCTCTTAAGTTTTCCATCAATAGACTTTGCCTACAACAAAAAATAACCGCCGAATAATTTGCGTTGGCTATTTTCTTGTCGAGTGTTTTTATTGCTTTTCTCGTGTCGGGCTAGAATCGTAAACTGCGAAAGACTTCGTGGGTCAACACCTTTTTCTAAAGGTTTTTTGTTCAAAACAGTTAGTTGAGGAAAATCTTCGTTAGCTCTAAAAATTTGACCTCCTTTTTGTGCTGTTTTTGCAACTAAAATATTTGTAGATCTGTTGGTTTCAACTAATTGCTATTTTGTTCCAAGTTTGGGAAAAGTTGTTATTTTTGCGAATATTCTTTGATGATAGCCTAGTGGTATGGGTAATGGACTGCTGAGACGAGGTCTCGGGTTCGATCCCAGGTTTACCATGGCACACACCAATGACTTATCGATGCTTTTCGAAGTTATGTGTGTATTTATCGCAGGTTTATAAGTGCCCGGTTAATGGCAATAGGCTCGCCACCTATTACATTGGGACCTAAACATAAACTGGCGAAATGTGGGTGCTAGCACCTCTGCCTACCCCTTCGGGGAATACAGGCGTGAGTTTATGTTATGTTATGTTATCTTTGATGATTATTATTTTCCTGTTTTTGAACAATTATCATATTTTATTAATTCAATCATTTAATTTGTGATTAATTTCATAAAAATATCGTACCTACCTAAATAATTTATTTAGATATTACTTTATTATGCTTCGCAAATATTAAACATTCCCTTCATTTGACTTCATTAAATTGCATTCAATTAAAATCAGTTATTTAAACAGTTTGCCAGTTAAAACAAACCACAGAACGAGATGAATGAGCAATGCAATTAAAGTTGCTATAAAACTGGAACTGAAAGTTTGGTAATTACTTTAATTTCTTATATAATTCAGAAAACTACTTGCCGTACTTATAAACTAAAGAAATAATCTTCATTGAATTCTATTAAATAAGATTTCGAAGACATCATGCAATATATTGCCAAGAAATAATATCTACCTATTTTACCATTGTTACACTTCATTTTTCATGCAGTCTTCACTATATTTTCACACGTTTTTGTGTAAAATCAGGGCACTGTAACTTATAAAGATAACTTCTTTCTAAAAGAACCTTTGTTCTTACGCAGTTTAACTAAGAGAGAAGCGATGCTTCAGCGAAATATAAACAGGATCGGCAATGAACTCCCGGCAAAATTGTGCGTACCTACAAATATAATTATACTCATTTCGTGTTACGTATCAGACTTTAGGTGGATGAATGAAATTATATATTCTGAACCTCGTAATTGTTTGAAGTTATTAATAGCATGAGGCACATTTTTACAGTTTATCAAATTTTCAAATATGGCTTACTAGATTTACAAATAAGATCTCGCCAATTTCACGGTTGTTGTTAATTTCCGATTATTTTACAAGTTGAAAAGTTTCGGATGCGACTGGGATTTACGCTGAAGAAGAAGAAAGACCAACAGTGGTGAGGGATTCCTATAACCCGATTCCTGCCGGCTTGCTTTGCAAGGGGAAACAGCGGTCAAGATTTTCAATTTATTTGAATTTTGAATTTTGAATTTTGAATACAATTCAGTATTTGAAATTAGAACACCCAGAATTTCCTACAAATGTTTGAGGGAATTTTGGGTGGGCGTTCTTATTTTGATTTACAAGATTTTTTCCTACCGGTTTTCCTTTTAAAATTTTTCAACCTTCGTCACTGAAGACCAGTTACAGTAAATTAATGGTATAAACAAAGGAAAAAGTGAAATCACTTATTCTAATGATTATGTAGGTATTTAATATTTTTCAACTTCTTACTAACTAGTTTTAACCATGAGATACTTGCAAATGGTCTCACTACCATGAACGCCCCCAAGATTGTGTGAAGTGAAATACTAAGAGGCGAAAGGTAAACCCTGAGCTCTAAATTCATCTTGGCCTCGGATGCAATTAGGAAAATACGTCTCCAAGAAGATGATGACTTTTCACTAATATTACAATCAGATAAAGTCCATGTTTTCAATCGTAATTTCTTTCTTTCTGCGCCTTTAGTATAAAAATATACCTAGAAGTATTCACTTAAATATGCTTCCACATTTATGTATTTTAGAACGCTAAAATATATATTCACAGTCGATTTTACGATGCACATCGTAAAAACTTTGACAGTTTGCAAACTTCAACTACTTCTCTACTTTCAAGTGTCAGTTAAACTTATGTCAGATCTGCCTGTGATGTAGGTATAAAGGCGACGCACGATGTGCATATATACCTTGGAACATGTATCTTGGACTTAAATCGTGAGTCAAACGAGGCCATGGGGCGCGTGGATTGTTTTGTAATAATATATGCTTGATGAATTTGACCTCGTCCACCGCACTATATAGCATACGCTAGCAACCCTTGCAATACTCGTAAAAATACACCCAAAGCACATGTACTAGAACACATTTCAGGTCGAAGATTATATGTCCCGAGCAATACTATGTATAGGTTAAGTTCAAAACCACATAAGTATTGTTATTTTATTTCTCGATCTTACGGCTTACGAAATATATGACGAACCAAGTTTGTTTTCTCTGGGAAAAGAATTGAGTAGCCAATTTTTTGCGCACCAGAGGTCTAGACGGAATAACAGAATGAGGCCACTTTCTTTTTATTATTATTACTTAGTATTGGGAAGCCTCTATTTATTTTGTTATTATAACGATAAGTCATTGAAAACAATTTCAGATTCAAACATAATTTATTTGTTTCTAGTTATAAGTTTTTTCTATGTTCAAAAAAAATATTCTTGGGTCTCTCTTCGTTTTGGGTTATACGACCGAATAAGACTTACGTGGGTCTATGGGTCTTTGGGCACTTTTTTACATTTGCCCTAGAAAAAATATCTTCCACCGGATCATTATCCTAAAGGTATGAGTAGACCAGCCGGGGTCGACACACACATTGCCAAATTAATAAAATACATTAAAAAGGGAAAGTCAGAAGTACTCTTTTGTCATTAAAATAGTGGAGGAAGCTTGTGAAGTATGTAAGGAAATAAGTCAAATGGCGGGTTTTTGTCTCTGCCTACCCTGGAGGGAAATAGACTTGAGCGTAGGATGGATGGATATATTTTATTTTATATATACTTATGACACGACTTCACCTCGCATGACGGTAAACTAAAGGCCTTTGAAGAATTTGACACGCTCTGGGAAAATACCTCACTCGCATTACGTAAGTATAGATTATCAGTTCAGTTCTTAATTTATGGTTTTTTTCACAAGATTTTCTGACAAGTACGTTGCTAACGTACTTATCAGAAATTTTCCTAAACTGCAACCCAATGTTCAATGGACTACAATGTTACTACGGCCTCTCATTACCCATGTGTTGTATGTAATAAAATAAATAATAATAAAAAAGCCTTATATTTCTTACAAAAGAATACAAAAAAAATAAACTTATTACTAATTTTATCTAACTATTACTCTTAAAACTTATTCCTTATTTTTATAAATTATATTTTACCGTTTAAGTAAGAACCCCTCGTTTCGAAGGTGAAGGCCTCCTCTAGAGATTTCCAAGTATTCCTGTTTTTCGCCGTCTCCATCCATTGATTGCCAGCCACTTGTATGATGTCGTCGGTCCACCGGGCAGCGGGTCTACCTCTCTTTCTGGTGCCTGATGGACCCTTCCAGGACGTTATCATTACTGTCCATCTGTTATCTTCTAGCCTGGCTACGTGTCCAGCCCAACGCCACTTGAGCTTTTTACAGTAAATCAAAGCGTCTGTAACCTTTGTCTTCTTTCGTATTATGTTGTGGGGTATTTTTTGGATTCTTTTGATTTTTAAAATACTCCTTTCCATTCCTCTTTGACACGTCCTGATTTTTGCTTTCGCTTGATATGTAAACTTCCAAGTTTGGCTAGCATATGTTAATGTTGGCAGTATGCAGGTATCCATAACTTTTTGCTTAATTTTTATTGGCATGTCACTTTTCATTATTTCTTTTAAGCTCCAAAACTTTTTCCATGCTATTGAAACTCTCCTATCTATTTCATGTTCGTTTCTTTCCTTCTGAAAGGATAACTGTTTTCCCAAGTATGTATAGGTGTCAACATACTCCAGCGCTTCATTGTTTAAGTATACAGGGGACTTCAAATAGTTTGTCATAACATTAGTTTTACTACGGTTAATTTCTAGTCCTACCTGTTGGCTTGCGGCGTGAAGGTCATTTAGCATCGACTGTAGCTCCGTTTTACTCTCAGACAGCAGCACGATGTCGTCGGCAAACCTTAGATGACTTATATATTTATTGTTTATATTTAGACCCACCCTTTCCCATTTTAGTTGTCCAATGACTTGTTGTAAAACTGCTATGAATATAGTTGGAGAGATGGGATCACCCTGTCTTACTCCTCTTCTTATGGGTATTGAAGGTCCAGTCGTCTCCAGTTTTATTCTACTGTTACAGTTTTTGTAAATATATTGTAATACCTTCAAATATCCTGTTTCAATGTTTTGCGATTCTAGACACTCCCATATTGACTGATGATCCAACGTATCAAAAGCTTTTCGATAGTCGATAAATCCAATATAGAGCGGCCTTTGAAACTCTTGATATTTGTCTATTATCATTTCAATACAGTGGATATGGTCTACAGTAGAGAATCCTCTTCTGAATCCTGCCTGCTCTATGGGCTGTTGCATTTCTATAGTGCCTCTGATTCTCTTTTCTAGAATTGATGAGAATAGTTTATATATTGAAGACAGTAGGCTTATTGGTCGGTAGTTGTTTATATCATTTGGGTCTCCTTTTTTATACAACAAAATAATGTCCGACTCTGTCCATTGTTTTGGCGTAGTCGCCGTTTTCAGAACGAGGTTAAAGAGTAGTGTTAGAGGGCTTACTAAATAGGGAGCTCCTAGCTTCAGGGCTTCGTTGGATATTTTATCAGGTCCTGGGCTTTTTTCAGATTTCAATCTTGCTATTCCCTTCAATACTTCAGCTTCTTCTATGTCTTCGATATCGGAGGATATCTCTTTTGATAGAGTCAAAACCGATACCCGTTCTCCATGTTCACACCTGTACAGAGTTTTATAGAATTTTGTTGCAACTTGAAGTATTTCATTTCTATTACATGTAGTTTTGTTTGAAGCTTTAAGTCCTTCTATCCAAGTTTTATGCAGTCTAAGTTCTTTATGGGCTCTCTTTAAACTTCCGGACTGTAGTACATATTTTTCGATGGTCTTTTTACGATGAATGTTGTAGTCATGCCGGATGTATTTGCTTATCAGTTTGTAGAGAGCTTTAAGCTCGTTTTTCATACTTCTAGTTTTTGGTTTTGTTTTTTGAAGAACTTGCCGTCTTGACATTAATTTTTTTGTTTTGTTCGAAAAGATTGAAGGCATGTTTGTATGCTTTGAAGAGTTATGTGCCTTTTTGAGACTATTTTCTATAGCAACTACGATTTTATCGTGAAGTTCTTGGGCTGTGTGGCTTTGTTGCCAGGTAAAACTGTTTTCAAATATTTTGTGAACTGATTCTATATATGTTTTTACGTCTGCTTCGTTTTTTAAGGTACTATTTGGGTTGATTTCGTAAGATTTTCTACTCTTCTTCAAATGTTCTAGCTTAAAAGTTGCTCTTACTAGTCTATGGTCGCTGGGGTATTGCACATTGATCACTTCTATGTTGTGAGCATATTTTGGGACGTTTGTTAGTATGTAGTCCACTTCATTCTTTACCTTGCCATCCGGTGATTTCCAGGTCCATCTTTTACTGTTTTTCTTTTTAAAAAATGTGTTTAGAATTGAAAACTTGTTTTCACGAGCAAATTGTATAAATCTCTTGCCTCTATCATTTCTATTTCCATAACCATGACTTTTCATTATGACATTTTCTTCTTGTTTTGGTTGGCCAATTTTGGCGTTGAAGTCGCCAATGACTATTATATTTTTTTCGGGAGACCGTCAATGCGTTATTTACAGTTGAATAAAATAATTCAATATCTTCGTCGCTTGCTCTTGTTGTTGGAGCGTAACATTGTATTATGGTTAATTCAATGTTATTAATTTTTAACTCGAGTAGAGCCACCCGTTCTGATAATCCTTTAAAAGATATAATGTTCTTCTTATGGCGTTTGTGCACCATGAATCCTACTCCATATAAGCCCGGTGTTTGTCCCATATAATACAGTATGAAGTTTTCATGTTCTTCAATAGAATTACCAAGTCGTCTAGTTTCTGCTAAGCCTATGACGTCGTAATTGATATTTTTCAGGGCTTCTTTCAGTTCTAAAAGGTGAGAGTAAGATGATAGCGTTTTAACATTATATGTTGCCACATAAAAGTTGTTTTTCTCGAAATTGCTGTCTATATTTATTTTCTCTAGAGGGTTTTGGTCTACGTCTCCCACGGGGACCGGCCGTGTTGGGAGAGGTGAAGAGAGAGGGGTGTAGCTTAGTTTTTTGGAATTTCTTCGTTATCTTGGCTTGTAAGAGCTTTAGACGCGAGAGTCAGTTGTGCAGGACGCAAGTAGCTCGTTATATTTTGAGATTTATTTCTCTTGGGTACTTGCTTCGTCTGTTCTATATTATGTGAGGGTTTTTCATTGCTTTTGGTCTCGGGAGACTCCGATAGAAGTCTTTTACTAGACGTGGTCTCTCCGGGTACATCAGTTTGATGCTCATTATTTGATGGCTTAACGTCGATTATTGCATCGGGAGACTCTAAATTAAATATCTTACTTGATGAAGCTTTCCAGGGTAAGTCGTTTTGATGTACTTTAGATTTTATCTTGACTATTTTATCATAGCGAAGCATTACCTTTTCTCCTGATGAACGTTTTCTTTGGAGCTCGTCCTGTAGCTCTCTCCGTTTTTGTAGAACAGCTGGTGAATAATCTTCTTTTATATAAATGCCAGTATTTTCTAAGGATTTCTTCTTTTTTAAAATTTGTAGTTTTCTGCTTACCGTCGTGGTTGTGACTATGACAGGTCTCATTTTATCTTTATTTTTCCCTAGTCTAATCACTGCTTCAATTTCCCATTTCGGGCAAACTATGTTCAACTTCTTATTTATGATATCTAGAATACAGCTAAGTAGGTTTTCATAATTTTTTTCTAATTGTGTTGTAATTGTGTAGTGTTGTATGTACAGAAATAAAAATCAATTAGTAAATCAATATCTAATTTCCTAATTTTTGAACAAATTACAATATTCAACTCGCCAGGATATTTACAATGTTTCTCATATATTGCCTGTCATCCAGTGATCCGCATCTTCACACAACCTGAACAAACTACATTTCTGTCACCCATGCGAGTCGATTCTGTGAGTGTTGTGTGTCACGAACGTATTCGAGTGCAGTGCGAGAACGCGGACAATGGTAGGGATCACGCACGTCATAAATGAGTGCGGAAGAGGGTAGACCGATACGGTCTGCCTAATAACAACTAACTCGGCGGTCATCAGTGCATCCGTGATTATAGCGCTTGAAACAGCGCCGAAATATCGGATCCTCGTCAAAATATAAGAAACATGGTAAATGTCCCGGCGAGTTTTACTATTTAAGTAAATGACCATGTCAATTGCAAATCTTAAATTGCAATATACTTCAGCCCCATCATTACAATGACATGATCAATGTTTTGCTGACTATTACAATAAAATTCAAAGTATCCAGTGCTTGACTCCGAAATTTCGCAAGATGATCGTTTTAGCTGTGAATAGCGATGATATAATGTATGTAATATTATGAATTATGCATTCGCCTCGAAGACGTCGTCGGGAGGATATTAAATCCGCTCGTAACCCAGGCTTGCACCTCCCGTAACCCATAAGGTGGAAATTTATTATCTAATTTTCCGGCCACCATAAATCGTTTGTAATTATAATTCGTGCTTGGCAGATTTATAAATATTTTAATCAGAATTCGATATTTTAATTTTTTCTTCGGTACCGTAATGTAATGAAACCTTTAGATGTTTATATAAGTATGTGTGTAAAGTTAGGTACATTGTTTTAGTTTAGTTTTATAGGTAGTCTGTACAGGATATAGGAGGGTTGGACATTGAGTTTTGTTAATAAGATATAGTATAAACAAAGAAGTGTGTATGAGCCCCACTGAAACCATTGTAAGCAAGTAGATCTATTTTTTTCAGGGTCAAATGACAGTCACTCCTGTAAAATAAAATAAATATGATACTCGAAATAAAAAATTACCTAATAGTTAATAAATAATATGGTATATCCAGTTTTTGATAATGATTGTGTTGTCACCCTAGTACCGGCCTCGATCTATCATCATTGACAGGACTATTGTAGCCAATAAGCCTGATATAGCATTGATAGATTGATTAGAGCGATGCGCGTTTGTTGTCAATTCCCCACCCCACGATTAGAGCTTCGTGAGTGCCGAAAAAATCATATTTGGCATTAAGTGATGAAGTTGTTGGGAAGTAGATTTGGCAATTTTTGTTGCGATAGAATTGTATTGGTTCAAGGGTTGTTTACCAAAAGCCTCGTTACGTGGGCAGATCAAGAGTTTGATACAGCTCTGATACGGCACGTATTGCTAAACAATTATTTTCGTCTTTAGAACCTTAATCTCTTATAGCTTGGAAGGTCCAAGATCTTTTTAAAGTAGGGTGTCCACTTGTAGTATCTCATCGCTGCATAAAATATATGACAGTCTAATATTTATATAAAGAAAAAGTTACGTTTAGTAACAATATAGCCGGTAACACTTTTTTTCGAAATCTGTACAGTCAATAACAGTACTACAAATCTAGAAACATTACGATGCAGATTTATAAACTTAGGTACAGTCGCAGCGAAAACAGCGTGTTTTGAATTTCTTCGGCCTTATTACTAAAAGACAAAGCGTAATTTGGCTCTGTAGTACAAACTTTATTTTCGCTCCTGAAATATCTACAAAGAATGGAGGATAAAGCTGAAAATGAGCTTCACAACGGCAAAATATAAGTTTGTTAGCGTTCAATGAAATCCGGATATTCTTTTTTTTGTGTATTCTCTCCAAAGCTGGAGCAATATCGGGGGTGAATTTAAATTTTTCACTCGATGAGCAAATCTTTATTGACACAGCTAAGCTGATATAGCTTGAGGCGTAGTTTGAAGCTAGGCTTCAAAAGGACGACAATATTCGTAATAGTGGATTTCTTTAATTTGAAACGAGGAGAATGAATGCTAATGATTTGTGCTTGCAATAATGAAATAATGATTTTGTCAGAGTTTATACTTTATCGTTTGAAGTTCTTAGCAGATAACACCTACCCCAAGTTCGTTAGACCTTTGTCACACACTTTTCATCACTTGGGCCACATACTGGGCTAAGTGGTATAAATAAAGTATATAAATTAGCTATTTACATGGAGATAAATACAAAAGTTAATATTACATTCTCAATAGAACAAAAACTATTAATTGAACTCTGAATTTAATAGCCAAACTTTGTGAGTATGTTTAGGGAGATAGTCAATATCAACCGCGGTTTCATTATATTTTCAACTTTTGCAATATGTTAAAATTTTGAACGACTGCTATATCACTAGAATATATTATGAAGATATGGCAAATTTTGATCCCATTTTCGCAACCCATAGGAATCTATTCCCGGGATAAAACGTAGCTTTTGCAAAGCAAACCTCACACATCTACTCGTACCTTATATAGGTACTTGGTGTGTCATTCGCTCAATAGGTACAGAGAAAGTATATTTCACCTACATATTATCTAATATTCATATAAGTATAACAATTATCACCTAGCTTTTCTTATAAGACTTTTGCTTCTCATTGTACTTGTTTTAGAGTGTGTGACGGCCCCATATTACAATCCTGGTCCTTTATTCTGAATGCCCAACCATTTCGTAACTACGCGCATTTGTAAAACCTATACTCACATTTAAGTAGGTTTAGTTTTACACAATTTCTCTCTTCTATACTAACCATTTGTAATACACCGTCTTCTCTCAAACTCGATCTCACTCAGAATAATACCCAAGATCCGCTATTGAATAAGAAGTTGGGAGCTTGAATGATAGACGTCACGATAAGAACCGTAACAGGTGCGGAGATGACATCTTTCTGACAGAAACGTATTAAAAAAAAGTAATATGCTGTTGACTTCAAGTAACCGAGATGAGAGGGTGCTTTTATTTACGAAACCTGTGTTTATAGCTAGTTTCAAATAAAAGGGCATAGGTATATAGTTGTATATTGTACTTTCCTATACGAAGTCTGTGGCTAACAACAGAACCCCTCTGATGAAATATGGCTTAATAAATTATCGTAGTACTAGCCACGATATGAGGTCAACTAAAGGATATTAGTCTCGGATTGGGGTAAATGTTGGTAGTAGTGTACATAATTGGATTACATAAAAAACTGCATGTTTAGGTCGAGTTGGGATCGACTTTTAACAAAATGACAATTAGATATATGACAAAATTAGCCTGCGTGGAATTCTGATGCCTTCAGATGTGTGCTACCCATGGGAACATCCTACTTGGAACTCTGACACCCAATTTTAGCTTGATTCATTTAATCGTTGGATTGTCTTTTAGTTAAATAAATTCCAAATATTCTTTTTAACAAAATCGGTATTTTTTACTGCTTTTCTGGGCCTCTTGCGATTTCAAAGGAGTACCATTTGCAGTTCTTTTTTTCGTCGGTGACTGTATTTGGCTGTATTTTTACTAGCCTTTACCCGTGGCTCCGCCCGCGTGGATGTCAGTTATCTTGACCAAGTCTGTGTTAATTCAGGGTATATCAGCTAACGCCTTACCAAATTTCATTAAAATTGCTATAGCCATTTAGACGTAAAGAAGTAACAAATATACACACTCACATACTTTCAGCTACTTATTTAAATTAGTGTGATGTGGTCACACTTTTATATGCCAAAAGATTAACGTAGATAGTATAAATACCCATGTATCCCCAGCTGTTGGCGGTTACCGGTAGCAGGGAACGAAAATAAAACCATTATGCAGGTATTTTTTCGAGCAGCTAAGGATTTCTTTACAGAAAAATATAATAATAATATTGCATTTACTCTGTACCATCCAAGTTATAATAATTTTCTTTTCAATTTGCAAAAACGTATGTACAACCATCAGTCAAATTGACTTGTGCAAGGCTATCTAAAGCACTTTTAAAATTTAGAACTGCTGAATCAAGCTGGCTCAAGGGCTTTATAATATAAAAGTTTATACTAAAATACTAACGTATCGTAATGTATACCTTACATATATCAGCTTAAGATCCAATTTTTATTGTAGTAAAAGTTTTCGACTTATCAATGTATGATGATTGAGCATTTACATCAATGTAATCGAGCTTATTCCTATGAAAGTTTACAATAATGTAGACAAAGTTATTCCCCACTACGATGATATGAGTTACTGATGCACTGACTGACCTGTGAATTTCAAATGCGCTGTTTACATGTTATGATAGGGGTTCGTCTACATTTTGTAGTCTTTCATGATCTGTGTTCACGATAATATTTGTCTGAGTGTTTCTAAATAACTAGTTACCTCGTTACAGTCGGAAATAAATTAGTAAAACCAGGTCTATTTGGCGTCAGTAGCTTAGTGGTTAGGGAGTCGGCCTTACAAGCGAGAGGTTCCGGGTTCGAATCCTGGCCATAGCTCTACCGAGGTTAACCCACTACTAGCACAAGCAATTTAGCTTAGTTAGAGGGTTTCGGTTGCAAATTTTATTCAAAACAAAAAAAAGGTCTCGTGGTCTGGTACGATTATAAAAGGTCAGATTGCACTCGCTTCACGAATGAGTTTTCACTCAGTTAAAGTCCACTTCTTATCTGGCGAATCCAGTCTATTCCACCCACTTTTTCAGGTCGTCCTGTAAGTGCCCCACCAAAAAAGAGCCCTATGCGTCTTTGTGGAATGCTTTACTCGTTAAAATACTTTATATATATAATATATATAAAGTGGTACTACTATAATATATATAAGGTGGTACTTTATATATAATTAGGTAGGTTTTTGGAAAAATCTAAACTACGACTAAATTATACTGTTATAGCGGTTCTTTAATACTCGATACTCTTTTTATAGATAAAAATAAAACAAAAATCACATACATAAATAAGTTATCACAAAATAGTCTGTAGAGAAAATTACTCATAAAAAGCTTCATATAGTTTCATAAATTGTATCTATCTATATTCAGTGTCTAACATAAATAACATAAAATTTCAGGTATAATTTCAGCGCGCATTCAACAACCTTCATTCCAGAATACAGCTCCAGTAAGTCCAATTTTACTTTCATAACGTTATTAAATTGCTAGCAGTCATACACGGTCCGACATATTTACTGATATTACTCTACTTAAGCATATTACTTTGCTCTGAGAATATAATGCTGGCCATTCAAATATATACAGTTTGAAAATATGTTATATTTCATCACGTATAAAATGCTATTTCGGACATTCACAGTAACATATATAGCTGACGTTGCACACGTCAGCTCTATATCTTTTCATGACGATTTCGGACGTTCACTGGTGACTGTTAACATATACCACGACGTTTTGGTGAATGGTGGTTATTATGAGAGAAATTACTAAAGGCGGGAGCGAGCAAAACGAGATTAGGTTAGGCTAGGTTAAACTTCGATGATTTTCTTGTGATAGCACAAAGACATAGGAAACACCGGAATTCCTAACATTTACACACCCTGTAAATGACTTAACCTTAGATTCACTGTATCTCCTCTGTGTATTTTACCATTTTATTTATTTATTTATTTATTCTTTATGCACGAAGTACATAGGCAGACTTACTGCCGTAGGCATTCTCTGCCAGTCTACCATAGGGTGGTGCAGAGCTTTTACGAGGTAGGCGCATATCCGATGTATGTCCGATTCAAGAGTATAAATTAAGAAAAAATCGGACTTTCACCAATGATTTCGGTGAATGTCGATATAAACCGGTGCATCTTCATATTCACTAGTTTCAGAATTTCACAGTAACATATACACTGACAGTTCTCAGGCACTTTCATTTTATTAAACTATCTTGGTAAATTCAAAAAACTTGTTTCTAAAAGTTCAATTCTATTTCTAAATTCTCTGATGATCTACCATTGGTCGAGTCGTAACCATAGCTGTTATTCAAACCTACTCAAAAATATTTAAATACAATGGTAAATTACCGCTTGCCTAGTTTTATTAGGCCAATCTACCGCAAATATTAATGACCTGCAATAAATTCAAAATGCATATATATTTTCTTGGCCGACAGTGTACGATATATCTACGCAATGGGCAGTACGCCAAAACAGATATAGAGTTACTTAGGTTGCTGTTTACTGATCCTCATATATCCCCCTGGTATACGCATATGAACTACTAGGTATAATAAATATAAATTATTTATTTATTTATTTATCCTATATTACATTAATGATAAAAGAAAGGTTATGTAATCGGTGTGATATTCTTTCGAGGCAATAGGATTTAAATCCAATGGGACCACGGTTCAATTACGCCAGTCCCTAGGCTGACGTGCATTGGACTGTGGTTCCATGGTACATTTTAGAATACACTCATAATATCTGCGGAAAAACATTAATTTCGTGATGCAGGACCGGTAGTACTGGACTAGTTTGAGTTATATTCACTAGATGGCGCTTAGATTTTATGTATATAGATTTTACCTTTAGCTTTCAAACATTCAAAGTCTAGACTTGTATATACTTGCCAATATATTAGCAACCGAAAATTAGCAACCGAACTTACAATATTCCCTCTAACCACTCCAACCAAGCTAAATGGTTTCTGCTAGGAGAGGGTTCACTTCGGTAGTGTAATTGCCAGGATTCGAACCCGGGAATTACTAATATTCCCTCTACCCCCATATAGGGGGAATATTAGTAATTTCAGTTACTAATATTATTAAAAAAAACAACCTATGCTATAGCATGGAATATACCCGTGCATTACGCAAACACTTAACAAATATTTACTGCTTTCATTTAAGACTGAATGAGACTGAACTGAATACATTCGATCAAAGATTCTAAAAAATAATCGTGGCGTCAATACTAAAAGATTAGATCTTCACAAATCGGTTTTATTGTGTTTGGAGACGATTGACCTAAAAATAATTGTAAGAAAGGCAATTTTCAAGATAAATAGTAACATTGAGTTTTGGCAAGGTTAAATGCGCCGTTGAGTGTGAACGAACGTGTTAGTATTAAGAATTCTAGAAATCTGTAGGTCACCGCTGAGTCGGTCGTTGATTCGATCAAGTTCACTACTGGTTAAATGCATTGAAATATCTGCTTTCAAATACATTTTGTGATTTATCTTAGCTTTATTTCGGTTTGAATTTGTGTGACATTTATTTATGTAAGTATTTTCAAGCAATGGGCTGATGCTTGTTTATTAGAATATAATTGAGTGACCAAAATAATATTGATCGAAAATGTTATTAATTTTGATCTGATTAGTTATCAGTGGTAAAGAGTTAGAATCCATACTAATATTATAAATGCGAAAGTAGCTCTGTCTGTCTGTCTGTATGTTACGCTTTCACGCCTCAACCACTGAACCGATTTTGATGAAATTTGGTATAGAAGCAGATTAGACCATGAGAAAGGCATATGTTTGGTCGCGATAACCGACATCAACGCGGGCGGAGCCGCGGGCAAAATCTAGTATAACATAATTCTCACTGATTGCCCTTCCAGTGTTTGGTCGCATTTGCCAATGATTTTAATGTGGTATAGCTATATTTTTTATCGGAAAAATAAAGCAAAGCATTTTAAAGAATTGGCCATCATCTCACCTTCATACACATTGTATTTCTCTGTCTGTTTATTTCCGTAAATATCTAAATTTTAGGCAAAATATTAACGTAAAAATACATAATATGGTCTTAAACGATATTACAGTCTTTGTAACACAGATATGTAAGTGTTTTAAAAGATTCAGCCATATGGAAGCAATAGGCTTTTCAACGTGGCCAAACTTTTGTAGCACTTTGGTGTATTGCTTTTTATTATTAAACTAGCTGTGCCCGCGACTTCGTCCGCGTGGAATGTACTTAATAAAAAAAATCAGTTTTTTTTTTTTGGCATTTTTTTTTTAGCCTAAGTTACTCCTTATTACATAAGCTATCTGCCAGTGAAAGTCCCGTCCAAATCGGTCCAGCCGTTCCAGAGATTAGCCAAAACAAACAGACAGACAGACAGACAAAAAATTTAAAAATATATATTTTGGTATGTGTACCGTATATACATTCATATGCATGTAGTAGAAAGCGGTTATTTTAATATTACAAACAGACACTCCAATTTTATTTATTTGTATAGATGTATAGATATTGATATCTTAAACATTTAAGAGTTTGTACAGGATGAAATGAATTTTATACAAAAAAAAAATACTTTGATGTCTCAAAACTGCATTAAACAAGACTTAAAATAGATCATCTATGTGTCATGAAATTTCTAGTGCAATATGATATTTAGTGCAGAACATAATAACTACATAACTATAAAACAATTTCAATTAAAAATATGCATTTAAATATTATTAATCCAGGCTCTAATTATTATCATATCTAAGTAGGTATAATAATAACTAGAGATTATACAACATTTAATTCATAAAATAAAGCAGCTTAGTGAATTGATAGATTTTTAGTTACGATTTATTCAGTCCCTGAACTTTTATTTCACTGAAACCGTACCCATCATACCCTATTTTTATTGCGTATTGAATAACCTTCAATTGTACGTGAAAATATTTCTTACTTCAAATATTTCTTTCGTCCCAGGGGTGAGATCAAAAGATCTGCGATGTTTAAAATGTAAAAGGCAATGCAAACGTAGCCGCTTTAAATTTGTTACCCGTACGTGATTGAATGCTTCAGTAAATTGCTGATCACGATTCGTTTTCCCACTAAGTCTGGTTTGGCATGGGAGATCAAACGAGTTAACTAGTATAACGTAAATAAAACTTAAGTTGCCTATATCGAAGCGAGTGTGTCAATACCTGGTTAAATCAATTTCAGTTTTTGATATACCAAAAGTATTTACAGTATATTAAACTATAATATCACCTAATAATGATCCTTATCCGTTATTATTCTTCTCTTCTTCGGTTTTTTAATGACCAATGGCCAATTTTTACTTGCTGTTTTCATTCGTCTCTTCTTCAGTTTTTTATTGAATATTATTTCATAAGTAGGTCATAACATGATATAAAGGTGTTTTAAAATCATATAAACCCTGCATACTCATGGAATTAGTACCTACAGACTTATAAATTCCTCGCACGGGACACACATTTATACGTACCTATTAGTCCCTTAGTAACAGAATCAGACGGGTGGCCTATTCACGGGCACTCGCCCCGAATATTCGATTTGATAGGCTTTATGTTATCCCGCCCACACCAATTATGCGTTCAAATACGTTACCTGGAGGCTTATAGAATCGAACGTCTGGACCTTACCTCTTAAATAGATGTGACTAAGCAATAATTCATTGAAAGAATTCCGCTGTAACGGTATTGTAAGAGAAAATTGTACAAATGACTTAGCAGAAATTGTGCGCTCTATTATTCGTCAGTTATTTATGGGATAAAAAAGAAAAATAGCGTCAAGGTCTTCGATTTTTATTCTTTCTCCGTTTTCTTAGTTTTGACGTTACCGATAGCAATACAAAGGATTTTTTGGACGATTATTTTTTTAGGGCCAGGGATATTGAGTAAGCGTAAGTAGTAAAAAATGTAAAAATACAAGAAATATTTTGTGCTACTTGAGGATATTTTTCTTGGAAACAATAAGTGATAACAATGTATATAGTGGTAGCCTTACACGTTCCAGTTTACTTGTTTAAGTATACTGGAACGTCTGTATGTGTATAATAAAATAATTAAAACTTTCTTCAGACTATGATGTTTACAACTGTTAGTAATACACAATACTTATAAGTTATTTTAGTTACAAAGAGTGTAATTTATTTGTTGCCAAAATAATTAGGTGGGGTTTGCCAGCAAGACTCAGACGTCTTGTGCAAAAATCTGGTGTAGGTATTTGGGTTTATTCCATCCTGTCCTACCAGTAGTTCAATAATCGAACTGCAAGGACAATTTTTGTCCAATATTAGTTTAAAAATGATTAAAGTCAGCCAGTTCCAAATTCATAGAACCATGTTCACATCACTCTCATGAAAGTAGATCTCACACTTAAAATAGTATATCAGGATTTTTTACAACTATTACTATTCAAATTTACGTCAACGAAAATTGTACTCTATTACTGTAGGCACAGAATATACATTGAAGTTTACAGGTAGTGGTTTCCGGGCATTTAATTGGTTACATTAAGTAGAATTTACCTTATGGCCTTGCTGAAACTTCAAAGAATATAAGGTGGTTCGTTATCTTAAGGTTTGTGTCCCAGTAGCGGTCGGTAGGGAGCGAAATTAAGGCCTCTTATTGCTTACGTAAGTACTTGTTTAGAAAAAAAAATGGAATGAAATTTCTGTTGAGTTTTAATTGGCTTCAAAGGTTTCATAAGTGGGTACTTTTTCATGAATGGTTAGTGTTGTTTAGAATTTACTCACCAAATTATATTATATTCGACCGTACAATATATAAATATCAAAGCGAAGCGTTGGTAGCTTCGAAAGGTCCCGGATTCGAGTCCTGGCTATTGCACTTCCGAAGTGAAGCCACTCCTAACACAAACAATTTAGCTTAGCTGGAGGGGTTAGAGGGAATATTAATAAATTCGGTTCTAATAGTCCTTAAAAAATAATTCTTAAGCTACTTCACCATAAGCTGTTTGATTGATCCCTGACGTCACATTTTCACGAAAGGAGGGGTTCTCTCTCGATTCTCTAGTGTGAAAATTAATCTAGCCATTGACGCAGTACCTATTACTATTACATAAGAAACTAATAACTTTCTCACTCCATCTAAACAAAAAATAGAACAAACAGATTCAACCAAAAATAAATAATGTATAATTCGGGACTGAAACGCAATTATCGGGTTCCCAGGTGACGGCCTGTATCCCAATACATACATATTTATCGGCGCTCCCACCGGACGGTTTCCAACACTATATTATACGCATACCGTTACCCATCGTGAATTCGTGAACAAAGCCCTTTGGTTGCTTTCGATATTGACGGCGGTATTCTGACGAATTTTTGATGGAATTACAAATACCACCTTTTAGTCAACATGTGTTATGCATTGATTGTGGGCGCGTTGATGAAGGGTTCGGTTAAAAGGGTATGTAGGTATCGGTATTAATAGCAGATTTTTGTAAGTATGAAAATTCGCAGTTATGCGTGCTTATTTACTAGAGGCTTTTAAAACGAATCAAGTCATTATTTTCATTAACAATATTTTAAAACTAACACAAAGTGAATATATTTTTATAAATTGTAGGTTAAGAATCATCTCAATCACAGTATTGAAAACAGAAAAATCATACATATATTTGAGAGGTGTGATGCGAGGTATATCCCATATATATAAGGGTACAAAAAAAAATGTATAGTTGTAACCCCTGTTTTTGTGAAAATGGTCAATTATTATGTCAGTCAAGTCGTGACCACAGGTGCTGTAACGCAACATTGGCAAAAGTAAGTTTATCAAAGTGTTTATCGCGTGAAGTCCCGAACTATTATAATAACACTATGAGTATACACCGCGATAGTTTTAAAATAATTATTATTTTGTTAATAGTTCCAAGTTTTAGCTTCGCAACTTTTCTACGTTAAGAGTTCAGTGTAAGATTAATATTAGTAGTTGTATTAACCTATTTGTGGTTGTGAAAAAATAAAGGGAAAAACAAAATGTATACCTCTATTAGTTAATTCAGAGTTTCTTGATGAATTCTCAGCGGAGTACGGCATCTGAAAACGTGCCTGGTAAAAGGCAATAAGCTCGCCTCCCATTACGTGGCACGAAAATAAATATAACTGCTACAATGTGGGTGTATTAACACATTTGCTTATATATATAAGCTGGGCTTGAAAAGGCATCAGATGAGGCCGTCAAGCTGAGTGCCACCACTGTTAACATGGTACATGTTTACGATGGTGACCCTCTTTCCGAGACTTTGCCTTTAGCTTACGCTTTGAAGTCAAATTAAATAAATAAATAAATAAATATTCCACAACATTCTACACAACGCCATCTAGACCCATGGTGTAAGCTTTTATAGCTTGTGTTATGGAATCTAGAATGCGGATAAACATTTTTTCTTTGTAAATAAATACATATATATACATAGAAACACCCAGACCAATGCAAATAGCCATATTCATGCATACAAATATTTGCACTGAGCGGGAATCGAACCCGCGCCTCCTGCGTGGCAGTCACGTGCACTACCGCCACGCCACGGAGGCTGTCTTGAATTGACGTGTACTTTATAAAAATCTTTGGGAATTATACGTGAATATTAAATATTGTATACCTACTACTTTGATTACATCCTATGATATTATCCTACCTATCCTATCCGACTCATATTATTAATGTGTAAGTTATAATACCGGAGAGAAATAGGCGTCAGCGTATGTGTGTATGTATGTATGTATAAAAGTTCATGAAGACGTTTGGTTGTTTATATTATTCTCTAACTCCTGAACGGATCTGGTGGAAAAATGGTGTAGGTATAGTTTATTGTCTGGATCACTTGGGCTACTTTTGAACCCGGGAATAGATTCCCGTGGGTAACGGAAATGGGAATGAAATTTCATCCGCTAGTAATATCTAATTTGTTGTAACATCTGCTTATACATTTATCTCTAAAATTAATTTTCATTGTGAAACGTGAACGTATATTGTAATCAGACCGTTAAGCACGGCTTATGTAAGCTTATTATTTTAATGTGATGAGCATGAAAATTGAACGAAATATAGGCTTTGTCTGTACGCATATCATTCGTTGTTGAAATTAAAATGTTCGTGTTTAGGCCCGTTTAGATTGTAATGTATGTGAGTTTAGCTGCGTGCAGATGTAATCAGTTTGATTCCTCTCATTTTTATAGCCTTTTAGATCTTTACTAGGTTACCAGTTGCTTCTAGTAAGCATAAAAAACCAGCTAACTTTATTTAGAATTTAAGGCATGAAGTAGTTACGAAATTAATAGGTTTTCTATAAATTCTTATGTTTAATTTTGTTCTATGTAATTGTTTTTTTTGGTTAGCATTATTTGAAAAAAAAAAACATGACAGGAAAAAACAAACCGATTGTGCATTTAACTGTACCTGTATCCATGTACTACCATCTGTAATAATGTTAATGTACAATAAATAATTATCTATCCTATCTTTAACAAAAAGGTATATTTCAGAAAAGTAACTAACTTGTAATATCAGTACTCTCCAATACTCCAAAGGAGTTAATACCTATTGAATATTTAACTTTCTCGTACCAATCATATTGATGATATAGGCCATAAGTATTATCTATTCCGTGGTATAGGTTACAATAGCGATCGAAAATACTAACCAATAAATTATTATATCCACCGATATTCAAAACTACTAAAATCCGAAGCTCTCATAGCTTGTTCATCTTTACGCTCCGGGCAAAAGCTACGGTTGGTTCCCAGTTCCCAATAACTACACTCGCTCCCCAAACGGATGCGGAATAAGCAGAAATTCCGTCCAATTTCCCGGTCTGTCATATTTATTGGCTCTCCAACCTAGCCGGGAAACGCTGAGTGTATAGCCAGTCATAAACCAGGGCGGAATTAACGAAGTCCGTTGACTAATGGCATTATGAACATGTTTTTTTTATATGTTCCATTGAAAATAAGCTAAGGATTTGGTTTCCTTATTTTATGTAGGTATTTCTTGTTGCATATTCGATAAATTGATAAAAAGATGAATGTATGGGTGGATGAATGAATACATAAATATTTGTTCTATATTAAATCACACTGAAAAACTGAAGAAGTCTATAATTATGGTATTTACGACAAAGATAGATTATTGCCTGAAATCGCACATATGTTTATCTCAAGAATAGGTTTCTATGCGATGCAGGAATGGGATAAGTAGTCCTTTAATCTTTTCATAGTTATTAGTAGACAACCAGACAAGAATTCCAAAAAAAGTAAGTAAGTAAGTATAAGTTGAAGGAATTTTTATAGCATTAAGTATGCTAACTATACAAATCGAATACATAGGGAAAAAGAATCTTCTCGGGCGGGACTCGAACCCGCAGTCTTTCCCTTACAGGGGGAATGCCAGACCAATTCGGCTACCGAGACACGCCCGATATGATTCAAATTTCCCACCTTATACGTCTTTGAGGCGACGTAGCGTCATCTACCGATTTTCTTACGAACTATCGGTAAGTATAAGCATTGAGTATCATTCCGAAATGATACTCAGTCCTGAATCTCGATTTATAAGTAGATATGAGTACAGATTGTATTCTAGATGACAGTTCTAATGTTGTTATGAGTATCGTAAATATAAAAACCCCCGCCACAAAAAAGCCCTGTAACTTCCTAGTAATATTTTGATTCAGCCGTTGCCATGTCGGGGGACCTTGAATTGTGCCGATAATTTACTGGATTACTTTACCAGTGAGGGTGCCTCGACATGGCAACGGTTGAATCAAAATATTACTAGGTATATGAAAGTTAAGAGGCAATACAATTTAATTTCAACTTTTTGGAGTAGTTTTTTGTGAAGAGGGTTTTTTTATAAGAGGGAAACTGGGTTACATCTGTAAAACATTAAAACAATTATTGAAGGAGTATCAACACACATCAACCCACCCATTCATCGCTGTTAACCTGCGAAATAATAACACAAATTATAATTAATTTCTCTAATAAAACAACCTCGCTACAATCGGGGTAAAATGAAAGACTGGCCCTGTTTGTAAATTGCCTCACATTTTTACGTTCAATCTTGTGTTAATTATTGAGTGTTCCTACGTAATGAGTTTAATTTATTTCACACTAGCTTTTGACCGCGGCTCCGCCCACGTGGATGTCGCTTATCGCAACAAAACATACCCTATGTCCTTTCTCAAGGTCTAATCTACCCCTATACCAAATTTCATCAAAATCGGTTCAGTGGTTTAGGCGTGAAAGCGTAACATACAGACATACAGACATACAAGACAGACAGAGTTACTTTCGCATTTATAATATTAATATGGATTCAAGCTAATCCACCTACTGACTGATTGATTATACCTCGTGTCAAATAGATTGGGAATAAAGGTTGTTGACCGAGTTGAGCTTGCAACCATTTTGAACCGGCAACTTAGGGGTAGTAAACATTTTTCACACTGTAGTGCAACCGACAGGGCCACGTGGTGCCCGCGTGACCCTTTATTTTTATTACACAAAAATCACTACTCATAATATGATATTTACTGCAAACTTTATTCTCATTCAGTCTGACACGGCCTATGGGTTTTGGCACAGGTTTTCTCTCAGCATTTTTCTATACCACTCAAGTGTACATTGGGCAAACAAAATATGACATGACTAGGTTTTACTCGCAACTCCGCCCGCGTGGATGTCGGTTATTAGGACCAAACATAGCCTATGTCCTTTCTTAAGGTCCAACTTACCCCTGTACCAAAATTCATAAAAACTGATTCAGTAGTTTAGGCGTGAAAGTGTAACTAACAAACAGTCAAAGTTATAGCTAAAGTCCACGGCTCCATCTTTGTGGAATTTTCTATTCAGTTCCTGCAACCCATGGGAATATATTCCCGGGATAAACAGCCTATAGGCAGATGTTGACAGCCTCTGTAGCGTGGTGGTAGTGCACGCGACTGCCACGCAGGAGGTGCGGGTTCGATTCCCGCTCAGTGCAAATATTTGTATGCATGAATATGGCTATTTGCATTGGTCTGGGTGTTTCTATGTATAATATGTATGTATTTACAAAAAAAAAATATAAGTATGTTTATCCGCATTCTAGATTCCATAACACAAGCTATAAAAGCTTACCATGGGTCTAGATAGCGTTGTGTAGAATGTTGTGGTTTTTTTTTTTTTTAAGATGTGTATTAATACCCATATTTCACCAATTGTGATATTCGGTCCCACATAAAAGGGGGCGAGCCTATTGCCATCAAGCGGGTACTTAGTCATAGACTGAATGTTTACTGTGAGATGGTAAACAGCCTTATCCCTTCGCCTTCTACGCACAAGAAGAGATGAGGTGGCCCTACTCTACTCCACCGGGAACGAACACGATCTATTCATAATATTAGTAGTAAGATTACTCTTTGATAACGGTCTTATCGCACGCTTTAAATAACAAAAGACTCAATTAAGAGTCACAAGCTAAACAGAGTTATTAAGATAAGACAAGCGTACTTTAAAAATAGCTCCCGTAAGATAGCAGCGGATATAAACCGAGCTTTTGTGGGCCGAGCAAACTTATCGTTTGGTACAAGTTTTAAGCGAATTCGTATATTCGATTGATTAGTGCGTGTACTGATTGGTACAAATAAGCTACTTCTTATTGCCGA
The DNA here is from genome assembly GCA_914829495.1 of Eilema sororculum. NCBI lineage: Eukaryota > Metazoa > Arthropoda > Insecta > Lepidoptera > Erebidae > Eilema > Eilema sororculum. Next base: position 6,125,172 of record OU618545.1, on the reverse strand, counting down.
GTGAGAAATCGCTTATTAGTAGTATTCTCATTAACTCCTATAATTTAATTCACGTCAATTTGATTCTTGAAATGGGAACCGTTTTTGGCAATTGTCTGCTGCCTAGGTGGTGTAAAAAACCTTTTTATATTAAGGCTGACAATATGACTGCACTCTACTATATGGTGAACGGAGGTCCTGTTACTTCTAGTATTCTCTAGTATTCTCTTCCTTAAATGGTAAAGTACTTTCATCCCCAAATACAATAGGGTCGATGTGCTCAATTTTATAGAAAATATTTTACTATTTTTATTTGTTTTTTGACTATAAGATTCTTTGAAAATCTGTAAGTGCAATTAAAAATATCAATAAAGCTTTGAAATAGTTTCGTAAGAACGTATTGCCTATAATAGTTACCCGCCCTTATTGTGTTACTTCAAAAATCGTGTTGGAAAAAATTGAGAAGAATTCTCATCAGAAGCGTATTATAAACACGACTAATACGACTCCAATAATAATATTTTTTCAGCTTCTGTTACTGAAAATCCAAATTCCTTGCACAATGTTTTACTACATGAAGAGAATCAGTGTTGCTAATTGGATTTCACCTGAGTTCGTTCCCAATATCTACTACGAACGTTGTCGTAGCCATAGCTACGTGAATATTCGTAGCTGTAGCTTTTCGTAGCACTATAATTGGTTACGTGTATCACAAGACAGTGATTAGCTTAGTTATTCGTAGAAGCAGAATATATATGAATAAAAATGAATTGTTGAATTGTTTGCTAAGCAAAAAATGTATCATCGTCACAGAACTCAGAGTTAGTCCCGTTATAAGGAGCTTCACCAAGACCTCTGCCTATTACACCCACTAGTCGGTACGATAACGCTCTGGCCCAGATATTCCTACTTTTTTTTTATCGTGCGAAAAATCCCCATGGATACCACCCCCCGGAGCCAGTGGAAGTGGTTATATTGGACTAAAACCGATTAAAACGCACTCCGTCTTTAGGTTTTTGGCTGCCGGAGGTGAGAATGCAGAAAACATATCTCTCGCACCAGATATTTCTACTGGAGTTTAACAGGCGGCAATCGTTGCTATAAAAATTGCATTACCTAAACCTAAAGTAGTTGAACTGACATTGAAGTTTTTATTTCAAAGAGATAAGATAGTGGGATGATAATGGAATCATTCCCAAATAAATATTAAAGCCGGAATGCATGATGCAGTATCTAGACTGAATTTAATACCAGCATTAAATGCTCCTTTATAGGTAAACTTAACGTCTACTAAGAATTTATTACAAGACCCGGCGCTTTCATCATATCTCGATGTTAAGAGGTAATAAATTTGAATTTATACCAGTTTTAGTGTTCCACGTTATCGCTTGAGAATGACGTCATACGCACTAGGAGTCTCGCCTGAAGCTATTGGCAATTATAACAGGCTATCGCTTCAAAGAGATGGTGAGACGTTGAAATGTGAAGCCTTTCACACGTTGGAGGCATACTTGATAGTGATGCGCTTAGAAATGGGTAAAGCGATACAGGTAAGTGGGAAACGATTTATGGCACACTAACTTTTGCCCACGGCTCCGCCCGCGTGGATGTCGGTTATCGCGACCAAACATAGCCTATGTCCTTTCTCATGGTCTAATCTAACCCTATATCAAATTTCATCAAAATCGGTTCAGTGGTTTAGGCGTGAAAGCGTAACATACAGACAGACAGACAGACAGAGTTACTTTCGCATTTATAATATTAGTATGGATTCGACCAAACGCGAGTAAGGTTTGTTCCTAGAATAAACAGGCATGTCATCCACATATTGAGTCTTTATTCTAGGCATAAACCCTTTGGTCGAACCGACCCTTAGTAGAATAACTTTTACTGACAGTAATTAGAAGTTCTATCAGATACCAGCTGATACCCGCAAAACTACCTGCGTGAAAATTTTACCCTGTTCCCTGTACCTTGGAAACCTGTGATTGCCAGCTCACGTGTTTGCTTCTTCCTACAGTCCCGGGTCCTTTAAGCATCTGATGAGGCCGTCAAGCTGAGTACTACTATTGTTACCATAGTACGTGTTTGTAATGGTGACCCTCTTTCCTGAGACGAAAAGCGTAACATGCAGATAGACAGAGTTACTTTCGCATTTATAATATTAGTATGGAAGTTTGGATATACCTGCATATACTGATAAAATGATATTTGTAGCTTATTGATTAGGAATCGGCCTTAAGATCGAAAGATCACGGTCTCGAATCTCAGCTAATACACAATCGAAATGAACCAATTCCTAATACAAGCAATTAAGCTTAACTGGCGTGGTTAGCAGTAATTTTCATAAAATTTAAAAAAAAACCGACGTAGCGCGAGTTGGACTCGCACACCAAGGGTTCCGTAATTTAAGCGACATAAACCAAAATATCATATTAAGTCAACGCGATTAAAATATATTGTATATTTTGATAGCGTCTGCGGTAGCCTAGAGGACTGCTGAGACGAGGTATCGGGTTCGATCCCAGGTTTACCAAGGCACACACCAATGACTTTTCGATGCTTTTCGAAGTTATGTGTGTATTTATCGCAGGTTTATAAGTGCCCGGTTAATGGCAATAGGCTCGCCACCTATTACATTGGGACCTAAACATAAACTGGCGAAATGTGGGTGCTAGCACGGGGAATACAGGCGTGAGTTTATGTTTATGTTATGTTTATTTTGATAGCGTTGACTTAGAAGTTTGATTTTTGCACAGTTGCAAGACGTTATAGACATGAGTAAGTTGTATTAATTTCAACATGATACCTCCACGCATTTCTGAGAAAAAGGTCTTACAGACAGACGGACAGACAACGAAGCAATCCTATAAAGTCTCCGTCCTATAAATATCCGTATTTTCCTCTTGATTCCTTGGAACCCTAAAATAACAAATAATGTCGACATGCTTCAATTTTTCATTCTAAAGTAATATGCTAAAAAACAAATGTCAGACGTAGGTCGCAGACAGACTAGATATCTTTGACCCTTTAGGTACGTTCTGATTACGTAATATTGGTAAAGTTAAAGTTGCAATAGGCTCAAGTATTTGTAATATCAATTTGTAATGGTCACATCTGTCTGTACTTATAGAAACCAATAATAACGAAGGTTAAATCATTAGCACATGTTTATGATGGTGAGAAAGAGGAAAGAGTTCCGAGACTTCGCCTTTAGCTTACCTTCAGGCCAGGTGAAGTCAAATTGACGTGTACTTTTATAAACAAAAATAGATTGTCCCAGGCAATTATAACTAAATAAAACTTTATCTTACCCAGATATTGAACCTAGAACTTTTTAATTTCACGTGAACACAAATGGAACTCAAGCGTGTCCTTAATTTCGATTTACACAATAATCGTTAGAGCATTGTTACTATCATATCATCTTAGCGTCAATTCCAATGGCATCTGAAGCTTTCGGCTCGGAGTCTGGGGTTCTCTTTGCTAGTCCAACTGCGGATTTAGCTGGATTTCGATATTTATCGCTACTACCTCCAACATGACCTCCAAAATCCAAAGGTGACACGGAAGCTCCAACTATCTGTAACGACAGCCACCAGTGATCCCCATAAACCGACTATTGCCGGCTTGCTCTACAAAGGGAAGCCGTGGTAAAGACGTTTTTTATACTATGGTCATTCTATAAGAATTAAGACCTAACCACATGCTTCACTTTTGAACATATTTATCCTTCACGACTGACAGCCATATAGTAACAATGCTGACAGAGCCTATCAGCATTGTTACTATATTCATGTTATTTAATTGTGATTTCATCCTCAAAGTCTTTCCGCCGAAGCTGAAGTTAACAATCGGCTTTCAATCTAACTACTGATGTTCCAAAAATCTAATCTTTTCCCTGAAATAACTACCACATGACCTTCATAACTCATGAAGAATCGAGATTGTATAGTTTGAATTGTCAGATCTTTTGGGCTCGAAATATTCGTATTATTTGCTATAATAGATGTTCGTATGACAACTGGGACCCACGGTACTCTGAGGTACAGCTAATTACTACATTTTACACATTTAATTTTATTAATTTAAATGAATATAACTTGCGTAAAACACTGAAACAACGTAATTAGCAGAGTCAGCCATTTACACTCACTTTAAATTCAATTAGGTACCTACTCTCTCAAAGTTACAAACAAAATTTTCCATCAAACTACTGAATAATGCATATATTACCAAAACTACTGCATTTCCTCACCATATTCCTCGTATAACCTAATGAATTAGTTGCTCAACAAGTCTGCCAACTAATTTTGAGATGGATCCTGTAGGTAGGGGTTTCCTTCGAGATTCAAACGTCGCAATCTCGTGGGATTCAATCAAACGTCCGGAACCAAGTTAGTTAATGGCGAGCTGCAAACTCGTGCATTCTCTAAGGACGTTTTTACTGCCTGATAACTTGTGTCAATGTTAGACAAACTATTTGTTGAACTAGTAGTAGATGAGTATACTACTAAGGGTTTTCTTATTCTGTTTTCGAATTATTTGCGGCTCTATTAAAATCTTTGGGGCCCAATTCAATCTCATCATGGGTTAGAAAGTCAAATAGCAGTCGCTTTAACAATACTAAAAATATAAGCCAATATGAAAGGAGGCGTGACCGGACCCTGAGTTTTCAAGGTGAAAATCACCGATGTAAATATAATTCAAAATTGAATATAGAAAAATTATTAGACTCAATTTGTACTGATGATGGATAACAATAAAGAGCAATGTTCATATTTATGCGGGCATTCAAATATTTTATACATACTGAAAAATGGAAAATGAATGTTTATTTGACTTAAGATTACATTGTGCATGAAGTTTCATTCAAAAATCAATCAGAAAGGATCACAATACATATTGATTCGATCCATACTAGGCTAATACCTGTGTTAGTCATATATTGTAGACAGATTGATAATGTTATTATTGATGAACAGTATTTTACGATAACCTTTACGATATTTTTTTTTAACTGAATACTAAGAAATTCGTCATCATTCTAAGCCACGTCTGTCCACGTCAGCATTCTATAGCTCACACAAACAAACAATCGACGCCTAACGAACCCTAATTAGCCTTTGACCGATCCGTGCGGTAATGTGTGTACGTAGTTATAAAGGTCCTGTTTATGTTACTCCCTCTAGTGCCACCTAACAATCTAAAGTTTGTGAGCTAAATATCATCCTGTAGCAGGTGTGATTCATCTATACATATAATAAATCTGTAAACGATCGATGTCTGTACATGGAAAGGAAATGAGAAAAATTGTTATAGTGGGACTTTATAAATGTAATAGAAGCCATATCAACGTTTTTTGGAATTTTTGTCTGTTTACATGTTTATCTGTTTCTCTGTTTGTCTGTGAGTTTGTGCACGCTAATCTCAGAATCGGCTGAACGGATTTGATTGCGGTTTTCACTAATATATTGTGGTAGGCTTCACTTAACATTTAGTGTTTATTTTATTGAAATCGGTTCATAAATAAAAAAGTTATGTCAATAATAGCATATCACGGCTAACAATTTTTGATTGTGTGAATAGATCGAAACAATAAAGAAGCAACAATGCTTACACGAAGATATTATTTCGGTCATAGGAATCTGAAGCACTTCAGTTTTCTACCATCTCTACCATGGTGAATGTTTTGACGAGCTCTTCCAATTAGTCCCACCCTCTCCTTTCCTACACAGGACGACACGTGCAGGGCTAAGATGCCATCCATTTACGGTGCAGAGTATACCAGCTAGAACCAAGCGTTTCAGTGACTCATTCCTATGTCGCACCATTAAGACCTGGAACTCCCTGCCAGCTCACGTGCTTCCCTCTTCCTACAGTCCCGGGTCCTTTAAGCGGCGCGTGAAAAGGCATCTAATGAGGCCGTCAAGCTGGGTGCCACCACTGTTAACATGGTACATGTTTCCGATGGTAACCCTCTTTCCGAGACTTCGCCTTTAGCTTAACATCAGGCGAGGTGAAGTCAAATTGACGTGTCCTATATAAAAAAAAAAAAAAAAAAACTTCGAGAGGCCAGAGTTCTACATCTCAGCCAAGTCAGGTCAGGTTACTGCAGAATCTTTGGCACAGCAGGTGTCTCGATAGAATTCACATTGTTCTCGAACGATTTTCTCTCGAATCCAACAAATTAATAAGCAGCTGGTTCGGTAAAAAGACTCCTGGCTTTCATAATTAATATCATCACGCTATTATAAATAAGGAATGGGACAGAATGTTTTTTTTTTTTTTTTTTTTTTTTTTTATATAGGACACGTTAATTTCGTAATCGTAAAACATCGTAAACATTTACCATGTTAACAGTGGTGGCACTCAGCTTGACGGCCTCATTAGATGCCTTTTCACGCCCCGCTTAAAGGACCCGGGACTGTAGGAAGAATGTTTTTATGACATAATATGTAAACGTCTATTTCACACTAATTCATGGTAACTGTGGCTCAATACGTCTGCGGTGGACTTATAACTTAGCTGAGTCGCGTTCGAATCCATCTAAAATGTAATTTTTCTTTTTTATGGTTTTTTATTTACTTTTGTTTAACTTTTTTATTTTATTGTGTATTTGTTGTATTTTATTGTATTTCTAGTTTTATTTGAAGTAAAATATAAATTCTATGCTTAGTATTCTATAGGTAGTAAATAAAACTAGGCTGTGTGACAGTTATAGTAAAACTTATTATATAAAATTCTTAGATCTATTTTTTAAAATTCTTCATTTCGGAGAATGAAAAAGTGGTTCCACCCGCCGGAGAAGTCATAAAACTGTAACTGATATCCTCCATTGATACCGATTCCACCACATCGGGGCAAGCGCAATATTGGAATCAAACCGATTAAAATTTAACAGAGGAATGGGGCATTGGGGGTATTCTGGGGTTAGGTACCCCAGTATACCTGCCTTGGTTACCTATCATAAATAGGCGGTCTCAGCGTGAAGAGCAGGGATTGCTTCGGCTAGGGTGATGGGTAGCCTAAGCTATCACCATCAAAGCCGCGCTTATGGAGGAAGTAAATCGTTGCACCTTCTCTGAAGCACATTAAGTATTCTGGGAGATAGTTGTCCCTATCGTATTACCTACTCTACCAAGGTGAATGTTCTGATGAGCTATTCCAATTAGTTCCACCCTCTCCTTTCCTACACAGGACAACGCATGCAAGGCTTAGATGTCATCCCGATACGGATCAGAATATTCCATCAAGAACCAAGCGGTTTGGTGACCCATTCCTATGTCGCCCCATTAAGACCTGAAATCCCCTCACGGTTTACTTCTTTCTACAGTCCCGGGTCCTTAAAGGGGGGCGTGAAAAGGCTTCTGATGATCCCATAAAGGTGAGTGCCACCATTGTTAAGATGGTACACGTTTATAATGGTGACCCTATTTCGGAGTCTTTGCCTTTAGCTTAAAATCAGTCGAGGTGAAGTTAAATTGACGTGTCCTATATAAAAAAAACTCCGGATCTTAAAAAGAAGAAAACACATGGTGTGGGCAGAGCAACACATTTCTTAACCGCCTGATAAAGAAATGAAGTGCCGAACAGCTTAGTTCGAGGTGGCATTATTTCTACCGTATGTGACTGACGGAAGGAAGGAGAGATTAGTTGAAAGACTCCTAATAGGCTCTTTCACTCGCCGTGGTGCGGTAGAAATGGTAAAATACAGCCAGAGAGACGTCTTTATGCAACTGCAGACATTATACAATGTTAGTGACCTGATGACTACCAACGCACGCCGCCGCTGCGATATTATCGATTCCGTCTAATAAGTAGGTATCTAATAGTTAATACGTAAATCTATCCCAGAAATGATAACAGTACGCCAGAAGAAGCCAAGCTATGTATTAGGTATATAAAAGATACCGCTGCTCCTATTATATAAAAGAGACTGAATGTGGGCAAAGAAACACTCAGTTCCGGTAAATTTCATCTGACCAAAAAAATCCGCCACGAGGACATCAACTCCAGTATCAATTTGGTAGTATCTACATCATCTGCTGGAAACAAGCTTACCAATACAAGGAATATATAGCAAAATGAGGCTATATGACCCCATCCCAGTCAATGCTGTATTTGCTCTCTTGCCCACTGCGCCCCTCTTCTCTACCTGTGTGTAAAGCTATGAACAAAGATGTGACTGTGGTCGATGGAATTTATCATAAAACTGGAGGTTATGTCGGACTCGAACCGACTAAAACCGCAAGACCCACAGTCGGCGTGCGGTTTTAGTCGGTTCGAGTCAACGAGACGGGAGAAAAAAGGTATACAAAGCGACCATTACTGAGTTACGTTGCAATAACTAGCGATTATTTTCTTTGTCCTTGTCGCACATATCACGCGTACGCGACAATGGCCGAGTGACAGCTGTCATTGCGTGTTTCGTAGTACAGGAAAGCTGTCAGCTGTCGGCACAGCGGTTCTAAACTGTCAGAGCTGCCATCTTATGAGCAATTTCATTCCTGTCTGGAAAGCGCTTGAAGTGATACGTAATCATTTTCAAATAAAAAAGTTTGGAACTGCTGAAACATTATTTATTGTTGTACAGTCAGCGTCTGAAGTACTACAAAGTATCAAAATGATCCTAAAACCAAGGTGTTAAGAGCAAATCAAACTGCTATATTGATTTAAATTGTATTATTGTCCAAACTAAGGAGGTGTACCAAATATGTGAACAATCCATCAACAAGAAGGGGGGGGGGGGGGGAAATCCAGGAATTTGGATCATTTTGAGCACTTTGTTCATTAATATCGATCTGATACTGACTGTACAAAAACATTTTCCAATGTCCGTAATTATTTGATATCTGGTATTATTTTTGCGAAAAATCATCTGTGCACATATATCTGATAACTGGCTTTTAACAGTCATACTTTGAGCAATGGAATTTCAACCTTATGTGCAACGCTTAGAGTTAATTTTGTTGTTGTATTATAAAAGGTGCTGTATTTACAACTAATATTAGCTATATCCCTCGCACTATGTGGACAGAACAAACACAAACACAGAGTATTGAGCTAATCAAACATCGTAAGGGTTTATAGAGCCATGTTAGTCACCGTTTCAACGGTTAATCGAGCTAGTCTGGTGCTTCAAATGATTATGAACCTTATTGCATGGTAGTAAATACATTTATACCTTTCTTTAAATAAAATTGGGATGTGTATTCAGTAGAAATAGTTGTTACGGTGGTATTTATTTATTTAATTTGAATTTATGCACCTAGCAGGTAGTACCGTCGGCGTTTACAGAGTAAACAGTTTATTTGAAATGATCTCATTGGCCAAACAAATATTTGTTATGGTTCTATGTTCTTACTGAGGTTGCGAACTTCACGTATGCCTTAAGGGTATATTGACTAACTGTGTGGATTATTATATCGCGTATTCCGGGTAACATCATTTCGTTGAGGTAAACGGTATTAATTTTAATATTATTACATCACATTTTCGAGTCCAGTGAATATATTTGAGCGGCGTGGATGTGCAGACATAATTCCAATTCACGATGTGATTCAAAGCGTTTGATGATATTCGAGGTTTATTGGTTTTCTATAGAGATGAACATTTTGGTAATGGAATATGAATAACATTATAAAATAACAAGAATTTTCAGATAGATAGATAAAGATGAATAGAAAAACATTTTTAGTCTTACCTATAACATAATCCACGATTACGTGAACATGACTCTCATTAACTTTCTTGAAGATTTAGTAGTATCTAAAGGCGAGCTTGTAGATTTTCATAAAAATTGACAAATCCATACTAATATTATTAATGCGAAAGTAACTCGGTCTGTCTTTGTGTTACGCTTTCATGCTTAAACCAGTGTACCGATTTTGATGACATTTAGTATAGGGGTAGATTAGACCATGAGAAAAGACATAGGCTATGTATGGTCGCGGTAACTGACATCGATGAGGGCGGAGCCGTGGGCAAAATTAGTAAATAAATAAATCTAATAAAGTTGACCTACCTGACGACTTGTCCGAAGCGAAGAAAATTGGTATCTTCTGTATTTATCTCATACTAGTTGTTGCCCGCGGCTCCGCCCGCGTGGATGTCGCTTATTGCGTAGTGCTGTAAATTTTAGCGCTGAGAGTCGAGTGTTGAGCGCTGAGTAGACACTCTACTCGCCTCTCTATTCGTCTCTCTACTCACCTTTCTATTCGTATCTCTACTTGCCTCTCTATTCAACTCTCTACTTGACTCCGTATTCCACTCTGTACTCGACTCTATACTTGGTACTCTAATCATCTCTGTGTTCCCCTCTCTTCTCGACATTTTACTCAACTCTGTGCCGGACTCCCTACTTGACAGTCTACTCGCCTCTCTACTTAACACTCAAGGAATAACGCAAGACGTCTTATTAGTTATTGGTGCCAGGCCCACGTATTGAAGCCAACGTAGAGGTTCTCCAACCTCAAATCTCAAATGCGATGTCGGGTCCTTTCCCCTTTGAACCTCGATCCTGAAGAATAGGAGCGAGGGGCTGGTGCACCATGCACAACAGTTAATAGACTCGAGAGATCCTGTCTGACAGCTCAAGCAGCCCTGGTATTAATCACTCGTAGATCCTTCACATGTCCCTCTAATTGCAGAGGGTGTAGTGGTGGGGCATAGGTACTGCTGGGTGTATGAGTTCTTCGCCTTTGGCTTCGTTCAGAAGTAGGAACTACGATCTGATATAGACCAATATTCAGCCAAGTGGCAAGCCTAACCCAGGACAGGGACGGTGGCTCCTAAGGAAGAAAACCTCCATAAAAAATAGCCAGGGGCAGCCGAACACAATCTAGTGTTAACCCAGTCCTTCCCGGCTGGAATCCTGAACGGATAGGAACGGTGGATATATATAGGTCGCGCTACCCGACGCGGAGGTTGAGTCCGCAGCCATGACGACAACGAAGAAGAAATTAAACGTCACCGGGGCGGGAGAGGTAAGGCGGTCCTACCCCTCTGTTAGTTAGAAAAATATGGTACAATAAATGATTACATGTATCAGCATTTTTCTAAATTTCACTACTGAGGGGGCAAAATAGGTGAATAACCGTTATATTTACAGTCGCAATTTGCAAAGCGGATTTTTATGATCTTTATTTTGTTAGAAAGGGAATAATCCAGGGAGTCGAAATCAGATTCGAATGATGGGATTCTATGGACACCCACAAAATGTTTCTGTTGCTTTTACATAATTTAATGTGAATTTGTGATTCTGAAAATTAAATTGTTAAACTGATGATATATAAACCTAGTCGAATGATGAACGATGAATCTGTTATAAACTTATACTAAAAGGAATAAAAAATTAAAATTAAAAAAAAAAACCTACTCCAAGAAAAAAGAGAGACCCTGAATAGAGAAAGATGCGTACTACGGGTAATAGATGAGAAAAATAACGAAACTTACAGATTTACTGATCTGTTAGAAGTGGAAATATATTCCATAGTGTGGCTCTACTGGGGAATATACTCCCTTACTCCCTATCAGAGCCACTTAAAACACGTAGTTGAGTAAGACTAATAAAATTCATTGTGTTCTTATGAAAGCCGTTGTACGAAGCAACGGCTTTCATAACAACACAACAAATATTGATTAATATGTTTGTGCTGTAAAATATCATTACTGGGCTGTATTTTATAAAATTTTGTTATACTGAAATTTCAATAGATAGCGCCTGGGCATTTGTTTTTTTTTTTGGAATCCAAACGACATTATACAAATGATTGCTAACATAACTAAGAAGGCGCGTAGCCAGACACGTTTTCCTGTAATTTTTAAGTTTTCCCTCGATTTCTCCAGGTTCTCAGCATCAGATTCGGACTTCTGGGATATTGGACCACTCTGACATACGCAAGAATAATAAAATTCTTTAGTATGTATGCATATGGGTATTTGCATTGGTCCGGTCGTTCCTCGGAGAGCACGATAAGCCGTCAGTCCCGGTTGCCATACAAACATCTATGGCAGTCGTTACGGGTAGTTGGAGCCCTAAAAAGTCTTACAACCCAAAGGCGATATCGAAGCATTGCAGCTAGCAATGCTTCGATATCGCCTTTGGGTTGTGTAGGTCAGATGGTAGTCGCTTCACAGTAAATATCGAAAATTAGCCAAATGCGCAGTTAGACTGGTAAAAGCGGACCCCAGGCTTCAAGTTAAAAACGTTAGGATGAAGAAGAGAATTGATTTATAAAATCTCCCATGTCTAGGCAGCATTTGGTCCAAATCCTTTCTTTTAATACCCTAAGTTCTTCAAAAATGGCAATCTATATTAAAGGTAGCCCATGTACGTTCCCAAGCTCTTATCCAACTCTGTAACGAATTTCATCAAGATCTGTTCAGTTCATTTGTTTAGGCGTGAAAGGCAACAGATAGACAGACAGAGTTCCTTTCGTGTGATGCCCGCGGTGTTGAATACGTTCATAGGCCACGGTAAGCATTTTTTTATCGGTTAGGTTTCAGTCGTATTAACAAAATTACAGACTAACATTTTTACTATTAGCCAGGATGTTCGATGAAAGTATGTAAAGTCAAAAGATTTACGAATCGAAATATACAGAAACAGTACTACACCGACATCAACTTACGTAATTTGATAATTTGCCAGACAAAAACCGCCTTTACCGTAGGGCTTTTATACTTCAGCTGTGAACGAAACCATACTTTGTTTAAAACCGCGTTATCGCCATCTAGTTGTTATTTTGTAACTAAATTATAGAATTTAAAATTTTAATTACATGATTAAATACGTATTTATTTACATGATTGTGCATTAAAAAATTAAGTATATTTATTTACATAGTTGTTTGGAAGTAAAATTCATCCATAAGAATAATCTCAAGCAAAAAGCGACATCTATAATCTTAGCAAAGTTAAGATTATTATGTATTATTGCTCACATCTCTGGTTCTACTCAACCGATTGCAATCAAACAAATGTAAGATTTTAAGTCTGAGCAAGCCCTTTCTAACAAAGAAAACCGCATCAAAATCCGTTCAGTGGTTTTTGCGTCCATCGCGAACAAACAGACAAACAGACAAACAGACAGGAAATGAAAAAAATATATTTTCGTGTTCAGTATCGTTCATATAACATAATGCAAGTATTTTTTTTTAAATATCTCCAATGTACAGACACGACCACTTTACAATTATATAATAGTATAGATAGATATGTATTCCTTCCTTCCTGTTGACTGATCACTCTGATACTTCAAACACAAATTTAGTTCGGATGATAATACAATTAAAAATATTTAAATCAATAAAACATTTTGACTTGCTCTTAACACTACGACGACTAGTACTACGTATTAAGATCGTTATGAGTCTTTGGGAGTTTTTTTTATAAATGACACGTCAATTTGACTTCGCCTCGCCTGATGGTAAGCTAAAGGTTAAGTTTCGGACAGAGTGTCACCATCGTAAACATGTATATAATGTGTATAATATTAACAATGGTGGCACTCAGCTTGACGGCCTCATCAGAAGCCTTTTGACGCCCGTTTAAGGGACCCGGGACTGTAGGAAGAAGGAAACACGTGAGCTGGCAGGGAGTTCCAGGTCCTTATGGTTTGGCATAGGAATGAGTCACTGTAACGCTTGGTTCTAGCAGGTATATTCTGGTATTCTGATGTACGCCTACTAGCCATGAAACCAGCTAATATAATCAAACAACTCAAAGATAACTAAACAAACTTGAAGCTTAATAATTCGGTTGCACCAGATCAACGCTCCGCCAACTTCGCACAATCGTAGGCTATACGTATTCATGAAGGAAGAGACCTTCGACATTAATTCACTAATTAACATTTCGGCTTACATAATACGATACGGGATTTCCTCGCAACTTCCCCTCGGCTTACGATATTGTTATTAGGAACTGTTTCTGATATTAAATTTCTATGTAATTTAAACTTGCCTGTAATATTTTTGATTTCAATTCGTGTTGTCGGGCAATTATATAGGTATTGCCGAAGTTTCAGGTCCAACTATACTATCGAGCTCTTTATGAACTAATCTGTGAATTGATCAGTATCGAGTACACTGGGGTGAATTAATATCAATGACTGTATAGAAATAGAATTGTCATCCAAATTCTGTGGTTATTTTTGGAAGTGAAACTATGGACTCGCTTAATGTAATAATGAATAGAATTATCAAATAATGTAACAATGAATAGAATTATCAAATGCTTACCTCGTTACATACACAATTTTGTTAAAGAAATTATTTAAAATCCCTTTATCTGTAGTTGCATTTCAGTAGATTCAATATTGATGATGATTCTCAGCCAATTTCAGCTACGACGGCTGACGCTGGACTGGTGAAACTCTTCGTTCATGCGCCCGGATATGGCTGGTGTATCCCAGTTTGTTGCTGAAGGTGCGGTTGCAGGTAGTGCATGTCAGGATGTTGTTGACGTAGTTGTAAGTGTATACTCTACGTGGCTTGGTCTTACGAGCCTCTCTCGCCCTGTCCAGGCTAAGAGTCCTAGCTGCTTCGAATTCCTGGACTCCATTATTGATTGATTTTTGCCACTCGCTACGATCATCGGCCTGTTGCTCCCATGTGTCGACGTCAGTCTCATAGCAATGACGAAGACTCTATGGTCTTACTCTGGAATATTTCAATTTGGTTAGTTACTATATTTTGATTTTCGTGAAATAAGGGGGCTGCTATTAAATGTACTTCTGAACTGGTGGAGCCCCAGGCAACCCAGGCAATAACACAAAATAACTGACTACAGAATCCATCAACATTAATATCCATAATCAGTTCTATGTATATTATTGGCCACAAGTTTCGATGACAATGTTTTATAGCCAAACTACAATCAAAACATTTTCAGTACATAAATTATAAACAAAGCTTGTATGTTCCACACAGATATCACTATTTAATTAATGAACTGACCATTCCACTGTAATTTATTATCGGTCTGTATCTGAATCTATTGATACATTACTGTGACAGAGTATATCGATAGCGGAGAAATTTATGACTTGATAAGAAGCCATCTTCTAAAGGATTGCTTGCCGTCCAAGCCACTTAGGGTTGGGAATTGGGACGAATATATGTGATTAAGTGTTTTCTCAAAAGCTTTTTGAATCTGAATCTCACTACGATCATAAATGCAAAAGTTCGGATTATTATAGTATGGACATTAGTTCTTAATCACGCTAGAATCACAGAACAGATAATAGTCTAGACTGGCGGACCAGCTCTGCAAATTTTGAATCAGCGCGGCGATAATAATAACAGCCTCTATGGTGTAGTGAATGCGACTGCCACGTTCGATTCACACTCAGTGCTAATATTTGTATGCATGACTATGGGTGGTGTATGCATTGGTCTGGGTGTTTCTATGTATTTACAAAAAAAAAGTATTTAAGTATGTTTATCCGCATTCTGGATTCCATAACACAAGTTAGTTAAGCTTACCATGGATCTGGATAGCATTGTGTGAAACGTTGTGGAATATTTATTTTTTATTTATTTATTGAAAGGTCAAGCAGTATTGATCAAAATAATAACTTTGATATCGCCAGTGGGTTGTGTGCGTATGAAGCTCAGATGGTAGTCAGTTAACGGATATCAGCTCTGTTTGGTCATATTGTAGTTGATTGTTACAGATTTTCAGAAGAAGAGAATAAATAAATAAATATTCCACAACATTCCACGCAACGCTATCTAGATAGCGTTGCGAGCGAGCGATAGTTACTGTTTTTATGGTAAGCATAGTTTGACCAGCTAGTGTTATGGAATCTAGAATACGGTTAAACATACTTTTTTTTTTGTAAATACATAAATATTATACATAGAAAAAACCAGCCAATGTAAATACCCATATTCATGCATACACATATTTGCATTGAACGGTGATCGAACCCGCGCCTCCTACGTAGCGTTCACTACCACTACGCCACGGAGGCTGTCAAGACAGTAGGGTATATTCTATTGATGCCATCTAGAACTGAGTCAAATAAAAACAATACCTACCCAAGTGCAGATTTATTTTACTGTAATCGTTATCACATGTTTGCTTCTATCCAGCAAACTCAAACGCCCTTCTAGTTTACTGTATAAAAAACTAATCAGTGGTGAGTAACACGTGTAAAATCGGCAGTAGCTCCCGGTAGCGTAACAGTGGAAGCGCATCCAGATAATTAGTGATGGGCACTGTGATGGGTATATCGATAATTCAACATAATATTGCTAAATATGTACACTGCCTGAATCTTATTCATGTACATAATACACTGAGTTCGACTTGTGATTTGAATGTTTAAACACTATACTCAAATTGTATAGTGGCTGGGACAGATTAGAAGCGGAAGATGGAGGATCGGCCGAAATGGCGAACATTGGGAGTGGCCTGTGTCCAGCAGTAGATTGCAATAATAGACTTGCCAACTAAAGTATTGATTTAAGTAAAAAAATGCGACATAAAATCACCAATTAGTGGATATGGAGTTCCATTAAAATCTCGTACATTTGTCATTATGATCTCTTACTTCCACATAGGCTTTTAAAACTTAAGATGTTACTTAACAAATAAACCCACACATTCTACAAATATTTACCATAAAAACATTACATACGAAGTCACGAAGGCAAAACAAAAATTAAAAATAAAGTTTAAACTACTACACTTGGTGGAATCTGCTACACATATTGAGTATACCACTTTATACTTTGCCATATTTTTTTTTTTTTAGCCTGACCAGTTTCGTCTCACGGCATTCTCAAAGGTATGATGTAAAGTGACCGTTTCTAAGGTTATTACAATATTATTTAACGATATTTTGCATGTGGGTAGTTTTAAAATTATACATTCCAGCCTCAAAATTATTCCCAATATTTTAGGAAAATATTTAAGTTTCCCTAAAAAAAAAATGAAAATATAGTGGAAAAGTACAAAGTGTCTTTCTCAATATGTGTAACAATAATGCACATCATAATGTACATCGACAAAGTTTTGTAATGGTTCACCTCTACTCTACACAAGCGAGTGGTAGTAAACATGCCCCGATAAGTAGTATTACCTCCATCCTCCTGCCGTATGATTACATGGTACTCGGTGAAATAGATGTCAGATTTTGGTTAAACTTTGCAAGCAACTCTGAATTGTATAACTTACCCCGTTGAGCATATTTTCATTTACCGTTTTCGAATAAATGGAATTTTTAAATGTTTTTATTAGTATAATTCGTAGGTTCTCTATTTTTATTCCTACGATTTTATGGCATAATTTAACATTGCATAATGTTACTTGTCCTAACATTATTTACGCATAATACTCATTTGCCATAACTTTTTAATCATATTTTTTTAAATCCAACCTAACCTATCCGAGTCGGATTGCACTGAGTCGGGGTGTTAAAATACCTATTAGACAAATAAACAATATGCTTTACAAGTTTATGAATATCAAAGTTATGATTAAAAACATTAGGATATACAATATGATGTATGCTTAATAACACAGTATGCTAAAAACCAATTATGTCACACTATTATTATGACGAAGAAAATGATGCCTAACTTATTATGTTAATTTAAATTAGGACAAAAACCATTATGAGAAAAAATGGGATCCCTAATTCGTATCGTGCCATAAATTTGTAAAGCGTTTCTGCTTATATTTGAGTGTTACCGTAAGATCCTGAATCTCAATAAAACTGTTGTCTTTTGAGTCCTATTCTACACGTGTAAAATATTATTCCCGTTACCGCAACCCGTAAGAACCTATTCCACGCATAAAATAGGTTATGTGCTATTTCAATTCTAGACCATAATCTATTTCTGTGCCAAACTCTAAACCAGTCCGGTTAGTTGTTCTGTCGTGATTGTGTTACAAACTTACTAACATGCAAAGGTTGGTTGGTATATGTCATAACAATTCTAGCACACCATTCCGAAATGTGTATGTGAAGTAATATATAGGTAAACCAAGTGTGGAATAGAAGTAAAAAACATTTTAATCATTATTAGCGGGATATAGACGGGGGGCTTTCGGGACCGGGACCGTGGCCCCGAATTCCCTTTCATGACTTTTTTTAAGTTTTTTTGACAAGCTTTTAGTAAAATTTCACTATTCGTATGTTGTATGTCGTATGTATGTAATATGTACCCAAGGAAGATATTCGTTAAAATTTACAAGCCATTTTTCGGTCACTTCGAATATAACAAGACCCATACAATTTATACTCTTTGCCGTTCAATTTAACACATTAGAATGATTTTTACAGCATTAAGTATGCTAACTAAAGATGTATAAATCGAATACATAGGGAAAAAGAATCTTCTCGGGCGGGACTCGAACCCGCAGTCTTTCCCTTCCTTCCTTCCTTCCTCGTAAGAAAATCGGTAGATGACGCCACGTTGCCTCAAAGACGTATAAGATGGGAAATTCGAATCATATCGGGCGTGTCTCGGTAGCCGAATTGGTCAGGCATTCCCCCTGTAAGGGAAAGACTGCGGGTTCGAGTCCCGCCCGAGAAGATTCTTTTTCCCTATGTATTCAATTTAACACACTCATTCCAATAGTTCCCGAACGGAAACCAAATTTAACAATGCTTTTAGCATTATGCCAAAACCAGCAGAGGAACGTGGCCAGACTACTTGCAAACATTTAGTTCCACCGTGAAGCAAATAATGCTTGTGAAATTGGATGCGATGTTGTCCAACTAATTTATTTAAGCATGTTAAATATTGTATTTAGAGTTATGTAGTAAGTTTGAAATGGTCTTTGTTAACCTTTGAGAATGTCCTGAACCTAAACTGGTGGGTATTTCACCAACTCGACACGAGAGACTGACCACACGTGTGTTCAGTTGGTGAAACTTTAAATTAGTACTAATTTTTTTGTTCGTCATTTGGACACGCCAAGAGTTCTATGTATGTCCACATAGTGATAATAAATTACTTTTATGTTTTCGTCAACTGGAGACACCTATTTTAAACCTAAAACCCAAACTGGTCCGGTTAATAAATAAAAGACCGGGGAAAACTACAAATGTCTTATTCAATAACGGAGAAATACGGCATACAATAGATAATAGTATATATAGACATATATGCGGCATAGAATAGATAATAGTATATACAGATATATATAGACTTCCGGGTCCTTATCAAGATCTTCTGGGTCAAGTCAACCTCACCTTTAAGCGGGACACATGCTGATTAACAGACAAGACAAGACGACGGCAGTCGCTAAAGGTATGCTGGCTGAAAGCTTCAGATATGAGTACTACCGTGAATAGTCCCTTATAATAATGATAATGAACGATGTGTTAAAAATTTATGCTATTACAAATAACTATACTGCGAAAAAAACTAAACTCAAATCCATTAAGATAGGATTATTTTTTTGAAAAATAGAAAATAAACCCACATTCTGCGCCAAACATTGCATTAGTCCAATGCTATTCCACGAAGATATATAGTGTTTGCTGGACAAATTGACTTAGAGTTTGACACTTTATCTAACTCTTATCTGGGTATACTTCAACAAGAGTTATGTCTGTAGTTTGAGCTATGTTATATTTTATCAGTGATTAAGTTTATTGAGACGTTGGAATAAAGTTACAATTTTATTGTTGTTGACGAAATGTTCCTTAAGCTACGGCTACACTACCTTACCGTCTACAGGGCTGTTATCGTAATGCGTATGGCAGTTAGATATTCATTATAATTTACCCAGATGTATCAAAAATTATTGTGGGCGGTAAATCAAGGCTACATCTAAGTGTTGAGGAAATTCTGGCGGTAATTATTAGTATATCACGATACTGTGGCCGCAGCATTAGGTCCACCGCACATGACCACACTTGCCACATGCGAGTGGCAGGTTTTAATACCTATTAGTATGAGAGCTGATGGCTCCAGTCTCATCCCTTATCTGAATGAGATGTGTATCATTAGAGGCGTCTTTAATTTGAGAACACGAAATGGTTATTAGCAATAGCATTTTTGAAGACCTATCTATAGATACCCCACACGTATGGGTTTGATGGAAAACTAAATTTTTGACTTTCAGTTCTAAGTAGGGACCCCCAAAATTTATTGCTTTTTTTTTCTATTTTTGTGTGAAATTCTTAATGCGGTTCACAGTATACATCTACTTACTAAGTTTCAATAGAATAAGCTTTATAGTTTCGGTGAAAAGTGGCTGTGATATAATACGGATGGACAGACAGACAGACAGACATGACGAATCTATAATGGTTCCGTTTTGCTATTTGGCTATGGAACCCTAAAAATTAATTGTCACTGTTTGAAGGAACCCTAAATACTAGTGAAGTAAATATCAAATAAAATATCACTTAGTTTGGTGTCAGTGGTAATTTATTCGATTATAATATATTCTGTCTAATGAAGTCCATTACGTGTGTGACACGTGTAAAACCAGAAGCAGATTCACAACCACGGGCTGACATGAAGGACGATACACCAATCTGTAAAAAAAAGTAAAAGTTTCATTCATGACCCAAATTTGATAGTATACTCAAACCGTGTATAAACAAGCAATATAGGCTATAGGGCCCGTACACTAGAATGAAA
Organism: Eilema sororculum; assembly: GCA_914829495.1. Taxonomy (NCBI): domain Eukaryota; kingdom Metazoa; phylum Arthropoda; class Insecta; order Lepidoptera; family Erebidae; genus Eilema; species Eilema sororculum. The sequence goes on along the minus strand of OU618545.1, from coordinate 6,104,575 downwards.
GCAAAAAAAGAGACATCCAAATAGTTCAGGATTTATTACTAGTGTTAGGCCTGTGTTCCATTTTTTTTCCTCCCCCGCCGGAGCCGAAAGGGGAGGTTATGTCGGACTCGAACCGACTAAAACCGCACGCCGACTGAGGGTCGTGGTGCTAGGCCGGAGGTGAGATTGTCTTCGACATATCCCTCGCACCCCAGCTGACCCAGGGCCAACCCTTACGGTATGCCTAGCCCGAATCTCGATTTATCTAAGGACACTTTGTTTAGACAGAGTGATAATTTGACATATTATTGTCTATATAATCTGTCCTCAGATAAATCGAGATTTACGCTGTGTCATTTAAAAAAAAAAATTACATCACAAACTGCAATCTAGTGCATGTTCGCTGCAAACTCGATTTATCTGAGGACAATTTGTATAGACAGAGTGTTAATTTGACATATTATTGTCTATATAATCTATCCTCAGATAAATCGAGATTTACGCTGAGTGTCCTTTAAAAAAAAAGAAAAATTACATCACAAACTACAATCTAGTGCATGTTCGCTGCAAACTCGATTTGTCTGGGGACACTTTGTATAGACAGAGTGTTAATTTGACATATTATTGTCTATATAATCTGTCCTCAGATAAATCGAGATTTACGCAGTGTCCTTTAAAAAAAAAATTACATCATTAACTGCAATCTAGTGCATGTTCGCTGCAAACTCGATTTATCTGGGGACACTTTGTATAGACAGAGTGTTCATTTGACATAATATATTATTGTCTATATAATCTGTCCTCAGATAAATCGAGATTAACACTGAGTGTCATTCTATAGAATACTCGTACAGGCCTTAAATCCTGAACTATTTGGATATCTCTGTTTATGGTTTTCGGTTCAATATTATAATACCTTAGTATTTTAATTTTAAGTTGTAGTTCTGTGAAAGTTAGATCTCGCCAGTAACATAACCACATTTTCTGGAACCCTTAATCAAACCACCTGAGTAGTTCATTTTTTTTTATGTAATCGAACCTTTAATCAAATTTGGTATCGGTACGAATACTTATTGAACGTTATAATTAAGGAGATTATAAAAATTATGTATAAGAAAAGTATTGCTTTTAAAGAATATTAGAACCGAAGTTACTAATATTGCCTCTAACCCCTCCAACTAAACTAAATTGCTTGTGCTAGGAGTGGGTTCACGTCGGTAGTATAAGGGCAAGGATTCGAACCCGGGACCTCTCGATCGTAAGGCCGACTTCTTAACCACTAAGCTACCGATGGCGACGCTTCGATTTGCGACCGGCAGGCTTGCATGGAAGCATTAATGACAGTAACCTCGTGAAGTATGCAAGGATAGAGTCAAATGGAGAGCTGTTGTCTCTGCCTACCCCGGCGGGAAAAAGGCGTGAGTGCATGTATGTATAAATGAGAATTTAATCTATAGTCACTATGTTTACTCACCAAAATTCTACTGCCGCCTGCGTTAATAGCGAGGGGACTACCAGCATCACCCCGACAAGTGCCTGCGCCAAAAAGGCTGCTCGAACAAACGTGCGAGTTTTGTAATACAAAAGGAAAATATATGCTGCAGACAGAATTGCTAAGCACAGTCACATCCGCGCGATAAAGTGCTGCATTTTGATCGATTTGACCATCTAAAAAAAACAATTATTAAAGTAGTAGTAAGTTGCTAGTTACTATTTAGGATTATATCTCAAGTAATATTTAATTTAGTTGAAAATAGCGTACCGTTTTCAGTTACACCATACCCTGATATAACACCGATTCTTCCAGCATGGTCCTCATTTAGTTCAGGGCCAGTTGGTAATCCGATGGCCCCTATTGTAGCTGTGGGCAGTTGTGTGGATGTTAGACAATACATTGGATATAAATACAAATTATTTATTTGCATAATACATGTGAGAATAAGATGGTCATAAAAACATTACAGTGGTAGGTTATTGATTTAAAAAAATATTACTCTGTAGCCAAGATATGATGGCGGTTAACGAGTTGTTAATATTGGATTCCAGTGAGGTTAAATCTTTATTCATATGTAACACAGCGCTGTCATCAGCGAACAGTGTTATATTATATTTTGTGGTCAAAGCTAAGTTATTAATGCACACTATGAAGAGAAGAGGGCCCAGCACACTACCCTGAGGAACGCCAAGCTTAACCGTTCTAGTCTCGGAATGATGCAGAACCTTCTACGTCTGCAAACATACGTTAGATATTTCTGCGATTTGTGTTCTATCAGATAGGTAAGATTTATAAGATCATGTGTAATGCCCCTAATACCATCACGGTATAATAAAAATTACTGATACCATTGAGTAAATGAGGCTCTATTCACAAACGGGTACATCTGATCTTTACTACACCTTATCAGGCTCTGGCTCAGGGTTTCCTTCAGTGGTTTTGAGGTCACCGTAGCCTTTCCCGTTAGTATTCAAAATAAAATTATTAATTAATTAAATTATTGATTTCTGTTGTAAATAAACCTATGGGAGTTTCTTAATATTATGCGTTATGTTTAGTAATATTCAAAGTTTTCTTAAACATAAATATACCTCACTAACTCATAATACCACAAAGAAAATAATTATGCAAAATGTTTTATTTGACGTCACTTGTAACTGGATTAGCCATTATCATCAACTTATTTCATACGTCTATGTAACAAAATACATTGTAATAATCCGGCCAGATAACAGTACCAATGAATTTAAATGAAATACCTAAATCGGATAAGTAGTTCAGACTTGAAAATAAACGAATGAATTATAGATTTAACAAATGACTTAAAAAATGAAGCATCTAATTGACTCTTCCCGTGACCATAGAGCTGGCCTTTACCTCGCTCAAAGAATTGCTATCGCTTATTCTGCAGGGTAATGCCAGCCTTTTGGGCACGGTACCGGTAGAGGTTGATAGGGAGGAATTCTGCGATGCCTAAAGTTACAGTCTCTTCCACTCTTGATTTTTTTCTCATTTTTGTATATATGGTATACTAGCTTTTGCCCGCGGCTCCGCCCGCGTGGATGTCGGTTATCGCGACCAAACATAGCCTATGTCCTTTCTCATAGTCTAATCTACCCCTATACCAAATTTCATCAAAATCGGTTCAGTGGTTTAGGCGTGAAAGCGTAACATACAGACAGACAGACAGACAGATAGACAGACAGAGTTACTTTCGCATTTATAATATTAGTATGGATTTTTGTTACTGTGTTGATAGATTGTTATTAATTCTGAAATATACAATGACTTTATAATGTTATATATAAAATTCTCGTGTCACAATGTTCGTTCCCGTAGTCCTCCGAAACGGCTTTGTGAGCATATTGAGTAGTTCTGAGAATCGGCCAACATCTATTTTTCATCCCCCTAATTGGTGCAGCGGGAACGGGATCTTACACCACGAGGGCAGGAAAAAATTGGTGGTACGAAGTTCGCCGGGACAGCTAGTAAAAATATACAAACCTGTTTGAACAACAGATGAAGGCAGATAGATCACAGACACATCAAAACGGAAGAGACTGATGGAAAACGATGGGTGGGTGGCAACCACGCTGCTTTCAATTCTAGTACCGCCAGAAAAAAGTCTAGTCGAGCCAAATACCAACGTGACTCGAAGTCCCTGATGCACCCCATCTCTCCAACAGGAAGCTGCAGATACGACTCTGTCTGGCGTGACTAGCGAACCACCACATACGCCGGTACCAGAGATGCCTATGTACTCGGTGAGAGTGCCAGCCTGAAATCACGGAAATATGGGTTGATAATACATTCATCTAATTCTATAAATAATGATTAAAAAATAAAAAACAACTCAACTGCCACTAAAATGATCGAATTAAGTTTGATAGCAAGCAGTACCCATTTGCCAATCATCAACCGAAAGAAAATTAACGGGTACCGCCTGCTATCAAACTTATTTCGATCTTTTCAGTGGCAGATGTTTTTTTATCATTTGTTCTATTTTATACTTTTTTGTTACTATATGACATACATGTCATATCATAACTAAAAAGTATAAAATAAATCAAAATGGTGGATTTTTGGCACCAAAACGTATGTTGTCAAAAACATTTTTGTCTAGTAGGGTATCAAAATGAAGGAAATTAGAAGAAGAATACAAAAAGATATGTATATCTTTTGAAGGATCCTTCATTTTGATACCCTACTAGACAAAAATGTTTTTGACAACATACGTTTTGGCGCCAAAAATCCACCATTTTGATTTTCTAGACATTTTAATTTACCTGGTGTCACTCACACAATCACGATGAATCTCCTTCTAAGGAGAATACAAAAGAACGAGAGAAAGGAGATTTTATAGTAAATCTTCGGATATTAGTATGTAAATGTTTTTGATAGTTAATAGCTTTTTCCATGTCTCGATATGGAACAAATAAACAATAAAGTGTTACTATACAACTTACAATATTAAAATAAGAAATAATTTGTAGGTTGTCCAAACGCCACTATCTTCATGTGTTACCAAACATCACTTTTATATATGAATAGCTTTTGTCCGCGGCTCCGCCCGCGTGGAGGTCGGTTATCGCGACCAAACAGTCAGACAGAGTTACTTTCGCATTTATAATATTAGTATGGATTATAAGGATTACGAAACGAGATGTAGTCGACATCACATGCAGATCGGTAGATACACCTGCCAATTGGTGGGCAAGTCACATGCGCAAGTGCTCCTATAAAAGTCATAGTTATTATGTAGAAAATGGAAGGGAAAGATCCAGTTGAAAACCTCGAATGCAACTGCAAACAATCCCAAGATGAGAATGATGATGATTATGTTCAATATAAACGTACCTGATAAGGGATTTCACCAAGGAGTGCTGGTGAGCCACCAACTATTCTCCCGTTTATCATACGCTCCTCCAGTTGGCGGATTTTTTCTCCTAATGGAATATAATGATCTGCGATGACACTATACGGGGCATCAACCGTCTCTGATAAGACGGTAGCGCAGGCACTGGCCACCAAAAGTAATAGAATTTGCACCTTCATGTTGTCCTAAAATTCTGATAGTAACTGACTCTGTAGGTGACACGGTAGTATTTATGTGTTTAAAGTAATTAAAAACTCGTAAATCATGAAGCAGATAAAACTGTTCAAATATGATTAAGTTTTGATAATAATTATAATCAGCGGCCGCGGTAAAGGTCCCGCTAAGATTATAAAATTCGCAACAATTTCAGTACGTTTAACCGCATTCTAGAATCCCTCACACAAGCTAAGCTAAGTTTACTTTAGATTTGCATTAATATTGTTGCGTTTAATATTCTAGATTATTTTTTGTAATACTGAACAAAGGTAATAAATAAGTAATAAAAAAATGAAAGCAGTTTATGAAATCTTTTTTTCTGATAATTCTAAGAATACTTATTAAACTAACTTTTAAACTCCCGCGTTCCATGTTATACAATAGTGATAACGAGAATTAACGCGATCATATTTTAGGCACATTGCATACTGTGACGGTACAGCGCCTAGCCAAAGCTGAGTAATTTTCGTTTTTCCGTATTCGACATGAAACTATGTCGAAGGTGCCAGCCCCCGCCCATTGGCGGGAGATATTAGTGCCCCTCCGGCCGCACTGATATTGTGAAATTCATCCAGAGACAGTAATTTATCCACTGGCTTTAGCCTTTCAATAAATACAGAGAATGTAACAATGAACGAATACGCTGATGTCAGTTACTTGTTTCACATATTTTCAATCGTACGTATAAATTCGGTTTACAAGTTACTATACTTCACTGACCGGTTCCCGTACCGCAGGAGTTGTAATTCCTGATCTTCCATCTGACATATCTGGTTGCACCGACCTCTGTGCTTGAGGGAGCTGCACTTCGACGCTAGGTCCCCCGTGGGAATCGAACCTTCGAATCGAAAAGCCATAGTTATCCCAGACGGTTGTAATGGCATTATACGACAGCAGGTTGCGGTCTCGGTACGATAACTTGTTCCTAATCTATAAACACGATGTTCCTCATACGCCATCATCATGTAAAGCCGCCATCGTATCACAGATTACAGGGGAGATGAGAATCAACGACAGGAGGCTATCCTATTGAAGGTATCCTCGGTCTCTGCTATGCGCTCTCACAGCCATCCCGTTTACGGTACCACGTAACATACATCAACGGACACGCGACTCAACATATCAAGAGATTAATTATTAACTTACTCATATAAATTACTCAGCCCGGGATAGGAATACACATACAATATATAAATAGCACAAAACTATGTGGCACAAAGTATAACAGTAATAATAGATAGTATGAAATCAACTCACCACGTCTGTAGTCTTAATAATGTCACACTTGTAACTTACTCAAGTCTTCCGCGCCTAACTCCAGTATTCCACACCAACTCGTCAACCGCCCTGGTCTCCTGTCTCGATCCCGTCCTATCGCGAGTCAACCCCACTATATCCTTTCGAGCTCTCAGCCCCTTTTTTACCTAGTCGATCGTTTTTATGCGCGCTTGTCGTTCCGAGTGGCGCTCTCATCATAAATAACCCCGAATTCCTCGCACTTAGGGACACTGTTTCAATAGGTTTGACCCATAGGCCATTATTTGTAGTGTTTTATGATTTGCACATGTCTGGCTTTACATTTGTATAGCAAAACCATGTCCCTTTCTTGCAAAGTATAAGTGTCTATCTCATATGGGGAATTTTTTACAAGCAACGATGGCGCCAGACGAACGACTGCTAATAAATAACGAATTACTAATGCATTGCAGATGTACCTATTACAGTTTATTAATTCCTTATTGTTAAGTAACCAGTGTACTATCACAATACCTTTGATTTGCTTGACGTTTCAACCAGGTTACACTGGCCATGGTCAACAAGCTGACTGGCTCCGTGGTGCACGTCTTTGAGTCTGTGAGGTAGTAGGTTCTTCATCTACCTGCATATTCTCGATACTTTGTTTTCGCAAAGGTATGTAATGTACCAATAACGTAATCGCGTAAATTTCCGTTATCAATATTGTATACTTATCAAAGTTTATAGGTAAATTAAACCATATTCGCTTGGGTATATGCATAATTTTTTGTAGACGAGTATGAAAATATTTGAGGTGGATTAGGTAGGATACACTTTTACCATCTTATTATAGATATGAGTATCAGTAATTAACAAGCGTTAGGCGTATCCCTTATAAGTAAAATAGTACCTTCTAAACACGGCATTCACACAAATAAGTGACATATTATATATAAAGGCGAGCTTAACTCAAAGTTGAGTTCTCTTCCTGCTGGATTGCAATACCTCTGTGGGAGCAGCAAAGCAGCAGCAGCAGCAGCAGTGCAGCAGTGATGTAAATGTGGGTCTTTGGTAATCTGTCATGGTTATGTCATAGCGGTGCGCGGGAGTAGTTTACCACAGACAATCCGTGATGGCTTTTTGTTTTTAAATTATATTAAGACTTTTTCTTTTTGCTGTTCAATTTTACAAATTTGTTTTTATCTTTATTTTATAATTGTTTTTGTTGATCACTTCTTTTTGATATGTCATTATTTGTGTTTGGATTTTAATATTCTTGTCGACCGCTGCAACTCGATTCGCGTGATGGCAGAGCGACTAGTGGCGCCATCTGAAAACCAGCGCTTCGTATACCCTGGTGCGGGTGTACGAGGCATTCATGCTGAGCTGGTGTCCCATTTAGGTTCGCACGATGAATATTTATATATATTATAACTACGTTTTTTCTTTCTTTCTTTCTTTCTTTCTTTCTTTCTAGCATAGCTTATAAAATTTCGTGTTCTACAATGTGGCGAAAAGTACTTTTTTGGTTAACACATACGTACCTATTATACATTATGTAGATATAGAAATCCTCAAATAAATGCACACATACATCATAATTAATTCAACAACACATTCAAGTCGTCAACAATGAAATTAATGGTTTTAAACTGTGTACTTGGCTGGACCTTTTCAAAATATAATACAATTCAATAAAATTATCATGGCTGATTAATGTCATGAGATTACGTCACTATCTTAATAATCTTGTTGGTCGATCATGACGTGATTAAGAGCGTATTTGAAAAAAAAGTTATGTCGTGGAATAACATTTAATCATCATTATCACAGCGCCAATCCCGGTAGCTTTCAAAACTTGCACTCTGGAACCTGGGATCAACTCATCTACAGTCTTCTGTTCCCTGCTTTCTATATTTGATTTACCTTGTGTTCGGGATACGATCGGAAATGGGTTTGGAATCAAGAGATGTTTAGTAAGAAATTTGGTCGGAACATTATCTGTACCGTATGAGGGCCACACCAAAGTATAGTCCCATATTAGCTACGGTTTAGACTGTCGGAAATCTTTCAGTCCACCCTGAAAGATCTCCATCATTCTGCTGTTCATGATTTACCATAAGAGCACGTGAGACTCTGTTATTTTAGTCTGCGAATTTATCCATACTAATGTAGATGTCCTTGGGGTTGCTTATAGCCGCTACACTAATATTATAAATGCGAAAGTAACTCTGTCTGTCTGTATGTTACGCTTTCACACCTAAACCACTGAACCGATTTTGATGAAATTTGGTATAAGGGTAGATTAGACCATGAGAAAGGACATAGGCTATATTTTGTCGCGATAACCGACATCAACGCGGGCGGAGCCGTGGGCAAAAGCTAGTAATCTATAATAAAAAGAACACCTATCTAACAGAGAACACGGCACTTTCCTTTTTAAAAATTTACTAGCTTTTGCCCGCGCTCCGCCCGCGTGGAAGTCGGTTATCGCGACCAAACATAGCCTCCTCCTTTCTCAAGGTTTTATCTTCCCTTATACCAAATTTCATCAAAATCGGTTCAGTAGTGAGGCCGACAGACAGACAAACAGACAGAGTTACTTTCGCATTTATATTATTAGTATGGATTAGTAGGGAGTATGGATAGGAAGGTAGGTACTAAAAAGAACACCTATCTAACAAAGAACTGAACAATGCACTTATTGCGGAGTAAGTAAAAGATGTTTACTCGTTATGACTGATTGATTTATTTATTATTTACATGTGCTTATATACTATGATTTATTCACAATTGGTGGAGTGGGAGCGATGCTTGTGGTCACGTAGTATCTTCTCGCTGACTTGCATATTTTGTGTTATGGCAGAGGACGTGATATCTTAGCTTAAATCATTATTATTTGTGCATTCCAATTTCCTTATAGAAATCACGTTCCTGTCTGCCATAGAACTCCCCCCTTTAATAAAGTCTATGTTGAATGTGCATACTTCTTATAATATCGACTGTAAATATTGCTGCGTATGGCTTTTTTGCTAACTGCTTCTTGACGGGAGAGATGTCCTCTTCTTTCGTTAACCGTGTGTGCAGTTGCTATCTGTGCCGACACGCTGCTGTGGCCGTAGGATCCAGGCTGAGCGGTCGCTGCAGTTAGTGGTATCCCTGTTGTGGCCGTATGTACTGGCTGGTCACTTTGATTTCGATGGGTTTTCGAAGATTCGGCAGTCTTAACTCTCTTTGGAGCGCGCCAGTGCCAGTCTTGTGCAGTTCCATTTCGCCGGAACTGGATGCCGCTAGTTGCGGAGAACTTTTCTTCAGTAGTCACCGTAATTTCGGGACTAACCGCTGGTCCGTAAGATACGGGCCGCGTGCGGTACTTCGTTGACGTTCAGTGCGTCAGGGTGAGTCCTCAGTGAGTCGAGGTGAGATTTCTGCGAGTCGAGTTTTGTGTCGATGTGGTCAGGTTGCAGGCGTTGTCAGCTCTGCTACCCCTCAATAAGTTTCCGACCAACTATATCGATTGTAACTTGCTCTTGTCTTTAACCTTGTTGACGATTGCTATTACGGCGTGTGCTGCGTCGACATTTTCTGCGATTGCGCTAAGTTGCACATAGTTCCGTCTGCATTTTTGCTAAGTTGCTATTATGTAGGTTGTTGCGTTGCGTCATCGTCTGTTTTTGTTTTTGTTTCCATAGTTTAGATAATGTGAGATTATTGCAATTATGTTCCTTCTTCGAGGAGGCTCGTCCACTGATAGCTTCTTGACGAATGCGTGCATCAATGGCTACGATCCGTATTTTTGTTAGCATATATTCTTCTATTTTTCTTATTCTTCTTCTTGAAGTATAAAGTGTTCGATTTGCCTTTTTTGTAACCAGTCTCTCAATCGTATGTCGATCTTTGGAGAGTTTTAGTGAGGCGATGATTGTCGAGACGGTGATTGCTTTTGTCGCGCAGTGTGTCGCGATGAGTCGGTCCAGACTGTGGCAGACTTTCCGCAATTAGTTTCGTTGATACCACGTAATTTCTTGGTTCTTCTGGCTAATTCCATAGGGCCATGTCGCTGTCTTGAGCTAGTTGCTTCTTGAGATCTCAGTTGGTGAGACACGCTTGTGGGAGGCCAACTGAGATGTGCTCGTGGTTCGGCGGTTGTCGGTGGGCTGGTGGGTGAGTTTCCCAGTGCCTAGCTCCACGGTGATGGCTCGAGTCCGGCAGGAAAAAACTAGGTCCATTGCTCAAATAAGATCACGTCGGATTGATCAGAGTATCAGGCCTCGTCAGCACTGCTACCCCGTCAGGATCACGTCGGCTGCCTCGATTGTTCCCTAGATTTGCTGCTGAAAACCTTTTCAGGGCTGCAGTCGGCCTGCAATTACATCAGCACTAGGGAATATTCGAAGAACACGTCGGGGTCACCATTATTGCGGAGGTGGTAAAAGATGTTTACTCGTTATGACTGATTGATTTATTTATTATTTACATGTACTTATATACTATGATTTATTCACAATTGGTGGAGTGGGAGCGATGCTTGTGGTCACGTAGTATCTTCTCGCTGACTTGCATATTTTGTGTTATGGCAGAGGACGTGATATCTTAGCTTAAATCATTATTATTTGTGCATTCCAATTTCCTTATAGAAATCACGTTCCTGTCTGCCATAGAATCTTTTTGAAAATTTATTACCAACTTTATCAGCCACTTAAAACTACTAGAAGCGTATACCTCACCTGCCGGGTTGAGGAGTAATACGAGATTTTAACTTTCGCTTTACCAGAGTGCTCCCCAAATCACCAGTTAAAAGTCAAGAATATTTATAGTCATTTGCTAAATATTTAGGGATAATCTATGTATTATTCCAAACTCCTAGCACAAGCAATTTAGCTTAGTTGGAGGGGTTAGAGGGAATATTAGTTACTTTGGTTCTAATAATATTCTTTAAAAAAAAAAACTGTCCACAGGAAATTCTTCTTCATTCAAACGTCAAACATAGTCGCATCCAAACAATGTATTTTGGATCCTATCCTACTATTATTTTATATTTCTAGTCATGATCGATCTGATGTTAACTGGACATGTATTTTAAATTGCACCTCCAGAAGATAATTTTGCAAAGACAAAAATTAAAATTTAAATTAGTGATACATTTGTCGGCAGTTGATATCAGTATATTTCTCTAATCTAGACATCTTTAACTTTAATTAAATGATCGCCGATCTAATTTCATATAAAAATAACTGGGCAGATATATATCTATACTAGCTTTTGCCCGTGTGATCACTGTTCCGTTCCCTTGAGTAGTAGCGTGATGATAAATAGCCTATGTGTTATTCTGATGTATAAGCTATTTTACTGTAAAATTTCGTGAAAATCCATTCAGTAGTTTTTTCAAACATCCATCCATACTCACAAACTTTCGCATTCATAACATTAGTAGGATATTACAGACTTAGTACACAAAGTTCTGCATTTAATAGCCCCGTTCTTGGGGTCGGTATTTTTACGTTTTATTTTAATATCACCCTATAACCCAATGGGAGTAAAATAAAAAGATGAAAAATAAACGAGTCGCCCATCACCCACATAAATATACCGAGTATGGCAGATGAGACCGCGGCCACAGACGCGGCGACAACAGGAAATTTTTCTACCGTTAATTTGTCTACCCGGCGGGCGGGTAGACAATAGTTACCCGCAGGGCATGAAAACAAACAAACTGTGTGAGCTTCTAGAATTTCAAATATCACCAAAGTTAAATACCTAATCTGCTTCTTTACAAATATTCCAGAACATTCTACACAACGCTATCTAGACCCATGGTAAGCTTATCTAGCTTAGCTTAAACATACTTAGATCCTTTTTTCATAAATACATACATATTATACACCCAAACCAATGCAAATAGCCATATTCATGCACACAAATATTTGCACTGAGCGGCAATGGAACCCGCGCCGCATGCGTAGCAGTCGCGTTCACTACGCCACTTCTTCTTGCTTTGCTGTGATGAGGCTGCCGGCCAGCAACCTGAGTACCAACATTTTAATATGGTACAGTCAGCGTCCGAACAATCTTGACGACCAAGTCTCAAAATGATCTTAGAACCAAGGTATTAAAGCAAATTCAAACTGATTTATTGATTCCAATTGCAGTATGTTCCAAACTGAAGATACCTACCAAATATTAGAACAATCGGCGAACGGGAAGGAGGAAAGTTGAGTCATTTTTACCCGACTACGGCGAAGCCAAAAGGAGGGTTATGATTTTGACAGGCTATGTATGTATGTATGTATCTATGTATGTACGTATGTATGTTCATTTGTTCCCTCATCGCTCCTCAACTACTTATTAGAGCTGGACAAACGAGGTATCGTTACAAGCGGCTTGATCGTCCGATGGTTATAGGCTATATGACTTGTCACTCAATCTTGAGTGGCGCCCTCTAGCGCTCATAACGTACCGTGTTAATAAATAAATTTGAGATAAATATGCCGTGTTTGGTATCAAATGAAAGTGCCTAATGAGCACGTTTCAAATATGTATAAATTATTAGCTTTATCTTGCCTCAAAATAATTTAAATAAAAAATAAAGTTTAAAACTAAAACCCGACTACCGAAAAAGTGACAAACAAGAAAATATCAAGGATAGCCGTGGTCGTATGCCACTTACTCTAACAAAACAATATATTCTAGGGAAAAGTGGCATACGACCACGGCTATCCTTGATATTTTCTTGTTTGTCACTTTTTCGGTAGTCGGGTTTTAGTTTTATGAGTGAATACTTTGTTCGTCAAAATCGATCTGGTGATGTCTGTACCATATTAAAATGGTGGCAAAAGTGCCATGGCGTACTCGCATACCTACGTCACCGATAGCTCGTAGTGATGAAAAGTCCATGAGCACGTTAAAAATAAGACTTAACACATCCAAAGAATATTGAAGAATCGCAAGGTTTACTGGTCAAAAGGAAGATGGTTATTAAAAAGGTGATGTTATGCGTAGTTGGTGTTTTACTTAACTCTAAGTTGGTGAACTGCGTATACCATTGTATTTTACGAATTATGCTTTTTGCGTACATGTGGTGTTTTGCGTATATGGTATAATCACAGTATAACGAGAGATCTTACAGTAGTTCATCGCGTTTGATGTTTGCGGAAATGCTGCCTTTTGCAGTTTTGTCAGGGTTGTCACTTCAGTTTTTATATATAATTTTTCTGTAATATTCTATATATAACCCCTATTCGTTCTCTTTGTTCTGTCAAGGCACATCAACTCACGCTAATTTATATTACTAGGTGATGCCCGCGCCTCCGCTCGCATGGATGTCGATAATTGCGACTTTTGGTTACATCTCCGGTTCTACTCAACCAATTATGATCAAGCAAACGTAATATTTTAAGTCTGAGTTTTTGGATTTTGGTTTCGATTTCGATTTCAATTCCGATTACGGTTTCAAATTCGATTTCGAATTTCTATTTCGATTCCGATTTGAATTTGGATATTGATTCGGGTTCGGGTTCGGGGTTGGATTTGGATTCGAATTCAAATTTCGCTTATCGCAAGGATCGCTAAATTGATGATATATTCTTAAGGAGCCTATCCACGATCAGTTCGCCTGCAGTTTCAAATCGTATCGGGCGGCCTGCAGTCCTAAGTCGACAGCGCCCACACACGAAAGCGATTTTGGCCATGCCCTGCTGTCAGTTTTGCGGCTACACACGATCAGTTGGGAGTCGACAGTTTCCCATCGTATGATTGCCTGTCGGCAATTGTCTGCTATCGGGCTTGACGACCATGTTACCGACGATCAAAGATGGCGGACTTGAAATTTAAAAAAAACAAATCGAGGTTTTCGGGGTGATTAATTACGTATAATAAAATCCATTTAGCGATCCAAGATGGCGGACTTGAAATTTCCCACAAAGTCAACATGAGCATCGTTTTGGAGGTTTTCAGAGTTGCTAATTACGAACATATCATCCATGCAGTCATCTTGGATTGCTACATGAATAACATATTCGTGATCAGCAACCCCGAAAACCTTGAAAACGATACCCGTATCGATTTTAGTAAAAATTTCGAGTCCGCCATCTTGGATCGTGAAATGGATGTTATATTCACAATCAGCGACCCCAAAACCCTGAAAACGATACCCATATTGATTTTAGTGAAAAATTCGAGTCCGCCATCTTGGATCACCAAATGGATGTTATATTCGCAATCAGCGACCCCAAAAACCCTGAAAACGATACCCATATCGATTTTAGTCAAAATTTCGAGTCTGCCATCTTGGATCGCGAAATGAATGTTATATTCGCAATCAGCGACCCCAAAAACCCTGAAAACGATACCCATATCGATTTTAGTGAAAATTTCGAGTCCGCCATCTTGGATCACCAAATGGATGTTATATTCGCAATCAGCGACCCCAAAAACCCTGAAAACGATACCCATATCGATTTTAGTAAAAATTTCGAGTCCGCCATCTTGGATCGCGAAATGGATGTTATATTCGTAATCAGCTACCCCAAAAACCCTGAAAACGATACCCATATCGATTTTTGTGAAAATTTCGTGCCGCCATCTTTGATAGCTAAATATAGAAAACGAAAAAAAAAAACAATTTTAACAAACAAAACGAGCCTTGAAAAAAAATCACGTGATTAGTGTGATTACAAAAATGAGACAGCCCTGAATCCTTAGTACCGAGTAAAATGTATGGGCGTACCGAGTAATACCCCGTCCCCCCCTCCCCCCGCACGATTGCTCTGTCTAGACGGCTTCGTTGATCGACTGTATGTAGTATGAATCGTTAGACTGTGGTATAATGCTAGGGTTCCTGAGTATCTCACGCGCTCTCGTGTCATATTCTTTCTTTTTCTTTTTTACCTAGTCCTTCGCCACGCCGCGAGTACAGCACTTGCAATCAGTCTATATTAAACAATGCTTATAAGCGTGAATCTCTTCGGTCTACTCCACATCGAAACTCCGCAAACCAGTTTATAATTATTATTAAAAAAAGAATATTAGCAACCGACATTACTAATATTCCCTCTAAACCCTCCAACTAAGCTAATTTGCTTGTGCTAGATGGAGTGCTAGGTTATAACTGTTTTTTTATATATTCTGTGCTGTTATTTAAAATATCTTGTATCGTGAAAAACACAATGACATGCATATGTTTGTGCAAGCGTTGTGTGTTTCAATATTGATTAATTGTTATCTGATAATCGTAGGATTAATGAACCGCAATGTTATCTACAAAAGTTTGCATTGAAGTGTACATTGATAAATTATATAATTATTTAGAGAACTGGCTGTTTCCCGCGACTTCGTCCGCGTTAAGTTTGGAATAACTCGAACCTACACATTAAGTTATTTCATCGTCATATTTTAAATTTATATTATGAAGAAAGTCTTATTTGATTGACTGACTAATATAATCCGAACCAATACGACATTCAAACCTTCAAGAAAGAGCGTACTCTCTTTTGAAAGGAAGGAAACGCACTTGTGACTCCTCTGGTTTTGCGGGTGTCCATGGGCGGCGGTGATCGCTTGTCATCAGGCGTCTATCTGCTTTTTTGCCACCCTATTTCATAAAAAAATAGAGCTAAACTAACGAAAATTACGAAAGTAGACAGGCTTCTTCAAAGTGCTAGGTACAATTTTGGTTTTGAAACATTTAGCAATGTTCATTAGTTGACATGATTTAAATATCCTTCCTTCCTCCCAACTCCTTACAACACACTACCACCACTTACAAACTGAACGAATAAAACCAACATCGAGAGCGTCACAAGAGGCATGAAGATGTTTTTTCACAGAGGTCCTCTTCTTTGCCGAACTGGCTGATTGTTCCGGTTTGCCGGCAAAAGTTAAATTTTATAGACCACACTCCCATCGTTGTTCGTTGCCTTACTTACTGCAACCAAATTAGTTCAGCCGATTCTGAGATTAGCGTGAATAAACGCACAGACAAACAGGTAAACAGACAAAAATTTCAACAAACGTTGTTTCGGCTTCTATCGCATTTATAAAGTCCCCCAATAACAGGTTTTCTCAAATTCTTTCCATGTATAGACATCGATTGGTTACAATTTTATTATATGTACTAGCTGTCCCGGCGAACTTCGTACCGCCAATTTTTTCCCACCCCGCGATCCGCGTCAGATCCCGTTCCCGCTGCACCATTTAGGGGGATGAAAATAGATGTTGGCCGATTCTCATAGATACCGGATAAGCACAAAAAATTTCATCAAAATCGGTCAAGCCGTTTCGGAGGAGTATGGCAACGAAAACTGTGACACGAGAATTTTATATATTAGATAGATTAGATATATATAAATTTATACTTATTTTTCTGTACTAGGCAGAGAGAGTCACCAACCATTACTTTATGTCAGATTACAAACTTGTGGGTGTATGGAGATTTATCAAGGTCTATGGGGCGCAATCCAAACTTCGTAACTAACAGAGACACCTGCTAATTAAGCTGATTGACATTAAATTAAGACGTTCGCACAGGTTTTTCTATTAGGATTGGGGGGTAGGTACTTACATTGTTATAATATATAAATAATACAAGTTGGAAGCAGGGATATTTATATATTTCTAATATCATAATAAAATTATCCATCCGCACACGTCGTTCTCCCAACGAAACCAAACTTGTAGGTGATATTTTCTAGAATATGTAACATACATACTTATATACTTTTTCATTTTTCCATACATACCTACTTATAAACATAGAAGTACAATAATTGTTTTCTTTTACCGTTATCTTGTACTTTATTCTTAATCTTGAAGGATTAATAAATCACTATCAGAAAATAATTAGTGATATCGTTATTACGTCATTAAAACTCTTTATAATTTGTTTCTATACCCTGATTAGATAAACAATGCGATGTTTCAAAATTAAGCCAATTTTAAAACACGGCTTGTGATGGCTTCTTTGGGTGTGGGAACAATGGTGTCCCCATCTTGTTTCAAAAGGGGACGCACGTCGCATCACCACCTTGATCTGCTCCTGCTAAGGACCTGGTATTCAAAAACCACGATTCCTCGAAGCTAAGGTTCCCATCCCAGCTCCCAGGTCTCCTTTCACCAGAAACATAGGGCTAAAAGGGCTTTCATCGCCAGGTCTTACTGTAGAGTACTGCATCGAAGGTATCCCCTAATAACTTTTATGCCTTCCGTGATATACAATAATGTTTTAAGCCAATCATGGTATAGGTACATACGTACCTTAGATTATGATATAGGTACAGGTTATTTGCCTGACGTTTCGACTAGGTCTGTCAGGCTATGACCACACCCGCTGTAACCTGGTCGACACGTCAGGTCCAACATTTTCGTTAACATTATTGTATACTATATAAACTGTTGATTGATGGCACTTGATGGAATTCATTGTCAAACATATTGAGAACACTTGTACTTTTCCCACTGTATTTATTATAATATAACCTGACGGGTTTCGCCTTACGGCATTATCAAAAGTTTACATTTACCAAAGGTTTTGGATGTAAATGTAATCCTTTGAGAATGCCGTAAGGCGAAACCCGTCAGGTTATCTATCTATATATATGTAAAAATCAATTGCTGTTCGTTAGTCTCGCTAAAATAGAGAACGGCTGAACGGATTTATCTTATCTTGGTCTTGAAATGTTCGTGGAGGTCTAGGGAAGGTTTAAAAGGTAAGAAAAATTCGAATAATTGCCGGGAACCGACATCCACGCGGGTGGAGCCGCGGGCAAAAGCTAGTATTATAATAAATACTGTTGAATAATAAGAATAGAATATAAGAATAAATTTATTCATTTAGAAAAATGCATTTACATAGTGTATACCTCTGCCAAACTGTACAACAGTTTGTTGGCAGATGAAGCTCCCTAGTTACAATAATTAACAACACACTTTTCCCTTAAATTTCATATTGTTGTTCTTACTTACATTTAAAATGTATATAATGTATGCATCTATCTTCAGTATATTAGGTTTTATATATATATTATATATTTAGGTACTTATGTTACATTGCAAAATTATAATAGGATATTCCAGACATTTTGATAAAGTTCGAACCACATCTATCTATCAACACTTAAACACTTAACGCAGGACGTACCTACTGTTATCTATTTTGTTATAGCATAAATAGTAGGTATCGGGGTATAGAGTTGGTACAAATTATTATTACGTTCAATTTGATGAGATATACTCTTGAAACGTGGATACGATTGTACGGAGGAATCCACTCAATTTCCTTTTAAATGTCTTTTTCGTCAAGCATGGGGTGTCTGTATCAGGTGGCAAACTATTATATATGGTAGGAACTGTGAATTTTCTACACCTTCGGCCATAATAGTTACTACAGGTAGGCACCTCGAACCTTTTCAGTATTCGGTTCCGTTGTGGTCTAGCGTATGTTGAGTTAATTTTGAACTCGTTTTTATCAAATTGTTCCACTGCTGTAGACAACACTACCCGCTCATGGACTGGCAGCATTTTACATTCTAGGAACAAGTTGTCGTAGGTAGTATTTTTGCATTTTGAAAATGTACAAGTGTTCTCAATATTGTATACCCCTTAATTATCAATATATTCAAATGAAGGTATAACAAACTAAGTTATCATTATTTATTTATCAATTATTTCGTTGGAAAAGTCAATTAAGCTGTATGCTGTTCGAGGAAAGAAATGAAGGCCGTGACCCGCACGTAAACTGAAGCGCCATGCAAGCAACCGCGAGCAGAACCGAAAGATACCACTCCTATCTGTGAATAAAAAATAGGTCAACAAATAATACAATTTATAAACATATTCACGCTTGTAAATCTCTGAAGGGGTAGCAGAGGAGTATAAACATCCACATTTCACTATAATTTCCGGTCCCATGTAATAGGGGCGAGCCTATTGCCATCAACCGGGTACTTAGTCATGGGCTGTATAGTTACTTTTGGATGGAGAATCGCCCTTTTCCTTTCTACGACACCCACAGTGACAGGAAGAGAGCATTTAAGTTAAAATAAATAATTCTATATAAAAAAAACAGGGAACATTTTATTTTTTCTAGGTCACCAGAATGTATATGGGGACAATTACTTATTTTTTATTACTTTTGTTTCACAAATGGCAAGGTAATTATATAATGTTAGACAATGTGTAACATTCTACTCAGCTACACTGCTATTTAGACCCCAAACATAATAGCTTGTGTTCTAGGTTACAGAATGTAGATAAATATATTTATACACAATATTACACATATACCACAGTGTACTCACCAAAACTGGTCTTCCATTTATAATTACAGTCAGGGGTCCACCAGAATCACCCCTGCAAGCAGCACTACCATGAGTCGTACTAGTGCAAATATTTGAATCTTGTATTACCGCTGGGAAGCTAAAATTACAGGATAAATTGCTGATCACAGTGACAAGCGCGTGATACAGGGTTTGAGCTACCGTAATTTGACCATCTAAAATATAAAATAAAAAAAACTTGGTTAATGAACTCAAGTAAAGCCAATGAAGTGAGAGAAAAAAGGTAACCAAGGTTTCGGCGGTTCTAAACATTTTGATTTAAAAATTATTACGTATCACTTCAAGCGCCTTCCAGACAGGAATGAAATTGTTCATAAGATGGAGGATCTGATCTGACAGTTTCGAACCGCTGTGCTGACAGCTTTCCTGTACTATGAAACACGGAACGACAGCTGTCGCTCAGCCATTGTCGCGTACGTGTGATATGTACGACAAGAACAGAGAAAATAATCGCTAGTTATCGCAACGTAGCTCAGTACTGGTCGCTTTGTTTACCTTCTTTCTCTCGTCTCGATGGCTTTACTTAGTACCAAATCAAAGTATAGAATTTTAATCTAGATTTACTTACCGTCGTGCGTTAATCCAAATCCGCTGACAGTAGCGATTTCTCCTACATAAGTGATACCAATTTCGTGACCACGCGGTAGCGATATAACACCAATTAATGCTGTGGAGAGATTTATTACTATAAATTGAGCATTTTACTACTTGCAATAAAAAATAGGTACAATAGGTATATAAGATTCTCAAGCAAGAATTTCAGGAACTAAACCAGTTCGCGCGTAAGCCAAACTTTCCTGCAAGTCAATTCTGTTAAGTATTATTAATTAAATTATACTTTTTTATCCTAAAATGCAAGTTTTTTTTATTTAGGCCATATGTGGAACAAGTACAGCTAAAAGCATTCAAATACTAACAATTTATAACAATACTAGCTGTTGCCCGAGACTTCGCCCGCGTGGATGTCGGTAATCGCGACCAAACATAGCCTATGTCCTTTCTCAGCGTCTAAACTACCCCTTCAACAAATTTCATCCAAATCTATTCTGTAGCTTAGGCGAGAAAGCGTAAAATACAGACAGACAAAGTTACTTTTGCATTTATAATATTTGTATGGATATGGATTTTTGTCCAAGTCAATGTAAACCTTTTAATTTTTATTTTTACAAATTTAAAATAAAATCTTACCTGATAAGGTAACCGGGTTCGGCAGGTAAATAACGGCGATATCATTACGAAGTAGGCTCGGGGTCCATTGATTGTGCATGAAGACGGCACTGGTATCAATTCTGGTGCCCCCTTCGAAGAGCCTGACTGAGCCGAGTACAACAGTGACGAGGATTCCTTGGTGCCGTCCATCAAACCAGCAGTGAGCAGCAGTCACGACGCGGCTAGCGGTAATCAAAGACCCCCCGCAAACACCGGTACCGTTGATGCCATGATAAGCAGTGAGGAGACCAGCCTGGAAAATTCAATTTCAGTCGAAGCACTGAAGCGCGAGCGACAGAGATTCGCGGATCGCGCCGCCCACGCGCGCAGGCAACTTGGGCGTCGGAGGGCACTGACTGACCTCCGTCCCCCATGAGCGCGGGCCTGGGGGTGACGGGTGGAGCCGCCTGTCACCCCAGCAGAAGCACGGCAGTGGCGCGCTGGAAAGCGCGCCTCCCCATTCCGGGGGCGAGTCGGGGACACCGTTGTCCCCCCTACCGAGGAGGGCCAAACTGTAGTATCCCTCGCACCCCGGCTGACCCAGGGCCATCCCTTACGGTCTGGCCCTCCTCAGGAGGGTGACAACGGTGTCCCCAACTCGCCCCCGGAATGGGGAGGGGATATCTCCCGAAGCACCCGTGCCCGGTGATGATCTGCGTCAGTCGATACGAGAGGCTGCCATGTGGCCTCTCGAGCCATTCCCCCATGATGGGCCTTACCGCCTCTATGACGGCATGCCCTGCGCGTCGTTGCTCAAGTCGTCGCTCCCACTCCGCCACCATGATCCCGTGGAGCCGGGACCTCTCGGCCCGAATGTCTTCGGGCTCGGGATCGTATCCCCGCTCCCGCGCCTCCTTACGGAACCGATACAGTGCCGCAAGGGATCTCGCTTCCAGGATCCACGGTGGCGATCCGGCTAGGAGACTCGCCGCTTCAAAGGATATCGTGCGGTACCCCCTAATGGCCCTGCAGGCCATCGTCTGCTGCGGCGCATGCAGCAGTTGCACGAACCTGGCCTGCAGGGCGTCCGCCCACACGGGGCACCCGTACAGGGCCATGGACCGCAAGACACCCGCGTAGAGTCTCCTGCAGGAGTCCTCTGGGCCCCTCAAGTTGGGCAGCAGCCGCATCAGCGCGTTAGCTGACACCAACAGTTTGGGGCGCAGACTTCGGAAGTGCTCTCCGAAGTCCCACCGACCGTCGAGTACGAGCCCCAGGTATTTCAACCGGGGCTTGATGTCGATGGGAGTACCTCCTACTATCAAGCTGGATCCCGGGGGTGGCCCGCGCCGAGGACCATGAAAGAACAAGGCCTCGGATTAGTGCAGAGCCACCTCGAGACCCAGCCGCCGGATCCGATCCACGACTTGAGCAACAGCGGTCGTGGCCCTCTGGGTCGCCTCGCGGTGCGCAGCGCCACTCACCGTCACTAGCGTGTCGTCCGCGTAGCACGTGACGGTGGCCCCGAACGCGAGCTCACCGCGAAGCACCCAGTCGTATCTGATGTTCCACAGGAGCGGCCCCAGGACCGATCCCTGTGGGACACCGCACGACATCTCACGCCTACCGATGCCGGTCGCACTTGGGTAGATGACGGCCCTCTCCGTCAGGTACGCCCCGACTATGCGGCGGAGGTAGAGAGGTACATTGTGGTACACGAGCGCCTCCCTGATGCAACTCCAGGGCAAGGTCTTGAACGCGTTGGAGATGTCCAAGGACACCGCCAACATCACCTCGCCCCGGGCAACCGCATCCTCCGCCAGAGTCCTCACGCGCATGATATCATCCACAGTGGAACGCCACCGGCGGAAGCCGTACTGCGTGTCCGCTAGGTCCGGCCCCACTCTAGAGAGGTGCTCGACGAGGCGCTTGGCAATCACTCTTTCGAAGAGTTTGCCCACCTCGTCGAGCAACACTATGGGCCGGTACCCGTATGGGCCGGTACCCGTCCATGGAACTATATCAAACAATACATATCAAATGTATTTCAACCTGGCTATTGCTCGTGAGTAACTTGAAATTTGAAATAGGTCAGAGTTTTTTTCTTCTAGTTCAGTGCGTCAAGAGGTAAAAACCGAACCCATAGGATCACTTTGTTTTTTTTTCTGTCAAGAACGTGTGAACATTTAAAAAATAAAAAAATAAAAAAGACATTTACTTAGGTCTGTAATGTCTTAAAGCTGTGAAAAAAAAAACCGATATTTTAACTCAACGCAATCAAAATATATTGCGATTAGTGAAGTATAAGTCCCTAAATCCTTTGGTACGGAACCCTTGGCGCACGAGATCGACTTGCTTTTAAACCTTTTTTTCTAATCCTGTCACAACCCTAACTCATATTAAATTTTTGGTTAAAAATAAAAATAAAGAACACAAACGAAATTCAGTAAGAAAATGGAAATTAAAATAATGCAAAATAAATAATAATTTACCTGGTAGGGGATTTGACCGGGTACTACATGCATGCCACCAACAATTCTCTGACTGGCCATACGTTCCTCCGCTTTACGAATCTTGTCTCCCAAAGGAATCAATTGTTCCGCAATTATACTATACGAAGGATCTAAGATTGGCTCCGGCGCAACATTTGCGCAGGCAGCCGCCACCAAACCTAGCAGAACTAGAACCTTCATGTTGCACCGGTCTTTCAGAATAAGCTGCTCTGGCCTCTAAAGTTATATTTATAGGTATCAATCCAGTATAAAAATGTATTTAGTAGATAACACTATATTAATTGCACAATCATATTATTTATCTAATCTACGACTAGTTCACAAAGTAAATGTGTGAAAACTTTGATCACAACATTGAATTACGAAAGTAGTTGCGCAAAATAATGATGGCTATCTCGCCAGTTTTGGCTGCCTTTTCATTGGAGATGGGCTATATAGCCTGCTATACCACAAAGATGTAAAAGCTAAGCTATGAAACTACACAGACACATAGTTTCATAGCCTAGCATAGACTGTACTCCGCTATGAACCTAGCAAAGTGAAAAAGACGTGCTGTGCTAGGTTCATAGCGGAGCACTATTATGCGCAACTCGAGTTATTTCTTCTACAAATTTTCAAAATTCGAATCTGGGGGCCAACCACAACCTCTTAAAGCAGTATTATTTCAATCTTACTTCGTGTCTTGGTACCATGATCTCTTAAAGCAATATTACAATAATGTTGTTTAAATTAGCAGTTTTGGGACGTCACCCATAGCTTTCGTTCTTTTTGTTCGTTCAGCGTCAAATATGACATTCTTTATAAAGTCAATAGTTACAAACAACGATTGAAAAAACAATATTCGAGGAGTTTATCAGCTTCTAAAAGCTATGCTAATATTGCTTATTCACGAAATCGTCATAGAATGCAGTCGCGATAAAAATGAGACCCTTTCCATTACCAATATGAAATTGGTTCAATAAGCGAAAGAGACTCCCACAGAGTGATGAATAGAGTCCATACTGTTGAAAATCCCTATCTACAGAGTTCTCTGTAAAGACTAAGGTAAGCCCATATTTATATTGAATTAAGTACACGCTAATGTATTGTAATGTGTGATTGACCACTATTAGTTTCGTAAATATATCATGTTCTTAACATAATTGTTTTTTTCTAGGTGTTCATTGCATTACAATTTTATAGGCAACTGAAGCGAGAGCCATAGGATAAGCTGAGTGAACAACCACGCACAAATAATAACATGCATGATGGCTATTTCAAGAGTTCAACGGTTGCTCGAAAGACCGCATTAAGATCCAGTTATAATAATAACTATTTTACAAATATAATTGCTTTTATAAATTATTCCATGTAATATCTACTAAATAAATAATATGGTGTCTATATTAATCGAATAACCATCTTTGTACGCTTGCTTCCACCATCACACTTGCCGCGTTTCGAAGCTGGATTGCGATGGCCAGCCTCAGCACCAAAAACGATCCGGAGCGAGAGTCAAAATCAAAATCAAAATCAAAAATAATTTATTTTGCATAGACCATTAAATCGGCACTTACAAAACGTCAACATAAAGTAAATATTAAATACTAACTAATACTAGTAAATGGACCACCGGTTCGAAACGCGGCCCAGACCTGAGAAGACTCCGGCAAGAAACTCAGCGGGCTTTTTTTTTTTGGTCTATTTACAAAACATTTACTTAGCCTAAAACTTATGGTCTAGATACAATGTTTTGCTTGAGTAGCACAGCAGAGCGAACAGCTCATTTCCAAGCTTGTTTATCATTTAAATATTCTTGGATTTTATAATAGCCTTTCTGGCACAGTTTGCTCTTTACTGTATTTTTAAATTTATTAACAGGTAAATCTCTGATTTCATTAGGAAGCTTGTTAAAAAAGCGAATACAGTTGCCCTGGAAAGAATTACTTATTTTATGGAGTCTGCTATGACAAACTACAAGATTGCTTTTATTTCTAGTATTTATATTGTGCCTGTCACAAAGTCTTGGAAATTTTGCAATATTTTTCCTGACATACATTAAGTTTTCGAAAATGTATTGTGACACTACGGTTAGAATATTCATCTCTTTAAACTTATCTCGGAGGGAGACTCTTGGGCCCAAATTATAAATAGCTCGCACAGCCCGCTTTTGCAAGACAAATATCGTGTTTAAATCTGCGGAATTACCCCAAAGGAGAATTCCGTAGCTCATAATACTATGAAAATAGCTGAAAAGTCGATTGTAATGATGTCGATGAGGTGATGACCGCTCAGTGTAAATATCTATCAAGCTGCGAGTATCAAGCATTATTTAATTAGAATTTGAGCTATTAGAGCGGGTGGCGCGGAGATCTAGATAATAGAAGCCAACTAAAAGACAAAAGGATGTGCAGTGTGCATTTTACAAAAATGTACTCTTTGTTGTGACAAAGCCTTTTTTATAGTGTGGAAAATCCCCACGGATTCCATTCCCACGGAGCCGGTGGAGGCGGTTATGTCGGACTCGAACCGACCAAAACGCACGCCGTCTTGGGTCCTTGGTTGCCGGAGGTGAGATTGCCAAAAGCATATCTCTCGCACCCCGGCAGACCATTTCTTTCGAAATGGCCCCCTTCGAGTTGTGGGGACCCTAGTGTCCCCATCTAGCCCCGGATACGGGGAGGGCACTTTGCGCCTTTGGGCACTTTGTTGTGACAGAGCATCAATGTGCATGTCCATTTTAATGTCATCAAGTGACATCGGTTAGGTTCTCATAGCAACGATCTTATTATAATAACAACATAGCTGCACGCCTTGGCTTCGCCCCGGTGCTATGAATTACCTAGGTATATACTTTTAGACAAACCTTGTCCTAAGAATACCTACCTACTGAATAGGTATAACCAAAATAAATGGGTAGGTAATGAAAATCTGTCCCATTGTGGAATGCACTAAAAAGCTCTATCTAACCGTGGGACTCGAAAGCCTTGAATGTCGTCAAGTTCAAAAGCAGTATTCTTAATTCGGGTGCCACTCCGTCATACGTATCGCACTCGAAACGGTGCTATCGATGTGCTGAAATAAAACTTGCCTCTAGGACCCGTTGCCTCGCACCCCTTGCACCTGTTATAATTGTATGATGTAATCATGAATGTCCAGACAAATAAAAACATATAAAATTATTACGGCTTTATATTTGCGGTAGAAAATAATTTTTTACATAAGTAGGTTCCTACAATACAAAATTCACGATTGTTATGAAGACATTGAATATGAATGAATTGTATTTTGTTCTTAAGTTTGCATGCTTGTCACAAAGAGGGTTCAAAACAACACTCCTCCTGCGTTTACTTAGGTTTAGATGTTGAGGCATTTGAAGATTCTTTGTATCGCACACTAATTATTCCACGTTGTATAACAAAGAAGTGCTTTCTTAGGTCGATGTGTTTTAATTTGCTTCTTAGGATAGAGCATTTTCACATAGCTTCAATGCCACTTGGTTATCACTGAAAATCATTCACATTCATTAAACACTGCTGTCATGTCTTTCAGCGGTAGCCTTAGATGGAGAGCTCTTTCACAGCTTCGGATAGCGACATAATAATAATTATATTCTTCATTCAGCATAAGCAGTTGACATAGTAGATGCTCGTTGCTTCGGACTCCCAGCTTACAAGTTACAACCCCGCTCTACTACCACTTTAAATAGTACATATAAAATATAAATAGATAATATTTGCATGATTTGATCAAAATGCCCAGGCAATTTAAACTATAAAATTATTAATGGCTTTACAAGGCTTTACATATTATTTGCGGTGTAGGTGTAAAATAAAATGTCATAATAAAATTATTTTAATGTCAGATGACAGATAGTTTTCTTTTTTTTCTTTCAATTTTAAAGAGTATTTATATCAAAAACGTTTTACAAATTACGTGAATGTTGCTCCGTTTTGTGTGAGAAAGAGATGGCGCTACACAGTATGACAGAACGTACAGCGATCTCTCTTTTCCTTGTTTGCAGGCTTGTTGCAGGCACAAAAATAACCTTACTCAAATTCGTACCATGAGCGTACAATACTGTTTTATTTTATTCCTGCTTATTGACGGAAATGAATGAACTATTTAGAAAGAGTTATGTATTCCTTACAATAATTCATTCGCATTAGGGCTGTACTCCGGAGACAAAAAGACCGGAGCACCTCTGGACATTTTTGCGAACAACCGGTTATCTTTCTCAAAAACTCCGGAAATTTTATATAGAGTTAAATATTCGCCTTTTTTCATGAACACTATTTTACTATATATTTTTGATTATATGATTCGATTCCATAGCGATACGATTTTATAGAAGTATATGAAGTATAGATGTTCGTGCATTTATTAAAAAGTAGGTAATATATACATATAATCACGCCTATATCCCCGGAGTGTTTTATCAACACCCACATTTCATCAATCATTGCATTCGGTCGGTCCACCTATTGCCGTATTCCGGGCACAAATTCGGTAATAAGTTGATTTCATTAGTGTACAAATTGGACGTTTTCATAATGTTTTAATAAGAGGATTATGATAATAATAGTAATACAATGTCTCAAATGGGTAGGTACTTAAAAAAATTACGAAACTGACTAAATATACTTCCGCGTAATCGAAGAATGTCCGGAGGCTTTTCGAAGATTTATTAAACCTAGAGAAAAATCACCGGATACTAAAATCTTCCCTGGAGTCAAGCCCTACGCCTAATGTCAGTGATTTCTTTTTTAGAAGACCATAGAGTTTTTTTATTCAAAAAGGATTTTTAAAAAGAAGTTTTTACTTTGAAGTAAAATACTTGTAATTTTTAGAATTGTATTTGTTTGCTTAATATCTAAGCAATTTCTATGCATTCTTCTATACAATTTATACTTGTAATTATAGGCGTTTCCCGGGATGCGAGTCTTCTCACTGGGCACCATGCTAGCTAAAAACCGGAGAAGACTGAGCGTGGGTGACGAAAATGCCTTATTGATCCACCTAATTGAAATTACGTGCGGTTTTAGTCGGTTTGAGTTAGATATAATGGCCGTGTTGGCCAAACAGGGAGGTATCCGTGGAACACAATAAAAAGTACTTTTAAACCGTTATAATAGTCAGCTTGACCATTTCTCGTTTAAGTTAATGTATATAAATACGGTTAACTTGCTTTTTGGGTTACGAAAATGATTTTTTGAGCAGTATTTTGCAAAACAATAATAAAAAAGTTGCTACCTAGCAACTTTTTTAAAACGGCTAAATTTGACATAAAAACAATAATGTTAAATACAATACTGCTCTAAAATCTCGTCATGGTACGAATTGAATGAACTAAAATTAATTTGACGTCACAAAAGCACTAAGCAGGAATACATGACATGCACAATGTACGGTTGTGGTACGAATATAAGCAAGATTACTTTAAGCTTGACACAAAACTCTCCTGCAATAAGACTGTTTTTACCCGACTACGGCGAAGCCAAAAGGAGGGTTATGATTTTGACAGGCTATGTATGTATGTATGTATGTATGTATGTATGTATGTATGTTCATTTGTTCCCTCATAGCTCCTCAACTACTTATTAGAACTGAACAAATGAGGTATCGTTACAAGCGTCTTTATCGTCCGATGGTTATAGGCTATATGACGTGTCACTCAATCTTGTGTGGCGCCCTCTAGCGCTCATAAGGTACTGTGTTATAAAATAAATTTGAGATAAATATGCCGTGTTTGGTATCAAATGAAAGGACGTAATAAGCACATTTCAAATATGTATAAATTATTAGCTTTACTTGGCCCCAAAATAATATAAATAAAAAATAAAGTTTAAAACTAAAACCCGACTACCGAAAATCACGTTTTAAAAAGTAACGAACAAGAAAATATCAAGGATAGCCGTGGTCGTATGCCACTTACTCTAACAAAACAATATATTCTAGGGAAAAGTGGCATACGACCACGGCTATCCTTGATATTTTCTTGTTCGTTACTTTTTAAAACGTGATTTTCGGTAGTCGGGTTTTAGTTTTAAACTTTATGTAAACGGTTGTGGTAGGCCCCCTGATCTCATAAGCATTCACAGTATACATATTCATCCATAACGCTCAAATTTCTATATAAAAAACATAGCTTATCTGAAACCCTTTCCATCAGTGCTATGCTATGTGTAACAACAAATATGATTAGTGAATATCGAACGCTTTCTTAGCAACATATCATAACACATCTCTGGTGGGAAAGCAGCCTAATTCTTTATTTTTCGTAGTTTAAACGTTATGGAACCTAGCTCCTTATTATTATTTTTTTTTATGTTCATCAGCTGTGAACATTTCAAATAGAATTCCATGTTTTTAGGGTTCCGTAGCCAAATGGCAAAAACGGAACCCTTATAAATTCGTCATGTCTGTCTGTCTGTCCTTCCGTATATCACAGCCACTTTTCTCCGAAACTATAAGGCCTATTCTGTTGAAACTTGGTAAGTAGATGTATTCTGTGAACCGCGTTAAGATTTTTTTACAAAAATAGAAAAAATAAGCAATAAATTTTGGGGTCCCCATACTTAGAACTGAAATTAAAAAAAAATATTTCATCAAACCCATACGTGTATGTATGAAGACCATTTTTGAAGACCAATCTATGTATCTATAGATAGTCTTCAAAAATGCATCATTTTTTTCTAAACTGAATAGTTTGCGCGAGAAACACTTCTAAATAGGAAAAATGTTGCCCTCCCTCTAACTTCTAAAATAAGAGAATGATAGATCTAAAAAAAATATATGATATACATTGCTATGCAAACTTCCAACGAAAATTGGTTTGGACGAGATCTAGTCAGTAGTTTTTTTAATAAATCATAAACCGCAATTTTCGCCTTTCATTCAATTAACTCAAAAATTATATAAAAAAAAAACATTTAGTGAATGTAAATGGAAAGAACTAATATTATGTTACTTGCTACTACGGAACCCTTCATGGGCAAGTCCGACTCGCATTTGGCCAGTTTTTATTAAAATAAATTTGAAATTAGAATTCTTAACCAAACAAAAATTATTTTGATTTGAAATGGCCAGTACACTGCAGAACGGCAATTTCATAGGTAAAGACCTATTTTTATGGCATAACTCGTTGAATACTGTTGAATACTTACTGATTGTTTGAATTACGTGTGGAACATGGGTGTATGTAATTCAAATTCATATAGAGTGCGTAATTTGTAATTTTATTAATTTCATTTATTTTTAGGCATGATTTAATGAAAAGATAGCATCTGTACTGTACTTCTCCTCCTTCTTCTTCTTCTTCGAATCAATGGCTAGATCTAGCATATTTAAATTTGGTCGGCCTAGCTACAGCAACAGCTTTATATGTTGTTCTACAAAGGTCGTCAGTAGTACAGGTGAAGGGGCACATTGAGCAGGAGAGCAGATATGGCATGGACTGGGATTGGGCCCCACAATCGCAGTCCATGCGGGACTTCTTTCCTTGGTCTGATCAAACCTCCTGGAACTGGATCTACTCTCTCGCTTGCCGTCGGGGACTGTCTGTAGCCAGAGTGAACCTCATGAAGCTTGAATGTTTTTCGAAGTTATGTGTGTAGTTATCGCAGGTTTATAAGTGCCCGGTTAATGGCAATAGGCTCGCCACCTACATACATTGGGACCTAAACATAAACTGGCGAAATGTGGGTGCTAGCACCTCTGCCTACCCCTCTGGGGAATACAGGCGTGAGTTTATGTTATGTAATGTTATGATTTCACAATTACATGAGACGCCATCTTACATTGAGAATCCGATAGCGGATAGGCCGCGTCACCTAGCACAGACAATAACTAACTAGTGACGTCCCTCAACAATATCTATGTTTTTTGTAAATATGCATCAGCAGGGAGTCTGAGAAACTCATCCTGTCGCAGTCTTCTCACTAAACTAACATTAATCAGAGAGATGCGTGAAGAAATTGAATAAAATCAACCCTGAGACATGGATGAATGTTTGTCACTCAATAACGTCAAAACAGCTGAACGGATCTGGATTTTTTTTTACTGAATAGTCAGGAAAAGCACATGGGCTATATTTTATCCCCGAAATAGGTTCCTATAGATCCCTCGACAGGAACCAGTATATCCGAGCTTAACACCCAGTCAAGTATATAGTTACGAAAAGTACGTTTATTTATTTATTTATTTATTACATACTTAATTATACACCTTAAAAATACAGAATATAGAAATAAATATCTACGGAAACAGTACAAGGGCGGCCTTATCGCTTTAAGCGATTTCTACCAGGCAACCTTTGGATGGTCATTAGGTATGGTTGTAGGAATTGTATAGTAGTTGTGTTAGGTAGTTATAAATATATTTACCTAAGTGTGAAGTATAAATATTTAGGTACGACAATTATAAAAAAAACACAAATTTATAGATTATGTATTATTTATTAATCAATTATTTGGTGAAGTTTATGGAAGGTGCTGTTGAATAAAAGCAAGATAAGATGTGACTCGTGCGTAGGCAGAAGGGGCTGTCACGCAACCGTTAGCCGAACCGAAAGATACGACACCAATCTGTGAATAAAAATATGTGTCAACAATAAATTTTATAAGATAATCAATCAATTACTTAACTGATTCTAAAATCCAACTAGTCTAACTGCAGAACCTTGAAATTTCGCAATTTAGTACACATATTTAAGTGTAGTTTTGTTTCTTTTTAAAAATAAAGCAATGATTCCATTCAGTGAAATTATCTATCTCAGTATTTCGAGTACTTTCCGTCTAGGGAAATCTTCCACCCTGTATGTATATATTTTTGTAATCGCTTCATTTTGATACCCTACTTGATAAGTTTGAACAAAATGAAAGCATATATTTGGGCGCCAATAATCCAATGTGCAGGTTTTACATACATTTTTGATATCTTATGACACTAGGAAAGTAAATACGTTTCTTTTGAGACCAGATTCATTGAAATCGGTCCAGCCGTTAGGCCTGTAGAGCCCATACATACGATACGTGCGTAACACAATGCCTTCGCTACTGCAGTCTGGTAAATATTAAGTCTATAAGCACATGTTATTTAGCATGTACATAGAGATTATTGGTTCGGTAAATATTAACAACTATTGTGGTCTATTCTTATTTCCGTAATAGTTGCAATTAACCAAATTCACATGTTAGAAGCTGCGGACAAAAGCTACATAATTATGTACCCAAT
Source organism: Eilema sororculum (assembly GCA_914829495.1). Classification (NCBI taxonomy): domain Eukaryota; kingdom Metazoa; phylum Arthropoda; class Insecta; order Lepidoptera; family Erebidae; genus Eilema; species Eilema sororculum. The sequence continues at coordinate 6,072,067 of OU618545.1, read as the reverse complement.
GATATCTACAATAGATCGGTTGTTTTAAAGATAATAAAACCCTTTACTTACCAAAATATTTAGACCATTTGAAATTGTAGTTAGGGGTCCACCAGAATCACCACCGCAACTGCCACCACCAAAATCTGTACTTGTGCATATATTTGATTCTTGTATGATTAGCGGGTAAGACCATGAACACCGGAAATTGCTAATTACGCGCACGAATACATGACTCAGGGTTTGGTTTGTGGTTATATGACTACCTGAAATATGAAATAAAAATTGATTAATAAAGGAGTCCAACTTCAAATATCAAATCAAAATTTAGTGTTAAGGTGTACTTACCATCTTGGGTTATTCCAAACCCAGAGACAGTGCAAGTAGCATCATTGAAAGTGTTATCCACTTGGGCAGCACTAGGTAGGGCGATAGGGGCAATAGTATCTGTAGACAATGGTAAATTACGATAAATTAGGCATGTACTAGTTACATACAAATATACCTAAACGAATAGTTTATGAACAAGGGTATATATTGATGAATTTGATGTCCAACTAATAACTCCCTGGCCTAAAGCCTCCTCATCTGCAAGTACTGTAATCCTATTATACTATATACCTACCTAGTCCCTCTATCTGTGTTATATAATTTTATGAAGTGGGGACAAACTAAAGTTAAGTCAACGAAGTGAGAAAAAAAAGGTAAACGAAGTTTCAGCGGTTCCAAACATTTATCACTTCAAGCGCATTCCAGACAGGAATGGAATTGCTCATAAGATGGCGGATCTGACAGTTTAGAAACGCTGTGCTGACAGCTTTCCTGTACTATGAAACACGCAACGACAGTTGTTGTCGTTCGGCCATTGTCACGTACGTGTGAAATGTGCGACAAGGATATAGAAAATAATCGCTACTGAGCGCAAGAAAAAAGGTAAACAAAGCGACCAATAATTATCTCAGTAATGGTTGCTTTGTTTACCTTTTTTCTCTCGTCTCGTTGGCTTTACTTTACACTGAACTTTATATCACTTATAATAACTGTTTTTAGGTATTCTATTCGACCTAAGAAGTATAAAGTAAAATTTTATACGGCTGAAATAGAAAGTTTCCCAGTCCTCAGTTTATAAGTAACTAGCTGACGTCATCATGTCCTTTCTCAAGGTCTAATCTATATTTCATTCAAATCGGTTCTAAGTCTAAGGCTAAGCGTGAAAGCGTAACATACAGACAGACAGACAGACAGAGTTACTTTGTTTTCGCATTTAGGTATAATATATTTTTATTATTATGAAAGTAAGAATTAGTGTGAAAGTATGGATGACATGACATACGTATGAATTTTTAGTTTTTACTTAATAACATCAAATTATCGCCAGTATTTACAAGTTTACGGTATAATAACGATTAATTACAAAGTTATACATAATAAAAACAAACCTGATTTTGCAATTGCATTCGGCATGTAAATTATGGCGACGTCATTACGAATTAGGCTGGGATTCCATTGTGGGTGCGTAATGACGGCACTGGTTTGAACTCTTTGGCCTCCGGAGAAGAGCCTGACGGAGCCTAATACAACGGTAACGCGCCATGCTTGGTTATGCCCATCAAACCAACAGTGAGCGGCAGTGAGGACCCTGTTTGTTGCTATTAAAGAACCACCGCAAACACCGTTCCCAGCGATACCTTGATAATCAGCAAGGAGACCAGCCTGGAAGATTGGAATTCTTTAGTTGAAGCAATAAAACTATAACAGAAAAAAATCACGACTATGATATATTGTTTTTTTTTTTATCTAGGTCACGTCAATTTGACTTCACCTCGCCTGATGTTACGCTGAAGGCAAAGTCTCGGAGAGAGGGTCACAATCGCAAACATGTACCATGTTAACAGTGGTGGCACTCAGCTTGACGGCCTCATTAGATGCCTTTTCACGCCCCGCTTAAAGGACCCGGGACTGTAGGAAGGATTCGTGTAGAGCAACGTGAATTCACATTTTGCCATGTGTCATGTCTGAAGTCAGGGTGGAGACACAGATACCAAAAGTGGACCGATCAATTTACTACACACAATGATAAATTAAAAAATTAAAAAATTAAAAAACCCAGTCACAAAAAACATACTCGTGAAATTATAATTTACTCCGCCATTTTGTAGCGACGGCCATCTTGAACCGATTTTTTCCGAACATAGCTAAGAACACTCCCGACTAATATACCTTTCAAAAAAAAAACTAGATCCGAATCGGTTCATCCGTTTAACACCCGGTCGTTTTACTTCGGGGGTAAAAATGAAAGCCGTAACACAAAGTGAACTGGCTGATCTATACATCACTTTTGGATTAGACTAGCTGAAGTTATTGTTTGGCAATTTAATTTTGGGTTTTTATGATAGGTAGGTATAATACCTATGAACACCTACGAAATAAATTATTTGAGTTAACAGACGGGAAGCGGCCGGACGGGCTGACGCTGGTCCCGTGGAGAAGAGGTCGCTGCCTAATTTGGGATGCCACGTGTGTCTGCACCTTCGCGTCGTGTCACCTCGCGGCTATTCAGAGGGTGGCTGGGGCGGGGGCCGAGTCGGCGGTATTGCTAAAGCACAACAAGTACGCCGCTTTAGAGGCCGCGGGCTACGATTTCGTCCCTTTTGCGGTGGAGACGGCGGGTCCGTGGGGCCTCGAAGCCAAGAGGTTTGTGACCGATTTGGGGTGCCGACTACGGAGGGAGGGATGGGATTCCCGCTCAGGCCAATATTTAATTCAGAATGTTTCCCTGGCCATACAGAGGGGAAACGCCGCCAGCCTGATGGGCACGTTTGGTCGAGGGGACGAAGATACGACCTGATCCTCCGGATCAAAAATTTAATTAATGTATTTCTTAAACATTGTATTTAAAATTGATATTCATTTATAATTTAAATTTTATTGTAGTTAACATATAGGAATATATAATATAGGTAGTCTGTATTCATTTCTACATAGTTTGAATGTAAATTTGAAAAAAAAAATCTATACGAAATATACAATGTATCTAAGGTATTTAATTGGATAAGAGATTATACAGTATTGTGATAGCCTCGTAAATGACACATTACTTTTTGTAATCAGTTCCAGATAACTATGATTACTGTGTTATTTTTAGGAGATAGACATTATAATATATGCTATTGCGGACTTTATTGAAAACATTTATTAAGCTACAGTTTATTTCCGTAATTTTTTAGGTATTTTGGGTTACATTATCGGACTTTTAGTAAAAAACTCTAATTTTTTGAAAAATATGTTATAGTTTGTTGTATTCAGTAATAACGAAATTTTCTACAGAAAAAAATATTGTTAAAATATGAAGTAAATTTAAAAAAAAATGTTTAATAGTCATTCTGTTCTATTGTTTAACAGTTGTATATATCGTAATTAAAGTTAGTTGAATATGCTCATTAAAAATAATATCTACTCAATCTAAAAAAGATAAAAATGAAAATAGGTACTGAAAAGTGTGAAATTACTGAATATACCTGCAGTGATACTTTAATAAAGTTATTTTCACTTTTCAGTGACAAAATTTTCCTATAAATTTTGAGATCGTAATATCTATTCTATATTTTTTTATGGACTAGGGAGGCAAACGAGCAGACGGATCGCCTGATGGTAAGCGATCACCGCCGCCCATGGACACCCGCAACACCAGAGAAGTCACAAGTGCGTTGCCTTCCTTTTAAAAGAGAGTACCCTCTTTTCTTGAATATATATATATATAACATAACATAACATAAACTCACGCCTGTATTCCCCGTAGGGGTAGGCAGAGGTGCTAGCACCCACATTTCGCAAGTTTATGTTTAGGTCCCAATGTAATAGGTGGCGAGCCTATTGCCATTAACCGGGCACTTATGAACCTGCGATAAATACACACATAACTTCGAAAAGTCATTGGTGTGTGCCATGGTAAACCTGGGATCGAACCCGAGACCTCGTCTCAGCAGTCCATTACCCATACCACTAGGCTACCGCAGATATATATATATATATATATATATATATATTATATAATATTAATAATTTAACGTTTTCTTATTGAAAGCTGTAGGAAAAGTTATCATATCTACTAATTGCACTAGATTTCAAAGAATTATATTACATACATACACAGAAGTAACACTGAAAAACATTTATCACTGAAAAAGTAATTTTTGAAGAATTAAAAAAATGTTATTGAAAATAGGTGAAATAAGGTAAAAGCAGTAATAATATACCTGGTAGGGAATATGGCCAAGTACTGTTGGAATACCGCCAATAATTCTCTGACTGACCATACGTTCCTCCGCTTCACGAATTTTGTCTCCCAAAGGAATCAATCGTTCCGCAATTATACTGTACGAAGGATCTAAGATTGGCTCCGGCGCAACATTTGCGCAGGCAGCCGCCACCAAACCTAGCAGAACTAGAACCTTCATGTTGCACCGGTCTTTCAGAATAAGGTGCTCGGTCCTTTACAGTTGTATTTATATACAGCACTTCATCAACACAAAAATGATTTAGTAGATAACACTATATTAATATCTGTATAATTATCTAATCAGCGTACCCCAATTCACAAATTAAAAAGGTGAAAACTTTGATCATGTACATTATAATACGAGGATACAACAGAGTCAGCGTCATAAAACATTGAATGAACAAAGTGTTCATAATTATCTTACGCATAATATTACGCAAACACACAGACATACGATACACATGCAGCCGAAAACGCCTAACACTCTTCCAAACACAAACAAGACTCATGTGAACACATACACGAACATATAAATAATGCACACACACACACCCCACACACCCACACACGCACGCACACACACACACACACACACACACACACACACACACACACACACACACACACACACACACACACACACACACACACACAGGCACGCACGCATGCACGCACGCACGCACACACACACACACACACACACACACACAAACGATTTTTTTAAATTATATTAGAGACTGGCCAGGGGTGGAGGGTTGGTAACCTGAGACACAGGATTCTCCTAGTTCAGGTACCAACCCGCCATAATTTTGATTGGTACTAAATTTAAAATTACCTTGTACTGTAATTTTATTTGAGATTTGTTATATAACATGTATGGTGACAAATAAACGTTATTATTATTAATATTATCTTAATTCCTTTTTTTCTTCCCCTTCCTGTTGACTGATTCTTTCTGATATTTAGCACCCACTTTTAGCTCGGACAATAATAATATTAAAACCTTTTGCTCGGACAAAAATATACAATTAATTTTGAAAAACTACTGCACTGATATACGAGTATTGGATGCTTCTTTAATTTCTGTAATCCTTCTTTTCCCGTGGTAGTGAGAAGTTTGCCCCAGGATAATGGGATCTACACAACACCGCTTTGAGCAAGGCACTGAGCGACAGAATCCCCACTCCTACCTCATCACGAAGGCCCATCCCAGCCTCTTTTATAACGGGTACTCGGCCTAGTCGACTAACGAGTGCTGTGTAGCCCTAAGTCCTCGCTAGCATCACCGTGATGGTACTCAGACATTGACCCATTCCTGATTCGAAACAAGTGGTCTCCGATTCGCATTCGCATATTCGACATGTCCGCAAATTTGTACTTTTTCTCATTCCTACAATATATTATTAGATTGAAAAAATAATATGAAATCCAGCCTGGATGATTGGAATTCTTTAACTGTAAGAAGTTGTTAACTTGATTATTTTGATATTACCTGCCTTATTTCAATATATATATATAGTTACCCTTAATCCTGAGAAAAGTGTCTTGATATACAGACATGCATCTGGACAACGAACCTCACCAAATCTAGTAGAATTAATATTTGAATGATGAATGAAGCATTTATTATGCTAACTTTTAAGTTCCAAAACATACATTAACATTAACATAAACTCACGCCTGTATTCCCCGAAGGGGTAGGCAGAGGTGCTAGCACCCACATTTCGCCAGTTTATGATTAGGTCCCAATGTAATAGGTGGCGAGCCTATTGCCATTAACCGGGCAAGCATCGAAAAGTCATGGGTGTGTGCGGTTCGATCCCTGGTTTACCATGGCACACACCCATGACTTTTCGATGCTTTTCGAACTTATGTGTGTATTTATTGCAGGTTTATAAGTGCCCGGTTAATGGCAATAGGCTCGCCACCTATTACATTGGGACCTAATCATAAACTGGCGAAATGTGGGTGCTAGCACCTCTGCCTACCCCTTCGGGGAATACAGGCGTGAGTTTATGTTAATGTTAATGTATGTTTTGGAACTTAAAAGTTAGCATAATAAATGCTTCATTCATCATTCAAATATTAATTCTACTAGATTTGGTGAGGTTCGTTGTCCAGATGCATGTCTGTATATCAAGACACTTTTCTCAGGATTAAGGGTAACTATATATATATATATTGAAATAAGGCAGGTAATATCAAAATAATCAAGTTAACAACTTCTTACAGTTAAAGAATTCCAATCATCCAGGCTGGATTTCATATTATTTTTTCAATCTAATAATATATTGTAGGAATGAGAAAAAGTACAAATTTGCGGACATGTCGAATATGCGAATGCGAATCGGAGACCACTTGTTTCGAATCAGGAATGGGTCAATGTCTGAGTACCATCACGGTGATGCTAGCGAGGACTTAGGGCTACACAGCACTCGTTAGTCGACTAGGCCGAGTACCCGTTATAAAAGAGGCTGGGATGGGCCTTCGTGATGAGGTAGGAGTGGGGATTCTGTCGCTCAGTGCCTTGCTCAAAGCGGTGTTGTGTAGATCCCATTATCCTGGGGCAAACTTCTCACTACCACGGGAAAAGAAGGATTACAGAAATTAAAGAAGCATCCAATACTCGTATATCAGTGCAGTAGTTTTTCAAAATTAATTGTATATTTTTGTCCGAGCAAAAGGTTTTAATATTATTATTGTCCGAGCTAAAAGTGGGTGCTAAATATCAGAAAGAATCAGTCAACAGGAAGGGGAAGAAAAAAAGGAATTAAGATAATATTAATAATAATAACGTTTATTTGTCACCATACATGTTATATAACAAATCTCAAATAAAATTACAGTACAAGGTAATTTTAAATTTAGTACCAATCAAAATTATGGCGGGTTGGTACCTGAACTAGGAGAATCCTGTGTCTCAGGTTACCAACCCTCCACCCCTGGCCAGTCTCTAATATAATTTAAAAAAATCGTTTGTGTGTGTGTGTGTGTGTGTGTGTGTGTGCGTGCGTGCGTGCATGCGTGCGTGCCTGTGTGTGTGTGTGTGTGTGTGTGTGTGTGTGTGTGTGTGTGTGTGTGTGTGTGTGTGTGTGTGTGTGTGTGTGCGTGCGTGTGTGGGTGTGTGGGGTGTGTGTGTGTGCATTATTTATATGTTCGTGTATGTGTTCACATGAGTCTTGTTTGTGTTTGGAAGAGTGTTAGGCGTTTTCGGCTGCATGTGTATCGTATGTCTGTGTGTTTGCGTAATATTATGCGTAAGATAATTATGAACACTTTGTTCATTCAATGTTTTATGACGCTGACTCTGTTGTATCCTCGTATTATAATGTACATGATCAAAGTTTTCACCTTTTTAATTTGTGAATTGGGGTACGCTGATTAGATAATTATACAGATATTAATATAGTGTTATCTACTAAATCATTTTTGTGTTGATGAAGTGCTGTATATAAATACAACTGTAAAGGACCGAGCACCTTATTCTGAAAGACCGGTGCAACATGAAGGTTCTAGTTCTGCTAGGTTTGGTGGCGGCTGCCTGCGCAAATGTTGCGCCGGAGCCAATCTTAGATCCTTCGTACAGTATAATTGCGGAACGATTGATTCCTTTGGGAGACAAAATTCGTGAAGCGGAGGAACGTATGGTCAGTCAGAGAATTATTGACTTTTTACTCATATGGCCATCTGAGCGTCTTTTTAGAAATGCTAGCAAGTTAGAGTATGACTTGATATCAATACCATGGTTTGTTTTCATAGTGCTTTCTAGCATTGAATAGTAGCACCACAATGAGCTTGACTTATATTTATGAGAAAGTTCCATGAAATAGACTAAAAATACATTTTCTGAAAATGAATTTGCATTTTGGCTTGTTTTCCATAAGATGAAATTTTGATAGGCTTGTAGTATCTATCGGTCGATTTTTCAGGCAAGAGGCTTAGAGTAGCCTTTTTCGCCGCGTTTGAGACTTGTGGCGGTGTCAAATTAATAAATTCATCACTACTTGACGACATTTTCAAATAAAAACAATACAGCGAAAAGAAAAAGCGCGCGGAATTATTTTTACTTGTCCACAAATAAGCGATGCGCGCGCATCAACGTTTTTTTTTTTAGGTAGTATGGGTAATGGACTACTAGGCTACCGCAGATTATTTCGTTCGAAAAACATCGGAAAAAATGAAATACTCAAGTGAGACTTGAACTCACGACCTTTCCGTTACAGGGGGAATGCTCTTCCAACTCTTCCTTCCTTCCAACACTGGTCTTTCTGTTGGGTTATAGTAAACTCAGTTCAGTGAAAACTAATTCTAAATTTAAAAAAAAAGTAGTAGATACACTCGCCTCAGTGGGGGTTAACCACAGAAGACAGAATATGATGTTAACCCTTTCATCTGAGCTAAATTGATTGAGGGTTTGCAACGGTAGTGTAATGGCCAGGAGTCAAACCTGGCACCTTTCGATCGGCTCCTTATTCACTAAGCTAACAATTTTTTTTCTTCACTTTCAAATAAACTGTTTCTTCAGGATCTCCAATGTGTGGTGCAGTCTCTCCAATCAGGGTTAGGAGTAGGAGGTCAGACATTAGTCACTCCCAGAAAATTCATAAAAGTCAAACCAAGAGAATGGCTGCCTTATGTCTTCGAAATAACCATCGGTGCGGGAAACGTTACGCTTCAGACCCTTTATGTAGTAGTTAGACCCTTTATAAATTATCTTGAGAGATCTTTATTTAATTCCACAACAAATATACAATATAAAGTAAAGCAAAGTACCATTATAACATATATTATTTGCTCGTAAAGTGGTTGTAATTACACTAATTTCAATATCGTAATGTATCTCATTACGTACTTGTGCGATAATGTAATGTAAAAGGCACGTGTTTTTTTTTAATAAAGTTTTAAGATACTCCGTCTCAAAATGAACGATACTTTTAAAAATCTTAGCAAAGAGGTTTTATGTCAAGAAAGTGGTCAATATTTTATGAATAAAATTAACTTTAGGAAATAAAATATAACAAATAAACATTTAATTCTTTAATTTAATTAATTTTGACAATAAATTACAACCATTTATCTGTAACAAGACCACAAAAATATTAATTTACTTTATTAGTAATACGTTTTTGTACCTTTGCCTAAAAAAAAAACGTTGATGCGCGCGCATCGCTTATTTGTGGACAAGTAAAAATAATTCCGCGCGCTTTTTCTTTTCGCTGTATTGTTTTTATTTGAAAATGTCGTCAAGTAGTGATGAATTTATTAATTTGACACCGCCACAAGTCTTAAACGCGGCGAAAAAGGCTACTCTAAGCCTCTTGCCTGAAAAATCGACCGATAGATACTACAAGCCTATCAAAATTTCATCTTATGGAAAACAAGCCAAAATGCAAATTCATTTTCAGAAAATGTGTTTTTAGCCTATTTCATGGAACTTTCTCATAAATATAAGTCAAGCTCATTGTGGTGCTAGTATTCAATGCTAAAAAGCACTATGAAAACAAACCATGGTATTGATATCAAGTCATACTCTAACTTGCTAGCATTTCTAAAAAGACGCTCAGATGGCCATATGAGTAAAAAGTCGAAAGTATTTTCGGCTGACAATATCAAGACGTTCCTAAAAGAAGCTCCGGATTGCCGATATTTAGCAACAAAGGTCAGTTGAAACTAAATATTTGTGATTAATTTCTTTCACTTTCGTATTTCTTTACTATATAGTTGTTTATACGTTATTTTTATCTCTTTTCAGGTTGCATTAATATTCGGTATAAATGGTGCATGTAGACGTCAAGAGTTGGCAAACATCACAACTAATGATATCCAGAACCATAGGCGAGTTCTTCTTGTCTAGGTTAAAAACACAAAAAATAAAATTCCAAGGTCGTTCACAATACAGGGCCCTTTTTACGACGTAGTGAAGAAATACTTCTTAAATTTGCCTGAAGCTCATGAATACACAGGGCACAGTTTCAGAAGGTCCTCGGCTACATTGCTCGCCGATTCAGGTGCGGACTTATTAACACTAAAACGCCACGGAGGGTGGCGGTCGAGCAGTGTAGCCGAGGGATACATAGATGACTCGATAAGAAATAAAGAAGAAATTAGCTCTCGCATTACAAGGAACATACATTTGGAGTCAAGTGTTGACTTTCAACCATCTACGAGCACACACGCGTACATTCCACCATCGTCGCCGCAGCCGCAACCGCCTCCGCCGCCGCCACCGACGACTGCAGAACTCTGTGGTCTCGTTTCTCCTACTTTCACTCAAGAGAGTGAGAGAGAAACTCGGGAAATTGTAACTAATAATAATAACTTGACAACATTAAAAGTGCCAACAGGCAACGTAACAATCACTTTTAAAAAAAATTCAAATTTTTATAACTGCTTTAACAATTAATTAAAGATTTATTCGTTTAACAAAGTCAGAGTTTTATTAATTTCCTCGTAAATATGTTATAAAACGTCGTATGACATACGTGCGCTTTGAAAATTACAGCCTCTGCTTTTGTAATTTTCAACTTACCGCACTTATATCATAATGTACTATTTCAAAACAGAACAATTAAGGTAAAAGCACACTTTATCATTAACTTCAGTGAGTTCATATACCAAATTATGCTAACTAAAATACTAACTGTACAGTATATACAAAAATGAGAAAAAAAGGAGAGAGACTGTAATTTTAGGCATTGTAGAATTGGGTGTCGATGCAAGTTGCGTCCCACACCAATGACACACCGTCCGGCCTCTTGCAATATGTTAATAAATATTCTACAAAATTCCACACAACGCTATCTAGACCCATGGTAAGCATAGCTTTACTAGCTTGTGTTATGGAATGTAAAATGAGGATAAACAATGAGAGAGATTTTTTTTGCTCGTGATACAACGAAAACACATGAATGTTTTCTTGATTAAACGATAAAATAATACAAATAACAAAGAAACCAATGCTTTTTTTAATTAATCGAATAATTAAAAAAATAAGAAAATATTATTTCTATACAGCATACAAATCGAATACACAGGGAAAAAGAATCTTCTCGGACGGGACTCGAACCCGCGATCTTTCCCTTACATGGGAATGCCTTGACCAACTCGGCCACCGAGACGCACCAGATGTGATTCAAATTTCCCTTCTTATCCGTCTTTTTAGGCGACTGTGGAGTCATCTACCGATATTCATGTGCAATAATTTTTAAACACAGATTTTTGATAACTTCGCCCAAGTAATTGAATGCATTTTACAGCATTAAGTAGGTATGCTATTGCTGACTACACAAATCGAAAGGTGAGGAAAGATCGCGCGAAGATTCTTTTTTCCTATGTATTCGATATTTTTTTTACTTTGTCGTTTGACAAATTGCTTCACAAATTGGGACATATTGCCATACTTTGGTATGATATTCGTATCACGATTAGGCTGACTTGACTCCAAAATTTATCCATCATAAAAGTTTGGTGACTGCTCCGTTGCACTACTCAATGACCGTACTGTTAGTGTAAAGGGTAAAATTCTTTCCCCATGGCACTACCGGTAGTGTCAAAGATACAAATTATTCCCCATGACACCACCGCTAGGGCTAAAGCGAATTTTCGTAGTTGTGAATTATAGTGTAGGTAGTTATGGGAGAAAGAGTATGAAAGAAAGAGGGAGAGTGAGAGCGAGAGAGAAAGAGAGAAACAGAGATATATAGCAAAGGGTCAGAGAGATTACTAAAGATAGAAAGCGTCACATTTTACTTTATTGTTAATAATACAGTACAAGAAAGAATAGCTGGGCTTTAATTCGTTAATCCGTTGACCGCTAATTAAGTAAGTTAAAATGTTGAGTAACGGATTAACTTTTTTTTTCCCCCTAGTCACACCCGAGAAAATTCATTTTTCCCTATGTATTCGATAATGGATTAACGTCGAAGTCTATCGCACTCTATGATCATGCGGCACGACTGGTAATAAACATAATGAAAATTAAATAGTAAGCATGGTAACAATCGATTCGATGAAAGGGGGAACACCCCGCATGTATCCGATATGCCAAAAAAGTACTAGAATAACTGAAAAGCGTTAATTCTACTAAAATATACCAAATAATTTTTACATACTAAATTCTGTTGCCAGTACCTCAAAATCTACCAAAAAGTAGAAATCTACTAAATCTGGTCACACTGATGAACATACTTAAATACATTTTTGTTGTAAATACATACATATTATACATAGTAACACCCAAACCAATGCAAATATCTATATTCATGGATACAAATATTTGCATTGAGCGGTGATCGAACGCGCACCTCTTGCGTAGCTGTGCGTGTTCACTACCGCCACGCCACGGAGGCTTTATCCCTTTGTCTTTAGGTCTTCGGTTGCCGGAGATGATATAGTCAAAAACATTTACTTTGCACTCTGTCCAACCCAGGGCTCTTTTACGTGATAACCACCTTCAGACTCTGGTGCTGGTCATCCATAGCAGCAAGAGCGCTTGAGAAATGGGAAGAAAAATACTAATTTATAGATTAATAAATTATTTATTTATAAACTTTTTTGTATGTTTGTATGTTTAATTAAAGGTTCTCGTTGATCCAAGAAACATAGGACGTGACTCGTGCAAAGACAGCAGGGGCACCAACCCCGCAACCACGAGCAGAGCCAAAAGATGTGACACCAATCTATGTAAAAAGTACAAAAAGAAATTAAGGGACTGCAATCTGCTTAAGTCCGGCCACTCGGCCGGTCGTCATCATCTTTGCGTCAATACCCGTCATATCCAAAACTTCAGCTCATACCAAATTTAATAAGCGGACCCTGGACCATGAATCTCAAAGTCTTATATTTGTTTTTTTTTTTTTTCAAACTAAATTGGAAGCGATTGCCGTCTGACCTACCAGCCTGAGTGATTAGTGGACAACTACTGTTAGAGTTGCCCATATGACATTTTTCTTAACCTAATGATTATTGAGAGTCAGGGTTGATATTTAATGTACCCTCTGAGGCACGGAAGTGCTCACATGCAATAAGCAGTCACCCATCTAACGGGTAACCGCATCTATGTTCCAAGCTCATGCAAGATTAAGGCAAGGCACATATCTCAAAAAGCAAGTAAAGTAAATATCTTTATTGTCCTAATGATGGTTGGACAGTATACTCACCAACGTAGGCCTTCCAATTTCAAATACAAGGGGGTTAGATGGAATATTAGTAATATCGGTTCTAATATTCCTTAAAGAAAAAGTAAAGTTCTTGATTGCTCTAATAATGGTTGGGCAGTAGGTATACTCACCAACAAAGGCCTTCCACTTTGAATTACAGCCAGGGGTCCACCAGAATCACCACTGCAAGTGCTACCGTTAGCCCCACTGGTACAAATGTTTGAGTTTTGAACGATCAGAGGGAAAGACAGCGAACACACCAAATTAGATATTACTGACAGGGGCACTTGATGCAGGGTTTGGCCCGTGGTAATGGAACCACCTAAAATATAAAACAAAAACCAGATTGATGAAGAAATTCTATCTGTAAGTACCAGTATTCAGTATCTGGCTGTACTTACCATCGCTGGTTAATCCATACCCACTGGCGATAGCGTCTATTCCAACAAAATTGTTATTAAGTTCATCACCAGAGGGCAGGGTGATAGGACGAATTGAATCTATGGACAATGTGTTGCGATAATAAAAAAAAAATAATTAAAAATCTTTATCAGGAACAAAAGTAATAATGGAAATATAGACTAAATTGGTTCGATGATGACTGTAAAAGTATACACTGAGGCGCAGTCATCAACGCCACCACCCTTATAAGATGATGCATTGTTCCGTCCGAGTTACTAAACAATAAGCAATTACACAATTCAATAATGGAATAATATAAAAATTCAATAATAAAAAATGCAATACGAAAATTCCATAATAAATTCAATAATAAAAATTAACAAAATTCGAATTTTATAGTGCTACGTAATTATATTTATAAAGTATTTTTTTTTATACTTAGTAAAATATTTATTTCGTACGAATACCTGTATCTAACTACCATTTTAGGTACAGGTATTTTTATAACATATAGTAACATATATTAAATAGCATGCTTTTTTTATATTGCCATCCAAGACCTCATCACGGTTCACGCCTCACCTTCAAGGCTAACGCATAGGTACTGATTGACGGATGAGGCTCTGGTATAGGCTTTCTCTATTGCACGGATGGATATGCTTGCCATTTCACCTATTCTGATTTCAATGTTGTCCAATACACTAACTTTTAAACTCTCGCGTTCCATGATATACATAAATTATAACGGGAATTAACATGATCATGGTATCAAAGGTACATACCTTTGATTTGCCTGACGTTTCGACCAGGTTACACCGGCCGTGGTCACACGTCACGTCACATCACGTGGACAGCAGTCAGCCTTGCTGTGTGTACCTTTGATACCATGATCGCGTTAATTCCCGTTATAATTTATGTTGTCCAATACAGTTGACTAAAGCCGCACAATTTACGCCACACGAAGAAAATCGACTTTTTAAAGCCACAATCCCGTGCGAGGGAAGTGCCTCATATGCAACCTAAGCCCCCGCCAGCTAAAGGCCTGAGTTAGCGTGCGGCTTTAGTCAGTTCAAGTCCAACATAACCGAGATGTCCGTAGGGTAGGGTAAGGACTTGAGACAATGTGTTCGTGTCGCACCTTTTTTGCTAAACGGACTAGCGATGGTGATGGCTTAGTGAGGATTGCTCAGTATTGGTGAGGTGATTTGTGAAGCTATGCCACACGGCAAAACCGAACCATGTTAACACCTTTTAACAAAATTTCTTAGAAATAAAACCATGCACAAGTTTAGTTGCGTACCTAATCGTACGGGTTTCAAAAATAGCACATCATTTAAGTTTGTATATCTCTGTCAAGATTTGTATATCCTCGATGTTATCAAGTTGAAATCAATATATTGGATAATAACTGAAGTGTGTATCGTCTTTAAGTATTGAAACAATCAAACTTCTTCTTATTAACGCAATCAAAACCCTCTTTGCACGTTTTGGTCGGAACTCTCAGTACGCAAATCAACGGTATCTTGACTGCTTTTTATCATTTTAACGTTAAATGGCCAATGTGCACATTTTCAAGAGTAATAATAATAGTACAATAATATAATAAAATCAAACCTGTAAAAGTAACTGGCCTCGGCAGGGAAATTAAGGCGACATCATTACGAATTAGAGACGGATTCCATTGTGGGTGCATAGCGACATTATTGCTATCAATTCTTTCGCCCCCGGAGAAGAGCAAGGTTGAGCCAAGTACAACGGTAAAGCGCTCTGCTTGGTTAACTCCGTCAAACCAACAGTGAGCGGCCGTTAGGACTCTGTCTTCACTTATTAAAGAACCACCGCAAACGCCGGTACCGTTGAGTCCTAGGAATTGCGCTAGAAGACCTGCCTGAAATTTAGAATTTTTCAATCGAATAAAAATTAATATTTTCTACTGGTGATTGCTCGAAGAATTTGACGAATAAACGATAATTTCAGTGCCGTGAGTATGATTCAGCCTTATTCATCGAAGTACCTACCGACACAAAATGATTTGTATGAATTTTAAAATTACAAATAAATAACTGGAATATAAAGAGCCTTGCTACCGGTATTAATGACATAATAATAAATAATCGAACCGAGGGCTATAGACCAACCCACAGTCACTCCTGGGGCAAATAGGCAGGTGTTTACCGGTACCTGTGGCTGTTTCATATGATGCAAGGAGGCCAGCCTAAAAGATTAGAATTCATTAGTTGAAGCACTAAATAAATAATAATAGCTATTCCTTACGATGCTTGAATATCAAAATGGACACTTTAAGTTTTAAACCTGATATTATGAGAATAACTCAGCCAACCTAAGAATTCATTAAAATGACCCTTTATTTTACCTCATTACTCTACTCAAATATCAGTTGTCAGTTCTGTATCACAAACCAACCCTTGTTTGTATGAAATTCGTTACTTGGTTGATTCCTTCTTATACTGTTTCCTTTTTTTCGTTCCTAGATGGTAGATTCATAATAAGTTTGCTAGTTGTACAATGAGAGAGCAAAACACTTCACTTTCAAACCAGTCACACCACTGTGTCCACTCTTAAGATGAACCGTTCTCGGTCCTAATTCTCCTTATGTAAGGTTGTGTATGGTCATAAACTGTTGTAGCCACCTGGTTATAGCTTATACTACTCTACCATAATAATGACTATGAAGTGTAAATCTATGAAGTTTAAAGCTATGTTATATAAATTCGTCTTTAGGCTATGGTAAATGATAATACAGACTATTTTATCTATTCCTGACACAGATGCCCAAAATTAAGTATTTTAATTATTGTTTCATACCTACTCAATACATCGTATGATATTTTTGTGACTTTGGTGAAATATATAAATACATAAAAAAATAAAATAGATAATCGAACCAAAGGCAACGATCAACCTACAGTAACTCGTGGTGAAAATAGGCTGGTGTTTATATCGAATCCAAATAAGTACCTAAAGAATAGATTATATTACTCATGCAAAGAAACTAAAAAAGTAATAATGTACGTGTTCTTTGAATTAAAAAATGGAACACAGAAATGAATGTCACTGGAAAATAAAAATAGGAGTACCATGATTACAAAAAAAAATATACCTGGTAGGGTATTTGACCTGGCACTGCTGGAAGACCACCAATAATTCTTTGACTGGCCATACGTTCCTCTGCTTGACGAATCTTGTCGCCCAAAGGAATCAATTGTTCTGCAATTATACTGTACGAAGGATCTAAGATTGGCTCCGGCGCAACATTTGCGCAGGCAGCCGCCACCAAACCTAGCAGAACTAGAACCTTCATGTTGCACCGGTCTTTCAGAATAAGGTGCTCTGTCCTCTACAGTTGTATTTATATACAGCACTCCATCAACACAAAAATGATTTAGTAGATAACACTATATTAATATCGTTATATTATCTAATCTGCGTACTAACCCAATTCACAAATGAAAAACGTGAAAACTTTGATCATGCGAAATAAAATACGAAGACATGTATACGTGATAATGAGACCATCTTAGAGTTGTGTCTTGGGGCACAACCGTTTCTCCTTTGTCGCCAGAAGCGCCAGAAGTGAAAATCAAAGTATTTAATTGATTTAAATTATATCAATACTGTCCGAGCTAAAAGTGTGTATCACATATCAGTAAAATAAGTCAACAGTAAGGATAAAACCAAAGTATTAAGATAATTTTGAGTACTTTGTTTATCAAGATTGATCTGATGCTGACTTTAAGTACATACGAAAACTATATTTAACAAAGAGATAATTGAAGGAATTTTTACAGCATTAAGTATGCTAACTATACAAATCGAATACATAGGGAAAAAGAATCTTCTCGGGCGGGACTCGAACCCGCAGTCTTTCCCTTACAGGGGGAATGCCTGACCAATTCGGCTACCGAGACACGCCCGATATGATTCAAATTTCCCATCTTATACGTCTTTAAGGCGACGTGGCGTCATCTACCGATTTTCTTTCGAACTATCGGAATCAATGAATGATGTTACAATCATTTTTAAACATTGATTTTTTGATAACTGCGCCCAAACAATTGAAGGAATTTTTACAGCATTAAGTATGCTAACTATACAAATCGAATACATAGGGAATATTCGATTTGTATATCAATGAATTTATCATCAATTGTATATAAAAAAATCAATGTTTAAAAATGTTTTTTTTTTTTTTTTTAATATTCCACAACATTCTACACAACGCTATCTAGACCCATGGTAAGCTTTTATAGCTTGTGTTATGGAATCTAGAATGCGGATAAACATACTTAAATACTTTTTTTTTGTAAATACATTACATATTATACATAGAAACACTTGTAACATCATTCATTGATTCCGATAGTTCGAAAGAAAATCGGTAGATGACGCCACGTCGCCTTAAAGACGTATAAGATGGGAAATTTGAATCATATCGGGCGTGTCTCGGTAGCCGAATTGGTCAGGCATTCCCCCTGTAAGGGAAAGACTGCGGGTTCGAGTCCCGCCCGAGAATATTCTTTTTCCCTATGTATTCGAAAGAGATAATTTCATAAACTTATGAACTTATTGGTAATTTCTTAGACTGATGAACTTATAGGTATAAGATTTGACTCGCCTGGCCCCCACTGGTGATGTTTATTCACTCGTTGAATTCTACTGGGTGGTCCGAGTTGATATTTCTCTGGTGGTACTGAGGGGATACGGTCCCGAAAACAGGGTAGCCCCAGGTGACAGAGGATCGAATTCAGCAGATCGGGCCTCGAGTCCGCCGTCTCCTTCTCGAGCATTATTTGCTCGCAGATGGAGTCGGCGGCAGCACGCCGTCACGCTCCATACTATCGCAAGGCGCTGAGGGACAAAATTTCCACTCCTAGGACAACCACGAGCGCACCATAGCGTCTCTAGAGCTCTACTCGACCAACGTGTGCAGCCCTTCGTTAACATCACAGTGATATTAATTACTCATATGTTGACCCCTTCCTGACTCGAAAAAAGTGGTTCCCGATTCGCATTCACATAATTCGAATAGTCTCCGTACTTTTCCTCATTCCGATAACAATAGTTTAAAAAATAGCATGAACCAGCTGAATAATTGGTACTCGGTAACTGTAAGAAGTTGTAAACTTGATTATTTAATATTAACTATACATATTGAGTAAGACACTTTGTACTTTTCCACTGTATTTTATTTTTCACCTGACCGGTTTCGCCGAATGACACTCTCAAAGGTATGATGTAAAGTGTCTTACTCAATATGTGTAGCAAATTCTACCAAGTGCCATAAATCAACAGTATAAACAGTTCGAATATTACCTACCTTATTTCAAATGCATACTTACCCTTAATTCTGAAAAATCTAGTAGAATTAAAACCTTCATATCCCATTTTCAATAATTTTCATAAAATTTGGAATAGAGGTAGATTAGATCTTGTGCAAGGACATACTTTCTCAAGGTCTAATCTACCCTTATTCCAAATTTTATCAAAATCCGTTCAGTAGTTTAGGCGTGAAAGCGTAACATACACCCACAGACAGACAGACAGACAGAGTTACTTTCGCATTTATTATATTAGTATGGATATGGATAAGTAAATAATAGATGTAATTTATTTCATTACATAATGTCAATTTAGATTAATATTAATTCAATTCTTTAGTATGTAAATGATGTTTAATTAACGTGTTCGGTGATCCAAGAAACGAAGGACGTAACTTGCAACCACGAGCAGAGCCGAAGGATGTGACACCATTGTTTCTTCACAGACTTCTATGAAAAAAGGATAAAAAGAAATTAAGGGACTGCAATCTGCATAAGTCTATCACCTCACGTGATACCCGGGACTGACGCAAAGATGATGATGGCCGGCCAGCCATCAACATCTTTGCGTCAGTCCCGGTCATATCCAAAACTTCACCTCTTAGTCTAAGTATCAAACTTGTTTTCTTAAGCTATATTGGGAACGTTTGCCGCCTGACCTACCAGCCTGAGTGATTAGTGGTCCACCACTGATAGAAATGTTATGGTCACCCAAATGACCTTCTTCTTGACCTTTTTTTTTATTTATTATCACATGACTATTGACCGTCAGGGCTGACATAATGTACCCTCCGAAACACGGAAGTGCTCGAATACAACAAGTCACCTAAATGGCAATTTTGACTTAGGCAGTAAAGATACTCACCACTAAAGGGGTTCCACTTTTAATTATAACCAAGGGTCCACCAGAATCACCCCTGCAAGTGCAGTGCTATACCGTGCCTGCGGTGCTAGACCGTTAGCCCTACTGGTGCAAATGTTCGAGTCTTGCACGATCAGAGGGAAAGAAAGCGAACAAACAAAATTACTTATTACTGATGGGAGCACTTGATACAGGGTTTGGCTCTTGGTAATCTGACCACCTAAAACATAACCAAACCAGTTTGATGAAGAAGGTCCAGCTGTAAGTAGGTATAAGCATTCTGTGCCTGGCTGTACTTACCATCGCTGGTTGATCCAAACCCAGTGGCGACGGAGGGACTTCCAGCAAATCGTTATTAAGTGTGTCACCAGAGGACAGGATGATAGGAGCAATGGAAGCTGTACACAATAATTCGTTACGATTAATTATTGTGCTAGTAATAACTATAAAAAAAAACACTTTTCTTAGAATATAATAGTATTTATTTCTTAAAATAGGGTAGTTAGAAGAAGTGACGTTGCACGGCAAAATCGGCCCCTGTAAACCCTTTTTAAACAAATTTCTTGAAATAAAGACCATGCACAAGTTTAGTTGCTTATTTAATCTTACTGGTTTCAAGTGAGTATCGTCCACGGAGGAAAAAATATTATTTCTAACTCTATGGTATCTTGTCACCTTTAAATATTGAAACGATCAAACTTCTAAGTCAATACATTTAAATAGTAGATTGTATAACAAGGGAGCAAAGTAGTATTTTTACGGCGAGGGCGCTACTTTGAATCAAGAGCAAAGCGAAGGATTCTAGAATAGAATCCCGAGCGTAGCGAGGGAAAAATAATTTGCTCCCGAGTTATACACTCTACTTTTCATCCCCTTTCTATGAGAAAATTTATTTCTCCCGAGATTTCGGGCGTAATAAGTTTTGTACGGCGTTGTTCTATAATATCTAATTGTTTCAAGAGTTAATGCATAGTCACTTCCTTAACTCGAAGTAGAACTCATATTATTTTGCAAAATACAACTTAAATTCTATGAATGATAATGTTCCAAATTCAAATCACTTTTATGGCCCGCTGCTTGGCCTTGAACAGAAAAGAGCTATTTTGCGCCCCGCTACAGTGACAGTAAAGTGACATTTTTCGAATAGAAGGGATGAAAAATATATTGTTGTTTATGTAGTCCCTCAATCCACATTTGTACAGAACTGGCAGTGCGCAAACTTAACTGTCACTGGACCGGTTTTTATTAAGTATATTAACATTAAATGGTCAATGTGACTCCACTAGGACCCGCCTCGGCGTGTCCCACGCTGGGCACTCGGTCAGCGTGTGCAGCTCCGTGTCCTCACTCGCATCACAGTGATGGCACTCCCACGGTGACTCCTTCTGGATCTGACGCAGGTATTTCCCGAAACACCCGTGTCCGGTGACCATCTAAGTCAGCCGGTACGAGAGTCTACCGTGTGGCCTCTCTAGCCAGTCCCCTATGATGGGTCTTACCACCGCTATTACGGCGTGCCCTGCGCGTGGTCGCCCAAGTCGCAGCTCCCACTCCGCTACCATGTCCCGGTGGTGTCGGGACTTCACGGCCCGAATTTCTTCAGGCGCAGGTTCCCGCTCCTGCTCCTGCGCAAGTATACCTTGTGCATTTTTTTATCAGTAAGAGTCATTGTGTTAATAAGCTTATTAGTATTTACGTCACAATTAATATTTAAGAATTAGATTCTTGATTTCTTATACCTTATCGTACAAATAATCCATTACTTATTAGATTATTACAACCTTATCATTAATGAATTAAATGATAAATCATAATTAACGTGATTTGGATTTTCCATATTTTTGGAACAAAGTTCCTTATCTCCCGTTGCGAAAGACGGAAAAATTAGGACCAAAAGTCCCTTTTTATCCGACTGCCGAAGGAAGGAGGGTAATTCTAAATATAATAGTTTTAAGCCGTGAAGGTGCAGCGTTGGAATACTTTTATTGTTTATTTATATAATTAACATTCATGTACACACAGCATTTGTTAAGAAAAACAGCCGGGTTAAATATTTTTATCGGTAACGAAACCATAACGCGATCTAACTTCCTTAGGAAAACTCCATCTAGTTTGGTTGTGTTGAACTAAATGCAACAACATTTATAATACAATTGTTAAACATGGTTATGATTATTGGAACGAATCAAAAACGGATCAAAAATGTAAATGTATTTAATTGACATACGGTTATATTTTATAGTAAAATAGAATGCTCAATGTAAATAAATAAATAATATACATACATACATACATAAACTCACGCCTGTATTCCCCGAAGGGGTAGGCAGGTGCTAGCACCCACATTTCACTAGTTTGTGTTTAGGTCCCAATGTAATAGGTGGCGAGCCTATTGCCATTAACCGGGCACTTATAAACCTGCGATAAATACACACATAACTTCGAAGAGCATCCTAAAGTCATTGGTGTGTGCCATGGTAAACCTGGGATCGAACCCGAGACCTCATCTCAGCAGTCCATTACCCATACCACTAGGCTAGCGCATTATTAAACCAATTTTTCTTAAATTTCTGTTTTTTCTTCAAAAAAAGTCTTAAGGTCCTTTCCAGTACATAAACTTAAACTTAAAGATATGACCCTACGCTGTTTTAAAGTTCACGAACCAATCTAGAGGTTTCAATTTAAATCTGTATAGAAAGTATGCATACTTGGTTAAAATATTTATTTCAAAGTCGTCTATTACTTTGATGCAGTTTATGAGTCCGTCAGTGTAATATATATATATAACTAGCTGTCCCGGCGAACTTCGTACCGCCAATTTTTTCCTACCCTCGTGGCGTCAGATCCCGTTCCCGCTGCACCATTTAGGGGGATGAAAAATAGATGTTGGCCGATTCTCAGACCTACTCTATATGCTCACAAAATTTCATGAGAATCGGTCAAGCCGTTTCGGAGGAGTATGGCAACGAAAACTGTGACACGAGAATTTTATATATTAGATTAGATATACAAAATTTTATTACAATTCCTTCACTAATTAATCGAAAGGAACTTCCTTCCACCCGGGTGTCCCCTGACACCTCTCAAATTTTTATATACCCATTTGTAATAATCTTTCCAACATTCCATATCAAGTACATACAGCATCACGATTTGATGTACAAAGTACTAAAAATGAACCTAATGCCTTGTTAATTTCCTTCCTGTTGACTGATTGCTCTGATGGTGGTACTTCTGATACAGCTATATAAATTTGCATATTTGACATATTTGACAAACAATTACCATGGTGTGTGGATTACTATTTCATGGTGTATATTATGCCAACTAGTTTTTAAATCAATCAATCAATCAAATCATTTATTTGCATAATACAGGTATTGGGATGGTACAATATACATTTATATATGTGCATAGGTGCGCTGTACTATAACCTCTTAGTACAAGGTGTGCAAATATTTACATGCAACATGACAATTTTGGCATTCATAATGATTAGAGATAGCAATAATTAAGTAATAATAATGAGAATTAATAATATAAGATTTAGTCATGTCAATATTAACAATGTCAAAATAATAAGGTTAAAAATTAACAATGTCAAAACAATCAATAAAGTCAAAATTAATAATGTCAACTAGATAAATTAAGAAGGATAATCACATTTACCTATGAATCAAGGGAAAGTAAAAAGAAGTAATTAAATACCTAATAACAATTAAATATTTTGAAACTAACAAATTATAATTTATCTTGGAGGAAGCTCTTTACGTCATAGTAACATTTGTCATTCAGTAGTATTTTGAGATTATTTTTAAAAGTAGGTACATTTGACTCTTTTATGCTTTTTGGCAGCTTATTATATATTTTAGGAGCCATGGCGAAAACACTGTCATGCATTAAAGTAGTGTTAGACTTACATAGGCATAATCGACTCTTGTCTCTTTGCATCCGGCCCGACGCTTCAGACGCCAAAACAAATAAGTTGGGATTAAGTTTAACAAATAGAGCCACCTCGAAGATATAGAGGGAGGGAAGATATGTTTAAAAGTTCTGAAATAATTTATGTGATTCTAAATAAGGAAATAAGCGTTTTAAGATTTTTATTTCTTAAAATGTGACTACTAAGTGCTGTAAGGGAAAGACTGCGGGTTCGAGTCCCGCCCGAGAAGATTCTTTTTCCTTAATGTATTCGATATAGTAAAGATATTTTCTTAGCATTTGTACCCCATGATTATAACGTATATTTTGTAGTCTGATAATGGAAAAAATTATCTTTTTGTTAAATGTAATCTATATTTATTTGAGAATTGTAAAAGCCAGGAATACTTGGAGGAATACGAGGGCTGGCTATAGAATACAAGTATTTTAATGATTATTGACACTAATGTTATTTTCTATTGTAACTATGCTGTTATTTTTAGCATGCGCTTTTCCTATGTTATTTGATATATAGAATTACTAAAATCTTACTTGTATACTATGTGACGGTACAGCGCCTAGCCAAAGCTGAGTAATTTTTGTTTTTCCGTATTCGACATGAAACTATGCCGAAGGTGCCAGCCCCCGCCCATTGGCGGGAGATATTAGTGCCCCTCCGACCGCACTGATATTGTGAATTTCATCCAGAGACAGGTATTTCTCCACTGGCTTTAGCCTTTCAATAAATACAGAGAATGTAACAACGAACGAATACGTTGATGTCAGTTACTTGTTTCACATATTTTCAATCGTACGTATAAATTCGGTTTACAAGTTACTGTACTTCACTGACCGGTTCCCGTACCGCAGGAGTTGTAATTCCTGATCTTCCATCTGACATATCTGGTTGCACTGATCTCTGTGCTTGAGGGAGCTGCACTTCGATGCTAGGTCCCCCGTGGGAATCGAACCTCACCCGGCCATAGTTATCCCAGATGGTTGTAATGAATTTTTTACCTAGTCGATCGTTTTTATGCGCGCTAGTCGTTCCGAGTGGTGCTCTCATCATAAATAACCCCGAATTCCTCGCACTTAGGGACATTGTTTCAATAGGTTTGACCCATAGGCCATTATTTGTAGTGTTTTATGATTTGCACATGTCTGGCTTTACATTTGTATAGCAAAACCATGTCCCTTTCTTGCAAAGTATAAGTGTCTATCTAATTTGGGGAATGTTTAACAAGCAACGATAGGCGCCAGACGACTAGGTATAAGTGGACGACTGCTAATAAATACCGAATTACTAATGCATTGCAGATGTACCTATTACAGTTTATTAATTCCTTATTGTTAAGTAATCAGTGTACTACCACAACTTTAAATAATAATTTTCACGCCGTATGTGGCAGTATTATGTAGTAACATAACATTATTGTATTATAACACCTTAATTTGTACCATATTCATGCTAATAAATTATTTTTGGATTTGGAATTTACGGCTATTGATTTGATAGTCCATACCGAATTTTACCGTACCCTTCAAAGTAAAGAAGTGCTCAAATGAAATAATACATTAAGTTCACCATCCAATTACCAACCGCACCTAGTTTGCTAAACAGTGAGCGTAGCTGGCCACGAGCGTTTTTATGAATGAACGCTAGTATCTATTCTGTGGTATTAGTATAAAAAGAAAAATACACGTGTCATATAATCTTTATTGGCTTACTGAGATTATATATTAGCGTGGATGAAGTCTAAGAAGGATGTAACGCGGGCATAGGCAGCTGGGGCACCGACCTCGCAACCTCGTGCGGAACCGAAAGATGTGACACCAATCTGTGAGTTGAAAACGTACAAATTATTAAATTAATTTTTACTCGTAAATTATTTATCAACAATTCTCTCGTTGTCATCGGTCCCAGTTGTCATACGATTATTACTGGTTGTTACTGGTGGTTGGAGCCATCCGTAGTTGGCCCACAAAAGTCCGATAAAAAAAACGATATCGTCAGTTGTTTGTGGAGGTCAGATGGCAATCGCTTTACGGAGATCATACTTAGACTGGAAAGCCGAACCCAACTGAGTTGAAAAAAGGCTTAGAGATTGAACATTATTTTTTAACAATTTAAAGAAATATTCAATAATTTTTTTGTTTGGGTAAACAAACAGTTACACAATATAATATTTGCTTAAAGTAGCTTGCACATATTAAGTTATAATTGTGTTCCAAACCACGGTCAACCTGGTAGAAACGTCAAGCAAATCAAAAGTATGTATTCAATTCAGATCGCGTTAATTCTCGTTAAGATGTAAGTTACTTGGTGATCAAACTAGACTATTCATCATCATCTACATAAAGACGTTAGTCCTGATTGCATCCGAGGCCACGGTGTCCTCGGAGCTCAGGGCCCGCCTTCCGGCTCTTCCTCCTCCACTTCACACGATCTTGGGCGTCCAAGGTAGAGAGACCGTTTGCATGCATGTCACTCTCCACGACGCCAAGCCAGCACTTCATGGGCCTACCTCTTCTACCTGGACTCGGTGGAGGCGCCATCGCCAAACTAGACTACTAGTTTTATAAATAACCCAGAAAGATAGAACATCTTTCACCATCATCTTTATCCAAAATTTGCAGGCCATTTTGGAGGCCGAGATCTAATGTTGTTGTTTTTATTGGTATGACGACTGCTTCGGAAGCGATCGGCATCTGAGCTCTCAACCTCAAATTGTGAAGTAATAATGGATACATAGAAACTCTTGATGTTGTACTTACCAACGTGGGAACACTGCTAATAATTGTAACGAGGGGTCCACCAGAATCCCCTTGGCATGTGCTTCGGCCACCTTCCCCGCTGGTGCAAATGTTAGAACCTTGCACGAGAATGGGGAAACTAAGACTACATAAGAAATTAGTAATAGTTTGCAGGAGTACGAATCTCTTGTGTTGGTCTAAGGTAATCGATGCACCTGCAATCAAAAATAAATAAAATATAGTGAAAAGTTACAGCTGAGTGACTATCTTTTTTTGTGTTTTTATCTGCAATCAGTCTCTTGACCATAAACAGATATGCTGGTAGCTTGTTACAATATCTCAGTGGAGATATCTACTTATTAGGTTGTGCAGGTCAGTATAGTATGGTATATCTTTATTATTGTGCACATCAATGATATAAACATGCGTTATTTGGTCGTACATCGTGGGTATTAACAATAGGCGGCCTTATTACCTAGTGGCAATCTCTTACAGGCAACCTTCTGCGGCGGAGTCTATCTTTAGGCAGTAAGTATGGTGTACAAAGTCTGTTTTAGGTACATGAGTACTTATAATATATATACATACCTGAATATACTTACATTCAATTTACACAATATACTTATATATATTATTGTGTAAATTGTATGTAGGTATATTCAGGTCAGCTAGGTAGGCACCATGTGCAGCCCAAGTATATAGGCCTTTCGTTTTAGTCTTTTAGTGTGGCTCTGATGTGTTGGTTAGCAAGCGCATTGGGGTGGTTTTCCAAACGTTTCTGGTACTTTAGGGCATACATTTGGATTTCTTCCTTCACTGTGTTCACCTGGAGGTTTCATGTATCTCGTCGTTGGTTAGAAGAAACGGGGCTTGTGCTATTGTTCGGAGTATAATGTTTTGCATCCGTTGCAATATTGAGATGTTCTGCAGCTACCTCACAGTTGTATTCCATACATCCAAACTGGCTTTAATTACATTAAAACAACCACAGATAACAAACTGCTAATCTATAAGACTATTCATAGATTAGCAGTTTGTTATTTGTGGTTAGTTTGCTGTTGCGTCCAACTAACCAGAAGGTCCCTGTACCGCAGTTTTAGGTTCTCCAAGAAACTAATATCTACGAGTAACAGATTGATGGCACTTTATGGAATCTCATACACATATTGAATAACACGGAATTTCAATACTTAAAACATCAATGTAAACCTTTGAGAATGCCGTAAGGCGAAACCGGTCAGGTTTAGAATTAAAATAAAGTCAGTGGAAAGGTACAAGTGTGTTATTCAACATGTTTATTATATTTTGACCTAATCCGTGTGGTGACAGATAAAGAATACAAGTATTACCATCCAATCTCCTCCGAAGGGTATCGTGAAAGGCGACTAATGGAAACATACAAAGACGATATCACTGCGAGAGAAGGACTTTGTCTTGAATGTATAACCCTGTACCAACCTGTCAGTGTAGAATCATTAGGCAAATCGACTATGGTGATGTGTGCTACTTTGACCTGAATGCAGACCTTCTTAACAAGTTAGACCGTCTTCTTAATAACTGCATTCGATTCATCTTTAACCTTCGTAAATATGACCATGTGTCCGCCTTCCGTTCCCAACTTAATTGGTTACCTATCCGTCATCGCCGTAAGATGCGCTGCCTTACAACTCTTTACAACATTCTTTATTCTCCTACGTCTCCTACTTACCTAACTTCTTCCTTCCAACTGTTATGTGCAAATCACAACAAAAATCTCCGCTCTTCTTATAACCGTCTCCTCTCATGTCCATCCCACAGAACTAACTTCCTGGGCTCCTCTTTCTTTGTTCAGTCTGTCCTTCTATGGAACGCACTGCCTTCTGAGATCAGGATGTGCACGACCCGGGATACGTTCAAGTCAAAAGTTCGGCTTTGGCTTTTCAAACAGATAGCTGAGTCACCTCAAAGTTAATATGTAGTATTCTCTTATTGATATATATTATGTTTGTAATGTATATGTGTATTAAATGTGTATTATGTTCATATCGATTGATATAAGTAGGTATATTATATTGTTTATATATGTTTTTATATAGTATATTGTTTATATATATATATATATATGTATGTGTGTGTGTATATATGTAGGTATATCTATTATGGATGTCATTTATTGATCTGTATGTATTATGGTACGTATTGCTCCAGTGCATGTAAATAATTAATTTTGATATTGTTTAAACATTACGTAAACTTCTTTTGTGCCTGCCTCGTTAGCTCTGCACCACCCTATGGTTGACTGGTAGAGAATGCCTACGGCATTAAGTCCGCCAATGTACTTTGTGCATGAAGTTAAATAAAAAAAAAAAAAAAAAAAAAAAAAAAAAAAAGTCTCCCAACATTGGGAGAGGCCTATGTCCAGTAGTGGACCGCGATAGGGTAATTGATTGATGTTTTAACGTAGATTTACTTACCATCATAATGTCTTCCGAATCCACTGGCTATGCATGGTACATTGGAAAACGTATTATTTACGTTGATACCGGACGGAAGTGCCACAGGAGAAATGTTGCCTGTGGACAATAATTAATATTAATAATTCATATCACATACGATTAATTTAAACATTACAATAATAACACAAAGAAAAGTTCTAGCAATATAGTCCATCTATCTATAAAAACATTACCCTTCTTCCTTGGGCAGTCGGGTGAAAATTCAAAGAAATACATAGGTTTGTATCATTGCCACTTGTAACTCTTACATACATATATATACTGACGTGTGTAAATCACCGAAGGGGTAGGCAGAGGTGTACTAGCACCCACGTTTCGCTTATTATGATTTTCGGTCCCAGGACGTAATAGGGGGCGAGCCTATTGCCGTCCAGAGGGCACATTGGCTTGGGGTGTATGTTTACTGTCGGATGGTGAACGACACCCACAGGAAGAGCTGGGGTGATCCTATTCTACTCCGCCGGGAATCAACACGGCATTAGTTAAGAATATCAGTGATAACCATTGATATACAAATCGTGTTATCGAACATGATATACAAAGTGTATATCAATGGCGTTAACACGTAAATAGCTTTTTTTTTCGTGCGGAAATAAAGTGACATTGTGTATATGTCATGTCGCAGACAACTAGCTTAATCAGCCGTTCAATTAACTGTCTAGGTCGTTAAAAAATCAGCGCCGTTCGACGAATGGCCCGAATGATATTCAGCCATATGGAATGTGACAACATTTAACAAACGGGCTGCCTAATGCTTAGGCCATTTATATATACGTACATAAAAACTCACCTGTAAATCCCTGAGAGGCTAGGCAGAGGTGTATTAACACACACATTTTCTTTTCGTAATTTCTTTTTATTCATTCACAGAAAATTCGCGATAAATTTATTGAGAAAGCTGCGCAATCCGACTTAGGTTAGAAGGGTGATGCGGGAGCTTCTAGTTGGTTATTTTTTACAATCATGCAGAAATAAGTAATTTTTCTAGCTGTTTTATAAAATGGCTGGGTCAGTTATTAAACGTCATCGACTCAAGCCATTTGCCTAGCCGTTTAATGAAATGGCTGATCGTCGTTCAGGCCGTGAATTGAGCGGCGCGGCTAGATATCTGCGACATAATATGCAATATAAGTCACGGTACTCATTTTTCATTGAGCCGCGTGCTTGATTACCAAATAAATGATTTATAAAATGCAGTACACGAAAATCAAACCCGCGTCACAATTGTACAACGGAACGTCGTATACATACCTGAACTTGATAAAGGAACAGCATTCGGCAGCCTTATAATGGCAACGTCATTACGGATTAGGGCGGGTGTCCATTGATCGTGCAAGACGACATCACTGGTGTCTGTTCTGTGGCCTCCACTGAAGAGCAGCAGGGAGCCAAGTACAACGGTGGTCATGGCTCCCTGATTTATGCCATCGAACCAGCAATGGGCCGCTGTTAAAACACGGTTTTCGCTGATTAGAGAACCACCGCAAACACCGGTACCGAGAATTTCATGATAAGTAGTAGCGAGACCGGCCTGCAAAATTGGAAACCTTCAACACTAATCGAAAACATCAGGAAAATGAATCGCTCGGGCGGGACTCAAACTCAACACGGCATTACTCAGTTGCCTAGTAAGGCATTCTCCCGCCCGAGCTATAATTATTTCCTGATATATATACTTAGCACACTGAAAGCTTTAATGAAATCATATAAACTTCAACCCTAAATTCTTTAATGCAAGACCGGGATTTATTAATTTGAAAAATAAAGATAATGTTTATTTTCAAATAAAAATTTGTTTTAAATTAAATGTTCGAGTACCGAATTTTGAAAGTAGGTATATTTCACAAAAATATATTCAGCTTGTGAGAGTGATGGCCGCTGACCCTTCGAACCTAAATTGAGCCAACCTAAGTTTACGATGAATGTAAAACTGACGCATGATTGAACCCCTTCTTTGGGGCCTAAGACAACCTTGCCCGTTAGTCAGTACACGTGCAGATTAATGGATGACATTTTTGTGTAGATTTTCCTTAAGAAGTTAGGGTTTAAAATGGGAGTCACTCAGACGATGATTAGCTAAAATACTATTTTACCTGGTAGGGGAATTGACCATGTACTGCTGCTTGACCACCAACAATTCTCTGACTGGCCATACGTTCCTCTGCTTTACGGATTGCCTCTCCTTTAGGAATCAGTTCTTCTGCAATGATACTATACGAAGCATCGCGCATCGGTTCAGGCACAATGTAGGCACAGGCAGCAGCCACCAACCCCAACAGAACTATCACCTTCATGTTGCACGGGTCTTTAAAATAACTGAAATGATCCTCATCACCTATTAATATAACATATTTTTATCAAACGGTAGGTATATTTAATCAGTTATAATCTTTTTTACAGCGGAATACCCATTATCAATTAATATAGGTACAAAAATAATCTCAGGACTCTAATTAAGTCACTATCAGCATTATTATATACTAGTAGTTGCCCGCGACTTCTTCATTAGATTCTGAAGCGAACTGAATAAGTAAGAAGAAAACATTCTTCGAGTAAAGAGCATAGCTACTGGTTAGTTTACAATTAACTGGTAAGTTTCACAATTAGCTGCAGTATATCATACCTCATCTAATCACTCGTAATAATACAATAGTGCCAAATAAATCGCTTTAAAGTGCATTTTAAAGTTGTTTTATTTCTATGAGTTTGCTAAGAAGTTCTGTTGTTTAAAGTAGTACTGCATGTCTAAACAACTCCTTTGTATCTACCATGTTACAGGATGGTTATAAATATAATATGGAGCTGCCTTGTAATTCTCCGGTACCCAAGGTCCAATACCAATGAAATTAATATATACCTAACTGAAAACTAATAAAACGACTACAAAAAGAATTTTTAAAATAGATAAACACCGGTAATATAGCAGACATTGCAATAATTGCTGATATCCTGATATTTATTGAAGAGTTCCGTAGTGTGTCTCCGAAACACGTCAATCGATCTTTACGAAATTTTATTGGGACCAGTTCGGAATGTATTTTTTTTGGACAATGAAAGTATTCAGGTACCACCTAATAGGAGGCGAGCCTATTGCCTGTCTTAGGCTGTATGTGTACTGTCGGATGGAGAATAGCCCTATCCCTTAGTCAACTTTTACGACGCTCACAGGAAGAGCTGGAGTGTTCCTATTCTAATCCACCGGGAATCAACACGGCCAATAAATAGAAGTTACTGTTTTAAACTTTTCCTTTTCCTCATTTATTCTTTTTACCATATTATCAGAACGTATTCGAGTTCTCCATGAAATCATTTAGGTTATAGAATAGCTACCCGAGCTTTTACTTCAGGACATCGGGAAGAATGTTGCTGGTAGATTTAAACCAGCTTAGTTTTGTTCGGCATTACTAATAATTTGGTGATTTCGATTGCTATGTCAGTTAAGCAGGAATATAAATATTTGTATTGGTCTAAGTGTAGTGCAAAGACACATTCTTTGTTTATCGCTGCCAAAAATAACTAAAGACCTTTCCTAAGCTCTAATATATCTGTGTACCGAATTTTATTGCGATCATCAAAGCGTAATAGACAGACAACGTATATAATAATAGATTTATAATATTATGGGCTAACACTGATAATAACAAAAGCGATAAATTATCCAGAATTATACCTACCAGAATAACGCACGTAGGTATATTTTTTAAAACGAACTCAATTGTGATTATAATGTAAAAAATGTTATGTACGCACGATTTGGCTGAATATAATTAAAGTTAATACAAAAGATAAGATTGCAACACTAATCACTCATTAATATTGTAGGATTTGATATAGAAGTAATTCCTAGTAGCAATTTTATTTAGGAATTCGTTAAAGGAGGTCTTTTATATTGCCATTTTTCGTGCAAATAATAAACGACATTAAGCAACAAATGAAAAGTCATCATTCAATTCAAGATGGCAAAGAACGCAAAGAATACCACGTAAATCTAAATTTAGACTACCAGTGACGCAACGAATTCCGAAAGAAAATTGCTACCTACTAGGATTTTTTTTTAGGTTCACCCCATAATTGAGCCATTTTGCTTGCAATTTGATAAACAATTTTTTACGTTACGTAGTCGTTTAAGCTACTAATTTACTAGATATCAAGTTTGTTTTGCAACACCATGTTATAGATAATTTTCAATAAAATTATCGATAAGAATTTCAAAAGAATCTGTTACAAATCTCCTTATTAATGGGTAAGTATACTTAGATTCATGCTCAATTTAATCATGACATTGATAGAATATATACTTTTACGGCCTTAAGAGATTTTCAATACATACTACACGCTTATCATTTACCTACACCACAACCAAAGCAACTTCTGACAGTAATTGGACATATTCAGATACGCAAAAAATGGTGCCTGTGTACCAAATGGCCTCTTTGAAAAATTTATGCTCTGCCGTTTGCGCGAACCATGCCCCTGGTAACAATTTTTATTTAATTGACATTATTGGACCAGAGTTACATCGATATTTCTTTGGAAGTTTCTGCACTTGCTGAAGAAACGAGTCGAACTGCTATTAGGAACTTGCCACGTTTTATAGCTATAAGTTTTGAACTAAGTTAATTTTTCAGAGGTCAGAGAAAATGTAAAAAGAATGAACAGAATATTATTATACTTCTCCTTCTTTATCTTTGCGTTAATCCCTGTCGCGTCCGAAGCCTTCAGCTTGGAGTCTGGTGCCCGCTTTACCAGTCTAACTGCGGATTTGGCTGAACTTTGATATATTCTATGAAGCAACTGCCAACTGACCTCCACAACCCAAAGGCGATATCGAATCACTGCAGCTAAACCAGTTTTTGGACTTTTGAAGGCTTCAACTACCCCTAACCACTGGTATGTCGGTATGGCAATGGGGCCAACGGCTTAACGTGCTCCCCGAGGCACGACCATACCTACGCAAATACCCATATTCATGCATACAAATATTTGCACTGAGCGGGGATGGCAACCACGCCTCCTGCGTTCACAGTTGTTACAGTTAACAGAATATTATTATATTATTTATTCAATAAAACTTTCCATAATTAAACTCTAAAACCAGTTTGACTAAAGAAATTACATGTTTTTTTTTCTGTGCGGAAATCCCCTCGGATACCCCCCCTTCCGGAGCCGGAAGGGGAGGTTATGTCGGACTCGAACCGATTAAAACCGCACGCCGACTGTGGGTCGTGGTGCTAGGTTGTCATCGACATATCCCTCGCACCCCGGCTGACCCAGGGCTAGCCCTTACGGTCTGGCCCTCCTCAGGAGGGGGGACAACGGTGTCCCCAACTCGCCCCCGGAATGGAGAGGCGCGTTTTTTAGCGCGCCGCCGCCGTAAAGAAATTACATGTAAGTAGGTACAAACCGTATTTTTACATTTCACGTTGCTATAGATTGAGCGCAAGCCCTTACCGTCAATTGGGTTCATGGATTGTAAGTTTGCAGTTGGATGAACTAACTATAATCTCTTTATATCGCCTTTTACGATACCCACTGGAAGAAACTATACATAATATTAGACCATAGTAAAAATGAATTCAGTTAATCCTTCAGTTAAATTGAATCTTCGAACAAATCATGCATCGACCTATACGGCCAGAGGTCGCTCATACTTAATCGAGGTAATCCATTTGGCAGACAAGTTTTAGAGAACTCCCATTTTTACTTGACCTCAGTGTTATCTAAAGAACATCAGGGTGATGCGGGTTAAGCGATTTGTTGTTAGGGATCTGCATTTTCTGGCTGTGTTTTATCAGGCCGTAAATTTCTACGGGTATCTGGCGAGACGTCAACCTTGTGACGGTTTGTGCAAAATATTTTGTGTGAAAAACTACCTACTTTATTATAGTTTGGCGACGAAGCTGGGAATATAGTTTACTTTTTTCGTAATAAAAGTTTAACGGCCTGTAGGAAAATGTTTTAGTACAAGAGTTTTGTAAAGAGAGCAGTAAATCTCGAATTTGAGAGCGTTTATTTCGGTTATAATTGAGATCTCGAGGTTTAAAAAGAAAGAGAAAGTTCGGGAGTAATGGTGGTTATTGAAAGAGGCCTATATCTACAAGTGAATATAATAATAAATATAATAATATATATATACAAATAAATATAGTTTAGTTACTTATAGCTAATTTTATTACATAATATCTACATTGTGTCATAAAAATATTGTAGTGAGGAACGTAGGTAATCTTAGTAAGATATTTTACTATATCCTTCACTAACAGATATTAGCATTTAAGTCAGGCTAGCTTAAATGATAATTATGCCTGATAATATCTTTTTTATTTGATATCAATAAATAAATGTTGTGACGGCAGCGCAAGTGTGACGCCTATATAGGCCATGGTAACCACTTTCCATCAAATGGGTCGTATACTCGAAAAACATCGGAAAAAATGAAATGCTCAAGTGAGACTTGAACTCACGACCTTTGCCTTACAGGGGGAATGCTCTTCCAACTGAGCTATTGAGCCAAACCTGAATCATTTCAAATTTTCCTTCTCTTTAAGGGCGAACTTTTTAGTTAGCATAATAAATGCTATAAAAAGTTTATTCAAAAATTAAGGTTGTATATTTATAGACCCGTATTCCGGAATGACACCCCGTATTCCGGAATGACACCCAGCCTAAATCTCCAGTCGATTTATCTGAAGACAGATTGTACAGGCATTAAGTCAAACTATCGATCTGCCTATACAATTTGTTATCAGATAAATCGTGATTCAGGCTGAGTGTCATTCTAGAATACGGGCCTAGTCTATCTGAAAAGAACTAGCTAACTGAAAAGTAATCGTGTCTGTACATTATAGATAGTATATTATGTTTTAAAAGATCTTGATGTGACTTAAATTTTACGTAAGTTTGATTGCAATCGATTGCAAAGTCGTGATAACCGATATCCACACGGACAGAGCCGAAGAAAGACCGGTTTATTACTAGTTATAGAACCACAGTATCACACATCCAGCTTCTTACAAGCCATTAAAATATATTTAAAGTCCACAACAAGCATACATAATATCATTTACCAGCTTTAGAACTTAAAACTTTAGTCGTACTTAAATATCAGTGCCTACAAACGCACCTGCGAACCGCAGAGGTCATAAACATAATACCACCACGTATGTTTACGGTCAAAGTGTTAAACTTGGAACACACTATGCACGTTTGGCTATATTACCAGCCTCTAGAGTGTCTACGTCCTAGTTTTACACTACCGTATTAACACTCGGCTTGTTGTTTTTTAATTTTATTAAACTTGCTAAGAACTAACATTTGCACGTTTGTTGAAAATTTTTGAGAACGCAAAAAGTTGACGGCGAAACTTTTTTGTTGTGGAAGTTCTTTTTAGTTTACCGGAATTAAGGCCACATTGTTTCAACTGCGGTTGCACGCTGGGGCAAGTAGGTCAACCGTTGCAACGTTAGTTACAAAACGCAATAGTAGATATTTAATTGCAGATGCTTCTCGTTTTAATTAGCTACTCGTACGCTAGTTAAATAAATTTAAATAGTAAATAAGAGGTTGATGGCAAGTCGCAGTTATCCCTACACTAGTCTAATATTTATTTAGTGAATATGTTTGAATTTTTATGTAACTACTAGTTAATTAACTGTCAATAAAATAGATGAAACATGAAGACATGTTATGATTAAAACTCGTTTCTAACTTGAAAATTGACCAAGTGAAAATTAACAAAACCAGAACTGTACTGTGACGTAACATATTCGTCGAGCTTCCAAACCAACGCAGTTCGTTAAAAATTTAAATTATTCGCTCTGTTCTGCAAAAATAAACATCGTCTAAAAGTTACCGAAAAGAAAAATATATAGAAAAACAGATACAACTCATCCTAAAAAAATAAGGACATTTAAAAAGCTGAGCTAAACAGCGAAATTATGCCATCAGTCACTGAACTCCTTTCGTTTTTAGCTCCCAAGTCGTGTCATTAACTTCAACCATTTGGCCCTTCGAGAGACCTCGTCGGCTAATTAATAAAAGTGTCGCAAAAAGTTGTCGCATAAATTGTGACACGGACACGCCCCTGACGTCACAAAACGTTTTTATATCTTTTTAAATGACACGCATAATTTTAAAGCAAGATTTCTTAATTAAATATCTTTGCTGTTTGTTTAGGGGTGTTTGTATATTTTATTTTTAAACAAAACTGTATGTGTACGTAATAAAATAACTCTTCTGTTCTTCATCCTAGTGTGAATCCCAGTCGTATCCAAAACTTTCACCTCCCGTTTGGGGTTTATTTTTTCAGTCTAACTCCGGGTTTGGCTGTAATAATATGATTTATCTATTCCTTTTCGTTACCTACTCAAAAGTTAAGAACACTTATATGGTGATAATGTGATGACTTCATTAGTCGTTTTCTACGTCATTTCTGGGGCGTATCTTACCGTTGCAATTCACAATTTTTTACAAACCTTTAAATTTTTTTTATTCTCATTAAAAACCTTCATGCGTCGGTATTGACACAAGGGTTGTAGCGAAAGTAAAGGACTATTAATTATCTTTTCATGACTTCACTAAAGTTGTCGCCTCTCGTTAACTGGCCCAAAAGGGCACTTTTGTAATACGTGATTCTAAGGGTTCTATTTATGTTTTACCTGTCTCTTGCAGTTGTAAACCACCCTTTAGCCAAGGCCTCGTCTGAGATCTTCAAATTTAAAGGTTCACGCAGGTTGTAGAATTTGATGTCGTGGTGCGATGGCTGCTGTCATGATGTGTGTAAATGACGCTTCAGAGTTCCTCTCACCGGTCAGAAACCAAAGACAGGACAAGTCAGTATAACTGCGAAATTAAAATATAAGCTACAGATCAAAGTTAATAATATTTTATGCTAGCAGAAAAGACACGATGTAGTAGTCGCATACCTACCTACCAACCAGCTTATTTTGAGAACTGGCGCTTTTGGCTAATATAAGACTTTCATCTAATGCGCTGTTAATTATACCCACCTACGATGTATATTTTGCTTTACACTTAATTACAAAAGTGAAAAAAATTATGCTTCCCAATCAGGCATAACTTGAAAAAGGTAGCTGGTATTGATTGGAGTTTTTATACTATAATAGGATCTGGTGCTATTATGCACCTTGCCTATGTTCAGCACGAATCGATTGATTATGTAATTTAAGATCAGGCTTTCAGTTGAAGAGTTTTTTTTTACATAACAATATAAAACAATATAAGTATCCATTCAAGTTCGAAAAACATCGGAAAAAATGAAAAAAAAAACTTCACCATTAAAGACGGATATAAAGAGAAGGAAAATTTGAAATGAATCAAGTTTGCCTCAATAGTTCAGTTGGAAGAGCATTCCCCTGTAAGGAAAGGTCGTGAGTTAAAGTCTCACTTGAGCGTTTCATTTTTTCCGATGTTTTTCGAACTTTAAAGTTAGCATTAAAAATGCTATAAAAATATTCAGTCAAGCATCCATTCAACCTTTATTTCTCTATTTATGTTTGTTTCGCATCTCTTTGACGGTTTATCTTAATACTTGAACGATTATGAGTAAATTACCTCACTATAAACGTACCTACTTGACCGGTCATATCTAACTTTGAAGTATCCACTTGAAAGATAATTAATACCATTTTGTATCTATTTATTAAGTATACTTTTCAGATACTTGATGATGAATCTGAAGTTCTTTAACAACATTAATTTTAATTTCAATTGTTACGTAATGCATTTCACTGATATACTCATTGTGACTATCATTTACACAACTGTGTTGTTTCTGTTATCTGTTATTGAATTAATTGTTGACTGATATGTACAGTAGATAGGTAGCTTCACGCCCAGGAACGCCGAGAACCGTAGGACGTAAAGAACGGAGTCTATTAGCTGGAAAGTAAACCCCGGGCTCCTCCAGGGTTTTATGTGCACCCGGCGAGACCCAATTGGAGATGGGTCAGGTGCAATTGAATTCAAACTTTGGAGGGAAAAATATTTATAATTAGGTAAAATATTTTCGACAGCCTTTTTATTCAGAAAAATATTTTTTTAAAGAATATTAGAGCCGAAGTTACTAATATTCCCTCTAATCCCTCCAACTAACGGTCGTTAGTGTTATGGCCGGGATTCGAATCCGGGACCTCTCGATCGTAACCCACTGACTCTTCAGTTATACTGTCCACCGTCCACTTCTTCTTCATCTTAGCGTTAATCCCAGTCGTATCCGAAGCTTTCAGATTGAAGAATGGGGTCCGCTTTACCAGTCTAACTGCTTATTTGGCTAAAATTCGATATTTACGATGCAGCGACTGCCATATGACCTCCACAACCCACCACAAATAGTCGATATCGAAGCATTACAGCTAGTGCTAGTTGCACTTTTTAGGGCTCCAACTACCCGTATCGACTGCCATAGATGTTCGTATGACAACCGCGATCGACGGCTTAACTTGCTCTCTGAGACACGACCAGACCAATGCAAATACCTATGTTCATGCATACAAATATTTGCACTGAGCGGGGATCGAACCCACGTCTCCGGTGTAGCTGCCGCGTTGACTACCGCTACGCCACAGACGTTGTCTGTCTGTCCACTGACCCGTGCCATTTATATCAGTTAGTTTTACAGTTCTGTTATGAATTAACCTGATGAATACTGTCGTACACAATAAATTATCATAAATTAATTTTAGTACTTACTAACGAGAGAATTGCGAGGGATCGCGTTAATCACGGTTGCCCGGTAATTGTTCATCGATCCTCCCTAGCCCCATTTCCAGTGTAATACCCCTACCGTACCCTATTCTGACCTGTCCTGCCATACCCCAATTATTACACTCGTAATAATTTACACCCTATTCAATTTCACCCTTTTGGTGTCTTTT
Organism: Eilema sororculum; assembly: GCA_914829495.1. NCBI lineage: Eukaryota > Metazoa > Arthropoda > Insecta > Lepidoptera > Erebidae > Eilema > Eilema sororculum. Next base: position 6,031,983 of record OU618545.1, on the reverse strand, counting down.
TATAATACTGGCAATGAAAAAGTTGGTATTCGTCGGTGGAATATAGAACCAAGAATTTGGAGTAAGATTTTTATTTTTTTACCCGGCTGAACCTAAGTAAGGAGGGTTATGTTTTTGTTTATTCGTATTGTATACGCTGCCTTACCATCCACACAGTTGTGATGAAACTTGAAAAACTTATTGCTTATAATTGAAGGGTAGAACTACAGTACAAATAATATGCCCCATAGAATGCGATTATTGGATTTCTTTGCTCCAATTTTCCTGAGGTTTAGAAATGACATTAACCCTTCAGTAAAGATAAATAGGAAAAATAATATTAAGTTTTATTAAGATAATTTATAAACTCAATAACAATTATGGTAATTAAAATAAAATAACACAAGGTACAGTTAACCTGTGCTAATCAAACAACCCACCCCTGATCGCTCTCGGTGCAAAAGTGCCCATAACACTTGCTGCATTACCACTTGCCACACATCTGATATTAATATATCTGCGAGTATACAAGCTCAATATAAATGATGGAATTCAACTCTATTATATAGATTGCAAAATAAAGATATAATAAGATATAGATTGCAAATAAAGCTGATGGAATATAATGATCTGAATGAAGAGAATAATTGGTAGGGATACCAATAAGCGATTCGTTTTCCTCTCTCCTCCAACAATTAATGAAAGGGTAAATCCGATGGCTTTAATAATTCAAAAGTCTTTTATAAAATTGATATAGAACAATATACTTACAATGAATTGATTTAATTTTATTTCATGTCTGTGAATTAAATCAGCAAATAAATTAGCGAATAAAGTAAAAGTAAAGTATAGTAAAATATTCTTTATTGTACACCAAAATAAACAAATTAAAAGAAAAATCATACATAAATAAAATACTGCACAATGGGCGGCCTTATTGTATACAACAATCTCTTCCAGGCAACCTTTGGATGAACAGGGGGTGGTTTTTTTTTTGTAATAATTCAAACCAATTCATAGACTACTTAAATCAAAATAATAATAAACCATTTCATACGATGATTTACATTCGCAATACCTAACCTTGCGCTTATAGAAATGCTAGTAATTTTACCAAATACCAGTAAATTAAAGATGCTGATTTTCTTTTACGTTAAAATTGCTATTTATACAATACGTGCGAAGTTACTAACTACGTGATTATATTAAAATGTCCCTTCTCTTAATATTCATAGCACTGTCGTTCTATCATCATCATTAAGACTGCCTAGCAAATAGGTTTCCTTCTGTACATTATGTATATCTGTGTGGCAGTAAGTCATTTATACAGACGAGTTGATAAACATATCACGTTTCGGTCCTCGTCACGAAATAATGTGAGGTCACTAAAATATTAGGGCAGTGACAGTATGTTGGTGTGACCCCAACTGGCACTAGCGTAACCAATTTCTCTTATTGATTTGTGATCAAAGATAATAATAATCCTAATAAAAGACCTTTGATTACCCAAGGTCTCCAAGCAATATGTAAAGGGATTCACCCTTCTCACCTACTTCTAGGACACAATCAAGCTACAATAATCCATACTTCCATACTAATATTATAAATGCGAAAGTAACTCTGTCTGTCTGTCTGTCTGTATGTTACGCTTTCACGCCCCAACCACTAAAATGATTCTGATGATTTTTGGTATAGGGGTAGATTAGACGATGAGAAACGCTATGGCTATGTTTGGTCGTGATAACCGACATCACACGGGTGGAGCCGCGTGCAATGTTAGTCGATAATATGTTCTCCTGAATATTTACTACTAGCATCAAACGCGGTTTCAGCCCCGTAACTCCTGATTAGAATAAGGTGATAGATAGTCGCTAATATTACTTCCGAATAAAATAGTTTTCGAATGGTGGAAGAATAATTATTAAGAAAGATTTATTAGTTTCAGAGTTTAATAATTACTAGCTATTGCCCGCGGCTCTGATCGCGTGGATGTCGGTTATCGTGACCAAAACATAGCCTATTTTATTTCGTAAGGTCTATTCTATCTCTGTACCGAATTTCATATTTCAACAAAATCAGTTTCGTGGTTTAGGCGTGAAAGCGTAACAGACATACAGACAGGGTTACTTTCACACGTATAATATTACATAGTATGGATCAATAAATCTTTCCTCTTTATAAAATGCTATTAATAGTATATATGAAGTGACTTTTGTCCTATTGTTACAGAATATAAACGCAAGCACTATCTGGCTGTGATGTGCTGAGCTGCTTACGTCATGGCGTGGTGGCTTGCAGTTTTGCTGCTGCATCTCGCAGTCGCAAGCGCGGGCAAGTGTACTACGTAAGTAATTTATGTAATATGATACAATGTTTAGTACTTTATTTATTTATTTTATTGTTTACTAGCTTTTACCCGCGATTTCGTCCGCGTTGAGTTCCGAATAGAAAGGTTTGGGGCACACTGCTCCCGCGACCCAGATGAAGTTCCTTAAAATTTCTGTAAGCCTGGTACTTCATGCAAATGTACCAATGTAACAGAAACCCTGATCCCGTGACCGCGACCCACAGCAACCTATACGGTTAACGATTCTACTCAACCGATTGCAATAAAACAAAATGTAAAATTTTAAGCCTGATCAAGACCTATGTAATAAAAAAATCGCATCAAAATCCGTTCAGTAGTTTTTGCGTCCATCGCGAACAAACATTTTGCAATTTACAATTATTTACTAATATAGATTTATTAATTCATTATTATTGTTGTGTACAATATGAAAAAAATTATAAAAAATAGCAATATCATACAAATGTTGTAATCAAGGTTTAGTCCTACTCCAGTAAACCCGGAAGTGCACAGAGGAATAGCAATCCAATAGTTTTGTATTAAGTATAGAGATAATTATAGTATCTTGCACTGTACAATATATAAAGTAAAATCTATACGATGGGAGTCAGTTCTAAAATCTTACCTGATAATCACAGCCATGACATCACGACCGTATTCAAACAAAACTATAGCTACAAACTAACGATGCAGATTCGGTATTTCACAAATTAAAAAGCGAATTAACCTAAAGAGTATATTTAAAACAGTTCCACATTCAAAACTTACACTTTCAATACGAACGAAAAGTTTAAAAAGGGCCCTTAACCTTTTGTGAAAGGGGCCATGTTTTGTTAAATAAAAAACATACTCGGCGTGTTCCGACACTTGTGTGTTCTCGGTTTCCTGGTTCCATTGGGGTAGTGGGGCGCCGTGCAAACGGGGGAGAGTGAAAACGTGTCAAGCGTCACACGAGCACTGACGACGTGCACCTGTTAGCGTGAGTATTTAGTTTGTGAAACGTGACAGGGCACAAAATCTTGCAGTCATATAAGGTTTAGTTTACTTTAAAGTTTACTAGCTGGCCTGGCGAACTTCGTACCGCCAATTTTTTGCGGCATGGCGTCAGATCTCGTTCCCGCTACACCCTCTACTATAATAAGCAATATTGTACATATGAACCTTCCTCTTGAATTACTCTATCTAATAAAAAAACCGCATCAAAATTTGTAGCGTAGTTTTAAAGATATAAGGATAGATAGGGATGGACAGACGCGGCAAGCGACCTTGCTTTATACTATGTAGTGAGGAGATAGTGGTGATGATGATGATTTAGTCTATAGGATGTTTAATTTTGGAAAATGAGAAAAGGCTGTAAAGTAGTACTACTATAAAAGACAGGTTTTGAATTTTACTTCCATTCAGTGCGAATATTTGTTTGCTTGTTGAATGCAGTCTACGTCTTTCTATACATAACTAACTTTTGCCAGCGGCTCCGCCCGCGTAGATGTCGGTTCCCGGCAATTATTCGAATTTTTCTCGCCGTGAAAACCTTCCCTGGACTTCCACGAATAATTCAAGACCAAAATTAGCCAAATCGGTAAAGGCGTTCTGGAGTTATATCGTCAGGAAGGAAAACCCGATTTATTTTTATATAGTAGATAGGAATCTGCCACTTTTACTGCTACTTTGAGAGGATATGAAGTAAGAAGATGATCAAATTCAAATTGTGTCGTAACAAAAACATCTATAACAGATATTATAGAAATTCAGCATAAAATAATTCAAATATAGTTTAGGAACATTGTTTGAAGATAATCATTTTTCAAAATACCGAAGGGACGTAGCACGATTTGCAAACAAAGAGGGTCTTAGCAGGGCTAATTTTGTTTCGAAAAGTCATTGGGTTAATGTCTTTTTAACTTCACTGGATTATCAAAGTATTGATACTGCTCTGAGACTAATTGTGAAATGACAACGCCTTAAGACTGGAGAAGTACCTTCCTGCCTACATAAGCCCACAGGTATGTGTAATAATAACAGTCGATCATTAAATGAGTCGACACATAGGTCATCGGATGTTATTTGTGATGACTGATTAGACCTGATATCGTGGTCTACTGGTTTAAAATGGCATAACATAAAGTGGCCGCGTGGTTCCTGGGAGAGTAGAATTAGGCCACCCCATCTCTTCCCATGGTGTCGTACAAGGCGACTAACGGATAGGGCTGTTTAACCTCTCACCAACCTCAGCTCGTTTTTTTTTGTAATATACTTCTGCAGAATCTATAGTTTGCTATTTAAACTGTTTCAGATGGCCATGACTTATTATTCTCCATGCATTTGCCAAATTGTGTGGTTGTAAATTTATTGCAGGTTTTAACTACGACCACGCACTACCAAATAAGATGAGATTCAACTAAAATCAGTTATATTTTATTCCACTTCATATGTATTTTGCTAATTGTTCAAATAATCGCGAACACCAATGACACAGTCAGTGAAATAACGAATATAATTCAGTTATTACTCATTTACTTGAAACTCGAGTAAAATTAACTGTGTATTGTATTTTAATGAAATGAAAACATTGTTGAGGATATTGTTAACGATGATAACTGACGTGTTTCCGTAGTTAATGATTATTTTATACGAAACCAATCTCTCGCCGCAGGAAATATTCGCAAGTAATTAATTTTATTTGGAAAACCACTGTGTATTTCATAACGAAGTCTTGGTGACTATAACTGGAAAAAATGCACAAGTGTCAGTAGCTTTGCGGCTAAGGAGTCAGCCTTACGATCGAGAGGTCTTGGGTTCCAATCCTACAACTCTTAAGGGAAACAATAATTTAGCTTAGCTGGAACTGAAAGGGTTTATAAGGAATATTAGTAATTTCTAATTTATAGGTTACTAATAAACCAATGATTCAAAAAAAAATGTTTCTTAAATTTTGACGTTTGAATAAAATTTCGAAGTATTTATGTATAGAAGTATTTAGAAAAATTAATTGCTCAGGCTTGGCTCAATGGCTTAGCCGACAAGAGCACTCCCCTTGTAAGCGAAAGTTCGCCGGTTCAAACCCCGCCTGAGCAATTTGTTTGTTTGTTTTAAATTTAGATTCACAAACCTAGTGTTGACAAAATAAAAATGTGTTTCTTACGTACCTAGATTAACAGCACCAACCTTATCAAATTATTAACTCACATTGATACAAATTTGAGTCTGTAGTAGGTACTGTAGAGTTATTTACTCTGTTTGTGTCAACATTGTACTAAAACAGCGTTGCTTATAGGACGCTTGGCATCACGAAATACACAGAATAACAGCAGTTTTGCCTCGTTTTGTTTGCTTTGATGATGACACAACGTTTCTTTACTTCTTTGGTATTTTAGAATCCAGATATACGATGTATCTAAATGAATATTCACTTAACTAGAACCACAGAAAAGATAATAGTAATTTAATTTAGAATGTTTCCCTGGCCATACAGAGGGGAAACGCCGCCAGCCTGATGGGCACGTTTGGACGAGGGGACGTAGATACGACCTGATCCTCCGGATCAAAAATTTAAATGTATTTATTAAACATTATATTTAAAATTGATATTTATATATAATATCCAATAGAAAAATAAATCAATTTGTACAAGTCATTAAGTTTCAATAATAGAATGAAATTGTCATGAATAAAGTTCTTCATAGTACTCTAGAACCTTAAACTAAAATATCTGTTGAAAGGTTAAATTATATAAATGAACAAATCAATGAGTGAATTAATTTACCTATGCAAAAATAAAATTTAAAAAAATAAGAATGAAAAACCGTGTTGGATCCCAGTTGGCTCTTCCTGTGCGTGTCGTAAAAGGCGACTAAGGGATAGGGCTGTTCTCCATCCGACAGTAAATATAATATAGTCCAAGAAAAAGGGCCCGCTGGACGGCAATAGGCTCGCCCCCTATTACGTCATGGGACCAAAATCATAAGTGGTGAAACGGGGGGCTAATACACATCTGCTTACCCCTTCCGAGACTTACAGACGTGAGTGTATGTATGTGTGTATGAATTTAATTACTTTTTATTTTATTTTCATTAATATTTTTTGGCAACCAGTTTCGAAATAAGACAAAAATATTTTTCATTCGAATCTGGTTTCAAACCATGGTTTCGTACGTGGCCGAAGCGAATATTTCAGCACCACAGTTCAATGGTAGGATGGTTTTCTCACCTTTTCTCTCTTACTTAATAAAACTTGCTTCAGTCATCGTTCCCATGATTGATGGATCCTTGCTAATGATTTCGCTAAGAACACTTCGTATCATTCCGTTGGCGTCTCATTATAATGCCCCGAATGTTCTGCTTACACACGGAATAAGGGGAGCTTAATGTCCGACAGCTGATCTGAGTGGAACGAACTGGGTTTGAAATCAGTTATTTGTTTGAAATAAGGAAGAATTTATTTAAAAAATGATATAAAATTGTATGAACCGTGGCTTATTTCTTGAAGTTTTTAGTGATTTCTTCTAACGTTTACGCGAATGTCACTCATTGAAATAAAACCACTTTTTACGTCGGGTTAAAAAGTAATAATAACAAATATATCGCGATAGAATCCGTAAAAAGTGGTTTTATTTCAATTTTTAGTGATTGTTTGCGGTGACAGTTTAATTAATAGACTACATCAAAAATATGCTTTTTATAGCACTTACTATAACTATAAAGAAATTACTTAGTTCGTGGCTATTAAGAAAATAATAACGGGAATTAACGCGATCATGGTATAGATACGGATATACTTTGGACCATGGAACGCGAGACTTTAAAAGTTAGTTTAAAAATGATCTTAATGAAGAATAATAACATGAACTTTGTAAACAATGCTATAAAAGTATTTAAATGTATTAAAGTTACTTTAAAATGTTATAAAGCTAACAAAAATAGTAATCACAAAATCTATGCTAGCACGGGTATAATTTATTAGATATACCCCTAATGACTGTTTTCCATTTCACTTGGTTACGCGTCGCAAATTTTATCACGATGAATCTTTACATTTCGACGTGCTCTTTGAGTATTTAATGTATATATCTACAGGTTGCTCCATTATTAATATTATCCAAGAATTTTATAAGTAATTTACGCTTGGAGCATCTGGATAATGAAGTGTATTTCCAACCCCATAAATCTTATTATTTCCTTTTTTAGTACCTATCATAAACTGTACTTTGAAACCATGCCAGTGAGTTTCTACGAAAGGAATAGCAACTCCGTAAAATATAACCATTACAATGCATAAACTAAGTGATTATGTATGAACGAAAATATTATTAATGTAATGTAGTGTACCTAACTTATTATTTATTCGATATTTTTGTTAACTTGCTACACTATTGCATTGGGTACCTTACCTATGCCTGTAATGATAGATGTAAGCTAGATAAAATAAATAAATAAATGTTTAAATAAATTGTGTCCATCAACTATAAGAAATTGTAAAAACATAAACCATTATGTAAGAAGTTGTATATTGGTACTCAGAGTTCGTGTTTTTCCACTAGAAGCTATTCCGCCTCCCCTATCAACAGAAAAATCAAATGGAATAGTGGCTCTTACTTTTTATTCTATCGACACAGTACATTCTGTCGTCAAAGATACCTTTGTATAGAAAATATTAAAATATTTATTTTAATTTATACTTTCAAACATCGTGGCGATCTATGCTCGCTGTGATCATCACTTCACAAAAATAAAACTTCTATCAATTGGCATCAGCCTGTATAAATTCTGTTTGTCACCCGTTACACAGAGCGCCTTTACATTCAAAATCAATTAATCATTTTCCCTCGCGGTAATAAAATTTACTACTTCACGTCACTCCGGCGGAGGGCTTAGAAAACTCGATTTATTTTAGAAAGTCATCTATTTAATTGAGGCAACTTTGCAACTTCGTGAAAGGGGATGGAACGAGAGGGATTTCTAAAAGTTTCCCCTATAAGTTTTTTATTGTTAACGACAATCCTTCTGAAGTTTTTTCTTTTGGTGGTGTGTAAGCTTTGATGTAAGGGAGTGTACATTTAAGCGATGGTGTTTTAGGGAACGACGATGTCTTTTTTTTTTGGTGAAAAGAGTTTCAAATTCTTTTTTTAACGAATTCAAGTCGTAAATTAGGACTTGGCCGGTCAGGTCCCCCAATGCTTACACCTTTCATGTGTCTGTTTATTTAACGTTTATCGAATACATAAACATTTATTGAATGTCATATGTAGATACTTCAACACAGTTGACAGCTCCTGAAATCAATTTCTTCTTTAACTACATCATATCAGAATCTATCCGTAATCATAATAAATCGTTCGTATAATGATAGCTGAATTAGCTGCGGAAAATTACATAGTTAACGTGACTCTCATATAGGTCTAATGAGTCACTAATGTACAGTATCTGCCACGTATATAAAGGTTTATGCGACGGTAATCAATCAATTACTGGTTAGGATTGTATTGAGTTAATGAAGCTTGATTGATTAGAGCTTATGGTACATAGTTCAATAGTGATGATTAATTCACACTATGTTAAGATTTCAGATAGGTATAGTCTCCAATTAGTCCTTTACTCGAAATAATCGAGTCGTTAGGTATATAGCTGGCAAAACCTAAAGTTTTTGTGACATTAAAAACCAACAGGCATCTAACATAAAATACTGATACAAATTTGTTAAAAATTGTCTCACTTAAGCCGAATCCATACTAATATTATGAATGCGAAAGTAATTCTGTCTGTCTGTCTGCCTGTCTGTACGTTACGCTTTCACGCCTAAAATACTGAACCGATTTTGACGAAATTTGGAATAAGGGTAGATTAGACCTCGAGAAAGGACAGTTAGACTATGTTTAGTCGCGATAACCAAAATCCACGCGGGTGGAGCTACGGGCAAAATCAATTATAATATATACGAATGCATTTTTCAGTACACAGGCTGAAACATTTCTCAGCCTGTGTATACATCAACCAAACGAAGACGAACGAACACAAATGAGGTAGATTCGTAAATCTTATCTCCCAATCAGTCTTTATTATCATTACTTACATCATTACATTCCTCTAAATAAAGTTCTAATACGACCGTAATGGTAAGGTTCAGTATCGTTTCCTTTTTATTATAAACACGCGTCTTCAGAAATAATTATCTTCTCGCTCCGCTGAATAACAATTTTCTCGTATGAAGGCAAACATAAGAATCTTCCTTCGAGGAATTGCGTACCATTTGTCGGTGTTTCTCCATACACAAAAATATTATTTAGTTTATCTGAGGTATAGAGAATAATAATGCAAATTCACTTACTGAGAAATTTATTCATGTATAATGCTAATCTGTATCTTGCGGCCGTGAATCGTGAAAGAACAACTTTAGTATTATTACATTATAATGTTTCAGACTTCATATTTAATTCCAAAAAAACGTCGTTGCCATTTACCAGTCATATTTTTTAATGCCGTTAAAGTTCCTTAATAAAAACAATTGGTCTGGTTATAAAAACAGCCACCATTAAACAAAAACAGAATGAATTAATTACTTACAGGTATGACTGGAGCTATAATGTGGCACTTCAGTACTTACATCGAGATTACAAAAGTATTCGTGCAGAAATAATCAAAAAGATTAAATAATGACTACCAAATGATATTAGCATACCCATACATAATACAATAACTCCCAGTTAAAACACAACTTAAGTGAAGAAATTAGATACTCCATATCAATTAACCACGTCATAGGAACATCAAGGATTATATATTCTGTGATCAAGGAAGAAGGAAGGACCTGTTATTGTTTTCATGTGCACAGCCACACCATCGATAATACTACTGCATAACATACGACAGAAACACATGATAAGGTTTCCTGTACAATCTGAATATTTTGATAGGTATAATATATGATATACCTATAGCTAATCTATGCAATATATCCATGTACTAGCTTTTGCCCACCGGCTCCAACCGTGTGACAAAATATAGCTTTTGTATTAATGCAGGGTGTCAGCTAACTCCATACGACATTTTTATAAAATCCCTTCAGCCGTCTAGACGTTAAAGAGTAACAAACAGTCATCCATACTTACAAACTTGCGCGTTTATAATATTAGTTGTAGGATGTATGAGAAAGAAAACAAATTTTAAAAACACACTGAAAATTGCCAGGTTCAGTAAACTGTGGTCGATAATCATCTGAAAACCAATAAGATGCAAATTTTATGGAAATATAGGCAATAACCAATGTTGACAAGAGCTTCGCACCTAAATTGAAGTGTCTTACTCGCTAACATTATTATATTGATGATGTTTTAGACAGATAGATATATTATGTATTAATCTACAGAAAACGCCACTTAGCACTTTACATCTTATTCGAAATAGAATTAATTGGTGTCACAAGGTGTCATTTTATCGCTAAGATCGATCTTTGCATTTCAATACATTTATTGGCATGATAAATTTATGTTTTGATGGCATATCAAATAATAAAATATAATTTTGGACTACTGGAGCGCGGCGCATACCACCGAAATGAAAATGTTACGATGGTCAGCCGGAGTTACAAGGCTTGATAAAGTACGGAACGAGTACATCAGAGGCTCCTTTAAGGTAGCGCCAATAGCTGATAAGCTGGTGGAAAGTCGTCTGCGCTGGTATGGACATGTGATGAGGCGGGACGAAGAGCACGTAGTGAGGAAAGCCCTAGCTATCCCTGAAAATAAGAGAGGCAGAGGACGCCCGCAGGCCACGTGGTGGACAACCGTCTCCAAGGACTTGGAACGGGCTCAAATTGACAACCAGACAACCCAAGATAGACAGTCTTGGCGACTTAGAACGAGGAGGGCCGACCCCAAATGAAATGGGAAAAGGCACGGCAGAAGAAGAAGAAGAAGACTGGAGCGCGGCGCATCAACTGGCATGCTCGCCTAACCAGTATCATCATCCGGTCGCATCCAAAGCTTCCAGGAGTCCGTTCCTCATTTTCTGGTCTAACTGCTGTAGTAGAATTATCAACAGGGTAAAATAAATGTATCATTGACATTAGTACACAAAGAGTCATCATCATCATCATCATCCACATAAAGACGTTAGTCCTGATTGCATCTGAGGCCACGGTGCCCTCGGAGCTCAGGGTCCGCCTTCCGGCTCTTCCTCCTCCACTTCACACGATCTTGGGCGTCCAAGGTAGTGAGACCGTTTTCACGCATGTCACTCTCCACGACGCCAAGCCAGCACTTCTTGGGCCTACCCCCTTCTACCTGGACCGGTTGGGGGTGCCATTGCCAGACATGTTACCCACGTAGCTGGGCGGTTTCCGCAAGACGTGGCCGCACCAGCGGAGGCGGCTCTCTTGCATTTTATCTGCGATGTCACAGACCTGAAGGCTGCCGCGGATGCGAGAGTTCCTCACGCGATCTTTACGCGTGACTCCACACATCCACCGCAGCATTTTACAAAGAGTATCATTACAATAAAGATATGATTCAAAATGTAACGCCACAAATACGCGTAATTCATTAAGGCTTCTCAATGGTCCCCTTTAACCGTATCGAAGTTTAACAAGTAATGTATGTACTGCATGCGTCTGCAGTTGTCTTATGCGAGCGGCTTCAAAATCATACCATAATTCCAACGTTTTGGTTGCTTTTCAGCACGTGAAGATAAATTTATATAATAATTTGTCTTTCCTCTTCCGTACACACTTGTCACTAAGTAGTCTACTTCTGACTCTCTCCTCTCGCGGGTCTGCTGGAAGAGATTCCTATAAGAAATAAGCAGAGCCTCTGTACAACTGTTTCCACCTATGTATCTGTGTTTGTTCTTGTGTGTACAAAATCCATACTATTATTATTAATGCGAAAGTAACTCTGTCTGTCTGTCTGTATGTTACGCTTTCACGCCGCAACCACTGAACCGATTTTGATGAAATTTGGTATAGGGGTAGATTAGACCATGAGAAAGGACATAGGCTATGTTTGGTCGCGATAACCGACATCCACGCGGGCGGAGCCGCGGGCAAAAGCTAGTAATTAAATAAATAAATAAATAAAAAAATATTTTCACAAATATAAGCTGTTTGTTAGAATTCTTTCTCGATAGATGTTACCCTGCACCTCTGATTGGAGACTAAAAGCCGATAGTACTGTGACAGCCTAAAAGCACCCATCGGCTAGGGAGTAGCCATAAGCCGATTATTGGTTTATTCCAGCTTTGAAACCCACACGCCTCTCCCAAAAGCATTGATGTTCGACATTGAAACGAAAATTGCTGACGTGTGCTGTCGACTTTAGTAGAATACTTTTTGTTTTTTTTATACCACTTGTTCTGAAAGATATCTAGATGACAAGATACTATTATAATACTGGACTTATCATTATTTACAGATTCTTAAATAAATCCTATAATCTAATACGAGTAAGTTGTAATAGATTCTTAGCTACACAGTTATACGCGCTACAAATCGGCGTAAAAAGCCCCTACTTTTGTACAAGTTGATATATACAAAAATGTGCATCCAATCAACTGCACACATTGACAGTTTATAATAATATAGACATTAGTTCACTCACACATAACGAGTATTTATAGTAGTTTTTTGGCGAATTATTAATTTACTAACTTCTTTAACATCGATAAATCATTCTAAATTAACTTTATATTAAATAAAAAAACAGAATTTATATTTACAGTCTTGATTATTTTCTTTTTTGTAAAGTAAAATAATAAAACCAAAGACATTTCAATGGGCTGTCGATGTAAAGTCTTCAGGTCACTGGGCTCGAGGTGGCGGGATGAGGAGGGGGATGGCCCAGCCAAGGCGCCAGCACATGAATAATTCATCAGAGCGTAATGAGCCGCAGGCAAGTCTTCAGTCACGGTGTACTGAAAGAAAACTTTAGGTCGACCTTAATGATTTTACGAAAAATCCTTTAGACAGCTCGTTGAATTATTCCCATGGCGAAGATTTTTAAAAGCATTTTTAAAGTATCGATATTAAGGGTTAATTTACTGTAAACATATATTTTTGGTTTTCAATACTTTCAGTTAGTTTTGTATTCATTAATCTGTTTTGTGTGCATCTTTTTTTATACCTAATACGGTATGATAATAATCAATATCGTAAATAAATATCTTATCGTTCTTATTAATATCTCATTGGGCATAAAATATAAAAGTGAACATTATTATTCATAATTCTTAGACTATACACAAACTCTATACACAGTTGGACGCACTACAAATCGGCATAAAAACCACTTCTTTGGTACAAGTTGTCATAATATTATTCAAAATTCAAAAATCATTTATTCTGCATAGACCATTAAATCGGAACTTACAAAACGTCAACATAAAGTAAATATTAAATACTAGTTTAGCAAATGGACAGACCTGAGAAGACTCTGGCAAGAAACTCAGCGGGCATTTTGTTTTTGGTCTGCATGTGCATCCAATCAACTGCACACATTGACAGTTTAAAGTACTATATTGACATTGGTTTACTCACATATAACGCGTATTTCTAGCCGTTTTTGGCGTTGTATTTTATTAGAAAAACTGTGTCTGTTACAGTAATGGTCTAAGTATTTTCATATCTAAGTCTCTCAACACCTTTTTTGATACAACTTATTTATTTATTTACACTTTAAGCAAGTTGTACTTAGGCGGACTTAATGCCTTAGGGATTCTCAACTTAGGTGGCAGACAAGCACACTGCCCACCTGATGGAAAGTTACCTTGGTCTATGGACGTGTGCAACACCGGGGGAATCACACTCATGCTGCAGACCCTGTATGAACAGAAAGTTTTTGTGCCGTCAGTACAAAAGACAAAGCAGGAGAAGCCTTTGGTCTTCACATGACAGCACAAATACTCTCTAGTGAGTTCTCGCTACCCTACTTAAACAAAAAAACAAAATATTATATTAAATTGGAACAATAGCAAACTCTGAAGAATACTAATAAAAGTATTGGGTGGTAAATCGCTGTATAGGAGTATCGTTCAGTCAGTGAATATTGAGGATAGGCACCAGCTGTTGTCCTACGTGCTCCTTTCTCTGCTCAGTCGGTTTCTAATAACGGCACAAAATATTATACAGAAGGTTTGATAATATGAATCCTAGATGACAGCTGCTGTTGTTCTTATTATGATTCGTGAGGTAAAATAAAATTTAGGCACGAACGCAAACCAAGTTAAAAAGAAAAGGTACTAGGATAAACTTATTTTTATCTGGTATTTTCACACTAGTACTTATTTACGTTTGAAATATTAACAGACGACATTATACAAAACTTATTTGTCAGCATTAATGATTAATTTGTGATTATCAAACTTTTGCTAAGTTCAGTTAAAACAAAATTCATATGACGTAATAAATGAAATTATGTGAAATGTAAATGAACAATTTAGCTAATAAAATTCTGTCATTCATGTTTTGGAAAATCATTTTCCGCCATTCCTTTAGATTTCATAAAAGAGAAATAAAAACATAAGATTTACTTATTGAAAGTAAATAGTCGGTGAACTAACTTTTAAACTCTCGCGTTCCATGATGATAGATGATACGGACTCGACGGCCTGTGACCACGGCTGTTGGGGCCTAGTCGAAACGTTAGGCAAATCAAAGGGTACGTATGTACCTATACCATGATCGCGATAATTCCCGTTATTGTTATTAAATAGTACGTATATTACAATCAATATGTACTAACTAGTACCATATCCAATCCATCTAACTAGTACTATATTCAAACCAACAACAAATAGCGTAAATCCAGCCATCTTCATATAGCTTTAAATTTTCTTATAAGGAAAAATCTGCATTAAGAATATCACGTATCGACCATTACCATTCCTATTTATTTGTAGCGGAACATTTCAACCCGCGTCAAGTATCGGCGGGCAACAATGGAGTCACGAACGAACACCACTTTGCAGCCACTGGACCTAAAATATAAAATATTGGCAGATTTGTTTTTCTTGAATATGTCAACTCACGAAAAAATATACCGCTCTGTAGCGGTATATTTTTTCGTGAGTCCAATTTTAAGTACTACGTTTATATTCATTTTATATGTCTATATTTACAGTGGAACCCAAACAGGTTTATGCTTTAGACAAACTTATTTCAATCTTTAAGCGTCTTCCGGGGGCGAGTTAGGGACACCGTTGTCCCCCCTCCTAAGGAGGGCCAGACCGTAAGAGATGGCCCTGGGTCAGCCGGGGTGCGAGGGATATGTCTATGAAAACCTCACCTCCGGCCTAGCACCAAGACCCACAGTCGGCGTGCGGTTTTAGTCGGTTCGAGTCCGACATAACCTCCCCTTCCGGCTCCGGCAGGGGGGGTATCCGAGGGGATTTCCGCACGAAAAAAAAAAAAAAAAGGTAGCTTAGTGGTTAAGGAGTCGGCCTTACGATCGAGAGGCCCCGGGTTCGAATCCTAGCCGTTACACTACCGACGTGAAACCATTCCTAGCATAAGCAATTTAGTTTAGTTGGAGGGGTTAGAGGGAATATTAGTAACTTCGGTCCTATTTTTTAAAAAAAAAAAAAACACCGGATCGATTTAGGCGCCACCTAAAAGTATTATTTGTCTAAAAATCTGATAAATTGAGAATCTGGAAAAAGTGTACTTTTCTAGAGCGATTCGTATCGATTGTGGCAAACGCGCGTTGGCAAATGTCCATTTGCGGACCTTTTGTTATTCGAATTCGTTCCAAAAGTATGTACATGTCGCTAGAAAATTGCTTTATGGCCGTAACCAAACCAGCAAAATTGAACATTCATTAAACTGATGTAAGGTCTCTCAAATATTGAATCTACTAACCCAATAAGATTATTATCAACTTTTTCGATAATGACAAGGTTCGGGTCTTAGTTAGCCTTGCTAATTACGATGTGGCCGGTCGCCGTTCAAGAAATAATTAATTCCGTTTGAACCAAAACGTGACTCGGTAACCAAAGAAGAGTTTTAGGATATTGTTGACATTGCGTCATGTTTAACTAGCTTTTAACTATGTCGTTCCGCAAATATCTCAGTTTGTTGATTTGCTAGTGAATTTGTTGAAAATTATTTATTATGTTTTTGCATAGAGCAATAATAGTTTTGTTTTTTGTATCCTCTATTTTATTTTCAGATTATTTTAATGATAGATTCTCGTTATATTTTAATTTAGTACAGATTATTTATGTATTATTTTTGCACGTATTTTTTACTATTCGGTACAATATTTTTCAACACATTTATTAGTAAAAGTACTGAAGCATTTTTCTTTATTAAAATAGTAATACAATACTAAAAAATTAAAAGTCAGCACCCAGCTTCGAAATGCACCAGTATCACTTTTAGACCACTCAAAAAATGTTCACTTCAGAAGCGATCTTGCCAAAAAAGGATTATGACGGTAGAGTCAACTGGGTTAGTTCTATTGTTACCTACCCGAAAAGAGGAGGATCTGAATTTATGTTCCTATTCGGTAACTTCCAACACCAATATCCTCTCTGTTATAAACTAGAGCTACGAAGGAGATTGTTCATCCGGTTCAACGTTTATCTGACAAACTAAAACAAAACTCCGCTATAAAGCTTTGTTCGAAGCCAAAGCGTCACACGTTTGCAAAGTGAGTGCACAAATAAACTAGGCAAGTTGTCGCGGAAACCACGATATACTAGTTTTGGAATAAGTTTCACCGGTACACGGTTCGCTTTAACTTAGTTTCCGGATGATAAAAATGTTATTTGACATGATATTGTTGTAAAAACCTTCACTATCCACAATATTTACGGTTATGCCACTAGGATCCCTTATTTCAAAATAACTTTTACCACTATAGTTAGGTTAGTAAGGCGAGTTATTGAACGTCATCGTGAGTCGAGCCAAGAAATGGCTGAATATTATTTAGGCTGTTAATCGAGCGACGCCGTTTAGTGAAAAGCCTAGGCAGATAATTGAACGGCTGATTAAGCTAGTTGGCTGCAACACACAAATTAAAACATGAATAATGTTCGTTTATGATAATCTTCCAAAAAAAAATCGTAGTAAATGAATTTAAATTTGTGTGCTCTTGAATATAGATTTAGCTTTAATCGAATTAATATGACTCAATAAATTGATTATTATTATATTTTAATGGAAGGTCGGAAAACCTTTTAACTGTGGTACATAAATTAATATCAAAAATTGACTTTCACATTATTCAAAGACTTACTGTACCTTGTCACGACCCTTGTAGGCAATATATTTTCATTGACGTAAAATTTTATTTAATCGCCAGTAGCATGAATATGCTCACACAATTCATGTAATATTCGTACACGGGATATAAAATAAGAGCTTGTCTCTAAGGATGAAAGCTCCATCCAATGTGAACGACATATCGACTGTAACCCTTATCAAATGTAGACATTATGGAGCCATTCGTCTAGCAAATAAAAAAATACCAGAAACACAACATTTTCTTTTCGTAACTATGTTCATATCTGGTTTGTTTTCCTGTACAAAATATATTACAGAATATATCAATATGTATGCGAATGGACATATTTTATCAGTAATAGAAAGGAAAATAAAAGAAACGAAAAATATATTTTGTATTACTTAATACCCGGGTTGAAATTTGATTCTGTTCCCGTAATACAAACGTACCTATTCCTCGGTAAAAACTAGCCAATGAGTTATTCCGGACTATAATCCGCGTACCAAAAACATCCGCCAAAAAGTGACGGCTGCATGATTCTCGGCAGAGAAGAATTTGGGTCACCCCATCTCTTCCCATGCGGTGTCGTACAAGGCGACTAAGGGCTAAGGCTGTTTAACATCAGACAGATATATACAGCTCAAACTCAGCCTCAGATATAAGCTCGAGTCAACAATAGTGCCTGGACTATGGCCATAGGCTCATCCCCTATTACGTGGGACTGAATACAATGATAGGTAAAATGTGGGTGCTAATTCATCTCTGCCTACCCCTTCGGGGAATACAGGCGTGAGTTTATGTTATGTTATGTTTATGTCATTATACGCCTACACCTCTCGAAGGACCAATTTTCAATATGCATATATGGGTAGACTGATGAATGATTTATCATCCTAAGTGTACTAATGGGGGTCGAGAGGAAACTAAAACTTGACTGTGAAATAAAATCCACTCTCGACCCCCAGGGGCCGAGTGTAAACTATGGTAAGGGGTCCAGTGGACACATTATTTATTGGGGGTCGAGGGGTCGAGAGTGGACTAAACGATCCATACTTCCATGCTAATATTATAAATGTGAAAGTAACTCTGTCTGTCTGTCTGTATGTAACGCTTTCAAGCTTATACTACTGAACCGATTTTGATGAATTTTGGTATAGGGGTAGGTTCGACCATGAGAAAGGACATAGGCTATGTTTTTTGGTCGCGATTACCGACATCCACGCGGGCGCGGGTTGATTTATAATCAACAACTAGGTACTAAATGCAAACGAAAACGAAACTAGGAACTGACAAAATTATAAAACAACGTTTATTTCTCACTAAACTAGACCGTGTCAGGAAACTCAAACAAGTGTTAGTGCAGTCTTTACTCTCAACCCGAATTCAGCACGAACGGTTTCATCAAATAAAATTCGGTATTCCGTGCACACACAGGAAAATACAATAATTCAAACGTGTCCACCCGATTTGTCGCACTGCAGACTTTGATTTGGAGACTTTTCAATGCTTCCCTATGCTTAGAATTGAATTTTGTTGACCTATGTTGCTGCATGTTTATCTTTCATGTCAATAATAATATTTATTTAATACTAGCTTTTACCCGCGGCTCCGCCCGCGTGGATGTCGGTTATCGCGACCAAACATAGCCTATGTCCTTTCTCAAAGTATAATCTACCCCTATACCAAATTTCATCAAAATCGGTTCAGTAGTTTAGGCGTGAAAGCGTAACATACAGACAGACATACAGAGTTACTTTCGCATTTATAATATTAAGTATGGACTAGCTTTTGCCCGCGCCTCCGCCCGCGTGGATGTCGGTTATCTCGACCAAACATAGCCTATGCCCTTTCTCATGGTCTAATCTACCCCTGTACCAAATTTCATCAAAATCGGTTCTGTGGATAAGGCGTGAAAGCGTAACATACAGACAGACAGACAGAGTTACTTTCGCATTTATAATATTAGTATGGAAGTAGTAAAGTTTATTTTTCTTCTCCATTAACGACGTCGAAAAGATTAATTGAAATTACGAAATTTTTTTAACAATATTTTTTCTTTATTTACAGTGGATTCTCAGTAGTGGCACCTGAAGTAGCTGTGCCAGGCAAGACTACAGCTATTCTCGTGACTCTTCATGGAAGAGCTGGTGACAAAACTCTAGACCCGCTCAACGTGACGGTTAGGCTTAAAACTCAAGATGCTGATAACGATGTCAAGCTGCTGACTTCTGCAAGCCAAATGATTACGGGTAAGATTTTTCGAGCGTATTTCCACTTTTTGTTTTTATTCCTGAGGTTTAGTAGTAAGTAAGATCACAGCTTCGTGGTTTACCGCCATGTTAAATGAAAGTACAAATGAGTTAGGATAATATATTTATGAAAGTTATTTAAAACCAGGGTATCAAATAGTTCTCCAGTGGCTCATGTTTTTTAATAAGGTTAAGCTTTACAAAGTAGTAGCGAGATTTACACTATTGTTCATTTTAATACTGGATTTAGAAGGTTTTTTTGTCACTATAGTGGATTAAGGTTTCATTGCATTTAGGTTTAGTTTGAAATAAATAATTTAAAGTGACTTTTAATTACATTGCTAATATTTACAACTTTTTTTTAGAAAAGTACTGTAGCGGACTTTTTATAATAATATTATAGCTTCTCACCTTCATCAAAACGTTAGTTTTGGTTACATCCAAGCTTCCAAAGCTTTCACTTTTACTTTGGATCCAAGTTGGTTTTCCTACTCCTTCTAACCATTTTTGCTGGAAGCATTGACTTGGGGAGTTTACTGTGAAATGGTGAAATTGGGATGAACTTTAACACAATAATAATATAACGTTAATTGTCAACTTGTACCTACTTACATTTTCATACACAACATAAACGGATACCTAAAATATAGCTCACTAATATCAGTTTAAAGCAATAGTATGCTACGCTTCATTTATATATTTGTAAAATAGGCGAAAATTTAATCTATTCTCTTTAAATATCTCATTCTAATCTCAGGCGACGTTAATAAATCAATTTCCTATAGACTATAGACATCGCGATTTAATAAAATTGATCAGCAATTTAATACTTGCGCAGAACTTCATTAACTTCTTGAATCTGTTTACACCACAAGGTATATCAGAGTGCAGAATAAACGGAACTTTATTCCTCGCTGAAGTACTGACAACAAAACAAGTATAAGACATCCCTGACGGCGCAGTCCGACGCTATCTAGACATAGATGAATGTACTCGAGATTGTTTTACTATAAGACCATGGTCTCAGGAGGCAAACAGATAGCAGCTAATTGTTTACTCACAGGCCTTTAATGATAAAATATAATATAAAATATACAGATTTTAGGTCAAAATGTCTTTCCAACATTTTGTTATAACAGCTATCATATCGCTGGTTAAATGCCAAAGGGCCACATTACGGAAATGGTAAATTTTACAGGAGAGCCCATCAAAGTTTTCGCCGCGATATTTTTAATTTTTTTAAGAATCTATAAGTGCTACATCTATGTATTATATATCATTCGATGCGTATTTTAGAGCCTTATTAATGTAATACTAACTAATTTCAGCAGCTTGCATCTACGAAAGTATAATATCACATGAGTCCGTTTTGCTTATAAAAATGAGTGTTGATCTGTGCATATTTATTTAATAAAATGCCACATAACGAAAGATAAGTAATGTTTAATTAATATTTTTCTCAAACAACCAACAAAATCAATCTTAGTTAAACATAAAAAGAAAAAGGATATAACAACATGATATAATAACGACTCAATTTTACAGGATATCACGTCTTTATTAAAATAACTAAAAAGTTAAAATTCCAAAACAAAAATAAGGAAATTGTGTTATTGCTTTGTGATTCACAATGTTATAGTCATCTAAGCCTTACAAGGAATAATACTTATAGACTACCCATTCAATCAATTAGCCTATCGCTGTCCACTCCTGGACATAGGCCTCTCCCAGTGTGCGCCATTTCGACTGGTCATCCGCCTTCCACATCCAGTCTGTCCCAGCCACTTTTTTAGGTCCGCTTTTAGGCGCCCAACCTTCCGTTTACCTTCTCACGATCTCCACTTTAGGACTCGTTGGTCCAACGGCCATCGGTCCTTTGGCAGATGTGGCCAGCCCACTGCCATTTCAGCTTACTTATTCTGCAAGCTGTGTCGTATGCCGTACAGTTGTATTCCTTTGTCGGATGACCTCGTTTCGAATTTTATCCTTCAAGGGGAATGTAACATCCTCATGCCTCCATGCTGGAGGCTTATGGGTTCTGGTCTTGGAGCTGGACGGACATTGTGGCGGTGTCATACAAGCATCTCAGCACCTCGATATATCATCAATCTACACGACACCGCTAGAGGACATCCAGAACTACCCAGGTTTCGATGTAGTCGAACGCTTTTCGCAGTCCACAATCGCAATACATAGCGGCTGATTGTACTCTTGGGTCTTTTCTACGATCTGCCGAACAGTATAGATGTGGTCTACGGTGCTAGAACCTTTTCGAAGCCTGGCTTGTTCCGGTGGCTGGAACTCGTCGAGCTTACACGCGAGGCAATTTGTGACGACTCCTGAGTTTGTAGACATGATTCAGGAGTGAGATGGACCTGTAGTACTTCAGCATGGCTTTATCACCTTTTTTGAAGAATAGTACCACCGCAGTCCCGCTCCATTCCCTAGGTGTAAGGCTCTGCTGGATGATGGTACTAAAGAGGCTCGCTAGCTCTTTCAGTATAGGAACCCCACCTGCTTTTAAGTAAGTAAAGTCTGCTCAGTAGTAATTTCGTCAGGGCACTTGTTGTTCTTCAGATACCTGAGAGCCGCCTCTATCTCACACTGCTCGACATCGGGTATCTCCTCAGTGTTTTTCTCTATGGTTTTCATCGGTATGTCCCTTCGGTTGAGGCATCCGTGATGCATACAGCTGTCCATAGAATTTCTCGATCTCTTCAAGAAAAGTGTCATTTATTGATTATCTTGTTCGGTATTTATATTGTTCAGACTGTTTAGTATTGGTGAGCTCAATTCTTGAAGAACAATATTGAGAGTTGAGTTGAATGTGTTATTTTGTGTTGAGGTAGTTTGAAGACCTTCATTTTCTGCTATTACCACCTCCATCTTTTTGTGCTCGTGTATTCATTCTACAAATAAAGAAAAAGCAATGATATACGTATAAAAACACAGACCCTACTGTCCACTCCTAATGGTTTCATCATCCACGGCAGCAGTAAACAGTCTACGAGTCAGGCAGCACAGATATTATTGGTACGAGTACCTATAGCTTGTCTAAACTGGTATAACGTTCACATCATATTCAGTGTAAAAATAGTAAAAATTTCCATTGTTTCAGGAATTTTATCGTCAATAGGTATAATTTGTTTGTATGCCTGAGAGAAGTAGTTGGGCGAGTCATTTGGGCTTAGACAAGCTATACCTAATTGTTTAGGTAGGTAAATTTACTAACTGTAAAAAAAAAACATACAAGGGAACCACTACACACAAGAATAGAGCCACAAAAGAAACATGTCCAATCTGCGTAAAGAAATAGTAATGTATTTACTTTTTTCTTATATACAAAACTCTGGCTCTGCACTTTCATCTTAAAAAATAAATAATAATCTCATGGTATTAAAATGCAAAGCGGACACATTTTATAATATGGCCCTTTGGTTTATAAAATAATGATGTACTCACTTGATATTTATATTCCACACGGCCACAATTCAAAATATGGCACTTTAGTCTATAAAATTTAATTAAAACTAAGACATATTCCGCAATATGGCCCTTTGTCTTATAAATAACGTGCACTTACGTCGATTACGAGGGCTTAACTCAAAATGTGGCTGTTTCGTCCTGAAGTTAGTCACCAAAGTCGCGGAATGCAAAAAAGGCGCTTGTCTGATTTGGCCATTTCTGACGCTAAAATCACGGGTGTCTTTTTCAAATTTAAAAGTTATAATGATTTGGATGCCATTTTTGAAAAAAAATAGGTTTCAGATTTTTTTGCGTTGTGGCCCTTTGGCATTTAACCAGCGATATATTATTATACTCTGCGTAATTTGTATGGTTTAGGTTTAAGCTGGAATAGATTAAAAAAGCAAGGCAAGTATATCTTGTACCTTATTTTGTCATATTACATTATTATTAAAAGATTTTGTTTTATACAGTCAACAACAAAAACTGACTCAACAGTAACTTATAAACATGTTTTATTTGTTAATCAATGGATTCATAGTGTTATTCGGTGGTACTCCAATCCCGATTAAAACTGGGGTTTAACAATTACATCTGTATGTCTATCATTATGTTAAACAGACGTAAAGTGATCGAAAAAATTATGATGATATCGATGCCAATCGGATCATTATGCAACAAACTCCGGATCACTATCCAAGAAAAATATTTACATCTATGAAAAATAATTATATTATTGATCCATGAATAATATTCGATAGTCCTCATGTTTCATTATTTGTACAACTTCATTTAATAAATGTTACTTATTTGATACACTTTTTTGACATACTTAAACTGTAGAAAGTAAGACTAGTGTGGTTCTTGCCTTATCTGCATTGGCTATCGAAGCGTGTGTCGTTGAAGTTCAATTTCATGGTACGTGCGTTTGAAATGTCATTCTGTTAGGTGTTGTCCTTATTTTGTTCACTTTGTCTTGTCTAAATGAGAAACAGCAAACTAATTATGGCTCTCGGCGCCTTTGATATCAACTGAATTTGAACCAATCTGCTCGTTAGACAGTCTGTAATTTATGTTAATAGTAATGATATGTAATGTAATGATCGGGCAGAATAGCTGACATTGGGAAAAGCCTATACCCAGTAAAGGACTGAAATAGGCTACTTAATTATCGTAGTATTTAGAGTTAGATAGATATTTTGTGACTTGCATGGATTTATTTTTTGTAGCGAAGCATAAAACAAGAACCTCGTGAAACATACAGCGGCAAAGTTTTGTAATAGTAAAACTATTTCATCGTTGTGGAATGACTCAACTCTCCCTGAAGCACTTGAAATGTCTCAATGATTCTCTTACAGATCGTAAATTGTTATTTATTCGGAATTCTTCGCCGCGACTTTGCACTCACTTAGTTTGAAAAATATCTCCACTGTGTGCTTTGCTAGAAATTGAACTTTTTGAGGTCCTTTTTTACTAAATGCAGTGTACACAACACTGCATTTAGTACAAATAGAGTAGTATTAATCGCCCCACCGATAGATTTTCGGGTGCTAAACCCGAAAATGTGGGCTTTAAAGTTGAATATAATTTTATTATTGAATTGCAATGCAAATTTCTATACCATTTATTGGTAATATTATATTATGGAATTGACCAGCTTGATCAGCTTTCCATGAAGAATATTTCATAATATGCAGTTTTATCATTCTGTGTTTCCGATAAACCACAAAAATACAATATATATTACAAATTTTACAGGAAAATATTGTGGTTACCACAAACATCTTTACTGTTCGTCAAAATATCAATAAAGCAAGATATTTTGTACAGCAAATATTTCCAGATACGTGCATTTTGAACACAGCTTATATCTATTTACCAATAAGACGTGTTTTCAATAGCGCCGTCTGTAGAACGAAATGAGATTTTTACTACGGTAGTAATAACTTGATCGAATGTGGAACACATTCGCCGGGGTCAAATCATCGAACTCATGTAAGAAGGTATTTTCTTCAATTTTATTATTAGATTGTACGATAATTTTCATTCTTATCTGACGATAAAAAGCCTTATCGTAAATCTACTGAGTGGTTGTCTATTTTGATCTTTAAGTCACTGTCTGACAGTATTACGTGTTCTGAATAAAAAATTAGCTGTACGTCAAAATAGGAAGGTTTATTCCAGTACCATGGTTTATTATTTCTTACCCAGTTTCCTTAATGGGTAAGAAACGTTTTGCTTATAAAAATTTTACGTAAAAATTGTAGAATCATAATGAACGGCCTCCAATTTTTCTATTATAAAAAGATTAATGTAATCTGCAAATAAATAACGTGATTTAGATTTTTTTTTTTATTTTAGATTTTAGAAAAAAGTTATTTCATCGGATTTTGTTTTTAGAAAAATTAAATTTTAGTATGATTTGAATATATCCATTTGTACATTTTTATATTTTAATTTTTTTTTTGAAATATTTACGAACACATTAAAATCATACAACAGTATTCAAGGCCTTTCTTAACATTTTTGGTCGCGGTAAACTGAAACGCAAATATACAATACTTATAAGTGACAATCTGCAGTGAGATAATCCTAAAGCTGGCCCAAAGATGATTATAATTCATTTTAGAACCAATTTTTCCTACAATTTAAATTATTATATTCCATAAAGCATATTAACACTCGTAAACAATTCCTAGGTAGATGTATTTATCATGTTTTTGCTGTTAAATCGAAGTGCAATTTCCCTGTGAGAGATCAGTTTATATGTTAATGTGACCCGGCGATCTCCCCAGCCATTCGAAGTCAATCAACCAGTGTTGTAGCTTCGATTGTATGTTCATAAATTGATGAGTTTCTCTCCATATTTTGTTGACGTACTCGTACGCCTGTACTTAGAGTTGTCAAATACCAAAGGTTTTCATTGCTTTGAAAAGCTTATATTTCCACACGTTTGAGTTTTCTGAGGCTCAAAGACGTTTTATTATAGCTCTTTGTTACATAGCCTTTTATAAAATATGAAGGAGATTTTATGAGTGAATGCCTACGTGTTCTAAATATACCTAATAATATTATAATAGCTTATAAATAAATATTCTGGTAAGCTATTCGATACGGTCTGATAATTTTATGTGAATGATTTCTTTTTCTTCATTTTGGAGACGATCTGAATTTTTTAAATGTTTAAAGATATTTTTTTTTACATGTATGACTTCTTTGTAGCACACGAACAAAGGCTTCTTCATCATGTTAACGTCGAGGCTATCCAGCTACTAGACAACACGGACATAGTGAGAAGACTAAAAAGAACTAAACCCTTTGAGTTAGTTTTGTGAATTAATGTAACAAAGTGCAGTGAGTGCTATGTTTAAAGAACACAAGATCAAAGTGTCTATCAATAACAATAGAGACTATAAGAAAAGTGCCAATGGACACATTCTTAACTTGTAAGTGTTAGCAAATTAAGTTAAATTTAAATTACTTATTAGCCTCTAGGTCTAGGTTGTAATTGTCTGAGTATTCGTTTAATGACTTCTTTGTGAGTCTCCGATGTTTATTATTTACGTCTACAATCAATAGAAGCTGTTGTGAAGTTATTTTATTGTTGTTGTTTTAATTGAAACTGGTATTGATATTTTTTTCGGTAACTGAATTATTATCAAATCAAATAAACGTTTTTAAGTGAACAATTCTACATTATACAAGTACCTGGAAATCATAAGAAAGACCAAATAAATTACCAACCTTGCCTTGAGTAGACTACTCAATCGGTAGCAAAACTTTCTATAAGAATATTTAATGCACCTATTCCCTGTCTACATTAAATTTAAAAGCAGACGATTTCCTGGAATTCTAACAAAACTATGTAAACGTCACAGAGGCAAACGTCGTTGACTAAGCAAACAAATTTGCTCGCTTCCATATGTACTCTAAAACGTATAATGCAACCGGTTTAACGAGGGTCCTAACAAGAACATCTTTCTTTTGCAATGTTCCAGTTCTAATTTTTCCGTATGATCAGTGAAATGGTGCAGCTGATGCCACCGACAGCACGATTCGTTAAACACGACTGCAGAGCCAATCAAATTTCTTTGAGATGAAATTAGCAATCACTCCCAACCAACTAACGCCTGATGCAGAATATGATTGAATTAAAAACAGTTTGTCTGTTAGTGCTCCTAGTAAGAATTTGTATACGACTAGATAAATATAGCCAGATGGTACGGGGCACTTGGTGTAGTCCTACTGATATTATTAACGCAAAAGTTTGTGAGTACGGATGGATATATATATAGATGAATCTTTATTACTCGTTCACGTAAAAACTACTGAATGGATTTTCATGAAACTTCACAATAATATAGTTTATACATCAGAATAACACATAGGCTATATATCATCACGCTACTACTCAAGGAAACGGAGCAGTGATCATTAATGTCAACAAATTCGGCCGGCATCGGCATATACGCAGAAGTGACAGTGTGGTTATTTCTGTTGCTGTTTAGATAACTATATCATTGTATAAGAGGGTGCGGGAACGGGATTGGGTGCCACGCGGGTGGAAAATAATTGGCGGTACGAAGTTTGCCAGGTCAGCTAGTAGAATATATTATTTAGTAACAATATTAATTTATACCAACAAAGTAGATATTTAATATGAAAAGTTTTCAATAGGTTTCTATATTATTACATCGTGGTACTATTATTCATTCTGTGATTATATAAATAAGTGAAGTTATAAAGATACTACTTTTTACTCTAATTTACGGTATTGTCAGAAGTTTACGTAAATCTCACTCATTGAAATTAAACCAGTTTTAATGGTTACTATCGCAGTATATTTAATATTCTTTACATTTAGCTACTTTTAAGCATCAGCAGCAGCAAGCTGTGGGTTATGGCGCGATAAAATTCGTGAAAAAGAAAATATAGTTCTATTTCAATCAAATAATAACATCTATATTTAACCTGTTTAATCCTAACACAGACATAATTTTATTACATTTTGATAGTTAATTGCTGTTTTGTGAATTATGTCATGTCATGCAAATTATTCTCTAGTAAGCAGGCATTGTGACATAGAATGATGTCCATTTACAATTTCAAATTTACCAACTATATTTACGGCAATCAGTGAATTAAACTAATGAATTACTATTTATTTATTCTCACGCATCCATACATTAACAGCACTATCAGAACTGCAATCATGATTCATTAAGCTACGATCGGATATCTTTGAAGGGGATTGCCAATCGCTTTGAGCTATTAACACTCTGATTTACAAAGTCTCTCTGAATAGGTAGCTTTAATGTAATGATGGAATTTACTTCGTTTGCTCTGATGTCGATTTTGGTACGAAGCTGTTGAGACGAAATTAATGGATGATTGGGAGTTTCGTTAATTGTCACTGTTTAGTATTTTAAATGGGAAGGAACTATTTAAACGTTAGTAGTAAAGCCGACATAGTTATCGATAATACTATGGGATGTAATCTAAATTATAGGCATATATATTGTTAAGTATTATATATTTTATATTGAAGTTTTATAATCGCTTTATTTCTGTCGAATACAATGTATATAACTGAATCAAGTGATAAATGTGAAATTTGAATACAACCTCAGAGTATGCCCCACTTCCCCTGATATGTCCATCGCTGTTCATACACTAACCACTCAGACCCTCAGAGAATATCCCAAAACTTGGCCGGACCATCTTTTATCCATTGAATTCCATGTTAGGAACAGATATATTTATTCACAAGTAAGTGTACCATACAATATTATAAACATAAAACAAAACTGTTTGTTATTTTGTGTTTTCCCACGCGCAAATAGAATCTATTTTTTGTGCATTCCAATCATTTCCTTTGGTCTGAATGCCTTTGAACACAAACTCTGTTCATTTATGCGTCCAAACAAAGCAAATCTCAGATTTCTGTGCAAAAGATTTTTCTCTCTACAAAATGTTATGTGATCTGTGGCAATGGAAATTTTATATAGCTTGGCGGTGAATAAAAAATGTTAAGTAGCTATTTGAAATAATTTGGTATTTTTAGAATTGTGACACCCCCGCGATTCTTTTGAAGAGTTTCTTTAAACTTTCCGACCAACATTTGTTTTGTTAGAATAAAAGTTACAAGACTATTGTTCCTTTTGTTTAGGTAAGGCTGAGTCACATCTTATCTCAATTTCTGATTTCTTAGTGGTCTCTTCTCTGTTTTACATGTATGGGTATGCAGTAGCTGTACGCGATAGCGGTTAGGTCTTGATCTGTGGAGCAACCCCACATTCACTCCGCCAGTCCGCGTCATCTGTAAAACCCCGCAAAGACCGAAATGTGACCGAAAGCCGACCTGTATTCGAAGTCTCTTTAAGGACTTCGACCTGTTCCTAAATTTTAAACTTTAATACGATAACTCACTAGGGATGTTCGATCCGGGTACTTTGTATCGATACTCTGGATCGCAATGGATCGTAAAACACTGTATCGATCCAAATATCGATCCAAATCCAATAGATTTGATACGATTTTTTTGGATCGATCCAGTATCGAATGAAGTATTTAAATAAATCAAACAATTTGTACTTTTAATCATTTAGGTAAGTTTATTCATTAAGTTCACAAAAAAACAACATTCTTTATATAGGCCAATCTTTATATGGTAGAATTCCACCGAGTGCTAATCAAATCAAATCCTGAATTAATTTTTGAATGCCTGAGTCATTGTCCTTTTGTAATTTTCTGAGTTCATCGCTGGCATGTACACTTTGCTTGAAGTAAGTGACAATACTTTTTACCTTTGTAATTAAGACCTCAAAGCCAGGCGTTTCGTTAATAGCTTTTTCAATTTCTGGGTAGTCACTCTCGGTCTCGGGTGCTATATTTGTATTTTTATGATGCCTTTTTAAATGTTTTATCAATCAAATCAATCAATTCCTTTTGTCTTCACTTCTAGTAAACATAAATTACACTTTCCTCCACATGCCGTTTTTATGAAAAACGACCACACTGAGGATTTTTTAGGTGGAGCCATTCTTGCTATTCAGAATAAGTTGTTAGCCGTTCAAGAGAGCAAAATGTAATACACAATCACAAAATGAGTGATCTATAATCACAAGTGCCGATCTTGCCGAAATTGAAGGTATGTTGAAATAAAACATTCAACAAAACTTACCGCCAGATAAATGTTTACATTAGTGTAATATGAATCAGTTCATATTTGGACTATTACTTTGTAGTAAAGGAACACTATGAGTATTCATGTTACGAATAAATATTATGGTTGAAGTTTGTGTATCTTAAGTTAGAATTTATCTGATTTTGCAATCCAATCCTATTCGATCCGATCCTCATCTTACTTGTATCGATCCATTAACGGATCGAAAGCTATTGTATCGATACAAAAATCGGGTGGATCGCATTGCTTTGTATCGATCCACACAAGTATCGGATCGGATCGAACATCCCTATAACTCACTATTAAACAGAAGGGTTTATCATATCCTACTAATATTATAAATGTGAAAGTTTGTGAGAATGGATGTGTGGATGTGTGGATGTTTGTTACTCTTTCACGCATAAACGGCTGTACCGATTTGGTTGAAATTTGGTATGTATATAGGTTATACCCTGGATTAACATATAGGCTATATATCATCACGCTACTACGCAAGGGAACGGAGCAGTGATCATTAATGTCAACAAATTCGGCTGGCATCGGCATATACCTACGCAGAAGTGACAGTGTGGTTTTTCTGTTGCTGTTTAGATAACTATATCATTGTATAAGAGGGTGCAGCAGGAACGGGATCGGACGCCACGCGGGTGGAAAATCATTGGCGGTACGAAGTTCGCCGGGTCAGCTAGTTACTACATAAATAGAGAAGTATATATGTATATTAAATTTCCAAGAGAAAATGTCTACTATTTGCTTAGAAAACAATTTTAAGAGCATCACATTCTTCAAGTCGCTTAAAATGTAAAATCCATTCGTGAACTGTACCTACGTGGTAAATAAAATACGATTCAAAAGGTTCCAATTTTCCGGGACACGGACAGATTTGCGCTAGAAGAAACTTGGCAACCGTTCTGGTCTAGTGAGATGTATTTTTCACGAAGAGCAGTACCTAATATAACTGATATTTGCAAAACAGTTCCATTTTAAATAAGAATTGAACGAACTAGCACTGATCTGAAAAGTTTGAATTGCACAGTAGTAAATAATGATAACAATTTTGGTCTGCTATAATCAAATATTTATATTGTTTTGGATATTCAAGGTGTTTTTACTAGCGTATGATAAATTAAATACATACAACAACATACTTTTGTGTAAGGCAAATCGTATCTACAAAAATATTAAAACAAGCAAGCGTTGGCTGAAAAACGAGATCGAGATCACTGACCGTATTGAGACTGTGATGGAAAAACTAACACAAAAAATATTTGCCAAACATGTTCCGATTCACGACACAAAAAATGTCTGTGCATTGATATGTATGCTGACTGGCATAGACAGAGTATTGGCGGAATAGTGAATATCTTTTCTCTATTATTTTTTTTCCTCATAGACTGAGATCTGTTTATTTTTTGGGTAGCACCTTAATTTTTCTCCAAACGACAAAGTAATTCACGTATATATAAGAGAAGTTGCCACGAAAGTTCCGTCAACATCAGCTTATTTGTTACAGAGATTAGCCCGGTGAAAAAGATAGGAAGACACCAGTTTTATGATATCACACTATAATCAATTTTGCTTTGGAATAATACGTTGAAATGTTGTTTCAGTGTTTTAGTGGTTTTTAATTTATATTTTAATAACTTTATTTTGTTTTTCATTTTGCTTTACAATAAAAACTGAACCTGGCGCAACAAATTATATTTCATTAATAACTTATTACCTCTCACTTCAGTATAACGCGCAAAATAAAATGAAACTCCTTAGTGCAAAGTTTTAATTGAATTTACTATCGCATTCCGCAATTTTAATTACTTCAGTTGGACATCGCCTGTACACTGTGACTAAAGGATTTACAAATATATAAAAGACGTGTCTTAGTGTTATTTAGAAAATATTTGAAGGACATAACAATAGCTGTGAAGGTTTTTTTTAAGTTGAAGATATGAAATATCTACCTATTGCAGTCAATCAAATAACAATCTTGGAATTATATTAAGACTCGAAATGAGTACATTAGTGGAAGTTTGAAAGAAGCACCAATCACGGAAACGTTGTAAGGAAATCGCTTGTCTGGGTTCGGACATATAAGTAATATTGTAAGGAAGGCATTAAAATTATGGAATCGGACGGCTACAAGGAAAGAGACAGAACTAAGAGAAAATGAATGGACTAAATGAATGATGATATGGGCAGGAAAGTGAATGTCCAGATGACTGCTACCAGAGCTGAATGGAAAAAGCTGACCGCAAATAAATGAGACGATGACGATACAACCTAATAAAAATATCTTCTTAAGCTTGTATTTAATGTAATAATTTTATACTAGCATTATGCAAATAAATATGAAACAAGACCAAGTTACGAGCTGTCCAATCAGCGGTGATTGGATCGTGGGTCGAGGTTATCAATCACGGACGAAATTCCTACATGACTGTAAAAAGTGACAAGAACAAAACTCTTTGTTCTGCTCCATGGACGGTAATTATGCGTTGTAAATGGATATGATGACGGGTGACTACTGTTTTCATAAATCAGCGGGTATTGGTTTCTTAATGTTATGTTATACTTCTTGTCTTTATTTATTTAAAGCGTAGAAAAACAAGGGTTAAAAGTCAAGAGATGAATCCAACTACTTACTATATAGCCTGCTATATTAGATGGTCTACGGATTTTCTGACATATTTTCTGTATATTTTGTACTTTTATGTCGTCAGAAATCATAACAAATTTTTCCTGTACCTGTTTGATCGCGATGGACGCGAGTACTACTGGACGGTTTGTGACGCACTTTTTATTAGAAAGGCCTTGATCAAATTAAATTGAAAATCTGGCATAATGCTTGAATAGAACAATAAAATATTAGATATGAATAAACATTGATATAACCATAACCATAACAATAGGTGATGCAGCGGTAATCCATACTAATCCATACTAATATTATAAATGCGAAAGTAACTCTGTATGTCTGTCTATCTGTCTGTCTGTCTGTATGTTACGCTTTCACGTCTAAACCCCTGAACCGATTTTGATAAAATTTGGTATATGGGTAGATTAGACCATGAGAAAGGACATAGGCTATGTTTGTTTGCGATAACCGACATCCACGCGGGCGGAGCCGCGGGCAAAAGCTAGTATAAAATAAATGATTTTATTTGATCACACGTTCTAAATATTTTACGTATCGTTTTGGTCATGATCTTCTATTTGTATGAAGTTTTAAAGCATTGAGTTAGTAGCTAACTAACAATCCGGATCGATTAAGATAGAGAAAATTGAAGCAGCTAAGGTGGGAATCGAACGCACAAACTTACCCTCACAGGGGGAATGATCTGATCACTGAGCCACCGACACACACTTGAACATATCCAAATTCTCCTTCAAATCCATCTTGGAGCAACTTGAGCTGATTAAACTTTTCCTATCTTAATCGATATTCTATTTGTATTATGCAATCATATTCTCATCACCAAAGAATATTACATTATTTTGTATTATATGATATAGAAATTTATTAGAATCAACCCACGCGGTAAAATAATCAATTGAAGAAAGGTTCGGGAGCAGATTAAATACCGATATGGTTTCCTTCACGAAATTCGTTTCCAATATAACGAAACTGTAAAAACAATTTACTCTTAAATTATATATTATATTCAATGTGAGTTTTCAATAGTTAAAATTTAATTTATGATAAATATTTAAAAGTTCCTACGATTTCGAGCAAGAGTTGCTACAGGCCAGTTCAAAGATAGCAATGTTGGTATTACTAAGTGCATCTATCCGTTCAAAGACCAGCTATAGTGGTTTCTCTGGTTTTAAGGAAGAAAGCCTGCATAAAATTCACATCAAGTGAACCGACAGACTTTTTTGGAGTTATGATGAAGTTTTGCTCATACCTATTTGTATGATGCATGCTGTGTGGTACTTAAATAAAATACATGTTTCTTTCTTTCTTTCTTTTATTTCAAGTCCAACTGATTGCGTAATAATGTTCGATTTCTCTCTCTATATCAATCGTCACTAGAAGTAGGCGGTAAGTCCTATGGTCTTCTTGCCTCTTTCCAATCCTTTTTTTACGCTTTTCATTTAAAATTGCTCTTTTATTTTAATATTAGCAACGAAAAAAGTGACATTACTGGCGTTGCAAGTGGTTTTAAGCCACGATAAACGCTCATAACCGTTATGTGTTTAGTTAAGGCCTTAGTGTTTTATAACATTTTGCGTATTAAATCCCTACAAAATTTAACACCGAAAGCAGCGATAACTCTAATATTATTATACACTATGTACACTAAACGATGCTATTCATGGTACGCAGTGTCCTAGAGAAGCCGTGAAATCCTCTAATTTGCTAAATTGTATGCAGCTTGGAAATTAAGCCCAAAGCGAGCTTAAATTGGGACAGCAAACAGCTTAGAACTAGCGAAATTAGTTTAGTATGTTGTGCTGTATAATTTTGCTTAAATTTTGGTAGAACACACTGTGTTTAACGAGACATTCCATGTAATGTTTGTTTATAATTTATCTAATATTAGCATATTATATTGTATAAATATTATCTTATATGTAGTTATATTCTATTAGAAGCCTTGACTGAATATTCCCGAAATTAACATGTCAACAAACGTGTTTTCAATACTGTTGTTATGTAACTAAAGAACATTTCCGAATGGGTACATGTACGTTGCAGGTAGGTAATTTGTATTTTTACGCAGACTATGCTGGCTGGTTGCAGGAAATTATTTAATTACCTATTCTTTTTTAAATTGTATGTTGCTAAATATAACAGTAAGTAGAATCATTAGGGATGTCTCCATTGTCTCTATGAAATAGGAGTCCGGACATTCAGGACATTGGTTAGAACAGGTCAGGACATGGGTCATCCTAACTTTTAGACGTGGTTTCTTGGTGAAGCTCCAACCTATGTTCTATATATTTCTATGAGTACATAGAAACAAAGAATTTTACGGAGTAAATATTATATAAAGTTTAAATTTAGTTTCAGAATGTTAAAGGGTTTGCAATAATTATCTAATCAATATTAACCACACAATATTGGCCCAAAAAATTAAATATCAAAAATGCCACGTGCAGTTCTACTGTCGATAAAAGGATAATATGTCCAAAACGCAAAATCTATTTACACTCACTTAATTCTATTGTGATATTTCAAGCTCATTATTTATGTGTGTATATTGTTTTGTTTTATTACTAACATGTGCCTAAACTGAATAATCGTAATTGATTCTTTGATTCTTTGACAATATTTAGCAAATAGCTGTAAAATTTCTTCAGATATTGTAATGACCAAGATTCGAAACGTTCGATGCAGTATCCATTAATGTACTGCCTATAATATAAGTTCTAATGAAATTTTGAAAGTAGAAGGTTTAACAGGATTTCCCGTTTGAAATTAGGCCTGCCTGACTGGGAAAGTAATCGCGGTTAAACAACTTTACTTACTTAACGTAATGTTTTCGGTGGTGAGGAGGGTCGCTAGGAGACCTCGGGGAATAGATTTGTAACGAGAGTGAGAGAGAATGATGTCATCGGGGCAATTCAGACCAGGGGGCAAAATGCTCGAGCTGTTAAAAGTAGTGATTAAATGTCAACCTTATTCCATTTGGATCAGGTTGAATTACCATTCAGCCTTGTCTTATTCAGCTACATATGATTGCAGCATTACATTTTATCCAATATGATACTCACCTAAAATTAAGTATAGGTTATTAATTCTGCACGTTTTAAATTCTGTGCTTCTATTATGAACTTTCTAACAGTATTCAACCCAGAAATCACCCCCGTATTATAAAAAAAACACACACCAACGCTTAAAATCCACATCAGATCAAACAATTTACTAACATGCACCATCCACTAAGATAAATTTCAATAACTCTTAGAGAAACATAGATATTGTTATTAAATTTTCCCTCGAGTCAGGATCTGCTTAACATCTTTAAAGCTGGTTTAAGAGCGGGAGCAGTAGCGGAGTGATTTAATTATCCCGGTCCATAGGATTAGCTACGCTTCTTTTGTCCCGACACTTAGAGCGAATGACGTGACAACCCCGGAATAATTTTATGGCGACTATATTTTTCGAGGTTGTTTTTCAAGTTGAAAATAATTTAGGAGAACGTTTTAGTGTGAATTTCTAAATTTAAACAAAACACTATTGATAATATTTTATAATGTCTAGGATACCTCTTACTAAAATTACTGATAAATTCAAATAATGCAGTAAAAAAAGAAGAAGCGGAATAATCTGCCCCCACACGACATTTCTACTTCTTATAAACGAAGCGGCCTGCAAAACCATATAGGTACTCGTATCTGAGCCAAGGTCGTGTGGTGGTCTCTAAAATAGTTTCGACAGCCTCTGTGGACTGGCGGTAGTGAACGCGGCCGCTACGCAGGTGGCGCGGGTTCGATCCCCGCTCAGTGCAAATATTTGTATGCATAAAAATATATAGGTATGTTTATCCGCATTCTAGATTCCATAACACAGGATGATTATATAAAAAAATTACAACTTTTTTAAGAAGTTAAAAAACTATTAGTTAACGGGAGAAGGAAGACGAAAAGTGTAACAGAGATTTATGAATTGATTGATGACTGATTAATGAACTGATTAACTATTAAAAGTATCTATCACTAACTTGCTGATTGATTGCCTTTCATCGCACGCCTAATCGACCTTACAAAATATAGTATACTTATCCTTGATCTACTTTTATTACTGACATATTTTTTATTCTTCTTCTACTATTAACATATTGTTGAGAAAAATCAATATAAAAAGCTTCTTAGTACATTGAATGTGTATTTTTGTTTTCATTTATTTAAAAGTGGTAAATAAGGTTTAAGCATTACAATTGTCGCATCAAAATATCAAAACTCAAAAGGTTCGTGTGACAATTTTATTCTAAAAATAATAATATTTCAAATGCTACTGTCGGAATCTGTCGCGATTTAGTTACAATGAGCTTGGGCTCAAAAAAGTCGGTCTTTTGATTGCTACTATGTTCTATGGAAACTTCAGCGACTATGGTACGTCATATTCTTGCATATTTCATAAACAATAAACAATTTTTACAGCTACGTGCGCGTTGCTATTCGGATGAGACGACGCAGACCTTATAACCTTGAAAGATTGTCAGCTGGCTGGCAACACAGGACGCACCGTTCACTACGAAGGCCGATGCGCGGTGTGGGATGCACGGAATGCAACATCGGTCGGTAGTAGCACAAAAGCTCTATAGCAGGCAGAGGTACAAAGCTTTGTACCGAGCGGCGCCTTTGAATCGGTTTGGTTGCGGTGCGGTGTATTTGCCGTCACTGAATTACTCGTATGATGTCATAGCATGCATGAAATATTCGACTCGATTGAATTTCATAGCATTTGCGTTGTCTGATATAGGTCTGTGTTTGAGATATGGGCATATTGTACATCAGTTGTATTGTTATGATTACGTATTTAGTGCTCGTTCATCAGTTCAGTGAGAGAAACTGCTGTCCTCCAACCCTGAAAAGAAAGCCTATACTATCACCTCGCCCATTATTTAGCAGGAACACCGGCTAGCTGATGAAGAAGACTTGAATCTCAAATGCATGGTATGGCCGCAAAGGTTTGGCGTTTGGCCCATACTACTACTACTGCCAGTGGGGACGCCGTTAGATCGGATGGGTGATCATCCCTTCTATGTGGGGCCATTTCACCCATTTCCTCCATAACGATTGCCATACATGTTTATATGGCAACCGAAAACGACGTCCTGTCCGAGGCACGACTAGACCAATGCAAATACCCATATTCATGCATACAAATATTTGCATTGAGCGGGGATCGAACCCGCACCTCCTACGTCGCGGCCGCGTTCACTACCGCCACGCCCCGGAGGCTATCGCGTATGGCCAATACACCTTCAAGTTTTTAATATAATCACGAAAGTGCTATAATAAAAGTGTTTAATGACATTATAATGTGTTATGTAGCTGTGTAACTATACATAATAGCTACTGGTCTCAGTATATCATAGGGACAACTAAACTATTCACTTAAAACTTCCAAACTATTCTAATAAACTGGATATATAGAAGCACACGGCATACGAGTGGGCTCTTGTGTGTGTGTGTGTGTACGTAATGTACATGAATACGGAAAGGTCAGCACTTAACAAGAAGTGGTCACCGTTGTCTGCAGATACGCAATTCACTTAGCGTTGTCGCGTGCTCAACTTGATAATGTGGATTCGGAACCCAGATACCTATTCCGGAACTTTTCTCAGAGTACATTACACGCAGATATTGGATGTTAGTTGAGTATGTCGCAATCGTGAATTGGTGGTAGAACTACCTAAACTTTCATAAAGAAGTAAATTATCTCGCCCAAAAACTATGTCACCTGATTGCAATAAGTTCAGCAATGATTCCCTATAATAAGTGTACTACCTAGACTGTAACAAATAATGTAAGACTGTCCACTAGGAATTAAGGTACGATGGGGTTGGCATATCCTTACTGGATCAAAACTCCAAAATAAATAAATGTAAAAAATATATACATATATATCTAAGAAATAAGAATGTAGTACATTCTATATAATTACATTTTAGTATAAAACTCAACTACGGTGCGTTTTGTAAATATGTGTGTATAAATTAAATTCTAAAAAAGTAGCAAAACGTTTATCTAGAGTGGATTTAGTAAGCTCGAGAGAAAGTAAAGATAGACAGAAAAATAATACAAAATAGACATTTTAAAAAGAATAATAAAATGCACACATTTCAAACACATAATCCAACTTTATTATTTCGCAGTCACGTATTAAGTATGTTGTATGGTACATTTGGGTATATGTATATTTATATTAAATTAAAAATGTTATGAAAACTTAGTCAAAGGTAAACTTGTTGTAAGTAACTGTCTTCTAGCTTAGCTTAACATCAGGCGAGGTGAAGTCAAATTGACGTGTCCAGTATAAAAAAAAAAAAAAAATTTTCGAAGTAAATTAGTCTCAGAGGAAAATATGATTAAAGTTTAGATAACATTTTAATAACTTTACTATTACTTACCTTGGTTAATTGGCTCTAGCTGTCTGAAGCCACTAACCAACTGTACATGTTAATTAACTGTAAGAAGAGTAAAGTTACTTACTCGTTCTATTATTCAAACTAAAAAGGCCAGGGTTTTGAGTTGCTACCAGTGAGCATGTATGACAATAATTCTGACAGTACAAGAATCCAAGCGTGTAGCAGAACCGTAAAAAGGAGACATATGGCAGCTGCTCTCGCAATAGTAAAATGTTGTTGAGTAAAATGGAGCTTTGACCCCTAAGGAAGGTTTTCCCTTGCATGTGCCTAATTTCTTAGTCATAATTATTGAATATACTAGCTATTGGCTGCGGCTCCGCCCGCGTGGATGTCGATTGTTGCGACCAAACATAGCCTATGTCCTTTCTCATGGTCTAATCTACCCCTATACCAAATTTCATCAAATCGGTTCAGTGGTTTAGGCGCGAAAGCGCAACATACAGACAGACTGACAGAGTTACTTTTGCATTTATAATATTAGTGTGGATTCATGACTAAAAATTACAATTTTGGTAGTTAATAATCCATGTAAATAGTTTGTACCAAGTAAATCAAGTGCTTACAAATCTCAAATTACAGCAGCGCACGATAAACATATGAATACTACTAAAAGAAATGCATGCAATAATATCCTATTTCACACCGTTTCAAAATACAACTACAAAGTAATTAGTTCAATAGACACCCACACCATCTCCTTTAATAAGAACGAAGATTGCCTCATAGAACAGTATACGACGAAGCCTGTTCTAATTAAGAAACTAAATCCCTGTACGAATTAAAACCACGTACTGACAGAGGTATTAACCGAACAATTTGTAAAGACACAAAATGTTGGAAACCCGAAGGCATTCAGAAGTAAACCGTATTTAGTAGTGCTCGAAATCAGTCGAGCGTAAAACTATACGAAGATTCATGGCTTCTATACAAGGATTTAAAGAATTTCCACTTCGAAGTTCGAACGATTGCATTTTCTTTTTGCAGTTAAAGTTTTTGCCAGACTTATAAAACTTACAATGTTTTCTTTCAAGTGGGGTAACAAATAGACTTACTGTGGAGAATTGGAAAGAATTTGTGTTGTTTATTTTAAGATGTGAGGTTATAAAATACGAAATTACTATAAGGATAAATTAATTTATGTTGCCGTTTTCACCATCACGATACCGTTTGCACCCGAGACTATTCATTTTTTCTTTGGCTTATTTTCTCTATTACATGCGTGACTGCTGTCTAACCCCCGAAACCAGAAAAGAAATCCTGCACCAGAACCACGTTGAACTGCTACGAGTATTTATAGGCTTGCAAGTGAGGTTGAATAACAATGTTGATTGCATTGATCCTGTTTTATGTCTCGTAAAATTTGTATTGTAATAGAAACTTATGGTACGATTCAAATAATAAAAGTTTCACACAACATACCACATATTTCCTTACAAAAAACATTTCCGTATTCACAAAAGCAAATATAATAATATATGTACATAGTTATGCGGCCGAAAGCCTGTCGCGTATGTAAATACAATACCATACATAAATTTTTGATTCTCGTTACATTGTTACTATCTTATTATTTCAACATACAGCCATAGGTACATTCAGATCACGTGCGCAAACAGGAAAAAACATTTCCTTGAATTTATCTCCTCCGAAAAAGCGTGACTATTACTAAGTAGAGCGAATAATATCCTCTCGGAATATAAGTTGGATTAACGTCTTATTCAAGTACAATATATACTCGTAGATATGAAGGACGAACACGTATGTTTATTACGTAACTTTCATGCTTGGCTTATGTCGAGGACATCAGTGTACAAGCGTCAACAGAATTTCTTTTTCAACATGTTTTTATTAGTTTCACTTGTAACGAAGTTTGTGAGAGTCTTGG
This sequence comes from Eilema sororculum, assembly GCA_914829495.1. Classification (NCBI taxonomy): domain Eukaryota; kingdom Metazoa; phylum Arthropoda; class Insecta; order Lepidoptera; family Erebidae; genus Eilema; species Eilema sororculum. Next base: position 5,990,566 of record OU618545.1, on the reverse strand, counting down.
AAGTCGATATTAACATAATTCTATGTATCTTTACGATTTTGTACTTTATTGTACAGATTACCGAATATTAATAAAGTGGTACCTTCTAACTTGGATGGATTAGTACCCATTGAAGGCTAAAATTAGGCAGCTTATTTGTTTTAACTAGTATCTTAAAAACGTTTGTAGGTAACAAACATGTTTTTAGTTTTTTAAGCAATAAATCATTAAGGTTTGGATAAATCTGAATAAAATAAATAAAGAAACTAAAATAGAAAACAAAAATAGGAATTTCTCAAGCACCAGCAAAAGGCTATTTGACTTGCTTATAATATAATGAACTGTAAAAGAGAAATTTTCGTAACACAAATAGTTTTCAAGATATTTGATTTTGAAAAATTTAATTTGTCGCGCCCCGCCCGGAAACGCTCCATACAAAATCGTACGAATTTGTGACGTCACGCTTCTGTACCGCGTAGTGCAAATGTATGGAGTGCAAGAGAATATCGCATTTATCTCGGTCTACGTTGCGTTTACACGTATATAGTTCTTAATCAAAGTTATTTAAAATTGAATGAGGAATCTAAAAAGTTATATCCATCATCATCATCATCATATCAGCCGCACATAGTCCACTGCTGAACAAAGGCCTCTCCCATAGACCTCCAGAATGACCGATCTGAAGCAGCCCGCATCCAGTGCTTCCCGGCGACCTTGATGAGGTCGTCCTTCCACCTGGCCGTTGGGCATCCCACACTACGTTTGCCCGTACGCGGTCGCCATTCCAGAACTTTTTTTCTCCATCGGCCATCTGTTCTGCGCGCTATGTGTCCCGCCCATTGCCACTTCAACGAGCTAATCCGCTGGGCTACGTCGGTTACTTTTGTTCTCCTACGGATATCATCATTTCTGACGCGATCACGTAGGGAAATACCGAGCATAGCCCTCTCCATAGCTCGTTGAGCGACTCTGAGCTTTTGTAGGAGACCTATAGTGAGGGACCACGTTTCAGATCCGTAAGTCATCACTGGTAACACACATTGGTTAAAGACTTTCGTCTTTAGGCACTGAGGTATGTCGGACGAGAAGACATCTCGTAGCTTCCCGAACGCTGCCCAGCCGAGTCGGATTCGTCGATTTACCTCGTCTTCGAAGCTGGAATTGCCTACCTGGATCAGTTGACCCAAGTAGACGTACTCGTCAACAACTTCTAAGACTGAGTTCTCAACATGCACCGGTAGAGGCGCTACATGGACATTTGACATAACCTTCGTCTTGTCCATGTTCATCTTAAGGCCCACCTGTTGGGATACTCTATTGAGGTCTTCGAGCATGGTGTTTAAATCTTCCAGCGATTCTGCCATGATAACAATATCATCGGCAAACCGAAGGTGAGTGATATACTCGCCGTTTATGTTGATGCCACGTCCTTTCCAGTTCAGTAGCTTGAAGACGTCTTCCAAGGCAGCGGTAAACAGTTTCGGAGAGATAACGTCTCCCTGTCTAACGCCCCTTTTCAGTGGGATTGGCTTCGTGCTCTGTTCCTGTACTCGGACCGACATAGTGGCGTTCTGGTATAAACACTTTAAAACTTCGATATACCGGTGATCTATCCGGCACCGCTGGAGAGACTGCAACACGGCCCATATTTCGATCGAATCGAAGGCTTTCTCATAGTCCACGAATCCTAAGCAAAGATGCCGGTTATACTCTTTGGTCTTCTGTATAACCTGTCGCAGCGTGTGGATGTGGTCTATGGTACTGTAGCCTTTTCGGAATCCGGCTTGTTCGGGCGGTTGGAAGTCATCGAGCCTGTTGGTGAGACGGTTCGTAATAACCCTCGAGAACAGCTTGTAAATGTGACTCAGGAGCGTGATGGGCCTATAATTCTTCAACAAGGTATTGTCGCCTTTCTTGAAGAAAAGGACCACCACGCCCCCGTTCCACGCTTCCGGCGTTATGCCTTCGTGTAGGACGGAATTAAAGAGCCCCTGAATGACCATTAGTACCGGCGTTCCGCCCGCTTTCAGAAGCTCTGCTGTAATTCCGTCCTCACCCGCCGCTTTGTTATTTTTTAGCTGTTTGAGGGCCATTCTAATCTCGTACAGGCTGATGTCCGGGATGTCTTCGGTATAATGTCGGGTAAGCTTGGCTCTAGGATCTTTAACCATGCCCACGGGCTGTTTAACCGATGTATATAGCTGCCCATAAAACCTTTCGACCTCCCTAAGTACCTCTACCGTTGTCGTTGCCATGCCGCCATCCACCGTCTTCAGCTTCGTCAACCGGCTTTGTCCAACGGACGCATTCCTTGCAAACACTTTGGAGCCTTTGTTTCGCTCTATCGTCTCCTTAATATTTTTAGTATTATAGGATCGGATGTCATGTCGCAAGGATTTCTGTATGCGTCTGTTGAGCTGCCTATGTGCCTCAGCATCAGCGGAGGTCTGTAGGGGCATAGATCGACGTTTGGCCATGAGATCAAGGGTCTGGGTCGAGATCTTCTGAGGTTTTTGTTTAGAGCGAGACCTAAAGAATTTAGATCCCACTGTTTGAACAGCTTCTACCAGCGCGTTGTTTACCTCGTCCACTGAAACGCGATCCTGTAGACAATCGAAGCGATTGGATAGTTCAAGTTGAAAGCGTTCGAAGTCCTGGACATCGGCATGTGACGGTCTGAGTGTTGACTTCATCAGACTTGACCTTTCTAGTCTAGGGTTAATATTCAATGTACCCCTTACGATACGGTGATCGCTACCGGTTTTTACACGGCTGATCACAGAGACATCCTTGAATATTTGCCTCTTTGTCGTCAAGATGTAGTCAATTTCATACGCCATGTTAGCGGGGCTTAGCCAGGTCCACTTTCTCTGGGGTGGCTTTTTGAAGAAAGAGTTCATCGCGAAGAGACCTTCTTTCTCCATAAAGTCTGCCAGCATGTGGCCCCGGTCATTCCGCTGCCCATATCCAAAAGGCCCCACTCTCAACTCCCCATCGCTTCGTTTGCCCAGTCTCGCGTTGAAGTCCCCCATAACAACAGTGAAATAGGTTTTGGAAGCATGTATGGCCCTACTTATGTCCTCATACACTTCCTCAACCTCTTCATCGGAGTATGACTTGGTGGGCATGTATACCTGGATGACCTTCAGCGAGTATCTTTTGGATACTCTGAGTATCAGGTATACCACCCGACTCGAGATACTCTCGATGGATATGACGTTGTTAATAAGGGACCTGTGGACGAGGAACCCGACACCATGCAGTGACTTTCTGTCACCCTCCCGGTGGTAGAGTAGGTGGCCGGACTTCAGGGTTGTCGTGCCTTCTCCCGCTCTTCGCACTTTGGACAACCCCACAATGTCCCAGTGCAGCCTACTCATTTCCTCTTCCACCTCGAGCAGCTTCTCGTCAGTCCTCATCGTGCTAACGTTGTGCGTTACCAGGGCCAGTTTCCATTTGGGGTGGTAGCCGAATCTCTGCCGGGGATTCTTCGCACCCCCTGCCCCGCCGTTACCATGACCGCTACCGGAGCCAGGAATAGCGGGACTGCCGGGGACTAGGGGCCTGGTCTTATTCTGTCTGTCCATTGGAGGTTTTGCTATACTCGCCACGCTTGGCAGACGGGTTGGCGAGCGCGGTATTAAGTGAGTTATATAGAGAAAGTTATATATTTGAATTGAATTTGATTGTGTATATTTTGACTTTTTTTGGGAATTTCATCTAATGAAAAGTCATAGTTTCAGTTTAGATATGCAATATTTTATTTTGCAAGGCATATTATTTCAGAACAAGCTATCATATTAAGCAGTATTGGGCAGAATCGAAGACCTAGTCAAATACCCTATTTATTGCGAATATATGATGAATTGCTTCATCGTTTTCATAATCGGGCCTTTGGCTTATTCCTAATTACCCCTTTTACCAAATCCCCCCGAAAATGATTTGTTCTCGAATCACTTCGAATTTCAAAACTTGTACATCTAAGCACACCTACCTACTATTCTAGTACTATTAAATCATGCCGAACAAAACACGGCCTATATTTTTTTCTAACAGATGAAAGTTCAAGGTCTTCGGGACGATGATCATTAATCTTATTCTTTATCCCTCACAAATGGACTTCGGGATGGATATACGTCTTGCCAGGTTAGTTTTTGTGCTCGTATATAGTTCAAGGCTCACTAAACCGTTAACTGTCTACATTTATTATTGTAGATCGAGCAGCGAAAGCGTAATAATAATGAAACTATTGGAATTGAAAAAGAAAGGGCATGTCGGTAATATGTAGGAACGTTATTTGTAAGTTTTGTAGGAAAAAAACCTAACAAAACGGTTGATAAGATTATTAAAAATTATCTACAAATATAGCCTATGTGTTAATACAGCGTATCAGCTAACTTTATACCAAATTTTATTAAAATCGCTCCACCCATTTTATACGTGAAAAGTAACAAACATCCATATCATATTTACAAACTTTCATGTTTATAATATTAGTAGGATGTGTGTATTAATAGTCTCATTACCAGGAATACTGAAAACTGTATAAATTGGAAAAATAAAAGCTGGAAAATACCATTTAATGAAGGCCTCAGATGCAACCAGGATTCCGTTGAAAACATCACACTTATCTTAGTTTTGCTCCAGGTCAGAGCCCAGGTCGAAGCCTAGGGACAGTTTTCAAATTTTAATTGGACTTTCTTGTTCTTCTTGGGGTGCCATCTTCTTAATGAAGGTCGTTGACCATTAGCGCAATTTGGATCTTTGACACAGCAGCCCTGAAGAGAGAACGGGTGCTCTTGTTGTATCACTGGCGCAAATTCTTCAGCCATATTCTTCGTCTGCCAATACTGCGTTTACCTTGTATCTTGCCCTGGATGACGAGCTCCAGCTCTTGCAGCTCATCATCCAGGGATTTCTCATAATGTGTCCGAAATATTCCAACTTTTTGGACTTATACCGGATCAATACCTCTGTCGAGAGGAAAGCCGGCGCCAAAGCTTCTCTTGTCAATCAATTGTACCGCTTTGCAGATCAAGTTGATTTGGGCCTCAACGATCTTAGTAAGATTTCAACAACACCTCTGTGAAATCATAATATGTCAGAACTAGATGAGTTAACAAAATGAGAATCTATCCTCTCATTTGAATGAATTTTACAGCATTAAGTATGCTAACTATACAAATCGATATGGATCCGATAGCTTGTAAGAATATCGCTAGATGACTCCACCGTCGCCTTACAAACAGATAAAAATAGAAGGGAAATTTGAATCACATTGGGCGTGTCTCAATAGCCGAGTTGGTTAAGGCATTCCCCCTGTAGGGCAAAGATCGCAAGTTCGAGTCCCGCCTGAGAAGTTTAATTTTTCCCTATCTACTCGATATGTCTTCTCATATAGCAAAAAATATGAAAAGAAAGATATACGTAAATTGCGACCAAACGATGTGGAATCATTGATTCATTATTAATGAAGTAAGGTAGTATGTACAACGGTATCATCAATTGAGAAGTTAAGTACATTGAAAATATTTTTCGATATTGAGACATGAGTATAATAAACCATTGCTTCTTTTATTTAGAACAGTTTTCTGAACAAGAGCTTACCCTTTATGTAATTCCGTTTGTTTGGAAACAACAGCAACATTGTTAAGTACAAGTAGATCATTAAATTATGTTTGAAACAAAATAATGATGTATTGTTTTGAGGTATTTGTTTGTAAAATCGTAACAAAGATCTTTGTTGCGTTTTAATAAACAAGTACTTGTCGTTCTTTGTAAATATGAATAACGAAGTAATAAAATGATGTACCTTAACATAAATCAAAATTATAATTTTTCGAATTTCTTTGGTTCTTAAAAGGGACTTCAAAAATATTCACCTCATAAAATGTCTTTTAACGCCCATGTTTATTATTTTTTCATTATTTTTTAAACTTTTATTCAATTTTTATTCGAATTATTACAATAAAATATAACAAAGGAGTGAGATAAGTGCAGTGAGCCGGAACCGGAACATTCCACGATCGCGTAGCCACCGTAGCGACCGTAGCGACCGTAGCACATGTATTCACCTACGGCGTAGCAGCGTGAAATATTTTCTGAATAGGAAATATGGGTTAATGTAGCTCTTGGAACTTTATTTGCTTTTGTATTTAAAGAAAAAAAACTTATAAACCTAATTTAATTGGAATTAAAAGTTTCATAAAGAGAAGTGGTAATTTTTAAAAAATTTTTAAATACCTGGTTTTATTTACAGAGTTTCAAAATTATTATTAAATATCTAAAACAGCGTTGATAGGATCTTACATATAGGTAGAGGGAGGAACACTACTGACGGTGGAGGTGAGCGCTGATCATCACAAGGTGGCCACCCTAAACCTACACCTGGGTCGCAAGTCCCAGGCGCCGTCACAGTGTTCCTCTCTGTACCACGCCATGGACCCGGCGACTGCACGGTGAATCCATGGAATGCTGAGAACCGGATCTCTATTAAGATCCAATCCGATTCAATGCCACATTTTCAGTACTATTCTTAGTTCTCCCTGTAGTAATATATTATTTTTTGTTTAAATAAACCATTTTTTCTTTATCTCATTAAACAATTTATAACGAGACTAAAGAGGTTGTTTCATACCTAATCACGGTAATAAGTTACTTGTTAATAGGGTTAAATATTATTAGAAGCACAAATAACAAACTCTCAACCAATGGCAGTTAAATATGTCTTACGTGATTTTGCTAAAACGGAACATATTCCGGAACAGTTCTCAGCTTCGGAACAGCTTTTGCGTCAATAGCAGAATGGCAGAAAAGTTTGTGCTACAATGACCGCAATTTCGACACGACAGGGGCGAAGTTGCACGTTGGCTCATTCAGGCTAAGTACGTTCAGAAAGCTATTATTGCCAACACTGTGCGTTCGAATACTTCAAATTGAAATACTTCAGTCTCTTTGGTTGGAACGCTCCTTCGAGATATTGGTGTTCGTTGATAAGGTTTTTACACTAGAAATATATTGGTTTTGTACATTTAGGATAGAGTGTTATTATGTGATGTAATTGGAAAGTGATTTCTTACAATACAATATTCGGTATTTTAGTACACCTTTTTTTTTTTTCGTGCGGAAATCCCCTCGGATACCCCCCCTTCCGGAGCTGGAAGGGGAGGTTATGTCGGACACGAACCGACTAAAACCGCACGCCGACTGTGGGTCGTGGTGCTAGGCCGGAGGTGAGGTTGTCATCGACATATCCCTCGCACCCCGACCGGACAACGGTGTCCCCAACTCGCCCCCGGAATGGGGAGGCGCACTATTCAGCGCGCCACCGCCGTGGCCTGCTTCTGCTGGGGTGACAGGCGGCTCCACCCGTCACCCCCAGGCCTGCGCTCATGGGGGACGGAGGTCAGTCAGTGCCATCCGACGCCCGAGTTGCCTGCGCGCGCGGGCGGGCGGCGCGATACGCGAGTCTTTCTCGCTCGCGCCGCCTCTCCCGTTCCGCCGTCTCCTTCACGACCATTACCTGCTCGCTGAAGGAGACGCCGGCCGCCCACGCGTCTGCGCAGCGGACCATTGCTGTGAGCAGAGTGGCGAGGGTGAGAACTCTCACTCCCAGGGCCGCCACTAGCTCCCGCCTCGGTCCGGCCCATGCCGGACACTCGGTGAGCGTATGCAGCCCTGTGTCCTCGCTCGCGTCGCAGTGATGGCACTCGGACGTTGGCTCCTTTTCGATCCGACACAGATCTCTCCCTAAGCACCCGTGCCCGGTGATAATCTGCGTCAGTCGATACGAGAGGCTGCCATGTGGCCTCTCGAGCCATTCCCCCATGATGGGCCTTACCGCCTCTATGACGGCATGCCCTGCGCGTCGTTGCTCAAGTCGTCGCTCCCACTCCGCCACCATAATCCCGTGGAGCCGGGACCTCTCGGCCCGGGTATTTTAGTATACCAGCAGATATATACGGCTCCACTTGCGTGTATGCGCTTCAGCCGCAATGGTAACCAGTTGCGATCTAAGTCATTTTCTGTTGCGATCGAGAATTGTCGGTTATTACTACTTTTGCTTGGTTCTAATTAACCTGTTATCTTACATACGGCTGTTTTCAAGTCTAACCAGTGCACTTTTTAAAGAAAAGAAGCGCAATAAAATCCATTCGCTAACTTTGTCGTCTAACGTGTACAAGCTGTACGACGTGTAGAAGTGTAGACACACTAAAATTTTGAAAAAAAAGAAAAGTTTTTGTTCACAATCAGATATATAAAATGAAACCCAAGTATCTGATAACCTAAGCTTTTTTTTATTTTTCCAATAAACAGGCTCAATTGTCTGTGTTGTGTAAGAAATAAATAATAATAAAAAAAACAATTTTATAATAGTATACATTATTTACGATACGTAACCGTTTGTTTACCGGCAGTCTCTATAGAATTAAATCGATCGTTGGTACATGTTGGACAGAGTAACTGGAGCTTAGTAACAAGCTTAGCGAGAAGTCTTCACTGGTCCCTCTATGATCACGATTGGTGCAATTCTATCAACGCATTTGATAAACTTACCTTTTCTTTTTAAGATATTTTACAGTCTACCCAACACTATCATAGTTTAACTAGTTTGTGTTATTTTGCAAATATATACATATTACTAGACCCACAGTCAGCGTGCGGTTTTAGTCGGTCCGAGTCCGACATAACCTCCCCTTCCGGCTCCGGCAGGGGGGGTATCCGAGGGGATTTCCGCACGAAAAAAATAAAAAAAAAGGAAAAAATTGGCACATCCAAACCAATGCAAATAATATGCATACACATGTTTACAATGAGCGGAAATTGAAGCCGCGCGACCCGCTGACCATATTAGTCGAATGCTCTACTTTTAAATTATACCACGATTATAATAATTGCGATTTATAACTAATTTGCATACTAATCGTGGAAACTTAAAATTAATAATTAAATAATTAATTCTGCATTATGCTTGCTACTGCCATATTTTAAAAAAAATACAACTTTTACCTTAATATAAACTAGTAAGGTAATCAATTTTGAATATCCTTAGCTGGTAATTTCAGTTAAAGTCATACGCTACTTCAAGATAGGGAATTATCTTCATACTCAATTTCACTAAAATCCGTGAAGTCACTTCAGCGTAAAAGAGCAACAAATATAATGACTCTCACACGCACGACCACACATAAATGCAGTCAACAACAACATTTTTAACAAGAATTTGAATTCAATCTAAATGCACACCCACACGTAAACATGTAACTCACATTTAAATCTTAGTAACATGTGTGTGTGAGATTAAGTTCAATATTATTATTATCAACTGTACGATTAAAAAATATAACGCAGTCCAGGATGATAACGTATTTTAAAAAAAAATCCCTTTCAAGTTATTGCCAACAGCCACTCCAGAATATTACATGGCGACTTAAGTTCCATCATTAATTCTAAGCACGTAGCCCGTGGCAAGCAATACTTGTCACGTAGACCAAACCATAGCTACCTACCTGGATGAATTAATTACTAAGACTTGTAACGTCTTTGGGAAGGACATAATTAAATTTTATGAGGGGCAATGTAGTTTTTATACCTTGAATATATTTTTCAATTTTGAATCCCACCAAGACTTTCGAGACCAAGTCAATCTCAACTGCAAGCCGATATACCTAGTGATAGACGGATGAGACTATAACGAATAATTTCTCTATGGGTTGTGAGGTCAGATAAGCAGACTCTTATAGGCCGAATTAAAAAAAAAAGTTAAGTTAAGAACCTCGGTACTAAACTGCGACGATTATGTGGCTTCACAATTATTGGTAGGCCATCGAGTCATGATTTTCTTAACATGAACCTTTCAGTTAAATCTGAAAATGATAGTCTAGAGAATGGTCCTCTGACATAATAGTCAATAATACTCATAGCACATAAGCGTAACATTAGTCAGAGAGTAGCTAACACAAAAAGCAATAAAAATTCGATTAAAGTGATTGGATTGATTTAATATCTAAAGAGTTACGAAAGTTCATATATAAATCATTCTATTTTCAAAGTTCACATGCAGTACTCACTCAAATCATAAAATATATTGGAACCTTTCAACTTTTATAACTATTGTTATCTTTGCACTGCAAGCTTTCAAACAATTTATATCCAGTACGTACAGATTTCACAAAAAATACACTGAAATCAATTTAAAACTGAAAGAATAAAAGCTCTTTGAGCAGAGCGAAGAGGAATTTTTTTCTAGTTGCTCACTATACTTAAGCGATAAAATAACTCTTACCTTTAATAGTGTCTGGTTCATTTAAGTGTTCGCTTGGCGGACGAAGTGGGAATTTCTTCGACATCCTTCCATTTGGAATTGCTCCAAAAACTTTTATTGTTGGTACCAGAGTCGTAGCTTAAATGAAGTGCAAGTACCATTTATTATTTAGTTATTGAAGTGTGTTGCCAAGTCTAAGATTCAATAGTAATACTACGTGGATATTAAGAGGAAATCTGCATGTCTGTAGTCAATATACAAGACTCATAATAGAAGAGTAACACGAAGGAATACATAAATTAACTGCTGTGTAATACATCAATTATCTTAATGCAATTACCTTCAATTTGTACCTATTTCAAGCATTCGACACTTGCATCGTCATTTTAGAGAGAGAGAGACAGAGAGAGAGACCAGTATGTACATCTCTTATTGTTGATATTTGCACGTTGATTTCATAGAATAATGAATAAGATTCATCAGTTTTTTTTATATACTATGAGATGTGTGTGTTCTGTATGGAGATTTTTGACTCAATATCCATCGAGCATTGAATTTTTATAAATTTGAAATTTCCTGGTTCTCGAATAATTAACGTATTTCCGGGTCACAGAATAAGAAAGAAAAATAGAATAAGAATTACAGTTATACAAAAAGTCCTCCGAACCGATACTAATATCACTCTCAGAAATTCAGAAATAAGCAAAAAGTTGATCACTTGTGTCATCCACAATGTATTGTTGGGAAAACTTTTATAAATGTGTCGCGTCGTCCCCAAGAGAGTGTCGCAAACAACACATTATTATCACAAATGAGCGCGTTTTATAAAGTTAATATTACGTTTTTATTTTTGTATAGAATTGTTACTATAATCTGAGTCCAAATACATTTTATGCTTCAACATTATACTTACATCTTCATTGGACTACATATTTTAAGTAAAGAAAAGCTCTATACCCTATTTCATGCAACTTATGCTCACGTGGAGAGATTTGATCGATATTTCATGCAGAAACATGAAAGAAGTTTCTGACGGTATTCAAAAATTATCTTAAGCTATTGAAAAATTATCGTAATAAAGGTACTTATCCATGGAACAACTAGTGAATCACCTAGATTTTCAATGAATACTTTTACGTACCTGTGGTTCCCTTATGTATTCCACTCCTCAGTAAAACAAAACACAGTCACAATATTTGTTTGGATTCATCCTGCCAAACAAGAGTTCTGGAAATCCTATAGAAAAAAATAGGTTAACGAAAGTTCTTTATCGTTTCGACTCCGATATAGCCGGGAGGCCGGAGGAGGATCTCTAGCTCCGGCGGGGGAGGTATCCGAGGGGATTTCTGCACGTAATAAAAAGGGTTATTATTTGCCGATAATGCAACTGGGACTGGCACTTAGATGACAATGACTCATGCTTATATCAACGATATTTATATAACATTTTCTGTTTCAGGTTATGGGATCATTACGTTAAAGATTCCATCATCACCAGCTACTCATTGCACGTTGCACACCACTGTTGGTTGCGTCGGCAACGACGAGTGTACCGCAAAGAGTCATAGCGTGATCCGATTACTGGGGCCTGTGAGAGATGTGATTGTACGGCCTGCTAGACACCACTATCGGCCTGGAGAGACAAGTAAGTACCAAAAAATAGCTAGGCTAGGATTCGAATTTGAGACCTTTAGAGGAGAGGAGGGAAGAAGGCTGCCTTAAGACCATTAAGCTACACTATCAATACTTAATTGGTTTTTGATGATGTTCATAAAAAGAATGAGACATTAATTAAGCAATAAACTTTTTAACTTTAGGATCTTGGGTCTTCACTATTACATACAAACATATTTCTTCAGACCAGGTGTAGAAATTTTTATGTTTTTATAATATTCTGGGATATACTTAGTACTAAATAAAGTAAAACTAAAATATATATTTACAAATTTTACTAAAATATTATTAAAATGCGTCATGAAATTCCTCCGCATCGCATGCCTCTTGCGGTAGCGTTCCCAGAAGGCTGGCAGCATTGCCATGTTGTATGGCAATGCTTAATCTAGTACTAAATTGAAAGTAAACATAGCTTAACTAACTAGCAATACATTTTCGTATGTAAATAAATACGAGTACATCAATTTAACATTTAGATTATTCATAATTATTCAGATAATAACAGCCAGTACAACGGTAGACACGGAAGACGAAATAAAAAACTTTACTGCCTATTAAACTCATGACACAGCGTTCAAAATTAAACTTCTCATAAATATGCAAAAGGTATAAGCATAATTATTTAAGTCAACATTAAATTTGTTAGAACTCGTAAATTCCTTCCTCGAAATCCCAATTCGAAATTTCGTTGCCTATACAGCTTCGTTTATAATACTTTAGACATTTTTCCTCCATAAAACAGACAGAACAAATGAGCTTTGTTTTATTCTAAAGTTTACAGCCCATAAAACGGAACTGGGTCCTACGGAATTTAACGGAATTAACGTTTAGCTTGTACCAGTAAGCGCTCAAAACATGAAATTTTATACGTTGGAAATTAAAGGACGCGATGCAACGGTTCGTTTTCAGACACTAATACTAGTTTGTCTGATAAAATAATTTGATTGTCCGGAAAGGAATACAATGACATTTAATATTTCAGCTGTAGAATATGAAATATTAAATTGCATTGTCCGACACAATGCAATTGTGTAGTAAAATTGCTAGTACAGTCAGCGTCAGAAATATCTTGACTACAAATTCTCGAAATGATCTTAAAACTAAGGTATTAAGAGCAAATCAAACTGTTTTATATATTTGTCCTGTACAAATATAACAACAATCTCTGAAGGAAGGGGGGAAAACCAATTTGAGCACTTTGTTCATCAACATCTTCTTATTTTAAAAAGCATCTGACCTATCAAAATTTTCACATTTCTAACTAATAAGAAGTAGGAATGAATAAGGATAATGAAATCTGAGCTCTTTAAAAGTAAGAAATTAAATTGCATCCGTGTGAAACCGATGCGGTGTGAAAATGCACTACAAAGGTATTAAAGGTAATTTTCAAGTAGTAAAGCTGTAACAATCACGAGACGAAATTATATGCGGAAAATTTCGGTCGATAGTCGATTCAACGTTAAATCGGTACTTTGTTGACACACACTAAGAGCACCTGGCGTTTACACGTGCCTCTCATGGTGCCTCGTGTGGTGGAAACACGGATTATTATCGTTCATGTGTGCATGTGAAATTGACACGACCGATGTGGTGCAGGTCAGGCTTTGTTGGCTGAATACAGAACCATATTGAACTGTTTAGTGAATTTTGATGTGGGTTTACCTTTGGAAATTGTAGATTGTTGGAGATAGTTTAGTACTGTGTAACTTAGTTATACTTCGAGGTGTGTTTTGTTGTATTAGGTATTCTTCTCCTGTCGTGTCATCGATAAAATTATTCGAAAATAGTTCTATCACCTTTACCGCGCTCTCAGCAGTGGCTTTGTTAGATTCTTTTGTCACTTATACTGTCATAAATTGAAGGTAGCAATTGAGCAGTTTTTTTTGTTAATACAGTAGGTGATAATGTGATGTGTAGTGAGTTGAAAAAGTGAACATCCTAAACCCGCAACCAGTCTTGGAAATTCGAATTTCTCCTATTCAACCGTCTTGGAATAACATTCTTATGAATAATGTAATCTTACTTACTTTAAAGCATATTTTACATCTTTTAGATGGTCCACTTAAGTTGTTAAAACACGTTGGAAGTCCAAACTTAGCAGTAAAATAATTAACAAAATGTGTCTGCAACAAATCCATGTTATGTCAAGTAAAAAGAGATTAACGTCGTACAACGTTAAGTACAGTAACAGAAGCTAAAGCAGATCTTTTTCAGACAATGAAATAAATACTTTTTGTTTATATTATGTAACTTAAGTTAAGTAGTATAAAGAAATTAGCTTAATTCAGTTCTACTTAGCAATGTTCCAGTTAACAGAATAATATTTTTCACAAACAAAGTTACTCATACATTTCGTTTTGCCTATCGACTTATATAATCGCAATACTGCACTGTGCAACTTCATTATACATAGGAATATTCGGGCATATGAATACATTGATGCAGAATATCTCCGCCAAACTTGTACGCTGTTGGAAACTTTCACTTTGTTACACAATTTAATGTTAGCTTAAAGGAAACTACGCCTTGCTAGTATATATCTTCACGGGTTTAGTTTAATATCATACTAGCTGTTGCCTTCACTGACGTGGAATATTGAAATAGATTTACTAGTAGCCATAATCTAACGTTACTTGCATACATTATTTAATAAGCTGTCAATCAATCTCTCAATTAATTGGGTATTCTACTGACTAGTCAAATTAGTTACTTTTTACTAAACGTCAAAACGATAAGTTATAAGGCTAGTTGTATGAAAAAAGATTTAGTGACGTCCTATGGGTGTCGTAAAAGGCAACTAAAGGATAGGGTGGTTATCTATCTGACAGTCTACATACACCCCAAGACAAAGTTTCCACTAGACGGTAATAGGTTCGCTCCCTATTACGTGGGACCGAAAATCATAGTTGGCGTAACGTGGTTGTTACTACGCCTCTGCCTACTCCATCGAGTATGTATGTAAGTAAAACAAGTTTCTTCTTTAGAGGAAGAAACCTTTGTTTATATATCTTATTTTTATTGACAATAAAAAAAAACTAAATCTATACATATAATAAATCTGTAAACGATCGATGTCTGTACATGGAAAGGAAATGAGAAAAACTGTTATAGGGGGACTTTATTAACGTAATAGAAGCCAAAACAACGTTTTTTGGAATTTTTGTCTGTTTGTCTGTTTATCTGTTTCTCTGTTTATCTGTTTCTCTGTTTATCTGTTTCTCTGTTTGTCTGTGAGTTTTTGCACGCTAATCTCAGAATCGGCTGAACGGATTTGGTTGCGGTTTTCACTAATAGATTGTGGTAGGCTTCACTTAACATTTAGTTTTTGTTTTATTGAAATCGGTTCATAAATAAAAAAGTTATGTCAATAGTAGCAAATCACGGCTAACAACAATTTGTGATTGATGAATAGATTGCACCAATAAAGAAGCAACAATGCTTACAAGAAGATATTAACCGGTCATAGGAATCTGAAGAACTTCGAGATGCAAGAGTTACTACATCTCAGCCAAGTCAGGTCAGGATACTGCAGAATCTTCGGCACAGCAAGAGCCTCGACAGAATTCACATTGTTCTCGAACGATGTTCTATCGAATCCGACAGATTAGTGAGCAGCTGGTTCGGTAAAAGACTCCTAAGTCTTTCATAATTAATATCATCACGCTATTAATAAGGAATGGGGCAGAATGTTTTTATGACATATTTATGTAAACGTCTATTTCACATTATGATTCCATGGTAACTGTGGCTCAATATGTCTGCGGTGGACTTACAACTTAGCTGAGTCGCGTTCGAATCCATCATATGTAATTTTCCTTTTTTTTTTGGTTTTTTATTTACTTTTGTTTAACTTTTTTATTTTATTGCGTATTTGTTGTATTTTATTGTATTTATAGTTTTATTTAAAGTAAAATATAAATTCTATGCCTATTGAATACCTACAGATTGTAGGTAGTACATAAAACTAGGCAGGACTGACAGTAATAGTAGAACTTATTATGTAATATTCTTTGATCTTTACTAAATACTTCATTTCGGATTGTGAAAAGGTGGTCCCACCAGCCTGAGAAGTCATGAAACTGAAACTGGTATCCCCCATTGATACCGATTCCACCACATCGGGGCAAGTGCAATATTGGAATCAAACCGATTAAAATTTACCAGAGGAGATGGAGCATTGGGGAGTATTCTGGGGTTAGGTACCACAGTATACCGGCCTTGGTAAATAAGTAAATCGTTGCACCTTCTCTAAAGCACATTACATATTCTGGGAGATAGTTGTCCCTATCGTATTACCGTCGCTACCATGGTGAATGTTCTGATGAGCTCTTCCAATTAGTTCCACCCTGTCCTTTCCTACACAGGACAACATGTGCAGGGCTCAGATGTCACCCGCATACGGATCAGAATATTCCATCAAGAACCAAGAGGCTTGGTGACTCATTCCTATACTAAACCATTAAGACCTGAAAATTCCTGCCAGCTCACGTGTTTTCTTCCTACAGTCCCGGGTCCTTTAAGCGGGCGTGAAAAGGCTTCTGATGATGCCATCAAGCAGAGTGTCACCATTGTTAAGATGGTACATGTTTATAATGGTGACCTTATTTCCGAGTCTTTGCCTTTAGCTTACCATCAGGCAAGGTGAAGTTAAATTGACGTGTCCTATATAAAAAAAAACTCCGGAAACCCATGTGTGGGTAGAGCAATACAGTTCTTAACTGACTGATAAAGAAATGAAGTTCCAAACCACTTGGTTCGAGATGGTATTATTTCTACCGTATGTGAGTGCCGGAGGAAGGAGAAATTAGTTGAAAGACTTCTAATAGGCTCTTTCACTCGCCGTGGTGCGGTAGAAATGGTAAAATACAGCCAGGGAGACAACGTATCTATGTAACTGCAGACATTATACAATGTTAGTGACCTGATAACTACCAACGTACGCCGCCGCTGCGATCTTACCGATTCCGTCTAATAAGTAGGTATCTAATAGTAAATACGTAAATCTTTCCCAGAAATGATAACAGTATGCCTGGAGAAGCCAACCTATGTATTAGGTATATAAAAGATACCGCTACTCCTATTATATAAAAGGGACCGAATGTAGGCGAGAAACACTCAGTTCCGGTAAATTTCATCAGACCAAAAAATTCCGTCGCGTGGACATCTACTCCACTGTCAATTTGGAAGTATCTACATCATCTGCTGGACACAAGCTTACCAATACAAGGAATATATAGCAAAATGAGGCTACATGACCCCATCCCAGTTGCTGTATTTTCTCTCTTGCTCACTGCGCCCCCTCTTCTCTGCCTGTGTGGAAGGCAACGAACAACGATGTGACTGTGGTCGATGGAATTTATCATAAAAATGGAACTACCCACCATTGGCTCGGCAAAGAAGAGGACCACTGCTCACTGCTCAGGGCGTGCAAGGCTCCGGGTTTTCTTGAAACTATTTTGTGTGATACTTGATGTATTTTAATTTGTTCAGTTCGTAAGTGGTGGCAGCATGTTTTAAGAATTTGGGAGGAGGAAAGAATATTTAAACCATTAAAACTGATGAACATTCATATGTCCACATTTAGCAATGTTCATCCACATACTTTATAATGATTTCGTAAGCAAAATGTTGAATTTTGCCCACGAAATGTTCTGTTTCTATTTTAAATAAATGAATGTTTCCTTTGGATAAAATTCACTATTTCCAGTATTTCGAGTACCTACTTCCGTTCCAGTTATGATGAAAATCTTCCACCATGTATTGAGTTTGAGCTATTCCGAACATAACGCAGACGAAGTCGCGGGCAACAGCTAGTAATTTAATATGTAACAAAATAAATTCCTAAATTGCTCCATCAATATCAGGGTAGTCACCAGTCCCTGGAGTTGCATCAGGGAGGTACTCGTGTACCACGATGTGCCTCTCTACCTCCGCCGCATAGTCGGGGCGTACCTGACGGAGAGGGCCGTCATCTACCCAAGTGCGACCGGCGTCGGTAGGCGTGAGATGTCGTGCGGTGTCCCACAGGGATCGGTCCTGGGGCCGCTCCTGTGGAACATCGGATACGACTGGGTGCTTCGCGGTGAGCTCGCGTTCGGTGCCACCGTCACGTGCTACGCGGACGACACGCTAGTGACGGTGAGTGGCGCTACACATCGCGAGGCGACCCAGAGGGCCACGACCGCTGTTGCTCAAGTCGTGGATCGGATCCGGCGGCTGGGTCTCGAGGTGGCTCTGCACAAATCCGAGGCCTTGTTCTTTCATCCCCTCGGATACCCCCGGCGCAGGCCACCCCCGGGATCCAGCTTGACAGTAGGAGGTACTCCCATCGACATCAAGCCCCGGTTGAAATACCTGGGGCTCGTACTCGACGGTCGGTGGGACTTCGGAGAGCACTTCCGAAGTCTGCGCCCCAAACTGTTGGTGTCAGCTAACGCGCTGATGCGGCTGCTGCCCAACTTGAGGGGCCCAGAGGACTCCTGCAGGAGACTCTACGCGGGTGTCGTGCGGTCCATGGCCCTGTACGGGTGCCCCGTGTGGCCGGACGCCCTGCAGGCCAAGTTCGTGCAACTGCTGCATGCTCCGCAGCAGACGATGGCCTGTAGGGCCATTAGGGGGTACCGCACGATATCCTTTGAAGCGGCGAGTCTCCTAGCCGGATCACCACCGTGGATCCTGGAAGCGAGATCCCTTGCGGCACTGTATCGGTTCCGTAAGGAGGCGCGGGAGCGGGGATTCGATCCCGAGCCCGAAGACATTCGTGCCGAGAGGTCCCGGCTCCACGGGATCATGGTGGCGGAGTGGGAGCGACGACTTGAGCAACGACGCGCAGGGCATGCCGTCATAGAGGCGGTAAGGCCCATCATGGGGGAATGGCTCGAGAGGCCACATGGCAGCCTCTCGTATCGACTGACGCAGATTATCACCGGGCACGGGTGCTTCGGGAGGTATCTGTGTCGGATCGAATAGGAGCCAACGTCCGAGTGCCATCATTGCGACGCGAGCGAGGACACGGGGCTGCACACGCTCACCGAGTGTCCGGCATGGGCCGGACCGAGGCGGGAGCTAGTGGCGGCCCTGGGAGTGAGAGTTCTCACCCTCGCTACCCTGCTCACAGCAATGGTCCGCTGCGCGGACGCGTGGGCGGCCGGCGTCTTCTTCAGCGAGCAGGTAATGGTCGTGAAGGAGACGGCGGAGCGGGAGAGGCGGCGCGAGCGAGAAAGACTCGCGGATCGCGCCGCCCGCGCGCGCAGGCAACTCGGGCGTCGGAGGGCACTGACTGACCTCCGTCCCCCATGAGCGCGGGCCTGGGGGTGACGGGTGGAGCCGCCTGTCACCCCAGCAGAAGCAGGCCACGGCGGCGGCGCGCTAAATAGCGCGCCTCCCCATTCCGGGGGCGAGTTGGGGACACCGTTGTCCCCCCTCCTGAGGAGGGCCAGACCGTAAGGGATGGCCCTGGGTCAGCCGGGGTGCGAGGGATATGTCTATAACAACCTCACCTCCGGCCTAGCACCAAGACCCACAGTCGGCGTGCGGTTTTAGTCGGTTCGAATCCGACATAACCTCCCCTTCCGGCTCCGGCAGGGGGGTATCCGAGGGGATTTCCGCACGAAAAAAAAAAAAAGGGTAGTCACCAGTATCCGACAGAAAGGGTTTTGGCACACAAACAGCTGTTCATTTGGCCATACGAAGCATCGATGCAGAATTTCATGTATGTCAACATTGGCAAACTTAGTTGGGTAACTTTTGCTTTACGAGTTCTGCTTACTAGTGACTGCGTACTTGTTATAACCAATCAGATTTGTTTGATGATTAATTTATACGAGTATATGTGCAGAGTTTGAGATAAACTCGTTGTCACACATCAGGTTATCAATAGTATTTCCTTTCTAACTTCAAAATACATCGGGAAAAAGAAGCGCTCAAGTGGGACTTGAACCCACCACCTTTCCCTTACAGGGGAAATGCTCTTCCAACTGAGCAATTGTGCCACACCTGAATCACTTCTCTTTATATCCGTCTTTATGGGCGACGGTGGAGTCATCTACCAACTTTCCTACGAACTGTTGGAACCAATTTTCATCATTATGTATTGGAATTTGATTTGTGTCTCTTGATCTCAAACCCAATGTTTCCAACGTTTTCCACTATACTAAGCTTCCACTCTATGACTCGTTGAGAAGTGAAGCAGAGAATAATATATCAATTTAACTTCCCAAAATTAACTTCAAAGAAATAATGATAATAATACTATAACGTATTCTGTTGTAAATTTAAACACCAAAGTTTTTTTAATTATTCTGTCAGTAAGAGACCACTGGGATTAAAATTTACAAAATGAAATACATGGAAAGAGTTTTAATTATAATTATATATGTATTATTTATTACGTAACTCGACGTAACGTTTGAATTCCTTTTAGTACTTAGGCACCCGTACATATGCTGTCCAATGCCATAGTTAAAAATAAAAATAAAATATTCCACAACGTTCTACACAACGCCATCTAGACCCATGGTAAGCTTTTATAGCTTGTGTTATGGAATCTAGAATGCGGATAAACATACTTATATACTGTTTTTTTTTTGTAAATACATACATATTATACATAGAAACAGTCAGACCAATGCAAATAGCCATATTCATGCATACAAATATTTGCACTGAGCGGGAATCGAACCCGCGCGCCTCCTGCGTGGCAGTCGCGTGCACTACCGCCACACCACAGAGGCTGTCATGTTGTATTAACTTAGCATGCAGTTAAGCAGTATTCACTTAGCTTCCAACAAATAAAATAAGACAACATGAACATTGTCCTTTATTTACTGCTATTAGTTCTGCAAGTCTGCATGGTGTAAAACAAATTAAAACCACAAACCACCATTTATAAATAAACACTAAATAATAACATCAAGAATTTTAAAGATTTTAAATGTTTACGTTTCAATTTGTCTTCACTTCGCCTGCTGGTAAGCTAAAAGCCAAGTCTCAGAAGGTGGATCACCATTACAAACACGTATTATATTAACAATGGTGGCACTTAGCTTGACGGCCTCATCATCGACGGCCTCGGCAAAAAAAATCATATTGCATGCAGACATTAAGATAATTATATACTATACACATTGCATAGTACCTATGCTATAAAAAAGATTCGACAATATTCCAATGACACATAATAAAATAATATTGCCAATCTACAAAGTCAGTTTGTTCATTTTTTTACACCTTTTACACATTTAATCAAATCAAATCAAAATGTTTTTATTTTCAACTCTTTATATTGTTATAAAAACGCATTCGTTTTAATTATTTTGACAGCCTCTGTGGCGTGGCGGTAGTGCACGCGACTGCCACGCAGGAGGCGCGGGTTCGATTCCCGCTCAGTGCAAATATTTGTATGCATGAATATGGCTATTTGCATTGGTCTGGGTGTTACTATGTATAATATGTATGTATTTACAAAAAGAAAAGTATATAAGTATGTTTATCCCATGGAGAAGGAAATGATAGCGGAGTTGTTGCAACGCAATAGAGTCGCGTGCCATCCAAACGTCAAATGGACTCATTCGGTCTGTGACGTCACCAGATAAACGTCAAGTAAACGTCCATGCGAGCGGTTGTCCTTTTTGACCAAAAGTTTAGCAATAATTGCTTAAACCTGTTTTAAGAATGAAGTGTGCGGTGCAAGGGTGTACTAATTATACAGATAAGCAATTGAAACATTCTAGTGATATAACATTTCATCAGTAAGTCCGCTATATTTTTATTTTCATTATTAGAAAAAAATTTCTTGACAGATCCATCTAGTATAGAATAGAAATATGTAACTTTGTCGTACATATAAAAGAGTTGTAATAATATCTCAATCCATTTCATGAACATTTCACTACAATAATTTCACCCGAGTTCATTAGTAATTCCAAACATGTTATTTTATTTAAAAAATAGTATATTTCGCTAAAATTCAATGTAAAAACATTGGGCCATCTGTTGGTATAGGCCAAATCATTTAGGTTTTATAAATGATTTTGCCATAATCCGAGAGATGGCCTTATTTTAAAAAATATCATGCCCATTTCAAATTAAAGTTGTTCATCAAGTTCATCATTATAGCGAGACCACTAAATTAAATTCACATTGTTTTAAAGTGTAGTCAGTAAATCTAGTTGTCAAAATGACAACTATATATTATGGCTACTAAAATTCATTTTAGATTTCCCGGCAATCCAGAAATTAAAAATGCGTGGGTTCGTATTTTAAATAAGTCTTCAAGCTGGTACCCCACAAAATACACTAAAATATGTTCGAAGCACTTTAATAATATTGCAATATCAGATTTCGTTATTACAGTAAACTCGAGAATATTACACTATCTAAAAGACACCATTTCAATAAAACTATACTCTTTAGTGGCCAGTAAATCTCATCACTAAAGAATTTTATACCTAACTAGCTTCTGCCTGCGGCTCCGCCCGCGTGGATGTTGGCACAGAATAGATAAGGACAGAAGCACTCCTTTGATGTTGAAGAAAGCCGCCGTTTTAATAACCTACAAAATTTTGTAGGTATCGCCCTTTGCTTCGAACAAAAATCGCCGCCAACTTGAGTGTTAAGGTTGTCACTTTGTCAATTAAAATAAAACGTGAATGACTATTTATTTTTAAACCCCGACACAAAAAGATAATAATATAATAATAATAATATACTGATTTATTCAAGTAACAATGACTCATATTGGTTAGTTATAAAGACTTATCCTAAGTTAGTAAATTAATATATATATTATGGCAGTTATTCATTATTAACACATTAAAATTATCAAATATTAAATAATCAAATCATAATATTATAGGTGAAGGTTGAATGACAAATACATTTTACAATATATTTATCATTCAGCCCTCACAACTCCCGCAGAAATCATACAACAATGATTCATATAGCGGCAGTCTAGCCTGCTCGCTATCATAGACAGGATACTGTTGGCGCTGCCCCGTACCCTGCGCACCAGGGAGGCGCACCGCTTCCGCATAGTCGCAAAAAAGCAGTCTACCCGCGCTTCTGCAAACATCCCCGATGCACTGCAGTACCTGGGCAACCCCATCAGTACCCTGAAGGCGTTGTTGTACTGGACCCGCAGAGCGCTGTACGACGTACGGGGACAATCGGCCCACAGGCTGCACGTGTAAAAGTTTGTGCAATAGGCTCTGAAGAGGGTAACTTTCACATTTTTTGAGCAACGTGAGAACCTGCGAGCCAACATATTCGCCCTAACCGACAGCGCTCTGCGTTCCCTTTCCACGTCATCACCATCCTTGAGGTCGGGGGTTAACAAGTGGCCCAAATATTTAATTTTGTTCACCAGCTTTAGCGCGCAACCATTTAAAAAGATCCCAGGTACTTCATTAGACCGCCCACGCCCCTCCCCAAAGATCATGAACTGGCTCTTCTGTACATTATATATCAGTCCGTGGGACTTAGCATATGCCTCACATATTGCCATGAGTTTCCTCAGGCCACATATAGATGCGCTCAGTAACACCATGTCGTCCGCGTAGCTTATATTGTTCATACAAACGCCATCAATGTGACATCCGACCCTGGTGCCACTGAGCTCACCTATCAGTTCGTTCATGTACAGGTTAAAGAGCGTTGGTGAGCTCAATCCCCCCTGCCTCACCCCACACTCCAACCCATACGGTTGCGACATACACCCATCCCATCGCACATTGTTGACCTGGTTTCTGTACCAATACTTAAAGATATTTAAAAGCTCAGTTGGCAGTTGTGATTTTTCAAGCTTCTGCCACAGTAGATCGTACGAAACCAGGTCAAACGCCCTGGAAAGGTCCAGGAAGCAACCTGCTACTGGTGTCTTTCGCTTCACGTAGTAAGTGATAGCGTGCTTAACAGACAGTACAGCTACTTCAGTCGACAGTCCCTGTCTGAAACCAAATTGGTTGTCGTGATGTTCGATGTACTTGTTTAGCTGTGTATTAAGCACGCCATCAAACACTTTACCTATAACTGTTGCCAGTGAGATAGGCCTATAGTTATTCTTATCAGAGAGATCTCCAGTTTTGTTTTTTACTATAGGCACTACCACAGTTTGTAGCATCTTGTCCGGTAAATGGCCATGACCCAGACACAAATTGTACAGCATATACAAGACCCTGGGCAGGTGCGGGCCAGCAAACTTTAAATGTTCAATACTGAGTCCGTCGTGGCCAGGTGACTTCCCTTTAGACATCGAATTAATTATGTGAGCAATGTCTCTGACTGAGATGTGGGTTTTCCTTTCCACGAGAGACTCAGTATCCAACATACACTGGGAGGGTCCCAAAGGAGATCTAACAATAAAATGGTCCATAAACAAATTGGCAATTTCCTCTGACTCTGTTTTCCCCCCAACACTCACAGGCAGACTAGGTCTACACTGCAATCCCCTTGTGTGCTTCCAAAAGGACCGGAAATCATTCTTGGAATGATGTGAGGCCAGTCTATCCATTTGTATTTGTGTCTCATGATTCTGACACCATTTCAGTCGAGATTTAAAACGTCTCCTGGCCTCACACATGTCATTATACACAGAACCCGAGGTGGGTTTGCCATGCCACACCCACTGACGAAACTTCAGCCTAGCCTCTTCGTGAACACCAGCCACATGCCTGTTCCAACCCACAACCTGCTTTCTTACACGTTTCCTAGTTTCACGAGCTAGTATAGCCGACTGACTTAATGCATTTACAATTTCATCGTATAATTTATTAATCACAATTTTATGATTCGGATCACTACACATGTTATCGCAACAGTCACGAAGTTCAATTGGAAAGTCAATCAAACTTAACCTACTGTGACATTTCCTTTCATATGAATCAATTTCATGTGGATTTCTCTCACCCCATAAAAGACAATTTTTAACCTTTTGATTTATTGTTTTTTTTGGCAATACCACATCTAAACTACATTCTACAACTAAAGGGAAGTGATCCGACCATTGTACATCATATTTAACATATGTTCTTAGTACAGAATGAGCTGCTGCTTCGGTGGTTACACAGTGGTCTAGCCAGGTTTTAGACCCCCATACTTCACATAAAAAAGTGTGTGTGTCTGATGATAAACCTAACAGTTCAGTGTCCCTACAACGCCATTCCTGATCTACACAAAAGTTCAATAGTTCGTTATAAAATAAACCCGTCGGGTGGGCATTATAGTCGCCTAAGATATAAGCACAGTCTACACTACAATTATCTGTGATTGCACTCACCGCACTCAGTACATCCGTGAACTCCGACAGGTTTTTCATTTTATTCGTAGGCATGTACACGTTAAACACTAACAAAGCTTTATCCTTTAAAGCAATTTTTATAGCACATATTCGGGAGTTATCACATTGAATCACACTGACATCATGAAAAGCAGCACGTTTCCATAGTAAGGCTACCCCTCCATAAGGCCTGCCCGATAGCATACCTGCTCCCGCATCCATTGCCGACACGCCTGTGCAGCAAAACTCCTCGCTTATGCTATTAAGGAACGGCAATTCCTCCGTTAGCAACCAGGTTTCTTGTAAGGCTATCACATCCGCTGTCTTGCAGAGGTCACGCACAGCCTGTATAGACCGTTTGATATTCTTACAATTATAAGTGATAAATGTGTATAGATTTTCACTCATGATTGGTTATTTTCTAATTCGTTAACCACCCTGGTTGGTTCAGAGTTACGCGTGTAAAAATTAACAAAACGGCGAAATATAATCCCTTTAGGCCATAGTTTTTCATCTAGAAACAGGTGTATTTTAGATTGCGATACAAAGAACTTGAAGGCATTATAGTGACATTGTCGCTTTATTGATATTTTGTCAAGCTTGACTGTCTCTAACGTTTTTCTTTTTATATATTCAACGATATCTGATTCTAGCGTATTTTTATCTACATTCGTAATAAACATAGGCATCTTTCTTTCCGCTGCCCTAAACTTTTCGTTTGTATCTACTGTGACGGTGCCGGTTTTACCTTCAAAAACGTTTTTTGTTCGCCGGCCTTTCCTTTGCACAAGCGTCCATTCCTTTGTCGAATCTATGACCTGCGCATACGATCGATTATTCACTGCGCGTTTGTTACTTATCTGTCCGCTCGTAGCATCCGCTGCGACAGTAGCGATAACGGGCCGAGGCAGTGACTCATCGTGCTCAGCTGTTTGGTCATCATCGCCGCGGCAAGTTTTCTCTAGATACCCCCCGCCCGTCGTTAGCGTATCTATCGACGCCAGGTCCATCTCACCCTCAAAATTATTTTTATCAATTATACTTCTGTAACGTAATTCACTTTCACTTTCTGGATTAATTTCGTTTATGGATTTTTCTCCCTGTTCATTAAGCAATAGTGACTCATCCATATGGGACATACCTATGGGTCCACTGTCCCTATAAGCCCCTCTTTTCATATTAATTTTAGCCGCTGAAAAGGGAGGTGATGATGATAATGATGTATGCTTGGGCCCAGCACGACATTCATTCCTGATTGCGTCTAATTGCTCCGTTGTCACGTATGATGATTTAATTATGTTTACCTCGGACTGTAATATCAGCAGATCTTTTAACAACTTGGAGACATCGAGGTGGTCAAACGTTATGGGAGGCAACTTGTGCAAATCTCTGGCCACAAACACCGGTAATACGTCGGGGTCGGTAGCCTTAAAAAAGCTGATGACATCCAACAAAGCACGGTGCTCCTTTCCCTTCCCTTTGCGTATTTTTCTTCTTAGCTCTGATGGCACAGATTCAAACAGAAGTTTATTTGACAATTCTATTTGTTCACTAGTAAAAGCGGAGACACAAATTCTCACAAGACTCTCTTCATCCGCGATCGATACCTTGTTTTGTACGTAGGATAACAACTCGTCAATCACTATATTACAACTATTACATTTTACTGTACACGACATTTTTTGCAAACAGTGACTCGATAGATCGCACTGATACAATAAACACGCCCGCCGCTTGAGGGTGCGCGCACGCGACTGCTAATGTATTATAATAATAATAATATAATTGTAGGTATTTTGCCACTTAAAACAAGCTCTGTGTGTACGTTAATTGACTTTTGACGCTGACTGTACTTACAAGTAATATTATAATTAAATAAACTAGGTAGCCACAAAAAAACAGCACGACTACGACCACGACATAAGTACGTGCAGAACAATTTTTCATTCTCTCTAGGTATCTCATTGTAAGTATGTATATCACAGGTTTTATAATGTGAAGATGTCAAGTGGCGACCAGTACCTAATGGCTTAGTTACTAAGTAAACAAGATATATACTTAAATTAAATATTCCACAACATTCTACACAACGCTATCTAGACCCATGGTAAGCTTAGCTTAACTAGCTTGTGTTATGGAATCTAGAATGCGGATAAACATACATAGATACTTTTTTTTTTGTAAATACATATACATACTATACATAGAAACACCCAGACCAAACAAAAAATAGCCATATATAAACTATATATTATGTATATTATGTACTAATGTTGTAAGGTTTTTATAATTATCATGAACATTATTATTCCCTTTATTCATTAAAGTTCGTATAAATCGTATTTTTAAAAATATCTAAAACGAAAACTCCATTAAGTTTAGCCCAAGATGTAAAAAATGACAGAAATTTCTTATATCTTTATATATGAATTCAAGCGGATGGAGCCGCGGGTAACAGCTAGTACAAAATAGAAGTGTTCAATAGGTAAATCAGTGGTCCCGCACTCCCGCTTGCTTGCATACTTCTCTCCTCCGTGGTTTATCCGCATTCTAGATTCCATAACACAAGCTATAAAAGCTTACCATGGGTCTAGATGGCGTTATGTAGAATGTTGTGCAATATTTATTAAAAAATAAAACTGGTGTAGACATGAATTCTTTGATAAAGGCAATGAGATAATTCTGCATATCGTATATCGCTTAAAGAAACTGACAGAGGAACTTTATAACGAATGCAAAACTACTATGATATTGATAAACTGCAACAAAGTTGTTCCCGTTTCACGTCTTATGCGTTCGTTCTTGAAACCTTCAACTTAGTGTCACAATTTCTAGGTATTATAATAATATGGGTAGTAAAAAGAATTTTCAAGTAATAAAATATTTTTTCTGTTTATTCAAAATAAAAGTCCAAGATTTCAATGAATTAATGGTTAAAAAAAACATTGTAAGATTGTGCAAGGTAAGAAGATTAATACATAGAACAGAGTTTTTTTTTCCGTAGTGTAAACGATACATTAACCCTTATTTTCCTATTAAAGACATCGGGATATTTACCATGTTTCAAGTTTCCGATATTTCGCCGCCCTCACCGTACCCGGGGCAAAAGTGCCCATCACGCTGATGGCATTGCCTCGCTGGATAGCGATGGCCAACCTTTGCCCCAGGTACGAAGCGGAGCGAGAGTCACACAGTAAAATAGATTTTTTCAATTATTTATCTCTGTTCACTCTACGGATTATTGTTATTATGGTCGAGCAACTTAACTAACAAATTCTTAAACTCTTTTTGAGTCAGATGTATAACAAGAAAATATTGGCATGAGGGGATAATAGCTCATTGGGTTGTACTTAGTAAGAAGAACGTCAAATTTATAGAATTTGTTTGACGAAGTTCTTTGTGGCTTAGAGCAAATTACATATGCTGAAATACGACGAGTAAGTATGTTTTGAGTTCCCTAATGTTATAACCACATAGATATGTGTAATATTAATATTTCGAAAAGAGAACAAAAATAACAGGGTTTTCGTTAAAGGGGCGAAATTACTGGTAAGGTAGAAACAGACAGTAGGAACAGTTAGCATCAAAAATATCTTGACTACAAAGTCTCAAAATATTATTACTACGATATTATTATTTATTTATTTATTATTATATATTTATTTATTTATTATTACTACAGTATTCAGAGCAAATTTTATTCATTCGAATTGTAATATTGTTCGAACTACAGGTGTGTACAAAATCAATGAAAAATCAAGGAATTAAGATTATTTTGAGCACTTTATTCATCAACTTCTGATACTGACTGCACATACGTGTCTTCTAAGTTACCCAGCAAGAAAACTTTTATATTATATTTGATATTTTACTCGCATGAAGATTTCTGTAAATAAGAAGGGAGAAGAAAAAAATTCTTACACAAAGCAAACGAAAGAACAAACCTACTTTTTTTTATTAGATTATCCCAGCATTAATTATTTACTACTCATGTGCTAATTGCCACGAAATTTCATTCAATAACATGAATTCAAATTCGAATTCATTTATTCACGCCAAATATTCTCATCATAACACACTTAATGCAATTGTAATGGGAATGACATCAGTCGATATTAAATGGATGACATCAGTTGTTTGACCTATTTGTGCTGTGGAACCTACCGATCAAACTTCCATGAATTTTATCTATTACAGCGACATATGGATCCTACATATTAAAAAAAAAAAGTGTAAAACTAAAACCCGACTACCGAAAAATCACGCTCTAAAAGTAACAAACAAGAAAATATCAAGGATAGCCGTGGTCGTATGCCACTTTTCCCTAGAATATATTGTTTTGTCAGAGTAAGTGTATAGTATGTCCCGTATGTAGTATATTTTCTTGTTTGTTACTTTTAGAGCGTAATTTTTCGGTAGTCGGGTTTTAGTTTTAAACTTATTTTTTGATTTGTATTGTTTTGGGACAAGGTGAAGCTAATAATTTATACATATTTGAAATGTGCTTATTATGCCCTTTCATTTGATACTAAACATATCCACAACATATCTCAAATTTATTTTTTTACACAGTATCTTATGAGCGCTAGAGGGCACCACACAAGATTGAGTGACACGTCATATAGCCTATAACCATCGGACGATAAAGCCGCTTGTAACGATACCTCATTTGTCCAGTTCTAATTAGTAGTTGAGGAGCTATGAGGGAACAAATGATCATACATACATACATACATACATAGCCTGTCAAAATCATAAACCTTTTGGCTTCGCCGTAGTCGCGTAAAAATAAGGGTATAATCTGAAGCCGTATGATGTTTCAATTAAATAAACAACCTTGTTCCATATAGCAAGCAAACAAAATAGTATGCAATAATGTTAAGACCGTAGCGCATTGTTGTATGCTATTTCAAGTATTATCTTAATAGATTAAGGTTGTTAATAATCACTTAATTACTTCTCGAGCATTTTTCCACCTGATTAGAAAGGGCCCTGATAACCTGCGGTAGCCTAGTGGTATGGGTAATGGACTGCTGAGACGAGGTCTCGGGTTCGATCCCAGGTTTACCATGGCACACACCAATGACTTTTCGATGCTTTTCGAAGTTATGTGTGTATTTATCGCAGGTTTATAAGTGCCCGGTTAATGGCCACCTATTATATTGGGACCTAAACATAAACTGGCGAAATGTGGGTGCTAGCACCTCTGCCTACTCTTTCGGGGAATACAGGCGTGAGTTTATGTTATGTTATGTTATAATAACGTTGGCGCCATTTCGTTCACAGCCTTGACAAACGTTTTTATTATTATCTACTTATGATTGTTACCTTTCTGACGCCTACCTAATAAACTTTTTAACGTCTTCCGTAACGACCCCAGTTCTATTCCATTGGAACATAAACTGAAGATAAACAAATACCTGATGAAGCTATATTTCACGAGTAGGTATACTGTCTCAGAATAAATTTTATCTCGCTACTAAACCGCTATCTTGGTCATTACAGCCCTAAATGCTTTGAATTAATGAAGTGAAGATAGATTGTTTAACCAGATACACGTTAAGGAGGAAGCTTTGAAGATAGCTGAAGGTAAAATACTGCAATATTGGCAAGATTAAACGTGACGTCACTCTGCCTAAAATATTCTCACAATAAATCCATACTTCCATACTAATATTTATAAATGCGAAAGTAACTCTTTCTGTCTTTAGATTACGCTTTCACGGCTAAACCACTGAACCGATTTTGATAAAATTCGGTATAGGGGTAGATTAGCCCTTGAGAAAGGAGATAGGCTATGTTTGGTCGCGATAACCGACAACCATCCCCACATATTGCATCCGAATATGGTGCGCACCGTGCGGTATGAAAGGAACTTCATCCCACGTACGCTCTAGCTGTGGAATTAACTCCCTGCCATGGCTTTCCCAAGCGACTACAATATGAGGTTCTTCAAGAGGGGCATTAGAAGGTTTCTTCAGGGTAGGCAGCGCGAGTGTAACGCCTCTGGTGTTGCATACGTCCATAGGCCGCGGTAACCACTTTCCATCAGGTGGGCCGTGTGCTTGTCTGCCACCTAAGTGGTATAAAAAAAGTAACATTTCGCTAACTATGATTTTCGGTCTCACGTAATAGGGGTTAAGCATATTGCCGTCAAGCAGGCACTTATTCACCGGCCGTATGTTTACTGTCGCATAGAGAACAGCCCTATCCCTTAGTCACCTTCTACGATACTTATACGAAGAGATGTGGTGGCCCTATTCTGGTAGGTAGAAATATAAGCTAAAAGCCCCATAATAAAATAAGTTCAGGAGATAACTGTATTTCTCGTTCATGATAGTAAATAATATAAGTCAGTAATTTCGCTGTCGAATGAGTTCCAAGCTGAATACAAGCTTGGTTACAATTTAGGACCGAGGAGGACCAGACCGGAAGGGATGGCCCTGGGTCACCCGGGGTGGGAGGGATATGTCGAAGACAACCTCACCTCCGGCTTAGCACCACGACCCTCAGTCGGCGTGCGGTTGTAGTCAGTTCGAGTCCGACATAACCTCCCCTCACGGCTCCAGCAGGGGAGGTATCCGTGGGCATATCCGCACGAAAAAAAAATTACAATTTAGGAGCACCTAATTAATTCAAAAATAACCCAGTTGAATCTTTCTGGTGTGATTTACATTATCAAAATTAAAATGCCATTAAAACAGTTTTATCAGCCAGTTGATTACGGAACAATGGCTTAAGTTTTCGCTACAGTTATTAATCGCGAAATCTGCAGAGGTCCCCAGGCAGTTTAAGATAAAAAGTCCGTAAAATTGTGAACTTCATATCATTTTGATTAGGGTCCGGACAAAGGCAAGAATGGTTTTTATCATTCATTAGCTTTTGCCCGCGGCACTGCCAGCGTGGATGTCGTTTATGGCAACAAAACAGCCTATTGTAATCTAGGGTGTCAGCTAACTCTATACCAAATTTTAGTAAAATTGCTCCAGCCGTTTAGACATGAAAGAGTAACAAAAATCCATTCATCCATTCATCCATCCGTACTTACAAACTTTCGCGTTAGTATTATTGATAAGATTTATTGATTGTCAAAAAATATATTAAGCAATATCAATGGAATTTCATGCCAACAACAACTGTGTCGCAAAGATTAATGTCTTCCACATTCTTAGCTTATGATATTACTGACTATTAGATACATTTACGTGGAATATACTATATAATAGACAGCTCTGTGGCGTGGCGGTAGTGAACGCGACTGCTACGCAGGAGGCGCGGGTTCGATCCCTGCTCAGTGTAAATATTTGTATGCATGAATATGGCTATTTTCATTGGTCTGGGTCTATGTATAATATGTATGTATTTACAAAAAATAGTATCTAAGTATGCTTATCCGCATTCAGCCAGTTATGCTTACCATGGGTCTAAATAGCGTTGTGTAGAATGTTGTGGGATAAAAAAAGAATACAATCATGATTTGTAAGTTGAAACTAAATCTAAAAAGATCGTTTTCTATAGTTATATTCATTTTCAATAGTACATATATGTAACACACAAGTATATATTTACTAAACACACACGCCTGTTACAAGTTCCTACTTATGGCGAAATTGCTAAAGGGATTTGATTTGCGCAGGGAAAGGCAAAGCTTCCAATAAATATTGATGAGGCTAAGATACGAAAACTTTTTGAAAACGACCGAAATCGATCAGCCTAAACTTTTCTTACATCTGACGAAAAGAAAAACATGATACAAATAAATGAAAAATAACGTTTTATTTTAAAATCACACCGAGAGCAGGGTAGAGTCGTCATAATCACAGCCTCCGTGGCGTGGCGGTAGTGAACGCGACTGCCACGCAGGAGGCGCGGGTTCGATTCCCGCTCAATGCAAATATTTGTATGCATGAATATGGCTATTTGCATTGGTCTGGGTGTTTCTATGTATAATATGTATGTATAATATATAATATGTATGTATAATATATAATATGTATAATATGTATGTATAATATATAATATGTATAATATGTATAATATGTATGTATGTATATATTTACAATAAAAAAAATATCTAAGTAAGTAACACAAGCTAGTTAAGCTACGCTTACCATGGGTCTAGATCTAGATAGCGTTGTGTGGGATGTTGTGAAATATTTATTTATTATTATTATAATGTATTCGCGTTGATTAAATCCACACCTGCATATATTCACGTCTGTAAATCACAGTGTAGGCAGATATTATCATTATAAATACTCATCATCTAAAAGAAATATCGTAAGCGTTTTTTTACCTAGCCGAAACATATTCCTCTAAAAAGTTTAAATAATATTTTTTAAATTATTATCTGTAACTCACTGACATTAAACCTTTTTAAACAAAAAATAACAATGTTCAATGCATAAAAACTATTTGGTCAAATCACTGGGCTCATTACTATTCGGTGATATTAAAAAATAACAATTTTGAAATAAGAATAGCGCGCAATGCTTTTCATTTGTTTTTTTTTCTTTGATATATTTTTACTTACGCAATATTTATTTCGTCCCTTTACTTTATGATTTAAAATTAATGATGTTATATTGTTTCAATAACTTGTGAGGAATAAATACTTTATGATTGGAAGCATTATGAGGTAAGCAATCTCAGCAATACTTTCACCGCGAAACTGTATTTCACCGTACCGCCTCCTTGGCCATTAATTTTTGCTCAACTTTGTGTTACTTTTACGGCCGTGTTTTATGTTTCTGTGACCCTAAAAGATGTTTATGAAGCGAGCCCAAATTAATGTTAGCCGATATTGTTTCTGTAATCAACGGTTTTTTATTGTAACATTCATTAAAAGTTTTGGAACAAAATTTGTACGTAGATAATTACGTTTTTTTTCTCGGAGATTATTTAATTATAAACATTAATAAATTTGTATTCAATTTTGGCGTTATTTTCATTTGAAAGAACGTTTTTGAAATTATGTATTTTTGAAACTTACATAGATATCCTTTATTCCTTTATTTAATATGCCATATAGTTATGTATATATTTATTATTGTTATTTTTTTCGTGTACTTCTTTTTCTTTTTTGTTTCTAAATGCACCTAGGTATCTAATTTGGTATCCTATAACTACACCATCATTTATTTTATCACGTTACTGTCCATCCCAAGGTTGCCTGGAAGAAATCGCTTTCAGCGATAAGGCCGCCCATTGTACATTGAACTGTTTACTTGCTACCTACTTGTAATATTGTAAATTTACTGGTGTACAATAAAGAGTTATCTATCTATCTATCTATCTATCTAACATTATGCTTTAGCTTTGATAATCTAAATGACTTTTAAGTGGTGTACGAAATATCGATTTCTGTTTCTGTTCGAAATTATAAGAGTAGTTTATTATGACGGTACAAGTACTACGCTGGCATAATAATGTGGAAAGTAGTCATTATCATAATCATCATACCGTTAGTACCTATCGATGGCATTCAATTCTGAATCGAAATTCAAATTTGAATTTGAATATGTAATATTTTCTGAAGTTTACGCGAATGTCACTCATTGAAATAAACCACTTTTTACGGATTCTATCGCGATATATTTGTTATTATTACTTTTTAACCCGACGTTTCGGCTGCTTTGCAGCAGCCATTTTCGCGAACATTATTTGAATATGTAATTGAAGCCTGAGGTCCGCTACTTTTGCCATGATTTGGTTTATGTTGATTCTTATGGAAGTGACAGAATTATTACAATATTATGTATTCTGTTCCAGTTACCTTCTGGATTCTGGCTCTCGATCATGACTTGCGGCTCGTGCGAGGAGAACTGGCGTATGTAGCGCTGAAGGATCCTGCAGGCACGAAAGTCGCAATATGGGATCAGCTATCTATGGACGAAGGTAAGATTCAATTATTTTAAATTACTATAGTGGTTTGTAGTAATCGCATCTTCAGAACAATATTCCTATAGAGGAACATCCTTATATGAAAAAAAACAGTAGTACCAAGTATTGTACTTCCGATCGGGAATAGTTTACCTTGAAATGATTGTAATATCTTTTCATAAAATCAATATTTTCCTGATGTGGACCACGGTCGCGGTCCACAAGACCTATACACTCAATAGTTGGTAAAATAAAGAGACACTTTGTGGACCGCGGTCCCGGTCCACAAAGCCTCCCGACCCGTATTTCTGACTAAGGGTCAGTGCACATCATATTCGTAACCGATACTGCGTTAGTGCGTGACGTTCGCTCGCATTCGTGACTTACGCTGTACGCATGTTCCGTCAGATGTGCACCGACCCTAAGCTCATTTTTATGATTTGATAGACTTTTATGGGAGTCACTAGCACCACTGGCGTCCTAACTCCAATTGGAAAGTCTGCACCAAAACTTCGTCCAATTCACCAGAAGTTCAGGATTGTAAATGAGGTTGACTTGCACCCCAGAGATAACTATTAGTGGGACAAAATCCCAAATAATCGAACTCAAAAATAGGACAATTCGCCCGAGAAATGAATAACTCGTGGTATGTAACGCCCGACGACCCACTCATACACCCACAAATCTTTAAATAGCTACCAAGAATAAATATATTAGAATAGAAATAATTTGGCAGTTAAAGATAGAAAACTAGTACAGGAAAGTCACATACAGGAAATATGAAGTCTCTAGAGAGAAAGTACAAATACCTTCCGAGGTGATCCGGTCCACTAAAAGCGTTGTCTTGTAAGTCACTGTCGGATTGAGAGGCTGCCGTTTGACAGATTCAATTTCCTCTTACAAAATCTATAAATATATAATTTGAGGTAAATAGAGCTGGGGTTAGGTGTAGTTTTGTTTCTACGATTCTGTGTTTTGGTTGAAGTTTAATCTATATATAAAAATCAATTGATGTTCGTTAGTCTC
Organism: Eilema sororculum; assembly: GCA_914829495.1. Classification (NCBI taxonomy): domain Eukaryota; kingdom Metazoa; phylum Arthropoda; class Insecta; order Lepidoptera; family Erebidae; genus Eilema; species Eilema sororculum. The sequence goes on along the minus strand of OU618545.1, from coordinate 5,954,465 downwards.
GCTACAACTTAAGAACGGCTGATTGGTGTTATCTTATCTTGGTCTTGACATGTTCGTGGAGGTCTACGGGAAGGTTTAAAAGGTGAGAAAAATTCGATTAATTGCCGGATAGGTTGCTGTGGGTCGCGGTCACGGGATCAGTATTTCTGTGATCCTGGTACATTGCCATGAAGTACCAGGCTCACAGAAATTTTAAGGAACTTTATCTGAGTCGCGGGAACAGGAGCAGTGTATCCTAAACTTTTCTATTTAGAACTTAACGCGGACGAAGTCGCGGGTAAAAGCTAGTAATAAATAAATACTCTAGGACGTACTACACAACCCTATCTAGACCTAAAATAAGCATTAGTTAATTATCAAAATCTACTTAACGAACCCGTGACCTCTGATGCAGCAACCGAAGTGTTTGTCAGTATAATCTTTATTGACATAGATTTAAAACTGTTCTTCTTCTTCTTTTCGTGTCAACGATTCACTTTTATGACTACACTATGCGTGAGAAGAGCCTCCCCGAGTAACGTTCCCCCACGCTATGCGATAACGTTCGGCGCACCCTGGAAACGGCTAGCACTCGGTAACGCAGAGTCTAGCCGGCCAATCTTCTTAACACAATGATTCACAAAAAAAACTGTTGTATAAGTTATTAAGGATTCGCTGGCTCCTGCGGCAGTTGAAACTGTGTTGCACGATATCAATTCTTGGGACATAACTTGAAAATTTTAATTTAGACTTGACTTGCTTCTGTTAAGAATCTCAACCATTTATAGATTGTACAGTATGTATGGAGCCATGGAATGAGAAAAGAAATATTTCATCATTATATTGTATGTAATGTAGTTACAAAGTTTCTACACATAACAGCTTTTTGGATAGCCTCGTTCAAACGTAATTTCAACACACCCTTTGAACTATAACATTAATATTAACGGCCAATTAACCCACTCAATATTGAACTATTAATAACTGAGTATCCACTATAAATGTCATAATTTTGCCACCAATTACACAAGCTTGTCAAATAACTAAAGACATTTTAATAAGAGAATCTTCATTTGAAATATTCTTACAAAATCTGGGCCTTAATAAAATCAATGTTCCTTAATCGTGCTGGCACGGGAATAAGCTGGATACCTTTGTAAAACAATCTCAAATTACATAGTTAAATCACTCTTGTATGAAATAATTTTTCTTTTATGAAATAAGAAATAAGACTTTCTTGTATGAAATAATTTATAAATCTATAAGTTGATAAAAAGAAAAAGATCCTGTACATATGCCTAACTTATTTATACTATTTTATACATAGTCGTAAAGTAGTTATGTTATATCAGATTTTGATGCGGTGTTTTTGTTAGAAGGTTCTTGATCGGACTTTAAATCTTACATAAGCTAGATCACATTTGGTTGAGTAAAACTGAACATATGGTCAAAATTCGGGATGATTCGTGGACTATATAAAATAATATATCCCCGTCTGTAGTACATTTTATTGAAATGTACTATGTTTATCTTTCTAGTTTAATCAACAGACGTAAAATCTCAATGTATGTACAAATTTTCATAAAACGTTATACAAATAAAATACCAATTAATCTTAAATGAAAAGGCAAAATGATTTCAACTGAGAATTTGCATCTCGACCAATAAAAATTTGTACACAAAATTGCAATGCGGATTGCCAGACAATAAATTCAGTGTCCGGTATACCTTGATCCATGATATATGTACATTATTCATTTTTGCGATAAACCGATGAATCACTCAATCGAATAGCATAGACCAACTTCCATTGGCGGTTTCTATAAAAAACTCTCACTAATTGTGAAAAAACTTTGGTTATTGTTTCTACTTTTCGACGGGCGGAAAGTTATGAGAAGCGTTGCGAAGTTTTCTTTTATTGTTTTTCGTGGCTGTTACAAAAAATAACTTTGCGCTCGCCGAGATTTTTATGAAAATAATCTTGTAATAGAGAATGTGTTGTCTTGTAACGAGATATTATTTTCCATTGAGCATTTTTTAATGTTTGTAGTATATACCTTCATTATTTAGTTTAAGGGTCCATTGACTTGACTTTAAGTCTTGATAAAAATATTATTGTTTTAAACAAATGCGTTCCTTGTATTTTGGTACTTGTCAAGGCTTTAAACTTATCTTGACCATCGTAAACAACAAAGCGTGACAGGCCGTTGCTTCACACCAGTGAAAGCCTTTCCATGTCATTTCCCAAGGCAACCCTTGTCAAATTTTGATGGATTGTATTTTCCCTGTAACGTGATTGACTTACAACTGACAGATGTTATTGAGATCAAATGAATACCACTTTGCTTGTTCATTTATCTATCAATCTAATAATTTATTAAGAAAATGAAGATGTAAGATTTCAGATTGCATACATAATATACATACTATAATAAAGAAATGATATGATCTGATCGTCTCTCCATCCTGCTGCCAATACGCTCTGTAATTGTAAATATATTTAAAAATTAAAACAATACCTCTGCCTCGTACCTGAGGCAAAGGTTGGCCATTGCTATCCAGCGAGGTAATGGTGCCAGCGTGATGGACACTATTGCCCCGGGTACGGCGAGGGGCGGGTAAATAAGATTAGATGTAATTTGACTACTTAAGTGTTTAAAAAAAAAAATTACCAATAAAACAAATTTTGGTAACGCTATTTTATGAACGTAGGTACTATTTTATTTCGTTATTAGTTTTCATCAGTAATTATTATAAATTCTACAATCAACTTTTATATGGTACCTGTGACAATTTTTTTTTTACTTATATACGTATCCTGTATTAGTAGGATCTTTTATGACTATAAAAACGATGAGTACAAACGATGTACCTGATAAAATTTACTGAAAGTAATATTTTACAGCATTTCATTTCTGAAATGAAACTCTACGTATTGCAATGAAGTGGGTTTATACTCTAACTCGTAACGGCCGTCGGCACTAGTTTAAAACACTCTATATTTTTCCACGTATGCCGTAGAAAACGACTAAATAAATGCAATAAACGAGTATATACGCTAGGTGCTTTTTATCCCCGTTACAAAATAGGAGGCCAGCTGTAAATTTCTACAGGGTCACAATGCCGATGAGACAATTAATTGGTAGGACTTTTGTGATTGTGCCTAACATAAATAACATAAAATTTTAATTCTTTCAATCCAAAATAATGTCTGAATCTTCACATTTAAATTCTGTTATAAAATAAATGGTGCAACAAAACATTTTATACTTACAGCAATTTAACGTCATCGATATTTTCGACAGAAACCATTTTTCATACGCGCTCGGAACAATAGTAAAACATGGAAATTCTTTTAGCAAGATACGGGATCAGACTTTCTTTCCTTGTAAGACATGCTACTAACATTCCTGAAGCGATAGCTACAATGGCATTGTCGTTAGAAGGGCGATTGTTAAAAAGTACGTAAAAGTAGATATGAATACAATAGAGAATACGGTATCTGAAGCGCTGGAGATAAAAAGGTGACGATTAATTTCTAATATCCCTGTTATAAGTTTATATTGTTACTTCAATCTTGCAATTAATGTCTCTTGTAATCGAAAAATAAATTAAAAGCAAAATCCAAAGTCTTCATCTCTAAACTAGTTGAACTGCTCGAATCAATTTATAGTCGAATTTTCAATTGGACAAAGTCCGCTGACGTTTACTGGGATGTCAGTTTTTGACGAAATTAAGAAATAATTACATGGAATGTGGTATGGAAGGACCTGGTACCTGACCCCACCACTAAGCCATCCGGTTTTGACAGTTGTCGAGGGTCACGGTGTGGTCAAGTGTTGCGACTACCATCTTCACAAGTGGGAACTTAAAGAAGCGCCAGACTGTGATTGTGGAGCTCCAAAGCAGACAACGATGCATATAGTAGAGGAGTGTCCACTCCACCGTTTCTCTGGAGGAATGCGTGAGCTACATGACATCACACCGGCAGCAATAGACTGGCTTTGCCAACTGGACCTCGACATATGAGGACCCGAGCAAAAGCCATACGACATTATGATGAAATCTTATCCAATCTAAATCTTAATAAAATCATTCTTTGATTCGTTTTGGATTCGTCGAGAAAGTTATGACAATTTGAGGGTGACGTTGCTGCGCCATGAGTGATCGAGAACTGTTGTTATTCACAACGAGAACATCACTATTACATTGAATATGGTATCATTATTTCATAAAGTGACATGAACTGCTGTCAATTTAGTTCGTTTAATTAAAAATTTGACTTGGATGGACGTATTATTTATCAGTTCCAAAATCATAGCATTTTCTTCAAAAATAATGACTATCAAAATATAAACTAGTTCAATGTATAGCCCAATCTTCTGTAACAACTTATTTTCTTATTTGTTAATTCTCTAGAATACTACATAACAGTAGGTATACTTAAATGAAACCTTGTACTTGGCAATGACAAGAAAAGTTAAGGCATAACCTTGTCATGACATGAGCCGGGTCCCACTCGAGATAGTTTGATTAATTACATTTGTCGACCCTCTTAAAAGTCACATGTCATAAGTGATGACAAAAACTTTGGCAGTGGACATGTTCCATTTTGAGGATAAACAGTTTTGGTGAGTTCGGTGTTGTTCTGTAGCTATTTAATCACAGTGATGGGAACCTGAAAGGTTTATGTTAACGTCAGCGGAGCAACGGCAATTTTAATTTCCGACATGCGATTATCTATACTATACAAATAAATGAAATTAGTGTTTGTAACGTGAAAATAGCTTTTTTAATAAATGCATACACGATTTTTATAACAAAAACATATTTTTTTTAATTTTTGGCGGTCTGCCTTTCTGTTTGTACCTATAACATTTTTACTGTTTGGAGGTGATATTATAAGGTTGAAAAATCATTCATTGTTTCCAACAGTTCGTAAGAATGTTGGTAGATGGCTGCACCGTCGCCCTTATAGACGGATATAAAAGAGAAGAAAAATTTGGAATGATTCAAGTGGTGCTCAATAGCTCAGTTGGCAGAGCAGTCCCCCTGTAAGGGAAAGGTCGTGAGTTCGAGTCTCACTTGAGCATTTCATTTTTTCCAATGTTTTTCGAACTTAAAAGTTAGCATAATAAATGCTATAAAAAATTCATTCAAATAAAAAATAAATGTTAGGGTGCCACGCAAAATAATTAAAACCCAAATCGATGTTCATACTCGTACGCACGAAATCGCGGCATATCTAGTAGAAAATAGATTAATCGCTGAATTCAAATAATAAAATAGTGGTCGTAACACATCATTGCAAAATATGACAATTGTATAATCTATTTCATTAAATTTGATTAATAGAGGTACATTGAATCATCATAGTTCAGCAAATTACTCAACGTTACTCTCAAAACTTTATACGAACGACGTGTGAATCCAAAGTCACCTCTTTACCTAACAGATACAAATTGCGTCAAAAGACAAACTTTTTATTCCCGAGACACAAAAAGTAACTTTGTACTCTGCAGTGCGAGCAAAATTCTGCTCTCGCACTAATGTTTTTAATTAGAACTTTGCCTACGAAGTTACGTACAATAAGCACCAGTAGCGTTTGCAATCAATTTACCTGTGCGAACCTCACGAACTTTGTTTATGTACGAACCAATTACAAGATTAAGGGGTTGGCGTTGTTAGGTGAAGTTGCGTGAATATAGGCTTGGAACTCCCTGAGATACAGTCAGCGACAAGAGTGTCTTAACAATATTTAATTTATTGATCAATGAGATTCCTAAAAGCAACATAAAATATATTCAGTTTAGATTTGAAAAGTGAACGACCGCCTCCGTGGCGTGGTGGTAGTGAACGCGACTGCCACGCAGGGGGCGCGGGTTCGATTCCCGCTCAGTGCAAATATTTGTATACATGAATATGGCTATTTGCATTGGTTTGGGTGTTTCTATGTATAATATATATGTATTTACAAAAAAAAACATATGTTTATCCGCATTCTAGATGCCATAACACAAGCTAGTTAAGCTTTGCTTACCATGGGTCTAGATAGCGTTGTGTAGAATGTTGGAAAATATTTCATTTTGAAATATTAAAAATATTTCAAAATGCTCAACTCCCTACAGGGCTAGTCCCGTCTTAAACATTCACTTTTTGAATAGTTAGCATACAATGGAATTGCTTTAAAATTTTATAAAATATATAAACCTCAAAAGAATTATAAATACAACTACAACTCACTAATTATGTAACATCATCTGTACAAATGTTTCAACAAATAAAATCGTTATCTTTACATTTATTCCAATATAAAAACGATTGTAAAAATGTAACTGGTAATCAACCCTTACTACTTATTGACTGTTGTTCAAATATAGAACACAGATCATTTTTGCATTAGTGACACATATGGGGTAGTGTGGAAACAGCTGTCCTCTTTTCTCTGATACAGAAGGTATAGTTACAGATAGGTTAGACTATCGAATATAAGCCTCAATAAATCTCCAAACCCTCCAGTAGCTATTGGCTATGATTGATGTTTTCTACGAGATGTCATTGCGGGTCATAAGCGCCTAAGTGGTAGAGGTAAAAGGGTTACGAGTAGGTCATTTAGTTGAGAAGACCTACAACCTTTCGGGCAATGATAATAAATAAATGTTCCAGGATACTCATCAGAGCGCTAGCTAGAACAAAGTTAGGATGATTAGCTAGACTAGATTCTATTACGGGTTCTCCTGACGAAGAGCTAAGTACCTGCCTACATTAGCGCACTGTATGTAACAACTTCTTTTATCTTCAATTACAAATTGTTAATTCAAATGTAAATCAATCTTTTTATTAACCTCTCTGCTCATATCTCTAGCCGGTAATGACAACATAATTCACAATTCACATTAAACTTATTGTTATCACATTCAAATTAACTCACCACGTTTCAAATTAAATATTATTAAGGTTTTTTTAAATACATACATCGGAACACCAAGACCAATCTAATAAATCTATTCAGGCATGTCAAAAATGGCATCGAGCGGGCATCGAACCCGTGACCTACGACTTGGTAGTCGACAATTTTCCGCTACTGAATATATCAACTGGGGAAGCGGGCATGGTTATTATTTTAAAACTAAAAAAAAATATTAGTGTAAAAACTGAAAGATCTGAGAATAAAATTTTGCTATCGAACTATTTCTATTTTACTCTGAAAGTGGCGAGTTTCAATCCACTCTCAATATTTACATTGCAAGTGCTTTCTCGAAGATATGTATTTTTACTTATAAAAAAACAACATTATGATATTTCAAGCTTTTAATAAAATCAATTTATCTTGCAGGAGTTCGCAAGCTGAACGCAATATTGGCAAATGGAGCTCACTCCGGGACTTGGCGTATCGAAGCTCGCTGCGGAGGAGGTTCAGCTCGAGTGGATATCACTGTTGGCACCGGATTAGGCAATGCTGTGGCAGCTGCTCCAGCCGCTGAACAACATTATGTGGAGCTACGCTTCGCTGATAGCATGAGGCGAAGATATAAGCCTGGCTTGCCTTTTGTTGGAAGGGTAAGTATTCGAATAATATTTTATGACATTTTTTTACACAATATTACGATTATATAGATTAGAACTATCAAATCGAAATACTTCATACTGTACAACTGTCTTCAATTTTAGCATATTGAAGAAGTCATATAAAGTACACGTCATTTCTATAGTGTGCGAGTATGGATGTTCGCAGTGCAAATAAAGTGGTTTACTAGTTTGATCCAACTTTCAAAACTTTTGACGGAAACCTTGATTATTTTCTTGATTCATTTTTTGATTTCGCTTTAAACAAAAATACTAGTTAATACATTAACTTTATATGTAAATTTCTACTTCATTTCGAAAAAAACCCCCGTCACAAAAAACACCAAAAAGTTGAAAATAAATGAATAAAATTTTAATTCAACGGTTGCCATGTCGGGGGACCGTAACTGGTTAAGTACTCCTTTATATCGTAAGGTCCCCCGACATGGCAACCGTTGAATAAAAATGTTATTCATTTATTTTCAACTTTTTGATGTTTTTTGTGACGGGGGTTTCTTAAATTTTTAATTTAATTTTTATTTTATGCTTGATCTACTAGTCAAGTTCTTACATTTGATACCCATATTGAAGGAATTATAAAGAAATATGTATTCCAGCATGTTGTGGCGGCGGCCATCTTGGACCGATTTTTTTCAAACATAGCTAAGAACACTCCCGACTAATATACCTTTCAAACAAAAAAAACTAAATCCAAATCGGTTCATCCGTTTGAGCGCTACGATGCCACAGACAGACACACACACACACACACACACACACACACACACACACACACACACACACACACACACACACACACAGACACGTTAAACTTATAACACCCCGTCGTTTTTGCGTCGGGGGTTAAAAAGGATTGATGCAAAACGGAGATAGAAAAACTTAAATTTAAATTTAAATTATATTATCATGCAAAGTATTTATCCCACTTTTTTGAAGGAATTAATTAAGACTAGCTTTCGCCCATGGCTCCGCCCGTGCGGACGTTGGTTACCGCAACAAAACATAGCCTATGTCTTTTCTCAAGATCTAATCTATCCCAATACCAAATTTCATCAAAACCGGTTCAGTGGTTTAGGCGTGAAAGCGTAACATAAAGACAGACAGCGTTACTTTCGCACTTATAATATTAGCACAGTCTAACGATTCATACTACATAAGATAGATCACTCGTTATACTGTGATATTAGTATGGATTGTTCAAAAGCTTTTAAGTTTAAAAAAATGTTAAACTTATAAGTAGACGTGTAGAATTGACGAAAAGGTTTTAAGTGCAGAATTGATACCTACTTCATTCCACTAGAAAAAACATTATCCTCCTTCCTTCGACAGTCGGGTAAAAAAGTAGCACGGTAGATCTTAGTCAGTAAAATATTATGCCGTACAATTCGTAAAATGGAATTGGATATTCATTTAATTTATTAACGTTACAGCAAAATCCATGTTAACTTTACACAATTTAAACACTTTTCACTGACGTCGTATTTTATATCCGTCGCCATGTTGGCTCAGTAGATTGGTATAGATTTTGGATATAAGCCAGGTTCCCTCGGTAAACACAGCGAAACAATGACTTAATTAAACGCTACACTTGACGTCACAATGTTGTTCCCATTACCACGAAAGGTAAACCATACATTGGTGTTAAAATATTAATTTGCCTATTTTGGGATAAGCCCTATAAACGTGCATGTGGTTTTGGTAACGAATAGGCCACAGCATCGTTAGATGTGAGCATCTGTTGTTATGTGTTTAACGTATTAAATATTATAGTTATTATAAACAGAGGTACGGGTGTTGTTGAGGTTTCGCGCATATTTTATTATCAACAACAACAATAACGTAAACATGCTATACAAATGACATTGGGAGCTTTTGCTTTTACACCAGGATTATAGCCTATTACTTCCAATTTCGATGGCATATAGGTATGTGACATAATTTTAACATTAACTGTACGATTTAGTTAGCTATATTGAATCAGAATCTGCATCGACGAAGTAGAGGCAGTCGGCTTACGTATCTCGATTTCAAAATCCCGAATGACAAAATCCTAAATTTCAAAATGCCGAATATACGAAAAACCGAAGTGTTGCTGGAAGAGAACTCAACCTTGAGTTAAACTCGCCTTTGTATATAACATATCTCTTATTTTGTAAGAATACCAAAGTGTACAATAAAGAATAAAATAAATAAAATAAAAAGTTCAAAATCCCGAAACTTCATAATCCCGAAAATTTGATTTTCATACGTTACGGATGGTAGACGTTCTCGTTTCATTTGTATAGTTACCTTTTACAACGCAGGCAAGTTTTTATTCATGTAGCTCCTATATCTTTATTTATTATCAGACGTAACCTAACACCAAGAGTATGGCGGAGGTCATCCACATACCCCTCTAATCTATACGTAACTGTTTCGAGGCACGCAATGTTCACCCCGCGCAATTCGATTTGGATAGACTAGGTTAGAACTAGCCTCAGACACAGATCTCCTAGTGGCGTAGTTGCAAGAGGGATACAGGGAAGCCAGGAATGCCCTCCGAGCAGAAATCAAGCGGTCCAAGGCAGCTTCCTATAGGGAGCTGCTGGAGACACTGGAGCGGGACCCATGGGGGCGGCCTTACCGCTTCGTAAGAGGAATGCTGCGCCCCCAGGCCCCTCCCCTGACCCAGGTTCTCGAGCCGGCTCTGCTTGGAGGAGTGGTGGAATCCCTGTTCCCGGCGCGGGCGGAACACGTTCCGCCGCAGATGACTCCGCCACCTCGGTCGCCTGATACGCCCGGCGTGGTTATTGACGACGACGTGCCCGAGGTCACTTGGGTGGAACTAGAGCTGGCGGTGCGACGGCTTAGAGCCAAGAAGAACACCGCCCCGGGACCCGACGGCATTCCTGGCCGTGCGTGGGTCCTATCTCTAGGAGAAGACGGTCTCGAACCCCGACTGCGAGGGTTCCTCAGCGCATGCTTGGAGCGGGGCCAGTTTCCGAAGATGTGGAAGACGGGGAAACTGGTCCTCATCCGCAAGGACGGACGCCCGGCGGACGAGCCGTCCGGGTACCGGCCCATAGTGTTGCTCGACGAGGTGGGCAAGCTCTTCGAAAGAGTGATGGCTTCCGCCGGTGGCGTTCCACTGTGGATGCCATCATGCGCGTGAGGACTCTGGCGGAGGATGCGGTTGCCCGGGGCGAGGTGATGTTGGCGGTGTCCTTGGACATCTCCAACGCGTTCAACACCTTGCCCTGGAGTTGCATCAGGGAGGCGCTCGTGTACCACGATGTGCCTCTCTACCTCCGCCGCATAGTCGGGGCGTACCTGACGGAGAGGGCCGTCATCTACCCAAGTGCGACCGCCGTCGGTAGGCGTGAGATGTCGTGCGGTGTCCCACAGGGATCGGTCCTGGGGCCGCTCCTGTGGAACATCGGATACGACTGGGTGCTTCGCGGTGAGCTCGCGTTCGGTGCCACCGTCACGTGCTACGCGGACGACACGCTAGTGACGGTGAGTGGCGCTACACACCGCGAGGCGACCCAGAGGGCCACGACCGCTGTTGCTCAAGTCGTGGATCGGATCCGGCGGCTGGGTCTCGAGGTGGCTCTGCACAAATCCGAGGCCTTGTTCTTTCATGGTCCTCGGCGCAGGCCACCCCCGGGATCCAGCTTGACAGTAGGAGGTACTCCCATCGACATCAAGCCCCGGTTGAAATACCTGGGGCTCGTACTCGACGGTCGATGGGACTTCGGAGAGCACTTCCGAAGTCTGCGCCCCAAACTGTTGGTGTCAGCTAACGCGCTGATGCGGCTGCTGCCCAACTTGAGGGGCCCAGAGGACTCCTGCAGGAGACTCTACGCGGGTGTCGTGCGGTCCATGGCCCTGTACGGGTGCCCCGTGTGGGCGGAGTGGGAGTGGGAGCGAGAGGTCCCGGCTCCACGGGATCATGGTGGCGGAGTGGGAGCGACGACTTGAGCAACGATGCGCAGGGCATGCCGTCATAGAGGCGGTAAGGCCCATCATGGGGGAATGGCTCGAGAGGCCACATGGCAGCCTCTCGTATCGACTGACGCAGATTATCACCGGGCACGGGTGCTTCGGGAGATATCTGTGTCGGATCGAAAAGGAGCCAACGTCCGAGTGCCATCACTGCGACGCGAGCGAGGACACGGGGCTGCACACGCTCACCGAGTGTCCGGCATGGGCCGGACCGAGGCGGGAGGTAGTGGCGGCCCTGGGAGTGAGAGTTCTCACCCTCGCCACCCTGCTCACAGCAATGGTCCGCTGCGCGGACGCGTGGGCGGCCGGCGTCTCCTTCAGCGAGCAGGTAATGTTCGTGAAGGAGACGGCGGAGCGGGAGAGGCGGCGCGAGCGAGAAAGACTCGCGGATCACGCCGCCCGCGCGCGCAGGCAACTCGGGCGTCGGACTGCACTGACTGACCTCCGTCCCCCATAAGCGCGGGCCTGGGGGTGACGGGTGGAGCCGCCTGTCACCCCAGCAGAAGCAGGCCACGGCGGTGGCGAGTTGGGGACACCGTTGTCCCCCCTCCTGAGGAGGGCCAGACCGTAAGGGATGGCCCTGGGTCAGCCGGGGTGCGAGGGATATGTCTATGACAACCTCACCTCCGGCCTAGCACCAAGACCCACAGTCGGCGTGCAGTTTTAGTCGGTTCGAGTCTGACATAACCTCCCCTTCCGGCTCCGGCAGGGGGGGTATCCGAGGGGATTTCCGCACGAAAAAAAAAAAAAAAAAAAGGTTAGAACTAGCCTTCGAGGTTATTTGTTTTAAAACCATCTAAACAAAACCACCCCAATTTAGTTTTCAGGATTTTGAGCTTCGGGATTTTGTAATTTATTTTTTACTTTCGATTATTTGAAGGTTTGGTCAAACGAACATTTGGGATTTTGAATTACGGTATTTCGATAATTCTCCAATTGAAAAGAGTACAAAACATTTCATATATCGCATTAGGCTTATCCTGTAAAGGTAGCCTATGGACAGGCTAATTGATTGATCGAAATATTTTTATTTTACCAGGTGGAAGCAATGAGCACAGAAAAGCGCGTTCGCGTCCGAGTCAAGCTGTATGACGACAAAACCGACATATACAGTCAAGATATTGACATGTCTACTGGAGAAGGAGTCTTCGTTGTACCAACGGTTATGGCAGATACTCCTTACGTAAACTTACAAGTAAGTGAATGTTATTTTTTTAATTTAACACTCCCCGTCATAGAATTAACAGCTCCCATAGAATGAACAATGATATAATTCTGGCTTCTGTGTAACTTTTAATCGTATAAGTATTCCAATCAGTTTTAGGTAAATTATGCACTTATAGTTAGATTTTACAGCAAGAAAATTATACACCAACGTTATAGCATCGTTGATACCATAACAACTGGATTTATTGAAAATATTAACTACTATTTCAACATTTTTTCTGAGCCTTTTCTAAATTCAGTTGGGGCTTTCGGGTCTAATTAAGATGCGACTGAACTTCGATATTTTCTGTGAAGCGACTGGCCACCTGGTCTTGATATTCCTGGTCAGCATTCGGGTATTTTGAGATAACTTATACTTCAAAATATGTGACAACTACCATCGTGAGTCACACCGCGAAAATGGCTGCTGCAAAGCAGCCGAAACGTCGGGTTAAAAAGTAATCATAACAAATATATCGCGATAGAATCCGTAAAAAGTGGTTTTATTTCAATGTTGTAAATGGTCAAAATTATTCTCTAACAACAATATTAATCACCATAACGTCAACTTTGAACCCACCAGTTCACATTCCTATTATCCTCGCTCATTTTAATCTGCTGATAGTATAACGTAATTATTATTAATTTAGACATTTTCTGTATCAAATGAAAGCTTACCACTAATTAACATTATTAATAGCTTTTGAATTTTCCATTAGGGCAAAATTGGCTGAGTGTAATGGCACACTACTGACCAAAACAATAATTTCATAAATATCATGGACAATATCATTATGGTAGAGAATATCAAGTGCAATAATAGATATCGAGAGTAAACCAGTTGATGTAATTATTATAATAGTACTCGTAAGTCAAGTCTTTAAATAGAACATATTATTTATGTTAAATTTATATCGATATTATTTTCAAATAAATATTTCTAGTACAATTCCAGCTTTTAGACCTTAGACCATCTGCAGAACGACTGATACAGGATAAATTAAGTCTCAGTTTCGACAAGGTAGCCGATTTTGCTTTTGTTCGTATGTATGTCAGTTTGTTAGTTTCAGTCTAGAAGACGCATTTCTTAACCGATTTTCATCAAACTTGGCACACATATTCTTTGATTTGAAACTCAACGTTTATCTCAATTTTTTTTGATAGGAGGGAAAAAGCGGCTTGTGAGGGGGAAGTTTGCAGTTGCGTTACTTATGAACGGATTGTGATAACTTTGATGAAACATCCAGGGCAATTTAAAATAAGAAGATATGCATAGTTTTTTAAGGATGCCAGATTTGATACAGGGTACCAGAAAAATGTGCCAAGGCTCGCAACGTCTGCCGTTCACAGAACTACTAGTGTTATTTTTAATAATACAGACAAGATTATGAGTATTATGACTAACTACAATAATAAAACACTCCCGAAAGCCCTATCAGAACGAGTTACAACGTCCGCACCGATCTTTCCACGTTCAAATTTGGACATCGCGCCTCCAACTCTAATTTAGTTTAATCGTCTCATTAATTGGGCCTCTACAAACTTGTGGAACTTCGATACCCCAGGGATCACGCTACGAGGAATACAAATAGCTAGATTTTGAACACGGACTGTTTTCACACTAATCCTAGATATTGCGAGACTGATAGCGGTTGCCGACTGTATTAGCAATGCAGATGTTTTGATGCGGAGGTGTTCTGTCGGACTCCATTACTCTAGTCAAAGCCTATATATTTTTTATCGCTAGTTACTCAACATTACTTCGGTGTGGTACTGTATTTTGTACCCCTATTGACTACGTTTCTATTGTCAATAGGTATGGAATAAGTAGTTATAATTTCAGTACATTCGTTCTTTTTGCCACCGCACTGGTCTGCAGGTTTTATATATTTTTAATAATTCGTATGCATGTATGCATTATGTGACATATATTATCATGTTAGCATTGTAAAAAAAATCATTGTAAAAATGCAATCCTTTTAGGTAATTTTTCCTTTTAGCAGTTTAGCAAACTATGTTTTATTTTCATAACTTAGTTTATGTATCTGCTCATTTTGATTTTATATCTATTAAGTTTTTCTAAAATTAATTAGTTTTATATATTTTAAGGCTTCACCCAAATATTCATTTTAAATAATTATGTAAGATGAACCCAATTATATTTATAGCTGACTCTAAAAGCGATTATACTGCCCGGCGCGTCGTCAAATTTATCAACTCTAGGATTGGCAATCCAGCTAAAGTGCTTTTAGGCCCCTGATAACTATCTTATGAATTATTATGTGAGCAAACTCGGCGTGATCGTTGGACATACGGTTTGGGATGTTTGACGAATATTGAACATGAATATTAATGACGAGTAAATATAGCTTTAAGTAACCTACGTCATCACAAGTATACCTAATCATTTACAGGGAATATATGAGTAATATAATGAATACATGGAGCTGTAAAACTTTGTACAGTTATCTTTCCAAGAATAGAATACTTTAGATGAAACTCGAAAATTGATTAAGACATTAAGGTAGTCTAATGACTATGGCGTGGAACTCGTTGAGAGGGCCGCTGCGCTGGTTTGAAATATGGATACTACATGCCGACGTGAACCTACGAGTATCTTAGCTAGAGTAAACTTAGATGGAGTAGTTAGCGAGAATATCGGTTACGTTGGGTACTTACTTCCACTGTGCTTAGAGGTATTATAGAAACGATGTATGTATAAGTTTAAAACTATTAGGACCTTACATATGAAATTGGCGTTTTTCGTACTGGCCACTTTAATCACGATTTTCTCCTCTTTGGTAAGGAATTCCAAATTCAAATTTGTACAGCTATTTACTCATGTATTTGTGCTTTGATGACAGTCATTCATTTGTTTTTTTTCTTCTGTTTTTTTCTGTTTGCGTCACTCATTTTACAAAATGGAAAACTTAAAATATCGCATTATATACGAATACGAGTTCCGACGTGGCACTAGTGCTGCGAAGGGTGAATGATGTTTATGGCGGTTATGTTGCAAAAGAAAACACAGTTCGGTTTTGGTTCCCACGTTTTCGTTCTGGAAATTTCGACCTGCAGAACAAGCCCCGTGGACGGCCTGAGACCCAAGTTGATAATGAAGTATTGAAGGCTATTGTGGAAGCGGATCCATCGCAAACCACGTCCGAAATACCGAGTACCTCACGAATTGACTGAAGCAAACCGGCAAACGCGCTCCGACTGCTGCGTTACATTACTGAACCGGCACAATAATGAAGGTATTTTAAACCGAATTATTACCTGTGATGAAAAATGGATTCTTTACGATAATCGGAAGCGCTCAGCGCAATGGTTGGATCCTAGCCAGCCAGCCAAATCCTGCCCCAAGCGAAAATTAACCCCAAAAAAGTTACTTGTGAGCGTTTGGTGGACTAGTCGGCCAGACTATTACGGCTGATGTCTATTGTCAGCAATTGTAAACAATGATGGGAAAAGCTACCGGCTAAATAACCTAGGCTGGTCAATCGCTCCACGCCACTGCTGCTTCACGACAACGCTAGACCACACACCGCACAACAGACGGCTACCAAATTAGAAGAGCTTCAATTGGAATGTCTAAGACATCCTCCGTACTCCCCGGACCTTGCTCCAACAGATTACCATTTTTTTCGAAATTTGGACAACTTCTTGCAAGGGAAAAAATTCAACTCTGATGGGGCAGTCCAAATCGCCTTCACAGATTTTAGTGATTCCCGTCCGACTGGTTTTTTTAGTAAAGGGATCAATGAACTACCTATGAGATGGCAAAAGTGCATAGAAAACATTGGTTCATACTTTGATTAATGAAAAAAATATTAGGTATATTTAAAAATATTTGACTTTTTGTTCCTCCCATACAAAACGCCAATTTCATATGTAAGGACCTAATATTATATGATAACAAAAGTAAATTTATCACACACGTCCATAGGCCATCGTAACCGCTTTCCATCAGGTGTGCCGATTTAAAAAATACGTCTCTACTTTTAACTTTTTAAGGCTTCTTTTAGGTATTTGACACTTTAACAATCCTTAAAACAATTCAAATTATAGATATTTATTTTTAAGATTCATAGTTCTGGTGATAGAGATAAACAAATGAAAACTTCACAGTACCGTGGTGTCAATATGTATTGAAATTCGTCCAATTAAATTAGCCTATTGCAGTCCAAAGGTGCACATACGTCTCTCCCAATGTGCACCATAGTACCGATCTTCTACCTTACAATAATATTGTGCAAATGAAAATGAGTGTGACAAAATGAAGCATAATTTTTCATTTATCTTATTTTATTTTGTTTTAACAAAAAAAATACAAAATACTAAAAGCCTCGAGCAAGTTTACTTTGTGAAGTTTTTGATTACCTTGCTTAATGGAATAATTTTCCTCAATTAATTCCGTTAGTACCTAATCTTGTTTGCCAATAATTAAAAACACCGGTTTCTTTGTATAATGAAAAGTACATCGTAATAATGAGAACGGAATAACATTTATACGTCAAGTACCTTAGTATTTAGGAGAGATCCGGTTCTTAGCATTCCATGGATTCACCGTGCGGTCGCCGGGTCCATGGCGTGGTACAGAGAGGAACACTGTGACGGCGCCTGGGACTTGCGACCCAGGTGTAGGTTTAGGGTGGCCACCTTGTGATGCATCAGCGCTCACCTCCACCGTCAGTCGTGTTGTTGTTTTTTGAGCAGCCTTCCTTTACAAACGCGACGTCATTTCTTTGGTTTGTGGTTAAACCCTTTTTCGCTCTAGCTACCGCCAAACTTACCGCCTCACGTACGATTTCTAATACCTTATCATGTCGGCGCGAGTAATGACCCCGGTCTAATAGCGTCCTACAACCCACCAGTAGGTGCCTAGCAGTACCAATTGCTTCACCACATGAGTTACATGTTTTATCTGTGGCTTTTCCCCATCTGACAAGATTGCTTTGGTCGGGGAGGGTCAACTGGAATGCATTGAGATAGAATTTAAGGAGAGCCGGTGACCAGTCGTATATTAAGGTACGCCATTTTAAGGCTATGGGAATACAAAATTCACCTAGTGTTAACCAAAAACTTGCTCAGTATTGACCGAAAAAGATTTCACAAACTTTATTCTAACTTACTTTGCGTCAAATTTCAGCGAGGCCATGCACCAGCTCAGAGCGTAAAAGTAACACATAAATGACCTTACAAACATTCACATTTACACATTATATTATGCTAGTGAGAGTTTATAATAATAGCAGGACAAACCCCATTTTAATAAATATTACATAAAAAAAAATTTAAAAAACCCCCGTCACAAAAAACACCTCCAAAAAGTTTAAAATAAATGAATTAATTTTAATTCAACGGTTGCCATGTCGGGGGACCTTACGATACAAAGGAGTACTTAACCAGTTAAGGTCCCCCGACATGGCAACCGTTGAATTAAAATTAATTCATTTATTTTAAACTTTTTGGAGGTGTTTTTTGTGACGCGGATTTTTTAAATTTTTAATTTAATTTTTATTTTATACTTTTTAAATTGATCTACTAGTCAAGCTCTTTCATTTGATACCCATATTGAGGGAATTATAAAGAAATACGTATTCCAACATGTTGTAGCGGCGGCCATCTTGGACCGATTTTTTTCAAACATGGCTAAGAACACTCCCGACTAATATACCTTTCAAACAAAAAAAAACTACATCCAAATCGGTTCATCCGTTTGGGTGCTACGATGCCACAGACAGACACACACACACACACACACACACAGACACGTCAAACTTATAACACCCCGTCGTTTTTGCGTCGGGGGTTAATAAGGACTAGGAATATTAGAACTATTTAAAAGAAATATGTACCGTCGTGACGTGCCAAGTGTTGGGTGACGATGACGCGAAATCTATGATTGAAGCTACAGACTGATCTATTTCTGCAATCTTTTTTCAAGTATAATACAATCCCAAACTACTGTAAAATAATATTCCAAAATGTAATCAAATGAAAAACGTTATAACTTTGTATTACGTCGCCTATTGGCCATTTTGTTTTTATGAAAACACATTGTATCGTGGCTGATACATGTTAATCGTAACCCCTGAATATTCATATAAAGCGAGCACATTCATCTGAATTAACGAGCGGTTTTAATAGGTACTACGTTGTCTTGTGTGACAGCCCTGCGTGCGGGTAATATTTCACTTCATTTGACACATTAACGATAACACATAACCGATACGTTTATCTATCATGTTTATTTTAGAATTAACAAGAATATAAAGATATTAAAGGGTTGAGTACGAGTGCAATCGCATGATTTTGTTAAAAAGAGAGATGGCTAATGTGAGAGTAATATAGATTCATCACTTTCACTGCTTGCCGCAGAATAAAGATTACAAACGCGTGAAATATGCGATTTTAAACCGCTTCAAGTAAATAATGTAGCATTATTAGTGCATATCGCCGGGAGGCGACATTGGAATGGATATTAGGCACCTGCATTTGTGTCACTAAAAGTTTCGAAAGTATTATTTTCACAAGCAATTTTTCAAGCACTAATTTTCCAGATCGGCAGGTCTGTCATCAGTTCTACATTTCTTTACATTAAAAGAAGTTACGGCTGTTATAAGCACGCTGTTAATTTTATAAAATCATATTTTTCCTGTAAAAAAAAATCATTTTCTTTTTTTTAGGATAAATGGATTGAGTGCTTTTTCACGTTTTACCGCTCTGGGCAACACTGAATTATTCACAAAAAAATATTCAGATTGGTCAAACCGTTTGTCCACAACACGGAACGTACGCACAACACAAAATGATTTGTTATGTCTATAAATTATGCATACTGGATTTATTAGGACACTAGTTGTTACCAGTGGCTCCACCCGTCAAATAATATTCAGGATAAACAGTTGTTTTAGAAATAAATGCATACGTTGTGTGAATGAATAGTACTAACCTAGCCTAACTTTTTACTGTATTTCCTCTCAAACAAATCATAAACCACCTTATCTGACAATGTGTATTGTTATCAAGAGATATTCACGGCATATTCGAACTCTGTGATGCGTCAAGGACCGAATTACTTATTCAACATCATTACCCCTATTTCATCCCAGTACTTCTTTTATATTACCTCCACAATGATTCTCATTATTCATATCTCAATTCTTTTTGTAGCTGTTTCTTGAGGGATCCTCTTTGTTCCGCTTTATCGGCGGACATTTTTTCAGCGAGTTTTTCCTGCCTAAGCTTAATTCGACGAGATAAATTATGTCAAGATAGAGAGACAAATAATCTAGCACTCCATTAAATCTGGCAAAGCGAACGCTTTCAAGAAATTAACCAACTAATCTTGGTACTGGCTTAAAATGGCTTATATCTTGGAAAAAGTGACCTTTTTAAATTTGGCTTTTGTAATGTGCGTTTCGTATAAGCTGACATTTAAAATCCTAGGAGATTTAAAATAAAGGTAAGTAAACATTTTACAATACACCATGGCTGATAACATGAAGAGATGAGGAAAAATAAGCATCATGTGCTGTCTCATATCCTCATGTATTTCTCAAGATTCGGGTTGGGCGCCGCCGACGTGTCTTCGCCGAAGACCATCGGCCTCCATCACCGGGGCCTTAGGACGGTGAGTTGGTTGCTCACCGTCCTTACAGAAGCAGGCCCATGACGGCAGCGTGACGTGAGGGATTCACGCACGTCCCCTCCCCTCCTAAGAAGCGGGATAACACCCGAAAACCCCCCATAGACGCGGGATAGCACCAGAACCACCCCCTAGACGAGGCCGCATTGTAGCCGTAGGTCTGATGTGAGCCCTGGGACATCCTTCCGAGGGCTCACCTGGGACTGCGAACCATAGGCTGCTGGGCGATACCGTGAGGGTTTACAATTATTTTCCCCCACGGTAAAAAAAACTTCCCAAGATTTCCTCGACGTCATTAAAGTTTACGTAGATGCCCGTCCATGCCTGAGTTGAGGTGAAGTCCAAAAATACCTATTAGTATTATGTTTTAATTTTTAAATACATAACTCCAATCTCAGACTACGCAAAAATGATAAAAATTGCATGAGATTACAGAACCAGAGAGTTGCAACCTCAAATAGTGTTAACAGAGTGAAATTAAGTTCCGAACTGATTCATTAGCTGGATTTGCAGCGTGCGGTCGAACCTCAAGATCATTAATTGAAGTTGAAGACTTTAGAATACTGGATAGAACTGACAGAACCTGTTTGCGGTCCGTAATCATGGGAATAGTTTGATTTGAAACTTCATTAGTCTTTAGCTCTGATTGCGATTGCAGGTTCTCTATAGCTATGAACTGTCTCATTCAGGTAATTCATTTAAATGGAATTTGTAGTTGAATTGAGTTTGCTTTGTACTATAATAAAGTTTTGGTACACTTGATATTATTATCTATTTAGGTACTATTTTTAATAAAGCTCTGATTCCAAGAATAGGTACTCTTTTTGTTTTTAAATTGGCTTTGGAACAGCTACGTTCTTGTACTTGTACTTACTTCAAGTTTGGACCCACAACCACGTACGACCTCATTTATAAATCTTCATATTATGAAAAGCTATAAAAGACAATTGCGCACAAAAGTGAAACGCTTTGATCGGTTATACAATCAAAATAATCCCGGAAAATAATAGGAGTGGTGAAGAGATTTATTCTGTTTGACTATAAACCCCAACTAAAAAAATTGCACTAGTTAAAAATTAAAAATTTCATCGCTAGCTACTACTACTTAAATACTAGCGAATAGCATGGCAAACTCATTAAAATTCCCCATTGAAGGATTAATTGAATTAGGTTTACTTGACGCTTTGTTTAGGCTAGGTTATTAGGTCTGCAGTGCAAAGTATGCGTTTGGTTGTTGAACGACCATGGCTCAGAAATTACAGCTTAACAACAATCTAATAATCATTTTACATGAAATAGCAATGCAAAAATCTATCCCGAATAAATTGATAATAACATTGGTCAAAACATTTTTATAACTGTAACTTCTGTTCTATCTGTAATATGAACCAATATTGGAAATTGCATAAAAGTCAGTCAACAAGACTGAGCCAGCCGATCCAATCAATGAGAAGATTAATGAAATTAGTCTGGCATCGAAGCTGACTTAGCCAAAGTTGCTTGCGCTGATCTTGGCAACTAATGCTGGTCGTCTATACGAAATAGGGATATCAGTCCGTAATAGAAATTCATTTCTGGAAATTGAAATTCATTCTGTTTTAGCTGATGCTGCTACTAGAATGACTGTGGATTTTATATTCCTTGTAAAATAGGAGTAGAAAAATTGTATAACAAGTGTTGTTGTTATTAAAACTTTTGTTTTGTTTATATTCACTTGAATATAAACAAAAGTTACGTTTTTTTATATTCCTTGTAAAATAGGAGTAGAAAATTTGTAGAACCAGTTATATTGTTATTTAAAGTTTTAATATTCAACTGAATATGAACAAATGTTATGTTAGTTAAGTTTTAACTTAATATTGTTACTTCTAATAAATTTATTGTAAAGAAATAGGTGAAGTTAACTTAACACATTACGTTGGCGTGAGGCGTCTTCAGTAACTAATTATTGTACTTTTATCTTGCTATGCTTTACACTACCGTGTGCCTGGGTAAACTCTTTAATTGTAATTAGTAAGAAACCTTTTAATGTGAAATGCCATGAAGTAAATTTTGTGAAAAATTATAGTAGGTCTCACAAGGTATAGGTAAGTCTCATAAAATAGCTTGCCTGCAAAGACAAATAACTCAATTACAAGAACAGTTAAATAACTCCCGCCAAGAAGTAATAACTCTCAGTGGAGAAATAGATAACCTAACGCGGAAGTTACACTTCCCTGCTGAAACATCAGTGATCTTGAATAACGCCTGCAATAACCCAAGTAGCAATAGCAATGTCCGACCAACAGTAAACAGTAAAATGATGACACAAGAATCACATAACACACGGAAAAACAGGGTTGTAATACTGGCTGATGAACAGGGGCGCGGCTTGAGCGACATCCTCCAAAATCTTCTCGGAACGGAATTCACGGTATTTTCTTATATCCAGACGGGTGCAAGGCTTGGCAACATATTATCTGTATTGCAGGATTATATCCAGACCCTAAATGCTCGAGATTATATTATAGTGTTGGGCGGTATACATGATAAGAACCCTTATGAATTAGAGCATAGCTTAAGTTCGTGGACGTCAAATGTAGCAAATACGAATGTTATTGTTTGTGAGGTACCGTTTAATAAACACCTGCGTGAAACTAAGGTAAATTATGCAATGCGTTTTATATGTCAAAAACATAATTACGCGACTTTTCTTGACATGAACTATTCTAAGTATGTACCATGTAGGTCACGTTATGTAATAAACATTGCTAGAACGTTATTGAAAGAAATTTTACGCATGGAGTATCACCGCAAAAAGCAGCTTTATCAGATAACACAACAGCAAAATACGTTCCATGGCGTGATTTATATTGATAATTGTACCCAGACAGATTTAATTGTAGACTCGAATAATGATATGAACTGTAATAAATGTAATAAATTATCCGAACCGCAAAATCAAACCGAATTGTCAATCCCAAATCAGTTATTTCGTGAATAATTATTTAACCTTACTACACCAAAATATAGATGGCTTACTGACCAAAAATGATGCACTTACTGTATCTCTAAATGAACTTGCAATGGAGGGCACTTCGATTGATATTGTGTGTATAACAGAGCATAATATGGTACAGGGTGACGAAACCTACTTAATCCTTCCTGGCTATAGGCTAGTATCCTATTTCATGAGATCTAACAGATATGGAGGTTCATGTATTTTATTAAGGAATAACTATCAGTATAAGCCCTTGACAGAGATAGATAAATTGTCAATCACAGGTATCATTGAATGCTCTGGCATCGAACTGATGCAACACGATATAAACATTCTATGTATTTACAGGTCACCAAGTGGCCCGGTGAATATCTTTCTGTTAATGTTGAATAAAATATTGACGAAACTATGTGCACATGGTAGGAAACTTATTGTATGTGGCGATTTTAACATAGACGTTAAAACGCAAACTCGGGATAGCAGAGAGTTTATGGAAATGCTTATGAGTTTTGATTTAATAATACAATTTAAACAATCTACGCGCAACGTCAGCCAAAAATGCATTGACAATGTCGTCCACAATATAAAAGGGTGTAAAGGAAAAATCATAGATTTTTGTCTATCTGACCATTCTGCCCAAATACTAACGTGTCCTGTGAAGAGAACTTGCCTGTTAAAATATTGGTACACTTATAAACGTTGTTTTACTCAGACTAATAGAGATATGTTTAAAACTTATTTGAAATTAGTTTCTTTTAATGATATTTACGAAACCTCTGATCCGAATTTAGCTTATAATCTATTTTCAGACCTATTTATCCAAGCTTATAACTTGTGTTTCCCCCTAAAAAAACTTCGCGTCAGCTTTATCACAAAACCCAAATGGTTATCTAAGGGCATACAAGCTTGTAGCAAACGAAGAAGGGATCTTCTATGGAAATATAGAAAACACCCTACCGAGGAAAATAAAATAATTTTTCAAAACTATTGTACGCGTTATAAGAAAATAATTTCATTAACAAAAAAATGTCAAAACAATAATTTCATTAACACCTCTGCAAACAAGGGAAAGGCAACTTGGCAAGTAATAAATGATATAAAATATAAATATCCCAATGAAGGTGTTGAAAAACTTGTCATAAATGGTAACACAATAACAAATGGTACATGTATAGCAAATGCATTCAATAACTATTTCACTGACATAGTAAAAAATAGTTCACACAAAAATACCGAACAACGACCAACTACTAAACTGTCTAAAATTGGCTGCAATAGTAAGTCTATATTTATGCCCCCTACAATTCCCCATGACATCTTAAAAATAATAACTTCCCTAAAGGATACATGTAGTGTAGGATATGATGGTATCACTACACGAACAGTGAAAGATGTAGCAACCACCATTGCAGACCCTTTAAGCCACATCATGAATCTGTGTATAGAACATGGTATATTTCCGGATAGATTGAAATTAACAGTAATAAAACCCATTCACAAAAAAGATAGTAAGTCAATAGTTAACAATTATAGACCTATCGCTTTATTACCAATATTCTCCAAAATATTTGAGAAAATTATATATACATGCCTGTATAATTTCTTCGAAACGAATGATTTATTCACGACAAGTCAATACGGATACAGAAAGGGTAAATCAATAAGCTTGGCTATGTATAACTTTTTACATGAAGTACTAAATAATATCGACAAGCGATCACCGGCAATAGCTCTTTTCATGGATATGTCCAAAGCATTTGACCGTGTCAATCACGAAATACTATTAAGTAAGTTATATATGTATGGTGTAAGAGGCAACGTACACGAAATTCTAAAATCTTACCTTAGCAACAGGAAACAACTGACGGAAATAAAAAGGGTATCTGTAACCAGTAAAATTGAGGTAACGCATGGTTCTGATATAAGGAACGTAATCACAGGAATTCCTCAAGGTAGTATTTTAGGCCCTCTTTTGTTTCTTATCTATATTAATGACATGCCCACAATAACGAAATATAAAATGACTTTATTTGCAGACGATAGTACTATACTTTATACTGGTGGTAATTTAGAAACTTTAGAATATAATATAAATACATCAATGACATCAATTATACAATGGCTGACTGAAAATGACTTAAATATCAACATTGACAAAACCAATTTAATGATCTTTAAACAACGGCACACGTCACAAAACAATTTGAACATATCCTGCCAAAATACAAAAATCAAAGAGATTGATGTTACAAGATTCTTAGGCCTTTACATTGACAGCAAATTGAATTGGAAATCTCATTGCGAATATATATGTAAAAAACTATATCAATTCTCATACGCACTCTATAGATTATGTAAAGTCAGCAATCAGTCCACTGTACTAACTGCTTACCATGGCTACGTAGAATCTATCTTGCGATATGGAATAATCTTCTGGGGTAGCTCAACATATAGGAATCGGGTTTTTATTGCCCAAAAGCGTTGCATTAGAAGCATCTGCCAACTTAAACGGATTGATTCATGTGTACCTCATTTTAAGAGACTAAACATATTAACATTACCTTCT
This sequence comes from Eilema sororculum, assembly GCA_914829495.1. Taxonomy (NCBI): domain Eukaryota; kingdom Metazoa; phylum Arthropoda; class Insecta; order Lepidoptera; family Erebidae; genus Eilema; species Eilema sororculum. The sequence goes on along the minus strand of OU618545.1, from coordinate 5,928,509 downwards.
CTTTATATATATGAAGTTGCAATATTTGTTAAATCTAACATAGAATTGTTTAAGTTTCGGACTAGGGCCCGAAACTGTGATAAATTGTCCATAGTGGCCAGTAGAACAGAACTGCTACATAACAGTGTGTTTTGCCTAGGACCACGAATATTTAACAAAATACCAATAACAATTAGAAATGTAATTGAAATGGACAGCTTTAAAATAAGACTTCGCAAATTTTTAATTGATAAATGTTATTATACTGTTGATGAATTTTTGGAGGATAACTCACTGTAATTACTAAATACCTATAATGACAATTTAAATATGGTGCATGATAATTATTAATGAATTATATTTTTGTATGAGTTGACATTGTAGATTTATATTCTTTATTTAATTTAATTTTTTACTTTTTAATTTTACTTAATAACTTAGACTAATCTAGTGTCTTAATTTAATAACCTACTTAGTATTGTATACCCAAATGGTGAAACATAGCTGAACTTATTATTCTGTGAACATCTTTTGTACCTATGATTTACAATAAATATGATTAAAAAAAAAAAAGGTTTCAAAAAAGATTCCACTATAAAGTAAGCCTTTTATTATTATTAATATTGTAGAATACAGAATGTTTAAGTAAATCCCAATTTGACATTTAGAATTATGCACACATAACACATAAAGCTTAACAAACAGAAATAAGACCATTTGTATTCCATTGAAGACATCCAGCACAAGTTTAGTAGTTTAAATTAGAAAATGGAGGCGTGACTACTGTTTGAAGCTGAAATGGGCTTTAAGATTGTTGGCTAACAATTTCCAAACACATTAGCGGCAATCGATGTTACCACTTAGTAAAACTACTGAGCAACTTATGTACCGTTTACATAAGTTGGTGTACGAACGACCGAAAGTTCAGCGAGCTGTTTCTAATGACTTCAATCGCTGATGGCACTTAAATTCGAGTTTCATTATATTCTTATCTATATCAACTTAGCTATCCTGAACAAAAGTATGGCACAAGTTTGGATCGGTAGTTCCATACTCAAGGTTATTGACGGAGCAACATTATGATTATTTTTTGAAGTTGTAATAACGTAACTGCTTGAACTACCTAGTGTCTTCAGTATTATTGTACCTGTGTCGTTCGTTGTGAGTTCAATTTCTTGGTGAACTGCCTAATGGTATACACAGTCTAGCTACCCTATAGAATAATTTTATTCTACGTTATCGTTATTGACGTAACTTAACTTTAAATACAAAATGAAGACATTGAAAACGGTGCCAAAACCCAAAATTCAATATAGCAACAAAGAAAGATGAATATTGAGAGGGTATAAAAAGAACTTTGACAGCTTATCTCTATCAATCACGCTATGCCGCGACAGGAGGCACTTAGCACAGTACTTTTTTGTCTCTGCCTTATATTCCCCTGATCAATCTTAAAATATAGATTGATCGTTTTTTGCTCTTTGATAATAGTAGCCCTGGTTTTCTAAATATTTTTTTCTGAAAATTTTCGTTGACTTTGTAAGTAATATAAGCTCACTTTAGGCAATACAACATTATCCGATACATTGAAAGAGGCAATAAAATAATCGATCTAAAAATTTGTAGCGTTTAAAAGTATGATTTTATCTACTGCTCTTGGTTCGGCTTTTAAAACGACAAAGTAGTTTTTCATTTCTGATGGATCCTCTAGCATACACTGCTTTAATACTTCGGCTTTTTTTACGCAATGTAGGATGAACAAGGAACAAGGAGTTTGGATTCATGTACATACTACTAAGGTTCATGCCTAGTGATGATACGTTTATAATTCCACAAGAATGACTACTTAACTACTATACTTGACCCACTTTTCTCTAGCTAAGAAATGTGATGATCAACTAACCAAGACGACCTGTCAAGAGAAGGAGAAGGATCCAGTCTATCCTAACTTCCTTCTCAGATTTTCAGTCCATCTGGCTGGGGGTCACCATTCGTTTGCCGATTTCTAGATTCCCATCCTCTTGACGATTCGTTTGGGGCTAATTTTAGAAGATATGGTTAGTCCACAAGTACTTCATTTCAGTTTTTCAACAACAGCTTGTTTCGTATATACGAAACGAGTTCGATTTGAGGGTAGGCAGCCCGAGTGTAACGCCCCTGGTGTTGCATACGTCCATAGGCCGCGGTCCGTAGGCTGTGTGCTAGTCTGCCACCTAAGTGGTATAAAAAAAAACTCGCAATTGGCCATTTTGTTGGTATCGGACAGCTATCTCTGTACTGACCACGGGCAATGTTTGCCCAATGCATTATAAATCCATTAATATTCTGACCAGAGCGTCGACAGTAATAATGTAATTTGGGTATGACAAAATTCTATGCAGAAAGTTTAATTTACGAGCGATCGTCTGCCAACTATCGACTGCCAGTACCAACGTATGCATAACGTTAAGTTGAAAACTTTTATACGAGATAGTAAAATGAATTTATAGTCGTTTTATGAGTGAAATCTGCATTTTTATACCCTCAACGCTATCGGTCACTAATAGTAGAAATAAGTTTTCAATGGCATATAACTGAAGTATCGAAAGGTTTATTGCAAAAGTAATTAGGACATTTTGGATTTATTTTTTCAAAACTAAATTACTTAATTACTGAGGAATGTCTGTTTTTGAGGTACTATAAAGGTTAAAAACGAGACCCCATTTCTAAAACTCCATTGTGCGTCTGCCTGTTCATCACCAAACTGTATCTCATGAATTGTGCTGGCTAGACAGTTGAATATTATCATAAAAGTACTATCTTTCACCACCTGAAATCGCGTAATTCAATGTTAATGGATATTTCGTTTCGTACAATATTTAATTGCATTTATAATATACTAGCTCTTGCCTGCGGCTCCGCCCGCGTGGATATTGGTTATCGCGACCAAACATAGCCTATGTCCTTTCTCATGGTCTAATCTGCCGCTATACCAAATTTCATCGAAATCGGTTCAGTCGCTTAGGCGTGAAAGCGTAACATACAGACAGACAGACAGACTGAGTTACTTTCGCATTTATAATATTAGTATGGATTTAAGTGGGGCGGACGCCCTGCAGGCCAGGTTCGTGCAACTGCTGCATGCGCCGCAGCAGACGATGGCCTGCAGGGCCATTAGGGGGTACCGCACGATATCCTTTGAAGCGGCGAGTCTCCTAGCCGGATCGCCACCGTGGATCCTGGAAGCGAGATCCCTTGCGGCACTGTATCGGTTCCGTAAGGAGGCGCGGGAGCGGGGATACGATCTCGAGCCCGAAGACATTCGGGCCGAGAGGTCCCGGCTCCACGGGATCATGGTGGCGGAGTGGGAGCGACGACTTGAGCAACAACGCGCAGGGCATGCCTTCATAGAGGCGGTAAGGCCCATCATGGGGGAATGGCTCGAGAGGCCACATGGCAGCCTCTCGTATCGACTGACGCAGATTATCACCGGGCACGGGTGCTTCGGGCGATATCTGTGTCGGATCGAAAAGGAGCCAACGTCCGAGTGCCATCACTGCGACGCGAGCGAGGACACGGGGCTGCACACGCTCACCGAGTGTCCGGCATGGGCCGGACCGAGGCGGGAGCTAGTGGCGGCCCTGGGAGTGAGAGTTCTCACCCTCGCCACCCTGCTCACAGCAATGTTCCGCTGCGCAGACGCGTGGGCGGCCGGCGTCTCCTTCAGCGAGCAGGTAATGGTCGTGAAGGAGACGGCGGAGCGGGAGAGGCGGCGCGAGCGAGAAAGACTGGCGGATCGCGCCGCCCGCGCGCGCAGGCAACTCGGGCGTCGGAGGGCACTGACTGACCTCCGTCCCCCATGAGCGCGGGCCTGGGGGTGACGGGTGGAGCCGCCTGTCACCCCAGTAGAAGCAGGCCATGGCGGCGGCGCGCTAAATAGCGCGCATCCCCATTCCGGGGGCGAGTTGGGGACACCGTTGTCCCCCCTCCTGAGGAGGGCCAGACCGTAAGGGATGGCCCTGGGTCAGCCGGGGTGCGAGGAATATGTCTATGACAACCTCACCTCCGGCCTAGCACCAAGACCCACAGTCAGCGTGCGGTTTTAGTCGGTTCGAGTCCGACATAACCTCCCCTTCCGGCTCCGGCAGGGGGGGTATCCGAGGGTATTTCCGCACGAAAAAAAAAAAAAGTATGGATTTAAGTGAAACATGTGCTGTGCTCATACTACTATAGGCCGTATCGCCTACGCGGTGAGAAGGGAGTGGTGTGATATTTTTTTTTTATAACTATCCTGTCCTTATTAATTATAATTTGCCAAAAATGTCTATATCGAGATAAGTCTTTGAATTATTGGCTACAATTGTGAAGCCTAACCCCGCTCTCTTCATACCGCGCAGGCGATACGCTAGTTAAACAGTCGGCGTATAGAAAGGTTTTGTTCGTTACTTGACATTAGGCACTTGCAGCGATACTTTTTACCCAACTGTCAAGAAGGGGCTAAGCATATATTTTAGCAATTACTATATAATTACTGCTTCAAGTGATTTCTGCCAGTTATTATTAAACAGTATATATATTACTAGCTTTTGCCTGCGGCTCCGCCCGCGTGGATGTCGGTTATCGCGACCAAACATAGCCTATGTCCTTTCTCAAGGTCTAATCCATCCCTATACCAAATTTCATCAAAATCGGTTCAGTGGTTTAGGCGTGAAAGCGTAACATACAGACAGACAGACAGACAGACAGAGTTACTTTCGCATTTATAATATTAGCATGGATATGGATTTAAGTGAAACATGTGCTGTACTTTCGCATTTATAATATTATAGTATGGATGAAATAAAGTAAACAACAATTATTTTATCGATACAAAACTAAATATATAACCAGAGGCTTGACTATACAGCTGTAATCACCCCCAATATATTTCGCAGAGTCTGATTTTATTGAGTTTTACAAATAATAGTAAAAGAGGCTAACTCAAGTATTTTCCCGAATATTTATTTGCCATCGAATTGTCGGATCGAAAAATAAACATCATCAACTTCTGTATTTACGTCGACTGGGGAAGTAAACAAGTACATAAATATGTTTAATACTTCAGATATGTATATTAAGTAGGCCTGAAGCAAATAAATAGACAATGAGGAGACATTACGTTATTGAGAAACAACTACTTATTTGGCTCTTTTGGGATCCACAGGATTAATTAGATGCTGTATTTTTATAGTCCTCTATCTTCTGTTAGGTATTGCCGCTTGCCGCACACCACCGGGATATCGGTGGTCGCAACCAAACATAAGTATTGCGCGATTCATATATCTTGGACCTGAAATTTACTCAAAATGTGCTCTATACGCTGAGTACACGTTTTTTGTATGTATTTTGAAGATAGCACGGGGTGCTACTGCGGTTACCAATAGGCTATTTGACTATTTTTTTTTACTTTCGAATAATAACCACTTTTTTATAATTTAGTTTTCAAGATATTTGATTTTGATAAAATCTATTTGTCGCGCCGCCCGAAAACGCTCCATACAAAATCGTACGAAATTGTGACGTCACGCTTCTGTAGCGCGTAGTGCAAATGTATGGAGTGCAAGAGAATATCCCATTTATCTCGGTCTACGTTGCGTTTACACGTATATAGTTCATAATAAAAGTTATTTAAAATTTATTGAGGAATCTAAAAAGTTTTACATCTGAATTGAATTTGATTGTTTTTTTTTTATATATATGTTATTTATTTATTCATGAATATTTTTAAACTACTAATTAGAATTAAAATAAAAGAAACCAATTAAAAACTAAAACTAAGACTAAAATTAAAACGCGTCGTAGAATTCCTCCGCATCGCATGCCTCTTGTGGCAACGTTCCCAGAAGACTGGCAGCATTGCCACGTAGTATGGCAATGCTTATTCTCTGACCTAAAAAGAGGCCAGCCCTCTGGTCACGAGAAGCGTCGACCATACGCTTCGCAATCTCTCAGAAGAGATTGCGAGCGCTCGGGCCCCAAGGCCCCAACGTTTCGACTCCAAACGGCACAAATTCATAGTCTCCAATGTTTGGAGTATTTGCGCCGATTGAGAGCCTCTGCGGAAGCAGCTGCGGCACCGGCACAGCCAGCCGTGCCAGTTATGTGGGTAGGGGCAATGGTGTCGACGCACGTTGCGTCCCACACCAGGGCCCTACCCATTTTCCATGGCATTAACGACATACCATCCGGTCTCTTGCCATCGTCGCGCGCCAAACCGTTAGGTTCAAGCACGGCTGGCACACCGGCGGTGACAAGAGCACGGCGGATTATGTCGTTGAGGCTGGCGTGCCGTGGCATTCGCCCAGCACTCCTGCAGCACGACAGGCCATGGTGTCCGAGTCGGTCAACTGCTTCTCCACAACGGCATCGATGCAGAGAAACACACGGCGCGCCTAATCGGAGGCACGTGGCGATGCGGAAAGTAGTGTCGTCTAACATAGTCCCTATGTTAGATGACGGAAGAGCTTGCGACCAAAGACCCGATTCCCACACTCCAACCGCCAGTAAACGGGCACGCTCAGCAGCATTAGAACAAGTATTTAATAGATTCTGTCTAACTAAGCTGCAAAGCGTCCCACTGACGCTGTGAGAAAAGATTCCCTGGGAGATCCGTGTTTGGACATGCAATTTTCGGTCTGCATGCTAAAATCGGTCTTGCATAATACTTCCGAATTAACTAGTATAGGTGCAAGAATTTTCCTAGTTAATTCTTCCGTACTGTAGACCGAAGACAGGAACGCTGGTAAGCTGACATCTGAAATTTTGCGAATATCGAGCCCACCTAAGCGAATCGGCAGAGACGCTTGTACTCGTAGTGAAGCTCGGTCATTCAAAGCCACATTTAAAATTTTACTGAGTGTAATTTCTATAATTTGGTAAATTTTTTCCAAAATTGTTATTTTTTTCCAAAATGGTGTTAATCTGAGCGCATGGGTAAATTTGGGGACAAAAAGGCAATACCGAAGAAATTTGATTGTTTATATTTTGACTTTTTTGGGAATTTCAACTAATGAAAAGTCATAGCTTCAGTTTAGATATGCAATATTTTATTTTGCAAGGCATATTTTTTCATAACAAGCTATCATATTAAGCAGTATTGGGAAGAATCGACGACTTAGTCAAATACCCTTTTATAAATTACTACCTTTTGCCCGCGGCTCCGCCCGCGTGGATGTCGGTTATCACGACCAAACATGCCTATGTCCTTTCTCGTGGTCTAATTTACCCTTGTACCAAAGGAGATGGAAAATGGTGGGCCCAAATGTAATAAGTTGAGATATGATCTAAAAAATTAGTCATACTTTTCTATCTTAGAATATGAAAAATCACCTAAATTCTCAATCTGGATGCGGAGAAATATGAGAAAATAGTTTTCGTGAGATTATCAATTGAGTAATCGATTACACAAAAATTTTTGCTGTAAATAATTAACTCAAAGTAATTAAATGCACTATATATACTTACATGCATTATAGTGCATATAATTACAGTCATATTATTAAATCAAATATCAATAAATTACTGAAAAACCAATATTAATGATTATCGATTTCATATCGATTCAAATCTCTCTTATATTTGTAGTCTATGTCACTGACATGGTAGCCACAGATTAGAAGATATGTACTAATGGTAGCTGACTAACATTGACACTAGACAGTTGCTGACTGTTTTTGTTTGCTCATCGTTTCGTGTTTTCCGATGCGTTTTGAGTGCTTTCCCGATTATTCGTCATTTTTTACGACAACTGCTTTGTATTTTAAGGATTCTGACCCTGCCTGCCTTGTACGACCCTTGCTTTCACCTTGGACACCGAAGATCGCTCACACGTTTGACTTGGAATTATTATTTTGCATTTTATCGCCAGCTTGTGTATTGGATATTATTGAAACTACTAGCTGTCCCGGCAAACTTCGTTTCGCCTTAGAAATAAGAATCAATTCTCCTAATTATTTTGAGAACGGAAAGCATTTCGATTTGGGTCCCATACGCCCACGGAGCTCCCGACACTAAAGGTCACCGGGGCCCATACTTACACCTACGGAGCCTATATACCTATGGGACCCATACAACCATATACCTCTACGCTCAAGGGCGTTCATACTACCATAATCCATAAATTTTTCGACCTCGAAATAGCCACCATAAATATTTTCGCGGCCCAAGCAACCGGCAATCATTCAATTCAGAAGAGTGTCTACTAATCACCCTCTGACGATATATTTGCACGCATTATGTCAATTCTATATCAAACGTCAGATAAAATAGAAAAATATCATACAGCAGTATTAGAATAATAAACACATTTTTTTTCAATTCGTATTCCAAATTCAAAATTTAGACATGGCGTATGTCGGATCAGCTATTTTATATGGTGGTTATGTATTCTTAAATTTTCTAATTTTCCGCGCAATTTTCTTCATTTTTTCTTTCATAAGAACCTTCTCCTAGCAACAACATGATGTCGTGACCAAGGGAAATAAGGGTTCATTTTTATATATATAGATGGATCGCTGTGTGAATTGTGGTATATCCACTGGTCACTGCAATACACTGGGCCGACGGCCCTTACACGATGAAACAATTCTGTCAGTGATTCGGCAATGGCAATGGCACCTCAGTCTGTAAGTAAATACCTGTAACCTCATCTAACCAGCTACCATCCTGGCAGGTTTAAAATGTAAAATGTGTTTAATAGAAGGTGAATAAAACACTATATTCAATGATTTTTTATTTTATTTTAGACATCCTTTCCCTATCTCCTTACCTGTTACCTACCTATCGCTTGAAGTCGTTGACGTTCATTCATATGATTTTTCAAACATTTTCTAGTAAATATATTTTTTTTTTAATTTATTATCACATAAAATCATTAATATACATTTTTGTTAAAATTATCACTTATAAACCACTAGGGTTTGCCTAGTACTAAAACATACGGTCAGTTAGGTTTACACAAAGTTCTTATTATTCTATACAATAACATGCATAAAATAAAACTACCTACTTATTTGTTTTTAGTTGGAGATTCTTTTACAATTTACAAATTATTTGGAAACAAAAAAGATTTAAGCTTGTGCTTAATATTCTTTTTTGTTAATACATCTATTAGGTCTCTCGGCAATTTATTAATTAGCCGAGGAACAATGTAGGTAGATGTTCTTTCCCCATACACATTGATAGCACGTTCCGTGCACAGCCGGTTTTGCGCCATCGCTCGAGTGTACACAGGATGCTCAATTTTGGTTTTTAATTGATCTTTAAAAAAGTGTTCTACTAATATGGTGTGTGTAAATTTTATATGAATAGGTAAAACTTGACAATATTTAATAACTATTAATGCAAAAGTACACATTTTGCACTTCAGGAATCAGCTGTTAGATAAAGATTGTAACACAACCTCACTTTTACATAATCTCTTATATCTCTGTTCTCAGATTGACAAAATCCGCAGAATTTTCAGTGAAAGGTTGATAATATATAAGTTATAATTGACACCACTTTCATCTTCTTACAACTAGGCCCAAGATTGTATGTAATCATTCCAGTCTCCTTTCATCATATTCGGTTCCGTGGTTTTAGGTTGAAAGCATTACATACAGAGAGACAGACAGAGTTACTTTCTCATTTACAATATTAGTATGGATTACAAAACAATCTGCTCGCACCAAGGCCTTTGTAAAGGATCTATTCTTTATCCATAAAATTAAACCAAGATTGTAATGATTCAAACGGATTTATTTTTTAACCAGTGCTCGGTTCGACTTCAAATCAAAGAGTGAGTAAAGTAACAACTGTGACAAGTGTATCTCGCCTTATATGTCAAAACTGTCATAGACGAAAGTGTTGTCATATTTTTACTCTCGATTCGATACAATCATATAATCGATTTAATATTCGACTAATTTGATTATATTTAAATATAAATACATTTTACATATTCGTGGTTGGTTACATGCTAGCTAGAATTATTAACAAAATACCCACGTCTTGTCTAATTAACCTTACAACTCGGCCATCCTGTGTAAGTGAGTCCTCTCACTTGTTTATCTAATTTTAATACATAGTATGATTATAAAACAGAATATAGATAATAACTTGCTTATCAATACAACACACTTCTATAACTATTTAAATTTTTCGTTATCTAAAACCCACCTTACAGTTCAACTTATCTGCTATATTTAAAAAAAAAAAATCTCATCACAATCAAAAATTTTAAGTGTTTTTATGTTCATGTTACATCTAATCTTATCTAATTCTAGCTTATTTTATATAGATCAAAATCTTTGTCAAGATTCAAAATCATAAATCAGGATCAGCATTCACATTCTTTGGATCTTGCACAATCTGTCACGATCTTTGGTCATCTGTGCGGCACCGTTATCTTGGCACCATTCAAGATCTGCACTGACCTCTATGACAATTTGTGCTCACATCATATAATCTTACTCACTATCTTGCAATTATAATATGTGCGACATCGATTTCTCAATGCCATTCATTATCTGCACTAATTGCTCATGTATATATACCTAATATATCCTTAATAATGACACGCAATTCCCACTCATTATCAGGGAAGTTGATTAACCCAAACATTTCATCATTATCGCCAAAATTGTTACTGTCCCTACCCTATATATATATATATATATCAATAATATCACTCTCTGTCTCCCTCTATTTCTGTACCTTCACTCTGATCACTGTCAGTGCTCTCACTGGCGTAACCTTTAAAATTCAGCCAAGGATGGATTTTGTCTAGCGCAACGACGTTTTCGTACCTCTTGTTACCTTTTTTAGTTAATGGAGTGTCTTCGACCAGAAATCTATCATTAGGTAATACTTTGAGGATTCGGTAAGGCCCTTGGAATTTGGGGATGAGCTTACGTGATTTTCCCATATGATCTTTGTCTATAACTGTCCTTTCTACCCTGACTAAATCACCTACATTATATGTTGTCGGACACTTCCTATGCTTATCGAACTGGTTTTTAGCTTAATTCTGTTGTTTTTCTATTCTATCCCTAGCATTCGATCTCAGTCTTAATAACGCATCACCATCGATTCGTTCAGTTGTTTCAGCAATTACGTCACTTAATAAGTTTTCCGACGCGTTTGTTAATCTACAACCGAACAGCAGCTCAGTGGGACTTTTCCCTGTTGTCTTATTAACAGTAGTATTGATACCTAACTGTACGTCGCCTATGTACTCGTCCCATAAGTTATCGTTTCCGTCATGGCATTTTGTACTTAAGGCCTCCGTTATGGTTCGATTAAACCTTTCGACCTGTCCATTCGCTCTTGGGGTGGCCACTGCATTCAAAATATGCTTTATTTTTAAGTGGTCCATGAATTTCTTAAATTTTGTACTTGTGAAACAAGAGCCACGATCCGTTACAAGGCGAGAAGGAAAACCGAAATAACTAAAATGTTCTTTAAATATCTTGATTGCCGTAGTCGTCTTAGTGTCTTTAACCGCACGTATATTGATAAATTTTGTAAATGCGTCTATAATAACAAGCAAATACATGTTGCCTCTCCTAGAGCGAATGAATGGGCCCAGATGATCAGCATGAAGGGTATGGAATGGCTTCTCCAACTTAGGTATTGGATGGAGCATTTCCTCCCTCGGACCACCAGGTGCCTTGTGGTGCGCACACTCCAAACAAGCGGAGACATATTTCTTAGTGAACTTACGCATTTTTGGAAACCAAAATATGCTTTTAATACGGCTCAATGTTTTTTCAAAGCCAAAATGTCCCACCTCATCGTGGTTCATACGCAGCACCTGCCACCTACATCCTCTCGGAACTACCCATCGTAATCCTTCATCTAAAATTTTATACACATAACTACCTTTTAACATGTAATTCTTACTTACGTCAGCCACGAACTTAGTTTTGTCATCTTCTAAGATGTCTTTTATACGTTTTATTTCGCTATCGTCACCCTGAACAGTAGCAATCCAATCGCGAACATCCACGCGTAGAACGTCTAAAACATGCTCCGTATCGGCATCGATTGGATCACTCACAGGGGCACGACTAAGAGCATCTACGTGAGCCATACGCGAACCCGGTCTGTACTCAATTTCGCAGTCATACTCCTGAAACTGGATCCACCAGCGAGAGATTCGTGGCACGAGATCCCTCTTAGTCAAAGTAGTACGTAGTGCATTACAATCTGTAACTATTTTAAATTTTAGTCCTAGTAAATAGACTCGAAAACGATTTAATGATGCTATTACCGCTAAGGTTTCTAACTCGAAAGAGTGAAATTTTTGCTCGTCTACCGTAGTTTTACGGCTGTAATATGCCACTGCCCTGAGTAAGCCGTCAGTGCTTCGCTGTAGGAGAATCCCCGCGATACCTAGCTTCGACGCGTCTGTATGAATTTCGGTCTCTAATTGGGGGTCATATAAAGCTAATATAGGACGTTCTACTAATTTTGCCTTTAAAACTCTAAACGACTCCGCCTCCTCCGCCGTCCACTTCCATTCGAATTTGGACCTTAACAGGTCTGTTAATGGACGGGCAATAAGGGCGAAGTTCTTCACAAACCTCCGGAAAAAACTAGCTAAGCCTATGAATCTTCTGATATCATGAACGTTCCGCGGAGTTGGGAAGTTTTCTACAGCTAATGTCTTGCGCTTCCCTGGGCGTATCCCCTCACCACTTACATGAAATCCTAAGAACTCTAGTTCGGTACAGAAAAAGCTACATTTTTTTATCTTAAGTGTAAGACCTGCGTCTTTTACAAGTTGAAGTACCTCCTCTAACCGCTTCATCCCCTGCTCAAAGGACCTCGAAGGAATCAATACGTCATCCATATAAACGATCGTATAATCGACTTTAGAAAGTATTTTATTCATCGCTCGCTGAAACACTGAAGGCGCATTTGCTAGCCCAAAAGGCATGCGCTTAAACTGATATTGCCCATCGGGAGTGACAAATGCAGTCTTGTCTTGAGATTTTACCTCTACTGGAATTTGATAGTAGCCCGATGCAAGGTCTAAACTTACAAATAAAGAACTACCGGCTAGCCTGTCAAGTTGATCATCAATTAAAGGTAATGGATAATGTTCTTTTTTTGTTTTATTGTTTAGTGCACGATAATCGACGCATAACCTGCTTTCACCGGTTTTTTTCTTTACCAGTAAGACCGGACTAGCGTAAGGCGAGTTGGACTCACATACTATTCCTGCATCAATCATTTCTTTCACCATAGTTTGAACCTGTCTACGCTCCGGAAAAGAGAGCCTATATGGACGATAAACTACCGGTTGCGAATCGTTTAATTCAATTTCCATCTGAACCACATTAGTCAAACCAAGGTCTTTTAAATTATCTGAAAAACATGTTTCGAAGCTCTTGAGTAACTCTTTTAATTTGTTAGCTTCATATTCACTCAGCTGTTTGCCATAATTTAAGGCAGACATAGTTTCAGAGTTTTCAAAATCTAATAAATTAATACTAAAATTATTCCTGGTAGAAACGACCCGTGTAATGAGAGTATACTTATTTAAACGAATCGTGTTTTCACTAAAATTTAGCACTAGTAACCTAATCTCTCCGTCTTCTATTTCATATTCACCAGGCATCAAATAATATTCATTTTGTGGCATGCCGCGTAAGGATCCACTAACGTGGACTATACCAGAATATTTGTTTGTAGAGAAACAGGGTAATGCGTACATTTCCTTAGGTGGTATTACAATATCGGTTTGCAAACTTAATTCTAATTTAACTGATTGATCACGAGTAAATATTAATGAATGAGTGGTTTTCGTTATGACTATACCTGGTTTCTCTGTAAAACTATGCCCAATTAAAACTGAATATTTTATAACGCTATCGTCGATTACGTACGCGTTGAGCTCTTCCACAATACCCTGAATTTCAATGGTGACGTTTGCTACGCCCACTGGTATTACAATATTCTCACCTATACCCCTCATAGTCGGTAAGTTACTGTTAGTCCACGTGATTCCCCTCTTAATAGCCTCACTATAACGAATTAGCGTACATTGGCTACCCAAATCTACATAGCCTTGAATAATGTCACCGTTGAGTTTTAGATTCATTAAATATTTTGTATCATTAGCACAATTTGTTTCGATACGCATTACATCCTTTTCTTTAGATTTATCAACTTTATTAGCTGAGTCAGAGGGTAATCTGGGACAGTTAATTGACAAATGGCCTAATTTGGCACATACATTGCACTTTAATATCTTTTTAGTACATCTAGAACTGTAATGACCAGGTTCATTGCAGTTAAAGCATACAATTGATGCCATATTGTTTGACTTCGAAGTCTTAGCTTCACTGCCATTACTCATCTGTCTAGAACTATTATTATTTGGTGGTAAAGAAGAAGTATTACCCCGTTTATCAAAGTTCACCCTTGACCTATCTGATTCGCGAAACTGTTGCTTGATAGATTGAAAATAGGCTAGAACCTGCTCCGGTTCCTGACATTTTGCTGCTTTAGCACCTAACCTCAATGACCGGTCCTCAATCCCATATAGTAAGCAATCCACCGCACGTTTACCATGTATTTGGCATCGATTCAGTAGGTTAATTTTTTCATAGTAATAATGCTCTAACGAATCGTTGAATTTCACACGTTTTGATAACATTTCGGTAAGTAATTCGGCATAATCATCACTGCTTGGAAACGATTGCTCGAGTTTCTCCTTCCACTCAGCCCATGAATACGACATAGATGGAAGAGCCTGATACCACGTTTTAGCAATCCCTGCCAGTTTAGGCAGCGCGTAATGTATTATTTGGTCATCACCCCAACTATAGAGCCTAGCACATTCTTCAACTTTATTGATCCACATAACTATAGTCTGACTCTTCGCCATAGGGTCAAAGTCAGGGATCACGTTGCCAAGCATAGGGAACTTATTACCCTCAGACCGACTCCTAGTCAAAGCTTCCACTAAAGTTGCAAAAAACGCTTGCGTGTCACTATTAAAGACGTTGGCGCTACTCACGTGACCAGAAAGTGGGGGTGTACGTCGCTCGGTACTGGATTCCGGGCGTCTGCTGTGGTCTCGCCTACTGCGCCTCCCTTCTACGGCCCGGCTGGGCCGACGCTGTTCGTAGCTGCTGCTCCGACTGCGACGTCCATCACGGCTGCGACTCCGGTTCAGCTGGTGATGGTCCCTCGCGGTCTGCTCACGGGAAATGCGATCTCCACGACGACGAGACTCCGACGACGATCCGCGATTGCTCGATCGCTGCCTTCGTTGCTTCCGTTTATGCGTAGTGCTTGTTCTCGTTCCTCTGCTCCGATCGCGGCGACGTTTACGTTCATTGCTCTTGCGATTCGTTTTAGTTTTATCCATTTTTCCGTTAAAAAGAGTTACTGACTTGCGTACACAACACAAAACAGGTGGACACTTTATTTGAGGGTGTTTCTTCAAAATTGTAGGCGTAATAGACTTATCCCACTTCTGAGATAAAGGATCTATTCTTTATCCATAAAATTAAACCAAGATTGTAATGATTCAAACGGATTTATTTTTTAACCAGTGCTCGGTTCGACTTCAAATCAAAGAGTGAGTAAAGTAACAACTGTGACAAGTGTATCTCGCCTTATATGTCAAAACTGTCATAGACGAAAGTGTTGTCATATTTTTACTCTCGATTCGATACAATCATATAATCGATTTAATATTCGACTAATTTGATTATATTTAAATATAAATACATTTTACATATTCGTGGTTGGTTACATGCTAGCTAGAATTATTAACAAAATACCCACGTCTTGTCTAATTAACCTTACATTTGATATATCGCGATTTAGGTTCAATATATATGAATTAAGCAATAGCCCACATCCTTTCTTGAACTCATCTCACCAGCTGTTCTCATCAATATCGCTTCAAGGGTTTAAGCGTGAAAGCGTAACAGACAGACTTATAGAGTTCCTTTCGCATTTATGATATTAGGATGGAATGAATTAGAGAATATGTAAAGATTTAGGTGTTTCAAAATATATCTAAATCACTAAATCTTAAAAGCTTTCTATCCTTCTTCAGATTTTCTGATTGTTTCCTTTCCTAACCCACAAAACTTTACCCACGAATATTTTTCCGAAATATAAATAAAAACATAATTCTATCTGGAGAGCATCAATTAATATGCTATAAAATGAATATACATTGTCCCTAGCGGTGATGCTTTTATTTTCCTTTTATATACTCTAACAGCCTCCCTAAACGGAAGCCCAGGTACGCCAATCAGTGTGCCATTTATTACAAATTAGCTTTTATGCTCTTACCTTCATTAACATAGGTTACTTCGCACCATATCTCATTTTCCAGGCGTTGTTCATAAAACCTTATTTTTATTAGGGCCATTATTTTTACAACAACGTATAGAAAAGGGTAATTATACTGGAAAAGTTTCTTACCCTCGACGAGTACCAATAACCTGATCTAGTATAATTTAAATTAATACATTTCATTTATTGATAATTTATAATTTACTCGATAGTTTCTTCCTATTTTCCAAATAACATTAGGAGGAAACAACTCTATTATTTTAATCATATAAAGCACACGGTAACCGCGTCTGATTGACCATATATAAATGACTCTAATTTTTCAAAGTTCAGTGATGTGAGTGTAAGAAGTATTAAGTAAGTAAGAATACTCTAGTATTACTAATTTAAATAAATCGGTCAGTATAATGTAGTCCATTGAAGGGCTAATGAACAGTTTGTCAAAACCTTCTCCTAACTAGTAACTTCTCTAAACTAGTCTGACTGAAAGACTGAAATTTTGACAGTCAGTACAACTTAAATCGAAGTGTTTTAGATCTTGGCCGTCCTGCGCTTATTATTTATTTTATTATTTAAAGAGACAATTAATTACCAATTAGAGATGAGCAACGAAAAAAAAAATCTTATGTAAAACTTCTCTCCTGTCTCGAAGGAATTTTCACGTAAATACTCTTAAAGGAATTTTAATTTGGATCAATCTCATTAGACCTGACGACAGTTAACGAACTTTTAAAAATCTTTGCTTGCAGGTGAAAGTTTCAACAAAATACGTTCAAAGTTTTACTTTTAAATACTTCGCAGAAGGGGTGGTTATCTCTAAAAAAGTCAGGAATTGTAATTATGTATTCTATTAAAATGTCTATAAGATTTATTTGTGTTTTTTATAATTTTATTTGGAATTGTCGTAATTAGATTTTATTCACAATGATCTGTTAATACAATAGTTACAAAATTATATTAATAGTCAAGTAGCCAGTCAAGCTTTTGTCACGTAAATAACCCACCCCGGGTCGTGTCTGGTGCAAAGGAGTCCAGAACACTGGCCGCATTTCCGCGCTGAATCGCAATGCTCTTTAATTTGCAGATTTAGTTAGTTTAAGTCACGAAATAAAATAACTAACTTTACATTATTCAAGGCACAAATTCAAAAAACAAAAGTAATGTAATGTAAAGTTCTTTATATAAATAAAGAACTTTACAAAAGAGTCCACATACTTGTACATGTTATACATGTCTTTGTATTATTAATACCTATAAAGGCATTAATAATACAAATACAGTATGTGGACCACTCTTTTCAACTGTAATGTATGTTATATCAAAGTACTCAGCCATGTTAGCAAGCGCCAGAAATATGACTCTGAGTGTAAACAAATTAGCCCCAATTGAGATCGAGTGAAAAGCACTCGACCGAAAATGCTTCACAATTTAGATAAGGATAAATAAACCACATTAATTTAAACGTAATTTTACCATGTGGAGTACCTATACCTTTTTAAAACGTTGAAAATAGCCTGGGTTTTCGAATCATTAAAGGCAGGCAAATTAGGGATGAAAGGTCACTGCGGTCTATAAAGGTCTGCAACAGTAGAAATGTTACTCTCGTGTGCCTTCAACCTTCAAAAGTGGCGAAACAAATAAAATAGATGCTATTCAGCTAGGCACATACTTAAATTGATATAAACTCCCTCCAAAAGTCATAATCTTCACACGTATTCCAAGAAAAATCATTACTCTGGAATCTGGTCAATAATTTCATTTCATCAAATCTATCTATCATCACCTAACCTACTGAGTACTGAGTACCTACTGAGGTACCTACGTTCCATGAGTACCTACGCATCTGTGTCAATTCGCTAATTCACAGTTACAGGTTTGGTGATAACTATCACGGTTCTAAGTTACCTTTTACAGCCTGCCTTATGGTAAATGGTGACATAATTTTTGGATTTTGAATATGATTAATATAGGTTATTATAATCCAATAATACAATACAATAAAAGCATAACCGCTACAATACAGAGAAAAGAAAAATATAACAATATCATTAAAAAGTTCTAACAAAATTCATTGAACCGTTAAACTAATCTGGGATCTGCAAAATTGTGAATGTTATTATTTAAAAAATTCGCCTATACAGAGTAAGCATGTTTAAAGGACACGATAAAGGAACAATAGAAAACAAATGAGCTGTAAGTTATTCACTGCTCGTTGCGTAAAAGGCCGGGCCCCACCCCGATCAGCGAGAGGAAGAAGGGATATACGATATAATCTGAGTATTTTTACTTTTCTAAAGAAAAAATAGGTAAATATAAATTTTAAGGATGGAATTGTAAAGTGAAAAGAATGACTGAGTTCATTCAAGTGTAAAAACGAAGTGATGCGTAAATGCTTGGCGGGATAAATTAAAATGTCCCATTATATATACAGAGGAACGCAGGCAGTTTAATGATTTTATTAATTCGTTCTTCATTTATGGGGATATAAATTTAACTGGCCACATTAGCAACTACGATTGCGCTGAAAATTGCGAAACCGATTCGTTGACTGTTTTGTTTTCATGCCCGATTTACACTTTACAAGTACAGTAGCGAGTTCAAAAGTCAATTATTTAAGTAATAATAGTAAGGTGTAAGTAGTATCCAAACGGAGGCGAGAGAGTAGTTATAAGTTGCCGTACCGAGAAGACTAGTCACGTCCCTTCCTCCTAAACAGTTGACTTAATCCAGAAAATAATAAATCCAGAAAAAAAACCGTGTATTTAATCTCTGAATAAATATGTTTTTAACATATTAATTCAATTTGAAGATGTAAATAGAATAAGAACAACAATATCTTAGTCTTCTGGTTAGTCATTTTGCATCCAGAAAATGGACATTGAACTACTTATTACCAATTTACGAGAAATAGCATAGTCATAGTATTATGTGTAATAGTATTATCAATTACTATCATTGTATACTTTCATATAACATTAAAAATAAAATATTAATAGAAATGGATAGACCATAGATATTGGTAGGACGTGTAAATAGTCCTGACCAACTGGTGTGTTTGCACACAGAGCGTAAAGAACCTATGACCTGGCGTTTGGTTAATAGAAAGGAAATACTCATGTGACCGCTTCTATGAATGAAAACGTGAGAAAAACCGGCACTGACCTGTGTTCCACCTCGTGAGGATTCAGCTGCAGACAGGCGTGGTTCCTGGCACGTGCTGGCAGGTAGGTATGTTTTCGACCGGTCGGTTATTTTCTTGAATTTGTCGTTTTCTTCCGATACACTTCCCTTATACTGACTTGAGAATGTGGCCAAGGAACTTATAGAATTACACAGAAAGAAACGAGGAGTTGAATAATTCAAACTTCCGTTTTGTGCGTTCGCGGAGTCAAAGACACCTTTCGGCGCTGGGTGCGGGTTAGTGACTGATTAAAAAATGAACGGGTTGAACGTCCGCCGTGAAGCTTGAGAGTCGCTCATAGAAAACTTCGTTCTCAAAATATAGTTCGAACAGATCCATTCACAGCGCCATTCATTGGCCTTCTTCAACACTAAGTGGTCAACAAATGAGCGCCAGCATTCAAACATTATTCGATACATAGAAGCGGTTTATTAAATTACAAAAATTGAAATACAATTAAATTATGTGGGAAACAATTAAGAAAGTACCTAAGCGCTCCACCATGCACCCGGCTTTGGAACGTCGCAAGACGTTACGAAACAAACAAGCGAACACTGGCTGATTAGAGCCCATAGTGAATTTGTATAACATAATAATACACATAGCTAAAATAACAACTTAGACTAACAATATTCTATCTAAAGTATGTTTAAAGCTTGAGTTAAAAATTAAAGTTTAAGATTCTATTTAGCGTTGTAAGTTATTGCGTTGGGATAGGATACAACTTGCTTACAGCGAGTTTGTAAGTACCAGTACGCGTTTTATATATTATGATAGACATGAGGAGTCCAGGTCCAGTATGACAATTGACAACGTGAAAATGCTGAATTATTAGATCAACAACGTGATCGCGTTTAGGGAGAAGGACAGGATGTAATTCTGATACAGAATGAGGTTCGATCTTAAATTTAAATCGTGCGAATTTTAAAACGTATGTAATGATACGTAGTAGTTTCTGCCAAGAAGAAACACGTTGTGCTAATGTACATAACAATGGCGACTCTGTGTGTTTTGATGTCACACTCAACACATTTGCCTTATGCTCAGGTAAGTCAGAACAGTTGGCGGGAGAGAATGACTTAATAGGCCATTCATCAGGGGGGCCGCGGATCCATGCTGGACCGTTCCACCACAAATCATAAGCCAAAAGTTGCGAGGGGAGCATACCGCGTGATAGACAATCACTCGGGTTAATGTCTCCGGCGACGTGATAAAAATATTTAGCGTTCAAGTTTTCTTGACACTGAGCGACCCGGTTGCTAACAAAAATCGACCACCGATGTGGTGACGAGTGAACCCATGATAAAGCAATCGTGGAATCAGAAAAGGCGTAAATGTCAGTAATGGGAATGCGTAATGCATAAGAATCACGTACAGTTCTTATTAACTTTGACATAAGCAAAATAGCACATAACTCTAAACGAGCAAGCGTAGTAATCTTTGTCGGAGTGACCTTTGATTTCGCACACAAAATGCGAGTTTGAATGCCAGATGGGTAGGTACAATGTGCATAAATAACACATCCCATGCCATTCAGGCTGGCATCACAAAATGCGACAAGACGTAATTCGCAATCAACTTCGACACCTATATATAGCGGAATTTTTAATGTGTCAAGCAATTTTAATTCTTGAACGAAAGCGGAAAAGCGTGAGCGTATATGCTCTGGAGCAGGGTCATCCCAATCACTCTTACTAAGCCAAAGTTCATTAATTAACAACTTGGCGTAGAGTATCACAGGTGCCACCAACCCGAGCACGTCAAATAGTCGCGCAACTATAGAGAGTATATTTCTCTTAGTGCACTTCTCATCTACCAAGGTGGATGTGAAATAAAAATTATCTCCACACGGCTCCCACGAGAGACCTAAAACCTTTGCGACATGACTGCCAACATCAAACTCAAGCGATTTGCGGTGAGTATTTATGTCAGCGTTCATTGCGATAGGACATAGCCTAAAATTTAATAATAATAAAAACAGGTCTGCCTGTAAATTGGGACCAATATGTAAAATATCATTGAGCGAAAGACAAGTGTGGGTTTTAGCGCTCGCGTCTAACACAATACGCGGCATCGGTTTGTCATGTCGAACTACTGCGTGATGAGGTATGCAATAACCATCCATAGACAAATTAGAGTCATCAACGAGACCAAGACAACCGTTATCCAAACAATCCCGAATAACCTTATTGTAATTTTCGCGTACGGTTGGTGATTGACGAAGTTTACGCTCGAGCGACAAAAACCGGCGGTGAGCGACGCCACGCGAGTTCCCTAGTTCAGAGGGATCCTTGCAGAACGGCAGCGCAACTGTATAACGACCTACGTCATCGCGAGTCACAGTAGATGTGAAAATATTCTCACACTCGGTTTCTTCTGGAGACAATAGGCGCTTCACAGGAACTTCCTCAAGTTCCCAAAAATTTTGCACTAAATCATTTAGTGCTAGCGCAGAAAAGGATGCGGTTGTAGGCACAACAACTTTACGTGGGTAATCACCCATAAGTACATACCCAAACGCGGTTGATAGTACACAAGGGGCACTGGGACCACACTCGACTCTATTTCCTAAGTAAATATACGGGAAGAGCTGTGCACCTAATACTATATCAATGTTTCCTGGAATGTTCCAGCTTAAGTCAGCAAGCGGTAAATCGCGAAGATTTAACTCGCGATCACACTTAATTAATTGCGAGGGCAATTGATCCGTAAGGCTATTCATAACTAACGCATGTATAGTATACTTATGATCTGCATAAATACGAGATTCAATGTCCAAATACACATAGCCTATTATCGTGTGCGAAGTGGAGCCAACACCTTTGACAACAGAATTACTCATTGGTATTATTGGTAAATTTAATAAACGACAACAGGACAATGTTATTAAGTTATTCTGTGAGCCATTATCAATTAGACATCTGACTACAGATTTATTTCCAGTGCTACCTTTAGGGCGAGCATACACCTGAGCGGTTGCCAAGAGAATATCACCCTTATGGCTAGAGGCATACGAATGCACAGTGCTTGAAGCGAGCGGTGACTCAGGAGTGGGAGTAACAAGGTCGCACTGGGGCGGCGGGGATGCGGCAACAGTCGTCGCATGCGAGTGCGAATTATTAACATTATCAAAATGCAATAATTTATGATGTTTTTTCTGACAGAAACAAACTGACGTACTTTTACATCGCGGGAGATTATGTAATGTGCTTAGACAATTCACGCAACCACGCTTAGATTTATTAAACTCATATCTAGCCTTTGCATTTTGCATATTTTTAAACTGAGCGCAGTTATACAGGTGTCGGTGGTCGCGGCCGCCACATAAACAACATGACGCGTCAACTGCGGCGGGCGCATTCGACTTATTATTAATCGGCACACTGACAACAAACGACTTAGAATTACGCTGTACACGCCTATCATTAGACTGTGGCGTCCCAGCAGTGGACGACTTCGCATATGACGAAGACCGCGGGTTTGACCGTTCAATCATCTTAGCATAATCTTGTACAAAGTCGATCAGCTGTTGCGTCGTAGGTATATCGACACCTCGAACAGAAAGTTCGAAGGCTTGGATGGTTAGCGTGTCCATTTTCCTCAAGGCACATTGTAGAAACATGAAGTCCATTAAATCATTTATACCTAACTCTTTAAGCGCGGCGATAGAGGAGGAATATATAATAATAATAATAATAATAATAATTGTCTTTATTGTACACTAAGGATATAACATTACAATAGGTACATAATAGCAATTCGGTAGGTACATACAATTGGCGGCCTTATCGCTCTGCGGCAATCTCTTCCAGGCAACCATAGGATGGAGAGAAAAAATAGGACAAAAATATTTCGGGCAGTTTGGTGTACATAGAATGTAATAATAAATAATCAAGAGATAACAGATATATATAGAACAGATAGACACAATAGCTACCTAAGTATAGGTAGATATACATAAATACATCAAACATACATACTATCAATATCATAGATATCATAACATTAATATACACATAAATACTAACATTTTACCATAATATTATCAAGGAAAGTTATTTATTCCACTTCTGTCAGAGAGACTAGGTAGTGTTCTTTGACTTGTCTTTTGAATAAAGGCAAGGACTGAGCACGCCTAATAGTTACGGGCAGAGCATTCCACAACCGAGCCGCTTGAACCGAAAAGGATTTGTCGGCAAAGTTGGTGGAATGACTCGGCATTTTTAATCTCAGATTCTCCGATGATCTCAAAACCCTCGAGTGCGTGTTGTGCAGGAACTCAAAACGTTGTTTGAGGTATGAGGGAGTTACGGGATTAAATAAAATATTGTACAACACGGAAAGAATATGAGCATTCCGGCGAAGGCGTATAGGTAACCACTTGAGTTTTTTTCGAAATTCAGAAACATGATCATATTTGCGTAGTCCAAATATGAATCTTATACAAAGATTTTGGAGTCTCTCAAGCTTGTTAAGTTGGTCTTCAGTGAGATCAAGATAGCTGGCATCAGCATAGTCAAGGATAGGGAAAAGAAGGGTTTGTGCAAGAGCAGTCTTAGTGGCAGTGGGTAGGAAATTTTGGAGCCTGCGCAGGGACCCCGCCGCAGCAAAAGTCTTACGCCTCAATTCCTGAACCTGTGGACCCCACGATAAGTGTTTGTCCATAACTATCCCCAGGTTTCTAACCTGGTCACTATAAGGAACATTTACTCCATTACAAGTCACGTGTGGAAGGAGTGACCAATCTACTTTCTCTATCATCCTAGAACTACCAACAACGATGACCTGTGTCTTACGTGGATTAACTTCAAGTCCGTACGAAGCACTCCAGTTGCATATTGATGCAAGGTCAGCGTTAATAGTATTGACAGCCTCCTTTAATTGATTCGCTGGAGCCCGAGAATATATCTGAAGATCATCTGCATAGAGGTGGTAGGAAGAAGATAGGTCGTTAGTGATTGAGTTTATAAAAACTGAGAAGAGTAATGGAGACAGAACGCCGCCCTGTGGTACACCAACAGTCGCTGTACACCAAGAAGAAGAAGTATCCCTGATGCAAACACGCTGTCGGCGACCAAACAGGTAACTACGAAACCAGTCAACCACAGTTGGAGATATGTTAAGAGAGCTCAATATGCCAAGTAGAACGTCGAAATCAACGGTATTAAAGGCATTACTGAAGTCTAACAGTGTTAACACTGTCAGCTCACCTTCCTCCATAGCCGATCTGATGTCTTCCGTAATATGAACCAGAGTTGTAGTAGTACTGTGACCGGAGCGAAATCCAGACTGTAGAGGATTCAATAGCGAATTTTTAGAGAGGAAAATAGTAAGTTGGGTGTGAACAAGTCGTTCGAGTACCTTAGAGAGGAAGGGCAAGATAGAAATGGGACGATACTCTGAGAAAGAGGAAGGATTTTTCTTTTTAGGAATAGGAATTATTTGAGCATTCTTCCAAGCCATAGGAAATACGTTAATGGTCACAGAGAAATTCAAGATATGGCAGATGACAGGAAGAACTTCGTCGATGATAGGGTGGATCATATTACGGCTGACACAGTCAGTTCCCACCGCGTTAGACGTAATTGACATTATGCTCTTCTTGACATCACAAGCAGTGAATTGACTAAAGAAGAATGGGGAGCAGTTGGGAGTCGATACAGATGAAAGATGCTGTAATGTATTTTGTTTTGTCATTCTATCAAATTTTGACGAAGATGAGAAATATTGATTTAAAGAATCTAAATTTACATTGTTAGGGACCGACTCTTCGCGAGATTTGCCAACTCCCAATGTCCTTAGAAATTTCCAGACTTTTGCTGGATCTCCGTCTTCCACAGAATTATGGATATATCGGCGTTGGGCATTCCTACACACTCTATTGCAGTGATTTCTAATGGCTATATATTTATCCCGATTTATATCTGTAGGACACCTCTTATATTTCGACTTGGCTGTCGCTTTTTTTGATATGAGGGATTTGATTTCAGTCGTAAGCCAAGGCGACGGAAGGTGTTTCACCCTTATCCTACGAACTGGAGCATGTCTGTCAAATAATTGTATTATATCAGACGTAAAAAGTCTCACTTTCTCATCAATACATACGGAATTGTAAAGTGGACCCCAATCGATGCCCTCGGCATCCCTGCGCAGGTTGTCAAGGTCCATATCTCTAAAATTACGCTGCAAAAGAATTTTAGGTTCGAGTTTAGGTGGACGAAGTTGATAAGATAGGAATAGTAGGTCATGGTAGGAAAACTGGTCAGCAGTATACTTACCATGCTTTGCTACACGATTAATAGATGAAACTATGATCAGATCGAGAAGAGAAGGAGTATACCTATAAATACCTATAAATGAATCAAGTGAGTTCACACTAGGTGAACAATTCTTTAAGTCTAATATATTATTAAGATAATATGAACCTAATGAGCGTTTATCTTGGTATTTCTTGACCAAGGCGTCCCACACTATACTGTAGGTCTCACTTGACGGAACAATACCGGCAGTGAACTTTAATGCGTCTTTGGTTAATTTTGAGAATAGGTATTGCACACGTTGCGAATCAGATAATTGTTTGTTTGAATGAATATTGGCCTTAAAGGACTGATAAAATGTATTCCAGTTTTCAGGGCGTCCGTCAAAACTCGGAACAACAAGCATTTCCAATTTCACTACAGACGCGTTTGAATTATTCGACCCGTGTGAGGCGACCTCCCTGACCTTGAGCGTAGATAATTTATTTCTAATGCGTTTTATTCTCGAATACAATTCATCAAATGAGTCAAGGCAAGAATAGTCGGATTCCACAGGGGGTTCCAATGATAAATTTAAGCTATTTATTTGATCCACAATCGACTCGAATTTATCGCGAACGTCATCGATGGTCTCGGTCTCAGCCAGAAAATCTTCATTGGCTCGCGTCGTTATATCAAAACACACAACTGATTTCGACGATTTATACCAACGATTAATGCGTGCAAACAATAATTCCTTCTTTTGATTCAACAGAATAAGCTTCGATTCGAGATCTGACGACATGTTTGCAAATTAACGATAGGTAAGACCTACCTATTGAAATATAACAAGAAGATTATCTGTAAGGTACCTACTATAATATAATAGTAATTCAACACAAACAGTTTAGATATACCTACTTTTTTATTGAAAATTGTACTACGGCTTATTATATAATAGCGCAAGTAGCACGGCGGAGCGGGAATGTAACTATGTACTTACGTACCTAGATAGGTACCTACCTACAAGTTACGCGTATGTGAATAGAATGATGATTATTTACCAATTAATACGTAAATCACCAACTATTATAAATATCTACCAATTATTACGTAGATTTAGCGTTTTAAATGCAGAATTTACCAAATAATTTACGTAAATCTGTTAGCGAAAGAAAGTAATGAAACTAAGATGGCGGAAAGAATTCACCAAAATTACGTGAATCTTTTAATTAAAGGAATAGGAAAGAAATATTATTCACCAATAATTACGTGAATATGTTATTTACTGGCCTATCCGACTCGTAAGGACCATAAATTATGGTAGGACGTGTAAAATAGTCCTACCAAACTGGTGTGTTTGCACACAGAGCGTAAAGAACCTATGACCTGGCGTTTGGTTAATAGAAAGGAAATACTCATGTGACCGCTTCTATGAATGAAAACGTAAGAAAAACCGGCACTGACCTGTGTTCCACCTCGTGAGGATTCAGCTGCAGACAGGCGTGGTTCCTGGCACGTGCTGGCAGGTAGGTATGTTTTCGACCGGTCGGTTATTTTCTTGAATTTGTCGTTTTCTTCCGATACACTTCCCTTATACTGACTTGAGAATGTGGCCAAGGAACTTATAGAATTACACAGAAAGAAACGAGGAGTTGAATAATTCAAACTTCCGTTTTGTGCGTTCGCGGAGTCAAAGACACCTTTCGGCGCTGGGTGCGGGTTAGTGACTGATTAAAAAATGAACGGGTTGAACGTCCGCCGTGAAGCTTGAGAGTCGCTCATAGAAAACTTCGTTCTCAAAATATAGTTCGAACAGATCCATTCACAGCGCCATTCATTGGCCTTCTTCAACACTAAGTGGTCAACAAATGAGCGCCAGCATTCAAACATTATTCGATACATAGAAGCGGTTTATTAAATTACAAAAATTGAAATACAATTAAATTATGTGGGAAACAATTAAGAAAGTACCTAAGCGCTCCACCAGATATATTATGCATGAATATATTAAGGGGAAAGGAAGTGGATTGCCAGAAAAAAGAACGTGGTACCTGCATTCTATGAATTTAGTTGGCGGGGTGCGGGAGACGGGAGAAGGGGCTACTTCGCACTCGACTTGCCAAAAAATAGGATAGCAAACTATTCAACGCAACGTAATCAGCAACTTTCCAATTAACTCGCTTTTACCGTTCAAACAATTAAAGCATCTTAACTTGCCGATGACGCAAGTTAACTCGCTAATGTACTTATTGGGGTATAAATCGGGCTTTAGTTCAAGTTCAGTGACTAATGAACTTGAATTCGAGTAAGAGT
Source organism: Eilema sororculum (assembly GCA_914829495.1). Lineage (NCBI taxonomy): Eukaryota > Metazoa > Arthropoda > Insecta > Lepidoptera > Erebidae > Eilema > Eilema sororculum. The sequence goes on along the minus strand of OU618545.1, from coordinate 5,900,471 downwards.
TTCATGTGCTTACTTTCATTATTATGTGAGCCACTATACAATCCATTCTTCAGCTTAGATTATTCCTAAATGTAGAATCTTCGGACAATGGCTCGTTCCCACTTTGCACACATTTTTCTACGTAACTAACGCCTTTCAACGATCTAACTCCAACAAAAGCTCCAACTGGAAATAAATGAAAGAAGCATCAGAACTACTTCATATCTTAGTTAAACTAGTCTCAGCAAGTACTCAGTTTTGTCTCGAGCGATTATTCTGCAACTTAAATTGAAGTTCGAAATAACTTCGCAGAAACTATAATAAACTATAACTATAATCAACTATAAACTATATTATAAATAATGAAGACAGAAGCCAGAAGATAGGAAGCTGCTTATTATTATTTCAACTCGGAGCTGCAAATAGAGCTATGATTAATAAAGGTACTAGTGAAAAATATGGACCTCCCTCAAGAGATCACGCTACGCTGGGTAGATGAGTAATTGAAAAAGTTTAAAATATAAGGCTCATCTTTTTGTTTCGACCCCTTGTGCAGTAAAACTCAACTAAACATTTAGCATCTGCAAATCAGAAAGAGAGTTTTTATATAATAATTATTAATTTTAGTAATACGCTGCGGAATGGAAATTCACTTTCGCTACAGAACAGATAATAATATGGAATACATAGGGAAACATTAATCTTCTCGGGCGGGACTCGAATTTAATATTGGTATAGTTAGTAAAGTTATCATACTTATTGCTTGTAAATTTCATTCAGATAATAATAGTCTACCAATTTAGATTTTTGCTTTTGAATGTTTCAGAAGCATTTCACATATTCATACTAGATCACTCATAGAACTCTTCCATAGCTAAAAGGTACTTTTCCTTTATTTTATCAATTAGTATCTGGCCTGCTATTGTAAGCCCTTAGATCTCTGCACCAAACACATTTCTTTTGAAGCAGCTTTCCAGTAAATTTGGCACGGACCCCTTTTGACTAAATGCTACTGGCAGCATCTCATTCTTTGACTTTATACTGGTAAAGTCAAAGAATGAGCTTTTTCGACGGAGAATAGATGCATTAGTTGTGATAACAACAGCGAACAGCTGACGAAGGAGCGTCTTTTTATTTTTCATGGTAGTAGTAATATCTTTAAAAATTCCAGTTCCAAATTCAGTAATTGTGTCAGCTATTTGAATATAAATTCGATTACTAACAATAATTTATAACTTTCAGAAAATCAAAGCCTAAGTAATAAGATTATCTAAGATAAGCTTGATCTCTAACCGAAATAATCATTTTTAAATGATTTATTTACATTATGCAAATAAATCATTTATATATATATACCTTGTAATTATTTCATTGTTAATGAATTGAACAACATGAACAACTTAGGTGCTACTTAGTTTCAGGGTCATTAATTATATTAAGTAACACATTCTGAAAACCTCAACAAGCCGGATATCTCAATTTAACAGAATAAGTGAAATTCAATAAATATATATAAAAATAAAACGTAATAAAATTCTGTATCGGCGAACACCACGCGACTCGAGGGGTTCAATATTTACGACATTGCTCCCAAAAAGGGTTCTCAATACCAATAAACGGACTACGCCTATATTTTTATAGATTTTCGTATTAAACGTTTCTTATTTCACACGTAATAGAGTCAAATGTGAAAAGCTATTTGATACGTAGCGCAGTATTTTGATAGATTATTTTTATAGCGGTTTATTATTTACATTACTATTGAGTTTGCGTGTATCGTGACAGTAAGCCTAATATTTGTTTATGAAGTTGACTCCAATAATTACATCAAGTACCGTACATAGTTTATTATATTCCTTTATAGAAGGTTCAGATTGTATACCTTGTTTGTTAGTTTGTTACTGTTTGAGTGAATGTTTAACTATCATCAACTATAAGTAGGAATGGAGTGTATATTGCGTAGAGGCTGGCTTATTGAGAAAATTAACTGAAGTTGTCAATGTTTGTCAAATTAATGTTTGTTAAATTTATTGTCATGGTTTTACCTATATCATTCCGTACTTTATCTATGAAGATGCAAAGTCTGTCTCGAAGGATGAGATTTATATTCAAGGCAAAAAGAAGCTGCTCGTTTTTGGCACACAATTTTCAGATGAATCATACATATTTCGGAATATTGCGGAAGCGCGGATGCATTGCATGTGAACTCATATTTTTCATAAACATTACCGGGATATTTGAATTTCTTTGATTTATGATTGCACAATATTGTGCAAATTTTCCAAAGCATTTCACAATATTGTGATATTGTTGCAAAACTTGTGAAATTATTATGCAATGCAGTCATGCTGTGTAATTTTAAATGTTGCATTTAAGGCGCTTGCATCCAGCTGTGCATATTGAAAAATTCAACAATAATGTCAGTGAGTGAATAGGTGTTAGCAATATTCACATGACTGAGTGGTAGGTATGCCTTAACAATCACTTAATTTGACAGGGAAGCCGTACGAATCTTTCCAATCGAATATCAAAAGTCTACCTAATCAATTCTAAACCTTATCTAAAACGAACAAAGTTCAAATTCCTTCAACGCACAACTTGCCTAACGTTATCGGCTTTAAATGCTATATTTAACTATGACTCATGTAGGACAGAAAATATATAAAGCCTTTCAACGAATGTTTTGTCCCATAAACGAGTCGATAGCTCTTGTAGATTGACGTCCTACGGATTTTTTTTATTAAAATGCGAACACGGTGTAAACGTTTCGGTAGAGAAATGACTGATTTTGCTACCCTCTTACAAGTACACCAAATCAATCAAAACAGTGAAGAAAAATTGAAGCTTATGAAAATGTTTGTGGAGTTCTTGGAGACAAAGAAATGTGGAAACAAAATTGGAAAACATGGTCACGGTCACCATGAATCTGGAATGGGACGTTTTTGGAAGCATGGACATATGAGGTCTTTACCGCACCGCAGACACTGTCATAGTCGGAGAAGCGACCACCAACGTGACTTTTTCGGCTCTCATCATTGCGGAAACCAAAGACGTCACCACCATCATCATAGTACCTATGACCATCGGGGAAAATTCAGGACCCATTGGATTATTGATTTAACCGAAGATAACCAGGAAGAAAACACCCAGGAGACTTTTGTGAACAACTGCGTTACACCACCGCAACAAGCAAACGCTTCATCGTCTAATGAAGAACAACGTGAATCGGATGCTGATAATTGCAATTGTAAACGTTCTCGTTTCATGAACCATCATCGTGGTAATTTTGGACGATGCAAATCTCGTCATTATAACAGAAATAAAACTGATGCTAAAGATAACGCGTGTCAAACAGATGAAGCAATGAATGAAGAGAGTGAAATTGAACGTCCTCAAGAAGATGTAATTAATATTGTGGAAAATATTAACATCGGAAACTCTGAATGAAGTAATTAAAGGTTATGAAACAATGGGCTGACCGTGAGAATCCATCAGAGTCTCGGTCTTACTTTGAATGTTGTTAATGATTGTTACTCAGAGCGTAGGTATATTTTTATTTATAATATTATTTTTATAATATTTAAGTACCAAGTACCACTAGTTGGTAATAGGTACTTCTTTATTTATTTAAATTATCTTATAACTTGACGTTTATACTGTATTTGCTTTGTACTCTATCATTGAGTGATAAGAGCACAATTACTGACTTAAGTGATTACTGGCTACAGTCAATTTTACTCCATCACAAACATAATTATGTATAAAATACGTTTTGAGTTGAATGCCAAACACATCATACCTATCTATACTATAATCTGTTGAACTTTGCATAGGTACATCGTGAACGAAATAAAATTTAACAAAATGAACAACAACCGATGTTTTATTGTCAAGTCATAGGTAGGTAATCATTTGCCTGTAGACTTTCAGTTTCTATAATAGCTGCCACTATTCCTTCAATTATGCCCCAGCTTACCAAGAAAACGAAAGTGGAACGAACAGGCGTATTATGAAACACTGAACATTTATTCCATAGGTAATAATTACACATTAACTTTTGAACTCTCTCGTTCCATGATATACAATAATAATAGGGAATTAACGCGATGATGGTATAGGTCATACGTACCTTTGATTTGCCTGACGTTTCGACCAGGTTACACAGGTCGTGGTCACAGGTGGTCGAAACGTCAGGCAAATCAAAGGTACGTATATGTACCTATACCATGATCGCATTATTTCCCGTTATTATTATTGTATACAATGACTATAATATGGCAATAACACTCTTTACTGTACTTCATATAAACTGATAGACATATTATGTTAGTAAAAAGGTAAATATATTTACATTGATTACATTATAATGATACATTAGATTGCATAGTAATCTTATGTAATCTAATGTTTTTACAGTAACTATCTACACTGACGGACTCATAAACTGCATCAAAGTAATAGACGACTTTGAAATAAATATTTTAACCAAGTATGCATACTTTCTATACAGATTTAAATTGAAACCTCTAGATTGGTTCGTGAACTTTAAAACAGCGTAGGGTCATATCTTTAAGTTTAAGTTCATATACTGGAAAGGACCTTAAGACTTTTTTTGAAGAAAAAACAGAAATTTAAGAAAAATTGGTTTAATTAAAAAATTGGTTTTAACAATAGACACAAACTTTATGCAAGGGTTTATTTGTGTTTTAATAAGGTGTATTACCCCCACGTGCCCTTATTACGGATTCTAATCGGTTCCGCATAGATTTTATAAGGGTTTTTAAAAGATCTTGCGGAATATTGTCCCATTCTTCTGAAAGTGCTGTTCTTAGTGCTGCCACGGTCGTGGGCGAAGGGTTTCTCGCATATACAGCTCTTTTTAAATTGTCCCAAACATGCTCGATGGGATTAAGATCCGGGCTGCGTGCTGGCCAATTCATTGTACGTATCCCAACCTCTTCGCAATAATGTTGAACTTGTGCAGCTGCATGCGGCCGGGCATTATCCTGCATTAAAGTAAAATTTTCGCCTATGAATCCCATGTAAGGCACCACGTGATCTTCTAATATATCTGTTATGTAGCGATGTGCTGTCAAACCCCCTCTATTACCGTTTTGACGGACCATGTCTATGAACACAAGTTCTGTTCGCCCGTTCATCGATATGCCACCCCAGACCATACATGAACCGCCTCCAAAAGGAACACGCTCCTCAATGCAACTTTGAGCATATCGCTCCCCACGTCGACGATAGACTCTTCTGCGACCATCTGCACCATATAAACATGTCCTACACTCGTCCGTGAACAATACAGAGGCCCACTGCTCTTCTGTCCAATTCAGGTGATGACGCGCAAATCTTAAGCGAGCTTGTCTGTGAGCTGTAGACAACTTTGGACCATTTGCTGGTCTAAAAGGGGTGATATCCGCTTCCTTTAACCTTCTTCTTATTGTTCGTGCACACACGTTTACTCCACGCACTTCATTAAGCTCGGTTTTGATGTTAACTGACGTGAGGAAACGATTTCGCAGGGAAGTTATAACAATAAATCGGTCATCACGACCTGTGGTTGCTCGAGTTCTGCCTGTACCACGTCTCCTCCTGTAAGAACCTGTCTCTACAAACCTTCTGTATATTCTAGAAACCGTAGACTGGTTTAAATTTAAATTTCTACCAATCGTTCGTTGATCCAAGCCCTCCCGCACCAATGCTACAATTTGTGCCGCTTGTTCGGACGAAGTATCCATATTATGGTTCAAAAACTCTCGATGTGTTAAAAAACTAACCCAACAATTATGCTGGTAACAATAATTCAATTGACAAAACAAAAAAAATCAATGAGAATCAATTTAAAACTTTGCTATAGCAAATCTGATACTACAAGTAAATTTTCTTTTCCCGGCTATATTCATTTGTTTTACTGCAGTTCTATTTTTAAATTTAATTTTTTTTTAAGATTAAGAGCCAGTCTTTCCATATTTATATAATTTAAGCTAAAAAGTTTGCATACTTATTATAAAAATCCTTTAAGAGTAAACCTGAACTTTGATGCAGTTTATGAGTCCGTCAGTGTATTATAATAGTGGCTATAGTACTCAGATGAGGTATATTACTAAGAAACTGGTTGAAAAGTTTCACATGCTAAAGATTTTCGTTTCGAATGTCACTATTACAACGAAGTTGATGTTTAAACCGTACCCGATTATATACAAACAACTATATAAATAAACATTCAGCGTTAACTCTGAACATGGTACTCGATTAACTTATACATTGTAACATCCATCAAAGGGCCATCCGTAATTACTTTTCTATTATAGAATCAAAGAATCAAAGAATAGGGAGGTAAAGTAGCCGACGGATCGCCTGATGGTAAGCGATCACTGCCGCCCATGGACACCCACAACACCAGAGGAGACACGAGTGCGTTCCTTCCTTTTAAAAGAGAGTAGTTACGCTCTTTCCTCGAAAGTTTGAAGGTCGTATTGGTTCGGAAATACCGCCGGTGACAGTTCATTCCACAGTTTAGTTACTAAGTTACACAGGAGTAATTAGACTAGAAACTCAACCCCAACTAAATTGCGAAAAAGGCTTCTAGAATGGCACAGAAGTCATCCTTCTATCTAAATGCAGATATAAAATTGCTATATATTTTGTTGCAGGCGGAGTTAGTCGCGGTTGAAGGAAAGGAGATTGAAACGCATTACGTGCTGGCCCGAGAAAGAATTCGACGCTGGAATTCGACGTCCAAGTGCTATCTGCTTGTCGAGAATTTACCAACCCCACTTCAGGTTCGTATAGTGCTAATAATTATACTACAAAACCCGCGTGATCTTTTTTAATGTCGATCTTGAAGAGATTAGGTCTGATCTAGGATCTGAGCTGTTCAGCCGTCTTTTCATCCCTATCATCCGGATCCACCAGACGAGGAAAACCGCTACATTAGATACATTAGGCACCTCTAAAGACAATATTATATTTATCTTAGTCTTTCGATTCCATCCAGAGCTACTTTATTAAATAGAAGATACACTCAGTTTCATACATTAGTATATCAGATAGTGTTACGACTAAACCTTTTTCTACTCGTACTTTTTGAATGAAAATATAAACCATTTAGTATGTTATCTATCTGATATCTTTCTACCTCATTAGGTTTGTGTAGGGAAAAGTTAATTAGGGTTAGTACGGAAAAACCACAGCCATTCTTAGAGAACAGTTCTAGTTTTATCTCATTTAACTTTACATAAACTCTTTATTTATGTTTACCACAGGCTGGTGGTATAGCGAGTGCGAGCGTGTGGTCTTCATGTGGTTGTCGCCAGCGCCTGCTAGCGGCAGTGACGACCGGCGGGCGCGCCGTGCACTGGGCAGCTGTGCCCGCTCCACCGGCGAATGACTCCGATTTGTGCCGATTCAACTACACGTACGTTATTGATTAAACTTTCATATTTTTCTACTGTTTTTATTGTTATTTTTGCTTTAGACTTCATCAGCGGTATATGTGTTTAACGGTTTTTATACATATTTATACGATTAATTAATTATGTTTTTAAAAAAGTAGTCGTCAGTCAGATATTGATGAGACGAAAGCACTCAAAACGATCTTTAGTTTGATTATTACGTTTTTCTTTATTTCATGGGAGAATATGTGTGAAGGGGTTCCATATTTCGACAGTTTTTTTTCGAGTTATCGTTATTATTAATTTTTTGGTCTAATTATGAGACTAAATTAAACAGATTTTTTTGTCCTAAAGCTAATGCTTCAATAAGGGCGGCAAAATGCTACACTCGCGACTACTAACGTTCCGCGGGAAGGCACGACTGCTCTAGGGTTACAAAATTTAGTTCGATTGTTCGTATTAAATGTCAATTACATAACGTTTAAAAGCCTTTTTACTTCACATGAACCCGAACAACCCATAAAGTTTATAGAATGTCGTTTTTGCAGATAAACTCGTATTATTTAAAATTATTATTTCTTATTGTATTACTAGTGTGTAAGGGTAGTTGATATTTCTTTGATCTTATAGGTAGGTTAAGTCACGGGTGTAGGGTTTATGCCCCCGTTTTATCTTTTTAAAATAAGTGGCGGCGGCAACGATCACGTTCACCTTTGAACTTTAGAAAAGTAAGAGTTATTTACTGTCAACCTCGGGGACCTTCATCTGAGCACAGGCTGTAGACTTAGAAAAAAATACTACCGCAAAATAGCAGAATATACTGTAACGCACTGTACATCGATGGTTTGGCCGACAGCCATAATTTGCCTAATGGCGATGATGGTAATCTGTGGTTAGAACCTGCACCAGCATCAGGGATGCTGTAAAGTATATTAATAGTCTGGCAAAATATAGCGAGGAATTTCATCATAATGTAATTTTGTGCGATCTTTTTAATAGTTACTTGTGGAAAACGGGATGGAGAAGAATTGAAAAAAATGAAAGAAAGGAAGTCATTTTAAATGAAAGGGTAATAGAGATAGTACTTCCTCGTTCATGTATGCCAATCCATCTTGAAAAGGTCTACGTAATAAATATGATTATACTAATATATATATATGGGATATAACCTTGGTAAACGTTGGTAAAAGAAATTTATGAGTATTAAAACACAATATCGTACATCATATTGGGGTAGGCAGAGGTGTATCAACACCCACATTTCATGATTTTCGGTCCCACATAATAGGGGGGCGAGCCCAGGCCAGAGAGTCAAGCGAACCTTAGTCATGGATTGTATGTTTACTATCGAATGAAGAACATCCCTATCCCTTAGTCACCTTCTGCGACACCCACAGAAAGAGATAGGCTGAACCTATACTACTCAACCGGGACAACACTCATTCTACCCAACACGGCAGTAAGTACCTTCATATTTTCGTTTGTTGCATAATTTCATAATTTTATGGTGTGTCATGCCTCACAATATAAGTATAATATGCACTGTATTATAAATATTATAACACTTTGTAATGATCGTTATAAGTAATGGTTCCACTGAATAACTCCACAGTATTGTACATAGGAACAAAAAGATATAATGCCACAACAGGATGACAAATTGCGAGTACTCCACTGGCAAGAGCTCGGCAGCTCTTATATTTAATGGTGATGAGAGTTCACAAAATAAACCTCTAATGATTTGCAATTTTATATAACTAGCTCAAACAATAATACTACAATACTTGGAAATAACAATAAGCTTGTAATTTCTTATGGCTTTTTCTAGGAGGATTTTAAATGAGTCGTTTTGTTCTCTTGCCAGATTTTTCTCTTCCCATGGTGTCGTAAAAGGTGGCTAAGGGATAGGGCTGTTTGACATCTACATGCGAATCGTCTAAGATATAATGTTTTCACGGACTGGCCTTGTCGACTTATTTTTAAAATTGAGCAACCCTAGGGAAGTCTCATTTTCCTTGAACTCTTAGATCAAAGTCTTTACTCCAAAGTAATTATCGTAATATTCAATCCTACTGCTTTAATTACTGGGCGGAGAGAGTCGTAAATTATACATAAACATTTAATTTGCGTGGCTTCCGATAATTAGCCACTGAAAAATCCATTACAACTGTAATGGCTGCATCGTTAAAAAGGAAGTGATAAACTTTCAGCAATTAAAAAGACGAAGAAGCTCAATCCCTTATTTAATTACTTATATATATTTTCTAAGAATATATCACATATAATCTCAAATAATCGCAAAGTATTGTAATTAAATGAGAAATTATTTTACATGTACGCCTTAATGTATCCGTTACGCTGATCTGTTATTCTGCGCCACAAAGAAATTAATTAACAACGATTTACATTTTGCAAATATGTAATTTTACATTTTTATAGACCCTTAAATCTGTAGACAGCTGTTCCCCGAAAATATGTTTTCCAGTTCAACTTGATTATAATTCCAAGTTCATAGCTTCACGCGTGTCTTTTTATTTTCGAAACCTTTATTACCCTAATGTGGAGGCGGAGGCCAGGGTTGTCCAACTTTCTCTTGAAGAGATAGTGCAACCAAAGGTTTCTCGGGCGGGCTTCATTGCAGATGAAGGGGGGACTACTTCCCTATAAAAGAATAGTCTTGCCAGTTACCGGCTTGCTTATTATATTTTATTAGTATGTGATATGGTACTCTGTTTGGGTTTATTATTTTTGTTGGGTGGTCGTGACAGTTTAAGAAAATAATTAGGAAAGGAAGCAATTTAAGTTTAAAATACACTGTTGCTCGGGTAGGTAATACATTTAGAAATACAATAAAAACAATGCCAAAGCTCTGAGACACTTATTCTCTGTGATTTATATGCGTTTCGGGAATCGCAGGGGCAGCGTACTTAAATGCTGACCTATTTTATTAAGTAGATGAAAAGGTTTTATTAGCATACGGGCGTTTTCCTTTAAATCGCTTTTGACATTTTAATAGATAATTCTTAATTTCGTAGCCATTAATCAAATTTATAATTTATATATATAATTTATATAATAATTTATTACTTAGGTAAGCTTTTTGTACACCAGAGTATGAAAATGCTCAAAACGTTTAATTACTCACCCATATTCTAACAAACTAACTTGTATTAGTTACTTTTCAGCTCTTTTTAATAAATTAAATTAATAACGGGTGTAAATAATTACAGTTTGTGACAATAACAAAAAAAAACGAATGAATGACTGAAAAATATCGTTCAATGTGTCTGTGTCGGGATGGAAACAAGATTATGTCTGTTTTGATGAATGAGCCTCACGGGTCAGACTGACAACGGACCAATTTTGCTATGTACGTACGTTTTCAGTATTATGTAAATACAAAAATTTACATAAAAATTAAGGGCTACGAGACCCAGCATGAATTTTATTTAAATATGAGATTTAAAGATGAGATTACATAACAATAAATAAACCTAATCTTGTTATTAATCAGGTATTATGAAGTATTACTAGTATCTAATACGAGGGTCAAACTGAAAGTTCTTAGAAAATCAAAAACTGATTACATTAGCCAGTTATTAGTTTTATTATATCTTTTCAAAATATTGTCCATTCACGTCAATACACCGCTGCATGCGATGGAACCACTGGGAAAAGCACTTTGCCCACTTGTCCTTAGGGGTCTCTTCAATGGCATCGCGATACGCAGCCACCGCTTCTTCAGCATTCATAAACCGCTTTCCTTTAAGTTTTTCTTTAATTTTTGGAAATAAATAAAAATCACAAGGCGCGAGGTCCGGGCTATACGGCGGGTGACCCAGTAATTCAACGTTTGATGTCGCCAAATAGTCGATCGTTCGCTTGGCGGTGTGCGACGAGGCGTTGTCGTGGTGAAGTAGGATCCTACTGCGAGGTCGTTTCTCTCGAACTTTTTCCAAGACAAGTGGCAAACAATTGGTAGTGTACCATTCTGCAGAAACTGTTTTTTGATCCTCTAACACAATTGTTGCGAAATGACCTATCCTTCCAAAGAACGAGGCCACCATTTTTTCCCGCACTTCGATCTCTCTTCACTTTAGTTGGCAACTCCTCGAAAGGAAACACCCACTGAGCAGATTGTCTTTTGGTTTCAGGATCATAACAGTAAATCCAGCTTTCGTCACCTATTAGTATGTCGAACACAGCATTAGAGTCACCTCCGTTAAATGTTTCAATCATTTTACGGCACCAATCTTTCGTAGCAGGCTTTTGCCTCATAAATACTTAGATTAATATTATAGCATCCATTTAGCACCTCTGCCTACCCCTTCGGGGAATACAGGCGTGAGTTTATGTTATGTTATGTAGCAGACTCTAGATTAGATCTTAGATGACTATACAATCCAATACGGGAGTGACAGTAACGTCCACATGATTGACATCTAAACTGAGGGTTGTTTGAAAGATAGGCAGCCCCTCTAAGCAAGTGGCAACTAGCTGGCCGGCGTATCGTAGAGTAGCAAGACGAATGTATGGGATTTGACGTATATGACATTTGTTGACGACTCAAAACAGACCACCAACTTAAATTAATTCGAACATGGTGTCACACTCGCAAATCCCATGCATTTGTCATTTTATTCCATCGCACCAGGGAATAGCCACTTGTCCAGAGGCGCAGGTGAGATTACCCTCGTACTCTTGAGTCTCTTTAAACGCTTGTGTACATAATTGAGAACCAACCAATTATCATGAGTTTTACATCCATTACAATTTTACTTGTAAAAGTCATATTTAGTTGACTTGTGAACCAAAATTATTTTAGACTTCAGATATACACAAAAGACGCATAAATTGCTGTCCGTCCACTAGGATCCCCTCCTGGAATCCACTAGGGGATTTATTGCATTAGATGTACAATGGGCAGTCTTATCAGTAAAAGCCATCTCTCCGAATTTTTATACTAAAATTTTTATTGTACACGTAAGCTGCCCGTTGGGGCTCGGTCCCACGACATTCAATATATTTAGTTAGAGTCGTAACTTTACGTCGCCTTTGATATGATTGAATCTTACCTGGGAACTAGTTTTATGATGATATTACGTGTAAGTTACGCGTTATGTAAGTTTTTATGTTAGGCACGTCAATATGACTTGACCTGATGGTGAGCTAAAGGGGTTTCAGGTATGAGGGTCACCTACCAATAATAATGTAATGATGTTCCAGTGCTTGTTTGCCATTTTAAATAGTGAAAGTAACTATACGAAGTAATATTATTCTGTTATCGATAAAATGTTTAAGCTGGCAAAAACTCTTATTTAAAAATATAAAATCTAGACACTATTAAGAATCTCTCTGCCAAATTATCGACTTAGATGATTATTAGGATAAGTATGTGTAAAAGCATTTAAAATTTAGTAGTTATTTTAATGTTTCAACCCAATAATGTACATTTTGCTGCACAATAAATTTTACCAACTCATGTAACACACATAACACAAATACACATAAATTATTTGAACTAAATAAAAATCTCCAGTGAACGCGATCGCGTGTCAAACACATTCAGTATCCAATAATAATTATGTCTATAGAATAGCAAATTGTTTGGCAACTGGAAGCGACATGTTGCGTATTGGAGCGGACACCCGCTACACGACATTGATTGTTGCATTGTCGCGCCACAACATTGAGCTTTATTAATTGAAAACCTATACTCGCGCAGCGGTATGCATGTAGCAATTAAGGTATGTAGTTGAGTAACTTTGTATGCCATAAATTGTGAATTGTATGAGCAGAATGATTGCTTTGTGGATATGTTGTTTATTTGTTAACATAACATAGATAGTAACGTATGAGCAGCAGCTGAGACAGCCCTTGTGGCGTAGCGGTAGTGAACGCGGTAGCTACGCAGGAGATGCGGGTTCGGTCCCTGCTCAGTGCAAATGTTTGTAAGCATGAATATGGGTATTTGCATTGGTCTGGTCGTGCCTCGGAGAGCACATTAAGCCGTCAGTCCTTGTTTTCATATGAACATCTATGACAGTCGTTAAGGGTAGATGGAGCCCTAAAAAATCTAACAACTGACGTAACTGAAATACCTCAATGTCTCCTTTGGGTGGTGGAGATCAGATGGCAGTCGTTTCACAGATAATAAGTTTCGGATGCGACTGGGATTAACGCTAAACTGAAGTAAGAATATAATAAAGTATGACGGTTACAAGGGGAGGGGAAATTCTCAGAGGAGATGGATGAAATATGTGAAAGATAAGGCAGTGAGTATTAAGAAGCCTGCAACTAGCAATTATAGGAAAAGCACACAATGTTGCGCCGACCGCAAATAAATATGGATCTTCAGGACCTAAGCCAACATCACTTGCAAACCTTCTCTGCCAATTAACGAATGAGACTCTGGCACAGGTTTTCCTCATGGGTTTATGTAAAATTGTGAAATAGTACCTGCTAATAATCCATTTCTACTTTTACTGTATTTCCTACGTCACTAGTGAACATAAATTTTTCATACCATTCCCATTTCCACGCCTACCATTTGTTACCAAAAAAAAATAGGAAGGAATTCAACGCAGCGGTTGATCAGATAAAAAAGTAGCAATAATCCAACTCGGCCGAGGCCCGGTGATGTATTGCACCCCGGAGCGTGGCGCCCGCTCCAAGAATTATATCTGTTTTATTAAGGAATGTTTGCATGAGTGACTGAATTTGTTTATATGTAGGTAAGTTCATTTTGTTCATGTTATCTACTACATCATGTTAAATGTTGAATGAACAGTTTAGAACTACGGGAGATATTTTGTACTGCACTTATCAAGTTCATTATGAGATATTACTCGAATACCATAACAATTTGCCTTAATATTGATAAAAACTTCATTTTAGTATATACATCGTATAGTACCATGTACCTGTTAACGGTCCAATAAAGGCCTGGAAGTTGGAAATTAATTTAAGTTAAACGGACGGCCTTAGTAACCCGACCGGCAATAGCATAAGTTCCGATGGCTTGAGAACATTGAATAATGTCACCTTGTTGCTTCCAACTATGTTGTTAGTTTGAATATGTGGAACTTGCCAATTGAGGAATATACTCTGTGCTTGTCTATTGATGTAAATATTTTGTAAACTGATTCTAAATCAGATCTATTCCCGCAGTTACATTCTTTTCTAAAATGATGTAAGTTTCAGAAGTAAATATTAGATACCTAATCGTTTATTGTTGCCAATGGAATCAAATTTGGCAATACTTTGTACGGAGAAACATAATATATTATTTTGATTATTGTCATTCGCGGAGAAACCGAATGGCGTAGCGTTACGTCAGATTTCGATAGGCTACGAGAATTCATGCAAAAGATTCTCGCAAAAACTGTTTTGTTTTTAATGAAAATGGTCTCGAAGTACCTAATTACAACAAAAAAAAAGGTTTCCTTTCAAAGATTCAAAATGATTATGCAAATAACTTAAATTTTTAGCAGTGTAACGTTTCACTGTTGCGAAACGTAAACTAAATGCCGCTTATTCTGTATCCATAATAAAGAATAAAATGTTTATTTTTACCAGCTCAAGATTCAAACAAATAGCGTACGATTAATATAATTTGTTTCAATGTCATTATATAAATTTAAACCATTTTGAAAACGACAATGTTATACAAATATACGCACGGAGGGCGTAATGACATGAATTAGTTACGACACCCGAAATACAGGCAACGCCGACGTATTAAAGCCTTGTTTTTCGATAATCGAGCAAACGAACCATTTTCAGAAACAAATTGCTTTTTATTAAATCTGTTCATAAAAAAATACATTTTTTTAAATAAAAAAGATCATAGTTTATAATAGTTCGGGACTTAACGCGATATTTTTTTGGAAACATTACTTTTGCTGACGTTTCGGGTGCGTTACAGCACCCATGGTTACGACTCGCGACTATGACTGGCCTGCGAGCGTTGCGCGGTGTGCTCATCAAGACCATATTTCAAATGAACACATCGCCACTTTTCGGAATTATCTTTTGGAATTATACCAATGATGTAAAGACAATATTGCTTACGTAATTTTACTTTAAATGCATTGAAAGCTTTTTTTAAATTAACCTACTACTACAAACAAAATAAGTGAGGTTCCTATAAGCTCAATCCATTAATTGTCTAGTGCAAATGGAGTAATGTTACAAACTCCCAAAACGTAATGGAGTTCAGTCTCAGGTGTATAAGAATCTTCACGATCAAATTCCTTCGTCGCTAAAGTAATAACAACTAACTTATAGAACAATAATCTTGTGAATCAATGACAGCAATAATGGTCCCGTCCGGGGATCGACCCTCAGTACTTAATGCTGTGCCATCTGTGTAGTCAACATTGTTATTACGAATACCTATCGCACCTAACCTGCTGATGAAATATGAAAGTTTAATATGATATTTGAATGTTTGTTATTTAATCATACTCGAACGGCTGAACGGATCGTGCTGAAAATTGTGTATTATAATCATCTAAAATTTGGACAAAATACAATCCAGATTAATAAGTCTTTTATTTTTTACTTTTATTAACCCCCGACGCAAAAAGAGGGGTGTTATTAGTTTGACGTGTCTGTATGTCTGTCTTCTCTGTGGCATCATAGGCATAGCTCCCGAACGGATAAAGCGGTTTCAATTTACTTCTTTTGTATGAAAGGTGACTTAGACTTTATGTGCGAGTGTTCTTAGACATGTTTGATGAAAATCAGTTGAGGCATTTAAAAGTTATATGGGTTAAAATGAGGATGGGGATTTTTAATTTACTTATCACGGGCATTAATTGATTGCGGGAATGGTATCATAATTTCACGTTGGTGAATTCGCGGGTAATAGGTAACTAGTCTACAGAGCTGAACACGCTGACCGAGTGCCCGGCGTGGGACACGCCGAGGCGGGTCCTAGTGGCGGCTCTGGGTCCTCACACTCGCCACATTGCTCACAGCGATGGTACGATGCGCGAACGCTTGGGGTGCGGCCGCCTCCTTCTGCGAGCAAGTAATGCTCGAGAAGGAGGCGGCCGGTCGGGTCCGGACTAGACTCCGGGCCCGGGAAGCCCGCGCAGAGCGAAGGCGAACCGGACGTCGGAGGTCGCAGAACGACCTCTGTCCTCCATGAGCGCTGGCCTGGGGGTGACCGGTGGAGCCGCCTGTCATCCTAGCAGAAGCAGGCCGCGGCGGCGGCGCAAAGTGCTCCTCCCCGTAACCGGGGCTAGATGGGGACCCTGTGGTCCCCACAACCCGAAGGGGGCCATCTCGAAAGAGATGGTCCTGGGTCTGCCGGGGTGCGAGAGATATGCTTTTGGCAATCTCACCTCCGGCACCCAAGGACCCAAGACGGCGTGCGTTTTAGTCGGTTCGAGTCCGACATAACCGCCTCCACCGGCTCCGTGGGGGTGGTATCCGTGGGGATTTATCGCACGATAAAAAAAAAAATAGGTAACTAGTCTATAATAAAGATACCAAAATATGCGATTTATATATTCCACATAAAGGGCAATTAATCTACCATGACAATGGAAAGCGTAAATCATTTTTAAATAAAAAAGTTTCTTCATAAGAAATCATAAGTTGCGTTGCGATAATCGTAAGCTATATATCAAACTAAATGTCACGTTTTGTGACACTGAAAAGTTTTCATATTTCTTTCGTGAAGTATTACTCCTGAAAGTGATAACTTGAATAGGTATTTTAAATAAAACGCAGCCCTACGAATGAATGTTGAAAAATACTTATAATGAACATTGCATTATACCTACTGATATTTTAAATTATATTTGGCACGTGTGATTTATTAATATTTGTGGGACTGAATATATTATATTCAGGGCTGTCCCGTTTTTTTAGATCCTGTTTTTAGAACTGGTTACTAATAAGATTTGTGTCACAAGTAAATATGAGATTTTTTTCAAATAAGTATTATTTTTTGCAGTTGAGATGTTAAAAACCTAATAAGCACTTTGTAGCCCCTAACGTCGCTGGGTCTGAATGCTCATTAGGTAAATCTAATTGCTCCGATGAAACATATCAGGGTGCAAAATTTCATGAATGCACATTAAAGCAATCTTAGCAATTTTGTTCTGTTACTCTGATGTGCTTATTTGTTATCTAGGTTACTTTAAATATAAATTGGGAGGAGCTTTCACATGCTATGACAAATCAGTCATATTTTAGTGTCTGAGTCATCAAAATATGTCTGGTTTTACCTATTTACTTAGTACAGTCAGCGTCAGAATGATCTCAAAATGATGTTAAACTCTCGTATTAAGAGCAAATCAGGCTGTTTTATTGATTGCAATGCTATTATTGTCCGAACTAAAGGTCCAGACCACCAAATATCACCAAATATCAAAAAAATCAATCAACTGGAACGGGGTAAAAACTAAATTAAGATAATTTTGAGTACTTTGTTCATCAAGCTCTTCCTGATGGTGATTGCCTCCTATTGCACGAAATGTTGTGATAGTAGATCAAGTAAGCTTTCTTTTCATTGCTTTATCGCGTTTTCCAGACACAAACTCCCATACATGTTTATTCATTTGTTGCTAATGTTCTTTAATGTGACCTGGATAATGGTAACGTACGTAGCTATTGAAATATTCCTACGAGTATTTTCTGCTTTATGAAAGAATACTTACTATTGTGGAAGAAAATGCGTTTGGCAATAAAAGAAAATGTTGTTCTATTTTCTTTTACCTACACTCACATTATAGAAAGATTTTTACGTCGATTTTCCATTGATATTAAGGTGTCCATTGTTTTATTTATGTATATTTTTTATTTATCATCAGTGTAATTAACAAATTGTATTGACGATCTCCTCCGTTTTGAAATATCAACGTTGTGAGAGCTAAACCAAAATAAAGAAAGTGAATCTTCTCGCTCTGTCGTTTTTCCTTTACTATGCACTGTACTAATTAGAGAGACACACGGAGAAACCCTATTACCTACCCAAAACGTAAGTTACTCCCGCTACCCGCTAGGCATAACATTAGTCGGAAGCAGCAACGCCCCTCCCAAAGGAAGAAGAAGAGACGTCGCCACTTACGTTAATCAGTGTATATCACGAAGATGTCTGTTACCATTATTTATTTATTTCTTTATTAATTGTAGCAAACAGTAAAATGAGTTTATGAAGTTAAGTTTTGTTAAAGTAAATTAACTTATTTTTTTAACACAACTTACAGTTGTATTAAAATACATCTTCTACATAAATTCGGGCAAAAAAGGATTAAAGGATAACAAAACCAATAGCCAGGTTTACGCGTGCACCAGTCCATAAATTCGTTAATCTTAGCACTATACGCTTTTAGGTCAACTACCAATGTTATAAATGGACATCGTATAAAACCAATAGGCCAATAAACATCGCTGACTAAAACAACTGAGCACTCCAGTGTTGGGAAAAACAGGTTTAGATTTATTGCGACAAATATTGGTTTTGTCGTCGGCCTTTATGATTTGTGCGTGTTGAGTTGGACAAGAAAGATTTGGACAATTGCGTAATGACTGATTCCAAGAAGTAGTTTAAAGCTTTTATTCAAGTTTTTAGGAAGTGCTCGCCTACACGCTACAAAAGAACAACCATCATTGAATAGTTAAGTATTCACTTGGTAAAGATATAAATTTCGAGTGAGGGAGTCTATCCCAAGAGTGTAATTACTAAGACCTACAAAGGCCTGGCAATTGATCCACTAAGTACACTACAAGGTCAAAGTTACTAGAAACACAATGAGCAAAATAAATTAGCTAAAAGAGCTAACGAGAAAACTAAGTATGTACGTAAATCACTGGTCCATAAAATTTAAGAAAAGATTTCATTTTTTAGAGTTAACAAATTAAGCTAAATATGGAAATAACGAATAAAGTGAATCAGCAAATAAACCAAATACAGCGACAAATATTGATATTGCCGAAGAAATTTTTGATTTGTGTGTGTTGAGTCTGACAAGTCGTCGTGAAACAAAGGCCCTGGGGATCGTGTTTATACGAGATCCGTGTAGCCCGCATTTATTTTGTTTACATAACCGTTTATAATTCCATAAAAATAGCAGTGTTTTTTTAGACTTTTCTGTTTTAAGTTACATAAATGTGGATGTGGAATTGTCCTATGAGTTATAAATAAAATATTTTTGTAGCAAAGACAGAAAAATATAGTGTTATTTTTAAAAATACTTCCATTGTATGCTGTCTACATTGTGATGCATGCAGTAAAACAATGGAATCAATCGAGGGCATGTAAGTGGTAGACGAGGATTTATAATAGCGAGGGTACGTCGCGAAATTGAATACTTATAAACTGAGATTGCAATAATTATTGAGAGCGTTAACAGAATTTCACGTGAGGGATCGAGAATGGGAACAGAAGCGATCGAAAATTCCATGCGGGTGAAGCCATGGGCAATAGATAATTTATTTATACGTACGACATACTCCATTATATATATATGTACGACAGATTCCATTGTGCGATAGAACGAGTCGATATGACCATGTATCTCAGTTTTCTCAAAGGTAGTGGGTATCTATATTTCAATCGTGAGGTGAATAGTTTTGAACTGTAAGTATCCGGTATCCCGGCAACCTGAGCCCACCTAAACAAATAGTTTGCTTAGTTTGAGCTTTGAATTAATAACCTACAGTACTAGTAAATAATATTAAATTAAGTATTGTATATCTATCTATGTTGACAGAGGTAATAGGTTAAAGAATATCTCGTTTGAATTTGAATCTGCCCAACTGGAAAGTACCTTTTAGGAAACCGTCGTTAAATAAAGCTGGTTGGGAAGTATCATCGCTGGTATCGCAAACGCTTATGACTATCGGTAAACTTTATCCTAAGGTAAGTCGGGTCTTCCGTAAATGGTTTTGAAAGTATTATACCATAGAAATGCCTTTCTATGGTATAAACCTTCACACAAATACTCTACCAGAAACGCCTAATTATTTATTTTAATCAAATAAATAGATACAATAAAATGCGGCACTGCGCACATTACACTAACTGGTATTGTACACAGAGTAAGTAATATACTACGTAAGAGTATTGTATAAAAATACTCCGAAGCAGAACAGCGTCTCTTTAAAAATACCGGTGAAACAATTACAAGATTTTTTTCCGGAGTCTGTGAAAGCGGTGAAATATAGCATGCAGGTGGATTTTATTGACGCAGAAACTGCTGTTACACAAAAATTTAGTTTTTTTTAACTTGAACACAGTGGCAAACTCTGTGATTTATTGTGGTTTTCTCGTACTTGCTGAAATTATATTCAGTCAGGCAATAATTCTTATAATATAGAATTTAAACTATGAAAAAATTGCATTTTTCTACTAGGTACTAGGTTTTTGAACGTTGCAAATCTAAAATGTAGCCAAAGAGTAGTTTAAACAAAGTGTCAAAACTTGTGATATGGGGATCTTGTAATCACTGCAAGGATTCTATGATTTTTTGGGTTACGTACACTACTCCAGGAATTGGGTTAGGAATTTCGCTGTGCTTTTGCGTGAAATTCTGTAAATAAAGAAGCATAGCTAACTTCAGAATAATATGATATGTAACACATCCATTTAAACCATTTCGTTTTGTCGACAGGTTTCCGGTCACAGCAGACATGGCGCCTGTTAGCTCTTTGCTCGTCTATTACGTCACGGAAGCTGGCGAGCCTGTTAGTGACGTTGCTAGTTTCCACGTACGACTACTACATAAAGAGGTAGGTGATTTATTAGTTGCAGTTACTTTACTACAGTTGTAAGTTGAGCTATTAGTCGAGTTTAACACAAGAATTTTGTATTGCTTGCTGCAATATTTAATGTTTGAGTTTTCCGTTCGTTCGTTCATTCATTGTTACTGACATAGATAATTCAATTATGAAATAATCGTTAATGAAGTTATGCAATCTCATTTAGCCCTCCAATCAAATGGAAGTGGGGTTTATTGCAATCAATAAAACGGGTCTTTAATTAATTAATTGTTTTCGTAACGCATTTGCATCTGCTTTCTATTAATAATTCCAATATTTTTGTAGTATCTACGCATATTTTAAGTAAACATGCAGCTTCGAAATCATAACATTATCGTTTCAAATCAATTCCATTTTCACCGACCATCAAAATGAAAGGTCATCAAATTTTGGGTGTAAACTCAATGTATATTACTGTTTGTACAACAGTTCAATGGTTAATAGATTCACTAACACGCCGGGTTTAGCCGAATTAGCATACTTTGTGTTTCTCACTAAGCCGTAATTACTTATCAACTAAATTGATAAAACAAATAGGTCATATATTATTTCGTACCTTCCGTTTTAGGAAAATAGGTATAATTTATGGCTCTCTTAACTCAGGTGTCCATATTTTTCTTAATTTAATATGGAATATGATATTTAACACCCGTTATTGATACTCCACGAAAGAAATGAGCTAGCCCTAGGATATACCTGATCGACTTTTGTAATGAAAATAAAAAGGATTAAGAGCTCAATCATCTGGTTTAATATTGAAAAAATACCTTAGTTATCCGTAGTAAACCCGGTAGAACCACCAGTAGTATCGGCGTATACTTAGCTCCTAACATGTTTTGAAACACTAGTAGGGAGTTATATGTTCTATCTCCAGCTAGCCGATAAAGGGCAGCAGGCCAAGGCCTATATGGACTAGAGCGTACACAATTATCTAACCCCTTCACGGAATAAAAATAGCCACAAAATTAGCCAATATAATTTTAACCCTATTTCCACCTGAATACGTCAGTGTACACTCAATAACTGTGCAGGGGATATCATAATAATAATCAATCAGGGTGTGCGCACCTTTGATCATTCATTAAGCGTAAAATTGATACGGCGTTTACTGAATATAATTAGCAATGTGTTTATTTGGGGTACGCTCCTGCATTAGAGCGTTTTTGAAGGGATTTAATTGATTAAATGATTTATTATTAATATTTTTATTACATCCATACTAATGTTATAAATGCGAAAATAACTAACTGTCTGTTATATATTATGCTTTCACGTCTATATCACTCAACCGATTATGAGGAAATTTGGTATACCCAGAGCAGAGTAGACATTGAGAAAGTACATAGACTATGTTCAGTCACGATAAGCGACATTCACGCAGGTAGAGTCGCGGGCTACAGCTAGTGCTATAATAATTTATGTTCGATGTATTATGTATATATTTTTATTAGTATCCTTATAAGCGTAAACTTTTAAAGATAATATATGCTCTCTCTATCTTAACAATACTTATCTTATACAAAATCTTACCAGACCTTTTCACTTTAATGTTAACAAGATTAAACTTAATGTTGATCCTTTTAGTAGTTTCTTTGTAACTTTGCGATACCATTTTAAGTACTAATTAATTTTACATCAACGACTTTAGGTACAAAACGTCAAAACTAAATTATGTTTCATAATAAAATCTACGTACGTAATTTCAGCGGCAAAAGTAGTTGAATGAAAACAAAATGACAGAACTGCTCACCTACTTTAGGAACATTGTTCTCGTAGTATTAGTGACATCAGCTACAAATATCATTCAGGACGTTTGAGCACGCCGGGTACAAACTGACAACATGTTATAATGTATAAAGTATCAGATAGCACGAGTGTCAAAATGTACAAAACGTAAAATAGTTTCAAATCGTCAAAGTGTTGTAACGATCAAATGTAGGAATGCAGTGATGCTAGAAATTACAAATGAAATAGTGCATGAGTGTCAAAATGCACAAATGTAATAATGAATAAATGATAAAATGTTTACATCAAATAGATAATTGACATAAAATCTCTTTAGTGCATTATCTATTTGAAGTACAACATGCACTTCAATGTAGAAGAATACTTAGATTTTGCTATGTCACTGTAATTATATAAGTGGATTTTAATTTGAATTTAGTGTTAAGACAAGAATAAATACATTAATAAAATTGTAAGCTTTGTGGATTTTATTTGAATTTAGTGTTAAGACAAGAAAAGTACATACTGTCAATTGAACATTTCAGCAACTGTATATTTTGACCATTGCTCATTTGGTCATATATACAAATGTTGTCGATTGAACATTTTAGCATTTGTACATTCTGACATCAGGGTATTTTGTCATTAATAGATTGTACATTTTGACATTCGTGCTATCTGATACTTTATACATTTTAACATGTTGTCAGTTTGTATCCGGCGTGCGTTTGAAACTCAGTTCTCAGTCAGCTACTTTTGCCGCCGATTGTACCTAATCAAATTTCACGAATATTTTATAATCTTGCTTTACAATAATCGTGGGTTCTCTAGTGATGGTATTAAGTCAATAAAAGCTCAGGAATGGTATGCTGCCCACCTTAGCGAAAGTAGGTAGTACTATTTTTTGTTTATGTTTTGTCACCATTAACTCAACAACTATTATATCTTTAAATATCTATGTATTTGTGAAATACTTTCTACATTTAGTATGTAATTAATTAATACAAATACACAAAAATTATTTATATATTCCATGAATATACCAACATTTTGAAACCTTTACTTTTAAAATAATTATTTCAAGCCCCGCGACAAGGTAAAACCTTTGAATTTATTTCGCCAACCAGACAATATTAAAAGTCAAGAAGGAAATAGCCATCTTAATTTTAATTAAAGGTAATAGTCCCCTTCGGCCCACTTATTCAAGATCTTTCCACAAATTCCTTAATAGAACCTTTCCAATTACGTTCATGGACATTTTAATGTCATAAAATATTAAACTTGGAAGTTTCATAACCGATCAGTCTTTTTTTTAAGTACAAGAAGAATTATATTATTTGTGGGGTAGATTTTATTTAAGAAAAAAGTTGCTGGTAATTAAACAAAATTGAGCAAGAGTTGGAATGGTTCTTGGAAACGTACTGATACCTTAGATTTCAATATTCTTTTTCTTATTAAAACACAGCACACTTTAAACAATTCTTATTAGAATATTAATCTGATTATACACACAACTTACAATCTCGTAGTGTTATTCTTATGTATTTAATTTTTGAACAGCCTACGGCTTCTATGGCACATTATACTAAACTCTGCTCCCTTCCTTCTAATCTTCGTTATAGTGTTCAAGTTAAGAGCATTGTACAGCTAATAATGTGAAATATACTGGCTTTTACTATATAATAGTATTCCATATGTATAGTATGATACGGGCCGCAGTGGAAATTACAGTCGTCCTTAATTGCGTCCTTTAACACACAACGAATTGCCTTTCATTAGGGCTCGTTGATTAAACGTTCCGGCATTACTGGACTGTGTAACTTTACTGATCTGGAGGATTTAGTCTCTGCAATGTAGATTTCTACTACTAGTATTCATTAGGACTCTATATTATATATTCTATTTTATTTTCTCAAAGCAGGACTACATTTTACCACACACCAAAAACATATGAAACCTTAAAAAGTATTGCTACTTTATTATTTAAATGGTACGTGCCTACATTTCCACTTTATCATACTCTTGGGCAGTTAGTAGCTAGGTTATCAAAGAAAAATTTATATGCTTGATATATGTAGAGGTTGTCCTGCATACTTAAATAATACCTACGTATCTATTCCGTACTTAGGTCATTATTATTCTGTGTACAAGTAG
Source organism: Eilema sororculum (assembly GCA_914829495.1). Taxonomy (NCBI): domain Eukaryota; kingdom Metazoa; phylum Arthropoda; class Insecta; order Lepidoptera; family Erebidae; genus Eilema; species Eilema sororculum. The sequence goes on along the minus strand of OU618545.1, from coordinate 5,875,431 downwards.
TACAAGAAAAATTTCATTAGCATATCTATGAACATAATATGCATGAAGTCAAAATGACTATTTTTTTTCTCGCAGGTTGCTGTCGCTATTGAAGAAAGGCGATGGTGGTACCCCAGGGCTGCTCTCCAACTGCGAGTTCTGGCACCACCAGATTCCACCATGTGCCTAATTGGAGCCCGCGCGCCACCTGACGCACGTTTTGACCCACACCAAACGTAAGAATTTATTTAAATCTCAGTTTACGTATAGATTCTCTTACTCTTTTTATACAATGCAAAAATGGTAGAAGTAGTATGTGCGTACAAACGGAGGCCAGTATTTTCTAAACTTTCTCTTCCCTTTTCACCATCCAGCGGAGTGCAGTGAATGAATTAAATATGTGAAAAAAAAATTGTTTATGATTGCAATGCTGTAAAATGTTGATGATGAAAATTCCTAGTTACTATAATAGTGCAATAGCGTTAATAGTAGAGGGCAAATATGCCTCTTAAGTAAAATAAGTTAAATCACCTAAAATATTTTATCTGTCAAATTTCAAAGCAATATTGTAACCATAAGTTTAATATTATAATAGATTCCACACAATTTTCACAACCACAACATGCTACACAGCGTTATCTAGACCTATGGTAAGCTTAAATAGCGTGTGTTATGGAATCTAGAATGCGGATAAACATACTTAGATACTTGCTTTTGTAAATACATACATATAAACACGCAGACCTATGCAAATAGCCATACTCATGCATACAAATATTTGCACAGAGCGGGGATCGAACCCGTGCCTTCTGCGTAGCAGTCGCGTTCACTACGCCACGCCACAGAGACTAGCTATAGTAATTAATTTTTGGCGCAACTAATCCACTCAATTAACTTTATGTAATCAGAAAAACTCACACGTAATTACTTAATGAGACTTTTTAGAATGAAAAGTTATTTGTATTTCTTGGTTTTAAGGTCGTTAGAATAATTAAACTTCAAAAAGTAGTTCAATTGTGTTACAAAACTCACTAGAACATCTTTTAAGTTTAAATTTAGTTGGACTAAAAATTACCTACCTTCGAATCTCTCCATTAACTAAGTCAGACTAATTACAATTGACTAAAATAAGATCAGAATATTATTTCTTAGTGCATTTCTTACAATATTCATCTCTTCTTTTTCTTCTTCGTATCAATGGCTCATCAATCCATTAAATTATGTCGGCCCAATACCTGGCTACGGCCACAGCATTGTCTGTTGCCCTGCACAGGTGCGCGATGGTACAGGTGGAAGGGCACAGTGGGCAAGAGAGCAAGTGTGGCATGGACTGGGATGGGGCCCCGCAGTCGCAGGGTACTTGTGACAGTTCTATATAGCTCCGTTTTGCCAAATCTGCCTTACAGAGCGGCTAACTTGGGTCCGTAGGCGATTTAATAATTTCCAAGTTGGCCATGGGAGATGGTATCCAGGGGGTAGGTTTTCTTTAGGTGTAATGACACCAGCCGGAGCTGGATGTACATATTATAAGTGATGAATATTTATTGAGATAATGGCTAAAAACGCTATAAGTAGCGACTCTGCTAAAAACGAGCAACTTTTGAATTTCCAGTAAATCTCAATAGATTCCTCTAAAATTCATAAAATGGTCACTTATATGACAACAATTCATACTAAGCAGATTCTAATTTCGTGTAAATATAGTGTAAACGACGATATATTATACTAATGCTATTCCAATAAAGTGGCCTCTGGTCATCGTTGAAGCAAATTGTATGAGAATGTTTTTAATTTCTTCAACTAGCAAGAGCTGTGGGGAAAACTTATAATTTGTCGGCACATGGTACCGACAGCCGTAGTGATCCGAATAGGAAACTCATTAATGGCAGGAGATTGAATAACACTTCCGGGGAGTATTATAACCGGATCCCAGACCAAGTACCGGGATAATACTGATCAGATTTTCTTTAAATTAAGCCTCATTCTATACAGGATACTTGTCACATAGTAGGTACTGAGATCACTTCGTCAAAATAGTTTTTTTCATGTAGATATTTAAAATAATGAATAAACTGAGTAATAATATAATTATTATTGCTTTGGGTATCCGGCATAGATCTTGATGAAAATTAGTAAACTATTCATAGTTCCTATAAATATAAATTTAGGTGTTCGTGTGTTAAAAATAAATTCTAAATTTTCCTCTGGTCTTCAATTTCAGATTTAGCTAAGGCTTGTACAACATCGTGTCCTCTGCCAAGACCATTCGTCTGTACAATTATGCAAATGCCTTCAAAATGTCATAGAAAACGAAATTGAATTGGAACTGGTTAATCTTGTCGCGTCTCTAAATTGGTTCTCACGCGTCAGACTAGCGGTGATACCGGTATGCCATGAAAATGAAATATTCAGTAAATTTAATTTCGTGAAATTGAATGAGAGCAAATTGCCTGACAACTCAATTTTAAAATATTTCTCCGGTGTAAATTATAAACGGCCAGCGAATTTTGTGTTTTGGGCAAAGTAAATTATAATGTTATTTAGGCCTTATTAGATAAATCCTACCTACTTAGTGAATTGCAAAACTTCCAGAGTAAATGATGAAATTAAGGTACTTATAGAGAACGTGCGGTAGCCTAGTGGTATGGGTAATGGACTGCTGAGACGAGGTCTCGGGTTCGATCCCAGGTTTACCATGGCACACACCAATGACTTTTCGATGCTTTTCGAAGTTATGTGTGTATTTATCGCAGGTTTATAAGTGCCTGGTTAATGGCAATAGGCTCGCCACCTATTACATTGGGACCCAAACATAAACTGGCGAAATGTGGGTGCTAGCACCTCTGCCCTACCCCTTCGGGGAATACAGGCGTGAGTTTATGTTTATGTATAGAGAACGTGTAACGATTGAAAAACATAAATTCGAATGTTCTTCAAAAATATCTAATAAAGACAGAAGACATTAATTTGTAGACCACTTAAAACACTCTAAAAAGACCAACAGAAACAGGATTATTGTCTTGTTGACCGTACTCAGGTCCGTAGGTACTAATACCCGCAATTTGGAGAGGCTTTAAAAACCGTTCCTTTCTTTTACGATAATCTTCAAAAATTCAGCATCGATATCGATTGTATGAGTGGATTGAAGACTATTTTGACTTGTTTGATGAAGATATCAAGTCTCGCCAAATTGATTTTAGGCGAATTTTAAACCTAAGTATCTCATCTTAGTATTATACTCCGACCGTGGATACCACCTTGTCCTATTTTGTAAAATCATGTCACAATAATATGTAAAATCATAGCATAAAAGAGATGCTAGGATTTCTAGCTTTTTATGTCTTATAACTTGTGCCATAACCTCATAGTAAACAAACAAAGTAATGCAGACTTTGATAGCACCAACTCATTTTCTTGGAGTACGTTGTTAAACAATTAAATAATTTAATTATTAGTTTACAAAGTATTGTCTGGGCTTCCTTACCAAGATATTAGGGGTTAATGTATGAAATTGCCGCTTACTACTGAAAATCTAAATTGTTTATTTTTTATTTTTTAACAAATTTAATTAATCAAAATATTTACCATTATTATCTATACATTGCTGCCATCTAATAGGAAGATCATTTATGCCTTTGCGATAGAACTCTGCGGATCTAGACTGCACAAACTGTGTAAAAGTATTTTGTACTGCCTCCTGGGAAGAAAACTTCTTGTCATGTAGATAATTGTCCAAATCACGAAAAAAATGGTAGTCCGTTGGAGCAAGGCCTGGCGAATACGGAGGATGACGAATGGTTTCTAACCGCAGTTCCTGTAGGGTTAAAATGGTTTCTCGTGTTGTATGAGGTCTCGCGTTGTCATGGAGCAATAATGGTGAAGATCGATTCATGAGCCTTGGCTGTTTTACTGCTAGTTTTGCCAACATTGTACGGAGTTCGGCACAATAGACATCTGCCGTTATTGCGTGACCAGATCGGAGAAAACTATAGTGAATAACACCATGCTGAGATCTCCAAACAGTTACCATTACCTGTTTATTGGTAAGTTTTGCCTTAGGACACTGTTGTGGCGTTTGACCTGGGGTCAGCCATTGCATTTTTCTTTTACGGTTATCATAAAGAATCCACTTTCCATCACAAGTCACAATTCGATCCAATATTCCTTCATTTCTGTACCGATTCAACAAAGCAACACAAGTTTCAACACGCGTTTCTTTCGGCAGATCAGTCAAATCATGAGGTACCCATTTTTCGTATTTTTTAATTTATTGATTTGACGCAAATGAGTTAATATTGTGGGTAAGGTAACGTTAAACCATGCCACTAATTCCTCGGTAGTTTGACTAGGATCGACTTCCACCATCTCTCTTAATTCATCGTTATTCACCTATGTGGGGCGGTCTTCCTCGTGGCTCGTTCTTCAAGCCGAAGTTTCTATCACGAAAGCGTTTAAACTAAAATCGCACGGTGCGTTCATTAGTAGACCCCTCTCCAAACGCAACATTGATATTGCGGACTGTTTCTGCCGCGATACTTCCGCGTCGGAATTCGTATTAAAAAATTATTCGAATTTTCGCAGTATCCATCTTTCTTGTCTAAGTTGAATAACAAATTGAAAGTCGATATTCAAATGTTTAACATTTTTTAAAAGAAATATAATATGAATCATAGAAACCATGTGAAAAAAGTTTCATTCTAAAACCTCAATCCACGATGATTCCATGTCAATTCAATTGCAATGAAACGGCAATTTCATACTTTAACCCCTATTATATTGCCAAAGCGGTCCATAAGGTAAAATACTAATTCGGTACTTCATTCAAAAGGTATAGAAATTCTGTGAAATACAATGGACTTTTTCAAATGAAGTCAGCTTTCTAAAATAAATACATAACCACCAATATCAAAATAAAACCTTCAAATGGTAGTAAATTACCTCTTAATTTACAAAAAGAAGCACAACTCCGCAAAATATGCCGCTAGCGTTCAAACAATTCGTGTCACGTCACGAACAAGGACGTCAATCAAATATCGTGACAATACCAAACGGCGTTCAAAGCGAAATACATCATTTATCGTCACACGATTCATCTTCCGGTGTGAAAACATACAGAGATAAATTACGCACGGGGACGTGACATATTGCTTTAAGTAAAAATGTCTTTACAATATTTTTTACGGAAGAAATTCCCTGAAGTATCTACTCGGGACGTACCAACATTATTTTTTTACGCGGTAATAATTTAGTGAGTGAATAAAATATCTTACGAAAAGGTGTTATAGAGGCATCAGATGTCCTTTATACGCCATATAAATGGTACGTAAAGCGATATTTTTTTATGATTAGTTTTATATAGCCACTAGCTTTTGCCCGTGGCACCGCCCGCGTGGATGTCGTTTATCGTGACCAAACATAGCCTATGTCCTTTCTCATGGTCTAATCTACCCCTATACCAAATTTCATAAAATCGGTTCAGTGGTTTAGGCGTGAAAGCGTAACATACAGACAGACAGACAGAGTTACTTTCGCACCAGGCAATAATGCTGTTAAATACCTTGTTTTCCATCATTTATAGTGAAATAAAAAAAATATTAGGTGACTGCTAGTGCAAAAAACAAAAAGAGATTGATATCAAACAAACATCTAGCGGAACATGCACAATTTTAGTGCCGCATACACTTTCTCTTGGAAGGATTATGTCACGCGACTCATCTTTCAGATGGTTTGTTAAAGGAAATTCAGTGGAAATATTTGCCGCCTTTTCATCTTTCTAAATGTAGGGAGCGTATGAGCAGTTTCCGCCGTTATTGAGACATCCACACCGACATTTCGGCTTCAGAAACTTTGTGTTGCCTCTATATTTTTGTAAATAACTAAACATTCCTGTTACTTACTTTTTTTGTAGAGTGCGCATAATTTTGCGCCAACCGGGGGTCTTACGACCGCAAGGGATGGCCCTGGGTCAGCCAGGGTGCGAGGGATATGTCAATGACAACCTCACCTCCGGCTTAGCACCAAGACCCACAGTCGGCGTGCGGTTTTAGTCGGCTCGAGTCCGACATAACCTCCCCTTCCGGCTCCGGCAGGGGGAGTATCCGAGGGAATTTCCGCACGAAAAAAAAAAATGTCGGTAAGACCCATCATGGAGGAGTGGCTAGAGAGGCCACACGGCAGCCTCTCGTACCGGCTGACGCAGGTGATTACCGGACACGGGTGGTTGGGGAGTTACCTGTGTCGGATCCGGAAGGAGCCAACGTCCGAGTGCCATCACTGTGATGCGAGCGAGGACACAGAGCTGCACACGCTGACCGAGGGCCCGGCGTGGGACACGCCGAGGCGGGTCCTAGTGGCGGCTCTGGGGGTGGGAGTCCTCACACTCGCCACGTTGCTCACAGCGATGGTACGATGCGTGAACGCTTGGGGTGCGGCCGCCTCCTTCTGCGAGCAAGTAATGCTCGAGAAGGAGGCAGCTGGTCCCTCTAGTCTCAGTAGTCCGGTTGCTAGTCCGGTTGATCGGACTACTGCGACTATTCAGTAGCAGTAGTCCGGTTGTCAAACTGCCTCGAACTATTGCTACTTTTTGTGTAGCAGTAGTCCGGTGATAGTTCGGTTAATCGGACTACTGCAACTCTTCAGTTGCATTAGTTCGGTTGTCAAACAGCATCGAACTATTGCTACTTTTGTGTGGCAGTAGTCCGGTGGGTAGTTCAGTTGTTAAAATCCTCGAGTTATTGCTCCCCTACTGAGCAGCAATTGTTGCAGTTGCAGTTGAAAAAAAAGAATCGTATTATGGCTCCTAGACTGATAAAATAGTGAGTTGCACTAGTCCGGTTGGTCGAACTACTGCAACTCGTCAGTTGCATTAGTCCGGTTGGATGAACTATCTGCAATTCGCCACTTGCATCAGTTTGGCTGTCGAATAACCATCCTACTATTGCTCCCTGAGTGATAAAATAGCAGTAACTCGGTGAATATTCGATAGTCGCAGTAGTCCGGTTGTTAAAAAAACATAAAATTATCTGCTATTCTACAGTTGCATCAGTTCGGCTGTCGAATAACCATCGTAGTAAGGCTCCTAGACTGATAAAATAGCAGTAAATTGGGGAGTTGCACTAGTCCGGTTGGTCGAACTACTGCAACTCGTCAGTTGCATTAGTCCGGTTGGATGAACTATCTGCAATTCGCCACTTGCATCAGTTTGGCTGTCGAATAACCATCCTACTATTGCTCCCTGAGTGATAAAATAGCAGTAACTCGGTGAATATTCGATAGTCGCAGTAGTCCGGTTGTTAAAAAAACATAAAATTATCTGCTATTCTACAGTTGCATCAGTTCGGCTGTCGAATAACCATCGTAGTAAGGCTCCTAGACTGATAAAATAGCAGTAAATTGGGGAGTTGCACTAGTCCGGTTGGTCGAACTACTGCAACTCGTCAGTTGCATTAGTCCGGTTGGTCGAACTATCTGCAATTCACCACTTGCATCAGTTCGGTTGCCGAATAATCATCCTACTATTGCTCCCCGAGTGATAAAATAGCAGTAACTCGGTGAATATTCGATAGTCACAGTAGTCCGGTTGTTAAAAAAAACATAAAATTATCTGCTATTCTACAGTTGCATCGGTTCGGCTGTCGAATAACCATCGTAGTATCGCTCCTAGACTGATTAAAATAGCAGTAAATTGGGGAGTTGCACTAGTTCGGTTGGTCGAACTACTGCAACTCGTCAGTTGCATTAGTCCGGTTGGTCGAACTATCTGCAATTCTCCACTTGCATCAGTTCGGTTGTCGAATAACCATCCTACTATTGCTCCCCGAGTGATAAAATAGCAGTAACTCGGTGAATATTCGATAGTCGCAGTAGTCCGGTTGTTAAAAAAAATATAAAATTATCTGCTATTCTACAGTTGCATCAGTTCGGCTGTCGAATAACCATCGTAGTAAGGCTCCTAGACTGATAAAATAGCAGTAAATTGGGGAGTTGCACTAGTCCGGTTGGTCGAACTACTGCAACTCGTCAGTTGCATTAGTCCGGTTGGTCGAACTATCTGCAATTCTCCACTTGCATCAGTTCGGTTGCCGAATAATCATCCTACTATTGCTCCCCGAGTGATAAAATAGCAGTAACTCGGTGAATATTCGATAGTCGCAGTAGTCCGGTTGTTAAAAAAAACATAAAATTATCTGCTATTCTACAGTTGCATCAGTTCGGCTGTCGAATAACCATCGTAGTCTGGCTCCTAGACTGATAAAATAGCAGTAAATTGGGGAGTTGCACTAGTCCGGTTGGTCGAACTACTGCAACTCGTCAGTTGCATTAGTCCGGTTGGTCGAACTATCTGCAATTCTCCACTTGCATCAGTTCGGTTGTCGAATAACCATCCTACTATTGCTCCCCGAGTGATAAAATAGCAGTAACTCGGTGAATATTCGATAGTCGCAGTAGTCCGGTTGTTAAAAAAAACATAAAATTATCTGCTATTCTACAGTTGCATCAGTTCGGCTGTCGAATAACCATCGTAGTACGGCTCCTAGACTGATAAAATAACAGTAAATTGGGGAGTTGCATTATCTTAGGGGAATACATTCTCTTATACCCCGTCCATTATATTATTGTATTTTTAACAGAGGAAAGTAGTGATTGCATGTAAAATTTAAACTATCGACTAAGTTAAAAACCTCGATTAAAAAAATTATTAATCGATAAATGAAAATATCATGATAAATATATGATATATGATTTCATGTGGAGTTATAATCTATTATATTTGTACACATAATAATAAGGCAGTACTTAGATATTTCGTGTCTGTACAATTTACAAATGCAATAGAAAACCATTGTGGGCCATAATGCACATGCTAATCTCCAAAGCAAAACAACTGACTTCTAGAAGAATATTCCAACATGCTAATTTCCTGGTATTTATTGAAGATTTCCGTGGCCTGTCTCTGAAACCCATCATCAGATTTTTATGTAATTTAATTGAGATCATTTTGGAATAAACCTCTTTCGAACAAAGAAATAATTTTGACAATCCGTCTACATATATTATGACGGATTTACAAAAATCATTTTTCCGTAATAAACATACAAATATAAAAAATATAAACATCCGAATTGTTCTTTAGAAATCGGTTGAAAACCGACTGTTATGTAATATTAAAAACAAAATATTTTCTGTAGTCGATATCGATTTTGACATTTTCAAGTTATTATAATAAAAACACAGTCGATTGACTAATCACATCCCTAAAATTGCTTTCTGGCTGACGTGACGTTGTCATTGAAAAATGAAGTTTTGGAGCCTAATTTTTGTTAGGATTTTCATGTATTGACGCTAGAACAAAGTTATACCGACCACTGTCAGTTAGCTGTCTAAAATACAATAATATAATGGACGGAGTATAGGCGAAATATTAAGTTTATGAAAAACTTTGTAAGTTTTAAGTCTATATTGTAAAACCTAAAGAATATATGGACAGTTTGACAGTTGGTACGATTTTTGAGAACATGCTTGAGGAAAGTTGGAAACTTGTCACACGTATCTATTATACCAAAACACGAAGGAGCAGGTTAGTGTGTAACCGAACTGATGCAACTGTAGAATAGCAGATAATTTGGTGTTTTTTTGACAACCGGACTACTGAGACTATCGATTATCCATCGAATTACATCTATTTTATCAGTCGGGGAACAATAGTAGGATGTTTATTCGACAACCGAACTGATGCAAGTGTAGAATTGCAGAAATTTCGACCAACCGGACTAATGCAACTGAGGAGTTGCAGTAGTTCGACCAACCGGACTAATGCAACTCCCCAATTAACTGCTATTTTATCAGTTTAGGAGCCGTATTATGATGGTTATTCGACAACCGAACTGATCCAACTGAAGAATTGCAGACATTTCGACCAACCGGACTAATGCAACTGACGAGTTGCAGTAGTTCGACCAACCGGACTAGTGCAACTCCCCAAGTTACTGCTATTTTATCAGTCTAGGAGCCATACTACGATGGTTATTTGACAGCCGAACCGATGCAACTGTAGAATAGCAGATAATTTTATGTTTTTTTTAACAACCGGACTACTGCGACTATCGAATATTCACCGAGTTACTGCTATTTTATCACTCGGGGAGCAATAGTAGGATGGTTATTCGGCAACCGAACTGATGCAAGTAGTGAATTGCAGATAGTTCGACCAACCGGACTAATGCAACTGACGAGTTGCAGTAGTTCGACCAACCGGACTAGTGCAACTCCCCAATTTACTGCTATTTTATCAGTCTAGGAGCCTTACTACGATGGTTATCCGACAGCCGAACTGATGCAACTGTAGAATAGCAGATAATTTTATATTTTTTTTAACAACCGGACTACTGCGACTATCGAATATTCACCGAGTTACTGCTATTTTATCACTCGGGGAGCAATAGTAGGATGGTTATTCGACAACCGAACTGATGCAAGTGGAGAATTGCAGATAGTTCGACCAACCGGACTAATGCAACTGACGAGTTGCAGTAGTTCGACCAACCGAACTAGTGCAACTCCCCAATTTACTGCTATTTTAATCAGTCTAGGAGCGATACTACGATGGTTATTCGACAGCCGAACCGATGCAACTGTAGAATAGCAGATAATTTTGTATTTTTTTTAACAACCGGACTACCGCGACTATCGAATATTCACCGAGTTACTGCTATTTTATCACTCGGGGAGCAATAGTAGGATGGTTATTCGACAACCGAACTGATGCAAGTGGAGAATTGCAGATAGTTCGACCAACCGGACTAATGCAACTGACGAGTTGCAGTAGTTCGACCAACCGGACTAGTGCAACTCTCCAATTTACTGCTATTTTATCAGTCTAGGAGCCATAATACGATTCTTTTTTTTCAACTGCAACTGCAACAATTGCTGCTCAGTAGGGGAGCAATAACTCGAGGATTTTAACAACTGAACTACCCACCGGACTACTGCCACACAAAAGTAGCAATAGTTCGATGCTGTTTGACAACCGAACTAATGCAACTGAAGAGTTGCAGTAGTCCGATTAACCGAACTATCACCGGACTACTGCTACACAAAAAGTAGCAATAGTTCGAGGCAGTTTGACAACCGGACTACTGCTACTGAATAGTCGCAGTAGTCCGATCAACCGGACTAGCAACCGGACTACTGAGACTAGAGGAGCGGTCGGTCCTCGGGTCCGGACTAGACTCGCACGATAAAAAAAAACGGGGGTATTATGTCGAACTCGAGGCAACTAAATTAAATGCCCCTTTTTTGGGTCGTGGGTTGCCTGAAGTGAGATTGCCAGAGACATACCTATTTCTCGCACCCCATCCAATCACGGGGCTATTAAAAAAATACCCTTTCAAGGTGTATAGATGGGGACCCCGGGTTTGGGGAAGCACGCATTATTTCACCGCTTCAGCCTGCTTCTGATAAGATGCCAGTCGGCTCAATCCATCACCCCCCTGGCCCGTGCTCATGATGGACAGAGGTCGTTCTTACTCAAACATAGTTTTGTCACCTCCTTTATCCTAAAATGTGTGTATGTGGCAAGATGAAGTCAAATTAATGTGTCCTAATTAAAATAAATCTGTTATAGTACCCCTGAGCACGAAGACCAACCAGGACCAGAGTTCGTATCTGCGGGCGTGTCGCTCTTTGTTGGAGGAGGAGCTTGCGGTGGCGGCGTGCTTTACCGACAGAGAACTGCGCCAGCCCAACCAACTCCTGCGCATCTTGTACCACCCGCATCGCATGACCGGCTATGGATGTGGAAGTGCTTCAATTATACGTAAGTGCTCATGAAGCTATTGAACTATTCATTGATATTGATGAGAATTTACGCAAACCGTGGCATAAGTACTAATATAGTTTTGATTTACTTGTAAGTATTTATACATATTATATCGCATGTTAATAATTTTACCAAAGATTTTAATACGATTGTATAGCATCATACAGTTTTAATCCGATGTGAATATGCCAATTATGCAAGTATATTAATACACAAAAATATTTTATTGAGTAGTTCGTTACTTCCCAAGAGATATATACTACGAACTATAAGAACAAACTAGGCAACATATCGGAAACTAACAAATAAGTCAACTTACAAAACCAATTCGCTGATTCATCGGTTGGACGAAAGTTATAAGAATCTCCTTCCATGAAGAATTGCCGACGAATGACAGTCTTGATATATGTGAAGAAACAAAATTCTGCCGATAAATTTTGTAATCCAAAGGGGGTGCCAGTTTGCCATATTTATACTTCCCTATCAATGCCCTGTGGTTTTACCTGCGTTGTATTTTAATTTTGTTCCTGCTTACGTATAGATTTATTTAATAAACAGGCTGTTGTTTGTCAGTAATAGTGGAATTCTTGCATTAATTATCTGGTTGGAATACTGTTTACAGAATTTATTTATTATGTCTATACGAATTCATAGCTAAATCGTATGTAGTACAATTATTATTTTGTTATTATGATGAATTTTATTCACTTGTGTGTTATATATGAGATTCTTTTTCCCTATGTATTCGATAAGACCTGATAATACATCATTGTAATCATATTGTCATTCATGAAATATTGATTCAAATGTATGTATAATATATGCATGCGTTCACAACAAACGTACTCATTTTTAAGTTTACAACATTTTGGAATGTAGGTCAGTAAAATTGAATTTATTCTACAAGCACAAAGTCATTTCTATACAAATAATAATAGCTTTTTTACTAAAGAAAATATTATGGTACCTAATCTTTAATAAAATTCCCACTCTTTGTTATTCTATTGATAGTATACTAATACAATACTATATATGCAGCTAGTCCTCGACAGTAAGTTACGGCATTACGCAACTGTAGTACAGATATGAAGCATTACGGATCCTATCAACACAACCATAAAAATACCTACAGCACTAAGTGTAGGCAACGGCGGATGTTATCAAATATATAATATCAGTGTTACAAGTCACGGCGGACAGTGAGACAAACTGCCAGACCTCGGGTCGTCCGGTCACGGAAGACAGAGTGTTGTCGCGTCTGATATTTTAACTTCCTTCGGGATTTGCCTGCCCTGACCCTGACGGCTAGTGGGATTGTTATGACAAATGAGATATCATTTTGCATTGGATATTGAGAAAGATTATTTGAAGTTTGTCAAAGATTGTTGATGTTTCCGAAGAATTTAAAGGTAAAATTAGTCTCTTGTATTTTTTCACTAAGCAGCATTTTAGAAATATTATAACAGCCTTTATTATCATGATTGCCGATTTTTAGAGAAGTAGTTATGACGCAGAAATGAAACACAAAGACTAACAGAAACCAATTCTATTAGTGCTTTTTATGTAGGTAAATAACCCGAAAGTGCTCATTCTATCATATTTCCGTGAAACATGGTCTGCTGTTGATATCAAATTAGTTCCGTTGCATTGTTTCCCGATAAAATAATTTCATTATTCAGTTTAATTAACATACTGTGGACTGTAACAAGCGGTTATAAATTCCGTATAATGAAATTGAAAAGCGTTCATGTTGCAGTATGTGTAAACATGTTAAAGTCTGAAATTAATCAACCATATTTTCGAAGTAAAACTCTCGTTATATACAGTTCTCAATCGAGTTAATTCCGTCTACCGTTTTGTACTCGAAGTTTCTATATAGGTAATCAAGATGAATGAAAAACTTTTTCTTTCGTGAAAAACGTTAATAGTGTTGTATATCATGGAACGCGATAATTTAAAAGTTATTAAAGACATTATCAATGAAAGCTGTGCTTTACTGGCCGCAACAGCAATAAGGCAGACATCTGTAGGTAAGTACGAATACTTTATAACGAGTACTGTCTCAACACATCTTAATATGTTAACAGGAACCAACTCTCAACTGATGGTGTGACAATCTCAGCTCCTTCGGAAGCGGGTCGCTGGTCACTCTGGGCGCTTTCTCTCTCCAACCACGGTCTTCGATTCTCTGCGCCTCGTACCATCAATGTCTTCCGACCAATCCAACTGGACTTCTCATTGCCACCAGCTTTGAAAGTCGGTGAAACTGTAGAAGTTGACGTCAAGATTACTAACAACATCAATAATTGTATGGATGTAAGTATTTTTTTAATCCCTAGCTCTGTATCAAACTTATATTTTCCCTCAGCCAGCAAGCACACGTACTGTGAAAAATTGGGAGTATGATATGTATTTATAACTTACGGATGTGTATTTATTACTTGGTGCATACTATTACATCTGGGGGAATAAGCTTAGTAGGCATTTCAGTGTTGGGACTAGACACCTTCCAAGCATGTATAATATCAATCTTGCACGCACTAAACTTTAGAATTGACCTGTGTGTTTGTTAGAATTTTTCTGTTTAACTTTTTAGTTCAATAGAGGTTGAAGTTGTAAGTGACAGACTACTTCCTATGTCTTAAACGCTTCATGACACACAGAACTCTCAGTTAGGTGTCAGAATCTGCCCTTCTTTAAGTCAATTGCTAGAAACACAATTTTCGACTGATAGCTCTCGGATAGACCTCGGTATCTCATGTTTTTACACTCTGTACGTCCAACACTGTCCCGTGTATGGTGTGACAGACCACTTCCTATAATTTAAAGGCTTCATGAGACACAGAACTCTTAGTTAGGTGTCAGCATCTGCCCTTGTTTAAGTCAATTGCTAAAAACACAATGTTCGACTGATAGCTCTAGGTTAGACCCCAGCATCTCATGTTTTTTTCAATCTGTATGTCCAGAACTGTCTCGTTCATGGTGTGACAGACCACTACATATGATTTGAAAGCTTCAAGAGACATTGAACACTTAGTTAGGTGTCAGCATCTGCCCTTGTTTCAGTCAATTGCTAGAAACACAATTTTCGACTGATATCTTTCGGATAGACCCCAGTATCTCATGCTTTTTAACTCTGTATGTCCAGAACTGTCCCGTTTATGGTCTGACAGACCATTTCCTATGATTTAAAAGCTTCATGAGACACAGAACTCTAATTAGGTGTCAGCATCTCCCCTTGTTTAAGTCAATTGATAGAAACGCAATTTTCGACTGATAGCTCTCGGATAGACCCCAGCATCTCATGTTTATTCAGTCTCAGCAAAAATACTGCATCACATAACTAACAATAAAGCTCTCTCTAAAGAAAGAAAGTTTTTGCAATTGTCTTACATTTTTTTTTTTTCATGATACCTTTTTCATAACGAATTACAAAGTTAGTGGAATTAAATATTAATTCCATTTGGGCACCACTTTATTCAGAATATAAAATTGTATTGTCACTTTGTTTCCTCACAACAAAAAATTGACACGACATCTACTCTACTTAATTGAATGTATCGGCTATCGGCGATTCTAAACAAATGGTTCGTAACTACCTACTCACATGGAATGGTTTCAGTAAAGCTTGTATTTTGTGTCCTGTCCTAACTGAATATATAATACAAGCTTAACTGAAAATCCCCATTCCCATGTGAGTTTATATTGCATCTTTAAAGTTATGTAGGTATACTTTATACCAATCTGGTCGAGGTCGATAATTTTAATAAGTTGAAGAATAAAATTTGAACTTTATTGTTGACATACTAGTATTCCACGAAAAATTATGTGATTTGATGATCGAGAAGTCTATCGTTAAAATATATTTATTCCAATTTTGATCTCAGGTACACTTAAGTTTCAACCACTGGTTGAAAATAAATTTAGATTATGTAAAACTTCTTGTAATCTCTCTCTCTCTTTGATCAATAATTGCTAAAACAATAAATTTTAAGTAACTTTCACAGTCATCATCTTTACTATTAACCTTTCAATTTATTTTTTATTCACCTATCTTATAATGACCACAAATAATAATATTCAAGCGTATTCGCTTATATTTATCGTTCCAATATACAATACAAACAAATAGGTACGTTCGTTACTTTCATCGTAATCGGTTAAAATAAATTGTTTATTTAGGTCGAAACCATTAATAAATATCGTTATGAATACCTCTGTACCCAAAATACTGTAATGGAAATAATTGAAATCCATTTGTATTTTAAGTGATATTGAAATCCATTATTACTTTAGCGTGAAATAATAATGGGTCCGATTAGATGGACTCGCGCCATAAATTTGCCAACAGAAATATGATTATTTACTGTCACTAAAAAGTTGGCAACAGAATTGGCTCAAATTAAGTCCATGGAATTGAAATAACATGAATAACTTGTGAAGTTACCGTAAGAAAAATAGTGGTGGCAATAAAATTATGACTATTTTATTTCTAATATTTTGGGAATCATCATAATTCATTAGTTGTCATAGTTATTGTCTAAAAATAATCACACTTTATTTATAGCCTTTGGTTTTAGGTCTAGGGTGTATATAAGTTACTAAGTGTTGTTCATTTGAATATTGGTATTATTTCCCTGTACCGATTGTACGAATGCTCGCTTTATAAACTGTGGACTGACTGTTAGCTAAGGCACACTACGACTAAACCACTGCAGTTATTAATCGTGTGATTTTGTTAATCAAAGTAGCTAATACAACTAGTGTCCTCATTTATGATTATTTCCTGTGATCGGTTTTAATTTTTTTTCGCGGATACTTTACTAAGTTTTCAGTCATTTAGATAACTCATAAAAGTATAAATGATACGATAGAGTTGGAGGGGTTAACGGGAATATCAGTATTTTCGGTTGCTAATATCCTTTTTATAAAATTTTAAAAAAAAATGATAATTTAATACAATCGTCAATTTTTCGAAAATTAAAGCGTTTTTGATATTCAAGACCCTAACCCAAACAAAATTGCGCTTGAATAAATAAATTACCTGCCATTAGCTTTGTACGAGATTATTGGTTCCTATTCCCCACGGGTATGTCTTTGAGAGCTTTCTAACCTATCGATGGGAACAACCCAACTGGATTTAGAATTAATTCAACTTTAACTCGCTTCACACACGGTTAAAGCAATGAATGGACAAACGTTGTTTTGGCATAAAACAAAATAATATAAAAAGATAATTTCTTAATAGGGTGAACTAGGTTATGCTTGAAAATGATAGTAATATTATAGTCTATGAGAAGATTATGATAACTACTCTAGCATTTTAGTTAAATTACATTATTAAACAATAAAAGAACTTTGCATTAATTTCAAAGTCATTTTATTTCAAATAAATTATATTTATGATTAAAATTATAAAACACTCAAATCGGGCTACACAGATTGTTTTAATATTTTAATCGATGTTTTCTTCAACAAAAATAAGATTAAATTAAGAAAGAAGGAAGATCAGTTCATAGAAATATCACGAAACATTATGTTCTCCAAGAATTTAGAGAATCTTCGTAAAATAATACATCAATATTGTAGATGGCCATAAAGTTTTAGTCTCGCCGTATAGTTTACTCGAACAAACAATGAACGTAGCAAAATGACACGTTAGTATCTGAAGCCTCATCTAGTTTGATGCAATTCCACGCTCGGTAACCTCACGAGCCGTATATCCCATGCATTGACGCTTCTCGCACACGTTGATTCGAGTTTGAAGCGCTTAAACCAGGGTAGACTGCCTAATCGCCCCATTTACCGGGATTCGCGTTTGAATCGCCAGGATCATCCTCGGAAGCCCTAATCGGGATTCGATGAGCAGCGTCGATCGCAAACAAATCGGTATCACACGTTTGGCTATCGCTAGTTCGGGGTGCGACGGGTTTTATCGAGTGAGCAATGGTTTTTATTGCTTGATCTTATCTGAGTGTGCTTACGAGACTCGGAGATGATTGACAAAAACCAATATCTTTAGGTTAGGCTTTTGTTTCTTCGGTTGCGAATATAAGAAACGCAATTTTATTTACCCAAATGAGGAGATCCAATGTCTCGCTTTCCACCAAAGACATTGGGTCCGTCACTATTTGAGCAAGAATACTACCGATACCTACTGTTAGTAAACATTTTGAAATATGATTATATACTAACTTTAAGGTCATGCAGAGACACAATTGTAATCAGAGTGTGAAGTGAGAATCCATCTAAGGATGATGATGGTTTTTTTTATAGAATTGATTAATAATATTAAATTTATTTAATAGCTGGCTGTGGCATCGGCGCCATTGTGATCAATCGTTGATTATAACGTGCTAAATTTCAGTTGTCTCTTCGATTAACCATGGCAAATAAAAGCTATTAACACGCTAAGCAGCCGGATTAGTGATCGCATTAATGTAATTAGGTTGATAGCAAATTAGGTAATGTGTCCAATCAGACCGGCTTTATCACAACATCTGGTAAATTATTATATGGGATAAATTTGTTTGTGACTATTAAATCCATACAATTTAATCCAATTGTGTTATATAATGAACAAAAAATTAGGAAATAGGACTCTACTACTTTATTTAATTAATTCTGCATCTGTATATTGTAAGCTTCGCTTACATAATTATCAGCAATGCGGTTATTCCCAACACACATGGTGCGCTATTAGGTACCTACACAAAACAGTTTTTTTTCGTATAACCTTTTTAATCGCTGTGCTGTGTTTTTATTTCTGTGGATACTACTTTCTTTTCTTTACATTTTTTCTTGTAAGTAGATATTTCATTTACCCAAAATATTATATTACATAGGTACAAACTTTTGCCTGCGGATAGCCGTATACAGCTATAACAATCCAATCAGATAATAAGTAAACAAAACGAGATGAGATAAGCTAATTTAGTAACATTTTAGATTTAGTAGATACATTATACTTTATATATTAGTATGTGGTGCTGATAGTTACCTAATAGTAAAGCTTGATTTTCTCTGGATTTTGCACCTCTTCAAGGTGAATAAAAATAGATACCAGCGTATGATACCTTTTCTAATAGCACAATATTCCATTATATTCGTATAAGATATTGGCAATATTTGCTTCGAAGTAACATGCGATATTGCTTTGCAAATAGAAGGCAATTCATCTTTAAAGCACCTTTTATTGCCAATATTATTCTGTTGGTCTGTGATCCAAAAAATATTACCTATTGAAATGATTTCGTAAATTGTTATAGTGGGGTTATACTATTCACCATTGGTAAATAAAAAAAATCTAAATACCACAAAAAGTTTATGGTTACATCACTTTCAGGCCGCCATGTGTGTAAAATAACTTTTAAGTTCGAAAAACATCGGAAAAAATGAAATGCTCAAGTGAGATTTGAACTCACGACCTTTCCCTTACAGGAGGAATGCTCTGCCAACTGAGCTATTGAGCCATACCTGAATCATTTCAAATTCTCCTTCTCTTTATATCCGTCCTTAAGGGCGACGATGGAGCCCTCTACCAACATTCTTACGAACTGTTCTTACGAACTTTCCTAATATCAGTGGTGGTTTAGGATTGGTGAATGTGGGTATTAATTATTCACCTCCGCCTAATCCTCCGGGGATAAAACCGTGATTGTATATGTATGTTCTTAATATTACAGTAACTGTTACAGGTCACAGCACTGCTAGCACTCAGTGCAGGTGCAGCGTTCGCAAGTACTGGAGCTCTCTACGTCACAGAAAGACTTCGACTTGGGCCGCGTGGAGGAACGCAGCTCGTAGTGAGAGTAGCAGTCAATACACCTGGAAGAAAAAATATTACCGGTATGTGTGTGCAGTAGTTGTTATTTTAACATTTCCAATTAGTTTACCAACTGCCACTGTGTCAAACATTGTCAGGTTGATCTTGCCTATAGATTATTTCATTTTGCCAAAGTGGTTTTAATTCAATCCCGAGACTAGTAAAGAAAAAAATATACAATGTGAAGAAATGTTATTTATTGAGAAAACTTAAAAGTTATGTATTCTATTTAAGTGTAATATGAATAATATGACTCTCGATGTTGGTTCTGATCGACTTGCCATTGTATATTTGCTTTATACATTTCTGATGGCGATATTCGATGTACAATATTATTTCTTCTTGCTACCAATAACAAATAGAATCTCTAGTTATTCCAGATTATAATAAAATGTTCATTCGTTCGCCGACAAACAATAGGAATACCGCCTTCTGCAGACGTATTGTCGCCATGTGAATACTTCATCAATATAGAATCGTTCGGTTGATATTTCTACATACCATAGCGTCAATACAAAGAGCTTTCTCTCGTATGGGAGCATCGTTCATGCATTAATCTCGTACCGATATACATACTTAATAGAATAGCTTCGTACCCGAGTAACTGCTTTCAAAATAAGTCCTTTCCTAGCTAGAGGAAAGGACTTATTTGTGACAATTTGATGACACGAAGAATTTGTTTACACTGAATTTCATCACGAAATATTGCGTTCACGTTTTACTAAGCCTGATTTTCAAATAATATCGTAGTTTAAGTTGATTTGATCGTAACTCTATTCAATAATTAAATCCCTAGTCATGTTCTTTATGCAAGTTCAAAATCAATAGATTTATGGGTTTCCAAAAATGAAGCTGCAATCAAAGAACAAAATCATCTTGCACTCAGAGTAACGACTTATCCTTATTAAGTATATCCTGATGCTAATAACAATGAAAGCATGTAGATGTTAGATTTATTAATAGTTATACGAATGTTTAACCCAAAACTGCGAAGCTCGCTACCGAAAATTTATTCCAAATGTCCATTTAAGAAATCCGCGTTTGCTTTGGAGGATATTTTAATGAAGTTGGCAAGCCAAATTCTTAAAAGGGATCCGGCCGACATAATTGTGAAATTAAAGACACCCTGAACTTGAGTGCGTTCATCATAAAGTTTGCGAGCACACAGTATGCTTAATAAGGATTACACTTACATAAAATAAATAGGAAATACGTAAGCGTTGCTTGTAGCTGTTATAAAAACGCAAGAGATTAAAAAGTTTTTTTTTTTATACATGGCACGTCAATTTGACTTCATCTCGCCTGATGTTAAGCTAAAGGCAAAGTCTCGGAATGAGGGTCACCATCGTAAACATTTACCATGTTAACAGTGATGGCACTCAGCTTGACGGCCTCATTAGATGCCTTTTCACGCCCCGCTTAAAGGACCCGGGAATACTAATGGCATCACATATTCTTACTAAAAGCGTAATTTTAAGAAGAAAAAGATGGATTCCTTTCATTACCGATCTATTTTAATTTGCTTTAATTAGTACCACCAGTATTCAGTTTAATTTATACA
Organism: Eilema sororculum; assembly: GCA_914829495.1. NCBI lineage: Eukaryota > Metazoa > Arthropoda > Insecta > Lepidoptera > Erebidae > Eilema > Eilema sororculum. Next base: position 5,854,248 of record OU618545.1, on the reverse strand, counting down.
TAGAAAACACTTGAAATAACAGCACTCAACTCGAACCATTGTATTAATCAAATCTCTTAGGGCTGATTTTTAGTTCAATACAGAGGGTGTCCCAGTCAAAACTAATTTCAAACACAATCTGAATCCCATTTTACTCTCGACGTACCTACATGCTGTATATTCAAATGGTGTGATTAGTACGACGTTCTCATTGTCTGGTCCAATTCACGAAACGGTTTCAATAACCATTTAAATTGGACGCGACGCAACTAAGCCATGTTTGTTGGAGTAAATTAGCTATGAGCCGACGATTGCTGCATGTTATGACAATATTAACGGTAGTTAAATGAATATTGGTATAGACTTTTAATTAGTGTTCGCAAATGAGCTTGATTTGTGAGATTATTAGTTTTTCGTTTTCAAAAATTTCGCAGTTTTGGCTTAACTAAAACTACTCGTATTTGAATGATTTTTTTAAAGCATTTTTTATGCTAACTTTCAAGTTCGAAAATCATCGGAAAAAATGAAATGCCCAAGTGAGACTTGAACTCACGACCTTTCCCTTAAAGGGGGAATGCTCTTCCAACTGAGCTATTGAGCTACACCTGAATCATTTCAAATTTTCCTTGTCTTTATATCCGTCTTTCCATCTACCAACATTCTTACGAATTGTTGAAAATATTATCTTTTTGACATTTTTTATTTGTTATTTTTTCGTAAACGCTTACTTTTCTCGTCTGTCTCAGTCGCCGAGTTGGTCAAGGCATTCTCCCCGTAAGGGAAAGATCGCGGGTTCGAGTCTCGCCCGAGAAGATTAATTGTTCCCTATGTAATCGATTTGTATAGTTAAGCATAATTATCAAGTATTCGAAAAGTTAACTTTATTTACTTATATAAAATTTAAATTGATTGATTTATTTATTCGCTGAAATTATGAAAGCGTAACTTACTTTATCACATTTTAATGATGGTGCCTTTAAAACCCACTAACTTTATATACAGGAAATATAAAACTGTACCCATTGCAGCGTTTAACCTCATTTAACCTACAATAAAATGACACTGCCCGTATTTTAATGGGTTTCCAAGTGTTTCCAATGGTCATGCTAGTAATAAACGTAGCAGATTCTATTACCTTTGTAATGCGATTGTATTCTGCGGGCAACGTGTGTGCTACTTCTGTAGCGTAAAACACAAGATCGAGGTTTTTAATAGTTTTCTAAAATTATAGATAATTGAAGAATTGAAGATAATTGAAGTTAATGTATTGGTATTTGAATTTAAATATGTTTGCCGAATATATAATGATAGGTTATGGGTATGGCGTATGTTCTGTTACATATTATGTAACTATGTGACTCTCAGCACTAGTCTATTCTCTTACCGTTATAACTTATATTTTGCGCCACAAAATCTCTGCTGCAGCTTTAGCCATAAAAATAGATATAAAAACGCTGCGTTGTGAATGAGATTCAATGGGACACTGGTAGGATAATATCATTTTATGTCATCCTAAATTATTATGACATCGATTTATGGCAATATGTCGATCACGTAAAATCTGCTGCTGTACTTTTACTGATCTTCATTATATTATTATGTGAGTAGCTACTACAATATGTATGCTGTGTAAGTGATGAAGTAATGAAATCGGGATTGGATTACTTCGGCAACAATGATACCGCAAGTCATTCGTCTTGTACGAAGTAGGTAAAACAAATTAATGGCTTCACGCAAACCAAGTCGTATAAGAGCTGTGCTTTACTCATTTTGGGTTGAAAATCGAAGTGTTTGGATTACAGTGTACACGTCAGAGATTTTTTACATTCTCGGCGCTTGAATTGATTATATTGTGGTTAAAGATAATTTTTATAGCATTTATTATGCCGACATTCAATTCAACAATTCTTTAAGTTTAAAGATTTAAAATTTTAAAGTTAGCAGAATAAATGCTCTAAAAAATTAATTCAAATAATGAAAAATCAATGTTTTAAAATGGTGGAAAAATCATTCATTGATTCCAACAGTTCGTAAGAAAGTTGGTAGCTGGCTCCACCGTCGCCCTTTAAGAGAAGGGAAATTTGTAGTGATTCAGGTGTGGCTCAATAGCTCAGTTGGAAGAGCATTCCCCCTGTAAGGGAAAGGTCGTGGGTTCAAGTCCCACTTGAGCATTTCAATTTTACCGATTTATTCGAATATAGTGCTTTTCTGAAGCTCTCATTACTCTTTGACAAAATTGAAAAATAGTGCTAAGTAATATATACTAAATGGTAGCGTTTTCTCTAATTTATTAATAGTTTTATGTATTAGATTAACATTATTCTTAATTTTTAATTTTTGCAGTTGAAGTGACCGGCTACAGTGCTGATAACTGCTCAGTCTCGTATACTTCATTCAACAACGAGACACTCGTGGGCTCTGTGATCAGGTCCGCCAGCGTGCTCGTGCTGCCTGAAGGCCTCCACAGGACCGACACACAAAGTGCCTACTTCTGTGCGAACGGTATGTATTTTCATTTTCGTCAATGTAATACTTTCAACACCATTTACTCGACATTTCGACATTACATTTTCGATACTCCAACGCCAGTTGGGTGCTGATATACTATTATTTTAAATCTTTAGTTTCCCTGTACCTATAGACCTAACTTATAATTTTTGTTACGGGTAAATTTTAATAAAAATACTACTTACCCAATATTAGCAACTTTCGTATAAGAAAAATACATTGCAATTAAAATTGGTATATACTTCATTCATTTGTCCGGTGGTTATTTTTTTTAACCCCCGACGCAAAAACGACGGGGTGTTATAAGTTTGACGTGTCTGTGTGTGTGTGTGTGTGTGTGTGTGTGTGTGTGTGTGTCTGTCTGTGGCATCGTAGCACCCAAACGGATGAACCGATTTGGATTTAGTTTTTTTTGTTTGAAAGGTATATGAGTCGGGAGTGTTCTTAGCTATGTTTGAAAAAAATCGGTCCAAGATGGCCGCCGCCACAACATGTTGGAATACAAATTTCGTTATAATTCCCTTAATATGGGTATCAAATGAAAGAGCTTGACTAGTAGATCAATTTAAAAAGTATAAAATAAAAATTAAATTAAAAATTTAAAAAACCCCCGTCACAAAAAAACACTAAAAAGTTGAAAATAAATGAATAAATTTTAATTCAACGGTTGCCATGTCGGGGGACCTTACGATATAAAGGAGTACTTAACCAGTTACGGTCCCCCGACATGGCAACCGTTGAATTAAAATTTATTCATTTATTTTCAACTTTTTAGTGTTTTTTTGTGACGGGGGTTTTTTAAATTTTTAATTAATAAAGGCGTTTATTTTTGAAAAATGTTTTTCAAATATTATGAACCCACTGGGGGTTCATAATATTTGAAAAACATTTTTTTTTTCGATACATTCTTTAAAAAATAATTCAAGCAAATAACAACAGCTAATAAATAATATTTATATCGACAAAACCATTTACGAGATGGATGTTTCGGATTTCAGAACATTTGGCGGTATCATCTCGAGGTTCTTGGGAGTGGCAGTGGGTAGCAGCTCCGCGGAATCGAGCAGGTTTAGTGTTGGAACTACGATCGCAAGGAGCCGCTCATGTTGCATTGTCGACTATTAAAGAACCTTCGGACGACATGTATCGCGTGGTATTCGAAAGGACCAGAGTTTGGATAGCTAAAGGCAAACACGGTGAGTAATATAGCTTAGCTGATATAAATAGAAGATTTGGTGCCATCAACATAATGATCTTCACTTCGATTTCATAAAATTAAAATTTTTGACAAAAAGTAGGTAATCCAATATCACAATTTTAAGAAATTTTCAAGACTTATATGGCACGGTCAACAAAGGAGATATGGTTCCACCTTGACATACAACTTTATATGAAAAAGTGGAACCTTATCTCCTTTGTCGACTGTACATTCGACCAAACACGTGTAAAGTTTAATCCTAGAATAAAAAGGCGATATCAACCACATATTGGCTGTTTATTCTAGGAGTAAACTTTACTCGCATTTTGTCGAACTGGTTCTAATTGTTTGTGTGGGGTTGATGAGAATGAGTTGGTTAAATTAATATTATTTAGCCCAGAATGAAGTTATCTCTTACCGCTAAAATTATTTGGCTAAAACAAAGCATCATATTAATAGCTATTTGTCATTTTATCAGGCTACGACGTTCACCTAGCAAGTGCAGAACAAACAGAGACTGACGAGGAATGCACGGGAGCTTCTTCATGGTGTGCTTGGTGGGTGTGGTGGGAAGGAGGCCGTCTGTCCGTCGGCAGAGGAGCAGCACCTTCGGAGCGAAGACTGCTAGTGTGGCCTCTCGCCCCCGATATGAGGATTAAATATGTTGGCTTTAGTGCCTTGTGGGGAGAAAAAGCTGATTTCAGGTATGATAATACCAACTATATTTCTTTTTTTCGCATATAGTTTTCACTGATTTCATTATTGCCACTCAGAGAAATAATGAACTGGAAGCTAAATAGCATTTGTAATACATTTTGATGAAGAAAATAGTTCACTAGCGTAAGTTCTGTATAGACTGAAAACCTAACTAAGAATAGAATATTTTACTAAACGATATTGATAAGAATGGTACAAATACAATTAATTCCTAACCCTAGTGTAATGGTGTGTAATGAGATCAATAAAATTCTACACTAGAGCTCCCTAAGTGATAATAGTTTATGGATTTATATCGGGATTGAAACTAAAGATTCACTTTGCGGTTAATAAATTGTTAGTATCTCAGAATAACTCGGAAGTTAGACATTACTTTTTTTCTTTAATAAATGTTATAAACTAAACATTATAATTTGTTCTAGAATTTGGAACTTCAACGAAGAAGCTGGGTTTTCTCAAGTTTTGGAATTAGGACTTCCACGTGGTGTTGTCCCTGGTTCTACAAGTGGTACTCTCCTCGTGTCGGGCGGTCTACACTTGCCTTTATATAGTCTTCAGACGGACTCCACTGATCAATGGGCTGAAGTATGGAGGGACTCACAACTGTCTGCAGCATCAGCTAGCTTGGCTCCTTTATTAGCTCTAGAACATATCCCACATTTGGTTGATGATAATGAACGGGAAAGAATTTTGAAAAAATTACCCGAACAGGTAAATGCTAAGATTAATGCGCATATAGTAACGATAGTATAATGTAGAATAAAATAGGTAATTCATTTTATATTTATTTTCCAGGTTCAAGTCTTACTATCCTTCCGTAAAAGCGATAACTCCTTCAGCGATCATCCAGGCATGAGTAGTCATCTATCAACTATAAAAATTCTAGAAATTTTAACCAAGATTCAGTCTTATTACCCGGTAGATCCAGACTTGCTCCAAGCTATTAAGAAATGGATTCAAACTCGACAAAATCTTGATGGTTCTTTTACACCTTTGGCTGCAGATAAAGAAGTAGACTATTATCCCGTAGATATGCAAAAAGGCAATAATACTTTGAAAGAGGTTGATGTAAATGAATATTATTACTATGATAAAGACGGTAATATGACACAAGAAGAAATAGATTGGGAGAGAAGAGTTGAAGTTACTGCAGAAACTTTAGTTGCTTTGCTTGAAGTTGGTGTTGAGAATCAGGTGAGCATACATAATAAAATTCGTGAAATCAAATTATCCAGAAAGTGTTTCTACAACTGCCATATTAAATTAGTATTAGTGTCATTATTTATGTTACTACCAACACAAACATAGTAATGAACTTAATCAATAGAGTAACGTAATGAATTAAATTTTAGATGGATGCGGATGTAGCGAAGAAGTCCCAAAAATACTTGGAGCAAAATCTACACAATCTGACTTCACCAGCCGCTCTTGCTGCTACTGTGCTGGCATTGGTGCTTGCAAGGCAAGTATTTAATATCTGCTTAAGCTCTTTGTCAACTAGATTAAAGTTGGTTCATAGATTCTTAATAGTGTTCAATATTTAAGTAATTAATATTTTCTGCTATTAAGTTTTAGAAATATTTACTTTTTTTTATATGTGTATTTTTTATATATATATTTAATTTTATTACTGCTGTTAATTCTTTATTTTTACCAAGAAAATGTTAAAATATTAGTTTTAGTATACAGTACATAGGTAGTCCAAATTTTTGTATCATTGTTTTAATTTTATCTCGGTGATCATACAATCAAAACTATGTAAGAAACATAATAGACAGAATCCCAACAAATACAAGTATTTGGGTACATAGATGTAGTAACCAAATTACATACACCACGTTTAATAATGTAATTGCAATGGATTTCAATAATTTTAGGAGTCCAATAGTACCAGAGGCTCTAGTGATTTTAAGAAACGCATCAACTACTGAAGAAGGAGAGTTTGGTTGGCCTGCCCCAAGGAAAGATGCCGCAGACTGGTTACTGGAAGAAACTTCGAGAAATATCAAGACAACGTCTTATGGTCTGTACACACCAGTAATATTCAGATAATTAAACTTTTAATTCCCTCATTAGATTACATTAAAAGAAGTAAGTCAGCAAATCATTGCTCCGTTCGATTTGTACTATTACATAGGTACTTAAAGTGCAGTGCTAGAATTTAAAGCTATACTAAGTAACGCTCACTACCAATTTGCAATAACTGCTACTACATAATTTGCCATTATACTTCTTACTTACTCGTAAGGAAATTCTAAGAACATGACTTCGTACCTATTTTCACAATCATAAATTATTATCACCACTGCTTTTTCGTCAGGTGTCAGTTGAAAATTATCTATCTATAATGAACATGAAATTCTAAGTACATGACTTCGTGCCTATTTTCACAATCTTATTTATTATCATTACTGCCTTTTCGTCAGATATCAGTTGAAAATTATCTATCTATAATAAACATGAAATTCTAAGTACATGACTTCGTGCCTATTTTCACAATCATAATTATTATCATCACTGCCTTTTCGTCAGATGTCAGTTCAAAATGATCTATCTTCTATACTTATATGCTTACACTCGCTTATAACTTTACGGAACCTAATTAAAAATATAAGTCTAAAAAGATATCACAATAATGCACACCACAGAAGCAGTAACAATGGAGCAATACGTCGCCGGCGTGCGCGTGCTGCTCGCGGCGTGTGCCCGCGGCGCGCTGGCGGAGGGCGAGGCGGCGGCGCGGTTCCTGTACTACCGCGCGTCCACTCTGCAGAGGCACCCGAGCCTGGCGTACAGCGCGACCAAGGCGGCCGCTCAGTACGCTGCCTTGGCACATGATAGGTAACCATTCCAATACCATGTTAGACTCCTCGCTGATTGTGACAGTTTGTCGACGTCATTTTTTATCACTTGACTGCAATGAAAACTATACTGAGTGCGCTCATTATGGTGACGTGACAATTAGGTGACAAACAGCGACAGGCAGCACCGGAGTGACGTTACTGTTTTTCTACGTATTTCAAGAGCACAAATCACGGCTACCTCGTTGTAATCCATTAGAAAAATGAACGCGATTTGTTGCCCAAGAACAGATTCAGTGAGCGCATCGTGGGTGACAGCAGGTGACAGTAACAATAAGTCACGGTGACCAAAAGTTGCAATCTTGATATGTTTTTGCAAGGCAATCCACAACCTAACCATATACTGCATTAATATTGCCAAAATTTTAAGACATCCTAGGGTCTTACAATGCTCTAGCCTAGCAAGATCAGACTTAGGTTGGCGTTCATCGTGAGAGGGTAATTTTGGTGATCAAGGCCAGTTGGAATTTCTAGGATGTAAGTTCTAGTGTTCATCAGATTTCTCAGTCACGTAGGCTAATGTAAGAAAACAACAAAAACCGTATGATGTTTTACTATTACTTTCTACACTCTTGAGGCTGTTACCATAATAAAATTGACAAAAGAATAGGTATACTGTGGAGTCTATACTCCAGAAATCTTTGAAGTAGTTAAATTTATCCTTTTACGCATTAATTTTGCTGATTCACGCATTAATTTCAATTTCAGACACCGAGCCCTAACAGTATCGCTTGCAACAGCTGGAATGGAACTGACTGACACACTGGAGTTGCGCGCTAAAACACCCCCAAGGCCATTACAACTGCCGGGCTTACCCACTAAAGTATTTGTGTACGCAACTGGTGCAGGTTGTGCTACTGTACAGGTAAATTTATTTATTTGATCTAGCCTGAAAGTCCTCTCAATTCAACAAAAATGTTAATATGATTTTTATTTTCATTTTTCAGGGGACAATTACTTACTCCACATACACTCCGAAACCAGAAAACGCGTTATTAAATATTCAAGCAGCTATTATTGAAGAAATTCGTCCAGAAAGAAGTAGCATTGAAGATTTACAAGGCAATCTACCTACGTTGATTATCAAATCTTGTTTCAAGTACGTAAAAGAACAAGAGACCGTTAATATAGAGAAAGATTAATGTATGTAGAACCCAAATGCATTCAAATAATGATGCAATATTTTTTCTTTTTAGATGGAAGGGCAAAGAGCGTTCAGGAATTTTACGCTTAGAGTCTTCATTATTTTCTGGATATGAGTTACATTCAGTCAATCCAGTTGTATTGGATGGTGCCACGTTTGCAGATTTGCACTACGGTTCTAGGGGAGAATCCGTATGGTTCGTGTTTGCTAATGTAAGTAACATGGTGGAGAAGACATAACGCTTTGTTTACAATTTATACGTACAAGTATTTTTTATTTTATAATACTAGAGTATCGGTTTAAGTATTATAATAAAAATATATCAGCTGACCTTTATGATATTTTGTTACAGATTAGCTCTACATGCCCTGTTTGTGTCACTTATGAGGTGCGTTCCAAATTCGTTATCACGAGCCTACGTCCTGCTTTCGCCAAGATTTATCCATCTACTAGACCCGACTTAGCTGTGGAAACATTTTTCCATGCCAGGCCAGGAAGTCCATTACTCAGAGGAATAACTGATGATGACTTCATTACATGGTTTGATAAAACAGAACTTGCAAGTCTTAAAACAAGCGCCAGTATTGATAACATATGTGAATGTGGTCGTATTTGTAGCAGGGATTACGAGTTCAGAAAGAATTATGAAGAACATAGTACAGAGACAACGCAAAATGTTGAAACTACGACCATCACAAAAAGTACTATTGTAACTAGTACAGAACCACCATCTACGAGTACTGCTAGTACAGAAACATCGTCAATTTCATCTAGTACAACAGAAATTATAACAACTCAAGAAGCTACCACATTAAACAAAGAATCTACTACGGATAATAGCAATACAGCTTTTACAGGCACTATTGATGATCCAATTATAATTCCGACTATAACATATATTAATAATACTGAAAGCTCAGAAGTGAGTAATAGCATTGTTCCTTTACGAACCAAGATGAATGGAGAATTAATTATTCAAAAAACACTACTATCAAAAGATGTGCCGAAGAAAGGTGATTTTCATAAGAAGCCTTTACCTCGAAGAAAAGGAACTCTTAAAGCAACATACGGAGATAAACATGAAAAGTTCTTCATAAAGGTGAAGGAAATTGAGAATAATATAACACTGATGCATGGAAATAAAAGTCATGATAAATCCAATAAGATAGAAGAAAAACAATTGTTAAAAGAAGAAACAGCAAAATCAATATCCAAGGTTATGGTAGAACAGTTAGAAGATATTCATATTTTAGACCCATCATCCGGTGCTATAAGTACAGTAATAGACACTGAAACGTCAAGCACAGAAACCAATGTTTTTAAATCCAGCACCACAATGCATTCCGTAAAAGAAAGTACAGATTCTATATCAAACGTTACACCTACCTTGGATGCTATACACTCTCATACTGAACTAAAAGCAGCCAAAACTGATTTGACTGAGCCTTTAATCCACCCAGACATACTACCACACACAATAACAACGATCACAAATAATAATATTAAAACAATTCACTACAGAACAAAGAAACCTAAGGCGATCACTCAAATAAAAAAGCCTCTCATAAATGCAATTCATAACAATACCACAATAAATGAGAAAACCAATGTCACTGACTCTGGTATTATTAACAAGACTAATAAAAAGAAAACAATACCACAAAAATACACTGTGAAAACATTGAAATCTATTAATAAAGAAATACACAAAATACCTCCAACGCCAATTTCCGAGACTTCGAAATCGCTGTCAGAACCTCTCAAATCTGATATCGCCCCAGAAAATAAGGGTGGTTTTGAAATAATAGACAAGACCCATTTGTGGGAACTTCTCAAAGAGGGTTCGAACAATGACCCTTCTATCATGGAGGAAAAAATAAATGTACATTATAACAGACTAAACATTTTAGGACACAACATGTCTAAAGTAGATGATAACCGATCTTTATAAACCTAATTGTTATATAATGTATAAGACACAAAGACTTCAGTATAAATATTTTTATAAAATACAGTCTGCCAATTAAATACAGTTTTAGGATTAAAGATGGCAATGTCGGCAAGTAGATGGTTTCCAATACTTTAAACTTGAATTTTAACATTCATAGCCATTATAATAAAAGATTCATACTCGTAGTACGTCTTTTTTCACTGTAAATTATTATTTTTAGCTTTTATACTTCTTTGATATTGAATTCTGCTCTTTCTTTTTTCATAATATTATAAATTTGCATATATTTCTACTCTCCGACATTCGAAATCTTTGTTTCCAATCAAAATATTGTTGGTGTCTTTAACACTATTCCTAAAGCACAATTTTATTGTTGATTGTTAGAATGTACTGCACTTATCTGAATGATTTGTGTGAATGATCGTGTGAGCTGTAAATACTAAATGTAAGCTAATATTATTGAATAAGTAAAGTGCTGTGACCCTATAACTTCTATTTGTACAATTGTGTCGTCTTTGCTCAGAAGTGAAGATTTTTTTCTCCAATCTTAGTGCCATGGTATTTAAAACCAGCTTAATGGTTCAATATGAAAAGTAATGGTAGTTTAAAGTAAATTGTACTGATCCAGTCTTGGATAGGTAGAGTTCAGCTTCGATTTAGATGCCATTAAAAATTTAGAAGAGCTAGATATGCTGTTTTGTGAAATTAGTGGGCTACCTATCTTCAACGAACTGTTCATATAATTATTTCATAGCAAATTAAAAAATAAACTACTTTTCTACCAAGTGTGTTCAATAAAAATTGTAATATAACTTCAACAAATTTGCTTCAGTGTATAAACTATACGTTTGTAACAATTTCACACGTAACTACATAATTATACTAAACTGTAATAACATTATATTGCTTATCTACTTGTATTTTGTTAAATGAAATAAATAAATTTAAAAGAGTATATTTAATTTTAAAGTCATATTACATAATAAAATGAATCTAAACAAAATTACTGTGGTTGTTACGGTAGCCCAAATTAGCAAGTAGCAAATTTCAATTTATTTAATGTAAATAGAATCTCTATTGCCAAAGTAATCATTTACCCCTAGTATAAATAGTTCTAGAGTCCTAGGTATGTAATTGTAATGCTAAAGCCCCAGAATTTCCATCCGTCTATCGTCTTCTGTATCTATTGTATGTAAACGTAGTTCTAGTAGCTGTCTAGATGTTTTTCTGTTGTGTAATGGGATGGTAAATCGGTATTATAGTGATCTTACACAAAGTAGTGTACATTATTAGACTCTGCTTCAAGGGATGCTCTAATCATCTATAGTCATTGCTTTCTAGTTCACGTGACGTTTTGCATCAAGAAAAGATTTCCTCGTTGTTACTGTATCAACAGCAAACTATTGAAACATGACCTGTTTTTCAAGTTCATCAAAATAAATATTGCTTTGAAGTTGGTTTCGAAGGATAGAAGATAGTAAAGAAATAACATTCTCTGCCATTTGCCAAAAGAAGTATTAACTTTTGCTATTAGTGACCTCTAACGCAATTTGTTGATACTGAAAAGTTTATATAGTTGTTACAAAGTAGACGCATAGATGGCGTTGTACAGAACGACTATCAACGTATCAAAAAAATAATAATATGGATAGACTAGACACCTCAAAATTATTTGGCATAAAATATTCTTGAAATAAGTTATGGATTTACTGTCCCAGTTTTCTATAGTCCCTTAGATCTCTATTTCGTATGGCTGTTTGTGTGAACTTAGATAATGCCTGAAATATTCTAGAAATTGTTACATTTTGTCGGCTGGTAACAAAGTTACTTAGTTCACTAAAAGTACAATTAGTCAAAATACACCTACTTTGCAGTCCTACTTTTGCTAATGTAGTATTTTCGTTGGCAAAAGAGACAGAAGTTAGGTGTTGAAGAAAATTGCACTATGAAAAATTTAAACTTGTTGCTTTTATAGAACCAAAGCCAAAATGTTTGTTACTAAGAAGAAGAAACTAAGCTGATGTATTATACTTACTTTCTCAATATAGCCAGGCCCCAAAGTCTTACTACCTTAAACCAATCTTTTGTAAATATAACAATCTTACTATAGCTTTTTTATTGTATATTTTAAGTAAATGGTATTTAGGATAATGCACCAGAAAAATATTAAAACGCTCCGTTTTAATCTTACCCGTATTGAAATTAAATAAATTATAATATTCTTTAATGAAATAAGCACGATTTAACTGTATAAATGTAAGATTGTATGATTAATAGGTGCTTGCGCGGTGGATAAACGTCAATTTTCGATATTATGTAAAAAAGTCTCATTTTGATGTATAAAATTATAGTTTTAAACGTTTGTGCTTAAATTTTAAGCTAGTCATTCACTAAGTAATACCTCGATGTACTGAAATGGATTAGTTTATAGAAATGAGTAAATAATAATACAATATTTTGGTTTTTTTTTTTCGCCTCCTTATAGATAACAAGCAATTGAATAGAAAAACGTAGATTTATATGGGTTATCAATATAGGGTGTTATATGGCCAGCTGGCTTACTCCACAATTTTTAAGTAATCCAATAGATGATTGTTTGAGAGCAATGTGCTCAGACATCCGGTTTTTTTGTGAAGAGAAGGTGAGTTTTTTTGTCAATCGGTCAGCTAGTTGGACCAAGGGCTGGTTCAAACAAACGCGAGTAAGTTTATTCCTAGAATAAACAGCAATTATCAGCCACATATTGGCTGTTTATTCTAGGAATAAACTTACTCGCGTTTGGTCGAATGTACCATTAGTCAACTAGATGGAGCTTCTATCACCATGGAGACGGAGTGAGACGGAGCCTCGGGAACCTCTTTGTGTCTGCAACAATCTGTATTTCTCGTTACCAGTAAAGATTTTTGTCCTCTCAGTTCCACACATCCTATTAATAATAGTCATGGCTTGAATTCTATTAAAGCGAATCAATTGGATATTTTCCTGTAGTTAAAATAAATTATCTAACCGAGCTTAATAAATTAAGAATGGAAAAAGAGCGGCAAAAGTTGAGTCGGTCCTTATTTTATCGTTTTTATTTATTTTTAATAATCCACGCAACCTAAGTGATTTGTGATTGAGTCCAGGTTGAATAAAAATGACATGATTATAATGTTATAATATGGTATTTTTTTTTACTTTTTCAAAGTTTGCAACATCATTTACTAGCTGACCCGGCAAACTTCGTTTCGCCCATGGAGCTCCTACCCTCCCGACTTCCGTAGGTCACCGGGGCCCATACACCTACGGAGCCCATATACCTATTGAGAGATTAAAAAAAATAGCCACCATAAAGATTTTTGCGGACCAAGTAAATCTGCAACTCCCTTCCATCGTTTGCTTTACGCGAAAAAATGGCATTCTGTTACGAAAATTTGCAGCACGTATGTCAATTCTATGTCAAACGTCAGATTACATAGAAGAATATCAAAGAAGTATTAGAATAATGAACACATTTTTTTCGAATTCGAATTCCAAATTCAAACATAAGACATGGCGTCATGGGTCAGCTATTTTATATGGTGGTTAAGAATTCTTAAACCCCCTATACACTACTCGCGAAGTTGAACGAAGTTAGGCGAATACGATAGTGTGGAGATGCACTTCGGCTTACCTCGTCAAACTTTACCTCGCCTCGGGCAACTTCCATTTGTTGTCGGTTTTTGCGCCCGAGTCAAAGGGCCCGAAGTTGCACGAAGTGCGTTCACGAAGTACCTCTCTACACTACTCGGCCGACTTCAGTACTAGTTATAATTATTGTGTGTGACACATATTGTGTTTATTATGAACAAAATACAGTCGTCACAGGAGGAAAATATGTTGTTCCTCGAAACTGTACAAGCAGAGCCTATTATTTAGGACCCCAATATCAATAATGTCATAAGGACGAACGTGCGCAGGCTTTCGGCACCTTAGAGCGAATGAGCTCCTCGCGAAGTTGAACGAGTGTGTGGTGTCGCACTTCGGACTGTAGGCAAAGTTTCTCGAGTACTTCGCCGAGGAACTTCGCGAGTAGTGTATACGAGGCATTAAAGTTTCTAATTTTCCGCGCAATTTTCTTTATTTTTTCCCTATGTATTTGATTTGTATAGTTAGCATACTTAATGCTGTAAAAATTCCTTCAATTGTTTGGGCGCAGTTATCAATAAATCAATGTTTAAAAATGATTGTAACATCATTCATTGATTCCGATAGTTCGTAAGAAAATCGGTAGATGACGCCACGTCGCCTTAAAGACGTATAAGATGGGAAATTTGAATCATATCGGGCGTGTCTCGGTAGCCGAATTGGTCAGGCATTCCCCCTGTAAGGGAAAGACTGCGGGTTCGAGTCCCGCCCGAGAAGATTCTTTTTCCCTATGTATTTGATTTGTATAGTTAGCATACTTAATGCTGTAAAAAAAAAAATCCTTCAATCTACCGAATCATAATTAACAAAAATTGTGTTTAATACACCTCTGCTTACTCCGTCGGGGATTCACAAGCGTGACTAGGATTTATTCACCTGGCATGTTATTCACCCAAATGATAGAAAATATACTCAGTCCAATAAAATACGACAAAGACATTACATAACTTTTTAATCCTTAAACAACCTCAACATAACTCATAACCGTTTCTATGCCCACTTCAGCTAATCTCTTTAAACTAATTTGATTCAGCACATTTTACAGTAGAATGCGAATAAACCCCTTAACTATTAACGTGTGCATATTGTAGCAGTAGCCGTAATCTTGTCGGATACAACATTACCTTCGCACCATGATTAAACTCACGACATACATCAGATGCTAATGTGTAGGTGTTTAGGCAACGTGTTGAAGGCACACAATTGGTAATTTGAGTTATGTGACATTTATAAATGACGTGACATTCATGCGATACGTGTAAATGGATAATACGTGAATCTAGGTAACTGAATGTTTATACAGAACAGATTTAGATAGGTCGTGTCAACAGCATATTAATTGATGGTCAAAATTGTATGATAACCAATCATCTTCTAAGTCAACCTTGCCTGGTGCTAATATATTTGCTGGTTAATAGACGGAGTTCCGTTGTCGACTCTTATCTCGGAGTTAGAGGGCGGGGGGGGGGGGGGGGGCTGGTCAGAAATGCCTTTAATGGATTGGCGTTCGGGTGATTATGATTTAGGAAATAATAATAAAAAGCGTTTAGAATTATTTTTCTTGATATACTACTACGACGAATTAATACGACTAAATATATTGGACTTCCTTTTGACCTCGAAGTACGTCAGTAGTGAATCTATTTTGTAATGTATCTTCGTATTTTCCATGCAACGTTACATGGAAGTTACCATTCTGACTTTTATTAAAAAGAACTGATTGGACTTGACAGGCAGCTGTCCTATTACTATTCTCACATCGCGTACTGAACTGACTATGAAATGTTAAAAGTAATAATAAATTATTATGAACCTTTCACATTTGCTGTACTTATGGTTTGCAAACTTCCCACTATGTTTCAAAAGTGGCCTTTTGTAATCAACAACATTGTATCGTAGACCGGTCTACGTCTCTACGCAGATGCTACGGATATTGTACTACGACGTAGACGTGCTCACAATAAAATTATTTTACTGTTTCTACTGTAAACTGAAAAAGCTTTTGGACGTTCTTTTTCTCTCGTTCACTATTTATGGTTTTACTCGTGGATTACCTCGAAATATATTTTCACTACATTCTAAAAAAGTCGTTTTGCGTACACACCCTGTACGCAGAATGACTTTTTTACAATGTAGTTCTTGACTCTGATGAGTCTATTGAGAATCATCAGAGCCAAGGTGTGTGATTCTGTGGATGGAAATGCATCGTAACAGTTATCGGTAGGTAGGTCACTAACAAAAGACTGACACGTTGATTGGGAAGAATTGATAATGGGGCAAGGTTACCTGTGATCATCCGTCATGCGTGATAAAATCTACCTAAGACCACGCATTGAAATACACCCGAGACTAGTCAAATTGTGTTGTGGTGTAGTGTTGGTATAGTTAGTTATAAGACATTGAAACCGCATTCTCCATTTAAATCAGGCATACAACACAAACCATTACACAACAAAGAGTATTACAGTTTGCTTAATTTACGCCAAACTATCTCTCTTAGCAACCGTTTTGTAGACTTTTTCAAAAGTTGATGGAGCGTGGGTGTCACTTGAACAAAAGGAAAAAAGCTGCCTCTCTTTGACGTAGCAACTACTGCCGTTTGTACAATCAAATTACTGTTTTTTTCCTTTCCAAACAGAATCTTATTTGTTCCTCCGAAACATTACAAATTATATAAACGATTATCCGATCCACGAAGCGTATAAGCTTTCTTATCTCATCGAGTTTTAAGCTTTGTTATCGAATACAGAATTATTGATCATGTTAAATAGGGATTATGGTCTGTAAGCTTTCACTGTGAAGGAACCCTATCACAGTATGGAGCTTGTTTGCCATCATACAACCTCTACAATGAAGAAAATATTTTCAAAAGTAATGTGTAAATTTCATTTTCTCTTTTTTGGACCCCAAGCTCCGCTTATTGTTTTGTCGCTGTATGCTTGAGCGACTACGATTGACCTCCTTATTCTGGAAGGGAAACTTGCACCAGAGTCTTCAAATGGTATTCTATTTACATTATTTAAAATTTCTAGTCTAGGTCTGGTGGTAAATCCAAATCTATAACAGGTTAGTACAAAACATGGTGTAAATGAACAAAATAAATATTTAAGGTCTCTGACAAAATAATGTTATTTTTAATTCCTTTGTTTTTCGTTTTGTTTACTTCACCATTGTTTTAGAACAAAGTGATTGGGAACAATTACAAGTATTCGATTGTTGATTTTGTAGGAACCGCTCACAATAACACAGATAAATTAAATATTACGTTTTATCAATTGCTTTTATTCATAACATTACAATGATATTTGATCAGTAAAGGTACAACTAATTTGTTTCGAATTTCTATTACACATTCTAAAGCTAGGAAAATAACAATGACTGGGCTTACATTTTAAATAGAATTACATACAATTTCGTATAACATTAAACTGAATTATAATACTATTAAAATTAACTAATAAATACCTCGATTAAAACATAAATCAATCAAAACCAATCTAAACATATTTTAAACTATTTAGATTTAAAGTTAGTTAAAGAAAATTTAAAGTCTATGCATTATATTATATGGTTTATACGTTAAAAGGTAATTTTGTTGAATGTTGTATAATAACCGATATCAACTGTTACAGTAATCACGAACATTGATTTAAATGACTTGTTAATTAATATAGATCCCGTGACTGTTGCACCACTCATCTCCTTCTTGCGTATGACAGCCAGGCGGGTATGTCCGGCTTCTGTAATAAATACGTTCCATTAATGTCGGATTTTGGCACATCGCATCGCCATTGACAGGGAATTCATCCCCACACATTGCATCCGAATACGGTGTGCACCGTGCGGTATGAAAGGAACTTCATCCCACGTACGCTCAAGCTGTGGAATGAACTCCCTGCCATGGTTTTCCCAAGCGACTACAGTATGGGGTTCTCAGGTGGGCCGTGTGCTTGTCTGCCACCTAAGTGGTATAAAAAAAAGACACAGAGTGGGAGTTTGATTTGAAACATTCTCTCTAAGGCACGCATGTCTGTAGCATGATTATATCAAGCTACAGACATGCTCTCTCTTAGAGAGAATTTTAACAAACCCTTTTTAACGAGCCCAATCAAACTGTCAGTCTGTGTGTATGCGAATACTGTAAATAAAATAGTCAATACATCTATAGTGTTATAGTAATTATAAAATGATTTAAGTCCAACAAGTACGGGCGTGAAATAATTACGATATTAACAACCGCTGCCGCAAAGCTATATTGGAATTTAATTTTCAAACGCAGATGTCCCCTACTACTATTCCGATTTATACTATAGGGGTTTTAATATAATGTGAGTAGTTATACAGTTTCGAAATACAATTAATAATTTAAACCCCTTCACATTAAAATTTGATAGGCACATGGTGTAAATATTCGCAGAATATTATGTTCATGTATTGGCACAAGAACTGTTAAAACATCTATTATTGTATAACTGAATCAAAACATACAGTGTAGTTAAGCAGTAAATGCGGACCAATTATATACCTATATACCGAATAAGAAAATCTATAGGATAGCAAGATTAATCCTTTGTACATCCTGTACTACAAATACATAATTTATTTAAATAACCTACTGGTAACCTCTATATTTCGTTATTTATCCATACTAATATTATAAATGCGAAAGTAACTCTGTCTGTCTGTCTGTCTGTCTGTATGTTACGCTTTCACGCCTCAACCACTGAACCGATTTTGATGAAATTTGGTATAGGGGTAGATTAGATCATGAGAAAGGACATAGGCTATGTTTGGTCGCGATAACCGACATCCACGCGGGCGGAGCCGCGGGCAAAAGCTAGTAATTAATAAAATATCAACTTTTCTAATTAAATAAAAACCTTAGAGATACTAGACAACTATATATATATAAATTGACTGTAGAAAACTAACTCAGTATCTACATATAGTTTTAATAGAAAACTCAACAGTTATAAAATACAAAACATAGAAACAATATCAATCTCTTCTAATGGTATTGGTTTCTAAAGGTAATGGACTGCTGAGACGAGGTCTCGGGTTCGATCCCAGGTTTACCATGGCACACACCAATGACTTTTCGATGCTTTTCGAAGTTATGTGTGTATTTATCGCAGGTTTATAAGTGCCCGGTTAATGGCAATAGGCTCGCCACCTATTACATTGGGACCTAAACATAAACTGGCGAAATGTGGGTGCTAGCACCTCTGCCTACCCTTTCGGGGAATACAGGCGTGAGTTTATGTGTTATGTTATCAATCTCTTCTTCTTCTTCATCTTAGCCCTAATCCCAGTCGCATCCGAAGTTTCCAGCTTGGAGTCTGAGGTCCGCTTTACCAGTCTAACTGCGGATTTGGCTAAACTTCGATATTTTCTGTGAAGCGATTGTCACCTGACCTCCACAACCCAAAGGCGATATCGAAGCATTGTAGCTAGACCAGTTGTTGAACTTTTGAGGGCTCTAACTACCCGTAACTACTGCCATAGATGTTCGTATGGCAATTGGGACCGACGGCTTAACGTGCTCTCCGAGGCACGACCAGACCAATGCAAATACCCATATTCATGCATACAAATATTTGCACTGAGCGGGGATAGAACCTGCGCCTCCTGCGTGGCGGCCGCATTCACTACCTCTACGCCACGGAGGCTGTCAAAACAATCAATATCAATCGATTAACGATCAGTTGCTGACAGCGGTAAGGGCGGCAATAATGACATACAACAATATGTAATATCTCTATTTCCTCATATGAAAACTGAATTGAAATTTAAAGATGCAATATTGACGTTTATTCCTCATATTGTGGCATTTCTTCGAATAAACGATCATATAAACTTCGGTTATATCATTCCTTCGAAAAGGTTTCAATAAGAATTGTAGCAACACAATTTGCTATATAAAATACACTCACAGTATTAATTCTGGACATGCTTTTAGATTAATGAATTTATGACAAGGTCTAATAGGAAAAAGTTATATGGGTACAGATATATTTTGTACCACGAAGGTGGCAAACAACTTGACTATTAGTGTTTTTAAATACTTATAATACAAAAAGTTTAACAAACGTGTTGAGACACTAGACCATAATGCCTATGCAAAGCAATTGTTTTTAAGTACAGTCAGTATCAGAACTTAACTAATAAAGTACATCTTTGCATCGTTTTGTTGACGAACAAAGTACTGAAAATGATCTTAATTTCGCTTTTTTACTCCCTTTCAGTTGACCGATTGTTTTGATATTTGGTACATACCTTTAGTTCGGACAATAATACCATATCACTATAAATCCATACTAATATTATAAATGCGAAAGTAACTCTGTCTGTCTGTCTGTATGTTACGCTTTCACACCAAAACTACTGAACCGATTTTGATGAAATTTGGAATAGGGGTAGATTAGACCTTGAAAAAGGACCTAGGCTATGTTTGGTCGCGATAACCGACATCCAAGCGGGCGGAGCCGCGGGCAAAAGCTAGTATAGTATAAAGCAAAGTCGCTTTCCGCGTCCCTGTCCCAATGTATGCTCATATCTTCAAAACTACGCTACAGATTTTGATGCGATTTCTTTTAATAGATAGAGTAATTCAAGAGGTAGGTTCATATGTATAACTAGCTGTGCCCGCGACTTCGTCCGCGTGGAATTATTTTTTTTAATTTTTCTAAAATGAAAGTAGCCTAAGTTACTCCTTATTACATAAGCTATCTGCCAGTGAAAGTCCCGTCCAAATCGGTCCAGCCGTTCCAGAGATTAGCCAAAACAAACAGACAGACAGACAGACAGACAGACAGACAGACAGACAGACAAAAAATTTAAAAATATATATTTTGGTATGTGTACCGTATATACATTCATATGCATGTAGTAGAAAGCGGTTATTTTAATATTACAAACAGACACTCCAATTTTATTTATTTGTATGTATGTATAGATACATGCTTAATATAGTAGAGGGTGCAGCGGGAACGGGATCGAACGCCACGCGTGTGGAAAAAAATGGCGTTACGAAGTTCGCCCATATCAGCTAGTAAATCAATAAAACAGTTTGATTTGCTCATAATACGAGAATTTTCAGATCACTTTGAGACTTCTTCTTCAAGATATTTATGACGCTGACTGTACATGCACGGTGGTGTTGATATTAAACAAAACTAAAAGAGATCATTGTGTGTACTTTGCTAGTCAAGATCAATGTGATACTAACTGTACAATCTTGTTTAGGATGAAGTAGGTAATTCACGGACAATTAAACGCGATTTTCTCTATAATTTCGTTTCGATACATATGCAAAGTTACTGGTACTCGAAGAGTATAGAGAAGAGAGACAGCCTCCGTGGCGTGTGAACGCGACTGCTACACAGGAGGCGTGGGTTCGATTCCGGCTCAGTGCAAATATTTGTATGCATGAATATTGCTATATGCATTGGTCTTGGCGTTTCTATGTATAGTATGAATGTATTTCCAAAATGAAAGTATCTAAGTATGTTTATCCGCATTCTAGATTCCATAACACAAGCTAATTAAGCTTACCATGGGTCTAGATAGCGTTGTGTGGAATGTTGTGGAATATTTAACTTAAAACTCCACTGTTATCACATAGTAAGATTACAAAATACGTAAACTAAATCAACTAGTCAAATAACTTTTCGCCACTAGCGTATAAAAGCAAAATCGAATTAAATACATGAAATATTTATAACCTTTACAGGACCTACGGAGTTGTTTATTTAGGGCCCGTCATTCACTTAAGGAAGCAAGGCCAAAGGTAAAAACATCAAAGAAACCGTACGACATTTAACTACTACGGCTTAATTAATAAATTTAGCTTTAAACAAGCGTTTTAATTTAATCTTGACTGTGGGGTGAGTCGATCCTAAGGTTTAAGTGAAGGAATATTAACGCCTATTTATCAACGTAAAGACATAATTAGTTTAACGAGGCCTACTTGATTAACTAGGCAAATATTGTAATCCATTTAAATATTTTTGTCTATACCAATATACCAAATAGTGTCTAATAGAACTTAATTTGGAATTACACGTAAAATGAATACTACTTACTACTTTGTAATGTTTAGCATGTCTTAATGTAGGAATACAAAATGTTGTTATTATAGTTATTTAGTCATTCAAAATTCCACGACAAATAATTTACTGAAGTTTTGTAGATGGACAGAGGAGAATAGGACACAAGTTGTCAACCAGGCATTTTAATAAGCCCTCAAAATTAATTTACATCACTCTAATGTTTACGGTAAACTTTATAAGGTGGAGTTCTGCGTTTGTGGAATTTTACGTAGTTGATATTTTGACATATCTTTTCTAATTCATTCGCATAAAACCATAAAACCGTGAGTTGGTGTTTTAGGTAAGTATATGGTTTTGCATCAATAAGTTTTTGTAGACACTATGCTGAGAATTTTCAAACGGGAAGCTCAATAACGCTTTGTGCGACTCGAGAAGCAAACCAAAGTGTACGCGTCTTTTTTTTGGGCAGACAAGCACACGGCCCACCTGACGGAAAGTGGTTACCGCGGCCTGTGGACGTATGCAACACCAGGGGCGTTACACTCGCGCTGCCTACCCTGAAGAAACCTTCTAATGCCCCTCTTGAAGAACCCCATATTGAATATTTGAGCTCTAAGTGATTTTATGCTGAATTGTTTCATAACAAGTCGTTTTCCTGTTGTGAGTTAATCAGTTTAAGAATATGTAAACTGTCTAACGAAGCAATATATTATAAAACTTATCTTAGCATAATTTAATTACTTGAGCAACATTAGTTTCGTAACAAATTTCTGTTCAGTTAAATTATAATCCTATGAGAATTTATTATACACTAAATTAACAAAAACTTCGATAAATAAATGGATTGGCTTTAAAATAGTTTTAGTAAAAATTCACAATAGTAAGTAATTTCATTACATTCTCAAATTAGGTAATTTCGTAAAAACATAAATCTATAAACACTTTCACTATAACGATTTTGGAATAAGTCTCTGTTAGATATAGAATAGGCCTTTCATCGTAACTGATATTTGATAACCAGCTATAAATATGTTTTCTTATTTATACAGCTTTTTAGACCTGCGGCTTTGCCGACGTGTAGAAAAAATCATTAACACAATTCATGTCATAATCATATTTGTAAATAATTGAACAATTAACAGGTTAATCTTACCTCAAGGTCCTTGGCCCAGTTCGTGTACGCATCTGAACGCTTGCCGAACCTGAGAACAAAAAGAGTAAGTATTTTAAATATCCACGCACTTTAACAATGGTACCACTCACACTTTGCTATTAGTATGTACAAATGAAGGGGGAAGAAGGAAAATGGGTCACTTTTATTGAGGAACAGTCAATAATAAATCCTGTATAAGTAAAACTGGCGTTCCTGTTTTTAATTTTAAGATATCAGTTTTTTAATAAATATACACGGTGACTTTATAATCGTTTCGGAAAAAAGAATTTGGGCTAAGTTTCGATAGCAAAATCATCTGAAAGTATTAATTTGGTGAAATAAAAAAAAATTGTAACACCCATACATTTTTCCTTTCACCACGATCAAAAAAATTTTTTTTTCTTTCGCCAAAGTATACTGTATATACATATATACATATACTTCCAGATAATTTTGATATCGAAATTTGAGCCCAAATTCTTTTTTCCCGAAACGACTATAGAATTACCTTGTATAATGATGAATACATAAATGCACCAAAATAATTTTATTCGAAATATGCAGTTGCACCTTTACATACAACATTATATGAAAAACTGCTTTGATACTTTGTCGACTACTGGAAATACGGAATTTCAAGAATTTTATTACTACTGTTTAGTTATTGATGGCTGTTTTACTAAAAAATGTACCTACTGTACCGCCTTTTACCTGAATTTATTTTAGCGCTAACTTTTCCCGTAGACATCATGCTTAATTTGGAACATCATTAATTTTCAACAAGTCGTAGTGAGCTCTGCGAGTCATCTTCTAAACGTTAAAGTGAAAATACTTTAGTGTACATACAGTCTGTCAAATAAAAAGCAAGAATGTTGTGTAATATTAAAATTTCTTTCCGCTGATTCATACACTTTCAGTTGAACGTGTTTACAAAAATGTTAACATCAATAATATTTCCTTTTTAACAGTTTTTAAGTACTTTGACCCGCTTGTGGGTAGGGCAAATTTACCCCTGTTCTCGTACTTTCAAACAAAAAGATTGATTTGTGAAATGTGGGGTTTCTTCTCTTCCTCAATATTGAAAGCACATCATCCATTTTGGTCCAAAATTGAAAGGACCAGCCATAGAAAAAAGTACAATATTCTTTTCGAGCTTCTCACTAGCATTTTTTATTATCGGTCAACGTTGAGGGATCTCTGTTCTCGGTTTTATTTGAGTACAAAAATTTTGGACAAATAGGTACATTTGTATTTGTAAGGAATGAAATTTTTTTTTTTTATATCGGAATAATAGTTAATAATTGCTATAAAAAACAAATACCAGACAGCTTATAGTTGTGTACTTGTGTCAGAAAGATGTTGTCAAACAAAGTACTCAAAATGATCTTAATTTCGTTTTTTTACTCCCTTCCAGTTGGCCGATTGTTCTGATATTTGGTACATACCTATAATTCGGACAATCATGTCATATAAATCAATAAAACTGTTTGATTTGCTCTTAATACGAGAGCTTTAAGATCATTTTGAAACTTCGTCATTAAGATAATTTAAGATGCTGAATGTACACTGTTGCATACATTGATATAATATTGTTAATTTAGTTGCACAAGCACTTGTAGCATGACTTAAAAATTAATATTACTGATTGAAAAAAAAAAACTACATCTTAGTGAACTTCCAAAATCACGAAATCCGCGCCATCGAAATTCTGAGTAATTCTAGATATGAATTTGAATGAAAACGGAAATTATTTTTGGTGGAAAAAATCTAACTGGAGATAATGAAATTCCAACGAATGAAATCTTAGTGGGTTTCAATCCTTAATTCCAGTGATCCCATCATAATCAATGTATCAATCATATGTAGGTATGTATTTAATATTTGAAAAAAGTCTAGTTCTAACTTCGACCCCACGAATAGTGTAAGTATCTATGCTGTGGCATAAGTACGAAATCAGAAGAAGAATTAGGCTCCATGTCTTCGAGGTGGAAATTCGGATGTAGCCAAGACTTACTGAGGTGATGATGATTTATATAAATCTGACTACTTATGCTTGACACAAAACTAATCATCCATTTTGATGGACAATCTTAAAATTCTTATTTATTATCTACTAGCTTTTGCCCGCGGGTCCGCCCGCGTGGATGTCGGTTATCGCGACCAAACATAGCCTATGTCCTTTCTCATGGTCTAATCTACCCCTATACCAAATTTCATCAAAATCGATTCAGTGGTTTAGGCGTGAAAGCGTAACATACAGACAGACAGACAGAGTTACTTTCGCATTTATAATATTAGTATGGATTCATAGTCTTATACAGGGTGATTTTAAAGTCGTTTCGGGTAAAAATAATTTGGGCACAGTTTCGAAAGCAAAATCATCTGGAAGTATTAATTTGGCGAAAGATTTTTTTTTAAAACCCCATACATTTTTCCTTTCACCTGAACATTATTCCAATACATTATCAAAAAAAACCTTTTTAACCAAATTAATACTTCCAGATGATTTTGCTAACGACACTGCGCCAAAACTCTTTTTATCCGAAACGTCGAAAATATAAGTATACTAGCTGTCCCGGCGAACTTCGTACCGCCAATTTTTCCCTGCACCCGTGGCGTCAGATCCCGTTCCCGCTGCACCATTTAGGGGGATGAAAAATAGATGTTGGCCGATTCTCATAGATACCGGATAAGCACAAAAAATTTCATCAAAATCGGTCAAGCCGTTTCGGAGGAGTATGGCAACGAAAACTGTGACACGAGAATTTTATGTATTAGATGTCGCTTATAGCTCGTCATGGTAGGCCCACTTATATATCTAACTCCCCGCCTAAAAAATCACTAACGCTTACGAGTCTCAAGTTCATTGACCTAACAATTTTCACTTCCCTTACTAGAATACAATATCCTTGTCGACTCTATTTAATATCAGTCTTAGACAAACAATATTGTTATGATTTACTTGCGTCACAAAAAATCTTTTAGTCTACATGAAGCTTGATAAATGTATGAATTATGTAGGTTATATTACCTAACGTATAAGCTTTATTGCGTGACATAAAACGCAAATAAAGTGAAATGGCGGAAGTACGTAGTATGTGTACAATGTACATGTTCAAGATATTATACTATTGTCTACTAGAAATCACGTAATAGTTTGTAAACTTTGCTAGTATATCTTTATTCCATTAGAGAATATATCTAAGGCCCATATTCTAGAATGACACTCAGCCTGAATAGCGATTTATCTGAGGACAGATTGTATAGGCTATTGCCTATCCATACTAATATTATAAATGCAAAAGTAACTCTGTCTGTCTGTCTGTATGTTACGCTTTCACGCCTAAACCACTGCACCGATTTTGATGAAATTTGGTATAGGGGTAGATTAGACCATGAGAAAGGACATGACTATGTTTGGTCGCGATAACCGACATCCACGCGGGCGGAGCCGCGGGCAAAAGCTAGTATAACATATTTGTTAAACTATCAATCTGTCTCTATACAATCTCTACTCAAATAAATCGCGATTCAGGCTGAGTGTCATTCTAGAATACGGGCCTAAGTCTTGCACTGGAGTCCGAGGTCCTTTCTACTACATTGAATGGATGTACTTTGACTTTACGGTACTACTTTGAGTATTCGGTCCAACCGTCCAGTCCCGAAAGGATAGCCTACGCCATAGCGTCAACCGATAATCAGCAACTTCTGATGAGGCGCAGTTGGGCCCCGAATGTGTTATGGAGCACTTCTTTCACACCCCGGGGAACACTGTAGGTACCATCTCCGGTTTCGAGTTACCAACCGTAACGGTGATTGGAGGAGGTTTTGTCGGAAACAAACCAACTATATATATACTAGCTTTCGCTCGCGGCTCCGACCGCGTGGATGTCGGTTATCGTATAGCCTTTGTGTTAATACAGGGTGTCAGCTAACTCCTAACGATTTTCATTAAAATCATTTAGTGCTTTCATGTGAAAGAGTAATAAACATTCATCCGTCCATACTTACAAACGCGTTTATAATATTAGTAAGATTTTTTGTATCTAAGTACATCTTAATAAAACAAAAAATATACTGTAGTTTAATAGTAATACGAATTTTACTCTTGGTATAATATTATAAAAACCGATTAAATGTGAAGGACCCCCAGGACCGATAGACCAAATAGATGGCATAAATTCTTATGCTATTGGGTCATGCCAAATATACTGCTATATAGTATTTCCTTACAGAGACGATCCCATAACCCTGGCTTGGATTGACAAAATTTTTGCAATGCCCCATTTTCTATTTGGCTGTAAACTGGCGTAACCGTCGAAGCGCGAGTCTGATTCGCACTTAACCAGTATTTTTTTTTACATTGAGGAATGATGCCTTGTCATTGTCACCGCTTTCACATTATGAAAACTTGTCCAAGGAAAACAAAGTTCCTAAAGGTTAATGACCCGTTTTCTTTATATTTTATTCACACCTTTCTCTTTATATGGACAGTTTTATGGGACACTAGGAATACCTACGTGTGGCTAGCAGTAAACAAAACATGGAAAAGAATTCTGACGTTTTTTTTTACGACATGGATGATGTTGTACTTAGACTGTAACTATTGTTTTTATGAGTGGGATTTTTATTCTGTTTCTAACAACATGAAAGGTCTATTATATACCAGTGACCCTTCTGCAGGATTAAGGCATCTTGGAGACGTCGAATGGTAGAGTATAACTGTTCTTACAGGGTCGGTAGCACGAGTTTAACTCCCTGTTGCACACGTCGATACGCCATCGTAACCATTTTCCATCAGGTGGGCCATATACTTATATGCCACCTAAGTAGTATAAAAAAAAACTACTCGAATGGCCCCATAAAAAAAAACCTAATCCGTAAGATACACCTGATGATTTATGAACAAGATTCTGATCAGGGTTTTCCTCTTGCAGTTGAGAGGCCTGATGATAGTTACTGCAATCAAATTAAAACTAATCAGACCCCGGGCTCTGAGGGGAGAATCTCGTATGTAACCAGGAATGAAATATAAATACTGATGATGACTTTTATGAGTTGTTCTAATTTTTTGAAGCATTAAGTATACTAAGTATACAAATCGAATACATCAGGAAAAATTAATCTCTCGGGCCTAGTTGGTTAAGGTATTCCCCTGTAAGGGTGAGATTGCGGGTTTGAGTCCCGCCCGAGAGATTATTTTTTCCTGATGTTTTTGATTTTTAATCGATTTGTTTAATAACTATTTGTTTAGTCTTGTATTTCTCAGAAAATTTGAACTTGCGAAGTTCTTAATAGAGAAGGGGTGAGGTCGATAAAATCCACGAGTTTTAGAGTTGCTATTCTTCGTATCATCGACGGCCTCTCATCAATAGGTCGGACCTAAACCTTCTACCACAGAAATATGGAAAAATGTACACTAATCATCAATTTTTATATCATATTTTTCGTTACTCAAATTTTGCCCTATTATTCTTAACTGATCTAAACTAACAATCAAGGCGAATAATGCATGCAGGAAACATTAAATACGAACGTGTGCTGAATTATCGATGATGGGAGGGAAACATCGATTATCGTACCTTGGTCGGGTGTGGTAGGAGTATATGTTGTCTAATTTCTGCAACACGAGCAGCCGCACAGCGCGGTTTAACAAGTCTGGATCGACGCGATCTTCGTCCGCAACGTCGCGGCGGTCGATCCTGCCAATATATCGATATCGATGTAACAATTGCTCACATCACTACTCAACACGGCCAAGATACGATAGCTTTTGTTCCGTATCAAATGGGTAAATTCTAAAATATTTCAAGGACAGGCATTATTTAAATGTTACTTAGATTTTGAACGAGATTTGGTAATGCTTATGGATAGATTATGTCACTAAATTCGTCCTCGTATACCTGTTTATCCATTTAGAACAGATAATCCAAGGAATTTAGACGTAAAATCCTATCTTTACGAAGCGTTCATGAATTTATCTTGAGATCATTTGCATACGCAGTCTCTCAGAGCCTGTCACTTGAGCAGAAACACATATAAAATAACATTACTGGTACAAGAAACTTCAATACACTGAAGTTTTTATAGTTTAACACATAAACTGAGGCTACTTTTATTTGGGCTGTAGCTAGTTTGGGTTATAATAGGAAAGACGTATCATGAATAATACATGAAGCTTCTATAATATCAAGATGTAGCCACATAAGGTTACATTATTCAATTTGAACTGAGTAAGTGTGCCGTAGCAACTTCCGAAGTTAGCATATAATCATTTGGAATATTTCAAATTATTCTGTGTTATTTGAAATAATAACCATTTCATGGGACTCACGTACAGATTTCATTAAAATAACATGTCATAGTTTTTTTTCATGAGGTGATCATGGATATCGGAAAATGTAATATCATTTATTTTCTTATTCTTGTATCTATATCACAAAGGTTGGCTGGTAAAAAAACTCTCATAGAGATAAACTCGTCTTTGTAAATTATTTTATGTTAATTGTATTTTTATTTTATATACATAACATAAACTCACGCCTGTATTCCCCGAAGGGGTAGGCAGAGGTGCTAGCACCCACATTTCGCCAGTTTATGTTTAGGTCCCAATGTAATAGGTGGCGAGCCTATTGCCATTAACCGGGCACTTATAAACCTGCGATAAATACACACATAACTTCGAAAAGCATCGAAAAGTCATTGGTGTGAGCCATGGTAAACCTGGGATCGAACCCGAGACCTCGTCTCAGCAGTCCATTACCCATACCACTAGGCTTATTTTACTTGTGTAATAATATTTCTATAACCTGTCTATTCCGGGTACAATAAAGTATTAAGAGAACATTCGTTTGGATATGAAACATTATTTAATTTTCAGGAGTTTTGCAGTATTTTCACTAACGTATGAACTTGGGTAAGTATGTGCACAATTGACTTTCAACGCATTCAAATTAATAATGTCGAAGGCGAAAGCGACAAACAGAGAAACATTGCATAAATTTCTTTAGAGTAACAGCATAGTCAAATTGAATTATATTATGTAAAAGAGAATATTCTAAATTGTTAAAATATTAAAGGACTTTGAAAGACAACACAAGTTTTGACATTTTATGCCTTCGGGAGTCATGTTGGCATTAGCTAGTATCTGTTACATCATTTTAGGGTTCTAAAGTGGCAGCCCATCAAAATACATTAAACCATTGCTGAAAAAATACGAATAGGTATCTTCACCTCATCTCATCCGCGGGGCGTCGTCGTACAAAGTGACTAACGGAAAAATACGCAGACGATATCTACCTAAATTCTATATAAATATTTCACACAACGCTATCCAGACCCATGGCAAGCATAGCTTAACTAGCTTGGGTTATGGAATCTAGAATGCTAGAACTTAGAAACTTTTTTTTGTTAATACATACATATTATACATAGAACACCAAGACAAATGAAAATACCCATATTCATTCATACAAATATTTGCACTGAGCGGGGATCGAACCTGCGCCTCCTGCGTAGCATAGCAGTCGCGTTCTCTCACCGCCACGCCACAGAGGCTGTCTCACGAGAGAAGGAAAACTCGAAATAAAACCCTGTTCCAACCCGTCTGGTCAGCGTGGAAACATTAGGCTGAAGCCTCCCAACATTCGAACCGGACGTCGGAGGTCGCAGAACGACCTCCGTCCTCCATGAGCGCTGACCTGGGCGTGACCGGCGGAGCCGCCTGTCACCCTAGCAGAAGCAGGCCGTGGCGGCGGCGCAAAGTGCGTCTCCCCGTAACCTGGGGCTAGATGGGGACACTGTGGCCCCCACAACCCGAAGGGGGCCATCTCGAAAGAGATGGTCCTGGGTCTGCTGGGGTGCGAGAGATACGCTTTTGGCAATATCACCTCCGGCAACCAAGGACCCAAGACGGCGTGCGTTTTAGTCGGTTCGAGTCCGACATAACCACCTCCACCGGCTCCGTGGGGATTTATCGCACGATAAAAAAAAAACAAAAAAAGCCTCCCAACATTGGGAGAGGCCTTAGTCCAGCAGTGGACCGCGATATATATTTTTTTTATACAGGACACGTCAATTTGACTTCACCTCGCCTGATGTTAAGCTAAAGGCAAAGTCTCGAAAAGAGGGTCACCATCGTAAACATTTACCATGTCAACAGTGGTGGCACTCAGCTTGACGGCCTCATTAGATGCCTTTTCACGCCCCGCTTAAAGGACCCGGGACTGTAGGAAGAAGGAAACACGTGAGCTGACAGGGAGTTCCAGGTCTTAGAGGTACGGCATAGGAATGAGTCACTGAAACGCTTGGTTCTAACAG
The DNA here is from genome assembly GCA_914829495.1 of Eilema sororculum. Classification (NCBI taxonomy): domain Eukaryota; kingdom Metazoa; phylum Arthropoda; class Insecta; order Lepidoptera; family Erebidae; genus Eilema; species Eilema sororculum. The sequence goes on along the minus strand of OU618545.1, from coordinate 5,822,701 downwards.
GTATACTCTGCACCGTATATGGATAGGCTACTTGATTTTATTTGTATCTATTAGATACAGATCAATGGTTTCTTTATCTTGGTAATCTAACACTGACTTGTGACAGTTATTTTATACTACTTAGACAAGCACACGGCATACTAAACCTGATGGTAAATGGTGACCGTGGTCTAAAGACGTATGCATCACTTGGGCATCACATAAATATGTGATGCCGACCTTATAAGCCTTCCTTGAAGAACCCCATATATTGTAGTAGTAAAGAATTATTAATAAAACTAATATCTATCAGTTCACCTGACAAATATTAAGTACGTATTATACAGTCAGCGTCATAAATATTCTATTCATTTAAATTGTATTAATATCCGAACTAAACGTGTGTACCAAATATCAGAAAAATTTGTCAACAGGAAGGGGGTAAAAAAAGGAATTATGATCATTTTGAGCGCTTTGTTCGTCAACATCTTTCTGACAACATATTATGTGTGTCAAAATACATGTGTTTTTTTAATCTATTTAGATTGTTTATTTTGTAATTTTATCATGATGCATTACATTACATGCTGTAGGTATATACGCATGTAAGACGTCATAAAAGTCACACCTCTCCGAGACTTTGCCTTTAGCTTAACATCAGGCGAGGTGAAGTCAAATTGATGTGTCCTGTATAAAAAAATTAAAAAAAACAAAACCTTCTCGATTAAATGAAATAATAGTAGAGTACTCTACTATTACGAAAGACAAATTTTCATTTAATCGAGGAGGTGTGACTTTTATGACGTCTTACATGCGTATATACAGCATGTAATGTAATACATCATGATAAAATTACAAAACAGTACAATCTAAATCGTAGATTAAAAAAACACGTGTATTTTGACACACATATGTTATCGGCAATAAACGTTTTTGTACAAGTATATTATCATCCACTATCACTGAGTTTTAAGTAAACAATACACATCACTTAACACAATCGATTGTAGATATCGAATGATAACTCGGATAAACGTTAACAGTCGAATACATCGCGTAATTAGTATGACACTCGAATCATTCATTATATGGTGCAACCAACCGTTAATGTAAACATAGAGGTTTAGTTTAGTCTATCGTAATCCTATCGTACTAAAGCGTTGATAACACTGGGCTAGTTTATATGCTACAAGCCACCGAGTACGCGTACAGCTCCGTGTCATTTAGCTGTTATACAGGGAGTTACAGAAAGGTGTGGTCATATTCGGGGGACGCATTACGTGCGATATCCATACTAATATTATAAATGCGAAAGTAACTCTGTCTGTCTGTCTGTATGTTACGCTTTCACGCCTTAACCACTGAACCGATTTTGATGAAATTTGGTACAGGGGTAGATTAGACCATGAGAAAGGACATAGGCTATGTTTGGTGCGATAACCGACATCCACGCGGGCGGAGCCGCAGGCAAAAGCTAGTAAATAATATTATCGGTGAGAGTATCAAATCTGATTTACTTGCTATGACGTAGAAAAATAATTTTCTTTTTTATCGACCATGTGTACAAGCTGTTTTTGAAAAATACATCTATAGGTACTATTATATAATTGTAAATTGGAAATGTTTGTTCGCGATGGACGCAAGAACTGCTGAACGGATTTTAATGCGGTTTTTTTATTAGAAAGGTCTTGATGAGACTTATCTTACGTTTGTTTGATTGCAGTCGGTTGAGTAGAACCGGATATTATTATATCCCGGGTATAAGTTGCTGTGGGTCGCGGTCACGGGATCAGTTTTTCTGTGACCCTGGTAAATTTGCATGAAATACCTAACAGGCTCACATAGATTTAAAAAGAACTTTATCTGGGTCGCGGGAACAGGAGCAGTGTGTCATAAACCTTTCTATTCTGAACTTAACGCGGACGAAATCGCAGGCAAAAGCTAGTAGGTAGATAATATACTGTATGTATGATTTGAGATTGACATGGTCATTATTATTAATAGTGTAACACTCACCGGGATTATTACCATGTTCATTATTTTTATTCGGTAACCGATATTTCGGCGCTGTTTCAATCATGGAGTAATAACTAACTCGGCGGTCGTCAGTACACCGTGATCATTGCGCTTCAAACAGCGCTGAAATATCGGTTACGAATAAAAATAATGAACATGGTAAATAACCCGGTGAGTGTAACACTATTAACAGTACATATACTCGCCTAAAAGGCAACCTGAAAGAATTTGACAGATAGGTGATGGAATGAGCATTTTGCTCGTCTGGATAAAACCAAAGTTTAGTGAAATACAACATACATACATACATATACTAACGCCTGTGAATCTCGAATATGAATTTCGGTCCCACGTAATAGGGGGCCAGCCTATTGCCGTCAAGAAGATACTTAGTCATGGGCAGTATGTTTCAGTCAGATGGAGCTTTGAAGTCGGCTTCTGAAAAACTGCTTGAAAAATAGAAAACCGGACTAATTTTCTCGCCATGCACTGACGTATTGTAAGTTAGGTAACCAGTGTGTCATCGTCACTGCTAGTGTATAAATTGAGGGCATCTTTGCGTTTTAGAAGTTTCAGCTCGCTACTGAGTGGAGAGCAGTTGTTATCGATACGCTCTCTCGTTCACTCGCTACTCGTAAACTAACCCAGTACGAGAGTAAAAAAAACAGAACAAACTAGCAAGTTATTAGTTTTATTATATCTTTTCTAAATAGTGTCCATTTACATCAATAAAATAAAATAAAATTTTCTCGCTTTAAATTCATGCTGACGTGACACAGACAATTTTTTATTTGCCGCCAAATCGTAAACAAATGACAAATGAGTAGAATACAAATTTTAATACAATAATATTGGCAAAGAGTTCCATATTCAAAATTTGAACTTATTTTTTTTATTTCGTTTAAAGTGGCCAGTTCTAATAACTTTCAATGTTGCCCTCGTATCACCGAGCCTTAACGCGAGTGGTTACGTTCTATGTTGTTAAACCGAGTTTATTTCCTTGTTAGCTTTTCGATTATATTTATGATTGTACGTGATGTTTTGTAAGTACTATGATAATGGGTGTGGAAGTAATAATACATTTATATAATATTGTCAATATTGATCCATGGTTTATAGGATTAGCCAAATAATATACAAACAACTGAGTAAAAGACTCATAAAATATTATAGACGTTTCATCATCATTGGATACGAACCGAATTACGAAGTAAAATTTTATTGAGAAAATTATATTGAAACTAGCTTTTGCCCGCGGCTCCGCCCGCGTGGAAGTCGGTTATCGCGACCAAACATAGCCTATGTCCTTTCTCATGGTCTTATCTACCCCTATACCAAATTTCATCAAAGTCGGTTCCAGTGGTTAAGGCGTGAAAGCGCAACATACAGACAGACAGACAGACAGACAGACAGAAAGAGTTACTTTCGCATTTATAATATTAGTATGGATTGCATGTTCATATGAAATGTGCAAGTTCACTAAAACACTGTACTATTGCTATCCGCTTCTTGAAAAAAAAACTGAACTTTAATAAATGGATAACTAACATCTAAAAAACTTTGTAACACCCTTTACATACTCGTTCTCAGAAATCAATTATCTTCATGACGATTGGTCAAGTTTTCTCTATTGCAAAGGATAAGAATGGAATTCATAACGTAATACATTGACTAGTATGGAATAATTCACTTGAAACTTGTCCGATGAAATTTATACTTGAAACTAACTATAACAAGGTTGTAGGTACCATTGAAACGATCCTTCACCCGACCTTTACATACTATTGTATACAATATAATAACAGTTACGTGCAGCATGAATAAACTATAGATAGACCAATACAAAATGTCCAAAGAACATCATCATAACCGACCTCCATTCCTAGTGACCCCAGAGTTCCCGTATTCCTTATTTCTACAATTCGATCTATTTACTTACTACATTCATTCCTACATTAACGTGCGGTCCATGGCCCATGAGCGCGGGCCTAGGGGTGACAGGTGGAGCCACCTGTCACTCCAGTAGAAGCAGGCCACGGCGACGGTGGAAGCGCGCCTTCCCATTCCGGGGGCGAGCTGGGGACACCGTTGTTCCCCCTCCCGAGGAGGGCTAGACCGTAAGGAATGGCCCTGGGTCAGCCGGGGTGCGAGGGATATGTCGATGACAACCTCACCTCCGGCCTAGCACCACGACCCACAGTGGGCTGGCGGTTTTAGTCGGTTCGAGTCCGACATAACCTCCCCTTCCGGCTCCGGCAGGGGGGATACCGAGGGGATTTCCGCACGAAAAAAGAAAGGTGGGGCTTGAACCCACAACCTAAACCTTACAGGGGACGGTCTTTCAACTGAGCTACATTTTTTCCTGATGTAGTCTAAAAGTTAGCATACTAAATGTTATAAAAATTTCATTCAATCGGATGGAACAACCCTATCCCTTAGTCGTCTTTTACGATACCCACAAGAAGAGATGTCTCTCTGATGATGTGCGCGGCCCTATTCTACTCCCCCACTACACTTGCGCCAGAGGTGCAAAAGCGAAAATTTTTAGAATCGTAATCATATATTTGTGTATTATTTTAGTAGGTACTGATTAAAATGACAACCATAAATTTCTTTCCAAGTCAATTTACTTTTTCCGGAAATAGAAACAGATTTCATCCCACAATCATTTATGGGACTTTACAATCAAAACTAAATCGTAATATTATCCAACCGTTCAATTTCCGATAACGTCCTCTTTCTTCTTTTTCCATCCTATTAGTTTAATCTCGTTTGTCAGTAACCCCATTTCATTTTTGTGAATGAATACTTCCAAAATGTCGATGGGATTGTGGGTAAATTTTGTTCATCAAAGCATCTTTCTCTAGAAACCGTGAAATCAAACAATTCATTTAGCTAACTATTGACTATTTTAGGTTAAATGTCATATGGTCTTCTACACTATATTGAATATTTTTTTGGTATATTTGTTAATTTCTGATTAGAATCGGAAGAACAGTTTACTGGTTTAAATGCTAAAAGACCAGATGCAACTACTAAATATAATGTTCTGAACAAAAAATTGCAAAAGGATATAAAATTCAACATGTTTCTTTTGAAGAGGAGAAAGAGAATTTAAAATTTCATCCACCTTTGAAGATTTTGCCCTTATTTAATCAATTAATTATATTCTTATCAAATGTAACCATGCAGTAAGTCTTTAAACATAAAATGAAACACTTTGGCACAAATACCAAGTATTATCCTGTTTGACACGCAAGTAAGTGATTAGTACCACCTTATGATATATATTCACATTGGTCCGATGGGACATTTTTTTATTGTTTAATTTTCATGATAAGTGCCTAAAACCATCAAGTTCCGTATATTTGAATAATACATTAAATAGAGAAATTAGTCTTAGAAAGTATGAATGTATAAATTGTGCGTTTACTTATTCATAAACCACTTCATAAGTGTATAATCAAGTACGAAGTGGAATACTTTTAAGATGATTCTATTAGCCCGGGGCTTGTTGGCTTATATATAAGAATCGATGTTTTACGAAGCTTAACCAAATAAGAAACAAAAGAACTTCAGTACTGAAACCTTCCTGATTATTTTCTTCAAAATTATATCTCTAAATAATTCACGTTCCTTCTAGCGTTATAATCTTCCCTCAAATACAGTTCATAGTAATCCAACAAGTAGATACTTTCCGAACTATTTCAAAGTGACAAATGCCAAACTGTAATCCGAATACGATGATTCTCATCGTATCTTGCCTTTGAAGTGTACCCGTTTCTAGTGCCGAAAAATAACCCAATATTTATTCATAAGGTCTCATTTATTTTCATTTGCTTTATAAGGACATCTATCGATGTATTTTCTATAACAAATCGGATCAGATACTCAAATATAAAAATGAAATCTCTATATTCCTCAGTCATACGATCAAAAGGTCGTACGCAAAACATATATATTGGTACTTTGTAAGGACACAGGAAACGTTTCTATGGTGATTTTTTCCGAGTCATAAGATATATTGTATATACCTACACCATAATCATGTTAGTTCCCGTTAACATCTATCTATCTATCTATATCTATCTATACTATTATATATTTGTAAATTGGAAATGTTTGTTCGCAATGGACGCAAAAACAACTGAACAGATTTTGATGCGGTTTTTTTTATTAGAAAGGTCTTGATCAGACTTAAAATCTTACGTTTGTTTAATTGCAATCAAACAGACGTAAGATATAGGTTGTTGTGGGTCGCGGTCACGGGATCAGTATTTCTGTGACCCTGGTGCATTGGCATTAAGTACCAGGCTCACAGAAATTTTAAGAAACTTTATCTGGGTCGCGAAAACAGGAGCAGTGTGTCCTCAACCTTTCTATTTCGAACTTAGCGCGGAGGAAGATAGCGGTCAAAAGCTAGTTACCTAGTAACTATATTAGAAGTTCAATGGTTGTTAAAGCAAAAAAGAAGCATTATAATAAATCAAAAGGAGTAGACTGATTGTGTAAAAATGTTAATAATTTTCATTTTTCACATCTGTCGGCCGTCCCACGACGGATCAACATTTTGTCGTTTCATTTTCTGTACACTAATAAAAATATAACCATTTTATAAAAGACTAGCTGTTGCCCGTGGCTCCGGCCGCGTGAGTCGCCATAAAAATTGCCTATGTTCTTTCTAAGCTCCAATCTATCTGTGTACCAAATTTTATCAGGATATTTTCAAAAATGTCGATCTTTCATCTCTAGCCCCTCTAACCCCAATAAAAGGTAGCCTATGTCCTTTCCCAAGTCTATCTCTGTACCAAATTTCATCAAGATCAGATCCGTAGTTTAAGCGTGAAAGCGTAACATACAGACAGACAGAATTACGTTTTATTTATAATGTTTATATTTTTATGGAATATGGATTCAGCCCAAGTACCGTAGTAAGTTTTCAATTCTTTATGAATAATTTGACTTTTAACTCACCTCCGTGTACCTATTTCAGATTAAGGCGGCTTAATGGATAAGATCAACCGTAATCTTCATATCTATACTACTATTATATAATTGTAATCTATACATTGAAATATTTAAAAATTATTTGTATTATGTTATATTTACTATTAGGTTTTGCCCGCGGCTCCGCCTGCGTGGATGTACCCATTCTACTAAAGCTAAACCACTTTAATGTCAGGTGCAATCACTGCACATGACATTAAATTTTAAACTTTATTTCTATTTGCCTAAAGTTCAAAATGAAAACAGTTTCATTACACTTTTTTAATTATTCTGCAAAAGTCATTTAATTTTGAACTTTAACCGCATCGCTTTATAATCTATTAATTAATGCAGTTTTTTATAGTGGTGGTGGCACCACTGTGGTTTGGTTTTAGCAGAATCAAGGCCCAGGGTGTCAGCTAACTCATCTGTTTGTCAGTTATGAACGCAAAAAGTGAACAGATTTTAATGTGGATTTTTTTACCATATATTTGATAATAATCGATTGAGTAGAACTCAAGTTTATATTAAAAGTGGCCAAAAGGAGTGAAGCCGCGTGCGTAAGCTAGTGATGAATAAAAAAGTAGTCATGTCGCACTTTATGCAACATGTTTTTGAAATCTCATTGTAGAGGATAACAAAACCCTTTATTTAAATTCTCCGCGACGTCAAGTAACTAAGTATTTTTAACAAAGAAATACTTTATTGTTATACAGCAAAAGAGTTTCAAAGCTTTTTGAAAATACTCCAGTATTACGCCACCGTTCACTGAAATTTGCATAGTTTTTCACTGTAAAGTGGCTGTACATAGAAACGGAGTCGTTATCAATTAACTTTTACTCTGAAAACATTTACGTGCTGATGCTGAAGCTGCAGAGCTGCTCTTGCGTAATCACCATTTCTTTTGGTCATGTCTCCGGTACTACCTAACCAATTGCAAATAATCATACGGCAGATTTCAGGTCTGATTAACTTTCTAATAAAAAAAACTTTATCAAAAGCCGTTCAGTCGTTTTTCCATCCATTGCGAACAAACAATGCTTACAATCTTTTTTGTGCAGTTTATATATTGTTTAACAATGCTTAAATTACACTTAGTTTGATTAAAATGGTTCTCAATCTCCTCGAATGATACTACTCTCAAGCCCCACTTATGAACTTGAATCACAAGAAAACACGTGAGCTGTTGTAAAAAACTAATCTTTATTGTACGACCAAGAACAGAGGTGCTGTGGTATTTTGTAGAAAATGGAATTGCTTGCACCATGTATGGATATGGCAACCTCATCTCTTCACGGGTAAAATTAATTGAACGAGATCACGGAACACTGGTCATTTTAAAGGCAGTTAAGTACAATTTAAGTACCAATGTATAACTTTGAGAAATTTGTGGTATAAATATCAGGAACGAAAAAAATCTTTATACACAATATTAAAAAGTATATCTGTTCAGTGTTACTATTAAAGAAAATGGTCTGACCCTTTGGGAAATCATATTTCTGCAATGTCTTTGACTTCTCACAATGGGCTTTATTTGCACTGTGTGTGAAACATTATTTGTATATTCTATTGTACTGAAGAAATCGGGTGGAATCGTCATAATATTAACAAGTCAGTATATTGGATATGTTAATATATGAAGGGTACAATGACAGTCGAATGTTTAATAGTAAAGAGGAATACAATAGAATTGTTGTTATATTGTGTTTATTTTATTACTTACTAGCTTCTGCCCGCGGTTGTCGGTTATCGCGACCAAACATAGCCTATGTCCTTTCTCATGGTCTAATCTACCCCTATACCAAATTTCATTAAAATCGATTCAGTGATTTAGGCGTATCATACAGACAAATAGACAGACAGCAGAGCTACTTTCGCATTTATAATATTAATATGGATTTGGTGGTGAAACGCGAGCACGGGTTGATGACAAGTGATACCTATTACCATTATCTTATGTAAAATAGGTTTCCAGCCTTGGCTGATTGGAGAATTGAACCCTTCATAATTGCCCACAAATTTATGGACAGTATTATAACAACTAGACCAGTGACGTTTTCTGTTGTAAGTTAAAATAAAAATGATTACTACTCAACATTTTATTTAGGATTTAACAAAAAGGTTAAACTTTGAGACACAAAAAAAGAACTCTAAAAAACTTGTAATAACCGAATTTATAGATTAAAGCCCCTGCAAACTGCAGATTACCTATCGGCTGATAGATTCCAGAAGTATCCCCTTTTCAGCAAAACAAGAAACAAAATCCGTTCATAATTGGCGTTGTGCTTAATTGCGTAACAAACATAAAAAAAAAACCCGATTAAATTGAGACCCTACTCCTTTTTTAAGTCAGTTAAAAACATAAAAGAAACTAATTGATATATAAAGCGTATCGATCTATCAGTTGACTGATCAATTTAGACCTAAAACCTTTCATATTGGTAATAACAACATTATGTCAGCCTTTCAAAAATAATAATCAACAACACAATGTGATTTATGAATGAACTAGACAAGACATTAACGACCTTTTAGTCACTACAAACATTTATAACGTAGTAATTATGGATATTATTTAAGTAACGTTTGTTTGTGTCTCTCTGTTAATTTTAAGCCTACATAGGACAGAAATAACTTCTAACCTTTAATACAATATCGGACTTCAGCCAAATATAGTTAGACTGAAAGAAACAGACCCTGGAATAAGAAGTGATAGCTGCGGATATGACCAGGATTAACGCTCACTAGGATAAAGAGAAGACTGTCCGCAGCTCTCCCCGTAAAATATTGCTCTAGTTACCGCATCCCTCAAGAAGCTATTTCTGGGATACCTACAACCTATACAACATTCTTTGACAATCTAATGAAATCTTCTAAATAACCTGCTTTTCTCTTTGTTTTATAGTATATGTAAATATGCTTCGCTTTTTAGTGAAAAACAAGATATGCTTATTGCATACTTAACTGTCTACCGTCCATGTACATAAATCATCATTATTACTACATGTGAAAACTTATAACTAGCCATCTTTTTTTACAATTTGTTTCTACTCTGTATTCTAGCTGTTAGTTTTTCTGAAAGAATAAAATAAAAAATAAAATAAAATAAAAATACCTACTTTTGATTTGAGTTACTCGTAATTAATAAACTGTCTCTGTGCTATATACCTACATCAAATATTCGAGCGTGATGCCTCACAAATTATCAGCCCACCCTAACTCTCACATTCTAAATAATTCCAATAGTATAAGATTATGTTAGATGTGCAAGACAAGAGTATTTGCTTTCGTCTTAACTAGTTCTGTCTGCTTTTTCTTCAGTAATTTTATCGTTGTTACAACACAATCCTGTTACAAGACTATTGTTTTCACAACACCCAGGTCTTGCAATTCCGTTTCAAAGAAAATAACATAGACAGTTTACAAAGAAACTTTAAACTCAAAGTATCTTAGTTCGATTTTCTTCTAACAAGACTGTCTAAGGTTAATTCATTATGTACAATGTTATGTGTGGAGTTACTTTTGTGTATGTTCATAGATTACATGGTCTTATGGAAGCAAGTACTACGTGGAACCGTAGAATCCTAGAATTTTTGTTATTTATATTCCAATCTATTAGTTACTTAACTAAAGCTAAACAATCTTGTAGTGACTTTTTATGAAAACATATACTAAACAAATAAACTAGGGTAACCGACTGGATAACTTGCGGTTTTAGTCGGTTCGAGTCCAACATAACCTCCCTTTCCGGCTCCGGTGGGGGAGGTATCCAAGGGGATTGCCGCACGAAAAAAAAAGAATAACTAGGTAGTGTTTGAATGGAATTTTATAGCATTCATTATGCTAACTATACAATTCGATTACATCAGGAAAACTGAATTACTCATGTGGGGCTTGAACCCGCGACCTTTCCCTTACAGAGGGAATGCTGTTTCAACTGACCTACTGAACCACACTTGAATCCACCGTCGCCTTAAAGACGGATAAGAGAAGAGAAATTTGAATTGGTTCAGGTGTACTCAGTAGCTCAGTTGGAAGTAAGGGAAAAACGCGGATACAAGCTCGTACTTGAGTAATTTTTTATTCTTGATGTAATTGAATTTACTAACTAATGTTACAATATCTTTTTAGTCTTATAAAAAAATTACTACCTAAATAGAAAAATATTTGGAAACAGAATTTTTAAATAAATTATTTTAAAAGGAAACATCGAGATTGTTCATGTTTATTTAAGTATTTTATTTAATGGACTATAGTTATATCCTTTATCTGCGACTGTACCTTTTCCTTATAAATTTTCGTTGGCCCTTTAATTAGCATTTGCCTGATATACATGAAATATCATTTACACAGAAATTATTAGTGATTCAACCTGAAATTGATAAGTGTCTAACCATGACGCTTAATACATAATTTCTCCGTTTATAAGTGACATACAAGCGAGTGGTCTGACCTTTTCATTATAATTATATCATGGCATAACATAATAATTTTGTAACTAAATATAGAACAATGATAGACACAAGATATCTATTCGTTGCTTTTATCGTTAAAGTAAAAGTAACAAGTATAATATTCTTTATTGCACACCAAAATACACAAATTAATAGAAAAAAATCCATACTAATTTTATAAATGCGAAAGTAACTCTGTCTGTCTGTCTGTCTGTTAAGCTTAACCACTGAGCCGATTTTGATGAAATTTGGTATAGGGGTAGATTAGACCATGAGAAAGGACATAGGCTATGTTTGGTCGCGATAACCGACATCCACGCGGGCGGAGCCACGGGCAAAAGCTAATCATACATAAAATACTGTGCAATGGGCGGCTGTACTGTACAATGTTAAAATCATATCACGGAATAGAATCAACTAGTATAAACAAAGCCTATGTTTATAAAGTAAACAAGAGGACAACAACTAGCTTTAGGACATGGAAACCTTTTCCATAATACGGTCGAGAATAAATGCAAAGAAAACAGATACACATACATTTTATTTACACTAGATATTGTGACCAGAAGGCAGGAAATGCTTTGTGGAAAATGTCAGTTTTGTTACGAGGATATTTTTTTCAATTATTGAAATAAAACCACTTTTTACGGATTCTATTGCGATATATTTGTTATTATTTACTTTGAAACCCCCGTTTCGGCTGCTTTTCGGCAGCCATGATTCGTAAACTTTAGAAAATATCATATTTTTCAATTAGTTCTTTTTAAATTAAAATGTATTTGCTTATAATACGATAGAATTGAATTATGAAGTAATTTAGAAATAAATTGAATAGGATATAAAAAATAATATAGGAGGAGGGGGAGGTATTATTTTTTATATCATAATCAATTTATCTCCAAATTGCTTCATAATTCAGTTCTACCGTATTATAAGTAAATACATTTTCCAGCCAATTTAATAACCTTACAAGTCGATTTCGTAGACAATTTTTGAGAGTATCCAGTCTCGATAGCGATAACGATGACGATCAAAGTGATATAAAGTAACTAAAACTAGTTACTAAAGTACTAAAAGTAAGTAAAGTAATGATAACTACGTAATACTTTATAGTGTTTTTGATATGTTCATTAGTCATTAAAAGAAAAAACACGTGATTAACTTGCCCAAAAACACATAGAGGTTTTGGCAAGCGCAACGACGATAATCTATCAACTGTACAGTAGTTATGCATAAATAATATGATGTTAAAATAGTGTAAGGAAAAATCTATAACGCATTTTTGACTTATCTCAAGTTTAGTAAATCTTGGCTTATTATTAGCTGAGCTTATTCTTCACTTAGTAAATTTACTAAAATATATTTTTAATATTATATTGAAAATAGCGGACCCAGCGAACTTAGTACCGCCAATTTTTTACCGCCCGCGTGGTGTCCGATTCCATTCCCGCTTCACCCTCTACTATATTAAGCATGTATTATACTTATAAGCCTTCTTCTTGAATTACTCTATCTACTTAAAGAAACCGCATCATAATCTGTAGCTTAACTTTGAAGATATAAGCATACATAGGGACATAGGGACGCGGAAAGCAACTTTTCTTTTTAGTACGTAGTGATTAATAGAAATACATTTCAACACACACGGTACGCGCTAACAATATGTACGGTGAACGCACATGTGTCTACTCCCTCGCCTTATAAATCAACTAGTTGGTGATATTATACTTCTGAAATCGGGAGGTTTAAAAAATATAATATCACCAACTAATATTAAATATAAACTAAAATCACACTTTCTGCAGACTATGTAAGATTATTGTTATTGTGTCCGCTTATATTTCGTATTTATCTGTGTACTACCTACCTTGTCAATTATATTATTTATATTAAATATAAACTAAAATCACACTTTCTGCAGACTATGTAAAATTATTGTTATTGTGTCCGCTTATATTTCGTATTTATCTGTGTACTACCTACCTTGTCAATTATAATATATAAGTAAGAAAATAACTGAATAATCGTATTGTAAGTTTAGTATGGATCTGATATTATTAATACAAACCTCAGTGGTTTATAAATACTACTATACCTTTATTTATACCTAAGCCAAGATTTACATAAGCTAAGTTTGAGTTAAGTCGAAGTATGCATTATAGATTTTATCTTAACTCATCAGTACACTTCAAATTCCACAATACTAGCGAAGCCTTAAAGCTCAGCCCTCCTTTACAAGCACACAAACAGTTTTGACCGCAGAACCAATTTAGCTGCTCGGTAATTTGCCTTTGTCAACGGCGATTTCACGACCGAACACTGTATGATTACTGAAGGATGCAACGTGAACGCCACAAGGCAAGCTGTCAGTGCAAAATTACCTACCACTCAGACCGGACAGTTTAAGCCTTCTTCCTTTGTGCCCAGCCACCGTGATTCCATGCTTCCCTGGTCATTGTTTGAGAAAATAGCAGTAAATTAATCTTGCAAACTTAGTTACGCCTTTCTCATTATCAGAAAGATATTTCTTCGTCATTTCAGGTTTGGGTTACGATTGTTTTGTAAAGATAAGTTATTCTTTTGTGCAAAGTTATTGGCGCATAACGTTTCGGTGCGAAGCACTCTGACTATAATTGTTAGCCACCTCTTAATATTGTTCTATTTACTACGTAAATAAAATACTACCGTTTTTTTTTTAAATATTAATTTTAACTTATTTATATCTTTTTGCTCATTTCTGTAAAGTATAAAAATTAGCAATATTTTTAAAAATGTGAGAAAATATTTTACATGTAAAATGGAAAAATACCTAAAAGAACTTTTAAGTTGTATCATATATTATACGCAGAAAGTCCTACAATTTTTCTCTGACTCAATATTTGAAAAGCCCGAATAGTTGTATGGAAAATAATCTAGATAATAAATAAAACGTTGACTTTCTATATCCGAGACGTATTTATAAGTAAGTATATTATATAAAGTATATACATATATAAAGTACATGTAAAAATTTAATAAATAAGAGCATCATTCTTTGAACCTTTCTCTAACTCAGTTGGGGATAGCTTTCCAGCACAGAATAGATAATAGCACTAGCGTTTCCAGTCTAACTGTGATGCGACTGAACTTCGATATTTTTCATGAAATTGCTAATCAAGATAATTGAACTTTCCTGTGATTTATTGAGCTAAATAAACAAATAGTAGACGAATAAAATTTCATGCAAATGCTTCTGTTAAATGAAATAGAAATTACTGATGAAAAAATTCAACAAACATATCGGTCGATCAAATACATAGGGAAAAAGAATCTTCTCGGCGGGACTCGAACCCGCAGTCTTTCCCTTACAGGGGGAATGCCTGACCAATTCGGCTACCGAGACACGCCCGATATGATTCAAATTTCCCATCTTATACATCTACCGATTTTCTTACGAACTATCTTTTTCCCTATGTAATTGATTTGTATAGTTAGCATACTTAATGCTGTAAAAAATTCCTTCAAATATCGGTCGATCATCGATACTGAACTCGAAATTGATAGTATCTGTAAAAATCTCCCCCACGATGCCAAACAGAGATAGCACACACTTTTTTACGATCTTACTATGACCACAGAATAGATAATAGTACTACGAGTATTACATGAGGCTAGATTTCTGCAAGTCTTGTTTAGTCTGGCTAAAACCTAATTTAGAATTCTGTATCCATACATCACTGTTATATTTCTGTTAAAATATCGAAAATGTTATATCATATGACGAATGTAATCGCTCTTTTGAAGATATCAAGTTATATACGTGTAGCTTCAGTAGTGTACCTACGTATAAACATAGATAGGTAATAATCTGCTGAGATCTCTGTGACAATGATGCAGGCTTTCATTTGTAGCTTCGGTTTGCAAGCAATTATTAAAAGAATTTATCAATTGCGTTAATCCGTGTGGTAACGGAGAAAAAATACAAGTATCACCACCCTACCTCAACCGTGGGGTGTCGTAACAGGCGACTGATGGAATAATACGCAGACGATATCACAGCGAGAGAAGAAAAACTCGAAATAAAACCCTGTTCCAAGTTCCAACCCGTCTGGATAGCGTGGAAACAGTAGGATAAAGCTGGAGGCTTTAGCCTACCGGGACTTTGGGAGATGTCTACGTCAAGCAGTGAACTGCGATAGGCTAGTTGATTGGCTGTCAAAAATTTGAATAGAAAATGTATTTTTATTTTTGCAATTGATCTGCGAAATGTTTATTTACATAAAGCAATTTGCACGAAATTCAAAATACCAAAATAAATTATAGTACCTATTATGTCTCATGGAATTATTTTCACTACTGAATACTCTTATTATAAATTTTACTGTAAATAACAATTTAATTTAGTAGGAACAGGAAAGTGCTCCCATATACTGATAATAAGTGGACAATAAGAACCTTAGAACCCAGTGAAAAGTAAGTAAATTACAACTGAAAATTTGAGCCCAAACTTTTTCAATTTCACTTTTTTCAGAACATCTTTGTAAACGCTGAAAATGAAGTAAAACTAAACAAGACTTACGATATTAAAAGTAAATTTAAATCGTTGCGTCAACAGTTCAAGGAAATGATATTAGGACCCTACTGGTTCTTTCTTCCGGCTCCGGTAGGGGAGGTATCCAAGGGGATTTCCACACGAAAAAAAAAGTAGTGATTGTAATTAAGATCACTAAACAAAAATCCCTGCCATTTGAAATTGTATAGGGCTCGATTCTATTGAAGTTATTGGATCAGAGTCAGTCTGGTAATTTCAGTCAGATACGTACCTGGGATAATCCAACCGTAAAGTGGTATGAGATCTTCAAGATTTCTATAGATATCACGGCTCCTGAGCAGGTCTGCCTCACTATAGAGTAGATTCTACCTCTACTCACCCAAAAGTGTCCCTTGACTAGCGATATGCCGGTTATGTATAATTATTATGACCACTAAGCTAACATGCTTTTGCTTACGCTACTGTGACAATCTTGAAATCGTTAGGTTAAAAATGATCCTTGTAAGCAAAAAAAAATTTCTGAATATTTTGGCCAGTAAGCTAGATTGCACTTTATGTCCTGATTACGAGAGTAGCAATTGGATTAAACAGGCTGTTAGCATAATTGGAACTCCGTAGTACTCCAACACCTCTTATAGAGTACTAACTTCCTTAAGTTACTGTATATGGTACAAAAATACTAAGAAACTTACCGTGGTCTAGCAGCTTGAGTATAAATGCGATCGAGTTCTTGCAGCATGCGAAGAGCATCCGCCATGTTTTGAGGCCCCTCCTCAGTAGCTTCTGCAAGGCAGATGATAGCCAGCACCACGGCGAAAGCGATAGCAATGTTCTTGTTCATCATCTTGAATTCTGTGTAAAGAAATATTATATTGAGTACCTATTGATGGAAAAGGATACCAACAATGAAGGGATTCGCTTGTACAGTGATACTTAACGAAATTGAGTGAAGATATAGGGGAAGTTACGAATGGAAGATATTATTTTGCACCAGTGATTTTTTCTCAGAATTAATAGATTGTGATTGGGATACGATGGAGCTAGCATATGAAGGTAGGTATATCATGAGATCAATATCTAAATGAATAAAGATAAACCGTCAGAAAATTATTGTATTGTATATTTTTTTTTTACAAACGTTTGTCCAATATTTTTGAATATTGAACACTGAAGGAACGTTAAAAAAAGTTAATACAGAGTTAAGACATGGCTGACATGTTTTAAGTGAGGTAACATAAGTCATGAGACATGGTGAATATCATGGAGAAGAAAATATACTATCCTTCGTGGTGAGAACCTAAATGAATATTTTACATAGTAGCCAATAATCCTATGACAAGATAACTCAATTTCTAGTGAAGGAAATACTAGAAGCATCAAGCCACCCTGCTCCAAAAGGTAATATTTTAATATTCATAGAACCCGAAGGCATATAAAATAAGCTGTCCCATCACGTCTACTTTCCATCGGAATAAGCAAGGGACCCTGAGTTATTCTGACACATCTTATTCGCAATTGTATGCGAAAGTTTTGACTATAAATTTATTATTGTCCCTTCAACTATATGTAATGTTATCATATTTCATATTAGACTTTCGGTGTTTTTTCCCAAGAGAGTGTCAAACTAAATCAGAATAGATAGCCAATTTATTTTCCAAGTTTTACAAAGTAATATAGGCAATATACATATTTTCTGAAAGACGGACATCGCCCCTGCTTACATGAAAATTAAGGCACTATTTTAATAAGATTTTTGGATAAAAGATTTGCAAGAGTGACGGAATATCGAACATTCAAAACAATCCATGAATAATATATGCTGTTAACTTTAATTCTACTTAATAAAAAAATATAATTCATAACATTATGATTATATAATAACACAATATATCGGTAGGTATTTCTATCTCGTAAGCTTTTAATTCAAAACAAGCTTAAATATTCCATTACTCTAAGATGAATAAGCAATATTTATCTCGTTTAAAAATTGAGAAGAAACGTCAGAATTTCGTGTTTGTGTATTTTAAGTATCTATTATATAAGATTGATCGTACGGAACGTCGTGGTTATACTGTGGCACTTAAGAAATTAGAATTGGATACAAATTGAAGGATTACTCTTCTAAACATTGCTATAAATATATTTTACTGATGAGGCTGCTATATAGCTATTATTCAAGTTAAAGCAAGACCCACTAAGCTGTAAGATTATAATAAAGTTCCCTCAAATGAGAGAAAAGAGCAGAAAATCCTCAAAAGAGAAGAAAACCAATCATTTTTGTAATAACAAACAGTGAATATTAACTTGTTCGCAATTGCGTAATTTTCCAATTGTAGAAACGATAATTCAATTGTTCTTCTATATTTTTCCTTTGTCTGTAGTTGTGTTCGTCAGCTTTCAAAACTAATTTTCTTCTTATTACGCAGGGGAATATAGAATATGGGGTTATTGTATTTCTTTGGTTTAGTTCCAATAAGTAAATGAATATTTCGCGCAAACAGTGTTACTCTTAAAAGCAATAAAGTAATGAGTGGGACAATTTTAAATGCGAAATCTGATATCTTCTTACCTAAAGAAAAGATTATAATACAGATTCTATCAATATAGAAGGCAGTGCACTCACATATGATAGCGGATATCATATGCGAGTGCACTGCCTTCTATTTCGTGCAAACCATATAGGTACTTTGCAAGTATTTGGTACAATTCTGTTAGCATGAACCAGGCAGGCATAATATTATACTATTCGCACAATAATATTGGTATGTTCATGAGGTTTGAGAAAACTTCTTTCCTATGTGAGTTTCACAGAAATTTAAACTGCCTTGGAGCCAACAATGAATTTAATTAGAGTAAACGAGCTCTTAGCCGTGCCACACCGCATTGTGTTGATAATATTACTCAAAAATAATTTGTGTGTTTTATTGTAAGCTTTTCGCCAGTTTGTGTACCGCGGTAACCGTATATTATTAGCATTTAGCGGACATTTTTTAATTTACCATTTTTTCTCGTACAGGCGGTTGAACAAAAGGTTGACTTAAGGTAGCAAGAATGGCAACCTACATAATGTAGGTCTAAACAAACACAATTAATCCTATGGGTTATGATTTAAAGGTGGGCGTAGTTTTATGTGTAATCTCACAAGCACGTATTAAAATTAAAATGGGACTAAAAAGTATTATAACAACTAACTTTTATACTTATTTAAATTTCTTTCTGAAACTTCAAGAGAATACGAAGCCATTAAAACGAATAACCAAGAACTAAGTATTTAATTTTATTTGTCATAGTTTGCTCTGCTAATGGAATATTATAATACTGAAAACAGCAACGTTACTTCATATCCCAAGAGGACAGAAATAGATACTACTTTAGCTTAAATAAACGATGTTTCTTCTTGAGCTCTGTTTTCATAAGTCTCTACTTACTAAATGCTAATTAGGAATGTTGATGTAAGATTATTCACGAACGTATGGTGTCAAACACACGCTTTGAAAGGGCAGGAAACATACGCTCTCATAGTAATATTAATTACTTCTAAGAACAAATGCATCAATAGACTTGAAATAGCAAACGTTCGTGAGTTAAAGCCAGTTTGTAAAGTCCACAAATAATATACTCATCTAATTTCTTCCTCTTTGTGAAAAGGATTATTTTGTACAAGTGCCGGTCGGCAGCGTCCGCGAATGTTGAAGTTACAGCTCCGGTCAGTTTGACTTGAGCTTAAATAAGTTCGCCATCGAACAGGCTGAGTTTTTAACTTTTTTTTACTTTTATAATGACACAAAATGTTGGAAGTTTTATATTAATGTGGGTATCGAGTAAGTTTTTATGTAAGCAGTGATGATCATTGATTTTAATAACTTTACAAATGAAGTACCTAAAGAGTAGCTTGTGCGTAAAATTAATTACAAGCATCAGAGTAGGTACTAAGTTACTGACGAAGGTAATTCTATAAACTTGTATCCTCAGCCTCTGTGGCGTAGCGGTAGCGAACGCGACTGCTACGCAGAAGGCGCGGGTTCGATTGCCGCTCAGTGCAAATATTTGTATGCATGGATACGGCTATTTGCATTGGTGTTTCTATGTATAATATGTATGTACTTACAAAAAAAAAGTATCCTTATCACAAGCTAGCTTACCATGGGTGTAGATAGCGTAGTCGTGTAGAATATTTATTTATTATATCTGGGTGAATTTCCCGGGACCAAGAATTGCGTGGCATCGATGAAATCGGTACTAAAAATCATAGTTATAATGCTCTAATATTTTTTGCTTGTTAGGTGAAATAGTGATCTATGTGTGGCACTAAATAATCTATTATATAGGATTATAGGTACTCCAAAAAAAAAACAAAATACACCGAAATCTTTCATTGCCGTGTTTGTCCACACGTCACCTATTGTGTCGTGATACCTCATTGATAAAAATCTATTGGTTATTTTTATTAATACTTATTTTTATTTGATACGTGAATAGTTAAAGTATTGTTACGAAATACATTTATTCAAATATTTAAACAATACAACGAATGGCTAAAAAAATTACATTTGTCCCAGAACTACCTTTCATCGCCGTGTTCTAAACATATTTTAGAATATTGTCCTATCTAGCGACTTGCGTCCTCCCTTATATGCGCTAAACGTTGCATATTGGTGCCGCCTAAGTGCTCGACGCGGAAGAACGTACCCAAGTACCTGCGTTTTGGCGCCATAGATGTAAGTCTACCATTTTTATGTTACTGGACATTTTTTCTTTCATCGCCGTGGATAGGTATAACTTTCTATTTTAATAAGTTATCCTCTTGATTAAACATTCAATAGAACGCCATTTCTCTTGTTTATTTTTGTGAAGTGATTAATACTTCGAATAATTATTAGACTTTTTGTTATTTTATATTTTGGTCTTGTTTTTCATTGCTGTGCTTTCATTGCCGTAGTTTCCATGGTCAAAATTTGCTATGGCAATGAAAAAAAAACCCACGGCAATGAAAAAAAAATCATTGCCATGCATTGTAAAACGATTTAGTTTCATTGCTGTGGCCTGATGTTTCATTTCCGTGACTTATGTTTTCATCGCCATATTATGATTAGGCATTATAAACATCATTACTTGTTATAAAGGTAGCACCGAATACTGACATTACAGGATTCGAAAACTTTCTGCAATACGATTATAGATTTGATTAGTTTTTTACTGTACAATCAATTATAAAAAGATGGTTCCGTGTTAATCTTACAAAATAATGGAACATTCGGCTTTCATTGCCGTGGACGCTTGTTTCATTGCCGTACACGCATGTTTCATCGCCGTGGCATGTAATTTTTAATCTTGTATATCTCGTTAGTTTTTTTAGTTATCTGTTAGATATTAAGCAAGAATACATATAGTATCAAAACCTTTAATTAACGCGATGTATTTTTATTATAACACTTAAGGTAAAAATATCCACGGAAATGAAGATTTTAATGGACTTGTTGAAATTCACCCATCTGTGTGTTTTTGGTACCCTTTAATGGCTTAAGCACCCACTCGCATCTCTAGAAATCCATTAGAAACTATAAAGATTAGATAATACTAATAGTCCCAGAGCCAGGTGAAAATTTGGTTAATTATTTCTTCTCGAGAGATAATTGGTGATACGCATCAGACAATAGTATCATGAAGCCTTATGACCCTCAGCTGCGGCACGGTTGGGGGGAGGAGCAGTTATAACCTCCCACGCTCGAAGAAAAAAAAAATACATTCACTCATTTCCTCTCGGCTAAAAATTTATCAAATTATAGCTAACCCAATATCTCAACAAAAAAAAAATCAGCTGGCTATAACATAGTGTATTGTACGTCAGCTGATGTCTCGATCATGGAAAAAAAAATCTTCACTTTCAGTCATATCCTCTCATATAAAAATTTACCTGATGATAGCTTATATGTAACTATTGATAAATAGATACGTCAGCTGGCTGTATCTCGGTGGAAAAATCGTCAGCTGATACTTTGAAGGTCGTTACGTAGAAGTTAGCCAGAAGCATTTACTGACTATTTAAATGCATCAGCTGACTAGGTTTCCCTCGACTTACTGCTAGCTGATTTTTTTTATTTATCACAGAAACATATTTAAAATCAGCTCACAAATTTTCATGTGAGAGGAAATGACGTCTCTTTAATTATTCTTCTTATTTTTAAAGATTCAAACAATACACGCTACAGTCCATCAAATCTAAGAGGTACCGTTTGACGTTTCATATTTTTCAAACCGAAACAACTTTGTTCATACGTACATTATTCAGTTTCGATAACCTTTTTCATAAAACCATGAATTTAGAAAGATTTCATTATTGTATCTAAAAATGTACAATTCTTAATATCTAAATGTAATTGAAAACTTTCAAACAAAGCAAAATAACACATATTTACACAGTAAATAATTTCTAATAGTTACATTCTTGACCTCATTACAAAGTTACGTAGTTAGGTCACTGCACGTAGTGTTGCGACTCTTCGGATACACTTGTATGCAAAAAAATCGTTTACATATACGAAAAATCGAATGTATTATTTACAAATTACACTTGACAACCAAACAAATATTTTTTCATGTGAATGGGATTTATCTCACATATTACGATTACATAACTAAATAGTTATGTAATCGTAAAATATGAGATAAAACCCATTCACCAAAAATACGTATTTATAAATCAAATATATTTGCTTCTTTAAAAAGTTGTCGAAAGCGATTTGTCGATTTTTGATTTTCGCGCCCAAATAAGTCGGGGTTTCTCGCGCTAACGCTGTCGAAATAGTAAATGGAGTCAGGGATAGTGTTTTTTACATTTATTTTTGTGTATGATAGTATGGGTTTGCATATTACAGAGAAATAAACAAATTTTTAACAAGCACATCCATTGATTTTACAATTACAATTTTTTCTTCTCTGACAGCGACTCGGACAATGAATCAGAGAGAGATGGTTGTGACTCAAGTCATAGTGAAAACGAAAATGATTAAATAACATTGTCATTCTTATTGTAATTTTTCATAATTTTTTTATAATAAATTTTTTTTATCAAGTAACTAGTTACTTTATACTAAGCAAATAGATTATTTAAATATTGGAATAGAATTAAAATTATTTGAATATACACGTATAAGTTTAAAAAATATTGATACGAAATATTTGTTTCACCTCAACACTCATATTGGAGTGCTATGCCGAATAATTAAAGAGACGTCATTTCCTCCCACATGAAAATTTGTGAGCTGATTTTAAATATGTTTCTGTGATAAATAAAAAAAATCAGCTAGCAGTAAGTCGAGGGAAACCTAGTCAGCTGATGCATTTAAATAGTCAGTAAATGCTTCTGGCTAACTTCTACGTAACGACCTTCAAAGTATCAGCTGACGATTTTTCCACCGAGATACAGCCAGCTGACGTATCTATTTATCAATAGTTACATATAAGCTATCATCAGGTAAATTTTTATATGAGAGGATATGACTGAAAGTGAAGATTTTTTTTTCCATGATCGAGACATCAGCTGACGTACAATACACTATGTTATAGCCAGCTGATTTTTTTTTTTGTTGAGATATTGGGTTAGCTATAATTTGATAAATTTTTAGCCGAGAGGAAATGAGTGAATGTATTTATTTTTTCTTCAAGCGTGGGAGGTTATAACTGCTCCTCCCCCCCACCGAGCCGCAGCTGACGTTCACGAGACTTCATGGTTCGATTTTCTGATGTATTTTACTAATTATCACTTGAGAGGAACTTGGTCATATATTTCTGTTACTGGCTCTCGGACTATAAGCTGATTGTGATATTTTATTGCAGTTCTGTGTGGCACGTATAAACATAATTATGTAATTCGGAAACACTTAGGTGACAAAAAGCATAAATAAGCCAAGGTATTTGTGATTTTTCAAGAAAGGGGTCCCTGTGACCCGATTCCTGTCGGTTTGCTCTGCAAAGGGAAGCCGTGGTATAAATGTTTAATTTCATACGAAATTGCCATGGTCGTTATATTAAAGGTAAAATTTTTTCCAACAGCTTCCCTTTAGAAAATTTTCAATATTCTCAACTGGTAGAGGAAGCTCATGAAGTGATGGCTACCTGCTACCTCTGCATAGCCCATACCTTCATACCATAACACGTCAGTAGCCCATATGAATATTACCTCTAAATTGTCATAAAAGCTTTCTCGTATATATCAATGTCCGATATAAGAGGTTCTTCGGTTACTGAGGACTAGTGGGTCACGAAAGTATCTGGTGTCTATTTTCCTTTGAGTAATAGTATCTGTATTCTAGTTCAAGGTCAATTTGTGGTGTGATATTTACCTATAATAGAGCAATGAATACGATTCTTACCAACATTCATTCAATGTTATTTAAAAAAAAGTTCAGCTTCATTAAAATGCTTGTATAGGCAGTAAAAATGGATACAATTGGTAGTTTAAAGCCTCGCTCAAGTTAGGGAGGTATGATGGCTGTTACTCCCGTAATCATCCGCGTGGTGACGAAAAAATAATAGAGGTATCAACACGCCAGCTTAACTAAAGGGTGGATCTTGATTTAAAATTAAATAGTATCGTTTTTTATCAGATGAAAAATAAAAAGGAAATGTAGCTAAGTATAGAAAAAGAAAAAACAAAATGCTTACAGTTTCATTTTTAGAAGGTTTTGCATAATGCACATACTTAATTAATAATAATAATAATAAATATTCCACAACATTCTACACAACGCTATCTAGACCCATGGTAAGCTTTTATAGCTTGTGTTATGGAATCTAGAATGCGGATAAACATACTTATATACTTTTTTTTTTGTAAATACATACATATTATACATAGAAACACCCAGACCAATGCAAATAGCCATATTCATGCATACAAATATTTGCACTGAGCGGGAATCGAACCCGCGCCTCTTGCGTGGCAGTCGCGTGCACTACCACCATACCACAGAGGCTGTTTTCTTAGTATATTGAAAAGGCGACTAACAGAAAAATACGCAAACGATATCACTGCGAGAGAAGAAAAACTCGAAATAAAACCCTGTACCAATCCGTCTGGCCAGCGTAGAAACAGTAGGCTGAAGCTTCCCAATATTGAGTTGAGAGAGGTCTGTGTCCAGCAGTCTAATATAATTTTTAATAATTTTTCTGCCGGGGTGCGAGAGATATGCTTTTGGCAATCTCACCTCCGGCAACCAAGGACCCAAGACGGCGTGCGTTTTAGTCGGTTCGAGTCCGAACCACCTCCACCGGCTCCGTGGGGATTTATCGCACGATAAAAAAAAACGAAAAGTGTAATATAATTGATTGATTGACTCCCGCAATAACCAACATAAGTAAAAGAAAATGGAAAGCGAGTCCCGAACTCATTGACCAGAGATATTGCTAAGATGATTATGAATGACTAAGGCTCAAGCCTATGATCTCTAGGTTATAAGTACCCAGTAACCTACAAACTACCGCCATTTCAAGTCAAAAAGATTCACGCACACAAGAATGTAGGAATACAAGATAATTTGCTGACCCTTCTTTAAGGATAGGTGCTTTATTTAATAAGGGTGAAACCGATGTAATGTTGTAGTCACTTTTCTTTACCGCTGGTCTTTTAACCAAACGGGAAATTACTATAAAATATAATATTCACCGTTCGCGAGGTCTTCAGTTATTAACCGTAACGAGCTCTTACTGAAACTTATTCATTTTCAAAAGGCAACTTGCGCATCACTTCTGTAGAAACTTCTTCTGTTTAGTTACTTTTGAGATCAAAAAGGTGAGGAGAATATTTATTTCCGACTGGTTCATTATCAAATTCAATCAAAACTACTAGGAAAATTATCTTCAGAAGTTTCAGGTAAAAAATTAAGACTCCTAACATCAGCAATTGTACTTAGCTGGTGAGTTTACTAAGAACTAGCCATTTCTGTTAAGAATATTCTCTTTTATAAACAGAAATGAAAGTCATTCGGAAGTCTAGTTATGCATCAACGATATTAGTCCTTTTTTATATTATATATTATACTAGCTGTCCCGGCGAACTTCGTACCGCCAATTTTTTCCTACCCTCGTGGCGTCAGATCCCGTGCCCGCTGCACCATTTATGGGGATGAAAAATAGATAATAATTAAATGACGATTGATCATTTTTCTACCGGAAAGAAAAAATGATTACATTACTAAAATGGCTATTAAAAAATAAGGGTTGATCGTAGAAGGGTGAAAATTGAAGATTGTATGTATTTTTGTATGTTGTATCATAAAAAAATAGAAATTAAAAGTTTTGTCTAAAAAATAAAAATTAAAAATTTAACATTTAGGGGGATGAAAAATAGATGTTGGCCGATTCTCAGACCTACTCAATATGCTCACAAAATTTCATCAAAATCGGTCAAGCCGTTTCGGAGGAGTATGGCAACAAAAAACTGTGACACGAGAATTTTATATATTAGAAGATAGATAGATTAGAGAGATAGAGATAATTCATTTATTATCATAATACAAGTCATACATTAAAAACAACAGTTCAAGACGGTTGACGTAAAAATTGCCTAACAAAATGAGTAGGTATCTGCAATTCAGTCACTATGATAATACCATCGACTTCGTTCTCATGGCTGAATGAGATGGATAAAAATGAATACAATAGGCTCAACTACGAGTAACGTACGCCACTGAATCGTCATTCTCGATTTTCCGCAGTTTCGATTATGTCTATTCAAATTCTCATTTCGAGATAAATTTATTACTGACTTCCTTACATGAGTCCTTATTTTGTCTTATAACTATTCACGCTTTATTAACTTTTCACCGGGGATTTAATGAATGAGGGAAGTAGGTACGAAAATTGGATGCAATGAAAATATTGGTACATACTTTTTTTTTTTTTAAATTTACTGTAATCCATAATATAAAAATGAATCGCTAAATGTGTTGGTAAGCACAGAACTCACAACGCCTGGACCAATTTGGCCAATCCTTTTTAAAATGTTCGTTGAAGTTCAAGGATTGTTTTTACGGCAAGAAAAATTCTAATAATTGCCAGGAACCGTCATCCACGCGGACGGAGCCGCGGGGCAAAGCTAGTACTTTTGTACTTTCAAAATAATCTGTTACCTGTAAGTCAGAGGTTCACGGGAACGATTAGTACTCAGTTCAAATAAATTCTAGGTGTACACATGAATATGTCGGTATATTTGCATTGGTTTATTATAGCTGTTTCTGTAATTGCTGCTCTACTCTAGTTGTTTCATAATTTAAATGAAATATTTACCTTCACATAGATACGTAAATTACATGTGGATACACATTTGTAGATTGTGGATAAATACGTAATTTACGTATATTTATGACTATTTTCTGAAGTTTACGCGAATGTCACTCATTGAAATAAAACCACTTTTTACGGATTCTATCGCGATATATTTGTTATTATTACTTTTAAACCCGACGTTTCGGCTGCTTTGCAGCAGCCATTTTCGCGGTGTGACTCACGATGGTAGTTGTCACATAGTTTGAAGTATAAGTTATCTCAAAATACCCGAATCATGGTGAATTATTGGTGTTCGTATTTACGCAGAATGAGCTCACTGTGTTGTTAAGTCTTGCGGGATTTTGCTGCTTGCTGGGTTTGATTAAGTGGATGACTGGGTCCCAAGCTGGTGGTACGGTCCATCCATCCTCTCTATTAAAATTTGGGTGTTTTTTAATTTCAATAGCCTCGCGGATCATTCTAGGAATATATCGGTGTTCTTTGGCGAGTATCTGTGGTTTATCAAACCTTAGGTAATGGTTGGTGCCTTTTTGCGCGTGTTCATAGATAGAATCCGTAAAAATTGGTTTTATTTCAATATTTATGACTATTTATCTATCCATATTATTTCGATATAATATTCTTAAAATAGTACCCACCACTTTCTTGTAAGATAGGGCTTTAAAGACTCACTATTGGTTTTGTAAGTAGGTGCTGGAAGTTTATACAAAAAATACGTCAGTTTAAAAAAAAAATACTTTTGATGACGTAAGCTAACATACGATGGTGGTTCTGCGGGGGGAAAGCTAGTAGGTATGTCATATATATTAATGCAACACAACAAACAACATTGAATAAAACATTTTTTCTACACACCAAAAACCTGTGTCAAACGCATACCACCACTCCCAAAAACGTCCGCATTGTGTGCATCAGTTTAAATTTTATATAGCACGTCAATCATAGAAGCTCAAAGGTTTTTCCGACATAAAAACGTACTGCACTCGAACAATCAACTTTTATACCGATATGAATTGTGTAAATGTGCTCTCAAAGTAGTCAAAATACCATTAAGCCGAACATCAAAATACTTAAATACTTTTACACATTGTTTATGATTGCACTTAAATATAATCCGGTTATCATTAGGATAATAAATCTTTCAATCTATGTATTTAGGTCAACTGCGAATAAAAATATTATTAGATTACTTTATTAGATTTATTATATGGCTGTCTGGTGGGGTAGACCTAAGGGACCCAAGCCAACACCACCAACTGGTGGTGTTGGCTTGGGTCCCTTCGTCTATCAGCAGGTATACGAATTAAGTAACTACTTAATTCGTATACCTGCTGATAGACGAATGAGACTTTGGCGTGGGCTTTTCTCTCTGTCACGGTTAGAAGATCAGACAACAGTTACGAGTACGAATGGCCAAAGCCTAGGCCCAGAGAAAAAATACGAGAGGGTTTATTCAAATCGTATAGCACGTAAGAGTGTTGGTAGATGGCTCCACCGTCACCTCAAAAACGGATATAATAAGGAAGAATTTTTCGATTAATTTAGGCGTGGTCCGGTGGCTTAGCGGTTAGAACATTCTCCCTGTAAGAGAAGGGTTTGAATCCCGTCTGGACCGATCAAACAACTCCTATCAAGAGGGACCCTAGGTTCTAAAGTGTTAAATCTAAATGTAACTAATGATGATGAAAAATATGATGTAGTATCTTATGAATTAATGTTTGTAATATTAGAATCAAAGCGTATTGTTTCATTTGAATATGAATATCAAACAAATTAAATAGCGAGGTAATCCAAGAATGTTCGTTGTATAAATAATATCTAACGTTTTTCTTACTAATATAGAATCATAGTAAATAAACCCTAAGAAAAAGCTCTGAACTTCTGAATTTAATAAAGTGGTTGGTATGGAATAACGTACGAATTGCGCTGGAGGGTCTGACATACCTCCTTGAAGAATCCGGGCAATACATATTTTGTTTTAATCATGTTATTAGCTTTCGCTTGTGGTTTTTCCCGCATACTTTGTGCTTTCCTTTGAATTTCTATCCGAAATAGTTTTGTATATTAATCCAAAAATACCCTTTATTATTAGCTATAGAACGGAACCTTCAACATAATAAAATTACTAAAGGCGTTTTTAAACTATTGTTGGTGGTCTCAAATACCGGATCGAATTCGTCATCAGTCCATTTTTACGGTTGAGAAACATTCAATTAAATTTCTTGTGAAAATAAATATATATGGCCGAAAGCTGCTGATTGGTTTTTATTAAAATTTTAATTATGCCCGCTCCTATGCAATTTCAAATAATTGAATCGGTTAAAATTGTGGGTGATTTTTATTGAGAGGTAGAGGAGGTACTGTTAGAGCTCCGGGTGAGTTGACCATACGTAGTGGGAAATTGATAGATTCACGAGTACGAATGGTCAATTTAACCGGAGAAATATTATATCATATGCAAGCTTGAAGATCAAGGTAACAATGCTGCATTGGGTGTATTTTGCTCTAATGTTGTCAGTGCTCAGAGGTCACGGTGACCAATTACTGCTGAGTGATGTTATTCTAGATCGAAGAATAAGATAATTAGGACTAACTAGTTAAAAATATAAATTATACTGAAATTGATAAATCATTTATACATCACTTATGCCTAATGAAATCAATTTGCACGTAAGTCGTTATCGTTTAACTAGTTGTCATCTTACTCGGTCAAACTTATACGCACTCAAACAGAAATTTAAAATAAAAGAAATACGTTACCCTCCAGTACAAACTTATTTCAGAGACGTTTGTGATATTTCAAAAACAAAGATGATATCATTTTACTCACAATTTGACGAGGGCTGACGGAGTACGTGCCAGATTGCATCGAAACACCGGATAATTCTATCAAACTTCCATATCTCTAGGTGAGTGATCAAAGTGAAACAAAATGGTGCTTGAATATTGCAACTGTTTGTATTTTTCTCTCTTCTCGTTATTTTTGTAAAACCCATTTTTCCTTTATTTTTATCGTGGACTTCCAGTCAACAATTACTAAATAAGCGCTAACTGCCTGTAAATTTACTGTATATAATTTAAAGTGCCTAACAATGTCCCAGGTTTTTGGACATTCTCACTTTCATTACTTAAAATTTAGTGATCATTTAGCCCTTAGTTATTGTCGACGCAAATTTGGAACGTTTTCACTTCAACAAATTTAAAGTTTAAGTTAAAACATTACCATATAAATTATAAGACCACATTTTACTTTGCTAAAACTGTTACTTTAAGCTGTTAAGTAATGACGTTAATTTTAGTTTGTATGTTTAGAGGTAGTTAAAAATTCATTATTATTGTTTTATGTGATGAGTCGCGTTACCCGCTAACATCTTATATCGTTAAACATATTATAACTTACACTAAAACTAAGTTACACGACTTATGCAAAATAATATATAGCAATAAAGCAATGTATGTCGCGGCCAACAAGCTTAATCAGTCTTACAATCAACAGTCTAGCCTTTTTACCAAACAGTGCCATTCAACGAGTTTCTTGAATAATATTCAACATTTGATTATACAAGCTAGGCGAATGACTTGGATTAATGACGTTTCATTACTTGCCTAGCCAAGTCCGCTTCCACATTAGCCTTCTAACCCAACCCATTCAAGTCAAATTGCGCTACTTTTATACAAAAACTTTAAAAAAGAAGATTTTGTATATCAACGATTGAAATTGAATAATTTCCTAAAATAACAATAAAATGTCTTACTTTGACAGATTTAAATAATCACTAAAGTCATTAATGTATTCGTGACCAAGTAATTACTTTTACAAAAGGGACAAGGGACGTAAACCTTACAATCTTAATTAATATTAATTTACTGCCTGTAAAATTAAACACTTAAAAGCTACCTGTCCAAATCCCATGCAAAAAATACAATCTATAAGGTATTGAAATAGCTATTTTCGGCCTTGTAAAAATTTTGGGTAAGAGAGAGCTTGTAAAATTCATTAGAATAATCTAGTGAATTTTAAAAGCTGTAGAGAATTTATAACTCAATCATTATTAAACTAACTAAGTACCTAATGATTTAATTTTAAATATTCGTCTTGAGATAGATAGGTAGATGCATAGCGTTGATTGGTGTCTGGAATATCCTTAACTCCGATTCTTTCAAAGTAAAAGGAAGTATCTTCTCCAGATTTGATTACCAATCTCAAATTGCTATAAATAGATCAATTTGATTAGAACTTTTTGTTTCCAAACGAACCCATTTGGTTCGTCAAGTCAAATTGAGTAATTTAATTATTAATAAATTAAATTATCGTGCTTTAACATTAATTCAATAATAGATTCGCTTTTTTGTATGGATAAAATCGTTCTTACAACCACTATGTGCATATTGTGATCGCTCGTTCATGCGTTCATGTAATTAAAATTTCTGAACCTCTAAACTCATATAATCTTTAGCTCTTTAGACCCACACGAATAATATATTGCTTTGCAAAATAATTTTGATAGCCTGCAGTAAGTAAAAAATAAATACTTTAACTAAACCTATGAAGAAGTATCACGACATTGTATATTTTTATAAAACGTCATTTTGTGATACGTTTTCATTAGGATTTCAATTCACGACTATAACGTAGCTGCAAGTAACGTGAAGTGATAGTAGGTTATTCTCGTAATATCGAACAGTTCAATAACATGCACGTCAAATTAAATGTTTAAGTAAAGGTTACAATATTAAGTTAAGACCCTTATTTACGTCATTATGTTATAATGTCAGCCATAGTGTTATACGGGGTACGAGGGATATGTCGATGATAACCTCACCTCCGGCCTAGCACCACGACCCTCAGTCGGCGTGCGGTTTTAGTCGGTTCGAGTCCGACATAACCTCCCCTTCCGACTCCGGCGCGGGAGGTATCCGAGGGGATTTCCGCACGATAAAAAAATGTACGAAAAATCAGTTGCTATGCGTTCAAAATGTAATTGTACATTGTAATGTCTAATCAAAAGAATAACCTTTGGATGCGATAGGGACCAACACTGAGAATTGTGAATCTTGTATGTAAATATCGCAGTCAAAAAACAATATCGCACGAGTTTCTACTCTTTTCACCAGCAGAGACATACACTGTTGATTTATAGGTAATTTAATTTAACTACCGTATCTCTAACCTAACTAGTTATCATGAAGCAAAAACTTTTACCAAAACACCATTTTTTATCACTGCATAAGTAATTAAAATCCATCGTCTCGATCAAAACACCTCAATGTTACTATCACTATTTCACTTATGGTACATTCGACCACCAAACGCTAGTAAAGTGTATTCCTAGAATAAACAGGCAATATCACCCACATATTGGCTATTTATTCTAGGAATAAACGTTACTCGCGTTTAGTCAAACCGGCCCTTAGTAACACAGCTTCGTGCCGTAGTTATTAGTCAGTCAGTCAAAACGACACTTGATCTACATACGCCACTTCAGCAAGAAGCAATGTTTACTACAACGAACGCAGTTTCCATATTTCCACGTGTCCTCATAACAGCGTTTTTGTCCACATGATTTAATATAACTACAGCAAAATTTTCACGAGACACTTTTTATGAAAATAACGAAAATTTTAATATTTTATGTAACTAGTCGCACGATTAGCGTTTCTTCTTAAATATATATAGTGAGAATATCACGTGAATGAACATCTGTCTATTATTGGATTGTAGTAGGTACCTACATGCGCTCCCTCCACTAGGATCCACTGTCTAGATCCACATGTGAATCATTGGATTCCTTTAATTCCTCTTCAATCCACCATGAAGGAGATTCAATAACTTTTAATTTTATATGCCACACCAAAACCTTAGAGGCCAAACAAAACCTCACCTGCAAATGGGTATATATGCTTATTGATGGACGAAGCTTTGGTGCGAACTTTCCTCCCAGATTTGGGGAGGTTAGACGGCACTCACACCCTGTGCAAATCAAACCAAAAGGAGGAGAAAGGGTAAGAGGACCCTGGTTATCATCGTGAACACCTCAGATGCGATCGGGAACAGTTTTAAGATGATGCTAATTATCCTGATAGGCGTAAACATAGGTAGATTAGATATGATATGGGGTCAAGTCAATTACTAGCAATCGGGTACTTTTTCGTGATTTTCGTGATTCAAAATTTCTCAACATAAAATCTAGTATTACAGTACCCCACTAGGAAATCATACCCAGAACTTATATACAGGTACATAGACTACCAAGTCATATAAATACAACGTCTGAAAAGGTTTTTTGAAGCTCTCAATAATCCATAATCCGCGAGATGAAGCCTCGAAATTCATTGCTAGTCACGTAATAAAAGGATTTAAATCACATTGAATTAACAATAAATTGATTACATGGATATTAAAAAAAAATGTAATTCCTTTTTGAAATTTCTAAGATAGCAATTTTGAGGAACGGGAGAGGCCACTGAACTCTTAGCGAATTCCTAAAGCAAATTACTACAAAAGAGAATCGTCATGGGATACTACCAACAAGTATGACGAGTACGGGGGTTCTCTTTCCGCACAATTTTTGCGCAATTCTTATTTGCTTGGTCTGAGAGCGTCTACCGTCTTACTTCCAAACCAGAGAGCCTGCTCTAGAGTCTCTGCTGATCGGTAGATGTACCAACTACCAGATGAGGTTGACTTGGGCCCCATATCTTTGTACTTGACTTAGAATAAAAAAACAAATAAGTCGCGAAAAACTCAGAGTGGTTTAATTACCCGACTACGGCGAAGCCAAAAGGAGGGTTATGATTTTGACAGGCTATGTATGTATGTATGTATGTATGTATGTTCATTTGTTCCCTCATAGCTCCTCAACTACTTAGTAGAACTGGACAACTGAGATATCGTTACAAGTGGCTTGATCGTCCGATGGTTATAGGCTATGTGACGTGTCACTCAATCTTGTGTAGCGCTCTCTAGCGCTCATAATGTACTGTGTTAAAAAATAAATTTGAGATAAATATGCCGTGTTTGGTATCAAATTTAAGGGCTTAATAAGCACATTTCAAATATGTATAAATTATTAGCTTTACCTTGCCCGAAATTAATATAAATAAATAATAAAGTTTAAAACTAAAACCCGACTACCGAAAAATCATGCTCTAAAAGTAACAAACAAGAAAATATCAAGGATAGCCGTGGTCGTATGCCACTTAATGTAACAAAACAATATATTATAGGGAAAGTGGCATACGACCACGGCTATCCTTGATATTTTCTTGTTTGTTACTTTTAGAGCATGATTTTTCGGTAGTCGGGTTTTAGTTTTAAACTTTTCAGTTTTGAGTTCGGCTTTAATTGGATTATGTTCTTAAACAGGTGTTACAATAACAACTCAACAGGGGGTGTTACAGCAATCATTTTTAATGCAAATCAATGTTGCTAATTTTCTCCAAAAATACTAGTCCGATTTTGCTGCAGTTTTGTAAGCAAATATATAGGTATTTCTGTTTTCAACCCACCTTTTTAACCCACGATTCCATTTTTAGCCCAGTGCAAAATATATTCGGAATTTGCCAAAAATATACGAAAAAGAAAACATGGACTAGGTGCAGGTATAGGATATTTTTTCCATTGCTTTTAGAAAACTCGCAGCGTACAATTCGAACTGCAATCCATTGAGTATTGACAAAAACAAACGTGTGTTTTCCAAATTTAAAACAACAACCATTCATTTCTACAATATCATAACAAATATGTTTAGTGCAATTTAACGGTTTATGTTATTGACATGACCATTTATTAATTATAGCTATGGCTCCACCTGGTACTGACTTTATCTGATAGCGTGATCGGTTCAGTAGATCCAGAGACTACCGGTAACGCTATATACTCACAAAGTTTACCATAACATATATTAACTCATAAACTCTCGCCTATATTCCCCGAAGGGGTAGGCAGAGGTGCTAGCACCCACATTTCGCCAGTTTATGTTTAGGTCCCAATGTAATAGGTGGCCAGCCTATTGCTATTAACCGGGCACTTATAAACTTGCGATAAATACACACATAACTTCGAAAAGCATCGAAAAGTCATTGGTGTGTTTTTTTTATATAGGACACGTCAATTTGCCTTCACCTCGCCTGATGACGCCTCGCCTTAAGCAAAGGCAAAGTCTCGGAAGGAGGCTCACCATCGGAAACATGTACCATGTTAACAGTGGTGGCACTCAGCTTGACGACCTCGTTAGATGCCTTTTCACGCCCCGCTTAAAGGACCCGGGACTGTAGGAAGAAGGAAACACGTGAGCTGGCAGGAAGTTCCAGGTCTTAATGGTGCGGCATAGGAATGTGCCATGGTAAACCTGGGATCGAACCCGAGACCTCGTCTCAACAGTCCATTACCCATACCACTAGGCTACCGCAGATTTTAACCTTTCTATACTTTACCTTTCTATAATAATAAAAGGTTATAGATTAATTTCAAAAGTTGTTCGACTTCGGTATCAGAAATTAGGTGGCATACCAACTTAGACTGAATTTGACATTCAGATAATTAGCTTGAGGCCAGAGCTGAAAAAGGGTGGCTTTGCCCCATTTCACGATTAAAGTTTTATGTTTATTTGAATGAAATTTATAGCATTTATTATGCTAACATTACAATTTCTATTCTATCAGGAAAAATGAATGTGAGTCAGTAGCTCAGTTGGAAGAGCATTCCCCCTATAAGGAAAGGCCGTGGGTTCAAGCCGCACCTGAGCAATTCATTTTTCCTGATGAGATCGAGTTTTATGTTTATGTTTATAATTGGTTTTCTAATCTTTCTATTATGAAATAAATATGAATCTATCGAAATATGTTTTTATATCACTCAGGTGGTAGTCAAGTACACGAGCCACCTGATGGCAAGTGGTTACTGTGGCCTAGACGCTTAAGGACGTGTGCAATACCAAAGGTTTCATACTCGTGCTGCCTTCTTTCTTTGCTCCCCCTTTCTTCCTTCTAATACTCTTCATAAAGAACCACGGCAGGGAGTTAATGTCATGCTTTTACATGTATTATTGTTTTTTATATTTTTGTGGTTTGAAACATAAAAATCACAACACAAGAAAACCAAATATTCTTTATAGAGAGCGAAGGCGATGCGAAGTTTGATAAGGTAGCCGATTTTGCTTTTGTCCGTATCTATGTCAGTTTGCCAGTTTCGGTCTAGAGAATGCATTTCTTAACCGATTTTCACCAAACTGGGCACATATATGTTCTTTGATTTAAAACTCAACATTTATTGAGAGTTTTTTTTTTGATAGGAAGTAAAAATATTATGACTTGTTTGTACCAGTGAAAAAAAAAACAAACACTATTTGGTAAATATTTGATTTTTATACCATTACCAGAATTCAGTTCAAAAGATCTGATTATTTTCAGCCATGGACAGTTATTGTTTGGAATTATTCGTGGTTCAAATTATTGAGCAATAGGAAATTCAGGTATCTATTGGGTGTAAATAATTGATAAAAGATACCTTTGTAGTAGACAAAAGAGTGTTCTGTTCACGGTAATAATTTGATTTTATATAGACTATTGAATATAAAATCTGATTTTAGATTGGTTGAATAAATTTTAGACAATGTCAAATCCAAATTAAGTTTTGAACTATAGAACAAACATAACACTTTCCAAGATGTTATGGTATATCTTAAGAATATACATAAAACAGGCCAAGTGTTAGTCATTCCAATGGTTCTGTGCCTTTATCTAGCCCATCAAATCACTTTCGTTGTATGGAGGCCCCCTTAAATATATATTATACCCGGCAAACTTCATTTCGCCTTAGAAATTGCAATAAATGATGTTATGTTGTGTTTACCTCAATTAGCTGTATCAAACTCTTCTAATTATTTTCAGAACGAAAAGTATTTCGACTTGAGCCCCATAAGCCCACGGCGCTCTCGACACCAATATGTCACCGGGGCCCATACTTACACCTACAAATACAACTACGCTCAAGTACGTTCATACTACCATGAATCATCAATTTTTCGACCTAAATAAAAAAATAGCCACCATAAATATTTTCGCGGCCCGAGCAAATCTGCAAATCCCTTCCATCGTTTGCTTTACGCGAAAAATTGGCATTTTGTAACGAAAATTCAAAGGAATTTCTACTAATCATCCTCTGGCGATATTTGCAGCACGCATTATGTCAATTCTATGCCTAACGTCAGATAACATAGAAGAATATCATAAAACAGTATATTTATAATAAACACTTTTTTTTTTAATTCGTATTCTAAATTCAAAATTTAAACATGGCGCAGGTCGGATCTGCTATTTTATATGGTGGTCAAGTATTCTTAAATTTTCGTAATATTCCGCGCAATTTTCTTAATTTTTTCTGTCATAGAACCTTCTTATAACAATAACGAACACAACAAAAAATATAAGCGAAATCGGTCCAGCCGTTCAGGCGCCATCTCGTGACCAAGGGAAATATGGGTTCATTTTTATCTAAATAGATTCTATTTTTAGTGTTTGCTGTTATAGTGGTAACAGCAACATCTATGAATATTTTCTACTGTCTAGCTATCGTGATACAGCCTACTGGTTTAAGAGAGCCAACAGACGCTTATTGGTGTATTAAATAATAGATTCCCATTTTTTACCCTTTGATTAAGGAACCCTAAAAAAGAAGTATGTATATGTATACGACACCACTCTCAAGGACCACCTACAAAGAGAGCATCTGTCGTATTAAGCAAATTCGCCGTAATATATGAGGGCCTACTACATAAGTTTACATAAAAATTGTCCGGAAATTTTAATAATATCGAAGTATCAAGATTTATTGCACATATAGCGCTATTCATAAGCGGAGATTTTCGTAATAAAGGTTTAAATTAGTGTTTACCCTTATTAATTTCATACCAATAAAAAACATGGAAGGTGTTTGATAAAAGCCTTGAAGCGCTTGACCATTAGGTGAAAATAAACAAAGAGGGAAATTAAATTTTATCGATTCCTGTCGATATTTGTAATCCAAATTTATCGTAAGTATCGTTTTGATTTGTGTATAATCAGAGCGGTTGTTGTAAATGCTAAAAAAATACCTACCTAAGGTTAAGTTTTTAATTAAGAACACTTACTTCTTACTATGTACAGTCAATATCAGATGGATCTTGACGAATAAAGCTTATTTAATTAAATAAATAATGGTAAAAGAGGGGTAAAATTGCGTCGGTTTTTATTTTATAGTTTTTATTTATTTTTAATCATTCACCCAACCTATAATAGTAACTGATTTGACTATTAAATTTTATGACGTCACTAAATCTTTTTTCAAACAAGTTACCTTTTATAACTTATCGTTTTGACGTTTAGTGAAAAGTAATTAATTTGACAAGTCAGTAGAATACCCAATTATCTTAAAGCCGTTTTCGCCCTTTCCTGTTGACTGATTGTTCTAATAAATCGGTATACGCCTTTAGTTCAGATAATAGTACAATTTAAATCAATAAAACAATTTGACTTTTCCACTGAGTTTATTTTATTTCTAAACCTGACGGGGTTCGCCTTACGGCATTCTCAAAGGTTTACATTGATGTGAACATCACCTTTGAGAATACCGTAAGGCGAAACCGGTCAGGTTTAGAAATAATATAAACTCAGTGGAAAAGTACAAGTGTGTTATTCAATATGTGTAGCAGATTCCACCAAGCGCTATCAATCTCCAGTATAAAACAATTTGAATTGTGACATTCTGCTAAAGTGACCAAATTTTTCATGATGACATTTTGCGAAAGTGACGTTCTGCGTCACGACCGTTTTAAGATCATTTTGTACTATCATAAATGTGAAAGTTAGCTTAGATGAAATACGGTGAAGGCTTATTTCCAGCAGTAGACTACAATATTCTTGATTAATTGATTGCTTAGCAATTTAATCCAAAAAAATACAGCATCTGTGGCGTGGCGGTAGTGAACGCGACTGTTACGCAGGAGGCGCGGTTCCGATCCCCGCTCAGTGCAAATATTTGTATGCATGAATGAATGGCTATTTGCATTGGTCAGAGTGTTTCTATGTATAATATGTATGAATTTACAAAAAAAAATAGTATCTAAGCATGTTTATCCACATTCTAGATTCCATAACACAAGCTAGTTAAGCTTACCATGGGTATAGATAGCGTTGTGTAGAATGTTGTGGAAAGTTTTTTATATATTAAAATTTTGATAAGAAATCATCATCAGCCTCCTTAATAAAGTAATTTCAGTCAGTTATTTTCTACGATTCTTGAACTCAAGTAAAAGCTATTTATATTTCAGTAT
The DNA here is from genome assembly GCA_914829495.1 of Eilema sororculum. Classification (NCBI taxonomy): domain Eukaryota; kingdom Metazoa; phylum Arthropoda; class Insecta; order Lepidoptera; family Erebidae; genus Eilema; species Eilema sororculum. The sequence goes on along the minus strand of OU618545.1, from coordinate 5,783,138 downwards.
TATTCTTGATAATATCCCAACCTAAATTTTATTTATATTTAATTTTGTGTAAACTTTTTTTTTTGATCGGATTCTTTGTGTAGGACCTTGGACCCTCTAAGCCAAATCAACTTTGCCTCGTAGTTGGTACTAACAATGGACAAAACTTTCATCCAGACTTTCTTAACCTCTCAATGTTGGGACGTCAGATGAGATGGTAGTCGTACTGACCAATTAAGGACCGTCTTTTTTTTAGACAGGACTCGTCAATTTGACTGCACCTCGCCTGATGTTAAGCTAAAGGCAAAGTCTCGAAAAGAGGGTCACCACCGTAAACATCTTGAAGAAGGATGATTAGACATAACCATTCTTGGAGTGTAATAATGATTCTTTTAGCGTTAACTACGTCTTCTAATGTATCCGTTCTAATCGTTGAAGTATTTTATTAAGTTTATATAAATAAAATGGTTAATATATAAATAAAAAAAAGTAAAAAAAAAGGATTTGACTACATGATGATATTAAGTCAAATACAGTTGTCATTATTTCTAACCAATATCCTAAATGATATACAAAATTAACTTATTCAAATAATGAAACCTTTATTTTTCAATTGAACCAGTCAGCCCATTCTTGCTAAAAAAACATAAGATCCTACAAAAATATATTCCACGTACCCACCTACGTGAAACTGGAAGGTTTTTTTAGTAATTCGTGGAATACTATTTTTCAAATTAATACTGTATTTAAGACCAACCAGTTTTTAAACAAGAATTACCTTTTAATTTCTTTGAAAAATCAGAAATCGTGTAATAAGCTGTCAGTTACATTTTATATTACCCTTGTAGTAAATGGTACGAGAAAAAAAAAGTAGTCGTGGGCAGAACACACAGTCACGTACAATCTTTCCAGAAACCCGATTCAGTGACACCACGCTTTCAAAACATAAAAATACTTCAACATTTCGTACGGTTTGTCAAATCTACGTTTTTGTGTGGTTTTAAACCTTCACACTCACTCATTATTGTGGTTTGATTCGTATTCAATTACATTTTAGCAGTTTCAATTTGATAAGTTTTCTTAAGTTCTAACGTAATTCGTTTTAAAATATAATATTATAGAATCGGGCCTCTGGAACTGAGGGCAGTTTATAGCCTTCACTAAAACATTACTTTGTTGAGCAAAGGAAATGTTAATGGAATATCCGAATAGTAAAATTGATGTGCTACTTATTTATGAACTTGTGGGTTATGAGATTTTCATACCACGTCTAGATTTGACTATAATGTTTATTTAAAATGTTTTACTTGCTTAGTAAAATTAAGTTGGTAAAAGGTTATGAACAACCTTTTACCGACTTAATTTTTTTTTTACTAAGACCTCACTAACAAGTTTTTTTTTATTTTTACCCATAAATTGGAGATTTGAAAATGGAACCGTCATGAAACCACTCCTGATAGTTTCATGACGGTAGTGTATTATTGGTCAGGACTCGAACCTGGGAATGGAATCTCTGGGTTGTTAAGCCGACTCCATAACCAGTAAACTAGAGATCATCGAACCCGGTACCGTATACAAGCAGTCATAAGTATTTATTACCACTATGCACTGAAGTGTGAATTGTAATCCAATCCACGCTCTCAGTAAATAGCTAGTACTGTAAAGATTTTTACGTTAGAACGAAATCCTCAAAGAAAGATGTTATATTATCAAAATGCTAATGTTTACTTTAAAATTACATCATATTTCAATGTCCTACTTATAACTTGAATGTAGGATATTTTTCAATCAAGTAATCGGAGTGGAGCGACAAATAAATCTATAACTTTTTATAAAATTTTCATACAAATTGGATACCTAGATAGACATTTTCGAGATTATGTTCATAAAATGTGAGTAAGCTTATTTACAAACTATATTTAGAGCAAATTACAAACATCTGCTCACATGAAAAACATTTGTTTTAAATTTAAATTCAAAGTTAAAAATGAGTACGCAGTTGTTTTTTTTATCTCAGTTTCATAAGTACCAGCAGCAGCTTTACATCTATTCATTTCCTTAGAAGAGACTGCTCCAGTTAATGTTCTAGGCACGCTACATTACTTTTTATGGCAAAGTAACAAAACAATTGTTTATAGGAATTGACAAGTTTTGGTATATTCACTTTCAAGTTTTGAGTAAAATGAAAAACATATATTGCTACTGAAAAAAAACTTTAAATTCAGGAGGAAAGAGATGTTTGCCCTTCTATATTATTAAAATATAAAGAGCTTAATGGTATTTCTATTGGATGATAAGCAGATGCTTAATTTCAATTTCATATTAATAGAACTTAGTACAAATGTTTTTATTAACTAGTAGGCATAATTTCATTTTATTTTTAAAACGTGTATTGGAAATAATCTACATTTTGTTATCTGAAACTATTTAACCTTATTTTTATTTGAACAAGAATATTATCCAGGCTTTCAAAAATCAAAAATCATGCAGAATTATTTAGGTACTCGAAAACTTGATTTAAGTAATTTTAATTGTTTAGTATGAACATAATGCACAAAAAACAATAATAGCGTTTAAACATTTCACTTTATTTTCATATTAAAATGTGTCTTAAAAAGACCACAGACTTTAAAAAAGGGTTTTAATTTTATGTTAGTGTAGATCTAAAATTAATCACAAATATTATGTCCTTTATTATAAAGTAATAGGAATAAATAAAATTATTTCGCTTCCTAATTTTCTCGGTAAGAACCTTACTGTATTATACAATAATATTTTTTGTTTCATAAGAACAACACGCAATAAAATTATTATTAGTGGTATTACTAAATTTAACCCTATTTATCTTGGTTTCATAAACAAAAAAACCCTTATTTCAAATAATCTAAATTTCAAAAACGTTCTTTATTTAAATTAGACATTTTCAAATTTAGAACACAAACCATATTTTTTTAAACATAATTTATTTTAACACTTACCTTATTTAGATATTCAGCGACGTGACGGCAGAAGTTTTCAAAGTTCAGTTGATGGGAGAGCGCGAAAGTGCACCAAGTTAAGAGTGGAAAACGAGGTCCGTGTACCACCATTTATAGGGAGCTCTTGGGCGGCAAGTGGGCGGAGCCACGCACGCGTACCCATGACGCTGCCACCGCTATGACGTGTGCCTTCCAAGGGATTTAAAAAAAAGGTTTTATTAATTCATAGCTGAGTAATTTAATTTGACTAAAACAATCTGGTTAGTACTGAAAGAATTGTAAAATATTCTTACAGGCATTTTTTAAACAATATCTCATGCGGTTGAATATTATGAATTGCTTTAATGTTCCATGATTTATTTTTGCGGATGTACATTTTTATATGAAGACTAGCTGTCCCGGCGAACTTCGTACCGCCAATTTTTTCCTGCCCTCGTGGCGTCAGATCCCGTTCCCGCTGCACCATTTAGGAGGATGCAAAATAGATGTTGACCGATTCTCAGACCTACTCAATATGCTTACAAAATTTCATGAGAATCGGTCAAGCCGTTTCGGAGGAGTATGGCAACGAAAACGACACGAGAATTTTATATATTAGATATTGCGTGTTTTACAGGGCCCATGTTTGCCACTGCCCATGGTGCAATGGTGGGAACGAGTGATTATTCTCTGAAGTCTTGAGTTCAATTCTCGACTCATGTAAAATCTTTTACTGAGTTGCTAGGAATCTACAAAAAGTGGGATACGACACAACAACTGGTAATGAAATTTTTCTTACTCTTTTAGAATAAAAATATATACTTAGATATAAAAACTAGCGTAATCATTCAAAAAAATAATTCAAGATTTTCTCATAGCTTTTTGTAGATAGCCACGCCCGTATATCCCAAAAGGGGTAAGTAGAGACATATTTTAAAAAACATTTTACCTGTTTTAGTACCTAATGGGTAAGACACTCGAACAACCCTATTATACTTTGTATGAACCGGATATCGAACCAGTACGCCGACATAAGTGCAATCTTATGCCAAGGGACCAACGAGGTAATAAAAAAAGCTTTTAAATTGTGATAAATAGGGATAAAGGACGTTGATATTTTATAGGAGGTTCTTGCGGGGGAGGGCGCTGAAGTAACTTTCCCTAATAAACGTTAATTTTAGCTTAGTATCTACAAAGCTAAAATTATATATTGTAGATAGTATAGTCAGATATCTATCAGATTTGTGAAATCGTTAAAAATACAATAAAATTTTGGAACTCCGCCTACGCGAATATCGGCTATCGCGAACAAATATTAGCATATATCCTATCCCAGGTTCTGATCAATCTCTGTACAAAATTGCAACAAAATCAGTTCAGTGGTTTAGGCGTGATGGCGTAACAGATAGACAGAGTTACATTGACATTTATCGTATTACTATGGAGTATGGATTGCTTGGTATTATACCTACAAGAAGACTTTCTTAAAAATTTCTCCTTTTTTCCTTCAAGAGTCTGACTTAACTCATTCTACGTAAAAATTACATCCCCCCAATATAGTTTGTGTTAGTATCCTATATATATCCTATATATATATTAGTATCCTTTATATATAGTATAGTATAGTAAGTAGCTCCAATATAGTGTGTAGTTTGTGGGTGCTAGCACCTCTGCCTACCCCTTCGGGGAATACAGGCGTGAGTTTATGTTATGTTATGTCCAATATAGTTTGGGTACATTAAGATAATCTACACTACACAGTACACATACCTAAACTATTGTACCATATTTTATTATCTCGCGACCTGACTACTGAAAGGTTATCGGGTTAAAGGTAAATAATATGAAATAAATCGAGGATTCTTCGTTAAGAAATAGTTTTATTTCAATGATTGATATCCGCGCAAGCTTCCGACATATGCTATAAAATGCTCCCCATTCCGGGGGCGAGTTGGGGACACCGTTGTCCCCCCTCCTGAGGAGGGCCAGACCGTAAGGGATGGCCCTGGGTCAGCCGGGGTGCGAGGGATATGTCGATGACAACCTCACCTCCGGCCTAGCACCTAGACCCACAGTCGGCGTGCGGTTTTAGTCGGTTCGAGTCCGACATAACCTCCTCTTCCGGCTCCGGCAGGGGGGGTATCCGAGGTAATATGCTGGTATAATATGGGTGGATATAACGTCTATCCCCTTATAGATATTCAAATGTGAGAATAACGTAATTTTCTTTAGTTAAAGCCTTTCACGGACAAATTTTTCGTATAAGCTTTAACGGAGAGTCGACAATGCAACAGGTAGAGTTTTTTCCTTATTTATTCTGTGCTTTTGGTATCAAGATATAAAAAAACTAAAATCTTTGGCTATCATACAGGAAGTTTTTGAGAAATTCTCACTCATAAAAAATCTTGTTAACAGAAAATACGGCTTTAAAGCGCTGTGTGACAGCATCTTCGTTATATTTATTAGTTTAAAAATTTTTGAGTCCGTAACTTAATTTCGAGCCACATATGTTAGATTATTGGACAATCTATTCAAAGAATTTGTGTGAAGAGTAGGTAAATCTTGTACATCTAAAGAGGCCATGTCAGCCAAAGACAATGAGTATATCGTAAAGATACGTAATAAATTGAAGGGAGAAAAGTAAGGAATATACCTCAGATCGCAGGCTTCAGGTGATGATGGTGATGATTATGTAAGATCATCCAATTAGTGAACCTTACAGTTTTTACACGTCAATTTGACTTCACCTCGCCTGATGGTAAGCTAAAGGCAAAGTTCCGGCAAGAGGGTCACCATCGTAAACAACTACCATGATAACAGTGGTGGCTCTCAACTTGACGGCATCATCAGATGCCTTTTTACGCCCCGCTTATAGGACAAGGGACTGTAGGAAGAAGGAAACACGCAGAAAGTTACAGGACTTAATGGTGTGGCATAGGAATGCGATAAGCCGCACAAACAGTTTGGAATTAACATTCAAAATGAGTGGACGTACTGAAACCAAACTAACAAAATATGCAGTCACTACTTGAACTATAAACCACCAATACCGGACCAAACTTTCTCAGACAGGGTTAAGTGATATTACCATAATACCTGACAATTTGAGCACCTTGGTAAATCAATTAAGTTGACTAGACTCCAAAGTTTCATAACAATATACTAATACTACCGGACTATTTAATTCAATTATTATCCATAGGACCGCGTTGCATCCGATCCCGTTCTCGCTGCACCCTCTACTATATAAACCTTCTTCTTGAATTACTCTATTAAAAGAAACCATATCAAAAGTACTGTTAGCGTAAAGTTAATAAGGTAGCGTAGTTTTGAAGATATAAGCATACATTGGGATTAACAGACGCTGAAAGCTACTTTGCTTTATTATAATAATAATGTACATTGTTCGAAGAGATGCGTGTATAATTTTTTTATGATACTCTATAAATCACTATCCAGATTTAAAATAAATTTAGGTCGGGAAAAGTTAGCATCCACGACGGCAGTTCACCCCTTCATGCTTCAAAGCTTCATGTATCTCTAAAAATAAAATCATTCCAAAATACGAGTAGTTAAGTATTGTTTAACAATCTTATATCATGAGTTCTCCAGAATGCAGATAAACATAAAGAAACGCCCAAACCAACGCAAATATAGTTAATTTTTGCACTGAGCGGAAATCGAACTGGCGACTTCTAATTTAGCATCCGAACACTCTACCACTACGCTACAGAGGTGGTGTGTGTAATTTCAATAAAGCCAGCTCAGCTAATAATCCTCGTAATCTGTCAGAGATTTAGATAATATTTTTTTAGGAATCTGGCTGATGTCACAATTAATTTTAGGTTATTTATCGCAAGGAAACGTCAGAATGAGTTGTGGAAACTAATAGTCTGTGTGTGGGAGTTACGAGGGTTACATCCTGTCTAGTAGTGGGTTCTGTCCGAGGAATATGTCCTACAATCTCATATTAACCTCCCCCACCGGCACCGGTGGGGGGGAACTGAGGGTATTCGCGGGGATTTAAAGAAAGTAATGGGTTCTGTTATATTCCTTAAAAGACGTTTATTAGTCGCATAGAAGTAAGTATATTTTCTTTTAAAATATTATTGTACTTGGGTACTCTACACCTACACCTCCGGACCCCACAGCATGCAACTGTAGCCTCGTGTCATTCATGTCTGTATGACCTATGAAATGAATCGTTTTAGTTGCATGATAAATCATTCAGCTACTTCATTAGTCGACGCGAGAATCTAATCTTTCCTGCCATGAGGCTGCAGTAGTTTCAAGTTACGTGAGACAATTATTTTTTCGGATCTCACGAAGCTGGATATGCACCTGAGGAAACTCTTGAGCATTTCTCACATAGTAGTCGCTTTCTTAAAAACCGTAAAAACCAAACCAACAAGGGGAAAAGGAGTAAGCAAATCCCGTCTCCAAAGTGTAAGCATTGTGTGCAATCGGTAACAACAGTAATATGATGATGATAATGATTACGGGAGACTGTCTCTTCTGAGCTAACATATACCTCCTGATATTTTCTAAAGTTTACGCGAATGTCACTCATTGAAATAAAACCACTTTTTACGGATTCTATCGCGATATATTTGTTATTATTACTTTTAACCCGACGTTTCGGCTGCTTTGCAGCAGCCATTTTCGCGGTGTGACTGTGTGGTTTATCAAACCTCAACCTCAATAAACTACCAAAACGACACAAAAAGAAAATAAAAAAAAAAAAACAAAAAAAGAGATGGCAATTATAGCTAATATTGTAAAATATGCGAAGAGGATATAAAAGAAAGTATGATTAAATTTACTCAATGTGAGGAATGGGTACATGAACTTTGCGCGGGTATCTGTAAAAAACCACAGATTACAAATGTAAAAAATAGGCGAAGACCATTTGTAGTATTTGTTAAGTGTTAATGCCTAACACTTGATTAATAATATAATATAAATAATATTTTAACATTATTATCCACTTTATCCTTATAGAAATATTAAAATCATAACTGTAAACCAATGATTAGATCTCATAGTACGATTTAAGAATATATAAGTACGATTTAAGATGAATAGTCATAAATTATACTTTTTTTAAGTTTTTAAAAATTGATAATTTCCAAAAAGTTTATAAGATTTATGTTCAAGTTGATTATGATTATAACAAAAGGTTAAACTAAATAAACATTTTTTCAAAGAAAATACAGTTATTCTTTACTAATTTTGAAAATATGACTGTTTTCCTTTAAGGGGTACGAATTAGGCAAGTTTACCCTACATTTCCGCCTTACTTTCCGTCCTAATTTGGAATCTCAAACAAAAACCCGCTGTGACACGTTCAAATTAAATAACGTCTAAAGAACCTTTACACCAATGCACATTCGAGTCTGTGCTAGAAGACCAGCCACGTATCGCATTTACATAATTATATTCGTACTAAAAAGGGACAAAGACAAACTTTACATGTTTACACGAAGACACTTTAGATAATTCCAAAAAACTAATTAAATTTAAAATGTATGCTACATACTGCAGATGGCATTTCTTCATACATATCATATATATATATGTTTAGGTGGGTGCTAATGCTTTAGGGAGCTTATACTGTCAGGTTTAATAAAGGATTAGACGTGTCAGTTTGTCACACACGCTCTTCATGGAAATGACTATTCTCAAAAAGCATAGAATTGTTGCCAGCAATAGTGGCAGAGACCAGTTACCTACACATTGCCTTTTTCCTCATTCCTACTGGCTTCCTTAGTCTCCATAGATTAATTAAATACGATGACATAAAGATGTCACCGATATTTATATCCAAAAGTACCCAAAAGGCAGTTTTCATAAAGCTGTTGCATATTTTTATTACATAAGGATTGCCATGCAGACATATACACACAAGTAGAGGATGTAAAACACTATAAATGTTAAAAAATCTTATATGACTCGTCCCTATTCACATACGGGTCGAGTCGATGCTACACGTTAAAATCTTCAATAATTTCCTGTCAAACATCAACTCTAATAGTAGTTAAATTATAATATAATAATAATAATCTTTATTTATTCACGCAAAACAAAACAATATACAATACAATAATACATGTGTCTACAGTACAGGTATTGGTTTTTGTTTTATGATATTAATAATGTTCGCAACTGGTACCTTAGCTAGGATACGTAGTAGCCTGTATTAAAGATACCAGTTATCTCCCTTAAACTTATACCAACCAAGCAACCATAAGCATAACGGGTTTCAACCAGTAATTATAATTTATATAATATATAACTAAAGATTAAGCTGTTAACAATTATTTTGAAATTAAGATAATCTAAAAATAATATAAATAATAATATCAACAACCACAATGTAAATTTAGTACAGTTCATGTGTGTGTGTGTGTGTGTTACATGGGTCTACCAGCCATTTCGTCACGTCCCAACATCAATCAGGCTCTCCGCCTCATCGTAAGATAACCCTAGGAGCCACTCACGAACACTAGACCTGCAAGCTTTTTTGGACAAATGATGTATGGGAAGCAATCTATTTACTTTGTTGTATAAGGTGGGGTTTAGAAAATAGTTAAATTTTTGGGAATGACTGAAGTTGGCCCTGTTTGTGATACATATCCTATCCTTACGTCTTTTGGTTATGGGTACATAAGGGGTCTTGGCATGCTGCAAGACGATTGTTTGATAAATAAATAATTTCCTTACAGTTAAGACTTCGCAATCCCCATATAGCTCCTCAGTAGGAAAAGTGAACTTACGGAAAGTACTCACCTTTAGGACAGCTCTTTGTGCTATTTCCAAGTCTAGGAAGCCAGTTTTACCCATACCTCCCCATGTAATGCAAAAGCATGTATCTAGCGCATCTACAAGTCATAAATAGAAGGTACTAAAATAAAATAGATTGGTCGAAGAGGACCGAGATACAACTGTGTAAATTGGAAAAGCATTTATTAAAAAAAGAATACCTAAGATTCTAATTTCTCCGCAGGCAGTGTTGGTAATTGTAACACCGTTGGATGTAATCCCTTAGAACAACAAAGTCTAAGTAGAACCGTGGGTGGCAGGTGAAAGTGGTATTTATGAACGCTTTGATCTCTTTTTTCTATCAAATTAACAGAAGCACTAAAGCTCTTCCCTTTACCTGTAGTATTACCAATAACCACTGACGGGATTCTTTCTCATCAAGCTAAAAGGATTCGGCTAATCTAAGGTGCTTCTTATTTCGCATATTGTGTTAATATATTCAATGTGTATCCATCGAACTCCGAAGGATTTGTACAAGATTTACATAAAAATGGATAAAAGAGAAAAAGAAAAATTGTTGGGGTCGGAAAAATGTGTAATAAACTATGTTTATGGAAACCTTCTGAAAGGAAGAAACAATCTCTTATTGATTTTTTTGTTCTAAGTGTGTGGTCAGGTTGATGATAGGTAGGTACATGTTAATAAGATCAAAATGAAAGAGTCACATTAGTAGTCGGTAACAAGTAGATTTACTTAGCTCTTGATGGTAGGCACATCGTTAGGAGTAAAATATATAATGCATAATGCTTAATAAATATATTCCACAACATTCTACACAACGCTATCTACACCCATGGTAAGCTTAACTAGCTTGTGTAATGGAATCTAGAAACATGCTTAGATACTGTTTTTTTTTTTGTAAATACATACATATTATACACAGAAACACCCTTTTTTTTTTTTTTTTTTTTCCGTGCGGAAATCCCCTCGGATACCCCCCTGCCGGAGCCGGAAGGGGAGGTTATGTCGGACTCGAACCGACTAAAACCGCACGCCGACTGTGGGTCGTGGTGCTAGGCCGGAGGTGAGGTTGTCATCGACATATCCCTCGCACCCCGGCGGACCCAGGGCCATCACTTATGGTTTAGCCCTCCTCGGGAGGGGGGACAACGGTGTCCCCGACTCGCCCCCGGAATGGGGAGGCGCGCTTCTCAGCGCGCCGTCGCCGTGGCCTGCTTCTGCTGGGGTGACAGGCGGCTTCACCCGTCACCCCCAGGCCCGCGCTCATGGGGGACGGAGGTCAGTCAGTGCCCTCCGACGCCCGAGTTGCCTGTGCGCGCGGGCAGCGCGGTTCGCGAGTCTCGCTCGTTCGCGCTGCCTCTCCCGTTCCGCCGTCTCCTTCACGACCATTACCTGCTCGCTGAAGGAGACGCCGGCCGCCCACGCGTCCGCACAGCGGACCATTGCTGTGAGCAGGGAGGCGAGGGTAAGAACTCTCACTCCCAGGGCCGCCACTAGTTCTCGCCTCTGTCCGGCCCATGCCGGACACTCGGTGAGCGTGTGCAGCTCTGTGTCCTCGCTCGCGTCGCAATGATGGCACTCGGACGTTGGCTCCTTTTCGATCCGACGCAGATACCGCCCAAAGCACCCGTGCCCGGTGATAATCTGCGTCAGTCGATACGAGAGGCTGCCATGTGGCCTCTCTAGCCATTCCCCCATGATGGGCCTTACCGCCTCTATGACGGCATGCCCTGCGCGTGGTTGCTCAAGTCGTCGCTCCCACTCCGCCACCATGATCCTGTGGAACCGGGATCTCTCGGCCCGAATGTCTTCGGGCTCGGGATCGTATCCCCGCTCCCGCGCCTCCTTACGGAAACGATAGAGTGCCGCAAGGGATCTCGCTTCCAGGATCCACGGTGGCGATCCGGCTAGGAGACTCGCCGCTTCAAAGGATATCGTGCGGTATCCCCTAATTGCCCTGGAGGCCATCCTCTGCTGCGGCGCACGCAACAGGGGCAGGAATCTGGTCTCCAGGGTGTCCGCCCACACGGGACACCCGTATAGGGCCATGGACCGCACGACACCCGCGTAGAGTCTCCTGCAGGAGTCCTCCGGGCCCCTCAAGTTGGGCAGCAGCCGCACCAGCGCGTTAGCTGTCACCAACAGTTTGGAGCGCAGACTTCGGAAGTGCTCTCCGAAGTCCCACCGACCGTCGAGAACGAGCCCCAGGTATTTCAACCGGGGCTTGATGTCGATGGGAGTACCTCCTACTATCAGGCTGGATCCCGGGGGTGGCCTGCGCCGAGGGCCATGAAAGAACAAGGCCTCGGATTTGTGCAGAGCCACCTCGAGACCCAGCTGCCGGATCCGATCCACGACTTGAGCAACAGCGGTCGTGGCCCTCTGGGTCGCCTCGCGGTGTGTAGCGCCACTCACCGTCACTAGCGTGTCGTCCGCGTAGCACGTGACGGTGGCACCGAACGCGAGCTCACCGCGAAGCACCCAGTCGTATCCGATGTTCCACAGGAGCGGCCCCAGGACCGATCCCTGTGGGACACCGCACGACATCTCACGCCTACCGACGCCGGTCGCACTTGGGTAGATGACGGCTCTCTCCGTCAGGTACGCCCCAACTATGCGGCGGAGGTAGAGAGGCACGTCGTGGTACACGAGCGCCTCCCTGATGCAACTCCAGGGCAAGGTGTTGAACGCGTTGGAGATGTCCAAGGACACCGCCAACATCACCTCGCCCCGGGCGACCGCATCCTCCGCCAGAGTCCTCACGCGCATGATGGCATCCACAGTGGAACGCCACCGGCGGAAGCCGTACTGGGTGTCCGCTAGGTCCGGCCCCACTCTAGAGAGGTGCTCGACGAGGCGCTTGGCAATGACTCTTTCGAAGAGCTTGCCCACCTCGTCGAGCAACACTATGGGCCGATACCCAGACGGCTCGTCCGCCGGGCGTCCGTTCTTGCGGATGAGGACCAGTTTCCCCGTCTTCCACATCTTCGGAAACTGGCCCCGCTCCAAGCATGCGCTGAGGAACCCTCGCAGTCGGGGTTCGAGACCGTCTTCCCCTAGAGCTAGGACCCACGCCCGGCCTGGAATGCCGTCGGGTCCCGGGGCGGTGTTCTTCTTGGCTCTAAGCCGTCGCACCGCCAGCTCTAGTTCTACCCAAGTGACCTCGGGCACGTCGTCGTCAATAACCACGCCGGGCGCAACAGGCGACCGAGGTGGCGGAGTCATCTGCGGCGGAACGTGTTCCGCTCGCACCGGGAACAGGGATTCCACCACTCCTCCAAGCAGAGCCGGCTCGAGAACCTGGGTTAGCGGTGGGGCCCGGGGGCGCAGCTTTCCTCTTACCAAGCAGTAAGGCCGCCCCCATGGGTCCCGCTCCAGTGTCTCCAGCAGCTCCCTATAGGAAGCTGCCTTGGACCGCTTGATCTCTGCTCGGAGGGCATTCCTGGCTTGAAACACCCAGACCAATGCAAATAGCCATATTCGTTCACTACCGCCACGCCACAGAGGCTGTGCAACTGTAAGTTTTGTTTTATAATGTAATTTGTATCATGCAGTGGCAGTTGAATCACCGATTTTCGGTGTTTGTTCTTCGAGGTTACTTAGATAGTTTTCTAGAAACTTCCTGAGACCTCTACCAATTTGCTCACTTTCATATTTTGACCATAAACTTTATTAATCTTCTTCTTCTCGTGTCACGTTCAAACAACATTAAACTCTTGAGGAACAGAATTCTGCTATCTTAATCGCGCTGTCACTGGCTATAATTAGGTCGTCTTTAGTGCAGGAATTAGGACATAAGGGACACGAGACCAAGTGCACTGTACATTAGTAGGTACCTTCTCAACATTGTTGTGTTCAAATCGATATAACTTATCCTAAGTTTTTTCATTACTCCAATGAGTACAGTCAGCATCAGAAAGATGTTGACGAACAAAGTACTCAAAATTATCTTAATTTCGATTTTTAATCCCCTTCCAGTTGAGTGATTGTTCTGATATTTGGTACACACCTTTAGTTAGGACAATAATACCATATAAATTAATGAAACAGTTTGATTTGCTCTTAATACGAGAGTTTTAAGATCATCACATTTCAGGTACCTACTATTACTAATAGTATAAAATGTTAATAATACAAATTAGAAATCGTTTTCACTGTACACGCACGGAACTCTAAAGTGCTACATTCTAATGTCACGCATTGATACTCACTCAAAGCCAGCCACTCAAACTTACGTCAAATTAATCTGCTGCTAATTACCGCCCCACTATGACTAATAGGTCAGCACTTAACATTTTGATAAGCGATTTTAAATCCATTCTTATCAGCACTAGCCGTACACAAGTAGGTACTCGTCTACGCTCGAGTGGTTTCGTTTTAACTGGCACTTAAAAGTACCACTTCAATAGGTTTTATACAACGTTATTCAGACATGATCAGGATCTAATTGTACAAAAGAATTGTTATGTAAAATATAAATGATACTCTTGTACGTCGTAGTATTAGGCAGTTTGGATACAGATTTTGATACCACTTCATTATCAGCCAACCTACTTAACAAACCCTTACACATACATTATCTACATATATAAAATCACTTGTCCCGACTGACTGACTGACTGACTGATTCATCAACGCAGAGCCTAAACCGCTGGACCTACAAACTTGTAATTTTGACAGTAGTTGCATTTTATGATGTAAACATCCACTAAGAAAGGATTTTTGGAAATTCTGCTACTAAAGGGGTAAAATAAGGGATGGAAGTTTGTATGAAAGTCCGTCATTTTCAGAGCTAGATGCACTAAATTTCATAAACCTGTGTCTTTTAAGAAATAAATGAACACCTGTATCAGCGTTTTTCAAAATTTTACTACTAAGACGGTAAAATAGGTGATCGAATAATTGCCGGGAAATGCCTAAAAACAGCAAATCTTTTTGACAGAACGAAGTCTGTCGGGTCCGCTAGTATTTAGATATTATTAGAAGTTGGTTTACAGGTTGGTGGTGGTTTTAGTGCCTATAGACACGGTATCCGGCTTACGGTACCCATCGTTATTTTTTTATTTTTTTCGTGCGGATATCCCCACAGATACTCTCCTACCGGAGCCGGAAAAGGAGGTTATGTCGGACTCGAACCGACCAAAACCGCACGCCGACTGTTAAGCCGTCGTCGGTCCCGGTTGCCATACTAACATGTATGGTAGTCGTTAAAGGGGAATTAAGTGAAATATAGAAGTTCTTCTTTCCTCGTGCAAGCTATTCTACTCTGGAATGCGCTTCCTCTTGAAATCAGGATGGCCACTGCTACGTTCAAGTACAAAGTACGCCAGCTCAACAGTGGCGTTAATGAGTGAGTGATACTTTGTCAATAAGTACCGATTTTCAGACATAAATGGAATTATATATTATGCGAGTATATATGAGTATTTAAGTAATATAATATGTATATGTGTATGTATTTTATGTAAGTATTATAGTGTATGTATAACGTGAGTATGTATTATTCGATATTGTATGACTGATAACCTTTCAGTACATTGTTCATTCTTCTGCTTGCACCTACCTCAATGTATCTCTGCATCACCCTGAGGTAGACTGGTAGATAATGCCTTTGGCATTAAGTCCGCCTTTGTACAACTGTGCATAAAGTTTAAAAATAAAATAAATAAATAAATAGAAGGGCCCCACATAGAAGGGCTGATCACCCGTCTGGTCAAACGACGTCCCCAATGGTAGTAGCAGTAGTAGAGGGTCGTGGTGCTAGGCCGGAGGTTAGGTTGTCTTCGACATATCCCTGGCACCCCGGCTGACCCAGGGCCATCCCTTACGGTCTGGCAGTCCTCGGGAGGGGGGACAACGGTGTCCCCGACTCGCCCCCGGAAGGGGGAGGCGCGCTTCTTAGCACGCCGCCGCCGTTTATGGTACCCCTCGATGCCCAGTTAGCCATCGTAGTGTACTTGTTTAACCCAGATGGAACCTATAGTTCGTGCGCATTAACATGGCACCTGCCTCGAAAACACCCTCCTCCCGCTTCCCCGCGCGCGACCCCGCTCTCGCCGTGCGAGGCTAGTAGCGTCAGCACACACCCCTCCCGCTCCCCCGCGCAAAGCCCCGAGCCAGGTGCCATGTTAACTCGCACGACTAGTAGTTGCAAATCCCGTACTGTAATTATGTTTCGTTATTATGTTTCACACTCGTAGTAATCCTGCTGGAGCTGAATGTTATTGGCTTAGAAGAGGCCATAACAACTCTTAGGTCCTATTTAAAAAAAACGATTTCAAATGTTTGTATGTACCTTCTTCTTCTTCATCTTAGCGTCAATCCCAGTCTCATCCGAAGCTTTCAGCTTTGAATCTGGGGTTGCTTTACCAGTCTAACTGCGGATTTGGTTAAACTTCGATATTTTCTGTGAAGCGATTGACCTCTACAACCCAAAGGCGATATCGAAGCATTTCAGCTAGACCAGCTGTTGGACTTTTGAGGGAAAAAAAGAAGAAAGAAAGAAAGAAAGAAAACTCATTTATTGGGAAACAGCGCAAAATGGCACACAAAATACACAAATAAAACTATTATCGACAGAGAAAAAAAACGACTAAAAAGACTAAGTGACGTATGCTGACGAGAAGTCTGACAGTTCTCTGAATGTCAGTGTCACTCGGCTGTCAGCTATACGTCACGGGTCACGCCACTATTATGTACATATGCGACACGACGTGGCATATTTACGTGGCAGATATTTGAACGTCGTTTTTCTTCTCCGCCCTACACAAACCATTAAACTAAGTCATGCACAAGTGCACCGTGTTCCCAAAGGATGAACACTCAGCATACACTGCGATGGGTATCAGCCACCACAGCACTGATTTTCAGTGCCACCCTTACATTAAGTGCATACATTATGTTAACGTCGTCATGCAGTCAAATAACCTTGATGACTGCCTTAGATGTTCGTATGGCAACCGGGACCGACGACGGAGTAAAGTGCTCTCCGAGGCACCATCAGACCAATGCAAATACAATTCAGATTCATAGGTACATACAAATATTTGCATTGAGCGGGAATCGAACACGCACCGCAGTGTTCACTATCGCTACGCCACGGAGGCTGTCAAATGTTTGTATGTACCTACCTTAATAGGTTGTCCTATTGCAATGATGTACATTTTTAATACACCTTGTATTTCAATATCTAATAATATTATATATATATATGTATATATATATATATATATATTAATAATTTTTTTACCTTACCTACAGTACTGTCCATCCCTAGACCTACTTGTCTTTACTGTAAATCTATTGATGTACGGTAGAACAATCAATTTTAAAGTACCTACCTAGCTATTTTAATCAGATCCTGTCAGCATTGTTTATAATAAGTGACGACATTCTATCTCATAAAAACAATAAATAAATCGGCAAATTTAGGGTACTTAGTTAGGTACCTACTTAATATTATACAGCAATGGGCTTTCGTATTTATGGTTATTACACGATATCTCTTCAATAAAATAATATTAGGAAGTTATATCAAGCCGGAGATCTATTTAATGCCTCCCTTAACAGTTCTGTAGCGTGAAAGACTTAAACTTTTATAGAACCATTTATAGACAATTTAATAGAATAATAAACCTCTGAAGATAAATGAATAGGTAGTGTCTCCCGTTACTTTGCAATAAAGTGCATTCTAGATTGCACATTGCTTTATTTTTTACTAAGTAGGTACCTATCCATGCCTACCGATATTATAAATATGAAAGTAACTCTGTTTGTCTGTCTGTATGTTACGCTTTCACGCCTAAACCACTGAACCGATTTTGATGATTGGTATAGAGGTAGATTAGACCTTGAGAAAGGACATGTAGGCTATGTTTGGTGGCGATAACCGACATCCACGCGAGCGGAGCCGCGGGCAACAGCTAGGTGAAAATAAGATCCTACCATACACTACAATAAGGGGTTCTTCAAGAAGGGCATTAGAAGGTCTCTAAGGGTCGGCAGTACGGCTGGGACGCCTCTAGTGTTGCACATCCATAGGCCACTGCAACCACTTTCCATCAGTCTTGTCTTGTCTGCCACCAAGCGGCTTTTTGATAGGTAATAATCCATGGCTGCAGGGCAGTATTAACAGATGCTCGGATTATGCATATATTGCGACTCTTTGTAAACAACCTTCAAAATAATTACTTATAGAAGAAAATAACTTCAAGTTTATTATTTTTTAATCCGATATTTTCTCAATTTGGTGAGGTTTGGAGTTAGTAGCGCCATCTGTTCATCTATGATGGTGTTAATTTCCTAAATAGTTTTAGATCTGTTACATAGATGCCATAACTTAGCGCATTACAACTTTTATTTTTTAACAATTATGTATTACACAATATATTTTAGGCTGAATAATATAGTAATAATATAATATAATTGTAATAATTAATTCATATCATGACACAATACAATTAGCATATTTTCATTGTTGAACGGATATTTTGATGTCAAACAGAACTTTCAGAATTAGTGTGGTGGTAACTCGGCAAAATTCATTTTAAGTTGACTCGATTTGAATTTTTTGAGCTCGCTTTTCTAAGTTTCCGAAGTCGAAATTACACGAGCGTAGCATTTTTAATAGTATAATAAAATACTTCACTAAAGCAATATCAATCAATTATATGACCCTCACTAATAAATACTTATAGGTGGAAAGAGATGGAGGAGGCTTTTACCCATGGGGACTACTTCAGAAACTACAAACAAATGATCAACTTTAATTTTCTTATTTAACGTAACGCTCACGATAACGTAGTATTAAATTTATTAAACTGTTTTGTATAAAAATAAAGCTTTAAATGGTCATATAAATAATTAAATATTTTAAACATCGCTACTTAGAATTTTAGACACAAAGTAGGTACCTAGTTAATTATCGCATGAATCGTTTATGTTATTGGTTATAGAATACGTTTTAATTAAAAGTTACATTAACAGTATGAATTCTTATCATAGTTCACGGCTGTAAATCCCCCAAGGGGTAGGCAGAGGTGTATAAAAAAACAGTACCTATACTTTATTGATTTTCTATTGCAAATACTCAAAATACAAGTAGTAAATATAAATACAGTTTCATAAAATGACACGACACGTCTCCTTGTCATTATTTTTATAAAATTGATTCTTTCGAACAAAATATATCGAATCAAACACTTACAAACCGAGTAAAACGAGTCAGTTCGATATAATATCATTGACAGCCCTAGTCGTCATTTGACAGCTCATTGTTAAAAAGTTTCAATTTCAAAATTTAATGAAAATAAACGTATTCAACGGATTATTTCTCAGTTATTTTAATATAACATAGTTTTTTGTACTACTCCATAATAATTACTTAAAATAATGGATGCCTCACTGAAACCTGTGATAGATAATTACTCTAAGTATTACATAAATAAGCAAAAGGCTCCAAGTTACGTTCAAATGTATACAAAAGAAAACTCCGAAGTTATATTAGTCACTAACAAGGTGAAACAAACTTGGAATACTACTGAAACGTTTGGAAAAAATATCAGAAATGAGGCTGGTGAGTTCTTGTCTTCTACGTTTAGTTAACTAATAAAAAAAATCAAGATTATAATATGTGTAAAATATTTAGTATTTCACAACATTCATACGACAAAATCATCAAGAGTTGTTACTGACATACAAATAAAAAAAATTACGCAGGGTATATACAGCTGTTATGCCCGTACAATTTTTTTTTGGGACAGCTGCTGGATACACTGCATGATTTTGATAAAAGTAAGACTTAGTTTTTAGTTACCTCTATAGTAAGCCGATGGAACATGCAGCAGTGAATGAAACAGCTCTGTTTGTAAACTCAAAAACTGGTGCAATAGCAGATAATGACAGTGATCATCATCAATTACTTCTCTTAAACATAAATGGGGCAGAAATTACTTCTTTGTGCATCTCCAATAATAATAATCTTTGACTTAACGCTATCTAGACACAACCTAAGCATTCTTTCAACAAATTCACAGAGGAATTGGAGCTAACTGGGTCTCCGTTAAAACTAGATTTGAGCTTGCATACAATATTAGACGACACAATGATATCAGATGAGCCCCAACTATATAGTAAAGAAGAAGTTGTGCATGGACCAGTCAACATTAAAGTAGCCAGGTATTGTATTTATTGATAATCATAACTTCTTAATTTTTCCATAGAAAAATCTGGCTGAAACTGATCTATCCCTATATTCTGTACCTAAACCTATAGGAATAGATTTAGTTTAGTAGATAGCTTCTTTTTTTTCCGGGAATGGGTTTCACATTGGTTGTGGGCAAATGATCAGAATTCTAATTAAGCTGTTTAGCTCTTGTCTACGAATCACTAACTATTAGAGCAGGATCTGTGATGCAGGTTTTAGTGATCTGCGCTGCCAGTTAGTGATTAGTAAATGTCGCCCTTAAAGACGGATATAAAGAGAAGGGAAATTTGAAGTGATTCAGTTGTGGCTCAATAGCTCAGTTGGAAGACCATTCCCCATGTAAGGGAAAGGTCGTGGGTTCAAGTCCCACTTGAGCGCTTCTTTTTCCCAATGTATTTCGAACTTAAGAAGTTAGCATAATAAATGCTACAAAAATTTCATTCAGTGATAAGAGATGGTTAGCTAAGAGTAATTAGAATTCTGATGCTAATCAAAAATTCATTAAAAAAAACTTTTCTAGAGAAATAGCAAACCTTTACAACAAGAATCGGGACCAAGTATTAAAAGAAGATGCGGTACCGATGTGGATTGTAATCAATCCAATAGAAGATAACAAGCCTTTGCTTCTCACTGTTCAATCAGATCAGAACCACTTTGCACGAGGTATAGTCACTTATGAGGACAGTATGAGCTTGGATGATGTTGATTTGGATCAGTTGCTCGAGGATTACGCTAAACAAGAGAGACTGACTGTTGATTCTGTAAGTGATTAATCCATACTTCCATACTAATATTATAAATGCGAAAGTAACTCTGTCTGTCTGTCTGTATGTTACGCTTTCACGCCTAAACCACTGAACCGATTTTGATGAAATTTGGTCAGGTGGAGCCGCGGGCAAAAGCTAATTATTTATATTTTACTGTTGGGTTTGTTCTCTATTTCTAAAATATGAAATGATGAGATAGCTTTGAATGAACCCACCTAATTTTAGTTTTTTCCAATTAAAATTTAAAGCTGACCCCACAAATTCTCAAATTTGTGGGGTCAGCTTTCAATTTAAACTGTGAAGTTACTGCTGTTTCACCTTCTGCTCCTTTTTGCTGAAGTTCTGGAGTTGACCAGTTTCTTGAACCTTTTTAGGACTCCCAACTACCCACCACCATTGCCATAGATGTTCGTATGACGATTAGGTGCACATGCTCTTAACATTCTAGAACTATAATAAAGGGTGTCTCAATAAGAGTGCACTTTTTAATTTTAAAATTAAAGCAAGTATTTTATGACAGAGTCGTGATATTTTTTTTGTATTTTAAAGAAGACATGTTCCGATTAAGTATGGAATAAAATATCCGGAATTTTCATGAAATTTTCCATGACTTGCACAGAGATGTGGCTGTATCTCACCGATGACTCGTTGGATTTTCGATTTGCGCTCAGGAATTATTTCGGGTTTATTCGCACAAACCCGAGATTTCACAAAACCCCAAAGAAAAAAATTGCACGGCGTTAAATCGCACGATCTTGGTGGCCAGTTGACATCAGAATTTCGTGAGATAATGTGTTCTGGAAATCGTTGCTGCAATAAATCGATTGTTTTGTAATGAGTTTTTACAATTGTAACGTGTTGTTCTTTCGAAAAGCGCTCCATTTTTGATAATCGGAATAAACTGAGGTGACAACTGTAAAATTTCAGAGTTACCACTTGCATGAAAAAATAAATATTCCCATTTTAAAAAGTGCACTCTTAATGGGACACCCTATACTATCCAACCTAAGACTAACCTGGCCATACTAACCACTGGTTAAGATAGGATAAGGGACTCTTTTACCCACACTTAGCCTCTTTTTTTGGGTCATTGTATGTGAGTAACCACTGGCTAGTATTGCTTAATAATCTTGCCATGAGCCAACAGAACCATTATGAGAAGATAATAATTATATCACTCTCCCTCTATTTCACTAATAACTAAAGTATAAAATTTGTAATTCCAGGTCTCTAGTGTGGTGGACTGCAAATACTTAATATCAGGCATATCATATGGTTCATCCCATAGTTCAGACGAGCTGGCGAACGCTCCACACAATGGTATCACCGAGCTGAAATGTGAATGGCCAAATAAAACACTACACACACCGTTTATAAGCTGTAAAGTTTATTTTGTAAGTATCTTATTTACTTACTTATTCACCTAGCAGGGGACGACATGGCCGGACGGGTGATCTGCCCTCTGTTGTAAGGCCATTTCATCCATTTCCCCTAAAGAGTATCTTATTTAGTTTACAATTGATTGCTGATAGTTCCATCTCAGCCGAACATTGAAATGCTTGGCTGAAAAGAAGTGGCTTTTCAGGGTGTAGTGACCAAAGCGCTAAAATTACCATAGTGTTGTAATGTTCATAGTACTGATATGACGGATATCATAATGACTAATTACTAATTGTACGTATTGTCCATGATACCAAAGTGCTAAAATAACCACTGTGTTGTAATGTCCAAAGTGCTAAAATGACCAAAGTGCTGAAAGTCTAAAGTGCAAAATTATGTATGTTATGTATTTGGGTATTAGGTTGTCACTAGCTACGTCGCCGCCCCGCAAAAAATCGCCTGACGGGTGACCCGTTGAGTACAGCTATATTGGGTGACCCCCGTAAAACAGCGTTGCTCTTCGCACGCCCCCAACACCTCTGACGGATAGTCCCGCTCACGCAGTGGAGTGCCTTATAGTTTAAGGAAGTGTTGTACAATGATGTTTCAATTGACTCATAAACTTCATATTGTTTAAGGAGCAAGAAATAATAGTAGGTCACTTAGCAACACCAACGAATGCTATCTGGAAGTCAGTATGCGCGCTGCACAATTTGAACCAAATACTTGTTGACATGACTGCTGCAGGCTACTCTTCTGTCAATTTGGACACTGCTGCGGTCAGGTAAGCATCAGTGGTTTTTGTGAGTCTCCAGATGATCAGAATATACAGAACATTCCCATCCAATCATCACCTGGTTCTACAGTTATAATACTGGAAAACTTCTTGGAAATATACTTTAGCTGAGCAGAAAGAGTTTTTTTAGGTCATCTGTTATTAGTTTTGGCTGACCATATCATGGGGTACGAACACAGAAATTATCTTTAGTATAACTCAAATGCTAATAGATGGCACTAGTAGTCTCATTTTAAGAAATAAAAAAGTGTAAACGCTTATTTCACTATTTAGAATCATGTAGCTAGAGCGAAAAAAAGGGTTTAACCACAAACCAAAGAAATGACGTCACGTTTTTAAAGGAAGGCTGCTCAAAAAAGACAAATCAAAAGCCGTACTCAATTTTGATAGCAGCCGCTGATTGGACATTACTCGCAGATTCGTGTGAGAAACACTATAAAATACCGGAGGATGTTTGTGCCTCGTCATCCAGACCCGATATATTCCTATTTTCAAAACAGCAAAAGTGTGCAGTACTAGTAGAACTCACAGTACCGTGGGAAACTAACATACCTAAAGACCATGCTATAAAAATAAACAAATACTTTGACCTGACCAACGAGTTAACCAAAAATGGCTATGTGGTTAAACTCTACGCCGTGGAAGTAGGAGCAAGGGGAATTCCAGCTAAATCCCTGTATAACTTATTTAAAGACCTCGGATTGCCAAGAGCTTCAGTAAGCTCTTTACTCAAACGAATATCTAAAACGGCGTTGATAGGATCTTACCAAATTTGGATAGGTAGAGGGGGGAACACGACTGACGGTGGAGGTGAGCGCTGATGCATCACAAGGTGGCCACCCTAAACCTACACCTGGGTCGCAAGTCCCAGGCGCCGTCACAGTGTTCCTCTCTGTACCACGCCATGGACCCGGCGACCGCACGGTGAATCCATGGAATGCTAAGAACCGGATCTCCCCTCTTTCAGAATTTTAAAACATCATAAAGATTTTGTAACAACGAAACTGATATACCGCCATCTAGCGACAATTTTGTATGTCCATCTATTTTACATAATACAATTTCTGCAGAAGCAATATAGATTAGAATATTTAATTATAGTTTATTCAGACATATTCAATAATGTGTTTAGTGTGTTTTTTTATTTTTGATACGTTAATTTTTAATAGTAAACATTGTCACCATCTAGTAACAATGCATGCAGATTAAAAGTTGCCTGCCTTCTTTTGCAAGTTACAAGTGTAACCGTTTTTTGTTCCTGACCTATAATATTATCTGTGCCCATATGGAGCTCCTTTTCGAACTTTTCGATTTTTGTTTATAAAATTTTTACCTACATTTATAAGTGCCCGGTTAATGGCAATAGGCTCGCCACCTATTACATTGGGACCTAAACATAAACTGGCGAAATGTGGGTGCTAGCACCTCTGCCTGTGCGGCCGCCTCCTTCTGCGAGCAAGTAATGCTCGAGAAGGAGGCGGCCGGTCGGGTCCGGACTAGACTTGGGGCCCGGGAAGCCCGCGCAGAGCGAAGGCGAACCGGACGTCGGAGGTCGCAGAACGACCTCCGTCCTCCATGAGCGCTGGCCTGGGGGTGACCGGTGGAGCCGCCTGTCACCCTAGCAGAAGCAGGCCGCGGCAGCGGCGCCAAGTGCGCCTCCCCGTAACCGGGGCTAGATGAGGACCCTGTGGTCCCCACAACCCGAAGGGGGCCATCTCGAAAGAGATGGTCCTGGGTCTGCCGGGGTGCGAGAGGTATGCTTTTGGCAATCTCACCTCCGGCAACCAAGGACCCAAGACGGCGTGCGTTTTAGTCGGTTCGAGTCCGACATAACCACCTCCACCGGCTCCGTGGGGGTGGTATACGTGGTATATCGCACGATAAAAAAAAAGCACCTCTGCCTACCCCTTCGGGGAATACAGGTGTGAGTTTATATTATTTATACTTACGGATGTATAGGTCTTCAGCAGGAGTAACTACTTGCAAAAATATACCCATTTTAGTTCGTAGTATTTAGTTAATATTGTCATTCAATTAGATCACCTACTTGCTGCCGTTAGTAATAACAACCCTGAGTTCCGAGGGCTTCTTGGCTTCAGATGCAATCAGGAAAATACTTGTCCATGAAGATAACAATCATGACAGCAGATATTAGGAAACTTAAAGACAAATTCTGATATCCAAATTTCTATTACCAGGCACATTGTCACAGGTTCAAGGCAGCCTAATAACGAGAAGCGTGTCAACGACCTACTGAACGAGACAGAAACATATGCTTATACCGCGGAATGTCCCGCCGGCGGGTGTATCTGTGTCACTGAAGACACCACCTCAGTACGGCAGTGTCTCAATGATATGTGTGCCATCGGATCTAGTAACGATTTTACGTATAAACTGTGGGATATATTAAGAGGTCAGTCTGATTATGTATGTTGCGCCTCTATTTATTATGGTAGGTAGGGATAACAGTTAAATTGGCATGTCCTATTTAAAATAAAATTCTGGTATTTGCCTTTTCTTACGTGCGAAGTCCCCACGAATGGCGTATCTGCCCGAGCCAGTGGATGTGATTATGTCGCATGGAGAAGGAAATGATAACGGAGTTCGAAAAATATCGGAAAAAATGAAATGCTCAAGAGAGACTTGAACTCACGACTTTTCCCTTACAGGGGGAATGCCCTTCCAACTGAGCTATTGAGCCACACCTGAATCATTTCAAATTTTCCTTCTCTTTATATCCGTCTTTAAGGGCGACGGTGCAGCCATCTACCAACATTCTTACGAACTGTTGGAAACAATGAATGATTTTTCAACCCGAATACATAGGGAAAAAGAATCTTCTCGGGCGGGACTCGAACCCGCAGTCTTTCCCTTACAGGGGGAATGCCTGACCAATTCGGCTACCGAGACACGCCCGATATGATTCAAAATTCCCATCTCATACGTCTTTAAGGCGACGTGGCGTCATCTACCGATTTTCTTACGAACTATCGGAATCAATGAATGATGTTACAATCATTTTTAAACATTGATTTTTGATAACTGCGCCCAAAAAATTCGAGAAGATTCTTTTTCCCTATGTATTCGATTTGTATAGTTAGCATACTTAATGCTGTAAAAATTCCTTCGATTTTTCAACCATTTCAAAACATTGAATTTTGATGACTCCGCCCTCGTAAGGATGTTGGTAGATGGACAACAAAAAAGAAAAGTGATTTTAATGAAAATTCATTTTGTACTTCTAGATTGTGCCACAGCTGAAGAATTAATAACATTACTGATTCAGGCTCTCAAGTTTATTTCGTCAGGCAAAATACGACCATTCGTAAGTCCTAATATTTAGTACAGTATGTAATAATAAAAAATATATACACATGTGTGTTTTTTGTTTGAGATAAAGTTAACAAGTGTGTTCTCCTGTAAATTAACAATATAAATAGGTACATTACCTTAAAGATTCGGGCGCCTTGGAGAAGCACATGCCTAAGATAGTCAATCAAGTAGGTTGAAGACTTTTAATCTGCCGGAGGTAAGCTAAATAAAACCACCGCACTGAGGTTTAAGGTTTTATTCTCTAGCGCTCCAGTGTGCTTATTATAGTAAGAATTTTATGCTAGTAGATTAAATTTAAGAACTACATGACATATTACTCTTGTCACCAATGCAATTTTTTAAGGTTTTTAAAGTTAAATTTTAATTAAAAGTAAACGAAAGCTCACGGCATCCCTCGGCGAGTGTGTGAAGGTTCACCTCAACCAGCGAAGCTTAACATTCCGCTCAACAAGCCATTATTTCAAGATATTGCACATGCTCGTTCGTATGGTTGAGAAATCGTTCAAACCATCAGAGACAAGTCCCAAGAAAGGCCAAAAGTTACAGTACAAGAAAAGCTAAAGTTAAAAAGAAAGGCGGCTCCAATGGAGACCTGAAATAAAATTTTAGGTTATTAGAACAATTCCTATGAGAATACACGAAGTCCTAATTTTTGAGAAAAACGTGTGACTTACCGCCATAATTAGTTGGTTAAATGCCAAACACACGATAAATCATTGTATTTTTGAAACAAATACTGAAACAACAGAATTTAAAATATTATTTTTCAATCAGAAAAAATACGTCGAAATGAATCTTTTTAAGAAAATGTCAACTCACCAGAAATATGGAACAATTCTATATTAATATCATAGCGGGGACATTTTATAATGTCATCCGGACAAGAATAACTTCAATCCATGACAATGGATTAAGATTATTAAAATTATAACATAATATCGACCATCTTGCTCGATCGTAAGGAAGAAAGGTGACGTGCTGGCCAACGCAGTGTTGCCAGTCGCCTCCAATGTTCGGAAATTAGCGAAATTTCGACTAAAAACCGTTAAAGACCACCGATGTAACGAGATTCACAAACGCGACGTTACAAGTAAAAATAATTAAATTCATCAATCTCTGAGCTTTCCCTGACACAGTTGGGGTCGACTTTCCGGTTTATCTATGATGCGGATGAACTTCGATTTTTCCGTGAGGCAACTGCCATCTGACCCAACCAAATGGCGTTTCTGTAGTTAAAGTAAAGCCAACAAGACGAGAGAAAAAAGGTAAATAAAGCGACCATTACTGAGTTACGATGCCTAACGTACGTTGCGATAAGTAGCGATTATTTTCTCTGTCCTTGTCGCATATGTCCCGCGTTCGCGACAGCTGTCGTTGCGAGTTTCGTAGTACAGTGCTGACAGCACAACGGTTCTAAACTGTCAGATCCGCCATCTTATGAGCAATTTCATTCCTGTCTAGAATGCGCTTGAAGTGATATGTAATAATTTTCAAATAAAAATGTTTGGAACCGCTGAAACTTTGTTTAACTTTTATCTCTCGCTTCGTTGGCTTTAATTTAGACTAGTTGGACTTTTTAGGACTCCAAATACCCGTAACTACTATACTGTAGATCGTATGACAACTGGGACCGACGACGGCTTAACGTGCTCTCCGAGGTACAGAACCCAGACCAAGCCAAATAGTATACATATATTTTGTACTGACCTGGAATCGAACTCGCCCCTTCTGCGTAGCAGTCGTCATGACTACCGTCACGCCACAGAGGCTATAGTTAGTACAGTTAAATGGGTAATTAATTTTATATTTTTACAGATAGACGCAAACAACAAAACATATCTTTCCAAATTAGTCTTGAAGCTGTCTCGAGGGCACTCCCAAGCGTCGAAGGTACTCAAGAACCTGCGATCCAGCCCACCTCAAGCGTTATCTCTTGTAGCACAAGTCGGTACAGAAAAGACGATGTGGGAGTACACGAAGATTATGTCGCTTCTAGAACATTCGTTCTTCATAGCGGGGATTTGGACCAATGATGCCAGGTAAAGGAATAGGTTTTGAGATTTTTTCAATACATTTGTAGAGGACCAACATTAGAAGAGAATGGAATGAAATGATGCATAGTATGCGTGGTCTCAATTAGTTTTAATTTACGCCCTTACGACTTATCAACCTTATATGTATGTATTGAGAACAGCAGTGGCTGCTTGATCTTGTAAGGTGCCCTGGAGGCGAACATTATTCGGCTGTTCCTATTATCAAGAATGTTTATAAAGGAATACCACATAGTTTTTATACAATTCTACATCTGAACCCCAATACCGGTTACATTCAAAGCTTGCCCTTTAGTGCCAATGTTCAGCTTTCCCACTCCTCCACCGTTTGATTTTAACGGTAGCGACTGACCACCCAACCTTAACAAGTTAACCTGCACAAGAGCATCATACATCAATCAGAAGACGTACTGCCTTGTGGGTACGGTTAGCATGGGCTCCAAAAATCTTTTTATGAAATACTCTATACACACATGTTTCTCCATAATACAGGCCTATCGAGTTTTAGCTAGAACCAAGCGTTTTAGTGACTCATTCTTATGCCGCACCCCGCACCACTAAGACCTGGAACTCCCTGCCAACTCACGTGTTCCCTTCTTCCTACAGTCCCGGGTACTTCAAGCGGGGCGTAATGGAAGGCATCTGATGAGGCCGTTAAGCTGAGTGCTACCACTGTTAACATGGCACATGTTGTGTGACCCTCTTTCCGAGACTTTGCCTTTAGCTTAACAATAGGCGAGGAGGTGAACTCAAATTGACGTGTCCTTTATAAAAAAAAAGTATACAATCTCCCTTTTTCCAGGACGCACGAATCAATAGAACAAATAAACCAAACCATCCAAGATATGACCATGAGCGGCGGTGACTTCACTCTCAACCCGTTCGAGTTGTTCTCGGCCGGGGAACACTCCATACGACTCGACTGCGAGTCGTTCTACGAAGAGGACGCTAATGAATTGACTGTTGATGACTTCGCCTCACTCAAGAAACACGGGCTTGTGACTGAGAGGAAAGATATTAATGAGGTTGGTATAAAAGTCTTAATTTTGAATTTGAATGTTAATATCGCGTGGTAGAATTTGGGCCACTCCTTCTCTTCCCATGCGGTGTTATACAAGGCGACTATGAGATGGGGCTGTTTAACATCAGACAATATATACAGCCTTAACTATTTAAAATTTTGACATAATGTATACAAATATAAAAAAAATAACATTGTTAATTCAGAAATGGACTATATTGCACTATTAATTTAATAAAAATAAATGAATAAATAATTGTATATAATTTTAAGTTTCACATGATGTACTAAAACTTTGGACATGATTATATCTGAAATTTCTTTTTATTGATAACTAGCTGTGCCCGCGACTTCGTCCGCGTGGAATGTACTTAATAAAAAAAATCAGTTTATTTTTTTTTGTTTTTGGCATTTTTTTTTTAGCCTAAGTTACTCCTTATTACATAAGCTATCTGCCACTGAAAGTCCCGTCCAAATCGGTCCAGCCGTTCCAGAGATTAGCCAAAACAAACAGACAGACAGACAGACAGACAGACAAAAAATTTAAAAATATATATTTTGGTATGTGTACCGTATATACATTCATATGCATGTAGTAGAAAGCGGTTATTTTAATATTACAAACAGACACTCCAATTTTATTTATTTGTATAGATTTAATCAGTTGAGTTACTCCTATAGATATCGTGTATTTTTAATGTACTTTTAGCTTATATTGTAACTTTGCATGCCTTTTTGGGTTGAATACGGAACGAGCAAACTTGTATTATGTAAGACCATACTTTGTACCTGTGTTCGCAAATAAACATTGATTATGATTACTCAACCTCAGATGCAATTCACCTCAGCTACGTGTTAATTCCCCTCAGCCTAAAAGGTGACTTAACCTGCTATAAAGGTGTGATTATTATGGGAATCTGGGATTGATTTCCGTTCAATGAAAATATTTATTTGGGTAAATATCTCTTTCCGCAGAATATTTATCTGCATGCTAGAACTCACATTACAGATATGTCTACACGACCTGTCCTAAAAAAATATTTATTTTTGTTTGATACTAGCTTTTGCCCGCGGCTCCGCCCGCGTGGATGTCGGTTATAGCAACCAAACATAGCCTATGTCCTTTCTCAAGGTCTAATCTACCCCTATGCCAAATTTCATCAAAATCGGTTCAGTGGTTTAGGCGTGAAAGCGTAACATACAGACAGACAGAGTTACTTTCGCATTTATAATATTAGTATGGATATGGATTTTGGCGTACTCATCATCCGAAGAGAACCAGACCGTAAAGGATGGCCCTGGGTTAGCCGGGGTAAGAGGGCTATGTCGAAGACAACTTCAGCGGCGTGTGGTTTTAGTCGGTTCGAGTCCGACGTAACCTCCCCTTCCGGCTTCGGCGGGAGTACTCGCGTTATCCGTGGGGATTACTGCACGAAAAAAAAACATCATTTTGCTCACCTATCCTAAGACATCTGTATGCATGTGTGTTCAAAGTCCATTTCTGAGCTATGTTTTTTCTTCAGGTACCACTTATAACCGACGAGATCGATATAAGTCCTTGGAAGAACCTGCTGACGAAATTCGCACAAGTCCACGTATGTCTGGAACATTTGTATCGCGCTGAAAATTGTTTGAGAGTAGACTTTGGTAAGTGGTAATCATCATTCAAATTGATCACTCGATAGAATCTGTCCCTCTATCGAGTATAAAATAAATAAATATTCTATAACATTCTACTACACAACGCTATCTAGACCCATGGTAAGCTTAACTAGCTTGTGCTATGATACTTATTATACTTATATAATATACTAGCTTTTGCCCGCGGCTCCGCCCGCGCGGATGTCGGTTATCGCGACCAAACATAGCCTATGTCCTTTCACAAGGTCTAATCTACCCATGTACCAAATTTCATC
This sequence comes from Eilema sororculum, assembly GCA_914829495.1. NCBI lineage: Eukaryota > Metazoa > Arthropoda > Insecta > Lepidoptera > Erebidae > Eilema > Eilema sororculum. The sequence goes on along the minus strand of OU618545.1, from coordinate 5,751,951 downwards.
AAAATCGGTTCAGCGGTTTCGACGTGAAAACAGGTAGACAGACAGAGCTACTTTCGCATTTATAATATTAGTATGGATATATATTTTTCTTTTTTTGTAAAAACCTACATATTATACATAGAAAGACCCTGACCAATGCTATTTGCATTCATGCATACAAATATTTGCACTGCGCGGGGATCGAACCGTAGGCGGTAGCATCGCGGGTTCAAAGCCTCGTCATTACACTATCGACCCATTTCTAACACAAGCATAAATAAAGTGCCTAAGTGCTTAATGTCCAAGGGGTAGATAGACCCCTTAGGGGATATCAATCAGTCATTTACCACCGTTCCCAATAACATACTGACAGTTAGAGATAGATCGCATCTACGGACAAAGTGCTCGGCTATTTAAATTCAAAACATAGTAACTCCTATTTCACACCAATTTCGGAAAATAAAATTATATCGCGATGCGCTTTCCCGCAAAAAAATCAGTTACCATGTTTTGAACAGCTGATACGTCAAATTTGACTGTTGCGATCTATCTTTAACTGTAAGTATGTTATTGGGAACGGCCGTTAGCCTACCGCAGTCCACTGCTTGACATCCATCTTGGAATGGGATTATCTGGGCATAGGACAAACTGGGAATGGGACCATCTGGGAATAAGACGAACTGGGAATGGGACCATCTAAAACAGGGTGACGAGTTTGGGAATGGAACATTCTGCTACCAAACCACATAGACCTCTCCGAATGTTGGGAGGCCTTGGCCTACTGTTTCCACGTTGGCCGGACGGGTTGGTAAAGGGTCCAGTTTTCCTTCTTTCGCAGTGATATCGTCTGCGTATTGTTCCGTTAATCGCCTCTTTGGATAAGATGGGTTGATGATACTTTTATTCTTAAGCCCTTACTACATTGACCTCTTAGGGGATAAACAGACATGTATTTACAAAAAAGATAACGAAAATATCTTACGACCTTTCCCTTACAGGGGGAATGCTCTTCCAACTGAGCTATTGAGCCACCACACTTGCATCACCATTCCAACAGTGCGTAAGAATGTTGGTAGATGGCTCCACCGTCGCCCTTAAAGACGCATATAAAAAGAAGGAAAATTTGAAATGATTCAAGTGTGGCTCAATAGCTCAGTTCGAAGAGCATTCCCCCTGTAAGGGAAAGGTCGCGAGTTCAAGTCTCACTTGAGCATTTCATTTTTTCCGATGTGTTTCGAACTTTAAAGTTAGCATAATAAATGCTATAAAAAAATCATTCAAATAAAATATCTATTTCAGCCAATTTAAAACCAATAGCATCGCGGTTATTAGAACATTACGTATCAGAAAAGTCCCCGATACGGACTGTGGGCCAGCTGATGAGCGACCCCCTACAGAAAATCAGCATGCCTGTCGCCAATAACATAGTTCAGGACCATTTGAAGTGAGTATTACATTTACCTGTCAGTGAAAATCCTATCAAAATCGGTCCGGCCACTTTGGAGTTTAAACAGAACAAAAAGACAGTACTACAGACTGACAAATGTACACATTCACAATGCATTTATTTTGCTTGCTTTTGCTCATATTAGTCCATGCCGGCGGCTCCACCTGTGTGGATGACGGCCTTCGCTATTTTTAGTCACAAATTCGGTTCTCCTCAACCGATTGCAATCAAACTTACGTAAGATGTCTCATCAAGACCATTCGAACCAAAAAAGTATTCCGAAGATATTGAAAAAATATGTTTAGTTAATGTAACATAATATATGCTAAGCATAAGTTAAGCATACCTAAGCTATAAAAAATTATTCGAATATTTGAGCGAAGTTATCAAAAATCAATGTTTAAAAATGATTGTAAAATCATTCATTGGTTCCGATAGTTAGATAGATAGATAAATCTTTATTGTACACCAGTAATACAGTAAATGTATGGACAACACATGACATTATGTACAAATGGCGGCCTTATCGCTAACAGGCAACCTTTGGATGGACATGTTTTAAATATTAACAGTAATAACTTCGTAAGAACATCGGTAAATAACTCCATCGCCTTAAAGATGGATAAAAATAGAAGGGAAATTTGAATTACATCGGGCGTGTCTCAGTAGCCGAGTTGGTCAAAGCATTCCCCGCCCGAAAAGATTAAGTATTAAAAGTTAGCATAATAAACACTATAAAAAATTCATTCAAATATTTGGTCGCATTCATCAAAATTCAATGTTTAAAAATGGTTGAAAAATCATTCATTGTTTCCAACAGTTCGTAAGAATGTTGGTAGATGGCTGCACCGTCGCCCTTATAGACGGATATAAAGAGAAGGAAAATTTGGAATGATTCAAGTCGTGCTCAATAGCTCAGTTGGCAGAGCAGTCCCCCTGTAAGGGAAAGGTCGTGAGTTCGAGTCTCACTTGAGCATTTCATTTTTTCCAATGTTTTTCGAACTTAAAAGTTAGCATAATAAATGCTATAAAAAATTCATTCAAAGATTAAGTATTCCTGATGTATTCGATAAGCTAAGTTTTTTTTAATATCTCCAGTCGCAACTAATTTTCAATTTGATAATTGTAGTCAATATAAATATATTTCTAACAGGAAGCCAGCCTTCTGGTATCGTGTGGAGATGACAAGAAACGAGAAGGCAGCTGGCAAGGGTCTCCAGAGGGACTCCAAAATGGTTTACGTTTTCTCACAACAACCGGTGTTGCCGCCATCGGTGTGGCTAAACTTGGGTAAGTAGAATATACTAGCTTTTGCCCGCGGCTCCGCCCGCGTGAATGTCAGCTATCGCGACAAAACATAACCTATGTCCTTTCTCAAAGTCTAATCGACCCCTATACCAAATTTCATCCAAATCCGTTCAGTGGTTTAGGCGTGAAAGCGTAACATACAGACATACAGACAGAGTTACTTTCGCATTTATAATATTAGTATGGATTTTTTATTATTGGTAAAGTTCCATTAAAAGAGCAGCAGTCGGTAAAGGCAGACGGCGGCCAGAACTTGTTACTAGAATTTTTTTTTGTCTAAAAGGACACGTCAATTTGACTTCACCTCGCCTGATGGTATGCTAAAGACAAAGTCTCAGAAAGAGGGTCACTATCGTAAACATGAACCATGTTAACAGTGGTGGCACTCAGCTTGACGGCCTCATCAGATGCCTTTTCACGCCCCGCTTAAAGGATCCGGGACTGTAGGAAGAAGGAAACACGTGAGCTGGCAGGGAGTTCCAGGTCTTAATGGTGCGGCATAGGAATGATTCACCTAACCGTTTGGTTCTAGAAGGTATATTCTGCACCGTGTGCGGATGGCATCTTAGCCCTGCACGTGTTGTCCTGTGGAGGAAAGGAGAGGGTGGGACTAATTGGTTATCAACTTTACCTCTCGTAGATAATATTCAAATCATTTACACTCGCTCCCGTAAAGGCTTTAAAGACTCCAAAGAATAGAAGACCAATTCAACAGCACACGAATGAAAAAGAGTCCTACTATTTGGTGGGATATAACTGTATAAGTATTGAGATGGTGAGGGGTCCCTGTAACCCGATTCCCGCCGACTTCTCTTTGCAGTAACATCGGTAGGTAAGAGAATAAACTAACGCACGGCGCGTGATCGAGAACAATGATGTTATTTTTTCCACCGATTTCCTTTTTCCCATACCTGGACCAAATCGGGGAAGTGTTAGAAAAGGGGCAAGTCAGGAGTACCCTAAATCGACGAGCAAGCATGAAGAATGTAATGAGGGTGAATGATGCGAGCGTAATATGTCAGGATCGTAGCAAATAGAGATCCGTGATCTCTGCCTACCCCTATGGGAAACAGAAGTGATTTTATATATGTATGTATCTATGTTCCCTTTTGAAATTTTTACTTTTCGCCACTGGTATATTTCTTACAAGTTTCATAATTTGATTATTACTAATTTGTATCATCTCTTCTAGATCCTCAAACAGAAGAAGTTGGTGAAATCGCAGAAGTAACAACTATTGGAGAAGAATTGAAGTACCACGTCACTAAGTACACGTTCGTTAGCAATAAGTTAGTGAACAAACTACCATTTTAATGAATAATGTGAAGGAATCAATAATATATATCGGCCCGAGAGAAGGCTTTAAAAAACTGCAGGCCCGCCATGAAGTCTTCAAACAGCAAACGTAATTAACTTTTTAAATCGAATACATAGGGAAAAATAAATCTTCTCGGCCGGGACTCGAACCCGCAGTCTTTCCCTTACAGGGGGAATGCCTTGACCAATTCCGCTACCGAGACACGCCCGATATGATTTAAATTTCCCTTCTTTTTATCCGTTCTTACGGTATTCGATTTGTATAGTTAGCATACTTAATGCTGTTAAATTTATTCAAATTAACTTTGTAATCCCATATAAATATTATAGGATTACCAAGTTTTTTTTAAAGAATATTAGCAACCAAAATTATTAATATTCCCTTTAACTCCTCCAACTAAGCCGTTCAATTTATTGATTTGTTTGAGAATTCATGGTAAGAGCTCTGTAGCAAACCAAATCAAAATCAGCAAAAAGTTCTTGAAAATAGCGATAAATGGCTCCACCGTCGATCTCCAAGACGTGCCCATGTAACTCAGTTGGTTAGAGCATTTCCTCCTGTAAGAGAATGCTCGCGTGCTCATGTTACTCAGTTGGTCAGAGCATTTCCTCCTGTAAGGGAATGCTGGCGTGCCCATGTTACTCAGTTGGTCAGAGCATTTCCTCCTGTAAAGGAATGCTCGCGTGCCCATGTTACTCAGTTGGTCAGAGCATTTCCTCCTGTAAGGGAATGCTCGCGTGCCCATGTAACTCAGTTGGTCAGAGCATTTCCTCCTGTAAGGGAATGCTCGCGTGCCCATGTAACTCAGTTGGTCAGAGCATTTCCTCCTGAAAGGGAATGCTCGCGTGCCCATGTAACTCAGTTGGTCAGAGCATTTCCTCCTGTAAGGGAATGCTCGCGTGCTCATGTTACTCAGTTGGTCAGAGCATTTCCTCCTGTAAGAGAATGCTCGCGTGCCCATGTAACTCAGTTGGTCAGAGCATTTCCTCCTGTAACGGAATGCTCGCGTGCCCATGTTACTCAGTTGGTCAGAGCATTTCCTCCTGTAAGGGAATGCTCGCGTGCCCATGTTACTCAGTTGGTCAGAACATTTCCTCCTGTAAGGGAATGCTCGCGTGCCCATGTTACTCAGTTGGTCAGAGCATTTCCTCCTGTAAGGGAATGCTCGTGTGCCCATGTTACTCAGTTGGTCAGAGCATTTCCTCCTGTAAGGGAATGTTCGCGTGCTCATGTTACTCAGTTGGTCAGAGCATTTCCTCCTGTTAGGGAATGCTCGCGTGCCCATGTAACTCAGTTGGTCAGAGCATTTCCTCTTGTAAGGGAATGCTCGCGTGCCCATGTTACTCAGTTGGTCAGAGTATTTCCTCCTGTAAGGGAATGCTCGCGTGCCCATGTAACTCAGTTGGTCAGAGCATTTCCTCCTGTAAGGGAATGCTCGCGTGCCCATGTAACTCAGTTGGTCAGAGCATTTCCTCCTGTAAGGGAATGCTCGCGTGCCCATGTAACTCAGTTGGTCAGAGCATTTCCTCCTGAAAGGGAATACTCGCGTGCCCATGTTACTCAGTTGGTCAGAGCATTTCCTCCTGTAAGGGAATGCTCGCGTGCCCATGTTACTCAGTTGGTCAGAGCATTTCCTCCTGTAAGGGAATGCTCGTGTGCCCATGTTACTCAGTTGGTCAGAGCATTTCCTCCTGTAAGGGAATGCTCGCGTGCCCATGTAACTCAGTTGGTCAGAGCATTTCCTCCTGAAAGGGAATGCTCGCGTGCCCATGTAACTCAGTTGGTCAGAGCATTTCCTCCTGTAAGGGAATGCTCGCGTGCCCATGTTACTCAGTTGGTCAGAGCATTTCCTCCTGAAAGGGAATGCTCGCGTGCCCATGTAACTCAGTTGGTCAGAGCATTTCCTCCTGTAAGGGAATGCTCGCGTGCCCATGTTACTCAGTTGGTCAGAGCATTTCCTCCTGTAAGGGAATGCTCGCGTGCCCATGTAACTCAGTTGGTCAGAGCATTCCCTCCTGAAAGGGAATGCTCGCGTGCCCATGTAACTCAGTTGGTCAGAGCATTTCCTCCTGTAAGGAAATGTTCGCGTGCTCATGTTACTCAGTTGGTCAGAGCATTTCCTCCTGTTAGGGAATGCTCGCGTGCCCATGTAACTCAGTTGGTCAGAGCATTTCCTCCTGTAAGGGAATGCTCGCGTGCCCATGTTACTCAGTTGGTCAGAGCATTTCCTCCTGTAAAGGAATGCTCGCGTGCCCATGTTACTCAGTTGGTCAGAGCATTTCCTCCTGTAAGGGAATGCTCGCGTGCCCATGTTACTCAGTTGGTCAGAGCATTTCCTCCTGTAAGGGAATGCTCGCGTGCCCATGTTACTCAGTTGGTCAGAGCATTTCCTCCTGTAAGGGAATGCTCGCGTGCCCATGTTACTCAGTTGGTCAGAGCATTTCCTCCTGTAAGGGAATGCTCGCGTGCCCATGTTACTCAGTTGGTCAGAGCATTTCCTCCTGTAAGGGAATGCTCGCGTGCCCATGTTACTCAGTTGGTCAGAGCATTTCCTCCTGAAAGGGAATGCTCGCGTGCCCATGTAACTCAGTTGTACATCTTAGCGTTAATCCCAATCGCATCCGAAGGTTTCAGCTTGGAGTCTGGGGTCCGCTTGTAGTCTAACTGCAGATTTGGCTGAACTTCGATATTTTCTATGAAACGACTGCCATCTGACCTCCACAACCCAAATACGGTATCAAAGAATTGCAGCTAGACCAGTTGTTGAACTTTCGAGGGCTCCAACTACCCGTAACGACTGCCATAGATGTGAGCATGGCAACCGGGACTGACGGCTCAACGTGTTCCATGAGGCACGACTAGACCAATGTAAATACTAGTATTCATGAATACAAATATTTGCACTGAGCGGGGATCGAACTCGCGCCTCCTGCGTAGCGGTCGCGTTCACTACCGCTACGCCATGGAGGTTATCCATTGTTAATAACGAGTAGTTGCTTTTTAATTTAAAGACTTTGTATTGTACCTATAATATATGAAATATAGTGTCTTAGATCGTTGTACAGAAAAACTAAAATTTAGTACATTAATGTTATCATACAATTTGTGTATTATTTGAAATATTACCCTTCACCTGCAATCTGGTACACCAGCTGATTGACGAGAATCTTCGATTTTTTTCGATTTTAAATTATACTTGTTTGATATTGATGCTGTTGTGTTAAAACTAAAATGCACTAAAAATCTCTAAAATTTAGTAAGTATACAAAATGATTATTATAGTGTTTGGCCGAGTCTATGGATTTGAGGCAAATGAACACACAATTAGCAGGCCGGCCGACTAGTGCAAGCAATTTTCGACCTTATTGACATGATATACAACAGATTTTGTTTTTCGTATATTCGTGATCTGCGGCATCTATGTATAAATGCGAAATGACATGTAATTAATGTTATTAAGGTCGAAAATCGTTTTTCTGTTCTAAGTAGTCGGTTCAATCTCACAGCATGCCACCTAACGATTTTGCTATCGAAAGTGTGACCAAAGACTTTTTACGAAATGTTTATGCAACCTGGGTGTCCATTTTAGAGATCTTAACGTATTTTAGTTAATCACACACAGAATTAGCATCATTTATATATTTGTCTGTTGTATATCAATCAGATATACAGGGTGTATTTTTGAAACGGGGCAGTAAGGGCAAGTACCTTAACCGTTGCAGTTACAGCAAAACGTTCTTAAAAGACCTTCCCTAACTTTTTGGGACATTTTGAACTGCATTCACAGATTTTGTAAAAAACTTACAGTTAGCAAAAAGAATGCAAAAAGTTCAAATTTTTTTTTAAACTCAGGTCAGGTAAAATTTTGAACTTTTTTAAATAAAAAAAATAAGAGAAGGAAAATTTGGAATGATTCAGGTGGTGCTCAATAGCTCAGTTGGCAGAGCAGTCGCCCTGTAAGCGAAAGGTCGTGAGTTCGAGTCTCACTTGAGCATTTCATTTTTTCCAATGTTTTTCGAACTTAACAGTTAGCATAATAAATGCTATAAAAAATTCATTCAAAAAAAAAAATTGCTCAAAATGATTTCCATTTTCACGAATACATAAGTCTATCCTTTTTTGCACTGAACGAATGGCGGCTAATAATGTTCTGGGATGAATATTACGTAAAATGGTCATTAATGCATCCTTGAGCTCTTGAACCTCGTAGCCCCGATAGTAGAGTATACAAAATCAGTCGAAATGACAATTTATATTAACTGCATAGAACCATATCCTCCCAAATTAATATACGCCTACCTCGTACTAGCTCTGCACCACCCTATGGTAGACTGGCAGAGAATGCCTACGGCATTAAGTCCGCCTATGTAATTCGTGCATAAAGAATAAATAAATAAATAAAAAAAGTGATAAAACGCTAGGGATTAACCAAAAATCGAATCCGCGGTAGCCTAGTGGTATGGGTAATGAACTGCTGAGACGAGGTCTCGGGTTCTATCCCAGGGTTACCATGGCACACACCAATGACTTCGATGCTTTTCGAAGTTATGTGTATATTTATCGCAGGTTTATAAGTGCCCGGTTAATGGCAATAGGCTCGCCCACCTATTACATTGGGACCTAAACATAAACTGGCGAAATGTGGGTGCTAGCACCTCTGCCTACCCCTTCGGGGAATACAGGCGTAAGTTTAGGTTTATAATAATAGTAGTCAAGTAGCCAGCCATGCTTTTGTCACGTAAATAACCCACCCCGGGTCGTGTCTGGTGCAAAGGAGCCCAGAACACTGGCCGCATTTCCGCGTTGGATCGCAATAGCTAGCCTTTGCACCAAGTACGATCCGGAGCGGGAGTCACCACTCTTTTCTCTTAATCGCTGACCTATGTCAGCCACCAGTTTTTTCGCTTCTATGCCCCAACTGCCCATGGTCTCAAACGCGACCGGTACCACGATATATTGGGGCTCAAGGGCCATGTACTTTGCACGTTTTTTTGTGGCCGCAGGAGAAAGAGCCGTGCGACCCAGATGACTCGCCGCTACAGTACTGACACAGGTCGCATCCCACACCAAGCACCTACCCCTCTTCCAAGGCACGAGCGTTAACCCATCTGGTCTCTTGCCATCCGACCTGGACAGGCCTGCTGGCTCGAGAGCGCAAGGCACATCCGCCGAAACCAGGGCTCTTCGCAGCAGGTCATTGAGGGCATGATGACGAGGGAACCTACCTGCGGCACGACGACAACTCAACGCATGATGGCCGTCAGCTTCCACCACGGAACCGCAGGTGCATTTATGGGGTTCACACACCCTGCAGCCCAAGCGAAGAGCCACCGCCACACGCAAAGAGTCATCGTCTAATAAAGTGCCCAAATGAGGCGACGGTAATGCCTGCAGCCATGCGCCAGACTCCGGCTGTGACACAGCTAGCAGTCTTGCCCGATCCACCCCTGTCGCACCTCCCAAACGCCGCTCGTGGGCCAGCTTGATTCCCACCTCATCCCAAGACTTTTGGATATGAGGAGTGGCCGGGATCCGTGCACCATTACTAAGCGTCGACCAAGACTCCCATGCCTCAGATGCAAAGGGGATATTGAGCCCAACGCTGTCAGAGTGAAGTATAACAGCGACAAGGCCCGCAACCCCATGCGATGACGCAAGGAAAGCCGGTATGCCAACGTCCTGGGCGCGCCGTATCCCGAGGCCCCCAAATCTGATAGGCTGAGAGGCCAGGTCCCATTGGGGCTCAGTGAAGGACACGTTGAGAACAGACTCCACGAGAGATCTCAAAGTATTGTCGAAGGAGGAGATTTCTGCCGCGCACATCCAAGTGGGGGTTGTCCTCAGCAAGTAAGTAAGCTTTGGCAGCGCGAAGCACATGCGCAACAAGGTCAAAGCTACATGTGCCGACAAGCCCTCGAGACGTCCCTGAGCATCTTGTAGAAGATTTTTGCGCTTATTTATGACCTCGGGGAGAGCATCTGGAAAGATAGGAGACCCTAGAAGGTGAAAAGTATAGCGAGATAGTTCTCTTAGGCCGGGCAAAATAGAGTTGAAGGTTGGATAGTGTCTACTAGCTGGGGCACTGCAAGGGAAGAATTCACACTTGCTCGTGTTCACCCTAAGCCCCAGGCCCTCAAACCGGGAAACAAGTGCTACCAGATCACGTTGAACGTCTTCTGGTTTGCCACCAATTGTGCCATCGTCCAGATACCAGACGTTCAGTGGCGATACGAGTTCTTTGATGGCACTGTGAATGGCCAAGCTGAACACGAGGGGCCCGAGTGGGTCCCCTTGCTGTGCCCCAGCTTGTGACAGAATGAGTTCTTGGTCATAGAAAACATTAGAGGGCCAACGGTATATTTGATGGAGGAAGGGATAGACAGAAGGAGCCAGATCACAAACTTCGCGCAACAGGGCGTCTCTCTCGAGTGTGTTGAAGGCGTTGCAAATATCCAGCTTAACTATGACGCATTCTGCATTTTCGTCAGCCATGGCGAATGCGCGCGTAGCGTGGATCGCCGCCTCACACCCCAAACCTGTGCCAAACCCCAGCTGATGCGGCCGCAGGTACCCAGCAACACTTTCTCTCACTGCTCTGCACGCCAATTTGCCCGCAAGTCGCCGAAAAACCCTACCGACAGCAATCGGCCTCACTCCCCCGTCCTTCTTAGCCAGTGCGCAAAGTGATGCCCCATACAAGTAAGGACACACCTCTGGGTTGATCCTACCACCCAGCATGAAATTTATGAGCCTCGTCAGTCGACTCAGTAGACGAGGTCCATTTTCCCCTGCGGAGCGAGAGGTAAGTTCTTTTAAATGGCTGGGGCGAAGACCGTCCAATCCCGCGGCAGACCCATTGTAGAAGGAGGCAAGGGCCTGGGACACCGCATCATCTGTTACTGTCACTGCTACGGCTGACAGGTCCGGCGCTGGAGGGAAGGCAAGCGGCCGCGATGGACTCGGGTGTTTTGTTTTAAGCACTGCTAGCGTCTCCGGCCCTCGCTGTGCGAAAGTATCATCAGATACTAATAATCGCACCGCTCCCCTCACGTCACCATCATGCACCTTGGACTCTATTGTCTTCCGCAAGGACCAAGACCCAGGTTTGGGGCGTAAAACGTCAGTCCCCTCGTCTACCCGCATGTCCTCTGCGGACATGATGTTGGCCTTAACCTTGGCTGTCATATTCCCTGGAAGATCCCGGGATGGAACCCTAAAGGCCCCGTACGCAAAGGACAGAAGAGAAGCCCAGTCGCCCACACCATTCGAGTCCACGCATCCGTCAATCAGGTCACACATCCTGCCTGCCGCCTGGTTTCTCGCACCCCTAGGGATGTGACGAAGCACGGGCACGCTATCCCTCAAGTGAGCCAATCTATCCATGGAAACCAGACTGCGACCCGTCACAGGTGCCCGGTGTACGGGAATAGATCCGTTGAGGACCGGCTCAGTCTGCGCGGCGGGCACCTGGCACCCCCGCAAGTTCTTATGTTTTCGCCCTATATGAATTTTGAGCCCATGTGTACTGAATGTACGAACGGACCCTGGGCAGTGGGGGCAAGTCAATGTTGTGAATGAATTACTCATTCTGTGCTTTGCCTAATAAACGAAGAAAAGCAAAAGTACTACTGTCAAGTAAGCTATGCTAAAAATACATAGATACAGCAACACCTCATGTGAGCCATAGACACGATAACTCATACATTACATAAAAGTAAAAAATTACTTGTTATTAGGCACGGTATATCTCCGTGACAAAATCTACCTTGCTTGTATCGGTTAGGTAGGTTATGTTATGTTATGTATTAACCAAAAAAAACTGTCTTCGCCAAAATAATAAACACAACTAACATCCCTAGATTTCAGAACTACAGTACAGTATAATAATATCATTCATGCACTTACATTTCCATATCAATAAGTATGCAGTTGCAAACATTCAATCGGGTACACATCTTTCCTCAATGCGTTCCCTATAAATCAAAGATCAGAAGGATAAAAAATACACCGCGTAACGAGTATATTTAAACAAATAAATATCCTGTAGCTTTGATGTCGAGTTAATAAACTGTGCGTATTCGTTCATGAATTCCCAAATGATTTAGTAAAGCCTGTTTACAATTTCATCAACGAGTTTTATGTGTCTGAGAATGTTTTCTGGGAATCTGTGTTGGTGATTGAAACGTTACCGATAATGTTTATGTTAATCCGGAATATCGTTAACTCGGTGACTTATTTCTATGGTTTATTGAACTATGGCTGTAGTAGTTTTTTTTTATAGGACACGTCAATTTGACTTCACCTCGCCTTGATGAACTGATGAACTGATTGTGATAGTCTGGGTTTTATAGTTTTTTGTTGCGTCTGCTAAGTACAACCAACTTACTGAACCAGAGAAAGAATCATTTTCAAATGATTTATCGTACTAATATTATAAATGCAACAGTTTGTGAGTATGGACGGATGTTTCTTACTCTTTCACGTAAAAACTTCTGAATGGATTTTCATGAAACTTTACAATAATATAGCTTATACATCAGAATAACACATAGGCTATATATCATCACGCTACTATTCAAGGCAACGGAGCAGTGATCATTAATGTCAACAAATTCGGCCGGCATCGGCATATACGCAGATGTGACAGTGTGGTTATTTCTGTTGCTATTTAGATTACTATATCATTGTATAAGAGGGTGCAGCGGGAACGGGATCGGACGCCACGCGGGTGGAAAATAATTGGCGGTACGAAGTTCGCCGGGTCAGCTATTTTTATATATTTATTCTACAACGTACTCAACGCTATCGAGACCCATGGTAGGCTAACTAGCTTGTGTTATAGAATCTAGAATGCTGATAAACATACCTACTTAGATACTTTTTTTTTCTAAATACCTACATATTAGAAACACCCAGACCAATGCAAATAGCCATATTTATGCATACAAATGTTTGCTCTGAACGGGGATCGAATCCGCGTCTCCTGCGTGGCAGTCGCGTTTACTACCGCCACGCCACAGAGGCTGGCATGTCATGTATTCTTGATAATAATGTAAAATTAAGACGTTCTTAAGTGCTCTTTATGTGCCTAAACTGAACAAAGGAAATTGATTCTTTGTAGGTAGTTTATCTTTAGGCAGATTCATCTTTTTCAAAGAAAGAGTGGGTACTACTTTGTACCTACCCTAAAACCCCCTCCTATTTTATTTAGCTAAATTATTTGTGTTGTGTTAGAAGTACCTACAGGGTGGAAGATTTTCATGCCCCTGAAAGGGAAGTAGGTACTCGAAATACAGGGGGTAGAGAATTTCACTCAAAGGAACATTCCTTTATTTTTTTAAAGAAACAAAACTGCATTTATAGATTTTTGAAAACTCGCTTGACACACCCGGTAATCGAACCAACTGAAACTCGAAAATAATTAAATCCTGTAAGTATTTTATGTCTTCTATCGATACTGGCAATCATTCAATTAATTAATTGAATAATATAGCTGGAACACTACTGTTTGCATAAATTAAGTATTGTGTACCTAGTTGTTAAGTTATGCATGCAACTCTTTACTTGTCGTGAAACTTTATTATTGGCTTAGAATCCTACGTTATGCTTAAGTTTACCCACGATTATGTAAAATAGCTGTTAAGTTTCCAATAAATAAATAAATAAAGAATCAAATCTCTCTATTAAACATGGTAAATCTAAATATAAATCTAACTAGCTTTTGCCCGCGGCTCCGCCCGCGTTTATGTCGGTTATCGCGACCAAACATAGCCTATGTCCTTTCTCATGGTCTAATCTACGCCTATACCAAATTTCATCAAAATCGGTTCAGTGGTTTAGGCGTGAAAACGTAACATACAGACAGACAGAGTTACTTTCGCATTTATAATATTAGTATGGATATCTCCAGGGGCATGAAAATCTTCCACCCTGTACCTATATTAAGTTTATGGTTAGAAGTGAGTTCATTACGCTAGTGTATAGAATTCGATCCTGGGACCTCTCGATCGTGAAGCTGACTCCTTAACCACTAGACTACCAATTGACCTAAATTACTTAGGTACCGAGCTTCACTCGCAAAAATCTGCAAATATGTACCTTTTTTTATCGTGCGAAATATTCCCATCGGGTACCACCCCCACGGAGCCGGTGGAGGTCTTGGGTCTTTGTTTGCCGGATATTGCCGAATATCTCTCGCACCCCGGCAGTCCCAGTACCATCACTTTCGAGATGGACCCCTTCGGGTTGTGGAAACTATACTGTCCCCATCTAGCCCCGGGTACGGGGAGGCGCACTTTGCTTCTGCTAGGGTGACAGGCGGCTCCACCGATCACCCCCAGGCCAGAACAAATAATACCTACTTACTTCCATAATAGAACTTCTTGTACAAAATAAGTCTTACACTGCTGCTAATTCTGTTGTTACATCTCTAAACTTAAAATTCTCTAAAATTTTCTAATTGCATCTGTTTCTTTCATTATCAGATAGAAAAGGACAGATGATTTATTTTAGTGAACACCTGTCAAATTAAGTTGGCGCCTTGACGCTACGCTTCAATTTTAGTCGACATCTACGAACATGCGACTTAACTTACTACGCACCAACAAGGCGCTGTCTTAATTTGACAGGTCTTAACTTGAATAAAATCATCTGTCCTTTTTTATCTGATCATGAAAGAAAGAGTTGCAATTAGATTTTTTTAGAGAAATTTAAGTTTAGAGATGTAACAACAGAATTGGGACCACTGTCTCTCACATATTATAAGTGCTTAAAGCGTATAGGTACGAACGTACCTACCTATACCTAAGTAGGTACATAAACAATATAGTAGGTAGGATACCACTTACCAACATAAAATGAGAGTATCTTTTTCAATTCATATATGTAATGGCGATCCAGTATCATCGCATTGCTTTGTCGTCCATCATTCCATCCCTCAAGTTTGTGACACAGACGATACTTCACAACTCGCACTAATGAGTTTTTCTGTTATTTCCTGCGCCATTGTTGGGACTGTCGGTTGGGAATATGACAACCGTTATGAAAGTTTATAAAGCGATTGTAGTAAAACGTGTGACTATTTTTATATCGTTAAGTAGTGTATAAATGAGACATTCTTGTTAAGTAGGTACCCAGGTACTTATTTTATCAGATACTAGCTGACCCGGACGGCGTACTACGTATCGCCAATTTTTATCCACATGCGTGGCGTCAGAGCCCGTTCCCGCTACACCCTCTTCTATATTAAGCATGTATTATACGCTAGCTTTATCGCGACTAAACATAGCCTATGTCCTTTCTCATGGTCTAATCTACCTCTATACCAAATTTCATCAAAGTCGGTTCAGTGGTTTAGGCGTGAAAATGTACCATACAGACAGACAGAGTTACTTTCATATTTTAATTACCCGACTACGGCGAAGCCAAAAGGAGGGTTATGATTTTGACAGGCTATGTATGTATGTATGTAGGTATGTATGTTCATTTGTTCCCTCATAGCTCCTCAACTACTGATTAGAACTGGACAAATGAGCTATCGTTACAAGCGGCTTTATCGTCCGATGGTTATAGGCTATATGACGTGTCACTGAATCTTGTGTGGCGCCCTCTAGCGCTCATAAGGTACTGTGTTAAAAAAAAATTGTAATAAATATGCCGTGTTTGGTATCAAATGATAGGGCTTATTAAGCACATTTCGAATAATATGTATAAATTATTAGCTTTTCCTTGCCCCAAAATAATATAAATAAAAAATAAAGTTTAAAACTAAAACCCGACTACCGAAAAATCACGCTCTAAAAGGTATCAAACAAGAAAATATCAAGGATAGCCGTGGTCGTATACCACTTACTGTAACAAAACAATACATTCTAGGGCAAAGTGGCATACGACCACGGCTATCCTTGATATTTTCTTGTTTTATACCTTTTAGAGCGTGATTTTTCGGTAGTCGGGTTTTAGTTTTAAACTTTATTTTTTATAAGTATTAGTATGGATATACATATAAACCTTCCTCTTGATACACTCTATCTATGAAAAAAACCTGCATTAATCAGTTGTTTTAAAGATCTACGCATAGGTACATAGGGACGGACAGACGCGGAAAGCGACTTAGCTTTATAATCTGTAGATATCTAGGTATACATGTAGCCGAAGCTGGTCACATCAGTCGAAGGACCGATGGCCGGTGGAGCAATCAAGCCCTAGAGTGGAGACCGCGAGAAGGCAACGGTAGGTAAGACGCTCCCTAGTCGACCTGTAAAAGGTGGCTGAGACAAACTGGATGTGGATGACGGAGGATCGGGAACAATGGCGCATATTATGAGAGGCCTATGTCCAACAGTGGACTGAAATAGGTACCTAGACTAATTGATTGATTGAAATAGCCGTCAGCAATCGGTAGATCTTGCTCATAATTATTACTGGTGTGCATTCTTTTAAGACGTGGATTTTAATATTTTTCATGTAGCTGTGTACGTTTTCTGTCTACCGTTTAGAGCTGAAGCTTGTAGGTAAGTAGGTAGGTAGGTAAGTACCTACATTATTTCTACGTTTAGCATTTCTAAAAATATATAAAACATGCTTTGTTAAAAAGATCGTAAGTATGAAATTGTTGTATCAAAACCCATAATATGGAGTTGATTCAATTTAAATTTTATGATGTTTCTAAGTTTTGAGTTCACACGTTTTATACCTACTAAGTATTTACATACGTATTTTAATACTAAACCGGGACCATAACCTGACACCCATCACATATACAACCCACTGTTCTGAAAGAATACAGAGATGATGAATCCATTTTTTTTTTTTTTTTTATATAGGACACGTCAATTTGACTTCACCTCGCCTGATGTTAAGCTAAAGGCAAAGTCTCGGAAAGAGGGTCACCATCGTAAACATTTACCATGTTAACAGTGGTGGCACTCAGCTTGGCGGCCTCATTAGATGCCTTTTCACGCCCCGCTTAAAGGACCCGGGACTGTAGGAAGAAGGAAACACGTGAGCTGGCAGGGAATTCCAGGTCTTAGTGGTGCGGCATAGGAATGAATCACTGAAACGCTTGGTTCTAGCAGGTATACTCTGCACCGTAAATGGATGACATCTTAGCCCTGCACGTGTCGTCCTGTGAAGGAAAGGGGAGGGTGGGACTAATTGGAAGAGCTCGTCAGAACATTCACCATGGTAGAGACGGTAGAAAACTGCCAAAGACGCAACATCTCTACGCATCTGCAAAGGCTCGAGGGTGTTCGTGACCTCAGGATCCCCAATAATGCGGACCGCACGTCGCTGCAACCTGTCGAGAGCATCTAATAAGTACTTTGCGGAGCCGTCCCAGAAATGTGAGCAGTATTCCACGCAGGAACGAATTTGGGTCTTGTATAGAAGACACCGCTGCTCCGGCGTGAAAAAACGTCTCACTCTGTTCAGGACTCCGAGTTTACGCGAGGCTGATTTGATGATACTCTCGATATAGTTTTTGTTATTCAGTTTGCAGCGAACATCCATACCGAGGATAGTGAGGTGATCCTGCGGTGGCAGTGGTGTGCTCTGAAGAGTGGGAAGGGGAAGGAAAGGAGATACCTTAGCTGTAAACGCACATGCCTGGGTCTTCTTGGCATTGAACTCGACCAGGTTCCTAGCGCCCCATTGAGAAATGTGGTCCAGGATCCGGTCCAGCTCTGTGACAAGAAGCTGCCTTTTTTCCGCGATATCAGACTGCTTGGCCGCAGGATGTGCGTGATAACTCCCATGTAAGGTGCTGTCGTCTGCATAGCATTGAATGTTTCCGTCATTTCTAAGCTCTTTTTCCATTTATAAGCGGTATCACTAGATATTGTCCCGCCACTAATAGCCGCGTTCCCGGCGGTTCCCGGCAGAGAAGAATTTGGGCCACCCCATCTCAGCCCATGCGGTGTCGTACAAGGCGACTAAGGGATAGGGCTGTTTAACATCAGACAGATATTATATACCCCAGACTCAGCCTTAAATATAGGCTCGAGTCAACAATAGTGCCCGGAATATTATGGCTTTAGGCTCGCCCCCTATTACTCGTACATAGGATCGAAAAGTGGGTGTTCACCTCTGCCTAACCCTCCGGGAATAAATGTGTGATTATATGGTATGTAGGTATGTTCCTTCACTATTCGGGAGGCTGTGAAGACAGAAGACTTTAAGTTTAATAAATGCCTACCTACTTAGGTACAAAAAAGAATTTGTGTAGGTAGGTACTGTGTGCACTTTATTATTCATGCCAGTAGCCAGAATATTTGCGAGTTCTTTTCTAATATGACACGTCTGTTTCATATGTAACGACTGCTGTCCGACCTCCCGACCTATATAGCGTATCGATAAAAAAAGGGGACAATACGCCAGAATATTCTAGACTTCTTTGTCTACTTTTCAGATGTTAGGTATACCTACATTGAATATAAGTATCTACCTACTTGGGGAAATAGATCGAAAAATGACTTTGTGTACAACATAATATATTATACTCACGCCTGTACCTAAGTCCACCAAAGGGTAGGCAGAGGTGTATTAGTACTCACATTTCGCCAACTATGATTTTCGGTTCTAGGTAGGGGTAATAACTAATAGGGGGCGAACCTATTGCCCTCAAGCGGGTACTTAAGTCCTGTGCTGTATGTTTACTGTCGGATGGAGAACAGCCCTATCCCTTAGTCGCCTTCTGAGAAACCCCCACATGAAGAGATGGAGTGGTCCTGTTCTATTCCATTAGGAACCAACAGGAGAAAAAACCTGATAAGTAAATAGTATATTATTAAGCTGATTTGGCTAGTAGGTATTGCACGAAAATTAAGCAATAATACCAAAACATTTACTGGCAATGCCTCCATGCAACTGTATGTAAAGGTTCCACTAAAGTGTTAGTACTTTAGAACTTTCAGTCATAATGAACTACACGCTCCTGAAATCTGTAGATTTAATAATATTGTGTAGAACATTATCCGCACATGAGAGTAGGTATTCCACGCAAGACCGTCAACCTGAGTCTTACCCAAAAAATACCAGCGTTTTGGCGTAAAAATCCGTGTCACTTTGTTCAGAACTCCTGAGCTTTTGTGAATGTAAGAAGTGGCTTATTTTCAACAAAATTCCTTGTTTGTTTGCCAACTTAGTTGTTTAACAGATTTAACATCTATAGAGGAAGGGGTAAATCCAACAATGTCATGAATACCAATGTTATTGATCTGTAAGGGACACGCAATAAAACCCTCTTGGGAATCGTTATCTAAGTTCGTGCCAATTCTTTTAAACCCTGTCTACTTCGTGTATAACTTGGAATATATATCTTGGACCTATGCGTAGTATCTGCACATTTCTTGGGTGTCTAATGAAGATAGCACGGGATGCTACTGCGGTATACGAGCTCAAATTTACCAAGAATAGATTAATTACATCGGAAGATCTGCGGTAATGGACTGCTGAGACGAGGTTTCGGGTTCGATCCCAGGTTTACCATGGCACACCAATGACTTTTCGATGCTTTTCGAAGTTATGTGTGTATTTATCGCAGATTTATAAGTGCCCGGTTAATGGCAATAGGCTCGCCACCTATTACATTGGGACCTAAACATAAACTGGCGAAATGTGGGTGCTAGCACCTCTGCCTACCCCTTCGGGGAATATAGGCGTGAGTTTATGTTATGTTATGTTTAGATTAATTACAAATATTAAATTCTACACAACGCTATCTAGACCCATGGTAAGCTTTTATAGCAGTTATGGAATTGAGAATGCGGACATACTTATTTAGGTACTTTTTTTTAAATACATACATATACATAGAAACACCCAGACTAATGCAAATTCATGCATACAAATATTTGCACTGAGCGGGGATCGAACCCGGGCCTTCTGCTGCGTAGAGGTCGTAGTAGCAGAACAATACAATACGCATAATCCAGCCTCGTTTGTTTCGAGACTCAGGTCCAAGATAGGGTAAACTTGCCTAATTCGTACCCCTTAAAGGAAAACAGTCATATTTTCAAAATTAGTAAAGAAAAACTGTATTTTAGTTGAAAATATGTTTATTTAAGTTAACCTTTTGTTATAATCATAATCAACTTTACTTTAGAACATATCGTCCTATTGTGTAGAATAGCCTTGAGCTCCATACTTATCTGTTATGCGCTATATTCCCAAAATATAATATGCCTGTTGTCTTAAAAATGCAAATTTCGTAGTATTTTCATGTATTACGTAGCACTTACCAGGCATGGTGTTAAATCATATAAAAATTACACATAAATTTGTGGTATTTCCTCTGCCCTCTTTATCCGAACGATTTCAGTTATGATGGATCATTAACTTGACGATGTATTTACTCAAAGTACAGTCAGATACTAAAGTTTTGGAACAGTGTTCGGTCAACATGAGATTAAGAGATAGGAAATTAGAAACTATGTAATATATAGGTGTGCTTATTTAATAAAAGCGAAGTACGTACCTAAATTTTTTTATCATAGGGCACGTCAATTTGATTACACATCGCCTGATGGTAAGCTGAAGGCAAAGTCTAAGAAAAGAGTGTCATGAGGGTTTTTTCTAATTTGTTTACTTAGTGGAATGCAATGTTCCCCAAATTCCTTAAACTGTAACTTATTGTATCATTAGACTTCTTTATAGCCAAATCTTCACTAGGTAAATTATTATGTCGGAGGGCCAGACCGTAAGGGATGGCCCTGGGTCAGCCGGGGTGCGAGTGATATGTCGATGACAACCTCACCTCCGGCCTAGCACCAAGACCCACAGTCGGCGTGCGGTTTTAGTCGGTTCGAGTCCGACATAACCTCCCCTTCCGGCTCCGGCAGGGGGGGAGGGGGTATTCGAGGGGATTTACGCACGGAAAAAAAGGTAACTTATTATGTATCAATAGACTTCTTTAAAGCCAAGTGCGCGAATGCATTTTCGCTTTTTTAATCTATGCTCCCACTTAGCTTTGTTAAAGGTTTAAGAAGTTTTCCTATTTAGTATCGTAAACTAATAGGTACGAGCCTAAAATATAAATAAAAAACGTTTGGTTCCTATTTTTTAGTATAAACTACTTACTTATTTTATCTACATCTTCTTATTTTTTTACATATTTTTTGCACATTATTTTTGTACATACCTACGTATGTACCGATCCCACTTCTGATAATAAAATAACATAACATAACATAAACTCACGCCTGTATTCCCCGAAGAGGTAGGCAGAGGTGCTGGCACCCACATTTCGCCAGTTTATGTTTAGGTCCCAATGTAATAGGTGGCGAGCCTATTGCCATTAACCGGGTACTTATAAACCTGCGATAAATACACACATAACTTCGAAAAGCATCGAAAAGTCATTGGTGTGTGCCATGGTAAACCTGGGATCGAACCTGAGACCTCGTCTCAGCAGTCCATTACCTATACCACTAGGCTACCGCAGAATAAAATAAAACATAATAACATATACGGTCGTCTGGGTCTAGATAGCATTGTGTAGAATGTTGTGGATTTCTTATTTTGTTTTATACTTACATTGAACGTCCATCTTCAGTAACGAATACTTACATGCACACATTTTAGCCTCCAACTGTACTTTCCGAGGCATATGTTTACACCCCTACTATAATGTTTACACCAGGGGCCACGTGTAACAATTATGTTCTGATTACTCAATTATATTGTGTGTCTATTTACGGAATGTTTGGACAATCGCTCGTGCATTTATTAGGTCATGCGGTGCCGTGGTCAGTATCATGTTGTACTGAATCGGTCAATAGTGAATGGAATGACGGGTCCACGGCTCTGTTATTATGGATCACGTGATCAAAGTTGTCAACAAAAGTTGTGACTTGTAACATGACTCTTTCACGTATAGGACAACCACGAAATATAAAGTGCGCCATGCGCCTTAGTATCGTTAGTGTCCCATAGGTTTTGCACAGAAGATGATTCATATTAACACACTTTAAAGAATTAGTGGTATGATCTCACCTTATTAATAAGTTTTGTTTATGAACTTTGGTCGATTCATTCGTTTGATTCATAACCATAATAAATAATAATGTTTATAACATATATAACATAATGTAATAAACACATGTTATATATGTCCCGGGTCCCGGTTTTAGTATCCAAATCGTTAATTATAGATTCCTCTGCTACTGCAGGTGAAACAGGTATAGCAATTACAGGTTCAAGATGTGTCCCGAGGTACACTCGCTGAGTATTCGGATAAGACTTTATTTTATAAAGGACACGTCAATTTGCCTTCACCTCGCCTGATGGTAAGCTAAAGGCAAAGTCTCGGCAAGAGGGTCACTGTCGTAAACATGTACCATGTTAACAGTGGTGGCACTCAACTTGACGGCCTCATCAGATGCCTTTTCACGCCCCGCTTAAAGGACCCGGGACTGCTTTTATTCCTGAGGTTGGGGGTCAGACAGATATTTTGGAGTCGGAGAGCAAATTTTTTTGCCGAGTATGTTGTATCAAATACATCCGTGTGAAAGAATACAAGTAGCACCAACCCACCCCAACGAAAGGGTGTCAGTGGTAGACGATTACACAGTAAGAGAAGAAAAAATCGAAATAAAGTATACTATACCATTCCGTCTGGCCAGCGCGTAAACAGTAAACCGGAGCCTCCCAACATTTGGTTGACAACAGTAGCGTGATTCATCTACTAGTACAACGCCATCTACCGAGCAGCGTTTTAATTAAGTTATAATCACTGGCATTCTATGTCAACACATAACCTATTTGTTACATAAGGGGTATATTAACACGAGCCAACTAAACCTGAAACCATAATAATTTGTGTTCGCAGGATACGCTCGCAAATCGAAT
Source organism: Eilema sororculum (assembly GCA_914829495.1). Taxonomy (NCBI): domain Eukaryota; kingdom Metazoa; phylum Arthropoda; class Insecta; order Lepidoptera; family Erebidae; genus Eilema; species Eilema sororculum. The sequence continues at coordinate 5,729,053 of OU618545.1, read as the reverse complement.
TAGTAGAAGCCACACTAGTGCAACGGAAGTACTTCCACCAGACTTCCATAGATATCAAAAGAACAAATTGAAGCGACTCTTAGTATTTTTTATTTACTGTTTTATATTCCAATTGTAAATATTTCTTCTACATGCTTATTCGCCTTAGCGTTAAACCTAAGTAGTTGCATAGTTGCACCTCGAAGTCTGGGGTCTACTTTTTCCAGTATAACTGCCTGTTTGACTGATCTTTGATATTTTTCGTGAAGCTACTGCCATATGCCCTCCACGGCTCTTCCTTTAAACCTTTCTTCTTCTTTACTAGGAGCTTTTTTTAGTCTTGCAGGGGGATTAAGTTCAGGAATTTTATTTTACTGTTACTTTTTACAAAACGTAAAAACGTTTTTTTTTTTAAATTGATTTAGAGATTTTATGACAATAAATATTTTGTATTATTTTTCTTAGTTAAAATTATTGATGACGATGATGCTAATGGGTTAATGATGTTGATGATTGTGATAATGACGGTGAATAAGATTGCTACCTCAGTAAAGTTGTGGGGACTTTACTAAAAGCTCACTAGGGAGAGTTGGAATTAACACGAAGAGTTACAATTCACTGTAATATGCCACTTTCCTACACTTGTATGCGTAGTCCAAGACGTTATGTCTACCATTTTTATACATAAAATCTCGAATTCACACCAATTTTGGAAAATAAAATAATACCGCAATGTGTTCTCTCCAGCGTTTCCCGCCAACCCCCGTCAAATCAAAACGATAAGTTATAAGGTAACTTGTATGAAAAAAGATTTGGTGACGATGGTTTGGGTGGATGATTGAAATTTGGTAAATATAAATGAAAACTATAAAATAAGAACTGGCGCAATTTTTACCGCGCTTTTACTATTCTTAATTTATTAAGCTCGGTCAGATAATTTATTTTAAACAATAGGATATTACCCAATAGCCGCTTGTCTATCGGGGCTGATGTACCTACCTAGTACCTATCCTAAACTAATTGTTTAGAATTCCCTGATTCCTACGCTAGTTAAAACTATATTGCAGAAGACAGTGTCTTCTCCTTACACTATCGTATTTATCATTACAAGTTTCACGTTACTTTGAGCCGAACTATATTTAATGCATTTTTTTAAATATATTTCGCTATCTCTTCCACAAAAACTTTATTTACGTTGGCACGTGCTTCGTAAGCGTGAAGAGGTGAGGGGTAGCAATGTCCGATTATATGATCGCCGAGTATCCGTTTACTGCTATATTCTTTGTTTGCGAATAATATAAGTTTTATGCAGGTAAGTATCAAAACTGTAACATTGTTGGAAGATATTGTACTTTGCTATTTGAGCTATCGGGATAATTTACTGTTTACCGCCAGTACTCTAGTTCTGCCATGATCATGGGGCTTGCAACAGAGCGCCGAAATATCTGAAACTCGAATTAACAGGATTATAGAATAATTTGTGTTGTGTAGGTAAAATTAATGCTTGAATATTGTTAGGTACTGTTAAATACCTAATGTTGTTTCAAATTCTTTATATTTAAGGTACCTAGTCATAATTTAATTCTTGTAAATATTTGCACATGCTGTAGATACTTTTGGAAACCCTGCCTTACATCCATTGTGAAAACATGTTTCTCGCAAATAAAGATTTACTATTATTAATAATAAAACATGGTAAGTATCCCGATAGCTCTAATAGTAATATGTGATAGGTACTAAGTACCTATGATACTTAGTTAATTTACTTTCTTTAAACCTTCATGTTTCTCCTAGACTAGAGGCAAATCTTTGGCAAAATATTGTAGAATATAATTATGAATGTGTGGGATTGACATGCATTTAAGTTAATATTCTGATTTGGATCGAATTTTTACAATCCAGCAGGTAAATTAGTGCCAATAGGTAGATTAGTGCCTAGATAATAATTATGCCAGATTATGGGGCAATCCGAATTGATAAAATGAAGGATAATTCCTATGCACCAATATCTTTTTGCAATAATAATACTAGATAAAAACATTTAATACCCTCCTATGTTCAGCAGTCGGGTAAAAACAATTTTGCTTACTCCAAAATAATAAAAAAAGAAGACTGAAAAGAAAACTATTTCCGTCTGACTGATTTCTACGCGTATGACCTAAAACGTTGATTATGCCAATAGATTACTTTCCAATTGAGAGGATATCCAAATTTGACCAGCTTTTTGGTTACCAAACAATCAAACGCGCTTCGTCTACTAGAATTACCATCCACTGCCCAAATAAAACCAGCTAGGTACTAAACGTTTAGGTACCTACAAATACTGAAGTGAACTAGTTCGCGAACTATTTCATACAAAATAATTACCTACGTAGATACAAGAGTATCCAATTGTTGTTTAATCGCAAACTTCGAGTAGTTTGCGATTAAACAAAGCCAGTTATTGATTATGCTCTCGCTTCCATTAGGTACCTACCTACACATCTATAACATGATGCGTGAAGCTTGTTTGCAAGTAGGTATTTGCATATTCATAATCAGGATGTATGGAGGAGACAACGAAGGCATGTACGAATAAATTGTGCAGTGAAACGGTTTAAAGATATCGGCTTTGAAGAATTATGACTTCTAAGTTTCATGTATAAGCATACTATACATATTGGGACTCGCATATTGGACCTAAATCGCGAAACAAATGAGGCTCTTGCACGCGCGGATTGTTTTATAACCTATGTTTGGTGAATTTGAGCTCGTCCACCGTTCTCAAAGTTATCCAAGAAACGTGTACCTACTGAGCGTATCTGTACATATAAAAAAACACCAAAAAGTTGAAAATAAATTAATAAATTTCAATTCAACGGTTGCCATGTCGGGGGACGGTAACTGGTTAAGTACTCCTTTATATCGTAAGGTCCCCCGACATGGCAACCGTTGAATTGAAATTTATTAATTTATTTTCAACTTTTTGGTGTTTTTTGTGACGGGGGTTTTTTAAATTTTTAATTTAATTTTTATTTGATGCTTTTTAAATTGATCTACTAGTCAAGCTCTTTCATTTGATACCCATATTGAGGGAATTATAAAGAAATATGTATTCCAACATGTTGTGGCGGCGGCCATCTTGGACCGATTTTTTTCAAACGTAGCTAAGAACACTCCCGACTAATATACCTTTCAAACAAAAAAAACTAAATCCAAATCGGTTCATTCGTTTGGGTGCTACGATGCCACAGACAGACACACACACACACACACACACACACACACACACACACACACAGACACATCAAACTTATAACACCCCGTCGTTTTTGCGTCGGGGGTTAAAAATTACTTGTCTCGATTCCGACATTTCCGACTGACTGACTGACTGATTCATCACCGCAGAGCCTAAACTGCTGGACCTACAAACTTGAAATTTTGACAGCAGATGCATTTTATAATGTAAGCATCCACTAAGAAAGGATTTTTGGAAATTCTGCTACTAAAGGTGTAAAATAAGGGATGGAGGTTTGTATGAAAGTCCGTCATTTTCAGAGATAGATGCACTAAATTTCGTAAACCTGTGTCTCTTAAGAAATAAATGAATACGTGTAACAGCGTTTGTCAAAATTTTACTCTTAAGAGGGTAAAATAGTTGATAAACGTTTGTATGGAAAGTTCGTCATTTAGATAATTGTCAAAAATATGGAAAACGAAATTTTCCCGTGCGAAGCCGGGACGCGTCAGCTAGTAGACTAAAGAACAGAGCACATTTTGAGCAAATTTTTAGAGATTTATAATTATTCCGAGGTATAGGTACTTACCTAGGTGTGGTGGAAACGTAGCTATTTTGAATTTGGAATGGAACTGGAATAAAAATGTTATGTGTAATATGAATGTATTTTCAAATGAAAAGTACCTATTTAAGAATGTTTAGCCGCATTCTAGATTCCATAACACAAGCTAATTAAACTATGCTTACCATGGGTCTAGATAGCGTTGGTGGAATGTAAAAAAAATATAACGTTTTGGAACTCACTTTTAGATCAAAACCTACAAGATCATCAATTCATTTTGTTATATACGTACGCATACAGAGTAACTCAGTTCACTGACTTAATAAAGCCATTTAAAAACAGCTGATGATCAGTGCCAAAGTCCGCGTCGCATCCTCTGCTATTATCTTATTACGTCATTATCCACTTGGGTCGTAATAATTATTAACAGGGGTCAAATGCGACCCAACTCTGTTTGAACCCTGTCCAAAGATAGTGGAAAGTTCTGTAATTATTAGCGCGTCTGTAAATTATTCAAGGAAGGTGGGTAGTTACCTATGATAACTGATGTATGCGACTCGGCCTGTCCCTCTAGATAAATGGCAATTCGTTGGCGTAAGTATTGTAAAATAGAATGACGATTGTATCGGATGTGACTTACTTCTTTTTAATATTGCCTCTAAACCCTCCAACTAAGCTAAATTACTTGTGCTAGGAGTCGGTTCACGTCGGTTGACGCTTGTCAAACTACGTCAAATCATATACCTACATTTGCCATTCTATTCCATTGCCACTTGTCTAGTGGGATTGTACGGTTTACTTACTGACCTTGTTCCTCCAACCACAGAATAAATAATAGTAGGTGCACTACAACCTCCAAAAATCTATTTCTGGTAATAAAAGTAATAGCTCATATGTTATTCCAGGTCCTGGCACAGACGTATATAACCTGGCTACAATTTCAACCAAATCACATCAATCATTAATTGTATGGCATGATTGATACTTACAAAACAACTTAGTGGTGGAAACTTGACGACGGAGGAGATAGGTACTTATCTTTATTTGAAAAAATCGTTGGTACTTCCAGATAATGATATAACTTCACTATCATCATCATCATCACTACCACTACATACTATAAAAAGCAAAGTCGCTTTCCGCGTCTGTCCGTCCCTATGTATCTTCAAAACTGCATCATCATCCACATAAAGACGTTAGTCCTGATTACATCCGAGGCCACGGTGTCCTCGGAGCTCAGGGTCCGCCTTCCGGCTCTTCCTCCTCCACTTCGCACGATCTTGGGCGTCCAAGGTAGTGAGACCGAGATCTTCAAAACTGCGATACGGATTTTTGCGGTTTCTTTGAATAGACAGAGTAATTCAAGAGAAAGGTTTAGATCTATAATAAATGCTTAATATAGTAAAGGGTGCAGCGGGAACCGGATATGACACCACGCGGGTGGAAAAAAATTGGCGGTACGGTATCCATACTAATATTATAAATGCGAAAGTAACTCTGTCTATCTATCTGTATGTTACGCTTTCACGCCTAAACCACTGACCCGATTTTGATGAAATTTGGTATAGGGGTAGACGTAGATTAGACCATGAGAAAGGACATAGGCTATGTTTGGTCGCGATAACCGACATCCACGCGGGTGGAGCCGCGGTCAAAAGCTAGTTATCAATATACCGCAGTTTTCTATTAACTCATAAATGTGAGGGATATTTATAAATTCCTCATTACTTCCTTCCCAGAAATAAAATTTATCAGGAAAAGCTACACCCATAACAATAACGACCTTTATAATCATAGATATAAGATTGCTTTTCGTTAATATCTCGTCTGCAGGTGGAACCCATCTATTTAAGAACGTCCGCAATAACATATTTATGTCATTAGTGAGGGCGTCTTACCAATAAGAAAAGGTCATAAGTCACCTATTATCCGGTCGTCCGGCCGTTCGTCACCCAGCACGCCCGGCGGGTCAGTCGGCCATCTGTTTAGGGCTTCCGAGACATGTCACACACATCGCATGTATTAGGTATCACCTTATTTTCAATTTATAGGCTTTAAGGGTTGATGTTACACATACATTACACTATATACTTACAACTTGGGAATGGTCTATGTCCAACAGTGGGCTATGATAAGTTAATTGATTGATACATGGATGGAAGGAAAAATTTCATATATTTAATTATATTGAATACTAAATTTTATTCCTAGAGTAATGTGGTGGTAATGTCATTTTCAAGAATATAATAGAGCATACGTACAGTGATCATCAAAAAGATGTTGACGAACAAACTGCTCAAAATGATCTTAATTTATTTTTTCCATAAATCCCTTCCAGTAAAGTGATTTTTTCTTTCATTTGGTACACACCTTTTAGTTGGGACAATAATATCATTTAAATCAATAAAACATTTTAGTTTAAAAAACTATATTTTTGACGCTGACTGTTTCAACAAAGTTGCTTCTATAGTCTAATCTAATGTACTTACTTACTGAGTACTTACTGCAAACTGTACAATAATGGTATTGTTGAAAATCTTGGCAACAAAAAATATGCTAAACAGTTTTTGCTCCGCTCAGACTATCAACTAAAAGCAGTTGAAAGGCTTCGTCTGAGCCCTGTGTCGTAAAACTGATTAGTTTTAATGCAAGGTGACCTTCGTACAAGACAAGGTGAATATTAATATTATAGACAATTTTTTTTTAGAAACGAGTAGTTTATGCTGCCTGCTGAGACCGCGAATTTGAAAAATTATGGTAAGATACCACTAGCCAGATTAATTGATGAGGATGACCTGAAAATTATAGCTGGAGTAGACAAATTGCTGAATATTGATTGAGCACTTTGGTGCCAGTTTGTATCCATTGTAGTAAGCTGAGTTTATACGAAGCCAGTAATGCTGGCGCCAGTCCTGCAGACAACCCAGTGTTGGACTGGCCCCTGTTGTTTAGACGAGGTCAGTCATGCACGGATTTTTCTTCGGGTGTGCACACTTTAGAAGTAGGAAAATAATTAATTCACGGCAGTCTGTTTGAAAAAGACATGTATAAGGAAAATCTCTGCACTATTAAGAGAAGAGTTGAATGATATATTAGAAAAAAAAAGAAAGCGAAACGAGTACAGGTTGGCGTTGCGGGTTACTGCTGAAAACTTTGATTGGCGACATTTTGTCGCAGAAAATCCAAACAAAAAACAGACACCGTACGGATGTTTGCCAGTGACTAACAAGATGCATCTATACATGTTCGCAACGCTGGCGTGGGGGTCGAATGGTACGCGGACTAGAAAAATAGACGGGCGCTCTATTCTCGCCAGAGATGGCAGCAAGCTCTGGCTAGGCTTCACAAGGCAAATATCAAGCCAGCGGTGGCTGCCAGTGTTGGCTTCATGTAAACTGTAACGTAGACCGCAATCAATCAAGCGCAATTCACTGCTGGACAAATACCTCTCCTAATGTTAACGAGACTTTGGCAATTTGGATATCGTCTGCGTAATTTTCCAATAGTCGCCTGTAATGACATCCAGATGAGGTGGGATGGTGATACTTGTATTCTTTCTCCGTCACCACACGGATAGACCGCAATAGGGTAAAATAGATATCGATTTTCGATTTTGGTTGCAACATTTTTAAAATACTTCGAAATGTACTACTAATTATACTAGCTTTTGCCCGCGAGTTCGCCCGCGTGGACGTCGATTATCGCGACTAAACATAGCCTAATCAATCCTTTCTCAATGTCTAATCTACCCCAATTCCAAATTTCATTAAAATCGGTTCAATGGTTTAGGCGTGAAAGCGTAACATACAGACAGACAGACAGAGTTACTTTCGCACTTATAATATTATGTACGGAAGTATGAATTGTAAAGTACAGCAGCCTCTATTCTCTTGGAAATCTGTGGTTAAATATTCAATGACAAACGCTCAGTTGAAACGAATTAAAAATTAATGTGGTAACATTTGAACTGCCTTAGTAATAAAGTGGCAATTTAGTCTCTCGACGCGCCACGGAAGTGCAATGTGAGCTTGAAAATAATTGTATTAGTCTCTTTAATGGATTCTAACATGTGAACTATATTTTAGCGGAATTGTTATATATGATTGTTTCAGTAGGTACCATTAGAGGAAGGAGGTGTGAAGGAGTTAAAATAATTGTTAGTATTATGGCTAACCAACTCAGTTTACGGAAGCCATTATTACATGCTTTAAGTAGGTAGACCTGTGCAGGGCAACAGACAGGTATTGGGCCGACATAATTTAAGAGATTTATGAGCCATGGACACGAAGAATTAGAAGAAGCTTCCACTTATCTTAGTGGAAGCTTAGAATACCTACTGTTTAGATTGTTTATACTGTTGATTGATGGTATGATGGCGCTTGGTGGAATCTGCTATATTTTCTACTACATTAGGGAAATGGAAAAGTACATAGTGTCTTAATACTATTTATATCCTACATACTATCTTTTCCTCTGTTAGTAGTCTTTGGTATACCTACCTGACAGAAATACTTGTGTGTAAGTATTTTTATTGATAAATATACATACCTACTTACATAGATATGTAGTGAATGATTTTAGATTGACATGGTCATATAGATCCTCGGCAATATTAAAGAAACATGGTAAATATCCTGGCGAGTTTTATTATAAAAATAAATATAAATGGGTACGAGTATAAGTAAATATGTAATTGGCAAACGGTCTGCTAACAAGACAAATAAATTGGCTACAAATTATTCTCCTATTATTCATTATACTTATTTTACTTTCCCCAAATTGCTAATAATGATTATGGTGGAACTTCGAGCACTGCGGGGAGTACATAATTACATAAATCAATTTTACATGTTTTTACATCGTAACAATCATTGCTGCGTAAATCCTTAGAAGTCCTATAAAAACTGTTCATAGAATGTCCAAAACAAACCTATTTACACTTTGGCAACTTTTTAGCTTGTACAATGGCTCTTCAGAACACCTACAACTGTTAATGTGAAGTTCGGAATTGCTAAGATCCAACTAATAAGCGCTCGTTTTCTCTGTTCTTGGACGAATGGAATGGATCCTTACGTAGTAATTCTTTGTTTAACTTTGTTTGAGTGGGTTTATCAAGTTATTTAAGAACAGTAAATCAACATGTTAATAAAATAGTATAAAGATCTTTCTAGTTTGTTGTAATGTTTGTTTTATTTCGTTTATAGTTTTGAAGAAGTAATAAGAGGCTTATGTCTCTTCAAAATACATTTAGTTTCAAAAGATACGAATTACGCTGAAGATTTTTTTTCTTCCACTGATTCTTAATTCGGCCACAGTCATAAGAAAAGTAATGTAACTTTTCATAAGTGGCAGAATTGCAAGTACTTAGGTAGGTTCCCCCTAATCCCTTCAGGCTCCAGGTAAATTAAATTGCTTGTTTTATTGGTAGTTTTAAGCTATAAAGAAAGGCAAAAAAAAAAATGCTTTGCTTAGATTATAGAACCTTCTGCCTATTAAAGTTAATCAGTAAAACCTACTTTATCGCATTGATTTTTATACCATTAAGTAAATAAATTGTACCTACTTGTGTAATAAAACGCGAGGCTTTGATACAAAACTAACCATAAATTTTACTAAAGTAGACTCAAAGTGAAAGCCTCTAAAATTAGAAACGGCAAGAGCCAAATGCAGTCTCTATAGAGCATTTTCGCATGAAAAATTCTTGCAGTGCTCATTTTATTACGTTTCCGAGTCTCTAGTGAAATAATTTTCCTCAGAAATACGTAAAATACGAGCGAAATTTTCAAAGTTGTTCACTGACGCTTAAGGATCCTTAGGTAGGGATATAGTTTGTGCATTTTTAGTATTGCATGAAATAGGTAATTCTTATGTAATCAGTTCCCATTTTTTCCAGACGCAGGGATGCGAGGCCTGATGAGGGAAACTTACCAATGATGAGTGGAGCGAGCAGGTCTTTTTTTTATCGTGCGATAAATCCCCACGGATACCACCCCCACGGAGCCGGTGGAGGTGGTTATGTCGAACTCGAACAGACTAAACCGCACGCCGTCTTGGGTCCTTGGTTGCCGGAGAAGAGATTGCCAAAAGCATATCTCTCGCGCCCCGGCAGACCCAGGACCATCTCTTTCGAGATGGCTCCCTTTGGGTTGTAGGGACCACAATGTCCCCATCTAGCCCCGGTTACGGGGAGGAGCACTTTGCGCCGCCACTGCGGCCTGCTTCTGCTAGGGTGACAGGCGGCTCCACCGGTCACCCCCAGGCCAGCGATCATGGAGGACGGAGGTCGTTCTGCGACCTCCGACGTCCGGTTCGCCTTCGCTCTGCGCGGGCTTCCCGGGCCCCGAGTCTGATCCGGACCCGACCGGCCGCCTCCTTCTCGAGCATTACTTGCTCGCAGAAGGAGGCGGCCGCGAGTGGAGCAGGTCTGAATCAATTTCAATCGGCGAGTTCTTATGAAAGGTTTACTTCACTGTACCTAGTTAAAGAAATATTCTTCTTTATGCCAAGAAAGATGTATACCTATTACAATATTAACAATGGCGAGACGTAAATATCAAGTTTTTCAAGAAATTGTAGGTACCATAGCCGCGTTTGCGCCGAAATTGGTTTCCGTGTGTCCGTCCGTGTAATTGTAAATTTTAAGTTATTTCATCGTAAGTCATCCATTTTAATTCCATATACCTAATGCAATTCGAACAAAGCTATTTTAATAGCTGCCTTAAGAGACTCTGGTTCTGGTCTATATCAATGCAGTACTTTAGCATGCAGTTTCCAACACGCAGACCGTGATTAATTCTATCAATTTCAATATAAATAACTCTATGTTATGTTCCCTGCGGTATTCAATATTCGGCCTTTCAGTATGTACCCTGGGGGAATAATGAGCTATTATTTTATGAAGCTTGCGTTAAAATAACTGGTCTAAATTTTTTTCAATAGTTGATTGGTCACGTTTTTTCACTATCCCATATACTAATAGGCAATTATGGTTGTATACAATAGAACATGCTTTTCCCTGTGTGATGCCTGGTACGGACCAGGGCCTCGATTCTGCTAAAACCAAACCATTGTGGTTTTTTTATACCACTTAGGTGGCAGTCAAGCACACGGCCCACCTGACGGAAAGTGGTTACCGCGGCCTATGGACGTATGCAACACCAGGGGCGTTGCACTCGCGCTGCCTACCCTAAAGAAACCTTCTAATGCCCCTTTTGAAGAACCCCATATTGTAGTCGCTTAGGAAAAGCATGGCAGGGAGTTCATTCCACTACTTGTGCGTACGTGGGATGAAGTTCCTTTCATACCGCACGGTGCGCACCGTATTCGGATGCAATGATAGATGGTGCTGCCACCATTGCGAAAAACGGCATTAAATAATAGACTTTAAAATGGACTTTAATGGTATCAACCATTAAAGTTCAAAATTAAATTACTTTTTGCAGAGTAATTGAAAAAGTGTAATGAAACTGTTTTCATTTCATTTTGAACTTTAAGCGTATAGAAATAAAGTTTAAAAGTTAATAGGTATCATTTTTTGCAGTGATTGCAGAACCACAATGGTTTAGCTTAGTATCGAGGGCCAGCAGACTTGTGACTTAGGTAAGGGCTATAATGTAATTACAAGAGTTCAGAGAACGTGGTAGAGGTAAAAGATGCAATAATCAATTTTGTCACTTATCAGGCACATGCTTCTTTCTGTGGTGTCATCTGTAAGTAAGTATGCTATAAAAAGTAACTCATAGTTGATAGCTGGTTGATGATGACTATTATTGTTTATTCCGAAAATACAGCAGTCGCGAAAGGTAGGATTAGAAATAAATACACAGGTCACTGAATTGCAATAAATAACTTCAAATCATGATCCAAATGCAGACCTTAGTACATTATTTACATTCACAATGAATACTAATGAATAGATAAGATCTCATTTTGAACATGATTCATAATCAAAATCAAAAAACTTACAAAACGTCAATATAAAGTAAATATTAAATACTAGTAATTATTAGCAAATGGACAACCGCCACCGGTTCGAAACGCGGCCCCAGACCTGAGAAAACTCCGGCAAGAAACTCAGCGGGCATTTTTTTTTGTTCTATTTACAAACATAAAATTCAAAAAAAGAACTAGTACATAGATACATTATATTTTTTATTCAGTCACAATGATTATTCATGAATAGAAAACATCTATTCTGCGGTTTAACTACGTATATTTGGAAGGAAAATTTTTCTTTTTAGTGGAAAAGCGACGCTGCAGCAGCCATGCTTAGGGCGTAACACAATCTGTTAAAATGAGGTCGTAAGACGAGCAGCGGAATGTATTCAGCTTGCCCATTAATTAGTTCGTATTCTTCACCGCGACGGTTACGTATACGTTCGAGGTAATTGTTTGTGTTCGGTATTTGTACGATGTTTATGTTTCGAATATTTGGGATCTGGCGTTTTGAATTCGTATTTTGGTTTTTGGTTGCATACGATTTATTGGTGTACTGTATTGTGTTAGAGACTTTTGAACATCAATTAGGTATAAATAAACGATTTAATTAAAATTAACACGAACAAAAATACTATCACTGTCTTTTTACTTTTTAGTAACCTAGTGATAGCCTAGTGGTATGGGTAATGGACTGCTGAGACGAGGTCTCGGGTTCGATCCCAGGTTTACCATGGCACACACCAATGACTTTTCGATGCTTTTCGAAGTTATGTGTGTATTTATCGCAGGTTTATAAGTGCCCGGTTAATGGCAATAGGCTCGCCACCTATTACATTGGGACCTAAACATAAACTGGCGAAATGTGGGTGCTAGCGCCTCTGCCTACCCCTTCGAGGAATACAGGCGTGAGTTTATGTTATGTTATGTCTTTTTGTACATCTTAGCGTTAATCTCAGTCGCATCCGAAGCTTTCAGCTTGGAGTCTGGGGTCTGCTTAACCAGTCTAACTGCAGATTTGGCTAAACTTCGATATTTTCTGTGAAGCGATTGCCATCTGACCTCCACAACCCAAAGGCGATATCGAAGCATTGCAGCTAGACCAGTTGTTGGACTTTTGAGAGCTCCAACTACCAGTAACGCCTGCCATAGATATTCGTATGGCAACTGTAAATATTGTAAATGTAAATATAACAATAAATTACTAACACTGTATTAACATAACATAATACCTAAATGAAACAATAATCCATACTAATATCATTAATGTGAAAGTAACTCTGTCCGTCTGTCTGTATGTTACGCTTTCACGTCTAAACCACTGAACCGATTTTGATGAAATTTGGTATAGGGGTAGATTAGACCATGAGAAAGGACATAGGCTATGTTTGGTCGCGATAGCCGACATCCACACGGGCGGAGACGCGGGCAAAATCTAGTTAAGTTATATTTTAGTGAAGAATATACTACCTTTTATCGTCATTATCACAGTGTTAATCTCTGTTGAATGTAAAGCTTGCGCTTTGAAGCTCGGGGTTCATTTTCACCATCTCAACTGATGGTAAGTGATACTGTTCGGGGACGGTAACCTACGGTCACCTGGTAGTAAAAGACTCCCAGGATATAACCTCAGTATAGTTATAGAAGATCATGGTTATAGGATAGCTTTCCGGAAACATAGAATTAGGCAGGACATTCACTCTTTAGTCCTCCTTTGCTTATGGATTGATACATACCTATTAGCTTTTTATGAACCACACTCTCGAGATTGAGAGGTCAGACAGCAGTCGTTCTAAAAAACGTATTTATAAATCAAACTAAAATAAGGAGAAAGAAAACCATACACTCCGAGATAAAATTCTCATAAAAAAGATCATAAAAATAAATCTAAGATTCACATAAATAATTTTGTAGTTTTATTCCTAACTATTTCTTTTTCAATGAGTTTCTGGCTTGATCAATATAAAGCTATATAGATCAAGCCAGTTGACTGTCCTAAACAAACACGAACTGTCCCTCGGGACGAGACATCATGACATTAAATAAGCTTTAGCAAGCAATCAATTGCGAACTAGCGAACCTCTATGTATCTATGTGAGATAAATAATTTTACCTCTCATGCCCTCTGAGTTAGCGGGATACGAGAGGTTTTTCGCTTGCTACTTTTTTTGGGAAATGATGCGCATCTTTAACAGCAATAATGACAGATTTACTGCTCATATCTATATAGTACTAGCTTTTGCCCGCGGCTCCGCCCGCGTGGATGTCGGTTCCCAGAAACTATTCGAATTTTTCTCTACGTACAAACCTTCCCTGGACTTCCACAAATAATTCAAGACCAAAATTAGCCAAATCGGTAAAAGCGTTGCTGACTTATAACATTACAACGAAAAGTGGCATTGATTTTTATATCATATACAGGGTGTCCCGGAAGACATCCTGTATATAAAAATCAATTGCTGTTCGTTAGTCTCGCTAAAACTCGAGAACGGCTGAACGGATTTATCTCATCTTGGTCTTGAAATGTTCGTTGAGGTCTAGGGAAGGTTTGTACGTAGAGAAAAATTTGAATAATTGACGGGAACCGACATCCACACGGGCGGAGCCGCGGCAAAAGCTAGTAATATATGAAAATCAATTGCTGTTCGTTAGTCTCGCTAGAACTTGAGAACGTCTGAACGGATTTATCTTATCTTGGTCTTGAAATGTTCGTGGAGGTCTAGGGAAAGTTTAAAAGGTGAGAAAAACTCGAATAATTGGCGGGAATGCTTAATATAGTAGAGGGTGCATCGGGAAAGGAATCGGACGTCACGGGCTGAAAAAAACTTGGCGGTACGAAGTTCTCCGGGTCAGCTCGTATCTATATATAGTTATGCCTTTTCCAGAAGCCAAGGTATAGGTATTTTTGCACTTGTTACCTTCAAAATTGTCTACAGGTGCTTTGTTTATTGAGAGGAGAACCTATGGACGTCGGTAATATCCGAAGCCTTTATCATGAAACTCCTTCTTCCCCTTTGAGTTTGGTTTACATGAGAGTGATTGCCGTTTTATGTATAACTGTCAATCAGGCTTTTCCTTTTCAAATTCACATCAAACTAAAAGTAATTGCTTGTTTAGCCTAATTGGGGCCTTAAAAACTCCAACAACTGTTCTAACTGCATACCTACTTCGTTTTTGCCAATCTGTTGTGGAGGTCAGATTGCATTTGCTTTACGGAACATATCACGGAGTAAAGCAGGCCACACACTCTGAGGTGAAGCTTCGGATGCGACTGGGATTAACGCTAAGAGGAAGAATCGCACCCGAAACGTCGGCAAAAGTAAGTGAAAATTTTTTATCGCGTGAAAACCCGAAAAATCATAAATAACCAAAATGAAAAAGCTTGTTTAACCAAATTATGACTCAATGAAATCAATTCAATTAGCCTATTGCAGTCGACTGCTGGACATAGGCATGATCCCAATGTGCGCACTTTTTACCTATCCTTCGCCTTTACGTCTGTCCCAGCCACCTTTTTCAGGTCGTCGGTCCATCAGATATGACTAACCTCTGACCAATCTTTGCCTACTGAGAAGATTCCTTTAGCGAAAATGTTTAAAGAAAACTCAAACAAAACTTTTTTGTCCCTCTTGAAGAACCCCATATTGTAGTCGCTTGGGAAAACCATGGCAGGGAGTTCATTCCACAGCTTGAGCGTACGTGGTACGAAACTACATGCTCGTTATACAACTGGAAAAATGAAACGCTCAAGTGGGACTTGAACCCACGACCTTTCCCTTACAGAGGGAATACTCTTCCAACTGAGCTATTGAGGCTCACCTGAATCACTTCAAATTTCCCTTTTTTTATATCCGTCTTTAAGGGCGATGGTGGAGCCATCTACCAACTTTCTTACGAAGTGGTGAAACCACAGAATGATTTTTCAACCATTTTTAAACATTGATTTTTGATGACTCCGCCCATATATTTGAAGGAAACTTTTAAATTCGAAATTCATCGGGATGATATTATAAAAAAAAAATCAAAAAAAATTACATGCTTCTAGAACAATTGGTACAGGTTGCGTTGTCAGTCGATATTAGTTATATTAAGTAGATTGTGGTTCTAATCTCTCACCGACCTCGAATGTAATACCACAAAGCAGTTGGTAAGCTGATAAACATGTAGAACCCTTACAACTGTGTCTCGTTTGTTTAACTAACTATATGGCTAGTCAATTTACCGTTAATATTATTGATGACCTATATTATGTGTACTAGCTGACCTGGCTTTGAATGGACAAGTTAGAAAAAATCATATAGGTACCTAACCACCTCATCAGCACTCACCTCAGAAATATGCTGTCACCTTGGAATCTGGGGTCCGCATTTTCCTGTCTGTGTGTTTGGCTGACGTGTGATATCCTCTGTGACGGCAATTCGACCTCCACAACCAAATGTCGATATCGAAGTATTGCAGTTAACTAGTTATTGTATTTTAGGGCTCCAACCATTTGGCTTTACCTCCACAATTTTATTGGCTCAACGTGCTCTACAAGGTACAGAAATACCCTGACTAACGTAAATAGACATATTCATGCATACAAATATTGGCGGCGTATATAATATAAATAAATAATATATAATGTTCAAATATAATAATCTACTCAATAACTTTTTATGTATGTATATATAACGTAAAAATTTGTAAATGAGCTTGCGAGAGATGTAAAAGTAAGAACTAGGTACTAGCTTGTGCCTAAACTGTGGGATAACTAAATCTTTTGATCGTTAAACTGTAGTTGAGTCTACATCCGATTGCCACGAATTCAGGACTAAAACTAGTGTATCTTTACTGAAATATACATATAGATATAGAAGAACGTTCTTTGTTTGTGATATTAAAATAATTTTGGTACTGAATTACTCTCTATGAAATTTGATTCGGTGACCTGAGTTCCATTTGATACTAAATGACTCATAGATGACTGATAATATTTTTTTCACTTCGACTTTGTCATCGAGGGTGGCGATTGAAATTGGCAAAACATGACCAGCCCCAACACTTGCCATACATAAATACAAATTGGAAGTGAATTGATATTCGCTGTGATATTATTCAATTTATTGTTCAATGCACACGTGTGTCTTGCTTGTCCTATATCTGTTTCAACCACATAAATTAATCTGCCATTATAATTTTAAACAGTTGATAGTGTCTCTATTGAACCGTAACAAATTAGTAGCTGGAGGGTCACTAAGCGAATCAAAAGTTAATTCGATGAATGAACACTGACCTCATTGAGTTTCGAGTTGAATAGGTAGGTATATTGTTTGAGCATAAAACTCAACTCAAAGTCACTGGATGGCTAAAGCCGGCTAGAGAAGGGATCATATTTTTGAAAATTAAATTACTGATATACTTAAACCTTTTTAGAATCAAGCTTTCATTCTAAGATTTAGGCTAATTATGAGAACACAACCTTTTTTTACTCTAAAAAATGGCGACTTTGAACTAAGTGACGCAGTATTGGGAGGAAATCTGACAACCCCATTATGGTGATTTTAAAATATTGTATCGCTCAAGTTCTTTCTATTTGCTCTAAAAGCTTTTAAAATCAGCATAACTTTTGCATAAAAATCTTATTTTTGTTCGAGTTTATATTTTAAAATTGTAAAGCCTCTTGCGAAAAATCCCCACGGATACATCCCCCACGGAGCCGGTGGAGGTGGTTATGTCGAACTCGAATCGACTAAAACGCACGCCGTCTTGGGTCTTTGCTTGCCGGAGGTGAGATTGCCGAAAGCATATCTCTCAAACCCCGGCAGTCCCGGTAGACCCAAAAGCAATACCCTGGTAGTTGCCAGGATACCTTTGCTATATGTATTTTTACCCGACTACGGCGAAGCCAAAAGGAGGGTTATGATTTTGACTGGCTATGTATATGTAAGCTCCTCAACTACTAACTAGAACTGGACAAATGAGGTATCGTTACAAGCGGCTTTATCGTCCGATGGTTATAGGCTATATGACGAGTCACTCAATCATGTGTGGCGCCCTCTAGTGCTCATAAGGTACTGTGTTAAAAAATAAATTTGTGATTAATATGCCATGTTTGGTATCAAATGAAAGAACTTAATAAGCACATTTCAAATATGTATAAATTATTAGTTTTACCTTGCCCCAAAATAATATAAATAAAAAATAAAGTTTAGAACTAAAACCCGACTACCGAAAAATCACGCTCTAAAAAGTAACAAACAAGAAAATATCCAGGATAGCCGTGGTCGTATGCCACTTACTCTAACAAAACAATATACTCGTATTCTAGGGTAAAGTGGCATACGACCACGGCTATCCTGCATATTTTCTTGTTTGTTACTTTTTAGAGCGTGATTTTTCGGTGGTCGGGTTTTAGTTCTAAACTTTATTTTTTTCTCTGAGTTTAATTCAACTCAGAGAGATTTTTAATGAAAATATAAATTAAATACAGTAGGTACTTACATAACGAGATCGCAGCCATTTGCAATTACTTTCATAATCTGCGTATCTACGGCTAAAGGCAGCCGCTGCTGAACGCTGTCAGTAAACTTTAATTGCTCTTGACTCAATTTTAGGATCAATTTCCTTCCCTTTGGAACAACCTAGCATGGAACGAAATTGCCTTGTTATAATAAATATCAAATAAACCAATAAGCAAGGAGATTAAAGTTGTTAATTACAATATAATTGAATGTTCAACATTAAAGCTATGGTTTATTTTATTAAGGTGTAGATTTGTAAAGGACAGATTCTTGATTGGACTAAAACCACTTTTTAATGGATTTTTTTATTTAGTCATTGTGTTTTGCTGTATTTTGCTTAGAGAGAGAGAGAGAGAGGTCTCTCTCTCTCTCTCTGTAACTTAAGAGCTTACGCTCTTGTTGGTGGAGTAATCGCCACTCTTCTCTCTACTCCGCCAATCCTTTCACCTCCTGATACAATATGACTTGTATATTTTCCTTTATCTGTCCCATATATGTTTCTCTTGGCCTACCGCTTCCTCTCTTTTCTTCTCTATGATGTTTTTTAAGAACAAGTCATGTCTTATCAGGTGGCCAATCATCTTTCCTCTTCGGTTCTCAATTATTCTCAATAAAGACCTTCCCTCTTGCACCCTATTTAGTACTCTTTCATTCGTCATCCTTTCTGTCCAGCTTATCCCCTATATCCTTCTTCAGCACCACATTTGGAACGCCTTTACCTAGACTAAATTAAAAGAAGAAATACTATTCTCTATTAAAATGTATGTGCTGTTTTAATCATTATCATGGCACACACCAATTACTTTTCGATGCTTTTCGAAGTTATGTGTGTATTTATCGCAGGTTTATAAGTGCCCGGTTAATGGCAATAGGCTCGCCACCTATTACATTGGGACCTAAACATAAACTGGGAAAATATGGGTGCTAACACCTCTGCCTACCCCTTCGGGGAATACAGGTGTGAGTTTATGTTATGATGTATGTATGTTGTTTTAATGATGGAGCTTTTCATAATAACAAAGTTAGCACTCACTGGGTTATAATATCTATTGTATTTTTTATGGGTTACGAGTAACAGTGTCGAAATATTGGTTACTCGAAACAAATTAAAAACATAGTAAATATCCCGGTGAGTGTTACATATTAATGTGAATGACCACGTCAATAACAAATGAAACATTGCTAGCTGTTTGCCAAATGATTCGATGACATTCAGTTCATTAATCAACAGATATCATCTATTTATTGTTTCAATATAAATGGTGTTTTCAAAAATTATTAATGGCGTTTTCGACAGTTGTCAGACTTTTTTGCTGATCGTATGGAAGCCCCCTCAGGCTTCATGATATTGGAGAACACAGAGGTGGGTCTGATCTGGGAATCCAGTAGACTTAGCTTGGTGCCTCCTTAGTTCTAGAAAGTGAATTGGGCGGTAGGGAAGTTATAAGAATGGAGAATTTATTAGGATGATGGGACTTAAAATGTTCATCGAAGTAAAGAAAGCAATTGAACTGTACAATAAACCTTACTGGTTCACTTATCGACCAATAGATGGCGTTGTACGTGTGATGTCTTATACTTATTCATACATTTATATATTACTAGCAGCTGTCCCGGCGAACTTCGTACCGCCAATTTTTTCCTGCCCTCGTGGCGTCAGATCCCGTTCCCGCTGCACCATTTAGGGGGATGAAAAATAGATGTTGGCCGATTCTCAGACCGACTCAATATGCTCACAAAATTTCAAACTAATTAAATGACGATTGATCAGTTTTCGACCTAAGAGGAAAAATGATTAAAGTACTAAAATGTCTATTAAAAAATGAAGGTTTATCGCAGAAGGGTGAAAATTGAGGATTGTATGTATTTTTGTATGTTGTATCATAAAAAAGTAGAAATTAAAAATTTTGTCTAAAAATAAAAAAAAAAATTAGGGGTGGGACTACCCCTAACATTTAGGGGGATGAAAAATAGATGTTAGCCGATTCTCATAGATACCGGATAAGCACAAAAAAATCATCAAAATCGGTTAAGCCGTTTCGGAGGAGTATGGCAACAAAAACTGTGACACGAGAATTTTATATATTAGAGAAGATGTATCTTGTTATTTGTTACTAACCATTGTATTCATACATGTCGGTATTAAGGTTCTTCTGTGAGAACAATATCAAAGTTTATTGAATACCTAGAACGATCTTATCTCGAAGTGTGTTTGTTTTATTAAGTGCATCATTTATAGGTATGATACAGTAAAGATCCGTAAAGACCCATATTGTGACGTTTGTATAAAATCTATCTCTTTATACCTACCCATTTTGACGTCTTGCCACGTCTGAAGATGAAATCCAACATAAGCACATCTTTGGCTTTGGTAACACAGTTCAGGAAAATTACATAACTCAAAGAGCTTTCCTGACTTATAACAAAAGGAATAAATTTTCTATACATGAAGGAATATTTATACCTACTGTAATATCTTCTCATATTAAATTTTCCATGTTTATAATATCAGTGTTGGTAATAATGTTTTATTTGTTAGGTGGGAAACCGGAAATAAAGACTGTATCTTACCTACTTAAAAAATTTACAGACCAACGAGTATTGAAAATTTGCCCTTGATCTGCTAGTTTTAGGGTTTTTTTTTATCGTGCGATAAATCCCCACGGATACCACCCCCACAGAGCCGGTGGAGGCGGTTATGTCGGACTCGAACCGACTAAAACGCACGCCATCTTGGGTCCTTGGTTGCCGGAGGTGAGATTGCCAAAAGCATATCTCTCGCACCCCGACAGGCTCAGGACCATCTCTTTCGAGGACATCCTTCGGGTTGTGGGGACTACAATGTCCCCATCTAGTCCCGGTTACGGGGAGGCGCACTTTGCGCCGCCGCCGCGGCCTGCTTCTGCTAGGGTGACAGGCGGCTCCACCGGTCACCCCCAGGCCAGCGCTCATGGAGGACTGGTTCGCTTTCGCTCTGCACGGGCTTCCCAGGCCCGGAGTCTGGTCCGGATCGATAGTTTTAGGGTAGAATTGCCTCGTCAGGTGTTTAAAATAATTATTAATTGTGAGTGGCAACTATTTAATAGTTTTTTTTTGTATTGGCAAAACTGCAGATTAATAAATGACTTTATAAATTACCAAAAGAGTGACCTACTATTTTTATTTTGAATAATCCATAATCTCCAAAATATTAGCTAAAAGAACCCCTCAAACCCCAAAAGTTAACACTTAGCTATTTTGAATGAGAAATTCTATTGTTACCTTCTCTTCCTTAAAACTTTCCTCATATTTTAGTAAAAGCTTGAAAATTATACAAAAATAATAACGGGAATTAACGCAATCATGGTATAGGTACACACGTACCTTTGATTTGCCTGACGGTTACACAGGCCGTGGTCACAGGCTAACTCAGATATGTATACCATGATCACGTTAATTCCTGTTATAATGCTTGTATATAATGAAACGCGAGAGTTTAAAAGTTAGTTATTATAGTTAGTATTTAATATTAGTGGTTGCAGTAATTTTGACATGCATCTGAATGCAGCTCTGAAGCTTCCAATCCTGGTTAATCCATGCCATTGCATACGAAATTCAACTGTTACAATTTGAAGTGAAAAACAGCACAGCACCTATAGGACCAAAACATACGAGTACAATGTTAATTTAGGTAAAACGGATAAAATCAGAGTAGCCTAGAAGTTCAGCCAGGCCCTGACGGATATGCCAGAGGCAATCTCATCCTCGGCAATTGACCCAAGATAGCGTGCGGTTATAGTTGGTTTGGGTCGGGCATTACCACGCCCACTGGGTCCTACGCGGGGTAGGTATCCAAGGGATGTTAGATTTAGTTTACCTGGGCTGTTCCGCACTTAACCTCTTGATTGGGCCATTGTGCGTACCGTCTTACCTCTCATTCCAACCAACCCAGATCCTTCCAAAAAGCCAGCAGCCTTTTCAGGTTTCTACATGCTTCCCGGAGCGACGCTGGTGACTGGAGGAATTTTGCCCTTTGTTCGGCCACGCTTATGCACTTTGTAAGCACATTATGTGGCGTTTCTTCTGCCCCCATGCAGCCTCTGCACTGGGGGCTGTCCGTCACACCTGCAGATGCTTGTTTACCTATCCAAGGGATTTTCGCAGTATAAATAAAGGATAGAAGGAAACTCAGTGTATCACTAAACTAGTGCCAGCTTTCCCCGTTCCCATTTTAGCATGATGACGTCAATTTGTTGCACACAAATTGGAATATTTATTTTCAAATATGCCATCGAAATGCTGTACTAGTTGGAATAATCCAAGCTTTAAACTACGATTTTACTAGCGGTTATTCTCTATTTGAATTGCTCCAAAGCCGTTGAGCCATCAAAGCGCGAACGGTACAGTTAAAAGTAAAAAAGAAACATGTTTTGTGTCGCAGCAACCGCAGTTGACTAGTTAAAATAACCGTTTAATTGCACAGCTAACCCTTTCATTGAATACCGCAATTCATAAAGAATTAGTTTTGTAGTTGATCTAGAATTAAATAGTTTGTAATGTGGGTTCCAGAATACTGATAAACATACTTTTGCAGATAGTGACATGCAGACTAATATAAATATACATATTAATGCATACAAATATTTACATAGCTGGATATGTCAAATTAAAAGAAAGAGGCGGATCGCAGGCGTCGAAGTAGAAACCTTTGATGCAACGAATAACGATTAGGTGTTGATGAATGAAGGTGCATTCACCATAAGCTGTAAGTAAACTTTTAAAAAGCAATTCTATAAAGGTTATAATTACGCTCATTGAAGTAAATGGAAGTGCCCTAGCATAAATGTTTTATTGAAATAGTACACCTATTCAGCATTCGAGTCATGCTCAGGTAAGTAGCCTCACATTCTGTACCTATTATCTGTTTTACAAGCAATAAATAAACGAGCGACCATTGAAATAAAAATCACCTTATCTAGTGTTAAAGTGGAAGGATCCCCCAATACACCTAGTCAAAGTCCATGTGTATGGTGACTGAGTGTAGGTATTAAGGGGTACTTACATTTTTCGCCAACAAGTGTCCACAATATTCCACATATTATAAAAATACTAGCTGACCTAGCGAACTACGTGCACCAATTTTTTTCGACCCGCGTGGCGTCCGATCCCTTTCGCGCTGCACCCTCTACTATATTAAACATGTATTATACATAAGAATCTTCTTTTTTAATTACTCGATATATTAAAAAAGAAACCGCATTAAAAAAAATAAAGTATACATAGGAAGGGACAGACACGGAAAGCGACGATATATCCAGGTTTCCTCACTAAATTAATTCTGTTGTGGGAACCCGGCGCAACACCAAGCTCGCCTGCAAACCGATATACCTGCAGATTAACGGATGGGACTATGACTCAGGCGATCAGACGGCTGTTACTTCCTTATAGGACTAAAATTTAACGTTAATATGAACGAAAATGGCTCTTATATTCGAGTAAGGTATAAAGTAAGTTTTGTGACACTCACTTGCTTTATTAACCAACATTCGTAGGTATGTTATCCGACAATGGTAGGTAAAATAAAAAAATAACTGTGAAACATTTTCATACATTCGCAAATATCTTAATGATCTCAACGTACGCCGACATGCAGGAAATTACTACAAGTTTCATTTAATTAAAACTTATGTAACCCAGTTCCATATTGATTCCGTTGGAATACATACGTACCTTATAATGTTTGCTATTAGTACGGGTGCTTTTTATAAGCTTTTGACTAAGTCTAGGTAAGTATTTAGGTACTTGAGGTTATTAAATTTAGGTGGAAATTGGAAAGACTATTTGTACACCTTGCTATAGCTACCGTCCCTGTCAGAGTAATTTATACTTCAACTCTCCTAATTTAGTTAGTTAATGTGGGAAATTGAAGGTTGATACGCAACAGCCTTGGCACACTTACGAAAGAATGAGATTATCTACCTTTGGATCCATTTAATAGGATATATCAGGGACTATCAAGGCAAATGAGTCTCTTTTTATGGACTATATAAGGAAACGTACCATTCCCGTCGTTGTAACTTTGATATCACCAGTGGAATGTGGAGGACATATGGAGATTGTAGTCGCTTCACGCCCCGATGAGAGCCAGACCGTAAGGGATGGCCCTGGGTCAGCGAGGGATATATCGAAGACAATCTCACCTACGGCCTAGCACCACGACACTCAGTCGGCGTGCGGTTAGTTGGGTCGAGTCCGAAATAACCTCCCATTCCGGCTCCGGTGGGGGAGGTATCCGTCGGGATTTCTGCACGAAAAAAAATCATAACAGAAAGTAACCATGACCAGTGCATCATGGTGCAATAATCAATCCAAACCCATTCTGTACCATTATCGTATTTATTCCTGTTCACATCAGTGAGTAAATTTACAGAATATATCTCTGTTTGAATACATGAGGTAAAATGAAACTTCTCGGGCGAGACTCCAACCTGCGATCTATCCCTTACAGGGGGAATGCCTTGACCAACTCGGCTACCGCTCCACCGTCGCCATAAAGACGGATAAAAAAATAGAAGGCAAATTTGGATCATATGAGGCGTGTCGGTAGGGAAAGATCGCGGGTTCTAGTCCCGCCCAAGAAGTTTCATTTTTCTCTATGTATTCGATTTGCATAGTTAGCATACTAAATGCCGTAAAATTCATTCATATATCTCTGTTAAAAGTATACACACGAAGTACTTATTTGTTGAAAAAAAAACTGAAAGGTACACGCACTTGTCCGTATTGTGTGCATACAAAATAAATGATGCGGGCAACCAACAGCTTACCCCTCTGTTTCAAAACACCTACATCTGACAATTCGAACTCGAACGAAGATGAATTGTTTCACAAAACAACGGGTGAACAAGCTGTAACGCCTAACATAAAAGCGAATGTGTCCCTGCGAAATTGATAAACAAATTGCCGACTTAATGAGTTTTATTTGTGGAGCAATGGGCCCCATAGTCAGTTAACCTAATTCGGGTAATAGTGATGTGTGAGTGAAGTGTCAATGTATCCGCTGATTGAGATCTGTAAACGTAACGATAAGAGCTACAATTGTAGCTTTATTGGATCTGTATTAGTGAGCACGTTGTCATTTGAATATATATACAGTTCTGGCTCCTTAAAGGAGGGTGTGAAAAGGCGTCTGATGAGGCCGTCAAGCTGAGTGCTGTTAACATGGTATATGTTTACGATGATGATCCCTCTTTCCGAGACTTTGCCTGCTAGCAATCAGTCATTGCGGCACCACAGTGGCTTAGCTTTAGTAGAAACGAGGGTCAGGTCAATGGTTCTATCACCAGGGATATCGGGCAGACCACTGATACCAAGGATGGCCTTGGATGCGACCAAGACACAAGGATGAATGATATTTTTTTTAATAATATTAATACTTTTTTAAATATTCCACAACATTCTACACAATGCTATCTAGATTCTAGACCCATGGTAAGCTTAACTTGCTTGTGTTATGGAACCTAGAATGCGGATAAACATACTTAGATAGTTTTTTTTGTTAATACATAGTTACATATTATACATATAAACACCCAGACCAATGCAAATAGACATATTTATGCATAAAAAAATATTTACAATGAGCGGGGATCGAACCCGCGCCTCCTCTTTTACATCTGCATACCGTACCTTTGTGCGTAACACCTATTTCAAAAATAGAATTTCCAATAGAATCGTTATAATTTTATTGGCAGTGAACCATGTTTGTTACGGGCTGAGAAGTCGAGAGCTAAGATTAGGAATAGACGTCTAGTTATTTTCAACATTTGGCGTGATAAATGGATTTGCAGCAGAGTAGTCCATCATTCATACCGAGATTAAAAATAGCATGCGTGCGCATATCTCATACCTACTTTTAATGATGTTACTAGACCAAATTTTAGTCTGCTTGTTTAGAAAAGTATCCATAGATAATAAGTTTTGGTTTCCTGTGCGACATGACATGACGGTAGGCTGAAGAAGTGAAGACCCGAGAAGGTAAATTGTGTCGGAAACGGCATGCAGTTTTAGTCGGTTCTAGTTAGATTTCACCACATGAAAAAAAAGGGGAGAAAGGTAATAGGTCACATGTTCAATTTCCATTATAAGAGATATGTACTTATGCATAATAGTCAATTACTCTAAATTGCTAGGCTTAACAGGAAATAGATATTTTGACTTATAATTTGTAAGTAAGTAGGTAGATACCTACATGTTGTAGCTATCGTTCTAATTTTTCTGAATATTCTTTTGCTCCTAAAACCCTACAATTAGTCATTTTTTGAGTCGAAATCCAGAACACGGAAACATTTAAATCAAACTGGTCGGTTGATAATATTGATGTGAACAAAATCTTACTTTAAATAAAGATAAACCTGCGCAAAAATTGTATTCAATAATCCAAAACGTAACAACGTAGAATGGCGGATATTAAAATCAATTTAACATTTAAGCACATCGAGACATCGATTTAGTTCAGAACGAAGCGTAAGTAAATTGAAATCCGGTTATTACGGGTATCCGAGTCTTTCGATAAGTTATCAAATTGTGACATCCCTAATTTGGTCGGTATAAACGTTTTTCAGATGAAAAAACGGTGCCAATATTTTTTCTTGATGCTGCGCTTCAAGGACTGCACAAAACGCGACATGGTGACCTATGAAATCAATCCTAAAGTATAGGAAAACGATCGCACCAAGTGGGAGAACTCCCTGGCTGATGGATGCAAGACCCATGACAACTGCTGGTTTCGTAACTTAGCCGAAAAGACACGGAAGCGCAGGGGTTGCCTCGTCTGCCCACCTTTCAAGCGAACCTCGGGTGCCAATAATGCGGACTCTGCTGTCACTCCCGTATCGGACAATACAGTCACACTAGAGCCTGCCACACAGATGCTGCTTACATCTTCTACTTAAGATGTAAAGGCCTACTACAGAAACAGTAATGAAGGAATACAATAACAATGTCTACGATAATAGCCACAGTATAGTATCCGACTAATATTCTTATTTGTACCTACTAAAGTGTCCAAGTCCAATCAATCAATTAACCTATCGCAGTCCACTGCTGGACATAGGCTTCTCCCAATGCTGGGAGGCTTTAGCCTACTCTGTCCACACTGGCTAGATCGGTTGGAACAGTTTTATTTCGAGTTTTCCTTTTCACGTGATATCGTCTGCGTATTTTACCGTTAGACGCCTCCTACAACACCCCTCGGATGAGATGAGGTGGTGATACTTGTATTTTTCTCCGTCACCACAAGGATAATACTAAAGTGATGCAGTCACCAAAAGTCCGACAAGTGTAACAGCAAAGTTTATCGCCAATTGAGGAGCAAACTAACGAAGTCCAGCCGCACCACAGAGGATTACCATGGCGTGTTGAGGTGTACGTGTTCTAGACGAGAAAGATGGATTTACGTTCAGCCACATTGCAGTCTGACTTGAAAAACCTGACCTCGGACTGAGAAGCGAAAATCTCGGATGGAATTGGAACTAACACAACAGGGATGATGAGTAAAGCTGTGGTAACTGGAGTAGTTATTTAACTACCTACGCTTCGAGTACGGGAAAGTACTAGTGATTTACAAATACCGATACAATGACAGCCTCCGTGGCGTGACGGTAGTGAACGCAACCGCTACGCAGGAGGCACGGGTTCTATCACCACAAATTTTTGTATGCTTATTATGAGTATTTGCATTAGTCTGGTCGTGCCTCAGAGAGCACGTAAAGCTGTCGGTCCCGATTGCCATACAAACATCTATGGCTGTCGTTATATAGGAATTGGACAAACGGTCAAACGGCTCCCCCATTGGCAGTAGTAGTTGTAATAGAAAAATACCTATACAATTAATCTAGGTATTGAGTTCCAATAGATATTGTGCGATGAGGAAAAAATAACAATCTTGGTTACTAGTCACCAATCACGTATTTGGCGATACTGACTAATAAGGAAAGCTTTTATCGTTAAAGCGGTTTAAGCTTGACAAGAAGGTAATGACGTCATATCCTCCTTACATACGTTTTTATTGGTTTGCTCAACTCATACCTATGAATATCATGTTTTGTGAATATCGTGTTTTGCGAATGTGATGTTTTACGAATGTGGTCTTTTGAGAATATGATATACAGCTACTAAAGGCCTATCTTGTGGGGATAGGTACGATTATGAGTGTATCCATACCTATTCCTAAAGTATAAGTGGAGGAAGCTTCAAAGCCTAATCAAAGGAGGAGAAGGTAAGCGACATCAGGGTTAACTTGCAATTCATAGCTCGGGGTTCACTCTTCTACACTTTTGTGCAGCTTTGGTGGGAGTGATTGCTATCTGAACCCCATTCTCTAGAGGGAAGTTAAGTTCCTGTGCGAACAGATAATCCGCATTCTAATCCGGCTTCTAAGACAGTTTAACTTTTCCTGAGCTATTCTCGGATTGAAAAAGTCTTGAGCATTTTGCCGTACCTATAGAATAGAATAGAATATTGAAATACAAAATGCTCAATGATGACGGGTGACCGGCTTTTTTATCCAAATATCCGGCCAAACTGGCTGGTGTGACTGGTTATTAGATTTGCGAACCTGGCAACCCCATGTTTGTAGTATCTATATCGGTTTTATGACTGCATCCCATCTAAAACTAAGCTAACATTCCAATGTTATCAATTCTAACGGTGGTCCATAGTCTCCCTCCACCTAAAGAACCTGGTGTTAAATAAATCAATAAACCAAATTCATAATGTTATGTTATGTTAACAAAGTGCAGTAAAACCATTACCAATCACTGCTGTCATCTGAACTGACTTATAACACTGCCTTCACCCCAATCTTTTACGCGCTCGGCAGGGGTACAGGGTGCAGGGGTGAGGGGTGTGTTGCCCGGCTCCAGGGCCGTACCGTAGCTTACATAACGCCGAGAAAAGCGGATGTACAACCCCGGCTGGAATGCCATCTCGCTCGCACTACGTAAAGGCGCGTGCAAATTTGAAAGGATTTTCTTGCGATTTTTTTAAGTGTTTCCTGTCTTGGCGAAAAGTTGCAATGTTATATTGAGCCTAGAGTTTGTAATGTATGTATCCTATCCATACTAATATGATAAATGCGAAAGTAACTCTGTCTGTATGTTACGCTTTCACGCCTAAACCACTGAACAGATTTTAATGAAATTTGGCATAGGGGTGGATTAGACCATGAGAAAGGACATAGGCTATGTTTGGTCGCGATAACCGACATTCACGCGGGCGGAGCCGAGGGCAAAAGCTAGTTAATTTCATAAATGTAAAAGTTTGTGAGTTTCTTTTTGCGAATGTTGATGTTGGTTACTCTTTCACGCGAAAATGGCTGAACAGATCTGGTCAAAATAAGTGTATATAGTGGATTGAAAATATTAGACCTTTTGTATAGGATCACCACGATAGACCTAGGTGGCCAAGCTAAAGTTAACAGCTGATTGTTATGCATCAGGTGAAACCGGTACCAATGCTACTATAATGCTGGAGTGGATTCAACTTGTACCACATTTTGAGTTTAAGTAGCATTGTCAACATCCAAGACGGGACAGGGAACGGGGGAACATCTTAATTCGAAATTCACCTATACGTTCGTCTTGGTATTCCGATTTTTCCGATCTAAAGATATTGTATGAGGATCTAAATATATTCAAAGAAAACTTAACATACTTATAGATTAAAGGAAACGGAAGGAAAGAATGCCAAACCAAGCCTAGCATGAAAAATTCATTTTCCCAGCCATACTTATTTACTTGAATGAATTTTACAGTATTAAGTATGCTAACTATAAAAATCGAATACATAGGATAAAAATTATCTTCTCGGGCGGGACTCGAACCCGCTATCTTTCCTTTGCAGGGGAATGCCTTGACCAATTCAGCTACCGGTTTCTGTTTCTCTAATCTGTTTTTATCCGTCTTTACGGCGACGGTTGATTCATCCACCGATGTTCTTAAAAACTATCGGAACCAATTAATGATGTATCAATCATTTTTAAATATTGATTTTTGATAACTCCGCCCAAATACTTAAATGATTTTTTTTCTTGAATACTTATTTAAATATTTAGCTAACCAAATATTTAGCTAGGTATCGAAATACTTACTTAGTTACCGTACCTAAATAACTAAATGTTTGATTAATTATAGAGACAATTATTTTTTCATTACTCTGTTAATTTTATAATCATGTTCAAGCTAAGGTAATCCTAATTAAAGCACCTGACTAAAGCACCTTATCGAAGTACAGTGTATACCTTCACTTTCAAAATACGACAGGCAACGGTAATGGTTCACAATACTTTCACTTTTATCGTCGGTGCCCCGAATGTGGATACCGATGCGCGAGGAGCGATTAGCTGTCTGTGGCAAGTATATACAACCTGTGTGAGTTTTTAAAGTACAAAAACAATGGCGCATATTTAAATATATTTCACGCTTGAGTGAGACAATAAGGCAATGAAAATAGAAACTACCAACAATGAGATATACCTACTAACGGAAATAATTTAATTGTTTATTCTAAATAAAAAATAGTACTTTTGTTTCTAACTGTGTTGAAAAAATCAAGCTTGAGAACGTAATATTTTAGATTTTATTTTCAAATATTGTTCTTAAAAAACAATACAATATTAATTCAAATGATAAAATATATGGAGATATAATATGAGTCCCTAATGTGAACATTACACGCAATTACAATAATGCAACAGCTCGAGTTGATATGGACGAATTTACATTTATTGTTATTCATTGAACAAAAAAAATGTACATACAGGGGGTCAATTAAAACCTGTTCTGCAACAGTCTGTGTCAGATTGACGCTGATAAGTGCAAGTGAGGTTTATAAGAAGTCACTTTCGTTTTTATTGTGTGTGTTATCGTAAGAAACAGGTTTAGTGTAACTGTCGATTTAGTAAACTAACTATTCCTAATAAAACGCAACATCGGCGTCAGTCTATTCTATCAGGAAGAACTAAATTAAGGAATGAATAGTGTAATAAAATAAGTGACCAAAGCAATTAAATGACTATTAGACTTGGCAGTGAGTGATTAAAGTAATCACATTATAAGCAGTAGTTAAACTAAAAATGCTGATAATAGTAAAGTTGATGGACTCAATAATTTGTTATGATACTGTAGAAATAACATTTTGTCCTCATGATCTTGACCTAGATAACATGCCACCTTATGAAGCGATATTATTGCTGACCAATCTAAAAATAACGAATGACTTAGTAACAAATTCCTTTCAATATTTTGTGTAAACAAATGTTTAAGTAAGGAAATCATGTTCCAAGTGAACGCGGCCTTACTACGGCCCGCACATGTGCCGATTGTGCTGACATTTACGTAGTGCGCTCCGTACCTCCGCGTAGACGCGCGTCCGTCACGCGAATAAAAAAAATTGTTCGAATTTCAAAAAAATATCCGGATTTCGAATTGTGTATTTTTGAAAATAAGAAGTGCTTATGTTTTTTTAAATTATGTGATCTGGTTTTTTTTCTTTTATGATTGAAATTGAATAATATCTGGATTGGATTGAATAAATTGCATTTTTTGGATGTGAATTCGCTAGGGGTCGTTTTCCCTGGGAGAGTATTGCTATAGCAACGAATTACGTCAAGTTCATGGGCGGTTGGTGCATTTTCGCTCGATAATGAGTAGTTTTGGGGATTGCTGAGTTTCTGTTTTGAATATCTGCGAACAAAGGTAAGAGTAACATTTTTTGTGTTAACTTTTTTTTTCAAATTGTTTTTGTACCGTTTATGTAGATAAATTAATGTCAAATTTTGTTAAGTATTCCTATTATGTATTGTGAAACTTGCATTTGTTATTTTAATGAATGAATGGAACGAAGATTTTGAAAACATATAGAATATTATTGCCTACCTGCGTTGAAATTTTTTCTTAAGGGCTTAAAGTCAAAAATATTTTCCAGAAACGAATTCTGCATCTATTTATATCTATCCATTACTTGAACAAATTATTTATATTTTACTAAAGAAAAAATATATAATATAAAAAAAATATATAAATATATCACCTGTACCTATTTTATACTAATTTATAAGTATTATTTATTTACTTGTATTTTTTACTACATTATTCACGAAAATATTAAAGAAACTATACACAGATCAGTTTCCCATACAACGTTAGCGGAATGTCGTAACTTAACGCGAACTTACGTCCAGTCCTACTTACGATCGCCAATCGATATTGGTCTTTATTGTCATCAAAATAAAGCAGATAATAAACAACAGTAACCGGATTTAGAAACGCAGCAATTTTTCTTGGCGAGGTCTCATTGCGTAATGAATGAATGTTGACATTGTATGGGCATGGTGCTTGTTCAAAAGTGGTGGGGTTACTACCGGTGCGGTGCTCGATTTTTGTACAGTCGCCATCAGATATATGGTAGCGGTCAAGGTACTCAAATACTTCGGAGCAACTCTATTTTTCAATATATTAGCTACGCTAAATACGGACTATAATATCTGACCAGACAATTCATCAAAAATT
Source organism: Eilema sororculum (assembly GCA_914829495.1). Taxonomy (NCBI): domain Eukaryota; kingdom Metazoa; phylum Arthropoda; class Insecta; order Lepidoptera; family Erebidae; genus Eilema; species Eilema sororculum. Next base: position 5,696,308 of record OU618545.1, on the reverse strand, counting down.
TAAGAGCAGTGACTTTTCAATAAGTTCGTGACATACAAGTATGTAAATATATCGGAACGAACAGAAGTCAAAGTTATAGCTCAGTAATGTTGATCATAAATATCGAAACATTTATGGGAAAATATACCGTAAGTTTGTGGCACATAGTTCAAATGCGATGATTTGTGTATCACGTGTTAATTGTCGATTACTAGAATCTACTTGATAAGTATAGTTCACATACTTCAAACTTTGTTCGATATTTGAATTGCTGGTTTTCTCATTAAGTAGTAATCGAAACATTTATGGGAAAATATACCGTAAGTTTGGGGCACATAGTTCAAATTTGAATTCATTACTATATTGACTGAGTTGTCAAATATGATTGTTCTCAAGCTGTATCAATTCTACCTCATTCTATTTTTTATTGATAGTTATTCAAAATATTAGTAAGGTAAATAAAAAAGTGTAACTAAGCAGAAAATACTTTTTATTTTAAAATTTAAAAAGACTACCCGTAAACTAAAATGTCAAATTTTCTCTGTCAGTATCCCGTATAACCTCCTTCGGCATTTAATAAATTCTGTAATCGCCTTCGCATAGAACCAATCAGGTTTTCGCACACGTTTCGTACTCAAAAAGACTTCCAAACGTTCAAAGCGTGACGTCTTAAAGTATCTTTGGTGCGACACTGGTTTCCGTCCCACTCTTGTACCATTTTACCCCATAGATTCTCTATTGGGTTGAGATCGGGACTTTTTGCAGGCATTTTTATACGAGATAGCACATCTCTGTGGTCTTGAATTCATCTCTGTACCAAGCGAGCATTATGCACCGAGCTGTTGTCTTGCATAAAAGTTATGTGCTCATTTGGGTAAAATACATTGGCAGTCGGCAAAAATGACTCTTCAAGTATATTTTTGTAATCCACCGCATTCATTCGACCTGTGATTTCTACCAACTCCCCGGGGCCATCTTTACACATCCAGCCCCAAAACCCAATCGTAATACGCCCACCTCGGTGATCGGTGATTAGACTGTAGAAAATTTAATGAGAAAACCAGCAATTCAAATATCGAACAAAGTTTGAAGTATGTGAACTATACTTATCAAGTAGATTCTAGTAATCGACAATTAACACGTGATACACAAATCATCGCATTTGAACTATGTGCCACAAACTTACGGTATATTTTCCATAAATGTTCCGATATTTATGATCAACTTTACTGAGCTATAACTTTGACTTCTGTTCGTTCCGATATATTTACATACTTGTATGTCACGAACTTATTGAAAAGTCACTGCTCTTAAATTATTGATAAATTGTATGGTCCGATATTATAGTTCGTATTTAGCGTAGCTAATATATTGAAAAATAGAGCTGCTCCGAAGTATTTGAGTACCTTGACCGCTACCATATATCTGATGGCGACTGTATAGCCCGTCAAGAAAGTCGTGAAAATTGAGGGTGGCGCTGCTGCGCTTGAACTGGTATCCCTGTCATACTACAACTGCACAGTCTTGATCTGTTGTTTTTTTATGGTATAAAGTTAAATATAGTACATACCTATAAAGATATTAAGTAAATGAAAGTGAAAAATGTAGGTATCACAGCAGTAATTTTTTTGTTTACTTTTATTTAGGTATTATTAATATATGGAACCGAAAATAATGTTAACAGAAATTAACACGAATATGGTATAGATATAGACATATGGTTGAATCGCTTGAAGTTTCGACCAGATTAACCAGCCGTGATCACAGACTGACTAGATCACACACTGTACGCTCGCCGTCACGTCGTCTAATCCGTGCGGTAGATAGTTCTACATTCACCCACAACTCACACATTCTCCATTAAATACTCGTGTAACCATATTCTTTGACCGCGCCGAGAAGTAAGGTTGCATGTTTCATATCACTGGACTCCATATTGCTGATAATGTAATTAAGGGCCGCAGTGGGAGTCCCTAGTCTCGCTACGGGTCCCTGTGACTAGCGGAGGACATAGAGGTTATATGAGGACTCCATGCTTCCCACATCCAAGAGGGCCATCTTAAAACCGTATATCGCCAAAGGTTACTGGAGTGCGAGGGAAATGCCTTATTTCTTTAATCTAACACCTCCCTCGGTAATTAGTTGAGTATAAGACCCCAAGAACGAGGACACGACGTATCGGACTTTTTTAGGTTATACCTCGGGACACGTGTCTTCCACCTAATAAATTGCGAGACAAACGAGGCCCATTGTTTTGTAATAATCTATGCTTGGTGACTTTGAGCTCGTCCACCGCTGCTGGCCATATTTTAGGTCCAGGTTACATATCCTGAGCAATATCTTACTCAAAGCACACCCAAAGAAAAAATCACTAAGGTCTGTCATGAACCGTGATAGCTAGACAGTCTACATTTTCACGATATTTATATAGTATTAAAAAATTAAAACAATAATCTTTTATAAGAATAGTTTATTGGTATGAGTATTGAACACCTGAAATGCTGCTTGAAACTCCATAAGTAATTAATTTATCTTCGATAGTTTCCGACTCACTGGCAATATCATCATCCTGAAATGATATGTCTTGAAATGTACTTTTGAAAATCTGAAACAAATACAAACGTCCTGTATAAACACAGCTGTATTTATACCCCGAGTATTTTTTAATTAGTTTGGGCCTACGTGGTAAATACAAATTACTTAGATCAAGAATGTTCAAAAACGTCAAAGTGATGCACTATGATTTGTTATAATCGTAGGACAATGACATAACCACTTCAAATGAAAACAATGCTTTGAAACACAAAATATTCACTTAAATTATATAACTATTATTAGATTACACTTCCCATACCTTGTTTAATATTAAAGTATATGTACGTACTGGTTAATTTAGCATTTTGAACATCAAAATCGTCAAAGTCGGAAAGCAGCTTGCCGGCTTGAACTTCTGCCGTGTTTCATACTATATCCCTGAAATACTTTGAATACGACACGTTTCGCACAACTATTATTCACATATCAATTCATTTTTACACTCAAAACTGTTATCCGATGAACAGTAATTAAATACACGTAAATAATGTACGAAACATCTCCGACGTAGCCAGATGTAGCAAGGAATTGACAACTGATTACTCAGTTTGGCAGTTATCGAGTGTTGCAAGTACAAGGAAAAAATTTAGTTCCTCCATAATTAATTTCACGACTTTCTTGACGCACTATACCTACGTACGGTTCATTTAGGATGCGAGAGCTGGCAGCTACTAGAAAGATTCTATTTTCAAATGAATTGGAAAAAAAATAAAGAAAGGATGTGATTTATCTATCACAAAATTAATAGGGTTTGTCAGCAAATTAGTTAGATCTGCTGCCAAGTGGCAGGAAAAATCGACGGAGTCCATATTTTTTCCTGCATTATTGTAAAAGTAACAAGTCTATCCGGGTCGGGATGCGCGGTGTCATATTCTGCGCATATTAATAGATTTATTTGGCGGCAGATCTACCATATTTGGAAGCAGATTTTGAGTTCCAACGTCTTGCTGACATATAATTCCCTTTTCAAATCATATTTTCGCGAAGCTTAAAACAATAGAGATTCGAAAGATAAAATTTGGATTAAATCTTAATGGTGAATAGATTTAAAAGAAAGAAAATACGTTGGAGTTTTTTATAATCATAGCACTGGTTTCGCCGGTTATTTGCTAAATGACTAACCGGTGTCTCGTGAGTCATGTACTCGTGACTATCAATCCAAATGAATAAATTAGTACCTACATACCTACCAGCTATTTAAAAATTTAAATTGCGATCTATTCATCTTCATTTATCAGAGCGTCAATCACATCAGTAGCATTCAAAGCTTGCTCTTCGGAAGAATCCCAGAGTTGGTTTCCCTACTCTTCCTTTACTTAATTTGGCTGGCGATCCCTAACTCCGAAATGAAAACCCGCACAAGAGATATCCATTTGCAGGTGTGTAACAGCTTGCAGATGAAATTGGCTTGGGTGCTAAAGATCTTAGTGGAAAATCAAAACTTAATCTTTCCACAAGTAATTTATTACAGCGCTATCAATCCTGTCAGCTTCTATGGCGTGACAGTAGTGAACGCGACTGCTACACAGGAGCCGCGGGTTCGATCCCCACAAATATTTGTATGCACGAATATGGCTATTTGCATCGGTCTGGGTGTTTCTATGTATAATATGTATATATTTACATAAAAAAGTATCTAAGTATGTTTATCCGCATTCTAGATTCCATAACACAAGCTAAGCTTACCGATCCTTTGAAGTACTAGCATTGACCTAATTAAGCCTTAAAGAAAAAAATTGTGAAGATACCTTTGAATTCCAATACTTCATCTTTATTATGCCGATGCCCGCTATCTAGATCTCACTGGAGACCAATTTAATAATCTTGATAGTCTCCAGAACCTTCGTACAAGATTTATATTCCGGATTATTGTAATGTGGTCACGTTTCGGAATATCGAAAAAAGCTCAAGTGGTTACTTATTATGTTATTGCCGGAATGGCTATATACTAACCTCATTGCTTAGTACGTATGCTTTTTAGTCCTTTTATTCATCTTACCTTAGGGTGTTTTGCTGACAAATCCTACTAAGGGGCTCAAGTCAAGTTCACCTGCTAGTAGGTGCTAAGCCTCAATTAGCCTCATTCGTTGTTTAATAGATTACACAACGAATGAAGTTTTGATGCAGATTTTCCTTACGGGACAGGAGGTCAGACGTCAGTTGCTTTAGTAATATTAATAAACAAACTAATCAAAAAAGGGAGAAGGAGTAAGCGCATGCATTGCTCCAAGACAAAGGCATTATAGTTGCTATCGAAATCCACGCTAAAATATCACTGGCTAGTTTTGACTTTTTGCGTGAGCGGCTGCGGTTGAACCTCCCAAATCCAAGGAAAAGAACCGAAAAGAACTCAAAGGAAAAGAACCCACAGCAAAACAACCCACAGCAAAAGAACCCGCAAGAAAAGCTATAATAGAACTTCATTGGTACCAGGATAGCAGGAGTACTGGCTTGTATGTTAGGAGAGCTTTGTAGAGCCTTATAAACACCCCAAGCAAATTTATAAGTAGATATTATGATAAAACAATTCTCATAATAACGTGATTATTTTGTACTATCCGGTTCCTAGGAGACTATAAAAAAGAGTATACGACTGGTATACGATAAATAGTAAGTGAGGCTTCGTATTTTTTCAAAACTAGGCTCAATTTTATTATCTTGTCTTTAGGATCAATTTTACGATCTTGTAGTGTAGTGAATTTTCTGATGTTTTCTTCAATAGTTTTGTTTAAGAATGAACGTTTTACTATTATTTAATCACATCAGGTTATATTATACTAGCTGACCCGGCGATTTTCGTACCGCCAATTATTTTCCACCCACACGTGGCGTCCGATCCCGTTCCTGCTGCACCTTCTTATACAATGATATATTATAGATATCTAAACAGCAACAGAAATAACCACACTGTCACTTCTGCGTATATGCCGATGCCGGCCGAATTTGTTGACATTAATGATCACAGCTCCGTTCCCTTGAGTAGTAGCGTGATGATTATATAGCCTTTATTATTGTAAAGTTTCATGAAAATCTATTTCGTAGTTTTTACGTGAAAAAACAACAACAAACATCGATCCTAAAACACATCCATCCATACTCAAACTTTCGCGTTTATAATATTAGTAGGATTAAATGAGCATAACTTCACTAAAAATAGGAAACAAAGAGAAGATCTCTAAATCCCGTAGATGTATAAAGCCATAACAACATTTTTCAGGCTTGGCTTGGCTAGATTTGGCTAACTTTACCTGTAAATCGATGCACCTGTTAACAGCGCTTTGAACAGCCTATCTCAGCCTATAGGGCTGTTTTCTGTTTTCCATATGACGATGAACAAGAGCCCAGTTGACGCCAATAGTGCTTGGAGCTGAAGTGGTTGTAAACATACCTCAGCTTACCCCTTCTGGGAAATATTATATTTCTAGTAACATAACCTATAATTGGTATTGCTTTACTTATGTTACTCATTGACCCACAATCGAAATTTGATGTGGTATAATTACACTGTACTGCGGCACTACTATTTTCTGTTAATTATTTTCTATTCTGTGTCGGTACTTAAGTAATTATGTCACTATAATATAATAATGTAGTAATATACCAAATGTCCGTGACTTTTGTCACGTAGATCCGAATAAAATAGACCGTGACAGATGGATAGATAGACAGACGAACGGATGCGACAGTGATCCTGTAAGGGACAGTGAATCTGTTCAACGGATGTACGGAAGAAGGAAAAAAGATAAAAATAGATTTTTGCAAATCTGCTTACGTATGATGACACAGTACACAAGCATTTACTAAAATACTGGTGTGTGAGAATTCAAATTTTCGTATTCTATTCTTAATTGATAGATTTGAATTGAAAGAAAATAGGTAACTTAATATACTTAAATTAGTATTAAGTATACGTCTAGTAAATGAAGGTATGTTAAGGTTAAGGACTTAAATTACAAAGACCGCTACAAATAATAGATAAATAAGTATAATAGTTTAAATATATTATATGTAATAGTTTAATAAATAGTTTATAGTTAAGTAGGAAATGTGCAATTAAAGTGTATTATAAAAATGTAATGTTAGGTAAGTTATAGAAGACTGTATAAGGAACACGGCACGCATCCAGTTATTGTATTATATAATTTTAAATAACTTTGTAAAAATTTGTGCGTTTAATGTATGTCTATAAGACAGTGCATAAAGCATTTAATATAATTATTTGTACTATCGAAATTTGCATGCCACTTACTGCGGCTAAACATGTTGTGCTATAATACTTAAGTTACTTGCTAAGATCTTTGTTACCATGTTTAGGAGCAAATAAATTTCTATAATTCTATAATTCTATATAAGGGTTAAATGGTAGAAACTTTTGTAAAAGTAACCAAACCAACCATTTTACACATCATAATCGTTAAAGCGTTAGTTCCAGACGCATCTAACGCGCTCACTTCAGAGACCGCTTCCAACTTTTTCTCTTAAGCTTTACACGGCCTTACACATCATTGGTAAGACCGTTCAGGGTCAAAATGTCCAATTCTCAAAATGTCCAAATCTCAAAATGTCCAATTCCCAGAATGTCCAATTCTCAAAATGTATAAGCAGCATTTCTCAAGTTTACCCCTCATACAGGTACCGGGAGATGGCGGCATGGCCGGACATCCATTACCCACATGCCCTCTCCGTTCACCACAAAACATGGACGCATCGGCAAAAGTTTTCTGTTCTTTGGGCAAAAGCGACTTTCTCACATTTTATCTCCATTTCATTCAACACATTTACGTTATACAGTTAACTATTTACAAAGCACTTACTCAAAACCAAAGTGAACAAAGACCGCCTTAATGCGTTCACTCTTTACTGTGAAGAAATAAGTACAAAACTTTAATGTGGTAAGTTTTTGTACAAAGGAAACTTGAATACTACGAGTATCATCAGACTATTAAAACTGAGGATAGTGAAATAGCACGAGTATTATTTTATATAAGACTACTAGCTTCTGTTCGCGACGTCGTCCGCGTTAAGTTTGGAATGGAAAGATATAGGACACACTGCTCCTGTTTCTGCGACTCAGATAAAGTTCCTTAAAGTGTCTGTGAGCCTAGTACTTCATGCAAATGTACCAGGGTCACAGAATTACTAATCCTGTGACCGCGACCCACAGCAACCTATACCCAGGATAAAATAAAAGTCCAACGGGATTAAAAGTCCTATATCCGTTTCCTGGTTCTAAGCTACATCCTCACCAATTTTCAGCCAAATCGGTGTTCTTGAGTTATAAATAGTGTCACTAACACAACTTTCTTTTATATATATATAGAAGATTTTTTAATACTACTAAGCTAGCAAACAACCACTATATGGTCCACTATTTGGTAACCGCTTACCGCGTTTATGAACGCCTCCAACAACAGAAGGTGTTTTTCTCGCTTTGCTCCTTGTAAAGGGAATGGAGAGGAAAATTAAATAGTGAAAGCGAAGGAATTATTGAATATATTATTAAATATTGGATTACAACTAAGTAATTAAGTATGTAGGATTTATAATTTGTTTGTAAATGTTGGTCTTCTGTTGCATTCCTGCATTTTAGTGCGAAATATCACCAATGAAGATTTTAAGGGCACATCCACATTTCTGATTGAAATTATTAGTTCCACAGACACTATTACATCTTTGCTAAAATGAGGTACCACAAAAACATTATAAAAGGGCCTTGACACCTAGTGACCCAATACACGTGCCCCCATGCGCCTGTATTCAAATGAGATTACGGCGCGAAGCTCCCTCAAAATGAATACCTTAGATACTGCAATGGTTGTATAGTTCCTTTTTTACCCCACTGCCGAAGGAAGGAGGGTATTGTTTTTCGAGACTACGTTTGTAGGTATTTATGTCCATTTCTTTGGCACGCCTAGAAAATCAAAATGGCGGATTTTCGGCGCCAGAATTATTAGACCGCGATGGACGCAAAAACTAAAGAAATGGTTTTCGATATAGTTTTATTTGTATAGAAGATCTTGGCCAAACTTAAAATCTAACGTTTGTTGCAATCGGTTAAGTAGAACCGGAGAAATGAGCGAAAATATAATAAATGAAATAAAAGATTTAATTTGTTGTTTTGCAGTATTATGATAACTGAAAATGTTTGAAATAAACTTAATTATTAGGAAAACAAAAAACCCGACTGCAGACTAAAAAGCAAATATAATAAATTATTAAAAATAAGAAACCCGACTGATGCTGAAAAGATCGCAGGCGGTGCCCATTATTTTTTCCGGTTTATGATTTGCAAATGGGTACCACCTGCTATCAAACTTGTTTCGATATTTTAAACAGCAGTCGGGTTTTTAATTTTTTAATAATTTATTTACATATACTACATACAAGGTATAGTAGGTGTATGGGACCCAACCTAGGGTTTTTTAGTTCCTCCTGTAAACTGGTGCAAATGCTGGGTTGTGAGGCCCTGTGGCAGTCGCTAGGTAGTGAGGTAAACACTAGGCACCGAGGTGTAAAACCTGAGATGAGTTAGATACTACAGGGAAGAACTATGATCATGTTGATGTCAATCAAATCAATCAATAGCCTATCGCAGTCTGCTGACATATACCTCTCCCAATGTTCGCAGGCTTTGGCCTACTATTTCCACGCTGGCCAGACGGGTACAGGATTAGTACAGGGTTTTATTTAGAGATTTCCTTCTCTCGTCTGCATATTTTTCCGTTAGTCGCCTCTTACGTCAACCTCCGGATGAGGTGGGGTGGTGATACTCCCTGGGTCAGCCGGGGTGCGAGAGATAATTCGAAAACAACCTTACCACACGTGATGATGATGATAAACATATATTTACGATAGTATTTTAACATCGCTGTATAACTAAACATGTTTTTATATCACCTGCTTAAATGTTTTGAATTTTAACAGTTTAAAACCGTTTGGTACTTTTAAAAAAAAGATGATAAGCTTCAATTAAATACATTTATAAATACCTGGTGTTGTTATATAATACATCCAGCTGTTGAGGTAATTCGTATATAATGATAATATATCTACTATCCTGTCTTTTTGAGTGTTAAATAGGTTGGTTTTCCTTGCACAAGCCTACTCAAAAAGCCATGATAAAACAAATCGTTAAGAGTTTCCTATTCCTTCTAACGATTTGGCTTATCTAGGACCCTGGGATGGAAAGACTCCAAAGTACACAAGTCTTTGACTATTGAATCTAGCCACTGTCTTCTTCTTCGTGTCAGTGGCAACCATTTCAATATTTAGATGCGCCCAGCCCAAAACTCGGCGAATTTGACCGCACCTTCCCTCGCTACATTTAGCTCAGCAATCGGGCAGGTGTAGGGGCACAGTGGACGCGACAAGAGGTGGTTTATCGACTGCAGAGGTGCACCACAGTCACAGCCACTACCCACTGCGTCCAGGTAACCCCATTTTACCCAGTTTGCCCTACAGCAGCTGGCCTGAGACCTCACCCTATTTAAGGATTGGTGGCCCATTTTGTTTCATGCCAGGGTGGTAGGCTGTTATGTACATATTTTTTTTCAATTCATTTATTTACCTCGAAACATAAGATTCATACTGGTTAGTAACAATATAATTTAGAACTAGTGTTAATATTCAATGCAATTAGCGTCACAATATAAATTACAATACAAAAGTAAAGCGCCTTCTTTCCTCTGAATTTTCCTTTCATTGCCAAAGAAAAGAAAAATAAAAAGAATAAAATATTAATATTGACCACATCATAATATTTAGTACAGGACACTCTGTATTATTTGAACTATAGAAATCTGCCATCGTTCCACAGTATGACGAATCGGAAAGAGGGGTCAAATAATGACTTACAAAGTGACCTTGAAGTCGAAAATTGAACGTAAAAGTCGTTGGTCAGATACGGCGGTTATTATGTAAATTAGTAGAAGAAACTAATGTTTGCCTGGTAACGAAAATAGGCACCCATATCAATAGTCTAGAAGACAAACACATTAAGTGAAATTTTTTGCACCTAGCATATTTGTCTTCTATGCCATCAAAATAGGGTTCATATTTGAACGAGCAAAATTTTTCTCACAGTATTTTTGCCTTTTAGACCATCGATATATGGTTGATGATATCACCTACATACTTACCTACAGTCAATTACAAAAGTTGCTTAGCATTAAAAAAATTATAAACTTTTTTTGCATTTGTATACCTACATGGTGTGGTATCAATAAATAAGTAGTTTTTGCAATGCCTGGAGGATAAAATACGTAAGTAATATTCTCATGTTCGTTTAAAAACTGTTTAAGAGCAAGAGTAATAAACTGACAAATAGTTAGGTAACTTACCTAGAATTGATTTGAAATATTATTATATCTAGTATATTATTATTATAATTGCGAATTTTTGTGTCACAAAGTTTGTTGACCTTATCATGCACCCCATCGCTGTGACTAAATTAGAAACCACTACAAATTTTTCAAATATACTTCCTGAAGGCGTTTATATGGTTTTGAAAGTTCTATGAAAATTTTATTTTTTTGCGGCGATTCAGTCGGTACAAAGTAATTTTAAATAAATGCCTCTTGAATGAGGTTTTACCTAGCGTACCATCAGGCGTGGTGCAGGCATATTGTCTTTATAAATATTATTTTTTACCTTTTAAAAATAAGGTCCATTATAAAAAAAATTGTCGAGGACGTTACAGTAGGTAGAAAAAAAAAGAAATAGTCAGCGTCCAGGACGATAAAACTATGACGTTGGCCAAAGTGACAGTTCATTTACTAACTTACTTTGAGTAACTTATCTTATGAACACTACATCTTGGCTTCATATTTTTATATCCCGTTAGATTAACACACAAAAACTATATGTACTTACCTATTCCACATTAGGTAATATACGGACATAACTTCCCTGCTTTCGTGTTTTATATCTATCGTAGCGACTAAGCTATCTAATGATCCGTAAGCGTCAGTAGAAAACGGTCATGTCGCGTGAGCAATATTGAGCTCAAATATTTATTCACAGAGGTATTTCGTCGTCTATAAACCATTATTTATGTCGAACGTGATTCTAAATGGTGCTGAGCAGCTATTTGTGAATTTGTTTATTAACTAGTTGGGGATCATGAGCTTTGGCGCCATGTCAAACGCACCAATGTTTGTAATAGATTTTGCAACTCGAAGGGTACTTATAGCCGTTGGTAAACAGCGAAAATTCATAAAATTCGATTTTTAAATTTTTGATTTAGGCTATTGTTTTTGTGGAGATTTAAAATTCGAAGTTTCTGACCGGTTTGGATACAAAGAAGCAGTGTCATAGTTGAAACATTTAAATTGCAAATGAAGTTATTAGCACTAATGAAGTTTTAATATTCATTGATGTAGTTCCATTTTCCAGTTCAATTATGGAACTACTGGGATTTTGTTTGTCCCAGTTCCTACTATCCTATTGTGAGCTGTAAGTAAGTTTTCAATGTGTAAATAAATAAATAAAATAATATATATATGGATATAATGAGAATTTATCGATTTATCATCTGCTAGTTTCAAGTTGCTACTTTTCTAGCAATTGTCTCATGAAATTATTAGGATTGAATAGGCTATTTGAGTATTTTTTTTTGTTTCGAAAAATGACCACTTGCTTATAATATAATGAACTGTATACGAGAAAATTTCGTAACACAAATAGTTTTCAAGATATTTGATTTTGAAAAATTCAATTTGTCGCGCCGCCCGAAAACGCTCCATACAAAATCGTACGAAACTGTGACGTCACGCTTCTGTAGCACGTAGTGCAAATGTATGGAGTGGAAGAGAATATCGCATTTATCTCGGTCTACGTTAGGTTTACACGTATATAGTTCATAATCAAAGTTATTTAATCTTTAATGAAGTTATATATTTGAATTGAATTTGATTGTTTATATTTTGACTTTTTTTTGGGAATTTCAAGTAATCAAAAGTCATAGTTTCAGTTTAGATATGCAATATTTTATTTTGCAAGGCATATTTTTTCAGAACTAGCTATCATATTAAGCAGTTTTGGGAAGAATCGACGACTTAGTCAAATACCCTATTAAGAATATTGAATTGATTTTTACTGGTCATGTTTTCATCAATCTTGTCAAACCTAATTTAATCAAACCTGGTCCAGCTGACATTGAGTGAAAAATTCAATAAACAAATTAATCAATGTGTATTGTTTTATCGCAGTAAAGAAAGATTAGTGCATCAGTGATCTCATATTAATAGAACTTTTTAAAAATCTGACAAATATCTTGTGATTGAAAGCGACTGGATTTTGGACTAATACTTATTCTGTGGGCGTGCTTGGAAGCGGAGCCTTGCCACCGTTAACCTGATAAGGCTAGTGTGAGGTAATCAACGCTTTCGCGTCTAGAAATGAAACCACTAACCACACACGGTGAATTTTCGAAGTTTCGCAGATATCGGCATTGTATTGGTTCTAATATAGAATAGTGATAAGGCGAAATTTTTTTTTAATTACACGCTCGTAGAGGCACGGGCAATAGCTAGTCTATTATGGTGCTATAATGATCGCTACGAATCAATGACGCTGCATAGGCTGGTGACAGACGATGCGTCATGTCCATCAGCACACTAACGATCCACATTTAAAAATCTCATTATAATGAGCGGTCGGATGAACGTCAATCGCTGTACGTGGCTGTACGCAGAAGAGCACTATTTTAGTGATGGTGGTAGGTACAGTCGCCGATAAAAAGCATAATAATTTGTTAAAATAAAAGAAAACGTTTGGTTGGAAACCAACACACGAAAATAGAAACTGCGTGACTTTTAACATAAAATGTTCAGAAACTTAGATGTATACGATATCGTTCACTTATGTACTAAATATAGACATTGATTTTGTTTATGTATTTTTTTATAATTCTGAAACGGCAAAGGTCTCTCACGTCAGCGTCCGTATTAAAATTGACCAACTGTCTCGTGACGTAAACATTTTTTAATTAGGTACCTTAGTTTCTCCAGTTCTTTCTTCTATGTTAACGTATTGAAATCCACCTACTTCTCTCGTTGCAACTGTGATTGAAACTCGTTCCAACCAGAATAATGCCCCTGATTGTAAACGGTTAACGATGGCTATAAAAGCTTGCGAGACCAAGGTGTAATAGGCCAGAAATACAACACTGAGTTAGTTGAGTTGATTGACTACGATTTATTTTCCATGTGATAGGTTAACCCCTCATTTATTCCCACCTAACCCCTCCTCCCTGCCAAGTTTAGTTAGATACTTGCTAGAATTTTTTAGTGAGGTGATTCCAAATTCGAATGGAAAAATCCGTTACATTCCGTGTTCAGTTTAGGCAAAGAAGGCAATATCACGGCATCTATGTAAATCGATTTTATGTTACCCTTTGAAATGTCACGTTTATCCGCCATTTTAGATTTTGTGTCAATTTATTTGAAATTCGAACACTGTCTTCATTAAAAAGTTATCGAAGCGTCAGAAAAACAATAGATACATCATTTATAAGAGAAATTGCGTTTAGTTTCCGTTTCTTTTTGTTTAATTCTTTAATGTACATTTTTTTTAAACTTTATGCACAAAAAAAATGTACAAAGGCGGACTTAATGCCGTAGGCATTTTCTACCATACATACAAATATCTCTTTTAATTATGGCTTAATGAGTTGCTTGAATTCTGTAGATTGTTTTGAAATAAATCTTTAACAACACTGTTATACCTCCTTTTTGTACCTTATTGTTATTGTAAATACTTACCTACATATCGAATCTATTACAGTCATCTGCTGGCTAATTGTTTTCAAATGGCCTAAGATATTCATTATTAGTAAATGATAAAACGTGTAACGTAGGCCTCAGTTCGACCAGAAGTCCTAGACTACTTACTGTGTCAACTTCTTTAATTGCTAATTATTAGTTTCCTTGCCTGAGGGCTTTAATAAGTCGTTTCCTGCATTTAGCGTCCACGTTATCTCGGGCAAATAAAACACATTAGAAGCAAACAAAATTTGGAAGATTTCTGTGTTCATTTATATTTGGATTTTTTCCAAAATGTGCAAGTGACACTTGTGTTATTGCAAGCGTGTTTGGATTTCAGTGTTTTTTCTTTCATATTTAGAATAATCTAGGCTTACCAGCTGCACGGAATTAAAATTGTTCATTTGAGTATCGGTACATGCATTAATTTTCTTTACCCTTTTTGTGACCCATAATTTTTGTAATAAACTGCTAGTTTTTTGATAGCAGTTCTTGTTCCCAACTATAAATCTCACTATATGTAACATCGACCATCGCGCAAACGAAAAATGCTATAGAACTGAACTAGCAAAGTAAACAATTCGAGGAATTTATTGTAGCTACGTATTTGGAGGATTGACAAACTAGCTTCCTCATGTCCTTCTTCTTCTCTTATTCGTCAAATTTTTCTTACTTTTAAGGTAGGTATTTGGTCTAATGTGCTAACTGTAGCTGTAACTATGTGGGGATCTTCAAATCGAGGATGCATGGTTAAATTATTTTATTCAGCCAGATACATTAACGTCTCTCTACCAGTTCCCACTACTTCTGACTTATACGTTTGCTGTAAATTTTGTATTCCACTTGGCAAATAAGAATTGCTAAGAAACCAGTACATTCAAGAAACTACTACCATCACTACAACGATTTGCACATTTGTGTCGCATTTCCCTTCCCAAGAGGGTTTGGCGCTTCCAACTGGTCGACATAAATGTTGTATTATGCAAATAATTTTATATTCTTGTAGTGAAGTTTATTCTGTACTCAAGCAATCAATTTTTGAGTAGATATACTTTAATATCGATTTTGTCTTCCCGTATTTCTATTCTCCACAACAATTTCCACATTTGAAAGTAATTGGTAATATAGACTCGATATCGCATCAATTATGTAAATACCCGAAAAACGAAGCAATAAATCAATAAAATTGAATACCTGCTCTTGAAAAACAGAGATTGTTTTACTATTACTATTAGAGATATCGAGATATTTACCATGTATTGTTTGACGGACATGGAGGAACAGTTCCTCCGTGATCATGGTAAATGTTCTGATATCTCAAATAGTTCATTCAGTGACCATAATAGTTCAAATGTCTTATTACCTGCACAAGTGGAAACTAACTGATTGTCCTTTTATGACCATTAATTAGCTTGACGGTTTACACACAGCTTAATCAGCAGGTAAATTCAGCTTTTTCCTCTTTCATAATACCTCAGATATATTTCCTAGTCTTATTCATTCTCACATAAAACCACAAACAACCCAAAGCATTTTTCAATAACCATTTGTGTTTTACGAAATAATATCCATTAACAATGGACATTTTTTCGTCCCTATTACGAACAGGCGGATGATTTTATTGTGGAACTGTCATTGTCAGAATTTTTGCGGTTGTATTGCAAATTGTGGGATCCTACTTGTCTACACTGTTGTGCTCTGGGGAATAATAAAACATACTCATAATAATTCTTGATACTCCACCCTTATGCCGCAAGTTACCAAAATCTGGAGCCGTAATCGTGTCAGTTCATAAATTTCCAGTGTCATGAACGGAGGTGTTTCTCTCTAGGGGAATATTGGCCCGATTACCATGCTTGTCATGTGCCAGACATTCAGTTTTTGAAAGGCTCTTTGTTGTCTGACACAAACGAAACTGTAGCCGAAGCGAAGCGTAAATCCTCGTATAAAGGTTAGCTTCATGTATATTTGGATTTTTGTTTCGTATGTAAGTAACTTTGTAAATATTCTTCCTTAATGTGTAACTAAACAGTTACACGGATGAAAAAATATTTGAGTGAAGTTATTGGAGTTCGCAAAGAATTCTTTTTATATCACTAATGGAGTGACGGTTGTATACACCATGACCGTAATAGAAAAAGTAACTTATTATAGTATCGACTGAAACTTTTGAGATCCTTTTTAACGAAGGAACTAACGGGTTTGTAGATTGGATATTGGTTCTTCATGTTATTGGATGATACGAATTGGATGGTAAAATTTCTGACATTAACATAATAATATAAATAGTTAATCATACACATATTAGCTATCATTTAAATGTTATCAATGTTATAAATCACATCAACATCTGCCGCGAGCAACATTAAGTTAGTCATATAAAAACAAAATCTAAAAATCAAAACTCGAAAAGGTATAATTAATTTTCATTCTGAATCATCCACTGAATCATGCCTAATAGAAAGCAATGCACATTACCTGACCACGCCGCAACAGACACTGCACCAATATAAAAGGTCGCAAGCGGTTAATTTTTCACACCTGCCGCAGTGGACGTTCTATTAAGATCGGTGGCAATTACACCCGGCACCACTTATGCGTTCCCCGAATTACTGACACAAATTGAGTTGAACTTGCCACACGTAGTTGTGACTAAAATTAAGATTGGTTTATTCAACGGTTGTAGGGAAATTGTTTCAGTTGTTGTGTATTTAGTAATGGATTGTGGTTGCGTTTTGGGTTGTAGTTGGTTATGCTATAGTTTTAGAAATCAAATATTTATGGTAATGGAAGACAAAGAGGCTTGTTAGAGAATTAGTTCTCTGATTTTAATTTTGATAGTGCTTATTTGTTTAATGCTGATTCAGATTTTGTCAGCACATACGAAAGTTAGCATTCTTGAAAAATATACTATTATAAATGTTTTGATCGTATGTATAATACTTAAGAACTGCGTAGAGCTTATAGGGAAACATGAGGCAGATTTTCGTAAGACAGATATCAACCAAATCAGTGGTATAGATACAATGTTCTAGATGACAAAAATGAATAATACGTGTCCTATTTTCCTATAGAAGAGGAAGTCTATCTAATCGATCCTGGATATACGGGTGAATATAATAAAAACATAAATATTCATACCAGAAATGAGATTATCCGTAGACGCAGCTCACACACTCCATTGAATTTAAAGGGAACAAACAAAATGCAACAGTATGCAACGCTAGTTATATAGAAAATTTCTCCTCGCTGATACAAACTAATTGAATATTAAAAAAAAAGGATGAAAATGTTCTGCTCTGTAGTTTTAATCAGATATTGAAAGCTAAATGGAAAAACTTCAGGTAGAAATTTATTTTAGCAGACTTGCAATTTCCTTAATCTATTTAGTATTTAGTATCGTTTCTAACATTTATTGATATCTTGCTTTATAGAACTATACATGTAGACTAGCTTGGTTATATTTCTCTCAATTAATCATCATCTTCGAGCCATTTCACAACCAGGCAGATGTCTCCTCCTGACAACGAAATGTTAGAATTTCAATATTTTTTAAAGTAACTTTCAGTACATTATTATGCTGCTTTTCGTGCAGTTTGTGAGATTGTTGGTGACTCTTCCTTCCTTCCTTTTCTTATCTTCCGGTCTCTACTTTTCATTCCCCTTTGCTTGTGTAGATGTTTACTCATTACAATGTTTTGGGTTTTAATATTAGTAGTAGGTATAAACAACATTGTATAATGTCCCTGCTGTGAGTGTAGTCACCTGAATTCTATATGAAGTCACAGTGTGTAAACTTGATCTTTATATGCGTATAACAAGACAGCTAGTACTAAAACTGCAACTGCTATTAAATCCTTTTCCGTATCAGTAGGCTAACCAATTAGTAATTTATATATATTTTTTACAAAATATTATGAGGAAAAATAGAACTAAGTACACTCTGTCAAGTGTGTGATTCAAACACCGGCTGGTTTGAAAATGGGTCTCGAACACGACCTTTAAAAAATCCAATACAAACTTTATGCCTAATAAAACTCGCTATATACATAGTTATATGTTATTGTAGCTATAAAGCAATGCAGCCGCCATTTTCGCACTAAAGTAAAACCATTATTTGTTTTATTGATTCCCATACATTCCTAGTATACGGTAGGTACATTCTCGGAGTTTACTTCGTTATTCGCCCTACGGTTTCGGCAAAGTTTCTCAAACTTATAATGTACTGCTCAAAAAGTTAAAAAGTTATTACCAGGTTTATTCAGAAAACATAGGCTTATTACATACCAATTGTGCATCCGCGATAAATATTGCTCGTGTTTTAGTAACGTAGTAACAGGTGATTTAATGTGAGATTAGATCACGTGTTACCACGTTGCCGGAACTCGAGCAATATATTATATTACTTTTATCCCGAAAGTAAATTCCTATGTAACGGTTGAAAATTTACTGTTTTTCATTTTTTGCTGCACCATTGAGTTATTCTATTAATCTAGTGTGACTGAGTAACAAAAAAATCATTAATCCAGACTTGTAATGGTTGGTTGAAACATCTAGAAGTTTTCTAGTCCAGTTACCCAGACATTAACCTCCTTAAACAACAATTACTAGGTCTTTTACTACAGTATTTTTTCGCCTACTGATGTTATAATTATAAATCATGTTCAAATGAGAAAAAAACAAACAGAACATGCTGTAGCTATAATATATTTCGATTAAATTATAAGGAGCTTTGAGAAATGCTGGTCTAAGGCAAAACCTTTCCGGAAGGCACGATAAACATATTACCTTACCTTACATGCAGATCTAGATATAAAATAAATACGGTTCGTGGTACTTATCCCTGTATTTATATTTAAAAGGTAGAGGGATAATGTATGTATTTTACCATATTATATACATTGTACACTGATATAATAAGGTTGGTTTTGTATCGATCTTCGGACAAATGAAATATTTAAGCTGTAGCATTACTTATACTCCGTCCATCATATTATTGTATTTTAGACAGATGGGAGTAGTGATTGCGTGAAAATTTTAAATATCGGCAAAGTTAAAAAACTCGATAAAAAATACGATTAATCGATAAATGAAAATATTATGATAAATTTATTATTTCATGTGGTATTATAATCTATTATCTTTCTCTACATAATAATGATAATAATAAAGCAGTAGATATTTCGTGTCTACGCCTACAATTTACAAATGTATTGTAAAACGATTGTGGGCCATAACGCACACGCTAATCTCCAAAACAAAACAACCGACTTCTAGAAGAATATTCCAACATGCTGAATTCCTGGTATTTATTGAAGAGTTCCGTGATCTGTCTCTGAAATCCATCATCAGAGCTTTATAGAATTTAAATGGGACCATTTTCGAATAAACCTATTTCAAATCAAAAAGAATTTTGACAATCCGTCTACATATGACGGAGTTACAAAAATCATTTTTCCGTAAAAATCATTCATATATTAAAAATTATAAACATCCGAATTGTTGTTTAGAAATCGTTAAAAAACCGCCAGTTTTGTAATATTTTTTAGAAGAATTATTTTCTGTAGTCGATATTGATTGTCACATTTCCAACTTATTATAATAAAAATAGTCGATGGACTAACTCCATCCCTAAAATTGCTTTCTGGCTGACGTGACGTTGTCAATGAAAAATGACGTTTTGGCGCCAAATTTTTGTTAGGATTTTCAGGCGTTGACGCTAGAACAAAGTTATACCGACCACTGTCAGTGAGCTGTCTAAAATACAATAATATAATGGACGGAGTATAGTGTAGTTGATTGGCCTCATTTGAGAGCTTTGAGAACATGAATCTACTCAATCGATTCGATTAGTCAAAGGGGCTACTAAGAATCCTGTCAATCTGATAGAATTCTTGAAGGTGTTAGAAGCTGAATCGATCGGTATATACAGATGGCGAAGAAGTGTAACGAAGATGTGTAACTTTTACTTTATATTATCCTGGAAATAGCAGTATGTTGCATTTTATAAAGTTAGGGTACTAGAGGCCTTACTTTTTCCGTCCTTCAGTCCGTCAGGTGCAAGGAAACATAAATGAAAAAGGTGAATTACGAAAAGAGGTCAATATGGTTGTTAAATACTTCAAAAATTCATTCAAGGAATTATTACGGAATAATATACGTATTAAAAGAATTGAGATGTTCTATCTGAAACATTAAGTTGAATTACGCCAATAGAACGGTTTATAGGGAAAAAATCGATCGAACATTTACGATTTGCCTCAGTCATACTATTCATTACGAGAATTGGCCTTTGTTTGTTTGTTGCTTTCATCGCCAGGACTCTCATTGGGACTAAATAAGTATATTTCATCTCCAATAGAGGAAAACTTAATAAAAGAAAAACCTTTTGTATGTTGATACGTGAGTTTATATGCATAGCCTTGATTGAAAGCTCATAATTGATTAATAGTTAGTGTGTTTGTAGTAGCTCATATTAGTTTCCAACTTTTAGAATTTTTCGATTTTAATATTTCAAATTACTCCTCGAAATCATTTCTTTTTCTCGTACTTCCTTATAGCTCTCCTATTACGTACTGTTGTCATTTCTCATTAATTTTAATGCTCATTAATTTACAAACACATCAATTATGTATCAAAAGTGACAATGCCAGTAAATTCTGCCTCTTCCAAAACTAATTTGGAACTATTTGATCCGTAAGAAGAAAGGAAGTGAAATTTATACTTTTACAAGAAATATCAACTACCTATAACCTCTATACGTCTATACTATCTCTTAGAAAAGGAAATACTATTCCATTTACAGTACGAACACTTAAAAGATCCTTTTCATCTAAAAATACCGCTCCCACAATCTCCAGAATGCCACCCTAAATGCCGTGCCAAATTTAATAAGAAGTCATTGGTTGGAGTTAAAAATAGATTTTAACTTTGCTAAATTATTTTCCTCCTTCGTACTTTTGGTGATCAATAGACGACCAATACGTCAATATTGACTTATAACGATGGAATGTGACTAATATCTTTTGGCCGTTTAAAACCTGTTGTTTTTATTAACTTTACCTTAACTTTATTTAATGTATTTTAGTACTTACGTACTGGCTGTTGCTTGCTGCTCCGGCTGCTAGGAATTCTGGTCCTATTACTGGAACGTAGCCCTTCTAAGGAATTAAAGTAGCCTTGTGTTATTTCATTCCAACACCATGTTAAATAATCATATTCGTTTAGCTGTTCATGTAACAAAATTCAAAAATATTCACAAACATGCACATGTATAATTATTATTAGGATTACTATTATGATTCCCTCTTACTTCAGAATTTCATTAAATTGAATAAGTACTTATAAAGTTTTGTTTTCCGGAATTTCAATTTTCTTTCTATTTTCACATATTAAATTCGACCTAATTATGCATTCTTTTCCTGGGAACCACCAAATTCAAAAGAATCTTATTTGCTCAGGTACACCTTCTACTCGAAAATCTGAATTCCGGAGGAGAAAATTCAAAATACGATTATATCTACTACAAGCATCCTTTGTTCTAACTACTATATACTACAAAGAACACGTATATCATTAAGAGCTCTCTTTCTATCTCACTCTTATGTTAACTTGCCCTTTAAATAACCCCTCCAGAGGTACTTAAACCTTTAATGATGCTCAAATGAACGCTTAATCGATACGCAAGTATTATCCTAAGACAAAGATGAATTTTTGCCGCCTATTTCATTCCTTTAAAGGGCATTTTATTAAAGAGAATAAATCGTTGGCTACGTCTTCAATGTGTCAAAAATAGCTCAGGAGCTTTTTCCCAGATTTTTTTCTCAAAACTCATTACTTGTTATACAAGAGAGAGTATTCGGGGAAAATTTTATTTTAAGTACTTATTGACAAAGTTCAATCGTTTTTAGGTAATGGACTTGAATCTTGAATCTTGGTATTTCCCCAGACGATACGTTTGATAAATTAAAATTTATCTATGTTTTGTTTTCAGTAGAAAAAGGGGTAGACGTAGGCTTTCAACTCTATCAAAGTTGTTTGTTGTAAAATAACTGTGATCATCTATTCAATATTGAGAAAATGAGATTATTTTCATTATAACCATATTATAGTCGTATTTTACTATTGATGATATTATTGATGACATAAAAGTTTTGTTCAATTACTAAGTACAATAAGAACTCAAAGTTACCGTACGAAGCCTTCTAAATTGAGAGGTAGCCGAGGAAGTTCCTTGAAACTCGTTCTGCGATGTGAAAAATGTGTGTTATAAATTTGAAGTTCACAAAACTATAACCAATGACGTGAATTATTCTAGGAGATGGTACCATCCACGGTTCCCATTCTCAGTTATAATATTCGCGATCGTTATATTCCTCAGTTAGGAGAGAGAACCATTTCTTTTCAGCAAACTCTTTACAGGCTGTCCCCATTGTATGTCTGCAATTAATCGGTCATTTGTCTGTCATCAAGACGTTCCATTTGAGGCTAGAAGTATGACTGATCAATAATTTGCTTTTTAATATTGGTACCTATAGCAGGATAATTTTAGCAATTCGGTGAAAGTTCTACATACCTTCACGTCATGCGAGCGGTAAAAAGGTATAAGCTAAATTGATTTGCCTAACACTCGTTCTTACCCATTTCATAATTTTTTCTTCACCCGAGTGCCAATCCCAACTTCATTCAAAGATTGCACTTTGGGGCCTGAAATCTGCCTTTTCTTTACAATTTTGGGGTTCAAGCCAAAATCACGTGGAAACGCTAAAAAACCAAATCAAGAGAAAAAAGAGAAGGAGAATGATAATGATGATGATCCTTCATAATTCCTTTTTCAAATTTCTCTAACCGCAGCTAAAGTATTTCATATGGATGTTCGTTTAAAATAAAATGAAAGATTCGCATACAAAACCACTTTCTCTTCGTGTTGATACTCATATGTCCATTTGAGCGAAGTTGACACACTACTAGTCCAACACTGAGTCACGTAAACAACATAAAATACTACTAAACACCACATAACTACACACAGTACTAAATAAAATGTACTTTATGGTCAATGTCATAAGGGTCATTCTGTGTTATAGTTTGTACAAATACCAAAGACTGGACGACCTTAGCATCGCTTACGTAAGCAACGTACGCCTCAAGAACAGGTTCTATGCAACCGTTAAAACTTACTAATATCTTAAAGTACCGCATTGGAACTAAGAAATGAATTTACAAGGGATATTAATAATGCTCTAATTATTAATAATACAGAATAACTAGCGTTATCTGCGGCTCCACCTTTGTAAAATGAGTTAATCATCGCCCCTAAGCTAAAAGGAAGCAAATGAAAAGTAGTGTATGGATATTGTGTGTGTTCCACACTATGATTAATTTTTGATCCAGATCTTTACAGCCATTTTTGCGGTAAAGAGTATCAACCATTCATTCATATAAACTTTCACTTTCACAATGTTAGTAGATTGGATTATTTTACCGCAGAATCTATGCGTACTGTATAATGTACCTTCTAAAACACAAAAAACTTTTTGCTTTAAAGGAAGTTCAGTATTTTAATATGTACCTGTTTTAAAACAATATCATCATATATTATGCGTATTATCTTGATACCATCTATGTTCACAGGAAGGGTCGGGTTTTGAGTCCCAACGGTGAATTTTGTTCACGGTATTTGATCTCGAACGTAGAAATTGTAGTATAGCCTTTTCCCTATATTTATTTTAATACCCTTGTTTGTATGTACTTACGCGCTAAAGTTCTTAGGTATACCAGAGTTTGAAAAAATACTCTGTTGACAGCAATAATAGAGAAAAACTTTTAAAATATTGATAGTTGCTATTCGTGTACTAGGCTATTCGACACTGCTCTAACTGGACTATTTCATAACAAAAGCCTCAGGACTTATGGGCTAAAATATGGCATTTTCTTTCCGAATTTCAATTTTAAATTTGTACCTACTTAGATACCTACCTAAGCTTAAAATGAACTTGTCATCAGTTTCAAACTAACCGATATCCGATTGAAGTTGCGCATAATAACGACGCCTATGCATATTCAGTTGATAGATTGCCTTACCCTACCTTCCCAAACAACGACTAAAACATCTCTCTCAGTTGCAAACTTCACGATAAACACTGCCATTAAATTGCCCGTTATCAACGATTTACACATTATAGCAAACAAAAGGAAATAGGAACTGAAAGATACAATAAATGCTCGCGGTTCATAAGAAGAAAAAGTTTTAAAATAAAATGAATGTTTGAAGTTGGAATTCGTCGCTCTTGAATAAATTTTGCGTAAATGCATGGATCTGAAACTCGACAACTAGGGTTGCTTACTACGAAATTGATATTACAGTATTTTATGTTGAGAATACTGCCAAAATTGTAATAGATACGTATGGTTTTATTATGAGTTCATCTCTAAACATACGTACTGGAGGGATACTATAGCTATTACATTACCTTGGGTGGGATTATACTTGTGGTGAGATTCTATTGTTGCTTGTATTGGAGCTTGTTTATTATCTACTATTGCTTGCCCGCGGCTCTGCCCGCTTGGATGTCGATTATCGCGACCAAACATGTCCTTTCTCAAGGTCTAATCTACCCATGTCCAAATTTCATCAAAATCGGTTGAGCGGTTTAGGCGTGAATGCGTAACATACAGCGTAACTCTGTCCGAGTTACTTTCGCATTTATAATATTAGTATGAATACTTATAAAATATAGAACTGAATTCCTTACACAAATTAAGTTTGATACGCTACCGCAGTATTTTGATAGAAAAAATTGTATCTGACTTGATTGACGAGATCCAGAAAAGTCGACAGCCCTATCGCAACATAGGGGATTTTCCCAATACATTTATTTAGACTTCAAAGTGCTCACAGCTTATTTAATTCTTACTGAGAATATTGTTCTGAAATTGTGAAAATTTTAAATGGTTATTCCGCTTATGAAGAAGAAATAAATGCTTTAATGGCAAAGAAAAGATTTCTGAGACACAGTCCTTTATTTTTTGAAGTATATTAGTCAACTGGGTTTTATCTTCTTTCCTAAAGGCTTTTGGTGTTATATTTTAGCTTACATTGTGAATCTTGAAAGAAATTACGTTCATTATGCAACTTGGCAAATTTGAGATTTCAGGTCACTATAATCACTGTGTATAATCCTCAACATTTTCGTAAAAGAGCTGACATTTTCGTTGTTTTAAGGCGAGCTTACCCCATCTGCACGCCTTAATAGCGCATCTTTCTTAGGTGAAACGAGCTGGCGGAGTTTTATAAACTTTTGGAGGGAAAATTGGGATGATAAGGTTAACGCTTTTTTAGTTTTTGACCTACGTTTTACTTGGGGTGATTTTATCCTGATAAAATTACTTTAGAAAATTAGGAGTAATATGCCTAACTTTTCCAAAAATCTAAGTAGACAGTCGTATTTTCACAAAATTATCATATAGTGAACGTAAACGCCCAATAATATTTTCTATTTTGACAAAATTATATCCATTTCTGTATGATCTAACTCTAACTCCAGTACCGCTTCATTTCAAACCTATACTTGGGTAGATAAATTGATTGCTTTAGCAGCCATATAAACAAGATCATGTCAACTTATATGTGCATTAACCTCTAATATGTAACCAGGGAGATGACCCACATAAACTGCCTCAAACCCAGCACGCAGACCTTTAACAGTAGATTATAAGCATATAATAGAAGACAATAATACAAAACCAATTATCTCACAAGCATCACTATTATTCCTCAATAATAACATTTCCGTCAGGATAACTGGTGAGTAATTCTCTCAGCATCTAACACTAGACGCATACGTTAATTGGATTACAAGGAAATCGTGTAATGCGTCATGTATCGTATGCGTCATCTAATTAGTCTCGTGGTTGACATTACCTCAAAGAACGGAGGACATATTGATTTTCGTAATCATTGAAGTACAGAGCAAACTGAGATACACTCTATATAATTTAACGAAACTGATACTTAATTTAACATTTAAACTACCTAGTTGGTTAAAAACCGGTAGCAGAATCAACATAAAGTGTAAGATTGTGTAAACTAGTTTCATAATCGTCATGTCGACCTTTTTTAAATTATAATATTCTAAAATGTGTTATCTTTCACTGATATAGCCAACAATAATGATGGAAAAGATTTGGATAACAAAGAAATATTAAGTTACTAAGTCACTAAGTAGATAAATAATGATGCTTGAATACGTCATGTGAAGGCAGACGAGGCTAAGCAAGGAGAGATTTTTTTGTTCCTCTTGGTAAATATCTAGGTCACAGTATCAGACACCTATAGGATGATCCCATTTCTAAATTAAGCCCTAACCAGGTCGAGTATAATCTAATAACAGCTCAAATTTTTCCGACAGGTTGTTATAACATTGATGCTCTTGAATAAATGGTAAACAGATAATATTGAGTTAGTAATATTACTAAATCTCGGTCGACTCGAGCGCTGCTCAACATCAGTTAGAAGCAAAATATGAATTAATGAGTCTTCCGTCGCGTTAAGACCCCTTGCGCTTTTGTTAAATCGACTGTTTTATTACACTGGACACGCTATACATTTATTTTGATAAATTTTATTTAAGGAGTGTTCTTGAGTATAAAATATAGAAAATTATATAACGGGATTTATTTTTGGACACGCCTTATAATGCAGGCGTTCACAAAGAAGAAAAACACTTGAAAAAATCGTAAAAATTATTTTCAGGCTAAGATAACGTCACTGGTAATAGGTAACTCAAACTGTGAACTAGAATGTTTGCAAATTTCACCAGTGAAGAGACAAAAAAAAATGAGATTAGGAAACGGGAAAGAAAGTGGACAAAGCCACTCACAAACTATACGGATTGGAGCATATCACCACTCATACTAAATAAGATCGTAGTATCTACGTTGGTAATAAAGGTCAAGGTGGGATTTAAAATTTGAATGCCAAACTCAAAATTTGAATGCCAAAATTATGCCATAAACATGAAGAGACAGCACAGGTTTCTTATACAATTTATCTTGTCACCGCCCTATTTAACATCTTCACCTAGAATTGCCCTATAATTCACGTTAAGAGATCTAACCCCAATTTAAATTGCGCACTCGCGATAAATATTTGACAATCTCACCCACGCTGTACAGGACACCCTGCCAGGACTTGTACGGTTATCCACGTACAGATAAAAAATTAAACATTATGGGCCGGAGTTGTTGTTACTTGTTTGAGGTCAGACAAATGCTTATGTTCACACACTTACATTGGAAAGCGATTTTTTTCACTAATCTGTTGTAAATAAGATGTAGTATGGAAGAAAGCTACTTCAAGTTTAAGTTGGTGAACTTTAGATTTAATGCGGCTATAATAGCATCAATATTCTTAACATTAATTTGCAAGTTATGAAAACAATCGAGAGTTTCGAGAGGTCGGTCAGTACATACAAAACAGTATGGGCCTGGACAATTATATAATGTCACCACATTGACTCAAGGACGAGAAGAATTAATTAATAATAATTACAGATATTACTTTGATTCACCGTTTAAAGGTAGTTGCGGTTAATTAAAATAAACAAACAGGAATATAGTAGCCACTATAAGTAACCATGATTATTCCTAAAGAGAATAACAATCCATTTCTGAATCGACTAATACGTCACGACAACCACATTAGTATGGTATGACATGACAATCAAGACCACAAAAATTATTAATCATGTGTAGCCTACGGCTTCGTCCACTTTCGTAATTGATTTTTGAAAACGAGCTAAGAACATGGAATTTTTTTATGCTTTGATAACCAGCTCCGAAGAAGAACTAATTTTTAGGTACTATATGATTTTTATGGTATTTAGAACAAAGGTGAATGATTCTAGTTCGATTTTGTTTTGCATTAATTCTCATATAACGGTTCAGTGAACTTGCAGTTAGTTAAACAAAAATTGACGCAGTAGGGTCGGCTCCAACAATGTAACCAATATGTCGGTCACACGCCCAGTGGTACTATGACGTAATTGCATACAAGTTAACATTAACTTGGCCGATGTGGATATGGGAGTTATCTTCTGCGGATATTTTATCGAAATAAACATTGTCAGACTTATTGAGGGAATTTAATGTAAAGAATATAATGTTTCTAATCTAAAATATTGCACAGTACCTATCTGGCCGCGGTTTCACCCACTTGCAATTTTATTCCAGCAAGCAAAGGGAACATATTCTATGGATAAGGGTAGTTTAAAGGCCGTATTCCAGAATCACATTAAGCCTGAATCGCGATTTATCTGAGGACAGATTGTATAGACAGATTGATAGATTTGACATATTGCCTAAACAATTTGTTCTCAGATAAATCGAGATTCAGGCTGAGTGTCATTTTAGAATACAGGCCTAGGTGTTATTACACACTATTAGTAATCTATCCATCACTAAATAATATATCAGCCAGATCTGTTCAGCTAACAAACATCTAAATATCTTCACAAACTTCAACATTTATATTTGAATGTTTTTTTTTTTTTTATAGCATTTATTATGCTAACTGTCGCCCTTATAGACGGATATAAAGAGAAGGAAAATTTGGAATGATTCAAGTGGTGCTCAGTAGTGAGTTATTGGGCATTCTACCCCACCTTAGTTCCTTCGGTTATCTTCGATAACCTCAGTCACGGTGGGATAGAATGCCCAACAACTCTTTGTAAAATCATTTACCTAAGCCAACGTTCCACATTTTAATGCCTTTCATTACACTACCGTTCCGTCGGCTCTCTGCGATCCCCTGCGTCGTAATTGCGCTGAAAGATGCTCTGTTAGTTAGCGATAGAGTTATTTCATAAACAATACAGTCTTACGTTTGCCTATTGCGTTGTCTATAAGCAGTTTGGTTTAACTATTTACGGTTATAAATACATAATGTCATAATTACATCTGTTCATAACCAGTCCGTCAGCATTGCATCAAACATGAAATTCATTAAACAAGCAAAGTCGTTACAGATTAGTTTAATCTGTAATGATTTACCAAAAATCAAGTTACGCCATGGAGAATTATTGCCGAATACAGTACGTTGCATCATTTGCGGACCATCAAATTGTGGAAAAACCAATTTGTTAATTGGTCTCCTTTTGCACGAAAATGGATTGACATTTCAAAATGTTTATGTATATTCTAAAACTCTATATCAACCAAAGTATATTTTTTTAGAAAAGGTTTTACGAGGAGTACCAGGAAT
The DNA here is from genome assembly GCA_914829495.1 of Eilema sororculum. Taxonomy (NCBI): domain Eukaryota; kingdom Metazoa; phylum Arthropoda; class Insecta; order Lepidoptera; family Erebidae; genus Eilema; species Eilema sororculum. The sequence continues at coordinate 5,666,710 of OU618545.1, read as the reverse complement.
CAGTTTTCAGAAATATCAGGCAAATGATGACGTTATGAAAGTTTCAGATGCAAAACATAATTCAGTGATTATTTTTGACGATGTAGCATGTGAAAATTAAAGTAATATGCGTGATTATTTTGCCATGGGAAGACATAAATTGATTGACAGTTTTTATTTAAATCAAACATATAGCAAAATACCTAAACAACTAATAAGAGATAACGCTAACTTAATTGTGCTTTTTAAGCAAGACGAAATTAATTTGAAACATGTTTATGAAGAACATGTTAACACTGACATGACCTGGTTGGAATTTCGTAACATGTGTTCTCAAATATGGAAAGAGCCTTATGACTATGTTGTGATTAATAAAGACTCTCCTAAAAACAATGGGTGCTATAGAAAAAAGTTTGACACTTTTGTAGAATTAGATAAAATTTGAATATTTAAATAGACTGCTTTCAGTTTCTTGTTATTCTTTAATCAGCTCTTATTGGATTACCATCTATTTTACAAAATGGAAAAATCATTGAAAAAACAAATTGTAGATGCAACACAAGCTGTAAGGAAAAAAATACGTAACATGAAGGATTTTGAAGATAATAACAGACAAGTGCTTGATACAGTTTTTAAGCCTGTTACAGAATCTCTTAATTTAATAGCCAACACCAATAACCAACTAGCTCTAACAAAAAATGAAGAAAAAGGAGAATTTCATGATCAAATTTCCAACCACGACTTACAGAAAGATCAAGATATAGAAGAAACAATTGATACCAGTGATGAATCAGAAGCTGACTCTTCATTTCAGTCATTAGTCGATACTAATCCAGTTCATGATGTATCATCTTGGTCATTATCTTCAGAAATATTAGCGGATGTGCCATTTGGTGTAAGAAATGAACGTGGAAAGTTAATGTTAGGTTCCTCTAGTATAACGATTGGTGATGATGTTATTACTGTAGCCGGACACAAATACAAATGCACACCTGGCTTGCGACAGTTGCTCTTAAAAAAAGACGTTGATCTGAGCTTTGTTACAGACTATGACATGCAAAATTATAAGTCGATGTTACTTGTAACAAATGCACATCGTCGAGATTTTGATTCAAGAAAACCAATTAAAAGTAATAAAGGACAAAAATATATGCAAGTTATTAAACCCCTTTTCGATCAACAAAGTAAAAGTCCAAGCTTTGAACCGAAAGTAGGAAAAGGATTACCTTTAACAAAAATGTGGAAAAAAAACACAGATTTTGTATATTGGGATGATCCAAATGAATTGGTTGATAGATTAAAGTTATTAATTGCTTCTCGAGATGCTGGCAACACAGGACTAGATAATGAAATAATATCTATCGTTGAAGAACTACGTGAAAGCAAAATCATTAAATAGATTTACTAATAAGAAATGTGTATCATTTTATTGTACACCGTTCAACACAATACATCTTAAATATGAATGTGGACAAATTTGGTCATTATATTCATAAGCGATTACGTATATCAGAATTGCTTGAATTTTATGATAATGCATTGCTAAAATCTGAAAATGGTGATTACGATTTGAAGACATCGAAGCTAACAGGGGTCAAACCTCCTCAAGATGCGGATGATGCAGTAAACAAAGCATATGTAGATGAATTGAGAACCAAACTAATAACCGACTTACAAAAATTGCAAAATACTTTGGTGTACGATGTTCAGAACGATCTGGAGAAAGCTTTAAAAACAATAGTATCTGAGGCAGTGGTTCACTTGGAAAGCAAATTTTATAGTCGAAAAGCAGTTGATGAGATAGTTGAAAACGCAGTTAAATTTGTATTAGATCAAAAGTATAAGCTTGAAAGTTCCTCAAAATGACAAAACAACAAGTTGTTAATGAAATACATAAAGCTGCACGAAAAAATTATCCTCGTCGATCTGTAATTTTAAAAGGCATTGATGATTTGTGGCAAGCTGATTTAATCGACATGCAAAACTTGAAAAGATTTAATAAAGGTTATAACTATATTTTAATAGTTATTGATTGCTTCTCAAAGTACGTGTGGATAGAATCACTAAAAACTAAAAATAAGCATGATGTTTGTAACGCATTCGAGAAATTGATGTCGACTAACCATCGGATACCAGCTCATCTCCAAACTGATTTGGGTACCGAGTTCTATAATTCATCATTTCAAAAACTTATAAAGAACTATAACATTAATCACTACTCAACGTTTTCAACGAAAAAGGCTTCAATTGTAGAACGCGTTATCAAAACTATTAAAAACAAATTGTATAAGTACTTTAGTCTCAGCGGGCACTATAAATGGATAGATTTTGGTTTGGAGAGTGTTGTAAAGACATATAACAACACAAAACATAGCACTACTAAATTAGCACCCGTTGATGTCAATAAATTGAATGAAGTAGATGTTAAAAATAATATTAAGAATTCAATGAAAACGGTATCCTATAAACATAAGCCCAAGCTTATGATTGGTGATAGAGTTAGAATTAGTAAATACAAACAACTATTTGAGAAAGGTTATACACCTAATTGGTCAACGGAACTATTTACTATAAAAAATATCAATAACACTGTACCAGAAACATATCACATCGAAGATCAACACAAACAAGTTATATTAGGAACCTTTTACAAACACGAACTTCAAAAGTCATCTTGTCCAGGTGTTTATTTGATAGAAAAAGTTTTACGAAGGAAAGGAAATAAACTGTTCGTAAAATGGTTGGGCTTAAGTAATAAAGAGAATAGTTGGATTGATAAGACTGCAATAGTAGAATAAGTATACATAATAGTTATTAATTACAACATTTTGTTCATTATACTTTGAGCTATGCAAGGTGGTGGACTACTCAATAGTGTTATTAATCATTTGCCATTTGAACTGCACTTACCTGGCTATAATTATTGCGGACCTGGAACAAAACTTTCAAAACGTTTACTGCGTGGTGACAAAGGTGTAAATAAGCTAGACGAAGCTTGTATGTATCACGACATTGCATACGAAAACTATACAGACTTGTCTAATCGTCACAAAGCCGATTTACAACTTTTAAATATGGCCAAACAAAGAATGAAAGCAAAAGATGCTAGTAAAGGAGAAAAGCTTAGTTCGTGGGTAGTGAGTAAAGTTATGAAAACTAAACTCAAATCTGGTGCTGGTGTTAAGACATTTCATAATTTCGTTACAAAAATTAAAAGAAAAATCAAGAAACGCTTACCCAAAGATGGTAAATCTTTAATACATGCAGCTTATAGGGCTGCTAAAAAAATTGTTCCGTGCGCTCCAAAACTTCGAGTACCACGCGTCATACCTTTACCCAAAACAGGAGGCATTCTACCTTTAATCCCGATTTTTGCTGGTTTATCAGCTTTAGGAGCTTTGGCTGGTGGTGCAGCGGGTATTGCAAAAACAGTGAATGATTATAGAGAAGGTCAAAAAAAATTACAAGAATCTGAACGTCATAATAAGACTATGGAAGCTATAGCATTAGGTAACGGTTTATACATTAAACCACACAAAAAAGGCAAAGGATTGTTTATTAAATCGTCAAAAAACTAAGTAATAAGCTACCTAATCGTGCCTTAACTAATATTGATATTCAAAATTACGCATATGGTATTCCTTATTTTCGAGGAGTTTACATGAAGGATCAGTTACCAAAAATCCCTAAAGGAATTGAATGTGGTATAGTTAACCTAGATAATTCAGAAAACGATGGAACGCATTGGGTAGCTTACGTTAAGGTAAATAATTATTGTGAATATTTTGATAGTTTTGGTGATTTAAGACCACCAATCGAATTGATGCGATATTTTAAGAACTGCAATATTAATTATAACTATACAAGATATCAAAAATTTGACACACTAATTTGTGGACATTTGTGTTTAGAATATCTACAATCTTTTTGGAATAAATACTATAAATTTTATTCTGTTCTTTAATTTTAGTCATTTGCAAGATGACACTCACCTTATCTATAACTGGAAACTCATCGGTATTAACTACCTTCTATCCAAATACGTTACAATTAATCGGAGAGTATGAATGTGCATTATTACATTTATCCACATATAATTCTATTCCAAATATTGATAAAACAAATAATAAGTTATACTATGGTTCAAATAATGTTATTGAAATACCTGAAGGTACTTATGAGTTGCAAGATATCAGTGATTATTTAAAATCTGAAGTAAAGGATGCATCCATAAAACTCCATTGCAATAACAACACCTTAAAAACTATGTTATTTTGTACATCAACTATAGATTTTACTAAAGGTTGTTCGTTCGGAGGTTTGTTGGGGTTTAAAAAACAAGTGTTGGAAGCCAATAAATATCATGTATCAGAGTTTCCAGTCAACATTTTGCCTACAACCGTGATAAGAGTTGAATGTGATATAGTTAGCGGTTCCTATATAAACGGACAATCCAGTCACATTCTACATGAATTCGCACTTAATGTCCCACCTGGATACAGAATTATAGAAATACCAAAAAACGCAATTTACTTTCCAATCAACCAAACCAACATCAGCTGCATACAAATCAGACTTTTGGATATAAATAATAACTTAATAAATTTGCGAGGTGAAGAAGTACAGTTGTATCTACACCTCAAAAGAAAAAATGATTGACTATAATAAATATAATATGTTTCTTCCAATTCAAAATAGCAGTTCTGCTCAAACTCTCAATCAAGTAAGAGCTCGACGTAAAAGGAGAATAAAGTTGAATAAAAACAATAAAGCATTTCTTAAGGCGATTGGTTTGTTAAAATGAATATCCTAGATGTTTTATCCGCTCCAGCCTACGACAACTCTGTGGAAGGAATTGAAATTCACTCTTACAAGCCTTACGTAACAAGTTTTAATAGAAGCGATGAAATCAGGATACCTATTAATCAGCAAGACTTGTATATATTACCATCAGAAAGCAGTTTATTTTTGGAAGGAACTGTTATTGTAAACAAGGCTGACAATTCGAAAGAGAGAGTCAGTAGCGTTCATTTCACAAACAATAGTTTACTTTACTTGTTTCAAGATATAAGGTATGAGATAAATGGAGTGGAGATAGACAAAATAAAAAATGCTGGTATAACTAGCACGATGAAATCATTTATATCAATGAATGAGAGCGAAGCAAAAACATCTAATGCTTGGGGTTGGAATATCGGCGGAATAAAAAGTACTAATGGAGGTAGCTTTTCTGCTTCTATACCACTTCGCAACATTCTTGGTTTCGCAGAAGATTTTAAGAAAGTAGTAATAAACAGTAAACATGAACTAATCTTATTACGAAGTAATACCAATCTGAACGCATTAAAACTCAACTCTGGTGAAATTGTAGAAGATATTATCATAAACAAAATAATATGGCGTGTACCGCATGTTAAAGTATCTGATAAAGAAAAAATAAACATTCTAAAATTGTTAGAAAAAGATCGACCACTTCAGATGATATTCAGGAATTGGGATTTGTATGAATATCCAATGTTGCCTAAAACCACCAAACATACTTGGTCAATAAAAACATCTTCACAAATAGAGAAACCAAGATTTGTCGTTATTGGTTTACAGACAAATAGAAAAAATAATGCTAGACTTGATATGTCTCAGTTTGATCATTGTGAGATTCGTGATGTTAAGGTATACCTTAACTCCACCTACTTCCCATATGAAAATATAAATACAAGTTTCTCGAATAATCGAATTGCTTTAATATATGAACAATATGCTAAATTTCAACAGTCTTATTATGGGCGTCGCGCTGAGCCTTTATTAAGTGAGGAACAATTTAAAAACGTTGCTCCGTTATTCGTCATAGACTGTTCTAGACAGCCAGATAATCTTAAGTCAGGTCCTGTTGTGGACGTAAGAGTGGAAATTGAAAGTGATATTGATATCCCAGATCAAACTTCGGCATATTGTCTTATATTGAACGACTGTATAATTGAGTATAAACCATTAAGCAGCACTGTGAGAAAATTATCATGAATCCGAATACAATTATAGTGGATGTCCAGGGGTTTAAAGACACTTGTAATAACTTTATAGTCAAGGAATTAGCTCTGGCCACCCGTGTTTATACCCAAACGTTCTTAATAAAGCCCCCATACTTATTTAAATACTTAACTACGAATGAAAAAAAACAAGTTACGTGGTTGGAGAGAAACAGGGGGATTTACTGGAATGAAGGTTATATCGACTATAGAGAATTTCGACGTATAATTGTTCCTTATTTAGAAAATAAAGAAATTATTGTGAAGGGCTTAGAAAAAGTTAAGTGGATTCAAGATCTATGTATGAATTGTATTTGTATAGATCTTGGTGAAGACAAATGTCCAAATTTATCACTGTTGCATAACAAATATTCAAATAATGAAACCAGTTTTAATTGTATTAATCATACTAAACAATGTGCACTTAAAAATGTTTTATGTATAAAGAATAATTTAATAGAGCAAGAAAGTCAACCTATACGCAGTTTTAATAAATAAAACATTTTTTTAAAGTAAATGGTTTTTTATTTTTTAACCCACATTTTTAATATTTATAATATTTTAACACATTTTCACAGTAAATAAAATCTAAATATGTCATCACTTTATCTACTAGTTACATTAATGAATTATTACCTAATTAAAAAACATGATCTGAGTAGCCCCACAATTATTACCTATGGTTTTTATTTTTTAATACACTTTTTTAATATATATAATTTTAACACATATTTTCACAGTAAATAAAATTATAATAAAATCTAAATATGTCATCACTTTATCTACTAGTTACATTAATGAATTATTACCTAATTAAAAAACATGATATGAGTAGCCATACAATTATTACCTATGGTTTTTTATTTTTTAACACACATTTTTAATATTAATTTTTTTAACACATATTTTCACAGTAAATAAAATCTAAATATGTCATCACTTTATCGACTAGTTATACTAATGAATTATTACCTAATTAAAAAATATGATATGAGTAGCCACACAATTTTTTGGAAATATTGTGAACTAATTTTTCAGCTTGATCCGATATCTCATCTACCGTATCTTGTACAACATACTGTGCAGTGATTATCTCCTTAACTTCATCTTCGTTGTCTCTTGACTCACTGAGTTCCTTGATCGTAATTTTTATTAAACGTCGTCCTTTTCTTCTTTCACTGTTAATAATATAGGAATTCAATGCACTGCGTTTGTTTGTAATTGGTCTTCTTCGATTAGTTTTCTTTTTGTTTGTTTTTACTTCTTCATTGGGTGTTATTATCCAAGGTCTATTCATTGCGTTGTCCAAGTCGAACTGATCTTGCAGGTTTAGAAGATATTCAGGAGAGCTCTCTTCTGTTCCGTTTGAAAATTTGTTTAAGTTGGTATTCTGAAAATTATTTAAAACATTAGTAATAAATTATACTAAGAATTTTGTAAATAGATTGAAATTTCCAATAGATTGAAAGTTATAAAATATCTACCATGTTGTTAGATATGCTCGTCTTGACTGTTTAATAAATAATGAACTAGGTAATAATATTTTTTCTAACGCAGTTGATATATCAAATAATGCTAACATAAAGTATTTATTGGTATGATGATCAAGTTAGAACTTGAAATTCAACCATTCAATATTTCGTATGGTGCATAATGTTATTGTTATGTACCTACTTAATACTTAGTTGTGAAATTCTTATGAATTTCAAACGTGTTGTAACGTGAATGATGACGTATTTCGTTATCAATATCAGGTAACGAATATAATATAAACACAATAATTAGTAATTGCTTATTTTAATTTATTCGACATACTAATACAGAATCGGGTAACCAGTAAATACCTATAGGCACCTTAACAGTTAGTATCATACGAAATGAACTACAATAAGTATTCCTAATATTTCATATTTTGTATTGTCTAAACTCTCCAGCTATTCTATAGAATACCTACATTATTCCTTACTGATGATATTATATTCTACAACTTCTTTGGGAGCTACTCTAATTGAGTCACCAAAGCCTATTCAAATTTGGTAAAATATTTTACGTTATGTACAATTACGTGCTACTTTAATTTTACACTAAGGAATGACTAAAATATATAGGTATCTACTTACAAATTGATTACGTGGTTCACCGCTCAGCCCATGAGGATTCCCCGTCAATTTCTTCCGTGATGATAAAATATCTGAAAATAAAATTAAATATAGGTTTAAGTCTAATTATTGAAAATTGGTAAATGTAGTTCGAATATGTTGAACCTACAACTTCTTCGGGAGCTACTCTAATTGAGACACCAGAGCCTATTCAAATTTGATAAAATATTCTACTTTATGTACAATTAAGTGCTAGCAAGAGATTAAATATTTCAGCGTTCATTATTTTGTTTACAACTTTTTGAATTTTGTACAGAACTTAAATTTTATAAGTACGAAAATTAAGGATAATCGTATAAAATTAAATTTAAAGGACTTCCATAGAAAACTACGTCGCCTAATAAATTAGATATTTAGTAGGTAAACTAACAAGGAATTATATATCAAATAATTAACATATAAGTAATTACTTACATGACATTGCTTTTATTTTGGGTCTTCCTTTTAATCCTCTGAAGGACGTAGTGCACTGCGTGGTTTGTAGCTCGATGCAAATGGTAGATTTGACTCATCCACTTATACTTGTGTTTCTTTTAAACACAGACGTTTTGATTTATCAACATAGTCTGTTCCTTTTACAGCATTTAAATAAAAGCAATCAGGAAAAAATATGGCATGCTGCATCCAAGGATCATCGTAATCCTCCCAATCTTCGATGCCACCTCCGCATGAAAAGCACATAACTTTATCGGTAAAACCACTTCCACAGTAAAAAAAACCTGCATCAGCCATTTTCATCACCAATCTTCGTTTTGAATCTGCTGTAGCCCAATAATGTCGAAATGAACATAATCGAATTTTATGGTCATTATATATTTCATATCGGGGGCTTAAATAATTTTGAATCATTCTTAAGCAGGTGTCGATATGTGATTGTGTAAAAGAATAATGACACTTTGTATCTGATGTTCTTAATTTAAAAGGATGAGGTGGTCCGAATAGTAATGGGACAGGAATGACCTAAAATTATAGCACATTTCGTTGCATTTATTAAGAGGCAACCCCAGTTTTCACTATTCATTCAATTCATTATATCATTCATTAATATACAGTTTTGCATTTACTCAGTAATACCTAATCATTTTCTTCGATGAGGTCAACAAGATTATTATGTATTCTAATTATTCGAGCCCATAACTTTAGATCTTTGAAATAGATTTTAGGCCATCTACCTTTCTCTCTCTGGAAAGGTATTAATATAGCATTATACTGTTCATAGTTTAATATTTTCGCAATATGTAGTCCACATAATCGGTTCTCTACTATCATTATCTGCACTCGGTCTCCAATATTCAACACCATGATAACTTAAATAGTGCTACAGCTTCAAGTTCTCTAGCAAATATAAAGAACGGCACTTTTCATACATTAGGGTTGGGAGGGGACAGTAAAATAAGTTTTTTTTTTAATTTTTATGTCAGAATAATTTTATTATCAAGACACCAATTATTTAAACATAATACATTTTTAAAGCACATACAGAGCTATGATAAATACAATGATAAAAATCTTGAGAATATTTATAATAATCACATAGACTTATCAAACTAGGACAACCTTTATCTTCTAAATTAAATATATTACTATTTTCTAAAATGTACTTCAACCATACAACTTTTTCTGAACCTTTAACGTAAATATATTTGTCTCTTAATATATCTGAAACCAAAGTTTGGTATTCGGAATATGGCACAAATCCTTCATCCCAATGTATCTTTCTGTTACGTTCAATCCAACTAACTTGCTTTTTCTCTGTTTTCGTTAGTTTTTTAAATGGAAATGGTATATGTGTATGTATGGTATTTTGCTATATGTTTGATTTAAATAAAAACTGTCAATCAATTTATGTCGAATTATTGCCGAATACAGTACGTTGCATCATTTGCAGACCATCAAATTGTGGAAAAACCAATTTGTTAATTGGTCTCCTTTTGCACGAAAATGGATTGACATTTCAAAATGTTTATGTATATTCTAAAACTCTATATCAACCAAAGTACATTTTTTAGAAAAGGTTTAACGAGGAGTACCAGGAATCACTTTTCAGAAATATCAGGCAAATGATGACGTTATGAAAGTGTCAGATGCAAAACCTAATTCAGTGATTATTTTTGACGTTGTAGCATGCGAAAATCAATTCAACGCAATTACGACCCAGGGGATCGCAGAGAGCCGACGGAACGGTAGTGTAATGAACGGCATTAAAATGTGGAACGTTGGCTTAGGTAAATGATTTTACAAAGAGTTGTTGGGCATTCTATCCCACCGTGACTGAGGTTATCGAAGATAACCGAAGGAACTAAGGTGGGGTAGAATGCCCAATAACTCACTACTGTGCTCAATAGCTCAGTTGGCAGAGCAGTCGCCCTGTAAGCGAAAGGTCGTGAGTTCGAGTCTCACTTGAGCATTTCATTTTTTCCAATGTTTTTCGAATTCAACATTTATAATTTTTAAAAGGTTTACTATACACAACAGCACGTGTATCCTTGATACATTCATCTCTACTTAACCTTTGTTACCTATTAACGTTGCATGAATGGGTTAGTCATACTATGTGCCACTGTAATGGTAACCGCTGCAATTTGTGAACTACTTCTAATGGTGTTTATGGTACTTTTGAAGGTTAGATAATGGCGTGTTATTTCCTCAAGGAATTTTTCACCCATTTGTCCGAGTAAAAGACAATGAACATATGTATATCGCTTATTTATTATTTGTCCTTCGTTTTCTTACACATTTCTTACAAATTCTCATTATAGACCTACTTGAAATCCAAACTAATATTATAAATGTGAAAGTAACTCTGTCTGTCTGTCTGTATGTTACGCTTTCACGCTTAAACCACTGGACCGATTTTGATGAAATTTGGTATAGAGGTAGATTAGACCTTGAGGATGGATATAGGCTATGTTTGATCGCGATAACCGACATCCACGCGGGCGGAGCCGCGGGCAAAAGCTAGTTAAAATAATACAATTAAATTACAGAGAGTATCAATGTAGGTCTCAGGAATCTTGTAGATGTATAGGTTATTCTGGCAAATAGATTTCCGATAACCACATTCAGTAGGGTTTAAACATGCTGTAGCACGATAATGTGGTTAGAAAATCTAATTTGTAACATCAACAAGACATTACATCTCGAATACATGGGGAAAAAGAATCTTCTCGGGCGGGACTCGAACCCGCAGTCTTTCCCTTACAGGGGGAATGCCTGACCAATTCGGCTACCGAGACACGCCCGACATGATTCAAATTTCATTCATTGATTCCGATAGTTCGTAAGAAAATCGGTAGATGACGCCACGTCGCCATAAAGACGTATAAGGTGGGAAATTTGAATCATGTCGGGCGTGTCTCGGTAGCCGAATTGGTCAGGCATTCCCCCTGTAAGGGAAAGACTGCGGGTTCGAGTCCCGCCCGAGAAGATTCTTTTTCCCCGTGTATTCGATTTGTATAGTTAGCATACATAATGCTGTAAAAATTCCTTCAATTGTTTGGGCGCAGTTATCAAAAATCAATGTTTAAAAATGATTGTAACATCATTCATTGATTCCGATAGTTCGTAAGAAAATCGGTAGATGACGCCACGTCGCCTTAAAGACGTATAAGGTGGGAAATTTGAATCATGTCGGGCGTGTCTCGGTAGCCGAATTGGTCAGGCATTCCCCCTGTAAGGGAAAGACTGCGGGTTCGAGTCCCGCCCGAGAAGATTCTTTTTCCCCATGTATTCGATTTGTATAGTTAGCATACATAATGCTGTAAAAATTCCTTCAAAAGACATTACATCGATAATAATGACGGTGGTGTGGTAGTAATGCTAAATTCATTATCTGTAATTGAAGACAATCAATCGAACCTTTATACTAATATGGAATTGTGACATGTGACGGAACCAGTTTCGTACCGACGAACAATTTCAATAATTAATCATTATTTGGTGACAAATTGCAAACCCTGCTCTAAATTCATCATAAATCTTCCCTGGAAAAGTTAAATTTGAATAAGAATGAAGGGACTGTAGGAAACATTCATCGCCTTCTGATCACACCATTTATATTATAGTGAGAATTATTTGAGAAAATTCTCATCACGGCGGAATAAGACGGTTGAATAAAGGTCAGAGCAAATATTTACGGTCCATATTTGGTTAGCAAGACTTTGATCTCCAACATAAGTTAGTTAGTGCCTAACCTTACAGGCAAAATGTACAGGGATTTCAAATCTAGACTGAAAGCGAAGTCTAACTGTCATGACGATTAGATTAGTTATTGGAAATCGATACTAAACAGACTGTAATAATAATTTCTCGAAAATTCTAAATCACAATGTTATGTTCAACTACGGGAAAATTTAAGACCTTATAATATTAAAAAGTGAATCTCTAACATCATAACAACAACAGGAGTTTTTTGTGACGGGGGTTTTTAAAATTTGTAATTATTTTTTTTTATTTTTTTAATTGATCTGTTAGTCAAGCTCTTTTATTTGATATCCATATTGAAGAAGTTATGAAGAAATATGTATTCCGACATGTTGTGACGGTGGCCATCTTGGATCGATTTTTTTAAAGATAACTAAGAACGCTCCTGACTAATATACCTTTGAAACAAAAAAACTAAATCCAAATAGGTTCATCCCTTTGGGTGCTACGATACCACAGACAGACACACACACACGCACACACACAGGCACGTCAAACTCATAACATCCCGTCGTTTTTGCGTCGGGGATTAAAAATGACCGTGTTCATACAGAACAATGCTTAGAAGATTTTCTAATGTGAACCATTTATTATAGAACAGGGTGGACGTTAATTAAAGTAAACAATACAAATCCATTATTAACAGACAATATGAAGTAGAGGGAAAAAAGGGATTCTGCAGGGGCTCTGTACTTAACTTATGGCCAAAGTTAGCCATAAACTTTTCGTAATTAAATTATTAGAGAGGCACCAAAGGAATCCTCTCCTAAGCCCTTCGGTTGTATAGTTCAATTACGTAGTTGTACTGTCTGAAGGGGAATAATTTTAGTGCAATTGTATTGTCCAAATACCTATTAAGACAATTTTGACAAGCAAGAATAGCTTTAACGACTGTAATGTAAAGATCTGAAATGACTGGTCGTTTGAGCTAGTTAAATAATTTTTATGCCTTTTAAATCTGTAAATTGCTTAAATGCCGTGGGGAAAGATCCTTATTATGTCGTATTTTTCGGAACACTACCCTTAAAAATTAAATAAAACATGTAAGTCATAGGAGTAACCATATTCCCATATACATTTACAAAACATAGGCTTAATGATACATGAATAAAAATTAGACTAATATAACAGTAGACAGGTTTCAAATTTAATGTATGTGACTTGTAAATCTTATTTTACATGAGGCCATATTTCTAACGAGCTCTTTTAATGAATCTCTCCCTTCCTGAATAAAATGTGTAAGCTTGAGTTATTACCTTCATATGCTGCTAACGATTACAGGCTGAGTGATACGGGACGTGAGACGGCATCCATCTTGGCTATCAAAGTGAAGTCCACCATTTTGGAATTGTTAGCATCTGGAATGTCGAGTTGGCGAATTTAGTCTTTATTCTTCTTGATTCTCGAACCTCATTCGCCAATCAACTTGTGAACCACCTAGCAGGTGAGGGTCTAAAGATCTTAATAGAACCTCGTATGGCATTTTAGCCACAAAGTCACCAACAGGCAGAACATTACCCAAATATTAACACGACAATTAATATTTCATTTCACGTAGAGCTCGCGACACGACGCGACGGTAAGTTCGTTAGGTCCGTGAAACCATCTAAATTAAGACTGTTTAACCTCTGTCTGGCTCCACTGCTTTCACGACCCTTATAAATTGACCTTAATTCAGAACGGTCAGATAAAATTAAGCTGTTATAATGTATCGATAATATACGATTGGCGTGAACACTGAACGTTTAATGAGGCTAACTTTATCACTCTCGATATCATGCGTTATTGGAAATTGTAGCTTAAATTTTTAATGGCAAACTCATTTAAAGTGCATTGTAAAGTCAAATTACTGCCACGTGCTGATCTCCAAATTCTGTTGACCTTCATCTGTGCCTAGCATGTGACAATAGGCCCGTTGTTGTTTCGGGGGGCCGAAAAATGTACCTAGCAACCAAAATGTGGTTGGTAGTACCTCTATTGTTTACCTATCAGCAAAAGAGAACGCCTTAGATATTCCGACAACGAGGTTGAAGCCACCGTAGACTAAAAAATACTTAAAATTCCATAAACACTTGAACGCTAAACTCTTAGAAAAATTAAATTAAAAATTTAAAAAACCCCCGTCACAAAAAACACCAAAAAGTTGAAAATAAATGAATAAATTTTAATTCAACGGTTGCCATGTCGGGGGACCGTAACTGGTTAAGTACTCCTTTATATCATAAGGTTTTTTGTGACGGGGGTTTTTTAAATTTTTAATTTAATTTTTATTTTATACTTTTTAAATTGATCTAATAGTCAAGCTCTTTCATTTGATACCCATATTGAGGGAATTATAAAGAAATATGTATTCCAACATGTTGTGGCGGCGGCCATCTTGGACCGATTTTTTTCAAACATAGCTAAGAACACTCCCGACTAATATACCTTTCAAGCAAAAAAAACTAAATCCAAATCGGTTCATCCGTTTGGGTGCTACGATGCCACAGACAGACACACACACACACACACACAGACACGTCAAACTTATAACACCCCGTCGTTTTTACGTCGGGGGTTAAAAATAGCAAAGCCTTGTAGAATACGAATCTCTTCAAAGACAAATGAATGAATACATTTATATTTAATTGTATTGTATGAATATATTGTATACGTTCTCGTTAGGGTTACAAACATACCTGTTCTTCGTCTTATCGTATAATCGCTTCGGTGATTATTCAGCGAGGTTTTGTTACCGCAATAAACACATTTGGCAGTCGTATTCAAATACTAGTGTTCTGTTACAACCTTCATCTGTGACTGATGTTTGTTTTACTTGTCTAAAATAGGCGAGAGTAATTAAGCTTGAAGACAACTGACTTCGTCGGTTCAATGATTTAGTTCGTAGTCTTAAATCGGTCTTTCTGCTTTAAGATGATGTATAAAGAGAAGACGCCTAGCCAGCCTTCAAGCTAAAAGAAAACACATTTACATTTTTAAATCTGTAAAATGATAAAACTGTATTCATGACATCTTATTGGAGTTGATAATACCCACATTTGAAGGGGTCAGGAAATTAAAGTCGGTTGTACTCAACAATTAGGTTTATTACAAAACACCTTTATACACAGTTTACTCTTATCACCTTCACTTTACAACTACTTCGTCCGTACACTTCAACAGCTTAAACATTAATGCCCGTCGCACTGCCGCGTGGTAACAAAATTAAATGTCGAACGGATGTTACGTCATATTTTATTAATATTTGAGAGAATTGTTCCTACCGGCCAGTGCGTCTATATTCTTACATTTACATATTAATTTTATTTAACAATTAGTCTAATTATTATCTCCATATCTTACGAGTTTAAACAGTAACAACCGGAAATCATATCGTAAACATAATATTATTGTAGGTTATTTTAAAAGAAGCTTACAGTCGGCCTTTCCTGGTGTTTTCACGTCTCGTGAATAAGATAGATTAAATAAAAAAATAAAAGAAAACCAGGCCTAAGAACTCATTCAATAATAATCTTCATATACAGTAATAATATTCAAACATTAGTGTATATCTATTTCACTGAATTGAATTATAATTCATTTTATATTTAATGCACTTACTAGAGCCTAAGATTGCGACCTCTCACAGTCACACTTGATCAATCAAATCGACATTCCTCCGACATACCACATGATCATTGTGGCCTCATCATATCCACAGCTAATCCAGCATGTCGGAGTTAACCAAGCAGTTACGTAAATACATTGAACCATTGTGGCCTCATTCATATCCACAGCTGGTCTAGTTTCTCAACGTATCTCTGACACACCGCATGATTATTGTGGCCTCATCATATCCACAGCTAATCCAGCATGTCGGAGTTAATCAAATAATTACGTCAATACATTGAATTGAACCATTGTGGCCTCATTCATATCCACAGCTGGTCTACGAGCAATTTGTAAATTTCCGACACACCATATGATTATTGTGGCCTCATCATATCCACAGCTAATCCAGCATGTCGGAGTTAACCAAACAATTACGTTAATATATATAACCATTGTGGCCTCATACATATCCACAGCTGGTTAAATTGCTTATAAATATTGCCTAATTGTTTACACACATGGACAATCCTGTATCTAAGTATATTAATTTAAATCACTACGTATATAATATTGATGACTTCAGATAATCTCTTAAGACTCTTACTACAATGAAATTCATGCATAACATTTTCTTAATTTACATTACGAATATTACGATAAACATGTACAGTTTTATTATATTATATAGTCCAAGCAATCAAAGATAGATCATTCATCATTATCTTCTTCAATATTTGATTCCGATTCATCATCACTATTCCTGTTAAATACAAGCCACGGGTGAATTTTATCGACCGAGAATATACCTGAAAAATTTCTGCTACCTTTACGCGATAATGGGGTATCAACAATTTTGTACCGATCGTTTTCTAAAACTTCCACTACTCTGTATGGACCACGAATTTTAGGAATTAGTTTCCGGCTATTACCAGTTGAAGGAACTTCTCTTTCTACGCGAACCAAATCTCCTACTTTATATGCTACCTTCTTCCTACTTTTATCATATCTCTCCTTTTGTTCCAGCTGTTTTTGTACGATATGTTCAGTTATTTCTCCTCTAATTTCCTCAATACTTTTGTTTGACTCTTCAGCCTCTTCTTCTAAATTTAAATTAAGAATGGAATTTGACGTACCTACAGGGTTAACTCCAAATAGACCTTGGGCAGGTGTTTTACCAGTTCCCTTGTTTAAAGTGTTGTTAAGTGCCCATTGAATCTCTGAAACACTATCATCCCAGATATTTTCAGACTTTCCATGATTGGTGGCGGATAAAGCCGCTAAAATTGTTCGATTATAGCGCTCTACTTGACCATTTGCGCGAGGTGTAGCTACAGCATTCATAATATGCTTAACTCCCAAAGAATGTAAATAGTTTTTGAATTCATGAGACGTAAATGAGGTTCCTCTATCCGATATTACTCTAATAGGAACGCCAAAAGTATGAAAGTAATTTTTCATAACAGCTATGGAATGTATAGATTTTGTGCTTTTTACAGGTGCAAGTATAATAAATTTGGTGAAAGCTTCTACAATTACGAGAATGTAACAGTTTTTCTTCCTACTACGAACAAACGGACCCAAATGGTCTATATGTACCGTATGAAAGGGGCGATCTACTTTTGGAATGGGGTGAAGTTCACCTGCCCTTTTGCCTGCTGGCACTTTAGTGTGGGCACATTCTAAACATGACTGCACATACTTCTTTATAAATTTCCTCATTTTAGCAAACCAAAACTGCGACTTAATCTTATTATACGTTTTATCAAATGCAAAGTGTCCCAAATCATCATGATTGGACTTTAAAATTTGCCATCGAACCCCTTTTGGTACAACCCAACGTTCCCCCTCATCAGTTTTTCTATATAATAACCCCCTTTTAATGACAAAATTATTTTTAATCTCTACAATATTACTTGTGTTTTCGTTATTTAATATGTTAACAATTCGCTGGAGTTCCGGATCATTTTGTTGTACCGTGATTACCCAATTAGTATCAACAACTTTTACTTCTAGTGATATGGGTTCGTTGGTCAACGGATTTCGACTGAGAGCGTCGACATGCGACATAGCTGTGCCAGGTTTATATTGGATATTAAAGTCGTATTCCTGTATTACATTCCACCATCGAGCGACTCTAGGTAAAACATCTCTTTTTTCAAAGGTTGCCCTTAGGGAGTTGCAGTCCGTAACGATGGTAAAAGGTATACCTATGAGATACACTCTAAACCTGTGCAGAGATGCGACTACAGCTAAGGTCTCTAAATCATACGACGAAAACAGACCTTCTTCTGGAGAAGTTTGCCTGCTATAATAAGCGACAGCATTAAATGGAGAATCTTTACTAGGCCTTTGTAATAGAATCCCAGCAACACCTATTTTGGACGCATCGGTATGTAATTGAGTTTCATATGATGAATTATAGAATGCTAGAATAGGACGCTTTACTAGTTCTCTTTTCAGAGTTATAAAAGAATTCTCTTCCGCATCATTCCAGTGCCATTGGGCATCCTTTTTTTAGTAGACTTGTAAGAGGTCTGGCAATAGCAGAGAACCCTCTTATAAATCTTCTAAAAAAACTAGCAAGACCTACAAACTGTCTTATTTTATGTTGATCAGTTGGCCGTGGAAAGGCTTCAACTGCCTGTATTTTTGATCTGCCAGGTCTAATACCATTTTCGCTAACTTCAAATCCCAGATAATCGATAGATTGCATCAAAAAATTACATTTAGATAATTTTAACGTTAAGCCTGAACGACGGAATAATTCCAAGGTATCTTTTAGCGTCTTAAAACCAGATTCCACAGATCTAGATGGGATGATAATATCATCCATGTACGCGAAAGCTTCTTTGAATCTTGCATTACCCAAAATATTATTAATGGCTTTTTGAAAAGTAGATGGAGCATTAACTAAACCAAAGGGCATACGATTGAATTCGTAATGCCCATCTGGTGTTACAAATGCTGTCAAGTGTCTGGATGACTCTGACATTTGCAATTGATAATACCCAGATGCCAGGTCCAATGAAGTATAGTATTTAAAACCCGATAAACTATCCAACTGGTCATCTATTCTAGGAAGAGGATAATGGACCTTGATAGTTTTCTTATTTAAGGCCCGATAATCATTGCATAAGCGATAATCTCCCGTTTTCTTTTTCACTAGAATTATAGGTGATGCATATTCAGAAGAAGATTGTCTAATAATCCCAGAATGTTCAAGCTCTTGAACCATTTCACGAACTACTTCTCGTTCTTTTAGAGGCATCCTATAGGGCCTATATACAACAGGGGTACTATCATTTAGTTTTATGTCCATCTCAGTTCCAATCATACAACCTAGTTCTCTGGTTGAGAATGAGAAACAATCGCGATATTCATTTAGTAGTTCAACTAATTTGACTAAATCGTGATCGGATATATTACTGTTCATATTAACCATATTTGTCTCAATAATGCTGACATTGGACAAATCAGATTTCGTAATTTTATTTATTAACTGTGGTTTTATTTCAACCAATGGCATGGCACGAGATATCAAGACACCTTTACCAATTTCAAAGCCTTGATCATCTAAAGTTTTCACTAATAGTTTTCCTTGGCCTTCAGTTAATCTCATGACAATTGGTATTATCTCATATCCCTTAAGGGGTCTCTGGCAAATACTAGAGTCTATAAATATATTTCCATCGTAAGTGGGACTGGAATGGACACAAACTTCAGTATAACCTTTAATAGCTACAGATTCGTTGGTGAATAACGATACGCTGTCTAGATTTGTAACCTTTTGAGTGATATACAACTTATCTACAGTTTTATAAACTACAATGTGTTTTTGTTCTGTAAACGTCTGACCTATCATCAAAGGCACTTGCAAGTATTGATCAGATACTATTAATACATCTACGTGTGCTTTAGCCGAATCTACTTGAAGTTCAAGAGTACATTTCCCCAAACAACCTACTACTGAGTTCCCAAAACCCTTTAATACTGGTAAATCATCGTATGAAACAGTCTGAACTATTTCCTTAGCGCTAGATTCTTGAATCATTGTACACTGACTGCCGAAATCTATGTACGAGTCAATGGCTATCCCATTTAGTTTAGCTTTCTTAAAGAATTTAGAGTCACAATTGGCTTGTTCTAATGATATCTGTAGAATTTTATTTTTCACCGCGGATTCCTGTTTAGCATTACACTCATTACTTAAATGACCAACTTTACGACAGTTATCACACCGTTTGATTGCTTGTTTACATTTGTAATAGGAATGTCCTTCTTCGCCACAATTAAAACATTTTATGGTAGTATTATTCGTTTCAGTGCCACTACCTTTGATAAACTTCGATCGTTTGTTGTCAGAATTGCCTGCATGCGACTCATTGGATCGATGTGGTCCATTAAATCGTTCTGTGCGCCTAGAAATTTTGACGTTTCTAAGATATACGAGTAATTTATCAGGCTCAGTAAACTGAGCTGCTTCTGCACTTGTCCGTATTGATCTATCTTCAATACCAAACAGAATGCAATCGATAGCGTTTTTACCACTAATATTGCACCGATTCAATAGTACCATTTTCTGA
This sequence comes from Eilema sororculum, assembly GCA_914829495.1. Classification (NCBI taxonomy): domain Eukaryota; kingdom Metazoa; phylum Arthropoda; class Insecta; order Lepidoptera; family Erebidae; genus Eilema; species Eilema sororculum. The sequence continues at coordinate 5,646,172 of OU618545.1, read as the reverse complement.
TAATAATACTCTTCGAAAGGTTCACCAAATCGAGCCTTGCATGCAAGCATTTCGGTCAACAATTGTCCATAATTTTCGTCGCTAGGGAAAGCCAGCCTTAATTTATCCTGCCATTCACTCCATGTAAAAAGTAAACTTGGTAGCCCTTGATACCATTTTTCTGCTAATCCAACTAATTTAGGAAGAGCATAATGAATTGTTTGTCTCTGAGACCAACTATAAATCTTTGCACATTCATTTACTTTTGAAATCCACATGTCTATTGTTTGATTGCGTTTACTAGGGTTAAACTCTGGTATAACGTTCATGGTACGATAACGTTCGGCTCTCCCATCACTACGAAGTAATTGCACTAAATCTTTAAATATGCCTACGAGATTATTAGAATCGGATTGAGAGCTTACTTGTGGGGGTGGTACACAAGTGTCACCTTCACAGGTCGATGCGCGTCGGCTCGAAGCACCAGCAGGTATAGTTGTAGTGTCCATTACATTCGTCTGTCGAGGTACCATTCCGGAATCAGCAGCAGTACTAGTCCGTGGAGTGCCTTGACTAGCAGTATTATCAACAGGGGTGATAGCCGGTGTGACATTTTCACGAGATCTGGCCCGCCTCGACCTTTTGTGATGGCGTAGTCTTCGTCGTGACCGAGATCCTTTATGCCGCTTATTAGATCTTCTGATTGATCTTTCAGAAGATGTCCGAGACTCACTGCCGCTTGTACAGTTTGAATTTCCTCGGCGTCTACGTCTACCTCTTTCTTTTTCCATCGCAATGTTAGAATTGTACACTGAAAATATAAAATACAACCAGTAACTGTTGTTTAAATACCTTCAAAATAAAATAGAAAACTTTGGTAATGACTGTTAGCGATTTCAAAATAATATGTAACCACTACTTCTGGAGACTAATATTATAACAATTATGGATAATTTGTGGTTCTATAAGTATTTTTTTTTATTAAATCATTATTAGAGATTATCTACTTTTAACACAATGTATATAAGATTCGACTAGAATTTAGAAAGATTAAAATGTAATAAACAAAGGACAGTTTTCAAAATATTAAAAAAAAATACAATAAGCGAGGGTAAAATAAATACAGAAGAAGAAAGAGAAAAAAAAAAAAAGTTAACATAAGGGTTCATTGTTATTTTCAGGAGTTCCCACAAAATAAATCGCGATTGAACCCGTTGAAAAGGATTTTTATTTAAATTAGTGTTAATTTTATACGAACAAAAAAAAGAACCAACATTCAATACTAATAGTTGATTAATTTATAACTACCTACTGTTAATTAATTATATGTAGTTTTAAAACTTTGATTAGGTTTCTCTTGTGATTAAAATAACTTATTGAATTACCTTTATTTGTGGACGTCCAGTTATGCTTCAAGGCAAGGAGCCTCAAAGATATCCCAATTCTGACCTTTGAAGGGGTCAGGAAATTAAAGTCGGTTGTACTCAACAATTAGGTTTATTACAAAACACCTTTATACACAGTTTACTCTTATCACCTTCACTTTACAACTACTTCGTCCGTACACTTCAACAGCTTAAACATTAATGCCCGTCGCACTGCCGGTGGTAACAAAATTAAATGTCGAACGGATGTTACGTCATATTTTATTAATATTTGAGAGAATTGTTCCTACCGGCCAGTGCGTCTATATTCTTACATTTACATATTAATTTTATTTAACAATTAGTCTAATTATTATCTCCATATCTTACGAGTTTAAACAGTAACAACCGGAAATCATATCGTAAACATAATATTATTGTAGGTTATTTTAAAAGAAGCTTACACACATTTATCTTTTCATTTGCTACGATCTTGACTTTCATTGCTTGCTTCTTTTACTATCGTAACTGCTTTTAGACTTGTTCGATAGTTGTAGGAACTCGTGACTTGCCCTTTCCTTCAATGATCGTTGATATGATTGCGCAGATAGCCGTATCTGCGCAATCAACTCGTTACAACCTTCATCTGTGACTGATGTTTGTTTTACTTGTCTAAAATAGGCGAGAGTAATTAAGCTTGAAGACAACTGACTTCGTCGGTTCAATGGTTTAGTTCGTAGTCTTAAATCGGTCTTTCTGCTTTAAGATGATGTATAAAGAGAAGACGCCTAGCCAGCCTTCAAGCTAAAAGAAAACACATTTACATTTTTAAATCTGTAAAATGATAAAACTGTATTCATGACATCTTATTGGAGTTGATAATACCCACATTTATCTTTTCATTTGCTACGATCTTGACTTTCATTGCTTGCTTCTTTTACTATCGTAACTGCTTTTAGACTTGTTCGATAGTTGTAGGAACTCGTGACTTGCCCTTTCCTTCAATGATCGTTGATATGATTGCGCAGATACGGCTTACTGAGTTATGCATTCATCCTAACTTCAAAAATCTGTTTCATCAGTCATCTTTCGTACATCCTTTTTTCGATTTTTTATTTTAGTCATTATAACTTCTACCATACTATAACATACTATTTTCATGTACTATACAACAGCTTATCCAAGGTCTCAGAACTCCTTACAGATATTTGATAAGTTTCATAATAGCAAGTAAGCGAAGCTGAGCTAAGATGTAAATCTTTGCCAGTAGAAACGCAGCGATATTACACATTTTGCCTTCAGTCACAGCGGTGTTCTACAGTAGTTAAAACTTGGTCTGGGGAGTGGGGATTATACGTCCAGTACCTCGACTCTGCTATTACCTACGTAATAATTAAGTTCTGAATGTATTTTAGTTGTTACAAATATATTGATACAGTTTGGTCTAGCTAGCTCATAATTAATTTCGACGGAAACCTCTAGGCCTCTGAAGTAGGTTTCGTCGACATTATTGATACTTAGGTATTTCATTAAATTTATATATTGTAAATATTTTATTGCTTTATTACACGCATAGCCTCAAATTCTTTGTATCCAAGGCAAAACGTTTACTGTGATGATCTGTATCAGAGATCATATCAGAAAACTATGAAAAATATGAATTTATTATTTATATAATTTGTATTTTTATCCGATACCATTTAATTTGGTTCAAAAATTTTATAAATTTTATTATTACCCACAAATTGAATAGTTTTACTAATATTACACATGTTATCATATCATCCTATTACTTTGTACGCTGTGTGAAATTAACAGACAGCCTCTGTGGCGTCGCGGTAGTGAACGCGACTGCCACGCAGGAGGCGCGGGTTCGATTCCCGCTCAGTGCAAATATTTGTATGCATGAATATGGCTATTTGCATTGTTCTGGGTGGTTCTATATATAATATGTATGTATTTACAAAAAAAAGTATATAAGTATGTTTATCCGCATTCTAGATGCCATAACACAAGCTATAAAAGCTTACCATGGGTCTAGATAGCGTTGGGTAGAATGTTGTAGAATATTTATTTTATTTATTTATTTATTACATTCCAGTTATCATTTCAACTAAACCTTGCTCTGATCTTGAAAAACGAAGAGAGTTTGCTTTTACCATTTCTTAAATCCTTCCTTATACCTAGGCACATGAGAAAGTTTTATAACTATATTTCTGAATATACTCGTGCTTAATGAAAGTAAAATATATTTATATTCTCAACTTACATTGCTGTTTCCTCCCTAGAGGAAAATATATAAGCTTACACATCTCTCAATGTAATGCGGGTGATTCATATCTTACACAGAAAACTACATATAAAACGTAAAATGGTTGCTTTCAACAAGAACAATAAATTCTAAGAGGAGTTCGTAAGTATTGTTTACTTTTATGGAACTTTTGGAGTGGCAACTCCTTCAAATAATGGTCGAATTATATGATTTAAAATAGGTGATGAAGTAAATTATAAAAATAATATAATGCTTGTTAAGGATATCGAAACCAATGGCGCTATTTATGAAATAACAGGTAAAATTAACACATTAATAGAGCAAAGGGCAACCCAGCAAGGCGATCGACCCTTAGGCGCACGTAATGTCAATCAGATCAATGACATTTTCAGGAAAGGCCAAGTCAAGAGTACTCGTTACCGGCGAGCATGTATGACATGAAAAAAGTAGAAGAAGCGAAAGGTGTATGTTGTGAGGAAACCCCAATGCGAAATATTCGCGCTTGTATGCATGTGTGAGTACCTATATAGGTAAAGATAATAATGTATTGAATGAATTTTTACAGCAATAAGTATACTAACTATACAAATCGAATACATAGGGAAAAAGAAGAATCATCTCGGGCGGGACTCGCAGTCTTTCCCATACAAGGGGAATGCCTTGACCAATTCGGCTACCGAGACACGCCCGATGTGATTCAAATTTCACTTCTTATACGTCTTTAAGGCGACAGTGGAGTCATGTACCGATTTTCTTACGAACTATCGGAATCAATGAATGATGTTACAATCATTTTTAAACATTGATTTTTAATAACTCCGCCCAAACAATTTAAAGAATTTTTACAGCATTAAGTATGCTAACTATGCGAATCGAATACATAGGGAAAAAGAAGAATCATCTCGGGCAGGACTCGAACCCGCAGTCTTTCCCTTACAGGGGGAATGCCTTGACCAATTCGGCTTCGTCCCGCCCGAGATGATTCTTCTTTTCTCATTACTATTATTGTGTGTTGTCTAATTCCCTATGTATTCGATTTGTATACGCACGCCCGGTGTCTCGGTAGCTGAATTGGTCTAGGCATTTCCCCTGTAAGGGAAAGACTGAGGGTTCGCGTCCCGCCCGAGATGATTCTTCTTTTTCCCTATGTATTCGAAAGATAATGTATTCATATTCCAGGCTATTCCACACAAAAACAGCTGTTTATTGCGAAATTGAGATAGTTTTGCTCTCTATAGTTTCGTGTTTCGTCATTGGTGTGACGGTTTATCTAATTCATGTGGCCGGCAGTTTTTTACCTTCGTAGCATAAATAATATTCCATAAATATAAGATAATATTAAGAAACATAATATGTTTTTACTTGGCAGTATACAGGCATATAGGTGTAGTTATGTATTAGTGTAATTACCCTGTCTCACGCTAGAATTCGAGACAATCACGTAATTTAAATCATTAAAGGACGAAGGTAAACAACTTCTTGCAACACAATAATATTACAACGTTACGCGAACTCAGGACACGTTACTGCAATGTTTTAGCTCAACAAATTATAAAGTCTTGTAAAGTTTTAATTACTTCTCCAAAGTTGTGTTATGATTGTTGACATACGATGATGGTAGACAAGAATGACTTAATTGTATTAGTCTTGTAAGAAAACTAATTAAAATGTGTCTGCGGTGACGTCACTGATGATGAAGAATAAACCATTCAAATATTTACAAAGAAGTTATTTGATCTAGATGATGATGAACTATTTGCCAATAAAGTAATAGTAGTTCAAAAAGCTGAAAGTAATATTGGCGCATAAGAAAATACAAATTCGTATCAAACTAAAAAGTTGAATAGAAGCAAAGACAATACATGTAATATTACGTATCTGATTAAGTTTAAATATTAGAAAAAAGCAATTTACAAAACCAGAATTCCTGCAAGCAAATTGTCAGGTCTTGGAATCATGACACAATGTAACCTAATGAGATTTTTTGCAAATGTCTGAGGCAAATTAGCTAAGCATTCATAATTTGCCATCTGTACTGTACCCTAGAAAATGCTTTCGATCGAGCTACAGAATTCAGGCCATACTCCGTAGGAGACATTAAAATCTCATCTTAATGTGTCTTCAAAGTGCCCGTTGCACGTAAATTCGTTTAGCAGACAACTTTGCATGTTAACCTTTTACCAAGCGATAAAATAATATTGCTGTCAGCACCGCCAAGGGGACAGTATTGCTCTTTGGATGACAAACTTAACCATTTCAAGGCTCCCCTAATTACCCACCATCTCATGAATCATGTTTATCACCCTCATTAAGTCATTAGGTGAACTTTTCAGATTCCCTGAATTTCTAGCTGCGAGATTTCGTATTAGGGTTCAAAATTGTTTTAAGATACTTCAAACAATAAGGTATGTTAATAGGGTATTATTTTTTGACAGATTGTATTGCTTAGTGGCCCTTAGCTTCTGATTAATGAGAGTAATTTTGGGAACGCGAGGTTTCCTTTTTGACTTGGAAATGAAATTGGAGCTTTATATTATAACCGTATATTTTCTGTCTAAGATAAGTATGAAAGCGGATCTCATGAACTGTCTGGCAACTAGCCACTGCCGATTTCTAAACCTCACATTTTAGGTAAAGCGGCTTTTAGGATCTACATCGCCCTAATTTTTCCCTTTCTAAAACTTCACTTCTCCAATTTTATTCACGTCATAATAATGGTATAAAAGTGCTATTGAGAAACAGGTATCAAGTTAATAAACAGTTTTAGTATAAGACGCTGTCTGTTGGACACCTACAGACAGAACAAAACCACCCTACTTAAACTGGACCCGAATGAGGCTTATACAGATCCTGTACTGAAAATAGAATCCTTATTCATGATTATTAAGTCTGTAACCCTAAAATGCCAGGCAGGGGTTTAATATTCATAAATTATCTAAATGTTGTCATTCCTACCTAGTAGGTGATTCTGTTTGGAGGTAAATGTGAGGTCTTTAGAGGCTGTTGGTAATGAGAGAGAAATGCTTTCTTACGAGTTACTAAAGTTAGTGAATGTTCATTTTGCTCACGCGTTGCTCCGGCTTACTTGGATGTTTGATGTGGTTAGAAAAGTTTATAATTTAATATTCTCAGTAGTTACCTGTTTGGTAACTTGTGTCAAGAACATTGAATCCAAAATTGAATATAGACCAATTTTGGATTCATTGATGTTCTTAATAGTATAAAAGTATGTTATTTAGTCCAAGCACAGGAATAGATAGAATTTCATCTATCAGAAGGTAGTATTTCTTTCACCGGTTAAGGTTCTTATTCAGGATGCAATATATAAATTCATCCTTGTTTATTTATTCGCTTTTTAAGAATATTGAAAAATGCCCATCTTGGGTTTTTTAATATTATGTCCCTACAATAAGACCTTTAATTCAATGGTGGATATAATTTCGTTATTACGTGACACATTAAGCACTCCACCTCATTTCCGTATTTCCTAAGGGAGACTTAAAATTTCCACGTATCAAGTGGTACAAAATGTTTTTATTTCTCAATGCACGTTGTTTTTCATACCTTTTTTAATTATAAGACAAGGTAAAGCATCTCACGCGTAAGTCAATCATAAAATAAAAGTTTTAATTAAAAAGGACTTCAGCTCTCAAACTTCTGAAGAAAATTTAAGAACTTACGTACCGCTTGTAGGTATTTTTGAAATACTATATATTGCCTTTAACTTGTTTCAAATGAATGTAAACATTTTGTATATTACACAACACAAATTTTGTATATTTACCTTAGATACGTCTACAAAATATTTTTACCGCATATCAAATAAATATTTTATAGCTTCCACAAGCGGTGACCTACTTATTTCATTTAAAGTCAAAGCGTACGTAATAAAAATTCCAAAACAATGGAACGAACTCGGCAAGATCTCGCAAGTGTCTGTATACCTATGCACATAATGATTCATCGAGGTACCTGTTACTACAATCACTATGCTCGTGCTGTAACATTCCGTACGTTGCACGTTGGACCTTGAATGTACTGACATAATTGTTTAATGCACTTAGGTACTGCAAATAAATGGATTCGCAAATGTTGTACAAAATAATGACAACGTATAAACATACGTTTTTCATGTTACTCTGCTGATGGACTTTTAATTTGTTAAAATAATGTTCTGTAAAATAAAACCTGCCTATTATTCATTCACAAATGTAAATTACATAGTTTAATATTTGTGCGAACATTCTCACAAATGCTGAACCTCATACATCCACATGGATGTATGAGTTTCTACAAGTCTTTTGGGTCTAAAGAACTTCTATTAGCAGAAGTAGCTAATATAGTACGCATGGGCTTCGGGTCTAAAGAACTTCTATTAGCAGAAGTAGCTATATAGTACAGATGGGCTTCTGGCATATTTTTTGATCTCGCTAATTATAACATCACCATGAAATAGAGGACCACCATTCTAGATAGCATTAATCATTGTGGACATGGACTTCATTCTTGATATTTTACTTGAGCTTACCAGCAGGCTAGTGGTGAAGACATTAACATACCTTACATTTGAAAAAACCTCGGTCTGAAAATCATAATTGGCTTAATTTTGAAAGAAAAGAAAGTTAAGTTAAAGTTAATAAAGGGATTGGGTTATTTACTTTGTGCATTCCAAAGCCACATGACAAATATCCTGATACCTTTATAATAATGTAAGTTACTATTATAGTTTAAATACCAGTGCCTACTCCATCGTATCCCTATATTCCTTATATTATGATAGTCACGTCACACACGTCTCTCTAGCATTATCAGTGTTATATCATTCAGTTTCAACAGCGCAGAACTCGTACATTTTGGTTATAAGCTATGACTCCCTAAGTTCCAAGATCAATATTCGCCATAAACTTTGGTATAGCAGCTTGCGTTATTGTGACACGTGTACTCCCAGAAGATACAAGAGAATTTATTTTTGTTCTGCCTGTTGTTTATTCCATATAGGTCGTCAATAAACTTTTTCTAAGAAGCTATTGATTTAGTAGCGTTTTGGTCATAATCTATAGCCGAACCTCGCGTTTATATCAATATACGAGTATGATACTTGTGTACTCCACGTTCTATTCAATGCCTTCAGGAATCGTTTACACGAAGAATTTATACAAGCCCTGTAATTTCTTTTTCTTGAAATTTGTTTCATAATCCACAAATTATGGATTATATGGATCTCTACCGCAATCTTTGAGACCAGAATCAGCCTTACCTGTAAATTGCACACCTGCTGATTGATGGACGGCTTTCCTCTCGGAGTTGGTGGAGTCAGGTGGCTGTCACTCTCATAAAATATTACAGAAAACAATCCTACTAATATTGTAAACGCGAAAGTTTGTGAGTATAGTTGGATGTTTGTTACTCTTCCACGTAAAAACTACTGAATGGATTTTCATGAAACTTTACAATAATATAGCTTATACATCTGAATAACACATAGGCTAAATATCATCACGGTACTACTCAAAGGAACGGAGCAGTAATCACGTGGGTGGAGCCGCGGGCGAAAGCTAGCAATGCGTAAGCATGAGAGCGCACCCGGGCTTCAAAGTGCAAGATTTAAATGCAAAAGGGATTGGCACCCAATTGACGAGGGATAAGACCCTACTAGTCGAACGTTCGGGATACCTACAATATTTTTACGCCAAAATTTCTTACAGAACGTTTAGTTCAGGACAGCTGTATGTACATGGAAGGTCGTTCCTCTAATTTTCAAATTCACTGTAATGTAGAAGGTCCAAACATAGCATACAATACAGGTATATCATACACAATACAACAACAAATGACGGAGCTAAAATACAATGTTAATGAAAAAACGCTAACTATAGGCGATTATGATAGGTTTGTGACCAACACACCATGCTTGCAAATTATGTTGCGACATTCGGACAATGGCACTTGTGAAGCATACATTGACACTTATATACCGTAATTACGGCCTCGACCTATATCATTATAATCAAGCTAGTGCATGCACTTCATATTGTGCATACACATCGAAGATTTTGTGTTGGTTTTTGTTCAAAATAGAAACAAAATAAGAGGCTAAATGTTTAGTTAGGTACTGTGTAGGACGGTGAGCCTTGGATTTTATTCAAATCTTCAGAATCAAAGTCTAAAATGTTATATTCTGTATCACCATCACTAGTCACAACATTTAGAAAAATGATTGATGTTGTATAGACTATATTAAAAGGACTAGTGAACGATAAAAGTCCGGTAAGATACCCAGCGGGCTTTTCTTTGATTTATTTACAAACACATGTTGAATTTTATTATTCTAGTAAAAATGTTTTGTTTGAGTAGCGTAGTAGATTAAACAGCTCATTTTTAAGTTTGTTTATCATCTTAATTTCACGGTTCTCACATGTAATTGTCTAAACGATTTAACACATCGGAATTTTGTAGTCTAGGTAATACGCAAATTCTCAAATCGATTTCGGTATAACATTGAATATTTACCATGAAGCAAAACGTTTATAACATAACCTTGCTTTTATTGTTTACCTTTTTTATTGAAGTTTTATACAAAACTGCAGACAAAGCTAGTAAAAGCTAGCAACCATATATTTATAGTTAGTGACAAAGCAGTGCGGTTGTGTCAAGGTCTCTACACTTCCAATTGGTGGGCTCGGCGCTGCAAGGCGCAGTCAATTGAATGGCGGGATGCAATAATAGTTTTATTAGCTAACCTTTCGTTGGGATTGTTTTTTGATACTGGATTGATTGTTTGTGGATCTATTCTGGATTCTGGATAACAAGAGACAAAAAAATCTTGTCTTGGTAAAACTCTACCTCCAAACAGCACTATTCTATTAAAATCTTAATTCAGTATAACGTCAATGGGTTCAAAATTTAATATTAGTGAAATATTGAATTAGACGTTACTTGGTTGATCAATATGAAGAGAATTTTGGACTTTCGAAAATCGATATTTGTTATGTGGCTGTTTGTGTGAGTTATAAATGCAGTCATACTCTATTACAAAACTATAATCTCACGTTTTCTGATCCGCATACGGTGAAATAAACATGGCATATGTAAACTGGATCTAGGAAAATACACGCTCGTGTTCAATGAAGAGTCTGTAATATTAATTCGATATATATAATTCAAAGCATTTGAATCACAGTTTCGATCTTATCCAACAAATGGGCTTAAAGTTCATGCACTGAATATTGAACGCAATCAGCGGGATCGCAAAGACCTGAAGGCTCATGGAAGTTAAATATACTATAGAACAGGCTGGACATTTCAAATTCATACTATTTATTCAGTATAAATTACGTATATAATGCAAATAGGCAATTATTATCAAAGTAAATGACTATTTTTCTTTAAAATTGAAACCAGTATTTGCAATGTGTAATAATAAATAGTTTTTTTCTCATCAAAAGTTTTTCCTATCTCAAAATTCAAACATTATGTCAAAGGCAAACATGCGACCATGTCTTGCGGCAACCGACAGGCTTCGTGGGTAAGAAATGAATGGCATTGGCGCCCCCGCCGGATCCAGTTAGAAGGGATTGGCTCAAGAAGCTCTGGCTTGACGTCGTGGAGGGTGACATGCGTGCAAATAGTCTCACTTTGGACGCCCAAGATCGTGCGAAGTGTAGGAGTAAGAGCTGGAAGGCGGACCCTGAGCTTCGAGGGTACCTTGGCCCTGGGCTGTAATCAGGTTAATACGTCTTAATAAAGTTGATGAATGTCTAAAATACTTAACGCGCCTAAACAAGTTTTCAATTCAATAAATTTAAGTAGATACCTACATGAATTTCATTTACACTCACAACAGAAATTTATTTTTAAACAGTCGAGTGATTTTTGATAGTCATAGTTTCTATTAAACGCTCAAATTAACTTAGTGAATTTTCCTAGAACCAATTTATTATAACGATAATACCTTTTATGTTTGCATGTACCATTAAAAGGTCAAATATAAATTATACCCCATAGCGCGGTTATGGCTAGCTTGCTAACGATATACGACCTTTATTTCTTAACGATTATTAGCGGCCATAACGTGTTTGTCTGAAAAGGATAATATAGAAGTAATATGGAAATAAAAACTGAGTTTAAACATGTATATTCTTTAGCTTACTTCGTTACTACATCAACTTTTGTCCCTACAAACTTCACAAGTTTTCTTGTCTATTATTTCATCGCTAGTACAGTTGAATCTACAACTTCTATGCAATGGATCTTTTGAAGAACACGGTCCAGTCTCCAACTCCTTTTACTTCACTTCTCAAAGTATTAATTATTTTTACATCATTGTTAGTCTTTTAAGATTGTTCGTACCCTTCTTGGGTCTACTTCCAGCTGGACATTATTTGTTACTCATGTATCGAGCAGGTGGTCACAGCAAGACATAGCTTCACCAGGACAATTCGCGTGCTATAGAGTTTTTCTGCAATATTACGGGCATAAGGACATAATTTATCTTGTAAGAATTCCTGTACCAAACACGATAGCGGTTATTAATAATATATGATGGACTGGACAATTAATCATTAACACTCCGTATGTGCCCAAATTTCAAAGACATTGCGTATTCTGTTTGTGTTCGCCTTCTTCCTTGTAAGGCATTAGAAAACAAAGGACCCTCTCCAAGTGCCAATTCCATATATTTTTAATAGGAACATTGACCTGGTTTAAGGGGTGATACCTAAAATAAATATCTTGACTGTGATGTCTCGAATGGTCAGAACTAGCTATGTATATCGGTTTTAATGCGTTAATTTTTTCGCTTTAAAAAGTAACCTATAACTAATCTTTTATATATTTGTTAATCCATACTTAATATAATAAATGCGAAAGTAACTCTGTCTGTCTATCTGTATTTACGCTTTCACGCCTAAAACACCAAACCGATTTTGATAAAATTTGGTATAGGGGTAGATTAGACCATGAGAAAGGATATAGGCTGTGCTTGGTCGCGATAACCGACATTCAAGCGGGCCGACCCACGGGCAAAAGCTAGTTCAATTATAAATTTCACATTTTTAGGTCGTCTAACCATTTTTAGGTTAAGTACCTATAACAAACATAACAACTCATACAAACACACGCGCACGCACACACTTTCGCGTTCCATTTAATGTTGCGAGGGGAGCAAGTGAAGCGTCGCCATTCTGGTAGTTGCCCAATTAGGTAGTTTGAAGAGAAAAACACAATTTAATAACAACACATATCAATGGTAGCGTACTGTGACTTATAGTTGATCTAAAGTGAAAGAGTAGTAAGTCGAGCCAACCGATTTGTGACCGATAACACGTAATTTATACAATACTTTCGGACCAAAATTAATGCACGTTGACGTCGAAAGTAATATCAAAAATAAAGAAACGATTTATTTTGATCACCATTATTAACCTTGACCATAATGTGTAGCCAACTTTAACAGCATAAATAAGGACGTGAATAACGCAAAGAAATTCTTGAAGTAATATATTCACAGACTTCGAAGTTCTTCTAACATAAAAAGTACTTTGTAAATAAAATACTTACGTTTTCTAATAAAATCGTGAGTGCAAAATTCATGAACGTGAACTTCTAAAGCCGCGGAGACTGAATCAAAAATGATACGAAGGATTTATTTTCTTACTTCTAAAAGGCTTTCTCTGACTATTACATGTTGAGTACGTTTGCATGTTGGTCTTGAAATATTTGTTTTATAAAGGTTTTTTGTAGCTTATGTGTACATTTCGTGGAGAAGTCAAAGTTATTTTAGGCTTCTGATCCCTCTGGGCTTAACATAACGTGTGTGATTTTAGCTTTGTGACCAGTCAGTTATCTATTTGTTCTTATATAAGAACATTAAAAACAATAATTTGAATTATATTTATATCTTGCGTTACAGTGTCATCAATTATCATCATCATTACAGCGTTTGTCGCTGTAGTGTGTCGCATTTCGGAGTCCGACCCTTGCTTGTAGTTTTTACTCCTCCAAAGTTCTCCAATTTATCCTAAACTGAAATTAGCAATCTTTTCATCTGATTTCTCTCATTCAATATCCAGACATTCAGAGCTGCAAGAGTCACGCGAACAATTCCATCTCAAATGAAACAGCTCGTGCCCCTTTTTTGTTGTACAATAAAGAATTAAAACCAATATTATTTCTCTTTTCAAACAACGGGTTCTTAAAATTTTCCTTTTCATGTTTTAAAAAAGGCATCTCTCGATTCCATTAAATTAAAAACAACCACTTTAGAATTTATTAGCTCTTAAAATGACTGCTTTTAATCTTTAGACTTCATTCACAATTTTCTACCTAGGGGGTGAATTAACTTGACGAGCCATAAATAAAATGGAAACATAAATATTTAAAAACTTTTCAGTGGTATATTTATTTTCATATAAGCGCTTTGCTCTGACAAGTTGTGTCAGCATAATTTGCACAGTGCTTGCTTTGCAAATGACAGCATTTTAAATTGTACCTCCTGTTGAGTCTTTGCTTATTTTTTGCTTGTTATAATGAAGTGTCATTAAATTGTAATTTGTCTGGAAATAATATAGTAATTCTGCTGAATTTGCTTGTGTACGAGTATTGTTGTGTCTCATAATTACGTCACAGCACTTATGTACGAAATCTAGTTCAGTGTGCATAGTTCAGTATAGTACGGACTTACGAAGTAGTTTAGTACCTTTCTTCCCATCACGAAGTTTGTTGATATGTGCCCATTTGTAGCAACATTACCATGAAACCAATGTCAACTTTGATTCTCATGAACATTTGTACTCCCAAAAAGGAGATGAAGCAATTTTATTTGCGCAATAAGCGTCCTTAAGTCATCTTGATGCGACAAATATGTTTAGCTTTTAGACAAATGCACTAAATATTTTGTGATGCCTGAGAACATACAAAGTGTATGTTTTATATTTCAATGTGATGATGACAATATCTAATTAATCACGTGAGCGATTTCACCTTGCGAGAACCAATACTTTATTTTGAGCTTTTAAATTAAATTAGTTTTTTTTGTTTGATACAGGTACTCATCATGGCTACATATCACTGAAGGACACGTTTTGTCAGGTATTTTCTTTCTACCAAGTAATGGAAAGCGAGCCTGTTGCTATTTATCGGGCATTTTGCAGTTCCTAAGAACCCAGGAACTGAATTCAAAGTGCCTACAACGAAATACTCGTAAAATCTAATAAGAATGATTTGATAATTAATCAAAAATACAGCATGCAATCAGTAAATGAAATCTTAGCATGACGTTCCAAATTCAAGCAAGTCTATTTTAACGGAAGAAAAGTTTGTTCGAACTACCCTCAAAGTGTATAATTTCCCGTTCAAACCGACGTTATTGGGAAACAACTAATTCTGCACAAATTGTAATTATATTAAAATGTTTCGTTAGCGGGGCCGCGTGTTGAAGAGAAATGTCAAGACTTTAATTAATTAACGTTCGGAAATAAATTTTGAGGGTTTGTTCATTAACTGAATGCCCAGTTCTATATAGATCTTCTTGTTTTCTGTTTTTATTTTCTAGAAGTATATTGGTATTTTTAAAGTTGAGACAGCTGTTGATTAATTTAATTTGCCATATTTTTTTCTAGTTAAATGACTCGTAAACCATCGCAAGGGAAGTAACAATCTCCAAAAGTATTGTATTAACTTTTTTGAAATCATGTACTCATTTGATACAAAGGCCCTAATTACAGCCCCTGGGAAAAGGTAAGAAAAAATAAGACGATCCTTCCAATGTCTACACTTTGTAATCAGGGAGCTAATTTTCTCTTTATCGCAATGTCGACTCATAAAAAAAATAAAAAGCTTACCTAAAACATGGTGTAATACCCAAAAACTTCAGAAACTTTCCTCCATTGAAAGCTGGCATTACAAGTTGGCTAAACAAACTTTACCAATTTTCTGAAAACAAGAGTAATACCATCACTCAATCTAGATGATATTTCTGTTCGTCAGTTGTATTACAAGTAATCAGTAGTAATTTGATACCAAAATGGCAGTGTATAGTGAACTGAACTTGAAGATAAATTGTGTACATGTTCGGTAAATATTCGATTGCGATTGAACTCGTCTCGACCAAACTCCTTACAAAGTTAGCCAAACAACATTTAATAGATTGTTAACTCAAACCTTAATGGAATAAAACCCTAACGCTCAACTTAGTGCTAAACAAATAAATAAAACAATACTTTATCAAGAAAGCGTAGAGTTCAATATAGATTAGCAGTGACTTACTTTGATTTGAAATTGGCTCACGTTCAAGTAGGGAACGACGGAAAAATCTATTGAACACCAAAATTACCTTCCGCATTTGCGGAGGACACAGACTTGGCCTAGTATTTGGTAACTTCACCATTTATAATTCACAAAGTTGTAAAGTCATTAAAATAACTCCGGTACGGTATTTTAAATTTCCAAAAAGACCTCGTGGAAAAAATGGAAATGGCACATTTGCGTGCCGCTAGCATTGCTACTAAATTTTAGGCAGCGGAATTATCGAGTAGCTAAAGTATAATAACAGTAATAATATTTTTACAGAAGTGAGTTTGGAAATTGCTTAAGCATATAGGTAAACTGTATAACGTCTCTATTACGGTTAATGCCAGGTATCCCTTCGACTCCTAAGTACAAAAAAATACACCAATATTGGGACTTCGTGCACCATACTACCCAAACATGGTTTCTATCTCTTTCTCCATCCAAAGGTTGCCTGTAAGAGATTGCCACTGTGCGATAAGGCCGCCTATTGTCTATGCAATGTACCTACAAACAACACATGTTTTGTTCGAAATACATTGGAAAAAATGAAATGCTCAAGTGAGACTCGAACTCACGACCTTTCGCTTACAGGGCGACTGCTCTGCCAATTGAGCTATTTAATTGAGCACCACTTGAATCATTCCAAATTTTCCTTCTCTTTATATCCGTCTATAAGGGCGACGGTGCAGCCATCTACCAACATTCTTACGAACTGTTGGAAACAATGAATGATTTTTCAACCATTTTTAAACATTGAATTTTGATGACTGCGCCCAAATATTTGAATGATTTTTTTAGCATTTATTATGCTAACTGTTAAGTTCGAAAAACATTGGAAAAAATGAAATGCTCAAGTGAGACTCGAACTCACGACCTTTCGCTTACAGGGCGACTTAACAGTTAGCATAATAAATGCTAAAAAATTCATTCAAATATTTGGGCGCAGTCATCAAAATTCAATGTTTAAAAATGGTTGAAAAATCATTCATTGTTTCCAACAGTTCGTAAGAATGTTGGTAGATGGCTGCACCGTCGCCCTTATAGACGGATATAAAGAGAAGGAAAATTTGGAATGATTCAAGTGGTGCTCAGTAGCTCAGTTGGCAGAGCAGTCGCCCTGTAAGCGAAAGGTCGTGAGTTCGAGTCTCACTTGAGCATTTCATTTTTTCCAATGTTTTTCGAACTTAACAGTTAGCATAATAAATGCTAAAAAATTCATTCAAACACATGTTTTTATCCTTGTTGTACTTTAGTTTATTTTATAGGTTCCTATGTAATTCATAATAATATACCTACATAATTTGACTTCATGTAACCCTCTATATGCTTTTTTGGCAAATATTTTTGGTGGTCTGATATTTGATCATTTGTTTTTGCGATATTCAGATTCTCCCGTGGCTCTGGTGCAAGTTTCACTTAAGATTAGTAGGTCAAACAGCAATCCCATAAAAGCTGAAATAGTAAAAAAGAACAGGAGCGCAATCCTTGAGCTCCGGTGCGATTAGAATAAAATTTCTGGATAAAAAATAATCTTGAACAGATAGACAAGAGTCATCTTATAATGGTTACGGTTTTACCTTTTGAGGTAAGTAAAAGTTCACATTTTATTACGTCGGACAAAGACCTTCTATGTAAACCAATTTGGTCACTTCTGCAAATTTTGTAAACAATGTATATGTAAAGACGTCGTTGCACTACGTTGTCTGAATCGCGTTGGTCGCGACGTAACTACTCTCTAGCCGAAATCTAGCACTGCATGTTTGAATTAGTTTACTTAAATAATTTAATTCAGCTCTGCAATCATCATGCAGATAACTTGTCTACAATGTAGTAAGTACTGTATATAATAATCTGTATGCATAGAAATGTAATCTCAGTCCCATAGAACAATGAATGTGTAGTAATTAGACCTGTATCTGAGTCAATGAACACCCAAATAAGCAAACATCTTCACAAACTGGTGTATTTTACAGATGATAAAATGTATAGCACATTCGTTCCTGAAAGTTTTATCGCCTCTTCAACAGGAAACAAGGTTTATTCTATTTTCGAACGAGAAAAATGTAAAGAGCATTGAGAGAGAAAAGAACATCGTAGTCCACATTTTTTTTAATAATAATATAAGGAGCTTAGCTAGGTAGCTAATTTCCGTTATGGATTAGGTACTCCAAAACGGAAATTGTTTATCTGAAATATTATTCTGTATTTTGTTTTTTTTTTAATGTTCATCTAAAACATCTTCACGTAATAAAATATAAAGGACAGGGAAATTAAGTCTTCAATCAAACGACGTACGACTACAAAGTCGCTGACGTCATCGGTATTCGATCGATGAACATTTAACAACATTGAAAAAGTTCTACACAGAAGCATTCCAGTTTAGTCCGTGATTTGATTTTGAGTCCATCCAAGTTCACGGAATTCGTTAGTAGGGACTATAAAGTACGCTCTATCTCTTTTAGGCCCTCATTAGAACTATAGGTGCTCACTGCTCAGTCATGAATTTTAACTTTCAACTAGTTATAAATGAGTTGATTCGATTTTCAGGAACGTTAATCACCTGAACGTTTATTGAGCCTCCAGCAAGTTTAGTTCCAGATGAGAATCTGTACTTGGAAATTAGTCTCAACATCAATTTCGCAACGATTTATCGTTTTTTTTTAGTTTTATAGTAACAACGGTACACCGCAATCGTAACGATTCATCATAGCGTATGTGGTGTCTTTTTTTTTTTTTTTCTGTGCGGAAATCCCCTCGGATACCCCCCTGCCGGAGCCGGAAGGGGAGGTTATGTCGGACTCGAACCGACTAAAACCGCACGCCGACTGTGGGTCGTGGTGCTAGGCCGGAGGTGAGGTTGTCATCGATATATCCCTCGCACCCCGGCGGACCCAGGGCCATCACTTATGGTTTAGCCCTCCTCGGGAGGGGGGACAACGGTGTCACCGACTCGCCCCCGGAATGGGGAGGCGCGCTTCTCAGCGCACCGTCGCCGTGGCCTGCTTCTGCTGGGGTGACAGGCGGCTTCACCCGTCACCCCCAGACCCGCGCTCATGGGGGACGTCAGTGCCCTCCGACGCCCGAGTGGCCTGTGCGCGCGGGCAGCGCGGTTCGCGAGTCTCGCTCGCTCGCGCTGCCTCTCCCGTTCCGCCGTCTCCTTCACGACCATAACCTGCTCGCTGAAGGAGACGCCGGCCGCCCACGCGTCCGCACAGCGGACCATTGCGTATGTGGTGCCATCCATAGCAAAATATAATAAGACATTTTGTAGTATTGACTAGTTTCCTACATCACATCGCCGAATAAATGCGTACGCTAAACCCAGTTATAAGGTATAGAGTCCCAAATATAGCCGTATTACACGAAATCTATCACAGTTATGGGATTTCTATACCTATTTATTTAGAGGATGTACAGGGATTTCGTAGAATCGGTACCGGATTAGGGTGGCAAAGTGAAAAAGCTGCTGACAAATCCTTAGGTAATCACTTATTAACGTGTATCATAGGTTTCTGTGTTAGTACTTTATTTGTTTGGTTTGCCTTTGTTTACCCCTTTTTACCCGAGTACCGAAGGAAGTAGGGTAATGTTTTCGAGACTATTTATATATGTATACACACTCGGCACGGCCTACAGCCTGAACGGCTTGACGGATTTTGACATGCGAGTTGTAATTTAATTCGTCGTGATTGTGTGAATGACACCAGATACATTATAATTTCTAGAAAATCAAAATGGTGGATTTTTGGCACCAAAATGTGTGTTATCAATATTATAGGTTTATTATTGGCAAATGGCCTGATATCAAAGTTATTTCGATCTTTTCATTGGCAGTCGGGTTTATTTTTTATTTTTTAATCATTTTTTTTTTAAATACTACTAACTGTGATAGCAATCCATCTAAGTCTCACTGCTGGACACGGGTCTCCTCTCCTCTCGCGTGAGAGCTGAGAAGGACAATTATGTTTGAAATTTCGTCGTTAAAAGCGGTCATTTTTTTTAAGAATATTAGAACCGAAGTTACTAATATTCCCTCTAACCCCTCCAATTAAGCTAAATTGCTTGTGCTAGGAGTGAGTTCACGTCGGTAGTGTAATGGCCAGGATCGAACCCGGGACCTCTCGATCGCAGAGGGTTTAGACTTACTTACTGTAAGTAGTAATATCTTAACGTTCTTGGTTTCATCTGAGCCCTGGGGTTCGCTTACTCCTTCGCCTTCTTTTGGTTTGATGACTTCTATGGTAGCAATTGCCGTCTGAGCTCTGAGCCCCGAGAATAAAGCCTGCGCCTAATCCTCAACACATTGAGACCGTTCCGTGCCTAAGTTCGACAACCTAGCCTAAAAACAGAACTTTGATATCACCAGTGGGTTGCAGGGGTTAAATGTCAGTTCACTTTACCGAAAATATCAAAGTTCGACCACCTCGCAGACCCCAACAGAGTTGCCAAAGGTCTTGGAGAATGAATAGTATACCTATAAATAAATATGGATTTCACCTTTAAGTGGAAACTTTGGTGAATCATCCAATTAAATTACAATAGTTCAATTTTCTTCATGCAACATGGTATTATATAAAAATGGTAATAACGTTAACTATTGTTGTGACAAAAAAAATTCAGGATGAAATTCTTTCTTACAAGAAAACTAGAAACCCCACTCTAATCGCCTCATAAAGAGAACAATCTCAGCCTTATCACCAATTCTAGCAAAGTGACCCACATTAATGGCCAAGTCGAGCAAAGAGAGCTGTTCCACAGTACAGTCACCCTCAAAAGTAGCTTAATATATTCCAAGTTAGAAAGAAAGAAAGAAAGAAATAAAATAGAAAATAATAAATAAAACATATACTAGGATCACTCGTTGGCGGTTGAAGTTTGATAAGAGTAATTTGATACGTCCATCCATAGTATATTTTTGCCTTCTTACTCTAATGATGTTCATCACTGGTTTTTTACTACGAATTTCGCTATCGAACATATATTCGACTTATCTACATTGTAATAAGATTGTAATGCGAAAACGAGCTGACCCGGCAAACTTCGTACCGCCAATTACTTTCCGCCCACGTGGCGCCCGATCCCGTTCCCGCTGCACCCTCTTATACAATGATATAGTTATCTAAACAGCAACAGAAATAACCACACTGTGACTTTTGCGTAGGTAGGTATATGCCGATACCGGCCGAATTTGTTGACATTAATGGTCACTGCTCCGTTCCCTTGAGTAGTAGTGTGATGATATGTAGCCTATGTATTATTCTGATGTATAAGCTATATTATTGTAAAATTTCATGAAAATCTATTCAGTAGTTTTCACCTAAAAGAGTAACAAACATCCATTCATACATAAATCCGTCCATACTCACAAACTTTCGCGTTTATAATATTAGTAGGATATTTGCTAACGTTCTAAAAGTTATGCGTATGACTGTACAAGCGTTGTTCCACACGTAGTGGAAAAGCCTCGCAAAATGTAAATCTTGGCAAACAATTTTCGTTGCCTTGAAGTCACAGGTCAGGGTAACGCGCCAAGTAGATTTTTTCATCCACTTCCCGCATAATATGCAATCTTTTTAGACTTTTTTTTGTTGAATTATTCTCGTTTCAGCTTTTTTGCTTTGTTGTAAATTGACTTTATTTGCGTGTTAGAATCGGTTTTATAACGAGCATTGTATGCTAATAATACGGAAATGAAATATTGATAGAAGAACTGACTTTTTCGTTTTTAAATTGTGATACCTTATTAAGTGTCAATGTTTGTTGTACTTTCCCTTAATGCAGCGACTACATAGGGCTGTACTGTTTGGTCGTTGCCTTAATGATAAAGTGGTGGGCTGGAACCAAGTTGTCCCCAACGCTAATGGGCTGACTCAACCGGAAAGTACCACCCTCTTCCTCAAAATCGAAGTTAGAAGACATTTAAAACTGTTAATCAAGATAACAGGACAGCCGCCCTGGCGTAGCGGTAGTGAATGAGGCGCGGGTTCGATCCCCACACACTGCAAATATATGTATGCATGAATACGGGTGTTTGCATTGGTCAGGTCGTGCCTCGGAGAGCACGTTAAGCCTTCGGTCCCGGTTGCCATAAGAACATCTATGGCAGTCGTTACGGCTATTGGAGCCCTCAAAAGTCCAACAACTAGTTTAACTGCAATGCTTCAATATCGCCTTTGGGTTGTGGAGTCAAGTGGCAGTCAATTCACGGAAAATATTGTAGTTTAGCCAAATCCGTAGTTAGACTGGTAAAGCGGACCCCAGACTCCAAGCTGAAAGCTTCAGATGCGACAAGGATTAACGCAAAGATGAAGAAGAAGAAGGTCAAGATAACCGATTCTGAAGAGGCTGTAGAAAAGGCTGTAGATAATTATAAATAATAATAATATTTGAATATATATTACGTA
This sequence comes from Eilema sororculum, assembly GCA_914829495.1. Classification (NCBI taxonomy): domain Eukaryota; kingdom Metazoa; phylum Arthropoda; class Insecta; order Lepidoptera; family Erebidae; genus Eilema; species Eilema sororculum. The sequence continues at coordinate 5,623,865 of OU618545.1, read as the reverse complement.
GCGCTATCTATATTACAACTAGTAACTTTTTATGCCTACATATATAGGTACAGGGTGATTTTATTAACCCCCGACGCAAAAACGACGGGGTGTTATAAGTTTGACGTGTCTGTGTGTGTGTGTGTGTGTGTGTGTGTGTGTGTGTGTGTCTGTGACATCGTAGCGCCCAAACGGATGAACCGATTTGGATTTAGTTTTTTTGTTTGAAAGGTATATTAGTCGGGAGTGTTCTTAGCTATGTTTGAAAAAAATCGGTCCAAGATGGCCGCCGCCACAACATGTTGGAATACAAATTTCTTTATAATTCCCTCAATATGGGTATCAAATGAAAGAGCTTGACTAGTAGATTAATTTAAAAAGTATAAAATAAAAATAAAATTAAAAATTTAAAAAATCCCCGTCACAAAAAACACCAAAAAGTTGAAAATAAATGAATAAATTTTAATTCAACGGTTGCCATGTCGGGGGACCTTACGATATAAAGGAGTACTTAACCAGTTACGGTCCCCCGACATGGCAACCGTTGAATTAAAATTTATTCATTTATTTTCAACTTTTTGGTGTTTTTTGTGACGGGGGTTTTTTAAATTTTTAATTAAATTTTATAATCGTTTCGATTAAAAAGAATTTGGGCTCAATTTCGATAGCAAAATCATCTGGAAGTCTTACTTTGGCGAAAGATTTTTTTTCATAATGCATGGGAATACTGTTCAGGTGAAAGGAAAAATGTATGGAGGTTGTAAATTTTTTTCTTTTCAATTGAAGGATTTTTTTTACAGCATTAAGTCATCAAAAATCAATGTTTAAAAATGATTGTAACATCATTCATTGATTCCGATAGTTCGTAAGAAAATCGGTAGATGACGCCACGTCACCTTAAAGACGTATGAGATGGGATATTTGAATCATATCGGGCGTGTCTCGGTAGCCGAATTGGTCAGGCATTCCCCCTGTAAGGGAAAGACTGCGGGTTCGAGTCCCACCCGAGAAGATTCTTTTTCCCTATGTATTCGATTTTTTCTTTTCTTTCACCAAATTAATACTTCCAGATGAACTTTCTATCGAACTGTGCCCAAATTGTTTTTTTCCTAAACGACTATAAAATTAACTTTTAAACTCTCGCGTTCCATGATATACAATAACACTAACGGGAATTAACGCGATCATGGTATAGGTATATACATACCTTTGATTTGCCTGACGTTTCGACCAGGTTACACCGGCCGTGGTCACAGGCTGACTGGCGCAGTAGTGCACGCCCGCCGTCTTCGAGTCCGTGAGGAGGTAGGGTAATGTGACGGTACATGGCGAAAACAAAATATCGAGAATGTGCGGGTAGATAAAGAACCTACTACCTCACGGACTCGAAGACGGCGGGCGTGCACTACGGAGCCAGTCAGCCTGTGACCACGGCCGGTGTAACCTGGTCGAAACGTCAGGCAAATCAAAGACTATAAAATTACCTTGTATACAGACAAACATACAGCTCACCTCACAGACAAGCACGGACAGTGGTTATCATGGCCTATGGACGTATGCAGTTACCAGAGCATTAATATCCTACCGACCTGGCGACCTGTAGGAACCTTCTAATGCTCTTGGAAAGACTACAGCATGCGTCAGTTAATCTAATTTAAATTGCCAACAACTTATAAACCATGCTTCGCAAATAAAACCCCCACAACATTAAACTGTGTTCTGTGAAAGAAGCAAAGACGAAGGTCACAATGTGGCTCCAAACCCTGTCTTATGACCAAACCGAAAGACTTTTTTTTACATCTGTAGAAGTGGTACATAGCTTGACGTATAGATATAAGTAAAATGTCCTATGTGATCTTATTATTTCTGTGAATAATGTATGTGTATTAATTAGTAACTTTGTAGTATAAAAAGTAATAATGTAAGTGTAAACTGTAAATATAAACTGTGTAAAGTGTATAATGTAAATTAGGTATGCCGGAAATCTTTGATGTCGCCCGAGCTGTATGTGTACCATTAGGTTAAGTCGTATCTGGTACCCACAGGACAGGCTTGCCTAGTGTGGGGCCACTGTGAAACGCACAATGCTGTAAAATGTTTTTGGCAGTAAACTCATTTTCATTTTTCATACAATAACCCAATAGCACAAGTCCAGATGTCGCCTCATATCAGACAGTTAAAACGGAATCGATATGTTTCCGAAACGACCTAATTTCCACTTGCGACGTCCTAATCTGGATTTAGTGAGGCCTTGGTAGGCTTCATTCGGGGCTAGGCCACGTCACAGTGTACACTCACCTACAAAAGTGTTGTTGAACACTCGCTAAAAATGAACTACATGCAAACATAGACTTCTTAATAATACAAAACTGAATATCAATTTCTGAAGCTCCATTTTCACAACTGAATCGTGCGTTATTTTTTATCAAATACTTTTTTTTGTAGTGCGATTGAATTAGTCCCAGAATAAGACGATAATTTCGATAAACATTTTTGTAATCATCGGAGGACTAGACTATATTTCATGTTACGTTTATTATTTATAGCTTTTGCCCGCGGCTCCGCCCGCGTGGATGTCGGTTATCGCGACCAAACATAGCCTTTGTTCTTTCTCATCGTCTAATCTACCCCTATACCAAATTTCATCAAAATCCGTTCAGTGGTTTAGGCGTGAAAGCGTAACATACAGACTGGCAGACATACAGAGTTACTTTCGCATTTATAATACTAGCTTTTGCCCACGGCTCCGCCCGCGTGGATGTCGGTTATCGCGACCAAAAGTAGCCTATGCCCCTTCTCAAGGTCTAACCTATCCCAATACCAAATTTCATCAAAATCGGTTCAGTGGCTTAGGCGTGAAAGCGTAACATACAGACAGACAGACAGACAGACAGAGTTACTTTCGCATTTATAATATTAGTATGGATGAAAGGTAATAAGGTGATTTTTAACTTGGAATGCGTGAAAAAGTTACCAAGATAAAGCCACTTTTGAGGGCGACTGTACAAACTACCGTAATTCAATTAAAGGATTAATTGAATTGATTGGTTTCCAACTCACTACACTTTTTGGGACAAAGGTCAACAAGTCCTCTGGTTTGCTATATTTGGTATACCTAATTAGGCTAGTTTGATCCCCATGTTTCTTTATTTAGAAACAATTTCGTATATACGTAAATATCCGAAAAAAAAAACTTTCTTCATTTTTTTTTAAGAATATTAGAGCCGGAGTTACTAATAATAACCCATCCAACTAAGCTAAATTGCTTGTGTTCGGTGTGGGTTCACGTCGGTATTTAGCCAGGATTCGAACCCGGGACCTCTCGATCGTAAGGCCTTAACCATTAAAGTTACCGACGCTTCGTGTTGAAATTATAACAATAAAAGCTAGCTAAAACGCAGAACTCACTTGCACCACCTATTCCTAAGATAAAAAGTAGTCCCTGTGCAAAATTTCATCCAGACCTGTTCAGCCGTTCTGGTATAACCAAATAATAAACCTCCATACATAATAAAATAACAGTATATAACTATTTATTAACCCGGCCATTTCTGTAAAGTTTATAACCCATTTAATGGCAGACACAACAATTCTGGACATATTCGCTATGGGAGGATATATAAAACAGGCCCAGTTTATATCCTAGTTAGGTGAATAAAATAGTTTTAACTACTAGGCAGTTACTAGCGACATCTATGGGATTGTTTAAGAACTGTTTAAATCAGTTCTTAAACCACAACACCTTTAGTACGATTTTCCTTTCCAGAGGATCATTTTGAATACTGTTTTTCTGAACTCTTTCAGATTTAATTTCTTTCACTTGCGAGTTATAATGAGCCATAACACAAAAGTGAAAGAAATTGCGTCTAGAAGGGATACGTATGAAAAAGACTTTTATATGAAAATCTCTTTCATCTGTTCTCGTGATTTAACGAATGTACTTACTTATATATGATCGTATCGGTACTTTAGTACTTACATTCAGTCAACAAAGTATCGGGAATGAATGTTTTGTTTATGGTTCCAAATTCAAATTTTTGTTTTTTTGTTATTGTTTGATTGGCACAACTGCTTTCCATTTTGGTGCGGAGTTTGAGTCGCATCTGTCATTTATGTTAAAAACAGTGCTGTTTTTAGTTTTATAATATCTAGTGTGTATTGCGAATTTCATAATGGACAAAAACATCGAACAAAGAGTTTGTCTTAAATTTTGCATCGCCAATGGAATTTCATGTTCGGAGACACTGAAAATGTTACAGAAGGCTTACGGTGAATCGACTTTATCAAAAACACGTGCTTATGAGTGGTACAAAGCGTTCAAAAGCGGTCGAGATGTGATGGAAGATTTGCCTCGTTCTGGTAGGCCATCAACGTCTACAACTGAAGTTAACATCGCAAAAGTGAAGGAAATAGTGACTGAAAATCCTCATTCAAGTTTGAAAGAGGAACGAGTCGTGTGAGTGAGAGACGAACGTTCTCACGAGTCAATCCGTACCATTTTAACTAATAATTTGGGTATGAAACGTGTTGCTGCCCGGCTAGTCCCAAAAGATCTGAATTTTCTTCGAAAACTAAATCGCATGAGAGTCGCTGAGGACATGCTAGAATGGGTCAATACCGACCCAACATTCATGAAACGCGTTGTTACTGGTGACGAGACGTGGGTTTACGAGTTTGACATGCATACTAGTCAACAAGCTTCGGAATGGCGCCTTCCAACTGAACCAAAACCGAATAAACCACGTCAAAGTCGATCAAAAGTCAAAGTCATGTTGACTGTTTTCTTTGACTATCACGGTGTTGTGCACTCGGAATTTTTGCCGGAAGGTCAAAGGGTAAATAAAGAATATTATTTGAGCGTTATGCGACGTTTAAGAGAACAAATTCGACGAAAAAGGTCAGATTTGTGGAAAGAAAATTCTTGGATTTTGCACCACGATAATGCGCCTTCGCACAAGGCCATCACTGTGAACGTATTTTTGTCCAAAAACTCAACAAATACCATCGAGCAACCACCATATTCACCAGATATGGCTCCAGCCGACTTCTTTCTTTTTCCTACACTCAAATTACCACTTTGTGGCACCCGTTTTCAATCAGTAGAAGACATAAAGGAGAATTCGCGGCGAGAACTGAACTCAATTCCGGAAACAGCGTTTAAAAAATGTTTTGATGATTGGATTATTCGTTGGCGTAAGTTTTTGTGTATTATTGATTTTTTCCCGGTACTTTCTTGACAGAGTAGTACATTTATACACTTATTGAGTACTAAAAATGTTTAACTGAAGGATTTATTTCTACCCTACTTACCCTACTTCTTATTGAATGTTCACCTTTTAAATTATTCTTAAAACTATGTCGCAGGCAACTAGCTTTTAATCAGCCTTTCAATTAACCGCCTAGGCTTTGTACTAAACGGCGCCACTTAATTCACGGTCTGACTGATATTCAGCCATTTCATTATACTGCTAGGCAAATGGCCTGACGGCAAAAGACGTTTAATAACTGGCCTAGCAATTCAATAAAACGGCTAGAAAAAATAGTTATTTCTGCATGGTTAAAAAAATAAAATGATAAGGCGAAATGTGGGTGTTAATACACCTCTGCCTAACCTCTCGAGATTTACCGATGAGTACCTATATAATGTATGTAATTTTCTGTCTTATTTCTGGGTGGTATCCCATCGTACAAATGGCCTAAGCATTAGCCAGACCGTTTATTAAATGTTGTAACAAAATATATGGTTGAATAACATTCAGGCCATTAGCCGAATGGCACCGCTTAGTTAAGGCCTAGGCATTTAATTGAAAGGCTGATTAAGCCAGTTGGCTGTGACATCTATATTGAATCTCCTTTCTATTATTCTTATCCGTTTACCTTCTATCTCCAACTAGCGTTAAAACGACATCGAGTGCTGTCCACTTTCACTGACTGTTATCAAGCACCACTCGAATTCTTTCTGTTGCTATAGTATCCTTATAACTAACAAAATGTTCTTCTTTAACAGGTAAATCCACGAGGGTCTTATATACATCAATGGGCTAAGGTGCTTCGCCGCGGTCAACTCATCTGTGTCCTGGAGCTCATGAACCGTCAGTACCCATTGATTTCTCCTCACTTAAAATACTTGTCAGTTCATAGATATGTTATTCCTTGAAAAACTTATGAAGAATAATTAAGAAAAAGTTCAGGGCAATTTTTCAGACGACGATTATATACCTATAGGTAGGCCTATATGATTATAGGTAGGCATATAATGTCTGTGAGTCTACCTAGTCAAGGCTTATACCTTACTCTAGGTTAGTGGGAAATCGAGTTCAGTCGGAGATAATACATATCTGAAGAGTGCTGATGGAGATTTATCCGCCAATCTCCGAAATCACACAATCGTCTTCCTTTTTGAGGCCTCATCGAGACGTCATTGTCGATGCCTGAGACTAACTTGAAAAGAGATAATGAGTCGACAACTTAGGTTATGGTTAGGTAATTGTATTTCAAACAAAAAACGGTCCAAAGTCAACAAAAAGGAAAATAAATTCGTGTAGCCCATTCAGTGCAAAAAATACATTCATTATCAGATAGGCTAATTAATACAACATACTTTTTATTATCCATTAAAAAAGCAACCCACGTCAGCTTTTAATTTGGAGAAAATAAAGAACAATGTAGGAAAAGTTATAATAAAAGAGCTCTCATTTATAAATTTGGATGATGGCGGTACAAAATAAAGATGTTGCTATTCAGTGCTATAATAATGTAAAAGTAAATCTTAATAAAGATCGTACTTCCTTTCTTAAATTAATTAAGAGGAACATTACAATGCTACGGTAAAACATTTTTAATATTTTGATACAAAATCAAATTCCTGTAAGTATTATACGATTTGGTTGTGTTATGTTTGTGTATTGCGAATATTGCGATTGAATATTGTTAACTTATTGCCTGCATTTGTGCGAAGGTTATAGACGAATAGGAGCACGCCAAATGGAAAATGGTGTGTATTGAAAAGCCCACAATATCAAAAACACAGTACGTGCACCTTCAATTATTTCAAAAAATCAAATTTTCATCCAACTGCTCTAAAAATGGACATCCTGACTAATATTAGAAATGCGAAAGTGAATTTTAATGCAGGTCTGAAATAATCATGTTCAGGGTTTTCAAGCTCCTAATGACCGAATATATAATATAGGAATTGTAAGAAATAATGACTGATCGTAAATTAAAAGTGGGTCACCGATTGCCATCGTACTCAGTGACCCGTAATAGACTCGTTCCGCAATAAACGCCGTGAATCATAGCTTTAATGTGGTGTTTATGGGAATTCAGTACGATGATAACGCACCTAGTGTATTTTAATCGATTCCGAAAACGGAATATTTTCGCTAGACGGGATTTTTTTTTCAAAATTTGTTATTTAATAGCGGCGCTGTTTAGTAACATATTTAGATAAGTATTTTTTCATTAATGATTGCACTTTAGTCCTATTTTTATCAAAACTAAATTTTCAATGATGAAATCCAATCAGAAATTGACGCCAATATTCTTTAGTATTTTCTGGAAAGTATGCTTAATTTCGTAGTTTATAATAGTACGGGACTTCACGCGATACATTTTGAAAACTTACTTTGACCACGAGTGCTGTAACACACCCGAAACGTTGGCAAAAGTAAGTTTGCCAAAATTTATCGCGTGAAGTCCCGAACTATGAGTATACACCGCGATAGTTTAAAAATATATTTTTTTACGGAATGGCTGAAGGAGACCACAAGTGGCCATAACTGGAATGTCTCAATAATGTATCACAACTATAACCATGCAGTGCAGAAAATCAGTTTCCCTTTTGTAGAAAAAAAACTAGCATTTATGTAGCTGAGACAATACGATGTTTCATGATGACATGACGATGTTTTTGAGAAAATCACATCGCGAGCATTCAGGCTATACCTGAATGCTCGCGATGTGATGTGATTTTTAAACTAATATATATATTTAATTAAAATCCGTTGTATATGACGTACGGTTATAACAGGATTTCGTATTCGTAATTGTCAGCACCCGACTGGAAAATTACCTTTATAAATTGAATAGGTAAGTACCTACGGACGGTTCACTTCATACAAATGATTGAAACATTCGAAACCACACGCTCCCAATGATACATAATTCTACTCACTATGCTTTAACTCGCTTCAGTGACGTATCTCGCAATTTTATTACTTTACATGTACTAAACTTATAATTGAATGAGCGGAGTTATCAAAAATCAATGTTTAAAAATTATTGTAACATCATTCATTGGTTCCGATAGTTCGTAAGAATATCGGTAGATGACTCCACCGCCGCCTTAAAGACGGATAAGAAGGGAATTTTGAATCCCATCGGGCGTGTCTCGGTGGCCGAGTTGGTCAAGGCATTCCTCCTGTAAGGAAAAATCGCGGGTCGAGTCCCGCCCGAGAAGATTCTTTTTCCCTATGTATTCGATTTAAACTTATAATATTCTGTAGGTACTTATTACGTAGTTAAATTTAATAAATGTTTAGTCCCTTACCTAATCTACATTATAGACTTCATCCCCATCTGATCACTTCTATGATGATTCTCACTACGTAAGTTTTTTAAGCCATATACACTCTCATTAATGTCGTACTTCATGTATATTGCAACATTCCCGTTTCCGTCACATGCAATCACTTTGCATCCGGTAACTCTTGCAACCCAACCCAGTGGGCCGGCAAACTGTATTATAGTTTATTACTAGCCGACCCAGCGAACTTTGTACCGCCAATTATTTTTCACCCGCGTGGCGTCAGATCACGTTCCCGCTGCACCCTCTACTATATTAAACAAGGTCAAAGTCAAAGTCAAAAATCATTTATTCTGCATAGACCATTAAATCGGCACTTATAAAATGTCAACATAAAAATAAATATTAAATACTAGTTAATCAAATGGACCACCGACCGGTTCTAAACGCGGCCCAGACCTGAGAAGACTCCGGCAAGAAATTCAGCGCGCATTTTTTTGCATGTATCATACACCTAAACCTTCCTCTTGAATAACTATATCTATTAAAAGATACAGCATTAAAATCTGTTCCATAGTCTTAAAGATAAAAGCATACATAGACAGACGCGAAAACGACTTTGCTTTATACTATGTAGTAAATGATAAATTTATGGTATTGCTGCCTGTGGGTAGATTATACTCGTAGTCTGGAATATTACACAGCTTACTTTCATCCCTAAATATGAACATATCCTATAGTCAGGAACAGCATCAGATTGTAGTATAATAATATTATCTTTACATATACAGCTTAATTCTGTCGCTTTAGTGAAGGTAGACATTCACAGAGAAGTAAATAATTAATTCAATCCCATACACAGAGATTATAGAGGGTTAAGGTAAAAAGGACCGACTCCGTTCGTAAAAGTGTCCTGGAAATCGAGTGACATCAAGATAGTGCAGCTTTATCGATGATCCGTATAGTTGAAAGGATGAATAGATAGAATTCTATTTGTTAGAGCAAGATAAAATTAAAAAGGTTGGCAAAGATTTTGATGATTACGATGCGGTAGTAAAAGTCTAGTCATATTAACTGGACCGATGTTAAAAGCAAAACAAACATCCAAATATCTTCACAATCTTAAATATTTATAATAGTGGTGGGATCCTTTTTCTTTCCAACCTGACATCTGACATAGGACACCACATCACCTATTCTATAAGTTCCTCGACTCCGGAAATAAACTAGCGCCTTCCAACGCAAGGTTACTAAAATAAAGTACAATATATTTCGTATTTTGTCGACGAGTGTGAAGAACAATGGCTTCGTGGGTCGTTCGACTCGACATTTCCGACATTTCGCAATATCTAAAGAATTCTCTTTTCAAATGACCGAAAGCTTGAATGACGTGAATAGCCGTCACGCAAAATTAAGAGGGTACTTTGATATTAAACGCTTATAATAATGACCGCGTTGAGTTCACTGCTACAATATAAATAGGAATAGAAGACTAGATTTAAGTAGAACAAGGTGCACACGTTGATACATATGTTAAATGAAATATTCTAAGATATTCTAAAGTAATGCCAACGAGACGAGAAAAAAAAGGTAAACAAAGCGACCATTACTGAGTTACGTTGCGATAACTAGCGATTATTTTCTCTGTCCTTGTCGCACATGTCACACGTACGCGTCAATGGCCGTCAATGTTTCGTAGTATAGGAAAGTGTTCTAAACCGTTAGATCCGCCATCTTATGAGCAATTTTATTCCTGTCTGGAATGCGCTTGAAGTGATACGTATTAATTTTCAAATAAAAATGTTTGGAACCGCTGAAACTTTGTTTACCTTTTTTCTCTCGCTGCGTTGGCTTTACTTTACACATCGCTATCTACTATATGGGTCCCGAAATCGTTTACCTTTTATATACACGACATCCTCACGTTGTCGTGTCGTGGTGTTATAACCGAGCTTTTACTCCGTTGACTGATTGATCCTTGCGGTGGCCATCCTATTACGGTTCGATAAGTCTGAGATGGGTGGACGGACATGTTGTTTCCTGACAGTCGGATCTATTTCCGGTCAGAATAGCCCGGTCCATACACAAGGTTAAGCCGGGTACACCCGGGTATTAATGAAACAGGCCTGCGAAATATAATCAAATTCAACACTGAAATCTCTCATCTAATAAAAAGCTTTATTTTTTACGACGGTTCTTTATGGAGTTTTGTATGCTTCTAAGTAAAATAAACGTATTTATAGCCGCTTGGTGGTAAAGGCGTACCGGGAATACTTGCTAGCAGAATTAAATCTTGGAGTACAGATAAAAAGGAAGTAATCACTGTGTTGGGAGGCCCATAAACAGGGTTGTTCTGGAACAGTTAAAATTCAAACGGTATAAATTACTAGATAGTACTACTACACTAGCCATTGGTTGTACATCGGCAGTGACAACCATTTTTCGTGCGGCATTTCCCCTGGATACTACCCCCGTGGGCTATCATGGGATGGTTGTGTCGGACTAGGAAGCAAGCCGTTTTGGGTCTCAATTATGACTGGCTCGGCTTGAAGTCTCATGTTCGATGCCTAGGTTCGGTTTCTCTATTTAGAATTTCTCAGCAACTTTAAGAAGAAATGGAAAGGAGATACCCCATTTTGGGCCCGAGTGCACAGACATCAAACCTACCTCAAAAAATTCGTCTATTTTGTGTTATAATTTTGTTAAGACTTCATTACAATCAGCAATGGCCAAGTGCGACAAAAGTTTAAAAATGTGATTTTCATTAATCAACAAGCTTCGTAAACATTGAATGTAATACTTAATCCGATCTTCGTAAATGCGCTATGATTATACTTGCTTTATCGATTCGATTATGAAATCGAATTGATAACTAATAACTATGAATTTAAAATTCGTGGCTTTATTAAATGATTTCACAATATCTATGTAGCATCTTTATTTTCGTTATTCAGTTCACTAATCAGAAAGACACCTGTCTCCTTCATAATGGAAGTCAAAATATCGATTGTAAATAATCGTAGTGTATTCAAAGTCAGTAATCGATCATTTAGAATTCATAATAATCTGTAACATCATATGTCATTTTCACTGATTTTCATTCCTGTCATTGAAAATGTCGCATTCGCTTTCCTTCAGCTCCCTGAAATCATTGTATTTTGCTGCTTTTACTCTGTGAATTGTATATGATTTTCGAACTAATTGACCCTTGCTTGATTACCGGACACCGTTATTCGCTACACTTGTTGACCTTGGCTTTAAAACTGGACTAGACTTTACCACATCGGCTGAAAGCTATCACAATGAGTCTCTGTGTGAATTGTGGAATCGCTACCGATCGGTGCAATATTATAGGCAGACATTTATTGAACGATGCAGTGATACTAGCTTGTATACGTGAATGGGTCGCACCACAAATAGTAAGTACCTATTCGTTATTTCTCGCTCTTTTGAAATTCTTATTATAATTAACGTTAACAAGCTGTGTGATAGCTGCTATAGAATAGAAATTACTACGAGTCTACCTAATCCCGTAGAAAATTATGTCAACTTTTGTATATGACAATTTATTTTGACTGATATGTGTAACGTTTATGAAGAACTAGCCTATATGACTAATGGAATATTCAGTGCTTATAACATGATCTCTGTTTAAGGTCAATGCAATCATTTGCGAATCTTGCTGGATTCAAGCTCAATGTGCATGTTTGGATGAGAATAGACCAGCACAATCACCAGTGGGGCACAGACAAGTGTGTATTCTGTATGTCATTGAAGTGTGCAGAGAGGTGGATAGAGACCTCCTACAAGAACTGTCAATATCTCAAACGACTTGGTTATTAACAGGAAAAATAAAGTCCAGGAATATAAGTAGTAGAACTTATTACGTATATATATTAGTTGACAGTTCTTTGAGCGGTAGGAATGCTATATTACAGCATTGCTGTAATTGTATTGTAGGTAAGAGAACAGTCGGGTGCTGTGCCCACATAATGAGTGTAATATGGTATCTCGGTTGGGCACGGTTCCAAGACAATATAACACCTCCTGCACAGTTTCTTGACAATATTTTAATAAACTATGATGATGCTTAAAAAGGGGAGGAAAGACCTAAGTCCTAGTGAAAGCACTTCTAAAGCCAAATAGGAAGATACCCGGGATAGAGATTAAAATACTTTTTAAAAATATAGTAATTTTTAAAATAATGTTGTTTTATTTTATTACCTACTTATATAATGAATTCTATATTACTACAGCAAACAAGTATGTATACAGCCTTGTGGAAAGTGGTAACCGTAGCAAAAGTATGTCACTCAGATGTTGCCGTCTGAAGTGAGGGTTAGGAAGGATTGCTTTACCACCTTTAGAGTAAATGTCAGTTGCATACCTATCATAAAACTATAAGGTTTAATATCGTGCAACAAGAAAGTAGCTAAAGCATGTCTTTGCTTTGACATATCAGTTTTATTATTTAGCATATATAGTTGACCATTCCACATTAATGACGTAAAAATATTAATGACCTGCCCTTTACTATACTAATAAAACCTGCTAACCTACTTACAAATAAAAGCGATACGCGATTAACTTGTGTAGCTATCACACACAACACAACATAAGACGCTGTTTGACCGCATTATGTATTACAACATAACCTAAAAACCTATGAACCATGCTCGATTTAACAAACTTGGCCATTGTGAATCGTCGTGAAAATTAGGCAAACAAAATGTCCTTGGATGGTCTAAATATTGCCTAATTTTCAACGCTGTACATGCGGGCCCAAGATTGTATGAGAGTTAGGGGTTGTCCTTTGGCTTATAAACTCCAATAGGTAAGAATTTACGTGGGTCTGTCAAAAAAGTCGGAATAAAACTTTCAACAGACAACATGACTAAAAATAAACTTCATTTCTTACTTCCCTAGTCGATCACGTTGTGATATTTTGAATAAATATCCTCGCAAGCGATAGCTGCGGGGCATTTCCTATATATTTAATATTCCGCGAGGCGCTACGGTCGAATTGATCCATTCGTGCAAAGAAAAATATATGTCATTTCAGTTCTCCGCCGTAATTTATTTATTAATAAAAAGTTCACAGCACACAACATATATGAGATTTAAATTAAGGGATATACGGGATATAAGGGATATACACTAGCAATCGTAGCAAATGTATTCCTGTGCACATACAGACAGAAGCGCCATTACTCGGTCCAATTGCCTTTTCAAACCATCCAAGAATACGTCGGTTCAACTGTTAAGTAATCAATCAATTTAATTTTGTTTTCCCCTCACAAAAATTACAAATAATACAGGCACGAGAAACAAAAATGATACTCCTGATAATTTATCCCTTATGAGGAGCTGGTGTCCAAATTTGGTTAAGAACATGTGCTACGGATCACCAGAATCACCGAGATGACCAACCCAAGCCACGTACATAACAATTAACTAAGTGCAGAGGGCCAGACCGTAAGGGATGGCCCTGGGTCAGCCCGTCGCGAGGGATATGTCGAAGACAACCTCACCTCCAGTCTAGCACCACGACCCACAGTCGGCGTACGGTTTTAGTCGGTTCGTGTCCGACATCTCCGGCGGGGAGGTGTTCGAGGGGATTTCCGCAAGAAAAAAAAGCAGTGTATTTTACTCGTAAGCAGGTGTATGTTATTTTTTATGCACGAAATTCGCGCGAAATATGCGCTCGCATTCTTGCATCGCATAAGGTAGCGGACAACTGCCGCTATTAGAAATTCTTCATTACGGCTGCTAGAATTTATGCAAAAGAGGAGGAAAAAGTATTGCAGGGCTTGATTACGGGTGAGCTACATTTGAATTGAATTAATTATTTCAAAATACCAACGGGAGAAAATTTCAGAGAACCTTTTTTATTCTTGCCTGCCATTTCTGTTTCTGTTTTCGTCTTTGATGTAAATAATAATTATTTTGTAGAGAAAACAAAGTCTTTGTAAATAACGGTATTGTAATACTAGCTGTGGTCGCAATTTTGTCAGCGTGGTCTTAGATTTGAATTTAATTTTTTGATGTGGACCTCTGAAACTTCGTGAAAATGGTTGTCTCTAACTTAATATTTGTATAGGTACATCAAATTTTGTTTTGTTTTGTTTCTGGACGTATACATAATATAATATAGGTACAATACGAAAAATGAGCACCACACGCAAAATGTGCAAATCGCAGAATGTGCAATACGCCTAATTTATGATTGTGAGGTCACTTGTAAGTAGATAGAAAAATTATAGTTTATGATGATATAGTTTAACTACGAGACTAAATTGTTACATACATTCACGTAATTGTATTTGCTAAAAATGTGAGCAAGGTGAATATATAATTCACACAAAAGGTGCAAACTTTGAACAGAGCCAAACAGGTAACACTTACGAATTAAAGAGTAGGTACGTTTCTTGTTTCGGCTTTGTAAAACAAAACCGTTGAACAGACAACGCCTTGTTCAATCTATGCTATGGCGTCATAAGGTGCTTACGTCTTTCGCATTTTCGATTTCCAAGCGAGCAAAATGAAAATTACAGTAATTTACTTACGTACTTATTTTAAAATGTTTTAACCTTCAAATCATATCAAATATTTATTTTCTAGAATATGGTACAAAAGATGTTACAATACTTTGGTTCTACATATTTTGCCACACACGGCGTGCAAATGTACAATTTTATGTCAAAATATTATATTATAATTAATTAGTTACTCATTCTTATACTGAAGCAGTGAACATTTCTTTTAAATAGTTCCGCGGTGACACGATACTGCTTCCCGTCCAGTAACACCAATATTTTGTACTGGTTGAGTTAAAAAGAATACTTAGTGATAGTGTGACATGATGGAATCTTTATTCTCATCCAGCAAGACCAGTATTTAGCAGTGTTACTGGTTGGTAAGAAAAAAACTTAGACATCTTGGAGCCGTGTGATATATTTGTGTGTAACTGGGTGGAAATAAACCTTATTTATCGGTCTTGTTTCATTTGCACTAAATACGATGTTAGCAGCTTGTTTCGGCTTCGCACTTTGCAAAGTTTGTACTAAAGAATCCTATAATTCGATTGCCGGATCCAGTGAATTTAAACTTCAAACAACTGCAGGTAATAGGGAGTTGACAAAGTTTTGTCGCAATCGATTGAACAGTACGGCAGCGCATAGGACACGAACATAAGGACATTGATTTTGATTCCGCTTACGATAACT
Organism: Eilema sororculum; assembly: GCA_914829495.1. Lineage (NCBI taxonomy): Eukaryota > Metazoa > Arthropoda > Insecta > Lepidoptera > Erebidae > Eilema > Eilema sororculum. The sequence goes on along the minus strand of OU618545.1, from coordinate 5,608,133 downwards.
GCAGACAACAGATACGCGTAATACATTGCGGTTCCTTAATGATCCCCTTTATCCCTATCGAAGTTTATTTTTTTACAAAGGACACGTCAATTTGACTTCACCTCGCCTGATGGTAAGCTAAAGGCAAAGTCTCAGAAAGAGGGTCACCATCGTAAACATGTACCATGTTAACAATGGTGGCACTAAGCTTGACAGCCTCATCAGATGCCTATTCACGCCCCGCTTTAAGGACTCGGGACTGTAGGAAGAAGGAAACAAGTGAGCTGGCCGGGAGTTACAGATCTTAATGGTCTTAAAGTTTAACAAGTAATATATTTCCAATTTTGTTAGTAACATGTTTACATTTAAATCTATGTTAGTACGTAATGTACCTATGTGCTGTATCTTCTGCATGCGTCTGCAGTTGTCGTATGCGGTTGACTTGAGAATCATACCTTTAGATTAATGTCGGAGTTTAGTACAATTATAACTAGGTTGAAGTTGCAGATCAAAGTTTTGGCATGTTCAAATTTTAATGAAAAAGATCACAAGCGACATCATAAACAGTTTACTGAACAGCGTTTTTCTTGTGAATTAGCATTACACTTTCAGACACTAGATAAAGAAGTACAGGCACCTCTCTGAAACCTAATATTTTGTTCACAGTACCAAAGTGCGTTACGTAATCGAACGTGTAAGTGATTATCATAAGGAATCTGAATATTCTCGATCACTGGCGACCCAAATGTTTTATGACGAAGCGCACTTACTCACGGAATCATGGTAAGTGTAGTTATCGACGGATATAATGTAGATTGGCTCGTTAGTAGAGTACATAAACCCTTTACCTATATTGTGAGTGAAGAATTAGCTTGTTCTGTCAGCACTTAGAATGTATTGCCATTTTGAATTTGCTAAGCACTAAGCGCTTGTGAGATAAGGTAAGGACATAATCGTACCACCTGTTGCGATTATCTATCTGTTTGATAATATTGGTGAACAAGAAACGGGATGTGATGGTTCTCCGATATAAAGGATCTTCCGACCAGCCTAATTTGTTACGTCATGGTCGTTGCGGTAATTTTAAGATCTTTAGGAATAAGTAAGTATATAAATGAAGGAGCGGTAGCCTAGTGGTATGGGTAATGGACTGCTGAGATGAGGTCTCGGGTTCGATCCCAGGTTTACCATGGCACACACCAATGACTTTTCGAAGTTATGTGTGCATTTATCACAGGTTTATAAGTGCCCGGTTAATGCCAATAGGCTCGCCACCTATTGGGACCTAAACATAAACTGGCGAAATGTGGGTGCTAGCACCTCTGCCTACCCCTTCGGGGAGTAATGGCGTGAGTTTATGTTATGTTATAAATAAAGGAAAGAAAAGAAAGTACTCTAAATACTAAATTTACAAAAATATCACTACTATTTTGGAATTAAACAAAAACTGTATTAAAAGTATTTAGCTGGGTATTGTACTGAACAGAAAGTGAAAAATAAAACGTTCTATCTATTTTCTTGTTCCCGATCCCGAGTGTTATGTTACCACTGCCGGTTTTAATTCTCCAAACCCCTATTCTAAACGAAGGTCATCTTTTGTTGGAGTAAATAGGTTTAAAGCATCCCTTTCACATTAAAACTTATTGTACAACATGAAAATATGAAAAATGTTGTCACATATTTCTGTGTGACCTATCTAATTTGACCCACAAACTGTCCGCAGCGTACAGGAATTGGCTGGTACGGGCAATTCTTAACAAATACATAATGTTCCCACTTCCCGTGGGAAATGGGAAAATATGGCGACCGCACCGCAGGCCGCGATTTTGCACAACAAATAACCATATTGAATTGTGGAAAATATTACCGCACGCAAACAATTTTCAACCTTATTCTGTAACAGGTAGGTTGAAAATAAGTTTACAGTTGATACGTGCATAACAAAATTTCTTTCCTGAATCCCGATTGGTCGCTTGTTGACGGAAATAAGGTATATGCACGTGGAATCCTGAACGATAATATCTTATTTTGGAAAATGGAAGCATAAATGTTTATTCGGTACGTTGAATGTACATCAAGTGGATCAATAACTGATGCTTATAATCCAGGGAGAGCTACTGTGAACCAAGCGCAGCATGAAATGAGTTTTTTTTTATCTTGGGCACGTCAATTTGACTTCACCTCGCCTGATGTTAAGCTAAAGGCAAAGTCTCGGAGAGAGGGTCACCATCGCAAACATGTACCATGTTAACAGTGGCGGCAATCAGCTTGACGGCCTCATTAGATGACTTTACACGCCCCGCTTAACGGACCCGGGACTGTGGGAAGAAGGAAACACGTGAGCTGTCAGGGAGTTCCAGGTCTTAGTCGTGCGTGCGGCATAGGAATGAGTCACTGAAACGCTTGGTTCTAGGTAGATTACAATTATCCTTAGAGTAGGTTGATATTTACCTGAAGTAAGAAGTAATAATCAGTGTAGAAAATACCTGTGACTGTGATATTCTCGACAGATGATAAATGGAAAAAATTACTTAATGTATTCAGGTATACCTACTTAAAAATTTTTTTTATCCATTCTTCAAATTATAAGGGTTAATTTTAACTGGATACCTACCTGAACACTAAAGGTAATGTGTATCTTGTTGATCAATAAGATATTTGAGTGTAGTATTGAATTATATTCAAATTGATCCAAGGAATAATTATTTTCCACTGTTATTATGAAGCCTTCTTCAAGTCAGATTTGAGAGGCCCTTGTGACTTGAAAATTGCTAAGATTGCTTTAGAAATTAGTATAAGTAATCTCTTTGAAACTATTGCATACTATTGTAACCTATACCAAATACTCCGTAATACATTTCATCCAGATATTTATTATGTATATTGGATCCGTTTTCTGGCTTTGTTTCGGCTCCTCGGTTAGAACCCATCAACTGTCAGTTTTTTGGCAACCCCTTTGAAGATTACCCCGAAATTCACTGACGACTATATTTCAGCACATTTTATTCATACCTACAGTATTGTGAGACATTTAATATTGAAATATATTATACAGGTTGATTTTATAGGTGTTTCGGATAAAAAAAATTTGGGAACACTTTCGAAAGCAAAATCATCTGGAAGTAATTAATATGGCGAATTTCTTTTTAAGCCCCCATACATTTTTCCCTTCACCTGAACATTATTCCCATTCATTATCAAAAAAAAAAATATTCATTTGCCAAATTAATACTCCCAGATGATTTTGTTATAGAAACTTTGCCCAAACTCTTCTTATCCGAAACGCTTACAATTAATTTGGGAAATTCGAAATTTAAACAATATTAATTTTTGAAAACGTTCATTTAGGGTCAGAAATCTATCATTCTATTGATTTACAATTCCAACGTATCTAGTGGCAATCGAATGATAAGACAAATATAACAAACATTCTTAAAACAGGGATGGAACACACAACACAGGATACAAACCTCCTTTTTAGACTTCGCCACACACGGGTCAATTTTTCTGGACCCAGGAATTGTGCCGATCAATCGTACACAAACATCAAAGCAAAAAGCCCAAGTTACTAACGACTATAACAAGGTACATTTAAAAAAAGCATACGAAATTTCGGATCGTAGTTCAACCATTTCATAAATCCAAACATCAAAGGCAGATTTTTTGTAGGTAATATTTTACGGAACTAATTCGAAGTGAAAATTGGGGCGAGAAATACTTTATATTCGACGAAACGGGGTTGGGGTGCAATGTAGCGAAAGGATAAAATGCATGAAAATATCCACGTAGAATTTGCGCCTATTTCCTTCGGATTTGAAGGCAGTATTAAAAGCTCTGCGGATGTATATTGAAAAGTATTTTTTTGTACGGAGTTTTGTCGATAAAGTGTGTTTCTTGAATACGAATCATTCTTCGAAGATTTACAGAAATAACCATACATATGTCTATTTCCCTCCGGGGTAGGCAGAAACAGCGGCCAGAAATATATTTTTTTAATTTGTAAGATAGTAATGATTTTGCTACAGAAGATCATGCTAGGCTTGTACCTGAATGTATCTCTAATATTTTATAGAAAACTGCAGTCAAAACAACACTAGGTACTTTCCAGTTATTGTGAATCTGGTGGGAATAAAGATCGGCAAATAGCTCCTTGATAAATAGCAGCTAGAGTCGAGAACGCATGAGTAAGAGTGCCTTCACACTAGCGGTCATCCAGCGTAGGCGTTCGATGAACGTACGCGCAGCGCTAGGCTAGCGTTGTCGCGGCATCTGCGCTGCGCGTACGTTCATCGAACGCCTACGCTGGATAACCGCTAGTGTTAAGGCGCTTGTCGCGTTGTCGCGGCGTCTGCGCTGCGCGTACGTTCATCGAACGCCTACGCTAGATGACCGCTAGTGTGAAGGCGCTCTAAAACCGTCATAGGCTAGCGTTGTCGCGGCGTCTGCGCTGCGCGTACGTTCATCGAACGCCTACGCTGGATAACCGCTAGTGTTAAGGCGCTTGTCGCGGCGTCTGCGCTGCGCGTACGTTCATCGAACGCCTACGCTAGATGACCGCTAGTGTGGCGCTCTAAAACCGTCATAGGTTTCGTTCATGCAATCTTCACCTTAGTTTTCTTGTAAATCATATAATAACTCCTCAACTTCAGTCTGTTGTGTGTTTTTCTGTCCCTTTGTGGTATAAAAAGACAACCAACTAATAAATGATTTACTAGAATCAATAGCATCAACATCACGCAATGATTAGTTCTGTTGAAAAAGTCATTACAGGTTCATTTGCCGAACAATGATGTTTCTGTTGCGCGGAGGCATAATTATACTTCTAAAAAACCTCAAACCACTGATGAACTTCTATACAATATAGCTTCAATTTTCATAACCTACGTGTTGATAACCTGAAAAAGGCGTGAACCCACTCCTAGCACAAGCAATTTAGCTTAGTTGGAGGGGTTAGAGAAAATATTAATAATTTCGGTTCTAATATTCTTTAAAAAAAAGGTAGCTGGAAATGACTTTATGTGGCAAGATCGGGGGCTATAACACTATTTAAGAAAATAAACACGCTAAAAAAAACTATTCCGGCATGCTTTGCGGCTACGCTATGCTTGTCAAGCAGACCCTAATATTAAAGAAAATTGTATCAATGCGCCGTCAGACTTGTCTTACTAAAATTATCTGTGTATTTCAAGAGAAATTGAAAAATATAATCCTCTGTATTCTGAATACAAATGTTCCTATCTTCGCTGTTCGTAAACCTGTATCCAACTTGCCTCGTTCTAAAACGCTAAACACGCCTCTAACCACAGCACATTTCCCTTTGGAATTACATGAAACCACATCACTTACACGTGTTATCTATCGTTACAAGCAACTGTTGTAAGGCTTGCCAAAAACCTACAATCCCAGGATTATCCACAATGTAATTTTCCTTAGAAACTTCTTGTGAAAATTTATCTTGTAGTAAAGGAGATAATATTTCCCCATAGACACCTTTTACAGACTTTGCCTCCTTAATGTAAGATCGATAAACGTTTGCGAGGTGTATTAAAATATGATTAGTACTACATTCCTTGCCGTGAGGTTTGAGAATACAGGACCTAATAAACATGTTTTCTTTAGACGAAATTTGGGTCATTCATCAACTCGCGGGCAATAAACTTGCGGGAAACCGCGGGTTGGCATTTTTGAATTTAATTTTATTTTGCTGTCGTCAACTCGCGTGAACATTAAAGTACAGTCAGAAAAATGGATTGAAACCAAAAATTTAATAGAAAACCAACTTTTATACTCGCGCATTTATACACCCGCATTGGTTAAAGTAACTGTTTACTTTTTTATATTAATTTATCTTAGATTTCGATATAGACGTGCAAAATGAGGTGAGGTGGAGACGGCCAATGATGCATAAAACATGATATTTGTTATGGTTATAACGTCGTAGGAATATCGGTGATTAAATTTTATTGTAGGATAAGACAAAGTACATTTTATTGATAAATAAGCTTAAATTGATAAGACCAAAATGGGATAAAACTAGGGGTAAAAAGTATTAGTGCAGTTAATTTTTTATACATTTAAGATTTCGTCTAGTAAATATATGGAAGTTTTTTTGTGTTTTTATGTATTGTGGAGATAAGTTTATATTTTTATATCACAGTGGCAGACAGCCACAGGGCCTTTTTTTATCGTGCGAAAAATCCCCACGGAGCCGGTGGAGGCGGTTATGTCGGACTCGAACCGACCAAAACGCACGCCATCTTGGGTCCTTGGTTGCCGGAGGTGAGATTGCCGAAAGCATATCTCGCACCCCAGCAGATCCAAGACCATCTCATTCGAGATGGCCCCCTTCTAGTGTCCCCATCTAGCCCCGGGTACGGGAAGGCGCAATTTGCACCGCAGCCGCGGCCTGCTTCTGCTAGGGTGACAGGCGGCTCCACCGGTCACCCCCAGGCCAGCGCTCATGGAGGACGGAAATCGTTATGCGACCTCCGACGTGCGGTTCGCCTTCACTCTTCGTGAGCTTCCCGGGCCCGGAGTCTAGTCCGGACCCGACCAACCGTCACCTTCTCGAGCATTGCTCGCAGAAGGAAGCGGCCGCACCCCAAGTGTTTGCACATCGTACCATCGCTGTGGGCAATGTGGCGAGTATGAGGACTCCCACCCCCAGAGCTGCCACTAGGACCCGCCTCGGCGTGTCCCACGCCGGGCACTCGGTCAGCGTGTGCAGCTCTGTGTCCTCGCTCGCATCGCTGTGATGGCACTCAGAAGTTGGCTCCTTCCGGATCTGACACAGGTAACTCCGTTAATCACCTGCGTCAGCTGCCGTGTGACCTCTCTAGCCAGTCCTCTTTGATGGGTCTTATCGCCGATATTACGGCATGCCCTGCGCTTGGTCGCGCAAGTCGTAGCTCCCACTCAGCCACCATATCCCGGTGGAGCCGGGACCTCACGGCCTGAATTTCTTCAGGCTCGGGTTCCCGTCCCTGCTCCCGCGCCTCCTTTCGATACCGATATAGCATCGAAAGGGCTCTCGCATCCAGGTTCCACGGTAGAGATCCGGCAAGGAGACTCGCCGCCTCCAAGGATATCGTGCGGTACCCCCTAATGGCCCTGCTGGCCATTGCACACTGCGGCCCACTCAGCAGACGCGCATTGTAGACGGTCAGGGTCTCTGCCCACCCTCTGGGCACCCTTACAGGGCCATGGACCGCATGAATCCCGCATAGAGTCTCCTGTAGGAGTCATCCGGCCCCCTGATGTTGGGCAGCAGCCGCCCCAAAGCGGCAGCTGTGTCCTTCAATTTGGGGGCCAGTCGTCGCAAATGCTTCCCGAAGTTCCACTGGCCGTCGAGCACGAGCCCCAGGTATTTCATCTGGGGCTTGATGCCGATGGAAATGTCTCCCACTATGAGGCTGGAATCCTCCGGAGGCATGCTTCGTAGCCCATGAAAGAACATGGCCTCGGTTTTATGCAGAGCCACCTCGAGACCCAGCCGCCGGATCCACTCCACGACTTGGGCAACCGCGGTCGTGGCCTTCAGCGTCACTTCGCGGTATGAAGCCCCGCACGCCGTCACCAGTGTGTCGTCCGCATAACACGTGACGGCGGCACCGTCCGCGAGCTCACCGCAAAGCACCCAGGCGTAACCGATGTTCCACAGTAGCGGTCCCAGGACCGATCCCTGCGGAACACCGCACGACATCTCTCGCCGACCGAGCCCAGTCGTAGCGCAGGGCCTACCTGATAGAACATGTTTATGATTTTTTTTTTTTTTATTATTTTACATTTTGTTTGGTTATAATACCTATACAAATAAATAAAATTGGAGTGTCTGTTTATAATGTTAAAATAATAGCTTTTTAACTGGAAGTGTAAAGCCGACAGACGGATAGACAGAGTTACTTTCGGATTTATAATACCTATAAATCACTATGGATTCGAACGACTCTGATTCGAACGTGCGGGGTGAGGAAAGGAAATCTGCACGGGGGTGTGAGCTTCAATTCTGTACGCTAGTACTATTACCTATTCTGTGATATTACTTTGATCCTTTTTCGTAGTATGTCCATACCACGACAGTCACTCGCTTTTCTTTTTTCATTCCTTGATACCACTTACAAACTTCTTCTATTATACTATATTCTATAACATAACCTAAAATATATTATAAAGTACGTACATTTTAAATAGGTACCAAACTATATCAAATTTATTACAAAGTTTTCGTGACTGACTGTACACAAATACGTCAATTTTGACAATCACGCGAGTTGACGACAGGAAAATAATCAAAAATTGAAAGTTGCCAACTCGCGGTTTCCCGCAAGTTTATTGCCCGCAAGTTGATGAATGACTCCGAAATTTTTATTTTGAAACAGATTTGAAATTATGTATCCATTTTTTTACAATGACGCGACTGGCATGACGTTGAAGGAATCATTTCGATGAAACAAAAAGTTGTCTGACTTTAGTTCACCTTTGCGTTGTATAATAAACTAGCTTTTGCCCGGGGCTCAACATGGCCAATGTCCTTTCTCATGGTCTAATCTACCCCTTCATCAAATTTCATCAAAATGTAATCAGTGGTTAAACGTCAAAGCGTAACATACAGACAGACAGAGTTACTTTTGCAATTATAATATTAGTATGGATGTTCACTATATGATAAATTTATTGATTATGTCATTTCTATTTTATTCTTGAATGTAAATCTCACAACACGTTATATTAATTTTAAAAACACGTGCTTTAACAATACTAAGATAACACATAGTACGCGAGTCAATAACCCAGGCACTTTCCAGATGACAGTTGGTGTTTATTTAAAAATATTTGATACAAACCGTTTATTTGGAATTTATAATCAGTTACATAATTATTGGAAACTGGTCAGTTTGGCCTTGATCGAGACTATTGCCATCATATAAGCGCGCTTGTGAGAACACAGTACCTATTAATTTAGTTGATAGAATATAGAATGCTTTCAGAAATCACTTCTTATATCTTTCGGGTTATTTTATGATACGAGCTTTTTTTTTCAATAAAATATGAATGATCAAAAGTACTAGAACTGCCTTTAATCCCTCTAGCTAAGCTAAATGCTTGTGTTAGTGGCTTTCTCACGGTTTTACAAAACCCCTTTAAATTAGAAGTACCCTTTTAAATTGAGTCAATGTTACTTCTAATTAAATAGTATCTGTTGAATCTAAAACTTTTGCACGCTTTTACGAAGTACAAACGTGAGTAGGCAGATCTGTAATCAAAAATTAATGCTTCAAGGGAAGTACAAAGTACCCAATTTGTTAAGGTGTGCCACAATTCCAGAACAGATTCACTGTATTATGTGTTCATTGAAACTTATTCAGGAAACCAGCTAATGTAACACCCTGCTGTAATTGGTAATGCGTCGTTAGCAGTGCTATCCATATCCATACTAATATTATAAATGCGAAAGTAACTCTGTCTGTCTGTATGTATGGTCCTCTTTCACGCCTTAACCACTGAACCGATTTTGATGAAATTTGGTATAGGGGTAGATTAGACTATGAGAAAGGACATAGGCTATGTTTGGTCGCGATAACCGACATCCACGTGGGTGGAGCCGCGGGCAAAACTAGTAATGTAATAGATTCTTCCGTCATGCTAATATTGAAACATAAATCCTTTAGCATGAACTGAGTGGACACTAATAGGGTAATATATGCCGTAAGTTTCTTAATTCTTTCATTACCTTTTTATCATACTAACAAAGTAAGATAAATTATAGATTAAAGTATGTTTGGTTGTATGAAAATGGTTTGTATGAAAAGGTGTACACCGACTGTGATTCACCTCAAATTAAACAAACGATAAAACTAAAATCTCATCCTGTGCTCAAGACGTTATGTTACGTCTACAAAGATTGTTCCAACAACCCTTCATAAGCTTCATAATCTGAGCCCAAACCAATATCAGCAGAGCCAGTTAACATGTAGATCTATGTGTAAGGTAAACTTGTTATTCAGAAAACCTTTCGGATCAATAACAGCTGTCTCCCATTCAGGGGTCCCAGTATAATCGTTCATATGAATTTAGATGAAACAGAAAGTATTGGCTTGTGTTCTTATTCATTTGGCATCTTTTCAATTGTAGGTACAAATAGTCAATAATATGGGACACATGTCTTATTTGTGCGTTTAGGTACCCCTAATTGCGGCTTGCGGCTAAAATTATCTGCGGTAGCCTAGTGGTATGAGTAATGGACTGCTGAGACGAGGTCTCGGGTTCGATCCCAGGTTTACCATGGCACACACCAATGACTTTTCGATGTTTTTCGAAGTTATGTGTGTATTTATCGCAGGTTTACAAGTGCCCGGCTAATGGCAATAGGCTCGCCCACCTATTACATTGGGACCTAAACATGAACTGGCGAAATGTGGGTGCTAGCACCCCTGCCTACCCTTCGGGGAATACAGGCGTGAGTTTATGTTATTATGTTATGTTATGGCTAAAATTATTCATTCCAAAATTTAAGCAAGCTAAAGGGATGTAAGTACCTGGTATTTATTTAAAAATTGAAATAGAAAGTTGTTTTGTGAGCTGTGTAGTAGGTAAAGTGTAACAGCTGAAAAAATTGAAATTAATCTCAGAATGAAGATGACTCAAGTAGTTATGCAAATGCTACATTTAATGTTATTAAACAAGAATTGATAAAAAATAGCATGATAAGTACATCTTGCAATAACTAAACAATCTTATAGTGTTAAAATAATGTTTATGAATAATTTGGAAAAAAAGATGCTTTAAATATACTTTATACATCAAAATAGTAACAGTTTGGGGTTAAATGTGTGCAAAACTAACAGCATTAATATTTGATATTAGTTTCTATATTTTTATTGAACAGCTATTTTTGGCAGTAAAGGACTCTTATATTCATTTTACTCACACTTTAAGCTAAATACCAATTAGTAAACCTGTCTAATTGCCCTTTTGACTTGCCCCCTTGGTTCTCAAATCCGTAGAGTGACGAGCACTTGTTTCTTATTCGACAAGGAAAATTATGCAGAATCATGAAATAACAACCTTAGCACTCGAGTGGGGCAAGATCCGAACAAAAGAACATCTTCATCTAGCTCCGCAGTTCATAAGAAAAATAATATTTGGGCTATCTTATATACGTAGCTATTTTGTGGGTATTGTACAGTCAGGTATTGTCAGTCAGTCTTGAAGAACAAAGTACTCAAAATGGTCTTAATGCCATGGTTTCCCCTCTTTTTGTTGACTGATTGTTCTGATATATGGTACACACCTTTAATTTGGACAATAATACAATTTAAATCAATAAATTTCATTATAAGATCCTTTTGAGATTTAGTAGTCAAGATCATCCTGACGTTGAGCGTACTTACTCCTAAGACCTTTCCCAGTATTTGCCTGCCAACTCCTTTGAAACAGTTTGACCGATTCTTGTGAAAAATTTTGTGCAAATGTGGTAAGTTTGAGAATCAGTCGTAACCTATTTTTTTAATCCGTAATTTATAAGGGAAGGCTACACGCGGGCCAAGTCGCGGGCAACACCTAGTTGACCAGCAGTCTAAAAAAACTTTAAATCAAAATAAAAACCAATTTTTTTGTAATTCAAACCCGAGAGGAAGCTGGCGTCAATCTGCAGATGAATAGGCCCCAAAGATCATGTCACAGTAGAATAAAAACATTTTGTACTCTGATCATGGCGAGGCCTCATACACTCTATCAAACTTCTATACCTGTAATTAACTAAGGAAATACTTTACCACGGAAAAGTGAATGTTACGCCACGTCTATTGCTTCCCCATTATCAAAAAAAAACTGATATAAGTTGGCTCCCACGCGCAACGAACAATGATGTAACATTTTGTCAAGTAGTACTTAAATAAATGACAGATTTATAGATAGTAAACATTGTGTGCTGTTGTTGAACAAATATTCATTCAATTACAATTAAAAAAATTAACAGACAGCCTGTAATATGTGTAAGACTACAAGTCAGTATAACGGCTGATTAACGGACGAGGCTTTGTAGTTGACTTTTCTTTTAGGGTTGGTTATAGGGCAATAGCTTCCTTGAAATCCAAGATGAACTAGTAAAGAAGGAGAAGAAAATGCCAAGGACTATGTTCGTAAAAAGTCATACAACCCAATTGCAGCGCTATCTATCAACGACATAAAGAAATAGAACCATCGTTGAAGAGGATTGTATATCGTGTCCAAATTTGAGCTCAATCGATGCAGAAGTTTTAAGTATACACATAGCAACTTAACATATTAGGTATAGATATCGTAAAAAAATATTCTTCATATATATTGTATTCAAATATATTCGCCTGCTCGAGTTGCTTTTTTACGTTGATAACTTACATCACATAAATTATTCTAGTTTAACTTGCTCGATATTTTTCTTACGTTTGATTATTCAATAGATGTGAAAACTCATTACCACGGATTAAATAAGATTGTCGATGAGAGACTTGAACTGAGTTAACCATTCTTGAAACGAGAAAACCTTTTGTTAGTCAAATGACAATTCAATTTTATCAACTTCTGTGCGAGCTTAATAATAATATGCTAACTCTGCTTCCGATTTCAATCTCGTTGAGAATGAAATTAGTTGAGGAATAAGTTATAATTAATTTGAGGTGTTAAGTCAGACTGTATGTGATGTGAACTCAGATTTGAATAAAGAAATATATACAAATTGGAAAGGTCTCAGTACTACGTATTTCGCCATCCAATTTATATTGAGGGTAGGGTATACCAGTTCGTCGGGGACACCGTATCCGAGGGGATTTCCGCACGAAAAACAAAACAGGTATAACAGTTAATATGTTTTGTATTATTATATTGTATTCAATAATAAGTACCTATTTAATTTCTTTGATATCCCTGAAATTGTTTCCACATGATTATAAACAAAAAATCTAACTAATTTAATGTTACGGGTGAATACATTTTGCTATTCAAAATTGAGTAAAAAATGGAGTTCATTCTCATTCAATAAAAAGAAGAAAATGAAGAGATTTAAAACATTAACATACATAAACATAAAAAAAAATATCGCAAACTTACGTAGAAAGTAAGTATTCAGGTAAATTGAGATCCTACCGATACAATTATTATAGTTCTCTTTATACTATACTACCGATTCCTTTTTTAAAGTACTTCAAAAATACTCGTTCCCGCAGTTACTTCCTAGGGCGGTTTCAGATTAGCGTATTTTTCGTTTCAGCATACACGCTTACACGAGCGCTACATTACGCGCGTGAAAAAATCGAACTCGCGTAAATGGACATATTTCGGTATTCGTTCGAACAGATAGTGGTACCTCTCGCTTAAAAGCGCGTCAGCGCTCGTACGAGTTGAGCGCTTGCCAAAATGCGCGCCTATACGCGCCTACATGCGCTTCCAAAAACGAGCCTATACGCGCATATAAAACGCTAGTCTGAAACCGCGCCTATATAAGACTAAATAATGGTCTGTCACCGTTGGTTACGAAACTCACCCGCGATCGCGGTCGAAAGGGTACTACAACAATGTTTCAAACAAACTGTTCCTGTATTCATATTGTCCCTTTATGCTTATTTTTATTGTCACCGCAGAGAAGTTTTTTTTTATTTATGCGCCGTGTTGTTTACCCCTGACTCGTGTTTACTTCAGGCACTTAGTTATATAACAAAATGGCTTAAGTTGCCACGTACGAGTACGTGTATGATGTGCCAAGATTGCATTTATAAAGTAGACGTTACACCTCATTGCACTCTTTGATTCGTGAAAGTTGCTCCTGTATAATAAATAATAATAGGTACCTATAATAAGTTTTGATGATTTTTAGTTAATTTTTAACCACTACAGATAGCAGAGAGAAATAACCCTGTTTTAGTTTTAGTGAAAATACGAAATTATGGTCAACTTTTTTTGCCACTTCTTCCAAAAGAAATACCTAGATATAAACTTATTAACAGTTCAACAGTTTTTCTTCTGAGTCTACCTGGCTGCGAGAGATATGGCCGTTTTAGTCGGTTTGGTCTAACATAACCACCCTGCCGCATCCGGGGGGTTATCTGCCGGGACATTCGCACTATACAACAGCATTTTCTTTAAATAGGCAGAATTATTATTAAATTAATTGGAAATTAGAACACGATGTTGAATGTAGGTATTGATGTGGAAATCCAATAGAGCAAAACTAACGGTCGTATCAAAAAACTATCTCAATATACCAATATTTAATTTGTTTCATGGAAAATTCAGAAAAATATAAACCAAACTAACCAATTATTTTAAACTCGGTCCAATGTTTGTGGCAATATCAAAGGCTCTCATGACAATTACCATAAAAATATAACCTGCTTAATTAAAAGCTGGCTTGTGTAGGTACTAATATAGGAAGTAGGTCAATGTGTTTTAATTAGTAATTAAATTATGTCATTTAAGAAATTGCTTGTGGAATTATATTATTTACTTTAAAAGTAATTATCCGAATAGGAGAGGCAGAGGTATTATTGAATCCAGGCCAGTTTCACCTGCAAGCCTGTACAGGTACTGATTTAGTGATGAGATTGTCGTCTTGGAGTTGAAGGTCAGATGACAGATGCTTCCGTGGAAACAAGCCAAGATAAATCAATCTACCAAACTGCAGATTTTGGACGCAACTGGAATTTTAATCTTTGATTATAACGTGAACATGTTATTACAAATGGTCGCAACTGACTACGTAGACCAAAATTCAAACGATTCCTTTTATGACCCAGGTAGTTTTGTGCTTGATAACTTAGATTTTAATATACCTAGTAAATTGTTTTGTGGTGAAGAGCTAGTTTAATAGATATAAGCTAGGCTAGGTTTTGATGAAAATCTACTCAGTTAATTTAAAGGTAAGCTTACTGAGTTGGTGCTTCTTGAATTTTTTGTAGATGGCCTAAATTTAGTCGATATATTTACCAAATAGGTACACTAAACCAAATCAATTAAGTAAAAGGATCCCGAATTCCAAAAGCCTCAAATGTCATCATCTCAAAGGTCCGCATTTTCTAGTCTAACTGTAACGCGACTGAACTTCTTGGGAAGCGACTGCCATATATATGACCTCCATAACCCATTGACGGTAGAACAGTTGTCGGACTTTTGGGACTCCAACTACACGTCCTAATGACCGCCATGTCATAGATATTCGTATGGCAACAAGGACCGATGGTTTTTTTCGTGCGGAAGTCCCCACGGATATCTCCCCCGCCGCAGCCGGAAGGGGAGATTATGTTGGACTCGAACTGACTAAAACCACATGCTGACTGGGGGTCGAGCTGCTAGGCCGGAGGTGAGGTTGTTTTCGATATATCCCTCGCACCCCGGCTGAACTAGGCCATCCTTTATGGTCTGGAAATCCTAAGACCGATGGCAACGTGTTCCTCCGAGGCACGGAATAGTCTCTTAAGTGGAAACAATGCTAAGCCGATAAAGACGATGATGAGAAGGATATTAATAAATAATTACCGACACAAACAACTATACCGAACGATTCCTCGATCATCGTTGATACAATTTACGAGCTAGTATATTTTACGATGTTCTGACGATGTCTCTATTGTTCCAGAATTTGATGGCGTTTATCAAGTTTGGTTACGCCTTAGTGGTGGTTTCGCTGCTGCTTATGATATGGGCATCACTGTCGAGAGCTCTGGAGGTGAGTTTTGAAAATATTTTAGTTTATTCATAGAGTATTTATACTTGCAAAAGCTGAATATTCCTAGTCTACAGCGCGATCTTTATAGTGTACTAGCTTTTGCCCGCGGCTCCGCCCGCGTGGATGTCGGTTATCGCGACCAAACATAGCCTATGTCCTTTCTCATGGTCTAATCTACCCCTATACCAAATTTCATCAAAATCGGTTCAGTGGTTGAGGCGTGAAAGCGTAACATACAGACAGACAGACAGACAGACAGACAGACAGACAGAGTTACTTTCGCATTTATAATATTAGTATGGATTGTAATTTTTATATAGGTTTAGAAATCAGGATGAAGGCACCAATATATATTAGTTCTTGATTAGACAGTTAAATAATGGTAATTTTAAGAATGAAAAGTTTCTGTTTAACACAGAAAAGGACTCGGTTTTTATAGACAATGCAAGGGAATGAAATAACTTGGAAAGTACCACCTGAAACCAATAAATTTCATAATAAAAATTAACTAAGTACGATAGTCTCAAAATCAAACAGTTCATTAACTGAAAATCTTAGTAGACCATTGGATGTGTTCACAATTAACCCCTAACGTGGTACAGATATCACAAATAAGAATAGTACGACAGATCTCGATCTAATTCTAAAACAAGTCCGATATATTCCAAAACTTCAATGGAACTAGAGTTTCAACTGCCTTTCGATTTAAAGTTTAACCGAGTGTCGCATCAATTTACAATTTCCAGTAACAATACAACTGGAACTGCGATAGATGGTAGAAACATAAACTAATTACAACTTACTTTGTTGAATTTTCGCCAAAATTGATGTTGAGTATTGCATCATGTAGTTGAACGCACCCAGGTCTGTACCGATAACATAAAATTTGATAAATCCTGTACTTTGGATGATCAGAAGAGACTCCAGTATTAAACTGGGGCAATGACAAATGGTTTTTCTCAATTCAAGTGGATATTTATATTTTTCAGAAGACTACAAAACTTTTTCTATCCTTTTTATAAGTAGATGCATTGCCTAATATCATCCCACAGTAATTTGTCTAACAGGTTATTCTTATTATTTTAATGCTCGTTATTGCGATTGCGGCTTCTAGATTTTTGTTTAATTTTTAAAACCTTAATTGTAATTTGGAGACTGGAAAAGAGTAAAGTGAATTTTACTGCCTGGCTCTTTTCTCATAGCTGTAGGTACTTGTTGCATTACGAACCAGGTCTCAAATGGAAAAAATATACACTCTGACCATCGTAGGTGTCATATTGTGACCCACATGATTAATTCATTTCTTTTCACCAAGGCTCTTTTGTGGGCGCATTTCTCGGGCAGGGTTCTAAACCCCTGAGTTACAATTTACACGATGCTGTAAACATGAAAAGGCAATGATAACCGCTTACCTTACAACCAATACCCGCCATATTAAGCAGAAAAAACGACACGAACCTTCTATTTCATTTCATATTATATATTCGCAATTGGCATACACAGTTGGCTGTTATGATACGGGCCGAACGAACCGACCGGCCTATTATTTAACATAATATGGATATTCAGGGTGTATTCGCATATATTCTGCCCTTTGAAAATAGGATGCCGTATAATCCGCGAGAATAACACTGTTATATTCCTTTGTGAGAAACGTACTATCGCTGATGTTCGCCTGAATTGTGTAAGGCTTTGAAAATGTTCACGGATACAATATTTTTGAGTACAATGATGGTACATGAACAATTTTTTGATATAGCTGTATTATGGTTTATGACAAGTATACGGCTCGTTTGGGTAAGCGAATATGGCGAATAACGGTACGTTGTCATTTATGGAGAGGAAGATTAGGGAAGTAAGAATTACGGAAAAGGAAGATTCACAAACTTGATGCAATGCAGAATAATTTGTAATTTTAACTTAAGTATAAGAAATAATATTATAGGTACAGAAATTGATGTCTATTATACAGAAATTTCTTTGCAAGCTTCCCACGCCATAAGGTTACGCTTAAATCGCGAGATTTTCAATATGGACACTTCTTAGCTAGTGACTGGCCTACCTTAAATTAATCTGACGCCTAGGTGTAAATTCGTAAAACGAATTATTTTTTTGCGCACTCACCCATTCTGAAGGGTCAATTATGTAACTAGCCTTCCCTAGCTTAGGTAATCTGACGCGCTCGAGATACTACCGAATTTCCTTCTACACGTGCCCTACTATCAGACAAAGATTCTATTCGCAATGTTAAAATCCACCAACCTGATAATTACAACCTTTTGTTACAACCCACCAGAAACCATTTGCACTCTTTTTGTTATATTTATTGAAGGGCCACCTAAACGGTCTAATTTCGTGTCTATGACATAATTAAAATAATGTGGAACATTCAATAGGACCGTTTCTAAATCTCTCTACCTTATTCTTCTCTCTCTTTCTCTTTTCCATTATTACAGTGATATAATTTTACTGTTATACTTGTGATAATGGTAATTTTGTTTGGGAAGAATCGACGTCGTCGGAAGTAGCTTTGTGTAACGTTTAGATAAACATAATCTTGGGAAATAAAGGCTCGTATACGGTAACATGTTTAAGAATGTAAAGAAGTAAGTCCAATTTATAAATAATGAAAAATCAAACGAAGGTTTCAGTTGAACAAACAAAATTATTATTTACTAGCTTTTGCCCGTGGCTCCGCTCGTTTAGATGTCGGTGATCGCGACCAAACAACGGAATACTTGAGGTATCACCATCACGTACCCTACCTAACCTATCCCAAAGCTAGTACTATAATCTATTCTGTGCCCAAAGTCTCCAGCCGAGATGATAATAGAAAACTCTTTGTGCGCTAAAGAAAGTTTTAGCCGTGTAACTAGTAACTGTACTGAATACTTAACTGTATTAGCAAGTCTAACACTTAGCAGGCACGTTTCTCGAATGAGTTGAGTGACGCATTCGCTAACTTGTATTGCATCTTATTACGCCACGTACTTACTTACCTACCATCTACAGGCCCCGACTCGACTATGATGTTTGCTTCTGATTAATTTATAGTTAATTAGCAGTAAATATTTTCACAGCAACATTTATCCACTCGTGCTACTGTGACGCATTCTCCTGGAAAGATAAAATAGAAAAAATGAGAATTAATTGTTCACCATATTTGTTAATCATCTTTATTGAAGATATACTTGAAGATATCTGCGGTAGCCTAGTGGTATGGGTAATGGACTGCTGAGACGAGGTCTCGGGTTCGATCCCAGGTTACCATGGCACACACCAATGACTTTTCGATGCTTTTCGAAATTATGTGTGTATTTATCGCAGGTTTATAAGTGCCCGGTTAATGGCAATAGGCTCGCCACCTATTACATTGGGACCTAAACATAAACTGGCGAAATGTGGGTGCTAGCACCTGTGCCTACCCTTTCGGGGAATACAGGCGTGAGTTTATGTTATGTTATGTTTTTTCCATGTGGAAACTTCTGGGTGTGGTACACAACATAAGTTTTTCTTCCTGAAGCATTTCGGTATTGGAGTTGAACCAACAGACTGAAAACCCCACGACCAAACATTGTCATAAGGTTCTAATTCAAAATTGAGGATCGTGAAATAAATGACAACGCTCCCGAAATAAAGTTCTAATTTTAATGGACGGTCACAACGCTGAAGTTTCACTCAAATTAGCCCGATTACGCACAAGTTATCCTACAACAAAAGAGAACAAATTCCCCTAATGATTGATGGGCAGACAAGTCTGGCGTAATAGAGTGGATCTATTGTATGGTACTTTAACTGCGAAGTACTTTTGAGGAAAAATTATAAGTGTAATTCTAAATATCTAATGATATTCCAAATTGACTAAACGATTGACTGGCAGTTAGAGCATAGTCTGACTGGTGGATCTGAAGGAAATTTAGACAGAATTAAGAGCAAATTTGGCACGGATTGAGTTGGGCTCTGCAATCGCACATGCGACTGGTCATAAGTTATATTTTGCATATTTTCCATGCAGCAGCCAACTTGAATATTGCAAGACAAATATGTGACTCATTGATTTCTACAAAATATGCTTCACAAGCAAACACAATTCTGCATGTCAAATACATAGGGAAAAAGAATCTTCTCGGGCGGGACTCGTAAGACGTATAAGATGGGAAATTTGAATCATATCGGGCATATCTCGGTAGCCGAATTGGTCAGGCATTCCCCCTGTAAGGGAAAGACTGCGGGTTCGAGTCCCGCCCGAGAAGATTCTTTTTCCCTATGTATTTGATTTGTATAGTTAGCATACTTAATGCTGTAAAAATTCATTCAATTCTGCATGTGCTTATATGTCATTTTACATTAGAATAATGTTATAATCTGATTGAAATTACATTCAAAGGTCACGATGTGTAACGAATTGCCCGTCTAGGTGATTCCAATTTAAAATGCCAATATTATGCATGACTAATAAAATAAATATTAAATACTCTGACTCATAGGATAACCTTAAATATAGGAGAATTATTGCTATTAGTCACAACGAACTAAGTTAAATTAGGAAGCATCGCAAGCGCATTCAACTCAGTACATTGTACAACAATGTCCCCATTGCGTTATGGAGAACATTATCTAGGCCTCGTCCTTCGACCCATATCCACACCTAATAACACTACATTATTCTCTATGAAGCCTACATGTTATACCATAGAAAGAAAACAACACCCAAGATCTTTCCAAATACCTATGGGATAAGCACGAGATAATTTGATTGCTATATTATATTAGAAACGGATTCGGTGGCTTCGGATGTTATGATATTGATTATCGTGATATTTTTGCGTGAAGAGGTAACTGCAGAGATCACAAAATTTCGTCACACTGGTGTGACTATCATGTGTAATGACTATATACTTTCACGGTTCACGTAAGTTAGTTCACGGGTTTGATTGCCAACTTCATTTGAAGCACGCTTAAACTGTGGAATAATAAAGAACCCCATAAAGTAGTTGTTTCTTTTTCTTCTTTTTTATCGTACGGAAATCCCCACGGATACCACCGCCCCGGAGCCGGTGGAAGTGGTTATGTCGGACTGGAACCGACTAAAACGCACGCCGTCTTTGGTTCTTTGATTGCCGGAGGTAAGATTGCAGAAAACATATCTCTCGCACTCCGGCAGAACCGGGACCATCTCTTTCGAGATGGCCCCCTTCGGGCTGTGGGGTCACCATAGTGTCCCTACCTAGTCCCGGGTACGGGGAGACGCACTTTGTGCCGCCTGCTTCTGCTAGGGTGATAGGCAGCTCCACCGATCACGCCAAGGCCAGTGCTCATGGAGGACGGAGGTCGTTCTGCAACCTCCGACGCCCGATTTGCCTACGTTCTTCATGGGCTGCCCGGGCCCGGAGTCTAGTCCGGACCTGACCTTATTGTAGTTGCTTGGAAAAACTACAGCACGAAAATCATTCAGATCACAAAAAGGGCTTTAGAAGGCTCTTATAGGATCACCAGCAGAATGTGACGTCACTGGTGTTGCACACGTCCATATGCTACTTTTATCACTTCCTATCATGGGCCGTGTGTTTGTTTGCCACCTATAAAAAAACTGTCACAAATATATTTTACCTTTGATACTGACCACAAAGCGTAATAATTACGATGAAAGTATGCACATAAAAAACTTCTACCATAAAGGAATTCAAATGAATCCGATGTGAATGAATTACTGGGTACGTCAAGAACCCTTTCGTCCGCTTGGCAAAATAATGTGACCACATGTACTATTTTAATGTTATGCAGTAGCCAAAGTCGTTCCCACCACGACCACGAACCCTATACAAATTGAATTAGTGTGACCACGAGTTTAGGTGTTGACAAAATGGTGTGACCATTCGAATAGTTTCGTACGGATTTATGACTTAAAATGTTAAAATTTATTTCCTACTTTAAATATTTGTGTAGGGCAGCGTGATAATAGTCCCAACTCTAAATTGTTTTCACTTCGTTATATCCTTTCTGGGATTTTATTCACCACTAGCGAGTCCACCCGCGTGGATATCGGTTACTTATCGTGATTTTTGGTCATATCTCTACTCAACCAATTGCGATTAAACAAACGTAAAATTTTATTTCTGAGCTAGACCTAGAAACAGTGTCAAACATAGAAACAGTTTCAAAATCTTTTCAATAGTTTTTGGGTAAACAAAAGAGAATTACAAAAAAATATATTTAAGCGTTCAGTATCATTCATAGAATAACCCAAGTATTATTTTCTTAATCTTAAATGACTCCAATGGACGGACACGACTACTTTACAATTATATTATAAGAGTACAGATTTACTATGTGGGTCGGTTCTGATAAGCAGACTCTCCGTGCGCATTTATTTGCTTTACCGACTCTTTTACCTAATAAATAAATTAATAATAAGTTGTGATTTAAATCGAGAAACCTCTGAAAATCGTCTTAAATTCATTTAAACATCTAACGTTTTAATGCTTTATAGGTGATACAATATAAATTATTAATTTATCAGTTTTTCTGTCTAAAGAAATATTTTCTACAAATTTCCAATTCTACTAAATCTCTACTTTATAGGAATTATAATTAATAGATTAGGTAGTGCATAATAACAATAGCAGTTTATTTCGTTCGTACAACCTTTATAATTATAATAAAATAACACATTAAAACTTGAACAATGCAGATAAGGCTATGATTAGATGACAGGCGTTGAGCGCGCCTTTTGCATGCACGTTAACAAATACGCGAATTTCGTTTGAAGGCATCGTCGTCACATCAAGATGCGTCTGCGTGTGAACATCTTTGTAAACTCGTTAACACGCTTTGCCAAAATGCTCCAACCCTTGTCATCTGACTTTAGATAACGCTTTGAATCATTTTACTTAAACTTTCTAAGTAAATATCTGGCTTTATACGTTACTAGATGTTGCCCGCGGATCCGCCCGCGTGGTTGTCGGTTATCGCTTAGTGTTGAGTCAACGCTATTGAGCATAAAACCAACATCTCAAAATACTTTCTTAGGGGATGCCTACGTCATAGTAGCTTTGTGCATGCCCGATCGGTTTAAAATTGACAAAGTTTCATACAAACTTTCATCCCCTATTTTATGCCCTTGCGGGTAGAATTAATCAAAATCCTTTCCTAACGGATGCCTGCGTCATAACATCTACCTGCATGCCAAATTTCAGCCCGATTCGTCGAGTGGCTTGGGCTGGGCGTTGATAGATCACTATGTCAGTTGTCAGTTAGTCACCTTTGAGTTATATATATTTAGATGAATTCTGTCAAATAGGGTTATGTTCTTTTTTCATACGATAAAAAGAAGACAAGCATACGACCCAGAAGCGCACTCTTGAAAGATATGCCAGGGGCAACCTCACCCTCGGCAATTTGTGCGAAATTTAAAGGAATTTTGGGAATTTGTCTCTTTGCTATAATTTGTTTTAATTATAAATTTCTAAGAATGACCCTTATTCGTTGCGACGACGACGCGCAATGCTTAAGTGTGGCCTCACCCTAATGAGTTCGGGTACATAACCACACTCGCCGGCTCCGACAGGATTTCTACACCATTAAAAAAGGATGTTTAACTTCGAAGTTGTCATAATTGCCTTTAACTGTTTATACTTTTTCTTTATACTGGAGATTGATGGCCCTTGGTGGAATCTACTACACATATTGATTATTACACTCGTACTTTGCCTTTAAAGTTTTTATCAATTTATCCACTAAACTTTAGAGCTACATAGCCTTAATACGAATATTATGTGACCATTATAATTTCATCATATGCGTACATCTGTCTATGTCAAACCCTCGTTTATATTTTAAACACCGATTAGCAGCTCACGTAGGACTTTAAATACAGGAGCTTACTTTCAAAAAATTATTCATCCCATGAGGCTTTTATTATTATTTTACTGTAGTAGGGTAAAGTTCGTACATAAAGAGGTTAAACTGTATATCCCGTGCTATATTTTCATCATATAAAATCTGACCAATTTTAGTGCCCCAATGAAATTCAATATTAAAACTCATTAATAGTTTTCATAGAGCAAATAATATAGATGCTTTATTTTCGCTACCAAAAAAATATTACTGTATAAAATTTACTGGGTTTAAAATTTGAATTGAATTTAGTACATTTACATAGCACTCTGTTACATTACATCACATCCCAGAATATAAATATTTAAATAGGAGCTAAAGGCATGATTATCTCATTAAATATTAATTTCTTGTCACGTTGTTTCTCCGCGATGGACTCCTAAACTACTTAACCGATTTTAATCAACTGTGTGCTGTTTGATCCAACTTGAAAGATAGGATAGCTTACATCTTAATTTAGCGATAAGTGACATCCACGTGGGCGGGGCCGCGGGCAACAGCTAGTATGTATAGAAAGTAAAAACTAAGAACAATTTACTTACATAAAACATTGTAGCAGCATTTACTTATTAATTTTCAGAGTCTTTTCATAAATAATTATATTATATACTGATAATTTGATTTCAAATATTACATAATATATGAAACTAAGACAATTTCTAAAACATGTCTTAGCAAAATTATTATGTAGTAAAACGTGATCTATAAAGTCATATATATCTTGTTTAATACTTTATATCCATGCCTCCATACGGTTTACGAGCTCAAACGTACTACTAGAATAACCTAGCAGTCCAGTTTTCCATAAAAGTTTAATCATTTTAAAGTATGTACCAAAAATTTCAAAAATAAATTTCTTCTTTGCAGCTACACATAGACACAGGTCATCCGCCATGTCTATTCCAAGCGCTTTGCACGTGTTCGAAGCCGGCTGGAGACCTGGGGATAGTCACCTGCAGTTACGTGCCTATCCTACGAGTCCCTGCTACCATCAACAGCTCCAAGGTCTTCATGCTACAACTCACAGGAAACAAGATCAGAGATTTGGAACCACAGTTCTTCCAGGCTACAGGTTAGAACTTCTTCTTATTCGAGCTCCGATTTTAGTCACTTCCATAGCATTTTTTTCTCTTGGCTTGTTTGATCTTTTATTGGAACGATTGTTGCGGACTGTTTTTTTATATAATGTACTCGTCAATTGGAAATCACCTCGCCTGATGGTAAGCTAAAGGCAAAGTCTCGGAAACAGGGTCACTATGGTAAACATGCACCATGTTAACAGTGGTGGCACTCAGCTTGACGGCCTCATCAGATGCCTTTTCACGCCCCGCTTAAAGGACCCGGGATTGTAAGAAGAAGGAAACACGTGAGCTGGCAGGGAGTTCCAGGTCTTAATGGTGTGCCATAGAAAAGAGTCACTGAAACGGTTCTACCAGGTATACTCTGCACCGTATTTGGATGGCATTTTAGCCCTGCAAGTGTTGTCCCGTGAAGGGGAAAGAGAGGGTGTGACTAATTGGAAGAGCTCATCAGAACGGGTGCCGTCTATTTGGTAGAAACTTGATACTCCGAAACCTATTTGGGATAACTCATTTCGCAGAAACTTCTTTAATCGATCATTTATTAGGCATTAAAAATATTTGACATAAATATTTTTAGGCATAATGTGCTTATGACCGAATTTAGAATGGCATACATTTAAGATAGTAGAATTTTATTTGGCATAATTACCTTTGGCATAGTTAAAATTTTGTATAACTTCATTTAGCATAACGTTCATTTAGAGTACAGATTATTTGGCATAATTTGACTAGGCATACTATAAAGAGCATAGAATTTCAATTAGAATAATATAGATTGGGTTACTTTCTTCTTTAAAAATGGGTAGGTTAGGTTAGGTTAGAACTGTGACCTCTTATGAGGTATAGGTATATATCAGCATAGATAGTTGTTTACACCCCGACACAGAGTACCCCGACTCGGATAGGTTAGGTTAGGTTAGAACTGTGACCCCAACAGCGCGAGTCGAGCGAGCGAAGCGAGCGTGCCGCGGTAGCGGCCGGCGAAGCGCCAGAATAGATAGTCGTTTACACCCCGACACAGAGTACCCCGACTCGGATAGGTTAGGTTAGGTTAGAACTGTGACCCCAACAGCGCGAGTCGAGCGAGCGAAGCGAGCGTGCCGCGGTAGCGGCCGGCGAAGCGCCAGAATAGATAGTCGTTTACACCCCGACACAGAGTACCCCGACTCGGATAGGTTAGGTTAGGTTAGAACTGTGACCCCAACAGCGCGAGCCGAGCGAGCGAAGCGAGCGTGCCGCGGTAGCGGCCGGCGAAGCGCCAGAATAGATAGTCGTTTACACCCCGACACAGAGTACCCCGACTCGGATAGGTTAGGTTAGGTTAGAACTGTGACCCCAACAGCGCGAGTCGAGCGAGCGAAGCGAGCGTGCCGCGGTAGCGGCCGGCGAAGCGCCAGAATAGATAGTCGTTTACACCCCGACACAGAGTACCCCGACTCGGATAGGTTAGGTTAGGTTAGAACTGTGACCCCAACAGCGCGAGCCGAGCAAGCGAAGCGAGCGTGCCGCGGTAGCGGCCGGCGAAGCGCCAGAATAGATAGTTGTTTACACCCCGACACAGAGTACCCCGACTCGGATAGGTTAGGTCAGGTTAGAACTGTGACCCCAACAGCGCGAGCCGAGCGAGCGAAGCGAGCGTGCCGCGGTAGCGACCGGCGAAGCGCCAGAATAGATAGTTGTTTACACCCCGACACAGAGTACCCCGACTCGGATAGGTTAGGTTAGGTTAGAACTGTGACCCCAACAGCGCGAGCCGAGCGAGCGAAGCGAGCGTGCCGCGGTAGCGGCCGGCGAAGCGCCAGAATAGATAGTTGTTAACACCCCGACACAGAGTACCCCGACTCGGATAGGTTAGGTTAGGTTAGAACTGTGACCCCAACAGCGCGAGCCGAGCGAGCGAAGCGAGCGTGCCGCGGTAGCGGCCGGCGAAGCGCCAGAATAGATAGTTGTTAACACCCCGACACAGAGTACCCCGACTCGGATAGGTTAGGTTAGGTTAGAACTGTGACCTCTTATGAAACGAGCCGAGAAACGAGCATGCTCTCATAGGCAAGGATATAAAAACCAAATAATTATCATTAAAAGAAATATATACCAAAAGATGAATCTGGTTTTGAACTTTCTGCGATGTGATGGTTATACATTGTGATTATTATGGATACAAAAATTATGCGTACAGATGATTCTGACTTACAAAATTATGGGTTTCAATGTATGCAAAATGAGTTTATGCCTTATTCTGCGAAAAGAGGTTTATGCTATTAGTTGTTATGCAATATAAAATTATTACTTAAAAAGTTCTACTATATGAGGTGTACCCCATCAGAACATTCACCATAGTAGAGACGGTACTCCCATCCTCGAGCAGGAAACCTGCACCAGAGCCTCTATTAATCAGTACTTACGCTTATGGTACACTACTTCTGTTAGTAAAGTGAAAAGCTTCCTAACTACAAATCTATAATAAGTATAAAATATCAACAATATAATATAAGCAACTAAGTTTAGAACAACTACATTTGTTTGTCTCTGAAGTACCAAACTTAGCACATCTCGTAACAAGATCCTTATAAATGTACATGCCAGATATTACTTAGGTACATAAATTTCCCGTGTAATGATACCGCTGACTGAGCGACACGGTTGTTTGTGACACGGTAAACATATTAAGGGTGACTCTCTTAACCCTACACTCAGCATTTTAGTAAATACGAACACAGAAACATAATATTTTTGAATATAGAAAGTTATACTTACTAACTTCTTGCAAATATAAGTTCTAAATGTTAAAACAACATTTAGAACATATATTTTGAAGAAGTTACTTTCATGTTATAGTGAATACTGAATACACTCATAAGCTAATTAATCAATGTGTAAGTACACATTCCATGTAATTGTTCCTATTTTAAAAGTTAAAAATGATAAAATAAAAGAAGTGAACAGGGAATAAAAAAATAAGTAAATCATTACTGTCAAAAAAATAATCATTTATAAATCCAACTAAGGCTTCAACTTTTAACTTTTTGGATGAAAAAATCCAACTTTTATTTTTTGTGGATGATTGACAAATGGGTAACTACTGCCTGCTATATCAAACTTGTTCCAATCTTTTCAATAGCAGTCTATTTGATTTATTAAAAAATCATTTTTGGACATTAACGATTTACTTCTCTTTCCTATTCATTTCATTTTACGTCATTCATAATGACAATATCATGAAACACTTACCATCTATTAACCGTTGCATGTCAACACGAAGAACCGCAACACACTATAAACTGACTAAAACTATTAATTTCAGGCTTATACAGACTGGCAATTAATGAGAATCCACTCGAGACCATCCACGAGGAGGCGTTCTATGGACTCGACAATACGCTTTGGGAGTTGGAATTAAGACGAGACAAATTGACGGCTGTGCCAAGCAGGTCCCTTAGATACTTGCAGAAGCTCAGACTACTGGACTTGACAGGTAATTTATGTTTAGTGTCTAGTTTAACTGAAGTGAGGTTTATAGTAGAGCACGCCTAGAAGAAAATTCGGAAAATATTCCAGCGCGTCAGATTAAGATAGTTTTAGTTTTAGAGGCTAGTTACATATTGATAACTAGCTATGAAAGTAGCTAAAATAAACTAATCGTGCCGTTTCCTCATCAGTTAGTGACCTTATTTTTCTAACCGCATACGCAGCTGAGCTAAGTCTTGCTGCCAAGGCTGTGATATGAGAACCCCATTGCAGTTTACTATCTAGAGTTATTCCAAGAAAAACCGTGGTATCGACTATTTGAACAGATTCATCGTTCAATGTAATTATGAGTATCTATTTGTCTTACATTAGGCATAGTAAACTTTACACATTTTGAAACACTTAAAATCATTAAATATGACCTAAGTAATACGAAACGTTAATTAAAATGTGTGATGTGATATATGTATTTATTTATAATGGCGATATGTATACGCTTCCCCTACCACTAAAAGTGGTAACATTTTATTTTATTCTAATAAGATCGCGCGACGCTTGAGCACATTTAGCATCTAGCATCGTCGCGTGCCCTACTATTAAATTGGTTACGTGATGTATATCATCAATTAATATTAATGAAATATTGAAACTTACTGAATAGAATACTACTTACATTAAACTAACTTGCACAGAAAGAGTTGTCGTAAAAACTTTGAAAACGGTTCACTTGACAAGTGATTTATTGTCTTCTCTTTACTTGAACCGCGTGAACTTAAATGCATTTTGCGGAGCTGTTGGTGCAGACCAAAAAAGTTTGAAGTAAACTTTTATCCTAGGAAATTGGAATGACTTGAAAACTTTTCTGCATTTCCGATCCAAAACATTCTTTGTGGTGACTGAACTTAGCCATCCACTACACACAGAAGTGTAAATAATATATTTCGAACTGTACTTTGTTTGATGCTACTATAGTATAAGTAAATAGTAAAAGAAATGAGTCAACTATGTAATGGATAGCGTCTAAATGTTATTGAAGATGAGTAATGTGAGTAAACTATAGTTTTTTACTTAGCTACGAGAATATTTCATGAAATAATTCTATTATGTATCACGAGGTTTCATTTGTGTGCTTTAATGGTATTCTAACTGATCTATAAGATAATTCACAACAAAATTTTCATATAATATTATCTACAGGTCTTTCAAAGTTCAGTATTTCTACTTATATTCTACATTGGTCGTTTGATTGTGTATCGAGGTGGTTTTACGTCATCAGAAAAGTTTTGGCATTGATTAGTAGAATTCTTCGCTTTTATTTGCATCAAAATTACTACCGGAGGGTCTACTGAGTGCTCGTTATATACGAATTCATGCCATAAAAATGCTATAGGATTCACAATTGCAAAATTGTGAGCGCCCCAATTCTATTCAGTGATATTTCTGAACAGTGTACGATGGTCTCATAGAAAGGAGTGAACTTTTGGGGTAATATGGTAATACTTCACTGCCGTTCAAACAGCTAGGGATTTTTATTTCCATCGTCTACAAAGTAGTCTACTGGACTCTCGATCCTGAATTCATTTACTTTATTTTGAACTTCCAAATTCAAAGCCTACTGATAGGTTAGTAGTTAAGGAGTCGATTTTATAATCAAGGCAAGCTCCTGTGCCCAAATTCTGCCCATAAGTGAACCTGACATGAATTCTTAGAAAAGTTTAGATGGAGTGACTAGACTGACAAGGAAAAAAAAATGGCAATTCTCTGTTGACTCAAATACGTAATGTTTTTAAATTACAGGCAATGAAATCACAGACATATCAGGTGACAACTGGCGAGGGCTGGAACACACGCTGCAGACACTGATACTGAGCGACAACTCCATCGCCAGTTTACCCTTAGATGCATTCTCGAGCTTACCGATGTTGGAGACTCTTGATTTACAAGGGAATCATCTGTCTGTGATCGACAGCGGCGTGTTTCGCGATGGCATGAATAGGTTAAATAGAGTAAGTAGCAATGTAGCAATACAAATTCAATAATTATTTATCTATTATTCTATTTTCAATAATTTCTAATGTCTCTACAACCATTAGGTATCATATTTAATTATCATAATAAATTAAAGATATACAATAATAATAAAGGGAATTCACGCGATCATGGGAAAGGTACATAAGTACCTTTGATTTGCCTAACGTTGTACCTATGATCGCGTTATTTCCCATTATGTTATTGTATATCATGGAACGCGAGAGTTTAAATGTTAATTCGTAGCAATCATTGGATTACAATAATAAATAGGCTTAGCTTCAAAGGTGTGATACGTGAATTGTTTTAAATTCACCACTACCAGTCTAAATACTTGTTCTCTGCTATGTAGTTCATGAAATCAACATTTTTATTTTTAAGTCTGAGTAATTATTGATCTCGTTTGCATACTACTTACATAATTTTATTACTTTTCAGCTTTTACTGGGAGACAATCAACTTATTTATATACCTTACGAAGAAATATCACCACTGCGACAGCTAAGGTTTCTAGATTTGTCTAATAATCTGATTAGGCAAGTTCCACCAATACACGAACTGAATGGCATTAGATTGTCCTTGGATTCTTTGAAGTGAGTATATTATTACCTGCAATTGCCTTGTGGTGTTTAGGACCTATGATTTCTATAGCTTTAGCTGTTTCCGGATTGACATTACGTTTATTTCTTAAAACTGTAATTGGATTATAGTGAGGTTATATAAAAAGAGCGTGAGACATTTCATCATAGTTTGTTTTACTAGCAGATACACTTAGTTCACATTTGTGTAATATTTCTTCATCAACAATAATGACTTCTTAATAAAACGTCAATATTTTATTAAGATCAATAAAGTTTAATGTTATTTTTATAGCAAATCGTCTGAAATTCTTCACTAGTACTTACCTATTTTCTTATTCCATTTTCAGATTGGACAACAACCTCATCAAGGATTTGTTACCTGGATCCTTCAAGTACTTTAACGTTCTAAATTCTACTTCACTAGATGGGAATCCTATCTTTTCTATAAGAGTAAGTTCATAACCATACAATACGATACGTGTCTATGTCTATCCTCTTGTTTAACAACAATAAATTAAATTTGATCTTAATTTATTCTTATCAAACATGAGGATAGATTGTTTAAATTTAAGTAAATTTAAAGGATTTTTTTTCACATAACCTACTTTTTTACTTTCATGTACCTTGTAGAAAAGTAACGATTGAGTTATGCTCCTTTTTCTCACATTAATTCTTCTTAAAAGCAGTCTAATATTTATATTGTTATAATATTTTAGTCTATCAAGAATCTATAGAAATTTAGTTTGAAACATTAATTTATAAAGATAAGGATTATCGCAGCATTATTGAAAAAAATCAAAATGTATGGTACAGTTTATTGTAGCGTATCGGAACCCCATGAATTTTTTTTCGCCCTGATTGAGCTTTATGCAGATACCAAAATCTGTCTGGATCTGGACATGAAATTTCATTTTAATATTTTCCGTCGTATTTTTCATCAGCTATATTTTTATTCTTTTTGTTTATTAACTTTTCAGGAAGATGCGTTCAGGAACGCCAAGATAAGAACACTGTCGCTCCGTGACTGTGAGCTAATAGATTTATCACCAGCCTCTTTTGCGGGACTGGAGAACACTTTACAAAGCCTGGATCTGTCTGAGAACAACCTGACTGTAATATCTAAGTTCATGCTCAATAAATTGGATGCGTTGAGGTTTTTAAATCTTAGAGAGAACAAAGTAAGTACCGAATCTTATGGTGATAGAATAATTATGTTTTATAGTAATCATTTCGAATGCATAAAAAAGCAGAGCTTTGAAATTTGTCTGTTGAAATTAATATGAGCATGTAGAGTTTGATATGAGCCTTAATCAGCGTTTCTATATATAACTCCCAGTGGCGTGTATCGGTTAAGCTGGATTTCACTTGTAAAACTTGTTCTACTAAACGCATTTAGGACTTAATTGATCTCGATTCTTGTCCTTAATAAATTTCGTTCGTAGGATTTCATACAATCAATTAACTTTTTATATCTAATAGCAGCACTGTACCTGTACCTTCACTAGTAACCCTACATGTTGTTATTCTGAACATCATCACTTTGTATTCATTGTATAAAACCTCCTTTTATAATATTTCAGGTGGATATAACCCTTTTAACATCAACCACTCCGTCAGAATATTCGTCGACAGCTTTTGGAACCTTCCAGTTCAAATTATTCTCCTTGGATATCAGTGGCGCCAGTTCCATAGAAGCAAATTTGCAAGATTTTAGAAGGTAAAGCTATGTATTGTAAATGCTAGTATTTTCATTGTTATTCCAAATGTGGTCACGAAAACTATAAATCTCGTTAGTTCCTCTAAGTACGTTTTTTATTCAGAAATTCTGTAAATTTCTACCGTTTACCATTTTTTATACCACAGACATGACATAGGCGGACAAGTCGAGCTATATATCATATGACCTCTGGACGAGATTTAATATTTTATGTTTTGCTTTTTAACATTTCAGAATGCGATCTCTTCGGTCTCTGTCCGTAAGCAAACTTCTTCGTCAAACTATTCGTACCGAGGAATTCCTAGATTTCGGAATGGAACTAGAGGACCTGAAGATATTTGGCAGTACAGTCACTAGGATTGAGTCCAGCGCTTTCCAGTACGTTAGAAGTATCAAGACTCTTGATTTATCTGAAAATAATATAGAGTTTATTGATCCATTTGCTTTTGCTGAGGTGAGTGAGATGTAATTTTAAGATATATTCTAGGCACCAATTATGTTATTATGTGTAATAGCGGCTATTTTAACAATTACGGAGATTAATGATTATTTATTTTAATTTCCAGCTGCACAGCCTCACAACTTTGAAAATGGCCAACGGTCTCGCGGATACAGTAAAGATTCTTCCATTTGAACCATTGAAGGCCTTGATAGAACTCCAGTATTTGGATTTAAGTAACAATAAACTGAAAAATGTACCGGACACTTCGTTTCATTTCTTGTATAAGTTGAAGAGGTTGAATTTGCAAGACAATTATATTGACCACTTTTCTAAGGGAACTTTGCAGGTGAGAAGATAAAATGCATAAGTTATACTGACTAAATGACCGCATATCTAGATGCTATAATGCCGTCGATTTTATTTAAATAAATTAATAAATATACTTTCAAACTATAACCCCTCAAAAATAAATTTCAGGTTGAGAACCACGATCAACTGGAAAGTATTTGTTTATCTCTAAATCTGATGACACAAATTGTGCAACATACCTTCGTCAATCTAAAGGAACTGCAAGAAGTTCTTATCGAAGACAATCTCATTGAAATCATACACAGGAGAGCTTTTGCCAGTCTTGATAATCTGAAAGTCATAAAGTTAAAAGGCAACAGAATCCGGGAAATCAGTGAAGAAGCTTTTCAAAATATTCCAGCACTTTCTGAGTAAGTATAAATCATAACTTTTATTTCATATCTAATTGTAATGAAAGTTATTTGTATTTAGATAAGTATGATAGAAATTTTAATAATGTTTCATTTGATTGAAAGTTATTGTTTCTGCAAAAAAAACAAAAGAACGTAACTTTTTGTGTCTCAACTTTTATATGTCTCCTGTTTCAGGTTGGATATATCTTTTAACTTCCTGGAAACATTCAAGTTCTCCATATTTGATCAAGTGGGATCAGCTACCGCTTTGAAAGTGAATGCTTCGTACAATGGAATTATTACGTTGACTGATTCAAACGCACCTAGTTTCTTTACATCAAATTTCTATCCACCACCAAAAGCTCAGAGTAAGTTATTTTATAATTTTATTTATTAACATGATTTTTAGAATGTTTTTATGGTGAAAATAAATAGGATTGATTTTTATTGGCCGTTGTATTTGATTAACATAATCTTATCTTTCTTTCTAATCTGTATTATTTCTTTCTAATTTTACTTGAGATGCAATTTTTGTAATAACAAATACCTATGTATTTCAAACATAAAATGTTGCATGTTTATTTATTCTTGTTTCCATTTGTTTTAACTTTTTCTTTTATTTACTAATTTTGCTTTTATCTTTACTCTTTAAAACGTTTAATTTGGGACTTGAAGATTTTTCATCAGACATAAGTATTCAAAGTATGTATAAAACTTTTAATTGTATTCTTTATATATTTTTCTTTTCTAAATTTTTCTTTACTTTTTCATTTTTATTATTTCTTATTCATTTATTTGCTTCTAATATGATTCTTTGCTCTTTTTCTTACTTTTTGCACAGCTTTAGTTGATGATGGGGAAGAGTTCATAACACAAGGTGACTTTTAGGAATTAAGTGCTTTTGTAGCGTAGATTAACTATAAGTTACTGTAGTCTTCATTTTTATATTGCTAAGGTAGCAAGCAAGTATAAAGCTATCGTAATTTTAAGTGCTTACATTTGATGGCCAAGATTGTCTATGTTTGACACTACTATTGGCAATACTCTTGTTTGCTGAATTTGCCTACAATCTGTAACTACTCGGCAATGAGACAAATAATCGTAGGCATTATTAAGAAAACTTTATTTATATTATAACTTTATATTAAGGTACACAAGACTGCCTCCTTTTGTATTGCTATTCCTCTGTGCACTCCCGGGTTTGCTGAAAGAGAACTCAACCTTGAGTTAAGCTCGCCTTTGTATATAATATATCACTTATTTTGTAAGAATACCAAAGTGTACAATAAAGAATAAAATAATTAAATTTCATAAGAGCCGATAAAAGTAGCAATATTATTTTTTTCAGGTCTTGGGACAGTATCAGTAAATATAAGAGTTTTGGACTTCTCACACAACAATTTGACATACATTGCACCGTATTACTTCAGGTAAATATTATACATATTGAAATAAAACGAACACATTAACTGATTAAGGCAGTAGTAAAAGAATCTTTATAATCGTATTATGTTATATAAAAAGGTAACTCATTAAAATGGATGTCGACGAACGGCCACATAGTATGACTAAAATTATCAAAATTAGCTAAAATATATGATCTACTAATTTATTTCATAATATTCGTGACATCTTTAATTTGAAGATATTTTCAAGTTAAATCTACTATTGTATTTGATTGTTAAAAATCGAAGTTAGACACTATCACAAAAAAATATCACAAATAAATATTAAAACTTATTATAGTCAAGCTATTACTAAATGGTAACAAATTCATCAACTATAATATTGATTGCATCTACATTATTTTTATTTTCAGACATTCAGATCTAACTCTAACTGAGCTGCATCTCTCACATAACTATCTGAGGAACATAACCCGGGAAGTATTTGGCAATATGCACATGCTGCAGTACTTGGACTTATCGCATAATAAGATACTTCACATGGAGTACGATTGTTTCAATAGAGTCAAGAATTTACAGGTGAAGTAACATTATGTTGTACTAATTTAAATTTGGGCAATTGGAATACGACATTCTTCTGCACAATTGATATCAAATTAAAATATTAATTACCTTCATCAAGTGTAGCGAACAATGTTATTTGCCCTTCAATAATATTTATGTACCTTGATCCCTTCACTGGATCACGATTTTGAGTCTTTATACTATAGTCATCGTCTACACGTGCTCTACGACTTCATACAAGTCACTGATATTAGAAAAGTAGCAAAATAATGGAAAGAAAATAAGATAGATAGATAGATAACTCTTTATTGTACAACAATAAATTTACAATAAGGAATAGAGTCAAGCCCAATTGCACTTTAGGGCCCTTAAAGTGCAATGATGCTCATCAACAAATACGTAAGTTAAGTTACCAATGTTGTAGTTAAAGAAGTTAACTAAGATTTCTGTCTCATTCTAGATAATAAATCTATCTCACAACCACTTATACGAATTACCAGTGGAAATATTCCGAGATATGCAGTCATTAACGTCGGTCGATTTATCGGATAACCGAATCAAAAACTTGGCGGACAATCTCATACCTTCACCGGCGTTGGAAAGGTAATTTTTTCTTATTATTGTACTTATAATTATTTTTTGAGTTATAAATTATAGGATCAAAAATAACAATACCGAAGTCAATGTTTCTGATTAAAATGTTATATTTCAGACTAGACCTATCCAACAATGGTTTATCAAGAGTACCAAGTAACTGCCTATCATCTGCAGCCACCACTAACCTTGTAGAACTCGATCTAAGTGGTAACACAATTCCAGCAGTAGCTATGGGTGACCTGGTTCAAAGATTTAGGGTAAGAGTTACACCAGTCGATCGTAGTTTGCAATAACCTCAATTCCTTGCATTCGTTTGAATGTTTTGAGAGCTTGTTATTAATAAAAATACAGTTAATGCTACATACAGTATATTTGTATTGAGTGATTTTAATGTTATTATATGTAAATAAATCTAAATGGTAGTCGTTTTAATAATAAGAGATGTAGAACAGGTTAAAGAGACATAAAGCCACGTTTGTTAATGTGGAGTTAGAATTTTACCTCAAATAAGTAAAATGTGATCGTGTTCTATTTTAATTTTTCATTTGAAGTTTTTTCAAGCTATAAAAAATATGAAATAAACTTATCAAACAGCAATTATTATTTTAAAGACGAAGTGAATAGAACATGATCACGTTGCCTCTTTACACAGTAGAAGCCAGGATGTAGCTTTGCTAATAGTGTTGTCATGCATGTGTCGCCAGAACCCCGATCAGGTGGGCGAGTATTGGCCCGAGGAACCCGACTACAGTGACGAATACATGTACCACACCGCTAGACGAGACCAATCCAGAGTGTTCCACCAAAAAAAACAGTACCCGCAGAATATTTTGTACAAGGTAGTTTATTTATTTAGATGTTTGTGTAACTAACGTCTCTTATAGTTCATTCGAGGTAAATTGTCCTTGTCTTTCTCCCTAAAGTTAAATCCGACTATTTCACCTTGAAGTTTGGGTTAACTTCCTATAATTCCTTTTATTGATTTAGCTCATCTTTGAGATATTTTTTTAAATAATAACTCTTTAGTTTGGTAACAAAAGCAACCATTTTTTAAATAGTATTATTACTAATGAAAGCAGATTTGTTTCATATTGTTTTCAAAACTCGAATGATCTATGAATATTGGATTTTGTTTTTATGCACCGTTTTTTTTTTCAGTATAACACTAATAAATCCATCAACCTCTTTAATCTGGTAATTTCCGTAAATATAAGATCTATCAGTTTTATCAGCATCTTGTTTAGAATCATATTTCAGATAAACATGATTATTTATATTCCTGTTCTTTCTGAAATGGCTAAAACATTGTCATAAATTACATTTTTCTCTTCAAGCTACATAGCAATTTTGTGTTAATTATTATATACGTTTTATAATTCTTCTAATTTGTTTATTGTATAATTAATATTTTATTTGTTTACAGTCCTTAGCATGGTTGGATTTATCAAACAATCATCTGGTACGTATAGAAGGCGGATCCTTTGGCGCATTGCCTAAACTTCGCTGGTTAGACCTCAGTGATAACTCACCATTCAACACTGGTGAAAGAGGAACAACAATATTCAAGGGATTAGAGAGAAAGCTGTCGCATTTAGGACTGAGGAATGTTAGCCTGGTTTCGGTAAGTACTTTTAACTTCATAGATGTGAAATCCTTTACAATTTCCTTCACCATGATATATTTTAAGCCTAAAATCAATTTAGAATCGTTGTACTATTGTAATGTTGTTATTTTAGGTGCCTTCAATGACCTTATCAAAGCTGAAGAGCCTCGACTTGTCTTACAACAATCTTCCCTCAGTTCCTCCGGAAACCACAGCGAACCTAACCAGATTAAGACATTTGGACTTGTCCTATAACGATCTTACTGTTGTGCCTGTGGTGAGTATTTAATTTCCGATTTATGTTATTCTTTTTTAGAATACAATCAAAATTTTCAAATTGGTTCTCTAAAAAAAAAATATTGTACATTAATACTCTTATCTATTCTGTGGTTACCTATAGTTTTTCTGTGCCTATAGGTTGCGCTGATAAGCACCATAATAACAGCTGCACAAATAGTTATTTGAAGATCTTTTTCCGCTCTTCAACCCTTTTATGTATATCCAATACATACCCCAGGACTTGAGGAAAATTCTTTCTGTGATAGATTAAAGTTTTAAAATATAATATTGTTCTTTCAGGCAACACATTCTTTGAGTGAATTAAGGTGGCTTTCGCTATCTGGTAACCCAATTACAGCTCTGATGAATACAAGTTTGTATGGAGTATCACCTCGTCTTGAATATTTGGATGTTACCCGCCTTAGACTGAGAATGCTAGAGGTAAACCAAATACACTTTCTATAATAATTATTATGTTAACGTATCACAGTCCGCTTTGCGGGTAAGCTAGTTATGTAAGTGATAAAGATTTTTTAGGTTGTTTTGGATGCGGAAGGCGAAGGATCAGGAGAAGTCTATCTTCAACAGTGACTGCAGTACCTAGGCTAGTTAATTGATTGATTGTTTTTGCCATAATCTATTAGACATTTTCGATGACTAAACTTGAATCAGTAACGTTTTTCCAAGTTTATTTCATAGCACATCGCCACATTATGATAGAAAGAGACAAAAGACAATCGTAAAACCCGATAACAATTTGTGTGACTCTCACACACGGCCCGTACTTCCCCGCTCCTACTGTTAAAAGACGAAATCAGTAACGTTATGAAATTTGTGTCCTTATATTACTAAAGGTAACATGATTATAATAATTACCTATTTGAAGGCTTGGTCTGCATAGCTATGTACTTGGTCGGGTATTTAACTTGATCTATGACTGAGTGACTTATTGTTAGTATTGTTAAATAAATTATTTTTGTTTGTCAAATTACAGCATGGCGTTATCAGCAAAATGTATGGTTTGAGAACGCTGAAAATCACAGCATATTCTAACGTTAGAGATTTTAGCGTTGCCAGACTATTACAAAACAACCATGGCCTCGAGAATTTGCTCATCGACATAGAAGAGTTCACGAACGAATTTGGCAGAGAAATGTACGGAGTTTTACCCAACAAGCTTAACAATATTACGATCACTGGCAAACCGCTGAAGTATTTGTCACAATATTTGTTGAGTGTAAGTTTATTTTTTCATCTTCATAGCTTCACTGTCATCATCACTACAGAGTATAAAGCAAAGTGGCTTTCCACGTCTGTCCGTATGTATGTCCGTATGTATATCTTCTAAATTACGCTACAGATTTTAATGCGGTGACCTTTAAAAGATAGAGTAATTAAAGAAGAACGTTTAACATGTATGCTTAATATGGTAGAGGGTGCAGTGAAAACGGGATCGGATGCCACGTGGGCGGAATAAAATTGGTGGTACGAATTTAGAAGTAAATTAAAGTTATTATCTTTTCCAGGGTGTCCAATCAAGAGTGTGTCGCCTAACAGTCTTCAACACAAGTATTGAAGAACTGGCACCCGAAGTATTCCATAAGGCCGGACGCGTTCAAAACCTGACTTTGGACCTACGAAATAACTATCTCATAAATGTGCCTAACCCATCGCAAAGGCCTTGGCCAGGTGTTCCGGATACAATATTCTTACAGGATATACTAGTTGCTGGCAATCCATTGGGTTGCGACTGTGGTATCGGGTGAGTAACCTAATGTTTTATTAACATAGAACAGTTTAGACCAATAAATCAAACAATGTCACGTATATGACTACGTAACCATAAGTCTAAGAATGCATCCAATAAAACAGTCAAATATCAGCAAACATTTTGAACTAAAGTCGCCCTGCCCAAGTTTAATAAGTGCATGTGCCACCAATTTGGGACCAATCAAAAAACTATTAAAAGGACCACGGACTGTTCAGCTATCGAGGCGACGAGCCCTTTGAGTGTGTGATTTGTTTGGACGCTCCTTACATTCATAAAAGAGACCTCAAAACATTTTCTTCACAGCTACATTGTCAAAATGCTTACCGGTCTCTATACTCAGTTCTTGACCAAAATTCTGCAATTCTGCCTCAGTGTAGTGAGAACAAAAATGGTGCTTATTATGAATTTACTTCTACAGGTGGATAAAAGCATGGGATCGCAAAAGAAGACAGTACTTATGCAGTGGCCCCTCCAAGTGTTTGGCGACTCGGGATGACGTCAGATTTGCCACGTGCCCTACGTACTACAACAGAACTTTCGTTGACGTGAGTTGGTCTTATTATTTATTTAAAATAATAAACATTAGAAGGATTAACCTCGGGAGGAAAACCTGAGCCGAACTCGAAAGCAGCTCGAAAGTGAGCCCTGAAGATCTTTGTGGAGCCTACAAAATACTATTTACGTCAGTACTACTGCAATACAAACTAACCATAATGATGAATAGCTTCATTACTAACTAAACTTAGTGAAATAACCAGCCCCTGATTGCTTTCGTTGCAAAAAATCCATCAGTCTTGCCACGTTTCCACATTTAAGAATCCCTGTAGTTGGTAATGAAACACTTCTTTTCTGTTTGTTGCAGGTTTTGACTAGAGAACTAGATTGCGAATGGAACAAAGGATTTCTGGGATCCGCGAATTTCTATATAGTGGTAGGCATGTCAATCCTAACGTGTCTATATATTTGAGGACTTTTTTGGCTACTTG
This sequence comes from Eilema sororculum, assembly GCA_914829495.1. Lineage (NCBI taxonomy): Eukaryota > Metazoa > Arthropoda > Insecta > Lepidoptera > Erebidae > Eilema > Eilema sororculum. The sequence goes on along the minus strand of OU618545.1, from coordinate 5,567,336 downwards.
GGGTATACGAAGAATTCAATCTGATTTTGGCAAGGGTGTATAATTCTTAGGACATTCTGGGGCCTCGAGAGTGATTTTTAGAAAACAAATTTTGTACAGAATAAAATTCTGATGCTTAACAATTTTTTGATATACTGAACATAGATCTATTATATCATTTAAATCTATCGAAAATAATTTTGACTACTCTATTAAAGATAAATGTAAATAAAATCAAATGAAATTGTTAAGGGTGGTGGAAATTTTGTTCGATAAAGAGAACCAGAAACGAGTGAGATAGAAATTGACATGTTTTTTCGTACTGTACCTGTTTTGTGGCCTACTACTACTCGAGTTTTGAATGGAGCTGATCCTGAATAGCCAAATCTTAGATAGTGTTAGTGATACGGATATATAATGCTTTAAAACTGGAAGTCGGGACATAGAAACGACGGTGAAAGTGACTTTGTAAACTTAAGTGTGCGATAATTATAGTGAAGCCTACTAAAATGTGATTTATCGGTTTAACAATGGAAAGCAGACGTGTGATCTCAGAGGAATCGTTAAAAATGTTACCGTAACTACATATACTTAGAATACAGTTTGCGTTCCCTTAACCCATTTTTGCGTGTGTAGTTTTAAGGTTACGATTTCAACTGACTAGTCACTCATATATAGACAACGATTAGTACACTTTGCATGGTACGTTTTATGCAATATCAATATTATCATACTTGCTCATACAGCAAGCTCTGTGTATATATGAGTGGCCGGCTTTACACGCATTTCGTGCACTGCCTTACAAAACAAATTCTCTGTGATTATTGTCCAGGATTTGTGTCCAACGTGTCATTTGTGGTGCGATAAAAAGTATTGTTAAAATCTGCGTGTGGAGGTGCACTTAATGTGTTTTACATATTGCATTTACGTCGATTTATAAGTAAAGTTCACACGAAAGCAATGACTTAATTATGATCATCTAAGTAGACTGCATTCGCTCGAATGGTATATGTGTTCGTCCATTATTAAGAGTAATAATATTATTTATAGATGTATTCATGTTTGTAATAGGTGACTTTAGATGTAGACTATTTGAATCATTTATAAACTGTTCAGTATCTTTCACAACATTATACTATTTTATGTCATTTATTTAATAATGTATAGCTATTTTAGTATCGTCTATCCGGCGATTTCAATTTTGAACATTGAACAAATACATTTTCAAGTTCATCTTCAATAAAGCTTATATAATTCAGAGTCACTATCTTCAATAAGATAGCTTAAATCCTTAACTATTTACTCTTTAATACTTTCATTGTTTAGCTGTTTACAAAGTCTATCTGGTTATTGTTGGATAAACATATTTTATTACATATTATAAATAAATGTGTCATTAGCTGTTATAGTATTGGAGCATGCTGTAATATATACATGATCGTACGTATATACTAGGATTTTATCGACTGAATTTAAGTGTTTTGGATCTATATCGCTGGTTATTGTATAAGAACAGTTGTTTGTATGATGTCCGAAAGGCTTGTTTATTTATCTTTGCATCGCTTTACTAGATTCCTTTAAACTTCTTTTCCCTTTTCTAGACTCGCACGCTAGTCTAGTTTAGTCAAGATGCATGTTTTAGCTTTCTTAAACTATATTTCTATAACTGAGTGAGTTCAATTGAATACCTCTTCTTCAGTGGTCCAGTTTGTGCTATCAGGCCTATTGTGGACTTTTGTTTTCAATGCCATTTCACGATGCACCCTTTATTTTATCATATTAAGGCAATTTAACATCTTCACCACGTTTTGGTATCATGAAGTTTGCGTTATTTTGGTATTGAAAACAAAGGGATGTCGTTGTAACAATGAATATATTTTGTGATATATATTACTCTAATCCTTCTATTTTTGATAAAGCCTACAATGAAATATAGCTGAATAAAAACGGGAATTGTATAGCTGAATAAAATTGTCAATAAATATAATGGTTTCCGCTTCTTCGTGATATAGTACTACAGATTACAGTGTTATACTTATAAGAAGTTCTTCGATGGTACTAAATAATATATTTTCCTCTAAACCTTGCTTTGTTGTTTCTATATTTTCATTTCGTGAGGAAACCAAGGATCACCTTACTAAGGATACGACGACGTAGTTATGTGGAAGCAGTTTTGACTGAAATTGTACGTCAAAGGTGGCTACGTGCAAAGCGAAGCTGTTGCTTTGCTTGTAACTACTATTTTTTGAAAAAAATCAGGCTTCACCTGTTCTTAAGGTGAACGGGTGCGCTGCCTATTCTGGCTCAATAGGCAAAAGACTGGCTATCCAGCCTAATACCGTTTGTCGTTTATGTCAGACCTAATCTACCGTTATTGATTGAATTTGCTGGCGGCAATACCATCTGCCTTGTTGGCATGATTTCACATAGGATACATACAACTTCCGAATAACTTAGGATACAGAAAAGTCATAGCTTGTGTCGTTTATGAATCTTGGCTGAGAGTAGACTTGTACAGAGGTCTGTGAAGATCTGACCATGGCCTTTATTCCAAGTACCTATCCATTTACACATGGAGAAATTAAGTTAACCAAAAAGTAGGGAGATGGCTTCAGTAACACACTGACTGGATATAAAGCAAAGGCTCTTTGCCGAGGTGTGACTGCGTGAAACAGACACCCACTGTCTCATTGACGTGATGGTGCCGTAAGTTGTCGCCTTGAATTTTTGATTTATTTTAGGTAACTAATAACTAGAAATAAATAATGAATAAAAAGAAATGCCTGTAAATATATTTTCTCTTTAAACTTTGCAATAGCTAGATAACAGTTAATTCTTAATATTGAATAGCCTTATAAGTTATCCACGAATTCAATCTACGCTAGAAGAAATTTCGGTTGTTATAGGTACAATAGAAAGTAAAAGTTTTTAAATCCAAAGAAATTACACCCACTGATAAGGTTAAGTTACTCTGCAGGTTTGAAGTCCAATCATTTCCGATTCAACCGAAGTAAACGACTCAAAATTTAGTGCCATCTTCCATATTGCATAATATATAAAATATCATACAAATATTCAAAATCAGTTGCAAGGTCCATTGTGATAGAAATAGCTAGTGCCAATATTTCAGATTTTAGTATATAATAAAATGACATTGCTTTTACGAATGGAATGACTAAAAACATTTAATTTGAGTGAAGAAATTATTAAAGTTGAAGAAGTCAATGAACCAATTTATTGAAGAAGTCAAGTATTTTAAAGTAAAGCCAACAAAGCGAGAGAAAAAAGGTAATCAAAGTTTCAGTGGTTCCAAACATTTTTATTTCAAAATTATTCAAGCGCATTCCAGACAGGAATGAAATTGCTCATAAGATGGCGGATCTGACAGTTTAGAACCGCCGCTGTGCTGACGGCTTTCTTGTACCTACTACGAAACACGCAACAACAGATGTCGCTCGCCCTTTGTCGCGTACGTGTGATATATCATAACTCAGTAATGGTCGCTTTGTTTACCTTTTTTCTCTCGTCTTGTTGGCTTTAGTTTATACGTCTTCTTAACATTATTTTCAGACTGTTAAAGTGAATGCTAGTATAACACTATAATGTTCATCACATTTGGATTGTATCGTGGATTGTTAGATACACTAAACAACATGCGCACTTAACAGACTGCACTAATCAGGGGCAGAAACCGTCCCTGCTCCGATTAGTTCTTACAATTTTGTACTTTATTTAAATAGAAATAAAAGTCAATATACTATATAGGGTTTTAAAATGTAAAAAGCAAAGGTAGTTAGGAATATAGTATTATAGTTTTCATTGAGTTTATTCCAATCGTGAAATAAATGTCATTTAAAGATGTTTATTCAGTTCCCTATTATGATAATAACTGCTAATAAAAACGATGTAAATATATTTTTAAATTTGTAGAAGATAAAAGAAATTATAAAGGAATTAACGCATCGCCATACAATGACTTTGAAAATTATTTAAAGGAACGTAGGACGATGGTATGTTTTGTCTTCACTACTTAAAATAGTGTGAAATAAATAAGTAATCATTGAATTATTAGCGTATTAAAAATAAATTATTGCATAAATATATTATTTGTGGTTTTATTTGTGTCCTTATTACATGCTTCATTTCTTTATATTTACCTGTAATTACTGCAAATTGGGTGTATCGAGCCTCATTGAGGTTTTCACTTATCCCAAGTCAAACTCATTTGCAAACCTACTGATTAATAGACGAGACAAAATGTTTATTATAATATTATATTATGTATTGCAACTACACACAGTACCTATATATCTCCAAATCAGACTTGGTTAGTTATATAGAGGATACGCCTTAGATATTAAAATAGCAAAGAGGACATTTAAACATTATGCTGCTACTTATGGTACAATCGACAAACCGCGAGTATAGTTAATTCCTAGAATAAACAGGCTATATCACCTACATATTGGCTGTTTATTCTAGGAATAAACTTTACTCGCGTTTGGTCGAAACGGCCCTTAGTATATATCTTGAATAGACATATTCTTTGGTAAGTACCTACATACATAAAATCATGCTTTTATCCCTGGAAGGTCTTTGGTAAGTATATACATAAATAATTTAATATTGAATTACCGATGGCCGCTGGAGTAGACGAGTCATAGAGTGGTGACCGCGAGAAGGTAAGCGGAAGGTAGAACACCCCCTAGCCAGATGGACTGACGACCCGAAAAAGGTGGCTGGGACTAACTGGATGCGGAAGAGGGAGGATCGGGTGAAAATTGCGCACATTGGGCGAGGCCTATGTCCAGCAGTGGACTGCGGTGGGCTAATTTATTGATTGACTGACTTATGTTCAACCCACAACTTTGCATCGAAGTTTGCAATGATTGTAGATCATTTTAACAATTAATTTCCTTCGTTATCATATGCAAGCAGTGTGGTTCCCGGCCGAGAAGAATTTCAAAAAAATGTATCTAAATATATCCGCATTCTAGATTCCATAACACAAGCTAGTTAAGCTTACTATGGGTCTAGATAGCGTTGTGTAGAATGTTGTGAAATATTTATTTATCATTCCGACCTCACCCTTAACTTTGACACAAGATTTGTTCTGAACAGCTTGTCTATAGTATATAGCACTGTACCGCTCACATGGTCCAGTCTGCGTCAGAAATATCTGGACTACAGAGTCTCAAAATGATCTAACTAAAATATCTAATTAAAATAAAATGATCTAAAAAAAAGCGTCGGTAGCTTAGTGGTTAAGGAGACGGCCTTACGATCGAGAGGTCCCGGGTTCGAATCCTGGCCATTACACTACCGACGTGAACCCACTCCTAGCCCAAGCAATTTAGCTTAGTTGGAGGTGTTAGAGGGAATATTAGTAACTTTGGTTCTAATATTCTTTAAAAAAAAGATCTATTAAGAGCAAATCAATCAATTTTTTTTTGTAATCTAATACCTATATAAAATTCTCGTGTCATAGTTTTCGTTGCCATACTCCTCCGAAACGGCTTGACCGATTCTCATGAAATTTTGTGAGCATATTGAGTAGGTCTGAGAATCGGCCAACATCTATTTTTCATCCCCCTAAATGGTGCAGCGGGAACGGGATCTAAAAAATTGGCGGTACGAAGTTCGCCGGGACAGCTAGTATATTTATATTATTGTCCGAACTAAAGGTGTGTACCACATATCAGAACACTCAGTTATCAGCAACGAGTGAAAACCAAGGAATTAAATCATTTTGAGCACTTTGTTCATCAAGATCGACGCTGTCAATCTGATGTTGGCTGTAGTAAGCGTGGCAGGGCAGGGACGAGATAAAAAGAGAAAGAAAGAGCATAATATGATGAGAGTGATCGGTAAACCGCGTGAGCGCTAATGGTAGGCGTCCCTTCACGGTAAGTTTTGATGTCAGCTGTGATTGACCAATAACTTATTGTCTAATGCGGTATATAACTGATAGTTGAATAAAGCTGTGAACCGTCATTCAAACGTAATTCATGAATGATGCCATGAATAATGCTTGCTAGGAACGCAGGAGGAGCGGTTTCGATTCCCGCTCAGTGCAAATATTTATGGCTATTTGTATTGGTCTGGGTGTTTCTATGTATAGTATGTATGCATTTACAAAAAAAATTATCTATGTATGTTTATCCGCATTCTAGATACCATAACACAAGCTAGATAAGCTATGCTTACCATGGGTCTAGATAGCGTTGTGTACAATGTTGTGGAATATTTATGAGCGTGTAATAGACGCCGTACAGTGCTCGCGATCGGACTATAGTAGGTAGTATAAGTACATAGAAATAATTTACTGTATCTACCTATAAGCTGTATACTGTATACCTATAAGCTCCATTATGCACAAGTTTGAAAACTTATTTTCATCCACATTTTCTCGACTCGCGTCGCGCGTCGTCTCAAAGGTCAATCTCGAAGGTCGTGTCCTACATGCAACGTTCATTTATAGTAATGATCACTTCGCCACAATGCCAGTAATTGAGTCGCACCCCGCCGAGAGCAAAATTACAAGAAACCATCTACCCTGTATTGCTTCATCCATCATACTAACGATATTATAAGGAGGAGAACACCACTTCCATAATAGCAATTTGTCTGGAGCATATTTTTTGTGGAATTATTAACTTTTTGAATTAAGACGAACCGATGTTAGTCAGCAAAAAAATTACATTGTAATTGTAGATAGAAATCTGTTGAGGCAGCCTTTGTGGTAGTAGGTACTGGGGGTGTCTATGGTAGTCGTTACGGGTAGTTGTAGGCCCAAAAAGTTCGACCCCGGTCTTAACTGCAATAATTCGATTTCGCCAATGGGTTGTGGAAGTCAGGTGGCAGTGACTTTGGCCACGTTACAGTTAGACTGGAAAAGGCGGCCCCGGATTCCGAGGACTTTCATAAATAGACATTTATCTAAGAATGATTGGTTTACTCAAAGATGCCATGTCTCATGTCTCATGTCATTACAAAATACTTTAACAGAGCAGCAAAATCATGCAAATTACATCCCTAGGAATTGGCCCGTATTCCAATTAGTTGAACAGAGCTGTTAGACCACCGTAGGTAGTCTAATCAAATGTATAGCCCATTATCTGTGTTGCCAGGTTGCCATCTCTGGTTAGTCCCAGTTCCTGTGTAGGGTCCTGAGGCTATTCTACTAAGACTTTTCTATGATGCCACACCTAAAATTTAATTTAAATAAGTTTAATTAAGTAACATAACTATGTAATGCAAATATAACTAATGGTTGCAGGCATACATAGATATTTACACTGTCTGGGAAATATAGAACAATTTCTAAACGATTTCCTATACCGCACCACTAAGATCTGGAGCTCCCTGCCAACTCACGTGTTATCTTCTTCGTACAGTCCCGGGTCCTTTAAGCGGGGCGCGAAAAGGCATCTAATGATGCCGTCAAGCTGAGTGCCTCCACTGTTAACATGGTACATCTTTACGATGGTGACATGAGGCGAGGTGAAGTTAAATTGACGTGACCGGTATAAAAAAAAGATTTTCAATTTCTAAAAAATGATTATAGTCCAAACACGGATATTTATTGTACCTTGCGAAGGGATCGATAATAATATTCATATTTGTTTAGATACAAACGAAGGACCCTCGTACCTTATAAAGAATGCTATTTGATTCGTAATATTCTCTGAAGACATTACTGTCCCACCGAGTTACGTAGTTCGTAATTTCATTAGACTGGGTCCACATCTACTGACGTTACCTACGTAAATACTTTGGATAGTAAAGATAGGTATACAAGTAAAATGAAAACAAAAATACTACGGGGAAAATTAAACTTTATTTTTACAATATATCTACAGCCCTACACAAATCTGATATAAAATTCTGCATTAAAATTACTTCGCACTAGTTTTCAATAACAGATCTTGGAAGGTAGAAAGTTATTGAACATTGTTGGGTTTTATTATCGATAGAACTGAATTCGGATATAAAGTGTGTTTTAACAAGGAACGTATTTTGGTAGCATCTGTGAAATGCGGTGGTCATTCCTTCAGTCACTAATGCCGAGAGCAAGATCGTTCGATCGTGTTATTCGATTAATCGCACGAAGAGTCTTTAAAAATACTATAAATAAAAGGAATAATGACAGTTCGTGGCACGACTTTTCGATCGAACAATTGGGATTTAAGAATACTGTTAGTTCGATTGATTGAACAGTGAACACCTATAAATAATGACAGCTCGTAGTTCGACTGATTGATCAAACAATGAGGATTTCTAACTCTCTTCGTGCTTGATCAATCGAACTACGCGATCGAACGATCTTGCCGGAACGCACTGAGGAAGCAACATATTCCTGTAACCTGGTCTCATACAATCAGTTTTATACAATAGTTTTGTTGGTATTGAAAGTTTATATCGTTGTTAGCAGCAACATAGCCTGTTTCGGTTGAAGGGTTATACCTTTACGCTTGAGAAATAACACACCTCACTTTTCCACCGTCTGTTTAATGACCTTTCCTTCTTTCTGATGTGCAGATTGGAATCTGGGATTTACTAAGTTCCTTTGGATCATAAAGTACTGTTCCATTAGCTTAAAGTTTATCATTAAAATCAGTTTGTCCTGTATATGCTATGCTATCGTTTGGAGCAACATATAATACAAAGTTTACAAAAGAAGGTCCACCTTCGTACCAAAGCTTACATTCTATAGCCAACGACATCCCAACGGTAAAGTTGGAAATCTGTATTGCCATTACAGGCGATTTACCAGATGGCTTAATAGGAAACAAATCTGGATCAAATGCAGGTGGATCGGGGTAATATTTTATACTACCAATATGTTCTTTATCATAGGAATGGTACCCACCACATTCCATCCACATTTTGTTCTTTTCACTCATCATCAATTTCTTAACTGCAGGAGGAACTGGGCCTGTAACTGACGAATTCATCTGTAATGCTTTCCCTTTCCAGGAAAAATGCTTGTTAATTTTTATTATCACACAAGGATTCTCTCCATACCCATAAGGCGACTGTCCGCACGGACCCAATTTATCTACGTCTGTTTGTATGCTATCACTAAGGAGTTTTTCGATGGCTTGAACATATTTTTCGTAGTCACTTTCTTGTCCTTTCCTGTACCAAATCAATGGAAAATTGGTTTCAGATGTTGGTATTGCAGTCAGGCCAATGCTAGACACTGGATAAATTAAAAGTGCAGTTGCGGGAGCAAATGGTTTAAAATTGGTGCTCTGTTTGACTATAAATAAGGATATGTAGAGTATTGTTAGAGTATAAGTGCTTAGGAACAATAAATAAATAATTCCGTATCCCGCTATTTGCGACCAACTAGCACACGTTCTTCCACAGAATTCTTTAGTATTTTTATTGTAAAAATGATCCACAAACTTCTTCTTAGGTGCTTTTTCAGTAGGTTCATCGTGGTGTGAGTGCATATTTTTTGGAGCAGTGGAGGGTAGTGAATGGTCATGGGCCTTCTTTGAGTGGACTTTTTTAGAGGGGCCTCTTTGCTCAAGCTGCATTTTATCAGGCATTATGTATGTTACACGTACCCAAATATCCGGATTGATAAATCTTACAATTGTCAAGAAATGACATGATTGAATTGTCTTGAATGTCAATGCCTAGCTCTATTGACCATTTCACTCAATGGGTTACTAAACTAGTATATTAACCTACTTGGATTCATAATTTATCGTTACTATGGTTACTTTAATTCCTAGTGGCCTTTTTTATAGAAATCTTTACATACTTATATTATTATTACGTGATTATTACGCATAAAATGTATATGTACAATTCTTGAAGATAAAAAAAAAAATATAGCTATTGTTAGATGCTAAAAGGACATGGCGGGAGGGATAGCGTCGGTAGAGGGGTCGAGTCTATATAAGCGACTGCGTACCGTCATTCGGCATCCTTTTTTTCGTACGAACAACATTGTAAAAAGAACCTCTGCCCGTTTGTTTGTCGATCTGCTTAACTTATCTTTGTTTAAATGTTTAAATATTAAATTCAAACGATTTCCTTAATTATTGTTGTATTGTTGTAAGAATCAAATAAATTATCATCTAAGTGTCGGTAGAAGTACTTTTTGTTACCTATTTTAGTTTCCTCCAAGATCAGAATTGGGACACGATTCCATTGTATCCTACTCCTGCATCCTGATCGCTTTGCTACCTAAATTATCTGCAGATTGGTTATTCAGATTGGCAGTAGATTTAATTCTCTTTTGTTTAAAAAGAAAAAATATTTTTGTGTGGGTGGGTACCTAATACATTTTCTTATTGAGGAAGTACAGCGGTACATTGTAAGTGATAAAGAGTGGTGAGTCATTTGGTAAATATCTGGTGAGTACGTTCCAATCTTGTTACTTTAATTTACGAGTGAAAAAGTGTTTGTTAGTTTGAACAAAAGTGTAAGCAAATTCTAATACGACTATACTTAGAGCTGTTTACCTACCTAACGTAAATTATAAGTGTCTATTGTGTGCAAAGAATAATAAAATGCCTAGACATAGTAGAAGCCGATCGAGACGCCGTTATTCTCGTCGTAAGTACTCTAGTAGTCGTCGTAGGCATACCAGTGATAGCTCCAGCTCTAGTCGTTCTAATCACAGCCGACATTCACGTTACACTCGTAACCGTAGTGGACCGTCTATCAATGCATTAACTGACCAAATGCAACAGATCATGGCGAAGTTGACTGCGCTTGAACGACGTCATCGGTCGCCGTCACCACGTCGCCAGCCGAGAGCGAGCGCCTCGCCTAGAATGCCGCAACGACCGCGGAAGGTGCCCAGCAGCGGTTCAGTTGCTGAGCAAAGGGAGGCAGCGAGCTACACTCCGGTGCGATCTGCGAGCCCTGTCACCAACCAGGAGCCCGCAAGTAACACCGACCGCATCATTGGTGCGATACGCGCCTTTAACAATACGGTGAGATCGAACCATTCGTACTATATTTCTAACTTCGATCCGAGCATTCACGACATAGATGCCTGGTGCGAGGAGGTAGATAGTGCCAAAGCTATAAACAACTGGACTGATAAAGAATGTCTTTCTCGCATTGGGTACTGTCTAAAGGGGGATGCACGGACATGGCTCAATGAGTGGGTTACCAATGACCGTAGTTGGGGTAATTTTAAAAAGGAATTTAAACCGTTGTGTCCGAAAAAACCGGATATAGCTAACATACTCTTTGAGGTTATGTGCACTAATTCTGATAAGTACCCGACATACGCAGATTATGCGCGTCGATCTCTGTTAAGACTACGTATAGTCAAGGGGTTAAGTGATGAATTAATGTCTTCAATTATTATCCGGGGCATTAATGACGCGCAAATACGTGCATCGGCTACAAATGCGAAGTTACAACCGAATGAACTAGTCGAATTCTTTTCTATTTATGTTAAACCTAACTCGTCAGTTGTTAACAAAAAGTTTCAGAACACATCGCGTAACGAACGTTTTCCAAATTCGAGCAGTGACAATAATAACCGCAAGCGACGGCTTGTGGACACTAAGTGTTTTAAGTGTGGTCGACTAGGTCACAGACAGGTTGATTGCAAAAAACGGAAAGGTGACGATAATAGTAATACAAAAGATAGTTATGTGTCTGTTTTAAATAAGCCTGAGCCGTGCAGTTTTTGTAAAAAACCTGGCCACAAAATAGATACCTGTTTTGCCAAACTAAAGTCTGCTTCACAAGTTCCTAATAATGTTAATTTTTGTCAGAAGTATACTCGTACCAATAACAAGGATATTGTCGTAGCAGTCATTCAGGGTATTCCAGTCGATGTTCTTATAGATAGCGGGTCAAGCATTTCATTAATTTCATCGGGATTGTTAAAACATTTTACATGCGCCCGTAAACCTGCTTTTAGACTATTAAGGGGTCTCGGCGGACAGGAGCTCGAGTCTACTTATTTCGTAACATTACCGATCGAGTTTAATGAGATCACTATAGAGGTAGACTTGCATGCCGTTACACCGGAGTCTATGAATACTCCTATCATTGTAGGTACCGATGTATTGAATCGTGAAGGTGTTACGTATGTGCGTACATGTGATCACCAACATCTCACTTACAGCCCTAGGCATACAATTAGTGTAATGTGTATACCCACTACTATAACAGCTCCAATTAAAACTTCTTTAGTGGGAGACGATTTGATAAAGCTTAATAATTTGATTAGTGAATTTTCGAAGTTTTTTATATCGGGAACTGCAACCTCTACTGTCACCACTGGTAGTATGACAATTAAATTAAATAGTAGTACACCCGTTAACTATAGACCCTATCGGCTTTCATACCCGGAAACATTGAGAGTTCGCGAAATAATCAAAGATCTTCTTAGTAAAAACATAATTCGGGAATCTGAATCTGAATATGCGAGTCCTATACTATTAATTAAAAAAAAGGATGGATCCGACCGCATGTGCGTGGATTTTCGTAAGCTTAATCAAATCACTATCAAGGATCGTTTTCCCTTACCTTTAATTGATGATTGTATCGACCGGTTGGGTAAACACAAGTACTTTACAAGTCTTGATATGGCAACAGGCTTCCACCAGATCAGTTTAGATGCCGATTCGGTGCCGTTGACGGGCTTCGTTACAATGGACGCCCATTACGAATATTTAAAAATGCCCTATGGTCTCGCGAACGCCCCTATTGTATATCAACGTATTATTTCAAAAACCCTTCGTGAGCACCTAGATTCTGGTGAAGTTTTGGTTTATATTGATGACGTACTAGTTCTAAGTAATAGCATTGATGAAGGTTTAATCATCCTACGAAAAGTGATTCAAACTTTGACAAACGCTGGGTTCTCGATCAATTTGAAGAAGTGTTCCTTTCTGTCCACTAAGATAGAATACTTAGGTCGCACAATCAGTCAGGGTCAGGTACAGCCGAGTGCATTTAAAGTCCAAGCGTTGGTTGATGCACCCATTCCAAAAACGGTAAGGCAAGTACGTCAGTTTCTGGGCTTAGCAAGTTACTTTCGTCGTTACATAGCTGGCTTTGCTACAAAGACTGCTTCAATCACCAAACTAACTAAGAAGGGAGAGCCCTTTGTCTGGGGTAGTGAACAGGAAGAAGCACGACAAGATATTTTATCTCTGTTAAGTAGTGAGCCTGTTTTGGCAATCTATGATCCCAGTTTAGCTTTTGAAGTCCATACTGATGCTAGTTCCATTGGTTATGGTGCGGTGCTTCTTCAGGTTCATAATACTGGCCATAAACGTGTTGTTAGCTATTTTAGTAAGCGAACCCAAGGTGCAGAGCCAAGATATCACTCTTACGAGCTCGAAACATTGGCTGTGGTAAAAGCCCTGCAAAACTACCGACATTATTTGGTCGGTACCCACTTTATTGTCGTCACCGACTGTAATGCGTTAAAAGCCACTCAATCAAAAAAAGATTTATTACCACGTGTTGCTCGGTGGTGGATATATCTCCAGGATTTCGATTTTACCCTGGAATATCGTAAAGGTGCCTCCATGGCACACGCAGACTATTTGAGTCGCAACCCCGTGAACGTGTGCGAAGCACGCATACATCAAAACTGGGCTCAAATGGCTCAAGCTGCTGATGAAGAGACACAAAGTCTAATTCAAAGACTGACGGACGGACATTTAGATTCTAGACACTACATTCGTAAAAATGACCTTCTATATTACAAATATTCACCCGTAGGAGAGGAGTCCAGATTGTTATGTTTTGTACCCAAAGGTAATAGGCTTAGTTTACTAAGAATATTTCACGATGAGCATGACCACCCCGGTGTTGACAAAACGTTAGACCTTATAAGGAAACACTTTTGGTTCCCATCACTTACATCCTTTGTTCAAAAGTACATTCGACATTGTCTTATCTGTATAACACATAAAAAGGTACCTAGAGCTCCCCACCAACCTATACATTCATGGGAAAAACCATGCAATCCTTTCGAAGTTATACATGTAGATGCATTGGGGCCGTTACCTCAATCTAGTGGTTATAAATATGTGTTTATTGTTGTCGATGCCTTTTCTAAATATTGCCTTTTGTACCCTATGTATAATCAAGACACGGATCAATTAAAAAAGCTAGTAGCAAATGTAATTTCTTTATTTGGTACGCCAAAGCTGATTGTAGCAGATCGTGGCCGTATGTTCCTAAGTAGAGATTTCACAACACTCATATCGGAGTTAGGGATTGACATGCACCTTATTACTCCCGAAATGCATCGTTCTAATGGACAAGTAGAGCGATATTGTCGTACGTTGTTGAACATGATTCGTATCGAAAGTAATCATCGACAAAATGAGTGGTCAGACTCCTTATGGCGTTTACAGCTTATTTTAAATATAACTAAGCAGAAAACCACTCGGATGTCACCTCTAAACTTACTAGTTGGCATTGAAGCAGCTACGCCTATTATTCGTTGCCTCGTTCGTGATGTTGCACTAGACAACTCAAACCCGAACCGTGAGGCACTGAGGACGATGCATAGACAAAGAGCTGTTGAACGTTTGAACACTAACCAACATCAACAAGACTCTACAGTGAACGCTCGCAGAGGACCTCCCCGGTCATTTGAAATTAATTCTTTTGTTTTTGTCGTTAAACAGGCGCAAATGACTGGCAAGCTCGACTCCGGCATGCGTGGGCCCTATCGTGTGGTCAAGGCGCTTCCCCAAGGTCGCTACGAGCTGCAACTACTAGCAGGCTCCTATGGAAAGACGACCCAGGCCGCGGCGGAATTCATGGTGCCGTGGCAAGGGGAGTGGACTCCGGAGGCATGTTCTGCCTACTTCGAAGGTGCTTTTGAATACATATGTGCTGCCAGGAATAGCGAACGATGTGCTTCCTTCCTGTGCTACGGGATATAGCGAACGATGTGCTTCCTCTCCATCTGTATGTGCTACGGGAGATAGCGAACGATGTGCTTCCTCTCCATCTGTATGTGTGACCGGAGATAGCGAATGATGTGCTTCCTCTCTGTGTTGCAAGTGCCGCCAGGAATAGCGAATGATGTGCTTACTTCCTGTGCTGCAGGAATAGCGAATGATGTGCTTACTCTCTGTATACTGGGTCGAAGCGCCTCTGTTGACGAACGGAGACCCGACCCAGCCTGTATGATGAAATAGATAGTTATCTGTGGCTGTGCGATAGAGGCGTCTGCAGCGTCTCTGTTGCATTGCCATATATTGTTTAAGTATCTTCTAGACGTTTAACTCTGGAATATGCATCTCGTGACATAGTTTGTTTTGCTTATTTTCTCAGGCACAGACTGCTATGATGACCCAGAGTCCACGCCTGAGCGAGCTGTCAACAACGAGAATGCGCCTTCTCGTGCGGGGCCACTAGAACCTGTGCCGGGTACCTCCAGAGCGGCAGAAGTTCTTCAGCCTCAAAAAATAGGAGCACGGGGACGTCCTCCTGTCAGGAGAGGCCGTGTTAGATGCTAAAAGGACATGGCGGGAGGGATAGCGTCGGTAGAGGGGTCGAGTCTATATAAGCGACTGCGTACCGTCATTCGGCATCCTTTTTTTCGTACGAACAACATTGTAAAAAGAACCTCTGCCCGTTTGTTTGTCGATCTGCTTAACTTATCTTTGTTTAAATGTTTAAATATTAAATTCAAACGATTTCCTTAATTATTGTTGTATTGTTGTAAGAATCAAATAAATTATCATCTAAGTGTCGGTAGAAGTACTTTTTGTTACCTATTTTAGTTTCCTCCAAGACTATTATATCAATATATTATTATAATAATGAGGTCGGTTAGCTCTAGCCAGACTAACCGATGGACTAACCGAACTTGATCATCTTCTTGTATAGTCTGAAGTTAAATTAAATTTGAAGTGATTCAGGTGTGGCTCAATAGGTCAGTTGGAAGAGCATTCCCCTGTAAGGGAAAGGTCGTGGGTTCAAGTCCCACTGTATTGTTCTAGCGCGTTTAAAACAGTGGCATATTGGTAAAATTACAAACCAGTCCACCACTGGACGGATTGTATTGACTCGCTGGATTACTGGACTGGAAATTGGAATAAAATAATGTGTGTGATGTGGACACATTCCAGTGATGGTTCACATTATTTCAGAGCTAGACTCCACAATCGCTGGACTGGAGCGCTACTGGCCTAATGTAAACCGAGCTTAAAACCTTAGAATTAAACATCTGTAGTTACACCTTAGAAAATAAACAAATGATTAAAAAATAAAAAAACCCGACTCCCACTGAAAAGAGCGAAATAAGTTTGATAGCAGGCGGTACCCATTAATTTTCTGCCGGTTTATGATTGGCAAATGGGTACCGCCTGCTATCAAACTTATTTCGCTCTTTTCAGTGGCAGTAGGGTTTTTTTATTTTTTAATCATTTGCTTTATTTTATACTTTTTAGTCATGATATGACATGTATGTCTTTTTGTAATTTCCTTCATATCGTTTATACTTGAAATAAAAAACTTAAATCAATAAGTAAGAAAATTAGCGAGATTGATTGTTTTGTTAAACAACTTTAAATCGTTATATATCCTAAACTATTATTTAAAATGAAAAATGATAAAAGGAACCTAAAGATGATTTTAAATTACCTATTCAATGACACCCCACTTGATATAGTTCATCAACTTTTTTTTTTTCATTTTGACAATATGGCGTCTGGTTTTCGTTGTGGTGAATTTTTATTACTGTGATGTCTTTAGTGACACTCGCAAGGTTAAGACGAATCGATTGACGTAAGAATTATCAAAATCGGCCTATGCATTTGGTCTCTAGAACGCCACATAGAAACAAACATACATACATACATACATACATAGACTGATGAACACATTACCCTCCTTTGCGACGCGCAGTCGGGTAAACAAACATACATACATACATACATACATACATACATAGACTGATGAACACATTACCCTCCTTTGCGACGCGCAGTCGGGTAAAAACAAAAAAGTGACCGTATTTTGACGTAGTGTATTCAAAGTCTTTGGTATTTTGTAATCGTACAAACCACGGGTACAAAAAATATATCTGTGGCGTGTATTCATTTTAGTATTTTTTCATGAAGTAGGTTTTATGTACTTTTATGTCTTTATTTTAGTACGAGATCACCCATTCCGAGATACCATTCCGTCGGTGGGTGGTATTTGTGACTTGGAGCGACTAAAACTGCACGCGCTCTTGGGTATTAATTCGTCAATAAGGCATTTCCCGCACCACAGCTCCCTTGGGCCTTCTACGGTTTTAAGATGGCCCACTCGGGTGTGGGAAGCACAATTTACATCACATTTATCCACGGTGTAGGCAGAATGGTGCCATACTGGATGATGCATATTATCCTATATCCTCAGTTTGTACCGTAGACCCTTCTATGCTGAAGGGATTACATGAAATCAAAATAAGTTACTTTTTTCTTTATCATCATCCCTCACCCACCCCGCTACAGCTAGCGGGGTGGTTAAGTTATATGTAGTTTCAAACCAACCAAAGCGCATGCCATCCTTGGGTTTTCGGTTGCTTGCGACTGTGGTTGCTGGAGAGTTATTTATCAGACCCATGGCCTTCGAGTGTGGGGAGAAGCGTAATGCGCCGTCGCATCCACCTCAAACAAAATAAGTTAAGTACTATGTTAATAGTCATATCAATCCGCTCAAAGCTGTTTTCACACTTTTTTTATACCACTTACGTGGCAGATAAGCACATGGCCTGCCTGATGGAAAGTATTTACCTTGGCCTATGGACATACACAAGGGAGTTACACTTGTACTGCCAACCTACAGTGTCGGAAGCAAGAGAGAACAGAGAGTTTCTGTGCCGTCAGTGCAGGAGATAAAGCAGGACAAGCCCACTGATAGCTCTTCGGTGAGCTCTGGCTACCCTACTCACCGCGGGGACCCTCACAACACGAGGTTATTATGAACGAACATAACATAAATATAACATAAACTCACGCCTGTATTCCCCGAAGGGGTAGGCAGAGGTGCTAGCACCCACATTTCGCCAGTTTATGTTTAGGTCCCAATGTAATAGGTGGCGAGCCTATTGCCATTAACCGGGCACTTATAAACCTGCGATAAATACACACATAACTTCGAAAAGCATCGAAAAGTCATTGGTGTGTGCCATGGTAAACCTGGGATCGAACCCGAGACCTCGTCTCAGCAGTCCATTACCCATACCACTAGGCTACCGCAGATTTTCTATATTATGAACGAGGTATTCTGTAAGGCGGAGGTACTTCTCCAGTCGGACTGCTTAATTGAACGGAAATACCGTCGTGTCCTAGGTACCTCCAATTTTTTATCCTTTACTTAGGAAACGAAACTTTGGCACGAGCACTTTATCTAAATTAGATTCATCCATGTTCATCACTTTGCAGAAATCCGATATAACTAAGCGAACCTTTGTTGGAAGGTCTGTTACCCTTTCTGTTATTGGAGATACAATAGTAAAAAGAGAATTTGAGATCAATATCGGAATCAAATTCTAACAAGGTATGTTGCTGAATACTAATGGATTGTTACCGTGTTGGTTCAAATACGTTGAATTATTCCTGTAAGAACTATTACTTTTGATCTAGAAACCGAAAATGTGATATTTACGGTGAATTTCAGGTAACCTCTCTAGGGAGAGGCAGAAGAATTGTTCCCCACCTAAGTATACGATGGTGTCGTCAACATTCATAGCGTAGGCCCTTTAGGGTTCCAGGGACTACTTTATAAGGGCGCCTCTGATTCTCAGACTATACAGGCCGAGAGGTGAAAGAAACCAAGCGGTTTTAGTAGATAGACTTTCCAGATTGAGAACATTTTTTTGTGCGCCTATCCTCCATTACTTTCACATTAAATATATGGCTGGCGACACACCGCACTTATTATGTCAATTTTAGACGGAATCGCAGCATTGGCACTGTGTTCTTGGGTTTCACTATTTTGATCACTTGATTCCAGGTCCCGGATAACTATCACGTGAAGTGCCGAACTATTTTAAACTATCCAGTAAGGTGTCGGAGGGGTTGTAAAGAATGAATTTCTTTAAACCGGGATGTAGTCAGACATCGGTGAGAGATGAAAATTAAATGATAGAAAGATAGATAAAATCTAAGGCCCCTAGCACTCCAATGCATTAAGCATTTCCTGCAGTTTGTGGAGGTCCAGGAATAAAAAAAGCATGGGAGGTCACATGCTTTTTTATTCCTGGCCCTAGGAATAAAAAGCATGTGACCTCCCATGCTGAAAATATTTTTTCATAGTTAATCGCTTTTTAACAGACGAGCCATATCTGTTTCTACATCATTTGAGTAGATATTAAAATTGTAGGCTTACATAACTTCTGTCTTTATAGACCTAAGCTACAAAGTGGAAATGGGGAATAATCAACAAAAGGATCACGTCGGGCTAGCCCGCGGCAGTGGTCGATAAAGTTTTTATTGTTCCTGAGAGGAAACGGCGCGTCCCACACGTATATTATATCACGTCTTTGTTCTTTTACACGTAGATAATTGGAAGGACACTAATAGGTTCATACATAATATATAATAAATGTTCGAAAACATAGGAAAAAGTGAATCTTCTCTGGTAGGACTCAAACCGGCGAAATTTTCCCTTGACCAACTTGTAAGGTCCCCCTGTAAGGGAAAGATCGCGGGTGCGAGACCCGCTCGAGAAGATTCATTTTTTTAGATGTTTTCGACTGTATAGTTAGCATACTTAATTTAGATTGCTGGTATACCTGTGCCAGGTGACTTTATAGTTAAGCAGCGGGCTTTACATGTGTCTTGAATCGACAAAACCACACGCCGTCTTGCGTCAACAGTTGCCAAGGGTGAGATTGCCTCTGGCAAATCCCTCACGCCCCGGCTAACCCACGGACATGGCCTCCTCGGGACGATGCAGACATACTAGGTTTGAATTCTAGTCATTACCTACTGTTGATAGTGTAGCCAGGGCCTCGATTCTGTTAAAGCCAAACTACAGTGGTGCTACCGCCACTGCAAAAAACGGCTTTAAAACGATTTGTCGAGTAATTGAAAAAGTGTAATGAAAACTGTTTTCATTTCATTTGAACTTCAGAGTCATAGAGATAAAGTCTAAAATTTAATGTCATTTTTTGCAATGACTGCATGCAGCACCGCAATGCTTTATCTTTAGAAGAATCGAAAGCCTGTTCTAACTACACAATTTTGATGTAATAATTCTGCTGTTTCTAAATATCAACCACTTCTTAAACTGGAAAATCGAACCCTGACTCCGAGGTGGAGACCTCCTAATGCCGTACCGAAGTAACGCATACAGCTGTAGTATTAGTAGAAATTGCAGAAAATAGACATACATACAAACATATAATCATACCTTTATACCTGAAGGGTTAGGCAGAGGTGAATTAACACCCACATTTGACCAATCATTGTACTCGGTCCCACTTAATAGGGGGTGGTTTATTGGCCTGTTCCGGGCACTATTAGTGATTTGAGCCATACATCTGAGGCTGAGCCTGGGCTGTATAATATATCTGTCAGATGTTAATCCTACAACACTTGTTATTCCTACAGGTTAGTCCTATAAAAACAAGGCGCTGCCTGAGCTATTTCTGTTAGGTACACACTTGAGGCTATTAATTTCACGTAGATGGAGTTCATGTGTAAGCAAGCTCTGACGTCATAGCTTAGCCACGCAAGCACCCTGAATAAACTCATAAAGTGTTTCGCTTGCTATGACCTCTTATTCTACAGTAGGTGTACAATAGACCTTAATATCTGCTATTCAAACAGTTACTTGTAATAGCTGTAATGAATCTTTTGGCTCATATATTTTTCTTCCAACCTCGTACATAATTTATCTTTCATAACCAACTACGAGCATCAATTTTTTTCGCGCATTCTTAGCTATGAAAAAGGAATGACACTATCGTTTTCGCAACGAAGCTTCTTTGTAGATATTGTATTAATTTGATTTAAAATAAACTATTCAGTCATCCTAGACAAGAGGGTTTTAGATATCTATGGCAGAAAACGTAATTGCTGACTAAAGTCAAATTTTAAAGGAGACCCGAAAAACTTAAAAAATGTCATATAAAACATAACTTTTTTTTAACATATTTTGGGACCAGTCTTCAAATGGAATTATAAAATAATTGCTAAAGTTGTTATTATCAGACTGTTTATACTGGAGATTGATGATACTTGGTGGAATCTACTATACTATATTGAATAATAACTTGTAGGTACTTTTCCACAGAGTTTAATTTTATTTCTGAGCCCTTGAGAATACCGTAAGGCGAAACCAGTTCGGTTCATATTATAAATAATCATAGTATAAAATTAAACTCTGTGGAAAAGTACAAATAGGAAAAAAAATAATCTATGGGTATTTTGACGTTTCAATCCCATACATTCTTTTTTTTTCTACAGAACGCCGCCCAACGAATTGCCACTTGTCTAGGGAAAATCTATATTCAATACCAACCATTTAGGTAACTTTATTTATTAACTCACCATTCTCATCATTTTCTGAACCTTTTCCCAACTCAGTTGGGGTCGGCTTTCCAGTGTAAGTTTGATGCGAATGAACTTCGATATTTTCCGTGAAGTGACTGCCATCTGACCTCCACAGCCAATGGTCCAATGACCAATGGCGAAATCAAAGTTTCAAGTTAGACTGATTGGACTTTTGAGGGCTCCAACTACCCGTAACGACTGCCTTAAATGTACGTATGGCAACCGGGACCGACGACTTAACGTGCTCTCCGAGGCACGACCAGACCAGTGCAGACAGCCATATTCATGCATAAAACTTTTTGCACTGAGCGGGGATCGAACCCGCGCCCCGTACGTAGCAGTCGCGTGCACTGACTTCAGAAAAAGAAATGGATTCTTTGTGTAATATTTATAAAAGACGAGATCGTTACTTTGAAACTTACAGCTAGATTTACAAGGCAGTTGAATGAAATAAGAGTCCATTTTTATACGCAGTTACCAGTTACATAAACAATAACACTGTCTTCTTACGAATGTGATTAGAATTTTAAAAAGGTTGCTGAAATGCTTTAGCCTATCCAACCTACTTTTACTTATTACAAAAAAATGGGAATGGAGTTAAACGACTACGTACTTCACCCATTTATTTTTTCTTTCTTTCTTTTTTCTTTCTTTCATTTTTTGATCCAATAGCGCAAGGAAATCCGCCGATTAAAAATTCGCGTATTTTTATTATATGTTTGAGTGTTTCTTTTTCCCGATGTATTTCGAATATGGAATATCAATAAAAACCAGTATTTACTAAAACCAAGATTTATTTTATTATATTTTACTTAAATGAGTTGCTTTACTTGTTACAGTACTAGTTTTTGCCCGCGGCTCCACCCGCGTGGATGTCGGTTATCACGACAAAACATGTCCTTTCTCAAGGTCTAATCTACCCCTATACCAAACTTCATCAAAATCGGTTCAGTGGTTTAGGCATGAAAGCGTAACATACAGACAGACAGAGTTACTTTCGCATTTATAATATTAGTCTGGATATGAGAAGGCTACAAAGGTCATCAGGCTGTATTTGAATACGAGTGCCTGTCATAAAAAAATGTCTCCGACAAATAACGTATCTAGATACTCTTCTGAAAACATTCAAGTAAACACTCGAAACCGGTAATAAAACGGGAAGAGAGGTCGGTTTACGACCGCACAGATATCAAATCAGTTGGGGATTGGTCCCTAGGGAAATGACACATTAGGAAAAACCGCACAGTCCTAGCGACCCGCTTTAGGTTCAATCTGTTTTATAGATCGAACCCATTGATCTCGTTTGTTGGGTAAAATTTAAACATTGTTCCTTTTTTTTTTCCTACTCATCATTCTTCAATCACATTGTACTCGTCATTCTGTGAGCTTTGGTCCAATTTAGTTGGGGTCGGCTTTCCAGTCTAACTACGGGCTTAACTGATCTTCGATATTTTCCAAGAAGTAACCGCTATCTGACCTCCACGATACATTGGCGATATCGAAGACCCATTGTTGGATACTTTAGAGCTTCAACTACCTGTATTAATGGCCATAGATGGTCGTCTGACAACCGAGACCAACGGCTTAACGTCTAACTGCTGGTACAATATTTATTAACATAGTCAAAAATATTTGAGGTTTTTTTTTCACAACATTCTACACAACGCTATCTAGACTCATGGTAA
The DNA here is from genome assembly GCA_914829495.1 of Eilema sororculum. Lineage (NCBI taxonomy): Eukaryota > Metazoa > Arthropoda > Insecta > Lepidoptera > Erebidae > Eilema > Eilema sororculum. The sequence continues at coordinate 5,544,154 of OU618545.1, read as the reverse complement.
GCTTTTATAGCTTGTGTTATGGAATCTAGAATGCGGTTAAACATACTTATACACTTTTTTTTTGTAAATACACACATATTATACATAGAAACACCCAGACCAATGCAAATAGCCATATTTATGCATACAAATATTTGCACTGAGCGGGGATCGAACCCGCGCCTCCTGCGTAGCAGTCGCGTGCACTACCGCCGCGCCACAGAGGCTGTCTATCTGTCTATTTGAAAGTCAACTTTGACCAAATAGAGACTTCATGCGTATTGTTTGAATAAATTGGGTAAAATGAAATGCTCAAGTGGGGCTTGAACCTACGACCTTTCCCTTACAGGGGGAATGCTCTTCCAACTGAGCTATTGAGCCACACCTGAATCACTTCAAATTTCCCTTCTCTTTATATCCGTCTTTAAGGGCGACGGTGAACCCATCTACCAACTTTCTTACGAACTTTTGGAACCAATGAATAACCATTTTTAAACACACACATTGATTTTTGATCATTCGTATTGGTCAAACATTAACGTGATCGGACATACGTGAAACATGCACTTTCGTAATTTAGTTTTGCATCAGGATCTTTATTATTATGTTAACCAATTTAAATTCGAAACCAAAACGATTACTAACGCCAAGGCTACCATTAAACACGTTTCAAAACAGAATAATGTCCCAGATTGAATTATACAGGCCCACATCACATTCACAAAGAAAATTGCCCGTGACAGCCCGAGTAAGCACTTTGAATTTATGTACTCGTACCATCTGCCAATTGAAATTCTAGCCACAGTGTTAGTTTTATCTAATATAAATGAAGCTATTTAAAAAGTTTATTATGAATTGGTAAATCAACACCAAATCGATTTTGACTGCCAAAATAATCAAAATGATGTGAGTACCTTAGTATTCCCCCCTCACTGTTGACTGATTGTTCTGAGATTTGGTAACTCCTTTAGTTCGAACGATAATACAAATTCAACAATAAAATACTTACTAGGTATTAAGAGGACTTCCTAGCTAGCGAATAATCGGGTGCGTCCTCGTGCTCCTACTAAATAGTCCTACTGGTAGGAGCACCAGGACACCCATGTCCTGGTGCTCCTACTGAACATAAAAACCAAGAGGAATAAAATAATTTTCTAAATTTAATTCTTTTTGCTCCTATTGCATTACATATTGTACAGTCAACCGAAAAATACTTAAGAGGAAATTAAAAGAGGTCCCGCCAAGCTCAGAAATTTAAAATAGTAGTTTAATTTAGTGGTAGTATTTTTTTCCAAGGATCGATATTTTTCGATTTATACCCCAAAAGGTGGTGAATCTTTTTGACATAGGAAAAATTTCTAGTAGTAATTTTCAATCAGAATTCGCTGGAGGATCTCACTGGCAGATGATCTGGGCCTCGATTCTGCTAAAGCCAAAAGACACAATGGTGCCACCGCTACTAAGCGATGAGGTCCAGAAGTCCAAAATTCAATGACTTTTTGCAGAGTAATTGAAGAAGTATAATGAAACCGTTTTCATTTCATTTTGGACTTTAGCAGTAGGTACAGGGAGACTGGAGGCAGATTTACATTAAAAAAAACGAATATCTCAAAAAGTTATAAGCGGAGCGGGGAGAGGGTAGTGTCTTTCGAATCACTCGAATCACTGATCGTGTGGATTTCCCAGTCACGATGTCGTAGTGGACGGGTGACCATCGCGCGTACGCTATCGATGCAATTTCCAAAAGCAACGATTCCTACGTACTCGTTCGTCGACAATTTTTTTCACACTTCAAAATTCGACGGAAGTCGGAGTCCCGTGGCCAATTTAATGGACTATTTTTTTTTGTGTGGCTACATCATAGAGAGAGTACGCCAGCAATCCGTGAACTATTGTGGACCTAAAAGAAAACATTCGGCAAGAATCGAATTGAACCGAGCTTACTGCAGCGTGTGGTGCGGAATACGATGCTCCGTTTTAAACAATGTGTGCAACTAGGTGGAAGACATTTGGATGACATCATCTTTAAATAAAAAATCCGCACATGTACTTTACATTTAAAAACTTGTATTAAAACTATATGTCAAACAGTACCTTTTTTAATTAATTTTGAAAACATAAATCTGCCACCACCATAAAGTCTAAAATTTATTGTCATTTTTTGCAGTGACCGCGGCACCACAGTGGTTTAGCTTTAGTAGAATAGAGGGCCTGGAAGGTTCTTGTGGTAAACCATTCTTTGGTAAAGACGAGGATTAGAATATAGACGGATAAAAATAGAAGGGAAATTCGAATCACATCGGGCATGTATCGGTAGCCAAGTTGGTCAAGGCATTCCCCTGTAAGGGAAAGATCGCGGGTTCGAGTCCCGCCCCATTTTTTTCTATGTATTCGATATATTATATTATTATATTTTTCTAGTTTTCTTTTTCGTTATAAAAATAATACACATTTTAGAGCTTCAATTTTTGTTATCCTCTGAGTCTTTTTTGCATATAACTTTACACAGTCTATGACTTGAATTCCATACAGAAACCTATTTTCAAATAATGATCCAAGTCGAGTTTCATATAGCTGCACTGTCATATTTCACTACACTTTTGTAAACTCCTTGTTTATATTATTGCTTTCCTTTGAAGAGCAATAGGTACAGTTCCGCGTTTCCTTTTAATTAAAACGGGAATAATTTCTTCTGTATTCATTTTAAATTTTAATATAATTTATTATTTAGATAGTTTTTTTTCTTGCACGGACAAAAAAGTGACAAAATATGCTGTCATTCCCAAGTAATAAGTATGGCCATATACCTAATCAACAAACAATTGGAGAATTCAAAGTGACACTTGTAGATATCTGCATTCGTCTGTACTTGAATCAGAGTATGTGTATGAGTACTTCTATTTTTGTAATGTCTTGGTGCTCCTACTGGACGCTTCACAGTTGCCTTTGTAGTAGGAGCACAAGGACATAGGTGTCCCGGTGCTCCTACCAGTAGGACAATTTAGTAGGAGCACGAGGATGCACTCGAATAATCCTATTGCCTATAGTGCCTATACTATTGCCGTCGCCCTCGTCTCACTCCTGTCCTCGTAGAGTGCGATAAGGATAGCCGCAGCTCAGACCGATTTTATCACAATTTCTTGGGCAAAATCGAGGTATCGTATTTCCCGTTTTTTTCAGCGAAAACTACGCCGATTTAAATATTTTTGACACCGTTTTATTAGGAAATAGCGTATCCATGTTCCTGTTATTTTTTATAATGTTTAAACCTTTTCGAATTTGTCTGGTAGTCTTCTAAACATGCCGGTAAGAATAAGTCATTTTTTATCATCTTTAGACGATCATATGTTCTTATTTTATTGACTGCCGACAAAAATAAAATAACAGGGACATGCGTACAGAAGATCTTGATTTTATGAAAACAAAAATATTGTTCTAGAAGCAATATTCAGGAAGGAAAATGGGGAGAACGGTACTATGGAGAAACAGATGCTAGGAAGTCCTCTTAATATCGCTTTGAATAGTTTGCTAGTCAAGATCGATCTGGAGTTCACTGCACCATTATTTAAATATTCAAATATGTTAACTAGACTTCAGGCGAACCGTAGATACTATTTAACCCCCATTGCAGGTTTTGTTCAAATATATTAAACTCAATTTCATCATCATGAAGCAATAATTGAATATCTCGAATTTAAGTAGAAAATATGGTTGTATAATCTGCAGCTTGTATTGAGGACAGGGTTTTCTCATTTTCTGCTTTCAGCTTTACACTATCCCAACGCTCGGTAGCAGTGGACGCTTTGCATTGAACAAGTCATATTTATACCATACGATATTTTGACATCACGACCTTTGCGTTCCAAAATGTGTGATGCTATGAGGAGTGTCAGAACGATAGAAGGAGTGCCTATCACATCATGATTTTTAATGTTATCATCTGTACAGCCCCGAAGGTGAGCGCAAACGATAACTGCAGACGTCATTTGTCAAATAGTTATGTGCGACTTCTTCATAAACAAAGTCGATTGTCATAAAAATTGTACGGTCACTCATATAAAGAAACTTCAAAAGCTTTGTAAAAGTTAACGTTGGACGGGCTATAATCCGTATCCGAATCGAAGTTTAACAAGTATGCTGCATGTTTTTGCAGTTGTCGTATGCGGTCGACTCCGTAATCATAATATCTAAGTTGTGTGAGATAGCGTTGAAAATAAAAAAAACGAGTAAAGATGGTACCGGTACTTTATTAAGGGGCGATTTCAGTAAACAAGAGTAAATCTTACTCGAGAGTATACGAGCAATTAATCCTAGGATAACATATTTTTACGTTTCACCATTGACATAATCCAAGAGTAAACGTTTATGCTGGAGTAAATCCTTCCTCCGCCGATTTTCAAAGAGCAGCGAGGCTATACTGGAGTAAGTTCAATATGGCGTCCAAGTGTTATTGTTTTAACAGCTGATTCCCGCGGCAGACCGCGGCAGGCTTAAAAAATGATTGGCTTAAATGATGAATATTGAACATAAGTTAGAATATGACTCTGATAGAAACTTCTGTGTATCACCCATAAATCAGGTATTAGGAACATTAAGATTATATGCAACCAATAACAATTAGGCTCGCCCCTATTACATGGGACCTAACATACCTAGAGAAATGTGGGTGTGTTTGCACACCTCTGCCTACCCCTTTGAGGAAAAAAGCGTGATGCTATGTTTATGATGCTATATGCAACCAATGACACAAAGATGAGTTTTGATGACTATTATGCCCTGAGTACAGTCAACTACAAAGAGATGTATCCAATTTAATCTTCCAAAATTATGTACCCCTGCGAGTGTCACTATGAACTAACCAAAGATTGTGACAAACATGGTATCCACTGAACTTGACAATAACATGTATGCGTGAAAAGCGCAATAATTATGTATCCCACTACATTTCCTGTGATATGTATACTTACAATCTTGTCAAATACTGTGAAAGAAAATTGTATACATTTAATGTTCCAAAGAAATGTAACCATAATAAATAGGATGTACGAATTTCGAAGTGCCAGCGATAACAAAAAAGTTTCTTTGAGAATGCCATTTAAAAATAAATTCATTATTTTGCACATTTATAGAGATTGACTTATCTGTTTGATCCTGGTTCTGAGCTACATCTCCGCCAATTTTCAGCCAAAAGTTCTTGAGGTATAAATAGTGTAAGTAACACGACTTATGTATTCGACGATATATATATATATTCGCGTTACTAATTATTAAAATAAGGGCAGTATAGTTATTATTAAACAGTTTTTACAGTTTTTTGTCATCTTAAGTGTAAGTTCTTTACTAATAAAAATAAATGATAATAGTCTTTTTTTTCTTTTATCAGTCATCCAATACATATTATCTTATGTATGAATAATGTTTTGCCATCGGTTTCATTCGGAAAAGTTCGTATTTATCATACTTGCTTTCTATTCTAAATGTGTAATATTATGAATTTATTTTTAAATGGCATCCTCTAAGAAACTTTTTTATTTTGCTAGCACTTCGAAATTCATACATCCTTTTTGTTATGGTTACATTTCTTTGGAACATTAAATGTATACAATTTTCTTTCACAGTATTTGGATAGATTTTTAATTAAGATTGTAAGTGTACATATCACAGGAAATGTAGTGGGATACATAATTATTGCGCTTTACACGCATACATGTTATTGTCAAGTTCAGTGGATACCATGTTTGTCACAATCTTTGGTTAGTTCATAGTGGCACTCGCAGGGGTACATAATTTTGGAAGATTAAATTGGATACATCTCTTTGTAGTTGACTGTACATCAACTTCCCACAGGATCATTCATAGGGTTAGTAGCGCAATAGCCTGTTTGCATAAAGATTTTATAAGATTTCCTGAGACCTAAGATTTCTTAAAAGTCTAAAATTCAAAGAAATAATTAAAATTATGATTTCCAGTTTTAACACTTTGACATAAGTAAACCCGACCGAATAAAATATTATTCAATATACTTTACTTACTATAGGAGAAAAGAGCAACTGAATTTGGATGCCCTATACAATCATTCATTTAAGTCGTTCAGATTCACTCCCAGTTGCAGAATAACCATAGAATAACTACCAGGGAGTAAATTTATTCCTTTATAGTGTGGTGAAATGTGGACGATGTTATCCAAGAGTTAAAATATATTCTGTGGATAACTATTCTAGAGTAAAGTCATGTTTGGTGAAATCGGCCCTAAGAAAGCGTGGTGGGTAAAAAACAAGATAAAAGTTATTTATAAGTATTATTATTTCACTGCGGTAGCCTAGTGGTACAGGTAATGGACTGCTGAGACGAAGTTTCGGGTTCGATCCCAGGTTTACCATGGCACACACCAATGACTTTTCGATGCTTTTCGAAGTTATGTGTGTATTTATCGCAGGTTTATAAGTGCCCGGTAAATGGCAATAGGCTCGCCACCTATTACATTGGGACCTAAACATAAACTGGCGAAATATGGGTGCTAGCACCTCTGCCTACCCCCTCGGGGAATACAGGCGTGAGTTTATGTTATGTTATGTTATTATTTCACAACATTTAAATGCCAGACAAATACGTGGCCTGATGGAAACTGGTTTATGAGGCATATGGTATGGACGTGTGTAACACCAGGTTCGTCACATTCTTGCCAACGACCATATAGGAACCTTCTAAGCCCACATAAAGCTTGGATTTTTTTATTATTAATATTTTACTTGATAGGTAAGCGCTTCAGGAATCGTGTCGTACATTATAAACAATTATTTTACTTAACAATAGCCAGTTTTATGATCTTATCTTCTCTCTGCTCGTTGGTCGATCCTTGTCAGTTGTCCTCCATCGCTATTTCATCTATATATCAGTGCTCTATATTTGCTTATATTTATTGTACTAGTTTTCGCCAGGAGGTCGAAATTCAACCATAATCATTCTCGAAAATTTAAGGCTTTAGGAAAAGACTGTTTTCATTTTTCAAGTCTCATCATTTAGTTTAATAGCTACTATAAAACGAATAAGATAGAAAATTGTTCCAACAAAAGGAGCAGCAAAGATTCTCAAAGATTTCGTTTAGCATATACTTAATACTACATTACAGAGAAAGGGCCTGTGAGTTGTATGGGTGCGGGTGGTAACCCGTACACCTCATGAGCTCCTGCTCTGTCTATGTGCTATAAAGCATTAATAATACCTGAGACGAAGATTTTCAGGGCCCAATGCCCAGGCTATCTGGAGATTGAGAATCTGAGATCCAAATAAGCGGACTCCCGGTTCCAAAATGTAATCTTTGAATGCGAATGGTCATGGTCATGTTCTTGGTTCTCCTTTTCTCTTCCCAGAAAAGGAGAACCAAGAACATGATTTAATGATACGTGAAAAGAGGTAAAAAAGCTGAAATTAAAAGAGAAGCATGTTGTATCTTAATGATACAGTTTTACATTTTAGAATGAAATATCATTCAACGAATTTTACGATCCGAATAAAATACACTTTTCTTCTTTTGGCTTACGTCACACACCTCTGGGGTGAGGCTATGGACAGGCATGGCGAATCATTGGCTATCAGTCTTGATATCGCCAAAGCCTTTGATAGAGTCTGGCACAGTTCGCTACTTTCCAAGCTTTCGGCCTATGGTCTGCCTGATCGACTGTGCGACTGGGTTGCCAGCTTCCTGCATGAGCGTAGTATCCGAATTCTCTGTGACGGCCGGGCCTCAGAGTTCATGCAGGTTAATGCTGGCGTGCCCCAGGGGTCCGTCTTATCGCCCACTCTCTTTCTTCTGCATATAAATGATATGCTAGCAGTAGGCAGTATCCATTGCTATGCAGATGATAGCACTTTACATGGGCGATACTTCGGGCTCCCCGCGGCCAAGCGGGCTGACACTGACGCAAATAGACAGCGGCTTGTCGTTGAGCTCGACCGTGTCCTGACGTGCATCTCCCAATGGGGATCAGAGAATCTGGTCGAGTTCAATGCCAAAAAAACACAAGCGTGCGCGTTCACAGCCAAGACCTCCCCCTTCCTTCCTCTCCCTACTCTCCAGAATACACCGCTAGCTCTACAGGATCACATTGACATGCTCGGAATGGATGTTCGCTGCAACCTGAACAACAAGAATTACATCGAGAGCGTCATCAAAACAGCGTCGCGCAAACTCGGGATCTTGAACAGGGCGAAGCGGTTTTTCACGCCGGAGCAGCGGTGTCTTCTGTACAAGACACAGATTCGCTCTTGTGTGGAATACTGTTCTCATCTCTGGGATGGTTCCGCGCAATACCTGTTAGACGCTCTTGACAGAATGCAGCGACGTGCAGTTCGTATCATAGGTGATCCTGAGGTTACCAACACCTTGGAACCTCTGCAGTTGCGTAGAGACGTTGCCTCTCTGGCCGTTTTCTACCGCCTCTACCACGGCGAGTGTTCTGAGGAGTTATTTCAACTGATCCCACCCTCTCCCTTCCTATCCAGAACAACACGTGCTGGTCTGCGGTGCCATCCACACACGGTGGAATCCATACCATCTCGCACTAAACGGTTTGGGGGCTCTTTCCTCTGCCGCACGATAAAGAGCTGGAATGCTCTGCCCGCATACGTGTTTCCCTCTTCTTACAGTCCCGGGTTCTTCAAGCGGGGCGTGAAAAGGCATCTATCAAGGCCGTCAAGTTAGGGACCACCATTTTACGTCCAATTGGCACCGGGAATGGTGGTCTGTATCTTCTGGACTGCACTTCAGCTTTGTTGCCATCTAGCGGGGTGCAGTCAATTGACGGACCAAATATAAAAAAAAAAAAAAAAAAAAAAAAACACTGACAATGTAAGTTTTTATGTGTTTTCTGTAGCGGTTTTATGACTAAATATTTATGATTTATGTACGTATTACAGCTTAGATTTGCTCACAAATATTATTTTAATAGGAAACATACATTTTTAGAACCGTATTCTACGGGAGCAACTGCCGTCTCACCCCCGAACTTCAACAAGAAAGCCTATGTAGAAGCATCATTGAACAATCAGTAGGGAACTAACTCCCAAGTGCTTGTGCTAGTAGCTTGCTAGGGCCCTGAAGGCTTTAGTAGGGCTTCATACTCTCTGTTTGATATAGTAACGTAATATGTAGTGACGGAGAAATAACCACCAATTCCAAATTGTGTCTTATGAGGCAACCAACGGAAAAATACGTAGGCAATATTACTGCGACAGAAGGAAAACTTGAAATAAAACCCTGTCGGGCCAGTGTGAATACCGTAGTCCAAAGTTTTCCAACATTGAACTGCAGCGGACTGCGATAGGCTAATTGATTGGTTGATACACTTCTGAACTAGACTAGTCAAAACAGTGACATATTAATATTTATGACAATGTTGGTATCGATGATATCATCGGCACACGAGTCGATGATATCATATCGCGAAACTTATCACCTATATTAAAACGCCCAACGGTACAAAAACGTTTGGTTTTGTACGAAAATGTTATGTCTGCTGTCACAATTTTTTTTTTATACCACTTAGGTGGCAGACAAACACACGGCCCACCTGATGGAAAGTGGTTACCGCGGCCTATGGACGTATGCAACACCAGGGGCGTTACATGTGCTGCCTACCCTAAAGAAATCTTCTAATGCCTTTCTTGAAGAACCCCATATTGTAGTCACTTGGGAAAACCACGGCATAATTTTGTTGGCACTAGTTGAATATAGTTGTTTCAATGTATATTGTATAAACTCAACTAATGCTATATGAAATAAAGCCAAGCAAGGCATTTAAAGTTACCAAATGTTCATCAATAGTTACCAATCGTCTCTACTTTGCATTTTATCGCTTTAATTTGTTCCGTTAATAGTGTAAAAGAAAGATAATTAAAACATTAAAAAGTAAGGTTAAGTTACAGCAAACAGCCCAAGACAAAGCGCCTCCTTGAGAACCAAAAATCATAGTGATCGAAATGTAAGGGTTGATATACCTGTGCCTACCATTGTACACGCGTGATGTTAAATGAAAAAGGTGAAATGTAGGAACTATGTTAATCTAATTTCTTTTTGCTGCTGGTTCATAGTTCCCCGGTCTCATCTCACCTTCGACTTTTAGGAGTCCATTTTACAATTGCAATTCACACAATTGTCTACAATGGTTTCAAAAGTTTCTACACACAATATATTCACGCTTGTAAATCCCGGAAAGGGTAAGCAGAGGTGTATTTACATCCACGTTTCTCCAACTATGATTTTTGGTCCCACGTAATAGGGGGCGTGCTTATTGCCGTCTAGCGGGCACTTTGTCTTGGGTTGTATGTTTACTGTCAGATGGAGAACAACCCTATACCTTAGTCGCCTTTTACGACACCCATAGGAAGAGCTGGGGTGATCCTATTCTACTCCACCTGGAACCAACATGGCAACACGGCCACAGCATTCTACACAACGCTATCTAGACTCATGGTAAGCATAGCTTAACTAGCTTGTGTTACGGAATCTAGAATGCGGATAAACATACTTAGATACAATTTTATTTTAGACTTTTGCCCGCGACTTCGTCCGCGTGAAGTTAGAAATAGAAAGGTTTAGGACACACTGCTCCTGTTCCCGCGACCCAGATAAAGTTCCTTAAAATTTCTGTGAACCTGGTACTTCATGCCAATGTACCAGGGTCACAGAAATACGGATCCCGTGACCGTGACTCAGAGCAACCTATAGATATTGCAATCAAACAAACGACGTAAGATTTTAAGTCTGATCAAGACCTTTCTAATAAAAAAAACCGCATCTAGATTCGTTCAGTCAGTTTTTGCGTCCATCGCGAACAAACATTTCCAATTTACAATTATATAATAGTATAGATAGATAGAAGATACATACCTATATAGAACATCCAGACCCATATACCCATGCCTACAAATATTTGCACTGAGTGGGGATCGAACCCGCGCCTCCTGTGTAGCGGTTGCGTTCACTACCGTCACGCCACAGAGGCTGTTAAGTTAAGATTACGATGAGTTAGAAAATTCGAAATATATCGGGAAAAAGAAGCGCTCAAGTGGGACTTGACTTAAAAAAAAAGAGTTAGAAAATATGAGAGATAAATAGAGATAATAAATAAAATAAATTTCACTTTGTCGCCGCCCGGCGATTCAAGTTCCTTCACCAGTCACGTTCACCTTTGACTTTAAGGAATTTTACACCTAATTGCAATTCTCACAATTCTCTACAATAGTTTCGAAAGTTTCTGGAGTCTGTAAATGCGCACCAGATGATCTTGAGTAGCTAATAAAAGCCGTCTCTCCTATTACGGCATTGTTTCATCCAAAGACACTCGGACGTAAATTGCAAAAAGTTGAATTTAACTTTTTGATGTCGCGAGTTTTCTTTGCAGACGGACGAAAGGAAACATTATCTAAATTGTGGAGGAACGAGGTGTGATGTTCCTCCAACACAAAGGGAGGATCCTCCGACCAGGCAAGGTGATCATGCCTGGCGGGCCGCGGCCCAACGATTGTCGTTGGGATGTTATATATATATTGTACCAGCGCGCGAACTTCACTTTCGCGATGCAGGATTCGTAGTGACGTAGTAGTTCGGCTTACTGTCGCTAGATGGCGCTGGGTACATGTGGTATCGCCACATCACTCCCCTCCAAGACCGGAGGTTGATTGCGATGAGTCAGCTGTCTTAGCTCTCTTGAGGAGCGTGCCAATGCCAGTCTTGAGTAGTTCCGTTTCGTCGGAGCTGGACGCCGCGTATTCCATTTGGCGGAACAGTCATCCTCGCTAGTCCCAGTGAGTCGGGATAACCGCTGGTCCCGAAGAAGCGGGGCAAGTGCGGTGTTGCGGTGCTTGCGGTCCTGCGTTGAAACGCCCAGTGAGTTGGGGCTTGAAGCGTCGAGATGAATGCTCGGCGAGCCGCCAGTGAGGCGAGGCGAATCCTCGGTGAGTTGAGGTGAGTAGCCCTCGGTGAGTCGAGGTGAGTAGCCCTCGGTGAGTTGAGGTGAGTAGCCCTCGGTGAGTTGAGGTGAGTAGCCCTCGATGAGTTGAGGTGAGAAGTCCTCGGTAGTGACGGGGTGAATCCTCTATGAAGCGAGGTAAGTCTCCCGTGTAGTGGAGCGAATGCCTTAGATGCAGGCGTGGATGCAGGCGTGGCCGAAGGGTAACCAGGCTGCAGCGGTTGCTGCATGCAATGGTATCCATATAAGGGCCGAAAGTGCTGGATGGCGAAGACTTGATTACCGCTCATGCGGAAGAAGTGAATGGGATGTGATGATGAGAATGCTGCTGATATGCACAGCGAAGGTTGCGTGAACAGATCACGTCGGGGGTCACCACTGTGGAGGAACGAGGTGTGATGTTCCGCCAACACAAAGGGAGGATCCTCCGACCAGGCAAGGTGATCATGCCTGGCGGGCCGCGGCCCAACGATTGTCGTTGGGATGTTATATATATATTGTACCAGCGCGCGAACTTCACTTTCGCGATGCAGGATTCGTAGTGACGTAGTAGTTCGGCTTACTGTCGCTAGATGGCGCTGGGTACATGTGGTATCGCCACAAAATCATTGCTTCAGTAGTTTTCTAATGAGGGTACAAACTTCACTAGAGAATCGGATGGTTTCTTGGGAATCCTACCTATAAATGATAACTTCTTTTACCTCCAGGTACCTACATAAAAATTTATGGTTGTATTATTCAATCACATTGAAAGTCAGAGGAAGCTGAAAGACCTGTATTATTTTTACTTATTAATTATTATTTACTAGTGGCCGCCCAGTGGTCGTAATTCGACTAAAATTAATTAAAAACTTATAAGTTTATATTGCTTTATCCATGTAATGTTAGGAATCAACCGATAGTCGATACTCATTGTCACAAACCGCCTCGCACCTGAAGGATACAACATAATATTAGTCACATTTGATAGAAGCGTTGATAGAAGCGTTCAGAGGTAAACGATGAGCGCTTAACATCACATGAACCATGTGCTTATTTGCTACCAGTTTCAATAGTCCCCCAAAGGAATCGTAAAAAACACCTCGTTTCCTTTATAAATACAAACGTAATCATTCATCTGTTAGATTCTAAGCTTCTCTCAGTTCCGATATTCAGTAGCTCTGATCCCTCCGACGCGAGAGGACGCCTCCTCCCGCCGCCCTTCCAACTATCGTGAGCGTCGAAGTTTACTGAAAATGATTTGTAAACAGTTAACACGTTTAGTAACTTAATATAAGTGGTTAGTGTGATGTGATTTCTATCGGATATAAGCTGCTTCGATGCCGGGTAAGTTAATTTTCTCCTTTAGTTTTTTAATAAGCATTTGAATGAATTCTTTTATAGCATTTATTATGCTAACTTTCAAATTCGAATACATGCCATAAAGACGGATATAAAGAGAAGGGAAATTTGAAATGATTCTGGTGTGGCTCAATAGCTTAGTCGGAAGAATATTCCCCTGTAAGGGAAAGGTCGTGGGTTCGAGTCCCACTTGGGCATTTCAATTTTAAAATGCACTTTATTCAATTTGTTTTACACGTTAAGTTGAAAACTACAACGGTTCGCCCCGTATTAATTTTCTATTAAACCTTCTGTGAATTTTTATTCTATAAATAATTGTTTAATAATAGTAAATACAGTTAAGGAAGCTCGTGAATTATGTAACGATGGAGGCCAATGGCGGGTTGTTGTTTCTGTTTCTCCTGGAGATAAATAATAGGCGTGAGAGAATGTTTGATGGTACCATCAAGAATCATGGGTTCAACTCTTGCTCAGGGCAAATATTAATTTACCATATCGGTTTAGGTGATGCCGTAAACTATTAAATATAAGTTATTATAGTATCATTATACCTATTATTTGTAGATAGTTTTTAAAACTCCTTCTTTCGTTTTTTTTTTACACTTCTACATTTTTTATTCTAGTTATTAATATTTGTGACTGTCGCCTTTCCACAATATCATTCAACAAAATCACTGCCTTTAAATATATATCGACAGACTAATCTCGTGTCGAAGAGTACTTATTAGAACCGAAGTTACTAATATTCCCTCTAACCCCTCCAACTAAGCTAAATTGGCTCGATCGTAAGGCTGACTCCTTAACCACTAACCTACCGACTTGACCGACTGAGCTTGAACCAGCTGTTGAAATAATAATAAATACATAATAAATATTTAACAATAATCCAGAAAATTTCACTTTAACAGTTCATTTAGATAATAAAAAAATTGGAAACAACCCTAATATCGAAACAATAAGTAAATGAAGTAAACTGGTTCCAATGCTCGGGTACAGGATCTGAAATGATCTGAAACCTACATAATATATTTTTTATTTCTTCATGTAAAGTCAAAACGTTCTGACAAAGGCTATGGCTGCGGGCTATTTTTCTAACCCTTGCTAAAATGTCTTCGAGCACGCATGTGTGCGATGACACCTAGTCATGTCACACAAGAATAAAATCCTATTCAGATGAGACCCTTGCGTGAGAATTATTTCTACTTAAAATAATCCCTAAGGGCGCGTTTCCACTTTGCCGTGACCGGTAATTTGTCGTTAGAAGAATATCGTCTCGAGCTTTTCTCATTTTAACGATCGCTTGTCATCATTGCGTCGTCGATTTTCTTACCGTATCTTATTCGTTTCATTGAATTGTGACTACATTTTAGCGATTCACAGCAATAGCTTTGAGCCAAGCAGACGATTTTTATAGGTAGCAAGTCACAACGATCTGCGATTTGCCGACACGATTTATTACCGTTTTATGACAGTCGTGATAGCCGATTTCTTCGTCTCGACAACCTGTCGTCACTGTAAAAAAGTCGTAGATCGTCTGATTATTTGAACACATATCTACATGGTATCATTTTTATCGTCATGCTATAGTGGGAACGCGCCCTTAAAACGCAGAAAAAGTATATAAGTAGTCTCTAGGTAATGGGGCTTTTAAGTCACCAGTGTGGTGTGTTCAAAGTGTCAGGTGAGTTAGCCGTACTTATCTTTTTTTTTGTTCGTAAGGGACCTGGGTATAGTCAACAGCAAAATTTGATGAACGATAAAAAATTAAAAAAAATTTAAACACTATATTTGCACACTTTTAAAATACAGTCAAAAAGTGAGTGTCATCACACTCACCAATGTGGAACAGTGGCGAAGAGTGAAAATTTTCAAAAGGGAAGCGGAAGTAAAAAATCATTTCTCGATATGGTTTGGGAAAACTTATCATGAGGTACCATGACCGCAGGATCCAATTGAAAACCGGCAGGAATCGGATTATATTCACTCTTGAATGCAAAGCTTTCGGCGTAAATATGATGTTATGAACCATAAGGTTTTCTCAGCTTTTTGTCTTCAGTCTACGCTTATTAGAAAAGTATTTGTTATCCACACTAATCCATACTAGTATTATAAATGCGAAAGTAACTCTGTCTGTCTGTCTATCTGTCTGTTTGTTAGGCTTTCACGCCTAAACCACTGAACAGATCTTGATGAAATTTGATATAGGGATAGGTTGGACCTTGAGAAAGGACACAGGCTATGTTTGGTCGCGATAACCTACATCCACGCGGGCCAAGCCGCGGGCTAAAGCTAGTAATCAATACACTGAAAAATTAATGGAGCGACCGAATAGCTATCAAATATTGCTGCCGTCTCCCAAGGGAACCCATTCATCTTATTCAGAAGCCAGTCCGTTGTCTAATATTAAAATCCAAGCTAACCGATTGGGCGGAAGATTGACAGACAAGTGAAATGATCTATTGTATTTTCAATAGCCCGAGGATACTAAAAGGAGTTAACTTTTTTGAGGTTTAAGCCCTTTACAAATATTTAGTACTAGCTTTTGCCCGCGGCTCCGCCCGCGTGGATGTCGGTTATCGCAACCAAACATAGCCTATGTCCTTTCTCATGGTCTAATCTACCCCTACACCAAATTTCATCAAAATCGGTTCAGTGGTTTAGGCGTGAAAGCGTAACATACAGACAGACAGACAGAGTTACTTTCGCATTTATAATATTAGTATGGATATGGATTCTTCGTAGAACAAAAAAATTATTCGCAAAGATAATTTCATAAAGAAAGTTAGGTAACTCTGAATATTGGGTAGGTAAATAGGAGCATTTAAGGAAGAAAAAGTAACTATTATGTTGGGTAACTACCTATAATACCTATATATATTGACATCACATAAAACAGGGTTTTCTTTCGTATATTCGTGATCAGCGGCATATATTACATAACATAACATAACATAAACTCACGCCTGTATTCCCCGAAGGGGTAGGCAGAGGTGCTAGCACCCACGTCAGCGTCATCTGTGCGAAATGACATGTAATTAAGAAAATGCTATTAAGGTTTAAATGTTATTAACTTATAAATTTTTCACAAAAAATATAAATTGTATTATTTATTCAGCATTAAGGTGATATGATTTGTATGATTGAAATTTGCGAAAATAAATTTAAAATTCACATGTTATTAAATCGTTTTTTTTTCGTAATCATTGTAGCCGGTTCTAGTCCCTAACATGCCCCCGCCTTACCACTTTGCTATCAAAACTGTGTCGAAAATCTTTTTTTACGAAACGAGTACAGTCGTTTCGTAAAAACAGATCAGAGTGTATAATACCATTTTAGAGATTTTAGCGTATTTCAGTTGGTTTTGGCAATACAAAATATTTATTAATTATTGTTAATATCTAATTAACTTTCCTAACCCTGTAGGTTGGGAAGTCTGACGGCAGTCGCTCCTGGATTAGCCTGCCTCTAAACTTTGGACGAAATCTATCTTCTAAATCTATATGACTCAAAGGTGACTGACTGACTGACATAGTGATCTATCAACGCACAGCCCAAACCACTGGACGAATCGGGCTGAAATTTGGCATGCAGGCAGATGTTATGGCGTAGGCATCCGTAAGGATTTTTGGAAATTCTGCTATGAAAGGGGTAAAATAAGGGATGGAAATTTGTATGAAAGTCCGTCATTTTCAGAGCTAGATGCACTGAATTTCATAAACCTGTATCTTTTAGGAAATAAATGAACACGTGTATCGGCGTTTTTCAAAATTTTACTACTAAGAGGGTAAAATAGGTGATAAACTTTTGCATGGAAAGTTCGTCATTTTCAAAGTTAGAAGCTTGAAAGTTCGTACACCTACGTCTTTTGAGAATTGTTTTGTCGCGATAACCGACATCGCTATAAGGATGATAACGATACGGGGTTTGCAAAAATAATTGTAAATTATTTAGGTATAAAATTCACCTCTGTACTTACTGAATTAATAAGTGGTTTCTTAAAGGCTTAAGACTATTAATCTTCAAAGAAAAACATGTTAGGAACCATTAGGTACCATTTTAGTGTAACAACACGTCGATCGCCAAGTGACCTTTCTAGAAATATACATTGCAGTATGTTCTTACCTTTAAATTCCCAATTTTCTTTGACCAATAGTAAACTTCTTCATTAACATATTAGGGTAAGGTTAGGCCAGGAAAAATATTGCAAAATTTCCAAGACTTTGTGACAGGCACAATATAAATACTAGAAATAAAAGCAATCTTGTAGTTTGTCATAGCAGACTCCATAAAATAAGTAATTCTTTCCAGGGCAACTGTATTCGCTTTTTAACAAGCTTCCTAATGAAATCAGAGATTTATCTGTTAATAAATTTAAAAATACATTAAAGAGCAAACTGTGCCAGAAAGGCTATTATAAAATCCAAGAATATTTAAATGATAAACAAGCTTGGAAATGAGCTGTTCGCTCTGCTATGCAACTAGTGGCGGCCCTGGGAGTGAGAGTTCTTACCCTCGCCTCCCTGCTCACAGCAATGGTCCGCTGTGCGGACGCGTGGGCGGCCGGCGTCTCCTTCAGCGAGCAGGTAATGGTCGTGAAGGAGACGGCGGAACGGGAGAGGCAGCGCGAACGAGCGAGACTCGCGAACCGCGCTGCCAGCGCGCACAGGCAACTCGGGCGTCGGAGGGCACTGACTGACCTCCGTCCCCCATAAGCGCGGGCCTGGGGGTGACGGGTGAAGCCACCTGTCACCCCAGCAGAAGCAGGCCACGGCGACGGCGCGCTGAGAAGCGCGCCTCCCCATTCCGGGGGCGAGTCGGGGACACCGTTGTCCCCCCTCCCGAGGAGGGCTAAACCATAAGTGATGGCCCTGGGTCCGCCGGGGTACGAGGGATATGTCGATGACAACCTCACCTCCGGCCTAGCACCACGACCCACAGTCGGCGTGCGGTTTTAGTCGGTTCGAGTCCGACATAACCTCCCCTTCCGGCTCCGGCAGGGGGGTATCCGAGGGGACTTCCGCACGGAAAAAAAAAATGTTCGCTCTGCTATGCTACTCAAGCAAAACATTGTATCTAGACCATAAGTTTTAGGCTAAGTAAATGTTTTGTAAATAGACCAAAAAAAAAGCCCGCTGAGTTTCTTGCCGGAGTCTTCTCAGGTCTGGGCCGCGTTTCGTATCGGTGGTCCATTTACTAGTATTAGTTAGTATTTAATATTTACTTTATGTTGACGTTTTGTAAGTGCCGATTTAATGGTCTATGCAAAATAAAATATTTTTGAATTTAGAATTTTTGAATTTTTGAATTTTCACCTCGAAGTCCATGGTTCACTGGAACTGACGGTACTTAAATATAATTGACAAACTTAACTTTGTAACTTTATTTTAGTAGTCAAGATATTTCTGACGCTAACTGTACCATTCCTGTGCCAAATGATTTTAAGACCAAGGTATTAAAAGCAAATTAAACTATTTTATTGATTTAAATTGTATTCTTCTTCATCTTAGGGTTAATCCCAGTTGCATCTGAAGTTTTCAGCTTGGAGTCTGGGGTCCGCTTTACCAGTCTAACTGCGGATTTGGCTAAACTTCGATATTTTCTTTGAAGCGATTGCCATCTGACCTACACAATCCAAAGGCGATATCGAAGCATTGCAGTTAGACATGTTGGATTTTATAGGAATTTTATTAACTTCTATAAGTTAATTATCCATACAAAAATCTATAAGGGTTCCATTTTCCCATTTGGTTACGGAACACTAAAAGAGATTGGATGAATAATAACATTAATAAAACATGTTCTATGTTTTGGGTATATAAATTATTGTATTATTTATATATATGTAAATATATATATTTACTAGCTTTTTCCCGCGGCTCCGCCCGCGTGGATGTCGGTTCCCGGCAATTATTCGAATTTTTCTCGCGGTAAAAGCCTTCCCTGGACTTCCACGAATAATTTAAGACCAAAATTTGCCAAATCGGTAAAGGCGTTCTGGAGTTATATCGTCGGGAAGGAAAACCCGACTTATTTTTATATAGTAGATTTGTGTATGTATATTATGTAAATTAGGTGTAATACCGAGGTATTTTACTATTACAGTACGCCAAAACAACTACCACTCAATTCCTACAACCATACCTAATGACCATCCAAAGGTTGCCTGGTAGAAATCGCTTAAAGCGATAGGGCCGCCCTTGTACTGTTTCCTTAGACATTTAGTTTTTTATTCTGTATTTTTATGGTGTACAATAAAGTATATAATAAATAAATAATAACCGTCTATCAAATCCAATAAATTCATATAAGAGGCACCAAATACTTAATGCAAAATCATAAATAGGTATGTAACAGTCAATAACTCAGAGTGAAGTGTACCTACTTACCAAATCCTCCTATACAAGGGATATTTTTAGACGCATTCCATTTCCATCGACCTCTGTATTTTAGATGAACCTAGACATGCTTTTAACGTCTATTTTTGGTACAGAAAGCTTTGAGATTTAGTTTGTTTGAGACTTGCATCAAAAACTTATACTGTTTATTTTTAAATTAAGTGTTGTTTATAGCGGTTATTCAGAGTTATAGTACTATTTATTGATATTTTTCATACATCTACTTTATTGATATCTTGCATTCTAGAACGGTGTAGAATTTAACTCCGACACAAATATATGTTTCTCCGATCAGGTTTTTTTTACACTCCTTGGGTGACAGACAAATACACGGCCCACCTGATGGAAAGTGGAAGGAAAGGATGTGAAGGTAAAGTGGTTACAGTGATCACGCCTGACACAATGCATATCCATACTAATATTATAAATGCGAAAATCTGTATGTCTGTTAAGCTTTCACGCTCAAACCACTGAATCAATTTTGATGAAATTTGGCATAAAGGTAGATTAGACCTTGAGAAAGAACATAGGCTAAATTTGGACGCTATAACCGACATCCAAGGGGACGGACCTGTGGGCAAAAGCTAGTTTTACATAAACCACTCATAAGGGTTGAGTGTTCCCAACCCTCAACATAGTTAAATTGAATATCTTATAATAAAACCATTATTAGCTGTTTAACATCAGACAGATATATGCAGCCCAGACTCAGCCTCAGATATAGGCTCGAGTCAACAATAGTGCCTGGAATATTATGGCAATAGGCTCACCCCCTATTACATGAGACCGACTCCAACTATTGGTGAAATGTGGGCGTTAATTCACCTCTGCCTAGCCCTCCGGGGTAAAAGACGTGATTATATGAATGTATGTGAATACATTATTATCAATTTTGATACTAACAGTGTGATTTATATACAGTCAGTTACCTACTATACAAGTAGGTACTCATACATAGGTACTTGAAAACTTTTCCAATAGATCACTGCGGTCTCGTCATACGGGAAATGGTTTTCTTATTGACTTAACTAGCTTCACTCATCGACTGTACCTACGTGACTTTTCCATTTAGCGTTATGGAAGTTGAAATGACTTTGTTTTTCACAAAGGAATTTTAAGCCAGTTAATCACTTCCACTTATGAGGTACAATTATACTAATTTAGGCAGAAATAGGAAATTTTATTTCAAGGATTTATGTTGGACAGTCGACAAAGGATATACAGAGTGGAAGATTTCCAATTTCCAATTAAATGAAAGGAAATGCCTGAAATTTGAAAGTTTCCTTTCTGTGAAATTCTAGTATTAGGGCACGGCGTAATAGCGGCGGTAAGACCCATTATGGGGGACTGGCTAGAGACACACGGTAGCCTCTCGTACCGGCTGACGAAGGTACGAAAAAAAAGGGGGGCGTGATAATCATTCACCCTGTATAGGTATGTACTTATTTTATCTTCTCATACAACTTTATATGAAAAGGTATTATTTATTTATATCCTTTGTCGACTGTACAGGATAACCAGGATCGGATTTGAGTCTGGGGCCTCACACGGCAGGTCTACTACATAATGTACAAGTGTCGATAGCTTAGTGGTTTAGAAGACGGCGTAACGTTCAAAAGTTCCCGGATTCGAATCCTGGCCAGTACACTACCGACGTGAACCCACTCCTAACACAAGCAATTTAGCTTAGATGGAGGGGTTGGAGGGAATATTAATAATTTCGGTTCTAATATTATAAAAAAATATATATAAACATGGCCTACCATGTAGATCCTGTGCATGACAGCTATTTTCATAACAATTACAATAAATAGAACACTATAACTACTCAAATGAGATTATAAAATAAAATATTGTTCATAAATCTTTATCCTTATCCATTATTCATGTCAGCAACATACACGTAGGGAACGTTCAGCTGACCGTAAACTTTAATATTCAGTACAGCAGGGTAAAACAGTATATAATGTAAGCGACCAGCGACGATTCAGATTACTGTACCTTAATACTAACATACCAGTTTACCTGGGATTACAAAAAATGAGGCATGGATTTCACAAATGGGCTAAGTGCCAAAATACAATTATTGAGAAATTTAATAAAAATGCATTAGCTTTTCAATCACGGTTTTGTTTGGCTTAATAATATGAAAAAATAAAACAAATAGGTACTGTTCACACCCCTCTGTCCCGTGGGATCCACTATCTCGATCCACCAGTGGATTGAATAGCACGCCAAAGTTCACTGTGATCCACCGATTCTATCGGTGGATCCTGTGATACTTTCATCTCATAATATGCTCCACCAGTGGATCGAATGCAAATCAGGGAGTTTAGTAAGATCCACAGCAGTGGATCGAACGGCACGCCGAAGTTCACTGTGATCCACCAATTGTCGTGGTGGATCCTGTGATACTTAAGTCTCATAATATGCTCCACCAGGGGATCGAACGTAATTCAGGGAGTTTGGTAAGATCCACACCAGTGGATCGAATAGCACGCCGAAGTTCACTGTGATCCACCAATTGTCACGGTGGATCCTGTGATACTTGCGTCTCCTAGTTTGCTCCACCAGTGGATCGAATGCAAATCAGGGAGTTTAGTAAGATCCACAGCAGTGGATTGAATGGCACGCCGAAGTTCACTGTGATCCACCAATTGTCCCGGTGGATCCTGTGATACTTAAGTCTCATAATATGCTCAACCAGGGGATCGAACGTAATTCAGGGAGTTTGGTAAGATCCACCATTGTTCTCAGTGGAACCTGTGATATAATTTATATAAATATATAGGGTCCACTGGAGTCTGGGTTAGCTTCGGTAGCTTAAGTCTGATTATGCTATTGATAATAGTTTTTGGGGCATAGTCTGTACGCACGATCTCCAAAACGGTCAGACCGATTTGATTTTTTTTTACGGTAAAATACTCGTCAGAAGACGTGCAATTTGACGAAAGTAACGGAAGTGGATGAATATTCACCTAAATAGCGAAATGTGCATATTTCGCTATATATTTCAATTCAAAATGCAAATGTATACAATATTATTTACTTTTAAACCGACGTTTCGGCTGCTTTTCAGCAGCCATGAGTCATGTCATGTGTCACTCATTTTATTTATTTATTTTTTTATTTTTTTAAAAAGGTTCACCAACAATTGTTTACATATCAATACTTACACTAAATTTATGCAGAGATATAGAACATAATGCAACAATTACTTATAGGTAAACACCGCTTATGAATAACCACAATATAAAGGATAAGTAAGTTTATAATACATGTACAAATATACTCCGTCTTATGAAACAAAAAAGAAGTCTACAGGAAATGCAGTATCCTAAACCTAAATTAACTAAAAGCAACCTAAACTATCATTCGAACTCAGTTAAACTCATGAGAGTCGACTTAATTTTGCTCAAAGAATCAAAGTGAATATTAATTTGATCACTGCAACTGTTTATCGTTTTACACAATCTTGCGCATGGGGAATTAGCACCTAGTACAGTCCTTCTAAGTGGGGAATGAAGTGGTGTGATGACGAAGCGAGGGAGCCTGGAGGGCACACGCAACCGGAATAGAGCAAGCAGATGGGAACAGTCAATTCTCATGCCGAAAACTCGTTAAGAAGTCTACGACCAGCCAAGGTTTTCAAATGGAAATACTTCAGACGGTTTTTATAAGAACGTATTTTCTTGACTAAGCCATTGGCAAACGCTAAATGCCATATAAAGCGTTTCTGGATACGTTCAATACGCAGTGAGTGCGTGGCATAGTGAGGTCGCCATACTACACAGCTATACTCCAGGATACTACGTATAAGGCTGTTGTAAAGTAGTATTTTCGTTTTGTTATTTCGAAATACTTTGCAATTCCTTAAAACAAATCCCAACATTCTAGAGGCCTTCTTGACTATGTTATCATAATGAGGTATAAAAGTTAGTTTTCTGTCATATATCACACCCAAGTCACGAATATGATCCACTTCATAAATTTTGTTATTGTTAATAAAATAATCATATGTTGCCAAATTAATCTTACGCGAGAATTTCATATGGAAACACTTTTTAGTATTAAGATGCATTCTATTATTTTCACACCAAACAATGAGTCTATCAATGTCAGCTTGCAGAAGTACGGAATCCTCTTTTGATTTTATTACTCTAGCAAATTTTAAATCATCGGCAAACATAAAAACGTCGGAGTTGAAAAAACAGTTTGGGATATCATTGATGAAGTAGTTAAACAAAACTGGTCCCAAATGTGATCCCTGGGGAACACCTGATGTTATTTTTTGCAAACCAGATTCGTAGCCGTTAACCACCACATAAAAATGCCTATCATGAAGGTATGAGTTTAGCCACCCTAACAGAGAACCAGTGATGCCGTACGCACGCAGTTTGAAAATTAATATACTATGAGGGACCCGATCAAATGCTTTGCTAAAGTCCGTGTAAATCACATCAGTCTGATGACCGGAATCTATAGCCTTTATCAATAGTTCCGTGAAGGGCACTAAGTTTGATTCCGTAGATCTACGTGCCACAAATCCATGCTGATGATCGCTTAAATATAGTTTTAGGTGGTTCTGAATAGAGGGACATATTAGTGATTCGAAAACTTTTGCAAAGATTGACAAAATTGATATAGGCCTGTAATTAGATATAACTGCCTTACTTTCGGTTTTATGTACGGGAACCAACTTTGCCACCTTCCACCTCGTAGGGAATTCTCCAGAAGCTAGGGATTGATTAAACATTAATGAAAGCGGACGTGCTAGCTCGAGAGAACATTTTACAATAAATATCGGAGGTATACCGTCTGGGCCTGCACCCTTTTTGATATCAATAGTTTTTAATTTTCTTAATACGGTATCCTCGTCCAAGACTGGTGCACTTAGGCTTATGCTGTGATTAACGAATAAATCCCAGTAATCAGAATTATGTGTGTAATTTGAGCCATGTTGGGGGCTGTAGACAGAAGAAAAGTGATAAGAAAATAGCTCACATATCTCCGACACATCAGAGGAGGTTTTTAGACCGTCAGTCATGGTAATTGGATATACACTGAACCCTCCCCTTTTACTAAACTCCCTGATTTGCATTCGATCCACTGGTGGAGCATATTATGAGATGAAAGTATCACAGGATCCACCGAGACAATCGGTGGATCACAGTGAACTTTGGCGTGCTATTCAATCCACTGGTGGATCGAGATAGTGGATCCCACGGGACAGAGGGGTTCACACATGTACCGTTTAATAACATTTAGTTGTAAGTTATTTCTGAAAACAAATCAATATTATTTTACTCAATAAAGAAATGGGTCAAATGACAAGATATTTGCTTTACATATGGGCTAAGTACCATATTAATTATTATTGGGGCTAAGTGCCAATATTCTGAAATAAATTAATTATTACACAAATTCCTGTAGAATTCTTGATAATTTTCTGGTAAGTATTCTATCATACTTTGTAAATCCTTTTTCTTTTCTGTGCTTATAGTATTTTTAATTTAATTTCTTATACCTACTCGTAGTATTTTAAATTCTTATACTTAGTATTTTTTTTTTTAATTTCATATCATGATCTATTGAATCGCATTGGTTCTTACATTTGCATATTTTCTGCAACAAAAATAGTTGATTAGCGGAGATATTATATTATTAAACTAAACAAGTTTTAGAAATGAAACAAAAACAATGTACTAACCAGCATAGAAGGTGGTTTTTTTGCCGACATGACTTTTCCTTTCCTGCTAACGTAACTCTTTCCTTCAAAGATTTTCTTATTAATGTTTTATTTTTAGTTTTATTCGAATCACTCATTTCCACAACGCTCTCTATTTATATTAAACTAGCTTTTGCCCGCGGCTCCGCTCGCGTGGATGTTGGTTATCGCGACCAAACATAGCCTAAGTCCTTTCTCATGGTCTAAGCTACCTCTATACCAAATTTCATCTAAATCGGTTCAGTGGTTCAGGCGTGAAAGCGTAACGTACAGACAGACAGAGTTATTTTCGCATTTATAATATTAAGTATGGATGTAATAAACAAAGAAATCACCACGAAACAACAGATATCGAACAAATGCGATTATTTTGACATTGACATTTACTACGATCGAATACACGCATGACCCATTTGTAAAGAAAAAAAAATTGGCACGTACACCCAACGCCATCTATGAAAAATTCCCAAAATTAGAATAAATTTTTATAGGCACTTTGCACCTTTGACATGAAGGCGATTGGCACACTGCAACGCTCGACGCGGCGTAGTGCGTCGACGCGCGTGGACGCGAGAGCGCTGTTCTACTGTCACGCGTGGAGCGGCGTTTTTAGTATAGTCCGAGAGATATTAGATTTTTTTTGGTAGGTAGGTGTGTGAAGTAATCTAAAATTTTGAGAAAAGTAAAGTAAAATATTGATACCAATTCTGTTTTTACATCTCTAAACTTAAAATTTTCTAATTGCATCCGTTTCTTTCATTATCAGATAGAAAAGGACAGATGATTTATTTTAGTGTACACTTGTTAAATTTTAGTCGACTTAAATTTCTCTAAAAAATCGAATTGCATCTGTTTCTTTCATGATCAGATAAAAAAGGACAGATGATTTTATTTAAGTTAAGACCTTGTTGGTACGTAGTAAGTTAAGTCGCATGTCCGTAGATGTTACGGACATGCGACTTAACTTACTACGTACCAACAAGGCGCTGTCTTAATTTGACAGGTCTTAACTTAAATAAAATCATCTGTCCTTTTTTATCTGATCATGAAAGAAACAGATGCAATTCGATTTTTTAGAGAAATTTAAGTTTAGAGATGTAACAACAAAATTAGGAGAATTAGCATAAAGCCATCCGACCATTAGCTCGATAGCCCAGACTATATTAAGAACGCTAGAGATGAAAAGAAAATGATTAGAAGTGCAAGCTATTTTCGACCTTATTGACATGACAGTAACTAATTTTTTTTCTTATATTCGTGATCAGCGTCATCTATTAACGCGAAAAGAGACGTAACTAAGAAAATGCCATTTAGGTTGAAAGTCGCAGTCTCTGCGTGTTCCGATAACGAGCCAAAACAGTGGTGTCGGCTCCAATACCCGATATTGGGCATCGATATTTGACTTCCTCCGATCTCGGATGTCAGATATTGGATATCAGACGTCAGTTGATGTGAAAGCGCTCTGAATTTGACGTTAAATAGTCATGTTGCATTGCAATAATATTAATTTAAAATTCGTCTCAAATACCTACACAGAAATTTCTAACAGCTCTCGGACTAAAACTCCCTCGAAAATCACGCGCGTGATTGCAGATTTCAGTGTGCCATACCTCGCGTTTTACGCGCCTTCACGCCCGATTTCTGCTTGTACGCGCGTATTCTGCAGCAACGCGCGTGATTGCGTTGTCAGTGTGTGGGACCCCGCGTTTTTCTATACAAAATGAGCTCCGTACTGGCGACGAGCGCGACGCCGCGTCGACGCAACAACGCTCGACGCCGCGTCGCGCGTCGCAGTGTGCCAATCGCCGAAATGGCTGCACAACATAGCTCCTTTTGAAGGTAAAATTTAGGCGATTGGCACACTGCGACGCGCGACGCGGCGTCGAGCGTTGTTGCGTCGACGCGGCGTCGCGCTCGTCGCCTCTATGGAGCTCATTTTGTATAGAAAAACGCGGGGTCCCACACACTGACAACGCAATCACGCGCGTTGCCGCAGAATACGCGCGTACAAGCAGAAAACGCGAGGTAGGGCACACTGAAATCTGCCATCACGCGCGTGTTTTTCGAGGGATTTTTAGTCCGAGAGCTGTTAGAAATTTCTGTGTAAGTATTTGAGACGAATTTTAAATTAATATTATTGGAATGCAACATGACTATTTAACGGCAAATTTAGAGCGCTTTCACATCAACTGACGTCCGATATCCAATATCCGACATCCGAGATCGGAGGAAGTCAAATATCGATGCCCAATATCGGGTATTGGAGCCGACACCACTGTTTTGGCTCATTATCGGAACACGCAGAGACTGCAAGCGACTTTCAACCTATATGGCATTTTCTTAGTTACGTCTCTTTTCGCGTTAATAGATGACGCTGATCAAGAATATAAGAAAAAAAAATAGTTACTATGTCATTTTAATAAGTCGAAAATAGCTTGCACTTCTAATCATTTTCTTTTCATCTCTAGCGTTCTTAATATAGTCTGGGCTATCGAGCTAATGGTCGGATGGCTTTACTTTACTTTTTAAAAATTTTAGATTACTTCACACACCTACCTACCAAAAAAAATCTAATATCTCTCGGACTATACTAGCTCTCTCGCGTCCATGCGCGTCGACGAACGACGCCGCGTCGAGCGTTGCAGTGTGCCAATCGCCTTAAGTTTTGCTTTTTCTGGCACTTAGCCCATTTGTAAATTCCATGCCTCAAATCATTGTGTGGTGGTTCAGCGACATAGGCATAGTTTAAAGAGGATCGCGCGCAATCTCACTCACGATTCAGCCCGCATTGAAGCATTACTAAACATGTCTATTTTGTGTAAAAGTGTGCGTCACCATCGTAAACATGTTCCATGTTAACAGTGGTAGCACTTAGCTTGACGGTCTCATCATATGAGGTGTGCTATAAGAAAAAAAAAAGGTGAACCTCTGGAAGATTAGTTATACGGTTATACCTCAGGATATGTATCTTGGATCTTAATCGCGAGACCTACGAGGCTCTGGCGTGCTGAGATTGTTTTGCTATGCTTGGTGAATTTAAGCTCGTCCACTGCAGTAGCACCCCGTGCTGTTTTCAAAAGACTCTTATAAGACGTATACTGGGCGTGTAAAGAACATTTTAGGTCAAGGCATAAGTCCCGTAAGACAGTGGTGAATAAACCAACACTCATTGTTAAAATATTTTGACTCGCAGGGTTAGACTCACATCTATCATTCCACGCAACTGAAATGTCTGCAACCTTACCTTGCACACTCGACTAAACAAACGAGACTTACCCTTTCAAATGAAATAGCCGAAATGAGGGTTCTCCTAAATTACACAAATTGTAAATAACAAAACATGTTACGCAATAACGCTATATCCTAGGCAGACCAATTTTAGTCCGAATTTAGGCAACCTAGATTATTTCCGTTTACACAATCCTGGTTTTATTTAGTTTACTCGTTGTGTTGTATTTTGTAGTCTATAAAATATCTACATGCCTTCAATATTTACTCTAGGTAGGAACTTAGATTAATATGAACTCCTTCTAGTATACTTAAAAAATTGAATCAAAAATTGATTCACGTCAGGAAATTATTGATTAGGATTCAAACTTAAATAATTTCCTGACGATGTCAACTTAATCATGACCGCCGCTATTTTAAAACAACATATGGCCCAATGACATATCACTATTAGAACTATCGAGATATTTATCATGTTATATTGATACGAGTTTCCGATATTTCGGCACTGTTGCAAGGCCCATGATGGTCAATAACAATACAAAATGGAAAATATCCCGACAGTTCTAATAGTGATATGAGTGACTATGATAGTTTGTAGTATAATTTAATAATTAGAATAATAATTGTCTATAAAAATGTGTGTGTTTGTGTGTGTGTGTGTGTGTGTGTATGTGTTTGTATGCGTGTGTGTGTATATATCGACAAATATTATGAAAATATAATAAAAAGTAGTGTTTGAGGGAAAAATGTGGAGTAGCGATTGAGTAGGTCGTGCGATAACTATGTTTGAACATGATTGCTACTGATAAGGATAACCTTAGCCAGTTTTATTTACTATTGGAAGGGGAAAAGCACACCAGCTGGCCTCCATAATAAGCGGTTACCGATATTTCTGCTATTCGTAATAGTAGTTAATAACATGGATCAGCTTAACATGGAATAGCAGCACATTTTTTCTTTTCTATAACTGGTATAAGATTAAACAGTAATAGTGAGGGTGTATGTGGCATCATCTAAACCTCCGAGACCAGAAGCCAACCTCATCTGTGTATACCTACCTGCTGATTATCAGACGAGGGTCTGAAGCAGGCTTTCTACCGAGGGTCAGACGGCGGAACGTCGTCCTGCAAATGACTCAAAAATTGTGAGTTGAGTTTAAGCCGTAACTTTTGAAAGAGTTTCATATTCTAAGCATAAATAAATAAATATTCCGCAACATTCCACACAACGCTATCTAGCTAGACCCATGGTAAACATAGCTTAACTAGCTTGTGTTATCGAATCTAGAATACGATTATACATACTTAGATACTTCTTTTTGTAAATACATACATATTATACATAGAAACACCCAGACTAATGCAAATAGCCATATTCGTGCATACAAATATTTGCACTGAGTGGAGATCGAACCCGCGCCTCCTGCGTAGCAGTCGCGCTGTCTAAACATCACTACTGTAGTATGACAATTTCACTAATAGAACCTCAATAAACTTTATATAAAATTTAATTAGGTACATTATCTACGTATATTCAATTTGCTTCATACACGAGGGACAAATTATATAGCTATGTAACTTTATTATGTAATTTTCCCCTTGTGGCGTTCAAATACATAATTGAGATATTACTTTATTGAATTTAGTATGTAGGTAAATAAGTACTACCACTATCGTTCATAATTTAATAATTTACGGCGAAACTTTTCGCACGCGATTCTTTCGGGATCATTTATGTCGACAATTAATAATTCAAAACGAAAAATTGAAAATAAATGACTATGACTATGACTAAATATTCATTATGTTCAGTGAAATATTTTACTGTCCAACTATATTAGATAGGACATATAAGCACAGAGCTATGTCGCCAATGGGTTGGGGAAGTCATATGGCAGGCGCTTCAACGAAAATATCGAAGTTCAATCGCTTTGCAGCTGGACTGGAAAAGTAGACGAATAACGAATTAATGAAATATGTAATCTGATGTTGCGGTGTAACAGCGGTAGTCCCTATTACATAATTGAAATAAGGATAAGTAACTTTTTTTTATATAAGAATATTAGAGCCGAAGTTACTAATATTCCCTCTAACCCCTCCAACTAAGCTAAATTAAATAAATATTCTATAACATTCTACACAACGCTATCTAGATCCATGGTAAGCTTTTATAGCTTGTGTTATGGAAACTAGAATGCGGATAAACATACTTATATACTTTTTTTTTGTTTTTGTTTGTAAATACATAAATATTATACATAGAAACACCCAGACCAATGCAAATAGCCATATTCATGCATACAAATATTTGCACTGAGCGGGAATCGAACCCGCGCCTCCTGCGTGGCAGTCGCGTGCACTACCACCACGCCACAGAGGCTGTCCAGTTCACGTCGGTTGTGTAATGGCCAGGATTCGAACCCGGGACCTCTCGATCGTAAGGCCGACTCCTTAACCACTAAGCTACCGACGCTATAAACTAAAACTAGCCTTTGCCCGCGGCTCCGCCCGTATGGATGTCGGTTATCGCGACCAAACATAGACTACATAGTACATATATAATAATTAATATTAACTATAGCGCTATAACTATGGGCTAACCACAGATAAGGCGACGGCCACGTGATTGGACTAAATACCGATTGATCGTATAATATGTTAGAACATGTACTAATTAATAAGGTAATTAGAGCCGTGTATTGAATACTAACTTTTACAGAAGGTAAACATATAAAATTAAATGAGAAATTAAGTGTGACTGGAATCGTGTCAGTATCATTATCATTGAATGACATGTTTCTACGTATAAATTTATCTCTCTTATATCAACGCACAATCCCCAATTAGCTGTGACATTAATAACCAACATAGTTGAAGTGATAACTCACCTCCAACTCACCTCCTTTTTCGTACGGAAATCCCTTCGGATACCCCACCCCCTGCCGGAGCCGGAAGGGGTGGTAATGTCGGACTCTAACCGACTAAAATCGCATGCCAACTGTGGGTCGTGGTGCTAAGCCGGAGGTGAGGTTGTCATCGACATATCCCTCGCACCCCGGCTGACCCCGGGCAATCCCTTTCGGTCTACGGTGCCCCGACTCGCCCCCGGAATTGGGAGGCGCGCTTCTTTCAGCGCGCTGCCGCCGTGACGTGACCTCCAACCTCCAACTCACCTCCAGAGTATGAAAATATCGATGCTATCTATATTTTATTACTTTACTGCCCAATATTTCATCCCTTGTAGGTACTGTATTATTCCTTTTATACATATTCTTATGCTTGTATGTGCCTGAAGGTGTATCTAATATTTACATCCACATTTCGCCAAATATTTCTGTCCTAAGTGATAGCAAGGCGACAGCAGCTGGTCATAACTTGGTACAGCGAGGATCCGGCGCTCAGTTGCTTAAACGGAGCGTACCATAAGCGTATGATATGCTTATATTGCTTATACTTCCATCTTCAAAGAAGCTCCAGTGAACACGCACACGTTCTATAAATAGTTCATTGAAATATAAAGTAAAATAAATGTTCAGATATTTTCCAAGCTCTCTTTCGAATATTCAATTAAATCGTAAGTGGCTGATTTAAATCCTAACCAGATTTAATAACGCAAGTAAATTCTGATGTCCAGCAATGCCAAGGCGAGGATATAAACGCTGTCTGCATTTATTTTTTATTAGACGCAAACGCGAGCGTGGCTATGGCGGTGGTATGCAAAAGACGACTATAACAGACAGATATTATGCGCAGAGGTTCATTCCAGCTTTCCTTTTTCCAAAATTCGCATTTTAATAACTTAATGTACTTACTGTGACCGTCGCTGCCCTCATTATTTATGTATGGGTTACTGAAAGTGCATAAGCAAATTAAAAAATCTTTATTCATTACGGTCACCAAATACGCAAATGAACATCAGCAAAAATTTGCAAGAATTATATAACAGTATGATAATTTTATTAGTCCCGTTTTATTCTTTCTATAGAAGGGACACATGGAGATGCAAAAACTTTGGATGGATGATTACCGCAGATATGAGAATGATAATTCGGGTTAGATTCCCGCTCAATGCAAATATTTGTATGCATGAATATGGCTATTTGCATTGGTCTGGGTGTTTCTATGTATAATATGTATGTATATTTACAAAAAAAGTACCTAAGTATGTTTATCCGCATTCTACATTCCATAACACAAGCTAGTTAAGCTTACCATGGGTAAAAGCTTAGATAGTCTTGTGTAGGATGTTGTGGAATATTTGTGGATAATCTTAGCGAATGTCTGTCTGTGATTAACTCTAGTCTGACCCCCCATGAACCCTGAATGTGCCAAAACCTCGTTCCATTGATCGCTAACTAAGTATTTTAAGCAGCATTTAAAGTAAGCTTGGATATCGAAGATGTCAATAGGATTCCATTGAAACCCACCACATTCTTGCACTACCGTTGTAGCCGCGTGGTTGCCGCCAGCTGCAGGTGCGTTGTGCCTCTTTTAACCATGAATTTGTATGAAGTAAAGCCAACGAAGCGAGAGAAATAGGTAAACAAAGTTTCAGCTGTTCCAAACAATTTTATTTGAAAATTATTACGTATCACTTCAAGCGCATTCCAGATAGGAATGAAATTGCTCATAAGATGGCGGATCTGACGTACCCTTTAGAACCGCTGTGCTGACAGCTTTCCTGTACTACGAAACACGCAACGACAGCTGACGCTCGGCCATTGTCGCGTACGTCTAACATGTGCGACAAGAACAGAAAAATTGTCGCTAGTTATCGCAACGTAACTCAGTAATAGTCGCGTTTTTTACCTTTTTGCTCTCGTCTCGTTGGCTTTACTTTAGGTATGGATACTTCATTACTGAACTCGCAACCCTTCAATCACTGATTCAATGCTTCAGCTTACACTACCACCCATTTTGAATGAGTTTCCATCAGTTTTCCAATTTTACTATATGTTGTTTCGATTCCAACATAGCTGCCATCTATCGAACCCTATTTAGTTCTGAAATTTCTATTTCCTACAACAATGAAAGTCTCTAGGCACATCTGCAATTAAGCTGAAAACTTAATAATGTTAACTAATTGAAATGTTTTAACTTCAAAAAGGTTTTTCTTGAGAATTATTAATAAACTGCTTTCGTATTCTTTGTACTTTTATAACTGAACATTATATTATACCCTTTAAGATGCCATTAACTATATTAAAATCAGTTTATTACGCGTAATATAAATATTATGTACCCACTTAAAATTTGCACAGCCATTATATTATAAGTTGCCGTTTAAAAAAAATAAAATATCTAAATGATACTGAAATGCAAGTCACATCAAAATCTATTCTGCGGTTTGGAAGAAGTACAGTGATTAAGTAGTGTGCTGAAATAGCTGGTTACTACGTGTATCAACTCAGTGAAGGCAGTTCTTAACTTTTTTTTACTTATTATCTATATTTTAATTTAGTTTACCTGGGCTGTTCCGCACTTAGCCTCTTGATTGGGCCATTGTGCGTACCGTCTTACCTCTCATTCCAACCAACCCAGATCCTCCCAAAAAGACAGCAGCCTTTTCAGGTTTCCACATGCTTCCCGGAGCGACGCTGGTGACTGGAGGAATTTCGCCCGTTGTTCGACCACACTCATGCACTCTGTAAGCACACGATGTGGCGTTTCTTCTGCCCCCATGCAGCCTCTGCACAGGGGGCTGTCCGTTACAACTATTTTAAATAGGTGTTTGTTTACTTATTATCTATGTAAATGAAAGTAGTCTAAATCTTTATCCAGGTCAAGTTCTATTAAGCACAAAATTCCGTACAAGCGTTTTTACGTGATTGAAATAACAAACAAATTCAGAAACCTTCGCATATGAAATGCGTCATAAAGTTCTGCCAGCATTACCGAGCGGAAATGTTCCCGGAAGGCTGGCAGTACATAATAAAGTTTTATTTTTACTAAATTTACGCTTATAGAGTAATATTTCCGTCAAGATAGAAGTTCATTAAAATGTTATGGATTTATTTAGTGCCTTAATGATACTCGTAGTAACATATACTTATACGCATAAATATTTGTATGCATGAATATGGCTATTTGCATTGATTGGGTATTTCTATATACAATATGTACTTAAATATGTATTAAAAAAAATTATTAAATATGTTTATCAGCATTCTAGATTCCATAACACAAGCTAGTTAAGCTATGCTTCCCATGGGTCTGGATAGCGTTGTGTGGAATATTTATTTATTTATTATTATAGTATAACGCGCTATCAACATATGTACATGCACTAACTGGCCAACTAAAAAACCAATAAACGAACTGTTCCAATAGTCGCGAACCTTTTCAGTCAGTGATTAGTTAAATATAATAAAATGAATAAGAATGCCTCAGCCACCGCGCCCCGCGCTTACCCCCAAAGAGACCTAAAACACGCTTTGAACAGTCAGGGTAAGTACTTATATTGTTTGCCGGCAAACTTGAGCACTTATGGTCAGCAATTGGCGGACATTTGCTTACCACTTTACCTAGTAGTGCAAAATCAAATCCTATATTGAATTTGGTCGAACCAATTTCAACATGGCCTCAAATAAAATCGAATTTGTTCCATCCAATTCTATCGGATTGTTGTCGAATTTGATTTCGTTGCACACATATTGTTTTGTCTCTTGTATTTGTTTTGCAGATATACGAGTACCATCACATGTTTTGTCCAGTATTTTCATTCTTCTTTCCTACAAATAAAAAATGTGTTTGTAGTTATGTTTGAAATTCAATCACGTTCAAACGGCAGAATGGATCTGGTTAAAATTTGGTAGATGTAGATTAGCGATAGTCTCCTTTTAAGAGTTCCGTAGCCAAATGGTGAAAAACAGAACTGTTATAGATTCGTCATGTCTGTCTATCTGTCTGTCCGTCCGTATGTCACCCCTCTATGCAAACTTCCAACAAAAATTGGTTTAAACAAGATCTAGTAAGTAGTTTTTTTTTAATACGTCATAAACCACAATTTTCGCCTTTCATTCATTTTACTCAAAAATAATAATATAATAATTTAATATTAATTTTGTGTGTAATTTCATAATAATTTAATTAACTACAAGAACTTTATATTATGTTATTTGCTGCTACGGAGTCCGACTCGCACATGTCCCGTTTTTTAAGGAAATAAGATTATTGGAATTATCAATAGGTGATTTGTATTTCAACTTTGAGCTTCTAGTTATTTATCAGTCAGCGACACGCTTGCTAGTATTCACAGTCTCGCAACGACGAATTTCTCCAATATTTAAAAATAACTCTGCATCAAAATGTTTCAAAATGCATAACTATATTTCTTTCAGAAATGGTAGTAATAAAATATAGTTTAAAGCCTCAAAGCACTCTACTAAAGTGCGCTAAAAGTTGAAAATAAACTAAAAATTGCGAAGTGCTGCATATCAATCATTGTCGAGATTGAAATTTTCTATTTCAATCTTACTCGCACTTCATATCTATTTTAATATTCTTGCTAACTAATAATGCTTGAGTACGATATGTTGAGTGTAGATAATGCATAGGTCTTTTTATTGGATGAAGTGTTTTACTAAATATCCTAAAGATTTCTTTGAAAACTTACTTCACGTGACTAATTACGGCTAAAGTGAGACGTTTGGATTATTCTATTTTTCCTACATGCCTTTCTGATTTTGAAAGCTAGCCGATAAGAAGGATAAGAAGGCTGCAAGGGTGAAAACCTCCATAGATTACATTTCTGAGTATTTGTGAAGATATTTAGATGTTTATTTGGCAATGACATAATAAAGCGGCTGTATGGATCTGACTAAGATTCTGTTCAGGGTTAGATTGTAAGCTGTGAGAGAGTTATAATATTTAGAAAAGAATATAATTTAACTATCTTACGTACAGTCAATATCAGATCGATCTCAATGAACAAAGCGCTCAAAATGATCTTAATGCCTTGGTTTTACTCCCTTCCTATTGACGGATTTTTCTGATATTTGGTAGACACCTTTAGTTCGAACAATAATACAATTTAAATCAATAAAACAGTTTGATTTGCTCTTAGATAATACCTTAATTTCAAGATCATTTTGAGACTTTGCAGTTAAGACATTTCTGACGTTGACTGTACATATTTGTTTCAAGAACAAATAACTGAAATAACTCTATAGTCACTCAACATACGTACGTTTGAGTTAGCTGACGCGTTATTATTATTGTATATCATGGAACGCGAGAGTTTAAAAGTTAGTATATACAAGCATAACTTTATTTGTAAAGGGCAATGATATTACATATAAAAAAAGAGGCAGAATTATGTTATTAAAGTGCGCCTGGTGAAGACGCGAAAACGTCCCAATTGGGACGTATCGCATTTAGTATATGTCTGGCAAACGCCGAGTTGTCACGTATGTAAGCGCATAATAAAATTGCAACAAAAATGCCATCGTGTGTTTTTAAAGTGTACTAATTACGACATTAAATTAATAAAACACGAGGGATCTCCTATCACATGTAAGTACATACAATATTACCGATTTATCAGTGTATTTCATTAAAATTGGTTTAATAATATTTTTAAAATAATGGCGGCAGAGAAAAAAGACAGAAACACTTTTTGATATGAGTACGACAAGGACACAACAACACTGCTTGCATAGATTATCAGTGCAGATGCGACATAGGGTAATTTCCACTTTACTGCCTACTAAAGTAATAATAATTGACATGTTGGTCAGTTTTATTTGTTATTTTAAATTCAGTGACAAAATTTTTGTTTTATTTATTTGTTATCCTTTAAATAATTGTAATAACCTAACTTTTTTTTTTCAAGGTTTCCGACTAATGAAGTTCGACTTTAAGAGTGGATTGCAATTGTTAGGGAACAACGAAATGAGTTTGACTGGACACCTTCAAAAAGCAGCAGAATTTGTAGCAATCACTTTGAAGCCACTGAGAGATAAGGTCGAACATTGCTGAGGAAGAATATAAATAATTGACAAATATACCACTGTTCGGCTTCATTCTGCTCATAAAAATAATCCCAAAATAAAAAACTTTCTAAGAGGCAGAAAAGAAATAAATTAAATTCATTTGGAGGCGTTTAATTTTTTATTATAACGTCATTGCGTCACTATGGTTTTATTTTCGAGAAGTTTCTTTATTATCTTTTTTTATTGTTATCATTTTCCGATTTGCCTACCAAAGAAATACTACTAAATCTGTTCTGTTCAACTAAATCATAATCTATGCTAAAAAGCCATATTAGAACGAACGAGACGATTGCAGTCCGAATCATTCCGAATTATAGCTATCTTTTTTACTCATGTGCTTATCCCATCTTTCGTACTACTTTAACGCTAATTGTCAACTATTGTGCACTGACAGACTGCTGGATCAGATTTGAGGAGTCAGTTACTATGAACGTAACATATCTTGTATAAAATATCATTGGTAAAGGGTGTCTCAGTAAGAGTGCACTTTTTAAAATTGGAATATTTTTTTTATGCAAGTGGCAACTCTGAAATCGTACAGTTGTCACCTCAGTTTATTCCGATTGTTAAAAATGGAGCGCTTTTCAAAAGAACGACACGTTACTATTGTAAAAACTCATTACAAAACAATCGATTTATTGCAGCAACGATTTCCAGAACACATTATCTCACGAAATTCTAATATCAACTGGCCACCAATATCGTGCGATTTAACGCCGTGCAATTTTTTTCTTTGGGATTTTGTGAAATTTCGGGTTTGTGCGAATAAACCCGAAACCATTCCTGAGCTCAAATCGAAAATCCAACGCGTCATCGTTGAGATACAGCCACATCACTATGCAAAAGTCATGGAAAATTGCATGAAAATGCCGGATATTTTATTCCATACTTAATCGGAACATGTCTTCTTTAAAATACAATAAAAATATCACAACTCTGTCATAAGATTCTTGTTTTTATTTTAAAATTACAAAGTGCACTCTTACTGACACACCCCATATTTCGCTTCGTTTCGTTATCAATCAAAGAATCAAAGAATCAATTTCATTTATTCAGTTTAGGCACATAAAGAGCACATATGAACGTCAGAATTTTACAAGTAGGTAATGTCAATCACAGAAAAAATAAATATAATAAATCATTGGAAAATGATTCTTTCGCTGGTTCGGTAGGTGGTTCTACTGAGAAGAGACCAGCAAGAAACTCAGTGAACTCGATTATCCTTCTTTTTTTTATTTTAAATATGGTTTTATTTATAGCAATTTTTTACAGTGCGAGCAAGAGATGAGATTAGGATGACCATGCATCTTTATCATTTAAATATTCGTCTAATTTATAATACCCTTTTTTTATTAAGCAATTTTTCACTTGAATTTTAAATTTATTAAGTGGCATGTCTATCAGATCCTGAGGCATTTTATTAAACAATTTTATACAATTGCCTACAAACGAATTACCAACCTTATGAAGCCTGAGTTTTGGCACTGCAAGTTTATTTTTGTTTCTAGTATTATAATTGTGTTGGTCAGAGTTTTTTTTGAAGAGATCTAGATTCTTGCGTACATATAAGATATTATCATAAATGTATTGGGAAGCAACTGTTAAAATATTAATTTCCTTAAAAACTTCTCTCAGCGAGTCACGGGGTCCGAGGCCATAGATAGCTCGTATCGCGCGTTTCTGTAATATGAAAATAGTCCTAATATCGGCAGCTGAGCCCCACAGCATCAGACCATATGACATAACACTATGAAAGTAGCCAAAATAAACTAATCGTGCCGTTTCCTCGTCAGTTAGTGTCCTTATTTTTCTCACCGCATAGGCAGCTGAGCTAAGTCTTCCTGCCAAGGCTGTGATATGAGAACCCCATTGCAGTTTACTATCAATAGTTATTCCAAGAAAAATTGTGGTATCAACTATTTGAACAGATTCATTGTTCATTGTAATACTAGTATCAACCTGTTTCACATTAGGCATAGTAAACTTTACACATTTTGTTTTTCTTAGCATTGAGCAGCAAGTTGTTACTTGTAAACCAATGCAAAATTTTAGAAAGGGTATTATTTACATCGTCAAGTAGTACTGTTTGTCTATCAGTTTTAAAAATTAATGATGTGTCATCAGCAAATAACACTATTTCATAAAGATCTTTACTGAAGTAAGGAAGATCATTTACATATATCAAGAACAAAAGGGGTCCTAATATCGAGCCCTGGGGTACTCCCATGACTAAAGGGGCTCCAGATGAATTGGTGCCATTAATGTTAACTTTTTGTACTCTGCCAGTGAGGTAAGACTTAAGCAAGCCAAGTGAGCCGTTCGAAACACCATAATAACCTAATTTTAGTAACAAGGTCTCATGATCAACACAATCAAAAGCTTTTGATAGATCACAGAAGATACCAATGGCATCCTGCTTTTTTTCCCATGCATCAAATATATGTTTAACGAGTTCAATTCCTGCATCTGTCGTATTTCTACCTTTAGTGAAACCAAACTGTTTATCATGAAGTAGCTTGTTATGCGTAAAATGTGAAAGCAGTTGATTGAATATAATTTTTTCAAAGAATTTACTAAGGGCTGGGAGTATGGAGATGGGCCGAAAATTAGATGGATCACTTTTGTCCCCTGTTTTGAATAACGGTATGATTTTACTATACTTCATGAGAGTAGGAAACTGTTTATCATCTATACATTGATTAAATATGAATGCGAGATATGGTGCAATAACGGGCATTACTGATTTTTTTATATTGGTAGAAATGCCCCAAAGATCCTCTGTCTTTTTTATATTTAGTTGCTTAAAGGTCTCAAGTATGGTTGCGGATCCAATATACTGAAACTCAAAGTTAACACTACATTTTTCAACACTAGATTCAAGTAGAATAGCAGCTGCGTTTGTTGAGGAATTTAATTTACTTGTAGTGGTAATTGGAACATTTGTAAAAAAAGATTCAAATGCATTGGCCACTGCAGAATCAGTATTAATGTGTTTATCATCTATTTTTAACTCAAAAGATCGATCACGTGACCTTGCTTTACAGGTTTCTTTGTTTATAACATTCCATGTTGCTTTAATTTTATTGTCAGCTTTTTGTATTTTAAACATAACATAACATAACATAACAGTCCGAATATAATTAGCTTTGGCTATTGAACAGACTTTCTTGAACATTTTTGAGTACTTTTTAGTATATTCAATTACTTGTGGATCATTTGTACATGCCTTTGTCTCATATAATTCATACAATTTCTTTCTACTTTTATGGATTCCAGGTGTAGCCCAATCACTAAATTTAATTTTGAATTGATTAACGTTTATTGTTTTTTTAGTGAAAATGTTATTAAATTCGTTTTGGATTACTCCGAACAAATCTCTGTAGAGATCATTCGGGTTTTCGTTATGGTTCGGCTCCAAAAGAGGTACTTTATTGTTAATGTTTTCTTTGAATTTTTCTAATCGATAAGTTGTGATTGGTCTACATACAATAATTTTTTTAGGTAATGGGACATGTTGGTGCTCAAATCTAGCTAACTGACCTGTATGATCTGATTTTATAAATTTTATTTTAGATTTCTCATTTACATTGCCGTCAGTAAAAATATTATCCAAGCAGGTAGCTGTTGTGGGTGTGGTGCGAGTTGGTTCACAAAAAAGATTTTGCAAGTTAAAAGATTTAAAAAGATTGAGTAACCTTAACGCGTTTTGGGAGTTTTGTAATATATTAACATTAAAATCGCCACATACAACTACCGTCTTCTTACATTTACATATTTTTTTTAAGGTATCTTCCATAATTGATTCAAACAGGTGGTAATCCCCAGATGGAGGTCGATACACACTAACAATAATGTATTGCTCAAGCTCTGCACATGCTATTTCAATATTTCGCTCACTTGAGAGTGCTACTATATCTTTTCTTTCCTTAGATTTTAATTTATCATTAATTAAAATTAATGAACCACCTCTTTCAGCGGCAACTCTAGTAAACGAACTAATGATTTTATAATTATCAAAACTAACTAATAGTTCATGTTTTTTTAACCAATGTTCAGTTACACATAGTACATGAATATGCATTTCATTTAAAAACAATTGTAGTTCTAACTCTTTGCCAGAAAAACCTTCAATATTTTGATGTATAATATTCATGAACATAGACTTTTCCTTTGTCCCTAAAATTAGATTGCTAGAGATTTCCTCTATTGTCCTAGAATTAAATTTAAATGATTGTCACTATTATTTGGAACAGATTCCAAGGTCGCAAGACAAACATTGTCATTTTTCTGCTCAAAAGGAGCAGGTTGGTTAGCCAAGTTCTTGGCTGAGTATTTAATATAATATGATAGCGAAGATGCTATCTGTCTTATAAAAAATCTATTCAAATAGAATTTATCTTTGGGGCGCATCATGGGGGCGTATTAACAACGCTTGGTATAATATAACGCTAAATTTGTTTCGTCTATGAAGTTCTCATAAGTGTTAAACAAATATCAACATTATTATATATGCGGACAATCCTTTGAGCAATTTGCTTGTGTTAACAAGTCGCTTTTCACTTGTTTAGAACTAAACCTTGGCTTTAAAATCAAACTATAGGTATCATAATATAAAATTAATTTGATAAAGCGTAATAAACTGTCTAAAGTAAGGCCAACGAAGCGAGAGAAAAAAGGTAAACAAAGTTTTAGCGATTCCAAACATTAATCACTTCAAGTGCATTCCAGACAGGAATGAAATTGCTCATAAGATGGCGGATCTGACAGTTTAGAACCGCTGTGCTGACAGCTTTCCTGTACTACGAAAGACGCAACGACAGCTGTCGCTCGGCCATTGTCGCGTACGTATGACGTATGCGACAAGGACAGAGAAAATAATCGCTATGCAACTCAGTAAAATGGTCGCTTTGTTTACCTTTTTTCTCTAGTCTCGTTGGCTTTACTTCAACTACCTCGATAACATTATTTTACACGAGTTTTATATACTTTCGCATAGTCTGGGTTTTAGACTTTTCTAGGACGTTTAACGTAGTTGATCGTAGTAGATCGCGGGTTTGAGTTCCATCCGAAGTGATTCAAATTTCCCTTCTATGTTTATCCGTTTTTAAAGCGACGACCGCGAGTTATCTACCGATTTTCTTACGAACTATCGGAACCAATGAATGATTTTACAATCATTTTTAAATATTGATTTTTGATTACTTCGCTCAAACGTTTGAATATTTTTTTAAAGCATTATGCTAACAATACAAATCGAATACATCAGGAAAAATGAATCGCTTGGGTGAGACTCGAACCCGTAATCTTTCCCTTGCAGGGGGAATGCCTTAACCAACTAGGCCGAGTACCCTCCGAGCGATTAATTTGCCTGATGTATTCGATTTCTCATAATATTAATAGGAATGAGACCACTGTAATACTGCATTTTTTTTATAAAAGGCCACGTCAATTTTACTTCACCTCGTCTGATGGTAAGCCAAAGACAAAGTCTCGGAAAGAGGCTCCCCATCGTAAACATGTACCATATTATGTATTAATGAAAAATAAACAACAATAAAAAATTCAACCTTTAAAACCTTTTAAACCATTGTTAAACTTTGAAATTTTAGTTTTGAAAGGTTTTGAAAGGTTTTGAAATTGCGCACCCGAAATGTCAAAAGAAGCTGTAAACTTCGTCTTAACTTCCGCAGCACATAAACTATAGTGTACAAGCGGAAGTCTGCTAAAGGAATTCCTTACGAACCAAACAAAACACGTATATTCTCATTATAAGTATTCAAAATGCCCGCAACTTTACCCACCGAATTCTGTTCTATTTATAAGAGTACACATACACACCAGTCACCTTACATAATATGTAGGTACGGTTATATTAATTGATACTTAAGTACTATCCTACTGATACCTTTTTTTTCGTGCTGAAATCCCCTCGGCTACCCCCCTGCCGGAGCCGGAAGGGGATGTTATGTCGGACTCGAACCGACTAAAACCGCACGCCGACTGTGGGTCGTGGTGCTAGGCCAGAGGTTAGGTTGTCATCGACATATCCCTCGCACCCCAGCTGACCCAGGGAGGGGGCTAGTCCTCCTCGGGAGGGGGGACAACGGTGTCCCCGACTCGCCCCCGGAATGGGGAGGCACGCTTTTCAGCGCGCCGTCGCCGTGACCTGCTTCTGCTGGGGTGACAGGCGGCTCCACCCGTCACCCCCAGGCCCGCGCTCATGGTGGACGCTCCTACTGATACCTATTATACAAATGAAAGTATGTGAAGATATTTGGATGTTTATCGAAAGGATCTAGCTGAAATTACATAAATTGGGAATAACAAAAAGGTTACGTTTTATCCCTGGAATCTACTCCAAGGTTAAAAAGTGTGTTAGTTTCTTAGCCAGTGGTTAATTAATGATTTAGTGAATTATAGTTTGCAATAATTAAATTGCCAATCTCCAAAAAAGCCATTAACAGCTTTTAAATGTGAAGGCACAACACATCTGTGCAAAAAGTTTACCTCTGTAAATCTACCTCCTTCCTTCCTTCATATTTTGAACTCATCAAGTACCTACTAGACTATTCAAAACAACGTACAACTTGAATAACTTTCAGAGTTTCAATTCATAAAGTTGATTCATAGGCAAACTGTTCTGTATCGTACAACTTTAACTGACTTTTAATCCAACTACGGAGTTTCCAACTGGTGCTGAAGTAATTACTACAATAGTAAGCGCATTATCAACTGACTCGTCAGTCAAAACTGTAGGCAGGTCGGGTCATAAGTCAATTCTCTGTGTCATTGATAAAGAAAAGTTTTATTTTTCACCGACGACTCAGTTGATAACGCGCTTACTATTTAAAATGTGTGCCAATCGCCTACTACATAATTTTGGAGGTGTCGATTCGCACGCCAATAAATTAACTTAGTGCGAATCGCCTAATGAAAATAATATATTTTTAAAGGAGTCGATTCGCACGTTTCCTGCGAGTTCAATTCGTGCGAATCGTCCAATAAGCCGAAAAATGTCATCATTTCATACCTACTATAAGTTTATACTTTACTGGCTGTTGCCCCCGGCTCTACCCGCGTGGATGTCACTTATCACTAAATTAGGATGTAAGCTATTCCA
This sequence comes from Eilema sororculum, assembly GCA_914829495.1. NCBI lineage: Eukaryota > Metazoa > Arthropoda > Insecta > Lepidoptera > Erebidae > Eilema > Eilema sororculum. Next base: position 5,499,399 of record OU618545.1, on the reverse strand, counting down.
TCTTTCAAGTTGAATCAAACTGTACATGATGTGCAAATTTGATTTAAATCGGTTTAGTAGTTTAAGAGTCCATCGCGGACAAACAACGTGACATGTAATTTATATATATATTAATATATTGGGCACGACTAATAGAATACAACAATGCGCAACTATATATATATGTGTTAGCATTGGGCTTCAGTGCAAACAGACGTGTTTACAACAATTATAATTAAATAATATTAAATTGCTGAATTGTGACCTACTTTATACCAATAGCCGGTAATAAAGAGTGTGTAAAATATAATGCAAAGTGAAACCACTGTGACAATAATGTGCTGTAAGTAGATAATATAAGTATATAATTAGATCGGATTATAACCCGAAAGAATGGAAAGCAGCCCGTTTAGTAAGGGTAGCCGGACCTGCCGCACGCCGCCACCTGCGACTCCTTCACCCGCTACTCACTCAAATGTGCAGGCTCAAATTGTGACCTATGTGGATACCATCCCAACCCCGGAGATCCAGAACTGGATGACCTCTATCGAGCAGTACCTTAATGAGGTATGTAATATTGCTGCAGAGGGAAAATTAAACTCAGAGCAAAAACTACGCATTAGCTCACTGTGCCGAAAAGTGAGTCACGGCACGTCCCAAATGGCAGTGCAATATCAGGCCCTCAAAGCAAAAACTGTTCAAGCCACCACAGCTGGCCGAGCCCTCCAGGATGACCTTAACCTATCGCAACAACTCAACGACCTAAAACATGCCATCGAGGAATCCACAAAGTACAAAGCCGGGACATCATTTGCAGATATGGTAAAAAAGGGGACTAACGACTTTTTACCTACATCTCGTTTCAGTTCGGTAGCGATCTATCCCAATGACAAGGCCAAATCAAGCGAAGACACCAAGTCCCTAGTCCAAAAAATTATCTGCCCTGAGCAAATGAAGCTGCAAGTAAGAGGTCTGCGTAAGACAAAGAACGGTGGCGTCATTATTAGCACTGACACAAAGGGAGACATCGAAAAGCTAAAGCGATCAGCCCAGCTAACAAACTCAGGCCTTATAGTAGACGACCAGCTCAAAAGAAAGCCGAGGATTATAGTAATCGGAGTACCAGCGTCTATGCAAGAAAAGGAAGTTTTTACCTGCATATACAACCAGAACCTGGAGGACAAGCTACAGGATTACAGCCTCGAAAAGTTTCTGGCTTCGATCAGGCTAAGCCATAAATCGGGCAAGAAGGATGCAGAGACCTGTAATTATGTGATTGAGGTAACTCCAAACATTCGTAAAGCCCTGATTACCAACGAGAGAGTATTTGTGAACTGGTCGTCTTGCCCTGTCAGAGACTTCACGCTGGTTACTCGATGCTTCAAGTGCCAGCAGTATGGCCATGCGGCAAAGACTTGTAGGGAGACCACATACACCTGCGGACGGTGCGGAGAACAAGGACACTCAAAAAAGGACTGTACAAAGAAAGCAGAAGAAGCAAAATGCGCGACTTGCTCAAAGTTCAAGAAGCCCAGCAATCACACCACGGGAGCGCCTGAATGTCCAGCAAAAACAATGGCAGAAAGAAGGTATATTAATTCCATTGATTATGAAGGCGCCTAAGAGCGCCCTTAACCAAGTTATTGTTTTGACCTTAAGCCGTTATAGCTTTAAATTATCTTATAGTTTAAGAATAATGATCCATAATTTAATAAATGATATAGATTACTTCTCTGTATCAGAGTCCAGGACGTGTGAGGCGGAGGAGTGCAAACAATATCTGACCCCGAGCATTAACCCATTAAACATAATAACCCAGAACATACGTAGTGTCTTCAAGAATTTAGATAGCTTTCTAACATTACAGCATAGAATAAATATTAATCTTGATGTCATCGTATTGACGGAATGTAGGCTATCCTTACTATATAACATACCACTAATACCGGGCTATAACATGCACAGAAGTAATACAATATATAATCAGAACGATGGTGTAGTAGTTTACATAAGAAATAATATAAATGCAACTGTAGAGGAGCCAAATATGCAAGAGTGTAATAGATTATTGATAAAAATAGGAACAGACTTGGCCATACTAGCAATATACAGGCCGCACGCCTTTAATGATAAGTATAAATTTATTGATTCATTAAATGACACCTTGCAAAACCTGTCTTCCTACAAAAATATAATCTTAATTGGAGACATAAATATAAACATCCTAAAAGGACAACAAGACCTAAAGGAGGATGCCTTACACTATCTCAACCTCTGCTCATTTCACGGCTTGTTCCCCGCGCACTCTTTTATCACGCGTCAGGCAAGTGGGTCTTGCCTCGACCACGTCATGCTAAAAACACAATAACCAGCACACGCACTTGTCATCAATTCCACAATTACCGATCATAGCGCTGCCTTACTAAATCTGAGTTGCATGTTACCCAAACTAGATAAAACACGCTTAGTCACCAAATTAAACATGAACAAACTTGAAGACGATTTACGCGACATCGACTTTGACCCAGTTTATTTTTCTGATGACGTGCAATTTAGTATGCAATACATGACTGATAATATTAAAAATGCAATACATAAAAACACAAAATTAATACGATTGCATAAAATAAATCATAATTTGAAACCTTGGATTACACCAGGCCTAATCCGCTGCATGAGACACAGGGATCAACTTCACCTGAAATGTAGACAAAACCCCAATAATTTAACGCTACAGTTGTCGTACAAAAGATACAGGAACTTTTGCAATGATTTATTAAGAAAAGTAAAAATAAATCATGACAAAATAAAACTGGCAAGTGCGGGGTCGAATAGTAAAAAGATCTGGCAGCATATTAAGAATATAACTTACACTACGAAGCAAAATGAATCGCCTTCAAGTTTATTGAACACCCACACATCACATGTAACATCCGCTAACATAGTAAATAAGTTCTTTGTAGATGTCGGTAAGCGACTTGCACAGCAAACGCAAGCAAATACAATAAACCCCCTATTCCCGAGTGCGACTACCCTATCATCTCTTGTACTATTGGATACTGACGAAGAGGAGGTAGAGCGGATAATCTTGAATTCAAAAGATGATTGTGCGGTTGGCTGGGACCTCATATCAAATAAAATACTGAAAAAATACAGACATATACTGGTGCCACCGTTAACTTACATTTTCCAAAAATGTCTAGCGACAGGCGTTTTCCCTAAGTGCCTAAAAAAGGCGGTAGTAGTCCCTGTATATAAGTCTGGAGCAAAAGACCAAGTAACGAATTACAGACCTATTTCCTTACTACCAGCAATCTCAAAAATACTCGAGAAAATTGTGAATAATAGGCTGATGAAATATTTGGAAGATAATGCGCTTCTATCAAATACACAATTTGGATTTAGAGCTAATAGGTCTACAGCCGATGCCGTACATCATCTGACGGATTATATAGTACAATAACTTGATAAGGGTAAGCGTACAGTGGGAATCTTTTTGGACCTTGCTAAAGCGTATGATACGGTCTATATCCCTAAGCTGTTGAACAAGCTTGACAACATGGGAATAAGAGGCGTACAGTTAGAGCTCCTCAAGAGCTACTTAAAAGAGCGTACCCAATGTGTAAAGATCGGCACCGTTCTCAGTGAGGACATGGACAACACTTCATTTGGCATTCCTCAAGGAAGCGTGTTGGGAAGCACCTTGTTCTTAATATATATAAATGAGTTATGTAGTATAAATCTAGAACACGGTAAAATCATATCTTACGCTGACGACACTGCCCTCCTTTTTTCTGCTGATTCAGAAATAGAAGTGTACAGGCTTGCGCAACGAGGATTTAACTTTGTAAATAAATGGCTTCAATATAACCTACTAACGCTAAATGCAGATAAAACCAAATACGTTTCATTCTCTATGCGTAAAAAATCAGCTATGAACCAACCCAATCACTTACTGTATGCGCATTGTTGTAAAGAACCTAATCATGACGACAGCAAGTGCACTTGCCCTGTTATAACCACAACAAATAAGATAAAGTACCTAGGTATCATAATAGATGAAAACTTATCGTTTAAAGACCATTGCGAAGCACTAGTTATGCGACTGCGCAAGTTGATATTTGTATTCAAAAAACTAAGATACATTAGTGACCCAAAACTGATTAGAAACATCTACTATGCCCTTTGTCAGTCTATATTAACATATTGCATAACGTCTTGGGGGGGAATGGGTAAGACGTTGCTACTGCCTGTCGAGCGAGCTCAGAGAGCGATCCTCAAGGTAGCGACGTTTCGCTCTTTCCTATATCCGACTGACCTTCTATACAAGTCCTGTGAAGTGCTAACAGTCCGCCAGCTATTTATATTAAGCGCAGTACTAAAACAGCACGCATCGCTTCCCTACAGCACCGAAATTACTAACAAAAGGCGGAAAGATATTGTATGCACCGACAGAGTTGTAATAAAACGCCAATACACAGGCAAATTTCATATGTTTTTAGGACCGCTACTCTATAATAGGATAAACGCTTTATCAGACATTTATTCTCTAAATTATATATGCTGCAAGCAAGCAGTAAAGAAGGCCCTCCAACGAATGTCCTACGATGAAACAGAGGAATTAATGACAGTTGTTAAATAAATAGTATTAAGTTGTTTAATTAAGACATTATTTTAGATACCTAGTAGAAATGAACCACTTTAGCATTGTATTATTCTTAGTAAATCGTTGAACCTGTAATATTATGTAGATAATATAACCGTTATTAAACTGCACTTGATGCCTGAAGCACAGGATTACCTAGTTCAGGCAGAAATTTTTGTAATATTAGTAAATTCCTATTTTAAATCCCTGAATGCTCACATTTAAATTTAACATAATATGGGTATGTATAATTTAATTAGGTATATATATATAATTATATATTTATAATTTTACATTCCTAGATAGAAAACCTACATAAGCAATAACCATAATATAATAATGCACGTTACAAGTTAAGAACCTTTGTAATTTACTGTATACTGATTTAAGAAATAAAAAAAAAAAAAAAAAATAAAATAAAATAAATAAAAAAAATCTTACTACAACTATTACTACGTATCATGCTAATTTAGCACTTAAGTAGTTCACAATATGAATGCACCTATCTTTTTACGAATATCTATTAAGTTTTATATTCGGAATATGATAGTTAATTGGTAGAGAATCAAAAAAGGAAACAAATTGCTAACATAACAAATTTCCAAACGGAAAATTTATGTTTTATTATAATCCTCAGAGAGTTTCATAATTCATTGATTGTTTTGTTGTTGACTGTACACACCTAACCTATTCCTATTGTACTATGTACAGTCAGCGTCATAAATATCTAGACGACGAAGTCTTAAAATGATCTTAAAACCCCGATATTACGAGCAAATCAAACTCTTTTATTGATTTATATGGTATTATTGTCCAAACTAAAGGTGTTTACCAAATAGGGGGTAAAAACGTAATTAAGATCATTTTGAGCACTTTGTTCGTCAACATCTTTCTGATGCTGACTGTACCTGCAGTACAAAATAACCGCTATACTTACTGTTAGGGTGAATCGTTTTTCATAGGTGCGCACATTGTCGGTTGAAAAGATAAAAACCGCCTATCCTTAATACGTGAATAAATACAATACATGCTGCTAAAACATTTAAAAAATCACGTAACGACATACGGACTGTGTGATAAGATAACTGATAAGTGAATGCCAGTCTTAAATCTTACGTACTAAGATTCATTTTGCTCTTGGCATTTTTTAATAACTGGCTTTTCAAAACCTCGTCTGTTTTTAGCATTGTTAAAGAATTGAAGAATAATGGTCTGGACCTCTATTATGCTTGACCAACCATCTGCTCACACTACGACTGCTTTTGAAATTCATTGTCAAGTAGACTTATGGCCCTGAATGGAAACTAATACATAAGCATTGACTTGCTACCAAAACAGGTCCTCAACAATATTTAGCTGAATTTTCGTCCTAGCGTAAATACCATTCGTATCAGAAGCTCTCACCTCTGAGTCTGGGGTCCGATTTTACCAGTGTGACTGTATTTCTTCAATACCCAAGAAGCACAGATAACTGTATAACTACTCACTTTAAGACTTATTTGAAACTCTGTGCGTATTAAGACGCTTCTAAGAGTACACTGGTGATGCTACAGCTGTATAATAGCGGTCAGTGATATATAAACAGCTTTAGCTAATTAAAAGCTGTATTAAGGCTGATTAAGACCGACAAAACCAGCAATAATACGCTAAGAGCAATAAAGGTATGTTTTTAATGACTCTATTCAGCTTCTAACCTTTTCTACTGCCTAAACCGTAGTTAGGCCTGTTTAGTGCATAAAATTACGCCAATTGCTGTTTAAGAAGATATTTGTGAACTCCTATAACACTGACTTATTAAAGGGGCACGTGTGAACTATTTTGAAGTGAATAGCTGTATAATGGATATGTGGCCCATATTACAGCTTATACCTGAATATGTCTACCGCTAATCAGCCTTTATACTGCAATTGATAGTATCTGCATAGTGGCTATTTAAACATTCACTAGATGCCTCGCAGCTGCTTAGAGACTCACTAGTGTATAGAATTAACGGCTTCTACTTTATAATGGTTCACATAAGTACCTTAAATCTGACGTTATCTGAATAAAAGTAACATATGTGGTACTGTAATCAGTCAGTGGAACTAATTGAGACCATATCCAACGTATTTTTATTTGCTATATATTAAAATGAATTCGCGTAATTCGTGGAAATTGAAAACAAGAACAGGAGGCATTAGAAGAAAATTATCGAAAGAGTATCGAAGAATTATAAAGGTAGAAGAAATAAAACCTTCAAGTCGGGACGTAACGCAAAGCTTGACAAATAGTTTGAAACAGGATGGTTCCGTACAAAATATGAGTAGCTCAGAAGATGTTGCACATTTGACATATTATGTGTGTCCAAGTTCTTCTTCCAGTAATTTCGGTGGTAACATTAACTTTTCAAATCCAAACTCTGTCAATTATAACTCCGAAGAAATATCGAGTTCTGAAGATGATGACGACGGCAACTACAGCGATTATGTAAAGCACTCACTGTTTAGGGAAAAAAATAGGACGTGGGCTGTAGAAAAGAGTATTAACCACGTAGCTTTAAAAGATCTGGCAGCAATTATCGCCGACTTGATTACTACTAGTAGCTTTTAGGTCGGTAGCTTGCTATTATATTTATTCTGAAAACAAGACGTGAGAAAGAACCTGTAAAGGGCTAGTTTCTGAATAAACGATTTTATTTTGATCTAGTGTCGAATAGATTTAAATATACTTTGAACCTTGATGTTGAGGGTGAAATATTGCGTTTATGTTGTTGTACAATTTAATTTTACAATAAAAAATAATAAATATACTAATTACATATTATTATATACATAATTTAAGTAATATAATAATTATTATAAATAAAAATATAAAGCAAGGTATGTGCAAAACTGTAGGTTCAGGCGTCAAAGAATTCCTCCCCATCGACGTCAACCGGGAGGGTGGCCCGCTCGTGTATCACGAAGTGCCTCTCTATCTTCGCCGTATAGTCGGGGCGTATCTGTCGGAGAGAGCAGTCGTCTACCCAAGTGCGACCGGGCTCGGTCGGCGAGAGATGTCGTGCGGTGTTCCGCAGGGATCGGTCCTGGGACCGCTACTGTGGAACATCGGTTACGACTGGGTGCTTCGCGGTGAGCTCGTGGACGGTGCCGCCGTCACGTGTTATGCGGATGACACGCTGGTGACGGCGTGCGGGGCTACATACCGCGAAGCGACCCTGAAGGCCACGACCGCGGTTGCCCAAGTCGTGGATCGGATTCGGCGGCTGGGTCTCGAGGTGGCTCTGCATAAAACCGAGGCCATGTTCTTTCATGGACCTCGGCGCGTGCCACCGGAGGATTCCAGCCTCATAGTGGGAGACATTTCCATCGCCGTCAAGGCCCAGATGAAATATCTGGGGCTCGTACTCGATGGCCGGTGGAACTTCGGAGAGCATCTCCGAAGACTGGCCCCCAAATTGAAGGACACAGCTGCCGCTTTGGGGCGGCTGCTGCCCAACATGAGGGGGCCGGATGACTCCTGCAGGAGACTCTACGCGGGAGTCGTTCGGTCCATGGCCCTATATGGGTGCCCAATATGGGCGGACACCCTGACGGTCCACAATGCGCGTCTGCTGCGTGGACCGCAGCGTGCAATGGCCAGCAGGGCCATTAGGGGGTACCGCACGATATCCTTCGAGGCGGCGAGTCTCCTTGCCGGATCCCTACCGTGGAACCTGGATGCGAGGGCCCTTTCGATGCTATATCGGTATCGTAAGGAGGCGCGGGAGCAGGGACGGGAACCCGAGCCCGAAGAAATTCGGGCCGTGAGGTCTCAGCTCCACAGGGACATGGTAGCGGAATGGGAGCTACGACTTGGGCGACCAAGCGCAGGGCACGCCGTAATAGCGGCGGTAAGACCCATCATGGAGGAGTGGCTAGAGAGGCCACACGGCAGCCTCTCGTACCGGCTGACGCAGGTGATTACCGGACACGGGTGTTTCGGGAGTTACCTGTGTCGGATCCGGAAGGAGCCAACGTCCGAGTGCCATCACTGTGATGCGAGCGAGGACACAGAGCTGCACACGCTGACCGAGTGCCCGGCGTGGGACACGCCGAGGCGGGTCCTAGTGGCGGCTCTAGGGGTGGGAGTCCTCACACTCGTCACATTGCTCACAGCGATGGTACGATGCGCAAACGCTTGGGGTGCGGCCGCCTCCTTCTGCGAGCAAGTAATGCTCGAGAAGAAGGCGGCCGGTCGGGTCCGGACCAGACTCCGGGCCCGGGAAGCCCGTGCAGAGCGAAGGCGAACCGGACGTCGGAGGTCGCAGAACGACCTCCGTCCTCCATGAGCGCTGGCCTGGGGGTGACCGGTGGAGCCGCCTGTCACCCTAGCAGAAGCAGGCCGCGGCGGCGGCGCAAAATGCGCCTCCCCGTAACCGGGGCTAGATGGGGACATTTTGGTCCCCACAACCCGAAGGGGGCCATCTCGAAAGAGATGGTCCTGGGTCTGCCGGGGTGCGAGAGATATGCTTTTGGCAATCTCACCTCCGGCAGCCAAGGACCCAAGACGGCGTGCGTTTTAGTCGGTTCGAGTCCGACATAACCGCCTCCACCGGCTCCGTGGGGGTGGTATCCGTGGGGATTTTTCGCACGATAAAAAAAAAAAAAAAATAAAAAACCGGGAGGGTGGCAAGTAGGCTGGCGGCATTGCCACGTTGAATGGCAATGCCAATCCTTTTATGTACATAAAAGTTGAAATAAATAGTCTATTTATATATAGCAAGTTATATTATTATATCTTACTACCCAACTTGAAAGGTTCGCACACGCGTAAAATAGTGTTCTAAATAATACCGCTTTGACAATTTTGTAATGGAAGTCCATGCGGTGGTTTTAGATTTAATACTAGGGATCCCTAAAGAGTCGGTATAATAACTGTTTAATTGTTCACATCATGGCTAAAGGTAGAGCTTATGAACAATTAAAAGTAAAGCAATACAGCTTATAGCTGTATACAGTTCACATGTGTAATATTATTCAGTTTTTTTGTAGAATAACAGTGCACTAGTGAACTATTAGACAGCCTGTTGTAGAATATAAGAGTTTTAACTATTCACGTTCCTGTTTAACATAAATCCACCATTTTATTTTATAACCTAAACATATTCTGACTGATTTTTCAACCTTTACGATGTTTTGTGCAAGAAATAAAATGAATTGCATTAGTTTTTACTTCCTAATATCATAATAATAACTTTTTATTTTATAATTCTTTTCAAAGCACTACAAATTATTTGGTCATAGTTTACATCACAGCTTATTTATATCACAAAACTAATTAAAAACAAAATATTCTCATGGCGCACTAAAATTTTCTTAGATAATATATATGTATAATGTCAGTAAAATTAAATTCCCAATCATTTTTCCTTTATTAATATGTAAAACAATGTACTTAACAGGGATATGAATATATTATCCACCATTAATTTCGTTTCCAATATTCACTTCACGTAACAAAGTGCATAATATGCCCATCAAGACAGCTAGAAGCACCGGTAAATTGCTTAAAGCCAGTATTGCATGTTCATTAATTTTACACAGGCCACAATTAAGTAGCGTTTCGCGGTTTACAATATGTATAGAGCGCGCATTACAGACATATTTTCTGAATAAAGAGTAACTTGTGATCTCTTAGTCAGTCGGATTTCAGCGAAAAGTACTGTCGATACCCTTTATAACACTGTTACATTTCTGCTACACAGCTCATAAGCAGCTATGTGAACTTGAGGCTAAATAATTTGTGCTGTTACCCTTGATAACACTGTTAAGTTGCTGCTACACAGCTCTTAAGCAGCTATGTGAACCCAAGGCTGAATAATTTGTGCCCATTTAAGAGTTATAAGAGCTGTATAAGGTCGTATACAGACTTAATGCAGCTTCCTTATTCGGCTTTAAGCGTTTTGGAAATCCGTTATTCGGCTATTAGGCAACCTCGTGTGCTGCTTGGGTATTTTCCATGAAGCGACTGCCATTAGACCTCCAAAACCCAGCGAATCGAAGTATTGCAGTTAAACCAGTTTTTTTGGACTTTAGGGCTCCAACTACCTGTAACGACTGCCATAGATGTCGGTACGTATAACAACCGGAACCGACAATTTAATGTGCTCTCCGATACACAACCCGACTAATGCAAATATATTCATACATAAGAATATTTGCACTGAGCGGGAATCGAATCCGCACCCCTTGCTTAGGGTCTGCCGGGGTGCGAGAGATATGCTTTCGGCAATTTCACCTCCGGCAACGAATGACCAGTTCGAGTCCGACATAACCGCCTCCGCCGGCTCCGTGGGGGTGGTATCCGTGGGGATTTTTCGCACAGTAAAGAAAACCCCTTGCTTGGCAGTTGCTGCAGTTGCTATATTACTACCTTCGTAATTGATAGAAGTCTTCTTCCACAGTTCTCCACGCAAAAGCGGCTATGTGGTCGCGTAAGCAGTCAGTCTGCAGTGCAGTCAGTGGAGCCTCCAAGGGTGATGAAGCTGAGCTACCTCTAGGCAACGGCGTGGCATTGTATCCCTTCGCCGTAGCATTGAGGGTACGGGTTTTACAGGTAAGTTCTCGTCATTACCTCGTCTCATATTTGCATAAGCCAGAGTTAAGCCAGATTATAAAGTCGAAATACTTTAGATGTTAGTAAGTCAGTTGAAAGGTCATATTTACTGAAAAAATATTCAGTCATCCAAAATGAATTCTATTATCTATTTAAATAAAAATGAATTGCTATTGTGTTAGTCTCGCTAAAACTCGAAAACGGCTGAACCAATTTGGCTAATTTTAGTCTTGAAATATTCGTGGAAGTCCAGGGAAGGTGTAAAATTGCGAGTAAAATACTAAAAATAACATAACATAACATAATAATATAAACTCACGCCTGTATTCCCCGAAGGGGTAGGCAGAGGTGCTAGCACCCACATTTCGCCAGTTTATGTTTAGGTCCCAATGTAATAGGTGGCGAGCCTATTGCCATTAACCGGGCACTTTTATTTTCCTATTAAAACTGTTTGTCGGTACGAAGTTCGCTGGGTCACTGAAATGTGTCTTTGTAACTACAGTCGAGGTTAATTTTAGAAACGTTCTTCAATTAGAACGGAAAATTAATTGGTAACTAGAATTTAATGTAAACGCAAAAGCGCCGAAATATCGGTTATCGAATAAAAATAATAAACATGGTAGATATCCCGGTGAGTGTTACACTATTAACATTATTGCGGCGGCGGGCGGCGCAAAGTGCGCCTCCCCGTACCCGGGGCTAGTTGGGGACACCGAAGTCCCCACAACCCGAAGGGGACCATCTCGAAAGAGATGGTCCTGGGTCTGCCGGGGTGCGAGAGATATGCTTTCGGCAATCTCACCTCAGGCAACCAAGGACCCAAGACGGCATGCGTTTTAGTTGGTTGCTTGGCCTCCACCGGCTCCGTGGGGGTGGTATCCGTGGCGATTTTGCGCACGATAAAAAAAACATTATTAACATTATTTCATGTTTCATTAAGAATCATTAATGCATATTCCCTATTGTGATAATTTAGCCCATATGTGTTAAACCAAGGTGTTAGCTAACCCCATACTAAATTTCATTAAAATCCATTCAGTAGTTGAATTCATCCATCCATCCATATTTAGAAACTGTCACGTTTATAATATTAGTAGGACGAATGTGCAATGTGTTTATGTGACGCACGTGTTAGATTTGGGGGGGACATTATACATATAACAGAGGTATATCGTACCTCACACTTCGACGGCTCGGGATCGACTGTGCGAATGATATTTGACATCGTCTTTTTATAACATTTGAGACGTCGCATTGCATCGAATGATTTTCACCTACCCACTTATAAAAATATTGTATAAAGTAGTTTCGTATTTACAAATCCTTTAAAATATTCTTTATAGTAATATAAATACACTATAATACATCAAGCTACACCTCACCTGATCGCTGGCCACACAAAGAAAAACAAATTCAAATTCAGCTGACCCAAAACAACTCCGGTGAATGAGAGATTGCCAATAAAGTATTCACAACGTGACTATGACTAACGTATTCTTGAACTGTATAACCAATCCGAAGAAATTCATCTTATTGCAGAATCATGTCCAAAGACAACACGTCGCATTCCATCATCATCTTCAGAGCTAAGGGATCTGTAAACTGAAAAGAGTTAAATTATTTGTGTTGTCGACTGTACATTGGAGAGAAAATTTTACGCATGGAACGCGGCATTTTCAAATTATTTCAGGCAACGCTACAGCGTGCCTACCCACCGGAAAATGAAAGCTCGGTGAATTCAACTAAATACGGCATGGCATGCATCGTATTCACACACACGCGCACAGACACGTACACACGCACACACACAGAGGTTATTGTGCTCCCTTTTTTGGATCCTTGTAAAAGGCAGATGTGTGTTCCTGTATTCACTTTGTACTGATTTCTGTACCATGTTATGGCAGCTGCTTTGTATTTTACTGGCAGATTGAGTAGCTATATCTCTTCAATCAGTCGCCTTATACTCTCTTCTGAGACTCGAATCAACTTCATCGAGATACGAGCGTCAGAAAAAAAAAATAGTTTACAATCTCATTGAATCTTTATTTCTATAGAGCTCAAACATTTTTTTTTTTCAATGCAAGGTTGATCTAAACATAATATTCTTCTGTACAAATTGTAATTTATTTGCGATCTGATCATTTGTACCAGTCCCGTTCGTGACCAGCCATTCCGTCGTAATCACGTACAAGATTAAGCACCAGCCGTATCTCTTACTTTCAGAGAAATACAACTTTGTATCCGAGAAAATGTGGAAGGAATTTAAGACAAACCGAACTACATTTATTATGTCAGAATTTATATTTATAGGTACAGTCAGCATCAGATTGTTCTGATAACGAAACGGTAATTTCATAAAAAGAACATCATCACAAAAAAAACAACTAGCGCCAAGCGCGTGCTTTTTTGTAATGGTGTGTTTTTTGTCAAGGGATATCTTGGGGGATTTTTTTTGTAATGGTGTGTTTTTTGTCAAGGGATATCTTGGGGGAATTTTGGAGGGATTTTTAACTTTCTCTATGACGAGCTGGACTATGGACTTCCATAGTCCAGCTCGTCTACTTAGTCAATCCCAATACTAGTGTTAAAACCAGATGTTGCCCACATACAAAAGGTCTTTGGAACCGAAGAGCACTTCCTCTCCAGGCCTGTACACCGGTTGTTAATGCATGAGGTTACTTACCGCCCAGGTCTTTTCCTCGGGGTTGAAAAGTCAAACGCAGTCGTTTCCCAGACGATATACATACATACATAAAATCACGCCTGTTTCCCATATGGGTAGGCAGAGATCACGGATCTCCATTTGCTACGATCCTGCCTGACATACTACTCTCGCTTCATTCACTCTCATGCATGCTCGTCGGTTTAGGGTACTCCTGACCTGACCCTTTTCTAACAATTCCCCGATTTGGTCCAGGTATGTGCGCCTAGGTCTTCCCCTTCCAACGGTACCATCCCAGACAATATACTTACGTCAAATCTAAAGGAGGAGAGATAGTAAATGAATTCATAGAACATCGGATACAATCGAGAACCTAAGAAGATGAGAAGGACATTCAAAAGTAACTCTGTCTGTCTGTCTGTCTGTCTGTATGTTTTAGGCTTTCACGCCTAAACCACTGAACCGATTTTGATGAAATTTGGTATAGGGGTAGATTAGACCTTGAGAAAGGACATAGGCTATGTTTCGTCGCGATAACCGACATCCACGCGGGCGGAGCCGCGGGCAAAAGCTGTTTTAGTAAATTCTCTGTCGACAATTTACAACGTGTATTCAAAGTAGCTAAATTAAGCCTATTAATAAGTAAGCAGGTAACCGCCATGCATTTTCATGAGTTAATTAAGTGCCTCTTACACAAGACAGAGATTAGGTGGCATCTAATAATTCATCTCCCCTAAAGTTTCACGCTTTAATAATTCGTAGGTACATAATATACTCACCCTTTCGCCTTTGAGAGAAACAGATTGACACTTGCAGTATATAATTACGTTACTCATGAAATTACTTTACTGTTAATAAAGCTTCATCCCATCAGAGCTAGCTAAATAAGTGAGGTATGTTGGACTTAAACTGACTAATAATATTCCAAAACATTCTACCTACAACTAACCTCAAAACAACGCTATCTAGACCCATGTTAAGCCTAACTAGCATGTGTTATGGGATCTAGAATGCGGATAAACACACATAGATACTTTTGAGGTTTTATTTTTGTAAATAGGTCTTCTTCTTCTATCGTGGCGATGGCGCCTCGGCCCTCAAATTATCTTCTCCCAGTGTGCTGCCACCTGTATGGTGTTCTCGGAGGCGCACATAAGGTCCTGCGGTGTACATTTGTATGGGCATTTAGCACATGTCAACAGATAGGCCATTGTCTGTGGGGTAACTCCACATTCACATCGCAGGTCCACCCCCTCCGAGAACCCTCCGAGAATCTGTAAATAGGTTCATACATATTGTACATAGAAACACCGAGACCAATGCAAAACTATGCAGTGTTTGAAGAAACACCTTCTGGTTTTAGTCAATTAGAGGGTTATAAAAATACATACGGCTAATACAAATTGCGGGGTGATGCATTTCATTTTAGTCGAAGGTATGTATTTTTTGCACGAAATTTACACAGTTGTGAACGAAACACAAATAAGGCAGCTTACTACGTTTTAGAAGAAAAGCTTACTGTCAAGAATTCATACTATAATACGAGCGTTATATGATGATCCCTATGACAGTTCGTTAGCGCTTAACATTGTACTGACGTCCTATCACATCAAATCCTTTAGAGGTCCATTAAAAAGACGAAAAAATCATAATTGTGTACAATTGTAAATTATAAAAATGAATATTAAGAAATTATTACGTAATGTTCGGAAATAATAGAAAAAAACTCAATGCAAATGTACATGGTACGTGCTGCAAAAGTTACGTCGTCAAGCTGTTATCGACTAAGAAGGGACACATCGATAAACAAAATATCGATAATTTGTTGGAAATATAAAACAAATGCTTTGAGTTTGTATTTTATTTATGTCAATCTGAATCTGATACAGGGTCAATCGGATCTTCAAAATCTGAGTCTGAACTGCAGCTATCCGTGACGTTTATTATTAACGGTTGGTCAATGATATTGTCGTATTGTACATCTCGATCCCAGTCTTGTAAGCAAATTTTCTTCGTTCTTTCGACCACTTTTCGCCAATCGTCAGCTGTCACCTCGTAGGTAGTAACCATAAATATGATTGCGTATAGCATCTAAATCAAATTCATCAGGTTCTGTTATATGACATAACCTTTTCTTTTTCTTTGGTGTTAATAGTTTATTGTCCTCCATGGACGACTCCCCAAATTTTTCCTTTGTTATTCGAGAAACAGTAGCCTTTCCGATTGCTTGATGCTCTAGGCATCGGCTACACGATCGCGAACATTGTCAAGCGGTAACAAGGGTCCGCCATTTTGTTGTTCACGAGCAAAATAGTCTCGCAAACGAACTACAAACTCGCGAACTTCACTGTTGAGAACAGTTTTCCGCTGTCTTTTCGGCATTTTGCAAAACCGAAAATCAACAAACAGGTAACAGAAAATCAACAAATAACACAAAACAGCGAAAACAGAAACAAAACTCAGCTAACAAAGAAAGACGTGGCGCATACAAGGCGTTAGAGCACTCGTATGACGCGATGTGATGCGGTGTGACAAAAAGACAAAACAGACTGACAAGACATGACATGACTGAATTAAAAAAATACGGTAGGTCTATGGCCTCCATTTAAATACTTTTCCATGTAATCCATAATTGCCAGCTAATTATGAATTCTTTAAAATTCAATTCAAAAAGAATTTTAAATTCTTTAAATTATGCAATTTGAATAAAAATTAAAGTATAGTAAAATAAAATATAATAAGGCTGTTACTTTTTTATCTAGTGTTTTATGTCCATCAATGCGCGTAGTCTTTTTTTCAAAATAAATAAATATTGCTTATTATGTTGAATGACCTGGCTGAATGACATGACATTTGCCTGAAAAAACAGTATTTTATCGAAATTGTTTCGCATCACTAATACAACTGTCAGTTGATACGTCATAGGGATCATCATATAACGCTCGTAGTATAATATTATAAATGCGAAAGTAACTCTGTCTGTCTGTCTGTATGTCTGTATCTTTCACGCTTAAACCACTGAATTTGGTATCTAGGTATACCAAATTTCATCAAAATCGATTAGCTAGATTAGACCTTGAGGAAAGACATCCATACTAATATTATAAATGCGAAAGTAACTCTGTCTGTCTGTCCGTCTGTCTGTCTGTCTATATGTTACGCTTTCACGCCTAAACCACTGAACCGATTTTGATGAAATTTGGTATAGGAGTAGATTAGACCATGAGAAAGGACATAGGCTATGTTTGGTCGCGATAACCGACATCCACGCGGGCGGAGCCGCGGGCAAAAGCAAGTTGGCTATATTTGGTTGCGATAACCGACATCCACGTGGGCGGAGCTGCGGGCAAAAGCTAGTGTTTGGTAAATTGTTTCACTATACGAGGTATAATATAGAAACTAACAAGGACACGAGCTATCTGATAGTTCCAATATCGTATATGGGTCACTGTTCCTTCACAGCTATTAGGACTTGGTGTAGTTAGAGCCTGGAATTGATTCCATTAGCCTGTGGGCAGAGCACTGGAACACTAGATTGAATTTGATTGATTAAGTTTCGGAATCAAATACATAAGGAAAATAGAATATTTCGCTTATAGCCTTACGACAAACAGACAGACAGCCTGTGGCGTGGCGGTAGTGAACGCGACTGCCACACAGGAGGCGTGGGTTCGATCCCCGCTCAGTGCAAATATTTGTATGCATGAATATGGCTATTTGCATTGGTCTGGGTGTTTCTATGTATAATATGTATGTATTTACAAAAAAAAAGTATCTTAGTTTGTTTATCCGCATTCTAGATTCCATAACACAAGCTAGTTAAGCTTACTATGGGTCTAGATAGCGTTGAATAGAATGTTGGGGATAATTAAAAAAATAAATAAAAGACATGTCATACTTATAACACCCCTGTCTTTGCGTCAGGGGTTAATAATAAAAACAATAATACAATAAAATAAATGATTATAGTCTTTAATAACACATAAAGCTAGGAGGTAGTAAGAACGGGATCAAAATTTGACGCATCTAATGAGGCCGTCAAGCTCAGAGCCACCACTGTTAACATGGTACATGTTTGCGATGGTGACCCTCTCTCCGAGACTTTGCCTTTAGCTTAACATCAGGCGAGGTGTAGTCAAATTTACGTGTCCTAGATTAAAAAAACTAGTTCTTTATAATTAATTGACACTTATCAAATTTTATTGAAATTAATAAAACCAGACGATTCCGGACCTCAAACAGATAAAAAAAATTGTTAAAGAAACGTCTACGTCTTTTCTTTCTTAAGGCCTGTGACAACTATATACAGGGTGGAAGATTGTCAAGCCCCTTGGATGGGAAGTACTTGAAATATTGTAGATAGAAAATTTCACTGAGAGAAAACATTTCTTTATTTTTAAAAAGAATAATACTACATTCAAAGATTTTTGAAAACTCGCTTGACACACCTGGTAATCGAACGGACTAACACCCAAAAAAATCACATCTGTATTTCTATGGCTTCAATCGATAGGGCAATCATAAGGATCAAATCTGTCTAACAAACATGGTAAATTTAATGAAAAAACATCCTTGAAATCTAAACAAATATTCTGTGCCAGTGACTCGAAATCCCGAAATCTGCGTTTCCCGTACTGCAATTCAACTGAAATATGTATACAAAATTGCAACATTAGAGTCATAAAAAGAGTACAAATTACAGCTTTAGGCGCTCGTGTCCCTTAGGGAACAATTTAAAGAGGTACGGCATTCTTTTTATACGACAAACCATTCGTTTTCATGAAAAGAATTGTGACACACAATTCACAATGAATTTTTGAAGGAAACATTTGTTTTTCAAAAATTTTGTTTGTGCTATTAACATAAATATGAAGTGTAACAAAATGTACTCTCAGAACTTTGTGTGATTATTTGGTATTGAAAAATATATGTAGGTAAATTTTTCAAACATATTGGGTGAGTGAGCCAAGTCTGTGAAATTCAGTTGCAAACATACCACATTGATATGTAGCAGGGTTTGCACTGAAAATCAGTTCTGTGGTGGTCAATATTCACCTCAGTATATGCTGAGTGTAGCCCTATTGCGGACGCAGCGTACATATTTTATAATTTATAATTGTAATCCAATATTAACACGTGTTATGTGAGACCATGTGTGTATTTTGTAAGTCATGGACTTGCACCACGTAGAAAATGACACGTTGCCAACGTCATTAATGTCAATCTGTCGCGACTGCTCAGGCGGCGACCACAGATAAGAAACAATAATAAATAACTTGGTCGGTTATTGTTCGGTCAAAACGTTCGCCGCCTAAGTAGCTGTAGGTCTACTCACTGGTGTTGTGGTTACATTTTTAATATTCTTATTTTATTATTTCCTTTGTAATATGTGCATGTGTTCATCCGCAATAAAAACTAATTTTCTTTCTTTCTTTCTTTCTTTCTAACTAGCAACCCATAAAATGGATTGCAGTAAACAGCTGACTTTTGGAAGTCAATGACCGGTGGGTGTTTTGTAGGTAACTTTCATGAGCCCGAGAGGGGCTTTTCGAGATTGACGTCTATCTCGGGAAACCCCAAATTCAAAATTGGGTATTATCCTATATTGAAATAAAACCACTTTTTACGGATTCTATCGCGATATATTTGTTATTATTACTTTTTAAACCGACGTTTCGGCTGCTTTGTAGCAGCCATGTTCGCGGTGTGACTCATGATGGTAGTTCTCACATAGTTTGAAGTATAAGTTATCTCAAAATACCCGAATCATGGTGAATTATTGGTGTTCCTATTTACGCAGAATGAGCTCACAGTGCTTTAAGTCTTGCTGGATTTTTGGTTTGATTATGTGGATGACTGGGTCCCAAGCTCCACCAGCTCGGGACCCAGTCCAGTTCCATCCATCCTCTCTATTAATATTGGGGTGCTTTTTAATTTCAATAGCCTCGCGGATCATTCTAGGAATATATCGGTGTTCTTTGGCGAGTATCTGTGGTTTATCAAACCTTAGGTAATGGTTGGTGCCTTTTTGCGCGTGTTCACATACAGCTGACTTTGTTGAGCGTTGGTGTTTTATGTCAGCTATGTGTTTTTTGACCCGAGGGTCAATGCTTCGCTTGGTTTGACCAATATAATATATGAGAGCCCACAGTCACAGTCTATTTTGTAGACCCCTGCATCTTGTAGAGGTATTTTGCACTTGACAGATGTTAAAAATTGACTTATCTTCGTTGGCGGCTTGTAGTATGTGTTGATTGAAGCTCGCTTCATATCCATATAATTTCTTCAATACCAATAATTCATTATGATTCGGATATTTTGAGATAACTTATACTTCAAACTATGTGACAACTACCATCATGAGTCACACCGCGAACATGGCTGCTGCAAAGCAGCCGAAACGTCGGTTTAAAAAGTAATAATCTATATATATAAAATATAAAATAAAAAAAATAATATCAATAAAATTAAGCTTATTAAATTAAGAATGGTAAAAGTGCGGTAAAAATTGTGTCGGTTCTTACTTTATATTTTTTATTTATTTTTATTCATCCACCCAACCTATATAATAGTAACTGATTTGACTATTAAATTGTATGACGTCACGAAATTTTTTTTCATACAATTTACCTTATAACTTCTCATTGTAATTTAATAAAAAGTAACTAATTTGACTAGTCAGTAGAATACCCAATTGCGGCTTCGTGGTAGTTTGACCAAATATGAGCACAATATTAAATAAATAATAAGTGAAAAATTAACATACCGTTTTTTTTTGTATTATTACCGATACTGATCAACGCAAAGTTCCGAGAGTTAATTTTGTTACACCTTATATAAATAAGATAAGAAACACAGAATTTTTGGTAAACAGAAAAACAATTACAAATTAAGTTATTAACTTAACATTTTATTGTATTACTAACTAAATTTTCTTCTTAATGGCTTGTAGGTTAGGGCAGCAATCTGTATCAGTATTAGTAGCGAAATCCCTTTTTGGGGTTCCGTAGCCAAATGGCAAAAACGGAACCCTTATAGATTCTTCATGTCTGTCTGTCTGTCTGTCCGTCCGTATGTCACAGCCACTTTTCTCCGAAACTATAAGGCCTATTCTGTTGAAACTTGGTAGTAGATGTATTTTATAAACCGCATTAAAAATTTTACACGAAAATTGGAAAAAAAAACAATAAATTTTGGGGGTCCTTGGAATTGAAAGTCAAAATATTTTGTTTCATCTAACCCATTCCTGTGGGGTACCTGTAGATAGGTCTTCAAAAATGTTATTGAGGTTTCTAACATAATTTTTTTCTAAACTGAATAGTTTGCGCGAGAGACATTTCCAAAGTGGAAAAATGTGTGTGCTCCCTCCCCCCCCCCCCCCCCCCTCTAACTTCTAAAATAAGAGAATGATAAATCTAAAAACAATATATGATTTACATTGCCATGTAAACTTCCAACCCAAATTGGTTTGAACGACGAGATCTAGAAAGTAGTTTTTTTTTATTAAGTCATAAACCACAATTTTCGCCTTTCATTCCATTAACTCAAAAAAATTAAAAAACATTAATGGACTACTAGAAGTTTTATATTATGTTACTTGCTGCTACGGAACCCTTCATGGGCGAGTCCGAATCGCACTTGGCCGGTTTTTAATGTTTTACTGAACGCAATTCTGATATCCACACAGGCATAATCTTACGCAAAAGCTAGGACCACGCCTAGGACATTATATAGGCACATTTAGATAAGATCAGTGTAAGTAGCACATAACCCACTTATCAATAGGTATTTTGTGACTATTTGTGTCAGGTGTCATCCATTTTGTTATATAACTCTCTGTTATTGACTTTAGTGGGGTAATGGGGCCAATCGTTATCTATTGTTTTTAACTGGCTGGTCAGTGTTTTTGTTGAATGGGAATTTACAGATTTATTGCTGCGTACAATTTTCAGTCTTGTCTAAGTGTAATAAGGTTGATTTTCACTAAGTTTATGATGACTCTTGGTCTATCTTAAATCTGTTTTTGTTGAACCTGTGACATCATTTACATATTAAATCTATTTGTAAGTAAGGTACGACCATGTACGACTGATTAGCGTGTAGGTGGTAAATAACTTAAACTATCGCACAGAGGAATATATAATCTCTTGAATAACTATCTCTTGCTCGTATACCACAAATTATGGGAATGCTAGATATAGTAATGATGTAGGTATTTCAACTGCCTGACCAGTGTGTATGCCGAGCTCAACTGCGAACTGGTAGACACTTGCTGGCAAAAGGACTAGGTATATTCTTGTGAAGGATTTCCTTTTAGAGATTGGGGACATCAGACGGCAACCAAAGAGCGAAGAGTGGCCCTAGGGACACACACTGATGATGATAAAAATTAAATTAATCATTCATAATATTTTGTCACATTATATTTTTGTACCTTAATATATATAAATGTGGCAATTTAAGAAGACTATTAAACATTTGTTAATACTCAATCACGATCAAAAGCCGGAACTGGCTGAAATTTGATGCAGTGAGTTTCCAGTAACACATTGGCTTTTTCCCCTGGAATAAATTCCCATAAGTTGCGCAAATGGGATCAGAATTCGACGAGGGCACTGCTGGTAGTCAATAAATGGCTTGACCCGCTTGAAGACGAAGTTATAAGCGTGGTTATGAGTCTTTATCTTATTTTTCTTGAGGTTTTAGTAGACTAGCCCGGGATTACCAAATCGTCAAATGTCGTCTGTGTTCCCGAAATAATGGTAATAGATCTAGGTCTAATTACCACATACTTTCTCGGTAACTAAGGGAATGCGTCATTTAGCACATTATTTGACTCCGCAATCAAATCGAATATCAAGTTTCGAGTAAATAGGTCCTTATTTGAGTTAAGTTGGAAACAAATTCGCACAAACTTGAGATTGAATATACCCTTGTCATTGTCAAATACCATCTGGGATTGTATTCATCAATGTTCAATATTTGTTCTTGAAAGGCAATAATATATTAGAAAAGACAGACAGTTTTTTTTTTATATAGAGCACGTCAATTTGGCATTGCCTGATGGTAAGCTATAGGCAAAATCTCGGCAAGAGGGCCATTATAAACACGTGCCATTTTAACAATGGTGGCACTCAGCTTGACGGCATCATCGGATGCTCTGCATCACGCCCCGCTTAAAGGTTATAATTATTGCACTTCATGTGTAGACTGGTATAGCCCGTCAAGAAAGTCGTGAAAATTGAGGGTGGCGCTGCTGCGCTTAATCTGGTATCCCTGTCATACTATAACTAAACATACTTGATCGGTTAAAATCAGTTAAAATACCAAACTGCTCAAAAGGAGATAGGTGAGTACATTGAGGCATTAAATAGCCTAGTGGACTCATGTCATAGTAATGAAGCAAGATTTCATTCACTGGAAAACCTGTATAGGCAAAAATTTGATGACTGTGACAAATCCTTGCCATTCTCCACCCCCCCCTGTCAGTGACACCATACGGGTTCTCTCTACTTGTACCAGTACTCCAGACTCTGCATGTGATTTTAATGTCAACATTAAGCCGCCTAGTAATACAATGGTATTTTCTGACAGTGTGGGTCGCAATATGGGCTCAATGTTTAGTCGTCATTTGAAGAACTGTATGCATCATTGCATGCCCAATGCGACCTACTCTCAAATTATAGACAAAATTGTGTCTTCTAAATATAACAGTAGTTCCACTATTGTGTTGCTGGTGGGTGAAGGTAATGGAGTAGGCAAGAAAGAATTAATGTACGGTATAGACTGCCTGAGTAAATTAAAAGTATTTAAAATAATATTATGTGCATTCCCATATGTGTCGTACCAGTCTGCATGTTACAATAGAAATATACATTACATGAATAATTTTATTCATACCTTGACTTGTCGTCATAGTGACACTTTTATATTTTTTGACACTAATAATTTTATTAGTAGTTATTGTTTTAAGACCAAAGATAATATTTATCTTACAAAATATGACAAACATAAAATTGCTACATTGGTGGCAAATAATATTAACTTTTGGACGAGTTTACATTGTAAACAAGTGAACGACCCAATACATACAGATTTGCCAGGTACTTGTAGTAGTATTTCTGTATTTTTACCAGATAGTTGTACTGATTTAAACTAAATAATCAGACAACAGGAATGCCAGAGCTAAAGATAGTTCATCAAAACTTGCAAGGCCTTCCTGGCAAAGAATTAGTAGTTGAGTTATTCCTACAGGAATTAAATGTAGATATTTTGTGTTTAACTGAGCACTGGCTAAAGGAGACTGAGATGATTTTCAGTATAGATAATTATACAATTGTAAGTTGCTTTAACAGGAAGTCTGCTGAAAGAGGTGGCTCCATGGTCTTAATAAAAAATGGTCTCCGCAGTAAAGAGCGGATTGACATTGTTAGACTTTCTGTTGAGCGCTGTGCTGAGGTGGCCTGTGCCGAGCTTGATAATTGTGTAGTAGTATGCGTATACAGTCCACCAAGGAGTGACTTTGGAACTTTAATTGGGGTCATGGACAAAGTTCTTGGGATAGCATCAAGTAATAATAAGAATATAATTGTATGCGGCGACTTCAATGTAAACATCTTGGAACATTGTAAGAGAAGTACTCAATTTTTAAACATGTTCAAGAGCTATAATCTTGAAAATATTTTCTGTGAACCAACCAGAATCACTGCTGAGACTGGCAGTTGTCTAGATAATTTTTTTTGTGATTGTGTATACTCAAATAAGTCTGTAATTAGTAAGTTGCCCTCAGATCACCGGGGTCAAATAGTATCCTTTCCTATAGGTAATAATAGTAGACATAAAGAGAAAATTATGTGTAGGCCCATAACTTTTAATAAGATTAAAGAATTTAAAGACTTGTTAGAGAATAAGCTCAATTCAATAGCTTACTTAGGTAATAATCCTGAGGTTCATTATAATAGTTTATTTAATAAATTAACAGACGCCTTTTCACACACATTTAAACAAAAAATTCAAAAACTTAGTACGAAATCTAAATTCTGTGAATGGGCTACTGTAGGTATATATAAAAGTAGACGAACGCTATTTGATTTATACGCCCAAAAACAGTACAGATTCGACAATAGTTTCACTGAATATGTTAAAAATTACTCAAAGTTATTCAAAAAGGTATGTAGACAAGCAAAGGCCATTCACATTAAAAGAAAGATAATTGAGGCTCCTAACAAAATGAAAGAAACTTGGAAAGTTATTCACAAAGAGTCTGGTAGATGTAAATTGAGGGATAGTGTTCCTAAAATTAAAGTAGGAAACAAGGATATAACCTCCCCAAAAGATGTCGTAAATGCTTTTGAAGACTATTTCACCAATATTCCAGTTCAACTCACTTCCTCTATTAATTCAAGCGCTCACAGTGCTGTTGCCCTAGTTGAGAGTAATATTAGTTCTTCTAAATTTAACTTCCAACACATTGATCCTAATGACATATTAAAAGCATTTAAAAATCTCAAAATCAAAATGTCTAAAGATTACTGGGGCATGTCAGTTAGTTTAATTAGTCATGTAATTAATATCATTGCACCTGATTTAGCACTAATATTTAATGAATGTGTAGATGAAGGCACGTTTCCTACCTTAATGAAACACAGTAAAATTATACCATTATTTAAGAAGGGATCTAAGTCAGAACTTGGAAACTATCGCCCCATCTCTATTTTGCCGGCTCTGAGTAAGGTGTTTGAGAAAGTGATGCTCAATCAAATGCAACTATACTTCAATACCAACAATCTTTTCCATAGCCAACAATATGGCTTTACTGGTGGAAAATCTACCACTGATGCGGGAGTTAGCCTAGTTAACCTAATCTACGACGCTTGGGAGGGATCACAGGATGCTATTGGGGTATTCTGTGATCTATCTAAAGCATTTGATTGCGTTGACCATCAGACACTTTTGCTCAAGTTACGTCGGTACGGTTTTGGCAACAAATCTATAGAACTATTAGAATCTTACTTAACAGATAGGCTGCAGACTGTTGATGTAAATAACGTTAAGTCAAATGGGTCAAACGTCAAGATAGGCGTACCCCAAGGATCAATCTTAGGACCTTTTCTCTTTTTGGTTTATGTCAATGACCTACCTTATATGATCGAGGCACACGCCGGAATAGTATTGTTTGCAGATGATACATCGCTGATATTCAAAGTAGATCGTAATAGTACAGATGCGAATAATGTAAATAATATCTTAAACGTAATTTCAAATTGGTTTTCTGCAAACAACCTATTGTTGAATACAGAAAAAACCAAATGCATTAAGTTAACACTGCCTAATGTGAGGCAAGCTCAGATTGATATCGTGCTGGGGGCGCAAAGGTTAGAATTTGTAAATAGCACTACTTTTCTGGGAATCACAATAGATTCGAAATTGCAATGGGATCACCATATCACTGCTTTGGCCAATAAACTCAGCTCTGCTGCTTTTGCTGTCAGACGGATCAGGCAGTTGACTGACGTAGATACTGCTAGACTGGTGTACTTTAGTTACTTTCATAGCTTGATGTCCTATGGAATACTACTTTGGGGGAATGCCGCAGACTTAGAAACTATCTTTATATTACAAAAAAGGGCAGTACGTGCCATTTACTGTTTAGGTAAGAGAGATTCTCTTAGGGAACGATTTAAAGATATTAACATTTTAACTGTAGCTTCCCAATATATACTCGAAAATATACTGTATGTCAGAAAAAATATATCTAATTTTACAAAAGTAAGTGACATTACAGACAGAAATCTGCGCAATAAAAATAAACTGCTCCTTCCATGCTATCGGCTTTGCAGAGTTAGTGATTCTTTTAGGGGGGATTGTATACGTTTTTATAATAAATTGCCTGAATCAGTCCTTGGTATGCCTGACAATAAATTTAAAACCTTTGTAAAGACCACCTTATGTAAAAAAGCATACTATAGGACAGATGATTACCTTAAAGACAAAAATGTCTGGCTTGAGCATGGTGCAGGCCCCTCCTAAATTGCTTTGCTGTAACTACGGCATAATGTTTAAATAGGAACGCGAACTTCTTTTTTTATTTATTTTTGTTAACTTAGGTTAATTATTTTATTATAAGTTTTTTTTTATATACTTTAATTATCTTGACACGAGACATATGTACATTCGTCCATATTTAGTCTTAAGAACTTACTTTTTTTTTTTTTTGTAAATTGACGTCCAGAAAATGCTACAGTGGAGTTTGTTGCGCCGTTTCTTCTCCACTGGTGCCTAGGAAGCGGTGGTAAACTTAGTTTTAAGCAGAATTTGACGTCAAAAAGCTGTAGTAGTGCTACATAATTTTGAATAAATACCTTGAGTTTGAGTTTGAGTTTGAGGTTGCTTTTTATGGTATGATTTCATTACGATATAGTAGGATAGTAGGTGAATAAAAGTGAAAAAAAAATACGGCAATTATTTCATTCGCTTTATTTAGGCACTAATGGCGCAAACTTTAGAGATAAATCAAACTTCAAGCTAGAAAATTATATATACTTATTTACAGAATAGTCGTTATATCCTTTTTAAATGGTTGTAGGGCTTGCAATAACATTTAGATATTATTTTTTGCAAATAAAACTTTAACAACTAATCGAAATCAACGAGTGCGGAGTGATTGAGTTTTGAAGTCATGGTTGTCAAATCACTCAGGTGGCAGACAAGCACACGGGATTTAGAAGCACAGACATTATGTTAAATTTGGTGCGCGTGATCCGAAGCCTCCATTCGATGCAACCTGTACAACGCTAACGGCAATGCTTCACTCTCTTACTCAGCACATGGGAGTAGCTACCACTTACTGCAATTAACGGGCGTGGCGGGAGCAGCCCTATAGAGACCTGCGCGAAGACTCGCCACGGGTCCCTGTGACTAGCAGCGGATATAGAGGTTAGATGAGGACACCCAAGAGGGCCATCTTAAACCCGTATATAGCTCAAAGTTAACTGGGGTGTGAGGGAAATGCCGTTAACCTTACACCCCGATAAACGAGTCAAGGACATGTCGTGTCGGACGTTATTAGGATATGCCTCGGGACACTATTTTAAATCCAAGCTGCGAGATAAACGAATTGTTTGGCCTGGCGCGCGCAGATTGTTTTGTAATAATCTATGTTTGGTGACTTTGAGCTCGTCCACCACCGCTCTGGTCACAGAATCGCTTACTCAGTGGTACACTTTAACTTTATTAGACCCACGGTACCACCAGGAGTGTGGCCATGGGTACCGTGGGTGTGAAATGTGTTTTCAGCATATTTTAGGTCCAAGAAACATGTCCCGAGCAATACCTTACCCAAAGCCTACCTGTCTCATGAACCGTGATAGCTAGACAGTCGATTTTTTTACAGACGTTGTAAAGTATTAAACAATGAAAACAAAAGATGTAGGTACAGTACGTATTATAATATAATATAATTATAATCTTTTAGAACATTAACTTATTGGAGTGAGTATTGAACACCCAAAATGCTGCTCGAAACTCCTGCGTAATTTATCCGCGATAGTTTCTGACTCACTGGATATATCATCACATACTGAAATGATATGTCTTGAAATGTGCTTTTGAAAATCTGAAACAAATAAAAACGTACGGTACTGGATAAATACAGCTGTATATACCGTGTAATTTTTTAGCAGTCCAAAGGGCCTCAGTGGTTAATACAAAATGGATCAAGAATGTTCAAAAACGTCAAAGTGTCGTACTACGATTTCTTAAAATCGTAGGTTTAATGACTCAGCCACAACAAATGAAAACAATGCTTTGAAAAATAAAATGTTCACTTAATACACATAATTTATAATAGATTACACTTCCCATACCGTGTTTAACATTAAAATATATGTACGTACCGGCTTATTTAGCTGTTTGGCCATAAATATCCTCCAAATCAGAAACCAGCTTGCCGGTTTGAAATCCCGCCCGGTATCATACTATATCACTGAAATACTTTGAATACGACATGTCTCTCACAACTAATACACACATTGCTATTAATTTTTACACTTTATATTGTTACTAGACGTAAATAAATTAAATGAACGCAAAAGATATACGAAACATATCCACAACAAAACAAGGAATGACAGCTGAAAACTCAGTTTGACAGTTATTGAGTGTTGCAAATACAATGAAAAATATTAGTTCCTTCAACATTAATTTCACGACTTTCTTGACGCACTATATAGTTATCTCTTTCTGTGTCATTCATGTTTGATATACAGACAGATAGACAAATAGAAGTGATATTAATGAATCCGTTTTTTCCTTTTTAGTTATGGAGACCTAAAAATAAGTAAAAATAATCTCAGTAATTGAACAAAAAAAAAACATTTTTAATAGATACTATTTTGTTTTATTCGGTATTATTATTTAGTTCTTGACTACAAAGTCACAATATGATCTTAATGTTATGATATTACGATGAAGTCAAACTGTTTTATTGATTTAAATTGCATTATTGTCAGAACGAAATATCAGAACAATGAGTCAACAGGAAGGGGGAAATCAAGGTATTAAAATAAGATCATTTTGAATACTTTGTTCGTCAAGATCGATCTGATGCTGCCAGTACACCTACACTGGCCCTAGATTCTGCTAAAGCTAAACCATTGTTGCTGTAGTAACTGCAAAAAATGACGTTAAATTTCAGACTTTATTTTTATATAGCTAAAGTCCAAAATGAAATTGAAACAGGTTCATTACACTCTTTCAATTACTCTGCAAAAAGACATTTAATTTTGAACTTTAAACGCATCGCTTTGAAGTCTATTATTTAATTCCGTTTTTTTTGCAGTGGCAGTAGCGCAATCCAGGCTCTGATCTCGGCCTTTTAGCTTAAAACGTTGATTCCTGTGTATTTTCAAATATCATGGTTTTTCAGATCGTCTGCGGCATAGGAGGTTTGGTTCTTGGTGCCGTAGGCTGGCTGGAAGAAAGGCACAAGCCCTTGTTGGGGCTCGGTGTACCGGCAGGAGCCATCACTGTGTTAGCTGCAGGTACCTACCTATTATTAATAGAACAGAACTTAAAAGTGCAACCACTTTCTTTTTTGTTGACTGTACAGTTAAAGGAAAAATAATGGTGTCTAAAATTGGTTTTGACTGATTTTGAGTATCATTTTTTAAAACATTTCAAAGCAAATTCGATGCCATCAGGAAAAATGAATTACTCAGGTGGGGCCTGATGTAGGTAATCGAATTGTAGCATAATAAGGGCTGGTTTGACCAAACGCGAGTAACGTTTATTCCTAGAATAAACAGCCAATCACGTTCCAAAAAGGCTGAAAAGCCGAAAGAGCTTCTGGGCGTGCGTTGCACCCGCCGATGGCGATCCCACCCCGGCCAGGGTGGATCAATGGAGAGCGCGGAGCTCGCCACCAACCCCTTTCGTTCCACTGTCGGAGAGTTTGCCACCTGGGCACGACCTCTCCTGGATCAGGTAAAAGTCTCTAAATAGACTTCGGACATAGGTCGGTCGAAGCAAGGAGAATCGGTCAAGATGGGGTTTCTCAGACGGCGCGGACCTGCGGTGTGAGAGTGGAGTTGCTCCACAGACTATGTCCCACCTGCTGACATGTGCTGCATGCCCGTCCACTTGTACAGCGGAGGAACTTTTGAGCGCCTCCAAAAATGCAATCCAGGTGGCGGCACACTGGGAACATAGAATCTGAGAGTTGCCTTCGATTCGACAGAAGAAGAAAGCCAATACGTGGGTGATATTGCCTGTTTATTCTAGGAATAAACTTTACTCACGTCTTTTCGAATGTACCATAAATGCTATAAAATTTCATTCCACTTTCAAAGCTAAATATTTTTGCATAGGTAGTGTTTATTTTCGTGTTAGTGTTACTTAAGTAATGTTAAGTAACTTTTCACCCATCACACCCAGTCACCTTAATATTTTTGATATCGTATTTCATTTCCTACAAATCGAACAAAATAAAACTCTTTGCTTTTGACACATTTGAACTCACAATCCCGTCATACAAATCTATACATAAAAAATTACTTGTCCCGACTGATTGACTGACTGATTCATCAACTAAACCGCTGGACCTATAAACTTGAAATTTTGACAGTAGATGCATTTTACGATCTAAGCATCCACTAAGAAAGGATTTTTGGGTATTCTGCTACTAAAGGGGTGAAATAAGGGATGGAAGTTTCTATGAATCATTTTCAGAGCTAGATGCACTAAATTTCATAAACCTGTGTCTTTAGAAAAATAAATGAAGCCCTCATTCAGCGTTTTTCTAAATTTAACTACTAAGATGGTAAAATAGGTGATAAACGTTTGTATGGAAAGTTCGTCATTTAGATCACCATGAATTAAGGAATAGGAAATTTTCCCGGGCGAAGCTAGTCGATGTATATATATATATAGCTCATAGTGTGTACGTTTAACGACAATGACGTAGGTAGTGTTTGAAGGTGCGAACCCATTTCTAAATCGAATTATTACGTCAGCAACAAGGGTTAATAAAGTTTGTACGAACAACAGTAACAAAAGATTTGATATTGATTTGTTTGCGGGTTTGAACTGCGGGTCCAATACACTTTCTATTAATGTGTTTATAATACTAAGTATCTACTTAGTTGAAGGGCTTTTTATAAAAGTACAGTCAAGTAATATCCAAAATGATAGATGAAAGCTGGACAATAGACATATATCTCCTTTATTTTTGCTGCTTGAAATAAATTAATTCATATACCCAGTATATAACTAGACTGTGGTAGCTCTCTTGACCTTCGCAATAAGTCATATTTGCAACATGATATTTTCTAAAGTTTACGTGAATGTCTCTCATTGAATTATTTCAATAGTTTGATATTTTATTTGTAAGATAATAATATTTTTCACTACTGCTTTTATTTTAATCTAAATAAATAAATCAAGTCGAGGGTCTCTTCAGTTTCACCATTTAAATTCCGACTCTATCATTAGATTAGCTCCATAATGTTAAACTAATATTAGCCTACCATTAAAACTACATTTTGATATACAAAAACAGCAAAATATTTGTGAATAAAACCGTTACGAAGCAAATATGAATCTGTTTTGAATAATAGGTTCCGAAATCGAATTGCAAAATTGAATTTCCCTCGAAACCAAGTTACCTAAATCACGGGACTTTGTAATATGGAGCCACATTCATCTTTGGCTTATATTGGTATTATATAGATTTCAAACCTTGCAGCTTTTTGATATTATACTGCTGAAGTTAAGACGCATACCTTATTTGGCCCACTTGATTATCACGTCGGCCGTAAGCTTATTTCATTTCGTTCAGTATTGTTTTTTTTTAAGTTTTTCATTCTCTCACAAGTTCAAAGAACCACCTACTGTTCTGATGCAGGTCAGAGCTATGGGTTGACTGATCAGTGATCTGTGCACCGGAGGTTTTAACCAAGCACCCCAGGATTCGTTCACCGTTTTTCGTTTCAAAATTTTAATTTCATCACGGCTTTTGTAAAAACGAGAACGCAAAGCGGGTTTCCGTTTTTTACTCTTTATACTTAATTATAGCTCTAGTTACTTCCTTCTAACTCATCCATTTGTAATGAATGCTAAGAAATAATGGGTCATTTGAACTGAAAAACGCAACTTTAAACAGGCTGTAGGTAAGTATATTGCAACTCATTACCCCAGCGTCTCTAGCCTTATTGTGTACTGAAACGTACTTTCACGACCTCCTTAGTATTCAAAGCGTGTTGCCAGTTGGCATTTAAGTATAACTTCCAATTAGCAAGTTTTCAGCTTAAGTTAGTTAACTTACTACAGTTAGGTTAGTAGTTAATTTTCTATCTTGATCTGATGAAATTCTTTTAAGGCCTTCAAAGGTGAATTTGGACATTTAGAAAGAAGAAGAAAGAAAGAACAGAAATAGGTACATTTATTCTGAAATGCTGCAGAACACAAGCCTTATAGAGCAGTAATTTTAAAAATAACACAGCAAGCTTACAACCACAAACCATCTTAAAACCAAAATCATTATAAGATTTTTTGTTTAGCCTTCTAATTGCTTCAAATTTTTCAGTCCATGGCTCGGGAAATTCTCAGTACCAATTTCGAAAAGAGGCATAAGAAAGATTCACTCGCTGTTTTGTATATCCTTAGATACATTTTGGAAGGTGTAGGCAGAGGTGTAGCATATCTATTCTTTACGTAGAATTGAAAAGCATTACTAAGACACGTTTGCCTCTCCTTCTACAAAACACTGATCGACAAAGCAAATCTTACATAAGTTATAAAAAAGTCGGATAGTTTGGTAATATTTTTTATATTTAATTTTTATTAAAAAACAATTAAATGACTTACTTTACATCGCTAATGGCCGGTTCGACCAAACGCGAGTAAAGTTTATTCCTCGAATTAACAGCCAATATGTGGGTGATATTGCCTGATTATTCTAGGAATAAAATTTACTCGCATTGGGTCAAATGTAGTTTATGTATGTTTTATTATATAGAATAGCCTGCATTTAACTTTTGACATAGATTACAAATCATAAAATTACATGCTCTTTTGCACGCTAAGTTCAAAAACTGTAACAATTAATGTCACAAGAGATTGCTACTAGGTAGGTATAAATAAACATTTAGTGGTAAAGAAACCCAACCCACGACGACAGCCACCCCTTTCATTATGAGATGAGAATAAAGCTTGTTCGGAAGCCGCATTAGCGCGGGACTCCTTATCCCCTAGCTCTCATTTAAGGTTTAATTATCTACGATAGAGTAATTGCATGTCGAGAAGCCATTGAAGGCAACAGAATATAACTTTTGCTTCTTGACCTCCATATCACTTGACCGTTTTAGTGATTAGAAGCTTCTGACACAGAAACCCATTTTTTTACTTTTATCTGCCTGTTTTTCTATGTGTGTGAATTAGGTCAATTATGGAACTACTTGATCAATTTTGAAAGGCTTTTCACTGACAGATAGCTAATAATATAAGGTATCACATTAGCTACTTTTATTTTAGAAGAAGATTTAGAGCTCCGCACAAAAAAATTAAACCCCAAAGTAAGTTCGAACGAAGTCGCGGGCACAGCTGCTGCTCGTATTATTGTCTGACTACAAATATGGGCATCAATATATTTCTGCCCGACGCTACGAGAGTGGTATAAATCTGCCATATGTACCACTTCTGTGCTGCGGCAATAGATTTACAACTCATATCTGCATACGACTTTCTGCGCCCATGACTATTTATAACTCAGTATCACACTATATTGTCTAAACGGAATTAGGACACCGTTAGAATATCCAGTTATAAAAGTCAATATTTGGTCAAACTGCCACGTGCTCGAATTTGTTGCAAGTAATCGTTTTGTCGATCGATTGTTTCTAGGGATTGACGGAATAGAAGTCTTTTTGTGTGGAAATCCCATCGGATTCAGCTCGGGCTGACTGAAATCACACTCCATCTCGGATCTTCAGATGTTGGGGTGTAATAAAGCATTTCCCTCGCACCCCGGATAACTCAGACCCATATCTGTGTTCGAGGTGGCCCCCTCGGGCGTTCCTGTAATTCCTCCGGAATCGGGTGGTGGTCATCACGCCACTGGCACCACCCAGGCCTGAACGAATAGAAGTCCTCATTAACAGACACGACAAAACCAATTATGCTCTGTCACTACTAGAGGAAAACCTATGCTAGGGTCTCATTTGTCAATCAGTACGTGTGCACCTCTTGCATGTGAGGTAGACTTAGACCTAGAAGATCTTGGTAGAATCCAGTAGAAAGTTCAAAAAGTAGTCAACGAAAAATTTTAATTTATTGAACACTGTAGCTCCTAACTGGGATCCTCCTCTATAGTAGTGGAACTAAATCCAAAATCATTAATATTTCAATTATCTTTCAGCAACTTCAATCTATTACAGTCGAGGTTTCGGTGGCTGGGTGTCTGCCCGGTCGAGGACCTCGTATCTCTGGGGGGCTCCATGGCGAGCATTGGGCCCTTCTCCATGCGCTGCGGTGCCATTGACTGTGTTATGGACAGCAGCGATCGCTGCCCATATAGCGATGCTAGTATTCTGTGTGCGGTCTTTGATGAATATTGGGTGAGTACTATTACTGAGGGAATAATTACCTTCTAACTTTTTTGAAAAAGTAAAGTAAAGTTTGTTGACCGAGTTTAGCTTGCGAGCAGTTTGGACCGGTTACTTAGGGGTTGTGAACATTTTTCACAATGCAGCGAAACCGACTGCAGCGCCACGTAGTGTCCACGTGAACCTTTATTTTTGTTACACAACAATCACTACTTTTATTACGATATTCACTGCAAACTTTATTCTCAAACTATCTGGCACGGCCTATAATAGCTCCGGAGTACTGAGGGACGAGGTTACAAGAGAAAAAAAGAGCATTAGCTGAGAGCGAGTGAGATTTCCGCCGAGAGCGCTAGCAGTCTCATACTCAGCTCATGCTGTTTTTCTTTCTCTTTATACCTACCACAAGCAACCAGTATTCGTAACTATTGGGTATTGTACTGATTAGTCAAATTAGTTAATTTTACTAAACGTAAAAAGGCTAAATTATAAGAAAACTTGCATGATTTTTTTAGTGATGTCATAAAATTTAAGAGTCAAATCATTTACTATTAGGTATAGGTTGGGTGGATTATTAAAAGTAAATAAAATCGATGAAATAAGAACCAACGCAACTTTTACCTCTATTTTACCATTCTTAATTTAATAATGGCACCTCTGCCTACCCCTTTGGGGAATACAGGCGTGAGTTTATGTTATGTTTTAATTTAATAAGAGATAATTTAATGAAAAAACAACAAAATACTCAATACAAGTTATAACAATGCTTTCGATACCAAATAACTTTTTTTACCGATTTCAAAAAAGAGGAGGTTCTCAATAATTCGTCTGTACCTACGTATATTTTTTTTTTAATAGATGCGGTAGCACAACTTGCCTCGGTGTTGCCAGCGCACAGCTTCCGATGTCCATCATGACCTTGGCAGCAGCCGTCTACATGCTTCAATTGGACTTGAGGTTCGATGCCTCGTTGTCACCTCCGCCTAGGCAGTCTGATACGCATATATGTACTGCTGTGTCAATGGTATGTATATAGACCGATATATAAACCGATAACACAGTAAATATTAAAATATCGACGACTCTTCACATTTAGCTGAACCTCTATCACTTATATATATTATATATATATTCTTAATATCTCAGACTAATTTATCTCAGATTGTTTAATTATTCTTTTAGAATGAGTAGGTACTAACTTGACAAATTAAAAAAAGTATATTCAGGGAAAATCTACATTTAGGGATTTCAAATTTACGCGAGAGATAGCGTTCACCTCGTTGACGAAAGGATGCGTATCCTAAATTCCTAACTGTGAAGCAGATAGACTTTATCTCGCTAAAATATACGAAACGAGATTATTCAAATATTTGAATTCACATAGACGAATGGTATGATCTCCCTTATCATATCGTCCAGAAAAAGCCTATACGAGTATAAGGCATCCAAGGAGAAAAATCACCGTCCCGTGAAATTTACCCTAAAAAAAGTTACAATTGACAGCCTCTGTGGCGTAGCGGTAGTGAAAGCGACTGCTACGTAGGAGGCGCGGGTTCGATCCCCGCTCAGTGCAAATATTTGTATACATGAATATGGTATTATGCTATTTGCATTGCTGTGGGTGTTTTTATGTAGGTATAATATGTACCTATGTATTTACAAAAAATTGTATCTAAGTATGTTTAACCGCATTCTAGATTCCTTAACACAAGCTAATTAAGCTATGCTTACCATGGAGATAGCGTTGTGTACAATGTTGTGGAATATTTATTCATTTATTTATTTAAGC
Organism: Eilema sororculum; assembly: GCA_914829495.1. Taxonomy (NCBI): domain Eukaryota; kingdom Metazoa; phylum Arthropoda; class Insecta; order Lepidoptera; family Erebidae; genus Eilema; species Eilema sororculum. Next base: position 5,462,650 of record OU618545.1, on the reverse strand, counting down.
CAAAAACCCCCACTTACATACATACATTCCTGAAAGTTACACAGTTGGTCATACAATCAATAAATCCTTCCAGGAATATATTAAACAAATGAATTGTAGCGCTAAAGAAACCTTCCAAATGAAAGTTTGGCTTAAATGAGCTACTTGAGAGTTGAGTTTACCCAAGCCAATAAAATAGTTCGGCAACTGGTAACTTCGGCCATAGTTTGACTAGAATATTTGAGTTGTTTTGCAGTTGTGTTATTCAGAGATGACGATATACAATATACGTATGTGTACTTACAAGTTTCGATCGAAAAATGAGTAAAAGTCAGGCTTTTATCTATTTTGTATTGTGCTCCTTCATTACACATACAACTGACAGTTTTATACCTATAGAATAGATACCTACTTAAAATATCATTTGCTTTTATACAATAAGCCATTACCCACGGCTCCGCTCGCGTAGATGTATGTTATCACGTTCAAACAAGTAGCCTATATTCTTTCCCAAGGTTAAATTTATCTCTACCGCAAATTTCATCAAAAATCATTCAATGGTTTTGGCGTGAAAGTGTAATAGAAGACAGACACACAGAGTTACTTTGGCATTTATAATATAAGTAGATATTTAAACTACACTAAGATATCTCCTCTTCTCTAGTTTAAAAATTCTTGCCTGCAGGTACTTAACTACTTCTGTTAAATGTACAAACTGTACAAGTTCCTATATTGTATGTCTATGTATCTATATTGTACTACATGTGTTACCAGTAGAGTGTATTATATTACATCACTAATTGCGTCAAGCGCCTGAGTTTCGTTCAATTAAACATTATCATAGGTAAATGGGCCGCTCGATATTGATTGCGTATCACGTCAAATTTATCTTTTTTTGTTAAGCTGAGGAGTCGATTGCTGGGAAGCTTTTTAATGTTGGAAAATATGATAGGCTTGTCCGTTTGTCCGTTCGTAATCGTATAGAAATGTACTGCAGAAAATAAATAAATAAATAAATATTCCACAACATTCTACATAACGCTTTCTAGACTCATGGCTAGCTTGTGTTATGGAATCTAGAATGCGGATAAACATACTTAGATACTTTTTTTTGTAAATACATACCTACATATATTATACATAGAAACATCTAGACTAATGCGCGCTCACTATCGCCACGCCACGGATAAAAAACCATACCTACATTTGCACGGTGTAAAAAAACCTATAACTTGGACTGCAGTGAGATCACCCTTGATTTTGTGTAGCCGCAAATATTTTTAATCACTTATCGGTATATCAATAGGTACGTCTTTTTGCTTCTCATTACGGGATGAAATCAGCGTACCTATACGAGTATAAAAAGTTAATAAAGCTATAAGTTCGGTCAATCAATTACTTACAAAATTTTGATTAAAAACTGTGATTAGAATTTCATCTTTATTATTATCGTTCTGCCTCTGTTGCGTGGCGGTAGTGAACGCGACTGCTACGCAGGAGGCGCGGGGTCGATCCCCGCTCAGTGCAAATATTTGTATGCATGAATTTGCATTGGTCTGGGTGTTTTCTATGTATAATATGTATGTATTTACAAAAGAAAGTCTCTGAAGTACGTTTATCCGCATTCTAGATTCCATAACACAAGCTAATTAAGCTTACCATGGATCTAGATAGCGTTGTGTAGAATGTTGTGGAATATTTATCTATATATTTATAATATACAGACTAACAAACTGTTTCCAAATCTTTCCACAAAACTAACATTACTTACTTCCCTCTAAGCAACAGCTTTAATTCAGCAGGAGCGTTAATGTGTAATGTAATGAAGTAAAATTATAATTGATCATTGCAGGCAGGCATTGTGTTCATACACATACTCGTAGCAACTTAACGTACAGTCAGCGTCATATATATCTTGACGACGAAGTCTCAAAATGATCTTAAATCTCTCGTATTATGAGCAAATTAAACTGTTTTATTTATTTATATGGTACTAGCTTTTGCCCGCGGCTCCGCCCGCGTAGATGTCGGTTATCGCGACCAAACATAGCTTATGTCCTTTCTCATGGTCTAGTCTACCCCTATACCAAATTTCATCAAAGTCGATTCAGTGGTTTAGGCGTGAAAGCGTAACATACAGACAGAGCAAATCAAACTATTTTATTTATTTATATGGTGCTAGCTTTTGCCCGCGGCTCCGCCCGCGTGGATGTCGGTTATCGCGACCAAACATAGCTTTTGTCCTTTCTTATGGTCTAATCTACCTGTATACCAAATTTGATCAAAATTGGTTCAGTGGTTTAGGCGTGAAAACGTAACATACAGACAGACAGACAGAGTTACTTTCGCATTTATAATATTAGTATGGATTATTGTCCGAACTAAAGGTGTGTACCAAATATCTTTTTTTTTTTTTTTTTTTCGTGCGGAAATCCTCTCGGATACCCCCCCCTGTCGGAGCCGGAAGGGGAGGTTATGTCGGACTCGAACCGACTAAAACCGCACGCCGACTGCGGGTCTTGGTGCTAGGCCGGAGGTGAGGTTGTCAAAGACATATCCCTCGCACCCCGGCTGACCCAGGGCCATCCCTTACGGTCTGGCCCTCCTCAGGAGGGGGGACAACGGTGTCCCCAACTCTGTACCAAATATCAGAACAATTGGTCAACTGAAAGGGGGTAAAAAACAAATTAAGATCATTTTAAGCACTTTGTTCCTCAACATCTTTCTGATACTGACTGTATATACAACTGACGGTTTTATACCTTTATAGAATAGAGAATAATATATCATATTTTGCTTTTATTAAATAAGCTCTTACCCACGGCTCCGTTCGCGTAGATGTATATTATAGACTATATTAAACATTCCCAAGGTGGAGTATATTTTTTATTGGTAATTTACAGAATACATTATAATTATATACTAAAAAACTACTAATTACAAATAAAATAAAAGAAACCAATTAAAAACTAAAACTAAGACTAAAATTAAAACGCGTCGTAGAATTGCTCCGCATCGCATGCCTCTTGTGGCAACGTTCCCAGAAGACTGGCAGCATTGCCACGTTGTATGGCAATGCTTATTCTCTGACCTAAAAAGAGGCCAGCCCTCTGGTCACGAGAAGCGTCGACCATACGCTTCGCAATCTCTCTGAAGAGATTGCGAGCGCTCGGGCCCCAAGGCCCCAATGTTTCGACTCCAAACGGCACAAATTCATAGTCTCCAATGAGTTTGGAGTATTTGCGTCGTTTGAGAGCCTCTGCGGAAGCAGCTGCGGCACCGGCACAGCCAGCCGTGCCAGGTATGTGGGTAGGGGCAATGGTGTCGACGCACGTTGCGTCCCACACCAGGGCCCTACCCATTTTCCATGGCATTAACGACATACCATCCGGTCTCTTGCCATCGTCGCGCGCCAAACCGTTAGGTTCAAGCACGGCTGGCACACCGGCGGTGACAAGAGCACGGCGGATTATGTCGTTTAGGCTGGCGTGCCGTGGCATTCGCCCAGCGCTCCTGCAGCACGACAGGCCATGGTGTCCGAGTCGGTCAACTGCTTCTCCACAACGGCATCGATGCAGAGAAACACACGGCGCGCCTAATCGGAGGCATGTGGCGATGCGGAAAGTAGTGTCGTCTAACATAGTCCCTATGTTAGATGACGGAAGAGCTTGCAACCAAAGACCCGATTCCCACACTCCAACCGCCAGTAAACGGGCACGCTCAGCAGCATTAGAGCAAGTATTTAATAGATTCTGTCTAACTAAGCTGCAAAGCGGCCCGTCCCACTGACGCTGTGAGAAAAGGTTCCCTGGGAGATCCGTGTTTGGACATGCAATTTTCCAAGCATTCACTGCATCGGTCTTGCACAATACTTCCGAATTAACTAGTGTAGGTGCAAGAATTTTCCTAGTTAATTCTTCCGTACTGTGGACCGAAGACAGGAACGCTGGTAAGCTGACATCTGAAATTTTGCGAATACCGAGCCCACCTAAGCGAATCGGCAGAGACGCTTGTAGTGAAGCTCGGTCATTCAAAGCCACATTTAAAATTTTACTGAGTGTAATTTCTATAATTTTGTCCATTTTTTCCAAAATTGTTATGTTTTTCCAAAATGGTGATGATCTGAGCGCATGGGTAAATTTGGGGACAAAAAGGCAATGCCGAAGAATAGTGAAGGCCGAGTGTATATTAATTTTAAGTAGACGGTCCGAAATATCACTAAAATTTTGAATTTTATCCTCTATAAATGAGGTGAAGGCATCTTCCAGTATTGGAGACCCTAGGAGGAGTAGAGAATCTTTTTCTATAATTTTAATATTAGGAGCCAATGAATTAAATTTAGAGAAAGTAGAAATTTTGTCCGAAAGGTCATTTAAAAAAATTTCACATTTATTGTCATTTAGTTCTAAACCAATTAATTTAAATTCTTTTTTAATAAAAGCCAAATCTTGAAAAACTGTCTCTGCATCTCCTCCTAGAGTCCCGTCGTCTAGGTACCATACATTAAATTTTGAATTTAAACGCCGAATAATGGGTTGGATTGCTAGACTGAAAATTACCGGTCCAAGAGGGTCTCCTTGTTGACAACCAACAGCGGATTCCAAAAGGTTATCCTTGTATAGTAATTTAGAGGGATATCTATAGCATTGCCAAAGAAAATTGAAAAATTCCCAAGGTTCAATTTATCTCTACCGCGAATTTCAATAAAACCAGTTCAGTCGTTTTGGTGTGAAATTGTAACAGGAGACAGACACACAGAGTTACTTTGGCATTTAAAATATTAGTAGATATTCGAACTACACTAAAATGTCTCCTTTTCTCTAGACTGACTCTTCTCTGACTGTACCTACGAACATTTATCTTTGTAACTCCAAGCCGTATATACGGCAAAGTACCATTCATTATGATGTCGCCATGTGCACACGCGTTTACCCAAATAGGGTAATACTCGTGAACTAAATATTCGTACGTACGTAAAGCATAAATTCAAGAATGTTAAATATTCTCCTTCTGGGAATTAACTGATTGCGTCCTGTGTAGCATGATCAAACCATGACTATTTAAAAGTGTAATAATATAGATTACGTGCTTAAATGCATTTACTTTTACTAAGTAATTTTACTATTATAAGTAGACTAGCTTTACAATACTTTGACTAATTTTCAAATTACAATACAAATAGATAGACAGAGATACTTTCGCATTTATAATATTACTTCAAAACTTTCATACCCAATCCCCCCTACCCTTACCCTTTTTTCGCGATAAACGGTAGCCTATATCCGTTCTAAAGCTCCAATTGACCTCTGTACCAAATTTCATCACGCTATCTTCAAAAATTACAAACTTTCATCCCCTATTTCCCCCCTTTAACCCCCCGTTTTCGCGACTAAACATAACCTATGTCCTTTCTCAAGGTCTAATCTACCTCTATAAAAAAAATCATCGAAATCGGTTCGATGGTTTAGGCGTGAAAGCGTAACATACAGACAGACAGGTAGTGTGACTTTCGCATTTATAATACTAACTTTTGCCTGCGGCTCCGCCCGCGTGGATGTCGGTTATCGCGACCAAACATAGCCTATGTCCTTTCTCATAGTCTAATCTACCCCTATATCAAATTTCATCAAAATCGGTTCAGTGGTTCAGGCGTGAAAGCGTAACATACAGACAGACAGACAGACAGACAGAGTTACTTTCGCATTTATAATATTAGTATGGAAGTATGTATTTAACTATACTCAACATATTCTGATATTAGACGCGAATCTAAATATTTAGAACAAATTAACGCGAACACTCTAAGTTAATACCATACTATACAATCTTTTTTGTATACTTTTAAAAGATTTTGCATAATAATTACGATATACTCGTATCAAGTAATGACAAGTGTTAAATAGCTCAAATTTTTCATAAATATTTTTAACTCTTTGTTGAAGATCGTACATTGAGACGCGTTCTCGAAATGACTTCCTATGCATGTATATTGATATATTTTAAAATTTACTTTATTTATGAATTGTGTTGTTTGATGTATACACAAAAAAAAGTTAGTTTCAGTATTTTAATAATTTTATTTTCTCAATAAACTTTCATAATTTGCTGGCATTGCCAATTCTGCACCTTGGTGATTTTGAGCCACATACATCTCACGTCTATAAATCCACGAAGGGGAAGGCAGAGGTGTATTAACACCCACATATTGCCAACTATTATTTTCGATCCCACGTAATAGGGGCGAGCTTATTGCCGTCAAGCGGGTTCTTAGTCATGGGCTGTATGTTTACTGTTTCCATGGAGACAGTCGTATCCCTTAGTCGCCTTCTACGACACCCACAGTTAGGGATTAGGCCCTATTCTTCTCCACCGGGAACCTAAATGGTGAACCTTTTTCATAAATGAAAGCTGTATCAAAGAGTGTTGTATAATCGTTAAATTAGGACAGCCTCTGTGGTGTGGTGGTAGTGCACGCGACTGCCACGCAGGGGGCGCGGGTTCGATTCCCGCTCAGTGCAAATATTTGTATGCATGAATATGGCTATTTGCATTGATCTGGGTGTTTCTATGTATAATATGTATGTATTTACAAAAAAAAAAGTATATAAGTATGTTTATCCGCATTCTAGATTCCATAACACAAGCTATAAAAGCTTACCATGGGTCTAGATGGCGTTGTGTGGAATGTTGTGGAATATTTATTTATTTTATTTTTGTTTTATTTTATTTTTTACATACATAAATTAGAACAAATTAGAACATTAGAAGAATAGAAATTGAAATGATTCAGGTGTGGCTCAATAGCTCAGTTGGAAAAGCAATCCCCCTGTAAGGGAAAGGGCGTGAGTTCAAGTCTCACTTGAGCATTTCATTTTGATTTTTCAGATGTTTTTCGTACTTTAAAGTTAGCATAATAAATGCTATATGAAATTCATTCAAATTAGAACATTTTAAATAATACTTTAATGTTAAAATTCACAAAGTATCAAACCTTCTAATAATCGTAGGTAAGCGTTTTTATAGTTATCACGTTGAACGCAATAAAACGTAAGTTTATGGGTCGTAGAAACGTCACACGTCAGCACAAACAGTTTATCGTTTTTATCCCACAATTGCAATATTTTAAAACCATTTTTCATAATATTACTGGGTTTTATACGTTTTATACACGATTGTCTAGGTATATCGGTAGGTATCCCCATTCTGAATCTGAGTTACATGATAATAATATGTTATATATGTATGTTATATTCATGCTAATTCTATCGTCATGTCTGTCAAAACTAACTTAAATACGCTTAAAATCTGTAAAATGATATTATACACCCAGAATGTATAGTCGTTTCGTAGGAACAGATTATTATAGTGTGTGGCCGATTCCGGTCAGCGCCGACAGATTTTTGCCGGACAGTCTTTGACAGTGAGGTAAACGAACATACAATTAGCAGTCACGGCAGCCGGCTGGCTGACTAGTGGAAGCAATTTTCGACCTGACATCACATAGAACATAGTGTTTTTCCGAATATTCGTGATCAGCGGCATTTATTTATGCGAAATGACATGTAATTAAGAAAATGTTAGTATGGTCAAAAATCGTTTTTCTGTTCTTAGTCCTTGTAACCGGTTCGAGACCCACATACGGTTTGTCCAAAATCTTATATTACGAAAGGACTATACTATCTGGGTAGCATCATTATTTTACCAAAGGAAATCGTTCTCAGTCCCAACGCACTTTGGCGGGTGATCTGATAATTTATATTAACAATTTTGTTGTTATTGATGAATGTCATTCGAGTTAGACAGAAAGACTGCCTCCGTGGTGTAGCGGTAGTGAACGCGGCTGCTATGCTGGAGGCATAGGATAAAACCCCGCTCAATACAAATATTAGTATGCACATATGGGTATTTGCATTGGGCTGGTCTCGGAGAGCACGTTAAGCCGTAGGTCCCAGTTGCAAAAACTTCAACAACTGGTCTAGCTGCAAGGCTTCGATATCGCGTAATAGCTTCACAGAAAATATCAAAGTTTAGCCAAATCACGTTAGACTGGTGCAGTGGTTAGGTAAAGCGGATCCCAGTCTCCAAGAATGCTTCGGACGCGACTGGGATTACCGCTAAGATGAAGTAGAAGTAGTCATTCAAGTGTAGTGTACCTGTTCTGCATACTACAAAACTACAATATTACTACACTGACGGACTCATAAACTGCATCAAAGTAATAGACGACTTTGAAATAAATATTTTAACCAAGTATGTATACTTTCTATACAGATTTAAATTGAAACCTCTAGATTGGTTCGTGAACTTTAAAACAGCGTAGGGTCATATCTTTAAGTTTAAGTTTATGTACTGGAAAGGACCTTACGACTTTTTTTGAAGAAAAAACAGAAATTTAAGAAAAATTGGTTTAATTAAAAAATTGGTTTTAACAATAGACACAAACTTTATGCAAGGGTTTATTTGTGTTTTAATAAGGTGTATTACCCCCACGTGCCCTTATTACGGATTCTAATCGGTTCCGCATAGATTTTATAAGGGTTTTTAAAAGATCTTGCGGAATATTGTGCCATTCTTCTGAAAGTGCTGTTCTTAGTGCTGCCACTGTCGTGGGCGAAGGGTTTCTCGCATATACAGCTCTTTTTAAATTGTCCCAAACATGCTCGATGGGATTAAGATCCGGGCTGCGTGCTGGCCAATTCATTGTACGTATCCCAACCTCTTCGCAATAATGTTGAACTTGTGCAGCTGCATGCGGCCGGGCATTATCCTGCATTAAAGTAAAATTTTCGCCTATGAATCCCATGTAAGGCACCACGTGATCTTCTAATATCTCTGTTATGTAGCGATGTGCTGTCAAACCCCCTCTATTACCGTTTTGACGGACCATGTCTATGAACACAAGTTCTGTTCGCCCGTTCATCGATATGCCACCCCAGACCATACATGAACCGCCTCCAAAAGGAACACGCTCCTCAATGCAACTTTGAGCATATCGCTCCCCACGTCGACGATAGACTCTTCTGCGACCATCTGCACCATATAAACATGTCCTACACTCGTCCGTGAACAATACAGAGGCCCACTGCTCTTCTGTCCAATTCAGGTGATGACGCGCAAATCTTAAGCGAGCTTGTCTGTGAGCTGTAGACAACTTTGGACCATTTGCTGGTCTAAAAGGGGTGATATCCGCTTCCTTTAACCTTCTTCATATTGTTCGTGCACACACGTTTACTCCACGCACTTCATTAAGCTCGGTTTTGATGTTAACTGACGTGAGGAAACGATTTCGCAGGGAAGTTATAACAATAAATCGGTCATCACGACCTATGGTTGCTCGAGTTCTGCCTGTACCACGTCTCCTCCTGTAAGAACCTATCTCTACAAACCTTCTGTATATTCTAGAAACCGTAGACTGGTTTAAATTTAAATTTCTACCAATCGTTCGTTGATCCAAGCCCTCCCGCACCAATGCTACAATTTGTGCCGCTTGTTCGGACGAAGTATCCATATTATGGTTCAAAAACTCTCGATGTGTTAAAAAACTAACCCAACAATTATGCTGGTAACAATAATTCAATTGACAAAACAAAAAAAATCAATGAGAATCAATTTAAAACTTTGCTATAAATAACACGCAAATCTGATACTACAAGTAAATTTTCTTTTCCCGGCTATATTCATTTGTTTTACTGCAGTTCTATTTTTAAATTTAATTTTTTTTTTAAGATTAAGAGCCAGTCTTTCCATATTTATATCATTTAATCTAAAAAGTTTGCATACTTATTATAAAAAATCCTTTTAGAGTAAACCTGAACTTTGATGCAGTTTATGAGTCCGTCAGTGTATTCTTTTTCCTTATTCACATTCAATATTCATTCTATTAAAGAATTAGGTGTCTATCTATCTATTTATTATAATACGCAAATCTCTACAATATTTACAAGACTACAAAACTTTCAAATATTTTGTTAAAACGTTCCTAACTGAAATGAATTCAATTTTCACAATTTTTTTGCATTATTATAAGATGCCACAATCCATAGATACTAATATTATAAATGCGGAAGTAGCTCTGTCTGTCTGTCTGTCTGTCTGTATGTTACGCTTTCACGCCTAAACCACTGAACCGATTTTGATGAAATTTGGTATAGGGGTAGATTCGACCTTGAGAAAGGACATAGGCTATGTTTGGTCGCGATAACCGACATCCACGCGGGTGGAGCCGCGGGCAGAAGCTAGTAAACAATAAAACTGCCTATTGATAAATGAACGAATTTTGTCACAGGTACCTCTTACATCAGTGGCAATCAACAGCGGAAACAGCGAAACAGCGGACCCTGGGGGAAGTCCCCCAGGCAAGGAAGGTAAAACGAAAGAGCCTCCTCCACCGGAACCTCCCACCTGATGTAGCAATGCCGTTTGAATGGACACTAAGTGCCGGCAATCAAAGACGATTGGTATTTTAGTACTCCCACGTAAATAGTACTATGCTTACTTATCTTTTGTAAAACTATAAAATTTAATCATCCTGGTCGTGGAAAATCATTAAAATATAAAATTATTATTTTGCACATTTTGAAATGTGCCCTTTTTACAAGGTTTTTTATTTTGTTAACCTTACCACTGCTCTCGTTTCTACTAAAGCTAACCCACTGTAATTCCGCAGTCACTGCAAAAAATTCTTTAAATTTTAGACTTTTTTTCTGTACGCCTAAAGTTCAAAATGAAATGAAAACAGTTTCATAACACTTTTTCAATTACTTTGCAAAAAGTCATTTAATTTTGAACTTTAATCGAATCTCTTGAATGCCGTTTTTTCAGTGGCGGTGATACCACTGTAATTTGGCTTCAGTACAATCAATGACCTGGTCTCTTTCTCTTCCGCTTTATCTTTTATCTTTCTTTGAGTTTCTCACCCTGGAACATGTTTTTCAAACCAACCATGACTAGAAGTAATGAGCACATACACTTGATGACAAGTAATGAAAGAAATAAGTTCTCTACAGACCAAAACCACTGTCATGCAACAGACACTGCAAAAATGGCATTAAATTTTAGTCTTTAATACAATAGACTTAAAGTCCAAAATTAAATTTGTTTACCATTTTATTCACTTTAAAGAAAGCCATTCAATTTTAATATTTAAATTCTAAAATTAAATTGAATATTTTTTCTTAACTCATACTCATAACTCATTTATTCATAAGATTCAGTGTTCGTGGCAAGACAGGAAGAATGCTTGGACCAACTGAGCTATTCAGACACATTCGAAATTCTTTTATACATTCGTCTTAGGCCGATCGACAGGAACTGATAACATAGTGCTTAATTGCTTCAAAATTTGATTAAAGTAGGTTCTGTTATTAGATTACCTATCAGTAGAAATTTTTGACCGCCTTTGTTCGATTTTGTGAACCATTTTTATGTTTGAAAGCGAAAAAACTCAGTATTTCCTCTCACGTAAAACTTTTCAGAGATATTTTTTTATTATGCCTTATTGTCATGTTAATAATGAACGCAGTTTGAGGGCTTAATGGAATATTTTATGCTATTCTTGGTACAGAAGATATTTTTGTAATTGTCTTTCTCAAAACTCGGGTCAGTTTTGAATAACAAAAGGTTTATCATTTTGGTTTTGAATAGCCGAACTTGCTTGTTTAACATTATTGAGTCACATAATTCTTGTAACACAGTTTGTGAATTTGAATGAAATTTTTATAGCATTTATTATGCTAACTTTTTATGTTCGAAACACATCGGGAAAAAGAAGCGCTCAAGTGGGACTTGAACCCACGACCTTTGCCTTACAGGGGGAATGCTCTTCCTACTGAGCTATTGAGCTACACCTGAATCACTTTAATTGAATTAAAGACGGATATAAATAGGGAAATTTGAAGTGATTCAGGTGTAGCTCAATAGCTCAGTTGCAAGAGCATTCCCCCTATAAGGGAAAGGTCGTGGGTTCAAGTCCCACTGGAGCGCTTCTTTTTCCCGATGTATTTCGAACAGTTTGTGAAGTTGAAGAGTGCAAGTTTATAATTGTTTTAAATATTTATTGGGTTTGGTATCACTACTCAATCGATTCAATATATTGGATTCATTGCAAAATTGTCACAGGAGAACCATTTTGTTGGAATGTCAGTTTTGTTACGAGGCAAATATGAACATGATACTGAAATCAAGAGTGACGTATTTTTTAAATAAAATATATAAGGGTATGTTAGATAAAATAATATAATCAAGTGAGGAAAACGCAATTTTTTTTGTACAATATAATGTAGTACACTGAAAAACGCATTTTTCTCATACTAAGTCATGAAATGAATAATGCCATGTAGTAATAAAATATATGAATGCCAGGCAGAAGGGTGCAAGTGACATCGACTATTCAAAAGAAAAAGTTCCAAACGCTCTATAAAATAAAAGCTATTTTCTTGTAAACTATTACTGCCCTTTACACCTTAGCAGTTCAATCGTCGATCTATTCAGACACTGTTTAAAGATGTATAGATATATATAAAGATACATAAAGAATACCTTTTTGTAAGAAGTTATTTCAATGAACTGGAATAATTGCATTAGTATCGTCTGAAAGGTTCACATATAGATTTTCCTCAAGACCATTTATCATATGTGATCATATTGGTTCAGTAGGTTATCCTCACCATACGGAAATAATATATAAAAATGAAACGCCGCTACAACATAGACAACAAAAAAGGTTCTAGGTTTTTAGGGAATAAAAACATAGGAAACTGTTCTACACGCTAATCGCTAACTCCCCCTGATAACGTTTGATATCTACAGACCCCCCTGAATAAGTGGCATAATCAGTAGAATAGAATAATCCATGTATGGAAATGACTCGTATCTCGACGTTTATCACTGTCGTAAACGTATGTCAATACGCCGTTTCCAACCGTAAATTCCCTTCAATTAATTACCAATCAGATAAAAACATACAATTCAGTAAATTGTATCTATAAACGTAAATTGAAGTCACACCTAATTTAATTAAGGCTGATTCGCCAGCTGTTTGATCTACTAATTGCAACTGAGTTATACAGCACCATATGTCGACATGACCTACTTCTAGACATGTCTGGGGTACACTCGCCTTTTACACGTTCAATTTCATATGAACTGACTTAACCATGTACCTATACCTATTAGTAAAAAGGTACGAAAATTAGTAATATTTTGTTCTTTATTATAATGCCTTAAAGGAGAAAAAATCGTTTGCTTAGGATTGAAAAACTCTGAACGGTAGGAACTAACTTCAACTTTTTTACCATTAAACTTTAGACACACGCATTGCGGCTTCTCAATAGTCGCCTTTATCACACCAACTAAAATAAAGCCAACGAAGCGAGAGAAAAAAGGTAAACAAAGTTTCAGCGGTTCCAAACATTTTTATTTGAAAATTATTACGTATCACTTCAAACTCATTCCAGACAGGAATTAAATGGCTCATAAGATGGCGGAGCTGACAGTTTAGAACCGCTGTGCTGACAGCTTTCCTGTACTACAAAACACGCAACGACAGCTGTCGCTCGGCCATTATCACGTTAGTGTAACATGTGCGACAAGGACAGAGAAAATAATCGCTAGTTATCGCAACATAACTCAGTAATGGTCGCTTTGTTTACCTTTTTTCTCTCGTCTCGTTGGCTTTACTTTAGTATTATCACATATGCAAGTAATGTTTGTGTTGCACGCAGTTGTCGTATGCAGTTGGTTTCGGTATCACACCTTTAGAAATTATTTTTATTCAGAATTAACGTGGGCTTTTCATCCCGATTCCTGATATTCCCAAAAGAGCAGGACTTCATTAGTTAGTTATAAGTACCTACATGAAAATTCTTCAGTCGATACCACTGCAAACTGCATCGTTTGCTCACAGTGAGCGTGCAGTTGTTAGCATCACGTAGGAACATTCTGAGTGAATGAAAATTTAATCGACACAGACGATCTGCATTTCAAGTAGGAGTCAGTAACAAAATTACCATCTGGTTGCAGTTACGACGCAATTGTTCTTATGCAGCTACTAATACATTCGATGTCTGTATTTTTTACCAGAACTGTATAATATACCTATTCATTAGGTAGAGCCAGCATCAGATCGAGTTTGACGAAGTACTTCGAAGTACTCAAAATGATCTTAATTCCTTCGTTCGTTGACCGTACATGTACGGTGTAAGAAAAGAAAATTGTTTAAATGAAATAAGAATTTGAATTGAGATTGGAATTAAAATTAATTACTATAGGCAGTGCCAGATCGATTGAGAAAAAGTTTGCAGTAAATATCGTATTATAATCGTGATATTTGTGTAACAAAAATAAAGGTTCCCGCGGGCATCACGTGGCGCTGCAGTCAGTTTTGTTACAGTGGGAAAAATGTTTACAACCCCTAAGTAACTTATTAGATGCTCTCGACAGGTTGCAGCGACGTGCGGTCCGCATAATTGGGGATCCTGAGGTCACGAACACCCTCGAGCCTTTGCAGATGCGTAGAGATGTTGCGTCTTTGGCAGTTTTCTGCCGTCTCTACCATGGTGAATGTTCTGACGAGCTCTTCCAATTAGTCCCACCCTCCCCTTTCCTTCACAGGACGACACGTGCAGGGCTAAGATGTCATCCATTTACGGTGCAGAGTATACCTGCTAGAACCAAGCGTTTCAGTGATTCATTCCTATGCCGCACCACTAAGACCTGGAATTCCCTGCCAGCTCACGTGTTTCCTTCTTCCTACAGTCCCGGGTCCTTTAAGCGGGGCGTGAAAAGGCATCTAATGAGGCCGTCAAGCTGAGTGCCACCACTGTTAACATGGTAAATGTTTACGATGGTGGCCCTCTTTCCGAGACTTTGCCTTTAGCTTAACATCAGGCGAGGTGAAGTCAAATTGACGTGTCCTGTATAAAAAAAAAAAAAAAAACTAATTTGTCGCAAGGTCAACAAACTTTATTCTCAATCCATTTGACACGAGGTATAGTCAAAACCGATCTGATGCTGACTGTTCTCACTTTATTTCGAAGTCAAATGTAATATTATCCATTGAAATCCCGATATTGTATGTATTAAAGTGTATTTTGTGAATAATATACTTGTATATAAATTAAAAATCATGTGTTAGATTTATTTATATAAAAGTACATAATGTATACTTATTTTTAACGACACAATTTTTATAAATGTAATGTAATTTATTATAAATATTAAGTCTACATAAAAATTAAAACACTACAATTGTTCGTTTCTTTTAAATCTAACTGTCTATCAACTAAAATATTCAAGTGAAAAGCCAAATTAAATTAAATATTAATATAATCAAGTACTTTTTTTATAAAGGACACGTCAATTTGACTTCACCTCACCTGATGTTAAGATAAAGGCAAAGTCTCGGAAAGAGGGTCACCATCGTATACATGTACCATGTTAACTGTGGTGGCACTCAGCTTGACGGCCTCATCAGAAGTCAATATTATTCGTAATTAACCCTCTTTCCGAGACTTTGCATTTAGGTTACCATCAGGTGTAGTGAGGTCAAATTGCCGTGTTCTTATAAAAAAAACCATCATCATAGGTACAAAGATAGAATGGATATATGGCTACTGGATATGAGTTTTATATAAATATTGTAATGAACTTTTATAAAAATAATTTAATTTTATTAAAATGTTGATATAATGTTTTAATTATTCTTGTTATTCTTGGCATATATAAAAAAAATCCAGTAAAAATGTCAAAGTTGGTAATAATATCTTTATTGACGCAAAAAAACAGTAAATCAAGAGTAAATCCGAGCTCTCTGGTCCTCAAACTTTTGTTCCCTTACCCAAAGTTCGTTAACCAGTACCTTCGTCTATTTTGTAACTACAAGTCAAGTCAGGGTATCAAAATGTCACGAACACCGTAAGAAACTTTCCTTTACAAAGAATAAATGTAAATATTATCTTGAAAGGAATCTCTAGTTCGGTCCTAAGTAGGGTTCTAAGGCAAACAATGTTACCGCTATCTTGAGTAACAAATTGTTGGACATAAGTTATAAGAGTCTCGTTTGTGGCGCACATTACTTCAGGAGTGTCGCATATTTTTTTAAATACAGTAGTAGAACGATAGCCTCATTTTGTAATAAAGTGTTGACAAATTGTAAAGGATAATAATCTTATATATAAAAATGTAAGTGCTCAACCAATTCGTCATTTTTTTACGTATGTTAGATAAGTTTCACGAAAGGCTTTTACATAAAAAAGAGGTCACGGGAATAGAATTTCATGCGATCGAAGCCATGGACATCAGCGAGTGTATCCATACTAATATTATAAATGCGAAAGTAGCTCTATCTGTCTGTCTGTATGTTACGCTTTCACGCCTAAGCCACTGAGCTGATTTCGATGAAATTTGGTATAGGGATAGGTTAGACCTTGAGAAAGGACAGAGGCTATGTTTGATGGCGATAACCGATATCTAGCGATCCGATCCGATATAAAGCAAGTACTTAATAAAAGATTCAACAAAAACATTGACTTAGTGTTCCACTTGAAAATTTTCGTATTGGAAAATTAATCTTATAAATTATATATGGGACTTTATGGCCATAACCACAGCAGTGTACACGTCGAAACATTAGGCAATTCGAAGATGTCTGTGTACCTATACATACTATAATCGTTAATTCGAAAACATTAATTCGATCGATCTGGTAACATGCCTGTACGTATACCATACCATGGAACGCGAAAGTGAAAAGAGAATGAATTATTCCGGTGATAGAGAAAATACAAAGTCCTGGTAACCCTCTAACCTCAACATCGATATGTAAATCAAAACTCTTGACAACCAGATTACTACTAATCTAGACCTCATTAGATAACCTAACATACAAGGTCGGGTCGAAGAGAATATGTATATTATAGACACGTATCACCCAGTACTTGATAACAAACAAAGTAAATTTCAACCAGTTTTATTCATTCTTGACTATGTCGTGCCTCGGAGAGAACGTGAAGCCGTCAGTCCCGGTTGCCATACGAACATCATTATAGTAGTCGCTACGAATAGTTGGTGCCATTAAAAGTCCAACAACTGGCCTAACTGCAATGCTTCGATATCTGCTTTGAGTTGTGAAGATCAGATGGCAATTGCTTTACAGAAAATATCGAAGTTCAGCCAAATCCGTAGTTAGACTAGTAAAACTCCAAGTTGAAAGCTTTAGATTTGACTGGGATTACCGCAAGGATGAAGAAGAAGTTAAGTCTTCACTGTATGATCTTGTAGTATACATAGAAGTCAATGATATAGACATAAACGAAAACGGAAAAGTAAAGAAGTTTCCCACTTGGACCATACAATGAGACCTTCCACATTGCAAGCAGACAGGAATTCAGAACATAGTTTATCGAGAGCTGAATGTTTAAAATATGACTTTGCCTCGAGTGAGCAAATTCTAAACTTTGTTCTACTCTTTACGGTATTGAAATTTGCTAAAGTAGGTCACGAGTTTTAAAAAACGGTATCGGTGATATTTGCTAGTAAAATTGTGCTCAATTTTCTGGATAACACAGTTTCTAATATTGTTAGTTTTTTATACAACAACTTACAAATCCTTTTTGATAATTTTAAAACAAAAGTAATAGCATCATAGTAGACCGAACTTCTAAGAGCTATCTTTGTTAAAAATACTGAGAAAATAAAAACTCTGAAATCGTTTTTGTCTACCAAAATGTAAGCACCTGTAAAATTTTAACAGATTGCCTTGACTTCGATATTATTTCGAAGTCTGTAGGCACCTATACCGATGTTGAAAAAATATTCAGGCACAAAGTATAATAAGTTTCTTTTAAGATAATTATCGTAGGGTTTCCTTCTCACTTTAATTACTTAGAACAAGTCAATGGAGCCGTTGTGATCATGGCCGGATTCATTTACAATTTGTTAATTAAAATATTGAAAGATCTATTGAATATTGTCTTGTGATGTGCGGCTTATAAGGCCGGAAATAGGAGACTGAACATATTGTTCAACTAGTAATAAGTATTATTACTTGAATTATTAACATGCACAAAATCATCATATACGTGATGATTTTCGTGATGACTACAATACTTAGGCTTATAAGGTTGTAAAAAATACTACAGCAAGATCTTCAGTCAATCTCACCTGTCAGCCGGTACCCCAGCTGATTAACGAACGAGGCTCCAAGGTTTCAAGGTTCAAGGAGAGTTTCGAGGTCATACGGCAATCATTCCCTTGATAGGAGCAGTCCGACTGGCGAAGTACCTCCACCTTACAGCATACCGCGGCTATAATAACCTCGTGTTATGTTCCCGGTGGTGAGCAGGATAGCCATAGCTCACTGGAGAGTTTTTGTCCTGTCAGTGGGAAGACCAAAGGCTTGTCCTGCTGTCTTCTGCCCTGATGGCACAGATACTCTCTGTTCTTAGAGGGTGGACAGCACGAGGGTGACTACCTACGCTCATAGGCCACGGTAATTACTTCCTATCAGGTGAGCCTTGTGTTTGTCTACCATCTAAGTAAAGAAAAAAAACCACAAAAGCCAAGGTAAGTCAAATCAAGAGGAATAGTAGTATGAACTCGGATTCCTAAGCACAAGTTTTCGATGCAGCCGGGACTTAACGCTATGCTGACGAAGATAGAGAAAGTTCACTGGCTATCACACAGTGCTTCTCGAGCAAATATGCGTATTCACGTACAAAAACACTTAGAACAATCGTAGATACAATCATATACTATTTATACAAATAGCATACTGACTCATAATAATGTTCCCAATTGTGAACTTGGAGCATACAAGTATATAAATGTTATACTGTTTTGCTTTTATTTCAAACGAGCAAATAAAATGGAATAGTTTTATCGTATCCATTGATGCGAGAGCAAATCCGAGGGCACGACAACGGAAACGCACTCACTACCCACTTTTTCTCGAATGGAAGAGAATTTCTCTAGTAAAAATGTGTGGTTTAATCGTTTTGTTTCTCACGGAATTACTGGGTTAAAATTAAAAGTCACAAAGTAAATAACTTTATATTTATAAGTCCATAGGAGTGTCTACGTAATACATAGGAAACGGCCAGGCTTCATATATTGACTAAAGTATAGGGTATCTAGAGACCACCACTAGGATTATTGCAGAAAGCTGTACTTTTTTTTCGTGCGGAAATCCCCTCGAATATCTCTCCTGCCGTAGCCGGAAGGGGAGGATATGTCGGACTCGAACCGACTAAAACCGCACGCCGACTGTGGGTCATGGTGCTAGGCCGGAGGTGAGGTTGTCATCGACATATTCCTCGCACCCCCGCTGACTTACGGTCTGCGCCTCCTTGGGAAGGGGAACAACGGTGTCCCCGACTCGACCCCGGAATGGGGCGGCGCGCTTTTGAGCGCGCCGCCGCCGTGGCCTACTTCTGCTGGGGTGACAGGCGGCTCCACCCGTCACCCCCAGGCCCGCGCTCATGGGGGACGGAGGTCAGTCAGTGGCAGGAAGCTGTAGCTGTGAGCTGTTCTTTTTATTATCCGAGGATTAACACTCGGATGAAGAGAAAATAGGCACCATTGTTAGATCAGCTCTAACATTTATATAAGTTCTAAACAAATAACCCCAAGATAAAGCTAACATAAGTCGACATAACTTATAGCTGGACTATCGCGTCATTTTGCGATGTTAATCCCAATGGTGAATGTAATTTATGTCCTAAATTGATCCAAGTTTGGGTCGGCCCTCCTTTCGATGGGCGATTCTCTATTATATAACTATTACACGCCATTAGACATTACGTCTTCACTTCATACATAATATATGATGTTACGAACACTCGGTATGATTGATTGATTCTTTGCTACGGTCACACTTTACAGGTAGGTAATGGTGGCTGTGACCAGAAATTTACTTACGAAACTTCAAAATCCATACTCCATACTAATATTATAAATACGAAAGTAACTCTGTCTGTCTGTCTGTATGTTACGCTTTCACGCCTAAACCACTGAACCGATTTTGATGAAATTTGGTATAGGGGTAGATTAGAATATGAGAAAGGACATAGGCTATATTTGGTCGAGATAACCGACATCCACGCGGGCGGAGCCGCGGGTAGGAGCTAGTAAATAATAAATCAACTTAACTATTGTGCGGAAATCCGCCACAGATATACGCCCCTCGCTCCACGGGATGGCGGATGACAAGAACCGATGAAAACCGCATGCCGTCTTGTTTCTTCAGATTCCGTGGTGAGAGGTTACCCTAGCATATTTCTGGTTTGGATATGTCCTTGCATGTTCTTCTCAGAAACCCTATCATCTATTGTCCTGTTGATAAATCATATCACAATGACAGAAGTCATACTTTGTTCCCGTTGAGAGAACAAACAAACATCTTCACACACTTTCGCATTCATAAGATTTGCAGGGTGAGAAACTTGGCAAACAATGTTCATTGAAAAGTTTTAATAACTTCAGCGGCTAACTTAATGTGGGTCGGCGGCGGATTATCCTGTGCAGTACCGTGGAATATTAGTTACCAATTTCAACCAGTAGTATTGAGTGCTTCCATTTTGTACCCACAAGGTTTTTTTTTTTTTTTTTTTCATTATGATGTAACTGAATGGTTACCTCATAACAATTACAATCTAGCCTTGTGGCTAATAAGTAATTTAAATATAACTTAATTTGATAAGAATACATAAGAGTAAAGAATGTGTCCATTGGCACTTTTCTTATAGTCTCTAGTTATAATTATAGAAAGTCACGCTGTTCTTGTGTTCACTACATTACACTAATTTCACTAAACTAACTCAAAAGGCTTGGTCCTTTTCAGTCTCCTTACTATGTCCGTGGTGTCAAGGAGCTGGATAGCCTCGACATTCACATGTTGTAAAAGTCTTTATTCATGTGCTTCGGCGTATTTTTTTATAACTTTGGTTACGAAGTCCACTCCTAAGTCCCGGTGGATGTCCTCATTTCTAATATACCAGGGAGCGTTTACTATACTCCGAAGTACTTTGTTCTGAAATCTTTGGATTATATCAACATTGGTGCGTTTTGTACAGCCCCAAAGCTGTATACCGTACGCCCATACAGGCATAAGTACTTGTTTGTACAGAAGTACTTTGTTGTACACTGATAATGCTGAATGTCTGCCGAGTAGCCAGTACATATTCTTGTAGCGAAGATCTAACTCCTGGCGTTTCTATTTGACGTGAGCCTTCCAGCGGAGCTTTGCGTCCAGCGTCATACCCAGGTATTTTGCCGTATTTTCATATGGTATTATACGACCGTTAATATACACCGGTGTATAATTAGGTCTTTGATTTGTGAAGTCTATATGAATCGATTTAGACTCGTTTAGTATAATTCACCATTTTTTTGTCCAATCAGAGATAGTGTTGACAGCGGTTTGTACTTCCTCTACGGCTTTTTTGTGAGTGACACCTGTAGCCATGATGGCTGTGTCATCTGCGAAGGTTGCAATAATGTTGTTTCCGATTTCTGGGATATCACAGGTGTACAATAGATACAGGACAGGGCCAAGAACACTTCCCTGTGGGACTCCAGCTTTTATTTGTTTGACATCAGAGTAAGCATTTTCTTGTCTCACTCTAAATGTCCTTTCTGTTAAGTATGATTCTAAAATATCTGCGAATTGCTATGGAAGCATTTTCCTTAACTTATACATAAGACCTTTATGCCAAACTTTGTCAAATGCTTGTGCTACATCCAGAAACACTGTAGAACAGACTTTCTTTTCTTCTAAGGTTTTTTCTATAACGTTGGTAATTCTATGTACTTGCTCTATTGTAGAGTGTTTTTCTCTGAAGCCGAATTGGTAATTGGGAATCAGTTTTCTATCTTCTATAATAGGCTTTAAACGTCTTAGAAGTAGCTTTTCAAATAGTTTTGAAATAATTGGCAACAGTGATATCGGTCTGTATGATGAAATTTCTAGAGGAAATTTTCCTGGTTTGGGGATCATTATAATTTCAGCAACTTTCCAGATACTAGGCACATGTCTTAGTCGGAAAGTGGCATTGATGAGGGTTGTGAGTTTTACTATGGCTTTACGTGGTAGATTTTGAAGAAGTTCACCGGTGATAAGGTCGTATCCAGGTGATTTCTTTTGGGTCAAGTTATTGATCATATTTTTGACTTCTTTTGGGGTGACTAGTTGTATTTTCAAGTCATCATGGGAAGTGTCAGTAAATTCTATGTTGTCAGAACTTTCCTCATCGTTGGTTTGAAAAATTTCAACCAGTAGTATTGAATGCTTCCATTTTGTACCCACAAGGTAAAAGAATAATACATATTCCATCTTCTACCTCCTGCAAAACTTCATTCCATAGTCTACCCTGACGTAGTGCAGCTAGGCGATTGTTTATGATGTTCATCAGTACGCACCGTCAGCAAACATAGTAATGCTTTGATACTTGTTAAAAAAAATATACAGAGGCAGGGGAAGGATAGGCAGAAATAACACACATTGGCAGGGGCCTATGTCCAGCAGTGAACTGCAATAGGCTAATGTATTGATGGACATAATATTATTTTGTTTAATACAGTGAACCAACCGCTAAAATATTATTTTTTCAGTGTTTCCCTGCAAAGTAGGGAGGACAAACCCCAGTCGCTCCCAATCCATGCGAATATTATAAATGCGAAAGTAATTCTGTCTGTCTGTCTGTCTGGCAGTCTGTCTGTCAATCTGTATGTTATGCTTTCGCCACGCCTAAATTACTGATCCGATTTTTATGAAATTTAATATAGGGGTATATCATACCTAGTTTCAAGGTATGATATACCTATAGGTACGCATAACAATTTTCCAGTTTGCAATTCGTAGCTCTAGGTCCACTTTTTTATTGATATGTTGACTTTTCCGAGAGTGACTGCTGTCGACCTTCCAATCTGAAAGGAAAGCCTATTTATTTATTGGAAACTTAACAGCTATTTTACATAATCGTGGGTAAACTTAAGCATAACGTAGGATTCTAAGCCAATAATAAAGTTTCACGACAAGTAATGAGTTACATGCATAACTTAACAACTAGGTACACAATACTTAATTTATGCAAACAGTAGTGTTCCAGCTATATTATTCAATTACTTAAATAATTAATCAACTTATCGAATACACTTTCATTTGGGCAAGCATGATTCTAACTTACTAATAATTTGTTTTCTGAAAACACTTTTGGAGAGGTGGAAGATGTCAATATCGTCAAAATTATCGTTGTAACAACTAGGTAAGCGAGTGAGAACAGAATTTTTTCCATAATTGGTGCGATGCGGAGGGACTCTGAACAGGCGAGTATGTCTAGTTCGAGTCTTGGGTGCACTAAAACCAATACCCGATACCAGATCCATACTATCAAGTTCACCTCTTACAATAGAAAATAAGAAGCTCATGTCTATTAACACACGCCTGCTATATAGAGGTAGTAAACTATAGTGCTTACAATCATGAAGATATGAGACATGGCGTCTCCTGGTCTTGAAGTTAAGGTGCCGCAGAAATAGCTTTTGTAGTCTTTCAATCCTTTCGATATATGTAACATACTGGGGGGACCAAACAGGACTGCCATAGTCCAAGACGCTTTGCACGTATGCGCGGTAAACAGATTTGAGACAGTTGACATTTTTAAATGAAGAGCACGTGCGTATAACGAAACCAAGATTTCTGAACGCCTTACTAGTAATGGTGTCTATGTGGTGTGACATTAGCATCTTGGAATCCAACACAACCCCCAGGTCTCTAACCCGATCCACTCTCGGAACAATGTTATCACCAAATTTGTAAGTGTACTTGATGGGATTTTTACGACGACTGAAACTTATGCACTGACATTTGTCAATGTTCACCGAAATATTATTACGTTTATAATACAAGAACAAAGCGTCAAGATCACGCTGTACCAACTCACAGTCCATTCTAGATTTAATTTTCATATAGATCTTCTCATCATCTGCGTACAACAGATGTCGTGCATTGCTAAAGCATTTTCCTATGTCATATAAATAAGCGCAATAGAGTAGTGGTCCAAGATGGGAGCCCTGCGGTACCCCAGAAGGTATATCGATGAAACTAGACTTGAAACCCCCCACAGTAACAGCTTGTGCGCGATTAGTTAAGTACGACCGTATCCAGCGTAACAAGTCCCCATGAATTCCCAGTCTATACAACTTTGCAAGTAGTATATCATGGTGAACGGGGTCAAACGCCTTTTCAAAGTCTGTATAAATTGTATCCACTTGCCCAGCCGACTCCATCCCACACAATACATAATTGCTAAACAGAGCAAGATTAGAACTAGTGGAACGGCCCTTCATGAAACCGTGCTGGGCATGCGGAATCCTCTGTGAGATGATTGGATAAATGATGTTGTATATGATTCTTTCAAAAACCTTACTAATTATTACAAGGATCGATATAGGACGATAATTCTGGATAACTGACTTTGACCCCTTTGGCCTATGCCGACTTGTGCCTATGCTTTCTAAAGGTTCAAGTTATTGCACCTTTAGAAAGCTGGTAGGACCCTATTAACCCGCGTCCCCTAAAACCTACTTTTGAAATAACACTATATTATTATACATATTATAATACCGTAAAACAAACTTAAAAAGGTATTTCTGGACCGTTAAGTCGATAATGTACAGTTGAGGACCACCCTGTTATCGACCCCAATAGATTGTTGAAAATAAATGACAACATTTTTTATGTGCTTCAAAAGTTGTTCAAAGCAAAGTATAAATTGGAAATTCTTCAAGTGGAACTTTTCTAATACGAGAATATTCTTTTCATCCCTTCTATTCGAAAAATGTCACTTTACTGTCACTGTAGCGGGGAGCAAAATAGCTCTTTTCTGTTCAGAGCCAAGCAGCGGGCCGGCAAAGTGATTTGAATTTGGAACATTATCAATCATAGAAATCGAACGCAAATTGTACGGATTACTGGCTGGTACGTGTTGACTGCATAACGCGGGGTGACCTGTGCTAACTTAAAAAAAAAAAACAAAATTACCTCTCTGTTCTTATAATTAGTACATTACCTATTTAAGTTGTATTTTGCAAAACAATATGAGTTCTACGTCGAGTTATGCACGTGACAATGCATTAACTCCTGAAACAATTAGATATTATAGAAGCTAACAACGCCGTACAAAACTTGTTACGCCCGAAATCTCGGGAGAAATATTTTCTCATAGAACGGGGATGAAAAGTAGAGTGTATAACTCGGCAGCAAATTATTTTTCCCTCGGGCAGTGTACTTTGAATCCCTCGCTGCGCTCAGGATTCTACGTTAGAATCCCTCGCTACGCTCGGAATTCTATTCTAGAATCCTTCGCTTTGCTTTTGATTCAAAGTAGCGCGCTCGCCGTAAAAATACTACTTTGCTCCCTTGTTATACAATCTACTATTTCATCCCTTCTATTCGAAAAAATAAATGTCACTTTACTGTCACTGTAGCGGGGAGCAAAATAGCTCTTTTCTGTTCAGAGCCAAGCAGCGGGCCGGCAAAGTGATTTGAATTTGGAACATTAACATTCATAGAAATCGAACGCAAATTGTACGAATTACTGGCTGGTACGTGTTGACTGCATAGCGCGGGGTGACCTGTGCTAACTAAAAAAAAACAAAGAGCGCCAATTGCCTCTCTGTTCCTGTAATTAGTACATTACCTATTTAAGTAGAATTTTGCAAAATAATATGAGTTCTACTTCGAGTTATGGAAGTGACAATGCATTAACTCCTGAAACAATTAGATATTATAGAAGCTAACAACGCCGTACAAAACTTGTTACGCCCGAAATCTCGGGAGAAATATTTTCTCATAGAACGGGGATGAAAAGTAGAGTGTATAACTCGGGAACAAATTATTTTTCCCTCGGGCGGTGTACTTTGAATCCTTCGCTGCGCTCAGGATTCTACGTTAGAATCCTTCACTTTGCTCTTGATTCAAAGTAGCGCCCTCGCCGTAAAAATATTACTTTGCTCCCTTGTTATACAATCTACTATTTAATACAATTATTGGAGCTGAGAGACAGTTAACAATGGCTGAATTTTAATGGGAACTTCCATTGGCACGCTTTGAATTGCCTAACCGACTCTTCATCATCAGCATAGCGTTCGACTCAGTTCCTTTGGAGCCTGGGCCCCTGGGCTCTGCTCTGCTCTCTCTCTCTCTCTCTCTTTGTCTTAGTTTTGCGAGAGCGACTACCTTCTAACTTTCCAATTCGAGGGGAAAGCCTACGCCAGCTTCTATGAATTAGATGTATCTCTTACATGTCACATTGATTTGAGCTAAGAGCGACGTATTGATGAACATATTTGCAATAACCGGGAATGAAAGTTACAACCTCCGGTGTAGTAGTTCTCTAGTAATAAGTGAAAAAGGTTATTATGCATTGCCTCTTTTGAAGATACCATCAATTTCACTTACCTTTTCAGTACCAAGCCTATCTAAATGTGTTCTGGAAACATTGAATTGGGAGATAGTATTTAGTACCTCCCTACACCCAGACAATACCAAAGCGGTAAATAAAGGGTAATTTAATTATGCCACGAAGATTTTATGGCAACATAAAAGGCATATTACAATGTTGATGACGTTTTTATTTCTATATTGGACCAACAGTGGTCGGCATTCGCGCGAAATCTGTTATGATTCTAGCCTGTAACATTTCTTAGTTACTCTTTTACGTAATGTTTAAATTTATAATACCTACTGGATGTGTGTATGTCGATGAATACATCCTAAGCAGCTTGTCCCCTGTTCATGAAAACCAAATAAAATTAAATAATTCTTTATTTGCGAGAAACATGGTTTTACAATAGGTGTAAGGCAGTGTTTCAAAAGTACAGCATGTTTCACCGTGTTCGGTGTGCACATATTTATAAGAAATTAAAATAAGACTAGATTTACATAGTTACCTAATTTTTTTTAAAACAATTAAAAATAAATAAAACAAAATAGTAACAATATTAAATCTATAAGTAATTTTACCCACACTTAGTAACACAAAATTAATACTTTATTCCTATTAAACTAATTTACCTACATAGATTTTTAGTATCTGTAAGTAGTGTGCGCCATAAATTCTTGTATAGTATAGAATCCTTTCTCAATAAGCCACTTTTTTAATCGAGGTGAGAAGCGATTTAATGGCTGTTCTCGAATCTCTTTAGGAATTCTGTTGAACACCCGTATACACATACAGAAACAATTTTTCTGTTGAAGCGTTGTGGACATGTGTGGCAGCCACAGCTTGGTAGGGTCTCTACTAAGATACTTTTTATCTGTAACTGCTTTTGTGAACAAGTCAGGTTGCTTTTTGACAAATAGGCCAATTTCATGAATGTAATAAACTTTCTATAAAGTAAGTAGATTCTACTAATAGGTTTGACAGGGTCGGCAGCACGAGTGTTACTCCCCTGGTGCTGCACACATTCATAGACCTGGTAGACATTTATCATCCAGGGTCATGTGTTTGTTTGATTTTGAGACCAGACAACGTCTTAACATCTCAAGCATACGTTTCTTAACTCTTCACTTAGTTGTCTTGAAAACTTTTCTTAAAGGAATATAAATATAAAGACCGATTTACACGAATTGGTTGTACCCAAAAAGGGTTTCGTTGTCCACTTTACTTTTATCCCTTATGGGAACGATAAAGAGAACTTTATATCCGTCTATTTGGCCTTCGTAAAAACTTGCACGATGTAGACATGGCTTAACTGGCCACTGATTCAGTAAGTTACTAAATAAGATTTGAACTACAATACTTTTAGCGTTAGGAGAAATGAACTATTCAGAAATCAATTTTAAATATTACAGTGCGAAGAAAGAATGAAGTAGACTTAGAAACATTCTCTAATTTGTTAGCTTATCTAAAGAGACTGTTTGGTGGATAAAGAAGCAAAAAATCAAAGGTTTTATCGTTTGACGATGTTGAAAAAAAGATTAAATTTATTTAATGAAACTACTATGCCATTAAAAACAGTTATTTTACTAACCGCACTTTTCATTGTATCTATAAATAAACTTTTGATATACTATATGAAATTGGTATTTTTTTATATTCTATTATTCAAAATCATGCTGAAAAACGTATGATACATGTGTGTATTGTTATTACCACGCTCGGCTCTCATAAGACAATGGCGCGTCACCAGTAATCACCTTCTTTACACATTTGTACCATTTATAGGACTGTAATAGTCCATCTATTACAGTCTTAAAAATAACGTACTGGTAATCAAAGTTAAGCCTCTCCTTTTATTTTTTTTCGTACGTAAATCCCCTCGGATACCTTGCCTGCCGGAGCTGGAAGGGGAGATTATGTCAGACTCGAACCTACTAAAACCGCACGCTGACTGAGGGTCGTGGTGCTAGGCCGGAGGTAAGGTTGTCTTCGACATATACCTCGCACGCATATCCCTCGCACAAGTTAAACCCCTACAATAAAACGCAATTCAAACCACCTCGACGAAGGTCTAATTTTTCATCATTACGAGTCTTCTTCTTCCAAGTCTTCTTAGGTACTTACCACCGTTAATAAACGGTGGTAAGTACCTAATTATGTGGTCTACTCTACAATGGGGCATGCTTGTTGAGAATGAACATATTTACTGGAGACTTGAAGAGTGGTTATTTCAGACCTGGGCCTCGATTCTGCTAATGCCAAACCACCGTCAATGCAAAAACCGTCATTAAATAATAGACTTTAAAGCGATGATCTTATAGTTCAAAATTGAATTACTTTGTACAGAGTGATTGAGACAGTGTAATGAAACGGTTTTCATTTCATTTTGGACTTTAGTTGTATATGAATAAAGTCTAAAATTTAATGTAATTTATGCAGTGACTGCGGCACCACAATGATTTAGTTTTAGCAGAATCGAGGGCCAGCACATAATCAGGCAGGAATCGTATAAATAATATACAAACAAACGAATGAAAGAATCCAATTTGCTTCAACTTCAGTAGTGAATTCAATTTCAAAACTTTGTCGCAATCATAGACCGTTGCCAGTTAAGTTTTGAATTGAATAAGTTTCTTGTTTTGAATGAGTTAGTGGATTTTTACATATTGTTTTGAACGTTAACTAATATTATACCCCGTTTTCTCGTGGTCCTAGGATTTTGTTCCATTAATGGGACCACGAGGGAGAACTGTTTCTCGTAGTCGCATTGTTGTGTGTACTATACACAGTACTGTATACATATACCAAAAGATATGCGGTTACCAAAAAAAAAACCATGATAACAAAAAAATAAACATTGGTAGTGGTCGTGGTCCCATTAATGGGACAAAATCCTGGGACCACGAGAAAAGGGATAGTATATTGTAAATTTTTATACTATAGCCAAATACATTCGGATATACAGATATAAATATGAGGTTTTACAGAACTCAATGTTTGATAAAGTGTCGAACGGGTATTGAAATTTTGTCAAAAAAAAAGGTTAAAGGTCCAAACCGTGCAGAAAAGTCGTAGGTCGTGATAAACAGAGTTTAAACTTGTAGATCGCACGGGTACTTAGCCAGTTCTACGCTTATTCTTATGTAGATAGGGATAATATGTACGCTAAACAACTCTTAGCGACTCAATTAACAATATAATTAAGTTCCCCTTTGTCATGAGCTAACAATGGCGGAGGGTGAAACTTCGCTAAGATGTACGCTATGGTAGGTAGATAGATCTCGGTTCACCCCACTTATGTGTTTAAAGGTCAATGACCATTTTCCAACATACAAACAGTACTTTTTTTTTTTTTTTTTTTTTTTATCGTGCGAAAAATCCCCACGGATACCACCCCCACGGAGCCGGTGGAGGCGGTTATGTCGGACTCGAACCGACTAAAACGCACGCCGTCTTGGGTCCTTGGCTGCCGGAGGTGAGATTGCCAAAAGCATATCTCTCGCACCCCGGCAGACCCAGGACCATCTCTTTCGAGATGGCCCCCTTCGGGTTGTGGGGACCAAAATGTCCCCATCTAGCCCCGGTTACGGGGAGGCGCACTTTGCGCCGCCGCCGCGGCCTGCTTCTGCTAGACATACAAACAGTACTTGAATGAATTTAACAGCATTAAGTATGCTAACTATACAAATCGAATACATAGAGAAAAAGGAAGACGGATGAAAAGGGAAATTTGAATCACATCGGGCGTGTCTCGGTAGCCGAGTTGGTCAAGGCATTCCGCCTGTAAGGGAAAGATCGCGGGCTCGAGTCCTGCTGGAGAAGATTCCTTTTTCACTATGTATTCGATACAAACAGTAGTTCGTTAAACTGTGCAAATACGTAGTTATACCCCAAACCAAACTTAATGGCGGCTAGGAAGTTCTATGAGTGCAGGTTCAGGCTCTCTTTTCTCAAACGTCATTGGCCTGGACCCGCACTCGTAGGAATTAAGTTTTTTTTTTTTTTTTTTTTTACACAGGACACGTCAATTTGACTTCACCTCGCCTGATGTTAAGCTAAAGGCAAAGTCTCGGAAAGAGGGTCACCATCGTAAACATTTACCATGTTAACAGTGGTGGCACTCAGCTTGACGGCCTCATTAGATGCCTTTTCACGCCCCGCTTAAAGGACCCAGGACTGTAGGAAGAAGGAAACAGTTAAGCCATTAAGTTTGTTTTGAGGTATACACACTGCCTTGGATATCACATATTAATATATTTTTCTTCTGAACGGTTTGTCTAATATACCAGTCATTCATTAGGCAGATATAGGCACGGAGGGCAGAATTCGATTAGGTATCATTTTAATGGGTATAAGGTACTTTATATCTTGGACATCGGTAACCCACAGGTAGCAAAAACGGTATCATTACATTATTATCACGGCAACAGCTTGTGCTCCTCATCCTCCTTGCGTTAATCCCTGTCATACCCAAGGTCTTTTCCTCGAAGTCCGCATTACCAATCTAATTACGACGTGACTGAACTTCGATATTTTCCGTAAAGCGACTGCCATGTGATATCAATATTAAGCGTCGGTAGCTTAGTGGTTAAGGAGTCGATCTTACGATCGAAAGGTCCCGGGTTCGAATCCTGGCCATTACTTTACCGACGTGAACCCATTCCTAACACAAGCAATTTAGCTTAGTTGGAGGGGTAAGAGGGAATATTAGTAACTTCGGTTCTAATATTCTTTAAAAAAAATTGAATTGCTGTTTGACCAGTTGTAGGGCTTTTTAGGGCGTGTCGTCGCATTTGGTCCACTTCGCATTTGGTCTACTAGACGAAAACATGCCTATTTCGCATTTGGTCCATTACGCACTTAGTCCTTTTCGCATTTGGTCATTTTCTTTTTCCTTAGTCATTTTTTCCATTTCCAACTACCCGTAACATTCGTTACGGCCATAGATGTTCGTATGATAACAGTTATAATAAGATACTTATGGTTGACTCTAAGAACTCGCCGTGATCTAGATTGTAACATTGTAGATAGCGAAAACAACTGTAAATCACGACTCAGACGCATTCCTCGTAGCTTACGTTTTCAAGAGAAATGGACCAGAAAGGGAAATTTAATGTAGAAGGGAGGGTAGAGGGTTGTTAATGGCGCGTTCAGCAAACAATAGAAAAAATATTGTTCACATATAAGCGTTAATCTCTACACCAAAAAATAAATTCCCCGAGAATGGCAGTGTATAACTAGATCGATATTGATATCTAAGTCGGCCTTCTTAAAAAAAACAATCATTTAATGATCTACTCTATCCGAGTTATTTGCAGTTAACATAAAATGTTACTTATGAAAAGCTGAAACGTTGCTAACTACCTAAATGGCTTCTAGTAGGAAGAATGTTGGATATAAACCCCCGCACCTTGGGATGTAGGCTATATTGTTTTTTGTTGTATTAGTTTACAATATTTTCAAAAGACTAATTCAATGATGTTATACTAGTTCTTCCGCGATTCCGAATCATAGATCTCATTGAATTCATTATCGGAAGTTTTGTAAGTTATTTCAGTACAAATTCCTATGATTCAATAAACATCCTTGATTTTTTCCTCTTAATTCAACCCATTCCGTTAACTCTAGCACACTTTACGACTGAACTATTACTCATTAGTAAACAAAACATAAAGATACTTACATTGCTTATGTAACAATTTTACAGTTACCATCGTGCAAGTGCTATTTAGAAAATTGAAAAGAATGTTCTGGAAACCAATACGTTATTGGAATTGCTGTGGTATAGTAGAAGATTTAGGCACAAGGGTAAGAGATGCTTCGATGATTCAGAAATGTAAAGAGGATGGTAAAAATAAGATTGACGAACTTTGACTTTGACTTACGTATGTCGTTCAAATCTAGCAGCAATGCTAACAAAAAAGGCAAGGGTTATTAGGACAATGACTGTTTCGTTAAATGGCTACTCATTACGAACGACGACATCGCAAAATTTTCAGATCGCTTATAGTCTAGACCGCATATTGCCTAAAACGCAAAACGTCTACACCAGCAAAATGACTAAATTACTATAATTCCTTAATCATCATTTCATATTATAAGTGGCCAGTCCAGTCATCCAGGAGGATGAACATACAGCCACGAAAAGGCATTTGAAAAGTGGGAATTTTCTCGATGTAGTCATTATGCGACCAAGACTTTTTAACTACCTGCTAGTAAAAGAGTATTTTTGCAATGTAGTCATTTTGCGACCAAGGTATTTAACGACTAAAGCAGTGGACATTTTGCGATGTCGTCGTTCGTAATGAGTAGCCATTTAACGAAACAGTCATTGTCCTAATATACCAAAGACAATAAGACAATATAATATAATCCTTCCGTACCTACCTAAAAATAGCTTATTCCCGCCCGGTTGATTTTGTATCTAAGAGCTCCAAGTCTAAACTTCACCACATAGTATAAAGCAAAGTCGCTTTCCGCGTCCCTATGTCCCTATGTATGCTTATATCTTCAAAACTACGTAACAGATTTTGATGCGGTTTCTTTTAGCAGATAGAGTAGGTAATTCAGGAGAAAGGTTTATATATCGTCACTGGAAAGCCAATAATACTAAAGCGCCATTTTAGTCAAAATGAGTTATATATATCGTTGGATAGGATTTTTTTTTCTGCGTCGAATGGTCTGGGTTTCGTGTTGATCAGGGCACTTTTTTGGCGCTTAAGCACTTCAAAATAAGGAGATGTTTCATCATTTTGAATTCGTGACAAAAACTTACGTAGTACAAGTTTTGATTAATTTTTAGTCGTTGTCGCTTCAGTATTTTTATTCACTGACACCAGCCAATTCAACCTTGTTCAGCAACTTAAAATACTGATGTTGAATCATTGATGTCGCTTTAGTATTTATTGCCGGCCGTAACTACTAGTTGATTATTAGTTAAGTAAATTTGCTCTACGTAGAAACTGATGCGCATGGCGCTTTAGTATATTTTGTATACGTACTGTTTTGATAGGAAACGGTTTTAGTGATTTTGCCTCACATATGAAAGTATTTGAGTGTCTGTTTAGAATGTTTTCCATTCAATAAAATTGAATAATTATTTTATTAAGCATGAACTATTTTAGTCGACGAAATATTAATAGTTCGTTTAGCATTTAGTTGGGGGAAAAACATACGAATTTAATTTCGTTAAGTCTTTTAAAATCATATTTCGTTTTAATTACAATGCGATAAGTACGTATAATTCATATTTTGCGCGCGAGTCGTCGGTGGTTTAGTCGACCTCGTAGTCAGCTTCGTGCTGCGTTAAGTTAATTTTTTATTTATTTATTTAAAATAAAGTGAGTGACGCGTTCATACAGGTCCCGCAGCAGAGTGAATCTTTCAGATTATAATTCTTACATAACATAAACTCACGCCTGTATTCTCCGAAGGGGTAAGCAGAGGTGCTAGCACCCATATTTCGCCAGTTTATGTTTAAGTCCCAATGTAATAGGTGGCGAGCCTATTGTCATTAACCGGGCACTTAATTCTTAATGATTATAATTTAGGGATGCGATGATGTTAGCCATACTACGAGCCAACATTTCCTACAATATTGTTAGCGCATCGCCCTCTCCCTGTACTGCCAAGACATCTGAGCACTTGTCTATAGAAATTAAGTTAGTCCACACTACGGTTCTACTCAGGGTATTCTATAGTCCAAATATGCATATTGATTATTTCAATAACTTTGAGAGTCTACTCCACTCTCACTCTCCTTATGATCACGTAGTCATAATAGGTGACTTTAATACCTGCTTATTGAAGGATGATAGCCGGTCTCGACAACTAATGGGCATTCTATCCTCCTACTACTTTAATGCTTTGCCACTACCTGCCACTCACCATCCCCCTGGCCACCCTTCCGCCTTACTTGATCTCCTTATAGTATCCTCCTCTGACTACGTAGATACACATGGCCAATTACCAGCCCCTTTTTCATATCACGACCTAATATACATCTCTTATCGGATAAGACCTCCTAAACGTAAGGCACAGTAACGGATAGGATAGGATAGGGGGGATAGGACTCTTTTTTTCCGCACTTAGCCTCTCTCTTGGGCCATTGTACGTGAAAAGTACTGGCTAGAGCAGCCAGCCTAGCTCCGCCCAGAAACGCAGAAGCTTACTGGGGGCTTCACAGGCTTCGCGGAGCGACCTCATTGTGCCGAGGATTTGGGATCGTTGGGCGGCCACTACCTCGCATTCCAGTATTACGTGGGCGGCCGTTTCCTCGGCGCTGAAACAACCCCTGCAAAGGGGGCTATCCGTGACACCGATGGTATGTAGGTGCTTGTTGAGGGGACAGTGGGCCGTTATTGTCCCCATAATTGTCCTTAGACTTGTTCTGTCTAGTCTTAGGAGACGTTTCGTTAGCCGTTTATTTATCGACGGCACAGCCTGTTTTGATTGCCTGCAGTCGATGGTTTGTACCCATCTTTGGTTATGTAGTTCCACAGAGCTCTGGCGTATCCAGGTACGGATCTGTGAAAAAGGGATCGGCAGTAGTGTAGTGGCCCAGCAGTGGTCATATAGGAGCCCCTCCTCGCGAGTTCGTCCGCAGCATCGTTGCCATAGGACCCACTGTGCCCTTTTATCCACTGTAGCGTTACTACATTATGGGTGGATAGCTGGTTCAAAGCAGTTTGGCATTCTGCTATTAGTGTGCTGTTGGTTATTTGGTGGTCTAGCGCTTTTAGAACGGCTGTGCTGTCGGTTAGGAGCTTTATGTTAAAACCCTTAACCTGCTTTTCGCTTATTGCCGTCGCTGCTGTTGTTATGGCGACACACTCGCATTGGAAGATCGAGCTGCGTTCGCCTAGTGGAAGGTGGATATTTAAGCCAAGGTCCAAGGAGTGTACGCCGGCTCCTGAGCCCTTCCTTGTTGTGGAGCCGTCGGTGTAAACGCGTACCTCTTTAGTACCAGAGTAGTCCTTTTCCTTGGCTTGCGTTATTATCTGGTATTTTTTGTTGAAAAAGTGTTTTTTGAAGGTTTTATCACAAGGAGCAGCTATTAGTGTTTTGTACTCCTTCGCCCGCCCAAGAATTGTGGTGTGGGGACTATTGTGGTTAAGGCACAGTACCGTTGTCTTCGCAAGAGGCATTATGTCGTGACGCCAGTGGCACTGACTGGACGCCCATTTTGAATTCGACAGACGTCAATGAAATGGTGGACATTTTCGGGTCGAGGGTTATATAATTATTTGACCAACACGCCCCTCTAAGACGGGTCAAGATCAGGCACAACCCAGCGATTAAAACCCTAATGGCTCGCAGGGGAAAAGCAAAAAGGCACTACAGAGGCAGTCCATCGGAACACAACTTGCTCGCATTCAAGACCCTACGCAACCGCTGCAGCCGTATATGTAGAGACGCAAAGCGACGCCATTTCTATAACTCTCTCAACAACTGAAACTCCTCGGACACATGGAGATTTCTCAGGTCTATTGGCATTAGCAAATCACCTGTTTATGACTCCAGGGATATAGACTTGTGTGCCCTAAATGTCCACTTCTCTCTACCACCCGTCTCACTGGACGCAGTTACCAAGCAGAGCACTTTGCATGTGCTTTCTAGTGTCCCAACTCCACAGACTCCACCTTTTCATTTAATGCATGTATCAGAGGCGGAAACCCTAAAATCGCTGCTGTCTATTTCCTCGTCCGCGACTGGCTCTGATCATATCTGCTATAGTATGATTCTTCCACTTCTCCCTACTGTACTTTCTATTATAACTCACATTCCCTATTCTCTCGTACCTTTCCTGACTCCTGGAAACCAGCTTTTATTAGTCCATTACCCAAATCTCCTAATCCTTCCACAGTTACCGATTTTCGGCCAATTTCCATACTTCCGTTTCTCTCAATAGTTCTCGAGCATATCGTGCACCAACAACTGTCTATATTTTTATCTTCCTCTAACCTCCTCAACACTTTCCAATCTGGATTCCGTAAAGGCCACAGTATAGCTACGGCTCTCGTTAAAGTCACTGATGATATTCGATGGGCCCTGGAGAGGAAAGAACTAACTTTACTAATATTGCTGGATTTTAGTAGTGCTTTTAACTCGAACGATTTTGACATTTTGCTTGGCGTATTGAAGAGTATTAATGTTTTCTCTAATGCTATCTCCTGGTTTGATTCGTATGCGAGGGCGGTCGCAGCATGTTCAGTTGGACCAGGAATCTTCCAACTAGTGTAGACTTGTTGCGGGTGTACCACAGGGTGGTCTCTCTCCTCTCTTGTTCTTCATCTTCATCAACTCTGTCACCGGACTGATTTCATCTAGCTACCATCTTTATGCCGATGACTTGCAGGTATACAATCATTTTGCGGTGACTGATGGCTCCTCTGCAGTATCTGCCATGAACCACGAGCTGGATTGCATTAGTGTTTGGGCTAAATCATTTGGACCACGTATCAATCCAACCAAATCTAAAGCAATGATTATTGGTAGCACTCACATGCGCAGGCAGCTCGATTTCTCCGCACTTGCTCCTGTCACGCTGGAAGGAACTCGGATAGCCTATTCGGATCTGGGAGTACTCTTTGATGTCCTCGTATCAATGAGGTTAGCATAAAAGTACACTATAGCTTCCACTCCCTAAAGTGCCTGCAGAGTTTTCTACCTTTAAGAACCAAAATTTCCCTTGCCCAAACTCTTATCCAAACCATTATAGACTACGCAGATGCCTGTTTTCTAGATATCACTGAGGAACTCTTGAACAAGTTGAAGAGATTGCAAAACTTGTGCATTAAGTTCATATTCAACCTGAGAAAATACGACCATGTCTCGCAGTTTCGCAGAGAACTCAAGTGGCTCCCTATCGGCCAGCGTAGGAACACTCGTATTCTCTGTTATCTTTTCAACATTCTGTACAACCCTGCTGCGCCGTCTTACCTGAGGGAGCGGTTCTCATTTATACGTGCTCCTGATGACCCGTGCAGATCCAGCCTTCACTTTCGCTTTTAATTATAATATTGCCATGGGTAATTACCAGAACACTAATTCCTATTCCCTTGCTTATTTCTTTTTTGGCAGAAATGCATAATAATACCGTATTGGTTTTGTTAGAACACAATACCAGTACGTTACGATATAAAAATCGATCACACCTATTATAATTACTTTATTGTTTGGAATTGGATTTTGATAAGCATATTTATTGAATTATTACCGTTTTATTTAATTCTCTATATTTTTTAGTTATGTTGGTACTAAAAATCTATATAACCTATAATAATTGTGAAATTAT
Organism: Eilema sororculum; assembly: GCA_914829495.1. Lineage (NCBI taxonomy): Eukaryota > Metazoa > Arthropoda > Insecta > Lepidoptera > Erebidae > Eilema > Eilema sororculum. Next base: position 5,424,937 of record OU618545.1, on the reverse strand, counting down.
TAAGGTTCAATTGATTTTTAATAAAAATAATCGTTAATTATACAAATACAGTACAATAATATTTAAATAAAAAGATGCTAGACGTATTATTTTGTTGGCAACTATTGCAATTATTAGGATTTACTAACTGTTGATTATGTCTGTTAGGAAAAATAAATTGAAATTAGAATGAATAATCTTTTAATAAGTATTTTTGACGTAACAATGATCCCAACAAATAATTCCATACATCGTTTTACCGTGCGGTCCTTTGACATATTGTGGTGTTTAAGTATTTTTATCCTGAGACTGTGTCCAACTGTAAAGCGCGTTAGTACTTTTTCTTGACATACTTTTGAAAGGATGAGCGTTTTCAGTAATATTTGATCACAATACCTTATAATAATTATTAAAATAAGTACTTTTTCGTTACCAAGTGTACAGAGCATTTGTACTTAAGCGACAGCTATCTCCTGAATCACGCAAAATATGCAAAATATATCGATTCCAGTACATAGGGAACAGTGTTACAATATATTTTCGCCTTTACTGTTTGTCAATTACTAAATTAGAAAAAAAGTTATGCCTAGTTTTGTAAAAAAAAAAACTTTAATTCGCTCTCCTGTGAAATGGCCTTTTGGCGTTTTAGTATTATTGGCTTTCCAGTGACGATATATAATACATGCTTAATATAGTAAAGGGTGCAACGGGAACGGGATCGAACGCCACGCGGGTGGAAAATATTTGCGGTACGAAGTTCGCCGTGTCAGCTAGTATATATAATTATAAAAAATAAAAATGTTTATTCAACTTTTTAGCAAACAATAAATACTTGTGATAGTCTGTCCTAAATGACCCGTATCAAAATTGTCTACTTTAGACGTTAGTGGATAAACAGGCAGAAGAAAAGTGACTTTATTTTATACTCTATAACGATGATAATAGATAGACACTGAATTCAATAATTGTTACCTAGAGAGTAACACTGGAATAATTCTCTAACTTATCTATTCTAAACATTGAATAATCCTTAACTGTTTTATCAAAAGGTCATAATACTGTGTACACGATCTCTGCAAATACTGCTGTAACTGCTAATAATTACAATCTTTTCTTCTTCATTCTAGCCATTAATGCCATAATCCTTGTTGCGTGCAAAACATTTTCTTCGTTTCAACTTTCTATAATTTGATTTGGTTAACTTACCAAACTTACGAGAGCGGCTGCCCTTTGACTCCAAAAGGAATCCTTATGGTATTTTTTCATGACGTCACCAAATTGATCGGTGTAAGGTCTACAGGGTCGACCCCCTACCCAACCACGTTTTCCTTATAAACTTGGTATGTGATTAGCTCAGTATTCATTCGTTCTACGTGACCGATCTACCTCAACATACTATTTTCCAATTATTGTAGAAGTATTTTTTCTTTGAGGTTATGTCGCTCTCGTATATCTATTTAGTGTGTCAAATATAAGAAGATTGGCTTACCGAGGATCTCATAAGTTCATTTAATATTTTAATTAAACTATAATATGGAGGGAGTGTCACTTGTATGATTAGAATAATATATTCTGGGACTTACTAAATAGCGTTATATTGAACCAAAGTAGCTTGTAGTTTAGATTTTTGTAAGTATTACAATATTACACGTGGAAATATTTAGACCAATACAAATAGATATATTTTTCTATTATCCAAAAAAAAATCGTTCGAACCAACGCAAACTTCATTTTCACTCCTAAGGAGTTACCTGGTACGTGGTTTCTGAGTTGAAGGCCTTGGATACAATCAGAGTCATCGTAAAGAAGATGGTGACGGCTTACCCTACTATGCACGAGAGGCACTCCACTGATATAAATATTAAGTAACTTGACATTGTTCCAGTTATACTTAATCAAAACGAGTTACCAGCCTTCAAAATGATTCCTCAGAAGTTATTTTTAACGTGTTTATTATTAGTTTTACAAACATATTCAGTTTTTGGACAAGAGAAGGAAAAAGGCAGTTTAGCATTGGTGATTGACGACAGTGGATCTATGTATGATGAAATAAAAGCGGTGAAAGACACTATCGATTCTATTTTCGATAAAGTAATCAAAGCAAACGATTCAAATATTGAAAATTTTGTACTTGTCACCTTCAATGATCCAGGTATGGATAAAAACTTTGTCAATTTTCCTCCTTTAAATTAGATTACGGATTTAAGGTGTTACAGATAAGAAAATTATCTATGAATAGCAACTGTAGCAAAGGATGCTAAATTTTGTATAGATTTGGTAGAGAATCAAAGTCTCAATCACTATTGATCATAACACGCAAGTGAGAAATAGCTCGGGTATTGCAAAAGCACTGGCAAAAGATAACCACTTACCATAAATAAAATGATATACTTTTAAAATACAATCAAATTAAAAGTAAATCAAAATTCCTATAGTTCAATATTCAGTACCGTTTAAAGAGTGGTACATTTTCAGATGTTCAATTACGTAGCGTCACCAATGATCGCAACATAGCCAAAACTGCTTTGGGAGAAATAATCGAGTACGGGTTATGTTGGGCCAAGTGACAAAATGTCTAAGAAGGCACAACGTCCAGTTGTCATAAAGACTATAAGTGGAAATGTGCAAGTGTCATAATGACCAGGAAGACATAGCGTCCAGATGATATAAAGACTGTGAGTCAAAACATACAAGACTCTGAATGTCCAAAAAGCCATAACGTCCAGATGTTAAAAAGACTATTGCAAGTGTTCTTTTAGGTACTCGTAGTCTTAGGGTTCCTTAACCAAGAGTTTGTCACATCAGTCCGTATCTATCAGGCATTTTACTGAAAAAATGGGCGGAGCTACGGGCAAAAGCCGGTAGATAATAAGTGTCAACATTAGTTAATTTAAGTAGGTATACTTATAACATTCTCTGCCTATCAGACATCGTAAAATTAGGCAATATGTAAAAATAGCCATTTTTGTTAGATTTTCTGTTGAACAGAAATAAATTTGTTTTCACCCGACTGCCGACGGATCCTTCCTTCGGCAGTTATAGGGTTACAATGTTATCCGAGAGTTTTGACCCTGCAGAATACGGATCTACCAGTGGCAATTCCAAAAACGTCTGGACGTTAAAATTTTTGAGTTCACATATTATTTCCACAACCTGATGTCGACTATTAGACAGATTGATTAGCAATTAATTTGTGGTTTTCATAAGTGGACATTATAGCTACTAGACGTTTTGGCAATTTGTTGTTTTAATACCTGGATATTATGACAACTGGGTCTTTTGCCAAATTGAGCATTGTTTCTAATTAGACGTTTTAGCAATTAGTCGTGTTGACACCTATATATTATGACAACTGGGCATTTTAACAATTGTTCATTGTTTCCTTGTCATTTTGATCCACTGGACATTATGACATTTGGCCCAACATACCCCATACTCAAATAATCAATCACTATGGCGGTGACTGCCCAGAACGTGCTTTGACAGGCATCAAATTGGCAATTGAAAAAAGTCTACCAAATTCTTTCATCTATGTTTTTACTGATGCATCGGCATCCGATTACACCATGCTGGACGATATCAAAAGCATTGCACAAACAAAAAAGAGCCGGGTAGGTAACTTTTTTGGGAGTGATCCCTTGTACTACGCTATACCAGAACAAACAACCCCACCCACGAATACACTGAATGACGACACTCAGGAAGTCCCAGGGAAAGATTCAGGTGAGGTAGAAGCAACAAGATTCTTGAAGCAACAGTTTAGATAACATGCTAATAAATTCATAAATTTATCAGCATACAAACATATTAGTCCATACTAAGATTACAAATGCGAAAGTAACTGTCTGTCTCTCTATCTGTCTGTATGTTACGCTTTCACCCCTAAGCCACTGAACCGATTTTGATGAAATTTGGTATAGGGGTAGATTAGATCTTGAAAAAGGACATAGGCTATGTTTGGTCGCGATAACCGACATCGACGCGGGCGGAGCCGCGGGCGATAGCTAGTATTATAAAAAAAGGATGTTAATGTAGCCGAGATGCAGGACCAAATCTCTACATTCTTTAATTTCTTTAGATACTTGTTCATATCTATTGTTATATTTCAGTTAAAATCATGTAGATATGAACATATTTTAAATATGTATTATGTTTCTCGGTTTGGGATTCAGTGCATTTTAATTGTTAGTTCAATTACGTTTACTTTGTTTTTCTCTTTTCATTTTTCTTTTATAAAAACCTTTTCAGATCTACTTCATACTAACTGGAGACTGTGGAGATAAGCAGGCTCAGGGTTATCGAGTATACTATCAACTGGCTAGTGCTACTCGAGGACAAGTTTTCGAAGCAGCTAAATACAATGTGAAAGATGTAAGCTCTCTATAAATAAGAGTAAAGCCTTGACCACAACAACGCGTTCAGCTCGTGTCCGCGGTAGCGTGCGCGATGGCGATTAGTTGTTGTGTACGAACTTGACGAACACATAAACTGGGCCTCGATTCTACTAAAGCCAAACCATAGTCGTGCTGCAGCGACTGCAAATAACGACATTAAATAAAAGACTTTAAAACGATGTGTTTAAAGTTAAAAATTAAATGACTTTTTGCAGAGTGAATTAAAAAAATGCATTGAAACTTTTTCATTTCGTTTTGGACTATAGGCATATAGAAATAAAGTCTAAAATTTTATGTCATTTTCTGCGCTGACTGGCAGTACAGTAGTTTAGCTTTCGTGCAATAGTTTACCGATCGTGAGTCTGATCGCTACTGCGGACGCGAACTGAACGTGGTAGCAAATTGATGGATCGATTTTTAGTACTATACTTTATATTTCGTAAATTCGGTGCATGTAACCCTTTTACCGAAGAATATGTCAGTTGATATAAAATTAATTAGTAGGTAGATTAATTATATTATTTTATTTTTATTTATTAGTGTTCACAAATATTATAGACAATAAAGTATTATGTACATGGTTGACAAAAAACCCTTACGGGTTTGTCTAGGCAACCGCGGTTACATTCGACTCGGGCTTATGACAATGTGGATTTATTTAACATACAGTAATACAGTACTTATAACTACATGTAGAAGCACATTATATTATCTGTGATGATATACAACAATATCAACGGGAACCAACGTGATCACGGGATAGGGACAGGTACATACACGCTTTTGATTAGTCTGACGTCTGGACCAGTACACTGGCCGTGGTCACAGGCTGACTATAATATACCCATGCCATGACCCCGCCACCCCCCGCTAACACTATCGTACTTACAGTTTTTTTTTTATGCTAGGTACTCGTCTACCATATCAGTATGTACTCACGCAAAACTAGTTCATCCTACAATTTGTTCTATTTTTCAATAGTATTCACAATAAATCCAGAAATGTGGGTAAGTAGATATAAATTATAGAAAATTATAACATCAAGTCTCCGTTTTGCAAAGCGACGAATGCGTCCGTATTTAACTATGTTCACATTCGACCCTTTGCATGCGCATTGTACAGCCATTTCTATAATACGATAACAATGTTAGGATACAGCGTGTTCCGATTTTTTGACTCGAGATAAACTAAATTCGTTCCCTCTTTATTTTATTTACCATAACAATACTTTGGTAGGGAGTTGGACGGTTCATTGAATTATTAGATAGTACGATTGTTATAATTTAATGTCGATAAGGTGTTGTCTTGGTATGTTTATAAAGTCCATAAATGATGAAGTATTAACAATAAGTATATAACTATATTTTTTTTAGTGCTAGTATATTTTGTGTAGTATGGTATGGTATGGTATGGTATGACGGGCTATTATCCGCAACTCCACGACAAGGCGCGGTTTTTGCGTGAGGGTGGGCATTTTATTCGATCCACCCCAACTCGTTGAAGAACGCCAGCAGGCTATTCACACTGCTGGTGATCTCCCGGAGCGTACCTGTGTTTCCGAAGTACTTAGCCCTGTATGTGGCGGTTTCAGGACAGTGTAGAAGCACGTGTGCCGCAGTTTCTTCCTCGTTCATGCAGGCTCTGCAGAGAGGGCTGTCGGTGATACCTAAAATATAAAGGTGTTTATTGAAGGAACCGTGCCCCGTGATGGCAGCCGTAGCCGTGCGTAGTTGCCGTTTGTCCAGTTGTCGAAGGCGCCTGGTCAGTCTGCTATCAAGCACAGGGAGTGCTTCTCTGGCCTGTCTGCACACTTCCAGGTTCATCCAGTCTCTGTTGTGTTGATCCCTCGTTCGTTTGTTCACTATGGTTCGCAGGTATGCAAAGGGGATCGGTATTATGGGTTCAGGTCCCATTGCAACCATGTCTGATCCTCTCCTGGCAAGCTCGTCCGCGGCATCGTTACCACGCGAGCCGCTGTGGCCTTTGATCCATTGCAGTGTTATGTTGTTGGTGTGACCTATTTGATTTAATTTGAGGTGGCACTCCAGTATCAATCCTGAGTTAATAGTATGGCATTTAAAGCTTGTAGTACAGCCATGCTGTCTGACAGTATGCGTATTGAGTGACCTTTCAGTTTCCTGGCCATTACCGCTGAGGCTGCCAAGGTGATCCCCATACATTCCGCTTGGAAAACTGTGTTATGGGTCCCCAGCGGTGTCGAAATGTGTATATTGAGGTCCTCCGAGAAGATGCCGGCCCCGGTGCCTGTACCTGTTTTGGATCCATCTGTGAAGATACGCAATTCCGCCGGGCATAAGGCCTCACAGCGGTGATCCTCATGAAGCTGAATCTTGTATTTTTTGTCGAAAACGTGCTGTTTAGGTACACGATCATTTACTGCTCCCATCATGGGTATCTCCTTCGTGAGCTCAGTGAGCAGTGAAGTGTGTCGTGTGTTTCTCTCGCTCCATAGGTTGAGTGCCCTTAGGCGTATAGCCGCAGCTGTTGCTTCCTGGCGGATGAACAGATCCAAGGGTGGTAGTCCAAGCATGGCTTCCATTGCCGCGGTAGGGGTGGATTTCATGCAACCAGTGGTTGCCATGCAGGCCAATCTTTGGGTCTTCTGTAGTGTAGCTGATGTTGTGCTGTTTTTGGTCCTTGGCCACCAGACGATGGCGCCATAAGCTATCATGGGACGGATAACTGTTTCGTAAAGCCACAGAATGATTTTCGGTGCTAGCCCCCATTTTTTACCAATCATTCTTCTGCATTGCCAAAGGTAATTTCAGCCTTTACTAATTTATTGTCTAGATGGCTACTCCATGTTAGCTTGCTGTCAAGAATAACGCCTAGGTATTTGACCTCTTTTGACAGTTGGAGTTCCGTTTCGAAGAGTTTTGGAAGGCGGTATTCGCCTAGTACCCTTTTATTTGTGAACATAACTAGTTCGGTTTTGTGCGGGTTCACCGATAGTTCAAATTCCCTGCACCATTTTTCTACGATGCGTAGGGCTTGTTGAGTTAGGTTACAAATCGTACCTGCTACCTTTCCTGAGATAAGGATTGTTAGGTCATCAGCATAACCTATGGTATAATCTCGGTTTTTGTTCAGCCTTGTGATTAGGTCATCTATCACTAGGTTCCACAGGAGAGGAGAGATTACACCCCCCTGTGGACAGCCTTTAGCTATTAGAGTTGTCTGGTCATCTTTTCCAAGGCGAACCACTCTTTTACTGAGCATGTTTGTTATCCAGTCTGATAGTACCGGTTCCGCTCCATGTTTTGACAGGGCGGTCTTAATACTGGTAAAGCTGGTTTTGTCGAAAGCTCCTTCAATGTCAATGAACGTTCCCAGGCAAATGCCTTGTTGTTCGATCGCTTCCTCTATCCGGCTGACTACCAGATGGAGGGCTGATTCCGTGGACTTCCCGGAGCTGTATGCATGTTGGTTTACGTGTAGGGGTAACTGTTTCAGTGCACCATCTCTCAGCTCCCTCTCGCATAGGCGCTCCATGGTTTTTAACATGAAGGAGGTCAGACTGATTGGTCGGTGTGCTTTAGGATTTGTATAATCACCCTTTCCTGGCTTCGGGATGAAGATGACTGCTACTTCCCGCCATCCTATTGGAACGTATCTGTGTGCCAAGCAGGCTTTAAATATACGCTCCAAACTGCTTGCGACTGGTTGGTTGCCCCACTGTAGCAGAGCAGGGATGATTCCGTCTGGGCCGGCTGCCTTATAAGGGTGAAAACTACTGATGGCCCACTGGACTTTTTCCAGGGTGACCACTTTGTTTGCATACTGCCAGTCTTGAGCAGTAGGTGTTATGGTTTCATCATGCCAGTTGATTTGTGTGGTAAAGACGCAACCAGGGAAGTGGGTCTCTATAAGTAGACGTCTGGTTTCTTCTGGCGACGATGTGAGCGTATTATCCTGTTTTTTTGAGGGTGGGTGGTGCGGTCAGCTTCGTCTGTGCTAGGACCTTCCTTACCCTGTTTGCTTGTTGACATGATTCTATGTTCTCGCAGAATTTACGCCAACCCTGTTTGCTCCGATATCTGATGCATTTTTTGTAGCTGTATTTGGCTGAACGGTAGGCGTCCCAGTCTTCGTCTGCACTAGTGTTCATAGCCCTGTTGAAAGCCCTCCTCACCTTCCTTCGCTTGCGCTCTAGCTCTGGGCCCCACCATGGCTGTTTGCCTGGTGTTTTAGGAGGTAAGGTCACTGGGCATGCTATGTGGTAGCTGTCTATTATAGATTTCGTTAGGTGGTTTACCTGTTCTTCGATCTGTGTATGGTTATGGAGGGTCTGTGGGGAGCGCTCTTGAGCTAGCTTATTTTTTAGATGCTGCTCAAATTTGACCCTGTCCGTTTTTCTCGGGTTACGTTTTGGCGGAAATCGTAATGTCTCCGCCTGTAAGTCGAAGCGAATCCATTTGTGGTCTGAACAGGATGCCTCCTTGGAGACGTGCCAGCCCGTGATGGCCTCCGCTACGTTTTCCGTGGCTAGTGTTAAGTCGATAATAGTGCGGCTCCTTTTGGTGACGAAGGTTGGTTCGGAGCCGGTGTTTAGTAGGGTAAGGTTAGTTGTGAACAGATATTCAACAAGGGACTTACCTCTGTCATTTTGTGTGGTCATGCCCCATAGCGGGTGGTGGGCATTGGTGTCAGCCCCGATGATGACCTCCATCCTTTCCCTCTCGCAGTGGTCCACCATCCGGATGAGGTCTTGCGGGGGCAGCCCTTCCTTATCGGGCATGTAGGCTGAAGCGAGGATGACCACCTTGTCCTCGACGTCCAGCTGTGTGTGCAGTTTTATTGTAGTAAGATCTCTGTAACAGAACTCTGTAAGGACCTGTGTTTTTAGGTTTTTTGTGACGTATATACACGATCTGGGGTGATCGTGTCCATCCGTCACTATAAGCTTACCTCCTAAGTTGGAGAGCCCCTGGATGTGGCCTGCCCTAATCCATGGTTCCTGGATCAGGACAATGGCCGTTTGTTGAACCTCCAGCCATTTTCGCAGCTGAGCCGTCCCATCTCGGCTGTGCTGGAGGTTCACTTGGAGGAGACTAATCTTCGACGAAGGGGACGCCATCGCTGGTCGTACTCTCCTCGTCTCCTCCAAGTTATAGCCCTGCGAAAAGGTCACCGGGCTCGACGTCACCCTCCAGGAGATTGGAGATTGAGGCTAGAACGTCCTCCGTCTCCATGGGTGCGCCCACATGCTCGACCTCGGCAGAAACAGCTGTTGGTGTCGGTGCCGGCGTCTCCCCGTTGGGTCCAGGAGCGTTTGGAGGAGGCTCTGTCTCCTCTGTCGCGGATGGTCGCTTGAGCTCCTGTCTGATGGTTCCTGTTTCTGGGTCCCATCCCAGAGGGACATCGGTAAACCTACCGGACCGACCCTGGAACTTTACGTACACCGTCCCTACTCCAAAAGCGAGACGGCGTCCGGCCTTCATTAGGGTCGGTACTTGGTCCTCTGGGACTCCAACCACCAGGAACCATGCGGCGTTCTGTTTCGCCGCATTTAAAAGGGTCCACTTCGTGACCTCAACTTCGGGGTTCTGGAAGGACAGAACTCGCCCTATGCTGCGTGCATCCTCCAGAAGTCCCTGTGGGTCGGGGACCAGTATGCCACAGCGAACCTGCTGAGGGATGTCAGCTTGGCTTTTCACGACCAGCTTTACACTGGACGTGATAGCCAGCTCGCTCACAGTACGCTGTAACCACGTGCGCGTGAAGTCGTCTTCACACCACAGTTTAAGAACCCCCTCAGTGAAAAGTGGTTTGGCTTTAAACTTTGGGGGCTGCAGTTGTGTCCGAGCCAGGGCATCCCCGAAGATACGATTTTGTATCCCGGTGAGAACCTGTTCGGACACGTCTTTGCTGATACGCCCTGTGCGTGCACACGTGACTGCCACATTTAGGGGCGTGCTGGCAGCTTGGGCGTAGGTTGGCCTGGCGACTTTTTTGGTTTGGTCCAACCTTTGCCTTTTGTACTCCCCGCGGGGCGAAGAAGTCTCGTTGAGAGCACGTTTGGCGGAGGGCTGGTCATTCCTATTCGGCCGCTGTTTGGCTCCCTTCGCTCCGTCACTGGTCCGCGGCACATTTTGTCCACCAGCGGCGAAGTTAAGTGGGCCTTTGGTCTCTGGCCTCGTTGCTGAGGTGCAGGGTTGTGGGGAAGAGGGAATAGATCTGGCTGCGATGTTGGCCATCCGTCTTTCCTTCTTCGTTTTACGGGGCTTCCTCTTCTTGGGCTTCTCTAGTCCGGCAGTAACCTTGCCGCTAGCGACCAAGGGTTGGGTGCGTGTCTTCTTTTTGTTTGGACCCTTTCTCTTCGGCAGTTGCCACCCTTCAGAGAAAGCGTCCTCCGGCTGGCCGCCAGTCCCTTCCTGCCCATGGGCTGGACTGGACGAGCGCGAAGCCAGCGGGCTGACGCTGCGGGAGCCTTCACCGGGGAGAAGGCTGTGGGACAAAGAGGTTTCCCTCTTGTGTGTGTGATTACCTTCACGGGTACCCGTAGATGGAACCACTGAGCTTCCCGTGATGGTAGTTTTTTTGCCCGCTCTGGTACCCGTAGATGGAACCACTGAGCTTCCAGATTGGGCTGAGGATGTGAGTGATTGTATAGTGTGCTTGCCTCCGCCGGTACCTGTAGCCGAGGCCACTAAGCTTCCGGTTTTGGCCAAGTGTGCGCTGAAGGCGCGTGTGGTGTTGTTACCCTCCCTGGTACCCGTGGTTTGAACCACTGAGCTGCCAGTTTGGGCGGTGTGGTGTGTGCTGTTTGTGCCCTTCCCGGTGCCTGCAGCCGAGGCCGCTGGTCTGCCGGTTTGGGCCGAGTGTACGCTGAGGGCGCGTGTGCAGTCGTTCCCTTGACTGGTACCCGTAGTCTGAGCCACTGAGCTGCCAGTTTTGGGATTTGTGGTATTAGTAGTGTTAATATCTGTTGGCCTATCCATGTTAGTTTGTTAGTTTTAAATTCGTCTCTTTGGCTTCCCACCCTCCACGGAGCCCGCAACTGGGAGTACCTTACTCGACATACTTCGAGGGGCACTAGGACTACCAAAGAGATATAGGAGTGCAGAGCTGGTTTACAGTGCGACATCGGAGGCTCGATCGGGTTGACGTTGGGGCATGAAAAGGCCCGCCCACAACGCCTGGTTAACCTTCACTTACCTCGTCAGCATGACCTTTACCTACCACTTGCGTGGACCCTCCACTCCTCGCCGGTGGCCCACAAGTGGGACACCCTGGCCTAATTTCCCCAACCATGGCTAGTGGTTGAGGCCACCGTTTAACCTGAAATCCAGGCCAAAGAGGGCGTGTTGCCTCGCGAACGCATTACCGCCAGCGTCGTTCGGCTCAACCCCCCAGGATCCCTTCATCCCTGCGTACGGCGCTCGACTGCGTAGGTCCATGACGCAGGTGACTTCCCAGTCACAGGGTTATTTTTTGTTTCAGGGTTTTCTTCCCCTCGCCAGATTGTCCGGTTATGGCGCCGAAGATTCGCCCTCGTGCTTTATATTTAGCTACTACAGTTCCGAGGTAGGTGGGTTGAGCGAGGCTCGTTATGAACTGTAGCATTGCCCGGAGGGGACGACCCACCCGGATGGATTTGGGCAGGTCCGACCCCAGCCCGCGGCGGCGGTCTGGGGGCGGCGGGGACGTATATAAAGCACTTGTCGGTGCGCGCCGAACAGCCTAGCTTCGCTCACCTAGGCGTACGCTGTTGTCATCTTAGCATTTGTCAATAAGGTAAGTTCCCTGGCCGAAGTTACCCCACTAAGGACTTAACACCGACCCCCCCGTAGTATGTATGCTTTATATATTATAATACTTAATATATTTATATATATATTTATATATCATAACATATTATGTAGGTATATTTATATTACGTATGCCAAACTCGTTTTTGATAATTTGTATGTAGTACTTCTTTAGTTTAATTTTAGAATTATTTTCGTTGAGTGTATCCCTTAGAGCTACTGGTAGCTGGTTGTACAGTCTGGGGATGATATATTCGCATGTTCGTCGGCCATAATAATTAGTTTTCCGGCTTGTAGTCATCATATTTTTCTTGCTTATTTGTCTGGTTTGGATCTTTCCTTCCATGGGGCAAAGAAATTGTTGCGGGCGAAGATATTGTTCGCTAAGCGAGGCTGATTCTACTTGCTGATATACAAACAAACGAATGAAAGAATCCAATTTGCTTCAACTTCAGTAGTGAATTCAATTTCAAAACTTTGTCGCAATCATAGACCGTTGCCAGTTAAGTTTTGAATTGAATAAGTTTCTTGTTTTGAATGAGTTAGTGGATTTTTACATATTGTTTTGAACGTTAACTAATATTATACCCCGTTTTCTCGTGGTCCTAGGATTTTGTTCCATTAATGGGACCACGAGGGAGAACTGTTTCTCGTAGTCGCATTGTTGTGTGTACTATACACAGTACTGTATACATATACAATACTGTAATATACAAAAGATATGCGGTTACCAAAAAAAAACCATGATAACAAAAAAATAAACATTGGTAGTGGTCGTGGTCCCATTAATGGGACAAAATCCTGGGACCACGAGAAAAGGGATAGTATATTGTAAATTTTTATACTATAGCCAAATACATTCGGATATACAGATATAAATATGAGGTTTTACAGAACTCAATGTTTCATAAAGTGTCGAACGGGTATTGAAATTTTGTCAAAAAAAAAGGTTAAAGGTCCAAACCGTGCAGAAAAGTCGTAGGTCGTGATAAACAGAGTTTAAACTTGTAGATCGCACGGGTACTTAGCCAGTTCTACGCTTATTCTTATGTAGATAGGGATAATATGTACGCTAAACAACTCTTAGCGACTCAATTAACAATATAATTAAGTTCCCCTTTGTCATGAGCTAACAATGGCGGAGGGTGAAACTTCGCTAAGATGTACGCTATGGTAGGTAGATAGATCTCGGTTCACCCCACTTATGTGTTTAAAGGTCAATGACCATTTTCCAACATACAAACAGTACTTTTTTTTTTTTTTTTTTTTTTTATCGTGCGAAAAATCCCCACGGATACCACCCCCACGGAGCCGGTGGAGGCGGTTATGTCGGACTCGAACCGACTAAAACGCACGCCGTCTTGGGTCCTTGGCTGCCGGAGGTGAGATTGCCAAAAGCATATCTCTCGCACCCCGGCAGACCCAGGACCATCTCTTTCGAGATGGCCCCCTTCGGGTTGTGGGGACCAAAATGTCCCCATCTAGCCCCGGTTACGGGGAGGCGCACTTTGCGCCGCCGCCGCGGCCTGCTTCTGCTAGACATACAAACAGTACTTGAATGAATTTAACAGCATTAAGTATGCTAACTATACAAATCGAATACATAGAGAAAAAGGAAGACGGATGAAAAGGGAAATTTGAATCACATCGGGCGTGTCTCGGTAGCCGAGTTGGTCAAGGCATTCCGCCTGTAAGGGAAAGATCGCGGGCTCGAGTCCTGCTGGAGAAGATTCCTTTTTCACTATGTATTCGATACAAACAGTAGTTCGTTAAACTGTGCAAATACGTAGTTATACCCCAAACCAAACTTAATGGCGGCTAGGAAGTTCTATGAGTGCAGGTTCAGGCTCTCTTTTCTCAAACGTCATTGGCCTGGACCCGCACTCGTAGGAATTAAGTTTTTTTTTTTTTTTTTTTTACACAGGACACGTCAATTTGACTTCACCTCGCCTGATGTTAAGCTAAAGGCAAAGTCTCGGAAAGAGGGTCACCATCGTAAACATTTACCATGTTAACAGTGGTGGCACTCAGCTTGACGGCCTCATTAGATGCCTTTTCACGCCCCGCTTAAAGGACCCAGGACTGTAGGAAGAAGGAAACAGTTAAGCCATTAAGTTTGTTTTGAGGTATACACACTGCCTTGGATATCACATATTAATATATTTTTCTTCTGAACGGTTTGTCTAATATACCAGTCATTCATTAGGCAGATATAGGCACGGAGGGCAGAATTCGATTAGGTATCATTTTAATGGGTATAAGGTACTTTATATCTTGGACATCGGTAACCCACAGGTAGCAAAAACGGTATCATTACATTATTATCACGGCAACAGCTTGTGTTCCTCATCCTCCTTGCGTTAATCCCTGTCATACCCAAGGTCTTTACCTCGAAGTCCGCATTACCAATCTAATTACGACGTGACTGAACTTCGATATTTTCCGTAAAGCGACTGCCATGTGATATCAATATTAAGCGTCGGTAGCTTAGTGGTTAAGGAGTCGATCTTACGATCGAAAGGTCCCGGGTTCGAATCCTGGCCATTACTTTACCGACGTGAACCCATTCCTAACACAAGCAATTTAGCTTAGTTGGAGGGGTAAGAGGGAATATTAGTAACTTCGGTTATAATATTCTTTAAAAAAAATCTAATTGCTGTTTGACCAGTTGTAGGATTTTTAGAGCACCAACTACCGGTAACGAATGCCATAGATGTTCGTATGACAATAGTTAGAATAAGATATAGTTGACTCTAAGAATTCGCCGTGATCTAGATTGTAACATCGTAGATAGCGAAAACAACTGTAAATCACGACTCAGACGCATTCCTCGTAACTTACGTTTTCAAGAGAAATGGACCATACACCAAAAAATAAGTTCTTCGAGAAAGGCATTGTATAACTACTTAGAACGATATTTGAATGAATTTTACAACATTTAGTATACTACCTATACAAATCGAATACATAGAGAAAAATGAATGTTTTAGGGCGGGACTCGAACCCGCGATCTTTTCCTTACAGGGGGAATGCTTTGACTAACTCAGCTACCGAGACACGCCAGATATGATTCAAATTTCTTTTCTATTTTTATCCGTCTTTAAGGCGACGGTGGAGAATATTTAATTTGTATAGATAGTATACTTAATGCTGTAAATTCATGCAAGTATTTGGGCGGAGTTATAAAAATTAATGTTTAAAAACGATTGTAACATCCATTCATTGGTTCCGATAGTTCATAAGAACATCTGTGGATGACTCGACGGTCGCCAATCTATTCGATTAGATCGATATTGATACCGAAGTCCGCCTTTATAAAAAAAGGCATTCACTTAATAATTTACTTATATCCGAGTTAATTGCAGTTAACATAAATAAGAAAAGCTGAAACGTCACTTAGTACCTATGTACGGTCCAATTACCGCACATGTTACCGCGTCAGCGGATTTGATTGCTTTATTGTAAAATCATTACATACAAAGTCAGTCGCAAACAAGTCGCGCTGTAAAACTCGTGTAATAGCATCAAGTAATAAATATTTTATAATCATCAAGGATTTATCATTTATCAATACATCAAGATCAATCAAGCAGTCCATCAAGGCAGTCCCGTACAACCTAAATGGCTCTATGTAGGAAGAATCATTCTCTAGTAATGTTGGATATAACATCACCCTGTATACGGCACCTTAGGGTGTAGACTATGTACTTAGTACAGCCAGTACTTATACTACGAATTCAATAGGCTTGAAAGTTATAAATTGTCTGCATTTATGCAGAATAGAATTCCATAACATATGGGTCTATTCTATAACTAGGTTTTTTTATCGTGCGCAAAATCTCCATGGAGCCGGTGGAGGCGGTTATATCGGACTTGAACCGACTAAAACGCACGCCGTCTTGGGTCCTTGGTTGCCGGAGGTGAGATTGCTGAAATTCTATAACTAGGTGATTCTTCTCTGCATAAATACAAATTCTACGTTACATTATTGGATTAGTTTACCTACAATATTTCCAAAAGACTAATTCAATGATGTTATACTAATTCTACCGCGATTCCGAATCATAGATCTCATTGAATTCATTATTGTCGGTAGTTTTGTAAGTTATTTCAGTACAAATTCCTATGATTCAATAAACATCCTTGATTTTTTCCTCTTAATTCAACCCATTTCGTTAACTCTAGCACACTTTACGACTCAACTATTACTCATTAGTAAACAAAACATAAAGATACTTACATTGCTTATGTAACAATTTTACAGTTACCATCGTACACGTGCTATCTAGAAAACTAAAAGAATGTTCTGGAAACTAAAACGTTATTGGAATTGCTGTGGTATAGTAGAAAATTTAGTCACCAAAATTAGGGTAAGGGATGCTTCGATGATTCAGAAATGTAAAGAGGATTGACAAAAGAAGATTGTCGAACTTTGACTTTGAGTTACGTATGTCGTTCAAATCTAGCAGCAATGCTAACAAAAAAGACAAAGGTTATTAGGACAATGACTGTTTCGTTAAATGGCTACTCATTACGAACGACGACATCGCAAAATTTTCAGATCGCTTATAGTCTAGACCGCATATTGCCTAAAACGCAAAACGTCTACACCAGCAAAATTACTAAATTAGTATAATTCCTTAATCATCATTTCATATTATAAGTGGCCAGTCCAGTCATCAAGGAGGATGAACATACAGCCACGAAAAGGCATTTGAAAAGTGGGAATTTTCTCGATGTAGTCATTATGCGACCAAGACTTTTTAACTACCTGCTAGTAAAAGAGTATTTTTGCAATGTAGTCATTTTGCGACCAAGGTATTTAACGACTAAAGCAGTGGACATTTTGCGATGTCGTCGTTCGTAATGAGTAGCCATTTAACGAAACAGTCATTGTCCTAATATACCAAAGACAATAAAACAATATAATATAATCCTTCCGTACCTACCTCAAAATTGCTTACTCCCGCCCGGTGATTATGATTTTGTATCTAAGAGCTCCAAGTCTAAACTTCACTACATCATATAAAGCAAAGTCGTTTTCCGCGTCCCTATGTCCCTATGTATGCTTATATCTTCAAAACTACGTAACAGATTTTGATGCGGTTTCTTTTAATAGATAGATTAATTCAAGAGGAAGGTTTATATATAGTACTGTTTATAGGAGAGGGTGCAGCGGGAACGGGATCGAAGGCCACGCGGGTGGAAAATATTTGCGGTATGAAGTTCACCGGGTCAGCTAGTATATATAATTTAAAAAAATAAAAATGTTTATTCTACTTTTAAGCAAACTATAAATACTTGTGATAACTGACTCTGTCCTAAATGACCCGTATCAAAATTGTCTGCTTTAGACATTAGTGGATAAACAGGCAGAAGAAAAGTGACTTTATTTTATACTTCATAACGATGATAATAGATAGACATTGAATTCAATAATTGTTACCTAGAGAGTAACACTGGAATAATTCTCTAACTTATCTATTCTAAACATTGAATAATCCTTAACTGTTTTATCAAAAGGTCATAATACTGTGTACACGATCTCTGCAAATACTGCTGTAACTGCTAATAATTACAATCTTTTCTTCTTCATTCTAGCCATTAATGCCATAATCCTTGTTGCGTGCAAAACATTTTCTTCGTTTCAACTTTCTATAATTTGATTTGGTTAACTTACCAAACTTACGAGAGCGGCTGCCCTTTGACTCCAAAAGGAATCCTTATGGTATTTTTTCATGACGTCACCAAATTGATCGGTGTAAGGTCTACAGGGTCGACCCCCTACCCAATCACGTTTTCCTTATAAACTTGGTATGTCATTAGCTCAGTATTCGTTCGTTCTACGTGACCGATCTACCTCAACAAACTATTTTCCAATTATTGTAGAAGTATTTTTTCTTTGAGGTTATGTCGCTCTCGTATATCTATTTAGTGTGTCAAATATAAGAAGATTGGCTTACCGAGGATCTCATAAGTTCATTTAATATTTTAATTAAACTATAATATGGAGGGAGTGTCACTTGTATGATTAGAATAATATATTCTGGGACTTACTAAATAGCGTTATATTGAACCAAAGTAGCTTGTAGTTTAGATTTTTGTAAGTATTACAATATTACACGTGGAAATATTTAGACCAATACAAATAGATATATTTTTCTATTATCCAAAAAAAATCGTTCAAACCAACGCAAACTTCATTTTCACTGCTAAGGAGTTACCTGGTACGTGGTTTCTGAGTTGAAGGCCTTGGATACAATCAGAGTCATCGTAAAGAAGATGGTGACGGCTTACCCTACTATGCACGAGAGGCACTCCACTGATATAAATATTAAGTACTTGACATTGTTCCAGTTATACTTAATCAAAACGAGTTAACAGCCTTCAAAATGATTCCTCAGAAGTTATTTTTAACGTGTTTATTATTAGTTTTACAAACATATTCAGTCTTTGGACAAGAGAAGGAAAAAGGCAGTTTAGCATTGGTGATTGACGACAGTGGATCTATGTATGATGAAATAAAAGCGGTAAAAGACACTATCGATTCTATTTTCGATACAGTAATCAAAGCAAACGATTCAAATATTGAAAATTTTGTACTTGTCACCTTCAATGATCCAGGTATGGATAAATACTTTGTCAATTTTCTTCCTTTCAATTAGATTACGGATTTAAGGTGTTACAGATAAGAAAATTATCTATGAATAGCAACTGTAGCAAAGGATGCTAAATTTTGTATAGATTTGGTAGAGAATCAAAGTCTCAACCACTTTTGATCATAACACGCAAGTGAGAAATAGCTCGGGTATTGCAAAAGCACTGGCAAAAGATAACCACTTACCATAAATAAAATTATATACTTTTAAAATACAAAAAAAAATAAAGTAAATCAAAATTCCTATAGTCCAATATTCACTACCGTTTAAAGAGTGGTCAATTTTCAGATGTTCAATTACGTAGCGTCACCAATGATCCCAACGCAGCCAAAACTGCTTTGGGAGAAATAATCAATCACTATGGCGGCGATTGCCCAGAACGTGCTTTGACAGGCATCAAATTGGCAATTGAAAAAAGTCTACCAAATTCTTTCATCTATGCTTTTACTGATGCATCGGCGTCTGATTACACCATGCTGGACGATATCAAAAGCATTGCACAAACAAAAAAGAGCCGGGTAGGTAACTTTTTTGGGAGTGATCTCTTGCACTACGCTATACCAGAAACAACAGCCACACCTACGAACACACTGAATGATGAGACTCAGGAAGTCCCAGGGAAAGATTCAGGTGAGGTAGAAGCAACAAGATTCTTGAAGCAACAGTTTAGATAACATGCTAATAAATTCATAAATTTATCAGCATACAAACATACTAGTCCTTACTAAGATTACAAATGCGAAAGTAACTGTCTGTCTCTCTATCTGTCTGTATGTTACGCTTTCACCCCTAAACCACTGAACCGATTTTGATGAAATTTGGTATAGGGGTAGATTAGATCTTGAAAAAGGACATAGGCTATGTTTGGTCGCGATAACCGACATCGACGCGGGTGGAGCCGCGGGCGAAAGCTAGTATTATAAAAAAAGTAAGTTAATGTAGCCGAGATGCAGGACCAAATCTCTACATTCTTTAATTTCTTTAGATACTTGTTCATATCTATTATTATATTTCAGTTAAAATCATGTAGGTATGAACATATTTTAAATATTAAGTTTCTCGGTTTGGGATTTAGTGCATTTTAATTGTTAGTTTAATTACGTTTACTTTATTTTTCTCTTTTCATTTTTCTTTTATAAAACCTTTTCAGATCTACTTCATACTAACTGGAGACTGGGGATAAGCAGGCTCAGGGTTATCGAGTATACTATCAACTAGCTAGTGCTAGTCGAGGACAAGTTTTCGAAGCAGCTAAATACAATGTGAAAGATGTAAGATTTCTATAAATAAGAGTAAAGCCTTGACCACAACAACGCGTTCAGCTCGTGTCCGCGGTAGCGTGCGCGATGGCGATCAGTTGTTGTGTACGAACTTGACAAACACGACAACTGGGCCTCGGTTCTGCTAAAGTCAGACCATTGTGGTGCTACCGCCAAAATGAACGGCATTAAATGAAATACTTTAAAGCGATGTGTTTAAAGTAAAAAATTGAATGACTTTTTGCAGAGTGAATTAAAAAAATGTATTGAAACTTTTTTCATTTCGTTTTGGACTTTAGACATATAGAAATAAAGTCTAAAATTTAATGTCATTTTCTGCGCTTCTTAATGCCTTTTATCTTTGTGTGCCTAATTCGCTTTGAGCCTGAGTCGCGTTATGCCAAAATTTACTTTTAAATAAGCGTTGAGTCTATCTATCTATTTGCCTAATTCGCTTTGAGCCAAATTCGCATTATGCCAAAAAGCGTTGAGTCTATTTAGCTATTTGCCTAATTCCTTGTATGCCTAGTTCGTTTTGAGCCTAAGTCGCGTTATGCCTAAAAGTCTATCTTGTTTTTATACAGTTTCAATTGATTTCTGCATAATAATATTAAAAGAATCAGATTATTGTTACTACTTGGACCGTGACATTCACATACCAATTATATTTTTTTTACAATTTCTTTGAACATGATTACGAATGCAGCTGCCACCTGTCAATGCCTGAAAACAAAGGTCTTTAACCAGTGCGTCGTACCTGTTATGACTTACGGTGCCGAAACGTGGACACTGACGGTAGGGCTAGTCCATAACCTAAAAGTCGCGCAACGGGCTATGGAGCGAGCTATGCTTGGAGTTTCTTTGAAGGATAGAATTCAAAATGAGGTCATCCGACACAGAACCAAATTTACTGACATAGCTCGCTGAATAAGCAAGCTCAAGTGGCAATGGGCTGGCCACATCTGTCGAAGGACCGATGGCCGTTGGAGCAGACGAGTCCTAGAGTGGAGACGGAGAGCAGGCAAACGCAAGGTAGGACACCCCTAGCCAGATGGACTGCGCACCCCACTGGATCCCCTTTCGCAGATCTATTGTGCTATCTCTATCTGCTCACCAAGTCCTGCGTTTGTTATGAACCGAACTATGGCCTTGGACTTTTTCACATCCTCCGGACTGACCATGGGTCACCCCAGAGAACGTCTCCTACAATGTGGCATACTTAGACCAGGTGCTTTTTAGACTTTCGTTACCTGTTGGTACAATTCACGAAGATCCCCCAAAAGGGCTTCAGACTATCTACTTTTTAGACGAAACGATACTAACTACTACTCGCATAAGGTCTAACTCGCCTTCTGCCTAACTCGTTTTCGGTCTAACTCGCCTTCTGCCTAATCCGTTTTCGGTCTAACTCGCCTTTTGCCTAACTCGTTTTTGGTCTTACTCGCGTTTGGTCTAGGCATAACGCGATTTAGGCTCAAAGCGAATTAGGCACACAAAGATAAAAGGGATTAATGACACGTTAATAACTAGAAGTAGTTGATAGTTTAGTGGTTAAGGAGTCTTTACACCACATCTCTCCTAGGTCTGTTCGAATTCCGGCTAGCTAAATAAATCTAATATTTAATGTTTTATAATTACAGATAATACCGAGTGCAATTGAATTTTCAAGAAGCGTAAACATCTTCAGCTAAATGGCAAAAATAAATCGTATGTACCTACAATTTCTTCCTTCACAACGATATCCTTTGTCACTATTCATTTTTCTTTTAGGAGTTATATCCTTTATGAGATCCATTAATCCATACTAATATTATAAATGCGAAAGTAACTCTGTCTGTCCGTCTGTCTGTCTGTCTGTCTGTCTGTATGTATGTTACGCTTTCACGCCTAAACCACTCAACCGATTTTGACGAAATTTGGTATAGGGGTAGATTAGACCATGAGAAAGGACATCGGCTATGTTTAGTCACGATAACCGACATCCACGCGGGCGGAGCCGCGGGCAAAAGCCAGTAATAAATAAATATTGAAACAATTGGGAAGTCACTATGGTGATGATACTGTTGCTATGAACAGCATCATCACCATAGTGACTTCTCAATTGCGTCCAAAGGTTGCACTTTCGAGCCAGAAATCCAGATATTGTTTTTAATTGGTATGTAAGATTTTCTTTTATTTTTATTTTTATTTATTTTATCTTTGGAATCATTTTAACAGTTCGAGAGAAACCCCAAATAAAAATATTAAAAAAAAAAGCTTTTCTTTTTTAAGATGAATATTATAAAGCTGCATCTACTAGAAGGAGCAAACAGTACACAAATTCGTGTAGTTTGGAGCAGCTTAGGAGCCTCAAGCGAGCTGCACGCCTCGAGCATTTTTTTATTGGACTACGCCAAGTGTCATGTTAGTTGGTGGAGTAGAATAAGGCCACCCCATCTCTTCCTGTGGGTGACGTAGAAGGCCCCATCCAGGCTGTTCTCCATCCGACAGTAAACATACAGCGCATGTTTTTTTTTTTTTTTATTGTTCAAAATATAACAAAATATGGAATAAACATTTTGAACCGCCCGCTTAAATCTCGAGGGTTTTTATGCGAGCGGGAGTTCGCCTATTGACATTAGGAAGTACCTATGTGAATACATAAATAATACCTAAAGTATACTACAACATTTTAAGTACATTCAATCAATACAATTATCTATGTGGTTCAAAAAATAGGTTTTTAAACTTTTTATAAAGGGTTGCTTTGTTACATATTTTTGCACCATTTGTTCTGGTAAGCTATTCAAAATTTCGGAGAGTATATATTGACAAATTCTGGTTCCGTATACATTACTATATTTTGGCATAATATACTTATTAACATATGACAGCTGCCTTAAATTACTGTTTCGTGTATATGTTCTAAGCTGATTTACATTTAAAATTTCTTCTTTCATGATGGCTAATTTGGCCTTACATTGAATTGGTAGCACCTCACAGTATTTAAATAGTTCGTTATAATTATCTTTATATTTATTTTTTATATTTAGTGGAACAATAGTTTTTAACAACCTTAACTGCAGTTTATATATTTTATCAGTATATGTTTTGTACGTGCGGCCATAGCTACATAACCCGTAATTAATAACTGAGTCTGCCAAAGCCAGATACAATAAGCGCAAGCATTTAAATGGCATTTTATATTTTAATATATATAGTCTACTAAGTATAGCTCTTAATTTACTACAAACATGTTCAATATGGGCTCCCCAGTTAAAACGATTGTCTATTATTAGTCCCAAATACATATGTTCTCTTGTTATATCCAGTCCTGCACAGAGGCCGTTCTGCCTACACTTAAGGTTGCTATGCATACATTCGTGATCGTGCATTATTATATTGGGTGTGTATGTGCTGGTGTTATGCGAGGATTCTATGCACATGAGTTTGGTTTTTTGGGCGTTTATCACCAGACCAACATCGTGAGCCCATTGACACATTCTGTCGAAGTTTTGCTGCAATTTGGACTCAGCTGTTTTAATATCTTTTTCTGCCCCCTTAACAGCAATAGGGTCGCCCGTATTACGTGAGACTGAAAATCATAGTTGGCGAAATCTGGCTGCTAAGACACCTTTGCCTAGCCTTTCGGACATTTACAGGCGTGAGTATAGGGATGGATAGATGGCTGAATGCCCGTTTTTTAACGCCACATTAGGATCACAAGTTGTGAGTTCGTTGATGGTTGTGTCTTGACTTGACACCGCGAACGTCGATCGTAAGCGGCTAGTGTTGACGCAGCTTTATAATTTTTAAGTGATGAAAGTTTAAAACTAAAACCCGACTACCGAAAAATCACGCTTTCAAAAGTAACAAACAAGAAAATATCAAGGATAGCCGTGGTCGTATGCCACTTTTCCCTAGAATATATTGTTTTGTTAGTAAATGGCATACGACCACGGCTATCCTTGCTATTTTCTTGTTTGTTACTTTTGAAAGCGTGATTTTTCGGTAGTCGGGTTTTAGTTTTAAACTTTATTTTTATTTATATTATTTTGGGGCCAAGTAAAGCTAATAATTTATACATATTTGAAATGTGCTTATTACGCCCTTTCATTTGATACCAAACAAGGCATATTTATCTCAAATTTTTTTTTTAAACAGTACCTTATGAGCGCTAGAGGGCGCCACACAAGATTGTGTGACACGTCATATAGCCTATAACCATCGGACGATAAAGCCGCTTGTAACGATACCTCATTTGTCCAGTTCTGATTAGTAGTTGAGGAGCTATGAGGGAACAAATGAACATACCTACATACATACATACATACATACATACATACATAGCCTGTCAAAAATCATAACCCCCCTTTTGGCTTCGCCGTAGTCGGGTGAAAATAGGGAGACTATACTTGCTTTTATTCTGTACGTTGAAATGCAGGCTAGAGGAAGCACACCCTGTGGTATGCTTACTCTAGCCTGTTTAAGCCCGGTTGTATTGCGAGGTCCATTGCTAAAATTTATCATCACGTTTTGATGATAGGTACTTATAATAAAAGTCACTTGAAGGTTCTAAATCATGAAAACAACAGTAAATCACGACCCGGACGCGTTCCTCGCATGTTTTAAGAGAAATGGTGCAGAATAACGATTTTAATGTGAAAAGGGAGACCCTGGACAGCTGTTAATGTCGCGTTCAGCAAGGAACAAAAGTAATAAAATTGTCTTTACAAAAACATAAATAACATAATATTACGCTTACCATCTGTGAGGGCTAGCAGAGATGATTTTTGTTTTAAATTACTTTTTTGCTATTTTAGATATGTTTGCTGACTCGCAAGACTTCTCCAAAACCCTTGTATAAATCGAAATTGATGATCATTCAGATGAGCCCTATTTTTTTTTATATTACGATTTTCTGACATAACAGAGCGAAAATCGAACCACGCGCGCGAACTTCAACAGCAACCATCTTAACCCGTGTGAATTGCAGCATAGGTTTTTCATACACAGATTTTGATGAACTTTCGGATGAGCCTGTTTTTTGCTAAATGATCGTACTGGATACCTAGTTTCAGGTGGCACTTCACAAGCTGCTGCCTCTGACAAGGCCAGTTATGAAGGCTTGCAGCACTGCACTATCATATAGTCCTAAATCCCCTCTATTTCCATGTACAAACGGAATTCGGTACACTTAATATATTAGACATCGATTTTTTTAACTTCTTAAAAATTGGTTTTTAGTATCAAGACAAGGTTTTCAGCCTTGCAGCATAGCCATTTCGTGTTCTCTAATTAAAGACGCGTCTAATCAGACATGTCATTCAGATAAGGGATGAGACTAGAGTTAATGTCATCAGCTCCATTCTTTCCACTTGAACCCCCTGGGTCCATGGACACTCACTATTACACTATCCAGGAACCACCAAGGGGGTCCAAGTCTTGGACCCCTTGGTGGATCCTGGATACTCGGTGTTACTTGTAGACCCCCTTAACAGAAAATGGAGCTCATGGAGTACGTAAATCGCTACATACCTATTTAGATTTAATCTCATACTAAGCGTGGCCCAATAAACCTATCATCATAACCAATTCTCATTTGTGTGTAGAAGTGAAATATCGCAGGTTCTTCCCCGTGTATTTATTTCTTTCAATCATACATTCACGCAGCGGAAGTTAAACAAACCTTATAAAAAACAAACTATTTTATTTAATAAATAAACAAAATAAAACAGTTCACTTAACAAGACGACAAATTTAACTTCACACGATCAAATTAAATGCGTAAACTCCGTACAACAAGATTGTTTTAATAAGAACTAATATAGGCTCTACGGCCGCGGCGTAGAACGTGTGCTAAACCTTCGCTTCGCTAAAAAGAAATGTTTTCGACGTGTATCTAAACAACTAGAGGTCATGAAACAGATGCTGATTCCTGCATCGCAATTGTAGTGGCAAGCACACCCGCTGTGGCAATACGGCACTATAGGTGGACATACGTGCGGAGGCGCAGCCCCTGGACAAGGGCCGGTGCAAATAGTCTTATTGCAGGTCTCTCTAGGAATTCCATACGCTATAAAAACAGATTTGTTATTGTTTATGCTGTTGATTGATGGCACTTGGTGGAATCAGCTACACATATTGAGTAAGATACTTTGTATGTACTTTTCTACTATATTTTATTTTTCACCTGACTGGTTTCGCTTCACGGCATTCTCAAAGGTATGATGTAAACAGTCATTGGCTTGAGGCGAAACCGTGCAGGTGAAATAAAATATAGTGGAAAAGTACAAAGTGTATTACTCAATATATATATATATATAGACTTGTTATTAATCGATTTCAATTGGAAATGCATGCTCAAACGGTACATTAACCCGCGATAAGTTTAACTTTGTCCACTGACCTACTAAGACACGTTTTGAGCATCTCAGTCGTCAGAGCTCTTTAAGGGACTGGATTCGGGTTAAAACGTCTGGGCAGTTTTGCAATCTAAATTGATTTGATACTTAGAATATCTTCGAATATATCGGTAAAAAATAAAATGCTCAATTGGGAATCGAACCCACGACCTTTCCCTTACAGGAAGAATGCTCTTCAAACTGAGCTATTGAGCCACACCTGAATCACTTCAAATTTCTCTTCTCTTTATATCCGTCTTTAAGGGTAAAAAATCTAATAATTTCCTAAAAAAACTGTTTATACTTAAACACAAGCATATTGAAGAGATTCGACCACCTTACACCCCAGAGACCCAGGGCGGCGGCCCATTTTAGTCGGTCGATTTTGGTCGGTGGGAGGTATTCGTGGGGGAAGCAGCACGTAAAGAGGTGTTTTGTTTCTCCACCTTTCATAGTCCTTTTCCATTGGTAGTATGAGGAACAATAAATACTTAAATAAAAATAATCCTAGGGTCGTACCCCTCTCGACAAGTGGCAACTTGCTGGCCGGCGTATCGTAGAATAGAAATACGAATGTGTGGGATTTAACGTATATAACATTCGTTAACGACTAGACGTCCTCAAATTCTATTCCATTTGTCTAGAGAGGCTGGCCCTTGATTCTGCATGGCATTCATATATAGACTTAAATGCTTATAGAATTAAAGTCCAAAATTAAATGAAAATAATATCATTGCACTTTTTACTCATTCTACACAAAGCCATTTGATTTTAGACTTTAATAGCATGGCTTTGAAGTATAAAATTGGATGGAATTTTTTTGCAGTGTTCGTGGTATGAGAGTGGTTTTTTAGCAGAATCGAGGCCCTGGTTACGTAGTATCCGTACACGAAAAATACTCGTATTCGTAACGTAAACGTATCGGAGAGAGAGAAACGGAGCACTGCGATTGGCCGCCTGTCTACTGTGTATGTGTGTGTGCGTGAAGCCTGCCAATGCTGCTCTGCCACTCTAGACAAGTGGCAACTCGCTGGCCGGCGTATCATAGAATAGAAATATGAATGTATGAGATTTGACGTTTATGACATTCGTTGCCGAATGTCATATACGTCAAATCCCATAAATTTATCATTCTATTCCACGATACGTCGGCCAGCCACTTGTCTAGAGGGGCTTTTCACTCAATACGTTTACGAATACGAATATTTTTCGTGCTCAGTGCAAACGAATACAAAAAAATATATACTATCTACGTACATCGTTTAAATATCTCCCACGTGTCCACTTCAGTTGTTCTTGTTGTATTGGCTTCAGCTGCGAAATGTACACAATGTAATGAGTCTAAAGTAAAGCCAACGAGACTAAAGAAAAAAGGTAAACAAAGCAACCATTACTGAGTCACGTTGCGATAACTAGCGATTATTTTCTCTGTCCTTGTCGCACCCGCCACACGTAAGCGAAAATGGCTGAGCGACAGCTGTCGTTGCGTGTTTCATAGTACAGGAAAGCTGTCAGCACAGCGGTTCTAATCTGTCAGACATCTTAAGAGCAATTTTATTCCTGTCTGGAATGCACTTGAAGTGATACGTAATAGGTAATTTTCAAATAAAATTTTTTGGAAGCGAAGAAACATTGTTTACCTTTTTTCTCTCGCTTTGTTGGCTTTACTTTGTCACGTCATGACTGCCTTGGTGCAGCGGTGACGAGTACGAATGAGATACAATACAATAGAACCCGGTTAAGTCAGTTCGGCGGTCAGATTATTCTCAGTAGCGACACGTAGTCCGATAAAAATGGCGACAACAACGTTAGGTTATGGATACCTGCTACTAGAGATATGATATTAGCAAGCCAGATGTCACGCACTTTGGAAACAAATCTTTGTACAATGAGACTGTAACGTGCAACCGAAATTGGCAACCAAATTGTATAGTAGCTAAAATCGGGAGCCGAAATTGGTAACTATACAATTTGGCTGCCAGTAATTCTCCTGATTTAGGTAATAATATATTTTAGTTGCCATTTCGGCTTCTGAGTTCGACTGCTAGGTATATGGTTTGGTTAACATTTTTTCTCCAGATGTTGGCTGCTATACAATTTAATTGTCAATTTTACTAAAACCATTCGTTGCTATACAATTTAGTTGCTAATTTCTTCTCCCGATTTTAGATTCTATACATTTTGGTTGCCAATTTTACTCTCAATTTTGGCTGCTTCAATTTTGGCTGCCAGTTTTTGCCTCATCGTTCTACAGCATTAATATAAAAATTAATGTTGTAAAGTTTATAAAAGAGACAACACGGTATACACCTTTATATGAAATGGTGTGTAGTTATCTGCTTTGCTGACAGTAAAATTTTAGTTATCATACGCGAGATAATGTTAGCAATGTGATAGATAAATAATGATAGAATGATAAATAATAGGTATCGTGAAATCTTTGGTAAACTCTTATATACTTCGGGCATATACTTATCTTGAACAAAACATATACTCAAAATATGTGATCTATACGCGCAGTACACGTTTTTAGAATGTCTTAAGGATGCCTCGGGGTGCTATGACGGAGCACGAACTCGAATTTAACCAATCATAGATTATATCTAAACATTCCACGCGGGTTTCGTTTCTCTCACAACTTGGGTCCAAAATATATGCCCCCAGATATAAAATAGCTTTCTAGAGATCTAGAACTAGCTAACCAGCTTACCGCCGTTCCCAATACCATACTGACAGTTAAAGATAGATCGCATCTACGGATAAAGTGCTCGGCTGTTTAAATTTAAAACATAGTAATTCCTATTTCACACCAATTTCGGAAAATAAAATTATATCGCGATGCGCTTTCTCGCAAAAAAATCAGTTACCATGTTTTCAATTTAAACAGCCGATACGTCAAATTTGACTGTTGCGATCTATCTTCAACTGTAAGTATGTTATTGGGAACGGCCGTTAGTCCATAATCCCATTATGACTTTCTTTGAACCTAGGACCTCATGCACAAGAACGTCACAGCGGAACCAAGGCTTCTATTACAGTTATATTAAAATTGACTTACTTCGTGTAGTATTAGACGACCAAAGGGGGGGAAAATCTGTAAAGATTGCAACGTAATCAATTGTTAAATAAATATACAAAAAAATTAAAAATATTTAAAAGAAGATAGTGAGTTTTTGTACTGTCGGTGGGGAAACCAAAGGCTTGTCCTGCATTATTTTATGCACTGACGACACAGAAACTCTGTTCTTATGGGGTCGGCAGCACGAGTGTGACGCTCTATTGCAGACGTCATTCGGTGGGCCGTGTGCTTGTCTGCCTCACCTAAGTGGTATAAAAAAACTGTAAAGTAGTCGGGTATATTCGAGATATTTAAAAAAAAAACTGGATTCGATTCTGAAGACAACAATTTTGACATTCTTGTCTGTATGTCAGTCGTGATGCACGCCAAAACTATTGAACTGATTTTGATGCAACTCGATTACATCAGGAAAAATTGATAACTCTGGTGGGTCTCGAATCTACGCCCCACTTGAGTAATTAACTTTCCTGATGTAATCGAATTGTATAGTTAGCATAATCCATACTATGCGAAGGTATGTCTGTCTGTCTGTATGTTACGGTTTCACGCCTAAACCACTGAACCGATTTTGATGAAATTTGGTATAAGGGTAGATTAGACCTTGGAAAAAGACATAGGCTATGTTTGGCCGCGATAAGCGAAATCCACGCGGGCGGAGCCGCCGGCAAAAGCTAGTAAATGCTATAGAATGTCATTCAAATTATTTTGATGCGATTTTTTTGTTAGATAGGTATTGGTCAAGTTCCTGCTTTTCTATTGAATTATTTATCACTATCGTCATAGCACTTTCGTAGCCCTTATTCGGTGAATGGCAGATTCTGGAAATTACATCCATATAGTTTTTTTTTTTTATCCACAATATTCTACACAACGCTATCTAGACGCATGGTGAGCTTAACCAGCGTATGTTACAAACATACTTAGATACTTTTTTTTTCTTCTTGATTTTGATAGGTAGAATGTTTTTCTATCTGAACTCTCAACTTTGAGAGTTTAAGCTTGTGTTAGAGCCTCGCCTCATATAGTACTAACACCTACTTCATGGATTGGTTGATTTGACCTTAGGGATAAGGATTGTTGGTAAGGCCCATGAACCTATACATCTGTTATTCTATTACACTATAAACCTTTCATAAGATTCATAACACATCATGCATAGGGACAGAACTACAGAACAGAAATACGTAATATATCGTGTACCAACCATATTGATCAATAGCTTCGTCGAAAGGATCTATTGGCACATCAGCATACACCATCAATGGTAGAAGTACGTATACTACACATATTGATAGTTTCACGATCATTTTTGAAATACAAACAATCAAATAACTTGTAAAATTTAAAATTTATAAAAAATAAAACTCAGAGCTCACATGCTCTACACGGCATTGACAGCTCATAGAATGTCAAAAGGCATTAGGAGTTTGGGCCTTTCGCACGAAAGCCTGCAGAGACCGCTAGTGAGGTAGGGTGCCATCTGACATTTGACAGTAAAATTGTCACTCAGCATTCAGTTGACGTTCAGTATTGTTTGAATTTTATCATATATTTTACTATTAATTTCCGTTCCGCTTATCCTCTCAATATCTCAAACTGTGCTTATACGCTCTCTAAATTGTATCTGTCTGTTTGCTCTGCAATTTTTACTTTGAAAATGCCGTTCATTGAATGTTGTGTACCGTCGTGTCGGAAGACCAAGCACGATGAAACTTTGTATCGATTACCTCGAAATGAAACATTACAACGCAAGTGGCTCAATCAGCTCGCACCATATTGCCCAGGACTTGTACAGTTGACTTAGAGAAAGGAAGATTTGTTCAAGACAATTTGAACCAACTCATTGGCAAGAAAAGACTTTATAATGCTAGACATGCCAGGTTAGTTGTTTGAATAACCCATACAACTCACTAGAGTTAGGTAGGTACTAACCTACCTCTTGTAATAATACTTTTTACAATTTTTGTATTGTTGGCTTGTCACAAATTAAAGCACTGATTGTTATAATTGTTAAATTTCAGTTGAAACTGATCACACTTGTGTGAAAATGTCAACAATGTTAGATCACACATATTGCAAGAGGCCGTCATCGAGTGATTCTTACCCACAACCTGCAAAAATTCCCAAAATAAATGTTTCAGAACAAGACTGTACCTTGCCCTCTACATCAGTATGTATGCTCTATTCACTTCTTGTCGTTATTATATATATATGAATGAATTCCGAGACTTTGCCTTTAGCTTAACATCAGGCGAGGTGAAGTCAAATTGACGTGTCCAGTATAAAAAAAAAGTTTTTGGTACGTCGTTACCTCGTTAAGCTACATGCAAAGTCTGGAAAAAAGGGTCACTATCGTAAACATGTACCAAGTTAACAGTGGTGACACTCAGCTTGACTGCCTGATCCATATACGGATGGCATCTTCATCTTATCAGCATATCTATGGTCTACCATAGGTAAAGTTGTTGCTACTACTACCATTATACATGTTCGTATGGCGACCGGGACCGACGGCTTAACGTGCTTTCCGAGGCACGACTAGACCAATGCAAATAGTCAAATATAAGCATATAAATATTTGCACTGAGCGAGGATCGAACCCGCGCCTCCTGCGTAGCGGCCGCGTTCACTACCGCCACGTCACGGAGGCTGTAGGTAAAGAGGTTACTACAACCAAAGATTCTTGATATTTATTTATCTTCAGTTTAACAATTACGATATGGATGTATTGTAATTAAAATAACATTAAAAAGCTGAATGGAGAAATTGCTTTACATGGATATTGTAAAGCAATTTCTCCTATAACCTCCCTAAATTAATGAGTTATCAAAAGCAGAACAATGATAGAATGTCTTGGAACATAAGTAAAATCACATAGAATAAATTGTTTATAATTTGTGCAATATTTGTACTACATTTATCAACGTACATAATATTACTGACATGAGATTGTTCATAAATTTTGATTGTTTTTATTATAACTTGTTAATCTTCTATTACATGTTATCTTACTGCACTGCTTAAGGGTAATAATTATATATCTCTACCTACTAATCTCCGTCCCGTCCCATGTTGTGAAAGATATTCCAAGAGATTGCCTAGTGTGATAAGGCCACCAATTGAGTCATTAAAGTGTGGTGAAATATTATATTACTAAAGCTAAACTTTTTTTCAGCTGTGAAGTCTAGAAGAGTGCGTTTGACAAGCAGTATTAAATGTCTGTCCCCAAAAGGCAGATTATTGAAAAAAATGTCTGGGTTGAGCATGGTGCAGGCCGCTCCTAAATTGCTGTAATTACGGCATAGTGCTTAATTATGCACGCGAACTTCTTAGTCTTTATTTTTTGTTAAGGTTAATTATTTTGTTATTAGTTTTTTTATATACTTTAATTATCTTAACACGAGACAAATGTACATTCGTCCATATTTAGTGTTAAGATATCACTTTTTGTAAATTGATGTCTGTAAAATGCTAGTGTGTTTCTTGCGCCGTTTCTTCTCCAAATATAGAATTAATAAAAAATAAACTATTGTTTCATTCTGTGTCTAGTACCAAATATAAAAATATAAATCATACAACACCCCAACATAGAATGGGCTATCGACTAACGACATCACTATTATCGATATCGTTATTAGGTAAAAATATGAATATGGCCTGCCCTACACGCAGCTCACTTTTTTTTTTAATCTACGTCACGTCACGTCAATATGACATGATGGTATGCGATGCGGACCCGCTCCTTACGATTCAGTTTTTGTTCAGAGACTGTCTTATCTGTACGTAGTATATATCTTCCAATCTGTGATGCTCTACAAAATGAAGAAAAGAAATACAGATAAAGAATTCTAAAAAAGTAACAATTGTCAATGTCATTTTACTAAAAAGATCAGATGTATCTACGTACAAATTCCTTTTTTTATCTAAAGTTAAGAAAAAGATTTTCAATTTGTACATTGATAGCTAGGGCGTTATAAAATATCCAAGAAACTAAGTACAAGTGTCGTACCCAAATCAGCAGATAGACTGGAAAGAGCAGACCCCAAATCCGGGATGGATAGGATAATGCTAGGATGAAGATGAAGCACAAGTAGGCATTACAGGCAAATTTCTAAAAGACCAGTCAGTTCGATATCAAATCCATATCCATACTAATATTATAAAATAAATACGAAAGTAACTCTGTCTGTCTGTCTATATGTTACACTTTCACGCCTAAAACACTGAACCGATTTTGATGAAATTTGGTATAGGGGTAGATTAGATCATGAGACCAAATATAGCCTATTATGTGGCTATATTTGGTCGCGATAACCGACGTATACGCGGGCGGAGCCGCAGTCAAA
The DNA here is from genome assembly GCA_914829495.1 of Eilema sororculum. Classification (NCBI taxonomy): domain Eukaryota; kingdom Metazoa; phylum Arthropoda; class Insecta; order Lepidoptera; family Erebidae; genus Eilema; species Eilema sororculum. Next base: position 5,391,066 of record OU618545.1, on the reverse strand, counting down.
AGCTAGTACACAATATATTCATACTATGAGCTAATACCCAAAACACTGCACATGTAGGTTAATTGTAGTTTGCACAAACACAATTATAAGCTTTGGTTTCAACCGTCAAACGGAAAAATTAAAATTTACTGTTTAATAATAATCATTAAAATTATATTCCTTTTAGCTCAAGTTCATCATACTTTCGCGACAGTTTGGTATTTACGCATTGAGCAATATAACCTCCCCTCACCTCCCCTTTCATATTAGAGATGAAAAGAGTATCATTACTGGTAGGTATTCTCGTTGAACCCTCGTAAGCAGTAACCGCTACAAAGTGTTATAACACTGTTTTTTGAAACTGTTTAGAAAGAAAACCCTTTATAACTGTAACCGAAACGTATCTGTAACAGATTAAAAGTGTTTAGGGTTCATATGTGTTAATACCTAACGGTTACAGCGCCCTCCCCGGCGAATAATATGGTATTGTGCTATTACCACAGTTTAGGTTTTATTGCATTTTCGGTTCTTAGAGCATCGAATACACATTGTAAATCTTTTTTGTAATTTTTCAGTGGATATTTTTGAAAATACAATAATTCCCATAGGTCCATAATGAACATAACACTTTTGTTCAGTTAAATTAGAAATACAATTTGAACACGAATAATACCGTAAACGATAATGCAAAGTTAATTTTTTCCGTTAGTTTCGGTAATGCCTTTTTACAATAAATTACAGATTTTAATAAAAACGGTAATGTTTCTTACCGTATTATATAGATAAAATTCTAAGAGTAACGGGTTTTACATTGAAATATTGCAATTATGTTGGAACGCAATGCAATAACACACTACTATTTTCGGTAGTATTAGCAGAGCAAAAGCGCTCACATATTTTGTTTCCTTATTTATGAAAGGTATAGTAAAAAAAGGAATACTATATAAGGTAGAAAAAAATTGAAGTATCAGGAATTGGTCTTTCTATTCAGATGGGTGTTCAGGGCAAAGTAAAAATCGGTATATTTTTGCTTTATACCTCCATGCAATAAAAGCCCATGATATGCAAACTATAATACATAGGTTCTTCGATACTAGACATAGCCAAAACGAAGGCGATAGCATGCATTCATGCATAGAAAGAGCTTTAAAAAATAAAGTCCTTTATACTCCAGACCAAATATATGGACTAATTGTAAATGCGAGATCTCAAGAAGCACCAGGCTCAAGACAGCGACATGAGCCTATTGAATCAGCCAGAAGAACCAAGAAATTATGTGGTATCAACGAAAATAATTTCGGTACGGCTACCACAGTCTCGACCGGCTCCGCGACACAATGCGCGAGAAATGCAATCACCATCCCGACAATCATCGCCTCACAAAAACTCTCCAAAGATCGACATACGATTGAGAGACTAGGTACAAAAAAGGCAAATCGAACACTTCATCTTCAAGAAGAAGAAGAATAAGAATAGTAGAAGAATCTATGATTACGAAAATACGGATCGTAGCCACTGATGCACGCATTCGACTAAAAGTCATCAGTGGCCGAGTCTCTTCGAAGAAAGAACATAATTGCAATAATCTCACATTTTCGAAACTACGGAAACAAAAAAAAATCAAATGATGACGCAACGCAACAACCTACATAATGGCAAGTTAGCAAAAATGCAGACGGAACTATATGCAACTTAGCGCAATAGCAGAAAATGTTGACGCAGCACACGCCGTCATAGCAATCGTCAACAATGTTAACGTCAAGGAAGCACCGCACGCGGCCCGCATCTAAGGGACCAGCGGTTAGTCCCGAAATTACGATGACTACTGAAGAAAAGTACTCCGCAAATTAGCGGCACCCAGTTCCGGCGAAATGGAACTGCCCACAACTGGCATTGGCGCGCTCCAAAGAGAGATAAGACTGCTGAATCTTCAAAAAGCCATCGAGACCAAAGTGACCAGCCAGCATACACGGCCACAACAGGGGTACCACTAATTGCAGCGACCGCGTAGCCTGGATCCTACGACCACAGCAGCGTGTCGGCACATATAGCAACTGCACACACGGTTAACGTAAGAAGAAGACATCTCTCTCGTTAAGAAGCAGTCAGCAAAAAAGCCATACGCAGCTATATTTACAGTCTACTTCTCTTCTCAACCTCGCAAGCAACGTGCCGTCGTAAGCTTGGTGGAGTGATACCAGCTAGTGGATACAGTCTGTTCAGGGGAGTAGGCTTAAGGCAGCCCGTTATAATGCGGCATGTGTCGTTTAGGGCAGTATCAACCTCCTTCGCATGCGCAGAGCGGTGCCATACTGGATACGCGAACTCACCCGCTGAGAAAGAGAGAGCGAGGCCGGTTGTCCTGACAACATGTCCAAGACGTAGATGTTAACCTTTGCATCAAATTTTGCCTGCTCGCCACTTTTTGTTTGGTGTTTCGGAAGTGGGTTTTATAGGCGAGAGCTCGGTTGAGAGTAACGCCGAGGTAACGTGGCTTTGGGCAGAGATCGAGCAATCTCGACCCCTCGCCACGAGATGTTAAGGAGTTGGTTTGCCTCCCATTTTTAGTTTATTAGTCCATTATATGGTTATTAGTACATTCTCTTTGCGGTACTGGTCTAGGCTTTCCAAAGCTGCACCCAGTCTTAATTCAGCCTCTTCGAATTTTGTTTGACCAGTAAGCGCCAGGTCGTCCGCGTATAGATAGTGTTTTGAGTTCAGGATTATTGGTTGGTGCACGATTTATCGAGTCTAAATCCAGCCTGTTCGGCAATGAGATTAGCCTCCAGTATTGGTGTTAGACGGTTCAGCAACATTCTTTTGAATATCTTGAAGGTGTGGCAGAGTAGAGAAATGGGGCGGTAGTTTTTAGGGTCGTTGGGGCTCTTGGCAGGCTTGAAGAGCGCTTTTAATTATGTTCTTCGCCACAGTTTTGGAATTCTGGAGGATTTTAGGCAGTTGTTAAAGAGATCAAGAAGCCAGGACACTGCTCTGGGCCCAAAATGTTTTATTTGGTCGACAGTGATATTCGTCTACGCCTGCTGCCTTACTCGTTTTTAGTATTTTATGGTGTCTATGATTTCCTGCAGTGAAAAGGGCTGGCCAATTTGGTTGGTTGGTGAGATGACTGTCGAACTTAATGGGTCTTAGGTGTTGTGTCTTCCCGTTTAGGAGGAGTTGGTGGGCCGCTTGGTTTGACGTCACTCGACCAGGGTTGGCAGCGGCTGGTGGGTCATCTGTGAGTTTTCTCACAGCTCCCCATGCCTTCTTCAAGTCAGTGAGAAGATAGCACGTGACCACAAGCATCGCTCCCACTCCACCAATGGTGGATAAATCAGTATATAAGCCTGTTATTTAGTTTGTAAGACATTGCTTTATTAAATCATTGAGTAGTAATAAATATACTGCAACCTGACTGTGGTAGCTCTCTTCACTCCCGCAATATTATGTAATTTAACTAATTATTACTGTATTGTTTGATCAAATATTATATTTGCAATATAATATTACAAATAATCAGTTGACACAATATATTGATGAATAGTTTTGCAAAGTAATATTACCGTAGACACTATCACATGCATTTCTCCGAATAATATGGTAATGTTCATTTACCGTAAACATTTTTAACTCCATATTTACATGAACAATACTGTAATGTATTATTACTGACCACGGCAGCAATGGGAATAACACGCGAATAATATGGTAATGATACATTGTGTACTATATTTTTTATCTACATTTTCGGTAAAATGTTTTTCTTAAATTACTTTATTCCAATAGCCTAATGAAATAAAATTAACATAGAAACTAGTCTGCACAAAAATTAGCTTTCTTTTGACATATAAATTATTGCCATACAATCTACCTGCACTGAGATATAAGCAAAAAACAGTTATTTGCTTCTCCTGTAAAATTTGGAATTTGCGATTACCATTTTATTCGCCGGGAAGGGCGACAGGTATTAACAGAAACGTCATTATAACGTTATAATTTATGTACTTGCACAGAATGGCAACAACACGTCGACGCGACACGAATTAGTTACTTTTTTAGGTTACGTGTTGCATCGAGTTCTTCTACATAATATAAGTAGGTACACTCCGAACTTTATGGCCGGGGCGGTGACCGCTCACACGCGTAGGCCTCGTATCCTCGGAGTCTGGGGTCCGTTTTACCAGTCTAGCTGCGGATTTGGCTGAACTTCGATATTTGCCGTGAAGTGATTGCCATCTGACCTTCACAAACCAAAGGCGATATCGAAGCATTGCAACTGGACTAACTACCCATAACGACTGCCATCTGCCATAGATGTTCGTACGACAACCGGGCCCTCGATTCTACTAAAGCTGCACTCCAATAATGTCATTAAATTTTAGACTTTATTTCTATACGCCTAAAGTCCAAAATGAAATGAAAAACGTTTCATTACACTATTTCATTCACTCTGCAAAACGTCATTTAATTTTGAATTTTTAGTTTCTTATAGTCGCGGTGGCAAGACTGTGGTTTGGCTTGAGTAGTATCGACGCTCGGGACCGATGGCTTCCGAGGCACGAACAGACCAATGTAAATGCACTAAGCTTACAAATACAAATGAATACAAATATTTGCATTGAGCTGGGATCGAACCCGCCTCTTGCGTAGCGGCCGCATTCACTACCGCTATACTAATATTATAATAATAAAAAAAAAAATTGTTTATTTCCATAACATATTTCTACAAATTTGTTTGTGTCCAGTGGCCCCACACTAGGCAAGCCTGTCCTGTGGGACCTAGTCCGATTTACAATAAAAATTAAGGCTGGTTTTATCGTCACGCCGCTAGGAGCGCCGTTGAGCAGCGCGCTGTTAACAGCACGCGTTTGAACAGCGGTGCACTATAAAACGAGATTATTAGCACGCGTTCCGCTGCTGTGACACAGTCGTGTCGTGCCGTATCGATGTAATTCATTTCTTACACAATTATACCTACGACGGCGCGTCTCAACAGCGTCACACTAAAACGCACACTGGCCGTAGAAGCGAATGAGCAGCGCGCGTTTGGACAGCGCCGTCGAACATCGTGCGTTTATTAAACGGCGCTGCCCAAGCGCGCGACACTAAAACGCAACTTCTACTCCCATATATCTCTGAACGCGCGCGCTCCAACGGCGCTGCCGAAACGCGTAACGATAAAACCAGCCTAACAACACTGTCCAACGGCTGATCATCCATATCCATATCCATACTAATATTATAAATGCGAAAGTAACTCTGTCTGTCGGTCTGTCTGTCTGTCTGTCTGTATGTTACGCTTTCACGCCTAAACCACTGAACGGATTTTGATGAAATTTGGTATAGGGGTAGATTAGACCATGAGAAAGGACATAGGCTATGTTTGATCGCGATAACCGACATTCACGCGGCGGAGCCGCATGCAAAAGCTAGTACAAATATAAAACAAAAAGAAAAAGAACTAAGTGACTTTTCCAGAATAATTTGATGAATCAAAAAAGTAGGTACGAACTTGTCGCCCAATAGGTACTTCTATTTACACTCAGAGCTCGATATGACGCGCACGAGTCGACGGTATCAGAGTTGGGTTTATGTTATACTAGCTTTTGCCCGCGGCACCACCCGCGTGGATGTCAGTTATCGCGACCAAACATAGCCTTTCATTAACATAGCCCTTTCTTAAGGTCTAATCTACCCGTTGTACCAAATTTCATCAAAATCGGTTCAGTGGTTTAGGCGTGAAAGCGTAACATACAGACAGACTGACAGATAGAGTTACTTTCGCATTTGTAATATGAGGTATGAATGAAGTTAATTTCCATATACTTTTCAGTAAATCTGCTTTCTCACTTTGAAAAATATTTGATCAATTAAATAACGCGTGTAGTGCGGACAGTACCTAAGGATAGCTTGGAGTCGAAAATTTTCATAGCCATATAAAGCGAGATCTGCGGTAGCCTAGTGGTATGGGTAATGAACAGCTGAGACGAGACTCGGATTCGATCTCAAGTTTACCATGGCACACTCCAATGAAATTTTGATGTTTTTTGAAGTGACTTTTCCAGAATAATTTGATGAAGACAGCAAGACACACACACACGCACGCACGCACGCACGCACGCACACACACAGAGAGAGAGAGAGAGACACCCCGTAATTTTTGAGTCGGGAGTTAAAAATACCAAAATTAAATTTAATTAAAAAATAAAAATTAAGAATTGTTCGTTTGGCAACGTAGCCATTTCGGTGAACACTTATTAACCTGTTAAAAGATTCATTTCTGGTACACTTATATAGCGGTTACACTAACCTCATTATAACGATTAACAGAATTAAAAACAGATATATAAGTGGTACACTTTTATTGGGTTACCTTTTAATAGTATAACCCTTATATTTCTGTAACCTTTATGAATCTAATATGAATCTGTTTTTAAGTCCCTGCTCGTAAGTTCAGCCAAATTGCCAATACAACTGGATTTTCGTCAGTAATTAAACTGGTAGTTATAATAGATTAGCACAGAGTACATATTGAGATTGGGTAATTAATTTCATTAATTAAACAACTGTTCACACAAGATCTTTATTGTTCACAATGTGTTCAACGTAGGTACCTTGTGAAATTACTTCTAATATTGCTTACGGAGCTAATGATATTTTCTTAAGAAGAGCAAATAAAATATTTCTATGAAACTGAGCAGAGATGCGCCGAAAAATACACCGATCACACCTCCCACGTCCACTGAAATAAATTAAAATAATCAAGAGTGACTTCTTTGTAACGTTTTCATTTCTATTGGCCTAGAAGGTTTTCTAAGTATCAAACAGAATCAGTTGTGATACTTGAAGGTTAAGGCACTATTAATAATTCAACTGTCCTCAAATGATAAGAAATGTATTAGCCGAGCTGAGGTGAGAAACAAGCTTGTGGAATGCAGCCTTACACCTTTCTCAAGGTTGAGTGGATGCTACTACATCGAGATCTTTGGAGCCTCAGCCAGTCCCATCTGCACTCGGTATACCTGCTGATTGACAGACAAGACTCTGGTGTAGACTCACCCCTCAGGTTTGGAGGGTCAACGATATTCTTTCCCCTAAAAGCATAATAAATCAAATCATAGAAAGGAACAAATCATCCAAAGATTATATTTTCGATTTCAAACAGGATTGGTGCTCAGATTATAGCTTGGTAGTACATAGAAAGAGGCGCGGGTTCGATCCCCGCTCAATGCAAATATTGGCATACTTGAATATCGGTACATATTTGCATGTCTGGTCGTGCCTCGGAGAACACGTTGAGCCATCAGTCCCAAGCATTTATGTCAGTCGTTCTACCCTTAACGACTGACATAAATGCTTGGGACTGACGGCTCAACGTGTTCTCCGAGGCACGACCAGACATGCAAATATGTACCTTTGGAGCCTTTTAAAATCCAACAACTGGTCTAACTGCAATGCTTCGATATCGCCTTTGGGTCAACCCACAGGGACACTCCACAAGTCAAATGGTAGTCGCTTTACAAAAAATATAGAAGTTTAGCCAAATCCGTAGTAACTGATAAAGCAGACCCCAGATTGCAAGTTGAAAAGCTTCGGATGCGCCTGGGATTAATGCTAGGATGAAGAAGAAGAAGAAGTACATTAAAAATAACAGAACATCACATGCCAATTCTTACCAACAAGACCTAGCAGTTCTCTGATAGCTTGACGTCTTACCCTCAGTGTTGGCAGGTGACCCAAACGTACTCTTCCTCGAGTCCCCTCATTCAAAACTTTGCTGTTTATTCGTCTGGAATCAAATGTGTATTAATTATTTTGAATGCTAAAAAGCGTTCCATCGTTAAACAGATTAAGGAATTTTGTGCAGTATGATTATCAAACGCTTTCAAAAAGTTGAAGATTCTTAAGTCAGTTTGATTTCTTAAAATGATTGTTACCACAGAACTCGGCCATTTTGCGTTGAAGCACACCCAACTGCAATTTGCTCGCGCAATTTTTAAGTGTTGGTTAAAAATCAACCTTGTGTATAGAATACATTGCAAAATTAAATTGAAGCTGCCGCGAGCATAGACTAATATTATACTCTAGACGTATATTCAATTTTGCAATGTATTATACATACATAAACCCTTAAAACGTGCGCGAGCAAATTGCAGTTCGGTGGGCGCCAACGCTTTTTAGATTAATTTTGATTCGAAAAAGTTTAATTGGTATTGGATTTGTATTTATATGGATTGGTATTTGTTTATGAAAATCTAGCTCTGTGGTCATATCATGAAGTGTGCGTTCACCTCCTAGCTGAAACGTCCATCCCTCTTTCTCATCGAGAATAGGAACTCCTAAAGCACTTCATGATAAATCAACGTAATTCATGACGAATGAAGGAATGAAAAAAATATAGGCATATTTTTCAACCAGTGAAGTAATTGCAGGATTTTAGAATTTAGTGTAGTGAAACTGATGAATACTTACGGACAAGTTACATGGACGACATTGTATAGAACTTCATTGCAGGACATGGGGCAATGGCAGGTATCGCCAGCCAAATCTGAAATTTAATTAAGGTCTCGTTTGATATAAACTTTGTACCAAGTACTCTATGAGTTCAGAAACTAAATCTCTACTACTAAATAATCCTACTTCTTACTGATATTATATGTAACTGGTTGACCCGTCCCGGCTACGCCCGGGAAAACTTCGTATTCCATATTTGAAAGTGACCTAAATGACGAACTTTCCAGACAAACGTTTGTCACCTATTTTACCCTTTTAGTAGTTAAATTTTGAAAAAAACACTGATACACGTGTTCATTTATTTCTTAAAAGACACAGGTTTATGATATTTAGTGCATCTAGCTCTGAAAATGACGGACTTTTATACAAACTTACAACCCCTATTTTACCCCTTTAGTAGCAGACTTTTCAAAAATCCTTTCTTAGTGGATGCTTACGTCATAAAATGCATCTACTGTCAAAATGTCAAGTTTGTAGACTGGAACTTTAGGCCCTGCGTTGATTAATCAGTCAGTCAATAGGGATGAGTAATTTCATATGTATAGATAGCTTGTGTAGATGTTAGGATGTATTTTATTTAATCATGCTCAAAGAGCTAAATGGATTTGGTAGAATATTGGTACAGGGATACATAATAGCCTGGGATAATAGATAGGTTAGGGCCTTTTTAACCCCGGTATAAGATTCCATAGGTTGAGAGAATGGAAGCAGATTTGACACGGTCACAGGCACATACATCATAATTTAAAATCTTAATAACACTATAGCTGACCTTAGCAGGGAATTCAGAGCATCTGCTCTGAATTCAGAAACACTAATGTTGTTTGATCAGACATGGAACCTATGATCTTTACTGTAGCATTATATTGTTTTCCCGTCACCACATACCAACAAATCGTAAATATGTTAAAACAATGATTCTCGAGATTCTAATGTTCAAATACACAAACTCCTCAGCAATATTATAACAATGTGGCTATATGTACATTCTATTTTCAGATGTGGATAGTTACAGCGAAGTACAGAGAATATTAATACTGTGGTCGTAAAGAATAAGGGTGTATCTAACCAAAACAAACCGGAGATAAAATATAAGAAAATCCTTTTAGACTTAATGTCAGTCAAGAGTAGAAGCTCGGAGGCCAATTTAAAAATGCTACAGATGTGCCTTCTTATTTCGTACTTTGTAATTTAAATATATGTCTTCCAATCATATTATTGTTCTTTTTTTAAGATTAAGACTTTCAATTATTCAAAAAAAATTTTTTTTTGTTTTTCTTTTAAAAGAATATTAGAACCGAAGTTACTAATATTCCCTCTAACCCCTCCAACTAAATTGCTTGTGCTAGGAGTGGGTTCACGTCGGTAGTGTAATGGCCAGGGTTCGAATCCGGGACCTCTCGATGTTAAATCTGACTCCTTAACCACTAAGCTACCGATGCTTCAAAAGATTGAGTAATTACTGATAGCAGTGGTGATTGGTAGGGAACCTATTTTATTTTATTTTTTTATTTTACTCTTTCAGAAAAACTTACATCTAGAATACAGAGTATAAACAATTTGTAGAAAAAGATGGCCAATTAAAAGTTTTCACATGTTGTAGTAATGTTGTAATATGTACACGGACGATAGACAATATTACCTTTGACGTCACAGTATTTTGATTTAAAAGTTAACGATCCTATAAAATTTTCATTATCAACGAACCAACTAACCAAGACCGTGTAGGAGGCGGCCGGTCGGGTCCGGACTAGACTTCGGGCCCGGGAAGCCCGCGCAGAGCGAAGGCGAACCGGACGTCGGAGATCGCAGAACGACCTCCGTCCTCCATGAGCGCTGGCCTGGGGGTGACCGGTGGAGCCGCCTGTCACCCTAGCAGAAGCAGGCCGCGGCGGCTCCCCGTAACCGGGGCTAGATGGGGACCCTGTGATCCCCACAATCCGAAGGGGGCCATCTCGAAAGAGATGGTCCTGTGTCTGCCGGGGTGCGAGAGATATGCTTTTGGCAATCTCACCTCCGGCAACCAAGGACCCAAGACGGCGTGCGTTTTAGTCGGTTCGAGTCCGACATAACCACCTCCACCGGCTCCGTGGGGGTGGTATCCGTGGGGATTTATCGCACGATACAAAAAAAAAACCAAGACCGTGTGAAAAGGAGAAGTATAAGCCGAAAGGCGAGGTAAGTCTTAGGTGATGATTACAATCGGGTAAATACAAAAATCCAGTTCAATATTGCGAATATTGGCAGATGCGTTCCTTTTTTCTTTGTGCGTTAGAATATGTCAGCCTTTATTGGAATGTAGTCGAGTAACGTATTTCATTTACTTGTAATATATTACCAGTACCCAAGCATTTCTCTTTCTTCCCACATACTTATTACTCATTCGACATTTTTCACCAAACGCATTTCAGAGGTGTCCTCTACATCAAAGAGGTTTTTGGAATATAGTAAAGATTTTTTCTTTGTCTAACTGTTTTTTTGATCTTGGATGAAAGCTATATTACAATCTAAGTTTCATATTCATACATCTATATTATTTGTATAGATAATGGTTTGGTACAACTCTCTGCCACAAAACTGAAAAAAACTTACTTTTTTCTTGGAAACAAATCAGACCATCAATTCCACATTTTGGGTAGTTGCCTGCGAACAATGGGAAATTATTAACTTCATTGGATGGAACCTCTGTTGCGGTTCTTCTGATATTAACCCGTTATTAACTATTATTATTAAACCATTTATTTCGGAAAATTATCCATAGTGTTAGTAACAATGATCCTTATAAACTAGGGTTAGTATACATTTTTTATTTTTTTGGGAGCGACCTACATGTGAATCTGTACCCATCTCCGCCACATAGGTAAATCCTGCCGGTCCTTGAACACGCCAAGAATATTATTGGTGCTGCTATATATGGCACTATAGAAACACACTGGACTATAGAAAGCACAACTCAATAATACACATACCTATCTTCGGCATAAAATGATGAGTACAGTTACAAGCTTCAGCCTGCGCGAGTGCTCTACAGTACAAAAGGCACGCTCCATAGGAATATTGTTTAAAAGGCCACAAGTGCGCAGACGCTGGACGTTCATGTTCAAATAAACAGTCGCGACTTGATAGAGCTAGTCGTTGTACTGAAATATCACTTACTGTTTCTTCCGCCTGAAAACAAGCAAATAAGCTCAAACACTAGTATTTAATTTATGCTAAAAGTAGAACACGTTTCCAGCCAGTCTACTTCAAGTAGAAAGCACAAACTTCTTTCATTGCTATAAAAAATCGAGAAAATTTGCATTCAATAGGGAATCTTACGTTCCAAGCTGGTTGCTTCCACACTGGACCGATCAAAAAAAAATCTTTCTATATCGATTTGGATAATTAGCATACTAAGAGCTTTAAAATTTAATTACAAGAAAAGTACTGCTGTGTCGCTAATAGGAACAGAAATCAGCTTTTGTTTGAAGTTTTACACCTGAGCATGGCGTGCCGTTTCATGGTGCTCCATTGACGGTAGCAACAAACATTTTAGCAGGGTCGCGTACTTACGAAAACGAGAACTTTCATGAAAGTATGCGTGTAGTTAATAAAATTATAAGTAAGAATAATGTGGTTAGATATTAATTACCGACAACGTAAGATCCAAATCAGTAACAACTGGCAAAGTATCGCATCGACTTAACACTTTGTCTGAAGCAACACTCAGCATCTCACTTGACGAATGAACCCGTAACTGAGGACAAATGAATTTTTGTTTCATATTCAGCCAGTCAATTGAATTGCGTGTGTTATTTACGGATACGGAATACGGAAGATTGGTCTCTTACCATAACTTTGACCTTGGCCTCGAAGGTTAAGGTTGGAAGGCCGGTCTTTCGGTTGACAGTGACGATCTCACGTCCAGTTAGGCGCGAGTTGAATACGAAACAGGTGCCGTATTCCGTCTCTACTGGTAAAAACCTTAGGAAAAATACAATATAAATTACTAGTCATTGTTGATCCAAAATATTTTAACTTGGGCACTTTTCATATATTTATTCAGTAAGTCATGGAGTGTACTCCACTGTCTCTTAAGTCAGCTTGTTTGAAATTCAGAAGATGGGTCTCTTACTGATGATCTCAGATGATGATAATGAGCACATTTACATAAATATTCCATAAATATTCCACAACATTCTACACAACGCTATCTAGACCCATGGTAAGCATAGCTTAACTAGCTTGTGTTATGGAATCTAGAATGCGGATAAACATACATAGATACTTTTTTTTTGTAAATACATACATATTATACATAGAAACACCCAGACCAATGCAAATAGCCATATTCATGCATTTGCACTGAGCGGGAATCGAACCCGCGCCTCCTGCGTAGCAGTCGCGTTCACTACCACCACGCCACGGAGGCTGTCATAAAAGGGTCTAAATATTCCTATCAGTAAATAATGTAGTATAACGTAAACTTAAATCGAATTATTTGGAAGAAAAAAACCTACTTAGCTATTGTTAGTAAAATTACTGTAGCTATTAATAATAAGGAGAAGAAGAGAGGCGTATGTACGAGGCCCGAGTAGACTCGCGGATGAGACTGAAGTCGGACTGCAGTCAGCAGGCCCTCGATTCTACTGAAACTAAACCATTGTAATGCCGCGGTCACTGGAAAAAATGACATTCAATTTTAGACTTTATTTCGATACGCCTAAAGTCCAAAACGAAATGAAGTTTTCATTACACTTTTTCAATTACTCATTTCATTACTCAAACTTGAACTTTAAGGGCATTGCTTTAAAGTCTATTATTTAATGCCGTTTTATACATTGGCGGTGGCATCATAATGGTATGGCTTTAGCAGAATCGAGGCCCAGACGTAACAAACATTTTTGGTTAAAGCGGCTTCTGCAGTTCACAGAAATATTAATTAGGTACCTTTCACAGCACGAGAACGGCTGATCATTCCAAGAGCACCGTCCCAGTATTTCTGTACACTTCTTCCTTATAAAATTGACCAGGCCCGAAAAATCTGCGATACATGTCCGACCCATTTCGCACTTCAAGCACTGTTTGCAGAATTTTGGGTTCCAGAAGCTTACGTCTTTAGCAAACTCCACAAGGACGTCTGAGATGACCGTTCTACAAATTGAAAAGTACTCGTCAATGTATGAGGCGCATTAGGAACTTTTAGTAATACTAGAACTAAACTTGATTTTGGTTATAACACCTATACAAACTTCTAGTGGTCACCTTAACTGAAGCAGGATTGGCACAGCCCACATTTCTTTACAAGCAAAAGGGTTTAGGCTCCCCAAAGAACGATTTGGGATCGAGAGCAATAGTGTAAGGTCCTAATCCTAAATCTAGATCAAAAAACTAAAAAAACATGGTGTATACTCACACATTAAAGTACTTCTCCACAATCTTTTTATGGCTTTCTGTCCAGGAGTCGCATATCGTAAGTGCGGGGAACGGTGTGTCGAACTCAAGGTAATCTGTCTCCACAGAGTAAGAAACTGCGCCAGACGTGTAATTTATGAGGGCTCCTTGCAAAACTCTTACAGCACAACCGCAGCTGGCTAAAATCGTCATTAACCAGAATATCCTGAAATATTTGTTTTATACGTCAAGGTTCATCGATCATCCGATCATCATCAACGCTGGTCTTGGTCGCATCTCATACTGGCACTTTGGAGCCCAGATTTTTTACTCCATCTTTCTCTGATCTGGCCAGAGGGCGAAGGTGAGAACACCCTGAGAGGAAAGTCTATGTTATAGTCTCGTCCATTAATCAACAGGCCAAAATAATCACTTGGTTGTGCCCAAAGTTACAGTAACACTACATACCATTATCTATTTACACATTACCTATTTAATAAGTCTTCGAACTCTGCACTCATCTCGATAATTTTAATGTTACTCTGACCTAAACGGTCATCTATAATATAAAAAATTAATCGCTAAATGTGTTGGTAAGCGCATAACTCAACAACGCCTGGACCAATTGGGCCAATTCTTTTTTAAATGTTCGTTGAAGTTCAAGGATGGTTTTTACGGCGAGAAAAAATTGAATAATTGCCGGGAACCGATAACCACGCGGGCGGAGCTGCGGGCAAAAGCTAGTTTTAAATAAAACCTTATTATCCTCCTTCCTACCTCAGTAGTACTCCTAGTGCAGGTACAGTCAACAAGGAGATATGGTTGCACCTTTACATACAACGTTATATGAAAAAGTGCGATCGTATCTCCTTTATCCATTGTATATAATCTAAATACCTTTTAAACAAGGGTACACGAGCCGGAGTAATTACATAACCGACCACTTGTAAGCTGCAATAATCACTCAAGTACTGTATTTTCTTTTTCCATTTCGGTGTGTCTCGATTTTCTTGGTACATCTTTCAATTTTCAACTCAAACTGGTGGTTATAAAGTTGATTTTACTTCAATTCGATTTTATTTAATACGTTCCTTGGTTAAATAGACCGTTTTTATTATTGAATGCTGTTAATCAAATCCTGTTTGCTATTTTTTTTTTTCAATGTTGTCACAGCGGGGTCCCTCCTTAGGAATCGTTCGTACCTACATTTTTTACTTATTCAATAAAATTCACGCTGTAAATAAATCTAATTTATAAATGGAATTTACCAAATCAATTTCATGAATAACGTAGGGTTCTTGTACTTTAGAAAACTTTAATATTGTAAAAAAATATTATCGTAACTTTAAAATTCATTTATTTGGACTTGATTTTTACCGATGTTCCGCCGATGCGCCTACCTCGAAAAATTACAACTGTGAACTAAACTTGTAAAGGATAAGTTTTCATACTGATATAGTTTTCAACAACTAATTTTTTCAATGAATAAGTTACAAATGAGTTATTTTATAGAAAACTTTGAATATCTATTCTCAGACCTGTAAAGTTTTCGAATTGACACTTTTTTCTTAACTATAGTACATGTCTATACCCACAGCTTCCTACCTCCAGGGCCCAGAGTGTACAGAGACGATAACGCACCCTTTTTACAATAATTTAAGAATTCTCTTTAAACATTACATCCAGTTATTATACATTAGACAGATCTCAATCTCAATCAGAATTCATGAACATGGAAATGGAGTTAACGTGTGCAACTGTTAAGTAATTTTTGATGTATTCTGTCTAATTTATGATAATTATAAACACGAACACCGGAAAGCCGTTCTGTGTTTTTTATTTAACTGCACACAAATAATTATAGTTAGCTACATCAAGAATAGCAACAAACTGGTTAGTATATTGGACAGTCACACGCTAATATACCTAGTGCCTGACTTGGGAAATGCCCTGCCTTGTTTCCGGGGGACGATGCAATGGTTCGTACAAAGGGTGGTTCGTACAAAGCAGATTGGTGTGTCGAACGACGTCTGACAAGTTTATATTTTTAACGCACGACGCAAAAACGACGGGGTGTATCACGTGTGTGTGTGTGTGTGTGTGTGTGTGTGTGTGTGTGTGTGTGTGTGTGTGTGTGTGTGTGTGTGCGTGTGTGTGTGTATGTGTGTGGTAGGTATTTTTTTAAGTTTATAATTTAATTTAATTTCAAATTAATTATATTATATCATTTTGCACGGAGTATATGGTCTATTTTTGGATATGATAAATAATAAATAGCTTGCAGAACGTATTGGATTTTCGTCTGTAATTAATTAGTTAAAATACTTACCTATTTGAGAATGGTTAATTAGTGAAATTAATCAAACAACTGTTCACACAAGATCTTTATTGCTTACTATACCTACTATTTGTATGACTTGCTTACGGAGCTAATGATATTTTCTTAAGAAGGCCAAATAAAATTATTTCTACGAAACTGACCAGAGGTGCGCCGAAAAATACAACGATAATATAGCTCCCACGTCCACTAAAAAATAAAAATAGTTAAAAGCGATTTCTTTGTGACCTTTTCAGTTATTTTGGTCTAGAATCCCGATCTTACGAATTGTCAACCACTGTCATACTACTGATAATGTAAAAATTGCCATTGATTTTATTATATTAGTACAGATGTAAAGTCCATAACTAAATGATAAACAATTCATTATATTCTCTCTACAAGAAGACATTTAATTAGGTTTAACTGCATTAAGGCAAAATCTAAAATTAAAGAGCAATTTTTGTAGCGTCTATGTCAGGTTTGACATTGTTTGACAATCAACAGAAGACTTTCAGGGTTATTTGTAAGTATCAAACAGTATCAGTCGTAGTACATTGAAGGCTTAGGCACTATTAATATTTCAACAGTCCTTAAAAATGTATTTATTCATTGATAGGGCTGACGACCGAACATAAGTTTCCTGTGCCTAGCCAAGATGAGAAACCGGGTTGTGGTAATACGACCTTACGACTTTTTTACGACCTTTGGAGCCCCAGTCAGTTTCATCTGCAAGTTTGTATACCTGCTGATTGACAGACGAGATTCTGGCGGGTCTGGAAGGTCAGTCGATATTCGCTCCCCTAACGGCATAAAAAATCAGATCACAGAAATGATCAAACCATCAAAGGCTTTGGATGCAAATGAAATCGTTGCTCGGATTTTACCTTGGTAGTAGCAAAAATGTAGCACTTTCATGCAAATATTTACCAACAACGCTTAGCAGGTCTCTGATAGCTTGACGTCGTACCCTCAGTGTTGGCAGGAGTCCCAAACGTACTCTTCCTCGAGTTACCTCATCCAATACTTAGCTGTTGATTCAGATTACTACCGATTGGCAAAGAATCGCATCGACTCATCACTTTATCTGAAACTACACTCAGCATCTCACTTGATGAATGATCCATAACTGTGGGCAAAGAATTTTCTGTTTCATATTCAGTCCGTCAATTGAACTTACCCTGTTAGATGGCAAGAAGCTAGGATGAAGTCCAGATGATATGAACCATTTCAGAAACTGCCAAAGTGCCAACATCTAAATTGTGGTTGACGACGCCCTTGACAGATGTTTTTCACGCCCCGCTTGAAGAACCCGGGATTGTAAGAAGAAGAAATGGACCTGAAATGCTTCTCCTCCGTTTATCGGGAACATACTCAGAACTTAAGTCGGGATCCAAGAAAATAAAATATAGAGTGCCATACGGATGATTAGTCTCAAGTTTCAACAAATTTCTCTTTCATTTATTCATCATGTAATCTTGCTTACCGTAATTTTGCCTGTTGCTTCGAAGGTCAAGGTAGGGAGGCCGATCTTTCGGTTGACAGTAACAATCTCACCTCCAGTCCGGCGTGAGTTGAAAACGAAGCACGTGCCGTATTCTGTCTCTAGTGGTAAAAACCTTAGGACAAAAAAAAGCAGCAATAATAAAATTGTAATTTATTTTTCGTTATTTATAAGTTGTGGTGGCGGATGTTGAAAAGATAATCTGAAATAGTTATTTCCGCACAGTCTAAAAGCTGAAGCACTTCCTTGATCTTTGTTTTATTTTTATTTTTGTAAATTCTGTTACTCAATTGTCATTTGAAGTCCAGAGATCGGGTAAAAATTCCAGGATACTGTTGATCCTTTTGGTGGTTTTACCTTGAAGGCTTCAACATATGCTTTTCGTGCGTCGCCTAAACAATCCATATTGTAAGAAATAAGAAACATTTGTGTGGGTTAATTTCAGTTCATTGTTGAGTGACAAAGAAAGAAAGCACCGAACCGCTTGGTTCGATAGTTAAATTACTTCTGAAGTTGGCGCATTTGCAAAAACAGATCAAAATATAATTATCAGTGAGTAACGAAAATTACGTACCCCATCCTGAACCACAATCGAATTATTTGGAACTTCGTGTTCCATTATTTCATTATTCCACGATTTGGAACAAATTAAAGGAGTCAGATGTTTGGTGAAAATTACTTTTCAAGTTTTGAGGTTATATTTATGTCAGTAGCATTATTTTTAGAATTAATATTATATATTTAAGCATAGAGAACACACTATATCCCGAATATTAATTTTAGATTTAAGTATAGGATATACGTCTCTCTCAATTATATACATTGGGATAGAACCCCAATCCTCTGCCTTTCACATGTAGGCGGTCCCATTCCAGATCGTTCCTATACCTAGCGAGGGGTCACCTTCCGCTTACCTATTAGCGGTCTCTAGACTAGGATTCGTATGCTCCAATGGTCTTGCCACTTCAATTAGTTAATTCTATGAGCTATATCGCATTGGACAAACATTTGTCCAACAACTGTTAGCTGCAACAGGCTAAATTATTGGTTGACATAAATACAACAGTATTCAAGCCATTTTGAACACGTCACGGAATTATTTATCTAGCTATTGTTTTTTTGAAGCAAGACAAAGTACCCTAATAAGCGAAAGGGATAGGCAATTGTATAGTAGGGATATGGTTCCCCAAAGAATGCGTTGGGATCGGCATCAATACTGTAAAGTCCTAATCATATTATATAGAACCTAGATTGAATAACTAAGAAAGTGTCATGTATGTACCTATTCCACACACCAATGTCAAGCTAGAAAATGATTAAATAATAGTTAATGATTAGGTAATTTTATTGTGACTGTTACTCACACATTAAAGTACTTCTTTACAGTATTTTCATGGCTTTCTGCCCAGGAATCGCATATCGTCAGTGCAGGAAACGGTGTGTCAAACTCCAGGTAATCTGTCTCCACAGAGTAAGAAACTGCGCCCGACGTGTAATTTAAGATGGCTCCTTGTAACACAATTACTGCACAGCCACAGCTGGCTTAAATCGTCAATAGCCAGAACATTCTGAAATATTTTTTTATTATTCGTCAAGATAAATTTATCATGATCATGCAATCGCTAGTCCCGGTTGTATCGAAAACTGGCACTTTGGAGTCCAGTGTTCTTACTCCTCCCTCCCATGATTTGGCCATCAGACCTGGGAGGAAGGTTTGCGTCATAATTGCATCCAGTATACACGCCTGTCACCCCAGCAGAAGCAGGCCACGGCGGCCGCGCGCTGAGAAGCGCTCCTCCGCATTCCGGGGGCGAGTCGGGGACCACACGCCGCAGGTGAGGTTGTCTTCGACATATATCCCTCGCACCCCGGCTGACCGAGGGCCATCCATTACGGTCTGGCCCTCCTCGTCCTTCCTACCTCAGTACTCCAAGTGCATGAACAGTATGTTAGTACATAATGTAAATACCTTATAAATAAGGCACACGAGCTGGAGTAATTACATAGCTGACTGGTAAACTACAATAATCGCTCAAGTACTGTATTTTCTTCTTCCATTTCATTAAGAAGGGTGTGCTTCGATTTTCTTGGGACATCTTTCAATTTTTTAGCTTAAACGATTTGCTTTAGAGTTGCTTTTGCTTCAATTCGATTTTATTTACATTCCTTGGTTAAATAGACCCGTTTTTATTATTGAATGCTGTTAATCAAATCCCTGTTCGATTTTTTTTTCAATGTTGTCACAGTGGGGCCCCACTCCTTAAGAATCCAGACCACTCCTTAAGAATCATTGGGAGGTACATTTTTTACATAAACTATAAAATTAAATTTGTAAATAAATGTATAACTTTTACGTATTTGTAGGTTTAGTTTACATACCTAATATGTATATTCACGTCTGTAAATCCCAAAGGTTTATTTTAGAAGGCATTAATGTTATGTACCTATACCTACCTAATTTAATTAAAGCCGTGTTTACGCCACTAGTAGACCCGGACTGAGTGTGCTCTTATAGGAATGTTCATCAATCACAACATCAATACATTAAGTAGATAGTAATTATTTGATTACCTACTTAATTAAATTACTTTTTTTTATACCACTTAGGTGGCAGACAACGACCCACCTGATGGAAAGTGGTTACCGTGGCCTATGGACGTATGCAACACCAGGGGCGTTACACTCGCGCTGCCTACCCTGAAGAAACCTTCTAATGCCCCTCTTGAAGACTTTTTATACCTACTGTTGATCGATGGCACTTTGTGAAACTTGCTACACATTTTCCACTTTATTTGAATACTAGCTTTTGCCCGCGGCTCCGCCGGCGTAGATGTCGGTTATCCTATATCGACCAAACATAGCCTCCGTGGCGTGGTGGTAGTGAACGCGACTGCCACGCAGGGGGCGCGGGTTCGATTCCCGCTCAGTGCAAATATTTGTATGCATGAATATGGCTATTTGCATTAGTCTGGGTGTTTCTATGTATAATATGTATGTATTTACAAAAAAAAATGTATTTAAGTATGTTTATCAGCATTCTAGATTCCATAACACAAGCTAGTTAAGCTATGCTTACCATGGGTCTAGATAGCGTTGTGTAGAATGTTGAAAAATATTTAAAAAAAATTAAAGAAAAAAAATAGCCTATGTCCTTCCTCATGGTCTAATCTACCCCTATACCAAATTTCATCTAAATCGGTTCAGTGGTTTAGGCGTGAAAGCGTAACATACAGACGGACAGACAGACATACAGACAGACAGAGTTACTTTCGCATTTATAATATTAGTATTGATATGGATTATACCGCTCAGTGTAAAATATTTCCTTGCATGAATATTTGCATTGGACCGATTACTTCTTAAACTCGAAGAGCACGTCATGCCGTCGCTCCCGCTTACCAATCAATCAATAAATTAGTCCACTACTGGACATAGACCTATCCCAATATTATGAGGCTTTAGCCCGTGCTTTAGCCTACTGCTTACACGCTCGCCAACCGGGTTGGAACAGGGTTTTATTCCGAGTTTTCCATCTCTCGCAGTGATATCGTTTGCGTATTTTCCGTTATTCGCCTTTACGACAATCCTCGGATGAGATGGGGTGGTCTCTTGTATTCTTTCTCCGTCATGCACCACACGGATAATACCACTTACCACATGAACGTCTATGGCAAGCATTACGGATATTAGGAGCCCTAAAAATGCCTTAATTAGTCTAGCTTAGGAACTTCAATATTGTCAATTGATTGTGAAGGTCAGATGGCAGTCGCTTCACGGAAAATATCGAAGTTCATCCGCATAGTCAGACTGGAAAGCCAACTTAAGCGGGGCGTGAAAAGGCATCTAATAATTAATTAATAAAAAAAAAAGACTATGTTGCGAAAAGGCTCAGAGAATGATGATTATGCATTAATATCGTTCCATAAACCTCATAGTATCACGATCAAACCCTTTTTTTCCAATTGACTACTTTTTTTTTGTAAAATAAATTGATCCGAGTGTATTCATACAGTAGAACCGCGCCCGAGTCCAATCTTAGGCCTCGATTCTACTAAAGCGTAACTACATTCATACTACAGGTACTGCAAAAAACGGCTTTAAATTAAATCAAGGGCCTGGTTGGTGTCCGAGTTCTGAGAGCATTAAATTTGGTTAGCGTTTTTACACGATAATACGGTACGACGGGGATACGAGTAGCATCCGAGTGCACTTCGTTCGAGCCGACTTGCAACGTGAAAATATCGTAAATGTTAAAAAAATTGTTCTGAACTTGACTTTAACATGTTACGCTAATTTCACGCGATCTATTAAATGCTGTGATGGGTTTAATTTATATAAACTTGTAAAGGTCAAGTTTTCACACTGATATAATTTTCAAAAAATTATTTTTTTGAATGGAAAACTATGCATCTTCCTATCACCTATATATCTTCAGAACTACACGAGTTTTTGATTGGACTCTTTTTTACCCGACTGTGGCAGCAAGAGTAATGTGTTAGCCTCTGTTCAGACACGCCGCACAGTGATTCTTCTAGTACAAGGTAGCAAGACAATATTATTTCTTCACTTATTTCAATTGTGTATGTATATATCTGGTATCTTAGCTATTTTAAGAAAAAAATAAGTCGAAAAATTAGTTCACATTTTTCGACTTATTTTTGACTTATGTGTATTAATCGAAATATGTATTTGTAAGATGGAAGTGGATTGCTAATGTGTCTCTTTCGTTCATGTGTTCACTATTGTCGCTATTTTTTCTTTAATTAGCTACGTCTATCTACTCATTATGTGTGTTAAGCCTGATCAGGTTGGTTTACAGAGAAATTTCTAGGAAAAATCGTAGTGATAGTACCCACATTTAATCATTAAAATTTTAATTTGCGGGCCTTTTCGGGGTCTATAATATATATGAATCTGTGCCTGAATGCTGTAAGGTATGACATATAAAAAAATCTAGGCGGATACATGTGGATAAAAACAGTTGCTACTCTTTAAAGTTTACAATTAACCTAAAATTTGCTGAATTTATCTATATATTTACAATTGATATTACAAAATAAGTAAACAGTTTTTTTATAAGAAATATAAGTCATAATAGAGTACACACCTTCAAGAAAATAAAATATGTTATATGTAACAAGTATCCGTAAAATGCAATTAATTTGTAAATGAAAATTATCTACTTTTTAGAGCTACTTTGACCCTCTGGTAAGATACCTTAATGAGGCGATTGACAATTTATTTTTTTGAAATTCGTTACTTGAGGGGGTTGTTTACAAGTCGTCATCAGTGGCTCCTGGAAATTACGTCATGAATATTGTCCCGCTAGCTTGTACTAGTCGAGTCACTGTGCGGCGGGTAATAGTGTTAGAGTAAGTGGCATACGACCACGGCTTCGCCGTAGTTGGGTAAAAATTAAAATGGGATTGACGTGTGCAACTGTGACGTAATTTCTACTGTATTCCGCGTAATGCATTGTACATTAGTCTGAATACTTATAAAATTTTAACACGAACGACTAAAAGCCAATTTATGTTCTTATTTAACTACACACATTATACATCGTGGATTGTAATATTTACTGACATACAATAATAATAACGGGAATTAACGCGATCATGGGATGGTACATACGTACCTTTGATTTGCCTGACGTTTCGAACATGTCACACCGGCTGTGGTCACAGGCTGACAAGAGAAGTCAGCAGCAGCAGAGACACATCTTTAATTTGGACCATAATACCATTTAAATCAATAAAACAGTTTGATTTGATCTTAATACGAGAGTTTTAAGATCATTTTGAGACTTCGTAGTCAAGATATTTCTGACACTGACCGTACCTATGCGTGTGTGTGTATTTTACAATCAATATAGTTTAACCAGAGAAATTAGGGGGAATATTAGTAATAATTTAATTCTAGAATAGAAAAAATACACACACACGCATAGGTACGGTCAGCGTCATAAATATCTTGACTACGAAGTCTCAAAATGATCTTAAAAGATCAAATCAAACTATTTTATTGACTCGTATTAAGATCAAATCAAACTGTTTTATTGATTTAAATGGTATTCTGGTCCAAATTAAAGATGTGTCTCTGCTGCTGCTGACTCCTCTTGTCAGCCTGTGACCACGGCCGGTGTAACCTGGTCGAAACGTCAGGCAAATCAAAGGTACGTATGTAGGTACCTATACTTACCATGATCGCGTTAATTCCCGTTATTATTATCTTACTGCATATTTTTTAAGTAAGTACCTATTTCTAGTAAGTATGACCTCGTAAAATCCATACTAATATTATAAATGCGAAAGTAACTCTGTCTGTCTGTCTGTCTGTATGTTACGCTTTCACGCCTAAACCACTGAACCTGAACTCATTTTAATGAAATTTGGTATAAGGATAGATTAGACCTTGAGAAAGGATATAGGCTATGTTTGGTCGCGATAACCGACATCCACGCGGGCGGAACCGCGGGCAAAAGCTAGTCACATATAAGTTTAATATTTTATTTTTATTTTTTTTTTATTTTTATTTATTCGGGAAAACAAACAGTTACACAATGTTCTTAATCTAAGGTCTTAACATTAACTTATTTGTAATTATGTAACCTACAGCGTTATCCACATGTTACAAAATATTCTAATTTTATATTTGCAAAGCAGTTCAAATTGATGTTATTCCAATTCCTGAATTTCATTCATTTACCATTATGAACATTTCGGAGTATTAAATAGGTATGTGATACCCACCTATTTAATATTGTCATTGATAGGAGGCGGTATTATTTTTTTCATTAATTTTCTTTCGGTTAATGATTGACGATTAAATGGGTACCGTCTGCTATCGAACTTCTTTTTATATTTTCAACAGAAGTCGGATTGTTGAATCTTCTCGTATGAAATAAACTAAAATAACAAGGTAGGTACATCCCAAGTCGGGAACTACCACCTACGAACAAACTATTTCAGATAACAATATAGGTAATCTCATTATGAAGGTTTGTTGTCATTGAAAACATAAGTCAAATGATTTTGCCGGTTGCCAAGTTGTCTCTGATAAGATACAACTCTTATCATTATAGCGCATATTAAAGTTATCATTTATTTGTTTTCAACCACATACCGAAAAACATTAAGGCATAATACTAAATTTGATCTATGTTTATGATATCTAAATTTGAAATAAAATAAAGATTGTAAATGGTGGGAAAGTTTAATTTTATTTCACTCTTCGGTCATATCAAAGTTATGCTTTTTACGTTTTTGTTGATATAAGTAAAATAAAGTTTTCTTCAATACAATTTTTTTTGTAATTCAATAAAATGTTCTGCATATCTTGGAGCTACTCCTGTAAACCGCTGAGGATATCAGTGTTACGAGACAATCGTAGACACAGATTGGATCGCTAATAGGCCGAAGTGATGATGTCTGATTAATCCCGGTTTGTGTCCCATCAGGATTCATGAAGGGTATGTATACCTAAATACATTTAAAGAAATTAAAAAATCACAAATACAGAGGCTTCGATTCTTACCCTTTATCTTTGTGTGCCTAATTCGCTTTGAGCCTAAGTCCTGTGTTAAGTCGCGTTACTTATGCCAAAACTTATTTTTAAATAAGTGTTGAGTATATTTAGTTATTTGCCTAATTCCCTATAAAAAGCCAAATTAGACATCAGTTATATAAGACTACCATCGATACATAATAAAATTCACATTAGACGTCAGGTACCTAATACCTAAGACTACTAAATAATAATTTCCTGCCTTTCTTTTTTATATTGGACATGTCAATTTCACATCACCTCGTCTGTGATGGTAAATTAAAGGTAAAGTCTCAGGAAAGAGGGTCACCTTTACAGACCCCTACCATGTTAAAATTGTGGCACTCCGTTTGACGACCTCATCAGATGCTTTTCACGCCCCGCTTAAAGGACTTTAGGATATAGGAAGAAGGAAATTCCAGGTCTTATGGCCGATGTACACATTGGACCAAACGTCTGGCCCATCGTGGTCCAATGTGTAGACCCGGCCATCAGATAGTTGGCCCAGCGTGCCTAGATTCTTTGATGTGTGCACGAAAAACCGACACTACTCTACTCGGCCAGCTCGCCAGCGTTGGTGCCAACTACCAACATACTACCAAATACATTAATGGTGCGGTTAAGAAAAGGGTCACTGAATAGTAGGTACGTTCTATCGTAGTTCTACGTCACTAGCAATCTATTTCATTGACATACAAATCAAGATCTCACAATTCTTACGTCAAATATTAAATAACAAGTAGGTAAACAATAAACTGTGATGATAAATTTCTTACTGCTACCCATATCCAGTGCGCGGCGCGTCGCGATATCATCCACTCGTGCGTGTGTTTAAATATAGAACACCTTGAATTGAGTCAATTTAAAAATCGAATGTATTTTGGCGGGTATTTGCATTCGTATTATTGTTTTTTTTTTTAGTTTAGTGAAATGTTAAGTATTAAAGTGGTAACAAGACGCCTGGTGCGATGGAAGGAGTTATCGTGCGAACGGATGATGTACCATTCAGGAGTGGGAGTGTTCGGTCATCGACCGATACAAGTGAATGAGACCGGTATTTTATTATTGTTATCTAAATGTAGATGAATACTTGTGACTTCGCGATCTTCTTTGGATTCAAAATCGAAATTGTCAGATAGTAGTTGATAAAATAAGTATTGCAAAATTGGACATGTATTATCAGTAAAACACTTATAAAAATAATAAAAGAAATAAGTTATTGACCTTTTTTTTTTTTTTTTTTTTTTTTAACCGTGGGGGAAAATCCTTCATGGATGTTATGCCGGACTCCTACCGACTAAAAACCCCCACGGTAACGCCCAGAAGCCTATGGATGGGAGCCCCGGGTAAGCCCTCGGAAGGATGTCCCAGGACTCCCATCAGACCTACGGCTACAATTGCGGCCTCGTCTCGGGGGTGGTTCGGGTGCTATCCCGCGTCTATGGGGGGGGTTTTCGGGTGTTACCCCGCTTCTTAGGGGGGGGGGGGGGGGGGGGGGGAAACCCTCACGTCACGCTGCCGTCATGGGCCTGCTTCTGTAAAGACGGTGAGCAGCCAACTCACCGTCCTCAGGCCCCCGGTCATGGAGGCCGATGGTCTTCGGCGAAGACACGTCGGCGGTGCCCAAGCCGCCGACTGCGGAACTCGGGTGGGAGAGTTTTCTCCCGCTCTCGCCCCGCCGCCGCCTCTTTCACGAGCATGACCTGCTCACAGAAAGAGGCGGCGCAGTCCCACTTACTCCCGCTGGAGACCATGGCTCGCACCATGGTCTCAAGCGAGAGGGTGCCCAGGCCCAGACCCACCACGAGGACTTGGCGCTGTTGCACCCACGCCGTGCACTCCACCAGCGTGTGGAGCGCTGTGTCATCGCTGCGGTCCTCGCAGTGCTGACACTCGGCCGTGGTTTCCCGGTGTCTTCGCCACAGATACCCACCGAAGCTACCATGCCCGGTAAGTATCTGTGACAACCGGTAGGAGAGAGCACCGTGTCTCCTCTCCAGCCACTCGTCCATGACCGGTCTGACGGCCGCAATTGTGGCGAATCCCCCCTTTGGTTGCTCAAGTCGCACCTTCCATGTCTCCACGGTTTCGGATATTTGGCTATCCGACAGATCAGGCCCCACGCGTATGAGATGCTTGACGAGGCGTTGTGCAATAATGCGCTCAAAGAGCTTGCACACCTCGTCGAGCAACACGATCGGCCGGTACCCTGATGGGGAATTTGCCGGCCGCCCCGCCTTTCGGATTAAGACCAGTTTCCCTGTCTTCCAGACCTTGGGGAACTGGCCTTTTTCGAGGCATGCGCTAAAGAGCCCTATAAGTCGAGGCCCAAGTTCTTCGAGAGCCAGGACCCATGCTCGGCCTGGAATGCCGTCGGGTCCAGGGGCGGTGTTTCTGCGGGATTTAAGCCGCAGTACAGCCGCCCCTAGCTCACCCTCTGTGACTACGGGCACGTCGTTCTCGCTGCCTTCCGCGTTGGGCGCCTGAGACGGAGCCATGCGCGGAGGAATGTGTTCCTCCGCTCTTGATGGGAACAAGGAGTCCAGGACCCCCTCCAGCCGCTCCGGCTGGAGACTCTGGGTCAGTGGGGGCGCCTTGGGGCGTAATTTGCCCCTTACCATAAGGTACGGGCGCCCCCACGGGTTCCGCTCCAAGGTCTCCATCAGCTCCTCGCGGCCCACCTTTTTGGACCGCTTGATGGCCGTCTGGAGGGCCCTCTTGGCCCCCTTGTACCCATCATAGAGCTCCGTCTCTCGGGCTGCCGCATCGTCTGGGCGGCGACGCCTCCGGCGGAATCTGGTGTACCGGCGCGGCGGCGCGCGGCAACGCACTCCGCGCGCAACTGCGCGATTTCCGGCGTCCACCAGTACACCTGTCTTCTCGCCGGTCTGGGCCTAGCCCTGGGCATCGCCGCATCGCAGATATGCGACATGGCTCTCCCGAACCACTCCACCTCGGCATCAATATTGGCAGGTCTGTCCGCTATCGGGATCCAGGCCTGCACTATGGCCGCCTCCAGGAGAGCCTCCGGATCCAGGCGATGGAGTGCCCAACGCGGTCCCGGGGGATTCACAATAGCTGGCGGCAGGTTTGGTGGAGGGGAGACGTCGAACCGAATATATCGGTGATCTGATGACGTCTCCTCCTCCTCCACCACACGCCATCCCTGGACACGGCGGGCGAGCTCAGGGGTCGCAAACGAAACGTCTATGACCGAGCTGAGCCCCCGCCGCGTCCAGGTTGCGACATTCCCCCGGTTCAGGATGACTAGGCCACGTGTAGCGACCCAGTCCTGAAGTATCCTCCCCCTGTCTCTGGTTTCCCGGGAGCCCCAAGCCTGCGACCAGGCATTGAAATCTCCCAGGATCAGGACAGGGCGAGGCCGGCATGCAGCGAGAACGACGTCCAGCTCAGGGAGCCATAGCTCAAACTGATGCTGGTCGAGGTTTGGCGAGATGTAAACGGCCACGACAGCCACCCCCTCATATTCCGCCGCGACACAACCCGGGCCCCTAGCGATAAACGCTAGGCGCGAGTCGTCCGCGGCGGTCCCCCCAAAGACAGTCGCCAGGCCGTGCAGATCCACTGGGCTTCCCGGGTGAACCCAGTACGGCTCGGCGACAACCACCACGTTAATGGACCACTGCCTGATGCTCTGGTACAGAAGGTCCTGAGCACCAGCGCAGTGGTTCAGGTTCACCTGAAGGATGCGGATATGGGTGCCCATTAATGGACGTCCATTTCCGCACCCTGCCGCGAGAGTGCACCCTCACCTCCCCGTGTGGACGGACGGGGCTTTGGCCTTGAGGCAGTGCAGGCCTTACTGCCCACCCAGTGGTCGGCCTCCTTGCCCTCCGCCACGCATTTAAAGCAGCGTGGCGGAGCGTCACAGGCAAGAGCCACGTGACCGGGCTGACTACAGCGGAAGCACCGGTCTCCCACGGTGACTTCCGCTGTGCACTGCACTCCCACATGCCCCACGACCAGGCACCTAAAGCACCTGGCTTCGCGTGGCTGCAGGAGATGCGCCTGTGCCCTCAGGAAGCCTCCGATAAGGAGGCTCCGTCCGTCCGCCACTTTTTGGGCCGCCGCGACGGGGCAGCTCACGACTGCCGACCCGTGACCGAAAGGGCCAAAGCGGATTTCACCTGACCTCACCTGGTCACGAGGGCAGCCGCTCGCCTCCACGACGGCGGAGATTATCTTCTCCGTCGTGGCCGCGTCATCCAGACCCAAAATGCGTAGACTCGCGCATTTGTTGGGTCGTGGTTCCCATCAAATTTCCCAAATCGGTAGATGACGCCACGTCGCCTTTAAGACGTATATGATGGGAAATTTGAATCATATCGGGCGTGTCTCGGTAGCCGAATTGGTCAGGCATTCCCCCTGTAAGGGAAAGACTGCGGGTTCGAGTCCCGCCCGAGAAGATTCTTTTTCCCTATGTATTCGATTTGTATAGTTAGCATACTTAATGCTGTAAAAAATCCTTCAGCAGAACATCGATTAAATTCGAACTAATTAGAGGAGCTTTGTGTTTAAAAAATTGCGTCCAGTCAAACCGCTTTTGCAAGAGCACTTCGCCTTCGTATTAAGAGTATTGACACTTTAGTGTATAAAATTATTTAACAGATATTGTATACCTATGTAAACAGATTATTTCTAGTAATATAGTTTACATATACTTACATACAATACAGTTTACTTTTACACCATACTTTTACATATCACATTGTATTCTTTTCTTTTATTTTCAACGAAAACTCAACTAAATCCATACCTACTTGGTATAAAATTTTCTAAACTGTTATAGTACAGACAGCATCAGAAAGATGTTGACGAACAAAGTATCAAAATGAGCTTAATTTTCGTTTTTTGACTTCATTCCAGATAACCGATTGTCTGATATTTGGTACACACCTTTAGTTCGGACAATAATACCATAATATGAATCAATAAAATAGTTCTCTAATCAATAAAAAGCCTCAAACGTTAGTTGTTTAAAGACAATTGTTTTTTTTATACCACTTAGGTGGCAGACAAGCACACGGCCCACCTGATGGAAAGTGGTTACCCTATGTTGCATACCTCATGCAACACCAGGGGCGTTACACTCGTGCTGCCTACCGTGAAGAAACCTTCTAATGCTCCTCTTGAAGAACCCCTTATCGTAGGCTTTATAGAACTGAACAACACCTCATTTAAGACCAATGGTTTATTGATGGACTCAAAAGTATATAATCGTAGAGTTACCTCATCAAAAATCAATTTTTACAATAAAAAAGCAATGAAACGCTTATTTTCATCAATTTAGAGCCTCCAGCAGAAGTGTTTGCGAAAAGGTTCGAGAATTGCCGAGCACAGCAGCTCGTCGACGCCTACCGCACCTATGGACACCTTAGAGCTACGATTGATAATGTCGATTACCGGAATCAAGATAGGTAATATACTTTTATTTAGTATTTCAATGTTTAGGCATCAAGATTGTTAAGACCCAAGCTAACCTCATTTACAACAACTATTAACCGGAAGACAAGGTAATTTATTTATTTGATTTCATTTGGAAAATAAACAACTTTAAGTTAAACGTTAACTTAAAACCATTTATGAGTTTTCGCATATACATATTTAGTTCTTGCCCTACAGTCACAATTCGAAGTTTCATTGTTAATAAGCGCAATCGCGCATCGTTAATATGGCAGAGTTACTCTTGAGGCTAGAAACTCAGATGACAGTTACATTCCAGCAGTTAATTTGAACTGGGGCCTCACGTTCTAAACGAACAAATACGTTGGTTAAAACATATTCTGTCCTCCGTGGTT
Organism: Eilema sororculum; assembly: GCA_914829495.1. Lineage (NCBI taxonomy): Eukaryota > Metazoa > Arthropoda > Insecta > Lepidoptera > Erebidae > Eilema > Eilema sororculum. The sequence goes on along the minus strand of OU618545.1, from coordinate 5,360,015 downwards.
AAAACGAAATAACACAGTTTGAATGAATTTTTTATAGCATTTATTATGCTAACTTTAAAGTTCGAAAAACATCGGAAAAAATGTAATGCTCAAGTGAGACTTGAACTCACGACCTTTCTCTTACAGGGGGAATGCTCTTGGGGAAACCAGTTTGGTTCTGAAGGGATCTCGGTTATTATCTTTGGTGAGATTCGCTTCAGTCGTAATCATCTCGCAATCAGTCTCATGTTTTTTTTATGCCACTTAGGTGGCAGACAAGCACACGGCCCACCTGATGGAAAGTGGTTACCGCGGCCTATGGACGAATGCAACACCAGGGGCGTTACACTCGCGCTGCCTACCCTGAAGAAACCTTCTAATGCCCCTCTTGAAGAACCCCATATTCTAGTCGCTTGGGAAAACCATGGCAGGGAGTTCATTCCCTCATGTTTTGCAGTTTTTCACTTACTTAACGTCCATTTCTATAGACACAGATCAATTTATCAGTTAAGCTAATAAATATACTTTAAAATCGTGAATATAATTTTAGGACCATAAAAGAATTAAACTTGTGGAGATATGGCCTTCGTTCTACGGATGCTGTGGACTTGGGTCTGCTGTACGGATTTGAAGGTAAAGTTTCCGTCGAGAAGCTGGTGGGAGAACTGGAGAAGATATATTGTGGGCCTATATCTTATGAGTTTACACATTTGGAGGTGAGCAACAACATTCTGGACAAATATCTTCACTGACACCTACCCTATGGTATTCTGTTAGGACGTCCGCTGTCGTATTAATTTGCATGAAGTAGCAAAAGGCTTTAAAGCCTCCCTCCCTTAAACTTACAGTTAAAGAAGTTCCGTTAGTTATAAAGCAAGCCAAGTCATAGAACACCGTCGCGCCCGTAATTTAATCGTTAAATCTGTCAAATTGTTAACATTTATAAATACTTATCCGCTTCTTGCACTCGCTTGATTTAAAGCTATTCCGTCACTTCTATTTTTGCAGACAGAAGCAGAACGAGAATGGTTTGCCCAGCGCGTAGAGAGTGGTCAAGATCCCGTGGACAAAAGTCGCCAAATAGAAATTGTAAAAGATCTACTACACTCTCAAGCGTGGGATAAATTTTTGAGTATTAAATTCCCCACAGTGAAACGGTATTGTGGTGAAGGAGCTGAATCTCTTCTGACATTTTTCTCTACGCTATTCAGATTGACCACTTCTGGTAAGATGCTTGACTGTAAATTTATTACGAAACATTCTAATAAGCGGTTAAGTTGACCACTTTCGTTTTCTTCGTGATTGATTCGACCCAATATCACTTATAGCTTTCTACCACTCTGTTTCTTTCTTTTAATTTTGCAACAAAAAAACAAGTGATTTTTCTTTTTTTTTTTCTTCCAAAATACACCAGTCAAAATGAAAGGTTAGTTTAACAGTGGATATTATGCATGAATATTCCACTGAAACAACCAAACTGTCTGTCCAATACACTTGTTGGTCACTCACGACCACGGACGGCCTGACTTGGCTCATCTTCTTCTGTCTTACTTCTACTCTATTTTGTTTTTCGAGTCTGCTACCTGCTACATGGATTACGTTCTCACGAGCCTTCATAAGAGTTGGTTTCTACGTCTCGGGAAAAGCATCAATGGATCAATCATCAAAAATACATCAATTCGTCAATGGCTCCTATCAAAGTCCACTTCTGGACATAGGTCTCTTCCAAAAAGCTGATTATTTTGTACTTTCAGAGGGTGTCGAGCAAGTAATCCTAGCAATGGCGCATCGCGGTAAACTGAATGCCCTCAGTGGCCTCCTCCAGTGTCCTCCAGTGAAGATCTTCCGCAAGTTCAGCGGCCAACCGGAGTTCCCAGAGGAGGCGAATGCAGTGTGCGATATTTCTACTCATCTTAGTGAGCGCTTCTGATTTATAATGACAATTAATCTATGCTCTAACTAATATTGTAAATGCGAAAGTAACTGTGTTTGTTATGCTACCCGTCCTAACTGGACCGATTTCGATAAAATTTAGCAAAGAGTTTTTTTTTGGAATGATTGTGTTTGTTCGCTATGGACGCAAAAACTACAGAACGGATTTTGAAAGGTCTTTGTCAGACTTATAAACATTATTGAGTAGAACCGGAGATATGACCAAAAGTAGCGAAAATCGACATCGACGCGGGCGAAGTCGTCTGTTAGTTTTAATATAAGAAAATTGCAGACAGGTCTGTTTCAACTGGTACTGACCCTGACTGTAATTATAAAGTTCTCTTAATTTATTCACAGGTGCATCAGCAGATATAACGATAAACAATAAAACAGTCAGATTTTCTTTATTGAACAACCCATCACATTTAGAGGTAAGCTTTTCCAGTCATCACTCTGTGTCAATTATTTATATCAATCAATCAATCAGCCCACTGGAATTAACTATAATTTAGAGTATTCTAGAGATTTGCAATTTAGAATATAACTTCTAATTTTAACTGCAATCATAGGCCTGTAATTATATTGTGATTCAAGCGTTGTCGCGTCGAGGGCCGAGGGACCTTGTATTGAACTTTATCAGTTATGGTTCCCCTGATACGACGACGCCAAAATCTAAATATCATTACTTATATGAAAGTTGCGTTCCAACAGATACTTATTTTGCTTTTTGAAAATTATAATTTTGAATTTGTCTCACCATGATACTGAATTACAATTTCAAAGCAATTAATATACTACATGCTAACTTTATCCATAGATTTAGATCGGAACTGAACACCCAAGATGGGAGTTCAACCCGCGATCAGTCCCTTACAGGGGGAATACTTTGGCCTACTGAGCTACATGGAGAGGAAAACATCTTGTATTGAATGAATTTTACAGCATTAAGTATGCTAACTATACAAAGGGAAAGATCGCGGGTTCGAGTCCCACCCGAGAAGATTATTTTTCCCTATGTATTCGAACATCTTGTATGTTCCCTTTTTTCGATCTAAATATAAATTGAAAACTTGTCAAAATTCGAAGAAAATGTTTTCATTATCTTTACCTATTCTTCATAGTATACACAAGAAAGTTATATTACTTATCATTTAATTAAAACATGAATGACCAGTAACAACATCAATAGCTTTTATATTACCATGAAACACAAAAGAAAATACCACATTTATTCATTTTTAGGCCGCGAATCCCGTGTCTATGGGAAAGACTAGATCAAAGCAATTGCGTATAATGGAAGGTGATTATTCAGAAGATGGAAGCACAAAAATGGGCGACCGAGTGCTCAATGTACAGGTAAGGCGAAATTCCATGAATAAATTATTATGGAAAAGAAAGACACCTTTTATTTTGTTATTTAAAATTTTCGGAGTCCTCTAATGGAAATTGTAAATTGTTATTGTGTACGGAATCAGAAAGATGTTGACGTACAAAGTACTAAAAATTATATTAATTTCGTTTTTTTACCCCCTTCCAGTTGAGCGATTGTTCTGATATTCGGTACACGCCTTTAGTTTGGACAATAATACCATACAAATCAATAAAACAGTCTGATTTGCTCTCAATACGAGAGTTTTAAGATCATTTTGAGACTTCCTCGTCAAGATATTTATGACTATGCGTGTTTATGTGTGTTTTTTTTATAATAAAGAATTAAATTATTATTGATATTCCCCATTGATATACAAAAAACCCTAGATACACAGTCTCGAACTAAAGTAACATTCGAATCTGTCTCCAATCACACATAAGTAGTTATAGTTATGTTATAAAGACATTTTTTTGCAAATTCAACCTTATGCACATGACTTAAATCCAGACCCGATATATTCCTATTTCCAAAACAGCAAAAGCGTGCAATACTAGTAGAACTCACAGTACCGTGGGAAACTAACATACCTAAAGACCACGCTATAAAAATAAACAAATACTTTGACCTGACCAACGAGTTAACCAAAAATGGCTATGTGGTTAAACTCTACGCCGTGGAAGTAGGAGCAAGGGGAATTCCAGCTAAATCCCTGTATAACTTATTTAAAGACCTCGGATTGCCAAGAGCTTCAGTAAGCTCTTTACTCAAACGAATATCTAAAACGGCGTTGATAGGATCTTACCAAATTTGGATAGGTAGAGGGGGGAACACGACTGACGGTGGAGGTGAGCGCTGATGCATCACAAGGTGGCCACCCTAAACCTACACCTGGGTCGCAAGTCCCAGACGCTGTCACAGTGTTCCTCTCTGTACCACGCCATGGACCCGGCGACCGCGCGGTGAATCCATGGAATGCTAAGAACCGGATCTCCTCTTACAACAAAGGACTGTACAAAAAGCAATAAAATCTGTCGGTAGGACAAGGCACGGAATGGAGACTTCACATTTTTATAATTTTTAATTTTTGTACTACGTTCACTTAATATTTTAATAATTTATAAAAGTGTGTTCTCAACATATAATTATACTTTTATCTTAGTGTAAATATGTTTTGGGTAGAACATATATTTTTATCGATGAAACCAATTTTAGCTTTTAAAAAACAGTTATTTATATATTTGGTTGAAAAGGTACATATTGTATAAACTAAGTAAAAGCTTTACTAGTAGATCAATTAAAAGAATAAAATCAAAATTTAATCAAAAATTTAAAAAACCCCCGTCACAAAAACATATAAAATCAAAAAGTTGAAAATAAATTTCAAATTTCAATTTTTCCAAAGTAATAGTTTTTTTTAAATAGTCGACATGATAACCTCTTCAACTTTTGAAAGTAGATTCAAAACTATATTATATTGTGTGATATATAAAATAAATATTAGTTAAACATTGAACTCAACTAAAGTTATAACGTGAACAAACTTATTATTAAAAAATAAAAAGTCAATATTAAAATACGAGTCAATTGAAAAAAGAACAGGGTCATTTGTAATATGCGACTAAAATTAAAGGACGTTGTAATGCGTTGTTTTTACACTGATACGTGCCTATTGAAATTCGCTGTACTATAATGGACCGTTGAGTGAAGATTTTAGAAAAAATAAATCAAAATCACATAATACTTGCTATATTTAGTCATGAAAACCATAAAAGCAAATCAATAAATATTTTACTTACTGAAAATAAGATATCCCATTCTTTTTTAAGGTTCTTGACGTATTATTTTTGCAATTTCTCATAGAACACTTGGCATTTTTGACGTGCGTGCATAAACACGGGCGATGCGAGACTATTTCAAATGAGCGCTCAATTTGGAATTTAGCGCTCTTTTAATGCGGACGGTTTTGACACCCTGACTGTGCATCTTGGGTTTTTTGTACATCAATGATATTCCCCCTATCCCCTTAAACTATATTGATTCTGCTTCGGTGAGTAAGCTCACGTCGATAGTGTAATGCTAGGAATCGATCCTGGGACCTCCAGATCTTAAGGCCGACTACTTGTCATGTTTATTGTCCTATAAATTTATATTATGTTATTTATAGATACATGGTGATGCAGCCTTTACTGGTCAAGGTGTGAATCAAGAAACTCTGATGTTATCGCAAGCACCGCATTTTAATGTCGGTGGATCTATACACGTCGTTGTCAACAACCAAGTGAGTTTGATAAACCATTTAACTAGCTGAGATACAATGGGTATTATCCTATAGTTAAAATAAATTATCTAGCCGAGCTTATTAAATTAAGAATGGTAAAAGAGCGGTAAAAATTGCGTCGGTTCTTATTTTATAGTTCTTATTTATTTTTAATCATCCACCCAAACTTTAACTGATTTGACTATTAAATTTTATGACGTCACGGCCCGTATTCCACAAGGACACTCAGCCTGAATCTCGATTTATCTGACAACGGATTGTATGCAATATGTCAAACTATTAATCTTGCTATAGAATCTATCCTCAGATAAATCGCGATTCAGGCTGAGTGTCATTTTAGAATACGGGCCTAAATCTTTTTTCATACAAGTTACCTTATAATATTATAAGTCATTTAAGAGTAAGAAGTAACTATTTTGACTAGTCAGTAGAATACCCAATTATATCACTCTTTTAGGGCAATGAATATTGACACTTGCATTTATACAATAAAGTGCATCATCATTATTTGTATTCAGTTTATAAAGTGACATAAGTAGTATCTCTTGGCGCAAGAGTTATTTAATCCTGTGACCCCGCTGAGCATTCATCACCATCATTGCCTCCAAAGTTTGGAGCCCAGAGTCTGTACTTCTGCTCTTTCTCTTGATTTTTCTTATCATGGATTTTACGGGACTGCCTACGTCAGATCTCCTCACCCTGAGAGGGAAATCGGCGTGAGATCCGGCGGTAGGCCCAATAAATGCTTGGCTTGGCGTTTTGGAGGGTGACATGCTTGCAAACGGTCTCACTACCTTGGACGCCCAAGATCGTGCGAAGTGGAGGAGGAAGTGCCGGAAGGCGGACCCTGAGCTCCGAGGGCACCGTGGCCTCGGATGCAATCAGGACTTACGTCTTTATGTTGATGAAAAGGCAAGGTTGACTTGGGCCCTAATGGTCTTGATAGTCCTAATACCCTCGTCATGCAAGTATTATTGTGAATAAAATGCGTTAAAATAAGTAAACAAGGTACAACAAAAGAAGTTTCCCGCACACCCTTGCGAAGCTAGCCGGTCAGTCAAATCGTGACCACGGGTGCTGTAACGCACCCGAAATGTCCCCAAAAGTAAGTATTGCACGATAAATCCCAAAATTGTTTAAAAAACTATGAGTTTACACCGTGATATTTTAAAAATAACAAGTGACAATTCTTTCAGGTTGGTTTTACTTTACCTGCATTCCGCGGGCGTTCGTGTCGGTATGTGACTGATTTAGCCAAGACGATATCAGCTCCAGTGATACATGTAAACGGCGATCATCCAGAAGTAAGTATTTTAATAGACTACTAGTAATTTATTTTTCGCCCCTAAAGACGGATATAAAGGGAAGGGAAATTTGAAGTGATTCAGGTGTGACTCAGTAGCTCAGTTGGAATAGCATTCCCCCTGTAAGTACAAGGTCGTGAGTTCAAGTCCCACTTGAGCATGTCATTTTTCCCGATGTGCTCGAACAATTTCAACATTTCTTAAAGATTCCAATAGATTTATTTTTGTAGAAATCTCTGAGGATTCTTGAGCAAGCAAAGCTTGAATCATGCTTAAACTACTCTAGAGTTTCAGACGGTCAACACGCCACAAGCAAGCAAGCATTATAAATTTTTTGCTTGACAATAAGTAATTATAACGTCACATCTTCTAAATCGTCGAGGTCCATTAGGAGTATAAGAAAAATTCAGCTGTATAAATTTCTAATGATGGGTATTACTACTGCCCACGATAAAATTATTTTGATACCTCAGCCGAAAAATAATTTTCAGTCTTGTATCAATCTGAACGGAACCGGAACATTTAATTGACCGTTCACTGAACCCTAAACTGTAATCAAAATAATACGAAACGGTAAAAGGAAGGAAGTTTGGCATGGCGCCGTTTACCAGCCAGCTTTGATAAATATTTCACTGGAATATTCGGTTCAGACCTGCTCAATGTCATAACAAAGAATTAAAAAAAAGGCGAGCACATTTGCGCGATTATGTAATTATTATACTTAATCTGCGAATGACGTCATAAGCTAGAACAGATTGATGATATTAGTTTTTTATTTTACATACCAACCATCTGACCTGGGGCCTCAACAGCAGATTCGAGAGGAAAGCCTGAGCTAAAACTTCTTTCTTAGGTCGAAATTGACATTTGTTAACATCAACTATATAGAGTTGCGGTTAGTTTGAGCCCCGAAGATGTTAATGAAACTCCACACATGATCTAACATTGAGTGAGTTTGCAAACCGTTATGTTCTTATGCCAAGTTTTAATTGATGAATTGTTTAATGACATGGAAAAGGGATAACTAATAAACACATTCGATCGATTTTGTACGGGGAATTCGGGATGGACAAACACACGTGACGTGACGTCACGTTTCATAGAACCTGGTAGTGGTATTGCTAGGGTCATATATCTTGGACCTAAATTGCAAGATATAAAAGGCCTTTTTTTTTTCGTGCGGAAATCCCCTCGGATACCCCCCCTGCCGGAGCCGGAAGGGGAGGTTATGTCGGACTTGAACCGACTAAAACCGCACGCCGACTGTGGATCTTGGTGCTAGGCCGGAGGTGAGGTTGTCATAGACATATCCCTCGTACCCCGGCTGACCCAGGGCCATCCCTTACGGTCTGGCCCTCCTCAGGAGGGGGGACAACGCTGTCCCCAACTCGCCTCCGGAATGGGGAGGCGCGCTATTCAGCGCGACGCCGCCGTGGCCTACTTCTGCTGGGGTGACAGGCGGCTCCACCCGTCACCCCCAGGCCCGCGCTCATGGGGGACGGAGGTCAGTCAGTGCCCTCCGACGCCCGAGTTGCCAGCGCGCGCGGGCGGCGCGATCCGCGAGTCTTTCTCGCTCGCGCCGCCGATATAAAAGGCCCTGGCGCGCGTGGCTTGTTTTTTAATAATCTATGGTGAATTTGAACTCGTCCACCCCGTGTACTTACCAGCAGTAGCACCACGTAGCTGTCTTCAAAATACATAAAACTACATGTACTGCGCACAACAGCATATTTTGAGCACATTTTAAGTCCAAGATATATGGATTAAAGCCATAGTAATAGTAGTAGCAGGTAGTATACCGGGTGTAAGGCGAACGCTCCCGTAGCCGAAAACCCCTAGTGCATAACACATTGGCAAAAAAAATCGATTTGGACAACAATATTTTTATTTTAGATTTTGCATTATTTACTCTCCATCGTATTAGTAAAGCTAAATGAAACTTTAATTTCATAAAAAAGCAATGCAAACTATATTTCGTTCGGCGTTAGTAGGTACCTACCTACTATTAACATGAACAACGATAAACGTATTTGGAATTTTATAAAAGACAATAGAGACAATACAATTAACTTCAAATTTCAAAACAATAGCCCGACCAAACAATCCATTCGTTTTCTATACGTAGGTACCCTTTTAATTATGCCGTTCTCATAAATGAATAAACCATCCAATAAGCTCATAAAACGTCTAAAAGATTTTTATTTTTAATTTTTATACGGGACTAGTCAGTTTGACTTCAAATGTATATTATACAGACCCCGGTTTAACAGTTTTAACTCCGGTTTTAATATTCAAAAACATGGTTTAAACTACTCTATATAAGTATCAGATCCAAGTCTGATGTAGAATAGAGAGGCGTTTCGAAGTCCTAGTTTTTTTGGTGACAAACCAAAGTTCGAAATGTGTACAAAATTCAGTTTGGATTTGATCAAAACAGGATTCCTTGTGACACAATTTTCATAGACATATCACATAAATGTGATCGTTTTAGGAGATTACTGAAATAAAACTACTTTCTCTCTGATCGGTTCTTGGAATTTGTTTCACTAATTTAACCTGCCAGATTTATTAATCAAAAATATATTTACAGTTAGTGGTAAAAGCTACGAACATCGCGTTCGAGTATCAGAGAAGATTCAGGAAGGATGTGTTCATTGACTACAACTGCTTCAGGCGGTGGGGGCACAACGAGCTGGATGACCCCACCTTCACCAACCCGCTGATGTATCAACTTATACACAGTAGAAAGTAAGTATGGATACTTTTGATAACGATATGGTAGATGGTCAGCAGCTTTCGAAGAAAGATTATTCCCGTAACTAAAGCAGTACACGTGTTAATAAAATAAGTCTCCTTCATCTAGCGTTAGTCACAGCCGCATCTGAAGTTTTCACCTCAAAGTCTGTGGTCTTTTTTTTTATTCCGGACACGTCAATTTGACTTCACCTCGCCTGATGGTAAGCTAAAGGAAAGTCTCGGAAAGAGGGTCATCACTGTAAACATTTGCCATGTTAACAGCAGTGGCACTCAGCTTAACGGTTTCATTACATGCTTTTTCACGCTGCACTTAAAAGATCCGGATCTGTAGGAAGAAGCAAAAACCTGAGATGGTAGGGTGTTCCAGGCAACTGCTTTCGAAGGAAGATTATTCCCAACTAAAGCAGTACACGTGTTAATAAAACAAGTCTTCTTCATCATAGCATTAGTCCAGTCCGGTTTTTTTTAATGTAGATTTGGCTGGACTTCGATATTTTCCGTGAAGCGATTGCCATCTGACATCCTTCCGGGGGCGAGATGGGCTCCGGGGGCGAGTTGGGGACACCGTTGTTCCCCCTTCTGAGGAGGGCCAACCCGTAAGGGATGGCCCTGGGTCAGCCGGGTTCGAGGGATATATCGATGACAACTCACCTCCGGCCTAGCACCACGACCCACAGTCGGCGTGCGGTTTTAGTCGGTTCGAGTCCGACATAACCTCCCCTTCCGGCTCCGGAAGGGGGGTATCCGAGGAGATTTCCACACGGAAAAAAAAGCCATCTGACATCCTTAATCGATGATATCGAAGCATTGCAGATAAAATTGTTGGAGATTTTGGGCTTTTTTTTTATCGTGCGAAAAATCACCATGGATACCACCCCCACGGAGCCGGTGGAGGCGGTTATGTCGGACTCGAACCGACCAAAACGCACGCCGTCATGGGTCCTTGGCCGGAGATTGCCGAAAGCATATCTCTCGCACCCCGGACATTTTGGGCTGCCGATAGATGTTCGTATGGCAACTGGAACCGACGGTTTGACGTGCTTTCCGAGGCACGACCAGACCAATCCTAGTACACATATTCATGCATACAAATATTTGCACTGAACGGGGTTTGAAACCACGCCTCCTGCGTAGCGGTCGCGTACACTACCACCATGACTATTCTGTAGTAATATAGTATAACATGACTATTCTGTAGTAACAGGTTTATTTTTGCAGATCAATTCCTGATGTTTACGCTGATAAACTGACTGCAGAAGGGGTTCTAACAGCAGATGATATAAAGGATATATCCGCAGCTTACACCAAATATTTACAATCACAATTTGAAATGGTTCCAACTTATAAACCTGATGTAAGTAGGCAATAAGTATCACTTCTCTCGAAAAATATCGGAAAAAATTAAATGCTCAAGTGAGACTTGAACTCACGACTTAAAAGTTAGCATAATAAATGCTATAAAAATTCATTCAAGTATCACTTCTCTCGAAAAACATCGGAAAAAATGAAATGCTCAAGTGTGACTTGATCTCATGACCTTTCCCTTACAGGGGGAATGCTCTTCCAACTGAGCAATTGAGCCACACCTGAACCACTTCAATTTTTTCTTCTCTTTATCTTTAAAAAAATCATTCAAATATCACTTCTCTGTTAATAGGCTCCAGTTTCGCACGGGTTCATTTTGATTTCCTATTCTTCTAAAGCTTCTAATTATCTTCAAGCATGTCTTTCCGGTTATTATAATTCGAAGTTCCCGTCTCAGGGTGCTAGGTCCACTTTCTTACTATTTTCTTCTCCATCTCTCACGGTCTTCACTATATCATTGTATGGCCCCGTTAGTCAAGAAACCATTTTACCCACGACGGAACGGAGACGGTATATGCGTTTGGGGTGAGAGGTTGTTTGTGTGTTTGTTTGTTTGTGCAAATCCATGTTGCCATTTTCTCCGAAACTACCAATCCAATTTCGATACAGTTTTCAGTTCTGCGTTCGGCTTTAATTGGAGCATGTTAGATAGGTGTTACAATGACAACTCAACAGGGGGCGCTACAGCAAGCATTTTTAATACAAAACAATGTTGCCAATTTTCTACAAAAAACTAGTCCTATTTTGATGCAGTTTTCAATTATTGGTTTGGGTTTGATCGGTGCATGTTCTTACATAGGTGTTACAGTGACAACCCATTAGGAGGCACTGCAGTAAAAAAAAAATAATTATTTTTTAAACATCGTGGGTTTTTTCAAAATTTTTAATTTTATTACTAGTTATGTGTGTATTTATCGCAGGTTTATAAGTGCCCGGTTAATGGCAATAGGCTCGCCACCTATTACATTGGGACCTAAACATAAACTGGCGAAATGTGGGTGCTAGCACCTCTGCCTACCCCTTCGGGGAATACCGGCGTGAGTTTATGTTATGTTATGTTATTACTAGTGGATTCCGATATCCGGTTTCCTACACATGCTTTTCCTGACTTGGTTTATTTTGGCTTTTTACGGAGACGACTGCTATTTGATCTGCCAAATCCAAAAGGATAATACGACTTCACCTCGTTTGTCCATTGGTAGGAGTACAGTTTTGTACGTGAGGGGAATATCTTCGATATTTTTTGCCCAAAATAGCCATTTACAATCTTGATTGTGTAATCCATATCCATACTAATATTATAAATGCGAAAGTGACTCTGTCTGTCTGTCTGTCTGTATGTTACGCTTTCACGCCTCAACCATTGAACCGATTTTGATGAAATTTGGTATAGGGGTAGATTATTGAAGGAATTTTTACAGCATTAAGTATGCTAACTATACAAATCAAATACATAGGAAAAAAGAATCTTCTCGGGCGGGACTCGAACCCGCAGTCTTTCCCTTACAGGGGGAATGCCTGACCAATTCGGCTACCGAGACACGCCCGATACGATTCAAATTTCCCATCTTATACGTCTTTGGGGCGACATGGCGTCATCTACCGATTTTCTTACGAACTATCGGAATCAAGGAATGATGTTACATGTTACAATCATTTTTAAACATTGATTTTGATAACTGCGCCCAAACGCCCGCCCGAGAAGATTCCTTTTCCCTATGTATTTGAGGGGTAGATTAGACCATGAGAAAAGACATAGGCTATGTACCCGAGGAGGGCCAGACCGTAAGGGATGGCCCTGGGTCAGCCGGGGTGTGAGGGATATGTCGATGACAACCTCACCTCCGGCCAAGCACCCCGACCCACAGTCGGCGTGCGGTTTTAGTCGGTTCGAGTCCGACATAACCTCCCCTTCCGGCTCCGGCATGCCGGCTCGAGGGGACTTCCGCACGAAAAAAAAATGGACATAGGCTATGTTTGGTCGCGATAACCGACATCCACGCGGGCGGAGCCGCGGGCAAAAGCTAGTATGTTATAATCGGTTCAGCTCGGTTGAAATCGTTTAAGCTTTTTAGTAGTTATGAGGCTCCGGAAAATAAACACCTAACTCACTCGTTTCGCCGCAGTCGGATAATAAAACTTCCATTACTTACAACATCAAGTTATTCGGTGCTGTAGGATTAAATTTACTCATTTGTGTATAGCTCATAAATTATTCAAATTACTCTCTTTATACTTGGGAAAGCTCTTGGGATATGTTAAGTTAAGCCAGAGGGGAAGCCCCTTACTTCCAACTTCTTTGAAAACGGCAAACAATACTGTTGCTATGTTTGGTTAACATTAAGAGAATTGTTGTTCAACAATATACTGTTACAAGTTACTAAATTATTCTCTTATAACGAGTTAATTGAAACATAATACCTATATATTTAAAAGGGAAATGAGGGTATACCCCAAATACATGAATAATATACCGGGTGTAAGGGGAACGCTCCCGAAGCCGAAAACCTTTGGTAGTACTCCAGGTACATAACACATTGGCATATAAAAAAAAATTGACTTGGACAAAAATAGTAAATTATTGCATCAAGCACAAAGTAATTTATTATTGCACCGAGTGCCTGATTTAGACTCTAATCTAACAGGCACGAGGGCAATATAAATTACTTAAGGCGAGGTGCATAATCTGCTTTTCTTTCAACTATTACCTATAGGAATAGTAGATAAAAGAAACTCACACTTGATCATTTCCAAAAATATTGTCAAGCAAAATTAACAAAGTTCCCGCCAAATCACTTTTTTAAATTTCTTTCATTTTTAAATCAGAGTTAGCAGCAATCATTTTTTAAATGTGGAACAAGTAGGATAGAAACAAATAATACGTAGGTACGTAAAAAAAGTATTGATATCGGCTGGCTGAATAGAGCTAATCCATGGAGATTGGCACCTTTTGGTGCGATTAAAAAATAAACTGTGCAATAATGAAATTTCATACATTTTTATTGCTCTAGAGCATTAAAGACTCGCTTTGTACTGAGTTTTTAGTGTGATTGTGATGAAATTAAAGCATAGTTGGAAGAAAAAAATATTTTTCGACTTTTTTTTTTTTATATTTTGCATTATTTACTCTCCATCGCGTTAGTAAAGCTAAGTTAAACGGTAATTTCATATAAAGAACATCACTTTATGAAAAAACAACTAGCTTGCTTTTTTGTAATGGTGTTTTTTTTATGAGATTTGTAAATTATATTCCAGTGGGTCGCAGTTACGGGATCAGTATTTCTGTAAACCTGGTACGTTTTCCATGAAGTATTTAGTCTTACAGAAACTTCAAGGAACAACAAACAAATGTCTGGGTTGCGGGAACGGGATCAGTATTCGTAGGTATATAGAATAGGCAAAACCGCAGGCAATAGCTAGTGTATTTTTTATACCATTTAGGTAGAAAACCAAAAAAAGAAGGTTTTCTTAGTGTCGGCAACACGAGTGTAACGTCCCTGGGTATGCACGGTAACCAATTTCCATCAGGTGTGCTGCACCTTCTTTTTTTATATAATGATGGATTAAAAGCTGTATTTGAAAGAGTGTTTTATTGATTTAAATCTAAATTTATAAACTTCTAAACCAATTTACATTTTTTTTTAATTTTAGAGAATTATAATTATAAATACCTATATGCTATTTTTTTTTATTAACATTCACAACATACAGTTTCAATAATTAGAAAGCAAACCATAAGCTACTTGAGCTTGTCTGGTAAGCTGTACCTTTACAATAATATTATAGTACAGCGAACATTTAGCTTAGTTAAATAAAAACTATATAATACTGATATTAGTCTGATATTATGAAGCAACCGATAAAGATTCACAACTACCCACAGATTTAGGCACTAACTAAATGTACAATATATTAAAAAATGAAAAAAAAAACAGGGGTGGAAGAGACTGTAACTTTAGGCATCGTAGAATTCCTCCCCATCCTTTTTTTATTATAAGAATATTAGAATCGAAATTATTATTATTCCTTGTAACCCCTCCAGCTAAGCTAAATTGCTTGTGTTAAGAGTTTATTCACGTCGATATTGTAATGGCCAGGATTCCAACCCGGGACCTTTCAATCGTAAGGCCGACGCCTTAACGACTAAACTACCGATCTTCTAATCTCATATATATTAAAGGTGATATATAGATATATTTTATAGGTGACGTATTACCAAGAACAATGGTCAGGGGTGAAGCCAGCACCAAACGCCGTGGAAACCTGGGACACCGGAGTAGACGCCAACTTGCTGAAACTCGTCGGTCAGGCCTCTGTCACCGCACCAGAAGACTTCGTAAGTCGTGTATTGTATACTATCCAAGATGATAAAGACTATGACAATTCCTGTAGCACCAAAAATCAATGCTTAAAAATGGTTGAAAATCATTCATTGGTTCCAACAATTCCTATGTTGGTAGATTGGTCCACCGTTGCCCCTAAAGACGGATATAAAGAAAAGGGAACTTTGAAGTGACTCAGGTGTGGCTCAATAGCTCAGTTGGAAGAGCATTCCCCCTGTAAGGGAAAAGTCGTGGATTCAAGTCCCATTTGAGCATTTCATTTTTCCCGATATATTCGAATATTAAAGTTAACATAATCTATCTATATAAAAATCAATTGCTGTTCGTTAGTCTCCCTAAAACTCGAGAACAGCTGAACGGATTTATCTTATCGCTTGTTTAATAATAAACCGTAATAATTAAAAAAAACAGGATTTAGATATTTATTCATAAAACGAATTATCTCTACGCTAAGAATATGTACAATTCAACTCCCGCTGCATTCGGACTCTAGGAAGCGAGAAAAAAGATCTTCCGTCTCTTTATTTTTGCCGAACGCAACCAATCAGTTTTAAAAAAATGACACAATTTAGTGTTGCGCCGGCAACGTTGAAGAAGTGACGTGAGTGTGTGCGACATATTACTAAATAGTGCATTTTATTATAAACAGGTAAGTGCCTAATTTCCTATTATTTAAGTAAAAAACTGAACTATTTGGATTTGATTCGTTTTATTGTTAAACTTTGATTGTTTGCTATAAAGAGATTTAGGCTTAATTCATTTTATGTGTAAAACCATCGGTAAGTTATGAAAACTTTAGAAGATATTACGTTTTATATTTAAAAAAATCTGAGATATACGAAATTATTAGTAGATAGTTCAATTTCTTACAAAATGTTTAATAAATATATTTTGACATTATGGATTGGTGCACTTTATTGTTTATTCAGATATCAAAGTTTGTTTTGTTTTTTATAGTTGTTCATATTTTTGGTTGATCAAAATCAAGAGTTTTCTACTAAATTGAATATGTCACATAGAAGTCATAGAATATTAAGCATGGTTCTAGAACCTGAAGCTTCAAACTCGTCAGAAACTGTTAAACAGCACGACGAGCACGTAATAGTAAGTATAATAACTATTACGGTTGTGATAGGTTTGTTAGTACCTAGTTGTAGGCTAGTAGTAGTTAGGTAGGTATAATAAATTAGTCCATGGTAGTTTTGGCGATGTACTTGCATGAATATTTTGTACGTATTAGATACAAAATTCCATGCAGGTACCTACGTCGGTTGAAGTTTTTATTTATTGTTGTATAGTAGGTATATTGTGTGTTTTGTTTCAGGAATTACAACATCATGACATTACTGAAGACGAGTTGTTTTTAGAGAAATACATACCCCAAGATTTAAGCGGATTAACTGAAAACGTAAGCTTTCATTACTAATTTTTTGTTTTGCTTAATGTTTTACCTAATTTTGTTATCATTAATTACATACCTACTTAATATTTTCAGATACTTGCAGATATAAATTTAACTGATTATCCCAAAGAAACTGATGATAGGTTTTCGTCTGTCACTGAAACAAAAATAAACCTCGTAGCAGACTATGAAAGTGACAATACGATCATAACGCGACGATCATCTTCGACGTCAGATTCAGATTCCTCGCCTTCTTCAAATATTATTGAGCAGCAAGTTCAGGATTCAATCGTAAGTGAACCATCTGGATCAGGCGAGTGTACGAAAAAAATAGAACGCCGTGACAGTGAGGTAGTACAATAGAATAATTGTTCTAATTGTATACTTAAGTTTACAGTAATTATAATTTAACATTTTTATTTTTAGATATCAGTAGTTGAAACCCAAGCACACGCATTTACTTCGCGAGAACCACTATATCGTGCTAGAAATGACCCAATTATAATTTCCCCTCGGTATACAGATGAAAGTGACGTAGACGATGATGTTATTGACCCTACCTACGACGTTGGAGACCAACACAGTGTATCTGGTAACAGACGTTACAATTATTTGCTGCCGTCAAACTCGAATATATCTAGTTCTGACAGTGATTCTCTTGATCATGACAGCCAACGTGGTAGAAAGAGGGTAAGGAAACCTGAAAATTGGAAACAAAATAGGGCGAAGAGATTGCGTAACGAAGGTCAAAAATATAAATCAATGTCTAAGACACAGAAGAGAATATCAGCTCGGTGTTTGAAAGTTCCCTGTTCAAATTGTAGGCTGAAATGTAGTGAACTCATAAATGACGATAATAGATATGATATTTTCATACATTTTTGGCAATTAGGTGACTTACACAAGCAGAGGTTATTTATTGCTTCTTGTATGTTGGATGTTCAACCCAAATACAAATACACGAATGCCGAAAATCCACGCCGTCCTAATAAGGCTTTTTATTTTACTGTCAATAATGAAAGGGTAAGAGTCTGCAAAACTTTTTTCAAAAGCACTTTAGATATAACTGATAGGATGATATTTACTATAAGGTCAAATACGAATGAAAATGGGTTTGTGTTGGAGGAAAGACGTGGAAAACATGGCAACAATAAAAAATTAAGTGCTGAATTGGTGGCGGATATAAAAAAACATATTAATTCTATACCTCGCATGGAGTCTCACTACACCAGGTCTCAAACTGGTAAAGAATATATAGATGGTAGCAAAACAATTAAAGACCTTTACACAGATTTTGCAAACACACAGATAAAAGAGAATAAAGAGACAGGAAATTACATAACCTATTACAAAATTTTCAATGGCGAATTTAACCTTAGTTTCCATCATCCAAAAAAAGATCAATGCGACCTGTGTGTCAGTTACCAAAATTCCGATGATAACCAAAAATTGCTCATAGAAGATAAGTATAGAACACATCTAAAAGAAAAAGAGTTAAGTAGGACAGAAAAATTAAATGATAGAGGAAATGCAGACGTCAATAATAAAGTTGTAGTTTACGACTTGGAAGCTGTTTTGCCTTGTCCTAGAGGAGAAACATCGGCATTCTACTATAAATCTAAATTAAACAGTTATAATTTGACTTTGACAGAACTTAACAATAAAACTTGCAAGAGTGCATATGATAATGTCCACTGTTACTTTTGGACAGAGTTTGATGCTAAAAGAGGAGCTATAGAAATAGGCTCTTGTGTATGGGACTATTTAAAGATAATCGGTACAGTAGATAATTGTGAAGAAGAAAAGAATATAATTTTTTATTCGGACAACTGTTGCGGACAGAACAAAAATAAATTCATAGCTACTTTATATTTATATGCTGTACAAACTTTAAATATTTCCAGCATTACTCATAAATTTCTCATAAGAGGTCACACTCAGAATGAGGCAGACAGTGTGCATAGCCTCATTGAAAAAGAAGTTAAAAAGAATTTAAAGGGAGGTCCTATTTATACACCTGATCAATATATAACTTTAATTAAATCTGCAAAAAAAAGTAAACCAGCCATAAATGTACATGAATTTACTTATGATTCATTTGTCAATGTTAAAGAACTTCAAGAAGATTGGGGATACAATTTCAGTGTAGATATTAACGGGAAACCAGTAAACTGGAATGAAATAAAACAATTAAAAATGATAAAAGGAAATCCTTTTTCATTTTATTATAAAAATTCATATGAGGATCAATCCTTTATAGAAGTAGACGTTAGAAATAAACGAAAGAAAATGAAGCCAGAGAATGAAATTCAGCTAAAGCCAGCATACACAGAAAATCAAACATTAAGTGAAAATAAGAAGAAGGATTTGAAAGAACTCCTGACCAAAGGGTTAATCCCTGCTTACTATGCCAATTTTTATAACACAATATTGTAAAAATATGCATATTAAGTAGGTAGCCTACTAAGATAGTCTACTTCTTCTTGGATTGATAGTCTTTTGCTTAGGACTGATCTCATTTTATGCCAATGACAGTAATTATTGAATTGTGATAGTAGGTACTTAAAAGAATTTTTAAATAACTCTGTATAACGGTTTGAATTTTTTCTTCATAAGTTTGTGTCATATTACTTTAACTGATGTTGTATTTTTTTTTGAGATTTTATTATTTTGTAAGAATTTTATATTGACACCGAAATAAGGGTAAACTGTTATGGGTTTTCCTTAGGATTTTGTTGTACACTGGCTGTCAAGCTTGGTTTTACGTACTGTGTTAAATTTCAATTAAACTGTATTATTATCTATAATGGAGAATTCATTTAATGTTAAACAAGGACAATAAAAAATAGATTTAACATTTTTGTCTTTTTAGAAAATAAAAAAGCATTATTTCCTAATAAATGAAGTTTTAATGAAATTCGTTAATAAAAAAATGCATTAATAAGTTTTGAGTTGTATGATATTTGAAAAACCACATTGATTTTTAATTATAAAACGAACTAAGTCACTAAGGTCATTTTAAAAATCCTGTATATTTAAATTTATAATAAATATCCATTAAATATATATCTCATTTTAAAGGTTAGTTCCTGGACTATAATATTAGCTTACCACTATTCCTCAATTGTCTCTAATATTAATAATAATGAAGAATTTCGTGAACAAGTCATTTTTGCGAAACTTTAAACGCGTTTTCCCAAAAAACATGTTTTTTGAATTGTTGCAGTTTATTATTTAATGGGCGTTATCTTGGTCTTGAAATGTTCGTGGTGGTCTAGGCAAGGTTTAAAAGGTGAGAAAAAATGGAATAATTGCCAGGAAAACTCTATAAACTGTCCTTTTCTTTTTCCTATTTAAACGTTTGAGGCAGTACGAAGTCTGCTGGGTCAGCTAGTAAAAGCTATAAAAATTGCTTTCGAGATGGTCCCCTTCAGGTTGTGGGGACCATAGTGGGGGACACTATATAGCCCCGGGTATGGGGAGGCGCACTTCGCACCACCGCCGCGGCCTAAATGCTAAAGACTATGACAACTCCTCATGTTGCAGACTTGTACTTGGCTTATTCCCAATCCCCCTTTTACCGATTCCCCTCGAAAATTATTTGCTTTAGATTCGATAGAAATTCGATTCGAGAGCGATTTAGACAGAGAGATTATTTTGCATGCAGTGAACCTGTGAAACGTCTTGAACATTATTTTTATAACACCTGTACACTCGACCATGTTTGAAGCAATAAATTGAATTTGATTTGAATTTGAAAAGAACTTGTACAGTCAAGCCCTTAAGGTACCGATTGATTAAATATACTAATTCAATTAATCAATCAATTAGCCTATTCCAGTCCTCGGCTGGACATAGGCCTCTCCAGAAAAATAATGTGTGCCTTTTCAGGTTGTCAGTCCATCTGGCTAGGGGGAATAATTTATGTGTAGGTATATAAATTACACACTGACCGACCTCCGTCCCCCATGAGCGCGGGCCTGGGGGTGACGGGTGGAGCCGCCTGTCACCCCAGCAGAAGCAGGCCACGGCGGCGGTGCGCTGAATAGTGCGCCTCCCCATTCCGGGGGCGAGTTGGGGACACCGTTGTCCCCCCTCCTGAGGAGGGCCAGACCGTAAGGTCAGCCGGGGTACGAGGGATATGTCGATGACAACCTCACCTTCGGCCTAGCACCAAGACCCACAGTAGGCGTGCGGTTTTAGTCGGTTCGAGTCCGACATAACCTCCCCTTCCGGCTCCGGCAGGGACCCCCCCCCGAGGGGATTTCCGCACGAAAAAAAAAAGTGTATATAAATTACAAATACCAAAATAAAATGATTAGTATCTAGCATTATACAGTGTATTTTTGAAACGGGGCAGTAGTTACAGCAATATTTTCTAATAAGAACATTTTGCTGTACTACAAACGGTTAAAGTGATAACCGGCCTTCACTGCTCCGTTTCAACAAAAAAAACTTAGTAGACTATACGAGCCATGTCATCCCACCCATGCCATGTTATGAAAAGGTTATGAATCGATTTCATTAAAACTTTCAAGCAGCTTTAAGCATCACAAAAGTTGAAATACGTCCAACTCTTCATATTAATTAAACTTTTAAAATGACACGAAAAACGGAGTTTTACGCAATTTAACAATCTACTAAACTGTCTGATATCCGTTTTAGCTTATTCGAATTTTTGTACGCTTTTGGTACTTTTTTAACACCGTGCTAATCATGGATTTTCTTCCAAATGTTACCAATGTGAGTCAACATCCAAAGAATAAAAAATCAACCCTTGTTATAAAAGCTTCATCGATCCGAACTTGCGCCTGTGATACCTACTTGTTGGTCGACTAGAAATCGGCGAGAAAATGTTTATAGATTTGTGTTTGCTCTTGCGAAAATGTTTATAGAGTTGTATTAACATCGGCTACCTGTATATTAATAGACATTTAATATAAATCATCTGTACTGTTTATTAACCACCCCAGAGGTGGGATATGGGGGTGTTAGGTGGCGTCGCCTGTCACCCTAGCAGAAGCAGGCCGCGGCAGCGGCGCAAAGTGCGCCTCCCCGTACCCGGGGCTAGATGGGGACACTAAGGTCCCCACAACTCGAAGGGGATAGTCCTAGGACTGCCGGGGTGCGAGAGGTATGCTTTCGGCAATCTCATCTCCGGCAACCAAAGACCCAAGACGGCGTGCGTTTTAGTCGGTTCGAGTCCGACATAACCACCTCCACCGGCTCCGCGGGAGTGGTATCCGTGGGGATTTTTCGCACGATAAAAAAAGAGGTGGGATATGGGTTCTCTAAGTTTAGGACCCGCTGTAGTTTCTAGAAATATATCTCTAGAGACAAACAAGAACATTTAACTCGAAATTGGGCCTCTTGTATCTACTTTTATCAAGAATAAAAATATATTACGTTGACATTATTGTTTATTTTCCAATATTGGCTTAATACGATCTATTGTTTGTTATTAGTGTTCTTATCAATAAAATAAATATTATACAGAATAATATTTGCCGATTTTATGTGCTTTTGTCGAAAATATCCTCGACATAAATATCAAAACAGGTGGACTGTTTGAGGAAGCATATTTTTTCTACAAATCCCCTTCTTTACATTTGTAACTTGTTTACTGGTTCCCTAAATATTATCGTACAGAAAATAAAATATTTATATTCAGAAATGAAAGATTTTTTTGAGAAACAAAATATTACATATCTTGACTAACTAAAAATCTCTTTCGAAGTTCTTTTCAAATTAAATCGGGGCCGAGTTTCTGTCTAACTACGAGAGTCGATGTTTTACGTGAAGTAAATGACATCAGACCCCCTAAACCCACTTTATGATATCGAAGTTCTTTAGTTAAGACCAAATTATTATAACAATAGGGGTCCAACTAACCGTTAATGCCACCGTTAGTATGGCAACTGGTATCAGAGACATTTTTGACTATTATTTTGTGCTAATATTCAAGAGCGTCCTAAATACAGAAGACTTTCTACATTCAACGAACGAAACTCTATTATTATATCGGCTGAAAACCTTCGCATGTTTATCATGATAAATGCTGATGGGCTAAGTGCCACTATTGTTAACATAAATAATAAATAATAATAAATATTCCACAACAATCCACACAACGCTATCTAGACCCATGGTAAGCATAGTTTAACTAGCTTGTGTTATGGAATCCAGAATGAGGATAAACATACTTAGATACTATTTTTTTTTTTTGTAAATACATACATACTATACATAGAAACACCCAGACCAATGCAAATAGCCATATTCATGCATACAAATATTTGCAATGAGCGGGAATCGAACCCGCGCCTCCTGCGCAGCAGTCGCGTTCACTACCGCCACGCCACGGAGTGGTACATGTTTATTATGGTGACCCTCTTTCTGGAGCGTATCTGGAGGGTGGAGGGTACCGTCGGTAGGGGAAGACCTAGGCGCACATACCTGGACCAAATCGGGGAAGTTTTAGAAAAGGGGCAGGTCAGGAGTACCCTAAACCGACGAGCATACATGAAGAATGTAATGAGAGTGAATGAAGCGAGAGGATGTCAGGATCGTAGCAAATAGAGATCCGTGATCTCTGCCTACCCCTTTGGGAAACAGGCGTGATTTTATGTATGTATGTATGTATGTACCCTCTTTCTGAGATTTTGTGTTTAGTTTACCATCAGGCGAGGTGAATTTAAATGTACCCTTTTATTACTTTATTTATTTATTGGTAATTTACAGAATACATTATAATTATATACTAAAAAACTACTAATTACAAATAAAATAAAAGAAACCAATTAAAAACTAAAACTAAGACTAAAATTAAAACGCGTCGTAGAATTGCTCCGCATCGCATGCCTCTTGTGGCAACGTTCCCAGAAGACTGGCAGCATTGCCACGTTGTATGGCAATGCTTATTCTCTGACCTAAAAAGAGGCCAGCCCTCTGGTCACGAGAAGCGTCGACCATACGCTTCGCAATCTCTCTGAAGAGATTGCGAGCGCTCGGGCCCCAAGGCCCCAACGTTTCGACTCCAAACGGCACAAATTCATAGTCTCCAATGTTTGGAGTATTTGCGCCGTTTGAGAGCCTCTGCGTAAGCAGCTGCGGCACCGGCACAGCCAGCCGTGCCAGGTATGTGGGTAGGGGCAATGGTGTCGACGCACGTTGCGTCCCACACCAGGGCCCTACCCATTTTCCATGGCATTAACGACATACCATCCGGTCTCTTGCCATCGTCGCGCGCCAAACCGTTAGGTTCAAGCACGGCTGGCACACCGGCGGTGACAAGAGCACGGCGGATTATGTCGTTGAGGCTGGCGTGCCGTGGCATTCGCCCAGCGCTCCTGCAGCACGACAGGCCATGGTGTCCGAGTCGGTCAACTGCTTCTCCACAACGGCATCGATGCAGAGAAATGTTTTAAAGGTTTCCCTGGAACAAACAATGTTTGTGTCAATTCTAAAGCTATAATAGTAAATGAGAGAGGAATAAATTTTTATTATTATTATTTTATTATTATACACAAATATTTCAAGAGGCCCTTTTAGTGTAATGTGGTGTTCGTTAATATATTAATAGCAGCCGTAATTATTCCACAAACACTTTCAATTAATTATATCAAATAAAGTTTCTTAATATTGCCAAATTGTTAATCAACATGAAAGGTCGTATTCCTGGAAACATCTCCTGTTAACGTGTGAAGTACGTCGTTCTTAATTAAAATAGCACTTTGAATAATTTCCTGAGTAACCGACATGTGTATTTTAATAGGCCCTTGTTCACAGAATATACACCCACATCTTGCCAAGACACATGTAAAAAATCGCCTGGATAAACTCTCGAATGGAACGGACATCGATTGGGCGACCGCAGAAGCCATGGCTTTTGGTAAGTGGAGTTACCATTATAACTTTCAGAAAATGACGGTTTTTTATATCATTTAGTGGCAGACATACACACGGCCCACCTGATTCCCGTAGCTTATCCATGTAAGCCAGGGGCATCATACATGTGGCGCAGACTCTGTAGGAACCTTTTAATGTCCTTATTGAAGAAGCTTTTAATGTAGTCGCTTGTAAAAACCACAGCAAGACGTTAATTCCATAACTTGAGCGTGCGAGGGATGAAGTTTCTTTCATACCGTACTGAATGCACCGCTTGCGGTCAAAATATGTGAGGATGACCCTGCCTATGGAGAGCAGTGCAATGATAGAATGTAGTGGTGGGCATCACAAACAATTATAAAGTTTGTATTTTTGTTTTTGTGTCTTTTCATTAGCAAAAATGTATGAAATTGTATGGCTCGCTTTTGCACTTACCGGGCCGGTGCCGGCGCTCATTTTCATACATATTTGCTTCCCCGGCACCGGCGTCGGTGTCGGTGCCGTGCCGTACCGGCTAATGGAAAAACGCCCATTTTTTTAATTTCTTTCTTCTGGACTCAATCTATACAGTACAATTCGAAATTTTCCGTTTAATTCACATATCATGCACACATAATAAATTCTATAACCTACGAGTATATTTAGGTTGTCGTCGAAATATATACCATGTCTTTATTGGCCACGCACGTAGTAAAAGTAAAATAGGTTTCGTGCTCAGCATTTTACTGAGTGGAGGACTTCGGAAACTAGGAAACATGTGCCAACAAAAATTTACTTGGATATCTATGTAGTTTTATAGTCTCATAGGGGAACGTTAATATACTTATTTCATGATTTGTTCATGATGAATGAAAGATTAGAAATGAATACTTAACTTTACACTGTAGCACAGTATACAGTAAAAAGACAATATATGTTCTTCTGAGTTTGAACAGTGACTGTAGGTACTATATTTTACTAGCTTTTGCGGCGCTAATACCAAAGTTCATCAAAATCCGTTGAGTGGTTTAGGCGTGAAAGCGTAACATACAGACAGACAGACAGACATATAGACAGACAGAGTTACTTTCGCATTTATAATATTAGTATGGATATCTTACAACTAATATTATTCAATTCAATTCAAATCAAACAATTTATTGCAGCCATTTTCCATACATTTAGTTACAAGAAAACTTATAATATGCTATAGTAATTTATATTAATTTACACATCTAAATATCGTATGGAGATTCACCCAACGACCCAGCAAGGGCGAGTCTTTAAATATGTTCAGGAGACCATTGGTGCTATGGCGGAGTCTCGCCAGCATGGAAGCGAGCGCCTCTGCAAACATGCCAGATGCACTACAACACCAAGGCAGCCCCTATAGTATCCTAAACGCATTTTTATAATGAACGTGCAAGTCACTAGTCACTATGTATGTTTATTATGTAGTTAAACCCCCTATATAAAATCAATATTAAAAATAACAACACGATAGCACTACTATGACTAGGTATAAAAGCTTTTCGTCATCAAAAATTGTGTAGAAGCTGCTTTCCAATCAATCAAAAAACAAAATATCGTATCGCAAATGGACGTTGAGATTTGATTACAGCCAGAAGGATGGACAGGTGATACATCGCACTCGTAAAATATAGGGTATCCAATAGCTATCAAACGATACTGAATGTTGGCAGATATCGTGTTTTGATTCCGCAAGTATCCATAGACATATGTAAAATTTTAGACAATAACTTTGTCAGTTTTATTTTAGTCAGTGTACATATGAGTATCATACAATTCATACTCTGTCCACTGGACTAGGCAGGGTCGTCTTCCGACATCCACTGGACGAGCTAGTGTGATCCTTCCTTGTATATTCATATTTTAAAGCATATCTTGAAGTACCTAACAACTGATGATGTGATTCATAATAGTGTCACAAAGAAAATATTAAACATCTCGTTTTATACTACCTATTTCAAAACTTCTGGGCACTATTTTTACACATTGCTGCTTATTACTTCTCAAAACCAACATAACGCGAAAGGTTTCATAATTACCAAACGCTCTTACCAGCTAAAGTGTACTTACACCGAAAAAACAGCCCTTATAATTTGACGTAGGTCTTGAGTTTAGGGACATTAGTTGTTGTCTCTTAATGTCCTTAATTTAGAATGATAGCACCTTAGGATAGTAATCCCTTTGCGCTCGAGACAGATCTAGCTAATAGTGAAACAAAGAGAAATGTAACAATTGCCTTTGTTAAAACTACATTAGAGATTACGTTTAGTGCGAAAAACAGATCCAAAGTACCGTCTTATTCGCTGAGTAATTGTTTTGGGGATCAGCCGCTAGAAGAGATTAGTATTGATTGAAACTGCCACAAACTTTTCAGAAGTTATTTGTTTCAGCAACAGAGAAATTATCTCAAAAATAAAGTGTTTCTAAATTTTGAACCTCTTGTCATTATTGCCGTAAACCGGAGATAAGTGTCGGTACCGAAATTCGGGAGATATGTTATAAGCTTTTGACGTTGTGTGAGATTTTTACTTTGCGCACTTTTTACAATTTATGTAAGTACATTTTAATGACTGTACCTATGTAATTCGATTACATCAGGAAAATGAATATATAGAAGGCAAATTGGTGTGTTCAGGTGTGGCTCAGTAGCTTAGCTGTAAAGAGCATTCCCCCTGTAAGTGTTAGGTCTTGAATTCAAGCCCCACCTGAACAATTCATTTTTTCTGATGTAATCGAATCGTATAGTTAGTCAGCATCAGAGCAATCTTGACTAGCAAAGTACCCAAAATGATCTTAATACCTTGGTATTCCCCCTTCCAGTTGATTGATTGTTCTGATATCTAGTACACACACTTTTAGTTCAGACGATACTACAATTTAAACCTGAATCAATAAAACAGCTTGACTTGCTCTTAATACCAAGATATTAAGATTCATTTTGAGATTTTGATGGTCAAGATTCTACTGCTGACTGTGCTAATTTTGTCATTTTGTGCTTTTGTCCTTCCTTCAGCACCTTCCTCCTCCATCATTCAAAATATGTGATGAAAACTATACTTAACGATACATTTCATCAGGTTCCCTGTTAATGGAAGGACGCCACGTTCGTTTAAGCGGAGAAGACGTTGGCAGAGGCACATTTTCTCACCGCCACGTGATGCTGGTAGACCAGAAGACAGAAGCCATACGAATACCACTTAATCACATTCATAAGGATCAAAAAGGCTTTTTGGAAGTAAGTTCTCTATCGATCATTTTGACATGAAGCAAACTTTATTGAGTGTTGGTGTTTTATATTGCACCTAGTTGGTTATTCGACGGGCTATCCTCTTGGAGTTGGAAAGTCAAACAATAGTTCCGTCCGGAAAGTAAACATACTAATCAAATCAATAAGTGGGCCCCGAACCTGCAACGTGCAAACATTAAACGCAACTGAGAAATCGGTATGAGGATATCATCATCGAGATTATAGTGCTTACTTTTCTTACTTCTTAATTGAAGAGAGGGAGATGGCAGAGTGACAGACAGAGTAAGAGGAAAAGAAAAAGAAAGAATAAAAGCAAGAAAAAAATAAAATAGTGTGGAAAAGTACTATTGTTTATTTAATACTTGCGTTGGTTTCCGTCGTATCAATAGAAATGGTTCTATTGTTTCATTGAATTATTATGAATCTTTTATAGAAACGCGAAAGTTTATAAGTCAAAGATGAATTATTCAAGGCTTCCCAAGTTATTCAAGAGACAAATTTATTCGCCTACTTTTCTTTCACATTACAATCGTATCCTATTAGTTGTGAATGTTTGCAGGTGGCAAATTCGATTTTATCTGAAGAGGCGGTGTTGGGCTTCGAATACGGTATGGCGTTCGATTGTCCCGATAATCTGTGCATCTGGGAGGCTCAATTTGGGGATTTCTACAACGGCGCGCAAATCATTGTGGACACTTTCATCGCTTCGGGCGAATGTATGTATTATTGACAGAATATATTCTTATTTTTGCGTATATTATTATATTATAAGTGCCTCATTTCCTGAAGTTAGATTATACATCATCATTATCTCTTCTCTGCACTTTTTGCCAACGTAGTCTGTGTCGGCTTTCCAGTCTGTGATGCGGCTGAACTTCATAGTCATAGTCATTTATTTTTAATGTTGAACAGTAAAATTGTTTCTTATTGACGTCAATTTTAATTATAATTCTACTTAATCTAAGTTTACCACAGCTTCCAAGGCGCTAGTGAAGAAGAAACGACGCAATAAACTTCAATATTGCGACTGCCACTGACAAAAAGCAGGTTGCTTAATTCACCATTTCTGCTTCAGGTAAATAAAACGAAATAACGAGAATAAACAACTGCCGCTAAACATCCAAACTGGTTTTATAAATGGTTTACATAAAAATTAACTTCTAAAAGTTCAAGAAAGTCATTTCAAATATTAGCAATTATAATAAAACTTTACTTTCAGCTTTCATTGTCTGTCACAATGAAATTACAAAAGAAATTCTGGGTATTCTTGAAGGAGGACATTACGATCTATTATATTCCATTTGGTTATGTAGGTACTTTATTTTTAATGTGCGCAAAATTCCTACTCCCACCTACCGGAGCTGGCGGGGATGATTGGTTATGTCTGACTCGAACCGACTAATGCGTTTTAGTGCCGACTGTGGGTCGTAGGTTGCAGGAGACATATCCCTCGCACTCCACCCGTCCCCCCCAGGCCACAGATCAAGATTGTTTACTTTTACTGAAGTTCATACCTAACTAATCGAAGTGTAGTCAATATATTATACTAGATAATGCCCGCGGCTCCGCTCGCGTTAATTTCAATTATTAGGTATTTTTCAATAGTTCAAATAAATTATATCTAACCGAGCTTATTAAATTAGATTAAAAAGTATCACTTATTTGTCATAAAAGTAGGTATACATTAAGAATTCTATATTTTACAATACACGTCAATAAATTAGTCAAATAACCCACCCCTCATCCATCACACTCGCCGCGTTTCCACGCTGCGCTGGCTTCTTATTAAATTAAGAATGGTAGTGGTAAAATTTATTTTTTATTTATCTTAATAATCGACCCAACTTTCAACTTTACTATTGTGTAAATAATTTGACTATTAAAGTTTATGACGTCACAAAAAAAAATCACACAAGTTACCCTATAACTTATAACCATTTTGACGTTTGGAAAAAAGTCACGAATTTGACTATTCCGTAGAATACCCAATAAATTAACACTCGACGGGACTTCCGTGAATACAATAAAATTCTTCTTCACTTTGATAGTCATTCATCTACTCCTCTTCCAGCTAAATGGGTCCGCAGTAACGGCCTAGTGATGCTCCTCCCTCATGGGTACGATGGAGCAGCTTCTGAGCACTCCTCGTGCAGGATGGAGAGGTTCCTCCAGCTCACAGACAGCCTGGAGAGCAGGCCGGACTCGGAGAATGTTTGCTTGCATGTTGCCAACCCGACTACTCCGAGCCAGTACTTCCATTTATTGAGGAGACAGGTAAACTCATATTAGATTGTATTTTTTTACTAATCTTCTACTATATAAAAATAAGCCGGGTTTTCCTTCCTGACGCTATAACTCCAGAACGCACGAACCGATTTGGCTAATTTTGGTATTGAATTATTTGTGGAAGTCCAGGGAAGGTTTGTACGTTGAGAAAAATTCGAATAATTGCCGGGAACCGACATCCACGCGAGCGGAGCCGCGGGCAAAAGCTAGTTAAATTATGTTTTTTTATCTCTTAGTTATGAGATAAAAAGATGTTCGGAGCCAAAACCAACTTTACCTGCAAGCCGATGCATGGATGAGAGACTCCGATGAAGGCTCTCCTTGAGGGCTTGGCAGGGTCAAGCGGCACGGTAGTCGCTCCCATAAAAGCCAAGATACTTTCCTTCTGGATGCAAGGCTTGGATTCAACCGCTTTAATGCGGATTTGTTGATGATGATATTTTTCATCATATCAGCGTACAATAATGTCGATATCATCAGTGACAAAATAGAAATCGCTTCGTAATCAGGGCCTCGGTTCTGCTAAAGCCAAACCATAGTGGTGCCACCGCCACTGCGAAAAAAATCTCATTAAATAATAGACTTTAAAGCGATGCAGTAAAGTTCAAAATTAAATGACTTTTTGCAGAGTAATTGAAAAAGTGTAATGAAACTGTTTTCATTTCATTTTGGACTTTAGACGTATAGAAATAAAGTCTAAAATTGAATGTCACAATGATGGTTTAGCTTTAGTAGTATCGAGGGCCAATAGTCCAGTCAACAAGTTCTTGTAAAGTTAATCTGTCCTCCGCAATAAGCATGCAGATGATGATTTTTGAAAATCATTTGTTGGCAAGACTATGTCTTTACGTCTTTGGTTGCCGGAGGTGAGAATGCAGGCAACATGTCTCTCGCACCCTGACAGACCCAGGACCATCTCTTTCGAGATGGCCCCCTTCAGGTTGTGGGGACCATAGTGTCCCTATCTAGCCTGGGTACGGGGAGGCGCAATTTCCACCGCCGCCGCGGCCTGCTTCTGCTAGGGTGACAGGCGGCTCCACCGGTCCAGCAACCAACTCCAACAGCCTATCGTCGTTGTCAAACCAAAATCTGCTATGTGCATTTTTTATAATTTTAACATGTTGAAAATTGCGATTGGATTTTGACAATTGCGACTAGTAAATGAACCAATCTATTGTATGAAAGGCTATATGCTTATAAGTACTATACGACGCACTATGACAACTAATTCAAATATGCTATGTGGAGCAGCTAGAAATATTGTCAAATAAAATCTGTGTGTGAAGAGAGTGCACATAGCAGATTTTGGTTTGACAACGACGCTATGCCAGATGTGTATTTTAATTTATTTCTTGCCATAGGTTGTTCGGAGTTACAGAAAACCGCTGGTAGTCGTCGCTCCGAAGCTGTTACTGCGGTTAGCGGCAGCTGTGTCGCCGCTATCCGAGTTCACACCCAACACACATTTCAGGAACGTTATTGGTAAGTAATTTTCAGAAATAATTATATTGCCAACTGTTTTTTTTTTTCAAATCTTGGTGGCCAGTTGACATCAGAATTTCGTGAGATAATGTGTTCTGGATATCGTTGCTGCAATAAATCGATTGTTTTTTAATGAGTTTTGTAATGAGTTCCATTTAAATTTTCCACGAAAGGCGCTCCATTTCTAATGATCGGAATAAACTGAGGTGACACCAGAAAAATTTCAGAGTTGTCACTTGCATGAAAAAAAAATTGCAATTTTAAAAAGTGCACTCTTATTGAGACACCCTATATTTTGGTTAGGAGTGGGTTAACATTGATAGTGCATAGCTTGATTCCTATACGAGTATATTGGACCTAAAATGTGCTCTTATACGCGCGGTACACGATTCTTGGATGTATTTTGAAAATAGCACGGGTGCTACTGCGAAGGTCGAGCTCAAATTCACCAAGTATAGATTATTACAAAACAATCCGCACATGGCAGGACCTGTTATATCTTGCGATTTAAGTCCAAGATATATAAATCAAGCTATAATATAAGCTATACTAGTTTTAAATATACATAATAATATATGGTAAGGGGTAGGATTTGAACCTTTAGAGGTTCGCCTCTTATCCATTGTGACGTACAACATATTATGTCTCGCTCAACAAGTTTGGCAATGTTGCGCGACATGCCTGATATTGCCAGCTACCGCGCAACATGACGCTAGGCTTCTTCAAAGATTGCATAGCGTAGACAAGCAATATTGTTGTTCGTTATTGTTGTGCAATGTTGCACAACATGGTGCGCTACAATTTTACTCTCGCTAGGTTTTTATTAACACATTAACACGTTTCCAACACAGGTGACAATCTAGCCGATCCAACAAAAGTGAAGCGAGTAATTCTTGTTTGCGGAAAACATTACTACGAGCTTCACAAAGAGAGAGTGAATGCCCGACTGGATGACGTCGCCATAGTGAGGGTAGAAGCACTCGCGCCTTTCCCTCTGCAAGACTTACAGAGGGAACTGGAGCGGTATCCTAACGCTAGAAGTAAGTAACTACCACTTTTCTTTCCTGAGAAACTTTTCCACTTCACCCCTATGGGCCCACAATCTGCTGCACATATTGAGTAAGACACTTTGTACTTTTTCACTTAATTTTATTATTCACCTGATCGGTTTCATACCTTTGAGAATGCCGTGAGAAGAAACCGATCAGGTGAAAAATAAAATTAAGTGGAAAAGTACAAAGTGTCTTACTCAATAATAAAATATTTATTAATATTGAATTAAAATATTCAATCTTATCAACAACCCTCATTCGAGGTTGAACCATGAGCACCAAACTATGTTCCCCATAGAACAATAACATCAAGCGAACAAACAACTAACATTCCTAACTTCCTAGTGTATGTTTATTGTGTTTATGGTCCCGGAAAAAACATTGTTATTGTTTTTATTTGAATAAGGATCGGGCTCGGGAACATTCGGCCTCTTTTGGGTTTTGGGTAAATAACTTTATTTACTTTGTATTTACTTAGAACTATATATTATTTTATAGAACTATAGAAAAATGTATCAAAGAATGTTGATCCTTATTTTAGAATATAAATTACAAGTTAGCATAGATTTGTGTTTAGCCAGATTTGGGTAGGTACCTATTCCTATAGTTAAAATAAATAAATAAAATAAAAAATATTTTTTTTCGAACACATTGATTCATATTTTGTTAGTAACAATATACTTAGGACTATGTTAGTAAACAGTATCATATTATGTTAGTGACAATATACTTAGAACTATGTTATTAAAACGTGATTTAGACAAACTATTTAGAGACCAATTGTACGGAAGACATACATCTACGCGTACAATGGTTCAAGATAGGCGAGTCGTATCTTTCAGCAAACATTCTCAAAATACTGTTGGAGCAGGCTCGAACTCTGCAGAGCAAGGAGGCTGTTTTTTGCGCCATATTGCAGCGAAATCATTTGTATGATTCTGCGCAAACATGCCTGACGCACTGCAGAAGCGAGGCAGCCCCATCAGCATTCTATAGCCATTATTATATAGGACACGTAGAGCGCTGATGGCACGCTGCGTATAGTTGGTCCACAGGCTGCACGTGTAGAATACTTGACAGTATACCTTATACAAGGTAACCCTAACTCGTTCACTACATCGTGCAAACCTGCGGGCCACCATGTTACATAGCACCGCCAACGCTCCACGTTCCCTCTCGATATCAGCTTGGTCTTTAAGGTCATCAGTAACATAATGCCCGAGGTATTTGAATTGATACACTCGCTTAAGCTCACACTTATTCAATACTAGCTTTTGCCCACGGCTCCGCCCGCGTGGATGTCGGTTATCGCGACCAAAAATAGCCTATGTCCTTTCTCATGGTCTAATCTACCCCTATACCAAATTTCATCAAAATCAGTTCAGTGGTTGAGGCGTGAAAGCGTAACATACAGACAGACAGACAGACAGACAGAGTTACTTTCGCATTTAAAATATTAGTATGGTTATAGGAGGTATTGATTCTGGGCATTTACCACCTCCGGCCTTAAAGACCTTACTCGCTTTTTTTGACATTATATGCTAACCCATGATTTGCAGCGTAACACTCACAGGCTTCCAGTAACACCCTGAGTGCCTTGATTGTTGGGCTCAGCAATGCCATACCATCTGCATAGCTGATATTATCCAAAATAAATTAAATTACGAATGATAAAACAGCGGAAATAACCGCGGCTCATCGTTCATATTCTTATCGTTTTTACGTTTAGTAAATTATAACTATAAAAATTAACTAATTTGACTAGTCAGTAGAATACCCAATTATGCAATAGGTATATCTCGTAGACGGACCAAACTAATCTAACCTTCTAGTTTACCTTATTAGGTTTGTCTTATTGTGATTGTTATGAGAGTAACTAATAGGATATACCGGGCCATAAGCAGTGTCCACCTAAACGTCACGAGTGACGACTTTTTCACTGTAAGTAATCATAGTGAGATATAAGATATGACTCTATTTTTCAAATTTACTCCTCCATTTTTATTTTAGAGTTGGAAATAGCAAATAATGGCATATTGACGTTATGTTTAACAATGTTATCACAAGCTAGTCTTAACAGTATTGAGTAAGCGTTCTAAAGTTCCTGTCTCATAGGACAGGAATTGTGTTAAAAGTTGGCACGCGTTTCCCGCTAACATGCTTGTTCTATCCTATCCTAACAATATTTCTGTGGTCCGTCTGCCCCCAAGCTAGAGAGCCTCATCCGTCAGTCGGCAATTGTACAGTGCGTCAGCATCAGATCGATCTTGACTAGAAAAGTAAAATGATATAGCTAGCTCTGGCTTAGCTTTGGCTTTCAGTTTTCAGTTCGGTTAGCCTGGCTCTCAATAATCTTAGTGAGTCTTAACTCTCAATACACCTTTTTTTTGTGTTCTCTCAATGCTCAGTTGGAAGAGCATTACCCCTGTAAGGGAAAGGTCGTGAGTTCAAGTCTCACTTGAGCGTTATATTTTTTCCGATGTTTTTCAATCTCAATACACCCTTCAATCTATCTGTTCGCAACCACCTATCTATATACAAGGTGTATTTTTGAAACGGGGCAGTAAGGGCAAGTACCTTAACCGTTGCAGTTACGGCAAAACGTTCTTTGAAGACCTTCCCTAACTTTTTGACATATTTTGAACTGCATTCACAGATTTTGTAAAAAACTTACAGTTGGCAAAAAAAATGCAAAAAGTCCAAAAATTTTTTTTATGCCAATCGATTCTATTTCATGTGGGGATCAAAAAACTCTATGAGACCATTTTAGCTTTCAGTACTAGGAAAGACAGAAATCGCCAAAAACGTTTCCCATACATTTCGGCAACAGAAACAAATTTCTATGGTGGTCTAACTTTTTGTTATGGCCAGGAAGTGGGTAGAATTGACTGTAAAGTAAATAAAAAGAATTTTTACCCTCAAATTTCGAATTTGATTCGAAAATCTGTGTGTTATACTTAGTTTCAGCTGAGAAACTTCGTATGAGTTATTAATTAAGGATTTTCGCTAAAATGTCTTCTAATCGTGAAAAAATTGACTTATTAGAAGCGTATTTTGTCAATAATCGAAATGCGGGAGCTGCATTAGTGTGGTACCGCAATAAGTATCCGTTGCGGCATGTGCCAACAAGAAAGGTTATTACAAATCTTTTGAAAAACCTGGAATTGCAGGGTTGTATAATGAAGTCATTTTACACCATCTTGAAAACGAGATGGACGAATGGCCCCTGTCGGAATTGCGAAAAGTTCATTTTCAACAAGATGGTGCTCCGCCATATAACAGTCACCTTTCACGTTCCAATTTGAGCCGCCTATTCGGTACACAGTGGATAGGTACACATGGTCCAACACAGTGGCCACCTAGTAGCCCCGATCTAACACCACTTGATTTTTTTATGGGGCTTCGTGAAAAACGAGGTGTATAAGACGACGTACGCCAGTGTTCAAGAGCTCAAGGATGCATTAATGACCATTTTACGTAATATTCATCCCAGAACATTATTAGCCGACATTCGTTCAGTGCAAAAAAGGATAGACTTATGTATTCGTGAAAATGGAAATCATTTTGACCAATTTATTTCATAAACCAATTTCTTAAATGTTTAAATGATTTTTTTTATTTAAAAAAGATCAAAATTTTACCTGACCTGATTTTACCTGAAATCAACTCGAAACTCATAGTTTCGAGTTGATTTATCATATTTCCGTACGAAATGTATGGGAAACGTTTTTGGCGATTTCTGTCTTTTCTAGTACTGAAAGCTAAAATGGTCCCATAGAGTTTTTTGATCCCCACATGAAATAGAATCGATTGGCATAAAAAAAAATTTGAACTTTTTGCATTTTTTTTGCTAACTAAGTTTTTTACAAAATCTGTGAATGCAGTTCAAAATGTCCCAAAAAGTTAGGGAAGGTCTTTTAAGAACGTTTTGCTGTAACTGCAACGGTTAAGGTACTTGCCCTTACTGCCCCGTTTCAAAAATACACCCTGTATAGTCATCGACACATGACGCAGAGCAAAATTGCGTCAAAATTCATTGCGAAATAAATAAACAGTTTTTGTTGACGCATTTCCTATTTTTATAAACCACAAATGATCGTCAGGTTATTAGTGAATTAATGAAATATTTCCAGGATTTATTTGGAGTCAAGAAGAACACCGCAATATGGGTGCTTGGTCGTTCGTGAAACCAAGGTTCGAGAATCTATTAGGAAGAAAGGTAATCTTCTTCTTCTTTTTCTTTTTCCGTTCGTCCACTTTTTCACTACTTCGAGAAACAAATAAGTTACGGTAATAAGTTAGTGAAGATTAGATCTTGATCTGTGACAGTCACGTACCGATACCATTAGCTTGCTCTGCTAATAATCCGTCATAGGTCGTTATCTTCTGGCTTCGGGAATCTAGTTACCGGCATAATATAGATATATTGATGTCGGTCACGACACAAAAATGGAATGTGTACGCTTACGCGTTTTTTGGTGGACGAACACAAATACACCAAACTTAGATTAGGTATATCAAACAAATTCGCGAGCATCAAGGCCTCATGTTTTGCGACTTGGAGTCAAGATGTTTATCGGTATAGTTACCGGTAGATATAGTATCTACCTTTTAAACATAATGAATTTGGAACAAGAACCCTTAACAATTTTAATCAGAAGTATGTTTAAGTCTGATTGAAGTTAAGTGCAATAGAAATGCTATATTGAGCCCGGCATTACCAAAGGGACTCCTATCCGGATTTCCACACGAATATAAGGTAATTTGGAGTCTCAGAACTATAAATAAGTGGTATTAAAAGCTCAGTGCTTGTGTTTTCTTCAGTAATCATGTCACCGCTTTCTTTAATAAATGCGTAAGAAAGAATGAACTCTAAATAATGCGCATTCGAAATAGAAATCCTATGCAGTGGCTTTATGTGGCGGTACTGTGACAGTTGTGAGTACGATAAAGTTTATAGTTTTCGTTAATTGCGGAAACGGTACCTACTGTGTACCAACTAGAACGAGGTTCCATTATCTCGATATACTCGTAATAGTACCTACTGCATATCGAAATCTATATTCATATTAAACTTAAGAGCTTGGTTGTTGTTTGAACGCGCAAATCTCAGGATTAGGACTGACAAGTATTTTGATGTTTATGACAGTGTTGTCAACATACATCTATACAAATAAATAAAATTGGAGTGTCTGTTTGTAATATTAAAATAACCGCTTTCTACTACATGCATATGAATGTATATACGGTACACATACCAAAATATATCTATAC
The DNA here is from genome assembly GCA_914829495.1 of Eilema sororculum. Classification (NCBI taxonomy): domain Eukaryota; kingdom Metazoa; phylum Arthropoda; class Insecta; order Lepidoptera; family Erebidae; genus Eilema; species Eilema sororculum. The sequence continues at coordinate 5,322,046 of OU618545.1, read as the reverse complement.
AAATAAATAAAATTGGAGTGTCTGTTTGTAATATTAAAATAACCGCTTTCTACTACATGCATATGAATGTATATACGGTACACATACCAAAATATATATTTTTAAATTTTTTGTCTGTCTGTCTGTCTGTCTGTCTGTCTGTCTGTCTGTTTGTTTTGGCTAATCTCTGGAACGGCTGGACCGATTTGGACGGGACTTTCACTAGCAGATAGCTTATGTAATAAGGAGTAACTTAGGCTAAAAAAAACTCATTTTTTTATTAAGTACATTCCACGCGGACGAAGTCGCGGGCACAGCTAGTATATAATAAACATTGGCCTATCTTCTCTCTACGATCGAGAGGTCCCGAATTCAATCATGGCCATTACACTACCGACGTGAACCCACTCCTAGCACAAGCAATTTAGCTTAGTTGGAGGGGTTAGCGGGAATATTAGTAATTTCGCTTGCTAATATTCTCTTTAAAAAACAAAAAAGTTAAATTGCTTGTGTCAGGAGTGGATTCACGTCGATAGTGTAGTACCTAGGATTCGAACCCGGGACCTTTCGATCGTAATGCCGACTGCTTAACCACTAAGCTACCGACACTTGCATATTAAACCTATCCTCGTATCTATTTGTTTCAGCTCATATACGCTGGCAGGGCAGAAGCTCCGACCCCCGCTGTAGGAACTTCAGTACTACACCGAGCAGAAGTAGAACATGTACTACGAGAACCTTTATACAACATTAAATAATACTACAATGGAAATTAAAATAAAGTTTAATATCTTGAATACCATATAAAAGAAGAAAAAAGTCTTGCCTCTACTTTAAGTCAGCCACTGGCACAATTTAGTCGATAAATTGTACCATAGGTTAGTACTTTTATACTACAATAATTGATTTCAGATTAACAAACTAAAGAAAACCACATGCCTATACGAGAAACTAGCTATTGCCTTACAGTAAATGCTGAAATAGTCGTCATTTTTGCGCCATTTACTTAATTTTTCCCTCCGTAAGAAACTTAGACAAGGTATAAACAAAAATACATAAAACGATGTACTGCGGTAGCCTATTGGTATGGGTAATGGACTGCTGAGACGAGATCTCGGGTTCGATCCCAGGTTTACCATGGCACACACCAATGACTTTTCGATGCTTTTCGAAGTTATGTGTGTATTTATCGCAGGTTTATAAGTGCCCGGTTAATGGCAATAGGCTCGCCACCTATTACATTGGGACCTAAACATGGTGAAATGTGGGTGCTAGCACCTCTGCCTACCCCTTCGGGGAATACAGGCGTGAGTTTATGTTATGTTATGTTACATAAAACGATAATTAAAATCAGTAAGGCGTTCCCAAATTATGGCGTGACCAAGGAAAAGGAAAATGAAATGTCTCCTTTAAACAGAAATTCAATCCAAGATACTAAGGTCGAGCTCAGCAATAAGAAACAAGAGAAGACGCAGTAAATGTATTGAGTTGAATTTATGAACCTTATTGCTTAAGTTATTAGATTGCATTTTACGTATTTGTCAATTAAATCAGCGTTTATTGCCGTTATTAACTGGAGTTGTAAATATTGCATTTATTTATAAATATATTTTAGTAATACCTCCTGTTTTATTTTCGGATTAAGTACCCATATGTTCAGTTGGTACAATGCCTTCTTCTTCATCTTTGCGTTATTCCCAGTGGCATCGGAAGCTTTCTGCCTGGAGTCTGGGGTCCGCTTGAGCAGTCTAACTGCGGATTTGGCTAAACTACGATATTTTCCGCAAGCGACTGCCATCTGATCTCCACAACCCAAAGGCGATATCGAAGCATTGCACCTAAACCAGTTGTTGGACTTTTGAGGGCTCCAACTACCCGTAACACCTGCCATAGATGTTCGTATGGCAAACGGGACCGACGACGGCTTAACGTGCTCTTCTAGGCACGACCAGACCAATGCAAATACCCATATTCATGCATACAAATATTCGCATTGAGCGGAGATCGAACCTGTGCCTCCTGCGTAACGACCCACTACCACTACGCCACGGAGGCTGGTACAATGTACCTAGGTGTTAACAAGAGTACGCCTCTGCCTACCCCCTCGAGGATATGCAGGCACATTATGTACTTATAATCTATAATAGTAATAAGTTTACGAAATACTTTAAAATGAAGACGCTGTTAGACAACAAACCGAATGAGCGTGCTGTACACCAATCACGCATTTATTCAAATTTCCATAAATAAAAATATTGTCAGAACAAACTATTTAAATATTGTTTAGTCAATATTTTTTCGCAACTTCCATGACTATATAAAAGCCAACCGTCTTACAATTGCAAAATCAGTTGAAGATATGGCTGACAAAGACGAAGGAGGAAAGACAGATAAGAAAAAGGGAAAGTCAAAAGGAAAAGTTGAAAACGATGTTTTGGGTGTAACAGCTATGAACAACTATTACTACGTATGTCACAATGTGCAGGAGTTACTTCAAGCTCGAGGATATTGTCCAGCAGAATTTGTTAAGAAGAAAAAGAAAGGAAAGTAAATGATGACATTGAAAGTTCTTGAAATATGTTGGACAATCGGTGCATAGATAGACTAATAGATTACGGAGGTAATGGAGTTACTTGGGTGCAGAGGATAGGGGCTGCCTTTTTTTTGGACTCGCAATTAATTGAAGATGGTAAATTATACAAGGTGACTGAGGAGCTTGTTAATATTACCGAATTTTGGGCTGAATTCATCTAGTGCATTTGGATATTACCATTGGCTATAGAAGAAGAAGATGCATGGAGTAAATTCAGAAAAAAACATGATCATGCCGTTAATCCCGGTTGCATTCAAAGTTGCACTTTGACACCCGGTGTCGGCTAAAATATTATTTCTCTTGATTAGGTTTTTACGGACGCAAAAGTTAGGAATATGAATAATAGTAATTACTATTATAAGATCTCCCATTTATAAATCGTTACTCAAAATGATTGTTGATCTTAGTAAATCTGCCGTGCTTAATATTGGCTACAGATAACAAGAGTTTCTAATAGAAAGTTGGACAGTAGTACTTCTAACTCACTATTATAACTTTTTTTTTATACAGGACACGTCAATTTGACTTCACCTCGCCTGATGTTAAGCTAAAGGCAAAGTCTCGGAAAGAGGGTCACCATCGTAAACATTTACCATGTTAACAGTGGTGGCACTCAGCTTGACGGCCTCATTAGATGTCTTTTCACGCCCCGCTTAAAGGACCCGGGACTGTAGGAAGAAGGAAACACGTGAGCTGGCAGGGAGTTCCAGGTCTTAGTGGTGCGGCATAGGAATGAGTCACTGAAACGCTTGGTTCTAACAGGTATACACAAATATATCTTGCGTCATGTCTTTAATGAAGGGAAACTAACGGGATCTAAAATTGCCTGACGCTTTTAACATTATTGTATATATATCGTGGAACGGATTATAAGCTCGTAGATAATGATATAGATTCTAATATTACTGATAAAAATATTGATTCCCTTGCGTATATTATACAAATCTTCTTCTTATATTTCTTGCAAATAATTCATTTTAAATAGAATATACGATAAATTTGTTTCTATGACAAGTTACCACTTAAATTGTTTAAATACAATGAACTCTCTACGTCACGTTCCCACACGAGACAACTACTGTCTCAAAGTTCTGTTCCTGCCGTTCCTGCAGTAGTAACATAATTCTAAAAGTTCGACAGCACACGCTTGTTTTGTATTTTATTTTGTGCTAACTTCCTTCTTAACTAAACAAAGATTATTTTCTAATCCATGTATTTGTATGATAATGAAACTGCTTAAACGTTACAACATGTTTATAAATTTTATGTTTTATGTCTTTTGCTCCTTACTGACGACGGTGAGTATATGTGCCTATGTTTTTACATGTAAGTACATCCAGCAAGATTATATATAGGTACCAACGTACATCATTACGTAATAATTAACTAGAGATACAGTACCTTAAATGGGAAGTATCCCTGTGATCATGTCTGCTGGAATTCCCTGCCAGCTCACGTGTTTCCTTCTTCCTACAGTCCCGGGTCCTTTAAGCGGGGCGTGAAAAGGCATCTAATGAGGCCGTCAAGCTGAGTGCCACCACTGTTAACATGGTAAATGTTTACGATGGTGACCCTCTTTCCGAGACTTTGCCTTTAGCTTAACATCAGGCGAGGTGAAGTCAAATTGACGTGTCCAATATAAAAAAAAAAAAAAAAAAAAAAAGAGAACTGCTGAAAATAATGTTTTGCCGTTCTGGAATATTAAACATACCTAAAGAAATTGTTGTATGATCGATAATATCTTGACAACATCACCAAGGTTACGACGCAAACCAAATCGAAACTTAAAAACAACACAGTGCATGGCTGGTAAAGGTAAAGGCAAGAAAAAAGAAAGCAAAGCAGTAGATGCAGGGGACGGTGATGACGATGCAGGCAAGAAAGAAAAGAAAGGAAAGAAAAAAGGAAAGTCTAAAGGCAAGTGCAATGTTGACATGTTGACTGAAGCCGCGATGAACAATGTATACTACGCGTGTCATAACGTACAGGAGTTGTTACAAGCTCGAGGCTTTCATCCACCTGACTATGCAAAGAAAAAGAAGAAAGGCAAACGTTAAAAGCTTTGTTCCCACTCTTGGTCCATGCAGTTGTTATGAAATTATTGCGAAACTTCGTGCAATAAATTACTTACAAGTTAACAAGAAGTTGCTGACGTGAAGTTACAAGAACTACGAAAAATTATCATAGTATTTATGCTTTGTTCTTTAATGTAATGTGTTCTTATTTTTGTGTTACTATTTATAATCTGTTTTATTTATAAAAGATTAAAATGTTGTTGACCAGTTTACGAAGTATTATAAACTATTTATTACAATTAGTTTCTAGTTATAATTATTCTTACATCTATTATGAAAAATATTAAATAAAAAATGTGTTGTGTATTTTGATTTTCCTGTGAGCACGATGGTAGTCAGTACCGAAACCACCATACAACTTGCAAGAGGGATGTTAAAATAGGTTTAGATGCATAAATTAGCTAAAACACGAATCCAAATTCACCTTTTGAACTTTGTAAAAGCTAAATTGACTTTTGAAAAGTTCGAAACACGATTGATATAACATACAATAGACAATTTTAAAATATTACCTCATTCTTCTTGGTGACAAATATAAATAAACACAATCAGTGAAATGTCATCAATAGCAATCATAATCATTTCAATGTCATCAAAATAGTACAATAATTATTACAAATGCTGAACAAAATGTTATAAAAACGAAAGCCTGTAACAGAAATGAATATGAAGAAAAAGTTCTTGGAAAAAAATCAATATTGAAAAGTTTTAACCATGAAATATATTAGGTAAGCTCTCTAAATATCATCTACTACTTTCAGAATACTACTCCAAGAAGCATCTCCATAAATATGTAATGGAGATACTTCCTTGGAGTAATAAGCCAACCACACTTTTTAAACCCACATATTTATTTCCAATAATATTCTAGACGCATCAATCCCCTTGAGTTAGGTAGAGATCACATAAAATATTTCCACTTGCGTTGCATTTCTTCTAATTTCTAAGCATGTATAACTAGGTAAACTAGATCAGTCTCATCATCATCTCATCACTGTGTCCCGATTGCATCTTTTCTTAAGTTTTCAAATTCTTTGTATAAGGTTCTTGCAGCAATTTTAGGAAATTGCGCAAATATTGGTAAACAAAAGAAAACTCAACGACTGATTTAATATTTTACTGCAGTGCTGTGTTTTCATTAACATTACAAACCCATAAGTAAGAAACTGTCACAAATATCCTCTCCAATATAAAAAAAGCCATCTCTCAATCATCCCCCTCCATTAGAAGTAATCGAAGCTAAATAAATACATCAGAGCTAATTTACGAGAGTATAAAACACAGACGGTCGTCTCCAATCACCCCGAATCACGATGTCGCGATCCAACAATTCATTGACCCATAAAGTGTTACATAAATATTGGAAACCAATAATATGTTAATTCCTTCCTATCTGATGGAAATTTACATCGAGTGTTTCCTCCTCGCACCGTTTCTTGAAAAGTTGGTAAGTAACTTTTATACTACGCACAAGAGAGAGGCTAAAAGAGTCCCCTATTCTATCCTATAAGTTGCGTTTATATTGAGATCATGGCTGCTGAAAAGTAACCAACGCATCGGCATAAATGGAAATAAAACCAAATAAATCACGATAGAATTGGTTAAAAAGTGATTTCATGTCAATAAGATGAAGGAAGATGAATTAAATGTAACAATAATACAGTCATCTAGTACTCCGATAGTGTTCCAACTAACTGAAATCTTTGGGATCAAGACAATCTCGTCGGCCAGTCAGTAGACCTGCTCATAGATATACCTACCAAGTTCTGGTACAGCTTTTCTTCTCGGTATTGAGAGTTATGACAGCACTCACTTTCATAACAGCCAATACAAACGAAATAATAGAGAAGTAGTAGAAGCCTTAGAGACAACTGAAATTGACGCTCGAATAATGATGATGATGTTCTCCGACAGTGACGATAGCAATATTCCATCGCCAAATGATGTTTGAAAACAAACCCGTACTAAAAAGTACCATCAGGTAGATTTAAAACCTCTATATTCCACTCCAATACCACTATGTTCACCGAAGCGCTCCAATTAAATGGAAATGTAGAATCTAAATGTAAGGACTTTTCAGAAAATGTAATAAAACATTTGTACGATTCACGAATTGAGATTGTTTGACTAATGAAACGGAGTGTACCTAAACCTACTGATCGATTTAAACCTTTGCAATTTCGTAGAGGCTGTTAATCTAACTTTTACTGTTTTATTGCTTTTCAAATTTCTAATTATTGTAATAATTTACATCTGTTCTTTGACCGAGTAGACTCTGGTGCAAGGCTTTCCTCACAATGTTGGGGTATCAGAGGACAGTCTCTCTCTAGAATTCAATTTATCTAATGCAACAGATAGTTTGGAGAGAAGACCCCGGGCTCCAAAATGCGTGCTTTGAATGCAATTGAGACGAGCGCTGTGACGATGATGAGTTTAGAATACCACTGTTCCTCGTTGTACCTTGATTTCATTTGATTTCTCTGATATTTTTATTATAACGAGTCATTGTCTTCTGCCCTCCGTAGCCCCACGAAAAAATTACAGTTCCATGTCTCGCAGCACTTTGTCTTTTTACAAAAAAGCGAATCTGCTGCTAGGTACTACATAGTACCTACCAGTTTTATTGGTATTTATGATGCCATTCTATGTATTATCATGGATAATGAAATGCGGTGTATTGTCACGGCAACAAATGGCGTAATGCTGGACAGTTTCAGAGTTAAGGTCAGGTTGAACGGTCGATTCATCGTATCGGAGAAAAAATTATCAGAAAATTCACAGGTATGTACAAATCTTGTGTCTTTAGGAGTTAGATGTCTCGTGTGAGATGCTGAACCCGTTCCCACTACCCTCAGGCAGGTAATCCTGGATGAAAATGCGTTAATAGCCTTTGTACTATTCGTCTTTGTAAAATTCAAGTAGCTATGCTTAGTTAGGCACATCGTGAAGCTCCCTCATCTTATTTGACTAACTTCGTAGGCAATTTAACTGATATAGCCACTGCTAACAGTTCTGAAAATTAGTCTATCAACACGTGTTCTACTTATTGCTTATTTTTCAGTTCATAATCTCGTCAAATCTATATTTCTATGCAAATCGGATATTTCATTTCAGCCAAATCCATGCGGCTGCATGAATTGAGTACCTAACGAATGTAATCAATTTAGTATTTTAAAATATTACTTAGGACTATCAACGTAATTTGAATGAAATATTATAGCATTTATTATGCTAACTATACAATGGTTCCAACAGTTCGTAAGAGTGTTTGTAGTGGCTCACCGTCGTCGCCTTAAAGACGGATATAAAGAGAAGGGAAATTTGAATAAGATCTGCGGTAGCCTAGTGGTTTGGGTAATGGACTGCTGAGACGAGGTCTCGGGTTCGATCCCAGGTTTACCATGGCACACACCAATGACTTTTCGAAGTTATGTGTGCATTTATCGCAGGTTTATAAGTGCCCGGTTAATGGCAATAGGCTCGTTACCTATTACATTGGGACCTAAAAAACATAAACTGGCGAAATGTGGGTGCTAGCACCTCTGCCTACCCCTTCGGGGAAATACAGGCGTGAGTTTATGTGTATGTTTATGTATGGGAAATTTGAATTGATTCAGGTGTGGATCAGTAGCTCAGTTGGAAGAGTATTCCCCCTGTAAGGCAAAGGTCGTGGGTTCAAGCCTAACTTGAGCATTTAATTTTTCCCGATGTAAACAAATTATCTATGTAATGATATAAATTATAGAGAGAGATTACACGTAGTACACACCACTAAAAAAAACTTGAAGAAAATATTTTGGCCAAATCGTTTCTTTTTATGCCAATATGGAGTACCTACTACTAGAGGCTTTCGGCTTCGGGAGCGTTCCCCTTACACTCGGTATTATTCATATACCTATTAATTATTCTCAGTTCGATGCTCGTATCTGCATTACCACCCATGCACAAATACATTATACTACGAGTACCTACCTATAAAAGATAGTTCGAGTTCACTGCACGCGGTAACTTCACTTAACGAACCAGAAACCCTGCAGCAACACATACTCATCTTTATTGTGTTGTTCTACATAAGTAATGGATAAACTCTATCCGAGGATACAACTTCGTAGTTAACTAGTTTCCCAGCCTTATATAAATCTACATAACGACTGTCTTAAGTATTTTAAGGTAAGGGAAACTGTTTCTAAGTGGGTCACAGTATAGTTATTTTCGAGAGAAATTTAGTTCGGGTTGTCTATTTTCCTGTTTGTTGTGTCATGCATATTCTCTCGTTTATCCAGCTTAATTTGTGCTTACCTTCTACCTTACATACTTAACGAAAGAGATGGATTAGAAATAGGTTCACATCGGTAGTGAGAAAGGATTAGATTCGAGGTCGCAACACTCGCAATCCCTCCATTGTAGGGCACGTATTTCCAGAACAACGCTCAGTTGTGAATTGACTTTCCCACTGACATACCTACTGTCATCTAGATCGTCAAACTGCCTTCAGATTTAGTTATAAATCGAGATTCAGGACTGAGTATCGTTCTAAAATAGTTCAAATCTATTATACTTTTGTTCCCTTCCCACTCTTCAGAGCACACCACTGCCACTGCAGGATCACCTCACTATCCTCGGTATGGATGTTCGCTGCAAACTGAATAACAAAACCTATATCGAGAGTATCATCAAATCAGCATCGCGTAAACTCGGAGTCCTGAACAGAGTGAGACGTTTTTTCACGCCGGAGCAGCGGTGTCTTCTATACAAGACCCAAATTCGTTCCTGCGTGGAATACTGCTCACATCTCTGGGACGGCTCCGCAAAGTACTTATTAGATGCTCTCGACAGGTTGCAGCGACGTGCGGTCCGCATTATTGGGGATCCTGAGGTCACGAACACCCTCGAGCCTTTGCAGATGCGTAGAGATGTTGCGTCTTTGGCAGTTTTCTACCGTCTCTACCATGGTGAATGTTCTGACGAGCTCTTCCAATTAGTCCCACCTTCTCCTTTCCTTCACAGGACGACACGTGCAGGGCTAAGATGTCATCCATTTACGGTGCAGAGTATACCTGCTAGAACCAAGCGTTTCAGTGATTCATTCCTATGCCGCACCACTAAGACCTGGAATTCCCTGCCAGCTCACGTGTTTCCTTCTTCCTACAGTCCCGGGTCCTTTAAGCGGGGCGTGAAAAGGCATCTAATGAGGCCGTCAAGCTGAGTGCCACCACTGTTAACATGGTAAATGTTTACGATGGTGACCCTCTTTCCGAGACTTTGCCTTTAGCTTAACATCAGGCGAGGTGAAGTCAAATTGAGGTGTCCTGTGTAAAAAAAAAATAAAAAAAAATACTGATTCCATAGCCGTTATTAGCAATGCCATTGCCGCCGCTTCACATAACACGTTCTTATTTCCAGTATTTAACAAACTGCAATGACGCCAGCAGTAGGCATAGACTTGGGGACCACTTACTGTTGCGTGGGAGTATTTCAAAATGGTAAAGTGGAGATCATAGCAAATGATCAGGGCAACAGAACCACGCCATCCTACGTTGCCTTCACAGACACCGAGAGGCTGATCGGAGACCCCGCTAAAAATCAGGTTCGCAATATCTTTTTTACAATTAAAATGAAGATGATAGATAATTGGTTACCTCTGGATTATATAAATAAATTGATTTATTTCTATTAAATTCAATTCCAGAGGCAGTCTGGTGACCGCCTATACCTACTTAATGTGTGTGGATTTTGTATTTTAGGTAGCAATGAATCCTAAAAATACGGTATTTGATGCAAAACGACTTATCGGACGAAAATTTAACGATACCGTAGTCCAACAGGATATCAAACACTGGCCGTTTCAAGTCATCTCCGACGGTGGTAAGCCGAAAATTGTCGTAGAATATAAAAAAGAAAAGAAACAGTTCACGCCTGAAGAAATTTCGTCTATGATTTTAAGTAAAATGAAAGAAACCGCGGAAGCATATCTTGGTGGACCCGTAAAAGATGCTGTAATAACTGTACCAGCCTACTTTAATGATTCTCAACGTCAAGCAACAAAGGATGCGGGTGTTATAGCTGGCCTTAACGTCCTCAGGATAATTAATGAACCAACTGCCGCCGCTCTAGCCTATGGGTTGGATAAAAATCTAACAGGAGAAAAGAACGTGCTTATTTTTGATCTTGGAGGCGGCACATTTGACGTTTCCATTCTGCAAATAGCTGACGGTTCACTTTTTGAAGTTAGAGCTACTTCAGGCGATACCCATTTGGGTGGAGAAGACTTTGACAGCCGAATGGTAGAGCATTTTTGTAAGGAATTTGAACGAAAAAGTAAGAAAAACCTTAGGGATAATCCAAGAGCACTTAGAAGACTTCGAACATGTTGTGAAAGAGCTAAGCGAACATTGTCTTCAAGCACAGAAGCTAGTGTAGAACTGGATGCGTTGCATGAAGGTGTAGATTTTTATTCCAAATTGACAAGAGCGCGATTTGAAGAATTATGTACGGATCTATTTAAACAAACTCTAGGTCCCGTAGAGAAAGCTCTAAAAGATGCTAACCTGAATACCAGAGAAATCAATGATATTGTAATGGTTGGTGGTTCTACGAGAATACCGAAAGTACAACGTCTTATAAGTGTGAGTATATCTTTAAGATTTAATTCCCGTAGAACATACACATTTTGACAGCGTTAGGTATATGTTCCAGGATTATTTTGGAGGCAGAAGTGTCAATCTTTCTATAAATCCTGATGAAGCAGTAGCCTACGGTGCCGCTGTTCAAGCAGCTATACTCAGCGGTTCCCCGGATACTCGCATTCAAGATGTACTGTTGGTTGACGTCACACCATTATCTTTGGGTATTGAAACTGCTGGCGGTGTAATGACAAAGGTGGTGACAAGGAACACCCGTATACCGACAGCTCAAAAGCAAATATTCACTACATACGCAGACAATCAACCGGCAGTAACAATCCAGGTAACTAAACAATCTGAAATGTTAAACGTATTTAGTTTCAATAGCTTGAAGCAACTTTTCTTGTTAAAGATATACGAAGGTGAAAGAGCGTTGACGAAAGACAATAATTTACTAGGTACTTTCAACTTATCTGGTATCCCACCAGCTCCAAGGGGAATTCCCCAAATAGAGGTGAGTGATAAACCATTATTAATTTTCCAAGTTATGGGCGTAAGTTTCCAAAAAAATTATGGGCGACGGGCGATGGGATCTACTCAAGGGCGAGTGCTTCACTTGATTTCCATACTGATTTAAGCTGAAATGAAGTGGGTACACGACTATCCTGTGCTGTATGACAAATAAATCTATCATTTTGTATTAAATAATAACAGGTCACATTCGATGTTGATGCTAATGGTATCCTAAATGTAAGCGCTCGAGACAATAGTACGGGCAGATCTGAAGGAATCACCATTTCTAACGATAAGGGCCGCCTCAACAAGAAAGACATAGAGAAGATGTTACATGACGCTGAGAAATATAAATCTGAGGATGAGGCTGTCAAAAAGAGGATAGAAGCGAGAAACCAGTTGGAAGGTTACTTGTATGGATGCAAAGCGGTGGGTAATTTGAAAAATTATTTAAAGTTAGTTTGCGAAGATCCGGCTGAACGGATCCGACTAAAATTTTATATCAGGGATAGATTATACTCCGGTATAACACATAGGGTACCTACTTTTACCCTGGGTATAAGTTTTTTTTTTTTTTCAAAAATTTACGCGGGTCGAGCCGGAATCTGATAGCCTGTAGGTATTATTATATAATTCTATTGTTTAAATGGTCTATTGCGCATTGCAATTGTGATAAATAATTTGTAAACGTAAGACGTCTATAAACGATTTTCTTCTTTTAATGACAGATTGTTCACTTTTGATTTCATCATACTGCAGATAGGTTTTTTTATTAACAGGCAGCTGAAAACGCCGGTGGTCACTTAACAGACTCTGAAAAGAAACAAGTAGCGGACGAATGTAAAAAACACCTGCATTGGTTAGAGTCACACCCGGATGCTTCACATGAGGATTTAGAGAAGCGCCTAGCGGACGCTCAGCGTGTGTGTCAGCCCTCTATGATGAAGCTGCACGGCATGGGAGGTGCCGGAGCCGGAGCGAGAGGAGGCATGGGTGGTCCTAGCGACCGACCAGATAGCCCGGAAGGTCCGAGGGTTGAAGAAATCGATTAAACACTATCTGTACCGTAGGGTGGCGTAAAATAGGAGGTAAAATATCAGGCGTAGAGTAATATAATATTTATTTGCATCGATTCAAACCCTTTGGATCTATCGTAGATACTATCATTATTATGTTCAACCGGTGTAATGATGTTAATATTCTTCTAAAATCAGTAAAGAGTACATTTGTCACGCTCTACCAAGTAAGAAACAATCGTCCATACTGAACCATCTAAGTATTCTCATGCGTCAGCATCTATTGTAATTTTTTCTTTTGCAAAATCGTTTAACAACAATATCAAGTTCCAAAGAAGCATTTTAAACGGAAAATGCGAAAGCCTAATAATATGAATCCACGCAAAAAATGTTACTATGTATTATTTGTTGAACCAGATTTCCTTTTTAGATACTTTTTATTTGGTGCCCTGTAAATAATTTCCTCGTTTAACATTTGAAGGTACAATCACATTCACAATAAATGCATACACTGTAAAATGTTAATAGCGTTTCATTGATACCAAACAATCAATTTCATTTTCAGACTACATCGTTAACACTCAACGACCGAACCTGGTTCTCCGTGGCCCTACCACGAAAAACTGCGGTACACGTATCGAGAGAAAGTACCATTGCGATTGGCCGTCTGCTTACTGTGAATCTATGCGTGTGTGCAATGCTCCGTACTCTCGACACATTTACAATAGTTTTTCGTGCTATGGATACCGTACTAAATGGCTGAGATACGATGCTCGATACTGTTGGAGTCAGTTCAAACCCGACATATCTACCTACCCACAACACCGTACGAATTGAAGACTGAAGGAAAAATAAATCTACAAATCACTTTTTATTTAGCATTAACTTTCCTTGTGTCTTCCTGGGGTCAATACCCGATCGGGTATTATCTGCACAAATGGAATCGGCCGGAATGGAAATTGTCGCGTTGATTCCCGTTGGAGTAGAATAGGACCACCCCAGCTCTTTGTGTGTTCTTTTGTATAAGGCGACTAAGGGATAGGATTGTTCTTCATCCGACGGTAAATATACAGCCCGAGACAAAAGGCCCGCTAGACGACAGTAGGCTCGCCCCCTATTACGTCGTGGGACATAAAATCATGATCGGCGAAACGTGGGTGCTAATGTACCTCTGCCTACTCCTTCGGGGAGTGTCGAGTGTGGGTGTCCCACGTCAGCCATATGGTACGGGGAACCCGGGTGTTTCTTATTTCTGTCACTATTGTTCACCTGTGTCACGAGTCACTACTTTTGACTCGGAGTACAGAGAACAGAAGTAGCCATGCGGATGGGATTAGCTCCGTAAACAGAATAGGAACCATGGATCCATGTCCAATGTAAATTAATAATACAATATATCATGTTTAATACAAGATCATTTATTACAAAAATATAACAATAATTTTGATCACTATTAATTAATTTCGTGAATACGTGCTGTCAATTATTCTAAAAATGCAATAATTCTGACCTAATAAGTTGCTAAATATTGTGTACTATCATCGATATATTTGCGTCGTAGTGATTTTTACACTTGTTTTTTTATATTAACTATAAAAAAGTATCCTATAACAGTTAAGTCATAATTTGTTCTAAACTTTCACAATGCGTGTCTATTGTAATTTACAAATAAATAAAAATATCACACCGAATAAGGGTCGGTGCACATTCGACCGCACATATCGAAAATATCTATATAAAAACTTAATTATAAAGGAACGATTTAAATAAACCACAGCAATGCTTTTGCCGATGATTATGGTGAATATTCAGTTAATTACATATATTGGGAACACTTGTATTTTTTCCACAGTATTTATTATATTGAATCTGACCTTTGCTAAATGTAAACCTTTGAGAATTCCGTAAGGCGAAACCGGTCAGTTTCAATATAATACACTAGCTTTTGCCCGCGGCTCCGCCCGCGTAGAAGTTGGTTATCGCGACTAAACATAGCCTATGTCCTTTCTCATGGTCTAATCTACCCCTATACCAAATTTCATCAAAATCGGTTCAGTGGTTTAGGCATGAAAGCGTAACATACAGACAGACAGAGTTACTTTCGCATTTATAATATTAGTATGGATATGGATACTGTGAAAAGTACAAGTGTTCTCAATTATGTGTAACAATGAATTCCACCAAGTGCCATCAATCAACAGTATAAATAGTATTCAGGTATTTGGAAGGTGAAGTTAATTACAATCAATAGAGCAATTACTTATAAAATAATGATAATTCGGAAGACAAATTACTTTAAAACCTCTCACAAACATAATACAATTTATATTATAGTGCCATCACCTACAGGATTTTATACACTACACTTAAGGGGCCAGATCGTGAAAATCACCGAAAAGAGTGTTACAATTTTTCATATTTAACCTATTTAGATATGATTGATATCAATGATACTTTGTATATATTACAATCAAAGACCAAAAATTATGGTATGCTTATATTAAACTCTTAAAACCTAATAGTTTTTATATAATAAACGTCAACAAACGCACAAAATTGAGAAAAAATGCAAAAACATGCCTTCGTATTTTTCAGATTTAACCCAATAAATCAACACAAATTGATAAAAAGAAACACTTTATGAACACTGAAGAAACCAATAAAATATATCGTGTACGTTTTTTGTACTTTTACAAACAAGGACTTCCTCTTTTAAAGCCCTAAAATCTAGATATGTTTTACGTAAATTATCCATACAGGCTAAGTGAAATAGGCTCCAGTTTTTGAGTAAATTCATATTGAAAATGAGTGATTTTAGCAAGGAACCGGTATGCATTTGAAAGTCAAAGACTTCTTGATAGGGAAGACAAAACTTATTTGATGATACATTCAGCAATCAATCTAAAAAATCACTTCAAAGTTACTGAAAAACGCGTAAAATAGTGTCTTTTTTCTGCCATATTTTTTCTCATCGCCCGTCAGTCGCCCACGGGCCTTCGAAGCAGGAGCACGTCTCTTTGGCGCGTGATGACAGTTCATGCATACACAAATAGGCCTACCAAGAAATATATGAAATGAAAAATGGCGCCACCGTCTTCATTAATCATTTAGAAGTCAATAAAATAGTATGCATTTTACAGTGACAACCATAGTTCCGATTTTAGCCATTTCACACTTTCGTTGGTACATTTATAGCATAATGTTTCAGATTTTGACATACTTGCTTTAAGGTTTGAACTGTAAAGTTGGGGATATACCTAGTTAAAATATTTTTTGTAGAAACAATATTTTTAGGTTCTATTGTAATGAAATTATAATTAGATACTAACTTCATGGTCTATTTTATATGATTGTATAGGTAAGTATGTATGTATATTGTAAAGTAGCTGTTTCCGGACATATTAGTAATAAAAAAAGTTTCGTTGGCTTATGTTATATTAAAGATACTGATTCATATTTAGCAGCATCACTAGAGTCGCAGGAGTCGCGGGTATCAGTTAGTGCGACCACCAGTAGACCTGGTGCACTGGATTAGAAGCCTTATGTATCACAATGTCGCAGATACGCAAGAGAGCCGCCTCCGTTTTTTTTTTTTATATAGGACACGTCAATTTGACTTCACCTCGCCTGATGTTAAGCTAAAGGCGAAGTCTCGGAAAGAGGGTCACCATCGGAAACATGTACCATCTTAACAGTGGTGGCACTCAGCTTGACAGCCTCATTAGATGCCTTTTCACGCCCCGCTTAAAGGACCCGGGACTGTAGGAAGAGGGAAACACGTGAGCTGGCAGGGAGTTCCAGGTCTTAATGGTGCGACATAGGAATGAGTCACTGAAACGCTTGGTTCTAGCAGGTATACTCTGCACCGTAAATGAATGGCATCTTAGCCCTGCACGTGTCGTCCTGTGTAGGAAAGGAGAGGGTGGGACTAATTGGAAGAGCTCGTCAGAACATTCACCATGGTATAGACGGTAGAAAACTGCCAAAGACGCAACATCTCTACGCATCTGCAAAGGCTCGAGGGTATTCGTGACCTCAGGATTCCCAATAATGCGGACCGCACGTCGCTGCAACCTGTCGAGAGCATCTAGTAAGTGCTTTGCGGAGCCGTCCCAGAGATGTGAGCAGTATTCCACGCAGGAACGAATTTGGGTCTTGTATAGAAGACATCGCTGTTCCGGCGTGAGAAAACGTCTTACTCTGTTCAGGACTCCGAGTTTACGCGAGGCTGATTTGATGATACTCTCGATATAGTTTTTGTTATTCAGTTTGCAGCGAACATCCATACCGTGGATATTGAGGTGATCCTGCGGTAGGAAAGGAGATACCTTTGCTGTAAACGCACATGCCTGGGTCTTCTTGGCATTGAACTCGACCAGGTTCCTAGCGCCCCATTGAGAAATGTGGTCCAGAATCCGGTCCAGCTCAGTGACAAGAAGCTGCCTTTTTTCCGCGATATCAGACTGCTTGGCCGCAGGATTTGCGTAATAACTCCCGTGCAAGGTGCTGTCGTCTGCATAGCAATGAATGCTACCGTTAGAGAGCATATCATTGATATGCAGAAGAAAGAGAGTGGGAGATAAGACGGAACCCTGCGGCACGCCAGCATTTACCTGCAAGAACTCCGCAGCTCGTTCATCACAATTACGCGAATACGGCGTCCCCGCAGGAAGCTTGCAACCCAGTTGCACAGTCTGGGAGGCAGGCCAAAGGCTGGTAGCTTGGAAAGAAGCGATTTGTGCCATACCCTATCGAAAGCCTTGGCAATGTCAAGACTAATTGCCAGTGACTCGCCGTGCTTTTCCATAGCCTCACCCCAAAGGTGGGTCACGTACGCCAGAAGATCACCCGTTGACCGTTTCGGTCTAGAACCGTATTGCCGTTCACTAAGCAAGGAGTGATCCTCTAGGTGGCGCATGAGCTGTGTGTTAATAATGTGCTCGAACACCTTGCACAGCACTGAGGTGACGGCTATGGGTGACTCCTTCCAAGCCAAAGGCACTATACCCGAACTGTAGGACAGTCGGTACAGCCGCGTTAGCATAGGAGATAACTCCGCTGCACATTTTTTAAGTACGACCGCTGGAATACCATCAGGACCACTGGCTTTCCGGACATCGAGTGATTGCAGTACTGCACGGACATCGCGTTGCCTGATAAGGATATCAGGCATTGCGTGGTCACCAGTGGGCATTGTCCGTGGTTGCATACCACAATCATCGACTCGGGAGTTGGCGGCGAAGAGATTGCCAGCAAATTTGCTTTCTCTTGCGGCTCATGGGCCAGAGATCCATCGGGGTTGCTCAGCGGGGGCAGCGAGGGCTGGCAGAAGTTAGCTTGCACGGCTTTGGCCAGTCGCCAGAAGCGACGGCTACCCGTGGGATGCGCCACTAGCCCTTGGCCCAGCCGTGCTATGCGCTGGGCATCCGCCCTGACGTAAGCCCTCTTGCAGACCTTTGTGGCTCTGTTGTACGCCGCTTGAGCCCACAGATGTTCGTGGACTCCATCTCAAATAGTCGTGTTGTGGGAGACTCCTAAGCCGCTGTTCTGACTATCTTTTTGGTGCGCTGGCATGGTAAATGGAAAGGAATGGATGGGAAGGCGTGAAAAAGAGGTGATTGTCGCCGCAGCACCGTGTGACAATACATGGGACATTGGTTTTGTCTATGATTGTGACGGCATGACGAGAGCCGACGCGCCGAACGGAAGGGTCCCCGTACCCCCCCCCCCGAATATGGTCGCCGGGCTCCCATTCGGTCGCCAACCGGCACGACGTGCCATATCGGGATTATGCGCGACCTGGTGGGGCAGCCTTCTAGGGTGGTTGGTCCCAGTTGGGCCCCTGTACTATGCCGCGGGCGGCCAGCGGCACCACCGTTTCAACAGGTCTCCCTGTTCGGCGCGGCACCCCGCGTCACACCCCACTAGACTACGCCAAAACCCACCGGTCCCACTAGTGCTGCGACTACCATCACCTCGGCCCGGCTATGCACTTGCTGATCCCTGAACGCAATCCAACCGAAATTGGATTACTATGGAGGGTTTTTCGCACTTGTGCACGGTGGTACCAACCCGGTCGAAATTAGTGACAAATTTGTGCCAAATTTCTACCACCAGTAAAACGTCGTTGGTACGATCACGTCAATCTGCGTCTGATCGATAAGGAGCGTACGTCCGAGTGCCATCACTGCGACGCGAGTGACGTCACGGGACTGCACACGCTCACCGAGTGGCCGGCAAGGTGGGAGCTCGTGGCGGCCCTGGGAGTGAGAGTTCTCATCCTCGCCATCTTGCTCACGGCGATGGTCCGCTGTGCGGACGCGTGGGTGACTAGCGTCTCCTTCTGCGTCCTCCTTTTTTTTCTTTCTAATGGTCGTGAAGGAGACGGCGGAACGGGAGTGGCAGCGTGAGAGATAGAGACTTACAGATCACACCACCCGCGTGCGCAGGCAACTCGGGCGTCGGAGGGCACAGACTTCATGAGCGCGGGCCTGGGGCTGACGGATAGAGCCGCCTGTCACCCCAGCAGAAGCAGACCACGGCGGCGGCGTGCTAAGAAGCGCGCCTCCCCACTCTAGGGCGAGTCCTGGTTGTCCTCCTCCCGAAGAGGGCCAGACGCAAGGGATGGCCCTGATGGTTAGCCGGGGTGCGAGGGATATACTAAGTATATACTAGATATACTAAGACAACCTCACCTCCGGTCTAGCACCACGACCCTCAGTCGGCGTGCGGTTTTAGTCGGTTCCAGTCCAACATAACCTCCCCACCCGGCTCCAGCCGGGGAGGAAATGTAGGAAGAAGAGCTGCAAGACGGACCCTTAAACTGTGCAATTGGGTTGCTAGGTGCCTGCAGGAGCGCCGTATTCGTGTCCTCTCTTCCCATCACTCTCTTTCTTCAGCTTTCATTGCTATGCAGATGATAACACCTTACACGAGAGTTATCACGGAAATCCTGCGGCTACACAGTCTGATATCGATGAAAAAGGGTAGCTTCTTGTCACTGAGATTGTCCGGATCGTGGATCACATTTTGCAATGGCGCTCTGAGAACTTGGTGGAGTTCAATGCTAAGAAGACGCAGGCACAGTAAAGGTATTTTCTTTTCTTACACCATTCCACTCTTCAGAGCACGCCACTACCACTAAACGACAATCGGATCGGCATCTAGTAAGGTCGTAAAGCTGAGTGCCACCATTGTTAAATAAGTACGTGTTTGTAATGGTGGCCCTTTCTTGACAATTTGCCTTTATCTTATCTCGGCCCCTATACATTTTGATTAATATGCGCGCTCTATACCTACATAAAATATAAACTAATGTGATCTTCGGTATCTCGTAGTTTGATATTTCGTACAGGTTTGAACTTCGGAATCTTGTAATTCGGGCTTTTAAATATCGTTTCTTTTGTACGTAACTGGCAAGTATGGTCTGTCTACGCGGTGGGCATTTTAATTTTAAGAGTATTTTCAGTATCCTCAGATATCAACAATTAGGTGTAGGTATGTCCCCAGCCTTATTTTGTTCGAAATCTCATAATCTCTGTTTAAAGTTTAACATGCTATGTATGACACTGAAACAAAAGACATGCCAATGACGTCACGTAACATAATATGACAGGGATGAATGTATAAGAAGAAAAGAGACACGAAATGTAATTGACAGACGTAATACGTCACAATAAATCATATTACTCAAAAATGCACTGTAACCACAAGGCTTAAAATAGTTTTTTCATCATTGGTAAGACAATTTTCACCATTATTTTGACTGGTAAAGAGCGTCTTGCAGCCCACTGTGCATCTCGGTGA
Source organism: Eilema sororculum (assembly GCA_914829495.1). Classification (NCBI taxonomy): domain Eukaryota; kingdom Metazoa; phylum Arthropoda; class Insecta; order Lepidoptera; family Erebidae; genus Eilema; species Eilema sororculum. Next base: position 5,301,441 of record OU618545.1, on the reverse strand, counting down.
TGTGTGCGTGCACGGCTGCGTCTGTATTTTGACAGATTTTGAGTCGTGCGCTCCGCGGACTCGGTCCTTAAACTATACAGTTAGACATTTTAAACTCTGTCTTAGTATTTCAATCACCGAATACCATAATTATAATAATTTTCCTAGATAAGACATGTCTCAAGGCCCTTGTCAATTACCTAAAATGGGACTCGATTCTATAAAAGTATAACCCACACTGCATAAAATGGCATGAAATTTTAGACTTTATTTCTATACGCGTAAAGTCAAAAATTAAATGAAAAGAAGTCTCTTTATACTTTTTCATTCACTCTACAAAAGGATATTTAATTTTGAACTTTAATAGCATTGCTTTAAAGTTTAAAATTAAATGGATTTTAGCAGTGTCCGTGGTATGCAGGTTTTGTTTTAGTAGAATCGACATACCGTAAGTTAAAATACATACACACAAATTAAATTAGCTACAATGTACATTACATTAAACATTAATTACTAAACAGAAAATATGCAATAAATATGAGAAAATAACTATGTACACACGACCAAAGAAATAGCTGTGGGTACAGTTGCTGTGTAGTACCCAGCTTTTGATTTGGTATAGTTAACGACATTATATCTTGAACCGAAGTAACGAGAGAAACGAAGCCACGACGCTCGCGAATAGGTTTATATAATTTGATTGATGGAATACGAAATACATCGGGAAAAATGAAGCGCTCAAGTGGGACTTGAACCCACGACCTTTCCCTTACAGGGGGAATGCTCTTCCAATTGAGCTATTGAGCCACACCTGAATCACTTCAAATTTCCCTTCTCTTTATATCCGTATTTAAAGGCGACGTCTTTAATTGATGGATTCTAGCTCCTTTGCTGCTGCAGCACTCCGTGCTATTCACAAAAATCACCCATAAAACTGCGTAGGTACAGTGCATTTGGTTAGTACGTTTTATAACGTCATTGGCGTCAAGATATTATGCCGGTAACTATCGCGAAAAATAATGACTAAACTCGGCTTGCTTCGATTTTCTAGAGTATTCTTTCTATCATAACTCGGACGTATGTAGGAAAGAAAGCAAGCAGTAAATGCACTGTAATATTGGACCAAATCGATTTTGGTCAGACTTCCTGATATAGGTACAATCTACAAAGGAGATACGGTTGATCATAGTGTAGATACATACGTACCTTTGATTTGCCTGACGTTGGGTGGTGGGTGGTCACAGGCTGCATTTCCTTTGTTGACTGTACGTGTCAAACAAAACCCTGGTACTGTAACTCTTTGGCCGTACATACATTTTATAAATGTACATATAACTATTTACAAGGTAACTATGATATTTTGTGCCTAGTTCATAATAACTGCGGAGTATTAATCGAAGGGAGATTTTGCTCGCCCCACTGAGATCTTCGGGGCTCCAGTCAACCTCATATGTTGATTAATCAATGGAGTCTGAGTTATATGGACGAGACTCATGTAACTCAGACTCGGGCTTACCCGGGTTGGATAAAATATGACTTAAATAAATATATACTGGGTGTTTTTTTTTTTTATCGTGCGAAAAATCCCCACGGATACCACCTCCACGGAGCCGGTGGGGGCGGTTATGTCGGACTCGAACCGACTAAAACGCACGCCGTCTTGGGTCCTTGGTTGCCAGAGGTGAGATTGCCAAAAGCATAACTCTCGCACCCCGGCAGACCCAGGACCATCTCTTTCGAGATGGCCCCCTTCGGGTTGTGGGGACCAAAATGTCCCCATCTAGCCCCGGTTACGGGGAGGCGCACTTTGCGCCGCCGCCGCGGCCTGCTTCTGCTAGGGTGACAGGTGGCTCCGCCGGTCACCCCCAGGCCAGCGCTCATGGAGGACGGAGGTCGTTCTGCGACCTCCGACGTCCGGTTCGCCTTCGCTCTGCACGGGCTTCCCGGGCCCGGAGTCTGGTCCGGACCCGACCGGCCGCCTCCTTCTCGAGCATTACTTGCTCGCAGAAGGAGGCGGCCGCACCCCAAGCGTTTGCGCATCGTACCATCGCTGTGAGCAATGTGACGAGTGTGAGGACTCCCACCCCTAGAGCCGCCACTAGGACCCGCCTCGGCGTGTCCCACCCCGGGCACTCGGTCAGCGTGTGCAGCTCTGTGTCCTCGCTCGCATCACAGTGATGGCACTTGGACGTTGGCTCCTTCCGGATCCGACACAGGTAACTCCCGAAACACCCGTGTCCGGTAATCACCTGCGTCAGCCGGTACGAGAGGCTGCCGTGTGGCCTCTCTAGCCACTCCTCCATGATGGGTCTTACCGCCGCTATTACGGCGTGCCCTATATATACCGGGTGTAAGGGGAACGCTCCCGAAGCCGAAAACCCCTAGTAGTACTCCAGGTACATAACACATTGGCATAAAAATAAAATCGATTTGGACTTAATAAAGTTAAATGAAACGGTAATTTCATAAAAAACACCACTACAAAAAAGGACGCGCTTGGCGCTTGTTGTTTTTTCTTTGTAGTGATGTTCTTTTTATGAAATTACCGTTTCATTTAGATTTACTAACCCGTGGAGAGCAAATAATGCAAAATAAAAAAATCTAATTTTTTTTTTTGTCCAAATCGATTTTATTTTTATGCCAATGTGTTATGTACCTTAAGTACTACTAGGGGTTTTCGGCGTCGGGAGCGTTCCCCTTACACCCGGTATATATGGATATAATAAGATAATAAATACTATAGATAGAACTTTAAGTGACCTGTGGTGTTCGCAGGTCTCCATATACTACGGTAACCCATTGCTATAATGGGAACTTGGTATAAAACTATTAATTACTTTTATATACCTAATATTCGATGTTCATTTTCTAGCATATACCTACTTTAATTATACTATCACCAATACTTATACTGTTTTGCAAGCACTGTTAGTTATCTATGCGTTTGTTAATGATTTCTAATAAAATACATAGTAATTTTTATAGCATTTATTATGCTAACTTTTAAATTCGAAATACATCGGGAAAAATGAAGCGCTCAAGTGGGACTTGAACCCACGATCTTTCTCTTACAGGGGGAATGCTCTTCCAACTGAGCCACACCTGAATCACTTCAAATTACCCTTCCTACTTGAGTGCTTCATTTTTCCCAATGTATTTCGAATTTATTCTTACCTTTTTATCTGTTAAATATTTGAATATATTTTATTGGTTGGTACGTACACTGGTTACGTAACCAAACTATGTATATCAAATTATACATTTAAAATTGTAACATTTCTTTGGATTTTTCTAACGCAAGTGCAATGATAGAATCGTACCTACGAGTATGTATAATTTTATTGACAGATCTTATTAATTATTATCACACTAATGCACACAATAAATATGTTATTATTTAATGTACAGTCGCCACCAGTATTAGTTGAACACATTTCAAGTTACTGACTAGTCCAAATTTTTACATAAAATACAAAAAATTAAAAATTCAATTCGTCCTCTGAAGATTACAAAATTAATCATACATCAATAATTATTTTATTGATTTATTTCATTGCAAAGTGCAGGCCCATCGATTCTACCAAAGCTAAACCACAGTGGTGCCGCAGTTACTACAAAAAACTACATTAAATTTAGACTTTATTTCCATAATCTTAAAATCCAAAATGAAATGAAAACTCATTACACTTTTTCAAATACTCAGCAAAAATTCATTTAATTTTGAACTATAACCGCATCGCTTTAAAGTCTATTATTTAATGCCGTTTTTTGAAGTGGCGGAAGCACCGCTGTGATTTGACTTTAACAGAATCAAGACCCTGATCGTATGTATTTCTTTTAGTGTTCAGCTACTTCTGAGCGCGACTTTACATTCTTAACTGAATTAAATTTCTTTTCTCTCCTTCTTCCAAATCAGATTAAATATGAACATTTAAATTTTACAAACTTTTTTTACAATTAATAGACTGATTAATACCACTTGGTTGATGACGGTACAGAAAGACCTGAAAGAGTCCGACGTACACGCCGAAACAGCAAAAGATAGAGAAAAATGGAAGAGGCGGAGAAGGAGAGCCGACCCCAGATAACGGGAAGAAGATTAAAGAGAAGAAGAAGAAGATAGACTGATTAATATCGATCAGATAAATTCACCTACATGATGGTAAGTGAAAGTTCATACAAAGTCACTTATATAGTGAGCTCGGAATATAAAATCAAAATGAAGTGAAAATTAATGTCGCTAAAGTCATAGATTTTAATACCACGTCACACAACAGTGACAAAGAAATGTCGCCTATTGTGAGCTATGCTGAACTTCTCAACAACAATTCTTCTTGATTTTACATTCAATGGTTGTTAAATTATACCTATTATGGCGGATTTAGACCAAATGAACATTGACTAACTCTATTTTCGTTTAGAGCTAGAAAAAGAGAATTCTTAAGGTGGATTTTTACACCATACGAGCGAATTGGGTATTATCCTATAGTTAAAATAAATATAATATATAGCTTATTAAATTAAGAACAGTAAAAGAGCGGTAAAAATTGCGTCGGTCCTTATTTTATAGTTTTTATTTATTTTTAATCATCCAACCTCTGCGGTAGCCTAGTGGTATGGGTAAAGGACTGCTGAGACGAGGTCTCGGGTTCGATCCCAGGTTTACCATGGCACACACCAATGACTATACGATGCTTTTCAAAGTTATGTGTGTATTTATCGCAGGTTTATAAGTGCCCGGTTGATGGCAAGAGGCTCGCCACCTATTACATTGGGACCTAAACATAAACTGGCGAAATGTGGGTGCTAGCACCTCTGCCTACCCCTTCGGGGAATACAGGCGTGAGTTTATGTTATGTTATGTTATGTTTTAATCATCCACCCAACCTACAATAGTAACTGATTTGACTATTAAATTGTATGACGTCACTAAATCTTTTTCCATACAAGTTACCAACTTATCGTTTTGACGGTTAATAAAAAGTAATTAATTTGACTAGTCAGTAGAATAACCAATTCTCATTCTATCAGCTCTCCGTCAAATTCTTTTAGTGTAAACAATGACAGAACATTTGATCGTTATTGAAAACTAAGTTTCGTTTATACTAAAATATGAAGAAATCCTCTTAGGCCTCATTTACGGAGACGCGGGGCGTCGCGCGTTGCGATGAGCGGCGCGGCCCACACTGAATTCAAATATATGGCGTTGTATGAGTGCGTTTACGGAGCAGCGATTTTAGACGCGTTTGTTTGAAATGGGGCGTTTTATTTGCGGCCGAGCCCGCGGATGGCACCGACGCGTTCCACGCGGCGTTTATCGCGGCGGCGCACGCAGCGGCAATTCTCGATGAAGCTATGCCCGAGGCGGAATCTTCTGTCAGTCTTATTTAGAAATCTAGTCGATTTGATCGAGGCGAGCGTGCGCCGCTGCGATGCCCACCGCGTGCTTCGCTACACGCTTGAGGTTTCGCCGCGGGCGCAACGGCGGGCACCGCCACTCTTCCCGTCTCGCTTCTCTATGAACAACGTCGTATATAGCTATAAGTTTGTGTTTACGCGTGCAATGATGCGCCTTCACGCTTCACGCGCCGCCCCACCGTAAACAGAAAACGTCCGACGCGCCGCGAGACGTCACGCCACACGCGACGCGAGACGCCCCGCGTCTCCGTAAATGAGGCCTTAGAATGCTATTGTTTTAGCTCTAGCTTCATGTTCGTTTGGTCTAAACCTTATATGAATATTCTTACGAACTAATTGGAAAGACAATATGAAACAGTAATATTACACTCTCTAAGTCTAAAAGTTTGAGTATATTATATTGAAATATCATAAGTATTGACATGTATTCTTGTCACTCTCTTGCGATGACCATCCCTTACGTTATAAATATTAAGGAGCCAGACACCATTTCTTAAAAAAAACTGAATAAAGAATATTATATGGGGCTTCATAACAAATACGAATGCGCGACAATCTGAGAAAGTAAAAAAGATGTCCATTTATAGATATTCCCATGCGACTACAATATGGGGTTCTTCAAGAGGGGCATTAGAAGGTTTCTTCAGGGTGGGCAGCGCGAGTGTAACGCCCCTGGTGTTGCATACGTCCATAGGCCGCGGTAACCACTTTCCATCAGGTGGGCCGCGTGCTTGTCTGCCACCTAAGTGGTATAAAAAAAAAAAAAAAGATATCCCTCGAACCAAACTTAACGGCGGTTCAAAAGTTCGTACGAGTGCAGTGCAGGCCAATGGCGTTTAAATCGCTCTCTTTTCTCAAACGCCATTGGCCTGTATCCGCTTTCGTACGAACCTCGAAGATTGCATAGACAGTCTGTCAAATCTGACATGTTTCTGCGGTAGCCTAGTGGTATGGGTAATGGACTGCTGACGAGGTCTCGGGTTCGATCCCAGGTTTACCATGGCACACACCAATGACTCTTCGATGCTTTTCGAAGTTATGTGTGTATTTATCGCAGGTTTATAAGTGCCCGGTTAATGGCAATAGGCTCGCCACCTATTACATTGGGACCTAAACATAAACTGGCGAAATGTGGGTGCTAGCACTTCTGCCTAGCCCTTCGGGGAATACAGGCGTGAGTTTACGTTATGTATGTATGTTATGTTCTATATAGACCGAGAGCCCATGAACACAAGACCTTCGTCATTTTATGAAAGTTTGTCAGCATGCTCCCAACACAGGTAAGAAAGTTGGTCCATTATAAAGTTCGGGTCATAGTGGCTTTGGCAGGTTTCGAGAGTACCATTCTAGAATACGGGCCTTATAATAGCAATATTAAATGGTTCTTTATTTGTTCGTAACTAAATTATATTACTTATGTACAAGCACCAACAAAAATAAATAACATAATAGTCACATGTGGCGGATATTCCCGCCTGATAATAGATATAAATGGTACTTAAATTAATTGTGCTAAATTCAAACTAACGTCAGCATTCTCTGTATGAATCCTGCTTGGATTTCCGTGGCCCTGAAAATGGAAAAAAAAAGGATGAGATATACCTGTGCCATAGATTTTTGATATCGAGTAGGCGAAGTAGAATATACGAGCAGTAACGTACTTGTTTCGATTATGTGGCACAAAACGTCAGAAAGTACAAACGTTTAGATTAGATTGCACGAAACGTCAGGCAATTCAAACATTTCGATTGGCGCTTTGCAACGTCAGGCAGTTCAAATATCGATTAAATTGCACGAAACGTGAGGCCTTTCAAACGTTTCGACTAGGTTGCACAAAACGTCAGGCAATCCAAACTTTTCGATTACATTGCACGAAACATCAGACAGTTCAAATCGCTCTGGCTGATATTGTCTAGTCTCCTAAAATGTCCAATATGCCAAAGAGTCTAGTGTCTTATTACGTCCAGTCCCATAATGTCTAGTGTCTCATAATGACAAGTATTGAAACATGTTTAGTGTCTTATTACGTCCAGTCCCATAATGTCTAGTATATCAGAATGACTACATAATGTCCAGCGTAAAACAATATCACCCAATGTCATAAGTTGTACTCGCCACAGACATCGAACAACAAATGCTCTCGAAGGCTGGCACCGGAGGTTAAACAGCAAAATTCCAAAAACGCCCAATATATTCCTATTCATACATGCATTACTAAAAGAATCGAAATATTACGACCACAAATTAAAAAATACCCTATTTCATAAAAATCAAAAAAATAGGAGGCGATTTGATATGTATATATATATATTTTGTTTAATACTGGATACGTCAATTTGACTTCACCTCGCCTGATGTTAAGCTAAAGGCAAAGTCTCGGAAAGAGGTTCACCATCGTAAACATTGACCATGTTAACAGTGGTGGCACTCAGCTTGACGGCCTCATTAGATGACTTTTCACGCCCCGCTTAAAGGACCCGTGACTGTAGGAAGAAGGAAACACGTGAGCTGGCAGGGAGTTCCAGGTCTTAGTGGTGCGGCATAGGAATGAGTCACTGAAACGCTTGGTTCTAGCAGGTATACTCTGCACCGTATCTGGATGGCATCTTAGCCCTGCACGTGTCGTCCTGTGTAGGAAAGGAGAGGGTGGGAGTAGGTAATTGGAAGAGCTCGTCAGAACATTCACCATGGTAGACACGGTAGAATACTGCAACAGCTCTACGCGTCTGCAAAGGCTCGAGGGTGTTCGTGACCTCCGGATTCCCAATAATGCAGACCGCACGTCGCTGCAACCTCTCGAGAGCATCTAGTAAGTACTTTGCGGAACCGTCCCAGAGATGTGAGCAGTATTTCACGCAGGAACGAAAATGGCAAAAGTACTTGAAATTTGATAAAAATAACAAACTTATTTTTTCTTAAAAGTATATGTAAGTAGTGGTTTGTAATTGCAACCAATTTCATTTAAGCCAGGTGTTGTTTTTATTTTATTAAAATTAAGATGAAATAGAAAAACTTTTGTTTTAATTTACTGTAACTCTTGGTGGGTGGTTTGTCAATCATCATCCCACTTGCTGCGCATTAGTTCGGAAGTTATGCACGTATCTATCTACCTACATAATTATATTTCCGCGATTAAAATAAATATAAGTAGGGATTTGAGAAAGGTCCAAAATCAATACTTAGACATTTTAGGAAGTAGACCTTTTGACACTTGACGTTTTAGAAAACTGGGCATTGTGAGACACTTGACATTTTAGCAAAAGGACCTTTTAACACTGCACGTTTTAGAATACTGGACATTGTGAGACTGGACGTAATAGGACACTAGACTCTTTGGCATATTGGACATTTTAGGAGACTAGACAATGTCAGCCAGAGCGGTTCAAATGTTTCAACTAGGTTGCACGAAACGTCATCGTCAGGCAATTCAACCTTTTCGATTAGATTGCACGAAACGTCAGGCAATTCAAACTTTTCGATTACATTACACGAAATGTCAGGCAATTCAAACTTTTCGATTACATTACACGAAATGTCAGGCAATTCAAACTTTTCGATTAGATTGCACGAAACAAATGTTACGACTAGGTTGCACGAAACGTCAGGCAACAAAATGTATATTCTCTGATATATATTTTCAAGTTTTAATACAACATGAGTTGATTACTTACTTTGCACTAGTAACAGTATGCATCAAATTGATGATATATTTCGGACACACGTCTTCATGCATGACCCGCGCATGGAACAGAAGTCCTTGGCACAGACAGTATAGGATTTCAACCAGCGGCAGGTTTGCGGGGATCATGCCTTTCTGGTAGCCCCATGAGCCTAGGATCTGGAGGAAAGAAAATTAAGATTATTTCGAGTTTCTTTAATATAAAATCTATCTTAATATATATAAATTACGTGTCACGTTGGTAGTCCGCGATGGACTCCTAAATTACTTAAATGATTTTAATCAAATTTGCACACCGTGTACAGTTTGATCCAACTTGAAAGATAGAATAGCTTACATCTTAATTTAGCGATATCTTCTTCTAGATCTCTTCTTCTATCTATCTTAATTTAGTGACATCCACGAAGGCGGAGCCGTGCACAACAGCTAGTAAGTATATATATGTATATACTTTATTATCTAGTATTTAAATTTTTGAAGTATACACAGAGTGCATATGCTTCAAAAATTAAAAGAGTTCTGCCGATTGAGTTTAAATTTTGATACGATATACATTCCACTTTAGAGATGGTTCCTCCGTAACTGGCGTTACTTTGGTCAAAGGGGTATAACTTTCAGACAATTTGAACGTGTTTTTTTTTTCAAATGCAGCAGACAGGAATAGCATTTCCACCGCTAAAGAAAGTAACGATAAATTATTGAAGGCTTTGTTATTATTTAATATTATGTGTTCAAACATATGCCTAAAGTAATCCATGTTGACGGTAATTGCTTTTTCTTACGACTTTTTTTAAGTGAATATTTATCTTGATTTTTTGTTGTTAAAAAGACTATTTAGAACCGAAATTACTAATACTCCCTCTAACACCTCCATCTAAGCTAAATTGCTTGTGTTAGGACTGTGTTCACGTCGGAAGTGTAATGGCCAGAATTCGAACCCGGGACTTTTTGATGGTTAAGCTGACTCCTTAACCACTACGCTACCGAACTTAATAGCATATACAGACCTGTAACGCCGAAGTGACAGGCGCCAATGCGATGGGCGTGGAGGGCGAAGCCCTGAAGGCGAGTCCGGCCAGCAGACCCGCCGGCAACGCGTACTTGGCACTGTCTCGTCCGTGCGCGCGACACAGCAGACATACTATTAGCTGAAACATTACATTACTCTGTAAACCCCCTAAGACATTACATAGTTTTTGAATTGATAAACTGAAGTTGAATCTCTTCAACACCTAATAGGATTAAATAGAAGTTGAAAAGACTTAACTTCTATTTTTCAATACGAAAATCGGTCAGTAATCACATTTTTTGGTGTGGTTTGGTTTCTTTCTACTGTTTTCTAGTACCAGTAGAACTATCAAATATTATAATCTAGTTTATAGATGGTTGATAGGGCCATGATGTAAGTCGGGGTGTGAGGTAAATGCCTTATGGACCACCTTACACAGCGTACGATTTTAGTCGGTTCGAGTCGGACATAAAGCCCGTGGGGATTTCCACACGAAAAAAAAGAGTCCGTGGGATCAATTTCAATTCAGTATAAATCATTTGGATGCACGTATATATCTATTTGCATTGGTTTTTGTATACTATGTATAATATAACTGTATTTACAAAAATATAGAACAAAAGACTAGTTATATTTGTCCGCATTCCAGAATCATATTATAACCAGTTTTACTCCTTTGTGAAGTAATACTCACCCTATATATACCGATGTATCCACCGAAGAAGATTCCCAACTTGAGATGTGATAATCTTAAAGATTTTAACGCTTTTGTAGGTGTTAAAATTTTGGGAATTATCGTCCTCAGCATTGTCATCGCGCAACCGACACCGAACAGTTGCGCTGTACCCTGGAGGTATTAGAAGAAACTATAAATAGTCGGAAAAGTGGAACCTGGAATCAGGGGTGAAAGCCTAGATTGTGACCGGGACTAAAGCATAGATGACGATGTGTCTGAAATATGAATACCACAATTCATCGTCATTGTCTGCCCACTCTCCCTTAATTAAGTATTTTGTCACAGATCAGAACAGACGTCATCTCTTCAGTCCTTTCGTTACCTTATTATTCTCAAATCGATGTATCTGAATGGTAGTGAGAGTAGAAAGGAGTACTTTTCCTGTTCTCTTCTTCATTACCTCAAGTAATAAAGTCCTCTGGGGACGTTAGAAACGTTCATAAGCCATAGTAACCACTAATGATGGTGAGCAAATGCTTTTTGTTAATGTAAGAAAGTGTGTGAAAGACATATTATATTTTATGACTCTTACAATAGATTATAAAATGTTTGCTATTTTCTAGAATATTACTTGAACTATTAACGTTTAGTTAACCGTTAAAAGAGTTTAAATAACCGAAGAGTTTCGCCCTGTACCTAGTGAACATGTTATGATAAATTTAGGGTACCTTTAAAATATAATTAAGACAAGGCCCTTTGTGTGGACACGCCGCGCTTCTGCCTCCGATGCCTTTCATCGGTTCGCCAATTTCTTTAGAGACACGAGGTGGGGTGAAGAACCTTCAAAAAAGTCATATATTTTTAATCTGACAAGCGGTCACGCCTTCTTCTATTGGTAATCATAATAAAAGATGACAGTTAATAAATTAAATGGTAATAATAGTTCAACTTTACTACTAGTAGTAAAATCGTTAACTGTTTACACATTACTTTAGTTGGTTACAACTGCTACAAGTCGTTTAATTTTTATGGGTTTTCGGTACTATAGAATAACTGAAATAATCGCACCTATTTAACGTTTAAGTGGTGATATACATAGTAATGTCGTTGATTTATTTATAAAATGTAAACATAAAGTACAAGGCCCCAATGTTGAACCTTGAGGAACTCCCATGATTGAGTACTATCATGGGAGACCGTTTACACAAAAAAATTGTAACATTTGTACAATACTTGTCAGTCTTCCACTTTGCATAACTTTGAATGACATTTACATATTATAACGGGTGTCTGACATCAATTTGATGTGGTAGATAACATGAAAAGGCAATTAAAATGCTATGATTTTTTTTTGCTGAATAAATGAAAATTGTCTCAATAGAGGACGCTCTTTCAGAGACATATTAATGTTTCCTACGCTACTAAAATATGTGTAGCTACAATTTTTTGTGTGTTTTGCAATAACATTAACAAAACTGGCTTCAATTCATCCATGACCCGTGACCTCAATCAGTGCAAACACTAAACTACTTTAAATACGACTACCTCTACGCAAACATGTCAATAATATAGGCATGTTTAAGTCACGCTTACAGTGTCCACTCCAAAGTTTACTCAAATCAAACACAATCGAAAATACTTACCAGAATAAAGGCGTACGTTTATCGTTATCTCTGTCTAACCTCATGAGGTAGAAGAAGACTGCACTACCCAACATGAAGATCATAGTTTCCTTCCCAGGAGAGCGTCGAAGCCAACCTTTCATTTCTAATGTCCGTACCCAATATTCGAAAACCTGAAATTATTTTTTTTTATTATTAAGAGGTTTCACGCAATATCATAAGTGGTATAAAGAATATCGCGCACAAGTATTTGATTTTTATTAGTTGCCTCCTAGGTAGTAAACGTCTGAGGTTTTTTTTAATTATAATTTTTTTTAAATAGCTTGTGCGCGTTCATAATTCTTATCGTCTTAAACAACTAGAGCAATTTTGATAGATTTTTGTATTTATAAGGAGAAATACATCTGATTCTAAGTTATAAACGAACACGCGACCAGGTGCTGTTATCAAGAGAGAAAAAGAATTGAACATTATTATTAATTGTGACTATCCAAAGCGTAAATTAATGAAATAACAAACTTTTAAAGGAAGGCTATTTAAAATATTTTTAATAATACCTATACAGATACAGGAAAAATATCCTACTAAATGTTATAGGAATAAATTTCCTATAAATTAGTTTATAAGCAAGAATAAATAACCATTATTTATCGGTAGTCGGTCGTTAGACGGCAATCATTTCCTTAAAACTTGGAAAGGAGGAGTAAAAGAGCGGACCGTGACTTCTACATCTCACAAGCTTTGGATGCAACTGTGATTTGCGCTTAGATAAGGATGAGAAGTCAAGTATTATAGCTATAGTTCCCAACGAATTAGAAGCAGTAAGATACCATATGAATTTCCATAGGTGTCATACACCTAAGTAAAATTTTGCCAAGGTAAAACACAATTTATAAAAGAGATCCATTTAGAAACGAGAGCCCAAAAGAGCCTACCACTAGTGCGTGACGTCAATGAGTTAACGGAACGTAGCGGAGAGGGAGGCAATTTAGAACAGAGGCTATGTAAAGACAAAAGGCAGTTTAAAAAATATCCAGGAAGGAAACCTAGTCTAGCTTTTTTATGTTTTGAAGGTTAGAGAAAATAAAATCGCTGTCGTATATCTAATAATTCAAAACTGCCTGCTCTAAGCTAGCCCATTAAAAATGTGTTAAAATCTCACATGGACCTGCGCAGACTTGACATAACGTTTATAATCTTAAAATAATAAATAACGTCTATATAACTTCATTAACGCCATTGACAAGTTTCTTTCTACTGACTTCGAGTCTAGGCCCGTATTCTAGAATGACACTCAGACTGAATCACGATCTATCTGAGGACAGATTGTTTAGGCGACTCAGATAAATCGCGATTCAGGCTGAGTGTCATTCTAGAATACGGTCCTTAAATCCAAAAATAGACATGAGACAGTCACAATTGCCTAAAGCAACAGTATCTATAAACAAACTCAATAATTGTATAAGGTATATCAATAAGTAACAAAGCAGTTCCTTTAAGTCAAGATTCCGTCATACTAGTGAATCAATAAGAACAGATAATACGAGGTATATTAGCTTTACTCGGCCAACAATAACTTAATACACAAAGTTTATACACAGAATACATACACACCCAATCTATGCATACATAATTACATTTATCCTGATTCATTCTCTGTGTAGATTAACAGTCGGCAAATAAAACTCTGGACTACAAACTTGAATTTTTAGCAATTGATGTACATATATTTCATAATTTATTTATACCTATTAGGTTAGGTAGGAATAAGTTTGCAGAATCCATACTAATATTATAAATACGAAAGTAACTCTGTCTGTCTGTCTGTTTGTATGTTACGCTTTCAGGCCTCAACCACTGAACCGATTTTGATGAAATTTGGTATAGGGGTAGATTAAACCCTGAGAAAGGACATAGGCTATGTTTTGTCGCGATAACCGAAATCCACGCGGGCGGAGCCGCGGGCAAAAGCTAGTATATTCTAAAAATGGTTTTCGGAAATTTGATCACTAAAGAGGAAGTCACATGCCAGTCAATTCAATATACTGTCAGCAAAACCACTGGAGGGTAAGGATAAATGGCGTAATTTATAGTAGTCTAGTATGCCTGGGCACACGTTATCCTGGGACCTTCTGTATTGAATTTAACATACATATATATTCACGCTGTAAATCCCCAAAGGGGTAGGCAGAGGTGTATTAACACCCACTTTTCGCTAACTATGATTTTCGGTACTACGTATAGGGGGCGAGCCTATTGCCGTCTAGTGCATTGCACTTTGTCTTGGGCTGTATGGTTACTGTCGGATGGAGAATATTTTTACGACAACCACAGGAAGAGCTGGAGTGGTAGGTACTATTCAACTTCACGGCAATTAAAATTTAAGTCATAACATAACATAACATAAACTCACGCCTGTATTCCCCGAAGGGGTAGGCAGAGGTGCTAGCACCCACATTCCGCCAGTTTATGTTTAGGTCCCAATGTAATAGGTGGCGAGCCTATTGCCATCAACCGGGCACTTATAAACCTGCGATAAATACACACAAGTCATGTGTGCCATAGTAAACCTGGGATCGAACCCGAGACCTCGTCTCAGCAGTCCATTACCCATACCACTAGGCTACCGCATTTAAGTCAATTATGTATTACTAGCTGGTGCCCGCGGACTTCGTCTGCGCAGGATTAGTATTTCGAGTAGCTTATAGTAGAGTGGCGTAGAAAAACACCTACTTACATAATTATACAATGATATAGTTATCTAAACAGCAACAGAAATAACTACACTTTCACCTCGGCGTATATGTACAAGCTATATTATTGTAAAGTTTCATGAAAATCCATTCAGTAGTTTTTACGTGAAAGAGTCACAAACAAACATCCATCCATACATACATCCATTCATACATTCCATACACACAAACTTTCGCGTTTATAATATTACTAGGATTATACATCGTGATAAAATAACACGATTCAATGTAACACAGTCATTTAATACTTTGGTCATTGGTCTGAAAAGCTTGCCGCGAGTTTTAACGACTGGTGATTTCATAATAGGTAGGTATTACAAAAACTGGTATATAAGCACCAAATGACTGTATTATTTTATCATTGTGACTGTTCTCAACGTTTAGTTGATTTCCAGCAACTATGATCACGAGAATTTTGTTAATCGGCAAAATTGCGAATCGGGCCCAAAAATATCGTATCTCTCAATCAAAAACCAAGCACAGACATCAAAATACTACTGAGAACAAATCATCAACGCCATTTTCAACTTGTATGCAGTGAGAACTCAGTGTCACCTGGTTTTTATATACATAATAAAATAATTTAACTACAGTTTTTTTACGCAAAACTGTCATATAATAGAGTTCAGAGTCCAAAGATGTATTTCCTATTGATGATAAACAGTTACTGTAGTACTATTCTGTATTGTGTATTCTATTATATTATCTGTATTGTGTATTCAATTATATATATTCTGTGTCGAGTCATATTCAAACAAGGAACTCACTTCGGGAATATTCGGGGAGTTTGCTATTGCCCAATTCAAACAAGGAACTCACTTCGGGAATATTCGGGGAGTTTGCTATTGCCCAATTCTAACAAGGAACTCACTTCGGGAATATTCGGGGAGTTTGCTATTGCCCAATTCTAACAAGGAACTCACTTCGGGAATATTCGGGGAGTTTGCTATTGCCCAATCCGACCATGACTTTGTCAATATTAATGATGAATATCTGAAGAAGCTCCACCCGCGTGAAACTTTGATACCGTTCCCTCTACTACTGGGAACTTATTCCAGACTATAATCTATCTCTGTACTAAATTTCAGCCAGGTCCGTCCAGTCGTTAGAGCGTGATTGAGTTAACAAACATCCAAACATACCAACATATTCACAAACTTTCACATTTATAATATAACTAGCTTTTGCCCGTGGCTACGCCTACGTGTATGACGGTTATCGTGACCAAACATAACCTATATGTTAATCCAGGGTGTCAGCTAACTCCATACCAAATTATATTAAAATCGATCCAGCCGTTTATACGTGAAAGAGTAACAAACATCCTTCCATGCGTACTAACAAACTTTCACGTTTAAAATATTATTTGGATAGTAGGATTGCTCGGGCCATATATTTTGGAACTAAATCGCAAGATATAATAGGCCTTGACGCGTGTAGATTGTTTTGTAATAATCTACGCTTGGTGAATTTGAGCTCTTCTACCGCAGTAGCACCCCGTGCTATATTCAAAATAGATCCAAGAAACGTGTAAGTACTGCGCGTATAGAGCATATTTTGAACACATTTCTATTCCTTTTTTTTCGTACAGATTCCTCCACCGCTGGAGCCGGAAGGGGAGGTTATGTCGGACTCGAACCAGCTAAAACGCCGACTGAGGCTCGTGGTGCTAGGCCAAAGGTGAGGTTGTCATCGACATATCCCTCGCACCCCGGCTGACCCAGCCTTCCCTTACGGTCTGGCCCTCCTCGAGAGGGGGGACAACGGGGTCCCCTACTCGCTCCCGGAATGGGGAGGCGCGCTTCTCAGCGCCCCGTCACACACATTTTAGATCCAGATATATGAATCAAGCAATAGTAGGATTTCTAAACGTCCGTCCGCTCGATGTTCCGATGATTTGTGGAATTCCCCTTGGCGATGCTATCCCTCCTCACAAGATCTGACAACGCAATAGAATATCGAAAACACTAAGACTTGATGGACCTGTCATCCACTAGCTGTTAAATTTAAAAAAAAAACACTACTCTAAATGGCATAATGCCTTTGGCATTAAGTCCACCTTTGAACAACTGTGCATAAACTTTAAAAATAAATAAATGAATTAAATAAAGTGAGTAACAATGTTCAATCGCGGTTTTTTCATTGATGTCCAGTTATCGCAATGCCAATAGCTAGTATTAACGATAATATCTACAACATTATTAATCTAAATTACAAGATAACACTATAATATTGTAGATTAACTTACGATAACTTAAGTATTTCGGTTATACGATATTATTCTGGGATTAAAAATTATGTAGAGATTCAAAGGTTAGAAAAGGCTCAGTCAGAGGATTATGATTCAAGGTACAGCCAGCATAAGAATGATGTTGATGAACAAAGTAGTCAAAATGATCTTAATTTCTTTTTTTACCCCCTTCCAGTTGACTGATTAGTCTGATATTTGATACACACCTATAGTTCGCACAATAATACTGTTTAAATCAATAAAACAGTTTTATTTGCTCATAATAGTCTTGAGTTTTTGTAACTTGCGGGGATTACTGGAAAAAAATAGCAATCCCCACTGGTGGGGATTTGTCGGTGGGGATTTCTGGAATAATCCAGTTTTAAGACTTTTGAGAATTCGTTGTCAAGATATCACTGATGCTGGCTGTACCAGGGCGAAATAAAGATTAGAAAGTCGCATAGATGACTTAAGTTTTTATATAAACTTTAATTATTATATAAACAACCTCTACTAAAACTTGAACGTAGGTACCTAACTGTGAATCAGCATGTGTGCTCACAAGATAAAAACATGTTAAATTTTTTAATGATACCTGGATATTCAAAAGCCAAGTGGGCAGCAATAGCTAAATATCATCGTAAATATAGCCAAGAAACTTATCATAGGAATAGGGCTGTTCTCCATACGACAGTAAACATACAGATACAAAGTGCCTGCTAGACGACAATAGGCTCGCCCCCTATTACGTGGGACCGAAATCATAGTTGGCGAAACGTAGGTGTTGATACACCTCTGCCTGGAGTAGGCAGAGGTATATGAAGACCCACGTTCTGGGATTAAGAGGTGTAAGTGTATGTATATATGTGAAACGTCTTATCAAGTTTCCGCTTTGAAGTCGGACAAGCTACTACTCTGATTTATGCGTAAACTGAAAAACAGTTTTTTTTTAATCGAACAGGCAATATTGAATTAAATTTTCAAGTAATTAATATGTATGCTAACTATTGAAATCGCTATAGATTGGAAAAATAAACAATCGAACACAATAAGCGATATTGCAATCATTTTTAAACATGGTTTTTTTTATTACTCCGAATCGATTTAATGAAATTTTAATAAATTTAAAATAATCTGCAGGGTACCTATTCGTGCAAAAAATACTCTCAAATTACATGAAACGGGGCGCCCGCATGCGTACACACGCACGAGTACGGCCTTAGCCCACATACCTAACCTACATTTCTATCATGAATCATAATCCTAACTGAAAGTGAAATTTGAATTGAAAGCATTTATTATGCTAACTTTAAAATACGTAAACATCGGGAAAATTGAAGTGCTCGCTTGAGCATTTCCTTTTTTTCTTTTTTTTCTTCCTTTTTTTTCTTTTTATTTCCTGGTGCAATATTAAAACTTAAAAGATACGTTTGGTGCCAATAAACGACTTTGTAATTATAAGTAAACAAATGCTTACCAAATTGACAAACAAGTTGAGAACCATCACTCTCCGATACGGGGGCTCGAAGTATATAGCTAAACCACTTACAGTACATGGTAGTAGCACTGTAGTGTAGTATGAAAACTCACTGAAGAATAACTTCCTGTGAAATAAATGAAAAACTTTTAATACATTCAGCAGTAGGGTATGCGTAGAAGGAAATTCGGTAGTTACTCGAGCGAGTCAGATTAAGATAGGGGAGGCTAGTTACATTCATGTTGACAAATTCCTTCAGCTAGTAAGGAGAGTGAGCCTTTAATACGGGTGGGTGCCCAAAACAAATTAACTACGAATTTACACCGGCTAAGCAATAGATTAAGATAAGGTAGGTTTGTTACTAACTAACAAATGTATATTTTGAAAATCTGGTGATTTAAGCGAACCGTGGGAAAATTGCAAAAGTCGTAAAACATGTCGGTGTTTACTTCAACGCGGTTTTTTTTAAAGTTTATTTCAGAGTTAAGCAAACCAGAATAACTGAAAATATTAAATAAGACCAAAGTAATACAAAAAGTTAATTAAGATATAAATATAAGTAAATGTTTTTACTTATTATTATATACTGTATACATATATCATACATAGCCCTTCCCTTACCACTAAAAGCGGAATCTTTATAACATAACATACATACAATCACGCCTTTATCCTTTATATGTATAAATACAATATTTTCTCATCAACATATTCCGCCTACCAATTCTAATTGGTTTCCGCGGCGCTCAAGTAACTACACATTTAGCAGCGTCGCCTCCCTAACTACTGTGTGTAAAATTTTGAATCCGGTTCTGCAACCCATAGGAATCCATTTCCCGTTTATCCTATGCGTTACTCCAGACTATGCTTCTACCGTTCCATTCACCTATCTGTTCACCAGTTAGAGAGTCCAGATGTGCGGGAGGGAGTGATTGAATAAAAAATATTGTAGCTTCTATACAAACTTTCATATTTATAAGTTCAGTATGGGTTCTTTCACAAGTATCTAAGTCATAAAGAGCCCAATTATCTGAAATGGTTGAGACACAGGGTCTTCTGGACTGCATCTCAACTTATTGCCAAATAGCCGGATGCACTTGTGCAGTCAATTAGCAGACAATTAAAAAAAAATAGCAGGAAGTAGGAAGCGCAAACATACTTCAATCATTATATTCGAATGATTAACATGCAATTTAAAAAATATATAAATTTATTGCTTTCAGAGAAATTATATATTATCTACAATGCTATGTTGAAATGAGGTGAACAATAAAATGAAATTGTCAAGAAATTAATCAATTACCTGAATATACAGTTCAATGTAACAAAGGAACTTCCCACAGTCAAACCAAAAATACCAGATTTCAAATACAATTTAAACTGTTCTAACATCTCTTTTTTCGTTAGTTTCTTCCCCCTCATAAGTATTTGAATCTGTAACAAATATATCAAGTTACTGGCAATCCTTCTCGGTACACAATTTATGATCCATGGCCACAAAAACACTAAGATTCACAAATTAATTTCACATTGCTTTGCCTAGTGTGGGGTCACAGTATATTCAACATTGTATTTCCATTTGGCAATAAATGATTTTTATTTATTTCATTTATATTGCAATATTGCAATCAATCAATAAAATAATGAATAACTATTTTATCTACAGAGGATATGTTAAATATTGTTCATGCTTTAATCATTATTTTATTAAATGTTTTGGAGCTAAGGTTAATATTTGGAATATAATATCAATTGCTGCTGGAAGGATCCTATAAACAACAATCAATGGAATTTTTGAATTAGGCCAAAAATTTTTTTTCTTTTTTCTACTTTACTGATGGGCAGCGGGTACCTCTGTAAGAACTCAGAAGGCTCCTTGAAGAACGCTATTTCACGAATAAAGAATATTTCGAACTTTGATATAGTTATGTATGAAGTATGATTTTATTATGTATTTTATTTCTTTGTTGGGTTTTATTATGTTTGAATAACAGTGACCAATACAATTGTTACACTGAGTTTAGTTTAACAAGTTTGATAAGAGATTTCAATTCTTCATACTAGAGATTATATATATTATCCACTTTATAGATTACTTAGATTATGATCAGATCATAAGAATATGATAATAGAAACTAAAATGTAATATTCAGTTCAGATATTCTCTTCATTTTATTCCTAAAAAATATTTAAATGATCAATGTCCAATACAAAAATGGAAAAACTAGTTCTCTGAAGTTTTTATGAATGGAAAAAACTTGGATATAAAAAGTACTCACGAGATAAACCATAGCATAGAACTTATAACTGCCTCTAATATTACTCATCAACATAGTCGCAGTAGCATTCGTGCATGTTTTTGTCCAGGGATGGATCAGCTCACGGCAACTACAGTCACTGCACGCTTTTTCAAACCAAAATTTACTGGCTTCAACCATTGTTAATTATTTTGTCCTAACACTTCCAATTTTAACAGTATTTCGAAGACGGAGACACACGTCGTCAGCCTATATTAACGTACAAATTACTTTTTCTGGCTTACGGGGCACTGACCGTAGACACTCAGATAATATAGTTCAGAAATTTCAGATTACTGCACTCAGTATAGCACGACAATCTAATTTAACAATAAAAAATAATATTTTATTGTATTGTAACGTAACTATCGTAATCAGGAATCTGCAGGTTGAGATTGACACTCACACTGAGACACATCTGAATCTGACACTGACAATGACAAAATAAAATGAATTTTGACAAGGCCGTGGCCATTGGCCGTTTGACATGTACCAAATTAAACGCAATCGCATAAAATCCAAAATCATAATGTCGATACCAGTCGATAATACGTACGTACGCATAATGTATTCATTATGCGTATCAAATGTGAATAAATGGCATTTCATCAAAAACTTGATGAAATATTGCAATGATAACTATACAATACATCACGCTATAAAATTTAAATTACAGGACTCCAATATAAAAATATAATCTTTAAGTCCAATGATCGTTACTTCTTATAAAATTTCATTTATTATGTTACTTTTTTTCTTGTTGCATCCGAGGCTTTCACCTAGCAATCTGGAATTGGTTTACTTTTCCATTTCTCCTCTTTTTGGAATGGCCTAGACCAGCGGTTCTCAAACTTTTTTGGTGACGGAACCCTTTTAGAAAGCGAAATTTTTGAGGGAACCCTATAGTTATATTGTAAAAAATGCCGCAGCGGAGTTTGTTGCGCCGTTTCTTCTCCACCAGCGCCTTGGAAGCGGTGGTAAACTTCGATTAAGTAGAATTAAAATTGACGTCAATAAGAAACAATTTTATTGTTTAATATTGAAAAATAAATGACTATGACTAGTAATGTTATTTTTAAGCTATCGCGGTGTAAACTCATTGTTATTTTATGCAAGTTCGGGACTTCACGCGATAAAAACTTCCACTTACTTTACTCGCATCATCACCCACTTCATTTAAATTCTATAAGCTCGACGCTTATCAAACGAGCTAATGACCTGTGTGACCCTGAGCACCTACAACAGGAGTTAGATCATGTTCAGGAGGTTCTTAAAATGAATGGGTATGTTACGAGTTCTAGAAAGTCGCAACGTGCACCGAGGATGAGGTTGCCGGGAGTTGACCGCCAACCGGCGTTCATGCCGTATGTGAAAGGAATAACGGACAAAATCGGATCTTGTTTACGGAAGTTTTCCATCAAGACAGTATTCAAACCGTTCGCCAAAGTAGCGAAGTACGTGCGAACGTCGAAAGACGTCATACCTCTGCAAACACCGGGTGTCTACAAAGTGGATTGCAGCTGCGGTAGTTCCTACATAGGCCAAACCAAGCGAACTATTGCGGAGAGGGTTAGAGAACATATCGCAGCTGTGAAAAATCGCCAGTTTAATAAATCGGCAGTTGCAGAACACCTTGAGTCGGGTACCAATCACTGGATTGAGCTTCATCAACCCAAAGTCCTCTCCACTGATCGCCACTACTATTCTAGGATTGTGCGTGAAGCCATTGAAATTAAAAAGTATAAAAATTTCAATAGGGAAGATGGATTCAAACTATCCGGGACGTGGAATCCAGTGATAAAAACACTAAAACCCAACAACACTGTGCTGTCCAAAACTGACGTAGTGAGTGTAGTGTGTCGCCAGCCTTACTTTCATTCTGAAAGTAACAGAGGGTAGACGCACAAAAAATGTTCTGCGCATACCGCGCGACCCTCGCCGGCCAGTCAAGTCGTGACCACGGGTGCAGCATCGCACCCGAAACGTCGGCAGAAAGTAAGTGGAAGTTTTTATCGCGTGAAGTCCCGAACTTGCATAAAATAACAATATGACTAGTAAATATAATTTTTTAAAAAATGTATTTTTTGTTATGAAGCTTAAATTAAAGTAGGAAGAGTATAAAAGAAGGGAGGGAATAAAAGTAAACAGAGAAAAAGAAGTCATAGCAGTTACTCCACGAAAAATATTGAAGTTCAATCAAATCCACAATTAAATAATCTGTGGTTAAAATGGTAAAGTATACCCCAAACTCCGAGGTGCAAGCTTGGGATGCGACTGGGTTTAACGCATAGCTGACGAGGATGAAGAAATTGAAGTCTCATATCAGGTTCGGTATCGTCATCCAGTCCAGTCTATTGGGGTATTTTGTTTTTGTGGCTGCATAGGTTGAGAATCTGATTTCGCACAAATATGTTGTTGGGAAATGTGTAGAATATATTTAGAGCCATTTTGACAAACGTTGGATATTCATCACGGACTCTGCACAAAATTCGTTGATCGTTAATCTTTTTTAATTTGAACAGAGGCTTTATACTCGTGATCACATTTCTAAAAGATATTCCTTGTTTGACATATTTTCGGGCTATTGCAAGTTGAGTAAAAATTTATTATGAATGTAGTGTTTTGGTATTTTTTTTACCTCTCACGGAACCCCAGCAGCGGTATCGCGGAACCCTAGGGTTCCGCGGAACACACTTTGAGTATAACTGGCCTAGACAACTAGTAGGAGCCCCATAATCTATATATTAAAAATGAACCCTATTTCCCTTGGTCACGACATCACGCGTGAACGGCTGAACCGATTTCGCTAATTCTTTTTTTGTTGTGTTCGTTATTGTTAGGAGAAGGTTCTTATGAAAGAAAAAATGAAGAAAATTGCGCGGAAAATTAGAAAATTTAAGAATACATAACCACCATATAAAATAGCTGATCCGTCATACGCCATGTCTAAATTTTGAATTTGGAATACGAATTGGAAAAAAATGATTTTATTAATCTAATACTGCTGTATGATATTCTTCTATGTTATATGACGTTTGATGTGGAATTGACATAATGCGTGCAAATATCGTCAGAGGGTGATTAGTAGACATTCTTCTGAATTAACAAAATGCCCGTTGCTTGGGCCGCGAAAATATTTATGGTGGCAATTTTATTATTTAGGTCGAAAAATTGATGGTTTATAGTAGTATGAACGCCCTTGAGCGTAGAGGTAGGTATATGGTTGTATGGGTCCCATAGGTATATAGGCGCCGTAGGTGCAAGTATGGCCCCCGGTGACCTTGTGGGAACTAGTAAGTGACTGGTAGGCAATAGGTAGGCTTCGTTAAATGAAATAGATAGGTAAATACAAGGTTGATTTTAATTCACTATTATAACTTTACTTTATAAACAAACTTATTACTTTACACTTTAACTTATTATTATCTCAGTACAGAACTACAAACAGACTTATTGTGATATAATGTACTTGGACGCGGACTTTAAAATAATCTTAATACTGGAAAACGTAATATTAGGACTGCGTGTGCGACAACGAGCGAGCGTGGATTCGCCTTCAGAGACCGTGGCTGACTGGTCGTACGAGCAGTGGCCGGCGGCGGCGTCCGCGCCTTCGGCCGCCCAGCACTGCGCATGCGTGTTGCGCATGCGCGTTGCGCGGCCTCCTACTCGTACGACTCGCTTGTTGCGCGATTAATAAAACTACCTAACGTTTAAGTAGGCACCGCAGGCGCCACATCACCCCCCCCTTGAGCCCGGGCTACGGGCGATAATAAGGGCCATAATGGTCAGGGAAGCGTACCGTACGGCCTGATCGCGTTCTTCTAACGCCGCTGGGATCCTCAGCTTCAGGTGTAGAATTGGTGACGTGTGAACGGTAGAGTGGTGTAGATGTGCTATTTTGTGTTGTCTGAGTACGAGTGTTATTGTCTAGTGTAGTCTGGTTAGTATGCGAGTCACGGAGTATGTAGGCCGGCTTAAGTCTGTCTATTGATACTGTGACTGTTTTATCCCTTAGGAGGAGTTTGAAAGTTTTCTCCCCCCGTTCGAGGACCTTATGTGGTCCGGTGTAAGACGGTTTGAATGACCCGCATGACGCGTTATCCCTTAAGAACACGTGAGATGCCGTCGCGAGGTCCTTAAATATAAATATGGCGCGGTTACAGTGACGCGATGCTTGTGATGGTTGCAAGTTCCTTGCGATCATGCGTAACCTATCCACAAACTCTGTTATGTCCGTAGTGTCATGTGGTTCGGGTTGTAAGAAATCCCCTGGTAGTCTCAATGTCTGACCGTATACTACTTCTGCAGCTGTCGCCTGAATGTCGTCTTTGTAGGCATTGCGTATACCCAGGAGTACCAGTGGGAGAGCATCCACCCAACTGTCGTTCCCGTGACAAGTTATAGCGGCCTTAAGCTGCCTGTGGAACCTTTCGATCATGCCGTTTGCTGCGGGATGGTATGCGGTAGTTTTTCTGTGTTCGAAGCCGGCTATCTCGGACAACTTTTTGAAGAGCGCAGACTCGAATTGCCCCCCACGATCTGTCACAATTTGTGTAGGACAACCGAAACGCGCAATCCATCCATGTAGGAGGGCTCTTGCTACCGTTTCAGCCATGATGTCCTTAATAGGTATTGCCTCTGGCCATCGCGTGAAACGATCGATAGCGGTTAGACAATACCGATATCCTTGGGACAACGGAAGGGGGCCGATTAGGTCAATGTGGATGTGCATAAACCGAGAGCGTGGCAGTTTATATGTACTCAGAGGTGCTGAGACGTGCCGTGTTATTTTGGACTGTTGACACGCTATGCAATTTTTCGCCCATTCTCTGCAGTCTTTCCTTATTTCAGGCCAGACGTACCGCTCAGCAACGAGCTTGGCACTAGCGTTCGCCCCAGGATGGCTGAGAGAATGCAGGCTATCGAAGACTTGTCGTCGAAATGTTCTCGTGACATATGGTCTCGGTGTCTTGCCGCTCTCATCGCAGTACAATTCAGACCTCGATCCCGGCAGTAGAATTTTTTTTAGGTGCAGTGAGGTACTACCGTCCAGCAACTGTTTGAGTTCCAGGTCGGTACTCTGCGAGTTTGCTAACTCGTTCAAGTTGACAGGCTGGACGATCTCCTCAATTCGGGACAAGGCGTCAGCTACGATGTTGTCCTTGCCTGAAATATGCCTGATGTCTGTGGTAAACTGTGAGATGAAATCCAGATGTCTGAATTGTCTTGGTGAGCAATTTTCCTTACGCGTGTGGTACGCGTAACAGAGGGGTTTGTGATCTGTGTAAATTACAAACTCTCTAGCTTCGACCATATGCCTGAAATACTTGATAGCTTCATATACTGCCAGTAATTCTCGATCGTACGGCGAGTATTTCTGTTGTGCAGGGCTCAGCTTGCGGGAGAAAAAAGCTAAGGGCTCCCAAGCATCACTCTTCAGTTGCTGCAGAACTGCCCCTAATGCGGTATCTGAGGCGTCCGTCACAATGGCGAGTTTAGCATCTATGTCCGGGTGTGCCAACATAGTAGCCTGGCAGAGACCGCGCTTGCAAGCCTCGAACGCTTCAGTCTCTTTGGGTGTAAAGCTCACGGGGTGAGAACCTTTCACAGACCCCGCTAGGAGCGCGTTAAGAGGGGCTTGGTGATCTGCGGCACCTGGGATGAAACGCCTGTAAAAGTTTATCATCCCTAGGAACCTCCGGAGTTCACGAACGTTTTTCGGTGGTGTAAAGTTAGCGATAGCGTCAACCTTTTCTGGTAATGGTTTGGTACCTTTTGCAGAGATGCTGTAACCTAAAAACGTTACCTCTGACGCTCCAAACACGCATTTGGATGGGTTAATTACCATCCCATACGTTTGCAACCTAGTAAACACCTCGCGTAAATGATCTTCGTGTATTTTTTTATTTGGGGAGAAAACTAAAAAATCATCTAAGTACCCATAACAAAAATCTAGTCCCCTCAACATCTCGTCTACAAAACGCTGAAACGTCGCCCCCGCGTTCCGCATCCCAAACCCCATGTACGGAAACGAATACAGGCCGAAGGGGGTGGTGATAGCGGTCTTAGGAACATCATCAGGATTGACAGCAATCTGGTTATAAGCGCGAACTAGATCAATAGTTGAGAACACCTGGCAACCGGCGAGATTGTGTGCAAAGTCATGAATGTGACGTATAGGGTAGCTATCGGGGATCGTTCTCGCGTTCAGCATTCGGTAATCCCCGCAAGGTCGCCAACCATTATCTTTCTTGGGTACCAGGTGTAAGGGGGACGCCCAAGGTGAATCGGAGGGTATCGCTATACCGTTTGCAAGCATAGTTTCAAACTCCGCCTTAGCGATTTTTAATTTGTCTGGTGCCAACCGTCGCGGTGTACACGATACGGGTGGCCCAGGTGTAGTGCGTATATAGTGTCTAGTGTTGTGTGTAGGTGTCTTATGAATACCCGACGGGCGTGTAATGTCAGGATACTCGCGCAGTATATCATGATATGTAGAATCACCAATCCTTACCTTAACTGAAGAGACGATGTCAGAAGAAAGGGCAGGCGAAGCCGGAGTCGCGAGCGATGTACCGCCATCAATAAGGCGTTGACCTCGTACGTCCACGATTAAGTTATACCACGATAAAAAATCCACCCCTATTATCGCCTTTGTTACATCAGCAACGATAAACCTCCACTTAAAGTCTCTGCGTAAACCTATGTTTAATTTTAAATGTACATACCCGTAGGTATTTATAACACTGCCATTAGCCGCACACAACTCGTAATCACTTTTACTGTTATTGAATTTCACGAGCGATTTAGGAAAAACACATACGTCACTTCCGGTGTCTACGAGGAATCTGGTTCTAGTCTCCCGATCCGTCACGAACAGGCGACCCGTTGCCCGACAGTCATTGGTCGCCATCACTGACTGCCGGTCGCTTTTCCCGAGAAGTCACACGGTTTTCTGCATTGGGTTGCTTGGTCCCCGAACCTATAGTGGTACCAGCAAACCGGAAACTGGCGATAATTTAACTCCGACCGCGTGGTAGGTGCTCGGTCTCGTGAGAGGCTTCCGTTCCGGTTACGAGCGTGGTCACCGCCTCTATCACGAGACATCCTGTTTACGTTAGCGGCTAGGGCCTGTACCTGCTTAGTTAGCTCTGAAATTTGCACCGCCATTGGATCCGAGCTGCTATTTGAAGGTGAGGTACTCACAGCTGATGTGTACGCTACTTGCGGCCCTGCTACGTCATGAATGGCGTCCGCAAGCTCTGCCAACTCGGCTAGGCTGGCATTTTTTTGCGAAGCGACGATGGCTTGGGTACTGCGGGGCAGGCGTGTGGTCCAAATAGTGCGTAGGAATTCCTCCGGGACGCCTGGCCCTGCCAGGTTAAGCAGATGGCGGTGAAATTGTGAGGGCTTTCGGTCGCCAAGCTCCTCGTGCGTCAGCAGTTGTTTAATTTTGTTCTCACGCGATGCAGACAATCGCCCGATTAACTCCGCTTTGAGCCTCTCATATTTATTTGTTGGGGGAGGGTTAGCGATGATGTCCTCCACTTCGGCCGCGTACTGGGTGTCTAAGTTTCCAACTACGTAGTAGTACTTCGTGTCGTCCGTTTTGATTGTGGCTATAGCAAATTGAGCCTCCATCTGTGCGAACCAAAGCGCAGGTTTTTCAGCGTAGAACGGTGGTACGCGAACGCCGACGCGAAAGGACTCGTGCGGTCCCTCCGTCTTACTGCCACCTACACTAGCTCCCGTTTTCATTTTTTTAACTGACTTGTCTTCCGATTCCATCTCGTTGGTTTTGATCGTCGGGGTCACCACTGTGGGAACTAGTAAGTGACTGGTAGGCAATAGGTAGGCTTCGTTAAATGAAATAGATAGGTAAATACAAGGTTGATTTTAATTCACTATTATAACTTTACTTTATAAACAAACTTATTACTTTACACTTTAACTTATTATTATCTCAGTACAGAACTACAAACAGACTTATTGTGATATAATGTACTTGGACGCGGACTTTAAAATAATCTTAATACTGGAAAACGTAATATTAGGACTGCGTGTGCGACAACGAGCGAGCGTGGATTCGCCTTCAGAGACCGTGGCTGACTGGTCGTACGAGCAGTGGCCGGCGGCGGCGTCCGCGCCTTCGGCCGCCCAGCACTGCGCATGCGTGTTGCGCATGCGCGTTGCGCGGCCTCCTACTCGTACGACTCGCTTGTTGCGCGATTAATAAAACTACCTAACGTTTAAGTAGGCACCGCAGGCGCCACAACCTATTAGTGTCGGGAGCTCCGTGGGCGTATGGGGCCCGAATCGAAATGCTTTCTGTTCCCAAAATAATTAGGAGAATTTGATACAGCTAATTGATTCTAATTTCTAAGGCGAAACGAAGTTTGCCGGGACAGCTAGTCATTAATATAGTACCCATGCATGAGTATCTATCTGCGCGAGAATTATAGATATCACCTGAACGGAAGTCAAAGAAACCGTCCATTCAACGCTAATGTAAGGAAGGTAACCACTTGCAGCCGATAGGCCATGTCATGGCCCCTCCTATTTCTAGACTTTCACATGATAGAGTTATTATTCGCATGATCTTTTAATACCATACAGTAAATTATTAAAACATGAAGGCCTAGCATAAGATTACACTTACTAAAAATAATCCCTGATATGGTCCAAAATATGCTATAGATCCTTTTGAACACGCCCAGAACATATCCAAGCATGCTAATGTGCAGCTACTTGTTTGTGGATGCACTAGTTCCTTACATGGTAACGAAGTTATGTCTCTCCTTCCCAATAACATAAGTTTGCTGATTTCCACCATTTTCACTAAGTAAATAATAAAACACAAACTTTGATTTTAATTATCAGGAAGTTTTCACAGGTCTGTATTTTTGCGTTCTCGTAAAATAATTGAAATAAAACGACTAGTTACTTACTTAAAACAATATTGTTACGTTTCTTAATGATCAAAGTTCAACACAAATTTAAATTTAAAATGGGATAACAAGTACCTATAACAATGGGCAGTTCTTATACAGAATAGTACTTAATTAATAACCATATAGGTATAGATAGAGGTAACCTTTATGTAGACTTCCTAAAGACAAATTTTCATGAGAGGAATCATTAAAAGAGAGATCGCCACTTTTAAAAGTTGACCTTCAATCTGATCAGGAAAAAAAAAATAATATATACACTGACGGACTCATAAACTGCATCAAAGTTCAGGTTTACTCTAAAAGGATTTTTTATAATAAGTATGCAAACTTTTTAGATTAAATTATATAAATATGGAAAGACTGGCTCTTAATCTTAAAAAAAAAATTAAATTTAAAAATAGAACTGCAGTAAAACAAATGAATATAGCCGGGAAAAGAAAATTTACTTGTAGTATCAGATTTGCGTGTTATTTATAGCAAAGTTTTAAATTGATTCTCATTGATTTTTTTTGTTTTGTCAATTGAATTATTGTTACCAGCATAATTGTTGGGTTAGTTTTTTAACACATCGAGAGTTTTTGAACCATAATATGGATACTTCGTCCGAACAAGCGGCACAAATTGTAGCATTGGTGCGGGAGGGCTTGGATCAACGAACGATTGGTAGAAATTTAAATTTAAACCAGTCTACGGTTTCTAGAATATACAGAAGGTTTGTAGAGACAGGTTCTTACAGGAGGAGACGTGGTACAGGCAGAACTCGAGCAACCACAGGTCGTGATGACCGATTTATTGTTATAACTTCCCTGCGAAATCGTTTCCTCACGTCAGTTAACATCAAAACCGAGCTTAATGAAGTGCGTGGAGTAAACGTGTGTGCACGAACAATAAGAAGAAGGTTAAAGGAAGCGGATATCACCCCTTTTAGACCAGCAAATGGTCCAAAGTTGTCTACAGCTCACAGACAAGCTCGCTTAAGATTTGCGCGTCATCACCTGAATTGGACAGAAGAGCAGTGGGCCTCTGTATTGTTCACGGACGAGTGTAGGACATGTTTATATGGTGCAGATGGTCGCAGAAGAGTCTATCGTCGACGTGGGGAGCGATATGCTCAAAGTTGCATTGAGGAGCGTGTTCCTTTTGGAGGCGGTTCATGTATGGTCTGGGGTGGCATATCGATGAACGGGCGAACAGAACTTGTGTTCATAGACATGGTCCGTCAAAACGGTAATAGAGGGGGTTTGACAGCACATCGCTACATAACAGAGATATTAGAAGATCACGTGGTGCCTTACATGGGATTCATAGGCGAAAATTTTACTTTAATGCAGGATAATGCCCGGCCGCATGCAGCTGCACAAGTTCAACATTATTGCGAAGAGGTTGGGATACGTACAATGAATTGGCCAGCACGCAGCCCGGATCTTAATCCCATCGAGCATGTTTGGAACAATTTAAAAAGAGCTGTATATGCGAGAAACCCTTCGCCCACGACAGTGGCAGCACTAAGAACAGCACTTTCAGAAGAATGGGACAATATTCCGCAAGATCTTTTAAAAACCCTTATAAAATCTATGCGGAACCGATTAGAATCCGTAATAAGGGCACGTGGGGGTAATACACCTTATTAAAACACAAATAAACCCTTGCATAAAGTTTGTGTCTATTGTTAAAACCAATTTTTTAATTAAACCAATTTTTCTTAAATTTCTGTTTTTTCTTCAAAAAAAGTCTTAAGGTCCTTTCCAGTACATAAACTTAAACTTAAAGATATGACCCTACGCTGTTTTAAAGTTCACGAACCAATCTAGAGGTTTCAATTTAAATCTGTATAGAAAGTATGCATACTTGGTTAAAATATTTATTTCAAAGTCGTCTATTACTTTGATGCAGTTTATGAGTCCGTCAGTGTATATATATATATATATTCCTATCTCCATCCTGTATATATACTTCGATGGTGTTGTGATCCTGGTGCTGGTGAAATACTCCTCATTGTGCACTTTGGGCAGCGGAAGTTATTATGCCTTATTTTTTTTTTGTAAACATGGCAGGAGCCTACATTTTCGATTAGGTTTTAATTTCTCAACGTCTCCCTCTAATTAGGTAGTAGAATACCTTTCTTCCTGCGGAATTTCTCTTGGACAGCTACCCAGTGGGGGCAGTTATCTGACTCGAACCGACTAAAACCGCATGCCATCCCAGGTCTTCCGATACTGCGGCTACGGCGTTAACTTCGGACTGACCCAGGGCCCAGGGCTATCTGCTATTTCAAGATGCCCCCCTCAGGTGTGAAGACCACGGACCCTATCTTGCACTCTGAAGCACAGAATAAACAATATACTACTAAAAGCTATATTATCTATGGTACTGCTAACCGGGAGGCCGGAGGCTCGTGGCAAGCTTCTTCTAGGGTGACAGAATTCTTACTGTAGGGGAGTAGGGGGTAATGGGAGCCAGTGGGTAATGGGATCCAGTCTTATTTAGGTATAATTGTACACTGTAGATGCGTCTAGCGGCTACGAAAGTGAAAGGGGTGCGGGCCGGGTACGCGCGAGCGGCCGCATCGCTCCTCAGTGCCGTTCATACCTTATAGATCGAACGCACGTCGGTTTTAAGCAGATTTATTGTAATTTTTGTCGATCTTCGAGGACGAAATGTAAGTACTTGTGCCATTGTCTCTTAAATTTTATCCTGTATAGCGTATAAAGTGATGGTTAAATATTGTATTGAAAGTGATAATTCTTTGTAAATATCTTATAGTGTTTCTAAAATATTGTCGAAATTCGAAAACGACCATTTGGGGTAGTGGGAACCAACTGGCTCTCATTACCCCACTGGTGGCTCCAATTACACTAAATCAAATAATAAATAAAAAAATATTTCAGATGCCGTGGAACCGCAATAGAACTACGGAAAAAGCTAACTGGAGTCTGGACATTCTTGATAAAGCAATCAAGAGGGTAACTGATGATAGAATTTCTCTTCATAAAGCAGCTGAGAAACGACCCTTCTATCCCACCTAGTTTTGACTCTGTTCTTTCAATTGTGTCTCCACAACCATCATGCTCCCGAGAAGTTCGCAAACGAACCAATAAACAGCATTCGCTCATAATTACTGCAACTTCTAATAAGGCTGTTCTTGAAGAAAAGAAGAAAAAACGAGTCGATGAAAGAAAACAAAATACCTAATAAAAAGGGAAAATCTAGAGAGAAGAAGAAAAAAGTTCTTAAAAAACCTGTTGAAAAGGGAAAGAAAGTTCTATTCAAAGATGACACCAGCTCTTCCGATGAACCGGATAGTGATTCAATTATCTGCGACGATACTAGCAGTGACTACGTTAAAGAAGATTCAAATATATGTATGATTTGGTGCGAATCTGGGAAATCTAATGAGCTCTGGTACAGATGCAGAGCCTGTGGTAATTGGACACATGCTCAATGCTCCGGTTGCGATTCTGCCAAAGATTTTATTTGTGATTTTTGCACTTGTCGTTAATTATTTTTCTTATGTTAAGTTTAACAGTAATTTTGCATGTTGCCAAAGGTATTTTAATTATTTTTCATGGATAAATAGCATTAGCTTATATGCCTTTATTATTTTTATAGTTTAAAGTTTATGTTTTTATGTTTTAGTACATGTAAATGTAGTCTGGCTACTATTGCCCCAATGGTTATCATTACCCCATCCACTGGTTCCTATTACCTCAACCATCGGGCAATGGGAGCCAAAACTACTTTTTTAAAAAAATATGATAATTGAAAAAGTTTTGTTTAGATTGGTTCCTTGATTACGAGAACTTAAGGCTGATTAGTTAAAGTGTTCAAACTACCAAAAATTATAATAAAATGTTCATTCAGACAAAAGTAATTAAACTTATTCCTTAAGTGGTTTCCATTCCCCCCCACTCCGGGGAGTAGGGGGTAATGGGAGCCAGTGGGTAATGGGATCCAGTCTTATTTAGGTATAATTGTACACTGTAGATGCGTCTAGCGGCTACGAAAGTGAAAGGGGTGCGGGCCGGGTACGCGCGAGCGGCCGCATCGCTCCTCAGTGCCGTTCATACCTTATAGATCGAACGCACGTCGGTTTTAAGCAGATTTATTGTAATTTTTGTCGATCTTCGAGGACGAAATGTAAGTACTTGTGCCATTGTCTCTTAAATTTTATCCTGTATAGCGTATAAAGTGATGGTTAAATATTGTATTGAAAGTGATAATTCTTTGTAAATATCTTATAGTGTTTCTAAAATATTGTCGAAATTCGAAAACGACCATTTGGGGTAGTGGGAACCAACTGGCTCTCATTACCCCACTGGTGGCTCCAATTACACTAAATCAAATAATAAATAAAAAAATATTTCAGATGCCGTGGAACCGCAATAGAACTACGGAAAAAGCTAACTGGAGTCTGGACATTCTTGATAAAGCAATCAAGAGGGTAACTGATGATAGAATTTCTCTTCATAAAGCAGCTGAGAAACGACCCTTCTATCCCACCTAGTTTTGACTCTGTTCTTTCAATTGTGTCTCCACAACCATCATGCTCCCGAGAAGTTCGCAAACGAACCAATAAACAGCATTCGCTCATAATTACTGCAACTTCTAATAAGGCTGTTCTTGAAGAAAAGAAGAAAAAACGAGTCGATGAAAGAAAACAAAATACCTAATAAAAAGGGAAAATCTAGAGAGAAGAAGAAAAAAGTTCTTAAAAAACCTGTTGAAAAGGGAAAGAAAGTTCTATTCAAAGATGACACCAGCTCTTCCGATGAACCGGATAGTGATTCAATTATCTGCGACGATACTAGCAGTGACTACGTTGAAGAAGATTCAAATATATGTATGATTTGGTGCGAATCTGGGAAATCTAATGAGCTCTGGTACAGATGCAGAGCCTGTGGTAATTGGACACATGCTCAATGCTCCGGTTGCGATTCTGCCAAAGATTTTATTTGTGATTTTTGCACTTGTCGTTAATTATTTTTCTTATGTTAAGTTTAACAGTAATTTTGCATGTTGCCAAAGGTATTTTAATTATTTTTCATGGATAAATAGCATTAGCTTATATGCCTTTATTATTTTTATAGTTTAAAGTTTATGTTTTTATGTTTTAGTACATGTAAATGTAGTCTGGCTACTATTGCCCCAATGGTTATCATTACCCCATCCACTGGTTCCTATTACCTCAACCATCGGGCAATGGGAGCCAAAACTACTTTTTTAAAAAAATATGATAATTGAAAAAGTTTTGTTTAGATTGGTTCCTTGATTACGAGAACTTAAGGCTGATTAGTTAAAGTGTTCAAACTACCAAAAATTATAATAAAATGTTCATTCAGACAAAAGTAATTAAACTTATTCCTTAAGTGGTTTCCATTCCCCCCCACTCCGGGGAGTAGGGGGTAATGGGAGCCAGTGGGTAATGGGATCCAGTCTTATTTAGGTATAATTGTACACTGTAGATGCGTCTAGCGGCTACGAAAGTGAAAGGGGTGCGGGCCGGGTACGCGCGAGCGGCCGCATCGCTCCTCAGTGCCGTTCATACCTTATAGATCGAACGCACGTCGGTTTTAAGCAGATTTATTGTAATTTTTGTCGATCTTCGAGGACGAAATGTAAGTACTTGTGCCATTGTCTCTTAAATTTTATCCTGTATAGCGTATAAAGTGATGGTTAAATATTGTATTGAAAGTGATAATTCTTTGTAAATATCTTATAGTGTTTCTAAAATATTGTCGAAATTCGAAAACGACCATTTGGGGTAGTGGGAACCAACTGGCTCTCATTACCCCACTGGTGGCTCCAATTACACTAAATCAAATAATAAATAAAAAAATATTTCAGATGCCGTGGAACCGCAATAGAACTACGGAAAAAGCTAACTGGAGTCTGGACATTCTTGATAAAGCAATCAAGAGGGTAACTGATGATAGAATTTCTCTTCATAAAGCAGCTGAGAAACGACCCTTCTATCCCACCTAGTTTTGACTCTGTTCTTTCAATTGTGTCTCCACAACCATCATGCTCCCGAGAAGTTCGCAAACGAACCAATAAACAGCATTCGCTCATAATTACTGCAACTTCTAATAAGGCTGTTCTTGAAGAAAAGAAGAAAAAACGAGTCGATGAAAGAAAACAAAATACCTAATAAAAAGGGAAAATCTAGAGAGAAGAAGAAAAAAGTTCTTAAAAAACCTGTTGAAAAGGGAAAGAAAGTTCTATTCAAAGATGACACCAGCTCTTCCGATGAACCGGATAGTGATTCAATTATCTGCGACGATACTAGCAGTGACTACGTTGAAGAAGATTCAAATATATGTATGATTTGGTGCGAATCTGGGAAATCTAATGAGCTCTGGTACAGATGCAGAGCCTGTGGTAATTGGACACATGCTCAATGCTCCGGTTGCGATTCTGCCAAAGATTTTATTTGTGATTTTTGCACTTGTCGTTAATTATTTTTCTTATGTTAAGTTTAACAGTAATTTTGCATGTTGCCAAAGGTATTTTAATTATTTTTCATGGATAAATAGCATTAGCTTATATGCCTTTATTATTTTTATAGTTTAAAGTTTATGTTTTTATGTTTTAGTACATGTAAATGTAGTCTGGCTACTATTGCCCCAATGGTTATCATTACCCCATCCACTGGTTCCTATTACCTCAACCATCGGGCAATGGGAGCCAAAACTACTTTTTTAAAAAAATATGATAATTGAAAAAGTTTTGTTTAGATTGGTTCCTTGATTACGAGAACTTAAGGCTGATTAGTTAAAGTGTTCAAACTACCAAAAATTATAATAAAATGTTCATTCAGACAAAAGTAATTAAACTTATTCCTTAAGTGGTTTCCATTCCCCCCCACTCCCCTACCTACTCCAGGCCTAACCAGTGGAGTAGGTACAGTACGGTGCAAAATTGTTACAGGGATTCACTGTTTCTTTTACCTTTCGGTTGACGGGACAACGAACCTACTGTCTTCCACATGGCTAAGATGTATCCATCTATCAAGAACAGGTTGCTCTCGAAGGGTAGATACTACTATTTTCAAAGAAGAATACCTATTACTTTTATATTGACATCTCTTTAATAAATAACAAATAAATATTCCACAACATTGCACACAACGATATCTAGACCCATGGCAAGCATAGCTTAACTAACTTGTGTTATGAAATCTAGAATGCGGATAAACATTAGATACCTATATATTTTTTTGTAAATACTTACTTACTTAGGTACTTTAATACACCCAGACCAATGCAAATAGCCATATTCATGCAAACAAATATTTGCACTGAGCGGGAATCCAACCCGCGCCTCCTGCGTAGCAGTTGCATTCACTACCGCCACGCCACGACGGCTTTCAGAGGCAGTCAGGCTCTATAAGTATAATATGGTAAGGAGTCTTTTGGGAAAGGAGAGAAGGTTGTATAGAGCACAGTGGAGGAGGATATAAGGTTGTGGAGGTCAATGGCAGTCGCTTCAAGAAAAACTATCGATATCAGCATCACAGTTATACTGAGCGCCGACCTCATCTAAGTTGGGGAAAAGGCTCAGAAAAAAAACAGTTCAAAAATATTTATCAATAGTTAGGTACTTGGGAAAAAATTTAGGTATTTTGAAACATTTTTTATCTTTACTATTATCTATTCTGTGCCTTTAGGTAGGTACCTACTAACTAAACAGTAAATACTAAGTACATATCCATATGCAGGCGGAGCCGCGGGCAACAGCTAAGTAAATAGTTAGTTTATTAAATGAACAAAGAATTAGGGTTCCGCACAATAAACTAATAAAAGATATATTTTATGATAATCCATATCCATACTAATATTATAAATGCGAAAATAACTCCTATCTGTCTGTATGTTACGCTTTCACGCCTAAACCACTGAACCGATTTTGATAAAATTTGGTATAGGGGTATATTAGACCATGAGAAAGGACATAGGCTATGTTTGGTCGCGATAACCGACATCCACGCGAGCGGAGTCGCGGACAAAAGCTAGTATGAAATATTTATACCTATCCACGCGGACAAAGCCGCGGGCACAGCCATTAATGGTTAAGTACTTACTTATAATAGGTAATATTATACCTAAAGTTCACATTATCAGGTGGCGCAAGTTGTAAAGAAAGACGCATCAATTGCTAACAATTAGTAGGTGGTTAAGTAGTAGCGAAGTCATTAACAACAAAAGATAAAAATTAATTTTATTGGTCATATTACCTATTTCCTGTTTTTTTTTTTCACGGAACCTACACAATTACCGTTAAGTGTTAAAAAAGTGCATATACTTTTAGAAAATATAGATTAACTGGTAACTGGACATATTCCTGTCAGAGGACCCAAAATGCTACAATTTTAACCCCCCATATGTATGGCCGAAAATTAATAATTTTCAAAATAATTTAGTTTTTGATTTTTTAATACCACTGGCATGCCACAACCACTGCAAAAAGGGGCGTTAACTTTTAGACTTTAATGGTGTCAGTTCATTAGTGTGGACGGGTTTTTGTCACGCGGACAATGTCACAGGCTACTGACACGCCTCTATCCATACCGAACACTCAAAGGAAATGTCATACACGGAACAAACGTCAAGACAATGTACGGTGTTACGATGTACTGTTCGACGCTGATTTGTGTACTGTCACGGATCAAAGTTACGTGTCACGTTGTGATCCGTCGGAGTCGGATTTTTTCAAAGCATGTTTGGTGTTGTCTGCTTCACAAATGACGTCCACACTGCATTAATGACACGCGTAGCAGCCACGCAGACACGCATTGATATTGACACGAGGTGCGTAGTGGATCACGTCTTCCTTCAGTCCCAGGCCCTTTAGGCGGGGCGTGAAAAGGCATCTAATGAGGCCGTCAAGCTGAGTGCCACCACTGTTAACATGGTACATGTTTGCGATGGTGACCCTCTCTCCGAGACTTTGCCTTTAGCTTAACATCAGGCGAGGTGAAGTAAAATTGACGTGTCCTAAATAAAAAAAAAACGTCGTGACTTGTCTCGGTACGTCGTCAATTCATTAATAATATATTTATACTCTGTATAGGTACTTTCAGAGTTTTTGGGGTCGCTGATTGCGAATATATCATCCATTTAGCGATCCGAGATGGCGGACACGAAATTTTCAACAAAATCGATATAGGAATCGGTTTCAGGGTTTTTGGGGTCACTGATTGCGGATATATCATCCATTTGGCGATCCAAGATGGCGGACTCGAATTTTTCACTAAAATCGATATGGGTATCGTTTTCAGGGTTTTTGGGCACACTAATTACGAATATATCATCCATTTAGCGATCCAAGATGGCGGACTCGCAATTTTCACTAAAATTGATATGGGTATCGTTTTCAGGGTTTTTGGGGTTGCTGATTACGAAGATATCATCCACTTACCGATCCAAAACGGCGGACTCGACATTTTCACCAAAATCTATATGGGTATAGTTTTCGGGGTTTTTGGGGTTGCTGATTACGAATATACTATTCATTTAGCGATCCGAGATGACTGGATGGATAATATATTCGTAATTAGCAATCCCGAAAACTTCGAAAACTATACCTTTATTGACTTTGTAGGATAATTCTAGTTCGTCATCTTAGATGGCTAAATGAATGAAATATTCTCGTAATTTAATTAACAATTCCAAAAACCTCGTTAACCGCACCCGTATTGACTTTGTTGAAAAATTCGAGTCCGCCATCTTGGATCTCTAAATGGATGATATATTCGCAATCAGTAACCCCGAAAACTTCAAAAACGATACCCATATTGACTTTTTTAGAAATTTCTCGTGCGCCATTTTGGATCGCAAATGGATGATAATATTCGTAATTAGTCACCACGAAAACCTCCATATTGATGTTGTTGAAAATTTCACTTCCGCCATCTTTGATCATCGTTAAAATGGTCGTCAATAGGTACCGATATCAAACAATTGCTGGCAGGCAATCGTACGATGAGAAACGATCGACTCCCAATGATCGTGTGTAGCCGCAAAACTGATAGCAGGGCAGGGAATGGCCGGTAGGCCAAAATCACTTTCGTGTGGCGCTGTCGGCCTAAGATTGCAGACCGCCCGATACTATCTGAAACAGCAGGCGGACTGATCGTGAATGGGCTCCTTAAGAATAGGTATATCAGCAATTTAGCGAACCCGACGATTAGCGAAATTTCAAAAACGCTAATATAAATAACTTGCTGATGCCCGCGGCTCCGCTCGCATGGATGTCACCTATTGGGACTTTTAGTTATATGTCCGGTAGTACTCAACCAATTATAATTAAACAAACGTAATATTGGCGTCCCGCCTCCCGCCTCCCGCCTCCCGCCTTTTTCACGGGTTTTTTTTTATCGTGCGAAAAATCCCCACGGATACCACCCCACGGAGCCGGTGGAGGCGGTTATGTCGGACTCGAACCGACTAAAACGCACGCCGTCTTGGGTCCTTGGTTGCCGGAGGTGAGATTGCCAAAAGCATATCTCTCGCACCCCGGCAGACCCAGGACCATCTCTATCGAGATGGCCCCCTTCGGGTTGTGGGGACCACAAAATTCAAAATTCAAAATTCAAAAATAATTTATTTTGCATAGACCATTAAATCGGCACTTACAAAACGTCAACATAAAGTAAATATTAAATACTAACTAATACTAGTAAATGGACCACCGGTTCGAAACGCGGCCCAGACCTGAGAAGACTCCGGCAAGAAACTCAGCGGGCTTTTTTTTTGGTCTATTTACAAAACATTTACTTAGCCTAAAACTTATGGTCTAGATACAATGTTTTGCTTGAGTAGCACAGCAGAGCGAACAGCTCATTTCCAAGCTTGTTTATCATTTAAATATTCTTGGATTTTATAATAGCCTTTCTGGCACAGTTTGCTCTTTACTGTATTTTTAAATTTATTAACAGGTAAATCTCTGATTTCATTAGGAAGCTTGTTAAAAAAAAGTTGCCCTGGAAAGAATTACTTATTTTATGGAGTCTGCTATGACAAACTACAAGATTGCTTTTATTTCTAGTATTTATATTGTGCCTGTCACAAAGTCTTGGAAATTTTGCAATATTTTTCCTGACATACATTAAGTTTTCGAAAATGTATTGTGACACTACGGTTAGAATATTCATCTCTTTAAACTTATCTCGGAGGGAGACTCTTGGGCCCAAATTATAAATAGCTCGCACAGCCCGCTTTTGCAAGACAAATATCGTGTTTAAATCTGCGGAATAACCCCAAAGGAGAATTTAGAATTAGCTCATAATACTATGAAAATAGCT
Organism: Eilema sororculum; assembly: GCA_914829495.1. Lineage (NCBI taxonomy): Eukaryota > Metazoa > Arthropoda > Insecta > Lepidoptera > Erebidae > Eilema > Eilema sororculum. The sequence continues at coordinate 5,260,045 of OU618545.1, read as the reverse complement.
GAAATAAACTATTCTAGCCGTATCCACATCTGTTAAAGTCCTAATCTTCTTTACAGCATAGGAAGCTGAGCTTAATCTACTAGCTATTTTTTTCTATATGTGAACCCCACTGAAGTTTAGCGTCAATACTCAAACCTAAGAACACTGTCGATTCCGCAACGCTCAACAATTGTCCATTGAGTTGTACATTGGTTTCTACCTGTGCAACATTAGGCAGAGTAAATTTAATACATTTAGTTTTATTCTCATTAAGGCAAAGATTATTTATATTAAACCAATGGACCACTCTTTTGATTGCACCATTCACTTCGTCATAATTACCGTGTTGCCTTTTAATTTTGAAAATTAACGAAGTATCGTCAGCAAATAAAATAATACTATTATTTTCCCTTACATAGTAGGGAAGGTCATTTATGTAAATTAGAAATAAAAATGGTCCAAGTATCGAACCCTGCGGAACGCCCAACGAAACCACAGATCCTGCTGAACATGTACCGTTAACATCGACCCTCTGAATTCTATTGTTCAAATATGAAGTCAGAAGCTCGAGAGCCTTGTTCCTTATTCCGTAATGTTCTAATTTCCTGACTAATGTGTCATGGTGAACGCAATCGAAGGCCTTGGATAGATCTCAGAAGACACCTAGAGCATCATGCTTATCCTCCCAGGCTTCGTAAATACAATTTAACAGTTCTACACCAGCATCAGTAGTCGAACGTCCCTTAGTAAACCCAAACTGTTTATCATGAAACAATTTGTTTTCACCAAAATGGGTCAGCAACTGTCCTAGAATTAGTTTCTCAAATACTTTACTCAAGGTCGGCAACACAGAAACGGGTCGGAAATTCGAAGGATCTGTGGCGCTGCCGGCCTTCAACAAAGGTATGACTTTGCTATATTTCATTAAATCAGGAAATATACCGCTGTTGACACAGTCATTAAACACAGTTGCTAGATGGGGAGCAATGACATCAATTATACTTGCCACAGTTTTGACTGATAATCCCCATAGATCCGCGGTCTTTTTAACATCAATTGTTTTAAACGCTTTAACGATGTCCTTGCTATTAACAACCGTGAATACGAACGTGTTCTGACACCTGTTTGTTGATTCTACAAGCAATGCCTCAGCGGAAATGGAAGACGACTGAAGAGTTTTGGTTGTAGTGGAAGCTATATTTGCGAAGAAATGTTCAAACTCTGTCGCAACCTCCAAATCCTCCGTGACATGGCGATCCTCTATTTTTAAATGGAAATCTCTTACAGTTGATGAAGATTTCCCACATTCGGAATTTATTATATTCCAAGTAGTCTTAAATTTATTAACAGAATTGGTTATTTTCTTCCTAATGAAGTTTGATTTCGCAAAGGAACAGGCTCGCTTAAATACTTTTGAGTAATTTTTAACATAGTTCTGAAAAGTAGGGTTGAAATTGTATGACTTTTCAGAATACAGCTCATACAATCTCCTCCTGCTCCTATAAATCCCCGATGTTGCCCAGTCACTGAATACAGGGCGGCCGCCAACCGATAATGTTTTTGAGGTAAAAATTCTCCCAAACTCAGTATCGATCAGGTTGGTTAATTCTGCGTAAGATTCTTCTACATAAGTGTACAAGGGCAAATCAGGTATTTTACTCACAATACTTTCCCTGAAAGCGTCTAAACGATACTGGTTAATCGGTACAAATTTAATTTGTTTTTTAACATTTTTACAATTATTTCTTTCAATGGTGATTAATTGGCCACGGTGATCCGAGTGTACAGCAAACAGCAGCAAAGCAGTAGCAGTGCAGCAATACAGCAGTGTCCCCATCTAGCCCCGGTTACGGGGAGGCGCACTTTGCGCCGCCGCCGCGGCCTGCTTCTGCTAGGGTGACAGGCGGCTCCACCGGTCACCCCCAGGCCAGCGCTCATGGAGGACGGAGGTCGTTCTGCGACCTCCGACGTCCGGTTCGTCTTCGCTCTGCGCGGGCTTCCCGGGCCCGGAGTCTGGTCCGGACCCGACCGGCCGCCTCCTTCTCGAGCATTACTTGCTCGCAGAAGGAGACAGCCGCACCCCAAGCGTTCGCGCATCTTACCATCGCTGTGAGCAACGTGGCGAGTGTGAGGACTCCCACCCCCAGAGCCGCCACTAGGGCCCGCCTCGGCGTGTCCCACGCCGGGCACTCGGTCAGCGTGTGCAGCTCCGTGTCCTCGCTCGCATCACAGTGATGGCACTCGGACGTTGGCTCCTTCCGGATCCGACACAGGTAACTCCCGAAACACCCGTGTCCGGTGATCACCTGCGTCAGCCGGTACGAGAGGCTGCCGTGTGGCCTCTCTAGCCACTCCTCCATGATGGGTCTTACCGCCGCTATTACGGCGTGCCCTGCGCTTGGTCGCCCAAGTCGTAGCTCCCATTCCGCTACCATGTCCCTGTGGAGCTGAGACCTCACGGCCCGAATTTCATCAGGCTCGGGTTCCCGTCCCTGCTCCCGCGCCTCCTTTCGATACCGATATAGCATCGAAAGGGCTCTCGCATCCAGGTTCTACGGTAGGGATCCGGCAAGGAGACTCGCCGCCTCCAGAGATATTGTGCGGTACCCCCTAATGGCCCTGCTGGCCATTGCACGCTGCGGCCCACGCAGCAGACGCGCATTGTGGACCGTCAGGGTGTCCGCCCATATTGGGCACCCATATAGGGCCATAGACCGCACGACTCCCGCGTAGAGTCTCCTGCAGGAGTCATCCGGCCCCCTCATGTTGGGCAGCAGCCGCCCCAAGGCGGCAGCTGTGTCCTTCAATTTAGGGGCCAGTCTTCGGAGATGCTCCCCGAAGTTCCACCGGTCGTCGAGAACGAGTCCCAGATATTTCATCTGGGGCTTGATGGCGATGGAAATGTCTCCCACTATGAGGCTGGAATCCTCTGGTGGGACGCGCCGAGGCCCATGAAAGAACATGGCCTCGGTTTTATGCAGAGCCACCTCGAGACCCAGCCGCCGGATCCGCTCCACGACTTGGGCAACCGCGGTCGTGGCCTTCAGGGTCGCTTCGCGGAATGTAGACCCGCACGCTGTCACCAGCGTGTCGTCCGCATAACACGACGGTGTCACGGGTCGAGCCGTTCACCCGTCCGCACTTAGCGTACATGTACTGTAGCGATGTCACGTTGTCCGTGTCACAAGTGTGGACGCACCATTAGGGAATGAAGTTAAAGTCCAAAATTAAATGGCTGTTTACAGATATGATGAAAAAGTGTAATAAAACTCTTTTCATTTAATTTTGGACTTTATAGATATTTGGAAATGGTTGTGGTATGACAGTAGTTTTGCTTTAGTAGAATCGAGAGCCTGGTTGACAAATCGGAGACCCAAGGAAAGGAGACTGAAATGATTACATACAATCTTGGGCCTAGTTGTAAGAAGATGAAAGTGGTGTCAATTAATAGCTTATATATTATCAACCTTTCACTGAAAATTCTGCGGATTTTGTCAATCTGACACAGTCTGAACAGAGATATTAGAGATTATGTAAAAGTGAGGTTATGTTAAAATCTTTAACTAACAGCTGATTCCTGAAGTGCAAAATGTGTTCTTTTGCACTATAGTTAATATATTTACTAGAAAATGTTTGAAAAATCATATGAATGAACGTCAACAACTTCAAGCGATAGGTAGGTAACAGGTAAGGAGATAGGGAAAGGATGTCTAAAATAAAATAAAAAATCATTTAATATAATGTTTTATTCGCCTTCTGTTAAACACATTTTACATTTTAAACCTGCCAGGATGGTAGCTGGTTAGATAAGGTTATAGTTATTTACTTACAGACTGAGGTGCAAGCCGAATTGCCGAATCACTGACAGAATTGTTTCATCGTGTAAGGGCCGTCGGCCCAGTGTATTGCAATGACCAGTGGATACCCCACAATTCACACAGTAATCCATAGTTTCAATAATATCCAATCCACAAGCCGGCGGTAAAATCCTAAATAACAATTCCAAGTCAAACGTGTGAGCGATCTTCGGTGTCCAAGGTGAAAGCAAGGGTCGTACAAGGTAGGCAGGGTCAGAATCCGTAAAATACAAAGCAGTTGTCGTAAAAAATTATGAATAATCGGGAAAGCACTCAGAACGCATCGGAAAACACGAAACGAGTGAGCAAACAAAAACAGTCAGCAACTGTCTAGTGTCAATGTTAGTCAGCTGTCATGTCAGTGACACAGACTACAAATATAAGAGAGATTTGAATCGATATGAAATCGATAATCATTAATATTGGTTTCTCAGTAAATAATTGATATTTGATTTAATAATATGACTGTAATTATATGCACTATATTGCATGTAAGTATATATAGTGCATTTAATTACTTTGAGTTAATTATTTACTGCCAATGATATTACATATAAAAAAGAGGCAGATGGGTAAATCCGCAGAAATTCACATAAGGCAAACATTTACTAATAATAAAATAAATATCATTGCTGTAGTTTATATTTTCATTACATGTCTTTTCTTGTTTGTTTTTACGTAAGATGCTACTATTTATAATATTATAGAACCATTATTTTTTATTTTATATTGATAAACACGCACCAAACGTCATCACCATTCGCAGTAAAACATCGATTTATGTACTTTGTAATTCATTTCACAAAAAGTGACCAACATAATTATCGTGTTTTTTAACTTTATTTGAAAATAAATATTTTATAGAATAACATAATAAATCATGAAGTCGTTTGACAATACGTAAGATATATAAAAAAATAAAAATAATATTGTCACGGAAATTCGTCAACACCGTTGCAGTACCGTCAAAGTTTGATTTCTCGAACGTCTCAGAGCTACGCTATGATGAGAGCCCCCCGCCTGCTTTCCTCAGTTGCCCTACGACATCTGAGCGGAACGCACGTCAAATTCACCCACGCGCGAGTAGCAGAAATTACGATTTAAGTGAGCTTGTGGGGCTTTGTCAAATATTTACGTCATCACCATTGAACGAGTAAATCAGGTAAGCGTCAATATTACATCTTTTTCAATTATCTAAGCTTTTTAGTTATAGGTACAATACCCTAAAAATGGCCGGTGTTTTTCTTCGTAGTCTGTTATTTAGTAAATAATTACATATAAAGTCGCAAACGTCATAACCATCATCATCATTACCATTTAATCTGTGTTAATGGTAATGACAATATGTAAACGGCAATGACTAATACTGTTTTTTTTGTCTTGTAATTTCTGGCTGTAATTACATACTTTTTTAAATTAATTTATGTTCTGTGTTTATTTAAGTCTTAGAAACCGATGCAACTGTATGTATGAACAAGTAATTAGGTAGTGTGAGCATGCACATGATATATTTTACCTAAAAATGGGTGGATCACTGATAGAATTAAGAAATAATTTCAAATTTTATTTATTTTTTATTTTTTTTGTACTCATTGCTGCCAATCAAATCTCCACCTTTGCTCTTCAAATAACCTTCACTTTTAGATTCTTTAAACGTTTTTATTATGATTCTTATGATTGTTTAAAAACTACTTCTTCAAAATATGATTTAGTCTTTTAAGTCCCATTTTTCTCGGTTATCAATAATAATTACTTCTCCACTAAATTTTACTGTATCATATAGATTAACTATATGTTCTTTGTCACTGATTTGCTGTATGGAAGCATAGTATTTGAAGTTATAAGTTTTTTCATACTCTCTATATAACTTCATATCGTATGAATCTTCACACAAAGCAAAGCATTCTCCACCTCGCTGTGTAGCCAATATAGTATTAAACTCTTCTAATAGATTTTGGAAATGTTTGGAAGGCCAGTTATGACGATTAGTGTCTATGTGTAAGACATAATATTCAAGCTTCATTTTCGTTATGTACCTAAAACAAATTGAATATGGTATTAAAATAAATCAAACACTATGAGTACCTATAACACAATAATGAATTAAACTAGAATAATTTGACTGTACTTACCGTTATAATCTTTTATCATACCTACGCGTATTTTGATTTGGTTAACTTGTTTAATAAAAAGAGATAGGTTAGAGATAGAAACGTTGTGTACGTGTGGAAGTTAAACTGTAACTGGGTTGACTAAATGACACATGTGATGTAAGCTTGGGTGGAGGGTATCATAATGTGGCCGGTAACTATAATTGGTGAATATTTTCATATGGCAAATTGTGTCGTATTGAATGTTAAATGGTTTAATCGATGAAAAGGTTTTAATATAAAATAGGTTTAAGCGTACAAGTTAAAAATAAAATTGGAGGTATAATTTTACATTGTAGTTAAAATTTATATAAATATAGCGAACTAAATTTTATTTACTTTTTAGATCAGTCATGGATAGAAAAAAGAAATCAAAGGCAAATGACCGGTTAGAAAAGCAAAAAATTGCAAGAAGAAAAAGATATTTTGAAATCAAAGAAGACCCAATTCTGTATGCATTAGAAAAGGAAAAAGAAAGAAAGAGATATCAAAGAAGAAAGGATGAAAAGAAGATTAAAAGTGTGAGTGAAGAATCTCTTCGCGATCAACGGGAAAAACGAAAAAAATGGCGCGAAGCTTCCAAAAAATACAGGAAAAATAAGAAAGATCAGTCTACAAAAAAAACGGAGGTTCCTGAAGTAGTGATAATTGATGCAGCAATAAATAAAAGCAACGAAAAAGAAACAAAAGTCGAAGATCCGTTAAAATTAAATAAACCGCTAGAAGCTGATGTAAAAATTTGAAAAATAAGATATATAGAACTAAAGAAAAGAAAATACCTTATAAATATAATTAAGAAGCTGAAAAAAGAGAACAATAAATTAAAATTTAAGCTTAAAATGTGTAGAAGAGCTAACTCTAATACAGAAAAAGGTAAAAAAGTGTCAGCAGAGACAGTTAAAAAAGTGGTAAATAAAAAAAAGAGCAAAGAGGAAACTCGATTTCGGCAGTTAATAAAAAAAGTGCGCGAATTTTATCTTGATGACTTGAACAGCACAGTGGGAGCAGGAAAAAAAGAATACATAACTAGGTTAAAAATACAAAAGCAAAAGCGTTACATGACAAGTACACAGAAAATATTGCATCAAAAATTCATGACAAAGTCTTAATTAAAAGTTAGCTATAGCTTTTTTTGTAAGCATAGACCGTTCTGGGTCTTGACACCTAAAAGTACTCAAAGAGACACATGCAAGTGCATCGTTCACGAAAATGTAGATCTCTTGATTAAATCACTGAAGACATCATCTATAATAGATGAGCCAGACGGTGATGCTTTAATTAAGAGTATGTGTTGTTCTTTTTATGAAGAGAAATGTCTGAGACGAGAATGTAAAATCTGCGAAAATAAGTTTATACAATTCAAAGAATTTTCTGATGATCAAGATATTACGTACTATAAATGGATGCGCGTGAGAGTATCTATCAAGACAAAGAAAGGCCAAAAAGTTACAACAATTATGAAAAAAGAAGAGGTAATAGGAAAGCCACGAGAAGTAATCAATGCTCTCAGCGAAAGTATACCACCATTTTTTAAACATGTTTTTAGATGTTTTAATCAATACACCACTATGAAGAAATTAAAGGATTCTATGCCTGTAAACTGTGCGGTTATTCACGCAGACTTTTCTGAAAATTATGGATTAAAATTTAACACAGAAGTACAGTCCATGCATTTTGGTGGAAGTAGATAAGAAGTTACTCTACACACCGCTATAATTTACAGTTTTGATTTTGAAATTAGTGCAATAAAGCCAAAATCAATTTGTACGACAAGTTCTTGCTTAAGACACGACGCTCCGGCAGTTTGGGCACATTTTATTCCTTTGATCCAAAAAACAATCCACGATAATCCATTTGTAGACACTTTACACATTCAAACAGATTCTCCGACTTCCCAATATAGAAATAAATACATATTCTATATGATTCCACTTATAAATAAAGAATTCCAACAACTAACATCAATAACGTGGAACTATACCGAGGCTGGACACGGGAAAGGCGCTGCTGATGGTGTAGGGGGGACAATAAAGAGAACAGTTGATTCCTGTGTAAATCATGGTACTGATATAGGCAGTTATGATAAATTCATGAGTGTATGCCGAGACAACGTTACAAATGTTACTATGATTGATGTACCCGAGGAAAGTATCACTGAAAGAGAGAAAAAAATACCAAAGAAATTGCAGTCCTTCAGAGGAACTCTAGAAGTTCATCAAGTGTTATGGAAGAAAGGAATTTCTAATTTAACATTCCGTAATGCAAGCTGTTTTGAATGTGATTGCGGTATCATATGCGCCCATGGGAAACACCTTGGTTTTATGCCTATACCACAAACTTTGAGTTTGTCTTGCATTCCCGACACTCCAGCGATCCCTCTAACAGCTACAAAGAGTAATTATAGAAAAGAAGTATTCACAAATATTACGAATTCTATAGCGATGTCCAACACAAACGTTGAAAATATTTGTGTCGCTGGTCCATCTAATATTAGAATTTTAGCAAATAAGAGAATTCTATTGAAAAAAAATGAAAAATAAAAAGGCTAGTGAGTGTGGTTTAGTGATTTTGATCTCAATTGTATTTTTTATTCTGAAAGATTAGATATTTATGTAAGTAGCTAAAGTTTTTAGTAGTATTAGTTAATGTCTTAATTTCCTATTAATTATACTTAATCAAAAATCATGTTCCAAAAAAGTTTTAAGAAGTGGTATAATTGTTAAGTTTTTTAATATTACCTACCTATTATTTATTAGACGGTAAACACGGTAATCATTTTTTTTTTTTCAGAAAATTTATACCTACTATGTAACAATTGTTGATTTGTGATATTTTATTATGATTATATAGAAGTTCAAAACAAAAAAAAAATAATTTATTCTCTTTCCTCATTCCCAATTACATATCATCATTACCAATTAAGAAAAGTCATTACCATGTTACAGACGTCATCACCATTTAAGTGAAGTAACTTTGAAAGTCGATATCTTCTGATTCGCTTGTTCAATTTTAGTGCCTTTTGAAGATTTGTAAAGTTAATTTAAATGAAATTCAAATCGTGCACTTTGGCACGCATTTCCGAGCAATTTTAAAAAAAATTGTAAAACAATTTGAAAGAATCTAAACGACGGATTTACCCAGATATGTTATTAAAGTGCGCCTGGTGAAGACGCGAAAACGTCCCAATTGGGACGTATCGCATTTAGTATATGTCTGGCAAACGCCGAGTTGTCACGTATGTAAGCGCATAATAAAATTGCAACAAAAATGCCATCGCGTTTCTTAAAAAGTGTACAAATTACGATATTAAATTAATAAAACACGAGGGATCTCCTATCACATGTAAGTACATACAATATTACCGATTTATCAGTGTATTTCATTAAAATTGGTTTAATAATATTTTTAAAATAATGGCGGCAGAGAAAAAAGACAGAAACACTTTTTGATATAGGTAAGTAGGACAAGGACACAACAACACTGCTTGCATAGATTATCAGTACAGATGCGACATAGGGTAATTTTCACTTTACTGCCTAGGTACTAAAGTAATAATTGACATGTTGTTCAGTTTTATTTGTTATTTTAAATTCAGTGACAAAATTTTTAGCCGATTATTTATTTGTTTTCCTTTAAATGATTGTAATAACCTAACTTTTTTTTCAAGGTTTCCGACTAATGAAGTTCGACTTCAAGAGTGGATTGCAATTGTTAGGGAACAACGAAATGAGTTTGACTGGACACCTTCAAAAAGCAGCAGAATTTGTAGCAATCACTTTGAAGCCACTGAGAGATATACTTCGAAATAAGATCGAACATTGCTGAGGAAGAATATAAATAATTGACAAATATACCACTGTTCGGCTTCATTCTGCTCATAAAAATAATCCCGATATAAAAAACATTCTAAGAGGCAGAAAAGAAATAAATTAAATTAATTTGTAGGCGTTTAATTTTAGATTATAACGTCATTGCGTCACTGTGGTTATATTTTCGAGAAGTTTCTTTATTATCATCTTTTTTAGTTGTTATCATTTTCCGAAGTAAATAATGACGTATTATTTTTTCATCGAATTTCACTTTTTGCCTACCAAAGAAATATCCCTTCTGTTCAACAAAATCATAATCTATGCTAAAAAGCCATACTAGAACGAACGAGACGATTGCAGTCCGAATCATTCCGAATTATAGCCATCTTTTTTACCCACGTGCTTATCCCATCTTTCATACTACTTTAACGCTACTTGTCAACTATTGTGCACTGACACATTGCTGGATCAGATTTGAGGAGTCAGTTACTATGTACGTAACATATCTTGTATAAAATATCATTGTTTACTGCAAATGTTTTAGTGTAATCGATTACTCGATTGATAATCTCACGAAAACTATTTTCTCATATTTCTCCGCTTCCAGATTGAGAATTGAGGTGATTTTTCATATTCTAAGATAGAAAAATATGACTAATTTTTTAGATCATATCTCAACTTATTACATTTGGGCCCACCATTTTCCATCTCCTTTAAAAATTAGGTAAATATCTGGTAAAATCTGGTTACGTATCATAATACCGAAATTCAAAATCCCGAATTTCAAAATACCGAACTTAAAAATTTCGTTTTCAAAATCCCGAATGTACAAAATACCGAAGTACGATATACGAAAGTTCAAAATCCGGAAGTTCAGAATACCGAAAGCTAGATTTTGTTTAGAAGATTTTGTTGTAATAACAGAAGTAAACCTAACACAAAGGGTATGGCGGAGATCGTACATGTACCCTTCTAAACTATATGTATCCATGTCGGAATAGATCCGGATTAATTAGGTTAGAATGCTAAGACGGGAGTTTCGTGTTTATTTTTTTTGTAACCAACAAAACCACCAAAAAATCTAATATTCCAAATTTTAACATCAAGATTTTGTATTTCGAGATTTTGTTTCGGTATTTTCAATATTCAGTAAAACGAAGATTCGTGATTTTGAATTTCGGTCTTTCGGACGTCGGTTTTATGAAATTCAGTATAATGAGTTTCGGGATTATGATATGTAACCCGGAGAGTGTTTTACTATTAATACCTAGAATGAAGACTTGATCCTAGATTAATACTTATTAACGATATAGGTAGGTACCTACCTGAATCAAATATTTTTTCTTGTTTTATAATTGAAGTAATTGGGTGGGCCCCTAAGTAGTATTAGCCCAGGGCCCAAGGAAAATGTAAAGTTGTATAAAATTAAAATATTACTAATTAGTGGGAAAGCGCCTACTAATTGTGAGTCATTATTTTTAATAGATGATAGTCAGTTTGCTAAGCTAAGCGATATAGGCGCTTCCCTAAACCAAGGTATTCGTATCTATGTATGTCATGTACCCTATGTAGAATGTGTAGAAATTGAGTTTTATATTATGTATTATTATTTTATTTTATCACCACTGAGGTGCAATTTTTTAAACTTCTCTACCAGTTAAGTACCCAGCAAAGCAACTATTAATCGACGTCCAAACATAAAGTTGGGTTTGGGAGTCAGGGATCGTTTTACTTTATTTAAGGGATTTACATTTATTATCTGTTGTGAATTTTTGCAAGAATTGGTAGATATTTCTCAGTTAGTAACTAAGTATTTAGCATAAAGTTGTTTAAAAAGTGAAATTTCAGTGGTATAATATGTAATTTACTGAATAAATTACTTAATAATATTGTACCTAATCATATAAACAAGTTATATTTTGCAAGTTCCGTATAGAAACATTCTTCTCATTTATTTAAGAAACACATTTGCGACTTTTTTGTATTAAAACTTCGCGCCGATTCAAAACTTTCTCTATGGTCGCCACAACACACTCTGGAAGTTCTAGAATTTACCGCTAATGTCGACTGTCGCTGCAGTCGGTAAATGGACGTTTGATGTGGTTGTTTGTCAAGAGTGTCCTATTGTGTTTACAGTGATTTATTTTCCATTACTATAATCCTAATTGAAGTAAAAGGTTTTAAGGAGTAGATGAAGGTGTGTATGAGCCGGTTGTACAGTTATTTCTTTGATTAAGTCGCCTTCACTGTGTATAACGAATTGGCGCTTGAGGAGTCAACTGTGGAACAAGTCGATCCATCTCTTTGATGTCAGCTGTACACAAAGATGCTACGCATTTACATAGTAATCGTGGAAATAATGAATTAAATCAGTATTTTTTCCAGGAAATAGGTAATGTTTCGTTATTGAATGCCTAATGAAAATGTAATTTACCCATATTCTGTAGGTGAATCCACCGTACTACGGAGGTTATGGACTTGTGTTGTCCTTATTTTTCCAAAGAAGATAATTTATCAGAAAAAGTTGTTTTATCACACCTAATGACCCCTCGCGGTGTTATTAAGGTACATTTTAACACTTTATACCTCTTTAGTGTAAAGATTCGTGACCATATGTATCAAAACAATCATATCAGTGTTTACGTAGATAAGTATGAAATATGGTTTGTTATAACAGAAGTATTGGTCAACATCTCGTATAAATCATTGCAATTTTGGTTTTCGCACATTGTTGGTAACATCTGCAGTCATTCAGTGTAGTAGTTAATTCATTTTTGGTACTGTAATTTGTTGTATCATACTTCTTATTGAAGGACAGTAAAAATAGTATTAAAATCTTGAAGTATATCAAGAATTTAGTTTTATTGTACTTGGCATATTTTTCCGGAATTATATTCTGATTGGAACCACTGTAATATTTTGTTGACAGATAAAAAATTGATGAATTTTTTTTTTTTAATATTCTAACTCAAATAGAATACAAACTTCTATACTATACTTCTGGCCGTTCATTGTGTACTGATTCAGTCGTAAGTAACATAAGTAACATAAGTATTCATGATTTGAATTATGAGTAATATAGCAAATCCATTCATTGTTGTAACACAATGATGAAGGCACAGAAACGGTAAACTCCACCAAATCCAATACACAGACCAAAAGGCTGTGTTTCTAAGTATATACCTTTATATTGAAACAGAAAGAAAAATGAAAAAAAAAAAAAGAATATTTAAAACTGTCTTTGGATCCGAGTAGAATGGATTAGAAATTGACCTACTTACATTGAAAACAATGGTTGTTAAAGATGTTGAGGCCAATACAATGTTACATTTCAGAATCCATTTCAATGTTTTTATTTGTCATCAATTTTGGGTAGATAGTTTTGAAATGCTTACAAAGGTATATTCGGGTCAATTGTTTCACATTTGATATGTTACTTTACCATTGTGATAATAGGGAACCTTTTACAATAAACCTTGACAAAACAGTATTTGCTAGTACATAATATAGAGTTTTCTACTATTATCTTAAATTAATATTTACTTATACATAGTTAGTTTAATTGTTATAGTAAAACTTTATTAGCTAAACTTATTACTATAATGTCAACCTTGTGCAGTATACTGTACTATTAGTATAATTATCTTATAAGTATTTGATCTGTCAGATTGTTAGATGAGTCTGTAATATGAATTAGAATAATATAATACACCTACCCTATTTAATAGATAAAAAACAGGAATTTGCAGTACCTACCGAGTTCTATATTCATATCACTTTACAAAACATACGACTAAGAAAATGGTTATACCAACCAACTATTTAACCATTTCATTTGGCTATATTTCAGAAGTAAATACTCATAGTTGTCTGATCTCAGTTGCTATCTTGGTGTACCTGGGTCAGCCGAGGTGCCGAGGATATGTCGAAGACAACCTCACCTCCGGCCTAGTACCACGACTCTCAGTCGGCGTGCGGTTTTAGTCGGTTCGAGCCTGACATAACCTCATTTTCCGGCTCCGGAAAAAAAAGCTATGATGAAATCCAACCTTAATCCAGTGAGATTTTGGTGTAAAGAAGGGATATATTTACTCTTAAGCCTCCAAAACATATCATTTAATTACCAAGAAATTTACAAGAAAATCATAATATTAAATTCTGCTTAGCTACCTAATAATTAGGTACAGTTAGCATGTAAAAACATTTTACTGACACCTAACGCAATAGGTTTTTGTGACATACATGCGTCCATCCCGTGGGTTGAACGCTGCTTTGAGGGTAAGAACCCATCTGAGAGCGCTACTGCCGTCGCCGGTGAGATCGGTCTAGGTATGGAATACTATATCCCATACACCGATGTCACCGGAGTCCGCGGAGCGCGTCCGTGGTTCGGGCGCGAGTGCGCGGAGGCTGTTGAGCATAAACAGTTTGCGTACCGCGCCTGGGTGCGGGCGCGCGCCACGCGCGATCCCAACGTGGGTCACTTCAAGGCGGCGTACAACAGAGCCACAAAGGTCTGCAAGAGGGCATGCGTTAGAGCGGATGCCCAGCGCATAGCACGGCTGGGCCAAGAGCTAGTGGCGCATCCCACGGGTAGCCGTGGCTACTGGCAACTGGCCAAAGCCGTGCAAGCCAACTTCTGCCAGCCCTCGCTGCCCCCGCTGAGCAATCCCGATGGATCTCTGGCCCATGAGCCGCAAGAGAAAGCAAATTTGCTGGTCAATCTCTTCGCGGCCAACTCCCGAGTCGATGATTGTGGTATGCAACCACGGACAATGCCCACTGGTGACCACGCAATGCCTGATATACGTATCAGGCAACGCGATGTCCGTGCAGTACTGCAATCACGCGATGTCCGGAAAGCCAGTGGTCCTGATGGTATTCCAGCGGTCGTACTTAAAAAATGTGCAGCGGAGTTATCTCCTATGCTAACGCGACTGTACCGACTGTCCTACAGTTCGGGTACAGTGCCTTCGGCTTGGAAGGAGGCGAATGTCCAGCCGATCCCCAAGAAGGGGGATCGCTCGGACCCAGCCAACTATCGACCCATAGCCGTCACCTCAGTGCTGTGCAAGGTGTTCGAGCACATAATTAACACACAGCTCATGCGCCACCTAGAGGATCACTCCTTGCTTAGTGACCGGCAATACGGTTTCAGACCGAAACGGTCAACGGGTGATCTTCTGGCGTACATGACCCACCTTTGGGGTGAGGCTATGGAGAAGCACGGTGAGTCACTGGCAATTAGTCTTGACATCGCCAAAGCTTTCGATAGGGTATGGCACAAATCGCTTCTTTCCAAGCTACCAGCCTTCGGCCTGCCTCCTAGACTGTGTGACTGGGTTGCAAGCTTCCTGCAGGGGCGCCGTATTCGCGTCCTTTGTGATGGACGAGCTTCGGAGTTCTTGCAGGTAAATGCTGGCGTGCCGCAGGGTTCCGTCTTATCTCCCACTCTCTTTCTTCTGCATATCAATGACATGCTCTGTAACGGAAACATTCACTGCTATGCAGACGACAGCACCTTACACGGGAGTTATTACGCACATCCTGCGGCCAAGCAGTCTGATATCGCGGAAAAAAGGCAGCTTCTTGTCACTGAGCTGGACCGGATCCTGGACCACATTTCTCAATGGGGCGCTAGGAACCTGGTCGAGTTCAATGCCAAGAAGACCCAGGCATGTGCGTTTACAGCAAAGGTATCTCCTTTCCTTCCCCTTCCCACTCTTCAGAGCACACCACTGCCACTGCAGGATCACCTCACTATCCTCGGTATGGATGTTCGCTGCAAACTGAATAACAAAAACTATATCGAGAGTATCATCAAATCAGCCTCGCGTAAACTCGGAGTCCTGAACAGAGTGAGACGTTTTTTCACGCCGGAGCAGCGGTGTCTTCTATATAAGACCCAAATTCGTTCCTGCGTGGAATACTGCTCACATCTCTGGGACGGCTCCGCAAAGTACTTATTAGATGCTCTCGACAGGTTGCAGCGACGGGCGGTCCGCATTATTGGGGATCCTGAGGTCACGAACACCCTCGAGCCTTTGCAGATGCGTAGAGATGTTGCGTCTTTGGCAGTTTTCTACCGTCTCTACCATGGTGAATGTTCTGACGAGCTCTTCCAATTAGTCCCACCCTCCCCTTTCCTTCACAGGACGACACGTGCAGGGCTAAGATGTCATCCATTTACGGTGCAGAGTATACCTCCTAGAACCAAGCGTTTCAGTGATTCATTCCTATGCCGCACCACTAAGGCCTGGAATTCCCTGCCAGTTCACGTGTTTCCTTCTTCCTACAGTCCTGGGTCCTTTAAGCGGGGCGTGAAAAGGCATCTAATGAGGCCGTCAAGCTGAGTGCCACCACTGTTAACATGGTAAATGTTTACGATGGTGACCCTCTTTCCGAGACTTTGCCTTTAGCTTAACATCAGGCGAGGTGAAGTCAAATTGACGAGTCCTGTATAAAAAAAAAAAAAAAAAAAAAATACTTTTACTGAACATATTGGTGCCAATTCTGTTGTGTTTAAACTAACTAAAATACACTAAAAATCTCTAAAATTTATTATACACCCAGATTGCATAGTCTTTTCGTAGAAAAAGATTATTATAGTGTTTGCCCGATTCCGGTCAACGCAGACAGATTTTGGCCGGACGGTACATGGCCGCAAGGCAAACGAATACTCAATTAGTCGGCCGGCCGACAATGCAAGCAATTTTCGACCTTATTGACATCACATAAAACAGAGTATTTTTTCGTATATTCGTGATCTGCGGCATCTATTTATGCGAAATGATATGTAATTAGGAAAATGTTGTTAAGGTCTAAAATAGTTTTCTGTTTTGAGTAGTCCTTCAAGTTCGTCAAAAGTCGGTTCGAGTTCCACATAACGTGCCCACCTAACGATTTAGCTATCGAAACTGTGTCTAAAATCTTTTCTTATGAAACGACTATACAATCTGGGTGTATAATACCATTTTAGAGATTTTTAGCGTATTTTAGTTAGTTTTGACAACACAGAATTGGCACCATTGTCTTTTAAAAATGCTTGAAATCTAACAATATAATGTAAATTGTAAGAGTATACAAGTTTAAAATACTTGGTATTTTCAAATTATTTAGACTGCACAGAGTATGAAGCAATAATGGTCAACCAAGAAATTTCTATGCTACTCTTTCAAGTATTGTTATTTCAATTTGTTAAAAAAAATTGAATGTGATAGAAGAAAACAATAATAATTGCCTATGACTATAAGTAGCCTGCATTGCCGGGGCTGTCTTACCATCGCTCCCAAGCTCTGGGGGAGGCCCTCTACAGCTAGGTTACTAGCAGAAGAAAACGATGATTATAATTGCCCATGACAATAGTAGCCCACCTTGCCGGGTCTGTCTTGCCATCATTCCCAAGCTCTGGGGGAGGTAAGAAGTGTGATGAAGGAATAATAATAAGTTATTGATTTCTATAACATTTATACAACATATAAAATTAGTAGTATTAGAAGTTGTATGTCAAAAAAGTGCTTTGGCACTCGTACTAAGTGAACCCTGTACCACAAGTGCCATACAAAAGACAAAGTGATGTACTAAAGTATTATTATTCCAGGTGACAGAATGTCTCGCAACAAAGACAAGCATGAGGGCGCTAGCGGGCGCACCTACCACATCATGTCGGAAGCCGAGCGGGCGTCCGGTCGCCGCGGTGGTTGGACCACGCTTGAGGTGATTATTTTATCTTTATAATATGTATTATAATATTGACTGGAAACCATCTAGCTAGAACAAAAATCGAAGAGGTCATGTAGTACATGTGCATGCCCACTGCCCACCAATTAACCAATAGAAGGACTGATTTTTGAGAATATAATCTATGGTTGTTTAATTGGGGTGCCTCATCCCTCGCACAGCATACAATCAAAAAATGCTTTCTGTGTAGCTACATTTACATTACATTTACTGCCAGCCGGACAGGTGATCTGCCCTCTTGCGTCTTTTTCATTACACCCATTTCCCATTTCTTTGTAGCTAGAGTAGATTTTGAAGTTATTTACTGGTTATTATACCCATTCACTATTGTTGGGAACACCATACAATGTTTTCTAGATTACTAAGATCTAGATCTTCATTATATGAAGGGAATGCTATTATGGTGCCAAGACATGCTGCACTGCTGGCAACAATGATTTTATGGTTGGTTCTTGGGTACACATACTAAAAATGTGTGTATAAATTTAATCTTAAATGGTAAGGACTTATTATTACCAAGTATGAAATCTAAAACCAGATAATTTTGATAAAAAAAGAAGATGTACTGCAAAAGTTAATATTTTCTTTATTTTAATTCATGACTCAAACACTGTAATTTTGTTTGAGTCATCAATTACATATAACTTTTGTACAAAGGTACAAAAAAATTAAACAATAATTGTGAGAATTAGTTAATAAGGTTACTGCCTTTTTTAATAAATGTTATACCTGCACTGGTTTAAAAAAAATGTATTTTCAGTATTGTAATTTTTTAATAACTCTTCAATTTTTGATTAAGTTTTATATGGCATTTTTTAGTCCAATATACCACATTGACAGTTTACGTTTGATGAGGTAATTGGTATTATAATTAGGCATTATGCAATGCAAAAATTATATTCCAAATTTCAAATATTTCAATAGCATGCACTGGTAAAAAATAGTTCATCTTGTTTTTCTTTTTTGTTTTATTTTTTCTTTTATACTTCACTGACATCAAAATTGTAATTATGTCCAACTAACTACGAGGGGAAGACTCTGCCTACTGCAACACAGTTTCAACTAGCGCAGGGGCCAGCGAATCCTTAATAACTTGTTCAACAGTTTAAATATCAATAAAAATAACTAATATTAAACAAAAAAAATAAAAATAAATAATCATCAAACAATTCACCTATCGCAGTCCACCGATAACTCAAATTCATGTAACATGTCCTATATAAAAAAAAGAATTTTTACAAGAAACTTTACTGAAAAAATATTCCATTAATGTATATTTTTGTTTGATAATTCCAGGTAACAGGAGGTGTGCGCGCTCTAGCGCCCCAACTGTTCCAACTGACGCACCTCACAGCGCTATACCTTAACGACAACTCGCTGCAGCGCATACCACCCGACATCAACCAGCTTGTCAACCTCCATACGCTTGATATATCAAACAATAAACTGAGATCACTGCCTGCCGAGCTAGGAGACCTAATACAGTTAAGGTGAATATATATTAATTATATCATCATTAGATAAATAAGTCAGGATAAATTTAGCTAGCCACATCTAGACTCAAAATAAGTAGAAATTATATTTGAATGAAATTTTATAACATTTACTAGCTTTTGCCCGCGACTTCGTCCGCGTTGACTTCAGCATAGAAAGGTATAGGACACACTGCTCTTGTTCCCGTGACCCAGATACAGTTCCTTAAAGTTTCTGTGAGCCTGGTACTTCATGCAAATGTACCAGAGTCACAGAAATACTGATCCTGTGACTGGGACCCACAGGAACCTATACCCGGGTTAAAATTAAAGATCGTTGGGGATGAAAAGTATCCTATGCCCATCTCCTGGTTCTAAGCTACATCCCCACCAATTTTCAGCCAAATCGGTACAGCCGTTCTCGAGTTAAAAAGTGTAACCAACACGACTTTCTTTTATATAGATTATTATGCTAACTTCAAAATTTGATTACGTCAGGATAAATGAACTGCTCAGGTGAGGCTTGAGATGATTGGATGTAATGAGAAGGGAAATTTGAATTGATTCAGGTGTGGCTCAGTAGCTCAGTTGGAAGAGCATTCCCAGAGAAAGGTTGTGGGTTCAAGCCTCATCTTAATTTCAGAGATTATATTTTGAGTTCTAGAATGCAGTTGAACATTTTTTTTCACACAATAAACCGATGCAATACACCTATTTATGTACTAGCTATTGCCCGCATTGATTTTGCTGCGTTGCAGCGCAAATATCTTCACAAACTTTCACGTTTATAATAATAGTACTGCACTAAGCAGCTATCAAATATGCGACATCTAACGTAGCAGTGGAACTGTCTATCGCGTACTGTCACGCTACAGAGGTCTTTATTTAGTCGATATGTAATGTTAAAATTGCCTGAAACAAATAGGCGAAAACGAGTTAAGTAGTTCAAGTATATCAGCTCATGATGATGATGGAAAAATATAGTCGAGTCGAGCGGAACTTGTAAACGATTCGTTGATCCTTCTTGATAGAACTTGATCTTAAACATTTTAAATAATGTCAAGAAATGCTTTACAAGTTTTAATACACAAATTACATATGAATTTTTAAGCATACGCCTCGCCTGTCCAACAGCAATCACGACCAAAATATAAGCGCCCGTAGCTGTTGGCAATACTAGATAAAATTTTCAACTGGTGTTGCCAACTACGAGGGTCAAACTGAAAGTTCTTAGAAAATCAAAAACTGATTACATTAGCCAGTTATTAGTTTTATTATATCTTTTCAAAATATTGTCCATTCACGTCAATACACCGCTGCATGCGATGGAACCACTGGGAAAAGCACTTTGCCCACTCGTCCTTAGGGGTCTCTTCAATGGCATCGCGATACGCAGCCACCGCTTCTTCAGCATTCATAAACCGCTTTCCTTTAAGTATTTCTTTAATTTTTGGAAATAAATAAAAATCACAAGGCGCGAGGTCCGGACTATACAGCGGGTGACCCAGTAATTCAACGTTTGATGTCGCCAAATAGTCGATCGTTCGCTTGGCGGTGTGCGACGAGGCGTTGTCGTGGTGAAGGAGGATCCTACTGCGAGGTCGTTTCTCTCGAACTTTTTCCAAGACAAGTGGCAAACAATTGGTAGTGTACTATTCTGCAGAAACTGTTTTTTGATCCTCTAACACAATTTTTGCGAAATGACCTATCCTTCCAAAGAACGAGGCCACCATTTTTTTCCCGCACTTCGATCTCTCTTCACTTCAGTTGGCAACTCCTCGAAAGGAAACACCCACTGAGCAGATTGTCTTTTGGTTTCAGGATCATAACAGTAAATCCAGCTTTCGTCACCTGTTAGTATGTCGAACACAGCATTAGTCACCTCCGTTAAATCTTTCAATCATTTTACGGCACCAATCCACACGATGGAGTTTTTGAGCCTCAGTCAGATTATAAGGTATCCATCGGGCGCAAAGCTTCCTGACCGCTAAATGTTCGTGGAGGATTTTGTGCGCTTGACTCATACCGATGCCTAAGCTTGTCCGAATCTGCTGATAGGTCACTCTTTTGTCAGTCTCTGTCATACGCCGCACAACACAGATGTTATTTTCAGTCGTCGCCGTAGAAGGCCGTCCCTCACGTAAATCATCAGTGAGATTAGTGCGACCACGTTTAAACTCATTAAACCAGTTGTAAACAGTCGCACGAGATGGGGCTTCATCGTGAAAGGCCAATCGTAGTCTATCATAACTTTCTTGTTGACTTAAATGACATCGAAAGTCATAAAAAATCATTGCACGAAAATTTTCTCGTGTTAAGTTCATGTTAACGTGACACAGACAATTTTCAATTTGCCGCCAAATCGTAAAACAAATGATAAATGAATGAAATATATACTCAGTAATATTGGCAAAGAGTTCTATTTTCAAATTTTACCTTTTTTCTCTCGCTTCGTTGGCTTTACTTTAGAGAGGTTTCTTTTTTATAAATTCACGCTTTACACAAAGTAGAAACTTTCATAAAAGTTTCATCCATCCATCCTCTTTTCGGGTTCACTCTTTCTGTTCTGTAATTTGAGTGTTGAATAGCAGATAAATTGTTACATCTTATTTTGAAGATTTCATTTCCTTTCTCTATCTTAGTCACTACATCGTCCATTATATCACAATGTTCCCTGGTTTTATTCCCAGCAATTGTGCTATGTCTACACACTTCATGTAAGGATAACCTACTAACAATCAAAGTTTTATTACACACTAGCCGACGCGCCCCGGCTTTGCCTATGGCATATCTTGAACGCCTTTGGCAACTTTCTAAATGATTCTCTACGTAAGAACCGTCCTCGTACTGCAAGGAATATTCTAAAAAAATTATAAGCGAAATCGGTTCAGCTGTTCTCGAGACTTGCGCTTAGCAAAACATTTAGCGATTCTGTTTCATATTATAGATTATAATGCCAAACCCATTAAAGGAACGGTTAATATCTTTTTCCTATTATTTATTATAAATTTAAATAATTTTTAACATTCACACCATACCTACCGGTAACTTGATATTGATGGGTCCCTACGTATAAGAGCGAAAGTGCTACTTTCGTCTTTATTCTTTATTACAATTTCTATAATATTTTTTGTCGATATTGAGAAAGTTTTATATTATATTATTATTCCACTATGTTAAAGAGTATGTATAGCTTAGAATTCTACGTCTTTTTAAACTGTTTTATTGAGGAAATATTTAAAGAAATATGCTCCACAAATTGACTAAGTGCAATCTTGATCTCAAATCAGACATGTTTATGTATAAATAAAATTTAAATGAATTTATTCATATAAATATATCTATTTATATATATATTATCTATAATTATGTATAATATATAATATACATATATATTATACATAATGCTATTTATACATGCAAGTGTTCTTCAAATTCTAACATGTTGACATATTATTTACATTTTTAATTATTAAATAAAACAGCGTTATGTAAACTATAATAAAATAATATTTTTTTAGGCCTAGGTTAATGGGCCTATTAATTATTTAAAAAATGTGTGAATTTATCAAAAATTCAAAATAGATTCCTCTGTCATATTACATTCAGATATGCGCAGCCTGGAATTTGTTTACTCTATCTCTCGAACCCGCAGTCTTTCCCTTACAGGGGGAATGCCTTGACCAATTCAGCTATAGTTAGCATACATAATGCTGTAAAAATTCATACTCTATCTCTTTCTTTCAATTTGGCTTATTTTAGTTTTTATGGAAACGACTGCTGGTCGTTTTTCGAAATGGCCAGGTCATGAGTACCGACATCTGTACCCCGTGCCAAATGGATTGAGAATAAAGTTCGTTGACCGAGCTGACCTTGCGCCTATTTTGGACCGGTTATTTAGGGGTTGTAAACATTTTTCACTCTGTAGCGAAACCGACTGCAGCGCCACGTGGCGCCCGCTTAAACCTTTTATTTTTGTTACACAAGTATAAATAACTAAATAAATAAATATTCCACAACATTCCATACAGCGCTATACCCATGGTAAGCATAGCTTAACTAGCCTGTGTTATGGAATCTAGAATGCGGATAAACTTACTTAGATACTTTTTTAAACCTTTTTTTTGGTTACACAAATATAAATAACTAAATAAATAAATATTCCACAACAATCTACACAACGCTATCTAGACCCATGGCAAGCATAGCTTAACTAGCTTGTGTTACATACTTCGATACATTTTTTTTTGGTAAATACATACATATTATACATAGGAAACACCTAGACCAATATAAATAGCCATATTCATACATACAAATATTTGCACTGAGCGGGAATCGAACCCGCGCCTCCTGCGTGGCAGTCGCGTTCACTACCGCCACACCACGGAGGCTATCACTACTAAAATACGATAGACTACTGCAAACTTCGTTCTCCATCTGGTATGTCTTATAGCATGTATGTATGAAAACGTATATGATAGTAAAAAAAGCGAAAGGTGTATGCCAGGATCGTAGCAAATGGAAATATGTTATCTCTGTCTACCCCTATGGGAAAGGCGTGACTTTCTATATGTATGACCTCCTAACCCTGAGGGGAAGCCTGCGCCAGAGCCTCGTCCGTTAAACAGCAGATGTTTGGCTAGCAGGTGAGATTTGCTTGGCCAGGTGGTCGGCCACACTTGCGCTAGCACTGCTCTAATTCCATTTTGATAGTTGCTAGTTTTTGGGGAGGGTCCCACCAGTGGTCTACAAGTATACTAATCTTTCGCATTGCACTGGACGCAATCGACGTTGTGTGAATCTATGTGAAATACTTTCGCGCTTACGTGCATCGTGGTGGCAAACATACGAAATTATGTGTATCGATATGGCTCTTTTTCGCACTAACGTGTGTCGTACAGTAGGGTTGCAGTATATCGTCGGTAGCTTAGTGGTTAAGGAGTCGGCCATACGATCGAGAGGTCCTGGGTTCGAATC
Organism: Eilema sororculum; assembly: GCA_914829495.1. Classification (NCBI taxonomy): domain Eukaryota; kingdom Metazoa; phylum Arthropoda; class Insecta; order Lepidoptera; family Erebidae; genus Eilema; species Eilema sororculum. Next base: position 5,236,058 of record OU618545.1, on the reverse strand, counting down.
CTGGCCACTACACTACCGATGTGAACCCACTCCTAGTACAGGCAATTTAGCTTAGTTGGAGGGGTTAGAGGGAATATTAGTAACTTCGGTTCTAATATTCTTTAAAAAAAACGAAATTTAGTATAACAGTCATATTTGTTTGCTTTTAGGCGACTGGTTATATTGAATGAATACTTTTTTATTAGCCATAGGGATGTGTTCTTCTGCTAGCATACAAATAGTATCTAATCTGCTGATATATATACTTACACCTATTATACAATTTGCCCCGTATGACCGATAAGGCGATAGTGAGAGCTAACATTATAATTATGTATAATAATTGGACTTAACCTTTATGACCACATCATCCGAGCGCTAATCCCGTTTACATCAAAAGCTTGCCTTTTGCAGCCCAGGACACGTTCTCCTACTAATCAGTATACATGATTAGGATTTTCTCGACTTGTACGGGACGGGAGCGATTCTCTGAACCCTTAACCCCGACAGGAAAGCCGGCGCCAGAGCTTCGTCTATCCATCAGGATGTGTTTACTGGCTTGCCAAAGATCCCAATAGAGCCTAGCCCTTCTTCTTCTTCGTGTCAATGGCTCATCAATCTCTTAAATTATGTCGGCCCAATACCTGGCTACGGTCACAGCATTGTCTGTTGCCCTGCACAGGTGCGCGATGGTACAGGTGAGAGGGCACAATGGGCAAGAGAGCAAGTGTGGCATTTTCTGGCCTAGCCCTTATACACCCCATGCTTCTTTTCTGCAAATATATTTGTTGTAGTAAAGAAATCCATGGTTGACCTTAAGTTTTTTTAATCAATGATCAACCATCCGTTCTTGTTTGATGGTTATTTTAAAATTAAATATAATAATTAAAAGTACACATAGGTACTAACCTATTTTGTGCCTAACCTTTCAATTGTCGGTGATAAAAAAAAACTATAAAATTTCATATTTAATTATTTTTTCATATTTTATTTTTTTAATCTATTTTTTTATAACATAATAAAATAACAAGGTAATGACGTCATATAGTGCTATAATCTAATTATTGCTATGCCTTGTTGGGTAGGATCATTAAAAAAAAGATAAAAAGGGTATATTCTGAACGAATGTAATTTTCACAGTTTTTTATCATTTTTTAGATATTATTTAATAGCTCTGTTGTACTATTTATTTTAACAATAGTAAACTAAGTGACATTTAACTGACAAATGATTGATTACTGATCATTAACAACATAGAGAATATTGGTAATTTGTACAGTAAGCTTCAGAGAAAAGGGACCCCCCTTGATAATGAAATGAAAGCATTGAAGTTTTTTGATGCGTTACGTATATGGTATGTTGGTCTAGTGGTTATGACCGACGCTTTGAATATACGGTAAGCGGGGGTTCAAATCCTCGGACACGAAGTTCTTTTTGTATTCATATATGTAATTATTTTTTTAGTCTCTTAAGCACTTTTTGTTAATCATTATTTAAGGAATCAAATTTTATAGTAGGTATGAGGTTTGTAAGAAAAAATAGGCTTGTTGCATAAACAATATTAATTTATTTCTCGAATTACATTTCTAGGACTACATGGAGGTCATTTCCTGGTTGAGTATACAGTTTATCTATCTGAGTTAAATTAGGGTTACTTAGATTTCACCTGACCTAAATTTATTGACAAAACACAATACCCTAAGTGAAGTATAAAATGTTTAATATTAGATAATTCTAGAAACATAACTACAATATTTATTTAAAGTTGCCAACATAAATTTTTTACACTCTGAATAATCTTCGAAAATAAAAGAATGGTTGAAAAATGAAATGTTATTTGTGCCTGTGAATCACAAAGAAAGAACCAACATGCTAAACTATAACGGGATAGCAATATACATCTTCCTCTTTGATCACATTTTCTGATAAGTAACCCTTTTAACACAACATTAGAAAAATATGTGAGGTCAGATGGTGCATCGTTAACACATTAGAAGATTACTAAACTTGTAAACAAGAGTAATGGAATATTAATAATATACTATTATTATTATGAATGTTAGGACACTTTATAAACAGCGCAGCGTCATCTAGCCCAAAATAGCACCTTAATGTGATAACTGATAAGGATACTAGACAACTGATATAATACTTATTTTAGATAAATTACACCCAGACACATAACAAATAATCGTGTTCATCACACAAAGATTTGTCCCTTTATGCATGCGGCACTATTTCGCATTAATTCCCAAGTTCGGTTTACCTCTTCATCCATTTTTTTTTTACTTTATTTCACTTGAGTCCCAGTTCAAAACCATCTGACCCCACAAGTTTTCTATAGGATTAAGATCCGGGCATTTAGCCGGCCGCTCAAACACCGTTATATCTTCTTGTGCATTTAGCCAGTCCTGCACAATTTGGGACCGATGCACTGAAGAGATATCCTGAACCAGGTAAATTTGTCCTTCTGGATATGCGACCCGCACTGAAGTCAGCATTACGTCTTTCAACACTTCAAGGTATCGCTCACTGTTCATGCGGCCACCTATTTCCACTAGCTCGCCTGGGCCCATTGAAGACATCCATCCCCAGTAACCTAAAATAATAAACATTTTCAAATCTGTTGCAATATATGTAAAACAATATCAGCAGCAATAATAATTAAAATATATAATATATAATATACATATATATATATATATATATAAATCGCGAAGGACTTCTTGCGTCTTTACAAACTACCACCCTGCGGCGTCCACTGAATGTAGTGAGATTTTTAATGTTTTCAATGCGTATGTAAGATGTTTTCATCAGTATCATATCAGTAGTCGACGTCAAATTTCATTTAAACATTAAATGGTGATATTCAAATTAAATATTTCTAGCTGAATTAGTGCGTCCGTTCACTCTTAAATCTTTCTTGCACACTGAATACCTGCGTATACCTACTAAACACTGCATGCACATTCCCGCCTCCATCCGAATGTATGTTTAAATCAATTCCGTATAATGCTCTGCATATATCATAATGATTATAATAACTAAATGACATCCATCTACTATTGAATATAGATTGGTTCCGAATACTGTTTTTGAATAATTGTATCCAGCTTATCAGCCAAGAGGCTTCCACCTATATAAGGGTTTATAATGACTCCAGGCATAGATAATAAATATAATTAATAGTTAGCATACAAAAGTGACAATACCTATGTATAGCAGCGTAGGTATTTTCACTTTGGTGGTCAACAAAATCTTAAAAAGCAATATAATCATTTTTGACGAGTTTTTGTTTTATGAAGGCTCTGTCTACGTCGGTTGAGTTACCCCACAGTAATATGCCATAATTTAAGATTGAGCCAACATGACCGTGGTACGCCATAAGAGCTGTTTTTCGCAAGTTGTATTTCTAAGCTGGCGTAGAGCAAACACGAATCTATTTACTTTCTTGCATACTGCATCTACATGCAGCTTCCAGTTACAGTGTTCATCTAATATGAGACCCAGGAAGCGAATATGACTGTCCCTGCTTATTGCAACACCATTCAACGCTAGCTCGAAGTTTTGTAGGTTCTGCTTATGCGTAGAGCAGATCGCAGCTGCCGGTGAGGGTCTGGCCACCCAGATGGCAAAACAGGCGAGGAGGGAGGCTGAGGCACAACGGTGGGAGGCCGAGTCCCGACGCCAACTCCAAAAAGTTACGGCGGAGCTGGAGGCCCTCAAAAGAAGGGACCGAGTTGCCGGGAGTGGCGACTCGGTCAATGCGGAAGGCGCAGCCGGAGCGGTCGGCGCACCCTGCTCTGGCGGGGCGGCCGGTGCAGCCGGAGCGGCCAGCGCAAACAGCGCAACCGGTGAAGCCGCCAACTCGACCAGCAGAGCCAGAGTCGTGGGTTGCGCTCAGGGCAAGGATAAGGGGAAGGGCAAGGGGAAGAAGTCCCCAGCCCTGGCCTCAGCCCCGCCCCCGGCCCGGGCTTTACTCCTGACCCCGGCCCGGCTCTGGGTGAATCCCCGCGTCCCCCGTAAGGGGGCTGGGAAGTAGCTGGAGCCGCCAAACAGAGACGGAACGCCGCCAAAAAGGCAGCCAAAATGGCCAGAAGGGCCAAGGCTGCCGCGATGGCAACAGCACCGAGGAAGCTCCGCGCCCCACGATTGACGGCCGTCGTCATTACGTTGACGGCGGAGGCGTCGGAGTGCCCCATCGCGGCATCCCCAAAGGTTGCTGATGGGCGGGGCCTGCTTATTGGCGGCTTCCAGATGGTGCAGGTACGGCTCCTGCAGGCCCGACCAGCACGGTGCTTCCGGTGCCTGTCGGTGAGCCACGTGGGGGTGCAATGCACGGCGGAGGCCAGTTTCCGAAGGTAACGGTCGGTGACCGTTGCTTCCGCTGTAGCCAACCCGGTCATAAGGCCGGTAGTTGCGAAGCTGCCTTGCACTGCTTCAGGTGTGCAGCAGAGGGCAAGCCGGCCGACCATAGGGCTGGTGCCAAGGCCTGCACCGCGGGGAGGCCGAAGCCGGTTGGCAGTTCCATAATGGATCCTCAGCTCCGCGTCCTGCAGACGAATGCGAACCACTGTGTTGATGCTCAGGCACTTTTGCTCCAGAGCATGGCACAGTGAGGCATTAATTTTGCCGCTGTCGCCAAGCCGTACACTCACCGGTTTCTCGGGCCTGCCTGGGAAACCGACCTGGACGAATCGGTGGCACTGGTGCACAACGCCGCTGCCGGCAGCCCCCCCCCCCCCCCCCTTGTTGTCGTGACAAGGAGGCATGGCTGCGTGGCGGCACTTGTGGGGGAGAGAGCAGTCGTCTACCCAAATGCGACCGGGCTCGGTCGGCGAGAGATGTCGTGCGGGGATCGGTCCTGGGACCGCTGCTGTGGAACATCGGTTACTACTGAGTGCTTCGCGGTGAGCTCGTGGACGGTGCCGCCGTCACGTGTTATGCGGATGACACGCTGGTGACGGCGTGCGGGGCTACATACCGCGAAGCGACCCTGAAGGCTACGACCGCGGTTGCCCAAGTCGTGGAGCGGATCCGGCGGCTGGGTCTGGAGGTAGCTCCGTATAAAACCGAGGCCATGTTCTTTCATGGGCCTCGGCGCGTATCACCGGAGGATTCCAGCCTCATAGTGAGATATATTTCCATCGGCATCAAGCCCCAGATGAACTATCTAGGGCTCGTGCTCGACGGCCGGTGGATCTTCGGGGAGCATCGCCGAAGACTGGCCCCCAAATTAAAGGACACAGCTGCCGCTTGCTGCTGCCCAACATGAGGGGGCCGGATGACTCCTGCAGGAGACTCTACGCAGGAGTCCTGCGTTCCATTGCCCTATATGGGTGCCCGATATGGGCGGAGACCCTGACGATCCACAATGCGCGTCTGCTGCGTGGGCCGCAGCGTGCAATGGCCAGCAGGGACATTAGGGGGTACCGCACGATATCCTTGGAGTTGGCGAATCTCCTTGCCGGATCTCTACCGTGGAACTTGGATGCGAGAGCCCTTTCGGTACCGAAAGGAGGCGCGGGAGCCGAGCCGGGAACCCGAGCCTGAAGAAATTCGGGTCGTGAGGTCCCAGCTCCACCCTGAGTGGGAGCTACGACTTGGGTGACCAAGCGCAGGGCACGCCGTAATAGCGGCGGTAAGACTCATCATGGAGGAATAGCTAGGGATGCCACACGGCAGCCTCTCGTACCGGCTGACGCAGGTGATTACCGGACACGGGTGTTTCGGGAGTTACCTGTGTCGGATGCGGAATGAGCCAACGTGCGAGTGCTATCACTGTGATGCGAGCGAGGACGCAGAGCTGCACACGCTGACCGAGTGCCCGGCGTGGGACACGCCCAGGCAGGTCCTAGTGGCGGCTCTGGGGGTGGGAGTCCTCACACTCGTCACATTGCTCACAGCGATGGTACGATACGCAAACGCTTGGGGTGCGGCCGCCTCCTTCTGCGAGCAATTAATGCTTGAGAAGGAGGCGGCCGGTCGGGTCCGGACTAGACTACGGGCCTGGGAAGCCCGCGAAGAGCGAAGGCGAACCGGTCGTCGCGGAACGACCTCCGTTCTCCATGAGCGCTGGCCTAGGGGTAAACGGCGGAGTCTCCTGTCACCCTAGCAAAAGCAGGCCGCGGCGGTGCCGCCAAGTGCGCCTCCCCGTACCCGGGGCTAGATGGGGACACCGTGGTCCCCACAACCCGAAGGGTCTGCCGGGGTGTGAGAGATATGCTTTCGGCAATCTCACCTCCGGCAACCAAGGACCCAAAACGGCGTGCGTTTTAGTCGGTTCGAGTCCGACATAACCGCCTCCACCGGCTCCGTGGGGGTGGTATCCGTGGAGATTTAGCGCACTATAAAAAAAATGTATAAACCGGTAAGCTCAGAGGCACAGGCTGGTGTGAACAGATAAGCTTACATCACGGCCGGCACATGTCTGTTGGTTTATAAACTTCGGTACGCGAGCAAGCTTAAGCCCGCCGCTCCGCGCCCCGCGCCATGCGTCCCTCGTGAACCCCGAAGAGGCCCCTCAGACACCGTACCTAGTGCCCGTTTAAGGATGTTTAAGAGACGCAAGATTGTTGTCACGAAAACATGATAAAAACTTTACAAATACGATATTCAATGGACACGATAAGATCGGTGAACTGAACTCAAAGTATACGTGGTAAATTATACGCTGAACACTAGTGTCCTCCAAATTTCAGTCGGACGATGGCGGAACTACATTATACGCTAAAAGGCATTGTAGTGATGAAATTACGTCCATGCCAATTTTTCGCCCTTGCATGCTATTGATCATAAGGGACCCTTGGGCTAAAAATGAGGGTCGGTCAATCTTGCGTCCGTATTCCGGACGCACAAAGTCAGTCGGACGCAGCATCATCGGTAAATAACGCCATGTAGGACGCAACATGTCCTTCAAGATGTATATATATATATATATATATATATATATATATATATATATATATATATATATAAATCGCGAAGGACTTCTTGCGTCTTTACAAACTACCACCCTGCGGCGTCCACTGAATGTAGTGAGATTTTTAATGTTTTCAATGCGTATGTAAGATGTTTTCATCAGTATCATATCAGTAGTCGACGTCAAATTTCATTTAAACATTAAATGGTGATATTCAAATTAAATATTTCTAGCTGAATTTGTGCGTCCGTTCACTCTTAAATTTTTCTTGCACACTGAATACCTGCGTATACCTACTAAACACTGCATGCACATTCCCGCCTCCATCCGAATGTATGTTTAAATCAATTCCGTATAATGCTCTGCATATATCATAATGATTATAATAACTAAATGACATCCATCTACTATTGAATACCGATTGGTTCCGAATACTGTTTTTGAATAATTGTATCCAGCTTATCAGCCAAGAGGCTTCCACCTATATAAGGGTTTATAATGACTCCAGGCATAGATAATAAATATAATTAATAGTTAGCATACAAAAGTGACAATGTATAGCGTAGGTATTTTCACTTTGGTGGTCAACAAAATCTTAAAAAGCAATATAATCATTTTTGACGAGTTTTTGTTTTATGAAGGCACTGTCTACGTCGGTTGAGTTACCCCACAGTAATATGCCATAATTTAAGATTGAGCCAACATGACTGTGGTACGCCATAAGAGCTGTTTTTTCGCAAGTTGTATTTCTAAGCTGGCGTAGAGCAAACACGTCTTGCATACTGTATCTACATGCAGATTCCAGTTACAGTGTTCATCTAATATGAGACCCAGGAAGCGAATATGACTGTCCCTGCTTATTGCAACACTATTCAACGCTAGCTCGAAGTTTTGTAGGTTCTGCTTATGCGTAGAGCAGATCGCAGCTGCCGGTGAGGGTCTGGCCACCCAGATGGCAAAACAGGCGAGGAGGGAGGCTGAGGCACAGCGGCGGGAGGCCGAGTCCCGACGCCAACTCCAAAAAGTTACGGCGGAGCTGGAGGCCCTCAAGAGAAGGGACCGAGTTGCTGGGAGTGGCGACTCGGTCAATGCGGAAGGCGAAGCCGGAGCGGTCGGCGCACCCTGCTCTGGCGGGGCGGCCGGTGCAGCCGGAGCGGCCAGCGCAAACAGCGCAACCGGTGAAGCCGCCAATTCGACCAGCAGAGCCAGAATCGTGGGTCGCGCTCAGGGCAAGGATAAGGGGAAGGGCAACCTCGGACCCCGGCCCGGCTCTGGGTGAATCCCCGAGCCCCCGTAAGGGGGCTGGGAGGTAGCTGGAGCCGCCAAGCAGAGACGAAACGCCGCCAAAAAGGCAGCCAAAATGGCCAGAAGGGCCAAGGCTGCCGCGATGGCAACAGCGCCGAGGAAGCTCCGCGCCCCACGATTGACGGCCGTCGTCATTACGTTGACGGCGGAGGCGTCGGAGAGCCCCATCGCGGCAGCCCCAAAGGTTGCCGATGGGCGGGGCCTGCTTATTGGCGGCTTCCAGATGGTGCAGGTACGGCTCCTGCAGGCCCGACCAGCACGGTGCTTCCGGTGCCTGTCGGTGGGCCACGTGGGGGTGCAGTGCACGGTGGAGGCCAGTTTCCGAAGGTAACGGTCGGTGACCGTTTCTTCCGCTGTAGCCAACCCGATCATAAGGCCGGTAGTTGCGAAGCTCCGTTGCACTGCTTCAGGTGTGCAGCAGAGGGCAAGCCGGCCGACCATAGGGCTGGTGCCAATGCCTGCACCGCGGGGAGGCCGAAGCCGGTTGGCAGTTCTATAATGGATCCTCAGCTCCGCGTCCTGCAGACGAATGCGAACCACTGTGTTGATGCTCAGGCACTTTTGCTCCAGAGCATGGCACAGTGAGGCATTAATGTCGCCGCTGTCGCCAAGCCGTACACTCACCGGTTTATCGGGCCGGCCTGGGAAACCGACCTGGACGAATCGGTGGCACTGGTGCACAACGCCGCTGCCAGCAGCCCCCCCCCCCCCCCCTTGTTGTACACAAATGCGACCGGGCTCGGTCAGCGAGAGATGTCGTGCGGGGATCGGTCCTGGGACCGCTACTGTGGAACATCGGTTACTACTGGGTTCTTCGCGGTGAGCTCGCGGACGGTGCCGCCGTCACGTATTATGCGGATGATACGCCGGTGACGGCGTGCGGGGCTACATACCGCGAAGCGACCATGAAGGCCACGACCGCGGTTGCCCAAGTCGTGGAGCGGATCCGGCGGCTGGGTCTGGAGGTGGCTCCGTATAAAACCGAGGCCATGTTCTTTCATGGGCCTCGGCGCGTGCCACCGGAGGATTCCAGCCTCATAGTGAGAGACATTTCCATCGGCATCAAGCCCCAGATGAACTATCTGGGGCTCGTGCTCGACGGCCGGTGGATCTTCGGGGAGCATCGCCGAAGACTGGCCCTCAAATTGAAGGACATAGCTGCCGCTTGCTGCTGCCCAACATAAGGGGTGTATTCACCGCTAAGAAAACCCCATATATTGTAGCGCCGCAATTCCTGGGCACACGGCTTACCATTGCCCCGAGTATCGGGATCCTAGGCGTCGACATTTCAAGTGACGTCCAGTACCGCAGTCATTTAGAGGACAAGGTTAAGCTGGCATCAAAGAAACTTGGAGTTCTTAACAGGGCGAAGCAGTACTTCACTGCGGGGCAGCGACTCCTTCTTTATAAGGTACAGGTTCGACCCCACATGGAGTACTGCTGTCATCTTTTTGCCGGAGCGCCCGCACGCCAGCTTAACCCTTTCGACTCGGTACAAAGACGTGCGTTGAAGCTCGTCGACAGTCCCATACTCGCAGGCGATGTGGAACCTCTCAGCCTCAGGAGAGACTTTGCCTCACTGTGTGTTTTCTACCGCCTATATAATGGTTTGTGCTCAGATGAATTATTTGACATGATGCCCACAGCTACATTCTATCATCGCACCGCTCGCCATAGACAGGGAATTCATCCCCACACATTGCATCCGAATACGGTGCGCACCGTGCGGTATGAAAGGAACTCCCTGCCACGGTTTTCCCAAGCGACTACAATATGGGGTTCTTCAAGAGGGGCATTAGAAGGTTTCTTCAGGGTAGGCAGCGCGAGTGTAACGCCTCTGGTGTTGCATACGTCCATAGTCCATGGTAACCACTTTCCATCAGGTGGGCCGTGTGCTTGTCTGCCATCTAAGTGGTATAAAAAAAAGGGGGCCGGATTTTGCAGGAGACTCTACGCAGGAGTCCTGCGGTCCATTGCCCTATATGGGTGCCCGATATGGGCGGAGACCCTGACGATCCACAATGCGCGTCTGCTGCGTGGGCCGCAGCGTGCAATGGCCAGCAGGGACATTATGGGGTACCGCACGATATCCTTGGAGGCGGCGAATCTCCTTGCCGGATCTCTACCGTGGAACTTGGATGCGAGAACCCTTTCGGTACCGAAAGGAGGCGCGGGAGCCGAGCCGGGAACCCGAGCCTGAAGAAATTCGGGTCGTGAGGTCCCATCTCCACCCTGAGTGGGAGCTACGACTTGGGTGACCAAGCGCAGGGCACGCCGTAATAGCAGCGGTTAAACTCATCATGGAGGAATAGCTAGAGATGCCACACGGCAGCCTCTCGTACCGGCTGACGCAGGTGATTACCGGACACGGGTGTTTCGGGAGCTACCTGTGTCGGATGCGGAAGGAGCCAACGTGCGAGTGCCATCACTGTGATGCGAGCGAGGACGCAGAGCTGCACACGCTGACCGAGTGCCCGGCGTGGGACACGGCGGCCCAGGCAGGTCCTAGTGGCGGCTCTGGGGGTGGGAGTCCTCACACTCGCCACATTGCTCACAGTGATGGTACGATGCGCAAACGCTTGGGGTGCGGCCGCCTCCTTCTGCGAGCAATTAATGCTCGAGAAGGAGGCGGCCGGTCGGGTCCGGACTAGACTACGGGCCCGGGAAGCCCACGAAGAGCGAAGGCGAACCGGTCGTCGTGGAACGACCTCCGTCCTCCATGAGCGCTGGCCTAGGGGTGAACGGCGGAGTCTCCTGTTACCCTAGCAGAAGCAGGCCGCGGCGGTGCCGCCAAGTGCGCCTCCCCGTACCCGGGGCTAGATGGGGACACCGAGGTCCCCACAGCCCGAAGTGTCTGCCGGGGTGCGAGAGATATGCTTTCGGCAATCTCACCTCCGGCAACCAAGGACCCAAGACGGCGTGCGTTTTAGTCGGGGGGGGGGTCTCCGTGGGGGTGGTATCCGTGGAGATTTAGCGCACTATAAAAAAAATGTATAAACCGGTAAGCTCAGAGGCACAGGCTGGTGTGAACAGATAAGCTTACATCACGGCCGGCACATGTCTGTTGGTTTACAAACTTCGGTACGCGAGCGCGCTAAAGCCTGCCGCTCCGCGCCCCGCGCCATGCGTCCCTCGTGAACCCCGACGAGGCCCCTCAGACACCGTACCTAGTGCCCGTTTAAGGATATTTAAGAGACGCAAGATTGTTGTCACGAAAACATGATAAAAACTTTACAAATACGATATTCAATGGACACGATAAGATCGGTGAACTGAACTCAGAGTATACGTGGTAAATTATACGCTGAACACTAGTGTCCTCCAAATTTCAGTCGGACGATGGCGGAACTATATTATACGCGAAAAGGCATTGTAGTGATGGAATTACGTCCATGCCAATTTTTCGCCATTGCATTCTAAGGATCATAAGGGACCATTGGGCTAAAAATGAGGGTCGGTCAATCTTGCGTCCGTATTCCGGACGCACAAAGTCAGTCGGACGCAGCATCATCGGTAAATAACGCCATGTAGGACGCAAGAAGTCGGAACCAATCTGTATTCAATAGTAGATGGATGTCATTTAGTTATTATAATCATTATGATATATGCAGAGCATTATACGGAATTGATTTAAACATACATTCGGATGGAGGCGGGAATGTGCATGCAGTGTTTAGTAGGTATACGCAGGTATTCAGTGTGCAAGAAAAATTTAAGAGTGAACGGACGGATCCTTTTTGTTCACATCAGCCTGTGCCTCTGAGCTTACCAGTTTATACATTTTTTTTATAGTGCGCTACCACCCCCACGGAGACCCCCCCGACTAAAACGCACGCCGTCTTGGGTCCTTGGTTGCCGGAGGTGAGATTGCCGAAAGCATATCTCTCGCACCCCGGCAGACACTTCGGGCTGTGGGGACCTCGGTGTCCCCATCTAGACCCGGGTACGGGGAGGCGCACTTGCTGGCACCGCCGCGGCCTGCTTCTGCTAGGGTGACAGGAGACTCCGCCGTTCACCCCTAGGCCAGCGCTCATGGAGGACGGAGGTCGTTCCGCGACGACCGGTTCGCCTTCGCTCTTCGTGGGCTTCCCGGGCCCGTAGTCTAGTCCGGACCCGACCGGCCGCCTCCTTCTCGAGCATTAGGTAATTGCTCGCAGAAGGAGGCGGCCGCACCCCAAGCGTTTGCGCATCGTACCATCGCTGTGAGCAATGTGGCGAGTGTGAGGACTCCCACCCCCAGAGCCGCCCACCGCCCGTGTCCCACGCCGGGCACTCGGTCAGCGTGTGCAGCTCTGCGTCCTCGCTCGCATCACAGTGATGGCACTCGCACGTTGGCTCCTTCCGCATCCGACACAGGTAGCTCCCGAAACACCCGTGTCCGGTAATCACCTGCGTCAGCCGGTACGAGAGGCTGCCGTGTGGCATCTCTAGCTATTCCTCCATGATGAGTTTAACCGCTGCTATTACGGCGTGCCCTGTGCTTGGTCACCCAAGTCGTAGCTCCCACTCAGGGTGGAGATGGGACCTCACGACCCGAATTTCTTCAGGCTCAGGTTCCCGGCTCGGCTCCCGCGCCTCCTTTCGGTACCGAAAGGGTTCTCGCATCCAAGTTCCACGATAGAGATCCGGCAAGGAGATTCGCCGCCTCCAAGGATATCGTGCGGTACCCCATAATGTCCCTGCTGGCCATTGCACGCTGCGGCCCACGCAGCAGACGCGCATTGTGGATCGTCAGGGTCTCCGCCCATATCGGGCACCCATATAGGGCAATGGACCGCAGGACTCCTGCGTAGAGTCTCCTGCAAAAGTCATCCGGCCCCCTTTTTTTTATACCACTTAGATGGCAGACAAGCACACGGCCCACCTGATGGAAAGTGGTTACCGTGGCCTATGGACGTATGCAACACCAGAGGCGTTACACTCACGCTGCCTACCCTGAAGAAACCTTCTAATGCCCCTCTTGAAGAACCCCATATTGTAGTCGCTTGGGAAAACCGTGGCAGGGAGTTCCTTTCATACCGCACGGTGCGCACCGTATTCGGATGCAATGTGTGGGGATGAATTCCCTGTCTATGGCGAGCGGTGCGATGATAGAATGTAGCTGTGGGCATCATGTCAAATAATTCATCTGAGCACAAACCATTATATAGGCGGTAGAAAACACACAGTGAGGCAAAGTCCCTCCTGAGGCTGAGAGGTTCCACATCGCCTGCGAGTATGGGACTGTCGACGAGCCTCAACGCACGTCTTTGTACCGAGTCGAAAGGGTTAAGCTGGCGTGCGGGCGCTCCGGCAAAAAGATGACAGCAGTACTCCATGTGGGGTCGAACCTGTGCCTTATAAAGAAGGAGTCGCTGCCCCGCAATGAAGTACTGCTTCGCCCTGTTAAGAACTCCAAGTTTCTTTGATGCCAGCTTAACCTTGTCCTCTAAATGACTGCGGTACTGGACGTCACTTGAAATGTCGACGCTTAGGATCCCGATACTCGGGGCAATGGTAAGCCGTGTGCCCAGGAATTGCGGCGCTACAATATATGGGGTTTTCTTAGCGGTGAATACACCCCTTATGTTGGGCAGCAGCAAGCGGCAGCTATGTCCTTCAATTTGGGGGCCAGTCTTCGGCGATGCTCCCCGAAGATCCACCGGCCGTCGAGCACGGGCCCCAGATAGTTCATCTGGGGCTTGATGCCGATGGAAATGTCTCTCACTATGAGGCTGGAATCTTCCGGTGGCACGCGCCGAGGCCCATGAAAGAACATGGCCTCGGTTTTATACGGAGCCACCTCCAGACCCAGCCACCGGATCCGCTCCACGACTTGGGCAACCGCGGTCGTGGCCTTCATGGTCGCTTCGCGAGGCTGCCGTGTGGCATCTCTAGCTATTCCTCCATGATGAGTTTAACCGCTGCTATTACGGCGTGCCCTGTGCTTGGTCACCCAAGTCGTAGCTCCCACTCAGGGTGGAGATGGGACCTCACGACCCGAATTTCTTCAGGCTCAGGTTCCCGGCTCGGCTCCCGCGCCTCCTTTCGGTACCGAAAGGGTTCTCGCATCCAAGTTCCACGATAGAGATCCGGCAAGGAGATTCGCCGCCTCCAAGGATATCGTGCGGTACCCCATAATGTCCCTGCTGGCCATTGCACGCTGCGGCCCACGCAGCAGACGCGCATTGTGGATCGTCAGGGTCTCCGCCCATATCGGGCACCCATATAGGGCAATGGACCGCAGGACTCCTGCGTAGAGTCTCCTGCAAAAGTCATCCGGCCCCCTTTTTTTTATACCACTTAGATGGCAGACAAGCACACGGCCCACCTGATGGAAAGTGGTTACCGTGGCCTATGGACGTATGCAACACCAGAGGCGTTACACTCACGCTGCCTACCCTGAAGAAACCTTCTAATGCCCCTCTTGAAGAACCCCATATTGTAGTCGCTTGGGAAAACCGTGGCAGGGAGTTCCTTTCATACCGCACGGTGCGCACCGTATTCGGATGCAATGTGTGGGGATGAATTCCCTGTCTATGGCGAGCGGTGCGATGATAGAATGTAGCTGTGGGCATCATGTCAAATAATTCATCTGAGCACAAACCATTATATAGGCGGTAGAAAACACACAGTGAGGCAAAGTCCCTCCTGAGGCTGAGAGGTTCCACATCGCCTGCGAGTATGGGACTGTCGACGAGCCTCAACGCACGTCTTTGTACCGAGTCGAAAGGGTTAAGCTGGCGTGCGGGCGCTCCGGCAAAAAGATGACAGCAGTACTCCATGTGGGGTCGAACCTGTGCCTTATAAAGAAGGAGTCGCTGCCCCGCAATGAAGTACTGCTTCGCCCTGTTAAGAACTCCAAGTTTCTTTGATGCCAGCTTAACCTTGTCCTCTAAATGACTGCGGTACTGGACGTCACTTGAAATGTCGACGCTTAGGATCCCGATACTCGGGGCAATGGTAAGCCGTGTGCCCAGGAATTGCGGCGCTACAATATATGGGGTTTTCTTAGCGGTGAATACACCCCTTATGTTGGGCAGCAGCAAGCGGCAGCTATGTCCTTCAATTTGGGGGCCAGTCTTCGGCGATGCTCCCCGAAGATCCACCGGCCGTCGAGCACGGGCCCCAGATAGTTCATCTGGGGCTTGATGCCGATGGAAATGTCTCTCACTATGAGGCTGGAATCTTCCGGTGGCACGCGCCGAGGCCCATGAAAGAACATGGCCTCGGTTTTATACGGAGCCACCTCCAGACCCAGCCACCGGATCCGCTCCACGACTTGGGCAACCGCGGTCGTGGCCTTCATGGTCGCTTCGCGGTATGTAGCCCCGCACGCCGTCACCAGCGTGTCATCCGCATAACACGTGACGGCAGCACCGTCCGCGAGCTCACCGCGAAGAACCCAGTAGTAACCGATGTTCCACAGTAGCGGTCCCTGGACCGATCCCCGCACGACATCTCTCGCCGACCGAGCCCGGTCGCATTTGGGTACAACAAGGGGGGGGGGGGGGGGCTGCTGGCAGCGGCGTTGTGCACCAGTGCCACCGATTCGTCCAGGTCGGTTTCCCAGGCAGGCCCGATAAACCGGTGAGTGTACGGCTTGGCGACAGCGGCGACATTAATGCCTCACTTTGCCATGCTCTGGAGCAAAAGTGCCTGAGCATCAACACAGTGGTTCGCATTCGTCTGCAGGACGCGGAGCTGAGGATCCATTATGGAACTGCCAACCGGCTTCGGCCTCCCCGCGGTGCAGGCCTTGGCACCAGCCCTATGGTCGGCCGGCTTGCCCTCTGCTGCACACCTGAAGCAGTGCAACGGAGCTTCGCAACTACCGGCCTTATGATCGGGTTGGCTACAGCGGAAGCAACGGTCACCGACCGTTACCTTCGGAAACTGGCCTCCACCGTGCACTGCACCCCCACGTGGCTCACCGACAGGCACCGGAAGCACCGTGCTGGTCGGGCCTGCAGGAGCCGTACCTGCACCATCTGGAAGCCGCCAATAAGCAGGCCCCGCCCATCGGCAACCTTTGGGGCTGCCGCGATGGGGCTCTCCGACGCCTCCGCCGTCAACGTAATGACGACGGCCGTCAATCGTGGGGCGCGGAGCTTCCTCGGCGCTGTTGCCATCGCGGCAGCCTTGGCCCTTCTGGCCATTTTGGCTGCCTTTTTGGCGGCGTTCCGTCTCTGCTTGGCGGCTCCAGCTACCTCCCAGCCCCCTTACGGGGGCTCGGGGATTCACCCAGAGCCGGGCTGGGGTCCGGGGTTGCCCTTCCCCTTATCCTTGCCCTGAGCGCGACCCACGATTCTGGCTCTGCTGGTCGAATTGGCGGCTTCACCGGTTGCGCTGTTTGCGCTGGCCGCTCCGGCTGCACCGGCCGCCCCGCCAGAGCAGGGTGCGCCGACCGCTCCGGCTGCGCCTTCCGCATTGACCGAGTCGCCACTCCCGGCAACTCGGTCCCTTCTCTTGAGGGCCTCCAGCTCCGCCGTAACTTTTTGGAGTTGGCGTCGGGACTTGGCCTCCCGCCGCTGTGCCTCAGCCTCCCTCCTCGCCTGTTTTGCCATCTGGGTGGCCAGACCCTCACCGGCAGCTGCGATCTGCTCAACGCATAAGCAGAACCTACAAAACTTCGAGCTAGCGTTGAATGGTGTTGCAATAAGCAGGGACAGTCATATTCGCTTCCTGGGTCTCATATTAGATGAACACTGTAACTGGAATCTGCATGTAGATACAGTATGCAAGAGAGTAAATAGATTCGTGTTTGCTCTACGCCAGCTTAGAAATACAACTTGCGAAAAAACAGCTCTTATGGCGTACCACAGTCATGTTGGCTCAATCTTAAATTATGGCATATTACTGTGGGGTAACTCAACCGACGTAGACAGTGCCTTCATAAAACAAAAACTCGTCAAAAATGATTATATTGCTTTTTAACCCCCGACGCAAAAACGACGGGGTGTTATAAGTTTGACGTGTCTGTGTGTGTGTGTGTGTGTGTGTGTGTGTGTGTGTGTGTGTGTGTGTGTGTGTGTGTGTGTGTGTCTGTGGCATCGTAGCTCCTAAACGGATGAACCGATTTGGATTTAGTTTTTTTTATTTGAAAGGTATATTAGTCGGGAGTGTTCTTAGTTATATTTGAAAATGGCCGCCGCTACAAAATGGTCGCCGCTACAAATGTCGGGGGGACCATGTATCGTTCCGGTAATATGATGGAGTGCTTTAACAGTCAGGGTCCCCTGACATGGCAACGGTTGAAACAAAATATTAATAGGTACTTATATCAAAGTTAAAGGGCAAACACAATTTATTTTCAACTTTTTGGATTTTATGTTTTTTGTGACGGGGGTTTTTTAAATTTTTAATTTAATTTTTTTAAGATTTTGTTGACCACCAAAGTGAAAATACTTACGCTATACATTGTCACTTTTGTATGCTAACTATTAATTATATTTATTATCTATGCCTGGAGTCATTATAAACCCTTATATAGGTGGAAGCCTCTTGGCTGATAAGCTGGATACAATTATTCAAAAACAGTATTCGGAACCAATCTGTATTCAATAGTAGATGGATGTCATTTAGTTATTATAATCATTATGATATATGCAGAGCATTATACGGAATTGATTTAAACATACATTCGGATGGAGGCGGGAATGTGCATGCAGTGTTTAGTAGGTATACGCAGGTATTCAGTGTGCAAGAAAAATTTAAGAGTGAACGGACGCACAAATTCAGCTAGAAATATTTAATTTGAATATCACCATTTAATGTTTAAATTAAATTTGACGTCGGCTACTGATATGATACTGATGAAAACATCTTACATACGCATTGAAAACATTAAAAATCTCACTACATTCAGTGGACGCCGCAGGGTGGTAGTTTGTAAAGACGCAAGAAGTCCTTCGCGATTTATATATATATATATATGTATATATATATATATTTCGTGGTAGAGAATAAACAAGTTTTATGTTTATTTATACATATTTATTTGTTACAGAATATAATGATTTACTTACGTAATGTTAACCGCAGCATTTTTCGTTGGTAAATATAACAATTTCGTTTTCCCAGTCGGAATTTAAATAACGAGTGATAAAATTTACTCGGTTGGTGCGATGATCGTCAGTATGTTGAATCTTTCTGCCTGGCTTATAATTATGGATGTTCGCAGAGTGTAGATGTCGTCGAACAGTGCTCAGCGATACTCCAAAAGTCTCAGCACTTGCGCGCGTAGTTTTGAAGGGTGCCACTGAGTGAGCTTCCACAATATCACGGTGCCGCGCTGATTCATGAGTATAAGCAACTGGGCGAGGTCCTTGGCGTTCATATTTATATCACTCGTCGCTTGATACCTTCGCATCCATCTACGCACTGTATTTCTCTGTAATGAAAATGATAGTAAATAAAAGAAACTCCAAAAAACTAACTTGTAAATGAAAATATAACATGATTGATTAAGCTATATAAATAGGTATATAATATAGGTATTTTTATCGTAACTCTTACCGTTTTGCCCATATCTCGTGCTATTTTCTTTATGCTTTGTTCTTGCTCCCAGAGAACAACAATTTTAGCTTTCATAAATGTTGTTAATCGAACGATACTTTCAATTTACTCAAAAAACTGATCAAAAACTTAATAAATTGAATAATATTACGAGGAGGATTAATACAACAATGCAAATTACTACGAATTATAAAGTTACCTTCAATCACAGTTTAGGAAATAAGGCAAAGAAGTATTCTAATTGCAACTTTAGTGCGCTGTAACAGATATTATAATACTATAGCCACAGCTCATGTAGCAGATAAATTTTTGAAGTAAAACATGACGGTAGTGCAAGAAGCTGTATCAAGTGTAATCTATTGAACTAAAAAAGAAATCTATACAAATTTCAACCTTATCTTTTAGTCAATTGAGTAATTATTATTGTTACATATGGTGGAAGTTGAAATTTAAACCTTAAGGTCTAGAAAATTACACCGTAATCAGCTTTGTTCGATAAAAGGAGTAATGTTATTCATATTTTCGTCATTATTATTAAGTGAACCGATAGCCTAGTGGTATAAGGCACGGTCTAAGTGATCGGCTGGCGCTGAGGATGCGGGTTCGTATCCTCAAGCGGCAGTGGCATCTTTTTGTGAGTTTATTGTATCATGGTATACAATTGAGCCGAAAGACGAAAAATATCAGAAAATTACAAATATGAACATGCAAATAAAAGGCAGATGAAGCTGCTCGCTCGTTCGCAGCTCTGCGACGATCGCATCACGTGACGTCATTCGTGAGTCATGTGACGCGGCCGGCGCAGGCGGCGATATTCTTTAAGTATTGAGGGGGTCTGTTTTCTCTGACGCTGGCTGTACTGTATTAATCTTGTCTTGTTAAGCGTTTTACCTACGATACCAATGGGATAACGCCTCATGAGTGGGTTTACGTCAGTGGTGTAGCATAATTGGAAAACGGAGAAAGGAAATTTCCTACGCGATACGATCCCACACCCGAGCGGGCCTGCTATGGCTCTAGGGCAGTCGGGATGCGCGAGGGATATGGCTTAGGTTACCTCACCTCACCCTCGGCAAATGATGGCCCGAAACGGTCATGCTAAAAAAAGTACCCACAACTACTTTTTTTTACGTTCGAAAAACATTGGAAAAAATGAAATGCTCAAGTGAGACTCGAACTCACTGGTAGATGGCGGCACCGTCGCCCTTATAGACGGATATAAAGAGAAGGAAAATTTGGAATGATTCAAGTGGTGCTCAATGGCTCAGTTGGCAGAGCAGTCGCCCTGTAAGCGAAAGGTCGTGAGTTCGAGTCTCACTTGAGCATTTCATTTTTTCCAATGTTTTTCGAACTTAACAGTTAGCATAATAAATGCTATAAAAAATTCATTCAAATATTTGGGCGCAGTCATCAAAATTCAATGTTTAAAAATGGTTGAAAAATCATTCATTGTTTCCAACAGTTCGTAAGAATGTTGGTAGATGGCTGCACCGTCGCCCTTATAGACGGATATAAAGAGAAGGAAAATTTGGAATGATTCAAGTGGTGCTCAATGGCTCAGTTGGCAGAGCAGTCGCCCTGTAAGCGAAAGGTCGTGAGTTCGAGTCTCACTTGAGCATTTCATTTTTTCCAATGTTTTTCGAACTTAACAGTTAGCATAATAAATGCTTTAAAAAATTCATTCAAATATTTGGGCGCAGTCATCAAAATTCAATGTTTAAAAATGGTTGAAAAATCATTCATTGTTTCCAACAGTTCGTAAGAATGTTGGTAGATGGCTGCACCGTCGCCCTTATAGACGGATATAAAGAGAAGGAAAATTTGGAATGATTCAAGTGGTGCTCAATGGCTCAGTTGGCAGAGCAGTCGCCCTGTAAGCGAAAGGTCGTGAGTTCGAGTCTCACTTGAGCATTTCATTTTTTCCAATGTTTTTCGAACTTAACAGTTAGCATAATAAATGCTATAAAAAATTCATTCAAATACTTTTTTTTATTTTCTTATTCCACAATATACAACGCTATCTAGACCCATGGTAAGCATAGCTTAACTAGCTTGTGTTATGGAATCTAGAATGCGGATAAACGTACTTAGATACTTTTTTTTGTAAATACATACATACTATACATAGAATTTACCCAGACCAATGCAAAAAGCCATATTCATGCATGCATATATTTGCACTGAGCGGGAATCGAACCCGCTAAAGCGTGTTACTAAAAGTTTATATTGTTATTCGTATTCAGCTGACGGGAAAAGCGGCAAAAGAGCCCTCGTGCATTGTCGGGCAAAACTGCTTTCTGCGTCTTGACGGCCACCGACTTCCCACTAATCCTCCAAGAATGCTCCTAAGAAAGACTAATTCTTTGAACGTTACCTTCCACATGTCGGTTTTTCGTTTTAATTACTAGGTGTTACGATTTTTCCATTTTAAAAAGTATGTAGTTAAAGCCCGACCAATAAAATAAAAAACTTGTACCGGGGGCGCTATAAACGTCTATGATTATGACAACACCAAGTATAGTGATACACATGTGAAATGGCTAGTGTACAAATATCTAAGTTTTTGAAACTGTTGCTGACATATAGGAGACATACACAGGAGCATGGCATTTATATAATACTAGCTTTTGCCCGCGGCTCCATCCGCGTGGATGTCGGTTATTGCGACCAAACGTAGCCTATGTCCTTTCTCATGGTCTAATCTACCCCTATACCAAATTTCATCAAAATCGGTTCAGTGGTTTAGGCGTGAAAGCGTAACATACAGACAGACAGACAGACAGACAGAGTTACTTTCGCATTTATAATATTAGCATGGACTAGCTGTTGCGCGCGGCTCCGCCCGCGTGGATGTCAATTATCGATAAAAATAACGAACTTCCATACAAACTGTCATCCCCATTTCTCTCCCTTTAACGCCCTTTTTCGCGATAAAAGGGACCGCCTATTTCCGTTCCCGAACTCCCAAAATCTCTATATTAAATTTCATCAAGATCGGTTCAGTGGTTTAGGCGTGAAAGCTTAACATACAGACAGATGAGAGTTGCTTTCGCATTTATAATATCAGTATGGATATATGTTTTAAAGTAGTCCGGTTAAAATAGAAAATAAACAAATTTTATTATTAATTACATATTTATTAATCATCAAACTCAGAATCTAAATACCTAATTAGTTACAGTTGGTAAAATTATAAAATTGGCCAATTTCCATTGCGCGTACTCTATACCTACCCGTCATGTTGACAACAATGTTCATGATGTTATTTAGATCCTTCCGAATTTTTATCCGACAAATACTTACCTAGTTATATTGTAAATGACTAATAGTTTTCGGCGTTTATATAGCGCACTCAAATTCACAATAATTAACACGCACAATTGACACCACATTGACAGATGATCATAATGACATCTCATAGATTGTTGCCATATGAAGAAATTAGTTCCAATAGTTTTCCGCAAAATGGTGAGGTATTTTATTTTATTGGTCGGGCTTTAAACTGCTTTCCTTGATATAATCACTGGCCAGTTCTTATTCAACATAAATTTTATACGTAATTGTTCCACATTTGAATTAAGAGTAAAAAAGAGTGACTTAAACAACACCTGTATTTGTTTTTTTTTTCGCTTTGAATTGTTAAAGAGAACAATGGCTTGATTAAAAAAGGTTTTTCACTGAGCGTTTACCTTCATGTGGCTTAACTCATAATTTATCAACTTTTTTAAACTATTGCCCGTGTTTTAAATCAATTTATCAATGATTTTCCAATATGCGGGTACTGGTTAGTAGTTATATCGTATCTTATGAGCGCGCTTACATGGAGACATTGCTAGCGAATAATATGAGAATGTCACAATTTTTCGATAGGAGGATTTAGGAGTTGCGCCACGTGACCTAATATTCCCTTACTAGTCTCTTTACACATGTCATGTTATCAGAGAGGAAGAGAAAGTATATAAACGAAGTATCCATCTGCTAACAGCTAAATGGACTTACTGATACCTATCAAAGGATTGAAGTACTTAGGCCCGTATTATAGAACGTCACTTAGTCTGAAAATATACTTGTGGAGAAATAAATGAATAAATATAAATAAATAAAATAAAAATAAAAACATTAAAAAATATATTAGTGAATTACCTATATAATATTAAATATAACTCTTTTTTTAGGGTTCCGTAGTCAAGTGGCAAAAAACGGAACCCTTATAGATTTGTCATGTCTGTCTGTCCGTCCGTACGTCACGTCACAACCACTTTTCTCCGAAACTATAAGGCCTATTCTGTAGAAACTTGGGAAGTAGATGTATTCTGTGAACCGCATTAAGAATTTCACACAAAAATAGAAAAAAAGCAATAAATTTTGGGGGCAAAAGCAATAATATTAAGAACTGAAAGACAAAAATTTTATTTTCATCAAACCCATACGTGTGGGGTATCTATAGATAGGTCTTCAAATATGTTATTGAGGTTTCTAACATAACTTTTTTCTAAACTGAATAGTTTGCGTGAGAGAAACTTCCAAAGTGGAAAAATACTATCTTTAATCTACTACTACCTATAATCTAACTTTTGAAATAAGAGATTGATAAATCCAAAAAAAATATATGATGTACATTGCCATATAAACTTCCACCGAAAATTGGTTTAAACGAGATCTAGTTCTTAGTTTTTTAATACGCAATAAACCGTAATTTCGCCTTTCATTCAATTAACTCAAACATAAAAACAACTTTTATATTATGTTACTTGGTGCTACGGAACTCTTCATGGACGAGTCCGACTCGAACTTGGCCGGGTTTTTTTATTTTTCCGACAGTGGTGTGTAACAATGTACGTTTGTCTTTATTTCAGTTCTATTGTTATTATTGTGCAGCTTGTATTTATTGCCTCATACTATCTCTTTCTGCCATAAGGTCGTAAGCAAGATACTGTGCTATGCTTAATTCCGATCAGAACAGAGTAAATAGTACCTATTGACCTCGTTCGATAACTAAATGATCGTACAAGCTCATTAACTTGCAAACTGGCGACCTTCTATGTTAATCCGGTGCAACTTTGATTGGTGTTAATGGCGTTTAGATGTGCCGTAAACGATTTTTAATTGCTCCCGATATATTTCTAACTCACCTTAAAGACAGGGACCGGACGGGTACTCGTTGAAAGGGTTTTTGAAGGGGTTTTTTTAAGCGCTTAATGAAGAAACCCTATGAAACGGCTTACCCTTTCGAACGGGTGTAAAAAACCCATTCCGAAAGGGTTACCCTTTCAAAACCCAGTAACACTGTAACCTGGGTAAGCCGTTCCAACCTAAGACATTGAAATGTGCACTTTTTGAGAATTGTCGTAAGTTTGAAAATTGCATAACTACGATCGCACAAGACGCTCAGCCGGCTCGGCGCAACATTGTATCATCTACTCGCTATAGTAACCAAGTTGCCGCTGACTTGTAAACATGGAATAATATTTCTTGTGTATATGATGATACAGTTTAATTTAATGCACATTATTTTTCGTGTCTTTACTTGTTCTTGTCTTTCTCATTGTTTCGATCGTCGAATTTCGTTTAAATTGGAATTTCGATACTCATTACGAAGCATCAAAAACACCAGTAGGGTCAGTTCGCCAGTTTACAGCCTTTTAGCTGAATCAGTTCTAATAATCAAATATAATTGACTAAAAACCGGCCAAGTGTGAGTTGGACTCGCCCATGAAAGGCTCCGTTCCGTAGCAGCAAGTAACATAATATGAAAGTTCTTGTATTATTTTTGAGTTAATTGAATGAAAGGCGAAAAATTTGGTTTATGACGAATTAAAAAAAACTACTCACTTGATCTCGTTCAAACCAATTTTCGTTGGAAGTTTGCATGTACATCATATATTTTTTCTAGATTTATCATTCTCTTACTTTACAAATTGGAGGGGGGGGGGGGGGACACATTTTTCCACTTTGGAAGTGTCTCTCTCTCGCGCAAACTATTCAGTTTAGAAAAAAACTGGTGTTAGAAACCTCAATAGCATTTTAGGAGACCGATCTATAGATACCCGGGGTTAGGGGTTTGATGAAAAAAAAAAAATTTTGATTTTACTAGAAGTTCTGTACCCCTAGCACCAACACCTATTGTAATCGTTAAAATAAGCGTATTGAAGAAGGGCCAGGCCGTAAGGGACGGCCCTGGGTCAGCCGGATGTGTCGAAGACAACCTCACCTCCAGCCTAGCACGACGATCCACAGCGCTGTGCGGTTTTAGTCGGTTGGAGTCTGACATAAACTCCCCTTCCGGCTCCGGCGGGGAGGTATCCAAGGGTATTTCCGCGCGAGGAAAAAAATGTAAGGGTATTGAGGGAACGGAGCATTGCGATACGAAGTGTAGGAGGAAGAGCCTAAAGGTGGACCCTGAGCTTTGAGGTCAACTCGGTCTCGGATGCAATCAGGAAAATACGTCTCCATGAAGATGATAATGAGTTCACTAGCTGTTGCCCGCGCGTCTCCGCCCGCTTAGATCTCGGTTGTGCCAACCAAATATAGTCTATGACGTTTCCCAAGCTCTAATCTATCTGCGTACCAAATTGCATACAAATCGATTCAGCGGTTTGCCTGTGAAAGCGTAACTTATGCAACTTACGTACCCCACACGCTCGCACACCGATCTCTTTGTGAGCAAGGGGCTGAGCTATAGAACTCCCACTCCTAGGGCGACTACTAGAGCCCACCTTGGCGTCTTCCACGTCGTGCACTTGGTCAAAGTGTACAGTTTTCGTTCGCAGTGAAGTGGAGGCACTCGGACGTTGACTCCCTCGTCGTCTGACACAGGTAAACCCCGAAACAACCATTCCCAGTATTCACGTACCTGTGTCAGCGGGTACGAGAAACTTCCTTGTGGCCTCTCTAGCCAGTCCTCCATCATTGGTCTTGTCACCGCTCTCACGGTGTACGCGTAGTGTTCCAAGTCGTTCAATTCACCAACCATGTACTGGTCGAGCCGGAACTTCACGGCTTCGATTTCTCGAGACTCGGGTACCCATTCCTGCTTCCACATCAACGCGCTCTCCCCTCCAGTGTCATGGTAGGGTTCCACCTAGGAGACTCACCGCCTCCATAATGACCCTGTTGGCCAGTACCCATTGCGGTTTCTGCGGCAGCCGCGCCTTGTTGAACTACGGGACTTCCGCAGTCTCCGCGTAAAGTCTCCTAATCATCTATCCCTTTGGGGATTTATGATTTTGCAAATACAACATAGTAGTCCAGGAGGCTCTTGTTGCGCAGTAGCCGCGCCAGTGCGTCCGATGTTCTACAAAAGCGGGGTTGCGGAATACTGTACGACATCCCACGACCGACGCCGGTCATGATTGAAAAAACGACGGCTCTCTCCGTCAGATACGCCCCGACTATGTGGCTAAGATATAGACAGGCACTCGTGATATACGAGCGCCTTCCTAATGCAATTCCAAGGCAAGATGTTGAACGCGTTGGCTATATCCAGGGACATCACCAACATCACCCCGTCCTGGGCAACCAATTCCTTCGCTAGAGTTCTCACGCGCAACAGTTTGCGTGGGCTGCCGCCTTGTCCTTCTGCGAGCAAGTAATGCTCGAGAAGAAGGCGGGGAGCGGGTCCGGAGGAGACTCAGATCTCTTCCGTCCCGCAAAGCGTGCTGGACGTAATTCAGGCGTGGGCCGGACCGAGGCGGGACCTAGTGGCAGCCCTGGAAGTGAGAGTTCTCACCCTCGCCTCCCTGCTCACAGCAATGGTCCATTGCGTGGACGCGTCGGCGGCCGGCGTCTCCTTCAGCGAGCAGGTAATGGTCGTGAAGGAGACGGCGGAACGGCAGAGGTGGCGCGAGCGAGAGAGACTCGCGGATCGCGCCTCCCGCGCGCGCAGGCAACTCGGGCGTCGGAGGGCACTGACTGACCTCCGTCCCCCATGAGCGCGGGCCTGGGGGTGACGGTTGGAGCCACCTGTCACCCCAGCAGAAGTAGGCCACGGCGACGGCGCGCTAAAAAGCGCGCCTCCCCATTCCGGGGGCGAGGTGGGGACACCGTTGTCCCCCCTCCCGAGCAGGGCCAGACCGTAAGGGATGGCCCTGAGTCAGCCGGGGTGCGACGGATGTGTCGACCACAACCTCACCTCCGGTCTAGCGCCACGACCCACAGTCGACGTGCGGTTTTAGTCGGTTTGAGTCCGACATCACCTCCCCTTCTGACTCCGGCAGGGGGGGGTATCCAAGGGGATTTCCGCACGAAAAAAAAAAGGATAGCATGTATCTTTAGTCGGTTTGTATCCGACATAACCACCCCCCGCCGAGAGGCAGGGAGGGAGGAGTGTCGAAGTGACACACCTCCCCCCCCCCTCCATTTCAGGCTGTGGCCGCGCCTGAAGACATTCTTGAGAATTTTTGAGCATTATAGATGCCATTAAAGCATCTTGTATGCCAAATGGTTACTTTTCATACAATAAAGGTTTCTTTTCGGAAGTACTATAATACTATATCAGTGTCCACTATTGGTGCTTTTACCCTAATAATAAATACGTCATCAATTTTCACAATACTCACAAAACAATAATAACTTTATGGTATATAACTCATTTACTCTCTACTATAAACAATAATTACCTACCCATATATTATTGCTCACCTAATTATTAGATCGCGCTCGCGAATGTCGTCACATAATACCTACCAAGATGCCAAATTCGCGACATCTAACAAAAATAGTTATTTATTGAGGCCCAGGTTGGGTACAAGTATGAATGCCCTGACCTTCACGATGATTGGGTTAGCCTGGGTTACCCGAAAAAACCCCTTTCGTGAAGGTAACCCCTTCAAAGGCTAAGTCAATTGAAGGGGTTACCCCTTCATTTAGATACTGCGATAAACGAGTTAAGCCACTTCGCTGGGTTTAGAAGGAATACTCGATCAAGAGGTAACACTGCGATATTAGTTACCCTATCATAAGGGTTACCCTTTCAAAGGCTTAACTC
This sequence comes from Eilema sororculum, assembly GCA_914829495.1. Lineage (NCBI taxonomy): Eukaryota > Metazoa > Arthropoda > Insecta > Lepidoptera > Erebidae > Eilema > Eilema sororculum. The sequence goes on along the minus strand of OU618545.1, from coordinate 5,208,369 downwards.
GTAAACGGGGTTGTCCGGTCCCTGCTTAAAGATTTCGTGAAGTATACCATTGGTTCTCTCTCTAAACTTAAGAGCTGCGCTCTTGTCGGTGGAGTAATCGCCATCCTTCTCTCTCCTCCGCCTATCTTTTGACCTCCTGATACGATGCGACTTGTATCCTTTCCTTTATCTGTGCCATAAACGTTCTTCTTGGTCTATCTCGTCTTCTCTTTCCTTCTACCTTCCCTTCTATGATACTTTTTCAAAATCTGTCGTGTACTATTGGTTGGGCTTTAAAAATCAAGTTTTAGATGTTTTGGAGAGCCAAGCTACTTTTTTAAGGCACGAAAATCGCACTAGATACCCTCCCCCTGTGGGATCTATCCATCTCTATCCTCCATGTCGGATTCGAACCGAGTAAAACCAGTATTACATGTACGCTGTGCCGCCGTTTTGATGTCGGGACGTGATCTCGGTATTATAGGGACTTGTGCTTAACTGAATTTCTCCACAAACCCTAAACCTTACTAAAATTGTGTAACCTGGCTTTCCATAATGTTATGTTAATGGGTTCTCGAGTAACCTTACCTTAACGATTCTCACGTGTTCTCGCCTCTGTTCCACGCCGTACAGGTAAATATCGGATTGAAACATGTACATTCGACTGCATTCGACAAATCTGGTAAACAAAATTGTCATTTATGTATACAGGAATTAGGTTGTACTGGCATTGGTCACAGTCTGATTCAAATGTATAAATATAACATACCTATATCATTATAGCGGTAATTTCCGTAAACATCTTTGTATATAGATGGCTAATTATTTTTTTTACTCATTATATAAATATTTTAAAATATTAAATATATTACTCTAAAGTTGATATAGATTTAAAATTACAATTTTCAATGCCACTCTTATTATAAGATTCTCTGTATATCCCCGAGTTCTTTTTATACACAATCGCATTCACATGTACACATCGCATTTTTATACACAATAGTCTACTCCAGACTTGGACTATCGTGTATAAAAAATGCTAGCAAAGATGCTATACTTACTCACGTATTTTCTTTTAATTTTAAACCTAATTAATGGTACCAATATTCTCAGGCAGAACTTGATTTGCTGTAAGCAACGGTTTCCATTTGATTTTCTCCTTACGATATTCCAAGGATGAATTATTTTATATAGGGGTTTACCATTCAACAGATACATAAGCCACAGAAGGCCACAGAAAGGTCTAATTAGATGGCACTTAATGCTGCCCTCTTTACATTTTTAAATTACGAATAGGTAATAGATTGTGGGACTGTAATCCTTTATATTTTATTCATTTATTTCATTTAAAAGCCTCATTAGTGTTAAGTGCGGTCGTAGTCGTTCAAGAGCCTTAGAGTACTTTTATGTACGTACCTATATTTTTTACATTTGTAATTCCTTCTATCCGAAATCATTAATATTCTATCTACTGTTAGGCTAGGCCCCGCACGGTGAATTTTATTTGCTCCTATTTTAGAGTGCGAAATAAAATCGCAAACGAAACGAAAACAATTCCAAATTCAATAATTGCAAAGGTATAACATAATGCAAGCTGTATGGATTGTGTATACTTAATAGTCCTTATGTCCAAAAGTGGACTGCAGTGGGCTAATTAATTGGTTGATTGATAAGTTAAACCCAGATCTAGCCCAAACGGTTGAAATCGCGGACACATTATACTACGTTATACAGTACAATATAATACATACTCTCTTTTAGAAAATGTTTAAAAAATTATACTTGTATTTAATCATTCCAGGCCAATTAAAATAAATAAAAAAATAAAATAAAATAAATTTATTGTGTCATTTGGTTACACAAAATAAAAAAATACATACTATCTGAATTAATTCGAGGTTAAAACGCAGAACAGATAATAGTAATGTGTTTAGTTAGTTTAAGATTCCGACTAGATATTGCCCTGTTTTACTAAAAGCGAGTAGTTACTTAACGTTTAGCGCCATAAAGTATCACTTCGTTTATAACCAAATTCTCCATACACTTATCCTGCGGGAAGTAGGGGAATATCACCATCATTAGAAAATTTCTGGGTCTATGGAGACCCAGCAAAGATTTGCGATTCCCAAGCCTGTCTGACTGGTAAACTCATACACTTGATTGACAGGCGAGGCTTCCCGAGGAGGGTCAGACCGTAAGGGATGGCCCTGGGTCAGCCGGGGTGCTAGGCATATGTCAAAGACAACCTCACCTCCGGCCTAGCACCATGACCCACAGTCGGCGTGTGGTTTCAGTCAGTTCGAGTCCGACATAACCTTCCCTACCGGCTCCGGCGGGGGAGGTATCCAAGGGGATGTCCGCAAAAAAAAAGACAGGCGAGGCTCTGACGTATGCTTTCCCCTTAGGGTGTAAGGGTGTACTGTGCTCGAGATAAAAAGCTTTTTTTTTGGGAGACCACACTATTTTGCTGTCTCAATGTCACTCCAAATGACAACATTACATGTCTATATAGACATTGTTTACGTATTCAATTTTATCTTTTGATAATAACGCCTCTGTATACAAAAACAAGTTATATTTGCATATGGAATGTATTGTATATGTATTATAGAACGAGTAGGTAAAGAATCAAGGTCTGTGAACCCTCGTGAATGCGAATCGAGACAAATATGTAAACATTGGCCGTCGTAGTTTGCTTTACTATTTTATTAGGATTGTATTACCATACTTAGGCCTCGGCTCGGTGTTTGTTGCCAAATGGAGTGATCAAAGCAGTGTAATCATACGTTTTATAGCTGCCCACTGTTGTACTAAAAAAAACTTTTTACGGTTATGTTAGTAGTAGAAGGCTATCTGGAACAAGGGTGTAGCAGAAAAATATTCTATTTCGCAGTTTCTCTTCTTATTGAGATTCGTTGTGGTAAGATATAGGTACACCACCAGGTACAATAAGAGCACATAATGTATCATTTTGTAGACTGTTAAATGGCAACCTTTTCATGTATTATAAAATGAAATATTTGGAAATATGTACATACATAAATGCCTGCGGTAGCCTAGTGGTATGGGTAATGGACTGCTGAGACGAGGTCTCGGGTTCGATCCCAGGTTTACCATGGCACACACCAATGACTTCTCGATGCTTTTCGAAGTTATGTGTGTATCTATCGCAGGTTTTTAAGTGCCCGGTTAATGGCAATAGGCCCGCCACCTATTACATTGGGACCTAAACATAAACTGGCGAAATGTGGGTGCTAGCACCTCTGCCTACCCCTTCGGGGAATACAGGCGCGAGTTTATGTTATGTTATGTTACATACATATACTCACAATACGATTTAGCCAATTATGATTTTCGGTCTCAGGATGTAATAGGGGGCGAGTCTATTGCCGTCTATCGGCCTCTGTATGTTTACTGTCGGATGGAGAACAGCCCTATCCTTTAGTCGCCGTTTACGACATCCACAGAAAGAGCTGGTGGGGTACTTTTTTTTATTTGTAAATCACCTCATCAAAATATAAAACATACTAGGTACCTACTATACCCCGTCCATCATATTATTGTATTTTAGACAGATGAAAGTAGTGATTGCATGAAAATTTAAAATATCGACAAAGTTAAGAACCTCGATAAAAAAAATCGATATAGGTATGAAAATATTATAAATGATTTCATGTGGAACTAAAATCTATTATCTTTCTAAGCTTAGTAATAAAGTAGTACTTAGATATTTCGTGTCTGTACAGTTTACAAATGTAATAGAAAACGATTGTGGGCCATAACGCATACGCTAATCTCCAAAACAAAACAACTGACTTCTAAAAGAATATTCCAGCATGCTGATTTCCTGGTATTTATTGAAGAGTTCCGTGGCCTTTCTCTGAAATCCATCATCAGATCTTTATGAAATTTAAATGGGACCGTTTTGGAATAAACCTCTTTCAAACAAAAAAGAATTTTGACAATCCGTCCACTAATGACGGAGTTACAAAAAACATTTTTCTGTAAAAATCATACAAATATAAATAATAATAAACATCCGAATTGTTGTTTAGAAATCGGTTAAAAATCGCCAGTTATGTAATTTTTAAAAAAAATTATTTTCTGTAGTCGATATCAATTGTGACATTTTCAAGTTATTATAATAAAAACACTGTCGATTGACTAACTACATCCCTAAAATTGCTTTCTGGCTGACGTGACGATGTCAATGAAAAATGACGTATTGGCGCCTAATTTTTGTTAGGATTTTCAGGTGTTGACGCTAGAACAAAGTTATACCGAGCACTGTCAGTGAGCTGTCTAAAATACAATAATATAATGGACGGAGTATAAGTGGAGTTTTTTAGACCTGTAGGTTTATACAGACCTCCAAGTAGTTTAAAGGTATATTTTCATTGCAGAAGTTGCAAAACAAAAGGACTAATAAAACTTTTAAGCACAAATTTCATTCACGATGTGTGCTAAGAATCTAAAAGATAGTAAAAAGGACAAGATTCCAAATGCCAATGTTTCGATAATAATAGATTTATGATTGGCTTTAGATATTGTAATTTTGAAATACGTATCTCAGCTTACTTATATCTACCAGCTTGGGGTCAACTACTGATACGATACACCTTATTAGCAATGACATTCAAAATGAGTTACTTTCATCAAGTTCTGTGACTGACAACACTTATGAGTTATGACATAATGACATTACAAAGGCCCGCCGCACATGACCACACTCGCACTGGCTGTCACGAGCTGCGTGCGAGTGGCAGGTTTTAAAACCTATAGAATAGTACCGAACTCCGCATTTGCTCTCACGTGTCGACACAGGCACACATATGAGGTTTTATGATGGCATGGTGTCAATGTGACAATTAGCGGAGTGTCATGAACGAGTGCGAGTGTGGTCATGTACGGCGGGGCTTACTATTGTCCACGCCTTCGCCAGCGTCGAATTTTTATCCCTTTCGTCGTAACACGTTGAAACCTATTCCCAAGATAGTTATTCCAAAAATTGTGTTATTCCAGACTATGATCTATCCCTGTTTCAAATTTCAGCCAAATACGTTCGGTTTGGCCATATTTGAGGGATTGGAAAGCCATACTAATATTATAAATGCGAAAGTAATTCTGTCTGAATGTTAACACTTATGACATAATCACATTACTAACTGTTGTCCACGCCTTCGCCAGCGTCGAATTTTCATCCCTTTCCTCGTAAACCATCGGAACTTATTTTCAGGATATTAATTCCCAAAAAATTGTTATTCCAGACAATGATCCATCTCTTCAGGCAAATTTCAGGCAAATGCGTTCGGTTCGGCCATATTTGAGGGGTTGAAAATCCATACTATTATAATAAATGCGAAAGTAACTCTGTCTGTCTGTATGTTACGCTATCACGTCTGAAATTTCGACACTGAATTGATAAAATTTGATACAGGGGTAGATTAGACCTTAAAAAGGACAGAGGCTATGTTTAGGCGCGATAACCGACATCCACGCGGGGAAAAGCTAGTAACAAATATCCTCCCATAACCTCAAAACATTCATATTTATAACATTAGTATTCTAGAATAGTGTTTATTGTCTGAATTTATCTGCAACACTGCAACATTTCTTACTTTTTGTATATAGTATCTATCATTGCTGAATAGAATGAACTATAACGGTATTTAACTTTCTGCTTAATCAGCGTTCCAGTTCTAGTAACTTTTGAATGGTTGCTCTCTGAACTCAACAATCAAATTATTATGGTTATTGTGACCCGTGGTTCAATGGGATGTCGGAAATTTGAATATAACGGCTATTCACAGTATTTATATTCGTAATCAATTGATACTTGTAACGAGGCGGAGTTTTGTATTTTTTATTCTATTTTGATGTCATCGTTTTGATTTCTGAACATGACAGAGAGAGGCTTATGAATAAAGGGGTTTGGGTAAGTTTGTATGGAGTCGTGTCGTCATTTTTTTTAGCGACTACTGATGCCGTATGTACTAAATTTTAGTACTCCATTTGTGAGGTGTAAGTCATATCGGAGCCGAAATATTCGACTTTGAAGTCAGAAAGTTACATAGATATATTCACGGCCTATTAATTTTTGATTTTCGAACCCACAAATCTATTCCCGTAGCGGTAGTAAGCACGTAAGGCTGTATGTTTACTGTTCGATGGAGAAATGCCCTATCTCTTTGTCGCCCTCTACGACATACCAGGAAAGAGATGGGACCTATTTTACTTCAGACTACCTCCAGACCTTTACATAATGGATGCGTAAAAAGTCTTCTCTGAACTAAAAGACCCTTCAACTTTCAGAGAACTACACCTACACAACAATTACCTTCGAGTCCTACCGTACGAGCTGGGCAAGCTGTTTCACTTACAACTGCTCGGGCTGCAGGGCAACCCTTTGTCAAAAGAGATGCTCTCAATATACAACGACAGTAATGGTACTGCCAAGCTGTTGACGTATATGCTCGACAATTTGCAAGGTAAGTGCTTTTTTTTGCATGGCGAATTGAAAATAAAAAGATTTGTAATTTCAGCGTACTACCTAATACGTTTCAGTCTGTAACGTTAAAGTATCGCTTTTTAATTAATAAAATAAATAATAAATAATAAATATTCCACAACATTGTACACAACGCTATCTAGACCCATGGTATGCTTTTATAGCTTGTGTTATGGAATCTAGAATGCGGATAAACATACTTAAATACTTTTTTTTTGTAAATACATACATATTATACATAGAAACACCCAGACCAATGCAAATACTCATATTCATGCATACAAATATTTGCACTGAGCGGGAATCGAACCCGCGCCTCCTGCGTGGCAGTCGCGTGCACTACCGCCACGCCACAGAGGCTGTCACGAATATCAGACGATATCTATAACAAGAACGAAGATCGAAACTTTTGTAATAACGTGTAATCCCCGAAGTGGCTGTGCTGATTTTGACTTGATTTTTACCGTGGATAGTCTGCTGTTATAAGGCCTGATTAAGGCCCGTATTCTAGAATGACACTTAGCCTGAATTACCATTTTTCGAATGACTGTATAAACAGATTGATAGTTTGACATATGGCCTATACAATCTACCCATCGCGATTCAGGCCGAGTGTCATTCTAAAATACGGCCCTTAGGCTATGTTTATTTTAGAACAAATTTTAGGGTACCGCGCGAAAAATACCCAAATCGAAGTCGTAATGGCACGTTATCACTAGGTGTAGTGCAATAAGAAAAAGAAAATGACTAAGCGCGTGCGATGTGACGCGGTGGAATACTCGAGTAGGTACGATATGGGTGAAACGGCAGGTAATAACGTTTTTATATTAAAAAAAAAACGTTACTATTAACTTTTTAAACAGCAATATGAGTTCTACACTAAGGTGTCACGCCATACTGATACAATCGGACGGTCGTAAGTCGCGGTGAATATTAATTATGCGACACTTTTATTTTTTAATTTAATGTACTTATTACAGTTTATTTCTATTGTAATTAACATAAGATACGTTACTCCACGATTGGTCTACCAGTCTTTAGAAATCTTTCATAAAAACATTGACAGTAAACAGGTGAAATGAAAGACAATAATTTGACGATTATGTTTTTGTAGCTGTCATAAACACGACATTAAAAAAATTTGCCTTATGTCTGTACAAATAGGTGTCAAAATTAATTAATTATTTAATCTAGTTTCTGCATCTAAAACCCAATTAACTCTGCAGTTATTCAAGGTAACTTTTAGTGATGTAGGTTTGTTAACGAATCTGGTAGTGGATAGCTACTAAACTTTGAACAATCTTATCGGACAGTTTACATATACGAGGACATTCACCCCAAATTAAAAAAATAGATTTTTATTTTAGATACGGCTTTTATCTACGATAATGATTGTTGTTGGTGTAAATATTGTTACTGTATGATGATACTACTAACGCCATCTAGAAATATTGAGAGTAAGCACTATGAAAAAGTTCTATCATGCGTGCTAGATGTCGCTGTCTGTACCATTTTAACTATTACTATTTAAAACATTAAACTATTTAAAACTCGTTTTTATTCTCTCGAGACTAAGGGACAATACACTTTTAAGTGGGACAGGTCAATTACAGTGGAAAGGTCACCGTACAATAGGTAAGTATTTTTTAAATTCTATTATTTTGAATATTTTATTTATATAAATTAGTATCCTATAGTGCTATTGTAGCAAACAAGCAGACATAGGGTATGGTAAGCTGCGGTTATCGTGTGCCCGGTAATCATTCTCGATTTCTCAAAACATTATGGGGTAAGGAAAGGGGTGAAAAATAATTAAAACAATTTCAAGGTAACAGTACGGAATGCGATGAAGCACCGGTAGCCTAGTTGCTAATTGAAAGGTTATTTTTTTTTTTTATAAATTCCGACCGGCTACATTTATTTTTTACGTTGCATAATTGACATGCGAATAATTATGAAATTACTTCCGATTTCCGAATAATTAGGAACTGTACATAATATTACGTTCACTGTAGGAACTGATTAGAATCAAAATACCTACTGTATATATTTTTTTAATGTTACTTATCAAAACATGCCATATGATACACAGCCGGTGCTTAGATACGAACACCCCTTTTTTTTAAGTGCGGAATACCTCCAGATATCCCCCCCCCCCGGTTATATCGGACTTGAACCGGCTAAAACTGCACACAGCCTTGGGTCATTTGTTGCTCGAGATGAGGTTGCCTGTTACATATCCCTCGCAGCCCGGCTGACTCAGGACTATTGTAATGCCCCCTCAGGTATGGGACCATGATCCCCATCTTACCTTGGATAGGGGGAGGCGCAATCCGCCGTCTTGGCCTGCTTCTGCCAGGCCGAGACCCCAGGCCCGCGCTCGTGCGCTCAGCAATCTCCGACCCCCGAGTCATCTCCGCAATACAAACACCCCTCACATCATAATTTAAGTCACTTCTCGCTAACAGTAGGTATCCATAAAAGAACATAGGTTCTGGTGATTAAATACCGGGTTCCAGTTGCTGCTGTGTTGGTTTAGTCCACGTTCAACCCCCACAATCTCTACCCTCGACCATGTTGTGTGGCCGGGGGTAGAGATTGTAGGTAGTTGAGATATTTCTATTATTATAATTAAGTATAACATATCTACAATAGTATTATAAAAAAAAAAAACTATCCAACCTCCTAAACCAACAACCTTGAACTCCAAAAGACCTTGTTACCATTGACACCATTGCAACACCTGTGCATATAAACTATACCTTACTAACAAACCACTGAAGTGTAGTCTAAGCTTTATTTTATACGTGGCGACTTAAATCTTACAAGAATTGTAGAATTTGATCTATGTGCTAGAATAAATTAGAAAACTAGACCTCATTTAGTAGGTTAAACGTTTAACATAATGTATAAAATATTTCATGTTTTGTTCTGTGAAGACAGGCGCTAGTAATTGATGGCTTTAGGTTTCTATTAGTTGTCTTAGATTCTATATAATAGTGTAAATAACTTAGTCATATTTTTTCCTCACGTCTGTATAACTGAGCAGGCAGAGAATTGTAACATTTAGCTCGCTATATGTTTCTTGATATTGATCTTTTTTTTTATCGTGCGCAAAATCCTCACGGAGCCGGTGGAGGCGGTTATGTCGGACTCGAACCGACTAAACGCACGCCGTCTTGGGTCCTTGGTTGCCGGAGGTGAGATTGCCGAAAGCATATCTCTCGCACCCCGACACACCCAGGACCATCTCTTACGAGATGGTCCCCTTCAGGTTGTGGGGACCTCGGTATTCCCTATTAGCCCAACCGTCCCGGGTACGGGGAGGCGCACTTTGCGCCGCCACCGCGGTTAATATTGATCTTGGGAGCTAATCTATTGCCTCTTTTTGCGTAAGATGGATCTTCCACAGGCACAGAATCCTGGATTTAGAGACAAAAGCTCCACGAGACAGGCCTGACCTAGTGTGGTATTGATAGACAAATTTAATTTTTTTTCCTCAAATCTACAAATCTAAGTGAAATTATAAAACGAAACTTATGGCAAAAACAAACGATTATTTCTTCATCCAATGCAAAAAATTAACTCAGTCTTATATCCTCTTCAATCTTTATTATATGCATAATTACTTAAACAACAAACATTCACTCACAAGGACTTTTCAATACATTCAACTTGAGTGTTAATCAGTGATAATTGCAAAAGCAACAAACCAGTTTACGGCACCTTATAAACGCGTGGCTAATAAAAACAAATTTATAACTCTATGTTGATTCTACTCATCAATAAGCAGCAGGTTGTAATCATACGCAATAGTCACCTATCATCCTTGACATGCAAGGTTCATCTAACTTTTGTCTGATTGGTTAATCCTCATATTGTAATTTGGCGATTGGAAAAGAGTGGGGTTTTCACTGTCTGGTATTTTCTTGGAGGTCTGCCAGTTACAATCTTACTATCATATTGTGTCATTGTGATGATATGATTTCATTTCTCTTCAGAATACTTAGCGTCTGAAGAATTAGTACAGTAGACATTCTGTATCATCCTGACTATCCAGACTAATTCCACTAAGTAGGTACTACTGTACATCAAAAAATCCTTCATTTTATTTCAATACTCCAAACAAGAAAATTCTATGTATTTGGTCTCAAAAATAAACTTCATACCTACTTTTAATTTAATATCTACCTAAAACAAGCCCAACCTAATAAAGGATTTAACCGATATGTACTTAGCTATTGCTCATCTTCGTTTCATATTTAAAATGAAAAGCCCATCCACTATCTTTTTTTTAGTACCTATACTTTTGCTGACTGTTGGTTTTTCCCTACATCATCTTCAGGAAAGGGATAATTAACTAACTTATTATCCTCTTATGACTGCATCACTGGTTCTAACAAAGGATCGCAAAGAACGAAGCTTAAATCTCAGGCTAGTAAAAGAAAAGACGTGCTCAAAATATATTACACGAACAGCAATAACGTTACCAGCATTTCATGTTATTTTCGAATAAATGGGTCTACATCAGAGGGACTTGGTATGTGTAAACAACTTCCATTGATGTCTAGACCGTTTAGTGTCCACAAATCACTACTAGGTCGAGACTATTATCTATACGAACCTAAATACGTAAAGGAAACAAGCACTGGATGGGTTGTTTATCGCTGTTTTTGTGTCTAGTCTGATTTATATTGTAAGTACTTAGTGGAATACATAGGGAAGAATGAATCTTCTCGGGCGAGACTCAAACCCGCGATCTTTGGCTACCGAGACACGACTGATGTGATTCAAAATTCCCCTCTATTTTTATTCGTCGTTATTCAAATATATTTCGTGGGTTTAACGCGTACCTACGTGGTTAAACCAATGCAACAATGTCGGAAGCTGAATATCTGAAAACGGCAAGCCGACAAAGCCATGGTACAATTTTTCAGCTCTAAATCTTAAATCTCATCTTTAAATCGGAGATCGTTGGGAATTGTGTCATATGGAGTCGTTGCCTTGCCACTGCTACGCAACAAGAGCTTAGGTAAAAAATACCATAGGTTATGTCGGTTCGAGTCCGACATAACCTCCCCTTCCGGCTCCGGCAGGGGGGTATCCGAAGGGATTTGCGCACGAAAAAAAAAGGTAAAGATTACCAATCGAACCTCCCCCTTTTTGAAGTCGGTTAACAGATTACTGTACTAACATCGAAATGATTAAAATGGATATTTAATTAGATATTTAATACACAATGGATAAGGTTTTTCAATAAACACAAAATACATAAAAAGAAAGTAACTCTCGCCACGCAATATAATGCGAACTCGCTCATACGATAAATAAGATGCAAAAAAATACAATTTGTCTATCGTTAACATAACTGAGTATAGAATAACTTCAAAAACTATTTTCTCACGAGCAAAGGTTGTCACTCTACGATATAACTGCTGTAAACAGGCATCTAGGGTTGCCTTACTGCCAAATTCTGGCACCAATACTATAGTAAGTAGTATACTACTTATAGTACCAAAGTATTTCACCAGTTTACACTGAAGAAAACTTTTGGTCGTGTTACGAGCGCTTACCAAAGCTTGTAACTATTATTTACGTGTGAAATGACCTTAGTCACAAGCAAGAAGTGCTGTACTATACATACAACGCGAAAGTTGAAAAGTTACTATCCTATATAACCATTAAAGCAAGGTATAATAACTGTTGAGTCGACTGATGATTTTAAAATGCATTCATGAATGAGTACATTGCACACCAACACGCTTTTGATTCGAACCTACATTTCATTTCAATGCGTTAAACACAAGTTTTGACACAAAAACATCAGCCGGAGAAAACGGGAACCATTAATAAAGACACGAATATGCATTCGAATGAAACACAGAATACAAAAGAAAGTGAAATATCTAGATTACACATTTTGTATATAAACGAATTTATGAAATCATTCGTCTTTGTGACAGTTGAAATTCATCTGATTCTGTATAGAGTACAATGGGGTTAGAAAGTGTGTGAGAAATACGTACTGTGATAATATAAATTGTTTTACTCGTCTTGTTACTATCGCATATCGGGGTGAAGCAGCCATATTGCTCTTATGTCCGCGTACTAGAAAGATGCACTGAAAAGATGTGTATTGTATTTGTATGTCGTACGTTATTAGGTTTAATGATAGTGTTCTGTGTCATACTGACACTGATGTTAATCACACTATTGGGCACGGCATTGTCATCTGAAGTTATTAGTTTGGTGATCTCTCTTTTTGGAAATGAATGTCGCATAGCAAAGAAATTATTATGATATATCTTATTATTCTAAGAACAAATTAAAGATCTAAGAGGCAGATTTGGCTTTCATTTGCTGGATTTTGGATTAAGAATCGCGTCGTCATTGTATCGAGTCATGATCTATGATACCGAATTGGATTCTTGTTTGAATGAGTCGTCTAAAATATCGTAACGCTTAACGAAGTGCTCTAAATTCTATAACAGATTTCTTATTAACTGGGGCATTTTTGTTATTTTTTTCCTTACCTATATGGATTAACTTTTCTGACCTCTAATGATGAACTTTATGCAGTAACTAAACCGAAATCGAGATCTAAGAGATAACAAATTGTCCAATGATTATACCTCTGGTTTTATTTGGTTATAGGTATTATTATGACAAGAACGCAAGCTTCAATATCATACCTTTTTATTTATCATGAAATGGCAGCTGGCTAACTGGTGAAACTAGGTGAAACGACACAGACATTTCGTTCAATGGTTTTCGAAGCATATTACTACAGCGAGTCCATTATTTTTTTTTCAGTCTTCGAACTGCTACTAACAAACTCAGAAAACGTAGTGTGTAAACGGTAGTGATGGGATTTCTGAGTTTGAAACCTTACTTCGTATCAAATCCATATAGGAGTACCACATAGGCAATCAGGCCAGCCGATTTGTTTTTCAACTCCCACAATCACATCAGTTAGATGAATGTGCAGAACATTATTAGGCATTTTTTGCGCTGTCTCTCCTTTTATAGCTGTCATTACAGTCTCGAATTAATGCAAAACAAAGCGCCTAGACAGACATCAGTCTGTCTCGACGCATTGTGTCGAAAAATCACCTTTGTGTCGAAAATACTAGTCTTTTGTCTTATCCATATTACCGTTAATTGTACCTAGACAAATTCCGGTTAATTTACTGGAGGTAGAGCATAACGGTATATACCTTTCGAATTTGGAGGCATACGGCTAGAGAAGTAAGAAGGATTGAAAGAAAGAATTTATTTATGCATAGGCTTCTTAACAGAAATATATGTGTGTCGCAAGCGAGGCGTATGGGACTTGGTTCTGCATCTAACACGTGACAGGTTGACTGAGACACACACACACTCCACAAATAATATAAAGAAAAGAGTAGGAAAAAACCTTACAAAATAATAGACTACTTTTGAAGAGATCCAGCAGGAGTATCTTAAAATATACAAATGTTGTAGTGTTGAAACACGCGTATAATGACATCAGGCATCAGAAAGAAAGCCACATAAGTGGAAAAAATCAAACTATGTACTAAAATTCTCATTAGAAACACTTGGAAGAAGCACGCGTCATTACAGTCGTTAGTTTGGTGGGTTGGTAACTAATTACAGTTACATTCATACATCTATACTATTATATAATTGTAAAGTGGTCGTGTCTGTACATTGGAGATATTTAAAAAAAAATACTTGCATTATGTTATATGAACGATACTGAACACGAAAATATTTTTTTTTCATTTCCTGTCTGTTTGTCTGTTTGTCTGTTTGTCTGTTTGTTCGCGATGGACGCAAAAACCACTGAACGGATTTTGATGCGGTTTTCTTTGTTAGAAAGGGCTTGCTCAGACTTAAAATCTTACATTTGTTTGATTGCAATCGGTTGAGTAGAACCAGAGATGTGAGCAATAATACATAATAATCTTAACTTTGCTAAGATTATAGATGTCGCTTTTTGCTTGAGATTATTCTTATGGATGAATTTTACTTCCAAACAACTATGTAAATAAATATACTTAATTTTTTAATGCACATTCATGTAAAAAATACGTATGTAATCATGTAATTAAAATTTTAAATTCTATAATTTAGTTACAAAATAACAACTAGATGGCGATAACGCGGTTTTAAACAAAGTATGGTTTCGTTCACAGCTGAAGTATAATAGCCCTACGGTAAAGGCGGTTTTTGTCTGGCAAATTATCAAATTACGTAAGTTGATGTCAGTGTAGTACTGTTTCTGTATATTTCGATTCGTAAATCTTTTGACGTACATACTTTCATCGAACATCCTGGCTAATAGTAAAAATGTTAGTCTGTAATTTTGTTAATACGACTGAAACCTAACCGATAAAAAATGGTTACCGTGGCCTATGAACGTATTCAACACCACGGGCGTCACACCAAATGAATTCTCTGAAATTCTGTTGCCTTTCACGCCTAAACAACAGATCTTGATGAAATTCGTTACAGAGTTGGATAAGAGCTTGGGAACATACATGAATCAAAAATGGCAATACCTTTAATATAGATTGCCATTTTTGAAGAACTCTTGATGAAAGGGTATTAAAAGAAAGGATTTGGACCAATTGCTGCCTAGACATGAGAGATTTTATAAATCAATTCTCTTCTTCATCCTAACGTTTTTAACTTGAAGCCTGGGGTCCGCTTTTACCAGTCTAACTGCGGATTTGGCTAATCTTCGATATTTACTGTGAAGCGACTGCCATCTGACCTACACAAACCAAAGGCGATATCGAAGCATTGCAGCTAGACCAGTTGTTAGACTTTTTAGGGCTCCAATTACCCGTAACGACTGCCATAGATGTTTGTATGGCAACCGGGACTGACGGCTTATCGTGCTCTCCGAGGCACGACCGGACAAATGCAAATACCCATATGCATACATACTAAAGAATTTTATTATTCTTGCGTATGTCAGAGTGGTCCTATAACCCAGAAGTTTGGATCTGATGCTGAGAACCTGGAGAAATCTTGGGAAAACTTAAAAATTACAGGAAAACCTGCCTGACTACGCGCCTACTTAGTTATGTTAGCAATCATTTGTATAACGTCGTTTGGTTTTCAAAAAAAAAAACAAATGCCCAGGCGCTATCTACTGAAATTTCAGTATAACAATTTTTTTTTAAATACAGCCCAGTAACTATATTTTACAGCACAAACATATTAATCAATATATGTTGTGTTGTTATGAAAGCCGTTGCTTCGTACAACGGCTTTCATAAGAACACAATGACTTTTATTAGTCTTACTCAACTACGTGTTTTAAGTGGCTCTGATAGGGAGTATATTCCCCAGTAGAGCCATACTGTGGAATATATTTCCACCTACCACCTACCAGCTACTTCTAACAGATCAGTAAATCTGTAACTTTCGTTATTTTTCTCATCTATTACCCGTAGTACGCGTCTTTCTCTATTCAGAGTCTCTCTTTTTTCTTGAAGTAGGTTCTTTTTCTTAATTTTAATTTTTTATTCCTTTTAGTATAAGTTTATAACAGATTCATCGTTCATCATTTGACTAGGTTTATATATCATCAGTTTAACAATATGATTTTCAGAATCAAAAATTCACATTAAATTATGTAAAAGCAACAGAAACATTTTGTGGATGTCCATAGAATCCCATCATTCGAATCTGATTGCGACTCCCTGGATTATTCCCTTTCCAACAAAATAAAGATCATAAAAATCCGCTTTGCAAATTGCGACTATAAATATAACGGTTATTCACCTATTTTGCCCCCTCAGTAGTGAAATTTAGAAAAATGCTGATACATGTAATCATTTATTGTACCATATTTTTCTAACTAATCGAGGGGTAGGACCGCCTTACCTCTCCCGCCCCGGTGACGTTTAATTTCTTCTTCGTTGTCGTCATGGCTGCGGACTCAACCTCCGCGTCGGGTAGCGCGACCTATATATATCCACCGTTCCTATCCGTTACGGATTACGGCCGGGAAGGACTGGGTTAACACTAGATTGTGTTCGTCCGCCCCTGGCAATTTTTTATGGAGGTTTTCTTCCTTAGGAGCCACCGTTCCTGTCCTGGGTTAGGCTTGCCACTTGGCCGAATGTTGGTTATCAGATCGTAGTTCCTACTTCTGAACGAAGCCAAAGGCGAAGAACTCATACACCCAGCAGTACCTATGCCCCACCACTACACCCTCTGCAATTAGAGGGACATGTGAAGGATCTACGAGTGATTAATACCAGGGCTGCTTGGGCTGTCAGACAGGATCTCTCGAGTCTATTAACTGTTGTGCATGGTGCACCAGCCCCTCGCTCCTATTCTTCAGGATCGAGGTTCAAAGGGGAAAGAACCGGGAAACCAACGTAGAGATTACTCGACATCGCATTTGAGATGTGAGGTTGGAGAACCTCTAAGTTGGCTTCAATACGTGGGCCTGGCACCAATAACTAATAAGACGTCTTGGGTTATTCCTTGAGTGTTAAGTAGAGAGGCGAGTAGACTGTCAAGTAGGGAGTCCAGCACAGAGTTGAGTTAAATGTCGAGAAGAGAGGGGAACACAGAGATGATTAGAGGACCAAGTATAGAGTCGAGTACAGAGTGGAATACGGAGTCAAGTAGAGAGTTGAATAGAGAGGCAAGTAGAGATACGAATAGAAAGGTGAGGAGAGAGACGAATAGAGAGGCGAGTAGAGTGTCTACTCAGCGCTCAACACTCGACTCTCAGCGCTAAAATTTACAGCACTACGCAATAAGCGACATCCACGCGGGCGGAGCCGCGGGCAACAGCTAGTTGTACATAATTATGTACATGACATGTACCTACATACGACTACATACCTAATACGTCGTTAAGTTTACTTTACATACATCTTTCTTTAGACCTAGAGTACCACAGTAAAACATACAATCGGCATTGGAAAGCATACACTGTATTTTCATACAACTGAAGTGTGCTTTTGTACGTTCGAAACTTCAGATTACGTTATGCATCTTATTGACTACATTTCTCTTACGAGGACAACCTTTAACCTATTAAACTTGTAACAGAGTCAACAAGCATGATTAAAAATATTTCTTTTTTAATAGGAGTTGTAAAGCTAGATAATACTTTGGGCATAAACCGTTAAGGTACCAGTTACCCGGTTGAAAAACAATTGTCCCCGACTCTCTCTTCGGGTTAAAAAAGTTGAATCATCATGATTAACGTGTACAACACCCACAATACGATATCACCCACAACCAAGTACAGAACTTCTTTGTTCTACCACTTTCCCTTGCGGTTCGCATGCGCGTGTGATTCAAAACACCACATTTGTTGCCGTTAAGAGTTTGTTTTAATTGTATTGCCTCGTTGCATGTTGGGATAAGTTTGTGCACGTGTTTACTTGCGATCGAGAGATTGGGTTAAGTGTATTTTGGTATTGCCGCTTGTTAATCTGCTATGGATTCTGGATTCTTCGTAGACTGTAATAAGGTCATTCTATTGGGTTGTTGGATGGAAGTCTTATTAGGCTTTAGTCATGTTAAGTATACCCTTGGTCATGAATATGTCAAGTTCACTTTTTGTCATATTCTGATTTTGACATGTTCTGCTTTCGTACTTAGAACAAATAATTACATGGTGCCGTATAGGTCAGTACATAGATAAGTATACCTATCACTTTGAAAGTATACAGGCGTGGTATGAAAATGTGTTTAAGATGGTATATTGAACTCTGAATTGGCATTAAAAAATGGCATCCATTTATTTGGTCAGGTATTACTAATGATTGGGAAAAAGGTGATTTAGTAGCTCGTTTTATTTATGACTAAATGAGCTGGATCCGTTGCTGCAGGCTATCATTAATAGTAATCACTGTCCAGTAATAGTTATACATAGTGTTCATTCTTTTTACTCTTGCGATGTCTTGTAGTCATGGCTCTGAAGTTCAAAATTGTCATAGAACCTAAAAATGGTATGTTGAATTTAGAATGAACGTGAAATATTCATTAATCCATCCATCGTATAAGTAATGTATAAGGTCTCGTTAAAACAAACAAAATAATCCATATTCTAGTGGTTTACTTACGACCGATTGAAGAGTTCTAAGTACTATCCTATTTTGCTTCCATCTTCAAATCATCAAATCATCTCGATGTATATAATGTATTGCCATCTAATTATTACATAAATATAGATTTCCATGACACTATCATTTAAATTATACTTCCAAAAGACGCAGCAACATGGCAACTTAATAACAAAATTGTATAAAGTAACAGGAGATGACTAAATTTTGACCGCTTCTCTGATATCTCGATGCGATTATTATCATACCTGGGCCATAATGTGAAGTCTTGAATACGATTAGCACAGATCATAATTAGAACAGAAAATGGCATAAGTTAAAAAGGCCTCGATTCGTTCACTGTTGAATATAATTACGCTTGCAAATTCAAAAGCGAGCGAATTTAGGTCGTGGATGATAATTAATGATTCTTAGATTCATAAGTAATGAGATCAGACCCAAGGTCTGTACGGTATTAATCCCTGTACCTACCTACTTATCAACTTTGATTTTCCTTGACGTAATCTTTTTTCTTGATTTGCCGCCTACATTTTCCATTACAAAATTGGGCAAACTTTATATTAACGGAAATTAACGTGATCATGGAATAGATACATACATGCCTTCGAATTGCCTGACGTTTCGACCAGGTTACACCGGCCGTGGTCACAGGTTCACACCTGGTAGAGGGGGGTCGAAAATCACGTGGACAGGACAGTGACAGGACAGAACCGGGACAAACTACCACGGGACACAGGACTGTTAACATTATTGCATGTCACGGATCGCGAGAGTTAAAGTTAGTAAACTATTTTTTTTTTCTTCCTTACCGATTAACTTCTAAATATGGAATATTATTATTTAAATTTTTGCTTCACGTAAAGAAGGTCTGCAATAAAGAAAAAAAAACACAATAACCTCAATTTTGTGCGGTAGCACAATTAAGGCATACTTAACTGTTATTTTTTTCGGTAATGATAAACTTTGTTATACTTGTTATGCTAATAAAGATAAAATTAATATCACATTAAAAATTAATGACTCCATTGTTTTATAAAAAGAAAACACCGCTTATGGAAAGCAGTCTATGGAATTTTCACACCGCTGCCGACAGTTGCAAAAATGCAAGTGCGATTTACTGGCTTTGTAGGAACTTTCTAATGCCCTTTTAGAAAACCACTTCATGAAACTAAGCGAGATCATTGCAAAATAAATAATATTGTGAGCACGGCTGATGTAAGCTGGTTGAAACGTCAGGCAAATCAAAGGTATATATTTATCTATACCGTGATCGCGTTAATTCCCGTTAACTTTATTGTGCATAAATAATAATTATGTTCAAAATTAATTTTAAGTAAATATCACAACATTGAGCATATCATTAAGAAACAAAATTGGTATCGTTTCTTCGTCGTTGTATACACGGCAAAAGAGGTTTGATGTGTACTAAGCTAAATTGCTATCTTTATTGATACGAATTGCTATCGACTGAATGAAGAAGAAGATGGCAATTGTGACCAAAGACTAGAATGTCTTGGTAAGCGTAGTGAAAATAACTAACTTGCATATTATATGAACTGTGTGCAAAAGTAATTCATATTCGTTTAGTTTTTGCGTGATTGAGTGGCAAACATCTATAAAGTTAAGAGTACTGATCCTCTTCCCTCATTTAAATGCATTCTGCGCTAATTGAATACTCTTCTGCCTTAAAACTTTCTGGATTCAGCATAATTGAAAGATTCTGTTTTATAAATAGATTTTCGATAAAATGTCAAACTCTATCGATGAAGTTAACTCAATTAAATTACCGAGACAAAATTCATTACTCATTGTATTTACATTAATGCTATCTTACGTTTTGGTGACACTCAGTAGGGTCTGCTGGGGTTAGCCACTGATGATGAACTCAGCAGTATTGCATCATACCTTTAGTATACCTACATTCCCACTAAGGTGATTGGAATCGCACGAGTTCACGACAGCTCGCTGTTATTGACTGATAAATCTTAATTCTCCCTTTAATCTTCAATAGTGGCAACATTGATACCGTACTCTTCATGTGGCTAATAAAAAAAAATGGATTTATTAAATGTGGAGAGATTTAGGAGCAGGAGCAGGCTCAAGATAGGACGGATGGGTTCTGTATTAGTGAAAATAGCAAAAACTAACTGAGGAGATGACGTGTGAGAGAAAATCTTTGGAAGAGAATGACATGTTGCGGTAACCCCAAATAATTAGAGCAAGGCCGTCAGATGATCTCAGCAAATCATTATATGAAAGCAATCAATCATTTCTGCTCGTAAAAATGGGCACAAGAACAATGGTTCATAGCACTAATTGAATTTCGATTGTGACGTCAGCAACTATGACATCAGCACGTCTCTTAGCGTCCTATTCACCCGAAAGGTCTATATTTAGTACATTTTCTTATGGCACTTAGTAATGGTTTACCACTCAGATAGAACGATGTTTATGAAAGTGGCAGTCCATTGGACAAATCGTTGTGGCTGATTGCTTTGTCACGAATTTATTTCGAATGTCCAGGTCATATTGAAACGACATTGAAAGTGTTCATTTTTGTTGAGAGAAATTGCCTCATTCTCGGCAATCAACACATCATTATTTTAAAGCTTTTTACATATTTTTTCTCCTCGGTTCATAAAATATAATTTTACGTTGAAGAAATAAAATCGTATTATTAAAACGATTATGTAACAAATTTTGATCTACGCAGCTTTCTGATTAGAAAGATTTCTACACATATTATAACAGACCTGTTAACGATTGGCAGTTAAGAAATTATCTCTACTAACGTTGGATATCTTAAAAGAAACTGATTGCGCATAATAGTTTACGTGATCGAATTAAGTATTAACGAAACGAACCGACTTCACTGTTACGTAATGTTTTTTTTGTTTCATTGCTATCGCATACGTGAGTGAGGTGAAATTCACCTTTCACGGGCTTCCAAATTAGAGAGTCGATTTTTGTGTATGCTCTGACGCGTACGACCATTCAATAGCGACAATGTAAACAAAATAGACTACTCATTGCGTTACAATGGCTAAGCTGTTTTTAATAACAAAACTCGACCTTTAGAAACTATTTCAATAAATAATTGCTATTTCTATGAATTTGTGTGGGTTTTTATAATCTATCAAAGCGGATATTAATATATATAACGTATATTTTGATTGTAATGATAGGTTATAAATAGCTTTGATAAAAGTTAAGTAATTTTTTGACCTCATGTGGCTCGTTGATCTAGTTCAGTCTATGCAAACCAAGTTTAATTTGAACTGGCCATCGATAGTGACGAGTAGAATGACAATGAACTGTGTAGCACACGTCGGCGTGTCGCGTCGTCCGCGTCGGCCCGCGGCGCCATGGCACTCGTCCGACCGGTGAAAGTGTTTCGCGAAAGTGAAGCCGGAACCAAAGGTGGTGACGTCACAGAGATTTGCGCAAGCGCACCCGCCTATGGTTGAGACATTGCGAAACGTTACCTCTTCTGTATTGTTGAGGATACGTTCGGCGATGCTGTTTTTGTGTTGTTACTTTGTTAAGTAAATTACGTCGGTTGTGTAATACTGTTTATTCAGTTCTTGGCTTTCAAACTCTTTTAATGGGTCTTAAATATATTTTATAGACACTTTAAATTTATTACGTAACATAAATTAACGTGTTTATGTTTATACAATCTTTGTGAAGATTTTTCGTATTCTGATTTTGAAGCTGATAGTACATAAATATATAATCAAGACATAACCCCTAAATCAACTAGGCGCATTATTAGTAGTTTATGATGGGCATTTTTCATATCTGGTGTTAACAGACTTTGACTATAATTTCCAGTCTAAAGTTTTATCTGTTATAGTAAAGGACAATTTTTTCACCCAAATGTACTTCCACTACAATTTTGGCGGCCCTTATAATAAACAAAAAAATTATGAAAGATATTAGTCCTCTTATCCAACAAATCTGTATGTTGATCACGCATCCCGATCATAGCTCATTAGTCTCGCTCATAAGAACTTTGAGCTTTGCCACTACGGTTTTCGTCTAAACTTGATTACATTTTGACGATCGCCCGTAATCGGACGTCCGCATTTGTAATCGCAACACGTACCGCGGCCCGACACCGGTCAGTTATTCGTTTTAATTAAAACTTCGCAAAACTTTTACCACGTCGTTAAATTAATATGGCTACGTGTTGTGCTTTTCATTTATCGTTGTTGTTTAAAAAAAAAAAAGGCAATTTGATGATTAGAAAAAAGCGTTCGTGAGTTTTAGGCTGTTGTCATAACATTTACTTTTTGTGTAAACTTATTAGCCATTACAGTCCGTCAAATCTAAGAAGTACCGTTTGACAGTTCTGACAATTGAATGATAGGGATGGGATGAAAAAATCGATTACTATAATATCCGAACTTTAAGAGATCGATTACTATAATATCCGAATTTTAAGAAATCAATTGTTATAATTAAATAAAAGAAATGTTTAGGATATTTTTTTATTCACTACTAGTACTAGTATCGTCGTCTTCGTCATCATCGTCATTTAAATTAATGACCAGTTGAATAATATACAAATAATAATAATAATAATATACACCTGCGATTTTGCCTATTGACCTAAAAATAATTAAATTAATTTATTTTAGGGTATCTGTGTATTCAGTGCATTATGCGGTCGCGCAGTAACGTCGTTAATTTATAACATCAGGCAACAACATTTTTGTGAATGGGTTCTACATACCTTATTTTTATTAGTTTTAGACGTAGAAATAAGACTTAGAAGAAAAAATTGTAATTGGAAAATCAATGGATGTGCTTGTTAAAAATTTGTTTATTTCTCTGTAATATGCAAACCCATACTATCATACACAAAAATAAATGTAAAAAACACTATCCCTGACTCCATTTACTATTTCGACAGCGTTAGCGCGAGAAACCCCGACTTATTTGGGCGCGAAAATCAAAAATCGACAAATCGCTTTCGACAACTTTTTAAAGAAGCAAATATATTTGATTTATAAATACGTATTTTTGGTGAATGGGTTTTATCTCATATTTTACGATTACATAACTATTTAGTTATGTAATCGTAATATGTGAGATAAATCCCATTCACATGAAAAAATATTTGTTTGGTTGTCAAGTGTAATTTGTAAATAATACATTCGATTTTTCGTATATGTAAACGATTTTTTTGCATACAAGTGTATCCGAAGAGTCGCAACACTACGTGCAGTGACCTAACTACGTAACTTTGTAATGAGGTCAAGAATATAACTATTAGAAATTATTTACTGTGTAAATATGTGTTATTTTGCTTTGTTTGAAAGTTTTCAATTACATTTAGATATTAAGAATTGTACATTTTTAGATACAATAATGAAATCTTTCTAAATTCATGGTTTTATGAAAAAGGTTATCGAAACTGAATAATGTACGTATGGACAAAGTTGTTTCGGTTTGAAAAATATGAAACGTCAAACGGTACCTCTTAGATTTGATGGACTGTAGATGCCTTTTTTTGAGCGGTTGGTTTGCGTACCGACAGTTAATCGAGTAAACTGACCGGTTACCGTGCCCTTTGGTCGTTTGGATTATTGTAATATCTGATTTGTCTTTTGCGGGTTCCTCTGTACAGAGTAAAATGATGACAGAAAACATAAGAATTATTTAGGAAGAAATAAGATGATCTCTGAAATAATCGGAAGCTTTCATACTGAAGATTATCCGAGATCATAATGATCTACAGCCTTATCTTATATCTTAGTTGAGAGGGGCTCAAGTAAGATCTAAGATAGAGAGAGTTGAGCCCCTCAGTTCATGTAAAAACATGTTTGAATGTAAGTAGTTTAAGGATTACCCTCGTAAGAGCAGACGTTTTGCTGTTCATCAGCCCATAACTCCGCCCACTATAAACATTGTCTGACAGCTACTTATACACGATTTATGTAATAACCAAGGTCTCGAAAACTCCGTTAATAATAATAATAATAATCTTTATTCTTCATAAATTGTTTACAAAATTATTACAGTTTCTGAGGTCTCCTTTTAAGTAACCGAGGATACTTGTGCCAGGAGACCTCGCTCCTCCTTAATTACAATTATGTATTCAATTGTAACAGAGACATGAGTAATTAATAGACAGAGACAAACAAAATAAAAAGTAAGGTTAGTTAGTGAGTTGTGTGTGTGTGTGCGCGTGTGTGTGCGTGCGTGTGTGCGTGTGTGTGTGTGCGTGCGTGCGTGCGTGCGTGCGTGCGTGTGTGCGTGTGTGTGTGTGTGTGTGTGTGTGTGTGTGTGTGTGTGTGTGTGTGTGTGTGTGTGTGAGTGTGTGTGTGTGTGTGTGTGTGTTTGTGTTTGTGTGTGTGTGTGTACTTATGAAAGAGGAATTAAGAGCGATTCCAGTTCCTCATAGTTACTATCTAGAAGCCAGGATGTTAATGTCTTTTTGCACTCACGGGAAGTCAGCCCATAGATGTTTAGGAGCTTATTTATTTGGTTGTATATGAAAGACGACAGCCAGGTCCGTTAGATAACTTGCAAACCAGTATTAGGGATACAAAACTTCATTATCGTAGTGATATAGTATCAAACAAAGTCGCTGTCGCTATCGGTCCGTCCCTATGCATGCTTAAATCTTTAAAACTACGCAACGGATTTTGAAGCAGTTTTTTAATATATAGAATGATTCAAGAGGAAAGTTAATATTTATAATACATGCTAAATATAGTAGAGAATGCAGCGGGAACGGGACCTGACGCCAGTGAAGCCACGCAGGCGGAATAAAATTGGCGGTACGAAGTTCGCCGGGTCAGCTAGTACCTAATAATTTTCCTTCCATAGGTAACTACACTATATGCAATCACTTTCCTTGTCTTACACAACATCGACAATATTTCTTTCTTTGCTTCAGATAATTTACATTGACGTTTGATGACCTTTTTGCTTCGAAAGTGATTGAGTAATAATAATGATTCGCTAATTAGTAGGGATCTGCAAAATCAGCCTATATTACGTAATTTAAAGCGCGTTTCATTTGAACTAAGATAAAAGCAATGGTTTTTTCTAAGGCTCTCTAGGTCAAACACGCAATTGAATAGTAATGGATTCAGGTGCTCAGTTTTAAAAGGGAGTACTGTGTTTAGAATATATTTCCATCGAAATAACCTTTAACCAAGAGGTTAAATGCGTTTTAAACCTTTCTTCTTTTAAAACATACCTACCTACTGCTAATGTGGAAGTTATATTATACATCTTGATGTTTGTCTACACCACGAAAGTCGATTACTTCCTTATGTGAGTTTTACATTTTTGTTTTGTGTTCTGAGGAATTGTTTGAAATTCCCACCTTCACGCCGTAAGTAATCTTTAAAACCAGAATGATCACTTTGCTTTTTGAAAGGAACTCCCTTTCATAATTTATTCAAAGAATATTTCTTTACTTATAAGTTACGTCATCATTAAAATATTTTAGAATTATATCGTCCAAAATTCTTAATGCATCCAATTAGTACGTTTAAGTCAAATCACGTTGATTCGATGTTCCATTAATAGTCAGTGACTCAGCAAATCGTTGAGTTCGAGCATTAAATCGTACAACACTAGGGTGTAAGCCGATGTAAGTAAAGGGCGGACGTTGGGCGCAATGCAAGGGCATGAAGGCGCCCTTGTCCCGCCGGGCGCAGTCTAGAGGTCGCGGATGTACCCTTACTTCGTCCCTTACAACAACTTTCCTACCACGAACTATGATAACTTTGTTATTTCTACAAATTTACAACTTTCCCCTAGTCAAACCTTCCAGACTGTTTAGGAGGTGGCTATTGATGCGACGTTCTCACCAAGGGCGGTCGCTCGTTGGAGTGCAAGGGCGAATCTATTGTCCTCGATCGAGTCTGAAGGTCGACATGTTGTAACGTCGCGTTTGTGAATCTCGTTACATCGGTGGTCTTTAACGGCTTTTAGTCGAAATTTCGCTAATATCCGAACATTGGAGGCGACTGGCAACACTGCGTTGGCCGGCACGTCACCTTTCTCTCTTGACGTTCGACAAAGATGTCGATTTTTTAATAAAAATTTATGAATCGTCATCCATTGTAATGGATTAAAGTTATTCTTGTCCGGATGACATCATAAAATGTCCCCGCTATGATGGTAATGTGGAATTGATCCATATTTCTGGTGAGTTGACATTTTCTCAAAAGATTCATTTCGACGTATTTTTTTTCTGATTGAAAAATAATATTTTAAATTCTGTTGTTTCAGTATTTGTTTCAAAAATACCATGATTTATCGTGTGTTTGGCATTTAACCAACTAATTATGGCGGTAAGTCACACGTTTTTCTCAAAAATTAGGACTTCGAGTATTCTCATAGGAATTGTTCTAATAACCTAAAATTTTATTTCAGGTCTCTATTGGAGCCGCCTTTTCTTTTTCCTATTTCTTTGTTTAACTTTAACTTTTGGCCTTTCTTGGAACTTGCCTCTGATGGTTTGAAGGATTTTTCAACCATACGAACGAGCATGTGCAATATCTTGGAATAATGGCTTGTGGAGCGGAATGTTAAGCTTCGCTGGTTGAGGTGAACCTTCACACACTCGCCGAGGGATGCCGTGAGCTTTCGTTTACTTTTAATTAAAATTTAAATTTAAAAACCTTAAAAAATTGCATTGGTGACAAGAGTAATATGTCATGTAGTTCTTAAATTTTAATCTACTAGCATAAAATTCTTACTATGATAAGCACACTGGAGCGCTAGAGAATAAAACCTTAAACCTCAGTGCGGTGGTTTTATTTAGCTTACCTCCGGCAGATTAAAAGTCTTCAACCTACTTGATTGACTATCTTAGGCATGTGCTTCTCCAAGGCGCCCGAATCTTTAAGGTAATGTACCTATTTATATTGTTAATTTACAGGAGAACACACTTGTTAACTTTATCTCAAACAACAAAACACACACATGTGCATATATTTTTTATTATTACAATTGTCGCTCGCGAGCAGGGACTTGATAGTGTGCAAATATCATTATTCCTTGTCACCTTTGCATTATTAATTTAATTTAACATGTTTAGAACAATGTTTCTTTCATGTATATTACTGCATAACTTTGTGTTTCAGTAAATATTATTGTTTGTTTACTTTACAAAACTAATCTTACTACAGGTTGGTACGCTTTTGTTTATATCTCTTAATTACAGGTGAATATTTCAATTTGTATAACATTCACAGTTATTGTTACATTGTTTTATCTTGTATAACCTTAATTTATAACAAGTTACATTATCTACATAGTAATATATAATGAAAAGTTTATAAACTTCAAACTAATATGTGAAAGTATAGTAATATTTGAATCTTTGATGTTTACCTCAAGTAAACAGAAATACTTTATTTTGTGAATCACTGATGCACTTTTTTATCATTACTTAAAGGCATTTGACCTAAATAACTTAACAATAACATTCATTTCTTTTGTTTGACCTACTTTTGAGGTTAGCATTTTTCAACAATAACAATTAAGTTGCATTCATAACTTATTTACTTTTCTAACTTTTATGGCTGCATTCATTGCATTCATTGGAAGTTCTTAGTGCATTTTATACAACTATTTTTAGATTTCACATTGTTTTCAAACATGGACAAGGAGACGCAGGCTCCACCATTGTTTGCAATTGTTGATAATACTGTCCCGGTTGGTACATCTACTCACGAGATGCCCCATGTCATGGCTGATCTGACTGAAGTTGTTGATCCGTTTTCACATAGTCGGGGAGCTGGTGATTATAGTCCGAGAGCTGCATCTTCGTTTAATATGATGAATGTTTTATTGAATGAAGACTTGAAGAAAAACTTGCCTTCTGTTACAAAGTTACCCGATTTGAAACGTTGTAAGCTTTTGTATGATGGTAAATCGTGTGTTAGGGAATTTATTACTGAAGTGGAAGAATATTTCTTGTTTAAAAATTTTAATGAACATTTTTTAGTTAGTTCATTTGCTGATCTTTTGTCAGGCACAGCGCTTAAATGGTTTCGTAGTGTGCGTATTCGTATTGCTTCTTGGCAGGAATTGAAGGCTGCGTTGTTGAAACGTTTTGATAGGATTGAATTTGACTATCATTTAGAACATGAACTCCGCACTCGTAAACAAAAGATAACTGAGTCCTTACCAGACTTTATTACAGATATAATGGATATGTCAAGCCGTTTGTCTATGCCTATTTCTGATGCTACCCTAATAACTATTATTAAACATAATATGTTAAATATTTACACACCTTTTGTGTTTGGTAAAACTATTTCTACTATTGAAGAGTTCATTAACCTCAGCAGAGAATTAGAAAATTTTGTGTCTAGAAAGAACTTAAGTGAGAATAGAAGTATTAAAAAAGAAAAACCTTCTGCTCACGTTAATGCTGTTAAAGCAGATGAATTAATATGTTTAAAATGTAAGTCCTCTGGACATTCTTATAAAAATTGCCCTAAGTTTCCTGGCATAATTTGTTTTAAGTGTCACAAAGCTGGTGTCACTACGAAGACTTGCGAAGTTTGTAATACTGAACAGTCAAAAAACGTATCAGGCCCCATCGAGCCCTAGTTTTTGATAAAACCTCAGGTGACTCGATGTTGAAAAAATTTAGCAATGCACCGGATGATGCCACTTGTAAAAAAGAATTTAGTGACTGGTTAGATTATTTGAAAGTTTTCTTTAGTAATATCAGGGCTGCCCCTGTTTTGTTTGTTAAAAATAAAGACACTAGACCCTATTTAAAATTTAATATTAATAATAAACTTTATTCTGGTTTGTTAGATAGCGGAGCTTGTAGTTGTGTACTCGGTTCTAATATTCATCAAACATTTTTACAATTAGGATTTAAACTTAAACCTCACCAAGGTAATGCTGTTACTGCTGATGGTTCTCCACACAAGGTTATTGGAACTATGGTTTTAACTATCACTTGTGATAATATAACTAAAAATGTAGATTTTTTGATAATACCTTCTTTTAAACCTTCCATTATTTTGGGATTCGACTTTTGGTTGAAATTTAACCTTGCTAAAGACTTATTAAATAAAATTACTTTTGAAAATGAATCCACAACTTGTGTTAATGCGGTTACTTCTGTTTCTGAACTTTCTCCGTCTGAGAAACAGGAACTTAATAAAATTATTTCACTTTTTGAAGATATTTCTTATGAAAAGAGAGGCTTGGGTCTCACTCATTTAGTTAAACATAAAATTAATGTTACTGGTGAACCTTTTAAACAACGTTATTGGCCACTTAGTCCTGCTAAACAAAAAGAACTTTATGATGAAGTAGAAGTTTTATTAAAGGAAAATATTATTGAACCTTCCAAATCTCCTTGGTGTTCTCCAGTGTTAGCCGTTGAAAAACGCGATGGTGGAACAAGATTATGTTTGGATTCTAGAAAATTAAATTCAGTAACTATTAAAGATTCTTACCCTTTGCCTTATCCTTCTAGAATTTTAGATAACCTTCGAGGTGCTAATTATATAACTACTATTGATTTGTCTAAGGCATTTTTGCAAATCGCTTTAGAAGAATCTTCTAGAGAGAAGACTGCTTTCGTTGTTCCTGGGAAAGGTTTGTTTCATTTTACCCGTATGGTGTATGGTTTGACCAATGCTCCAGCTGAGTTGCAAAGGCTTGTAGATAAGTTGTTTGGGCCTGAATTTGATAATGTAGCATTCTGTTACTTAGATGATCTTATATTGGTAAATTCTAGTTTCTCTGATCACCTATATTATTTAAATAAAATTTATAAAACTCTTAAAGATGCTGGGTTAACTATTAATTTAAAAAAGTGTAATTTTTGTAAAGATAAACTTCGTTACCTCGGTTATATTGTTGATAGTAATGGTTTACATACAGACCCTGCTAAATTAGAGTCAATTGAAAGTTTCCCACGCCCAGAAAGCGTTAGACAATTAAGAAGTTTTCTTGGGTTATGTTCTTATTACCGTAGATTCATTGATAAATTTGCTGATATTGCTTCGCCATTAACAAAATTAACGGCTGGAAGCAAGAATTCTAAAAAATCTCTTTCCTGGAATGAAGAAGCTGAAGTCGCTTTTAATAATTTAAAACTTGCATTGATTTCTGCACCTGTTTTACATTGCCCAAATTTTGAGAAACCATTCTTTTTACATTGCGATGCTAGTTCCGTTGGAATTGGTAGTGTCCTGAGCCAAGATGATGATAATGGAGATCAACATCCTGTAGCTTATTATTCTAGATCGCTTAATAAATGTGAACGTAATTATAGCACAACTGAAAGAGAGTTGTTGTCAATATTAGATTCTATTGAACATTTCAGACCTTATATTGAAGGAATGAAATTTACAGTTATCACTGATCATGCTAGTTTGACTTGGCTTCTAAAACTTAGTAATCCTAGTGGTCGTCTTGCACGTTGGGCTGCTAGAATTTCTCAATTTACTTTTGATGTTAAATATAAAAAAGGTTCTTTACATTTAGTTCCAGATTGTCTATCTAGAATAGAAATTTCTGCTATTAATGTTCCTTTAAATAATAATATTGTTTTGCCAGACGAGGATATCGTTGATCCTTGGTATAGAAAAATATTTATAAATTGTCAAAAGTTTCCTAGAAAATATAAAAATTTCAAAGTTGAAAGTGATACTTTGTATAGATTTTGTAAAGATAAATATAATCCTAATAATCTTTTAAATTGGAAAATTGTCATACCTAAAGAACACATCTTAGACACAATTAGATCTAATCATGATGATGTTAATTCAGGACATTTAGGAATTCATAAAACTTTAAATAAATTAAAAGTACATTATTTTTGGAAAGGTATGTTTATTGATGTTCAAAAATACATTTCTTCTTGTGATACTTGTAAAGCTTATAAATCTTCTACTAATCCACCTCATGGAATTATGGTTAATCCTAAAAAAGTTGATAAACCAATGTTAATGCTTTCTATTGATATTATTGGAATTCTTCCAAAAGCTTATTCTGGACACAAGTATATACTTTCAATTGTAGATGTTTTTACAAAATATTGTTGGATATTTCCTATGATTAGTGCTACTACTAAAGTAATTTGTAAGATTCTTGAAAAAGAGATATTTCTTAGGTTTGGAACGCCTAAAATTTTAGTTTGTGATAATGGAAGCCAGTTTACAGCGAAGCAGTTCGTTGATTTTCTGAAAAGTTATAATATTAATAAAATATTTTATAATACTTTATATACCCCTCAAAATAACCCTGTAGAGAGATATAACAAAACGGTCGAAACATGTATTTCTTGTTTTGTTAAGGATGATCATAGAACTTGGTCAAAATATTTGCCTCATGTTCAATTAGCTTTGAATAATAGTGTGAATCTAGCCACAGATTTCACTCCTAATTTTCTCATGTTCGGTAGAGAACTTATTTTTGATGCTTCTTTGCACCGTTTTAGTAATTCTTTTGATAACCTTGACCAACTTGATGTTGTTGAAAGGTCTTCTTTTGCTTTTTCACTAAAATCTCTTAGTGAAATTTTTGTTAAAGTTCAAGCTTCATTGCTTAAAGCTTATAAGCGTAATGCGCGTTATTATAATATAGGGAGAAAGGTCATTTCTTTTGAAGTGGGAGATATAGTATGGAGGAGAAGTTTTGTGCAGTCTAATGCTCCTGCATTCTTTTCGGCTAAGTTAGCACCTAAGTTTATTAAATGTGAAATATTAGATAAAGTTTCCTCTAATGTTTATGTCTTGAAAGACCTTAACAAAAACTATACAGGTCGTTATCACATTAAAGACATTATTAAATATTAAATTGTTTACTGGTTTGCCAATATCTATCTTTGTATTTGGTACTTTGTTTGAAGTATGACCTCATTAAAAGGTGATGTTTGAAAGGTTTAGAGGTCTTGAAAGGAGATGTATGCTAGGAACTTCACATCAATTTATTAATTTCAATTTTAGATACATTAAAAATTACTTAGGTCATTTTAGGTCTTGTTTCTTATACTCACTTCTCCATATTGACAAATTGTTCCACGTCAAAAGATCTTATATTTTTATTTGTTTTTGTATAATAGGATTATTGTCCTGTATATATATTTGTTTACATTTTTGTAAAATTGTATATTTTGTACAAATTTGGGAATTTAGTTTCTGCTCTAGTTTAGGAGTGAAATCTAATATTCATTTTCTGTGTTAAATTCACTTGACTTATTTCCACTCACTTTTGGAATGGAAATTTAAGTTTCTTGAACTTAGTTTTTTGTACAGTTCTGAGTTATTGTCTTAATATTAGGATTCTCGGATTGGACGCATTTTATATGCACTTACCTTATACCTTGTTATACCATTTTTTGGGAAACCTGGGATTTTCTGGACTTTACATTTTTGTGCTATTGTGTTTCATACACATAGTCACGCCTTTTTACGCATTGCGCACGGAAAGCCAGTGGTGATGTACCGGTCGCAATTGTCGTTTTTCTTTTTGTACTATTGTGTTTCTATACACATAGTAACATTTTTTATGCTTTGCGCACGGAATGTCGGTG
Organism: Eilema sororculum; assembly: GCA_914829495.1. Taxonomy (NCBI): domain Eukaryota; kingdom Metazoa; phylum Arthropoda; class Insecta; order Lepidoptera; family Erebidae; genus Eilema; species Eilema sororculum. Next base: position 5,175,248 of record OU618545.1, on the reverse strand, counting down.
GTGTTGAGCCGGTCGCAAATGTCATATTTTTTTATGCGGTTGTGCTCAGAAAGTCAGTGGTGTTGTACTGGTCACAATTGTCATAATTTCTTTATATTTTGCTTGTGCTCGGAAAGTTGGTGGTGTTATGCCGATCACAATGCTTATAAATATATTAACCTCACACTTTTGTTGTGATTTTGTTTTGACGTTTGGATTTTGGAGTTTGGATTTGAATTGAAGTCGGCGGTTTTACACCTAACCGATAATGGGAAAACTTCTTTGTTTTTGCCAATTTTGTTTCAGATACGGCAGCGTTGGTGCTTAACCGATATCTTCTTCGTTTGATACTTATTTAGGAATTGCTGGTATAGAGTCGGTGGCGTAGGAGCTCAACCGCACTTTTGTATTGATGCTGGAAGGCTGGTTAAGATCTAGGATTAGATTCGATGGCGTTGGTTGCCTAATCGATATCTGGAATTGGAATTGAATTGGGATTTGTTTCATTTTCTCTGAATACTTTATTTTTCAGATTACTTTTCACTCTTTTCGGAGTATTTGTTTTGCTTTTGGTTTATTCCATTGAGTTGGAAAATATCTTTGATTTCCTTTGTATTTGGAAGTTGGTTTCCGAACTTAAATTTTATTTTTGAATGTTTTCACATTCTTTTACTTTTTTGTGGATTGTTTTTGCAATATGCTTGCATGATGCTTTTGCATTTTATTTTTTGTAGAATGTTGCAAGACATTTTATTTTCTTTTGAGGTTTTTGGATTTTGGTCTTTGAATCTCATTGTTTTCTTTGAAAATAAAAAGGAATACCTTTTTCTTTTTTTGGGGAGGGATGTAATGTAACGTCGCGTTTGTGAATCTCGTTACATCGGTGGTCTTTAACGGCTTTTAGTCGAAATTTCGCTAATATCCGAACATTGGAGGCGACTGGCAACACTGCGTTGGCCGGCACGTCACCTTTCTCTCTTGACGTTCGACAAAGATGTCGATTTTTTAATAAAAATTTATGAATCGTCATCCATTGTAATGGATTAAAGTTATTCTTGTCCGGATGACATCATAAAATGTCCCCGCTATGATGGTAATGTGGAATTGATCCATATTTCTGGTGAGTTGACATTTTCTCAAAAGATTCATTTCGACGTATTTTTTTTCTGATTGAAAAATAATATTTTAAATTCTGTTGTTTCAGTATTTGTTTCAAAAATACCATGATTTATCGTGTGTTTGGCATTTAACCAACTAATTATGGCGGTAAGTCACACGTTTTTCTCAAAAATTAGGACTTCGAGTATTCTCATAGGAATTGTTCTAATAACCTAAAATTTTATTTCAGGTCTCTATTGGAGCCGCCTTTTCTTTTTCCTATTTCTTTGTTTAACTTTAACTTTTGGCCTTTCTTGGAACTTGCCTCTGATGGTTTGAAGGATTTTTCAACCATACGAACGAGCATGTGCAATATCTTGGAATAATGGCTTGTGGAGCGGAATGTTAAGCTTCGCTGGTTGAGGTGAACCTTCACACACTCGCCGAGGGATGCCGTGAGCTTTCGTTTACTTTTAATTAAAATTTAAATTTAAAAACCTTAAAAAATTGCATTGGTGACAAGAGTAATATGTCATGTAGTTCTTAAATTTTAATCTACTAGCATAAAATTCTTACTATGATAAGCACACTGGAGCGCTAGAGAATAAAACCTTAAACCTCAGTGCGGTGGTTTTATTTAGCTTACCTCCGGCAGATTAAAAGTCTTCAACCTACTTGATTGACTATCTTAGGCATGTGCTTCTCCAAGGCGCCCGAATCTTTAAGGTAATGTACCTATTTATATTGTTAATTTACAGGAGAACACACTTGTTAACTTTATCTCAAACAACAAAACACACACATGTGCATATATTTTTTATTATTACAATGTATCTATGTCATCTCTACGCATTTGGTTCTACCATTTTTTTTTCATATTACGTATTATCGGCAGCTGAAAATCAAAAAGAAAAAGTTTGAACATTTTTCGATTCTCATAATGTTCTGGTAGCTTACCAAATGAAGCATAAAGTATATGATTTCGTACGAACTCTTCGTTGTTATGTCTCAGTTTAAGTTCTCGTGACCTGTTTCTACACGTTTTATATCACTATTTCCCAAAGGCGGTGAACATTCAGAAAGCCTGCATTGAAGGACGAAGAAATAAATTTGACGAGTTTTTGTCTAGCTTAGATAAAGTTTAAGTGTTTATTCAATTGAATAGAGTTTGTATTTTCTTGAGAATTATTGCTTTAAAGACTCAACAATGACAGTCGAATTTATAATATTTACTGATGTCTATTAACTTTGTCCTCGTAACCTTATGCCACGTTTAGTGACTTTTAGTGTTCATAATTTATATTAGAAATCATATTTGCATACATTTAAATTCAGAAGATAAACTTAATTCGTTATGTAATTCATATTTATGCCAAGTTTTCGGTAACTGGTCCAAGATAATAAAAATGTATTTTTGTAGTAGATGTATTTTTTGTTATCACGCCTGAATACCTCCGAAAGTGTAGACAGGGGTGTATTAAAAACACCATATTTGGTCAATAATGTCTTGGTACGACTAAGTATTCTTAATACTAATAGCTACTACTGCTTGTCAAAAAATCCTGAACATTAATGTGTCTTACCTGGGGTAAGGGTTTCAGAAACATAACCTGCGTAATCCTACGCAAAATCCTTATTTTATTTGCCTCTGCAAATAAATTTCATAAATATTGATGGCATTGAATCAATAATTTTTTATTGAGTGCAAGTTTACTGTAATATCTTGCACTCTTGCGCAGTGTTTCACTCGGGGACTTGCCTTGCCTTATCTAACGGATTAATCAATAGTTATTATATATAATTCAAAACTGTAATTTAATTGTTTAATCTAGAGCCCTGCTTTGTGCCATAAAAGCCATTCTCGTTTATAAGTAGCCTGACTTAAGCCGATTCGCTTTTAAGACCATACGTTATTGCACATAAGACCCTGCGGCTTAATTTTAGCGTTCGGATTCAAGGATTTTGACAGCTAAACTCCCATAGATTTGCAGGATCTGCTATATAATGACGTGTAGTAATACCTGAGTTTAACAAGCTGCCGATTTATGACCGAATTGGAATACAAATGAGATCGAGACTTAGTTGTTATCCCGGCTCGATTAAAATTTAATTTCAATACTGTCAATGGTTTCATGACATTGCACCCGTAATGTGTGCATTACCCCTTAATTTATTAGTTCTGTGTCTTGTGCACGACAATGAAACAAAGTTTCATGGTTATCAGGCAAACCAACGAACAAACGCATTTATACATATCTGAAGAAGAAAGTAAAGGTATGATGACATGCATGTAACAGATGTAGGTAATGTAAGTGAGTATGGAAGAGAATGACGTGATATGAAAAACAAGGATCAAATAACTTCATATGTTGTAAAAAAATGATCTGTTACGATTGAAAAACAACTGATCTAAATCCCCAGTAGTATTGAGTGGAGTTACGGTTAATGAAAATGATTACAGCCATTTCAGAATAAACTGAATAATGTTCACAACAAAAATTAAGGTGTTAAACACCAAATGCACGAATACGAACGGTCGGTCGGGCTATATAAAATTATAGTAATGCAAGGAACCAATAATACATGTATCAAGAATGACCCAAATAATACCAGTACAAACTATGATTCATTTTCCACTTTTTATACCTACTTATTGTGGGTTAAACGACGACTCGGAAATATATGTTTGGAAATTTATCCGAATTTATATACCTACTTGAATTAAAATTCTGTTCAAAAATGACCTAAGTATGTTTTTGGGTTGAGTAAACATATTATGTAAAGTTAGATCTTTAGGTACAATCGGATTTACAAAGAAAAAATACGAAGTCTTTTTTCTCTGAATGCTTGTCGTCTTGACGAACGATCGCTATCTAGTTGGTTATTACTCAGTCATACAGGCTCGACACGTCATGCTTTATGGCGCCATAAAGTAAGCTCGTGCCGCGAAAACACATAACTTTGTATTAAGTTACAATTTCTTCGGCGAGATCATCCATTACATAGTATGTGCCTTAATATAGCTCCACGATTTGATACTGTTTAAACATATTAACATTTTCTTAAAAATTAAGTAAAAACTGAACTTTGAACAATATTACGCACAAACAAAACCGTTGTTTTACAAGTATTAGTTGCGTGAAGCATTAATTTTACGTAAAGCAATCGTCTGAACTAATTTGACGTGACTAAGAACCTTCTATCCATTTCCTATGACCTCCGTTTGAAAGCACAGTGAGGACAAAATAAAGCCAAAATTGATGTCACTGTAGAGATTAGCTCTAGAGATATGTATGCGTGAGATTCATACAAACATACATGCATTGATCATAGAGGAAACTGGTGACTAATATTCGGCGTATGAGATTAAATCAAAGTGACACACAATCTTTTTATGCTGTAGAGAGTAAAGGAAACAGAAATACAAGTTATACAACATGTTTAAAGTGATATTAATTCATACTTACAATTCCTAGAATATTATATATTTGGTTGAAAATTTAATGCGTAAGTTTACGATACGAAATATATAAATATTCACACGCCTATTTCTCTCTACGGTAGGCAGAGATTAAAGTAATCATTGATTAAACAGATGGGACCTTACTCCCATCTTTTTCCCAATTTCACTGTTACCAGAATTTACTCCTAACAGAAACATTTACCTAGTTTAATAGATCGGACAGTGAATGGGCTGCACCGATATCAGATTCAAGAATAATGAGGCTACGGATAACAAGAACGTATATTTGAATAACTGTCTGTATTTCTACTTCAATATCACCGTAAACGAAATCGATAAAAGGATATTTCGATTTATACTTCTTTAACAGTAGAATTTTGGTGAAAGTGTGTACTTAATCAATCTAAGTGCGTCAGACACATTCGTTTCAAGTCGTGATTTTCCATGAGAAGTATTATCGTCTAATGGTACTAACGTAAAACACGAGGTTCAGTGATTGTAACAGCACAGACTATAAAGAAACCATAACTTTTCACGCGTTAGTGAAAGTGCAAGCCTTGGAGCGGCGCCAATCGACATCGCATTAACCCGCGAAACGGCGTAGGCGCATCTCTAATGTTTTATTTGCTTTTGTTTTACATAAATAACTTCCGAGGTATTTGCATAAGAAAAAGAACAGCTATGAGTTCTTAGATAGATATCTTATGCAATGCAAAAATAAATCTAGAATGGCAATTTAAAAATATCTTCTTTTTTAATGAACTCGGTGACATTAATTTGAATGTTTCATGTTATTGCTTCTTTCTAAAATAACTGAATAGTTTCGTATTTGATTTTGTGTGTGTTTATAAATTAGCTAGAAAACAAAAAGTGACAACCAGTTTATCTCTAATTTCATTTTTGTGAAGAAGTCTTTTACATGTCTTTTGGTTGGGGATAACCTGGGGGTTTAGTAACTTTACTACTAGTTAAAGTCTTAAAAATCTACCACACTGCGAAGATTTCGCATACCTACTTGATAATTAGGCGATACCACACATACATTTATTATATTATCCTTGATATAAAATTTTCCTTCCTAGAATGTGAAATAACAGTAATACGCCAAGTTGACTCAGATAAACAGCTCTTTGTTACCTGCATTGCTCACTCACGTACTAAAACAGTATGCAGGAAGAGTTTTACGATTTTGTTGCACTTTGCTAACCAGTTACAGTTAGCTGCTTGCCGCGCTAAGAAATGACGCATAATGTCGAGCAAACATTTTAAATGGCGATTAACACATCGATGATTGCAGTAAACAATACGTAGTTATCGAGTTAAACGGGCCGACACATGCGCCGGCGACGGAAATTCAATTACGTGAACATTCACCGGAAGACACTGCGCGCGCATAAATAGCAGCTAAAAAGCGATAAATGCAAATATGGGTGGTTTGTAAATTTAAATTTTTTGAATACTGAAAGGTTCAGAGTCTCAAGGAAGTTTCGTTGACAGTGACAAACGGCCCTTCACAAAAACAATACCGCTAAGTATGTACGCGCCTTTTTGTGTGCGGAAGCCCCTTCGGCTTCATCTCGGCGGAGCTAGCGATCAGGTACCCTATATCGGACTCGAACCGAATAAAACCGCACGGTGTTTTCATCTGCCTGTGTGGTCATGCCCTGTATGCCCTAGATAGGATATCCCTGAGAAGTATACCATGTACTTGTGTGTCGGTTAATTTGAATAATTTTATTGAAACTTTCTATGTTTACTTACTAAGTCTACGTGTTGTCATTTATGTGCGCGTTGATGTTTTCGGTACCTAATGAAATAATTCGGAAGAGAACACGTAACATATTTTGTAATATTTATAAAAATTGTCATTTGATGAATTACAGAAACTAATAAAACATTTTTTCCGCTTCTCTGACAACAGCTTCTAATAGTTATGTAGTATAGTAACATACACAAAAGAAAAAATGCTCTACTTTTCGTCTTAATAATTAGACTCGACATTTTTACACGACAGATCAATTTCGGTCTATTTGTCTAGACATGTCAACGCGATAAAACGATTGAATTAGCGTTCATATTAAGTTGACATACAAACTGTCACATCTCCCAAGATATATATCATTTATTAACGTAACATCGTGTAAATATTTGAGTATTCATTAAGAGGTGTAACGCTAGGTCTAGATTCAACTAATTATAATGATACATTGAGCAAGTTATAGTTTTTGATTGCCGTTAATATAAAACTATAACTTGCTCAATGTATCATCACAGTCTAACGATTCATACTACATACAGTCGGTCAACGAAGCCGTCTAGACAGAGCAATCGTGCGGGGGGAGAGGAGTGGTGGGGGACGGGGTATTACTCGGTACGCCCATACATTTTACTCGGTACTAAGGATTCAGGGCTGTCTCATTTTTGTAATCACACTAATCACGTGATTTTTTTTTCAAGGCTCGTTTTGTTTGTTAAAATTGTTTTTTTTTTTTCGTTTTCTATATTTAGCTATCCAAGATGGCGGACACGAAATTTTCACAAAAATCGATATGGGTATCGTTTTCAGGGTTTTTGGGGTCGCTGATTGCGAATATGTCATCCATTTCGCGATCCAAGATGGCGGACTCGAAATTTTCACTAAAATCGATATGGGTATCGTTTTCAGGGTTTTTGGGGAAGCTGATTGCGAATATAACATTCATTTCGCGATCCAAGATGGCGGACTCGAAATTTTGACTAAAATCGATATGGGTATCGTTTTCAGGGTTTTTGGGGTCGCTGATTGCGAATATAACATCCATTTCGCGATCCAAGATGGCGGACTTGAAATTTTTACCAAAATCGATATGGGTATCGTTTTCAGGGTTTTTGGGGTCGCTGATTGCGAATATAACATTCATTTCGCGATCCAAGATGGCGGACTCGAAATTTTGACTAAAATCGATATGGGTATCGTTTTCAGGGTTTTTGGGGTCGCTGATTGCGAATATGTTATTCATGTAGCAATCCAAGATGACTGGATGGATGATATATTCGTAATTAGCAACTCTGAAAACCTCCAAAACGATGCTCATGTTGACTTTGTGGGAAATTTCAAGTCCGCCATCTTGGATCGCTAAATGGATTTTATTATACGTAATTAGTCACCCCGAAAACCTCGATTTGTTTTTGTTTCAATTTCAAGTCCGCCATCTTTGACCGTCGGTAACATGGTCGTCAAGCCCGATAGCAGACAATTGCCGGCAGGCAATCATACGATGGAAACTGTCGACTCCCAACTGACTGAACTGTGTAGCCGCAAAACTGACAGCAGGGCATGGCCGCCAGGCCAAAATCGCTTTCGTGTGTTGGCGCTGTCGACTTAGGACTGCAGGCCGCCCAATACGATTTGAAACTGCTGGCGAACTGATCGTGGATAGGCTCCTTAAGAAAATATCATCAATTTAGCGATCCCGGCGATTAGCGAAATTCGAATTCGAATCGGAATCCAACCCCGAACCCGAACCTGAACCCGAATCAATATCCAAATTCAAGTCGGAATCGAAGTAGAAATTCGAAATCGAAAACGAAATCGAAATTTGAAACCGAAATCGAAACCAAAATCCAAAAACTCAGACTTAAAATATTACGTTTGCTTGATCATAATTGGTTGAGTAGAACCGGAGATATAACCAAAAGTCGCAATAGCCGACATCCATGCGAGCGGAGCCGCGGGCATCACCTAGTAATATAAATTAGCGTGAGTTGATGTGCCTTGACAGAACAAAGAGAACGAATAGGGGTTATATAATATATAACCCCTATATTATAGAATATTACAGTAAAATTATATATAAAAACTGAAGTGACAACCCTGACAAAACTGCAAAAGGCGGCATTTCCGCAAACATCAAACGCGATGAACTACTGTAAGATCTCTCGTTATACTGTGGTATCATTATAATTAGGTACCTGCGCATAGGTGCGCCTCCCCATTTCGGGAGCGAGTCGGGTACACTATTGTCACCCCTCCAGAGGAGGGCCAGACCGTAAAGGATGGCCTGGGTCAGCCGGGGTGCGAGGGATATGTTGAAGACAACCTCACCCCCGGCCCAGCACGACGACCTACAGTCGGCGTTGCTGTTTTAGTCGGTTCGAGTCCGATATAACCTCCCCTTCCGGCTCCGGCGGGGAGGTATCCGAGGGATTTCCGCACGATAAAAAAGGTTCATCTTTAAAGTTCATAAACGTAATATCATGTAGGTTTGTAAGTAGGTACTTGATTGTTTGGGTGTGGTGTAGAGCTAAAACTGGATTTATCTTACTATTATACCTTGACACCACGCCAATAAAAGGTATGCTGAGGTGGTTTTTCTATATATTGCAGAAGGAATAAATCGCGAATTGAATTATAAATCAAGCATATAAGGCAAGCACGTTAGTGGGCAGGTTGGTCTGTGTTGATCGTGTAGAAAATACATCTAATAAGACAGTGATGTTATGTAAAAGGGCTTATTAAAAGCCATAAAAAAAAAATTCCAAACTGCATCCGTTAGCCGCAATATCGTAAGGATGAAGACAACGGACGTATGTTCCTGGTGAGTTCGAATACTCTATAAGACAACTGCTAATACTTACAAGGCAGGCACTAGTTTATATTACTTCTAAGTATTGTGAGAATGGTGTGGCCCACGTTCCTAGTCTCTCATCGTTTTTGTTTTCACTTGTCAATATAATTTCACTCCGCCGAATTTCGCGTCTTATGATCATAAATTATTTGCAAAATTGCGTTTTTCATTAGTACACTATCGATTAAAGAGTTCTCGTGACCACGAATGGTGTAAGTTGAGCTGAACATCAGGAAATTAAAAGGTATTTATCTAATTATTTCAAGCATTAAACGCAATCAAGACCTGTCTTTAATTTTAACAAACAATTTCCAAAGTTTTAAGGCAGGAAATAAGTAATTTTCTTTTTTTACTATAAGAATCATTGTTAAACGTTTGGCAGGATGTTTTATATAATACATAGGTGAGTGACGAAAATAATGTAGGCATAAGACGCAATCATCTGGAACGCTTCAAAAATGAACTTAGTATTTATCCTTCCAGTTAAAGAAAATAATAGTTTTCGTGAGTGATATTCATTATTGCTACATGGAACACTTTTCGACTGTACCTCTTGGACTTGATAGACAGTAGTCGTACCAAAATAAAGAAACCGTCCCTAAGAAACAGGTAGAGTAGACAGTGGACTAGAGCACCAAAGTACCATGGTTACTACCGGTATTGGTGCTCCGATAATGATGAAATAATGTTATTGAGAAATACATAACAATGTTTCTACCGTAAATAAGTGTACGAGTAATGCGTATATAATCCAATGTTAACCTTAACCTAGGCATTGCTTATAATTGATTGACTGAGCATGAACTCTGATTAGCTAATATGCGTTCTTGTAAGAAAATTAGAGGAGGTAGTACTTCTTGTTACTCCTTCGATTGCGAATTTATCATATTATCGCTGTTTAGACTTTCATTTGTATTGATTTTAGTCGATTAAAACTATCGATCATATTTATTGAACTTAATTTGACAGGTGTTCACTAAAATAAATCATCTGTCCTTTTCTATCTGATAATGAAAGAAACAGATGCAATTAGAAAATTTTAGAGAATTTTAAGTTTAGAGATGTAACAACAGAATTAGCAGCATTGAATTGAATTGAAAAAACTTTGAAACTCATAGGTGACACGACACGCACTTGGACTTAAATTTGGAATTTTAGAGTTGTGTTTTCGGTAAGTGCGACAAATGTAATCAGCAAATAAAACAATGGTGGCTTTCCAATGGTTGTTGATAAGTCAATTCACACATTCATCTCGTTTAGTGTTCAAAACAATTTTTTTAACATTTGTTTATGTGTGCGACAAGAATATTACTAGAAATGATATTGTTATCTTTTAAATGACGTAAATGAATTTACAGATTACACACGATGTGCACGGGTGACGTTTCTTTGAAATCTAATTTAAAAAAAACCTGCTCCTGTGTTCTTGTTGCTCATTTTGCCCATATCATATTTTTAATGGTTGTTATCAATTTCCTTTGAAGTTTAAAAACTTTTACAGTCAAACAAAAGTTGCTCCACTCGAGTCAAGCTTAATATTTAATACTAATGTGCAAAAATAACGAAGGATCAAAATAATGAATTGGTACTACATTTTTCAGTATTCTGGAATATGCAGTCGTGCCTTAGGACGAAGCAAGCTTTAATACAGGTAAACGTTTAATCGTAGGTCGCTTTCTAAAGATATCTGAGTAACGAGACATAAACGGAAACACGATTTCTCTTCGTAGATTTCGATTGGCGTAATAAGTCAAAACAATTTAATTACGTTTTTAAAAGTCATATAAATTATTGCAACAAGGTCTCGTTATATAAAAATGCTGCAGTCCGAATTATTTAATAAACATAATTGGTTAAACACGGGAATTTCGTGAGGGTTAAACATTTCATCCCGTTCTCGTGGATACTAATTGGGCGCCTTTAGACGGCCACGCAATCGCGCGGTTAAACTTGCCAGATACAATTCTGCCACGCCATCTTGAACTCTACTAGATAGCGCGTCGTCTTTAGACACGTGCTCTGTCACACACAATACTGTATTCCCTCGAGATAGACTGTTTGTGTAAAGGGCGCTATTGGACCAAATTACTTATGTATTACGGCCTGTCAAAATTTCAAGCCTTTATCAGCTACTTTTCGACTTTTGCGATCACAATATAAACGGATACTGTAATTTTATGAATTACTAAACTATGATTATTAATTTCAGTCAGTAAAATGACATTTCCTGTGTTGTAGGTTTTTTGCCTCAAAAAATAGTGATGTGGTAATAAAATAAAGAATGACTAAAATGTCTAAGTTTATTGATTGTCGAACATCACTATTGTAGTGGGTCACCCTTTTACTGACTGAAATTAATAATCCTATTTTAGCTGTTGCTAGCGGCTCCGCTCGCGTGGAATTTTGATCCCGTTAATCGCTGATAGTAGCATGATGTGATGATATAATACAGCTTATTTTGATATGATCACCTGATAAAGTAACTTTCTAGAACTTTTGAAATCGGTTCAGTAAGCCTTTGAGGGCTTATTCCACTTTTCCCCGTTGACAATCCGCGTTGATGGGGATTATTGAACTTTTTGTTCACTATTCCCCGTTGACGCGAAATTTCTAAATAATGGGGATTAGTGAACTAAAAAGTTCACTAATCCCCATGCGTTAAAAATAAAATACTAAAAATGAGTCATTTACTTTTTATTTCTTATAAGGGCTGAATCTAATGGGGATTATTGAACTTTTTAGTTGTAATAGAATTTATGATAATGGGGATTAGTGAAATTTTTAGTTCACTAATCCTCATAGAAATTTCGCGTCAACGGGGAATAGTGAACAAAAAGTTCAATAATCCCCATCAATGGGGATTGTTAACGGGGAAAAGTGGAATAAGCCGTTTTTGAGTTTATTCGTTACATACAAAAATACAAATTTTTCCTGGTATAGATTTAGAATTTTAAATAATAAGAGTTGTATTCATAAAGCTCTTTGCATTCCCACGAGCCTTCTTGTTAAATTGGATAAACAAGCGACAAACAGACGAAAGTCAGCCAATAGTGAAAGTTTCACATCAATCTGCTAAGGAGTTTTGTATTTACATACGCATACAATAATTTTCCCTTATGTGAAAACGTAACGAAATGATTGACACCAGGTAATATTATTACCACACAGATATACCACTCGATACCATCACTTTTGCTACTGATGAAACTCGATACTCCGCTTATCCGGTAGAGGAGAAAGCGCAGACGATGCATTCAATCAAAATATGATGGCGCCTACGGGGTAGCGCACCGACCAGTTTAATATACACGTAGCTAATAACTTTCCCTTACAGATATAATCAGCTATGCTCTTGTAACAAGCGTAATACGTAATAACCACAGAGTTAGTCGGTTAACGCATCCATTTGAGAGCGAGAGTGGATGGTAAATTGATTTTGTCTAAGCACGCGACGGCAAGGGTCAATGATTCTGAACACTTTCTCTGATCCGCCGTGAACGATCTGAATGATGCACTGTGATGGTACATGTCGCAAACTGCAAGCTATTATTGTCTTTATGCACATGTAGTATGAACTAAAACTGCTTTTGCATTTATGATAGAAACGAGGTACAGAGGTTCCGTAATTTCTGAAAAGCAAGTAAAAAGTTCAGCAATATTATTGCGGATGGGAAGATAAGTGCATCTCTCCACGCATTTATATAAAACGTATGAAACGAATGTACGATGGTTTCTATGAGCTTTCTGATTTAGAGGTTGTCTAACCCATTATAGGGTTTTGTGCTCGTTTTATTTTACTCGGGTGCGGCTAAGGTTTATGGTACATGATGATGATTATTACTAGTGTTTTTAACCTGGACAGGCTCCTTACTTATGTACCGATATAGATTAGGTAAAATTAATCTTTTAAAAATATTATTACAAGGTTATTTGTATACAAAAATGTTCGTTAGCATGTTCCTCCATTAGCCAAATCTACCTTTTTTTATTGTACCTACACCTGCTATGCAGTAACCTCTGTATCACCTATAAGTTGACTGGTAAAGATCACTATCAATATAGTGCTGTAGAGGGCGTAACAAAAAATCAAGATACTATCTCGAGCGCTTCTGGCAGGTCTCAAATTTGTTTAATGATATCATATGTCAATAATGAAGTTTCACTAGTATTCACATGACGTCATAGTGTAGTGTAATATACCAAATGTAAGGGCCGTAGTAGTACTCTAGGTTGACTTGTGTGGCTTTAGGTATGAAGACAGGATTTACTAAGTAGGTACATAGATATGCTGTTGAGTCTGTGGATTTTATCTCGTAAAATCAAACCAAAACGTAGAAAACATTTTGAAATCTTTATAAGAATTATCGCTTGAATCGAAAGTAGCTCCTGTGATCCAACTTCTGATAACATCTATATTTGAATACCAATGCGCTTCTCTTTTAGTATGAATGGTCAATCTGTCGAACGTTCAATATTAAGACCGCTGTAATGGTCATCCATCTTTCATGTTGAAGGACACATACGCAGTGACTTTACAATATATGTTTTATGACGTATATGATCGAAGACTGATGACGTAAATACCAGTAGGCCGATCGTTTGAAACATTCACGGAACTAATGTCTTGATCTAGATTCCTACTATGTATGATTTGATAAATGTTTTCGATAAAAGATCGTTATGGTTGGTTTTAAACTACTGTTTTATGATTAAACGATTAATAAACATACATGCTTAACTTCTGACCAACTAAAGTCTATAACGAGAACCTGGAATTGTCGTACATTACGTTCCAAAAGTCACCCTACGTAAATAGGCCGAGCCCTTTGCATAGACCCCAAACAAACAAGTAAAACTTACCACTTAAAAGCATTAGTACGTATGATTCATGAGGATTATACAGTCAACTCGACCCCTTTCAATGCTAACAAAAATAAACATGGCTACATTTTTTATTTCATTCCAACCCTCGTATGGGGTGAACATGCATGTGATATCAAACTTTTTAACAGGCGTACAGAAAAGGTAACATTATTTACCGATGATTAACCATACTAATATTATAAATGCGAAAGTAACTCTGTCTGCCTGTCTGTCTGTATGTTACGCTTTCACGCCTAAACCACTGAACCGATTTTCATCAAAATCGGTATAGGGGTAGATTAGACCATGAGAAAGGACATAGGCTATGTTTGGTCGCGATAACCGACATCCACGCCGGCGGAGTCGCGGGCAAAAGCTAATGAGATAATAAAACTAAGTCACTACGCTTCACAAACGGTCCATTCGAAATATTTCTAAGGTATTGTTATAATCTGATAAAGAATGGTCATCATTATCTTCGTGCCCTTGCCCCAATATCATTCATTTCTGTCTCACGTCATCTCAATCACTCTTTTTCTTGCCATGGCCTCTTTCACGCAATGCATCTACCATTTCTTGAAACTGCTCTTAAAATAATACCTATTGTGATTCGCACTTATTTAAAGTGCATTTTTCTTTCGATACAGGTAGACCGTGGTTAATCTTGAAAAGTATCTAATTTAAATGTGGGCTGGGTTTCATTAATTTATTTAGAACACGTTACGCAAGAAATTAATTTGTGCAGTAACAAGGACATGTCTAGTAATGACCATGGGCATAGTGTTCTCCATAATTCACACTAGTTTACATTGACAGCATCGGTAGCCATATTTGAAAATTTAAACATATTTTAATCAATAATTCCGTTTCTACCAAGCGATGTGTTTAGATGATCGGTTGGACACTTGCTGTAAGTATAGTAACTCACTTTTAGGTTTCCGTTGTGGCTCGGGAAAATGCCGACAAATTTATTATTGGCTCAATAAGACCTTTAATCAGATAACTTGAATAATTAACTTAACGCACATGAGGGTGGGCACATCGCGATACGAGAATTATAAGTTTTCTTTTAATAACTATTTAACTATTAACAATAACCAATTGACATTATCATCATCAGCGTTAATCTGTTTTGCGACTCCTCTCATCCATCACTGATTTGGTTTCTTTGTGATAATATCAACGATAACCATTTGGGTATTGTGATTCTTTTTAAAGTAATTAATTCTATAGTTTCGAAAGAGAGTTTTTAAATATGTGTGCTTTGACCTTAATTACTAATCGATAATTCTAATAAATAATGGATTTTTAGCTTAACATTCGAGGACGACATTTACTTTTAATTAATTGGCAATATTCATATATTTCAGTACGCTTCACATTTGTGATTCAATATATTATAGCATAAATCTACTTATAAAAAATATGAGCATTTACAAGCTATTTACAAGGGAGAGGTCCCCCAAGACAAGACTTCATATGCAACAACCCGTGTAGTAATTCAATTAGAGATATTTGTCCTTTTCGTCCGGTTTACTGATCCTTGAAAATTAGGATCATATAGGTCAGGACAGGACGACATGTTTTAACAAAATAATATTATTTTGTCTTTTGTACTTTGAGTGGCACGCTTGAATATTTGGGTATAGGTACTTCGTGTTGAATGAATTATATCAAAGAGAGCCATATAACATATATGTAATACTAATCCTGTAGAGTGTCTTACGATTTTTAACGTTGTTCACATAAAGGTGAAGATGAGTTTTGGTAAATTTAAACTTAGCCTATTAATACCTCCATTTTGACATTAAAATCTCTCTTGCCGTTTTAACGCGAAGTAGTTAGAAACGCGCCAACTCACACACACACGTACACACACACAAACGTGCTAACTTATTTGTCTCAGTAGTGAAGATTTCTGGAGATATCTAAATACAAGGAAATTCTGCTGGCACTCGGCCGTCAACCGACTATAACGAAGCTAACGTCCCAGCTTATTCAAACTTTAGTTGAATCAGTACAAATAGTTAGAAAGTTCTTCAGCAAAGGGGCATCTAGCCCATTTACTGAAGTTTACTACGCTTTGACTAAAGCTAGCTGCACTTTAGTTAGTAAGTGGCACTACTACCACTATACTATTCATATATTGATATTGTCTTTTGATATCGTAAACAGAAGCTTAATATCATCCATATCAGTATTTGCTTACTTCAGCTACAATTATAGAATCATTTAATCGTCGTTTACTGTCTACTGTTAAGTTAATTAAAAAGTAATACGTAACTCAATTCACTATTCCGACGCTTAAGTCATTAGCCATTACGCTGCAGCCACTCCTGTGCTGTCAATTGATTCCTGTTTGACAGGGCCGACACATGATTGGACTGTAACTACTTGTCTATCTTTAAATAGATCTGTCAATCGAGTACCGGTAGCCACACTTCTTAATTTACTCAGTGTCATGCCTCAATTTAAATAATTCACGAGGAGGAAAATAAAAGCATTGTAATTATTACCAGCTGCAACCCAACAACTCTTAAATGAAATAAAAGAAACTCACATAATTATTTGCATCCTAGGAGCTCTTGCATAAGTATATCTATATTTTGTTTGCTTAGCCTCGAGGTTTCAAAAGTCTTATCCACGCTACGGGGGGCTTTTGTCCCGGATTCCCTTTTTGAAATTAATCATTATATTTGAGGAGTATTTCGGGACTGCAAGTAAAATAAACAATTACCACGGTGTTTATTAAATTCCACTAAAGAATGACATGAGAACCATTTGATATTATATTTTTCAAAGAGTGTAACAAAAAAGCGCTCCATTTCTGAGGATTATACTTTAGATTCCATTTATAATTCTGCCGCTGTTATATTGCTTATACAAACTGGGAGTTCTGAATGGAACAGGCTATCCGTGGATACGATTCAACTTTCTTATTTAACATCTTACAATTTTCGAAATAAATGGTTCTATATATATTTTTAATTATTAAAAATAAGTTGTCACGTGAGATTCGAGTTGTAAACTGGATTTGCATACCTACTATTCTACTGTATTACTTGTATGCCTCCTAATATTTACACTATTCTTCCGGCATTTATATCTCCATTCCATTCCAATGCTAATTTATTTTTGAATATGTAGCTGATTCTTTTAAAAGTTTATCACGGTGCTACTAGGATGATGCTAGCAGTTATCCCGATTGCTATCAAAACTTGCACCCTGGAGAGAGAACTCAGTAATCTCACAAACCTTACGCGTTCTAGAATTTTCACGTTATTATTGCATAGTTCTACTTAAAATGTATGAACCACTCTAAATGTGCCAGAGATATAATCGTAAAAGTGTGAAGGTCTCTTTTTGCGACTCGACCGGGACAGCTGTGGGCTACGTTCGTGTACGACCATCGAGTTTGGACTCACGGCCGCGTACGACCCGCTTTTAAACATCGTGTTTCGTACGGCCCCATTTCTTCCCCAATCGTATACACACATTCTGTAATTTTGTTAGATTTATTTTGAGTAGCTAATTTGTCTAGCACTATAGCCTTTTAACGGGCAACATTTGCAATAAGTAATATTGCAACACCGCCAACCGACCGGAGTCACATACGAATAAACAGGGCATAATATTTGACTGAATTTTTTATAGCATTTTTAATGCTAACCCTAAAGTTCGAAAAACATCGGAAAATATGAAACGCTCAAGTGAGGCTTGAACTCACGATCTTTCCCTTACAGGGGGTATTTTCGAAGGGAAAATATGATTCAACATGTACTTATATTAGATAAATCTCCACATAATCCATACTAATATTATAAATGTGAAAGTAGCTCTGTCTGTCTGTCTGTCTTTCTGTCTGTCTGTATGTTACGCTTCCACGCCTAAACCACGGAACCGATTTTGATAAAATTTGGTATAAGGGTAGATAGACCTTGAGAAAGGACATCCATACTAATATTATAAATGCGAAAGTAACTCTGTCTGTCTGTCTGTATGTTACGCTTTCACGCCTAAACCACTGAACCGATTTTGATGAAATTTGGTAGAGGGATAGATTAGACCTTGAGAAGAGACATAGGCTATGTTTGGTCGCGATAACCGACATCCACGCGGGCGGAGCCGCGGGCAAAGACTAGTAGGTTATATTTGGTCGCGATAACTGACATCACGCGGGCGGAGCCGTGGGCAAAGACGAGTATGAATATAAACATCTTCATATGCAAATATAAAATTATTCTGCATATTAATTACATGTGTATATTGTTCTTTACGTCTCGCATCCGCCTAAGGTAACTTTCATTCGGTTCCAGATGAAAGTTCGCGCCGTTGTAATATGATGCTAAATGAACTTGTATATTGTAGGTTTTAAGACTTTGTTGCCTTCTGATAAATATGACATTGATATTAGTGAAAAGTGTTGATAGCAAACAAAAACTTGGGATATATGGGAACCTAAGGGACTTTCTGGGTTCAATTTAACCTCCACCACAGATTACCACCTCGACTGAAAGCTCGTATAGGTATTTGTTGTTTGAAAAACGAGGCTCTGACGTAGTCGTGCCTGAAAAAGTAAATTACGAAGTTTTAAGTGCTAAATGTAGCTATTACCAAATTAAGTTTTTAGGTCTTCACAATGAGTCTAATAAAAATGCAAAAAGTCCAGACGATATATATATATATAAACTCAATAGTCTTTCAATACTCAAGCGAATAATACAAACATTAAGGCGTACGCAATATTCTCAAAGCTGACTTTTATCGAGAGGTCTGAGTCATGAAGTTCACTTTCACCGCCCCAACGACGTTTTCAAAGGTCGTACACGTCACGCAACGGGACTCGGACGGGACGCGTCGGAGAGATGGGTATATAAACGAGGATTAAAGCCGATATTGGTGCCAATTTTGTTGTTATAAATCTAAGCTGGACTAAAAATGCTAAAATTTCCTCGGCCCTATTTAAACGGCGTAAGCCGCAACGTCATTCACGCCTGTTAATCACCGAAGGTGTAGGCAGTGGTGTATTAACACCCACATTTCACCAACTATGATTTCTGTCCCACTTAATAGGTCAGCGACACTGTCAAGCGACATTTAGGCCCGTATTCTAGCGCGGGCCTGGGGGTGACGGGTGGAGCCGCCTGTCACCCCAGCAGAAGCAGGCCATGGCGGCGGCGCGCTGAGAAGCGCGCCTCCCCATTCCGGGGGCGAGTTGGGGACACTGTTGTCCCCCCTCCTGAGGAGGGCCAGACCGTAAGGGATGGCCCTGGGTCAGCCGGGGTGCGAGGGATATGTCGATGACAACCTCACCTCCGGCCTAGCACCAAGACCCACAGTCGGCGTGCGGTTTTAGTCGGTTCGAGTCCGACATAACCTTCCCTTCCGGCTCCGGCAGGGGGGGTATCCGAGGGGATTTCCGCACGAAAAAAAAAAAGGGCCCCTATTCTAGAATGACACTCAGCCTGAATCGCGATAATCTGAGGACAGATTGTATAGACAGGTTGATAGTTTGACATATTGTCTATACAATCTGTATGGGTAATTTGTTACTCATACACTTAATAAAATGATGGGAAATGATAATACTCTTTAGATAGATTAAACTGTTAAATTATATAACAAAGGGCCTAAAATTATCAATGATAGATTTTGTGATAGAATGCGAACTGATATTAATTGCAAAATAATTATAACTTTGAAGTCAGCAAAAATGATGCGTGCATTTACATGATTTCGCAATCATGTCGAGCGTAGCTCGTACACAATCTGTCCCCAGATAAATCGAGATACAGGCTGAGTGTCATACTAGAATACGGGCCTTACTGTCGGATGGAGATCAACTATATCTTAGTTGCCTTCTACGACACCTATGAGGAGTGATGGGGTAGCCCTATTCTACTCCACTAAAATTTACAGTGAAAGGGAATTTCGCTTGTAAGTTAGGAAGGATTTATGAATGAAAACTAGCTAAAACATGTCAGGGTCTCGTACCAGTAACAGCGAACTCGGAACTGATTATTACCGGAAATTTGAAGGTGGAATTCCAAGTCTAATTTAAAATGTTGCAAATTTATTTTCTGTTCTTTCATAATTTAAATTAATTCAAAAATATTGTTAGATTCACGAACAAATTGCATTTTTTTATTGTCTTGTGTTGCTTTCCAAACGTTTTCTCAATTGTATTTAAACCTGAAGTAACAATCCACAATAGGTTTCGATACCTCAAACAATAGCCAACTCACTGTAGTCTAAATTAGTATTTGATAAGTTTTAACGATTTTGATATCTCCAGAATCACATTCTCCTGTTAAAAAATGTTCGTTCGAATAAGAAATAAATTGTATATAGCTCCAGTCGTCTTGGAAAAGTTCAACGCGCTAAGAACCATGCCTTCCTTTGATGTCAGTCAAAAAGCAAATTCTGTTAAAAAACAGTTGAATTTTTGAACGTAAAATTTGAATAGCAAACTTTTTAATTTAATCACGACGACGACATCTACGTCTAAGTCTTCGTCGAAGAAAACCCTTGCTCTAGGTTCTACCATTAAACTCCTGTCAAGCACGCGTAGTATAATTGAAATCAATTTGCTACTCAATACACTAATACACTTATTCTATCGATGCAGTGGGCAATGCGTTAGTTAAAAGGTCTAAAGACACTTAAGGTTCCTAATGTATGTTGATGAATATGTATTTGACATTCATATTTTATTGTTACAGGTAAGGTCACTCAGGTTAAACTGTTTCTTAGAGCGCGGTTCAGAGAAAGCGGTAAGTACCTACTTACATTAAAGTTATTACAGTACAATAATATATTTCTATTTAAATTATTCTATCTACTTAATGCGACACGAATTAAATCGTGCCACTTTAATAATAAATTTAATATATTTTTTAAACTATATCTACATAGTTTACCTTTAAATAAAATGTTCAGTCAGTAAAATAAAGTTCAAATTTATACACTTCGTTAACATTAAATTAACAATCAAGGCAGTTTTCTTTTTTTTTTGACACCGCGAGGAAAGTAAACAATGTCGAATCGGGCGGTTTAATTGTAAAGCGATTAGGATTGTAAAGTTTTCCGGTGCATCGACGCGACGCCAGAACAACAATCGCGTGGCGCGGCGTAGGCACTCCCACTCGAAACTCGCGGCCGCCGCCGGCTCGCACCGCACTCATTCACTCCAGTCCTCTGCCGACTGTCGCGGCGATAACACGCGCGCACACCGCTACACGCCTCCGATGTTAGTGTACGATTACGACATCGCGTTGCATCTCGGACTTTTACCGTGACAGTGAATCGTATTCCTGCGAATATGGGTTAAACGCCCTTTACTGCGTGATGAGTCCGGGCGAGCGCGCCGCCCTAGGGCGCCGCGAACCCGCTCGCCCTCAGTATGCTACCACCGCACCGGGTTTCCCGCCGCCCTACTATCCGCCGCCTTATGGCGTGCCGCACCCGAATGCATGGCTTGGCGCACCACTGATATCCATGGCGGGACGAGCACCACCGCAGTCCCGGAATACACCTGTATCTAAATTAGCAATGCACGCGCAAGGAGCACCCCTCATCATACAAAATAGACATGACCGGCGAAAGTACACCACTGCACCAGAGCAGCGCCACCATAGGCCGCTAGGACAAACGGAACATGTCACCAGAGACAGGTGTGAAGTACCCGAGGGAAACAGACTACGCAACCAGCAACAGCAACCACGTTCCACGCGAGGCGGACGCAACAACAACACGGATGCGGTCAGTGTCGCTAGCGATGAAAGTTCCGGCTCGACCAACTCTGAGACTATGTTGCCAAGGATAATCAAACCACGGAAACGTCGTAAAAAAGATAGGAAACCCAACAATATCGTACAGCATGATTTAAGTACTGCTACTTTGGATCTAGTCGATGTCGATCATTGTGCGGTTTCTAGTTTAACTTCGTCGCACGGTTTATATGAAGATACTTATTGTAGGGAAATGTCTTTGCCTTATCGCTTAGACGTAAAACTAGAATACCCGGATCCAGCGCCAGAGACGTATCGAGTTTCAGCATTGGGAGAAGCATTGGAAGCAACCCGCTTTGGCGTAGCTGAGGCGGCTTCACCTGTCGAATCTGCGGTTAGCTCGTGCCAGTGCCGACTTTGTGACCCTGTGGGACAAATTTGGGATGCCGATTCAATCGCAGATTTGCTTGATGAAAATTCTTGTGGTGATTTTGCACCTACAAAGCTAGAGGAGTCTATGAAAGTAGTGGGCCCTCTTGGTAAAAGAGGAGCAGATACAACGTTACGTCGTAGCTGGAGCGACCCTTCATCTCGGGTCCCGGAACGACGAGAGGCTAATAGTAGCGAGGCATTTTCCGCCCCTAATCTGTATTCATTGTTCCCACCAACGAGAAGGGCGAGCTCACCGGAACCCCGTTCTCCCCTCGCTCTAGACATATCCTCGGAAATTGTCACCTCGATGAATGGCCACCGTGACTTGGAAATCAAGTTGTTTTCGACCTCGCCCCCGGCTACGAACTCCGACCGACGCTCCTTCTTCGCCGATAAAAGTGAAAGTGCTGTGAACAGATGTATCGCGAGCAACAATTTTAAAGTGAACAGTGCGGTGAATAACAATAGAGTTGAATCTAGTGTCAAACGTAATGGCAAAAATAGTGAGGATGTGTCCTATCCTGGATGTTCGTCGGTGTTAAAACCCGGCGAATCCTTGCGCAACATTTGTGATTTAGCCTTAGTTACTACCTGAGATACTCGTGTTGGAGTAGCGTTGTATGTTAAGTGGAACTTAGTGTTGTCGAGCAGTCCAGGCTCGCCATTTGAGCTGGACTCAAATTGTCTCAGCGAGGCATGCACGGAGCGTATCACCACGGCCCACTAAATTTGAGATCTCCGAATCGGTTTCCTGTAGATTCTATAATTAATTTATTAATAACAATAGCTTAGGAAACTGACGAGGAACTTTATCTGGAAAAATAGAAAGTTAACTATACGCCGTTTGTCATTGTTATTTGTCATAAAAGATGCGCATCAACGTCTACGTAGAAATTTATAAAAGAATAATGAAAGAAAGTTACTATTTATGCGAGCATACACCTCTATTCGGTCTCCACGGTAATTCTCCAGGCTTGCGTTGTTAAATTTCTGACAGTTTATTGAGATACGTATTCAACGCCTTTCATAATTAGGTGCAGCGTGAATCAATTGCAGTTTAGAGAAACGTACGGCTGGTGTGCAACGTGTCGGGCCGCCATAACTCGCCGTGTGCAATTAGCGTTTCACACTACTGACACGGTTCTCGCGGCTGCGGCGGCGCACTTACTATTGCGGTTTCCCGCGGTTTTCACCGCGCGCGCCGTTCCGGGTGGCGCCTCGTGCGCTCGTACCGGTTTATGCCATTAATGACTTTTTTTTCATCCCAACTAAGTCTTAGCTCTCTCTAACCATTACACTTTACATGAATATTTAGTTCAGTAGTATTTAAATTTCCATCAAATAAAATCTACATTTAATGTGCTTATCGCTAAGTTCTCGATTTCAATGTTATTCTTATCGGCATCTATGTTTAATCAAATCTTAAAAGCATAGCCGTTCGTCACGTCCCAGCTATCAAACATTAACAAAGAAACGCTTTTATACTTATTGATGAGCACGTCTGAAGATTGCACACTATACCCAATCACGTCCACGCACAAAAATCTTCAAGTATCATTATCATTGTAATCATTATCATCAACGCGAACATCATCTTATCATTATTTGCACTTTACATCACGTTTCTCGCAAATCTTCGTTAACATTTGAAATCACTATTATTTCCTGGCTGTTACGTGATTTAAATTTCTAAGTGTGCTAATCTCGTACATCTTCATTTCTTATTCTCTAGTTACATAACAGGTGCGCTGTAGATTAAATGCCTTGATATGTAGGAGCTTTTGATACTTGTTGGTTATCTTTATTTAAATCTGCTCAGAAGGGACTATTTAGGTAAATGCTAAAAAAATCACGAATTTTATAGAATCATACTAAAAAGTTTGCACAGAATTAGTACTTTGAATGTACTAATTTTTATTTATGAAGACATTCTTATTGTTGTTTTCGAATAAGTAGAAAAGCATCTAGTTTTAAAAAAGAAGTGATTCATTAAACGTAGTTTTTATTTACGGCACGAAACTTTCCTGGTCCGTTACCAAAAAATAGTAGATTTTATTATGCATCATAAACGTGTTAGTATTATCATACGTACAAGTTGTAAAATATCCATTGATAAACGGCGAATTAAAACGTAGGTTTTCGGTATGTCTGTGTTTGTGCGAGGGTCCAATGGAGTAAGTGATACCAGATAAAGTTCCATGGTGTAGATAATGTGAATATAACTAAGTTATTCATGGACTGTAACAGTTGTCCGCAGTCTCTATCGTTGGGTTTTACACTCTACGGGTTGTTTCTTGGTTTTACGTTTTTATTTTTATGTATGTTTGCTTATATTGCTCGGCGCGTGCGTGGGACGACATGATAAATTGGTTTTTGCTTTATTTTTTTTTATCTCTACGACAGACTCGGGCGAAGACGAGGAGTTATTACATCGCCTTATCTTCTTTATATTCAGTTTTTAATGCGTGTTAGCGCAAATCCTACGATCGGAGAATATATCGATAACTTTGCTATCGACGCTTTAACCCATCGTCTCGAAGTTGGGCTTCCTTCATTTAATGAATACTTTTATCGAAAAGGAAGGGGGCAATAGCTTCTTTATTACGTGACGATAAGTCTGGGTGGCTTCGTGTTGACTGTTAACGATGCGTAATCGGAATGGATAGATTGAGTTGTTATTACAAAGATACTTGTAGAATATATAAACATGCCTGAGTCTGTTGCTGAGTCGGGATATTTATGGGGTGCGTTGCAGACGTGGATGTAAAACTCAACGATACACTTCACTATATTATAAACCGAAGTAGGCTATGTCTAACATACTGAGTGAATGCATTTTATACATAAAACTTAGGTTTAATATTTGTTTGTGTATGTTGTGAGGCATGAGTTCACGCTCGCACACTATTTTTGTACAATAAATTACCATGTCCTGATGTAATAGTGGTTGTTTTATTTCAATTAGCCATGTGTTTCTACATACATTTTTGTTATACACTAGTACATGAACGATCAATTTTATTATGCTCGATTCTTTCACCAAAATGCAATTCTATCGTTATCGAAGCCTATGAAAAAATACGTTTAATGTTATTATACGCTATAGGCACGTTTTATTTGTTACACAACACCGACGCTGTCGTGAGAAAGCTAGAGAGTCGATTGAAATGTTCATAATTGGTTGTAACGATAAGGAAACTATCGATAGTTTCGGCGTACGTTTGAGAATACGTAACACATATTTTGTAAACAAAGCGGTTTGCGTAACTCTTCAAAGCGACTTTCTATTGTGGTCAAAACAGCTGGCAGTCTGTTACGCATGTGCCATTGTGCTCTCATTTCCAACGGAAACGTTCCACTGTTAATGTGAACGACGGTTACCAAACTATACCTATTTAGTATCACTAATTTATCTTCAATAACAAGCTTAAAAAACTAATCGGTAAATACCCACAGGAGGTTCGTAATTCGTATATTGAATATGAAGTAGTCAATGCCTAAAATTAATTTAAATTTTTCTTGTTTGTTTCGTCCTCTGTCGTCGTTGAAGTTTACACAAGATTTATTGCTTAGTTATGCCTCGTTTAGAGCTCGTCGTTTTTGCTGTACTGAGCGTTTAAAGATAATTCGAAACTCAGACGCCGCAAATATTGTTGTACACAGCTTCTATGTCGTTCGACATTGTTCCCTCACATGTGCATTACTCTTCATACTGAAGTCATTTACAAGAACGTGTAAAGGACATTGTGTCGGTCAATGTCATGAACGTTTCTATTATATATTTATAGTCGGAAATAACATTCGCTACATGTATTGGAGTATAACAATGAATTGTATGACACTACATTTTCAAGAAATGTATATCATATGCATGTATAGGTTTATCAATTTGGCAACCACATCTAAAGTGATCTGTAAGCATAATTGTGTACGTGACTGTGTTTCTGGAAGTGGATTGTTGAAAGTCATCAGCTGGACTATTAATCAGATGTCGCTAGACGTTTTAGTTACGTATTAAAGTTTAACCTCCACGTATCCTCGAGACGCTGTCAATCATAGTCTTCAACGCTTATTATGGAAATACTGAAGACGTAATTTGCAAGTTATTATGTGTGAAGCGTTGGTAAATTTAATTTAACATGTAGTTTTGTTTTAACTTCTCGTAATAATTCGTACTCCGTTCTTGTAAAGATTTTCCAAGTAAGAGTGTTGTATAAATATTGGTAAATATATAGTACTTTATTTTTATTCTTACGTTATATACCTATTGAATGCAGCTAAAAATATGTTAGTTCGACATTGCTACAAACTGTTAGCTCTGTTCAATTCGTTTCTTTTTTTTTCATATTACTGAGATAGCAAACAAGTGATCTGCTCTATCGTAAACTGCACAGCAATGAACTCTTGCGTTCCTACTCATCACCATCTATGTATGATTTTCTATAGATTGGAAGTACCTATTTCCTCAGTCATAGTACTTCCCAGACAAGCTCCTAGATTAAAATTTTGTTCTATTGTCTATCTTCAATAATATCGGCTACGAATAATATGGAGAGAGGCTAACTAATTTAATGATAAGTAAATCCTGCGATGAAAGCATAGATAGTTATCGAAATACATCCCAGATAAGATACAATCTTGGATAGTGTCGCTTTAGTTATTTGTTTACGCAACTCAAAGTAGCACAACACTGAGCGAGTATTACATTTTCTGCGGACAATATTACACTTTTATTGCCACATTTGGTACATGAACGGACCGTTTTGTGGACACTTACATTATGTGAGATTACTGCGGATATAATAACATTTGTTGACGTCACTAGGTAGAGATACCTCTAGTAATGTTCAGGCTAGGAAACGACCAAAGATTACGTTAGCTGAGTCCAATCAAAATATCATACTTTAGTTTATGTACTTATAAGATGTTCTCACATATAACCCGAGGCTGTGATTGGCTTTTATGGCATAAGTTTCAGTACAACATAAATTAATTCCAGATACTTATGCTATGTTTATGTATGAAGTGAGTTCTCAAAAACTATACCTACTGCTTCAGTGATTTGCTAACCCATACAAATTTCGTAGAACAACTTATTTTGCATCTAAAACTTCTTGAAATAAATTACACCGACCTCGTATTCTTTTATTTACGTCAGCAGTCTTGAATCTCGAAAACTACGGTCGTTTCAGCAACTTTCAAGATTATACTAGGTACTTATCGCGTCTGACCTTTTCCGTTATACAACTTTGTTTGCATCAAAACTAAAACTTTTCGGTAAATAAATTATGTTGGCCTCGTAGCATTTCGTGTATGTCAACAGTCTAAATTTAATTACTTACACGATATTAAATATTGCAAATCATACATTAATATAAATTAATATTACACAAACGTTAAGTATACACAGAGGACGTGCAATTTTGTGACCTTACCTTTCATAAACTAAATGTATTAACATGTTCAAAATATAAATCGCGAACAGCAAATTGAAGATTTTTTTCTACAGAAAATTGTGGAATAATTTAAATCAAGCGATTCTGTACACATTACACAATGGGCACCGGGCGCACGTGGCGAATGACCTTGCCGCACTCACCTATAGAAATCGCCGCATTTGTATAGGTAGTAGGTAGTATACGTCTCCGACAATGTAAGGTAAACATAACACCATGTAGACAATGTTACACGTAATAGCCGTGGAATATGTGCGATGTAAACTTGGTTTAACGCCGTTTCCTTGTCATTTGGGACATAACTAAACGCTTTAATAGCTCACAACTTTAAGTGACGCATTATTTTTAGTTGAGTCAGTATATTAAATAGTTGCTCGAATAAGAACGAGGTTCACCTCTTGTCACTGAAATAGAGTACTGGTGAAATATGTTCAGAAATGTGGATATCTTTTTGGTTTCATTTTTATACAACAGATGACAGATCAGAATAAATGTTAGTATTGTAAATATTGAGGTGAACGTACCACGTACTTTTCCACAATACCGATTATAGTAACAGCTAAGGATATAATTCAATTGAATTGCGATAGAAAGAAATGAGAAACTTGAACTTTCAAAAGTAAAAGCTTGTTTAACAGATGTGGCAGATATCGTCAAACTATTCATGTGCAATAATTTTATTTATCTTCCACAAGTATTCCACATTTGCCCGAGGCGTCCTCTGAATCATTTGCTAGAGAATTAGTAACTGCACGAGGACGCATTCCCAACAAATAGCTATTAAGCTGTCTCAGACACTAGGGAACGAAAGTTCGTCCTCAAGGGTGTCAAGAATGTGATTCAAATTTATCTCGTGTCGTTTGAATGAGGTTCTCAAAGTTGTTAAACATTTATAAACACACGTCTGTCATTCTACTCAGTAAAAGAAGCTAAATACGCCCCGGGCTAGAAAATACTCATTCCAGAAAGGAAACCATAACTACTGGATTCTAATTAATAGCTTTATGATATATCTACAATAACTTATTTTCCAACAATTAAAGAGTATGGATAACATGTTGATATACATTTTTGTTTCAAAAGTGGAATGGTTAGTATGCCTTTCATTGCTTTGAAAATTCCTGTAGATAAAGGGGTAATAAATATTAGCGAAGATAATACAAATGGTAGTGTTACGATACTTTTAACTTTTGTGTTGACTTCTAACAGTATATGAATCACTAGAGCCACTAGAGCTTGCAATTAGATTAGGTACCCGCTTCCCATATACTTCCAAATTAATACCCATTAGAATATTAATTACTCTTAAAATATTTTCAGCTTAAGTGAGATTTCAATTGTTGTATAAATTGATAATCGTGACAAACGAGCGTTAAAAGACACTCACTGGACGCTCTGAGTTGACTTCAATTACGCTATCAAGGTCCTTATAAATCTTAATTACAGGCATCGCTTGTCGGTCTTCAGCAATTACGTCGACAACGATAAGTGATGCCTACAAGTAACAATTTATTTTGATATTTACTTTAAACATAAGTAATGTTCTTTGATGGTCGATTATTTCTAAAGGTAAAAACGTTAATTTATGATGAAATGATTTTTTCATCAAAATGATATACGTGTACGTCGCTATAAATTAAACATGGCATCGAGTCGTAGCATTATTGCGAGGAGCCGCTAAGCGGACCGTGGAGCAAGCAATCCTGAACGGCCATCCCCCGTTGGAGCAAACGAATTTTGGGGCGAATCAGCAAACGGATGGATAGACTGGATGCGGAAGGTGCAGTGTCGTGCGTTACAACACTACTACAGCAATGGACTGTTGATGGATCGACGTTTGTTGGTTCTGTTGCACAATATTATCTTGATCTGCTTTAATAAAAGCGCCTTCTGATTGTTATTATAGTAGCCGATTTGAAAGTTCTTGCAGTATATTCTTTGATTGGAGCCTACACAAACTCTATTGCTTTGCATTCACAATGATAATGCGGTAACTGTATAACTCGGCGCCAACATTCCAATGCAATTTCGTGGATGACGTGCAGTATCTTTATTGGTATGTTTTTGTACATATAGCAATTCCACTTTTAAAATTGTGATGTTTTCATCAATGCCATTTTTCAGTCATGCAGCAATCTATACAAATAAATAAAATTGGAGTGTCTGTTTGTAATATTAAAATAACCGCTTTCTACTACATGCATATGAATGTATATAGGGTACACATACCAAAATATATATTTTTAAATTTTTTGTCTGTCTGTCTGTCTGTCTGTCTGTCTGTTTGTTTTGGCTAATCTCTGGAACGGCTGGACCGATTTGGACGGGACTTTCACTGGCAGATAGCTTATGTGATAAGGAGTAACTTAGGCTAAAAAAAAATGCAAAAAAAATGATTTTTTAATTAAGTACATTCCACGCGGACGAAGTCGCGGGCACAGCTAGTATCTTATAAAATTAAGCAGGTAGTTACCAATTATCAAGATTTATGTATGCGGAGTTACCAATATTTGCAATAGAAAACTACGAAAACATCACGTTACAAGAAACATACTATAGCGAATATCGAGAGAGAGAGATAGAAAAAGAGAATCTGCGAATATCTTTGAATTTAGTTTCAATTTCGTTTTAGTTTCTGCGAATTGACTTAATTTTAATTTTCTGAATTGTTCAATACCTATCGATTTTAACCCGCGATGGACATGCTTTTTTTATAGTAGGGGAGGCGTAGAAGGAAATACTGCAGTAACTCGAGCGCGTTAGATTAAGCTAGGGGAGGCTAGTTACATATTGACAAATTCCTCCAGCCAGTGGTAGGACGTGTAAATAGTCCGACCACTGGTGTGTTTGCACACAGAGCGTATAAGAACCTGTGACCTGAAGTTTAGTTGTAATAAAAAGAAAATACACATGTGACCGCTTCTATGAATGAAAACGCAAGAGAACCGGCACTGACCTGAGTTCCACCTCGTGAGGATTCAGCTGCAGACAGGCGTGGTTCCTGGCACGTGCTGGTGGGTAGGTAGTTGTCGACCGGCCGGTGACTTTCTTGAGTTAGTCGTTTTCTTCCGATACACTTCACTTATACTGACTTGAGAATGTGGCCAAAGGAACTTATAGAATTACACAGAAAAAGAAACGAGGAGTTGAAGTACTCAACTTCCGTTCGGAGCGGCAGCGGGTCAGAGACAAGTAAAAATGTGCGGGGAGATCGTCCGCCGTGAAGCTTGAGAGTGTCGCTCGTAGGAACTTCAGTCTCAAAGAATAGTTCGAAAAATCTGTGCACAGCGCCATCTATTGGCCTTCTTCAACACTAAGTGGTCAACAAATGAGCGCCAATACTCAAACATTATTCGTTCACAGAAGCGGTTTTTTTAAATTACAAAAATTGAAATACAATTAAATTATGTGGGAAATAATTAAGAAAGTACATAAGCGCTCCACCAGCCAGTAGGCAGCTTTCAATATCGGTGGGTGCGCAAAATAAAAAAAATTGTTCTACGAATTTACACCTATGCGTCAGATTAAGATATTGTAGGTTAGTTACTAGCTAACTAGTGTCCATTTTGAAAATCTCGCGATTTAAGCTGAACCTTAGGGCATGAGAAACTTGCAAAGACATGTCTTTATTAACGCGAACGCAGTCTTTTTTATGTTTATTTTGGAGTTAAACAAACTATAAGAACTGAAATACATTAGACAAGACCAAAGTAATACAAAACTTTAACTAAGATGGATGATATAGGTATGTAAGTTTATTTATTATTATGCTTTGTATATGCCTCCCTCACCACTAAAACTGTAAACTTTATACACCATTATTCTTTCTATCATGTGACCGACCAATTTCAATAGGTTTCCGCGACGCTCGAGTAACTACATATTTAGCTGCGTGGCCTCCCCTACTATTAGGTTACATAACGTATCGCAAGAATGAGATAAAACCCTATTAAACTGTATCACTATCCACTTTTTAAGTCTAGCTCATCATTGCTTGTTGATTTATGCTCTCTCGCGCGTCCTTATCTACGCAGGTGATATTATTATAATAGATTGTGAAAAAGGTGACAATAATATCACTACACTTGTATTACTTAAACTATGAAGGAGTCGTATGTTATTTGTACAAGTGTGATGACGCAATGAAGTTGTAACCTGCGAAGGATGAATTGATTGAGACGTGACATTTGACTATTCTAGTTCAATAACTAAATTTTTGATCTTTATTTACCTTTTAACACATTGAAACTATTATTATTATTAGTGAAGCTGTACAAGTTGGAGGACGTAAGTTCATACTATACGAAAGTATGCATTTTAACGTTACACGGACATGTGCGTGACTTTCTAAAGGGCTTGTGAAGTTAATCTGTGTGGTGGCTGAAACCACTCCTACTATGAAAGGCGATCCCCGCCCAGCAGGTAACGGTAACACGTCATTCTAGATAGAAAGCGATAACGCGATCATTCCAAGTTCAGGCGAATTTTACTCTTACGAAACCGCAATAAAATATCCTTAGAACCCAAAGCGATGGTTGCATCCCGTGGTTGCATCTATTCGCGTGCGTCACTGGGGGCAATTTTATAATATTTTTCGCTGCTCGAAACGTTATGGTGAAGTCATTCTAAAAACTTATGAGGGTGACAGTTGGCATTCTGATAAGCTGTTCTTGGTCGCGTGATGCGGTTATTGGATTATAATGATATATCATGGCTGTGCGATAGTCGCATCGCATATTTGAGCGATGATCGCGACAGTTCTGTTCTTTCTATTAAGACTTCGCCGTCATTTGTCTATCAGACCTTTATGAATTATTCTTGTACCTACTTTGTTTTGATGCAAGCCACATAATATGGTTACAGTGAACCAAGGCAAGTACATGGTACGTAAACCGTATAGTTGCCAACGCCCTATCTATACAACATCTACTTACGTAGCAGGGTTAGTTTTCTTCATCGACAGGAGGCGGGGTAGAAAGCCAACTCGCTTCCGTTCGGAAGTTTCACGTGGCTTTCACTCGCCACCCGACGAGATATGACGCCTTACCGCACCACACCGCACCGGATAAATATTATATGCTTGAACTGATTTGATCTCCGCTCCATATAGAAAACTAACTTCCTTGCCTTAGTAAATGTTGTTCTCATGGGACGGAGATTGACGTTTGTCTGTAAGTGGCGATAGTGAAAGATTTACTCGCCATAATCTGTTTTGTGTTCACAACCTGTTCGAAGATTTAATGTTTTAATCTCCTGCTTCTTTGTAGAGTGAGGTATCATTAATATTATGTTATTAACAAAGGTGTAGATTAAGTCTTAAAGGAAATGATATATCAAATTAATTTCTTTCAAGTCACGGATTTGCTCCTTTGATTCTGTTTCCAAAATAAACCTCTAAGCAATGTTAAAGCCCATTATTGCTGTCGTTCAGTATTTTGGTGTTAGTGGACCTTTTTTGTACAAAAAAGAGACAGGATTTGACGCCCATTTGTTAACGCGCAGAGACATTTAATGCAAACAACAATTGGACATTTTAATTTAAGAGAAGTGATTACTGCAGATGGGTCGACGGCCGACGTTCTGTCGAGGATCGTGCAAATCATCGTTATGAGAAAAGAAATAAAAATAAATCGCAACTTTTCTTATGGCCGTACGTACGATTTGAATCGGACGCAGTGTTAAATCGCATGTCTTCACGCGATTAATGTTAAATGTTCAATGATTTATGTTACGGAGAAAATTAAAATTCATTTTGCTTCCACGTAACGCGTGGTTTCGGAAGGCTTTCTTCTGAATATGCCGTTGAATTGATTATTTTATTCAATTACATTGAATTTCTTAAGTATACATACAAGTAATAACTACTTATAAATAAATAAATAAATATTCCACAACATTCTACACAACGCTATCTAGACCCATGGTAAGCTTTTATAGCTTGTGTTATGGAATCTAGAATGCGGATAAACATACTTATATACTTTTTTTTTTGTAAATACATAAATATTATACATAGAAACACCCAGACCAATGCAAATAGCCATATTCATGCATACAAATATTTGCACTGCGCGGGAATCGAACCCGCGCCTCCTGCGTGGCAGTCGCGTGCACTACCGCCACGCCACAGAGGCTGTCAAATGCTATTCGACTATACTTTTAACGATTAGATTAAAATTGTTTCCAAAATTAAAGGAGCAGGTGTTAATGAAAACTACGGTCACGTTATTTCCTCTTTTGTCAACAGATTTTCTGCATTTTTTTCAATAATGATTATGTTAAAATTTTGACCAATTAACTGTGCACATAAATAAATACGGAGGTATTGTAACTTTTTGTGAAATATTACATTATATTTGTTTGTGTTTCAATTAAGCGGGCATTGCACATCATTTACTTAGCTGCATTTTTTCAATTCACACACCTAAAATTCCAGAACTTAAAAACAAAATTCGCCTTAAGTTAACCTTAACTTACCTACATATTTAGATGTCCAGCAGGGCTACGCCGCCGTTGGTACCAAAAACAAATAACTCCAGCCGATAACTAAATAACATCGGATATCCTGGCTATAAGTGTTCCTAAGTTAGTATGAATATTAGCTATTAAGATAAAACTCTCCTCCTACTGTTTATTTACGGAAGCCATTCAATAGAATTGCTTATACGATAACTTGTTATGCTTAACTAAACAATAGTAGCAATTTCCGCAGCTTGTAACCAAATGAAAGTTATGAAGTAGCGCCTCA
Source organism: Eilema sororculum (assembly GCA_914829495.1). NCBI lineage: Eukaryota > Metazoa > Arthropoda > Insecta > Lepidoptera > Erebidae > Eilema > Eilema sororculum. The sequence goes on along the minus strand of OU618545.1, from coordinate 5,140,872 downwards.
AATAAAGTCCATATGATGATGTGCAAATGCATTGTATCTGATTATTGCACCTCTCTGTCAATTATTAACGATTCTGTATAGTCATCTAATGAAGTATTCAGGGCTCAATGTGAGGCGGTCTCGGCGCATCCAACGCGGTCCGGTTTTAATAACAAATCATCTTTACCATTGTGTGCGGATTATAGAGAATTACACGCTGATTTCCATTAGCATACCTTCGTCGTAAGTTTTATTTCGAAACTATTGAGAAATACTGTCATTACTGAGTTATGTTATGTATATGTATATACTTTATTAAATTATTCGTCCGTATCGAGGGCCATGTCAAGTACAATGTCGTAACTGCCTCTCTAGGTATCACAAAAACAACGCACTTCGTTGTACTAAAATGTATTTCATGATGTATTCTTAAAAATATTTATCATTAATAGTACATTCAACTTGTTTTTAAAGCAACCACAATGAAAGTAGTTGTTATTAACCTTTACATATTTTCCCCGCTAACGAATACCAACCTAACTTCTGAACTTTACTCAATTAATATTGCGACAACAGTATTCGTTATGGAATAAATCGCTTCCTCGAATTCGAGATGTATCTTTATGAAAATGTATCTGTACAAGCCCACGCTAAGTACAAGAAACGAATAATACGCTACAGATACAATAAATAAAAGCAAACCGTTACAATATAAAGCGGCTGTTGCAAATAAAGTTTCATTTGTGTAAGTCTGAGACGGGAGCGGTGCGGCCCGGTGGTGTGATTTCATAATTTTCTCCTGGCTGTTTTCTATGGGCGCGTGTCGATAAAGTTGTTCGAGTCACAAGAGAAAGCCGATATAGTGTTTCCCGATGTTCTTGCACTTAGCCCGTGTGTACCAAGCGATGAGCGAATGAATTTAGACTTTTTACATTTATTATATTATTTATGTAGGTATTTGGAATCTGTCTATTACTTCAAAGTGTTCATTGAAATCTTCGAAATCACTAAAGTGTATTCAAGCGAAAAACATCGATGAGACAAGTTAAATATAAAAGATGTAGTTCCCAAAAATAGAAGTAAATCAAGATGGTAGAAAGATCAAAGATTCCTTGATTCGCTTTGATCACTTTATAAATGTGAAAAGGAAAATCAATCAATAGGAAACGTATTTTATTATTCTGAATTTAGAAGTTCAGTAACATTCGATTAGAAAAGTTCACTGAAGAATGAAACAGTATGTTTTGAACACTTTGCAAATAACTATTACAAAGGCTCTATTGTTATATTCCGTGACATGACTTCATATTAATATTTTAATACTCGGTCATCTATGCCGCTATGTCATAAAGAATAATAAAGAATATCACCATTTAGAATAACGGAGTTAATAACTATAATATCCACAAATGACTGTTACCACATTAAACAATTTTTCATCCGGTGTGCGCAATTTAGATTTATATTTTAAAAAGTTCGTTGACGTATTTACTTTAGAAGAATTGAAATGAGACCATTATCAGTCATTGAGACGTGCTTGTTGGTGAAACAAAACGCTCTTAATTTAATACGTAAGTCAGAATGCGCGTACGCAGGCATCGCACACCGGTCCCATCGATACGAGAGCGGTGAGAAAGTTGCTTAGCTGCTCTCTCGACGCGATTGATTTTGCTGCCACCTATGGATGCCTCCAGGATGGGTATAGGGCGTAGAAATGAGCAAGATGAAAAGATTGTAGCTGCAGAAAATACTTCACTATATTAGTTACCTAGTCTGATTTATTATATTGTATATTCATTTGAATTGTATCAGATTTAAAGCTCAGTCCAGTATGTCCAAGTATACATGGTACTAGCTAGGAAGGACCAGGGTGTATCACTAGAGAGAATATTTATACCAATTATTCCCGCATGCGTTTCGTTTTCATACAAAAATAGATATGTGGGCAACCACAGTACGTTGTGGGCCTTAAGCGTCATTGAGACGTGGCAAGTTTCTCGCCTCGAAGATACAATTCTCGAAAGGGCAGAAAAAGTTGCTTCGTCTAAACATTCGCAAAAACAATTGCCGCTCGCTCCACGCCTGGCGAGAATTGTCTCGCATAGTGTCCGTCTAAATATAATTTTAAAGCAATAATCGTATCATGACATAAGGCGATACGTCAATAGCGAACGTATAAGCGTTTGCCTGTGTGTAAACATTTTGACACAATGATCGTGGGGCTATTATTTCTAGCGATAGTTGCGTACGATTTATCGAACTGAAACATACGAAAAACTCGCACCGTCTAAATGACGCCTCGGCCTTATACAATAATAAAGTTTTTTTTTTGGGTAAAATCTAATCTATGTATTTTCCGATAGCTATGTAAACCCATGTTTTATTTCCTATCAAGATAACTGGCGGAATGTTTTTTCTTTATCAACAATTCACTTCATTTGTTGAAGACCAACATCGAAAGAAATATCCACATTAACTCTCACAGTAAACAGATAACAAACGGTTATGTGCTGGTTCAGTGTTTGTACGTCGGTATTAATAAAAAGCGTTTTATCAAGGTTTCACTAAAACGAATATCAAACAGCCGGAAGGCCGGGGGACAGATAACATTCGGAGCTTTATGAAACTGTTTCGAGATTACGCTGGTATCATCGCAAGACACAACACTCGCGCGATAAAAGATGCTGTGAGGTCATTGCGTCTTCTTCCTTATTTGATTCGAACGCGACTTTCATAATATATCATAAGGATGTAGCTATAAAACCGTTAAATGGGATAGTTTTATTTATTTCAATATAATTTAAGTTTCCGTGATCCATGGGTATACTCAGGATGAAAAGAGAAATTTAGAAAAATTGATGTTGGTGGAAGCAGAAAACGTTGAGACTGTTCATGACAGTGCACAACTGAGTTTACATTAGCTGAGGTCTTAATTATATGGAGGAGGATATTTACTAGGGTGTGTTAATCTTCAAACTTTAGCAGTCCTGTAAGATAACGTCAAATGTAATTTGTGAAAACCCTCGCAAACGTTCGTAGGCTTCTAAATTCTTAACAATGTTGACTTAGATTTATCTAACGACGGCCACGGGAGACACTTATTCCTCACATGAATCAAAACGTTATGTCATGTCTAACGAGTTAGAGTTTGTGTTGTTTAGACGTAAGTTAATAGATGTACCTATTATATTTCTATCTATTATAGTCATCAATATTAGACGCTGATGTGATGCTATTTTTACTAACCTTCTAATCACTAACGCGTTATAATTGTACTCCTACACAGCTCGGACTTATTTGGAAACCCTAATAATTGAAGGGTGAAATATTTAGGTGTTAGATTTATTTCAAAGAACAACAGACCTACTTTTAGGTAGAGACACACACATAAATACATTCTGACCAGGACATCTGAGGCCAGAAAATAACATTCGTTTATAAAATCTTATGTGAAATCTACACTTGCCTGTAGGTTGTACCGAAATTATATTTCGGAGGTGATAAAGTTCAAGGCCAAAATCAGACAATAGACGCTAAAACCGTTGTGTTGTGTGCCTTAATCCATACAAAATTTGTTCTTAGAAATGTATTTTTACGTGGACTCAATTGCTATAAGGCTATATTATTTCATGAAATGTATTCGTTATCATGCAATATTAAACTGACAGCACGTATAAAATAAACCATTTCGACCTACGAAGCGCCAACTCTCACTTAATATTGAAGTTGAAACAATATACTTCCTGCTTTGCTAGTCTCGTCCTAATCTTTCCCATCCCTTTCCCCATTACAGGTAGGAATAGGAACGCGTGGGTGCCACAGAATGAGGGTCGACTAGACAATCTATATCGTCCGGATAATCGTTAAAATTACCGTTCGTTAATAGCCATATACGATTAGTATCTAATTGCAAACGTCCTTTAAATTGCCTTCTATAAAACCGTCGCTTTCCCAAGACGATCGAATTTTAATACATATATTCAGAATATTAAAGGGTCACTTTCAGTTTGAATGAGTAAAGTGGATTTTGTTGATATAATCTGTCCCGTTGGTCGTTGAAGGTCGTACGTATTTTTTGTCCTTTGAAAAATCAATTACCTTTCCACAAAGGACGTTATTATTCGTCAACGAGCACTACAAATTGAGAGAGATGAGTTCCGTACAGAAATAGCTACGATTCGGCTCCTGGGTTCTAATAGGACGCACGTGACTTTGCAGGAGAGATACTCCAGCACGCGGGGGCCTGTTGAACACGTGATACTGTTTAAGTACGCATGGAAAGGAAATTTCAATGCAGTATATTATAGGTTAAACATTAAATTATGATTGCTGGATATTAACGATTGAAATTAATTCTGACTGATTGAACCTTATAACCCTACTTACTTGTGTCTAATAAGAGGACTCCACCAAATGGGGTAAGCCTGTAACGGGAGCACAGAAAACTGCAACTAAATAATATTTATGTTGTATTTGACAGAGGGTATTACAAGAGCTCCTTGGGAAGTACGGTAAGGTCAGGAACACATGGGCGATTACTCTTACATGAATGTTGCAAGCGCTTACTTATTTGTATATTACCAGTAATAGTTTACTGCCAGGCAGGTGTACTAATAAAAATATGGATATGGATACCGCACTGCTCGCATGGCATAAGTTAGGCCGTTTGAGTGCAATTGTGACGAGTTACTATTATGAAATTTTGGATATTGGAGTTTGGAAATGTGCCCAGTAACATTGCAATGAACTGCCCCAATTTTGGGGTAATTACTTTGAACCAACAATGTTGCTTGCTTGTTGGTGTGAAGTACCCACCACTTGCCGATCGATTCAGGATAACCGAGAATATAAAATGATGTAAATACTTTTAAACTAAATAGCTGATAACCTGCTGCAACCGAACCAAATTCGAGACGCGATAACCTGATAGACAATCTGTAATTTATAATCTATTGATTACGACAAACTTTTATCGTCATGACCTTGACAATAAATACTAAAGAAGGCTCCCGCGACGCTCTGATTGTTCTCTAGTGTGGAAATTAAAATGAAGGGTGAAAAAATGAACATGACTCTGAAGTTTGTGCGTCTATTAAGCGAGATAATCTATAAATAGATTTTTTCTGTAGGTATGCTAATTCAGATTACTACATTCGATTAAACTATCTTTATGAAGTAGTTAAAAAACTTTCTTTTCGCACGTCGCAGTTCCATTTTACCGGCAGAAAAGCGTCAAAATCGTGATGCTTAAGATGACCTTAATGCTGAAAGCAAATCTTATAGACAATCATGGATATGGATAATCAACGCCGACAAAGGTACGAAAATAATCGGCGGTTGTTTGCAGAAATTCGTAAGAAAAAATGTGTTTACTGTTTTGTACACGCTAAGATTGCTGTCAATTTATTTGTACATCAAAAACCGCCTAACACAGTGTTTAGGAATAACAGTAGTTGTTTATTAATTCCGTTATCCACCTATGTGTGTTAAATTGTTCCTCTCCAAATTACGTCGACAACTTTCTAAGATTATGAAAAGTGTGAATGAGATGTTTATTTAAATTACCTCAGGCGTGCGTGTCCAGGTACGTACGATTTTATGTTTATTGAACATAAAGTCATCGACTTCGTGTCATCAGCGCATAAGCTGTGGTGGCCGCTAATCATCGATCATGATGCTAAAGAGAGACTGTCCATTTTTAAACAGTATTATTGAATCGAAATTATTATGTACTAGTTTTCTTTGGTTACTTCAACGTTACTAAATTACTTGTTGTTACTACTGTTGATGTCATCGGCAGTTCTGGACCAGGGTTGCGAAACTCTATATTGTAAGATTGCAAATTCGCGTATTGTATCCAAAACTCATACATACAATATATCATTTGCTACCTTAAAAGAGATAAGTAAATGGGAAAAAGAAAAAAATACATATACAAACTGTATCAATTGCATAGTTGTTACTCTATGCTGCTATGGAGGAGTCGCACTGAAAATAAACGTATGACTCCACTATCTCCAAAAATTCAAACTTCAAGATTTTCTTTACAATTCCTAAGTTTTGAAGAAGTTCACATTTGATATCAGCCTGCCTGCAACTATTTAAGGAGCTCAACTTAAATTTATACAACCTTATCTTTCAGCACATGTTGTGTACCTATACCAATTTCAGTTCATTTAACTTTTCTATCTTAAAGGGTGTTGCAGGAGAAAAGAACTTCGTTCATGGTTTTTATAATAGTTCGGGACTTCACGTGATAAATTTCGATCGCGAAAAGAACATCGTTAATAAACAGTACCAAAAAGCAATATTTGACGCATACGAGTAAAAGCTATCTGCGATTTTGTAGATAGTGAACATTTATTATAAACACAAGTACCTATGTTACTGGAAAGTCCAACGATGCGTGTAGAAGGTCGTATCGCTTACCCCGCAACATAATATCATATACATGTTACGTAACAGTACAGTGTTTACTGTTAGACAATGGAAATTCAAACCTTAAATGTAATGAGTTTTGGAACTATTTTCGATCGCAGCATCGTGCGGTGATTTCACTGGCATATTGAACAGTGCGTGTAATGAAAGCTTTTCGTAATACCAATACAGTATACACACAATCTTATCGGTGTTTTGCCAATGAGTGACTGGATGTTCTGTTTTCCAATACATTTATTTATATAGGGAGAGTCTTGTTTCAAAAATAGATACAGGCAAATATTTGTTATTTTTTATCCCATCTAAACTCAGCCGTAAATGTTATCGGTACATGTACTGAGAACGTTTTTCCCTAGCACTTGTTACTTCTTTGGACTACGTTTCTGATTATAGTGGAAATCCAGAATACTTCATATTGATTAAATCGTAGGTTAAACTTTAGTGCTGTAGCCACATATATGTCTTATATGTATACTATGTATATATTTACAAAAAAAAGTATCTAAGTATTTTTATCCGCATTCTAGATTTCATAACACAAGCAAGTTAAGCTTACTTACTCATATACCGATGTTTTGAGCGGAAAGATGCAAATACGGTCAGATACTTTGTGCTCGGAAAAGCATGGTTTTAACACCAGCAGCATGAAGAAAGTAATTGAGATAAATAATGAATATAAAGTTCAGGCTAAATCATAATTGAGTAAGTGTAACTATTGCCCCATTTCTCGCAAGTTATGACTGGCGCTGTCATATCTGAAGCCGTTCTATAAATATTTGATAATCGCAAAACTTTATTTGGGTTTTTGTTACGATAACCTTGTTCCCGAAACAGTTCGAGACGCTTTACGACGCGGTATCGACATGGCCCAAGTTTTATAGGCTATCCTAAAATTTGGTCGTTTAGGTAAGAGCTTAATTATGTATGAAGAATTGACATTTTTGAAGAATTGACATTTAATAAGAATTGACATTTAATAAAAATAAGCCATTAACACAATTGACTTCAGAAAAATGGAGTAAATAACACTTATCCAAAATTAAACCAGCATAGCAGTGTGCGGGTCTTAGAACTCACCCTCCCAAACTAGGCAGAAATTCTGTCTGTATCTTGTATGTACTGCTATTGCTTTAAGAGCGTTGTAATTGTATATTCACGCCTGTTAATCTCCGAAAGTGTAGGCGGAGGTGTATTAAGAACCACATTTCTCCAACTATTTAGTATTTGGTCTCACGTAATAGGGAGCTAGCTTATTGCCATCAAAGAGGCACACTTTGTTATGGGCTTTATATTTACTGTCTGATGGAGAACAGCCATAGTCGACTTTTACGGCGCCCATGGAAAGAGATATGGCGACCCTTTTTTACTTCATTGGGAAACCAATACAGCAAAACATATAAAATTTGAATTAAAATAGCAATTCATATAATCAATAACATAAAATTTTAAGGTGCCATTTTCATTTTTTTAATAACACGCAAGACAAGTTACTGCTATAATGCCATTTGCCGAAGTACAGCCGGTAGCGTTTCGGCAGTTATTGATTGACCTCGCACTAAACTTAATTGATAGCTCGTTAGCAACCGCACAACTTCAACGTCTATTAAAAAGCCCGCAAGCTAAATAATACAATGTCATAGAACCCCTTCATTTCATACTCGGTAATAAGAAATACCGTTAAAATGTACTGATATTTTTGTACATGTTATTATCATCTGCGATTTTCATAATTTAGTTACATTTTTGTAGCTATCGGGCATATTTTTTACCTTTATTCATGTGCTTATATATTTGAAAGGAAAGGAACTAGCAAACTTGTGTAGCTATAGGTAACGGCTGACAGTGGTCTAAGGCGAAAAAGGCGTAAGTGGTTAAAACTCTTAAATTAAGTGAAGTTCACTCATGCAAAAAAAAAACCATTCGACTTAAAAAAATATACGAAGGAATAGACACTAATGGTGTAATTTGTTCAGACAACAATAAAAAATAAGCGCTAACAACACTTTCCATTACTCGTTCAGATATTTGTTAATCGAGGTTCTTCTCTCATTGTTCTTATCTTTACACTTTTTAGGCCGCCCACTGTGCCGAATTTCGTTTTACGAAACAAATCATATTTTTAAGTTACTGTTACAATTGCGATAAATGTACATCAAAAGGCCATGGACTAAAGTCAACTCTTGAACTTTGGCCGCTTATCTTTATTTTCTTATCTAAAGCCTGAAATGGAGTCATTCCTAAATGCAAAACAACGAAAACATTGGGCTGACGAGCATTTAACAATACGATGCCGTAACTATAATAGCGCTAAGTAGTAGCAACAACTAACAAGCAGAACCGAGAGTTTTATATTCGATTTCTACATAAAACTAGTTAGTAATCTACCAGTCTGGGTACCTTTTGATTAAATCGGGGCTCATTGCTCTCATTGGATAGTGAAATATAATTATTTTCATCAACACCTTTGTTAAAATAATTTAACAATAAACTATATAGGTAGATATAATCCTATTAATGATAGTGTTCATGTAAAATTCCGATATTTATTAACCAATCACTTGAAAGCGGTTGAATGTGTTGGAATTTGGAATGAATTTTGTCACGCAGATAGTCTAATGGATTAAACATAGTTAGGTATTTTAAAGGTATTGCTATAACCTCTCGAACAAATTCGGACGAAGTTGTAAAAATTGTATTTTCTTTCTTTGTCCCTTAATCGTACTTATATGATTCATTCAATTAAGATGAAATTTTGGTAAGTCGTGCTCAACGCTCATCACGACATAGTTTCTGAGTGGGTCAAACAAAAATAAAAGCAGTAATCAAAAGGCATTGCAAATTGCAGCGCATGCAGGGCATTAGATTAATTTGTAAACGTTTTAACACTGTAGGTATAAATAAAAAAGCTATTGGAGATTCAGTTCTCGTTCGCGTCAATCGTATTCAAAGTACTGGCTATAAATATTTAAATAATGGCACAGTCATAAATAAAAACAAAAGCTTATTCAAATGCCTTAGGCTTATCCAATAAAATTCATTAAATTATCTCATTGGATTCACCTTATACATTTTTATCTAGAGCGGTCAATTGACTCTTATGTATGTATTCTTTAATACACTCTTAACGAAAATTTATTGGTCCATTCGTTGCCCAATATTTTGTAATATTAATACTAACTTGGTTTCTAATTAAAGAAGTATTTTACTTGTGATAAAAAATTGAATCATTAGTGTTAGATGACGTATAATGCAATAGGACCGCCTCTGCTGGTGCGGCCACGTCTTGCGGCAACCGCCAAGCTACGTGGGTAACAAATGCCTGGCAATGACGTCCCCACCGGGTCCAGGTAGAAGGGGTAGGCTCAAAAAGTCCTGGCTTGACGTCGTGGAGGGTGACATGCGTGCAAATGGTCTGACTACCGACGCCCAAGATTGTGCGAGGTGGAGGAGTTAGAGCCGGAAGACGGACCTTGAGCACCGAGGGCACCATGGCCTCGGATGCAATCAGGACTGACGTCTAAATGTGGATGGTGATGATGAGTGTATGACGTATTTAAGACTAACTGATGTCAGTGACTTCGATTTCCTTTTTCATCCTGGGTATTGCTATGAAATAAGCTAATCATGTATTAATTTTCATTCAGTTCATGATTTGAAAATGGGCACCGCCTGCTATCAAACCTATTACGATTTATTCAGTATCAGTCGGGTTTTTTATTTTGAATAATTATTGTTATTAATACTCTTTAGTTACGATAATCCATACTAATATTATAAATTCGAAAGTAACTCTGTCTGTCTGTCTGTCTGTCTGTATGTTACGCTTTCACGCCTAAACGACTGAACCCATTTTGATGAAATTTGGTATAGGGGTAGATTAGACCATGAGAAAGGAAATAGGCTATGTTTGGTCGCGATAACCGACATCCACGCGGGCGGAGCCGCGAGCAAAAGCTAGTGTATTATATGTATATTTTAATGACCTTAATTTTGATTCCTACTCGATGAGTTCGAGTGAAAGTATTTTTTGACAACATACATTTTGGCGCCAAAAGTTTACCATATAGCTCTTTTTTCACATTTCATGTATCCAAGAACACGTGGGCGATGAATACCTTCAATTTTAGACATTAATAATTGAAATCAGAAGATATGAGGTAATAATACAAGATACACGCTAAAAACATAACCCTTCTTAATAATCGTGTTTATTTAACCCTTCTTTATGCTTTATAGGCTTTATTTTCAATAAAGCATAGTGGCTGGTTCTTTAAAATTTATATGAGAACAGAATTTTTTTCTAAATTAACCAGTGAGTCCATATTAGTGCCTCACGTTTGCTTTCACAACTTATTCCAGTTTTATCTGTCTGTTGCAACATGTCTATACGAGACGCCCAATTGTCGGTGTGAGGCTAATTAGACAGCATTATGTCATATTAATGGTAAATTAGTATAGCAATAATCTCGTTAACATTTTTCATTTAGTGAAATGTTTCATGACAGAAAAAAAAAGCAATTTCTAAAAAAACTACTTGAAAAACTTTCTTGATTTTGTGTATTCAAGAACCAACTTTCACGTTATTGTTTTCTTCTGCCAGACTTTATTTAAGAGTATTTCAAGTTCATTATTATTTATAAGTTGGAAGTTTATAGGTTCACCGTCTTGTAAAGCGAGACATTGTGGAAATTCTGTTTTTGCACAAGTTCAGGATTTACATGGCAATTATGTTTTTATTTTTCTCTCCATCTAATATGTTAAAGGTAAATTCCAAAAATATTTTTAAATGGATGCCTACAACAACAATTATGACATAAAAGGTATGCACTGGTTTTGGATGGTTCGACTGAATCTAATTATAGGTATATTCTTTCTACCCTCTTGGAGTTTTTATAACATTTTCAGATCTATTGTTAAATTAGCCTATACTTGTCACACTTGTCACCACCAATCTCAAAATCACATAATGTGTTCTTTGTATAGATGGTAGCAAATTTAACATAGAATATAATTAAGTGTACTTTACAATATATTTCTTTAAATTCTATATTCAGTCCTACTCTAAAAATATCTTAATTCAAAATACAACTATCGTCTTCAAAATGTCGCACACGTCTTACCAATAGATACAAGTTGGGGCGTGTCTGGCGTGACTCGTCACAGTTTGGGCTTATTGCTAAGGGGTTCGCGGTAGCTTTGGAGATATCTCCGTCGACACACGCCTGCCGTGTCATGTAGGTGTTCCTACCAAATTTGTCTACTCTGTATGAGTTTTATAACTCGAGGGGAACTTTCGGTGGTCGTCTTCAAAGCTTAACGTGACTTACCATAAACGAAACAGCTATAGGTTTAGTGAAATTTGTTAGCGCTCAGAAAATGAATTGTGATTATAAAGTAAACCTTTTGTACGTAACGTATTGTTTTTCACAAGTAGATTCGCATTGACATACGTAAACGCCCGTTACCATTGTCATATAGTTCACACTTAAATCATGCGTGTTCGAATGAAAGTACTATTGTGGCTTTATCTTATATCTTCCCACGGGCGACGGACTGCATACACTGTCCTATTGTTTTTACAAGATATTATATCCAAGAAACTGCACTAACGAAACAATAGTAATAGGATGGATCTATCGCAACGATAACCATGTCAGGCTATGCATCATTCATGATTTTATTATGAGCTAGTTTCAAAACTGATCTTTACGCGACGAAGTGAACAATAGTATAAACGCTAATGATGTTATGGAGATTATTCAAATTTACTCAACATAAAAAATTGAAACGTCAGTATGACTTAAATTAATTGAGCATAATCAATCAGACTCGTGAGGCAATAATGGCTCTTCGTTGCCGTACTGCCAAATAAAGAAGTCTTACAATACACGGTTCATTTAATGAATCGACTACATAATTTGACAATCAAAATTCGACAGGTAATCCTTTGAATTTGTTGATGCGTGATAACGTGCTCCTATCGCCAAGGGACCATTACTTTTTCCTCATCGAATTAAAATTCCACGCTGCAATCATCCGTTTTGAAGATGACACAATATATGACAGGATATTTTCTTACGTTAAATGTGCATGTACAGTTTTGTGTCGCAATATCCTATAGGTATACCTCAATACGCAATGCGTGACCACAGGAAGTTTGTAATGAACGGTAGGTTAACAACCGACTAAGTACATAAGGTCTGGAACGTTCCTAATAAAATGAATTCGTCATTAAATTATCGTCCTCCTTAATTATGTTCCGCTCTGTGAAACGTTGAGCTTTATATTAGATTAGCTAAGTGTAGAGAAGTGAAAGTAAACGTACCTACTTGTATCGTGTACGGATCGTAGACAATCAGATTTTAGGTTTCCTGCGTTTTATGTGTCCAGAGATAGCTTTGCAGAATGAACTAAAAGAAAAGGGTAATGAGTGAAACCTCTGGTGTTGCACCGTTTCATAGGCCACAGTAACCACTTACTTCCCGGCCGGCCGTGTGGTTATTTGTTATCGTAACAGTACAAAAAGAGGATTATTCCTGTAAAAATATGGAAATTGGATTGAAAAACAAAATTGCTGTTCAGGTTATCGACATATCCTATCTAATACCACGGGCGGCTGAAAGGCGTGACGCGAGTAGCTCGGCCAGGATAACAGCGTTGTTATCTCACGGCTAACACATTGTGTGGCTTGCCCGGCAGCATCAATTGCGCACCGATTCCCCTGAATTTCGCGCAATAACCAGAGCTATTTTCAATTGCCCGTACGTGTTCTGAAAGCGTGCCGTCACCGCTGAACCACAGCAATCGACATATTCTCTTTGGCCACAATTTCGATAAAACCCTGTTTTCATTGCGTCGTCTGGTTGAACAGTGCGGTTGGCGTTCAACAGTTTTACGCTCACCAAAATGAAAGCACCACATCAATCACGACCATATAGCTGAGCATGTTTCCACCTCCCATTATTATATAGTAAACATAGTTTCTCAACGTTACCGCAAGGGCCAATTTTAGAAGCTGAGTCTTCCTAGCCACCCACTGGAGTCGGCCTGATTGATTGCTAATGACTATTGTTACGCTGTTACGCAACCCTCCGGGCGAACAGTCCGAACTGACGTCGTACATGACAGCTAATATTACTTCCATACTTTTGCGTTTCATGGATGAACTAAACCCTTTATTTGCGAACAACAATAAACGAATATGTTGCCCCTCGGGAAGTCGACCTATCAATGATACCGGACACATACGGGACTGATCGAGTCTCCGTAATACCGCCAATATTCACCACCGTGGGCTAAGTAATTTGAAATGACATCAGTCCTATGATTGCACTATATTTTCATTCCCACCGTATAATCTGACCCACGACACACACATATATTATAAAGATGTATTTGCCTTAGGCTGTAATTGCTTGCCCGTGGACCGGATTGATTGTTAATAGATATTGTTACGTGATCGTTTTTATTGGCTAGATAATGTCTGCGCTGAGCATAGACAGCCATGTAGCTCATCGGGTTGATTGATTTCGCAGTATGAGTTTTCTCTCGGAACTTATAGCCTTCGCGTAAGCTGTTTAATAGAGGCATGCTCAAGCGAAAACATCTTTGGCTCTGTTCCTGGCTTGCAATTATGTTTCATTATTGTGTTCTCAACAGTTAAGTTACTGCTAATGAAAAGTCCGAGTTGTTAATATTATAGCGCCTGGAGGATCGCTGTTAAACAGTTAACCTGAAAATTAAATAGAAAGGTATAATTTATTTATGTTCTTTGACAGACCAAGAAACTTAACTTTTTTATAAAGCTACTTAATGACAGACCGCGTCGCACGTGGTGCTTACTTGATTCGCCTGTAATTCGTGATGCGCGATAATCGATCGGCGTGGCTCGTAAGCTAGCGACTTGCGATGCCCACCGACCCGGCAGACCTCGATCTCAATCAGCACGCGGCCGATTCAGCGAACAGTGCAATCTAACCAAGTTAAAAACGCACAACACAACACAACAACGGCAACGCCGCGCTCCCATTATGGCCTTTTACGTGGCGATTGTATTGATTGTGACGTCGATTATCGAAAACCGAGGTCAGTTCCAACAAAAAGTCTTTGTATCCATTCATGTGTTAAAAGGGTACCTCTTTTTTTCGATAGACGATATAGATATCACCATACATAAATATTTAACAGGATATCGTTAAAATTGTATACTATTAAACATCTATTATCTGAAGGTGATCACCGAAGTAATGTAGTTGGTAAACAAAAGCAGCAGGGTCAGGGCAGACTGCCGGGGGCGATGTGCTCTTTGATTTATGGCTGCTCGATACCGGAGCCCTTCCGCGGTGTCCGTTGACGGTAACCGCACGGATCTCGACGGGCGCTTTTAAAACCACGAGTAAATCTACCTAATAGTATGAACAACAGGGAAGGGTTGTGGTTGTTTTGTAGATACCTTTTAATACTTTTTGTTTTGTTTTCATAAGGTTTCCACTTAAGCCATGTACGCTATGTGAGGTACACGCATTAACTTAATCTGCTGTCGCCCTAAGAGCCTTAGTAATGGATGTACTTATCAGGACCAGGTGGCACATTTATGTAGTATTTCATACTTCCATGCAAAGAGACATGAGTACTATTACGATATGATTACGTATCATTATTGTAGGCAGTGTTCAGTTGTGAGATTGATGACTAGGCACGAGATACGAAGCTTCTATTAATGAAAAATACACCTTTCGCAGTCCCTACTTACTCAACGAGCAAACCCAGTCTATTCCCTGTCATTAACGCATTTCGCCAAGATCTTCTGTGGCCATATTGGAAAATACTATTCGATGGAATTGGAGCAAAGTTAAATGACTGATACGAATACGTTCGAACATGTTCTTTGACCACTGTGGGGCGCTGCGGTTTCTACACGATCGGTAACTTAAGTAGTACAGGACAGAATTAATTATCTACCGACAGAAGTGCTCAACGGTTTCTTGTGTAAAACGAGACGAGTCTTTCCATGGGAAAAAAGGTTAACTGCGTACGCATACATTGAACCAAGGTGAAATTTCTCCTAAGCGTTATGCGAAAGAAACTTTTTATCACAGTACCTATTTGCAAGTAAAAATCTTTAATTACAAGGTTTTAGGATTAACTTAGGTTAGTGTTTTATTATTGTTAACTAACCATACAGCTATTTTATACTTTCCCTCTTACCATAGCTTATAAAATAATCATAATAAAAGAGGCGTCAATACTTGTCAATACGAATATGAAAAATAACACTACGATCTAGTTGATTCATTCGACTGTGTAATATTTATTTAAATAAGTAGTATTTTTAACGATACATTTTATGGTGTAATACATTACGATGGTATAACGTCGGTGGAAGGTATCTTAGTAATTGGATACACTTATCGTGGCGGCCGCGGGCGGGTCTGTCCCCGTCTGCCGACTGGATTTATCGCCGCAGCAAATCATTGCGTTCATATCACTCCGCTTTGGCTTCCCGAACCGATACAGATGGCCCTTTTGAAGCATTCACGTCAATGTATCCTAAAGGCCCTTAATGATTTGTCTTAGAAAGCAATAAAGATATATACTTATTTCTACTCAGATTTATTGATGGAGACATTTAAATGTAGTCATTTAATAAAGATATAATGAAGAAAAGTAGATGCGCAGTTTTCTACAAACAGATATGTAAGAGGAAAGTGTAAATCATCGATATAGATGTAATATTATATTACAAATAATAGATCTATGTAGAACAGTAGTAGAAATATAAATCACATAACACAATTTATAAGTATAATTGCACATGATTTATTAGTCCTTAAATCATGTTTGCTCCAAAAAACTAGTCCTAGAGTGGAGAACGCGAGAAGATGAACGGAAGGTAGGACGCCCCGTAGCCAGACGGACTGACGACCTGAAAAAGGTGGCTGGGATAGACTGGATGCGGAATGCGGAGGACCGGCAGAAATGGCGCACATTGGGAGAGGTCTTTGTCCAGCTGTGGACTGCGATAGGCTAAAATATGGTCATAATGTGTTTATAGTGGGATAAAACATAATAGGCATAGAAACTGCATTCAATGTAAACCAAAACTGCATTACCGCATTGTACCCAGACTTTCATTGAGAACTCAGTTTAGATGAATGGATTTGCCCAATGCAAATCTGTTCATTGATCTGAATTACAACCATAAAAATGACATGTTTTACTGGTTCTTATAAATCTTCTACATGTTCAGGACACATGTGTCATATTTCGTTAAACTGTCATCGCTTTCGGTCAAAGTTATGAAAGTGGTTGAGCCGGAAGTCGGGCCGACAGTAAATTAACATAAAAACATTAATTATGTTAACACAACAGGAATGCTATTAATGCAGCTGTTTTTGTTTATTATGTCGTTAATTCTTTAATTTACATAACTATTTCTAGAGCCAACGATAACTCAGTGAGATAAAAAACTATTTTTTAACTACCAAAAACGTAGGTAAGTTATTCTATTGCATCACAGTTCCACGAAACTTAGATGGGATTAATAAATGCCGTATCAGTTGTGTAGTCCTGATTGCTACACCTTATAAATTATTAGACTAAAAAACGTTTTTTAGTACGTGGCCGACGATATAACGAGATGAACATAGTCATTAAGGTCCTACATTGAATTTATCACCACCACAAATTATTTTACTCAACGCAGTAAAAAGTCTATTTACAATTTATTTTCATGATTTAGTGCCTACACGATAACTCTGAAGGCGGGTACGTCGTGTTGCGTCGTCGTTCTAAGAGACTCATTGATAGTTTTCTTACTACAGACAGATAAGTTTCGTATTCTTGGTCGTAATAATCTCTCATCGAATTCGTCAATGTCGTTTCGATAAACGATTCTACTAAATCGGTAATGCATTATCCTTTGTGTGACTTGGCCGCTAAAACTGTTCGTGATAAATGAGATACGTCTTACGTGAGACAATAAATCAGCTTCTTCAACCGGGAAATTCTTTGCTTTCTCGTACGTCACATTTCCATTGATCTCGATTTTTCACTAGCTAACACATTTAAGATTGGTTAGCCAGCATTGGATATCGAACAAAGCGATTCTTCAGGCGTGATGGTACAGACGATAACTTGCATTGTAACATTTCGTATACAGCCGTGATTCTGAAGGTTAACGCGGAGACAATCATTTGTTAAACATTTGACCCCCAATAAACAGTGTTATCCTTCGATCCAGTCCGTGATAAATGTTTGCCCTCTACGTTTGTTTTTATACTTTTGTTCGACTCTTTTGTTTCTTGTTTCTTTAGATTGTATACATTTATCTTGCTAGGCGTATTATTTCTAAGAGTATTAGATTTGTTTTGTAGTTTAACTAGATACAGCTGATTAAGTTTTTCTGCGGAATACCTGTCCTTTGAACTTCGCAATCTAGACAGATTACTATAAATTTATACTGAGGTCAGCTGTAAATGTTTTAAAGTACTTTCCACCTCTATCGTGTTTGGAGAAAGTAAATAGCAAGTTTTCTTGGTTTTTAACTCAACTCTAGAATATTACACGTTGCTTTATTGAATTGTATTTCAACGACTGAAATTTGCTGTTTTTGTTGAGCAATATAATAAAATATTGCATTTTAAATATCGGCGGTAATATGAGGGAAATGAAAAGCAATAAAAACTTGGAATTAATTAATTATTTCCTTTGTTTTACCTTATCTTTGATATTAATTTCCTCTGTGTTACTTATCAAAGTTTTCGCTTATTGTATCTAGATAAGTATCTAAGATAAGCTAAAACTGTGATAAAGGCAATCAATAATTCCAAATTTTAATTGTTTTAATTGTTCTTTGTGTGCATACATCATAGGAATGGCGGCTTCATCCATCCATGAACATTAACCATCCAAGCTTTTCCTTATTTTCCGAGTATACACCGTAATTAATGCAAAGGCTCGGTTTATCGAAGGTTGTATATCCGAGGTTTTACTGTGTATAAAATGGGTATTGAATTACATTTAATTCATTGTTATTCTCACTTTCAAAGTAGCTTAAACTTAATTACCTTTACTTCATATATTTTATTAGATACTAATCTATTAATTGATCTTTTCTTAGCTGGATGTGGCTTTATAAAATTATAATAACACTAGCTTTTGCCCGCGGCTCCCCTCACGTGGATTTCGACTATCGCGATCAAACATAGCCTATGTCCTTTCTCATGGTCTAATCTACCCCTATACCTAATTTGATCAAAATCGGTTCAGTGGTTTAGGTGTGAAAGCGTAACATACAGACATACAGAGTTAGCATTTATAATATTAAGTATGGATAAGTATGCTTGTTTATACACATATTCTAGTTATACTTATTTTGTACCCAGATGGTTAAACGCCATTTTGTAAACTAACAGTCTAAACCAATTCAATTCTTTAGTCGTTGACTTTCATCTCAAAATGCTGACATCAATAATTCATAACCATATTAGTTTCAAAATAAATGACTTGAATTCAATGCATCCCAATATTTTAATTTAAATGCTACATGAGCGTATTATTCCAAGAAGTTTGTTACATACAGCTGTTATTGGGTCAAGCGTTTTAATTATCCCGGGGATTGCATAAGGATGTGGATGCATCGCGTTTTATGCACGTGTTCTATACACTGTTAAGGCGCGGTCATAGTTTAATCAATACCCGTGTTACATAATGTAATTTAAAATTCAACTTGTTTTGTTTTGTACGATAAAGTTTTTCTGGTGGGTTTCTTTAGTTAATGCGCTTTATATTTGATAGTAGTAGTTTTTAGTACAATTATATTTCTATATACCTAAATGTTTAAGAAAAAGAACAATACCTATCACTAGAATACAGAAAACTTGAACGCAAAAGTACCTGCTATCGTAATGTCACCTAGCGATTTTTTAAATTAAAGAACAAAACAACTGCGTTGAATTTTACTGCACTACATTTTAATGTAACTTTATGTCTGTACACTGGTACAATTGACGTTGGATAGATAGGGTAAACTTGCCTAATTCGTACCCCTTAAAGGAAAACAGTCATATTTTCTAAATTAGTAAAGAAAAACTGTATTTTCTTTGAAAAAATGTTTATTTAGTTTAACCTTTTGTTATAATCATAATCAACTTTAACATAAATCTTATAAACTTTTTGGAAATTATCAATTTTTAAAAACTTAAAAAAAGTACGATTTACGACTATTCATCTTAAATCGTACTTATATATTCTTAAATCGTACTATGAGATCTAATCATTGGTTTACAGTTATGATTTTAATATTTCTATAAGGATAAAGTGGATAATAATGTTAAAACATAATATCAAGTGTTAGGCATTAACACTTATCAAATACTACAAATGGTCTTCGCCTATTTTTTACATTTGTAATCTGTGGTTTTTTATAGATACCCGCGCATTGTTCATGTACCCATTCCTCACATTGAGTAAATTTAATCATACTTTCTTTTATATCCTCTTCGCATATTTTACAATATTAGCTATAATTTCCATCTTTTTTTTGTTTTTTTTATTTACTTTTTGTGTTGTTTCGGTAGTTTTATTCATCTTTGCACTAAGGTTCTTCGTTACCGTATTTTTCTTTGATTCTTCTATTTAGACTTTCAGTGATGATGAGAGCACCCGTAGTTTTACTTTTTATGCCTTTTGCATTTAAATTATATGCATCAATTTATAGTCAACGGATTCTTTGGAAACTTTTATTCCTAATTCGTACCAGTACGATTTAAGACTTTGTATCGAGTACGAAATAGGCGCATGAGTCGAAGAAACTTTATAATTACCACCAAAAATAATGTCAACAAATACGTGCTTAGGTTTACGTCTATCGAAATCGTAAATATATGCATAAATACAAAATAAATACTTAGATAAACTAAACAAGATAGAATTTGAAGTATGCTCTTACGAATTATGTAAAAATAATAGAAAAATAGTAGATAAAAACTTGTTTTTTCGATATTTCTGTTGTTAACAGCGCGCCGGCGTATATCTTTCAGATGGTAATATGGCCGAGTAATGTTTACATTTTTTGTCACTAGAGACGCTGATGGCTATTACCGATGTTGAGATATAAGCAAGGTACGATTTAAGCGCAAGTACGATTTAGGCAAGTTTACCCTATAGTTGTGTCCCGAAGTCACGATCGTGTTTGAAAATTAAACATTTTCTTGATTTTGTCGGACTACGCCTTAACGTAACAAGTGTACAGGTTCACAACAGAGGGCATCCCGGCTTGTATGTAATTTAACACTTTGTTTCTTGCATAAGATTACTTCAATGCGATTTTCTTGTTACTTTTCTCATGAACATTACACACCGTTTAGGTAAAATGCGAAATAGCTAATAGAATCGACTCGTTTAGCATCGAATTACGACTAGTTTAGCAAGTTAACAGAAGAAAATGGTCTGTTATTGTTACACGTTATGATTGCGGGTCGCTATGCTATCAAAGTGGCTGGTTATATCATGCCACGCTGTTGTTTCAGTGTTTTTGAAAAGAACGTTCATTGCTGATGTATGTGACTTGATTTCACCGTCGTTTGATTTTTTGGTTGAAACGACTTTAAAAATGGTGGTTCAAATTAAATATTTTTTACTTACAGAGAATACTTACTAGTACTTTATTTACCACTACGATAAGTTGCACCTTCTATCTACTAATAAATATAAATCTCATTTTTATCCCTTTTTTTGAATTAAGTATTTGATTCACATTCACATAGATCAACGTCGTTAATATCTCGCGGTATCATTGATATTTCACAGAATCAGATATTGCTCAATCAAAGAACGCAAATGGGGTCTAATATTCGTATATCGTCGCTAATAGAGTGTTATCTTTGTAGAGTACATCTATAAACGGAGGTTTTATATCATCTATTAAATTTATCAAAAGCAATTTAAATTATGCACAGATTATATCTAAATCTCGATATCGTGCTCACTTCGCAAATAAATATTGAACATTTAGATCAGTAAGGCTTGTGTGCGTGCTTGCCTGATTGCTACTATAAAGTTATCGTTTTGAAACTAGAAGTGCAGCTAATCCTAATATTACGATTTCAACCAGACTTACTGACATATTGTCATTGAAAAATACTGTATCGAAGTAGCTGTAATACAATAACTTTTGAAGTAGGTACAGGTTTTACTAACGGTTTTGTTGAAAAATAGGAGGTATATAATTTAAAATGACAAATTATCACCAAATAGACATTTAATGTGGACTTCCATCGTACCTTGCTTGGCAATTGATGTGAGATTGTCATTACTGACAACTACAGTCCGTCAAATCTAAGAAGTACCGTTTGACAGTTCTGACAATTGAATGATAGGGATGGGATGAAAAAATCGATTACTATAATATCCGAACTTTAAGAGATCGATTACTATAATATCCGAATTTTAAGAAATCAATTGTTATAATTAAATAAAAGAAATGTTTAGGATATTTTTTTATTCACTACTAGTACTAGTATCGTCGTCTTCGTCATCATCGTCATTTAAATTAATGACCAGTTGATTGTCCATTACATTATCAAAGTGTACGTCTCTTTCGAAGTCGTCCATTATTATTTTCTTTGTTTTTTGTACTACTTTACTCCAATCTTCCTGTGTAACTTGGGCACATGCTTCCTTTAATAAACCTTCCATTTTCTTGACACTGAAGGGTGGTTTTGTGTTGTGTCTTGCTGCATAACCTGTAAAACAATAATGTAACTATTTGATAGCAGACGAAAACCATTGTTTAAATTATAAATGTTAGAAGTACTCGTGTTATTATTATAATATTATAAAATATTACCTTTAACTTGGGCCCAAATCAGTTCAATGGCATTATATTGGCAATGGTACGGAGGAAGTCGTATGACTTTGTGCCCGTGCTCTTCGGCCAATTGGTCAATTACATATGTCGGTTTTGGTGGTTTATGCAATTTCACTAACTGTAATAATTCAGCTTTTAATAGTGACATGTCGGCATCCACTCCTTTTCTTTGCAGCCATGCCACCAAATCTGCTTTCTTATTGGCTGACGTAGGTGCTTTATCAATTTGCACAGAGTGGTATGGGGCATTATCCATTATAATTGTGCTGTTAGGAGGGATATTCTGTAATAAATTTAAGAACCACTCTCGGAACCTTCGCGTCCATTTCTTCATGATACTCTTAGTGCTTTTGGATTGGAAAGCTAATAAAGAGTTTTCCACGAAGCCTGTAGACGCTGACCCAGCATGGCATATTATGAGGCGTCCACCTTTTCCTATCGGCACCTTCGAGCACGAAGCTTCAGAATCATCAGTCCATGTTTTCGGCACAGAATGGTTGGAATTTAGCCAAGTTTCGTCCAAAAATATTACATTATCCCAGTTTATAATTTGTTTAACTTCGCGCAGGAATGTTAGTCGCTGCATAATTATGTCATGTCGCTCCATAACAATTTTTCGTTTGTCAACTTTTTTGTATCTGAAGCCAATTCCTGTTATTACCGTTCTCAACGACTCTATGCTTCCCTTATACAGCCCGGCATCTTTTAAAGTTGCACATAACTTTGCCAATGTTGGAAATTCGCCTCTTGTAAAATACCCGTATATATGGTTTCTAATAGCATGACTATCGAATTCATCGATGCCTGTCACAGGTTTATTTCTTTTTCGTTTTTTCGGTGTGTGAAGTACGTTACTGTCACTCCCCGAAGGCCCATATTTTTCACTTAATATTTTGCCAACGGTGCGGCTACCAATACCGAGAGCTTCACCGACGCGATCCCGAACTTGTGTAACTGGCAGTAGAAGTCCACCATTTTGAGATTCACGCTCAAAATACTCGTGTAATTTCACCACCAATTCACGAGCCTGGCTGTTCAAAGTACGTCCTCTTTTCGACATTATTAATAAACACTTGCTTAGTTCGGAGTCCAGTATAAATATTGCCAAGGTAAACGGATAAAGAATGATCAGTCCAGAAAAGTAATAGCCAAGTCACAAATTGTAAAACACAAACGAGAAAGCAAGTACGCGCACAGTCAGCTTCCAAGATGGCGAGAGACTGCTGACGCCGAACCGACCGAGCGGACCGCGTGCGCTTGTAGTTGGCAGTGTTGCCAGAAAAAAAAATTTGTAGAGACTTGGACACCTGCGATTTTGCCTATTGACCTAAAAATAATTAAATTAATTTATTTTAGGGTATCTGTGTATTCAGTGCATTATGCGGTCGCGCAGTAACGTCGTTAATTTATAACATCAGGCAACAACATTTTTGTGAATGGGTTCTACATACCTTATTTTTATTAGTTTTAGACGTAGAAATAAGACTTAGAAGAAAAAATTGTAATTGTAAAATCAATGGATGTGCTTGTTAAAAATTTGTTTATTTCTCTGTAATATGCAAACCCATACTATCATACACAAAAATAAATGTAAAAAACACTATCCCTGACTCCATTTACTATTTCGACAGCGTTAGCTCGAGAAACCCCGACTTATTTGGGCGCGAAAATCAAAAATCGACAAATCGCTTTCGACAACTTTTTAAAGAAGCAAATATATTTGATTTATAAATACGTATTTTTGGTGAATGGGTTTTATCTCATATTTTACGATTAATATGTGAGATAAATCCCATTCACATGAAAAAATATTTGTTTGGTTGTCAAGTGTAATTTGTAAATAATACATTCGATTTTTCGTATATGTAAACGATTTTTTTGCATACAAGTGTATCCGAAGAGTCGCAACACTACGTGCAGTGACCTAACTACGTAACTTTGTAATGAGGTCAAGAATATAACTATTAGAAATTATTTACTGTGTAAATATGTGTTATTTTGCTTTGTTTGAAAGTTTTCAATTACATTTAGATATTAAGAATTGTACATTTTTAGATACAATAATGAAATCTTTCTAAATTCATGGTTTTATGAAAAAGGTTATCGAAACTAAATAATGTACGTATGAACAAAGTTGTTTCGGTTTGAAAAATATGAAACGTCAAACGGTACCTCTTAGATTTGATGGACTGTACTTCTCAAATCTGAACTCACACAATAACGCTATTGAAAATTGCTCAAAAGAATGAAATGTTTTGTTTTTCGCGAATTTATTATCTGTACAAAGCCATAAAAGGGGGAAATTTTACTAATATTATACGATTACTGTTGGAAGTATTTAAAGCCTGAACCATTTGCGCAGTTTGAACAGAATTCACCTTGCTTTCAAGATAAGCAATCGCTACGGAGTTAACACGTTGACATCTTGACCCGGTTGGACCGGCTCTAGTCAACGATCACATCCCGAACGACTCCAGTCCATGCTCCCTATCTTCTACCCACCTTTATTATTCACAAGATAGGTAAATTCGGCTTCTACACTAACCACAATTGTTTGAATAGTTTTTAACGAGCCGAGCGCCATGTATAGTGCAACGTTTTCTGTTCAAACTATCGAACTGCTAAATAACAATGTTCTTGTGTTTAAATGGTGTAGTTCACTTAGGGCACCCAGCTGAATAGCACCTGAGCGAATAGCACCTAGCCTTGTCCACAAAGAGCACCTGGCAAAAAGTTTTGGCCGGTGCTATTCGTGGATACTAATATATTTTTTTACAATATTGTCAACGAAGAGCACCTAGGCTAGTGCATGCTTACTCAACACGTGTTGTTGTGACCCCAAATTAGAACATAACTGATAAACCTATACACTATTAAATGCCAAAAATCTTGATAGGTGCTCTTCGTGGACATGGCTAGGTACTATTCAGCTGGGTACTACACCTTTTTGTCGTACTGACTTGGAATGTCACCGCTCTTTAGGGAAGTATACGGTTTTAGTATAAAGAAAGATTACATTATAATAATCAATCATAGAGTGTGAAGCTTATAAAATAATGTTAGAGAATACCTCAAGATCAGAACATATTAACACTCAATCAGCGCCTTAGGCGTGAGTGTCACCTGAATCACTAATCACTGCGAACCTTGTAACCGTTGCGTCTGTACTTTTCTTAGTTCATATGGACGCAAGTATTATGCAAGTATACGAGGGGGAATTTATCTAGTTAGCACTTAGTTGTTACTACAATATCTTTGGGTTGTAAGGTTTGATAGCTTCTTAGGTCAATAAAGGTCAATGGTTGGAGGTAGTCGTAAATATTCTTCTTAGACGACCAATGAAATTCAGGCATGATTTTCAACGAATATTTTATAGACTCCGTATTTATATTAAGGGGTTGGCTAACGAGAAACTTTAATATAATGATCTTAACCGAGAAATAGGCACCGGTTGAATCGTTCTCGGTTAATTGGGGAACGGATATCAGGTTTCTCTGGCTCCAAGGAATAACGCCACTGGATTGATGATGAGATAATATTCGACAGTCTCTGTGGCGTGGCGGTAGTGCACGCGACTGCCACGCAAGAGGCGCGGGTTCGATCCCCGCTCAGTGTAAATATTTGTATTCATGAATATCTATATTTGCATTGGTCTGGGTGTTTCTATGTATAATATGTATGTATTTACAAAAAAAAAGTATATAAGTAGATATGTTTATCCGCATTCTAGATTCCATAACACAAGCTATAAAAGCTTACCTCTAGAGTGATCGGGTCTAGATAGTTTTGTGTGGAATGTTGTGGAATATTTATTTGTTTATTAAATATAGGATGAACTTGTTTTCTACTAAGTACGGAAATAAAGATTTTTCTTAGAAAAGTTGTCTAGGTGCGGACTTAGAGGACATCTCTTGATATTTTTTCTCATTCACTTAACATCCGGTCTTTCCGTCTGTATTCGTTTGCCAAATCTATCATAGTCACGTTTACTTTTCTTATAGGCTATAATCCTATAAGGTAAGTTACGTGACTAGCTTACCTTGATGTATATGCGGGATTTGAGAGGATGAAACTAAATCTAGGTTAATTTATAATATTAACCTATTGATTAATCAGAATCCCTTTTTTAACGTATTCACGCTTGTCTTCACTACCTCTAGTCTATAATTGGAGTGTGTTTGTTATCTCGCTAAAACTCGAGAACGGCTGAACGGATTTATCTTTTCTTGGTCTTGAAATGTTCGTGGAAGTGTAGGGAAGGTTTAAAAGGTCACAAAATTCGAATAATCGCCGAGAACCCACATCCACGCGGGCGGAGCCGCGGGCAAAAGCTTGTCGTTTATATGAAATTTAGACATTAAGTACAAGCTATACCAAAACTAGACGAAATGTCTATTTCATAGCTTAACATTTAATATAACAATAATTTTATCTATTATTTTAGTCGTGCCTCATACTACCTTTAGGGTTTTTTTATATCAGTTCAACTCAGATATGTGTGGTTTAAAAGGTTCTAAGGTCGAATGAAGAAACCCTATCCCTTAGGCGCCTTGTGCGGCACGTAATGAAGGTTGACCCTTGTCTTTATATAGCTAGGGACCATTCAGCATTCATATAATGTATTATCTAGATTTAGATCTTTAGGCCCGTATTCTAGAATGACACTCAGCCTGAATCTCGATTTGTCTGTGGACAGATTGTACAGGCCATAATGTCAAATTATCAATATGTCTATACAATCGGTCATCAGATAAATCGTGATTCAGGCTGAGTGTCATTCTAGAATACGGGCCCTAATATAAACTCGATCGTGAAATACAATTAAAATAAAATTCAAATTTTATATACCTACATAACCTTATAATTGAAAGCATAAAAACCTACTTTCATCTTCAAAGGTCATATTTCCAAACATATTAATCTCCAGCTGCAGCCCTAATGACTTAATTTACATTTCCCTTTACTGCTTTCTAGTTATTGATTCTGTTTTACTTATAAACATAATAGAAACTTCCTAATGCGTCACGTGAACACGTGACCTAAGCTTAACAGCTGGAGCCGAACGTGATTCGACGAAACCGGGTAAAGAGACCACGCTGTTTGCCTCGTGATCACTCGTATTGTTTTGATCGTTACGATCCCTTGGCACAGTGATACACCCACGAAATTTCTACCTGTTCTTGAATACGTAAACATAAAGTTGTGGGTGATAAATACGTTATTAGTTTGTGGTCACTAGTGCCTTTATACATTGATTGGTGAAATGTGGATGTTAATTCACCTCTACTAACCCTCCGGGGATGGAATGGAATGGATGGAAGGGGGATAAAGGTGTGATTAAATGTATGTATATATGTATGTACTAGTGTCTGGAACACACGCACCGAGTGGAGTGATAAGACAGTACACACGGTGCGTGTGATCAAGGCATTAAATTCTATCCGTTAGCCAAATATCTTGCTTTCAAAGTCTCGACAGACTTGTCATCAATTTTTTATACATCATTCATTATAGAGTACAGCCTCCGAGCATTGTTAATGATCAGTGAAATCCTATCTTCGTACCGTTTACGTCATGAAAGGCAGTCTTTAAATTATACAATATCTTTGTTTTATTTCCGGGTCATTTAGAATCCTTAATGACCCGGAAAAAAGACATCGTAGTTACAATCGTACCTGACTACAAAGTATTTCGTGAATATTTTTAGTATTTCCTCGTAATAGTTATTAGTATTACTATGTTGACTTCTACTTGACCTTAATCGTGTATTAACATGATTTCCAGAAAGAGGTTTAATATATTCATAAATATGCAGACAGTCACAATCGGATCTACTTTTTTTGCAAATAGTTCACAGTACACGCCCGCCTTATAGTACCAAAGCCACGGCCTTTAAACACTTCGAATACCAGATATATTTTTTACGCATTTCCTAGAGATACCGGGATATTTACCATGTATTGTATCAAGTGCCTGATATTCCGGCGCTGTTGCACTCCGTACTGTCTTAACTATAATACTGTCGTCACTAAGTAATGATATTGACCATGATTGTTTAAATACTTATAAAGAGGATAATGGTAAAAAGAAAGAGATATCAAACCTTTACCCCTCCTCCTGTTGACTGTTTGAACTCATAACCTTTAGTTCAAATGATAATACAATATCAATCAACAAAAAATCAGTTTAATTTAATTTTTATTTTAGTTTCAGCTACTTGTTTTATCATTAAAATAACACACCTTTAAACTAGAATAAACAGGCTATGCTTCCCTTCCAATTAAGAGAAAAATAAGTCGATACGATGCATCGCGTCCGCACCGGTCTTAGTTGTTTCTACTTAGATTTTTTGTTCTCTGATAATTTCATGCTCATCCTAACATCCAAGCATTCCTTTTTTATTCGTTTATCTTTTATTTCAAGCTCTTGAGAACGTTCCACTAATAATATAACATTGTTATGAGTTGACAGCGATTATTTTAACAGCAGCACCAATTTTAATGCAATTTATCCTTTTTTGTTAGCCAAGCTCGATGATAAATCGTAGACATACGTAAGTAGTTACCTATAGGTTTTATGTGGGTAACCTGACCTCTTAATAACCCTCGTGACGTATACCTTTGATGTGCTGCGCTTGTAATAAAGTCACTGAAATTTAGCAATAAACATTCGCAATACCAAGGTCGGGCCGAAATGTGCGACGTGTGCCCTGCTATTTGGAAACGAAATATTAATCCGAATCTTTACGATTTGTTCCACCCACTTTAATACTGAAAGTCGATTTCAGTATTAAAGTGGGTGGAACACTCTCATGACTTCTTCTGTATTTAAACACATGATAAGTGAAGGTGTGTAAGGAGCTCCTCGGGCCCTAGTTAATTTTACTCGCTAACATAATTTGATAAACCAACGTGACTCTAGGTAGCTTCATTCATTTCTAAGTTTATACTAATCCCAGCTAGGTGGTTACTCCTGTATAAGCTCACGTGATTCCAGGTTCGGCCGTATATTCAATCTAAAAGCATCTAAAACAATTATAATATATTATGTGATTATTATAAGTACTACATGCAGTTGGATTTTATTCGGAAATGAAGTAATAAATCTGTGCAGATCGCAATAAATAATTTTTACTTGTTATTTTTGTTTAACCGGCGTAACGAAGTGGAAACATTGCAATTACTCATATGTTGCTAACTGTTAGCCTGTCAGTCTATTTGCTTATCCTCTACGAAGACTCTACGTGTCTATACTCGAAAGGGTAGACAGTCGTAATAACAACCACTTAACCATAATGACGCACACTTCGTTTTCAGTGTCATGTAATATGAGCCGAGTCTATCACCGTAAAACTGGTACTATATGAATCCGTGCTGCTTCTGAGAAGTCCTAACGGAAAGACCTAAGAATCAAACTCACGCAGTAGTCGCACTAACTACCGTTACGCTACTGAAGTAATCATATTGTACAAGTATAGTATTATGTAACTTTTTCCAGGTATTAAGGATTATGGTATCAAGGGCATCGTGATCTGATCTATAGAATCCTGACATAAAACACTAAATAACAATGCAAACATTCTCTTACACAGTTTAAATGATGAGTAATCCGAAGTTCATTGCGAAATCCATACTAATAAGTATCTGTCTGTCGGTACGTTACGCTTTCACGCCTTGCACCGATTTTGATGAAATTTGGTATAAGGGTAGATTAGACCTTGAGAAAGGACATAGGCTATGTTTGGTCGCGATAACCGACATCTACGCGTGCAGAGCCGCGGGCAAAAGCTAGTTGAAAATATAATTACCACGGATCACGTACTACTTACTTCATCATTAAAAAGAACTGTCTTTTGAACACCTATCGTATAAATTTTATTGTTATCGCGTGCCTCGCAGTTCTGTTCAAAAAGCTTGTTCTCTTTTCACAGCTACATACCGCTTCACATTTTCAATTAATACTTCGGACGTGTAGCTTTCTGAAACTACCAACACAATACATTTAGTAACTAAATGTAACTAATTGTATTATGTAGTGGAACTATTGCTACGTGTTGAATACTGTGTTCAATATAATAACTAAACTAACAAACTTAAACATGAATTTAACAGTGGTATGTTTCTATTTGGGTTGAATATTTGTTCATACGTAATAAAGAGTTGAAGCTATACTTTGTACAAGGAAATACCTCCGCTTTTGGTGGATTTTCAGTATGATGTGTAGTATTTCGTACGGTTTAGGAGAATATTGGAGATCTTATCAGCTTTGTTGGTATATTGTGTATATAGGGCGCCCAATCCCTCCGAGGGGATAAATGAAATGTACAGTAAAAGGGACAATGGTGAACAAAGTCATCCACTGTATTGAAAGCACAGGACGCATTTTATTTGTTGTGACTGAGTAATAAGAACAAGAATTAGGAAAACATTTAAGTGTTTTGGCGTCTCAGTCTTTGGAGTTCAAGTCAACCTCCTGAAAAGCTAAGACCGAGACAAAGAGTAGAATAGTGGATCTTATGAACTTTGGATGTAACCGGGACTATTTCATTATTATAGACTATTACTGTGAAGATGAAGATGAATAAATAGATTTGATATTATGGATACAACTATTTATATACCTCTGCTTATACTTTATAGTTATCACTCCGTTTGACTTAACAACCGTTACGGTGATGTTTCGTTGTAATTAGTTACACCGAAATGCAAATGTCACCTCTTAGTCACGCGATGCGCTCGTTTACCATCATCATCGGTGCTAAATAAACTATTTATTGAATGTTACGTTTATTATATATATCATGTATTGATTTATGATCCAAATACCATCAAGTCTATTTAAGAGCAAGAAATTAATTTGAAAAGATTTATATGTAATGGGTTATTCTTCAACTCGCGGGCGTCCGCGTGATGGCATTTTTCGAGTTCATTTTATTTTGCGGTCGTCAACAAATGTACAATACAACTAATAAATTAACGCGATCATGGTGTAGATACTCGTACGTACATAATTGTACCCATTGAGCATTCTGACGTAGAGACCGGGTCACAGACAAGGATCCTGTATCACGTTATTTAATTACTCGCTGACCATCCAGAGATAGTCTACATAAAATGTACAGTATTACAACCAAAACCTTCACTTGGTCGAATGATCCTCTTTTTGTACCCAAGGAATATATGACCCACATTCTTTCACAGCTTGAAATAAATACTGTTTCTAGTTTCTGTTACTGTCTAATCCACGCAAAAGTTACATTTATGAGTTGCGTATAACTTTCATAAGTGTCAGCACTTTCCTGTCTCAATAAACATCAACTCTAAAGTTTAATGAAGCTGAATGATAATGACCTTGGTAATTGATATCGTTCCCACCGTATGCTAAGTTAGTTTAACCTTCGGTGGTTTTGTAACTTACATTTTTATATGTTGTAACTTCATTATGAAGATTGTATCGTCTAGATTTTATGTTGATTTTTTTACACACATATACGTACTACGTATATCTCCAAAGTGGGTTAGTGTAGGGTGTTTGATGCTCTAAGCCTTTAGAGCATCAATAAAACATCAAAAAATGACGATTTCAAACATCACTAAAGTGGCTCACTTTGAGACCCACGACATACTATCTGCTAGCAGATGAACTTATGGGTTTCAATTAAAATGGAATTATGACCTCGCAATTAATACATTGTTTGTCCATTAATTTTGCAGTTAACAAAAGTTTCAGGCAGTTGTATAATTGAAACGAAAGTATGCAAATCCTGTCCTTCAACTCAGGGAGTTACTTCCTAAGAGCTTAGATTTTTGCGGATGATTTCTGTACCCTATGTTCCTATTTCTCTAGGGTGGACTGGGCGGCCAGATGTAACAAATCTGCAGGTGGGTGTCGTATCTATGTATTGATAGTTATACTCGTATGTTCTCTACTTTTATTTATTTTACCTACGTGTTACTTTCGAACCCCAAGTAATTTCATACACTACCGTTACTCAGAAAACAAATTATTTCACTGTTATTACTATTTAAATTAGTAATCAGTAAATATTGGCCCCTTTTCTAGTTAATTTGTTTCGCGAACAAATGTCTACATAAATCATATAGTCGGTATACAAAAACAAATTATGCATCATGTCGTCCAGTTAGCTATAGCGATGTCAATGTAGGTCAGGCATAATGGGCGATGCCATGACTCCATCGGCGGGGTTGTTTGCAGTCTTGTTTAAGACTGGACTAGTTTTTCTTTCAATCGAGACGAGGGCGAGGTGATTGTAAATACAGTTCGAACAAGTTATAAGAGGTAGCGTAGGCGTTTTGTTAAAATTATTCCATATTATCAAATTGTTGCCTGCGGGGCGTTGCGTAAGTGTATTATTTAATTTGAATACGTACAAGTACGGCTAATTGGGCGTACTTATATTGATGTATTGTATGTATTAAGAAAGATAGCTGTCAAGAAATTTGAATGATTGTTAGTAGTTTTATAAATTCATACGAAATCAAAATGAAAGAGACTGCTTTGAAATATATAGAATTTGAAAGTTGTTTATTATTTGTTGTGCAAGATGTCACTCAATGTTGGTATTCCATTCTATATTGTTGAAATGGATTTCTTTTCGCTAAAAACTACAGAACTTATATTATACCATTAGGTCTACTACACCTTTACGTTGTATTGAAACTCATGTTAACTTCATCTTTCTCTCTGCTCGGGTCTGGTGGCTTTCCTCTCGGGGTTAGGAGGTCAGCGGCAGTCGCTCTCAGAAAAGCTGACATATCAATTAAATATAATAAGCTGGGTTTGGATGCAATGGGAAATAACTATGAGAATGATGATGGTATATGCTATATAACTAGCGGCACTGTAAGTTCGCGTGGAGCCCACTCATGGGAGTATGTGAGTCGGAACTAATTCCAGTATAAAAAAATATCCTGTGTTTTATTTTAGACTATAATTTATTCCTGTACAGCCAGCGTCAGAGAAAACAGACCCCTCAATACTTAAAGAATATCGCCGCCTGCGCCGGCCGCGTCACATGACTCACGAATGACGTCACGTGATGCGATCGTCGCAGAGCTGCGAACGAGCGAGCAGCTTCATCTGCCTTTTATTTGCATGTTCATATTTGTAATTATCTGATATTTTTCGTCTTTCGGCTCAATTGTATACCATGATACAATAAACTCACAAAAAGATGCCACTGCCGCTTGAGGATACGAACCCGCATCCTCAGCGCCAGCCGATCACTTAGACCGTGCCTTATACCACTAGGCTATCGGTTCACTTAATAATAAT
Organism: Eilema sororculum; assembly: GCA_914829495.1. Taxonomy (NCBI): domain Eukaryota; kingdom Metazoa; phylum Arthropoda; class Insecta; order Lepidoptera; family Erebidae; genus Eilema; species Eilema sororculum. The sequence goes on along the minus strand of OU618545.1, from coordinate 5,107,289 downwards.
GACGAAAATATGAATAACATTACTCCTTTTATCGAACAAAGCTGATTACGGTGTAATTTTCTAGACCTTAAGGTTTAAATTTCAACTTCCACCATATGTAACAATAATAATTACTCAATTGACTAAAAGATAAGGTTGAAATTTGTATAGATTTCTTTTTTAGTTCAATAGATTACACTTGATACAGCTTCTTGCACTACCGTCATGTTTTACTTCAAAAATTTATCTGCTACATGAGCTGTGGCTATAGTATTATAATATCTGTTACAGCGCACTAAAGTTGCAATTAGAATACTTCTTTGCCTTATTTCCTAAACTGTGATTGAAGGTAACTTTATAATTCGTAGTAATTTGCATTGTTGTATTAATCCTCCTCGTAATATTATTCAATTTATTAAGTTTTTGATCAGTTTTTTGAGTAAATTGAAAGTATCGTTCGATTAACAACATTTATGAAAGCTAAAATTGTTGTTCTCTGGGAGCAAGAACAAAGCATAAAGAAAATAGCACGAGATATGGGCAAAACGGTAAGAGTTACGATAAAAATACCTATATTATATACCTATTTATATTGCTTAATCAATCATGTTATATTTTCATTTACAAGTTAGTTTTTTGGAGTTTCTTTTATTTATTATCATTTTCATTACAGAGAAATACAGTGCGTAGATGGATGCGAAGGTATCAAGCGACGAGTGATATAAATATGAACGCCAAGGACCTCGCCCAGTTGCTTATACTCATGAATCAGAGCGGCACCGTGATATTGTGGAAGCTCACTCAGTGGCACCCTTCAAAACTACGCGCGCAAGTGCTGAGACTTTTGGAGTATCGCTGAGCACTGTTCGACGACATCTACACGCTGCGAACATCCATAATTATAAGCCAGCCAGAAAGATTCAACATACTGATGATCATCGCACCAACCGAGTAAATTTTATCACTCGTTATTTAAATTCCGACTGGGAAAACGAAATTGTTATATTTACCAACGAAAAATGCTGCGGTTAACATTACGTAAGTAAATCATTATATTCTGTAACAAATAAATATGAATAAATAAACATAAAACTTGTTTATTCTCTACCCCGAAATATATATATATATATAAACATATATATATATATATATATATGTATATATATATATATATATATATATATTTATATTTATATATATATATATGTATATTATATATTATATATTTTAATTATTATTGCTGCTGATATTGTTTTACATATATTGCAACAGATTTGAAAATGTTTATTATTTTAGGTTACTGGGGATGGATGTCTTCAATAGGCCCAGGCGAGCTAGTGGAAATAGGTGGCCGCATGAACAGTGAGCGATACCTTGAAGTGTTGAAAGACGTAATGCTGACTTCAGTGCGGGTCGCATATCCAGAAGGACAAATTTACCTGGTTCAGGATATCTCTTCAGTGCATCGGTCCCAAATTGTGCAGGACTGGCTAAATGCACAAGAAGATATAACGGTGTTTGAGCGGCCGGCTAAATGCCCGGATCTTAATCCTATAGAAAACTTGTGGGGTCAGATGGTTTTAAACTGGGACTCAAGTGAAATAAAGTAAAAAAAAAATGGATGAAGAGGTAAACCGAACTTGAGAATTAATGCGAGATAGTGCCGCATGCATAAAGGGACAAATCTTTGTGTGATGAACACGATTATTTGCTATGAGTCTGGGTGTAATTTATCTAAAATAAGTATTATATCAGTTGTCTAGTATCCTTATCAGTTATCACATTAAGGTGCTATTTTGGGCTAGATGACGCTGCGCTGTTTATAAAGTGTCCTAACATTCATAATAATAATAGTATATTATTAATATTCCATTACTCTTGTTTACAAGTTTAGTAATCTTCTAATGTGTTAACGATGCACCATCTGACCTCACATATTTTTCTAATGTTGTGTTGAAAGGGTTACTTATCAGAAAATGTGATCAAAGAGGAAGATGTATATTGCTATCCCGTTATAGTTTAGCATGTTGGTTCTTTCTTTGTGATTCACAGGCATAAATAACATTTCATTTTTCAACCATTCTTTTATTTTCGAAGATTATTCAGAGTGTAAAAAATTTATGTTTGCAACTTTAAATAAATATTGTAGTTATGTTTCTAGAATTATCTAATATTAAACATTTTATACTTCACTTAGGGTATTGTGTTTTGTCAATAAATTTAGGTCAGGTGAAATCTAAAAATAAGTAACCCTAATTTAACTCAGATAGATAAACTGTATACTCAACCAGGAAATGACCTCCATGTAGTCCTAGAAATGTAATTCGAGAAATAAATTAATATTGTTTATGCAACAAGCCTATTTTTTCTTACAAACCTCATACCTACTATAAAATTTGATTCCTTAAATAATGATTAACAAAAAGTGCTTAAGAGACTAAAAAAATAATTACATATATGAATACAAAAAGAACTTCATGTCCGAGGATTTGAACCCCCGCTTACCGTATACTCAAAGCGTCGGTCATAACCACTAGACCAACATACCATATACGTAATATATTAAAAAACTTCAATGCTTTCATTTCATTATCAAGGGGGGTCCCTTTTCTCTGAAGCTTACTGTACCTACCTACCAGATGTGACGGGTGAAAATTTTCAAAAGGCAAGCCGATATAAATTTTGGAATATAAATGTAAACATCTCTACCACGGCTTCCATTTGCAGAGCAAGCCGGCAGGAATCGTGTTGTAGGGACACCTCGCCACTGGATACCTACCACATTTTCTTAAACCCGCACCAAGTTTCACGTTTACAATATTATTAGGTAGACTATTCTACCTATATACCTCACGGCCTATGCCTATAGCCACTATTTTCACCTATTGGTAATGTGTGGTCACCATATCACGCATTGGCAAGATGATGTGGTCAGGATGGTATGAAAAAATAACACATATTTATATCTAAGAGGTATTACGTCTAATCTAGCTACAATCGCAAAGTTTTCAGCGACCGTATTACACAATGTGCAGTAACTTCAGTGTGTACTATCCCCTATTATTGCTTCTAATATTTTCTTGGATTGTAGCCAAATCTATGTCCAATAATCTTGTTTTTACCAATATGTTGTAATATATGTCAAGGCAAGGACATTAAGACTTTCGGATCTGCTATTGCCATCATGATAACCGTGCCGTACATGGACTAATTTCGTCTAGGAAATGTTAATAGCCGGAACTTATTTCAATGGTTGTTTAATGCTACTATACCGTCAAATTAACGACCCGCCTTGCTTATGGGCAATAAACGCTGGCAACACTAGCTTAAGGCACTTTAGCCGCCTTCCCAGTAGGAATATGTTTTTTTAAACACTAAGTCACACTTTCGAGGCTTTGCCTTTAGTTTACCATCTGGCGAGGTAAATCAAATTGAAGTGTCCTTTATAAAAAAATAAAAATCTATTATTATTCTAGGGCTTCTCTTACTGTGCCGTTTAAACCCTAACTAAACATCCATAAATCAGAGCTCAGAGCTTATGGCCCGGTTTCCATTTTATGGAGTCGGCTGACCTTAGAGAAAAACTCGCGCCAGAGTTTCGTATGTTGATTGACAGGTGTACCATAACAGACTAGGTTGAATCCCGAAGATGTTAATAAGAGCCCATACACATCAGGGATTACCATTCATTTAATTTACAATGTTTGTAAGACAGATTTGATCCTTATGATTGCCACTATCGATTGAAGTCATTAAATTACAGTATGTGATTTTTTCGGGTTTTAGTCGGTTCGATTCCCGGTTGTGTCAAGCGGTTATTCGAAAATCTTTGTATGCAGTTTTGTTTATTTTAAAAAATAAAGGAATGTTTCCTTTGAGTGAAATTCTCTATCTCCAGTTTTTGGAGTACTTCCCGTCCGGGGGGCATGAAAATCTTCCACCCTGGGTCAAATCCAAATACCTCCTTCAATAATAGTTGTAATTTCTCACATTCACTATTTGTTACTTACACCAAACACTGAATTAAAAGGTCGTGTTGAACGAATGCAAATCATTCCTTTCAGTGAGGTAATGAACTTTATAGATATGGCTTTGAACTAATAAAATGTGATTGACGTGCGATCGTTGTCGTTTGTACTGTTGGTCCAAGGTCGCGGTCTTCCCACTACATCAACTGCGTAGATACTGTTAATAGGTATCATAGTAAACAAACCGCTTCCTACCAGAATAGCTTAGCCTAGGTGCTCCTTGTGGACACTATTGTAAAAATAAATAAGTATCCACGAATAGCACCTGTCAAAAATCTTGATAGGTGCTCTTCGTGGACATGGCTAGGTGCTATTTAGCTGGGTGCTCTAAGTGGACTACACCTCCGTCCCTTCAAAATACAACCAAAAATCTCTAAACATTGTATCTGTTTCGTCTTCATTCGGGTCATAAGGTTTACGATTCACACAATGTATCTGAATATTTATGTTCCACGATTGCTTCGTGCTTGTTGATTTTGGTAACATTTTTATGTTGCTTTAAAGACGGATGTACGATTTTCCTCTATAGAACTTTATAAAGAAATGGTACCTGTGTCTTTTACATCCTACCTACGATCTACAAAATGTACACACAAGTAAAAGTATAAGTCTTGAAACACGTCGCTTGTTATATTTGTTGAAGTGCAGAGAAAGAACTTTATTTTGTGTTTATTGGGGTAGTTAGGTTATATTTAAGCACCACTTACAGTCCGTCAAATCTAAGAGTACCGTTTGACAGTTCTGACAATTGAATGATAGGGATGGGATGAAAAAATCGATTACTATAATATCCGAACTTTAAGAGATCGATTACTATAATATCCGAATTTTAAGAAATCAATTGTTATAATTAAATAAAAGAAATGTTTAGGATATTTTTTTATTCACTACTAGTACTAGTATCGTCGTCTTCGTCATCATCGTCATTTAAATTAATGACCAGTTGATTGTCCATTACATTATCAAAGTGTACGTCTCTTTCGAAGTCGTGACCCAGCATGGCATATTATGAGGTGTCCACCTTTTCCTATCGGCACCTTCGAGCACGAAGCTTCAGAATCATCAGTCCATGTTTTCGGCACAGAATGGTTGGAATTTAGCCAAGTTTCGTCCAAAAATATTACATTATCCCAGTTTATAATTTGTTTAACTTCGCGCAGGAATGTTAGTCGCTGCATAATTATGTCATGTCGCTCCATAACAATTTTTCGTTTGTCAACTTTTTTGTATCTGAAGCCAATTCCTGTTATTACCGTTCTCAACGACTCTATGCTTCCCTTATACAGCCCGGCATCTTTTAAAGTTGCACATAACTTTGCCAATGTTGGAAATTCGCCTCTTGTAAAATACCCGTATATATGGTTTCTAATAGCATGACTATCGAATTCATCGATGCCTGTCACAGGTTTATTTCTTTTTCGTTTTTTCGGTGTGTGAAGTACGTTACTGTCACTCCCCGAAGGCCCATATTTTTCACTTAATATTTTGCCAACGGTGCGGCTACCAATACCGAGAGCTTCACCGACGCGATCCCGAACTTGTGTAACTGGCAGTAGAAGTCCACCATTTTGAGATTCACGCTCAAAATACTCGTGTAATTTCACCACCAATTCACGAGCCTGGCTGTTCAAAGTACGTCCTCTTTTCGACATTATTAATAAACACTTGCTTAGTTCGGAGTCCAGTATAAATATTGCCAAGGTAAACGGATAAAGAATGATCAGTCCAGAAAAGTAATAGCCAAGTCACAAATTGTAAAACACAAACGAGAAAGCAAGTACCTACGCGCACAGTCAGCTTCCAAGATGGCGAGAGACTGCTGACGCCGAACCGACCGAGCGGACCGCGTGCGCTTGTAGTTGGCAGTGTTGCCAGAAAAAAAAAATGTAGAGACTTGGACACCTGCGATTTTGCCTATTGACCTAAAAATAATTAAATTAATTTATTTTAGGGTATCTGTGTATTCAGTGCATTATGCGGTCGCGCAGTAACGTCGTTAATTTATAACATCAGGCAACAACATTTTTGTGAATGGGTTCTACATACCTTATTTTTATTAGTTTTAGACGTAGAAATAAGACTTAGAAGAAAACATTGTAATTGTAAAATCAATGGATGTGCTTGTTAAAAATTTGTTTATTTCTCTGTAATATGCAAACCCATACTATCATACACAAAAATAAATGTAAAAAACACTATCCCTGACTCCATTTACTATTTCGACAGCGTTAGCGCGAGAAACCCCGACTTATTTGGGCGCGAAAATCAAAAATCGACAAATCGCTTTCGACAACTTTTTAAAGAAGCAAATATATTTGATTTATAAATACGTATTTTTGGTGAATGGGTTTTATCTCATATTTTACGATTACATAACTATTTAGTTATGTAATCGTAATATGTGAGATAAATCCCATTCACATGAAAAAATATTTGTTTGGTTGTCAAGTGTAATTTGTAAATAATACATTCGATTTTTCGTATATGTAAACGATTTTTTTGCATACAAGTGTATCCGAAGAGTCGCAACACTACGTGCAGTGACCTTACTACGTAACTTTGTAATGAGGTCAAGAATATAACTATTAGAAATTATTTACTGTGTAAATATGTGTTATTTTGCTTTGTTTGAAAGTTTTCAATTACATTTAGATATTAAGAATTGTACATTTTTAGATACAATAATGAAATCTTTCTAAATTCATGGTTTTATGAAAAAGGTTATCGAAACTGAATAATGTACGTATGAACAAAGTTGTTTCGGTTTGAAAATTTGAAACGTCAAACGGTACCTCTTAGATTTGATGGACTGTAAAATTAGTTTCCTTCTTTCCTTTGATTCGAGACTGAGTGCACAACTTACCTACTCTTGAGTCTCGAAGTATATTCAAGTGCACTTAGCACTTAGACTGTACAAAAAAAAACATACTAATATTATACTCGTAAATGCGAAAGTAACTCTGTCTGTCTGTTACGCTTTCACGCCTAAACCACTAAACCAATTTTCATGAAATTTGGTATAGGGCTAGATTAGACCTTGAGAAAGGACATAGGCTATTTTTGGTCTCGATAACTGACATACATGCGGGTGGAGCCGCGAGCAAAAGCTAGTGTTTTTATAAAACCTGCCGCTAGACTTAGACCGAACTATAAACAGAAAAATGCGCAAAAATGAAATCCCACCACTTACGATATTAAAATATTTATCAGCCCTTCATAAAGCGGTTCATTTTATTCAAACTTTTTTTATTAATCTGATCCTAAACTGAAGTCTAATAGATGACGAACATACAATTACTCGTGCTTACAAAGATGACGAAATATTAAAACAGCTCTTTAACCGGAGTTATTACGTATGTATTAACTATCTCCGGTATAATGATAGACTAGTTGAGATGTAACGTAAACTAGGTAGCGATTGTTAACATTTAATAGCCCCATCGGCATTGGTGTCAGGCTAGAGAATGGAAGGTTGTTGATCGACACACCTTACCTACCGCTGCGGACGTGCAATTTACGCCGCCACTGCATTCCAGCCCTTAACTATCTCACTGTACGGCGTAATTAGACTAGCATCGAATACACTGAGCTACATTCATTTGTATACATTACCTATTCGATTGACCTTTTATGTCTATAGAATTTGTCCTGTTAGAATAACACTCTTGGTAATAATATCGTCGTCTGTTGAATTAAATTACTTAAATCTGTGTGTATGGGTCTCACTGTGTGTGTGAGGTTCTTCAGGGCTCAACCTAAACTCACCCATGAACTGTTGCCGATTGACGAACGAGGCAATGGCGCAGTCCTTCCTTAAAAGATAGGAGGCAAAAATAAACCATTATAAAAGGAAAAGATGGGAAGGAGAGTGGATTCCGAGTTGCCAATGGGCTAGCTTTAGCAGCAACCGATATTGGCGCTCGGACAATGCATATACTGATCCCGTCCCTTATTCGTTGACGACTGTCATAAACGTCAAATCCCATACATTTGCCATTACATTGCCACTTACCTAAAGGGGCTGGTGTGATTCAGTAACAGATATCCATTCCTCCCAACTTTCGCAACTATTAACTGTTCCATCCTGTTACTTAAATAACTACTTATCTAAAATTTATCATATTGATACAAAAAGTAGCCTTGCAGACCTGCGTTATTCACAGAGCTATTTAGATGTAAAGTAAATCTTAAAGGGCAAAGGCGTGGTATTTAATACTTCGCTCTCGTAAATATATCTGTAGGCGCAGCAAGTAACCTCTTAGGTGTTTACTTCGTGAGTTCGCATATTTATTGCCTCCAATACTCACTCAACTACGGTCTATCTGATTTGTGAGATAGCGCAAACATACACGTTCTAAGTCATCTTTCATTGAGTCACGGCGTTTCCGCGTTTCCCACTACGTATAGTATTTATGAACTACTTAACATACATGCTCATGTTTGTGTTCTTAAACTAAGGTGGTATATATATATTTATATATCTGTATGGTTTGTCCATGCATTCCTTGAGTCATTTAAATAATGACATTCTCTTATTTGACCTTCACAACATAATAATAACTCGTACCTGTTCTGTCTACTGGAATCCAAATGCACATTATCTGCTCATATTGTAAATGTTAACAATCAACGTAATTGTTCTTTAAACATGTTATTCGCTAACCAACTGCAGAATTCAAAGGCATCTGTAATTGGCAACATTTGCAGAGTATAATGATTTCATTCGTATACCACCTGTTTATACGAAATCTGCGTGGGAATCGGCAAGCGCCCGCGGCGCGCTACAGTTGCGCAAACTTAACAGCGACGCGGGCGCAGCCGCGCCGACGACGCGCCAACCGACTGAAGTTTCGAAAATGTTTGCAAGTGCTCATTAATGCTTCGTTGGCAGACGAGTACCTACAGTTACAAGATATTACTAAACGAATTTAATATTCGTTCATTTTAAACTTATTGCTATACTATTAGGCTATAATCTAGACGAAAAAAAAGAACTAGTTCTGCAGCTGACGACATGCGGGTCAGCCAGCAAGTGTGAGCTGATTAACTACCTACCAGCTGAATCATTTGAACCCGTTAAGTCGATCGTTAGATAGAAAAATCCTGTTATAATTGGGATCGTGCTTAAATATGCAACATAAAATTGATTTTAATCTGATTTCGTTTTAGCAAGCATCTTCGTTGGTGGCTGTGAAACCAAGCTCACGTTTTAAAGAACAATATCTGAAACATCGAGATCTATAATAATAATACCCTTTTGTAGAGCAGGTCCAGAAAGTAATAATTGTGAACAAAAGTGTTCACTTTTCACGAATCGTTTCTCTATAAAAGATGAAAGTCACGATACGTTTCTGTTTTGGCCCATAACGCAACACGGGCCATAGTCAAACGCTTTATTTGGCTCCGCACACAGAATAGTTAACACAAACAACGCAGGCTAGCCCCGTAAACGCTTCCGTTGCTCATTTCAGCCATTGTTTGCACAAATAGGTGACAAACAACACAACGAGTGAATGCGACCTCCGTAAACGCTTTTCACTGTCCCTGGATTGTCGTTAATTTGAAACTGTTTCGGACCATTGTAAAAGTGAAATCTTAAACGGTTAAAGTCACATTCAATAGTGAATGATCCATTTTCACACTCGTTTACAGTGAACTTGAAAAGAATACATTTTTGGTTATGTTTTATGGCTCTGCATAATATGAAAGCCTTCACTTTCTGGTAGTCGAAAACATACCGCAGTTTAAAAATACTAATCTATGACTTAAGATGACCTTGAGAAATCGATAGAAATTAAAGAAAGAAGAAAATTAATCCAAACTAATCGTACAGCTCTTAATATTAATGCGAAAATATTGAATGAATGAATGGAACTTTCTTACCGTATTACGCCAAACGACTGGGCTTTTTTAGGTTGTCAACCTGTAAAAAATGGGTCAGAAATAGGATATAATCTAGAGTACCAGCTACTTTTTATTTCGATAATAGGTTCCTGCGGATAGTGGGCGCAGGGTCAGTATGCAACAGTGAATTTGTTTGTTTTTCAAATTACACAAAGTATCAGGTTAGATTTGATTACACAATGCACAGAAGTACTTAGATACAACTCGGGCGGAGCCGCGAACGTAGGCCAGTTAAGTATAATGACGACTAAAAACATGAATTATCACATCACTTACATTTTTATTTATCCTTATGGCAAATTAAAATATCTGATTGATTAATCGATTATCCGTAATTAGTATTATTATTTCAATTTAAATAAGGATGCTTATCAGTCTAAATCATAATTTAAACACTTATATTAACGATATTGCGTAAAATGAAGCTGGATGTAGTAGTTATCATTATTAGTTTATACACAGTAATAAAATAAATTGGTTATGCAACTCGATAAAACCTGTATTTGGAGAGTATCAGGCAGGTTCCAAATATTGGTGCTTCTATTGGCAAAACATAACAGCACGTAAATATAAAATCCTACTTTTAAACAGAAAATATAAATAAAACTAGTCTCGGATGCGCTCGGGAAAATTTCTTTAAAACATCCTATAACTTTATAAAGCCTCCTACTGAGTTCAATAATAAATTGTTCTATGTTACAAAGTTTTATTGCAATGAATTGCGAGAGAACGTTATTGCGAAGAATACAATACGAACAAACAAACATTGTTTTTGAATTGGTATTACATTTTCATTTCATTTAAAAGTTATAACTATAACAATTCTTTTATTTTTATACAGATGGTTCTATAAATTGAACAGTAATTACTACCTACTAATCAAAAAGTTAATAGAAGATTTGTATTCAAAACAAGTCTAAAATTATCTTTTTGAACTCTACCAAAGTTGTTAATACATGTAGGAATGGAACGTTATGCGAGGATGCTTAGAATGAAACGTAATGATGAACGACTGAAGTGAAGAATGACTGATGGAACGGGAGGGGGAATGACACTTTGGTTTTATGGAAGAAAGGTGCATGTCGTGCGAGTGGCTTAAGAATTAAGGAATCAATAAATCTTGAAGTTATTTCGGCATCAAAGTGTTTTTCTTCAAATATACAATTCTCTATCCCACATACATATATATCTCTGATCCCTCATTCTAGTCGTAAAGACTTGTTATACCTATCTATTAAGAAACTTGTACCTCTTTCTATGTAGGTATACTTACATACCGCAGTGTCTCGGCGATGTAGAAGGGCCAAACAAACCTAACCTACAAATTGCAAAATTTTTTAAACATGGTTGTTGGCAGAAATCACTCTTTCATGTGAGAGCATAGTAACGGTAGGTCACCATAAACTTCAAGACCCAAGTTCACTTCATTTGCGAGCTGGTACGTACTCGTACTGACTGACGCATGTGGTTTTCTTCTTAGACCTGACTAGTTTCGCCTCGCGCATGGTATTCTCAAAGGTTTGTAAGGTTATAAAGAATGCCATAGGCGAAACCGGCCAGGTTCAAAATTACAAATTAAATCTGTAGAAAAGTACCTACAAGTGCATCATGCAATATGTGTCATAAGTTCCACCAAGCGCCATCAATCTCCAGTACAAATAGTTTTCTCCCTAGGGTTGGAGTTCAGACGGAAAAATATGGATAATAGCTGTATAGAATTATGAAAATAAATTAGTAAGTATTTTAATTTTTAACGAGGTTTTTCGTTTACAAATAAAAATTAATTAAAAAAAAACCTGTTGCAAGGTTATCCTGGTTTTTGGTGTACCCTATTATATCATTAAAAAGTATTATTTGATTTTATTTATCCGTAATTTTTTGAATCTACACCATCGCGTTGGCAATTTCCTGTACTGGTAGTCGTATCGTATGTAATAAATAAATGATATTTATTATAACTAAGACATTAATGTCGGTATTGCATGAATCAACCAGCCTTAAAAATGCTTTGTCTTAGAACATTATAACAATAGATGGAGACATAATATAATAATTTATTACGCTTGTCACACTAAACTATTCCCTCTTTAAATATACTATGACTATTCGTAGAGAAATAACATAAAAGGATCACATTGGTTTATTAATTTATGGTATTGCCATAATAAGCCATAATTGAATAGTAAGAATATGTAATTGTTATTATCTATATAGAGTTTTATTTCTTCGCCTTTGTCTTTATAATTTCAAGTGAATAAAGTTCCGCTATCATAAATTTAATATTAGATAGCTGAACCATCAATTTGAATACCGACAGTTTTTTCCACCCGCGTGGCCTCAGATCCCGATCCCGCTGCACCCTATACTATATTAAGCATGTATTGTACATATTAAACCTTCCTCTTCAATTAGGTACTCTATTCTATCTATTATAAAAACACATAAAAATCCTCGGGATTTGCTAGTTAAAATTAAAATTATAAATATCGACGTATTTAGGTATATTTCTACTAAATGAACAAAAAACGTTATTTATGTTATGCAAAGTTTTTATGAAGTTTAAAAAATTACCTATGGACAGCATACAAGTGACTCCTGTTGTGCACGTGTTCATAGATTTTAGTGACCACTATCAGATGAAAGAAATAAACCGACATTACTCACGAATTTGTCAATTTAAGTAGATACTTAAACACTCGATTTATATTTTAAAATCCAACATCCACTTGCAAAACAGTGGTTCCATCTGCAGTCAGGGTCATCGATTATTCACTTCTCTAAGTTCTTTAAGTACTTTGATTGATGGTCTATTATGGTCTAATTATACAGCTGTCATTATATTATCCCAGAAATGTTTTATATACAAATCAATTAATCAATTAAGTGTGCTGATCATCGATCATTAATTCTATAAACGTTGATATATTAAACTAGTTATAATCTATTTCCTATTGCGGTTGAAGTTTTATGACTTCTTTAGTCCGGCTCCTTACGTAAGCGGCTTATGTCTTGCTGGATCGTTCGCACACATAAGTAATCTGTAGTCAGGCTGTAATTTTTAACTCTTGTATTCGATTTCTCCTTGTGTATTGCTTAGAAATTAATAATAACAAGATATAAAGAGGAATTTGAATAAAGATTTTTGTTTTCAATAAACATGAATTGGATCAAAAAAATGTGCAGAAAATGCAAAAATTACATTCAAATACATTGCTTGCCACATAAATATATATGTGGAAGGGTCTATCCTTCATCATTCTTTTACCACGGCTGGATCGTCGCATAGAAGGAAGGGATATACAGTGGATCAGGGAGAACAATACCCTTGTGGAGTCGATCCACTAATTGCGCGAGAATCTGTACTTCATGTCACCCTGGTTAGATACCAGGATTATATCTGCACCGCTATATCTGCGGATGTTAGGGTTGGGGTTCTACCCTCGTTTTTTAGATCTGCCGCAAGGTGTATAAACGCCTCTGGTGGCTTTATTGAAGTAAAGAAATTTAGGCAGGATTCCAGCTCGACATGGTTATGAGTTACTGGCGTTTGATCTCTGCCGTATATGTAGGTTTCTTAAATTGTAATTACAGTGGGCCCAGTTTACCCTTATCAAATTAGAAAAGGTCAATCTGGTCCCTGGTCAAAGACTGGGACGAGACGTCCCCTAAGCCTTAAATTCAACCGATCACTAGTTCTTGAAATAAGTACCTGTAGATCGTTAACAATAATTGTATCAAACAGCTACAATTACAAGTCATTATTGACATCATTATTGCTTACAATAGAACTTGTTTTATATGTACTAAGTTATCGTCGACCTGGTTAATTAACTAACTGTAATTCTACTTTGATAAGTCAATACTTTTTAATTGGGTGCTTTAACAATGGTTCCTTAACAATACAATTGATACGCAATATGTGTACGACGTGCTTAATATTCCATTTATTTCAATCTAAGGTCAGTTAAAGTTATAATGGAATTCCACCGAGTACAATACCGAAATAAACTAGTGTTTTAATTATGTCATTGATACTTTACTGACACCGTGGGATACGTTATATTTTATAACATATCGTAAATGTATTATGATTTCATTTGAATTGTTTCATGCACTTTGTTTGTTACTGTATCATAAATTGAATATCTCTGTTTATCACGTAGCACTACAAACAAGAGCGAGGGAGATATGAGCACTGTGTCAGTGGGCGCAGGTGAATGGCCGGCATACATTCGCTTATCAGCCGTCGACCGGTAATGACGTCCCTACACACCTGTCGATTTCTACACCTCTATTTGCCGATACCGATTACTTCTAATGGTTTACGAATTTTAAAAAATCGATAGAAGTTTCGTTTTGTTGATTTAATTCGAGAACTTATAATCGGATTGTAACCGTAATCGAATTATGTCTACTGATAGATAAACGATAATCGAAAATGTCATCGATATCGATAAAATATTGCTGAACAGTACTGTAGCAATAGAAGTTTTGTCATACCGAGTCGATTAAATGTAATTGAATCTGCCGAGTAGTAAGTTCGATCCAATCTAACCTCTCACGAAGTCGGGCGCTATTCAGTGCATCAATACAGAAATTCTCTCATTCGCTTACGGGTTTCGCAACGAAATTATTACTGTTAATATTGCACAATGGAGACATCGGCACATATCGTTTACAAAAATATAAAATGTCAGCTCTTTTTTGGAGTAAGAATCTCGACGACCTTAACACGGTATTCTTCTGAGCCGTTTTTATTATATCGATGCGTATCGCATATAGTTTTTCTCTGTGAAGCAATTGACTTTTATCCAAGAATTCTAATTGTACCGAGAATCGCTAAGTAAACAAGTTTTTTTTTCTTTTCAGGTAAGCACCTTTATCACTCGGACAGTGCATACGGTTAATTGGAACTGGGTATGTACAGTAACCGTATTAATAATTGCAGAAGCTGCTAGTTACGGACGGACTATACTTTGATTGCAAACCTGTATTGAACCTTTGATTAAGATCAATCGTTTTTTTTAAACTAAAGTTTAGATTGTTGCTTTTCTTCATCTAGTTAAGTATACAAGTGTGCGGATGTCGCAGTGGTTTCATTGGTTACCACGTAGCTTCTCAGAGGTTTATAGGTTTTACACGAAACAACTGTAGTACTATTCATATACTTACCTATAGTCTTTTGAAGTATGGGTACGATACATTATATTATGTATGTTGGCAAAGATCGGGAATAATTCCGAAGGCCGAATGCTGTAAAAAAGAGGTACTGTGATTAACAAAATATCTTCATATTTTAGACTTGAACATTTCGTAAAACCAGTTCTGTTTGTTATGACAATAAACAACAAAACTTATAAGTTTGACATCGGTGATGATTTCATGGCATCGTTTAATATTAACATTGAGGATGTACCCATATTGATATATTTAAGATATCATTGAATTACAAATAAGCTGATTATAGTGCCGAAGGTACGGCTTAGAGGTCATGACAAAAGCGAAGTGACTCTGAAGGTTCTACAAGGCGGTATAATACATAACTTCTTTTAATGAATACTAATGGAATATAATATGGGAAGCTAAGCCGACCTTTTAACTTCTGTCATAATCTTATACATAATTAAATGAGACAAGATCCGCAGAACGGTGACCCAATTGAGTTACGGAGTACTCGATTACTTAATGTTTAAATTTAGCTAGCTGGATGTTCAAAATGTAATGAGTACGTAAATATCATAATTCAGACAGTATTTAAAATGGTTTCTAATGTTCTTCGTATCTTAAGGGAAAATATGGGGTTTTGGAGCGAAGGTAGGAAGTAAATATGGATGGAAACCGTGAAAGATAATAGTGGAAGGAAATAGGAGTGATTGAGGATATGACGTCTGACAATAAGTAGATAACTAAAGAGGAGTACAAGGTACCCTTTTTCGAGTACGAGGGTAGATTCCGAAAAAATCGTAAGATTAAGTATAATTAAATAATATAGGATCAATACATAGACATTCTTAACCGGCGTTTATTCCTCTGAGCTAAGGGCCGGTTCGAACAACGCGAGTAAAATTTACATACATACATAAAATCACGCCTGTTTCCCATAGGGGTAGGCAGAGATCACAGATCTCCATTTGCTACGATCCTGACTTACTACTCTCGCTTCATTCACTCTCATTACATTCTTCATGAATGCTCGTCGGTTTAGGGTACTTCTGACGTGCCCGTTTTCTAATACTTCCCCGATTTGGTCCAGGTATGTGCGCCTAGGAATAAACAGAATAAACGGCCAATATGTGGCTGATATTAGTTGTTTATTCTAGGAATAAATTTTAGTCGCGTTTGGTCGAATAGTAACCCATAAATAGTGAGGCTACTAGCAGGTGAAGTTAGTTCAGAATAATTTAAACTTAGATGCAATTTAATAGGTACTTACGCAATGTAATGGTTATCATTTGGTTTCATGTCGCTTTCTTATTGGTAGAAGCGATTTGCGATGCGCTAGAGAGAGCGAAACTAGCTAAACATGATATGACTACATTAATAAGTGAAAATCTAGCGATTACGTGGTAACACTGCTTATACGCTTCCCATTAACTTACGTAGGATTTCCCAAGTGAAAATAATCACAATCAAGTTATACTGAACTGGGTTCTTCACTTCTTCGTGGTATGAAATTCACTATCATCATCCTTGAATAATCCCTTTCGATTCCAAAGCCTTTACCTCTGAGTCCCAGATTCGCTTTTTTCAGCGTACTGTAATGCGATCGAATTTCTATATTTTCCGTCAAGCGACTACCATCTGACATCCACAACGCATTGGCATATCGAAGTTCTGTAGTTAGACTAGTTGTCTGATTTTAGGGCTCCCGCAAAGACTTTAATAAATGTTCGTATAGCAACCAGGACCGACGGCTTTAAGATCCCTCTGTACTTCGAAAAAGCACGCTAGGGATCTTAAAGTCTTAAGAATGGTCATCCATCGTAAGACCGACTTGGCTAATGTTGCTTAACCTTGTATGTTAACCTGCTCGGTTACCACTTAGCCACGAGCCCCTCAAACCAGACCATCAGTTTAGATGACTGCAATCAAATCGAACTAAACTTTGTAAATATCCCGTTTTATTCAATGAAATTCTTCAACGATTACTATAAAATCGAGTGCGTACTCTTGAACTACTCGTGCAACCGAAAATTTCGTAATAAAATTGCATCAATTTTGCTCATAAATTTAGTGCTATGTTGATATAGCCGTTGAAGTGATTACGTTAACGTTGTTCTTTCTTATCGCGTAAAGAAATCATAGATCGTTTGTGATATTCGCTATATAATGTAGTATAGCCATAAACGTAATATTAACATTGATTTTAATCGTTATGCAAATAATGGTCGCATCACGATCTTATGTAGCCGCGGGTAACAGTAATGTCGACTTCATAATTGAAGTAATTTCGTACGTCGTTGACGTCTTGACGTATGGCAATGGGAAATTGGGACGGATTAGAAAAAAAATAATCACCTACTAACGCATTTAACTGAAAGTACCGTTGGTAGTTCAAGCTACCATAGCAAAGCTTTATTTTACACTTATATTCTGACCTATTTAGTCCCATGCAGGATATAGGGGCGAGTAAATTGCCATCTAAACCCAGGAAACTAGAATTTCGTGATCAATAAGCAAGCAAAAACTCAAATTTAGGGCTAGGAACCAACGTGCCTGTAATTAAGCTACTTATTTATTCTTGTAAGTAATTGTTAGATAAATATACAAAAGAAAATGTTCAAAAGAACCAAAGTCGTAAGTAATTAAGGGAAAGTGCAAATAGAAACGTTGAGAAAGAAATCAAATAAGAAGAAGCAAATGAAATCTTGATTGGCAAATAGATAAAAATCGATGGGATCAGTATACCTAAACGGAACAAAATTGTAATCTCTTACAAGAGACGACATTGTGACAATAGAAATTGATTTAAAGTTAGTAACCGTGTCCATAGCGGTCATTTACCAATCCACCATCGTCGGTGTCACAACTGTTACCGAGGACGTCTGCGGAGTGCGGTTGACATTGTTTATTGTTTACGCCTTCTTTTATACATTTGTTTCCCAATGACATGTTGAATGAGTGCTTGCAAAAAGCCAAAGCCTGGGAATATACGCCCGGATAATTGGCAATTGTTTTCTTAGAACACTGCATTCATGCTTGTTTCATATAAGTCGACGTACGCCCCCTAATCTATTCTTAGACCCCCATAGTGTAGTTCCGTTTGTATAGTGTAACTATTTATGAAATTCGTAAAGGGTTGGTTCATATGTGTCAGTACAAGCTTGAAGAGTACCCCCAAGCTCAAAAAATTTCTGCTCTAAAGGGATAAAAACTTTAGAAACGGCAAAATGAAGATATATTTATTAATCTCTTAGAATTTGCTGAACGTTGATTTATTCACGTCGGCTTTGTAATTCTCCAAATAACTCAGAAAGACGATACAATTTTGAGGACACCAACTTTGTAATTCACTGTCAACATCCATTTGGAGCCGAACTTGTGGTGAACATTAATTAAGTTAATTAGTTGGAGTTTGAATTATGAATAGCCCAAGAGGCTTACGATTTCTAAATGCAAATGATTTAATCAAACACACTTTCAGCGAAACAAATATACAGTTATATATATACCTATTAATTCCTTCTAGAGATGTACCAATGTTTCAGCATATCGATACAAACTCAGACTGATATACAAATGTTTAACATCTAGAATTAAGCCAAAAATAAAAAGATTATTAGATTTCTTCATCCCTGGGTCACTAAGATCTTCTGGGCTTAGCGAACCTCATTTGCTAGCCAGTATACTTACTGAACACAGCACTGAAAAATTTTGTTACGATCGACGATCTTCTACAGAGACATGCACCTGGATTACGTATAGTACTTTTTAAACCCCATGTATACACCCTCGCCGGAGCCAGCGTGGTTATGTCCGACTTGAACCTGCACTCCGTCTCATATCTTCAGTTGCCTACCTGTCTGTTAAAGAAAAAACAGAATTTCATTAATATAATACATGCATATGAATGATGTAGTGCTAAGTGTCATTATGTCACTCTTGTAATTATAAATCAACATGGCTTCTTCAATTATTGATGTAGAATTCTTACGAAGACGTGTTAATACATTCTTAACGTCTCTGATACCTAATCACCGTTAATTAATATGTTGATAGTGATATTTTGTCGTTCCTTATTAGTATGTTATTTCCTTACCTGATACCGGTCCCATTCATATGACGTAAGTTTTTTTCTATATAATATGTTACAAATTTACAATATGTATGAGGTTAGCTGGAAGTGTGTTCTATTATTTATACATTGATGTATACGTGAGAAACGGTTTAATGTAGCCATTAAGCATTGATACTATGACTTATTTTTATCTACTTCTTGTAAACCGCAGCGTTGCCGCACCTTTTCATTGTCCTTTGTATCGTCTTGTAACCTGTGAGTAGGGTTTTTAAAACTGGAGCTGTGTATTGATGCATCGTAAAAAAGGTAGATAAAGCCATTTTTGGTTTTTCATAAATGCCAGCAAATGTTTAATGAACAAAACGTGAAAGTAATAAAATTCTTCTAACTATACAAATGATAGCAATGACATCCTTACTAATATTATAACTCTGTCTGTCTGTCTGTCCGTCTGTCTGTATGTTACGCTTTCACGCCTAAACCACTGAACCAATTTTGATGAAATTTGGTATAGGGGTAGATTAGACCATGAGAAAGGACATAGGCTATGTTTGGTCGCGATAACCGACATCCACGCGGGCGGAGCCGTGGGCAAAAGCTAGTCAGTAATAATTTGATAGTGGCAACAACAATTTGTACTAAAAATCGCTATCTCATCAACAAGTGATCTTCTTCCTCTTAGCGTTACTCCCAGTCGCAAGCTTTCAGTTTCGAGTCTGGGGTCCGCTTCACTAGTCTACTGCGGATTTGGCTGGATTTAGATATTGACCGTAAAGCGACTTCCATCTGACCTCAACAACCAAACAATCGACATGTGATAACTAGTAATCTAAATCATAAGAAATCGTGATGACAAATAAAGACCGATGACCACTGTCTATTATCGCAATGGTCCTGAATGTCGATTTACTCAAAGGCTCCATCGATATTACAAGTATTACACGCTCAATTTCGTTCACTTTCAAACCAGTTCCTAGCACTACTAACTAGAATTAGTGCTTCCATTCTACAATATTTATTACCTCAAGAGGTTTATTAGTTGTAAGTCTAGTAGTTCAGTGGCTAATTGCATGTTATTTACTGAAGATATAATACCGAGCAGTGTTAATGTATATATTGCATGTATGATTTGTAACGACAAATAGATGTTGTACGAGTAGCCTTGGGATGTTGTGCGAACTAAATATTACTCGTATGAGAACAGCCAGCAATGTCAGAATGTCACGCAATGCCCTTGAATACAGCCTACACTTGTCTACACAAAATATATCAATTGGGGTTTAATTCATGGCTTAGAGGTCGCACAGTGGTCGAAGTTCGATCGTTATGTTGAAGGTGAAAAAAAAAATGCTACCAATTTTTTTATTGATAATAGTAAACCTTAGTTTCACGTGCCTGTATCAAATTTGTGACAACTTCAGTCGTTAGCCACTGAATCATCAGGTATTGGTTGTTAATTAATGAGCGATCAAAACCAATTAACATAAAGCATTAAGGTACTGAAATGCTTTGTTATTAGGTAGGTACTTATTTCGAATACATAGGGAAAAAGAAGAATCATCTCGGGCGGGACTCGAACCCGCAGTCTTTCCCTTACAGGGGGAATGCCTTGACACTTTCGGCTACCGAGACACGCCCGATGTGATTCAAATTTCCCACCTTATACGTCTTTAAGGCGACGGTAGTTATTTGTATATAGATTCTTCTACATTATTACTGTTAGATCAGGTGATCAACAGGCACCTTAAATATTTGAGGAGATCAACGGGTACGGGAGATGAAACTCGAGTGATCAACGGGTCCTTACCCATTATTGCTAAGCTATCTTGGTAACCGTATTGGTGATGACACTGAAATTGATTTATTATTAAAATTTAATCACACCATGTAAATACCATTTATGGAGATAAATAAACTTATCGCATACACACCCAATACATTTTTGATGCTACAGAATAGTTCTTACAAATTATTCTGCATTATGCAAACTATATTTCGATATATGGTGCTTCGCAAATGATTAAGAGCCAGAACGGACAGTTATTCAATAACTTGATTCCGATGCACTATTTTTATCACTTTATTACTAGTTCGCTATTTATTATCGATGGCCTACCGCATCTCGACGTACGGCCACAGTTTCAAATTGAAAATGTGATTTAAATAACACCAGACATATTTAATTATCGTCGCCATATTTCAATAACTGGTCTTTAAACTTGACGCATTGAGATTCAGATGCCCGTGCGCATTTAAAAGATGCACCAGTATTTAATTAAAATGTCAGGATTAAAAATGATATTGCTTAAACGGTTTAAAACTAATCCAGAATGGCGTGGCGGCGCGCTGTTCAGCATGAAAGTCGCTCAAATTGTGGATTGATCTCGCTGCAATGGTTTTCGGGGGTTTTCCAAAAATTTCAAGAAAATAGTTTTTAAGCTAGTTAACTGATTTCTTTGTAAAAAATCTTGTAAGAGTAAGTACAAAATTTATCTAGAAAAGATATTTAGTGCAAATTCTATACCCAAGTTTGCTAACAAAACTTTGTTCACAACTAGGTGAAACTTAAATTTTAGGTCGAAAGCTACCGTTTAAGTTTTAAAATTTAGTCTGAAACTGTTACAAGAATCTTGAACGAATTGGCAGGTTGTTTTAGTTTTAATGTTAATGTTAAGTTTTGAAACTTTTACGCACCTTTAATTTCGTATGTAGAATAATAAATTTCTAATTCCAGTTTTATTTTTTCTTAATCGGAACCGCCTGCTGTGAAATTCGTAAACAAACTCTTGATTAAGTAGCTTTATGTAAAACGATTAAACGATGACAAGTTATAATTGAATTTTAAAATCCTCCGTGACTTTCTCAATCCCTAAACCTGTGCGTCTTGTTTTAAATGGCTTGCCTTATACCGCATCTTTCCCCACAATGCGGGCAGGCAACATGCTCACGGATGTTTAATACTCTTACTTTTATAATCTCCGTAGGTATAGACAAGGCATTCACAGTTTACTGACTTTGGAGAGACGTAATCTGGCAAACCGTTCCACCGTGCTTTTTTAGGATTCCGGATCTCCAAATTAAAAATAAAAACAATATTTTACCTGTTCCGAAAATCGATCTCATACACGTCTGTAGCTCAGCTGTCACCGGGGCAGTCGGACAACAGTGACATTATCGACATATAATATTTCTGGGTAGCTAGTAGCCATACTGCCATTTATTGACGTCACTAGTAAGCGCATTCGATCGATGCCCTTTGCAGACCATTCATAGGCAAAGAAATTAGTTAAGAGTAGGCTGCGTTCAGAATTTTTCCAACTTGCTTAATTGTTTTATATTAAATTCCACCTACCTCGTTTATGATTCGTGCGCCGCACCTCATACCAACAACCGGCTTTCATATCGACAAAAAGTATGTTAAATTTCTTTGTAAGTCGTCACTCATTCGCATGTTCTCGTGACTGTATGACGTAACTATTTTCACCGTCTGAGACACGCCTCGGTTGCATAATAATGAGTTCACGTTTATTTCGCACGATTTTATAGCAAAAAATTCAAGTTGCTGCCTAACCCGAGGAATACTTATATAATAGCAGTACTTGGGTGGCGCGGTATCTGATAAGATTTACTTGAAACAGGTTTTTCTTGAGGTTTTGTAAAAGGAACAAAAGGGTAAATACATCGTTAGATGTTTATGCCTTGTACTTGGCAACATTTTTTCGGGACTATTCCTGTGGATGACGTCAATCTGTTTTTACCATACGACGACGCCTTAATGATGTTTCATAAGTTAATTTTTAACAGAAAGGAGGAGGAGATTTTCAATTTGTCGACATATATTTTTTATTCTTGTCATGTCTTTTTACCACGTGTTTCGACTTTCTTTATCCTTTTTTGTTTATTAGAATGTCAGTTGGTACTTACTTCATGAGAAAATGATCAAACCTGTTTTGAGTGTTTTATATAGACAGGTTTCTTGTTAATATTTTTTCACTTTTTTATTAACACTGAGTAAAGTTTACGTACGATTATATTAAGAAGCCCATCATCGTAATATATTCTTTATTTGTTTGTCGTTTTAGAAAAGCATTGCCTACTGACCTCCAAAGTTCATTATGAAGATGATGCTGTGTTATTAAAGAAAAATCATTCAATAATATTGATGTTGGTATTGAATGTAGGTACAATTAGCCCAGCATATATTATGATAATTCATATGTTTACAGAACGCAAACGCTTCAAAATTATCCAACTGGGCTTAAAATTACGTTTGCAACAAGTTAACGTTGCAGTTTAAATTAAATTTAATCGTTTTAACGTTTAAGTCTTCACTTAAAATTGAATATTGAGACATCCATATAGGTACTGACGTAAATAAATCTAACAAGCTGCTTAGTATGATTTTAGATTTAAATGGTAATTAATACAACTTTTATAAAAGTCAACGGAATATTTATCATGTTTATTGATGTTTGAGTAAATACGATATTTCGGCCTTGTTGCAAACGCCATGATCACGGAATCTGCTAAGTTTTCACTTTCATTTCTTGTCAGAATTTTACTGTCCAGCCCTACGCTATTAAAATTCTATGTAATAACGTATCTTCTCGCGCATTGTATCGGCACCAACATCTTACTTGCTGATACAGTTTGTATACATAAACATATCAAGTAATGGCGATTGGAAAAGAGCGGTCCTGATTGTTTATTGCCAAGTTCTTTTCCCGGAGGCTCTACGTATTGCGCTACGAAATTAGCAATACATTTACACGTTGAACGCAGTCAATTCTCATGTTAATAAAAAGTTATTTAGCAACATATGTCTACAACCGTTTTTAAATGATGTTTCGAATTTACTCTTTCCGGAATAGACATGACAGTTACAATCTACAAAGCTTATTGAATGGCACGCTTCATGGGTATTATCGAATCTTTATTTTGAACGCGATAAACATGTTTCTGTTGAAAAGGGTCCACGTCTAAAAATATCATATGCCATGGCTGATTCCAAACGTCAATTGAAAGGTTTTCACCGTCAACAAATAAAACATAAATATTACCGGCTCTGAGCGTGTTTTGAAATTTATTTCTAGGATATTCTTGCTAAACTCAAATAATATATTATGTATCTCTAAAGCCTTGGCCAAACCAACGCGTTTTCAGTTCGGGTCCGAGGTAGCGTGTGCGGTGGCGATCAGTTGTTTTGCAGGAACTTGACGAACAAAACAACTGATCTGATCGCCACCGCGGACGCGAGGTAAACGCGTGGATTTGGTCAAGCTTTAATTAGTTTTTTTACATTTGTATTTCCAAACCTCATTCTTTTTGTTATAGCAATTTTAGTATAGTTCAGAGAATAACAGAAGAACCGTCATGAATACCAACATACTTTTAATGCCAATACATTTTTAATAATATTTTTGAATTTGAATTTCTTCCTGAATATGTTGGGGTCTTTGTACGACACCATGCTGGGCCACAAAGGGACACGTACTAAAAACTGCGTTTAACATTCACCCTTGTTTCATTGTTACATTTAATAATATATAGCGGGTGGGCCCTTTGACGTGCGTTTTTAGTGCGGGAACACGCAATGTAAAAAATGTTGCAATGCGCTTACCTAGTAACAATTTCGTGTTTTGGTTAGTGTCGACTGATGTCAAAATCAAAAGCATTTTATTCTATGTAGACCACCACTAGACTATATAAACGGCACTTACAAAGATAAATTACAAAGAGAAAGACTGCACGTCAGCTTTATTGCCATCTAGCGGGGTGCAGTCAATTGACGGACCAAATATAAATCAAAAAAATGAAAAGAAGAACTAGTCTAAGTTATATTTATTCACGACACGACAGAACGCAGGGATGGATTTTAGAGTGAAATAGAATATACTTATGGTGGTTTTTTATCCCTAGAGATCGTTTTGTTTTTTTAACCCCCGACGCAAAAACGCCGGGGTGTTATAAGTTTGACGTGTCTGTGTATGTGTGTGTATGTGTGTGTGTGTGTGTGTGTCTGTCTGTGGCATCGTAGCACCCAAACGGATGAACCGATTTGTATGTAGTTTTTTTTATTTGAAAGGTATATTAGTCGGGAGTGTTCTTAGCTACGTTTGGAAAAAATCGGTCCAAGATGGCCGCCGCCACAACATTTCGGAATACGAATTTCTTCATAACTCCCTCAATATGGGTATCAAATGAAAGATCTTGACTAGTAGATCACTTTAAAAAGTATAAAATAAAAATTAAATTAAAAATTTAAAAAACCCCCGTCACAAAAAACACTTCCAAAAAGTTGAAAATAAATTAAGTTTGCCTTTTAACTTTAACGGTTGCCATGTCGGGGGACCCCCACCTTGAATTGTTCCGATAATATAACAGAGTGCTTAATTTTAATTGCAATTAGGGTCCCCCGACATGGCAACCGTTAAAGTTAAAAGGCAAACTTAATTTATTTTCAACTTTTTGGAAGTGTTTTTTGTGACGGGGGTTTTTGTAATCACGGTATTATAATATGAAACCCAAATGTATGTGAGAAAATTTTAGGAAACTCACTACATCTAATGTTTAATAACTTCAATCATAATGTTATAAATGTCGCAATATGCATATATAATTTCGCTGATACGGACTAATGTGAAATGCAATCAAGATGAGATTGCAGTTCAACATTGCTTACACGTACCATATCAACATGGAACCATCGCGAATTCAAAGGTATTATTAATATTACGTACTAACCTGTTGTGTCTACATGTAATAATTGTGTGGACCATATCAGTTTTCTAAGCAGGAAAACGCACATATAAACCATGGGTTTCCTTATGGTGTCCATTCTAATCAAGATGTACGTGTGACTGGCAAATGTTACTGAAACGACCTTGTTATTCTGCGAAATTGATTTATATACGTGATATGATCACAATATTAAAAGTATTATATGTTTCTGGGCTGGGTAACTGAGTAGTATGTCGGTATTAGGTGCAACGGTAAAGTAATAACTGAACCTAAATTTATTGAGTAAAACGGTATTGGATACTTAAAGAATGGACGGTCTATTGAAGACCAGACGTGTGCATCGGTAGCTGTTTGGTTAGTAGAATAGTTATCAGTTGTTATTTGAAGAAAAAAAACTAATAGGTACATTTATGTGTGAGATATTTCGATTTAATATTATCCTTGAAAGTTTTCAATATCAAAGCGTTTTTTATCGTGCGCAAAATCCCCACGGATACCACCCCACGGAGCCGGTGGAGGCGGTTATGTCGGACTCGAACCGACTAAAACGCACGCCGTCTTGGGTCCTTGGTTGCCGGAGGTGAGATTGCCGAAAGCATATCTCTCGAACCCCGGCAGACCCAAGCCCATCTCTTTCGAGATGGTCCCCTTCGGGTTGTGGGGACCTTGGTGTCCCCATCTAGCCCCGGGTACGGGGAGCCGCCGCCGCGGCCTGCTTCTGCTAGGGTGGCTCCACCGGTCACCCCCAGGCCAGCGCTCATGGAGGACGGAGGTCATTCTGCGACCTCCAACGTCCGGTTCACCTTCGCTCTTCAATATCAATGCGTTTGCAAGTCGCAATACACTTAGTTTATTTACTGATATGAACTATTGGAAACCGTCACAAGCATTTTATATTAACAGTAATAATAAACCGTGTGACTTAGGTTCCCTATATTACTATTTCCAACAATCCCAAGTTATTTTTTGTATTCCCTAAAAAATATTCTGGTAAGTAAAATAAATTCTTTCTCCCAATTGTTATCAAGTCGGTTCCTTGACACAATAGTGCACCATAACATAATATTAGTGTAAGATTAAGAATATAATAAACTAGTTATAAACTATAATAGGTGTTCATTCTCTAGATGAAAAGGCAATATATTCTGGGTCACCTACTTTGGAATTGCATTTACCATTGATCGCACCATAACCAATTGGGACTGTGTTGGTTCAAAAAAGAATCGAATCCACGCTGCACCAGCAGGTGACCCCTTCAACCGGTTCTACAAAATGAGTTTTAGTTCATTAACAATATAAATATTTTTCTTATAAAATTTCGGTCACTCCGTTACTAATTCGGGCCGGTTTTCCAATTCAACGGGTTCCGCATTTGTTTACTTGATTTCGAAATTTACTCGATTTGTAAAACGACATGGTTATACTAATTATATTTTTTGAAGTACTACTGTTATTTAAACATTTTGTGGAAAAGAGACTTCGTTTTGACAGATCTATGTAATTTATTAACTTTATTTGCATAAACATCTAACGCCATGTGTTATTATAAATGTCATTCATCTGTTAAAATACGATTGCGTTTTGACATGTTATCGTCGTAGGTATTTACTGTAAAATGTAGGTAGAACATACCTACATATTTTGTTATTCAAATGTGTATTACGAACACGATTTAGGACAAAGATGTTTGTGAGATATTATTTCCCGCAAAAACGGCTACACGGATCTCGATAAAGTTTAGTTTAGGGTACAGTTTGTCTCAGTTTCCTGTGGGTCACGGAAACGGGTTCATTACCTACGTGTGTGAAAACGCGAGCGCATCTTCACATTCCCGGTTCTCGAAAATTTAAAGAGGAAAGTTTTTGTAACTTTGTAAATATAATAATTCAGCATATTATTGGTATCTATTGAAATTTTCTCTTTAATCTCGTTCATCATTAACTCGGCGCTGCTCGCTATGGGTGAAATTTACCCAGCCGTACAAATTTTGGTTTATATTTTTTGATTAGACAATCACAGCGCACCGTGCTTGTAGGTAGCTTCAAGTTATGCCTTTGACTCGCGGCTCGTGGCTCGACAGTCAATTCGCACGACGCGCTTTCGTATGGTGGACATGTAAAGTGAGTATGGGTATTTTTCACCCGTAGCGATTAATAGTGATACACATTTTTGGGCAATTCAAACTTATTTTTTTTGTAATTAGACATTATTATGGCGCGCCGTAGAGTTGTTGACGAAGATATCCAACAGTATATGGAACAAAGTGATAGTAATTGCTCTGAAATTGATGATTTTGAAGAGTTCAGCGAACACAACACGGACTCAGAGCAAAAAGATGAACCTTTCCACGAACTTCCTGCAGGCACTAATGTGCCACCAAGTTCACCGACACTGGATATCATCCTAGAATATTTAGAAGATGCCCCTGCAAGTACCTTACAAGGTAGTTATTATTTAGGCAGGGATGGCTCAACCCCGCGGAAAATAAAGGAACCATCGTGCTAGAAGCAACAGGGCCA
Organism: Eilema sororculum; assembly: GCA_914829495.1. Lineage (NCBI taxonomy): Eukaryota > Metazoa > Arthropoda > Insecta > Lepidoptera > Erebidae > Eilema > Eilema sororculum. Next base: position 5,078,880 of record OU618545.1, on the reverse strand, counting down.
AAAGGAGATGCTAGACAATGTTTGAATGAGGTATAAGCAAGGAATCTACTTTTAGAGAAGATGCAATTTATACTTTGTGATAGTAATAAGGATGGAGAGCTGACAAATAATGAACCTGTAAATGATACCATGTCAATGATATCAAGAAAAAGGTGTGTTGTCAAGATGCCAAGTTTGTCCACCCAAAAAGGATAGAAAAACAAATTCGTGCTGTCAAAGCTGCCAGAAAATGTTATGCGAAGAGCATTCATTGCCTGTATGCTCTGAATGCATACAGAACATTCAATAATTGTTATAAAAAACCATGATTCCTAAAACTATTAGACTGATTGTTACTTTTTTTTGTAATATTATTTTGTTATTTCGAAAGGTGATTTTCAGAAGTAAGATATTATAAATGTTTGTAATTTATGTTCTTATGTGAAAACGAAAACTATTATTTATAAAAAAAAACATATAAGATTAAAATATTTTAATAATGAATATATATTTTTTATGTTTGTAGTTTAGTAGTCATAAAAATGTTACTTTTTGCCATATCGGTGTAACTTTTATCTGAAAGTTTAATGAATACAGTTACGGATGATTACTTACTTTTATTTAATTTTTAACTAAGCATCATTTAGGTATTAATGCATTAAAAATATTAATAATACAGAATAAACACAAGGTACACGATAAAAGATATGGGTATTTTTCACCCATAGCGAGCAACAGTGTTGCTTTCAGGAGCGCGATGAACGCCGAGTTAAACATTCGTATCAATCTAAAAATATATAGTTATATAAGACTACATTAAATAAAACAAAAATATAGGACAGTAGACTGATTGATTAGTAACAAATAAAATTGAAATTCCCTTAGCAGAGGTACAACGACAATGAAAACAACAAAGAATCTGTCGCGACTTTTGATTAATGGAAACTTGAGCCTTGCTGATTTTTTGTTGACAAATTGCTTGCTTTCGTTTGACGTCATTCGTATTAAATAATGAAGATTTGTGTAATATTAACTGACTGTGAAAAAGGACGATGTCAGCTCATAAACGCTGTATGGGGTACTAAAGGTTTTTGGGGCCGGAACCGACCTCACCTACAAGCCTGCTTGACAATGAGACTCAAGTGCTTACCTTGCAGGGTTGGGGGTCTTTTTTGTGCGGAAATCCCCTCGGTTATATCCCCCGCCGCCGGAGCCAGGAGGGAAGGTTATGTCGGGTACGAACCGGCTAAAATCGCATGCCGTCGGTGGGTCGGTGCTAGGCCGAAGGTGAGGTTGTCTTCGACATATCCCTCGCACCTCGGATGACCCACGGCCCTCCATATCGGTCTGGCCCTCCTCGGGCAGGTATGGGAGTCAAATGGCAGTCCCATAAATGTCATAATAAATTAGATTGTATTGTCTGTGTCTTGTATTCTACTCAATTGCAGTCGATACATCTACGTGTCGTGTGCTATCAGGTGATGTCAGTGATTTTAAAGATATATTATATATAGTAGCATACATACGGTAGGAGGAAAACAAAAGCAATTTAAAATTTTACCACGTACTTATATTTTAAATAATAATAGACTAAAAAGTCCTGCCTAAAATCCTCAGCGCTTTGATTTTTGTATTCTGTGCACGTTTAAAATGCTTCTGTGCTTCGACACGAGTTTCCTCAATTATAGTTGATATGATTTATTCATAATAATTGTTGAAATTTTTATTCAGAACGTTTAAATTAAACATAAAACGGTGTTTGTACTTATAAGAACACAGGTAAGTATAGTCAACGACAAAAGTAGCTGAACAAATTATTATTAATTTTTAATCACTGTGGCCCCTCAACCAAACCTCTCACAAACATGAATGGTTTTATTAAAATGGTTCGTAAATATTTTGATGTTATTCAACTTATGTCGTTGACTGTATATTTGAAAGAAACTCTGCCTCCACAATTTCCAATGCATATATAAACATTTCTATTAACCCGTAAGTACCTTGTATCAAATCACATCATTCGCATCTGTCTGAGAACAGCTGTCTCGTGTTTGAGTACAAGCATCGGTTTTATATGGCCTTTGTTCTTAAATAAATTCGAATAACTAGAACATGTTTGGTCGATAGGTTCTATATCGGATTACCTTTTTGATCCTTGCAACCAGATAGTAAATGTACTCTTAGGTATTAAGCCCGACATTGTTTGAACGTAGAGGGCTTTAGTAAAGGTACTAGACACAAGAAAAGTTCGATGGAATGTATGAAAGAGGACATGCGGAGGAAGAAAGTGACAGAATTTAACTAATATGCCACGCAACCGAACAGTATAATAAAAATAGTGGGAGAGCCGGCACCAATTTTTGGATAGGTATTTACTTAGGTATGTAGATAGGTGTGACAAGCTGGTAACTTGTCACATACCTCTCCTATTATACCCCTAGCTGGTATCTAGCGGAGCTACAGCTCCGTGTTGGGTAGGTATATGAGTCAATTTTTGAATTTGCCTTAAATACATACGCAAAAATCGGCGCCAGCTCTCGGACTAAAATTAGTAGGTCAAAATCCTTTTCAAATGAAAGCACTGAATATATTAATCCCCCGCTCAATCTAAGAACAAGAGAGACAATGCTCGTTTATTTAGTTCAAACAGTTGAAGAGTGATTCAGTGTTTTGCTCGGCATACCGCACGGATCGTGAAAGTACTCAGGGCTCGCGTGTAGGCACCACCATTTTATTAGTAATGCATAGGAATTACCAGCGCTCGTTTCAATTTTAGTTTCGTAGGTTGGCTTTGGGTAGAGCTTTTTCCTGTTGAATATTCATTTGTTGGTTCACGCCTATATAGTAGTACATACGTGGGGTAGGAGTACCTAGAGGTGTATTTTAGATCCACATGTCCCTATTTAACTAGCTGGCCCGGCGATCTACGTACCGCCAATTTTCTGCCGCCCGCGTGGCGTCAAATCCCGTGCTCGCTTCGAATTTTTTTCACCTTTTAAACCATCCCTAGACCTCCACGAACATTTTAAGACCAAGATAAGATAAATCCGTTCAGACGTTCTTTAGTTTTAGCGAGACTAACGAACATTTTCATATATCTAAATAGATACCACATAAAGAGCCTATGACTGTTTTCTATATTTGAAAATAATGCTAACGGGCAAATAAAAACGTAAAGCGTACAACAAGAAACAAAAATTATAAATAAAAATATATACAGATCGAAATGGTTTTTTATTTGATTACTCATTTCATTCATCACTGATGAGATGAATGAGATGACGCTAGCTAAGTCTAACGATTGGTTCTGTACGACACAGCTAGTGAGAATCGCCGTGTAAGCACAGCGTAAGTCAAAATAATCATTTTTCAAGCGAGCAAATATATCTTTTTAATGAAATGTCATGAAAACACTCATTGAATCATATTGTGGAATTAAGTTACACAGTGTTATTGGTCCTAAACCTCATATTTTATGAGTGCGTCCAACAACAATGCGTCTTTTGATCTCCTATCAAATGACGTAAATGTCGTACTTTAACCAAATTCTGACTCCCGCGAGTGTTAGAATATTTTATATCGACCGTAACCGCTGGCAACAGCTAATATTGTCATAACATTGAATTGCAAAGTATACTCAAAGTTGTTCAAATAAATTATTCTTCATTATTATTATAACTTCAACAAAGTTTTTGTGCGAGTTTCAATTTTTTGTGTAAACTTGATCATTATTGAGTTACACATTTTGACTGACAAACTGTGACGGCCAAGTTTTTTTTGGGTGCTTTAATTAATATTTTCGTAACTGTCATTTTTTGTTTTGATAAATAATACTGTCTTAAGATTCTCTTGAGTACCTAAAATATATGGTTGTCTCTAAGCGAACTTTATTATCTGTACCTACCTGTGAAGCTTTATTACTAATGCCTTTTCAGACACAAATGAGCGAGCCAGTTCTGCCTAAAAAGTACGTACGTATTGTATCGATTCAAAAAGTAGTATACTACATTTCTTATGGATAGTGCGATCTCTTGCTCTTTTTAATTGTGCTCTTTTTCCTCCCTCTTCCTGTCATTTGGTTGCCACACGCAAGCAACACCGCTGGAGTTGCAAACGTTCAAAGTCCATGACATTACTGTAAAATTAGAAAATATGTGGCCTTTCGGGTTTAAGCTACGCGTTACCGATTCAAAAAGAATATGAAAATATATGTTAATCACAAACGAATAATTACAGTACTATCCCTTCTACTAACAAAAAAACTGCCAAGGAAAGTGATCACTAATCAATAGACATAAACAATACTAAAAGTCCAACTCCAAACCTCCTGCTTTTAAATTCGATTAAAAGATCTTTTCAATTATCAACACATGTATTTGGTGTTTCAATATTGCATATACAGGGAACAAGGATATCAGTCGGCTGGTAAAGGTTACTTGGTTTGAGGTGAGACCGGTCAGCCTTGGACCATGTAATTCACTTTCGTACTTGTTTGTGTGCATGGCCCTTAGTATGGCCTCATTTCTCAATATTGTTTGTTCAGTTCGTCAGAGAACTGCGATGAGATTTTATAGAAAATATTCGTGTATTGTCTGTATTTTGATTCATTAAGTTTTTCTTAGAATATTTATTTTCAAACGTTTTACCTCCATAACAATTCAACTCCAAATTGACAATCACTTTTACGAATGTCGTAGTATTGTTCGCGGTAAGAGCTGACGTTCCAAATTAATATTTCAGCTTATATCTAGAGATCATACTAATAAATAATAGAATTCATACATCTTATCAAGTAATCATATCCGTTCATTTAACTTGGCGAGGCGTATTTAATTTCATTTCATAAATACGTACTTCATTAGGCGTTGCGATTAAGCCAATTGCCAGCTAGGCTGCTATAACGAGGAAGCACATTACTCACTGGCAAGATATTAACAAGGTGTTATTGTTCATTGTAAGTACCCAGAGTTGCCAGATTCAAAACAAAATTTCGGGAGAAAAATAGTCACTAGAGTATTTTTATCGGGAAAAATAAAACAGATTTTCAATTTTTCTGATTAATCAATGTTAATTGTCATAATCGGTCAAAATGATAAATATCAACTTTAAGTTCGAATTTTAAATATAACAAGTATTAATTACAAACAAAAATGATAAACGTTATGTTATCACCTATCATTTCTCTACTTCTCACTCTCTCCTCTCGCAAGTCTATTGGAAATTGGAAATCTCTTCCAATTTGGAAGAGATTTCTAATAGAAATAAGCAGAGCCTCTGTACATCTATTTCCTCCTATATATGTATTTCTATGTTTGTTTCGTGGGTACAAATAAATAAATAAAATAAAAACAATTCACTTTTAACCTAAACTGAAATGCAAATAATGAGATCACCTCCAAAATAAATACAAATGTGTTCAAGAATCGGAAAAGCGTGTGAAATGTCGGGAGTTTACTGAAAAATCATTATTTATTTATTTATATCGTGAATGCAGGTAGAGCGGCATGCAACAGTATCCATCAGATTAAACATGCAATTCACACTATTAGAAATCATTAATAATAAATTTATTTATTTATTTTCTTTATTTAAATTTTTTTTTTTTTTTTTTATTTTTTTTTTTTCTATTTTATGAATTTATTAAATTCATAAAATAATTATGATCTGAGAACTATCAGAAATGAAGGACGATAATTATACATAGTAAATACTTAGTTCTGAAACGATTCACAAATTATTTCCAAGTTCAACCTCATTCATTTGAGTAATCACATATACATAGATTATATTTTATTGGCTGTTAAATCCGACATCAATCGAATATATTCACATTTTCTGAGATCTCAGTATACAGATGAAACCAATAAAACCCTAAGACTGATGGATTCGTGTAAGGGAAATACTAAACCTTCTTTACAGGCTGCTTAAATAAGTATTAAATCGATCTTTTCCTGGTCACCATATAATAGTAATACATTGGTTTTATTTTATAACTCTAGTTCCTATTACTTGAGGGTCTGGAGACGTGTGCAATACTTGGAACACGTTTATATAATCGAGAATCGATTCGATTCAATACTACGGAATGATATCGTTTGTTTTGGAATGTTCGCTATAAACTCAACCGGGAAGAGTATTCTATAACTAAATACCCTATGCTCGTGATATATTTAAATACACGGATCCGCTCTGGTGGTACCCACGCTTGCCGCTTGCAAGACTTTACCGTTATACTGTAACAAAACATTGCAACTTAAACGAGTGCATTATCCTAAATGCCCATAAATGGTATTTACTGAATATATTTCAAGTTTATTTTCTAAGTAAATATTTTATGCACTTGTCGTGTCTTACTATAAAACTAGATACTAAATTTCGTATTCATCAAATGCATTGTTCTTTTAATACCTACAAGTACTAAAAAGGAAATTTAAATATAAAACACTAGTGGTTCATACACGACAATGCAAAACGGAGCAGGAAGATTGATTACGGTCGCCGATCACCAAGGCAAACTTGACTGTAAAACTTGTATGTAGATATGAATCGATAAGGCTATATTAAAATTGTGTTCAGTTTTATCAATTGATTGATTTGAGTACTAAACAATAACAATTGCGTCTGAATGTTTACTGTAGATATAAGAAAGTGAGCGGACTTCAACATACATATTACCTATATTTACGGTATGTATGCAGTTATATACCTGAGTGCATTAATGTGTTATTGCAGTTACATAATACAAATAATGATACACCGGAAAATAGCTCATGTACTGTATCAGGTTAGAGCTTTGTTTTTTTGTAGCATATTATTATGATTTCACCTGATTGTGAGCGAAGTAGGTAGTCCTCTTTCCTTAGATATCCCCTAAGGAAAGAGGATCGCTATTACAAATACAAACAGATAATGCTAGAATGGTGATGGTGACCCTCATGGTTTCTACAGATACTACTCCGTTCATAGAGAAATAGATTCATTTCTCACTATAAAACAGTATTTTTTGTCCTAAAAAGTTACGTAGACGGTTTCCTCTGTCCTACTTAATATTCAGAGCTCCTGTATGTTCGTTTTTATTCCATACAAAGTATGTTATCACAATACAGATTCATAAATGTCAATAGGGCAGCTAGTAGGAATTGCGTTAATTGGATCCTCGACTGGTAGAGAATAAGAATAGATTAAAATCAGATATCAGTTGGAGAAACTATATTTATCAATTTGATTACCATGTAGAACGATGTCTTTGACCGTGCGACTTGGCTGCAAAGAAGTACAGTCGCCATTAAAAGTAGATTAATATATTTTTAGTTGCTTCATCGTTGGTCATCTTAGCTTAGAAATCCATACTAATATTATAAATGCGAAAGTAACTCTGTCTGTCTGTCTGTCTGTATGTTACGCTTTCACGCCTAAACCACTGAACCGATTTTGGTATAGTGATAGATTGGACCTTGAGAAAGGACATAGGCTATGTTTGGTCGCGATAACCGACTTCCACGCGGGCGGAGCTGCGGGCAAAAGCTAGTAATGATATATATTAATTGATTTGTCATCTCTGATGATTACAAAAATATAAATATGTTTCGTTCATTCCCAAAAGTTGTACTATGCAGTTTTGAAGTCTTTAACCTGACTTAAAGCCTGATCCGTAAAATCAACAGGTATACATGCAGGTGAGATTGGCCCAAAGTCTTTGCGAATTAATTGAAATTGATTTATTTGAAAGCATAGATCTTTTGTTAAAGTTATTCTTCAGCGACTTTTGATGGCGACTGTGCATACTTTGAAGCTAACTTCAATTAAGGTATGCAGACGCTCCTCTTTACGTAATGGAGTCATTTGAAAGAATACTTACCTGTTTTATGGCGAACGTTTAACACAAAGTTTCAAGTTAGTTGGATTTAATTTATTTAACCATTAAAAGGTGTTTTATATAAATGTTGACATTAGGGTAAGGTATCGACATCGTTAACCTGCAGTGCTATCGCGGCGACATTCGCGAAAGAATGTGAAGTGGTTACATCTGCTACTATGTATTGCTATATGTCCTACATGTGTAGTCAGCGCCATTTAATTTAAAAAAAAACCACTTCTAGGCCAAGACAACACTGTGCTTCCACTACTTACGAAAATGTATGAGTGGTTTGTACGTAGACTAGCGTAAAAAAACTGCACAATAAATCGTGCGGTTTTTATTCATTCCTAACTAAATTTGTGTTGTACCACCGAATTCATCGCCTCGTGATGCGATTTAAATTCACGTGATCTTATAAATTTATGCCAAAAACAGTGTGAAAGTTTATTTGCCGTGCCTCCATAAATTGAGCGATGAACGAATAGCTGTTTAGGCTTAGCTAATTGTTTCTTTCAGAAACAATCCTAGATTACTATATGTGAGGACATAACGGGTTTTTCTCAAATCGTTTGCTCTAACAGCTGGACTGATAGCCACTTGAACTTATTCTGCGAGCTATGTCGGTAATGATATATGTAATGAAATGATAATGGTCTCTGGCGAATAGCACCATATCGATTGTAACCCGTGAGTCGACAAAATCCGGTACCAGACAAGCAAGGTTAAACCTAAAGTAGGAACGTGATTGGCATTTGGTGTCCGCCGGGACGGTCGGCTTGCGGTATCACACCTACTCTACGAGTATATCTGTGGTCACCATACTCTGTTGACCAACGACTTGTGGGATAGGTTGTCATCGAGTGAGTGACAGCTCTGTTATTGCCTGTGTTTATGGTCATCGGTCACTGCTTACTGCTTAACATCAGCAAACGGTGTGGTTGCTTACCACTATAGAATGTAGTATAATAAATATTCGCTTGAGTTACATATATATATTGAGTTACATATACATATATGTTCGTACGTATATTCTCTCCTTTCTTACTTTCGTCTCCGGAATAGGCATAGATTGCCATACCGCTCCGCCGCCGTCGGGCATCCAGCGGGACGGTAATGTCGGTCCCGAACCGACTAAAACCGCGTGCCGCCTCGGGTCTCAAATATTGGTGTGGATGCAAACTCGATAGGTAACATACGAGTGGATACATATTCGTATTAAGTGAGTAAAGCCTTGACCTGATCGCCACCACGGACGCGAGCTGACGAGCTGAACGCGCCAAGGCTTGGTTGATAAAAGAGGCATCATGATTCATGATTCACAACATTAATGATACGAATAGGCACCGCTAAGCATCAGGTGGACCGTGAGACTAGATGCAACTTTATAGTATATATGAAAAGTGGTTATCGATATGTCGAGAGACACACCCGAAAGTGCTAAACACTCCTAGTGCTTGAAGCTTACATCAGCTACACTAACTGTTCATAATGGGCAGTTGTGTGCCAGTTTAGTCGCATAAAAAATCTCAATGATGGATTTAGCTATAGTTCTTGTTTTCTCCTTATAATTATTGTTAATACTGTAACTGTTTTAAACTTATTACACTCACTTAGTGAGGTCTGTTACTCTCCCGAGTAGGCGGTACTTAGATTAGTTATGTGACTCACGCGCAATGTGTTTTGTTGTCTCATTACGTGTACCTGCTCACAATCGGTAAATGACAACCTTAACACGTGAACGGGGACCGTTGTCAGAGGAAAAAGAACTCCTGCGTAGTGATTAAAGACTGCAGCTACTTATTTGCTATGTAAGATGTAGTCTTAAGCAAAATGCTGAAGAATTACTCTCAATTACAGCTTTTCATGTACTATTTGAACTTTTTCGAGAAGTAATTGCTAATATATAGGTACGTAGAGTTTAAGTAGGTACGTATATACTGAGTGCTTCTTTCAGATAAGAATTCTCGCTAGGAGGCACCTTGCAGATAGCCCTTTTTTTTCACAAAAATCCCCGCGGATACCCGAACCGGTGCCGGTGGAGGAGAAAGTACCAGTCTCGCATTGAACATCTACTCTTAAGTCTAATATCTCACATAATGGTAACAATGCCCAAGGCCCTTTTTTTCATAATTCTATTTACTATCCATTGCTTTCCTTTGCAAGTGACAATCCACTAGTGTCACTTCTGGTATAGATAGACCCACAGCTAAATAGATATTCTAATTTAAATAAATGCTGGAACATAATAAATTGTATGCTAAAATTACCATCGTCATGGATCATATAACGTACCTACTGCTACTCGATATTTTAACACGAAGTTCGCCCACCACTCCGTCATTTACACCGGAGAAATGTAATCAAAACCAATCAGTCTACTTGTTTGTAAATGTTAATTTTCCGTACACAAAGCAAACAAATGAAAGCTAATTGATATTTCTCCTTGACACGTTTTCTAACAGTACACGCGGTTGCCGTACCGAATTTCATGTCACACTGGTAGTTAATCATGAGAAAATGCTATTTTTTCAACGAAAACAATGTTATAAAACACCGTAATACGTATTTAAAACATACGTAACTAAGGTAAGAGACACTGCGTTTATAGTGCAAATAACAATTTTTTTTTTCATAATATCAAATAATTATATCGAAATTTTGTTAAAATTAGGAAGTGTATAGGAAATATCTCCGTTAAGATCTTCGGGGCCAAGAGAACTTCACTTGCAAGAGTACGCTTGGTGATTGATGGACGAGGTTCTGGTACTGGCATCCCTCCCGGGGTTCGAAGGTCACCGGCAGTCGCTTCTGCACCAATACGAAAATATTAGGAGGGGACAATGTAGTCTAAGTCCGTTTGTTCGCCAGCCATACCTTGGTAATGTTCATTTTTAACATAGCAACACAGAAAAATAAATAATTCCTATGTAGTTCACGCTCGTTCGCGCTTGAATGTAATCAAATCCATTACTGACAGTCCTACAAATATTTCAAACAAACATAAAATATATGCTAATACTTATTGCAGTGTAGGGCACAGGCCGGGTCGATCCGGCCAAGGATAACGTTGGAGAAGGGACGTTGAGTAACATTCCACTGGTTTCTGTGGGCATTTAATACGAATATTAACAAGAGTACTGTTTTAGATTTGACATTCATTATTTAATTACGTGGGCAAAATTGCTATATTTCTGTCGAACATATATCAGGCCCTAGACAAGCGGCAATGACATACGTTAATGACTGTCATAAACGTCAAAATACCTGTCAATTCCATATATTCATCATTCTATTCTATACTAGGGGCGGGTGCAGTTTTATAATCGAACTAGAGTCAGAGATACTTAAAATTTGATCGCATACTTCAACTGACAGTTTATAACGACAATAAGTATTTGAATAGGTATGAAAATACATTTTTTGTTTATTGAATTGTCAAGGTGAGCTTGATATCAGCGTACTTATTATGCAAATCCTAACTAGGAGATACGATTTGAATTATTTCCTTATTTAGACGACTTTAAGGTTACGGTATGTAGTATACAATACAATATTGTATTATATAATGTTAGTGTATAGTGTAGATAGCAACAAAACTTGAGTTTGAAAAAAGGTAGGTATATAAATCTTTCTCAATGTACAGCTTCATCTTTTATTATTACGCCATCTCTTCGAAGCTAACGTGTTTCCATAAGTAAACATCTATGAAGATAGTTTATATCTTACGTAACGGCTGGAGTCGTAAAACCAGAAGCACCTAAATACTATTACGCATTCATATACTGGTAGTAAAATCCTGTTTATACTTTTAATAGAACTTGGATACGAATCTAAGAACGACTAGAAATTTGATTGTTTTAAAACAGCACGATGAAATGATTAAAATATAGCATTGCCCATATAACTAACAAAGTGTGAAAAATTATTGAAATGCCTACGTATTTTCATGTCCATTTCTATCTTCAAATGGGTGCATAGCCACACAGCATGGCAGGTAATGTATCGCGGTGCGGTCACGTTCTAAATAACCCACTTGTATTATATTTCACAGTGTTTGTGTCACGAATCGTGACAAAGCTTCTGTGTCTGTATCATCGTTCACATTGTGCAACCCGATGTGCTGAGCAGAGCCGTGTGTCTGTTCACAGGGGCACGATTACCCAACCAGTTTAAGTTGCACTCGATTTCCTAACGATGCGCCATGAGGTTTTTGCCTAGCAACTTCGACTTGCTAGATTTATAAAACCGCATAGTGAAAGTGTTCTTCGCTTATGAAACATTCGCGCAGCGTCGTGCGAGGAGTCATCAACTCACGTCACGTTTTATCAAACTGTTCATCCTTCGAAGCGTGCTCGTAGTATTTCACCGTATACGCTATTTGGCAGCGGTGAAATTGGTATGCGTTGGGTTGGACTGCAAAAGGGGACATCTGATGAGGCAGGCGCACCGGAGCGCATATCCTGTGACATGCCCGTCCACATAACTTAAATGCATTAATGTTATTTGCACGCTCTAACTACGAAGGCTAGAGAGTAGAGACAAATTCGTTTAAGAGTACTTTCCATAACTTGCTGAAGCATTTTACTTATCGCTTGTCGTCGTTTGTTCCGTAACTAATAAATTTTCGCCTCACGTCTGCAGTGCTGGCATTTGCACCAAAAGTAGATTGATTAATTTCCGTTTACTCTCCGGTTGCGAACGAATTTGCTCTCGTACCTGCCGCCCTGACTTTATGATGAAAAATGATGTGTTTTCGCGCCGTCGAATTTCTGAATTTCATTAAGAAGAACAGATCATTATTATACTTAAATGGCATTATAGTGTCTTCAGTTTGAAGGTTTTTAGAAGGGTGTTACCACAGCGGAAGGTTGCTATAAATTACTTGTGACATTATTATTGTTTCGTAGGTCCTCGTTTGATACATACTTGTTAGATATTATATAATTTGTAACGTGCCCTCGATGAAATCAAATTACTCCTGCCTCGTAACAAATTATTATCAAGGAGATCATTAGTCTAATATTTTGGACTAAAACAATAATGTCATTATAATTAACCTTGTTATACATAGGTATAATCAGCGTCACAAATAGATGATCATTTTCAGATTTTCAAGATTAGTTTTTGAGCAAAGTAATTTATATTTCTTAATGAAAATGCTATTTAACTACTCAGTAGGCTCTAGGAATTCTTATTTTAGAATGTTGATTAAAATATAATTAACCGTTTTTAATTCTAAGTTAATACTTTTGTACTATCATATATTTTACACACCTAAATTAACTGAACGTACCTATGTTGAAATTCAAATTTTCTAAAGAAATGAACTAATTACCATAATTTTTCCCTGACACATGGTCGTTTGTTTCTGTATAATGTATAAAAAATCCCACTTAAAAATCGGGCTTGTTGCCAAAATATAATGGCCACGATACTGTCTCTTATTAGGATGCCGCTTTGCTTTGGCTTCGTCCATATTGTAAAAAAAGAAATCCGCAAAATGGCGTGGGCAGGGAGTTTTGAGTAGAATCTTGTTATAAATAGCTTGCGATAGTTCGCTGACCTATTTAAATGAGATAACTCTTTAAAAGAATTCTTTTCGTGTGTTAATAAATGTGTATTTTATACGATTTCCGGCTGCAATAATTCGTAAATATAACTAAATATACGATCGTGAACAGCTGTTCTGGAAGCTCTTGGCTTGCACTATAACAATCCTTACTTCTTAGTTCTTCAATTTTTGCTTCAACGTAATAGTACCTTGTACAAGCGTATTATATGCTAAATGATATACGTACACGTCACGCAAGTATCCGGTCAGACACAATGCAGGGAGGGACGCTCAAAGTCAGGCAGTCCGCAGTCATGCCCGAAAATAATTAGGGCGGTGCACCGAGGCACAGGCGCATAACATTGAATCAGCACTGCGCGGGCGCACCTCCAACAGAATGCCACCAAACGGTCAACCAACTGTATAACAATATGTTGTTACAGACTGCTCTTTAGGATAGCGACATTCCATTTTCAATTATGCATATCACTCATAATCTAAACTAGCTATTTAAAGTGTTTACTCATTGCTTATTAAAATTATTTTCCGCCCCGGAGGAGCTGCCGACAAGGTTATGATATAAAATCGGTTGCGTCCAAACGAGTTTCAACTCTAACTGTATAAAATTGCATTTCTGCTTGATCCTTGACACGTGGTTTAAATAAATATGACATTTTATGTGAGCTATAAAAAAATTATATTAGTATTATATTGTGTTTCAACCTCTGTAAAGGAAAACGATATTTATTGCCATGTTTTGATAGAACAAATATTGCCATTTCGAATATAAACATAAAACAAAATTGAATTTTTCGATATGTCGATATTCTCGTACAGATAAATTCTACCACCCACACTTGTCGCTCGTATGGATCTAAGTCTTATCTGATGTTATAGCGTTTCAAAGGCACACATAAAGGACCGGCCAGTTCGTCCTACGCGTCACATATCACAGATGGCATCTACCGATTGTTACCTTTCTAACTCCTCATTATTACTTTGAGATTTGTGCTCGGCTGCTGTTTCTCTCAATTCACTTTATCTTGTTAATTGGAGAGCAACACTGTCGCTGCCTGCTCCACTTCTGCCCATTGTTCGAGGCACTATACTTTCTAAACTAATCTCTACTTCATATCTAGTTTTAATGACGCATGGTCTGAGCTCATAAGCCTAACTCTTAAGCTGTGTGTCATATCGTATGTGAATGCTTTAAGTACTTTTTGATTGGCACACTCATATAAAAATTCTGGTTTATTTTTACCAGGCACGTGCAGTAACTCACACAGATTTCTTAAACTTCTTCCTCATTTATATTACTTTTAGATACGTAATGTTGCTAAGATTTTATGTATTTAGCTTCTTTGACAAAATATATGGTTCATTTACGCAAACATTGTAAAATTTTCTGTATTATATTAATAAAAACACCATCCGCATGTTTGTGATCGTACAACTCGAAAAGTAATCGATGCATTAACTTGCAATTTTAAGACGTCCGAGTCTATATACGGTCTTCTGATTGCGATAAAATTGTTAATTTATTGGTTGCAATATGCACGTATTATTTACACACGGTTATAGGCATAGCACAATTACTGAACTCTAGTAAGTGGCGTGCAGCGCATCAGGTTAAAAATATTATTTACGAATTTTTCTCGTGCAAAGCCGAGACGAATCAGCTAGTACATAAATTAATGATAATCGTATTACGCTGCGTCAGTTGCGTGTAAAGCAAAATCATGGACTTTCGACTTTGCAACACAGAATTCTTCGCTATTGACCTTAATTTGAACGCTGATTAAATTAGGGGCGAGTTCTGCGATGCGTTTGTTATCTAGCCATGTCTGGGTGAGTGGGTGTGCACGAAATATCTCTAGCATAATTACGATCTCGACTAAGCTCTAATTCGTGAGTCACGGCCGAGTGAAATGGCACGCGGGCCATGATCGCGCCGCTGGTTCTTTCAATTACTCTGCGTGATGTGAATTGAAAATATATTATACTAGAAGACAAATTTGTCGTCGGCTCGTAACTGATTCACGAGCTTTCACCTTCTATCACAATATTGACACAATGTTTATTGATAGAGATAAATCACATTCAATCATTGTTGAGATCGTATGAATTTGAAAATTTGTTATGGGATTGACATGAAAAATGCGTTGCGAATTTCACTTATCATATACGGCTGAATTTTCTGAAGTGATAGGAAATATTTTTACTAACACCCATTTTGCATCATCTGTTTTTCAGGCCCACGTACCTAACGCACGTCCTGCTTTTAGTTTGGTTTGCCTATACAGCTTTCATTGGAACTACTACCATCTTCTATTTGACCTTCTAACCCCGAGCCCAAGACGGTAACCTACATCAGAGCCTTGTCAGGCAGCTTGCGGGTACGGTTAGCTAACACCCTGGAGATCTTGGTGGAGCCTCAGAACACCCGTGATATGACTAAGTGTATTTTCTCTTAAATTAACACACCGTGATCTATACAGTCAATGCCTATAGACTTCTTTCTGTTTACGTGTTCAAATTTCTATTTGCTCCTCACACCGCGCCGTGAGTATATTCGGTTTATTTAGCAACACGAGTTAACTGCGATGATGCAAGAAGTTTATTGGCTATGTTAACAACTGACCATCAGGAAGCTCGTATATTTGTTTAACTAGTTAGTAGCATAAAAATTACGAACCGAGTTATTTGCCTCAATTAAGCGTGAGTTTACGTCAGCAAATAGATTGATTGAATTCGAAAGGTTATTTCGAGACCGACGGCGACGAAGTCTGCCGCCTGAAGTCGTCATATAAAGTTATAATCCCGCAGTTTTCTCATGGGATGTCACATGTCTGGGATAAATGCTATTTAATTTAATTGTCGCTCAAAATCGTCCTGTAACAAACATATAAATTCACTGTACAAATTTTCGCGTTTACAATTTTTTTTGAGCTTTACTAGGCACCTACGCAAAGCTGTTAAAGTCTACAATTTGCCCAACCCGGTAATCGAAGTCGGGACCTCGTGGACAGGAGTCACAATAGCTACAGTTCCGCCATCGATTCATTCGAAAAAAAAAAAACAAGAATTGAATGAATGAGCAACAAAAAAATTCATTCCATTTGCATTTAGGCTTAGTCTAAAAAATCTAAAAGATGAAGCTGTAAATTGTGTCACCAACTTCAACAACTAGACAGTTTTCACCGAGGCAAACCTAACGCGTTCCTACTTTCGTATCTAGGACGACAAGAACCTTCAGGTCGCAACCCTTATCTATAATCATGCAGATCTTATTACAATCACTCCAAGTCCTAGACTGACTGATGAATGCCGGCAGACAGCATTGAAATTAGCGTATAGTATACCGATAAATACACAATCATTATATTGTCACAAGCAGCCCACGGGTGTGGGTTGACTAGTACCGGAGCCACGCTGTCTAAACTGGGACGCATCGACGTACGTAATCCTATTATGAGCTCGTTAACGTAATCCCACCTGGACCTTAATACTACGCCCGTGTTTCTAACTATCCCGCAATATTTAATATGGCCTGGCCTGCCCCGGCTTTCTGGAAACAGTGGCGCACGCGTTGTTTCAGTCTACCTATCATATTATGTATGTAATCGCATTATCTTCTAAATGAGGCTAATTATGCCATTAAATATTTCTTCGTTTACTTCGCTAGCTACTTATAACTTTACTAACCAAAATAAAGCGAAGAAATTACGACAAAATTGTGTGTTGATTGTGAAAAAGTGATTTATTAATAGCCAGGAAACATAAATAATACGCGGCAAAGCACACGAAAGGAAACTTATAGTGGGAACAAAAGCGTGCACATCATATAAAGAACTGTTTATTTTTTGGTTATTCACCAACTTTAAGCGATAACCATACGGCTATAATATTTATGATGGGATAATTTTGTATAGTAATTTAATTTACTGCCCTAAAAGTAATTACGCTGCTGTTTTGAAGAAAGTAATTAACGCTGTTAAAGAATAAGCATATTATTAAAACATACTTTGAACTCTTTTCAACTTATTATTGACCACAGTAAAAAGGATGACCATAAAATTTATGCTACCAGGAACACGGTACTGAAAATTATACATCGTAAAATATTTGTTATTTCCGCACCATATTTATGTATCCGTAGAAAAATATTCTTAATAGTTAAAATATGTAACTAACCAATCTCAGTTGATCTATCATAGTTAAAAAACATATCTGAATTAATTCGAGGTTGAATGCCATAAGACACAGCCTAATATGCTAACCGTCATGCAATTTAACTTTAAACACACAGTTTGAGCGCTCATTACATGACAACGAAAGACGATACTCGTAGGTCACATTATATTCAGAATTCCTACGGTATTAGATATCGCAAATTCTAGGTATATGTACACATACCTACCTACTCTCATTACAATTGCCTTTTTTAACGTCTAAGCTGCAGCAGCAGTAGCTGGCTTTGCAGAAAGTAACGAATGTACAAAATAAATAAATCATAGAACTTGGATCCCAAGTTACAATTTTACTAGACTCTAGCTAGAAGAACTACGAGTACTACCACAGTTAATGAGTTGTGTAAAAATAAGCTTGTAGTACAAGGAAGCACTTAGGCTTCCTTGTACTACCTAACAATTTCAAATCCTCTTTGTTAATGTATTTTTTATTGGCACTAAGTTTCACTGAATCATCCATTATGAGTTACCTATTAATAAATGCATCGTCTAACTTCTCGACACGCAACTTATGATCAATAAGACAATAGTTATTGCCTACTGTCCAACATTATATAAACAGTTCGTGCTTTGTTTTGCTGAGTCATAAATTATGATAGATGACCGACAGTGCTCCGCCCTTGATTCCGCGTCGTAAAATAATAACGACAAATTATACCATTATTACATTTGACGTGTAACATTAATGTTGGTATATTAGACCATGACATAATGGTGAAATGGCGCTGACTTATTCGATTTGAGTGCTTTGCTCACTCAGTTGAACACGTTCATCGATCAAATTTGCATTCGTAGACAGCACCAGGAAAGTGGAGACGGTGATGTTCTTTGCGAATAATAGTTTAAAGACGGCATGATTACAGAAGAGGGTTATAGATAATATGTTAAAATCTTGTGAATTGAAACTCTAGTTATAGCTACGTTTTCTGGCATCATCATGGTGTATGTTAGGTGTACCTGGGTACTTTTCGTAGATTAAAACGATTAAAACATGTTCTTTCTATTTCTTAATTTTTTATTTTTTGTTAAGAGTATGTGTAATCATCAAAAAAGTAACTGTGTTAACGGTACCAAAGTGAATAAATAATCTTTAAACGACATCTTGAAGAAAAAGAAGCCTTTATATATCAGAATTTTGACCCAGACCTTATCGACATTTTTCTCAATTCTTTATTATATGCTGTGAGATCTATTCAGCTATTTAAACAGTGTAGAATTGAAATAAGTTCCTGGAACTTCTTATAAGTTCAGATTCTACTTTAGATAAAAACAAACAATTTGTTACTAAGTAAAATACGTGTCTCCAAAGACCCAATTCCTTGAGCCAATTGTCGACATTGTGATGCTATGATGCGTGGGTGATTTGATGTCACGATAAGCTACATTTGTTAGAGCTCAAGACAGTTTTCATTACTTGTTCACTTCGTGACCTTTACGACAAGGGTCATTTGTGCGTGTAATGAAGATCGTGCACGTCTTTAGGTACGTATCCGAGACTGGGTGTGTCCTGTCGGTAACTGGATTGTTGTAGATTTTTGACGAGATTGAACTCCTTGCGGAAATATTACGCCTGCGATCTGACCTCTTTGACATTTAAAGCAATGAATTTTCTGTGTCGAGGTAATTTTCTTTATTGGATCGTAATAAATTGGTCTTGTTCTGACAAAAAATCCTATTACGATCCCACGCGACCTTTAATTTATCAATATAATTGTAGTAAATGCGTATGTCTAGTATAAAGATGGAGTCATTATCCGACTACGAGTTGACCTTATCCCATTATGTTTAGGCTGTATTACTGTTTCAATAGTTAAGAATTTCGTTATTGGGTAAAATATGAGAAATATATTAGTAAATTAATGTCAAGTAGATAACTGTTTGAGAGTTGACAAATTGAGAGAGTTGTAGAAGATCATTAGATGCAGGCAAGATCTGATGGGAGTCCTGGGACATCCTTCCGAGGGCTTACCCGGGGCTCCCAACCATAGGCTGCTGGGTGTTACTGTGGGGGTTTTTAGTCGGTAGGAGTCCGGCATAACATCCATGAAGGATTTTCCCCCACGGTTAAAAAAAAAGGCAAGGCCACTAATCATGGATACTTGATAATGATGGTGATAGTCAGCATGCTCATGATGAATGAGACCTTACGCAACAACCAGTGAATCAATCAAATCAATTTGCGAATTTGGGTGATGACTATATTAACGACTATCGAATTGTCAATAAGCTACCCAGTAGATTTGGTTATGACCATGGTGTTAATGGTGATATGTACTGGGCGGATTATATAGACATAAGCTAAAAATAAATGTAACCTCGTTTCTCGTACAAGTGCACGACTACTCTCCATATGTTATGGGCAAGGCACACGTTGAAGGGCGTCGTCTCATCTCTGAATATATTAAACTTTGTGTAGTATATTACAATTTTATTTAACGAGATATTGAAATTATTACAAAAAAAATATTTTATGTCTTCGACTTTGTACATCTTGGCAAATCGGTATCTTTTATGAAAGAAAGCCAAAAAAACAAGTTTTTGGCTAAAAAAACAATTGCGATTATAGTCTACTAGCTTTTGCCCGCGGCTTCGCCCGCGTGGATGTCGGTTATCGCGACCAAACATACCCTTTCTCAAGGTCTAACCTATCCCTATACCAAATTTCATCAAAATCGGTTCAGTGGTTTAGGCGTGAAAGCGTAACATACAGACAGACAGACGACAGGCAGACTGAGTTACTTTCGCATTTATAATATTAGCACAGTATAACGAGAGATCTTACAGTAGTTCATCGCGTTTGATGTTTGCGGAAATGCCGCCTTTTGCAGTTTTGTCAGGGTTGTCACTTCAGTTTTTATATATAATTTTTCTGTAATATTCTATATATAACTCCTATTCGTTCTCTTTGTTCTGTCAAGGCACATCAACTCACGCTAATTTATATTACTAGGTGATGCCCGCGGCTCCGCTCGCATGGATGTCGGCTATTGCAACTTTTGGTTATATCTCCGGTTCTACTCAACCAATTATAATAATAATAAATATTTCCCAACATTCTACACACAACGCTATCTAGCTAGACCCATGGTAAGCATAGCTTAACTAGCTTGTGTTATGGAATCTAGAATGCGGATAAATATACTTAAATACATTTTTTTTTGTAAATACATACATATTATACATAGAAACACCCAGACCAATGCAAATAGCCATATTCATGCATACAAATATTTGCACTGAGCGGCAATCGAACCCGTGCCACCTGCGTGGCAGTCGCGTTCACTACCGCCACGCCACGGAGGCAAACGTAATATTTTAAGTCTGAGTTTTTGGATTTTGGTTTCGATTTCGATTTCGGTTTCAAATTCGATTTCGTTTTCGATTTCAAATTTCTATTTCGATTCCGACTTGATTTGGATATTGATTCGGGTTCGGGTTCGGGGTTGGATTCGGATTCGAATTCGAATTTCGCTAATCGCCGGGATCGCTAAATTGATGATATATTCTTAAGGAGCCTATCCACGATCAGTTCGCATGCAGTTTCAAATTGTATCGGTCGGCCTGCAGTCCTAAGTCGACAGCGCCCACACACGAAAGCGATTTTGGCCTGGTGGCCATGACTTGCTGTCAGTTTTGCGGCTACACACGATCAGTTGGGAGTCCACAGTTTCCCATCGTATGATTGCCTGCCGGCAATTGTCTGCTATCGGGCTTGACGACCATGTTACCGACGATCAAAGATGGCGGACTTGAAATTTAAAAAAAAAACAAATCTAGGTTTTCGGGGTGATTAATTACGTATAATAAAATCCATTTAGCGATCCAAGATGGCGGACTTGAAATTTCCCACAAAGTCAACATGAGCATCGTTTTGGAGGTTTTCAGAGTTGCTAATTACGAATATATCATCCATCCAGTCATCTGGGATTGCTACATGAATAAAATATTCGTAATCAGCAACCCCGAAAACCTTGAAAACGATACCCATATCGATTTTGGTAAAAATTTCGAGTCCGCCATCTTGAATCGCGAAATGGATGTTATATTCGCAATCAGCGACCCCAAAAACCCGGGAAACGATACCCATATCGATTTTAGTGAAAATTTGGAGTCCGCCATCTTGGATCACCAAATGGATGTTATATTCGCAATCAGCGACCCCAAAAACCCTGAAAACGATACCCATATCGATTTTGGTAAAAATTTCGAGTCCGCCATCTTGAATCGCGAAATGGATGTTATATTCGCAATCAGCGACCCCAAAAACCCGGGGAACGATACCCATATCGATTTTAGTGAAAATTTCGAGTCCGCCATCTTGGATCACCAAATGGATGTTATATTCGCAACAGCGACCCCAAAAACCCTGAAAACGATACCCATATCGATTTTGGTAAAAATTTCGAGTCCGCCATCTTGAATCGCGAAATGGATGTTATATTCGCAATCAGCGACCCCAAAAACCCGGGGAACGATACCCATATCGATTTTAGTGAAAATTTCGAGTCCGCCATCTTGGATCACCAAATGGATGTTATATTCGCAATCAGCGACCCCAAAAACCCTGAAAACGATACCCATATCGATTTTGGTAAAAATTTCGAGTCCGCCATCTTGGATCGCGAAATGGATGTTATATTCGCAATCAGCGACCCCAAAAACCCTGAAAACGATCCCCATATCGGTTTTTGTGAAAATTTCGTGTCCGCCATCTTGGATAGCTAAATATAGAAAACGAAAAAAAAATACAATTTTAACAAACAAAACGAGCCTTGAAAAAAAAATCACGTGATTAGTGTGATTACAAAAATGAGACAGCCCTGAATCCTTAGTACCGAGTAAAATGTATGGGCGTACCGAGTAATACCCCGTCCTCCACCACCCCTCTCCCCCCGCACGATTGCTCTGTCTAGACGGCTTCGTTGACCGACTGTATGTAGTATGAATCGTTAGACTGTGATATTAGTATGGATATAGACTATAATCGCATAAAGTTTCGCCACATCTGCCTGTGTGGATGAAGTGTCCCCTAAAAAGCATTAATCTTTGCCACGCTTAGTAATCGATTAATATAGGGAAAAAAAGGAAATAAAGATAGAAAATGAAGGAAAAGATTTGGATAGTTAGCTTACGAGGTAATTGCTTTAATATTTCATTCAAAAGCTTAATAGTGCATCTATCCATACGCTCACACCTATTTCCCTCCGGGGTAGGCAGAGACAACAGTCCGACAATTTGACTCTATCCTTATATACTTCACGAAAAAAAAAATCTTTTCAGAAGTACTTCTGAACTGACTTTTTTCAAAATGTGTGTACTGCGAGGTCGAACTCCGGTTGGTCTAATAAATAAGCACACTATTTAGTTAAACTTTTATCTTTAACAATAAAATCTTTAAAAGTAAAAGCAAATTATCCATAATACTTCATCGAGATAAGTATCAGTTTTTCCTAGTTAAATTTATAACAATAATATATTTTTTATACATTAAAGGATACAAAAAGCTCGAGTATATAAATAAATTTTATTAACTAAGTAATCGATGATCTGATCACCCACTGTGAGCATATTTCAATAATGTACAGGTACATAGAAAAAAAAAAACACTGCGCTGGAGAAGAGCCATGTGCATAGCTGTAATATTTATGGTAATCAAGTACTTAATTTTAATAATATAACTTTCTGTGAGTCTGTCTGTGTCTTGAGATTTTATAGATAAAACGGGTTGCTTACCTCGAAATAATGGATTTTAAATGATTATACTTATATTATTTGAGACACCACCTATTACATTGGGACCTAAACATAAACTGGCGAAATGTATACAGGCGTGAGTTTATGTTTTTTATGTTTTTTTTTTATTTGAGACAATAACTGTAAGGAAATTAAATAAGATTTTATTCGTTTTGATTTTCTGATTCAGTGACGAGTGCGTACGTAGAAACTTGAACACATTTCGCGTAAATATTTCGCATCGTGCTCGCTTTTCTATGCTTGTAAAGTTAGGTAAAGCCTGACCGTTTTCTTTATTACCTAGCCTTTTCCAACAGGCTCTTTTATAATAATTACGATCCAGACATGAAATGTGAATTCATCATGCTGTCATTTTAATAATATTATTAACTCATACTTATGACAGGATATTTAAAACGAAAGTCAGATCAGATGGCAGTCATTCCACGGAAAATTTTGAAGTTCAGCCAAATCCACAGCGAGACTGGTAAAAGCGGACCCCAGACTCCGAGCTTCAGATGCGACTAGGATTACCGCTGAGATGAGCAATATTCAAAACGAAAAGAGACAAATATAGATTTTTCAATCCAGCTTCAATTTCCTTTGCCATGATTATGAAGTATCAAACCGTTCAAACTATATCATTCCCGTATTGGACTACTACCACATCCAGAAACATTAGATCTGTGAGAAACCGCGTTTCAAAGTCCCATTGAAATTGTTTAATGACCCGCGTAACTTGAATGCCGGGACTAAGTAATGAGGGGACGTGAACGCTCCCAAATGGTTCGCTACAGGACATTCGGTTCGATGTTCCATTTCCGTAACTACCAACAAAAGGGGACCCCGGACCGCATAAGTCATAAATATACAGGTTGTTCATTATGTTTAAGAAGTCATTGTTAGTATACCTATATTATGAATCTAGGGTTACCAGAAGCCAATATTCGTGGCTATGTACTCACTATATCTCTGAAGTCATCCAGAAGAGTAGTAATGCCTATATTAATTTTTTTCAAGTTGTTCAAAGGTTTTACAACAACATGCTTTGCGAAATCCGTGCAGCTACTGCAATCATCTAATAGTAAAACTGACTATATAAACTTTTATCGCGGTAATGGTATAGGTATTACTATAAATGTAGGTACATACTTTTAAATTACGTCTAGAAATTCAAGGTTACTAATATACTGTCCAGAAATCGTGAATGCTCTAACCTCACCTCCAGGCCGGTCGGTGCACTTGACTAGTGATGAACAAGTCTGGTGTAATATATAAAAGTCTGGTACAATCTTCCTTTTCGGGGTTGAACGAGAAGGAGAAGGAGGGAGAGAGCACCGTGGGCTGCATTCAAGCCTTTTATGCAAGCGGAATGAGCGCCAGGATGGTTATGGTGACTGTATGGGAATCCTACTAGGATAACATCACAGCTAGCGCATCACTGCTCATATTGCGCATAAAGCAAATTACCTGCTTCACCAACATAAGGCAAAATAATATGCAAGTGCCAGGTGGCCCAGTTGAGCGCCCTAAATTCGAACCGACAATCCCCTTATATGACAAACTATGTACACAACACACATACTGGTATAGAAATCTTATCTTATCCAAATATAATATTATCAACGTGGTGTTTTGTTGTATGCATCTTTTGATTATGAAATATCAAAATGGAAAAGTATTAGTACCTACTCAAAATGGAGAGGTTGTCAATCTACGGCCCCTTGCAGCTCGTAACTGTATTGTCAACATTAATGACGCATTTACTATAATATGCAAAGTGATCTACTGGGAATAGGGATAATGTGCGATAACAATATTGATATTTATTTATCGATACCTATTTATCAGACATCGATATTATCGAACACATAGATATTATCAATATTTGACTTTTAAAAGTTTACGCCCATTATTATCTGCTATAACATAATTTGGACTATTTACATGCACCTTTTAAAGTTGGCGCCTTGTGAAAGTTAAAAAAAATTGGAACACGTGTTGCAAATGTGCCCAACGAATAAAATGACATGAATAAACGTCAAAACTATCGATAATATCGAATGGATGTGGGCATAACGTGGATAATTCTGCTCAAGTATCTTTGCGACTCTATAGTACAGTAAGCTTCAGAGAAAAGGAACCCCCCTTGAGGATAAAACCATTATCAAGGGGGGTTCCTTTTCTCTGAAGCTTACTGTACAATAGTGAATTAGTAATTCGGTGTGCCTAATTTAGAGCCAGAAAAGATTTTTATGACGCTCACATATATGTCAGCCTACTTGATTGGATATTACTGGATAGGAAATAGGAATATACTTTACCTAGTAATACACAATAGTTCTATTTTAACTTACTGTCAATACCTAAAATATTTTCCAAAAACCTCTTTTAAAAGTCAGAAGTAAGTTAATTTTTGTAGTTAACTCGCATACTTAAGTCAATGGGTGGGTGGCCGATTTAGTAATATTCTGAGCGTTTTGATGCTCCGGGACGCAGTTAAATGGTCATCCCTCGTGTCATATTAATATCTTATTAGAGGCCGTAAAGACGATTTTAAGACCATGAATAACTGAATGTAAATTCGTTAATTATTTGTTATTAGGTTTTAATTGTATTTTATTGTCTCTTAGATATGAAAAACTACTATCATAAAAAATTACTAACGTAGTAACATTGATCGCACATCACGATTTAAGCTCGTAATGAAATATATTGCACATCATCTGAAAATTAGTTACCTATATTGGCATGGCATTATCTTAGAATAAAATATCTACGGATATAACTTATTCATAAGTTATTTAGAGCTGAAAATTTAAATCATGCGAACCAAACAAAAAGAATACTATAAATACCCCAGACAATATAGGTAGATCAAACGATAAACAAGAAATATGTGGCATCTATAAACTAGCTAGAACTGCTAATAAACGTCTTTGTAAGAATGGAACTGAGTAATGGACGACTGAAACGTACTGTGTTTATCTCTTCTATAACCTAAATAGCGGCATACATCCCACGTGACATTTACAATAATATAAAGGAAGCCATTCATAGTAACATTACCGTAAAATACATGATTTCATCGCTGACATGGCTTGGAACAAATATCTAAAACTATTAACTAATTTGTATATTGAAAGCACCATGACGAACAGTGTCGTCTGATCACTCTGTTCTCTCATAGAATATAGTAATTACCGACCTTATTGTGTTGATTATAAGGTTTGTATTATCGTCAAGATGGTCTTCGGTGGGAATACTGGACAACATGTTTCCATGTAATCGATAATGTGAATCTTTTGATGCTTTACTAAGTATGATATAATGATTGTAGCTATGAAAACAATAGATTAGTATCAGAATATGAATATTTATAGAGTTTCTTATGGACTTAAAATGATAGACTTGAAAAATAATGTACTTACATCGATCTGAAAATTATGAAATTACCAATATGATGAAGCTAATCAGCACAATTAAAAACAAGTATCAAACAAATTAGTGTCACAGTTAGTGTTTTTTTTTGAGCTCGGTGCCAGCAAAACCACCAAAATTTTAAAATGTATAAAGACGAAATATTACCACCAACCTTGAATTTCCTCCAACCTCCAAAAATTGTTTAACCTATGTTACTCTAGCATTATGTACTTCGTATTATTACTTTCTATTCAGTTTATAATAATAATGACTGTGTTGTCACATTATTATTAAAAAACCGTTGCGTTACAAAACTCGCAGCATCTGTCCCTTCTATCGCAATAGTTTCCCCTATCATATCGAGCGCTAATAACCTATTCGGCAAACTGTGGGTGCCTTTTATGTCTCACTTCCGCTTTACCCTCCAGGGAACCCCTTTATATTGAGTACTTAGGTGACTGATATTTATTCAACACAGCATCCTTCCTTATCCTTTCGTATTGGACATCTTTGCCAATCCGTTAGAGCGCTTGTGACCGAAGGAACATTTATTCAAGACTTGGAAGTCTTATCTTTTAAATAACATTGAAAATTCTTCTTACAACATTAAATGCATCACCTAGATAAATTCTCTGAAGAGCAGACAAGACATGTAGCACTTACATGTAGTGTAGGTACAGTCGGTATAAGATCGATCTTAATGAATAAAGTGCTCAAAATTATCTTAATGCCTTGGTTTACACCCTTTTCTGTTGACGGATTTTTCTTATATTTAGTTCACGACACACCTTTTTTTACAATAATACAATTTAGTTAAATTGTATAAATCAGTTTTATTTGCTCTTGATACTTTTGTTTTAAGATCATGTTGAGTCTTTGTAGTTAAGATATTTCTGACGCTGACTGTACATATTGTCTCTATATCAATGCAAGTTTGTGCTCATTTGATAATAACTGTCTGACAAAAATGGTCCCAACTACAATATCATATTACAGTTTTACTAATATCTAATTCATAATTTAATAGGTCTATTGAAATGTTCGCAGGTATTAATTTACAATTAGATTTGCTTATAGTGTATAATCGATTACTACCGCTGATGGCAACATAATCTGTCATTAATACACTATTCATAGGATGTCCGTAACATTGAATATTGATTTGTATAGATCTTGAATAGGATTCAACTATTGTGTTGGTATGCATATGTAATGTTAATTTATGTAGACTGTATAGCTATATTTAATTATTCTGTTTAAGGGAAGGTTCATATCTGACGGAACATGCGTCGCGTATTATAGACGCTGTACGCTCGACGCACTAACGTAGTATCGGCTGAGTGTGAACGGTCAAGTGTTTTTCTATACATTTGTCTGTTCTGGCGTTACGCAACCGACAATACGCGACGCATGTTCCGTCAGATACGAACCTTCCCTAATACATTACCTCTAGACACACACATTCGTAATGTCTATCTTTGTTTACTATAAACACACCTATAACCCTTATTCCTATCTTTATTTATCTTTAATTCAAACCCAAAAGAATATGTAAACTCACTGCCAATCATCTAAAATCATGTGCTTACCGACGATATTATTATCTTTCCTTGGGTCTCGTTACAAACTCACAAAAGCAGACCCTAGCTGCTGTTTTTTCCACAGTGAACAACCAAATCTATAAAAACGTTCCCGGTTGACGACAATGCTTCTATTACGTGGAATCTAAAAATTGGTGAAACATAGCTGCTATGTCTTTAGGGGTACATCCCACTAATATTATAAACACTAAAGTTTATAAGTATGGATGGATGGATGAATGTTTGTTACTTTTTCACGTCTAAACGGCTGGAGCGATTTCACTAAAATATGGTACGGAGTTAGCTGATACCCTGGG
This sequence comes from Eilema sororculum, assembly GCA_914829495.1. Classification (NCBI taxonomy): domain Eukaryota; kingdom Metazoa; phylum Arthropoda; class Insecta; order Lepidoptera; family Erebidae; genus Eilema; species Eilema sororculum. The sequence goes on along the minus strand of OU618545.1, from coordinate 5,050,189 downwards.
TCACAGTAACCAGCCGCGGGCAAAACCTGGTATTATATACAGGTGTGCATACTTGTATAATGATAACGAATCAAGCCATTTAAATACCCGTTGTACCACTATATTTGTTGAATGCGTGGGTTGAGTATGCTGTTGTAGTATAGCCCTTACGCTTACGACCTCAAACGTTATTTAGGGTGCTCAACTTCCTTCCCCTTTATAAGTAAACAAAGAAAAAAAACCGTTAAAATTTAAAAATTGTACTGTATATTTTTTCTCTTTAAATTTTTGTGTTCCAACTTATTGACTAGATTATAAATTACGTTACTTATTTCATAATTATTCACTATCCGAAGCGTTTTGTATTTTAATAACTGTTCCATCTTCAAGTATATGTTTCTCTGCTACGTCATCTATAATAGTAAACTTTTCAAAGCATGACGTGTTTTCGTAAAAGTTCTGATCTGCTTTAAATATTATATCGCATATTGCTTGCTGCACGGCGTTTTTAGTCATGTCAGAATATTTCTTCATTTTGGTACCTATGAATGATGTGAAAGATTTGATTTCCTCGTCTCTTTCTAAGGTGGTTTGACTAGGACCCGGTATTGGTTGAGTATGTGGAACTTCAGGTTCTTCTCGTTCTGTGTGAGATACTTTTTGTGTACATTCACTTGTAAGAGGTATCTTAAGTCTAGCTCTTTTTGCTGATGGGCTAAAGTGAAGTGGGTCAGAGTGATGACTTAGTAAAGTATAGTTGAGAGAGGAAGAATCCCCATCATCTTCGTCTATTTCTTCTAAATCCTGAAATTAATAGATAATATTAAATTATAAATGCGAAAGTAACTCTGTCTGTCTGTATGTTACGCTTTCACACCTAAACCACTGAACCGATTTTGATGAAATTTGGTAAAGTGGTAGATTACGCCATGAGAAAGGACATAGGCTATGTTTGGTCGCGATAACCGACATCCACGCGGGCGGAGCCGCGGACAAAAGCTAGTATTCTATAATTGGCAGGAAGATGGTATAAATACTTACTGCTTGTCGCTTTCTTTCAGATTCTTTGTCCAACAAAAATGCCATTTCCTTAAAAGCAAACCAAGTACTTTTATATGCCTGATGAGATACATCTGTGGAAAAAAATGTAGGTATAGGTATTTTAAATAATATAAACACAGTAATAAAATGTCTTCATCTTAGCGTTAATCCCAGTCGCATCCGAGGCGGAGGCCCGCTTTACTAGTCTAACCGCAGATTTGGCTGATCATTGATATTTTCTGTGAAGCTACTGCCATCTGACCTCCACAACCCAAAGGTAATATCAAAGCATTGCAGCTAGACCATTTGTTAGACTTTTTTTAAGGCTCCAACTACCCGTAACGACTGTCATAAGTGTTCGTATCGGGATCGAACGGCTTAACGTGCTCAACTGCTCTTCGAGGCACGAACAGACCAATGCAAATACCCATATTCACGCATACAAATATTTGCACTTAGCGGGGATCAAACTTGCGCCTCCTGCGTAGCGACCGCGTTCACTACCGCTACGCCACAGAGGCTTTCGAGTAATAAAATTATAATACAATACTACGTAATAGCAAATATATATTATACCTTTAGGAGTTCCACCCGTCGAATTCTTTATACCGTGCATAATTTTTGCTTTTTCTCTTCTAAACGACGACATCAAAATAATCATCTTATGTTTGCATTGGTCCGGGTTAATGTTCACTACATCGCCAATTTCGTTCCAAGCTCTCGGCTTTAAATTCTTTTTAAAATATAACGGATCCTTTTGGTCCCATAGTATGGGTCTTGCTCTGTATGCTCGTATCAACTGTAAGCATTTTTCTTCAGTCCACTCATCTAATAATGCCGTAGCCATTTTAAAGCGTGCAACAGAACGCGCGTCGTTTCAAGTTCGGACGAACGCTACACTGACCTCAAAATGGCGTCCCAATCCCAATACGCGGTCGGTCGGGCGTCCGCTGTACAGCTGTCGACGCGTTGCAGTAACAGTGACTTAGTAACTATAGGTGTCTCTTTCGCACAATTTGTTTTCGTTATCAAGAGTGAGTGAAACAGATATACTTAAAGTAGTGTTTATTATATTTTACTAGAATGGTCAACGTACTGTTACTGTAGCGTATGAATATGTATGTGTGGGTGAATGAACATGTGTTTGATACGATGAGTTTTGTGTTTTGCAGCTCGCTGTTTTCGTGACGCGCGTTATTGACACGTGCCATTTTCGCATATTATTATGCACCAGTAGTATGCACCAATAGTACTAAAGTGTAGAATTTGTCTACAGTACATACTACTATATTAACATAATTGTGTGTGTGTAGTAGAGTGTGTATACAGTGGAGATATTAAAAAAAACATGGGTTATGTTACATCAACGACTGTGATCCCATTTTTTGTTTTTATGGAATTCTTAATTTGGTTCATGATGGATTTAAAAACTATGGAAAAGGTGCTGATATTTTTTTATTGAAAAGGTCTTGGTTAACCTTAAAATCTTTACATTCACCTTAACCTTAACATTGATACGGGCGGAACTGCGGGCATCAGCTAGTACAATCGTGATTCCGTTCAAACAATTTAATTAAATAGTGACTGGACTTAACCGTTTACACCAAAACTAAATATTTTGAATGGAACTACTTTCATTTCAAAATCCTGGTTCAATAAAGAAATCTTTATAAAGTGCTGATGTTTTTACCTACTGCGCTGTTCTAAGTCATTACTGCAGTTTATTGAATGAATTTTTACAGCACTAAGTATGCTAATTCGAACTGCAGTTTATGTTTGCTGGTAATGACAGCGTTGTCGTCCGAGGTCAGTGCTTTATAGATCATAAAAATGTCCCTTTCAATGGTCAGTGTTAGCACAAATTTCAAGAAACAACTGATTGTCTTCTTTCTATGTGGGGCATTGGGAAAATATTTTTATTACGCACCTACTAGCTGCACTGGGCCCTGCGACTTTACTCACGAAACTCAGTTCTAGCGCGGAGTACATTGGGTATTAGTAGTTCAAGTAGAATGCCTCGCATGACTACTCCCTAGTAGTGTCGCTCGGCTCTTTTGGCTCGTAGATGTAAATTACCCCTTACCCTTTTAGAACTGGGAATCAAATGTAAAAACAATTTTCAAATCCATACTAATATTACCTACTCGTATTGGGTACCTAATATTATAAAGCTGAAGAGTTTGTTTCTTTGTTTGAATCTGTAGTTCCTGAGATTAATCGCAATCGCTTATCTCAGGAACTACTAATTCGAATTGAAAAATCGCACTAATCTCTGGCACAACTAGTTCTTTTTTCTTGGGCGGAAATCCCCTCGGATACCTCCCCCGCCGGAGCTGGAAAGGGAGGTTATGTCGGACTCGAACCGACTGAGGGTCGTGGTGCTGGGCCGGAGGTGAGGTTGTCTTCGACATATCCCTCGCACCCCGGTTGACCCAGGGCCATCCCTTACGGTCTGGCCCTCCTCGGTGGAACTACTAGTTCGATTAAAAAGACCTTTTTGTCCATTGGCTATAATATATCATCACGGTACTCAAGGTACTGCTGTAATAATAAATGTCAACAATTCTGGCGAATTTCTATACTCGAGCTCGAACGGTGTCAAAATATGTCACGGGCTAAGATAGGGCGGCTCGTCTAGTAGGTAGTTTATGTAGTTCAAGAGAAACAAACTTCTCAACTTTATTAGCATATCTGCTTGAATAGCATAAGTAGACACATAACATCTGATCGTAATTCAGATAGACATGAATATAGTCTTATTCAGCAGCGCAACAACAGCGGTCTGTCATTTGTACCGCGATGCATGCGATTCATGTTATCGGTAAAGTTCTGCTCGCTATGTGAATGCCAAGAGGGTAGATTAGTCATGCGATGCACTCCTACGTTGTCGTTCACACGCGTCGAACACAGATTCACGAAAGATAATAGTCGACAGTAAATACTTCACTAGTAGGTAGTACTTATGCAATATGAGTTATTGTAGACGTTACATTCTAGTATTTACCTTATTGCGTTTAATTAATTTCAATGAAATCAATCAGCCCACCTCAGTCTACTGCTGTGCGCCATTTCGTCCGATCTTTCGCCTTTATCATTAGCTTCACTTGTAGCTAATTATTAGGGTTCGGCAGCACGATTGTTGACGCCATTGGTGTTGCATACGTACATAGGCCACGGTAACCACTTTCCATCACGGGGGTCTAGTGCTTGACTATAACCTAAGTGTCATAAAAAAAAACAAAGTTAACAAGTCCAATTTAACCAACAACTATCTAATATTTAGTTGACGTATCGTTTTTAAATGTAAGCTACTAGCTTTCGCCCGCGGCTCCGTCCGCGTGTATATCGGTTATCGCGACCAAACATAGCCTATGTTTCTTCTCAATGTCTATCTACCATCATACCAAATTTCATCAAAACCGGTTCAGTGGTTTAGGCGTGAAAGCGTAACAGACAGACTGACAGTTACTTTCGCATTTATAATATTAGTATGGATAAAGTGACAGAATATATGGGGTCTAACATCTGTGGGGCACAGGTCAACTTCATCTGCAACCCTACACACTTTCTGAGTATCTATGATTAAAGCTCTGTTGAAGGCTTTCTCTTGGAGTAGGCGGGTCAGACGGCAGTAACTTCCTTTACGGAAGCAATTGCCGTCTGACCAACTGAATCAATAATAGGAAAAGAGAAGGAGTTCAGGCCCGGACTACAAAATGCATTGGATGGAAGCAGAATTAAATCTATAATTTGAATTGAACATAGATAAGGCCTTTACATTTTTGATTTTACTAAGCATGTATAATATCAGCAGCAAGAGTGTGAAACTAATCATAATGAATGCTGTACCTATGCAAATGTATGCAATATTTTTTCTTAATTGTTTGGCATTCTAATTATGATATGGAGAAATTTGAAATTGGAAATAGTTGATAAATGAAAAAAAAATAGATAAATTTGCGCTCGGACGATGATTATTTATGATGAGAAAAGGACTAATTACACTTATTGAAATATATCTTCCATTGAACCAAATCCTGGACAAGTTTAATTACTCGTAATACTGATTAATATTTGTGGGTGTTTTACATCATTTTCTAGATAAAATACTTAATTAGGTATAATAAATAAGAACAAACCGTTACAAGCTATCTCTTTAATGTCAGTGATGTGCTCTGGTATCAGTGTATCGGATACATGCGATGGATATCAATAAAATACTTATATATTTGCTAAATAACTTATTAACGATGAAGCTGTACAATCAGCAACAATACTACTTTTTTATAAAGAATATTAGAACCGAAGTTTCTAATATTCCCTCTAACCCATCCAACTAAGCTAAATTGTTTGTGCTGGGAGTGGGTTCACGTCGGTAGTGTAATTGCCAGGATTCGAACCCGGGACCCCTCGATCGTAAGGCCGACTCCTTAACCATTCATCTAGCGACACTTCAACAAGCTTCACTTTAAAATATATAAGCTTTAAAATTTCAAACTACTCGTGCAATCAAATACCTAAATAAGTAAGTTGTTGCTATTCCATGATTATTGGAATCCTTGAAATATAAAATTACTATTATTTTACAACAAACTTGAATTTGTCTAGCTACTTCAGTTGCCGACTGTATATCCACTCAAGTAGGTATCAATTAAAATATATAAAAAATATATTATATGTCCATTCCGAGATAAGTAGAGTATAAACGCCATGCACGCATTCAACATTTTCTTAGGCTGAGATAATGTCGACCTGTTCAATTAGCACGATTAAACTGTCACAGTAATGTTTTACGTCTTTCAATTACTCATGCAAATGGTTCCGTTTCATGAATATTTATTTTACTGGAACACGGTATTTTTTTAATTGCCGTAGTACAACTAAACCATTTTCTACGTTTTATATGACTTTATTGTGGTTCACGCTTCCTCTGCTTTCGCTATGACAAATACTTTTTGACGTAACTACCCAAGAAAGGAACAAGATCTTTTTAGGATGTAGTCCACTTAGAGCACCCAGCTTAATAGGCACTTGAGCGAATAGCACCTAGCCATGTCAAGATTTTTGACAGGTTCTATTCGTGGATACTAATATATTTTTACAACATTGCCTACGAAGAGCACCTAGGCCAGTGCTGGGATGTACCTATGGGGTGCATGCTGACTCATAAGTCATAACACGTGTTGTTGTGACTCAAACTTAGAACATAACTGATATTACGCGCACAGGTACTATTCAGCTGGGTGCTCTAAGTGGACTACACCCTTTTTAGGGTTCATTATGTGTATGTGAAGCCTAAAGTTAAGACCGGGATTGTGCTAACGGAAGGTGGACAGGCGACTTGGAAAAGGTAACTGGGTTAGACTGGATACCGGATCAGGATCAGGTGCTATAGCTATAGCGCACATTGTTAGATGACCATGTCCAAGAGTTTTCCTACACAGGACGACACGTGCAGGGCTAAGATGCCATCCATATACGGTGCAGAGTATACCAGCTAGAACCAAGCGTTTCAATGATTCATTCCTATGCCGCACCATTAAGACCTGGAACTCCCTGCTCTCCTGCCTCAAGCTGAGTCCCTCCACTGTTAACATGGTACATGTTTCCGATGGTGACCCTCTTTCCGAGACTTTGCCTTTGCTTAACATCAGGTGAGGTGAAGTCAAATTGACGTGTCCTATATATAAAAAAAAACATTAGAAAAAAAGTTGAGTTACATTTTGAAAACCTGATGAGTTCTTCTAGCCATGATGCTTAAAATTAAAATTAACTAACAAAGGTTCAAATATATATAAAATATTATTGTCCTGAAGGATTCTACATCCGTGTCGTGTTCTTAGAATCCCAACATTAAGTCACTATCATGTAGGTCTATTCAACAAATAATTGCGCATAGTTTCGTATACGCACGTAAATTACTAATGTACCAGAGTCGGTAATAACAAACACCGCGTATATATTTATAATGTATATGTCGGTTTTAGTTCTCAATAGCTTGAGGTCTGTATCTACATAGTTATAGATGTATTAGACAACAGATGGGGTTTAAATAGATATTGCTCTATACATTTTCATTGTATAACATCTACGAGATGATAAAAGATAGTCAGTATCTATTACCACAGAGTATTGCAACTGCTGACAAATTAAACCAGAAACAGTGAAATGGGTAAAATCCGAACTACGTCACTGTCCAGTGCATACGTTTTAATGCACATCAAAGTCAACATAGAGCATAGCAAAGTTAAAGAAACACTGATGCCACACTCAGTATAGGTAGGTACAGATTGATTGATACTATATTTATTTCAGTAGGTACACATGTTATACCGATAACATGGGTTGAAGATAACGGCATATCTGCCAAAGATTATTACTTACTTCAAAGTTCCTCGAACTTTCTATACCGTCCAGTAATCCGAAAATTCCAATAATCCTTTCCCTAGTCCCGGCTTAGTGAGACTTAGTATTTTGTTTGCGATAAAACTCTCTCTGATAATGTACCTATTTACTAATCAACGCCACATCAGGACTAAAGCATAATTATTGATGATGAGAAAATCTTCTCGGCATTGTATCAAAAAATCACTCAAGCTAATACTAAACTTAAAGCGTCGGTAGCTTAGTGGTTTAAGAGTCGGCCTTACGATCGAGAGGTCCCGGGTTCGAATCCTGGCCATTACACTACCGACGTGAACCCACTCCTAGCACAAGCAATTTAGCTTAGGTGGAGGGTTTAAAGGGAATATTAGTAACTTCGGTTCTAATATACTTTTTAAAAGAAAAAAAAACTCGAGCAATCCGAATCTGGATAGGCTTCCAGACAAAGGTTATGCTTGGACTACGCTTCCGCTTTAATCTTCGTTGTTATTTTTTCTCTCTAGTTATTTTGTTACTCAACTTATCAGTAAAGTGAATTTTATAAGTGCTTTAAAAGTGCTTAATAATTAATTTGATATAAAACTTTTGTAGCGTGTTAAAAATAATCAGCTACGCATTCATTTAATACTTCTACTTCACGCATTAAATGTAATACATTTAAACCAAGTTTAATTTATTTTTGAATGCATATTTTAGTACGCTACACATTATTACTTTTTTTATGGGAAATAAGTTAATATTAATTTGTTTACGAAACCGTGAATATTTACGTATGCAGTTGTATACTATTCTTAAATAAATAATACCACACTCCCAATGTATTCGTAACGTACAAAGCGAAAGGTTTAAAAAATATTTGCGTGTCGCACGCGCACTCTAATTGCCACTTGTATTGGAGCACAAGACCTTTTTGATCTGATAGTAAGCGTATATTAAATGATTATATTATCGTGGAGACTAGAACAAGGAAACGGACTAAATTAAATGAAAAAATATGGGACTTCACAGAAAAAAAAGCTTTTGAAGTCCGGACACTAACATACTATTGAATATTGAATAGATATGTTATTCCAGACTATCTCCGCACTAAGTATCAGCCAGATTATTTTCATAATTTTGTCGTTTGAACGTGATTCAGTACGAACCATTCAATCATCTCCATAAAACATTCACATAGATAGAATATTAGTAGGACTAGTGGCATACATCTGTCCTACATTATCTTTGCGCACCTCCAAAGCGTGTATAATTTATACAGCAAGTAATGCTTTTGCTACTCAATATGGAAAATTGGCTGAGAGCTACCGTAAATATACTTGCGAAAACATATTCTTCCATCGCTTCTTGAACCTCGTATATTTCAAGTATTGTTCGTGAATCCGGTTATATTGAAATATCTCCGTGTGTGAAGTGATGAAAGTTAATGGTCGTCATTATTCATATCTGTGGTTCGTAGTGAGGTCGATTTGAGCCAGTCTTCCGGATGCGACTATCGTCATTGCTGTATAACCGTGTTCTTGTCAACTTCTTCACCGAAATGTTATAATAGACGTTCTTTCAAATAAATATTGCTATTATTGGAATAATCATAACCGGATCCTACGCTAGATTTAAATTTTGCGCATATAAGAGTATGTTTTGCTGATGGGGTGTATGGAAACCGACCAAGGTCTTTGCCCGAGTCAACCTCACATGCAAGCTTTTCAGCTGTATGTAATGAGACTATAACTTGGACTGGTTCAATATTTAATTCTATGTTGATAATTACAAAGTGCATTCATAAAAGATGTGCACAGGTAGTGGGTGGTAAATCCAGAGCCGTAATCTGTGAACGTTTCACAACGACGTATTTAGAAACTATTTGAAAAAAATCTGTCGGGAGCTTTTCAAAATTTTGAGTCGATGGCGTTTGGACCTAGGTAATCAATAATGTGGAGAAACAATGTCATGTTCCTCCGGAAAGGGAGGATTCTCTGGCTGGGGTAGGTAGATGATTTTGTCTGAAGGGTTTGAACTCAGTGTTTGCATGTATTAGATGTTACTCAGCATGAGAACTTTCATAGAGTATTCACAGGCACGATCAGTACCTAGTTGTAAATTAATTATTCTTCTTTAGATCAATCATTTCACAATCAATATTCAATCACAAAAAATTATGTTAATAATCTACCAACACGGTAATTTATTTTCTTGCGCTGCAAATGTCATTCTTCCGGACGTAGAAAGGCGTAAGTGTACGGAAATACCATCTTTTCCTCCAGTCATTTGTATAGATGACGCACCATTCGATCGCGATATTCCCCTTGGATACGAAGGAAAGGCTAGATTCGCCCCTGGAATAGTGGTTGTTTTCTTTGCTTTAATTGAAGTCACTAATTTAAAAGTACTGAATTCATGAGTGCAATGCACGTCTATTGATGCACTTTTAAAGGTTATTTTACGATCAAAAACAGTAGTAGGTATCCATTTTATAATTACACTCGTATAATGTCATTAGATATTCATTATTTTATTTGTACTAAGTTAAACAAGTCAGACAAGTTGAATGCATTTGCATTATAAGTAGTTCTGTGCTAAGATTATAATAGCATTCTGTCGTACAGTTGCTTATTAAGTTGTCAATGCGAGACCCAATCGTCCGATGTAACAATCTTTGTCAAAATTTGACGTTTCGTTAGTCCGTCTCGCTTCGATATCGATAGTGACGTGTGTCTGACTTGATGGTTAAAGAATAAGATAATACATTGTTATTAAATTCCTTGTAATCTTTTCTCTTTCAATTAAACATAGTCCTCCAATATAAAAAATATGAAAATTAGATGTAACTCAAAAAGGGAACCTGATAGACAAAATTATATCTCGTTACTAGTTTTTGCCCGCGGCTCCGCCCGCATGGATTTCGGTTACCGCGACCAAACATAGCCTATGTCCTTTCTAAAGGTCTATTATACCCTTATACCAAATTCATCAAAATCGGTCCAGTGGTTTAGGCGTGAAAGCGTAACATACAGAGAGACAGACAGACAGAGTTACTTTCGCATTTATAATATTAGTATGGATTTATCTTTAATATTAGGTATATATATACCTACTTCTATTATACACGTCTTATCTGAAACTAAGAATGATTAAGCTAGCTGAAGAGATTTATGTCGAGAAAATTAAAGTAGATATTCAAATTTACTTCAGACGCTTTTTTGACCTTGTCTGCACTTATTAAAACAATATAACATAAATAGAGAAGATTTATTACTAAAGAAATAAACTTTTATTCTAATGTATATTTAAGGTCGTTTGCTATAAGCCCCGTATTATACCTTCTAAAAGACATCTGAACGTATCATCTCAATATGAACCGTATACATTGTTATATGTAATAATTCTGTCTATATATATTCATTATCGGATGTATCTGTTAAATCATCATCGGCATGATCCCTATTTATTTTTTGTTGCAGGTAAGCGGTGTGGAGTTTTGGTGCATTCGGTAAGCCATCATTTTCTACAAAGAGAGGCGCCATATTATACCTTATTATGGTCTTGTTTTTTTTTTATCCCTATTACACTTGACTTCGACATTCGGGGAATAATATACTTTTAAAAGTAACAACATCATTGTATGAAACTGGGCCTTTACCTACATCAATTCTTCGTATTATAAACTGGTTGCTTATAGTACGACTTTTTCTTTGTATACTAAAAGTGACATTAAGTAGTATTAATAGTAAAGCTGTTACTTTAATGGTTTTATTTTCTTGTATTTCGCTATAATGCCATTTGTATTGTATTATAGCTGTATCTTTTGACAAACAAACACGTGGATTGAAGTACTATCAGTTAGTTTGAGTTATTATATTATTTATTTATATTATTATGATGTTGATAAATTACCTACGAAAGAATTATTTTCCAACGTCTGTGGTTCAAAGCGCGCTTTCTAAGTGTTGGCGCCAAACAGTCGATTATTTACTATTAACTTTCCAACAAATTGTGCCGTTTGTTCGTTTCAACCGAGTCTTGAATCGATTTTCCAAGCTATATTACCTACCGGGCTTCAGGTTTTCCTAGTAAATTTATTTGCCAAGTTTGCGTATGTTTTGCTTTTGCATTTCTGTTTTTAGATCGTTTTTGATATGCAATTTTTCCGTTTTACTCTCATAAACTTGACTTATTATGTTTTTGCGAATTTTTGGTTAGTTTGCGAAGCGAATAACTTTTTACATTTAGAATTATTTGTTTAGGTTTTTTAACCGTTGCAGCTTTTAGCATTGCTTTCATAACATTAAGTATAATCAGAAACACGTACAGTTTTCAGATAATTCTGAAACGACTATAAGCATAAACAATGACTCTTAACGATCTTAAAAACGAAACATAAAACAGGAAACTGCAAGATGGTGACCCTATGTTTAAGTCGTCATCGCAATACGTGACTGCTATAAGGAAGTCTTTTATGATCTCCAAAAATGGTAGCAATATGCACTAAAATAAACGGGTCAAATGAAGCGGCCATATTTTTTGTTGTTCTATATGACTGCGACCTTCACCTGAAACCTGAGTCATTCAATACGTACCAATTCCTTTGTTGAGAATAAACGAATCGTACCCACGAGCTGATTTTTGCCTACATCATTGCTCATTAGATCGCTACGATTCACGATAAACATCATTCAATGTATTGAATATATCCTTATCGAGATGTATGACGATCTCACACACGAGTGCTTCGAATCCCTTCCATCCTTCACGCTGAATCCATTTTTTATCTATCCTTTGATCACTCGCTATTCACAGGTTGAATACCATTTGCTCTATTTAGTGTACACGGTCAGGTACGTTGTAGTAAGTATCTCTTTTGTGAGCGTCCTTGACGCGCGGGTTTCTACGCAGTCGTGTTGTGAAAGAGGTCAGAGGATGGAAAAAACTTCACTTCAAAAAGTAGGCTTTCTCTTGTTACACCGTGGGAGGTGAAAGTCGGACAACTTGTCCTTGAAGTCCCTTATGTAAGTTAGAAACTTGGTGCGACAATAGGAATGCTTTTTGTCCGTTTTTTCCCACAGTGTTCATAATGAATGGAAAGCTTTTTTATGTTGTATTTAACAACTAATGGAAAAGCCTTATTTGATTAGAACGCTTTTATAAATGTTCTTATAAATAATATCGTAAATATTTAGATTTGTTTAGAATGTCACGTATGCATGTATTTTATTTTGCTTGATATAGGTATATACTATTCAATTGATATAACCACAAGAAGAAAAAATTTACTACTTTATGTCCCGGCAATAGATTCCTGTGGAGTGCAGGGACGGGTTTAGTACTTTTAACCGCAGGTATCAAAACATCGAGTCTATCATATATAACTTACTCATGTATCCTTTAAAACTTGTTTAAGTCTTATTTGAGGAATACATACATAATTTTATATCTTAATTCATCTTTTAAATAATTTGTATTCAGCAACCATTTATCACTTAGCGCAAAAAAGTGAATACTCAAAATGTATTAGTTGCTTGAAGCGTACAGCTTGCACCAAGGCCTTACCATACATACACCTTCATGGTCGACGGATCCAAAAACGGTCAGAAAGAATAATTACCATCACTATTATGTTAATAATTTTTTTAACGATGCCACATGGGGCCAGTTTCGAAAAGCTGCATTCGAAATTTGTGACTGTTTATCCATATCACATGTTTATATAGTCTTTACACATATGTCTTTACTAATATTATAAATGCGAAAGTAACCCTGTCTGTCTGTTACGTTTCGCGTCTAAACCACTGAACCATTCTTGATGAAATATGGTACAAATATTGACTACAGCTCAGAAAAGGACATAGGCTACCTTTTATCGTGGAAAAAAATGGTTTAAAGAGGCTCAAATTAGGGAATTCAAAATTGTATAAAATGTCGGCATTTTTGAATTGACTGTGTTTCATAAAATTTAATACACGGATATACTAGAGCTTGGGATATGACACGATAACTGACACCCAAGCGAGCATAGCCGCGGGCAACAGATAGTTAAATATATTTTAAAACTTGTTAATTAACATATACCTACATAAATTAGGTAAATGCAGCTGTCACGGTTTGAAGTGTCTACAATAGCAAAATAGAAATTATTTTTTGCTGCTATAAATGTCGGACAACGCGATTTACGGTAACGGTATAGCATCTATCTTTTATATTATTAATACGTTAACCGTATAATGCTAATCGAATATAGCTTTTACTATTAAATCGTCAAATAATAATTAAGGTAATAAAATACGTACATTAGTGCCTGTGCTAGTGAAACCTTTGCAACAGATGTTTACTGTTTGAGGGGTGATATAATTCGTTAACACAGTATTTCAGATACTTTCTTTTTTTAAACGTAACTTTCGTTCGCGTTATGTTCGGCTTAGATTTTTGTAAAGCTTGTACACTTATAACTCAGAACTAAAGTTATTAAGTTTAACCCTGTATAAGAAGAAGAAAAATGTTTATTAATTAAAAAACACTGATTCTTAAGACTGAAAATACAAGCAATATTTTTAGTCTCCTAAGAGGCTAGAATTTTGTTGTTTTAGTAGGTGTTGTGTATGAAAAAGAAATGGATTAGTAAATATTACACCCAGAGCTTTCTTTCTGTAGCATTATAGTCATTATAAAAAACCAAGTCACTGCACCTATTTTTTATTTCTATTCAAAAATTCTATTCCGTTGCGTGAAGGACCATTCGGACACAATCGAAATAGTACACTCGGGCCTCAGTATAGATAAAGAAACATGCGACCCGCCTGACGGTGAATGGTAACCTAAACCTTTTCGAATAACTTTAACAATAGGGCTATCATAATGACGATCTGTTGGCAACGAAAGAAACATAACTGGTTCCCCACTGACGTCACGCCCCTTAAAATACTCATATAGACTCCAGTCATTGTATGGAACAGACATAAATTTGTCTTGTCAAGGTGCCTAGTTTAAGGGAACAGCAGCAGCAGAATCAAATTCTACCCAAGGATTTTTTGTTTACATTACCTAGTGAAAATGATACTGATGGTTACATTACGAGAAAGAAGATCGAAAGGAAAGGAGTTATTGACGAGATGGCGTCTGACAGAAAAGTATGGAAAATATAATAATTAGAAACAAGGGCAGGCAGATAATACGAAAATAGACATAAATGGTTATTCTACGCAACAATTTTACGCATGCATGTAAGTTCCTGTGGGCCGCGGGCACGAGAATCGGGATGGTCAGTATTTCACAGGGTGGAGGCGCAGGCAACAGCTGCTAGAGGTTTATAGTTACAGAAATGACATAACTCAGATCTAGTATTAACTATTTTTTTTATCAAGTTGACTAAAATCGATCATATTACATAGAACCGAATCGAAAATTAAATATAACCCTATCTGTGAACGTTAGGCTTATCTTCGTATTTCAAGTTGTGGATTTTCAGAAAGCCCCGTTTGTTTCGAACCATGACTTGCTAGATGTAAGCAGCTTTTATTGGATTTAAGGGATTGAATTTTGTAAAACAAATAAATGTAAACATAACCGTTATGTTCGTAGTATCAAGCTTGCCCGTGCGAGTTGACGACACGGTCCGTAAAGCCGAACTGAATGCAAGTAAACAGCCCATCTTGTGTTTAATTGTATATCTGGTTTTACCAGTATCAAAATCCGATTAAGATTTTACTGCATATCCATACATGGAAAAGTAAATATTAACAAGTTTCGGAATGCATATCGAAACATTGACCTTATTTTCAAACTTATTGAACTACTAACGAAACCAATAACCAGAAATTTTCGATAATTTCATACATAAGTAGGTGAATATGCTAGAATAAATTAAATTCGTATGCTTTAATAGAATCTGACCACAGGACAAAATGATTGACTCCTCGAGCGATATTTAGGTCCAAGGCTACCTCAAACTTAAATTATCATTGCACCTGGAAGCAAACCTTAGAAACCTCAGCCGAATTGAATCCTCGTCCGAGAAAGTCAACTTAATATCAACTTGCGTTGCAATTTGCTTCTGCAATTAATACGCTTGGAAAAATGCCGAAATTATTAAAATTTCATTATTTCCTATTCCCTTCAAAGAATCCCATACCCTCTAGATGGCAACGCTGGTTTTGCACGCGTTGAAAGGTGAACGATTTGTCGTCAATTGGGTCGCTGCCTTTTTGCAACATCGCATTAATAGCAAGCAAAAAAAGAGAACGAGTTGTATGGTTTATATTTCTGCTGGTGACTATGGTTGCCCCAGATCTCTGATGTTGCAATGGCTCAAGGTCGCGCATGTTTGGTGCTTTAGTAGAGGTATGTAATTTTCTTGCAACAAATTCACCAAAATATTATTAGTTTAAATGAAGCCAGTGTGGCAATTTCTGTATCATTTTATAATCATTCTTTCGCCTTTATTGTCATTCGACCCATTTCCATTTTACCGAATTTTCGTGTTCGTGGATTTTTTATACATTTTAAGTAGGCAGAGGTCTACATATCAATGACCAGATGAATTTATAAGAATTCCTTTTTATCTTGCTACTGAACCGAAACTTAGTACCTACCTAACATAATTTAGCGGAAGATCAAATGTCGTTTCAGAATCCAATAATATCGAACTTATTTAAATTTTAACCTTACGTGTACAAGTAACATTTTAAATAAACGTTCTCACATTATTATGTTTCAATTAATTAATATTTAATAACATTTTAAATAAACGTTCTCACATTATTATGTTTCAATTAATTAATATTTAATGGATACAGATGTCAAATATAAATATTCTTAGAAACGATCTCGAATCTAGTATCCAATGGCCATTAAATTTGACACCATTCCAAAATTTGAGTGGGGTATTTATAAAAGAGACGCGACGTCGCCAGTTACCTGAGGGTAAATGACCACCTGACCTATATCCGCGTCCCGACTTTCACCGGCCGGCCGTTCACCCGGGAACCAAGCGTAAACATACGTTCCAATTTCCAAAATGGACTCGCACCGAACGAACGTAGTAGTCCACATTAATTGGGGCACATTCCAATTAAGACCTCGTTACGTACGCCTCTTACGCAATTAGCTTCGTCCGGCTAAACCATTTTAAGTGAAAAGGGACGTCGATTTTTAACGAGAATTTGCTTTTTCGGATGGTTTTGTCGTATCTTCAGTCAGATGATTCATGTTGATATGGTAACTTCGATAAATTGATATAATCAAGACTATGTACTCATTTAACCCTTAGTAGATAAACTTCTACAGTGTCTACTGTTAAAAATAGGTAAAGTCATATCAAATTTGATATGATTTCAATAGAATCATATTTTTTCCAATAGCGAAGTGACATAAAATATTCCTTCATTCCTTCAAAGGAACTCCTTCTTTCCTTAGAACTTCTTCAGGTACCTATACCAAAGATGCTTTAGAGACCCTCTCATCAAAAGGTTGTCTACACGATGCATAATGAAATACAATAATCTATCACCTATTCTGTGCCCAAAAATTGAACATTTTAATATCATTTATTAATAAAAAATGGAAGCATAATGACCAAACTAGTTGGACTTAAGCTTTAATGACGTATTTTTTAACGTCGGGCCTGAGGGACCCACCTGAACCTTACCTGCGGACTCATTAGTCCCGTGCAAAACATTTAGGAGCAAGATTAAGGGCTAATGAGACCGACTTAGAAAACAGACATTACAGGTAGATAGATATTGCTAATTATTATTATTACATAAAGCTTATATTATGTGCTCTAATTAATTCATAATGGGAAAACATTTACAGCAGTTATCAGTATGAAATTACTACGAACTCAATTACCAGCCAGGGAAATTAAAGGCACTGTTTTGATTTTCTTTCAAATGGGGCTCGACACTTATTTTTGGATCTTTCTCATAGTTCTGGTTATAACTGTATTCAGTAAGCATGTATTTTTTAATAAAGCCAACATCTAAAATAAATAAAATGGAGATATATTAAGAAAAAGTCAGACATTGCTGCTAATTCTGTTGTTACATCTCTAAACTTAAAATTCTCTAAAATTTTCTAATTGCATCTGTTTCTTTCATTACCAGATAGAAAAGGACACATGATGTATTTTAGTGAACACCTGTCAAATTAAGTCGGCGCCTTGGCGGTACCATTAAATTTTAGTCGACATCTACGAACATACGACTTACTTACTACAAGGCGCTGTCTTAATTTGACAGGTCTTAACTTAAATAAAAGTTTAGAGATGTAACAACAGAATTGGGAGCAATATCTATATGAACCAATAAACTGAACATCTAAATAATACTAGTAATTAGGAAGACCTTACGATTTATAATTTAGACTCTACCCTACAGCTATACACTGTTCAGATACTTAAGATACACAAAGTCAATGGTTTACTATTCATATGTTCCAAAACAGACGTGTGTTATTGTTTTCCGTATACAAAGAGATCCATTTTGATGCCGGTGCCAGTACAATGATCCGTATTTAACCAATTCATAGCTCTATTGTCCTTGTGCTACGACTGTATACAAAAGACCTGTTTGCATAATGTTCTTATCTTGCACCATCTAATTAAGATTGAAATGTACCATGTATTTTCTACTCTTAACATACGGCGTCAAATTATGTATTACAATGCAAGGTGTTCGCGGCGGGAAAATAACATGTGATTGATTGGCGACTGGTACAATCGATAACTAGAATATTTGGCGGTGTACGTAAGTGTATATACTATACAGAAAATCTCTGAAGGAAAAAGAAAATGCACTGTATTTTCTCTTGAAAAGCTTTTCATGCGCTGCCAGTGGCGTCCAAAATTTTTTACAAAGTTGGCAACACATAATCGACGTCCCTGATATTATAGACGTTTATCACTTACTGGTTTATGGTCTTAATGCAGTAAATATGATAGTAGTTATATATATCCATACTAATATTATAAATGTGAAAGTAACTCTGTCTGTCTGTCTGTCTGTCTGTCTGTATGTTATGCTTTCACGCCTAAACCACTGAACCGATTTTGATGAAATTTGGTATAGGGGTAGATTAGACCTTGAGAAAGGACATAGGCTATGTTTCGTCGCGATAACCGACATCCCCGCGGGCGGAGCCGCGGGCAAAAGCTAGTATCTTATATATATCTTAGTTATATATATATCTACTACCTTATATAATATATATAAGGTAGTAGATTGATAGAGGGTAGGCAGCGCGAGTGTAACGCCCCTGGTGTTGCATACGTCCATAGGCCGCGGTAACCACTTTCCATCAGGTGGGCCGTGTGCTTGTCTGCCACCTAAGTGGTATAAAAAAAAAAAAAAAAAATTTACAACATATCGAATACATACTAACTGCTGTTAGTTAACTAAGATAGCATACTTAATGCTGGAAAATGCATTCAATTAAAAACGTAGTAATGTCATGTTATCTTTGGTTGTGGTAGCCACTAAAGATCGCCCAATAGGATTATTCGCTACCATAGATCAGATGAATGGTGTTAAATCACTATATGAATAGCAACTTAATATTTCATTGCTATGCAGAAGTGGAAAGTCTAAAAGGTAACAGCAATTTACGTAGTAATTGAAAGTCGATTTCAATTCAAGCGCATTGAAAGCGTTACTGCGCGTAACACGAGTCTAGATATAATAGTCGTAAGACTTTCTAAACCATTTCTTATTCTTACTAAAATTTCGCTTTCCATTTGACAATTCTGACGATAACAAACAAAAACATCAAATTAAAGCGCATCGTTAATGATCGGTTATTTATTTGTCAAGTTTTTATCGATCGTAAAATTGGTTAGAAATTGCAGTAACCGTTTTTATTTTAACAGAACACAATAAACTTCCAGATGAATTGCTCGTTTCACACCCTTCCGCATATAGCGTTTTTTTTCGAGCATTGAACCTTAAAGAGCTGCTGGCCGGGTATTAAAAACTTGTATCATTGGAGGTAAACCGGGTCCATATTCAGAATTGAAGGGACAAGTGGGCCTTGAGTTAACGCCGCACAGAGCGACCGCACATGCAGCAAAAATAATAGTCTGCGAAATAAACAAGGTTACACACGGATAGATGGTATGAATCAGCTGCGGTGGGATCCAACTTCCACTCGAATGCATCGCTTTATTTGCAATGAACATCTTGTGTGTTTTGTTCGTATATGTACATTGGACATATTAATTATTTCCTCCTGTAAATGCTGCATTTAATTTCATTGTATTATAATTTCTTTAGCAACGCAATTACTGCCATATGCATGATGCGCTCGCCCGAGGTGTTCAAGACAAAGGTTGAAATTATGTTTATTTGCCTCGGTTACCGTTCAATC
Source organism: Eilema sororculum (assembly GCA_914829495.1). Classification (NCBI taxonomy): domain Eukaryota; kingdom Metazoa; phylum Arthropoda; class Insecta; order Lepidoptera; family Erebidae; genus Eilema; species Eilema sororculum. Next base: position 5,030,437 of record OU618545.1, on the reverse strand, counting down.
TGTTCTTGGTTGCGTTACTCGTTTATTTTTACCGTTGATTGCTCAATGGTCTCATTCAATGCAAACCTTATTGTCTGTTCCCAGCTTGCAAAGAGTCTTTGATTTTGTGTAATCCCAAATGATGCCTATCTCGGTCATCACGAAAATGTACTGTTATAACAAATAGTAATAAGACAATAATTTGGTCGCAACATTTATTTTTCGTGAGCACGTTAGGAACATCTCCAAAATTTCAATCTGCAGTTGTCTAAAGTGTATTAGTGTAGTTGCTTTTTTGTTATGAAAGATTTCGTGACCAAACCCATCGATTTCACCATCTCATGTGTTGTTATTAGAGCTGGGGAAATTCTATATATATTCCCGAACCAAATGTGATGAAGAAAATTTTCAGCCACTGCATATGTTTGCAAATACTACTTTGTTGATTGTTATGTTGAAAAATCCGTTTTGCAACATTCGGTCGCATTGTTGGTGAGCCGAGCGCGTGGCGGCGAGGGCGTCGCCCCAGTGAAAGTGTGAAAGTGAGGCGAATGCGCCGACGCACCGCAACTAGGAACACTGTCTATAAAATCAACCATATATTGCTCGTTTTATATTTATTACCCAGTTATTAAAGTTATTTTTATAAAGTTATTGATTTTTACTACTCTTAATTTATAACACTTTCTAATAAATTATTTATTTAGTACTCCGGTAGGTGCCATATCAATTTTGTTTGATTACCGGTTCCAAATGTTATAAAGTTAGTAATTACATTGATTGAAAGTTACCATAAATGTGTCATTTGAGTCATACATGATAAAATTAATGCCGTTAGCTATGAAAACGTTGAAAGCAAAGTACGCATTGTCGGTTTTGCAAATGATGTATGTAGAGCGTGGTGGACCGCACTTCGATAGACGTTTCCGTACACCAGCGCTTCCAACATCACATGCACTCTATACATATGAATTAGGCGTACGTACCATGCGTTCTATAGCGGTTTATTCTCCTCATTAATTTATCTGCATCCTAAATCCGCTTTATTATGTATGTTAAAGAGTGTCCGTAGCAAATATTTATGATTTTATAGCAAACGATGAAACTTGATCAAAGTTGGTCATTTGTCTAATAGTTTCAAGTAATGGAGATTATTCCGTATTTACACACCTACAACATTAATCTTGGTATCCGTCCGTTGACGTCGATTAATTATTGCGTTGTATCCGATTGTACTGCGGTCAGATCCGTTTTAAATAAACTCGAACGGAGCTTTCGAAATGTATGTGACGCATAAATATATAGGCAGAGGAATAATGATGGCAAATGATCGCACCATCGTCGTCGCAGTTGTGGCATATAATTGCACTTCGATCGATGTGACCTCCATAACAGTGAACAGTCCTTTGCGATGAAGTATGGTGAAAGAGAATATTTTAGTATCACTAATAGTCGCACGTCCAGATATATAGATGGCTTTAATCACGATCGTTTCACAACCGTCATGATTAGTGGCAATTTATGCATCATGGTTTCATGGTTCCATTCTAAGATCGAAAATTGGTTTGATAATTTAGTACCTAATCGAGATGGTTCAATATTTAATGCGTACCGTAAATTACCCCAGAAATACTTTATGACAATTAGGTATCTTTGAAATACAATTTACAGTCACGCCTATCATTGACGTAGGCTGACACAATATATTTCCACTTGCTACGATATAGCATACGCCAATCTTCTCTTAAGTTCATAAATATTTGCATCTAAGTTCATAATTATTTATTGCACCTGGCCTTTCGTAAGATCTGTCTACGATTTGATTGTCGTACCGGGCATGCACTCTCACCTCTTAAACCTCTTATGTCAATCTGCAATTATATTGTATTGCTATAAATTCCTGTGCAGATCCGGGACTAGTGCAAAGTTAGTCTCGGGATTTTTAGGACTAGATTTTTAACTGGGACAAATATGTAAGTTGTATTGTTTTTGGTCACCAACTAACTAAGCTTAAGCAAGTACAAAAATCATGTACTTCGTTTTTCTATTCAATGTTAATTCACCCATACATACATTCTGATTTGTATTCCTATTTTAATCTTCACTTACATAGTGCCTTCATAAGTCTTTGTCGAAAAAGAAAATAAATGTTAAGTGTTGTGCCAACACCAACAATCTCTGAAATGGAATGTTCCACCAGGACAATTTCAGAACCACTCTGTTTTCCATTATAAAATTTTATTCTTGAAAGCTTAAGATTATTACGAGATGTTTTGTTATGAAAACGTTCCTGCACCTACTTTAACCTACCCTTTTTAAACGCATTTTTAGAACATCTCTAAGAAGTGAAATAATCTTATTAATCCACAAACTCTCGCCAATTTCTATCCTTTCAATTCATATCTTATGGATTTTGATACGAGTCATTGAATGTTCTCTATATCATATAGATATTTCCTACATACTTATGTAACTAGCTACCACCTGGCAACCTGGCATAACTTTAATCGTCTGCAGTTTTATTTTTTGAGAAACTTTCAGCGCGCGTCGGGGTGCAACGAATTTCCAAACTTCAATTCACAATCCATCTATAAACATGAATTTAGGTTAAGGACTAAACAAAGGAACATTAATTTTATATCATTTGATTTCATTTTAACCGTGAAGCTCAATACGGGATTTCTCGATTTATTTGTGATAAAATAAGACGAATGATTTGATTAATTCATCTTCACCATTCACAGTTGCCAACGATTCCAATTACATTTCACCGAGCTTCAGCGAAGACAGACGGTAATACAAAACTAGATTTAGCTCTACATAGCTAAATTCCTGTTCTACATAACTATGCTAATGAATGAAACTCTTTGAATGCAATAGATTGGATTGCCTCAACTATGTTGTAACTATTATTAGAGCGAGCGTTAGTAATAATTACGTCTCAGTTTGAGTGATTTGTTATAGATTGTTCTCTAATAAATATATTACACAAGTGATATCACGAATAGACGCCCATTCGTCATTCTTCGGCACTTATCATTTATGCTCAGTGCATTGACGTTGCTTCAAATCATTATGAGACTCATGCTACCATGATTAGTAATGCATGATGCTCGCTCTTCGTGTTGCTCTCTCTATTGTACACCGCATGACGTTTCACAATCTTTTGTATATACCACAGCAGAACTCATCATTCTTTCATTGTGGACCACATGGAACTTTTTGTACATGTTTTCTTATCTATCCTACTTTGTGTTGGTTCTCGAGTATTAACCAATGTCCCCTGTCTGTCAGATGATATCGGGCTCTCGTTAGAGGTATTATGGCACCCACGCTGAGCCCAGCGCGCAAACCTATTAGAGAATTGACAGAATTACTTATATGCCGCAACGTCTCGCGTTTGCCTCGCAACTCCACTGATTTGCATATTCGAATGATTTTTACTCACGATGCAGTCTTATGCTGGTCTTTTTAATGCATTCCAGCCTGATTCACGTTTAAGGAAATATCAGTGCGTAGGTGTATGTATGACAAGACACGAATTTCAAGAGCGTGTGAACAGCGATACACTTTGGGCAGACTACTAGCGATGAAACGCGCTCATGATACTATCAGACTTGCGTGTTACGACCTCGGCTAATCATGAATCTTTACGTGTCTAATGGGAAATATCACGAAAACAATAAGCATGCAGCATGATCTGACCCGTGCCTGTCTGTAATCCAATTGTATCAAAGTTTTGTACCGAGAAATCGCTCTCACTCTTCAAAAAGAAATCGTTGTCATTGTCTCGTGCGCGCTCTCGCAAACACGTTATCTAATACACTTCCCACAATGGATCACCGCGCTGAGCGCTCCGACACAATGCTTCCGACTTCTTCGGTTCCGCTCTCGTGAATTGGGTAAGTGGTGCATTTGACGAAACTTCACTTTTTCACCGTTCTACTTTTAACCCATTGCGCACTGTTGAATTTACCGATCTATAATTTGTTTGCTGTCGATTAGCAACGCGTTTAGCTATAGAAGTTGATTTTTACGCTGACTCGAGGGTCCATGAGAGAGTATTGATTCGCAACGAGAATTCATGTTATCTTTTCGCACGACAATCGGGAGCGCGACGCGCCAACTGGAGCGACTAATATACAAATGGACCGGTTTTAGATCATCTACTAATACCTGTTGCTTGGACTGCCGTGTCATTCTGCATCCGTTACTAGTTTTCTAATTTATTATAATCTAACCTTGACAAACACGTTTCTTATTTACCGGTACACAATAATAAACGAAATTTTATGTCAATGTGAAACGTATTTTGGCAAACATTGGTACGCATGTACCTACTAAACTTCTCGTACTAAATTAACATTCGCTACCGGCGCATGCTACTGTATGGATATGTGGGTCGATTTAACTCAATGCTACACTTTCGTTGGCGATATGCAAATCAGAGCGTGAGCTCGTAGTCACTCGGTGCCTGCCACTGCTACAAATTATTTTGAACTGCCTAATTTAAGCCTCGTTTCTCAGACGGCTGCACTCAGCCACTGCATTATTGTAGTCATTATGGTCATTACTAGATAGTAATTGTTGAATCCACCGCGACCGCTTTCACCTCGATTTGAACAATTTCCCCGCATCTGAATTCGCCCTGTCCTTCTGTGCCCTATGACAAGAATCGTACAATATCGCAATACATTCGCAACGTTCACCCAGTAATGTGTGGGAAATGGGCGTTCCAACTTTTTTAATTGCCTTGTGTCTGTTGTATGGTATGTTATTATTGCGGAGCGTAATGCAACGCGGGCCACAGAAGTAAGGCGCCTAGCTGTCTCCGGACAATTTCGTCGTTAATTATCTTCCATCGCCTGGCTGGCTGCTCGCGGCACGTCTGGCTTGTAACTGCTGCTTCGAAAGTAGGCAACCAGTATGTTCTGTTTGATGCACGTCAGCTATTGATGTTATTTTTAGTGCATTTATGTACATTATGGATCAATGACCTACTTATCTGGGCACGTTATTATGAAAACGTCGTGTTTTCTACTTTACTTCTAAAATATTTCATCGTATTAATTTGGATCATGTACCTACTTGGCGTATCGTGAGTTTGCGGATAAGATAATTCCTACTGGGTTGTTATAAAATAAAACTATTACAAATTACAAAATGAAAATTATCCAATCGGCCATATTGTACTGAAGTTAAAGGTTCAAAGATTATGCCAGTCTTCTTTATCGTGTCGATGGCAAAAGTTACCAGCATCTAAAAAGCTGCAATCAAGAAAATAGATCTGTTCGACCAGACAATTTCAAGTTAAATAGACCTCAAATTCCCTCAAATTTTTTGCAATTTTTGTAATTAGATTTACACATAGAATTTCAATGACGACCTAAAGACAACCTACTTTAAAATTCGTCGTGAGGTTCTCTGCAGCCTCGTTTGCTTACGTTCAGGTTTACATCCGCAACGAATCCGCCATCCGCCATCATATTTGACACACACATTAATTAACTTAAGTTTACTTATAACGTTTAACTACTTTTCTCCACCAAGGAGGTCATACTAAATTATAAACGGATTCTGTTTTATGATGTGAACGTTTCTTCACATGTGAAACGTAGCCTATGATTATCACCTTCGGTTCTTTAGCTTTTTGTAGTTACCCATATACCTACTTAAGGTGTTCCGTTTTGTTTATATCTTTAAGAAGCACTTGTGAAGCACAATTATTAGTAAACCTTCGGATAAATGCAAATGCGCTAGGTTTATGTTACTACAAATGATTATTCTACTGACAGTGTTAATTCAACGAACGAATTACATCGTGTACTTAGTTATAATATTATAATGCAGTTAAGATTGAAATAAATGCGTTTATTTATTTAGTTTACATAAATTCACGTTTTCACGCCTATTTCTCACTAGGGTAAGCAGGGTAACAGTCCATCTTCTTGTATTATTTGTTTTATCCATTGGCAAAGTCGATGATTGGATTTTCCACTCACGAGCTTTTCCGAGTGCTTTCATTCTGTACCCACAAGAATTTCCACTTGTTATGCTCTATGAGTAATATTGAATTAAATTTATTATTTACTCTCTAATGGATGAGTATAAATGAGTCAAACTTACAATAAAAATTTCTGATGCGAATTTCTGATGCGAAATAGAATAGACCACGTTGGCGGAAATACTAGGGTGAAACCCAAAGTGAAAGTAATAAAGTTTGCCGGGCAATAAGGAGCTAAGAGATGTGTGTAAAGATCGTACGAAGTGTTCCATTGTATCTACTGACCCCTTCGAGAATACCACCCATAGTTTGAGGCTGTTAGTATTTAGTTTTTTTTTTTAGTTATTAGTAGTTGGTAATAGTAAATTTTTTGATCGATTATCAGCAGATTCTACAACTAGTCAGTAAGGTTTGATTGAGATCGAAAGAACTTACATACATTCATACATATAATCACGCTTTTATCTCTGGAGGGTGAGCTAGAGGCGAATTAACACCCACATTTCACCAATTGTCGGTCCCATGTAATATGGGGTGAGCCTATTGCCACAATATTCCGGGCACTATTATTGAGTCGAGCCTCTATCTGAGGCTGAGTCTGTGCTGTATATATCTGTCTGATGTTAAACAGCCCTATCCCTTAGTCGCCTTGTACGACACCGCTTGGGAAGAGATGGCAAATTCCTCTCTGTCGGGAACCACGCGGCTATCGACGGAACGAGTAACAATAACAAATATATCGCGATAGAATCCTTAAAAAGTGGTTTTATTTCAATGAGTGACATTCGCGTAAACTTCAGAAAATATCATGTGGAACTTAACTTATCAATAATCCTTGTTAGTGTTATAACAACGTTAAAAACGTGCACGATTATATACATTTACGTTACGGTAGATACGGATAATAGCGAATAAGGGTCCTAGTAACTTGCATACGCTCAATCTTTAAAGTGCTTCAAGCGGTATATTTATTATAATATTAGCGAATTCAACTCCTCACCCGTTACTAAGGCCTAGATGGGAAAGCGGTTGGAAAGGTACTTTTAAAGCGTGGTATTTGGCACGATACTGGTGTTCGTTGTAAAATCACATTATTATTTGACGAGACTATTATTTAGACATAAAATTGTGTTTCTTACACCTGTTCATTATAAGTAAGGTAGGTTATGGGAACCACAATAAAAATGATTGCTACTTACTGGACACCAATACCTATGAGTAAGGTCATCTTGTAGGGCTCCCACTTTGTAAGAGTTGCCATCTATGCTAATCAAAGAGATATCCTTTCAATTGGCATATATGGCAAAATGGCATGGATGCAAAAATAAGTTAAAAACAATATAGGTAGCAGTCGTCAAATCTGCTTTTTTTCCTACTTACTGACAACTTTACTCTTCCTTGAAAAGGTCGCAATAACTCGCCATTATTGGAAATGTGTAATTATTATTGAGATTATACTCTAGTGAGTACCAACTGTTATCATCGGATGAGGAACTAGCGTAGGCTTCCCTCCCAGGATCGAAGCGTCAAACCGCAGTAGTTCCCGTAATATCCAAAATTTGACAATTATAAAATGGTTCAGCGGTTCCAAGGGAAACACGTTGAATGCAACCGAGATCATAGCTAGCTAGCTAGCTATTTTACTATCATGATTTAATGATAATAAAAACTGTATAAGTACGTTGTCTGTCAGACATGTTTCTCATATACAACGTACGTAATACCGTAATCTAAATATTACATACGAGAGCCGACAAAAAATCTCTATAATATATTAAGTTATAATTATGAGCAGTTTAGTCAACTACTCGTGTAACTTTTTTGCACAAATTACACCTGGTGAATTTATTGTTGTAGTTTATTTTCAAGAAGTGTCTAACTTAATTAATTCGTATAGGTAGTAACAGTCTAAGATGGTGAGTCATCGTTTACTAAGTTTCGGTCGTGACGTGAAATGGTAACCTGTAATTTAGCTGAAGATTTACGAGACGACTCTCGCGGTGATTACAGTCTTTCGGATGTGTGCGGTTGCCAAAATTAAGAGGTTACGCGCGCGATGATAAGTGGGTATGTACAAGACGTAAATATATTTGAGTTACGCTCGATATATTCAGCTTTTAGAATCTTGTATTACTAATTACAAATCTTTATATCTCAGCAAGAACTCTTCTTGTTTACAGCATTTGTTTCTGACAACGTGAGAACGTTGAGGTAAGGACAAGACATCGACAAAAGCATTATAGTTACTATCAGATAACAATAGATACATAAGAAAGTAAGAAATAGGTATTCACAATCATGTATTAGGAAGGATTGAATGGACGCCAAAAAGAAAAAGGTGGCTGGGATAGACTGGACGCGGAAGATCAGATGCAATGGCGTGTATATGTGTTGGGAGAGGCCTATGTCCAGCAGTGGACTGCAATAATCGACTGATTTAATTGACATCAAAAGGATGCTTATTGGGGTAATGAGAAAATCTCTATACCTTATTGAGGCACCCAGTAGAAATGACGGAAAGGCCTTTGTATTTTACTGTGCTGAAAAAAAAATTGAAATTGTGTTATTCCAAAAATTCTGTTGGAGCATATTAATGAGAATCTCTCGTAAGATTTAAATACAAAGTCTTCACTCCCAACCTCTGACTTCAAAATAGAATACCTATTAAATTATTGATAAAGTGATAAAACAAGCCGATCTGCAGTATAACCGGTTAAAAAATTGTTATGTACATGGCAAGAAATAGGTTCCGAAACTCCACCAAATGAAATCGACAAAAAAGCTCATCGAACAATATAATTAAAACCTTCAGAACCCATAAACAAATCGGCATAGAAACTGCTCATAGAGTTTTTTATTGCAATGCTTATGTTTATAGATTGTGGTCGTCACGTTTTTTGTTATATCATAAAAACATATACCGTGCGTCGTGCGCGCTTCAAATGTTATTTAATCATTAGCTTTCAACTCTCCTTTCAATCGGAATTGCCGACGATTTTGCATGTTTATCGCTTTTTTTTTTCCCCGAACTCTATTAACAGTTCTCCCATCACGAGTCTAGTCAGTGCGTACCGACGCGGCGTGCTTTTTTTCAAAAGCCTGCCCATAAATGGAGTTATTTCCTGGCAACACCTGTGCCGATAGTCATTCCTTGCCTGTCGACGCGTAGTCGCCCGCAATCAATGTTCACGTTTAATAGGGCACTAGAAAAACTCGGCTCAGCTCCTATTATATTTTTTATTAATAAATTAATGTCGTTTATGTGGATATCGGCATCCATACATTTTGAATTAAAGATACTCTGAAAAAAATGATGCTCTTGAGTTATAGAGTGTAAGGAGGCTTGTGGGACCGTAATCGCGGTCCCGGATTCCCCTTTTAAATACAATTATTATTTTTGAGGTGTATTTTGGGACTGCGAATAAAATAAACAAAGATGACCTTTGCCCGTGGCCGTGATAATTTTACAGTGGCTTTTCCAAAACTTTCCTCCATCTGTTCATCGTTAATCTGGTCCTGACAAATACATCCCAAAATAAATTATCCAAATTAATCGAGTTGTCACAAAATTTGCTATTCATTATAAATCCGTTTTTAATTTTGTAATTGCATTGTTAGCGTTACTCCTATAAGAGCAATAATGGGTTTTATGATTCTAAATAACGCTTTGTATTTAAGTTGATCGGGTACGCCACTGATATCGATGTGAACGCCCTAAAGACGGTGTTACTATCTATTCAAGTCAAATTTCTTTTGTCAAGATCAAAAGTTCAAATCTAACCGACGAGCTCTCGTTAATACAATGAATATACGAGACAAGTTAAACGTCAAGTCAACGCACTGTGATATTGCTCCGATCGAGAAGCAACTGTTGTACGGTAACGGACGGAATGAACCCTCGTCACATCTTAGTACTGCCGACGTCTTTACCCGGCTATTAAGCTTGCCAAGAGCTTCTACAGCTTCATTACTATTAGTGAATTCCTCTCGCGAGTTGGCAACATGATTGTTTCTTAACGGCTGTACTGGATGTTTTTGTATATTACACCACGTTTCTTAACGAGATCAACGTTTTATGTTGATAGGTCTATTGACTTCTTTGCGGTATGTTGTTTATTCATATCGCACGTAAAGTATCTTCCACGTTGTATACAAATTATTTAGTAATAGTAATTTTGGGAATATTAACGGGAATTTAAAATTAGGCAATGAGTAGATCATTTGAAAGCGGAAGTACATTTTTGTTTTCAAGAGATGTTAAGATTCTGAATTACGATTGATAGTGATCATGGTTGTATTTAATTTGAAAATATAACTAAAGTAAAGCCAACGAAGCGAGAGAAAAAAGGTAAACAATTTTTCAGCGGTTCCAAACTTTTTTATTGGTATATGATTACATATCACTTCAAGCGCGTTCCAGACAAGAATGAAATTGCTCATAAGATGGCGGATCTGACAGTTTAGAACTGCTGTGCTGACAGCTTTCCTGTACTATGAAACACGCAACGACAGCTGTCGCTCGACCATTGTCGCGTACGTGTGATATGTGCGACAAGGACAGAGAAAATAATCGCTAGTTATCGGATCGTAACACAGTAATGGTCGCGTTGTTTACCTTTTTTCTCTCATCTCGTTGGCTTTACTTTAAATGAATTACTTTGAAAACTCAGCAAATATGAAGTATAATGCATGTTCGTGAACTCCTATTTTAAACGGCTTTAAATAAGAAGGTTTCTTCTCACTATGACGTGTTAGTTGTTAGCCAATTGCAATTAACCTATTTGACGCTGGATTAGTTTGCCATTAACCTATTGCACAACTGTTGTATAACAGTTCTTTGTTCAGTCAAACAGTTCATTATTTGTTATTGCGCTGAGTCTTTAAATACCGTAAAATTAATAGTATCCTCTAAAGGAGCATGACAAGATCACGTTGTCCAAACTGATAACGAAAAACATAACTAACAGAGCAAATGTTTACCGTGCTGTCACAATAATGATGTCATATGTCTAATGTAGTGTGTCTACTCGTGAAGATAACGAGGACCTTAGGTTGTTCACCTTTCAAGAGTATCGTTGTGCTAGTTGGAGCATCGCATGACAAAATACAATATATATGTTCAGCACTGCGCCTAATTTGAAAGCCAAAAGTACAAAGTACATGTACAGTTCGCGAACTGTTCAACAAAGAATGTTTAGTAAATTGGTTTCGATGTATCAACGAGGTCAAAATGTAAGTACTAAAGATGTACGAATACTCATTTTGACGGAAACTGGCGACATGATGCTCTCGTAATCAGATTGCTTACGGAATAGGTTAAATTCAACGCTCTTTCTTTTTTTGCTACTCTTTATTTGCTGTTAAATTTCATTATAAACTCATCTTTCTGATAGATTTGCCAAATAAACTTTTTCCTGACAAAATTACTAGCACAACAAATCATCCATATCGCGCATTATGCGTTTAGCAAAGAAATGTGATTCGTTTTATTTATATAGATGAAGATGATTTTTCTGTCATCGATTTGTTCTCAATTACCTTCTCATCTGAAACCCTTCCTTACCAAACGGCAATTCAAAAATAGTGTGCGTTATTCAGGGTCACTATCAGCATTCCTGTAAAAACACAAGGGAATTTTATGCGTTCAATTTCACAATCCAAAACGTCAGGAAGGTTAACTAACCGGATATTTAAGGTATTAACTCGTACCTAGTATACCACGTAGAACAGTTTTCCCAATTCGTTGCCAAACTACCCTTCTCTGTATATAAATATTCAAAGCTGTGACGTTTATCGCAACGACATGTACGACCCATTTCAGTTCCTCGGCTACTGAAATGGGCAATACTAAAAGCAATCACGTGACAATCGATTAAATGGTGATTGGTACTTACGAGTATAGCATCAAGGTGAAGAACCTTCAGATACCACAATATTGCCTAGATGTTCAACATAATTTACAACGTGATTATTACCATAACATTTTCATAGGGTCTGTTCTATTTTGAAAATTCTGACCAATCGCACCACGGTTATGTATGACGTCATTGGTCATTTATGTTTGAGTTTGGTGACAATAATTTTTATACTAAGAACATTTGAATTACGTACACCGTGGTGTTCAATGAGATAGCCAGCATTAAAACAGATTGCCATTAAAGGACCACCAGACAGCAGCAATTCTAGAACTTTCTATTAAAATGGATTCAGGTTAAAAGCCTACGTTTCAGGTGAAACAATACAAGTGGTCGTTCGCGTAATGGCTTCAATAGCCTACAGTAGCTACAATCATGTTTTTCCGGGTGATCCCTACTGACCCTAACGCCGTGAACCCACTAATAAGACAAGCAATTTAGCTTAGTTGGGAGGGGTTAACGAGAATACTAATAAAGCATGACCCACATTACTGGTCTTTAAAAATTTGCCAATAAATGGAGGTTCAATTGAAGACCCAAAGCTTATCATCGTGCAATAATACCGTAAACATTGCGTTATTTTCAGGCGAAAATACCGCACGCGTTATTGCGCAATATCTGTTTTAGAAGGTAGGTTTATGCGACGGCTACGTCGACACACTGTTATAATTTCTCTTTTCCTCCCTTTCCTTCTACGGGTAGCAACTAGCGAGTGTCACCTCTCAAGTTGTAAATTTTCATCGACCAAGGTAACTACATAATGATCAGTCGAGAGTATAAAAACATTTGAGTCGTCCAAGTCTACTTTAATTTTAAAGTGCGCGTCGGTACAGTGACAACTAGCGAATCATGTGCCTCAGCGGGGCATGAATAATTAAAGCTGTTCAGAAGGCGAGTTCAATGCATAAAAAATGACGATTCATCTTTCCGTCTCGTTTCGACAGTGATTTACTGGCGAAAGAATTAGATAGGTAATAATGACGTCTTTCACAGATTAAAAATGCTAGTTTTTAATTACAAAATGTCTAGAATTTGAATAATTCCAAACGTAGCTGATGATGTGTAAAATACTGAATAAACTTCTTCTTTAAAAGTAATTTAGGCTTTGAAATAACATGAAACAATAATGTACACCAACTCCATAACTATTCTTAAAACTTTCTAGAACCTTATAGTCTGGTGACATCAACTCTTTTAGAACCGTAAAATTCTTAGTGAAATATGACTGAACGGCGTCTACATAATTCTATAAAACAAGGTCAACAACCTTTCTGAATGAAAAGGCGAGCAAATAAACATCTTTTATATACTACACCAAAAAGAATTTGGGCTGTCGTTTGAATAATAAATTCAGGTCTCCAAGCTGACATAGTCTCGACGAAAATATAAAGTATTCTAACAAAATGGTTCGGCTTAGCGTATCCGACCCTGGATTTGTTCGAAACCCAGCGCGTATTCACAGTCGCAGCACGAACTTCACTTTCACTTGAGAACTATCAATCTCAACTGTCTAAAAATACATTACGTATTTACTACGTATTCTGTATCAAGAGACCATATTTTATTGTTGGTTATCCATATTATGCTATCTGGAGAATTTGCTGAAAACATATTCGTGCGAATTCCTCTACGTTTGTTGAATAAGTATTGCACTTAAAAAGAACGGTTTTAAGGTCAAGTACAATTTGTGGAATGTTTTCTATGTATATGCTGATTTTAGAATTTTTAATTAGTTTTTATTATTACCTACAATTTTTTTGCAAAGATCTACATTTCTTTGTTATTCGATCACTTATAAGTTGGTCGGATTTGGCACAACGATAGACCATGAACTATATGAAGACATATTATCATTTGAATTCCGTAATAGGCTCGTTAAAAGTGAAGAATTTGACAGCTAGTTGTTTAAAATAATAAGTTTGGCCCGAGACTTCGCATGAAAGTGGGTCATTGTAGACGAAAAGTAAAACTAGTGTGACCTTCTCGAGGTCCTAGGGTTGGTGTTTTATTAGAAGATTGTCATGAAAAGGTAACAAACTGATAGATAGACACCTAGTTTCTTTTGTACTTATTTATAATTTATGTGGATACCACACAGGAAGAAGGGCCACAACGGGATTTCCCGTTAACGTTCGAGCTACTTGACTGATGGAGTAACCTGAGAAACCGCAGCAACTCTAGCTTACGATTTTATCCTTACTGTTCCTACTGTCGCTTGAACTTCTTAAGGCCTACTTGGTTTGCAATATCTTGTCATGACGGCTGTTGTGAATGGTTTTAGGCTTCGGGAACCACTTACCACACGGGGCCCAGTATTTGTATATCAACGTAAGAAACCGAAGTGATTGAAATTCTTTGCAGACTTTTTTTTAATACAACATTCGGTGTCTTCAAATTTGTTTCCATTGCCATATTGTTTCCTTTTCTAAGTTTATATAGCTATTTATTTAAGAAAATTAAATTTGATTTATTCAGTATTCCGTTATCTATCTATATAATCTATCTATCTATATAATCTATCCTTGTACCAAATTCATTCAGACGTCTTACCATGATTGTTGTCCTAGAACATACATCCATACATCTAAACGTTAGTATCTATACTATAATAGTAGATACATAGTAAGTTAATGCATCGCAATATGACTATATTATAGTTTCATAGTATAGATTATTTTGAACATCGCCAATGTATTATTTCGATCTTGGCACGCAACGTCAAAGCGGTAGGAACTTTCCTCGATATATTGTACCTACACTTAGCAAAATAACAATATCTTCTATTGCAGTGTTATTAAAAGGTTATTGCCCCTACGTTGTTTACAACTGATTATCCTCTATCTTGTTTGAAATAATAATTGAATGTAGCGTGGGTTGTCTGCACACAATAGATACGGTTTCTATATTCGGTGTTTTAATTACTTTACGCCATTTTGTAGACGAAGCAGTTTTATACTACATGAGTGCTAGTGAGTAGGTATGTTTTCAATTAATTAACTTGCATACTACATTAGAAATGCAACCAATCTAATGAATTTATGTTGATAATACTGCTATTGCTACGGATTGATGTATGTACATTGAAATTATTTCCAGTTACTTACCTTTTAATGGTTGAATAGAATAATGAATAGTGGTTTGTTCCTAAAGATCATTTACTAATGAGAATATGCTGGGCTAGGTTGGGAGAGTAGAATGAATCGTAAAGGGATTTGGTCAATAAGGTAATTTCTTGTTAATGTAATTTTTCTTTGTATTGAAATTTTCAATTTCTGTGCAATGAGCACTTAAATTTCGCTCAGACATTTTCAACCGGTGAAATTCAGTTCATTCCAGTCATCTACTAAATTCTAAATGAGAACGCGCCCTAAGGCTGCCGAGAGTTATGAAGCCCTAACACGTGGAACATTGTTATTAATTTTATTTCTGCCTCAGTCTGAGCAGTTTGTGGTGTCATTAGTTAAGCGGATAACTTCATGTTTAAAATTAACATGTCAGACAATATTCAATTACTAACTTTACAGACGGAGATGAATTATTATGCATGTTCTATAATTTGTTTCGTAAGCAGGGACGAGTCACTCAACTGGACATTTTATGAAATTTTGAAACAATTAGAAGGCACTTTCCCTATAGATTGAGTTCTTGAACTCACAACGAGTCGAGGTCCACGTGGGTAACAAATGCTAACAATGGCGCCCCCACCGGGTCCAAGTAGAAGGGGTAGGCCCAAGAAGTGCTTGCTTGGCGTCGTGGAGGGTGACATGCGTGCAAAGGGTCTCACTACCTTGAATCCTGAGCTCCGAGGGCACCGTGGCCTCGGATGCAATCAGGCCTAACGTCTTTATGTCGATGATGAACTCACAACGACTTATATTCTAGAGGGAATACTCTGACCTACTAAGCTAGATAAGAGCCTACTTATCTATTTGTTTAGGAATTGACACCTAATAAAATCCTCTTTGCAAAATTAGAATGTAAAAAGATCAAAGCATTCGAAAAACTCATCAAGATGATAAAAAAATGTATGGATGCGACTGTAATTAGAAGTGAATGTTTCAACACAATAAGCAGTTTTTAAAACAAGCCCATAAGCACGTTTGGATCTTTAAGCAAACCTGATTGTTAGGCTCTTTGCTAAATTCTTACCAGCCATGCAATATTTAATTATAATTTCGAAACAGAACTAGGTATCTGTTCTGTTTATGGTAATTTACTGAGCCATAGTTGAAAGAACGAAACCAAAAATGGGATAATGACTAGCACAGGTGTTTTAGCAATGGTGAATTAGTCATCATCAATTTAGACAGTGGATGATATAGCCAAGAAAGGATCACGTAAGCTGCTTTTAAAGAAACGTGCAACGTTTAAGTTACTAGTCAGGTTTCAGCAATTACTCCATCTCGAAGATGGCACAGATTCTGATACACTGTGAATATATTATATATGTATCTATGCTTCGCGTAAGACCTTGCTATGCTATAAGTTAACGTAAAAGAAAGGTCCATATTTTCTATTTAAGTATACAAACAATTTAATAAGTAAATATTTATTTATTTTATTCTTTATGTACACATAAATTACATTTATATAAAATAGTGAGATGAAATGTACAAAGGCGAGCTTAACTCAAAGTTGAGTTCTCTTCCAGCAAACCCGGGAGTGCATAGAGGAATTGCAATATAAGTGGTAAAGTCTAGTAAAAAGAAAGTAGCAATTTTGATTTAAGAGGTATACGAGACGTATACCCTAGGTAATAGGCATAAATATACATACATACAACATACACATATACATACATACATACAACATACACATATACATACATACAACATACACATACATACATAAATAATAATTTAGAAGTATTTTATTATGTAAATTATGTAGGTATTCATGACTATGTTGCCTTCTTATCCTTTAATTTTAATGATTGTCGCAGAAGTTAATTAAAACCGATGTAATCGAAAGTATTAACCGTAAACGAGTTCCGATTACACCAACATATTTAATCAATTTTATATTTATATGGGTCACGCATGAGGTTCATTATAATCACAGTACATACGAATACACTGGACAGGTTTATTCTAAATAAAATTTTCTTGCATCAAATAAATTAGATCAAAACCCCCGTCACAAAAAACACCTCCAAAAAGTTTACAATAAATGGAATTTGCATTTTTACTTTTGATATACCTAGTAATACTTTGATTCAACGGTTGCCATGTCGAGGGACCCAAACTAGTTAAGCACTCCGTTGTATTAACGGAACAAATCCAGGTCCGATTTTTTTCAAACATTGCTAAGAACACTCCCGACTAATATACCTTTTAAACAAGATAAACTAAGTCGAAAACGGTTAATCCGTTTGGGTGCTACGATGCCACAGACAGAAACACACACACACACACTCACACACACACACACACACACACACACACACACACACACACACACACACACACACACACACACGTCGGGGGTTAAAAATACGAACAATATATCGCGTCAAACTCTAAGCACAACGATATAGAAGGAATCATCGTATTACCGCAATATTAAAGGGATCATCGCATTACCACGTATAACAGTTAGTAGTTCAAGAATTTCTGTCATTCATGCCACCGGTGTTGCCACCGTCTCTAGGCCAAATATCTTCTAGACATACAACATCGCAAATTACTGAACTTAATGCGACACGACTTCCTCTATTGCTTAGACCTCTTAAATAAAATTTTAAGTTTAATTGGCCTTAGAGACACATTAACACCATTTAAGTAATGTCACTAAAGGTTGTACATTAAATTATGTAATCAGACATTTTAAATTTTCTTTAAGTGCGATGCCAAATCTAATTTAAAAACTAGGTTTAGAATCAGTTACTGTCTTCGATTTTGTTAGTTCCTTTTATATATTTTTGTATAACCAAGCGTTTCAGTGACTCATTCCTATACCGCACGACTAAGACCTGGAACTCCCTGCCAGCTCACGTGTTTCCTTCTTCCTACAGTCCCGGGTCCTTTAAGCGGGGCGTGAAAAGGCATCTAATGAGGCCGTCAAGCTGAGTGCCACCACTGTTAACATAGTACATGTTTGCGATGGTGACCCTCTCTCCGAGACTTTGCCTTTAACTTAACATTAGGCGAGGTGTCCTAGATAAAAAAAAGTAATCTAATCAGTTTCTGCTTAGCGGTAGTCGTCATTCTTTAATTATTAGAAGTAAGATATATATTTAATTACTACCTAAGCCTATATAGGTACAACATATTAGCGACGTATCGTAGTATTTATTGTAATTGATTGGTTTACCCCACTTAGCACAGTACTGATACGCAGTGACCTATTCATACTGAGTTCAATGTACGAGCTTTACCTATGCCTAGAAATAGCAATGTTTTATGACTAGTAGTATTAATACCTAGAACTTCAATAGAAACTGTGAGAATTTATCATGCTTTTATTGTTATTAAAAATTAAATAAAATATTATAAATGAGAAAGTATGTGTCTGTTTGTCTGTTATGCTTTCAAACTTAACCATTACACCGATTTCGACGCAATTTTTAATAGAGATAGGTTTTTTTGAGAATGCCGAAGGCGAAACCGGTCAGGTTCAGGATTAAAATTAAACTCAGTGGAAAAGTACAAGTGTATTATTCAATAAGATGTAGATTAGACCTTGGGAAGGGACATAGGCTATGTCGCGATAACCGACATCAATAAATAAAAACATTAAAGTGAAACGAAATTTGTAGTAACACAAAAAGAAGAAGACATGTGGACATTGTTGGCGTTGTAGAACACACGGGAATTTGTAACGGTAGTCAATCGTGGCATGTTCGACGTTTGATTGATTAAACATCATCCGGCGAGCGAAAGGTTACAGGGTTAGAGTTCACACTCGGTATTGTCACCTTCGATATGTTTAGCCACCCGTGAAATTGTCTGCATACAAGCCGTCCATGTTTGATTATTCGAAAGCTTTGATGTCACGGTAATTAGGACTAGTCGGTCACGGAAATATACTGAGCTTTTGTACATTATTGTGTACATTATCCTCTTATGAATACATATTGTTGGATTGTATAGTGATAAATTTGTTTTCTATCCATACTAATATTATAAATGCGAAAGTAACTATCTGTCTATATGTATGTTAGGCTTTCACGCCTAAACCACTGAACCGATTTTGATGAAATTTGGTATAGAGGTAGGTTATACCATTAGAAAGGACATAGGCTATGTTTGGTCGCGATAACCGACATCCACGCGGGTGTAGCCGCGGGCAAAAGCTAGTGTTTCATAAACTGGCTTGGCTTTCTTTGCAGGCTTTGGTAGTCAGACATCGGTCACTACTATAAATGACAAAATAATACTACATTATGGATAGGGGCAGACCTTGAATGCGCCCGGATCGGCTCTCACATAACATGAGAATTATACTTGATATATGTAGTTATGCATAATATCCATTCCTGCATGATAAGCTAAAATAATATGCTTGTTAAACAGGAACACCGGAGCAGTGAACACACAAACATCTCAGTAATGTGTTAAGCGGGCTTCCGCTGGCATTATCGCCAAGTAGGTGAAAAAACAGGAGTTGTACCCAACATGTAACAACGCCACAACGAGTATAATAGTAGGGCAGGCGTAGAAGGATATACGGTAGTAAATTAAGTGCGTCAGATTAAGCTAAGGGAGGCTAGTTACATATTGACAAATTCCTGAAGCCGGTAGACAATATGGGTGGGTCCGTGAAAAAAAAATGACCACGAATTTACACCTACGCGTCAGATTAATATAAGAAAGGTTAGTTACTAGCAAAAAAGTGTTCATTTTGTTGTAAGTGGGCTTGCAAAGAAATATCTGTATTTACTCGAATGCAGTCTATGTTTATTTTAGAGTTAAACGAACCAGAATAACTGAGAAACATTAACTAAGACCAAAATAATTCAATAAATTAATTAAGTTGGATGATATATGTATTTATTTATTATTATTTTATGTTTACG
Organism: Eilema sororculum; assembly: GCA_914829495.1. Taxonomy (NCBI): domain Eukaryota; kingdom Metazoa; phylum Arthropoda; class Insecta; order Lepidoptera; family Erebidae; genus Eilema; species Eilema sororculum. The sequence continues at coordinate 5,010,522 of OU618545.1, read as the reverse complement.
CTTCCCCCACCACTAAAAGTGGAAACTTTATATACCATTATTCTTTCTATAATCTAATCTACTAATTCTAATAGGTTTCCGCGACGCTCGAGTAACTACAAATTTAACTTCGTGGCCTCCCTGCCTATACGTAGATAAGGCTTGCTGATATGTTTTATGAGGTAAAAACACAGCGACCCGCTTGTCAGAAGCTTCCGTTATGCGCTTAATTTTTTTAGTTTACATGTCATCATTCGTAAACAAGATCATAGCAATCACATTTTATATACTCTTAAGACTATAAACATCCTAGATCTAGGTCGTAACAGCAAATTAACAAAACGGCTAGATTCTACTGAGGGTGTTGGAAGGGGATAATCCAAGGTATGGTTACCGGTGGAAGTGCTCTCTCTTCCCACTTGCACCTTTTTTTTCGTGCGGAAATCCCCTCGGATACCTCCCGCGCCGGAGCCGGAAGGGGAGGTTATGTCGGACTCGAACCGAGTAAAACCGCACGCCGATTGAGGGTCGTGGTGCTAGGCCGGAGGTGAGGTTTTCATCGACTTATCCCTCGCACCCCGGCTGACCCAGGGCCATCCTTTACGGTCTGGTCCTCTACGGGAGAGGGGACAACGGTGTCCCCGACTCGCTTTCCACTTCCATCAGTGACCTTGTGTTAAACAAATGAACCTAGGATGAAGATAACCTACTCAAAAGCCTAGTGTGTTTTTATCCGCATAAAAATCAATTTCTTTCTTTCTTTCACCCATAATCTTCCAAAGCTGCCGACAGAAACGCATAATTATCATGTTGTATGTTTATGAGGGTGAATGTTCTTCATCGAGTCTATGGCTCGTAACATTGATCAAATTTTATCGGCTCACCACAGCCACATCGTTGTCCATTGCCATATACAAATCCTCATATAGAGGTAGTGGCCAAGAGAGCAGATGCGGTATGGATTTGGATGGGGCTCCAACGTCGCAGGTTTACTTCTATAACAGTTACAAACACCAATGCAGCAAAGATTATTTTTTCTAGTCTACTTCTTGCTGTCTGTGTGTGAAAGTAACGCATATGATTCCATTTCCACGCTTAAGTATGTTTCGAACTTACTCGATGTCACGAATTGGATCGGAACTGCAACTAGTTTTTTGTCTATCTTATATCCGTAACTCCTTTTCCAGGTCATAGTCTGTGCCAAATTTCAACCAAACTCGTTCAATAATTTTACGTAATTGACTAACAGGCTAATTTACAAACTTTCACATCCATAAATATTAGTAGGATATAGGTATTCCCGAAGACTAAGCTAAAAGTGGATTTATGTGTAAATCCACTTACTACATATTACAAAAAAAAATTGCAAGGTATTCATGTACATGGAATAACTTGCTATATTTTTTAAAACCGAAATTACTAATATTCCCCCTAACCCCTCCAACTAAACCAAATTACTTGTGAAGTGTGGTTTCTCGTCGGTAGTGTAATGGCCAGGATTGGAATCCGGGACCTCCCGATCGTAAGGCCGACTCCTTAACACACACACATTGTCACAATAGACGACCGAGAAATATCTTTCAGATACGTAGGCTCTGCTACTATTGAAAATTTCCTAACAGAATAATCCAATAACATCCTGTGATTCCTATGTGATTCTGACCTGGAACACTGACCTAGGTATGCCCACAGATCAACAACACAATTAAACTTACCGCCAAAAATAATTTGCTGACTAAACATGACGATTTATTTCATTTAAACTTTCAAAACTATTCAGTGCACTGATATCATCAATCGTCATTATATTTACAAATACAAATCAAGGTCTGACGAGCATATTTATGTGTTCGTTCGCGAATCGATTGCAAAGCACTTTCACGTGATACGATCATATTAGCTCACAAATACAATGAACGCCTCACCGGTTCACTTTCCCCTTTCTTGGTCACGACCTGCCATAGTTCACGATCAACAGATCTGGCTACTGGTTTGCTAAGTGATATAGGAAAGTGGTCGATTGACCTTTTCGTAAATATCACTAGATAAGTGCTCATTAAGATTATGAACTCTCACTTTATTACATTCATTTTGACTTGAACTTTGCCATGTCACACCTACTAAAGTGCCAGTTAGAACGAAATGGTTACTTATAAACACATTAACATAAAATATTCAATGCGATAGAAGTAGGTTACTTTTAACGTATTCAATCAAATAAAAAAAACTATTACTGTTAGTACAGTCAGTCACAAAAGTTGCTGATCGATAGGATGTTGCTCGTGACTCGGACCTCTTACAATTTTGCACCCGGTTCCGTGACCTACAACCTATTTTCGGGATAAAAATTTAGCTTTGTGCTAAATATTCCAGATTGTCAAATTTCATTCAGGTCCTTTCAATAATTTTGGTAATATGTGATTATTAATTTAATATGAACTTTTTGATCATTTTGGTTTGAAAAATCCATACGTCCGTTCTTCTACAAATATAAATAATTTATGATATTAGTAAAATTTTGTGAATTAGAGGGTTTACAGCTTAGCCAATTTGTGAATTAAATTTCTAAGCTACGTTCTGAAACATCGCATCTGTCGGAGACCAATATTTTCAAAAAAAAAGTTTCGTGCTTAGGAGAGCGCGTAAAGTCAACGAATTTTCTTCGCTGCTTCAGTTCCGCTCACTTACCCATTTATAACAATCGATATAGCCTACCAGTTTTGGCTTGGGTCTGTGGCGGATAAGGAAGCTGACTGGTTTAGTAAAGAGGTGACCGATTACAGGAATTCTCACGCCTCCAAGTTTCACAGACAATGTAACAGACTCAGCTTCAATGCCTTTTTCACTCCATATAAGTCTTGGCAAGTACAACAGGTCGAAAATAAGAGTCGAGAATAAGACTGACAGATAAAAATGTCGGGGGTTTACGCGTATATTACTTCTTGTTGAAATCTTCTTGAAGATGACTGCTGAAAAGCAACCGAGACGTTGTGATCATTTTAACATTGATCCCGACGTTTGTATGTAGTGAGTATAGTGTATATTAATAGTGTAACACTCACCGGGATATTTACCATGTTCATAGATTTTATTTGGTAACCGATATTTCGGCGCTATTTCACTATTAATGTTAATGACCATGTCAATCTCAAATCATACAGTGTAGTGTATAGTTTGTACAATCCCCGTGTTGAAACCCGCCGCATCGGGATTAGTGCACGGGCGATCATGATCAGGATGGATTTTCCCTGTCAAATCGTTCTTGAAGAAGATAACTATACAGTTATTTTCTCTACTATACTACTTGACTATCAAAACTAATAAATATCACTATATACGAAAGGTAACCTTTGACCCTAGGTAATCTAAAATCTAAAATCAATAAACATAAAACAATTTTATGTTCCTCAACAATACTTCACGCTACTTTCTATCTGTCATTATTATTCAAGCTGTCATTTATAAGTCATTTTATTGCCATTCACATGATACTATAACAATAAGGTAACGAGTCATGATGAAGTAAAAGTTGCAAATGCACACTAATGCCTCATTGTTACTTTCCACGAGATGTTCTAATGTACGTCAATGATATGGAGATCGGTATATAAATAGGTCCTAATAAAATTCTACAAAAGAAAACGATAATTATGATTGTTTTCAAGAATATTTACTTTCCAAATTTGTAGGTTCTATAATAAGTATAGACAACGAACGGTATAAATTGCTGAACTTTAATTACAAACAATCTTTCGATAAGGTCACCTTAGCGAAGATGATACATTGCTCTAGGAAGTATGTTAGCTATTTTTGTCACTAACTGTACACTCATGTCACAGAACTAGCGTTCTCAAGTTAAGTTTTCTATGTGTGATTTATCCTAAATATCAACTTCCGAAAAACACACTCAAATCAAATTACACCCTTGCTGAACTGGAACGGAACTTTAATGCTTGATAAAACGAGACAGAGAAAAGTACTATATTTCGTCCCTATCATCATGTAATAACAGGTTTTTAAGTGGCATTTGCATTCTGGTTCAAAATCTTTGAGTATTTCACAAAGACATTAGCGTAATTGCGCATTGCCACTGCCAGACACAATTTGTGTATGGACGTTAATGTGTCTTGTAAAACACGCTTTAGCATTACTGCGCCAGTTTTCAGTTTCAACTGCTGTACTTAATGCCTATGTTGGTCATGGTTTTATTGCATTTTTATTGTGTCATTACTATTCTATTGCATTTTAAATGTTATTGCCATCATTAATTTGTATTCTGTAATATACAAATTTGATGTTGAATTTCACGTGGGACTATGGGTCACAAGAGTACTGGTGGCAAAGCAACGGCCACGGTTGTTTTAAGTTGTCCAAATTAGGGAAGTAGGAGTAAGAAGCAAAACTAAGGGTTAGCTTTGAATGCAACATAGATTGGCGCTTAGGTGAAGAAGAGAGAATTCGAATAGGGCAATCCGCTTTGATAGTCCTTCCAAATATCACAGAAAGCCCTGCAGTAGGTATTAGATTCGAAGAGAGCCAACTACAAAGTAGTAATACTTGCATCAACGGTCGTATCGTAAGGTACCATAATATTTATAGAAAATATAAATATGAACATGTTTCGTCATAAAATGTGTAACGATATGCAAATAAGAGTATACAAACTGAATGGATGGTTTCAACGTGGACATATTGGTCCCCAGATAACGCAAGGTACGCAGGCGATGTTTGGTCGACGGCCGTACGCCATAGCGTGTGCGATAGCGATCTAACTAAGCGACCGAGCAATTGCCTTGTTTGTCGTGCCGCGACGCACCGGCCGATACCACCTTCTGTTGAGACCAGCCGGATTGGAGGCGGCAATTTGTTCTTAACGATTTATTTTATAAGAGACACCCGCTTCTGAGTACCGGCATTGATGTGATGATAACTCCATCTGTGGTTTATATATGAGGATCGTTTCAAGTGTGTTTATGTTCGCGTAATTAATTGCTTTGTACGTCACCCCTTTTGCCTTCAGTGGTCATCGTTAACCTTATTATAATTAAGGTCGTCTCACTTTCGTAACTTTTGTCGTTTACCGTTGTCTCGGTCAAGTAAATATTATATTTTTCGTTAATTTTATAGAATTTTTTGATTTCTTTTTGTGATATTCAATGTTAGTCTTTGTATTTTATCATCAAGTTGTGTAGCTACTGGTATACTTGACAGATGTCGTATTTTTTGTTTTAAAGTAAAGACATACTAAAACGTTCCAAAGAACGTAATTATTTCTGAATGAAAAACCTAGCTTAATACACACACACACACACACGCGCGCGCGCAATTTTACTAAAATAGGTCCATCTTTTCCGAAATTATTCATACACACTTTGTTACGTTAACATTGTTTAAAAGACAGCAACTAACTTGAGTACTCACCTTTTAGTCAATGAATTTCATGGAGCATAAACGCGATAACGCAGTTTAGGTAAAATAGTATCCGTTCTTATTACGGAAGTAACATTACACTAATTTCCTAGCTCTGCGCTACCTACACACAACGTGTAACATAGGGACGATGGTACGTCGTCTCGTGACAGCCGTTTCGAGCGGGCCCTACAGACGCGGAAACATTGACGTCGCCATTTGTGACATTTTGATGTTAGATTGTTCTGTTTACATACCGTCGACTGCGTTCTCCTTCTAGAAACTTGCGTGTATTTAACTTATCCTGTGCGTACATCTTAAGTACGCACCGTTTCGGTAATGTTTCTCATGTGTATTGTTTCTAAGAAAGGAATAGCAAATATTTAATATGGAACGATAGCAGAACGTGCGAACTAGCTACCAACTTCATCTTCGTATTTGGTAATCAATCAACATATTGTACACCTATTAGTCAGTCGGTTCGTTCACCTCGCCTTTCAAGGTCTAAACGTGCATTATTTTAGCGTCGGTGGCGTCCCACACACGCACTACTATGCACATTCTCAAGTACGCTGCACTAGGTTGGAATAATGAGAGCACGTGATCGGAATACGCCTATGGTTTATCCGTTGAGGATAGATTTCTTACTTAAAATCTCAGGGATACTGCCGCATCCTTGTGATAAATATAATATATTTTCTTGTAAAAAGGCCCTGGGAGTCTAAGCCGATGAGCTTACATGAAAGGTTTATTGACAGTAGAGGTTATTGAAGTGTGTAAAAACTGAAGCAGATGGCGGGCTACCGTCTCTGCCTTTCCTGGAGAAAGAACATCTTGATATTCATAGTAAATCTTTAAATCTATTTGAGTAGAGGAAATAGTCACCACCCTGATATATCGCCTTATCCAATACCTACATATCAGTAAGGAGACACGACACTTGTAGCTTAGCGGTCAAAGAGTCAGCCTTACCATCGAGATCCTGAGTTCATATTCTGGCCATTACACTATTGACGTGAATCCTATCCTAATATATGAAATTCGCCTAAGCTGAAGGGGTTAAAAGGAATATAGGATTCTTGGGCTGAGTTGCACCATCTTACTTTAACATTAACAGTGCTGTTAAAGTACCGGCCAGGTACAAAATAGGTTGCACCATTTGACAACAGTTAATATGACGTTAATACTTGACGCTAACCGTAACCGGCCGATTATTGTCATTGTTAACGTTAAATTGGTTAAAATCTGTCAAAAAGAAGGTGTCTATATTATAAGTATAAAACGAAGGAGTTTCATTTGATATCTGAACTGATCGACATAAGAACTGACAGCAAATGACGGCTAACGTGTAGTATTATCATAATCTAAAAACTACCCATAAGGAATTTGACGTAAATAATGTATCTGACTTGCAACCCTGATAACTTTAACCGAGCTACAAAATACACTGGTGCAACACATTTAGCAGTAACCGTTAGTCACTACTGTTAATGTTAAATTTGATTAATGTTAACCTATTACTTTAGAAGGTAGTATAGTGCAACTAAATCTTATTTTATTACTTGTACTTGCAACTAAATCTTATTTTATTACTAAGTATATAGAAATTTGCTTGTACGAATTAGCTGTAAAGTCTTTAAGGAACTGACAGACGTTGTTCAATTTACTCAGCAATCATTACATTACATTACGATCGTCTCTAGTTAGCGGACAGGAGCCACCAGTGACAGCGCGGCGGTGATTTCAAATGGGCATCGTCCTCAATGATGGCTTCTTGTATTTTTAAATGAAATACTCGAAACAGTAACTACTCTCTGCTCTACACTTAAGTTTATCTGATGAACATTTGAATAAACAGGTGGATGACATGCCTTTTAAAATCATGACCAACGCTATAAAGCATAATAACATAATACGTAGTTTTTGTTTGTAATATTGGTCTATTAGTTGCTTATAGTTTTCCGAGTCATAAACCATGTGAGAGACTAAGGCTCCCCACGTGGCCAGGCGAGCGCGCTATTTTTTGCGCGGTAGCACGTCGTTCATCATTACGTTTATTATCTGTTTGGCCTTGGCCGTGAACGGTCGCGCAGGAGGACACTTGCGCGTGGGCAAATACGGTGGCTACAGAGCGTACCGCAGAATTTTGAATTAACTTGGCAAAAAACTTATTGTATCCACACCACGAAATGTTTTACTTGACATCGAACAAAAAGTAGCTATATTAAATTATAGTACCACGTCTATAATCGTACTTAGTTATAATAATGAAACGTTTATACGTGTACGTTTTTATAGGGTTTATCTTACTGTTCAAATATACAAAACTAAATTATATAAAAAAATATGACAGAAAGAATGTGGTCTAGGTATTTTTCCTCTACTATGATAACGGCGATAAATGCGATGAACCTTCAAGATAGGTACATGTATTTCCAAGTATTTTTTATGTACCACAGGAAAAATATACATATTTTACAATTATCTTAATAAAGTGGTTTAATAGTTAGAGCAACATTTGCACCACAGTAACTTGCCTTTCAATTTTTATGGTGAGATTTATTATAGGTACGTAGTTTACGGCTGTATCTCTGAATCTTTGAAGGAAAACACTGCTATTTCTACTCCTTCCTACACTTCAACCTGAAACTGCAAGGGGCAGAGTTGTCGTTTTGTCGATTACTTATATTCTTGTGTGCTAATAGTGTAACACTCACCAGGATATTGAGGAGGTTACAGGAGTGTTACACTAATAATATGAATGACCTTGTCTATCTCAAATCATTCTCAATGCTGTCTACTATAATAATCTTTGTCGTTGTCAATGATTTATAACATTCTAAGGCCCGTTATTCTAGAATGACTTTCAGCCTGCACCGCGATTTATCTGAGGACAGATTGTATAGGCAGATTAATAGTTTGACATATTGCCTATACAATGTGTCCTCAGATAAATCGAGATTCAGTCTGAGCGTTATTCTAGAATAATCTAGAATATTTCATAAATCAACGCAGATTTTATTATCTACAGTCATTCATCCATGTCTTTCCTACCAACTATTCTGTTTAACAACATCGGAAGTAAACCTGTTACGATATAACTTATGACGTTAAGATAAGCCATAGCAACAACACTTGTGAATGAGTATTCTAGACAAGTTAACAGGTCTTGTGATTTTACGACATCAATTGAAGCCTATTAAAACATAAATTAACTGATGAAACTGGACAGTTGGGTCGGACATTGTCCATTTGGGTCAATTGCAACGATCGGTTGGCTTGTATACCGCCCCCAGTGTCAGGCGACTGCCAGGCGGCTTAGTGCTCGATAGCACATAATTTTAACACATCCGTTGACGTGCTTGTTAACACGTATTTATTTCTACAATTACGTAATACTTCACCTTCTTAACCCTTGGGAGCAATTATCCTCTGTTCAGCATCAGAAATATTTTGACTACCAACTCTCAAAATGATAAGGTATTGAAAGCAAATCAAACTGTACTGTACTGTGTAACTGAAGGTGTGTACCAAATATCATAACAATCCGTCAACAGGGATGGGATTAAGATCAGTTTGAACACCTTGTTCGGCAACATCTTTCTGATGCTAACTCTAACTATACCTTAAATTCAGTCTACAAGGAACAGAACATTACAAGGCCATATACGTTATAACATTAATGGATCAGTCAAACAATCCCAATAATTTTGAATCTAAAGATCATTCCATCTCATTTCAAAACTACAATAGATTCGCCCCCTATTGCTTAGAACCGAAAAACATGTTCCTTATCTACCTCTGTCTTTTATTATTGTACTTTCTTTTTATATTTCTTCCTTTTTATGTATCCTGTCCTGTTTGGTGAACAATAAAGAGTATCTATCCCTTCTAGGGGAAAAGGCATGTCTAAAGAAAAAAGCCGGTCAAATGCGAGTCGGACTAGCGCACCGAGGGTTGCGTACACGTAAACTTAAATTTATTACTTAAAATAACATGACATAAACTCACGCCTGTATTGCCCGAAGGGGTAGGCAGAGGTGCTAGCACCCACATTTCGCCAGTTTATGTTTAGGTCCCAATGTAATAGGTGGCGAGCCTATTGCCACTAACCGGCCACTTATAAACCTGCGATAAATACACACATAACTTCGAAAAGCATCGAAAAGACATTGATGCCATGGTAAACCTGGGATCGAACCCGAGACCTCGTCTCAGCAGTCCATTACCCATCTTTTGCATTGACGCAGAAGCTGTTATAGATTTGAGTATTTGATGTGAATTTCATATTAATACCTCCATGCATTTCTGAGGAAAAGGACATACAAATAGACAGACATATGGACAACGAAGTTATCCTATAAAGGTTCCGTTGTTTTTCCTCTTGAGATACGGAACCCTGAAAAAAGCATCTATAGTTTCCGAATTTATTATTTCACAAATTGTTTTTTTTTTAAACTTACGCGTTGGTAATTTCCTTTTAAATGAACTGATCCTATCACTACAATTTTAATTCGAGGTATGTAGGTTCGCAAAAGGTCAAGAATAACTCACGGCCACTTTGTTTCACTAGTGAGTAATTTCAATGATTGAATTTAATTTTGTATGAACTTACAAGGTTTTACAACTAGTATATCCAGGTGGCACGTTTCTGGTAAATCCAAACTAATATTATAAATACGAAAGTAACTCTGTCTGTCTGTCTGTCTGTATCTCTGTCTGTATGTTACTCTTTCACGCCTAAACCACTGAACCGATTTTCATGAAATTTGATATAGGGGTAGATAAGACCATGAGAAAGGACATAGGCTATGTTTGGTTGCGATAACCGACATCCACGCGGTACGAACTGCGGGCATAAGCTAGAGTATTATAGATGCGCAAAGAAGAAGAATACTTTGTAGAAGATATAAATTTAATCGCCTATACATTTCAATCAATTAATCTTTCTCATCGATTTTTATTATTTGCTTCTATTTTAATTGGACGCGAATTTACAATAAAAACGATTTTTATGATCCTTAAAACTACTGTACGATGAACACTATTATGGATAATTGCACCTACTAAAATGGCCAATTGAACGTTTTAAACCTTAACACCGACAAGTTAATTAATAAATCTTCTACTAAATTGCGATAAGTATGAAAAAGACGTCTTACATGGTGAGATATACTTGAGATAATCCTTTTACTCACAGCAGCAATAATAACTTAATGAAAATATTATGTTATATTGTATTTAAGACTTCGTGTATTGCCGGGTAGATACTTCACGTACAATGGCCCAAGAAGAGAGGCTAATTGCGGAAAAAAGAGTCCCCTATCCTATCCTGCTGGGTAGGTACATATCTTACTACCAATCGAAGGAAGGATTGTCAATCATTACCTGCCACACACTAATAAATATGCCGTGATGATGAAACTACTTGGAAATCCAAATTACTTCGTTCACATTGTTCGTTAGCTATCATTCGCCTTTGATCAGATGTGTATTCTGTTATTGGGATCCTATCGTCACTATTCTTCTGTTTCTTTGAAACTTAAGGCAAAGGTTGCATTGCCTGGAAACAACTGTATTATACTGCAAGCCCTTTGAACTTTCGCGGTTTGCAAAAGATCAACGTTTCCGTTAAACTGATTTTATGCATCCCTTGTCCTCATCTTGGCTTGTCTTGGTTTAATCTTTATATTTATAACACTTTTAAAGCCAAAATGATTATTATGTTCACGAGTCTTTTGCGAAAATATGTATTATATTGTCGTTGCCTTTGTGATAAAATCTGCTTGTGAGGTCATCGCACTGATGTCTGTAATGATAATATAATTTAACATAAATACTTTGTGTGAGGTGTATATCGTGACTGGCTCGTGGCTATTTGCCTTCGTTCACTCATGCTGAAATCGCCTCTGCAAGTCATCGAAACCAATTTATTTTTTCGATTCATATTTTCTATTTTTCGTGATATCGTATTACACATTGATAGAAGTCATGAAATTAATCACGTCTACATTTTTTTACATACACAAGTACACATTTAGTGCATATTTAGTTACTCTTCTAAATATTACAAGCAGTGTAAGTGTAAGCTGTGCAGTGTAATCTCTACAGTGTAACATGCGTAAGTGCAATATATACCTACAGTTGTATACATTTGTCCAAACTTCTTCTCGAATATTAATATAAATACAAAATGTACTTAAGTAAGATTTATCACAAGAACAAAAAAATTAGAGTACTAATTAATATGAAATGGAAGGTGTAAATTTTTTGGATGTCAGATAATTTGTATACCATGTTTGTTTATAATGTATCTAGCACAGTAATTAATAAAGCTAATGAATGAATAATGTATGAGGTGGGATTATTACAAAAATCAAGCAGAGATATACCTAATTTATCTAGTAGGTAATTAAATGCTTTTACGTATACCTGTTTCATTGATTTGGTACACATACCTACCTACATTTATCAATACAGAATTTTGGAGTTTATTATATAAAAATTCTTATCAAAGACAGAATTATACGCTTAAGTATTGTAAAAAATATGATCTGGAACCTTGCAATATATCAGCTTTTTCGGTCTGTAAGCATTTTGTTTGGTATTAAAATATTATTTCTTTGTTAGTGAAATTTCCTCAAAATATCAAAGTCTTAAGCTGTAAGAATCATGGTGAGCTTAAAGAATCCTAAAAACCTTACTTCTAATCCCAAATTTATGAAGGACCACCAAGTGATAGTATTGGTAGGATATACCTAAGCATTTATTTAAATTTAAAAAGTCGCTTGCAAGCTTTAATATTAGGGGTTGCGTTCCAATCCGCCAAAAAAGTCTAAAATAGGCAAGGGGTTTGGCTATAATGTTTAACTTAACGGACAGACAAAATTATATTATCTCGGCTACCAATCCAATATATACTGTGTCTATAAAGAACTACAATATAGAGAGAATCAACAACGCAGCCCAAGCATTTGTCTGTGTTATACTTTTTTGGACTTATTCCGACTAAACGTGATCGATTTGTCCAATGTTTGTTATGGCCCTATTTCACGGAAGAGACCCCTAGGGCGCAAACCAAATTCGCACTTGATCGACTTTTTATACAGAAATTTCTCTTTTATGATAGTATAAATCAGAACTCAGCTATACAAATACTTGAATGGTTCTTTCAAACTGTTCCAGTAAAAGTAACACAGAAATTAAATGATACATAGTCTTTTAGTCTAATTCTATACCTTATGAAAAATCAAATTAATATTGATTGTGGCAGACACTTAGAAGGTACCATAAAAAAATGAGTTATTCACCGCGGTCGAGCACTCGACTGCCACATCAGAACTATTAGATTCAATTCCCGCTCAATGCAATATTGATACGCTAATACGGTTTGTTGTTTTGAAATTGTAAGGTTAAAATTTCGAATTAGTCTTGTGCTTACTTTGTCAAAGAAATTGCTTGCGCCTTACTATATGCAGGAGGTAATTCGTAAGACATACGTCCGGGAAAAGATACAACCCCGTACAACAACTACAGTCCCGGGTCCTTTAAGCGGGGCGTGAAAAGGCATCTAATGAGGCCGTCAAGCTGAGTGCCGCCACTGTTAACAGGGTAAATGTTTACGATGGCGACCCTCTTTCCGAGACTTTGCCTTCAGCTTAACATCAGGCGAGGTGAAGTCAAATTGACGTGTCCAGTATAAAAAAAAAAAAAAACAACCTCCATGTGAAACCCACAAGAAACGCCGCATATTGTTACATAGAGATTTTTTAGTCAAAAGGTCCTACAGGGTCGATCTGACTCAGAGAAAAACATGACTCACACGGTCATAAACATATTACACGCATAACAAAAGCCGAAAGAGAATTTATCCGGCATATAATTTAATGTTGCGCTCGTCTATTGAATGCACAATAACATGCTATTCATTTATGTCACAATACGAAAATGGATAACTGCTACAGCATCATATAAATGTCATTATTGACTCAAAAGTCAAGTCACGCAAGACGTGGATATTGTCAAGGAATATTTGTACATATAAAAATACGAAGGGACTAAAGCCATAAGCAAACGGTCTGATCACGTAGGTAGATTACTTATGAGATATCTTATTCGAAACGCGCGCAAAGTATCGAAAATGATAGTACTTTAAAATCATTTTTGATACCTTTGATGCGCATGTTGCATAATGTTAACTCTGTTATTGTAAAATAAAAAGACAATATATTACTGGCTGTCACCTGCTAGCTTGCTTCGGTAGAAAAATCTCTATGCACTGTCATTTGTTGCCAAATTAAATACTTTGGTCAAATGCAATCAATATGTTCTGAAAACGTTTTTACAGTTTGGATGAACGGCATAAGGCTTAAAATACGAACTTAGCAAAGAAATATTGCTTTTGATATATATTTGAAGATAACTGGAACATTGCAACATATCAAATTATTGATACAAAATCAAAGCAATAATCTCTTGAATTAATTGCTGCCTTTGCTACATAATTGCACAACGCCATCTCCCTTTCACGATCTGACAACTAGACATACATTCCACCACCGTACAATATACATTTATAAACAGCTTTATAATTGTTAGTAGCTCTCTGTATGGGTCCGCCCACTTTGAATACTGATCTCATTCCCGCGGCTCACTAGAACCTTTTCCCGGTATACATATACATAGTGAGTTACAGAAACCCAAGCCCCTAACTACGAATATTCCTTGAGCTATTTACAAAATTTCAATTAAAAACATTTAATACTCATCTATTTTAAATTTCTCATATATTTTCAACATCTATATTTATATCTCAACTATTAGTTCAAATGCCTACTATTATGAATACGTTAAAAGGAAGGAAGATCATTCTGCCGTTTTATAGAGTATTATTAAGGGATTCAGGACTCTTTTTACCACAGATACACAATACAGAACTACTCTATCTTTAAGCACAATTTTATAAAGCTAATTCAGATTCATTAAGAAATCCCTTAAAGCGTATGCTTCGTGGTAACCTTTTTGCTGTTCGTAGAATTGCTACAATAGCTACCTTAACCATTCTTATCTATTCTGTGCCTTAACGGCTTAGTAATCCCCTGTATTAGTCGTAACTTGTTTATTAAACTGGTTACTGGAATCAAGTGTCATATTCTCTTTTCTCTTTGCCTATCTAGCCTTATTTATGCCATGTAACTTTCTGTCGGTTTGTATTTACCTATTTTGGTAAATGAAGAAACGTTAGTTTTGATTTATATAATTAAAAACAATGTGGCCCTCAGGGATTGCCGATAGAAGTGAAAATTGGCCAAATATGTAGATACTTACTAATATTCAAAGGTGTCATATGTGAATTGTCACAAAGAGGTCGGTAACGGTGTCGCGAGTTCAATTGTTTCAGCCTATTTAAAAAATAATCTTAATTTACGAACACACCTAATAAAGTTTTGATATGTAAAGTAGGTATATTTTTGTAACGAATAGCATAGCATCCAAATACTATTTGATTTGCGATGATAAGGTATAAAATCTGGTTCAACTTATCAGATTTTAATTTCACACAAACATTTTCGACGTACCAATAATATTAAACTTTAATTAATATGAACGTCTACTAAATAACATTATGTAATAAGGAGTTTTTTTAGAACAAGCAAAAGTATCTTTTCCTGTCTTGTATCAGAGCTATTGTTAATTATTACTCTTAAAGTCGTTTAAATCTAAGCAACCTAATAAAATTCTCATTTTCAACTTGTAAACAGTTCATAAACTCCGCCTAAAGATTAACGTTGTTTTTTACTTTTTTATATAAATATATAATAGGTTGTGGGTTTGTCCTCTACTATGGTATAGTAATAATATTAATCCAATTGCTATAAAACCTTAGTGAGTACAAGTCCGTTATGGTTTCCGAGTAAGAAAATATATAGAAAAGGACTGGTAATAATCTCAGCTATAAAATATATAATGCCGACACACATCCAATGTCAAATAAGCCGATAATGTGGAAATTGCTTTAAATATGCAAAGTTTATACTTATATTATAGGTTGTAAACGTTATGTTAAGCCAAGCATAGTACTCTATGGCATAGAGTACTGTACTGGGCTCAACATCTTTAGTAAATAAAAATAAATCGTTAATTTTGTTGGTAAGTTCAAGCTTGAGAACGGCTTCACAAGCTTGAACTTTTGATTTTTAATTCGTAATTGTAAACACCCGGTTTATGAAAATGGAGAATCTACGGGATAGAGCTAAAAGCCAGGCGATACAAAACAAACAGCTAGTCTAAAGTAAACATTTAAAATATCACTCTTTAAACTGAGATGCATTGAATGTTTGACTTTTGTTTGACTTTTCTATCTTATCGTAATGTTTCCAAGTCACTGTTTTTAGTACTTGATCAAAGTACACACTTGTATCTTTTTTTAATATTTAATCTCCATTTTAATGGCTCCTAAAAGTTTACGTCGTTAAAAATTTATGAAATTTGCGTAGTGGTTTATGTTAGATTGTTTTTTTGCGAAAAGAATGAAATAGTCCTTTATATTATTACTTATACGTATAACAATCAAATAAATTGTCAGAATATTGAAATCCGTTCAGTACTTTTTCTGTCCATCGCAACTAAGAACAGACAAATATTAAAATAAAATATAAATAAATATATCCGATGTACAGGTGCAAAAGCTAATTTACAATTTTATTATAGTGTAGATTTACAGTAAAATGTGATGCAACCGTGCCCTGTACCGGTTTCTCGCTTGATCGGCTCCCTGGCGTCTAGCGAAGGAAGATAGGATACTCAATGGACTGAAAATGTTTTGCTCAGAATTGATTAACCCTGTGGCCTCGACGCATTTGATACTCTTATCTTTTCCTTGCAATATTTATGTCTTTTAAAATACATTTCATTTTATTCCAAGTACATTGTATCCACGTCGTTTCTTTGCACATGAAATGTTTCAGCTTCGTTGGTTTCGGCTGCTAAGTTATTCTGATATACAAGGCTATCCATGACCTACGTAATAATAATGTTTGTAGTTTCAAAAATATAATTTAAACATGCTTGTTACTAAAATGAAATATAAAGTACTGATTAAAGTAAATTAGATCAAATTCGAGAGGTCTACTAGTACTCGTAACTTTAAGAAATTACAATGAGGGCGAGTGAGATAGATGTAATTTTAAGGAAAAGAGGAGACTATTCAGGGTCGATTCGACCAAACGCAAGTTTATTCCTAGAATAAACAGTTAATATGTGACTGATATTGGCTGCTTATTCGAGGAATAAACCGCAGACGGTTACGGCTGTACAATACTTACAAGAGAATTTAATATAAAACATGTACAACTAATTTCGTATTCTAAACAGCTGATAGGTCGTGTAATCAAATCAGATCATAAGATTCTCTTGTTTTGAAAAATTCAAGTTGGATTTAAGGGGTATTCTCACGGTAGCTCTTGAGAGAAGAACAGAGAAAGCCTTATCTCGTGTATCGGAGCGCGAACAATGTGAAGAGCGTGTCGATGTTTATCACAGACAGCCTATCTAATGCCTGCCTGTAGCCTGTGCTGTAGTGTAGACTTTCACTCGCCGCTTGTTCTAACACCACTTTGTTTGTTTACGGGTTGTTAGGTACTGTTTTGTGAATTATAATTAAGTGAGGTTTTATTCTAAATTGGTTGTATTTTTACGTTACAGAGACATAGACTGTTACATTAGTTTGAATGATTTTTTTATAGCAGTTATTATGCTAACTTTATAGTTCTAAAAACAGCGGAAAAATGAAATGCTCAAGTGAGACTTGAACTCACGACCTCTCCCTAACAGGGGAATGCTCTTCCAACTAAGCTATTGAGCCACACCTGAATCACTTCAAATTTTTTCTTCCCTTACATTAGTAGATATCATATCAAAGATGAATCAGCCTACTGAGTTTTTGTATTTACTAATTCATAATAGCTTAATACTTAGGCCCATATTCTAGAATGACACTCAGCCTGCATCACGATTTATCCGATGACAGATTGTATGGACAGACTGGCCTCAGATAAATCGCTATTCAGACTGAGTGTCACTCTAGAATACGGGCCTTAGTCTAATCATGTTCATTTGTTTAATAAAAAAAATATTATGTATACAGACGAATTGAGAACCTCCTCCTTTTTCGAAGTCGGTTAAAAATAGATTACATTATTACAATAGATTACTTGTCATTGAGCCAATTACAGGTTCCAACATGCATTAAAATACATTATGTAAAGAATTGTGTTTACTTAATTAATTAGTTTACGAAATATATTACAATAATCCGGTGGCCTATTATTTTTCTGAATTATATTTAATATACAATAGATTATTTTTTTACTGATTGTAAAAAATTAGTCTATCAGTTGTGGCATGAGAAAAATACAGAAATATTTTCATCATACCAGATCTAGTGTCAAGTATCTCAATCGGCGTAATAGGTTATTACTTTACTAAAACTGTTCCATTTAAAACATATTTTCATGGCTCATAAATATACCAATCCTTGTGCGAGTGCCTTTGTCCTATACAATCACGTGATACAGTGTAAACGAACGGAGACACAACATTGTTTACCTCAAAATATGTAAAGCACTCACTCCTGGAACAGTCGGAACAGCTTTTTTAGCGTTTAATATTCAATAACACATCCATAAACGTCCATTGTGTCGGTATGGATTATGGGTGTTGGGGAGACGCCGCCGTCGGTCTCGCATTTTAAACCGCCGCGGGTCGTGATTTAGTGCAGTGCGGCCAGTGCCTCAGCGCGTACGCAGCCCACGGGTGACAGGCCTAATTACAAAGTGTAATGAGGCAACGATGCCGACGCCCGCGCTTGCGTCCGCTTGCCACAGATGTACACCTCACAATAACTCGTTAAAGGTGACAATAGTTCACGCGTAGTTATAAGAAGATTTATCATCTTTGTCGATTTGATATTTATTTGTAATAAGTCTTGACATAAGGAGGATGTGATTGAAATTTAAGACCTTATTGACTGGGTAAATAAGAGATAAACAACGCTGCTTACTATTTAGTTTCCAGTAGTTAGCGGTGGTGGATGTTACTGTTAGTTTCTTGTTCGACAAAGGGCTCCGAAGTACACGCTTTGAATGCAACCGGTATTGACGCTCGTATTAAAAAGAAGTAGCATAAAAACTTGACTTGTACATCATCCCACAAAACTAATAAACTATAATAAACGCCACACCATATGAAACTTAACATGCAATCAACGATCCTCACTACTCTATAACAAATACATACCAATCTAATCGTGAATCAAATCTCAATACCGAGTTACAAGATCACGAAGGCCGTGTTCGAATTAATAATATTTCCATTACAACGTTCAATGGGTGTTTATCTGAGCATCGAAACTCGCACACAGTTGTAGAGGTAACCCATTACATAATTACACACAGACGGACGTTTTCACGTTGTGATTTACGCACGAGTGAACTCAGCTTGACAGTTGCTGTGGGCGCGGGCGCAGCTCGGCAAAAACGCTAAGCAAATAGGCTTCTATTTCACTTTGGATTGTTGTTATGCGCTAGTTAGAGTTCGTTGAGTTAACTAATAATATATGGATAAAATAATCTTTCAAACTGTGACAAATTATACATTACTAGCTTTTGCCCACGGCTCCGTCTGCGTGGATGTCGGTTATTGCGACCAAACATAGCCTATGTCCTTTCTCAAGATCTATTCTACCTCTATACGAAATTTCATCAAAATCGGTGAAGTGGTTTAGGCGTGAAAGTGTAACATACAGACAGGCAGACAGAGTTACTTTCGCTTTTATAATCTTAGTATGGATGTTATCTATAAGAAAAACATTTTGTCTTGCTACTGTTATAAACGCAAAAGTTTTGATAGATTGATGTTTACTAAACAATCAAATCAAGCAAGAACGGCTACATATTTGGATGAACTTGACAAAGACCTTTTTTCCATCCATGTACTCACGTCTGTAAATCCTCGAAGGGGTGGGCAGAGGTGTATTGGCAACCACGTTTCGCAAATTATGATTTTCGAACCCACGACGTAATAGGGTGCGAGCCTATTGCCTTCTGGCGGGTCCTCTTCCTCTTGGGCTGTATGTTTACTTTCGGATGGAGAACAGCCCTATCCCTTAATCGCCTTTTACGACACCCACAAGAAGAGCTGGGGTGGTCTGGGGTTTTTTTGCCGGGAATCCGTTCCTATGCCGCACCACTAAGACCTGGAATTCCCTGCCAGCTCACGTGTTTCCTTCTTCCTACAGTCCCGGATCCTTTTTTTTTTTTTATCGTGCGAAAAATCCCCACGGATACCACCCCCACGGAGCCGGTGGAGGCGGTTATGTCGGACTCGAACCGACTAAAACGCACGCCGTCTTGGGTCCTTGGCTGCCGGAGGTGAGATTGCCAAAAGCATATCTCTCGCACCCCGGCAGACCCAGGACCATCTCTTTCGAGATGGCCCCCTTCGGGTTGTGGGGACCAAAATGTCCCCATCTAGCCCCGGTTACGGGGAGGCGCACTTTGCGCCGCCGCCGCGGCCTGCTTCTGCTAGGGTGACAGGCGGCTCCACCGGTCACCCCCAGGCCAGCGCTCATGGAGGACGGAGGTCGTTCTGCGACCTCCGACGTCCGGTTCGCCTTCGCTCTGCACGGGCTTCCCGGGTCCGGAGTCTGGTCCGGACCCGACCGGCCGCCTCCTTCTCGAGCATTACTTGCTCGCAGAAGGAGGCGGCCGCACCCCAAGCGTTTGCGCATCTTACCATCGCTGTGAGCAATGTGGCGAGTGTGAGGACTTCCACCCCCAGAGCCGCCACTAGGACCCGCCTCGGCGTGTCCCACGCCGGGCAATCGGTCAGCGTGTGCAGCTCTGTGTCCTCGCTCGCATCACAGTGATGGCACTCGGACGTTGGCTCCTTCCGGATCCGACACAGGTAACTCCCGAAACACCCGTGTCCGGTAATCACCTGCGTCAGCCGGTACGAGAGGCTGCCGTGTGGCCTCTCTAGCCACTCCTCCATGATGGGTCTTACCGCCGCTATTA
The DNA here is from genome assembly GCA_914829495.1 of Eilema sororculum. Lineage (NCBI taxonomy): Eukaryota > Metazoa > Arthropoda > Insecta > Lepidoptera > Erebidae > Eilema > Eilema sororculum. Next base: position 4,990,060 of record OU618545.1, on the reverse strand, counting down.
CGGCGTGCCCTGCGCTTGGTCGCCCAAGTCGTAGCTCCCATTCCGCTACCATGTCCCTGTGGAGCTGAGACCTCACGGCCCGAATTTCTTGGGGCTCGGGTTCCCGTCCCTGCTCCCGCGCCTCCTTACGATACCGATATAGCATCGAAAGGGCTCTCGCATCCAGGTTCCACGGTAGGGATCCGGCAAGGAGACTCGCCGCCTCGAAGGATATCGTGCGGTACCCCCTAATGGCCCTGCTGGCCATTGCACGCTGCGGTCCACGCAGCAGACGCGCATTGTGGACCGTCAGGGTGTCCGCCCATATTGGGCACCCATATAGGGCCATGGACCGCACTACTCCCGCGTAGAGTCTCCTGCAGGAGTCATCCGGCCCCCTCATGTTGGGCAGCAGCCGCCCCAAAGCGGCAGCTGTGTCCTTCAATTTGGGGGCCAGTCTTCGGAGATGCTCCCCGAAGTTCCACCGGCCATCGAGTACGAGCCCCAGATATTTCATCTCGGCCTTGATGCCGATGGAAATGTCTCCCACTATGAGGCTGGAATCCTCCGGTGGCACGCGCCGAGGCCCATGAAAGAACATGGCCTCGGTTTTATGCAGAGCCACCTCGAGACCCAGCCGCCGAATCCGTTCCACGACTTGGGCAACCGCGGTCGTGGCCTTCAGGGTCGCTTCGCGGTATGTAGCCCCGCACGCCGTCACCAGCGTGTCGTCCGCATAACACGTGACGGCGGCACCGTCCGCGAGCTCACCGCGAAGCACCCAGTCGTAACCGATGTTCCACAGTAGCGGTCCCAGGACCGATCCCTGCGGAACACCGCACGACATCTCTCGCCGACCGAGCCCGGTCGCACTTGGGTAGACGACTGCTCTCTCCGACAGATACGCCCCGACTATGCGGCGAAGGTAGAGAGGCACCTCGTGATACACGAGCGCTCCAGGGCAGGGTGTTAAAGGCGTTGGCGATGTCCAGTGACACCGCCAGCACTACTTCGCCCTGAGCGACGGCGTCCTTCACCAGAGTCCCCACGCGCATGATGGCATCCACGGTGGAGTGCCTCCGGCGGAAGCCATACTGGCCATCCGCCAGGTCAGGCCCTACTCTGGATAGGTGCTCGACGAGGCGCTTTGCAATCACTCTTTCAAAGAGCTTGCACACCTCGTCGAGCAACACTATCGGCCTGTAGGCAGACGGTGAGTCCGCCGGGCGCCCCGCCTTTCGGATGAGGACCAGTTTCCCCGTCTTCCACATCTTCGGAAACTGGCCTCGCTCCAAACATGCGCTGAGAAACCCTCTCAGTCGGGGCTCGAGAGCGTCTTCTTCGCCTAGAGCTAGGACCCACGCTCGGCCTGGAATGCCGTCTGGTCCCGGGGCGGTGTTCTTGGCCTTAAGCCTTAACACCGCCAGCTCTAGCTCTACCCAAGTGACCTCGGGCACGTCGTCGTCATCCACGCTGGGCGCCATAGGCGACCTAGGTGGCGGAGTCATCTGCGGTGGAATATGTTCCACCGCCCGCGCTGGGAACAGGGAGCCAACGACTCCTCCGAGCAGCTCCGGCTGGAGACACCGGGTCAATGGCGGGGCCCGGGGGCGCAGCTTGCCCCTTACCATAAGGTAAGGCCGCCCCCATGGGTCCCGCTCCAGCGTCTCCAGCAGCTCTTTATGAGCTGCTGCCTTCGCTTGCCTTATGGCCACCCGGAGGGCCTTTCTGGCCTCCCTGTACCCCGCGTGAAGCTCCGCCTCTCGGGGCTCCGTATCTGCGGGGCGGCTACGCCTCCTTCGGAGTCTGGTCCACCGGCGGAAAGCGATCACGGAGGCCTGTCGGAGCCTCGCGATGTCCGCCGACCACCAGTAGACCTGACGCCTCGGATTATAGGGTGGAGCCCTAGGCATAGCCGTGTCGCAGACACGCGTCATGGCCTCCCGGAACCACGCCGCCTCATCGTCTATGTCGACAGGCCTGTCCGGCGCAGAGGCCCAGGCCTGAACGATGGCGGCCTCCAGGAGGACCTCCCGATCCATTCGCTTAAGCACCCAACGTGGCTCGCGTGGGGCCGGTGTAAACGGCGCGGCGCCCGCAGGAGGGGAGACGTCGAACCGAATGTATCGGTGATCCGACGCTGTCCCCACCTCCTCAAGGACACGCCAGCCCTGCACACGGCCTGAGAGCGGGGCGCTCGCGAACGAAAGATCCACAATTGAGTCGCCCCAGCTCTGGCGGGTCGGCCCCGCGATTCAGGAGAACTAGGCAGAGACTATCAGCCCAGCTCTCCACTGCCCTGCCCCTCGGATTCGTGCGCCGGGAACCCCAGTTCATAGACCAGGCGTTAAAGTCCCCGAGCACCAGAACCGGGTGAGGGTAACAGGTATTGACGACGACGGTCAGATGATTCAGCCACTGCTGGTACTCATCTATGACTCGGCTCGGCGAGAAGTAGACTGCCACGACCGCTATTCCCCCCACAAGTGCCGCTACGCAGCCATTCCCCCTTGTCACGACAACAAGGGGGGGGCTGCCGGCAGCGGCGTTGTGCACCAGTGCCACCGACCCGTCCAGGTCGGTTTCCCAGGCAGGCCCGAGAAACCGGTGAATGTACGGCTCGGCGACAGCGGCGACATTAATGCCCCACTGTGCCATGCTCTGGAGCAGAAGTGCCTGAGCATCGACACAGTGGTTCGCATTCGCCTGCAGGACGCGGAGCTGAGGATCCATTATGGAACCCCATCTCCGCGCCCTGCCGCGAATCAGAGACGGAGCGCCTGCCTCCCGGCTTCGGCTTCCCCGCGGTGCAGGCCTTGGCACCAACCCTATGGTCGGCCGGCTTGCCCTCCGCTGCACACCTGAAGCAGTGCAACGGAGCTTCGCAACTACCGGCCTTATGTCCGGGTTGGCCACAGCGGAAGCAACGGTCATCGACCGTTACCTCCGCCGTGCACTGCACCCCCACGTGGCCCACCGACAGGCACCGGAAGCACCGTGCCGGTCGGGCCTGCAGGAGCCGTACCTGCACCTTCTGGAAGCCCCCGATGAGGAGGCTCCGCCCATCGGCAACCTTTTGGGCTGCCGCGATGGGGCAGCCGACAACTGCTGCCCCCAGTCCACGACGGCCGAAGCGTATTGCTCCGACCCTCACTGTGTCCTGAGGACAGCCTCCGGCCTCCACCACTGCGAGCCTAAGCTCCTCGGCCGTGATGGAGTCGTCCAGACCCGATATGCGCACTTCTGCACACTTGTTGGGCCTGGACACCCGGACGTCAGCTGCGTCCAGCGTGTCCCTTAGCCTAGCTGCTAGGGCGTCGGCTTTAGGGCCGCTGGTAGCGCCGGGGACCTCGAAGATCCGAGCTCCGGTGCGCGTGGGCTTGCACACCAGATCCGGGATCTCGAGGGCTCCCAGGTCGATGCAGGCCCTTGCCTGCCTCACCACCTGGGCGTACTCCACACTTCTCTCCGACGCCTCCGCCGTCAGTGTAATGACGACGGCCGTCGATCGAGGGACGCGGAGCCTCCTCGGCGCTGTTGCCATCGCAGCAGCCTTGGCCCTTCTGGCCAATTTGGCTGCTTTTTTGGCGGCGCTCCGTCTCTGTTTATTGGCTCCGGCTACCTCCCAGCCCCCTGACGGGTGGCTTGAGGATTTAGCCGGAGCCAAGGCCCGGGTCGGGACTGAAGCCCGGGCCGCGGGCGGGGCTGAGGTCAGGGCTGGGGACTTCTTCCCCTTGCCCTTGCCCCTCCCCTTACCCTTGCCCTGAGCGGGACCCGGAGGACCTGGAGGGGGGTGGTGAGCCAGCACTGCCACCGGGGAGGCAGGGCCCCCCCTCACTGCGGCGACATACCCTGCCGGCGTCGCGAGAGGAGGACGCCGGGCGACGTCTAGGATCGCCTCCAGCCGCCGGTTGGTGCGCTCCTCCTGCGCCACCATCTCGGCGCGTATGGCCGCCATACATGCGGCCAACGACGCCGGCTCTGCCGGTCGAGTCGGCGGCTGCGCAGCTTGCGCTGGCCGCGGTGGCTGCGCGGTTTGCGCTGGATGCGGCGGCTGCGCAGCTTGCGCCGGCCGCTCCGGCTGCACCGGCCGCCCCGCCAGTGCCGATTGCGCCGACTGCTCCAGATGCGCCTTCCGCATCGACCGAGTCACCACTCCCGGCAACTCGGTCAGGTGCTCCACCCTTTTCTTGAGGGCCTCCAGCTCCGCCGTAACTCTTTGGAGCTGGCGCCGGGACTCGGCCTCCCGCCGTTGGGCCTCAGCCTCCCTCCTGGCCTGTTCCTCAATCTGGGCGGCCAGACCCTCACCGGCGGCTGCGATCTGCTCTACAATCCCGAGCATTTCTGCCTGCTCGGGAGTCGCATACTCCGCTTGTCTCGCCATTATCTGGCCAAGGCGGTGAGTGAGGATCATTGTCCTCCTGTAGATGGGCGAGTCCAGCGCCACCTCCCTCTCCGGGCTGGATGCACCAACCCACGGAGAGGAGTCCCGAGGGGGGGTGGCCCTTCCACCGCTCCTCCTCGCCCTTTCACGGCCTGTAGCCTGAACCTTCGGCTTAGGGGGGCACGGGCGCTCCTCTTCGCTGCTGCTGTTACTGCCGCTGGCGGCCGACCCAAGACCGGGAGGGATGAAATCCTCATCCCGCTCGTCCACCAGCGGCAGGGGAACCTTTTTATTCCCCTTCCCCTTGCGTTTTTTGGCTGCAGACCTCGTCTGCAACCCAGGCAGCGCCTGCCTGTCCTCCTTGGTGGTGACGCCAGATTCCTCTGACGTCACCGCCGCCGCTGTTGGGGACGACGAATCGTCCAGGTGTAGCACGACCTCCGCGCTACTGGTAGAGTTGGGGCCGGATCTAGAGCTCGGCGCCGGGCTCAAATGATGGTTGTCCCCCCCAGAATACGAGTGGGGACTGCCGTTGCCGACTGGCAACGGGAGGGACTTCCCAGCTAGGCTGGGACCCTCCTGGGTAGATTTCTCTGTGTGTTTAGCCATCATTAGGTTAAGGTTAGTGTCCTCCGACGTTGACGCCCTTGGGACTGGACTCCCTCCAGCCATTCATCCCGTCGCCAGGCGTCAGAGCTTGGGATTGGGGATTTTTTATAGAGGTTAACTCCTCGCGGATCCGAAGATCCACCGTTCCTGTCAGTTCAGGATTACGGCCGGGCCGAACGGGGTCTGCACCAGACCGAGTCCGTCCGCCCCTGGGGGTAATTTTTTATAGAGGTTGTCTTCCTCGCAGCCCACTAGAGGCCACCGTTCCTGACCTAAGTCAGGCTTACGGTTTGGCCGCACGGTGGTCTGCATCAGACCATGTCCCCCACCTCTGGACGAAGCCAAAGGTGGAGAACCCGTCCGCCCTAGAGCGCCCTCCACTACGTCCTCTGCAAACAGAGGGACATGTGGAGGGCCCACGAGCGGCCCCTGACAGGGCCACTCCCGCCTGGGTTGTCTAAGCGTCTCTCGCCTGTCCCCTCTGAAACAGAGGGATACTGGGAAAGACGCGGACGACCACGGGCCTTACAGGCCCGTCATCCCACGACCCCACCTCAGTGGGGTCCGCCGATGGGTTATTTGTCAACGGCCAACAGAACTCCCAAGGTGGGAGTCTGTTAGCCGTTGTCCAGGGTGCACCAGCCCTCCCGCTTCCGCTCCCCAGGACCGCGGTCCAAAGGGGGAAGAAACGGAAAGGCCAACGTGGAGGTTACCCAACCAGCACCCCTCCCGGATCCTTTAAGCGGGGCGTGAAAAGGCATCTAATGAGGCCGTCAAACTGAGTGCCACCACTGTTAACATGGTAAATGTTTACGATGGTGACCCCTTTTCCGAGACTTTGCCTTTAGCTTAACATCAGGCGAGGTGAAGTCAAATTGACGTGTCCTGTATAAAAAAAAATGCGAGTGGAACCTACGGCTTATTCCCATTTCCCCCTCTTACCGTTTTCCGCCGAAAATTGACGGCAGTAGTTGATCAAATATGAACAGTGGCACTTAGATCATGTTTATAAATAGCAATATAACCTGACCAGGTTTCTCACGGCTTTCGATTGATGAGAGAGTACATCTTTACTTCTCCTTATCGTACTGTTCAGTTTCCTTCCCCGTCCCTCACACGATGATTCCTCTGCCTATGCACGTACAATGACCCAAGAAGAGAGGCTTAGTGCGGATAAAAGAGTCCCCTATACTATCCTATCCCCCTGCTTATGTGCAGATCTCAGTACTATAAGATATTGTGCGAAAAGTAGACCAATAAATCAGCAACCTGACGAGTCATAAATTCAGAAAAACGTACAAATTTGGTCTGAATCTACGACCGGCTATAATTTATGCTATTTCCGATTAGATATTTTCTATCAACAACCTGATTGTGACAGTAGATTTACAAGTACTACTTTAGCTTCAACATATGATTCATCTTTGGCTACGTTATTCATCATGATATTATAATATCTTTAGATCTGCTTCTGAGTTATAAAGTTGGTTAAAACATGTACAGTAATCAAGTCTTCAATAATAAACGTTTTAAACAAATTGTCATCAATGTACCATTAAACAATCGATCAAAAACAAATTATGATAACTATCGCCTGCCTGAGAACAATTTGTGTTGCCTCTACACATTAACTTATGCAAATCGTAATTTTTTGTGACGAAGTGTCGTCACGCTCTGTGAGTGATGGACATACAAAATTATGTTTTATTAATCTTCATTGTATGAAGTGCTTCGTTTATATAGACAAGTTGCGTGACATGTCTGGACCGCTGTTGATCAATTATTTTAATAACAACAGTATATTGATGAAATTACTGGACCGGTCTTTGAGACAATGTAAACTGTCGCTTGATCTATGTTCAGAATATTGATATGTACTCTTTACTTATTTATTTACAAATTATAATTTTGGTAATTTATAATGTTACAATGTACCGTCATTTGCTCTATATTACAAACGCGAATTTTCTTTTTTGATCGAGTTTTCCGAGACCACTAGTTACGTTTTTGCTCACTTGTATTTGCAAGTACGGTTCTAATACCGTTGTTGTAGAGATTACCTCGCGCTTGATTTAATATTAAATTTTCGCTCCAAATGATGTTTCATTGCGAATACTCAACAGAACAATAGAATACCTTTTTTGGCGTCTTTGTTTATACCGCAATGTATTTGATGTTAACCAACGATACAAAATGAAGTGGGAACTTTTTGTTCTCTCCGTTGAAATATCAAGACCGCGATGATTTGAATGATATGCATGCACGATTTACGATTTGTAAATATACCACAATTTTTGTTACAACAAAAAATTGATTTACAGTCGGTCTGTTGCTCGGTTTCTTATTGTTAATCTAGGTATATCTAAACAGTTTCTTTTTCTGAACACTAGTTTAATATTCATTTTATTTGTTTCAGTTTCTGCAACTCTACCACCACAGAGGCCTTGGATTCCTTTGACAAGACCAAACAGGACTCGTCCGACTTGTAAGTATTACCGATTTGTATCTAATCAAGTATCCGATCTGAATTATTCAGTGAAGTTACTCCGACTGTTGATTTAAATGCCCTGGACACTAAGTTCATGCCAAATATGGTTAAGTTTTTCAATACAATAAACATACTCGTATGCTCATAACGTAATATACAAACAACTATTTCCTCGATTCCATTTAAATAAGTTACCAATTAAGTAAGTGCAAGACCTACATGAGAGCTCGAGTAAACTCGTTCAAACATTAATTCAACCGATACCATCTCGGCCGTACGTTTTTATTCGTCGTAGTAATACAATTCATAACCTAGAACGCCGCAAGATCATTTAATAGCGATAACAAAAAGCTCACCAACATGTTTGTCATTAATAAAGTGTCATGGTGGCAAGTATGGGCGCGGCACACGCAGCTCGTCTCATAAATAATATCAACCAGAGACCGCCCTACCACTGCAACGGTAATGTTTCCACCCGTGGGATACCTCAGGGATATCACCTTGGTCCTGCTTCCTACAAACTTGTTTCCTTTCGTATGATACCGTTACATAGTTAACGTTATATAACATTTGAATAATTTGAAGAGGTTGGAGCCTTCTTAGTTGGTGACATTGATTTATTTTACTGTTTCAACGAAGCAACTCCCGCCTGAATATTTTATGTTAGTTGTTTTGCACGGAGAGAAAAGTCGTAAAAGGTACTTCATAACATATCAGTTTATACACAACACCTTTTTTAATACGTTTACAAATATGCATGGTGTTTCATAACATCAGGGGAGCAGTAGCAGGACCTTGCGCAAGGGTTTCCTCTCCTCACCTGATAGACCATGATCGAATATAGCACATTTACCGCAAACTATGAAGTAATTCTCGACAACAACTCTAGTACAAAAACAATAGCGACATTTTAGGAACATCTACTGCATTCTATAGTTAGAAGAATTGAAAAGGACAGCACAGCTCAATGATTGCATATTGGTCATCGATCATGTTCAACCGATGAGCATACAAAATGTTTTGCATGTTGACATGAGTTTGAAATTTAATACCGTCCATACTCTACGTCCGTTCTAGCATTATAAACCCTAGGAATTCAGCTAATGTGTCTCCAAAAATTCTACGACTAGACTTAATTTCTCTTTGATGGCAGGAGTTTCTCTCTGAGTTCGACTTTCAGAAGGTAACAAAGGACTGGAATACCTGCGCACTTAACATTGCTAATACTCATCTACATCTTATTTAATATTCACCAATACGTAATTATTTTTTAAACAATAGGGGAATCTTTGAACAATGGTTCTTTTAAAAAAACAGTCTTGTACGTACATAATTGAAGTATATCAACACTTGTTCGACAATATCATCCAAATTGTAATATAATTAGTAACTAGACAAATTAAGTGATGGAAATTCCCACCTTGATTTCGTATTATATTCTCAAAGTCGGTCTTGGAGAAATCATTATAGTACTCGGATTCTCCCATTTTTTCTCACCTAGCACATTATTAACTCTTCGGAAATTTATTTAAGTATTGAGTTTCAAACTAACTAATCGTGAAGCGGGTCGTAGCTTATCCCGTCACGCGTTCCTTGCCGGCCTCATGCCGCTTCCCAACGCACGAAGCGCGTACCCAATCTACATAAATCAAAGCAGACGGCCGACCGAACCAGCCTCGCGAAGACCTTACACCTATTGGCTAATAATTAATACCCTCGCGTAGTCAACATTTCTGATTTGTTAAGATACTTGCAACATTGATGTTACGGTCCGGTGCGTAAAACAGGAGCGTGAATTGAAATTTTCGCAGGAAAACTATGGTGTAAACTTCGAAAGCCACTTGATGATACTGACTTGAAGTTTAAGAATCCTGGATGTTCTACAGTTTATGAGTGGTAGCCTCAACTCCTTTATTTACCTTTTTCTCATAATCCTGTTTGGAGCTGATGTTGCGCAATTAGCACCAGCAGTATTGTAATTGCACTAGGCAGGTATATTGTTGATTACTTATTACTTACTTGTGTGAAAATTGTATTATTATGGCTACCTGAATATCATGTCTTTCACTTGGTTCCTACACTAATTTGGAAGAATAGCAAAGAAAGTAGTACCTTCGCTTCAAATCATCTATCGATGATGACTTTATCCAAAAAAAGAAAGAGGCATGCTGAGGTAGTCACTTTCAGATGTTTAGAATAAAAAATCTAAACATCTGATACGATAGTTCGCAGGTAGCACTCGTGACTTCTTTTATTAAAATGTCAAAGTACAATAAACTCGTTGAGTCGAGAATCAGATAAAACTCATCATAAAGAATATCTGATTTGCAGATACGAGATGTGTTGATTCAATTATCGGCCTCGAACGCTGAACAAAAATCTACCTACCAAGTATTGATTTATTTTATTTAACTAAGCGTGCTAGAAGTTTGATGCTTTTTATATAATTCGTGACATGACACAATTCATGACATCAGTACCTATATTTTTTTCCTTCCTTTCGGTAACGCAATGGTAATAAGAGCTTTTGAGGTCAGTCACAGCAAAGATTTGATTTCTGGATTGAGTCAAGTGCTATTGAGCTTCTCTTATATAAAATGCCCAGTATCAGCCATGATGTGACCGGATAGCGGCAGTATAATTCCGGCCTTTATTATATAAGACTGTTGTCATGGTAGGTTATAAGTGTGCCTTTAGGCCTCAACCCTTTCCTTTTGGAATGGTGAATGTTCTGATGAGCTCTTCCAATAAGTCCCACCCTCTCCTTTCCTTCACAGGCCGACACGTGCAGGGCTCTATTTCAGTTTCAATTCCTAAGTAAAAACTGAACATTTTATCCTACCTAGAAATCAAACTTGGACAACTCTTGTATTGCAACCGCATTTTCTATCACTGACCCACCAAGGCGATCTAGTTACTTACCCTGTAGTTATATATGATTGACCGTATAATATACTAGCTCTTTTCCACAACTCCGCCCACGTCAAATTTCGATCTCGCAACATATATGTATTATTCATATAAACCTTCCTCTTGAATTACTTGGAAAACTGCATGAAAATCCGTTGAGTGTTTGCGAACAGTGAACACACAGTGGAAGCGACTTTTATACTATGTGAGATGTGCTTCGGAGTTCAAGTATACCTACATACAGATTTTATAGTCCTAGTTACTGACCCACGTCGTTGACCGCATATTGAAATGTATATATCAGAAGACAGAACACATGGTTTCATGACGATATTCCACAATATGTTTTACCCAAGAATCGTTCGAGCATGAGTAGGAAGTGATCTACTATACACCGAGATACGATTCAGTTGATCGCGCTTAGAGCCTCACGGCCGGATAATGCAGGAGAAGAGGAAATGCCCTTCGTCTCGCTGTTCGCAGATGAACAATGCACAATGAGAAGCATTGGCTTCGACCTTAGGGTACCCTTGAACCCATAAATTCCCGTAAAATTTCCTTTAATTTTATTCCTCCGACATCAACTGTACTTTGAGCGATAGTAACTTCTTGCTATTTTGCATAAAATACCTGAAAAAAATAGATATACACGATAATAGAATTTTATTATCTGTGCATCTAACATAAATATTAACATGCATGGTTTACAAGCCATGAAATTGTGTTGATCAAATCAGCTACGAACTCTTAGTTAGACGTTAACAAAGGTTAACAATATGTTAATGAATCAAAACAATAAAATATATTCGCATAAAATAATAGCTGGTTAAATATAAGTCATGTAAGATTCATTAATAACAGGTACACGTCAGTTCATGATGAGAAAGAAGTACGCTACAGAGTTGATGTAGCTAACAGAAGTATACAGAAATTAATTGTGTCCTATAGAATAAATAGGTCGACACCCTCTCACTTAGAACATAAATGTCAAGAATTGTAATACTACCTGAGACCTTACATTCCTTTTGCCCATTATCCTATTTACCATCAACATCTGTAAGTACAACGTGCAAACGATACCTTTGTTGTTGCAAGCGTTATTAATGTCAGCGTAACTGCTTATCATCAGGTTAGGTTGTGTTTGATTCAATCTACCAAATAGCCTATCGGAAAGGCCTTTCTCAATGTGGACCATAGCATTCGATCCTACGCTTTCCACATTTTTTATTCAATACATCTATCTGGGGTCGTCCTAACTTCAGTTTACTTATTCGCGGTCCCCGTAAAATGAGTTCTATCATTTTACTTTTCTTATGTTAGTTTCCAACACTCTCAGCCAAGAGAAAGGGTGGTACTTACCAAGTATAGTCCGTAGAAGTATGGTGACCTTACTATGTAAAAGTTAATCAAACAATAGAGGTGTATAACACTCGAATAAATAATTCTCATATACATATATCGTGATACAAAATGCCCACGTAATAGCATCGCCAATATACAGACGGCTGTGCGCCTCCCTCCATTATATTCAGATGAGATGTGGTACTTGACTGGTTTATTTCTTTTTTACTGTCGAGATAAACAGTGCCGAGTGAGATGTTCTGATCGACACATTTACAAAAAATAATCACGGAGCTTAAAGTGAGAGTTGGCTTTTTATTTTTTTCAATTTCATTGGTACGAATGTGATCATCATCTTCTTATGATCACAGTATGATACCTCCAACGGCAGCTGAGAGCAGTTTATGCATATATATTTACATTTATGCATAGACGTTCCCTAAAATTTCGTTCGTTTTAAAGAAAATAATGGTATTTGTTCCTTGTTTATTCAATAACACGTAGCAGTGTGTCTTAGGTAGGTATGTCAATCAAGTAAAGGCTGAATAAATGTGTTGAAAGTAAAATATCAAGTTTAACATTTGAAATTAATTGAATAAAAATGTGATAACGCGGTTTATTTCGACTTGCTCTAAATTCTTCTTTTCTTTCTTTTTATTAATTCTTGAAAGTTTTTATTTCTTTTTTGTACTAATTGGGGAGAGTGATCTTCTTCTGTCACAAACAGAGGACGTGTCAATTATCAAATTGCATCTATGAATAGCTTGGTGAACAAAATAAATGTTCTACTACTCGTAGTAGCAAGTGGGTGGAGAATTTTTCAAATTGCATTTGGCTCCATACCAACATTGTGTAATGCTATCACAGCAATTTGGTCCGCTTTATCACCCCACTCTAGTTTAATACTACAAAAATATTTTGTAAAACTTGAAGCGAAAGTGATAATATTTAATACATCGCATAACGAACATAGCAAACTCTCTACCGTCATCATTCTCTGAATATTTTCCCATTTCAGTTGGGTTCTGCTTTCCAGTCTGACGCTCTGATGCTGATGAACTTTAATATTTTCCATGAAACGACTGCCATCTGACCTCCACAATGAAATAGCGATACCTAAGTTCTGTAGTTAGACTAATCGGACTTTTTAGGGCTCCATCACCCTTAAGGACGTATGCCAACCGACAGAATAATGTGCTTTTCGAGGTATGGAAACACAAATGGAAGCACATACTACACAACCGGCTCTCTTCCTAAGCAACTCTATATCAATAGAAACAACAGTTCACACCTCTAACTGTAAATCTCTCACGTTTTACAGACATTGATGCGCGTGCGACACCCTTATCCTTACCGGTTGATTAATGCTCATGATTTAACGAATGCAACTTTGCTCTCTGCACCTGTCAGTGTCTCTAAGGGAAAGCTCTGACTCTCAACACATTGAATTTGATACATAGCGAATCTTCTACCTTCTATTTATAAATTTCGAATATATTCTATCAAGTATTACGTTCATCATTAGTTTTCGTGTCCATTATATTTACAGTTTTACAAATTGAGCTATGATAATTAAGGGCCATAATTCATAAATTACGTTATAAATTTTTGTGATATCACATCATCATCAATATTTCCCAGTTGAGTCCAAAGTTGGCACTTTAGAAGCCGCGGTCCGGTTATTGTTTTTGTTTTGGTATGTCGGATGTTCCGGGAGCAGTTGACAGCTGCCTGGCCTAGCAACCTTAGGAGGAAAACCTGCACTAGTTTCTCAGCCGTTTTTTTAGCAGGTGTACCGATTTGCAGGAGAGGTTGGGCCTTTAGGACGTTGGTACGGCTCTCTACATGCTGGTAGGGCTCTCTACATCTAGAAATGATTAGTAAATTCGAACAGCAGTTTCAGTTGATGCATTTGTCAAAGTTTCATCTAAATTATAGAGAGATAAAGAACACAACTTTTCCTACAGATGTGGCGTTCTGTAACTTTTGAAACATTGACTTCTCCCACCACTTGTTACACAAGTCAGACATAATTAACTACCTCTTCCCTTTTAAGGTGTTGCTTAACTTAATTTATAGATGGTACCTTCCCAGAGTAATTTGTAATGATGTAATCAATATCATTCTCATTGAATAGTAATGGCATGATGAAAGAAACCAAATTCTCTTTATCGGCTATAATCTTAATTGGTTTAATATGTAGCCACTTGTATAGACCTTAGACTGCATCGTCATTCGTGCAGGTGTTCTGGCAATTGATGTTGTACTCCACAAAGTATAACATCAATTGCTCAGGTTTGCGCTATCACATTGAAGATATTAACAATCCCAAATATCGCCTAATTTCTGAGCGGAGATGATTTTGAGGTGGCGTTATCAAAGTTCACTCGCTCTCTAAAGAGTTTACTGCTTGCCTGCTAATGAAGTGAGGCAAATGAAGATGAACGCTTCAGGGGTTAACCACCCTGGATTGTTTTGTTATTTTAAGACGGTAAAAAATTAACGGTAAAATAAGTAGCAATTCTCCTTTTAGCAGTAAATTAAATGTATTAGTTGTATAATAAAATTACGCAATCTTTTACGATTCCCGCAGAGACATTAACTATACAGGATGTTACCGCAGCAGGTGTTCAATCCCATGGAACCAACGCCACATGTCGATACTCAGTGTTCAATGGCCATCGCACCTTTAAATTAACCCTTTAAATGGCAGTAATTCGTGTGAACTCGATTGTGAGGAAATCAATTAGGGACATGCAATGAAAATAAAATGTGTATGTTGCAGGATAGGTACTTACTTCAATTTATTTTAATTCAAATCTCTCGAAACAGATCCATTCTAACTCCCTAAGAATTCTTGTACTGCAGCGAGCACTGGTTTACATTTGTTAAATCGCTAAATCGCTTCGCCAATCTTTCATATTCTTCTTCGAAATCATAGATAGGTATGGTATTTCTGTGACGAATCTTTCTGCCACAAATAATAATCGTGCAGTATCGGAATCAAATCTATATAATAAATCCATGATGCAGTGAAACTAGTGACAAGATTGCGAAGTACTTTGAAACATACTAAAAGTTAGGCTTCAAAACTAAATTATCATAAAGTAATTTAAAAAAACTACTAACACTGGAAATAAACTAAACTGACCAAAATTTTCTCACGTTGCTAAAACTAGAATACTAACACAGATACCTACATCTGGGTTATTTATACCCAACTAAGAATGTATGTATGTTCCTGATATTGGTTAAACGTAATTCAAGTTTATATTGCGTTGCACATCAGATCTTCTATAACCGCAAACTTTACAATTTTGTTCAGCTGTTTTATTAAATGGTGGATTTAAATTTGAACAAATATATTTCCAAGACGGGAACCGCGAGATAGCTGCACTCCAGGAGATCACTTTATCAACTGAGCTACCCTACGTGGGCTAGTAGCTTAATAAATATTTACTTTAAAAATATTTTATTGGATTTTTTTAAAGTAGATGAATGAACCGAACGGAGTGAAAATGTATTTCGCAGTACCTACTTACACAACTGGAAGTAGCAGTTCTGCAAAGAGTACCTAGTGTACCTAATGCTGTTTCATTTTATGACATATAGGTGTCATCAGTATTAATAGTCACGTAATACACTTAAATTATAGACCCTTTTACTTTCACACAGATTTAGATGGAAACCATAATCCATGTCCAAAATTATGACTACACTTCGCAAGATGTTAAAAAGCAAGGATGAAGTCAAAAAGATACGAGCCATCATTATAGGTGCTGATGATCGTAATATGGTGGTCCCTACCTTGACGGTCTCGACTGGTGTTTTTCACGCCTCGTTTAAATAACCCGAGTTAGCTTTCTCAGGATACCTGCTGATGGTAGTTGAACAAAAATATTATAGGAGAGTTGAGTGTACCGCCTTTTAAATAGAACCACCTTTTTTTTTAATTTAATGAAAGTTTTTTATACACTGGCAACACCAAACTATGCTTTAGTGTTGCCTCCAACTTACCCACCATTTTAAATTGACATCTAAAGTGTTGCCAGTAGAGAAAAAAGTGTCATTTAAGGCGGCACAATATACTCGACTCTCCCCTAACTTCGATGTGCGACAATTTGTAAAAGCGAAACTTAAAAAAAGAAAACAGACTTCGCCTTGGGTGCTTTTCAAAAAAGATCCATATTTCGATAAGGTGCTAACATCATTAAAATCTTTGACGCATGGACGGTGTTTATTGTTAGATGTTATATGACCAATGACCATGTCGGTAGCTTCGAAGTTGACGATTAACGATATTAGCGTCTTGGAATAGTCAATTCCATCGCCTGATTATATGGTACGAAGAAGGGCTTCAAAATCATTCATAATCAAATTGTTATTGAGCATCAAGTTTATTAGCTCTGAAGCACATCGTTGGATCTTTTAATTTTAAGCATGCATAATCGCTTCTGATTCTTAATTATTAATTTTTATTTACCATCGCCCGGTTTGCAAAAAATAATCAAATTTCCTGTTGTATCAATTTATGTTTAAGTTTAATTATTTTTTAGTACTGTGGATACTTGTGCGAGTTTTACGGTATCTTTATGTTACACCTAATTTTTATTTTGCATTATTTAATAATCTTTTTATTTTATTTTATAGGTAGGTATTTTATTGTACACCATAAAATTTTCATAATTTAGACATGCAAATGATATTCATTGGGTAAAACTAAGGTTGCATTCGATTGCAGTTTCTATCATTGGTAAAATCCGCTATTAATCATAACAACATTTCCTTGTAATTACAACCCATAATTTAGGCTTGTTTAACCTAAGTCGAACCCATAGAGCAGTCAGCGACAAGTACTGAGACATACAATGACGTTACATTTCAAGTTCCACTAATACCTTGTTACCACCTCTCGAGACTTCTTACATCATATTGTCCATTATATCGGGCTCTGACCGAACCTGATCTAATGAGTTCTTTACAACGCCAATCCAAATGGAAATCTTTGCATACTTAAATCGATTTTAATGAGCTGTTTTCACAACGCAAAAAAGTCATCTCTTGGTCTCTCACGAAGTTTATCGACATAAGAAATCTTTACGTGCATAACGGGAAGTATTGTCCCGCTGAGAAGTGACTCTTAGACTGGATATTATAGTATGGTACTCAGAATTTGGGGAACTTATATTGGCAGCTCGTACGAGCAACTAAGTAAGTACCTGTCGGAGTATTCTGATATGCATACTTGTTCTACGTACGACGTCGCGTCCTCTTCATCCTATCCTATGTTTATTTTACAATGTATGTTTGAATGACATCTTTGATATACCCATGCGTAGGCGCTAAACCATAGCGTACAGCGCACAATGGCTTTACCTATCAGAAATATTATAACCGCAAGCAGTTAGTGTCACCTTCCCCCATTGTTTGTGCTGTGTACACGTACTATTTCATCATCATCGTCGATTTATTTGAAATGAAGACACGCGTCCGCAGTTGTGTTCGACAACATTACCATTTATTATTATGTTGGTATCTTGGTATAGTGCTTTCGCTGCGCCCGTAGTTCCTTAAACAACGAGCGATTATATTATCGATGCGTGTATTGTTTCGCGGCATTTGGCATGTGCACCGCGTTTCGTTCGCTCGCATCGGGCATACAATAGGCGTATTTGAAGCACGTGCTGCGGCCGTATTGATCGTAGTCGAGTGTCGCCAGGTGACTTTGACTTTGCGTCGATTAGCATGAACGCGGGCACGACGCGCGATCGTTATCAATTTGTCCTGAGCAAGACTCTGTGGCCGATCTCTATGCATTGTCTTGTCCTTCCAGCTGTCACGGTGCCGTCAGCGCCGCTTTGTCTTACAAACCTCCACTCCCGGTTCTTTGTGCGTTGATTGACTGAGATCGGCCCGATTAAATCGAGATAATTGCATCACCAAGGTCTTCCACGAAGTTGACATTTAGACGAGTCGACGAGCGCTCTCATCCTTCTGCAGAGCGCGTCTTTTGATTCGCGTAATGAGACGGGTGCGAGCGCGCCGCGTCCGCATAAATCTCAGATAATGGTGTTGGAGCGTGAGAGAGCACGGTCGTGCCACGTTAGTTTACGTAATAACGTGGATACGTTGAAATGAATTACGCGCTCTAGATCACAACGATTATTGTGATAGATCTCTTATCCTTATAACTAACAATTTGCATTTGATTGATCCTATTTTATTGTGTAGCTCATGAACATGTTTGATAAGATAAGCGTTTTATTATACTTGTGATGGACTAGTTTTTGGCTTCCTCGTTTCTATCGGCAAGAATGGAACTTAAAATCCATCACTAGATGTAGGGTCCTGTTATTCGTATCAAACTCAAACCTTTCCTTTCACTTTCCATAACGAAATTCTGAGTGGTAGGTAGAAAAGTAACGAATCCTCTGATATAATATTTTTGATTCTGTCTGATGCCGCGTGAAATAAGAATCTCGTTATTATAGGAATGAAGTCTCGTATTTCAGGTCAATTTATTAGTGCACAGTTCATTAGAGTTGACCACGTGAGTCAAAATTTCCCACGCATAAAAAGTTCCACTTGGAAAACTACGGACTAAAAGTGTTATATTAAACTTAACCCTTTATAATTGAATTGCATTAATACCAAGTGCCTACGTACACATAATTGAGCGCGTTCCGTGCGCCGCCGGCCCATCGCGTTACTGCAGAGGTTAGAAAAAGCAACTGCATTGTGTGTCGCGTGCCAGTCGCATGTGGAACGTACTAAGTTTCATTTTAATTGGAACTTTTTTTATACGTCACGCAAGTTGCCGGTTGCCGGTAACAAAGCGTCGTCTACTAATTGGTGTCTGATGCACTCTCGACACGGTGATATGAGATAAACGACGACATTCGTGTTGAAAGAATTACAGCTTTACGGCTGATTTACACGATGCAAGTTTCTTGCCTGTTGCATACAATAACACACAATAAAAAACAGGTCACATACTTTCTCGATTAGGCAATTTTTGTGTGCAAGATTATTCTTGGTTATTGTATAATTTTTATCCAATTTTGTAACTAGTATCCTCGAGTCCTCTGTGCCAGACTCGTCCTCAGCCTCAGGTGCATGGCTCAAGTCAACACTAGTGCCTGGAATAGGGCACTAGGCTCTCCCCTGTTACGTGGAACCGAATAAAATGTTTGGTGTAACTGGGCGTTAATTCACCTATGCCTAGGTCTCCGGGGAGTGATTGCTTTATAGGTCATACAAGTGTCCGCGTGTAAACAGTTGCTTATAATTTTTGAAAGTCAATTATTGCGCTTCGTTTATTGCATTCAATTTCTCTTGGATTTACATCCAAGAAAATAGCATTGTGTAAATGGGCCTTTATACACTAGTTTATCGAGATCAGTGTCTGTGTATGTGCCGGTACAGTAATAATTTCTGGTGTTCCTTTAGAGGACATGACTGTTTGTTCGACGTCTATATTAAATGTAAATTAAACGCTGTCATTAATGATAAGAGCTGGTCATTAAAGCTCTTTATTCAGTATCAACTAAACACTTATATCGATACGGCTGTTATCCGCGGCTCTTGTGAAATACTGATACCGTTCCCAAAAGCCCTGGCTCAGACTGTACGTCACCGAAGCAGTCGTAAACTTATAACTAATCTGTATTGTACAATTTAAGAAAGGTTTTTTTTGATCGGTCATTCATTGGTTCCTATAACATAGCTCGTAAGAGCGTCGGTACATGGGTCAACGTCGCGCCTCAAAGACGGATACATAAAGAGAGGAAAGATTTGGATTCATTCAGTCGCGTTTGGTCAAATACGCATTAGTTCGGGGGTTCAAATCCCGCTTGGGCCGCTGTCCTTTCTTTCTAAATCGATTTGAATAATTAGAATACTAAATGCTTTAAAATTTTATTTTAATATTCTGTATTGTTTTCTTTTTGCAGGTATATTCACAGTGATGTGCTATAACGTTCTGTGTGACAAATACGCGACGAGACAAATGTACGGCTACTGCCCTAGCTGGGCGTTAGAGTGGGACTACAGAAAGAAGGGAATATTGGACGAAATCAGACATTATTCTGCAGACATCATTAGTTTACAGGTCAGTAAAATAGTACATTGCCGTGACCTATGGGAACGGTCATTTTTTAAACCTTCCGTGGCTCCTCAAAAGACACCCCAAAAACGTGTAGGTACCGTGCATTTAGGGCACATTTTAGGTCTATAAAATACGTGTCATGGTATAATAACCGAGCGTAACTCCTTTGATGAGTCATCATCATATTCCTTTCACTCATGTAGGTGCAGTGATTATGCACAAAGAAGACCTCGACAACGCCCTGATTGCGAAGTGTAATCAAATTAAAAAACAATGCGCCAGAATATAATCCTTGTATATCTTCGAATTTCTGATATGCAACCTTGTTCTTACAATCTCAGATTCTTTAAGCGGGACATAAATATCGACAAATGCCATTTCAGAACTTTTAGGGTCTTAAATACCAACCCCCAACAAGATTTCTAACTATCAAGTGGTAGTTAAAGTTAAACTTAACAACTCAAATATTGATTAGCATCATATTGACCAACCAAATAATTCTTACATTTTTCTCTAGGAAGTGGAAACGGACCAGTTCTACAACTTTTTCCTGCCAGAGTTGAAAGGAGACGGGTACGATGGCATCTTCTCACCAAAGTCGCGCGCGAAAACGATGTCAGAATCCGAGAGGAAATACGTTGACGGATGTGCTATCTTCTTCCGATCTGCTAAGTAAGTACACCTTACTATCCTACAAATATTATAAACGCGAAAGATTGTAAGTATGGATGGATGTATGTATGTATGAATGGATGTTTGTTACTCTTTCACGTAAATATTACTGAATGGATTTTCATGAAACATTACAATAATATAGCTTATACATCAGAATAACACATAGGCTATTATCATTACGCTACTACAGACTACTCAAGGGAGCAGTGATCACGCGGGCGGAGCCGCGGGCAAAAGCTTGTTGAAGAATAATATACAACTATCACCATGCCTTGTTGCCAACTCCGAATCCGTAAATGCAATACAGATTCGGATGTTGAAGTGCATTCTTCTTAAGAGGCTGCTCACTTGCCGTACCTTACCTACCCTTGTAATAACTTCGCTACTCCTTCTACCCTACTTCTCTGTAACTCAACCGCCAGAACAGTAGCCAAACAATACAGCAGCAGTTACTAGAAAGAAATTCAAACAAAAATTACCCTAAAGGATAGTAGAGATCTTCTAAGAAATGTATATTAAATACTTTCCCTTCTCATAGCAGAGTATATCTCCAATGTGACAGCGTCTTTTCAAATAGATTTTTTCAAAGATGATCAATGATCGTTATCCTCCAATCATAGCGTCATTCTAGATAGGAACAAACTATGCAGAATTTAATTTCTTAACTACTTCAAGAGTTTAAACTTTAAGAAAAATAAAATTCAAACATGCAATAATCTACCCAGTTTGCTTGTATTTTTTAATAAAAAAAATCATTATTTTCCATTACATTGTAGACTTTGTTTACTTTCAGAGCAGGGCAACGTACAACTATGTAATAAACTGTAAGGCCGCAATACCATAAATTCAAATTACGCGTCGCTCTCGGTCTCAAGTTCGAATCCTGACTAAGCGCAATCGTGCCTATGTGCGATTTATTTTATACTAGCAATTTTAAAATCCCGCGAGGCACTGATTTATGTTGGCAAATATCTTAAGTATTGCACCAACCTGGTTCAGAAATTGCCTGCTCACTTATAAAAGTACTGTATAATTATGAATTTAAGAAAAAATACTGCCAATTCCGTTAGACAATATCGTGATAATAAATTTAAACTTTTTCCTTCAAATCATATCGACATAAAAAACCAACTGCCATCATAAAAAATATTTCCTAACAATATTGAAGATTTATCTATATACTGCGAGAGTTATTAAATACGCCCCTTTCAATATTGGCGATTATACTCATAGGTTAAGTAAGGGTTAATAACCTCTTTACTGTCACGATAAAAAAATAACAGATGCTTATGACTTCAGTCCACGTTTGAATATTAAGCTATAAAAGTTTATTTGCTGCGTACATCGATTAGTTTACCAAGTGGATAACCCCTGTGTTCTGATGAGGCGGATCCTATTTCATGAGTAAAATAGTACCTATATACTATAATGGTTTCTGTACATGTCTTATTAGGAAATGGCGACAAGAAAGTATATGTTTACGTGTTAAAGTGCTACCGTTTTATGTATATGTACTTTTTTACGTCGGACTTAATAACGCAGTTAATTAAAATCCGTCATAATATTCCTTCACTGAGAACTAAAATCGATTCTTCTTCTTCCTAGCAATAATCCCGGTTGCTTTTCAAACTTAGTGTTTGGCGCCATGAGTCCGCTTGGAGTTGATCTCCTTTATAATTTAATTTGACTTATCTCAGCTTTTTAAGCTGCAACTGCTGTGTCCGTTTATGTACCAGTTAGCAAACGAGATCACAGCCCACAAGTACTGATTATCTAATAGTTGGCCGCAAGGTCACGAAAATAGCTTTACCATTTTAAAATTTACAGAGTTCAACACATACTGTTATTTTTTAATCGAATCTTGTCATCTAAGTTCCGCAAAACTAGTTGAACACTAAACAGCATTGTAAACTTGTTGCTAATATTTGAAATTTTTGAAGAATGGGTGTGAAATTTCGTACACACTAAAGAGGATCCTCTGAGGTGGTTATGCCCCGCCTCTAGCCCAACGGTTGATAATTGAGATGTTGTATCCATACTTACTCATATTATAAATGCGAAAGTAACTCTGTCTGTCCGTCTGTCTGTATGTTACGCCTAAACCACTGAACGGATTTTATTGAATTTTGGTATGGGGTAGATTAGACCATGAGAAAGGAGATAGGCTATGTTTGGTCGCGATAACCGACATCCACGCGGGCGGAGTCGCGGCCAAAAGCTAGTTCTTATAAATTAATCGGAGCGATAACTTTTATAGCACGGTAGGATAAGTAGTATCGATGTATTTCACTTTTGTTGATGTCTGTACCTAGTTAACGATTACCATGTTCCTGAATAGTTGTTCCTAACTGTTCAGGTGCGTACGAGTGTTAATTCCCCCGATCTTCGATGCAATCATGCCTGGCGAGCCATGGCCTAACGGTTGATGTTAGGATGTTGTCTAAATACCGAGGACTTTTATAGCGCGGAACAGGATTGGTAATGGCGAAGTAGTTTTACACACCTCAGTATGTGGTATCGCTATAAAACTGTTCTAAGCTCGTTCGTACGCTCTTGAATATTCTTTAGGTTCCTATTTCCATATACTACTATTATTATAATAATCGCTCAGGATACCAAACTTTTCATTATCATCCGAGCGGCAATCCCAGTTTAAACTTTGAAGTCTGGGGCCCGCTCGGACTGCTTCTTTCCATGATTCGGTTTCTATACTTTTACGGGAACAACTACCGCCATGAGCGTACCGAGGGGGTGGAGAAAGTGGGGGTTAAAACACTCGACAATCCTCCTCTCCACCTCCTGCTCGATATGTAATTATTTCCCCATCCCTTAAAGAAAGCTTTCGTACTTATGACTACCGCTGATCCCCAAATCTGAGAGAAAAGTCTACACCAGAGCCATGAACTTCAATCGGCTGGTGTACTGACTTGCAGATGCGGTCGACTTAGATTCCGAAGATCTTGGAGGTCCTCATACACGTGAAGCAAACCTTTTATAAGGCTTGTAAATACCTAAAGTAAAGCCAACGAAGCGAGAGAAAAAAGGTAAACGGTGTTTCAGCGGTTCCAAACTTTTTTATTTGAAAATAATTACGTATCACTTCAAACGCGTCCCAGACAGGAATGAAATTGCTCATAATATGGCGGATCTGACAGTTTAGAACCGCTGTGCTGACAGATTTCCTTTACCTACTATTAAACACGCAACGACAGCTGTCGCTCGGCCATTTTCGCGTACGTGTTATATGTGCGACAAGGACAGAGAAAATAATCGCTAGTTATCGCAACGTAACTCAGTAATGGTCGCTTTGTTTAGCTTTTTTCTTTCGTCTCGTTGGATTTACTTTAGTTATGGCCTCGAGGATATTAAAGGTATGATTCCGATGACCGCATAAGAACAACTTTAGACGCATGGGGCAGATAGATACGTGTAATTCATTGCGGCTTTTCAATGGTCGCCTCTATCCGTATCGAAGCTTAACAAGTAATATATGTGCTTCATGTGTCAGCCGTTGTCGTATGCGTTCGCCTTAGGAATTACCTTCATACCTTAATGTAACCCAAACATCACCGTTACGACATATCGCCTTCTCGTACCTTTAACAATGGATGTGGTGTTTTTAATGTTCGCAGGTTCGCGTTAGTAAAAGAGCACCTTATCGAGTTCAACCAATTGGCGATGGCCAACAGTGAAGGATCAGATAACATGTTAAACCGTGTCATGCCGAAGGACAACATTGGATTAGCAGCTTTGCTCAAGACGAAAGAGGCGGCTTGGGAAAATGGTAAGTAATGTCTTTATTTAATCCAGACAGAGAAAGAATACAAATCTCACTACCCAATCTCCTCCGAAGGGTGTCGTATGAGTACGCAGATACTGCGAGAGAAGGCAAACTCGGAATAAAACCCTGTAGACCCGTCTGGTCAACGTAGAAACAGTAGGCCAAAGCATCCCAACATTGGGAGTATTTTAGAGAGGCATATGTCCAGCTATGGATTTAGCTATAGACTAATTAGGTAATTGATGATTAAATTATATGTTATGTACTTCTTTATTTTCACTGTCACTGGTATTTTCTAAGGATTTTTACTGTCTCAGTGTACCTAGTCTAAAATATTTACTAATACAAAATCATTCCTCTATAGTGAAACAGAAAATATAAAAGTCTTCGGGCCAAGTGCTGACAGACATCACATATCTACCTTCAAATTCACCGCGCAAGATAAGGTACACTAGTATCCTCACAGGGTCCTTTATAGGGACGATTAAGCAATACCTACAATAAAAATGTTACTATGCAATAATCGTTGAGTACTTAGTGAATCTATAAGTGTTCTTCACTAGATTGGTGATAGCTGGCCAGTGGTCCTCTTAAGCGAAGTGCCTAGCAAGTGATCGTTATTATGTACAAAGAACTAGTTTTTACACTAATCTATACGTATACTCAATAAGATAGGGCCGTAAGTGAATTTTTATAACTTTGTATTTCCTCTTATCACGTTCGTTCTTTAATAAAATAGTGGAGGTGAAAAGGTGCCTTTATATTGAATATTCTTTAACGGTCACCGATCCAATACTTAGAATTGGTAGAACCCGATTCTCGAACACCATTTTTAGAATTCGTAAGTTACGTCATCACTAAAAACTGCTAGACGAATTTCGATGGAATTGCTATTATTATGAAGTCAAAAATGTAGTTGAATTTTGATTTATTCATCACTAATAATAATAACATTAGACCTCCTCCCTATTTACAGGATGAATATTTATAGTGGGTGACCAAATCCGAAATTTTCACAAAATCCTCTAACAAGTCGAAGTTGTCGAAGTCCCATTAAAAATTAAGCGTATTTTTTTACATTGTCTAGAAACCAGGTGGTTGCAAAATTTTAAAGTAGAATTCGATTTATCCTCCAATATGGCTCTTCTCTATTCACTCTGAATTTTAAAATAGGTTATGCATCGCTCAGCATCTGTCAGTCGTATCCGATAGCGAATATATTATTATCGCAGAACCGAATCGAATTGGTGCACTGCTTCCCAGAAAATGTTAACATCTAGAGGCATGAGAACGATGTCAAAGTTGTTGGCTCTCCGCGGCTTAGTCCGTGGCTTACCTTCAAAACCCCGTGTCACCTTTTAAACCATAATACCTGCAATTTAATAATTTTCAAATAGTCTGCCGGATTTATTGACACTTATGATTAGTACTCCACTCCCTAGGATAGTTTAAATAGCTTGAAGCCTTCCTATATATAGACTATCTATTGCAAAAAGTCTTTTTTTATATTAGGCTGGGGCCCCACTTATGTGGTGCGTTGCGTTATGTTGCAATCAGCAGGGTCATTCTTAGAAATTTAAAGGAATTTCTCTCATTGCTATTATTTTATTTGATTACAAATATCTAAGAATGACCCTGATCGACGCAACGCAACGCACAAGTGGAGCCTCAGTTTCAGATAGACAATTCCTAAGATTAGTACCTAGGTACATTTTTTTTTAAAGAAATATTATAACCGAAGTTACTAATATTCCCTCTAACCCCTCCAACTAAGCTAAATTGCTTGTGCTAGGAGTGGGTTCACGTCGGTAGTGTAATGGCCAGGATCGAACCCGGGACCTCTCGATCGTAAGGCCGACTTCTTAACCACTAAGCTACCGACGCTTACATTCAAACAAACTTTATTGAAAAAAACACCTGTTGCGTATCAAATATTGCGTAGTGACCACGAGCAGGCGTCCGTCACTCGCCCAAACTACGGCGATAAGTACCTACCGCGCGCCGCACCCGCAGGCTGCTAGCGCAGTCGGGGCACTCGGGGCCGGCCCGCGCTTGCGACCACACGCGTGACGCGACTTGCGTAGTTATACCTAAACAATATTGTGGCCAATCTTGTGAGATCAGTAGTTACCATTGTTTATGTGTGTAGGTACACTAGGTTAGGTATCTACTAGAAAAATAAAATAATGAGCCCCCTGCCGGAGCCGGAAGGGGAGGTTATGTCGGACTCGAACCGAATAAAACCGCACGCCGACTGTGGGTCGTGGTGCTAAGCTATGTACTTATGTCGAGGTCGTGGTCGTGCTGTTATTTTTGTGGCCATCATATTATTGTATTTTAGACAGATAAAAGTAGGGATTGCATGAAAATTTAAAATATCGATTAAGTTAAAAACCTCGATAAAAAAAATCGATATACTTATGAAAATATTATGATAAATGTTATAAATGATTTCATGTGTAACTATTATCTATTATCTTTCTAAACATAATAATAAAGTAGTACTTAGATATTTCGTGTCTGTACAGTTTACAATTGTAATAGAAAACGATTATGGGCCGTAACGCCAGTTACGATTGACTGACTGACGCCAGACAGATTAGCGTATGCTAATCTCCAAAACAAAACAACTGACTTCTAGAAGAATATTCCAACATGCTGATTTCCTGGTATTTATTGAAGAGTTCCGTGGCCTGTCTCTGAAATCCATCATCAGATCTTTATGAAATTTAAATGGGACCATTTTGGAATAAACCTCTTTCAAACAAAGAAAGAATTTTGACAATCCGTCTACAAATGACGGAGATACAAAAAACATTTTTCCGTATAAATCATACAAATATAAATAATTATAAACATCCGAATTGTTGTTTAGAAATTGATTAAAAATCGCCAGTTAAGTAATATTTAAAAAATATAATTTCTGTAGTCGATATCAATTGTGACATTTTCAAGTTATTATAATAAAAACACAGTCGATTGACTGATTACATCCCTAAAATTGCTTTCTGGCTGACGTGACGATGTCAATGAAAAATGACGTATTGGCGCCTAATTTTTGTTAGGATTTTCAGGTTTTGACGCTAGAACAAAGTTATACCGACCACTGTCAGTGAGCTGTCTAAAATACAATAATATAATGGACGGAGTATAGTTTATTTAATTATAATATTACTTGTAAGTACAGTCATCGTCAAAAGTCAAATAATGTACACACAGAGCTTGTTTTAAGTGACAATATACAAATATATACCTATTATTACCGTCTACCTACCGTCTTTTTAATGTCGGGGTTTAAAAATAAACATTAATTCACGTTTTATATTCATTGACAAAATGACAACCCTAACACTCAAGTTGGTGGCGTTGTTTGTTCGGAACAAAGGGCGATACCTACGAAATTTTGTAGGTTATTATAACGGCGGTTTTCTTCAACATCAAAGGAGTGCAACTTCTGTCCTTATCTATTCTGTGCCACGAGACTTAAGGCCGCGTCCTGGACGACGGCGGCTAGAGCGGGCGGCGCGGGCGACGGCACCCGCGTCTTTATCAAAGTCGTACATTTGTGTGAAGCTGTTCTCGATGACAGCGGTGCGGGCGGCGCGGCGTGGCGAAGGACACCGCGCACACCGCCCGCACCGCCCGCTCCGCCCGCCGTCGTCCAGGACGCGGCCTAAAAGAGGTACTTTTATAGGCGGTATCAAAACGTTTTTTTATTTGAAATTTGTGGGAGGTACTCGGCACAAGTCGTTGTCTCTCCTACTCGCGTAATTGCCATCAAATTATGCTAAGTAGGTGTAATTGGGAAGTCACTGACCGATGCCAAATTTGAAGGTAGTTAGCCTACGACAATTAGTGTGTATTTCTCTAGTTTGTCTTGTAATTATGAAGAGTAATTAACCTAAAGACTTTAGTAATCGATGCCTTTGTACTTTCTCTTTGAGTGTAAATATTTGGTTATAAAATGTCCAAATTTATATTTATAATTGTACGAATGGTGCTTCGACTGATAATGTATGTAACTGCCACCGTATATTGTAAATAAGATTACCTCCTGCTATTTCTGAATCTATTGTGTTGTGAATAGGTAATATGTTAGTAATGAAATGCTTCTCTGTCAAGTTAACTACACGATGAATTGTGGTAGAAGTTTAAATTTGATTCACATATATTATTGCAAATGGTTACCGTAAATATGCCTAAATCATTGTAACTAACATTTGTTGAACAAGAGATCAGATGGGACGAATTCGAAAGCGTATTGTTAGAAGCTTCACGCTAGTCATATCTAAGTTTACAATAAAATAAACCAAATAATGTATCAGGCGTGTTATTTCGCTTCTATGCAGAGTGCTACATAGACGGATAGCCCGCAATTAGTATTCGCATTGGCGTTCGTTGCATCGGCAGCATCATGTCGCATTTGTCGCTATCTACGGAATAGGAAATCAGGAAATGGATTAAACCTCGTTAGTGTGATAACTACGGTGTCGCTCGGATCATCAAAATTCACAAAACAGAGACGCGATAGATTTTCAACAAAGCATAAGTTTAGTTAGGTGCAGCTAATTGCCTTGTAAACCTATGATGCGTTTTGGTAAATAAGTGACAGATTAGTAACAGGCAGCGGCAGTATACTTATAAGTATATCGCTCAACATCATCATCATCATCTCAGGAAGTGCCTCCAGTTGCTTCCGCCCGGGATTCTGAAGAAGAACTCCGAAATTCTGAGCTCAGGGTACTTTTACTACTTCTAAGCTACCTTTTATAAAGCGAATACCATTGTAACTATAATGTTATCATTCATTCATTCATTCATTCGCACGAAGTTCTACATCCCAAGCAGTGAGACCATAAGCATCCCTTACAACATCTTATATTCTCTAAGTATCGTCTTTTTACCGAGGCCTGGTAGAACGTATTTTTTTCCATTTATGCTTTAATTTGTTACGGGGACATATTACGTATGTTAGATCATGAGCAGAATATAATATCCTATTGTTTTTTTAATATTACGTAGCTGCAGCTGGTTTCTAGCTACGTTAGTTCTAGTGATTTGCATGACTCCATTTTTTTCCTGACACGGTAATTAGCACCATTAAGACTTTTAAGTAGTACTTATTATCTCAATTACGTCAATATGCGATAATCGTGCGAATAATGTAGGGAATTATATAATGCTTAACATTTACGAGATATTGCAATATGACGTTGCACTACGACGTGACAGATACGCGTTTTAGGAGTGTCTAGGAATGTGTTAAGTGTTTTTAACGTAATGTGTTATCTCCTTCTTACTTTGAACTTTGATGTTATGTTATGAAGTGGCAAATTCACTCTTTAGCTTAGCATATGAAGATGGAAGGACTCGCCAAATGCCGAGAAGGGCCAGACCGTAAGGGATGGCCCTGGGTCAGCCGGGGTGCGAGGGATATGTCGATGACAACCACACCTCCGGCCTACCGCCACGACCCTCAGTCGGCGTACAGTTTTAGTCGGTTCGAGTCCGACATAATCTCCCCTTCCGGCTCCGGCTGGAGAGGTAACAGACGAGATTTCCGCACGAAAAAAACGACTCGACAAATGAAAGGGAGAAGGGTAAAGGAAGGTAGATACGGAATCCGGCACTCACACATGCTATACTAATTCTAACAATAGTTCTAGAGAGAGTGTAGTAGTAGTTTCCTTGTTCAGTCATGTCATGCCCTTTCATGTCGGAAAAATATGACTGGGGATAATCAATCAATCAAAACCGTTTTTGTCTTGTGAAATTTTAAATCACTTTCTTACTTCCCATAGGCATATATTTCGAAAATAATTTCTATTTGAAGCTGGCATTCGTACCAAGCTTCATCCCTACTGTTTAAACATACAACCACAACACAAAATCATAAGCCTTAACATACCGAATAGTCTAGATTAAGAAAAAAAAAATAAACCAAATCGATGTAACTGTTTTCAAATATAATAGCTTAACAACAAATTTAGATATTT
Organism: Eilema sororculum; assembly: GCA_914829495.1. Taxonomy (NCBI): domain Eukaryota; kingdom Metazoa; phylum Arthropoda; class Insecta; order Lepidoptera; family Erebidae; genus Eilema; species Eilema sororculum. Next base: position 4,959,790 of record OU618545.1, on the reverse strand, counting down.
ATTTTTCTAAAGATGAATAGATCGTATTGATATATTCTTGGATAACATTTGGATGTGAGGAAATTAGAAACAGTTGACAAATGACTTCTAAAAATAGAGCCAGATACGTTCGCCGAAGCGTCTCGCATCGCGCGTAGACCCGTTTGATCTATTTACACCGGCCATTAACTCTTATAAGAGTAATTGACTTTGAAGGGCAATTTGCTATATAAACGAAGATTTCCCTATATTTGGACATCAAAGTAAGACACAACACTTTTTTTTTCCGGGGTAGGCAAAACTGTCACCATACAACGTCAAATGTAAATGGACAAGACAGTTGGGTTCGGAGAAATTAGACTGATCAAATCGATTTTAATATAGACAGATTCAAAGGAGGTGGCACATTTCCACTAGAGATGGAGTTCGGATAAAAAAATCCTTATCACATTCTAATGACTAAACTAACGAAATATGATTAACTATTTGAATGATTTTTTTTATAGCATTTATTATGCTAACTTTAAAGTTCGAGAAAAATCGGAAAAAATGAAATGCTTAAGTGAGACTTGAACTCACGACCTTTCCCTTACAGGGGGAATGCTCTTCCAACTGAGCTATTGAGCCACACCTGAATCATTTCAAATTTTCCTTCTCAGTATATCCGTCTTTAAGGGCGACGGTGGAGCCATCTACCAACATTCTTACGAACTGTTGGAAACAATGAATGATTTTCAACCATTTTAAACAATGAATTGAATTGATGATAAAGAAAAATACTGGGCTACTGTGCATTATTGTTTTAAATATTTTGTCTTTTTGCAAAACGTTGTCCAAACATTAATAGAAAACAAAAACGCAAAACTGCATCAGGGGCAGCAGCCTTATTCAAAAAAGCCACGTTTTAAAATCCACACGTATTTTGCTTAATCATCTCCCAGACGACGTGTACCTATCCAAAGAAAGCAATATTTATGTAAATAACCTCAAGTATTTAACTTTCTGTGACCTTTCAAACATGATTGCATAAGTGAATACTTGTTTCTTCTACCATTACGTACTTACTACTTGTTACATGAATATTAGAAAGCTGCATAATTCGTGATGCGTGTACGACTCATATATTATAAGCCAAGTGCGCATACGACTTAGTTCGCATAAATCTAATAATAAATCTTAGACTTGAATCGCTTGACTACGACCCGGTATAAGTTGGTGTAAATTTAGTATTAACTGTTCATAATCCTGGTGACCTGTAATTCAGGTTTTTGTTGCCTGTCACAGGCACCAGGGTCCCATCCCGTTAAAAGGTAACGTATCTTAGTTGAACAATGTAAATATCTATTCTGGCTTGTGATGAGGAAATAAACATATTTATATTAAAAGCGAAAAGAAAATGACTGTAGGTAGTATATATTTTATCTGTTACATTTCTTTTTGATGTATGTAATAATATTTTATTACAAGCTGTTGCCCGTGGCTCCACCCGCTTGAAATACTGATACCATTCCCGAGAGCCACAGGGACCCTTAACTCTGCTGTGTCCTGCCGTTTTACCAGCCGTACTCACTTCTTTTCAATCCTCCTCAATGAAGGGCGTTATGTAATATGTCCTATTTTTCATACCGTGTTGGTTTCGGGTGGAGTAGAGTAGGGCAACCCCATTTCTTCCTGTGGTTGTTGTAGAAGGCGACTAGGGGATAGTACTGTTCTCCATTCGACAGTAAACATACAGTTCATGACTAAGTGCCCGCTTTACGGCAATAGGTTCACCCTCTATTACGTGGAACCGAATATCATAGCTGGCGAAATGTGGGTGTTGATATAACACGCCTCTGCCTATCTGTTCAGGGATTTACTGGCGTGAGTATATGTATTTATGTATTTTTATAACCTTTAGGGTACAGGCAAGCTCACAGCCTATAACATTCCGTAACTAAGGCCCGTATTATAGAATGACACTCAGCCTGAATCACGATTTATCAGAAGACAGATTGTATACGCAATATGTCAAACTATCAATCTGTTTATACAATCTGTCCTCAGAAAAATCGCAATTCAGGCTGAGTGTCATTCTAGAATATGGGCTTTAGATCGTGTCTTTGTCCGATTTTACAAAGACTTTACTCTCCATGCCTTATAGAAAATGATTTCCTCTTATTGCAGGACTTCCAACTGACTCATCAATGCTCGGCCAGCCGATCTTAGTTTGCACCGCCCACATTCACTGGGACCCTGAGTTTTGCGACGTGAAGCTCATTCAGACGATGATGTTGAGCAACGAGCTCCGGACCATACTGGACGACTCGGCGCGGACGATGCGCCTCGCCGGACAACGGGACAACGTGCAGCTTTTGCTGTGTGGAGACTTCAATTCATTGCCGGACAGTGGTCAGTATTACTACTCATCTATATATATAAAGGAAAGTCGTGTTAGTTAAACTATTTATAACTCAAGAACGTCTGTATCGATTTGGCTGAAAATTGGTGGAGATGTAGCTTAGAACCAGGAGACGGACATAGGATACTTTTCATCCTGATTTTTGACCTTTGTTTTATCGCTGGTATAGATTTATTTGTGTTGCGGCCACGGTTTATCTCTGACCCTGGTACATTTGCATGAAGTAGGTACAAGGCTCGCAGCGATGACACAGCGCTCCCCACGCTGGTGGAGTGCACGGCGTGGGCGCAACAGCGCCAGGTCCTCGTGGTGGTTTGGGCGTGGACACCTTCTCGCTCGAGACCATGGTGGGAGCCATGGTCTCCAGCGGGAGTAAGTGGGACTGCGCCGCCTCTTTTTGCGAGCAGGTCATGCTCGTGAAGGAGGCGGCGGGGCGGGAGCGGGAGAGAACTCTCCCACCCGAGTTCCGCAGTCGGCGGCTTGGGCGCCGCCGACGTGTCTTCGCCGAAGACCATCGGCCTCCATGACCGGGGGCCTGAGGACGGTGAGTTGGCTGCTCATCGTCCTTACAGAAGCAGGCCCATGACGGCAGCGTGACGTGACGGACTCACGCACGCCTCCCCCCTCCTATGAAGCGGGATGATACCCGAAAACCCCCCATAGATGCGGGATAGCACCCGAACCACCCCCTAGACGAGGCCGCATTGAAGCCGTGGGTCTGTTGGGAGCCCTGGGACATCCTTCCGAGGGCTTACCCGGGGCTCCCAACTATAGGCTGCTGGGCGATACCGTGGGGGTTTTAGTCGGTAGGAGTCCGGCATAACATCCATGAAGGATTTCCCCCACGGTCAAACAAAAAAGGTACAAGGCTCACAGAAACTTAAGGAACTTTATTTGGGTCGCGGGAACAGGAGCAGTGTGTCCTATATCTTTCTATTTCAAACTTATAGCTAGTACGAAATAGACTCGTACGTGCACACAAAGTTCGAGCGAATTGATACTACTTTATGCAGCTTCGCTCGCTAATTCTTTATGTTCTGTCTATGTCATTCTTTCTCTGTTCTTTATGTTCTGTCTATGTCATTCGGTCTCTCCACCGACTCCGTCCGGCTCCTGAACGAGTACCAGGAGCTGTACAATAGCGACCCATTCTCAGCTGACACCATAGAGGCTGGTGAGAGGCTACTTTCGGAGGTGAGCGAAAGCCGTCGCGCCAGGTGGATGGATTCCATTAGTGGAATAAACCTGACTCACAACAGCAGGAAGGCATGGAGCACCATACGGAGGCTCACTAGCGACGCTCCGTCAGCCAAGCCACCAAGCCAGGTGACGGCAAATCAGGTGGCTCATCAGCTTCTTGCGAACGGCAAACCCACGCGCCGACCTGGTAGAGTCCCGAAGCGGATGCTCCCGGAGACGGCGAGTGACTCTTCTGTCTGTAGGCCTTTTGAGCTGCCTGACATAATCGCCGGAATAAGGGACTTGAAAGCGGGGAAAGCCTCCGGAATGGACAACATCTCAGTGGAGCAGATCAAGCACCTTGGTCCTGTCGCCGTGTCGTGGCTCCTAACACTATTTAACACCTGCATGGCCTCTGTTAGGATCCCCCGTGTCTGGAGGAAGGCCAAAGTGCAATCCCGAAACCAGGCAAACCCACTGACGATCCCAGGAACTTCAGACCAATCTCCCTTTTGTGCCACACACTGAAACTTCTCGAAAGGATGCTTCTCAATCGCCTAAATAGCGTCGTAGACCCCAGGCTGATTCCAGAGCAGGCTGGCTTCCGGCTAGGAAAATCTTGCTGTAGCCAGATCCTTAACCTGACTCAACACATTGAGGATGGTTTTGAGACACACAAAGTGACCGGTGCCGTCTTTGTTGACTTATCCGCAGCTTACGACACAGTCAACATAAAACGCCTGCTCTGGAAGACTGGAAGTATCACAGGAGACTACAAACTCGCAGAAGTACTGGGTGAACTCCTGCGGAATCGCCGCTTCCAGGTACACCTGTGTTCCGATAAGAGTCGTTGGAGAACGCAGAAAAATGGCATACCTCAGGGCAGTGTGCTGGCACCCCTACTGTTCAACATCTATACCAACGACCAACCCAGGAGCCCACGCACGAACCGCTTCCTTTATGCCGATGATTTGGCCCTCACGTCACAGGGATCTTTTGAGGAGGTGGAGGCAAACTTGAACGGCGCACTCGAAGAGCTAAGCTCCTACTACGAGAGCAACGCACTGAAGCCTAACCCCTCAAAAACACAGTCGTGCGCATTTCATCTCAGCAACGGGCAGGCAAAACGGAAGCTGAACATACACTGGCGTCGCGTCAGCATTGACCATTGCATGTACCCCAAATACCTGGGAGTAACCCTGGATAGGTCCCTCACGTTTAAGCAAAACTGCGAAAACGTCAAGCAGAAGGTCTCAGCACGCAATAACCTTCTCAGGAAGCTGACGACCACAAACTGGGGGGCCACACCGCGGGTACTGCGAACAACAGGCTTGGCACTGTGTTATTCTGCGGGGGAATACGCTTGCCCCGTATGGTGCCGATCCAGCCATGCTGGGCTAGTGGATGTAGCTCTAAATGAAACCTGCCGGATAATAACTGGCTGCCTCAAGCCAACCCCGGTAGGGCTGCTATATCCACTGGCTGGCATCGCACCCCCCAATATCCGAAGATGCGTGGCGTCGTCCGTGGAGAGGGGCAAGCTGGAGTCGGACGGGCGACACCCCCTTAGCGGTCACCCTCAAGTGCCACTAAGACTGAAAAGCCGCAGGAGTTTCTGGGCGTGCGTTGGCCCAATTGTCGGTGACCCCTCTCAAGCCAGAACCGAACACTGGAGAGCACAGGGTCCACTACCAACCCCTTTCGTCCCGCTTTCAGAGGAACTCCCGCCTGGACATGATCTGCCCTGGAACAGATGGAAGTCTTTAAACAGACTCCGGACTCGGGTTGGCCGAAGCAAGGAATGCCGGGCCAGATGGGGGTTCTCGGAGGGGGCGGACCTGCGATGTGAATGTGGAGTTACTCCACAGACAATGGCCCACCTGTTGACATGTGCTAAATGCCCATACACATGTACACCGCAGGACCTTATGTGCGCCTCCGAGAACGCCATACAGGTGGCAGCACACTGGGAGAAGATAATTTGAGGGCCGAGGCGCCATCGCCACGATAGAAGAAGAAGTCGAAGCCAAGTACTTAGATACAATGTATGTGATCCGTCAATTGAAGTGAATTTGAGACCTCACCAATCTTTTGAAATGAACACTGCAGTCTTTCGATAGTTTTCATAGAATTATTTTTGGTTGAACTGAATTAATGGAAATTGCGTATATGGCTGGGACTCCACCAAAGCGGAGATGTGTGCAGTGTGCTGCGTGCTGTGCGAGAAGAGATGATTTTTAGCTCGAGGAACTCCACCAAAGCGGTTAGGTGTGCGGTGTGCTATGCGATAAGAGATGTGCGGTGTGTTGTGTGCTCAGTACGCATTCTGACACGAAAGGTAGACGATGTCGCTATTATTACAAAAAATTATCTTCTTTTACTTGAAGAAGAAGAAGAACTACTGTCTGAGGAATTGATAGCTTTATATAGGGTGCCTCAATAAGAGTGCACTTTTTAATTTTTAAAAATAAATACAAGTATTTTATGGCGGAGTTGTGATATTTTTATTGTATTTTAAAGAAGACATATTCCGATTAAGTATGGAATAAAATATCCGGCATTTTCATGAAATTTTCCATGACTTTTAAACAGAGATGTGACTGTATCTCACCGGTGACGCGTTGGATTTTCGATTTTAGTTGAGGAATTTTTTCGGGTTTATTCGCACAAACTCGAGATTTCACAAAACCCCAAAGGAAAAAAATGCACGGCGTTAAATCGCACGATCTTGGTGGCCAGTTGACATCAGAATTTCGCGAGATAATGTGTTCTGGAAATCTTTGCTGCATCAAATCGATTGTTTTTTAATGAGTTTTGTAATGAGTTTTTACAATTTTAACGGGTTGTTCTTTCGAAAAGCGCTCCATTTTTAATAATCGGAATAATCTGAGGTGACAACTTTAAAATTTCAGAGTTTCCACTAGCATGAAAAAACTCTTACTGAGACACCCTATACCACAAAAGACAACATCGGTTTTGGAGATGAAGTCACTTGAATTACCATACCAGTTATGGAGGATTTTTTAAAGGCGGCTCACAGCACGCAGCTTCAATCGCGTCATACAAATATTCCACATCTCCGCATAGCGATCTCCATAGATATATATATGATAGTTTCCTGTATATGAGAGATCAACAAATAAATTTTGTAATTCTTCGAGTCGTAAAATAGATAAACGTTCGCGAGATATATTTCTAAGGCCGCCCTATCTCTTCTCTTGAATGTTATACAACGGTACTAAGGGGGCTATTCCCTATTCGATTAACAGCCCATAAAAATTGCCGAATGATGGTACCAGGATTGCCAATTACCTGGAATTGAAACGTAGTAATCGTGAATTTTATTGTGGATGTTAATCTAACCTTGAGGGATATACACGTAATACAAGTGACTGAGAAAAAACCGGCCAAGTGCGAGTCGGACTCGCTCATGAAGGGTTCCGTAGCAGCTGTTTTTTTTTTCAAATTATTTTTGAGTTAATTGAATGAAAGGCGAAAATTGCTGTTTATGACGTGTAAAAACTACTTACTAGGTCTATATCAAACCAATTTTCGGCGGAAGTTTGCATGGCAATGTATGACGAATCCATAAAGGTTCCGTTTTTTGCCATTTGGCTACAGAACCCTAAAAAGTAGTCACCATGTTTATTGACATACAAACAAGACCAACTTGGAAAACGTTTTAATATTTTTTATTCCACTAATGGGGCCTGTTAAAAAATTGTGGCACTCCGGGGGTGCCGGCAGGAGTAAAAAATGGGCCAATATAAATTAGATTCTGATACAGAGATATTCATATTCATATATGTCACAATTTGTCAAAAGAGGTGTTGCTAACGGTGTCGCGAGTTCAATGAGTTGTCTCGTCTCAAAAAATGTTCTACGAATTCCTAATGCGCCTAAAACGTTATCCCTTCGATAATATATTTACAGGTTCATGCAAACGAAATCACGACAATGAGTATCTACCCAGTTTTTATAATCTTATGTTATTACTCCCAACAATTTCGAAAATCTTTACAAAATTCCCAAAAGCTAGAGAAAATTCGAAATAAAACTTCATAAAAATCTTGAAAAAAAAAAAACGATTGGAAATTCAGACGAAAAACTGCCCTACACCTCCCGTTATTTCTCTCTGACCTACATTACAATTTAATGGTTTCCAATAGTCCCACTGTTTATCTTTATTGCGAAACTTGATCAACAAATTGAACTTTTAACTACACACCGATATCTAGTCGTAAATTACCCATTTTATTGCAACTCTGTCCATTATCTGTGTACGAGAGACAACGAGCGACTATATATGGACTTTGTAATATCTTCGGACCTTACTCATTGAAGATTACATAATGAAACAGACTACTAATATGGGTGGAAGGTTGGTAAACTAATTTGAAATTGCTCAATCTTTGCCAGAATTGGTCTCGAGGCGGTAAAATTCTATGGTGGACTATGATGGGATTATTTAAATTAGATGTCGTGTGACAAATTAATCTTTTGATGACATGTCGTGTTATGGCGTGACTCTGCTGCGTTTTGTTTGTGATGTCACGGACATAAAGACTGCTATGGAGTTCTTCACGAGATATCTACGCGTTACATCTACCGCAGCATTTTCATCTACGTGACACGCAGCTTCTACTTACTTATGTTGCGCATTATTACAGTATTCTTTAATAATTACATTTGTTACCATAACGTAACGTACTATTGGAGTTTTCCTTCTTCCGTCCCGGGTCCTTTAAGCGGGGCGTGAAGAGGCCGTCAAGCTGAGTGCCACCACCATTTGGTACACCTTTAGTTCGAACAATAATTCCATTTCAATCAATATAACAGTTTGAATTGCTCGTAATGCCTTGGTTTTAAGACCATTTGAGGCGCTGGCTGTATGAATCGCCTATAATGTATGTGAGAGATTCGTTTTCGCGGCGACCCAACACTAGCTCGCGACTTGTGTCGTCTGTAAGTTTCCCAAGAAGGTTTTTATACTGACAATGTTTTTCTATTTCCAGGTGTGGTAGAATTCCTATCGGCCGGTCGGGTAGCGTCCGAGCACCGCGATTTCAAGGAGCTGGGGTATGCTGGCACGTTGCGGCGAATGCCTGGCTCCGAGCACGAATTCACGCACAACTTCAAACTGGCCTCTGCGTACAGCGAGGACATCATGCCCTATACTAATTACACGTTAGTATACACATTATCTATCTATATAATTCCGTATGAGTAAGTTGATAAAATGTCAGACTTTTCAGGGCGACCAGTTTCAGGTTCTGTTTTAAAATAATGCCAACGAAGCGAGAGAATAAAAGTAAACAATGTTTCAGCGGTTTCAAACTTTTTTATTTGAAAATGATTACGTATCACTTCAAGCGCGTTCCAGACTGGAATGAAATTGCTCATAAGATGCCGGATCTGACAGTTTAGAACCGCTGTGCTGACAGCTTTCCTGTACTACGAAACACGTAACGATAGCTGTCGCTCGGCCATTGTCGCTTACGTGTGAAATGTGCGACGAGGACAGAGAAAATAATCGCTAGTTATCGCAACGTAACTCAGTAATGGTCGCTTTGTTTACCTTTTTTCTCTCGTCCCGTTGGCTTTACGTACTTTATATAATCCCGTATGAATAAGCTAATAACATGTCGGATTTTTCAGGGCGATCAGTTTCAGGATCTGTTTTAGTAAATCATGTGTTCAATGGTCTTAAAATTAATTTCAGAAATGCATGTATTGTACTTTTAACTTCGAAACGGTTGCACCAAATTAGCTAATACGACTTTTACTATTGTCAGGATAAGGGTTTTCCGTAACATTTTTTTTTTCAGAAAATCACGTTAAAATTTTAATGAAATTCTATAGCATTTATGCTAATTATACAATTCGATTACATCAGGAAAAAATAATTACTCAGGTGGGGCTTGAACCTTTCCCTTACAGAAGAATGCCTTTGCTCGAATACTCTTAAACTGAGCTACTAAGCCACACCTGAACCAAATCAAATTTCCCTTCCCTATATCCGTCTTTATGAGACAAGTTTAAATTGCACCGAAGCAGCTAGTTTTATATTAAAATCAACATCTGATGATGATAAGACCATTTTTTTTCTTTCAGGTTTGACTTCAAGGGGATAATCGACTACATATTCTATAGCAAGCAGACGATGACGCCGCTGGGTCTGCTGGGCCCGCTCTCGCAAGACTGGTTCCGCGAGCACAAGGTCGTGGGTTGCCCACACCCTCATGTACCTTCAGGTAATATCCTAACTGCTTTTCTTCTCACTTAAAGTTCCAAAAATGAGTTGTGTGGTGGAGGTGGAGTGGAGGAGGACAGCCGAAGACCGGGTTAAGTGGCGTGCCATGGGAGAGGCCTGTGTCCAGCAGTGGACTGCCGCGGGCTGATGATGAAAGTTCCAAAAATAGACTTACCGTCTAGCTTTTTTGGACACTAATATACTATCAGTTATTATCATGAAGACTTCCAGAGACTCCATAAGACTTAGGCAATTATTACCTTTTTCTTTCCGGTGTGCCTAGAGATAAGACAACGCTGTCTGTTTCTGTCTTTTTTTCTTGATTTTCGTTGGAGTCCAGGTCTTCTCCCTCCTTCACCACCTTTAAATTGAACGATTGCCGTCTAAAGCCAACCTGGAAAGCAAAAGCCTATGCCATAGACTAACTGTGATATACTTGGTTTGACATGATCTCAAAGGCATTAATTCGTAAACATTACCATAAAATATTGACTAATGATATTTATGCATAATTTTTTTATCCATAACAAATTTAGCATATTTGTCTTAATCATATTTGCATAATCATATTTAAGCATAAGATTTATAGGTGGTAAAATAAAATAAACAAATATAACCACGAAGGCTAATTGCGGGAGCTCCACGCTCCGCTCGCGGTATGCTATAGCCTTCTAACCTAACCCAACCAAGTCGGGTTGTATAGTGACTGTCCTAAAAACAGCCTTTAAAATTTATGCAACTTCTTCTTATGGCAAAACATATTATAACTAAATGATGGTTATGCTAACATTTGCATTATGGCAAAGGATTATTATGCAGTAGTATTATTATGCCAAAAAAGTGTACCAAATTCATTGTGCCAAAACATTTTAGCCTTAAAATTGTATGCCAAGAGGAGGGATCCCGTAACTAACACATGATATGTTGTCTGTAGACCACTTCCCTCTCCTGGTGGAGCTGGAGATGTCCCCGACCACGAGCGGCAACTCCAACGGTCTCATTGGACGCAGGTAGCACGAGCCGCGCGCGCGACGCACTCGCGACGCACACGCCGCGCACAAGCACTAGCGGGGATTGTGTCACACGGGGGGGATACACACACACATACACACACACACACACAACATACCAACAACGTTATCGGCAAACTTCGTGAACAAACCGATAAAAGGACTTATCAACCGGTAACCGGAGCTCACTGAAGAGTTTTTGTGCTGTCAATGGAAAGACCAAAGGCTTGTCCTGCGTTGTCTTCTTCACTGACAGTACAGACACTCTCTGTGCTTTCCATCAGGTGGGCCGTGTAATTGTCTGCCATCGAAGTGGTACATGAACCCTTTGAGCCCATGTATGATTATTTGATTGATACGCCTCGACCTTCGCGCCCGCCCTTTCCTCCAAAGAGACCTAAAACAGGCTGCGACTGTCACGAAGTTTGCCGATCGCAATAGATTCCGTCTTTATTGATATACAATAAAAAATAACCGCTATAAAGCAGGCCAGGATAAAAATGTGAACAACCTCGATTGAGATATTATCGTATGAGAGAAAAGGATAGATATACATATCGCGCGCTGTCGTTAAGGAAAGTGTGGGTACAGTACTCTAATTTTGGTTTTACACTTCGGGAGAATACTGAGAGGCATCGGCTTGGTTCGGTTTTGTATAGCGCCATCTCTATCGCACGTTAAACTGTCAGTTTGATGTGCGATAGAGATAAACTGTCAGTCTTCTTACCCGACTTGTCAAACCAAAAACCGAATACTGTATATAATTTATCTCGTCCCTTGGTCTTACGATTTCATTTGGAATTTCAACTGTATTTCATTGCATTAAGTTTCAATTTAGAATCTGAATACTATTTTTTACTTTGTTTATCTTTTAATTGTATATCAATATGAACTACCTACCAATTTGTTGTAACACTCGTCAAGTGACGTCATGTCTCGTTGACTAAACTTTGAATGACTTCTCATAGAAACACTGCAGTTAACATAACAATAGTCTGTTATTTATCCATAGCTGTTAATCAAACGAACACCAACAACTTAGAATATCAGTAACTAGCTTATGAATCGTTTATGTACAAATAACTTAAGTCTTAAGTACTTACTTAATCCCATAGCGTGTTTAACTTTTCATTTTGTTATGTTTGGACACAATCCGTCTCTAGAAGTCGGCTATATTCACGGGAGGAATCGATAAACAAACTGATCCACCTTATAAAGATATATATTATGAGGTATGTCTCTATTGTTAGAACAACATTGGGTACATATATCAGAACTATATCCGAAATCCAGAGTACAGTACCCCCTCTTTAGTGTTTATGTCGTGAAAAAGAATGAGAACTTCGTGTAAAGTACGATGTGTGAAAGAGAGAAAATGATCTACAAAATCGAAGTAAGCCGATCTTACCCGAACTCTCGTTCTACTTCCCGAACTGAAAATTTGAAGGGGGAGTACTGTAGATAAGATTATTTATTGATTTCGACCGTTAGTTGATAATTTTAGATGTATTTTGTATACCGTTACAAGTTGATACCGAACGTCGTTTTCTCTTCACTGAACTATTAGTACGCCTAGTACAATGTTTTATTTGTATTTACCGACTCCTTTTATTTTTGCTCAATAATATAGGTGTTTCTTTACAATTGCTTCTTGACTAGATAAAGTGTAAGATAAGATTTCTCTTGTCTTGTAGTTTAATTGAAAGCGCGGAACGGAGAATTTATTTTATCTAAATAAATTTATTAAAAAATAATGACGAATTGGGATGCTCAATGTATTAGTTTTCATGAGCGCTTTAGTAAATTCATAATAACACAATTATTTAGCAATTTATATCCCAGCCCGGCGAAATTTCGCGGCACTTACGTGCTTTTGGCTTAATAATAGTAGCATATATAAAAAATATTTTAGCATAAATATATAAAAAATACTTAGTAAAACATTATTTGTTTTAAATATACCTACTAGCTTATCGTTGCAATAAATTAAAATTGATTGTGGAGGCATTAGTTTCACAGAAAATGAATTTATATGCAAATACTCTTTTCCACATTTTAATTCATTCGTCAAACAATAATAGCAATTTATATTTAATTTCCAAAGTAGATAAATATGTATAACTTTTATTTAGTTTCATTAATTTTGCAATTTAAAATAAAATTGTTGAAAAGATTTTTTTTTCTCTTAACTTTATAATCTTAAAACATATTAATTACAAAACATTAAAGCATAACTGTATTGACCATGGGTACTCATAGGGTACTTCAGGGGTATTTTAACCTCCGACGAAAAACGAGTGTTATCAGTTTGGCCTGTTTATTTTTAAATTCTCGCATTATCGTATAAATTTACGCGAAAATTACTTATCACATTATTTGACTGCGCTTTTTCCCTATCTAGGGCACCCCAAATTCTAAAAGGTCTAGCCTCAACTGCTAAATAAATTATATTATGCGAAGAAAAGTGTTCCGCACTTTCAACTATAAACTTGTAGTTCAATAAATCAGTAGTTAGTTGTTTCAGTGAATAGATAACGGGCCGTAGTGTAGTATTATATACTAGTTAAATGCATGAAAGTTTAAACTGATTACTATGAAGGTCTGCAGTAATAATGTATGTTAGTACGTGGCGAGAGGCAGTGCAATCGTCTGTAAACGAATCTGATTAAAATTATAATAGTTGTAATTTTAAATATTGATTCAATAAAATGTGAATGAACTAAATTAGACCTACGCTTATTGTGTCAATAAAATTGTAAAAGAATCATAAAGATACATATTTTTTCAGTCGATAATGACAAGAATTTTACGCTTAGTTTTTCGATGTATTGTAGGTATTATACAGTTGAGGAATACAATATAAAGTACATTAATGTTTGTTGAGATTAATTCGCTGGACGGTTAGATTTTTGTGTGACGTCACATGTTTCAAAACTCTCCGTAGTTTTCGAGTTCCTTAAGTGTTACTTTCCGCAAGTGTGGACGACATTAAGTCAATACTTATTCTGATCTATCTGCAAAACTAAGTTTATTAGCCAATTAATGCAATAATATTAGCTTAAACGTTGTGAAGTGATAGCATGCCGTATAATTTTCTTCATCCATTATCTTTGTTAAGAAACTAATAGATAAATATGGTATTTGTCCATTCTTCATTCAGGTAAAAATATTTTATTTTATCTGTGACTTCAATACTCCTTGGTAAAACTCTTTGACGACCCCATGTTTGTTGTCTATGATTTCATTAAAATACCTATTTTTATTTCTTACACATAATATCTTCCGCTGCCTCACGTGGGCACGTGGGACGTGGCTTCATGCAAATTGTATTATTTGCACGAAAATTGCGAATGCGTGTCCACGCAAGCTGCAACGGATGGCCTAATTAGAAGTTTCATCTCTAAAATAATTCAATCTTAAACATGTACGTCCTCATTCCATGTGAGAGTTTCAAACGTCCATTTACCAATTAGTGATCTAAATTCCTCCACTGTATATTATTTAGGTGATATTTTTAATCTGGGATAATTATGCAATGTACGTGATTGTGTTAGTGTCGTCGTGGGGATCGGTCGACTGATCCGTCGACTGGTCGGTCGATCGATTTTTACGTTACAGCATTTTGTAATTGTGTGGGGATCAGTGAGACGATGTGTTCTGTGTTTAGGCGCAGCTTTATACTTGACACTCAACTAGTTCGTTTACTTGTCGTGTGCCAACGCTGTTAATAGTGTAGTTGTGACGTATGTGAGTAACAAGTGGTATCCATTGCCTGTTATTCTCTCATACAAAACGGTTAAATAAACTTAAAAATGCCTCGTTCATTGCCAGTTTATGAGAAATTTTAAAAGGTAAGCTTCTTGAAACGCTTTCAATGTCAATAAGGTCTTATCTTCCGTAGCACATAATGGAGGTTGTGTCACTTATCATATAGAACGGGTAAAGAATAAGATTATGCGACGTTTTTTTGTTTATTTGCCTCAATGTTACTGGCCATCATTACAATTTTATGAAAAAAATTGATATATTCAACAGCAGTATTAAAAAAACTTATGATGATCATAGCTAAACCCATGATAGCGCTAAAATTGGCATTAACCGGCTATATATTTTATATTGTTTCAATTGATAGGCAGTTTCCTACAGTTTTATACTGTAAGGCTATTAACGCACTTCCGGATAGCCGCTATGCGATCATCACGTTAATAAATAAAGATAGTCATTATTAGCCGCATTTGCGTATTCACTGTTAGTAATAACGGTCCAAAGGACGTTATCAAATACTCGTATTTCATCTTTATTTTTTTAGTAATTAGTAAAAGGTTTCAACACATTTAATTTTAGTTTAATCTAATGAAATCATCATTAATTTCCTTCATACGTTAATCAAATTTGTTTGAACGTGATGCACCAAATACTAAACGCTCATTGGTTGCATATTGACTGTCTCCAACCAATGAACGTACAGTAATTGTGTGAAATTGATACGAATTTGAAATTCGAACGACAAAGGTTGTAATAATTGGTCAGTGCATTGTATACAGCTCGCGATTCAGTTGGTACTATATGCGGCCGGGAATGTAACATAGCTATCATAAAATCTTATAATGTAATAGAAATATTTCAATTATTTTTGATACTTAATTATCTATTGTAAAATTTTATAGAGAGACCATTGTTAAATCTAACACTGCCTATGGAGTGACATCACGTGTGTGCAATAAATTATTAATGTCCTAATAAGTAATAATATATGTGATGAAGGAAAGTGTTGTATCATAAATTTATTAATACGTATCTTCGATCCATGTGTCTCAGGCGGTGTACACATTGTGATGTTTTAGTTCTTTTGTGTAAGTTGTTGCGTGTCTAATACAATTTAAACAACAATTCTGTGTTGAACTGCAGAAGTTTATTATATAAGTCATAGTGATAGTTACATTAAATCTGCTTTTATCAGCCGTCCCCACAAATTAAATCTATGGACGCTTTTGTCACCTGTCCTGTGAAGTTTCATAGGTCTTTTTGAAGCCATCTGATTATATCACCAGATCAGGGCTCCGATTTTGCTAATTTGATTCCATAGCAGAACCTTTGAAACTGCAAGAAATATCATTAAATTAGTATTTCAGTCGAAAATAAATGAAAAAGTGCAACAACTTTAGAAAATGTAATTTTAGACGTTATCAGTATAACAGTAAAGTTTATAAAATGATAGGGGTTTTATTATGACATGAAATTAGTAGAATCTGAGCCCAGATTGTACGTATTCATCTAAGGAATACTCGTATTGTTGGCAGTTACTCTTACCAAAGGCTTGTGGCGTCCTAAGATTTATTTGTAATAAATAAAGTTGATTATAAAAGACATGTTGGAGTCGGATATGTCTTCTGAGTGCCTTCGCCTACTGGCTAGGCATTATCTCTACGAAAACACCTGCAACAGTCCCATTTGTCTTTATATTGTTACATTTTTATCTTCAAATAATGTCACATTGTCTTTCCCTTGGGTTCTAAGACCCGTATTCTAGAACGGTACTCAATTCTGATTCTCGATTTATCTGAGTACAGATTGTATATACAATCTATCAATCTTCAGATAAATCGAGATTCAGTACTGAGTGTTGTCCTAAAATGCGGGCCTTATTCTTTGTTATGTAAACTTCTCGGTCGACAAGTCTCACTGATCGATATGTGTTAAGTGGATTAGGTATTAGATGGAATAATGGAGGTTTAGTAGACTCGATGACGTTCGGTTCGGTTGTCGCGGTACAGTCGTGCGGTGTCGGCGTTGAACAAAATCCGGCGGACGGTCGGTGTTAGGTTAATTTGGCATCAAGTGTACCAACAAACTATTCAGCGAGAAGTATACCCCAAACCCTATATATCCTATTATCTGTATGTTTCTTAGACGTCTGTGTGTAGGTAAGTCGAGAGTTGTTAAGCTTAGTGTAAGTCTTTGATTTTTTACGACTGGTCTCCTTCCGCTGTTTTGTCGCCGGACGCCTTCGTCTCTTTAGATGTAAGTAGGATTATTATTATGTGACGATTGAGACCTATCCCATGTTTCAAAATCATTATTACAATCCACAAATTAAACTTTAGATCATTATTATTCATTTCGCTCAATGGAAACAGTATTCGCGTTATTTACAAGGTCCGATCAAAATTTTCTTAAATGTTAGATGCATTTTTTTAGCTTTAGTAATTTTTTTAATTGATTATCCGGAGGCGTCCGTCGATGAATCTCTCCAACGTTAAGTAGTAGCGGGTATAGCATACTGGCGTAGTACAAATGTTTGTGTGAGTGTCGATAATTTAGAATTACGTCACGTGTCTCGAGCCCACTGATTTGTCGAAATCTGTTTTAGCTCCACGGTCAGATATACGCTACCGTGATTTTTGATCTGGTTATTCGCTAAGTTTGGACTATCTAGTAGACGTGCATGGTTTGTAGGTTAGTTGTCGATTGGTTTTGGTGCTTGATTCAGAGCGGCGTCGATTTCAGGGCGACTCCAAGCTGAGAATAAAGATCTGAATATCATACGGTTTGTGAGGATCGCGTGCGCAGATGTTGTTGATATTAATGTAATAAAGTCAAGTTTAGTTCAGAATTCTCACAAGAACTGTTTCATATTTTAAACTAGTGCCTATGTCTATTAGGCCTTATACAGAAAAATAAATGGGCAAATAGTTATGAAGCTATGATTTAGTAGAAAAGTCGCAAAACCCTGGTCAGAAAAACCTACTAAATTAGGAAGTTATTAAATGCTTTATAACGTAATACACCTCTGCTTGCACTTTCAATGATATAGCATATAAAAAAGAAAACATAAAAAAGAAAAAAAAAACTAATAAAATCGGCAATATTTGCGAACGCGTTCTCATTTCAAATTCTATTCAGTGTTACCACATCACATATTTATGTCTGAACTGTCAAACCGTTTGAATGGACGTTCCACGTGAAAGCTTGGAGTCGACATATCGAGTAGTATCAGTTAGCCAGTCATATCATCGGAGGAGGTTGGCCGCGTCGCTCTGACGTCAGCAACTGATCGATCGATCTCTTGGGCATGTCAAGTTCTCGTTGTGAAGCGTTAGTTGTTTCGTCGGAATAGTTAGCAATATTTACAAAAGTCCAATTACTTATGTGTATACTAGAGCTGTTTAGAACATAGAACATAGGAGACGAAAAGGGACCAGAGACAGACTGGATAGATGTTAATGAATTTTGACACCTATATGTATAGTCATAACGCACCTTTTTGTGATGTCATCTGTTTGTCAGTTACAAAAAGTTGCGCATGGTCGATGGTCAGTTTTTGGTCCTTCGGATTACAATTTTTTTGTTCTCTCAGCAGTCTAGAATACATAAAAGTCATTGAAATCAAATAACTTATATATAGTAAAGGAAAAATAAATTGGACCACTGCATAGTTGTATCTACGCTTATTTTTTGTTTGCCATCACCATCAGAATTATTTATGTGGAATTAGTTTTGAATATTTTTATTCAGTATATTATATTATTATGTATATCAAACGACAGGTGCTGTTGTATTTAATTTTTAATGTTACTAAATGTGATTGTGATAGGGAATACGTCTCTCTTGTAATCTGTCTGATGTATTGTGAAAAAAAAATTTAAGCCAAATCATAAAAAGGGTATATTGAATTATTACTTTTAGGATAAATGGTGTTAAAATGAAGTTTTATACGAATCAAATTTTACTACTGACGCTGTATAATTTTTCTAAGTACAGTAGATTTTAAAATCATATCATGATGATCTTCTATCTCTTGTAAATTAAGATAGGTGTATATTTAAGACTGTGGCCGATGAGGCGTTGGGAATGGCCGGCTGCGAGAGCACAAACTACCGAGATTCGTTAACTAAGTCTAAACTTTATTCACAACAAGCCAAGGTACAATTTCCAACGTCCATTTTCCAATTTGCCTTCAACAAGAGTTAAATTTAAGTTGACATGAGTATTCGGACCGATTCGACGTTTTCATTTTAAAAAATATCACGTAAAATATTTAGTAAGTATTTTTGCATTTATCATGTTGTCAGTACCTTATTATACAATACCTTTACGCATAATATTATATAGCTACGAACAGTCCTGGAATAATAGCAATATAACAATAGGCAACGATTTATCGAGATTTGGCTTTACGTCATTCATAACAGTGTACTTACGCGTGATGTGATACTGATGATAGACTCTAGAGGTGATAGCCTGTTACATAAGTGATACAGTATTGAAACAAACCAATAGAACACGACCACGATGCGTAAGTAACGCTAATGAATAATATAGAGCTTTATTACAACAAGTTTATTCTTATTTGTAGAACATATATGATCTCTTTATTTTTAATAGAATTTTGATGGACAATTTTACTTAATAGTTTTAGCAGTGTGTAGCGTTGAAATAGGAATTTATATCGCACATTACATTTGTTATATTCCACTGTAGGTATATTTAATTGACAAAACTGATGCCATCCAGATGTTGAAGTCACTGTTTGTCAGCGTCGTTGAAACCTGCAGGGCTTGTCGTATTCGTGTCGTATTTTTTATATTCACTAACGTCATTCATGTTTGTTCCTTTTGGACTCATTTTTATTTGTACATATCTGTATTATACTTTCATTGTGTAAATACTCAGGCTTCACGTCTTCAATAATCCCACTCGTCAGGTCTGGAAGCTTCAACGATGCCACTGAAGTTTTGGATAGTGATTCGAATTAACCACGAAAAGCCTTCATGTTGTGTGTATATTTAATTTGTAAATATGTAATTTCGATAGCAATTAATGCTTAACAACGAGCGAGCCATCGCATATTGTCAGCCGCTTGGACTTCTGCGCACACTGAGAACCGACACGGCCGCGGAACAACTGTAGAGTGTAGCCATCACAGTAGCAAAGTGTATCTCGATAGACATTCCACAGGCACCGAATTTGCTCGATATGAAAGACTGTTTGAGACTTTAAAAAAAATTATTTCATGATAATTAAAAAAATAAATATTTTCTGAAGCCTTAACGAGTTTACAAAATGTGTTTTATGGTGATTTAATGATAAGATCGCAATGTTTAACTCACTAGTATGTAAGGACAAATGCTTTACGACACTGTGATAGACAATACAAATTTACCTGAGAGCCACCATAAGCATTTATGAGAAGTTTAGACAGAATGTCTTTTAAAAACGGAATGTTTCATGCACTCTCAGATTCAGAAACCAACACCGCTTGACTTTGTGACCGTCGTTATGGGCAATTACGTTTTGACGCTAAGGCTATGAAGACAGCTTTGATTTGAGTTACAAAAACTTGCAGACAGTGTACCGTAATCCCAAAATCAAACGGTGTTTGGTTCATAAAGTGTAAAAAGTACAAAGCGTTTGTGCAGAAGTTCGGTCGCGGCTCAATACGGTGTTAGAGCGGTGATGTGTGCGTGCGCATATGTGCGTGTGTGTGTATGTGTGTGCGGCCGCGCTAAGGTCGCGTCTCGCTGTTCAGTTTGTTGATACATTATGTATATTTGAAGGAATCAAAAATTATAAGATGAATTTTATTGCACGACTTTTATTTCTTTTACCCACTCCGACATTGACATTTTGACGTTTATGGTTAGAAAACTCAGATGTTTACAACCGTACTATAGTAACCCTAAAGTAATATACGGTCGTGAACACTGAATCATCCCACGATGAACGCAAGGAAAGAAAGAATAATGAAACAGCAGGTTGCGTCCATGAAAATACTTTCGAAACTTCAGGAAACACGAAAGCTAAGTACCTACTTGAATGAAATTTTTAAAACATTTATTATAACTTTTAAATTCGAAATACATCGAGAAAAAGAAGCGCTCCTTGAACCCACGACCTTTCTCTTACAGGGGGAATGCTCTTCCAACTGAGCTATTGAGCCACTCCTGAATCACTTCAAATTTCCCTTCTATTTATATTTCGTCATTATTCATATATTCATATCGTGGGTTCAAGTCCCGCTTAGCGCTTATTTTTCCCGAAGTATTTCGAATAGTTAATGCTGCAATCGCCGAAATAACAATAAAATGTTATTTCAGATAACTTTCGGGCTGTTTAGGCCATACACGAAGTATCACATGCTGTTTGGGCTTGACTGTGGAATATATTTCATGGTACCAATTGTTGAAGGCTGAAATTCCGGATAGCAGAACTACAGATAATAGAGTGGATGCACGGCACACCGAATCAGGCGGGCCCACCCCGTGGTCCACCTCATTAGTTCACCTAGGTGGACCACCGACAAGCACCATTGGACGTCACAAAAGGTGTTACCAAAGTATCAACTTGTCAAAGACTATGTACATAATTTATTAAAGCTAACATATACTACAAAACAGCAACAACATTAAATATATTTGAACACAACATCTTTGAAACTCTCCACAGTCTGGAGCTCTAAGGTGACAGGACACTGCAGCCAGTTGGCTAGCATTTCTTCCGTGTAGCCGAGGAGGAAGTACATCTTGGTTGGGGACACCGCGCGCCTGATGATCGCCGCCACACGGATATGGTTGAACTGTCTTTTGATTATGACCTGAAATGAAGAATTTTAGGAGATTATAACAGACGCCCAATTTTCGATGGTAAAATTTTATTCGACTTAAATTCATTTGGGTGATCTAGATTTTTTTAAATCTTGATCTAATCTAAATCATTCGAATGTCAAAAACAATCACGGTAGGTATGAAAAATTTAAAGTTCATTACAGTATAGCTCTTATATTATATGTATAGTATAGCGCATATAAATACATCAGGAAAATGAAGCGCTCAAGTGGGACTTGAACCCACGAACTCTTTCCTCTTTCTTTGAAAAGAATCATGATCACAATGTTCTTTCTCGAAAATTGTGCTACGAGAATGCCTGAATCTTTAACAATTTCTTATTATAACAATCCTATCAATAAATAGCCTTCAGTAGGGGCTCAAGTACCTACACTACCTACCGAGATATACTTACTGATTTATTATTTACCAGAGGAAGCTGGCTACCGGCTATAGTGCAGGTTTTTGTTTGCTCCCATAAAAGTAAGAATAAATCAAATCAGGCAGACTAGGAGAGCAGTTCTGGGTTCCAAATTGGAGTATTTGTACGAGAAGCTAAAAGTTGCTTGTATATTGAACCCCTGAGTCATACTTACTTCACTACAAACAAGTCCATGCCATGTGCCTGTCATAAATCGTCGAATGAATTCATCTTCTACTGCAGTTTCAGAACGACGGAGACCATCTTTCATGGATGCTATAAAAAAGACATTAATAAGATGATTTTTATATCAGCAGTGGGCGAAAGATTAAATAATATTAATTCTATATCGGGACAAATAACGATTATATGAATTTTCACATTTACTTAATCATCATCTTCATGTTATTCCCAGTTGCACCCCAAGCTTGCATTTCTGCTCCCTTCACTAGGATCCAACGTCTAGATCCACATGTGAATCTTTGGATACTTTTATATCCGCTCCGAACTATATCATGGATCATTGGATCCTACTTTTATTTTCTGATTGGATAGTCAACAAGGCTTGTAAGGAACTGCTGTCCTTCAACCCAGAAAGAAACACCTGTGCCAGAGCAATCATCAATCAGCTGGTGAGGTTTATTTGACACCTGGAGCCCTCGGTAGGACCACTACTTACTTCCTTGCTTCCCAGCGGAAGAATAGGGATAATGGGTGTAAAGGCCCACAGAAAGGCAAATCGTCATCTGGTCAACAGTGTCCCCTGATGGCAATAAGTAGGGTCCCTAACAATGTTTTTTTCTTCTTGCAATTCCAAAATTTCCGCCATCAACTTAGCATGGGATTCAATTCAGAAATTCAACTTGAGGGATTGTGATTTGATGTAACCACGGATCAAAAGGTTTTGTGAGTGTACAAAAGATTTGTATCAGACAATAGACACTGAAAATCATGTAGCATGCTGGAGTACCTGAGTCAAAGCAAAACACAAAGGCCTAACAATGTTCAAACATTACATATTTCATTCTTTACAATACGTTTACTACTGCAATTTCATAGATACGAATATAAATAAGTAAGTGTGGGTTCTGATACAGAATGATTGAAGATGATGAAAAAACTATATAATTTTAATGTATAACTTACAGGTGTTCCAAGAGTTCCACGATTTACGATGAGCTATATAGTGCGGTGGGTTCGCCATTTCATAAGTCAGCGGCCTGTCGCGTTTTTTGGTAATCCTGTATTTTCCTGCTACCACTCTACACAAGGGTGCCGAGGTATGCAGTTGCGAGGCTAGTACTGGTGAACATTTTGCTATAATACCCGTGGTACCGACAGTAGCCTGAAAAGATAAAAGGGAAAGCAGTTAAACAATAACCATTCAATAACGCAACACTGCAGCTTTTTTACTCGAATCAATTGAAAAACTTACACTAGCTATTTTAGTTAGGTAGGTATTCATAGCTATTCTCCAGCCTGTGGTGTTTCTAATACGTGTACTAAGTTATTTCCTATATTTAGAGTAAATTCATAGGCTTTTTTAGGTTAGGATTTACTATTTACTATGGCACTTTGACACTTACTTGACAGATAACACTTTTTTGGTTTTGTTTCTTTAGTTCCTTTCAGAACAGGCTAAGGTAATATGACCATGCTGCCTTGTCATCAGCTATAATTATTTTCAACATTGAAATGATTGTGGATGATATTAATAATGATGAGTTGATGATGTTGAGGACGGTGAATGATAATTGATGCCTTAGTGAAGTTGTGGGGACTTTACTAAAAACCTACGTGGGGAGATTTGTAGAGTCGCAATTCACTGTAATATATGCCACTTACCTACACGTGTGTGCATTGTTCAAGACTTATGGCGAAAAATCCACCATTTTTGTACATAAAACTCGAATTCGGACCAATTTCGGAAAATAAAATAAAACGGCGATGCGTCCTCTACATTTCCCGCTAAAAACCGCCTCAGATTGACTGAATAAAAAAATCCCCATATAGTTTTTTGAGCTATTTGCTCAAAAAACTATAATGGGACCCAGTCTTTTCAGTAGTTATAGTCGGAAATTGTGCTGAACGTTAACGCGCCTCAGTTTATTACTAAGTACGGCTAGGCACAAAAGTTACTTTACCATGAGGTACATCATTATTTATATAGTTTTAAACATAAACTCACGCCTGTATTCCCCGAAGGGGTAGGCAGAGGTGCTAGCACCCACATTTCGCCAGTTTATGTTTAGGTCCCAATGTAATAGGTGGCGAGCCTATTGCCAATAACCGGGCACTTATAAACCTGCGATAAATACTTCGAAAAGCATAGAAAAGTCATTGGAGTGTGCCATGGTAAAGACCTCGAGACCTCGTCTCAGCAGTCCATTACCTATACCACTAGGCTAACGCTATTTTTTACTATAGTTTTAAAGCCTTTCACAAATTAATATTCAAACAAAATAAACATTGGGCTCCCTGCAAATTGGATTTTTGTTGTTGACTGTACCTTTTTAATTATTAGGAATAAAAGTATAAAAAATTTTACTTATTATATTTTGTACAGCAATTAATGAAATTCATTTGTCATAAAATTGAGGTAGGTGTAGTAGTTAACTAACTAAGTAAGCATTGCATAATGACCAACGACATAATTAATAAGAGAGTTGTGTATAATGAAAATATTTAACGTATTTTAAATGTTAGTTTATATAATAGTCGGAGGTCTACTGTGTTCCGGATACTGGTGCTATGGTAAATATTTTAACTCAGTTCATAGGTAAAAACCGGATGTACGTAGTCGAATACCTACATTTTTACCATTTATGAACATATGCTCTACTGTACCCCTGAAGAGAACCATGGAACATACCAATTTTACCCGTTCTACCACCAGGGGTGCAGCGGAGCGAAACCTCTAGATTATGTTATTAACTTCATTTTGCATCAGTAGGCAGACCTCTGCCTACGACTGACGACTGACGAAATGGCGTTAATCACCTGATTAACACCATTTCGTCAACTATGAATTTCAGAGTCAAGTTATAGGCTTAATCACTTTAGGAGCTAATTGCCGTCAATCGGGCACTTTGACAAGAATGTAGATAAGTTTACTGTCGGATTGAGAACACGCTGATTAACGGAAGAAGGTCTGGCACAGTCAGGTCCGTGACAGTGGCTCCAGCAAAAGCCAAAATTTAAACGAAAAGAATTTATCTACTTAATTTAGTTATTACTACTTCGGCGGAATGCTCACTATCTTTATCTATTGTATAATATTTTATTTCAACCTTCTACTCCTATCTACCTAAAAGAACGCTTCGAATTTCTTGGCGACTCGCATTCTAGGGTCTTGAGATCGTCAGAGAATCTGAGGCTGAAAATGCCAGGGCACTCCACGCGTTTTATGGACAAGTCCTTTACTGTCCAAGCTGTCCGATTGTGGAATGCCTTACGACGTCCATAAGACGTGCGCAATCTCTGCCTATCTTTAAAAAACTGGTCACGGCCTATTATAGCGATAGCTAGTATCATTCATCTTCTATTCCCATATCCCCCTCAATCATGCTTCACTGTTTTTAGTATTTTATGTAAGTATATGTATTACGAGTATGTATATCATGTGCCTGACGTTAGGTATGTACTATTTAACTATGAATTTAACCATGTAGTATATATTATTTATAGTAAGTCATGTATCTATAGCCTTATAAATATCTATGATAGAATATTGACTTTGTATGGACCACAAAAAGAAAAATTTACACTTTCACTCCTTCCCATGGTTGCCTGGAAGAGATTGCCCTGTGCGATAAGGCCGCCAATTGTATGTTACTTTGTTTGTTTTTAATATGTTTCAAGAAATTGTAATAATTATGTCACATCTGGTACCATACAATAAAGAGTTAAAATAAATAAAAAAATAAAAAATAATTACCTATTCTTTTTTGTATTTTAGGGCAAGATAATAATAACACTGAAGCTACAGTTGAAGGTTCATTCAATGTTAAATCAAAAAATCAATCCACATTATCTGTAGAAAAAAATGATAGTTATATAGTTAATGTGGCTAATACTTCTAACAGAACTAACGAAAGTCTAACAAGCAATACTGATGATCATGTTGATACAGACGTAAAAGTTAACAAAGCTATATTAACCAACATAACAAACGCTGATAAACAAAAGGATGATGTAGCAAATAATTTCGATAGCAAAATACCTGTATTTAACAAAGGACATGTTAATAATTCACATCAAAATAAAAATGTCGATAGTGTCACAGCTCAGCGTGATATTTTAAACAGTTCATCTTGTCATAAGGCAATTGAAGACATTTGTACTTTTATTGAGGACAAGCGAATGGTACCGTGTGGTGATGGTACATTTGTACGTCTAGAACAACTTTGCAATGGGGTACCTGATTGCTCTATCAAAACTGATGAAATAAACTGCGATCAGCGAGGTATGATAATAAGTATTTTCGTTTATGTATTAGCATTTTTTTATTCCACTGATGTGTCAGACAAACACAGGACCACCTGGATCGAAAGTGGTTAGCGTTTAGAAGTTTGAATAAAAACTATACCCATATTTTTTTTACGATCCATGAGGTGAGTAATGTATCGATAGAGCGTTCGACTGCTTTGTTGCTGCCGACTGCTGAAGAAGTATCAATACAAATATGTATACCCTGCTCGGGAAACGAAGCCGTTACTCTTAAAGTGGAAATCTCACTACGCCGTACCTTCACTTCCCACTAACAGGATTATCAGGTAAAACTAATAAAACTATAGAGTATCCTGTAATATCTAATAACAAAAACATAAATCTTTTTCCAGTCTATGAAGTAATTCAATTAGCAAATGGTATATTGTTAGCCATAGCAAATATAACTGAATGTATGCCTCGAAATGCGGACGGAAGATTATTGTCAGACGACTTCAAACTTTGGCAAAAAGCCTTAAAAATACAGCTGTCGTGCTACTCTGCCAATTGGGTAGAAGTTAGTTCCCTAATTGTCATGATGTTAGATTCGTTTAAATCACACCTTTGCTCGCCTATCGAGCATATTGACATAGTAACAGAAGATTTTTTAAAATTGGAAGACGATTTGGATAACTTGATTGATGATTATGAGACAAAGAACAATGTAAATTGGTCTCCTACATCATGCACTTGTAATCGACAATTTTGTAAATCAGACTTCTGTGATGGCCGATGCAGGCGTATATGCTGGCAGTTATATACTTTAGATCACTGGGGATGTCAATCTGTAACGGGAGCTACAAGTATCAATTTGGATTTTATCTGTGACGGTAAAATAGACTGTGTTGATGAAAGTGACGAAAAATCCTGTATTAAAGGTAAGGAGTGGTAACAAACGTACATAAGGTTCAATTTATTTATTTTTATTATTATATTGTTCAATCAGTTCTGCATCCAATCAAGTGTACCTAAGTCTTTTTTCTTTCAGAATCATCAACCTACAAGCATAAAGCGGATTTCATTTATGATGAGTTATTAAAAATACTTACATCAAAATCTGTTTTTCTAAAATATGAACGAAACAAAACTGAGAAATTAACTGACATAGTGCGCCAATTACAAAATTTAACCATAAAAACTGTTAATCCAGATCTTGATGCCATTAAGACGTTAAGAAACGATTATTTTGCATTACTTGTTGGAATGTTTAAGGATTTGTGGTCTACTTCGATATCTGTGCGTGAAATAAATTACGCACATGACCATTTGCTTTCATTAAACGTGAAGATGGTTACGGGCTTAAAACATTCATACACTGGCAATAAATATATAGTATTAGCCTCACAGTGTAATTGCAAGGATGGTTACTGCGCTTCCGTGGTTTGCTCAAACAAATGTAGCAGATTTTGTTTCGCAGAACCTATTCTTACTAACTATTCATGTGAAGCTAATGACACGTCAGTGAGTATAAAAGATATTTGTAACGGTGAAAAACAATGTTCAAATGGAGAAGATGAGAAAGACTGCAGACGTGGTAAGTGACCAGAAAGTAGCACAAGTATTCACGATGTTACTGTCTCTGATAAATTGTAGCTAAAGTTTGTTAAGGTTACAGCTTCCTATGCTTGTGACTAACATATTTACGTAGTGGATTGTTAAGAAGTCAATACCAATATCAACAAGTGTAGTTCGTATGACAAAATAGGAAAACTACTTTTATAGGAAGCTGTTGGTACACGTGTATTTGACAGTCTAAAACCCACAAATTGTCCGTCTTTTCTCTTTTTATAGTAGGTTCGACTCATTGGCTATTGCCCTCTGATTAAGAGAGAAGTGGGTTGATCTTGGATTTAAAGTCTAATACACTTTAAAGTGGGATTCAAGATATATACACTGTCTTGAATCCCACGTTCTCTGAAACCTATTCACCAAGTGGTATTACTGCTTGGCATTTTATATCTAACATTGGAGCACAAGAGTAAAATCAAAGGGTGTCTGGACGGGGTTCGTCACAATAAAAAAATACACAATTTGCCCAAAAACGTCTCTACTGACGCCACAAATAACAATGGTCGAGTTGCAGTAGCAGCTATGCAAAGTCATCGCAAAGTTTCGACCAATTTCCAAAACAAGAAATTGTCTTTCATAAAACACGTTGTCCAAGTAGGTCAGTAGGCTGGTGTGAGTGTATTAAATAATAAAATACGTATGACAGATTCATATTGTACATAATTATATTCAACAGAGGCGTGTCGAGCTCGTCATTTGGATAAATTACATATCAACATACAAAAAGCACAAACGGCGTTAAGAGAGTCAGTTTTCAGGATTCCAGATTTGATGATTTCAGAAATCTGGAAGGTTAAGGTAAGTTATATCTTGAATGATAAACACGCATACCTAGATATAGTGTAGCGTACATACATACAACAAATCAGAAATGAAGAGAAATCTGAAATAAATAAATTGCAGACTTAATAAGTACTTGCACGATTGTTGACATCGGACCCGGGTCCTTCTGAAAATGTATATTAGGTACCCTTCATCCTAATTGATTAAGTACAAGATTTTTGCTCACTTATGATTCATTACTTCATTCCCTCTATAAAAGAAAAGCTCTGTGTTGGCCAAATATATGTTTCCGCTGGTTTTTAGGTGTTCAGATGTGTGATGGATGATATTTTGTAATGTAGAACATAAGGTATTCGAAAATATTAAGATTTAAAATATTCTCTGGGCCAGGCAAGAGTGTGATATTTAATTTATAAAGTAGGTAACAATTATTTTATAGATATCACAGATAATTGCGATTGCGGAGAGCGAAGACCCAAATCGTAAGATGTTGGAAGATAAGGTTAGCCAAATTCTACATGAACTGGTTATAGTGTACTCTTCGCTAGCTGAAACCGGCCAGCCTCGTGATTTGGAGATACAAGGGTTCAAAAAAGCATCTAATATTGTCAAACAAACGCTTAAGACGTGTGTAAATTAAAATCAAAGTTTTAATATAATGTGGCAATGCTGTGGTCTTTTTATTGTAGAACCATTTTTAGTTGTGACAAAGTAAGTATATACAACATATAACAAAGCCTGTGTTCGACTATTCCGGGTTAAAACTTATTCGCAAAGAAAATAAAAGAAGATAAAAGTGGGCCGAGGACACTTCCTTGTGAGAGACGTGGGTCTTAATTTTGTAGAACTGACACAAATTTACTTCTCCGGTCCCTGAAAGCCAAAAAAAAGTGGAAAAAGAAGAAGAGTAACCCGAGCTCCAAAGGTTAGGTACAGATGGAAATGAAGCTCGCGTTTTTCTACAAAAAACAATGATTGAATGATTCCGATTGAACTCCGATCAATTTCTTCTAGTCTAATTAATTAAAATTGTTTTTTTTTTATACCTCTTAAGTGGCCGACAAGCACATGGCCCACCTGTCAGAAAGTGGTTACCATGGCCTATGTACGCGTGCAACACGGTATGACGTTGTGGGTTGTTACTTCATAGAAATTTTCACAGGACTTAGGCACCCTTTTGATTTTTGCCTCTTCGGCAGTCAACTCTCCAAAATAATTTATCCCTTTTCTTGGCAGTGTGCATTGTTATGCACACATGTCTTCATAAAATTCTAAACAGTTAACCATTATATAAACATGTATAATTTTATTTTATTACTTTGATACATATAATTTATTATAAAAAGAAATATACTGGATGTTCCTGGCAACAATAATTTTGACAGTAGACGCCAAAATGGAGAAACGTGCGCGTGCGTTTCCTCAACGCAAGGCAAATATTATTGTTTTCGATATGTTTATTTAGTTATTGCCTCAGTAAGTAGGTAGATGTTATTCTGTAGATGATAGTATTACCTATATGGAAATGCTATTTTTTTTACCTGGATATACCTTATAATCACATTTATGCTACTGGTTTATATGTATCTTTAAATGCACACTGCCCGGTTTGTTACGAAATAAAACTTTTTTGTCACGTATCCACAAAGATACACTGCCATTATATCCAAAAATGATTGATTTGAGTTTTTTCATTTTTATCTAAAAATAATTTAATTTTTGGGTTTGTAACATGGTATTTCAAAACGTGTTTAGTTATATATTTTTTGTGATTATTACCAATAATTTTTTTAGGTATCGCAACTCGCAATCCAGCAGCAAAACAGATCTCGTTTTTTAGTGGGTCTTTTCCCAAAATTCCGCTGTTGTTTGCTCGTCATCAATTTTATCGCCATATCAGTCATTCATTATACCAATTTCGAACTGATTGAAATCATTCCACAGTCACCCACTCCTTCCCCGCATCAAGTTCTTTGTCCCAATCTATACAATTAGCCTCGACTTCAGTTGTGCCCTGTTCTTACGTGACTTTTCGCGTTTTCATTCTTCGCGGGACGAGTTCAGGCTTCGTGGAAGACCGTATACGTGCATCCTGTGCCTAAGAAAGACGACAGGACAAACCCGTCCAATTACAGGCCCATCGCTATCCCTTCCCTTCTCTCGAAATTTATGGACCGTGTTATTAATACACAGCTTCTAGGATAACTTGAGGGTAACGATCTACTGAGCGACCGACAGTACGGCTTCTGCCAGCGTCGCTCGACCGGTGACCTTCTTGTGTATCTCACAGACCGGTGGGCGCAAGCCATCGAGACCCAAGGTGAGGCACTAGCGGTCAGCCGTGATATGGCGAAGGCCTTCGATCGGGTATGGCACAGAGGTCTTCTTGCGAAGCTACCATCTTATAGACTCCCTGTGTATAC
This sequence comes from Eilema sororculum, assembly GCA_914829495.1. Lineage (NCBI taxonomy): Eukaryota > Metazoa > Arthropoda > Insecta > Lepidoptera > Erebidae > Eilema > Eilema sororculum. The sequence goes on along the minus strand of OU618545.1, from coordinate 4,928,680 downwards.
TAATGACATGCTGTCGGACGACTCCATTCATTGCTATGCGGACGACAGTACTGGAGACGCATGTTACATGGGCCGTGCAAACATCCCCCAGTCCGAGGTGGAGGGTAGTTGCGAACAACACTTGTGTCAGAAATTCAGACTACTCTCTCGGGAGTATCCGATTGGGGTCGACTAAACCTAGTCCAGTTCAACCCCACCAAGACATAAGTATGTGTATTCACCGCTGAGAAATCTTCATTTATTGTAGCGCTGCAATTCCTGGGCACACGGTTTACCATTTCCTCGAGTATCGGGATCCTAGGCGTCGACATTTCAAGTGACGTCCAGTACCGCAGTTATTTAGAAGCTGGCAACGTGAAGCTGGCTTCAAAGAAATTCAGTGTTCTTAACAGGGCGAGGGAGTACTTCACTGCGGGGCAGCAACTCCTTTTTGATAAGGGGCAGGTTCGGACCACATGGAGTACCTACTGCTCACCCTATTTGCTTACGTTGCCCGCACGCCAGCTTAACCCGTTCGACTCGGTGCAAAGACGTGCGTTGAGGCTCGTCGACAGTCCCGTACTCGCAGACGATGTGGAACCTCTCAGCCTCAGGAGGTACTTTGTTTCACTGTGTGTTTTCTACCGCCTATACAATGGTTTGTGCTCAGATGAATTATTGTTTGACATGATGCCTGAATTATTGTTTGATGACAGCTATATTCTATATTCGCACCGCTCGCCTATGAAAGGAACTTGTTTCAAGGAAATTTATATTTAATTTCATTTAAATAATTGTTTTTTTTTATAATGTTAATAACATTATTTAAAAAAATATATAAAAAAAATATATAATGTTAATAAATGTTATTTTTTTGATTGAGTTCAAAAAATCCTTGGTAAGAATTTAGTTTATGTTTATTTTTAATATTTCGAGATGCAAGGCAGTGTATCCTTAAAGATACACTCAAGTTTAAAAGTTAATTTTCATACATCAAGCAATGTGCAATTATAGATACATTAATTGATTGTAATTATGTTAAAAAAAATATAATTTTCGGAACAAAAATATCCTGCCAAGTACAGGGTTAACCTATTATCATCATTCTACCTGCTCTTTGTTTAGGGGTCGAGGGGTCGAGAGTGGACTAAACGCTTCTGCTGCTCTGCCTACCTGTTCTTATTCCGATTAATGGGGGTCGGCTCAATGTCTTATTCCCCTCCATACCTTTTCTCCTCAGTCACACCATTTCTTATCATATTCAGGATATCATTCACGCATTACATCCATCATTTCTTAGATTTACCCATGTAATTGCGTGCCAATAAATTTCTTTTTTATCAACATCTTACACCCAGTTAAAATTAATTAATTTTTATATCCCATTATGCGTTGATTAACGGTCCGTTACCGTTTTGATAAATGAAAATGAGAAAACTGCGGAATTATTAGCAGTTGAGTTCGATGTAAGTATTTGTCGAAAGGAATATACATAATGAAAATTTATTTTCTTCTTTCAGTTTTACTCGTTTCTACAAACTACAGTTATGGTAAATATATTGTACAATTCTATATTACATCTGCTATTAATTTACTTAACTATACAAAGGAACTAACAAACACAAGGCATTCTATTGTTAGGGAGCTCATAGTAGGTTGAAATATTGATAAAATAATATATTCCCTAAGAAATAAAATATTTAAGTTAAATATTAAGGGTAAATATTAAGGGAATCAGAACCCCATTTATATATAAAATATCATAGGTTACTAAGTTAATTTTTACATATTTTAGGGAAACAAAAAGTTATTAAAAATTCAGTGAAGGGCCTGATTGTTCGAGAAATAATGAATAAAGTATCAAACTTGACACTACGTTCACTAACTAAAGTCTCAGAGGAAAAAAAAGAAGTTGTTTTACATAAGATTGAATTGAAATTAAAAAATACTGCGAAACACTTGGCAAATGGAGACAAGTATGTTAAAATGATTATGCAGGAATTTAGAGACAAAGCTTATGCCAAGAACGAAAAAAAAGATGAGAACACAAACAATGAAAACAATGAAGCAGAAAATAATGCAAAAGAAGAGGACGATCCTGAAAAAAGTGAAAATGATATAACTATTAACAAGCACAAAGACAATGAAATGAAAGATTCTATGAAAAAGTTAAACTTAGAAGTTGCTACTAAAAATATATTTCATAGATCTAACAACTCATCCGGTATCCGTAAAGTATTTGATCCTCTTACAAAACAACATATAATAAAGGATATAGCACATAAAATAGAGTCTATGGCAAAATCATATATAAAGGATTCTCAAACTTTAGAACAGAAGCAAACAATTTTAAAGAAAATCGAAGGCAGAATACTCGAGTCGTCTAAAAGAAAACACATGGAGATACACAACCAGCATAAAGACCTCAAAGCATACTCTGATCTTATTACACAGGGACTTGAACTGTCTATGAGAAGACTGTTAAAAACAAACTCAAGACGTACAAGTAATACGGAGTTAGAAGAAGCTGAAATAGATAGTCAAATTGGTAGTAATGAAACGAGAGGACTGAATATGAAACATATTAATCGATATAAAGTATTCTTTTCTGACATCCTGAGTGAAACTTCAATCGATCCACACTGTGCCGATGTTGTAGAAGGAATTTGTCTTCGCATACATTCTTTGTACAATTTGCCTTGTGGTGATGGGAAAATTATAGTCTTGGATCAACTTTGTGATGGTGTGTTTGACTGCTGGAATGAAGCTGACGAAACAAACTGTACTAATAAAGGTATCATAAATGTTCAAATAACGTATCTAAGTGTTGGTCGTCATTATATAAGTATATCAGATGCTTCTCGATATACTTAATTCAACAATTATTATTATGTTTCGATGAATCTTTAACTAATGACCAGATTGTGCTGCGAAAGTCGACCGAATCTGCATTATTACATGTAGTCAAATGCATTACTCAGTTCACGTGAACTCTATGCTATCAATGCTAAAATATCACAAATATAAATAGATATAGGTATCAATCATTTTCATAAAGGAACAAAACTTAGAATTCTATGAATCTATGAGTAATGCAATAAGTGCAATTTAACCAATCAAATACAAAGTTAGTTACCTATAAAAATACTTCATCACCTGAATGTACCTACTAATATATTGATTGTAAACTTATTATTATATATTTACTTTTTATTATTATTTTTACAGTGATTGACAAACTCCAACGATCAGCTACCTTAATGAAGGATGTAGAAGAGTCAATTACAACTAAATGCTTGCATCCATTGGTTGGAGGTCCCATTTTCACACATCACCATGCGATTTTATCAAATATGCTAAAATCGCAGTTAGATAATTTCGATAATCACGAAGAAAAATTGAACATGACTGTGGATGAAGCAGCATTTTACAGGAAAAAGAAGATTGGTGATGCCACTACAATAGTGAGCTCACTATCATCTGCACTAGATATAAATCTTTGTGCGTCCCATGACAGAGCAGTAAATCATAATACCTTGACTCGTAGAGCTATGAACATAAATGAAAATGATACCATACCTGCCTGGTCCCCTAAATTATGCACATGTGAGCGTGATGTTTGCAAAACAGATAACTGTGATGCCCGCTGTAAACGTATATGCTGGCAAAAATTTCGACTAAATCGTTGGAGATGTCAGACTGTCACGGGTGATATAAGTATTCCTTTGGATTTAATTTGTGATGGCAAATTAGACTGTTTTGATGAGAGTGATGAATTATTATGCGCTATTGGTAATTATGTGGTTTAATATTCAACAGAAATCTTAATTATTATTATAGGTGAAAAGTTTCATGTAAATTTTAAATTATCTGTTTCAGGTAGCACAAAAAGTAAATATGAAGCCAATGGTCTGTTTAACGAACTATTAGATTTAGTGACATTAAAATCACTATCGACGGAATACGTACATAGCAGAAACAAGTTAACGGCAATGGCAGGTTTAATACGCGAAATTCAGAAATATTCTACAAATTATAACATTGATCTTCACGCAATCAAAGCAACTAGAGATGATTACTTTAAAATGCTCGTTCATGTTTATACCGATGCAATGCGTACCACAAACTTGGAAGAATTAGACAGAATACACGATTTTTTGGTGTTATTGAATGAGAAAATGATTGAAGCAATGAAACTCTCGCATACAGGCAATGAAAATGTGGTACCGTCAGCAGGATGCTTCTGCAGAAATGGCACTTGCGCCTTAGTACGGTGTCCACAAAAATGTATTGACACTTGCTTAGTTGAACCTGCACTCACTAAATATTCCTGTAACGCCAACAATCTGACGGTAAGTATAAGACACGTATGTAATGGCAAAAAAGATTGTCCTAATGGATTAGATGAAGAAGATTGTAAGAAAGGTCAGTAAAATTTGTAGATTATTATTTTTCTATTTTAAAACTGATACTACTTTTGTATTTATTGTTTTTTTTTCATGTGTTGTAGAAGTATGTCGGTCGCACCATTTGATATTATTGCGTACTGCATTACAAAACGCAGGATCATCGCTACGAGGTACTCAAATAGGAGATGCGTTGGAAAATTGGAAGGCTAAGGTAAAAGCTAAAAAGTCGTTTATTAAATATTCTAAAGCCACTTTTGGCATAATGTATAAACTTCTTAAGCATACTTAAGCTATAAGGGAAATATAATGAAATGGTGTGGCACAAGTATAAAACCGATACATCATAGATGATGTATCGGTTTTATACTTTTGCCATTATACTTTACGCGGCTAGGACGAGGATGTTGCGTTCTATGATAATATAATATACTACTATTACTAATATTATACTATATATATAGGTATAATTATATTCTAAGGTTTCGTCAATCAAATGTTTTTCACTTGCACTTTTTTTTTCCTTATTCAGGTAATTGCATCGTTGAGAATTGCAGAAAAACGCGAACGACCCACTCACAACACATTGGAAGAAATGGTTGTGAATATTCTCCACGACCTGGTAGCTACATATGCATCAATGGAGGAAACCAGGAAAAACAATTCCGAACGCTTGAAAGAATTTATAAATATGTCTAATATTGTCAAAAAAGCGCTTAAATCATGCGGGAATTAAGATATTAAGGTTATTGGAAAAATCTTTGAGCGTGTTTCAATCATTTAGCTATTTGCATCCACTGCAGCATATTATGCCACTTCCTATTCATTCCAAATCCAGTTTTTCCCATTTACCTTTTTATGCCTACGTGTAATATTTTATATCCGGTAGAGTTACAGTCGACTCTCAGTAATTCAAACCTGTTATAAACAGAACCTCTCTCTAATTCAAAGTTATCATGAGTTCCCTTGAAAATTTCTTTATATTTCTAACTTTTAAAAAAAGTTATCATGAGTTCCCTTGAAAAATTCTTTATATTTCTAACTAAATCAATACATTTTTGTACATTTGGTAATTCAAACAAAAAAATCATCGCTGCGTAACAAAACTACGCTGTAATTCGAACTAATCGCTGTCAAACACTCGACAATCCGTAGTTATAAACAAGAGCGAGTAATCAAAAACCAACAAGTTTAAACTTTATACCCAAACTTTATTTGTGATAAGTATGGTTAGTTTGTGTCGTTGTTAGCATGAATTGGTTTACTTAGTAAATTTTTAAGCATGAGCCTCATTGGACACCTTAGAACGCTAAAGCGCTTAAACGAAAGTGATGAAAAAGCATTCAGTCACATTTTCTCTTAATAAACGTTATTGAGTATTCTGAGCAGCACTAATGTGCTTTGAAGCAAACGAATTTATCATTTCTTCCGAAATATTTGATTAATTTACATTATGAATATGTACTGTTTATCCGTAGGTATACCTACCTTGGTATACCTATATCTTTACTTTTGTCGTAATCATTGATTAATCAATACTCAATAATTCGAAGTTTTTTCTAAAAAAATTCGAGCCATTTCATATTTCAAACTCTCGATAATTCGTAGCATTTAAATAATCCCTCCAGAAGAAGAACGAATTAACAAGATTCAACTGTAACATCAATAACGGTAGGTACTTGCACCCCCGCCCCGTCCTATTCTAGGGGAATACCCAGATAGATCCTTTGAGCAACCTGGGACTGGCTTTGGATAGAAGAAATTTCGGCTAAATAGAGCACACATGAAATATTAAATACTTTGTACCTACATACTGATTGAACAGTGATCTATACCATGGACTTCACTCTAAATTATTTCCATGCAGCGGATGTACTAAATAAACGGGCTAAACATAAAAAAAATCAAGCTACAGAGTGTAAAAGAATTAACAAAAAACATGTTAAATTCATAAATCTTATCCATTGGCGTTATCGGTAAAACATGTCTATGATAAAGTGGTTTGCAAAGATTTATTTGATACGGTTCAGTTAAAAAATGTGTCGTAAATTGATAAAGATTGCTAAGTTGACACATTCTTCCTTATAAGTACGACTGACCGTTGTTTGAAGTAATATTGTCTAAGAAAGTAAGATGAAGAAGAAGTTTTGATCATACCCCTAGCTGCAATTGCTTGTCTAAGTATGTAAAACAATGCGCCAATATGTAATAACTAGCTTTTGCCCGCGGCAATATAGCCTATGTCCTTTCTCAAGGTCTAACTTATCCCTATACCAAATTTCATCAAAATCAGTTCAGTGGTTTAGGCGTGAAAGCGTAACATACAGACAGACAGACAGAAAGTAACTCACTTTCGCATTTATAATATTATTATGAGCAAAATCATCGGCATCAACTAGTATTTTATAAGATTACCTACTGCGGGTCTAAAATGGCCATATTGAGCGATTCTGCTAAAAACGAGTAACTTTTGAATTTCCAACAAATCTCAATAGATTCCTGGAAAATTCGTAAAGTGACAAGTTGTATGAGTAGAATCACAACAATTATAAAAAAATATGAATCCTAATGCAATTCCAATAAAGTGGTCTTTTTTTAAATTCCTGGATATATTACGGATCTAGATAGCTATTATGTAGAGGCTTAAGCTAACATCACGGCTATTTACAAAATGATTTATTATCACAAAACTGAAATCCTCTCTAAGACTATTCATTATCTCTCCTTATCAGGTGTCCAACAAATCTAAAACACCTCACTGTATATTCATTACACTTATAATACGACTGTGTTGAACATAGGAGTTCGTCTTTGTGTCGTGATAGCTTCATCATTATGGCAGGTTAGTGATGACAATACAATGTTGAGCGATTCTTTTTATCTCGTATTAAATTCATAATTGGCAAATTTATTAAATTAATTATCTAAGTGCTTTCTAACCATGTAAGTACCACACGTAAAACAGATAATAGGAATACATACCATGAGGTTATTCAAAGAATTTTCAGTGTGCCTACCGATGAAATTATGTAGGATAATTAATGCAAAATAGATTGAAAAGTTGAAAGATTTAAAATGAACTAAATACGGTTCTGCGGGGCAAAACGCCACATTGAGCGATTCTGCTAAAAACGAGTAACTTTTGAATTTCCAGCAAATCTCAATAGATTCCTATAAAATTCGTAAGATATTAGATTCTAATTTCGTGACAATAAATACCTATCGTGTGAATGACGAAATACTTATTACCCTAATACCATTCCAAAAATGTGGCCTTTTTAGACCTGCTGCTCTGGCTTCTCTAGGACAGAATTTTGAATCAATCATTAAAATCAATAATTTTTCACTTGGTGTCTAGGTACAGTGTGGGGATCAGAAAGGACTATCGAGAGATTGTATGACTATTGTAGGTACTTATTTGGTTCATCATGATCCATGAGACAGTGTTATTGAGTTCATCAGACTAACAGAAGAGCTACAGTCTTAAGAAGAACTCAAGCGGCCAAAATGGAACTCTTTACTCTGTGGCGTGGCGGTAGTGCACGCGACTGCCACGCAGGAGGCGCGGGTTCGATTCCCGCTCAGTGCAAATATTTGTATGCATGAATATGGCTATTTGCATTGGTCCGGGTGTTTCTATGTATAATATGTGTGTATTTACAAAAAAAAAGTATATACCTAAGTATGTTTATCCGCATTCTAGATTCCATAGCCCAAGCTATAAAAGCTTACCATGGGTCTAGATGGCGTTGTGTAGAATGTTGTGGAATATTGTGGAATATTTATTACTTGCTTCCCGACCTAAGTTGGTCACGAAGATAATATGGTCAACGTGGAGTTAATCGACCGTTCGCAGGCGTACCTAATGAGACTGCGAGGTCCTCTGCAGTGATTTTTTGGACTGCTACAATCTACTTAATGGGAAATATACCTATATTAGGTTGGGCGGCTACTTGTATTCAGTCTAATAGTCTACCTTCTTATTGCTTCCAGCTATAAAAACATAATATCATATATTAATTGAAATACAAATGATAACCACACTAAATACCTACATACTTACATCATAGTGTAGGTACCTACGTAAGGGCTGATTAACTATAATTTTAATTACATAATATAATATATTAATTGAAATACAAATGATAACCACACTAAATACTTACATACTTACATCATAGTGTACCTACGTAAGGGCTGATTAACTATAATTTTAATTACGTTCAATTTAATTTCGTACTATCAAGGCTTATTTGATTAAAAATGTTTTCACTAAGCTCAGTACCTACAATCAATGAAAAGGATACACGAAATAGTTAATTTATTACTCGAGTAGGTACCTAGGTAAATATATTAGGTAACTTGCGGACTACCATGAATTACAAGGAATCAGGAAAAATCAATTACTCAGGTGGAGCTATTAATTCAGGTGAGGGTAATGATTCAAATGGGGGTGTGGCTCAGTTAGAAGAGCATTCCCCCTGTAAGAGAAAAGTCGTGGGTTCAAGCCCCACCTGAGTAATTCATTTTTCTGATGTAACCGAATTACGACCAAGATGTCATGCACCTACCTACTTACTTACACCAAATTGGCTCGAATGTCCACCGGTAAAAGCGGATTTAACCAAAGCAGTAAGTAAGTGACTAAGCCCGGTTGGGGTCTCTGGGATGTCCCATTTGAGGCACACCAGATTCAACGGCCACACAGACTGATGTGAAGAAATACCGTGGATCTTAATCGGTTCGAATCCGACTTTCATTGTTGACTTCATTGAGGTGATGAGATGTTTGTTGACGGAGTTCCCGCACTCAAAAAAATTGCACGATTCTCAAGTTTAACGACAGGCATTAAGACATTGACAAATTAAGACATTGTCATTGACAAAGTCACTAAATAAACAAAGTAACAAGTGAATCACTTACCTACTAGTATACCAAACAGCTATATTATATGAGAATCAACTTTTTATTATCCAGGTCATCCCTATTACGGTTATGGTCAACCCCCACACGGTTACCCACCCGGCCATCCGGGTTACGGCGGCGGTTATCCCCCGGGGGCGCCAGGATCTGGCTACCCTCCACCGATGTACCCCGCAGGGGTCATGTTCTACCCAGTGCATCCCGCGTATATGTACCCTTATCCCGCACCACCCCCCGCTGGGGATGACGTTGTCGTAGTGGATAACGTAGAAGAAGGCCCGACGTTACCTGGAGAGACCGTCGAGTTACCTTGGAGTAAGTCTGGATTGGAATTTTAAGAGATAGCACCTCCTAGGCACATGTCAGTCGTTTGTTGTTAATTGTAAAGTGTTCACAATGTGATCAAGGAATCATTCCTAGTTGGTCTACTCATGAATAACAATAGGTTCATCATCCATACAGCTACGTCTCTTTTCCATTGAAGGAGATAGCAGCCTCACCAAGAGTGCCTTCCAGCAAACAGCTGGCATGAATTGCGATACAAAAAAGGCATCAGGCGTAACGTAATGCATAGTTATTAATGGCAAAATTGCTAAGTTGCCACTTCGGCGTGGCTTTTATTTTAATTAAAGCTTACGCGTCAGTCTTTTCTGTATGTTATACGCAAACGAAAGTAAAAGAAGGAAAAAGAGGTGTAGGTATGCCATGATTCGAAAACTGTACCTATGCTTGGTATAGCAGATGTATGCTTTGTAGAAGAAGCAAAAGGCGTACGCCTGAAAAGATGTGGCCTCTGATTTTCCCAGTCATCATAGCAGACCAATGTAAAAATAGACCAGTAGCATATTCTTTTTATAATTTAAGTGCATTAAAAATAACAAATTTGTAAGTAGTTCATATAAATCCTGAACAATCAATAACATCATTAATCTAATCCACGACATTTGGCATTATCGATACAAACTTCATGATAAAAACAACTTGCTATGATTCCATTTAAACATTTTGGTCGTTTTTTATGATAAGGATTACTTCCTATTTTGTTACCTTCTTTAGCGTTAGGTTAGGCAAGTCGAGAAGGTGCTATCTTTGAATAATCAGCTTAGGTGTGTCCCGTGTGTCCACTGTGTGTCTTACGGCAATGTTGGGCCAATTCTCTTTATGGTGACTGCCAATCCAGACTTACTTTTCTCATAGGATTTCTGAAAGATCCGATTTTGCTTGGAATTCTTGAATACTAATCTCATTTAGAGTTTTGGCCGTAACTGTTGTACTGTCTATGTTTGCGTGTTTTCTTTTAAATATACCTACCTCTCCGGACAAATTAGACAAATAAGTTTCAATAATTCGCACCCATCTCAAAGTTGGTAAGATCGTTGAAAGCACCATCATTAATTAAATCTAGGAAGTTCTCATCGATCCGATACTTAGAAAAAAATGTATTCGAGGTCAAAACGGATTTTAGGAGATTTTCAGAAACTTGGCAAATGTTATCATAAAAATATGTATGATAAAGTTTTATAAGCCCCGTTCAAGTGCAAGTAGAACTTTTTAGATTTAATTTGTTACGATATTTTGAAGAATCCCACTTACTTTGAATTATTATACCGTTGCATGTGTTTTACCGAACTAATACGTTTGTCTTAAAAGTGTTCTAACGGTTTTTACTAATTTATTATTCTGAAAATTTACTGTTACCTACCTGATCTTCAAAGTTCCTTACGAGTCTGATCTACAGTCTTCCTCTCCAACACTTCCAGGTACATATCGTTGGGTTCCCGCTTGCCTGAGTCAGCGCAGCCTGCCTCCAGGCGCACTGCGCGTGGGTGCCGATGCCGATGGTGACGAGATCTTCGCAGCACGCTCCCACCACGAGGGTGAAATACTCCCGGCTACTGTCATCCCATCCAAGAACGTCTGCCACATCGCCTACGGAGGCGAAGAAATAGCCAAAGATCAATTTGAGGTATCTAACTACATGCTATGCACGTTTGACTGGTTTTGAATTTTATGGATCGCATTGAAACATGAGGAGTTGGCTGCAACCTGCGACATATCGATATGATGTAGTCATCTGATGTATACCTAGCATATATATTCCGTGTTTTTTGAAGGAATTTTTACAGCATTAAGTATGCTAACTATACAAATCAAATACATAGGGAAAAAGAACGTCGCCTTAAAGACGTATAAGATGGGAAATTTGAATCATATCGGGCGTGTCTCGGTAGCCGAATTGGTCAGGCATTCCCCCTGTAAGGGAAAGACTGCGGGTTCGAGTCCCGCCCGAGAAGATTCTTTTTCCCTATGTATTTGATTTGTATAGTTAGCATACTTAATGCTGTAAAAATTCCTTCAATTGTTTGGGCGCAGTTATCAAAAAAAAAAAAACAATGTTTAAAAATGATTGTAACATCATTCATTGATTCCGATAGTTCGTAAGAAAATCGGTAGATGACGCCACGTCGCCTTAGAGACGTATAAGATGGGAAATTTGAATCATATCGGGCGTGTCTCGGTAGCCGAATTGGTCAGGCATTCCGCCTGTAAGGGAAAGACTGCGGGTTCGAGTCCCGCCCGAGAAGATTCTTTTTCCCTATGTATTTGATTTGTATAGTTAGCATACTTAATGCTGTAAAAATTCCTTCAATTGTTTGGGCGCAGTTATCAAAAAATAAATGTTTAAAAATGATTGTAACATCATTCATTGATTCCGATAGTTCGTAAGAAAATCGGTAGATGACGCCACGTCGCCTTAAAGACGTATAAGATGGGAAATTTGAATCATATCGGGCGTGTCTCGGTAGCCGAATTGGTCAGGCATTCCCCCTGTAAGGGAAAGACTGCGGGTTCGAGTCCCGCCCGAGAAGATTCTTTTTCCCTATGTATTTGATTTATATTCCGTGTGTTTCACTGATATCCATGTGGTGACGGAGTAAGAATACACTCCACCCCATCTGATCCGAAGGATGTTCTAAGAAGCAACTAACGGAACAATACGCAGAAGATATCACTGCGAGAGAAGGAAAACTCGAAATAAACCTCTGTAGACCCTTACTTCAGACATTGGAAGAGGTCTAGGTCCAGCAGTGGACTACGATAGGTTAATTGATTGATTGACAATGATATTGATTGCGACTTTCAGGTCCTAGTGCCCTCAATGTTTACGTGGCAGTTCGCGAGCGAAGGTGAGGTGCCTCCCGGTGCTGTAGAGGCAGGAACGACTGCTGACGGCGAGAAGCTGTACTTCGGCAGAGTTACGCACGACGGATGCACCACACCTGGCAAGGTAGTTACCTGATATGATGAACCTGATCATCATCATCGCGGCAATTTTCCAGTTGTCTCCAAAGAGAGTTAGAGGACCGCTTTTAATTTTTGATTGGCATGTTGGGTTTTCTGGGAGTGACTGTCACTTGACCTTCTTGACTCTTGACTTGACAGTTTTAAAAGATTACCTATACGGCCACATGGATAGTTGAAAAACGAGGTACGTTAACTAAATGTTCAGACTGCATTGCAAGTACCTACAAAGCAAAAGTTAAATCATCATCATCATGTCGTCCAAACCGTATCCGGTGACGACGACTCCTAAATATTTAGTTGGTCCCTATGGTGAACTCTAATATGGCTTGCAAAGCCGAACTTCGACTTGAAGACACGATCGCAAGGCGTACAGTATAGCTGGCCAGATGAATTATACGTATAGGAGTAGGAGGGTTTTGGACGAGTCTTCCGTGCTTGGCGTTTCCCGTCAAGGTCTTCTAGACGTTTTTCCTCAAAAGAGTCGTACCAGTGCGGACAGTATGACGCCATTCCGGTCTAAGACGGGCAATCTCCTCCCAACCATCAGTAGAGAAGTTTAATAGCACAGATACAACCAGGTTATGAATATTTTGGAAGGCGATACAGCCTGAAAATTTGCCTCCAAACTTTTTTGAAGCCTATAGCAGTTATTGGAGCCCTAAAAATCGCTGGATTGTAGAGGTAAAATTTCAGTCACTTCAAGTAAAAGGTCGAAGTTCAGCAGCTTCTTAGCTTGACTGAAACGCCAACCCTCAGTGCAAGTTCAGCAGCTTCTTAGCTTGACTGAAACGCCAACCCTCAGTGCAAGTTCAGCAGCTTCTTAGCTTGACTGAAACGCCAACCCTAGTGTGAGTTGGGAAGAGGCTCAGGGGATGATAACCGTATATACTGTTACTATAGGTACATTTCGGAGGGTTTCTTTTCTTTTTTTCAAATATCTGTTTAAAGGATTGTACATAATAGATTCAGAGAACGCTTTACCAAATAAGTAATAGATTTTTTGTATATTTCAGATCCATCCGAGTGCCGGCACATGTATATATCCATTTGAAGGCGAAGAACGGAGTAGCGCTGAATACGAAGTCCTAGTTCTCTTCTAAATCATTAACAATAACTGTTTCATCCTTATAGACATAACGACCTTTGTTTCTATGCAACAAAATTACATCAAACTTCCTAATGCGAGTTCAATGACAGGAAAATTGATGAGCGCGTCGCGATAACGACTAAATATCAATGTCATAATATCGTATTTCCATATAAAACTTTCGAAAACGTGGATTGCGGCGTTTAAGTTTAAACCATAGGTAGCAGCCTACCATACCGTATCGTAGGTTATATATTAATATACGTTATCGTAGTCTATAGACGTGCTGCCGACTCTGTAAGAACCTTATTGCCCTTGAAGATTTTTTAGTATTTTGATTAAGCGCCGCGCGCCGTTAATGTGTGACCGTTTTATGGTTTTCAATATGACCCATAGTATTAGCTCTATACAGTTAGAATAAGCAGTATTTTTAGGCCTTGGTATTTAGGTACTCGCTTTCGATCGAAAAGATGGAAAACTCGCGCCAGACACAGAATTGAAACGTAAAAGTTATTTTTTTTTATCATGAGGTAGTTAGGTTAATTTATTTATAAAATAGTTAAAGACTTAGATACTTAGATACTTATCAGTTGTAATAAATATTTTTAATTTAGCACTATATGTTTTCCTTATTTGTGTATCTGGTGATTACCTAATCATTGGTGCGTCTGCTAGTTATCGCCAATCGGGGTCGGTATTTCCGAGGTCATTGTTCAACGATAACACTTCAACAGATTTAGAGCTAATCATCAACATAATTGCAGTATTTGTTCAAACTTCATTTGGCTTATCTAGCTTTAGGTGAGAGCTAAACTGCTACTGACCTCAGAACAGAATAATTAAGTTTAAAACGAAAACCGGACTACTGAAAAATCACGCTCTAAAAAATATCCATAATAGCCATGGTCGTATGCCTTGTGAGAGATATGCTTTCGACAATCTCACCTCCAGCAAACAAGGACCCAAGACGGCGTGCGGTTTAGTCGGTTCGAGTCCGACATAACCGCCTCCACCGACTCCGTGGGGGTGGAATCCGTAGGGATTTTGCGCACGGAAAAAAAAATATGCCTTTATGCCTCGTATGCCTTTACAAAGGTTTTAAATTTATTTTCAGGCATACCAAGAATCGATTCTGGTACATACATATAACATAACATAAACTCACGCCTGTATTCCCCGAAGGGGTAGGCAGAGGTGCTAGCACCCACATTTCGCCAGTTTATGTTTAGGTCCCAATGTAATAGGTGGCGAGCCTATTGCCATTAATCGGGCACTTATAAACCTGCGATAAATACACACATAACTTCGAAAAGCATCGAAAGCGTCAATCGTCTCAGCAGTCCATTACCCATACCACTAGGCTACCGCAGATCGATTCTGGTAATTTATAATAAAAACGTATATCCCCCTTAAAAGAATCACTAACCCTGCCAAGCCGATAACATGGAAGTAGAAGCTATGTTTGTTACGCAGATGTCTGTCTGTAATGCCACTTACTTTTGTGTAATGAGTTATATTTTACCTGACATACATTAAGTTTTCAAATACCTACATATTGGGAAGCTACAGTTAAAATATCAATATCCTTAAATCATTCCCTGAGGGAGTCTCTCTTGCCTAAACAATAAATGGCACGAACTGTCCTCTTTTGCAATATAAATATAGTTTCTAAATCTGCTGCATTTCCCCAAAGTAGTTTTCCATAGGACATCAAGCTATGGAAGTAACTAAAGTATACGAGCCTAGCAGTAGCTACATCAGTCAACTGCTTAATCCGGCTCACAGCATAAACAGCAGAGCTAAGTTTATTGGCCAGAATAGTGATATGGTCACCCCATTGTAATTTAGAATCTATTGTAATTCCTAAAAAGGTAGTGCTGTTTACGAATTCTAACCCTTTCACCCCTAGCACGACATCAACGTCTATTTGCCTCACATTGGGTAGTGTAAACTTCATATATATTTTGGTCTTTTCTGCATTCAACAACAGGGTGTTTACAGAAAACCGATTTGGCATGGCATTCAGAATATTATTAACATTATTTGCATCTGTACTATACCTATTTGCTTTGAATCTTAACGATGTATCATCTGCAAACAGTACCTACTAAGCCAGCTTGTGCCTCGACCATTTAAGGTAAGTCACTGACATATTATACCTATACCAGGAACAGAACGGGTCCTAGGATTGATCCTTGAAGTACACCTATAGTAGTACCAGTAGTCCAGTGCCAGTAGTCGGGTTTTAGTTTTAAACTTATTTATTATTTATATTACTTTGTGTGTAAGTTTTAATTTATTCAAAATTGTGCTAATTGAACCCTGTCATTTGATACCGAACACGGCATATTCATCTCAAATTAGTTTTTTAACACAGTACCTACTTCATGAGCGCAAGAATTTGTTCGAAATACAATTCGTCTTACAAGAAATTTGTGCATCAACGGATTCATCCAAAATGGCTTGAACGAACACTTGCAGCACCAGAAACATCCCTTCTTACTGTTTTCTGCAGACTCAGCATAGTCGCGTGTCGTGTCTCGTCTCCCTTCGACCAATGTAATGGCTTGGATGTAATTTCATTGATCAAATACATAACCAGAAAAGGCAAAGCTTAGCCCTCCAACCGCACATGGCACA
The DNA here is from genome assembly GCA_914829495.1 of Eilema sororculum. Taxonomy (NCBI): domain Eukaryota; kingdom Metazoa; phylum Arthropoda; class Insecta; order Lepidoptera; family Erebidae; genus Eilema; species Eilema sororculum. The sequence continues at coordinate 4,912,339 of OU618545.1, read as the reverse complement.
AACAATAACAATACCCTCTAGAACAGAGCGGTTCGGTGCATTCTTGATTTGTTACACGATAAAGAACTGGAATGCTATATGTACCTGCAAAACCGGGTTCTTTATGCAGTACGTAAAAAAACATAATTCAAGACCGTCGAGATAGAAATAACCTTTTTGGGATAGTTGGCATCGGTTGGCCTTCTTACCTTCTTACCCATCGGTTGACATTCAGTGTAAAAAATTAGAAAAATAAATGACACTACATATTGATAGAGAGAATATTTAAGAAAAGAACTCTACGAAACTATTATGAACAAAACTTTTTAATACCTATTTACCAGATTTTTTAGGAATTTTTTAGGATTTTTTCAAAGGAAGAATTATTAATTTAACGGGTTATCAAAATGTTAAGTACATCATATTATTAGTATATTTTTGAATAATGCGGTGTTTTATTATCTCAAACTGGAACCAAGGACGTAGGCACATAGGTTGGTATGTAGGTAGGTACAATAACGTCAAAACTAAAACATTTATCTAGTTTTGTATTCAATAGATTTTTTTTGTTTTGTTGCAGTTTATGAATATTATTATGAGGATATTTATTTAGTAGTATCATAATTAGGATGGTCGTATTTTTTAATAAAAAGAACAAAAATAGTTTGTTATTTTGATGGTTTTAATAGAAAATTAAATAAAAAATGTTTCTTAAATAAAATAATAATGTAAGTTACTTAAAATATTTATACTTAATTGGTTAGTTGTGTGACTTGTGATTGTGAATCAAGTTTTAGTGGAATCAGAAAAATTGGAAATATCAATATTCTAAAGGGAATTGAATATAATTTAAAGAAATAATGGCTCTCAATTTTTTAAACTAACCAACACAATTTATTTTTACTTTTTGGAGATTTTTGGTCAGGTTTTTTATAGAAAAGAAATTAAAACTAAAACTTATCTTTAGGTACAAGTTAGGTAGGTAGGTAAGTACCTACTCAAAAATACTTATATCTTACAATTTAAAAATAAAAATGTAAGAGAAGTCAAAGACAAGATAGGTATAGGTAATATTATATACTTAGGTAAGTACAACTGGGACATACTGGGATTATTGGGTATCAGGTTTGAGGCTATATATTAGTATACTAGCTTTTGCCCACGGCTCTGCCCATGTCGCTTACCGCGATCAAACATAGCCTATTTCCTTTCTCAAGTTCTAATCTACCGCGTAACAGACGGACAATGGTACTTATAATATTAGTAGGTATAATAATACTTACTTTATAATATTAGTAGGTATGGATTAATTATAGGTTAATACGGAATGCACTTCGGATGTGGAAGCATCAAATACTATTCTTGTAGACATGTTCAGTATAATTTGGAACTGACTTACAATTAATTTTAGATTGTGTTTTCTGTTGCAAAATAGTGAAGTCATTGTTCTATGTGTGAGTTTAGCGGCACTAATTTCCACACTAATGAGGGTTAATGACACATTTTGTTGATTACACGTGAATTATTTTTATTATGTATGTAAGACTTCCAACAAGGCCATTAGTGACTGGACGGATAATTTTCTCTGCATTTGTTAGTTTTTTCAGGAGCTCCTCTTTAACACACCTTTTAATAATCTGATGAAGTCATCCCAAAGGCAGAACCCGTTTTCTTCCAATTTACAGCCTTCCATCTCCAGTGCAGTGAACTCAGGAGGATTATTCAATGACAATTTCTTTCCTTCTCTCATTTGATCCATACCTTGATATACATAATCAAGTTTTACGTAAGAATCCCCTGTATCTTGTGCCTTCCATTTCTGGATCACTATCTTTCCTCCTACAGGTGCCTTTTCATATTGATTTTTGAGCTCATACGGTTTAATTCGTAAGCTTTTTAAAACGGTGTATATGTTTGCGTCATGGGCCATGAGCAGAGTAACTTTAATTTTTCGTTTTACGAGCAAATCATTTATGAAGTTCAACAACGGTTGAGCTAAATCTTTAGCCACTAATGTTGTATTAAATATCACACTGTGATAGCCTTTGCTTAAATCCATTATTGAATCCCACTGGTCCGACGTTTTGAGAGTTCCCCATGCCACTTCTTCAATTGGAAACCCTTCATAATTCTCCATAATGAAGGAGTCAATCACAGATTTAGATATCTTTAAAGGGCCTTCTAAATTTGGTTTCAAACCAACATTAACAATTATTTTATTTTTATCGGTTACTAAGTTACATTTCCGTTTAGTCACACAATATTTAGAATTTTTGTAATCTAAAATTTCTTCTAGGTTTTCTTCTGAACTGTTTAGATGTAAAGAATTTAATAATGAGCGCATTTGTTTGACAGCTTCGGTTTTAAACGATTTAGACGGATTATGTACTACTGGATTGAAAATTGGATCTCTTTGTACATCAGTAGCATGGTGTATGGTAATATTGCACAAAGGGAACGCTTTATTAATGAAAGCTGCTGCAGATGCCATAGTTCGCTGTGCAACATTAGCATATACAAAAAAAGACTGTTCATCTGGGCACTTCTCGGATAAAATACCTTCTTTGATGAGCCAGGATGAGAAAAACTCACCCATGAAGCCTTCTAACAGTGCACCTTTAGTTGTCAAATATCCATTTTTTTCTGTCCAATTTGGCCAAGTTTTTGGAGTGAACTCAAATAAGTTTTTAGACAAAGGAGTTCTTACATTATGCCTACTCAATATAAGTATTTGTTCTAATTTAAAATTCAGGCAATAACAGGCGCTACACGTTATAAGAAATATTATTGTTACACTCGAAGACATTGTTTTGAGTTCGATGCACTAACAAAACACAATGAAATTCGTTCGTCAGATATACAACACAGATTTGATAAAAACTGAACTGTTAATTATCTTCATGTTCACTTGAATAAAGGGAAAGTTAGATTATATGAATCGCATGTGCAATACATGTACTACAACCATTATCTACAGCTGCTTATCAAACAACAACTTGTGAGGTCCGAAGACGTGCTTCAAATACGCAATCAGTCTCATCCGTTTTCATAAAGATATTTTGGTAGTACATACGTATTCATGTTACGAAAATAAACAGCTACGAGATATTTACACATCGTTTATCTAAGTACTTACTTTAGAGGAAAATAAACATAGTATAGTCGATAAGCAAAAGTGAACGGCACGGTTGGACGGTACGCTCAATGACAAAGTTGAAAGTTTGTTGACATTGATCAGCTGTGTAATCTGTCAAATAGACATTATTCAAAGTGTTTTCGAAGATAGCTTTATGGTATGGCATCCAATGGGGGTGTGCGTTGTTTTATAGACAAATTGTCTTATATAATTTCGTTTTACAGAAAATGTTTCGCATAATTTCGTTTCATAGAATAATCAATATACAGAATACTTACTTTAAAGATTTTTAAATCATTGATTTTTGTTTCACATAAAGTTTATCATTAGAATAATCATGTCATAGAATAACAAATCAAATATTCTTTATCATTATATTGTTTATTTAATATAAAACTTATTACCAAGAATAACATTATGATTAATTTTGAATTGAAAATACCTGTGGAAAATACTATGTTAAAGGGTTGCCACTTCCATTTCAGTCAAGTTTACAGGTGAAGCTATACTTTTTTTTAATATAACGTTAAGTTAATGCAATAAACGATTCTGGGTGGTTCTATTTTTTTCAGCCTCTAGCCTAACCTATCCGAATCGGGGTAAATAAAGAGTAGGTATGAAAATTATAAAGGTGGTTTAATATTCTTTAAAAAATAATTCTACAGTTTGATAAGTTTTTTAAACAAAAAAATTGTGATTAAAAATTCATTCAATTGTGTTTCTGTGAAATATGTTTTATTGTAGTAAATTGTTTTTGAAACAATAATATTCGAAATAAAAATAAGAACCAAATAGTACCTATATGAAACATTATCTGTGAAACGAAATTCTATGAAATTTCTTTCTGCGAAATAAGGGGCTCTCCCCATCCAATGGTGGTTCATATGCATTTCTTAAAAAGTTTTTATGTATATTACTTGTGTATAAATTTTAATTAAAAAAAATCTATACTCGGACTCCGATAGGCCTCAGGTAGACTAACACAAAGATGACGATTTTTTTTCAAAAGAATACTTTGGTCATGCTCTATAACGATTTTGAGCCAAGAAATTCGTTTATTATTTTTGTAGGTAGATAGGTTTATACTAATTGTGTATGTCTGTTAGTGGTCTGGGTCAGACTGATTGATTGAAAACAGACGCTTGTCGCGTGGCTATGAACGAAATCCACGCAGGCGGAACCACATCCTTGGGTCCGCTTACTCCTGAGTTGAATTATATTAGACGGCTTTTACCTACTAATATTTACAGAGCCCCAAAATCCTGTCCCAGTATCTTTACACAACCGGCTTTACTGCCACAATGGCTTGTGAGAACTTTCATCACTCGCAGTCCTACCAAATCATACTCACCCAGTAGATACTCTCGTCTGTCAGTCGATAACACACAGTAACACATAGACTTTGAATACACTAGGCAGTAACACTTCGACCACCATGTCCTATGAAGCGAACCCATAGACAGGGATTTATTCAGTTGAGTATTTGCTCCTTACCTGCCGGCATGACACTCCATAGATACCTACACCTCATGTGCTTCAAAACATTTATTATTTTCTATAATTTTACCTTACTTAGGTACCTTTACCTTATACGTATCTCATCGGGAATTGTGCATTAATTGGGAAATAAATTGTGGAACACTGTGATAACATAACTTAACTTTAATTTGCATAATTATCATAGACAAGTTTATATTATCAAATGTACCTAATACCTTCTTAACTTTGTAAAACGATCAATGAGATTACTTACATCCTTCTGAAGGATTGTTTTATGAACTTTTGTTGTAGGAACTTATTTTTTTATTTCGTTGCTTGTATGCAGTGATGTTAACTTAATTGCACTTTTGTACCTACGTCTAGCTTTTTACAATTTTATTTAGTATAACCTATATTCGAAAAACATTGGAAAAAATGAAATGCTCAAGTGAGACTCGAACTCACGACCTTTCCCTTACAGGGGGACTGCTCTGCCAACTGAGCTATTGAGCACCACTTGAATCATTCCAAATTTTCCGTCGTGAGTTCGAGTCTCACTTGAGCATTTCATTTTTTCCAATGTTTTTCGAACTTAAAAGTTAGCATAATAAATGCTATAAAAAATTCATTCAAATAACCTATATTTTTAGCTTTCTAAAATTTTTATCCTTTTGTAGGTTGCAAGCTCGTATCAGAAGCGTAAATAAGTAATAGTTCATCTTGCAACATAAAATACCTTACATTACTTAGTATCAATTAGCTAACAAAATAAATAATTTTAGAAAATCATCCCACGGGCAGAATCCTCTATCATCGATTTTACATTTTTTTAATTCAAGTACAATGTGTTGTGGTGGCTGTGCTAAGGACAGCTTGTCTCCTCTCCTCAACTGTGAAAAAGTTGGATAAACATATTCCACTTTCAAAAAACTCTCTGTTCCTTGCGACCATTTTTGAAATACAAGTTTCCCGCCAATCGGAAATGGTTCATATTGATCATTCGTAATAAATTCTTTAAAATTCAATGCCCTTAGAATCACGCATAAATTTGAATCATGTCCAACAAGAACTGTGAACTTAGGATTTTCACTGTTCCTAAAAATATTTAATATGTATTTTAACAACGGTTTTCCAATGTCCTGGGCTGCAAAGGAGCGAAAACGTACTTTTTGATTTTGTTTGATAATCCTCGATAGTACCTCCCATTGCTCTTCAGTTGTTATTGTGCCCCATGCAACATTTTCAAGAGGAAATCCTTCATAGAAACCCATTATAAACGCGTCAACAATCTGTGTTCCAATAGCCAAAGGGCCCTTTACATTAGGCTCTTCACCTTCTTCGTAAAATATGCTTGTTTCGTTTATGCTAAGATCGCATAATTTATTTTGTTTGCAAATATCCGAATTCTCTAAATCCAATATTTTGTTCAGCTCCTGGTATGATTCTGTTAGATCTGTCGCAATCAAAGTCTTTTCCATTTCTGTTATAACCTCCTGAACAAAATTTTCTGAATTGTTATGTATTATTGGAAGGAATAATGGGTCAAATATGTTTATATCTTTGTAGTGATCGACGGATATATTGCAAGATCGAAACGCGGCTTCTGCGAACGATTTAGCTGTGTCCATCGTACGAGATAATGTGTTTGAATAAATATGTACCTCCTCTGGCTTCGGACAGCCTTTTATGAAGTCCTTCTCCGCTAGCCACTCCGTGAAGTATTCTGCCATATGACCTTCCATCAGAGCACCTTTTTGTGTCAAAGCAGCATCTGGATCGGTGAATTTTGGCCATGTTTTCGGCGAATAAGCTTCTAGCTTTGTCGTCAAGGGCGTCCTAATATTATGTCTACTTAACACAAGCACTTGTTCTAATTTTAGATCGTTTGATTTGTTACCGTTGCACAAGGCCATTAAACAGAAAACAAACAATAATCGCGCCATATTATAATGCTTATCACAGAATATTTTTTAAAATATATTTAAAAAAAAATTATCAGCACTTTGATTTTCAAGTTTAAACAAAACTAGACTAGTTGGGTTCGCATTGTGACTTATTAAACAAGTTTCATCAACCGGCGATAATGATAAAACAAAAAGGATTTTGTAACACCGAAGCGTAATAATTACTTGTTTGTGTTACTTACGTAAGTAATCTTGTTTACAACATAGTACAAAAAATAAAGTCAAAATAAATCTGTAGGTAATTAGGTAGGTATGTAGGTATTAGGTAACCTCTATTAAGTATGTGAATTAAACCATAACTGCTAATAATTTGAGCATTCATTTGTAAAATGAGCATTCCTGCGAATTTTACATTACAGAAAAATAAACGAATGCTTTTAGGTAACTTTCTGTCGAGCGTTCTGGCGAGCATTCTCATGAAGGGCAGTAAATTTGCATCGACTAGAGCGTTTGAAAAAAAGATTATGAAAATGTTCGAAGCGTTTGGCTCTTCTTGGTTTGGTTCGCTGTTCAGTTCAACAAGTTTAAATATGGCGAATGTTCGATATTCTGTTACAAATGAATGCTCAAGTTTATCAGTATCTTTAGACTTCTATAATATAAGTTATTTAGAACAAAAATTGGTAACGGTTGAGGCTGAGGCAGGATTCATAGGTCCTACCTTTACAATAGATACGCAGCATTTAGCACTCGACACGTGGCGCTCAAAAACTTTACGTGGCCTTTTTTAATAACTATCGCGGCGTATACCTTCTCATAGTTTATTTAAAACTAGCTGTGCCCGCGACTTCGTCCGCGTGGAATGTACTTAATAAAAAAAAATCAGTTTTTTTTTTTAGCCTAAGTTACTCCTTATTACATAAGCTATCTGCCAGTGAAAGTCCCGTCCAAATCGGTCCAGCCGTTCCAGAGATTAGCCAAAACAAACAGACAGACAGACAGACAGACAAAAAATTTAAAAATATATATTTTGGTACTAGCTGTGCCCGCGACTTCGTCCGCGTGGAATGTACTTAATAAAAAAAATCAGTTTATTTTTTTTTGCATTTTTTTTAGCCTAAGTTACTCCTTATTACATAAGCTATCTGCCAGTGAAAGTCCCGTCCAAATCGGTCCAGCCGTTCCAGAGATTAGCCAAAACAAACAGACAGACAGACAGACAGACAGACAGACAAAAAATTTAAAAATATATATTTTGGTATGTGTACCGTATATACATTCATATGCATGTAGTAGAAAGCGGTTATTTTAATATTACAAACAGACACTCCAATTTTATTTATTTGTATGTATAGATTTATCGCGCGATGTCCCGAACCATTATAAACCATGAGTTTACGTGGCTTGTTGTTTGTTCGACGATTGATCATTGCGGACAGTAACACAGTTCCGCGTTCTCGCAAGACTTTGATGCACAACGTTGTTCAACAACATTACGCAACATAGCGTGCAACAATATTGACTAATGGATACTAGAGGGTAGAGTGCCAAGATATTATGAGTATTATGACGTAACAAAAGAATCGGTGTGACTGATACCCAGCCCATTTTGTTTTGTATTCTGTCAGAATGGTTGTTGTAAACAGGATGATAAATGACGACAATAAATAATTGTTCAAGTGAATGCCACGCGTAGACAGACTTATTCTTTCTCTAAAGTCAAGTATTTTATTTATTTATTTATTTATACAGACCTTACACTATCATTACAGGTTGTTGTCATCTAATGCGATAGCGAAGCTAAACTATTTCTAATATATAAAATTAACATATAATACAACAACAAACATAACAGATACAGAAAAAAATGGTAAGTTACAACCAAAAATTATAGATATTTAACCTTTGTAGGCAATTATAAATAAAAGAACCTTTGCGAATTCACTCCTATTGCACGAGAAGATATCGATCCGCTGGTAAACCTCATTTATGACCCGGAAAGTACGCATAAGATGTGTTTTCGCCAGTAGATCGTTCCTGGCCACAGGTACGGCGAGCAGCTGCGGTCGTCGCCGCCTCCAAACGTACTTACCGATCGGGCACGGCGAGGCTCATGTGACACAGAACTCCCGGGTTGTGGGCAACTCCACGCAGAACCTTGACTAAGTATTCAGCGAGCATAAAGTACCGCCGCACCCTGAGTTGATTGTACTGAGCTGTAGTAGGTAGGTATAATAAGTTTGAGGTTATGTGCATCGGCAGAACGGTTTCTAGTTCACCTTAATCAAATGTGCATCCAAAAAGCTTGCACATCGGAGCTCGAGATCTGGCCCTCGATTCTACTAAAGCTAAACCACTGTGGTGTCACAGTCAGCGCAAAAAATTACACTAAATTTTAAACTTTATTTCTATGACTTTAAAGTCCAAAATGAAATGGAAAAGTTTCATAACACTTTTATAAGTCATTTAATTTGAAACTTTAACGGCATCGGTTTAAAGTCTATTATATTTAATGTCGTTTTTTGCAGTCGCTGTGGGCACGTCTGTGGTTTGGCTTTAGTAGGTACGGTGCAAATAAGAATTTAGCTTGGCTTTTACGGAATTGACTGTCATTTGATCTCGGCACCAAACCCTCAGACCCTCCTCGGTTGGCTTGGGTCCCGATAATATACCGGGTGTAAGGAAAACGCTCCTGAAGCTGAAAACCCCTAGTAGTACTCCAGGTACATAACACATTGGCATAAAAATAAAATCAATTTTGACCAAAAAAATTGTTTTTTAGAATTTTTTGAATGAAACGGTAATTTCATAAAAAAAACCACTACAAAAGAGCACGCGCTGGGCGCTAGTTGTTTGTTCTTTTTATGAAATTACCTTTTCATTTAGCTTTACTAATACGATGGAGAGTAAATGATGCAAAATAAAAAATAAAAAATAAAAACGAAAAAAAAATTTTTTTTCTCCAAATCGGTTTTATTTTTATGCCAATGTGTTATGTACCTGGAGTACTACTACGGGTTTTCAGCTTCAGGAGCGTTCCCCTTACACCCAGTATATAACGTATCTATATTTAAAAAAGATCGATATATTCGCAATCGAACGAACTATGTTCTTTCCACTGTGATAGAATGTGATGATATTTGTTTCAGTCAATATGATAAGATAATGTTGATAAATTATTATCTTTGCCAATATAAATTTATAGTTATTACTACATAACGACTAACGAGTGTGTTTACTGGACTCCGGACTCCGAAGCCTCGGATGGGACGGAAACTAAGGCAAGGATGATAATGATGATGACTACCTACATAATCAATATGCCAAATATGCCGAGGCACGACCAGACCAATGCAAATACCCATATTCATGCATACAAATATTTGCACTCAGCGGGGATCGAACTTGCACCTCCTGTGCAGCGGCCGCATTCACTACCGCTTCACCACGGAGGCTGACGCAAGTAAAGTATCAATAAGCCAAAAATAAATTATAATAACCCTTAGACTGTTGTAATTATATGTACTATTTTGTAAATATAGGATTTAACTTTAAAATAAAACTACAACTGGTCATGAAAATTATGTAATTAAAAAAATAAACTATTTCCCTCATAATTTCTAGCATCTTAAAAATATGGTTGTAAAAATGTTTGGAATATTTGACTGATTTTTTATAGCATTTATTATGCTAACTTTTAAGTTCGAAAAACATTGGAAAAATTAAATGCTCAAGTGAGACTCGAACTCACGACCGACTCGAACTCACGACCTTTCCCTTACAGGGGGACTGCTCTTCCAACTGAGCTATTGAGCCACAATGAATGAATGTTGGAATATTTACATACTAATATGTAGTGAATTTTATAAGAAATCTAAATATATAAATATAATAAAAGGTATTCATCATACAAAATCAACGAGATATCTTCGAAAGAATGCATCTGTGTCTCCCCCGTCCCGCAGCCTCAATGACTTAGGGCAGACTAGGCAAAAATGTGCGAAGCATTGCACCTGTCAAGGGCTTAAGTAAGCATTCAGTTCTATATAGTGGTTTGGGCACTGTGTAATGTTGATTTAGTTAGTCAGTCAGTAAGTGAGGAGTGTTCGGACACGTGATATTTATAGTTAACTCAAAAAATGATAACGATACTTGAATGAGATCTTTCACTTTGTACAGCTAAAGGAAGTAAGTTACTTAGAACTAAATCTATAGATATCAATACATACTAAATAGTGAATACTGATGTGAGTAATACATTATTATATTATGGCTGGTTATTACTAATCATTATTAATAATAATCATAATCAGAATCACAGCGTTAAGTCTGGTTGCATCCATTTTATTTTTAATTATTAGAGTATTTTGGAGCCTGGAGTCCGCTCTGTTGCTCCTTCCTTCCAGAATTTACTTTGCCTTAGCATTGGCGTTTAGCTTACCATCAGGCGAGGTGAAGTCAAATTGACGTGTCTTTTTATAAAGAAGAAGAGAGCGCCTCCCCATTCCGGTGGCGAGTCGAGGACACCGTTGTCCTCCCTCCCGAGAAGGGCCAGACCGTAAGGACCGTGCGAAGGATGTGTCAATGACAACCTCACCTCCAGCCTAGCACCACAACCAACAGTCGGCGTGCGGTTTTAGACGGTTCAAGTTCGACATATCCCCCCTTCCAGCTCCGGCAGGGGAGGTATCCGAGGCGATTTCCGCACGAAAAAAAAACCCACTTGCCCAGAGGGGCATGCCTACGTACATCTCTTGTGTTGGATACAGTGTCTTTGGCACAAGATTTGTTTGCGCGACGAGCTAAATTGTGAACGAGCAATCCACCTAACGCAGAGTTGCTCTTTACATTTGTACAGAACAGCACCGGGCGCGATTCAATCAATCAATTAATCTATTGCAGTCCACAGCTGCACTTGGGCCCCTCCCAATGTTGGAAGGCTTTGACCTACTATTTCCATGATGGCCAGACGGGTTAATACAAGGTTTTATTTCAAAACCTTTTTTCGCAGTGATATTCTTTGGATGAGATGGGGTGGTGATACTTGTATTCTTAACTACTCCATCACCACACGCAAGTATTTTCTTTTACTTATGGTAATCCTCTCGGGTACTTACCACCAGACGGTGTTCTGGCGTGGGATCCCAGTTATACTCTAGCAAAGGGAACTCCTAGACACCCCAGAGGTCGTCGTCGGAACTACACATGCTAGGGCGGTCAGTCAGTCCTTGAAAATGTAGGTATAAATAAGGAAATAGAAAGATAACAATAATATTGAACGAAATAACCAAAAAGTTTCTTGCCAGGTCGGAAGGCACCGCATAACAGTTCGCAGGAGTTTTATTAGATTTTTGCCATAAGTGCCACCGTTTCAGGAGCGCATACGACTAAAGATGTTTGCAATTCAACTGACGCGAAGACCGGTCTTGCTAGTACTATAATAGCAACTAAAGGAAAACCAGGTAGAGGCTCAAGTTGTTTACAATTGTGACAGACCACAGACTATAATAATGACACTGAAAAGTCCATTAACTCTCTAAATACTCACCACATTATCACTCGTTATCAAATATTGTCGTAGTCGAATGACTCACCTCATTTCTCTTGTAATAAAATACGATTCTGAAGTAGAACTCAGTTAGTCACTGTTTGGTAACAGCACCGTCGACATGGCAGGTTAGTGATAACGATAAGATATCTTGTGATAACGCCATTACACCTGCAATAGAGAACAATCTAGTTGTTCCATATTTGTGATAGATTTTTCCTCATGTTCTTTTTCAAATTTGCTAATTGTAAATGTTCGGTTTTGTTGTGTTTTGATTATTTTAATTTGTTACGACTGAAATCTTAACTTTTACGTGTTCATGTAAGTACAAAAGGAAAATACGCAATAGTGAAACTGCATCAAATTCTTGAAAATTTTACGTGATTCGAATTACATAAATACTGTGGTGCATAGTTTATTGAAGATGTAAGTTACAGTTTACGAATTTACGATAAAATCAATGATATTAAGTATATATTAATTGTACCTATTGTAGTTACAGATAAGTAAATAGGCCTCTCCCAATTTGCTACTTAGCACTCGACCGTCTTGGACGGATTTCATAACATTTCTTTAAAATTTCTCGAACCAGAATTTTCCTGTAGTAGTATTTAATTTTAATAAGTTTAATGCTTTGTTAATTAACTCTTCTACTATGTTCTCCCAGACCTAATAATACCTATTCAGTAAAATTCAACCATTTGCAATTGTCATGCAAATGAAACGCGCAGCTCGCTTCGGTTATTTGTACAATGCATCAAAGTAAATTTAGCATTGAGAACGACTTGTGAACGGTATATGCACTTAAGTGTACTTACGGTTTTGTTTATTTTTTATTGAATTTTAATCAATGTAAAGGGAATTAAGGCAAAACTGATGGCATCCAAGTTATAAAACTAAACATTGAAAAGCTTTGATAAGTAGTTGATGAAAGTAACCTACGTTCGAAAATCCCTTTAATTAGTTACATATCCTTGGCTGGGCTCGAAAATACTTAGTTTACTATAGAAGCAAACTGGACTAACATAGCATTTCGAACTATCAAGGGTCTTTTCAGGAAAATTACTTTTTTTTCAATGTTGGTTAAGCTATTCCTGCATTCGCGGCAGCAAATGTCATGTCGCGATTTTAAATTTATTTTCCTATTACAATGTATCAATTTTCACGGCAATTATATAACTATAATAATTTATCAAATGACTTCGATAATTACCTACATAAGTTATATCATTAACAGAAATTGGCCTTGAAGTTGATAATGTATCATAGATTATTTTGATATATTATTACTAATCGATCAACTATTTAGCGATTCATTGTTCAAGAACTTGGTATTAATAGATCTACGAGTAAGTAAGGTTTAAAATCCGTGTCCCTATGTGTAAATTGGACAATAATGGAAAACCAAAGACGATATTGAGGCTCCTTGCCAATCTGTTCCATAATTGTACTCGGTGCATGAATTTATGCTACTACAATTTATTGCAAATTTGAAAATGGGGTAATCTTGGCGTCCAACAATTTATGACTGGCGATAACCCTTATTTATGACGTAGGTATAGATCCCGACAATTATGTGCTCTTCCAAACCTTAGGATATAGTATAATTAGATCCTAAAATACTCAGTTCAGTCCACAATACCATGTCACTATGTCCACAATATTTGAAAAGTAAAGAAAAGTCACATATTTGTTCAATTACTATTGTTTGTTCAATAATTCAGACGTATAAAACACTTTACAGTAATAACGTCTTAATAGACGACATTATTAACAATTCGTTATCATTAACAATAAGTGATAAGATATTGAATTTGTCATTAGATAAATAACAGTTTCTCAAAACTTCGAAGAATTTTCAATTAAAAACTGGTTTATAGGAATCGTTTTATCAAATCAGCACGAATCAATCAAATATATTTTCCTATTTATGTCAATAGCAAATGCACTTTGCAAAACAGCATAAAGCACTTACATTAATTCATTAGTTTTATTGTCGAGAGGAGAAATAGTCGGAGACTGTACTTTAAGACCTTTGGATAGAACCGGGACTAACATTAACATTACAGACAGACAGACAGACATTTGAACCACGGAACAAAGAAAAAGAGATTTGAACACTCAGGCACGACCGAAGTAAAGTTGGTACGACGGATAAACTGACGCGTCACCCCTTCATCTGTCAATTTTTGACACGAGCAAATATTTAAAGTTAAACCGTAATTTCCAAATAATAGACGGTAGCTAAAACTATTTGGGGTTACTTTTTTATTTAGCAAACAAAGCCATCTATAATACCACCAAGGATAGTATAATACCACCAAGTAAATAATCAGTTTTATTTCAATATCTATGTATCATCAGCGTTAAAAGAATTAAGTCTTTAAAATATGAAACAACTTTACCTGTCCAGGTCGACCCTATTACGGTTATGGCCATCCACCGCCACCCCCACATGGTTACCCCCCTGGCCCACCGGGTCCACCGGGTCCTGGATACCCTCCACACTTGTACCCTGGAGGGATCATGTACTATCCAGTGCACCCCGCGTATGTCTACCCTTATCCCGTACCACCACCCCCTGGCGATGACGTCATCGTAGTGGATAACGTTGACGAAGGCCCAACATTACCCGGAGAAACTGTCGAGCTACCGTGGAGTAAGTCTGGATTGGGTTTTTAGGAAATAGCACCTTTTCAGCTACTATGGGAATCAATTCATTTCTCATTATCTAATCGGTTCTAAATGTAGTCAATGATTCAGTTTTCGGTCTTTTTTTGGTTATAATTTAAAGTTTTGACGCCCCTGAGTTATTAAATACATGAGTTATGTATTACCGTGACATAAATAATATTACTAATCTTATCCACTTGATATTTTCGATAAAAAGTCATGATAAAGACTGCTTGTAACAATTCCAATGAATTCTTGTAAATGTTTATTGTTAATAAATATGACTACTTCTTACTCATACACTTCATGATGTAGTGTCTTAACGCAGGTAGTTCGAGGAGGTGCTATCTTAAGTATCAGCTTGGGTGTGTCGTACGGCAAAGTTGGGCCAATTCTTTTTATGGTGACTCCCAATCCAGACTTACTTTTTACATATACATCCTTATCAAGAACAGTTTTTCTTTCATGTTTTTGGGTAATCCCGTACAGAGTTTTGGCCGTAACTATATGTCGAGGTATCTGTCATATAGTTTTAAGAATATTTAAGAAATTATTACCATTATTCGATTCAGATTTGCTTTTCGGTTACGCCATCGGGACATTTCATTTTACATACCTCTACAACATTATCTATCTGCCTTGTGGTAGACAAAGTTAAACATAAAAAACATTACCCTCCTCTTCCTTCGGCAGTCGGGTAGATACATATCTGCTTGAAGAAACTGCTTACTGAAATAAGGGTCCTGCCCTTATACCAATTCGGGTTCAAATTTAGTGTAGCTCCGTTTTAATCTAATTTATGCTTCATAAACTTCGACTAACAAAATAACATTAAGTCGTTATAAAAATTTAGTGTAATTATATATACAAAATGTTTTTTTGCGAACTCTTCTTACTTTTTATTTTTTTCAGTAGAAGCTCCTGACAGTTTTTTTTTGTATCAGCAGAATCACTTTGTTAATCTTAAAAGTCACCACCATCATCATACATCTAGAAGGCTATTTTGTGCTTAATAATCATCTTATCATTTTTCAACGAAGCAGTGGGAATTAAAGCTAATTGCTTCAATTCCCACTGCTTCGTTGAATAGTCCTGTTTAATTCTGCATTGCATTGAAAACATCATCACACATCTAGAAAGCTAATTTGGGCTTAATAATCATCTTATTATTATAATTATTCCAACGAAGCAGTTGGAATTAAAGTAATTAAGTCCTGTTTAATTCTGCATTGTATTGAAAACAGAGATTAGCAGAGATAAGGTCTGTAATTTCCACTAAAAAAATAACAAATTTGGAAGGATTTGATTCTGCATTGTATTGAAAACAGAGATTAGCAGAGATAAGGTCTGTAATTTCCACTAAAAAAATAACAAATTTGGAAGGATTGTATCGTACATTTTTATTTGCCGTTTTGGGCAGTTATTTTAGTCTTTTCAGTAAGCCTTAGTGCAGAAATAGTACTTGTTACATGTCTTAAAGTATGATATAATCCGTTGAAATTAGTTTATTCGTGTTAACATTCGAAGATATCAAAGTAACAATAAACAATTTTGAATTTACAGGTACATACCGTTGGGTCCCCGCTTGCTTGAGCCAGCGCAGCATTCCTCCTGGAGCCCTGCGTGTCGGGACTGATGAAGATGGTGCAGAGATCTACGCGGGTCGCGCTCACCATGAGGGAGAAATCATTCCCGCTAAGGTCATCCCCTCGAAGGATGCCTGCTATATCAGCTATGATGGCGTGGAAGTGCTCAAGGATCAGTTTGAGGTAAACACCAGCTTATTTATACTTTAATTTCTTTGCCCTGAATTCTATTCTCATCATTCTGTTGACTTTAAAATATGCCACTTTTACGCTCTAAAAATGTATTGGATGTAAAATATATATGGATGACCTTTTTGTTCCGATGTTAACAAAGGGATCAAAATAATACAAGATGTCATATTTCTAAAGACTAAGGTGTTGGATTTGCAATAAAAAGATCATTAATTCATACTCACCCAGTAGATTATTGACGTGAATCTCACACAAATGCTAATAAACTACTAAGTATTTTATTAATCATAACATTTTTTTTATTAAAAGGAAATGTTAACACAGATTTTTGCAATAGTATTTTCCTCTATTTTACGATGTGCAGCAACTGGAATGGTGGTCAATATCTTCTGGACTTCATCTTAGCTTCTTATCTCCCAGCAGGGTGCACCCAATTAGTGGCCTGAACATATAAAATGTTTTGCATTGTTTACGTTGTAAGAATTTTAAACCAGAAAGCTGTCTACACATCGACCCGGCGGGCAAGGCCAGCGTCCTTAATTCATTCGATTTTGCCGGTAGAATTGCCCGCCGTCCGTGTGTAGACAGCTGATGAGAGGACTCTAGAGGACCAAAGATTGTGATTGTATTGTGTAGTACACACATTTAACAGAATACCTTGTCTATTTCCAGGTGCTAGTTCCCGCGATGTTCTCATGGCAGTTCTCGACAAACGGCCAGGTCCCTCCCGGTGCTGTGGAGGCAGGACTCACGGCTGACGGCGAGAAGCTGTACTTTGGCCGTGTCACGCACGACGGATGCACTACACCTGGCAAGGTAAGATCAATTTTAGTAATTAGTATGCTTATTTGTCGAAAACGCCTATACTACCCTAAGGAGCAAATTATACAGAAAATGCAAGAGATATGCATAAGGTATCATCAAAGCAAAGCCGTACGTGTTAACGCGAGTTTGCTCTACTTTTTTTCTTCATCTTAGCGTTAATCCCAGTTGCATCTGAAGCTTTCAGCTTGGAGTCTGGGGTCCGATTTACGAGTCTAACTGCGGATTTGGCTAAACTCCAATATTTTCTGTGAAGCGATTGCTATCTGACCTCCACAACCCAAAGGCTATACCAAAGCATTGCAGCTAGACCAGATGTTGGATTGATGAGGGCTCCAACTACCCGTAACGACTGCCATAGATGTTCGTATGGCTCTTAACTTGCTCTTCGAGGCACGACCAGAGCTACCTCTAAAAGCTATAGCCGTCTGACGTCCTAACCCTGGAGAGGAAAAGTCTAAAGATTTGGGCCTCGTAGATCTTAGAGGGGTTCCATACACCGTGTTATGGAAATGAAAAATGTATGGAGTATGTATTGTTGTATTAGAAGAAAACATAATAGAACAATCATTGACTTCCGTGGATTGTATATATTACATAAAGAAAAGCCAACGAGACTAGACAAAAAAGGTAAACAAAGCGACCATTACTGAGTTACGTTGCGATAACTAGCGATTATTTTCTCTGTCCTAGTCGCACACGTCATAAGTACACGACAATAGCCGAACGACAGCTGTCGTTGCGTGTTTCGTAGTACAGGAAAGCTGTCAGCACAGCGGTTCTTAACTGTCAGAGCCGCCATCTTATGAGCAATTTCATTCCTGTCTGGAATGCGCTTGAAGTGATAAATGTTTGGAACCGCTGAAACTTTGTTTACCTTTTTTCTCTCGCTTCGTTGACTTTACTTTAGGTAAATAGAAGTTATTGGACACTATTGATTGACAGTGCCAAGAAGTTCATTTGAACCTTTCTCCATTTCAGATTCATCCAAGCCACGGTTCTTGCTACTATCCCTTCTCCGGAGAAGAGAGGAGTAGCACTGAATACGAAGTCCTTGTTCTCTTCTAAATTGTTTCCAAACTATTGATTCTTAAAAAAAATCGTTTATATGTTTACCTGTTTTTGTGTAAGTAATGAAATAGAAGTTTAATAATTACACAGTAACACACATTTTCTATCACGTTGTTTTTGTTAATTTTAAATATGCTAGGTCAGTGCCAGAGTTAAAATAAAATTAATTTTGTACAAAGAAAATTATATCTACTTGTTGTTTTTTATTTAACCTTACTGTATATTTCTTTCTTCTCTTTGAATGGTTTCGGCAACCAAAAGAATCGCTGCAATTTCGGCAATTTCAAGTAAAATTGACCCCAACGCAAAGTCCCCTAGCTTGCGTTGGGCCCGAAGGTGATACCCTGTTGTACGTCCAAGCATAGAACTGTACGATCACTGATCCGCATCTACTAGCCACAAAACAGCCACAAGATTATACCATGCCAGCCCCTCTAGACAAGTACAGAATATGAGATAAGTAACAGAATATGAGTTAAAGAATATGAGATTTGACGTATGTGACAGTTGTCAACAAATGTCATAAACGTCAAATCCCATACATTCGACATTCTATTCTACGATACGCCTGTGAGTCGCCACTTGTAATAGAGGAGCAGGATTTTTTTTTATTGTACGAATAGGGCAAAGTGGTACTAACCGATTACCGTGAGATTAATAACAGCGTTCATGGTGGATTAAGTACCAATTAACTGGATAGTGAAATGGATGCAGTTCTAGTAGTCTGTGAATAAAGCATTTTATTGTGTGCTAGATAAATTTTAAGCCGCATGGTTCCCGGCAGAGAAATATTTGGGCACCCCATCTCCTCCCATGCGGTGTCTACAAGGCGACTAAGAGATAGGGCTGTTTGACATCAGACAGATATATACAGCCTAGACTCAGCCTCAGATATAGACTCGAGTCAACAATAGTGCCCGGAATATTAAGGCAATAGGCTCACCCCCTATTACGTGGGACTACAATTATTGGTGAAATGTGGGTTTTGGCACAGTTTAGATGCCGGGGTGCGAGAGATATGCTTTTGGCAATCTCAACTCCGGCAACCAAAGACCCAAGACGGCGTGCGTTTTAGTCGGTTCGAGTCCGACATAACCGCCTTCACCGGCTCCGTGGGGGTGGTATCCGTGGGGATTTTTCGCACAATAAAAAAAAAAGGCACAGTTTAGATAGTAAAATCATTTGGTAATAATATATTAATTTGGCGAATACCCCCATACATTTTGCCTTTCACCTGAACATTACTACCCACATTATCAAAAAAAAAAATCTTTCGCCAAAATAATACTTCCTGATAATTTTGCTTTTGAAACTGTGCCCAAATTTCCCAGTAGGCATAGGTATGTATGCAGATAAATTTTCTCTGATTGAAAAATCTAAGATATGTCTCGTATTGGACACAAACCTCCGATTTAAGTAAGTATGTGTTTGTGTTTATAAACTAAACTATGCTTTACAATTATTTTATCGAATCGGATTATTTTCTGGACTGCACTTCAGCTTTGTTGCCATCTGGCGGGGTGCAGTCAATTGACGGACCAAATAAAAAAAAATGAGTTCTGAAAAGTAAACTGTTAGAAATATACCTAAGGATAAACACAAAGACTCATACATATACTGCTGCTGTGAACAAAGTTATAGGCGTCAACAAAATATATGACAAGTATGTTGAAAAATTTTAATTCTATTGAAATTTAATAATTCCCTAGTGTGAAGTTTAAGTAGGACTTAGTCACTCGAGAGGGTACAAAAGTTTTTGTAACGGTCACTAGGATGTACTTAGGTACGGAGATGCACCTTAGGACGCTGCAGGTTCACGTGAAGGAAAGGTCATATAGGCCATAATATCAGTTATGTTCTAAATTGGGGTCACGACAACACGTGTTATGAGTCAGCAATGCACCCTATAGGTACATCCCAGCACTAGCCTAGGTGCTCTTCGTGGACAATGTTGTAAAAATAAATCAGTATCCACGAATAGCATCTGCCTAAAACCTTGATAGGTGCTCTTCGTAGACATGTCTAGGTGCTTCTCGCACAGGTGCTATTCAGCTGGGTACTCTAACTACACCGTGTTTTGCACCTCCTAAGTACAGTCAGCATCAGAAACATGTTGACCACCAAAGCACTCAAAATGATCTGAATACGAAAATTTGAAATTGTTGTAGGCATCCAGGTCAAACCATCTTTGCAATCAGTTTTTCGTTATTGTAATTTAGTAGTGTTCATAGTCATAAGTACAAAAACGGCGATCAATGGTTTTTTTTTTTTAACCGTGGGGGAAAATCCTTCATGGATGTTATGCCGGACTCCTACCGACTAAAAACCCCCACGGTAACGCCCAGAAGCCTATGGATGGGAGCCCCGGGTAAGCCCTCGGAAGGATGTCCCAGGACTCCCATCAGACCTACGGCTACAATTGCGGCCTCGTCTTGGGGGTGGTTCGGGTGCTATCCCGCGTCTATGGGGGGGTTTTCAGGTGTTATCCCGCTTCTTAGGGGGGGGGGGGGGGGACGTGAATCCCTCACATCACGCTGCCGGCGGCGATCAATGGTATCTAATCAAGTACACGGTCAAAGATTTAATCACACTTTGAGATTTCTAATGCGTATCAACCTGTAATGGTGAAAATGAAAAAATAGTTCAAATACACCCATATCCATACTTCCATACTAATATTATAAATGCGAAAGTAACTCTGTATGTCTGTCTGTATGTTACGCTTTTACGCCTAAACCACTGAACGGATTTTGATGAAATTTGGTATAGGGGTAGATTAGAAGCGTCGGTAGCTTAGTGGTTAAGGAGTCGGCCTTACGACCGAGAGGTCCCGGGTTCGATCCTGGCCATTAGGTACACTACCGACGTGATACCGGGAAGTTGATACCTATTTTCAGTTCGAAAAACATTGGAAAAAATGAAATGCTCAAGTGAGACTCGAACTCACGACCTTTCGCTTACAGGGCGACTGCTCTGCCAACTGAGCTATTGAGCACCACTTGAATCATTCCAAATTTTTCCTTCTCTTTATATCCGTCTATAAGGGCGACGGTGCAGCCATCTACCAACATTCTTACGAACTGTTGGAAACAATGAATGATTTTTCAACCATTTTTATACATTGAATTTTGATGACTGCGCCCAAATATTTGAATGAATTTTTATAGCATTTATTATGCTAACTGTTAAGTTCGAAAAACATTGGAAAAAATGAAATGCTCAAGTGAGACTCGAACTCACGACCTTTCGCTTACAGGGCGACTGCTCTGCCAACTGAGCTATTGAGCACCACTTGAATCATTCCAAATTTTCCTTCTCTTTATATCCGTCTATAAGGGCATAATAAATGCTATAAAAATTCATTCAAACCTATTTTCAGATTAGACCATGAGAAAGGACATAGGCTATGTTTGGTCGCGATAACCGACATCCAACGCGGGTGGAGCCGCAGGCAAAAGCTAGTAATAAATAAAGACGTGCAAACTAACGTCACAAAGTGATATACTTGATATTGTCTTTATAAAGTAAATATTATTTAGATGTAAATATAATATGAGGTATTATTGTATTATAAGTATTATTGTTCACTCTTAATTATTTACACGATACAACAACATTAATTAACACGTACCTATTTATTTTTACTTAAGTATTCGTACTTTTTCTCACAAGTGGAAGTTAATAGTTTTTAGTTTACGACATACGACTCAAGCACCTGTCACGAATAAAAAAATACTAAAGTCAGACCAAAAATAAAAGAGATGGCTCTATAAATAAGAAAAAGATACAAAATGTGTTTAAATGAAGATGTCAACATTATTCTGCCCATATCATACTTCAGATAGGTACGATTTGATTGGCGTGTTGTATATGTATAAAATTGGAATTTTGGTATTCACAATTATTTTGAGTACTTTTGTGGTCAACATTTTTCTGATGCTGAGTGTACCTAACTTTTAGTGAATGGAACTAAAATTCATTCTTTTGCAGTTTGAACCCCCAAATCTCCCCTCTCTCTCATCTAGAACCATACCACAGTAAGCTATGCTATCGAATCACTGTATAGCTCGATTCATATATCTTGGACCTAAAACGTGATCTACACGCGCAGTACATGATTCTTGGATGTATTTTGAGGGTTAGCACGGAGTGCTACTGCGGTGGACGAGCTCAAATTCATTAATTATAGATTACTAGCTTTAGCTCGCGGCTTCACCCGCGTGGATGTCGGTTATCGCACAAAACATTTCTCAAAAGACGTAGTAGGTGTACGAATATATAGGTGTACGAACCTTCATGCTTCTAACTTTGAAAATGACGAACTTTCCATACAAAAGTTTATCACCTATTTTACCCTCTTAGTAGTAAAATTTTGAAAGACGTGAATACACAGGTTTATAAAATGTTTTGCATCCAGCTCTGAAAATGAAGGACTTTCATACAAACTTTCATCCCTTATTTTATTCCTTTAGTAGCAGAATTTCCAAAAATCCTTTCTTAGAAGATGCCTACGTCGTAACATCTATCTGCAAAATGCCAGCCCGGTCTGTCCAGTGGTTTGGGCTGTGCGTTTATAGATCACTATCACTATGTCAGTCAGTCAGTCAGTCGCCTTAGAGTTATATATGTACCTACATATATTTAGATACAAAACAGCCGCGGGCGCCAGGGGCCTTTATATTTTGCGATGTAGGTAGGTACTATACCTACCTACAATGCATGTTTACTAATAACGACTCCATTCAAAATACAGGTCCCGATATGACTAGGTCAACACTGCAGACCACCCAATATTTTGTCTTTTTACCCGACGACCCGACGACGGAACGGAGACGGTATATGCGTTTAGGGTGAGAGGATGTTTGTGTGTTTGTTTGTGCAAATCCATTTTGCCATTTTCTCCGAAACTACCAATCCAATTTTGATGCAGTTTTCAGTTATGGTCAGGCTTTAATTGGAGCATGTTCTTAGATAGGTGTTACAATGACAACTCAACAGGGGACGCTACAGGAAGCATTTATAATGCAAATCAATGTTGCCAATTTTCTCGAAAAATACTATTCCGATATTTATGCAGTTTTCAATTATTGGTTTAGGTTTGATTGGTGCATGATCTTAGATAGGTGTTACGGTGACAACCCTCTAGGGGGCGCTACAGTAAAAAAATAGAATTATTTTTTAACGACGTGGGTCTTTTCAAAATTTTAAATTTTGCTTTTTATCCTTGCAGACAACAGTGATAAAGACAAAGGCTCTTTTGTGTTCGTTGAAATGGATATCCTTTGGCCTTCACCGGGCTGACCGGGCACAGTGACGCACTACTGCATTGTTACATTCTTCTAAGCGGAACGGAACCGAGACCCAACTCAAAAAAAAACATACATTACTTAAATTACTACCTACGAGTACAAATTAAACTTGAGGATGTTTTAACAATCTTTTTAAACATTTCCAGTGGCTTTTGCAAGACATTATAGGTACCTTTTTTTTATCCCTGCGGAAATCCCCTCGGATACCTCCCCTACCGGAGCCGGAAGGGGAGGTTATGTCGGACTCGAACCGACTTAAACCGCACGCCGACTGTGGGTCGTGGTGCTAGGCCGGAGGTGAGGTTGTCATCGACGTATCCCTCGCACCCCGGCTGACCCAGGGCCATCCCTTTCGGTCTGGCCCTCCTCAGGAGGACGCCGGGTACAAACTGACAACATGTTAAAATGTATAAAGTATCGGAGAGCACGAGTGTCAAAGCCGTCAAAGTGTTGTAACGATCAAATGTAGGAATGCAGTGATGCTAGAAATTACAAGTGTAATATTGCATGAGTGTCAAAATGCACAAAATGTAATAATGAATAAATGATAAAATGTTTACATCAAATAGATAATTGATATAAAATCTCTTTAGTGCATATCTATTTGAACAGTATAACATGCACTTTAATGTAGAAGAATACTTAGATTTTGCTATGTCAATGTAATTATATAAGTGGATTTTAATTTGAATTTAGTGTTAAGACAACAATAAATACATTAATAAAATTGTAAGTTTTGTGGATTTTATTTGAATTTAGTGTTAAGATAAGAAAAGTACATACTGTCAATTGAACATTTCAGCAACTTTATATTTTGACCATTGCTCATTTGGTCATAAATACATGTTGTCGATTGAACATTTTAGCATTTGTACATTCTGACATCAGGGTATTTTGTCATTAATAGATTGTACATTTTGACACTCGTGCTATCTGATACTTTATACATTTTAACATGTTGTCAGTTTGTACCCGGCGTCCTCAGGAGGGGGACAACGGTGTCATTATAGGTACCTAACTATATATCTCGGGTATTTGATACCTAATATACAAGGTGATTTTATAGTGGTCTCGGAAAAAAAGAATTTGACCACAGTTTCGATAGCAAAATCATCTGGAAGTATTAATTTGGCGAAAGATTTTTTTTTTTGATATGAATGTTCAGGTGAAAGGAAAAATGTATGGGGTTGTAATTTTTTTTTAATTTCCAGATCAAATTCAATTCTTTTTTCCCGCAACGACTGTAAAATCGCCTTATGAACTTTTGGAACGACCACACTAATAACCTAACAAATAACAATTGTCCTTTTCATTTCGTGTGGAAATTCCCTCGGATACCTCCCCCGCCCGAGCCGGAAGGGGAGAATATTTTGGACTTGAACCGACTAAAACCACACGCCAACTGTGGGTCGTGGTGCTAGGCCGGAGATGAGGTTGTCTTCGACATAAATACCAATTGTCCTAGCATGGAAGTCATTAAATTCCTTGCGATTCAAGAAGCCTCCTAGTCAGCCTAAAGGTTTGGACAACAATTGTCAATCCAAACAGTTTGATCATTGATTTACTAGTTGGACAGGACAGGAAGAATAAACCAGAATAAGCTGTTTTATCGAAACTTTCGAGGTAAGTACACTTAGTACTATAGCTATCCGGATATTTACCATGTAGGTATTGTTTCGAGTGTCCGGTGTCCGAGTGGTGTTCCTCCGTACACATAGTGCTTGTAACAATACATGGTTAATATCCCGATATCTATCTAATATATATAAAATTACTTATCCCGACTGACTGACTGATTCAACAACGCAGAGTCTAACCCGCTGGACCTACAAACTTGACATTTTGACAGTAGATGCATTTTATGATGAAGCATCACAAAGAAAGGATTTTTGGAAATTCTGCTACCAAAGGGGTAAAATAAGGAAGTTTGTATGAAAGTCTGTTATTTTCAGGCCTATATGCATTATATTTCATAAAACGGTGTCTTTTAAGAAGTAAGAACACGTGTATTAGCGTTTTTAGGGTAAAATAGGTGATAAACGTTTGTATGGAAAATTTGTCATTTAGGTCACACCAAATATGCAACACGAAATGTTCCCGGGCGAAGCAAGGACGAGTCAGCTAGTCTCTAAGTCAGAGACCATGGTAGTTTAAATAAGTAAACTTAGATAATAAGAATTTCCCGTTTAATCGTATTAGGCTACAGTAATGAACAACTATCACTAACAATCACGCCCACACAGCTAATCGGATACAACATAGGTGACAGACCCACTTGACAGCAAATCCAATTTGTGCACAGTTCCGCACCGCTCAAGTTGAACTTGGCCATTAGGAGAGACATAAAGCCTTGGATGAACATAACGTCGCGTCATACGACTTTATATTAGGCGGACCACACACTGCGGCCCTTTTTCTTCTCTTTTACGTATGGAAACACCCTCAGTCGTCAGAGTTGAATTCATACTTCCATACTAATATAAATGTGAAAGTAACTCTGGCTGTCTGTCTGTTAAGCTTTCACGCCTAAACCACTGAACCGATATTGATAAAAATTGGTATAGGGGTAGATTAGACCTTGAGAAAGGACATAGGCTATGTTTGGTCGCGATAACCGACATACACGCGGGCGAAGCCGCGGGCAAAAGCTAGTCTACCATAACTGCACGGCGTGTCTCGCATTAGCCATGTCGTATGAGGGGCCTGGTGTAAAAGAAAATTCTAGAGGCATTGGTGGTCCAAACGTGTTGTAAATCTGATTCCCCTCAACACACTGCGGCCTACGACTTTCAGAAATTTTAATCAATCACTTTGGGCGCCGAGGCTCATATTTCTAACCATTCTCCTCCTCTTTCACTTATTTGGTTAATATTGAGAACTACCTCCTGGTTAAATGATTTGTTGGAAACTTAACTTAATGGCAACTTGAAATGTTGGGAGCATTCGAATGATCTACCAAGTTACAGAGGTATGCTCATAGACAACACAAGTAACGGCAGCAACATGAATCCTTAAGGCCTTTGCATACGTTACGGGTTTTTTGCACGAACGAAACGGGCTCGTGGTACGTGCAGGGTGGGAAAAATCTCGTAGCCGACAATGTTTAAGTTTAAAGATAATTCTATTTTTTTTTTAATAAAGGACACATCAATTTGACTTCACCTCGCCTGATGGTAAGCTAAAGGCAAAGTCTCGGAAAGAGGGTCACCATCGTAAACTTGCACCATGTTAACAGTGGTGGCACTCAGCTTGACGGCCTCATCAGATGCCTTTTCACGCCCCGCTTAAAGGACCAGGGACTGCAGTAAATTAAAATTAATCTTTCCTTGTTCACAACAAAATTCTTTGACACAAAATTAGTTCACAACATTAGATCCGAATCATTATTATGGTTCGTATTCATTTAGCCATGTGCCCGCCCAGTCCCGTTCCGTCTATGCAAAAGCCCGTCACGTATGCAACGGCCTATAACCACCCTAGCAGATTACAGTTGCCCTGTATGCAGATAGCCTAATACAATGGACGAAGACTTACAATAGTTGAACAATAAATAAGTGCGCAAGCGCAACACGGTTTTCCCTAAGCGGATAAGTCATTGTGCCATCATAATCACACCGCGACGGACGTGTCTTACGTTTGACAGTTAACCGATAAAGGTTGTTCGTATTATAAAAAATAGTTCCTAGTTTGAATTGCTTGTTTTTTATTCGATTTGAAGATTAACCTGACCATGAAAGCTGTTATCGGTCTTGTGATAATCGGTGAGTACTTTTTTATTTTTTAATCTCAGGTTTAGGAAGTGGGTTTGATTTCTTGCGTGAAAGAATTTTTTTCTTCCGTTACATAGGTACATATAGTACCTATTTATATATTATGTGTACCTGGAATTTCCTGCCAGCTCACGTGTTTCCTTCTTCCTACAGTCCCGGGTCCTTTAAGCGGGGCGTGAAAAGGCATCTAATGAGGCCGTCAAGCTGAGTGCCACCACTGTTAACATGGTAAATGTTTACGATGGTGACCCTCTTTCCGAGACTTTGCCTTTAGCTTAACATCAGGCGAGGTGAAGTCAAATTGACGTGTCCTGTATTAAAAAAAAAAAGTCGTCGTATTTGATGGCCTAAGCCAATCTTATTTGTAAGCCGGTACTTCTGGTTATGGAGTGATAAGACTCTGATGCAGACTTCTTGGAATTAAGGGATCAGACGATAGTCTCTCCCGTGAAAAACAAAATGAGCAAAATTATGAGGAAGTGTAGGAAAGTGTAAGTGAGTGCACCAAAGTGCAAACTTTACACTTTTTCTTCAGCTTTCAGCTTGGAGTCTGGGGTACGCTTTACCAGACTAAGTGCGGATTTGGCTAAACTTCGATATTTTCTGTGAAGCGATTGCCATCTGACCTCCACAACCTACAGGCCATATCGAAGCATAGCAGCTAGACCAGTTGTTGAACTTCTTAGGGCTCCAACTACCCGTAACGACTGCCATAGATGTTCGTATGGCAACCAGGACCGACGGCTTAACGTGCTCTCCGAGGCACGACCAGACTAATGCAAATACCCATATTCACGCATATAAATATTTGCATTGAGCGGGGATCGAACCCGCGCCTCTTGCGTAGCGGCCGCGTTCACTACCGCTACGCCACGGAGGCTGTCCTGAAACTATAAATGAGTAACATAGTTAAACATACTCCTGAAGGAGTAGGCAGAGGTAGACTATAGCCCACAGTTCAGTTCACCAGTAGGATTCAGCAACGGGTGCGAGCACATTGCCATGAGGAGATAAATACAAAAATAAACCAAATAGTGAATTGAGAACCCCTGAGTCCAAAATGCATGCATTAGATGCAACAACTTCAAATGAAAATAGAAGAAGAATGTTGTAGCAGAATTATGCATCTATCTATTGTGTAATGTCTATTATTTACTTATCATTTTAACAAAGCGGACAAGGTTTGCATATAAAATACAAACTCAAGGTGCAAACTATATATATACATGACGTAACTAGCTTTTGCCCGCGGGTCCACCCGCGTGGATGTCGGTTCCCGGCAATTGTTCGAATTTTTCTCTACGTACAAACCTTCCCTGGACTTCCACGAATAATTTAATATTAGCCAAATCGGTAAAGGCGTTGTTGAGTTATAACATTACAACGAAAAGTGGCATTGATTTTTATATACCTACTCGTTAGATAAAGTAAAATTGAAACGAATTATTGAAACATTCAAAAGCCTAGCTGCAAGAAAAAGTTTTTGGTCCTTTCAAATGACTTTTTTTTCGTGCGGAAACCCCCTCGGATACCTCCCCCACTGGAGCCGAAAGGAGGTTATGTCGAAGTCGAACCGACTAAAACAGCACGCCGACTGAGGGTCGTGGTGCTAGGCCGGAGGTGAGGTTGTCATCGACATATCCCTCGCACCTCGGCTGACCCAGGGCCATCCCTTATGGTCTGGCCCTCCTCGGGAGTCCTTTCAAATGACAGTCACTCCCCTAATAGCCAAGAATTCAAATCTAGAGAAGGAATAAACAAGCTGATCCCAGTCTCCAAAATACAAGTATGGCATGCAAGAACTGTGGCTGTGATGATGATGTGCAAGTCTAGGCTATAATCCATCTCTGTGTCAAATTTCATCCGAATTCATTCAGCCGTTCTGGCCGGATTGCGTAACAAACATCGCTCGTCACATGCATTCATATTATGGCCTTTATCATAGTAGTAAAGTCATCACGATCTTAGGCCGGTATTCTAGAATGACACTCAGCCTGAATCTCGATTTATCTGACGACAGATTGTACAGGCCATATATCAAATCTGTCAATCTGTCTATACGATCTATCATCAGATAAATCCTGATTCAGGCTGAGTGTCATTCTAGAATACGGGCCTTAAGTGTAGTTCCTGGTTGCGTTCGAGGTCTTCAATTCGAAACCGCGTTCCAATTAGGTATCTACTACTTCTCCTCTTAGTTAGACTTAAGTATACAGCTTGTGAGGATTTTAGCATGACCTCTCAACCCTCAAATGAGAGCCTGTGTCAGAGGCTCGTCCATCAATAAGCAGGTGCAGTTTTAATTGGCTTGGAAGGTTTTGGTGTGCCACCATACACTCCAGAACACATGAACAACTTCAAAAATACCTTCACTTATCAATTTTACGTTCTATTTTCCGTTGCAGCCCTAGCTGGCGTATCAACAGATATGGCTGGTGAGTGTAACATGGCTGCTTTCTATCTGGAGCTGGGCTGCGAGCCAGACTCCACGTCGGAAGATTTCTGTCCCAATAAGTTCAAATGTCCGGAGCTACATCCAGATCCGACCAAATGCTACTACAAGTGAGTAAATAAGTAGGATTAACAGTTATGTTATTCTATTGGGTGGTCTTCACAAGATAGAGGTGCCATTGACCTAATTCAGGGCTTCGATTCTACTAAAGCAAAACTTTCTCTATTTTGCCATTTTCTCTATTATTACAAGTCCATTATTTACATTTAATTCATCACGAATGTTTGCTATCAGTGCCATTATATCACTCAGGATATGAGGTCAAGTATATTTGTTTTAACGACGTATTTGTTCAACAATCTTCTATTATTATAAACGTTTGTTTAGTGCGTTCAGTATTTTTTATAACTCCCTTCACTTTTTGGTTTCTTTTTCACTTTTTTATGAGCGATGATTCGTATCATCATGATCATGACTGAATGCCTCATGACCTGAGTAGCCAGACTTACGGGATACGGGACCAACTCGTAGAGATCCTTTTTTATTCCAAAAAAGCATTTCGGACATATCATCAATGCCATCATCACAGCGTCAATCCATAGCTTGCTTGGGGCCCAGGATCGGGTCTCATAGTTTTTCCCATGAAGATATGTCTTGGTTTTTAAGGTAACTACTGCCGACCACAGAAAGCCAAAACATTTGAGCATTATAACTATAGCAAATTTTACATAAAGGAAATATCTCCTTTGAGTGAAAATTCCAATACATTTAGAACACTCTCATATTACATTCCACCCTGTTATCAATGCGCGCGCCGTACCTACCTACAGTTAATTAATTGTCACACATATAAATACAAAAAGTAATTCCAAAACAGACTCCAAATTAATATACAACAAAAAAAACAATGTTATCTAACCATATTGCAGTATTCGCAAAATTACGTAATACTTAAGTCAACGTCCCACTGGTGACCTCGTTAGTTACCGAGAACATCGAATATAACTTCGACTGGATGTACAAAAAAGTCGAGTGACCTCTTGACGTGACCTTCGGGAAATATTGTGACCTTAGATGAAAATTATGCTGATAAATGTAATGTATTACTAAACAGTGTTAATAGGAAAATAAATCACCAGTCAGTTATTGAATATTTTTTTGTATTGAAATAAAATCACTTTATACGGATTCTATCGCGATATATTTGTTATTATTACTTTTTAACCCGACGTTTCGGTTGCTTTGCAGCAGCCATTTTCGCGGTGTGACTCACGATGGTAGTTGTCACATAGTTTGAAGTGTAAGTTATCTCAAAATACCCGAATCATGGTGAATTATTGGTGTTCGTATTTACGCAGAAATTTGCTGGATTTTGCTGCTTACTGGGTTTGATTAAGTGGATGACTGGGTCCCAAGCTGGTGGTACGGTCCATCCATCTTCTCTATTCAAATTTGGGTGTTTTTTAATTTCAATAGCCTCGCGGATCGTTCTAGGAATATATCGGTGTTCTTTGGCGAGTATCTATGGTTTATCAAACCTTAGGTAATGGTTGGTGCCTTTTTGCGCGTGTTCACATACAGCTGACTTTGTTGAGCGTTGGTGTTTTATGTCAGCTATGTGTTCTTTGACCCGAGTGCCAATGCTTCGCTTGGTTTGACCAATATATGAGAGCCCACAGTCACAGTCTATTTTGTAGACCCCTGCATCTTGTAGAGGTAGTTGGCACTTGACAGATGGTAAAAATTGACTTATCTTCGTTGGCGGCTTGTAGTATGTGTGCTTCAAGATGTAGCCAATCTTGTCAGTGACCCCTCGTACATATGGTAGTACAGCAGGCTGGCGTTCGACCGTGGCTGGTTTTTCTCGGGATCTGTGACTCAGGCGCGGTGGTTTGAGTTTGTTGTCTTGCAGTACTTGCTTGACATGTTGAAGCTCAGCGTTCAGGTTACGTCAGCAGCCGAAACGTCGGGTTAAAAAGTAATAATAACAGATATATCGCGATAGAATCCGTAAAAAGTGGTTTTATTTCAATGAGTGACATTCGCGTAAACTTCAGAAAATATCATATTTTTTTGTAGCTACTATTATAATTGCGAGAGACGGATATGAAGCCATGTAGTTCCGGGCAGAGTAGAATTTGGACCACCCCACCTCTTGCCATGAGGTGTCGTACAAGGCGACTAAGGGATAGGGCTGTTTAACATCAGACAGATATATGTATATGCAGCCCAAACTCAGCTTCAGAGTCAGGGCTCGAGTCAACAATAGTGCCCGGTAAAGCCCCTGTTACGTGGGACCGAATACATTGATTTGTGAAATGTGCCTTTGCCTAAACCTCCGGCGATAAAGGCGTGATAATATGTATGTATTCTAGAGGGTTTTTACTTTGTACCCCTACCAACACCCTCGAGCCCCAAGTCAACTTCACCTGTTAATCATCGCACCTACTGATTGACAGAATAGACTCTGACCGCAGACCTCCCTCTCGGGGTTGGGAGGTCAGACGGCAGTTGCTCTAGTAAAAGTAACCAGCCAAGCTTCGGTAGCTTAGTGGTTAAGGAGTCGGCCTTACGATCGAGAGGTCCCGGGTTCGATCCGGGCCATTACACTACCGACGTGAACCCACTCCTAGCACAAGCAATTTAGCTTAGTTGGAGGGGTTACAGGGAATATTAGTAAATACGGTTCTAACATTCTTTAAAAAAAAAAAAAAAAACACTGTTAGGAAAACCTGCACCAGTTTCATCATCAATCAGCAGGTATACTGGCTTATAAATGTGGTTAGCTTATTGTACTCTGAAAGTCTAGGTAGGAACGCAAAAGAACTCTCTTAATTAGACGTAAGTACAAAGTAAATACGTTTGTGAATAAACCACAAAAATGTCCGCTGAGTTTCCTTAGGGTGGAGCCACGTTTGTAATCCGCTGGTGCATTCCATCCAAAAAATAGCCTAGTAGTTGTAAAGAAAAGAAAGAAAATACCTACGTTGACTTTGAAGTAACTGCATGTTAAATAGTGGTTTGATGATCTGTGCAAAATAGATGCAGATTGAGTCTGCCATTTTGTGATGGGGACTCGATATTTTCTAATTGTACTCTTCGTCTTTATTCTTTACCACTTAAAACACCCACCATATTTCTTCTTTCAGAGGCCAGAGTTACGAACACAAAGCAGCCATCTCACAGACTCGCGTCGCCAACCCCTGCTCGCAAGCTTGCAGCTGCAGTGTGTACAACGGTGAGCCACAGTTCCTGTGCGCGGCTGTGGACTGCTATGAGACCTTCGACAGCGATATGAACGAGCAATGTATCTACACTTACGAATTAGACTCGTGCTGCAGTACTGGATCTGTTTGTGGTAAGTTGTTTAGAAATATAAGGCGAGAATAAGATAGTCATTAAATATCCGAATAACTACCTCCGTCCTCCATGAGCATGGGTGACAAGTGGAGTCACCTGCCAGCAGAAGCAGGCTGGAGCGGCGGCGTAAGTACGTCTCCCCATATCCGGATAGCAAAATCCCGGGAGCAAAATGATTTCGCATTGGTTCCAACACCCGAGGTGGGTTAGGAGCCATGGGTGGGCCGAAGCGCGAGAGATGATGTTTCTGGCTATAGGTATCACTTCTGGCAACTGAAGACCCGAAGACGGCGTGCGATTCGAATTCGACATAATGTACTTATCCATCGGACCCGACAGTCATGTTGCTATTCGGTTATTTTGGGATTCAGTCCATTTGGGATTTTATCATTTCGGGATTAGGTTTATTCGAAAATCAGGCAATTTGGTTCTATGACGATTTGGGCTTCAGACGTTTTGGCATGACGACGATTTGAATTTCAGGCGTATTGACGTCTCAGGCATTTTGGGAATAAGTTGTACACGACAATAAATAAACCGTACTACAAATAAACAAAATAGGAACGAATCGCATTTGCACATAAGTAAAAAATATTGTCAATACAATATTGACAGAATTGCAAAGGTTGCAATATATCATCATCATCAATTAGCCCACCGCAGTCCACGGCTGGATATATATCGGGTGTCTACCTGTCTCAAGGTATTGACCTTGTTAAAATAAAAGAGATTAGTCAGAAGTTGGAAATACCTGTTACGGTTCTTGCTATTCATTAATTCATTTAAAATGCCGGAAATCTTTATCATCCGTATAGCGATTTGCCAGTTGCATTCAAAGTTTGTTGATTAGACTCCGGAGTTGGCTTGCTTTTAATTGTTGTTTTAATCTATTTATTGTTAGTACTACTACTGCTGTTAGTTAGTGCTTTTGCCCGCGGCCCTGCCCGCGTGGATGTCGGTTATCTCAACCAAACATAGCCTATGTCCTTTCTCATGGTCTACTCTTCCCCTATACCAAATTTCATCAAAATTGGTTCAGTGGTTTAGGCGTGAAACCGTAACATACAGACAGACAGACATAATTACTTTCGCATTTATAATATTAGTAATGGATCTTGCTGTATAAATTCCCAAATCCAAAAAGAAATCATGTGCTAGGTCCTCTGATGTTAAGCAGGTATACCGATTTTGGCAGGGCCCAGATGTAAATTTCCGGAAAAAAATGTATTGGCATACCTACATCTATTTCGAAAGTGTTTTAAGGTGAGATGACCTCTCACCCATCCTAAGGCCGACCTAGCTAGTGTTGCTTAACTTTGCAATGTGTTAAGGTTAACCTACTCGATTAATAATTAGCCACAAGCCCCTAATTTTACCCCAAACGAATGATGAGGTACCTACTCCTTGCATAATCCTCGGATGTATATGAGAGCGCGCGACCATACCTGCTAATCTATACTATAATGTAAGTAATTCTAATTATTATAATAACAATATAATGATAGTTTGTTTTAGAAAAACGTCTTCCTTTATATGTCCACTTATATTATAGTTTAATAGTTCCAATAACAAGAAGCACAATGGTGTTTCCGTATAAAGAGTGAAGCCACCCCTTCGCGGCAGTGCCTCGATTATACATAAACGATCTATTGTAACGCTTTAATGACAACCGAAGTACGTGAATAGGTGTTTAAATACTAATTTATGAAAAATAAAACAGGTGTGTCACTATAATAGCCTATACTAGACTGCTCGCAATACAAAGCTGCGTGCGCCCATAAACACCTCTATAAACGATTAACACATTAGCCTAAACCTACTCTCCACCTTGATGTTGGCAGAATCTTCGGTACCCATATAACCAATGCAAGGCCCCATTTCAATTATAAAACAAAAACAAAGCTGCGCGTGGTAGAAATGGTTCTATTATGTTCGAACAATAATAATACAAAATAAATTCAAATTAAAATTATTTGCAAGAACATGGTAGATACAAAGGTGTTACTATATAATAGGTAAAGTTCATTCAGCCATATATGATGGTATACAAAATACAAACATAGTTTGTCAATTTACATTTAAATTCATAATCCTTGTATTATTAACATGTTTATTTATTTAATTTATTAATAGTCATTGTATGGATTTGTCATTTAGACTGCATTTAAAGATTTTGGCAAACTCGCTTGACACACCCGGTAATCGAACCGACTAAAACCGGAATTTAAATACTATATTTGTATGGCTTCAATCGATAGTGTCAATCATAAGGATCAAAACTCTCCAAAAATAAAGGAATGTTTTCTTTGAGTGTAATTAAAGTAATATGATATGACACATATTGAGAACACTTGTACTGTTGCCACAATATTTATTATATTGAACCTGACTGGTTTTGCCTTACGGAAAAGTACAAGTGTTATCAATATTGTGTAACAATAAATTCCACCAAGTGCCATCAATGAATAGTATAAAAAGTAATATGTTTTTTGGTGTCTGTCAAACAGTTCACACTAGCACAGACACCGTCGTTTACTCTATCTTGTTTCGTCTAAAAGTTTATAAAATAAATTGTTCCAATAATCTTACGACAATAGGTATACAAACTCCCGAATCGCAATAACTGATCCACGCGGGCGGAGACAATCAATACATTGATTGTCTCCGATCCTGATTGAACTGACTCAAGAAACACGATTTACTTACTGTATACTGAAACTGCAGTGGCTAAAAAATCTATTTCCTTATTAAAACAGATCACTTAGTTATATTGTAACAGATAATAACTACAGGTTGCTTCATTCTTTGCTTTTTTATCTCCGATAGATACAATAACGCTCGATAAGGAACAAAACGTCACTAAAAAGGTGTCAATCATTGTAGATTGTAGAAGATCATTTCCGAACCAGTACGACCTTCAAACCTTCAAGAAAAGAGCGTATTATTTTTTAAAAGGAAGGCAACGCACTTGTGACTCCTCTGGTGTTGCGGGTGTCCATGTGCAGCGGTGATCGCTTACCATCAGGCGATCCGTCTGCTCGTTTGCCTCCCTATTCCATAAAAAAAAGATCAAGGTTCGTCTTCGATAGGCAGGTAGGTATGTACGGATGACCTGTGTGGTATAGTGGTAGAATGAGCGATTGCTTTATCGAAGGTTGAGGATTCGATGGTCACTAAGTGCATTCTATATATACCTTTGAGTATACAACAGCGTTATGTGAACAAAAAAATGAGGACCAAATGGTCATAATTTTTTCCCCCAAGCAAAGGAGACACGACAGCGCGCTACGGAAAAACACAATAAATCACGTCTTTAATAATTAATTAGTAATAATAATATTGTTGTTCATATAAATTATAATAAAATACATATAAATTAATAATATTAACATATTATCAGTAAGTAGGTATTTTTTTATATGAGTCATATAAAAAAATACCTACCTACTTTATGATCCCATAATCACCTTACACCACACTTATGGGAAGTGAGGATTTATGTTTTTTGTATAGGTATAATACAAATTCCATCTAAATCTATTGTTTCCTTGGTCATCCTAAGTAATATTTACTCATCAGAAAATCTGACTATTTCTGCTTTAAACACAATTATTCACCAACCTTTATAAACTCACAGGCAAAGATGCGATCGCGAAACTGAAGACCTGTACAGTGGACGGCAGGACGTACCTCGAGGGACAGATGTTCGAGCCTGTGATGACTCAGAAGAGCTGCATCTGCACCGCCGAATGGGACGGCACAGTGGACAACAGACCTTACTGCCGGGATATCGACTGTGGGATCGAACTCCACTACCAGAACAACCTACAGAATAACTGTGCACCAATATTCGCTAATTCGATGCGCAGTTGCCCCATTGGTTTTGAATGTCGTAAGTATTCTCTAAAGATAGGTGTATAGCGCTATCTCTATTTTTTTTTGTGAAATTGCCTCAATGAACAATTGTCGGAGTTTTTAGGGCTTCATGTCATGATATTTAGATGGCAACTGGGACCGACGGCTTCATACATTCATTCGGTTCCATACATTAATACATAAACGTTTTCCCCACAAAGTAAATAGCTGTTTGTTTAACTGTAAATGTATATGTGTAAATTATTATAGTACTCGTATAACCAGTGTTAAACACTCTCGCCCACGTACGGCGGCACAAACCGAGCTCCGACCCTGAGCGCGAGCCTGGGGGTGAAGCCCAGCAGAAGCTGGCCACCGTGGTGGCAGCGGATGCGTGCCTCCCCATACCGGGAGCGAGTTGGGGACACCGCTGCACCCCCTCCCGGGGAGGGCCAGACTGATAGGGATGGCCCTAGGTCAGCCGAGGTGCGAGAGATATGTCAAAGACAACCTCACCTGTAGCCGACGACCCACCGATGGCGTGCAGTTTTAGTCAGTTCATATCCGACATAATGTCCCCCTCCAGGTATCCAAGGGGATTATCGCACGAAAAAAAGTGTTAAACATTCTCTCGCATTGAAAATACAATAGGTACCTAGATATCGATAATTTAAATCTGGATCTCTTCTTTTCAGCGTCTTCCAGCTCCAAAGTCCTCAAAGGACTGAACCTGAAGGAGCTAACTGGCCAGTGCGTATTCAACAATTTGACACTGACAATCGGCGACGAAGTGACTGTCGAGGACAAATGCACCAAGTGCACCTGCGAGATACCTCCCTTCGTCAGCTGCATAAGGACGAATTGTTAATAAGGTCACCTCAGGAATTCTTTCCATGACGTGCTTGTTCCTACACCCTATATATAGCTTCGTCTCACTTTGCACATACAAGCTTAGATGGCACTGATTATGAATGTGAGAAAATAAACGGGTTTTTATTTAAAGCTAGTAAGGTCGCCCAGTACAAGGCATTTTCGACCTTATTGACTTTAAATAGTACCAAAATATTTCAATACACTTGTATCCATTAATACTAGCAGCTCAAACAACACACCACGCATCGTTAGTAGGGACGCACTTTCAAAATGTGAGATGTAAAAATAAGTTGTTAGTAATGTAAAATCAATTTGTTGACTATATATTAAGTATTAGTACCGCATTAAGTATAGAGACATTTGAATCTCTGAGAAAAGCAAAACGTAGCAAAACCTAACTAAACTTTGAAATAACTACCTAAGTAATATAGGTAAGACTAAATTATATTTGTGAAATCTTATCTCCTTCTTTCTTCTACTCAACCTAATTCAAGTAAACTAGTTTTTATTATGTATTTCATTAAACTAAAAGGTCGTTGAGCTACGAGTAAGTATGGTCGTTAAACCTATGTCATATTTCATCTGTAAGACCGTAATCGTATTTTATTACAATTCCTGAAACTCAAGAACTGTGTACCGCGAGGGAAAAATACCTAATTTAATAATATTTACATTTTTTGAAATTCTTTGGTCAGTCTAAACTCCAGAGTCCAGAGGGCCTACCGTAACAAGTTAAAGAGTTTTTGTTCCAGGTTAAAGAGAGATGAAACTATACAGCACCCTGTGTAGTTATATTCCTCTTTCACTTTAACACTGTGACGTCACTATAATGTTACAAATTGCTAGTCCACTAGAGGCACTTTACTGAGTAGATACAGTCCAGTAAGTAGTAGGCAACAAGAAAAGGCAAGATCCTATTTGAAATTATAAACTTTATTTATTTTATATTTAAATAAGTAATTTTATTGTTATTGTATTTTATTATATTATAATTATCTTAACTTAGTACTAATAATAGGAATCACATGGCATTTGCTACTAATAAATAAGGATATTTACATTATATACAATGTACAAGCTACACAGCCTTACAGGACCTTTGTAAATTATTATATTTAATTAATAATAATTACTAAATTATGTTGTGACAACTTAGCTAATAATATAATTACAATTAAGTACTTAATAATGAAATTTATAATTACTTCTTAGGTATAGTGAATCACATAATAGGAAAGAGTATTATTATTTTGAAATAAATTGTTTTAAATTGAAGTTATATTATTTTTCTTAAAAGGTAGGTATTATTATTTAAATGGTTATAATTGGCAGTGTTCCTGCACTAAATTGCAGTTATTTTTAAAGATTAATTAATATGGCAACGTATTTGAGATCCTAAATTACATTTATTTCTATAGTAAAGAGTAAATATAGTAAGATTACGTAAATGCAAAGAGAGTAATAACAAGAATAAGTCCTTTATATAACTTGACAAGCTCCTACCAAACTCTTACGTGCCACTTTACAGAAGAGCGTAACAATATTGGAATGTTATATATTTCGGGCAATCAATTGTAAGTATGTGTAATATTGTTATTATTGCTAGTTTAAGACTGTTTTCCACGGTACGTGAATGTACAGATTTTGACATTGCGCTCGACAGACGGACGACCCGCAAACTTAAATGGACAGTATGGTGCGTGTCGATCTCTTTCCAAGCCTTCCAGGCTTCTTGCCAATTCAACGCACTGTACGACAGTCTTTTACGGTACGATCATACAGCAAACACAGAGAGGAGGTGTTGTATTTAAATTTCCACTTTGATTTTTTTTGTGTTCGCTCTATGATGCGAACCGCGTCCAACCGCAGAGTTACACACCGTGGAAGCCTGCCTTTATAGAATGAGGGTACACATAACAGAAAATAGTGGTAGCATAATAAGGGTAACATAGTAATAAAATCTGTACCAACAAGTTCATTACAACCCTACTTGCTATATAACTGTTTTACCACTGCATAAAGAGATGAATGTAGATACACATTCCACGATACAGGATCACTATACTGTCGTGTCTAAAACAATCTTGATAACAAGTAGAGGTCAACAAAACTGTGAGTAATAACACCCTTAAAATGAACGGTGTAAGGTATGTTTCTAACTACCTCATATATCTGACGTGATTGATGAGAGCTTGCCTTAGTTTCACAAGAATTTTATAATAAAAGGTTTCGCTTAATTCATTGGTAAATATCTCTAGATATCTCTACGTAGCATGACACTAAAGATTTAAATCCATTAAGTCTCTTCGACCAAGTATGTTTCTGCTGTTTCATTGGTCAAAATGACTCAACAGGCAAGGGTCTATGCCATGTCATGCCATACAGACATCTAAAGATATCATCATTGTACATATTAGTGGTCATCATTTAAGTAAAGCAAGCCAATCCAAGTTCGATCCTGAACATCTGTTGTGGTCTTCCTACGTCACGGATGGCTACGTCGAGGAGTGGCAGACGGCCTGGTTTGTCTGTTTCATACTCCACAATTGTCCTCGCCCAGTCGTGACTCTTGTGCTGTGAAGAAACATGGAAGATTAGAATATTGTGTCACTTCTTTGAAGGGCTTGACATTATCTTAAATTACTTCAGTTCATATCTGGCAGTGATTACATAAGTACACAATAAAATCATGAACAGATACTGGTTACAACTGATCAGTTAGATAACTTGGCCCAATGAATCATATTTTTACATGGACTATATTTAAAAAATGTGAGTATATTAGATATTAATCTCATTTTCTACTTGTACATCTTCTTCATTCGAGCAGTTCCAGTTGCGGTTAAAGATTTTACTATGCAGCCTAGGGTCTACTCTATTAATCCTCCTTTATATAATTTGGTCAAAGGTTGGCCCCTCTTGGGCAGATTATTGGAGTCAATTCAATAAACCCTAATATCACAAATATATTGCCTAGATTTACTGACTGGAATAAATTAATCTTAAGGCTAAAAAGAACGTGAAGACTCGAATTAAAATATATTCACCTGACACTCGTCCAACAACGCCTTATATCTGAGCCTGTTGCTGGCTTTAGGCATTATCTCTGCGTCGTTATAGGCCAACAACTTGAGTCCTTGTCGGTGATTGTTGGTCGTAGGGTCGTAGTACCCGACAGTGTTGCGGCAGTGGAGGGTGACGTTTTGTACAGCTTTGGTCGACATCAGTTGCAGGTACGTCAGTTGGGAGTGTTCTGCTTTGTATGAGACCTGACGAAGTAATGGATAAAATTATAGTGTAGATCTAAATGAATACCAAAGACTCGTGAACGAAAATAAAACCAAATGATATACTAAAGCTAAACAGTTAAGAACTAGAAAGCTTTAATATAGATCTACGTTTGGTAATTTTGCTATCCTTCACGGGTTCATCGGGTTTAAGGACTTCAAAAACCAGGAGGTTCTCAGTTCACTGAATGTACTTTTTTTTAGGGAGAAACGTAGAATATAGGAGGTCCCAAAAAGATGCCCTGGCGCACTCTTTTTTAAATGTCAAAAGGTATTTGAGCTTTGAATCTTAACATTCGGGTGATATGAACTGGTGGGTATTCAAAGTCTACCTTTAACCATCTAAAAAGTAAACTTTATATTTCCCATAAAAACCTGAATGAACTTCAATTCTTAAGACTTAAACATCGACAAGAACATCGCTATGTAAGTAGCATTTGCTTTAAAGGACAATTTTCTTTAAGTAGCTTATATTTTTCGTATAGGCAAAGTCATCGTCTTTTAGGGTTCCGTGGTTTTAGTTAACATTTTGATACTTCCATAAATAAAAAACATGCTCACAGTGAATCCTTCTTCCATCTCGCTCAGCCAGGGCTCGTGTTCCTTGCCGGTGTATGTAATATCCTTGGACTGCATTGGTTTGGGGAATATGCAGCTGCTGCCCACTTCCATATCGCAGTACACTATGATAGCATCGCCCATGTCCCCACCATTAGGATCGATCCAGTATTGGCCTGTCAAAAGCGGAAAATTTTGGATAAAATGAACTTGTAGCTGGTATTAAAAATGTTGAATTTTGGACTCAATGATTGAGCTACAGATAACGGAAACTAAAGCCAACTATGAAGTGACAAATCCAACTAATAATAAACGCGAAAGTTTGTAAGTATAGATGGATGGATGGATGGATGGATGGATGGATGGATGGATGGATTCACGTCTAAACGGCTGGAGCGATTTTAATAAAATTTGGTATGGGGTTAGCTGACACCCGGATTAACACATAGGTTTGGCCGCGACCACCGACGTCCACGCGAGTGGAGCCGCAAGCAAAAGCTAGTAATGCTTTAGAAAATGAACCATGTAGTTCTAATTTATATACAGGTTATATTTAGGTATTTTTAGTTATAAGTATAATTTATCTTGGCATCTTTTCTTACCGCTTTCAAAGCTAGGATGATGATATTTAATGTCGCCGCAAGTCTTCGCCGGAGCTTCCTTTGATCCATCGGGTTTCAGGAATTTATCTAAAGATACTTTCAGTCGTTCGTAGGCTTTCATGACTACCTCTTTTCGCTCTGATGGACTCATATCCTCTTTGAAGAAGCGAGCAGGTAGCATATTTGGATCATCACTTAATAGATCGGGCCCCTTCACTGAACCTGTTACAAGAGAAATAAATAGTTAAATTTCAGTCAGAATTCATGACTTTATGGATTTTTATGCCAGAAACACTACCTTGTTGAAGCATAGCAGATAGAGCAGCAGCATCATAAGCCAGACCTTCTCCAGGTGGGCCAGGTGGTCCCGGAGGCCCAGATGGTCCAGGAGGCCCGTGTCTCCCAGGTTCACCAGGAGGACCTCGGCCTCCAATTGGGCCAGAGGGTCCTTGTAGTCCAACGTTTCCATCGCGGCCAGGTAAACCTTGAAAACCAAATTTTTTTCATAAAATATGTGAGAAACATTAAATTTATTTTACTATAACTACGACTTTAGAGCCACAGATGCGTATCCTGTAAGCGTTCATAAACTAAGGGAATAGATAAATCGCATGTTTATGATCCATATATTCGTAATATCAAATATTAAGAATAATGGTAGGTATTAAAAGCACATCTTATATAAATTTACCTCGTGGTC
The DNA here is from genome assembly GCA_914829495.1 of Eilema sororculum. Taxonomy (NCBI): domain Eukaryota; kingdom Metazoa; phylum Arthropoda; class Insecta; order Lepidoptera; family Erebidae; genus Eilema; species Eilema sororculum. Next base: position 4,869,183 of record OU618545.1, on the reverse strand, counting down.
CAGCGTCACCGTCCTTTCCTGGTGGGCCCATCGGACCAGGGAAACCTCTTTCTCCAACCCTTCCTGGGGCTCCAGCCATTCCTGGTAATCCTGGTAACCCGGCATGACCTTTAGGTCCATCTGCACCAGACTCGCCCCGTTCACCTTTCGCTCCATCAATACCAGAAGGTCCCATTTTTCCCGGAGGTCCATGGGGGCCGTCTATTCCCTGTGGACCAGTTTCTCCCCTAGGTCCCCGTTCTCCCACTGCACCAACAGGTCCAGCAGGTCCTGGTGGCCCCTAATAAGTAGAAAATACAACTAAGTATAACATACAAAATATTATATAAGTATCATTTGTATATTCGCTACTACAATACAAAGTAGTACAGTCTGCAACAGATACACCTTGACGAACAAAGTGCTCAAAATGATCTTAATGCCTTCGTTTTCCCCCTTCCTGTTGACTGATTATTCTTAGTAAGTATTATACAAAACTTACCTGTAATCCAGGCGGTCCAGCTGGTCCCGACACTCCTGGAGGTCCTAACGGTCCCTTGTCTCCTGGTCGTCCCGGAATTCCAGGCTGTCCTAACTTGCCTGGCCTACCCTCTGGCCCGGGCTCACCCATAGGTCCAGGTGGCCCTTGAACACCAGGTGTACCTTGCTGTCCAGGAGCCCCATCAGAACCAGCCTTGCCTGGTGTACCACTTTCTCCCTAGAATTTTAGATTTTGATATATAGAAAATGGTTCGTTATCATAAATAAATAACACACACGATATCAGTAACAACATAGGAAATTTCATATATACCTGTTGTCCTCGAGGTCCTTGTGGTCCAACGGGTCCTATAACACCCGGTAGACCGATTGGGCCCCTTTCCCCAGATGGCCCAGGAGGCCCATTGAGACCTTGCGGACCTTGTTCTCCTTCATTGCCTCGTTCACCTTTTGGACCTTCAGGACCCTGTTGCCCTGTTAGACCGATTGGTCCTGGTGCACCGGGTCTACCAGAATCACCGGTTGCTCCCTTACCACCAGGAATTCCAGGTTGACCAGCTGGGCCTGTGCTGCCTTGAGGTCCCTGAATAAAGAATCACAATTTAGAGAAGTACTGTAAACATTGGCCAAGATTATCCATATCCATACTAATATTATAAATGCGAAAGTAACTCTGTCTGTCTGTCTGTCTGTATGTTACGCTTTCACGCCTAAACCACTGAACCGATTTTGATGAAATTTGGTATAGGGGTAGATTCGATCTTGAGAAAGGGCATAGACTATGTTTTGTCGCGATAACCGACATCCACGCGGGCGGACTCGCGGGCAAAAGCTAGTTATAATATAAATTCTGTTCTAAAATAAATTAGTATTACCGGAGGTCCTAAATCACCGGGTCGACCTGGTAAACCAGCATGTCCTGTTTCTCCTTTTGGTCCATGTTCTCCGCGGGCACCTTTAGCTCCAGCTAACCCTTGGAGACCACGTGGGCCCGTCTCACCAGCTAAACCTAAATTTTAAATGATAAGATAGTAATTAAAGTAATTTCAAAAGTACCAAAGAATTTATTAGCTCTAGTTGTGTCACAGATATTTCATTTACCTGGATTTCCTGGGGATCCTTGCTGTCCTTTCAAACCTCCATAACCTCTTTCACCTTTAGCGCCTGGCATGCCAGTTAAACCAGGTGGACCGGATAATCCGGGGGGCCCTTGCGATCCGGGCTGTCCTCTTTCCCCTTGAGAACCAGTGGCTCCTGGTTCACCGGGTGATCCAGGGCTTCCTGGCTCTCCTCTCTCAGCTGGTTCTCCCGCTGGACCCACTGGACCCATGAGGCCTTGTGGACCCTGCTCTCCTTGACGACCTGAAAAATGTAATATATTTATTTATTTGATACACGAGAAACTTAAACACACACCAACAAAACATCCATTACAATGAGATAATGAAGCAGATTATAGGTACCCATTTAAACTATTATCGTCTAGTATCAGAAGTATTACATGTTGTTTTTTTTTTTTGAGTTTCTGATATTTGAAAGAAAGAAAGAAAGAAAAACTATTTTTTTATTAAGACATGCTGCAGCACACTGCTGTTGCAAATTTCCCGATACCTCTAATAATAATATTGAAGCAGATTGATCACTAAATTTGTGAGCCAATGGAAAGGTTTCACTTTTAGTTTCCACATGCTGTTTATTTTAATAACCTTACCTGGTGACCCGTCGTTGCCTGGGGGACCCAAAGCGCCTCTTTCCCCCTTCTCTCCAGGTGTTCCTGCAAGTCCACGTGGACCTGGCATACCCATAGCTCCCATGGGTCCTGGATGACCTTTGGTACCTCTGGGGCCCTCTGGACCCTATATAAATTAGAAATGTATTTTAATATACAGCAGTAAACACATTTGTATGCATAAACTATTGCCAATTTTATTACCGGTGGACCATCTGATCCTTGGGCGCCAGCCTCTCCTTTTTCTCCTGGGGTACCAGTCTGGCCAGGTGGTCCTCGATCTCCAGTAAAGCCTCTTTCTCCGCGGGGTCCTGATGGACCGGAAGGTCCTACAGGGCCGGCCAGACCCGGTTCTCCTTCTTTACCTTGCGATCCAGGTAAACCAGCAGCACCAGGCATACCCTTAAAAATAATTATTAAATTAAGTAATTAAAATATGATTAATACAATCATATAATTTAGTTTTTATAATGTAATGTACACTGAACTTACAGGAAAACCAGTGGGTCCTGCTGGCCCAGTCGGGCCTCGTTCTCCCGATGGGCCCGCAATACCTTGAGGCCCTTGGATACCTGGATTGCCATCACGGCCAGCATCACCTTTAGGCCCGTGAGGTCCGGGTTGACCTGGTTCTCCGTCTTTGCCAGACTCTCCCTAAAATTAAATCACATAATAAATATTTAAATAAGCTAAAGCTATATAAATAAACAAAAAAGGGTGTTGTGCTTTTTACCATATGATCATTACCATTACACTAACAACACTCTACAGGTAAAATATTTATAGCATTGCAGCACATTTAAAATCATACAACTTACTTGTAAACCTCGTTCTCCAGGGCTTCCTCTGAGACCAGGTGCTCCTTGTATACCCTGGGGCCCCTGTTCACCAGGCCTTCCATCGGCTCCAGGTATTCCCCTCTCACCTTGAGGGCCTGTTTTACCAGGTACACCTGGACGACCAACCGGTCCTCTTGCACCTTGCATACCCAGTGGTCCAGGCCGTCCAGCATCACCCACACTTCCTTTTGAACCGGGTAATCCAACGCTCCCTCTTTCTCCTGGCTGACCCTTTGCACCAATAGGCCCATCTGCACCCGGTAAACCTCTCACGCCTTGTAAACCTCTTTCACCTGCCGGTCCAACATTACCCGCCGGTCCTCTAAGACCTCTCTTTCCACGCTTACCCTCAGGACCAATGCTACCTGGAAGACCCCGAGGCCCAGAAGCACCAGGTTCCCCTCTCGTTCCAGAATCACCTTTTTGACCTCTTTCTCCAGGATGTCCCTGAAATCAGTAAGTATATTTTTAATGTATACCATACTTTTTTATTTAGGTGTATGATGAATGTGCAGGTTTTCCATTCAGGGTCAGACAGCAGTCACCTTAGCAGATGGAATAAAACGAGTGATCAAATGAATTGATTCTGAGGTTAATGACAATAACATATTTTATTCTTAACCAAAGTCTATTTATTTTAGTACCTGAAAGTTTACTAACCGGCATTCCTTTGCTCCCAGGTAACCCTGGGTCTCCACCAACACCAGGCAAGCCTCTTGGACCTGGGTAGCCTTGTGGGCCTGACGCACCCGGTTGTCCTTGCACACCTTTTTCTCCAGGCAGGCCATCACGTCCTGGAATACCCGAGGCTCCAACATCCCCTGGCTGGCCAGGCCGACCTGCTTCTCCTCGAGGCCCTTGTAATCCTTGGCTGCCTTTAGGTCCAGATGCTCCTTGTTCTCCTTTCAAGCCCGGAGAACCAGGAAATCCTGGCGATCCAGGTTTACCAACATTACCCTGATAAAAAGACGGAAGAGTTTCCAAGAATAATTTTGCAGATACTTGAAATAATTTAACTTTTACAGAATACTTCAAAAAGGTTTCATTAATTTTGTTGAGAAATTACCATTAATCCTGGAGGTCCAGTAGCACCATCAGCCCCACGCATGCCTGGGGCCCCGGAGGGCCCTTCCCGTCCTCTCTCTCCTCTAGCTCCAACTGGGCCCTGTAATGGTAGTTAAATTAAGTTTTAAAATGTTGAAATCGTGGGTCTAATAATAGATTTTTTCATAAATTTCTATGCAAATATATAAATACTAAAATGGGTCGTTATTTTCGCTAAAAAATTGGCAATAGTTTTAGAAATATGTAACTAAGTAAGTAATTAAGTTTATTCTGTTTTTTTTTAGGAACTAACTAACCAACTATTATGTGTATAGTACAGTGTTCCGAAAATTAGATTGTGATTATTTTACTTTTCTTGTTGACTATGCAATGCATTTCCTCTTGGCCAAACTTTAAAATATCTTCAAAGTATAAAATGGTGTACTTACTACTGGTCCTGAGGGCCCCATTGGTCCAGGCAAGCCTGTAGGCCCCTTTTCTCCGGGTAAGCCCTGGTCTCCCTTTGCACCGTCTTTTCCATCAAACCCTCTGTGTCCTTTGAGACCCTGAATTCCAGGTATACCTGGAGAACCGTGAGGGCCTGGCTGTCCCACTGCTCCGGTAGGGCCAGGCTCACCATCCTCGCCTGGAGATCCCTGAGTAAATATTTATTTAGGTAAATATTTTTACAGATACATTTAAATTTTTCTAATGAAACTTTATATTCAAACTAAAATCCAATAACTTTCAATACAATCTTATAGGTTCAGAAAATAAATAAATTTGATACATTGTTTATTACGTTAGAGTTTTAGTGCAATATTTAAAAAAAAATTGTAAATAGTTATTCAATAAATGAGTGTTTACGAATTAAATATACAAAGGACAGATTTATATTTTCTTTCCAAATATATCGGGAATAAGAAGCGCTCAAGCGGGCCTTGAACCCACGACCTTTCCCTTAGGGGGAAAGCTCTTACAACTGAGCTATTGAGCCACACCTGAATCACTTCAAATTTAATTTCTCTTTATATCCGTCTTAATTTCGAACTTAAAAAGTTAGCATAATAAATTCTATAAAAATTTCATTCAAATATATTGTCTTTTTAAATTCTTACATCTTTGCCCGGCAATCCTTGTGGTCCTCTTTCACCTGGTGGTCCTAATGGTCCAGGTAGGCCTGGCTCACCTGTTTCACCTCTTGGTCCTTGAAAACCTTGCGGCCCTGGTGGGCCTTGGGGTCCTGATAGAAATAAATTTTATTTAGTCAGCAAAAATGTGCCATATTTCATTTTTACAGCGAGTGTTGACTAAACTGCGAGTTATTACGCACGTAAAATCACTATGTGCAGTATGTGTGACTTCATTGGCACGGCGCTTTAGACTCTCGTCTCTCATGTCTCTTGGACCAATGAAATCTTTGAAAAATCTTTCACCTGACGATACGACACATTTCATTGTACGAAGAGACTCGAAAGACAAGAGCTCATTACCAAGATCTGCTAAACTAATGAAAGACTAAGCTAAACTGAACTAACAAATCACCATATTTAATACGTCCTGCTGAATTATTTCCTCTGTCCACTTGGATCCACCGCCACGTTCCACCAGTGGAGTAATCAGTACTTAATCTGGGTTCAATGTGACTTACCTTTGGTCTAATGAACCCTGTGGTTCTTGCTATTTCTCTATGATTCACAGTGTATTTTAGAGTACATCTGATATTAAATATACAGATCAAGACTACGGCGTTATGAAAGCAATAGGCTCGCCCCTTTTTACGTGAAACTGAAAAATGCATTGGTGCCTTAACACCTGCAGGTGTTAAGACACCTTTTACAGGTGTGAGTATGTATGTATGTATTCTACTAGTCACCACTAATGAAAGCAAATAGCACCCAAGAAGTACCTATGACAAGATTCGCCGAGTGGAGTCGAGGATCCTTAAATTTCGGCGATGGATCGATGTGACCAGAGGGGCATTCTCCTTAAGTTGTACTTATGTAAAATTTTCTCTCACCTGGAATTCCTCTAATGCCTGGAGCTCCGACTGATGCTTGCATGTACTGGTATGGGTCAAATGGTGGTCCTTTATCACCTCCCGCTGAAGCCGCCATTTGTGCTAAGTATCCGTTTACCTGAGAATATAAACTAGTTAGAACCAGTTAACCTAAATGGAGGATGGGCAGACTGTATGGACCCTGGGATCCGCTCCAATCAAAATGTATATTTAAATTTAAATGTATAATTAACTAGTGTATAAACTTTAGATCTAGATTTAAATCTTCAAAATTGATCAAGCTAAATCAAAGGTCTGACTTTTAAATCTAAAAATGACTGTATTTCAAAATGAACTAATATTTGGGTCTGGTCGTCATAGAATTTTTGTATTCCCTTGAGAACAGCTAACTAATGATGTATCACACATCTTGATTGGACAGGGTCCCATATTGCTCATCCTCTTTTAAGCAAGAAAAAGTCAATATCCAGGACGGGACTTGAGCCTGTAACATATAACCGTTCTTGCGGGGTCACTCTGACCAATTGCGCTACATAAACACGTCCTAGAAAACCGTAATTCACATAATCATACACAGAATACTCACGTCAGGCAAGGGTCCAGCAGGTCCAGGTATACCAGGCGCACCAGGTACTCCATTGACGCCTGGTAATCCTGGTGGTCCGGGCGGGCCGTCGTCCCCGGCGGTTCCAGGTGCACCCCGCACCGAACCTGATGGTACGTAGACACCGCGGCTCGCAGATCCTGTTGGTCCTAAATGTTCGCGAATGGGTTAATCAGAACCTGTCTTTCCCACTGTTAGAGCCATTACTCACTATCAACTTATCACCGGCGAATCTGTCTCTCGGAAACTAATATATGTATAGGGTGTCCCAGTAAGAGTGCACTTTTTAAAATTGTATTATTTTTTTTTCATGGAAGTGGTAACTCTGACATTTTATTAGACGTAGTCGCTCGAGCGACCGGCGACTAAGTGCGTATATAGACACCTATTTGAACTAATGAAAGAACAGCAACAGAACAGCTGCCGTTGAGCTAGTTATCGGTGACTATTCGACAGTGTGTAATGGGCCGAAGTGATAACGAAATTTGAAAAAAAAATTAATATAATAAAAATGTAAAAGGACTCGTCAATCTGAGTTCACCTTGTAAAGTCAAGTCAAGTCAAGCTGAGTGCCACCATTGTTAACATGGTACATGTTAACAATGGTGGCACTCAGTTTGACGGCCTCATCAGATGCCTTTTCGCGCCCCGCTTAAAGGACCCGGGGCTTGAACGATAACAATCGGAATGACAATTTTTTTCCCCCAAAATACCCTTCTACTGCAGTTGGGTGTTCTTTAATAGTTCTTTATAATTATTAGGTACTCGTTTTCGACACATCAAGAAATTACTATGAGGATGATAAGCACCTGTGACGCAGGCAGGAAGTACGGAGCAGTTGACTCTTCCAGCGAAGCACTGGCACAGGGTACAGTTGTCGCGTTTCCAGGTCGCACCATCAGACCAGGTCCTGCCAATATCCACGCACCTGGGAGTCGGTACCGTCACTGCAATGATGTTTACATTTTTGAACTCGTAGATTTTATTTATGAATGGTTTTAGACCGATTGCAAATGTAGAGCACATGAACCTATTTTACATAAGTAAGTATTCGTTTTTGTTTCTGCACCTAACGCAGACGAAGCTCTGGCGCCGGCTTTTCTCATGGCGGGTGAGCATCTCCTTCTGCGAGCAAGTAATGCTCAAGAAGAAAGCGGCCGATCGGGTCCGCGAAGAGCGCAGGCGAATCGGGCGTGCCTCGGAGGTCGCAGAACGACCTCCGTCCTCCATGAGCGCGGGCCTACGGGTGGAGGCCGCGGCAGCGGCGTGATGTGCGCCTCCCCATGCCCGGGGCTAGATGAGGACACTATGGTTCCCACAACCCTAAGGGGGCCAGCAGTAGTCACTTCCATAAAAGCCTTTGATGGAGATCCGAGGTAAAGCTATATAATATGGAGGCATCCGGTAGTAATACTAAAATGACGATGATTCGTTTTCGCAATGACTTTTTAATTCAATTGTAACGAACTAACTTCCTTTAAATTTAATGAATTCAAAATTTTAAAACAACGTGGAAGCAATCTATTCTAATAGTATAAATGCAAAAGTAACTCTATCTGTCTGTCTGTATGTTACACTTTCACGCCTAAACCACAGAACCGATTTTGATGAAATTTGGTATAGGGGTAGATTAGACCTTGAGAAAGGACATAGGCTATGTTTGGTCGCGATAACCGATATCCACGCAGGTAGAGCCGCGGGCAAAAGCTATTAGGCTATATCAAAATCATTTGAGAATTGTACGTACCTCTGGGTGGTCTAAACGTTGGAGTAGCTGCAAAAATGAAGAAAAAAATTAAAAATTATTAAATTGTTGCCTTTGCTAAACATTAATAAAAGTAAATGCTGGATTTTTTAAACAAAAATTAATAGGTATAAGAAAAACTCACCGATGGTCGATTGACTTGCACTGGCGCCGCCAGTTCGTTCGAAATCTCTAGCTGCGATCACGGCTGCAATGAAACAAATGTGTTAGGTACCCATTACGGACGACAATGTACCTACCTAGTAGGTAGGTACATTGTCGTCAAAGAGCATATTAAGCCCTCGAAATACATCGGGAAAAAGAAGCGCTCAAGTGGGACTTGAACCCACGACCTTTCCCTTACAGGGGGAATGCTCTTCCAACTGAGCTATTGAGCCACACCTGAATAACTTCAAAATTTCCCTTCTCTTTATATCCGTCTTTAAGGGCGACGGTGGAGCCATCTACCAACTTTCTTACGAACTGTTTGAACCAATGAATGATTTTTCAATGCTATAAAAATTTAATTCAAGCATGTTAAACCGTTGGTCACGGTAGAAAAAGAAACTACTATAGCTACTACCGTTACGGGTACTTGGAGCATTTTGACAATCGGGCCCTAGATTCTACTAAAGCTAAATCACTGTGGTGCCACCGACACTGCAAAAAAGCCACAACATTTTAGACTTTATTTCTACACGCGTAAAGTCCATAATGAAATGGAAACAGTGTCATTACACTTTTTCAACTTACTCTGCAAAAAGTAATTTAATTTTGAACTTTAACCACATGGCCTTAAAGTCTATTATATAATGACGTTTTTTTGCAGTGGCGTTGGTACCACTTAAGTTTGGCTTCAGCAGAATCGCGGTCCTGGTCTAACTACCAAATTTTGATAGAGCCTTTGAGTTGTGAAGGACAAATGGCAAATCACTTCAACGAAAATGTCGAAGTGCTCTTTTGCAGGTAGAAAGAAAATCGAATTTTATCTAAATTAATCCAATGTTGTAAGAAAACCGAGTTATGCAAAGGCTCAGAGGATGATTGGGTAGGTATAGTCAGCGTCATAAATATCTTGACGATAAAGTCTCAAAATCATCTTAAAACTCTCGTATTATTGTACTAAATGGTATTATTGTCCAAACTAAGGCTGTGCACCAAAAATCAGAACAATCAGTCAACAGGGCCTCGATTCTACTAAAGCAAAACTATTGTCAAGCCACTGAGATTGGAAAAAGCGGCAATACATTATAGACTTTAAAGCGATGCATTTAAAGTTCAATATTAAATAACTGTTAGCAGAGTGAATAAAAGAGTGTAATGAAACTTTTGTCATTTAATTTTGGACCTTAGTGTATAGAAATAAAGTCTAAACTTTAATGCCGCTTTTTGCAATCTCTGTGGTTTGACAATAGTTTAGCTTTAGTAGAATCGAGGGCCTGGAAGGGGGTAAAAAACTAAACTAGAATAATTTTCGAAAAACATCGGAAAAAATGAAACGCTCAAGTGAGACTTGAACTCACGACCTTTCCCTTACAGGGGGAATTCTTCGTAAGAATGTTGGTAGATGGCACCACACCGTCGCCCTTAAAGACGGATATAAAGAGAAGGAAAATTTGAAATGAATCAGGTGTGGCTCAATAGCTCAGTTGGAAGAGCATTCCCCCTGTAAGAGAAAGGTCGTGAGTTCAAGTCTCACTTGAGCGTTTCATTTTTTCCGATGTTTTTCGAACTTCAAAGTTAGCATTAAAATGCTATAAAAAATTCAGTAAGATAATTTTGATTACGTTGTACGTCAATATTTTCTGATGCTGACTATACCTGAAATACTTAAGTCGATTCTTTGAGATTTATAGTAGGTACCCACTGATAACATCTATACCAACAACCGTGTCGTGAAGCGACAGCTATCTGACCTCCACAACCAATTACCTATCGATATCATATTTCTGTAGTTAGACAAGTTGTCAGACTTTTTAGTTTACCCACGACTCGTAACGACTTGGTTATTCTATTTATAATTACCATTCTCATCTTCCTCAAAATCGGGGTTGTAATCATCATAATGGGTGAAATCTGGGTCATCTTTCTGGAGTTTTTCGACGTCAGAGCCCAGATCTTGGGAGGCGACATCCCGATGAGGAACCTCGGACAGCTCCTTGGCAGCTGCCGATGCCACCAGCAGTGTGAGACTGGTAATTCGCCAGTACCACCCCATTGTCACCTGTGAAAAAGTTCGATATGTAATAAGTACCTACACTATTATAAAATTGTAAAGAAGTCGTCTCTAAGTACCTGTTTTAAAAATTTTTTTGTTATTTTTTAACCCCTGACGCAAAAACGGCGGGGTGTTATAAGTTTAACGTGTCTTTGTGTGTGTGTGTGTGTGTGCGTGTGTTTGTCTGTGGTATCGTAGCACCCAAATGGATGAACCGATTTTTTTTGCTTGAAATCTATATTAGTCGGGAGTGTTCTTAGCTATGTTTGAAAAAGAAAAACGGTCCAAGATGGCCACCGCCACAATGTACCTATCGGAAAACATAGTTTTCTTCATAACTCCCTTAATATGGGTATCAAATGAAAGAGCTTGACTAGTAGACCAATTTAAAAAGTATAAAATAAAAATTAAATCCAATATTTAAAAAAAATACCGTCACAAAAAAACACCTCCTAAAAGTTGAAAATAAATGTGTTTGCCTTTTAGCTTTTGATATACTTAGTAATATTTTGATAGATAAACGGTTGCCATGTCTGCCATGGGTTGGGAACCAACAGGAGCGGATATCAGACTCCGACGTGAAGCCTCCGATGCGACTAAGGCTATTAACGTACTTGATTAATATTTCTTAACTAAGAATGAAGAAGATATCTAAGTATCAAAATAAATTCTAACTACTATATAAAACCGATCATTCGAAAATTAAATACATATTGATTAAAAATAGAACGTTCCAATTAAGATGCTGTGGCAACAATTGAAATCTAGCACGTACGTCATCAAGCACAAACGCAAGCAGAGGACGTAAATCAATAAACTAGCCGAACATTAGTGTCATAAGACCGCCCAAGGCTAACAATCCAGGGCGTCGACACGACTCCTATTCCTCAATCATCACTAAAGATGTCATTAACGGACTCCAGGCTACGGTCCACTAACCTCTCTACACAAATGCGGCATCACATCTGTCTATATGTAGATGACAACTGACAATTGGACTCTGTAATAATTAATTTTAGCGATGCCGCCCGTGTGAATGAACCAATTTGTTTATTGAACGAATGGACTATGATTCCCACTTTCGCTCAATAAAATTTCGACGGTTTGACAGCCGTTAATCTTTAGAATTGGAATGGAATGTCTGACAAATAAGTATTGATTTATTGACAAATATAATGGAAATTTTTAACGCAATGGTGATTAGTATCATTAATAGAATGGTGATGATGGTATGTGTGATCAGCATCAATAATAGGTGTTACTAACATTAAGAAGAGTATATCATAGTAGCTAATGATTTTCCACAATAGTTTCCGCAATATTCCATTTAAAAATTACATCCATTATCATCAATACTACATAGTATAAAACATAGTCGCCTATGTATGCTAAAATCTTTAAATTTACGCAACGGATTTGAAAGTGGTTGTTTAATAGATAGAGTGATTCAAGACGAATGTTTATATGTATAATACACGCATAATATACTAGAGGGTGCAGCGGGAACGGGATCAGACGCCACGCCGGTCAAAATAAATTGGCGCTACGAAGTTCGCTGGGTTAGCTAGTTCTATATAATTTATAATAACTACCCCTAAATGTATTGCGTCAATGCATTAACGCAGAAAAGATGATAGGGCATTATTTGTCCAAACTACAGTTAACATAATACTAAAGTGCCCAAATAAATATTATCCAAATCACCAGCTAAATGCAATGCAGCAAAATGGAGGAGATTACGGCAGTTAACTCTCTTATCCTCCAATTCAGACTTTTTTCATCAGATCTTGGTTACAAGTTTTGCCAAAATGTTGTTTAGAACAAAATTGTACCTACTCAATAAGAATAAGCAAGAGGGGCCACACACCAAAGCAGAAAGTGGTGCGCTGGCCTGGGGGTGATTGGTGGAGCCGCCTGTCACCCTAGCAGAAGCAGGCCGCGGCGGCGGCTCAAAGTGCGCCTCCCCGTATCCGGGGCTAGATGGGGACACTATGGAAGGGAGCCATTTCGAAGGAGATGGTCCTGGGTCTGCGGGATGCGAGAGATATGCTTTCGGCAATCTCACCTACGGCAACCAAAGACCTAAGACGGCGTGCGCTTTAGTTGGTTCGAGTCCGACATAACCACCTCCTCCGGGGGGGATTTTTTGCACGATAAAAAAAGCAGAAAGTGGTAAGTTTGCTAGTTTCTGCCCTGGCCCTTCTTGATTTAGGGTTGCTTGCTGATAAAAATTACTTACTATTCCTTCAACTTTCAAACAAACAACATTCTGTTAATGGACTGGACCACCAATGAATGAATCGAATGGATTATAACTAACTGTGGCAGAAGAGTACCTATTCTAGAAACAGACTGACACAAGAGGCAGATAACACGAAAAGTGGGGTGACGATTTGCCATCAAACTGGAGAAGATTAACACAAGATAAAAAAGTCTGGAGAGATCTAGTCAGCAGATAATTAAAGTAGTGACATCGATAACGAGTATTCTTATATAAATCCAAGCCTCTCTCAACATATTTTATAATATATTTTACAAAGTAGGTAAATCATCTTTTATCTTAATATTATAGTCGATAACACCATTCTTAACATACTGCTGAGGACTAAGCTTGTGCTAGGAGTGAGTTCACGTCGGTAGTGTAATGGCCAGGATTCGAACCCGGGACCTCTCGATCGTAGGGCCGACTCCTTAACCACTAAGCTACCGACGCTTTACGACGGTCACGCTATAATAAAGGGCGGGCGGATTTGAGTAAGTTTTAGCCAAGGGTAGCTCGAATGTTTCAAAATTTACGCAGTCTAAGCCGCGGGTATCAGCTAGTCTTTGTAAAAAACCATCAAAAAACGACACAAAGCCGCTCTAATACAATATTATCTATTACATAACCTACCCTTTTGTGGACGACAAAGGCTTCTTGTCAACAACCCCACATCCCTTTAGTAAGTAGGTAATAAAGTTGGTTACGAGTTAACCGAGCACGTGTAACATGTCTGTGTAAACAAGTGAGGGTCCTAACTTATTTCGGCCTTGGCCTTTCTTCCACTAATGAAAAACTACAATATCTGAACTAATCTGAAGGAGCGCTAACTTTGATAAGTAAGTATTTTGTATTTCTCAGTTACGTACTGAAACTTTATTAAGTACTAGCTTTTGCCCGCGGCTCCGCCCGCGTGGATGTCGGTTATCGCGACAAAACATAGCCTATGTCTTTTCTCAAGGTCTAATCTACCCCTATATCAAATGTCATCAAAATCGGTTCAGTGGTTTAGGCGTGAAAGCGTAACATACAGACAGACAGACAGACAGACAGACAGAGTTACTTTCGCATTTATAATATTAGTATGGATTCATGCTAATAATGACAATTTGCGAAGAGGTTAGGATATAGGTGCAACTGCCTGAAAATCCTCGAAAAAAATAAGCGATTTCCCAGAATTAAAAGTATGACATATAAGTCATAATTTTAATTATCTCTCCACATCGGCTGGCAGAGGCGGTTAAGTCTGGCTCATCTCAGTGTTCTGGCTCTGAAACAGATGAGACTGAAACCCCCCGCCGTGTCGGGTCTTCAGGTTTGGCCCAAGAGGTATTTCCCTCGCACACCGGCTGACCCACGGTACGGTTCGGTTTTGAGATGGCCTTACAACCTGAACCCCTTTTATTTCGTGCGAAAATCCCCTCGGGTACCTGCCCCTTCGGAACCGGAAGGGGAGGTAATGTTGGACTCGAACCGACTAAAACCGCACGCCGACTGTGGGTCGTAGTGCTAGGCCAGAGGTGAGGTTTTTGTTTTTTTTTTTTTTTTATTTTTTTTTTTTTATCGTGCGAAAAATCCCCACGGATACCACCCCCACGGAGCCGGTGGAGGCGGTTATGTCGGACTCGAACCGACTAAAACGCACGCCGTCTTGGGTCCTTGGCTGCCGGAGGTGAGATTGCCAAAAGCATATCTCTCGCACCCCGGCAGACCCAGGACCATCTCTTTCGAGATGGCCCCCTTCGGGTTGTGGGGACCAAAATGTCCCCATCTAGCCCCGGTTACGGTGAGGCGCACTTTGCGCCGCCGCCGCGGCCTGCTTCTGCTAGGGTGACAGGCGGCTCCACCGGTCACCCCCAGGCCAGCGCTCATGGAGGACGGAGGTCGTTCTGCGACCTCCGACGTCCGGTTCGCCTTCGCTCTGCAGGCCAGAGGTGAGGTTGTGTTCAACATATCCCTCGCACCACGGTTAACCCAGGGCCATCCGTTACGGCCTGGCCCTCTTAGGGAGGGGGGACAACGGTGCCCCGACTCGACAACCTGACCCTAAAATATTTCTTGTATTAAAAAACACATAATAATATATCCCTAAATTTTCACCAACCCTCATGAAAATTATGAAAAGCAATTTAAAGTTACAGAGTAAACGGTTCTGGCATTCCGCAGGGCAGTATACTAGGCCCTCTATTATTTCTGTTGTACATAAATGAACATAATAGCAGCAAAACAACGGTTGCCAGGTAATTATCTAAAATTCACAAAGTGTATTTATAGCTAATTATAAAACAAACAAAAAGCCTGCTACCTAGCCATGGGTAATAAGACTAATAAGTAAATGTTTACGACGTACCTGAGTTTGTGTGAGTGCCTGTTGGGGGTTGCGCGGCCCGCCCGCGCCGCGACGAATGCGCAGCCTCCTGCCGGGATAGCAATAAATATGCGTGCACGCATGACCTGCCAGCACCGCGGTCTATGAGGACAGGGGACCACAACTGTTGGGACGTCATTTGTCTATTACAACTCTATAGTGTAAGATGCTCAGGTTTGGAATATTAAACTACGGTAATGATCTATTTCAAATAATTCTAAATACCTACGATATGACGTAGTTTCATATAAGAGTTATTCAAATTTATTTCTTCATTTCGCTTACATGACCCCTAAATTGCAGTCCATCATCATCTCAGAGTGAATGTTTCCAGGGGATTTTCTCCAAATTTTCTTCCTTATAAGTTATGCCTTGTCAAAGTGCCTTCAGATCCAAATCTTCATTGGTACAAGATAGTCCCAAACTTCTTGTTACTCATTTTAAAATAAGCCACAATTTTGTTAGTAATAAATGTAGGTATGTTGTCAGACTAACTGCTTCACCTTCAAAAGTATGTAGCCTATGAAAGCTTGTATGTAATAAAACAAAATTCAGTTTTCGACTGCATACAGTAGTAAGACTGGTAAAGTGGCCCCAGACTCCGTGTTAAAAGCTTCTGGGATTAACACTAGGATGAATAAGTTTTCTACAACAATAACAAAATGTTGAGCACATCTATTTTCAGCCAATAACTAGGCCGCGAAGTAATATACGTTTGGTGTACAACTCGCGATCACTAACGCAACAATCCTAAAAGCAACGCGACTTTTTAATTGTACGGGTCAACCGACGCACGCGCTGATTTTTATTGCTAAGCGCCATTTCATTGGTGACAAGTGTAACAACGCCTATGGAGAGTGTTAACTAATTCTTGATATTTTCTGTATGTACCTACTATTTTTGGAGCCCATCCATCCCCCCGCCCTCTCAATAGTGCACGGTAAATTGAAAAGTCGTCCAAGAAGGCATTCTTAGGAGGAATGTCCCAATTTCAGGCTGCATCCTCACCTGATCAAACCAGCTAGTCGCTGCGTCTATAGAACAATGGTCGAGGCTCTAGCGCAAGCTGGATCTTGGGGTTTGACGAGCAGAGGACAGTTGCTCCAGGATAAGACTCCTTTCAAATCAGCACTCGTATCTTTTTTTTTTCGTGCGGAAATCCCCTCGAATACCTCCCCCACCGGAGCCGGAAAGGGAGGTTATGTCGGACTCGAACCAACTCGAACCGCACGCCGACTGAGGCTCATGGTGCTAGGCAGGAGGTGAGGTTGTCTTCGACATATCCTTCGCACCCTTTACGGTCTGGCCCTCCCCGGGAGGGGGGGACAACAACGGTGTCCCCGACTCGCCCCCGGAATGGGAGGCGCGCACTCAGCGCGCCGCCACCAGCACCCGTATCAAATAGTATTCTACGGATTTCAAATGACTTGTCATACACTGGGTGTTATGTTATGTGGTTACAGATCAAGTAAGGCCTCATAGCGATTTCTCAGTTGCGTCCAAAGGAAGTAAAACTTATTGGCCTGAGATCCACTTATTGTTTTTGATGGATTGTCGGCTTTTCCGAGAGTGGCTGTTGTCTTGCCTCCCATTCCTGAGAGGAAAATCTGCATCAGATTCTCGTCCGCTTTTAACACGTGTACTGACTTGAGGTACTAGCTTCGGTCTCAAGGATATTAGGAGGGTATTTCTACACATTTTTATAAACCCAACACCTCAGGTATAGATGGGTCACGTGTCCGTACCACCAGCAATACCAGCTTCCATTAATTTATCTTCATCCTCGTCAAATTGAATTACTTTCATTAGCGTTTCCCAGTTGGAGCCCACTAGAAACTCAGTGGGAACGTTTCTACTAAATTGATTACTAGCTGTTTCAAAAAGTACTTTCATTATTGGGCATTAGGAAAATAATCCTACTTGAATTCACAATCAAATAACGCCATATGTATAAAAAATAGTCTTATTTAGTCTTTACACTTGCTATAGTAACTTAGTATTTACACATATGCTAACGCCAATATTTTATTTTGCAAGGCATATTTTTTCAGAACAAGCTAAGCTTCAGAAGAATCGAGGCCCAGAGGGGTCTCTCTGTGTTAAGAATGGTTGACCATCCTAAGACTAATATGGATACTGTTACTAATCTACCCGGTAACTACGTAGCGAGAGCAGCATGAGCCTCTCTTAGTGACGTCACCTCGAAAACTACTACAAAGAAAGCAGGGGCGGACTTCGGATTCCAAATGCTTTACATGCAACTGAGATTGGCGCACGAAGGATGCAGATTCTATTAAAGATAGCTGCGTTATCTAGATTTAAATTGGCTTTCTTAGCTCACAATATGTTCTAGAATGTCTTTAGAAAAAAAAACATAAATTCACGCCTGTATTCCCCGAAGGGGTAGGCAGAGGTGCTAGCACCCACATTGACGATCTCACAATGTCTATAGACATAGTGCATAATGTAGGAGATTCGCTAAAATTTATTACCCATTGACGATCACCGCAAAACATGACCGCACCAGTGAAGGCAATACTCTCCTGCATTTTATCTGCGATGTCACGAACATATGACATTAATATTAATTTGAAAAAGACAATATTTTGTAATCATAATCGGGAGGATGATTCCACAAAATTCTACACAACGCTATCTAGACCCATGGTAAGCTTAATTAGCTTGTGTTATGGAATCTAGAATGCGGGTAAACATACTTAGATACTTTTTTTTTGTAAATACATATTATACATAGAAACGCCCAGACCAATGCAAATAGCCATATTCATGCATACAAATATTTGCACTGAGCGCGGATCGAACCTCCTGCGTGGCAGTAGCGTGCACTACCGCCACGCCACAGAGGCTGTCAGGTATCGAGGCCTTAAAGCCAAAAGTGGGCTGTAATAAGCTAATTATCGAACTACTGGTAGGACAGGATGGAATAAGTCCTAATTGATTGATTGACTTCCTAAACCCTGTTGTAAATGTAAACTATTTCATAACTATTAAACCTCTTTGATAGACTAAAAGAAAAATTACTAGTTTGAAATCTTTAGCTCAAAAATTCTACTATTACTACTACTATTCAACTTCTGATAACTCATAATAAAATGTTCACACCTATAAGTCGTATTTTTTATAGAAATTACAACAAACCCCCTCCTGGCTTCACTCATGACAACATCCAACACGCGATCGGATGAACAATCCGAACTATCATACTACGAAGGTAGCTAATTAAGATGAATGGCAAATGAATGGTCCAAGGCACGCGTCCTTCGAAGGGCGACGATACAAGCAATTGACCTGGATGCGTTTCACCGAAGCAATTCAGTTCACTACCATGTCGCTGATTGATAAACGCGCGTACAACGTCATATCTAAATGTGATCACTTTATATTAAGTGCATTAATAGGAATAGCTACATTGTATCTAATAAGACCCGTTTGTTATGCAAACTGAGAAGGTTATTTCGACGGTGCCTACGAATAACATCCTAACTACAAATGATAAATTTTACAGGAGAGCGCTTCAAACAATGACTTGTATATTGTCTTCTACTTGATGTATAACCATAAAATTTGGTACAGTTGTATAATATATATATTTTATATTTTACGAATTATTAAAACATTGTGCAAAAAAGGAATTTTTAACATGTAATTTGTCACTTACCTAATTATACGACGGAATCAACCCTAAAAACAGTAGCTTAAGTGGTACTTATGTACATTTACGCGATTTTCTTGCATTGTTCTACATAGGGAACGTCGATTTATTACCTCTACTCCTTAGCTAAAGGACTTCAGCCTCTGTGGCATGGTGATAGTGAACGCGTCGGCTACATACCTATAGTGGTATCGCCGAATGATGATCCCTATGACGTTTCAACTGACAGTTGTATTAGTTATGCGAAACAATTTCGATAAAATACTGTTTTTTCAGGCAAATGTAATGTCATTCAGCCAGGTCATTCAACATAATAAGCAATATTTATTTATTTTGAAAAAAAGACTACGCGCATTGATGGACATAAAACACTAGATAAAAAAGTAACAGCCTTATTATATTTTATTTTACTATACTTTAATTTTTATTAAAATTGCATAATTTAAAATTCTTTTTGAATTGAATTTTAAAGAATTCATAATTAGCTGGCAATGAGCAGTTTTCCAGTAGGTATAATCAGTTGGTTTTTTAAAATTATCAAGAGATGGCGCTAGCATCGCTTTTGGTACTTTTTATTTTGCGTTGTGGAGACCAATTTAGTCTGTGGCAAGAAAGAACTGAACTGACCGAATGCCATACTAAAAAAAAATACTTTGTTTGATTGCCACTATCTTTGGCCACTGGCCACTATTGCCAGAGTTTCTGAAGTGTTGAAGTTTGTTTGTATGTAATATTGTAACTTCAAAAAGTTGATACCTACATATTTTTTTAGAAAATAATACATTGTTGTAAATACAATAATCTTTGTATTCAGTAATACGTAACTAATATTGAAAATGCGGTCACGGTGTGCTGTTCATACCTGTGGAAAGCCCTTAATTTTTACATATTTATATTAAAAAAAATCCCGTCACTATCTGTAATTTAAAATAATACTTATTTTTATCTGAAAAAAATACACAATATGTATGTAAAGTAAATCATTAAAAAACCGAAGAAAGTACTTTTCCCATAAATTAGGGAAAACTAGATGTGACACCACACTCTTCTTACCAAAAGTGCCGGTGGCGTCATCTAGCGTGTCTTTATGAAAGCTTTATATACCTACTAGAAAACTGCTCATTATGGATTACATGGAAAAGTATTTAAATGGAGGCCATAGACCTACCGTATTTTTTTAATTCAGTCATGTCATGTCTTGTCAGTCTGTTTTGTCTTCTTGTCACACCGCATCACATCGCGTCATACGAGTGCTCTAACGCCTTGTATGCGCCACGTCTTTCTTTGTTAGCTGAGTTTTGTTTCTGTTTTCGCTGTTTTGTGTTATTTGTTGATTTTCTGTTACCTGTTTGTTGATTTTCGGTTATGCAAAATGCCGAAAAGACAGCGGAAAACTATTCTCAACAGTGAAGTTCGCGAGTTTGTAGTTCGTTTGCGAGACTATTTTGCTCGTGAACAACAAAATGGCGGACCCTTGTTACCGCTTGACAATGTTCGCGATCGTGTAGCCGATGCTCTAGGAATCGGAAAGGCTACTGTTTCTCGAATAACAAAGGAAAAATTTGGGGAGTCGTCCATGGAGGACAATAAACTATTAACACCAAAGAAAAAGAAAAGGTTATGTCATATAACAGAACCTGATGAATTTGATTTAGATGCTATACGCAATCATATTTATGGTTACTACCTACGAGGTGAACTACCGACCTGCCAGAAGTTATTATCTTCATTAAAAGCTGCAGAACTCTTCAAAGGCGGTGCTACTTCTCTTAGAATTGTTTTGAAAAAATGTGGATTCCGCTATAAAAAATGAGACAAGAGAAAAATATTAATGGAGCGTACTGACATAGCTTTACTACGATGCGATTTTCTTCGCAAAATCAAACAAATTGATAACTGGGAGAAGGTAGTATACCTTGATGAGACATGGCTGAACGCCAATCATACTGTAGGTAAGGCATGGACGCATGACACAGCGAAATCCAGCACAAAAACTCCTGAAGGAAAGATCCAGCGCTTAATCATTTGCCACGCTGGCACAGCTACAGGTTTTGTGCCGAATTGCCTGTGGGCTTTTAATTCAGTGAAAACAACGGAGTACCACGAGGAAATGAATTTCGAAAACTTTAAGACATGGTTTATAAAACTATTAGAAAATTTGAATGAGCCTCACTATATTTTAATGGACAATGCTTCATATCACTCAGTTCAAATTAACAAACCCCCCAGCAGCAATAACAAAAAAGCTGAAATTATAGAGTGGTTACACGGCAATGGTGTGGTAACTGACAGTCAGATGTTAAAAAAAGAGTTGGTTAGACTGTTGAACTTTCACAAACAACAGACGCACCCATCATATTTTTTGGATGAATTGGCCAAATCAAATGGACACACGGTAATTCGGTTACCGCCCTATCACTGCCAATATAATGCAATCGAGTTGATATGGGCGCAGATCAAAGGTATCTATATTTTTTATTTATATAATATTATGTATATGCATATATTTCTAAAAATAATTACTGAATGTACAAATATTTTCAGGTCATGCAGCTAGGCATAACACAACTCCGCCATTCACGGCAAATAAAATGATGGTTTTATTGGAAGAAGCTTGCGCTCAAGTGACAGCTGACGATTGGCGAAAAGTGGTCGAAAGAACGAAGAAAATTTGCTTACAAGACTGGGATCGAGATGTACAATACGACAATATCATTGACCAACCGTTTATAATAAATGTCACGGATAGCTGCAGTTCAGATTCAGATTTTGAAGATCCGATTGACCCTGTATCAGATTCAGATTGATATAAATAAAATACAAACTCAAAGCATTTGTTTTATATTTCCAACAAATTATCGATATTTTGTTTATCGATGTGTCCCTTCTTAGTCGATAACAGCTTGACGACGTAACTTTTGCAGCACGTACCATGTACATTTGCATTGAGTTTTTTTCTATTATTTCCGAACATTACGTAATAATTTCTTAATATTCATTTTTATAATTTACAATTGTACACAATTATGATTTTTTCGTCTTTTTAATGGACCTCTAAAGGATTTGATGTGATAGGACGTCAGTACAATGTTAAGCGCTAACGAACTGTCATAGGGATCATCATATAACGCTCGTAGTATAGTGGGCGCTGGTTTGATTCCCTCTCAGTGCAAATATTAAGAGCTCATTAAACCATCGGTCCCGGTTGCTATTCGAACTATTTCCCATTCAGTTGATTGAGGCCCATGTTTTCCAACCTAACTATGATGCGGCTAAAGGAGATGGAAAACGGTGGGCCCAAATGTAATAAATTGAGATAGGATCTAAAAAATTAGTCATATTTTTGTATCTTAGAATATGAAAAATCACCTCAATTCTCAATCTGGATGCGGAGAAATATGAGAAAATAGTTTTCGTGAGATTATCAATTGAGTAATCGATTACACTAAATCATTTGCAGTAAATAATTAACTCAAAGTAATTAAATACACTATATTATATGCTTACATGCAATATAGTGCTTGTAATTATAAGCACAGTCATAGTATTAAATCAAATATCAATTAATTACTGAAAAACCAATATTAATGATTATCGATTTCATATTGATTCAAATCTCTCTTATATTTGTAGTCTGACATGACAACTGACTAACATTGACACTATTTAGACAGTTGCTGACTGTTTTTGTTTGCTCACTCGTTTCGTGTTTTCCGATGCGTTTTGAGTGCTTTCCCGATTATTCGTCATTTTTTACGACAACTGCTTTGTATTTTACGGATTCTGACCCTGCCTACCTTGTACGACCCTTGCTTTCACCTTGGATACCGAAGATCGCTCACACGTTTGACTTGGAATTGTTATTTTGGATTTTACCGCCGGCTTGTGGATTGGATATTATTGAAACTATGGATCGCTGTGTGAATTGTGGGATATCCACTGGTCACTGCAATACACTGGGCCGACGGCCCTTACACGATGAAACAATTCTGTCAGTGATTCGGCAATGGCTTGCACCTCAGTCTGTAAGTAAATACCTATAACCTCATCTAACCAGCTACCATCCTGGCAGGTTTAAAATGTAAAATGTGTTTAATAGAAGGCGAATAAAACACTATATTATTATTTTTTTATTATTTTAGACATCCTTTCCCTATGTCCTTACCTTTTACCTACCTATCACTTGAAGTCGTTGACGTTCATTTATATGATTTTCCAAACATTTTCTAGTAAATATAGTAACTATTAGTGCAAAAGAACACATTTTGCACTTCAGGAATCAGCTGTTAGTTAAAGATTGTAACATAACCTCACTTTTACATAATCTCTTATATCTCTGTTCTCAGATTGACAAAATCCGCAGAATTTTCAGTGAAAGATTGATAATATATAAGCTATTAATTGACACCACTTTCAACTAGGCCCAAGATTGTATGTAATCATTTCAATCTCCTTTCAATATTTCCCGTGAAGCAATTGCCACCTTATCTCAACAGAAAATTGGCGAAATCACGGACATTTTAGAGCTCCAACTACCATAACGCCTGCCATAGAAACCGGGACTGAAGACAAATAAACATTTATTTGTTCTTGCATACAAATAATACTAACCCGTGCCCCTGACTAGCAGCCGAATTCATTACCACCATGCCACAGAGGCTGTCGATAAATAGACCAATAATATATACCTACCACGTGCCTACCACAATGTTAGGTAAGATTCCTATCCTTAAGCAGCCTAGAGGGTTGCGCTGTGTACAGAATATTAAGTCCCTACGAGTTCGTCCCTTATACGTTCAGTAGTCGCGCGAAAGCCTTGCAGGATAACCGCAACACGGGTGGCCAAAGGTCGGCTTTATCAAAACAAACAGTGTAACTAAAATTCGATACTTAATAAAGTTGCTCCTAAGTTATAATCAACAGAGTAGCTTTTCGAATAACAAACAAGCAAGGGAGATGTTTTCTTTTTGAAATAATTAATTTTGATTCCTAATTTCGAACTTGATTTCAAATAAGACATGGTCTATTAGTTCTAATTTAAAAAATAATAATACAGGATTGTGTTTTATTATTCTGTCTTTTTTCAGTTGTATAGCTCTGAAATATCTGAAATTTTTTAATTTTGCTCTAAGTTTTCTGATCGAACGTCTTTTTCTGACTAGACTTTTGTACATATAGAAAATAAAAATAAAAACTAAACAAGTACATTCTTCCTCTATATTTTCATTATAAAATCATTTAATGTATTTAATAGGTAGCTAGTCTACTTATTCCTGAATGTACCTGTAGTACTTTTTTCAATACGTCACTGCTAGAATTGAGTTTTATAGATAGATAATTACGTTTGGTTACACAAATTACTGTTAGGTCTGTTAGGTATTATATACCTACATGTAAGTAATGTGTGTTTCAGGGAATTAAATTTTTGATTAGGTTGTAGGTACCTACTGTGGTAAATTTTATATACTTATTTGAAAAAAAATAAGTCAAATATGTACGGCTGGTTATTGGAGAGTGTTCAACACTTCATTGTGGTAAGTAAGCTTTACCTAGCGTATACATTGTTTTTTGCAAATTGGCTGTTGAAATGGAATGAAAGTTGAACAGTTCAACGTTCAAAATAAAGATTTATATATCGAGAGAAATTCTGCATTATTCTATTATTTTATTATCGATCTGATGACAAACCGGGATTGACATTTCCATGAAGAAGAGACTAAAGAAGCGGCAACGGAATAAACAGTTATTTATTTAAAGTATAATATTAAACAAAACAAAATTTATGCGGCTTCTGGTTTTTGCCTGAAATTGTGTAAGCGTTTATCTAAACACAACAAAACAAAATTAATTAATAAAAGTCAAAGCTGAATACAGTTAGTGTTGAAACATTGTTCCAAACGAAAAGTGATGGAACATGGACCACGACAAAGATAAATGAACTGGGAACGTTCACTCAGTCACACCCAGTTTATTTTGCAAGTTTATAGGATAAATATTATACAACTAAGTATGTACTAGCACTATAACTACGTACAGTAAGTATTCAATAAATTAGCCCATCGCAGTCCATAGCAGGACTTAGGCCTCTCCCAATGTTGAGAGGCTCTGGCCTACTGTTTCCACGGTAACCAGACGGGTTACAGAGTACAGGGTTTTATTTCGGGTTTTTCCTCCTCTCGCAGTTATATCGTATTTGTAGATGGGGAATGCGAGACCCGGGCTTAATTGCATGTGACTGCGGTGCCCCCGTGCAGTCCATGGCGCATTTGGTCTCGTGTCCCCTATGTAATACCTCATGCACTAAAGACGACTTAAATAAAGCCACTGACAGTGCGATTAAGATGGCAGAATTTTATTCTCGAATAGTGTAGTCATCTAAAAGTGAATCGTTGACACGAAAAGAAGAAGATCGTCTGCGTGTTTTCCGTTAATCACCTCTTACACCCTTCGAATGACATAGGGTGGTGATACTTGTATTCTTTCTATGGATTTTAAGGTAAAATTGAATGCTTGGATGTGATCGAGATCAACGCTAAATGATGATGGTGTTCACGCCTATAATGTGGCGAAAAGTAATCCCCAAGAACGTAGAATCTCTCAGCATGACGTACTTAACAATTATTCAAATTGACAACTTTAATTTTAAAATCACTTTACTATTGTAACCGTTAAGACTAAACGTTTCTATAACTAACCTACCTACTTCACTCGCGTGCTCTTAAAAGTATCAAATTTACAGTTAAATAAAGTTCACCAAACCGGGACTCAGTTCCTTCCCGCTCTAAACAGATGGTTTACCATCCTTTAGTCTCAGTAGTTCGGTTGCTAGTTCGGTTAACCGGACTACTGCGACTATTCAGTAGCAGTAGTCCGGTAGTCAAACGGCCTCGAACTATTGCTACTTTCGTGTAGCAGTAGTCCGGTGGTAGTTCGGTTAATCGGACTACTGCCACTCTTCATGTTGCATTAGTAGATATTAGATGTTGCATATGCAGGACATAGCGCTCCCGCTCTCCTTGTACCTATACTTAGGTGATGCCTACTTATAAATAAAGTAAGGTAGACGTACTTCACTTTCTGTTAGTTATCACTTATTCAAACAAGAATATCAAAAGAAACGGTATACCTATCGTAACCATACTAAATTTATTTTATTGTATTAGTATTCTGCTTGTGACATGTCATTGTATTTGGAAAGTGGCTACTAATTTCGCAGTTTGGCACGGGGCACAAAGATTCCGTAGAGCTCTATTGTCTGGCATGTCACGTAAAGGTTTCCTGTATCTTTCTTATCTAAATGTCTGCTAATCTAGTTCGATAAGCCATTTTCGAACACTGTCCATATTATTAATGGAGAAAGCTACCAAACATTACGTACTTAGGGGGCGTCCATAAATTACGTGAGATGTTTAAGGGGGGAGGGGGTCGAGTCAAATCTCATCTAATCTTACGTTGGAGAGAGGGGGGAGTCTCGGCAAATATCACGCAATTTTTTTTCAGATTGAAATAAAAAAAATTATACTATTTTGGTCCATTTAATCCAGACTATACATGCATGCCCTATCACTCAGGTTGATGGACATATGACAATTCTGAACTATAAAGAGCATGACGGAAAGTCATTTGCTCCATTTCTATTACGCCACTGCCTACCGATTCAACCGCTGAATGCCTTCATCAGCACGCCTTATGATCTCTATTGCCCAAGTGTACGTGATGATTTAGAGAAAAGATGCTGCAGTACATGCGGTATTTACTTTGCATCTATAACAAGAGTTGCAGAGCACAGGCGAGCAGCCCACATTGCACCAGCTAAGCAAGCGCGTATGTTCCGCAAAGTGCGACCCTCACAGATTGTCACAAGACGAGCCAATGAGTTACTGTGCGCAAGCGCCAGCGGCTTAGAGTGGCTAGATCAGAACCAAGTTGAAGGAGCAGATGATTTTACTGAAAATCATATGGACTTGTTGACAGAAAATTAAAAAAAACACCTCACGTAATTTATGGATTATATATTTATGTCGTTACGTAACTTCACTTTTGTCAAAATGGAAGTCCTCAAACTAACTATTGTACTTGAATGAATTTTTATAGCATTTATTATGCTAACTTTTAAGTTCGAAAAACATTGGAAAAAATGAAATGCTCAAGTGAGACTCGAACTCACGACCTTTCCCTTACAGGGGGACTGCTCTTCCAACTGAGCTATTGAGCTACACTTGAGTCATTCCAAATTTTCCTTCTCTTTATATCCGTCTATGAGGGCGACGGTACTATTGTAACTATTGTACCTACAGAAGAACACGAAAGTTACTTCAAGACACAAAGACTAAACCCGGACTACAACTATTTCTGTATTTTATTACATTTTATTTGGAAAATACATAACTTCATGCATACAAATGGGTTTTACTTTTTGAATTCAAGTATCGCGTATTCAGTTTCGCTTGTTTTACAGGAAGAATGTGGGGAAGAAATATGGGATACTATTCTTCGAGAATCAGGTGCGCGGAACACGGTCTTCAGCGCCACACAGGTATTTCTTTTTGGTATTTAAAACCAAAAAACGTCGGTTGTTGATACAGAAAATACTCTGATATTTTGATATTTCGAGGATATTTCATTAAAAAGTACTTTCGCTAGCACGTGACTTAGTGTAGACCACTAAAGTTTTTTAGACGGATGCACTTTGCCATCTAACTAGATCATCTAACAACATTTAAATCTGATCAATCTGATCAATCAAAGCAAAAATACGTGCTCACTTATGCATCAGCACAAAATAAAATTGTCACGTGCGACATTTAACTGATAAAAGTTACTAAACTGAGAAAGGCTGGCTAACATTTACAAGATTCTTTTTTGTAGCAATATCCAGATGCACTCATGCTGCGACTGGCGAGTGCTCTAACCCGACTGCTAGCAAAAGATACGGCCAGTCCTTCAACCTCCAGAGCAGAAAGTCCAGCACCGCGGAAACGTTCCCTCAAATCCAAACCAAGCTGGCGAAGCGCTTCTGTTCATACTGACAATCGAACCCAAAGCTACAAGTGTCCTTTCACTGCTACTAACGCCCTTACCGCTGTCACCAAAAAGGAAATCGATGCTTACAACTCTTCAGAAGAGATCAGGTCACCAATCGCTGCTTCCACTGGCAGAATCAATGAAGAAGTAACAGTTGTGTGTAGAGAACTCCAAAGGCGAAGTTCTGGTATTAAATTTGAAAGTCACACAGTGAAAGAACCAGTTGAGCAACCCATACTTGAATTAGAGCAAGTTGAGGATGGCGCTACAGTTACTGAAGACAATTCTGAACCGACTTCTCCAGAATCTGAAGGTGGGAAGAGGAGCTCTTTTCGTAAACCTCCTACTGCTCGTAAAAGTAGCTGTACTGTTGCTTTAGATGTGTATAAACGTCGAGGCTCCATAATTCCAGCCCGACAACGTCTCAACAGTATCGGTCTTGTGAGCAATGATAAGTTGAATGCTTTGAGGGAGAAATTTGCTACTCCTGAGAAGGTGATGCATTTCTTTGGCAGATGTTTCGTGAAGTTTTTCAGTAATTATGGGTAAGTAGTGTATTTCCTGTTTTATTTTATGAACAACTTAGTTTACAAGTTTAATTTAATTTAAAAATTATACTAATGTAAATAGGGACTTATAATAGTAGTACAAATAGAATAAAAGCCTGCTTCATCTCCTTTGACTGTAACATCCCTGCCAAATGTGAAAGTTTGTAGAGATGTTTGGATTTTTATTAGATACTCAATCCCGTGCAAACGACCGAATGTTGTACAAGGATAGATTAAGTAAAAGACTCCTAACCTAACACATACTTAGCTACTTTTTATCCCTGAAAAAGGTTCTCATGGGTTGCGTGTAATAAAATTCCCACTGGGGTAAAGCCGCAGACAATAGCCAGTCAAGTAGTGAATCGAAAAGGACAAAAGTTTTTTGGTTTCAAAGTAATATCTCTCATGAAATTTCAGAATCGTCTGGTTATTTTATACCAAGTCATTATCTCTGCTGGCTTTTCGGGTCACGGATTTAATGAATATATTTTCCCGACTTATATTTCTGCTGACAAAGAATCCGCTCCTTTCATCCGTTTTCTTAGCAACTTTAGTATGTAATTTGCGTCTTATCGTCTGAATAGGATGTTTGGAATAGCCACCCTCTCTGTTTGGGTTTGAGATATGGGTACCTAAATAGTTTTAAGCGTCTTGTGTTGTGTTGTTACCGATAACACTTTTAGACCTAAACTGAAATTATTTAATAGAGTTTTATACCTGATATTGCAAATTTGAAACTTTATTGATTTTTATATTAATTACAAACAATCAATCAATTAGCCTATCACAATCCATTGCTGGATATACGCCTCCCATATTTTATTTTTAATATTCTTCCACCGTCTTGACAAGAGATATCCCCGAAACAATAATTTCTTAGAATATCGGGATCTTGCATTCTGCACCTTTTGAGCATCAGATATTTACCTACCTTTTTTTTGTTTTTTCTTGCGGAAATCCCATAGGATGCCTCCCCTGCCGGAGCCGGAAGGGGAGGTTATGTCGGACTCGAACCGACTAAACCGCACTCCGACTGTGGGTCGTGGTGCTAGGCCGGAAGTGAGGTTGTCATTGACATATCCCTCGCACCTCGGCTGACCCAAGGCCATCCCTTACGGTCTGGCCCTCCTCGGGAGGGGGACAACGGTGTCCCCGACTCGCCCCCGGAATGATATTTACCTACCAGGTGCTACCTATTTGTGCCTCTGCACGTTATTTGATCCGTCAGTTAGGAGGTGTAGGCAACAGCTTCTAAACATGACATGGCCTAAAAGCTATTAGGCCGATAGACCCGAATAGAAACTGAAGATCTGGAATATTCTTACAATACAATAGGATCAATCATTTCGTTAAGCAATAAAATGTTATTGCTACGCTACAATGCTTTATCTGAGAGTTTAACCCTTCTGTCACTCAAATTAATCACGCTTATTGCCTCAATGTCAGACCATAATATACGAGTACCTACCTTGTTATCGACTTAGTACCAAAGGGTAGAGATTTACTTACACAGTTTACAGAATCAAGTGGAGTACTATGTAATTAAAAAGTGAATCGTCATCTTCTCAGCTCTTTCCAACTCAGTTGAGGTCAACTTTCCAATGTAACTGCGAAGCGGATTTTTCGTGAAGCGACTGCTACTGACCTCCAAAAGACCACAACCTTAGTAGTTCCTTCTTACGTTTACGTTTTAAGGCTCCAAATACCCTTACGACTACCATTATAGATGTTCCTATAGCAACCGGGACCAATAGCCTAACGTGTTCTCCGTGGCACGGAGGGGTTTCCGTGTATTTTTTTTTCTTTTTACTATTCACATATTTATCATGAGTTCCTGTGAAAATTTAAAAAAAGAGCTTATATTTCTCCATGTTACCAGCTACGACAAAATGATCCGCGCGACCGGCCGTTACTTCTGCACGTTTCTGCAGTCTGTGGACAACATACACCAGCGCATGCGCTTCACATTCCCGCGCATGCGCTCCCCGAGCATGCAGCTGACGCGCGCGCATCGCCACGGAGCCGAACTCGTATACAGCAGTGGCAGGACTGGCTTTACGCATTATCTAATGGGTTTGTTGTTAGAAATCACTACTTAGTATAAAACAAAATCGCTTTCCGCGTCTTTTCGTCCCTATGTATGCTTATATCTTCAAAACTGCGCTACAGATTTTGGTGCAGTTTCTTTTGATAGATAGAGTAATTCAAGCAGAAGGTTTATGTGTATAATACATGCTTAATATAGTAGAGGGTGCAGCGGGAACGGGATCGAGCGGTACAAAGTTCGCCGGGTTAGCTAGTTCTGAATAGTTTGGTCTTTTATGCCGCTTAGATGGCAGACAAGCACGCGGTCCCAGAGTCCAGAAAGTGTTCCATCTAGTGGACTCTGGGACCACTAGGTGCAACATCAGGGGTATCATTCTTCACCAACCAAGAAAGAACCTTCTAATGCCCTTCTTAAACTATTGATGCTTGGATGCAACTTATGTGTCCCTCCATTCCTAACAATGAGTGAGAAAAACCATCTGCAAATCGATGCACCTGCTAAATAGCTGACGAAGTTCCGGCGCAGGCTGTCGTTTAAGGTTTGGTAGGTCA
Organism: Eilema sororculum; assembly: GCA_914829495.1. Taxonomy (NCBI): domain Eukaryota; kingdom Metazoa; phylum Arthropoda; class Insecta; order Lepidoptera; family Erebidae; genus Eilema; species Eilema sororculum. The sequence goes on along the minus strand of OU618545.1, from coordinate 4,838,034 downwards.
TATGGCAGTTGCTCCTGGAAAAGGCGACTTGCTAATTCATTCAGTGGGATAATTACGCATAGGTCACTTTTTATGGGTAAAATTGCCAATACAGAAGACCAGATCTCCCGCCCGGTTGACGAGGTCTCTTCCGGAATTAGATCAGATATGACTTATGACTGGAACTCGTTAGTAAAAGGCCTCATGCGTATCATGCATGCAGTCGTCCGCATTTCATGTATATCATAATTGCGTTCCAAATTATCGCGTTACTGTAACATTTGTGATGTTACAGGCCAGCTGTATGAAATAGCCGAGGACATATTCTCTTTGAAGCTGAAGGTATCTGTCGTGAAGGAGAGCATGGAAGGCACCTACTACGTGGCGGTACTACGGTTGGAGTTCGACAATAGTGACTATGTAAGTGTTACTTATAGACTTACAGATTAATTAACAGGTCTTGTTAATGGAGAATACTAATTTTTTTGGAAGTTTTCTGTGGCTAAGTGGAACCCGTAGAAAGATTTTTGTTGCCTTAATAATTATTAGGGTTGCAAGGTCCAATAGCAGTCGTTCATTTAATAATCTAAACATATTAACATAGGAATAGGCCCTCGATTCACATAAAGCTAAACCATTGCGGTGCCGCAGTCACTGCAAAAAATTACATTAAATTTTAGACTTTATTTATATAAGCTTAAAGTCCAAAACGAAATGATCATTACACTTTTTCAATTATTCTCAAAGAGTCCTTTCATTTTGAACTTTAATCCAACCTATCTCTCCCCATTGAAGTCATAAAAGGTGACTAAGGGATAGGGCTGTTCTCCTTCCAACAGTAAAGACTGTATCTTTACTGTTGGATGGAGAACAGCCCTATCCCTTAGTCAACTTTTACCCATGACAAAGTGCCTGCTTGACGGCAGTAGGCTCGCGCTCGCCATAAGGGACCCAAAAATATACCTAATTAGCGAAATATGGAAGTTAACACACGTCTGTCTGCTCCTTCGGGGATTTATAAACGTGAGCAGGTATACGTATTGTGTAGGGCTAATATACTCAACGGGTGAAAAAAATAAAATCGTCTCAATACAAACCCATTACCGACAGTAGTTACTTTGTTATGCTAATAGAATCTTGTTCCATCCTATTGGAAGATGGACAGAATTTATAGCAGACTTAAATATACCGAGACTATTACTTCGCGCACCGTGTTCCACAGCATTGAGTTTCTGTAAATAACAGTGAATAAACTCGACTATTTAGTCGTTAAACAGAGAGTTGTGTGAATTCTTAACTAAATTGAATTTTCTATTCCACAATTAAAATAACTTGAAGCAGTGGAAATTGCAAAATGTCAATTTAAAAAAGAAATAAGTGGCACTGACTGGTTCAACGGAGCCTTGTCCTGAGAAGACTCCGGCAAGACTTTTCAAATTGAATTTTCTATTCCACTTGAAGCAGTGAAAATTACAAAATGTCAATTTAAAAAGAAATAAGAGGCACTGACTGGTTCAAAGGAGCCTTGTCTTGTCCTGAGAAGACTCCGGCAAGACTTTTCTTATATGGTGTATTTTAAACTTGTTTGCTTTAAGTATCTGGGAACTTCGTTCATCTTTTTTTTTATACCACTTAGGTGGCAGACAAGCACAGGGTCCCCCTGATGGAAAGTGGTTACCGTGGCCTATGGACGTATGCAACACCAGGGGTCACACTCGTGCTGCCGACCCTATAAGAACAGAGTGTTTTTGTGCCATCAGTGCAGAAGACAAAGCAGGACAAGCCTTTGGTCTTCCCACTGATAGCACAAAAACTCTCCAGTGAGCTCTGGCTACCCTACTCACCGGCGGGAACACAACATGAGGTTATTATGGCCGCGGTATTCGGTGGGGCGGTGAAACTTCCCCAGTCGGACTGCTCATACAGAAAGTAGCGTCTCTGGTCGAAATTTAAGGCAATTCAATGAGGGTTTTATCTGTACACTGAACCTTGAAATGATATTTTTGAAATTTTGATTATTTTCTGTTTAGTGTGCCAAATAAATAAATAAATATAAAGCGGTATATTCTCGTTATCTATCTATATATATATATATAAAAATCAATTGCTGTTCGTTAGTCCTGTGGTTAGTCTCGCTAAAACTCGAGAACGGCTGAACGGATTTATCTTATCTTGGTCTTGAAATGTTCGTGGAGGTCTAGGGTAAACCTTCCCTAGACCTCCACGAACATTTCAAGACCGGTGTCAACAGTTCAAGGAGAGGTGAGAAAAAATCGAATAATTGCCGGGAACCGATATCCACGCGGGCGGAGCCGCGGGCAAAAGTTAGTAAGTAATAAATACTTAGACAAATATAGATCTGAGAGAAATTCTGACAACGATACTAAATTGGAAGCAATAACCGCTTACTTTTGAACAATACAAAATTAAGTGAACGATCTATAAACTACGTACCTACCTACAGTTTATAAATGAAACAGCAAGTTTAATAGGACAACGTCCCCATTTCTATCTTTACACACATTCACGATCTAACAAACACATTCTAATTTATAGATCTAGTGACTGACGCGGGTTCGCCTAGATGCATTTCGATTTCACAATCTTCAAAAGCATAGGTGTACTTATTTGGGGCCAAAATCCTCCTTACCCAAGTCAATTTCATCTGCAAACTGGTACACCGGCACGCCTGTCTGATTAACAGACGATGCCCTGGCTTTGCTCTAGGGTTAGGGAGGTTAGACAGCAGTAGCGCCCGTATAAATCTCTACGCCAAATCATGAAAAACAGTAACAGAGCATATCCCGGGCTAAAATACTAGCTTTGGATGCAACCGGAGCTAACACTATGAAGTTGAGATGAGAAATCACATCATCAATCATGGCATAGGCAATTTTTTTATTTTACCTACGATTTAGCATTCCATGAATTTTTTAGCATTCCATGGATTCACCCTGCGGTCGCCGGGTCCATGGCGTAGTACAGAGAGGAACACTGTGACGGCGCCTGGGACTAGCGACCCAGATGTAGGTTTAGGGTGGCCACCTTGTGATGCATTAGCGCTCACCTTCACCGTCCAGTCGTGTTTACTCTCTGCCTATCCAAATTTGGTAAGATCCTATCGACGCTGGTATCTAGTCTGTGATATTAGTGGTTTCATGTCGTTAGTAGGTATAATGGCCAGCATTCGAACCCGGGACCTCTTGACCGTAACGCTATTTTTCTTCTTTAGATTCTTTCTTCTTCGGTTGTTCTTCTTCTAATCTCTGAAAGCAGTAACAATTATTCGTAACGCATTTATATAGCCCAACCCGCCAGGGATAAAGGCGTGATTGTATGTATGTATGTATGTATCTAAATATATATAGCTCAAAGGTGACTGACTGACTGACATAGTGATCTATCAACGCACAGCCCAAACCACTGGACGGATCGGGCTGAAATTTGGCATGTGGGTAGATGTTATGACATAGGCATCCGCTAAGAAAGGATTTTTGGAAATTCTGCTACTATAGGGGTAAAATAAGGGATGGAAGTTTGTATGAAAGTCCATCATTTTCAGAGCTAGATGCACTAAATTTCATAAATCTGTGTCTTTTAAGAAATACCTAAATTAATACGTGTATCAGCGTTTTTCAAAATTTTACTAGTAAGAGGGTAAAATAGATGATAAACTTTTGTAAGAAAATTTTGTCATTTTCAAAGTTAGAAGTATGAAACTTCTTACACGTACGTCTTTTGAGAAATGTTTTGTCGCGATAACTGACATCCACGCGGGCAAAGACGCGAGCAAAAGCTAGTGTATCTATATACATAGAACAAGTCCAATTACTTTGCCAATATCTAGTGTGATACCCAATAAGCACATTGCACCATCCAAGCCTCATTCGATAATAATATCAATTGTTCATCAGTTACTTTACGAACAGATTGTACAAGGTAACAATGGCTAGAGGAATGCCAACAATTGACCCCCAACCAATTTGGTGCTAACGGGCACTGCCACCCATAAATGGGAACTTTAATTGGATATTATATTCTATACGACTAAGGGCCGGTTCGACCAAACGCGAGTAATGTTTATTCCTAGAATAAACCGCTACATATTCGAGAGTAAACCAATTTCAAATTCTACGACTTGAATAATGAACTTATTCGGGAATAGAATAGAGTTACTTTTTACTAAACGTCAAAACGATAAGTTATAAAGTAACTTGGTAACTTGTATGAAAAAAGATTTAGTGACGTCATAAAATTTAATAGTCAAATCAGTCACTATTATTTTATTGGGCGGATGATTAAAAATAAATAAAAACTATAAAATAAGAACCGACGCAATTAAATATTGCGTCTCGCGTATCCGCTCTTTTACCAATTTAAATTTAGGTAATGAGCTCGGTTAGATAATTTATTTAAACTATAGGATAATACCCAATTCTAAGAATAATGAAATGGCGTCTCATACTGTCATATTTTAACTCTATGTTTTGTTCTGTCACACGTTATAATACGACAAAAGCGAGTTGACATGACTTACGCTTAACACCGTGCCTTTTTAAAACAACGCTTATTTGCCGGGTTCTTTTCACATTCATTCCTTCATTCACTCTAGATTCGCTATACGGTAGATTGCCTAGAAAAACGTCTTTTTTTTAATTCGAGAATTCCGGAATAGTTGCTCGTGTTTAGATGTATGTTTGGTGGAATCCAATCTAAAAGGTTTAATTATGGTGTGAGGTAACAGTCACTCGTTAGTTATTTCTATTTTTAGCATTTTATTTGCTAACAAGTGGTTTGCCAGGGGTAAGGTTCGCAATCTACAACAATCTACGATATAAAAGAAACTAGTACCTACACTTCCTAAATTGTAGATACACTCTATATTTAGCAGCCATTTCGTAGTTATATGTTTATGGTCCTTTATTAACATGTTCAGGGTTCAAGCAAAGCTCGTCAGGTAGGTATAGGTATAGTTCCTACCATGAATCTAGACGTTGACGAAGTCCTGACGCGCGCTTTGTTTTTATCCCGGATGCAAAGAGAGGGGTGATAAATTTGACGTGTCTGTCTGTCTGTCTGCTCCCGAACAGATGAAGTGATTTCAATTTAGTTTTTTTTTTGTATTAATGGTGACTTATGTCTTACTGTTTTAAGACATGTTTGATGAAAATCGGTAGAGCCGTTTAAACGTTATGGGGTTTGAAATGGACATGGGGAGTGTCGGAAGTTCTTTATTTTTTTAATTTTACGATTATTAATGTTTGTCTATGATTGGTTGATTTAAGCTTTTCCAACTCCGTAACTATAACTGGTACACGTCAACGGACGAGGTTCTGGCATGCAGTGTTCAGCTGTCTCAGTGACAAAGCAATCACCCCCGTAATAACCAAAAAGCTTGACATGATTTAAAAGGCGAATCATGACTACCATGCATCACACTCACACTGACATAAGAGCCGAGCCATCATGAGAGGGACGAGTCGGCGTCCACATGATGGCAGTACCAAATACGGTGGATGAAACTACGGGTCCTGACCCGTCCACCCACTGGAGTTTCCCACTGGTGGGTGGAGGGGTAAGTCACGATTACGTGGCACGATTTATAAGTATAAAATGTCCTATTTGTTGAGTATCCACCTAATCTATACATATAGAATTACTTGTCCCGACTGACTGACTGATTCATCAACGCCGAGCCTAAACTACTGGACTTACAAACTTGGAATTTTAATAGTATATGCATTTTATAGTGTAAGCATCCATTAAGAAAGAATTTTTGGAATTTCTGCTACTAAAGGGGTAAAATAAGGGATGGAAGTTTGTATGAAAGTCTGTCATTTTCGGAGCTAGTTGCACTAAATTTCATAAACCTGTGTCTTTTAAGAAATAAATGAACACGAGTATCAGCGTTTTTCAAAATTTACCTACTAAGAGGGTAAAATAGGTGATAAACGTTTTTATGGAAAGTTCGCCATTTTCAAAGTTAGAAGCATGAAACTTCGTACACCTACGTCTTCCGACATCCACGCGGGCGAAGCGAGTACAAGCTAGTAGGATTACATATGTACTTATTACCCCAAAAGATGAAGTAAAAGATTTTGCCAGTCATTTTTTCAGTCCATATTCAATTTACTTATCTAGGTACTCGATACAATATTCGCTGTACAGAGTTTTACTACGCTATCAACTAAGATGTAAAACGTAGGTAATATGTAGGTAGATAAGTAAGGGTGGTTTACTGTGTGGAATTGGGGTATAAACTTGGATAAATATGCTGTATGTTTAAATAGGTACATATTGTATTCTCTCTTGAACAGAAGTGGTAAGCTGTGTTACGTGCTCAGGGTTTATGAAGAGTAAATATGCCTAATTATGTTTGCAAAATGTGTAAAACTTCTGTTACGTATAACGGTATCAAGTAGCGATGGTACGATGCGCAAACGCTTGGGGTGCGGCCGCCTCCTTCTGCGAGCAAGTAATGCTCGAGAAGGAGGCGGCCGGTCGGGTCCGGACAAGACTCCGGGCCCGGGAAGCCCGTGCAGAGCGAAGGCGAACCGGACGTCGGAGGTCGCAGAACGACCTCCGTCCTCCATGAGCGCTGGCCTGGGGGTGACCGGTCGAGCCGCCTGTCACCCTAGCAGAAGCAGGCCGCGGCGGCGGCGCAAAGTGCGCCTCCCCGTAACCGGGGCTAGATGGGGACATTTTGGTCCCCACAACCCGAAGGGGGCCATCTCGAAAGAGATGGTCCTGGGTCTGCCGGGGTGCGAGAGATATGCTTTTGGCAATCTCACCTCCGGCAGCCAAGGACCCAAGACGGCGTGCGTTTTAGTCGGTTCGAGTCCGACATAACCGCCTCCACCGGCTCCGTGGGGGTGGTATCCGCGGGGATTTTTCGCACGATAAAAAAAAAAAAAAAAAAAAAAAACGGTATCAAGTAGGTACCGTTACGACTTTTTTCCATCGGCATCAAGCCCCAGATGAAATATCTGGGGCTCGTGCTCGACGGCCGGTGGAATTTCGGGGAGCCTCTCCGAAGACTGGCCCCCAAATTGAAGGACACAGCTGCCGCTCTGGGGCGGCTGCTGCCCAACATGAGGGGGCCGGATGACTCCTGTAGGATACTCTACGCGGGAGTCGTGCGGTCCATGGCCCTATATGGGTGCCCAATATGGGCGGAGACCCTGACGGTCCATAATGCACGTCTGCTGCATGGTCCGCAGCGTGCAATGGCCAGCAGGGCCATCAGGGGGTACCGCACGATATCCCTGGAGGCGGCGAGTCTCCTTGCCGGATCCCTACCGTGGAACCTGGATGCGAGGGCCCTTTCGATGATATATCGGTACCGAAAGGAGGCGCGGGAGCAGGGACGGGAACCCGAGCCCGAAGAAATTCGGGCCGTGAGGTCTCAGCTCCACAGGGAAATGGTAGCGGAATGGGAGCTACGACTTGGGTGACCAAGCGCAGGGCACGCCGTAATAGCGGGGTAAGACCCATCATGGAGGAGTGGCTAGAGAGGCCACACGGCAGCCTCTCGTACCGGCTGACCCAGGTGATCACCGGACACGGGTGTTTCGGGAGTTACCTGTGTCGGATCCGGAAGGAGCCAACGTCCGAGTGCCATCACTGTGATGCGAGCGAGGACACAGAGCTGCACACGCTGACCAAGTGCCCGGCGTAGGACACGCCGAGGCGGGTCCTAGTGGCGGCTCTGGGGGTGGGAGTCCTCACACTCGCCACATTGCTCACAGCGATGGCACGATGCGCGAACGCTTGGGGTGCGGCCGCCTCCTTCTGCGAGCAAGTAATGCTCGAGAAGGAGGCGGCCGGTCGGGTCCGGACTAGACTCCGGGCCCGGGATGCCCGCGCAGATCGAGGGCGAACCGGACGTCGGAGGTCGCAGAACGACCTCCGTCCTCCATGAGCGCTGGCCTGGGGGTGACCGGTGGAGCCGCCTGTCACCCTAGCAAAAGCAGGCCTCGACGGCGGCGCAAAGTGGGCCTCCCCGTAACCGGGGCTAGATAGGGACCCTGTGGTCCCCACAACCCGAAGGGGGCCATCTCGAAAGAGATGGTCCTGGGTCTGCCGGGGTGCGAGAGATATGCTTTTGGCAATCTCACCTCCGGCAACCAAGGACCCAAGACGGCGTGCGTTTTAGTCGGTGCGAGTCCGACATAACCACCTCCACCGGCTCCGTGGGGGTGGTATCCGTGGGGATTTATTGCACGATAAAAAAAAACCGTTACGACTTTAATTTAAACATTAAATGCATTAACATCAATGGGTTCGAATTCGGATCCAAATAATGAACCTACTGGACTATGAGAACGTACCCAGACTCCTAAATCCAATTTCACAAAGCAACCTTGATTGACGCTAGGTAAAGGACGCTAGGGAAAGTAAGCCCCAGGTTTCAAGATGAAAGCCTCGAATGAGTTGAATGCAAGGTCAAGAATCTCAAAAGGTTCAATCTCAATATAACATGTTGTTGCAAAAGGCGCAATCTCAGTATAACATGTTGTTGCAAAAGGCTCAATCATGATATATAGGTAGATATATGCCAGGGGGATGATTACGCCATATCCGGCACCAAGAGGACTTGCGCTGTGACCTAAACCCAAATCTTGAATAGGTACCCACACTATTCTGACATACTTATTCCAGCAGAAGAAATGTTAATCGTACACTTTCTGAAACAAATTCGTAGCCCCGTTTTACATATCAATATAAATAAGGTTTCTTCGAATGGAACAAACACATCAGCAAATGAATGAATACATGAATATTTAGCAGCAAAATATTCCAATACACTTAAGATGTTCTAGTATATATGAAACATTCATCTTATATATTTTCTTACTAGGGTGGATATTTGTTGCATAATCTCGAAAGAACGACTGAACGGATCTGAATTAATTTGGCACAGATATAGATATAGATTCTAGCTTGGAATAGCACATAAGTAGTTTACATTGTAATCCAAGAGAGGTCCTTTATGTTACCATTATCATGAATTAGCATACTGCAGTCCACTACCAGACATATCCTCTCTCAATGAGCACCATAGCATCCGATTCAGTGCCTTGCACGTCCTGGCAATCACAGTTACTTCTCACGGGTCATGAGTCCATCTAACTGTGTCCGTCAGTCCATCCGTTATGATATTTATTTGATTACAGGTCCAGTCCTTGATGCTCCGTAAGAGTCTGCCGTGTTCCTTGCCGGCGGTTCCAGCATCTTTACTCCTCCAGCTCTTTCCGTTCGGAGTACTGCTGGATAGGAGAATGAATATCCTGGGGGCTGGAGAAAAAGTACGTTTGAACAACCTATTCATAATTTTAGGAACTGCCTGATGTGGAACGACATAATATCTCCACACTATACCACATTTCACCTCACGGAAACTAAATATTTAATCAATTGTAATCGGATCGGCTAAAACTACACGGCCTTTCTTCACATCCGTCTGTGTTGCGTCGTTTGGACATCAACTCCGTATGACACATAGCATCGCAAAATATCGGTAGCCGCTTAAAATAAAGAGGTCTGCTTGTTTACTGCATCACATATTCTGAAAACAATTATCCGGCATACCTACCACAGAAACCACTGCAGTGACGGCTTAACTTATTCTTCAAGACCGAATGGCATCCTTGCTCTCAATGTATTATGGTCACCCATCCTATGACTGACCTGCCTAGTGTTACCCCTCATAAGATACAAGGTACTCACTGCAGTGTGGGTACAAAATAATAATAATTTTATATTTATCTAGCTGTTTTTGGTAACCAAACATAAAAAAAACTTGTTTAATGTCCCTCAACTTTTGTCATTTCGTTGTGAAGTGATAACAAACAAATACGCTTCTGTATTTTATTATATCAACAGGAAAGATGCTATCAAGTATCAAGTCTGTGGTGTAACAAGAAAGTTTTTTAATAACAACATATTGGAAGAAAGAAACACATTCATATCAGACCAACTGGGAAAGAAAATACTTTGAAAAAGCAATGAGTCATTATGGAATAGAATCAGATGGCAGATGTTTTCATCAGAGGGGATAAGGCGTACCTAAAGAATCTGTAGTTATCTAGATATTTATAGTACTTAGGTATGTGGCCGTACCAAGACTCGCAAGCCATTTCGCCTGCTCATTCGGGTAACGAGGATCTGACGTAGGCTTCATCTCTTTTTCTTGACCGGACAGGACGCTTTACTTCCGATCTTATTATACCAGGATCTAAACAGTGGAACTCTTGTATAGATATTGGGTCGCTTTCTGAAATCGGCCACTTTTTGGTTTATTAATTCTGTAAGTAATTCTCATATTATAATTTCAGCTTGTAGCTGCTTGGGGAGGGCCGTATAACAAGATTGAGAAGGCGCCAATCTCCGATATATTGCGTTTGAGGAAACCAAAAGTATCATTCACTTGGGACAAGGTACCTACCTGCTGTACATTTCATACTAATTTACGAAAATTCTCTCTGATAGCGTTCGTATGTCGGACTCGAACTGACTAAAACGTATATAAATGCAGATACCGATGTGTAAGTAAGTTGGAAGTGAACTGAAGTGCTACACAGGAGGCTACCCACTACCCAAGGCTATTTACGTTTTCGAGATGGATCAATAGCACATTGTGAGAACAAATTTGACCCCACAAAGCCCTGGAGAGAGCGGGCACGCATTGCACCACCACCCCCGGCCTGCTTCTGTAAGGGTAACAGGCAGTTCCACCTCGAAGCGAGAGTTTATAAATCTCTAAAATCTCAGACATCTGAGTACAAATGTATTTTTATACGAATTGTGTGTTCCTTACAATAATCATTATCATACCCCCTACAGCCTCCGTGGCGTAGCGGTAGTGAACATGATCGCTACGCCTCGGGTTCGATTCCCGTTCAGTGCAAATATTTGTATGCATGAATATGGGTATTTGCTTTGGTCTGGTAGTGCCTCGGAGAGCACGTTAAGCCGTCGGTCCTGGTTGCCATACAAACATCTATGGCAGTCGTTACGGAGCCGTCAAAAGCTCAACAACTGGTCTAACTGCAATACTTCGATATCTCTTTTGGGTTGTGGACGTCATATGGCAGTCGCTTCACAGAAAATATCTAAGTTCAGCCAAATCCGCAGTTAGACTGGTAAAAGCGGACCTCAGCCTTCAAACTTCGAATGCGATTGGGATTAACGCTAAGATGAAGAGAAGAAACACCCTGCGCTTTTTGGTCTTCTATTAAAGCATGTTGTTTAGTTCTTAATCATTATCTATAAATAAAAGGTCACGTCAATTTGACTTCACCTCGCCTGATGGTAAGCTAAAGGCATAGTCTCGGAAAGAGGGTCACCATCGTAAACATGTACCAAGTTAACAATGGTGGCACTCAGCTTGACGACCTCATCAGATGCTTTTCACGCCCCGCTTAAAGGACCCGGAACTGTAGGAAGATCTTTGATTACTGACACGTTTTATGTGTGTACCAGGTGGTGTGCATGCAGACTATGATCTTTGACCTGGAGCTGCTTTACTACCGCGCTCGTGGGTGTGCCGAGGCGAGGCGGGGGTCACACGGCGGGCGCTCCATACTGTTACGTGGACCCATCTACCTGCTCGAAGAAATTGATGCACTCATATTCTTGTGCAGTCCTATGTACGTATTCATTTTTTGTTATAATTTTCCCGTTATTTGAGGCGGTGGGCGTTGACAAAGGGTGAAAATTTTCAAAAGGGACATCTTAGCTCATACTTATGCTTATACCTTCGGGAATAAACAAGTATCGTCCGGCCCGAAATCGCTCGAAAGCCTTTTCCCAAATCAGTTGAGTCGACTTTCAATCTACCCACAGAACAGCCAAATTTCGATATTCGTTCGAGAAACGACTGCCATCTAACCTCCACAAACCACTTTCGATATTGAATTTCTGTGGAACCAGTTTTTCCGACCTTTTAGGTTTCCTACATCCCTTAGATGTTTGCATGGCAACTGGAACCGACGGCGTAACGTGCTCTCCGGGGCACAGAGGGGACTCGATGTGTTAACACCCCGCCGCCGTGCCTCAGAGATCATACAGGTGTGATTATTTATGTAAATTATAATAATAATGTCCTTTAGTACTTCTACTTTACTCCTTATTTCAGATTCAACGACCTTGATGAACTACGCCAGGTCAATTTATTCCTCGCTGACCTGAATGGGCATGGTCTCTCAAAAGAAATGCTCTTACAAGGTTGGCAACACCTCTCCCGGTTAGAACTACTGTTCGAGAAGGCGGAGACCAGAAGTCTTTCGCTAGAGAAGTCGTGTAGACTGCTGGACCAGTGGAAGAAGAGAGGAGATCAGCTTCTGTATTCTATGATACCAAAAGGGATTGCTGATCATCTGAGGGCGGGAAAAGACCCTATGGCGGCTTGTCAGGTGAGACTTTTAAAAGGGTTTTGTAACTATATTTCCCAGAGGGGAGAAGCTGATGCCTTCAGTAAATTCCGGTCGTGGCAACGTGTCCCACTGCCTAGCAAAAGCACAAAGATTCTCCGACCACGGGCTGGCTGTGGGTTCGCAGGGTAAAACATCATTCCCATAACCAAAGGTGCCAACTTAAAACCGTAAATGACCCAATGTTAGTCGGAGTGCGAAGGTATGCCTTACTGGATAACCTTACATCCGGCTTTAGCTGGTCCGTGTCCAACATATAATCACCCCAGTTTTTTTAATAAAAGGACACGTCAATATGACTTTACCACGGATGGCTTGTGGGGGTGGTATCTCTGAAGATTTCCCCTAGAAAAAAGTCCAATACAGGGAGTATTGGACTTTTTTTTTTGAAAGGTGTGCACGTATTCGTCATCATCCCCGCTGCATCCAAAACGTTTTCTCTTCACTTAGTAAACAGTAAAAACTTCGCTTTTGCAGGAGCAATATTTGTATCTACAGAATGAGTGTGATTGCAGGCGTTCGAGAACGTGACGATAATATTCTGCGGCGTGCAGCTGGCGCAGGCGGACACGCGCGCCGACGTCATGCAGACCGTGGACTACATGAACGACGTGTACTCCAGGATCGACCGCCTGCTGGACACGCACCGCGTGTACAAGGTACGTATTAATCTAGAGAGATGGCCCTTGGGCCGTCCGGGGTGCGAGGGATATGCCTGCGAACCCCACCTCCGGCAACCAACAAGTCGGTTAGGTCGGTTTAGTCGGATCAAGTCCGACATGACCTCCCCCGCCGGCTCCGGTGGAGATGAGGGATATCCGAGGGGAATTAGCGCACATAAATAAAGTGGGTTGGGAAATATAGTTGTTCAAAATAATCTGTATAAATAAATAAATATTCCACAACATTCTACACAACGCTATCTAAACCCACTATATACACAACTAGCTTGTGTTAAGGAATGACCAGAATGCAGATAAACATACTTAGATACTTTTTTTTCTGTAAATACTTACATATTATACATAGAACGGTGACGGAGAAAGAATACAAAAGTATCTCCTCCGAAGGGTGTCGCAAGGATTAAAGGAAAAATATAGGATATCACTGTGAGAGAAGAAAACCTCGAAACAAAACCCTGTACCAACTCGTCTGGCTGGAAACAGAAGGCCTAAGCCTCCCAACATGGATAGAGACCTATATTCAGCAGCAGATTACGATAGGTTAATTGATTGATACAATAATTCGCAGGTGGAGACGGTTGGCACTGTCTACATGTTGGTGTCGGGCGCTCCAGAGCGTCGTCGAACGCACGCCGCCTCCGCCGCCAGTGCCGCACTCGCCATCTCCAGTGCTATACCTGTTCTCACTATTGGTACTTTTTTTTCCTGGCTTCTTGCAACGCATAGAACCCCAAACAAGTGTTTTTTGTTGATTGTTGATGGTGATGTTGATGACGATGAATGAGATGATTGCTGCCTCAGTAAGGTTGTGGGGACTTTACTAAAAGCTCTCTGGGGAGATTTGGATTGAACACGTAGAGTCACAATTCACTATAATATGCCACTTTCCTACACTCGTGTGCGTTTTCCAAGACGTTATGGCTAAAAATCCACCATTTTTATAGTAAAAAGTCGAATTCACACCAATTTCGGAAAATAAAATAGGTAATAGCGCAGTGCGTCCTCTACGCTTTGTTGCTAAAACTCCCACTATTGGTACTTATACATATAGGCACTTGATGGTTGGGTGTTCTACTGACTAGTCAAATTAATTACTTTTTACTAAACGTCAAAACTAAGTTACAACGTAACTTGTATGAAAAAAAATTAGTGACGTCATTTATTTTAATAGTCAAATCATTTACTATTATAGGTTGGGTGGATTATTAAAAATAAATAAAAATTATAAAATAAGAACCGACGCAATATTTACCACTCTTTTATAATTCTTAATTTATTGAGCTCGGGTAGATAATTTATTTTAACTACAGGAAAACATCCAGTTATGTTACTGCAATTGGTTGCTGAGATCTGGACCCAAGCAAACTTTACCTGTGTGGAGGAACGAGGTGTGATGTTCCTCCAACACAAACCGACCGACGTGATTTATCATTCTTCTTGGCGTTGTGTAGGTACCTATTGAGTAAGTACTGATGATTGGCTTGATTACCGCTCATGCGGAAGAAGTGAATAGGATGTGACGATGAGGAAGTTGCTGATATGCACAGCGAAGGTAGCGTGTTCAGATCACGTCGGGGTCACCACTGTGGAGGAACGAGGTGTGATGTTCCTCCAACACAAAGGGAGGAACATCACACCTCGTTCCTCCACACCTGCTTGCTAGAATACCTACCAAACATATTCCAATCCATTAACACATTTCTCAGGACGAATCTCTTGCGCAGGCAAACGCTCTGCAGAGTTAGGTATGAGTTGATCTTTATCACGCACAAATGCTCAGGCTTTAAATAATCTCCCTGCTGTGGTTTTCCCGGGAGTCACTGCCACATAAGCGTCAATTCTTGAGAAGTCTGTTGTTTAGTTTAGCAAGTGCTCTCGGTAGATACTAGCACAGATAATCTTAATAGGTATATGTAAATTACGTGTAATGTTGTTTGTCCACCGCTGATGGACAAGTAAACTACTTAACCGATTTCAATCAAATTTGGACATCTTGTGCAGTTTGATCCAACTTGACAGATAGGATAGCTTACATCTTTTAGCGATAAGTGACATCCACGCGGGCGGAGCTGCGGGCTACAGCTAATATATTAGGTCCTTACATATGAAATTGGCGTTTTTCGTACTGGCCACTTTAATCACGATTTTCTCCTCTTTGGTAAGGAATTCCAAATTCAAATTTGTACAGCTATTTACTCATGTATTTGTGCTTCGATGACCGTCATTCATTTGTTTTTTTTCTTCTGTTTTTTTCTGTTTGCGTCACTCATTTTACAAAATGGAAAACTTAAAATATCGCATTATTTACGAATACGAGATCCGCCGTGGCACTAGTGCTGCGGAAACGACTCGAAGGGTGAGTGATGTTTATGGCGGTCATGTTGCAAAAGAAAACACAGTTAGTTTTTGGTTCCAACGTTTTCGTTCTGGAAATTTCGACCTGCAGAACAAGCCCCGTGGACGGCCTGAGACCCAAGTTGATAATGAAGTATTGAAGGCTATTGTGGAAGCGGATCCATCGCAAACCACGTCCGAGTTAGCTGCAGGCTGCGGTGTTAGTGATAAAACTGATTTAATTCACTTGAAGCAAATTGGGAAGATTAAAAAGCTTGAAAGGTGGGTACCTCACGAATTGACTGAAGCAAACCGGCAAACGCGCGTCGACTGCTGCGTTACCTTACTGAACCGGCACAATAATGATGGTATTTTAAACCGAATCATTACCTGTGAAGAAAAATGGATTCTTTACGATAATCGGAAGCGCTCAGCGCAATGGTTGAATCCTGGCCAGCCAGCCAAATCCTGCCCCAAACGAAAATTAACCCCAAAAAGTTACTTGTGAGCGTTTGGTGGACTAGTGCCGGTATTGTTCATTACAGTTTTCTCAAATCTGGCCAGACTATTACGGCTGATGTCTATTGTCAGCAATTGCAAACAATGATGGAAAAGCTAGCGGCTAAACAACCTAGGCTGGTCAATCGCTCCACGCCACTGCTGCTTCACGACAACGCTAGACCACACACCGCACAACAGACGGCTGCCAAATTAGAAGAGCTTCAATTCGAATGTCTAAGACATCCTCCGTACTCCCCGGACCTTGCTCCAACAGATTACCATTTTTTTCGAAATTTGGACAACTTCTTGCAAGAGAAAAAATTCAACTCTGATGGGGCAGTCCAAATCGCCTTCACAGATTTTATTGATTCCCGTCCGACTGGTTTTTTTTAGTAAAGGGATCTGAACAATGAACTACCTATGAGATGGCAAAAGTGCATAGAAAACAATGGTTCATACTTTGATTAATTAAATTTATTAAAAATATTCGACTTTTTGTTCCTCCCATACAAAACGCCAATTTCATATGTAAGGACCTAATATTAAAGTTCTGTAGGTACTAATGACTTCAGTTGGAGGTCAACATGGGCTTCAAGGATATTGGTAAAACCGTCTATAAGTCTCTATAATCCTTAACGTTTATCATCAACAGGCATCCACACGGGCCCCGTAGTGGCAGGAGTGTTAGGACTGCGTCTGCCGCGGTACTGTCTCGTGGGCGACACCGTCAACACGGCCAGTAGGATGCAGACGACTTCTGAGGTATGTACCGACATGTACTCATAGCCAAATGTATATGAAATGACAGAACAGTGACGTTAGGTACCTACTTCTAGAAGTAGAGTGAGTCTCTATATAACATAAAATGTAAATGACAGATTAGGTAGGTTATCTGTGGTGTCAGTCCCACTATGTGTGGCAGAGGGAACACTCGACATCTTAGCCGGATTCCAACTCTTGTTTCGTACACAGCCGCGTGGTTCCCGGCAGAGTTGAATTTGGGCCACCCCATCTCTACCCATGCGGTGTCGTACAAGGCGACAGTGATAGGGCTGTTTAACACCAGACAGATATAATACAGCCCAGGCTCAGCCTCAGATGCATGGTTCGAGTTAAAGTAGTGCCTGGAATACGGCAATAGACTCACCCCCTATTACGTGGGACCGAATAAAATTATTAGTGAAATGTTGGTGTTAAATCACCTCTGCCTAGCCCTCAGGGGATATAGGCGTGATTAGGTACACGTATGTATGTAGGTACGTATGTTCTTTAAACAACGTGCCAAATCAAAACTGGGTATCTACTTATTCTTTTTTAATTATTTTATTTTATTATTTATTTTAATTTCTTAACTACATTTTACAAATCGTTAAGTATTTTTACGTATATTAAGTATACTACTACACAAGTCAGTGGCGAAAGGTCAAAAGCAAAGCCGATTGAAAAAACTTACCTCAATTATTTCATGCGACCCAGTAGGTACAGAAGCCGGTCGGGATATAGGAGCACCTCGCCTCTGCTGTACACTGCTTGACCAATATAGTTTTTTTCTTCCAGCCGGGTCGCATTCAGATATCAGCAGTGTCCGCAGCTCAACTGCCAGCCGGCAGGTTCAGGCTTCGACAGCGAGGAAACATCAAAGTCAAGGTTACTTTCTTATTTAATTCAAATATATTCATCATTAACATCTTTATACCAATTTCCCAGGGCCATTAAAGGCCTTTTGTTTTTTGTCGTATAAAATTCCCCACGGATACCATCCCCACCGGAGCCGGTGGAGGTGGTTATGTCGGACTCGAACCGACTAGAACGCACGCCGTCTTCGGGTCTTTGGTTTGGTGAGAATGCACGGAACATATCTCTCGCACCCCGGCAGACCCAGGACTTTCTCTTTCGAGACAGCCCCTTCGGGTTGTGCGGACCATAGTGTCCCCATCAGGGCCATTAAAGGCCTGGGATCTGCTTATTGTTTTTATAAGGCATATCGGGTCTTCCAGGAGCGACTGCCTCTGGCCTCCAAACCCCGTGACTAAAGCCTGCGCTAGAACCTTGTCAATTGTTTAGCATATACATTGTTTTGCAGACGGAGCCCCCAATGGGTTGATGTGGTAGTGCTTTAAGCATCCTATACGGGATATAATACTCTTGTCTGCCACTGCCATCATCTCTTACTAAATACCAACACATACTCTGTATAATGATTAGTTTCAAAAGTAAATCACCATGTAGGTACCATTAAAAATACTCTCACCTTGTGTAGGGCAAAGGCATGATGGAGACATTCTGGCTGGAAGGCGAGGTGGAAGAGGAAGAACAAAATGAAGCCTTGCAACTGTTCTCAGCGATATGCGGCGAAAACTAGCACGAATATTCATTCATTTACAGTTCATCAGTTTATACACTAATTTTTGACGAAGGACGAAGCTGCAGCAAGAATAATAACCTAAATCTTGCAGAGACGGGCAAGCGTAGATGAGTGCAACTAGCAAGAGACTCATCATAATTCAACAATGATTGTATGTACCAAAGTTTTTGAGGCACATTGAATATTGACATTCAGATGGCGCTACTATCTATACACCAATGCTGTGATCGGATGTGTCACCAGCTGTGCTGTTTATATATTATTATACCAAATTGAATTCTAGCCTAGGGTCGTCTTTGCATGTAAAAGACATTAAAATATATCTTCAATGAATTTGTATAGCATTTATTATGCTAACTTTACATTACATCAGGAAAATTCATTACTCAAATGGGGCTTGAACCCCTCTATTCCGACCTTTCCCTTACGAGGGGGAATGCTCTTCAGAGCTACTGAGCCACACCTAAATCAATTCAATTTTACTTCTCTATATACCCGTCTTAACTTCAAGCCCCACCTGAGTAATTAATTTTTCCTGATTGAAACGAAATATATCTTAAAAATAAAATTTTATCACAATTTACTATCTTTATTTTGTCCGAGCACCAATCCCGTTTGCATCCAATGCTCGCACTTGTAAACACGGTATTCAGACCTCTGCTTATCAGAGTCGAAGATTGAATATATTCAAAAGGAAAGCTGGTGAAAGAGCATGATCTGGTGTGTCATTTATCATGGGGTCGTATGGTACAGTCACCATCAGGAAGATGTTGACGAACAAAGTACACAAAATGATTATTTAGTATTTGACCCGTTCCAGTTGACCGATTGTTCTGATATTTGGTACACAGCTTTAGTTCGGACATTAATACCATAAAATAAACCCGTTTGATTTGCTCTCAATACGAGAGTTTTAAAATCATTTTGAGACTTAGTTGTAAAGATATTTATGACGCTGACTGTAGGTACATGGGAAGCCGGCAGGAATCAAGTTTTAGATTCTTTTTTTATTCTTTTTCGAACTTATAGTTTGTTCTTCGAATTTCTACATACTGGCATTTGTATAGAATAAAACACAGTAAATAAATATGAATAATTTATATCAACAGACGAATTAAATTCGTTATTTTTTTTTCTTTTTTACACTTTGCTTTACGTACAATATAGTGTCTTAATAATATATCTACATCTAACAAGAATCATATTCTCTATTTTTTGTGATTAAAATAAATAAATATTTACAAATTCGGCATAGATATTTGAAAAATACTTTTTACCCGACTGCGCGACGCAAAGGAGGGTAATGTGTTTTTGTGATTGCATTTGCAGAAAGAAGAGAAATACTTATATTACATAATTTAACTTTTAAACTCTCGCGTTACATGATATACAATAATTATAACGGAAATTAACGCGATCATGGCAGATATTGGTATATACCTTTGATTTGCCTGACGTTTCGACCACGTTACACCGGCCGTGGTCACAGGCTGACTATGTGCTTCATACCTACCATGATCAAGTCAATTCCCGTTATAATTATTGTATATATTACATAAGTGTTGCCAAGGACGGATCTGTCCATCCAACCATCCTTCCCCTCTGGACAAGCGGATCACGTTTGTATACCACGGGACACATATGTTGGCCCTAAGCGAGACAAACGAGGCTCTGGGGCGCATGAATTGTTTTGTAATAATCTAAGCTAGCCGTCTCGTCCACCGCCGTAGCATAGCACCCTCTGTTATTCTCAAATGACACCCAAGAAAATGTAGGTAGATAGGTAGGTAGGTGGGTACTGCATATAGAGTATATTTTGAGCACATTTTAGGTCCAAGATATATGTCCCGAGGAATATAGGTAATAGATTGATCAATATACGGGATATACGTTGGCAAATATCATAAACGATATAAACCAATTTAGAAAGGAAAAAAAAATATGAACAATCCAGGCGGTATATGAACCCGTGATCCTTCTCTCACAGGTAGAACGCCTTGACCACCAAGCATTATTTGCAAAAAAATATCGATAATTTTTTTTTGTCCAAATCGATTTTATTTTTATGCCAATGTGCTAGGTACCTGGAGTACTATTAGGAGTGGGGCCGGACCTAGCGGACACGCAGTACGGCTTCCGCCGGTGGCGTTCCACTGTGGATGCCATCATGCGCGTGAGGACTCTGGCGGAGGATGCGGTCGCCCGGGGCGAGGTGATGTTGGCGGTGTCCTTGGACATCTCCAACGCGTTCAACACCTTACCCTGGAGTTGCATCAGGGAGGCGCTCGTGTACCACGACGTGCCTCTCTACCTCCGCCGCATAGTCGGGGCGTACCTGACGGAGAGAGCCGTCATCTACCCAAGTGCGACCGGCGTCGGTAGGCGTGAGATGTCGTGCGGTGTCCCACAGGGATCGGTCCTGGGGCCGCTCCTGTGGAACATCGGATACGACTGGGTGCTTCACGGTGAGCTCGCGTTCGGTGCCACCGTCACGTGCTACGCGGACGACACGCTAGTGACGGTGAGTGGCGCTACACACCGCGAGGCTACCCAGAGGGCCACGACCGCTGTTGCTCAAGTCGTGGATCGGATCCGGCAGCTGGGTCCCGAGGTGGCTCTGCACAAATCCGAGGCCTTGTTCTTTCATGGCCCTCGGCGCAGGCCACCCCCGGGATCCAGCCTGATAGTAGGAGGTACTCCCATCGACATCAAGCCCCGGTTGAAATACCTGGGGCTCGTACTCGACGGTCGGTGGGACTTCGGAGAGCACTTCCGAAGTCTGCGCTCCAAACTGTTGGTGACAGCTAACGCGCTGGTGCGGCTGCTGCCCAACTTGAGGGGCCCGGAGGACTCCTGCAGGAGACTCTACGCGGGTGTCGTGCGGTCCATGGCCCTATACGTTGCGTGCGCCGCAGCAGAGGATGGCCTCCAGGGCAATTAGGGGATACCGCACGATATCCTTTGAAGCGGCGAGTCTCCTAGCCGGATCGCCACCGTGGATCCTGGAAGCGAGATCCCTTACGGCACTCTATCGTTTCCGTAAGGAGGCGCGGGAGCGGGGATACGATCCCGAGCCCGAAGACATTCGGGCCGAGAGATCCCGGCTCCACAGGATCATGGTGGCGGAGTGGGAGCGACGACTTGAGCAACCACGCGCAGGGCATGCCGTCATAGAGGCGGTAAGGCCCATCATGGGGGAATGGCTAGAGAGGCCACATGGCAGCCTCTCGTATCGACTGACGCAGATTATCACCGGGCACGGGTGCTTTGGGCGGTATCTGCGTCGGATCGAAAAGGAGCCAACGTCCGAGTGCCATCATTGCGACGCGAGCGAGGACACAGAGCTGCACACGCTCACCGAGTGTCCGGCATGGTCCGGACAGAGGCGAGAACTAGTGGCGGCCCTGGGAGTGAGAGTTCTTTCCCTCGCCTCCCTGCTCACAGCAATGGTCCGCTGTGCGGACGCGTGGGCGGCCGGCGTCTCCTTCAGCGAGCAGGTAATGGTCGTGAAGGAGACGGCGGAACGGGAGAGGCAGCGCGAGCGAGCGAGACTCGCGAACCGCGCTGCCCGCGCGCACAGGCAACTCGGGCGTCGGAGGGCACTGACTGACCTCCGTCCCCCATGAGCGCGGGCCTGGGGGTGACGGGTGAAGCCGCCTGTCACCCCAGCAGAAGCAGGCCACGGCGACGGCGCGCTGAGAAGCGCGCCTCCCCATTCCGGGGGCGAGTCGGGGACACCGTTGTCCCCCCTCCCGAGGAGGGCTAAACCATAAGTGATGGCCCTGGGTCCGCCGGGGTGCGAGGGATATGTCGATGACAACCTCACCTCCGGCCTAGCACCACGACCCACAGTCGGCGTGCGGTTTTAGTCGGTTCGAGTCCGACATAACCTCCCCTTCCGGCTCCGGCAGGGGGGTATCCGAGGGGATTTCCGCACGGAAAAAAAAAAAAAGGAGTAAGTTAGGGGTTTTCGGCTTCGGGAGCGTTCCCCTTACACCCAGTATGTATAGGGACTCTAATAATCTAGTGTAAGTTAATATTGTAATAAAGGTGTAAGAATAAAGCTATTCAATCACTATGTGGCTTAGACCAAAATTATCGAATTAGGTAATTTTTAATTTTAGAACAGGTTGGCATAAATTT
Source organism: Eilema sororculum (assembly GCA_914829495.1). NCBI lineage: Eukaryota > Metazoa > Arthropoda > Insecta > Lepidoptera > Erebidae > Eilema > Eilema sororculum. The sequence goes on along the minus strand of OU618545.1, from coordinate 4,815,595 downwards.
TTCAAAATTATTTAAATTTCGAATGCTTAAAAAGAAAAGTTAGAGAAAAAGAATCCTAATAAGTATAGAAATACCAACGGAGAAGCAAAAAAATGCATTTATGTATACTCAACAAAGGAGATATGGTTGCACTTTTTCGTATTTATAGTTGTTTGTAGGTGCAACCGTATCTACTTTCTCGACTGTACATATCTACTTAATTTTGTTAATGTTACCTCTTCAGAAATAGGTAGTAACCCAATTTTAATGATTGTTTGGCATTTTTGTTTAGTGTCCCCTCTACACACCAATGTGTGTAGAGGCCTTAATAAAAAAACATTTAGTATCTATCTATCTTGGACAAGAAATGGCTTAAAACTTAAAATACGAAATATACTGGGTGATTCTATAGTAGATTCGGATAAAAAGAATTTGAGCATTGTTTCTATAGTAAAATCAACTGGAAGTATTAATTTAGAGAAAAAAAGTTTGTTTTACAACTCCCATACACTATTCCCTTCACCTGAAAATAATTCCCATACATTTTTTTTTCTTTTTGCCAAATTAATACATACTTCCAGACGATATTACTATCGAAGTTCTATGCAAAATCTTTCTATCCGAGACGACTATAAAATCACGGTGTTTAAAATCACGGTGTATAATCTAGAAGAAATGCCCCGCATTCAACATAACTCTCAACGCAATTGGCTACTATCTGACATTTACTTAGGCTATCTCAGAGAATTTGAATTTCATTTTGATAATGACGTCATTGTTTTGTTTAACGTAGGTACGTATTTATGCTGACGTTGTAGGGCATTTGTTTTTAATTATAAATTCCGTGCGTTAACAGTATCTAAGCTAATAACAGGAAACCATATTTACAAAAGAAAACTTAAACAAATACGCTATTGGAATGGAATTTGTAACACTACATGATACACATGATTTACACACATAAGTATACAAGAATAACAATTAATATTAATTATTTTGAGCTGCTGCTTAAATTAAAAGCATTCCTATTCACGTAGACACATGGTTGAAAATTGTATATAAAATAATATTCTCAGGAATTATATTAATGAAGGAATGCATAAATAATTATTATGTGAGAACTGTTTCTTATTCAAATCGAAGATACCTAATTTAGTAGGTACTGGAACAGGAAAACGCGATTTACAGACTCGTGTAAATTGACGCATATATGCGTCATGAAAACCCTCAGTTATAGCGTTGACGCATAGTGGTTGCAGTGTAAAAAATAATGTGGCTATGAATTGGTCAAACAATAATTATGATTAATCCATTTCACCAAAAACAATGCGAATTACTTATTACTGTGAGTGTTGTATCGTAAACGTGATCGAGTGCCTTAGGAGGCGTGCATAAATTACGTGAGGTGTTTAAGGGGGGGACAGGGGTCGAGTCAAACCTCATCAGGGGGGTTTCGGCAAATATCACGCATTTTGAAAATTAAAATTAAAAAAAAACACCTCACGTAATTTATGGACGTCCACTTACGATTACGACAACGCGTACCTACGGACATTATTCTGTTTGGAAAAATGTTTTAATCACAGGCCAAACATAATTAGGTGTCGATGAATTTCAATTGCTTATAGATGAACTCTCTTAAAACTAGACCGTGAACATTTGGCTTCTAAAAACGCGCATGTTCACGTCACGGATGATCTATCGAATGCGTACAATTCACTATCACTACCAATATTCAAGATATAAGTGGTCAAGTTTAATTCTGGAAGGTACGATACCTACCCTACCCTTAGAACCACGGAGTAAAATAATGAAGAAGTCGTATTTTATACCATTAAGGGATCTTACATATAGTCTCACCGGTTTAAAATCTGCGGTGCAATTCTCTAGCGTCGAGCACAGCGCTGCGACTGCCTTGATAGACTGCCATTGGTCAGATTGGGTGACGTCACTGAATATGGACCAATTATAATCTCCATCGAGGCTGTCGCCGCGCTCCTAGACGCTGTATGCTTAGAGAATTACACAGTTTGCTTGATGAATCCGCTTTGTGATTGGCTCTTTCTCAAAACATCACTAATTTGATTGATTCCTCGCATCGAATTAAATACGCATATAACTCAATCGGCTTGATTCGTATTTAGCATATATTATACTCCGTGGTCTTTTTATATGATTGTTTATAATAATAGTACTAGGGCATTAGAAAACTAGTATAAAAATCAACGTATTACAAAATAATAAATGTGCGTTGATATAAACAGGTACATTTCGTAACTAAATAAATAAATAATATTTTTTTAAACAAATGCTACCTTTTGTACCCTTGGAATTATTAATATCAAAATTCAAAATATCAAAGAGAAACCTTGTTTTGCCATCCACCGGATTAGGTACTCTAATGCCGGCTGTACACGTTGGGCCAGCGTTAGTCAAAATGCTATACAATATACTTAAGACTATTATCAGAACATTGCGCCACAGTAATTTACGTAAACTGTTTTACACTCTATGCCCTTTACACTCTACGTCGAGAGAAACCCGCTTATGCGTGATAAAAAGCGGGTCGCGAGACGTCGCATGTTTTTAGCAGCGTCAGGGTTGCGCGATAGAATGCATGCACGCAAACCGCGAGATTTTGGGAGAGGGAACGAACGTGCGTTCAGCGTTTCTCTCGGAACTTCGTGCGCGCGCAATCGCGTCTTTTGTTTCGCGTGGTCTATATCGCTCAAAATATTTTTTGCCCTTTGAACTTCAAAGGATATTCCCGCACTATAATACATTAGGGAACTCCGCCGCGCCATCTTGACGCTTAAGAAAGTACGATTGCGAGACCGTTTAAAGGCAGCCAACATGTACAGCCGGCTTGAAAATTTCCATACAAATGCAGTAACGTTTTCAATACAAAGATTTAAGTCTTGGTTGTTTCGACTTCTTGTTTAAGCTACCGTAATGTTATTATTCCGATAATAAAAGATAATACTGCTGGCCTGATTTATTTACAAACTGATTATTTCAGAAATATTTTTGTTATTCAATCTTCAAAGTTTCAACCTTCTTACCACCTTCCACCAACCGAACAACCTTCAAAAATATTTTATTCATAATTTAGATTTAAACAAAACTACATCTGTACGAAAACGTGACTATAGAGACCCACACTTAATCAACATAAACAATACAAAGTAATAAATCATCGTGCTAAAGTGCCATTATTTACGGTAGCTATGTATATTACTATATCATACAATAGTTACAATAAGATTTATCTTTAAACTCATTAATAGTTCTTTATTGACATCTATTATATTAAATTTATGACTACTAGTAGAGTGAATTCATAAATAGACTATAACTTTACATAAATACTCATAGATTATAAACTTTATCGTTTAATAAGTACTTTATTTATTTATATTAATATCAGGTATGAAGAATCTCTAAAAGATTTTTTTTAATAAATGAGATGCTCAGTCTTTCTTTTTTTATACAAATTGGTAGAAAGAAGAAGGGGACATGGTCTAGATATTTAATTAAATATACAATTTCTATCAAAATATCATATACACTAGTGTTGCAGTGATGCAAACTAGTTACGCTTACATCTAAGGAATGTCGCTTAAAACTGCTCAGGTTAGTTCTTAAAGAGATCGGTTACATCCTCGATTGTCCTATGCTTTGTTTCAGGCAGTTTGAGATACGTGAATGTAAAGAATAGTATAAGAAGGACGGTGTAGGGTACGAACACATAGTCGCCTAATGCCTCCAACAACGGGATAAACGTCAGCCCCACGACGAAATTTGCCAGCCAATTAACGAAAGCGCCTACGCTCACCGCTGCGCCCCGGGCTCCGGCTGTAAACAGCTCCGAGAGCAACATCCAAGGGATTGAGCTGGGACCCACGCCGAAAAAGGCGACGTATAAGAATGTGAAAATGACGGCAAATATACTCATTGTAGCATTTTGTTTGTATGTGAAGAATGCAACAGTCATGAGCACTGAGAACACAGCCATACCGCCAAGTCCCCATAGCTGCAGCGTGCGCCGTCCAAGACGATCCATCAACGGAATTGATACCAAAGCCATTATAAACAGTACACTGCCGACACCTATTGAAGCCAATCGTGCAGTTTCTTCCGTTAACCCAGCCACTTTAAATATCGTTGTAGAGTAGTACAAAACGATGTTTATGCCTCCCAGTTGTTGGGACAAGTGCATCACGACGCCAATTATAAGCGGTCGTCTCAGTGAACTGATTGTAAACAGATCTGATATAGAGAATTTCTGCTCCTGCTTCACAGCAGCATCTTCCGCATACATGTCACACAATTCTTCCTCAATTTCCGGCGAGTCTCGGATGTAAGTCAAAACCTCTTTAGCCTTGTCCTCATCATGTGCGCAGATCAACAAATAAGAAGGACTCTCAGGCGCTGAAATTAACATTAGGGCTTGAAACGATGAGGGTATAATCGCAAATGCAAGCAGCCAAGGCCAACCATTGGTACTACCCAAAACCATATCAATACCCAGAATCTGTCCTATTAACATGCCAAAGGCCACTGCCAATTGATTTACGGTACCAAACGCCCCTCGCAATCTCACAGGCGATAATTCTGACACGTATGTAGGTGAAGCTGTAGTGGCGAAACCACAGTTAATGCCAATCAAGAACCTCCCGATTATGAGCATTTCAACCGATCCAGCCACTCCGCTAAACCCCATCAATATAGCACCTACGATACCAAAGGCAGTGTTGAAAAGTAGCGATTTCTTACGCCCATATTTTCCCATCATCCAATTTGCAAGGGGACATCCGATCATGCCACCAATGGCAAATATACTGACGATCACGCCAAATATTAAACCGGAATTGGCGTCTTTGTATTGTTGCACGATAAACTGTTCAATGAATGGGCGAGGAGAATTGATGACGCCTGTGTTGTAGCCGAACTGCAGCATCCCCAGCACGGCCGCAGTCACCGCGTATATCAGCTGCCTCGTCACTCTGCCACCGCCGAACGACATCTTCGGTTTCGGTGACCTTGAAATGAACAGACAATTTTCTAAGTACATTGATATTGCACATAAGGTGTACGGATGCCGTTTAATATTATCCAATCATGGAATAAATGAGACACCATATCATATGGGTTGCTTTTTGATGGGAGATAAAACCACTGTTGTAGACTTCTCGAATTATTACGCTATCAAACGTAAAAATAAAAGCAGATTACAGATACTCGTAAGTATTCTGACAAAATGTTGGTGTCTAGGTAATAGGAACCAATTTTCCCCAAACGCCATTTCACAGATATTATTTGTGAAACATTATTTCTCATCACAATAATAAATATTATAGTATAAATGACTATGTCAAATTAATACTTATAATGTATAGAAGGTATGTACGATGTATAAATTAATGTGCAGAACGAACCATTGCAATCAGTCACCTAATACCGAGAATACTTAACATAAATGGAAAACTCTAACAATACTCAAATAAATGTGCCTCTATTTACAAGAGAACAATATTTTGAATTAACTACGGTGATTACTCGTAGCGTAACGAAAGTTATATGCCTGAAGTATCGTAAACACAAAGCACATACCAATAACTTGAGTAATAACATTTCATGGCTACTTAAGATACAAAATACTATTTATCTACTCATATATAAATGTAAAAAAAAAAAAAAAAAAAAGTTATTAACAAAACAATCTTTACATGCAAAAGACTATCAAATTTAAAAAAAAATGGTAAGTACAGATCTGCCATGGCTAACTGTACCATACTGTACTGCATCTGGATCGGGGAAGTTTCAATTCGATGCAGTTTTTTTACATAATCTGTGGACGTCGCTGATTTTGGCGCTAACCGTTTACAAATACATGCTATAAACGCTGTAATTTTATGCAAATTATTTTAAATGTTGCATTAGATAAGATAAAATAGTGTATAAAACTGCACATAATTTGGTCTTAAAACACTCGTGTGATACTATTAAAAAACTCACCTTCGACTTGTTTTTCTAAACTCAAACTCGTATTCTAAGTACCCTTATTATTATGCAACAGTTGTATAAACTATTATTATTTTATTCGTTCTTTTTTGTTATTTATGTATTGTATTAGATCGTTATTGACTTATAAGCAATGAACAAAACAAATAACAACGGTATTATCATTTCAAAGTCAAAGTATTTTTTTGCGTTTATGTTTATGTTACAGATAGATATGGTTTGACGCATACCGTCCCATTCGCATTTCGTCACGAATTCAAAAATGGTCCTATTCGCATTTGGTCCCATTCGCATTCGGTCCCATTCGCACTCGGTCCCATTCGCATTCGGTCCCATTCGCAAAATGGTCACACTCAGATAAAAGTTAGTAATTGTAAAGCCGCTTGGACACAGTGGTCAATTGTGTCCACAGGATTTCGAATAACGATAAGGTTACATGAATGACAGTAGTTCTATTTTCTGATATAATATTTCAGTAAACCTATTCTGTTGTAGATAGTGATATATCACCCCAGTATCTAAATATATATAACTCAAAGGTGACTGACTGACTGACACAGTGATCTATCAACGCACAGCCCAAACCACTGGACTGATTGGGCTGAAATTTGGCATGCAGGTAGATGTTATGACGTAGGCATCCGCTAAGATAGGATTTTGATTAATTCTACCCCAAGTGGATAAAACAGGGGATGAAAGTTTGTATGAAACTTTGTCAATTTTGAACCGATTGGGCTGAGACTTTGCATGCATAAAGCTTCTATGACGTAGGATATTTTTATCCTTAATAGCGTTGACTTTACACTAAGCCATAACCGACATCCACGCTGGTGGAGCCGCGCAACAACTATATGGGATTTATAATGTACCTAATGATATCCCATCAAAAATATTTATGTGAAATGACGAGCTAAAATTTATTATACGATATGGCGATACATATTATCGCCATATCGCCTTTGGTTCTTGATTTCTACTACAAAACATGTGAGATCTAAATGGGTGCCAAGGTCAAGTTTATGAGGATTATGTCAGTTATTGGTTGGTAATCTTAATAAAAAGACGTTATGAAACTATTGTAGATAGTAAATCAGACTGATATTTTAGATAAAACCAATAGGTATACTGTCGGTATCAAAAGAGTAATATAATCTTGATATTCTGATTACAAAATGACATGTCACACAACAGACCATGCACCATCATTTTCGCAGATGGGTCTTTTCCTGAAGAAATAGTTTTTTTTTTAAGAATATTAGCAACCGAACCGTACAAGTACCACACTGGCCTTTCTAGCTTTGTGGCATGTGGCGTGTGGGCTTTTTATTCCTGCACGCTGAATAACTTAGATCGATTTTGATTAAATATGGAATAATGATGGCCTGAATTTGTACAAAACTGGATATATAAAAAGTCAGGTGTATAGTTAATAAATATAAATAAGTATAGAGAATAGGAACTCCGTTAAAATTCGCTGTAACATACCTACTAAGGTACATAATTATAGCAAAGTGATTAAATTGGGGTGAGCTGCATACGGCGAGACAGTTAAAAACATCTGTCAAATTTTCAGCAAATTGTTTTTAAAATACAAAAGGCGTGCAGTGGTATCGGTAAATAATGTCACAATAATGTCACCTAGTCTGCAGCTCGCGTGGATAATTAAAATATTTAGTCAAAGTCAAAAAAATATTAGAAACATATTTATAAATTAACTAGCTTTTGCCCGCGGCTCCGCCCGCGTGGATGTCGGTTCCCGGCAATTATTCGAATTTTTCTCGGCGTAAAACCCTTCCCTGGACTTCCACGAATAATTCAAGACCAAAATTAGCTAAATCGGTAAAGGCGTTCTGGAGTTATCGTCAGGAAGGAACCCGACTTATTTTTATATAGTGTATAATGTACATACCTATTCCGAACTTAAAAAGTAAGCATAATAAATGCTAAAAAAAAACATTGTAATAATGTATAAATTAAATCATAAATGAAATCTTTCGAGTCGTACTCGAGTTATGGATATCGTGACAAAGGAACAGAAAAGAGATTCATTCTATGAATCCCAATCAAATTCAAAAACTACTAAACTATGTGACGAAAAATATTTTTACGCGACCGATCAATACAAGCTTGTATTGTCTTCATTATCATGGACCCTGCATGTTATGTTATTTGGAATAAGAAATACAACAAATAGGGTTCATGCTACTGAAGACAGAGAATGCGCGAAATAAAGTGAGGCCAACGAAGCGAGAGAAAAAAGGTAAACAAAGTTTCAGCGGTCCCAAACATTTATCACTTCAAGCTCATTTCAGACAGGAATGAAATAGCTCATAATAATTATATGATGAACCGCTGTGCTGCCAGCTTTCCTGTACTACGAAACACGCAACGACAGCTGTCGCTCGACCATTGTCGCTAATGTACGACAAGGTCAGAGAAAATAATCGCTAGTTATCGCAAAGTAACTCAGTAATGGTCGATTTGTTTACCTTTTTTCTCTCGTCTCGTTGGCTTAACTTTATGTCTGAATAGCCCGTCAGAATCCTTGCATCACCCTGAGTGAGACCTAGCATTATTTGTTTTTAGTCTTTAGTCTGTTTCACGACTATTAAAAAGTTTCACTAACTTTTTGTTGTTCGTTTTATTTAATGTTGCAATCGCTTTGTCAATTATTTCTACTAAGTAAACCAATTGGCATAAAATTTGCCATAATCGATTTTTTCACTGTGTAAAGTGCAATATTTATCCTTAGCTATAACTAGAACAATATATATTTCACGATACCTAATGCCAGGTACATATCTACCATTTAATAACTTTTTGATATCACTAAATTACCTTTTGAAATCGTTTAAAACTTTAATAGATCTGCCATATTGTAAGTGTTTTATCGTGGTGTTTATTAACTTGGGTTCCTTTTCTCTTTGCAATACAATTCTAATGTAATTGTAATCTTTGCATTAGAATTAACGATTGTTTCACTATTTGATATTGTAAGTTAATTGGAATTACATCGTTAAGAATCACAGAGAGACAGAGTTACTTTCGCATTTTCCTTTTAGGAATATTAGAACCGAAGTTACTAATATTCCCTCTAACCCCTCCAACTAAGCTAAATTACTTGTGCTAGGAGTGGGTTGGTAGTGTAATGGCCAGGATTCGACCCTGGGACCTCTCGATCGTAAGGCTGACTCCTGAACCATTAAGCTACCGACGCTTTAGTAAATGCCAATGGATTAGTTTTATTTTTAGGATGATGTAAAATCAGACTGGGTGCGGAAGGCGGAGGGTCCGGAGAAATGGCGCACATTGGGAGAGGCCTATGTCCAGCAGTGGGCTACAATAGCTAATTGATTGATTGAAACCAAAGTAGGTTTACCATAAAGTACCTAATTACTTAATCCTGGCATCAGCCTGGACGTCTTTCTGGTTCTAGTTATACTATATTACCTTTATATAATTCAGTTATACGTACAATAACATTAAAGTGTTTACCTGTAGGTACACATAAACTGGTATTTCTGTTTATAAACTTAGAAAACCGGTTTAGAAACAAAAACATAATCTCGTATTCTCACATTTCATAGCTAATTATATAAGTACCTATTTGAAGGAATTAATATGTTAACTTTTCTTATTAGGATGGGAAAAAAGTAGATCTGCCCGTCCTGGAATAGACTTTCATCCATCTAAATAGTGTTTCAAAACCGTTGAAGCATCGTTCTGTAAAAAAAACTATATTTTGTTTTGTGTATTTAGAGATAATGTTTTATGTCTATAAACCACTCATTTAAAGAATTTACTATCGGTACGTAAACTAATATTGCTCAAACAACTGTTACACACAGCTGACACGCTCACGTGGTTGTTATTGCATAAAACAGCAGATTTGAAAGTGATATCTTTAACATTACACACCAAAACATTTATGAAACAAATCATTGTTTGTTCATTGTCATTTTAAAAACAAGTACCGAAACGTTTAAGGAAACTTGCAAGGACTTTGGGTACTGCTGAGTTTTTGCCAACAGGATATAACTTCTTAAATAATAATAAACATAAACATACCTAAATATAGTAATCCAATAAACACAAACACGCGAACTGGTACAGATTACACAGGTTGTATACACATAATACTATGATCTGTCGAGTTTGAATACGACAGGTGACGTTCGATGGTGAAATCGGTGCGCCGTGGGCGACGGGGCGGAACGGACTGACTTCCAACAGGCAAGTAAGTGAGGCAAGGCAAGGCTGACGACTGTCAAGGCAACGTCACTAACCACCACAAAGGTCGTCGCGTCGCCGCTGTCCGTCGTTCATACCTTATGGCAGCTGTGCAGTAAGGCTATTATACTGACATAACATTACATTGCATTCAATTAATTAATTGAATATATTTGCATGCTAGTTATTGTAGAACCATTTCTGTCTTTAAATAAATTTATATTGTTTATTCAACACTGTAGTGTAGGTTCATAAATTCTTAAAACTATTATTTGATTGAAATTAGTATCAAAAACGGTTGAGTACGATTTAACACAGGATGACATCTACGTACCTATGCTAAGTACCAGACAAGCTGTTTAGAAAAAAATGTTTGCATACAATTTATTCTTGGGTGACGTGGTAGGGGACTTATTAGGTAAATTGTGGTAGGGGTTACAAGACGCGGAAACCCTCTGTAATAAAATTTCCCTTTCGAATTTGGAGCGACGGAGGAAGCACCTCACTTTTGGATACGGAAAACCGCGTTTGATCAATACCTGTTGCTTAGAGTTTTCTGATGATTCACAAGAGCTGTGTGAACACAACACTAAGTGAGTGGTACCTCTGTCATAGTATAAAGAGGTATAGGTATATAAAGAGGTATATACCTACCTCTGTTATTGCATTCTTTAACCTAGTCACACAATGTGTTAGCATCAGGACCTCTATGCGAGATCGATGGAGTTTCCTATTTATATAATACATACAATCGGTCCCACGTATAGGGAGTATTCCTGGCACTATTGTTGACTCGCGCTATGCATATGAGGCTGAGTCTGGGCTGTATATATCTGTCTGATGTTAAGCAACCCTATCAGATAGTCGCCTTGTACGACACCGCATAGGAAGAGATGGGGTGGCCCAAATTCTTCTCTGCCGAGAACCACGCGGCTATGCCGTGACATCGACAAATCTATAGATACTTCTGTAATTACGTGTTCTGACTGAGTAATAGAAACGAGACCATGTTCTTAACTACTCGGATAGACGTAAGAGAACTCTTATAAAAGGAAATTCAACTAATAGATGCATCAACACAGATGAGAAAAATATTAAAAACATGAAAACTTCGGAGATTAAAGCTTCGGATGTATTTGGGCTCACCGTTAACATGATGATGATTTACGAGATCGTATCCATATCCATACTAATATTATAAATGCGAAAGTAACTCTACCTGTGTCTGTATGCTACGCTTTCACACCTAAACCACAGAACCGATTTTGACGAAATTTGGTATAAGAGTAGATTAGACCTTTAGAAAGGACATAGGCTATGTTTGGTCGCGATAACCGAAACCGATCCACGCGGGCGGAGCCGCGTGCAAAAGCTATTGTTAGATAAGAATAAGATAAACATAAACTTATTGTTACCGATAGATTGTGCAGTTAGGTCGGCTATCGGTGTGTCGAGTTGAACTCCGAGAGTAAGTACCTAATTCGCATATCATATTCATAAGGTAAACCCGTTCTCTTAGTGCCTAGAGCCTTCTATAAGTTACATAAATGACCCTGTTCGGTCCCTGCATTGGATAATCATAATTAATATGTAATTTACAGAGGGTTTAATTTTACTTGTGTTTGTTGATGGTGTTTGTGACAAGAAAAACGTGGAAGTTTAATAAAAAAGTACGTATATAAACGTGAACGTTAAAATTCAGAAACACTACAGAGTCTCTTAATGACAAGATTGTATAAGAAATACCGACGACAATGTAATAATAGTACATTATAATAATAGAGCTACACTAATCTTAGATAACTATTCAGTTATTCACATAACAATCGCATGAATGTACAATGGTAATAAAGATCTAGTCAGATATAAGATAGCGCTAATTCATCAACCCCTATTACGTCTCTTTTTTTTCTTTTAATGCTATATCAGGGCCCAAATCTATCTCACGTGTTGATTGACAATGCTTCAGTGCATGTTTTCCTTTAGTGGGCAGCCGGCGGGGGTCATACTTAAACCGACTAAAACCACACGGCGTCTTGGTTCATTAATTACCGAGTATATACCCCTCACGCTATACCTGGTCACCTTCGAAATGGCCCCGTCGGGTGTGGGACTAATGTTCTTAGTCGTCCTCTATTTCAGAGCGGAGAAAGAAGTTTCTTCACTCTGAAATATATGCGATCCGAGGCATTCACCTCAGGGCCCCAAGCCCATTTTCCTAAGTTTTTGGTTTATATCGACTTTTACATCATCAATAATTGTCAAATGTCTTCTCAAAGACCCGACCACTAGAGGAAAACATGCACTGAAGCGTCGTCAATCAACACGTGAGATAGATTTGGGCCCCGATATAGCAATATAATATCTATTGGGACAAAGTAAAACATGTAAATGTGCTGCTACATTTACGTATATTTTGTCAGCCTGCCAGTCACGAAAATAAGAACTGCCAGTCATATTTAATTTAAATGCAATGTTGGTACAGATGTTATAATTGTATTGTGAATATTTGTGATGTATATTTACAATGAATAAGACAGCTGGGACAATTTTAGTTATTTTTCAAAAGACAAACAATGTTTAATTTATTCATAATCACTGCACAACAGCAATTTGGATGATTGGCTTATGATACATGATCTTGCCTCAATTTTTTATGGCGATTACAAATCTGTAATTATTTTCTTTCTATCAGCTCTAGTTTAGAAGATATGACATATGAGTCTTTTTAGTAAAAAATACGCTTTTTCGGAAAAATGCCTTGTTTATTTGTTTTCAAACTGAAAAAATTTTTCTTTTATGTGATTTTCTTCCAGATTGGGTAGGCAGGGAGCTGTTTTGAATGCTCCAACAATAGTCAGCCAACATGTGTATGTTCCAGTAACCTTGATAGCGTTCTTCCATCGTACGAAGGTCTTGATGGAATCGCTCGCCCTGTTCTTCACTTAGGTCCCCTAGATTATCGGGAAAGTAGTCTAAATGGTTACGAAGGAAGTGCAACTTGATGCTCATGTTACATCCAAGGCTTTGAAAGTGTGTCATTAGTTGTTCAATGTGATCAGAAAAGTCCGAACTTTTCTTATTGCCCAAGAAATTGTGAACAAGCCAAACAAATTCATTCCATGCATTTTTCTCGAGTTCTGTCATGGTGTTAGTAAAACTGGAGTCCTTTATTAACGCTCTTATTTGTGGCCCGTCAAAAATACCTGCTTTAATCTTTTCTGCACTCAGTTTTGGAAACTTTTCCGATAGAAAAAGAAAACAATTTCAATTTTTATCAAGCCCTTTTACAAATTGTTTTATAAGGCCTAGTTTTATGTGTAACGGAGGCAAGATTATACGATCTCTTGATACTAAAGGGGGCTTTATGACGTTCTGTTGACCTGGAACTAACTCTTCTCGAGGAGGCCAATCTTTTTTAATCCAATGTTGATTTTTAGCTCTACTATCTCACAAACAAAGAAAACAAGGATACTTTGTGTACCCACCTTGTTGGCCTAAAAGAAAGTTTACCATTTTTAAATCAACACATATAAGCCAGTTATGTTCCACATATTTAATTTTGTCCAAAACCAAGGCAACTGTTGTATATTCTTCTTTTACTTTGGTTGAATGTGCAATTGGTAAATATCCTAATCTATTGCCATTGTGTAAGAGAACACATTTTAGACTTCGTTTTGATGAGTCTATGAATAAACGCCACTCACTAGAATCGTAATTTTGCAATCCCATTGTAGTCATTAAACCAGGCACGTCTTTACAAAATAGGTACGAAGTCGTCTTCTTCAGCAAAATATTTCAGGAAATCTTGTTCTCGGTTGCGGTAGTATGAAACCCTTGTTTCTGTGGTGAGTAAGTTTCTTTCTTTTAATCTAGATGCCAAAATTTCTGAAGAACTCTTTGACAAACCCAAATCTCTGATAAGATCGTTCAAATCACTTTGATTAAATGGTTTTGGCGTTCGCTTTAGTTCAAAATCACTTTCAAAATCAGTATCACTACTCTCAGATTTTACATTAAAATTTGTAGCCTCCTGCTGTGAAGTACCGGGCTGAGGTTCAGGTGAGACTCTAGGACTTATTACTTGTCTATATGCCGACCGTATGCTAGGATATATCCATTTGCTTCTATTCTTTCGGTTAATGCCAGATATGTTCACCGAACAAAAATAACAGTCATTGTGGTGGTTCATGGGTTCCTTCCAGATCATAGCGGTCTCGTACCTAAATCTGTTCCTTTTTTTATTTGTCCATAAACGTAGAAACTCAACGCATGTTTTGCATACCTTTTGAGGAATCCAGGGCTTATTTTTCATGTCCAGTGGGTGGCCAAAGTAATTGTTGTATGCCTCTTTTATGAACGCTGTCACATTCAAACGGTATTCTTTAAACATATATTCCCCGCAAATGAAACAAAAATGGTTTGGTTCGTTTACACACACTCTTCTTGAGGATGCCATGACAAATTATTAAAAAAAAACTTAATTTCAAAATGTTTTTATCAACAAATAACACTGTCAGTTGTCAAATTATGAAAAAATGCTATAACTCGTAAACAAGAGCTGTTACAAAAAAACTGAGGGTATATTTAGAATCAGCGACGTCAAATTAGTAAACATCATATGTTATAAGTCAATCATCAGACAAAAACTGCAATTTTGTTGTGCAGTGAAGTATTTCATATGCTGCTTATTGTTGTTTTATATTAATTTATTTCGGAATATTTTATTCACTTTATGCATACTTTTAGCATAGTGTCAATCTGAAATACTTATTACGAAGCAAATACCTAATTATTTGTTATGCATTTGGTTGTCAAATTGTTTAATTTGAAAAGTAACTAACTGGTATCTTACTGACGGTGCATATTATTTTCATGTGTTTCTTATATTCACTTCACTATTCCTACAATATCTTGCACATAGTATGAAGTATCACCTCTAGCAAACAGGTTTACCAATAGCTTGCAATTTAAATGCAAATGCGTAGGTACACACTCAGTGCAATCTGAGCAACATTGCACTGCTAAATTAATCATGTTATATTTCTAGACACTTCTTTTATTACGTTACTAAAACAGTTCTTTAAGAGAGATGGCGAAACTTAATATTCCTTGATAGATTTGCTTGACGGCGATCAGCGACATCCCAGAACCCCAGCCCTTCATCCACATTTTGTACTAGATAGGAGAGGAGAGGCAAATTTATAAAAGGAGCTCATCAGAATACTCACCATAGCCGAGGCACAGATTATTCAACAAGTAATAATAATGCAAAACTCTCTGGTTACCAGTGCATGGTGGAATGCGTTTTTACTCCAAACTTAACAGCGAACCAAGTGTTCTTTTACTAATAGAAACATAAATCTGATCAAACTATTACTCAGGAAGACTTCGTATCTGGAGCTGATTACGTCACATCCTCAGAACGAGGACAAAATGAAAATTCACTGTATAATGAAATGACAGACTTATACGAATATTATTTAAACACTATCCGCAGATAAATATGCTTGTTTTAAGGATGAAGGTGTCATTTAAATGGAATGACGTGTAATTTTATAATCAGTGTGGTTTCGCATCTGATATTAGGTACATAAATTGACAAGTATGTACTTAAGTTTTTCTAAACTTATTCTTAGACAGTGGGGTTGGGCCAAGAATTGAGGTTTCTTAGAAGCATAAAATTCGTAACGAGGTCATAGACACAGAACTGAAATCACTAGCAGAATGAGCAAGCTGAAGGGCCACATCTGTCAAAGAACTGATAACTGGTGGAGCATATGAGTCCTAGAGCAGAGATCGCGGATCGAAAAACGAAAGGTGAGCCCCAAGCAATGGATGGATGATCTGCAACAGGTAGCTGGGAAAGACGGGTACTATAGCCCACTTCGGAAGAGGCCTATACATATATGTCCAGTAGTGGACTACAAATAGGCTAATCAATTTATCAGTTGATAAGTACTCGTATTTCTGATTGGTATATCATAGATTTCACAGTTGGAGAATTTTTTTGTATTTTTTTTTTTATATTTAGTCCGTCAATTGACTGCACCCCGCTAGATGGCAACAAAGCTGAAGTGTGAACAAAAGAATATTCTTAAGTTTTTTTTTGGGATGGCCAGGGCCACATCACTTCACGGTTAATAATTATTAGAACCAGAATGACCTATGAACTGTGTGTAATGAACTTTGACACGCATATACATAAAGTATGTCGAGACCTTAATACTATTTTGGGAACATTCGCACCCCTAAAGTTAAAGTCGGTATATAACTTCACTATTATTAAATATAATTAAGTTTGCCTTATCTATATACTATTATAAAGTTATAAATTGGCCATAAATTGGACATTTTAGGAACTGAACAATCAGGAAATTGGACATTTTAGGAATTGGACAATATGGGAATTGGGTTTTTTGAAACCGCTTGACAATTTAAGAATTTGACATTCTGAACCTGAACGATTGAAGATATTAAAAACTACTTGGGTTGTGTCAAATAGACAATTCTGAATCCAAATTCAAGTTTGTTTGCAATGTAGGACGAATTTTTTTTTTTTTTTTGAAAATGAATATTAGAACCGAAGTTACTAATATTCCCTCTAACCCCTCCAACTAAGCTAAATTGCTTGTGCTAGGAGTGGGTTCACATCGGTAGTGTAATGCCAGGATCGAACCCGGGACCTCTCGATCGTAAGGCTGACTCCTTAACCACTAAGCTACCGACGAAATTGCCCTTACGTTTGATTGCAATTATTTGAGGAGAACGATAATCGGAGATATCGACTAGGAGTCGCAGTAATCGATATCCACGAGAACGGAGCCGTTGGTATCAGCTAGTATTATGGATAAAAACCTCATATTAAAAAAATATGTTTCAATCATCACTGCGATCAAGATCAATCTTAATACCTATGTCAAAAAATATGTTATTAGTACATTTTGTTTATACAATGAACTGTCTCCGTTATGTTCATGGAGAAGGAAATGGTAGCGGAGTTGTTGCAAGGCAATCGAGTCGCGTGCCATCCAAACGTCAAATGGACTCATTCGGTAGGAACGTTATCCTATGACGTCCTTCGACTTTTGACACACCGCGCGTCTCTTCCCACCCGCATTCGGCGACGCGTTTTTATTACGCGAAATATCAATGGGGCATCTCCGTTACTTAATCATATTCTGTCCTCCGTGGTTATGTTCTTTCCGTTAGATATGCTAATACACGGCAAACCGCAACAAATTCGCAGTGAGAAATCGATAATAATACATCATTAGTATGTACCCTTGCAGGTACAATAAGTTTCCTTCGCTTCGGTTTTCCCCATCAAAAGCAGTAGTCGGTGCGACTCAGTGCGTGGCTACGAACAATATAAATATGAAATGAACTGTATAAGACTATTAATCACGCAGTTAGTGAATTGTTATAACGAGGAATAAATAACTAGCTTTTACCCGCGGCTCCGCCCGCGTGGATGTCGGTTATCGCAACCAAACATAGCCTATCTCCTTTCTCAGGGTCTAATCTACCATTACACCAAATTCCATCAGAATCGGTTCAGTGGTTTAGGCGTGAAAGCGTAACATACACACAAACAGAGTTCCTTTCGCATTTATAATATAATATTACTATGGACTAATCAAATATTATAATTTGAACAGATTATAGATTCATCTCGTTAGAATCCTGAGTCGTGGATTTGATAGAAAAGGCGTAAGGCAATAATCAATGCAAAATCCACACCCGTTCGTCACGGTATGACCGCAATTTTGTTCTGCGCCTTTTGCCTTTTCTGAATAATTCATGCCTTACATCTTCCTGAATGACACATTCTTTAATTTTTTTTTTTTTTAAGACCGTCGAGTTTATTGATACGTAAATAATAGGGTATTTGACTAAGTCGTCGATTCTTCCGAATACTGCTTAAAATGATAGCTTGTTCTGAAAAAATATGCCTGGCAAAATAAAATATTGCATATCTAAACTGAAACTATGTCTTTTCATTAGTTTAAATTCCCAATAAAAGTCAAAATATAAACAATCAAATTCAATTAAAATATATGACTTTTTAGATTCCTCATTAAATTTTAAATAACTTTTATTATGAACTATATACGTGTAAACGCAACGTAGAGCGAGATAAATGCGATATTCTCTTGCACTCCATACATTTGCAGTACGCGCTACAGAAGCGTGACGTCACAATTTCGTACGATTTTGCATGGAGCGTTTTCGGGAGGCGCGACAAATTGAACTTTTCAAAATCAAATATCTTGAAAACTATTTGTCTCACGAAAATATTACTTTTACCGTTCATTATATTATAAGAAAGTGGTAATTATTCGAAAGTAAAAAAAAATACTCAAATAGCCTATTGTTTCAACGCTGCGCGCAAAACGTAAAATGGTGTAACAGAACATTCGATTACTGAAATTATAAAGAGGTGAAGGCTATTAGCAGTAAAATTGTTTAAATTAACTTGCAAAAAATAAGCAAGAAAAGACAAAAAAATAGACTTTTCATTTGGCAAAGAAGAATGAGAGGCCGGCTAAGATCCGGCTTGCTTCGGTTTTGTAGAGTTCTTTCTCAAAAGCTGTTAGAATTAGTAAGTATCCATACTATCCATACTAATATTATAAATGTGAAAGTAACTCTGTCTGTCTGTCTGTATGTTACGCTTTCACGCCTAAATCACTGAACCGATTTTGAAGAAATTTGGTAGGTATAGGGGTAGATTAGATCATGAGAAAGGACATAGGCTATGTTTGGTCGCGATAACCGACATCCACGCGGGTGGAGCCGCTGGCAAAAGCTAATACAAAATAATTAAAAATATTTGAATAGGTCATTTGAAGATGAGAATTTTTTATAGAGTTTCGTACACATTCAATTACAAAAAAACCATATATCTTAGTGTGGTTCATGACCATAACCCCGGGTCAACTCAAAAATATATTAGCTCCACCAATAAAAACACAATGTAATAAAAAATTGGCCTAATTCTCTACAACCTACGGTTTCCGCTATTTGAAACGTGTAAAGATTTGGAATCTGGTATGTGACCGCGTTTATTTGGTTTTTTGAACAGGCCGAATTTCTATTAGTTTTATTTGTTTAGGCCACCAGGGGGCCTAGACAACATGCCATCGTTCTGGGACGATTCCACTACGACATTCGCTACCGCTCTGACGATAACGAACCTCAATTGGTAGACAATGTTAATCACATTTCGTGTTCTTTTAAGCGATTCGTAGGGTCGACTTTGTCTATGATCTTTCGTTTTTATGTGGACGATTCCTACGGTCTGTCGATCATCACTGTCAAGAGTGACAAACGTCAAGTCTTATTTCGAAGCGGGAGGCTCAAAATCTATAAATTTAAAGTTTTTTAAAATTAGTTATAAAGCTTTGGAAGTGAGATTAAGTAAGTGTTATTCTATTAATATTACAAATATGAAAGTTTGTGAATATGTGTTATACCTAAATAAACATATCCCATAGGAAGAATTTAATCTTTCCTTCATTTTCAGAAATTCTATTGGAGTTTATGGAAAGGTGCAGTAATCAGAGAAATATACAATATTACTTGAAATAAAGGGCATCTAAAGGTAGACCAGCTATGGCAAGACTTGGCAACCACCTGGAATTCGGTTGGTAGTGATGTTAATAAGCCGCCACAAAGTGGAAAAAGGTATGTACCATACTGAAACTAGGCCACATACAACTTGTTTTGATGTATCCTATTATGTATTAACTTATAATGTAGGCTTGTTTATGAATGCTTCTAAGAATAATCACAATGTTATTTAAAATTTTCAGTATAATGTTGTACAGTTCCATATATTTATCATTTTAAGGTGTGACTGGAAGTCGAAGACAATAAAAAAGCTTTGACCATACGTCAGCATGCTGGTGGCACTGGTGGTGGGCCTCACAGCAGTAATACTCTAACAAGACTCGAGACGAGGGTGCTGGCACTAATGGGCACGCTAGCCGTAGCGGGCCACCCCGACATCCAGGAACAGGGATTTAATGTGAGTTGTTTTATTATTTTCCATTTATAATTTACATACTAATTATTTGCACGGTGTAATAATGATTATGATGATAGAAGATTCTACCGTGAAGTGTTTTTTTCAGTCAAACTAAAATATTTGAAATATGGACAGAACATAACATAACATAAACTCACGCCTGTATTCCTTATAAACCTGCGATAAATACACACAACTTCGAAAAGCATCAAAAAGTCATTGGTGTATGCCATGGTAAACCTGGGATCGAACCCGAGACCTCGTCTCAGCAGTCCATTACCCATACCACTAGGCTACCGCAGATGAAATATGAAACTATTATATAATGTCACTTGGTCATTTGGGTCACCCCATCTCTTCCCATGTGGTGATATTATATATTACACGGCGATTTAGGGTTAGGGCTGTTTAAAATCAGCCCGATATATACGGCCCAGACTCAGCCTCAAATGCAGGGCTCAAGTCAACAAATGCTTAGGCTCAGACACTATTACGTGGAACCAAATACCTACTTTGAAATGGTGAAATATGGGTGTTAAGTCACCTCTGCCTAACCCTCCAGTGATGTATGCGTGATTGTATGTTTGTATGTTATGCAAACAATAATAAAAAAATGTGCACTATCATTGTCTGCCAGCAATTTTTTTTTAAGTAGGTATAGGTCGAATCATATATTTATCTTGGACATGAAAGGTTTCTTAGATGTATTTTGAAGATAACACGGGGTGAACCTCACCTCCGGCCTAGCACTGTGACCCACAGACGAAGTGCAGTTTTAGTTGGTTCGAGTCCGACATAACCTCTCCTCCCGACTCCGGCGGAGGAGGTTAAAAGATGAATATAAATCATGTTTCTATAATAGGAATTTAACAATACATTCTTTGTATAATATTATTTTGTAGTATTTTTATCTATCTTTTTATTCTTTCAGATACCATCAGCTGCACCATCTCATGTTGCAGATCAGGACATTTTTGTTCATTATGGTATCCATATCCATACTAATATTATAAATGCGAAAGTAACTCTGTCTGTCTGTCTGTCTGTCTGTCTGTCTGTCTGTCTGTCTGTCTGTCTGTCTGTCTGTCTGTCTGTCTGTATGTTACGCTTTCACGCCTAAGCCACTGAACCGATTTTAATGAAATTTGGTATAGGGGTAGATTAGACCATGAGAAAGGACATAGGCTATGTTTGGTCGCGATAACCGACATCCACGCGGGCGGAGCCGCGGGCAAAAGCTAGTGTAAAATAAATACTTAAATATCACTTATTGATTTCAATAAAGCCACTATGAGTATAACAAAAACCAATACTTATTGCTATTTTTGTTTGCAGACATAATAACGACAGAACCACAGCGTCTGCCATCAGTGCCATCACCAACACCTTCGCCAACACCAATACCATCAATTTTATATCACCCGTCCACTAGTCAACAACCGATAGCAGTACTACCACCACCACAACTGACCACACCTGTGACTACTCCAGCTGGGCGAGAAAAAAAAAGGCCACTTATGTCCCCAGTTTCCATGCCGCAGCGCAGTCCTCGGGGTGCGCGGCGAAGACAGACACAAGCAACTCCTTTCGAACGGGCAACAAGCGAGTTTGTGACCGTCGAGCAACGTCGGGTCTGATTTTGTGTATGGTTATTTGTAAAATAAATCGTGTTTTTCACTTTAATTAATGTTTTTTTATTTCGCAACATAGTATAACATTGCTAAACGAGTATGCAAATGAAATGGATAACATAACATTATATTATTTACTTGAATTAAAGCCTGCTAATCAAAAGATCGAGCATTGCTCTTCCTTGAATTAGCTAATTCTGGCTTCCATCGGAGGGTGCAGGTTCTGAGTAATAATCTGCATTATTATCATTCACAGCCACAGCTTGGATATCGCTTATGGCTGGTAATGCAGCCTTAATAGCAATGTTGTGCAATACACAGCATGCAAGCGTTATCCTGCTATAGACTGTTCGGGATGATAATGCAGTACTCTGTGTTTCAATAGGCATCTCCAACGTCAGCCAAGCCAAAGCATCGCTCTATGATGTTACGAGCCTGCACATGGCTCGATGTATAGGTACATGGCTGCTTAAGACCCAGTTGCAGCATCTAATGTCGGGATCATCAGCCATGGCCGCTGTGGATACCCGGAGTCACCTGAAACAACCACTTAGCTTAGGATAAATATTGTACTGGCTTTCGCATTAATAATATTAGTATGAATATATCCTTGTAAGTACAAATAGGGTAATAGTATTGAGCCTAACAAGTTTAAAAACAAATTTAATGTCTTGTCTTACCCAGTAACCAGACACATTCTCCACTCACACAGACTCCTCATGTATGGCTCGACCTTGCTTGTGGGCCATATATACCTATAGGAATCATGGGTGGCTCCGCCAAACTTAGAGTTAACAATAAGGATTTCAAATTTGTGGTTGCAAATCTGTAAATTAAAGAAATATAATTCATTTGCAGGACAATAAAAACTTGAATAAGAAGGAAAACTATACATTTTCCCCGTGATGGAGTTTTGATTAAGGGCCTCAACCACTTGTTTAATGCACCGACTCGTAGTTCTTTGCGTCATGTGCTACGTTACACCCACGATCCTTTGGTACGAGCCGGTGGCAAAAAAACTAAGGGCACATAGCACTTGAAATAAGATAATTAAGTATCAAGCAAAACAATAAAACTTAACAAGTGATATTGTACAATTCTTCACTGTCTTACCTTTATTTCCAAGGTTTCTCCCGAGATCCCCTTAATGCACTAAAAACTCTTAACTCTGCACAAAGGTCTGTAAACGTTAGTCGAAAATGCTCTATAAATAATGTTTCCGGCATCTCATCAACTTTTTCCAAGTCCCACCGGGAAATATATCGTCTTTGGCGTCTCTGCCAAACATTTTCATTATGCGCTGCCCATAGTAAGCGCAGCATATGCGTTTTCAATGTAATT
This sequence comes from Eilema sororculum, assembly GCA_914829495.1. Classification (NCBI taxonomy): domain Eukaryota; kingdom Metazoa; phylum Arthropoda; class Insecta; order Lepidoptera; family Erebidae; genus Eilema; species Eilema sororculum. Next base: position 4,792,357 of record OU618545.1, on the reverse strand, counting down.
ATAAAGTTAATAATGATTAGAATTTCAATACTCAAAATAACTGAATAAAAAAACATTACCCTCCTTCTTTCGGCAGTCGGGTAGTGACGGTCTCGTATTTCGGCACTCACACTTACCTACTTGCTACACATATGACACACATCGACATTATATAGCGCTTGCGACAGGGGTCGGGCTTTCGCTGCGGTAGCCATCAAGAAATTCGAAAACGAGCGATAGGACCAGTCAAAATGTGTGACTTGGCTACGCATTTTAATTGAAGTAGCAACCAAAAAGTATAGATAACGACGATCGAATGATGTTTCGAATCATGGAATCGTGTGATTAAAACATTGTCTAGCAAATTTGTGTTCGTTATCTGCGGATCACGTGACAGGTCGAAAGCCAATGTCACTTCCATACATTTGTCAACTTTCGACTGACGAAGTAGATAATAGAATGTAACATTGTCTAGGCCCCCAGAGCTTTGTTCATTGATATAGGCTGGATTTCACCATTAAAAATCTATTGAAATAAAAACGGTAACGCAGTTGAGCTTGGTTCTTTAGTTGGTGCAATCCGCTCTTTTTTTATAAAGGACACGTTAATTTGACTTCTCGCCTAATGGTAAGCTAAAGGCAAAGTCTCGGAAAAAGGGTCACCATCGTAAACATGTACCATGTTAACAGTGGTGGCACTCAGCTGGGACCTGGGACTGTAGGAAGAAGGAAACACGTGAGCCGGTAGGGTGTTCCAGCTCTTGGATTTATTTTATAGATTTCATCCGGGAAATTCTAAACGAGAACAGACAGTAGCCACGGCTCCTTAGAACTGCAAGAGAAGAAAGTAAGACTATCATTCATTAAACGAACCAGAGGAAGTTTCTTTTTTTTTCTTTCATTTCTAAAACATGCTGGTCTAGAGATAGTATGTATTGTAGTGTAACAGTTTAATACGAACAAAACCCGACCTTTCCACCTCATCTTCTACCAGTCCTTGTCCTTCCCTTCATAAGTCCTGTCAGATGTCTTATCCTCAGTCACTCTCTACTTTGGAATATCCTCTTTATCGCAATCCTTCTATCTTTTTTTGACCTACCTCTGTTCCTAAAGCACTCTACATTCATACTTTGGACCTTACATTACTTTCATCTCCTCATAAGCAGTATGTCCCATACCACGATAGTCGCTCGCTCCTCAATTTTTCAAACTTTTTTTTAAAGAATATTAGAACCGAAGTTACTAATATTCCCTCTAACCCCTCGAACTAAGCTAAATTGCTTGTACTAGGATGGGCTCGGTCGACTTCTTAACCACTTAGCTACCGATAGTTTCCCTAATATCATACTCATTACTCATTTAAACCCTTTCCACCTCAAAAACAAAGAAAAGCATCTCTTTTACATTCATAAAAATATTTTCATCTAACACAGCGGTATTCAAAGTCCAATACAATAGAAAATCTCATATCTCTTAGACGCCTGTTGCGCAAACCTCATTCCGTCCACGTAGTTTCTGGAATGTGACGATTACGCCCTATGACGTCAGGCTAAAGACGGCGTCTCACTTTCCCCTCAAGTGATAGACGTTTACACGCTTTTGTACCATCGTTATTTGACGTACATCGTTAGATTGCTATTAAGTCTATTGTATGCATGTCTAAAAGGCAGTAATGGATGTTATTGTAAACTGATACTATTGTAAACAGTGACATTTTATGTCTAGACAGTCTTGGCGAGAAAAATTTCATATTTTGTCCTAAGTATATACTTACTTAATTATTAAAGGGTTAATAATCTACTTGCTGTTTGTGTCCGTCTCTTTTGTAAAGAGTTTACCTATTAGCTTTTGTCGCTCACTTCTTAAAGAGGAACTTGGATTTGTATTCAATTCTTCTCTAATTATATCTTAATTATATTCAAATCTTCTATTTAATTCCGGTTAATTTCCATGCGGATCCCAATACTGTCTTACATTTAGTGGGACTTCGCCAAGCGTCTATTACGGAGTTTATAACTCATCTTCGATACTATAGTATTTTTATTAAAAATACATTACTTACTGTTATTTTGTTCTTTAAAATAAATGCCTGAATAATGTGACATTAAAAAACAAAAAATATTTCTAAATACTTTTTTATATTATTTATTGTCTAAAAACAAAATTAAATTATTTAGGCACTCGTATGTTTTTGTGAACAACTCTTATTTTCATTATTTTCCTTTAACGTTACTGTTGGTACATCATTCACCGTCGAAACTAGAAACAATACCAATACCCTGTTCACAATGAAATCGTGTGTAAATAAATAAAACTTAACTTTACGCCTCACGAATCGAAAGTCACGAACACTCTATAAAACCTACGTAGATACAAATAAAACCGCTATAATGCTGTGAAATGCAATAAATTTCTCCAATAACTGGTAACCTAATTCTTTGTGAATAACATAATATAAGCAACTTAAGGCTTGATCGCGTTTACCACTGCGATTACAGAGCTACGTCAGTTCTGTTCATCTTCTATGCTGCTAAAATTGAAATTCACAGTCAACACAGATTATAGCGTTTGAATTTGAACTAATTGTCAAGTAGTAAAATGCGCCAGGTGGAATCCAATTCTATTATTTATCGTTTAAATTAAATAAAGTTGCATCGTTAAAAGATTTAGTTTTTAAATAAACTGCAAACAGATCAATATTAAATAGATACCAAGACTTTCTACACAGCAATGCTGACATAACCTCCCTCCCCCCCGGCTCCGTCAGGGGAGGTATCCGAGGGGATATCGGGACGAAAAAAAAAGCAATCACAAATAGCAAAGTTATACTGGAAAAAACGGACACTGGACTCCAAGGTAAAGACCTCGGATGCTACCCGGATTATAGCTAGAAAGACGTTATCCATAATTACAGGCAGAATGGTCAACAGGTGTACTTAATCTTTATTTTCTGTACCGTTTCGTGTAATAGTGGTAATTATCTGAATTCTACCTAATGCCCTCCATTAGCCCATTACCGTTTCTCTCAGGTCACCAGTTCACCACTGATGGCTAAAAAACAATCCACCCACACCTAGGTACGTTCTCAAATCCCGTGGTACATTTTACGTTTTTTTTTATCTAGGACACGTCAATTTGACTTCACCTCGCCTGATGTTAAGCTAAAGGCAAAGTCTCGGTGAGAGGGTCACCATCGCAAACATGTACCATGTTAACAGTGGTGGCATTCAGCTTGATGTCTTTTCACGACCCGCTTAAAGGACCCGGGACTGTAGGAAGAAGGAAACACGTGAGCTGGCAGGGAGTTCCAGGTCTTAGTAGTGCGGCATAGGAATGAGTCACTGAAACACTTGGTTCTAGCAGGTTATGTGATAAGTTTAATTTATTTGTAATTTTAATTTTCATGGAAACCACCACAAACATTGTGCTACATTTTACTTGGTGTGGGCGTTCCTATATTTTACTTTGATCCTTATAAAAATATTAATGAATAGAATAATTTTCTTTGATGATGGTGGTTCGAGAGGTGAAGCCTTTTATTGAAACAAATACCTACTGCTATTTTCTTTATAATGAAATTGATTCATTTTTAAACTTCAATAGAATCAATTAAATTTTCCTGTCGAATACATAGGGAAAAAGAATCTTCTCGGGCGGGACTCGAACCCTCGATTTGTATAGTTAGCATACTTAATGCTGTAAAAATCCCTTCAATAAATTTTCCTGATTTTCCGTAACGATGTAATTTGTATAAATACAGAGGGTCAGTACACGTGTACCTAGTTCTAGGGGTTGACGTGTTCACAAGTCAGGCGGCATCAGTTCCGATCCAGTAATTCTTAAAACAACCTACACAATCGACTTGACGTATGTTCTCGGCTTAATTACTTCAGTCGCTCAGTCTGGCACAATACATTGGCATAATATAATATCTTGGAAGAATAGCTAAATTGAAGAATAAGAAAAATAGAAGCTATAAATTGATAACAAAAGAACGTTTCCGTTAAATTGTGGTGTTGGAATCACCTCAGTAACACAAAATTGGGAATGTGGTCGAACGATGAGGTAAATCGAAAAGGAGTCAGTCGGTCAGTCAGTGAGTCAGTCAGTCGCCCTCGGTATTAGCTCAACACATACCAAGTTACCGATCACCTTAGATCTAAAACTTTACTGTTAGTAACTTCTATTGGGGCTATTGCAATAGCCCAGAAGTTACTGCTGCAGCAGGCTGCAGCCTACAATAGCCCTCAGAGGTTCAATGGCTAAAATTTGTAGGCTATTTAATTAATGCACGTTTTTATCGTTCAACTCAGTGATTGTCACACAATGCCGTATTACTTGAGAGACTTTGTAATTTTTCTTATTCATCACATCACACAAATACAAAGTCTGCAACACGTTCGGTATACAACTACCGGGAACTATGAACTCTGAGATATGGGAGAGGCCTATGCCCAGCAGTGGACTGAGATAGGCTAATTGATTGATTGAAATCTTCGTCTAATAAATTGATCATTAATTTTTTTTTTGTCTGCCTGTGACCACCGCCGGCGTAACCTGGTCGAAACGTCAGGCAAATCAAAGGTACGTAGGTATGTACCTATACCTACCATGATCGCGTTAATTCCCATTATTGCCTACTCGTATTAGGTATTGTGTATGTTGATCATTCATGCCTCTACCAGTTAGGAGATCAAAGTCTGTGTCAAAGTCATCGAACGAAGACAGGACAACAGCACTTCATTACATACTTAAATTAATGCTTGTTTAAGTACTTGGTTGAGGACCTACAATAAAAGGACAATGACATGCATGGTTACGAACTGACAAGTGTCCATTATGCGGACCATGTCGGAGAAGAATGTGTTTTAATTTGGTTTAAACTGGTGGAAAAGTAGCTGCGTGACGTGTTATTACACCTCTGCCTAACCCTTGGGGGAGTTACAGGCATGAGTATACGACGTAAGTATGTAGTGTGCAGTAAACTATTAAAGGCCGGCGCCCATTATCGGCATCGGTGAGCTTCAGGATTTTTTTTTGGCCAAGCATTATAGATCTTATCACTATTGTTATGTGGTGCAAACAAAACTAGTCTTTTCAAAACTGTATTTATTTATAACTAGGAAATAGTACAATTACAACTAGACTTATATTGATTATAATTAGACTTAAATTGATTATAATTAGATTTAGTAATTAGAAGATGTAGATACAGCGAATGTAGGAAATAGAATGTGTCGGGAGAGCCGGGATTTGGATATTTATGGGACCCGAATCAGAGTGGGGATGTATACATGTTTGTGTTAGTGGGGTACAAGTTAAAGGTCTATGCAAAGTGAACAAAAAGGAGTATCAAGATAAGGTACGTTAAGTTTTAACACTTATGGATAAGGAACGACTAAGATAAAGAACCGATAAATTATGTCAAGTTATTATGATTATGGTTGAGTAACAATTGAGATAAAGAACTAATAAAGTATGCTAAGTTATGCTTATAGTTAAGTGAGAAATAAGACAAAGTGTGTTAAGATAATTTATGCTTATAGATACGAGTATGTAACAGTTAAGATAATAAACTATAGATATGCAACAATGAAGTATATTTAGGTATGCATATATAACAATGAAGTATATTTAGGTATGTATATATAACAATGACGTATATTTAGGTATGCATATATAACACCTCCCCCCTTAGAACAAAGATTGGGCCGTGTTGCCCGATTTTTGAGTGCTGGTAGTTGGGCGGGCGATGTCGATGTCGTCTTCTTCTTCATCTTCAGTGACACAGGATGTAGTCGTGTGAGTATTCAACGGCACCATAGGTATTTGAATATGTTGACGTCGTTGCGATCGGTCAAAGCAATTATTGAATATTTGGATACATCCGTCGCTGTGATGTGCGGCCGGTGTTTTTCGGTAATAGTTTTTAAAAGGATTTATGTTGCAGCATCTTAGGCAAATGAGGGTCAGCATTACCAATCCAGTTATGAAGGATATTGTGGAAATACTGGAAATCTTCTTTTCTGTATGGCTCTTGTTATCTTGTAGCCTTTCATGGTGGATCTTGATTTCTTCTTTTATTGTTCTCAATGAATCTAATGGGATATCATTGATTTTGATGGGTTTGAGGTTTGGTGCGTTTGCGATTTCTATGTGATTTTCGAGGCATGAGGTTGTCAGGTCTACCGTTACTATTGGGTGACTTATGTTAACGGTCATGCCCTCCTCTGCGTACAGTGTCGCTAGGGCGGTATAGAGTCTACAGCCTTGCTCCAACGAAATTATTCCAGTGCCAGACATCTCGCCATGGGTGATTTTGTTCTGGCAGTCTAGAGAGTATGGGGTATTACTGTTTAATATGAAGATCCACTTGTTTGATTGTAATTTCTGGAAGGTGTTTATATTGGCTGAAAATGTAGTAATTTCACAGTTTTTTGGAACATTCTTTAAAGTCGTCGTCAGCACTGAGGTCTCGCACGTCGGCCTTGAGTTGACGTTGTACACGATGAATTTGCAGACTGCAATGTTGGGTGCAAACGTCTTGCAGCTGTCCAGAGAGTTTGTCGCAATGTATTGTTGTCTGTTGGAACTAGTGGCAAGATATGTTTGCTCCGGAAGGATGGTAGAATATAGGGTAGACTCGGGATGGGGTATTGGGATCGAATATAAATGATATAGTGTGAAAATGTCGGGTCTGACTAAAGGAAATTCTAGTACATACATAAGCTTCTTCATATAGATATATGAGGTAATAGATGCGCATTCTAAAATTTTATGAATATTGTTCAAAGTTATTGGAGCCACGAGGTCTCTATTAGACCTTGCTGAACGAGTGGAGAGTAACTCGTCATATAAGCGAGTATAGGAGATTATAGAAGGATGAATTACATCAGCTTTTATAAAGACTGTGCTGCTGATTAAGTCATCGATATCTCTTTCTAAAGAGGTTACGGCTTCGAGAATTTGGATTTCTAATGTTGAGATTTCTTCAATTATTGTGAGGTTGAACAAAATTCTGTTAGTGGAATTGAAGTAGTTATAAATTTTTACGATGTTCTCGTTTATCTGATGCTCGTCGTATGATATTTTTAAGATGGTCTCGTTAAAAATTTGTAATAGTTGACGAAATGATTTGGATTTGTTGTTTTAAAATTTGGTTTATTGAAATTTGTTTATTTTCGAGAAGTTCAATGTATTCATCGTAACGTTGCGCATCTTTTGCATCGGGTGTACCGATGAGCCATTTTAAAATAGAACCAAGCCCATTGAAAAGTTCTCGTTTGGTTCTTACATTGCTTGTGTACAGAGTGAGTTCATCAAGCCTGTCATCTATTTTGTCTAAGTTGACTTTAATGTATGAGTTAGTTGTTATGACACTAGGAAAATTAGAATAAAGAGATACGAGTGTTTGGAAATTATAAACGAGTCGTTTAAGGGAATCTCGGGCAATAAGTAGAGGTCTTAAGTCGCGATAAATAACTAATTTCCATGCATCGTCCGATATTAGAATGTCACTTTCATTTTCAAAATATAATCCTGAATTGGAAGGAATTGGACTAATAATAGTTGTGTTACCATGGACAGGTGTCATGTACATCATGTACCTGGAATAACGAATTTTATTGATTAATTTTGGTTTGTAAGATTTATAGAGATTTTTAAAGTAGATGTAGGCTTTGTATACGATTATATAAAACATGGTAATATCGTGATAGACCAATGAAACTGAGTAATGAAATTGACACAGGGTTTGTTTATGAAGTTTTTCAAGTAATTGTTCGATATAGTAATACTATTGATTTAGGGTATTAATTTAATTGATATAAGGTATTAATTAATTGGTATTAATATTATAGGATGTGACATAGATTTGGTCATCCGGAAAATGGATTAAAACTAGAGTTTATTCTAAGATAAAAAGAGACTTATTTTAAACTAACCTAAATTAGAATTTAAGAGGGAGATTCGTGTACCGGTCGTAGGCGATTGGCATGCACTAATTGGTTTTTCCCCGATCTTTGAATGATATAATTCTCATTAAATCCTATTCTAACTATGCTATAGGGTCCTTCCCATTTACTGTCTAAGTTGTTGGGATTAGGCACTTTGAGCATTACTTTATCACTTACATTAAATCTGGCCACGTTCCTAATGTTATTATCATAACGTTCTTTAGCTTTCTCCTTCATGACGTCTAAATTGCGGCGAGCTATGTCACGTGAGACTTTCAGTTTTTCATTTAAGTCTCGTAGGTAATCGTGCGTAGTGTAATCGCTTTGTTCCTTAAGGGAATATAATGATCGAGGTTTATAACCGAAGAGTAACTCGTGAGGTGTAAATCCTGTAGATTGGTTGACGGATGTATTATGACACATCACGGCAAATGGTATGATTTGATCCCAATTAGAATGGTTTCGTTTGTGATACATCCTAATATGGTCACGAAGGGTTGCATGAAAACGTTCTAAAGACCCGTTTGTTTGAGGATGATAGGCAGTACTAACAGTATGATTAGAACCTAGAAGTTTCATTAATTGTTTCATGACATTATTTACGAATTCGGTGCCTTGGTCGGAGTGAAATCTTTTTGGTACACCGTAATGTTGGCAGTAGGTGAGGAGACATTTGGCTATCGTATTAGCCTGTTTATCCGGAATAGGGTATGCTTGTACGAATCTAGTGAGATCATCTTGTGCAGTTAGGATATATTTGTTTGATTCAGTGGTAACGTCAGAGTATGAAACTAAATCAATTGTTACGCGTTCAAAGGGTTCTGTGGAAGAGGATGTTATGACCATTGGTGCTTTGTACGTTTTTCGCTGGATTTTGTTGCGTTGGCAGATTTGACACTTGTCTATGTAGTCTTTGATTACATCACTCATGCCTTTCCAAAAATATTCATTTCTGATTTTGCGAGTGGTTTCTACAATACCGCGATGGCCTGATAATGGATCATCGTGGTATGTTTTTAGAATTTGGGGAATTTCGTCTGGATGCGGTGTCTTAACTCTATTTTCACAAATTATTATTTTGCAGTTAAATGTGTCAGCTAGGTAGGCTGTGATGTGAAGTTGTTCGTTACCATTAAGTTTGCAAGTGTTGTCGTTTTTAAGGTCTGGAATGTAGAGTGTTTCGAGAATATTATTTTGTAAACAACTTAGCAGGGCTTTAAAATAGCTTTCGGAATCCCAGGGATCGAAGTGAGTAGGTCTTGAGTACCCAAATATAATCTTTTGGTTTTTGGTAGAGATAAGTATATCAGTATCGTAAAGTGCATGTTGTTTATCAAGATACGGGCCTACTTGGGGACATTTGACGATTGCTTCGTTGTAAAGATCGTTCTTATCAGTGGGTTCGCACGAGATAGGGATGAAAATGTTTTTATGACGATCGTCTAAGAGGCAATCAGGAGAGATTTGTAAGTTTGGAGTGTCGAAGCTATATTGGGAATTTTCTGAGAAGTGTTGGTAATTAAGTTGTAGATAGTTATCGGGTAAATGAGAGTTTGAGTTAGTGGATTCGTTATCGCCCGTGAGATTAACAATATTCGTGTTACAGATTGGAGTTCGCGAGAGTGCATCGGCATTAGTGTTATTTTTACCAGCTTTGTAGATGATTTCGTATTCGAATTCCTCGAGTTTTAAACGCCATCGGACTAAGCGACTACCTGGATCTTTTATAGAGAATAACCATGTGAGGGGTTTGTGGTCTGTAACTATTTTGAACTTTCTTCCGAATAAGTAAGGTCGGAAGTGTTTTACAGCCCAGACTATGGCGAGTAATTCGCGTTCTATAGTTGAATAGTTTGATTCGGCTTTATTTAATGTTCTAGATGCGTAGGCGATGGGTAGATCTTTACCTATTTCTCCTTGAGATAAAACAGCACCTATAGCATGTATTGAGGCGTCGGTTGTTAGAATGAATTCTCTAGTGAAATCGGGGTATTGTAGAATAGGAGGATTAGTAAGCAGGTGTTTGCATTCGTCAAACGCTTTTTGTTGGGATTGGCCCCATATAAAGGGAACATCCTTTTTAAGTAAACTAGTAAGAGGTTTAGTGAGTCTACTAAAATTTGATATGAAGCGACGATAGTAACCGGTTAAACCAAGGAATGATTTTATGTCTTTGCATGATTTAGGGATTGGAAATTCTTTTACAGCTTTTACTTTGTCGGGGTTTGGTTTGACGCCTTCGTTTGATATTATATGACCTAAGTAAGCTACTTCGCGCCTAAGGAATTCGCATTTGTCGGGTTGGACTTTAAGATTATACTGTCGGAGTCGTGAGAAAACTTCACAAAGTTTCTGATGGTGTTCTTGAAGACTGGAAGCGAAAATGACTGTCATCTAGGTATACGAAACATCTTTCGCCTTGAAGTCCACACAGAATAGAATCCATGGCACGTTGAAATGTACTGGGCCCTGACTTGAGCCCGAAACTCATCCTTTTATACTCCCAGTGCCCATATTTTGTGCTGAAAGCAGTTTTAGGTATATCCTTAGGGTCAACTTCGATTTGATGAAATCCAGATGCAAGATCGAGTGTTGTGAAATATTGTGAATGACCTAATTTATCTAGGATATCGGTGATATTCGGAAGAGGATAGCTGTCGCCTATAGTGATTTCGTTCAGTTTACGATAGTCGACCACCAGACGCCATTTGCGTTGGCCTGAGGCGTCAAGCTTTTTTGGTACAACCCAGATTGGGCTATTCCATGGGGAAGAGCTTGGTCTAATTATATCTTGATCTAGCATTTTCTGAACCTGAGTATTGACTTCGTTTTCATGAACTTGTGGTAATCGATATGTCTTTGTATGAATAGGAATATCGGTTGTGGTATTTATTTTATGTTTTGTATGACTGCTAAACGTTAACGCGTCACCTTCGAGGAAAAATATATCGGAATATTCGGATATGATTTTATCTAATGATATTGACTCTTCCTGGTTCAAATGTTCTCGCCTTATTGAAGAAAGGACTCTGTTTTGCCTATCAGTTAAGGATATGCTGTTAAGATTATTTAGCAAATGCTCGTTGGTGTTATCTACATGTTCATTAGGATCAAAGGGGCTAAGATCAAAGCTTGGAATATTGATGATTTCGTCTGATTTATTTGTGTTCATACAAGTAATTAAAAATGAATTATTTTCGACGTTTACTAATGCGTGGGGGACAACAATACCATCGGCTAGTGATTGTTTTTCAATTAATGCTGTTCCAGAAATAATATTATTGGCATGGCATCGTATTACTGTTTCAGAGCGACTACTAAGTATTTGTTCGTTTAGATTTTGATCTTGTTTAGGACTTTCGTTAAGAAAATGTAGATTGTAGGTTTTGTTACGTAGTCTCATTGTTTTTGACTGAACATAAAGTTGACAATTAAATTTGGACATAAAGTCGTTACCTAATATGCCATCTGCTTTAATGTTTAGGTCAGCAACGTGGAATTCGTACTTGGGCATATCGTCTAAGGATACTTCGGTAGTACCTGAAGTCAAAGTGGATGATTGCGTACTTGATATTCCTACAATGGACACGATTTTAGATTTGTTCAGAGGAGAAGATCCTATCTTGTCCCTTTTTATAACGGAAATTCCTGCACCAGTATCAATTAACAGAGTCACAGGGTTTCCATCAATGTGGAAAATGCAGTGTAAAAGATTTTCAGATGGAACATCGTTCAAAGATGAGATTGTAAATGATTCTATTTTAGATTTAATATGTTTAGGGTTCGATTTGGAGTATGATGATGATTCTATTTCGGTTTTGGATTTAATAGGTTTAGGTTTCGATTTGGAGTACTTAATGCTTGATTTAGTAGATTTAGAAATTGATTTATTCTTCGACTTGGTAGACTTAGATTTTGATATAGTAGATTTATTAGAGTTTGAATTATAAGACTTAGTAACATTTGATGGGGCAGAACCAAGAGTTTGGGGCTGGCTACCCTGTTCGTATGATTCGCTTACCATCGATTCAGTGGAGATAGAAAGGGTTTGTACAGATGCGTCTTTAAACTGTTTCTTATGATCAATTAGATTTGATTTAGGCGTTCTGTAAGCGTTATTACATGTATGGGGTGATTGGTTTACAGTTGAAGGTTGCTGAGGTCTTCGGTCAACGTTTGTGAAGGCGAGCAATGAACGGTGGCGATCTCCAACGGGCTGCTCATTTCGTTGGTCGCCTTGGAGTTTAAATTATTTATGTGTGTACCTGCTGGAGGTGCTGGAAGAGCTAATTGAGGAATTCTCGAATTGTTATACGCCCGTTTTCGGCATTCCGTTATCAAATGACCCGGGTTTTTACAATAATTACATATTTTAGAAGTGTTATTAGGTAGAATTTGACGAGGTTGGTTAGGTTGAGAGCTAGATGGGCGAAATTGATTTGGTTGTTGTAAACGATTATTTGTATTAAACGTATTACTCCGCGGTTGAGCGATTCTTATAGCACTCTTATAGGGATTTGTATTGAAAGGCTGTGGGGCTGTAAGTCTAAACATGGACTGCCGCGCTTTATTCATAGCACGTATCTTTTCCTCCTGGGAAGCGAATCGCCCAGCCTCGTTTAAGGTGGCGAATCCCTTCGTTCGGAGCATTGCTCCTATGTCGGAACTGAGTCCGTTTACAAAAACGTTCAACGCCGTTTCTTCGGTCGTTGCGATACGACCTGCTAAAGTGTTGTCTGAGATGTCCGCATTTAATTTTTCTATAATTTTGCTTCGACACAAGTCGACACGATGGAGATATTCGATGATTCCTTCGTTTGGCTTTTGGAATAACGATTGCAACTCTAAGTTGAGATGAGAAATTGTTTTTGTGTTGGAAAACCTATCAATAAGAAACCTCCGTAGGTTTTCCCACGAAGAATATTGTTTACAATGAACATCAGATGCACCAGAACCCGTTATGTTATTTAATGCGAATATAAGGAGCACTGATTTTTGATCCGCGGTGGCTAACTGAAAGGCTGAATCACAGGATCGGACAAATCTATATATTTGGCCATTATTGTCTGTGTCGAATGATGGTACAAGTTTTAAAAGGGTCGCGATATCTAGAGTCATGTTAAACTTGGAATAATACGAAGTTGCGAAAAACGAGGATAGATTAGTGTAAAGTTGGGATGTCTCGTTTTTTATTTCTTTTTGCATTTAGGAAGGCCGAAAAAATAGATATAAAATAGATATATAAGATATAAAATAGATATATAAACAGGAAATTACACAGGAAATCAGAGCAGACAAGTTGTGCCACTTACCACACAAACAGCAAAAACTGGACTCGCATTCTGGTTCGGCGAAGTTCTTTAAAAGCCTGCAGCTACCACGTCGTAGTTCTTCGTTCTCGACGATGAGTTTTCGACACGTTTCACTTCGTCTTTATTAGCACTGTTATTGCGATATCCTACCGACTGCGCCAATTTGTTATGTGGTGCAAACAAAACTAGTCTTTTCAAAACTGTATTTATTTATAACTAGGAAATAGTACAATTACAACTAGACTTATATTGATTATAATTAGACTTAAATTGATTATAATTAGATTTAGTAATTAGAAGATGTAGATACAGCGAATGTAGGAAATAGAATGTGTCGGGAGAGCCGGGATTTGGATATTTATGGGACCCGAATCAGAGTGGGGATGTATACATGTTTGTGTTAGTGGGGTACAAGTTAAAGGTCTATGCAAAGTGAACAAAAAGGAGTATCAAGATAAGGTACGTTAAGTTTTAACACTTATGGATAAGGAACGACTAAGATAAAGAACCGATAAATTATGTCAAGTTATTATGATTATGGTTGAGTAACAATTGAGATAAAGAACTAATAAAGTATGCTAAGTTATGCTTATAGTTAAGTGAGAAATAAGACAAAGTGTGTTAAGATAATTTATGCTTATAGATACGAGTATGTAACAGTTAAGATAATAAACTATAGATATGCAACAATGAAGTATATTTAGGTATGCATATATAACAATGAAGTATATTTAGGTATGTATATATAACAATGACGTATATTTAGGTATGCATATATAACACTATCATCATAAAATTGAAATTTCAATGACGATCGTCGACTATCGTCGGCAACGATCGGCATTCTGCAGCGTTATGATTACCAATTAAAGTTCAACCTTATATCTATAACAATAAGATCTATTGTTATTCGACAAATACAAATCCTCATGCTTGCCGATGCCGGCACTGAGCGCCGGCCCTAACACAATTTGAGATGCCTTTTTGTCGTGCCCCCGTCGGCTAAAACGGCACGCAGTCTGAGGTCTAGTTACCCAATAAATAAGGCACTTCCCTTGCATGCCAGCTGATCCTGGGCCATCTACGGTTTTATGATAACCCCTTGGGGTGTGGGAAGTACGGTGTCCCTATCGAACCCCAGAAAAGGGAGTAAGGCCAGGGTGAAGGGGAACAGGCGGCCTCACCTGTCACCTCTCCAAGTCTTCACCCAGAAAACTAGGCCATCTTGTACCTGCTCTCCACTATGCCCTCTGGTAGTCAGAGGGACACATGGAATGTCTTAGAACAGTGCTCTATAGGGCCGCTCTCGCCTTGGCCGGTAATAACAAAACAAAAGCTTTTGTTCTACAACTAAATTAAACTACAACTAGATCTAAAAGTCAAATTACATGTTTTATTCAAATTGAATACTCAATACAAGTCAGCAGGTTGAACTACAGACAACAGCACAATAATATTTAAGTGGCGCAGGAGGCGCGGGTTCGATCCCCGCTCAGTGCAAATATTTGCTATTTGCATTGGTCTGGTTGTTTAACATGTATGTATTTACAAAAAAAAAAGGTTTATAAGTATGTTTATCCACATTCTAGATTCCATAACACAAGCTATAAAAGCGTACCATGGGGCTAGATAGCATTGTGTAGAATATTGTGGATATAATGTTAAAAAAATTTAAAACAAAATTGTACAAACTACTACACAAAAGTATTCCATATAATATAATATTATTAATATCAGGCAGTAACTTCTACCACATTTTACTATGTACTGTTGAGACTATCCTAGGTAGGTTATCCTACATCTACAGTATCTACACAATACACCCTACAACATCATGTATTTATAATATTTTACAAAAATCTTCAAAAAGATCAGTTAAATTAATCTTCTTCCTAGCAATTACTTGGTTGCACCCAATATACACACATCAGTACCTGGTGTCCGCATATTATTTTTGAGTGGTTTGTTAGATTTCCCAAGACACCCCCAATCAAGTGAAGTTTGCACCAGAACCTCATCTATTGTTCAGTAGGTGTGTCAACTAGCATAATATGAGGTTGGACCCTGGGCCCTGAAGGTGTTTGTAAAGCTGTATACACACCAGTGAAATAGAGATTGACTCTAATCAGACAAAAGTCAGCCTATGCTCAACGGTAAAACTTAATTACATCTAAGCCCATCAGATATTATGAGAGAGTTAATGGAATGTTTTTCTTTTGTGCTGTATGTCCTACTCTAATCTATAATAAAAAAAATAATCGCTGAATTTGTTGGTAAGCGCATAACTCAACAACACCTGGGCCAATTTGGCCAATTCTTTTTTTGAAATGCTCGTTGAAGTTCAATAATGGTTTTTACAGCGAGAAAAATTTGAATAATTACTGGGAAAAGACATCCACGAGGGCGGAGCCGCGGGCAAAAGCTAGTGTTTAATAAATGCTTAACACAAAACATATTTAGAGAAATTCTAAGAATTTATGTAAAAGTAATAATCTTTGAGTAACTAATAGAGAAAACTAACCATTCCTTTGGAGAAGTCTTGTTAAATTTGAACTGTGCATATCCATTTAAAAAGTAGTAAAAATCTTCACGTATAATGGCCCAAAAAACGAGGCTAAGTGCGGGAAAAAGAGTCTCTTATCGTATTCTAAAGTAGTTATAAGACTACATATAATGGTTATTAAACACTGTTAATAAATACGCAGTGGCAAAATAGCAATATCCAACAAGCCTTGAAATCAATTTTAGGCGTCTCGAGATGATTTTAAATATCGAACCATAATAAAATTTAAGTCGCGTGCAGTGTATCGAATTGGTGTGAATTTCACTTGCGCGATAATACTTCTTCACATAATTTCTAAATAAAGTGTAAATTAAAAATGTACTTACTAATATCAGAATAACGAAGTAAAAACTCGACAGACCTAAGTATTGAAACTTAATAATAAGAGTTTATAGATACAAATAAAAAATAAATTCCACATACCTCAATTAACGCCAATGGGCTAGTTTCACAATATTATGTTTTCGTGATTATTCAGAAAATACATCGTTCACTTTTCGTTGATCCTAATGGTGAATTATTTATAAATAACTTAAATGAAACAAATGCCCCTAATTACATTTAAAAAAACACGCAAACCACTTTGACGCAAACCTTGCTGTGCTGATTAGTGATTTGATTTGCTGATTGCAGTTGAATAGTGATGGGCCGTATTGGTTTGGGCATTCGAATTCGAGTTTGGCGTTTGATTATACGTGATTGTGATCTTTGCTTTGATTGTGATACCGATTACCTCTGTGAGAGACTGAGCGAGCACCTCAAGTCACTTCTCTCTCTAAGCTCTCTCCAAGACCTTTTAAATCTATTTACAAATATAAAAACATAAGTTAAAATACTTTGCAGAATGCTTTCTTTCTAACCGAATTATGTTTAACTTGAATTAACATGGCTTGGATTCTTCTATATAACTCGCGTTAAGGCTTCATTGTACTTACATGAAGCTCATGAAAGCACCGAGAGAAAGTGCGAAAGTGGCAAAAAAAATTGCTAATTTATACTTGCGCTTAATTTTCCTGAATGATTGGTATTATTAACTACAATATTTCACTGTTTTTCTTACACAGTTCTTTTTTCTACCCTCCACCTCCCACAAATATAAACGCCCGCGCCCGGCCCTCTGCACCAGTCAGGTTCATAATGGCAAACTAGAATTTTGCATCTCGACTTCTCGAGTTATATTTTGTTTGAAGGGAATTTCGGTTCGATTCGAATCTAGTTTTCTCTGACTTAGTACATCACCAAGCATGTCAGCAACAAAGTGTTACCAACTCCTAAAAATATCGATCCCTCCTCTCCCGTAAAGTTTAATTTTCTCTTCAAGGAGTCTAAGCTAGTTTAGACTCAGCCTTGCAGCAAAGCGATAACCGCTCGGTTTGATTGTTTGAAACTAGCTGTTCATTATTAAGCGCACATCACTTACTCCAACTTACTCGAAATGAATAAAAAAATGGTAAATATACCGATGAATTAAACTATTAATATAAATTATATACGTTAACATTACATACTCGATATAATATTATTAATATTTTAAAATGTTTTAGCTCGTCATTATTACTACGAAATTTCTAGTGCCTTCTACAATTATTTCCGAACGTAAGATAAATTTGACATTTTGTTAACCTTCGCGTTCCATACCACGATTAAAATTCTTACAAATTTAGCATCACTTCTTTTGTTCTATTGATAAAAATGGTAAAACGATATTCGCGCATGCTATAGATTGTCAATCCAGTGCTGGCTGGGTCTGGAATGATTATTGAAAACAGCTGTCGGTCGGCCTGTGTTTTGTTTGTTGCGCAATTATTAAAATAATCACATTTCACAAGCCAAAACAAACACATTTACATCTGAACACCGTCTAAAAAAATCACCCAGTTCTAAAAATGCCTCACAACAATTTCATGGAGCAAATTCGTTCTTTTCTCGGATTGCAAACGAATGCGCCTAGAAACGATTTTCGAAATCCGATTTGGAGTTCCGACGACGAAGATGATGGCGATGAACTTTATTCAAGACAGCAAATGGAAGTGTTCGATGATGCCGTAGATTTACATCATGAAGTCAAGAAACACATGCATGATATGTTTAAAAACTTTGGATCTATGTTTGGCGAGTTCACATCGTTATTTCACGAAGATCAACACATCGACGCCTTCACTAGCATGTCCCTTCCGGATGACCCAGAGTCAGAGAAATACTCGGGAAAGAACATTAGAGATTATTATTTAAAACCTGGATACCAGACGAATGTACGAGAGCACTCGAAAAAAGATGTTGATTTAGATGGCAAAATATCTTCAAATGAAATATCCGGGTTGCTGAAACATAACAATGATTCACATAGTCCAGGATCTATGACTCCATTTAACGGTAACTTGGTTCCTGGCAGGTCATTCTGTCAGACTATTATTACAACGAGCATAACCAAACCAGATGGGTCGGTTGAAACTAGAAGAATTATCAAAAATGGTAATGAGGTGATTGATGAGACCACGACTACTGGAGGGCCGGACACCCAGGGGCCATATTCACCAGGTTTGGATTTAATGTCAAGTACTGGATTTATCTTTAACCATGTCATGTCTGAGCTGTCATCTTTCTTTAGAAATATTCACTAATTCTTAAATTACCATCTTTATAGTTACATAATAGTAGACAATTTTGTGAGAATGTTAGTAATAAGATAATATATTGATAATGTTTCTCCTCTACGGGATAAGATCAAAATTTCTAACCCGAGTATCTGAAATGGTTGGAGATAAAGGATAAATGGATAACTGGTCTTACCATAGAATATCAATTCAGTTCAATTCTTCCATAGAATATCATTGAGAAGCAGAGGGTAAGCGCTCCTGTACACGACGCCGCCGCCGCGCCGCCACCGCACCGCCGCCGCGACTTTGTACTGTGTATATGTGACGCGTACGCGCTGCCACCGCACCGCCGCCACGCCGTCGCCACTTCATTTTACCATACCACTACACAGTTGTTAGTAATACATTGCTAGCTACACAGATCACACGTGTTGAGATGTCTAATTTAACGAAAAAAATGAAGTTAATCTTGGCTTATTATATGTACAAAAAATGGCAAAATGAAAGGCGTAATCGTGCGTGCATCAGAAAGTGGTGGGTACATCCTATTCTGAATTTCATACACTTTATCTATCTATGATCTACGAAAAGATGGGGACAAGTTTTTTGATTATCTTCGGATGAATATCAAGACATTCGACAAATTATTCGATTTATTAAAAAATAAACTACAACACAAAGATACAAACATGCGAGCCGGCCGGTAATGGAATAACAAAACGGTTAGGGACACGGCAGGGGTGCGGGGGACGCGTGGCGACGGCGTGGCGGCGCACGGTGGGACAGAACCGTGCGTACCGTCTCAAAAATAGGTTTTCGTAATGTTCTATATTGAATATTTTGTTAATGCATATGTCTAACTGAATGTTCAATGCATATTATAAAGCAGTTGAAATACACTATTTCTCATTTTTTTTATTGGAATAAGGCTTGCAAGTTGACGCTCAAAATTATGTCAAATATGTAGGACACATTCCACTAGTTTACATGGTCACATTTGCATTACTTTCCCAGCAAATTTGTAAGTGTGATATATGGTTAGAATGGTGATGAAGTACTCTATTTAAAAATAATTTAAGTGAACCATTATGTCAAACCTAGGGAGGTATAGAAGTTTTATTTCAGGACCTAATATTTTATTCTTATTAGAAACTTTGCATAGACTTTTGACAGTTAGCGGTGTCTGCCCATGTCGTAATTTTGATAGCATCATATAGAGCAGCTAATATAAAAGTCAGGGCAAAAAAAATTAACTGCCCGAATCTGCCCGCCTTGAAATGAAACGAAAAATGGCTAATGGGGAAAAAATACAAAATATTCAAAAAAATATTTTAGTTGCGATTAATGAGATTTTTGGATATTTAGATTAGTTTTGACCTTTTCTCTTAAACAATTATTATCTATTTACTCAATCTTTAGGTAAAGTGGGAGTTTTGGGTAATGTATTAATTTTTTTTTATCGTTTGGTCAGTTGTGGTTAGTGTTTTGTTATCACTATGTGAATTACATGTTTCTCATATAGTTTATGTATTTCTCTATCGCGGTGAAGGATAAGGAAGCATGTGGTATATAGTTATAGTTGTTAGTGTAAATTATATCAGTACCTACCTACTACTAACCACCTTCATAGATAGTGGTTAGGAACTTGATAATGACACTAGATAGTAATATTTTTTCACACGAAATTTCAGTATAAAAGTTATTGATTTACGTTGATGATACCAGTACTATAGTGTGCTTTAACATAACATAGTCTTCACCAACCTCGGTAAAAAAGTAGCAGTTAAAAGTAAAAACAAAATGAGTGAATTTGTTGTGCCTCGACGAGTATTATGCGATTTTTTTATTGACCATGGAACAAAATCAGAAGATATTCAAAAACACTTAGAACAATACCACCATTTGTCGCCTGAAAAAAGTGAATTAATTGTGAAACGTATCCAAAAAACTCTTATAACAGCGTTTAACGATCGGTGGACCAAATCTAACCGAACTAAAGAACGTTTCTTTAGTAAAAATATATCGTGGTTAGACGGTGAATTTAAGGTACAATTCGAAGAAGCACCGATGGATATTACACCTACAACATCTGGAGAACGTGGACGTCCACCAAAGTCTTATGAAGATTTATCAGAGAAATCGAAAAAAAGTAAGCATATGGAATTGGTACAAGAATATGGACTCGAGTATATACATAATGCATACGTTCAAGGATTGCGGTCTGAAGGAGAATTAGAAGAAGCTACTGTTGTTTCAATGATGCGGAATTGTGAAAGAAATGAAAAAAGGATCATGAAGGAAAAATTATTGCATGAAAGTCGCAATGGAACAGATTTCACGGTGGATGAAGCTTTAAGTATGTTTGCAGATCTAGATCTTTCGAAATCACAATACGGATTACTTCGAGCAAGTCTGATTAACAAAAACTTCGACATATTGCCATCATATAATACCTATACTGAGGAACGCCAAAAAACTGTGTTATCCTCCACTATCTAGCATTCAAATAACCGATATAAGTGCTAAAGTAAATCTACAAGATTTGCTGGATCACACTTGTGCTCGCATCTTAAAGATTGAAAATGTTTACAACCCAAGAAGAAAATCTCTTAAATTGTTTACCAAGTGGGGATGTGATGGTTCATCGGGGCAAAGCGAATATAAACAAGTTTTAACAGATGAGAGTGACTTAGTCACAGATACAAACTTATTTATAGCGTCTTTGGTACCAATAAAGCTGACTGACACAGAAACACATGAGATAATTTGGCAAAATCCGGCTTGTTCTTCTGTTCGTTATTGTCGACCAATCTTGATAGAACTTGAAAAAGAAACGCCCGAGAAAACCCGATCAGTGGTTGCTGATATTCGGGGTCAAATTAATAATTTGCAAACATCAAAGATACATAAGGAAACGCAGGTAATTGAAATAAGTCACGATCTATTTCTAACTATGGTAGATGGAAAAGTTACACAAGTTCTTACCGATACAAGTTCTGGAGCTGTATGTACAGTGTGTGGGGCTAAGCCAAGTGAAATGAATAATTTGGAGAAGATTTCATCAAAACCGGATAATATAAATGCTTACGAATACGGTTTGTCTACGTTACACGCGTGGATCTGGTGCATGGAGCTAATTTTACCGTATAACCTTTCATTTCAAAAATGGGCTGCGAGAACTTCGGAAGATAAAAAAAGTAAAGAAGACAAGAAAAAACTTGTACAAAGTTTGTTTCGAAGCCGGATGGGATTGCACGTTGATAAGCCCCGACAAGGAAGTGGCAACAGTAATGATGGCAATACAGCTCGACGTTTTTTTGAGAACTACTATTGCGCTTCAGAAATTACAGGAGTTGACGAGGATCTTATTAAAAGGTTCTATGTTATTCTGCAAACCTTGGCATCCGGTATTGCTGTAAATCCAGAAAAAATTGGTGAATATACTCGTGCAACCGCACAACTGTACGTAACAAAATATATGTGGTATAATATGCCTTCTTCAGTACATAAAATCGTAATACATGGGGAAAGTATAATAAGACATTTTGCTGTTCTGCCCATTGGTCATTTATCTGAGGATGCCCAAGAATCGCGTAATAAAGATTACAAAAAATTCAGATTGCATCATGCTAGAAAATGCTCTAGGTCCGCAACAAACGAAGACGTATTTCATAGTCTTCTATTTACGTCAGATCCTTATATATCAAGTATCAGAAAACCATCAGTCACTATATCCAAGAAATTGTTAGACGAAGCTAAGAACCTTTTAGCTATTTAAATCGAAATAATTTCGTACATTATTTGTAAAACATATTTTTGGAGTGGATTATTATATATTTGTCATTTATTTAAATGTAAGATTTATATACGTAATGTAAAATAACATAAAATAGATTTAATATCATAAAAGTGTAAAATTATAATTCAATAAGTTAACCAAACCATGGTTTAATATTAAAGTTATACATTTTTATTTTGTTTTATTTTTTTTATATTATTTATTAAACATTTGACAATAATACATTCATTATTAGATTGTATGTACTCTGGAGACACTATATGCCAGATTTCAGCAATTTACTTCCATCAACAAAAAAGTTATAGATTTTTGAGACGGTACGCACGGTTCTGTCCCACTGTGCGGCGGTGCGGTGGCAGCGCGTACGCGTCACATATACACAGTACAAAGTCGCAGCGGCGGCGGTGCGGTGGCGGCGCGGCAGCGGCGTCGTGTACAGGAGCGCTAAAGTAGGCTGTTGATCCAAAATAATAGAACCTATTCACAAGACTTGAGGTATGAAGGGATTTCTCAATCAAATTCGGATTGTTTGTACTGGAATGTTCAGAGCTCATAGGTTTTAGAGTTATAGATATCAGTAAACACTATTACATAAAGGATGAACTTGATTATGACCTTATTGGTATAATTTGAATACTAGATAGAAAGATGAGGGGAAATTTAAATAACTAGCTTTTTGTGTAAGCTATTAAATAATCTTTTCTGTGACTGTGTAGCTTGTGATTCGTTTTGGAGGACTCGGAGCTAAATTCCAGTGAGTGTATATTTAATGAATCCCAATTAGCCGTCATATATGGAATTTCAATATTATTTTGATTGTTTTCTGTATGTTTTTAAAAGCGATCTCAATAAAACACAGCAAATTTTAAAAAAAAATTAGGCAAACACAACGCAGTTTGAAATCTTGTGTGCTAAATAAAAATTCTACAAAGAAACAAAAAAAATATACACAACATTTATATTTACTATTTGTAATAACAGAATTGTTGGGACTTTATTCAGTTATTTATTTTTCCCCTAAAACTGATAATTAGAAAATTCCTTAGTCTTGTAATTTTATTGTAGTCATTAATTTTGAAATAATATGCTCAATATAAACCTGTTTAAACCATGTACTTGTGTACACTTAAATTGAATTAATTATTAATTCATAATTTAATATTGTACTTGTGGTTTTGGTAATAAATTAATGTAGTAACCCATCTTACTGTTCTTAGTGTTGATACAATAGAAAATTTGTTCGGAATTTTGTCGTAATATATACGTTTAAATATTTTTGGTGTTTTTATTTAAAACAGGGCATTGTAGGACGCCATTACAAGTTGAGTAGAGAAGTACCCCTCCCCTCCTTCTTAATACTTCAAGTAGCATTATGCTTTCTCTTCTACTATTTATGGTACTGCCTAAAAGTTTTCGAACTCTCTCTCTTGTGGCATGGCGGCCGCCTCTTGCCTACTTCCCACTGTGCCCTCTGCTAGTCATGGGGACACGCGGTAAACCTTCCGAGTTCTCAAACCAACCGGTATTTGCCGTAGGCCATAGCGTCTCAATTAATTCCCAGTATAGTAAGTATAAGTAGATTCATTTAGTTACTAACAGCAGCCTCAGCATGGCGACTTAGATATTACGTAGACATTTTTCAACCAAGGAAATCGCTAAAAAGGATATTGCCTAACCAAAATGTTTTCGTTTCAACGATTTCGTTGGTTGAAGAGATACCTATGTGTGGTGGCTCAGAAGCAGGTGTCATCTATCTTCGCATCAGTTATATCATTCGTTAGATTTGATACAGTTTAGCCGGGGTCTTAAGGCTTTTAACCAGGGTTTATCCACTTAGTTATACTATTAGTTATACGATATAACAAAATGGACTGAAAAAGTCCAAATAGTTATATTGCGTAGTATAACTACATGGATTCGATTAATTTGGGTTGTTTTAGTCCAAATAGTTATACTGCATAATATAACTACATGGATACGATTAATTTGGGTTGTTTTAGTCCAAATAGTTATACTGCATAATATAACTATATGGATTCGATTAATTTGGGTTGTTTTAGTCCAGAAAGTTATACTGCATAATATAACTACATGGATTCGATTAAATTGGGTTGTTTTAGTCCAGAAAGTTATACTGCTTAGTATAACTACATGGATTCGATTAATTTGGGTTGTTTTAGTCCAAATAATTATACTGGATCCAATTAATTTTGATCGGATTCATCCGTTTAGTTATATTCGTAAATAAACAATCACTTTATAATATTAATGGGCATTTTATGTTCCAACACATTATTTTGTAATTAAAGAAGAAGTGTATTTATGGGCTGAAGGAGATAATCGTGGGCAGTGTTGCCGTTATAAAAACTATTATTATTTATTTTATTAACTTTAGTTGTCGGAAATATTTATTTAACATTTTATTTTGTTACATTTCTGTGTATGTGCTGCAGCTGCGAGAAATAAATGCATTTGCTTTCTTCTCTTCTTCCTCCTAAATAGTGAGTAAAATGCTATCGCACTGTTTCTAGAAAAGTGTCTATTGTGATATACCGTTAACTAATTGCATTTGTGCGTCCATTATCATCATGTCGTTGACTAAACTGCTTTCTTTTCGGTTCTCTTTTCTTTCCCCGATATAGATAATAACATCTTCGGTATCTTCCAGAATAGCTCTCAAAAATTGCATAATGCTTACACGTTTCCTGGCTCTGAATGCTTGCTTTAAGTTCATATGCCATGCTAAAATTACTGGCTAAAGAGTGATGAATTCATAAATCGTGGTGTGTGTTTGGAGAGAGGTATCGCAGTACTAACTAAGTTGAAGCATGGCATATGAACTTAAACCAAGCATGCAAAACCAGGAAATATGTAAGCATTATGCAATTTTTGAAAGCGATTCTGGAAGATGCCGTAGATGTTATTATCGATATTGGGGAAAGTAAAGAGAACCGAAAAGAAAGCAGTTTAGTCAACGACATGATGATAATGGATGCACTAATGCAATTAGTTAACGGTATATCACAATAGACACTTTTCTAGAAACAGTGCGATAGCATTTTACTCACTATTAGGAGAAAGAAGAGAAGAAAGCAAATGCATTTATTTCTCGCAGCTGCAGCACGTACACAGAAATGTAACAAAATAAAATGTTAAATAAATATTTCCGACAATTAAAGTTAATAAAATAAATAATAATAGTTTTTATAA
The DNA here is from genome assembly GCA_914829495.1 of Eilema sororculum. Classification (NCBI taxonomy): domain Eukaryota; kingdom Metazoa; phylum Arthropoda; class Insecta; order Lepidoptera; family Erebidae; genus Eilema; species Eilema sororculum. The sequence continues at coordinate 4,766,943 of OU618545.1, read as the reverse complement.
CGGCAACACTGCCCACGATTATCTCCTTCAGCCCATAAATACACTTCTTCTTTAATTACAAATGTGTTGGAACATAAAATGCCCATTAATATTATAAAGTGATTGTTTATTTACGAATATAACTAAATGGATGAATCCGATCAACATTAATTGGATCCAGTATAACTATTTGGACTAAAACAACCCAAATTAATCGAATCCATGTAGTTATACTAAGCAGTATAACTTTCTGGACTAAAACAACCCAAATTAATCGAATCCATGTAGTTATACTAAGCAGTATAACTATTTGGACTAAAACAACCCAAATTAATCGAATCCATGTAGTTATATTATACAGTATAACTATTTGGACTAAAACAACCCAAATTAATCGAATCCACGTAGTTATACTAAGCAGTATAACTTTCTGGACTAAAACAACCCAAATTAATCGAATCCACGTAGTTATACTAAGCAGTATAACTATTTGGACTTTTTCAGTCCATTTTGTTATATCATATAACTAATAGTATAACTAAGTGGATAAACCCTTTAACCAGAGGAGTTTGCATCCAGTGCAAAATTGTTTCCAAATTTATCCCTAGATGGCGCTAATCCAGTATATTATCAATCGCATTCAAATCTATGGGTGTCGGGCGCGATCGCAGTCTGAAGATTTTTTTTCACGTATCTGGGCAAACCTCTTCAGAAAATTATACTATTTAGAAGACGTTTCACTATTTTGGGATATAAAATAATACAAAACGAAAATAAATTTTTCATAGGTACTTTTTTAATAAATAATATTCTTATTCTTAAGTATACACAATAAAGAGAGCCGGGGTAAACAAATATGATATAACAAAAAACGATAAAAACACATTGAGCATAATTTAAGCGACAGCTACGAACTTACTTTTGAATTTATAGATATTATTATGTTGGCAGCTTATCCAGCGACACTTGAAGGTGGTTTTGCCTCCGTTGTTTTATGGTCAGTTCTTAAATCTACAGTACACAAATCAAAAAGTCAGATTTAGTGCCGTTGATTTTTAATTTTAAATAGGCAATAAGAATATTAGCAACTGAAATTAGGTACTAATATTCCCTCTAACCCTTCCAGCTAAGCTAAATTGCCTGTTTTAGGAGTGGATTCACGTCGGTAGTGTACTGACCAGGATTCATACCCGGGCCCTTTCGATCGTAAGGCCGACTCCATACCCTCTAAATTACAGACGCTTTCAAATAAAACAGTCGTTTGCCATATCACATTTGCAAGAGTGTATTTTCCTTATTATCTACATTGAGTCGCAGTAACAGCCGTCTTGCGTGTTACTCTTGATCCACGTGAGATACCGGTTCACCCTCGAGTACACGCCATACTTTGAAGGCTGTGCGCATCCTTCACCCCAAGACACCACGCCTGAAACAATGATCATCATTTTGAGAAATTGGCTTATTTTTTATCGTGCGATAAATCCCCACGGAGCCGGTGGAGGTGGTTATGTCGGACTCGAACCGAATAAAACGCACGCCGTCCTTGGTTGCCGGAGGTGAGATTGCCAAAAGCATATCTCTCGCACTGAGAAATTGGCTACCTATTTGCGAGCGGTAGACATTTCGCGATGTGGGCATTCTGAGCTGATAACTTCCTTAGTACCACTTTGCTAGCATCTAAACGCTGCTAAAATTATAACCTAATACCTGAACATGAAAATGCATAATTCTTCATCATAAATGTTAGGAACTCAGACTTAAAGAATAATATAGACGGAGCGTATAGAACGAGCAAGTGAAGCCGCAAAAAGGAATACCAAAGTAGTGCTATCTTGTTCGCACTCATTGTGAACACGCACCAGTGCGAGCGAGATGACACTACTTTAGTTTTCCTTTTTGCGGATTCACTTGCTAGTTCTATACGATCCGTCTATGTTATTATTTTAGTCTGAGGTTAGGAACTGTTCGGTTCTATCCCGTAGATACTAGGAACAGCATGGCATTGTTCTAACTCCTAAATACTAGTGAAAGCATACGTGTATCCCTCAGATGCTGGAAATAGCATAGCTTTAACCCCTAAATGTTGGGATGGTTCTTCTTTCTACATACTGGGCATAGTATAGCCCTATTTACCCTCTAAATACTAGAAATTACCCAAGTAATCCTTTGTCCTGTAAATAAATAAAGAAAAAAAAAGTAATTCTTTCTTTAATTTTACAGAGAACCTCGGAATGGACAAAACACCTTCGCTCAAGGAATTTTTGTTATTTTAATATTCTAAGACGATATCCTTCAGTCTAAATGAGTACCTAACTTAAGATCTTAACTTCGCTGCTTTTTAAGCGTAGTGATGGCCATCGAAGGAATTGGCTTCGTGAATTGATTGACGAGCATAAACAACATAAAATATTTTAGGTAGCTACTAGGGAATAGAAGACGGTTGTTCCAGTAATATAATATAGTTTTAAATTATAGATGACTTATATAGTAAAATTAAATTAAATTCAATACTTATGTACCTAGTATTTTATTTTATTTTCCAATGGCCTGTTCATAAGATTTTACTAGTAGTACCTATTAGTAGTTCAATAGTATTTCACTTTGTCTGAAGCCTCGTCTAAATTTCACTGCATCCGTTTGAACTGTTATGGTTGAGACGCCACTTCTGCGTAGTCGCAACGGATCAGGGGATCATTCTTAGATTTTATTATATATTATAGCAATGAGGAAAATTCTTTTAAATTTTTAAGAACGACCCCCTGCTCCGTTCCGAAGACGACGACGCACCGCACAAGTAAGACCTCGCTCTAACATAGCAAACTACAGGCATAACTAACTTGATGGTGATTCGATCATTTTGGAAGGCGGTTCCCTCTACCTGAAGCGACTAATGGTAGGTAGACACAAACTATTTAGAGGAGGTCCTTTAGTAGATAATTGGCGCATGCTGCAATGATTCCTTAGAAGTGGTTTCTTTGGGAAAGTTCGATCCTCAGCAGAATCATGCCTCCCTTGCTGAGGGATTACATATTGCAGTTCCAATATGACGGTTCGAGAACTTACTTCTTTTCTGCTGCTTCAGATTTCAATCGGGTAAAGCTCTCCGAACATGCCCTATAAATGTTACAGAAGACGTGGTCCTACAAGTTGGCCAATGGATAGGTCTTCAGTAGAGTCAATTCTTCAATCATTTTACAGAGAGCGGCCTGTAGAAAATATTCTGTTCATACTAACCAACTTCGTGGTACCGTCCGCTCGTCTCATTGAACACGTGGAGAGGGCCACCAGAATCCCCTTGGCAGGCGTCACGACCTCCCTGGGGCTCGCCAGCACATAACATGTTGTCAGTCACACGTTTGCCGTATGACCGGTCGCTGCACTCTTTATTTGATACTATTGGGACTTTCACCTTGAAATTGGTTTTAAGATTTGTTAGTTTTTAAGACAAGTAAGGAAGTATTTTATGGTGCCCTAAAAAGATCTTCAGAAGTCAAGCCAACCTAAAATGAGTCAATATGTATACAAGCTATTACATCTGCAGTGCTGATGGACGGACGAGGGACTGGAGTATTCTTTCCTCTCAGAGTTGGGAATCAGACAGCAGTAGTTCCCGTAAAGCTAAGATAAAATGCAAGCTTTGTATGCAATCGGGATTGTTCCTTGAATGATGATAATATACGGCCATTCCCAATAACATTATACTTACTGTCAGTTTTGGGATACTGAAGATAGAAAATGTCATCAATCTAATTTTAGTGTCCCAATATTTCTAACATTGATCTGTAATCCTATTACCTATCGATTGTAGAGCCTGTCACAACTAGAGATTTTGTAATTATGATATTGGGACAGCAGTTACGGATACTTCAAACTTGACCGTTTATCTGAAGGTGCGATCTACATTTAACTGTAGGTATGTTATTGGGAACGGTACATAAAGAAGGCTAGACAAAAACGCAAGCTGTCCATCCCAGTCAGCAAACCGTTCAAAATTGCCAGTTGATTCCGTTTACTGTGAGCATTCTCATTATAGGAATGGTTCACATCTTAACGGTGTTAAATCTTTTGTACCGTTTTTCAAAAGAATATAAGAACTGAAGTAACTAATATTCCCTCTAACCCCTCCAACTAAGCTAAATTGCTTGTGCTAGGAGTGGGTTCACGTCGGTAGTGTACCTAATGGCCAGGATTCGAACCCGGGACCTCTCGATCGTAAGACCGATGTACTGACATCTAGCTTACACGAAGTCTATTCTAACCTACCTCTTGTAACGTACTGGATATTGAACCTCCCTGTTCAAGCACTCCCCAGCCAGTCACCAAGCCGATATCACTCGTATAGGACATGCCTGCGACAGGGAGGCACACCGGCCTCACGCTGACGTCATCCTCTTCAGTGGCGGGTGTGGTAGACCCCACAGTGGTGGGTGCTTCGGATTCCGTGGGAGACTGACTTTCAGTAGCAGCGTCACCTTCCGTAGTGGCTTCTTTTGTATGGCTACGTGCATGTTTCTTTTTTATTGCATTGCTTAGGTCTATCTGAAAAGCAAATTAGTCTTAATCACAGTTTAAATACAAAGAAACTTGCTTGCTGGTTCTTATGGAAAGAAAAATTAAGAAATCGGAAAGTTTCAGAAAAGCTAACGCCATATTAAACGCTGGTGGAGCTTGGTCTAGCCATTAGGCTATTCTATACTAATTTGATAAATGCGAAAGTAATTTTACCTGTTCACCTGTATGTTACGTGAAATTTCACAGAGAGTAGGTACTGTAGTAGGTACTCTACCTCTAGCAGTGGCAAAGGGTAAATATTTTGAAAACGGAAGCTGATGGAAAAAAACTCATCAATCTAGTTTATCATGCACCTTGCGACCCTTTAGCGCCCTTTACCACAGCCTTTACAAAAACAGTCTATTTCGAGGGAACACTGCATGTGTGTGTGACAGAGTGCGCGTCTAGAGACGACGCGCGTTCTAGTAGAGTTCAAGATGGCGCGGTAGAATTATATCTGGCATGTTTAACCGCGCGATTGCGTGACCGTCTAAGGGCGCCCATTGGGTTATAGGGACATAGGCTATATTTGGTAGCGATGACCCGTTGGTCATCGGGTCCATCCATCTACTCGGGTGGATTCGCGGGCAAGGGTTCGTTCTTACTCTGTAAAATATTTCTTACCCTTTCACTAAGCTTCAGTAGGGCGATGTCGTTGTCATAAGTTCCCGGGTTATATCTCAGATGCCGAATGACCCTGGACACCTTCCGATCGATGGTCTTCGTGTCGTTACCACGGTTTGTGACGTCATGCTCCAGGAGACGAACAGTCATGCGCTCTTTGCGGAATCTGTGAACAGAATAGCTTTAAAATCATAGAGTGAACTGTTTGGCAGGGCACTCTTTTCCATTAGTCTTAAGTGAGCATATTTTTTCCATTGAAGGCCGCTGCTACTTCGGCATTCGTGGCCCTTCAATGTTTTAGGTCTGTCTAAGTATACCTAATATTTGTTTACTTTACATATTTACAAAGTAGGTAGGTATATCATGTACTTATCCACATTCTAGAACCTATAACAATTTAGCTGTTAGGCTATTTTAACTTAGAGTCCAGATAGCGCTGTGTAGAATGACTAAAAACCGAACGCATTCTGTGGGTTGGAGTACTAGGCCAAAAGTGAGGTTGTCTTAGACATATCCCTCACAAGCCGGCTGACCCAGGGCCATGTACGCGAGGGAGGAGGCGAGGTGAAGTCAAATTGACGTGTCCTGTTTAAAAAAAAAATGTACCCTTACGGTCTGGCCCTCCTCGGGAGGGGGGACAACGGTGTCCCCAACTCGCCCCCGGAATGTAGAGGCGCGCCTACGCGTGCCGCCGCCTAGTGGACTGACTAAACTGATGACTAAAGTGGCCATAAGTGTACCGTTTCTCGAATACTTACCTACCAACAGCCAACAACGGTATTTAAGATCCAAGAAGCTATTGAGAACCGTTTGGTGTCGATTGGTTTGTTTACACACATTACATACGAATATGCTATTTATTTGCAACCCTAGCCTACTCAGTACTCAAGCAAAGCACAAGTACACATAGGTACTCCAGCTAAACACAAGTAGGATTGAAGGAATTGATTGTTGGCTTTTTGCCAACACCACGCGAACACAATCGATTTGCATCTTAATGTAAATAAAGGAGGCAAGTAAATGAAATTCAGATTGCATAGGTATACACAGTCAGAGATCCTATTCTCCCGGAACAGCCAGTGAGAAGAGTTATAGAATCACGCCCGTGATTTCTTAAGCAAGTTTAACAAAGCATCCCAGGGTTGGCATCGGCACGGCAGTGAGAAATATTTACATAGGTACTCGGCCTACTCGTGATATTATATTTCTAACTCCTCCCATTTATTTGAACGATTTTTTTATAGCATTTATTATACTAACTTTTAAGTTCGAAAAACATCGGAAAAAATGAAATGCTCAAGTGAGACTTGAACTCACGGCCTTTCCCTTACAGGGGGAATGCTCTTCCAACTGAGCTAGTTCAAGTCTCACTTAAGCATTTCATTTTTCCGATATTTTTCGAATCCTGGGAGGATTTACTTCTATTTAAATTTCGAAGCGATGATTTATGTGGTGATAGAGAAAGAATAGAAGTAGGTATCACCACGCTATCTTCATCCGAAGGGTGTCGTAAGAGGGGACTAACGGAAAAATACGCAGACGATATCACTGCGAGAGAAGAAAAACTCGAACAAAAACAGGCGAGTCTGTGGATTGAAGGTTGCCTGGAGCCAGAGGTTTGGTCAAGACATCTCTCGCACCACGACCGACCCTGAACCATCGCTTTCAAGCTGGCCCTCTTCGTGTAGGGACCACAGATACCCCTGGTAACATTCGCTTACCCAGTGCAGTGAGCCGCAGTCATGACGTAGAGATCACTAATAAGGGAACCTCCGCAGAACATCCTGTTGTTGTACAGCAGCATCACCATCCATGGGTACTGCCTCTCATTGGTTTCGTGGCCCCCTACTATCCGCCGCTTGGTCCGGGCAACGCCACACTCTGTGAACAGTTCGTCAGAAATCTATTCAAATCTAAACATTCAAAACCACTTTTTAAGTTCTAAGCTACTGTCGTTCACAAATCATTATAACTCTTAATGTGAGGCGTTCTTTAGGGTATTCTTTAGAGTCACCTGTTAGCCAGTACAGCGTCATAAATGTTTATTGAGTTAAATGGTATTATTGTCCAACCTAAAGGTGTGTACCAAATATCAGATCAATCAGTCAACTGGGAGGGGGTAAAAAACTAAATTAAGATCATTTTGAGTACATACTACGTCAATATCTTTCTGATGCTGACTGTTCAATTACAGATCGGACGAGATTCTGACGTAGGTAGTCTTTCCTCTTGGAGTTGGAGTTCATTGAGCTGAGGCAGTAGGTCTCGCAAAAACGAAGACAAACCAAATCAATAGAAATAGTACCTAGAAGAGCGGATCTAGCCTTCAAAGTACAAGCTTTGGATGTTTGACTTTGTACGGACAGCTCTGAGATGATAGTAATAATGACTAATTTAAAGAAGAAAACCTAAGAACATACTACCAGTTTAATATACACCTATAGCTTAGGGTACCTTCAGGGTAGGCAGTGCGAGTGTAACGCCCCTGTTGTTGCATACGTCCATAGGCCGCAGTAACCACTTTCCATCAGGTGGGCCGTGTTCTTGTCTGCCACCTAAGTGGTATAAAAAAAGCGTATCTACTTACGGCATGCGGGACAATCTTTCGGTGGGGCCACGATTGGGTCGTTGACAATCGGGCGAGGGGTGGTGGTTTTATCGCCGAACAGGCCAGCAATCCACTCGAAGAACCCTTTCCCTCCATCTTGTGCATTAGCAATGTGAGCGGGCAAATACGGTCCGACTTCCGCAGACTGACATGCCATGATGCACAGGCATGCTGCCAGTATCAGATAACGCATTTTACTGTAGACATACAAAATTTAGGTTATAATGTATCAGTAGGTACTTAGCCCACTGCGGCGGCGCAAAGTGCGCCTCCCCGTAACCGGGGCTAGATGGGGACCCTGTGGTCCCCACAACCCGAAGGGGGCCATCTCAAAAGAGATGGTCCTGGATCTGCCGGGGTGCGAGAGATATGCTTTTGGCAAACTCACCCCCGGCAACCAAGGACCCAAGACGGCGTGCGTTTTAGTCGGTTCGAGTCCGACATAACCACCTCCACCGGCTCCGTGGGGGTGGTATCCGTGGGGATTTATAGCACGATAAAAAAAAAGTACTTAGCCCACTGCAATTCACTGCTGCGTGGGCTATTTAATTGATTGAATGTTTTAGTATTGAGTGAAAATTATGGTTGGCGAAATGTGGATTTTAAATCAATAAATCACAGCCTTTGGGGTGTGGAGGAACGAGGTGTGATGTTCCCCCAACACAAAGGGAGGATCCTCCGACCAGGCAAGGTGATCACGCCTGGCGGGCCGCGGCCCAACGATTGTCGTTGGGATGTTGTATACACAGAACAGTTAAAGAAGGTTAGAAGGGCCTTGTGGGCGGGGCAGGCGCGCCGCGCATATGAGCAATGCTCATATTCCACCGAAATTTAAACACAGTCGCGCTCTTATTGTGACAACGTAAGAAGCTCCTCGAAAAAAAAAGAATTATGCCGTCTTGCGCTATAATAATGTGTCGGAAAGGAAGCCAAGTATGTAGTGTAGCCCGAGAAGGGATTTCTTTTCATTGGTAAGGCCAAAAACCTTAAAATACAAGTAATATTTGTAATTATTACAAAAGTATTATGTAGTTTGTAGACAAAAACGACATAATCGCAAACTGATACAAAATTATACATTGCTTGCAATACATGAGTGCCATCGTGTACTACGTGAGCGATCGCGCAGTGTATTGCGTTCTTTGCGATAGTCGCGTGTGCCGAGCCAACGCTTGTAATGCCGCCAATATCCATGCGTATCGATAGTGTTGGACAAAATGATCCGTTATAGTGTCGATATTTAAGTACGTACACAAATTGTTATTATCAGTAATATTTTAATCAAAATAAATTTGCTTATTACGGTCAATGATAATTGTTAAATTTTGTTTGATGTCAGCCGTTTATATTGTAAACACATTATTTATTATTTAATTTTAGGTTTCCAACAAATCCGGATATTAAAAAAATGTGGGTTTAGCTGAACTTCGATATTTTCAGTCAAGCGACTGCCCTCTGACCTTCACAACTTATTGGCGATATCGAAGCATTGCAATCAGACAGGCAGAGTTGTTGGACATTTTATGGCTCCTGACTACCCGTAATAAATGCCATAGGTTTTCGTATGGCAATCAGGACCGACGGCATAGCGTGTTCTCCGAATTACCCATACAAATATTTGCACTGACCTGGAATGTCATTTGTAGATGTTACTATTAACGCAGAATGAGCTTACTCTATAAAGTACGCGCCTTGTGTACCAAAACTTCAGATAGTATCAAAATTACGGAAGTTTTATCGATATCGAAAATCGACCTTTGGTCACCGTAACATGTATAAGAAATTTTTATTGCTTTTGTGCGTGTGTGAGTACACGTCCAGTGCAGTATTTGCATTAGTGTGACGACTAATAGCAAAGTCGTGATTTAAGTGTGCTGATTTATTTGTGTGCGTAAACCGCGTCGTATTGGTCTATTTTTATAGTGGAGTTAAAGAGTGGGAGACAAGCGGCGACACGCGTCCTAATACAAATTAGGAACTATTTCCTTTCTAACCTCCTTTAACTGTTCTGTGGTTGTATATATGTTGTACCAGCGCGCGAACTTCACTTTCACGATGCAGGATTCGTAGTGACGTTGTTGTAGTGGCGTAGTAGTTCGGCTTGCTGTCGCTAGATGGCGCTGGGTACATGTGGTATCGCCACATCACTCCCCTCCAAGACCGGAGGTTGATTGCGATGAGTCAGCTGTCTTAGCTCTCTTGAGGAGCGTGCCAGTGCCAGTCTTGAGTAGTTCCGTTTCGTCGGAGCTGGACGCCGCGTATTCCATTTTGGCGGAACAGTCATCCTCGCTAGTCCCAGTGAGTCGGGATAACCGCTGGTCCCGAAGAAGCGGGGCAAGTGCGGTGCTGCGGTGCTTGCGGTCCTGCGTTGAAACGCCCAGTGAGTTGGGGCTTGAAGCGTCGAGATGAATGCTCGGCGAGCCGCCAGTGAGGCAAGGCGAATCCTCGGTGAGTCGAGGTGAGTAGCCCTCGGTGAGTTGAGGTGAGTAGCCCTCGGTGAGTTGAGCTGAGTAGCTCTCGATGAGTTGAGGTGAGTAGCCCTCGGTGAGTTGAGGTTAGTAGCCCTCGGTGAGTTGAGGTGAGTAGCCCTCGGTGAGTTGAGGTGAGTAGCCCTCTATGAGTTGAGGTGAGTAGTCCTCGGTAGAGACGGGGTGAATCCTCTATGAAGCGAGGTAAGTCTCCCGTGTAGTGGGGCGAATGCCTTAGATGCAGGCGTGGATGCAGGCGTGGCCGAAGGGTAACCAGGCTACAGCGGTCGCTGCATGCTATGGTATCCATGTAAGGGCCGAAAGTGCTGGATGGCGAAGACTTGATTACCGCTCATGCGGAAGAAGTGAATGGGATGTGACGATGAGAATGCTGCTGATATGCACAGCGAAGGTTACGTGATCAGATCACGTCGGGGTCACCACTGTGGAGGAACGAGGTGTGATGTTCCTCCAACACAAAGGGAGGATCCTCCGACCAGGCAAGGTGATCACGCCTGGCGGGCCGCGGCACAACGATTGTCGTTGGGATGTTGTATATATGTTGTACCAGCGCGCGAACTTCACTTTCGCGATGCAGGATTCGTAGTGACGTTGTTGTAGTGGCGTAGTAGTTCGGCTTGCTGTCGCTAGATGGCGCTGGGTACATGTGGTATCGCCACAGGGGATTAATTTGCATAGAATATACGTATATATGTTTCGGTATATCACCTTGAAAATTTTAGTGTTTTTTGGAGCCCGTGAGGTTTTCATGCACTTTTCCCGAGGTGTTGGGAGGTCCGACGGCAGTCGCTTCCATAAAAGGTGTAGTAGCTAAAACTAAACTCCGAGCTCCGAAGTGAAAACCTTAGATTCAATCGAGAGCAACATGCTTGAATAATTTTAATTTGCGTGATAACCAAAAGATTACACTAAACCCAAAGCACTTACTGCCTACTAGATACTAACCTAACCTACATCATTATTTTATTTTATTCTCATATTTCATTAGATACCATTCCATTTTCATGAAACGGTCCTTACACTTAACCTTGAGGTACTCCATTTTGTATTTTACGTGTTTCGAGCCTACAGACTTCTATTACTTTGGTTATTCTCTCAAATCTAGCAATTAAGATTAAATGAGTCTAGTGCATTACCCCGTATGCCCTATAGAACTAACTTACCTAACATAGGAGTATTATTTACTAAGTCGAATGCTTGAGGTAAGTTTACATTTTCATACTAGGCACAATAAGGGTAGTTTAGTTACCTCTTTCTTTTTCAATTCTAGTTTCTCTAAATATTATTGTACTTGACTTACAAGCAACTTTATTTATTAATTTTAAATTTAGGATCTACATTATTTACAGCAGAATTTCGACTTAATTGCCCCAATACATTATACAGCAGTGCTAATGAAACGGTACCACATTTTAATTAATATTAAGATCCTTTACGGTGTATTTCAATCAAGTTTTTATCGAGATTGCAATAATGTTAATATTTTAACGGCGAATCAAGGACACGGCCGAACGAAACCGGGTCACAAAACCTGATGCTCTCATCAGCTGCCATGATACCGCTACATACTTTAAGATACGACCACAAATCAAGTTGACTGTTTTTATTATCGTTGAGAATTTTTAATTGTGTGTCCTTGATTGGCACGTGGCATTCGGTGACTGAACGGGGACGATGGGTGTTCACACCGTCATTCATAGTAATATATCTTCTAAATAAATTAAGTGTTACATTGTTTGTCCGCGATGGACTCCTAAACTACTTAACCGATTTTAGTCAAGTTTGCAAACAGTGTGCAGTTTGATCCAACTTGAAAGATAGGATAGCTTACATCTTAATTTAGCGATAAGTGACATCCATGCGGGCGGAGCCACGGGCTACAGCTAGTAACATATAAACATATTCTTCATAGGGTTGGTAGATATATAAAAATACCCCAGATTTAGCGATACATTTTGGTATGACGTAGGTAATAGTGGGCTAGACTTTTGTGCTGTCAATCGTACACATTTTCGTAGCTGTATGTTTACTAACGGATGCACAATGCTCCCAATTCTGTTGTTACATCTCTAAACTTAAATTTCTCTAAAAAAATCTAATTGCATCTCATTCTTTCATGATCAGATAAAAAAGGACAGATGATTTTATTCAAGTTAAGACCTGTCAAATTAAGACAGCGCCATGTTGGTGCGTAGTAAGTTAAGTCGCATGTTCGTAGATGTCGACTAAAATTGAAGCGTACCGTCATGGCGCCGACTTAATTTGACAGGTGTTCACTAAAATAAATCATCTGTCCTTTTCTATCTGATAATGAAAGAAACAGATGCAATTAGAAAATTTTAGAGAATTTTAAGTTTAGAGATGTAACAACAGAATTAGCAGCAATGTCAATAATGCTTTGGTTGCAAATGTTTTAAATTTAATTGACAGTAAACATGTCGTGTTGGTTTGTAGGTAGAGTAGAATAGGACGACCCCAGCTCTTTCTGTGGGTGTCTCAAAAGGCGACTAAGGGATAGGACTGTTCTCCGTCCGACAGTAAACGTACAGTCCAAAACACAGGGCCCGTTAAACGGCAATAGCCTCGCCTATTACGCCGTGTGACCGAAAATGTGGGTGCTAAGACATCTCTGCCTACTGCTTCGGGAATTTACAGACGTGAGTAAGTATATGGATGGATGGATGTTAGCAAACAAGCTTCTGATCAATCTTATGGTAACCGGTGACCTTGTCTGTCATTGGCTTGAAAAGTGAGGAAACATTTGCCACAGTGATTCACAACACGCCATTTGCCACAATTCCCAGTCTCCACTCTCCACTCTGGGACTTCATAGCGGCCATCGAGTCTTGGGCAGTGGGCACCTGTAGCCAACCCCTTATCCTATAAATTTACTGCAAGTTTAATTGGTAAATCTAACTTCCGTATTTCAAAACCAACATTATGTTTGTTTCTTAATCAATGTGTGTAATGAATCCCTCAGGGCGCGAATCCCAAATTGCATCAAAAATGGTAAGGAAAGCTTTTTTTTGTAAAGGACACCTCAGTTTAACTTCACCTTGCCTGATGGTAAGCTAAAGGCAAAGTCTCGGTAAGAGGGTCACCATCGTAAACATGTACCATGTTAACAATGGTGGCACTTAGCTTGACGGCCTCATCAGATGCCTTTTCACGCCAGACGCAAAACGCTATGAAACAATACATGTTTTACCTTTAAGGAAAGTTACAAATCGGTCATTAGTAAAGACCTACGTAGTTACCTACTAAATATTCACGAATGCAAGCTACAGGGAAATAAAGAGCCTACTGACCTGCTCAACCAAAACCGAAAACTCCAAAGTCAAGGACTTTTTCCGTTGTATGCAAACAGTAGAAAGTAATACATTGAAATTGATTTTTGAGGTTAAGTTCATCATAATCATCATATAGTAGGCACTTTATTGCTGTTTTGGAGACACTTTGATATCTACTTTAACTTTAATAAAAGAAAGTTATTTGTTTTCTTCGTTTTTAAGTTTACGCAATTTTTTTGACAACAGTGCAAAATGTATGTTGGGATGGCCTTCCTGCTTTTTTTCATCATTCGAGTATAATTTTTGTAGTTTTCGTAGCTTGTGTTTCATAGCCTGGTAGTCGATTCTTTTTTCTATGATTTTCTTATAGCAGAGCAACGGTTGTTGCCGAATCCTAAGAGAAAAACTGACGCGTGCAGGTGTAGTTGACCTGGACCCCGAAGATTGACACATGTGCCCATCGTCTTCCTTCGTTTATCCCCTACTAATAGTAATAATGCGCGTGGAATATTGGTACTGTTCACAAGCCCACAAGTATCTTATCGCCTGGACTGTACCTTTCTGATCTTTTTACTCTTTCATTTAACATACATACATATAATCACGCCTATATTCCAGGAGTACTAGGCAAAAATTAATAACGCCCACATTTCACCAATCATTATATTATATTCGATCCCACGTAATAGGGGGTGAGCCTATTGTCGTATTCCGGGCACTACCTATTCTCTCTCACTCTCATTGAAACCATCTATTTGATGCTGAGTCTGGGCTGTATAGCCTGTTTATTTTGTACGACACCGCATGGGAAGTGTGTGGGGTGGCCCAAATTCTACTCTGCCGGGAACCATGCGGATACATCATATCTTCGTTAATATAACGAGCTGACATGTCAAGATCCCGCAGCCTACTAGGATCCACCAGTGGAGGAATCAACACGCTGCGTTTCACTATGTAGAATGCCGTGACATTTGCAAATTTTTTTAGGTTCCACCGTCTGTTCCCCTTGGAACGAAAAGCATACAGAGTTTAAAAAGATCCAACAACGACCACAGTGGAGCCGATTCCCCGAGGATAATGTAAAAAAAACAAGAAAATTTTCGTAGTAAAAAAATCCCGCGATATAGATTTTCATAACATAACATACATAACATAAACTCACGCCTATATTCCCCGAAGGGGTAGGCAGAGGTGCTAGCACCCACATTTCGCCAGTTTATGTTTAGGTCCCAATGTAATAGGTGGCGAGCCTATTGCCATTAACCGAGCACTTATAAACCTGCGATAAATACACACATAACTTCGAAAAGCATCGAAAAGTCATTGGTGTGTGCCATGGTAAACCTGGGATCGAACCTAAGACCTCGTCTCAGCAGTCCATTACCCATACCACTAGGCTACCGCAGATTTCCAGATGACAATTTATACTTTTTCCTGTCTATAAGTATGCATTGCAAGCGGTATGTTTCGTAGAAATCTACTAAAACATTGTTCGGCTATAAATTATCTACTGAATGATAAGTGAATGAATGAAATTGAAATTTCTCGATTGGTATGCGCGGTGCGTCGAGATTGCGTCCCTCTGCAGGAGAGAGCTGGCGGTTTTCCTGATCAAAGTACAGTTAAGGACATAAATAACTTAACATATTCTAATTTAACTAAACTTATCCTCTAAGCATTAAAATACCTATATTTTTCTATGTTAAGTACTTACAAAAATTTTTTTTTTGCAAAATGTGATAGTACCTAGGTGCCTATTAACTCCCCAAAATAGGTAAGTACCTAGGTATGTATTTGCTCATCATTCCTTTGCGAAATCAAATTGAAAAGGGGGAGTATCTTCTGTAGTTAATTATAAGGTTTTTTTTTAATTTTAAGATAGTTGTTGGGCATTTCTGAATTAAGATCTCTATCTATAAATGATTATGCCCATTAAGCCAAAACTTATAAGTTACATACCTACCTATTTTATGCCGGTATTTTAAAATATAGGATTAATTGCCTTACCTAACTGTTGTTTTGCAAACTTGCTTACGCTATCTATCACATGCATATTTTATTTTCTTATAACTGAACTCTAGCTAATTTTAAGGAAACTCGAACCATTTATTGTCACTCATCTTTATTTAAAAAAATACACCTACCGTTAAATATTTATGGCAGCACACAACACTACACCTCACTACGCCGAAATAAATATAAAAAAAAGTTAATTTGAATTAGGAACTCACAGGGACGGCCAATGAACAAGGACGGAGGACGAGTGGCCACGACTCGCCTGGTTGTGACGACAGCACAGATCTGCGCCAACCTGAGCTCGGCCAGCCAATACTTTCTCCACAAACGCTCCACTTAGCGTGACTTAGTCCTGCCAGCCGAATGAACTCCTAAACCCGCACACTAACTTATAACCAGCCCAACACCGTTGTCATAAATTCCACATTTAAATTTCCATACAATTATTATCGATAATGGTGTAATTTGTGTATTATGTGGGATAATAATGCCTACATGCGATGATTTAGTATGATCATTGGTTACCTAACATAGTTGCAACTGATACGTGCTGATAATAGCAATAATCTGAACTTAGATACGTACGGGCTACGAGGGTTTACACATATACCCTATTGAGTGCTTGAAAAATTACGTATGAAGCGTAGGTACTACGTACTCGTATTAAAAGATATACATTTTCCTAACTAGTGTGCTTAGCACCAGAGCCTTTTCCTTGTCTAACATACTTCTTACTATAACACCCCAAAAATACTTCTTACATATAGACTCTACGAAGCTCTACCCAACTAAGTATACAACTATAACTAGGTTTAAACCGAACTTTATTTCTAGAAAAAAAGAAAGAAAAAAATATTTTATTTAAGTTCCACACATTCATCTTGCTAAGTACAAATAAGTAAGAAGTATTACAATTATAACAACAATGTCTGGATTAAAACTAAGTACTTATATCATAGGTGTATAATAAATACAAAAGTATCGCCACTCCTCCCATTTCATTCGAAAAATGTCGTAAGAAGGCGACTAACGGAAAAATACAGATAATATCACTGCGAGAGAAGGAAAACTCGAAATAAAACCCTGTGCCAGCCCGTCTGGCTAGCGTGGAAACAGTAGGCCGAAGCCTCCCAACATTGGGAGAGGCTTATATCCAGCAATGGACTGCGATAGTCTATTCAATTTCAAATGAGAAAGAAAGAAAGAAAGAAATATATTTATTTGGCAATCACTCACATACTTAAAATTAGACTAATTTTAATTATTTAGGTAACTTAAAACTAAAAATTATTTTATTATATGATTAATTAGGTAACTTAAAACTAAAAATTGCATGAGTGCCAAATAGGTCACCATCTCAGCATGAAGCTGCACAACCAGCGCAAATTGATTGATATCGAGAAAGTGTAAAAATAATAGGAGACCCTGGGCAACCCGTAAACTGGACTAGCATTATTACAGATGAAGATATATTTCGACGACGACGAGTAATTTTTGTAGGAAAAATAATGAGAAGCCTGTCTAACTAAAGATAGCAAACATTTACATAATCGTGGATGGCACTAGAGGACATTTCTTATAAGCGCCTGAATGTTTTCGCTTACGAATGGTCGGAAATGAACTCACTCGTATAAATACGACAGGTACCTACCTATTACTTAGTCTTTTAGCCTAGTGCAGTTCAATGCTGGACATAGGAGGCCTCTCTTATTGAATGTATTTTCAAAAAAAAAGTATCTAAGTATCATTTTATTTCTTGCAGAAATCCCCTCGGATACCTCCCCCGCCGGTGCCAGAAGGGGAGGTTATGTCGGAATCGAACCGACTAAAACCGCACGCCGACTGTGGGTCGTAGTGCTAGGCCGGGGGTGAAATTGTCTTCGACATATCCCTCGCACCCCGGCTTACCCAGGGCCAACCTTTACGGTCTGGCCCTTCTCGGGAGGGGGGACAGCGGTGTCCCCGACTCGCCCCCAGAATGGGGAGGCGCGCCACCGTGACCTGCTTCTGCTGCGGATTGCTCGGATTGCGCTCGGATTGCGGGCCTGGGGGTGACAGGTGAAGCCACCTGTCACCCCCAGGCCCGCAATCCGAATTCATGAACCCGTTACACAAGCTTATTAAGCTAGTGTTAGATCAAGATAGAGCCACGTATAATAAATTAGCATATCGCAGTCCACTGCTGGACATAGACCTCTTCCATTTTTTTTTTCCAAAGGCTTTGGCCTACTATTTCCACGCTGGCCAGACGGGTTGGTACAGTCAGCGTCATAAATATCTTAACTACGAAGTCTCAAGATGATCTTAAAACTCTCGTATTGAGAGCAAATTAAACTGTTTTATTGATTTATATGGTATTATTGTCGGAAGTAAAGGTGTGTAAAATTGGTGAACTGAAAGGGGGTCATCAGTCAACTAAAAAAAAACGAAATTAAGATAATTTTGAGCACTTTGTTCGTCAACATCTTTCTGATGCTGACTGGGTACAGTACAGGGTTATACTTCGAGTTTTCCTTTTCTCGCAGTAGTACTATATTGTCTACGTATTTTCCGTTGGTCGCTTCTTACAACACGTCGCCTTCGGATGAGATGCTGTGATGATACTTGTATTCTTTCTCCGTCACCATATGGATGTTTTGTAGATTACTTAAGTAGAATGTGGTAGAATATTTTACTTATTTAGTGTGTTATGCAAATAACATCTGAATGCGGCCTTTTACAATAACAGATTATCATCATCATCTATTTTTAAAAAAGGACACGTCAATTTGACTTACGGTAAGGACTTACTTGACGGTAAGCGGATCACCATCGTAAAATGTACCATGTTAACAATGGTGGCACTAAGCTTGACGGCCCTTTCACGCCCCGCTTAAAGGACCCGGGACTGTAGGAAGGAGCTGGCAGGGAGTTCCAGGTCTTAATGGTGCGGCATAGGAATGATTCACCGATCCGCTTAGCACTACCCGATTGCATACGAGTGTTCATCTTGGAGTCCGGGAACCATTTACTCTAAGGTTTATTCTACCTACTCCTTTTTTTGCTTGATTTATGCGTATTTTATGGGAACGACTGCCATCTGACCGCCATCTCCGAGAGGAAAACATGCACCAGAGCATACCTACATACATTGATATACAAAAAAACCCTTTTTGTATATCAATGTATGTGTAACGCTACATGATGAGAATCTTAATTTGACAAGATTTCGTAAGTAATGATATCACATGTTACAATAATGAACAAACTGAATTTCATCCCTCGTGGAATGAACATCTGCTGTGGTACTTTCAAGCAACTACAATATGGAGTTCTTCAAGAAGGGCATTAGTATTCTACAGGGTAGGCAGCACGAGTGTGACGCCCCTGCTGTTGCAGACGTCCATACGCCATGGTAACTATTGTCCATCAGGCAAGCCGTGTGCTTGTCTGCCACCTAAGTGGCATAAAAAAACGTAATCATACTGAATTGGGCCCCTGAACACACGCGACGGTCCACGTTTTGTATCAAGCAAGCAACTTCCGCGATGGTCTCCTGATTAATATTAATAAATATAATTTTATAGTTGCAGGAAATAATAATCATAATTATTATAATAATACATAATACATACTTAATATTATAAATGCGAAACTAATTCTGTCTGTCTCTCTGTCTGTCTGTATGTTACGCTTTCACGCCTAAACCACTGAACCGATTTTGATGAAATTTGGTATACGGGTAGATTAGACCATGAGATGAGAGAGGACTTAGGCTATGTTTGGTCGCCAAAACCGACATACACGCGGGCGGAGCCGCGGGCAAAAGCTAGTAATGGTATAATTTATACTAACTCTACGCAACAAGTCTCAATGGAGATGCTCAAAAAATATCGATTACCGTCTCATCCTGAGCAAGTTTTTTGCGTGATAAAATATTTAATAACTGTACCAGTCCCTAGATATTTTTAAGCCATATTTTTATAATACATACTTCGATATTATTTGATAATAATGGCGTCTTAGTGCAAAATGTATTTGAAATATGTAGCGATTTGAAGATTTTTAGAGCCATTTTTGACGCTAATTTCTATCGAGGCAAATATTGTGTAAGTACTTATCGTGTTTCTGTCTTTAATGAATATGATTTTTATTTGGCGCAATTTGCTAAGATATTTAATAACTTGAAAAAATATTAAAAACTATTGCAACCCGGCCTTAGGGATGTTATTTATAGTAGGAGCTTGTACAGTCTGCGTCATAAATATGTTGACAACGAAGTCTCAAAATGATCCTATAACTCCCGTGTTAAGAACAAATTAAACTGTTTTATTTATTTAAATGGTATTATTGTCCAAAAGAAAGGTGTGTATTAAATATTAGAACAATCAGTGAACTGGAAAGGGGTAAAAAACTAAATTAAGATCATTTTGAGTAGGTACTTTGTACGTCAACATCTTTTTGAAGCTGACTGTGCTGTCAAGGTTCTTCAATATTATAAAACTGTTATATAAAATAGCACAATAACTTCGTAACCGAATGACTGTGTGTGTTTGTGCATTGTCTTACTTACGTACTCTTTCGATTTTGGTATGAAGCTGGCTTTTTGTACCTCCTGGTACGGAGGACTTACCAATAATTTTGTGCCAGTGTGACCTAGTTGCATACAATGTAGTTGACATGCACTAAAATTCGACCAGCAGTAACATAAAATTTATAACTGGCCCCTTATTGGCCCTGATCATTCGTGGAAGATAAAAATGTCACTAAAATGTATAAATTAAATGCTTCGTCAATTATTTTTTCATTAGATACACATTTACTTACCAATGCAATGGTCCAATAATTTAAATCATAATACAGGATGTAAGGGGAACGCTTTCAAAGCCGAAAGCTCGTAGTAGTACTCCAGGAACATAACACATTGGCATAGAAATAAAATCGATTTTGACAAAAAAAAATCTTTTTTTTTTTTAATTTTTTAATTTTTTATTCTGCTTTATTTACTCTCCATCGTGTAAGTAAAGCTAAATGAAACGGCAATTTTATTCACACACCACTACCTACTTATTTTACTTAGCTGTAACCAGGGATCCGCCCGCGTGGAATTCTGATCTCATTCCCGCTGCACCTTCTACCCAATTTTTAAGGGTAGTTTTATATAAACCTTATGCTGACACACAGCAGCCGATCTCGTGGGAGTCACCTTACTTCTGATTTGATACTAAAAGTATTGTAACTCGATCGATAGCTCACAGATCAGAAAGCGAGCTTAGTAAGGCGAGCAGCACACGAAGATAACATCGCTTATTATCGCTTACAGTGTGACCTACACTTAATCTTCACAACAAACACTGTGATTTGAGGTAACGTAAACGCGTATTTACACCACACTTCAAAATAGGCAGTTGTTTGAATAACCTTGGATTGTATGAGTCGTCGACAGTGACAGTGGCAACAAAATCCATGACGAACTGACTGCCACACCTGTCTCAATACATCGAGGTACAAAGATAAAGCTTTGTACCACCACTACTATGCTAGATACTACATGTGTTTTATGTATTTTCCTTTTTTTAAGTGCAGAAACCCTACAGACGAAGCCTCTGCCCCACCCTCTGGAAGCCGCAGGCGTGTTTATGTAGGACTCGAACCATTTAAGCAATCAGTCAATTAATATACCTATATCGCAGTCTATTGCTGGTCGTGCCTCGAAGAGCACGTTAAGACGTCGGTCCCGGTTGCCATACAAACATCTATGGCAGTCGTTACAGGTAGTTGGAGCCCTCAAAAGTCCAACAACTGGTCTAGCTGCAATGCTTCGATATCGCCTTTGGATTGTGGAGGTCAGATTGCAATCGCTTCACAGAAAATATCGAAGTTTAGCCACATCCGCAGTTAGACTGGAAAAGCGGACCCCAGACTCCAAGCTAAAAAAAAAGCGGACCCCAGACTCCAAGCTAAAAAAAAGCGGACCCCAGACTCCAAGCTAAAAAAAGGCGGACCCCAGACTCTAAGCTAAAAAAGCGGACCCCAGACTCCAAGCTAAAAAAAGCGGACCCCAGACTCCAAGCTAAAAAAAAGCGGACCCCAGACTCCAAGCTAAAAAAGCTCCGGATGCAACTGAGAAAAACGCTAAGATGAAGAAAAAGTCTACTGCTGGACATAGGCCTTCTCAGTATTGGGAGGGAACTACTGTTTCCACCCTAGCCACACAGGTTGGTGTTACAGGGTTTTATTTCGAGTTTTCCTTCTCTTCTCTCGCAGTTATTTGTCTGTGTATTTTTCCAATAGTCGCCTCTTACGACATCCGTCGTATGAGATGGGTTGTTGATAGTAGTGTTTTTTTTTCCGTGCGGAAATCCCCTCTGATACCCCCCCTGCCGGAGCCGGAAGGGGAGGTTATGTCGGACACGAACCGACTGAAACCGCACGCCGACTGTGGGTCTTGGTGCTAGGCCGGAGGTGAGGTTGTCATCGACATATCCCTCGCACCCCGGCTGACCCAGGGCCCTCCCTTACGGTCTGGCCCTCCTCGGGGATAGTAGTGATGCTGGTATTAAGCTAGTAAGTATAGCTCGAACCATATATCTTGGACCTAAAATGTACTCAAAATGTGTTCTATACGCGCAGTAGAAGTTTCTTGGATGTATTCCGAGGATAGCGCGCGGTGCTACGGCCGTGAACGAGCTCACATTCACCAAGTATGGATTATTACAAAACAATGCGCGTATGCCAGGGCCTTTTATTCTCACGATTTAAGTCCAAGATATATGGTTCAAGCTATACTACCTACCTACACCAGTCGCGCAGGCTTTCCTCTATGGGTTGTAAGGTCAGACGACAGTCCCACCCGAATCCGGTTCCGAACAGCCGAAAGCCAGCACCGTCTTCAATGTATCTCTGCATCACCCTAAGGTAGACCACCAGATAACGCTTTTGGCATTAAGTAAGTCCACCTTTGTAAAACTGTGCATGAATTCGATTACATCAGGAAAAATTAATTACTCAGGTGGGGCTTGAACCCACGACCTTTTCCCTTACAGGGGGAATGCTCTTCCAAGTGAGCTACTGAGCCACAACTAATTTTTTTCTTGATATAAGTAATCAAATTGTATAGTTAGCATAATAAATGCTATAAAATTACATTCAAACTGTGCATAAAGTTTAAAAATAAAAAATTAATGCATAAAGGAGGAAACCTGCACTGCAGGATTTTGGTGACCTCCTTGCACGGATAGTTCGCGGTATTCAAAACTGTGTTCTACACTCATTTTTCTATAAAAATGTCGCAATCAGGGATGTTTCAATGCAATCGAAAAGTAGAACGGCACATGGTCGAAGTGGCATGCAGGCCCAAGCAGGGCCACGGCTCCAATATCTGTGTCATCGGTGCATAGGAGTCATTTTTATTTGAATTGTAACGACGCACATGCTAAAAGGACACTACTATTGATTTTCATTCAGCGATTGTGAAATTCATTAAACCGACTCCAAAAAAGGATGTTTTCAACTCATTACAGTAGTTTTTTACCTCGGTATTTTCCGCATTTAAAAAAGGGGGTATTTTAGGTGAGGTCTAAAGCAACTTGCTGATTGACGATTGATCCGCTACTTTTAACAGACTTTTCTATCGGTATTAGATTCAAACTCAATGGCAATGTGAGGTGTATTCATCCAGAAGAACTTGGTTCAGTACCTCTTTTATGCATGGCACCAGAAAGACCAACCCATCGTGCTTCCGTCTTCCACAAGCGCAGGTTCTTTATGGGAGGCGTGAAAAGCAGTCATACTGAGGACCCCATTCCTGAGACTTTCTCTTTAACTTATCATCTTACAAGATGAAGACAATTTAAACCGTATTTTTTTAAATCTGAAATTCTAGAACTCACGTATGTACAAATTAGTAAGGCTAACTAATTTGGGTCTAGATAGCGCTGTGTGGTTTAGGATAATATTAATTTTCTATAGGTAAGTAAGTATTCTAACGGACAGGGCTGTTCTCCATCCGACTGTAAATATACAGCCCAAGACAAAGAGTCCACTAGACGGTTTTAGGCTTGCCCGCTATTGCGTCGTGGGACCGAAAATCATAATTGGCGAAAAGTGGGTGCTAATACACCTCTGCCTACCTCTTCGGGGATTTATAGACGTGAGTGTGTAGTATGTATGTATGTATATTGGGACGCCCAAACCAGAAGGAATGATGACCAGAAAAAGGGGGCTGGGATCTCCTGATCATCCGATCAGAAGCAATGGCACACATTGGGAGAGGCCTATGTCCAGCAGAGTACTACGCGAGACAAATTGATTTATTAAAATTCGATGATTAAAAACTAAAGATAAGTGAAAACAACACCAACAAATTAAAAGAATTCGTATCATTATAAAAGAGGTAAAAAAATATTGCTTAAACACAATCAAGCATAACAAGAGAAAGTGAACAAATAGATAAAAATAATGAAAAAGACTACAAACAACTATCTACAAAATCGAACAAGAATTTAACTTTCTTCTAAACAAATACAAGTTGAATACAGATAGACTGGTGGCCACCAGTCCGTGTTAACACAATCATAAACTTTTTAAAGTAGAATATTTACGATCGACTCTGTCCCACGACTGACTTTAAACACGCATAAAATATATAAATACTTAAGTCTTAACTGTTCAAGACTATAAATAGCAATGATGTCTAGGTTTAAAACAAAAATTGTGTCATAGGTGCTCTATTCATGAAGGACATCAAAAAGAAGGTTGCACAGGTCCATCCAGCCTACAATGGCATAGCATCTATGCCATTTAACAGTGGTACAAAATACTTTTAAAAAATTGGCAAGAATGAATTTTGAATTTCGTATTTGGAACGGAATGCAGAGACAAGAAAAATGAGTCTATTAATTCTGACGCTAACTTGCTGAGCTGCACATTTTTTGTAGTGTAGTGGTCATTTGCGATACCAAATTCTTGTTCCGTAACGCCAGTCTATTTTTTACATGGAGATCATTGGTCCTATAAATATAATGATAAGATCATTGGTTTCATTTATAATTATAGCTGCCCCTATGATCGAATAAATTGTCATCATGCTATTCGACACATCATTATGATGTAACAAGTTATACCCATCTAGTAGCAGATACCCTAACTATGGAGGGTCTTTGTCTTTCTCATTTATTCTCTTGCCTTTTACTTTAATCTATTTTCAATTCAATTCTTATTAAAAAAGTTGAAGTGTTGTTAAACTTGGTGTACCTGACATAATCATGTTTTGCATCCTGTAGCAATTTGAGACAGATGTATTCGATCCTTGCAATGAATATTAATTAAAATCAATTTTGTATTCATCACTCAATGGAAAAACATATACTTAGTGTAAAAAAAATATATCAAATCCGAAAAATAATTAATCTAGGTACGTGATAGATTTACAAACTTCCGTTTTATTCGAGTTGAGAGTGAATTGTGTAACAATAGTTACATGCTTATGTTTGGCAGGTGTAGTGGCGGACTGCATCGTTATCTGTCATACGGGTGGCACCGTTGCCTTGGCCTCATTGCGCGGCTCCTCTGCCTCACTCTTTCCATGAAATTCACCTTCAAAAACAGTCACAAGATCACCAATGTTTGTCTATACTTTAGAACAACATTGACAGGAAAACCCTACGACTATAAAATCGGAAAACAGGAAATGATAATTATAAACAAATATTTTGAATGTAAAGTAGATTATTTTTTTTGGAATGTTTTAGATTCCTGTAGTTGGTGCTGGTGTATCAATAGACCAGACTTTTGGAGTCGAGACTTGGGGACTTTGGGGAGCAGTTTTTTTTTCTTTTCTCACATTCGCTTGATTTAGGGTAGGTAATGTATAATGCTGGCATTTACTTTCCACAGTGAATCAGCAATGGACCTTACATTTGAACACAATTCTCACAGGTACCTACTACTAGAGGCTTAGCTACAATATTATACATTTTGTATAAAAATGTTACGAAGGGTGTTCTTCAAAGTTCTTCAAAGTTTGTTCTGCGATAGTACAAAATAAAATCGACGATGTCCCGACATTCATTTAAGATGTTAATCGTTTTTGCCCACATTTATTTTATATAAATAATTACACAACGGTATTTACACACGCGGTTTTACGCCACCATTAAATCATAAAATCAATTTCAGTATTATTCCACGGTCGGTCCGGTACAGATCGTAAACAAGAAAGTGGAATGGCGTCGCATCGTGAAGTTACTTTGACGGTCGCTGTGACGAACCTACCTACTGCATAAATATTTGTTCCGAAATATCAAAAATTGCAAAACCGTTCAAAAAGCAGCGCTTTAATCCTTACATTACGTAACAAGTTGAGTAAGATTGTCCAAATATAAAAGTTTTAAATTGAACCGCGGCCATCCGGCAGCGAGTGAAATTAAATGCACATTACGTAACCCCCAAGCTCGACTTTCTGCAAGGATACCTGCGGACGCCGGCATCCCACACGGCTACGACATCCTTCACGTAGATGCAACACCCATAACACTAAAAAATATATATTAATGGCTATTGCCTGCGGTTCTGCCTTTTATTGCGGAAAATTGCAGTTTTCCGGAATAAAAAGTATTATTATTGTTCTTGGTTTTAAGCAAATCGGTTCAGCAGTAGGTATAATAGCTGTGTAAAAGAAGGACATAGACATACAGACAATGTTACTTTGGCATTTGTAATAATAGTAAGGATGATGGATGAGTTTATCTTGGATGAATTTTGATACGGATCACTAGATTACCCGATCTTATATAAAACCCGACTACCGAAAAATCACGCTCTAAAAGTAACAAACAAGAAAATAGCCGTGGTCGTATGCCACTTTTCCCTAGAATATATTGTTTTGTCAGAGTAAGTGGCATACGACCACGGCTATTTTCTTGTTTGTTACTTTTAGAGCGTGATTTTTCGGTAGTCGGGTTTTAGTTTTAAACTTTATTTTTTATTTATATTATTTTGGGGCTAGGTAAAGCTAATAATGTAAACATATTTGAAATGTGCTTATTGAGCCCTTTCATTTGATACCAAACACGGCATATTTATCTCAAATTTATTTTTTAACATAGTACCTTATGAGCGCTAGAGGGCGCCACACAAGATTGAGTGACACGTCATATAGCCTATAACCATCGGACGATCAAGCCGCTTGTAACGATACCTCATATGTCCAGTTCTAATCAGTAGTTGAGGTGCTATGAGGGAACAAATGAACATACATACATACATACATACATACATACATACATACATAGCCTGTCAAAATCATAACCCTCCTTTTGGCTTCGCCGTAGTCGGGTAAAAATGGAACTGAATTAATCCCACTAGACCAATAGCTAGCACACGTACATTACTTACCTTATTTAACTTATTTGAATCCATCCAACTAAGCTTATAACTTGTGTAATGGTACTACTCATAATTTGTGTTAAAGTTACTAGCATTTGATTTATTTAATTAAAAATTAACCAATCTATTTACATTGTTTATTTTTGATAACGGAATTCAAAAATGTTAAGTGTCTACTCTTTTTGACACCGTCCTTTACATATAAAAATGTGTAAGTACATAAAGCAACAAAAAAGGGCACTTACAAGTTATTAATATAAAAAAGGAATCAAAATAAAAAAGTAATTCTTAAGTAAATACTAATTAATAATAAATGGCCATGTACTTTAAGCTGAAAAAGAAAACACTTAGCGAATCGAAAAAGTGCTAATAATTTGAAAACATTCGATTATGAACCCAATTTCACTAAATATTTCTTAATACAACGAACGAAACATTAAGATTAAGTAGGTATTCCAAATTATCAATTAAAGAAATAAACACGAAAAAGATCTCATTCATTATTATTGCTTGAGCCTTTAAATATTTAGCGTGCAACGGGATGTGGCATTCCGTTTTTAAAAGGCGTGTCCGTGTCCCAAACCCAATTAATTAAAAACAAAAAACAGCCGGTCATAATTTGTGACATAACAAGTGATCGAACTTGATCTTTTGCTACTGGTTGCGCGTGAATGGGCAGCTTTCTGTCGTGATTCTGCATTGCAAGAAGGGGGCTTGTCTTTTGGCCGGATTGCCAGTAAGAGGCCAATGGGTGAAAAATGCTGCACCACGACGAGACACGACGTTCCGTTGCAATCGCCATAAACACTGGCTGAAATGAACACATTCGATAATGGAATTTTTAAAATTTGACTTTTCAATTAGGTTCCAATCGATATCTCCGTTCTTTTTTTAAAAGTAATATTTGTTTTTTTTTTTTCAAGGTAATCAGCTGTATCGGAGAATGCAATAAGATATATTTTATGCAGAACTGGCACAAAACAAGTAGGAACGTACAAAATTATTAAAAAAGATTATTTTACAAAAATATTTGTTTTACTCTTGACAGTATGCAGATAAAATGAGTCAGAAAATAAAACAAATCGAAACAAAGTTTTTTTTGTTAAGATAGATAGACTGGCAACCAACTATAAAAAATGGTGAAGTAAAATTACAAACACTCATGTAATCGATATGGAGTTAACAAATTTATTAGGTTCGTCGGGCTATCCAATCCCAGTCTACCGGGCCCATTTTCCTGGCTCTTGCTACAGGATCAAAGTCCGTATTTCTCCATTACATGCAAGTTTTAATAGGACAAACAACGCAACAATGAAAAATGGTCAATATTTCGAATTACCTACTTATATTTAACCCTTAAAATCAGCATTGATATTTAATATCGTGCAAGTGGCTTTTTCTATATTATTTAAAAAAAACTTAATTCAATAGGTTTTTTGCACTCCCTTATAAGTCCAATGACCCACTTACAGCAGAATATCACCTTTTCGGAACATCCTCTGTATATTAAACTCTGAATATTTGGTGTACCTACTCTGTACCTATGGCATGACCCAATATAGCACTGCTGAAACTGAAACATATTTTTCTGAACACCCTGTTATTAAACTAGTTCATAATTTTGTAGGTATAAAGATGAAAAATATAAAAACCTGCATGAATACGATACTGATATAGACCATGTATTGTATTTCAAGGTGATTAGTCAATCGGTATTGGACTTTATCATTCGGAAATATATAACAACATTATTTAAATATATAACAACATCTATAATATAAAAATGAATCGCAAAATGTGTTGGTAAGCGCATAACTCACCAACGGCTCGACCGATTTCACTAATTCTTTTTTTGTTGTGTTTGTTATTATCGGGAGAAGGTTCTTACGAAAAAAAAAAAAAAAACAGTTGTACAGAAAATTTCAGAAAGTAACTTTTCTTTTTCTCATACAAACTTTTTCTATTATGTGAGAGAAGTTTATGTTTACGTTACGGGATTAGTATTTAGTAGTAGTAGGTAGTAGTAGGAATGGGAATGGGAATGGGAATGGGAATGGGAATGGGAATGGTAATGGGAATGGGAATGGGAATAGGAATAGGAATGGGAATAGTAATGGGAATGGGAACGGGAACAGGAATGGGAACGGAATTGCACGCGGGTGGAAAATATGGCGGTACGAAGTTCGCCGAGACAGCTAGTTATTTATATATAAAAATATAGAGAACATATATAAAGAAGTTGCGTCAAAAAGTTGACTAATATGCGTGAACGTATCAAGGTCATTATCTAATCTACGCTGATCCTTCCACAATCCCCGAGGCGCGCGCAGTGGGGTGACGCAGCACACCTACCACCGTTACTCGCTCAGTCGCCGCGTTGCCGTGAACTTGGCCTGATCTGGTGCACGCTGGCCCCGAGACCATATCGGAGGCGCCGCCCACGGCCTATAATAGCTGGGCCGGCGTCTCCTCCTGACTATACAGTGGGCTGTGACTCCGCCAGACATGTTTCGTTTCCTCTGCTTCCTCGCGGCCGTCGCCGCAGTCACCGCCAGCGACTGCGCACCCTGCAGTGAGTGTCAATATTCATTAATACCCTGAAATATTTCAGCAGTTTTCATAATATTTGTGCACAATTGTGGATGTGGTTGAAACTGAAAAAGTCAGCATCAAAACATATTTTAAAACAAATACAAATTATTATTTTCGGTGTATTTTTTATCGAAAGACCAGTGTGGTAAGTATTATAATATTTAATCTGCAACAGTCCAATATAACGCGCTTTCGTAACTCAAACAGTTTTAATTAAAAAAATATTTATTTGTCGTGATAAGTGGATGTTCTAAACATAAATTTGAATTTCGAATATCTTATTCAATAGAGAGTAGTACTTCAGTTTTGGTTATGTCATGAAATAAGTGCTAATAGTCTGAAGTGCTTTTAGAGAGTATGTCTGCTTACAGCGATGGTTATTCGCATGTAAGTTGCAATAAAACCACTGAGATATTTTCACAAGTATGTTAAGTACCCCGGATGTGCAGAGTGCTTGCTAAATGCTGAATTTATTGTCTGTTAGTTACTCCGGATTAACAATTGCGCTGCGCATCTTCAGGTTTCCGTTAAAAGCGTCGGGCTTCTTTCGTGTGCATTTAAATGGACGTGCGGGAAAGGTTTCTCGTTAAACATTTACTGTGATGGTCGCGACCCAGTTTGAAGATGGAACGTTTATGAAATGTTCGAATTACAAAATGGGCACATCGTTCAGTATTGCTGTTACATGACCATATTGAGCATATTGTTGCCAGAGTTAATTTTGGCGCGAATGTTTGTTTACTAACATAGATATTTCGAAATGTATATGCAAATTATTGTATAGTCGCAGTTGCATGTCGTTTGTAATAGAATTTTATAGTTAGCCCATTGATCTACAATATCAATGAGAAATTTCTCATTATGTAGATTTTTTGAATATTGCATCAGTTATTTCCGAGTTCCGACCCACATTAAGCACCTAATGCTAAATTATACAGCATGAATCGAAACCTATGTCGGATCAGTGAAGGTGTATTTATTTAGTTATACCTGTATACCTATACCTGTACGTATAGGTTCAAATAATAGGTAAAATTACACCAGAAGAACTTCTATAACATTTACCAAAGAGGTAACTATGGCAATGTATAATAAATTAGGTGTGCTCACACTTTTTTCCCTCCGAGGTAGGCACAGACAACCACCCGCCATCTGTCTATATCCTTGCACTCTTCACGAGCTTTCTCTACGAGTACTGTCATTAAACCTTGTTCATGCAAGTCCATTCCTCGGTTTCAAAATATCGAAGCGAAAATCTTTAAAAAGAAATACGAAGTGTTGCCGTATCAGTAAATTGTATCTCCACCAGACACGAGGCAGGATATGTACACGAGTGAGAAAAGAGTTATAGATGGGACGTTTCTCGTGTACTTTATTGTGATTTCTCAAGATAATAACTGGATAACAGGCTGGGCACCTGTTATCGACGCGTGCAGTTACAGCACTGGTTGTAAAATTAAAAGTTAAGTAACGGTGCAATTGATGCCTACATAACACGAAAATAACTGTTTCGGAAATCATCATAAAAAAGGGCTTCGCTTTTTTAAAGATAGTGGTGGTTGCAATCCCAAAAACTACGTAGAATTAAAAAAAAAGAAAATTGCATCCTCTGTCGAATGTAAATCCAAATTAGGTAACATTTTGATGGCCTAATAATGCGCTGTTTGGGAACTACGACACAAATTGTTTTTACAGGGAATAGGTTAGATTCACGATGGTAGTGTACCTAATGGCTAGCATTCAAACCCGGGACTTCACGGTCATAAGGTCGACTCCCTGATCACCAAGTCACTGATGCTACTATAAATGAATAATAATGTAAATAAACCTGAAAACTTAATGAAACCTTTTAATAAACTAGAAGATTGACTAGAATCTTCATTTTTAAACAGACCAGGGTTTATGAAAAAGCAGAGCACTTGACTGCTGGGTCAAAGAATCGAATCCATGAAATGTTCGATTCTCAATCTGTGTACAAATAATTGCATGTACTTAGTAGGTGTACCTACCTATGTATTAGTGGTTGCCCTTATTATTATTTTTTATTAAAGTGTCCGGTTAAATTCGTCTTGCTTTGATTTTGTCGAGCCTTCAGTATAAGGCAGCGGAAGGTTTTGAATGGTGCAGTGGTCTAAGGATAGCTAGTAAGTAAATGTACATTCGGTTCAGGTTCGATTACAGAGCAAGGTGTGTGAAAAATAACTGTTGTTAGTCGCGAGAAAACACTCGAATCGTTTCGGAATCTTGAGCAAATAGCTCTCTCTAAAACTGTGTGCGTTACGGTAATATAATAAAATTAAACCCGACCCCCGGCAGGTACCTATTTTTTTAGGTAGGAACGATACTTCTCGAAAATAAACTACCTATTCTAAGTACATAGGTATAAGTACTTAGTGTAGGTGTAGGTACCTACTTACACAGCAAATATACTCGATATCAATGACCGTTCACCATGAATGAATGAATATGTGAATGAAGAATCAATGAATTGATTTATGGTTATAATTTTAGCTGTTGTTTTTAATACCTAATATATGATAGCTATGCACGCAAACCACTGTATCTAGACTATAAATATTGGACTAAGTAAATGATTGTAAATAGACCAAAAAGAATGTCTGCTGAGTTTCTTGCCGGTGTCTTCTCAGGTCTGGGCCGCGTTTCGAACCGGTGTGGTCCATTTGTTGCACGAGTCTAGTATTTGTTTTTCTATTGACGTTTTGGAAGTTCCGATATAATGTTCTATGCAGAATAAATTATTTGTGTTAGGTAATAAATTAATTATGTTGTCAAAATAGTACCAAAATATTTTGGCGTCAGATTTGTACTATTTTGGTGACAATCTCCATTCAGTCGCAAGTGTCGTCAAAAGGCCTTCTCGGTGTAAATTTTTCAAATTCTTCCTTCGCTATGTTTTTCAATTCAACTATTTATTTCTAAAACAAAGTAAGTTTGTATTAAGTATGAACGTTTTAAAAAAAGATACTTCCCACTTCCTTATTCTTATGAGAGGTTAATTGCATTTTCGGTTAATCAGAAGTGATTCAGAAGATTTGTTAGAATTACTTCTGTTTACCGTTAGGGTTCTTATAAAGGGCGTTTTTTCCGTATATCGATGAGAAACTTATAAAGTGCCTTGAGGTTATCAATAAACTGCAACAATGGGGTCAAAAGTCATAACTAACTGTTTTCTTTGCGCCACCATAAAAACTTGGAATTCTGTGCCAACACTCGTGATCCCTTCTTCCTACAATTCCGTCTTCAGTAAGCGGGGCGTTTTTTTTTTTTTTTTTTTTTTTATCGTGCGAAAAATCCCCACGGATACCACCCCCACGGAGCCGGTGGAGGCGGTTATGTCGGACTCGAACCGACTAAAACGCACGCCGTCTTGGGTCCTTGGTTGCCGGAGGTGAGATTGCCAAAAGCATATCTCTCGCACCCCGGCAGACCCAGGACCATCTCTTCCGAGATGGCCCCCTTCGGGTTGTGGGGACCACAGTGTCCCCATCTAGCCCCGGTTACGGGGAGACGCATTTGGCGCCGCCGCCGCGGCCTGCTTCTGCTAGGGTGACAGGCGGCTCCACCGGTCACCCTCAGGCCAGCGCTCATGGAGGACGGAGGTCGTTCTGCGACCTCCGACGTCCGGTTCGCCTTCGCTCTGCGCGGGCTTCCCGGGCCCGAACTCTAGTCCGGATCTGACCGGCCGCCTCCTTCTCGAGCATTACTTGCTCGCAGAAGGAGACAGCCGCACCCCAAGCGTTCGCGCATCTTACCATCGCTGTGAGCAACGTGGCGAGTGTGAGGACTCCCACCCCCAGAGCCGCCACTAGGACCCGCCTCGGCGTGTCCCACGCCGGGCACTCGGTCAGCGTGTGCAACTCTGTGTCCTCGCTCGCATCACAGTGATGGCACTCGGACGTTGGCTCCTTCCGGATCCGACACAGGTAACTCCCGAAACACCCGTGTCCGGTAATCACCTGCGTCAGCCGGTACGAGAGGCTGCCGTGTGGCCTCTCTAGCCACTCCTCCATGATGGGTCTTACCGCCGCTATTACGGCGTGCCCTGCGCTTGGTCGCCCAAGTCGTAGCTCCCATTCCGCTACCATGTCCCTGTGGAGCTGAGACCTCACGGCCCGAATTTCATCAGGCTCGGGTTCCCGTCCCTGCTCCCGCGCCTCCTTTCGATACCGATATAGCATCGAAAGGGCTCTCGCATCCAGGTTCCACGGTAGGGATCCGGCAAGGAGACTCGCCGCCTCCAGAGATATCGTGCGGTACCCCCTAATGGCCCTGTTGGCCATTGCACGCTGCGGCGCACGCAGCAGACGCGCATTGTGGACCGTCAGGGTGTCCGCCCATATTGGGCACCCATATAGGGCCATGGACCGCACGACTCCCGCGTAGAGTCTCCTGCAGGAGTCATCCGGCCCCCTCATGTTAGGCAGCAGCCGCCCCAAAGCGGCAGCTGTGTCCTTCAATTTAGGGGCCAGTCTTCGGAGATGCTCCCCGAAGTTCCACCGGCCGTCAAGCACGAGCCCCAGATATTTCATCTGTGGCTTGATGCCGATGGAAATGTCTCCCACTATGAGGCTGGAATCCTCCGGTGGCACGCGCCGAGGCCCATGAAAGAACATGGCCTCGGTTTTATGCAGAGCCACCTCGAGACCCAGCCGCCGGATCCGCTCCACGACTTGGGCAACCGCGGTCATGGCCTTCAGGGTCGCTTCGCGGTATGTAGCCCCGCACGCCGTCACTAGCGTGTCGTCCGCATAACACGTGACGGCGGCACCGTCCGCGAGCTCACCGCGAAGCACCCAGTCGTAACCGATGTTCCACAGTAG
The DNA here is from genome assembly GCA_914829495.1 of Eilema sororculum. Lineage (NCBI taxonomy): Eukaryota > Metazoa > Arthropoda > Insecta > Lepidoptera > Erebidae > Eilema > Eilema sororculum. The sequence continues at coordinate 4,732,586 of OU618545.1, read as the reverse complement.
CGGTCCCAGGACCGATCCCTGCGGAACACCGCACGACATCTCTCGCCGACCGAGCCCGGTCGCACTTGGGTAGACGACTGCTCTCTCCGATAAATACGCCCCGACTATGCGGCGAAGGTAGAGAGGCACTTCGTGATACACGAGCGCCTCCCTAATGCAGCTCCAGGGCAGGGTGTTAAAGGCGTTGGCGATGTCCAGTGACACCGCCAACACCACCTCACCCCGAGTGACGGCGTCCTTCGCCAGAGTCCTCACGCGCATGATGGCATCCACGGTGGAGCGCCTCCGGCGGAAGCCATACTGGCCATCCGCCAGGTCAGGCCCCACCCTGGATAGGTGCTCGACGAGGCGCTTTGCAATCACTCTTTCAAAGAGCTTGCACACCTCGTCGAGCAACACTATGGGCCTGTAGGCGGACGGTGAGTCCGCCGGGCGCCCCGCCTTTCGGATGAGGACCAGTTTCCCCGTCTTCCACATCTTCGGAAACTGGCCTCGCTCCAAACATGCGCTGAGAAACCCTCTCAATCGGGGCTCGAGAGCGTCTTCTTCACCTAGAGCTAGGACCCACGCTCGGCCTGGAATGCCGTCTGGTCCCGGGGCGGTGTTCTTGGCCTTAAGCCTTAACACCGCCAGCTCTAACTCTACCCAAGTGACCTCGGGCACGTCGTCGTCATCCACGTTGGGCGCCATAGGCGACCTAGGTGGCGGAGTCATCTGCGGTGGAATATGTTCCACCGCCCGCGCTGGGAACAGGGAGCCAACGACTCCTCCGAGCAGCTCCGGCTGGAGACACCGGGTCAATGGCGGGGCCCGGGGGCGCAGCTTGCCCCTTACCATAAGGTAAGGCCGCCCCCATGGGTCCCGCTCCAGCGTCTCCAGCAGCTCTTTATGAGCTGCTGCCTTTGCCTGCCTTATGGCCACTCGGAGGTCCTTTCTGACCTCCCTGTACCCCGCATGAAGCTCCGCCTCTCCAGTAAGCGGGGCGTGCAAATGCATCTGATGAGGCCGTCAAACTGAGGCAGCCATTATAGTACATATTATTTGCATAGCATTTTGAAGGCATGTTGATGTGACCTACATAAAAAAAAAAAAAAAAAATCTAAGAATATGTCTTGTTAAGTGTAGGTATGTAAAAAAAACAGCTGCTCTAAGTATATTAGGTCACTATGAGATAATAGAGATCAGTGGAGATCTATCGAACCTAATGTAGAGCAACGGTTTTATTCGAACAAATCACTATCAGTCTTAGACCGCGATGACAAGCGTCGTCAGTGGCTTAGTGGTTAAGGAGTCGGCCTAACGATCGAGAGGTCCCGGGTTAAAATCCTGGGCATTACACTACCGACGTGAACCCATTCCTAGCACAAGCAATATAGCTTAGTTAAAGGGGCTAGAGGGAATATTAGTAGTTGCTAACATTTAAAAAAAAAAACAATTATATAAATAATAAATAAATATTCCACAACATTCTGTACACAACGCTATCTAGACCCATGATAAGCTTAACTAGCTTGTGTTATCGAATCTAAAATGCGGATAAACATACTACTTTTTGTTTTGTAAATACATAGAAACACCCAGACCCAGACCAATGCGAATAGCCATATTCATCCCTACATATATTTTTTCACTGAGCGGGGATCGTACTCGTGCCTCCTGCGTGGCACCGCCGCACCACAGAGGCTGTCAAAATTGCCTCGAATAGTGCTTCTAAAGGGGTACCTCAAGTTAATGCTCACCTAATTAATATCTTCGTAAAAAAACTCAAGGCTTATCACTATCGTTCTAGCTTGTGGGATCGCACGCGGTGCTCGCGTCGTCGGGGGAGCAGCCGTGACACCTGGTGAGTTCCCCTGGCTGGCAGCACTCAAAAAGGACGGGATAGTCATCTGCGGAGCCACTGTCGTCGCCCCGGACCATCTCATCACTGCTACACACTGTGTTCATGGGTAAGTGTCATTCAATAAGTCTTTAATAGTTTATTTGAACAGCGTTTGTACACCATAGAATCTTTTCTGTATATCTAAGTAGGTACTTAGTGTTGTTGCTCGCAGTGCTGTCCGCGTGGAATACAGAAATACTTAGTCCTTAAGATTTTCCATATTTTGCGCTATTTTCATGATTTTCTGCCTTAAAGATCATATAAAAGTCAGGCGTTGGCTCCTTCCGGATCCGATGCAGGTAACTCCGGAAATACCCGTGTCTAATAATCATTTGCGTCACCCGGAGAGGAACCGCCCTCTTTCAAGGCGAATTCCGCACAATAAGTTTCCGAAATCATTACAAAAAGTTGAATGAAATCTATAAAATCGATCTGAACGCGAATACGGAAGCCAGTGATAGATAAACATAACGTATCATATCACAGATAAAGTCGTAGACAAAACCTTGTTATAATATTTACTTTAAAAATTATTTTAAACTCTCATAAAGTTAGATAAGTGTATAATTTGTTTTAACAGTATGAGGATATTAAACAGTACCTGAGACCTTTTGTATCATCGCATAACACTTCAGTTTGCCCGTCATGTTATCAGCTAAGGTCCCACCCGTAACCTTGGTCGGCAACTATGACTTTGACCTCGTAACCAAACGGTACACACGTGACTTATCAAAGCAAAGCTAGTTCTAGGGCAACCGTTAACGTATATCACATTTAAAAAAAACGAAAGTCATAGTTTCAAGAACTGCACATGGAAAAAGTAGTATAACTAAGTAAATCCATACTAATATTATAAATGCGAGAGTAACTCTGTCTGTCTGTCTGTCTGTCTGTCTGTCTGTCTGTCTGTCTGTCTGTATGTTACGCTTTCACGCCTAAACCACTGAACCGATTTTGATGAAATTTGGTATAGGGATAGATTGGACCTGTAGAAAGGATATAGGCTATGTTTGGTCGCGATAACCGACTTCCACGCGGGCGGAGCCGCGGGCAAAAGCTAGTATATTATATAATGAATTTTCGAATTTCGAACTGCAGGGAAAACTGCACTTTAAATTATGATGTTCTAATAGTAGATTACCCTACAAGTGAAAAAAGGGTGAATTCTTTTCGAGGCACTTGTATCCCGAGAGGAGCGAAGGGTTCTACGGTACCTACGGTACGATAGAAACCTGAGCGGATTGAGGGATACAAGGGCCGAGATGAATTCTTTTTTTCAGGTGTTAGGTACTCTACTTTTTATCATTGATTATGAGAAAATAATGACTCTCTGATTATAAATCAATTTTTCTTAATTAAAAATTTTAAACTGAGCCATTTTCCATACAGGCTGTATAGTTTTTTTTGCTGGTTTTTAATTCTTATTTATACAGAGAGTGTGTAACAAAACAACCTCTTTGCATGTTCTTTTTTCTAACTATACCTAATCCTTATATTTACGTGTGTTCCAAATTCAATTTATTTTCACTTAGTGAAAAAAGAGCGTTTTATTCACTGTTTTTGATGAATCGCGGGCCCTTTTTCGAGGGTCAATAGTAAAAAAAATCTAAACGCTCGCACAATAGCAATAGCAATTATTATCGTAAAGCTCCTAGGCTGATCACGACAAGAATATTTTAGTAAGTACTTTGAAACAGTATGTCATTAGAATTTTGAATTCGTAAAGGTTGTTAGTGGGGGGGGGGGGGGGGGGGAATACTTATCGGAATAACAATAAATATTGAGTGGGTACCTTATTCCAACCTTAAATAGCGTATCGCTTAAATCCCATAACAGAAAAAAAATAAACCATCTGATTGTAATCTTGTCACATATAAAAATAATTCGCTCACAATGCACATAAATTCAAATTATGTCATGTGGAGTTGCACAGCGTTTATTTAAATTATTATGATCATATATTACCATTCATTTACACCTTGTAATATTTATTTAAAGATTTGTTAAAGCATGATACCGTTGTATGTGAATTTCTGCACGATTTTGGGTTGCAGAGATTTGCAAGAAAGTAATTCCAAAAAAAGAAATTGAAAAAGGATACCAGAATATATGTATACTATATTATTGAAATCACCGACTCTCTTAGTAGTTAACAGTTTTTATGCACAAAATAACTGTATTCAAACTAACTACTTTACCATCTTATCCAATTCGGTGGCCTACATCTACAAACTCGAAAATATTAATATTTGCATTCATATCCGTAACATTTGAATGAATAAAAAATATCAAGAACGGATGCGTGAAGTCCGCAAAAATATGCGCAATTTCGTTCGAGCAGCGTAGATGAAAAGAAGAAGAAGATTAAAAGAAATTAAGTCCTCTTGCTTTATCCGATTGGATTAAAATAGGTAATAAAGTTTCGTAAAATATTGTAAATTTTCAGACATTTTCATCAACATCCGAAAATGACTTTTGGACTTTACTCTGTCTCTAGATTTTGCTTATTTATCTATATTAAGGCCGCGTGGTTTCCGGCATAATATAATTTGGGCCACCCCCTCTCTTCTCTGGCAGTGTCGTACAAGGTGACTAAGGGATAGGGCTGTTTAACATCAGATAGATATTTACAGCCCAGATTCAGCCTCAAATGCTTGGCTCGAGTTTACAATAGAGGCCGTACGGCAATAGGCTCACCCCCTATTACTTGAGACGGAATACAATGATTGGTGAAGTCTGAGTGTTAAGTCACCTCTGCCTAACTCTCCGGGGATAAAGGCGTGATTGTATGTATGTATGTATGACCCCCAAGCCTCCAACCTCGAAATCCAAACGTCAAAACCTACTCCAAAGCCTCAGGTAGCATGTGATGTTGATTCGGACACCGCATAAATTGGTGTGACCCCAATAACCCTTTTTATATTTATTAATAAAATTAAGTATATTGTACTTCGTCTTAACGGTGTCTTAACTGTTTTAATAACTGAACACACGTCAATTATTTATGACCTATGATATCCCTTACTTACAATAGTAAGTGATGTACTTGTGTTCGGTAAAAAATCTGTGTGCTGATGTGCTCATTTTTCATTATTGTAAAGCAGGTCAAAAGTCAATCGGTTACTCATTAAACGGTCTAACTATAACCGTAGATTCTTTGAATCCTCAATTCACTATTACTCAGCGGACTGCACGCGTTATATTATATCTCACGCTGACTGTCATACTATTTAAGGCACAGTCGTACCTATGTCAATTGACACTATGATTTATAGTTGCATAACTTTTTGTTTCGATAATATTTATGAATATTTTTGATTGGTAGGTATGGTTAGTTATACTGGATATATCTACCTACGTACAATTTAAATTAATTATTTGCCATGAATACATTTTATTATATTTAAAAAAAGTTAGAGTCAATGGGAATTTGGACTATAGTTTAATTCGATTGAGATAGGAAAAAATTAATCAGCTCACGCGGCATTTTTCCTATCTCAACCTATATAGCAAACTAAATGTTTTAAAATTAATTATATTTTATTTTTCTTAAGTAGGCACCTACTTTGTAATTCATTTTTAATTGAAATTAAATAATTGTGAAATTTGGTACTCCTCATTCTAAATTAAATTTTTATACTATTATCGTTGGAGATTTGCATATGTAGGTACTTGCTGTTATGTCGCGACAAAACGAAAGAAAAAAGCATTTTTATACCTAACACAATGTTAAGTATCAAAATTCTTTCTTTTTTTCATTTTTGTGGTTGGACCTCGCCTTAAGGATAAACACCTTTCTACATAATTAAATTTACATGTGTAAATCAAACTATTAGTGGTACAATGGATATGAATAATTTATTCACTAAAATAATCATTGAATTAATATTCCGTTGGTTTGAACAATCATCAAACAATAGAATAACTATGTAGGTGAGCTTTAATTGGTGAAAGTGAATTATTGACACTGACGTGAATTCAGCTAGTCCTGTCATGTCATCATTCATCATAGAATTAATTTAATTGTAGATAATTGTCAGCTCTATGATGATACATCACCCGACGGAAGTCTTTATAAATGTCACTAATGTCACATTATCATTCAAAGTGTTAAGTGTTCCAAACACAAACAAAGCTTGAAGCAAGTGTGTTAAGGCGGATGTACACTTTGGGCCAATGTGCTGGGCCAGCACGTTGGCGATAAGTGTGTAGCTGCACTTGGCTCTAAGTTGGTCATTGGCGCCAACGCTGCGCTGGCGACCTTGCCGAATAGTGTCGGTTTTTCGTGCACACATCAAAGAATCTAGGCACGCTGGGCCAACTAGGTATCTGATGACCGATCTACACATTGAACCAACGATGGGCCGGACGTTTATCCAATGTGTAAATCGGCCATTAAGTAACTTAAATAAGTACTGTTGTTGTTGTAGTTAGTTTTTTTTTGTAAAATAGCATATTTGAATTTCCATTTAAGTACATTGGAAAAAGTGAATGCTCAAGACGGGGTTCGAAACCGCTATCAGGTCCCTTAGGCCAACTGAGGTAAATAAGAACATCTTGAGCATTCGAAATTATTATTCTCCAACCTTCCTGGGGTGTTGATGGAACCTTGTACCGATATTCATACGATTTCATTAATTATTTGATTTTCGTTTAAAAATGAAGTCGAAACCCCTAAAAGAAAAAGTTACTTTCGTAACAACAACAAAAAAACGTTTTTATTGATGTCACCTTAATAAAACGAATGCAACACTTGCTCACCTCATTCCACATGTTGACCCAGTACATTGTAAGCTTTTACTAATATTAAAAACACGCTGAAAGATGATAATCTATAATATATTAATACGTGAAGCCATAACTTGGATCCCTTTTTAAGAATATTGCGCGGTACACCCACGGAGGAGCGTGACATTTGGCATACTTAGTTAAAGGATATAGAGAAGTGCAGAAGGCTAAAGTATGCATACATTTCATTGTTTTTAAAAAAGTATTCATGGGTTACGTTCTTTTTTTTTGTCAGACTAAGCTGCCGATCACCAGTTGATGAAAAAATTAATAGATTAGGGAGTTGCTTTTGATTTGGTCCGGGGTTCGAGGGATATGCCCTACGATCCTAAACAGGTGGCCGATCCGAAACGTGGAAGACACGAGACGGTGGACGGTTAGTGGTTTCGAATCCGATATAACACCCATGACCCACCGGCTCGGCTGGAGGGACCCCCTCCATTCAGGAGATTAAAGTACAAAAAAAAAGTTTTGTATTGGCAACGTTACGTTTCGAGAAAAAAAGTAGAGCGTTCTCCATATCGCACAGCGCAGGTGTACAGTTTTATATCTTCATAAAAGACCGATGTTATGGTTTGAATCTTTAGTTAAGGTCTTATTTAACTGGGTTATGGTCATAATTAGGTATAACGTGGAAGCGTCGGTAGCTTAGTGGTTAAGGAATCGGCTTTAGGATCGAGAAATCCCGGGGTTAAATCCACGCCATCACGCTACCGACGTAAACCTACTCCTAGCACAAGCAACTTACCTTAGTTGGAGTGGTTAGAGGGAATAATTATTAGTAATTTAGGTTGCTAATATTCTTTAAAAAAATAGGCCTTTTAAAAATACAAATGGTTTTAACTACTCTATTGAAACTAACCTACCAAAGGCATCAAACAGTCAATCCGATGTACAATAAGTACCCTTTTTACTACTTCATCCCGATATGCTAAATACAAAAACCGGAGACTGCAACTGTACTTTTAAGTAGTCCTTAATAAAGATTGTTAGTTATTATCTTTTAAACTTGTTTAAACTAAATAAAAACACATCCGTAATCACTTAATGGACTACCAGTAAAAGAAATTGCCAAAACAATTCCTTTACACTTTTAATCTTGGAATTCGTCTTCTCATGTTTATATAGCTGCCGAGGAGTCGATTAAGAGTCATTTTTGTAGCGGGACCGGGAGCCAGCTGATTACACGTGTTGACTGCATTGCTCACTAATAAGAGGGACAGACAGCTACTACTGTTCGGACGATTTTGGCGCAAACCGGTACCCAGGCGACCCGTCGACTCCAGGGGGTTCCGGAACAAATTGAAAGAATCTTGTTGTAAAATGAGCTGTGGCTTTCTTGGCATCACATTTACTCATCTTTCCGTTAGCCACACTTCACTTTGAACAGTTGAACAACCTATTAATATCAATTCAATATGTTGTTTACCCCAACTACTCTAGATTAGTCTTGTATCGGTAAAAAAATACCTGTTTCAATATTTTACCGTTAATTTTTGCTCTTTATTAATATGTCAGTGTCATTAGCCTTTAATAGTTTTATTAATTATTGAAAACATACGGAACTGTAGTATCTTTTATGTAGTGAAAGGTACAATTACCCTTTTCACGGGGTTTTGTTTTAGTGCGTCTAATTAATTTCATACACTCAGAGATAACTGTTCGCATCAGTTAATTGAATGCGCGCACAAGTGTGTGTTGTTTGTATTGGATAATGTTAATACCTGTATATTTCTTGACCCTAATAACGTCACAATATGTACTCTACACGCGTAGTACCTACGTATGTCTACGTCTTTTGAGGATATCACGGGATGCTACAACGGCGATGAACCTCAAATTACACTATTCATAAGTTAAATCAAAAGCAATCCGCGCACGCCAAGACCTCGTTAGTCATTTCTCACGCGACTCGCGATTTTCATATTTTTTTTGTTGTAATAGTAAAAAAATATCTCTGTGTGTAGTGTAAAAGCACAGGTAAAAGTGTACATGCTGTATGCTGTATATGTAATATGCTGATAACTATACACAAATATTCATGTGCGTTTCGCCGATATGTTGCCTCCTTTTGCGATGTTTTATGGCTTGTGTTTGACCCTTAATTTCTTCCTGGTTTTATTCATACTTTATCTCCGTCAAGTTATTGTATTAAATAACACAATAAACTTTATTTGGGCTTCATTCATTATCTTTGTGTGCTTTTTCCGTTATTTAATTAGCATGTGGTGAAGTGCAGACAGTTATTACATTGGAGGTCGCGACTTTGATATTAGTGTAGAGTTGTGACCCGAGGCTAAAACCTGTAGGTACATATTATGGTACCTAATAAAAGGAAAATAGTCCATTTAAAGAAAGTAGAAGGAAATTAGCAGGTACTGAACAAAGATGAAGAAGAAGACAAATCTCAAAATGAAATTGATTCTGATTAATATTATACTCGTAGTTAATGTTATCCATTAACAAACATTGGTGATTCCAATAACAGTTCCTCACAATACTGAGTGTCAACCAGACCCGATATATGGTAGAGCAATCCTAAAATATAACCCAAATCTAACCAAGATACCTACTTAATTTCGCCAATGTCAAGTTTAGTGTAATAATACATTCTCTTACAATATTAGTACCTATCTACAGGGCATCACACTTGTGCTACCGACCCTGTAGGAACCCTCCGAATGTTATTTCTTAAAAACCCCATGTTGTATTTAATTGTAGTCGCTTGAAAAAACCACGATAGGGAGTTCATTCCACAGCTTTAACACGTTTTCCCATCGTTAGGCCATCTTCTTAAATTCATATTCACGGCTATATTTTGGGTTGTTCTGCCTTTTAATGTCATATTCCATCATTCGAATTTCAAAAAGCCGCAATAAAGAAAGCTTAACATCACAAAAGAGTTCGTGTATTATCAAATTTACAAAAGGCACTATGTGCCCTGCAGGGTCCCCAGTGCCAACCTAAAACACGACCTTTGTACATTCAGATACTTTCGTAGCGGTTACTTAACAACCCTTTTATTTGGGCAATTTAAGAAATATTTGTGTTGAATCATCGTAAATAAAGAATACTCCGATCGGATTACGAAAAATCACTGTGCAATGAATTTTATTGAATTCTGAACGCCAATAATTCTCGTAAAAAAGTAAGTATTATTTAATAATTCTCGTAAGTTTGTTCAAAATTCCTCTTCCTGCAGTCCCGGGTTCATCGAACGGGATGTGAAAAAGCATCTATCAAGGCCGTCAAATTGGGGACCACAATTTTATGCCAATAGTATCTTCTGGACTGCATCAAGTCTTCAATTGACGGACAACAATATAAAAAAACAATCTCGATCTCGCTCAATGAGCACTGTCTATAACGTACTTAGGTACTAGAATAATATGAAGACATTACATAGAGTGGGTAATACCACCTTCGGAAATACTAAGAAATAGTGATATCGTTAGATGCAATAAAGAAGGAAAATACTTATTTAAATTCAAAATTGCAATTGCAATTCGTGAAGGAACAACATTTCGAGGAATCTTATTACGATATGAAGGTTACATGACATGACGCATGTAGATATCACAGGTATGAAAAAACTGTGTCAAATAAAAGTTGACTAGTTTCTAGTTTAATTTGCACATAAAAATAAATAATTCAGTTTTATGTTTAATTTACTTATTGCCCTAATTTACGCTAACGCGTAAATTCCTAACGGTTTGTGACTAGATGCATATCAAAACTTCCTCAATAATTTAATGACATGTAGGTAAATGAATACGTTAACATGTGTTAAGAGGTTCAGCCAAATTCGCAGTAAAGCGGACCCCAGAATTTAAGCTGAAAGCTTCGGATCAGACTGCGATTAACGCTGAGGGAGAAGAGATACCTTATAAACATAACACAAAATAAATCTGGACAATCGGTTATATTGCTTATATTAGTTGTTTGAAGTAATCTTCCCGCAAACTCTCGACAGTAAAGATATCAAACTTTTTCTTTGGATTCCTAAAGCTAATTATGAAATCTTCTTCTATTAAATTCAATTAGATAAGAGAAAAACACACCAAAAGCCGTTCAGAAGTACCTACAGCCTTATAAAACAAGCAGACAAACGGAGAAATTAAAAGCTACCATATCTTAAAAGAAATTAAATTTTGGGTTCAGAATTGCTAATTTAACGTAATCCAAGTTTTTTTCACCATAATGTACAGACACAACTAGCTACTTAATTAACATTTTTATTGGGTTTTAAATAACAGTTAACCTGCGTGTAGGTTAATATGTCATAAACATTTTCCTTCCGTTTTATTTCATTCATAATATGATTAAATTTGCATACATTTGTGATAAACTGAATGACTCGTTTAAGTGTTGAATGATTTTACCGAGAGTTAACGTAAAATTAAATCCCGTTGCGCCATCATCATGCTTACGGGATTTCCAATTTGGAGTTTGCTAAAGATGGAACGCATACTTCCTTCCACTTCGATATTGATTGCAACAAAACAAGTATATTTTTTATACCACTTACTTAGGTAGCAAGCAAGTGGTTGCCATACTCGCGTAGCCGACCCCGTAAAAACCTTTTAATGCCCTTCTAGCGGCGGTAGGTGTTAAAAACCTAACAAGTGTTTAAAATTTGCTCCATAAACAAAAATTGTTAAAACTTGAATATATAATTCTTTTATATACATTTATCTTCAACAACTAATAATAAAGTGTTACTTACGTTTGTGGCACTATATGTGACATAGAATCTACATTTGAACACCACCTGCCAGCATCACACAATTTGCAACAACATTAATCACTGTTATTTTTTGAAAACACCGGACATGTCGCAGCTTGAGGAAATTAAATCAGTGCAGAAGAGTCTTGAAGAGAGCTTTTTCAAGAAGATGGATGAACTGCAAGCGCAACTGCAAGTTGGAGGTACAGCCAAAGACACCGTGGCAAAGGTTGCAGATGAATTCCGTACGTTCAGGGAACTCATTTTCAACATTCTTGGGCTGCTACGAAAACAAATATCTGAATGCATCACGGCCACAGACTCAATTGATACTTGGCAGCGCCGTAAAGCCATCATATTTGCAGGAATTCCAGACGCTGATAAAGAAAGCTGCACCACTACTATCTTGGGGATCCTACATAGCAAGATGGGCCTGAAGGACATCACAAAAACCTCCATAAAAAACTGCCATCGTCTTGGAGCCCTTAGAACAGGCCACAACCGTCCCATCTTAGTGAGGTTTACCACTTTAGAGACGAAAGCGGCAGTCTGGAACGCAAAGACAAGGTTAAGAGGGTCCTCAATATCGGTTAAGGAGTTTTTAACCAAGATCCGGCAATCAGTTTTCGTTAGGGCCCGCTTGCACTTTGGGATGCGTAGCTGCTGGACACAGGATGGTGTTATAGTGGTGAAAACGCAAGATGGGCATCGCTGCAAGCTCACTTCTGCGGAGGAACTCCAACGCCTCATTGAGAAGCATCCTAAACCAGCATCAAGTTCCGGGGACTAATTTCATCAAGAGTCAATTGTGACTGTTTGCTGGCGGGTGGTGCAGAGACTGGGATCACAGTAGCTCAGTGTATTCATCAAACTGGTACATTTTTATATTCTTATTATAATATTAGATATTTAAGTATTTTATATATATTGTTACTTTTATATTGCGTTTATCATTATGACTGATATTGACTCGTCTGATAATGATTCCTTCTACTCTGCTTATGGTACAGATACACTGTCTGATAGTACATCTTCCTTCACCTCAAATAAGGCGGTCACACTTGGTGATGAACTGCGTATGCGTTTTGAACAAAATATTGAACGGTCATTTAATGTGTGTCATATTAATGCACAGAGTGTACCCGGACATTACAGTGACCTTGTAGCAACGTTTGCGGACTCTCACGTACATGCAATCCTGATATCCGAGAGCTTTTTGAAACCCAATCTTCCCTCTACCTACTACCCACTCCCAGGATTTATTTTAATAAGAAACGATAGGTTGGGTAAGGACGGAGGTGGGGTTGCCATATATATCCGTAGCGATTTACCTTATAAAATCGTTGCCTCATCTCCGTCACAATACTCAGCCAGCGCAGAGTTCCTCTTCCTGGAGGTCTGGGTCAGGGGTGTCAAAATGCTTCTCGGCGTTGTCTACAGTCCCCCCACCGTCGATTATTTCACTGATTTCGAATTGGTATTAGAATCCTTGGGGTCTGATTATGAGCATCACATCATCATGGGTGACTTTAACACTAATCTTCTCGCAGTGGACTCTTCACGGGCTCACAAACTCCTTCACATAGTCGAGTCAGCCAGTCTTCATAATTTGCCACTTGAGGCCACACACCACAATAAGGATGTGGAAGATACCTGGCTCGACTTGATTCTTACTTCTTCTCCTGGTCTGGTTCACTCTCACGGTCAGTTGTTAGCACCGGCCTTTTCACATCATGACCTAATTTATGTATCTTATACTCTCAAACTTCCTAAACTCAAACCGAAAGTACTGCATAGGCGTTGTTTTGGTCGCATGGACGAAAGTAAATTGTTTGCTGATGCTGTCAAGATCAACTGGGCACCTTTGGTAGATGCTGCCACGGTTGATGACAAAGTTCTGTTTTTCAACAAAACCGTAAATAACCTCTACGATATACATGCCCCTGTTAGAAGGGTGAGGTTAAAGCATCCCCCAGCACCATGGCTTACAGATGAGGTCCGAACTGCAATGAAACGAAGAGATCGGGCATTTCTAAAATTTAAAAAACATCGTTCGGACATCAATTGGGACTATTATAAAACTGTCAGGAATCGGTGTAACCAAGTGATACGGAACTCTGAACGCCGACATATCTTCGAAAATATAACTTGCTCATCACCAGCGAATGTCTGGAAATTTCTTGGGACACTGGGAATTGGTAGGACAAGGCAGTTGGAGCTACCTAAGACAATCGAGTTAGATGCTATTAATCGTCATTTCTCCACCTCACCCGCAATTGATAGTCTAACCGAGCGTCAAACGGTAGACTTCATAGCCGGACTGACCAGTCCCAGTTATGCTCCCTTTCAGTTTTCTCCGGTTACATCGGATGAGATTAAAAAAATTATCCCGTCCATCAAATCTAGGGCTGTGGGCTGCGACAATATTAGCCGTCGGATGATTACTGCTATCCTGGACCATCTACTCCCAGCTATCACACACATCATCAACTTCTCCCTAGATTCTGGTAATTTCCCTATGTTATGGCGTAAGGCCTTTGTTCGTCCCCTTCCCAAAATTTCTAATCCCTCCCTTCCTAAGCACTTTCGACCTATCTCGATCCTACCCTTTCTATCCAAAGTGCTGGAGGCATGTGTGCATAGACAGTTGTCTAGTTTTATACATCACAATGACATACTGAGTCCTCTGCAATCAGGATTCAGGCCAGGGCATAGTACTACCTCTGCACTCCTAAAGGTTACGGGTGATATCAGGGATGGCATGGAAAAGACTAAGGCTACTGTGATGGTCCTAGTAGATTTTTCCAATGCGTTCAACTGTGTGAACCATGAGATTCTTTTATCAGTTCTTGCCCACATTAAAATCTCATCTGATGACCTGGATTGGTTCTCTTCATATCTTCAGGGTCGCCAGCAGTCTGTTTGTACCGACGAGAAGTCATCGAGTTGGTGTAATCTGGACTCTGGGGTCCCTCAAGGCGGTATACTTTCTCCTCTTCTTTTCTCCATATTTATTAACTTCATAACCTCCGATCTTCAATGTTCATATCACTTGTATGCCGATGACCTGCAGTTGTATAGCCAAGCCTCTGTGGATAACATCTCAGAGGCTATTGTTAGAGTAAACGCTGACTTGAGCTTTATATGTAACTGGTGTAGCAGGTTCGGACTGGCAGTGAACCCTGACAAATGTCAGAGCATTATAATAGGGAGTAGCTATATGATGAGAAGGTTAAAAGACGAGACGATGCCAGCGATTATTTTTAATGGGAAAATAATTCCTGTTACACTCGGTGTTAAGGACCTAGGATTACACCTTGACTCAACTCTGAGTTGGCGGGATCAAGTCACTAGCGTCAGCCAGAGGGTAACCGGTACACTAAGGGCTCTTTACCGTCTTAAAAACTTTCTTCCACCTAAAACCAAAGCAATGCTTATGCAAACTTTAATCTTTCCTATTTTAGACTATGGTGATGTATGCTATTTCGACCTGAATGCTGATCTGCTCAATAAACTAGACCGACTTCTCAACAATTGCATTCGATTCGTCTACAATCTTAGGAAGTACGACCACGTTTCAGAGTATCGTACAGAGCTACGCGACGCAGTCTAAGAGCGGTCACCTTGATATATACTCTGTTAAACTCTCCCAACGCCCCAGCTTATTTAAAGTCTCAGCTCCACTTACTTGGCTCTACCCATAATAAAAACTTACGCTCTTCTAACAACCTTCTCCTACACTGTCCCACTCACACGTCAAGTCTTGTTCACTCTTCCTTCTTAGTACAAGCTATTCTTTTATGGAATGCGCTTCCTCTGGAAGTCAGGATGTCCGCAAACCGTTTTATATTCAAGGCCAGAGTACGTCAGCTCTACAACAACGATCGGTAGAAGAGTTGGAAATCGGGTTCAGTCTGTATCCGTTACATTCTTTTCTTAGTTTGTATATATTTGATATGTAATATATGTATGTGTATGTATGTATGTGCTAGTAGGTCTATGTATGTATATGTATGGATATGTGTGTATATGTATATATTGATCTATATGTGTATGTAGTATATAATAAGTTTATGGTATGTAGTCTATGATGTTTGTATATATTAACATATGTATGAACATATTCTTATGTTTATGTTTATTAAGTTTAATTTCATATTTATTATGTAAGCATGTGTACCAAACTAGGCAAAAATTCTCACCTGAACACTTCGCGCACCTACCTTTGACCAAAATATCTCTGCATCACCCTAAGGTTGACTGGCAGAAAATGCCCATGGCATTAAGTCCGCCTTTGTACAATCAATTTGTATTTGTGCAAAAAGTTTAAATAAATAAATAAACAGAGAAAATCGGTTCCATCAGTACAGAAGACAAATAGGACAAGCTTTTGGTCTTCCAACTGCCAGCACAAAAATTCCCAGTGAGCTCTGGTTACCCTACTCACCGCCGGGAACGCAACACGATGTTATTATGGCTGCGGTATTCTGTTCTGTAAAGCCTGTCGGACTCAATTGGGACGGGAATACCATTTTTTCGTACTTATCGCCTAACCATGATTGCCAGTGAGCTCTGGTTACCCTGCTCACCGCCGGGAACGCAACACGATGTTATTATGGTTGCGGTATTCTGTTCTGTAAAGCCTGTCGGACTCAATTGGGACGGAAATACTATCTTGTCCTATCGCCTGACCATGATTGCCAGTGAGCTCTGGTTACCCTGCTCACCGCCGGGAACGCAACACGATGTTATTATGGTTGCGGTATTCTGTTCTGTAAAGCCTGTCGGACTCAATTGGGACGGAAATACTATCTTGTCCTATCGCCTGACCATGATTGCCAGTGAGCTCTGGCTACCCTACTCACTGCCGGGAACGCAACACGATGTTATTATGGTTGCGGTATTCTGTTCTGTTAAACCTGTCGGACTCAATTGGGACGGGAATACCATCTTGTCCTATCGCCTGACCATGATTGCCAGTGAGCTCTGGTTACCCTGCTCACCGCCGGGAACGCAACACGATGTTATTATGGTTGCGGTATTCTGTTCTGTAAAGCCTGTCGGACTCAATTGGGACGGAAATACTATCTTGTCCTATCGCCTGACCATGATTGCCAGTGAGCTCTGGTTACCCTACTCACCGCCGGGAACGCAACACGATGTTATTATGGCTTTTTTTTTCCGTGCGGAAATCCCCTCGGATACCCCCCTGCCGGAGCCGGAAGGGGAGGTTATGTCGGACTCGAACCGACTAAAACCGCACGCCGACTGTGGATCGTGGTGCTAGGCCGGAGGTGAGGTTGTCATCGACATATACCTCGCACCCCGGCGGACCCAGGGCCATCACTTATGGTCTAGCCCTCCTCGGGAGAGGGGACAACGGTGTCCCCAACTCGCCCCCGGAATGGGGAGGCGCGCTTCTCAGCGCGCCGTCACCGTGGCCTGCTTCTGCTGGGGTGACAGACGGCTTCACCCGTCACCCCCAGGCCCGCGCTCATGGGGGACGGAGGTCAGTCAGTGCCCTCCGACGCCCGAGTTGCCTGCGCGCGCGGGCGGCGCGGTTCGCGAGTCTCGCTCGCTCGTGCTGCCTCTCCCGTTCCGCCGTCTCCTTCACGACCATTACCTGCTCGCTGAACGCCGGCCGCCCACGCGTCCGCACAGCGGACCATTGCTGTGAGCAGGGAGGCGAGGGTAAGAACTCTCACTCCCAGGGCCGCCACTAGTTCTCGCCTCTGTCCGGCCCATGCCGGACACTCGGTGAGCGTGTGCAGCTCTGTGTCCTCGCTCGCGTCGCAATAATGGCACTCAACGTTGGCTCCTTTTCGATCCGACGCAGATACCGCCCAAAGCACCCGTGCCCGGTGATAATCTGCGTCAGTCGATACGAGAGGCTGCCATGTGGCCTCTCTAGCCATTATCCCCCATGATGGGCCTTACCGCCTCTATGACGGCATGCCCTGCGCGTGGTTGCTCAAGTCGTCGCTCCCACTCCGCCACCATGATCCTGTGGAGCCGGGATCTCTCGGCCCGAATGTCTTCGGTCATGTCATCCCCGCTCCCGCGCCTCCTTACGGAACCGATAGAGTGCCGCAAGGGATCTCGCTTCCAGGATCCACGGTGGCGATCCGGCTAGGAGACTCGCCGCTTCAAAGGATATCGTGCGGTATCCCCTAATTGCCCTGGAGGCCATCCTCTGGTTATTATGGCTGCGGTATTCTGTTCTGTTAAGCCTGTCGGACTCAATTAGGACGAGAATACCGTCGTGTCCTATCGACCATGACTTTTTTTAATATTAGTAGATTGAATCGATTGAGATGTAAGTTTCTGTTTTATTTTGTTTTTTCTATGTTTTTTTTCCTTATAAACTTACTTTTTTTTTCGAAAAACATTAGAAAAAATGAAACCTTTCCCTTACAGGGGGACTGCTCTTCCAACTGAGCTATTGAGCCACACTTGAATCATTCCAAATTTTCCTTCTCTTTATATCCGTCTATAAGGGCGACGGTGCAGCCATCTACCAACATTCTTACGAACTGTTGGAAACAATGAAAGAAAATTTGGAATGATTCGAGTGTGGCTCAATAGCTCAGTTGGAAGAGCAGTCCCCCTGTAAGGGAAAGGTCGTGAGTTCGAGTCTCACTTGAGCATTTCATTTTTTCCGGTGTTTTTCGAACTTAAAAGTTAGCATAATAAATGCTATAAAAAATTCATTCAAATTACTTTTTTTTATTTGAATTTCATATGATATATTTACATTTACAATTAGTTATTTAAATTAATATAGTTACTACTAGCTTTTGCCCGCGGCTCCGCCCGCGTGGATGTCGGTTATCGCCACCAAACATAGCCTATAGTCTGATTTTTAATTCGAGTCAGTAAAATGACAAGTGCAACTGTCACTGATACAAAAAAGGGTGACCCGCTACAATAGTGATGTTCGACAATCAATAGACTATAATATTTTAGTCATACTTTCGTTTTTTAGGTATGAAAGCGTTTTTTATTGTAAATATGTAATAGGTACATATGTATTAAACAATATTATTGGAGAAATATGGATCTTACTATCTTATTATAAAAGCTGGGAATAAACGTTTCAAAAGCTAGTAGGTATGTAATAATACTAATAACATTCCACAACACAAGATTCTACACAACGCTATCTAGACCCATGGTAAGCATAGCTTAACCAGCTTGTGTTATGGAATCTAGAATGCGGATAAACATACATAGTTTTTTTTTTGTAAATACATACATATATTATACATAGAAACAATCAGACCCAACCAAATAGCCATATTCATACATATAAATATTGAAACTGAGCGGAGATCGAACCCGCGACTCCTGCGTAGCAGTCGTATTCACTACCGCCAAGCCACGGAGGCTGTCGATGCGATGTAATGTTATGGACCAAGTGATAAATTAGGTATTATGATAAATATGAGAGAACACTGCGCGCCTCGACATCGATAGTTATAGATTAGAAGGCTAAGCGGAGCCTTCGTGGTTATTTTTTCATAATCACCAATCCATACATGAACCGTAGTTTGCGTCGTGTTGTCGTGTCGTCGTAGTGTTTTTATATAGGGCACGTCAATTTGACTTCACCTCGCCTGATGTTAAGCAAAGGCGAAGTCTCGGAAAGAGGGTCACCATCGGAAACATGTACCATGTTAACAGTGGTGGCACTCAGCTTGACGGCCTCGTTAGATGCCTTTTCACGCCCCGCATAAAGGACCCGGGACTGTAGGAAGAAGGAAACACGTGAGCTGGCAGGGAGTTCCAGGTCTTAATGGTGCGGCATAGGAATGAGTCACTGAAACGCTTGATTCTAGCTGATATACTCTGCACCGTATATGGATGGCATCTTAGCCCTGCATGTGTCGTCCTGTGTAGGAAAGGAGAGGGTGGGACTAATTGGAAGAGCTCGTCAGAACATTCACCAAGGTAGAGACGGTAGAATACTGCCAAAGACGCAACATCTCTACGCATCTGCAAAGGCTCGAGGGTGTTCGTGACCTCAGGATTCCCAATAATGCGGACCGCACGTAGCTGCAACCTGGCTGACCGCATTTGGCTTTCGTTTTGGCAAAATATGCTTTTAAGCCAATCCTCGAAACACTCCGAATTCATTTCTTCGTGATAGTCCATACTATTTTTCTTTGATTCGAAAATAAGTAGACCAGCTTCTACAAAGCCTTCATCACTGCCTATGTGCGGATATTATTAGACGCCGACCTTTACCGGTTGGGCCCTTCAAGCCTGTAGTCAAACCTTCTGAAAACGCTTGCTTGAAAGATTCTATCCTTGTATCCACCCAAACTTTACCAGTTGTATGACCTGTTAATATATAAAATCCCACCCTCTCCTTTCCTTCACAGGACAACACGTGCAGGGCTATGATGCCATCCGTATACGGTGCAGAATATACCAAGCGTTTCAGTGACTCATTCCTATGCCGCACCATTAAGATCAAGAACTCTCTGCCAGCTCACGTGTTTCCTTCTTCCTACAGTCCCGGGTTCTTTAAGCGGAGCGTGAAAAGGCATCTGATGAGGCCGTCAGGCTGAGTGCCATCACTGTTAACATGGTGCATGTTTTTAATAGTGACCCTTTTTCCGAGACTTCGCCTTTAGCTTACCATCAGGCGAGGTGAAATCAAATTGACGTGACTTTATAGAAAAATATAATCTCGACTATATTTTAATTGTAAAACTCGATTCAACCACATCACTATTTATTTGAGACAAAAAACCTGCAACACTGGAAATGTCATTTTACTGACTCGAATTAAAAATCATAGTATATGTCCTTTCTCAAAGTCTAACCTATCTCTCTAGGTCTAAGGCTCTCTCTCTCTCTAGGCTTTTTTTTTTTTTTTTTTTTTTTTTTTATCGTGCGAAAAATCCCCACGGATACCACCCCCACGGAGCCGGTGGAGGCGGTTATGTCGGACTCGAACCGACTAAAACGCACGCCGTCTTGGGTCCTTGGCTGCCGGAGGTGAGATTGCCAAAAGCATATCTCTCGCACCCCGGCAGACCCAGGACCATCTCTTTCGAGATGGCCCCCTTCGGGTTGTGGGGACCAAAATGTCCCCATCTAGCCCCGGTTACGGGGAGGCGCACTTTGCGCCGCCGCCGCGGCCTGCTTCTGCTAGGGTGACAGGCGGCTCCACCGGTCACCCCCAGGCCAGCGCTCATGGAGGACGGAGGTCGTTCTGCGACCTCCGACGTCCGGTTCGCCTTCGCTCTGCACGGGCTTCCCGGGCCCGGAGTCTGGTCCGGACCCGACCGGCCGCCTCCTTCTCGAGCATTACTTGCTCGCAGAAGGAGGCGGCCGCACCCCAAGCGTTTGCGCATCTTACCATCGCTGTGAGCAATGTGGCGAGTGTGAGGACTCCCACCCCCAGAGCCGCCACTAGGACCCGCCTCGGCGTGTCCCACGCCGGGCACTCGGTCAGCGTGTGCAGCTCTGTGTCCTCGCTCGCATCACAGTGATGGCACTCGGACGTTGGCTCCTTCCGGATCCGACACAGGTAACTCCCGAAACACCCGTGTCCGGTAATCACCTGCGTCAGCCGGTACGAGAGGCTGCCGTGTGGCCTCTCTAGCCACTCCTCCATGATAGGACTTACCGCCGCTATTACGGCGTGCCCTGCGCTTGGTCGCCCAAGTCGTAGCTCCCATTCCGCTACCATGTCCCTGTGGAGCTGAGACCTCACGGCCCGAATTTCTTCGGGCTCGGGTTCCCGTCCCTGCTCCCGCGCCTCCTTACGATACCGATATAGCATCGAAAGGGCTCTCGCATCCAGGTTCCACGGTAGGGATCCGGCAAGGAGACTCGCCGCCTCGAAGGATATCGTGCGGTACCCCCTAATGGCCCTGCTGGCCATTGCACGCTGCGGTCCACGCAGCAGACGCGCATTGTGGACCGTCAGGGTGTCCGCCCATATTGGGCACCCATATAGGGCCATGGACCGCACGACTCCCGCGTAGAGTCTCCTGCAGGAGTCATCCGGGCCCCTCATGTTGGGCAGCAGCCGCCCCAAAGCGGCAGCTGTGTCCTTCAATTTGGGGGCCAGTCTTCGGAGATGCTCCCCGAAGTTCCACCGGCCATCAAGTACAAGCCCCAGATATTTCATCTGGGCCTTGACGCCGACGGAAATGTCTCCCACTATGAGGCTGGAATCCTCCGGTGGCACGCGCCGAGGCCCATGAAAGAACATGGCCTCGGTTTTATGCAGAGCCACCTCGAGACCCAGCCGCCGAATCCGTTCCACGACTTGGGCAACCGCGGTCGTGGCCTTCAGGGTCGCTTCGCGGTATGTAGCCCCGCACGCCGTCACCAGCGTGTCATCCGCATAACACGTGACGGCGGCACCGTCCACGAGCTCCCCGCGAAGCACCCAGTCGTAACCGATGTTCCACAGTAGCGGTCCCAGGACCGATCCCTGCGGAACACCGCACGACATCTCTCGCCGACCGAGCCCGGTCGCACTTGGGTAGACGACTGCTCTCTCCGACAGATACGCCCCGACTATGCGGCGAAGGTAGAGAGGCACTTCGTGATACACGAGCGCCTCCCTAATGCAGCTCCAGGGCAGGGTGTTAAATGCATTGGCGATGTCCAGTGACACCGCCAACACCACCTCGCCCCGAGCGACGGCGTCCTTCGCCAGAGTCCTCACGCGCATGATGGCATCCACGGTGGAGCGCCTCCGGCGGAAGCCATACTGGCCATCCGCCAGGTCAGGCCCCACCCTGGATAGGTGCTCGACGAGGCGCTTTGCAATGACTCTTTCAAAGAGCTTGCACACCTCGTCGAGCAACACTATGGGCCTGTAGGCGGACGGTGAGTCCGCCGGGCGCCCCGCCTTTCGGATGAGGACCAGTTTCCCCGTCTTCCACATCTTCGGAAACTGGCCTCGCTCCAAACATGCGCTGAGAAACCCTCTCAGCCGGGGCTCGAGAGCGTCTTCTTCTCCTAGAGCTAGGACCCACGCTCGGCCTGGAATGCCGTCGGGTCCCGGGGCGGTGTTCTTGGCCTTGAGCCTTAACACCGCCAGCTCTAGCTCCACCCAAGTGACCTCGGGCACGTCGTCGTCATCCACGTTGGGCGCCATAGGCGACCTAGGTGGCGGAGTCATCTGCGGTGGAATATGTTCCACCGCCCGCGCTGGGAACAGGGAGCCAACAACTCCTCCGAGCAGCTCCGGCTGGAGACACCGGGTTAACGGCGGGGCCCGGGGGCGCAGCTTGCCCCTTACCATAAGGTAAGGCCGCCCCCATGGGTCCCGCTCCAGCGTCTCCAGCAGCTCCTTGCGAGCTGCAGCCTTCGACTGCTTTATAGCTACTCGGAGGGCCTTTCTGGCCTCCCTGTACCCCGCATGAAGCTCCGCCTCTCGGGGCTCCATATCTGCGGGGCGGCTACGCCTCCTTCGGAATCTGGTCCACCGGCGGAAAGCGATCACGGAGGCCTGTCGCAGCCTCGCGATGTCCGCTGACCACCAGTAGACCTGACGCCTCGGATTATAGGGCGGAGCCCTAGGCATAGCCGCATCGCAGACACGCGTCATGGCCTCCCGGAACCACGCCGCCTCATCGTCTATGTCGACAGGCCTGTCCGGCGCAGAGGCCCAGGCCTGTACGATGGCGGCCTCCAGGAGGACCTCCCGATCCATTCGCTTAAGCACCCAACGTGGCTCGCGTGGAGCCGGTGTAACCGGCGCGGCGCCCGCAGGAGGGGAGACGTCGAACCGAATGTATCGGTGATCCGACGCTGTCCCCACCTCCTCAAGGACACGCCAGCCCTGCACACGGCCTGAGAGCGGGGCGCTCGCGAACGAAAGGTCCACAATTGAGTCGCCCCAGCTCTTCTCGCACGTGGCGACGGCCCCGCGATTCAGGAGAACTAGGCTGAGACTATCAGCCCAGCTCTCCACTGCCCTGCCCCTCGGGTTCGTGCGCCGGGAACCCCAGTTCAGAGACCAGGCGTTAAAGTCCCCGAGCACCAGAACCGGGTGAGGGTAACAGGTATTGACGACGACGGCCAGATGATCCAGCCACTGCTGGTACTCATCTATGACTCGATTCGGCGAGAAGTAGACTGCCACGACCGCTATTCCCCCCACAAGTGCTGCTACGCAGCCATTCCCCCTTGTTACGACAACAAGGGGGGGGCTGCCGGCAGCGGCGTTGTGCACCAGTGCCACCGACCCGTTCAGGTCGGTTTCCCAGGCAGGCCCGAGAAACCGATGAATGTACGGCTCGGCGACAGCGGCGACATTAATGCCCCACTGTGCCATGCTCTGGAGCAGAAGTGCCTGAGCATCGACACAGTGGTTCGCATTCGCCTGCAGGACGCGGAGCTGAGGATCCATTATGGAACCCCCATCTCCGCGCCCTGCCGCGAATCAGAGACGGAGCGCCTGCCTCCCGGCTTCGGCCTCCCCGCGGTGCAGGCCTTGGCACCAACCCTATGGTCGGCCGGCTTGCCCTCCGCTGCACACCTAAAACAGTGCAGCGGAGCTTCGCAATTACCGGCCTTATGACCGGGCTGGCCACAGCGGAAGCAACGGTCACCAACCGCTACTTCCGCCGTGCACTGCACCCCCACGTGGCCCACCGATAGGCATCGGAAGCACCGTGCCGGTCGGGCCTGCAGGAGCCGTACCTGCACCTTTTGGAAGCCCCCGATGAGGAGGCTCCGCCCATCGGCAACCTTTTGGGCTGCCGCGATGGGGCAGCCGACAACTGCTGCCCCCAGTCCACGACGGCCGAAGCGTATTGCTCCGACCCTCACTGTGTCCTGAGGACAGCCTCCGGTCTCCACCACGGCGAGCCTAAGCTCCTCGGCCGTGATGGAGTCGTCCAGACCCGATATGCGCACCTCTGCGCACTTGGTGGGCCTGGACACCCGGACGTCAGCTGCGTCCAGCGTTTCCCTAAACTTAGCCGCAAGGGCGTCGGCTTTAGGGCCGCTGGTAGCGCCGGGGACCTCGAAGATCCGAGCTCCGGTGCGCGTGGGCTTGCACACCAGATCCGGGATCTCGAGGGCTCCCAGGTCGATGCAGGCCCTTGCCTGCCTCACCACCTGGGCGTACTCCACACCCCTCTCCGACGCCTCCGCCGTCAACGTTATGACGACGGCCGTCGATCGAGGGACGCGGAGCCTCCTCGGCGCTGTTGCCATCGCGGCAGCCTTGGCCCTTCTGGCCAATTTGGCTGCCTTTTTGACGGCGTTCCGTCTCTTTTTATTGGCTCCGGCTACCACCCAGCCCCCTGACGGGGGGCTGGAGGATTTTGCCGGAGCCAGGGCTCGGGCCGGGACTGAAGCCCGGGCCGGGGGCGGGGCTGAGGCCAGGGCTGGGGACTTCTTCCCCTTGCCCTTGCCCTTCCCCTTGCCTTGAGCGCTCTGGGCACCCTGAGCGGGACTCGGAGGACCTGGAGGGGGGCGGGGAGCCGGCACCGATGGGGCCGCCGCCGCCGCCGTGGAGGCAGGCCCCCCCCTCACTGCGGCGGCGTACCCGGCCTGCGTCGCTAGAGGAGGACGGCGGGCGATATCGAGGATCGCCTCCAGCCGCCGGTTGGTGCGCTCCTCCTGTGCCACCATCTCGGCACGTATGGTTGCCATCAATTCGGCCAACGACGCCGGCTCTGCCGGTCGGGTCGGCGGCTGCACCGGTTGCGGCGGCTGCGCAGTTTGCGCTGGCCGCTCTGGCTGTACCGGCCGCTCCGGCTGCACCGGCCGCCCCGTCAGCGCCAAGTGCGCCGACTTCTCCTGCTGCGACCTCCGCATTGACCGAGTCACCACTCCCGGCAACTCGGTCAAGTTCTCCACTCTCTTCTTGAGGGCCTCCAGCTCCGCTGTGACCCTCTGGAGCTGGTGCCGGGACTCTGCCTCTCGTTGTTGGGCCTCGGCCTCCCTCCTCGCCTGTTCGGCCATCTGGTCAGCCAGACCCTCACCGGCGGCTGCTATTTGCTCGGCGATCCCGAGCATTTCTGCCTGCTCGGGAGTCGCAGACTCCGCCTGCCTTGCCACCATCCGGTTAAGGTGGTGGGCGAGGATCATGGTCCTCCTATAGATGGGCGAGTCCAGCGCCACATCCCTCTCCGTGCTGGATGGACCAACCCACGGGGAGGAGTCCCGGGCGGGGGCGGCCTTCCTACCGCTCCTCCTCGCCCTTTCGCGGCCGGTGGCCTGGACTTTGGCTGTCCGCTCCTCCTCTCCGCTGCTACTGCCACTACTGCCGCTGGCGGCCGACCCGAGCCCGGGAGGGATGAAGTCCTCATCCCGCTCGTCCACCAGCGGCAGGGGAACCCGTTTGTTCCCCTTTCCCTTCCCCTTGCGCTTTTTGGCTGCAGACC
The DNA here is from genome assembly GCA_914829495.1 of Eilema sororculum. Classification (NCBI taxonomy): domain Eukaryota; kingdom Metazoa; phylum Arthropoda; class Insecta; order Lepidoptera; family Erebidae; genus Eilema; species Eilema sororculum. The sequence continues at coordinate 4,706,818 of OU618545.1, read as the reverse complement.
TCGTCTGCAGCCCAGGCAGCGCCTGCCTCTCTACCTCGGTCGTGACGCCAGACTCCTCTGACGTCACCGCCGTCGCCAATGAGGACGACGAATCGTCCAGGGGTAGCGCGACCTTCGCGCTACTTTTTAAGTTGGGGCCGGATCTAGAGCTCGGCGCCGGGCTCAAATGATGGTTGTCCCCCCCAGAATACGAGTGGGGACTGCCGTTGCCGACTGGCAACGGGAGGGACTCCCCAGCTAGGCTGGGACCCTCCTGGGTAGATATTTTGGTATCGGTTTGTGCCATCATTAGTTTTTGAGGTTAACGTCCTCCGACGTTGACGCCCTTGGGACTGGACTCCCTCCAGCCACTCATCCCATCGCCAGGCGTCAGAGCTTGGGATTGGGGATTTTTTAAAGAGGTTAACTCCTCGCGGATCCGAAGATCCACCGGTCCTGTCAGTTCAGGATTACGGCCGGGCCGAACGGGGTCTGCACCAGACCGAGTCCGTCCGCCCCTGGGAGTAATTTTTTATAGAGGTTGTCTTCCTCGCAGCCCACTAGGGGCCACCGTTCCTGACCTAGGTCAAGCTTACGGCTTGGCCGCACGGTGGTCTGCACCAGACCTTGTTCCCCATCTCTGGACGAAGCCAAAGGTGGAGAACCCGTCCGCCCTTGAGCGCGCCCTCCACTACGCCCTCTGCAAACAGAGGGACATGTGGAGGGCCCACGAGCTGCCCCTAACAGGGCCACTCCCACCTCGATTGTCTAAGCGTCTCTCCCCTGTCCCCTCTGAAAACAGAGGGATACTGGGAGAGACGCCGACGACCACGGGCCTCGCAGACCCGTCATCCCACGACCCCACCCCAGTGAGGTCCGCCGATGGGTTATTCGTCAACGGCCAACAGAACTCCCAAAGTGGGAGTCTGTTAGCCGTTGTCCAGGGTGCACCAGCCCTCCCGCTTCCGCTCCCCAGGACCGCGGTCCAAAGGGGGAAGAAACGGGAAGGCCAACGTGGAGGTTACCCAACCAGCACCCCCTCTCTCTCTAGGCTAATCGGTTGAGTGGTTTAGGTGTGAAAGCGTAACATACAGACAGACAGACAGAGTTACTTTCGCATTTATAATATTAGTATGGATTTATACAATACTAAAAAAGTTAAACAACCTTACTGACATAGCGCTTCAATAAGCTATCGGATCAGGTTTGGCTCTACATGACAGAGCCAAACCCCTAACTCAATAAGGCCTATCTCTACAAGCACTAACTCTACCCAAAATATCTAGGTCAAAAGTTAGTCATGGAAATAATCCATGCCTCCATACTAATATTATGCTTGTTTTCACGCCTTCAAACCATTGAATAGATCTTGATGGTACAGACAGCCTTCGTGGCGTAGCAGTAGTGAACGCGGCCGCTACGCAGGAGGCACGAGTTCGATCCCCGCACAATATACGCATGAATATGGGTATTTGCATTGGTCTGGTCGTGCCTCGGAGAGCACGTTAAGCCGTCGGTCCCGGTTGCCATACGAACATCAATGGCAGTCGTTACGGGTAGTTGGAGCCCTCAAAAGTCTAACAACTGGTCTAGCTGCAATGTTTCAATATCGCTTTTGGGTTGTGGGGGTCAGATGGCAGTCGTTTCACAGAAAATATAGAATTTTAGCCAAATCGGCAGTTAGTCTGGTAAACGGGCTGATTTTTTTTTCGTGCGGAATACCCCGCCGGAGCCGGGAGGCGAGGTTATGATAGACTCGAACCAACTATAACCGCACGCTGACTTAGGGTTTTACGTAGTGCTAGGCCAAGGTGAGGTTGTCTTCGGAATATCCCTCGCACCAACGGACCCTAGACTCTAAGCTGAAAAGCTTCGGATACGACTGGGATTAACGCTAAGATGAAGAAGAAGATCTTTATAGTTTGCCAGTCAGTAAATTTATTGTATTAGTTGCCTATTACAGATAGGTTTAAGTGTCAAATTCGACTCAGTAGGTTAGGTTAGGTTAGAACTGCGACCCCTGCTAGAAAAATTCGACTCAGTAGGTTAGGTTTGTTTGTTTGTCTGTCTTTGTGTTTGTTTTTGTTTGTCTGGATATCAATAAACTGCATTTGAAAAATTTGTGTTTTAAAAATTCGGCTTTCGTGCATATGGATTACGGTCATCTGGATTTTGTGCATTTAGATTTGGTGTGTCTGGAATTCGTTCGTCTGGATTATAAAACGTCGTACAAATGAATAAATAGGAAAATGAAATTCGGAGTTGCGATTATATGGCAAATAAAACATCGGAATTTGGAAAACCGGGATTATAAATAAATGGCCAAACGTTTTCTGGATTATGATATTCGGAATATTAAAATTCGGGATTAAGATAGGTAACCATAGTACACAGATGCACAAGAGCTCAAGAAAGGACATTTTTTTTACAACTTTTATCGCGAAAAGTGGGTAAAAGGATTCAAATAGGGGATAAAAGTTTATATGAAAGTTCGTCATTTTTATTATTACCTACGTATGATATACATAAGTATGCACTCTATACTATCTATAGGTACATACTATCGATACTGGACTTACTAATACTAGGCCAATGTTAGACCATGCCACACTTTGGTCTACCTTGCGCCGCAATCAATGACTGATGACAATGGCCTACTATAATAAAACTAAAGCCTATGCACATGAATAATAAATTACCTATTTTATTTCTAGCTATTCATACCCAGAGTCACCTGGATTTTCAGTGAGTGAAAATACACGTGAAAATTTTACACGTGTATTTTCCAATATTTTCATTTATATGAAGTTTGCTTGATAAAGTCATTAAAACATCATTGTTGGTTCCAAGTAAAGATTGTCAGGTTAGTTCCCGGTCCCGGTGGAGTACAATAGGGCCACCTCATTTCTTCCAGCCGTGGACATTGTGGAAGGTGACTATAAATAGGTCTGTTTTCTATCGGACTGTAACCAAACCATACAGTCCTTGACAAATTGCCCGCTTGGCGGCTATAAGCTCGCCTCTCAAATAGGACAGAAAATTATACATAGTAGGTAAAATGTGAGGGTCAAATGTGTCAATACACCTCTGGCTATCCCCTTGAGGATATATAGGCGTGAATATATATGGCAAGGATATTTTAAAAATCATCATTGGAGAGTCAATCTCGCCAATTGCATTCATATCTTACTTAATTACTGGCTTCGGTCGTCTGGGGTCCGGTCGTCTGGGGCCCGCTCTTGAGGTCCGGTCGGCCGGGGTCCGCTCTTTTGTCATTTAAGTAACCACCTAATCCCAAAAGGAAAGTCTGTGAGAGTCACATCCGTCAAATATCTACCTAATAGGTGTTACAGAATACAGGTGAAGTTGCCCTGGCCTCGAATGTCTTGGCGGCATTCTTACACATTTATGGTATTTTAAAAAGTATGTGACTAATCACTAATGTTTCCGAAGATTTCTGGTTTCATCATGTACTTAAGTACTTACCTTGGTAATAATAACAATCCTCGCATCACAGATTATAATAAGTATGCCGTATGTTTGTGCCTCACATTCTTTTTATTCAACGAAATGGCGCGCTTTTGAATGTTAATCGGGTAACTTGAATTTTAAAAGCGCGGCAATTATTATTTTTTACGCTACAAGCGTTAGCAAAAGAAAATCAAGTGTTCGGCCTCGTTGAAGTTACATCATACTAATGAGGTTAAGGTCGCGTTGAATGCGCCCGATCCTTTTGTCCTCTCGAGCCAATAGCCACGTAGTGTAACGCTATGTGAATCAATTGTTGCACTTCGTTAAGTAAATGCTGTGTACTGAATCTTAATTGCCACTTTACTGACATGGGAAAATATTTTACGCACAACGTGAAGGTTCGCAGATGCAAAGATTATTTTGTTCATTCAACATTTATTTATGTAACATAAAATGTCTGATATAATTTTTTAACTCAACATAATATAGGTACTTCTTCTTATATTATGTAGGTGCTTTGAATGTAGCACATGAAGTCCAGTTACCAAAATACTTTTTAACATTTTACGGTCACTCTTATTCCATACTAATATTATAAATGCGAAAGTAACTCTGTCTGTCTGTCTGTCTGTCTGTCTGTATGTTACGCTTTCACGCCTAAACCACTGAACCTATTTTGATGAAATTTGGTATAGGGGTAGGTTAGACCTGGAGAAAGGACATAGGCTAGGTAGGTATAACCGACACCCAAGTGGGCGGAGCCGCGGTCAAAAGCTAGTAATGAATAATTTTTCAATTCGAACCAATAGTTCCTGAGTAGGTATATCGCAATCAGTCAACCAAACAAACTCTTCAGCTCTGCAATGTTAGTAGATTACAATTAGGTACTAACATTATGATTAAAACCTAGGTATACTTAACAACTCCTCTTTTTAAATTACAGAGTCGAGGCATCCCGGCTTTCCGTTCTTGTTGGTGAATACGATGTCAACGCGACGAGATCTGCAGGTTACGAAGTAGTACACGTGGTGCAGCATCCAAACTTCAATAGGTACACGTATGATTACGACATCGCAGTTCTGAGGCTAGCAGAGGCACTCCCAGATCGACTCTTCCGACCTGCGTGCTTACCAGGTTACTTCCGTTTTTTAAATATTAATACGTAATCGATTATACTAATATTCCACTAACCCCGCCGGCTAAGGTAATGGGCCTACCACATGCACAAGCCTCACCACAAATTTGCCTTTTGCATGTGGTAGGCCTATACATTGCTTGTGTTAGAAGTGGGTTGACGTCGGTAGGGTTAAGGCCAGGATTCGACCATGGGAGCTCCTGATCACAAGGCCGACTCGGGAGCAACAGATTTAAACTCTCCAACTCCGAGACGAAATTGGCATACGGCAATCAGTACTCAGTAGATTTACAGACAAGACACACCTCCAAGCCCCACGCCCATGAGGGACGGAGTTACTTCTGCGACTTCCGAGGTATAGCCTTCGCTCGTCACAGGCTGTGCGGTTGACTAGTCTCCTTCGTTCCCGCTCCACCGCCTCCTTCACAAGCATTACTTGCTCGCAGAAGGAGGCGGCGGTGCATCCGCGCGGCGCACCATTCTGAGTGAACAAGGCGGCGAGCGAGAGACCTCTCACACCTAGGGCCACCACTAGCTCCCGCCTTGGCGTCTCATACGCGTTCTCAAGCAGTGAGAGGTAGAGGTGAATCTCAAGCAGCTATTGTGACACCCGAATTTACTTTATACTTCTGGCCCCTCAAAATATTTTTTTTTGTTTTTATAAGAATATTAGAACCGAAGTTACTAATATTCCCTCTAACCCCTCCAACTAAGCTAAAATGCTTGTGCTAGGAGTGGGTTTATCACGGGCCATGTACCATACATGACGAAGGAGCGTTGGCGAGCCGGATTAGATGTTTTCGCGGGCCGGAGTTGACCCGCGGGCCGTAGTTTGCCCATCCCTGGAATAGATGATCTAGTTGAAATACAATTTTAAGACCTATTTCACACCCAAGGTCTTTAACTATACCTAAGTATGTATAATTTATTTCCACAACAAATCTTTGTTAAACAGCTTTTTTATTGATTACAGAAGTTGATGACTACTACGGTCTCGAAGGTGAAAATGCGATAGTGACCGGTTGGGGGAGCACTGTAGAAAAAGGACCTTCTTCAAACATACCATACAAAGTGAGAACATGTTTTAAACTATAGATCTTTCATGAAACATTCAATTGGTGCCATGAAACTCTTTTTCCTGCAATACTTTGGTTCTAAAACAAATTGTGACTTCATGAAACTGTAATTTTCCTTGCGGAAAACCGCTTAGGGTAGTTATGTCGGAATCAAACCGAGACGAAATAGAACCGCACGCTACGGCTCTTTAGATGTAAGGTGAAGATGGCCCATATGATAGTTTTTCTCTCCTCCTCCGATAGCTAGCTGAGAGAACGCTTCGTAAAATCGTAGCAAACCAATCTTAGTGGAACTTTCACTCTTCTTCGCGAAGACGTGCCAAAGCAAAAGCTAGGTAATTAAATAATATCACTATTTCTTCGAAGGCTGGTGTACAAATTTGGGCCCAAGAAGAGTGTTCCGCAGCAGGGTACGGTCGCAGGAAAGTAACGCCGCGTATGATGTGTGCCAATGCTCCCGACCGTGACTCGTGCACCGGCGATTCTGGAGGCCCTCTGTTTATTGCCCAACCATACTATACTATTGTCGGTAAGTATCTACCATTAAAACAATTATAACATACCTATAGAGAGTTGCAACACTGGTTTGAAACATGTCGGGGAAGATTTTGTGGCTTACCTTGATAGGACAACTTGCTTCAGAACCTCGTCTGCCAATTAGCAGATACACGTGAATTTCGTTTGGGCTCCAATTATTTTGTCGGGACTTATTTTTATAATATCCCCTCCAACTAAGCGAAATTGCTTGTGCTAGGAAAGGGTTCAACGTCGGTAGTGTAATCGACAGGATTGGAACCCAGGACCTCTCGATCGTAAGGCCGACTCCTGCACAATTAAGCTACTGACGACGACGCGATGTTAATAGAATGATTTGACGAATTGCTTTTATCCACTTCCCACTATGTAGCCCCATGTTGGGCGCCAAATAAGTCTGCGATTGTAATCGAGTCCATTTTTATTTCACAGGTATTGTGTCCTGGGGTCGAGGTTGTGCCAGACCTGGATATCCAGGAGTGTACGCGCGCGTAGACCGTTTCTTACCATTCCTTCGAGTCGCACTACGCCATGCTTGCACATGCCAACCACCCGCTTTTGGTTAAGTTCCACTTAGTACAAAATATAATTTGAATTGTCTCAATCTATTGCAACTTAACGAGAATTCTGTTAGATAAATTTGAGTCAATACTTGCAGGAGCTTGAATACCCTATTACAGAACTATTTGAACTATTTGTAAGAATGAATTTTTACAGCACTAAGTATGCTAACTATACAAATCGAATACATAGGGAAAAAGAATAATCATCTCGGGCGAGACTCGACCGTCGCCTTAAAGACGTATAAGATGGGAAATTTTAATCACATCGGGCGTGTCTCGGTAGCCGAATTGGTCAAGGCATTCCCCCTGGAAGGGACAGACTGCGGGTTCGAGTCCCGCCCGAGATGATTCTTCCTATTCCCTATGTATTCGATATTTATTAGAAGCTACAACAGGTTGCGAAATAGCAGGGGTTAGACTGTCACTAAGCCTGGCCGCACACGCTCGGTTTTCCAATTCTATTTTCCGAATCCAATATGATTCGAATTTAGACTGTTGAAAACTTTGTACGTAATGAAGGTTTCCTCATTCGGGGTTCCGCATCTACTAAACCGAATCGGAAAACCGTGCGTGTGTGGTCAGCCTAAATATCGCAATCCAAAATCGTGATCATTTGTCAATATCTTAGGTACGAATCGCATTTGACATCAATAGATACTTATATCTCTTATAATAATATTTGGACAGGATCGCGAAAATCGTAAAATATATCTACTGCGAATATTGTGATATTATTAACTGGTGATTAACTGTGTAATCTAATCCCTACCATACGAGACTCGACTGGGAAATTCATGTTTTAGATTTAATTGTAAATTAATTAGGCTTAACGTTTATTTATTCAAAAGTTAAAATGGTGTTGAGTTCAAAATTCTAAATTTGAAGCAACGCGCTTGAGTATCTACTGTGGTTGCCAGCATAGACAGTAATATAATGTTGCCAGTGACAAGAGTTCACAGTAACGTGATAGGTGTGATCAAGTGATCACTCGTGGTCTACCCTGTGTACTATTATAAATTTATAACTTATAATAAGAATATATACCTATTTACAGATCAATATTATTGTAATTAATGTTAAGCACACATCAGTATTAAAATTACTTTTAAGTAATAATTTCATTGTATGTACAATATTAGTAAACATTTACATAATGTAAATGTAAAGGCTGTGATTACTTATAAACTAGTTGTAGTGTTCCTATAGTTAAACATTATATTTATATTAAGTTAATATCTTTTCTGTTTCATTTATACAATTAGAAATAAATAATGATTAAAATGCTTATAGAATACTTTTTCTCGTTATTTTTATCCCTCTAAATGAATCATTAGGATTAACAGCACGAGTATGACGCCCGTGATATTGCATACATCCATAGTCCTCGGTATCCACCTTCCATCAGGTGAGCCGTGTACTTGCCTGCCACCCAAGTACAAATAGTACCTACCTACAAGTAAAAATCAAGATAGGTAAAGTAAGAAGCTGTAACTCGGTTATGGTTGTGCATATTCTATGCATGGCGTCCGATTGGTTCTAGAAGTGACATTTTCGTCTCTTTTGGGCCCCCAACCTGCACTTATCTCCTGGCTGAGGACATACAATGGTTAATTTATACTTGCAGATAAATGTATGGGGAAATTGGTAGAATAGGATATTCCGTCTCTTCTTGTGGGACTCCCATCTGTTCCTGTGATTTTCGTATAGTGGTCTCAAAAAGTGACCGTTTCACATTCGGAAATACAGCATTATATTACACACTATAGGTATACCACCCAGCCAAAAACCTAACATCAACACTGATTTATTTATTTATTTATTTATTCTTTATGCACAAATATAAAAATAAGAGTACGAAGGCGGACTTAGGCGATTGGCACACTGCAACGCTCGACGCGGCGTCGTGCGTCGACGCGCGTGGACGCGAGAGAGCTAGTATAGTCCGAGAGATTTTAGATTTTTTTGGTAGGTAGGTGTGTGAAGTAATCAAAAATTTTGAGAAAAGTAAAGTAAAGCCGTCCGACCATTAGCTCGATAGCCCAGACTATATTAAGAACGCTAGAGATGAAAAGAAAATGATTAGAAGTGCAAGCTATTTTCGACTTATTGACATGACATAGTAATTATTTTTTTTTCTTATATTCGTGATCAGCGTCATCTATTAACGCGAAAAGAGACGTAACTAAGAAAATGCCATTTAGGTTGAAAGTCGCTTGCAGTCTCTGCGTGTTCCGATAACGAGCCAAAACAGTGGTGTCGGCTCCAATACCCGATATTGGGCATCGATATTTGACTTCCTCCGATCTCGGATGTCGGATATTGGATATCGGACGTCAGTTGATGTGGAAGCGCTCTAAATTTTCCGTTAAATAGTCATGTTGCATTGCAATAATATTAATTTGAAATTCGTCTCAAATACCTACACAGAAATTTCTAACAGCTCTCGGACTAAAAATCCGTCGAAAAACACGCGCGTGATGGCAGATTTCAGTGTGCCATACCTCGCGTTTTCTGCTTGTACGCGCGTATTCTGCGTCAACGCGCGTGATTGCGTTGTCAGTGTGTGGGACCCCGCGTTTTTTCTATACAAAATGGGCGCCGTAGAGGCGATGAGCGCGACGCCGCGCCGCGCCGCGTCGACGCAACAACGCTCGACGCCGCGTCGCGCGTCGCAAAGTGCCAATCGCCTAATGCCGTGGGCATCAACGCCATGAGATCAAAAAAAAATCATATATTTTATTTTTATAAGCAACGTAAGTAATAAGTCAATTTTTACGTACGTTCAAAATCTTATATTTTTCGATCTCACCGATTTGCATAGCACTTAACAGATACATAATGGGCATTTTTTTTTTACACGACCATACTCTAAATGTGTATGTCTCACAAGTTTACCCTTATTTTTATGGAGAAATGAAAGAACATTTGTTATGAAGTGTTGATTGTAAAAATATTTAATATCTAATGTATTGGAAATACGTCTAACTATATGAATAATTTATTGATAAATATAAAATAATACTGAATATAATTTTGAATACCCCTGATTTTACTATGTCCCACGGTGACCGGCTTAGTTTTGAGTTAAGTTTATTTGCGAATTTCCTCCGGCGGTAAGGGTAAAAAAGAATGAATGTTATAGAAATGTGATAATATTGTCGGAATTAAACATAAAATAACACTACTTTTATAATAAATACTATAGTTCGTAGCATTATTATTATGTCTCACAATTCCAGCTTTGCATGGAATTACACTTTGTAACCGTAATTTAATAATGTTTATTCCAAAAAAAATTACCACTAACTAAAAATTTCTTCCTTGGCAACATTATTCCAGACATCGCCATTTTGTAAAGTAGTCAAGAGAATGACAGTTCGACGCATTTCGTGTCGAAACTTATTAAGCGTTACCGTGCCAGATTTTTCATCTACTTTGTAACTGTGATTTTTACTGGTAAGTTTGGATTTTTGTTTATAGAAATATAATAATGATATACTACAAACGCATTATAAGCTATTAAAAGTGTTTTTTCAGTGTTTCATCTTTATTAAAGTTTATTTAACAAGCAATCTTAGGTCGGCGATTCGAGATGCGTTACTTCCATTTTGTTTGGTTACATATAAGGTGGAATAAAAAAGTTACAAAATGGAAATATAAAGGCGAGTACAAATGCATGCAGGGTTGATGGTGTTTATGTTTTAAGTGAGTAATAATTATGATGAATTGATGATATCATGGACCAATAATTAAATTTACCATGAGGTAGTGTTTACGTAGATTGATTTTTTGAGACTGAACTGAATTATAAGGCTGAATATAAATAAAAAGCGTTGATTACTAAAATAGTATAGCTTCATTTCTTTATAAGTTGGTTCCATCATTCATGGTTTATTACAATCCCTTCCTATTTCAGTACCTACTGATATGCAAAATTTCCTTACCAGGATGAAATAAGCTTTACTTTTCGATTTTGTAACTGAAGTTTTCCATTTTGTAATTGTCTTATATTTTACTGTTACCATTTTATTTATTTTTTTGGTATTTTCAAAGTGACTACCTTAGTTTATTTTGCTTTTCTTTAAATTATAAAAAAAGAAATTAATAAAAAAAAAATCAACAGCATTCAATGATGGTTACACTGTATAAATCAGAAGCTAACTCTGCAAAGTTACCAAATAGTTACAAAATGGTTACATCTTTACAAAATATTAAAAACGTATGGCTTATTTTACTTATGCTGTTATATTATTTTAAAGAATATTATATTTCTAAACAAATAAAAGTAACTCTTTCATTTAAAGTATACTATTTTATTTATTAATTTTAATTTTAGAAGTTACAAAGTGGATGTCTAAACTACCCTCGTGCCCAAAGAAAGTTTTATTTTTGTGCAAACTTGTATACTTATTGGGTAACTGCAGCTATTTTAATGTTTTTTAAAGAATAACAAATCATTCAATAATTTTTAATATGCATTACTATTTTTTTTTATTATTTCATTCCATTTTGTAACTTGGACGCGTTTAAAAAAAACGCCCTAATACCAACTTATATTAATCATGATCGGTCGGCTGAATTGATCGAGATGTGGTAACCATGAACCTTTGTTACTGTAGTTAAGAAATTTTAATTACATAATGAAGCTTATAAATAGATAATAAAACATTTCATTTAAAAAATACAAATAATTTTAGGCGAAGACAAAACAGAATGAATAATCGACTAAAATGATACTGATTAAAAATTATACTGCGAAAGAACATCACTATTGTCGTTTGCCGCGAAAATTCGACATTTGACATAAAAGATGCATCAGCTGTCAGCTGATAACGTATTCGCCAGGGTATAGTAAATACTTTGTTATAAGTTCATCAATTTCGCTATATATATGAATTGAATTAGTGTTAAAAATTGAAATAGTGTTTAAATTATAACTAGTATGAATTTTTCGGACAATGAAAATGTGAGTATTCGCTTTTTAGATGATCTATCAGTGACTCAACATTTTAAAAATGAACACGATGTCCTTACTTAGTCCTTTGTAGTAATTACACGCTATAGCAACAAAAGAGTGAAAACATCTTTAGTCATTTTCATCCATGTTGACTCTAAAGCCTAAAAGTTGTCTAGAATTGTATGTTCGTGATCATTTTGTACAGGACGAGACCTCCAGCGTTGAAAGTACTTCCAATACCGATAACACTTCCCGTAGTGAAACACCGACAAACACACGGTTCAAGAAACGACGCCGAGGCAAGAAAAAGGTTACGACAAAACCAGTAAAACCTCCATACAAATTCAAGTGAGAACTTTATAATTTACTGAAACTAAACTTTCTTTTACAGTCAACTCTATCTACATTTGTTTGTTTACCTTTAACAAAAATAAACTTCATATAGGTAAGCACTGTAGATTTAGGTAAGAAATAGTCAACATCCATGTAGGGACGTAAATAGACTGGATATTAAAAAATCTTATCATATTTACATCTTGCTCAGCCAATCTACTGAATAATACTATTTAAATATATAAAACAGTGAACATGATTGCTTCAAAATTGCATTAAAGTAGTTATCCATCCAACAGTAAACATACAACTCTAGATTGACTTGCTTTTTCATGGACCTTATATATTATTTTTAATAAAAGAATAGTAGAATCAAAATTACTAATATTCCATCTAACCCCTCCAGCTAAGCCAAATGACTAGTGAATACACATCAGTAGTGTCATGGCCAGGATTCAAACCCGATCAGATTGTAAGGTCGACTCCTTAACCACTAAGCTACCAAGCTTCAAATTAGCAAAATGTCAGTGTTAATACACCTCTGCCTACACCTTCAGGAATTTACAACCATGGATATATGTATCTAAAGTAGTTACTACTTACTTCATTACAAATATTACAAAAATATTTTAATTTTGTCAAATAGTTGTAGTGCAAAAGAAGACCATGGGCAGCCCCTGTTTGGTTGCCAATTCAACCATCATTTGGGAGAGGGGGAGCCGCAAGTGTTTGCAGTGGTGGGCAGCAATAGAGTCTCCATATATGAATGTCCAGAATCTGGTGGCTTTAAGTTTCTGCAGTGTTATGCTGATCCTGATGTAAGTTATTTTATACAACTTAGTAGCAAATGAACACAGCACCGTACCTGTTGGAAAAGTATTTATATTGAACAGTAGTGTGTCACTCACACTGTGCTACTTAAGGGGTTATCGAAAAAGGGATAAACAGGGGAGAAAAGGAGGACAGGTCACAATAGTTACACATACTGTTAAATGGCAGTGTAGCACTTACCAAAGTCTTCTTTTTTTACCAATCTCACCCAATCAAGTCCTGATTGCATCCAAAGTTTGCACTTTGGAGTCTAAGATTCTCTCTCCTACAACTCCATTATTTGGTTCATTTTGGCTTTTGTGGGAGTAAATGCTGTCAGAAGAAAGAATATTTCAAAATTTCCAAGAGTTTTGATATACACAATATATACAAAACATTAAAACACTCTTGTAGTTAATGATAGTAGACTCCATAAAATAAGTGATACTTTCCAGGGCAACTGTATACGCTTTTTTAACAAGCATCCTAATGAAATTATAGATTTACCTGTAAATGAATTTAAAAATGCAGTTAGAGTAAACTGTGCCAAAAAGGCTATTATAAAATCCAAGAATATTTATAGGATAATAAAGCTTGGAAATTAGCTGTTCGCTCAGTTATGTTACTCAAACAATTCACTCTATCTAGACCATGGATATATCATAGAATGGTTGTAAATAGACCAAAAAAATGCCCACAGAGTTTCTTGCCGGCGTCTTCTCAGGTTTGGGCCGCGTTTCGAACATTTGCTAAACTAGTCTTTAATATTTATTTTTATATTGACGTTTTTTAAGTTCTGATTTAATGGTCTATGCAGAATAAATAATTTTGAATTTTGAACCCCTGATTGGAACCCCAGAGCCTTCTTTGCAGGTATGGTTGCTTTGGGCCCAGATCTTAGTGAAGCCCCTTACTTACACTCAAAGTATTATACACCACTGTTTGACTAGCTTTGGGCCTGCCATTCATTCTCAAAACCATACATTTTTATTTAGGTTGACGAAACATTCTACACCTGCGCATGGTCTTACGAAGAAGACACTGGCCTTCCATTACTCGCCGTAGCCGGTTCTCGCGGCATCGTCCGAATATTCGCCCCAGCCACGCAGACCTGCATAAAACATTACATTGGCCACGGACATGCCATCAACGAAGTAAAGTTCCACCCCCGGGATCCAAACTTGCTGCTGTCAGCAAGCAAAGACCATGCGTTAAGACTGTGGAACATTATGACAGATGTTTGTATAGCAATCTTTGGAGGTGTTGAAGGTCACAGAGACGAGGTACTCAGTGCCGATTTTGATCTTAAAGGAGAGAGAATAATGTCTTGCGGAATGGACCACTCGCTCAAGCTATGGCGACTGGACAAGCCGTCGATGCACGAGGCTATTAAACAGAGCTACAATTTCAATCCTCACAGAGCATTGAGGCCTTTCAATTCTTTGAAGGAACACTTTCCAGACTTTTCTACTAGAGATATTCATAGAAATTATGTTGATTGTGTAAGATGGATGGGGGATCTCATTTTATCCAAGGTAAGGAAAAAAAAGCTATTTATATGTATACTATTTAAAGGGTTAGCCTCAACCACAACAATCGACACCACCCTATTATCTTGCACACTCTTAGCCTATCAGTCCACTGCCGGACATAGGCCTCTTCCAATGTGCGTCTTATCTCCCGATCCTCCGCCAGTCCATCTAGTTTATTTCAGCTAATTTTCTCAAGTTGTGAGCCCATCTTACCGGGGGGCACAACATATTTTTCCACTCCTCCGGCGGGACTCGAACCAGCGATCTTTCACTTACAGGGGGAATGCCTTGACCAACTCGGCTACTGAGACATGCCTGATGTCGATCGACGACGATCCAAATTTCCCATCTATTTTTATCCGTCTATATGGCGTTAACTCTTGCTAAGTCATAATAAAACCTCTATAAACCGTTTTCAAAGGATTTCGTTTGACTCCTGAGTAAATATTTTATAGCTAACTAGCTGACCCGGCTTCAGGCTTATTTTGAAACATTAGTCTTCAAATAATGTAAGGAAATCTTGTCAGATTTGTGGACATTTATGATCACTGCTCCCTTGAGCGTTATGATATATTATAATATATCGTCGATTAATGGGACTATTCAAGGCAAAAATATTTTTTCAATTCGAACCAGGAACCGCGTGTGAACCAAATATACTCTTCACCTTTATATTAGTGTAGATGTATTTCTAGCACTAAAGTTTTGTGATTATATTTTCCAGTCTTGCGAAAACGCCATCATTTGCTGGAAGCCGGGGCGTTTAGAAGACACGGAGATAAAACCAGGGGACAGTTTCGTCACTCCCGTGCACAGGTTTGACTACAAGGAGTGCGAGATATGGTTCATACGCTTCGCAGTCGATTACAGTCAGAGGGTAAGTTGTAGCTTTACAGTTTGGTATTATCCTGTAGTTAAAATAAATTCAAACCGAGCTTATTAAATTAAGAATAGTAAAAGATCAATAAAAATTGCGTCGGTTCCAATTTTAATTATCCACCCAACCTATGAGTAGGTATAATAATAACTGATTTGACTATTAAATTTTATGACGCCACTAAATCTTTTTGCCTTAATACATGTTCGAATCTCTACATTTTTAATGTAGCTCCACCCACGTGGTTGTCGGTTATCGCGACCAAACATAGCCTATGTGCTTACTGAATAATTCCTCTATACCAAAGTATTACTTTCGCATTTCAAACCAATACAAATACCCAAGTCGTGCCTCGGAGAGCACGTTAAGCCGTTGGTCCTGGTTGCCATACCATATGAACATCTATGGCAGTCGTTACGGGTAGTTGGAGCCCTCAAAAATCCAACAACTTGTCTAGCTGCAATGCTTCGATATCGCTTATAGTTAATACTTTGAGTTTGACACGAACTGAACCTGTATCCAATTAAAAAGAAATTATAAACCAGTCAGTAATTCTGTAATTTTGTGGTTCAGGTCATAGCGCTCGGTAACCAGTGCGGTAAGACGATGGTGTGGGAGCTAGGCAACGTCGCAGGGGGCTCTCGGGTGTCGCAGTTAGTTCATCCGCGATGTTCCGCTGCTGTGAGACAGGTATAATCAACTACTTTCAATATTTGAATGAATTTTACAGCATTAAGTATGCTAACTATACAAATCGAATACATAGGGAAATATGAAACTTCTCGGGGTCAAGGCTTTCCCCCTGTAAGGGGAGTCCCCCCCTTACAGGGGGAAAGCCTTGACCAGCACGGCAACCGAGACACGCCCGATGTGATTCAATATTCCCTTCTATTCGATACTTTCAATATGAGGATGTAGTACTTGAATTTGGATATATGAGGCCACCATAAGGTTTTTATGGTCGTAACCAACGAAACTGCAAGCTAACACGTCTGCTGAATATCAGACAAAGCTCTGGGGTGGACTTCTCTCCCAGGGTGAATCGCCAGATGACAGTCGCTATCGTAAAAGCTAAGATGAACTAAATTATGGAAAAGATAAAGTATTATGAGTAATATGGGGTTCTTCAGGGTATTAGAAGGTTCTTACAGGGGTGGCAGCACCCGGGTTCGAATCCTGAGCATTTAGCTTAGTTGGAGGGGTTAGAGGGAATATTGGTAATTTCGGTTACTAATATTTAAAAAAATAAAATATGCCACGGTAACTACTTCCACATAGGTGGAAAGCGGACCAGGACTCCCAAAGTCCAAGAAATTAATGCTTATCATTAGATAGAATCTATATGTTAGCCTCAAACATTTATTCCCAGGTGACACTATCTCGCAACGGCAGAATTTTGCTGACGTGCTGCGATGACGGTACCATCTGGAGATGGGACCGCGTCGGAAACTGCAACATCTGATGCCCGGGCTCTGTAGCTGATAGAATCTTTTACAATATGAGTGATATACAACGCAAATATTAAATTCACGCTTGTGTAGTTCATAAATACGCAAGCGTAATGTACCTTTGCAAAGAGCCCATTTAATGAAACTAATTCATCTCGCATTCGGGCCAAAGACGGCAAGAGATGAGGGAAGTATCCCAAAGTAACTTCACAGCAAACTTTTTTGTTCAAGTTTCTTGCGACTCGCTAATGAAAAATGTTTGTGTGTGTAAACTCATTATTATTTTATGCAAGTTCGGCACTTCACGCGATAACAACTTCCACTTACTTTCTGCTGACGTTTCGGGTGCGATGCTGCACCCGTGGTCACGACTTGACTGGCCGGCGAGGGTAGCGCGGTATGCGCGGAACATTTTTTGTGCGTCTACCCTCCGTTACTTTCAGAATGAAAGTAAGGCTGGCGACACACTACACTCACTACGTCAGTTTTGGACAACACAATGTTGTTGGGTTTTAGTGTTTTTATCACTGGATTCCACGTCCGGCAGAAAGTAAGTGGAGTTTTTATCGCGTGAAGTCCTGAACTTGCATAAAATAACAATCATTATATTGTGTTGAAAATAAAAAATACATGTGAAAGAATTATTTCGATGTATCAACTAGTTTCCAACATATGGACTCTAAAATGCTGCTCGGCGACCGGCTCGCGCTAGATGCGTGTGATGTCATGATAAGTAGCCCAGTCGCTTTAGCTATAGTGCTGCCTTACACTTCACCAGAAGTCACAGACTTCAAAAATTCTTTTTGTTTTAAATAAACCGTTTTAGTTCACCATTCTAAATGATAGCCCCTTTAAGTCTGTAACAAGAATGTTCAAAACATTGCCTTGTATGTTGTAACCCTTCAATAGGGATAGTTAGCCATCACTATTTAATTTCTTAAGTGGACTGATAGCATACAAAAGTTACTAAACACTAAGGCCCGTATACTAGAATGACACTCAGCCTGAATCTCGATTTATCTGAGGACAGGTTGTATAGGCAATATGTCAAACTATCAATCTTTTTATACAATCTGTCCTCAGATAAAACGCGATTCAGGCTGTGTCATTCTTGAATACGGGTCTAAAAACTTCAAAAAAAGATTTTTTGATTATCAAGACTAGGTTACTTTTTATGTGTTATAATTTTAAGAAGGGTTTTTAGTGTTAATTTGATACGTAAATTGTAATGTGTTCAGCTAACTTGTTGCTGATAGTACAAGCGCTAGAAAATTGTTCTTACAAGATTTTTTTGTTAAACACCAATTCTGGCTTAATGAATTGTGTGTACAAGTATGCTTGTAATCACACTGACTTAATGTACTTAGAATAATAAGACCTATTCATCGAATAAAGTTACTTCTTCAAAATCTCTTCTCCACAGGACACACAGTGGTTTGAAGTATGTGTTACAAGAAACTTGCTGCAACTTCTTTTCCCCTATCTTTTAGAGAAATGATTATGTTCCATGGCATTCGAAGCATTTATCAGTTGATAATCATGGGCTGCAGATGTCAGTAGACAATTTAAAACTAAAATTGTATGAAATACACGCCATCTAGTAAACAATACACTGATAACTGTAAATAGTTTTTTTTATATAGGGCAATTTGACTTCACCTCGCCTGATGTTAAGCTAAAGGCAAAGTCTCGGAAAGAGGGCCACCATCTTAAACATTTACCATGTTAACAGTGGTGGCACTCAGCTTGACGGCCTCATTAGATGCCTTTTCACGCCCCGCTTAAAGGACCCGGGACTGTAGGAAGAAGGAAACACGTGAGCTGGCAGGGAGTTTCAGGTCTTAGTGGTGCGGCATAGGAATGAGATGCATTTGTTGTTTATCAACAAATGTAACGTCATCTATATTTCATTCTATTAAATTAGATTTAAGTGCTCAAAGGATTCTTAAAGGAATCTTTAGTTGTCTACGGACTTTTGCAGCCAACTGTAACTTTATTCCATGCATAGGCTAAATAGTTAAGGATTGGAAATCAATTTGTTAGTTTTATATCCAAAAGTATTTTCTTAAAATCACAATAAAACAAGACTGCTTTTAGTCAATGTAATGTGTATTTCATTCATAAGGCTAATTAAACAATATATTTTATGACAAATTTATTTAATGACCAACAGATTACTCCTAAGTTAACAAAATGAATCACAGGGGCCAAGGTGTTATCTCGTGTTCCCTACGCAGTACATACAAGGTGGCTGCTACTTACCACGTGAGTCCTAATGTACAAGGGTTTAGACGCACACGACCGCTGAGCTTCGAAGACGTTGGATCGACCACCCAAGTTTTTAGAGAATTGTTAAACTGATTTTTAAACGTTCGTGTTCCATGATATAACATGCTGTTAACTGGAATTAACACAATCATGGCATAGATAGATCAGTATGCCTGTCATGAGATGCAAATTTGAAGTTTCGGACGATTGGTAAATGCATTTTAAGCCACTTAAACCTACGCTGGCCTGGGGGTGACCGGTGGAGCCGCCTGTCACTGTAGCAGAAGCAGGCCGCGGCCTGGGGCTAGATGGGGACACTAAGGTCCCCACAACCCGAAGGGGGCCACTTCGAAAGAGATTGTTCTGGGTCTGCCGGGGTACGAGAGATATGCTTTCGGCAATCTCACCTCCGGCAACCAAAGACCCAAGACGGCGTGCATTTTAGTCGGTTCGAGTCCGACATAACCACCTTCACCGGCTTCGTGGGAGTGGTATCCGTGTATTTTTCGCACGATAAAAAAAAAGCCTTATAGTAGGGCACGCGTAGTAGTAAATTGGGTAGAACTCGAGCGGGTCAGTACGATTAAGACGGTTAACTCTGAGAGCTCATGACTTATAATAATTATCCATTACACGTGGTGACCTCTGCCCAGATAACTCTGAAGGAGTTTTTTACCACCTTCTCGGTGAGGCCTTTCCCTCCCACTTCTTGGTCTCTTCCCATGGTAAAGGTGAATTTTTAGGGAAATACCACTTGTTGAGGCTAAAATGTACAATTTGAGCAGTAGTGGCGTTTGTCTTGCATGCATTGCCTTAATCCTGCTCCATGGCTTAAAATTATGAACTCGTCGAGTGATAATTTTATTGTTCGCCGGGAACATAAAATTCTGACATTTTATTATTAAATAAGACCAAAGTAAATACAAAACTTTAATTAAGATGGATGATATATTTATTTATTATTATGTTATAGTTTCCACTTTTAGTGGAAGGAACTTCTCCCACCACTAAAAGTGGAACCTTTATTTACGATTATTCTTTCTGTCATTTAAGCTACCAATTCTAATAGGTTTCCGTGACGCTTGAGTGACTACAAATTTTACTACGTGGCCTCCCTACCTATTCATACTGTCTTTCGTTACTGCTTCATATGAGCCCACAATTCCAGATGCATGTTTCATGGTATACAGTATGGATACGACATATAGGCATTTACGGAAACAGTGAAGCGTCCTGGTCCATAGGAATGAAACAAAATTAAATTTAAACTCAAATTCGCAGATTTAAAAAAAAAAAAATTCCTAACAAAGTAATTATTAAAATAAATGTAGAAAATGTAACCACTTTTATAAGTCATTGATTCATTCACAAAAATACACACGCTTAGAATTTGCACAATACATACTATAGGTACAGCTCAAAGCGGCAACGTGCCGCCAGCTGACGCGCGCTCGTGACCTACCTACTGAGGTAAGATTAGGCACCTATCACGAAAGTTCACTTAACTTTATAAACACCACTTTTTCACGGCAGTGCTTAAAAATGTGAATCTAAATTTTAGAAATGCCCGCCACTAACTTGAAAACATAAAATGATATCGCCAAACTAACTGTTCAACAGATTTCGGTTAGGTACCTACCTTGCTTTCAATTTATCAAATGCCTCAATAATACGGCTGCGAGTCACTTTCAGAGACACGTTAGGTACACTATACACTTCGTTGTTTTTTTTTTTCAAAAAAAGAATACGTAACAAAACTCGCACAACAAATTTACTAGGTAGGTATTTAGACTCATTTTCACCGTTAAAATTAAGGATAGAATAGCTAAACAAAAAATAAACACAATTCACAAACACAAAAAGAATAGATTAGTGTCAATTTCACTTTAAAAACAAATTAAAACGAGAAAATAAACCGAGAGGATCAAAGAACGACACGCGGTCCCCAGTGACGTCGCGGTTACTGACAACATTCCAGAAATTAACGAAACATAAAATTGTACCTAGGTTAATAAGGTAAAAGCACCAATATCCATCTTTGAATATGTTTATTTTAGAATATTTTATTTATTATTAACCTGATTGATGAATAGTTGGAAGGTATTTATTGTCAATTTTCATGGTGTTCATTATCATGTCATCGTGCGTAGTTTTCCTGTCAGAGTTGGAGGGTAGCCTGGGGTAGCCCGGTAGTCGCTCCCACAAAAGCCAAGATAAACCAAATGAAAATAAAGATTAGGAAAGCAGCCCTCAGGCACCAAAGTACAAGATATGGATGCAACCGGGATTAACACTGAAATTATGAGCTTTAAATTCTTCATTACGTAGATATTAATACTCTTAGATATTGAATTTGTTATGGAAAAATTATAAAGAAATCAAATACAAAGTGTAAGTAATCAAAGTTAATCATTGATAAGTAAGTACCTACTTATCAAATCAAAAAGTTTTATGTGTAATCAAAACAACAATTATTCTCTGTACGAGTAACAGACTGCCGTTAATCAGAAATTTACCCTACCGGCGGCACCCTTTGAGGTATTATGTCTCTTTCATTACAATCGTATTTTTACGAAATTGATGAATGGAAAAATGAATGAATACACAGAACGGCAACGTCGCATCGTGCAATTTTAATAGTAATAAGGGTTTCCATCTGCAAAATCCGTAAACCAGGACAAGAAGTTTTTTTTATACTACTAAGGTGGCAGATAAGCATACGGCACACATGATGGAAAGTGGTTAACGTGGCCTATGGACGTATGCCACCCCAGGGCTGTTACAGTTGGGCTGCCGAGCCTGTAAAAACGTCGGACGCCAGTCATCTCCGGAAAAGTCAAAACCACCAGATACGATAAGAAATCGTATCCGGGATTTCGTGCATGCATACCCCACTTTCCCAAGAGGTTCGCTCGTTCACTAGTGTACCGGAACCGGACATGGCTAAAGAAGAACCAAGTAGGCAAGTGGAGGTAACGTGGAACATCGGCACGCCGTATGTACTTTCCAGGCGGACGGTGGCCGTGACGGCCGGCGGCTGTTACTCTAAGCTCATTGGGGACATCTACCTGGTTACGGTCTCACATGCACCACATGGGCAGGTCGGAGTGGGTATAGTGCTCTCGGGTGCTACGTGGCTACAAATCCGGGGAAACTCGGACGGATGGTAACCCTAATGGTAGTATTTTCGTGCAATTTAGAGTTCATTGATAACTGCGATTCTACGGAGTGTTTAAAGTTGTTCAAAATTTTATAATATTAAAACCCTAGTTTCTGCCCTTAATACTGGGCCGATTTTGTTCAAATTTTTCCTATTTGAAGCTATGGGGGTACCAAGTATATGGTTTCAATTAATGCCTATATGTCGTATCCATATTGTATGTTGCATTGATTTTGGTCACAGATGGAACGTGTAGGCGCTCCTTCATCGAGTTAATGAGGTAGATTTTTTTCATCTACCCGCATATTCTCAATATTTCTGATTCTGTCAGTTGAAGTGTGCATATAAACCCCAATTGCCTACAAACTAGACACCGACATACGACTCTATGTTCGCTACATAATAAAATCTCATCAATAAATTCTATAAACTAATACTAACATCCATGACTGCATAATTGAATTTTAGTCGATTTCCATTTAATTTCAGTCTTTAAAATTTTCCTAAACGAACAATAAAACTGTCGAAACAATAACCGATATACAAAAATGTCTAAATTTGAGATTTTTATACAAAAATGTTACACCATTTTATTTCATTTGCAATTGTATAATTATTATTTATAAAAGGAAAATATAATACATGTATCTACAGTACATAATGGTCGTACAAAACATCAGTCACAACGGGGACATTGAGCTAAGACGATACGAAATTCAGTCACACAACAACGACAATTTAAATCATACATGTAGCTACTAATAGGTACTGGGTTGGGGTTAAGCGTATTCTGAAGTTCATGCGCACGAGTTCCGTCAGCTGGTTGGTTTCACTTTCAATTTTAAAAACTGGTTCAATTACTTATTGAAACTATTATTTCATGTTATGGGCAAAAAATTTGATCCAATTCGAAGGACCAATGTTTAGATACCAACAAGGACCTGCAACTAAAAGTATTTTAATAGACTTTTCGCACATTGCGTAAGGTGCCTAATGCGATTATTTTCTCACATCGTTTCAATCACCGGT
This sequence comes from Eilema sororculum, assembly GCA_914829495.1. Taxonomy (NCBI): domain Eukaryota; kingdom Metazoa; phylum Arthropoda; class Insecta; order Lepidoptera; family Erebidae; genus Eilema; species Eilema sororculum. Next base: position 4,683,646 of record OU618545.1, on the reverse strand, counting down.
GTTGTAAATGAGCAAATGTTTTACAAGTCTGCTGCCAGGTGGCGCTAATCAATGCCATACAAATCAGCTACCGTTGAAAGTGAGAAAAATTCGCACTAGGCACTCTGCTCTCCTGCATGTAGGGAGTAGCACATTTGCATTTCAGCATACGCTTAGGACATAGTGAGCTAATACAAAACACGTATCTAAAGTTTATATAATTGCGGGTAGTAATATATTACGGTAATTATGTTAAGCGACATAAGTGAAAAAAAAGTGAATTTTATTACTACAATTCGAAAACTTATACTAAACATAGAATATATACAATCATAAATAACTACCATGTAACACAACACAATATATTATACAGATATATACATTATACGATCATAAATAATTATATAACTACTATACCTATAACAATAAAGTATACAACGATTGAAATAATTTCGTATGCATTTCGAAATATTACGACATAATAATGCTAAGAAATATCAACAACTAACAAATGTACAGTGGGCTATAGAAGTCCGTGGCCAATTTGAAACTAACATGGTATGAAGTATTAAATGTGAACATATGCAGTTCTTTCTTGCTTTCTCTTCTTCTAACTGTGAATAAAGGTGCATTTTAGCTTCGTTAACAGAGGGTCAAATTTAATGAGACTTCGGTGCTCAAAAAATTATAGATCTTAAACTGTGTACAGACTTCTGTAGCCTACTGTACGTACATATACTACAACTTCGTAAAGGCACGTAACTATAAACAAACCATTCAAAATAATGGTTAACATAATGGATTTTATTATTGTTTATTTAGTAATATTTTTAATACTTTGAAACTGTCAACGTGGAAAGATCACTGATTAGCTTAAAAACTAATAATATATATTCGAACTTTTCGGTTCTTTTTTTTTTCAAATTTTAATATTTTTTTTTGTTTTGATTAGTCTATTTTTTGCTCAAGAAGACGCTTTTTTTAATGGTCTAATCGTTACTGGAGAGTACGTTCTTTAAACATGCACTGCCGAAGAATACCGAGCTTGTCTATCTTCTTTACTATGTTGGCACCAAGTCTGGCTGCCAAGGATGAGCAGACAATGGAAGTTCCAATAAATCTGGACATATACCAAGAATGGAAAGAAAATTGCCTAAATACATAATCAAAAATTGGGAATCCTGAGGTTCTAATTAGGTTCAGAGGTATCGTTTGAGCCAGAGGGGGTAACTAATCAAAATAAGTCTTCGATAAGTAGGAAATGTTATAGTAAACGACACTTGCACACGCGGCATCGCTCACGAGTCGACATTTGTAATATCACTTAGGAGACTTTTTTAACGAAAGCCGTTTTATATTTGTCCATCCGGCCGGAGCCATTTATATTTTTTAAGTTTCCGCGCATGTTAAAGTAGTATATCGAGAAAGAATATTTAGGGAACCATATTATTATTGACATTTTTGTTATGTGTACGATATGCCCCAAAATTCGGCAATACAATTTCGAAACTTTGTACGAAATAATGTAGAAAAAGAAATTTTAAGAATGTCAATCGATACTCTATGGTCTAATGACCTGCAAAATGAAAAAAAAACTATTTAAACAGTGTCGCTTAGTCCATTTTGAAATTGCACACCGAAATGTTCCATGCCCTTTTAATTGTGTACTCACAATGTCATGTTCCGCTTTTAAATAATTCTGATTCTTGTCACATTGTCCATTCAAAGCCTCGCTCTGTATAACATCCGAAAACGGATGAACGTGATAATCTAATGGCTACACTACAATATAATTAATTAATCATGATAATTGTTAAAGTGCTACGATATAATATGAATTAATACTACATTGGGGCGGTTGTGATAGGAAATTGTGACGATTTAAACAAATATTTGTAAAATTCGTGAGAGTATAATAGGTTAGACTGGCCAACGAAAGAAGGCGCAAAAAGTTGGCGCCAAATTTAAAAAGTGAACACGTTGCAACACTGAATATACACCGAAATAGCGGAGTCGATACTAGAATCAATTTCCTATTAGGCAAGCATGAAAATTAGTCTATTATGGTACATGGCCAGAGTCTAGTCAGTGTTGCAACCTGTTTTTCCAATTTGGTGCCAACTTTTTACGCCACCTTTCTTTGGTCAGAGTCTACATTCAATTTGACTTTTACGCCCTATTCATATTGCTCGAATATAAACTTGGACCGTGCTCATCGCAATCCTCATCATATCTATATTCTAGTTTTGGTAGCGTTTTGGGTCGTGATACATGTTTCCACTGAGTCCACAATTGGGTATTTGACTTTTTTATACTCTCAAAAAATTACCTCTTTGTAATAATATAATGAACTGTAAAAGTGAAATTTTCTAACGACAAATAGTTTTAAAGATATTTGATTTTTAAAATTCAATTTCTCGCCCAGCCAGCAAAACGCTTCATACAAAATTGTCCGTACTTATGACGTCACTCGTCAGTTGCAAGTAGTGCAAATGTATGGAGTGCAAAAGAATATCGCATTTATCTCAAGTCTACATTGCGTTTACACATAGTCCAGCAATATTTTATTTTATGAGGCATATTTTTTCAGAACAGTCTAACATATTATGCAGTATTGGGAGGAATCGACGACTTAGTCAAATAGCCAATTGATGAAGGGAAATATCGTTCTTGTAATTTTGATTCTTGCCATAGCACAATAGGCGATTTTATTACCCTACATCCAATTGTCCAAGTTAGGGGGTGTATTATATTCCCTACAAATCAGCAATGCATAAACCGTTTCGAAAGTTATTCAGCATCTTCCGGCCGCACGCCTCCAAAACATTATAAAATTATCAACTACTAATATAATAATTTACCCTGACTATAATATTTGACTAGATTCTATGAGATCGATTAGTAAATTTCAAATTCGGAAGCCATCCATTAGGACCACGAAAGGTATGAATAACTAATGTTGAAAGTTTTGAATCGAAAGAAAATTGCACATCCAAAACCTTATCGATTAGTCGGATCACAACATACAGCCTGAACAATCGAAGTAACATCTCTTCATCTTTGTTGAATCGAGAACTGATTCTGACTAATCCATGAACCAAAAGCCAGAGTGGAGAAACCGCAATATAACTGGCTGTTTCGCCGTCTTACAATGCGGTTTGAAGCAAACTACCATCCGGTCTAATTTCATTCTGTATATTACAATTCTAACCAGCAATGAACATTAAATAAAGATAGAACCCGGCAGACCTATCTAAGAATATGCACATAAACTTTGTAAGCTTTAGATTACATTTTTAATATACTATATTTTTCACCGCTTGCCTTATAAGCATAGGTAGGAATTAGGAGGTAGAGTTATTTTTGTACTTGCATCGAAATGTTGATATTAATGTGGGTCTGCTCGAGTTTCCTGACGGAGAACCTCGAGTGGCCAACAATATTATAAATAGATATTAAGTACAATCTTTTTCCATGCAATTTGTTTACTTATTGTATTTTAATATTATATTGATAGGTGAAGATCATAAAGCCATTTTAGACCTTATTAACTTATCAAAAAACGTTTTAAATGCATTTTTGAACAGTTGGGACCATGTTATGTTACAAAGAATTATAATATTTTATCAATTACTTAATCATGGTCTTTTTCTATTCTCTTATCTTTAATTTATTAATTTCGAGATTCGAGACACATCCACATTAAATGAAATCAGTGAACATAAATAAATAACCTAATTCCGCCCTATGCTTATAAGAGGAGTACACACCGTTGTGATAATACGTGGATAGAGATAGAGTGAGCAAAAGAGAGAGGGTAGATATTGTCATGTGCAATAACATTTTTACTTTTGAATAAACAATGGCATACCTTTATATGGTCCAATACCTACAACTAGTGTCTACGGGTGGGTTTCAGAACACCAAGATAAGTATGCATTTTGCCTTAAACATAATCATCTGATAATATAGGAGTGCATAGTGATGGAATGTTTAAAATTATGAAGAAAAGTGCTAAATAAATATTTTATGTAACGGCTAATTTTAATGTAGACAATTTAACTTCGAAGTGAGAATGAAAGGACCCCATGAGTTACTTTACTGAAAGGTAAAATATTTTTATATTTTCTCGCAAACTCGACAGGGGTACTTCGTAAATGAACGCCACAAGCCCATCATAGAGGAAGTTTAGGTGGCGCCAAGAGAGCCTCTCCTATCGGGTGAGTCTGCATCGTATAGACCGGGAGCTAACGATAGTGTCACTTCTGGCGGGGCTATTTCAAGGACAGCGCTTCACAAATTGATAGCATATCCAGTGTGGATGGAGCGGTGCCGTGTCGGGTGTTAACAATGGTCGGTAGCAACTCTATGGAATGCCGCCACCTTTTGCGAAGCAATGATGGGCGTCAAAAAAGCAGCGGAAAAGATACGGAAGAAATCTAGCTCTCCGATACTGCAGAAGTTGAATCGGGCAGGGAATGTCACAGAATTATCTTAGTTCTGCAGAGTGCAGGCTTGGGGGTGACGGATGGGTCTACCCATAGCCATCACAAGGGGCCCAACACATTTCATAAAAAAAAACTTTAATACATTTTAGATGATCCATCTTTATCAATATTAGCCGATACATATCATATAGATGGTGAATAAATAGCTTTGTATTTAATAAGTAGTAAAAAATTGTACTCGTAAAAATAAAATATTATTATATCTTTGGTCTCAAGATTTGGCAATAAAAATAAAACAGATTTTTTATAAGATAGATGTTTGCGCTTAACCCTAAAAAATGTAGCAAAGGTATCTGTATCTCTGTCTGCGTCAGAGAGACATTGGCGTAAGTAAGTAGGAGAATAGATATCATTTAAAAAAACTAGCATGAAATGTAGCTAAATAATAATAAAGTACATGCAAGTACTAACCTAACCTTGCGTTCTTAAATTCGAATATACCGAACTCTATAACAACTTTTAAAATAACATCCATTTTTGATGAGCTAAATTTTTAACATAGCTCATCAAATGTCTCAAGCAAGAAATTGTAGAAAAAAAGATGTTTTAAAAACGTGGTATTTTAAAAATTTCTCTTTATCATGTAGTTTAGTTCTAACCCGACTGCATAAGAAATGAGGATAATGTTGTCTAATACTATAATGTACTACATACTATTAGAGAATTCGACATTTCGAAGGCAGTTTGAATATACGATATATTTATTACAGGTACTTTTAACGCATTTAGCTATATTTTATGAAGGTGGAAACTTAATATTACTAATATACAATTAATATCCTACTAAATAATCTTCATTCAATAATCGTCAACAACCACTAAGCGCAAACGTTTCCATCACATAATTCTACGTATATAAATATTAAATCAGATCTTCGAATGATGTCATACTTTTAATACTACCAGATTATCATCACGACTGATTAACCTACTCACCTACGAGAATTAAAAAAATTAACGTCAAGCATTCATTAAAGAAGTGTTCATATGCGATAAATTAATTCTCATAGGTGGGTAGTTCAACAAAAATTTTACGAACTTTCGAGATTTCAAATTCGGAACGAACATTCTACTGAACTCGCGTTTGAATTCGGATCAAACGGGTTACCTACTTCTTCTTCTAATTCCTACGAGGGAATGCGTGAAATATGAAAGGACTTTCGGTCCCCAAATCTACTACGAACTACAAAAGAATCAAACTGATTTCCTGGTGGCGACGAGCGAGTACGCGTCGGGCCACAGTAGCTCGTAGTTGAGTGTTTGCTAGTTGTCGGGCTCTGGCGGTCACCTGACGCGGCCGGACGGCGAGCGCAGGTGCGAGCGTATGTAGCCGGTGCGGTAGTCCATGGCGTCGCGGTTACGGCCCGTGCCGTTGTTGCCGCGTTGGCGACTGCGGCTCCATCTGTCCCAATTTTACAACACTAATCAATAAATCTATACAATTATACAATTTAATGAAATAGAAAAGAATGCATTGTTTGATTTCATCTTAATTTTAATTAGCCATAGGCTCTTGGACTATGAAAAAAAAAAAACAAACGCCGTTTTTGAAACCACTTTTACCGTGTCAAATAAGAAGCTAGTTCTTATAACAGAAGACTATCTTTTCTGGCCATATGTTTCAAAAGAAGAACGTTTTCGAGCTTTGATTTAAAAACGGCGGAAGGTGTACAACAGAATTTTTAAATTTATCTTTCGAATAGTAATAGAGCAAGGAGTTCTGTAATGCATACCTCAAAAGCCTCATGATATAATCAGGCCAGTTATCAGGGAACATGACCAGAAAGAAGCCAACGCCGATTAGTATGAGACCAGCTAAGTTCATACCCTCAAACTGTACGCCATAAAACACCACGTCCAGAGCTAAAATGAAAGTTATTGTTCACAGTGATAGAATTGATTTTGGAAAAGAACATGTTTTAGTGAATTTAAAAAATAATAGAACTTTAAAAAAAGACGTATGTCCAAATTGCACTCACCTCCCGAAACAGGCACGGCAGTGATAAGAGCGAGTGAGACGAATATATTATAGGTTATAATGTTTCCAAACTGAAACACTAGGTGAAAAACTGTAACAATACAATAATTTATTTAAAATGATTAGCAAAATTCAAATACAGAACAATTATTTGTAAACAACGCAATTTTCGAAAAAAATCGGAAAAAATGAAACGCTCAAGTGAGACTTGAACTCACGACCTTTCCCTTAAAGACGGATATAGAGAAGATAAGGAAAATTTGAAATGAATCAGGTGTGGCTCAATAGCTCAGTGTTGAAAGAGCATTCCCCCTGTAAGGGAAAGGTCGTGACTTCAAGTCTCACTTGAGCGTTTCATTTTTTCCGATGTTTTTCGAACATTAATAAATAAATATTCAGTCCAACGCAATTTTGTTTATTTTTGTAAATCATTTTTTTTTTTTGGAAATCACTATTTGTTATACTTTTTTGTTAAGCTAAGTAATATAACTTACTGAGCAACGCGATGCTGGCGACCAGCAGATATATCCACGGCATACGGTGCGACGGTACCATCTCCCACCCCGTGAGGTAGAGGGCGAGGCACACCGGCCACAGCAGGGACGCGTTCACCACGCCCAAGATGGAGAAGAATAAGGCGCGCTGTCCGGAGTTTACGTCGCCCATCACTTTTCTGAATAATACCTGTTACATTGTAAGAATAGTTTAATATTTTGATTAGTTAGCTTTGCAAATGCGTAGAGATGTTGCGTCTTTAGCAGTATTCTACCGTCTCTCCCATGGTGAATGTTCTGATGAGCTCTTCCAATTAGTCCCACCCTCTCCTTTCCTACACAGGACAACACGTGCTGGGCTAAGATGCCATCCGTATACGGCGCAGAATATACCTGCTGGAACCAAGCGTTTCAGTTACTCATTCCTATGCATACATACATATTTCCGAGACTTTGCCTTTAGCTTACCATCAGGCGAGGTGAAGTCAAATTGACGTGTCCTATATATAAAAAAATAGTTCCATCCACAGTTTTGAATAGTTCCACAACTTTGAACACTTCCACAGTTTTGAACACTTCCCCAATTACTTGCAGCATAAATGTACAATTCCCATATTATAAGTAAAATTTTTTAGATAAGCGGAATTTGCATTTTTAACTTTTTATATTATCACAAGATGCGCTTCGATTCTGTACTGGTTTGAATTGATCCAAAAGTTATTGTAGTTTAACAAACCTTGAATATCGCAAATCCGGCGGCGGCAAAAGCAGCCAGTACTACCCCGCCAAGTGTGGAGCTCTTTGTTATACCATCCATGTACGCCAGGAGGGCTATACCCGTATCGCACATTATAGTCGCTACGATCTAAAACATAAGGTCGCATTTAGAAAACCTCGCCAACAGCACACAATTTGTAACGTGTCTTCTCAAAACATTATTGTAATTAACTAGTACAACGTGTATATGCTTATGGCCGCTCCAGACTCTCCGCGAGGCTATCGCCTCCCCTCACCTGACCTCACTGTCGCTCCACTTCGTATCGGTTTATCAAACGCGAGTCAAAGGTCGCAGGGTAGTAGATGTAACGGGCAGCTGAATAATCCGAGCGTGGATGGTTAGCTCTCCTGCCGCCTCCACAAACCAAGACTCGTGCGGAGGCGCCTCGCGAGAGTCTGGAGCCGCCATTAAAGTAAAGATGGAAATCTAAAAGTCTACTCACCCTGACACCAACGAATTGTTCGTGCAATATCACCCACGACAGAAGGTATACGCAAGACACGTTTGTGGCGAACAATGCGAGCACATCGGTTGAGAGTAGTATCTTCAGTGAATAGATGTACATATACATGGTGACTACCCACAGGAGGCAAAACAGACCGCAGCGGCTTATGAACCTTGCTGCAAAAGAACAGATCATTGGACCTCGGGACAGGACCTGTATCTTGGATACAGACACATGAATATTAATAGAATACAACGGCCATGTGAGCGGGAAACGCATGCCAACTTTTAAGACAATTCCTGTCCTATGAGACAGGAACTTTCAAACGCTTACTCAGTACTTTTAAGACTAGCTTGTAATAACATCGGTAAAATAAACTCAATATGCCATTTTATGCTATTTCATTTTTTTTTTCATTTAAAAATAGAGGCATTTCTTATCTCTCGTGATTATTATTAACAGTGAAAAAGTCGGCACGCGTGACTTGCAGGTGAACTTATACATGAGGCTTATGGACGTTCTATCCTAATTATATTTCTGTGTCTTGGACCTAAAATTTGCTCTATACGCGCAGTGCCTACAAGTTTCTTGGGTGTTTTTTGAGGACAGCACGGAGTGCTACGGCGGTGGACGAGCTCAAATTCACCAAGCATAGATTATTACAAAACAAAATGTGCGCGCCAGGTCCGCCGTTGTCACCCAACTTAGGTCCAAGGTATGTAATCATCATCATCCACATAGCTATTGCTCACTTGTGTCTGAAGATTACACTTGAGGCTTATTGCTTTTCATTGAAATGTCGGCTTTTCCGGAAGAGAATGCTCTCGCAATCCTGAGAGAAAGATTGCGCCAGAGCGCCTTGTCCGTTCGAAGCAGGTTTGTACTTTAAATAGCAGGTGAGGTTGGTTAAGCCAACCTCACCTGCTATCGATAAGATGCGATCCAAAGGTGTCGATAGAGTTCACCCATGAAATCTTAGGAGGGTACACAGCGAAGGCTGCTTCGGTGCACTACATTTACGCAGCAAGAAGCATTTTTCATAAACGTTTTATTGGAAAATTACCGCATTGCGAATGCTGAATCCAAGGATGGTTTTTATTTTGACCCAGTTTAATACGAAACTATTTCTAGACGAACATGTTCAGTTGAATAGCAGATCACGATCACCCGCATTATGCATGATGCAGCTGATAAATATTTAAAGTTATGGATTTTAATAATGCAAGAGTTGAGATCTCACGTCACGTTTTTTTTGTATTCGATTGCACGTCATACTCGCGGCCGGCTGCCTCTGAAAACAAGCGCTGTCCGCCTGCACTACCACGCAGACAGCATTTACGCGAAGAGGCGACCGTTATTCTGCACGTGACGTGTTTTTTTTTTCTTTTCTTCTATGTACATTTTTATGTTGTTGTCACTTTATGTGCCGAATAAAAATATTGTCTTTCTTTCTTTCTAATCTGTATTTTTTGTGATTCTACGGCTCTCTTCATTTATAGTGTTTATGTAGATCTATGTTTTTTCAGGTGGAATCTTACAAAATGGTTCATGCTAAATAAACAGACAAAAAATTTGAAAACTACATTTTCGGCATCGCGGTCTCGCTCGCGTTTTTTTTAAATATTCAATGTACAGTTTTTTCGTTTCGTTCGTCAATATTGTGCAAAAAATATGTACGTACAATTTGCACGAAACAGTACAAAGTGTGGGCAACCACACTTCATGATGAGTTAATCTTTTGTGCCCTTATATGCTAAGAATATAGCCCAAAATATTCACTACGAAAAATTCACTAGGAAGAAGGAAACACATGAGCTGGTAGGGAGTTCCATCCCTGCCAGCTCACATGTAACGCTCACGTGAAAATGCATCTGATGAGGCCGTCAAGATGAGTGCCACCATTGTTAGCATGGTACATGTTTATACATGTTGATGGTGACCCTCTTTCCGAGACTGCCTGTAGCTTACCATCAGGCGACTTTAAAGTCAAATTGATGTGTCCTTTTATAAAAAAAAAAACTATGAAATTAATCTCTATTACTGAATAACTAGAATTTAAAATGCTTACCAAAAGTAAATCCCTTCTCTTTGAAGTCACTAAAAGCATCAAACACAATGTCATTGGCAGATTTACACTTGTTGTGTATGAGCATTACTATCAAGTACAGCGGGTAGAACAGTATTAGCCCGTTGGTGCAAAACCATGCTGTGAAGAACGGTGCATTATATAGATGCTGTAAAAAAATGATATGATAATGAATCTTGTTTTCAGTGTTATATCTCCATTATACATTATCATAAGCTTATCTCTTCTCTCTCTAAACTATCTCTTGCACTTATGGTAATCTTACAAATAATTACATACTAAGAAAAAAATAATTACAGGAAAATGTATCTTGGAACTTGAAATCCCAGGAGCCACAGTGGTATAAAAAAAAGTTAAATGGTCAATGCTGCAGTCAATTACAAGGTCCATTAAAAACAAATAATAAATAATAATAAAAACTCTAATTTCATAAATTAAAAAAATGTCACATAGGTACTCCTATCTGAAATAAATCTATAATATAAAAATGAATTGCTAAATGTGTTGGTAAGCGCATAACTCAACAACACCTGGACCAATTTGGCCAACTCTTTTTTTTTAAATGTTTGTTGAAGTTCAAGGATGGTTTTAATGGCGAAAAAATTTGAATAATTGCCGGAAACCAACATCCACGTGGGCAAAAGCTAGTTAGCGAAAGGTAGACAAATATTGTTTTAACTAATGAAATTCATTCTTACATGTGTGTGCATTCTTGATGTATAATTATTGACAATCAAAGACGACTCAGTGCTGAAAACTAAACCATTCAATGTTGGAGGGTACTCCTCCAAGTACATGTGCTTTATGCAGTGCGTAGATGTCACCAGACTGACTATGAGTACTAACATCACACAAATCCCATAATAGATCTGAAACACAAGACTTTCATAAGAAATCAAAATGTAGGATTAGTTTTTTCTAATGTCATGTCTTCAATAAAATTAATACTTGTCTTTAAAAATCAGCTTTATCCAGCAAGTTTATTATCCCTATCCATACCAATATTATAAATGCGAAAGTAGCTCTGTCTGTCTGTCTGCATGTTACACTTTCATGCCTAAACCACTGAACCGATTTTGGGCAAATTTGGTATACCTGGATTTTTTTGAATTGGATTAGACCCTGAGAAAGGACATAGGCTATGTTTGGTCGCGATAACCGACAACCACGCGGGCGGAGCCGCGGGCAAAAGCTAGTTATGCTATAAGTGTAGGTAATTGTTAATTTTATTGTATGTAATAAAGGCATACTTTTTTACCTTTTTAGCAAATTTTGAGCAACAAGATCTAGGGCATTTTTTATCTCGCAGCTGGCGCTCCTCATCTTGGCTACTAGCAGCAGACTCACTGTAGGCCTGCTGTAACGACGGCTGGGTAGTCAGCGGTGGTGCTGAACATACAGAAGCCTGTGGCGTGAGTGGAGCCCGAGGGCTTAGTGGCGTTTGTGGAGGCCCATTCGGACGGTCTCTATCACCATCACCAACTCGATCGCTTTCGACGTCCACAACTTCTTCACTTGTTATAATCACTGATGGAGCGCGGACTCTCTTCGGGTTGAAAATAGTTGGCAAATCACCGGCTCGTGCCATTTTGCTTATCTTACTCCTTAAACATCCTTAGACTGAGGCACAACCATTATACATCTATAAAATATCATTTCACTGTTATTCTTACGTGATTATTGACTTATTTTCTCCATATATGGGTCGATTCTTGATATCTAGACAACTCAGTTCAAACGTTTCACACGCATTTTACTAATAATTAGCTTTTCATTCAAAACATTGCACGTAATACTACACAATTTTCTTAAAACAAATATTTTCATTTTCATATCATCCTAATTTTTGTTTTCAGTTTCAGAGATCTTTTGAGTTTTGCTTTTGATTGAAAATTTAACGATTATTTTGGCAACACCTTTATTTTTGCTAATTTTTTGTCTTAGTAACATTTACTGGCCGAAACGAACTCGCACACAGTCGCACAGTTTATAAAACATCATTGCTCACAGCGTTATTTTTTATGGTAACAATTTTCGGCTGTCAGAACGTGTAAGCATTTGTGATTTGGGCCCCTATTGGTTACATAAAATGTTAGCCCAATGCCGATTGGTGCACATGCACTACTAGATAGTTGCCATATTGAACGTCACCATAGATTACAATTAAGTTTAATTGAAGACTTTCTTTCTTGATTTTAATAAACATTTTTCACGGTTACTCACCAAAAATACTTTAAGATACTACACATTCATATTCAACATTTATCAAAAATCTTAGTTTTGAATTTATTAAAAAAACTATGACTGCACTGCTGGCTTATGGTCTCCCATAATCAGTGTTTATAACGGTTTATAATGATGTTAAAAAATAGAATCGTTTTCTAACAATGTTTCTGAAATGTTTCAGACAGCCAAATCTATTCATCTTTTCGGATAAATTGGGATAAAAAGGTAGAATCTCGGCAGTTGGCGTGTTTCTTTTGTCTAAAAAGTTGAGAAAATAGTCTATGAATGTAGTTTTACATTTTTGATGGTAGATGGCGTCTCATAAAAGTTCAGAATTACATCGCCAGAGGGAGATAATTGGTTAGCCTACTTGAAGCATCCGGGAACCTCGCCATAGTAGTAGACATGGCGGGTATCAACCTGGCTAAATGACGAAATAAATTTTGTTTGCTAATATAAGATCGTGTTAATTTCGTAGAAAAAGTGTTGATACTAAAAGACTAATTAAGTTATATTGGATTAGGACAAAGATGCAGAATGTTGGACAGTCTGAAAACCGAAATATCGATAAGGTGAATGTGCAACTTGATGTGGTAAAATCGTCCACTCCTCAAAGTTCGGCTTCGAGTCCGGCCAAATCTGAAACCGAAACGTATTCAGGAGCGCCTGCCAAATACATGACGGACTCTTCGGAAAGCGAGGATGACTCTGTGTCCGAGGTAAAACGTGTTTTGTTTTCGGAAGAGGCGGTGGCAGTGAGGGAATGTGATTATCTGTACCGCTCTAAATACTGCAAGGGACATCTTGTACATGTCTGCTCTAACCGTACAGTTTCTTCTATGACCGAAAATACTCTTCTTTCAGCAATAAGCGCTTGAAATCGTGCGCAGCACGCTGAAACGGACTAATCTATTTTACACCCCCTATACACTACTCGCGAAGTTGAACGAAGTTAGGCGAATACGATAGTGTGGAGATGCACTTCGGCTTACCTCGTCAAACTTTACCTCGCCTCGGGCGACTTCCATTTGTTGTCGGTTTTTGCGCCCGAGTCAAAGGGCCCGAAGTTGCACGAAGTGCTTTCACGAAGTACCTCTCTACACTACTCGGTTGACTTCAGTACTCATTAGTTATAATTATTGCGTGTGACACATATTGTGTTTATTATGAACAAAATACAGTCGTCACAGGAGGAAAATATGTTGTTCCTCGAAACTGTATAAGCAGATCCTATTATTTGGGACCCCAATATCATTAATGTCATAAGGACGAACGTGCGCAGGCTTTCGGCACCTTAGAGCGAATGAGCTCCTCGCGAAGTTGAACGAGTGTGTGGTGTCGCACTTCGGACTGCAGGCAAAGTTTCTCGAGTACTTCGCCGAGGAACTTCGCGAGTAGTGTATACGAGGCATTACATTCTGAATAGAGTACGTCGCTTGCCAAATATTCCGTAAAACGTCAGAAAGTCATAAGTACATACGTACTACTGAGTAATGCATGAAATTATTTATGCCAGCCGCTCCTAGACAGTATTCAATTGATTCTTTGTAATTCTACGATGTAAAAGGGCTTATCTGTCGTAAGATAGTTTTCATTGTCTATTTGTGTTTTGGATATGGATTGATGTACGGTGGCCATGTTTCTCTGATCACATGCATTCAGTCAATGTAAATCTCTGAATATTGGATTTTCATGACGTTATTTTACTTCGGATGTGCGAATTATATAATTTTCTATTAGATTCGTCACCAATGTTGTCGATGATTGAATGTTTTGTGTCGTCATAGATGGTCAAGCCGTGCAAAACGTCTAGGGATATTCGCGCAAAATCTAGGGTTACTGGCGAATTGCAAGGACCATTGAGTCATGTTTAACTGTAAATTCGTTCTTATGCACCACATTGTCAGTACATCTCACATGTTTCTCATTGGTGTTATAGATCTTGCTGGCTTGTTTGTGCCTTAGCAGGCCAGACCTGTTGGTAAGTCGAAGACAACATTACTGAGTGCCCAGAGCTTTACCAACAACTATAGCTGTTGCAGTTTGAGTGACTCTTACCATTAACCTGCATAATGTGTGTGCCATGGACAGTTACCACATCTTTGTTTTCTTTATGTTGAATGGTCCTTGTGATTCTAACACTATATTTCAGTTTCAATATCCCTATTTGTGTTAATATTACTAATCTTAATCCTATGTGTGGGCAGTGATGACCTAAAGTTATTGATAAAAAAGAATAATAATGATAACTAACCTCCTAAAAGCTCGCTTTTGGTGTTTAACAAGCGTTAACTACCAGTGCATCATAACAACTGCCATGCCAAGTTAACCTCTAAATCATATGATTAAGCAATGAAATAAACAATATTGATAAGTTCTTAATAACAACAACAATTATGAATGTAAGCATTTTATTTATTATATCTAAGCCCAATCTTCAAAAATAAGTAAATAGTTAATGTTTATTAGTAATAGAATTACCATACTCTTCCTCTCAAGTTTGTTTTTTAAAATAATTTTCAAGTATCCTTATTAATGATTTAAAGATAGATTACAGCTATTTGTTATTTGTGTAACAGGCGGAGATGGAAGAAGAAGGTGGTGGTGCAGAGCCATCCAAATTCCTCCTGACGCACGAGGATGCAGATAGGACAGTGGACCCAGAGATGCAGGCTCGACTTGAAGCTTTGCTTGAAGCGGCTGGTCAGTAATTCAATTCTATTCTAAATTTATAACAACCAAATCTAGGTAGACCATAAACTAGGGTCTCGTTGTGTCAATCAATCAATCAGCCTATCGCAGCCCACTGCTGGACATAGGCCTCTTCCAATGTTGGAAGTCTTTGGCCTTCTGTTTCCACACTGGCCAGATTGGTTGGTTAAAGTACTTTGTGTAGTAATGTGTCAATATAATAATTATCGTCATTTTATTCAGAAGTGAAAATACTATTCCTGTCATTCATGTTTACCTTGCTTGCCTGTTGCTTAAAAAAAACATATTTAATATTGGACAAAGTAACCCCAGTTTATGGTAATAAGTTTACCTTCTTCATGTTGATTTTGACTGTATGGTCTACTAATTAGGTGCTAAAGTTGTGAATAGGATTGACCAACATAATACAGAGCAATTACTACAAATATTTTGCGTCATTACTGTAACCTACTTATGATATTCAAACTGAATATGCAGAAATCATCTGAGATGTATGATCGGGTGTCATATTTAGATTCCTTTGCCTTATAAAGAAATTTAAGAATCAAATGTCTTACTGAATAGGGTGTGTTACTTACTACCATTAGAATATGATATGGAATATTTAAATTCAAAAAGATATTATTTAACATATTCAATTGCTTGACAAAAAGACATTTTCAATTGCTATTTTAATAATAGGTACATTGATATGTGGTACTCCAATTTTGACTTTAATCATTATATCGTCGTTGTCAAATCAAAATCTGCTATGTCCACTCTCTTCACTTAGCAGATTATATTTGACAATAATTCTAGCTGCTCCACATAGCATATTTGAATAAGTTGTCATAGTGCGTTGTATAGTACTTATATGCACATAGCCTTTCATGCAATAGATTGGTTCAATTACCAGTCGCAATTGTCAAAATTCAGACGCAATTCTCAACATGTTAAAATTATAAAAAATGCACATAGCAGATTTTGGTTTGACAACGACGATATATTACATATTTTGTAAGTAAACAACAAACAATGATTAATAATATTTCATTTATTATCTTTATTATATTATATAATATCTAATATCTTATTTAAACACTGTTTTGTGGAAAATAAGAACACAAATAAAATACCTCTCCGTACTCGGCAGCTCTTAGTACCACTTCAGATTGTTAGGTTTGTGTTAGCAGATTAGTAAGTAGCTTAAACGATTATTATATAAGATTAAGTTTGTGTTGCTGAGTATTTAATTGTCATTATAAATATTTTCGTTCAGTACATGGTTTTAAAAAGTACAAGTTTAATTGTCCTATATGGCATAATTTTGCAATTATGAGATCCCACATCTGTTCTATGACAAAAACTTCACTTATCTAAAAGCTCCAATGTCTACCAGTTTTTAAAATATCTGTTTCTCAAAATGACACTTGCTGTAACATTTACAACCAATTCGCGAATGTGTTGCAGTCATTCACGCTTATCACCAGATAGGCATTATACATGTGCTTCTAAAAAAACTGATGCCAATTTAAAACAAAAAATGTCGAGTATGTTGCAGTCGCTATCCAGTTTTAAAAATAAAGTATTAAATTGGACACAGTCTATGAATAAAAATTTAATGTTTTGAATCTCACCTATGAATATATACATAATTGGTGATCTCACTTGAACTCTAAGATAAACAATAACTGTACAAGAATCAGTTATACAGCAACTTTAAATGTGAAATATATTATCATATTTGGTACAAAAATACTAAAAGGATTTACATTTTAATAGGACCTTTTGTGTAAATGTTCCATAATATTTCAATTATTATCTTGGTGTATGGCCTGGTTGCATAAAAGGTCTTCATTGTGAGAGTCCAAGGTCCACTATATTTTTTTTTAATATAGTGTTCATTCAATATATCAATTATCATGATCTCATAAATATTCCATTGGTAAATTGTCTATTTAAATATCTCACAAACTGTCTTCTAAGTGGTCAATTTACATCCTCAAGGAAGCTGTTAACATGCAATTTGACCCTTATTTAACTGGCACTCATCTGGTCATCATTCTCTTCTTAAGTTAAGCAGCAGTTGATTAGATCATAGCCATAGATACTCCTACCAGCTGACACACTACAACTGAGAATGTGTTATTAACTGTAAGGACCAGTTTACTACCTTTCATACACTGTCGTGCGGAAATCCCCTCGGATACCTCCCCCGCTGGAGCCGGGAGGGGAGGTCTGTCGGTAACCGACTAAAACCGCACCCCGACTAAGGGTCGTGGTACTAGGCTGAAGGTGAGGTTGTTTTCGACCTACCTCGCACCCCGGCTGACCCATCATACATTATCTCAGTGTGCATGGTGTTACTTCTGGCATCACTGATGTTGCTAGCATTCTTAATCAAAAAGGTCATTGCACTCATTTACCATCTGATGTATTTGTTTGCTACCTTAGTAGTATGAATGGTGATAAAGGTATATCAAAAACGCCAGTAATTTTTTAGTATACTGTAGACTACATGCCTTCATTAAAATAAAAATATAATATGTACCATGGTACACATTAGTATGTACCATGGTATATTTTTAGTCATGGCTTTTTCAATCAATGGTTCGAAGATAAATAATAATTGCATGATATAGTGACTTACAGACAGTATTTCTGAGTGTAAATGACTGTTTATCCCACTATATAAAAGACGGCTAGACTTTCGTCAGATAAACCAAATTTTCAATTAAATACCAGACTCAATCTGAAAATATTAATTTTTTCGCAAGTATTTTATGGATTCAATTATTATCGTATGGAATGGTGCCTTGCAGATAGTATATCTGAATCTGAATGAAGAATAATCCCATTCGTAATGTGAAGACTGCAAGACTGTTTACCTCTGATAAACCAAATTTTGTTAAGAAAAACCAAACACTCTCTCTGAAATAGCTAAATTTTCTGTTAGTACCAGGGAATCAGTTGCTGCGTGGAGCTCGATTTGCAGATAGTATTTATGATACTGTGTGATGGCTTAACGACACACAACAGCAAGCACACAAAAACTGCCAAGAAAAAATGCTTCTAGACAAGAAATGTCAAAAAGCATTTACTGCGTATGTAGGGCAATTTGCTGTGTCCTTGCTGATTTAAGCTTACGCACCATTTTTTCACCTCTAAAATTATTCCATACAACACTGGGATACTTTCAATACGATTTGAACTTTGCCCAGATAATCCCACTCGTTGTGGTTGAAGTGCCAACCTTTTTCATTAAAATTAATACCAAATTTTCGTGCTGTCCCAATTATAGTCTGAATTTATTGTTCCTCATACAATCAGAGTTGACTGAACTTTACACGTTAGTATAGCAGTATGTAAACAAACAAATACGTCACAAAATTGTATCAGTTCGTCGTAGCATGCAATACATAAATAATGTCCTAATTGAAATTTATCTATTTCAAATGGTACTATTGTATTGATCTAGAATTTCATTCGATAGCCCATTCGAAAAGTTTTTTCATAAATATAGGTATCAATCCAACATATAAAATAAAGTTTTTTATTGTCCATTTATCTCAGACTAAGTACAGTAACTTTAAAAGATATTATAATATCCCTATAATAAGCCCCATATAACAAGTCCCTTCGCAAATCCCTATAATAATACGGACTCTCTGCTCACTTCGAGTCCGTACTATTAGAGTATGTGGAAGACGCTAGTTCCGCCGTCTTACTGCTATTATACATGAGAACTAAGGGAGAATTGATGTCTATTAAGACTGGTCTGATTTGAATATTTGACACTATATTATTATGGTCTGAATTAGCACATAGCTTGCTTTTCATCTCGAGAAATAGTTACTGTGGGTCGCGGGATTAGTTCTCCACGTGAGCGAAGTCACGGGCTGCAGCTAGTATCTTGTACAAGCTAGCATCTATTTACATAATATCTTAGGTAGCTGTGCGATTGCAGTTCGATAGAAAATCTGTGACCCAGAAGACTTTCGAACGATTAACTAAAAGGTTATTTTGTTATCATATCAAAAGCAAAATGTGAATTACTAAGAAACTGGTTCACAACTATTATATTAAAGATAAATATTTATTGATTTATTTTTATAAAGTAAACAGTATATAAATATGTAATTAACTCTTCCTCGTGTGTTGATTTGCATAATTTTAAGATAACATACTTGGTTACATATCTACCGTATCAAGTTACTATCTTTTTTAAACTACTTAGGTTGTAGCACTGCATATTTTTGTCAGTTGCGGCGAGCGTCGGTAACTCAGTGGTTTAAGTGGCCTTCGGATCGAGAGGTTCCAGGTTCGAAGCCTGAAAAATACACTATTGGCGTGATCACACACCTTTTCATATTTTTTTATCTCCACGTCTGCATATTTCCGAGTTTTGTGTCTGTTACGTCTGGCTTGTTCCTTGCGTCTCTTATTTTTTCGTGCGGAATTCCCCACGGGTATCCTACCGACCAAAGGAGGCGGTTATGTTGGACTCGAATGAACTTAAACCGAACGCCGTCTCGAGTCTTCAGACTTCAGGTCTAGGCCTAATGCATTTTCCTCGCACCTTGCTTCCCCTGGTTTTACATTTTTACCGCCCCAATCCTCTTTTTGAAGTACACAAGTATTACAAAAATACTATCTTTCATAGGCCAGACTTATCTTCAGGTAGAGCTGTTTGCTACCTTTGTATCACATGATCTGTTTGGGATTATGTCGACCCTGCATAATGCATTTAGATCATGGTCAAAGAACTTGGTACATGATCTTTTTAACTGACCCTAATTGGCGTTTAGTTTCATGACAGTAAATATAACTTATAGCACGATTCATATATCTTGGATCTAAAATGTACTCGCAATGTGCTCTATACGCGCAATACACGTTTCTTTGATGTATTTTGAAGATAGCATGAGGTGCTACTGCAGTGGACGAGCTCAAATTCACCAAGTATACATTATTACAAAACAATCAGCGCGCGCCAGGGCCTTTTAGCAAGGCGAACCGGACGTCGGAGGTCGCAGAACGACCTCCGTCCTCCATGAGCGCTGGCCTGGGGGTGACCAGTGGAGCCGCCTGTCACCCTAGCAGAAGCAGGCCGCGGCGGCGGCGCCAAGTGCGCCTTCCCGTAACCGGGGCTAGATGGGGACCCTGTGGTCCCCACAACCCGAAGGGGGCCATCTCGAAAGAGATGGTCCTAGGTCTGCCGGGGTGCGAGAGATATGCTTTTGGCAATCTCACCTCCGGCAACCAAGGACCCAAGACGGCGTGCGTTTTAGTCGGTTCGAGTCCGACATAACCACCTGCACCGGCTCCGTGGGGGTGGTATCCGTGGGGATTTACAGCACGATAAAAAAAGGGCCTTTTATATTTCGCGATTTAGGTCTATATGGTTCGATCTATACTAGCTGTGGCCCTCTGTTCTATCTGCGTAAACACCTTTCTGTATTATTCTTTTTTTTTTCTCTATGAAGAATAAAAAATTTAAAAAGAAAACATTGAAACTTCTCAAGTGTCTTGACCAAGGGAATCAGGAATACATTTTAATATAAATAGATTTTAAGTTATATATTTTTATACTCCCGATTTTTCTCAAGAGGGTACGCAGAAGTTTATCACTTATTAGTTAGAAATTTCTAAAGTAACACCCAATAACACTGGGGCATCGAACCCAGAACCTAACGATCGCACGCAAACGTGTCTTTATTCTTTCAATAAATACATACTATGTTTTGTATTCACTGCGACTACTAGCGTTCAGGAATCTAAAGAATCTATTGAAATCTTTATGTTTAACTAACTTTACTAGGAAATTATTTTCCTTAACCCTCAGTTTACCCGGTGAAATTATATATGTACTGCAATTAACCTCATTGAGTCCATTGGACTCCTCCATACAAATCATCAATTTTACTCAAAATAAAAGAAAATCTTGTATTACAAAGTAATTTAATGTGTTTAACAACATATTTCTTACTATTTTACGTATCAAATTGTAATCAATCATGTATGTATCTTATATTTTTCTTGTACATACTTAATCACTAGAAAATATCTATAAAAAAATAAATGCCAACTTCTGGCTTCGAACTGAAACAAAATCCGAACATAAACATAGTTTTTTTCTACTAAATTAACACAATAATATCTTAAACAATCGTTAACAAAAATAAAAATGGTTCATGTTCATAATAAAATAAGAAACCTGCAACGCCTCATCTTTGGCTTTATCTATACACTTCACGCAAAGCTTTTTAGTGCAACCTAAACATACTGGCCTCAAACAACTATGACACAGATGCACAGTCTTCCCTTAGACGGCTAGGCAATATTATCTTTAGTCTCAGGGCAATTTATTTTCAGTTTCCAGTTACATGTTAGCTAAGGGCATCTAAGTTATTACTGATAGTGCGTAGTTCTCGTAGTAGCATCATCGGAATCCTCTTTATCGTCCTGGAGCCAGTCGGTTACTATTGATCACCACCCTGTTGCATTATATTAACTGATCTCCTATTCGACGCCATATTGTTAATCTAAAATTAAATAAATTACATGAAAACACGAAAAATAACAAAACAATGATTTTACAAATTTTGTTACACAAATACCCTGTTTGAGTCCAATGGACGCATGACAAGCGGCTACTTACCTCTACATGCTGCGCAGGCGAACGTCCTCCTCACCCTGAAGCCGATGCGCTACTGAATGAAGGTACACGGGCGCGCGAAGTTTAATTCGCGGTAATTAAGTTTTTAAGCATGATTGAAACTTTGTGCGGAGTCCAATGGACCTAACAGGTAAATTAAGGGTTAAACGACATACCGATAGAGTAGTTGTCTGTCAAGTCAGGTTGCTTTTTATTGAACGTCAAAACGGTACAGTTACCGGCATATGTCTTGACCACAGCCACGTCACAAAATGTGCACTATCTATATGCGCAGTAAGCGTTTTTTTGGGTGTCTTTGAGGATAGCTCAAGGTGCTACAGAGGTAGTGGAACTCAAATCCACGAATCATGTATGTATATCAAACCAAACCGTGCACGCCTGGACCTCGTATCTTTCGCGACTTGGGGTCAATGGCCTAATCAGGTTATTAAATGTTATGGCTGAATATTATTCAGGCCTTCCATTGTAAGGCGCCGTTTAGTTAACATCCTAGGCAGTTATTTGAACGGCTGATTAAGTTAGTTGCCGTCGAATATGTGGTGTTTAGAAAAAAAAATAGAAATACCAGTAAAACTGACTTTATTTTATACTAGCCTTTGCCCAAGACTCCGCCCACGTGGATCGATTATCGGGACCACACATAGTCTATTGTCCTTTCTTATAGTCTAATCTACCCCTTTACCAAATTTCATCAAAATCGGTTCAGTGGTTTAGTTGTGAAAGCTTAACAGACAAAGTTACTTTCGCATCTATAATTAGTATGAACTATTTAATGAAATTTAGCCAAACAAACAGTTTCGTTTTTACAACTACATAAGTATGTGTATTGGTATCTATTGTTTCGGACATGTAGATGGTAGACGGTAGAAGATTGACGCAACAGATTTATGAAGCGAGGGTGAATGGGCAGGCCGACAAGGGGCAGCCTAGGATATGTGTGTCAATAAGAGCGAGGCCATGTTGAGGAAAGGCCAGGTAAAGAGTATTTGCAACCAGCGAACGTGTATAGAAAGAAAATACATTTATTTATGACACACACATACATATTACATGTCAACAGTAAACTGGATATTATTACTGTGCGAGTCACAAATGGGTCACCATCTCAGCATTAATGCTGCACATCACATGCCAAAGACATGTGATGTGAAGCGCTGGTAAGGAAGTATACAATACTTATAACGGGAATTAACGCGATCATGGTATAGGTACATAACCTTTGATTTGCCTGACGTTTTGACTAGGTTACACCGGCCGTGGTCACTGGCTGTATATGGAACGCGATAGTTTAAAAGTTAGTATTATAAAAGAAGCTATGTTAGAATCAAAGCAAGAGGAAACACGTGGTCTCTCCCTAACCGAATGGGTGGCTATGTATAAAAACTACCAAATTCATAAGTAAGACTTGCATATAAGGAAGCTAGACCGCAAATTTAGCAATATAATAGTATTTACATCGTCAAAAGTAGGTACATGTGTTATATTGTTGACACACGCGTGACGTTCTCCCCAGCAGACGTCTAGAAATTGTCGTATTTAACGCCATGCCTCGTAGTTGTAATACATACATACATACATATAATCATGCCTTTGTCCCCGGAGGGTTAGGCAGAGGTAAATTAAATCCCACATTTCATCAATAATTGTAGTCGGTCCCACGTATTAAGGGGTGAGCCTATTGCCATATTCCGGGCACTATTGTTGACTCGAGTCTGTTTGTTTGTGTGTTTTCTGTGATACGCATTCCTGTCAAGATTGCTACTTGAAATACTTGGATGTCACAGCTTTTCAATTACTGTCTACCTAAACCAAGGTTAGATCAATTCAGCTGACGTATTCGTCACTTAAACTTTATTGATTAAATTTGATGCCTTAACATTTGTATGTTTTGGTAAAATCCTTCAAATAAAATATATGGCCCATTCACAGGATTCCGCAAACATCTTTGCGACCGAATTCCACGGTATAGATTCAGCAAGGTATGCACCCACCCGCAAATACCGGGATTGAAAATATCTTACCGGATAGCATTCTTTAGTTCCATGTAAAGTAGGATCGTCCACGGAACACATTTCTAGACTCAGGTCTGAACTAAGAATCTCCTGCCAAATTAAACGAATAATTTCCAGACAATCTATGCACAGGATGCAATATCGGCTGGCCCTCGATACTTTTTCCACATAAGACGGAAACAAGTGTTTTTTTTAAAGAGTACTAAAGGCATGTTTCGACAAGGAAAAGAGGTGCCGAACCGTTTGATCTTGATGGAATTATTTACACCTGAAGTAATGATATCAGCCTTACACATATTGTTCTGTATAGATAAAGAGATGGTGGGATTAATCGGACAAGCTCGTTGGAAGAAACCATGGTGGAGACAGTATAATGCCAACCTACCGAAGGGGCAACGTCTTTACACAACTGCAAAGGCTCTCAGAGTGTTAATGACCTCAGGACTCCCAATAATACCGACAGCACGCGCGCCGCTGCAATATGCCGGCGAATAGAGAATGTTCTCGTTTTGAAGCCGTTCAAAAAGTTTTAGAATAACGCTGTAGTATACATTCACCTAACAATAGCTAACTTATTAATATTAACTTATTGAACCTGATTATAATATTAAATTTAACATTACTTTGTGTATTGTTGGAACTAAACTGCGTATCAATTCTTCAGAGGTCGAGCTCAAGGCTTTTATTAAGAGGTACACTGATCCAAGCAGCTATTAAACTATAGATGGAGGTCGAATCGCCCGTATGCCGAGCCATGTAATGCCCGGAACTCTATTACTGGAAAGAATTTAACACTAGCTTCCTTACATTGAATACAATTTTCTTTATCGTGTGGAAACCTTCGGGTACCACAATGAGCAAACCTGTTATCTCAATAGTCCCCGACACCAAATGAATTGTTGGAAGTGGAGGTTTGTCCGTAAATGGCCAGCAGATCTTAGCCACAATTGCTGGTGACTGTCCTTTTAGGACTTGTCGGGATTGCGAATTGACCTGATAGTGTGTTAGATCACAAAATTTTGACGTTTTTGCACGAATTCGCAGACAAACGAACCGTCGTCAGTCCGCTCAGGTCCGGTGATAAACTGAGTTTGTAAATAAACTTCACCTTCCCACGTCTTTCAAGCGTATTGCGTTCAAAATATTCACCACATATTGCGTGCTTTAAAAAATCTTTTTGATTATCTTAACATAGGAAATTTTACAATAATTTTAAACACGACTATGATGGATGACTCACCGTCGTTCATCAAGTTTCTTGTCTCGTGTACTTTGGCCTTCTTTCTCTACCGTTATCAAACAGAATTTCAAAATGGCAAGAAATTAATCGATTCCAATTAAGTGAATCCAGTCTTCAGTTAAATAAGTGATGATAAGTTAATTTATTGAAATATTTTTTTAGTAGAATCAACTCAATAGAAAACACGTTCTTGTATCACACTCAACGCTCCACATACAGTTGATATTTGCATGAATTTGTTTTGTACACGATTTCCACTATTGCGTCTCGCATCGTGCTGGTAGACTTGACGTTCGAAATGTGCAACGTCACTTCTAAGCAGTCGCGCCACACACACACCATGACGCGCGACGCCACTGACGCGATGTATAAAATTTCGTATTGACTAATCTATAAGATATAGCGATTTTACTATTACATTTTACAATATGGCCAAACAAATCTAATGGCGTCAATTTATCTTCAACATCTACGAAGTATTTACAAATTTATGTTATCGCTGAACAAGTTAATAATTATCTACGTGAATCTCCACTACCACTACCTCTAATATTAACAAATATATTATTCAATTAAAACTCCGAACATGACCTACATCGATTGGAAATTATAATGTTTGAGTAAGAGTTAAGATATGAGATTAACTTGGTAAAAATCAGTAATTCCAATGTTACGAGCCTTCAGTCTTACTAGCCGGGCTATTAACAGCACACGACTATAATTGTGATAGTTTAGCTAGCGAAATGTATATTACTGTGACAAAATGTCGCGTTTACCCTCGATAAACAATAACTAATTTCAAGGCATTTACCAGCATACGTCATTCGCAGATAATGTGACGTTATAAAAAGAAAAGACGTATTTCACGTGACATCATGGCCTCGCTGTCCGCGCTCACCGATAACCGGTACCACAGGTCCAACGCCCCGCAGCAATTGATAAGCTTCGGACGCCCATATTAAAATTCTCTTCGCAGTTCGCGGCCGCGGCAAACAGATGTTTACCGCGGTGTGTATCATCTCTTTTACACCTAAATGTTCATTTTTTTATTTGTATATGTTCGAATGCCTCTTATTCATATATTATGTGTTTGTTTAGTGCGTAAAAATAGTATATTCCATGTGATTTTATTTATATATTACATAGAATAACATAGTTAATTTGTGAACAATTGCCTACTGGACTAGAATACCTTCTCCCGGCAAACGGAAGTGATAATTAATGTTTTATTTCTTGAGAGACGCATATGTATTGTTACTTCCGTTCAGCCTAATTTTGGGTAGAACGGTAGTAGAGAGTTACTCTCGCCTCCGTGAGTACTCGTACTAGTATGAAAACATCAAGAGAGTATTTTGACAAACCTCTAACAATTCACAATGTAGCCCTATATTCGGCAACACAATAGCAGTAACAAACGGTCAATATCCAACAACGATTAGCTAGATAGTGTAAAGGGTATTCTTCAATTTACAAAACATCTACGCAAAAAATACAGTGATCCTCACAAGGGAAGGCGATTTTTTTAACTTTAAGTTAGCGGTGACACGGTCTGGTTCCCGCAGACCTCTGCCACCAATCCGCAACCGTGACCGTTAACGGACAGGATTGACTCTAGGAGGGAAAAAGCCCTCCAAGGTCTACTGTATGTTGGCTTTTTAGGGTTCTTACATAATTTCAATAATTACAAATAAATAGTAGTAGTAGTAAGTAATAGTTTAACTATTATTATTTGCCAACAGAAATCACATTATACAAATTTTAACATTACTCATCTCCAAGATATACCTGACCTAGTTCAAATGATCTCCTCTTATTGTTTGCATAACATTTTAATCGCGTGCGTATCTCTGTGATATAATATACCATTGCAAACTCAGTATAAATAGTTTAAAACGATTAGTTTCGAATCGTTTGTATGATACTTGGAATTAAATATATCGATGCTAATGGCAAATCTCTATAAATAGATATCGATGGTCGTGTCAAATAATGAAGCGGTTCGAAGTGATGAAAGCTCATTATCCAAATACTACTGACAGATACAGTTTGTTTATAGTATGTTGCTAAGCTACCACACACTTGATAGACTATTCTGATTCATGGGAACGATACTCCAAGTCTATTATTGAAATAAATTATAAGTAACAGAATAAATAATAGTTTATACCATGAGATATCGCTACTTTTTATTCGATACTAGTCATGAGTACTTAAGGTATCGAAACTTTTGATTTGATAGCTTGTCCCTAGTCGGGGCATATCGGAATCCTATGAACGGGTCTTTGATTATTGATATGTCTAGATAGAGCATCGCGCTGCAAAAGAACAAAAAGAAATGGGACGAATTTTCCATAATAGTGTGCGTGACAGCTTCGTCTTACACTCGCGTTATGTCAGTTTGCTTTTTAGTGTGCGAGTGTGAATTGATACCAGTTGCTGAAAACTGCCTCAAAAATAGGGAAAATTTTATGTTAGAAATTTTTTTGTTTTTTGTTTGTATTTACTTCCTCATCCGAGATAGCACTTTCATCAGATTGCAATGATGATAAAAACAAAGCCTGAAAAAGTCAAATCATTACCAACTTTATTTGTAATATTAACTTTTAGAAAATTACATTGCATCATTAGGATATTACGTGTTACGTCGGGCAACATAAAAGTATTCATATTTATCGCAAAATCCCGTTTAAATTTTACATTTAAACTCTGTATCGAATACTCTGTATGTATTAGGAGACTGTAAAAGCGTTAATAATTGTATCCGTTTTTGTGGAATATTTTTTTTAATTATTTAATAAACTTGCCTTACGCGGCACCGTTCCCTTCTTTAATCTCAGGCGTCCCTTCTCATTGACAAAATATTTATCTTTTTCATTAAAATGGTCAGAGCAAATAACTGAGTTTTTCATCGGTTGCCACCATTCCTCGTTACGACTTTTTCGTATAATCTGGATCCATCGGTTTCTTAGTATTGGATCGCTTGGTATTCTGAAAAATATAACCAAAAATCCATGATACTAAGTCCATTCTGAAATTTCATAACTACGACGTGGTGGCCATATTCTGTCTTGCAAAAAATGACATCAAATTCGTACTCAGCATGCCGAAAGACCCTTCATACGATACTCCTATTGTATTATACATTATATTATTTTTTTGCTAGGCCACGTTTTTTATGGGAGTTTTGACTTGAGTAACTAGCAACATACCAGTTAAGTACAAAATGGTGACGACAATTTTAAATTATTTTAGAAAATAGCTAATGGCTTATATTGCCAAAATTGGTACAATACAATGGCACTTACCGATGAAAGGCAATTTTTTTTATTGATTTAGACCGTCCTTTATAATTTCTGCACACTTTTATCACACAAATCGTCATTTTGAAAATTACAAATTATTGTCCGTGCCCACTGACAGTGCGTCTGACACTGAAAGCAGGAAACTCGTTTAGAGTCCAACAGTTGGTCTCTATTTTTTTGGCCGCTTTCAACGCTTTGACTGTCTATCTAGACATATCAATAATCAAAGGAACGGGTCATAGACAACGAGCCTGTGTCACGCGCGCACTTCTTGAGGACGTTCCTCCCTGTGCTGTTTCTGTCCTCTAACAAGGCGAACTCACGAGAATTTGTCGATAGGTCCTGTTGAGCGTTAGTCCTGAACTCCTGACCTCAAGGGCAGTCTCTCTATTTATTAAGTATAGTATGTCTGTTTCGTCTGTTTGTAGTTTGTTCGACTCTGACATAAGTACGTCACCGTGGAATGACATGACAATTGCTCAGTGAACAGCGCATTCCAACGGTATTTTCGCGGATTCAACTCCCATGTTGACTTTTTTCTATAAGAACTTTTTTTTTACATCATAGTAAAATGCTAAAGTTCTCCTGTAAATTTTCTTTTCCTACTTACTACCTAACCTTACTATGTATGTATACTTACTACCCTAGACCCATATATCTTCACATGGACTAGCCAATTAGTAAGTTAGCTATGTCGGAACCGACTAAAATCCCTCGCTATAGCAACAAATACTTATAAAAACCGAAGATCTCTTTAAACGAACAGGGGCGTCAGCGTTACTGGAATAAAGCATAACCCGCCTTGACCTCTTCGCACACATAGCTGCACTCGCTATTATGTCTAGGTACGTATTTAACAAAATCGATAACTTTCGTTCGTCTGCAACTATCACACTTATATACACAGACACACCAACGTAACTTTAACACTGATAATAAAAGTAACGTTCACTATTTTACGTAACAAACACTTCTCGATATTTTATTAAAGAGTGATCAGCGATTGATCGTAATGATCAGACATTTTAGTGTTAACTAATAATTACGTGGTATGTATATAGGTTGCAGACTAAAATTTTGCTTCGCGGCCTTGCTGTACATAATTATTACTGAGCAAATGTCATTAACAACTTAAAGCATACATCACATACGTACGTGCTAGTTTTTGTGATCGGCGATCGATGATTTTACAGCCTCAAAATAATTTGTTGACTTTCTGTGTTCGGCGACTATTATGCGTTTTAGCTACTGGATAGGCAAGCGGAGAGGCGAGTGACATCGGAATGTGTGGTGCGAGCATAGCATCGTAGAGTAGATAGAGTCGCTAAACAGACCGGTCCGTCGCCGAAGTTAATAGTAGCTTATGTGCTTTTGACCTGTAAGAACATTTCAGAACGTTTTTAAATTGTCCAATCAAAGATACTATTTAGTCAAATATCTAATTGTCGTTAAGCAATTATGGTCCTTGAGAACGCTTATTTGAAAGGCGTAGGATCGGCTGTAAAGTCTGTAACTCATCATAAATATTATAGTTGGTTATAATCTCGATTGAGGGACGATTGATTGAAAGACTATGTGGGTGGCAACTCGCTAGTGACATCTAGTACTTATGCAGGCATTTATAAAGCTTACGACAACAGATGGGCCGTGTACTTGTTATTTTATTGGTAAGAATTAATACCTACCATACCTACCATATTTTTGGCAATATCATTTGTATGTCCGAATGTCGAATATCAACCAAACATGCAGTTAGACTGGAAAAAAAGGACCCCGGACTCCGAAGTGGAAGTTGCGAATGCGACCGGACTTGACGCAAGGATGAAGGAAGATCTGCATGTCTGAATATGGTAGTACAATATGTTTAGCAAAATAAAATACTACTCATTCAAACTATTACCAAAATTCAATTCAAATAAGAGAATTACAATATAATAAAACAATCTTACTTTCTTTCATCGGCATTCACGATTCTGGCATTATTGTTGGCTAGTACAACAAGTGCATTGCATTGTTGCGAGTTCGAACACTACTCATTTCACATCTCATTAGGTTGAATTTCCACTAGACTGTTTAGATACCGTCCGGTTTTACGGTATACCGCAATGAACTAGTGAACGAAACGACGTTCCTATACGAGACATACACAAAAAATTTATTAGATATGGCATAAGAATTTTTTTAACACTCGTGCTGCCGAGCCGGCCCTTTCTTCCTAACCTAATGTACTTCTTGATTCATATTGTGTCGCTTGGAAGAACCACAGCACGGCAATAATGACATGCTGTTGCTATTCTGGTATTGAGATCTTCGTTTTTTTAGCAAGCTTATGTAAACCGTGTTTAGATACGAGCGACAGTTCTTGTATGGATCACTATGGAACCTGCTTCTATCCAGCTCCGGAAAAACCGGACCGTCTTGAAAGTTACAATCGTCTCATAGGAATGCGTCTTTATAGTACCATCATATCGGGCGATGGCCAGTTGCCACCCAAGAACCACGATTCGTGACGTAACATTACATAAACCCCCGCGGAAAGAGATCGCAATAGAAACGCTCCCCGCGGACGTGGGCGATCCAGATATGTCGTTTATTTTTGAATTGCTTTACAGGAAGTCTCGTCTGATCGATTGATTTTTAAAGGCTTCTCGTCGTTTGTATGGGGAGCTTATGATCCGTCAGTGGGTATAAACGTGTCATCGTTCAACTTGGGATATTTCTGTAACCAAAGCACCCACACTACTCTCAAAAGAGTAAATATAATTATATTCGGCGACGTTTTATAAATACGTTTTATCGGGGACAATCATCAGAAGTGCTTTGAAGTACCTATATAAAGTTATATAGGTACTATCCGTTTTATATCCTCGAATATATCCACAATTTGTGAACAGTTTTCGATCCTACTTCAATAGGGACAAACAACTTTTTGACACTGGAATATTTGCCTGATTTCGTAATGCTAGGCTAGGCGCCTACTGCTACTATCAACCTCAGTTATCTTTTCAGGTCGTCAGGAAATCTGGCTGGGTCTTACCCATAATTTTGATTTCTTCCCTGAGATTCATTATAAGCATTAATCTTCGTTTAACCATTGTAGGAGTTAGTTTAAAATCAACGAGAAGCTTGTGCGTAGATAATGAAAGTTATGTGTGACATTCCTTTTGCCCTCATTGTGTTGTAGTTGTATTCTCCCATTGAATTCCTAGAACGACGATTACATAAAAAACAAGATATCTACGTCAATTGTATGCTGTTTCTTTAAGGAGATTGACTTTTTAAACTTAAAGGGTATCGACCTGGTGGAGTAGTGATTTTAACTTGAAACACGCTAATAAATGCGAAAGTCAGTTTGTTGGTTACAAAATTCTTGGGTGAATTTGAGATCGTCCACCGCAGTAGCACGTAGCACCCCGTGCTGTCCTCAAAATACATCCAATAAACGTGTACTGCGCATAATATACACATACACATTTTGAGCAAATTTTAGGTAAAATTATATGGTTCCAGCTATGACCAGGTATACCTATAGCATGAACTTAAGCATAAGTACTTACTCCCAGGCGACCACGACGTGTTTGTTTGCACACTTTTCTCCAAATAGGTACCGCTAGCAGGTTGTGTAATTGTTATCCACATAGCCTGGGTAAGCCATCTAATAAAAAAAATTACACGAAATTTTATTGTACTATAAGTCTACAATAAACAAATCCTATGCAAAACCATTCCATATAAAGTAGGCAATGGTTACAATAGGTCCCGTTCGTTAATTCATTTAGTATTGATTTGAGCCTCTCTTGCCCGTGTTACTACCAGTTCTACTACCAGTAGTAATACTGTTAATTTTTTTACCTTTCTTACTACTGCAGTAGTAAGTTGTTAGAATGGTAATTATAATTTACCCGTGTTACTACTGCTCTTCTTTCCTTGACGGTGCTACTACCAGTAGTAATACCAGTAAATTTGTTCTTCCTTCTTACTACTGCAGTAGTAAGTTGTAAGAATGGTAATTACAATTTACCCTTGTTACTACTTTTAATAAATTGTAATTAAAACTTATTTGATAAATATGATTCATTCTTCTTGGTTTACGCCTGAGGAAAAACATACACATGTCATCATGTGTCATAGATCTGTGTGAAATTATAGTTTATTGTTTGTCTTGTATAATAAAATAATTAATTATTATTATTATGAGTGGAGATATTGAAGATATTAAATTTATACAAAGAAAATGAGGAACAATACTAATATGTAACGGACATCAGTATTACAAACTAAAACTTTATAAGAACGGGTCTGTTATATGGAGATGCGCTTCATATTTCACAAAAGACAAATGCTCTGGAAGTTTAACGTTGCAAGTAAGTAAACCGTTACCTATATACTTACTTACCTAAATTAAAAAAATATGATGTATTTCCTTCGCTGACCAATGCTAATTTACACAGGGCAACTCTGTGATACGAAAAATGGGTCATTTATGCAAGCCTGATTTTGAGAAGAACAAAATTGCAATGTCTATAGCGGAATTAAAGGATACAGTTACTAAAAGTGATAAACCGATAACAAAATTGTACAATCGAACATTAAAGAGGTTTGTACTTGAAGAGGGTAATAACTCGGCTAGGAATTTTCCGTCCTTTACAAACATCCAACATTCACTGTACGATGTTCGTAACAAAACATCTGCTGTTATGAAAACAGTTTTTAATAAATCAGAGGAGGTACAAGTACCTAAAAACTTTTATAATATGGTTCTTGCTGATTACTGTTTTGAAGGTGATCGTATACTTTTATTTTGTACCTCAGAGGCAAGAGAAGTCATACCTAATATAACTGAATTTTTCATAGACGCGACATTCAAAGCATGTCCGCCACCATTTAAAGAACTCGTCAGCATTCATGGCGATATCGGAAGTACTGCCACTACAACGAAAGTAGTACCCATTATATTCGGTTTATTATGTTATAAGACTCAGATTGCTTACGAAAAAATGTACGATATGATACAATCACAGCTGCCTCAATTCAAACCAGAAATATTTCACTGCGACTTTGAGGTTGCTAATATTAACGCGCTTTTACTTAAGTTTCCGTCCATAAAAATTGTTGGTTGCTATTTTCATTGGCAACGTTGTGTTTGGAGAAAAGCTGAAGCATTAGTGGGTAAATCAAGATGTAAAGCCGAAAACAGAATACTTTCGCTATGTGCCGTATTACCACTCTTACCCTCAGAAATGCTTTTGGAAGGGTGGGCATACATAAAAACAGAAAGTGAATACCTGCCTACCCTGGATAAATTTATAAAATACATACAACGCATGTGGATTAGAGAGAAATATTTAAATTTATTAAGTGTCTTTGGCATGAGACATCGAACTAACAATGTTCTCGAAGGCTATCATTCAAAATTAAATAAGTACGTTAACAAAAATAACAAAACTTTAATGAGGTTGTTAAATGTAATTAAGGATGATAGCTTTATTAAAATCGTTGCCAAGCAATTTAACTTAAGGAGAAAGCGAATTATATTAAATGATGACAATATACAAAATATCCTAATGCAACTAATTAATAAAGAAATCTCTATAGGTTACGCGCTAGAAAAGTTGCGATAGCTAATGTTTTGTTATAATAAAATTATAACAAAACATTATGCAACTGGTTTCCTACTACTTATCGGTTTTTTTGTTATTAAGAATACAAAACTTTTTTGTTAACTATAAGTAATTTTTTTCATTTAAAAATGTTAAGCTAATCTGTGGCATTGCCCATTTTAAATAAATAATTATTTTTATTTTGAATATTTCCTTTTCTTTTCCTTTTATTAAAAGTAGTAACAAGGGTAAATTGTAATTACCATTCTTACAACTTACTACTGCAGTAGTAAGAAGGAAGAACAAATTTACTGGTATTACTACTGGTAGTAGCACCGTCAAGGAAAGAAGAGCAGTAGTAACACGGGTGAATTATAATTACCATTCTAACAACTTACTACTGCAGTAGTAAGAAAGGTAAAAAAATTAACAGTATTACTACTGGTAGTAGAACTGGTAGTAACACGGGCAAGATCGACATTTGATTCTGAATTAGGAATTCTAAACTAACATGTCATAACGGTACTATATCCTAAAAATATTCGGCGGTTCCGACAATCGTTACACTGCCTTTCACAAGACTTCCTTACCTTTCCCATTGAAGTATGCATAGACAAGATCTTGCCACTTGCTAAGATCCTGGTATATTTTTCGCTTCTTTACTTACACAATAATTTCAAGTATTATCCTTTAAACGTCATTGACCTGGTTGACATCGTACACATCTATTCGGCACTTTAGGTCTTATTACCGGAATGTCTAGTCGGTTCATTACGTCTATTCCCATTCCCTGATAGTCCACTTCTCTGATAGTCCACTTCGCTGAACATCCTCTTCCCAGAACATAGGTCGGTTACACGGTTACCCATTCACTCTCGCTCGCCTCTGTTTTGGTTCAAACATCCTCTACGTATCCGAACCATCTAAGCATACATTCTATATTCTTCTGTGACGTTCAATACATGTGCTACAGATTTGTCTAGACCAGGAATGGGCAAACTACTAAGTCGCAGAAGTACCTTCGTCCCTTAAGCCCGGGCTTGGAGGTTGGAGGTGATGTCTGTCTCAGCTCAACCAATTCTATAACCTACGACCCACAGACAGCGTACCTCGGGGAGGGGAGGGGGGTTAATTCGTAATAGTTCTGGCCCTCCTCTGAAATTTCTTCAACTTTCTGGCCCCCCGTTAACAAAGTGTGCTTACCACTAGTCTAGACTCTGTGGGCATATTCAGACGGTGATTGATTCGCTCTCTATTATGTAGGACCAGATTTTAAACGGAGCTATGGCTTCAAAGCGCCTTCGGCTATGCTTTCGATTTCAATGGATACCTTTCGGTTACACACAGTAATGATTAGATCAAAAGAAAAACATTATTGAAAGCTTATACTCCACAAAAATGCGGTAGGTAGACATGACTCGATAGTTATTTAAGTTGTCGTTACGGACTTACTTTATTGACGCATACATAACATAAACATAAAACGGCTTGCATCATGTAGTGTGCATAATGCGTTTAAATAAAACAGGGAAACTGAATAAAATAGAAGAATTTGTAAAGAGAAATACTTCTACAAAAATACAGTCCGTAATCTCGCATAACACGTAGTAGAAATTAACTATTTGAATAGATTCCATTCCTGGAAGAAAGAAAGATTCCTATCCACAACTAACTAATCTAGTTTTATTTAATTTGTTAAAACAATTCCCTAAATGAACTGCAACACAGTGTGCATATTTTGAATTAATTGCGTGAACTCTCGCCCTGTAGAAGCTTTGAATCAAGTGACCGTCCTCTATTGTAAATTCAATTCCAATTCATTGTCTATATTTGACTGACAGTTTTCCGTTAGCACTATTAAAATATTCGTGTTGTAATGAAACTTTGTAAGAAACGTGTATAGAATTTGAACTTGTATATCGAAAGGTTTACTTACTATTCGTCTATAGAAGTTATTGGACTTCTTATTTTAACAAGCTGGCGACGACGACGTTAATACAGTGTTCGAGCGGATGTCATGGGTTCTGTTCTCGCTCAGTGCAAAATACATAGGTTCCTTTAAATCTAGATAGCGATTCGATTGGGTAGTGTATTACGTCGTAGAATATAATATTGTAGGTGTATTGACCATTGACTATGTGACAAAACGGTACGTTTGTATATCTCGTGACACATATATTGGACCTAAATGCAAGACAAATGAGGCCGTGCCGCGCGGATTGTTTTGTAATAATTTACGCTTAGTGAATTTGAGCTCGTCCACCGCCATAACACACCATGCTATCTTCAAAAGACACCCAAGAAACGTGTACTGGGCGTACAGCTTACTGTTTTGAACCCATTTTAGGCCCAAGATATAATACGAGTATAATCCCGACTGTCCCGAGGTATATCTTGTGTGTAGGTATATTGCCAATAAACGTCAGTCAGTCAGACAGCGTTTGTCCGTGTCTCGTGCCATACGTCACATTGGCGTAGCCGGTATACTATCTACCTGCATTTTCGCTAATAATAAATCAGTGCAATAAATTCTTTCACAATTAATGCCGTTCGGAAAACTAGGAAGTTTTGATATAAGTTCTCATTATTGGGAGACTTGTTGTCGTCGCGTTAAACAATAAATCGCGCTAAACGGAATTAAAGACGAGCTACATGTGACCCACGTCGGCGTAACCTATGAGTTAATGTGTGATCTGAGTGCTGCCGCGTTATCCGAAGATAAAAGTTTTACGTAAATTACCGAAATTGTAAGAACGCATTTGGAACCGCAACGATCAATCGCTGAACGCCATATCTTTCGGCAAAGAGAGCGAAATCCAGGGAAACCTGTTCGTGACTACCTTCAAAGTTCAAAACATCTCGCTAAAACTTATAATTTTACACCGTTGCTAGTGTAGTGAACAACATAGTGATATTTGTTACGCGAAGATTATCAAGCTATTTTTCTCGGGTTTTACGCGCCACGTAAGATCAAATCAATATTTTTGTGCGATATCGATCGTCATAACAATGTCAAACAGATTTTAGCTAGTGTCAAATAGATAAAATGATATCGCCTTTGGCTCCAACTGTTAGTAAAGTTACACGAAAATTGAGAAAAATACAATGTAAATGGGAGACTCTAGCAGTTTTTTCATCTGAGTGCCGATCCCGGTTGCACCCAAAGCCTTGCACATTCGAGTCCAGGATACCCTCCCCTACATTTCAGTGATTTTGTTTGATTAGTAGTAGACTAGTTTATGGGAGCATGTCTGAATAACGAAAGGAAAGCCTGTGCGAAAGTCTTAAAGTACGGGCGTAGAGTCGGCATTTCCTACTTGAAGGAAATTTATTGAAATCTTGAAATCAAATCTTATAGAATGCAAATAAATGCTATTGGCGATATATAAATTTTATTAAT
The DNA here is from genome assembly GCA_914829495.1 of Eilema sororculum. Classification (NCBI taxonomy): domain Eukaryota; kingdom Metazoa; phylum Arthropoda; class Insecta; order Lepidoptera; family Erebidae; genus Eilema; species Eilema sororculum. The sequence continues at coordinate 4,646,228 of OU618545.1, read as the reverse complement.
CTTAACAAGATTATTACATGATACATAGCATATGTAATCTTTACTTGTTCGAAAAATCAGTCAGTCATCTTTGCCTTAGTTTTTTATCGATTCAATGAATCCATCTAATTGATGTCTTTTTTTTCTTCACAGTTTTAAGTTGTGTTTATATTTGATTAAGTTCTTTTTCTTTTAAATTAGTTTATATTGAAACAGATACATTTATTTCAACCACAAAGTACTGTAGGAGCATCTTAAGGCGATGTCATAATATCGACACTTTAACACTCAAACTCGTAAATCCATTCGACCGTGAATGTAGTTACAAGGTTTACTTTTTAAGGTACCTATATATATTACAAATAATAAAGTTGAGTAATTATACTTTTGTAAGTATCATGTAATTACGGTTTTTTTTTTGATAAAATTCAAATCTAAACAGATAATGTACCCACATGCTGCATAATTTAACATACTTAATCAAAATCTGAGGGAATATTTGACGAACAATTAAACGGATGTATGGTATGAAGAGAAATGAATATTATTGTTGAACACGCTCACAGAGTCCAAATAATTCAAATATATTTAGTAGTTCTTTGAGTTCGAATTTAAATTTCTGGGAGTTTTTTTTTGACACGAACGTCGTCTTATAGACTGATGTAACCGGCGGGGGAGATCCACGGGGACTTATGCACGGAAAAGAAGGACTTTTATTACCATGTGAAACATAGATCCGAAACTTTGACCCGTACGAACGCGAACGAAAGACGTGGCGTGAAGTGGAAGTTATAGGTAAGTACTTTCGTACAAAGCGTCGCAAACTGTCTTCGTGCCCTATTTGGAGATAAATGTTTTTCATGGTACCAATTTTCTGAAATTACAGATGTATGTTTATAAACTATCATGGTAAGTGACATTACTATTAGAGATATTAGTGATATTATTTCAAGTGTCAGATATTTATTGCTTACCGCCTATAATCCAGTTCCTCCGTCATCATGGTGCTTGCAAAATATCGGACGCTTGAAACAATACATGGTAAATAACCCGATATCTCTCATAGTAATTACAGATGTATGTTTCATGGTTACCCACCGGTACTGGTTGCCTAGCCTATTTGAAATTATATACCTACTTCCTTACTCACCTTAATAGTATGAAAAAGTTACAAATTCATGGTTACCTTATCGTAACTGGCAGTTATCGAACAGTAATTAATTAGGATCTGCACCATAATCATGATCAGTTTCAATTTCTTATAGTATAGTGACGTGTAATATGTAACGTACTTGTTATACTTTTATCCACCTTATTCCAACTATCACTTTATTTTTTTAAGCTAGATTAGAACCTAGGTTTATGGGTATTCACGTTTAAGCTGTTAAGAATTTTCATACCTATCTTTAGACGTTTCTATCTTATTCTTTTTCGAGCTTCTTTGATTCGAGACTACCTTGAGCGAAATCTTTATGGTTTTATTTATACAAGTTGATTTGGATTGATTTATCATTCTCCAATCTTATAATATGTTGCCAATGAAAACTGCATCATACAGAAGCTGTGCTATTAAGCACAGGTGATGATTAAAGATAGCATTAGCATACTCGTAATCCTCTAAAGTCACGTATCAGATTGACCTCATAAACCACCTTATAGTGTTTATCTTAAATTCCTTGAACTAGGTTTATCATAACTTTTGATCTAAAGATACCCTAACTGTGGAAGCCATACTTTATTTTTTTTTAGTGTTCGAAAATATGTGATTTACAGGTATTGACCCTTAAAATGGTAGACGAACTTATCGTAAACGAATTTTGAGTTTGGAGGCTAACGAAACTAAAAATAAAATGTCAAAAGCATCACCTTCGCATATGATGAATAACCTTGTTATGAATATGAATGTATTTATTAAATAAATTCCCACATTACCTATACATTATACAAAATTAGTCGTTTCTTGTTTGTTTCTCTCTTTCTTGTGCAAGCCCATACATTTCATCGGCTTGCAATTAAACTTACATAAGTTGTGTTCATCCTCGAAATGTTTGTTTGTTTAATTTTATTATAACGTATGGGCATTACCCATTACCTATCAAAAATATTATTATCATCTGCAAACTAGAAACTATTATTACTAAAATAAATAAATAAAATATTGACATACATACTAAGTGAAATTTATCAGCACCATCACCGACCGGCAACGTTCCCTGAAGGCTATGCTCTATGCAATATAATAACCAGTCTTCTGGTCACGCGTAGTGTCGATCAGCCGCGGCTTAGCCAACTCTTTGTATATACAAAACGGGCACTTGGATTCCATGTCCCACGTCTCATCCCTAAACAGCTCAAAAACAATCACCTGTCAAGTTACGGAGTTTGATGTTAAGTATTATTTCCAGGCATTGGTAAACTATCAGGCGAGGGCAAGCATCTCGCCGACCCGGAGGTGCTCCGGCGGCTGACGTCGTCGGTGTCGTGCGCTCTCGACGAGGCGGCCGCCGCACTCACGCGCATGCGCAGCGACCAGCCACCACCGCACCACCGGCAACACCTCCAGGATAAAAAGTATGCACACAACACCACTAATTACTAAGTCCAAACACATCTCTAAAGAACATTTTCCATAAGGAACTATGCATAATGAAGGTATACACTCTGGTCAATTTAATGTAGTTACTTGATGTATGACGTATCGGAATCTTCACTTCAATTTGGTCCCCTTGGATAGGAAACAACTGAAACAAGTCTAAAGAAAATCCTGTTTTTGCTAGTTATGTATCAATAAGTCAGCTAATCCAGCTGATATACATCGGCGGTTACCGTTTAAAAAAGTGAGATAGATAGATTAGGGTCGCCCGTTTTTAGAAAGAGGGTCCAGAGTGCTTGGGCAACCCTACTTCACTACAAAGGGAATAAGCACGTTGTTGAACCATGGTTTTGTTTAGGATCTTTTCAATAGAGCGGTTACTTTATAAAAGTATCTGTCAATAAAACCGTTTACCACTAGGAAACAAAGTAAGTTTTTTGAGTGTAAATCCTAAAGATGTTTCGCGTAAGCCCCCTTGTATATTTCCTTCTTTGACCAAGTTCGTTACCGTACCTCGCTATTTGTATAAGCCGAGCTTTCCAAAGCTTTGTAAACTGCAGTTGTAGTGATATGTTAACTCGACCTCGCGTTTGTTTAGGAAATTTATAATATAATACATAACACACACAACATATACTCACGTCTGTAAATCCCCGAAGGGGTAGGCAGAGATTTTTTAAAACTCACGTTTCGCCAACTATCATTGTTGAAAAGAGTTACTAACGGTATATTATCAAATTATTTCCGTCAAGGCTTATCTAAAGCGCCATTGTGTGAATAAAATGTAAAATTTACATATTTCATCTACTTAATTCAATTTATTGATCCCATTATATTTACTACCATTGAAGCCAGGATTTATAATGATGACTGGGCAGGTCAATTATCGACCTGTATTTGATACCGTCTTTATCACAATGATAATGTTGCCCTCCTAGGTGGAATTGTCAGTATGAGGAAGCTGAAGTGGAAATATACTCGCGACATTTATAGCTGATGGACAGAGTCAAATTTTTTATACCACTTACGTGGCAGATAGGCACACGGCCCAACTGATGAGAAATGGTTACCGTGACTTATAGACGTGTGCAGTAATGGGGGAGACACTGGGGCTGCCGACGTTGTTAGAACCTAGTATTGCCCTTTTTGAAAAACTCCATTTTTTTTATCGCTTGCAAAACCACAGCAGGGAGACCATTCCACAGCTTGGGCGAAATGAAGCTTCTTTCATCTGACACTGTGCGCCCCATTTCCGAACTATGGAAGACTAATTGATGAATAGTCTCTAATAGGATATCTACTGGATACGATACTACGTTCCTTCGAAGTAACTCAAACTCTAAATACGAGCATAGCCCGCTCCATTTCTGCGCGACTTTTAGTTTATCGACCGGCTCCATCGTTACTGTTCACGCCCTGCACCGTAAGTCAGCTGAATGAAGTGCTACAGTATGCTTCCTACCTGGCGATTGAACGATTAGTTGCCAACCCAGTAAACACCTTACAAGTTCGAGACTCGTACGTAACACAAATGCAGCCGTGTTGTTTTAAACGTGTTCAGACTAGGGTGATTTCTACTTCAGTAGTATAAAAACGAGCGAAACGCGTTCGTTGATAGATTACTTTGACCTGTCGCTAATCAATCTGTTTGAGAACGCATCGCATGCTTTCTTGAAGTAGTTACTTACAGTAATAAGCGACACAGTTTGTTCTCAGTTTTTTATGCAAAGATTAATCAGATGTCACGATTTGGGTCAGTCCAACGGTTCCAATACTCACTCAGCCTTATTACATTCGAGGTATACCGTACGTACACATGCTACGTTTAGAATCAGCGACTAGCTATTTTTGCTCGTTATGGCGACTCTCTGCATTCAATTGCTGTATCTTAATAGTGTAATTTAGAGACTGTATCGAAACTGCATCACATTTTACCGACAAACCCGCCTTAGTGACTGCAATGGTATCAAAATACATACACAGTACACCTATTAAAAAGCTATTTGATCGTCGGCGGATGTTTGTAACTGATCTGCCCCCAGTCCTACTATTATAAACGTCAAAATACCTGTTAATCTCATACATTGATCATTGTATTCTACAATACGCCGGTCAACGAATTGCCACTTATGTAAAGGGGTACTTGTATCTTCTAGCATGTGTCCACTTATTCTAAAATTATACTGGCCATCTTCACCTCAATGGAAATTATATCCCGGAGCAACAACTACCATAACCCAATCGAGTTGCTTAGAAATTTTACGGGACCCCGAATAGGTAGATTTTCACTGTAATTCATGACAAGGGGAAAACTAGACGGTTTAAAGTTGTTCCAAGGCACGGAAGGTCGTGACTGTAATCAGACTCTCATAACTTTAACTTATCTTTCTTCTTTTTATTGTTTCTTTAACCGTGTTAGGCGCTTAATGCATTCTGTCTCGAGACCCTCGATATACAGAACGAAAAGTCAAGGAGTGTCCTCAAGCAATTCCTCGTTGTTCCACAAAACTGTAAAGCCGTAACTGCACTATAATTCGCAACGCGTTCGCTTACTATTTGATATTTACTTTTATGCTGTTTCTCTGTTAAAACGATGAGAAATTACGTCACTGTTTTGTGTGACGTGATTAGTGACATGTATTGTGAGAGTTTAATGACACTAATTTCCATGCTAACGATGTTTAAGGGCACTTTCTCTTGGTTTTATATTGTGTGGTACCTATAGTAGGCTCAATGGAAGGTAATAGGGTAATCTATTGTGTTTGAGCAACAGGTATTAGGGCCAATACCATTTGCACAGATGGCGCCGTCTTACAGGTATACACCAATTCGGTTCAGTATTGTGGGTTCAATTGCTAGATGCTGTAATTGTGATTGTATAAGGTTCTTGATCGAAGTATAGTCATGCTTTTCTTAGCACGATACATTTTCTCTTAGATTAACTAAATCACGCTAACCTTGACTTTTACGGGAGCGGGTGCCGTCAGAACCCTTCAGACCCCTTCAGGTCCAGAGAGAAAAGCCTGCATCAGAGCCTTGTCCGAGTAAAACTGCTTCGATCGTTTATGTATTGATATTTAAATACCAAACATTGCGTCATCGCTTCCGCGCGACTTTCTAAAAATTTCCACTTATTCATAACTAAATATACTTTTCCGGTTTATTCTGCATATTCAATTTTCCGGCTACGCCGCCATTTGTAGGTATATCATATTTATAACATTATTAATGAACTAATTATCGTAATATTGTTATCTCACTGGCTTGATTTGTGACCGTCGTCGTTCAAAAACAGACACCCTTTGTTGCTCGATTGGTTTGTAGTTTTAGTTGTTTCAATGAAATCCTCTTTCTACGCACAGTGACTTTATGATCATTATCGGTTGATAGGCTTATACTGCGTAATCGATTCAATGTAAACAGATTCTGTCGATACATTCGTTACTTTTACGACACCACGTGCGTACGTTATATAAACATACGTACGGACATACATGATGATAATCCGAGAATTGAGTCCTTAACACGAGAGCGTGAAGCCTCTCGGGTCGACGATGACGTGCTCGCTAGAGATTCTCTCGTCGACTCGATCGAGACCGCCTCGGGGCCTGTGATTCGTGAAGCTTTGATCTTATCTGATTATAGTGTACAGTACTACCTGTTGAGATATGTGTATGTGTGTTATATTGATGTTTACTTATCGTTCGTAGTCAACAATGCGGGTCGTCGGCGACGGGGACGACGCCCGTGGCGGCGGCGGCGGCGGCAGCGCCGGTGGGCGCGGACGGGGCCACGACGCTGGCCGAGGCATGCTCCGATGGCGACGTGGGCACGGTCCGCAAGCTGCTGACGGAGGGCCGCTCGGTGCACGAGACCACTGAGGAGGGCGAGTCACTACTGTCGCTCGCCTGCTCCGCGGGCTACTACGAACTCGCACAAGTGCTACTCGCCATGCATGCCAGCGTCGAGGATAGAGGCATCAAGGTGAGCTTACAAACTTAATGTACAGTCAGCATCAAGATCAATCTTCACTATCAAAGTACTCCACTAAAAACAGTTTCATTTGCTCTTTAAACCTTGGTAGTGGAAGATCCTTTGACGCGGACTATACCATGTTGCGTTAGTAATATTGTTTTGACCTTGTGCTTGCGATCCTTTGTCCTCATAGAATATTGAAACAGCAACCATAGGTAATTTCCACGACAATTAAATATATCGATTTAGTTATAATGACGTTGCACCTTCCATATATTTAGAGGCGCGAGGCTGATGAATCGATAAGGATAATAAGACGACATTTTCTCGTATGACGTGATCTAAAATAATTTTGAAACCCTTAATTTAACTATATTCTAGATTGGACGCGATCAGTTCTTTTATCTGCCAGCCTGTGGTCAAGACATTGCAACCTTTCTTTTTTGGCTGTGTTTTCGGCTCAGGTGCTGTTTTTATTTTGGCACATCTCCGAGAAGTACAGTGATAGTCCGTCTTAGATCGGCCAGCTTCGTTGTTGCAAACTATGATCGCGTCAATGTATGTTAACTGCTAACGAATGTAATAATTAATATTGAAATTCACTTTGTAATGTCCGCATCTATAACTAGGGTGTCTTCAAGACTAGAGTCAATAGGTTACTTCTAGATAAGTGTGCTTCTCTTTCGATCACATCGTCACTTATGCCTTGATCACACTCACCGAGTGGAGTGGCGAGACAGTACTATTGGCCGAGTGTGATTTACGTGCTAAATACTCGGCGCTATGTTCACACGCAGTCAGTGAGCATGAACCGAGTGCACTGTCTGGCCACTCCACTCGGTGCGTGTGATCAAGGCATTACCAGGTGAGTTATAGATCAAATGCTGCTCGCATTTGATCACTAACTCACTAAAAAAATCCGGCCAAGTGCGAGTCGGACTACTACTTACTAGATCTCGTTCAAACCAATTTTCGTTGGAAGTTTGCATTGCAATGTACATCATATATTTTTTTTTAGATTTATTATTCTCTTATTTTAGAAGTTAGAGGGGGGGGGGGGGGGGACACATTTTTCCACTTTAGAAGTATCTCTCGCACAAACTATTCATTTCAAAAAATAATGATGCTAGGAACCTAAATAGCATTTTTGAAGACCTATCTATAGATACCCCACACGAATGGGTTTGATGAAAAAAAATTTTTTGACTTTCAGTTAAGTACGAGGACCCCCAAAATTTATTGTTTTTTTTTCCTATTTTTGTGTGAAATTCTTAATGCCGTTCACAGAATACATCTACTCACCAAGTTTCAACAGAATAGGCCTTATTGTTACGGAGTAAGGTGGCTGTGACATACGGACGGACAGACAGACAGACATGACGAATCTATAAGGGTTCCATTTTTGTCATTTGGCTACGGAACCCTAAAAACTGATTGTACTAATTGTGTGCGTATGTTTTGTGCGTGTTTAGGGCGACTGCACGCCGCTGATGGAGGCGGCGAGCGCGGGCCACGTGGACATCGTGCGGCTGCTGGTGGCGCACGGCGCGGACGTGAACGCCGTGTCGGGCTCCGGCAACACGCCGCTCATGTACGCGTGCGCCGGCGGCCACGAGGAGTGCGTGCGCGCGCTGCTGGAGAACGGCGCCAACGTCGAGGACCACAACGAGAACGGACACACGCCGCTCATGGAGGTACTTAACCACTTCTACTACATCTTTGCGTTAATCCCAATCACAGCTTGAAGTCTCGGGTCCGCTTATCTATCTGTGGATTTGACAAAAGTTTTTTTTTTATATAAAAGTCGCGTCAATTTGACCTCGCCTGGTTGTAAGCTACAGACAAAGTCTCGGAAAGAAGATCAGCATCGTAAACATGTATCATGTTAACAGTGATGGCACTCAGCTTGACGACCTCATTCTATATTTTCTGTGAAGCGACTGCTTGACCACCACAACCCAAAGGCGATGTCAAAGCATTGCAGTTAAACCAGTTGTTTAACTTTTGAGGGCTCCAACAAACCATAATGACAGCCATTGATGTTGGTATGGCAACCGGGACCGACGGCTTAACGTGCTCTCCGAGGCACGACCAGTCCAATGCAAATACTCATACAAATATTTGCACTGAGCGGGAATCGAATCCACGCCTCCTGCGGAAAATTAAACGGCCGCGTCCACAACCGCTACGCTACGGAGGTTGTCTAACCACTATACTCAACCAAATATACAATCGCTTGGGATATTGTCTTGCGTCTACAAACTACGCTCTGGCGCGCGCTGGTTGTCTTGTAATAATCTATTCTTATTCTAGCTCGTCCACCGCCGAAGCACCCTGTGTTATACTCAAAAGACAAGCAAGAAACGTGTATTGAGCATATAAAGCACATTTTAGGTCCACGGCATATATCCAGAAGAATACCTTCTAAACTTGTCCTGACTGACCTATTCATGCAGAGCCTATACAGCTGAACCTGCAAATATGAAATTTTAGTACGACTAATAAGCTTGAAAATCAATTGTTTATTATACTACGATTCCTTTGTAAATAGGTTAAGGAAGACCAAGCCTGGCTGCACAGGCACGGTTTTCCGAATCAGTTTCCTAATCGGAAATATAGATTGTTGAACATTTTGTATGTAATGAAGTATTCGGATTTTCGAATCTAACCTAAACCGAACCTGTAAACCGACCAGGCTTAAAGAAAAACATTTTTCTAGCACCTAATATCATGACATTCTTAGTTTCGTCCTAGATTATTTAATTACATATTTATTATTGACACATCAATCAAAGCTAGGGCCAAATATAACTCGACACGCAAGCCGAAATAGTTAGGACCATCGTAACACAGCTCGTAGATCATAGCGATAGCCAACAATATGACGGACAGACACAATATAATACATAAACAATGTTTCAGTTCAGATAACTGTTACTTTCCAGACTTATCGCGATTCAGATCAATTGAGTGAATCACTACGTTTATGTGATTATTACTTTTAAATATTTTAGATAGGATGCCTTGAACTATGGTTGTTTATATTGAAGTGGATACTATTTTCTATATGACGAATTTGTGATCGCGGGTTCAATGCCCACTTACTGCAAATACTGGCAGGTATTTCTCTTTATTGAAAGGGCTTTGTCGCTAGAGCGATTATATTGCCCAGGCAGGTATTAATAATGTGCGTTCCCAGTGGAGTAGAATAGAACCACCACATCTCTTTCCGTGGGCGTTGTAGAAGACGACTTAGGGACAAGGCTGTTCTTCATTAGACAGTAAATGAAAGCCCATAACAGTGCTATAGATTCATCTCTATTACATGGGACCGAAAATGATGCTTGCGAAATGTAGCTATTAACACCTCTGCCTACCCCTTAGGGATTTTATAGGCGTGAGTGTATGTATGTATGAATAAATTATTATATTGACTTTTTCCTTATTGCTAGGCTCCTAAGGTCACAGCATGATCATCATTATCAACCGTAGTCGTAGGGCCTTAATTTTTTTAAATCGTCTGTGTAATTCCAGAGATAACCTTTAAACAATTATTTTCTTCAACAGGCGGCTTCAGCAGGCCACGTCGGAGTCGCCAAGATCCTTCTAGAACACGGTGCGGGTATCAACACACATTCGAACGAATTCAAAGAGTCCGCATTGACACTCGCGTGTTACAAAGGTCACCTAGACATGGTACGTTTCCTGCTGGCGGCGGGAGCCGACAGGGAACATAAGACAGATGAAATGCACACGGCGCTTATGGAAGCTAGCATGGATGGACATGTTGAAGTTGCCAGGCTGCTGCTAGACTCGGGAGCACAGGTACGTTTTTGTTCTATGGCTTCTAAAACGATTACTCTTTCCATTTTGTTAGAGTTTGCTCAGAGAGGGTTTTATTAAGGCACTCGAAAATAAACTTAAAAATCATTGATATAAAGTGCATATTTGCTTGTACTCGCTTGCTCGCGATCCTCGTTCATCCTGAGATACGTAGGAAGCCCTTGCTCGATCATGCGCGATCCGTCGGAAAATGCCCATGACTATGTGAGAATTATACCTATGTCTGTGCTGACCTTTATATGGCAGCAGATAAGGGCCAAGACAGGATGAAACGGCTCAGTTGGTCAAATATACAATGTTTTATTTCTGATAAAAAAGTGAGCCGTAACTGTGTACAGGTAAATATGCCAACTGACTCGTTCGAGTCGCCGCTAACACTGGCGGCGTGCGGCGGCCACGTGGAACTGGCCATGCTGCTGCTGGAGCGAGGCGCCAACATCGAGGAGGTCAACGACGAGGGCTACACGCCGCTCATGGAGGCCGCCAGGGAGGGTACGACACTGCATTCACTCTAGCATTACAATATGTCATGAAATTGCCATTAGATATTCTTGCCCCTCTCAACGGAGCTGGTCTGGGATGGAAAAGTAAAGATGGTGACTTGTTCTCATACCATTGGGAGCCCTCTTAGCCGAGGTCCTAAGGTTGTGGGTCACCTTATTTGAAATGAGATCCAAACGAGATTACTTGTGGTTTGAGTTCAACACATAAGTATCAGCGCAATGTTCACACATATCAGCACTTGGCCGAGTGCACAGTCTCGTTACTCCACTTGGTGAGTGTGATCAAGGCATAAATGTCTGTTTGCTGGTCGAATATCCTGCCTACCAGTCTAACCTACTACCCTCTGTAAGGTGAGTGAAGTCAAGCTGTCTACAATGCGTGACACATTCAATTAGCATTATGATTTACCTAGCTAACCATTACCTGGGGGTGACCGGTGGAGCCGCCTGTCACCCTAGCAGAAGCAGGCCGCGGCGGCGACGCAAAGTGCGCCTCCCCGTAACCAGGGCTAGATGGGGACATTTTGGTCCCCACAACCCGAAGTGGGCCATCTCGAAAGAGATGGTCCTGGGTCTGCCGGGGTGCGAGAGATATGCTTTTGGCAATCTCACCTCCGGCAGCCAAGGACCCAAGACGGCGTGCGTTTTAGTCGGTTCGAGTCCGACATAACCGCCTCCACCGGCTCCGTGGGGGTAGTATCCGAGGGGATTTTTCGCACGATAAAAAAAAAAAAAAAGCTAACCATTACCTAATCATTCCCTCATTTTAGGTCACGAAGAAATGGTAGCGTTGCTGCTAGGCCAGGGGGCCTCGATCAACGCTCAGACTGAAGAGACCCAAGAGACAGCTTTAACCCTGGCGTGTTGCGGCGGGTTTCTCGAGGTTGCTGACTTCTTGATCAAGGCCGGCGCTGATGCCGAGCTCGGCGCTTCCACCCCCCTCATGGAGGCATCGCAAGAAGGTCATCTTGAACTTGTTCGGTTAGTACAGCATCTCTGTTTCAGTTTTTATTTGTAAGCCTTAGATAAAATTCTGTAATTTAATTATTTCCTTCTATTATATCAATCATGTACAAAAAGTTCAATTTCGAATTCGGAATGTGACATAGAAACTAGCTAAATAGTGCAGGTTCCACACATGCTTGAGAATATGAAATATCATAATGTGACAGGATTCCTATACCTGTGACTCCAAAGAATTACAAAGAACAATGATTCCACGATAAGTGCAGAGATTTTTACACTTCATATAATGTTGTAAACGAAATGAAAGATAAATATAAAACATGGATTGGGATCCATCATACCTGGAGACAAAATGGGTTTTAAATTATTTGGAAACTCAAATATAGGAACCCGATCATAATTTCCGATTCTCACATATCACATACTCGAAAACCTGTAGCGCTTGCACTTCACTGATTCTGATATCTGTGTATACCTCTGACACTCATCTTAGACCTAAATCGTACAAACGAGGCTTTGGCGCATGCTTGGTGAATTTGAGCTCGTCCACCGCAGTAAGCACCCTGTGATATTCTCTAAAGACACCCAAGAAACGTGTACGGCGCGTATAGAGCACAGGTTCAAAATAAATACCCCAAGCAATTTATCATATAGTACTTTTTTTTGTATATCATCTTGTTATACCTTGATCACACGTACCAATTGAAGTGGCGAGACAATGTTCTCGGCCGAGTTCGATGTACGTGCAAAATACTCGCACTATGTTCACACGCAGCGAGCATGGGTCGAGTGCATGTCTCGCCACTTCACTCGGTGTGTGTGATCAAGGCCTTACATACAAGTCGAGCGTGTATGTATCCTCAGGTACCTCCTGAACGCGGGCGCGGACGTGAACGCGCAGACGCAGACGGGGGACACGGCGCTGACGTACGCGTGCGAGAACGGACACACCGACGTGGCCGACCTGTTACTGCGCGCCGGCGCCGAGCTCGAGCACGAGAGCGAGGGCGGCCGCACGCCGCTGATGAAGGCGTGTCGCGCGGGCCACGTGTGCACTGTGCAGTTCCTTGTGGGCAAGGTGCGTATACTCCTACTGCCGCCGCTATACTACTGTGCCGGCCCGAGCTCGAGCACGAGAGCGAGGGCGGCCGCACGCCGCTGATGAAGGCGTGTCGCGCGGGCCACGTGTGCACTGTGCAGTTCCTTGTGGGCAAGGTGCGTATACTCCTACTGCCGCCGCTATACTACTGTGCCGGCCCGAGCTCGAGCACGAGAGCGAGGGCGGCCGCACGCCGCTGATGAAGGCGTGTCGCGCGGGCCACGTGTGCACTGTGCAGTTCCTTGTGGGCAAGGTGCGTATACTCCTACTGCCGCCGCTATACTACTGTGCCGGCCCGAGCTCGAGCACGAGAGCGAGGGCGGCCGCACGCCGCTGATGAAGGCGTGTCGCGCGGGCCACGTGTGCACTGTGCAGTTCCTTGTGGGCAAGGTGCGTATACTCCTACTGCCGCCGCTATACTACTGTGCCGGCCCGAGCTCGAGCACGAGAGCGAGGGCGGCCGCACGCCGCTGATGAAGGCGTGTCGCGCGGGCCACGTGTGCACTGTGCAGTTCCTTGTGGGCAAGGTGCGTATACTCCTACTGCCGCCGCTATACTACTGTGCCGGCCCGAGCTCGAGCACGAGAGCGAGGGCGGCCGCACGCCGCTGATGAAGGCGTGTCGCGCGGGCCACGTGTGCACTGTGCAGTTCCTTGTGGGCAAGGTGCGTATACTCCTACTGCCGCCGCTATACTACTGTGCCGGCCCGAGCTCGAGCACGAGAGCGAGGGCGGCCGCACGCCGCTGATGAAGGCGTGTCGCGCGGGCCACGTGTGCACTGTGCCGTTCCTTGTGGGCAAGGTGCGTATACTCCTACTGCCGCCGCTATACTACTGTGCCGGCCCGAGCTCGAGCACGAGAGCGAGGGCGGCCGCACGCCGCTGATGAAGGCGTGTCGCGCGGGCCACGTGTGCACTGTGCAGTTCCTTGTGGGTAGTCAGATAAATGCTCATTGAGGTAAGCCACCCGCTGAATTCTTTTGCATGAGAGAGAACTATTATTAAGATCCGAATTTGCAACACCTTTTTCAATTAGTTATATAGTACACTTATAGGGGAATCAACATTATAAAGTTAATTCTCCTTTTTAGTGTATGGAAACGTAGTAAATTGACAGAACAAGATCCTTTTTTGGTTCGAAAATACAAAAACTAAACATTTTGTACCTTGGATTCAGAATGTTTGGCAAAATTTTACACATTTTTACACTATTTATAAAAGGGAGTACTAACCGAATCTCATACTATAATCCCCTCCCTCATTTCCAGGGTGCCGATGTAAACCGTATGACGGCATTAGGCGACCACACGCCCCTATCACTGGCATGTGCGGGGGGCCACGTGGACGTGGTGAAGTTCCTGCTGGCGTGCGAGGCGGACCCGTTCCGCAAGCTCAAGGACAACTCCACTATGCTCATCGAGGCGGCAAAGGGCGGGCACACCGCGGTCGTGCAACTGTTGCTCGACTTTCCGCACTCGGTTATGTTGCCTAGAGGTGAGATATTCACTATTAATATTACATTACTACTTATGAGTAAGCTGTTCTTTACAAAATTCAATGTTGTTATTGACATTATAAAGGTCGGTACTTAATTTTGTGTGGATTTTGTCGTTTCTTTTGAATTTCTAAAGTTAACGTGAATGTGAGTAAATAATAACAAATATATCGCGATAGAATCCGTAAAAAGTGGTTGTAGTCCAGTTTTAATCCATTGCGGCTTTACAATGTTTCGGTTTACCTTATGCATCGAACTTAGCTGTATATGTATTATCGACATATATGATAATTACCAAATTTCGACTTTCACTTCTTTGGTGTTTATGAAATTGATAGCCTAGTGTTAATGTTTATAGATCAACCTTGCGTTTCTATCTTGCGTCACATTTTCTTTTGTTATTAGTTCCACAGTATAACTAGTGATCTTAAAAAAATATATAAATTAAAAACGTGATTACAAAATGAGACAGCCCTGAATGCTTAGTACCGAGTAAAATGTATGAGCGTACCGATCACGGAGGACAGAATATGATTAAGTAACGGAGATGCCCCATTGATATTTCTCCTAATAAAAACGCGCGCCGAATGCGGGTGGGAAGAGAGACGCGCGGGGTGTGAAAAGTCGAAGGACTTCGTAGGTATAACGTTCCTACCGACTGAGTCCATTTGACGTTTGGATGGCACGCGACTCGATCGCTTTGCAATAACTCCGCTATCATTAATACCCTGTCCCCTACCACTCCGCTGCCCCCGCACGATTGCTCTGTCTAGACGGCTTCTTTGACAGACTGTATGTAGTATAAATCGTTAGATTGTGTTAGTTGTATCGTGTTATGTATATCGTGCACAGGTAACACCGTAGCCGAGGACGCGTCAGGCCTCAGCGCGGCCCAGGCGGCGGCGCTAGGGCTGTCGCACGCGGCGGCCCCCGGCGCGGGCAGTGCGGCGGCGGGGAGCACCGCGCCCCCCGCCCGCGCCCTCCTCCCCGCGCACGCGCACCCGCACCCCGCGCTGCACCACCCGCCGCACCACCACCCCGCCGACCTGCCCACCAAGTTCTCCAAAGTGTATTTGGACGGTACGTACATGTTTATCTATACGTGTGTTTATATACAGTTCAAGTTACCAGAAGCGCCGTGCATGCTGTGTTTCAGTTCGGTCAATAGCGTAAGTTTTAATGAATTTTACAGCATTAATGTATGCTAACTATACATAACGAATATATGGGGAAATATGAAGCTTCTCGGGTGGGACTCGAACCCGCGATCTTTCCCTTACAGGAGGAATGCCTTGACCAACTGGGCTACCGAGACACGCCCTAAGAGATTTAGATTTATTCGCCTTTAAGATGCACGATGTGATTCAAATTTCCCTTCTATTTTTATCCGTCTTTAAGAAGACATCAAGAAGATCAAGACGTCCTTCCGAGGGCTTACCCGGGGCTCCCAACCATAGGCTGCTGGGCGTTACCGTGGGGGCTTTTAGTCAGTATGAGTCCGGTATAACATCCATGAAGGATATCCCCCACGGTTAAAAAAAAAGGACTTCAAGAAATCACATTCTGCGCATCCATGACTGTCATAGTAGGCATCAATAATATTCGTGTTGCAGAACGCGGTGTAGCAGGGCGCAAGAAGAGCGCGGGCGGGGGTGGGGGCGGGGGTACGACGGCGGGCGCGGGAGCGGGCGCGGGCGGGGCCGCGGGCGCGGTGGCGGCGCCGGCGTGCGCGGCCCCCGACGCGGCCGCCAAGCACAAGTGCACGCGCAAGCAGCGCCCCGCGCCGCCGCACTCCGACCACCACCTGCCGCCGCCGCCCGACATACTCGACGACAACGTACGTACACGCACACGCACGTACACGCACACGTACACGCACACACGCGCGCACACATAGAGAATGCGGGGCTGTGGAACTGGTTCAAGTCCCAGCTAATGTCTCAGTACTTATTCATGTTAAACATTAAATTATTAGTAGAACCTTCTTACTGTTGGAGTTAGTTAAAATATAAGTGAGTGTGGTGTTGTGTAAAATGTTCTTTAGCCGTTCTTTTTACCCTTTGACAAGTGTTTTTTTTTTTGTGATTTTGACTACCACTTGATCATATAACTTTTTCGTTCTTCTATAAATCTATCTTCATATTGTGAATTGTGGAGATGTCAGTGCAAAAGTTCCATAAAGCGCACAGTGCAAATACGGACCACAAGTTATCCAACTTCATATATCGCCAGTTCAATACAACATCCTCAACCAAGCATAACTGCCTTCTTATCTACTTCTGCCTATTCTCATGTTGCCATGATCCCTCTCTCACGTGTTGTGTTGCATATAACAGGCTATAGTCAAAACACGACACGACACTGACTCGAAAATTTCTCTTTGAAAGAAATTTAAATTACTGAATGACTTTTACTTGTTCCACAAATATTTACAAATAAATTTAACGCCATGAAAAGATTTATAATGATAGTTTTCGTTCATAGTTAGTCATGAATTTTTATAAAAGTACTACTACTACAGTATATTAAATGAGATAAAGATACCCAATCGGTTTAAAAACTTGAATTTGTAGACTGTACTTGGACTTCACTGAACGAGGGAAATGTTTGATATCAAATGTGATCATTATAGTGCAGTCTAAGTACGGTGTATGAACCAATATGTTGTAGGCTATACCTCTCGCTCTTATACTGAAATACTTACGTCATTTGCTGAACGGTTTTGCCACTTCTAAAGTTGGTTATCTAATATTGGGTATCTTGATATTGTGTATATCTCAGTATCTTCTCTTGGCGGTACTTTTATTATTAACCCTTACATGAAAAATGTGCCATTACCATATCCAAAACATGCATATTGTTACCTTACAAGGGTTGCCACCTTACAGTAAGACGGAGAGAAATATACAGTATGTAACGTTGTTATCACTAGAGAGAAGGGAGACAGTCCGGCTAAGGTTTCGGTTTTCGTAAAGCGTTCTCTCCGTCACATCAGCGATTCATTTTCCTTGTGTTAGTTTGGGTTACATTCGAGGCCTACTTTAATTGATTAATAACTGGTGGTTAGTTAGTAAATGACAGATAGCAATCTCCTTCTTAGTGTTATTAATTCTACCAGATCTTGGGATCATCTTTGTACTTTTATTCTCTCGCTCAGTATGTTATTATTTTATATGACATCTACTTTCTGTTTCTATTGTAAATCTAGTACTTTCCATAGTAACTTTTATGTTTGTATCATTTTGTATTAGTAATAAAACAATTTCTATTAAATACTTTCAGGTGGCATCCCTTAGTATGCTTTTAATCGAACATTCTCATGCAATCATTCATATTTATAAGAAAGCTTATAAGAAGTTTGCTTGCTTACTGGTGTAACGAAAGTCCATTTGAGTAAACCTACCCTAAAATTTCAAATTGTACATTTCAATTTCATCTTACACCAGCAAAAGTATAAAAATATTACTTCTTCAATGTATATTTTACCAATACTTATATGACCAATATAACAAAGCTTAACACACATTGCTCCTTATCATATTAACATTTCTAACTAACGATACTGTCCTGACCTGTCCCGATGTATAATATAATTATACATATGTATATCGTTGGCTTTATCACAATACTATCATTTTTCATTTCTCTTTGCTTGCTTCCCACGGTGTAGATATGCCACCACGCCATGGCTAAGGTATCACTCCCGCCGGGGTTTACGTGGAAGGATGTTAACAAGAAAGTTAAAATTAAATGCCACATTAAAAATAAATGCAACGTGAGTCACTCTTCAATAAATTACATTCACTAACCTATCTGTCATGTTCAATGTAGCAGTTTCGCACACGTAGCCCACTCAGCTGATTGTGTCTAAAGTGATGACCAGCTATTGCGATGTCGAATCTCTTGGTCGGGCATTCATAATATTGGTAAACTATTGAATTCGTTGCTATGATCACTATAAAAGAAGGAAATTGATGTAATTGAATAAATAGTAGGCCATACAAGAAATTAGTCAAAAGCTTACTGCAACTATGTATTATTACTTATCACTTGCTGTTTTTGACATAAATATGAAATCACGTCATTAGATTCGTCAATTGAACATAATATCGTAAGGATTGTGTAGTCTAGGAATTACTGATTCGCGGAATAACTATAGAGTTATATAGACCAATTCTGAGAATAATAGATTCACAATATGTTTAGATTTCGCCTTGGTTACAGATTTGGCGTTTATACTATTAGGGTTTTATTTATTATTCTTGTAATTCCTGATAATAATGTAAAATTCTGACGTTCATATGTGCTCTGCGTAAACTGAATAAATGAAATTGATTCTTTGATGTATCACGTCCAAAGCTTCAAATTAATTCTTGATTAATTTCACTTGAAAAAAAATGAATAAAGTGGTACACAATAGCATTGTAGCAGCATATAAACATTACATAAAAAAATACAAATAGATAAATTTACAAAATGTATTCTTTTTTTATTTAAAACGGGAATTCTTTGTTGGACACCTTAATAATACATCTATTTCAATTAAAATATCAGTAATATGTAAATTACAGCAGGGAGCGTGACCTTTCTATTCTTTTAGCGTGATCAATAGTTGTAATCACTTAGGGGCTCTGTCTCAAGGCCATTGTTTCTCTCTATTACTTGACTAACATAAACAGGTGGTATTGTAGTTTATTGTGACCGTTAGCTGTCATTATTATCACCCATAGAGATCTCTTCATACCTTTCCAGCATCATTGATATATAATAAAGGATGTACATACTCTAAAAATTACTTACCCCCAATATTCTGCACCTAATAAAGATTATAGAATCATTTCGAAGACTCCCAAACTAACTCAAAAGCAACAAGTCCCCTATTCGGTTTTAACAAATTTATAATAAATATTTTATTGTAAATCAATGATTACCGTGCTTATAGCACTGTTCAAACGCAGGACAGAACAGTGAGACATTACTGCCAACACTAATAGATATAACTAAATTCCTAAAAATGATCTTAAACTAACAAAGTAAATTAGATATGACCAATGATAAATGTGCCAAATCCCTCTAGTGATATCCTACTGTGAATCCTGTGGCCGTAGCACGAAAAATATTTAAATTCATAACGTAAACGTATCGAGAGAACGGAGTTTTGCGATTGGCAGGCTTCGCACACACACATGTTCACAGTATGCAGGCAGCCAATCGCAATGTTCCATTCTCACGATACCTTTAAGTTACGAATCTGAATTTTGTTCGTGCTCGGGGCACTGAACAAAATTCTATAGTAACGACACGCTTGCGATATCCTACAAGCCGCCTGCATAACCTTGTATCGTCAAGCTGATTCGACGTCGCGCAGTGGGGTGATACAGTAACGGTGCGGTGGGTGTCGTAGAGGCGAGTAGTTGCGCTAGTACTGTGCGTAGTGCGCCGGCCGAGCGCTGACTGAGCTCTGCTTACAGAGGGACCCGCGCGCCGACTGCCTGCCCGAAGCCGACCGCAGCCTGCTCGACCTTCCCGACCCTGCAGGTGAATATCATCCTTACCATTTACTATAGGGGATGTATATAAATATGGTATTTTATTGATTTAGGTAAATATTTGAGGGAATTTTTACAGCATTAAGTATGCTAACTATACAAATCAAATACATAGGGAAAAAGAATCTTCTCGGGCGGGACTCGAACCCGCAGTCTTTCCCTTACAGGGGGAATGCCTGACCAATTCGGCTACCGAGACACGCCCGATATGATTCAAATTTCCCATCTTATACGTCTTTAAGGCGACGTGGCGTCATCTACCGATTTTCTTACGAACTATCTCGGTATCCGAATTGGTCAGGCATTCCCCCTGTAAGGGAAAGACTGCGGGTTCGAGTCCCGCCCGAGAAGATTCTTTTTCCCTATGTATTTGATTTAGGTAAATAGTTCATAAAAACTTTCATCTTAGTCATTATCAAGATTGAATTTCCAATCTTTAATTATTCAGATGATTCTACATTTTACACAAAACAGTCTGCACAGTAGTGGGTAGCATTCTTTGCTGAGGGTGGTCCACTGATGAAATCAAGAGTACCCTAGTAGCCTATAAATTTTACTAGAGGTTACACATAAATCACAAAAAATCATCCATCGAAATAGGAGCACCCTTCAAGATAGACCTACCCTAGTCAATGCTACAGAAATATTTGAGGCTGTGTAGATAATATTTTTTTAAATACATAACAATGTTTAAATATCAATAGATGTGCAATAATAGTATTAAAATAAGCTTATTGGTGACGTTGTTGTAAAGGTCCGCCGACGCTCGCCACGTCGGCGCTGCACGCCTTGGACCTACAGTTCTGCGCTCAAGGCAAGTCCGCACCTATGACGTCATGTGTGTTGTGTCCTCCATTACTCCATTACGCACTAGAGAGCGCGACTCCACCACGACTATATTGCCAGCTCCTTGTTCTATAATACTATGTCAAAGTAACAAGTTAGGGTCAATCCCCACTGAAAGAGAGATTCATTCAAAAAAGTTTTAATATCGATGCCTCGAAAATCCGCTTCCGGCAGTTACTCTTTCAGTGGGGATTAACCCTTACGGTATAGTACAGTAATCCTATATATCCTCTATTGAATCATAATCTAATGGGCTGGGGTGTGTCAACGAGCCCATTAAGACCTTTGAAGTCCAAAGCAAGCTCACCTGCTAGCTGGTACACTTACTAACCGACGAGTCTGGAGGAAGGCACCCTTTTTCAGATGGGGTGGCCAGACAGTAGTGAACGGACTCGGAGCTGAAAGCCTCAGAATGGTGATGGTCTTTGGTGAGCTAGCACTGAGTGGGCAGTTGATATCATACATCACGGTTTCTGGGGTGCATTACGTTTGACATAGTACTATAGAGAAGACAGGCTGGCATTAACATTACTTAGTGCTCTATTTGGCTTAGTCGCGTCTTTGTTTTCAGCTTTTCCCTCATTAACAATACCACATACTAAAAAATAAGGTTATTCTAAACCTTGCTATCAATGCCATCTGTATGTCACTACGCATCTTATTACTTTTAGGTCCGTATTCTAGAATGAAACTCAGCCTGAATCTCAATTTATGTAAGGACAGATGTTATGGGTAATATGTCAAACTATCAATCTGTCTATACAATCTCTCCTCGGATAATCGCGATTTAGCCTGAGTGTCATTCTAGAATACGGGCCTTAGTCTTTACAGTTTTTTAGTTTATAAAAATAATCTATACCTATTCTATAGAACAGATTTTACTGTTTACCCCTGCATTGAGGTCTGTATTCTAGAATGACGCTTAACCTGAATCTCCATTTATCTTAGGACAGATTATATAGGCACTATGTCAAATCTATCAATCTGTCTATACAATCTGCCCTCAGATAAATCGTGATTCAGGCTAAGTGTCATTCTAGAATAAGAGCTTAAGGCCCGTATTCTAGAATGACACTTAACCTAAATCTCGCTTTATCTTAGGACGTATAGGCAATATGTCAAATCTATCATTCTGTCTATACAATCTGTCCTCAGATAAATTGCGATTCAGGCTGAGTGTCATTCTAGAATACGAACCTAAATGTTCCAAAGTACATATTAAATTAGGAATCAATTATATTATCCCTCTTAACAAAAACTAATTTTTAATCACTTAATAGTATATTTGATATGTTTATGTGTACAATATTATGTAGTAAGTTGTTCTCAATAGTTTGTTTGATGTGTAGGTGTGACGACCGTCCACCAATCCCCCACTACACCACCGTACCCGCCGCCTTCGCAGTTGTTCCCTGTGCAGCAGCTACCTACTAACCTTAACCAGGTCAGTTTATTTACTATAAGATTTGTATAGATGTCGGCTGCGGCTGTCGGCGTGCTTTAGAAGCTGTGGTACAAGCGATTACATTTTATACTACAATTTTTTATCGGTTTTCTTTATGGAAATTTACTCCCTTCGCCACTGTAAGTTACAGCACTGTATCACCTTCTAATCCTGTTAGATTATGGGTGAAATGGCCCTCGCAAAAGGGCAGGCGACCTGCCCGATCAACGACGTCTCCTACTTTCAGTAATCCTGGTAAATTTGATTTTAAAATATGTTTTTCAGATCATTGCAAGCACAATGTTCGACCAGTGACTTCGACCAGATTTTAAGCGCTTACCATAACTTTTTAACAAAATTTTCACATTCTCATAGCTTATGGGTTAGAACGTGATCATAGCATAGGTATATCTACCCTTGAACTGCAGTGGGCCTTAGCACACGCCCATATCCTGCGGTAACCGTTTCCTATTAGGTGTGCCCATATGCTTGTATGTATGTCATTTCAATGCTATAAATCCTCATGTAGCAATTTGCAATGAATAACCACATGTGAAATTCTTCTATGATTTAACTAGTGGAAGATCCTAGGTTAGTCCAGTGAAAATCACCACTAGTAAATGTAGGGTGGTGACTCCAAGTAGACTAACCACTGTTCCCTTATAGAGTCCTACAATCCAAGACCGTCCCCGTGCAAAGGTTTCGCGTAAATGTTCCAAGTTTGGATGCAAGTTCCTCCTTCTGGACGCGTTGCAGCGGCTCGGCCAGCACATTAGTGAAGTGGGTGCCGTCGCGGTAATCTTCGCGATATGTTTATATTATACCTATTAATATTGTTACATAGTTAGAAGTAATCGATTTATTATTGTATATGGTAGTATTGTAAATCGGGATAGAATCCATTAAAATGGATTTATTTCAATGAATGATATTTGCGTTATTTTCAGACTATCAAGAAGTTATTTATTTGGGATAATTAGCACACATCAGCTCCACTTAATCATCTTGATAGATAGGTTTGTTCAGTACATTCGAGTATCACTTAGGTGACTTATATTGAAGGCATGTCATATCATTCGTACTAAATAAATGTATATTTCATTAGTATAGTCCCTGTACTGTACTGTTAACTATATATCTAAAATCTAGTCTGCTTGAACTAGTTAGATTTGAGGTTTATTTGTTTGGGGTTATTACTGTGTTGGTTGATTTTAGACTGAAGTTACAAACCGGAATATTATCAAATTTACTTCGTTCCAAGCAGACGTTGACTGTGTTGTCGCAGCTTTATAAATTTAAAGTGTGAATATATTCACAGCACCAGCTGCAAGAGTTGCAGCAGGCGCAATACCAGCAGCTAGTACAGCAGCAGCTTGTTGCTGCTGTACAGCAACAAGAGCAGCAAGTGCAACAACGCAAGAAGCAACCACATCAACAGCAACAACAGTATGTGCAAGACTTGCAGCAGAGGCCCGAAGGTTATGCGGTGCAGGTAAGATTTGGCAAAACTGTTTCAAGCCATCATCATAATCATTTAGCATATCGCGCAGTCCACAGCTGATCCCAATACGCGCTAAATTTTCAAGAAATAATTTATTTATTATGAAATACGGTCCAATTTACCAGGCTCTACTCTACTCGAACTACCGCCAACGCTGTAAAACTTGTAATTGAAAATGTTAACGTCATTAACCCATTACAAAAATATCTCTAATTTAATGCTGGGGCTACATTAGCGAATGAAAATTCGAGTCCCTAATACGTCTATATTAGATTCATATCGCGTTGGCGCGCACATCATGTCCGGTAGTTTTTTAGACCTGTTCGTCTCTGGACGGCACTGAAGTGATGCAGGTTGAGTCACGCAAGCGAATATTGTCGCTACGAAAGCTTTGTTGCGCGCCAATTTGCTGACGTCATCGCCCGATTACTACGCGGTGCAAGGAACTTCCCAGACACTAATCCCACGGCAACACGAATAATCGCTATAACCCGCTAATGTAACCTTACCATAAGACTAAATACATATCAAATGGCTTTCAAATCATAAAATTGCATAAGCCGCCACCGGCGGCTTCGTTTTGGAAAAATCTACGGCGTCATAATGACGTTTCATTGTTTTTTAACTAATAACAAATACAACTGTACAAGCTGCTAATAACACTCACTACTATCATCCTCATATATGGGCGCGATTAGACAGTCAGTAAATTTCGTGATCCGGTGTAAAGAAGAATCGCCTTGGATGATAAATCAATAATATCATCAACATTGAGAGAACTACGAAAATCGTGATATATATTGAGAAGTTTGCGATATATATTGACTGTCTTACGCCCCACGTCTAATACTAAAAAAATAACTCAAAACGTGCGAAATTTGTCTAAAATCGTATCTATCAAACTGTAGCCACAATAACCAAAGTTAGGAATCACTGTACTCAATCGCTTCCGCTACATAACTATCACGCTGCGTCACCTAGCACACACCCAGGGCCAGTAGTGACGGTGTGAGTGCGCAGGTCGCGGAGGAGGGCGGAGGGGCGGGCGGCGGGGTGGAGGCGCGCGAGCTGGGCGCGGTGCTGGCCTACCTGCAGCGGGAGGTGCCCTCGCTCGTCGCGCTGCCGCCCAACGAACTGCGCTCGCTCGTGCTGCAGGTCTGTACACATACAGACTCTATTGCTCTGACTCTTATGCCTTGATCACACGCACCCAGTCGAGTGACGAAACAGTGCACTTGGCCCATGTTCGCTTCGTGTGAACATAGTGCCGAGTATTTCGCACTCTGCCGACAACACGGTCTCGCCGCTCCACTCGGTGCGTGTGATCAAGGCATTAGTCGCCCGCGCAGACGAGGGACTTTGGCAGAGGACAATAATCCTAGAATCTCAAATACGGTTTCCTCCAAGAACTTGCCACGAACTTAACGCACACGGTTTACGGTTCAGCGTCGCACGAAAATTTAGTGAAGCGTACGATATGGAAGCAAAATTTCTAGTATTACGTTGTGTGCTTATTTATATTAAGTTTATAAAAAAGAGATGACGTCTTAAGCGAGATAATAGGGGCCTATCCATGTTAGTTATACGATTTTCGGAGACTTTTATCGATCTCCTTAGTTGTTTTGAAGATTTTCGTACGCGATATTTTAATCCGTCGTGTGCGTTAGTCAATAAACTGTAAAGGATTTGTTTCAAAGAACGAAAAATGCGCTGACAAAAGTCCCTCATCTGGGTAGGCCATAAGACTGATTTGCACGGGGTCTGGTTCACTGACTCCCTAATTGGAAGCAAGTCAATGACTCTAATATTTGACTGCAAATATTGGAATCAGAACTTACGCGACAACGCTGTATTGGCTCAAAATCAATGCACACGATGTCTGTATCGGGTCGCCACTGACTTGCCTCCAATTTGAAGTCAATAACTGACTCTGTGTAAATCAGCCTTAATTGCATTCGAAGGGTGCGATTAGACACTCAATAAATATCACGTGGTACGGTTCGCATTTGGTCATCATCAATAATAGAAAAACTGATAGGACCGCAAATATTGACGTATTTACGTAGATATTGACAAATTATGGAGTATAAGTATAAACATCACTACCACGGCTTCCATTTGCATAGCAAGCCAGCAGGAACCGTGTGGTAGGGACCCCTCACCATAGGTTACTTGTGCTGTTATGGAGGGTACAGTGAGTGAGAAAGTTGAAGTCTGAGAAAAATGGAAAAGAAGTGAAGTGATGACGTCATATATTGTAGAAAATGCAGCTTATTGCATATGAGTTGAGAATACAATTACGACAGGTTTAGTGAGTACATCTCGTGACTCGTCCGCGCTTACGTCCACTATGCCCATGTACCTAACCCGTTTTGGGTAAAATTTGGTAAGGCAAAATTAGAGATGTTCTCTAAAAATGTTTTTGGTCAAGATTGACGTTTAATTAACTGCACATTGGACTGCTCAACTAGATAATATTCAAAGTTAATAATCATCTATTCTTAGAACATTAAAACAAAACGTCAAATTAGTAAAATATGTTAAAGCTAGCGCATGGGCCACAGTTTAGAGTAACGCGGTTTCCTACCTGAGAATTGTTCGGCTGAAACTCGGCGAGCAAACAGTCCCCAATACTACAGTGAAAGGAAATGAGTGTTCAGTGAATGAGCGGTGGGGAAATGAATGTTCAGTGAATACAGTCAGCATCAGAAAGATGTTGATGAACAAAGTGCTCAAAATGATTTTAATTCCTTGGTTTTCTTTCCTCCCTATTGACGGTTTGTTGTGATATGTAGTACACGCCTTTAATGTGTACAGTATTACAATTAAAATCAATAAAACAGTTTGATTTGCTTTTCTAATCTTAGTTAAAACCGACCTAAAAGTAGCAGCGGTGCGGTCAAAGTCTTCGAGTTCTGGGTTGTGCGAATCTAAGTATTTAAACTGTTGCCACTGACATGAAGAAGAACCTAGATGTAAGATCATTTTGAGTCTTGAAGTGAAGACATTTGTGAGGCTGACTTTACATCGACGTAATGAATGTTAGCAGGTGATGCAACAGAAGTCTCACGAGATCCTGTCGTCGAAGTGCGCGGAGGCGGCGGAGGCGGCGGCGGGCGAGGCGGAGGGCGAGGGCCACGAGCGCCAGGCGCGCCGCCTGCTGGAGGAGGCCCTGAGCGCCGAGTGGCCGCGCCAGGAGCTGCACCACCACCACCACCACCACCTGCACGAGCTGCCCGTGCGTACTATACACGATATGGTTACACTGGCCGTGGTCTCAGGCTGACAATATAGAAACTGTTTGTTTGTACCGGGACCTAGAGAGAGTCGTGTATATTGTACCGCCTTTTAAATCTTACCACCTCTAGATTTCTGATTAAATTATACGTATTTTCTTCACTGGCTTTTCTTCTGATTAAATTTACGTTAGATGTCAATTTAAAACGATGGGTAAGTTGGACACGACACATAGTTTAGTGTTGCCAGTGTAGAAAAAAAAGAGAAATTTAAAGACGGTACAATAGACTGTCCTCTTCTAACGTTCTTGGAGTCTAAGCTAACTCCTGCAGGTTGATACACCTGCTGGTTGACAGATGAGGTTAGGAGAGTGATCAGACCCCAGTCCTACACCCCAGTTAGCAGTATAAGCTAAACGCACAAAGGGGAACACCGCTAAGATGATGACAGGAGTATACTTATCTGCAATTTATGCCAGTTTGTTAAAACATATGAATCTCAAAAATAACTTGATTCAGTAAATAATAATATATAAGTTTATTAATTTTATCCTAAAGTAAAATTGTAACTTTACTTCCAGGACTTCCAAGAACTGTTATGCGAGCAGGCGGGCAATGGCTGCCAGTACCGAGTGCGGCCCGCCTCCCCATCGGGCGCGCTGGAGTGCGGCCTGACGTTGCCCCGCCAGGACGACGAACCCCCTACCCCTGCGCTCGCGCCCACGCCTCACCCGCAGCAACCTGATCTCCAACCTCACTTCGCACTGCCACCTCCCACATTACCTTATGAAGACTATCGGTGAGTCGACTTTGTTGACTAAGCCAGTATCTACCGTACATATAGATTTTTACCATCTTCTATTTTAGTCAACTGTAAACCAAACGGAGTATAGATTGTATACAAAGTGGTTTAAAACTCTCCCATTATTAGGTCCAAACCAAATTGTTAAAATTTTGTGAAAATAAGCTATTTTGTGAAATAGTCCGCAGTACGTGGCTATGTATGCCGGGCACACACATAAGCATGTGGCCGCGAACTCGGCGGCGAGCGTTACTGTAAGCAATGAGCGCCCCGCTAAGTTTGCGACCACGGCCTAAAGCGGACGTTTCAAGCTCTGTGATTTCTCGCACCGACCGTGATTAGATGAGGCGAGTTCCTCGCCTCGAAGACACGATTCTCGAAAGGACAAAAAAAGTCGAACAGTGTCTAAATAACGCTTAATACGCACCGTGGACGGGGTTTTGTCTTTAATGGTGTAACACGATCATAGCGGCAGGCGGCAAGCATTATTATAGCAGACCACATAGTGATAACATTCTAACAGACGCAATATGTCCCCCAGAACCGGCACGTTCGCGCCGCCCCACACGACGGGTGCGGCGGCGGGGGCGGGGGGCGTGGGGGGCGCCCCGCACGCCCCCGCCCCGGCGCCGCACGCCAAGCGCGAGCAGGCGCACCACTACAACAGCGCGACGGCCGCGCGCCCGAAGAAGGTAAAGGTTTGTCTGCACAACATACTACATACTACGCTAAACGACACAGCTGCTCAATTGCACCACTGGTAAAGGTAAGGTTTCTTTCATTCTGCAGCGTATCGTCAGTCGCGTCCAGCGTTTACATTACCTACGCGCCGACTGGCACACACGGAACGCGCGGGCACCGGTCGAATGTGCTGAAAAAGGCGACCAATAATAAAACCGCCGAAAAAGATTTCACTATGGTGCGCTGCAGAATGAAAGAAGTTTTACCCTTGGGGGTCGTGAAATTTACCAATCAATTCACATTAAATAATACATACAATAAAAATTTACATATAGGGGTATGCAAGGAAAAGACTTCGAAACCCAGTTTTATTTACACAATCTAGCCAGATGGACTGACGACCTGAAAAGGGTAGCTGGGATGGACTGGATGCGGAAGGCGGGGGATTGAATGAAATGGCGCACATTGGGAGAGGCAGTGGACTGCGGTGGGCTAATTGATTGATTTATTTATTTACACAGATACCTTTTTAAGTGTCACATTTATCCAGTCAATGATTGTTTGTAAAACATTGTTACTGTTTATATAAATTAAGTGTAGTGTAAGTTGAATTTGCACCTGACGATATGATTAGACTCTTAAGGCTGCAACACACAGTGCCGCCACCGGTCAGGCTGCCGCTAACCCGGCGGCTTATAAAGCCGTTGGTTTTGACGCACAAAAAAGCCGCCGGTCCCGCTCGGCATAAAAGCGGCGGCACTATCGCTGGCACTGTAGCCTTTAGAATAAACGGAAAGTTTCATCCTAAAATGAAGTAACAGTCAACATGTAAATTAATTGTCTAGTTTTACAGATGCTCATTGATCAGCGATCATCCACTCTGACCAATAAAATATAGTCATTTATGTAATATCCATCGTGTCGTGTTGTGTAGGCGCGGTTCTCGGGGGCGGGGCGCGGCGCGCGCGCGGGCGAGGCGTTCGGCGCGGCCGCCCCGCCGCAGCCCGCGCCGGCCGCCTACTGCGCCATGGACGTGGACGGCGAGACCGACTCCAACCACGACACCGCGCTCACGCTGGCCTGCGCCGGCGGCCACGAGGACCTGGTGGAGCTGCTGCTCATGCGCGGCGCCGACATCGAGCACCGGGACAAGAAGGTACCCACTCACCACACAATATGACTAACTAACGGAGATGCCCCATTCATATTTCTCCTAATAAAAACGTGCGCCGAATGCGGGTGTGAAGGGAGACGCGCGGGGTATCAAAAGTCGAAGGACTTCATAGGTATAACGTTCCTACCGATTGAGTCCTTTTGACGTTTGGATGGCACGCGACTCGATTGCCTTGCAACAACTCCGCTATCATTTCCTTCTCCATGGCACGTCCCCACCCCACCGCCTTATCATACAAATCGATCCTCACGTTACGAACTCCCTCGAGCCTTTGCAAATGCGTAGAGATGTTCTATCTTGGGCAGTATTCTACCGTCTCTACCATGGTGAATGTTCTGATGAACTCTTCCAATTAGTCCCACCCTCTCCTTTCCTTCACAGGACGACACGTGCAGGACTAAAATGCCATTCATATACGGTGCAGAGTATACCAGCTAAAACCAAGCGTTTCAGTGACTCATTCCTATGCCGCACCATTAAGACCTGGAACTCCCTGCCAGCTCACGTGTTTCCGATGGTGACCCTCTTTCCGAGACTTTGCCTTTAGCTTAACATCAGGCGAGGTTGAAGTCAAATTGACGTGTCCTATATATAAAAAAAAATCTAATAAAAACGCGTCGCCAAATGCGGGTGGGAAGGGAGACGCGCGGGGTATCAAAAGTCGAATGACGTCATAGCTATGACGTTACTTCCCTCCTCCATTTAGTGCGGCATAGCGAAACCGATCAGAAACAGACATGCAAATTGTCATTGTAGTTTGATAACTCGCCACTAAGCACTGCACAGAATCTAGAATATTGTATAGATGAACAAAATTTAAAATACCTAATGACATTTTTTTTAAATAAGGCATACTCTCGGCTTAAAGCAAAATTATTTAGGCCCCCTAAATGGTTTGACCTTATACCGACAGAAGACTCAATGTAACTTATAGCTAAATTGCCTTTAGCTTAACATCAGGCGAGTGGAAGTCAAATTGACGTGTCCTTTATAAAAAAAGGCACTCTTCTGTATGTAGTTGTTAGTAGAAACTAACACGTGTGCTGTTTACGTCGATAGGGCTTCACCCCACTGATCCTGGCGGCGACGGCGGGCCACGAGAAGATCGTGGAGATCCTGCTGAACCACGGCGCGGACATCGAGGCGCAGTCGGAGCGCACCAAGGACACGCCGCTGTCGCTGGCGTGCAGCGGCGGGCGCTACGAGGTGGTGGAGCTCATCCTCAGCCGCGGCGCCAACAAGGAGCACCGCAACGTGTCCGACTACACGCCGCTGTCGCTCGCCGCGTCCGGCGGCTACGTCAACATCATCCGCCTGCTGCTCACGCACCAGGTACGCACATGCTCCTGCGAGGGATATGTCTATGACAACCTCACTCCGGCCTAGAACCAAGACCCACATTCGGCGTGCTGTTTTAGTCGGTTCGAGTCCGACATAACCTCCCCTTCCGGCTCCGGCAGGGGGGGTATCCGAGGGGATTTCCGCACGAAAAAAAAAAATAAATAAAGATTCGCACATGCTCTCTAGATTTATTGCATTTTCAATCTTAACGCAACGCAATAAAGTAGGTGTTTCAATAACGTTGGCAATTGTATTTATTCGGCGTTAGCTTACTCTTCTGAGCAGGCGAACTTTGCCGATGCAACTTATAAATGTGGTTCACCTGTACCTGGGACTGACTTCGTCATTCTTTCTTCTTTCTAGGCTGAAATCAACTCCCGCACCGGTTCAAAGCTGGGCATTTCCCCCTTAATGCTAGCAGCTATGAACGGTCACACGGCAGCCGTCAGACTACTACTAGACTGTGGCTCCGACATTAACGCGCAAATCGAAACCAACCGCAACACCGCCTTAACCCTCGCCTGCTTTCAAGGCAGGCACGAAGTCGTTAGTTTACTGTTAGACCGTAAGGCGAATGTTGAGCACCGGGCGAAGACAGGGTTGACCCCCCTCATGGAGGCGGCCAGTGGCGGCTACGTGGAGGTCGGGAGGGTGCTGCTGGACAAGGGGGCCGACGTCAACGCCCCTCCCGTCCCCTCGTCGCGGGACACAGCACTCACCATCGCCGCCGATAAAGGACACACCAAATTCGTCGAACTCTTACTACAAAGGTTTGTCTTTCAATAATTTTTCTTTTATACCACTTAAGTGGAAGACAAGCACACGGCCCACCTGATGGAAAGTGGTTATGGACGTATACAACATGCCCCTCTTGAATAACCCCATATTGTAGTCGCTTGGGAAAACCATGGCAGGGAGTTTATTCCACAGCTTGAGCGTACGTGGGATGAAGTTCCTTTCATACCGCACAGTGCGCACCGTATTCGGATGCAATGTCATTCATTATATTCGTTTTTTTTTATATCTATTCATATCTATGGGTTACTACTTCGACTATATTAGAAAACTGAGAGTCTAGTTCGTTCGTGGTTGTCATAATTTTCTTGTATACATTGCAGACGAGCGGCGGTTGAGGTGAAAAACAAAAAAGGCAACTCGCCCTTATGGCTGGCGGCCAACGGCGGCCACCTCGCGGTGGTCGAGATGTTGTACGCCGCCGGCGCCGACATCGACTCACAAGACAATCGAAAAGTAAGTATTTCGTAAAGTAGTAGTCTAAAAATGAGATTTTTGGTACCTTTTAGTGATCTAACTATAAAAAATTACTTGTGAAAATGAGTATCGGAAAAATGTTAGAACGTAATGGTAGGAAAACGTCTTTAAATTGAATGAAAGTGCAAAGTTTTATTTTTACTTTTTTTCTAGGTATCTTGTCTGATGGCCGCCTTCCGTAAAGGTCACACGAAAGTGGTCAAATGGATGGTCGGAGTGGTCACCCAGTTCCCTTCAGACCAAGAAATGACAAGGTAAATGTAACACCCTGTTACAATGCAGTTGATATTATAGGTTTAGTTCAACTGTTGTCGGACTTTTTACGTCCAACGGAATGTAAATAGACAACTGTGTCATTTTGATATTTGGGGCGCTATACAGAGGTAATGATAGAGCTATACAGGTTGAGTAGTTCCATCTCTCCCTAAAAATTTGTATTAGATTACTTTGACATTGAACTGTTTATGGTGGTGAGCCTGTTGATGGCAGTCGCTTTGCCGAAAATATCGTAAGCTCGGTCGTTTCATAGTTAAATTCAAAAGCCTACATCCAACTGAGCTGAGCAAAAAGGCTCGAAAAATATTCAACCGAGAGTTCAACCCACATGTGAAGCGCCTATACACGCTGGCCAATCGTTGCAGAGCGTTGACCAACGCCATCGTGTAGATTGCCTATTTGCCTGACCCTCGCTCGGTGTCACTCGCCTCGTTGTGTTGAGGTCATGGAGTAAGTCGGCGGCGTCGTGTTGCAGGTACATCTGCACAATCTCGGACAAGGAGCTGCTGGAGAAGTGCCAGGAGTGCGTGCGGGTGATCCGCGCGGCCAAGGAGACGCAGGCGGCGCGCGCCAACCAGAACGCGACCATCCTGCTGGAGGAGCTGGACGCCGAGCGCTGCCGCGAGGAGAGCCGCCGCCAGGCCGCCGCGCGCCGCCGCGAACGCAAGAAGAAGAAGAAGATGGAGAAGAAGGTACGCCACATAATATGCTCAATATGTGCTCTATACAACCAGTACGCGTTTGAGGATAGCACGGGGTGCTACTGCTACTGCAGTGGACGAGCTCAATTTCACCAATATTATAGATAGCGCGTGGATGTCGGTTATCGCGACTAAACCTAGCCTATGTACTTTCTTATGGTCTTATCTACACCTATACCAAATTTCATTAAAATTGGTTCAATGGTTTAGGCGTGAAAGCGTAACATACAGACAGACAGAGTTAATTTGACATTTATAATATTAGTATGGATTAATATGGAAGTATGGATTACAAAAGAATCCGCGCGCGCAACGGCCTTTTATATCTTGCGATTTAGGTCCAAGATATATACGAATCCAGCTATATTGAACCCCTTTCAATAGTAACTTACCCCGTCGCCAGTGATAACTGTGGATTTTATTTCCGATTGACACTGGCGAGACATTATTAGGCATATTAAATAAGATGATTTGTTACAGTTTTTGTTTGTCTAACGTATTATTGTAATTCTTACATGCCTACACTGTACAGGCCCAGCATGTAAGTATTATCATCATACAGTTGTACATCTCAGGTGTACTTTCAAGCATAATAAATGCTATAATTCAAATGTACTTTCCGAATTGTTATATTAGGTCTTCTAGATATAGAGTTGTGAACCTGTCAATAGTAGTATAGTCAAAATCGGGCCAATCGTTACGTAAATTAGCCGGAACAGACGTAAACTATTTTTAATCATAAGTACCATAAATGATCAAGATCGGTATTACACACAATCACGGCCTTTTTCCCCGAAAGATTATGCAGAGGTGAATTAACACACACATTTCAACAACAATTGTATTCGGTCCCACGTAATAGGGGGTGAGTCTATGGCTGCATTCCGGGCACTATTTTTGACTCGACCAATGCATCTGATGCTGAGTCTGGGCTGTATATATTTGTCTAATGTTAAATAACCCTATCGCCATCGACACCGCATGGAAAGAGATGGGGTGACCTAAATTCTACTCTGCTGGGAACCACGCGGCTCGATCGATATTATGACTTCTATAACAAATAACCTGTTATTTGATATCACAAACAGTTTATTTACGGGTACTTCTATTTATGTAATCAGGAGGAGAGACGTAAACTTCAGGCTGAAAACGACAAGAACTCAATGTACTGTGAGAAAGCGCTCGGGGAATGCTCAGAGGGCGGTGAGCCCGATGACGAACCCGTCGCGAAGGAAGAAGGCGACTCCGGCATTGATGCCAACTCACAGGTTCGTGCTCAGTACAGACATACCATCTACAATACCCGGACTTGACACGTCGCGAAGAACGAAAGTCTGGCTAAAATGACTTCGGATTGGTATAGCGATCCCTTTGTCACACAACGCATGTTAACAGCTTGATATATTTTAAGAGTGGCTGACACCGAAGTTATAGTTTTTAAATTTCTGCTAAATTTCTTGCCGGAGTGTTCTCAGGTCGGGAACGTGTTTCGTACCGAACAAGTATTAATATTTATTTTTAGATTTAACGTTTTGTAATTGCCATGTTAATGGTCTATACAGAATACATAAATTATTTTCGCCTTGGCTTGAATATTTTATAACCATAAACGGTATTAACTACCCTGTAAAGGTATCAGTCCGATCTACGATAGGGAGAATGCTCTACATTCTACAATACCGAATTAGATCTATCTAAGTCAGACTCTCGACGCGTCAAATCAAAACCACACACTGTGCATATCACTATAGTAGAAATATATCATTTGACATCATTATATTGTGTGCAGGGTTCCTGTTCCTCCTCTGACGTAAAAGCCCCTCCAGTTCAAAGCACCAAATCGAAGAAAAAGAAAAAAGAAGATAAAGTACCACCCCCTCCCCCCGCGCCCGCGGTTAAGAAACAACCTGACAAAGTGAGTAATCATAAAAAAAGTGTTACGAGAAGTACTCTCCTCAAGTATCTCTAATTCAGAATGGTTTGTCAGTAGGCACTTGATGTATTGGGCTTCAAATACATCAAGTCCCGGGTCCTTTAAGCGGGGCGTGAAAAGGCATCTAATGAGGCCGTCAAGCTGAGTGCCACCACTGTTAACATGGTTAACATGTTAACATGGTTAACATGTTAACATTAACACGTTAACATTGGTACATGTTTACGGTGGTGACCCTCTTTCCGAGACTTTGCCTTTAGTTTAACATCAGGTGAGGTGAAGTCAAATTGACGTGTTCTGTATAAAAAAAACAATGAAATGACCATAAAATACCAATAATTTATTTGTAGTGAATAGGATAAAGTATTGCGTTACATCAAAGTGCAGTTTGTAACCTATTTACCTATTCTATTTACTACAAATAAACTCCGTCATCATTTTTGTTGTGTTGCCTTGTGTTTATCATTGGTTGACAACCTATATCCTTTTATAAATATATCGACAAATGTTTCTAAAATAGTTTTGAACATATCAAAGCCCACAATATTTAAATTATGTTTCTACACCTCTTCACAGATTAAACCTACTAAATTAGAGACAAAACCAGAGAAAGAGAATAGTCCTAAACCAGATAAAAAACAAGAAAAAGAGAATGTAGCTCCTAGTTCGCCCCCCGCCACACCTGTCAAACCACCCCCTCCGACGGAGAGACGGACAGCCGAGAAGAAAGAGAAGTGAGTATCCATCCACACGTACCGAATCACATATTGCTTAGTTATTTTAGAGGTATGTAGAAGTAAATTGCCCGGATTTCATACATTACTGCTTCATATAGATGAGATGAATTTGTATTTCGGGATTGTGGTTGAATTCTTGTAAAATATTGAACAGTAGTTAGTGATTGCCGTGGTGTCAAATTATAGAAAAAGCGTATTTGGATATTATAGAAGTAGGTTTGCATGATGTATTATAGAGTACTAGCTGTTGTCCACGGCTCCGCCCGCGTGGATGTCGGTTATCGTGACCAAATATAACCTATGTCTTTTCTCAAGGTCTAATCTACCCCTATACCAAATTTCATCAAAATCAATTCAGTGGTTTAGGCTTGCAAGCTTAACAGACATACAGAGTTACTTTCGCATTTATACTATATATTAGTATGATTTGTACTGTATTTTTCTCAGGCGTACTTTATTACCTCAAAAATGTTGTCAATTTTTTTTTCTGATTATTTCTTATTTAGCAAACTGTTAGTACATGGTAGTCGAATAGTTCTAGATTGCAGATGAAAATATAGTATTAACATCGGCGAAATAAATTTCACATTCATTCTTACACAAATAATCATGTATGAAACCAAACCGGCAATCTACTTCTACTTGTTTCTAATCACTAATCAATCCAGAAAGTTTGAAGTAGTCCATTGAATGAATGATTGTAGTGAAACCAGGGTTATTGTGTGATGTTGAGTGCATTGGTGGCGGATTTGATATTACCGAAATGATTAAAATTAGTATCTTGTAAAGGCTGTACGAAGGAATCTGCACGCCACTAGCTTAACCCTGTATTGAGATATAGGACAGTTTCAGTTTAACTTCTTGTGAATTTAATATTATATTGGCGTTGTGGCACAGTGGGTAAACAAGTTTCTTCTGAACTTGTAAGCGGGTTAAGTAAGTGGGGGCCTACATTATGTTCGCGTGTTTTATAAAAAATACACAGTGTGAGTTGAAAGTTACAGTAAAATCGTAAATATGTAATTATATTATTATTAGCTAGGGTGAGCGACTTGTTATTGTATTCACACTGTATTATATGATTTCTTATTTAAAATATTAAACTATCGTTTGGGAAATTATTGAGCATTAATTTTAACATGACTATATTTTGGTGCATGCTTTTTATGTTTGATTGAGTAATACATGCTTTGTACATTTAGTTTAGAACCATTATTTACAAGACTACGTAATTACCAATGACATAATTGGGGGGGATAAAGATAAAATATTGTTCTTGCAGAAAACCCGAAGAGGATATCCCTAAGAGCATAACAGTACAGAATGTTAACAAATATGGAAATAACTCCAGAAAAAGTCAAGTATTTGAAGCCACTAGGCTCAATGTGGATAAAGACGATGTTGATACAAGCGACAAAAATAAAAAGACACAGCACACGCATCAGTAAGTCCGATCATCATGTAAACATCACGCGGCACCATTATACGTGATACAATCAGTGTCAAAGTTGTTTTATCCTCACGTCCTCGGGTAGACCCATGTGCACAAAGATTTGTATTGAAATTTGAACAACTTTCCATGTATTTTTGAATACTGCTTCAGCCGATCTTTAGGGAGAATTTTTATGTGAACAAGATATCCTCAGAATCGGATTTATAAGTACTTACATTTGGTTTTTTTGTTTTATCTAAAGTGGCAGCTGAAATATAACAGTTCTGCTTCGGGGAAATCTGATTTTTTTAGGAGTGGGCTAGAAAATGCATGTATTATAGTAAAATTAAATTTTGATGCATCTTTCTAAGACACTTTCTGAATGGTATCCATATATATATTAGATTTACGTATGTTTGTTAAAGCGTGTGATGTTTTATGCCTAAATTGTAATTTCGAAAATTCAACAAACCAATAAATCTGTCGAAAGGTGAATAACCATTTTTTTGGTCTGATGTTCGGTTCGAGGCTCGTTTTCGATGTGGAATTTGCCGATGCAAGAGTAGAACCTCATTACCGCGCATAAAGTTATTTTACAGTGCCTCCAAGGCATTATTTAAAGTTTATACATGAAAAGATTGTTGATATTTTAATAAATTCTTTATGAATGCTTGTATACTTGCATGCTCTACATTAGTTACCGGTAATTGTTACTTTTTGCATGGCCTATTGGTATTGATTTCCTAATTATTTATACACTCTTGCTTCTTATTTTTGGACTAATCATGTGTGAGAGCATGTGTCTGCAAGATGGCAATGGATGTTGGTAAAACATACAGAGATACGAAATACATCGGGAAAAAGAAGCGTTCAAATGGGACTTGAACCCACGACCTTTCCCTTACAGGGGGAATGCTCTTCCAACTGAGCTATTGAGCCACACCTGAATCACTTAAAATTTCCCTTCTCTATAAATCCGTATTTAAGGGCGATGGTAATGCTATAAAAATTTCATTCAAATATACATAGATAGCTATTTTGTAAATGTTCCTCATACAAATCTGTCACTCATATAAAGAACGTTCCATACCTAAATTAGTGCTATAGTCCAATTGTTCCAATCCAATACCCATGAAAAAAGAAACATATTCCATAAAAGCAGTTGGTTCCGTATTGGGAAGAAATCATCACTACATCAATTCAGTTTTTATTTTTATTGTAATACCCAAAATCATCTTATATTAAAAAGAGGTACATACGACATCGACATTAGCACAGAAAATCGGTCATTCCAACCGAGGCTTACAAAGCTTGCTTCAACGCAAGAGCGCTAACAAGAAAAAAAGTATAACCAACAACACTTTTGACATCCCGTCAATAGTATTCACATAACATTATCTACCTCATTTTAATATAACATCATTGTCCAAGACCATCACCATCAAATACGTTTAAGTATTTCAGAAATATTTGCCAAACTAAGTGGTCCTATTTGTTTACTAGTAAGAAAGTTAACTATTTTACTCTTGTAGATGGGAGCCGGATACCAAGAGCACTTCTCCCAAAGGAGGTTGCGTTGGAGGTCGACGAGAAGAAGGCTGGAAAGAGGTCGTACGGAAGTCCAGTGTACAGACACTCTCCACCGTCGAACCTGGGTGAGTTAGCATGTACAATTTAACACATTAATTACAAACAAATCGTTAAAATGATAATACTATAATGTAGAGTAAGTCTGGCCAGCGTATCGTGTCATTCTCCTCCATTCTTGTCAGATGTTATTTCCTTAGTCACTCCGTTGTTTGCCATTTATCCTCTTTCACCCAATTTATCCCTTGGGCTTGCCTCGACTCCTCCCTCTACCTACATTCATACTTGGTACCTTTTTTAACCCCCGACGCAAAAACGACGGGGTGTTATAAGTTTGACGTGTCTGTGTGTGTGTGTGTGTGTGTGTGTGTGTGTGTCTGTCTGTGGCATCGTAGCACCCAAACGGATGAACCGATTTGGATTTAGTTTTTTTTGTTTGAAAGGTATATTATTCGGGAGTGTTCTTAGCTATGTTTGAAATCAATATGGGTATCAAATGAAAGAGCTTGACTAGTAGATCACTTTAAAAAGTATAAAATAAAAATTAAATTAAAAATTTAAAAAACCCTCGTCACAAAAAACACCAAAAAGTTGAAAATAAATGAATAAATTTTAATTCAACGGTTGCCATGTCGGGGGACCTTACGATATCAAGGAGTACTTAACCAGTTACGGTCCCCCGACATGGCAACCGTTGAATTAAAATTTATTCATTTATTTTCAACTTTTTGGTGTTTTTTGTGACGGGGGTTTTTTAAATTTTTTTACAACATTAAATTCATCTATTAGTATGTCCATACCATGACAGTTGCTCGCTTTCAAACACTTTCAAACTTCCTCTGTTGTTAATAAATATGTTGTTAGACAGCCTCTGTGGCGTGGCGGTAGTGGACGCGACTGCCGCGCAGGAGGGGCGAGTTCGATCCGCGCTCAGTGCAAATATTTGTATGCATGAATATGGCTATTTGCATTGGACTGGGTACTTCTATGTACAATATGTATTCATGAAAAAAAATTGTATATGAGTATGTTTATCCGCATTCTAGATTCCATAACACAAGCTAGTTAAGCTTACCATGGGTCTAGATAGCGTTGTGTAGAATGTTGTGGAATATTTATTTATTATTAATGTGTTGTATTGCAGTTGCAAGAAGGTGTCGGTAGCGTCGCACGCGATTTCGCGCGTGATTGGCCGCGCCGGCAGCAACATCAACGCTATCCGCTCCGCCACCGGCGCGCACATCGAGGTGGACAAGCAGAGCAAGGGCCAGGGCGAGCGCATCATCACCATCAAGTCAGTACCGCGAGCTTAGTGCTTATGTATTGTGTCTTATAGTTGCAGGACTTTGGGGAGTACTTGCTAAATGTTCTGTCATGAATTGCTACAATAAGGCAGAGGAGGTGGAAATACTATAGATTAGTACATGTACAAATTGTATATGTTATATATTATATTCTAGTGTGTGAAAGTTTCGTTTGTGAGCAGTAATTTCTATTACTATTTCGTACTATATTCCATTTGAATAGGTACTTATTACTAAACGTAAACAATCTTGCAGCAACTTTTTATAAAAACACAAACAAATAACACTAACTAGTGAGTTGACTTCGATTTTTTATTCTTTAAAATGAGTTTGTAAACAGATAAATAATAATAAACCGAGTTCTCAAATAAAACAATATTGAAATAAACCATAAGATTGTTTAAGTTTAGTTAAGTACCTAACCAAATAGGGTAGTTTCGAATAATACACATACTTTTTTAGAGATTTTATTGGCTATTACAGTGAAATTTCGTGAAACTTACTGCCTATAACAGCTATCTGTAACCGATATTTGCAATTATTCAATTAAATAAATAAACAAAGAACATAAAAGTGAATGAGTGTGTTTGGTGCGACAGGGGTTCGGCGGAGGCGACGCGGCAGGCGGGCATGCTGATCGCGGCCATGATCCGCGACCCCGAGGCCGACATCGTCCAGCTGCTGCCGCGTGCGATCGCCAAGCCGCCGCCGCAGCCGCTGCCGCTGCAGCCCAAGGCGCCCAAGCAACCGCCGCCCAAGGTTAGCCCACACCTCCACTCCATGTTTTTTTTTTATACCACTTAGGTGGCAGACAATCACACGGCCCACCTGATGGAAAGTGGTTACCGCGGCCTATGGACGTATGCAACACCAGGGGCGTTACACTCGCGCTGCCTACCCTGAAGAAACCTTCTAATGCCCCTCTTGAAGAACCCCATATTGTAGTCGCTTGGGAAAACCATGGCAGGGAGTTCATTTCACAGCTTGAGCGTACGTGGGATGAAGTTCCTTTCATACCGCACGGTGCGCACCATATTCGGATGCAATGTGTGGGGATGAATTCCTTGTCTATGGCGAGCGGTGCGATGTTAGAATGTAGCTGTAGGCATCATGTCAAATAATTCATCTGAGCACAAACCATTATATAGGCGGTAGAAAACGGTACTGCTGTCTTGGACCTAAAATGTGCTCTATACGCGGTATGTTTCTTAGGTGTCTTATGAAGATAGCACGAGGTACAACGGCTGTGGAAGAGCTCAAATTCACCGAACATAGATTATAAATGTGTGAATAAAATATCAATCTAAAGTGGTCATCGTAACTATCATAAATCTAAAACCTCTAAGCTTATCTTAACTGTTTATGTGGAGATAGTACAGTGCTATGTGCAGAGTATAAAAAAATATACTGTATAGGTATTTAAACTATCATCGTCACTAACACATTGTCGCAGCACCGAAATATCGGACACTCGAAACAATACAAACAGGAATATTACAAAATAATCCGCGTGTACCAATGCTTCGTATATCTCGCGATTTAGATCCAAGATAGTGTCCTAGCCCTCGATTCTACTAAAGCTAAACCACTGTGGTGCAGTCAGCTCAAAAAATGACGTTAAATTTTAAACTTTATTTCTAACATCCTAAAGTTCAAAATGAAATGGAAAAAAATCATTACACTTTTTTAGTTGCTCAAGTGCAAAAAACTACATCTTTTTAAAGTCTATTATTTAATGACGTTTTTTGCAGTCACTGTGACACAACTGTGGTTTGACTTTATTAGAATCGAGGCCCTGAGGTATACCATACAGTCAGTGTCAAAACGATCTTGACCACAAAGTCTCAAAATGAGTTTAATGCCAAGGTATTTGTGTTATTATCCGAACTAAAGATGTTTACCCAAAATCAGAACAATCAGTCAACAGGAAGGGAGAGAATACTTCCAAATAAAAACTGGCTAAAAACGGCCACTGGCCAGCATGGAAACAGTAGGCCAAAATCTCCCAACATTGGCAGAGGCCTATGTTCAGCAGTGGGTTGCGTCAGGCTTATTGATTTAAATAGTTCAAGGCCTGTTCAGACATAAGCGGTATTCGCTGCCGCCTGCGGTACAGAAAACCGAGCGGGTATCTGGTAATATTACTGTTCACACCAAAGCGAATTTCGCTATCCTTCTGGGTAGAATACCGCGCGGGAAGTTCTCGCCAGTTAGTAATTTTTGTATCGGGATGCATGCCGCTGCTCCCGCGCCGCGTCGACTGGCGGAATCTGTTTAGCCCATCTAGCTAAATTTAACTACACGGTACTATAGTACCAATGATTCCGCTCTAGCCGCAGAACTTCATACTAAATTCCTGAGCGAAACCCGCGCGGTATGTAGCTATATCCACAGCGGCAGCGAATACTGCTTATGTTTGAACAGGCCTTCAATTGTACATAGGATTGCTATTTTATTTTAACACTGTGTCACTCCGTCAGCAGGCCAGTGCGAGCGGCAGTAGTAGCAGCTCCACGTCCAGTCGCGCCACCCCCACGGCGCGAGCGGCCCCTAAGACGCACGTGGCCGCCGCACGGCCCGCTCCGCCTCGCCTGCAGGCGCACCGTACGTACACATACTACTTACTATCTTACTTTATACACCTGCCGTAGGGGGAACTCGAAATGTGTGGGAGGGAGAAAGTAAATAGGCATAGGGGGCGACGCTGTCCCGAGGAGTGTCGGACCGTAAGGGATGGCCTTGGGTCAGCCGGGGTGTGAGTGATATGTCGATGACAACCTCACCTCCGATTTAGCATCACGACCCCCAGTCGGCGTGCGGTTTTAGTCGGTGAGTCCGACATAATCTCCCCTTCCGGCTCCGGCAGGGGAGGTATCCGAGGGGATTTCCGCACAAAAAAAGGAAGGGCAACGCTGAGACTACATGAACCTTCTTGAAAGTATTTCGTAAGCAAAGAATTTTGGGTGCTTTCCTTTCAGTTAAAATTGATCCTTGC
Organism: Eilema sororculum; assembly: GCA_914829495.1. NCBI lineage: Eukaryota > Metazoa > Arthropoda > Insecta > Lepidoptera > Erebidae > Eilema > Eilema sororculum. The sequence goes on along the minus strand of OU618545.1, from coordinate 4,602,965 downwards.
TAAATTGCTGATGAGCCTAACATATCAGCAATTTCGATGAATTCTGAAGCGGGGTGTGAAAAGGTATCTGATGAGGCCGTCAAGCTGAGTGCCACCACTGTTAACATGGTACATGCCGTACATGTTTACGATGGTGACCCTCTTTCCGAGACTTTGCCTTAACATCAGGCGAGGTGAAGTCAAATGGACGTGTCCTTTATAAAAATGAGATTACTGAGTTATGTTTACAATTATTGTACTACTAGTTACAATGCTAAACAAATATTAAGTTAAGGGTGTTGTTGTACGTTGTAGCGTCAACGAGTGAGAAACGCGTACCGTTGTCGGTGGCGCCCCCCACCCCGCAGGCGGCGGGCGCGCTGTCGTACACGGGCGTCATCGTGGGCGCGCGCCCGCACACCTTCGCCGCCAAGCTCACCGCGCCGCCCGCGCCGGCCGCGCCGCACGCCTCGCACGCGACCGCCGCCTCCGCCGCGCCCGTCGCGACTGCCGCGACTGACGCGCCCAAGCCTCGCGCCACGCCGCAGGTAAGCAATACACTCGTTTGTCATCTGGCACTACTGCCCTTAGACCGGACGGGTGACAGCCCTTCTATGTGGGCCCATTTCTCCTATTACGACTGCCATACATATTCCGATGCATACATGATGCGATACATAGTCTGACGGCTTAACATGCTCTCCGAGGCACGACCAGACCAATGCCAATACCCATATTTACGCATACAAATATTTGCACTAAGCGGTTCGAACCTGCGCTTCCTACATAGTGGCCGCGTTCACTAAAGCCACGCCACGGAGGCTGTCAACAATACCTATGATAGAGGTAGTATTTAGTTACGCCCAAGCCTCGCGCCACATGGACTAAGGGCCCGTGAACGCCAGACCTACAGCATTTTATAAAAGCTGAAAGTTTGCTCCCAACACAGGTAAGAACGAAGGCCCATTATAAAGTTTGGGTCATAGCAGCTTTGGTACTGACGTTTTGAAAAGATACCTAACATTCATTCGAATAATATAGAGAATACATATGGAAAAAGAATCTTCTCGGGCGGGACTCGAACCCGCAATCTTTCCCTTACAGGGGGAATACCTGGACCAATTCGGCTACCGAGACACGCTCGATACCTAACATCCTGGAAGCAAAATGTTCTGGTTATTCCAATAAATAATGTCATAATAACTCATACTGGTGTGTTTCCGCAGACGGCGACAGGTGGCGCCAGTCCGGGCGGGCTGAGCGCGCTGTCGCCTCAACGCACGCGCGAGCCCTCTCCCCCGCCTACGCCCGCGCCTGCGCCCGTCTCCGCGCCGCCGCCGCTCAAGGCCGAAGACAACGACGCTAAACCGCACCGCTTGCCCGAACGCACTATGCAGGTAACACCCTAACCACTGCCTTTTCATGCTAGAGTTTCGCGCAGAAGGAGCAAAGTTATCAGGCACAACAAAACGCAAGGATAACGTGCTAGGTTACCTGTGAAAAATGTTAAGTTCATATCCGGCTCGAAGGACCAAAATGTAGAAGACGCGACTTAAGTGGTTCCTATTAGGTTGCTATGGAATTAAACAGCTTAAAGACTTTAACGATGTTTATTGCTAAATTAGTGAAAACTATAAAAAGATATGCTAATTGCTAAAATGATGTAATGAATGCACCCGGTTTGCTGTCGGAATATGCACTGAGGCCGCGGCTCATTTGACGCGGCCGTGTTAGGTTGCTAGATCAGCAAAACGTGTTCGATGGAAATTATTACATCGAAAAATATCGTTTTTAGCAATGAGAACATACAAAACCTTTGGTCAATGTAAACCTTTGAGAATGCCGTAAGGCGAAACCCGTCAGGTTCAATATATAAATACTGTAGGTAAAGTACAAGTGTTCTCAATATGTGTAACGATAAATTCCACCAAGTGCCGTCAATCAACAGTATAAATAATAAGGTGCTAGGTGTCTGCGAAAGATATGTCTCATCCAATTTCATCTCCGGCAACTTACGACATACATTTATTCGGTTCAAGTCCGACATCACCACCACACCGGCTCCTCTATAAAATCATGAGAAAGTGCGAAATGACCTTATAATAATAGCTAACAAACATAATCTTGTAATTGATAGATAGAAATTTTCCAGACTCAACCCCAAATTATATCGAATGTAAAACTTCTGTACCATATTCAACGTTAAAAAACTTGAACTTGAACTTTCTAAGTATGCCTAGATGATGAGATATCTAGGGCATATAAAGTACTATTTGTATCTAAATCGTAGTGCAATTGTTCACAGCTGAGTCCAGACAATTCGAGTAACTGGAGCGCTAATGAAGAAAACGCACCTAACACATCTGCAGCTCTACACATAAATACGACGCCACAAGTATGTTTTTACTTATTATTTATAAATACATAGTTTGAATAGAATCTTTGTGTATGTGGCTCCACCGAAGATCCTTTGGGGCCTGAGCCAATCTCACTTGCAAGATAGTGCGTCTGCTAATAAAGAGATGAGGTTTTCTTAAATAAAGGTAGGTTTTTAACCTTTGAAGATTGAACAGCGTTCGTTCCCGTAAAAGCTAAGTTATAAAAAAGGAGAGTAGGACAGTGAACTTCAAAATGAAGGTTTTCGATGCAACTGGTATTGATTCTCATAGTGGAGTTATTAACAAAATATTGAATAATGTAAAAACAGGCATAGGAAAAAATATTGATTAATAAAGGGGGCTATTTAAAAAAAAAAGGTTTTGTGCTCTTCTGTAAAATTGATAAATAAAAGATAAAATTCGCAACGTTGCCACTAATCGGGAAGATTTTAAGTTTTAGAATGTTCTGTCAACGATATAAACTGATGAGTATGTATGTGTGTGTGTACAGTCGAGTTCGAGCAGCGGCGGCGCGCAGGAGTACTCGCTGTTCAAAGATCTGTCGGCGGGCGCGGCCTGGGGCGCCGGCGATGCGCACCACAGCGTCGAGCCTCCGCCACAGGTACCACTCTAAACTTATCACGCCAGGAGGACATAATATGTTAGGCCTAAAATGTGCTCTATAGCGCAGTATGCGTTTTTTTGTCGCCCCTACTGTGGTGGAGTTAACTTTCAATGGATTATTACAGAACAATATGCCTGGACTCGTTTTTCTCTCTACTTAGGTTCAAGATAAAGTTCAGAGTTATACATATGTATAACTCTGAACATTTATCTTGACTGCAACATTTGATAACTTGCTTAGATATTCGTTGCTTTTTAAAAATGGATAGGCAACAATTCTGGTACAGTTACAGTGAAACAATTTGAAATGGATGAAAAAATTTGCATTCCAATTAAATGCAACATTCACCCTAAAATGTGAGATTCGAAAATAGGTAGGTATACCTCGAAACAAACTTATTGGTGGCTCGGAAACTCGTACGAGTGCGCGTTCGCGCAGGCTAATTACATTTTTAGAAAAAATTGGCCTGAATCTGTACTCGGACGCACTTCTGAGCTGTCATTAAGTAAGTTTGGTAAGTGGTACCTATATAATTTTTTTGTTGTCGAGAAAAATAATAAAAAAGTTTAGTCAGTTTTTTTATAGATTCTTCTCGACGAATGTAGTTTGTATGTGTGCCTAACGATGTGTATTCTCCTTCACAGCAGTTGCTGGCGTTAGCAGACGCGAGCAAGGCGCCAGGCTACAGGGGCGCGGGCGCAGGAGGCGGCGGCGGCGCGGGGGGCGGCTGCTCGCCGTGCTCGCGCACTTCGTCCCACGGCTCCACGCCTCCGCCCGCCTATGCGCCTGCGCACCACGCGCCGCACACGCCGCACGCGCCCGCCTACCACCAGCCCATGCCCATCGGTACGTACACACGACACGACAGGCCACAACACGCCACGACAGGCCACAACACGCCACGACAAGCCACAACATGCCCCATTACACTACGTCATTACACACCAAACACACTACGCCACAAGATGCTGCATAACACCGCAATAAGTTACATTACAACACATTCACGACACATCATGTTACATTAAAATACGCAACTACATACCACTACACACTACACCACAACACGCCACAATATGCCACAACGCCCCACACTACGCCACAACATGCCACACACACCATGTCATACTACAACCAGTCCAGTCCATGCTAAATTTGCTCTCTTACCCAGTGCTGTGCCCTTCCATCTATACTATTGCGTACCTGTGTAGGACAACGAACAATGCTGTTGTCGACAAAATTGAATAGATTTTATGAGCCATTGACACCAAGAAGAAGAAAAACCACCTACACCACAACACGTCACACCATGGCACAGGAAGTTATTTGTCACCGTTTAGTGTACGGCAACCGCCAGCTGGAGTGCGAGAGATATGTCTCCGGCAATTTACAGACGGTGTGCGTTTTAGTCAACTCGAGTCGGATATAACCGCCCCCGCTGGCCATCACTAAATATATATCAAAATTCATAATAGGCCTTTTCATATCCTTCCAGGTAACAACGTAAACGCGATGGACATGAGCGGACTTTCCCGGAATGGACCTATCTACCAAGATAACTCCCGAAATGGACACAACATGATGGTAAGTAACTCACCAATTTATTACCGACATACATTTTTCAATTTTTACTTTAAATTTTTAACAAATAACATGTTTTTTGTGATGTAATATTTTTTTTATTTACCCGTTGTTGCCGCGACTTTGCTGGCATGGTAAATTTTGATTTCTTGGGAACCTATTCTCAGGATAAAAAGTCGCATATGTGTTATTCTAGCTTTTAATCTATCCCTATAGCAATTCAGCAAGATCCGTTCAGCTGTTCAACGTGATTACATAAAACACCTCTTTACCAACTTTAACATTCATAATATTAGTAGGCAGTAGAATAGTAGTATTATTATATTATACATATTTCAAACTAATTAAACACCAAATTCAATTTAAGGATGCCATTTACCATCCGTTTACGGTAAATCCCCACTAAAAGAGTACCGGCGTGTAGCGGTTTTTGAGGTAAAATATTACAAACCATCAAATTGAAAATATATCGAAGGATCACAGTCATTTGAAGGTAATGGCCGCCTGGCCCGCGAGCCTTCTCTCAATAATTTCTAGTACCGTAGTCTAAAAGTTTTGCCCCCGCCAGCCGCTGCCGGCCGTTGCTCCTTCTGGCTGGCCCTTAGTGGGAAAAATACAGGTTGATATTATATGATGTATTGTTTCCCCAGCAACAAGTATCAATCGCGAGTGGCGTGAACATGAGCGGCGCAGCGCTGGGGCTGGGCTACGTGGGCGTGGAGAGCGTATCGCGCCTCAACCCTCGCGCGCCCGACTTCGCGCAACGCCACCCGCTCATGCAGCAGAAACACAACGCGCAGGTAACTAGCACTAGGTTCACCCCACGCTGTACTAGCGGCGGTAACACGCATCATCGGGGACTGGCTTTTTTTTTATCGTGCGATAAATCCCCACGGATACCACCCCCACGGAGCCGATGGAGGTGGTTATGTCGGACTCGAACCAACTAAATCGCACGCCGTCTTGGGTCCTTGGTTGCTGGAGGTGAGATTGCCAAAAGCATATGTCTCGCACCCGGCAGACCCAGGACCATCTCTTTCGAGATGGCCCCCTTTGGGTTGTGGGGACCACAGTGTCCCCATCTAGCCCCGGTTACGGGGAGGCGTACTTTCCCCCGCCGCCGCGGCCGGCTTCTGCTAGGGTGACCGGCCAGCGCTCATGGAGGAATGGGGGACTGGCTAGAGAGGCCACACGGCAGCCTCTCGTACCGGCTGACATAGATTATCACCGCGTACTGGTTCTTCGGTCGGAATCTGTGTCAGAAGCTGAAAGATCTGTGTCAGAAGCTGAAAGAGCCAATGCCCGAGTGCTATCACTACGACTTTGGGCTGCACACGACCGAGTGTCCGGCGTGGGAGACATCGAGACGGGAGCTGATGACGGCCCTGGGAGTGAGAGCTCTCACGCTCGCTACCTTGCTCGCAGCGATGGTCCGCTGCGCAACTAAGGATGTCCAATTATCCTAATACTGATCTGACTGATGTTGCTTAACTAAACTGGCTCTTAAGATACAGGTTAAACCTAGTTTATGAGACAGTATTTCACTTTCTGTGGTAATAAATAATGGCAACATTTGACTGTGATCAAAAATTGTACCTAATTGTATCTTAATGTATCAATTTTCTAACTTCGCAATGTGCTTACCTGCTTGGATATTTACCTAGCCACGGGCCTAAATGGAAACAACAATTATCAACATTTTTATAAAAAAGTATCTGTATGTATTTGCAGCTGTTCCCGGGCGCGAGCAACTCCGGCAATTTGAGCGCCTTATTGATGTCATACCAGCAGCAGCAACCTATGAACCAGTCACCTAAACCCATGGCGCACGCGCCGCAACCACATCCGCACTACCAGGTACGATTTCACATACATCCTGTAGCTTCAGCATGGCGGGGATAAGTCGCGTTTGAACAATGAATTAGCAGAAATTATACAACAAGCTCCCTGATTAATGTTGGCCTTTGGTCTTGAAAGGTGCATGTATATTATGGACTTTATCAAATGGGGTTTGGACCTGTAACTCACCTCATCTCGTACAATGATAACAGCTAAAATATATATACTAAGACAAGGGGCCATGATAAGCAATTAACTCCATAACAACATTCAATTGATTCGCAATAACTACTTTCAAGGAGATAACCTTCGACACCTGTTACACTTTTCCAGTAAGGTCATCGAGTTGAGATACTTAACGTAAACAAACTCGACTGAGACACATGATTATAGCGTGTTAGAGAACAGATAAGGTTGGCTTTGCCTTGAAAGTCTTCACGTGGCTTTGGGGCTACTGGAAGATTTTCGGTGACTACCATAGTGTGATCCATACACCCAAAACTATGGTAGGATAGGGAGTCCTTTGTCCGCACTTAGCCTCCTTTTTGGCTCATTGTGCGTGAAGAATACCTTTTTTTTTTTCGTGCGGAAATCCCCTCGGATACCCCCTGCCGGAGCCGGAAGGGCAGGTATCCGAGGGGATTTTAGCCGGAAAGCGAGGTTATGTCGGACTCGAACCGACTAAAACCACATGCCGACTGTGGGTCGTGGTGCTAGGCCGGAGGTGAGGTTGTCATCGACATATCCCTCGCACCCCGGCTGGCGTGAAGAATACCAAAACTATAGTATGAAGGGAAAGATCGCGGGATCGAGTCCCGCCCGAGAAGATTTATTTTTTCCTATGTATTCGATATAGTATGAAACTTTTCAATTGCTTCTCATTTACTAAAAGAGTTCTGAAAGAAATAAAAAGTAATGGTGACGCGTATTGCAGTCTCTCCTGGAGCGTGGCGTGGGCGTGGGAGTGGGCAACGTGGGCAACAGCGGCGGCTGGGGCGAGGAGGAGGAGCGCAAGCCGCGGCCCATCGGCACGGAGCGCGCCTGGAAGCTCACCGCCGGCGACGACTGGCACCACCACCACCACCACCTGCCCGACCACGACCGATACCAGGTAACACCACCAAACCACCACACCTCACTCATATATGCTCGTCCTCACACCCCTGATAAGCTGAGTTGCAATGCAAAGAACAGACTGGCCATTTAGTTCGAATAGTTTCAAATATATTGACAGCGTCTATGGCGTAGCGGTAGTGAAAGCAGCCACTCAATGCAAATATTGCGACAGCAGTTCCACACTCACCATTGTGTCTGTTGGCGGTCCACAACTGTGCGTTTTTCGAGAAACTTTCTGCCTCGCACAACTAAACTGTGGAATGAACTGTCGCCAGTGGTATTTCTAAACCAATACGACCTTCAAAGCTTCAAGAAAAGAGTGTAGTCTCGTTTTTAAGGAAGGCAACACACTTATGGCTCCTCTGGTGTTGCGAGTGTCCATGGGCGGCGATAAGCGCTTATCATCAGGCGATGCGTGTGCTCGTTCGCTTCTCTATTCCATAAAAAAATTATATGCAAGAATATTTACATTGGTCTGCATCGTGCCTCGGAGAGTTAAGCTATCGGTCCCGGTTGCCATACGAATATCTATGGCAGGTGTTACGGGTAGTTAGAGTCCTAAATAGTCCAGCAACTGGTCTAGCTGCAATGTTTCAATATCGCCTTTGGGTTTTGGAAGTCGCTTCAGTCGCTTTACGGAAAATATGTAATCGGCCAAATCAGAACTTAGACTGGTAAAAGCAGACCCCAAATTCTTAAGTTAAAAAGCTTCAGATGAAACTGGGATTACCGCTAAGAGGAAAAGAAGGGTTTCAAATATAAATATAAATCTTCTGAAATTCACCTTTTATCATTTATTGCTCATCTTCTTCCCGTGTCAATGATTACTGTGGTTCCTGCATAAAATTGTGCAATCTTAAGGAGTTAGGACATGAGGGACACGAACCAATTGCGCCGTGAACTGCACGGGGGCTCCATATTCCTCACCGGCATAAATTTAGTCTCTACCGGGCGGCTGTATAGACGCTTGAGAAACATTTATTGATACAAAGCTTGTATCGTTCCAGGGCGTGAGCGGGATGGGCGCAGTAGGCGCTCACGTGAACGTCGGACACGGACTGGAGGGCGGCTACGGCGTGGGCGCGGGCGGCGCGGCGGGGGGCGCCACGGCCGCCGCGCTGTCGCTGATGCACGCGCTGCCGCTGCACTACCTGCCGCCCGTGGCCGCGGCCGCGCCCGCGCCCGACCACCACCCGCACTGGGACCAGGCGCAGCACCACGCCGCCGACAAACAGGTACACCACGCACACTGACAGAAGCGCGCCTCCCCATTCCGGGGCGAGTCCCAGACACCGTTGTCCGTCCCGAGGAGGGCCACACCGTAAGGGACGGCCCTGGGTCAGCCGGGGTGCGAGGGATATGTCGATGACAACCTCACCTCCGGCCTAGCACCGCGACCCTCATTCGGCTTGTGGTTTTAGTCGGTTCGAGTCCGACATAACCTCCCCTTCCGGCCGGCGGATTTCCGCAAGGAAAAAAAAAAGATACACCACGCACACGCCACCCGAGGAGGGCCAGCTGGAGTCAGCCGGGGAGCGAGAGAAGCTCACCTCCGGCCTAACACGACGACCCTCAGTCGGCGTGCGGTTTTAGTCAGTTCGAGTCCGACATAACCTCCGACTCCGGCGGGAAAGTTATCCGTGGGGATTTCCGTACGAAAAAAAAAGGTAGTCAAATAAGTACCTTAACAATCACAAACAATGCCTTGATCCACACTCACCGATTGAAGTGACGACACAGTGTTTTTGACCGAGTACGATGTACGTGCGCGATTTTCGCTTGCTATGAACATTGGCCGAAAGCACTGTCTCGCCACTCCACTCGATGCATGTGTACAAGGCATCACAGAAAACTACACACATGATATCACTGCTAGAGAAGAAAAACCCTGTACCGACCCGTCTGGCTAACGTGGAAACAGTAGAAGATCTAAGTACAGGTGTGAACAGCGGTAGGATAATTGATTGATTGACACTAACCGTATGCCCAGCATGTGATACGCTGAAACTGAGCCATAGGGGTGAAAATTCTCTCATGCTACGTTGCTTATAGTGATGGAGCACAGCGTGAGCGTTTGGACTGCCACCGTCTCCTACTGCGAGCAAGAAATGCTCCAGAAGGAGGCGAGAGCAGGGCCGGGAGACTCTCGTCCTCTTAATTCACGGACAATGGAAGTCGTTGACCCCCATCCTCTTAAAAAAAGGATATGTTCCTGCTTGCTTGTATGAAAAAGGGACCCGAGTCGCGCTAAAGTGTGACTGGGTCCCATGTAATGTCGCCATCCACTTAGCAAAACATACTACCTCAGTTATTAAACCTTGGCAGCACAGATTTTCGGGATTGTCCCTTTAAATATACGTTGATTGTTTGTTTTGGTCGAATATGTGTTATACCATAAATGTTTGTCCCCAGGCATGGAGCAAGTGGACTCACTAGAGGCCCGGTCGCCGGGCCGGACGGACGCGCCGCGGCTCCGTCTCCGCCCCAGCCGACGAGGATTATATATAATTGTAACCCTTGGAAACGGTGTAGATATTAGTGAGAAAGAATTATATTATACAGATTATCTATATACATAATAGAGAAGATGTCCTATCGAGAAGAGAACTACTTATACTGTACGATCGACTGAAGTGAGCATTAAACGATTCATTATAATGAAACTCGTGAGGGGAGTCGGATGTAGTTTTATTTGTTACTGCCGCTCGCCGCTCGCCGCGACGTTACGTTTAGACAATTCTAGTTGTGTTATGGCCGGCCCCGCCGACCCGTCGGATGTAGATATACGCGTAAACGAATGTAATAGTAGGTCGCACGGAATGTGATTCCGAAGTGCCGCAGAGTGTTTTGAGTTGCCTTGCGAGCGTGTGGCTCGCCGCCGTCTATTATACATATTTTACACTATATTATGGCATAATGCGATATTGATTTTTGATGATTGGTACGCTCGGAACCGAGACGAAATATAAAACATGTAATAAATTTGCTTGTACATGAAGATTAAATAACGATATATTGATGCACTGTAAAAACTGGTGTTTTTAATAATACCACCTGATTTTTCAATAATCTTTTTTTAGTAGGTTTATTTGGGTAATGTGTTTGTTTGTAAGTAAATTATTATTGAACACTTATTTTGTCTCGAATATGAATAAAAACAGGCTATACGGTAAGTTCTAGGCAAATAAACCGTTGTCAAACTGATTTGCGTGTTCTTCATCTTGAATACAGCCTCACAACTTAGCTAAATATCAAACTTACAGGAGGCATAGCGTCTAGTTTCATTCGCGCAGATATTCGCAAGGTTACAATGATAGTGAAAAACTATAGCAATACGCTTATCTTTATCCTCTATATTTACAATGAGTAGATTGTCTTCTTATCATGCCTCCTGTTTTTCTAAAAAACCTATAGACTTATACCGTAAGTATGCTTTTGGTAAAGCTCGTTGCGGGTTTAGAAAAACGTGTTAGTAGTAATCCTGGTTCGCACCAGTAAAGTGGGCAGAGAACTATTATATTTCCAATTAAATAAAAAAAAGTATTAAAAGCCACTGAAGCCACGCTGAAAAGCCACAGGAGCCACGCTGAAGTAAGTATTAATCATTTTATTTATCGAATGGATACATTTTATATATCGATCGTACGTTTATTGGGTTACATATCAAAATCCCGAAACTCGTACTACCGACATACGAAAGACTGAAATTCATAATCCGGAATGTTCGATTGACCGAATGTTCAAAATATCGAAAGTACAAAATCCCGAAGTGCTATAGCTCGACCTCGACACGGTTACGTATAGGTTAGAAGGGTATGTGGACGACCCTCCGCCATACGCATCGCGTTAGGTTACTTGTGATAAACCCGTACATAAGATATAAGAGCTACATGAATAAAAACTAACTTTTGTTGAAAAATGTAACTATAAAATATAAACGAGAATTCCTACCATCCATAACGTATCAAAACTAATTTTTCGGGATTTTGAACTTTCGTGATTCTGAATTTCGGGATTTTGAACTTCGGTATTTCGTACAATCTGGATTTTGAATTTCGGTATTATGATACGTAACAATTTATTGCAGTTTTATTATGGTGCAGCACAGACATCTTCGATCATTCTGTCGGCAGAACTGTAGGGACGTAGACGCTATGGAAATCGATTATCGTTATATCGATCTCTGGCGCCATGGCAATAGATCGCGTACGCTACGCCCACCCCTAACGAATGTAGATTGCCGACTGAAGTGTGTGCCGTCTGCGTTAGCGCGCGTTGAAGCCAATGTTCAATTTTTTTCACACACTTTTTGTGCGGCGCGGCGCGGCACGGTCTGTCCCATGGAGAAGGAAATGATAGCGGAGTTGTTGCAAGGCAATCGAGTCGCGTGCCATCCAAACGTCAAATGGACTCATTCGGTAGGAACGTTATACCTATGAGGTCCTTAGAGTTTTGTCACCCCGCGCGTCTCTCTTCCCACCCGCATTCGATGCGCGTTTTTATTAGGAGAAATATCAATGGGGCATCTCCGTTACTTAATCATATTCTGTCCTCCGTGGTCTGTCCGAAACACGGATTTTATGTGTGCCCGACTTTTTGCGCGTCATGTACGTTACTGCATATACTTGCTAAGGTTCTATGTTCACAGACTAAAAAGTGGGTCACGGATAGTCTTTTGTCTGCGCTGCACCTATTCGTTACAAATTTTAAGTTAGAAACAAGTTAGTCGTGGAATATGATTTTGAGATCTTTCCAAGTTACCATTGATCAATTTTATGGGGAAGTATCCTTTCCGTAACTTCGTTTATATTGAAAGTAGCGTAGAAAGTTAGTAGTACGGGCACTAACGAGCGGACTAGATGGCAGTCGCTCTTGTTAAACCCAAACTAATAATTAAAAGAAAAGCGGACACCGGGCTCCGATGTGCAAGCCTTGGATGCAACGGGTACCTATGGGGCTCTCATGAAGAAAATAAACGAAGTGAAAATACATCTTATATTGATATTTTGATTTATTGAGATTCACACTTATCTGTTTACTACTAAAAATAAAACTAAACAGTTTCTTCAAAAGTGATCTCTGTAAATTAAGTTTTTTTATAAGATCGCCAGCACTCTGAGGTGTTACAGTCTATTTAAGATTCTTTGTTAACAATAGACCACTCAATCCATCCACTGAGGTGGTCAGTTAGGAATTCACGCTACGATGATTAGGAGCAGAGCAATATATGAGCGCTGAAAGTCACCCTGTGGAATGGAACCTATACCCCATTTGGTTAAGTATTTAAACTAAACGTAAACAATATTCATATCTTTCTAACGTTTTATTTTAAAACTCAGGTTTTTTTTATAAATGATACGTCAATTTGACTTCACCTCGCCTGATGTTAAGCTAAAGGCATAGTCTCGGAAAGAGGGTTACCATCGTAAACATGTACCATGTTAACAGTGATGGCACTCAGCCGCCTAAAGGCCCCGGGACTGTACGAAGAAGGAAACAAGTGAGCTGGCAAGGAGTTTATATATTCAGTTTAGATACTCATTTTAAAGACTAAAAGCCAAAATTGAACTACTAGTTAGTTTAGTTTTTTTGTTTAATATGTGTTTAATCGCTACAACATTGTTTACCTTTAATTAAACCTAACCATATGGAGTATGAACCCACTGGGCTAGTTGCACTACTTACAATAAAATCTTCAATTACTTATTTACATATTTTATTATGATATGTAGGTACTTTATATATTATTATTCTGGTTTACGTAGATAACTTCGAAGCTGCTCGAATCACAACAAACTTCATAAAATACAAAGAGTACCTACTTAGTTAATAACAATTACTGTATTTTTCTATCTAACTGTTGATTGATGGCGCTTGGTGGAACTTCCTACACATATTGAATGAGACACTTTTTTATTCTTCAACCTGGCCGGCTTCGCCTCAGAGCCCAGCATCCTAAAAGACCTGTATTGCCGTGGTATGCTGTGAGGAATATAGTGGAAAAGTACAAAGTGTTTTATTCAACACAGTATCTTTCTGGCGAACAATGACGATTATGGACTTATTTCTCAACTGGGCTCCTCTGATGATACTAGAATTTTCACAGCACTATTTGTAAATGCAATAAAATATCATAAAATATTGATTGAGCGTTAAATATATTACATTAGAGCTCAGTATGGCGCTCTAATATCCTACTTTCTAAGTCGCTATGCAATTTGGCCACTTTCATAGAATGTTTCTTGATCATCTGCTCTTGTTCTTCAAAATGATTGATCTTGTCACCAGCAGCCGCAACCTGTAATCAACAAATGGGTGGTATTATATTACCCAATTAAGTATTCTCGAAGGATTAACACGATACGTTATACGACGACGGAGTATTTTCTAGAAAAGGTGGGTTCTAGAAGGTTCTGATAGTATAAATACCTACCTACTAATCAAATATATGAAAAACTAAATTCGGCACAAATTAAATAAAAAAAAAACTATTTGGAGTTGGTACTATAGAACACGCCTCTCATATCTATGTATAAACAATAGAACGTAAGAAATTAAAAAAAAAAAATAACCTTATCCTTGAACTGTTTTTTATTGCTTACGTGGTCCACTTGTAAGCGACGGAGCTTCAACAGTCGAGACTCGTAATGCTGCAGTTCCACCTGGAAGAGAGAAGACGCGAGAAAATTTACAAAAAATCTTATTCTCATAAGTCATTTTGTTTAACTATGCCCACGAATCGCATTTTATTGAAACTAACAAAGTTACCTTCAAGGAAGCTAGTTCGTCTGTAGTGAAGTTTGCAGCTACAGCTATTTTCCATAGTCCCTGCACCTTGGGCTCGAGGAAATCTCTGTTATTAGGACCTGGAACAGAGAGACAGTGGTCAGGAATCACACAGATCGCCAAGGTGCCTGGGCGCCGATTCTGCTATTTTGTATAAAGGTAACTACTTGTTCTTAGAATTTCTGAAGAAGCCAAAAACTTCGCTTTTACAAGTATTTGCACTGAGCGGGCATCGAAAGTAGTAATCGAACACGCTCCTCCAGCAAGCCACATGCAGGATGTCACCACAATAAAAAAGGAGCAGCAGGGAGACAAGCTTGCGGCGCACCTGATGGAAAATAGTTAATGGCAACACCAGGGGGCGTCCTACTTATGCTGCCAACCTTTATATTTTTGAATAACAAATGTCCGCTATAGGAACCTTCTAAGCGTTGGAGCACACCGAACTGCAATTTGCTCGTGCACTTTTAAGTGTTAGTTAAATATCAACTTTTATGCATGTTTAATACCTTGCAAAATTGAATTGAAGCTGCCGCGAGCATAGACTAATATATAATATAGACGTATATTCAATTTTGCAATGTATTCTACATACATAAGCTTGATATTTAACTAACACTTAAAAAGAATTGCAGTTCGGTGGGCGCCAACGCTAATGCCCTAACGCGCTACTTTTATAGAAAGATATACAAAAACGAATCTATGAGTCAGTTTACCGACACGCACTGCATTGCAGTAGGTGCTCGTAAACAAAATCCACATTTGTAGTAACTTGTCCCAGTTCTGAAAGAACCGTTACGTAAGGGATTCAAAGAAACGTCTATAAATATTTTATTACTGAGCGTCTGACAGGAACATTCCGTGAACCAGTTTCAATGGGTAAATATTACAAATAAACGAGTATGGTACAGTACAGTTAGCGACAAAAGTGATGCTAATAATATTATAAAGATCCTAATCTTTGTTTACACATCACTCTTGAAAATTGGTACAGTGATATATTCAATTTTGATAATTTTCCTTAAATAGAGTTATTTTTGGGGATAGCCTCCGTGGCGTAGCGTAGTGAACGTGGCCGCTACGCAGGAGGCGCGGCTTCGATCCCCGCTCAGTGCAAATATTTCTATTCATGAATATGGGTACCTATTTGAATTGGTCTGGTCCCAATTGTCATATGAACATCTATGGCAGCCGTTATGGTTAGTTGGAGCCCTCAAAAGTCCAACAACTGGTCTAGCTGCAATGCTTCGATATCGCCTTTGGGTTATGGAGGTCAGATGGCAATCGCTTCACTGAAAATATCGAAGTTTAGCCAAATCCGCAGTTAGACTGGCAAAGCGGACCCCAGATTCCAAGCTGAAAGCTTTGGAAGCAACTGGGATTAACGCTAAGATGAAGAAGAAGAGCTATTTTCGGCCTGTGAATTTGACCAGTGGGTATGCTCTTTACGCCCTTATAATATCGAATCCCTTCACAGACATCCATACTAATATCCATACTTAATATTAT
The DNA here is from genome assembly GCA_914829495.1 of Eilema sororculum. NCBI lineage: Eukaryota > Metazoa > Arthropoda > Insecta > Lepidoptera > Erebidae > Eilema > Eilema sororculum. Next base: position 4,587,152 of record OU618545.1, on the reverse strand, counting down.
AAATACGAAAGTAACTCTGTCTGTCTGTCTGTATGTTACGCTTTCACACCTAAACCACTGAACCGATTTTGATGAAATTTGGTATAGGGGTAGTTTAGACCATGAGAAAGGACATAGGCTATGTTTGGTCGCGATAACCGACATCCACGCGGGCAGAGCCGCGGGCAAAAGCTAGTAGTATATAAGCGTGACAAAATCAACCATAATAACCATTGGAATATTTTAAATGTATTTATGGGTACCTTTAGCAATAACTCTCTGCAGTTTGTCATATCCATCGCGGAGGTCCCTGTGCTTGTCTCTGATCAGATTGGCTTTGTCAAGGTAGTCCTTACTCATCTCATTTGTGTGTTGCAAGATTTCATTAAACTTGTCCAGCTCATCTTCATTCACAACATCTGAAATAGCACATGTTTACAAATTAGTCAAGACATACAGCATCATGGCTGTGTTCACATTCTACTTTAACTTTTTGGCTCTATTAGGCCAAACATTTATTACCAGACAAAATATATTACAGTTCATCAGTGTGACTGTACCCTGCTAGAGGGACAGACACTATCTCAAGATGCTCTTCAAAAAAACACATACATTGCAACATACTTTTATATCCATTAAAATAATTCCTCACAGAAAACGCCAATTAGCTAAAATCAAGCTGTTCAAACAAGTCTTAATACACCTAGTTCTAAGTTTCAATCAACAAAAAATAATGGAGTATAAGAGCTTACTTTTAAACCCATCATTCTTGCTATAGTCATCATCAAACAAGTTGTAATACTGATCTATTTTCTCTTGGTGATGACCAAACTCCTCTCTCAAAGCTATTAGTTCTTCATGCGTAAACCCTGATTCCTCTGCTTTTGACCACAAAAAGTTCAGCTTCTTATCTTTGAAAATACTTTTGTTTATGTAGTCATCTGTTGCCGAGTTGTAAGCCTGGGTGTGGAATTACCAACTTTTAAATTATATTTGAATGAAATTTTTTAGCATTTATTATGCTAACTTTTCACATATGTAAGAAAAAAACTTAAAGACGTACAAAGGTTGCCTGTAAGAGATCGCTCTTAGCGATAAGGCCGCCATTTGTACATAATGTCATGTATTGTCCATACATTTACTGCATTACTGGTGTACAATAAAGATTTATGTATCTATCTATCTATATAAAGGCGTATATAAAGAGAAGGGAAATTTGAAGTGATTTAGGTGTGACTCAAGCTCAGTTGGAAGAGCATTCCCCCAGCAAGGAAAAGGTCGTGGGTTCAAGTCCCACTTGAGTTTTTCTTTTTCCAGAAATTTAAATTATAGTTGCATTTTTTATACTTGCTATTTTTGTTCTTCAGTTGCATCAACAGCACTCTGAAATTCTGTTTTGCTACCTGGATTATGCTATCGCTATAAGGAAGTGATTTTTCCTCCATAAGAACTATTTTGTAAAATATATTCTCCCTTTCTTCATTAGGCTGTATGCTAACTTCAACATAATTAACTCAAAGGTTTTTTGACTTCTTATGAAGGAAGATTATTGTTATGAATATCTACTTCTGATCTTCAAATAGAAGCATTCCATTATTATTTACATTACTCTATAATTATAATCTCTTAATAATAAGCTTCTAAATTGGTATTCAGACTACAGTTACAATAGAAAAACTCATAAAATTACATTTTAATTTATTGATAACATTTTGAATTTCTGGCTACGCCCATGATTAACAGTATTTAAATACAGATAATTTAAACAGATGTGTCAACAGTCTGTAAAAACAATTAACCTTTTATCTTTAAGACTTTATCACTAGTGGATGTCTGTTTTTGCACGAAATTAATAAAAATAACCCTGAGTCGCGAAGTTTGCATATAAAACTATTAAAGTCGGGCAGTTTATGAGAATATCACACATTGAAGTGAAATAATACCAAATAAATTGTGATTGAACAATAAAAATAGTATGAAATAATAAGTTTATCATCATGATTTGGTAATGTATATTATAACGGGTGTATGACATAGACCTTCAAGGTCCGAGCCTCCCTCACAAACTCAAAAGGTACACCTGCTGGACAGCAGATGAGGCTCTGGCAAACTATAAAATCATTATACTTACTGAATGTTCCTTTTGCCTAGGTGCATCTGGATCAAAGTGGTGCAATAAACCATAGGCCGACATGATGTTGGTAAGCTTGCGTCGCAGTTCAGCCTCTTTTAAGCCCTCCTTATCACCTCCTTCACCTTTAACTCTCTTGTGTATTAGCTCTTCTTTATCATGTATCATTAGATCATTATACAAGGACTTCAGTTTAGGTTCTGTTAAACGCTACAAAAAATAATTAATATTGAGAATGTATATTGCGGTAATATCTGCATCTATTGTAATATCTGCGGTAGCCTAGTGGTATGCGTAATGGACTGCTGAGACAAGGTCTCGGGTTCGATCCCAGGTTTACCATGGCACACGCCAATGACTTTTCAATGCTTTGCCAAGTTATGTGTGCATTTATTGCAGGTTCACAAGTGCCCGGTTAATGGCAATAGGCTCGTCACCTATTACATTGGAACCTAAAACATAAACTGGCGAAATGTGGGTGCTAGCACCTCTGCCTACCCCTTCGGGGAATACAGGCGTGAGTTTATGTTATGTTATGTTTATATTGTATAAATAAAACTATAGAATTTGGTTATTATTATTTACAGCTAGTCTCTGTTACAGTCTTACAGCTAGTTAAAAAAATATGTTTTAAGGCTTACCTGACGCGCTTTGCTCCATAGTAGATTAAGTTTATTCATACGAAAAGGTTTCTCCAAACTTCTAAGATCTACATCAAGTTTCGATTTCTTCTCATTTGCAGACTTCGAATATTTATTTTCACATAGAACACTGCTAAGTAATAGTAAAACACAAACTGCGATATACGAAAATAAATTCATTTTAACTTTATTCTACGATTATCGGTAACGTAACAATATATAAAAAATGGTTAAGAATTTGAGATAAACAACAACGTCAGGATATTTCGCACACTGAATCGCTAATAGCCGCTACTATACCTAGTGCTGGAAACGTACTCGCACGCAACAGTCGTCACATTTAATAAAACTTACAATAAACTTTGATCATTTATTTAGTGGCAGTGCTATTTCATTGTCATTTAACTTGGCCAAGCAGGCCACAGATTAGAAGATATGTACTACGTACAGATAAGACAGTCATTGAACAAAAACTGAATCGTAAGGAGCGGGTCCGCATCGCATACCATCATGTCATATTGACGTGACGATGACGTGACGTAGATTTAAAAAAAAAGTGAGCTGCGTGTAGGGCAGGCCATATTCATATTTTTACCTAATAACGATATCGATAATAGTGATGTCGTTAGTCGATAGCCCATTCTATGTTGGGGTGTTGTATGATTTATATTTTTATATTTGGTACTAGACACAGAATGAAACAATAGTTTATTTTTTATTAATTCTATATTTGGAGAAGAAACGGCGCAAGAAACACACTAGCACTTTACAGACATCAATTTACAAAAAGTGATATCTTAACACTAAATATGGACGAATGTACATTTGTCTCGTGTTAAGATAATTAAAGTATATAAAAAAACTAATAACAAAATAATTAACCTTAACAAAAAATAAAGACTAAGAAGTTCGCGTGCATAATTAAGCACTATGCAGGCACTATGGAAGCAGGCCAAGTAGTAGTCCAGGTCATAGACATATAGCCCGTCAAGAAAGTCGTGAAAATTGAGGGTGGCGCTGCTGCGCTTAATCTGGTATCCCTGTCATACTATAACTAAACAGACTTGATGTGTTGCTTTTTATGGTATGATTTCATTACGATAGTAGGATAGTAGGTGAATAAAAGTGAAATAAAATACGGCAATTATTTCATTCACTTTATTTAGGCACTAATGGCGCAAACTTTAGAGATAAATCAAACTTCAAGCTAGAAAATGATATATACTTAATTACAGAATAGTCGTTATATCCTTTTTAAATGGTTGCAGGGCTTGCAGCAACATTTAGATAATAACTTTTGCAAATAAAATCTTTAACAACTAATCGAAATCATCGAGTGCGGAGTGATTGAGTTTAGGAGTCATGGTTGTCAAATCACTCAGGTGGCAGACAAGCACACGGGATTTAGAAGCACAGATATTATGTTAAATTTGGTGCGCGTGATCCGAAGCCTCCATTCGATGCAACCTGTACAAAGCTGACGGCAATGCTTCACTCACTTACTCAGCACTTGGGAGACGCTACCACTTACTGCAATTAACGACCGCGGCGGGAGCAGCCCTATAGAGAGCTGCTCGGAGACTCGCCTTGGGTCCCTGTGACTAGCAGCGGGTATAGAGGTTAGATGAGGACACCCAAGAGGGCCATCTTAAACCCGTACATGGCTCAAAGTTAACTGAGGTGTGAGGGAAATGCCGTTAACCTTACACCCCGATAAATGACTCGCATACATGATAAATGCCTCGGGACACTATTTTGAATCTAAGCTGCGAGATAAACGAATTGTTTGGCCTGGCTTGACCTTGTTTTGTAATAATCTATGCTTGGTGACTTTGAGCTCGTCCACCACCACTCTGGTCACAGAATCGCTTGCTCAGTGGTACACTTTAACTTTATTAGACCAACGGTACCACCAGGAGTATGGCCATGGGTACCGTGGGTGTGAAATGTGCTTTGAGCAACCCAAACCCCACCTGTCTGTCTCATGAACCGTGATAGCTAGACAGTCGATTTTTTTACAGACGTTGTAAAGTATTAAACAATGAAAACAAAAGATGTAGGTACAGTACGTATTATAATATAATATAATTATAATCTTTTAGAACATTAACTTATTGGAGTGAGTATTTAACACCCAAAATGCTGCTTGAAACTCCTGCGTAATTTATCCGCGATAGTTTCTGAGCCACTGGATATATCATCACATACTGAAATGACATGTCTTGAAATGTGCTTTTGAAAATCTGAAACAAATAAAAACGTACGGTACTGGATAAATACAACTGTATATACCGTGTAATATTTTAGTAGTCCAAAGGGCCTCAGTGGTTAGTAAAAAATGGATCAAGACTGTTCAAAAACGTCAAAGTGTCGTACTACGATTTCTTAAAATCGTAGGATAATGCCTCAACCACGACAAATGAAAACAATGCTTTGAAAAATAAAATGTCCACTTAATACACATAATTTTTAATAGATTACACTTCCCATACCGTGTTTAACATTAAAGTATATGTACGTACCGGCTTATCTAGCTATTTGGCCATAAATATCCTTCAAATCAGAAACCAGCTTGCTGGTTTGAAATCCCGCCGTATATCATACTATATCTCTGAAATACTTTGAATACGACATGTCTCTCACAACTAATACACACATTGCAATGCATTTTTACACTTTATATTGTTACTAGACGTAAATAAATTAAATGAACGCAAAAGATATACGAAACATATCCACAACAAAACAAGGAATGACAGCTGAAAACTCAGTTTGACAGTTATTGAGTGTTGCAAATACAATGAAAAATATTAGTTCCTTCAACATTAATTTCACGACTTTCTTGACGCACTATAGTAAATATAAAGACTAGAAGCTACTACGAAATTCATTCATAAAATCATATGAGGAAAACGCAATTTTCCATCTTGCGTTCGCACGTAGTGGGGATGTAGTAGCACCTGATTGGTCAAATAAAACCCTTCGGAGCAGAATGTACAAAACTCAAAATGACCACCACACGCAAAATGTACAAAACGCAGAAAGTACATAACGCAGAATGTACAAAATTCAAAATGTACACAACACGCAAAATGTACACAACGCGGAATGTACACCTTAGGGCTTGTCTGTATAAAAAAAGCAACTAACTACCACGCTGAGAACGTCTTCTTCCCTAAAATCCTTGGTTGTCATTTTAGGAAGTTGTCATTTTCGGAATATGACTATTTTAGAATGGACGTTATAGTTAATTGTAATTTTAGGAAAATGTCGTTATCAACCTGATGGCTAAGTAGGTACTAATAGAAAACGAGTGAAAGTAAAAAATATATTTATTATTGCTATGCCCTTTACTACCCTTCGGTCAAGTTGCACTTAATAACGAAAACAAATAACATTAAAAAAAATTCAGAGAAATTGAATAAAAAAAAGGAAAATGATGAAATTGATAGGCACTCGTACTTCAAATACTTTTCTGAAGGGAAATATTGAAAACACTCTACACATCTGCTTAAAATGCGAGTCTGGCATATATCATTTGCATTAAAAATGCTGCCACTGATTTTTTTTAATAGTAACATTTTTGATATTTTTTTATACTTTTTATTGTTATACTGTTTCTTTGTGGTGGCTCGAAGAAGCTTTTTCTTATTTTGCTATCGCTGAATTTCGCTTCTTGACGGAGCTTGTGAATAAAAAAAAGTAAACTAATCCGCTTTGGAATTCTTACTTTTAGCCGTCTATGCCACCCTTTCTACGGCATTCGTAGTGCGGTGCCTTTGATTGGAACAGCTTAAAACATCAGGGTTTAGATTCCACGTCTTTTCGCAATACCTTATAAAGTCCTTCATGCTGTTGGTTTTTGGAGCTGACTCAATAATTGTATGCCAAGCTTCCGGAATTAAATTTGCAGGAACCAAAGGCAGAATTGCCGTTTTTCTAACAACCATCCGTTCTTCTCGTGCCAACATTACCTTAAGTGTTTTAGCTTTTTTGAATATGGCGGCGTTCGTTGTAGTGGTGATAGCATCCACTTAACTTGCCATGTGGAAATACAATTTGATATGCGTTTATTTCGGCAATTTCGTAGTCGCAATTAAAATTCACTAGGTTAATTTCCATACTTTTTATAGCATTAAACAAACGTACATAACTCTGCTGTTCCTTATTTGCCATCAAGGCAAAGATAATTGGAACTACATTAGTAGATGTTTTATTGGAGTTTATATCTATATACCTATATTGAGTACAACTGGTAGTATGGCTTTGGGACGCACTTAAAAGTTGCGTCACCAAAATATGTCCCCGATCGCTGAGATTTTGTAAACGTTCTTGATAATCTGGTCATAAAAATAATAATGTCGGAATTATCGTCACTGACAACAAAACCCCGTCATAATGCGGCGGGGATGACGACCTCATCAGTAGTATTAAAAACCAATTTTTCTGCTTTAAGATATTTTTTTACGATTTTGAGAAGAGTGTCCCTTTTAGAAGAAAAATTCGGAATCAAGTCTAAATCGCAATTCGAAAAACATTGGAAAAAATGAAATGCTCAAGTGAGACTCGAACTCACGACCTTTTTCCCTTACAGGGGGACTGCTCTGCCAACTGAGCTATTGAGCACCACTTGAATCATTCCAAATTTTCCTTCTCTTTATATCCGTCTATAAGGGTGACGGTGCAGCCATCTACCAACATTCTTACGAACTGTTGGAAACAATGAATGATTTTTCAACCATTTTTAAACATTGAATTTTGATGACTGCGCCCAAATATTTGAATGATTTTTTTATAGCATTTATTAAGCTAAATTTTATGTTCGAAAAACATTGGAAAAAATGAAATACTCAAGTGAGACTCGAACTCATGACCTTTTTCCCTTACAGGGGGACTGCTCTGCCAACTGAGCTATTGAGCACCACTTGAATCATTCCAAATTTTCCTTCTCTTTATATCCGTCTATAAGGGCGACGGTGCAGCATGCCAAATTTTTCTAAGTTTTTTTCGAATACTTGCTGTACAGGCCTCAATGTTTTGCAAACATCTCTTTTTGTTTTATTCATCATAATAAATATATACATCATTTTCTAACGAAATATTATGTTCACACGTGTGACAAGATTGTCGTAGAATATTCATTACAGTTTTGCTTGTCGTTATAGATGCATTACATGTCGATCTTTTCACACATCACCATAAAATGCTGCTTTTATTCTGCCGAGAATGTTTGTTATAGCGATACCCATTGTAGAGTAAACTAGGTTTCCCTTTTTGATTTTTTTCTATTATCGGTATATCCATGCTCAGGGGATAGGAAAATTATAATATATTGGTTACTATTCTATGCACTTTTTGTAAATGATATAAGTGGGTATTACAATTTACCAAGTAAGGCCAGTTGACACTGACAATGGTTATAAATATTAATTTTTATCTATGCATTATATCACAAGTGGCTTTTGGAAGGAGAGCTACTTTAGCAATTCATCAACCTCCTTGGTCAAGAGCATACATATAATACAGACAAGCCCTAAGGTGTACATTCTGCTTTGTGTACATTTTGCGTGTTGTGTACATTTAGCGTTTTGTACCTTTTGCGTTATGTACATTCTGCGTTTTGTACATTTTGCATGTGGTGCTCATTTTGAGTTTTGTACATTCTGCTCCGAAGGCAGGGCAAGTCGAGCACTTCTGTTTTGAAGTAAATATCTTTTATAACAAAGGTAGTACAAATGTATATATATATACTGGGTGTAAGGGGAACGCTCCCGAAGCCGAAAACCCCTAGTAGTACTCCAGGTACCATAACACATTGGCATAAAAATAAAATCGATATGACCAAAAAAAAATTTAACGAATTTTTTTGGATTCTTTTTATTTTTATTATACATTATTTACGAGAGTATATAGATATCTTGAGAATAATGAAGATAGAGATATCTTGTTAGTAAAGCTAAATAGAACGGTCATTTTATAAAAAAACACCACTACAAAAGAGCACGCGCTTGGCGCTAGTGGTTTTTTCTTCGTAGTGATGTTCTTTTTATGAAATTACCGTTTCATTTAGCTTTACTAACACGATGGAGAGCAAATAATGCAAAATAAAAAAACAAAAAAATTAAATGAAAATTCGAAAAAATATTTTTTTTTTGTCCAAATCGATTTTATTTTTATGCCAATGTGTTATGTACCTGGAGTATTACTAGATATATATATATATATATATATATATATATATATATCGTTACTCAAAGACTGTAAAGAATCTTTGTAGATTTTACGTCCTTCTGGGCGAATTATTCGAAACTCCGATTAACACAAGGAAAGTCTGACAGAAAGCCCTAAGCACACTGCAACCTGAGAATACAAATAATCGGCATCCACTTAAGCTAACCACTTAATTTTTTCTTTCAAATGTATAAATTTTTAGTCTGTGCCCTTTTTATATCGATAAGTAGTTATCGACAGTTTACTGGATTCCCTACTATAGCCATACTGCGTTCTATTCATTCATAAAATCCAAGTTTAGGTAGGCAGTTTTTTTTCGTAGGTATGGCAGCTCTTGATACTCTAAGGTCCAGGTCCAGTGAAAAGAAAATGACATTAGGGAATAAGTTTGTGAATCTTGCTATTAGTACGTTTGACACTTTTGGCAGTTTTGGCCAATCACAAAATAAACTCCACTCCGGCCTTGGATGAAGAATTAAACTCCGGCTGATACCAATAGAGTTTAGTCCGGGGCAGCAACTATCGATGTGTATCACAGGGCTAAATCAAATGGTCAAGTGCCAAGAAGCTTATTCGGCAGCACACTGCTCGTTTGTAATTTTCTAGCAAAGGTTTCTAGTCTTTTATAATGCTAAAAGTTAAATTTCCGAACGTATCATAGCTTTCTTTATTGTTTAATTTTATTCATAAAGTGTCCACCATTGGTGCTTTTACCTTACTCTATGATAAAACTAAACTCTATGGATCGGGCTTTTATATTGACTAACTCAAAATATTCGTATAATATTACGAAATCATTATAAATAAAAATCTGTAGGAGTTTGGACACTAGTTTTTAAATTATTTTGATTATTGTCAGTTGTTGATTCATTTTGTAACTAGCAGAAATAAAACAAATTCTTCTTCAGTTCGCCATAGACAATATTATTAATTCATGGTAATTCTCGTTTGTTATTGTATTTTTGTTCCAATCAAGGTGAGAAAACAGTGAGTTTTAACGTGAGTTGTTGACTGTGCACTTTTCGAACTCATAGTAGCGGTGCTCTTGTTTGACAGTTGCGAATGTATATTATTCGTGTTCGTCGTTTCTTTCTTGTAGTTACCGCAGTCTGCCCATTTTACTTTTATAAAATGGAATAATTTTCTTAAGTACTATTACTGTACGCTGTCCGAATTAATATTAAGTACTTTTTAAGAGACATTTTCGTTTATATTGTGAGTTTAATCTCAGTATTTAGTCGTAAGTTAGCTCTGTCAGCAAGGGAACTAAGTAACAACGGGGTCCCCACCTGAGGCAGCATCTGTAACGCGTCCACGGGCACGTACGATCCGGCTGGCCATCGGTACTTTCTCTCGCTGATGCGTTGCGACTCGGTTACTCAATAGGCACGCGTTGTGCAAAGACTGGTCCGTGATTCGATGTCAATATTTCATAACGGTAGTCCATAAGCGGACGGGGCTAATGTCGCTCGTGTGAGGCTGAAGCTCGAGACAAGGTGTACTAAGAACAGTGTTAAGTGTGTAATGTGTATTAGTTTGTTGTGATGGTGGAACGTGATGGTATGCGGCGGGGCAGCGGCGGCGGCTGTGGATGGGGTGGCGGCGTACTGGGCCGCTGGTCGCTACGCCGGCTGCTCCTAGACAGCCCCCTCGTCGGGAGGAGACTCGCTCATACAGGTACATTATACTTCCAGGTTTTGAAATTCAAAGTTTCAGGTATCTTTAGTTTTTTTATAAGTACCAAGTGATATCTTATCATTATCAAACATTAATTATTTATTATGGTTTAAATATGTATTCCATTTTTGAAAAGCAATTAAAAAAAAATAGTTTAAAAGTTTTAAAAAGTTATATGGAATGTTTATTAAATATTCTGTTGACCTATTCTGCATTATTTTTAGTCAATTTGCCTATATTCATCACCATGCAGAGTTTAACATAACTTTTCTTCATATTCAAATTCCTTACTTAGAATTATTTATTCTGATAGTATTGTGTTAGTTTCAACCTTGGACATATTTGAATAATATAAAGGGTCTATCTCTAGTATCAAGCAAATATTCCACTTACTTAATTTTAAATACATAATTACAATGACTAAAATTAGCATACGTCTATTGATAGGTATATCAAGTATGTATGCTAATATTATTTTAACATAATGATTTTTTAGCAATTTGTATTTAGAACAGATAAAAATCTACATGTGCCTTGGAACTTCTATTTTATTTCTTTGGAATATCCAGAATGTGTCCAGGTCACTCAGTTTGTCAGAGTATTGAAAATGAATTGCTTGTGCTTAAAGTACTGTCATGGTGTTTCTTTTTCTCAACTAAATACAAATAAAAAATTTAAGATATTGCATTCAGGAAAAATGAAGCGCTCAAGTGGGACTCAAAAACAGATATAAAAAGAAGTGAAATTTTAAGTGATTCAGGTGTGGCTCAATAGCTCAGTTGTAAGGGCATTCCCTCTGTAAGGGAAAGGTCGTGGGTGGGTTCAAGTCCCACTTGAGCGCTTCATTTTTTCAGGTGTATTTTGGATTTAAAAGTTAGCATAATTAATGCTATAAAAATTTAATTCAAATATTGCATTCAATAATTTCTCCCAAAGCAAAACCAATAGACAACACTCCAATCAATATAAACAAAACGCAAACATTCAAATTGGCTTCATTAAATTTTTATGAGCGTAACCAATTGAGACATCGAGGTATTAAGGTCCTCAATTATATGGGTCAATGTCACGGCTCACATTGTTACTCTTCATGGCCACCATATAATGCCAGGAAATAGTTTGAGTACCTGCATTTCACTTTTACATACTTCTTCTTCTGTTGAATCAACGGATTCTATGTTCTCAGTGTGCCGCCACCTGGCTTGCATTCTTGGAGGCGCTTATAAGTTACTTTTACATAATATTATTTTGACAAACAAGCATGTGATATCCTATGTTATTGGTCACACAGCATGGTCCATATCCTATGTTATTGGTCACACAGCATGGTCCACTGGTCTCCCAATTTGAAATCTTTATCGATACTAATCTATACTTATATAATAAAGATGAAAATTTGTATTTTTGTGTGTAACAAATAAACTTGAAAACTACTGGATCTATGTCAAAGATTCTTTTACCATTAGAAAGCTACATTCAGGTACTAGCATAGGCTATATAATTGATACCATCACATTACTATCAGGATGAACGGGATCAAAATTCCACACACGCAGAGGTGCGAGCAATAGCTAGTATAGTATAAAATTATGTTGCTTGCACCCTGCAATCAGTTTTCCACACGGACAGAGCCGTGGGCAACAGCTAGTAATAAATCAGATTGGTCTGTCAGATGGTATAATGTTACCACCCCTTACAAGCAGTGTTGCTAGGGCAAACATTTATTTTTTAGATTGAGGAAACTTGTCCAGTTGAATGAATATTGAGAATGGGAAATCCCGGGCATCTGAAACTGACCTATACTCTTCTCTAATAAGCTTAATTGTATTTTTGATTGTTTTTTTTTTATTTGCTTTGCTATTGTAATTCTTGAAAGTCAGTGTTAAAACAAAAAAAAAATGAACTTAAGTTCAGGTTTTCAGCTATCAACTAAGTAGATGCACAGAACATTATGTAAGAAGACACTCAATGTCTTTTCTTGGACATTCAACACACCTGCTCTGAACTTGCAAGCATGATAATATTCTCTGTTGATTACAAAATTGCTCACTTGAAGTGCAAAAATGTATGTAGAACACCTTTATCAAAGATTCAGCCTTTGTGTGGCTTAAATATACATATATTTGCTGATGTGCAAGGCTTGGTGCCTTATACATCAGCAAATAAAGTAACTAGAATGAAGTAGCTAGAAGACAAAAGAAAAATACTGCAGTGTTGGCCTTTTCATTGATAAGTAGTTGTGAAAGTAAATACAAACATGCATAATTTTATGCTCTGTTAACATTCCCTCTTTAGTATGCATCTACATAATATTATTACTTACTATGCTTTTTAGTTATTCGTAATTTTTTCTTCCTTCTTATTTTTAAGCATTTGACCGTTTAGATTTGGATAATAAAAAACTGGACTGTAAAATGCTAGCATGTTGCAGTTCATACAACTGTTTTTACCAAATTCGATAGTTTTATCGATTTATGCTTACGCACAATGTCCCTTACTATACTAGGCGGATCGCCATCGTGGATCCTGGAGTCTCCTAGTCGGATCGCCACGGTGGATCCTGGAAGCGAGAACCCATGCAGCACTGTATCGGTTCCGAAAGGAGGCGCGGGAGCGGGGATACGATGCCGAGCCTGAAGATATTCGGGACGAGAAAGCCCGGCTCCACAGGATTATGGTGGCGGAGAGGGAACGATGACTTGAGTAACCACGCGCAGGGCACGCAATAATAGCGGCGGTAAGACCCTTCATGGGAGAAATGGCAAGAGAGGCCACACGGAAGTCTCTCGTATCGACTGACGTAGATTGTCACCGGGCACGGGACTGACCTCCGTCCCTCATGACCCCCAGGTGATGTGGAGCCGCCTGTCACCCTAGCAGAAGAGATCCCCATTCCGGGGGCGAGTTGGGGTCACCGTTGTCCCCCCTCCCGCGAAGGGCCAGACCGTAAGGGATGGCCCTGGGTCAACCGCCGTGCCAGGGATATGTCGAAAACAACCTCACCTTCGGCCTAGCACGACAACCCACAGTCGGCGTGCGGTTTTAGTCGGTTCGAGTTCGACATAACCTCCCCCTCCGGCTCCGGCGGTGGAAGTGTCTGAGGGGATTTCCGCAGGAAAAAAACAAACTATTTGATAACTAAGAATCCATTCATTCATTACCATTACACACGGCAAATATTGATTATGTACAATAGGTAATTATAATCTATGAACTAGATTACATTGTACTGCCTATAATTGGGTTATTGATGACAGTGTTTCCATTTCTCCAAGTCTTTCTTAGTCTCTCTGCTTCTGCAATAATAGTCTGCCGGTCTGCCCCCGAGTCTATTTAGGATGACCATGCATACATGCTTACGTTGTCCTCGAGGTTCCAGACGAAGGCTAAGAATTCGAAATGCTAGTTACTATGTGCTAAAAGACCTACTACTACTATCAGTGGGAACGCCGTTTGACTAGACTGGTGATCAGCCCTTCTGTGTGGGGCCATTTCACCCAATTTCCCCTGTCTTACATATTCATATGGCAACCGGGACCCGACAGCTTAACGTGCTGTCCGAGGCACGACCAGACCAATGCAAATACTCATATTCTTACATACAAATATTTACACTGAGCGGGGATTGAACCCGCGCCTCCTGCGTAGCGGCCGCGTTCACTACCGCCACGCCACGGAGTGTTGTGTGCTGTCCAAAAGGTTAACTAGTGTGTACTTTTTTTAACGTTTCATTTGAACCATTCGTCGTTCGAACGACACTTCTCACCTATTTTGTTCTACTCGTATCACATCATCTAATGAGCGGTTTAAGTATAAATAAATGAATATATACAAGACGATTTAATGATGTTTACATTAGCCTTAGTATTTCCTATAGTTCTATACATACGCTAATACTTAAGCCGTATGTCATTGAAAAAATATAACTGATATATCATGCAATTTTCCCTATGTTTTTGGGTGGCACAAGTACGGGGGCGAGTGTGTGTGTGTTCGGGTCAACGGAGCAATTTTTCATGAGCTGTTTGTTTATTGTCGGATGGAGAACAGCCCTATTAAGATAATGGTATTGTATTGTTGGTAAACAAGTCAATAAATTCCATTAATTCAGGCTCACTCAATTATGGCTGAGTCTGCTGGAGTAAAAGCTGTACGTAAATCCGAAACTTCACGGCCGTACGAAACACGAACGGCTGACGTAGCATGTAGCTACCATGAAGTAACTTCGGATTTCTTTCACTAGCGAGGTTAAAACAATGCACAATCTACGAGCCAGATTGCGGGATTAATGCGTTTCATAGTACCTACCAGACCAGTTGCCTGAAACTTCCGCAATTTTGAATGTAGGTACGTTTCTTAGCAGGCTTCTCTGAATTTAACGAGCGCGATTAGTCGACAATTTAATACGCTGTTTCCAGTACTAATACTAAATGACAAGTAATTACCGTCACCTCAAAAACTGCTTAACCCATTCCAAGTTACCGATTACTTTAGCTCCAAAACCTTTCTTAAAAAACAAAGGAAACATCTCTCTTTTAACAGAGCGTCTATTCCCTTTTGAGGGTAACTGTACCGTATGTTCGAAAGGTTCTTGGTACTCGTACCTATAAGAGGAACATGTATATAATATACATTTAGTTTAGTTTGCTGACCGACCATGCTTGAACATTAATCCGTTGAGCCATATCTGAGTAATACTGATGATGAATTTCATAAAGTCCATAAACCTTTCGTAAGTTTCGTAACATGTTCTCACGTGTGATTGTTCACATGTAACTAGTTTGACAAGGTCAGTTCAGTATATTGTTATGCAAGTATGCACCTCGCGTTATACCATTCAACACGAACGTATATATAACTGGCAATATTTGCGTGAATATCACTTCAACATCTATACATATACACCAACCGAATATAGGCGAATTGAACGATAACAAGTGGGATAGGACATGTTGTTATGCATCGCGTAATGAGAACAAATCACATACGATTTTCTTACTTTAGGAGCGGCATGCAATTAACGTAATCGGATCACCGCACTGTCTTTGAATGTGGAGTTACTCTATAGGGAATGGCCCACCTGTTAACGTGTGTTAAATGCCCATACACATGTATATACACCGCAGGACCTCATGTGCACCTCCGAGAACGCCATACAGGTGGCAGCACACTGGGAGAAGATAATTTGAGGGCCGAGGCGCCATCGCCACGATAAAAGAAGTTAGCTATTTATCTCATTATTATCTTTTATTCGTTTACTGTGTATTAATAAAACAGCTGTAATAATGTTGGCGCTTGACGAGCAGTTCACGTTTTGTAATAAAGGGACCTCAATTTCCGATTAAGTTAACGGTCATTCATTTCATGTAGTTAAGTGTTCGCGTCGATCGTGGGACAGTCAGGTCAGGTCAGGTTGAATTATATCCGTGACCGCAATCGGTGTAAGTGTCGAAAGGTGGAGAAATCAATAATCTTTATTGCTTCGAGTTCCAGACACAGTCGATCCGTTGAGTCGTTAATTTCAAAATGCCTTCATATCAACCAG
This sequence comes from Eilema sororculum, assembly GCA_914829495.1. NCBI lineage: Eukaryota > Metazoa > Arthropoda > Insecta > Lepidoptera > Erebidae > Eilema > Eilema sororculum. The sequence goes on along the minus strand of OU618545.1, from coordinate 4,570,948 downwards.
GGTTACCAACTTTCGAAAAAATTGGAATAATGAATTTTAATGTAAAAAAAAACTATAATTACAACATTGCTGGTGAGCCCACACAGTTGATATTATCAGACACACCATCAAACTCAGATCAGATTCGTCAGAGTGGGAGAGTCAAAATGAATAGGCAATAGGCATGTAAATATTATACCGATTCGGCGATTCCTAATTATTGTAATTTTTATATGCCGTCACGTCAATTGAATGCTTCAGTTGATGGTAAGTAGCTAAAGTGAAGCACAGAAGCTCTTTAATATGCAATTTTCTCCACGACGCGACGACATTATCATTCACCGTTAGGACAAATGATAAATACATTTGTAATACGTTCATGAACTCAAAAAGTTCAGGCGTGCGTGACCGAAGATCGAACTTTAACCGCCGGCTTAGGGCTAAGCTGAGGATTACACAGGATTTTGTTACAATAAATTGTAGTAAAATGGTCCTGCACTCTGCATTTAGCGTCTATTTTGTTAGTTGCAATTTATGGTTATTTCCCCTTTCCGTCATAATCATAAAGCATTGTTCCATTACCTTCCGTAATAAGCTTATCTAACGTTGGATTGTTAATTTAGCACTATCAAAAATATAAACTGTGGAAAATGGTATTGATAAATAGTTCAAAACTATTCAATGCACCTAATAAAAACAAAGGAACTAACATTTTTTACTGACAATGGAACAATAATATAATTGAATATCGAATGCAGAATTATGGAATTTAAACAAATTCGAGAATTTTACTAGTCATTCTTGAATAATCTACTTCCTGACTCCATCATAAACTTAGGGTGTTTTACTGTCGGGACTCTTAGCCTATTGCGTGGAACATTTTTATAAACATTCTCGGCTTTCATGCCTTGGGATTGGATACATTTTTACTTACCTAGATCTAGAATTTAGTAAAAATTTTATGTTTGTACGTAGGCGTCATACGTCATGGGTTCGGCTTGTTTGTTTAAGAGCGATGGCCTGTGGAGGCGTTATTACTTTAGCAGCTGTATTGTTGAAATTAAGATGTGGTTCAAAGGCAGTCCATTCCACCTTCGCTGTTGGGAATTTTCCAGGTTTTATGGAAACCTCCACGAGCATCATTTCTCGAGGGCTAATAGTGAAGAGACTTCGATGCAATTGAACAGATTAAAGCCACCAATGAAGAATCTTCTATCGGAGCGTGACCACATTACCCTGGGAATCTAGGAAATAAATTATAAAGAGTGTAGTATATCTAGTAAGACTATGCCGTAGAGTGAAGTGGGCTGTCACTGGCCTTATCTTCTCCGGGTATTCATAGCATGTAGGTAAGTGTTCTCCGGATTAAAAAGACGCGTAGTTTTGGAAGTACTCCATGTAGAACAACGGAGCCCTTCGCTCTCAATATAGCTGAGACAATAGAACAGTTGAATGAAATGTTAAAGCAATTAGTATGCTAATTATTCAATTTAGATAGGAAAAAATAAACCGCTCAGGTAGGAATAGAACCCTCGATCTTTCCTTTACAGGGGAGTGTTCTGAACACTGAGCTACCGAGCCACACCCGAAGCCATCCAAAATAATCCTATACAACCGTCTTGGGGCGACGAGATGGTGCAAGACGGTCAAAAAGTCATTGCCCCTCTTCAAAAAATCGTGTAACCTTTAGTAACCTGTGGCTGTCGACTTTGTGGTTATTGATTATACTCAACTCAATATCTATAACTGCGTTGAGAGTTTACAAAGAGAAGGCAAAGTTTAGATAAGATGATTTGTCCTTTTATGCCCTCAAAATAATTGGTTGACCGACGAACCATGCGACTTCTGCCATTAAAGAAAAATAAGTTTTGACTATGCTTAAATATTGTCTACGGTCATTTCAAAGCAGTTCGCATCTTATCATACCGTCTTGTTTCCATAAACACTACCTACTTTGACACTCAAACTGCATTTCAATGAGTAAAGATGGTTGTTTTTATGAAACACGGATTATGAGAAACCAATTCTAAAAGTAATTAAGATAGCAAAAAACTGTAAACCATCATGTTTATCATTCATATTCTAATACCAAACGGTCGTTTAGCCAACCTAATAAATTACACGTGCACTAAATTCCTCAAATAACTTCGTTCAGGTATTGACAGACAATATGCGGGCTTTTCCTAGCCAGTACCAAGTATTTGCTATGCAAACTTATTTCTTTTTAACTCGTGTACATGAGTCATATCGTAGATTTCACTGAACTGCCGGCGAACAAAAGAGCAATTTCAGGCAGACGGTTTTTTCTAAGGTTCACAGACTTTTGTCCTTCGCGGACAATAGCCTCTCGTCTGTGCCGGCCCTAAGGAGCTTTGGAGATTCTACTTGGCATACGACACACGTACTTGCATGTACTTCCCCAGTCATACGACATTACTTTATTTTTATTAATTTTATTTTTAACGCTTTAACGTCAAGTGACAGAGGTATAGTCACCGCGAAGTACATACTTAGTTTGAAGCAAAATCCATACTATCCATACTTAATATTATAAATGCGAAAGTAACTCTGTCTGTCTGTCTGTCTGTATGTTACGCTTTCACGCCTAAACCACTAAACCGATTTTGAAGAAATTTGGAATAAGGGTAAGTTAGACCTTGAGAAAGGACATAGGATATGTTTAGTCGCGATAACCGACATCCTCGCGGGCGGAGCCGCGGGCAAAAGCTAGTAAAATATAATCATCAAAGCGATCAGTCGCCCACCGCCTTCAATCTTGATGATACTATAATAAATCTAGAAATCTAGACTAAACTTGCAATAAGTATGTCAGGTAGCGCTTTGTTATACTTAAATATATAATATATTAAATATGATGACCTTTCCATTACCATATAACAATCAACCATTGTTTCATTACATCTTAGAAGGTATGCATATAAAACTATTAATTTATTAAAACTTGTAATAATAATAGACATTTGCGGTGGTGCAACAGTGATAAATGTGTCCTGTATAAGATCCCAGATTCGATTCCCTGGTTAAGCAAGTAGTTGTCAAAGCCTTGTTTCAATCAGTTAGAAGAATTATGCGTAAATGATTAAAAAAAAATGACCTCTATCGAATTTCATAGCATAGACGATCTATATATTTCACAAAAAAATAAACAACAAATATAATTATGCCATCCGTTGGTATATGCATGCGCATGCAAATGGCAGCATATAGCCTTAGTTGGCGCTAGATAAATATGCTTGCTTTCCAATATATAAAACCATCTGTGATTACTGATTATTCACTGGTCTTGCGCAAAGAGGAAATTGTATGCTAAAGAACGTTTGATTGGGGAAGCGTCTTAAAACGTATCGCCAAGTAAGTACTCGGAATGCATTCGTTTACGATTGCGATTATGAAATGTTAAATATTACCCAATAGTTGTATCATGTACTGGTATGATACAGCGCAGAGCGGTTCTTGTAACTGTTGTAACACTTGTTGTGTGGCACGCAGGCTTCTTGGAGATTGTAAACAAGACTGTTGATTTACATATTCGTTCGAAAAGTGTAGTCAGCAACGATACAGTACAGTCGACAACATAACCATCAAATATGTATTGTACTTTATTGCTGTTTAGTGTATAGGTATTATTGTAATTCTAAAAGGATAGGGTCAGTTTTGATGTTGTCCGCAACGCAGTAAACGCAAAAACTATAGAACAGATTTTGATGCACCTTTTTTTGTTAGGAAGGTCTTGATCATATTTAAAATATTGCGTAAGTTTGATAGCAATCTGTTGAATAGAACCGGAGATTCGACCAAAGTATGCGATAACCGATCATCCACGCTGTTGGAGCCTCAGGCATAGGCTAGTTCCTGATAAACTAGCAGAATTGGTGAAATCTGATCAATGAAAGCCTGTGTTTACCATGAATGGGAATGTTGCTGCGATAGCGTGCTTATCTCATCGAGTTGTCGGTAAAAGGAGATGTAACATGTAACAAGCTCGGGCCTTATAAGATGTACGGTCGCCTTTCATGGCAACGAGCCATGGAGGTGTGATGTAGCTTGGTCTCGGTCGCGATTAGTTTTATTATTAACTATTTTATCCCCTATGGCTCTTACTAATAAAAAATACATATGATATAAAACAGCTATAATGTCAAAATTGCGGGATGTTTTGCAAAAGACACAAAACAAAAAATAATTTAAAGAAATGAGCTCAGGATTGTACGTTCTTGAACCTGCTAAATTGCTTGTCTTTGTAATGGTAATTCGACCCCGGGACTTCTCGATCCTCCTCAACCTCAAAGGTATCGTAGCGTGGTGACAAAAAAAACCATCACAGGAGGTGGTTTACACCCAGTTATTCGTAATAAGTACAGTATGTAAAGAGCTCATAAGTGCCCAACCTCCTCCCCTCTCGTACAATCCCGGCTTCAAAATGCGGGGCGTCAAGGTAGGGACCACCATTCTAGGGTCAACGTCATAATGACGGCCACTATTCTTTGGAATGAACCCGGCTTACCATCAGGCAGAGAGCAGCCAATATGACGACCTAAATATATAAAAATATATAAGTAAAGTATGGATTCACACAGACGTGCCGTAATCGTCACGGACCCAAACAAAATATATCATTTTCTTATTATTTATGACATGTAAATTGGTTATATGATTTTGTTTCCGACTTCCGCTGTCGTAATGAGATTGGATATTATGTCATAACAGTTTTTAGGTCTCATTATAAGCATACGCCTTTGGACGATAGAACTGAAACAAAACCGGTCCAATACTTGTAATGTTATGCGTTTGTTGTAACGAGTAAATTAAATAGATATTGCAAGTTTTATAACAGTTTAGTTATGCTATCGCATATTAATATAACTAGACTCTGGCCAACGAAAGCTGAACAAATGGTTATTTATAATTAATGTTTCAATTATCAATAATTATTATAGAAGTCATTGGACAGTATTTATTTTTGAATATGGGCATTGAGTACCTGTTGATTTAAAGGTCCGTTGTTATTAATAGGCTTTAGCCTGGTGATTGCTAATCAATTATTTACCAATAAAAACTGTTAAAATAATCATAGTATCAAGTTCGTTATTTCGGTGTATACTCATTGTTGCATTGCAACCTGATGGCCAGCCTCTAATATTAGTAGGACTAACTATTGCCCGCGATTCCACTCGTATGTAATTTAGATTGCCGCATCTCTTGGAAACCTATTAGGGTTTAAAGTAGCCTTTGTATTATTCCAGACTAATAATCTATTCATGTACCAGATTCCAGCCAGATCTGTTTTACCATTTGACCTTGATTGAATAACAAGTATCTTTAGAAACTTTCACATCTACAATTTTAGTAGGAAGTAGGATGCAATAGTCTATACATCTATACAAATAAATAAAATTGGAGTGTCTGTTTGTAATATTAAAATAACCGCTTTCTACTACATGCATATGAATGTATATACGGTACACATACCAAAATATATATTTTTAAATTTTTTGTCTGTCTGTCTGTCTGTCTGTTTGTTTTGGCTAATCTCTGGAACGGCTGGACCGATTTGGACGGGACTTTCAATGGCAGATAGCTTATGTAATAAGGAGTAACTTAGGCTAAAAAAAAAATGCCGAAAACAATTTTTTTTTTATTAAGTACATTCCACGCGGACGAAGTCGCGGGCACAGCTAGTATCAAATATAGAACAAACAGATATTCTGTTTGAATTTCGAATTCAAACAGTCTTTTTACGGAAGTAATAATGGCCATAGTGGAGGAGTCTTCTTTATTCGGTCGGATTAACCTTCGCGCGGGACAATGCACGTTCTCGGTTCTTCCTCATAGCTCATCTTTTATTATGATTACTAGATAAATCATACATACATTATGGTAACGCCTATTTCTTTCCGAGGTTGGCAGAGTTAACAGCCCGCCACTTACTTCCATAATTATACTAGTAAGTTGTGAGCGTGTCCTATTGAAGGATTACAATACCGGCATAATTATCTTTCACGTGTTGTTAGGTTTTGAGGGTAGTTTGAAAAGAAATAGGAAAATCGAAAAGGCGGAACGGAACCAAGACGGAAAGTAGACCCTAAGATTCGAAACGGAAGCTTGAGATTTAACCAAAACACTAGCGAGGATGATATCGTTGGTCATATTTGTGTATGACAAAATTCCTCTTGAACCGTTTCTCACACAAAAAGGAACATCATAATTCATAAACAAATACATAGCCACAATACTTCAGGGTAGAAAACGGATATATTATTATTCTATTAACTTGTGTAAAAAAAGGGGGTTGATAACAGAAACGCCTCAAAACTGATTTCCAGCCATGGCTGTAGCTATTGAGCATAATTCCTGTCAAATAACAACGTTAAAAAGACAGTTACAAATATTTGGTCACAGAACGACGGAAGCGTCTAATTAATCCACGATGTTAACTAAATTGACCTTACTCCATTTTGTGAGTTTCAGTTTCAAAGCGAAGGCAGTATTTTACCTTTAATAAATATTCCAACATTAATTTCGGGAACTCCCGGTTGTGGTCTCATAAACCCTTTGACCTTTGTTGTTAACTATTCATATTAATAAAACGGTGTTGGGGAATTTTGGGGTTAATATACTGTTTTTGAGGACCTGTTTCTGAAATGTGGAAGCAAATATCATGTGTATATGACGCCCTGAAGAAGGTGGCTGGGACAGACTGGATGCGGATGTCGGAGGTACGAAGAGAGGCCTGTGTCGAGCAGTGGACTGCAAGGCTAATTGATTGATAAAAACTCATCATCCTTTTAGCATTGTTTTCCCAGATGTAAACAAGGCCCTTAGCCTTGGAGCTAGGGACTCTTCCTTACTCTTTCTCGTCGCATTGGTTTGACTTAAATGGCTTTTTGGAAGTGACTTCGTTCTGTCCTCCCAAGTTGCCATCCCCAAGAAGGAAGTCTGCGCGTATTTATGAAATACTTCGAACAAAGTAGCGTTTTATCATACCATATCATACAGTACCATATCATGTTGTGTCCAATCAATCCAGTTCAACAATCTCTATATCCAATTTGACGTTGCAAATTGCGATTCATAGTATATATATTGTAATTGTATATTAGTTATTTACCTTTTAACATTGTCACGCTTCGCAATATCTTCATCTCAAGATTGTGAACTTATATTCGTTCTTAGACCTACAACATTAACTTGCTTTTAGTTGTGGATTTTATCGTAAAGCTCCCACAATTTCCGATTATTCCCGTTACTTCCTTTTACCGATTCTCTCGAAATGGCCAGTGATAAGTATTACAAGATCCGCTCCCAAAAGATTATTTCAAAATAAGTAGACGCAAAGAGAATTTAATACGTAAAAAGTTTTTTTTTAAAGAATATTAGAACCGAAGTCACTAATATTCCCCCCTAAGTTGCTTATGAATAATACTTTACTAGCTAGCTATAGGAAAACTCGAAATAAAACCCTGTTCCAACCCATCTGGCTAGCGTGGAAACAGTAGGCTAAAGCCTCTCAACGTTGGGAGAGGCCAAAGTCCAGTATTGGCCTGCGATAGGCTAATTAATGAATTGATGAGTTCCGGCTCGGGCAGGGGGGTATCCGAGGGGATTTCCGCACGAAAAAAAAAAGTATCTCTTACCTTATGGAAAACCGCAACACTATCGCCTAATCACGTCACATAAAACAGTGACATGTTGGTTCTAATATTATATTGTTTGACAAGTTTAAAGTAAATATCAGTCTGTAGCTAATCGCGTTGCGAATCATATTATGTCAAACATATTCACAGTCACAGCATTGTGGTACCATGGTACACTTGACTTTTTATTGTGAAAATACAAAGCGTTTACAGGTATCGGGTCGTCTGTTTAACAGTAACAACCTACGTAGTTATCGGTTTAGAAATCTTACATAAAACTACCTCATAAATATAGGAGCTCAACTGTACTATTTCGATAATTTTAGAATAGTTTCTCAATCGTAATGGTTGGTTTTTTGTTACCCAAACCCTGAATTATATTGTCATTGAGACATTAATGAAACACTATTCCAACTGCAGTTGAAATGTCGAAAATTTATAGCTATCAAGATGTGTGTAACCGCAAATTTGAGGTTAATTTGTGAGTAATTTTTAGATTTTCAACAGAGGACGTGACGACGCTTCTGTGAGAGGTTCAATTACTATCATTATTTTCTTCAATGGAGCCGAACTAATCAAGTGTTGGTGTACTCGTACCAGTAGCATGGTGTTTCGATTGCGTGAGACAGTGGGGATTAGGCGGAGGTACTAAACAACAAACAGGACTTTCTATACATTTAGCTCATTCTGCTTTCTCAATAGTTTCATGATTATAATAAATGTACCCTGGTTCCGGGTACTATTCACGTAGTCTTTCCTTAGAATGTCCTGAGTCTGTTTGACGTATGGGTACGTACGCCTAGGTAGGACCTCATACATAAGTACGTCAAGCAGACCTAGGCCCTAGGTTGACCGCTTTATCGGAATACCTTTCCTATACAACAATGTTTTATCAAATTTGTTTACGTGTTCGCATTGTCTAAGGCCCAGCGCACACCGGTGGAAGCGCGGCGGCGCGTACTTTAAGACAGCAATTTAATATAAACCTAAATGACCTTAATATACGGTCGAAATTACAGTCGCGCGCATTCTCTGGCGGTCGCTCCTTGCGCCGCGCGCGCACTTATCCTTGATAGACAGTTTTCGATCGTATATCAAGGTCTTTAAGAGGAATAAAAATGATAAATCTGGTTTTCAGGTGTATGTTTAGAGACCAACTCCTTTTTTATTTGTGAACGTATTTGAAAACTGTTTACACTGTTTTATTTGTTGGTTTCTTGTCTACATTTGGTACATTTTTAGTTATTCTCACTTTATAATTACTATATGAAAATTATTCCCAAAGCAAAAAGGTCACTCAAAAGAAAATTGGCAACTACTTCTAAACGGAAAAGAATTTTTACGTAATTTTTTTACTAAAAGAAAGACAAAGATTTGGAGTATAAGTGGTACATTTTTCCGTTCAATACATTGACTTTTGAAGTCACAGGCCACGTTTTTGTTACGTTCTCGAGAGTTTGGCTTAGCGGGTGCCTATGCGGGGGCCGGGCGGCAGTGCCGTGATGGCTGTTGGACGGGGAGGTTGTGCTTCACGTTTTCGTAGCTTTGACAGCAACACAATTCGAGACTAATGCATAAGTGGACAGATACGACACTTCTATGAGACGCCGAAAGTAAATTCGGTAAAAAAGCTAGAGCATTAAACTCTCAAGAAATACATGAAAATGTTGTTTTGATTATTTTATTCACACACTTTATTTGTTATCAGCTGTTGCCCACGGCTCCAGCCACGTAGATTTTGGATGCCGTTCCGGATGGTGATTCTCACTCGTAATTATATAAAACCTATGACACCGATAAATAGTGTGGGTTTCTATTGGTGAAATAATTCTTAGAATTGGTTCTGTAGATCCAGAGATTAACCTATACAATAACGTCACAAACTACGTCTGTATAATAATATATGTATATTAGAATACTATACATACCTATAGCTACATATATAAATATATAATATTATAAAAACATGATCACTACATATAATCACTAGTATAAAATAATTCACTTCCCACTGTCTGTCTCTATGTATGCTTAGATCTTTAAAATTACGCGACAGATTTTGAAGCGGTTTTCTTTAATGGGAAGTATCATTCAAGAAGTAGGTTTATATGTACAAAACAATCTATATAATATAAAAATTAATCCCTATTTCCCAATAGGGATTCATTTTTGGCTGGACTGGCTGAGGCTGGACCAATTTCGCTTTTTTCTTTTTTGTTGTGTTTGTTATTGTCTGGAGAAGGTTTTTATGAAAGAAAAAGTAAAAAATATGCGTGGAAAATAGAAACATTTAAGAATACTTAACCATTATATAAAATATCTGACCCGAAAGACCTTGTTATGTCCTATTGGTGTCAGGATCTCCGTGGGCATATGGAGTCCCTGTCGTATTGCTTTCTGTTCTCAAAATAATTAGGACAACTTAATACAGCCAATTGAGGTAAATTCTAATTTTTAAGGTGAAATGAAGTTTGCCGGGTCAGTTAGTGCATAATATAAGAGGTTTGAATGTGATGTCATTTAGAAAAACACATTTTTTGGGCTTACGTTGCAAACGATGGCACTGTGAGAATGTGTAATGTATGTGAATTGTTATGCCTATAGCATACTTATAGCTTTCATATTCACCTACCTCAATGTATCTATGCAATAAATACCCTAACCAATGGGAATATATATTCATGTCTTAGATTATTAATAATCTAAGATTCATTTAATTATGAATATAAGTGCTGAGTGGGCATCAAACCCACAATCTCTGAATGCTCTACCGCTACGCCATAGAATTTGAACCTTTTGAAATTGAATTTGTCTGTTTGTTCACAATGGACACAAACGCTACTTAGTACATGGATTTTGATATGGTATTTTTATTTAAAAGGTTTTGGTATTATGGTACCAGAGATAAAACCAAAGTCGTGATAATAGACATCCATACGGGCGGAGCCGCCGACCTTAGCTAATAATAAAGAATCAAGAATAATTAACATCGATGTCAAAAAAATACCAAATCAGTTAGGTACGTGAAGTTAGGCAGAATATGATGTGTCCACTCTGTACCCTTTTTACCAACATCTTTTCCCATATTTTTATATTATAATCACTTTAGTGACATGAGTGCGGGGTGGTGCGGAGCTGCGATTATTACGTTCGTAGACTCCACCCTTTCGCTCTAAGGCATCGTCTCTAGTAAGGACCTTAAGGTTGATATTAAATTGCTGTTTTAAACTTCGCGCCGCCGCGCTTCCACCGGTGTGCGCTGGGCCTAAGCATACTTATCTCTATCTTAGTCACTAATATATATCTGTCGTAATACCTAACGAGATTTATATGTAATAACATATAAATATATTAATATACATACGACAGTTACGTGTCGCATTTTCTAATGTTTTGTTCAGGTTAAGTGTCAACTTTCCATTTTGTCCAAAGATGTCTTGTCTGTTACGAGATAAAGGATGCATTTGTATTATAGTTGTATACTTTCTTTTTTGTACTATAACATATCTTTAGTGTATCTATTATGGTTTCTAATTGCAACATACGATGTAGCATTTGATCTTCTAAGGAGCAAGCCTAACTCTAGTATAAAACAAAGTCGCTTTTTCTGTCTGTCCCTATGTATACTTAAACTACGCTTCGGATTTTGATGCGGTTTCTTTTAATAGATAGAGTAATTCAAGAGAAAGGTTTATAAATGTATAGTACATGCTTAATATATTAGAAGGTGCAACGGGAACGGGGTCTGACGCCACGCGGACGGAAAAAAATTGACGGTACGAAGCCGGGTCAGCTAGTATACTTATTTTAGGGGGCAGACTAGCACACGGTGCTCTTGAGGGGAAGTGGTTACCATGGCCCATGGACGTATGCAATGCAACATAAGGGGTGTCTCCTCGTGCCGCCTCATTTGCAAGCCGGGACACGTGTTGGCTGACAGACGATCCACTATCGCAGGCTTTCTTCACGCGAGAGACAGATCCCGTACTCCCATAATTTGTTTTTTTGGGGAGTTTGCTCCAAGGTGTAAACTTAGGATGCAAGTGATGCAATTGGTATTGAAATATAAAAATTATATAAGTAGTGGTGTACCTTTTGTATGACCTATAATTGTTACCGGTTCTTGCAGGTCTAGCGTATTTACCCAAGTGCATACTTTAAAGCGTATTTACCTAAAAAATGTAATTTAATATTCATCAAGGGGAGATGATGTCAGACTTTGCTAAATAGGTTTTTCTTAATGACCTATTTGAATTCAATTAAGTACTTCAATGCGAGAAATGTCTACATTAATTGAGCGAGCGACTGACGTCGTATACCAAAAGCGCCATTAAACGCTTATAATCACGCCTCTTTTATATTATGCATGTCTGACTATTTTTGTACAGCTTTATCTGCTGCTTCACGAACCAAGCAATGTTAACATTTATTTTATTGAATTCCATAATGTAGAAACCTGTTAGACATTGCACAATGTTTGAAGAGAGAAAGAATTTGTCATACTTAGTTACATTAAATTATCTTTATATCGTGTTCTTGTTTATTTCATTTTAATTGTATTATTGAGTGTAATTAGTATAATGTCGCATAATTGTCATATTGCGGGTCGTATCACATGATCGAATGGTTCCATTTTATGAACTCTTCGCTACAGACTTTCAATTCTCACAATACTTTTGGTTCAGCAGTAATTCAAGGATAACAGTTAACAATTCGAAAACCTTCACGCGGCGGTTACCGATTGCCGTTGCTAATAAAAGGAAGCTAGCGAGGTTTTCACGTCATTAAAACATCACGTCCACTTTAGTGTTTTCATAAGGTTTATGTAACTAAATTATAGTCTGCGAAAACGGTCTTCTACACTGACGGCTGATGCACAGATTGATTCTATGTATCAATCTGTGCTCAGGGTCGGCACTCGGCAGCGCAAGTGGGACTCCTCTGGTGTTGCACATTTCCATAGGCCACGGTAGCCACTTTCCATCAGGTAGGCCGTGTGCTTAGCTGTCACCTACTGCTGCTGCCAGTGAGTGGGGACACCGTTTGACCGGAAGGGTAATTAGCTTTCCCTATAACGACTGTCATACAGGTTCGTATGGCAACCGGGACCGACAACTTAACGTGCTAGAGGAGGTCTGTATGCCGAATATCAGCCAAATTCATCAATGTGTTTTTGCATCATTTACCTATTTATTTAGTATATATTTTTTTTTTTATTTATTTATTTATTACATGGAAAACTTACAGCTACAAAAACATGAATAGCGTTGGATTAGGCAATAGAAAGCCAGTAACAAGTTTTCGCTATAGTCGCTGCATAGGTAAAACATTGTGAACATAAACACGCATTGCACAAACCTTAGTTAACTGTCAATGCTAGCAATATATGACATCAATCTATGGGTTTGAAAAAAGCTAGGCTCAAGCACCTTCTTGCCGCGAGCACACTAGTCGAGAACGGGTCAATATCGTGCTGCTTACATAGTCTGTTAAAGTTACGAGTAGCCCTCACTATGTAGTTGTTTTGCCTGTAATTTGTGGAAGCATTGTTGTTGGACTACATAAGATAGGATTAGTAGGATTATGCCAGATGTTTGTTACGGCTGATTGATCGCATGTTGTGATGCGGTGCGTTGTATTGATGTTATTTAAAGTCGATTTCATGGAAGGCTGAGTGGTGTCTTCAACGGCCGGCGTCGCAAGTTCTATCCCCAACCCTCATAGACAACTTATGATAAAAAAATGAAAACGACGAAATATGTATAAACAATAACTTTTCCGATGTTTCTTATAAATTTTAACCTTCTTAATCCTAGATACCACCTGGTTGCACCACTGGTAGTATAAATGGTAAGGCCAAAAGGTGATAAAAGAATAAATAATTGTGTGTTTAAATATTTTCCTCAGATGGTATGTAATGTTTGTATGAACTATGAACTAACAATAACAGAGAGGTCAAGGTGTATCAATGTACATATTTATTAAGCAGAACGAAACAAAACGCACCAGAATTTTTATGTCAGACATTAAACTCACAAAAATAATAGTTTTGTTGAAACTCACTCATTTCTTTTCACTTGTTGAGATGAAAACAGACCAGAACCATAAATTTAAAAAATAGTCAACTTGTGTTGTTGTTTAGGTTGGTTTTCATTAGCTCTTTTTACTTTTATTTGTTCACTGTGTTTTTATTATTCGACTCTGAAACTTTACGATTGTTACTGTACCAGCAGTGTATGTAAACATTGACGTAGGTACAGTCAGCATTAGAAAGATGTTGATGAACAAATTTGCCAAAATTATCTTAATTTCTTTTTTTTACCCCCTCGCTGTAGACGGATTGTTCTGATATTTAGTACACACGTTTAGTTCAATGCTAACTTTTAAGTTCTAAAAACATTGGAAAAAATGAAATGCTTAAGTGAGACTCGAACTCACGACCTTTCCCTTACAGGGGGACTGCTCTGCCAACTGAGCTAAGGGAAAGGTCGTGAGTTCGAGTCTCACTTGAGCATTTCATTTTTTCCAATGTTTTTAGAATATAAAAAAACAGTTTGATCTACGCTTAATACGAGGGTTTTCAGATAATTTTGAGACTTTGTCGTCAAGATATTTATGACGCTGACTGTATCATCTGTAAGTATGAGATTTGGATTTCCAATGATATTGGATCCCTACCAAGACCTTCGGGACTAAAGTAGACTAAAGCAACTTCAACTCCCAAGTTGATACACCTGCTGAACGAGGTGATGTCGCAAGCTTTCTCTCGGAGTTCGGACGGTTCAGAACTTAAGACGATAGTCGCTCTCGTACAGCAAAATAAAAAAAATTTAGTAAGTGGACCCCGAACCCTCAAGTCTCGAATATAACCGGGAACAACACTAAAATGATGATTGCGAAAGTATAAACGTTGTTACAGTCATATACATTTATAACGATGACAAAGCGTCGTTACATTTTATTCCCACAGACCACGTAGGTACTTGTACTTCCTTTATAATGCAATAGCAACAAAAACGAGCAGATTTCTCAGAACAGGTAATCTATCGGACTAGTGATGTTACATACATAGTAGTGTACAGAGAAAAGCGATTCCTGGTAGCTATAATGGCCCGTCGAGGTACATTACGGTGATAACGGTCAATGTTTCGAAAGAAGGGCAGCAAAACATAGTATATTATTCATTGCAATAACACATCCTTCAAATAAATGGATGAGACGTTACCCCTACAAAAGCTCTTGTGAGATTGGATGTTATCAAAAATAATGTTCTTTGACGGCACCGAGGGTAGCTGTTTCCGTTGCTCCAAAAAATTAAATAAAAGTAAAAAAAAACAAACATTGAGGAATAGCCACCTTGTCTTTGGAGAAAGTTGATTTGTATATGATTCAAAAACTAAATCTCTGAGCCCAGATTTTACCACGATGATCTACAATCCGCTTCAGAGATGGTTCTTTCTTAGCTATTAAGAGATAGCGCTGTAATCAGATTTACAGATTTTTTTTCGAATGTATCTCCGGGTGAAGCCGAGGACCAGAGTCACTATTTATTCATAGATATTTTTTGGTAGATGTGATGGTTTTCAGAACCTGTTTTTTTAATGCACCACTTAGGTGACAGCCTCTGTGGCGTGGCAGTAGCGAACGCGGCCGCTACGCAGGAGGCGCGGATTCAATCCCTGCTCACTGCAGATATTTGTATGCATGAATATGCATATTTGCATTGATCTGGTCGTGTCTTCGGAGGCAGAACCCACCTGGAGGGAGAAATACTATGATAAAGGCAGCGGTATTAAAAGGTTTCTGTTCTAAAATTTTACGAGTATGTCAAAGAATCAAAGAATCAATTTCGTTGATTCAGTTTAGGCACATAAAGAGCACATATGGACGTCGAAACTTTACATAAATGCCAGGAATGTCAAGAATAATTAATGAAATAAAGATGAACATGTAGATTACGTTCAGGGTCAAAATGTCCAATTCTCAAAATGTCCAACAGTAGCTAGTAATCTTCATAGCTATTGCCCATTTGAGTCTAAAGTATTTACCTCTGACCTCAGAGCCTAAGGTCCACTTATTGTTCTCTATTACTATATCGGCTTTTCCAGAAAAGACTGCCGTTTTACTTTCTGACCTTGAGATGAAAGTGCACCTGAGCCTCGTTTGTGGATTACCAGGTGTTAAACCAAGTGCACAGAATTGCATGCGAGGTTGATTTGGACCTCAATGGTGTTGATAGGACCTATGGAGGCCTACCAAGTAGTAATCCATACTAATATTATAAATGCAAAAGTAAATGTCTGTCTGTCTGTCAGTATGTTACGCTTTCACGCCTAAACACTGAACCGATTTTGATGAAATTTGGTATAGGGGTAAATTAGACCATGAGAAAGGACATAGGCTATGTTTGGTCGCGATAACCGACATACACGCGGGTGGAGCCGCGGGCAAAAGCTAGTAATGAATAAAAAGAAAAGATTTCCAATTTATTTCTTTGTCGTGTTAAAGATTATCTTTACGCCCCAATGTCTTGTTCCAAATACGCTTTTGAGTATTTAATCACATCTTAGCCACTTTTAAGTGGGATGCTGGTGAAAGTATTGCGAACTATTCACAATAATATGTACCCATGTACATCTAACTGTGTAACCTCAATTGTCGTATGAGTTATTTGTCTTGGACCTAGAGAGCTAGTGCAGGCATTAGATTAGTCCATTGAGTCCATTAGCTTAGTCTATTTAGTCTAGTAAGGAGAGCAGATCCTTACAAAGACTTTAGAAAGTGGAGAGCATCTTAAGTTGGTGTAAGTTTATTAAAACTTTGAATTTTACACGTCTGTATTTCATGGCCAAGTGTGATCAAAATAAAAATGAGTAGCTAAATTTATTGGAGAAACAAATTCAAATAGAATACTTGGAAGCGTTTATAAATTGGAAGGGCAAAGTTTGCAAGAAAGTTTTGAACTTTTCGGTATTTGGGTGGGTTTGAGTATATGCAGCAAAGTTGTTGTATACTCCTTATACAAGAAAAGTAAATTAAGAAATTTAAAAAACCCTCGACTTTGCCCTAAGAATGTTTACTGCAGCGCCCGCTAGTGGGTTGTCACCGTAACACCTATTTATGAACATGAACCAATGAAGCCTAAATCAATAATTGAAAACTGTATCAAAATCGGATTTTGAAGAAAATGGCAACATTGATTTGCATAAACAATGCTTGCTGTAGCGCCCCCTGTTGAGTTGTCATTGTAACACCTATCTAAAAACATGCTCCAATTAAAGCCGAACCCAAAACTGAAAACTTCATCAAAATTGGATTGGTAGTTTCGGAGAAAATGGCAACATGGATTTGCACAAACAAACAAACACACAAAAAACCTCTCACCCCAAACGCATATACCGTCTCCGTTCCGTCGTGGGTAAAAAGGTAAATAAGAGCATCCACCATGAAAAACCATTTAGTGCGAACCAGGTGCTAAATATCTAACTTTCAACGCCGAATATTGTTGAAGTTTATCATTTTCATATACCATACTTTTTATATTATTATAATCGTAAAAAGTGATAGTCATCACCACAAATTAAAGATTATAATCGTGACATGTTTATCATTGTGTTGACGTAGAAGCGTACTAATCTCTTTCACCCAAGGTAACGGGCAGGATAAAGTCCTTCTATTGTGTTGTTTTTACATCAAAAATAGCTCCATCATCTTTGCGTTAGTCTCGGTCGTATCGGAGGCATATTCCTTGCCTTTCTTCTTTCATTTTCAGTTGGGTGCCTATATACTACATGGTGCCTCTATGGAACTACAATTCTTTCATAATTTTCAGCCTCATTACTTATACAAATTAGTACATTTAAGTAAACAAGTATAAAACAAAGTAGTAGAAACAGTTGAGTTGAAATTGTACTTAGACTGTCCTATTTAGCAAACCGCTGTTATAAGTGTATAATACATAAACACTTATCAAGATACCATTTATCAAGATTCGTTAGGTATACTATAAAATAAGGCTTAACAGTTATGTTTGAATTCATTGCAGTGAGTAGAAAATGAAATTATACTATTACTCTTTTAACTTGTGGGAAGAAAAAAGTGGGTTGAAAACGGAAACGCCCAATATGTTTCGTTTGATGTCCAGAAACGAATCAGTACAATCAGCAAACCAATACTTAAAACAGTCTCTATAAACAGCTCCCAAAACGATAAACAGTGTAAAGCGTGCTTTCCAAACATACCTAATTAGGTCGACTCCGTTGAATTTTGGCAACAAACTGTTGGCGGTTGAATACCATATTTGTTTTTGAATTTTTTTCTTCTCTTTTGACACTTAGGGTCATCGCACACGGCCCACTAGTTACAACCGAAAAACGCTACCTACCTACTTGCCTAGTTCTTTGGTAGCAACACGATTTGTAGCGTCTGGCCACCGGTGTGAACCGTGTGCGGCGGGTCCCTATAATATGAAACCAAAATTGAAAACTACAGGAAATATTATGGCAGCGCAGCGTTTTGTGGTTGTGGCCGGTGACTTGTGTGTGGTGACCCTTATTATTTCAAGAGCTAATTCAACGTTTTGTTTTTTTAAATGACACGGCCAATTGCGTTTCGTTTACATTCTGATAGCGTGTACGTTCTGAAGTCAAATGATTAGGGGATTCGTCACGAATATACGAGTGTCGTGGAAAGGAGAGAAAATACTTTTAGAACTGTTATGTTGTTGCTATACGTAGAGAAATCTGATTAAGATTATCTTGATATATCGTGGAAGAATTAGTTCTAGTGACATGGAACACTGAAAGAAAAAAAATTGCAATGTTAATCGGTGATCTTGATTTGTTTAAAAATAGTTGTCGATAGAGTTTCGGTATTGGTTGAAGGAACACAAAGTTACGACACACTAACTCCAGCCCGCTGCTCCGCCCAAGTGGAAAAAGTTCTAATATCTGAAATAAAAAGTATCCTTTTTTATGCCACTTAGGTGGCAGACAAGCACACGACCCACCTGATGGTTAATGTTCACCGTGGCCTATGGACAACATCAGGAGTCACAGTCACTGTCGCGTCGACCTTGTAGAAACCTTCTAATACCCTTCTTGATGAACCAGTACTTCTATAGGTTATACTGAATTTTAACAAACGTGTCATATCGATGCGTTAAAATATAGCAGACATACACTTTTTAAATTATACCTTGACTATATAGTATGAAGCAAAGTCGCATGCCGCGTCTGTTCTGTACGTCCCTATGTATGCTTATATCTTCAAAACCACGCTACAGATTTTTATGCGATTTCTTTTAATATATAGAATAATTCAAGAGGAAAGTTTATATGTATAATACATGCTTAATATAGTAGGGTGCAGCGGGAACAGGATCGGACGCCACGCGGGCGGAAAAAAAATTGTGGTACGAACTACGAAGTTCACCGGGTTAGCTAGTAAACTATAAAATTAGTTCCTACATATTGCAATCAGTTCTATTATTCATAAGAAATAACATCGTTCCGATCAAGACTTATATTCAACATCCGTGAGAAATGTTATATTCAATTGATGGGCCGTTTTAGTGCCATCGTGAATCGTCGGCGGGACAAAGAATCGATTTATTTAATCGATACTTAAATCCTGAACAATTGCGATACTAAACTTTTTATCAGTGAATTTAATTGCAGCAATGTCTTTACACTCGAGTGTTCATTAAACTTTATTGGGTATTGTTTTAGATGACTAGTCATCTGGGAAAAGACTAACGGAAGGCTTTATAAACATGATGACGTGTTTGCAATTATCCACACTTATATACATATAATGCGAAGGATGCTTTATTTTATGATTGATTATAATCCTGAATAGGATGCTTTATTATGTATGGAAACTAGTTATAATCGCAGACGTAACATGAGTAGTCGGTGTATTTGAATTGGAAGAAGCAAGAACTGGCGCAAATTTAAGTTAGATCACATTATTTTTTTTTTTTCGTGCGGAAATCCCCACGGATACCTCCCTCGCCGGAGTCGGAAGGGGAGGATATTCGTACTTACTAAAACCGCACACCGGCTGAGGGTCGTGGTGCTAGGTGAGGTTGTCTTCGACATATCCCTCGCACCCCGGCTGACCCAGGGCCATCCCTTACGGTCTAGCCCTCCTCGGGAGGGTGTCCCCTAGCGCGCCGCCGGCGTCACCGAATTAGCTCTTTCCCAGATCCAACGTCGTCGGTAGCACCACTTTTGCTACAGGACCCATTGGAGACATTGGCTGTTTTGACTCCTACGCGTGTGAAAAATTGTTACTATAATTAAATCTTTCGTGGCCAGCTGATTTCGTATACTTTGACCTTATGACGCATACCTACCTTATTTCAATAGATGATTAATTTGATCAGTTTATGTTCTGTGAGGTCGACCCCGGCCTGCACTTTATATAATTAAATTATATTGTGCAGCTGTTTTCCTGAGACGATGGAACTATTTACTTATGTTCTGCCGTCTGCTAAACAGGATTGTTAATTATAAATGTACACCCAACGTTTTCCTCGTGGCAGTACATGATATGGCTGATTTATTAAAACAAAAGCACGTGGAGTTGGGACTTTTATTCATCATCATCAGCAAAATTCCCGTTTGCACCCGAGATCGTCTGACATTTCAACCCGAGAGAAAATCCTCTGTGCAAGAGACTCATCTGTTGGTTATCAGATACACCAGCATCACCTTGCAGGTGAGGCAGACTTGGAGTCAGCACTTCTTGGGTGATCCCATGCCCTTTTAGGAGGGGAATACTTACCTACCCAAGAAGTGCTGCCAGGTGGAAGTGACATATCAAACAAACGGCTACGGTTTACATGTATTTGCAAAATATGGCGTCTAATTCTCAGTCTATGCAAATATTTTTAAGCCGGAATCAATAGATACCAGCGAAATAAAGGAATTTTATACATACATATATGCTTGCATGCACTCCTTTAAAGTGGTTTAATATGCAGATCAAATCAAATTAATTTATGATTTGTTACAGGTATGAAATATAAATATAGATGTTATAATTTACATAGCTTAGGTTACATTGTAACATGCCTGATTAGACGTGCAGCAAGAATAAATAATTTATAGCTTGAAATCCAATCAGGAAAATAAGTTACTATAGGTAATTATTTGAATTAATAAGAGACTTCCTTGCACAACAAACCGGCCACGTCTTGCGGCAACCGCCAAGCTTCGTGGGTAACAAATGCCTGGCATGGTCCGGGTAGAAGGGTTAGGCCCAAAAAGTTCTGGCTTGACGTACTGGAGGGTGATATGCGTCTCACTACTTTTTTTTTTTTCGTGCGGAAATCCCCTCGGATACCCCCCCTGCCGGGCTGGGAAAGGGACAACACTGGTGGTGTTCATCCCTCGAGAGACTTCGACGAAAGTTGAGAAAACTGTTCAACAGGGCTATGAACACCAGAGAACCGACGGACTGGGATGAGTACCAAATCACAAAAAAACAATATAAAAAAGAAATCCGGCAGAGACGCACAGAGACCTGGAGACGTTTCTGTACGAACATCGAAAACAGCAACCAGGCCTCCAAGGTCAAAGCCTGCCTCTCTAAGGAGCAGGACCATTCCATTGGCTGCCTCAAAAAACCAGACAACACTTTCACAACAAATGATGCTGAAACAAGCGAAATTTTACTTGCCACCCATTTCCCTGGTTGCAAACTGGCAACCGAACAAGTATGGGTAGATACAAACGAACGACCAACTAGCCCCGAAGACTGGGAGGTTGCTCGAGAAACCATAGACAAAGAAAAACTGCTATGGGCAATTAACACTTTCTTACCTTTCAAGGCAGCGGGCCTGGACGGCATTTTTCCAGGACTCCTAAAATGGAGCGGACCTATTATAGCGGACCAACTAGTCAAACTACTGCAAGGTTGTCTCGCACATCGCTACATACCCCTGAAATGGAGGGAAGTTAAAATAATATTCATCCCCAAACCAGGTAGAAGTGACTACACACAGGCCAAATCCTTTAGACCTATCAGCCTTACCTCGTTCTTACTAAAGACTTTGGAACGTCTAGGCGATAGCGTGATAAGAAGCCGTGTACTAGCACTGAAACCTCTACACCCCAATCAACACGCCTATAGCGAGGGCAAGTCAACAGAATCAGCACTCCACCACGTGGTCTCCCGTATCGGTGGTGCTCTAAAGTCAAAACAACCCACCCTAGGAGCCTTTATTGATATTGAGGGTGCTTTCGACAAAACAAACTTCAACAGCATAAACAAGGCACTGCTCGAACACGACGTGCCTTTAACAATCATTGAATGGATAGACAACATGCTCAGACAAAGGGCTGTGCAACTCACAGTCAACACCACAACGCGAGGCATCGTAAGTAGAGGATGCCCACAAGGAGGAGTACTCTCCCCTCTATTATGGAACCTGGTGGTCAATGAGCTTATAACAGATCTAAACGCAAACAACCTCTTCACTGTAGGGTATGCGGACGATATCACGATCTTAATATCGGGGTTGTTCGAAAGTGCCATATGCGATAGAATGAGACAGGCTTTCAAGATAATTGAAGCCTGGTGCGCGAAGCATGAACTATCGGTCAACCCCCAGAAAACCGAACTAGTAATGTTCACAAACCGAAGAGCACCGGGTCCTTACAAACTCCCGAGACTCTTTGCAACCGAACTAACACTTAAGGAAGAAGTAAAATACCTAGGTGTAATTCTCGATAGCAAGCTGCTCTGGAATAAACATCTTGACCATAAACTGAATAAGTGTACAATCGCTTTCTACCAATGCAAAAGAATGATGGGAAGCAAATGGGGACTTTCGCCAAAAATAACCCTGTGGCTGTACACAGCGGTGATAAGGCCCATGCTAGCTTACGGGGCTCTGGTATGGTGGACACGCACAGAATTGTCCACTGTGATCGCCAAACTAAAGTCCTTCCAAAGGCTGGCTTGCTCATCAATCTGTGGATGCATGAAAACCACTCCAACTGCAGCAATGGAGGTAACTCTGAACTTAACGCCACTTGACATATACATCCAACAAGAGGCCACCATCACCGCCGTTAGATTGTGGCACCTGGGGCTCTGGGGTAACAACCACACTAGTACCCACACCACAATTCTTAGGCGAGCCCTGGAGTACAACCCACTAATAGCTGCTCCATGCGACAAAACTTTCAAACAACACTTCTTCAACAAAAAATACCATATAAGAACAAAAGCCGAGGAAAAGGATTACGCCGGAATCAGAGAGATACGCGTTTACACCGACGGCTCCAAAACAAAAAATGGCTCAGGAGCTGGCGTACACTCTCTAGACCTTGGCTTAAGCATCCACCTACCACTAGGCGAACACAGCTCGATTTTTCAATGCGAGTGTGTCGCCATAACAACGGCTGTGACGGCAATAAGTGAAATGAAGGTAAAGGGCTTTAATATAAGGCTCCTAACCGACAGCACAGCCGTCTTAAAAGCGCTAGACCACCAAATAACTAACAGCAAATTAATAGCAGAATGCCAAACTGCTCTAAACAAGATATCCACCCATAATGTAGTAACGCTACAGTGGATTAAAGGGCACAGTGGGTCCTACGGCAATGATGCTGCGGACGAACTCGCGAGGAGGGGTTCCGATACAACCACTGCTGGCCCGCTACCACTATTGCCAATACCTTTCTCACAGATCCGTACTTGGATACGCGAGAGATCTGTGAAACTACATAATGATAGATGGGTACAAACCATTGACTGCAGGCAATCAAAAATGGCCATGCCGTCGATAAACAAACGACTAACGAAACGTCTCTTAAGATTAGACCGAACTAGTCTAAGAACAATTATAGGGACAATAACGGGTCACTGTCCCCTCAACAAGCATTTATACACCATCGGTGTCACGGACAGTCCTCTCTGCAGGGGGTGTTTCGGCGCCGAGGAAACGGCCGCCCACGTAATACTGGACTGCGAGGCAGTGGCCAACCAACGATCCCAAATCCTCGGCACAGTGAGGTCGCTCCGCGAAGCCTGCGAAGCCCCCAGTAAGCTTCTGCGCTTCTGGGCGGAGCTAGGCTGGCTGATCTAGCCAGTGCTCTTCACGTACAATGGCCCAAGAAGAGAGGCTATGTGCGGAAAAAAAAGAGTCCCCTATCCTATCCTATCCTATCCTATCCTATCCCCCCCTGCCGGAGCCGGAAGGGGAGGTTATGTCGGACTCGAACCAACTAAAACCGCACGCCGACTGTGGGTCTTGGTGCTAGGCCGAAGGAAGGAAAGTCATCGACATATCCCTCGCACCCCGGCTGACCAGGAAGAGCCGGAAAGCGGACCCTGAGCTCCGAGGGCACCGGGGCCTCACATGCAATCAGGACTGACGTGACGTCTAAATGTGGATGATAATTTTCCCAGGACAACAAAAAGGTCTAAATATGTGCTATTCTAGACTGTAATCTATTTCTGTCTCAAATTTCATTCAAATCCGTTCAAAATTTCCCGCGTTATTAAATAACAGACATTCATCCATCCAACCGTTCCCTTTTATAATAGTAGGACTTCGCCCGCGTTGAATTCTGAATCTGTGCCATGTCTTATTCCAGATTTTAATAGGTCCCTGTACCAAATTCTGCTGGATTCTTTCAGCATTTGGAACGTAATTGACGCAGGATGAGGAAACGTAACTGGATGTTGGTTAAGACGTCTTTACAAAATTTTAACATCCTATTAATATTATAAAGGTGAAAGCTTGTGAATATGTTTGGATGTTTGTATCCATGGAATGGAATGTCCCCGTGGGTTGCGAGTACAGGATTAGATTTCCATACAAATGGAGGCGCCGCAGGCATTAACTAGTTTATTAAAGACTAGCTGATCCGCTAATTTTTTCCGCCCGCGTGGCGTCCGATTCCGTTCCCGCTGCGTCCTCTACTATATTAAGCATATTTTATACATATAAACCTTCTTCTTGAATTACTCTATCTATTAAAAGAAACCGCATCAAAATCTGTGGCGTAGTTTTGAAGATATAAGCATACATACGGACATAGGGACGCGGAAAGCGACTTTGCTTTATACTATGTAGTGATATGATAACAGCTTATGCAGTTTGTTTGACTGTTCAGAAGGTCGCCACCGTCGTATGAGTGATAATTAGAAGTTCCACCGACCCTCGTTACTCGCAGTTAAAGGGCATAGCAACCTTGTATCAGTAGGTGCCAAAGTCGCGTCCAAACACAAATTAACCGATCTAATCAACTCAACAGCCTTGATTGTGAATACTGAAAATACAATAGCTTTATTATAAACATTGTCCAGCTCAAAATGGCGTTCAGTTGATACTGTGTGTACAGTACATCTGATTTAATAAGTAAATACACATGGCACATGGCACGTGTTTATGCAGACTTGTTTTCCTGTATGTGTTTGTCGTCAGCCATGTGGAAGGCCTGCCATGAAACATTCTCAGTTCCTGTTCGTGTTTTGTGCGGGTCCGAAATTTCGGACGATTTATGGTAGCCCCTTTTTTTATTTTTTTATTTTCCGAATTTATTGTGAATTCGAGTTTTTATGTAGAAAAATGGTGGATTTTTAGACATAACGTCTTGGACAACGCACACGCGTGTAGAAAAGTGGCAAATTACAGTGAATTGTGACTACGTGTTCAATCCAAATCTCCCCAGGGACCTTTTAGCAAAGTCCCCACAACTTTACTGAGGCAGCAATCATCTCATTCATCGTCATTATCATCATCATCAACATCATTAACTCATTATCATCATCGTCATCAATCATTTTAACTAAAGTAATTTATTACAAATAAGACTTGACATAAAGGTCTAGCTACCATTGTCATAAAATCACTATAAAAAAAGGCTCGATTACAACTAGTACAAGTATTACAACTATTAGTGTACAACTATTATTGTTTTCTAGTTGACCTAGCTATCATTAGAACCCCAATTCTAGACTTTATTTGAACTAGATGGGTGTGTCAGATCATCATCAAGATGTCTAAAAGTTTTTTTTTTCCGTGAGGAGCAACAATGATTGTGTATCAAGATTAACCTACCTACCATGAAGTTAAGTTACATATCTTTAAGGTTTACTTTAGGCGGTGTGGACGGATGGACAGATTCCTGCAGCATTGTAAATATGGAACACAATGTAAAAATGTTTATGAATAAAACGATCGTATCTATTGGAAGTTATTAATTTCAACAATAGGCAGTGCCGAGTACGCACCGTTTATAGCATGATCACCGATTCAGAATGACCTGGATATGCATCTAGAATATTCCAGTTATAGACAACTGTGGAATAGTTGACATCAAAATCGGAGTATACGGTTACCAGTATCAAATTTGAGATCATTGCAGAAATATTTTAGGCTTCAAGATACTTTATTTAGGTAGGGAACGCTCCTAATAAATCTAGTTTCAAAAATATCTAAATACCTAATGGATGGAATATGTATTTATGAAATACAAATTTATAAATATACACGCAAATTAAATATAAAATATATTAACTATGTTAATACATTTTACTTATAAAACTTGAAAACTGAACGAATTTTCACTAATGAAATATTGCCTAAGTGTATTTTTTTTGTTAGAGATATTACACTTAGGTATTATTTTAATATACTTGGGTAATTTTTGTCGCTTCATTAGCAAAACTAAATAAAGTATCAGCTGATAAATCTGCGGTAGCCTAGTGGTATGGGTAATGGACTGCTGAGACGAGGTCTCGGGTTCGATCCCAGGTTTACCATGGCACACACCAATGACTTTATTTATCGCAGGTTTATAAGTGCCCGGTTAATGGCAATAGGCTCGCCACCTATTACATTGGGACCTAAACATAAACTGGCGAAATGTGGGTGCTAGCACCTCTGCATACCCCTTCGGGGAATACAGGCGTGAGTTTATGTTATATGTTATGATAATAAGACTAGTTCGTACGTCTCAGTGCAAGAGTTCTATGATAGATTACGGAGAGAAATTGTGTTTTCACATAATATCGGCATGTTTACTCGGCCAAACAGCTGCGCACATGTTTTTATGGTTTTATTTGTGAATATTAAATGGCAATACAATGCACACGGGCACACTGTTCCAAGGTTGCTATACTTACACCTGGCTCGCAAACGCGATATTTTCCAGAAATATACACACGATATGTAATTCAATAAAATATTGTATGTTTTTCATCCTATCAATATGCCGATAAGATAGAGTATCTAGCCAGGTTTTTTATTTAGATAACGGGGTTATGTTAGTGCAAACAGTCTAAGTACGTGATAATGTTGCCATATGCTCCCTACAAATTACGTATTTTTCGAAATAATAGTTTGCTGTTTACTAAGATAAAAATATTCTATTTTGTTAGCGAATAAAAAGTATATATTACTAGCTTTTCGCGACCAAACATAGCCTATGTCCTTTCTCATGGTCTAATCTACCCCTATACCAAATTTCATCAAAATCGGTTCAGTGGATTAGGCGTGAAAGCGTAACATACAGACAGATAGACAGACAGACAGACAGACAGAGTTACTTTCGCATTTATAATATTAGTATGGATATCTTTTTTTTTTTTTTTTCGTGCGGAAATCCCCTAGGATACCCCCCTGCCGGAGCCGGAAGGGGAGGTTATGTCGGACTCGAACCGACTAAAACCGCACGCCGACTGTGGGTCTTGGTGCTAGGCCGGAGGTGAGGTTGTCATAGACATATCCCTCGCAGTATGGATATCAATCAATTAGCACACCGTAGTCCACTGCTGGACATGGGTCTCCCCCAATTTCCGCCACTTCACCCCATCCTCCGCCTTCCGCTTCCAATCTGTCCCAGTATATACTTACTAATGTCGAATATAATTTGCCTGTAGCAGTTCATTGCTGGCCTATCATTCGTCTTTCGCGTCCAGTATATCCTAGCTAACCTTTTTAGGTCGCCATTCCATCTAAATCCGATAAAGTTTGGCAGTATTTAGCAAATTACGCCGGTTTTTATTGTCATACTTATCAGAATAAATAAAAAAAAATGCTTTAAACGAAGATTCTAGCGCGACCAGTGCATCCAAGCTCTGACATAGATCAGAATAGGCAGGTGGTGGTTGCAATGGGCTGTCCACATCTGCCGAAGAAACATAGGATTGAGAACATAGAGTGGAGACTGCGAATCGGTAATCGGAAAGTGGAACGCCCTCAGCTAGATGGGACTGACGACCTTGATAATAATGTATTATGACATTATGAGAATATTATTATGTACTAACGATATCAGTGTATAAACAAACATCAATTAAAAATTTCCGTTCCGACTTCTTTCGAGTTTCCGTTTTAAAATTCTTGTAATATTAAAGATGTGTTTGATTCCAAGTCTAGTAGCGCCATTTCCAATTCATTTCTGAAGACATTTATATCGTAATATCTATACCAAATTTTGAGTGAAATGATAAAATAGTATGACCGCCGCGAGGTCTCAAAAAAGAAGTGGGGAATGCATAAAAATAACTTCGCTGACCTACCTACCCAATTAGGATAAAATTATAGCCCGGTTTCGCTTAATCCGAAACTGGACGATAATTCGAGATTGTATGTGATATTTTATTGTTCTTTTGTACTTATATTATTTTGGGAATTATTATTTGTCACCACAATATATAAATAGTGTTTTGCCTCGGTTACCTCCCCCGCCGGCGCCGGAAGGGGAGGTTATGTTGAACTCGAGCCGACTAAAACCGCACGCCAACTGAGGGTCGTGGTTTTCGGCCGGATGTGAGGTTGTCATCGAAATATCCCTCGCACCCCGGCTGACCCATGGCCATCCCTTACGGTCTGGCCCTCCTCGGGAAGAAGTGACTGCGTTCAGTGTTACCTTTATTTCTTATGTTTATAAAACTATTGTTTTTGTTCGCAGGTACGCTACAAATGCCATGTCTGCTCCCTAAGGGGTAACTGGGTAAGTTTAAGTTAATCTCTAGAGGAACATTAAATTTGGACAATTTCGAAGAGCTGACGAATATGTTGTTGAAAATTTACTTACAGACAATAATCCCAGGCAGAAACATACTTGATCTCAACGAGAACTTAGACGACTTCAATACTTCACATAAGTTCTATCTGTATGAAAATTATTCAAGTAACTCGCAGTTTGTTTCCAAGAAAGCTTAGAAGTTCTTTCTTTCTTATATGTTTCCTTTTACTCGTCCCTAATTCGAACATTCTACGTAGGTACTTAAAAACGTGCTTAGAATTCTTGAGTTAATCAGAAAACTTGAGACAGTATTCATTTACATTTAATCAAGTACCTATAAGTGCAAAAATCTACGAAAAAACAGTGAAAATTGGCCGATCTTTTAGTATCGTATCAATGGATTCGGCACTCGATTACTATTTTTATTATAGGGTAATCGAGTGCCGAATTGATCGCATCAGTTCATTTTCAGTTCCATTCATCGATAGTAAAATGCCTCATTGTTTTGTGCCACCAAAATTTCTTAGAATATAGTCTGTCTTGCTTCCGTCCACTGGAATTCGTGTCTAGAGACTAGCAGTGTACTCACACTCAGTTGTCTAAATAGTTCATGTTCCTCAAATATTAATTTAGTTCAACACTTCAAGTATTTAGGTGCTTTGTCTATCTATTTCGGCAGACATTCTTTAAAGACGAATATTCTCTGTACAGTGACGAAATATAATTACCTACTATGCTAACAACATACTTTCTAATAGATGTTGTATATTAGCTGCCAGCACTGACCTGGTTGTGCTTCATTTGGCCTTTGTCTGTTTGCTTTTACTAGAAACTGTTTATTCTATAGATAATCCAGCCTATTCTTTGCCTCGAAAATAGACAAGGACGCTTAAAGAAATGTTATACTTTGCTAAGAAATACTTGTGATGCTTATTTACATTATGATTTTGCTATAGATACCTACACGTAGTATGTGTGTGTATGCTACTGAATATTCATGTAGACTGGATAGTGACTTTATTTTCATATAAATTATGTCGTTACAATGCGTTCAAGCACGCAAACAAGCGTTTAAATCACTCGGCTTGAATTGTGCGCGCGACTGTACATACATAAAATGATAAAAAATACTAGTAAACTAAATGGCTCCAATTCGAGGATGTTTACCAGTATCCGTTAGTGTGCGAGGGAAATACCTTATTGGGCCTCTTCAGACCCCTGCATTTGGGATCTGAGACAGCGTGCAGTTTTAATCGGTTCAAGACTAATATGATATAGATACTTTTTTGTGTATTTTGTGTGCCATTTTGCGCTGATTCCCAATAAACGAGTTTTCTTTCTTTCTTTCTTTCTATAACATAACAACCCCCGCTCCGTGGCGGGAAAGAGGGTATCTGCACGAAAGAAACGGGTCAGACCCAGACGGTAGTTGTCCAAAATGAACCTATTTTAAGAATCGAACACACGGGTTTTCAAAGTTTAAGCTTTGGATGCAACCGGGATTGGCGTTCGAATAAAGAAGGATATATAGATATACGTTTCATTATTGTGTTGTGTCCAATTTCGTGCATCAAAGTACCAACAGTACGTTTTGTGAGCATTAGGCAGAAGGCCAGCTCGTAAAACGCAACGTAATGCTACTTGAAGCTACTTGACGCAATAACATATTGCATTGAATGAATGCAGTTGAAAAAGTAAATTATTTATATAACATATAAAGTCACTTGTCCCGACTGACTGACTGACTGACTGATTCATCAACGCAGAGCCTAAACCGCTGGACCTACAAACTTGAAATTTTGACAGTAGTTGCATTTTATGATGTAAACATCCACTAAGAAAGGATTTTTGGAAATTCTGCTACTTAAGGGGTAAAATAAGGGATGGAAGTTTGTATGAAAGTCCGTCATTTTCAGAGCTAGATGCACTAAATTTCATAAACCTGTGTCTTTTAAGAAATAAATGAACACCTGTATCAGCGTTTTTCAAAATTTAAGTACTAAGACGGTAAAATAGGTGATAAACGTTAGTATGGAAACACCGTCTGACTGACTGATTCATCAATGCAGAGCCTAAACCGCTGGACCTACAAACTTGAAATTTTGACAGTAGATGCATTTTATAATGTAAACATCCACTAAGAAAGGATTTTTGGAAATTCTGCTACTTAAGGGGTAAAATAAGGGATGGAAGTTTGTATGAAAGTCCGTCATTTTCAGAGCTAGATGCACTAAATTTCATAAACCTGTGTCTTTTAAGAAATAAATGAACACCTGTATCAGCGTTTTTCAAAATTTAAGTACTAAGACGGTAAAATAGGTGATAAACGTTAGTATGGAAACACCGTCTGACTGACTGATTCATCAATGCAGAGCCTAAACCGCTGGACCTACAAACTTGAAATTTTGGCAGTAGATGCATTTTATAATGTAAACATCCACTAAGAAAGGATTTTTGGAAATTCTGCTACTAAAGGGGTAAAATAAGGGATGGAAGTTTGTATGAAAGTCCGTCATTTTCAGAGCTAGATGCTCTAAATTTTATAAACCTGTGTCTTAAGAAATAAATGAACACCTGTATCAGCGTTTTTCAAAATTTAACTACTAAGACGGTAAAATAGGTGATCGAATAATTGCCGGGAAATGCCTAAAAACAGCAAATCTTTTTGACAGAACGAAGTCGGGTCCGCTTGTTACCTATGAAAACAAAAAATTCGACTGATGCTGAGAAGATCGAAACAAGTTTGATAGCAGGCGGTACCCATTTGCAATATATGTATACATACATACATACAGACGAAAACATTACCCTCCTTCCTTCGGCAGTCGGGTGTCGGGTAATAACTACAATATTGCCTGTTTACAAGTCAATAACGTCCCTGGCCCTAAATATTTGATGTTTACCTATTGAGACATCATAATTTAACGCGTTATTTCATACCGGTAAGGTATTTTGTAAGTGCTCAATCCATACTAATATTATAAATGCGAAAGTAACTCTGTCTGTCTGTATGTTACGCTTTTACGCCTAAACCACTGAACCGATTTTGATGAAATTTGGTATAGGGGTACACTAGACCATGAGGCCATAGGCTATGTTTGGTCGCGATAACCGACATCCACGCGGGCGGAGCCGCGGGCAAAAGCTAGTAGAAAATATAATCTTAATTAGCTGTTGCCTGGGGCTCCGTCTGTGGGGATGTTGCGTACAATAAAAATCCGTCCTCGTGAATGTCGGGTGACATCGGTCATTTCATTACATTACATTACACAGCTTTTAGGTAGGTATGATTCCGACCACATACGATAACACTATCCACGCATCCAAAACATACATTACATACATTACTTGTAAAATTTCGATACGGATAAAGTTCACCTTTGAAAAGCTGCAATGAATTATCGCGTATCCCGGGTATCCCCTGCGTGCGTCCGAAGTTATCGTATGCGGGCACCTTAGGATCATATCTTTAGAATCACAAATTATGTATACCTGTGCGTTCTATTTTTGAATTTATATTTTTAAATCCAATAAACTTAACAAAAAATAAATACCAAGTAGGTATATTAGTTAGTCTAAAAGCATTCCGAAAAAAAAACAGGTTAGACTACAATATGACCACACTACTTAAGAATGTTGAGTCTGGCTGGTGACTAACTGATTTAAAAATTCTTCTAGATAGATCTGGATAGTATGTTCTGGAATTTATTTGGTTACGAATTTGTTTGGGATAGGAAGGTTAAAATTACTATATACTGGGTGATTTTATACTTAGTCGTTTCGGATGAAAAGAATTTGGCCACAGTTTCGAAAGCAAAATCATCTGGAAGTACTTATTAATTTGGCGAAAGCATTTTTTTTAAACCCCATACATTTTTCCTTTCACCTGAACATTATTCCTATACATTATAAAATAAAATGTTTTTTTTTTTCACCAAATTAATACTTTCAGATGATTTTGCTATCGACACTGTGCCTCAATTCTTTTTATCCGAAACGATTATAAAATCAATATCTGCGGTAGCCTAGTGGTATGGGTAAAGGACTGCTGAGACGAGGTCTCGGGTTCGATCCCAGGTTTACCATGGCACACACCAATGACTATACGATGCTTTTCGAAGTTATGTGTGTATTTATCGCAGGTTTATAGGCTCGCCACCTATTACATTGGGACCTAAACATAAACTGGCGAAATTTGGGTGCTAGCACCTCTGCCTACCCCTTCGGGGAATACAGGCGTGAGTTTATGATGTAGATCTTAAAGGAGGAATGAGAGGAGAGAGATGGAGTGTGTGAAAGATTATATGAAAGATTAGCTTTTGCCCGCGGCTCCGCCCGCGTGGATGTCGGTTCCCGGCAATTATTCGAATTTTTCTCGCCGTAAAAACCTTCCCTGGACTTCCACGAATAATTCAAGACCAAAATTAGCCAAATCGGTAGAGGCGTTCTGGAGTTATATCGTCAGGAAGGAAAACCCGACTTATTTTTATATAGTAGATTGTATAACTGGGAAGGCCGTGAAGCTTGAGGTTACTGAAGGCGGAGAGAACGGAAAAATAATGGAAAAAGCACATATGGACTTGTTCCATCGATCCCAAATAAATATGGGAATGGGACGCGGGCAAGGATTGTTACTTCTAGGTGTTAGGGGCATTCTACACCAATGGTTTTGAAAATAGAGTATGCAATGGATAATAGGATGTTTGTTTGGCTATCAAAAATATTTATCAGTTGAAATTAATAAATTATTATTGTCTAGTTTCTTACGTCATCAGGAAGATAAACGTTTATTGACAGTGGATTATGAATTTGTTTATTTTTTTTACATGCACGCTCGTACCTATTATTTTTCTGAATTCAGGTAATCGTATACGCTATGAATGGTTATTACTCTGACCAATCGGATTAATTGACCGATGACTAAGGATTGATTGACCGATGATTTAGGAATTTTAAATGGGCATAAATTTCCCCACCAGTGGGGAAAACTGGACACACATTTATTTCACATTCCACTTTGTCCCACCAGTGGGGGGACGCTTGGTGGGGCAAAGTGGAAGTACCCATTAGAGATTGATTGACCGTGTAGTGACCTTGTCCCTACCTAATATACCTAAATCCTACTCTTATATTTACTATCCTACCTTATATATATTTATTTATGTATGTACAAACTATTTACAAATCTTAATGCCTATATAATATTATTTAATAAACATACCTGGTGTTCGTTATTCAATCTCATCAGAATATAAATAGGTGTCGACTTAGTACCTAGATACCTAACTGGTGTCGGGAAGTACGAGGAGTCGACTTCCCACAACCTTATGATAATAAGGGTAATACGCCTTAATGAAGATTTTTGAATGACATTTTTATAGCATTTATTAAGCTAACTTTTAAATTCGAAATACATAGGGGAAAAAAGAAGCGCTCAAGTGGGACTTGAACCCACGACCTTTCCCTTACAGGGGAATGCTCTTCCAACTGAGCTATTTAAACATGGTTGAAAAATCATTCATTGGTTCCGTATGAAAGTTGGTAGACGGATATAAAGAGATGGGAGATTTGAAGTGATTCAGGTGTGGCTCAATACTCAGTTGGAAGAGCATTTCCCCTGTAAGGGAAAGGTCGTAGGTTCAAGTCCCATTTGAGCGCTTAATTTTCCCGATGTATTTCGAACTTAATGAAGATGTTGAGAATAGCTGAAAATGCTCTAATAGGCATATAGACTAGCTATATCCACTAGACTCTCTTGACACAAGATAAATAAAACCAAGAAAACTAAATACAAACATACTTCAGTTAACGCACACTTCATTTTCTTTTGAATAATGTACACAAGTCAACGAACTATCTTTATCAATGTGTACCTGATTCGGAATCTGGCACCTATCCACATTCAGATAATGGTAGTTATTGCTTAGTCATAGTGTCTACTAAAACGGTACGTACTGTACAGTACGTACATGAAATTTGTACCATTCTTACCAACATTGATGACGTGTACTATTGATAAAGTGAAGTGTTCACTGTTCACTTCAAGTACAAAACATACACAGCAAGGACATGGCGTCAAGGTTTATTAAGGTAATTATACTAATATTAGTACAAAAAAAAAGTTCTGACGCCATAAATGGGACAGTTTAATTGGATAGATAGATGGATGTTTTTTTTTAAGAATATTAGAACCGAAGTTACTAATATTCCCTCTTACCCCTCCAACTAAGCTAAATTGCTTGTGCTAGGAGTGGGTTCACGTCGGTAGTGTAATGGCAAGGATGGAACTCGCTTAATTTTCTTTGTTCCTTAAAATAAAATGTGTGCCAATAACCTACTACATATTTTGGGAGGTGACGATTCGCACACAAATAAATTAACTTAGTGCGAATCGCCTACAGAAAAGTAATATAATATATTATTTAAAAGAGTCGATTCGCACGTTTTGTGCGAGTTCAATTCATGCGAATTGTCCAATAAGCCTAGTCACTCAAATAAGAGAGAGAACGGATCTGGATTTCTGGATTAAATATGGTAATGGAATATCATATAGGCCCTTCTTATAAGGGTAGGTAGATCTACTTAGCGCTGTGTTGTAAGTCCAAAAATATTATAAAAAATAGTAACTTTAGTATTTTCAGCTATGTAATGTAATTAGTATACACGGTAGTTAAATTTTTCACGGACATGAGTGATGCGTTTGATTTCGTCAGCTCTCAGTAGTCGTCACTGAGAGCCGACGAAATCACGCTATGACGGCGATTAAATCGATTGTCCAAATCGAATCGAGTAACTTACCTACTTACATGTATACAGCTTGACTAATTTGAAGATTTTCGTCGGCTCATTCATCAACCCGCGGGCGTCAAAGTCGCGGGGGCCCGCGAGCTTTTGACGGATATTTAATATTTTTACATTATTTTTAAACCTGTATAATTGAGGAAAATCGTTCACAATCGTATACAAATGAGATGATCTTGGTTGTAATTGTTGTAAAGATTTTATGTGTTAGTGGGCGATACTAACCGCCTACGGCTGCGTTTTTTATTTCACCATAGCTTCACAACAAGTTGTTGTTGTGGACTGCTTAATTCATAATCACCTTTTTATGATCTCAATGTAAGTTTTTTTCCCAGCTTCTTTTATTAAGGTTCAAATCTGATAAACCGGTGAGTACAATCAGCATTAGAAAGATGTTGACGAACACACAAACAATAGAAATTCATATAAAAAGCTATGAGAAACAGGAACTGGGGCCCTCGGGTACGAACCCGAGATTCCGGCCCAAAAAGCTGTGAGAGATCTCTCTGTGGATATTGACGACTATGTTATGCGAGGTCTTTTTTTTTTCGTGCAAATTTTCCCCACGGATACCACGGAGCCGGTGGAGGTGGTTATGTCGGACTCGAACCGACTAAAACGCATGCCCTCTTGGGTCTTTGGTTGCCGGAGGTGAGATTGCCGAAAGCATATCTCTCGCACCCCGGCAGACCCAGGACCATCTCTTTCGAGATGGCCCCCTTCGGGTTGTGGGGACCATAGTGTCCCCATCTAGCCCCGGGTACGGAGAGGCGCACTTTGCGCCGCCGCCGCGGCGCAAAGTGGCGCACTTTGCTTCTGCTAGGGTGACAGGCGGCTCCACCGATCGCCCCCAGGCCAGTGCTATGCAAGGTCTGGGTGTTCTAGTCCCCAATCATGTGGGCGCTGATAAACTTCTAGCAAGCATGATTGATTGTGTGTGTGTTAGCGTAAAATGTTAGTATCATTCAAATAGCTCACATGACTGGAAAATCTGGCTCGTTAAGGATTTGTAGCGAGAAGTGGGTGGACTCTGATAGATTTACGCTCTGGCGTACTATCAAACTCAAAATATACAAATCGTTCTTAGAGCACATTCCTAAACATATAGGGTGTACAATACACGTACAGCCAACTACAAAAGTAGCTTAACAAATTCAAATTTATTGAACACTGTGGCCCCTAAACCTTACATAAAATTGTGAAAAAAAAACATTGAATATATAAATTAAGTTTGTCTTCTGGGAATCATAACACTACATTTATTATAGACGGATGCATTCCATTATAAGAAAGATTTGTAAAATATTTTAGTGTTATTCAACTTATGGCGTTGACTGTACACACATTCTTACCATCTTTTCTTCCGACCGAAACCGAAAGACCGGCCGTCTTTTTCCCAAAGTCATGTTGTTAAGACCACCGATCGGTAGGTACTTAGAAGTTGAAGATGGTGACAGCGTGACAGATGACTAAGGAATATGTTTGGTCTATAGCGAAGTGAGTAAAGAAAAATCGAGCATATAGGAGACAGAATCTGCAATCTAATATAGATCTTAAAACCCATATTACAAGCTCTTAATGGTGCGACATAGGAATTCTTAGAATAAACAGCCAGGTGATATTGCCTGTTTATTCTAGGAATAAACTTTACTCGCGTTTGGTTAAATGTACCATTAGTATGCTAACTATTCAAATCGAAGGAAAAATGGAATTCCGCATGAACCAATTCAATTTGTCTTATCTTAATCAATTTGATTTGGGTCTAGATAGCATTTCTTTATGAGAATATCCTCGAAGATGTTACAAGCTAGTTAAGCTATATTTTCTTTCTGTCTAGTTACCGCAGTTTACTGTACCATAGAATATTATTGACAGAGTTAAAAACCCTATACACGTTACATACCCCGTGATGTCCGTTCTCACGTATTGAGACAAGGAAATTAAGCGCATAGAATAATAATCACACGTTTTATTTATAGAGTACATATTTATATGAAACCTGTGGCCCGTGTTCAATAAGCGACAAGGCTGGACGGGCCTTGTTACAGCACGTAACCATGTGAATTCTTTGCATATTATTATGATGACGCACATGCATAATTTTTGATGCAATACCAAGAATACTTACTATGCACTTCTAATTGTATGAATTTAATAACAGAACATCAATGGCTGTACTGTATGTATGCATTGAATGTTAAAAATCGGAATGGATTGGATTGGATTGAGTTTTCTTGCGGTTACAGTACCCAGAAAATATCGTATAGGTAGGTACCTGATATCCATTAATAAAACTACAACTATACTGAATCGAATATTTTCTCACAAAAAGTATTTTTAAGCATACGTACTATTTTAAACCTTATTATAATAGAATAAGGTTCGTATTGAATTACCACTTGCAAACTGCTCGAGTAATGACTAACTCAATTTGTGACTATGCTGTATTGAGCAAGAAAGTATTTTGGCGGCTTATTTAGATAATACACTCAGGTGTGGGTTTTTGTGTTTTGTCTTAATCTTCCTTAAACTAATAGATAGCCATTAATCCAATGAAAATACAGCACTTCTTATAGCTAGCGCCACGTGTTCAGGAACGTTCAATATTGACTGAACCAACTGATCCAAGAATGACACAGCTCAGTAAATATGTTTGTCATTGATGTTTTTTTTATTATTTTTTTAAGGAAAATATCGCTGGGTTTTTCTGTTACGTTATCTGGGCAGCTGCATATTTTCTGGAATCGTACCGTACCTCAGTAGACCGCCATTTTATAGCACCTAATAACGTAGGTATACTGTGTTGTTCGATGGCATACCAAATATATTGAATAAAAACTCGTAGTTTTCCACGCTATTTTATTTTTCAACTTACCGGTTCAAATCTGTCAATGTAAGCCTTTGAGGCTAGTATAGAATACGGGCCTCAGAGGCTATTCTTCTGAATCTCAATTTTTCTGAGGACATAATTATTGTACAGGCCATATGTCAAACTATCGATCTGTCAAACTATCATCAGAGAAATCGTGATTCAGGCTTAGTGTCATTCTAGAATACAGGCCTGAGAATGCCGTGAGCCCAAACCGGTAAGTTTGAAAAATAAAACTGTGTGACTTTTCCACACTATTATTCAGATAAGTGTTGAATATGTCCTATACTGTCGGCTTACAGTCCTTCTGATCCGAATACTCAAATGTATTATGTTGTATTGTACCGAAAAGAAAAGTTAAAGCTATTCATATAAATTATTCAGTAATCTCTGCCTCACTGCTTTAATATATAAGCCTAGTATTATAATTTTCTTTATCCAACATTTTATAGCACGAAACCTCAAATCTAAATGGCATACGATTACAATTACCTACTTTAACTACTTACGCAACCTTTGTAGTATTGACCACTCATACTTAGTTAAGTCAGTCAATTTATCAAGCAAAGTACTCATGTTTAATCGCTATTTACGAGTAATCAACGTCTGAATATAATGT
Organism: Eilema sororculum; assembly: GCA_914829495.1. Taxonomy (NCBI): domain Eukaryota; kingdom Metazoa; phylum Arthropoda; class Insecta; order Lepidoptera; family Erebidae; genus Eilema; species Eilema sororculum. Next base: position 4,532,029 of record OU618545.1, on the reverse strand, counting down.
AGGGCTTCAGGTTGTTTGAAATGTGTGTACGGCACGTGATTGGACGGGAGCTGTACTTGAAGTCTCAAACAAACGTGTCGTAGAGAGTCGTGGATGGCCACGTGCATTGCATGAAAGCCCGAATCATGTAACTAGGTATACATCTGCTTATGACTAAACTAGCTTTTGTCCGCGATTCCGCCCGCGTGGATGTCGGTTATCGCGATCAAACATCTAATCTACCCCTATACCAAATTTCATCAAAATCCGTTCAGTGGTTTAGGCGTGAACGCGTAACGTACAGACAGAGTTACTTTCGCATTTATAATATTAGTATGGATATGGATGCTATGGAGGTTCCTTTAAACGGGATCTTGGGCCTGTATTGCAATTTTCTGAAGACATTGTATAGACAGATTGACATATTTGGTAGATTGTCTATAGAATTTGTCCTCAGATAAATTGAGATTCAGCACTGAATACCATTCTAGAATACGTGCATTAGAATTCAATAATTACTATTAAATACATAGGCCCGTATTCTAGAAAGACACTCAGTCCTGAATCTTGATTTATCTGAGGACAGTAGATAACTACAAGAGTACGTTGAACCTTCGATCTTCTTACTGGCATGTAAAGGTAAGAGAATTAAATAAAGACAAAACTTCTTTTGTGTGCCTTCTACGGTTAGTATATAATAAGTTTATGCTACGGTATACTAGTCATGTTTCTCGAAAAAAGTACAAGACTTAAAAATATCAAAATGAATACATACTCGTATTATTTAATTTTAAATAATAAATGCAAACATAATTCTAGTATTCGAATACATAGGAAAAAAGAATCTTCTCGGGCGGGACTCGAATCAAAGACGTATAAGGTGGGAAATTTGAATCATATCGGGCGTGTCTCGGTAGCCGAATTGGTCAGGCATTCCCCCTGTAAGGGAAAGACTGCGGGTTCGAGTCCCGCCCGAGAAGATTCTTTTTCCCTATGTATTCGATTTGTATAGTTAGCATACTTAATGCTATAAAAATTCCTTCAATAATTCTAGTATTGTAGGTAATTCTAAAGTGTTAGTTATGATTTGACTCTAAATAAAGATGACCTCACAATAACCACTTTAAAAAGTATCTCAATTGACTGTATTTTAGTTTCAACTGCCGTAATAGCCTATTGATTGTTTTAAATGTTAGTTTCAGACATAAGGGTCGCTGCACACGCGCAACCGGTTAAAACCACAATAGGCCGCGCGGAGACACCGGTATATTTCCTGTAGTTTACTTACATATATTTAGAATGAATTTCACCATCGATAGTAATCATAATCACGAGAGTCGCACAAAATTTACTGTAACATTTAATTCAATGAATTTCATTAAGTAAAACGTGAGAACCTGGTTATAAATTGATTGCGGTGAAAGAGCAGAAAAGGCGAAGATGTAAAACAAAATGAAATCAAAACGTTTACACATAATTTTGCTTCCACGTCGACGACTCTTACGATTTTGCTGTCTTTACTACGCCTTCTTATATCCATACTAATATTATAAATGCGAAAGTAACTCTGTCTCTCTGTCTGTATGTTACGCTTTCACCCCTAAACCACTGAACCGATTTTGATGAAAATTAGACCTTGAGAAAGGACATAGGCTATGTTTGGTCGCGATAACCAATATCCACGCGGGCGGAGCCGCGGGCGAAAGCTAGTTCTATATAAATTCACGCCTCAGATGGCTTAGTTATGCGTCAGTTCTTTCGTATTCCAAATCAACTCGCTCTTCACGTTACAATTGTGATTAAACACGTTTCCAAACACGAAACACCCGTCCGTATGCACAAACATCGTTATATTATAAGTTAACTATTACCTATTACCTGTGCTCCTTTGTGAATTGTGCGTGACTTGATTGATGGGTGTTTCAAAACTTTCATGAAACATGTTCTATAAACAGAAATAGACACGTTTACTGCTAGGTAGGTATTACTCACTAAGTACAAACAATTTACAGTACGATATCAGGTTTTTTGATTCAGTGAATAGAATACGATTTCGATCTGTTATTTTGCTAATAATCAACATCATCATTGTAGCTCCTGTCCTTGTCTGTCAATCAGCAGATATCCGCGATTGCAGGTGAGGATGACGTCACTGACCGACGGTCTTAGTGGAACCTTAAAATCATCAATACATTCTTGGATATATATGCGAAATTGGTTTTTCAAATAACAAAATATTTAGTTGACCATTTGATTAATTAAGAATAGGGTGATTTGGTCAAACATCTCGTAAAGTTGTCAAACATTTTTCTAAAATACATGTAGGTATTTACGCCTTTCTTCCTCCAGATTACAATGACTACATGTATAATTTGCTTTCCCTAATTCCTAGAGGAAGATGACAGGTTACTTGTAGTTCGTTCGCATTAAGAATGCAGTGAATTATAAATTGTCAGTCGGCCTAGCCCCGCCCCCTAACCAATCAAATATTTTCAAATTACAAGGTCAAGTTCACAGTGTCCAGTTGACATTACTTCGAACGCAACCGTTGTGTCCTGTCATTTGTGTTAGATGATTTAACGTCTTAACGCGAATTCATTGCATTTTTAACGTGAACGAGCTATCTCTACAGTCTACTGTCATAAAACCTTTCATAGCCCTAATGCCATTTATAAGCCCGCCAGTGTTACTGAAGTACAGATACAGACAATACTTAATTTGCATTCGAGAGTTAATGCAGCGTAAAATGGTTGCTATAAAATTTGATATGGTTGATTACCGGTGTTGACTTACCTTACTATTTATAGTATAAAACTCGATATTGTCCATGGCTCTGTCCTCGTGAAATGCTCCACCAGTTTTTTCGACCTGCAGGAACCTTTATCCGGGAAAAAAAATAACATCAATCTCTAGCAAATATTATCCAGATACGTTTTTACGTGGAACATCGATCCATCCTCACAAATTTTTACATTCTTCTTCTTCTTCTTCTTTACATATTTTAGTAGGAAGTATGATAGTATAGTGTGTATAAGATTTCACCAAGATTCTCAGGGCCCAATCTTTGCCCATCAAGCAAAGATTATTATTACAAAACAATCCTCGCGCGCCAGGTTCTTTTGTATAGTGCGATTTAGGTCCAAGATTATATGAAATCAGCTTTACCAGCTTGCAGGTGAACTCACCTTCTGATTTCTGAATGACTGTCCAAGCTCTGGCTCAGGTTTACGCGCCCGCGTTTAGCAGAAATAAGGAGTTGGAGAATGGTGCCTTTCGTGGACTAGGCTAGATGCTATTGTCACAGCCGAATAGCGTCGGTTGGGTACTTTAACTGGACTGCACCATCATATGGGTTATTGTAAAAAAGAAGGTTATTATTATGTGAATAATACTCATGCAGTGACCCCGATTTATGAAGACATTTGCAAGTTATTTCTTTTATTTACATAAAATTATTGTGTAACATAATAAAATTCTACGTAGCGAAAATCCGTATTGAGTAATCGGAACTATCACGGTTCGAAGCACAGTTATAAATTTAAAACAGCTTATTTATGTAATAAATTTGAGGACTGTCGTTCATAAAACAAAAAATAAAATAAAACAATGTATAATTTGTACAATAATTTGCGAATAATAATAGCGCGAATGTATAATAAAAGTAAAAAACAATGTATAATTTATTATAACAATTACGGGATAAAATGAATTATGTATATAGAACTTTCTCAAAGTATTTTACTCGTATATTGCAAAATTATGACGTGGTCTGTCGGGCTAGCGACCCACAGGATTCCCCACTAAAATCTACCCCTGTGACAAATTTTATCCAGATCCGTTTAGGAAATCTCGCGTGACTGAGTGACAAATCCCTCCATTCTGTTAAGAACTTTCGCATTGAAAGATGATGGAATTATGAATCATATTTCTCTCAGAAGAGCCTCGAAATTTAAGGGTCCATTTTCATCATAATGTTTGTAATAATTATAATATGAATCATGTATACCTTTTCTATGTGATAAGTTGAGGTTGAGTCATCCATTTCTTATAAGCTACTTGCATGCCGGCCCTTTTATATGTACTGATATAAATATGACTCATTGTTTATGAATAACTCGGCCATAGTGCCTCTTATTAGGGTTCCAGGACACGCACTGATAAAAATATAGGTTTAACTACTACACATTTCCAATTTCACATTCCAAAAGCTATCCAGATCCGTTCAGCAGTGTTCGCATGGAGTATTAAACATTCATTACAGACAATTTTAATACATTTTCGTCTGCCATCTAGCGTTCCAACCCAGGAAGGAAAATCCGCACTAGAACCTCGTCCGTCAATTAGCAAGTCTTAAAATCTTGATGGGCCCCATACACTCTTAACATACTTCCTCTCTCGTGTCATCAGATTCAGGTCATCCGTAGTGCCTATGTCCTAGGGATACGATACAAAACAAAGAACCTTCAAGTACTAAAGTATATTACTATTTAACATTGATTATTTATAGGCGAGTACTTCTCCGGTAGAATCGTTATAAAACTACCGCCTACTGAAAAGGCCATGCTTGGCAGTTGGCGAGGTAACAATTCAATTCAACGCATGATTAGGATGACATCTACAGGCGCGCACGCATGAAAATGATTCATGACATCCCATTTATCTTACAGATAATAATTTAATATTGTAACAGGTGTTAACTGTCTAATTAATTGTTATTAATGCCGACTGCCGACGGAAGACATATTGTAATCTGCCACTACATTTTCAAGGTAGGTACTAAGACAAGGTTAATAGTAGTTTATGAAACTGTTGAATCACACGAGTGTTTTAAGACCAAATGATGTACAGTTTCATACACTATATTATCTAATCTCATGGAAAACAAAATATTTTGCTTAACTTAAAATGACTATTGAGCGCCACAATCCATCTGCTGTACGCCACATCGCGTCCACAGATTACCTATGTAGAGAAAAAATGCATTGACACCTCCTTGTCTGGCTGGAACTATATCGTAATAGAAAAAAATATATGATACAGGTTGCCATAGAAGAGCTGTAATTTAATGTATTTCTTTTTTAATTCTGTGCGTACCTAAAGACTCATTATGTTTTTAATTTTTAATCTTAAAATTTCAATAAGAGAGTAGATAAAGTCAATTAATTTATTAATATTAGAAAAGTCAACATTTATACAATAACACTAACGGGAATTAACGCGATCATGGTATAGGTACATACATACCTTTGATTTGCCTGACGTTTCGACCAGGTTACACCGGCCGTGGTCACAGGCTGACTGGCGCAGTAGTGCACGCCCGCCGTCTTCGAGTCCGTATCGAGAATGTGCGGGTAGATGAAGAACCTACTACCTCACGGACTCGAAGACGGCGGGCGTGCACTACTGCGCCAGTCAGCCTGTGACCACGGCCGGTGTAACCTGGTCGAATGGTCAGGCAAATCAAAGGTATGTATGTACCTATACCATGATCGCGTTAATTCCCGTTAGTGTTATTGTATATCATGGAACGCGAGAGTTTAAAAGTTAGTTAAGTCAACATTTAGTTCGAGATTTGGAGCCATGATAGTCCTTTGTCAGAATCAATTGAGTTATTTGAACGGTTTGAATTGAACCCGTCCTGAGTAGTTGAATTTCGCGTCTACAGTCACGGTTACACATTTTACATACGGTTACACTTTTTCCTATAAAGTTTTATGTATGATGTATGTAAAGGTGCAACTGTATCTCCTTTGTCCGACTGTAAAGAAACGAGAATCTAGACGATGTAGGAGCCATTTACCAGAAATTATTACGAACTGACGGAAAACGTAGATGATTTTAATTAAACTAAGTACAATCTTTTGTTTATTAGTTATTCAACCTCATTAAAATGAGAATTTCAAATGTTCAATGCAGCCAACAGCCATTCAGTTGTTTTTGTATAAAACATAACATAACATAACATAAACTCACGCCTGTATTCCCCGAAGGGGTAGGCAGAGGTGCTAGCACCCACATTTCGCCAGTTTATGTTTAGGTCCCAATGTAATAGGTGGCGAGCCTATTGCCATTAACCGGGCACTTATAAACCTGCGATAAATACACACATAACTTCGAAAAGCATCGAAAAGTCATTGGTGTGTGCCATGGTAAACCTGGGATCGAACCCGAGACCTCGTCTCAGCAGTCCATTACCCATACCAAAAATCCATTCATCCATCTATCCTCACACACTTTAATTATAGCTAGTAAATAATAAGTGATATTCGAAAAACATTGGAAAAAATGAAATGCTCAAGTGAGACTCGAATGAGTGATATACCAACACTGCAAGATAAAAATACTAAAACATGTTATGTAAATTAAAAAATTTATGAATTATGATATTAATAACATTATAACTTCCCGTTCTCCAAATTTACGAGCCAAGAGGTTAGCAGTCTTATTAATACATTAACGTCTCATCAAAGTTAGTACGGTTTACGACGCCTCATGCATGAGCCTGAAAAGTAGATAGACCTATCTGCAAATTGACATAAACTGACAAAGGTGATATAACCACCGATTACCTATTCATGCATGAGCCTGAAAAGTACATAGACCTATCTGCAAACTGACATAAACTGACAAAGGTGATATAACCACAGATTACCTAAATAGTTGGACATAACTCAGAGACGACTCTCTAATTAATGGAATTTGCAAGTAGGTATGTTTAAGTAATATGAATGTAACATTGTAAATTTAGTTTACAGCTCAGAATAGTTACAAATCATATTTTTATATACATAAACATACTTATAATAAACATCTATAAGTATTTGTTAATTCAATATTTATTAAAACATAACCTGAAATCTGTTTATTGGAATTGTTGAAACTGGTCGTAAGCCACACCAGCTAATCAGTAATGCATTCCGAACCTCACAAAAAACAACTTCGCCGATCTTTGGCAAGAATTTTAATTAATAATTTGGGTACCACACAGAATTTACAACAACCTTAGTGATGGAGATGCACGTTTTTATGCTGTGGTTTATAAATATAGGTTGTTGTTTTTTTATTGAGATGGTATAAGCGACGGCTTCGTAATTGCTAAGACAAGGCTAAGGTCATACCTGCAGACTTGAGTTATACAACGGCAGTCAATACAGAATTCTGTCTACAAGTAATTTATGTTTGAGAGTTTAATGAGAATACTTGTATTTGTGTATCCCATATTACTAGTAATAAAATATGGTATATCATGGTCAGTTACAGCCACGTTACAGTGGAGCTGTCATTTAACTAGTGTTTATGCAAGCTGTAATAGGAATAATACCCAATTAGAATACTAAAATTAATTTAGTTGACTAAATAACTCATGTACGTAGTCAACTTTTATAACATACATACTACTTAGACTTGGACCATAGCCAGAATAACTTAGAAACTGAGGGTTTTCCTTTTTTTTAATACTATTTAGGCTCGATTTGTATAGTTGTAATGCTGTAAAAATTTAGGCTTTTTCCAAAATCCCCACGGATACCACCCCCACAGAGCCGGTGGAGGCGGTTATGTCGCAAAACGCACGCGGTCTTGGGTCCTTGGTTGCCGGAGGTGAGATTGCCGAAAGCTATTTAGGCTTGGATTACAGCCCGTCTAACTAAGAAACTAAGGTTTTCTAGAAAATCACTACATGGTATAAAACAAAGTTGCTATCGCTGTCTGTCCGTCCCTATATATGCTTAAATCTTTAAAACTACTCAACGGATTTTGAAGCGGTTTTTTTAAATAGATAGAGTGATTCAAGAGGAAGGTTTATATGTATAAAACAAGCTTAATATTGTAGAGGGTGCAGCGCGAACGGGACCAGGTGCGACGCGGGCGGACAATAATTGGCGGTACGAAGTTTGCCGGGTCAGCTAGTGTATGATAAAATAGAAGCGAAACTAAACGATTCCTTTTTGGCACTTTGTTTACGCTAAAAGCCAAGCTTCACTGAATAGCATTAGGCATGTCTTTCTTGACCAATAAGTTCAAAGACTGACGTGGTACGCGGTCGATCACTACATAGTTATCGACTAACGCTTATTGTGTGGGTGTGTCCGCGGAACCGGTCGCGCACGCCGCGAGTGCCAGCCGCTCCGGTATTCCTGACCGAGGACACGCTGGATTAGAGAGGAAATATTCGAATTGAGTCCATGTATTTATATATACAACGGTTAGATAGCAATGATCGTTAGTAAACAAAGAAGGAATTTGAATCCTCTATACACAAGAAGTTTATGATGGTATAGAATTAGCACCACGACCCACATTCGGCGTGCGGCATTAGTCGGTTCGAGTCCGACATACCGGTATCCGTGGGGATTTCCGCACGAAAAAAAAGGTATAGAATTAAATATTACACTAGTTATCTATTAAATACCTTCATAGAGACGGAAAATATGTATTTATTGAAGGTTTTCGCCACTGCCTATGAGGTAGAAATTTAAATGGGGGATATCAGGTAAAGATATTTCTGTAATATAAACCTAGTCCTGACAATTCAGATTTGTCGCACCTGAAATTGTTTCAATTTTTACAAAACGCTACTTAATTTATAATATAGATTATTTTGAACATGAAGAGCTAAAGAAAACACAATCGAAATATGACATTCTGAAAGACATTCTCAAGTTTGAAAAATAAAACGAAATAACAATATGACATAAAAAGGTCATATCAAAAACATCATAGTTTACAAGTGACTTTGCATGTTTGTTTTTTCTAAACCACACAATGTATTTTAAAAGATTTTCATTGTTTGTATTCGTTGTGTTTTATTCATCAAATATTTTTCTATATCTATATACAGTTACGCCCTTTTACCGTAGTGGTAGTCAGAGACCACTTGGTACAATTTGCTTTAAGGGAAGGTTCATATCTGACGGAACTTGCGTCGCGTATTATCGGTCGCGTAACGCCAGAACAGACAAATGTATAGAAAAACATTTGACCGTTCACACTCGACGCACTAACGTAACATCGGTTGAGTAACCTAATATTTCGCTTCTTCAGTTACAATACGAAATGTTTTCATAGCGGTGTTATAAGTTTGATTTAGGGTTTCGTACATATTTTGGGAAGACATTATTACGAAGCCCATTTCTACAATTACAAAGCCAAATAATCGACGAGATATTTACCTAAGATGAGTTTGATTGATGGGCTATTTCATCGAACAGCCACAGGTTCTAATTTCCATATGGTCAACAGTGGCTGCAATATTTTTAATTAAAAAAACATTAACTGTGAACACTGGCAGAAAGTAATCACCCGAGTCCAATAATTTAAAAAATATCACATATTTTATTTGTATTCATCGTCATGCATAATTATAATAAAATTGTTCCCTATCAATTTATAAATAAACCGACTATCTTTCTGTTATATATAATCACGCCTATAAAATATGAAATGAAACAATTTATAATCGTAAATTTAGTATAGTTACAATACGTATCAAGATATTTGTTGATTTACGATTATATATCTGATTTCTGGTATCGAAAATACCGGAAAAGATAATCGAGAATTCCCGTAGTGATCATTCCCTGAAGTGTTATTCTGTAATATACAAAATTTGATGACTAGTTTCACTCAGACGAGACTCCGGATGTGTGTTGTGAAATTTAAAAAAAAAATACTCGTACAGGTATGGAAATAATTTTAAACTGAGCCTTACTGTAAGAATTTCATTGAGTAAATAACTAAACGAACAGAAAATAAACGTGGTATTTTTCTCTCTTTGACCTTATTTTTATGCTTGGAAATTCAACCAAACGGTTTTATTGGCTAAACTATATCTAATTAATTGACCTCCAAAACTTGAACGTTGCCTAGTTACCCTACTGCGCGTATAATTTGATCATTCGTTCAAGTAAACAACAAGATATTTTCTTTCCTTCTATCAATAGTATTTTTATTTTTATTCAACTGCTTAGAACGTAGCGATAACTATTGAAATGGAGGAATAGGTAACTTTAGCTCTATTTCGCGGCTTTGAAGCCTTTTAGCATTAACCAGGCAGACTACATGTGGTACTAACGAGAATTTCCTAACTGGAAACTTTATTAACATGTCGCCCAACCCAGTGGTCGACCTCATATACAACGCACTCACTTCCATTGCGCCACTGTCCTTTACCCAGGCAGTATTTGGAAAAACAAGAAACAATATTGGTATTTAATTAAATCTTATAGACATTGTGCCCTTTAGGGATTGCGTTACTATTTAGCAATGTTATATAGGTCATACATATAATTACTTTAATTGCCGTTGGCTGTTATTTCACATAGCGTCATATTGAAGTGCAAATCCCACACGACTGGTTTCGCTCGTATGATGTCACCAGCCGATTGTTTGTGAGCCTGCATCGTGCACACTTGGTCCAAGATTTTGTCACGTACACGACACATTGAGAACTACTCACGATATTGATACGACAATCACGTCCGTAATAAATGGATTAAATAGTTTTTTACTTTTATAGTCTGACCATTTCTGAGGAGCCTTTGACTTTCTGCCGACTAATTTCTGTGCAGTGGTTTATTATATATAGTCCACTTAGGGAGCCGAGCTGAATAGCACTTGAGCCACCACCTGAGCGAATAGCACTTAGCCATGTCCACGAAGAGCACCTATCAAAATTTTTGGCAGATGCTATTCGTGGATACTAATTTATGTTTGTCCACGAAAAGCACCTGCGATTTAGCGGGCTAGTGCTGGGATGTAGAGGGTGCATGCTGATTCATAACACGTGTTGTCGTGACCCCAATAAATTATGCCCTTATAGGGCTAACGTTCCGGCTCCTCGTTTCTTCTATTTTTTCACCTCTTTGCTGCACAATTAAAACTTGCAATTCTTTACCGACACACGGTTCTCGCACTTTATACAATACCGGGTCCTTAAGTACTCGTGAAAAAACATCTGATGAGCTGTTAAACTAAAAGCCACCGTTGTAAAGTGCTACAACGGTGGCTTTAAATGTTATATCTCATTTTCTACGTGAATTGGTTGAACGTGGAATGTTTTTTAGTGACCGTTAAAAAGTAAAAAACGTATACACCTGCCGGAATTTCTTATAAGCTCAATGTAAAAGGACTCGTAGAAACACGCATACTAATGTTTTTGGCTAATAACGTGAAGAAGAGCAAAATACTTTTACAGTTTTCACGTTGGAAAATAGCGCTTAATAGCGCCGCGATAAAGAGTTTCCACGCAGACGAAACCGCGGGTAGCAGCTAGTATTAATTATATAAATGAATTTCTGGTTCCTTATGCTCTCACATACACTTCATGCAAATGCGATGAATCTTTAATAAGTTTATGTGCATATATCCATGAAGGTGTCTAACATAAAATGTAGTAAAAAAATAGACATTTCAACGCGTGCTGAGCATTAGCTACTTATATATGTATGTAGTAGCTAGGTATGTATATATTATATGCCTCGTTGGTGCCGTGGCAGAAGGACGATTTTAAATACTCCGAAACTGCCGTCTGCGTCCCGAACCTTGAAAAGAAAGCCTCGTATCAGGTATACTATCTTTGAAGGTGAGTTAAGCTTGGGGCTTGAAGATCTTGCGGGGCCTTATATACCCACCTTCTTGGGAAAGTTATGCGGCTTTTCATCAGCAATCATGATCCCAAGACCATGATGTCTAATGAAAAGTAACCGAAAGGTATCTTTCAATTATAATTCTCGTGAGACAAGTCGGCCCGTTTTCTTTGAATTGTCAATGAGTTTATAATAAATCAACATTGGCATCATGATATCGACGAGGTTGTATAAATAACGGAAAAAAACGTGTCGTCTTCATTGTTTTTAATAACATTGACGTCTTACTCAGGTTATGGCCAGTTTGTATTGAATGTGACGTTCTTTAGTTGCAACCGATTCGAATCGATTCCAAATTAGAATCGGCTACATCTAGTTCGTCACCGATGACATTTAGGGATCGATATATAATGCAATTTCGAACACGTAATCGATGTTAGAATGCGCGAGTGTGGATCTGTCCTTGTGCTCTATCGAAGCTAAAGGTTAAAAAATATGCATCCATTCTATTACGGCTGGGTGTTGCTTGCTACATGTGAATTTAGTTATTGTTTGAATGGTATAATTGCGACTGTTTCCACATAGTTGCTTTCAAAAGATTGTATCAAGACATGTCGTCCGTGTAGGTAGATACTTATCTATTTATCCGGTGGTTATATAATTCAAGTGTAATTAATTTAATTTAATACCATTAGCCGAGCAGTTTTTGTGCAAGTTAGTGTCTCGAAATCCGCTCTCGGTTGCTTTTTACAGTGCAGTGCGGAAATCTCCTCGGATAACCAACCACCCTGGTCACAGTGGCCACTTGCAGGTTGATATTTTTATTTATATTAGGTTTTGCTTTTTAAATTTATCTATACCTTTGTCTTTCCTCCTGGAGAACTCGCTTTTAGAAAAAATTTCATCGAAAGTTGTAGTATGCCTGTTATTTTTTTTTAAAGATAATTAGAACCGAAATTAAAATAAATAAATAAAATTAAACTGGCATATAATTATAAAGAGACTCCTTTGAGTATCAAGTAACCTGCGTATGTTTACTTAACGAATCCCAAAGTTTTTTACCGTAATATTTACCGCTGGTATATAAAAAGAGTTATATTTTTTTGCGCTAACGTTTTTACATCAACGGTTAATGATACATGTATATCTAGTTGATTCGAACATACACAAATTCGTACACAACATCAAAAGTAACTGGGATATATTTTTTATTTGATACTGTACTGTTAATTATATATCTATTGACATTAAAGGTTACGGTGGCAAAGGTGAATGTATTCTTTTAGAAGGTAAGCTATAAACCTTTAGAAATTAATTACAAAATACTTTCGATTGTTAATGATAGTTGTACACTGCTGTAATAATTGCGTCAGACTTATTTTTAGGGTGGTCGCCAAATTATCATACATATATGTATCAATTTCTATCCAAATTCCACTCTCTACCCACGTAAGTGTGTAGGTACCTTACTGCCTTCGTCGTATTTTAAGACCTACCGTACCGTACAGGTATACTTCAGTCCACCGCAGTAGCACTCCGTGCTATCCTCTCTAAAGATACCCAAGAAAAGTGTAGATACTGCGTTTATAGAGCACATTTTAGGTCCAAGATATATGTCCCTTGCATTCTTGTTATCTCCTCCGATTAAGCTATAAATAGGTAGTATAGTTGAGTAGATTACCAATTCGCAACTTCAAAGGAAATGTATGTAGGAAATAGCCTCGACTAGCTTCCTCGTCTTATTTCAACTTCACTTCACGTAACTAGTAATACGTGTCGGAGCGGTGAATACTCCTGCATTATCATCAGAAGAAAATTCTTTAAGCTTATCCACTTTTTTTTCGTGCGGAAATCCCTCGGATACCTCCCCCGCCGGAGCCAGAAGGGGAGTTTATGTCGGACTCGAACTCAAACCGCACGCCGACTTTAGGTCGTAGTGCTAGGCCGGAGGTGAGGTTGTCTTCGACATATCCCTTACACCCCGGCTGACCCAGGGCCATCCCTTACGGTCTGGCCCTACTCGGGAGGGGGGACAACGGAGCTTTATCTCATCATTAAAACTTAAGCTATTCTACAATAAGGTCTTTGCACTGAGATTTTGTGTCTCTTACAATATAGCCCCCTGTCTCACATACAAGGTATTCCTGTAAGTATATGGAGTATGAGGTCGTACGAAGAATTTTGTGCGAGGGTCCAAACTTGGTGGTCGTACGAGAACGTAGCCGCACAAAAGCGGTAGGTATCTGCTCGCCACTTCCACGTGTTTTTGTTCCGTGCTTACGTCAATGTTCAACAAAAAGTTTTGTAGGTCAAAAGTCGACTGCCTTTTGTAGAATCGGGCACACTAATATCCATGCCTTTCTCTCTCCGGCGGAGGCAGCAATGCAGCAGGTGATAGGCTCACGCGACATAATATTCAAATTGATGTATCTAAACTACATATTATAATGGCCCTCACACAGGGTATACATATAAAACTGGTGTGTCAAAATTTCCATACAACATTTTCACATAACCGCTGCACTTTTATTAGACACAGGTTCAAAAATTCTAATACTTTTAAAATCTAGTCGCTTTTTTGTATATTTTAATTTTCCTCTAACGCCTTCTAAACCATACAAGGAGGTCTTTGTATACGACATTCTGAATAACGCTTTGCAGAATGGGGATTCAAATTTCCCCAGTTTGGAACGGGGAAATTCACTGCTTAAAAGTAAACAGCTACTATAACTTGATACAGGTAAATAAATACCAGTTTTATTTCTATTTCCGCAACGTAAAGGGAAACCGATATGTTTTGATCCAACTATTATTATGTGTAGGTAGATACAATATAATTACAGGTGCTTAATTATTTTCCGGTACGTATTTATCGTATTCGCAGGTCAATGTACTTAAACGATATCCTTAAACAAATCTCACACCCACATCTTAGGCCAGACACAACAGACTAGACGGACATAAAACTCAATATTCTGCAATATATAAATTAGATTTCGTGTCGCACTCGGTTGAGATAGTTCCTTTTGGGTACGTTCGGAGTCCGAGTAGTCAGGTTAATTAGCAACCGAAATTACTGCTATTCCCGCTAACCCATCCAGCTAAGCTAAATTGAAACCATCAACTGGAAAGGGGTGCTGACTGTACTTACTACTATCTGTTCTGTGACTATAGGTGGCTTTTCAGTCATATCACCGCTAGACTGAGGCAGAGGTCCTATATATATTCTAAGACTTAAAATGTGCTCAATACGCGCACTGCACGTTTCTTGGATGTATTTTGAATACAGCATGCGTTGCTATTGCGGTGGACGAGTTCAAATTCACCAAGCATACATACTCGTAGATACCTATTTACAGAACAATCCGCGCGCACCAGGACCTTATTACCCGACTGCCGGAGGAAGGAGGGTAATGTTTTTCGAGACTATGTATGTATGTCCATTTATTTGGCACGGCCTACAGCCTGAACGGCTTGACGAATTTTAACATGCAAGGTGTCATTTGATTCGTCGTGATTGTGTGAGTGTCACTGGATATGTTAAAATTTCTAGAAAATCAAAATGGCGGATTTTAGGCGCTAAAATGAAAACCTTAAAAAAAAACTCTTGCACGTTCCACAGCCTGAACGTCTTGTAGGATTTTTTATATCTTGCGATTTAAGTAAAAGGTTGTATGAATCGGCCGGAACGGAAGTATATCCACGTCCGTTCCGTTGTGCTTGAATTACGTCAAATCTAGTTGTATGTTTTACAAAGTCATTGGCGAATAAGCAACATCTTTTAGCTCTTTTTACCTACTTACTAACAATTAATTGAATTGTTATCTTAAATTTTATGCGCATACATAATTTTCATTACAATGTAGCTCGCTTTTCAATAAGAACTACAAAAGTCTGCTGACGTCATGTAATTTGTAAAAAAAAATGTTTTGGCAATGTTGAAACGAAACGTAATTCCGTAATTTTAAAACTGTTTGTATCGTGAACTAAGAATTAATTATGATTTTTATATTCTTTACTAACTGTACATCATACTTACAAACGAATATTATACATTTCAAAGTCTAATTAACGACTATGTTTGCAATAAAAAGTGCTTTTTTGTACGTTTGCAATTTTTTATTCTTTAAAAGTTTATTGTAGATGAAAATATACATAAACTTTCTGTAAAAAATATCTAAACCACAATGAAAACCGTTTCAAAATTAATATTTGATTCGGAATTTAGTACTAAAACAAAAAGACTTTTGTTTTAATCTAAATGCCATTCACAAGAGTTTGGATCCCCAATGGCTTGCGTGGTGTAATGAGTACAACAGTACAAACGCAATGTAGACGTTGCATTGTGTGAAGTGTCCTTGAATTTTGTACAAAGGCATGTAACACATATCATAATGAAATACACTGACGGACTCATAAACTGCATCAAAGTAATAGACGACTTTGAAATAAATATTTTAACCAAGTATGCATACTTTCTATACAGATTTAAATTGAAACCTCTAGATTGGTTCGTGAACTTTAAAACAGCGTAGGGTCATATCTTTAAGTTTAAGTTTATGTACTGGAAAGGACCTTAAGACTTTTTTTGAAGAAAAAACAGAAATTTAAGAAAAATTGGTTTAATTAAAAAATTGGTTTTAACAATAGACACAAACTTTATGCAAGGGTTTATTTGTGTTTTAATAAGGTGTATTACCCCCACGTGCCCTTATTACGGATTCTAATCGGTTCCGCATAGATTTTATAAGGGTTTTTAAAAGATCTTGCGGAATATTGTCCCATTCTTCTGAAAGTGCTGTTCTTAGTGCTGCCACTGTCGTGGGCGAAGGGTTTCTCGCATATACAGCTCTTTTTAAATTGTCCCAAACATGCTCGATGGGATTAAGATCCGGGCTGCGTGCTGGCCAATTCATTGTACGTATCCCAACCTCTTCGCAATAATGTTGAACTTGTGCAGCTGCATGCGGCCGGGCATTATCCTGCATTAAAGTAAAATTTTCGCCTATGAATCCCATGTAAGGCACCACGTGATCTTCTAATATCTCTGTTATGTAGCGATGTGCTGTCAAACCCCCTCTATTACCGTTTTGACGGACCATGTCTATGAACACAAGTTCTGTTCGCCCGTTCATCGATATGCCACCCCAGACCATACATGAACCGCCTCCAAAAGGAACACGCTCCTCAATGCAACTTTGAGCATATCGCTCCCCACGTCGACGATAGACTCTTCTGCGACCATCTGCACCATATAAACATGTCCTACACTCGTCCGTGAACAATACAGAGGCCCACTGCTCTTCTGTCCAATTCAGGTGATGACGCGCAAATCTTAAGCGAGCTTGTCTGTGAGCTGTAGACAACTTTGGACCATTTGCTGGTCTAAAAGGGGTGATATCCGCTTCCTTTAACCTTCTTCTTATTGTTCGTGCACACACGTTTACTCCACGCACTTTATTAAGCTCGGTTTTGATGTTAACATACGTGAGGAAACGATTTCGCAGGGAAGTTATAACAATAAATCGGTCATCACGACCTGTGGTTGCTCGAGTTCTGCCTGTACCACGTCTCCTCCTGTAAGAACCTGTCTCTACAAACCTTCTGTATATTCTAGAAACCGTAGACTGGTTTAAATTTAAATTTCTACCAATCGTTCGTTGATCCAAGCCCTCCCGCACCAATGCTACAATTTGTGCCGCTTGTTCGGACGAAGTATCCATATTATGGTTCAAAAATTCTCGGTGTGTTAAAAAACTAACCCAACAATTATGCTGGTAACAATAATTCAATTGACAAAACAAAAAAAAACAATGAGAATCAATTTAAAACTTTGCTATAAATAACACGCAAATCTGATACTACAAGTAAATTTTCTTTTCCCGGCTATATTCATTTGTTTTACTGCAGTTCTATTTTTAAATTTAATTTTTTTTAAGATTAAGAGCCAGTCTTTCCATATTTATATAATTTAATCTAAAAAGTTTGCATACTTATTATAAAAAATCCTTTTAGAGTAAACCTGAACTTTGATGCAGTTTATGAGTCCGTCAGTGTATTATCTTCTTTATACTAGAGACACAAACAGTTACGAAGCATTTTTAATAAATATGCCTATCATATAATTTGACAGGTGTTAAAATAAAGGAAATAGGACAAAAAGCATTGTTTATGAGCTCATCGCTAGTAGTCGAATTAGTAAAGTTCTGCTTAAAACTAAGTATACCACACTGAGTTTTAAGCAGAATTTGACGTCAAAAAGCTGTAGTAATGCTACACAATTTTGAATAAATCGTTTGAGTTTGAGTAATAATTTCAAATAAATCGCTGGCTAGTTAAATCCTAAGTTATTGGTTATAATCCATACTTCCATACTAATCTATACTACTATACTAATATTATAAATGCGAAAGTAACTCTGTCTAGTGTCTTTCTATCTGCATGTTACGCTTTCACGCCTAAACCACTGAACCGATTTTCATGAAATTTGGTATAAGAGTAGATCAGACCTTGAGAAAGGATTTGTGTATTGGATATATTTGGATGTGTGGTATGTGTGGCTATGTTTGGTCGCAATAACAAACATCCACGCTAACAGAGCCGCGGCCGCGTTCAAAACCTAGTTAGAAATATAGAATGAGTAAACAAACAAGTAAACAAACAGTGCCATAAATAAATACATAAGGATAAACCCCTGATGTTATGTCATCGTGTTGATTACCTTTATTTGCTGGAGGGGAAATCCAGAGATAAGAGTTTGTTATGAATTTGAATCGTCTATGGTTGTTCGTTCTCACGATCTAATCTACAATTCGTTGCGGTTTTCGACTTGGAGTTGTTAGTCTATTACTCTGTGAGAAAATAGATAACGGAATATTTTTTCTGTCACTGTACGTATAATTTGACGAAAATTGGAAGATAGTATTGGTTAAAATATTGATAGTTGTCTCAAGGTAGGCTCCAGTCAACCCATCTTGTTTTTCGGTGCCCAAGCCATCCTTACTTAGAACCAGCGAAAGAATCATTTTCCAATGATTTCTTTTTTTTTTCTGTGATTCCTGACATGTAAAATTGTGACGTTCATAATATGTGCTATTTATGTGCCTAAACTGAATAAATGAAATTGATTCTTTGATTGATTGATTCTTTGATTCTTAGTGATGGAGTGAATGTAGTATAATAAGGATTAAGTTCTCAGCATTGTATACTTAAATCTAGGGGAAGCAGCGAGACAACCTCGCCACAAGTACTGCTTAACTTACTGGGGTTTGTCTCAATATATGGAAGTTATAACAATGTATGAGTTGAAAAATAAAAACTTTTGATTTGATTTGATTTGATTTGATGGACGAAACTCTGGCACAGACTTTCTTCCTTTATACCCATTCGATAGGTATGGGCGTGCACCGATATGCACCGCATGGCATGGGACAGTCCTACTCCTACACATGGTCTTCGGCTATCGCCGCATAACCGACCATGGCATTATGTAATAGTAATAGCGTTCCCCACGTAGAAATACGAAAAATAAGTCATCCAAAATCAATGTTTAAAAATGCTTGAAAAATCATTCATTGGTTCCAACAGTTCGTAAGAAAGTTGGTAGATGCCTCCACCGTCCCCCTAATGACTGATAAAAAGAGAAGGGATATTGGAAGTGATTCAGGTGTGACTCAATAGCTCAGTTGGAAGAGCATTCCCCTGTAAGGGAAAGGTCGTGGGTTCAATTCCCACTTGAGTTCTTCTTTTTCCCGATATATTTCGAAGCTAAATCAAGATAAATAGTAGAACAGACCCTGAGCTCTGAAGAGCAAGGTTTGAATGTAACCATGATTAACACTACTAAGATGGTAATAAAGACGCCTACAATCTAATCAACAAGTAGATAGCAATGATTGTGATGAATCAAACACTGATGACGTCACCATGTTTACTATGACGGTTACGCTGTAAACGTACAACATTCGCGTTTGTGACTTTTAGACAAGGAAGTTTATTGCATCATATCGTAAAAAAAATGTGTTTAACGTCAACACCACTTGCAGTTTCGGAACAGCATCAGGGACATTATTCAGTATCGCAAAGTTTTGAAACGCTTGATGTCAAATCGATTTCTTTATTATTCAATTCGGATATCTGTTATATCAACCGTCAGTGTTGATTACACGAGTCGCTGGATTTGGTATTCCGAAGGATCTGTCAAAACAAGAAGTACGTACATTTTCGTTTGGTTATTTATTGCTTTCAGGACCACTCTTAGAGTTGAGATTGCATTTTTTAATTAGGAATTGAAATTTATATCTTACAATTCTCGTAAGTTTTGAAATCACACGTTTTGAAAACGTAATATTAATGAAACGGGCCTTTGATGACGAAGATGTACAGTTGATCAAAAATTTAAATATACCTACACCTTTTCATACAAATAAATATGAAAAGGTGTACACTTATATTCTTTGTCGATTGTACAGATTAGTACAATTCGCGGTTTACGGTACTTTTTATATACCTCCCACTTTTTTAATGGGTTGACTGACTGATAACCAGTGTACTCGTAAGCCAGGCTAAATATGTAATAAAGCAGTTCCAACGAGGCACGACCAGTGTTATGGGTTTTTTGGTGTGATAAGCATTCCACATAAATAAACGGCTTCCTCGAAACGTGCGATATTCATTCCTTCTATAACAACTGTCATTGCATTTTTTCTATTGAAACTAAAAATAAACTTAAAAAGTCAGATTTCACCCGCACACTTCTTACGTCCCGCTCTCGTCTGTCCACACGTCTGTCGTCTCGCAGTATTTTGTGTGGCAGCTAACCGCTGTGTTTAGTACGCAGGCGCACAGTATACCCAAAATAATCAGATAAAATTTGGCAAAGTACGAGCTGGATCATTATCTATATTAAGGTATACTTTGAACACACAATAATTTTATTTTTGGTGATAGATAAAATGAGTGGGATTTGTAAAATAAACATAAGCATTGAAATAAACCCACTTTTTACGGATTCTATCGCGTATATTTGTTATTATTTACTTTTTAAACCGACGTTTCGGCTGCTGCAAATTTACGCAGAATGAGCTCACTGCGTTGTTAAGTCTTGCTGGATTTTGCTGCTTACTGGGTTTGATTAAGTGAATGACTGGGTCCCAAGCTGGTGTTACGTTCCATCCATCCTCTCTATTAAAAATTGGGTGTTTTTTTAATTTCAATAGCCTCGCGGATCATTCTAGGAATATAGCGATGTTCTTTGGCAAGTATCTTCAGATACATTAATAATTATCTATAATAAATTAATAAATATAATAATAAATTAATATATAAATTTATTTTTGGTGATAGATAAAATGAGTGCGATTTGTAAAATAAACATAAGCAGCTTAGCTTTAATAAACAGCTTAAAATATAGTGGTCAAAAAATGAATGCATATTTTTTGAAATCGTCAAATATTTATATTAAGACATTTTTACCACGATATAAATTTTAATAAATTTTCACTGTATTATTATAATTTGTTGTGTTTTAGATAAAATCTACCTAAGAACTCTGACGATTCGCTGAATTATTTTACAGGTAGTGCATAAATAATATGAAAAAGTAAGTTATAGAAATATTTATTTCAATAATAATTACAAAATGCTTACATGTAATATACTTTCAATTTTGTTATAGGTAGATAAGAATAAGGTAAACAAATATATATTTCATACTGAAATTAGTTCAAGACGCCTAAATTTATTACTTTCAGTTCATAAAAGAAGACGATCGCTGTAGAATTTGAAAAAAATATCTTTTTAATCTATAATTGGAAATACAAAAAAAGTTGAAGCTCTTCTATGAATATGACGTCAATATTATGGATATTACGAGGCCGTTTACGAAATTTTGTCATTTTGCTCGACATATGTAATAATAATAATAATAATCGTTTATTTATTAAAAATCCTAGTTTATACATTGTTGGGGCTTCCCAGTAAGTAGTCATGGACACTTGTGATGGGAATGCCTCGCTCTTCCTGCGTAACATATTCTTGGATTTATTACAAGTTTTAGCTTAATCTAGACAGATGTGGAGTCAGTATGTGAATACTAATTTATATGTGTATTTATTTATCTATCGTTATTGATATTTTTTTATATATATATATATGTACGTTTATTATATGTATGTGTTGGTGGGTGTGTGTGTGCGTATGCGTATGCATGAGTGTGTGAATAAGTCGTAATATGTGATTTTAAAAATGTGATTTCATAGTTAAAAACTGTAATAATTCGAGTTTAAATGAATAAATAAGAAAGATTATCTCAAATAATAATGAGTAAATGAGCTAGGTACGGTTTTTACTTATTTTTATTACATGATTTTGATTATTGTACCTGAAACCTACGCCTATTTGTGAATTTTTGTGGAAAAGGTTAAGGAAATGATCTATTAATTATTGTTTTGACGCCTAAACAGTATGAAAAACTTATTACGTATTTTCCTGAAAACTGTCTATTTCTTGAGTGTATTACTTTTAACTAGTTCATACAAAATATGCAACTAAAAATATTCAATGTGGACAAATTTTTCGAAAAATTCAAACCACAATGGGACTTCAACGCCAGAGTCGTGAACCCTGGCGTTCCAGTGCTCTTACTCTGAGCTAGCCTTCCACGGGTGGTCGTCCGTGTTCCATGTGGTCGAATTCTTCTATTACTTGTTTTATATCTGATTTGCTTGATTTATATAAATGAATGTTTAACCAAAGCAAAGGAAATGGCTTATTATGTGGTGGGATTTTGAAACTTACTTATCTAATATATTTTTTTATAAACAGTACTAGTCGGGATGTTCTCTACATTCTCTACAATAGAAGTTGATCTGAAAAAAGGCAAAATAAATAGTCATGGCTCTAATAACTTCATTCACATCATTTTAACGTAACATAGTAACAGTTACTCAAAATAAATAAAACAACATGGTAATCACACTACATACGGTGAGTACATCACTAATGTGAATGATCATGTGAATCTCAAACCATACCATTCTACTTGTTTATATTACACTCGGCGCTAGCTAGCCAGTTCCTTTGCTTGAACTTAGCTTACACGCTACTGCGTGTCTAGATTATACAACGTTGCGTATTTTTTAATTCTATTTAGTGAATAGAATCTTAAATGTTTACTGAATCTGAGAAAAAACAATTGCAATAGTACAAGTTACAGTTTTTACTAAGCGATGCGACTGGATCGGATTCATCAGCTTATGTTATATTACGAGCTGAAGTAACTCTGAAAAGCATTAACATTGATACTACAATATATAAGTACTTTCGCAAAATATAATTATATTACTGCTATAAAAAATAACATTAGTTACATACTTCAAACGCGAGGTGGTCTAAGACATCTATTTGATTTTCATATACTATACCCGGGCTGCCTGGCAACGGTTGATACAAAAATTGTATTTAGTAACAAACCAAAGAAAATAAAGAAATATTACTTTCGACAATTAGCCATGAGTTGAATTCTTAGTTTTTTATATTCTCTTTTAGAGTTTATCTTTTGATTTTTTTTATTTCCCATAATTTCGACGAACTTTTTCGACGGAAAACAGATAAACAGTCCCCTCGTCTCAACGGGGCGACCCCGACTAATTGATGAAACAACAGATGGCCGGCACCACGCGTCAGGTGCGATAGCAAGAGACCGTTATGCGCGGAATAAGAACGTCGTAAGCGCCAAATTAGTTTTTTTTTAATTACTCGTAAATTCCAGATAAATTTAACAAAGTGAAAAATTGAGTCACTAGGTTTTATAATTTTATACTTTGTACATAAAAATTGACTCAGTTATATGAATAATCTTGAAAATAAATTAATTTTAATCAAAAATTAGGCTTAACTTTGTGATCTTATTTTATCGACAAAATATTATTATTTTATGTTTTCACCAAATTGAGTACCTTTCAGATATAACGTATTTTCTATTTAAAAAAAACAAGCTCAGTTGTGGCACACTTTCGGGTATAAAAATCAAATCAAAGATCGGCAATTTTCCTTTATACCCCCTCTTAATAGTGCCCTGTTGGTCGTTTCTCAAGGATACATCCGAAAACTGACGCTTAGAGAATTGCACTGCTTGAGCCTGCGTAGTTTCAAGTCGATTAGAAAGGACCTTCAAACCTTCAAGAAAAGAGCGTACTCTCTTTTAAAAGGAAGGCAACGCACTTGTGACTCCTCCTGTGTTGCGGGTGTTCATGGGCGATCTGTCTGTTCGTTTGCCTCCCTATTCCATAAAAAAGACCTAAAAAAGCTTTCGTATCCAGTATTATCTGTCTAAATCAGTGGTGGGCAAACTTTTGTAATGGAGGGCCAGAAAGTTGAAGAAATTTCAGAGTAGGGCCTGAATTATCAAGAATACGAAACACCATATACCATACAATGTCGAAGGACCGTCGCCGCGTCGGCGGGCCGGATTAAATACTTCCGCGGACCGGAGCTTGCCGACGGGTCGTAGTTGCCCATCCCTGATCCAAATAAAACCTATCTATGTCTTGTTGAGGTTATTGTTTCAAAATCATTCACGGTTATTACCTTTTCAAATCGATTTAGAAATTCACAATTTTATAAATTTTTCTAACATTGTATCAGACGTTTTTAGAGCGCGTTTTTTCAGAGTTTAGCAAATTATATAAAATGCTGAAGAACAGGAGTGATCTCGAGTTAGTTCTAAGAGATCACTCCTGACTGACTGCGGGCGGTTAATTTGTTGTATCTATGTTATATCTAAATCAATTTGAGAACTTTGATAGCGCAATCCAGGATCAGTAATATAGAAGTAGTTAGGTTTGTCATCGTTAGAATTGGCCACAAAAGAGTATCTACAACAATTCACGAGTGTCGCAATGTAGCTGTACAGAAATGAGGTGAGGTGTTCCAGTTCCTCCTACACAAAGGGGGATCCTCTGGCCTAGCTAAATGAGTATAGCTTGAACCACGTATCTTGGACCTAGATCGCGAGATATACAAGGCCCTGGCACGCGCGGATGGTTTTGTAATAATCTGTACTTGTGAATTTGAGCTCGTCCATCGCAAGCACACCAAAATACATCCAAGAAACGTTTAGTGCTACGCGTGTAGAGCATATTTTAAAGCCAAGATATATGGTTCAAGCAATACGCTTGGCGTGTCGCGGCGTGTGACGTTCGGAGGTGTATATTATAACCAAATCTGTGTGGGAACTTGCTAGCGTGATCCAGGCTCGGTAGTTTGTATGTACTTATTTGCCATGGGTCTGTACTACTAGGCAAGTGAAGAGAAAGGATTTTTGTAATTTCAGATGTTATGAATGCGAAAGCAACTATGTCCGCCTGTTACGTTTAAACTACTGAATCGATTTTGATGAAATTTGGTACAGGGATAGATTAGACCATGGGAAAGGATATAGGTTATATTTGGTCGCGAAAAACAAAAGCTAGTAATCTATACCTAAGGTTTACTATAATATAATAAATTGCATATTTTTTTATTGCACACGTACCTATAACTTGTTGAAACAGGATTTTTTACAAAAATAGTTTGAATGCTATTAAAACCGAAACAGCCATAACATACTAAACTATGTGGAGAAACCAGAAGTTGTAAACAATACCTACTTCTAGCCAGCTGTAAATAATTCAGAGGTATACGTGTTTTTCCTGTTACAATGTTGACCTAACTTCTTAGGAATGTGTCATTTTAATACCTATTGGAGTATTCCGGGATAATCAATGATTTGCAATACTATAATTCCAACTATTACTGGATGTATATTAAAATTAAAGAAAAGCCCGGTCAAGAGTATGGTCAGCGTCATAAATATCTTGACGACGAAGTCTCAAAACGATCTTAAACTCTCGTATTAAGGGCAAATCACACTGTTTTTTTTATTTATATGGTATTATTGTCCGAACTTAAGGTTTGTATCAAAAATCAGAACAATCAGTCAACTGAAAGGGGGTCAAAAAACGTAATTGGTTCGTCAATATCTTTCTGTGCTGATTGTACATGAAACGTATGAAACATAATAGTATGTTCTACTGGTATGTGCTTATCCTAGGTTCGTTGCAAGTGGACAGATAGCGTTTCTGCCTACCTCAATTTTTTACGGCCCAATTGAAAAGTGTAAAGTTAGGGGAACCCCATATTGTAATCGCGTGGAAAAACCCAATGGGCAAGTGACGTGACTATATGTAAATTAATTACATACATGAAGTTATAAATACAGTAATAATGTGAAAATATTATTGCTCGATCACGCAAAAACTGTTTGGAGTTGGATGAAATTTTGCACAATGCTACCTGTAGGACCTGAGTAAGAGATGACACAATTACCACTATCAGTTTAGTAAATACCAACTGTGATGGGCAAGAACATCCGTGACACAGAACTGACAAATATCAGGGGACGAGAGGGCGCAGTGACACATTTTAGGGGGCCAATGGGTTCGTACCGGCACTTCACCAAAAACAAAAGAAACCATAACTGCTAATACAATCGTATCTAGATTCAGATAAAGAAATAAAAGTAATAAAATACATAATTACACATGCTATAAACGTAAATTCGGTACATCAGCATGTAACTCAATGAACATAAATAAATAGAGCTAATGAATGTGTGTGATCAAAGTCAAATACATTTACGTTGTTTAACGAATTACGAATAAGGGCCTGTGCCCACTGGCCGCACGACACATGATTCTTATGGGACTAATAGAGCACCAGAAGTTAGAAGCAGATGTGGAAAGTTACTAAGTACTAGGAATGAAATTAAGATTTCGTAGAAAACAGTATGAAAGAGATTGATATGATGCGTTGCGCCGATCCCAATTAACTTACAAGAGCTGAAGCTGAGCTGAGCTGACGTTGGGGAAAATAATTTTAATTTCAAAATAGGAAAAAGAAGCGCTCATGTGGCACTTGAACCCACGTCCTTTCCCTTACAGGGGGAATGCTCTTCCAACTGAGCTATTTAGCCACACCTGAATCACATCAAATTTCCCTTCTCTTTAAATCCGTCTTTAATGGCGACGTCTTTTCCCGATGTATTTCGAATTTAAAAGTTAGCATAATAAATGCTATAAAAAATTCATTCAAATTTTAATTTCAATTCATATTTGCCGTTACGATGATTTAATTTTCATAGTACAAGTTCTATATTCTATTCCTCTTATAAAAGTCATTGCCATACCGTGTCGTGCCGACAATGGAAATGAGTCCTCAAGTCTCAGGTGGAGTGTTTGCATGGCGCAAATAAACTGAAATGTTTTTCTTTCTTCAGTTTTCCTCAAAGAGTCGCGTAAAAGAAATCCCTTGTTAAACTTTCTCTGTCTGCGAAGAATATAAAAGTTATTAATTTAGATATTACATTTAGTTGAAGGAAGGCCGGGACGTGGTGGTTTTATAAAGAGATTTCGGAGTTTTGCCTTAAAATATATCTTTTTTATAGCATGTTATATTGGCTCCTTGTATATTAGTATTCAAGAAGTAATGTCGTTGTCTGGCCGGTATTTTACTATGACTAAGAAATTCCACGAACTCAAGACTTGTTTTGCCCATTTTGATTTTATTTGATTCAGTATCGTCGAAATTATACCTCACGACACGTATCTTAAACCTAAATAGCTGAACAATCGTGGCCCTGGTATGTGCTGATTGTTGTGTAATTAATCTATGGTTGGTGAATTTGAGCTTGCCCACCAAGACATATACCCCGAGCAATAATGTTACAATAATCGAAGATTCTCAAGTCCCAGACCTATCTCAGTTTAGCAGGTGAGATTGGCTGGAGATTTTGTTAGGATCTCATACAACAGCTCATATTTGTTTACACCCGAACTAAACTAATAGTAATAAATATAAATGCAATTTATTTAATTGTTCACACAGATTACAGATATGACAAGCATGTATTGATACGTGATTATTATCTCGATTTAATGCGGCATAGAAAATCGTTCTTCACGCACAAACAATTGTTTTAATAATAGTCTAAACAAATACTAAAATTGCCGCAATAAACATTGTTTAAAACCATGTCACGTTTTCCCTTCTATTTCAAATTCACGTTTTGCGTTTGCGTTTGCGTTTGGCATCGCGGGTTACGTGGTTACGTAACCGGTTTTGTGATTAACACATGCTTCTATCTACAATTGGATCTAGTGTTACGCCTTAGGCTGCAAGTCAACTTTCTTCTTTGATTTATGATAAAATACCTGTAGCTCGCGGATCCACTCGTGTAAAAAACTGGTCGCATTTCCGCGGTCTATTCAAGGGATAAGAACTGGCCTCTGTAATATGCAGTGCCCTGCGCTTCCGCTTTCTAACAAATAGCAGACCACAGGACGAATAGGGCAAATATTTGAAGGGACGAGTAGGCGCAGGGTACGAATTTTAGTGGACCAGTGGGTTCGTATCCTGGTATTACAGATTATAATATAATAAATAAAAAGAGGAAAGCTTGCGTCAGAGCATCGTCGTTCCTCAATCAGCACGTGCCGACTAGAGCAGGTGAAATTGTCTTGGGCCCTTGGACTTTATTGGGCCCCTTACCCCCTCAAGTACACAACAAGATGACTAAAATGTAACGTGACTCATAGTTGTGCTTTCTTTGTTACAGTATTGGATCAAGGGGACGCGCGGCCGGTGAAAGTGAACACAGTGGAACAGTCCCAGAGCAGGCACCAAGCCACAGTAGAATTTATAAGTGAAGAGGAAGAGGTAATTATACCTTTTTATACTGAGTACAAAATCACAACTCCTCCCCTGTGTTCTTCAATATGATTCGCCACGTCATTGGTTACTAACAACCGTTTACTTTAATGCTTGTTTTGTGTTAAATAAGATGTCGCTAGCTTGCGTGATGTGATGTGAAGCTAATGTTTTATTGCCGTGTAGTTTTCGGTAATGTAAAATATAAAGGGTAACTCTCACTCTCAAGGAATAGCTGATAGCGAAGTGAGCTCTATTGTCTGAAAGGTTTTCTCGACATCAAAATTGTTATATTACTAAAGCAAAGCCAACGAGACGAGAGACAAAAGGTAAACAAAGCGACCATTACTGAGTTACGTTGCGATAACTAGCGATTATTTTCTCTGTCCTTGTCGCACATATCACACGTACGCGACAATGGTCGAGTGACAACTGTCGTTGCGTGTTTCGTAGTACAGGAAAGCTGTTAGCACAGCGGTTCTAAACTGTCAGATCCGCCATCTTATGAGCAATTTCATTCCTGTCTGGAACGTGCTTGAAGTGATAAGTAATCATTTTCATATAAAAAAGTTTGGGACCGCTGAAACATTGTTTACCTTTTTTCTCTCGCTTCGTTGGCTTTACTTTAACTTAATATCATATCATGTCACTCGCTACTCGCTCGCGACTGTAGTTGACAAGACAGTTGACACAGAAGTCGGCCTTGTTTAATTTCCATTCATTAGTAACTTTGATTGAGTGGCAAAACAAAATTAAATGACAGAATGGAGGTGGTACGGGTCACGTCTTAGATACTCTAATCCGTGCTTTGCATGTGTTGAACAAAAGCACTTTCTACTCACGTAAGTAGCAGTTTGAAGTGACAACATCACACTACGAGCTATATGAGTTTACACACACAGGTGTCTCGAGCAGGCACAATAAACTCTGTGCTGTCTTTGATGTACGTGCAGAAACAAAGCAGGATTTTAGTATTCAGCAACAGAAGTCAGTTGGAAAGCTCAAAGAATAAAGACACAGTCCACGTTTAGACACAATAGCCGTCTACCTTATTACATTTGAGGATCACGTTGGCCTTTTTCCCGAACTAATTTTCCTCTTGTGATTAACGATTGTGTCGTCTGCTAAAGGAAATTGGACCTTTCGTTGTTATTTTGATTGAAAGGTTCAATCACTTTAGGTAATATTTGTCACTAACTAATTAGGAGTACCTACATAGAATATTTCTTTCGTTTGAGTTTCAGCAGTGAAAATCGATATAGCTAACCTGACTTCTCACGTTTAACTTATTACGTATTAATTATAGTATTATTACGTTTTATTTATGTTTTCACTGCAATTTATTGAGTAAGATTTTAAAAATAATTTTCATGATGAACATCATCATGTGTCAATGTCAATGTTTTGGTGGTGTTGTGTTCTGTTAAATGTACTAATCCCAAAGCCTACCGCCTTTTTCTCCTCCATTTCACACCTTTCCGTGACAATTAGACCATTATTCAACGTCCCAACGACAATCGTCGGGCCGCGGCCCGCTAGGCGAGATCACCTTGCCTGGTCAGAGGAACATCACACTTCGTTCCTCCACAGTGGTGACCCCGATATGATCACAGGGGTCAAGATATATGCAGCTAGCTATCCCAAAACCTGTAGGATTAGATAACTTTTTAGTTTACAGGTTCTGCCACCTATCACTTAAAGATATAAGGCGAAATAAGATAATATTGGTAAGTATGCTCTTTATGAAAATGCTGCTCCCACAAAATATAGTGCCAAGCCAATGTCAGCTGAATGCTGGGGCGAGCTTCCCTCTCGGGGTTAGGAGACCAGAGCGAGTGCCGCTCCCATACAAGCCGTAGGTTTCTTTTTTTTTTCGTGCGGTAATCCCCTCGGATACCTCCCCTGCCGGAGCTGGAAGGGGAGGTTATGTCGGACTCGAACCGACTAAAACTGCACGCCGCTGTGGGTCGTGGTGCTAGGCCGGAGGTGAGGTTGTCATCGACATATTTCTCGCACCCCGGCTGACCCAGAGCTATCCCTTACGTTCTGGCCCTCCTCGAGAGGATCCGATATCGGTGTCCCCGACTAGCCCCCGGAATGGAGAACGCAGTCGCCGCCGTAGGTATAAGCCCAATCAAAAGGAGGAGGCCTTGAATGCAACTGGAAGCAACGTTAAGATGATGAGAATTTTTTTTGTTAGTTTTTGCTCACTGATCAAATGCTTCAAGGGTATCAAGTTGTCTCCCTCTTTCACTTTGTTTCATTTATACCTTTCACTTTAAAGCTTTCTGGAAGTCATTTGAGGTGCGTAAAAGAATCGATAATAGGTATAATTTATTTTTTAAGAAATCATTTGTGCTAGTTCAGGCGTAAAAGAAAAATATAGTAATTTCTGACTTTCTCTGCAATTATTGGTTGTAATCAGTCACTGTTTACTGATGATTTCATTATAATTGTGAAATTGGAATCATAAAAGTTGGTGGAGCGCTGTACTTTCTTAATTATTTCCCACATAATTTAATTGTATTTCAATTTTGTAATTTAATAAACCGCTTCTATGTATCGAATAATGTTTGAATATTGGCGCTCATTTGTTGACCACTTAGTGTTGGAGGAGGCCAATGAATGGCGCTGTGAATGGATCTGTTCGAACTATATTTTGAGAACGAAGTTTCTATGAGCGAGACTCTCAAGCACCACGGCGGATCATCTACCCGCTCGCATTTTTTGATCAGTCACTAACTCGCCGCTAGCACCGTAAGGTGTCCTTTTTTGACTCCGCTAACGCATAAAACGGAAGTTTGATTAATTCAACTCCTCGTTTCTTTCTGTGTAATTCTATAAGTTCCTTTGGCCACATTCTCAAGTCAGTATAAGTGAAGTGTATCGGAAGAAAACGACAAATTCAAGAAAGTCACCGGCCGGTCGAAATATACCTACCCACCAACACGTGCCAGGAACCACGCCTGTCTGCAGCTGAATCCTCACGAGGTGGAACACAGGTCAGTGCCGATTTTCTTACGTTTTCATTCATGGAAGCGGTTACATGAGTATTTCCTTTCTTACAACCAAACGCCAGGTCATATTAGGTTCTTTACGCTCTGTGTGCAAACACACCAATTGGTAGGACTATTTTACACGTCCTACCACAATTTATGGTCCTTACGAGTCGGATAGGCCAGTAAATAACATATTCACGTAATTATTGGTGAATAATATTTCTTTCCTATTCATTTAATTAAAAGATTCACGTAATTTTGGTGAATTCTTTCCGCCATCTTAGTTTCATTACTTTCTTTCGCTAACAGATTTACGTAAATTATTTGGTAAATTCTGCATTTAAAACGCTAAATCTACGTAATAACTGGTAGATATTTATAATAGTTGGTGATTTACGTATTATTTGGTAAATAATCATCATTCTATTCGCATACGCGTAACTTTGTAGGTAAGTACCTATCTAGTTACGTAGTTACTTACATTCCCGCTCCGCTGTGCTACTTGCGCTATTATATAATAAGCCGTAGTACAATTTTCAATAAAAAAGTAGGTATATCTAAACTGTTTGTGTTGAATTACTATTATATTATAGTAGGTACCTTACAGATAATCTTCTTGTTATATTTCAATAGGTAGGTCTTACCTATCGTTAATTTGCAAACATGTCGTCAGATCTCGAATCGAAGCTTATTCTGTTGAATCAAAAGAAGGAATTATTGTTTGCACGCATCAATCGTTGGTATAAATCGTCGAAATCAGTTGTGTGTTTTGACATAACGACGCGAGCCAATGAAGATTTTCTGGCTGAGACCGAGACCATCGATGACGTTCGCGATAAATTCGAGTCGATTGTGGATCAAATAAATAGCTTAAATTTATCATTAGAACCCCCTGTGGAGTCCGACTATTCTTGCCTTGACTCATTCGATGAATTGTATTCGAGAATAAAACGCATTAGAAATAAATTATCTACGCCCAAGGTCAAGGAGATCGCCTCACACGGGTCGATTAATTCAAACGCGTCTGTAGTGAAATTGGAAATGCTTGTTATTCCGAGTTTTGACGGACGCCCTGAAAACTGGAATACATTTTATCAGTCCTTTAAGGCCAATATTCATTCAAACAAACAATTGTCTGATTCGCAACGTGTGCAATACCTATTCTCAAAATTAACCAAAGACGCATTAAAGTTCACTGCCGGTATTGTTCCGTCAAGTGAGACCTACAGTATAGTGTGGGACGCCTTGGTCAAGAAATACCAAGATAAACGCTCATTAGGTTCATATTATCTTAATAATATATTAGACTTAAAGAATTGTTCACCTAGTGTGAACTCACTTGATTCATTTATAGGTATATATTCCTCCTCTATCGCCGCGCTTAAAGAGTTAGGTATAAATGATTTAACGGACTTCACGTTTCTACAATGTGCCTTGAGGAAAATGGACACTCTAACCATCCAACTTTCTGTTCGAGGTGTCGATATACCTACGACGCAACAGCTGATCGACTTTGTACAAGATTATGCTAAGATGATTGAACGGTCAAACCCGCGGTCTTCGTCATATGCGAAGTCGTCCACTGCTGGGACGCCACAGTCTAATGATAGGCGTGTACAGCGTAATTCTAAGTCGTTTGTTGTCAGTGAGCCGATTAATAATAAGTCGAATGCGCCCGCCGCAGGTAACGCGCCCTGTTGTTTATGTGGCGGCAGTGACCACCGACACCTGTATGACTGCGCTCAGTTTAAAAATATGCAAAATGCAAAGGCTAGATATGAGTTTATTAAATCTAAGCGTGGTTGCGTGAATTGTCTAAGCACATTACATAATCTCCCGCAATGTAAAAGTACGTCAGTTTGTTTCTGTCAGAAAAAACATCATAAATTATTGCATTTTGAGAATAATATTAATAATTCGCACTCGCATGCGACGACTGTTGCCGCATCCCCGCCGCCCCAGTGCGACCTTGACGGTCCCACTCCTGAGTCACCGCTCGCTTCAAGCACTGTGCATTCGTATGCCTCTAGCCATAAGGGTGATATTCTCTTGGCAACCGCTCAGGTGTATGCTCGCCCTAAAGGTAGCACTGGAAATAAATCTGTAGTCAGATGTCTAATTGATAATGGCTCACAGAATAACTTAATAACATTGTCCTGTTGTCGTTTATTAAATTTACCAATAATACCAATGAGTAATTCTGTTGTCAAAGGTGTTGGCTCCACTTCGCACACGATAATAGGCTATGTGTATTTGGACATTGAATCTCGTATTTATGCAGATCATAAGTATACTATACATGCGTTAGTTATGAATAGCCTTACGGATCAATTGCCCTCGCAATTAATTAAGTGTGATAGCGAGTTAAATCTTCGCGATTTACCGCTTGCTGACTTAAGCTGGAACATTCCAGGAAACATTGATATAATATTAGGTGCACAGCTCTTCCCGTATATCTACTTAGGAAATAGAGTCGAGTGTGGCCCCAGTGCCCCTTGTGTACTGTCAACCGCGTTTGGGTATGTACTTATGGGTGATTACCCACGTAAAGTTGTTGTGCCTACAACCGCATCCTTTTCCGCGCTAGCACTAAATGATTTAGTGCAAAAACCATGGGAACTTGAGGAAGTTCCTGTGAAGAGCCTATTGTCTCCAGAAGAAACCGAGTGCGAGAATATTTTCACATCTACTGTGACTCGCGATGACGTAGGTCATTATTCTGTTGCGCTGCCGTTCTGCAAGGATCCCTCTGAACTAGGGAACTCGCGCGGCGTCGCTCACCGCCGGTTTTTGTCGCTCGAGCGTAAACTTCGTCAATCACCAACCGTACGCGAAAATTACAATAAGGTTATTCGGGATTGTTTGGATAACGGTTATCTTAGTCTCGTTGATGACTCTAAGTTGTCTATGGATGGTTAATACATACCACATCGCGCAGTGGTTCGACATGACAAACCGATGCCGCGTATTGTGTTAGACGCGAGCGCTAAAACCCACACTTGTCTTTCGCTCAATGATATTTTACATATTGGTCCCAATTTACAGGCAGACCTGTTTTTATTATTATTAAATTTTAGGTTATGTCCTATCGCAATGAACGCTGACATAAATACTCACCGCAAATCGCTTGAGTTTGATGTTGGCAGTCATGTCGCAAAGGTTTTAGGTCTCTCGTGGGAGCCGTGTGGAGATAATTTTTATTTCACATCCACATTGGTAGATGAGAAGTGCACTAAGAGAAATATACTCTCTATAGTTGCGCGACTGTTTGACGTGCTCGGGTTGGTGGCACCTGTGATACTCTACGCCAAGTTGTTAATTAAGGAACTTTGGCTTAATAAGAGTGATTGGGATGACCCTGCTCCAGAGCATATACGCTCACGCTTTTCCGCTCTCGTTCAAGAATTAAAATTGCTTGACACATTAAAAATTCCGCGATATATAGGTGTCGAAGTTGATTGCGAATTACGTCTTGTCGCATTTTGTGATGCCAGCCTGAATGGCATGGGATGTGTTATTTATGCACATTGTACCTACCCATCTGGCATTCAAACTCGCATTTTGTGTGCGAAATCAAAGGTCACTCCGACAAAGATTACTACGCTTGCTCGATTAGAGTTATGTGCTATTTTGCTTATGTCAAAGTTAATAAGAACTGTACGTGATTCTTATGCATTACGCATTCCCATTACTGACATTTACGCCTTTTCTGATTCCACGATTGCCTTATCATGGGTTCACTCGTCACCACATCGGTGGTCGATTTTTGTTAGCAACCGGGTCGCTCAGTGTCAAGAAAACTTGAACGCTAAACATTTTTATCACGTCGCCGGAGACATTAACCCGAGTGATTGTCTATCACGCGGCATGCTCCCCTCGCAACTTTTGACTTATGATTTGTGGTGGAACGGTCCAGCATGGATCCACGGCCCCCCTGATGAATGGCCTATTAAGTCATTCTCTCCCGCCAACTGTTCTGACTTACTTGAGCATACGGCAAATGTGTTGAGTGTGACGACAAAACACACAGAGTCGCCATTGTTATGTACATTAGCACAACGTGTTTCTTCTTGGCAGAAACTACTACGTATCATTACATACGTTTTAAAATTCGCACGATTTAAATTTAAGATCGAACCTCATTCTGTATCAGGATTACATCCTGTCCTTCTCCCTAAACGCGATCACGTTGTTGATCTAATAATTCAGCATTTTCACGTTGTCAATTGTCATACTGGACCTGGACTCCTCAGGTCTATCATAATATATAAAACGCGTTCTCGTACTTACAAACTCGCTGTAAGCAAGTTGTATCCTATCCCAACGCAATAACTTACAACGCTAAATAGAATCTTAAACTTTAATTTTTAACTCAAGCTTTAAACATACTTTAGATAGAATATTGTTAGTCTAAGTTGTTATTTTAGCTATGTGTATTATTATGTTATACAAATTCACCATGGGCTCTAATCAGCCAGTGTTCGCTTGTTTGTTTCGTAACGTCTTGCGACGTTCCAAAGCCGGGTGCATGGTGGAGCGCTGTACTTTCTTAATTATTTCCCACATAATTTAATTGTATTTCAATTTTGTAATTTAATAAACCGCTTCTATGTATCGAATAATGTTTGAATATTGGCGCTCATTTGTTGACCACTTAGTGTTGGAGGAGGCCAATGAATGGCGCTGTGAATGGATCTGTTCGAACTATATTTTGAGAACGAAGTTTCTATGAGCGAGACTCTCAAGCACCACGGCGGATCATCTACCCGCTCGCATTTTTTGATCAGTCACTAACTCGCCGCTAGCACCGTAAGGTGTCCTTTTTTGACTCCGCTAACGCATAAAACGGAAGTTTGATTAATTCAACTCCTCGTTTCTTTCTGTGTAATTCTATAAGTTCCTTTGGCCACATTCTCAAGTCAGTATAAGTGAAGTGTATCGGAAGAAAACGACAAATTCAAGAAAGTCACCGGCCGGTCGAAATATACCTACCCACCAACACGTGCCAGGAACCACGCCTGTCTGCAGCTGAATCCTCACGAGGTGGAACACAGGTCAGTGCCGATTTTCTTACGTTTTCATTCATGGAAGCGGTTACATGAGTATTTCCTTTCTTACAACCAAACGCCAGGTCATATTAGGTTCTTTACGCTCTGTGTGCAAACACACCAGTTTGGCAGGACTATTTACACGTCCTACCAAAAGTTTCTCTAGAGAGCCGCGTCATCATTACTTGGCACAAATTGAACGGAATCATCGTATCGTCCGATCGCATTATCAAGCTTTTCAATCTTCCTGTCGTCGTTCGTTTTCATCATTAATTTAATAAAACCTTTACTCCGTTATGTTTACCTTTTATTTGATTGATTTCTGAATCACAGTTAGTGTTTCGGCAAAAAAAAAATTTTAAGCTAATGAATATAATCGCGAAATTTGACGGCTGGCAATTCATCATTTCATTATGACATTATTTTTTCCTCTTAGTGAGTACAAGGAGATACGGTTACGGCACCTTTATATACAACTTTATATGAAAAAGCGCAACCGGTATCTCCTTTGTCGACTGTGCCTAATGTTTTGATTGTTTTTCATGTAAAATAAATTGCTTTATAAAAATGGAAGACAATTTAATTGTGCACAACATAAGTACCTATTGATGGTTTTCTGTATTACCTTACCGGTACCTATTGATCGAGGGGACCAATGGGCACCTATATAGGGACGAATCTACAACTTTTATCCCGAGCGACGAATTTTAGGAGACCAATGGGTCCTTTACCGACTTTAGTTCACAACTCAACCAAAATGAAGCATGAATTTTGTTTTGCGTAAACTTTCGAGGGTATCAAATAAAATTATATTGCTGATAAAATGTACTTAGGCGTTATCGGCTTCCCCTTTTCAAATATTCCACCTTCCCCACTGAGGTGTACTTATGGAGGTACCGGTATTGATAGGATTACACTGTTGGTTTAGTAGCACCAGGTGCGGTTTCACGAGACGGGTTGAGCCTCTGCTTTATGAGGAAATTCTCGGTGCTGTAACGGAATAACAAATGAGGACGGGTACATTGGGTACTGGGAAATAATTTGTAAATATTTCTTAGAATTGGAATACGTGGTAAATCAGTTTTGAATCATGAGGTTTAGCTAGTTTTGTTCAACTTGAATGCGTGATTATTTTCACTATTAACACTTCAGGGTTGAAAACGGAATCGATTATTGCAATGGGTCGAAAACGGAATTGGGTTGAAAAAAGTGGGTTGAAAATCTTACCTAATACTTCGGGAAAAATGAAAGTGAGACTTGAACCCACGACCTCTCCTTTATTCGAATTTTAAAGTTAGCATAATAAAATAAAATAAAGTAAATGGTAAAAAAAATCATTCAAATCTTACCTAAGCTAATCAACTCATAAAGCTATAGCTAGCATATCACGTGAAACTGAATACAACGAACCAAAATGTTGGTTTTAATATTACTCCTGTGGGTTATAGAGAATCCGAGAATATACAGCTGTCTATGTATATTGTATACAAAAATCTTGTTTGTGCGAACTTAAATATGTATCAAAGAATCATATATTTCATCTTATATATGATACCGCGAGCAATTCCGGTCCCTACAGTAATTTCACGGTAACATGCTCATTCATGGAGGAGCACGTTACACAGCCGCTATATGTTTTTGCTTCACTGGCCATAAATGCTGCTACTATCCTATCATCATAGAAATCTTTTGTAATAAGACGTTTATTAAGAGTTCGCGGCTATACACGCCTCTAAATAAAATAACATTCTATTAACGGAATTGCTCCGAGGCAAATCTGTTTTTATTCGTCGCTTAGGTCGTCTAAGGGCCGGTTTGACCAAACGCGAATAAAGTTTATTCTTAGAATAAACAGCCAATATGTGGGTAATATTGCCT
Organism: Eilema sororculum; assembly: GCA_914829495.1. Lineage (NCBI taxonomy): Eukaryota > Metazoa > Arthropoda > Insecta > Lepidoptera > Erebidae > Eilema > Eilema sororculum. The sequence continues at coordinate 4,493,794 of OU618545.1, read as the reverse complement.
GTTTATTCTAGGAATAAACTTTACTTGCGTTTGATCGAATGTACAAGAAGTCAATGTTTAGTAAAATTATTGACTTTTAAAGGAGCCTTTATCCTCCATTCCAACCACGAAAGGAAAGCCTGCACGAATAAGCGTAAGTTCATATTGAAATAAGTATAACAAATCACTTTGCTTTCACCATAGTCATTGTAAGCATGGTAAATATTCTAATAGAGGAATGAAGTGAAAAGGTTCGATAACAGCTTTCTATAATCACTAATGTGAACCGTGGACACGTCCTACGGTAGCTTTACATAATGACATTTTATGTAATGTTACTTACAATGTTTCAAATCGATACGACAATTACAAGTAGTTTAAGGCCCGTATTCTAAAATGACACTCAGCCTGAATCGTGATTTATCTGAGGACAGATTGTATAGACCGATTGATAGTTTGACATATTACCTATACAATCTGTCCTCAGATAAATCGCGATTCAGGCTGAGCGTCATCATAGAATGAGGGCCTAAATTTAACTTCTAACATTTCATCCGAGCTCCAAACTCCACTCGTCTCCTAAAATTCGGATCTTGTGCCCACTGGGCTCCTCAAATATCTTTGATTGCTAGGGTCCTCGTCCTCGTTTCCGTGATTTGTTTTGGTTGCTTTACAAAGCGACTGCCGCACCGTCAGAATTTCCCAATTCCACTGGCTTCCGAACATCGTCCGTCAATCAACAGAAGTGAGGTTGTATTGAGCCCCAAAAAACTCAGTGTGCAATTTGTGCATCCCTTAAACCCAAATGCTTTGAGCTCAAATGCATCTATTTATGGATGAAATATCACCTGCCGAAAATTTGATAGGTGCCCTTCGTACATTAGGCTAGGTGCTATTCGGCTGGGTCCTCTTGTGCTAAAACGTTTAAACGGTAAAGTATAATCGTTATACCATCCTAACTTTATTATTAGTAGGCATAATAGATGTTAATTTCGATTATGCAATTCTTTAATGAGGGCGTGTTAGTTCAAAAGATTCACTGCATTGCCAAGTTAATTAATTCTTGTTCTAAAATAGAAAACCACTATCGAATATGCAATATCCATATCCATACTAATTCATACTAATATTATAAATGCGAAAGTAACCCTGTCTGTCTGTCTGTATGTTACGCTTTCACGCCTAAACCACTGAACCGATTTTGATGAAATTTGGTATAGGGGTAGATTAGACCATGAGAAGGGACATAGGCTATGTTTTGTCGCGATAACCGACATCCACGCGGGCGGAGCCGTGGGCAAAAGCTAGTACATTATAATATAACATGTGCTGTAACCGACAATGTTCTGACCGCTGTCTGTATATACTTTTGATTTCCTTTAATCTCAGTTAATTTGTAGCTTTAATCTAGTTTTAACTTTATGATCTGGATAATCGTCAAACCAACGATGGCGGTTAACCGCGCCGTTTATATAACTGTTTACATAAACTTTGATAGGTATTAAAACTAGTTTTGGGATCTATTTTTGTATGAATCAAGTAGTTTTTGCTCTAAGATTAATTTATATATTAAAGCCATACTTAATGCGTAGGTATGTACATGTCTTATTAATTATATAAACTTGTTTATCCGCGAGAATATCATTAACAATAGGATAAGATTAAAATCTAGTATAGGACAAAAACAACAATGTATTATTAAAAGGAGGCACATGAACTTGACGATAATATAGACTTGAAAATTAGACAAATATTTGTCTGTTTATGTTTATTGTTGATATTGAAACGTCTATATTCCATAAAATATTCATAATGCACTTCAGAAGAGGTATGAGCAATAAGTAGTTAAATAAATAAAAATGAATGTCGTGTGTACACTTATGAAATACATTTAAATAAAGCGAGGTTATCAAATGACAATTATGCAATTTCTTTCATTTAGTATGCAGGTATGTCGGAAACCGGTCGAGATATTACAGACACGATCAAGATTTTGACTTTTTGCTGCAGACAACTATCTATTGTGTACTGTCGACATGCACATACGACTCTTAGCATTTAGTTTACTGATCTTGTTCTCGCAACCCGTATACAGGCACACGAACCAGCCCCTCAAAACGAATGCCAACTCGTCGGACATCGTATCGTAGAAGACAAGAAAGAACGACGAATGTATGAGACTTGACGTTTATGACATTCGTTGACAACTGTGCGAATTGTCACTTGTCTGGAGGTCAGAGATTCAAAAGTCGTGATATGGCTCCAAACTTTCACGCTTAAAGGTAAAAATGTATTTCTACTGTTGTTTTGTGTAGTCTTTTCACCTACGACCTTTTAGTTAACTGCAAGTTTGTTTTTATGTAACTCTGCCGGAGAACTTGAATAGGTTGAGGTTTCATCATTAGGTAAATATTATTAACACATACATACATACTTTACATGGGTCTTTAAGGCCCCATCGAGGCTGAACCTACCTCAAGACGATGCACCGGTTGATTGAGCGCTCTGGTGCATGGTCTCCTCCTATAAATAAAGAAATACCAAATTTAAAGCAGTTTTTTCGTGCGATAAATACCCACGGAGCCGGTGGAGGTGGTTATGTCGGACTCGAACCGACTAAAACGCACGCCGTCTTGGGTCCTTGGTTGCCGGAGGTGAGATTGCCAAAAGCATATCTCTCGCACCCCGACAGACCTTGGACCATCTCTTTCGAGATGGCCCCCTTCGGAAATTTAAAGCAGTTGGAGAGCGAATGCCGGGTGTCAAAGTGTAGGCTTGAATGCAGCCAGTTTTTTTTATAGGAGAACTGAATAAAAAAAAGCCGGACTCGCGCACCGAGTGTTCCGTAACTTAAGCTACATAAACCGCAATATATTTAGATTGAGTTGACTTAGAACTTTATATTTGCACAGTTTCAAGACGTTGTAGACCTGAGTATGTGGTATGAAATTCAACTTGATACCTCCACGCACAGACAGACGAATAACGAAGTGATCCTTTTTTTTTTTTTTTTTTTTCGTGCGGAAATCCCCTCGGATACCCCCCCCTTCCGGAGCCGGAAGGGGAGGTTATACATAAAAAGTCCATTTCTCCTTTTGAGGTACGGAACCCGAAAAAATAAAAATAAAAAATCGTTTCACTAAATACTAATAAAAATTACTCCATCTAGCTTACTAGTTGGAGTCGGTTCACGTCGGTTATGTAATGGCTACGATTCGAACCTGGGACCTCTCGATTACGTCGAAAAATAGTATTTTGACCTTCATGTATTACCCTTATTTGTGGTTAATGTAGTCTTTCTAAACCAAGAGGAAGCATACAGTTCTTACTGTAATTCTCTCTAAATGTACAGAAATACTTAACTAAACTAGCTATTTTTATAAATGAATTCCACAAACGTACTAACGCTAAGTGAATGTACGTGTACCTATTCTATAATATATTAAACGACGCTACATAATATTACCGGCTAGAATTGGCTCGCTTTGTGAAATTAGGGTTGCCAGCTATTTCTCGTCCGGATATGCTATGATAAAAATATTATAAGGCAAATAAGTGAAGTGCCTATTTATGAAAAAGGGTTTTATGAGCAAAGTAAATAAAGCCTGGTCCCATCTTGCATACCAGGGTTATGTATTGTCCCCCCTTGTCACTGGAGAGCCAAGCTCAAAGAGACATTGAGCGTGTATCCGAAAGTAAAATGGAAATGGCGGACATATTGTGCGTAGACAGAATGTAGTAATAAGTTATAGGAGAGTTTGGCTTCGGTCCCATAAATCCTGGTGATTTTTGCGTAAGTATCTCATGCTACTAGTTCTTCGACAGGCTAGTAAGCAGTCCTTAAAATATCACAACACAATATAGTAGTACATACAATTATCAACCCTATGGGGCTGAATCTGGCAGCTAAAATCCATACAAGTATCAGCAATATGAAATGGGGAAACTTCTGTAAACTGAGACCTTCTTGTAATGGGAATGTGTGTTTGGCTGTTATAATTTTGTTGCCAATCTTGGTTGCCAATTTTGGCTGTTAATTTCAGGCTCATGTCAACCCTAGATTTAACATTATGTTTGCACGCCTAAAGGCAGAATATGGCTGATCAATTATATAATTGCGCTAACACCTACTGTACCTACCCATTTTCGCAAAATAAATAAATTTGTATTTGTATTTGAAACATGTCGGCAATTCGCCTTTCTCTCGCCCACCTGACCTGTCTGTCCGACCCTCTGAGATCGTCTACCCGATTTCTGGCCAGACGACAAAGAAACGCTTATACCCTTAGCGTAATGAAGCACTATAAAATTCTAATAGATGCACAATAACGATAATAATATTGAGTCTTGCGGATCTTAAAATATAAAGCACAAAATTATTTAAAAATGAAGTCTATAACTGGTTGAAAGAAAATACGTTCTATAGTATTGACGAATCTCTTGACTAAAAGTGTTGATTAATTCAAATTTTTTTTTGTCTGTCTGTCTTACTATTGGTTGTTCTGGTAATCTCTCGCTTGTACACCCTTGGCAAAATATTAATGGTCTCATTACCTCAATGATCTTGTATTAAAAGGTCATTGGGTGGTCAATGTTTTTTAAACCAATGAAATGGAATTCAGTCTTTAGACTGCATAGATTTAGATAGCATAGTGAACATATTTCCAGACGTCTGAGTAGAGTTCTTAACAGAAACTCAATAAAAATATGTTCCGGCTTTTGAATAATTTGTATAAGTATTTTATACTGTCATAAATATTTATCAAAAGGTTAATGGGTAATTTAGTGCGAAGAAGTTTTTCTATTGGTCAATGATATATTATAATGGCGACAGACGATAGTTTTTATTTTTGTTTAATAATATTTAAAATGTTTTGAATTCTAATGATCTGTGTGTTTCACATGCGCTCTTATCTCATTCACCAGTCACCACCATGAGAATAATGACACAAGAGTTATTACAGCATCTCAAACGAAGGAGGTTATTTTTAATTTTTTTTAAGCGACAAACAGCAGTATTAGCCTTCGAAAAATCCATACTAATGTTATAAATGCGAAAGTAACTCTGTCTGTTTGTTACGCTGTCACACCTTAACCACTGAACCGATTTTTATGAAATTTGGTATAGGGGTAGATTAGACATTGAGAAAGGACATAGGCTATGTTTGGTCGCGATAACCGTCTTCCATGCGATGGTAAATCGCAGTGTCCAAATTATTAAGAGGGTATTCTGTTGAAATTGGAAAATCTGCGCCCTAATTTCAAAAATCTCCACCATTAAAATTAAATATAACATGTTTGCCTCATATTCTTCGAGCTATTTATTTTTATTAAGATTAATTGAAGTTACATATTATTCATTTTGTACACGCACTTGCACGGACTTCATGCACATCGTGGGTAGAAAACGGACTCTGGGTCAAAACCGGAAAAATATTCGTGGGTAGAAAAAGGTGGGTTGAAAGTGTATCACTCCAGCAATCGACCACGGGATTATTACTCACAGGTAAACAACGCGTTTGGGTTGTAAATATGGTAATGAGGTATGTCTCGTCAGACGCCTGAGGCTAACAACCTGTCAATAAATCATCGTCTTGTGTCCGACATGGCGCTGTATATTGCTGGAACTTATTGCTTGAACACAAGTATTACAACTTTTCTTAGTAAATAAATACGTAAATAACTCTGACAAAAACGCAGTAATAGGATTTCGGTTCGAAAGTAAAAAGAGCTTATCCGGCATCTACAGTAGAAATAATCTTAAGCCCGTATTCTAGAATGGCACTCAACCTGAATACGATTTATCTGATGACAGATTGTATAGACAGATTAATAGTTTGACATGGGGCCTGTACAATCTATCCTCAGAGCAATCGAGATTCAGGCTGAGTGCCATTTTGCCCGCGCGCGCAGGCAACTCGGGCGTCGGAGGGCACTGACTGACCTCCGTCCCCCATGAGCGCGGGCCTGGGGGTGACAGGTGAAGCCGCCTGTCACCCCAGCAGAAGCAGGCTACGGCGACGGCGCGCTGAGAAGCGTGAGAACCATTCCGGGGGCGAGTCGGGGACACCGTTGTCCCCCCTCCCGAGGAGGGCTAGACCGTAAGGGATGGCCCTGGGTCAGCCGGGGTGCGAGGGATATGTCGATGACAACCTCACCTCCGGCCTAGCACCACGACCCACAGTCGGCGTGCGGTTTTAGTCGGTTCGAGTCCGAAATAACCTCCCCTTCCGGCTCCGGCATCCGAGGGGATTTCCGCATGGAAAAAAAAAAGGGCTTAGTGCCATTTTCGAATACGGCCCTTAGTACCGAAACTGCAAAGTTTGGCTAAAAATGTAAAAGAACAAAAAAGACTAACAATGCAAAACCTTTCACCACAAAATCTCATAAAACTAAGTCAGATTAGAGAAATCCCTTAGGCCCTCAGCAATATTGAAATGACCTCGTGGATCATAGTAATAGGTTTCTCTGGGTCGCAGTAACGGGATCTGTATTTCACATAGATAACCCGCGGGCTATAACTACGTGCTATACTAAATACGAGCATAAAGAAATATAATGACTTGGCAATTTATTTTTTCTGATATCGCAGAATACATTTTCCTTTGTTTTTTGACCTGAATTATTTCTTCAAGACGTGCAAACTGCTGATCATGCTGTTGCTTGTAGGTATTTGCATTATAAGATATTTGTATGATGAATGTACGTTTTTCTTTGTAAACAATTGCCTATGAATTATTCGTTACCACGTAGCTTATTGTATTGAAAGAGTTTCTTAGCATTCTGTCCAAATTTTAATGAAACCCATGCTGAATATACTTATAAGTAAATAGAGATTTGAAGATGTAAGAATTGTTGGGATGATTTGGGAGGAATTCTTCAACACCTTCAAATTTTTTTCTTTAATTTCAACTGTATTTATATTATTTTCAATTTCTGCAATACAATACAATACTGCAGTCTGTATTTAATATAATACAATTCTATTCTATTCTATTTTTTAATATGGCGAGCGATGTCGATGTCGACAATTCTGCCAATGTCAGTCGTGCGCTGGAGATTCGTGTGTTTTATTTAACAAGAATTATTGAGTTGACAACTTGACTGTTGGACACGTTGTGAATCTTGTTGGTGTTAGTAGGTAGGTACACAGAAACAAACACAACATGGACCCATCACACAGTGGACATCACACAACATGATTAATAAACAGATAAACGCGTTAAAATACTTGTATGTAGGTTAGTTTTATAAATATCATATAAATTTTCAGAGCCTGATATTGTTGCGACGGATGAACGCCATCAGAATTATAAACAGCTGTGGGGAAGAAAAAGTCAGAAGAGAGGCAAAATTGATAGGAAGAGGGATTTTCATCTTGAGCAGCTGGCTGTACAGGTCAGGGGGCAGATTGTTTTGAGGACAAGAAAAGAAGATATGGTCTAGGGTACCCTCGTCAAGACCACATTCGCACAAAGATGAGTCTCGCACACGGATTTTATGTAAAAACACTGGGGAGCAACAGTGGCCCAAACGGAGTCGGATAATAACAGATACAATAGTTTTAGATACCTTTTTGCAGTGATAGTACCAGGGTTTTGGTGTTATGTCTGGTTGTATTGCGTAATAGAATTTACCTGCTTTTTTATTAGGGTCTGACCATTTTTTTTTTTTTTTTTTTATCGTGCGAAAAATCCCCACGGATACCACCCCCACGGAGCCGGTGGAGGCGGTTATGTCGGACTCGAACCGACTAAAACGCACGCCGTCTTGGGTCCTTGGTTGCCGGAGGTGAGATTGCCAAAAGCATACCCCTCGCACCCCGGCAGACCCAGGACCATCTCTATCGAGATGGCCCCCTTCGGGTTGTGGGGACCACAGTGTCCCCATCTAGCCCCGGTTACGGGGAGGCGCACTTGGCGCCGCCGCCGCGGCTAGGGTCTGACCATTGTAACTGCCATGCAGACTGCAGTTGCTTTTGAGGGAGGCCAAGCAGATCATAGCGGTGGTTTCTAAAGTGTCTGAGATCAGATGATGGGGCCGAAATAGCATCTTTGGCTAGCCTATCAGCCACCTCATTGCCCCGGATACCACAATGGCTTGGGATCCATACTAGCTGCACTGTTTTTTGCTTCATGTCACAGTTAAATAGATGTTTTTTAATGTCCAGGAGAAGTGAGCTGTGCAATTTGCTTTTGTATGGGCTCTGTTCTAGGGCCTTAAGGCTGCTTAATGAGTCAGTGAAAATGACGGCCTTACTGATGTTATGTGTGTCAATGTATATACAGGCCTCCAGTATAGCTACACATTCTCCTGTGAAGACAGAGGACTGGCTAGGACATTTGTATTTTAGAATGATTCTGGAGTTTTGGTAGTACACCGCCGCTCCAGTCTCAGTCTCCTGTGATAATTTGGAAGCATCAGTGAAGAATCTATGGGCATCAAGCCAGTGAGTGCTAACTAATGCATTAAATTCTGCATCCGCTGAATTTTCCTCCTTGGTGATACCAGTGTTTAAGATTATATTTGGTTTAAAGCATAGTATCTCAAATGTATAGTTAAACAGGGGCAGTCTACCGGAGTTCACTACAGGGCTTTCCAAATTCTTGATGAATTGGAAAGCCTTCAGTAACAATGGGATTTCCTTGTGTCTCCAATATCGAGATGAACTAAACAAAGTGTTTAAATTGTGTAGTTTTTGAACAAGGGGATGGGTATTTCTACACATTACCGTAGATATGAACCGACTTGCTAAATACTGTCTCCTTAGGCCTAAAGGTGGTTCAGCACATTCGACTTGCAGTGCATTGACTGGGGAGGATTTCATGCAGCCAGATATTATACGAAGGCATTTGGACTGTATCCTATCTAGTCTTGTCATTGCACCTTTGTTGCAAGGAGCCATTACAAATGTACCATAGTCCAATATGCTACGTACTAGGGCATTATAAACCATCTTCATTGTGAATGGGTGAGCCCCCCCACCAAACACCAGCAAGAGATTTCAATATCGGAATGACCCGTTCGCATCTGCTTACCAAGTAGTTAAGGTGGTGAACACCTGACAGCCTCCTGTCCAAGTAGACACCCAAGAATTTAGCCTTCGAAACCACTGGGATATCTTGTCCCAGGATACCTACGTGAACTTGAGGAACGCTTCTTTTCCTTGTGAAAACAACCACCGCGCTCTTCGGTGCCGATAAGCTCAGTCCTCTGTCAAGTAACCTCTGGTTCAGGGAGTCCAGGGAAACAGCGAGGGATGATGCCGCGTCAGTTACGGAATGGTCGCTAACATACATAGCCAGATCATCAGCATATTGCAGTAAGTGGCAGTTGTTATTTAGGCAGCTGCCAATATCCATTGTGTACAAGTTGTATAACAAAGGGCTCAGGACAGAGCCCTGTGGCAGGCCTTTCCATGTCCTTCGCTGCTCAAACTCCTCTCCCTGCACTCTCAAAACCAGTGAGCGAGATCTAATCATTTCGCATACACACTGAACCATCCTCGCCGGAATTCTCAGCTCTTGCAGTTTTTGCCTGAGAATGGGAAGAAGGACACTGTCGTAAGCGGAAGATATGTCGAGAAATGAAGCGACTACTGATTCGTTCTTGGATAGGGAGATACGAATATCCGTAGTGAGTATCCCAACACTATCCATAGTACCAAGACCTCTTCTGAAACCAAACTGCGACCTTGGCAGCATATCCCCAGACTCTACTATCCACTCCAGCCGGTTCTTAAGTAGGTGTTCAAAGATTTTAACTACAACAGACGATAATGCTATTGGTCGGTAGTTTTTTGGGTCCTCTACGCTCTTGCCTGGCTTCAGAATAGGTATGATGGCTTGTACCTTCCACTGGTCAGGAATCCAGCCAGTTTGGTAGCAATAGTTTATGATGCTTAGGAGGTATTCTTTAGCATTGCACTTAAAATGGGTTATGAATGAATATGGTATTCCATCAAGGCCAGGGGCTGAGTCCCGAACATGATCAAGCACCATATCCAGCTCCCGAGTAGAAAAGGGTGCATCAAGAGGTTCCATTCCCGAGATTATAGGACCATATTCGCTCTCTTCCAAAGAAGGTACATAAGGAGGGGCTATTGTGTCGAAGAACAATTCGGCGATTTCACGGGACATAGGCGACGGGATGGAGGGCGAAAACCCTGATCGGAATCTGTTTATGTTCCTCCACACCACGGACGATGGAGTAGGTGGGGACAAAGATGAACAGAATCTAGCCCACCCGGCTTTTTTCTTTTGTCGCAGCAACCTCTTACATTTTGCATTGATATGCTGGTACTGTAATAGATTATGTATGCTCATGTTTCTGTTGTATTCTTTTTCTGCCTGTTTTCTTGCCCGTACAGCACTGGTACACTCTGGATCCCACCAGGGTGGTGATGGTATTTTACCCCGTGCTGTATTTTTCATGGGAAAAGCTGCCTCTGCACATGAGTTGATAGCCCCCATAAGGTTGTCTAAATAATTCTGTACCTGGCAGTGACCTGATGAGTCTACGTATTCAAGGTCAAACCTAGGAAGAGTGCTAACTCTGTCCTCCAATGACATTGAATAGCTGTCCCAGTCTGGATGGTTCAAATTAAATTTTAAGAGGGGAGGGGATTTTTTTTCCCGGAAGAGTCTGTTTGTGAAGGAAGTGATTATGGGGTAATGGTCACTACCGTGTGTCAGGCTTGCACAGTACCATTGGGCAGCTGGGGCCAAGTCAGCTGTGCAGAATGTAAGGTCGACACAGCTTATGCGTTGGTCAGGGACCGGTCGTCGCGTAGGCGAACCATCATTCAGGATTATGTAATTAAGTTCATCTATCAGCGCCACCAGGCCTATCCCAAAACCACTACAGTGCTCAGAACCCCACCTGTAATGGTGACCATTGAAGTCACCCATCACAAGGACAGAGCCACTGATGCTCTGGAATATGTTTTTCAAAGTTGGTAACAGGTTTGGGTGGGGATTGGGAATATATATAGATAACACTGTTATACCTTCTATCTTGCATGCTACCATGGTCATGTCCCTTGGAAAGGGGGGGGGTGGATACAGGCAACTGTGTGGCTCTATTATTGACAAGGAGGGCTGATCCTCCATAACTGTCCTGTCTGTCACATCTGAAAATATTATAATGTGGGATACGAAATCGATAACCTGCCGATAACCATGTTTCTGAGAGAGTACATACTAGGGGTTTATGCTTGTTGAGTAGGAATATGAGGTCGTGTCTCTTATGAGTCACGCTCCTCACATTCCATTGGAGAAACACCATTTGTTGAGCCATTTTTTAAATCAAATAAGAAATTTATCAGTTTGTCTGCAACGTTGGACGGTGGGTTGGTAATATTGGGGGATATGAGGGATTTCACAAATTGAATTAGAATTTCAATAATGGGTGATATAGCAGTAAGAGGATGTGAGTTTGAGTTAGAATAACCACAACCATTTGGCTGTGTAGATTGGGGAGTGCTAGTGATGTTGCCATGAGCAGTTTGGTCATAAGAAGGGGAGAGGGGAGGCCGAGACCTGGGCTTAAGAAATACAGTCCTGCGGTTAGACTGGGAGGGTACACTTTTAGCAGTGTTTGCATAGCTGCGGGAAACAGAGTTGGCATAGCTGCGGGACGCCACAGGAATTAGCTTGCTGGCTTCTAAGTAGGATATAGATTTTTCTGCCATAGAAGTCTTGATTGCCCTCTGCCTACCATACTCCGGGCAATCCTTGCTATTGGCAAAATGATTGCCGGAGCACAGAATACAGAAAGCCTCTTCTGTAGTGATAAGACATTCACTACCCAGATGTTCATGTCCACACTTATGGCAGCGTGGTTTCGATCGACATAGAGATTCAATGTGACCAAATCTGCAACATTTACGACACTGGATTGTTGGGTATATATACTGTTCAACTGGAAGAGACGTGTAACAGCAGTATATACGCTTGGGAAGGGTCTGGCCGTCGAATGTGATGACACATGTTTCAGTCGGTTTCCACTCAGTAACTCCGTCCCGTACAATTTTGCTTGCTGGCTTCTAAGTAGGATATAGATTTTTCTGCCATAGAAGTCTTGATTGCCCTCTGCCTACCATACTCCGGGCAATCCTTGCTATTGGCAAAATGATTGCCGGAGCACAGAATACAGAAAGCCTCTTCTGTAGTGATAAGACATTCACTACCCAGATGTTCATGTCCACACTTATGGCAGCGTGGTTTCGATCGACATAGAGATTCAATGTGACCAAATCTGCAACATTTACGACACTGGATTGTTGGGTATATATACTGTTCAACTGGAAGAGACGTGTAACAGCAGTATATACGCTTGGGAAGGGTCTGGCCGTCGAATGTGATGACACATGTTTCAGTCGGTTTCCACTCAGTAACTCCGTCCCGTACAATTTTGCGGTTGATCCGTCTTAGTTTTAGAATGCGACCACAGCCTGGTGGCACTGAGAGATAAACCTTTGCCTCCTCTTCTGTCATATCAGTTGGTACCCCACTGACAACGCCTAATCGTGTGACATGGAATGATGGTATGGATGCTGTATAATTGTTTTCATCTAAGATGGAATTGTTCAAAAACAAATTTGCTTCCCGAGAGGATGCAAATTCAATAGACACCCGGTTTCTACCAATTCTTTTAATTCCATCTCTAGAAATATTATTATTTATTTTGTTTTTAATGAGGAACATGCCGAAAGTTATCGGGTGAAGGGTAATTCCCGAGTTTGGTTGTTGTTCTACACGAGAGACATGAACAATGAACGGGGCTTTGTCATCAGCTGTGTAATATTCGCGAGCAACTTGGGTCTTGATTTGTTTAGGTGGGCGACTGTGAGTATCTTCATCACTTACCGATCGTTTTTTAGCTTGAGAATCGGTCACACTACAAACTACGTCTGCAAACTGCGATAACGTATCTGCCGTGGTAACCGGCACAGTAGGGAAGATAGGGGGAGAAGAAAATATAGGGGTTCTCGGAGACGAATCGTCCGGAGGGTCGGGTGGCTTGTTCCTATCCATCGCTAACAAAAAGGTTCATACAACCGAAATAAATATATAATGATAGTAAAAACGACACAATACCTTATACCGATTAGGTTAGTATACGGCAAAAGTCACAAATTTGTCCTAATAATCACAAAAACACCAAATATCTGTAAACTTTCAAGACACACGTGGTAACCAAACACACGGTAACTTGACAGTCCTATAATACAATTGGTCATATCTATTTGAAATTTAACCGTCAATGTCATTTAAGTTAAGATGTCATCTGTCATATTGACAGTTGACATCCAAAACAAAGGACGATATAAATAAATGATATTTTTATTATTGCTAATACATTATTGGGAGCGATTGATTGAGCTAATGATGCGCTACTAAAATAACATCCATGTGTCGCGTGTGCTGTCATAATGTCAACCTGTTCTAATATGTAAATATGACCGGTTTGTGTGTGATAGAACGAAAAGCAATATAGGCGTTCCGTATTCTTTATAACTAGCTGACCCGGCGAACTTCGTTCCACCCGCGTGGCGTCTGATCCCGTTCCCGCTGCACCATCTACTATATTAAGCATGTATTATACATAGAAAACTTCCTCTTGAATTACTCGATAGAGTAATAAAAATAGATATGTTTAAAATAGATATATTTTGACTGAATTTTTTATAGCATTTTTAATGCTAACTTTTAAAAGTTCGAAAAACATCGGAAAAAATGAAACGCTCAAGTGAGACTTGAACTCACCACCTTTCCCTTACAGGGGAATGCTCTTCCAACTGAGCTTACTTGAGCGTTTCATTTTTTCCGATGTTTTTCGTTACTCTATCTATTTAAAAAAAACGCATAAAAATCTGTAGCGTAGTTTTGAAGATATAAGCATACATAGGGACATAGGGACGCGGAAAGCGACTTTATACTATATAACATAACATAAACTCACGCCTGTATTCCCCGAAGGGGTAGGCAGAGGTGCTAGCACCCACATTTCGCCAGTTTATGTTTCGATCCCAATGTAATAGGTGGCGAGCCTATTGCCATTAACCGGGCACTATATAGTGATGAATTTATTATATTGCTTTCTCGGTGAACGTAAAAAGCATCAAAAAACCTATTTATGAGTTTTTATGAGGCTGTTAATGACCCCGGAGAACCGGGATTGGCACTCGGGTAAGGGTATAAATCTCTAATTTCTTGTACACTAGACTTAGCCTCTCACAATTCCTCTATGCATCTTTGGGTTTGTTGGAAGAGAACTCAACTCTGATTCAAGTTCGCCTTTGTACATTACGTATCATTATTTTATATAAATACTAGCTTTTGCCCGCGGCTCCGCCCGCGTAGATGTCGGTTATCGCGACAAAACATAGCCTGTGTCCTTTCTCAAGGTCTAATCTACCCCTATACCAAATTTTATCAAAATCGGTTCAGTGATTTAGGCGTGAAAGCGTAATACAGACAGACAGACAGTTACTTTCGCATTTATAATATTAGTATGGATAATTTATGTCTACAATAAAGTATAAATAAAAAAAAATACTTAGCCATTTTTTTTCCTATGGGTCCTTCGCTGTACGCTCTGTCTGCTAAATGTTGATATGATCTTTTCACTTAGCCTTACGGGAACTACTGCCAAGAGGGAAGCTTGGTCCGTCAATTATAGCAGGTGGCTAGCCGTGAAGGTGTTGCCAACTACCCTCAAATGTTTTTGTACAACTTGCACATGAGTATAGTTGCAAAACTTCTGAAAAATTCCGAATAATTCCGGAATACTTCTGGGAAAGTTTCTTTAACTCAGAATTATTCAAAATGAATTTAATTCTAATATTATATATAAAAAAAAAAAAAGTTTTTGCTGAGATATCGTATTTTGCATCGATCGTCGATCGCCGCCGCCGCTGCCCTTCTGTGCGTCCGCCGATGGCGCCGCACGCGCCCGACTGCCACGCGAGTGCGTGCAGGCGATGGCTTTGCGGGGTGCGGCAGTAGGGGAGATGCTCCCTGGAGAAGTTTTCCCTCGCCCCGCGAGAAACATTCGTACCCCCGCAATCGAATGTTTCCGCTGAATGTTTCCGCCGAATTTTTCGCCAGAATAATTCAATGGGAATAAACGTGTTTGTTTGTGGTGTGGTGGGTGAGTTAATTTATTGTTCAGTGGAACATACCTAGGTAAAATAAAAATGTTTATTTTATTATAAATGGGATTGATTAAGTATATTCTGATAGGATTTTTATAGATTAACAGGATTTTTATTCTTCTGTTTTTAGGTAGGTACCTACTTATTTCGAAATCGAATGCTATCTTTATATTAGTGTCAGTAGTGGAATAAAAAACCAGGTCTTATTGGATTTGTTTTTTGAAAAAGGGTTACCTATTTTTAGGTTAGTTTCTATGTAGCTGGTATGTATTCGCGAATCGTACTGGTAGGTAATTAATACTTAACGCGTATAATATAGCCCAGTCAATAAAAACAAGTAAAGGCAAACATTGCAAGCGAACATGTTTTGATGCGGTTTTCAGAAAAGTATTTGTTATACTTAGGAGCAGGTTTTGGTATGTTAACCGACTTCAAAAAAGGAGGTTATGAGTTTGAAACGTACGTATGTTTTTTTTTTTTTTTTAAACAGGACACGTCAATTTGACTTCACCTCGCCTGATGTTAAGATAAAGGCAAAGTCTCGGAAAGAGGGTCACCATCGTAAACATTTACCATGTTATCTAGTGTTTGGCTGAACTGATTTTCATGCGTATTTCAGGAAGGTATTTACTATACTTAGGCCTGTTTTTCTACGTTAACCGATTTCAAAAAAAGGAGGTTATGAGTTGCAACCGTATCTATGTAATGTATGTATGTTTGTCTAATGTTTGTACGTGATTATCTTGCGTATGGCTGAACCTATTTTGATTCGGTTTTCAGAAAAGTATTTATTACACTCAGGAGCAGATTTGGTATTATTAATCGACTTTAAAAAAGGAGGTTATAGGTTTGAACCCTATGTATGTACCTACCTATGTTTGTCCCAGTTTGTCCACGATCATCTCGCGTTTGGCTGAATCGATTTTGATGCAGTTTACAGAACAGTATTAGTAGTCACTTAAATAAATGTTGAAATAAATATGTTTGTTTGCTTGCTTGCAGTCACAACCATAAGCTACAACTAAAGAAGATTAACTTCCAAGCGTGAAATAGGTTGGAAGGTCGATTTTCCTCGTTTATTTTTTAACATAACATAACATAACATAAACTCACGCCTGTATTTCCCGAAGGGGTAGGCAGAGGTGCTAGCACCCACATTTCGCCAGTTAATGTTTAGGTCCCAATGTAATAGGTGGTGAGCCTACTGCTATTAACCGGGCACTTATAAACCTGCGATAAATACACACATAACTTCGAAAAGCATCGAAAAGTCATTGGTGTGTGCCATGGTAAACCTGGGATCGAACCCGAGACCTCGACTCAGCAGTCCATTGCCCATACCACTAGGCTACCGCGGTTATTTTTTACAGTTGAAATATTCCCAAAGTTTCGGAATATTTCGGAATACTTCCGAAGTATTCGAAGGGAATGATTCGGAATTTTTCCCGCCAGCATCTATACACATGAGGTCAACAAAACTATAATGTACAAAATCAAGATGCCGTCCACACGAATAATAATTTTCAAAGATATTCAAATGTCAGACGTCTGTGAATTTGTAAGTGGAACATCTGATGTGTCTAGTCTAGACGCCGATCCGCAAAAGTTTCCGAAAGATTTCCTTTGTCTTTTTCTTCATGTAGATCGCCGAGCATATGCATTGCACATAATTGAACTGTATAGGTGTGTCCTTTTCTTGCTTAATAGAACGAAGGCATATTTATGTATACTGGGTGATTTTATAGTCGTTTTGGATAAAAAGAATTTGGGTACAGTTTCGTTAGCAAAATCATCTGGAAGTATTAATTACATAACATAACATAAACTCACGCCTATATTCCCCGAAGGGGTAGGCAGAGGTGCTAGCACCCACATTTCGCCAGTTTATGTTTAGGTCCCAATGTAATAGGTGGCGAGCCTATTGCCATTAACCGGGCACTTATAATTAACAAATTAAAAGTATAAATTAGGCGAAAGAAAAACTTTTTTTTTTTGATAATGTATGGGTATAATGTTCAGGTAAGGTTCAGCTTAACATCAGGCGAGGTGAAGTCAAATTGACGTGTCCTGTATAAAAAAAAAAAGGTGAAAGGAAATGTAAGGGGGTTTTAAAAAAAAAATTCTCGCCAAATTAATACTCCCAGGCGATTTTGCTTTCGAAACTGTGCCCAAATTCTTTTTATCCGAAACGACTATAAAATCACCCTATATACATATGACGAAAGTGACGGTAAGCCGACGGTCACTATGACTTTTCATAAGTTTCATACCTAGAAGATGATAACATTAATACCGACAATGTGAATAATAATCGTCGTGATGACGTCCTATTACTCATATGTCAAAAATGTAAAATTAAAAATAGTAAAAAAAAAAAATGTAAATGTAAACTAGCTGTAAATGTAAATGTAAAAATAGGTACCTACTCAAATGCCGCAGTGGAGTTTGTTGCGCCGTTTCTTCTCCACCAGTGCCTTGGAAGCGGTGGTAAACTTAGATTAAGTAGAATTAAAGTTGACGTCAATAAGAAAAAAAATTATTGTTCAACATTGAAAATAAATGACTATGACTATAAAAAATAAAATAAAAACTAAAACCTTATCTGAATACAAATTTCCAGCCAAACCGTTAGAGCGGTTCCAGAGATAGAGATATGTAAATAATATGAGCAAGAATTGCTCACTTAATATGTATTACATTAGATTATATAATCCAGATCCATTAGATTTTGTTAGAATTATAAAATCATCTCCATATTATATCTAACTTTAGCGTTTTAAAGTTCAATGCCTCAGACCTGTTCTGAAATTTACACTAATTTATTTATTCCTAAGCGAGCAAACGTTCAGATTATTTTTATAGTAATTCGAGCTAGCTCTGTGGGCCAGAGCTCTTGCAATTTTGATTAGGAAAGGAAAACGACTACCCATTTTATAATTTATAGGTGACGTAGTTCCAAAAATTCATTAAATTAGCTCCCTTTTCCTCCTCCTTATTGTGTTTGACGTCACAGCCCAGCCTCCTACATCATGGTTCCAAAGATTACGTCAGATATTATAAACGCGAATGTTTGTGAGTATGGATGGATGTTTGTTACTCTTTTTCACGTAAAAACTACTGAATGGATTTTCATGAAACCTTACAATAATATGGCTTATACATCAGAATAATACATAGGCTATATATCATCACGCTACTACTAAAGGGAATGGAGCAGTGCTAATCCTGTGCAGACGAAGGCGCGGGCACCAGGTAGTATAATATAATGAAAGAAAAAATATCCGTGAAGCACTAAAACTAAAACAAATTAATGTGTCAGCTAATACGAACGCGTGTGTTTACGTTACCAATGGTTAATTCCGAAATAAGGATCCATGAATACTCGAACTTGAATAAAAAATATTGAGCAAAAATTGGATGTTCATTCATAGCATTCATGCTTCTGCTTACCCCTTCAGCGAAATACAATCAGTTCTACGTATAGTACTCGATATACTCTACTAATACTACTATGTAGAATGGTATTTGTTATAAACATTATAAAGAAATGTAATTGTAATCTGTTGTATCTAGAATGACTTTCAGCCAACACCTTGGACCGTGTTTTGGCATCGGTTCAGACAATTAGTCACCTAGACTCTCGGTTACTGACCGGTGTTCGGTTATCATGTTCGTAACTATCTTCAATCTACCACGGACAATGCAGTTTAACTTCTAGTTAAAGTGTGGTACAGACTTATTTATTACAGTTAATATAGGTACATAATAATTAGGCCTGAGGCTTCTTCTTTTTTCAACGCAATTTTGGCCCGTAAAGAGCACATATGAACGTCATAATTTTACATTGATAAATGGGATGTCAAGAATAATAAATATAATATGTAAATCATTTCAAAATGATTCTTTCGCTGGTTCGGTAGATTGGTTCTACTGAGAAGATACCAGCAAGAAACTCAGTGAGCTCGATTACGTGATGCCATTTTCGTGGATTCTGTTCCGCAACCTATTTCCAGGATTTATTTGTTTATTAGAACAGCCATTCGTTAAGTATAACATATTTCACACGTACACTTGATTTCTTTTAAACTTTTAAGGTAGACACTGCCTCCTCAAATTAGTGGTCGAGTACGCAGTTAGGCTAGATTATAATGAAAAATATTCTATGTTAAGACAGGAAATGTCCTATAACATAACATAAACTCACGCCTGTATTCCCTGAAGGGGTAGGCAGAGGTGCTAGCACCCACATTTCGCAAGTTTATGTTTAGGTCCCAATGTAATAGGTGGCGAGCCTATTGCCATTAACCGGGCACTTATAAACCTGCGATATACACACATAACTTCGAAAACATCGCAAAGTCATTGGTGTGTGCCATGGTAAACCTGGGATCGAACCCGAGACCTCGTCTCAGCAGTCCATTACCTATACCACTAGGCTACCGCAGATGATTCTATGTGCTAAGTTTTATCCAAATCTGTTAAATATATATTCTGTATAAAAAAATCATAGCCCTTATTCTGTAAACATTGCTATAACATTAAAAAAGTTTAGATTGAACGAAAGAACAAACAAAAAAATTGCTTTGAAAACAATGGATTGATAGCCAATAACAAAACTGTAACAATATAAAAGTCTACAGGTAAGAATTGTAGTAAATATTTACCTAACAGTTTAACAGTGCACGTCTGCGGTTGACGTAAAATCAATGTTGTTAACAAATCGATCCGTTGTATAGACATGGATGGGATGATTCCGTATTCAACCCAATTTTATCAACCCACAAATTAAAAGAATTATTCCATTCTCAACCCGCTGCAAAAAATTATTCCGTTTTCAACCCAGAAATTATTGTAGCTACGCATTGATGTACAAATAGCTACGTAATTATGTACATACTTTTCTGACAACATAGCCCAAGTTAGGTACAGGCAATAGCAATTAATGTCTAAATTGAGAATAATCGTCTCTGGGCACACCCACTTCATTTCGTCCACGTGGAGATGCCCGGGAACTGTTAAAGACGTTAGCTGAGTGGAAGCATCGTATCTAATTAGTAATTTACGGACTGTTGACATCACTTTCGGATGGAACAAAGAGGTCGGTCACCTCGACGTATGCTGACGTGCGAACAAAATTGAAAATGGAACAACTATGTTAATCGTGGCAATTTTTTCTTTATAATAACTTTTCTTATCATCGCGGAGGTTATATATTTTATGCCATACGTATTTCATAACAAAAGTCGGAAATGTGAAAAATTGAAATGTAAACTATCTTAATGAATAAAGATGGCATATAAATATTAATACATTGTAATAATAAGATATTTGAATAAAATAAATTTTCAAAACCACCCAAACGATTTCAATGAAATTTTATGAAAATGTATGTTCAGTTTTTACGAGATAGCTGTGTTATTCTATTTTCGATATCTTTTTTTTTTTCAACATTAATAGTTATATCTGTGTAGAAGCCGTGTCAAGGACAACTAGTTTCTAGTGCTTCTACCTAATTCATTTAATGCCTACATTATGCGATATAAACATTTATGTCTGTCATTAATTTCCTGTAATTTCACCCAAAGCCATGTATTAATTAAAAAAAACTGAGCGACTAATTTACTGAATTGTTTGATGAGTCGCGAACGTCACATTTCCTTAGACACCCGACACCTCCCTTGTCATATCTTGTCACAGTAAGCGACACTCCCTCCTACAAGTGCGAACGTACTTTCCGAAAGAGCCCTTTTAGCAGACAACCTTTGACAAGTTAATTAATGCAAAGTTACAAAATGAACTTCTGTCTCTCAACACAGTTATTTTGCCGCTATTAATATTAATGAATAAGTATTAGCTACTCACTCGCCCTGGTTTTGCACATCTAAGTTCTTTTAAAGTTTATTAATATTAATAAACTTAACTTATACTCATCACGTCACACGTCACACTTACGTAACATCATATATATGAAATATAAAAAAAGGATACATTAAATATACAACCTCACTACAATATAAAGCAAAGTCCGTACTTTCCGCATCCCTATGTATGCTTATATCTTCAAAACTACGCTACAGATTTTGATGCGGTTTCTTCTAATAGATAGATTAATTCAAGAAGAAAGTTTATATGTATAATACATGCTTAATATAGTAGAGGGTGCAGCGGGAACGGAATCGGACGCCACGCGGGTGGTAAAAAATTAGGGGTACGAAATTCGCCGGGTCCTCTAGTATATAAATATATCGATATATATAATATCTAAACGACAGAGAAAACCGCACCAAGTTCCTTTATAGATAGAGAAACAGACAAAATATGTTTGAAGAACACAAAAAAAAACATAAAAAACAAACTCACGCCTGTATTCCCCGAAGGGATAGCCAGAGGTGCTAGCACCCACATTTCGCCAGTTTATGTTTAGGTCCCAATGTAATAGGTGGCGAGCCTATTGCCATTAACCGAGCACTTATAAACCAAAATTATTAAATAAAATCATTTTCCGGACTTTATGGTGGTGGTGTACAATACACCTTTACCTACCTATACTTGGGGGTTAAAACTATTATGTATGAACGAGAGAAAATTGCTGGTAATTTACTTTAAAATATGTTTACCGCGAGTGTAATATTCCAAAATGAAGCTGTTTTAACGTTATGAATACACTATATCGCTTTAGGCGCCCTAAATGTGTCAAACACATAGTCCGCCAGCCTAGTTATAATGAAGGCTATATCGATCGCGCTGGCACAGAAATCTTCTATCTAAATGGCCATCTTACGGGTTGGGCAGATAGGTTGCCAAATTTTTTTTTTGCTGTATAGATTCCATATGGAGATACATATAGCTGTCTAAAGTGATATGACGCGCCATATTACCTTCATCTGTGTAATTCGATTGTTTCGTGAACTATGACATGTATGCGAACCTTACTGTCGACTAGTCGCGTGATAAATCCGAGTACGTTCTTGGTATGTACTAGCATTGATATATTATTTAGCCTTTCACTTCCGCGTTATGTCAAGTTATCATTACTTGGCCAGTAAATCCGAAAACAATCGTCAATTTGCTTTTGTACAGTCAGCGTCATAAATATCTTGACGAAGTCTCAAAATGAACTTAAAACTCTCGTATTAAGAGCAAATCTACTTAACTGTTTTATTGATTTATATGGTACTAGCTTTTGCCCGCAGCTCCGCCCGCGTGGATGTCGGTTGTCGTGACTAAACATAGCCTATGTCCTTTCTCAAGGTCAAATCTACCCTTATACCAAATTTCATCAAAATCTGTTCAGTAGTTTAGGCGTGATACAAACAGACAGACAGAGTTACTTTTATAATATTGTATTTGAGTTTTGATATTAAGTCCGCCTTTGTACATTTATTTTGTATTTGTGCAAAAAGATTACGTAAAACGTAATTAAGATCATTTTGAGCGCTCTCCTCGTCAATATCTTTCTGATGCTGACTGTACGTGGGGCTCATCATTTGGGTTGAAACTCTACTCGGGTATATTCAGAACAAGTCGTGTTAGAGAATAGTGACCTACGCAATTTGTTCCACATAAAGCAACAACATCGTAAAATGTGCATGAAGATTGATGATTGAAGAAATGTACATGACAATGTACAATTGGACATTTGTGAGCAATGTACGCATATGATAACTACACCAAAAGGTTGGTAAATGAACATAAAATACTAAAGAACTTCATGTCGACAGTGGTGCTCAAGATTTCTTGCATTTGGTAATCCATCTGTTAGTGATAGGAACTCTTTCTTGTACCTAATATAGGAAAAGAGCGAAGGAAAAGTGAATGAGAAAAATGAAATAAAGCAGGTGACCCTCGGAACACTCACGAACCGCGTCAAAAACAGTATATTGCTTATAAAATAGGTGACATTATTCTACAATAGTAACAGCATTGTTATGTGTAAGTTATGACTGCATTGTAATGCGGTGATTGTGTTCTAACAATCCAAGGAAAATGTTAAATAATATTATCGTGGTCAGGCATCCACTTCGCCATCATTTTTATGGAAGGATTTCGGAGTAAAAAGTAATCGTTCGGTAAACTAGGATTGCATTCCTGTCATTTGGACAGAAGGCCAATTCCCCTAAAGGGGGATTCGCCACAATCGCGGCCCTCAGACCGGTCATGGACGAGTGGCAGGAGAGGAGACATGGTGCTCTCTCCTACCGGTTGTCACACTTACTTAACGGGTATCTATGGCGAAGACACCGGAAAACCACGGCTGATTGTCAGCAATGCATGGACCGCAGCGATGACACAGCGCTCCACACGCTGGTGCAGTGCACGGCGTGGGCGCAACAGCGCTTGGTCGTCGTGGTGGGTTTGGCCGTGGGCACTCTCTCGCTCGAGACCATGGTGCGAGCCATGGTCTCCAGCGGGAGTAAGTGGGTCTGCGCCGCCTCTTTCTGCGAGCTGGTCATGCTCGTGAAAGAGGCGGCGGGGTGGGAGCGGGAGAGAACTCTCCCACCCGAGTTCCGCAGTCGGCGGCTAATTCCCCTAATAAAAATCTATTCAAAATTCAATTGCAATCTAATGTTAAAAACGACATCAATGTTCTTCCATTAAAGTTGTGTAACGAGAACCATTTATAACATTTCATTTGAGTTTGACAGATCGAGACTGATTTTTTAATGAATTTTATGGAATAGAGAAAGCAAAAGACATAAAAAACTGCATTGATCGGGTAACGAACTTAGGTTATAAACGCATTTAATTAATTTAATATTGTTATTACAACAACGCGTTACAATTGATTCGATCCAATTCCTCGTGTACTGACCATAAAGTGATTGTGTTCGCAGTTCGCACCGCTAATGAACACGATTGTAATCTACGACTGGGCCGTGTTCGCGTCAACGAGCATTTAGTAACCTCTTATTGCGAAATTCTTATACATTACCACACACTTTGGTCGTTAATTGAATAATTTCTTTTATAACAGATTAGACTAACTGTTTTCATTCATTAATGTAGTAGGTAGTATTGCTATGCTTTTGTTGCACGAATGGGCTGTTTCAGCTGGAAAACATAAACAAATACGTAGCTACAATACTTCAGAGTAGAAAAAGAAAAGCATTTTTGCAGGGGTAGAAAACGGAATTATTAAACTTGGGGGTAGAAAACGGAAACGCCCGAAAAGCCACGTACGAATGTATGTAATCTCTGGTATTGCAATATTTGTAGACTACGATAATTAATCGCTTATCGAGATAGGCAGTATTGTAACTTGTGATCAAAATCAAATCAAAAATGATATTGTAATGTACATATTCTCGTATTTATTCCTCAATACGAGAATTTCCGGGAAATTTGGTCTCACTCGATTTACATTTTCATGTCAAGTGCTATTAACATTAATTAAATTAATTATGCATACTATTACTACGGCATTGTATGCGCTTTAAAAACGGAATCGCCTGGCCTTCGCCTTTTTAAGTAGCCTTATATCGATAAAAGGAACGCACACTAACGCGGCATACCATGTCTAACAAGATAATCGATTGGAATCGACCTGATATTATATCTATTCAGAGTACAGAGATGTATTAGATTGTTATAGATACTCTATATAGATATTATATTCTAAATAGATACCACATATATTATACTTACGCCAGTCGGTATAAGGTATTTTTTTTTAATTTTTTTTTAATAGATAGACATGTAGCTCATTGACATCCACACTTCGTCAATTTGCTATTCTCTTCGGTCGCCCGTAACGAGAAGCGAGGATAGAAACAAGTCTTCGGGTCCGGACCCATTTCAGCCACGAAGTTCAAGGATAAATGCTTTAAATTGATATGTAAACGCCCGATGAAGTCAGCTCAATACTACACTTCATCCTCATCTTAAGCTTGGGTCCTGGTGGCTTTCGAAGTATTCCAACTCGGACCTCAAAGTAGGCTTATAGATTTTTCTTGTGCGCTTCGCATGGCCTTCGGCATCCATGATACGGATTATTGACCACATTTAGCGGGTTTTCTTCTCCTATCGGCTTGGATTCCTTGGTCAGGCAAAGGCTTTCTGTTAACAGTGCCTAGCGAAAATGCCCATCTTTGTAAAACTGTAGATAAAAACATTTACTAAAATCGATTAAGATATGAAATTTTTTGTTCGGTTCGGGTGGGATTCGATCCTTCTCTTACAGGGAGAATGCTTTGACCACTAAGCTATCGGATCTCGCTCGGACTAATCCAAATCTTTCCTTATACTACTATACTATAGCATACTATATGCTTTAAAAATCATTCAAACAACTACCTAAAATTAATACTAGTAACTTCGGTTCTAATACTCTTTTTTTTAAATGATACCAGTTCTCACACGACTCTCCTCAACTAATAGAGCATTGATCAGAAAAGATATATTCAATTATAAATATTACCGTTCAATGAACTCATAAATACCGTCGGCTTCCACTCATAACTTGTTCACCGTTAACCCCCGAATAATTAAGTTATAAGGCCTACCTACCTACTCTACATACATAAAATCACGCCAGTTTCCCATAGGGGTAGGCAGAGATCTCCATTTGCTACGATCCTGACATACTGCCCTCGCTTCAATCACTCTCATTACATTCTTCATGCATGCTCGTCGGTTTAGGGTACTCCTGACCTGCCCCTTTTCTAAAACTTCCCCGATTTGGTCTAGGTATGTGCGCCTCGGTCTTCCCCTACCGACTCTACATTCATTAATAAATATGAAGTAACGAGTTAAACCTTAACACGGATCCATGTACAATACTCGTGACTCTACACTACACTGTAGTCACGAATATTTTAACGGAGTGAATAATTGGCTGGTGATGTAGCCCAGACCTTTAGCCGATTCATTACAGCAAAACATATGCACATATTTAATTACTAACATAGTATCGTTTTTACTGTTTACCTTAAAGGGCATATAGGTATCATGACTACATAATCACTACATAATATAAAGCAAAGTCGTTTTCCGCGTCTGTCCGTCCGTATGTATGCTTATATCTTTAAAACTGCGCTACGGATTTCGATGCGGTTTTTTTAATAGATAGAGTAATTCAAGAGGAAGGTTTATATGAATGATACATGGTTAATAGGAAGGTTTATATGTATTATACATGGTTAATAGAGTAGATGGCGAAGCTGGAACGGGATCTGACGCCATGCGGGCGGAAAAAAAATTGACGGAACGATGTTTGCCGGGTCAGCTAGTACGCTATAAAGTACAGAAATTATCGTAAGGGTCAATGGCCCACTGAAAGAGCAGCGACCAGCAGCATCGTCTTTACTAGTCTTGGGCAAAAATATTACAAGCCATTTTGAATCTTGTCTACGGGAGAAAAAGGTCATAGTCATTGTTTTGAAGGCGAAGGAGGCGGTCGTGCGAGCCTTCTGCGTGCATCTGACCTTACCTTTATTACCTCATCTTACTTTTATCGACGCTACGACAGCAGTAGCGCATAAAATACTAACTAAACAAACTAACATAGAATTTAGAAAAATAACAGAATAATGGGTGTTTATGGAAAACGCAAGTCATAACAGAAAAATCTTCGACAGACACAAAGCTACAACAAATTATTCTCTATATAAAATCTATCACATTTGGACTGAATCCAAAATGTTAATAAACTTGGAAAAAGTACTCGTAGATTAAAATACAATAGGGATATATTAAATATATTACCCACCGATATTTCAAAAACTTATTGATATATTAGGTGCTTCCCGCGTGGAATACTGATTCCTGGGATACAATGAAGACCTTGTCCTACTCCCGTTCGTACGAAATTTGCATGTATTCAAGGAAATCCATGCTGCCGTTTTCGCGTGGAAGATTAGTAAACAAATTAATTCTGTTTCATATTTATTAGCTTAAACTATATACAAACTCTATTTATTCTTCTATTAGTTGCTACTCTATCTATTAGTTGCTTATTTCTAGAGAAGTAAAATCCTGTAAAAATGGTAGAAGAGAAGAAAATTCATAGCCCGAGTTGTGAGTTGTGAGTTTTCATACTTTTCGTTCTGTAATTCTTTTCAAATCGAGGTATAACATTAGATAAAGTAAAGCCAACGAGACGAGAGAAAAAAGGTAAACAAAGCGAAGATTACTTTAGTTATCGCAACGTAACTCACGTTGCGATAACTAGCGATTATTTTCTCTGTCCTTGTCGCACATACACATGTACGCGACAATGGCCGTGCGACAGCTGTCGTTGTGTGTTTCGTAGTACAGGAAAGCTGCGATTCTAAACTGTCTTATGAGCAATTTCATTCCTGTCTGGAACGCGCTTGAATTGATACGTAATCATTTTCAAATAAAAAAGTTTGGAACCGCTGAAACATTGTTTACTTTTTTTGTCTCGCTTCGTTGGCTGTACTTTGCACGCTTTATACTGTCGCTCGTGTATCCCAGAAAGAGTAGGCAAAGGTGTCGCCTCCAAAAAATTTCTGTTGAATTAAGTCTCGCTCCATATTACGTGCAATACGGGACGAGACATTGCTGTCAACCGGGCACATTTCCTTGTCAACTGTCGAGTAGAAGAACAAGTCTCTAGTCTTCTGGTGTCTGGTGCAGCTCCTACGGGAAGAGATGGAGTGACTCTTGTAGTATAGGAAAACAATATTCCGATGAATTCTGTTCTAGAAATATGTTATATTATATTATTATTTTCTTCTCGGGCGGGACTCGAACTCGCAGTATTTCCCTTACGGGGGCAATGCCTTGACCAATTCCGGTAGCCGAATTGGTCAAGGCATTGCCCCCGACACGCCCGATGTGATTCAAATTTTCCTTCTATTTATCCATTCTTACGGCGGTTCTTATGTTTTTTTAATATAAAAAAAGAAATAATTGAGTGCCCCCTAGCCGTCTGAGTTTTACCCTCGTCAATGTCGCTGTGGCACTTACAAACACATTACTGTTTTTCCACAGTTGCTTGTAAAACAAGCAACTGTGGAAATAGGCGGCATAGGTTTGATTTTTAGTAATAAGTTATAATTATTAATTTATTATTATTAAAACAGTCTACTTTATGAGGCCTATGTCCACTTATCCAGCAGTGGACTACGATTTGCAAATTGATTGATTATATTTGTAAAGCGTACTAGAGAAGTAGAGATATTTAAGAAATACTGGGATTATGTTATACTAGCTTTTGCCCGCGGCTCCGCCCGCGTAGATGTCGGTTATCGCGACCAAACATAGCCTATGTCCTTTCAGACAGACAGACAGACAGGCAGACAGATAGAGAGACAGACAGAATTACTTTCACATTTATAATATTAAGTAAGGATTAACAATACGGAACACGAAAAATAGTTTTTTCAAATTCTTATCTCCGCAAAGGACGCAAAATCTACTGAACGGATTTTGATACGGGATTTATTGTTCAAAGGTCTTGCTTAGACTTAAAATCTCACGTTTGTTTGATTGCTATCGGTTCAGTAGGACTGTAGATAAGAGGAAAAGTCGCGTTTACCGACATCCGCGCGGCTCAATCTCACCTCCGGCAACCAAGGACCCAAGACGGCGTGCGTTTTAGTCGGTTCGAGTCCGACATAACCACCTCCACCGGCTCCGTGGGAGTGGTATCCGTGGGGATTTATCGCACGATAAAAAAAAAAACAAACCGACATCCGCGCGGGCGGAATGCTAGTTTAAATCCCCGTTCAGCCAATTCGCATATCACAATAACATTTCTTTCCATCTTTCCAGGGCTACATATTAGAATGTCCGCTCTGCCTGTCGATGATGAACAAGAGCGTGATGGTGCGGCTGGCGTGGTGCGCGCACCGCTGCTGCGAGCCCTGCCTCCGGCAGTACCTCGCCATAGAGATCTTCGAGGCGAGGGTGCCGGTCAACTGTCCAGTATGTCACGAGAATATGCATCCTTCAGGTGAGGTTATACTTTCTACTGATTTTAAATTTAGAATTACCGCACCTGCTCTGAAATTAAATAAACAGTATCTCATTGGTCGATCTCCAGTGGCGATCACCCAGTCTGACCAATGACTATCTCTATCGAGACTCGTCGCTCTAAGCTCGACGCAGTGCTGTATGCTTAAGAGTTGCACAGCTGTATAGTAAGCGTATTGGGAGAACGGAGCATTGTGATTGGCCGGCTTCATACACACACAGATTCACAGTAAGCAGGCGGCCAATCGCAATGCTCCATTCTCTCGATATGCTTACTATACGATTACGATAGTTGTTCATGCTAGGGGTACTGATGGTAAACAGTTAACGTTGTCATAAACTATTGGAACACCATTCATATACTTAGGTGTGGATACCTTGGGGTAGTGGGGAGGTCCCGGTATGATGAGGTGTTTGCATAAATCAATTAGCCTTCTTACTGATTTTGAGTGTGAGAACTTTTCAAAACTTTTTAACCTCTACGATTTTAGGGGTAACATTTTTGAAATAATGCTGATACTATATATATATATAAAAATTTAAGATGCGCCGAGTAACACTTTTGCCGAGTAACGAGTACCGAGTTTTACTCGGCTCAATATATTTTTAACCGAATACTCGGCCGAGTAACTCAGTTCAATCAAATTCCCATTTTGCGCGCGTAAACAAGTACTAACAGGTTCACGACGGTTGGTTAGTTTGATTGCAATGCTTCGATATCGCCTTTGGGTTGTGTAGGTCAGAATGGCAGTCGCTTCACAGAAAATATCGAAGTTCAGCCAAATCCGCAGTTAGACTGGTAAAAGTGGACCCCAGACTCCAAGTGAAAAATCTTTGGATGCGAATGGGATTAACGCAATGATGAAGAAGAAGGGTCACGACGGTCGAGAGGCCGCGCCAGCGTTTTACGACGATATTGTAGAAGTTTAAGCAAAATTGAAATGTACTTTATGCAATTCTATAATTTCACGTAGTAGTGTTGGACGAAAGGGCAATGTTAAACCACGTTAGAATAAAACACACAGAAGAGCTTAAAGATTTGGAAAATGAAACTTTGTGGGAAAATATCCTAAAATCTTGAGCCAGTAGCATCAACTTCGTCGTTACAATCGAATGCAATGAAAATACTGTAAACCCTTTTCGAGTGATTTACTTTATAAATACTTCAATTTTTGATTAATACTGTTATTTTAATTATATTTAATACCTAAATATATTGCTTTTCTGAAACAAATACTCTGTATATAGCTCTAATAACTCGGTTTGAATACTCGGCATTCAAACCGAGTTATTCGGCCGATTACCGAGTATCAAAAAACCCACCGAGAACGCGGAGTACCGAGTATCAACCAAGTACTCGGCCCATCTCTAATAAAAATCAATGCCACTTTTTGTTGTAATGTTATAACTCAACAACGCCTTTACCGATTCGGTTAATTTTGGTCTTGAATTATTCGTGGATGTCCAGGGAAGGTTTGTACGTAGAGAAAAATTCGAATAATTGCCGGGAACCGACATCCACGCGGGCGGAGCCGCGGGCAAAAGCTAGTATTTATTTGAATGTTAAACCAAATTTATTTTAAACTAACACTATATTTAATATACCTAATATTAAATATCGTGCTACTTACTTTGAAAATGACGAACTTTCAGACATCAGTTCACCCGTCATTTTACACTACCTATAGGGATGAAAATACCAAAATTATTATTTTACGCTTAGAAAATTAAAGGCCCAAAATTGGTTTAGGATCTGAACTGATAACCAGACAGTCAGGACAAGTCACGTGTAGATGTATGTATAGATAGAATATTTATGAATGTATGCATAGAATTTCTTTCAAGTCATACAATAAAACGCCGTGCATTTTACGATTTGCTTTTACGAGTGATGTTATGATAGATCCGCAGTTATTCAACATGCAACCGACATAATGATATGCAATGTTGTATATTAATATTCCGCACGTGTCTCAACAATTTGATAGCAGGCTGTTGGAATTTATGATTTGTAATGCAACCGCTTGCTATCTTTAGAGCTGTTATTGTTAGGGTCGTGTATAAATATACTGTGTTAGGTTTTTATTTCCTGCTTAGAACCAATGTTTTTAATTGACACTTAATTGTTACTGGCTTAGCTCGTATTCTAGAAGGTCACTTAAGCATAGATATAAAGACTTAAATTAAAGCTTTCGAATGGTTCAAATGAAACGTTAAAAAAAGTACACATAACCTTTTGAATGGCAGTAGTTCCCGCTCAGTGCAGATATTTGTATGCATGAATATGGCTATTTGCATTGGTCTGGGTGTTTTTGTGTATAATATGTATGTATTTACAAAGAAAAAAAACAAGTATCTAAGTTTACGCATTCTAGATTCCATAACACAAGCTAGTTGAGTAGCTTACCATGGGTTGTAGAGAATATTGATGTTGTGGAATCGCCACTTACAATGACATTAGAACTAATCTAGATTACAATTTATCCTCAGATATAATGGAAATTCAAGACTTAGTATCGGTTTGGAATACAGACCTTAGTCAACTAAGTCATCTTATAACTACAATTAAGATGTCATGTCTCGTCCAGTTACTATGACACAACATTCATCAGCCACACTGTCACACACTTATGTATCTCCCTTTGTTTGAAAAAGTCACACTAGAAATATTACAGCTTCAATCTAATGTGATATAGACCATCTACCGTCTGCGTAACGGTCTATTGTCATTTGACTACTGTAGATGACGTAATATCATTTCGTAGCTGGTGGTATACCCCCACCCCGGTTCGGATCCCCATATCGGTCCACAACTGTGCGTTTCTCGAGAAACTTTCTGCCTCGCACAACTAAACTGTGGAATAAACTGTCGCCAGTGGTATTTCCGAACCAATACGACCTTCAAGAAAAGAGCGTACTCTCTTTTAAAAGGAAGGCGACACACATGTGACTCCTCTGGTGTCCATGGGCGGTGGTGATCGCTTACCATCAGGCGATCCGTCTGCTCGTTTGCCTCTCTTTTCCATAGGAAGACCCCAGTAATCCACAAGACTGCCCACTAGACGCGCCGCTAATACGAATAGTTGTCGAACTCAATCTCGACAGCTGTAACCAAACTTTGGAAATCCACAAGACTGCCCACTAGACGCGCCGCTAATACGAATAGTTGTCGAACTCAATCTCGACAGCTGTAACCAAACTTTGGAAATCCACAAGACTGCCCACTAGACGCGCCGCTTATACGAATAGTTGTCGAACTCAATCTCGACAGCTGTAACCAAACTTTGGAAATCCACAAGACTGCCCACTAGACGCACCGCTAATACGAATAGTTGTCGAACTCAATCTCGACAGCTGTAACCAAACTTTGGAAATCCACAAGACTGCCCACTAGACGCGCCGCTAATACGAATAGTTGTCGAACTCAATCTCGACAGCTGTAACCAAACTTTGGAAATCCACAAGACTGCCCACTAGACGCGCCGCTAATACGAATAGTTGTCGAACTCAATCTTGACAGCTGTAACCAAACTTTGGAAATCAATTAGCCTTCTTAAGTGCCGTCCTAATTCGAAGCGATTACGCGTTCATCGAGAATTTTACTTGTACGAATCCACTATTATACTGTAGTCATTGTAGTGCTATTCTATCTATACGCATAAAATTACTTGTCCCGACTGACTGATTTATCAACGCAGAGCCTAAATCGCTGGACCTACAAACTTGAAATTTTTACAGTAGATGCATTTTATGATGTAAGCATCTACTAAGAAAGGATTTTTACTACTAAAGGGGTAAAATAAGGGATGGAAGTTTTTTTATTATTATATTATTTTTTATATTATTTTTTATTCAATATTTAACTACTAAGAGGGTAAAATAGATGATAAACGTTTGTATGGAAAGTTCGTCATTTAGGTCACTATCAAATATGAAATACGAAATTTTCCCGGGCGAAGCCGAGACGGGTCGGTTACTAATGTATAAATTCGATGTCGAGTGTCACTCAGACGATATATAAATATTTGGGTAAGGTCTGTAGCTAGTATTGCTAACATCAGCGCGACACTACAATTCTTTGAATTGGTATTAGCGACTGATAGCGAGCTCCTCAAACATTCCCGAAGTCAGTTCCTCGTTGGGATGATATACAATTTCGAACTGTATATTACAGAAAGTTACTGCACATAGCGAATTTATGAGCATCATGAAATTTTTCGGGCCTCAAGCCAACGTCCCTTACAAGCGGGTAAACGAACGAAGCTTTGGCACAGGGTTTCCTCTCGGTGTTGGAAATTCAGACTGTACAGTGTACATAAGTATGTTTCACCCGAATATAAATAAAAATAAAATAAATATTCCACAACATTCTACACAACGCTATCTAGACCCATGGTAAGCTTTTATAGCTTGTGATAAGGAATCTAGAATGCGGATAAACATACATATATATAATTTTTTTTTTGCAAATACATACATATTATACATAGAAATACCCAAACCATTGCAAATAACCATATTCATGCATACAAATATTTGCACCCGCGCGCCTCTTGCGTGGCAGTCGCGTGCACTACCACCACGCCACAGAGGCTGTCAAGAAAATAGATGGAAGCGTTGATCGCGAAGTCGCTTTGTATCTTCTTCGTCATTCTAGCGTTAATCCCAGCCGAATACATAGCTTTTAACTTGGAATCTGGTGTCCCACTGTAGATTTGACTGAACTTCGATATTTTCTGTGAAGCGACTGCCATCTCTAATCTCTACAACCCAAAGGCAATATCGAAGCATTGCAGTTAGAACAATTGTTGGACTTTTTAGGGCCCTAACTACCCGTAACGACTGCCATGTTCATATGGCAACCGGGACCGACGGCTTAACGTGCTCTCCGAGGCACGACCTAGAGTAATGCAAATATCCATATTCATGCTAACAAATATTTGCACTGAGTGGGGATGCTGCGCCTATTGCGTAGCTTCCGTGTTCACTACCACTACGCCACAGAGGCAGTTAAATCCATACTTAATATTATAAATGCGAAAGTAACTCTGTCTGTCTGTATGTTACGCTTTCACGCCTAAACCACTACAGCGATTTGATGCAATTTGGTATAGGGGTAGATTAAACCATGAGAAAGGAGATAGGCTATGTTTGGTCGTGATAGCCGATATCCACGCGGGCGGAGCCGCGGGCAAAAGCTAGTATCAAATATTCGTATATTAGGATGATGCCTTATAATTTCCTGTAGCAGTATTCTCTCGCTTTCAGTAAAACGAGCTTCTTATTCGTATTTATCGTGCTCACAATCTTTATCTCGCTTGGCGATACATGAAACTAGGGCGGCGCGGAGGAAATTGGAATTCTGAACGGACTGAAGTTCTCCAGGATTAACTTTGGAACGAGTTGCTTCAGTGCCTATTTGCATACTGCTGTACAAATCAAGACTTCATTTGGTTACTAACTTGAAGCACAGAATCACACTAATATTATAAATGCGAAAGTTTATGTTTGTGAGTGTGTATGTTTGTTACTCTCACGTCTAAACGGCTGGAGGGATTTTAATAAAATTTGGAATGGAGTTAGCTGTTACCCTGAATTAACACGTAGGCTATGTTTGGTCGTGATATCCGGCAGCCACGTGGGCGGAACCGCCGGCAAAAGCTAATATATAATTGAAAACTTTCAAAATTATAATAATGGTACTCTCTAGGTGATGTAATTATGGTGCAACTCCGCCAGCGTGGAATACTGATCCCGTATCTACAACACATGGAAACCTTTGCCTATAAATTTCCCCGAATATTACCTATTCCTGTACCAACCAAATGTCTACCAGATTCGTTCAGCCGTTTGAGCTTCACAAAGTTACAAATATTTCCTTATTCAAATAATGTGATATCACCACATCGCAGATTCCACAAAAAAATCATGCAGTAATTCCAAGAATGTTGATATATGCAACATAATCGTTACCAACAACTGTGCAGCTGACAAGTCATAAAAGATATTTGTGTCAAGTAACAGTGTCGCAACATTCACTTGCAAATAGGGATGTAATCATGTTCATATCGATGAAAATATCGATACTCATATTGACATCAGATTGACGTGTTTTAAGCAGGCTCTCGATATAAAAGAAGAGGGATGGAGGATACACATTTTATCGATGTGTATCGATATCAGAACTCGAACATTTTTTATGTACAGTCAACAAAGCACATACGGCTGCACCTTTACATACAAAATTATGAGAAAAGTGCGACCTTATTTAGTGCATCTAGCTCTGAAAATGACGGACTTTCATACCAACTTACCCCTTTAGTAGCAGGATTTCCAAAAATCCTTTCTTAGCGGATGCCTACGTCATAACATCTACCTGCATGCCAAATTTCAGCCTGATCCGTCCAGTGGTTTGGGCTACGTGTTGATAGATCACTATGTCAGTCAGTCAGTCACCTTTGAGTTATATATATATTTAGATATATCGATAATTATACTGCGATATCATCTGTTTACCGATACATCGTTGCAACTTGTGCTACTTGCGATTATTGCTTAACACTGTGTTATAGTCGATAACTACTGTCTCCGAAACTATAATAGATTAATATTAAATACCAGGGTTTTCCTGATGAGGTCATCGCGTTGGCCTACTAACTTATAAAGCGCAAAGTTTTTTCTTGTTCATTTGTAGGTACCGTTAAAATTGAGTACAATCTTGAGCAATAAGTAACACCGTTGCGTTGTAAGATAAAAATAAGGCTTATTTTTTTGTGTACCGTCGTAAAATGCTTAACACCTTCTAGTATTAATGAATCACCATAATAGAGCTATGGTGCGACCTTTTACAAAATAAAACAAGAGCTATTTTATTTTTTGATGTATTTCAAAGTAAATACTGTTTCTTGTGGTAGGTACAAGAAAGATGTTGACGAACAAAGTACTCAAAATGATCTTAACTCCGTTTTGGACCCCCTTCCAGTTGACCGATTGTTCTGCTATTTGGTACACGCCTATAGTTCGGACAATAATACCATATAAATCAATAAAACAGTTTGATTTGCCCTTAATACGAAAGTTTTAAGATCATTTTGAGACTTCGTCTTCAAGATATTTATGACGCTGACTGTACCAAGATCAAACTTTTCCTGCTGGCCGGTACATCTAGCGCAGACTTTCCTTCTAAGGTTGCGGGATCAGATCGGATAACCTATATCTAGAGGAGAATGCGTAGGAGAATTAGCCCAAGCTTCGGAGACCATCCTGATTAACTCTGGGATGATAATGATCATTTCTTTTGGAAGCGTTTAACCACTTTTGCCGCTACCTGTACTATAATTAACTTACACGTGTAAGTTATTATTATATTTACATACAAATTGACACCAGTTCGTGTTATATATTATTTACTTGATAATTGACACAAGTGTGCGCTTTGCGGTTACACATACCTATTTATGCACTTTAAATAGTTTTTTATTGTAAAGTAGCTGTTGACCGTGACTCAAACCCACCCCTATATCCTCTAGCAATGCAAATTATGCTTAAATTGTTAAAATATTATGGTTCTCTATTCCTTAACTTTCGGGACGGGCCCCGCGCCGTTTAAGGCCAACGTAGGGCAAAAGCAAAGACGTAAAGGCCCTTTTAAAAGCGGTCCATTATTATTATTAAACGATTTCATTTCCTTATTGCAGATGTGCGGCGTATTGTCGACAACCCCGTGCTGTACGACAAGTATGAAGAGTTTAGCGTCAGGCGTGCGCTAGCCGCCGACCCTGATACGAGGTGGTGCCCTGCGCCCGACTGCAGGTCAGTATACCTTACGTGTATATATCAACTCATAGATCCACTGACTTTCCAACTACGAGGGGCGAGTCTTATTCGTCTGTAGGTACCGGCTTGCAGATGAGGTAGGTTTAATGTCGGATGTCACTTTGGTGGAGTATAAATACCAGTTTGTTTGTGACTATGTTTCGAGCATACCTACCCGTTTTAACGAAGGGTACTAGACCGCCAACAAGATAGGTAGCCAATGCCTGACGAGGTGAGGTTCCTTGCGATATAAACCTGAGCTTCCTTCGTAATAGCTAACCGTGACGGAACATGGTGAAATTTTAGTTGATTCGATTTTGACATAGCCATTTCTTGAAAACCATTTTAGCGGGGTACAAACTCATGGGAGTTTGTAACTTAATTTGTTGTAACATACTTTTGCTACTGCTAGTGTGGATACCGTTGGCTGGATGGTTGATCAATCCTTCTATCTTTCGCACTGGTGGAGCGCTTATGTATTTTCTTAATTATTTCCCACATAATTTAATTGTGTTTCAATTTGTAATTTAAGAAACCGCTTCTATGTATCGAATGATGTTTGAATATTGGCGCTCATTTGTTGACCACTTAGTGTTGGAGGAGGCCAATGAATGGCGCTGTGAATGGATCTGTTCGAACTATATTTTGAGAACGAAGTTTCTATGAGCGGGACTCTCAAGCTTCATTACGTTCAACCCGCTCATTTAGAATCAGTCAGTAACCCGCACCCAGCATCGAAAGATGTCTTTGACTCACGCGCTCCGCACCAAACGGAAGTTTGAGTTATTCAACTCCTCGTTTCTTTCTGTGTAATTCTATAAGTTCCTTTGGCCACATTCTCAAGTCAGTATAAGTGAAGTGTATCGGAAGAAAACGACAAATTCAAGAAAGTCACCGGCCGGTCGAAAATTACCTACCCACCAGCACGTGCCAGGAACCACGCCTGTCTACAGCTGAATCCTCACGAGGTGGAACTCAGGTCAGTGCCGATTTTCTTACGTTTTCATACATAGAAGCGGTCACTTGTGTATTTTCTTTTCTATTACAACCAAACGCCAGGTCATAGGTTCTTAACGCTTTGTGTGCAAAACACCAATTTGGTAGGATTATTTACACGTCCTACCACAATTTATGGTCCTTACGAGTCGGATAGGCCAGTAAATAACATATTCACGTAATTATTGGTGAATAATATTTCTTTCCTATTCATTTAATTAAAAGATTCACGTAATTTTGGTGAATTCTTTCCGCCATCTTAGTTTCATTACTTTCTTTCGCTAACAGATTTACGTAAATTATTTGGTAAATTCTGCATTTAAAACGCTAAATCTACGTAATAATTGGTAGATATTTATAATAGTTGGTGATTTACGTATTAATTGGTAAATAATCATCATTCTATTCACATACGCGTAACTTGTAGGTAGGTACCTATCTAGGTACGTAAGTACATAGTTACATTCTCGCTCCGCTGTGCTACTTGCGCTATTATATAATAAGCCGTAGTACAATTTTCAATAAAAAGTAGGTATATCTAAACTGTCTGTGTTGAATTACTATTATATTATAGTAGGTACCTTACAGATAATCTTCTTGTTATATTTCAATAGGTAGGTCCTACCTATCGTTAATTTGCAAACATGTCGTCAGATCTCGAGACGAAGCTTATTCTGTTGAATCAAAAAAAGGAATTATTGTTTGCACGCATTAATCGTTGGTATAAATCGTCGAAATCAGTTGTGTGTTTTGACATAACGACGCGAGCGAATGAAGATTTTCTGGCTGAGACCGAGACCATCGATGACGTTCGCGATAAATTCGAGTCGATTGTGGATCAAATAAATAGCTTAAATTTATCATTAGAACCCCCTGTGGAGCCCGACTACTCTTGCCTTGACTCATTCGATGAATTGTATTCGAGAATAAAACGCATTAGAAATAAATTATCTACGCTCAAGGTCAAGGAGGTCGCATCACACGGGCCGAGTAATTCAAGCGCGTCTGTAGTGAAATTGGAAATGCTTGTTATTCCGAGTTTTGACGGACGCCCTGAAAACTGGAATACATTTTATCAGTCCTTTAAGGCCAATATTCATTCGAACACACAATTGTCTGATTCGCAACGTGTGCAATACCTATTCTCAAAATTAACCAAAGACGCATTAAAGTTCACTTCCGGTATTGTTCCGTCAAGTGAGACCTACAGTATAGTGTGGGACGCCTTGGTCAAGAAATACCAAGATAAACGCTCATTAGGTTCATATTATCTTAATAATATATTAGACTTAAAGAATTGTTCACCTAGTGTGAACTCACTTGATTCATTTATAGGTATATATTCCTCATCTATCGCCGCGCTTAAAGAGTTAGGTATAAATGATTTAACGGACTTCGTGTTTCTACAATGTGCCTTGAGGAAAATGGACACGCTAACCATCCAAGCCTTCGAACTTTCTGTTCGAGGTGTCGATATCCCTACGACACAACAGCTGATCGACTTTGTACAAGATTATGCTAAGATGATTGAACGGTCAAACCCGCGGTCTTCGTCATATGCGAAGTCGTCCACTGCTGGGACGCCACAGTCTAGTGATAGGCGTGTACAGCGTAATTCTAAGTCGTTTGTTGTCAGTGTGCCGATTAATAATAAGTCGAATGCGCCCGCCGCAGTAGACGCGTCATGTTGTTTATGTGGCGGCCGCGACCACCGACACCTGTATAACTGCGCTCAGTTTAAAAATATGCAAAATGCAAAGGCTAGATATGAGTTTATTAAATCTAAGCGTGGTTGCGTGAATTGTCTAAGCACATTACATAATCTCCCGCAATGTAAAAGTACGTCAGTTTGTTTCTGTCAGAAAAAACATCATAAATTATTGCATTTTGAGAATAATATTAATAATTCGCACTCGCATGCGACGACTGTTGCCGCATCCCCGCCGCCCCAGTGCGACCTTGACGGTCCCACTCCTGAGTCATCGCTCGCTTCAAGCACTGTGCATTCGTATGCCTCTAGCCATAAGGGTGATATTCTCTTGGCAACCGCTCAGGTGTATGCTCGCCCTAAAGGTAGCACTGGAAATAAATCTGTAGTCAGATGTCTAATTGATAATGGCTCACAGAATAACTTAATAACATTGTCCTGTTGTCGTTTATTAAATTTACCAATAATACCAATGAGTAATTCTGTTGTCAAAGGTGTTGGCTCCATTTCGCACACGATAATAGGCTATGTGTATTTGGACATTGAATCTCGTATTTATGCAGATCATAAGTATACTATACATGCGTTAGTTATGAATAGCCTTACGGATCAATTGCCCTCGCAATTAATTAAGTGTGATCGCGAGTTAAATCTTCGCGATTTACCGCTTGCTGACTTAAGCTGGAACATTCCAGGAAACATTGATATAGTATTAGGTGCACAGCTCTTCCCGTATATTTACTTAGGAAATAGAGTCGAGTGTGGTCCCAGTGCCCCTTGTGTACTATCAACCGCGTTTGGGTATGTACTTATGGGTGATTACCCACGTAAAGTTGTTGTGCCTACAACCGCATCCTTTTCTGCGCTAGCACTAAATGATTTAGTGCAAAAACCATGGGAACTTGAGGAAGTTCCTGTGAAGCGCCTATTGTCTCCAGAAGAAACCGAGTGCGAGAACATTTTCACATCTACTGTGACTCGCGATGACGTGGGTCGTTATACGGCTGCGCTGCCGTTTTGCAAGGATCCCTCTGAACTAGGGAACTCGCGCGGCGTCGCTCACCCCCGGTTTTTGTCGCTCGAGCGTAAACTTCGTCAATCACCAACCGTACGCGAAAATTACAATAAGGTTATTCGGGATTGTTTGGATAACGGTTGTCTTGGTCTCGTTGATGACTCTAATTTGTCTATGGATGGTTATTATATACCACATCGCGCAGTGGTTCGACATGACGAACCGATGTCACGTATTGTGTTAGACGCGAGCGCTAAAACCCACACTTGTCTTTCGCTCAATAATATTTTACATATTGGTCCCAATTTACAGGCAGACCTGTTTTTATTATTATTAAATTTTAGGTTATGTCCCATCGCAATGAACGCTGACATAAATACTCACCGCAAATCGCTTGTGTTTGATGTTGGCAGTCATGTCGCTCACGCTTTTCCGCTCTCGTTCAAGAATTAAAATTGCTTGACACATTAAAAATTCCGCGATATATAGGTGTCGAAGTTGATTGCGAACTACGTCTTGTCGCATTTTGTGATGCCAGCCTGAATGGCATGGGATGTGTTATTTATGCACATTGTACCTACCCATCTGTCATTCAAACTCGCATTTTGTGTGCGAAATCAAAGGTCACTCCGACAAAGATTACTACGCTTGCTCGCTTAGAGTTATGTGCTATTTTGCTTATGTCAAAGTTAATAAGAACTGTACGTGATTCTTATGCATTACGCATTCCCGTTACTGACATTTACGCCTTTTCTGATTCCACGATTGTCTTATCATGGGTTCACTCGTCACCACATCGGTGGTCGATTTTTGTTAGCAACCGGGTCGCTCAGTGTCAAGAAAACTTGAACGCTAAACATTTTTATCACGTCGCCGGAGCCATTAACCCGAGTGATTGTCTATCACGCGGCATGCTCCCCTCGCAACTTTTGACTTATGATTTGTGGTGGAACGGTCCAGCATGGATCCGCGGCCCCCCTGATGAATGGCCTATTAAATCATTCTCTCCCGCCAACTGTTCTGACTTACCTGAGCATGAGGCAAATGTGTTGAGTGTGACAACGGGACACACAGAGTCGCCATTGTTATGTACATTAGCACAACGTGTTTCTTCTTGGCAGAAACTACTACGTATCATTACATACGTTTTAAAATTCGCACGATTTAAATTTAAGATCGAACCTCATTCTGTATCAGGATTACATCCTGTCCTTCTCCCTAAACGCGATCACGTTGTTGATCTAATAATCCAGCATTTTCACGTTGTCAATGGTCATACTGGACCTGGACTCCTCATGTCTATCATAATATCGCTGTAAGCAAGTTGTATCCTATCCCAACGCAATAACTTACAACGCTAAATAGAATCTTAAACTTTAATTTTTAACTCAAACTTTAAACATACTTTAGATAGAATATTGTTAGTCTAAGTTGTTATTTTCGCTATGTGTATTATTATGTTATACAAATTCACTATGGGCTCTAAACAGCCAGTGTTCGCTTGTTTGTTTCGTAACGTCTTGCGACGTTCCAAAGCCGGGTGCATGGTGGAGCGCTTATGTATTTTCTTAATTATTTCCCACATAATTTAATTGTGTTTCAATTTGTAATTTAAGAAACCGCTTCTATGTATCGAATGATGTTTGAATATTGGCGCTCATTTGTTGACCACTTAGTGTTGGAGGAGGCCAATGAATGGCGCTGTGAATGGATCTGTTCGAACTATATTTTGAGAACGAAGTTTCTATGAGCGGGACTCTCAAGCTTCATTACGTTCAACCCGCTCATTTAGAATCAGTCAGTAACCCGCACCCAGCATCGAAAGATGTCTTTGACTCACGCGCTCCGCACCAAACGGAAGTTTGAGTTATTCAACTCCTCGTTTCTTTCTGTGTAATTCTATAAGTTCCTTTGGCCACATTCTCAAGTCAGTATAAGTGAAGTGTATCGGAAGAAAACGACAAATTCAAGAAAGTCACCGGCCGGTCGAAAATTACCTACCCACCAGCACGTGCCAGGAACCACGCCTGTCTACAGCTGAATCCTCACGAGGTGGAACTCAGGTCAGTGCCGATTTTCTTACGTTTTCATACATAGAAGCGGTCACTTGTGTATTTTCTTTTCTATTACAACCAAACGCCAGGTCATAGGTTCTTAACGCTTTGTGTGCAAACACACCACTTTGGCAGGACTATTTACACGTCCCACCACGCACTACCACCACGCCACAAAGGCTATTATAATATGAACCTGTC
Source organism: Eilema sororculum (assembly GCA_914829495.1). Taxonomy (NCBI): domain Eukaryota; kingdom Metazoa; phylum Arthropoda; class Insecta; order Lepidoptera; family Erebidae; genus Eilema; species Eilema sororculum. Next base: position 4,450,928 of record OU618545.1, on the reverse strand, counting down.
GTATCTTTCCCAGTTTTGCGGTGGTAGCGTCAGGCTGTGCGTCGTGTCCGAAGCTAACATGCCTGGCCCCGGGCTGCGGCGCGTCGTTCTGCTACCACTGCAAGGCGGCGTGGCACCCCACGCAGACGTGTGACGCGGCCCGCCGATCGCGTCAACCCGTACCGCCGCGCGCGCAGCAGCCCTCACATCCCGACCTGGACCACGGTATGTATCTCTACTACTATAAATAAAGTAAAGCCAACGAAACGAGGGAATAAAGGTAAACAGCGACCATTACTACGTTACGTTGCGATAACTAGCGATTATTTTCTCTGTCCTTGTCACACATATCACACGTATGCGACAATGGCCTAGCGACAGCTCTCGTTGCGTTTTAAGTAGTACAGGAAAGCTGTCTGCACAGCGGTTCTAAACTGTCAGATCCGCCATCTTATGAACAATTTTATTCCAGTCTGGAACGAGCTTGAAGTGATACGTAATCATAACATAACATAACATAAACTCACACCTGTATTCCCCGAAGGGGTAGGCAGAGGTGCTAGCACCCACATTTCGCCAGTTTATGTTTAGGTCCCAATGTAATAGGTGGCGAGCCTATTGCCATTAACCGGGCACTAATAAACCTGCGATAAATACACACATAACTTCGAAAAGCATCGAAAAGTCATTGGTGTGTGCCATGGTAAACATGGGTTCGAACCCGAGACCTCGTCTCAGCAGTCCATTACCCATACCACTAGGCTACCGCAGATGTCGCACCGCAGATACGTAATCATTTTCAAATAAAAAAGTTTGGAACCGCTGAAACATTGTTTACCATTTTTCTCTAGCTTTGTTGGCTTTACTTTAGATGGGATAACTGCCGTAAGCTGCCAACGTGGTAGGGTCCTTGGGGACAGTTCACAGATGAGATTCTGACACAGTCTTCTCTATCGGCTTTTGAGAGTCTGATAGCAGTCAGCTACTGAGAAACAAGATAAAGAGACATCTCCTGATTAGTTTATCTGGAGGTGTCTTCTAAGAGACAAGAGCGCACTTCGGGGGTTAAGGTGCAAGCTTTGGATGTAACCGAGATTGGCGCTTGGATGATGGTGCAAATACCACAAGCTGTCCGTTCTAGCATATCACCAAACTAAAGCAGTGCACAATCTTTCCGTGCTCCGTGTTTAGTCTCTAGACTCCACTGTAGGTGGAGACCACGAGTTGACAGAAGGAAAGTGGAGGGACGATCTAAAAGTTAGCTAGAATAGATTACATTATTTTTATCGTGCGATAAAATGGATACCGCCCCCACGGAGCCGGTGGAGGTGGTTGGTTATGTCGGACTCGAACCGACTAAAACGCACGCCGTCTTGGGTCCTTGATTGCCTGAGGTGAGATTGCCAAAAGCATATCTCTCGCACCCCGGCAGACTCTCGCACCCCGGCAGACAGCTAGAATAGACTACATGCAGAAGGCTGAGTCGCGTGCTATAGCGCGTATTAATAGGAGCTAATGTCCAGTAGTGGACTGCAATAGTCTAATTAATTGATTTACCTATTTTTAGCCGGCCCTTAAGGTTTTAAAATTTCATTTAATTTGTAATAAAGATTCCAGATCTACATATATTAGATTGCAGATTCTACCTCCTGTATACTCGATTTTTCTTTACTCACTTCGCTATATAACAACCCCATTCCTGTGACACTTGGCACGCTGTCACCATCAACCTCTGTGGCGTGGTGGTATTGAAAGCGACTGCCACGCAGGAGGCGTGGGTTCGGTCCCCGCTTAGTGCAAATACTTGTATGCATGAATATGGGTATTTGCATTGGTCTGGGTGTTTCTATGTATACCTTTCAAACCACATTATGTATTCGTAGCATTACAATATCTATAACTCGTATGTGTCCTCTATTGCAGGTGACGTGAAGCCGTGTCCGCGGTGCTCGGTGCTGATCGTGAAGGTGGAGGACGGCTCGTGCAACCACATGGTGTGTTGTGTGTGCGGCGCCGAGTTCTGCTGGCTCTGTATGAAGGAGGTGTCAGACTTACATTACTTGAGGTAAGGATTTAAGAGGTACTTTTGATATAATATGTATTCGGATGGTCCTGACGAGGGAACTGGGCAAGGTTAAAACTGATAATCGATAGCTATTGATCTAGATTTTCAATAATGAAAGGCTAGGTTAAGAATAGTCGCTACCACTAAGAGTATATTGAAACAAAGGTGGGCACAGAAGCGAAAAGTATGCTAGGTAGCTAATGTAAAGGCGTGGTGTGGATTTATAGACTAGCTAGTTTAATTTTTTTTAATGGATAGAAAATCTACAGTACGCTCTGAATTAGTGTGGTTGATTGCCACAGGTGACCATTCTTTACACCCTTGATTGTTCCTTTGGCAAGTAGACCATTAAGTCGGTTATGAGCTTGTTTGCAACCTTAAAAAAACGTTCGACATTTAATCTCTCAACTATTCTTTTCCAGCCCGAGCGGTTGCACATTCTGGGGCAAGAAACCATGGTCACGCAAGAAGAAACTTCTATGGCAGCTGGGCACGCTGGCAGGCGCCCCCCTAGGCATCGCTGTAGTAGCGGGCGTGGCTCTACCGGCGCTACTAGTGGGGCTGCCGCTGTGGGCGGGGAGACGCGCCCACCGGCGGCTGAGACGGGCCCCGGCTCCACGACGAAGAGCCGCTGTCGCAGCGGCTGTAGCGGCGGCTCTCCTAGTGTCTCCGCTAGTAGCGGGGTTGGCTGTCGGCATCGGTGTGCCCATCCTGCTGTTCTACGTGTACGGCGTAGTGCCCGTGTCGCTGTGTCGAGCAGGAGGCTGTGCCGGGGCTTCCCCGCCGACTGCGCAGCCGCACTTCGACGATGAGCGTGACCACGCGCCGGATATGGATGCTGCGTCGCGGCGGTTGGAGCCTAGTATAGGTACGTTTCACTTTTTTAGTAACATGAAATCAAACATGTTTTGATTGTTCATGTTTTTGTGTTCGTGTATCTTCCAGCAAACTGGGTAAACAAACGTTAACTTTCGCACATATGAACTGGCCAATCAAAACTAACCAATGACGCGAGCGCTTTGACGTACATTGTGGAATGCTTATTTCCAACAGTCAACAGGCTAATTGATTAAAACTTTAATTGATGGAATAAGTGTGCCTCCGGCGCCACACCCCGCACTTACCACCACAGAGACGCGCTTTTTCAGCAGTCCGAGTACATTATCATGAAGTTTGCTGATCACTGTATTATTCCTGAATTATGGCTGTGTTTCTGCAGGTGACGCATCATTGTCGGCTGGTTCCGCGCACGCGGAGGTCCGCGCGCCGTCGCTGGCGGCGCTGGCGGGGTCGCTGGGGGGGCAGTCGGCGCCGTCGCCGGCCGCCACGCGCCTGGAGGTGACGGCGGACGTGGCCGCCTCCGACAGCACCAGCGCCGCCTCCTGGCCCGACGACCTGCCCTCCACCTCCACGTCGCGCTCCGCCAAACTCCGCAGCCTGTTCCTGTACGGCTCGGCCGCGCCCCCACCCGATGTAGAAGCCGGCGCCTGCGCCCTGAGCCCCGCCCCAGCCGCGCCCACCGAGCTCAGCGCCGCGTGCGAGACCCGCGAGCCCCGCCAGCCCCGGGAGCCCCGCGCGCCCAGCCCGGCGGGCGCGGCCGGCGACGGCTCGTAACGAACGCTCGGCCGCGCGCCCGCCGAGCCCCGCCCCTGACGCAGCACTGTCCCCTCGTTCGTCATCGAATCGCGTGTTCGCTCCCCGGGCCGACGGGACCGACGACCGACAGCTCCTAGAGTGAATGTAAAGAAAACGACGCCGCCGTTCGTTCCCCCGTTCGCCCCGAGCGATCGGTTCGCGGCGAACCTGTCCGCGTTGTCCCGCGATATATTTTCGAGTTGATTTACTGTATGTGAGTGTTTGCCCCGGCGGCTCGCTCGCCCGAGCCGCCTCGTCCGTCCCGTCGCGAGGCCTCACACCTTTGATTTTACGATTTGTGCCAATCGCGTGTGATTATCTAGTACTCTGAAGCGACTCTGTGATTTAATTATTTGATAAATGTAGTAATTTTCGAAGTAACGACCGATGTCCGCGTGGGCGGCCCTGGGAGGCACGCCTAGATATACGATATACAAGATAGATGCTTCGCGCTTTCAGAGCAGTGTTACTCTATCCAATATTTGTGATACTTTGAATAATAATTACTATTAATGATCTAAATTATTTAATTTTTCACGTTTGTAGGCAAAAAGTAAACTTAAGAATTATGTTATGTGAATCTATATAATGTAAACTATAAATAAAAAATGTGATTTAACTTTATTTGGTTTTCTTCATTCTTCCAGTAATAATCAACAATACGATCTTCTATATTCAGTGCATCCTAAGATCTATAATAGTATGTCATCATTCATAATTATGCACTTTGTGAATCACTAGGAGACAAATTATTTTTTATTAGATATATTATGAGTAGCCTAGTACCTCCTCAGAACAGCTTCATGCTAACAAGAGCTTGTCCAGTAGACAGAAGTCATAGGAATTTCCTTATATTTTATTCATTGATCATTGCTACATTGACATACCTAATGTTATGCATACCATCATACGGCACGCGCATAACTGTTGCTTTTGCGTCTAAACATGCAGCAAACGAATAATGTAGTTACCTCTAAGCTACCATATTGCTAAGAAGAGTGAACCAAGCGAGTTGAAATTCTCTGTATAGTAGACTAATAATTGCATCGTTAAGTATGTACGCCATAACAATCACATGTGATACCCACATTTAGGAAGTTCCACTTTGTGGTGGCGGGCGGTAATCTTGTACTAAGTTTCACACAACATAGCTAATAACACTCAACTAATTCACCTTTCACAAAAAACTAAATCAAAATCGGTTCATCCGTTAGGAAGCTACGATGCCATGCCACAGACAGATAGACGGATACACGCGCGCGCGCACACACACTCAGACTTTCAGATTGCGTCGGGGGTAAAAAAGAAGAGCAGAACTGAAATAAAATGGGTTTTAAGAAGTTTACTAATAATTTCAGTTTCTGTGATACAGCGGGCGATGGAAGCAAAAAAAACTCATAAAAATGCCATCAAATAATTTATTGTCATACTTATTTTAATGTACGATCGATATATATCTAAAACAATTCTAGTTTCTTTGATAGCTACTTGTTTTATATATACATATATGTATTGAATAGTTTCTTTTTTAATATATTTATTATCATTATTCTTAAGCAAAGCAAACTGTTCCTTACATCAGTCGTGCGGTAACTCTAGCCTGAATAAGACTAGCGGTACCCCACTACTGTAATATAGAAGTTTGGAGGAATTAGCACAGTAAATTGCAATAAGAATATTATATCGGCAGTATACAGCATTATACAGGGTATACAGCAGCTGTATGTAACAGTAGAATACACGGTACACAAGTTTACAGGTTACATAACGGTGTACAAGATTCAGTCAGCGTCATAAATATCTTGACGACGAACTCTCAAAATGATCTTAAAATTCTCATATTAAAGGCAAATCCACGGAGGACAGAATATGATTAAGTAACGGAGATGCCCCATTGATATTTCTCCTAATAAAAACGCGCGCCGAATGCGGGTGTGAATAGAGACGCGCGTGGTGACAAAAGTCGAAGGACGTCATAGGTTAACGTTCCTACCGAATGAGTCCATTTGACGTTTGGATGGCACGCGACTCGATTGCCTTGCAACAACTCCGCTATCATTTCCTTCTCCATGGGCAAATCAAACTGTTTTATTGAATTAAATAGTATTATTGTCCAAACTAAAGATGTGTACCAAATATCAGAACAAACCTAAATTAAGATCATTTTGACTACTCTGTACGTCAACATCTTTCTGATGCTGACTGTACATAGCAGTGTACGGGGTACACAACAGTATATATAATCCCTATTGGATATTTTTATTTACTGGTTATCTTTACGGAATGTTAACAATTTTCACAAATGCCTTAGTCCTTTGCCTCACTAGGTCGCCAAACTTAGTTAAATGTAGGGTACCTATACCACTTAGCGACAGTTTGGCAACAGTACTCCATATTAACTGCTTGGATACGTAGACGGTAAAGTCGCTTTGGCTTCCTAGTGAGCCAAAGGACTTAGGTGTAATTACATTCAACTAAACAAAGTTCTCACATATTATTCAATGAACATCGAGTAAAATGTAGTAACGCGGTTTAGTACGCTTTAGTCATACAACTTAACATCCATACTCATACAAATTATATGATATTATTATATATTAAAATTGGCAAAGCTAAAAGCGCTTTTATTTGGATAAGAGCTTCCGAGAATCTTAGTCCTAACTGCAATGTTCTTTTAGATAAGTATTTGTACAACTGAAATATATTATTTGTATTAAAATCCGCACTGACATGTTTTACGCGGTGTAACGTAAAATTTTACGAAGCGATTATTCGTGTCCTCACAGTATGGGTACACGAAATGCCAAAGAGCCGCCTCGTACCTATACTCTATTTGTTTAGGTATTTAAAAAAAGGTAAACAAATCGTAAAAAGGGTTCTTCTATAGGGGCATTTTTCGTTCCGAAATAAAGAAACCAAAATAAAATCATTTTAGAACTTAAAATCCATTTCTATCTTATATTTTTCTATATTTAACTACTCGGTTTAATTTTAAGTTGCAATTATTATTTCCTAAGCTGAAAAACTATAAAAACTATATTATTTAGAATGATTTTAAAAACTATTGCACTGTGCCTACCATAAAGAAACTAAAAAGACAGATATTCAAAACAGTTTTTTCCAGATCGCGCCATACGTGCCTGTCAAAGTCAATTCGCAGTTTGTAATTTGTATTTATTGTTATTATTCGGTACCTACCATAAAGAGCTGCGAAGAGCATGTACTGAAAGAAGTGGAGAAGATGTTATCCCTAGATAAGATAATTGACGACACCGATCACTTTGTAATTAGTGTTGGTGATAGTTCTTCGGACTCAGACTAAAATTTTATTCAGTGATTGAATTTGAAATCACTTTGATTGTTTTGTGAATGTGTCGAACGTGTCAGTTTATTATTATAAATTTAAATTTTTTTAATAAGGTAAATATAGTCTTTATGTTGCCCTTAATCATGCACAAAAATACTATTGTCATTGACGGTTGACTATCTCTGAAATCCACCATTTTTCTTGTTTACCTTTTTTTAAGTACCTAAACAAATGGAGTTATAGATTTTCAGTACACTGCGTAACGTTCGTTGCGAATGTTACATCACACCGCATCAGCCAGTATGCACCATAAAAAAGAACAATAACATGCCTAAACAAGGTCAAAATCTTAATATTAATTTGGATTCCCAATACTGTTTAGTTCGCAACTATACATTTTAACAGCAACAATTTTGTAGTTGATACCACAGAGAGAAGACTAAGGGCCGGTTCGACCAAACGCCAGTAAAGTTTATACCTAGAATAAACAGCTAATTGTGTGATATTGCTCCCAATTCTGTTGTTACATCTCTAAACTTAAATTTCTCTAAAATAATCTAATTGCATCTGTTTCTTTCATGATCAGATAAAAAAGGACAGATGATTTTATTTAAGTTAAGACCTGTCAAATTAAGACAGCGCCTTGTTGGTGCGTAGTAAGTTAGTCGCATGTTCATAGATGTCGACTAAAATTGAAGGGGACCGTCAAGGCGCCGACTTAAATTGACACCGGGGTGCGAGGGATATGTCGATGACAACCTCACCTCCGGCCTAGCATCACGACCCACAGTCGGCGTGCGGTTTTAGTCGGTTCGAGTCCGACATAACCTCCCCTTCCGGCTCCGGTAGGGGAGGTAACCGCAGAGATTTCCGCACGAAAAAAAAATATTTTTTAGAGAATTTTAAGTTTAGAGATGTAACAAGATAATTAGCAGCATTGGCTGTTTATTCTAGGAATAAACTTTACTCGCGTTTGGGCGAATGTATCATAAGAAAAGTAAGAAAGAATTCAAGTATACCTCGAACCAAACTTAGTGGAGGCTCTGAAGTTTGTACGGATGCGGATTCAGGCCAATCGGCGTTGATTGGCTCTCTTTTCTCAATCGCCATTGGTCTGAACACACACTGGTACGAACTTCCGAGCCGCCATTAAGTTTGGTTCGAGATATACAGAAGGCTCATTGCATTTATATCTAAGAAAGCCGATATAGCGTATAAGACAAGAACTTATAGGCATCTATATTAGTAGCAAAATAAAAGCAAACATCTTTTGAAAGTTATATACAATCTACTACGGTACAAATATTTAACTTTAATATAGGTAATGTCTTATTATAATATATTACCATCCTTAGTCCTTACTATTGGTTATTTCTAGTGTCGAACAAATTCTGAATCAAATCAAATATTATAGACAGTACCTACCAAAAAAACAAGTTGAAATCAATTGGTGTAAATGATCACGTGTCTATAAAATTGCCGCGTATTGCAATCACAACGATTTTTTTCGAAAGGGTGGCCACACACACAGCATTTACTGCGCACGCAGCAAATTACCAAGAAAAATATACTTCTTGAAACTCTTTTCATTATGTTGTCATTATGTGTCAAGAACTCAAGAAGCATTTGCTATTGTTCAAGCATATATAGTGATTTCTTTATTAAAATTAAATATTTACATAAATGTCTTTTAATTGCGCACACCTCACATCTGCATCAAGGACGTGCGTTATCCTCGACTGACACTCTCTTTCTGATGGAATATGCCAAATCAAAAGTATGGTCGCTAGCATCCTAATTGTGTGGTTAAATGGGCCTGCCACACGCTCACGTTTTATCACAATTTTGGCTGCGCAAGTCGAATTGTATACGGAATACTACGTGTGGTAGGCCCATTAATGGTAGACTCTGACCAGCGAAAGATGGTGCCAAATTTTTGCGCCTTCTTTCGTTGGCACGAGTCTATATGCCAAATCAAAAGGAGGTTCGTCAGCATCCGAGTTGTGTGGTCAAACTCTTTATCTATCTCACTCGCTCTCATTGTTCTGAGATAGCGCTACAGTCTGTTGTGACTTTAGTGGTAGGACGACTCAGATGTTAACAGTCGTAATAGGGCTTACGTAGATGATCGTGTGCCTGCGTTACCTGGAACTTATGTTACATTTAACGAAATCGCCACCATTAACAAATACAATTTACTAATATTTTGAACCATACATTTTCATTTTTCAGCTATTTAACAAATTTAGCGGTTTTACGCCATTTATTATACCGAACAAGTACGAAATATTATAAACAAATGCTTAACATTACGGACATACATTTTTTAGTTCTTTAATATTTATAAGTATATATTTTTAATCAATGTTTATTTACATTTAATTTGTATTTTTTATAAAAAAGAAACGAAATATAATTCGGCATAATAATAAAAAAGTTTACATTTACTTACATTATGTACATTTTTTTTTGTTTTAGGCCAATTCAACTCTATACAAACCCAATCAAATAACAAATCCCCGCAACATTTAATAGTAAACCTTATATTTTAAACAACAAATATTTACATTATTGTATTTTTTATAGATAATATTAAAGAATTGACAATAAAAGTGAAACTTACATAAACTTTCTCTAGAGATTAGCTAAACATGGCGTAATCTAAATTTGCGTATCTATACACCACATACGTAGCTAGAGAGAAGAATTAAGAAAAGAAAGTGTAACAATCATCATCACCTTTTAGTCCCGGCCGCATCCGAGGCCCTCACTTCGGAGTCTGCTAAATATAACAATACTAGCTTTTGCCCGCGGCTCCACCCGCGTGGATGTCGGTTATCGCGACCAAACATAGCCTATGTGCTTTCTCAAGGTGTACTCTACCCTTATACCAAATTTCATCAAAATCGGTTCAGTGGTTTAGGCGTGAAGCATAACATACAGACAGACAGACAGACGGACAGAGTTACTTCCGCATTTATAATATTAGTATGGATAGTATGTCTTATATTTATTTTCTGCCTCCATAGACAAGTGATGGCATTGACACATTTTTGATGTTGATGACAGTCAGCCAAAACGTCAACATACTATTGCCACATGTCTAAGGAAGCTGAACCATTATTGTCCCATATCTTGCTATGTCAACTCATACGCTAAGGGCTAATTCTCACTGAAAGAGCAACGACCGGTAGAGGTTTTTTGAGGCAAAATATTACAAACCATTTTGGATCTTATATACAGGAGATAAAGCTCATAGTCATTTGAAGGCAGAGGCTGGCCAGCGAGGCGCCCTGTGGCGTTGCAACGCTGCCCGAACCTTCTCGCAACTACAGAAGTAACAAACGACCGCTGTCGACAGCTGCTCTCTCAATAGGTACTGACCCTAAATGCAAAATTTTGTATGTATGACTTCCGCCCTTTTAACACGGAAGTCAATGAATAAAAATCTTACAAATATACCTATGAGACTTCAACCAGTTCCAAAGAATATAAACACATAAAAAATACAAAACAATACATGTGCGAATAAATAAACGAACTCTTATAAATAACAACAAATTAATGATAAAGTAATATAATTAAATTTTGGCTTCGAATCTTTTGAACTTTAAAATTACAAGCAACAATAGAAATATTGAAATTGCCAACAACAAAAAATAATAATTCAATTAAATCTTTAGACTGATCACTTTTTTATGTTGGTAATAGTAATTTTTGATATATTCTATTCTAAACACCAATCGGATTTCACCAGTTGGTGAAAATAATTACGTTCAAATTTTAAACTACGTTCTCGAATTAGTTCATTCCTATCATTGAGGAAAGGCCTCTTAGGCCTCTTTTTAACCGACTTGAAAAATAGAAGGTTCTTATACTCCACGAAATAGAACGTTCAGTGACTACTACGTCATGTGTGAACTGATTTTAAAAAAATACTCATGGTCAGGTCATTGCAATCATAGATGAGGTACAGCGAAGAGTTCATATAACACGATTCCTATCGGCTTCCCGTACTTATTATTAGCCTTGTATTTTGTTCTTTATTAGCAAGACATTTTAGATATTAATTCAGTATTACTCATATATAAAAGAACGCTAGTATAAATGCGACGGTTTCTACAAAACCTCTGAAACGATGGTGTTTATGAACTTTAAAGAGTAATTTTAATAAACAATTTCATCCGAAATATACGGACTAACTCGCGCTCGAAACTTCGTATTTCTCTTCACAGGTCGGATTTCACTAATGCAAATGACTATGCTCAAGTTCAAACAATTTTCACAGTATTAGACGTTTCAAAGTAATCAAAAATGCAAGACTTTGGCTTCGATCACATGTCTAATGTTCAATGTCCTGCACGTTTCTAAAGTAAAGCCAACGAAGCGAGAGAAAAAAGGTAAACAAAGTTTCAGCGGTTCCAAACATTTTTATTTGAAAGTTATTACGTATCACTTCAAGCGCATTCCATACAGGAATGAAATTGCTCATGAGATAGCGGATCTGACAGTTTAGAACCGCTGCGCTGACAGCTTTCCTGTACTACGAAACACGCAACGACGTAATCCTGCAATAAAAATACACTTGTACATTTATTTCGTAATGATAAAAAAAAATATGCGAACTGATTTAGAGTTTACCCGCCATCCTGGTATCAGAATGGCGGCTCACTTTAGTATTGCGATTCTAAGGTATTGAACGAGGTACAATTAAATTCAATATAAGTACTAAATAGTACATTTTAGGTACATTTATTTAAGATAGTTTTCATCCAACTTAAAAAAGTACACCCGCGGTTCTGATAGACACAGTAATGGTCGCTTTGCTTACCTTTTTTCTCTCGTCTCGTTGGCTTTACTTTACATAGGCAGTTTCTATGCATATAAACACAACGTTATACCGCAAAAATCGTATTAGTTTTGCAAATACAGAAAAACGTGCAGGGTAAACCAGTAATTAATCGTCCATATCAATTACTCTGCTGCTCTTCCAATACGCTGTATTATAGTTAACGTGGTGATTATTAATTACATATTAATTAGTTCTACTCGCTACGCTTGAGCAAAACAATGAGCCGGCCGGGGCTCATGGTCGGCGGATCGTTGAACTAAACCAAACCCGGTATACGGTTAAACCAGTAAGGAAGTACGGCCTAACTTCTCCCAGAGAACAAGCCTTCAAATGAATGTGGCTATTTACTGATAGTCAATCAATGCGAATTATACAGGGTGATTTTATAGTCGTTTCGGTTAAAAAGAATTTAGGCACAGTGTCGATAGGAAAAACATATCGAAGTATTAATTTGGGAAAAAAAATCATTTTTTTTAAAACCCCCATACATTTTTCCTTTCACCTGAACATTATAAAAAAAAACTATCGCCAAATTAATACTCCCAAATGATTTTGCTACCGAAACTGTGGCCAAATTCTTTTTATCCATAACGACTATAAAATCACCTTGTATAATGTTGAATATTTTCCTAGCATTTTGGAACACTAGAAGCAGATATTGAGCTTGGAAATCCCGCGGAAGAGAAAGTCTCTAGATATTAAATTGTTCCTTCTTCTTTTCTTCTTCCTACAGTCCCGGGTCCTTTAAGCGGGGCGTGAAAAGGCATCTAATGAGGCCGTCAAGCTGAGTGCCACCACTGTTAACATGGTAAATGTTTACGATGGTGACCCTCTTTCCGAGACTTTGCCTTTAGCTTAACATCAGGCGAGGTGAAGTCAAATTGACGTGTCCTATATAAAAAAAAAAAAAAAAAAAAAAAAAAAAGTTTAAACATGAAACCAGAAATAGGCTTATATAATTTTGAATATAGTGAAATTCTTTCAGATTTTTTAAGATCATAAGAATCGTCAGGTGTTATGTAATGTCACATAATGGGCAGATTGGCAGGGGCAGGGAACTATCAGCGCACTTTTGCCCAATCACGTACAGTCGATCCCTTGAGGTCAATGTTGTTCGTGATGCGGTCAAAAACGCTTTGACAGCTTCTAAAACTATCCTAAAACGAACCATTTCGTTACTCTCAAGTTAATAGCACAACACTACGCGTAAATATAAAACATCGCAAAACAGGGTGAGTAAGAAATCAAGAGGTGAATGAAAAAAAAAATGGCCTGATAACTTTCGCCAAAAAATATCTCACGTATAAGATTTCATCACCCCCAGATTTCAAATCAACCTGAATCTACAGAACCACACTGGTTATAACCTTACCGCATACCTATCACCTCCTATGTATTAACCGAAGACCGCTAGACTCAGTGTAGTAGACCGCCTACAGTCTCATCCTAGAAGTCCAGACTAGTAAAGCTGGAAGTCGTAAGTAGTGGAGCCGTCTCTCCAAGTCGGCTCATCAGCGACTTTGGCCCTGCACAGTGGGCAGGTGTGTTCACGGTCTAACCAAGCCGAGATGCACAGTTCGCAGAAGATGTGGCTGCATCCCAGTCGTACCGGTGTCGTGTAGTCGTCGTGACAGATGGGGCACGCATCTCCTGCTGATAGTAGCTGTTCGCACGTCGGTTTTGTGCCGAGATTCTATAGAAAAATAAGACACTTACTAGACTTGTATTGGTCGTGTATTTGGAGTTTCTCTTAGCAAATTCTGAGTATCAACATACCGTCTACTACGTTTTTTATTACGTGCGGAAATCCTCTCGGATACTTCCCCCGCCGGAGCCAGAAGGGGAGGTTATGTCGGACTCGAACCAACTAAAACCGCACGCCGACTGAGGGTCGTGCTGCTACCAGAGGTCAGGTTGTCTTCGACATATTTATCCCTCGCACCCCGGCTAACCCAGGGCCATCTCATACGGTCTGGCCCTCCTGCCATGTCACTACAGCGTACATAATCTATTTAAATGCGGTTTAGTTTTCATTGGAAAAGATATGGGGTTATACACGGGTGTATAGCTTTACCTCTCTTCAACTCCCATCAGAGGATATAAAGAGAGATAAAGAATGTTCAGAGGAATCGATGGTGAATTTGAATCGCAATTAAATCGTCAGTTACCAATTATCCAATAGCCAATTCCGGTATACAGCCATATACTTGCATTTTGAGTCCGGGATCTGATTCCAACTCCAAAATGTGCTTTATTTTGACTTTTACAGGAGTAATTATTTCCCAAATCCCCAATGCTGAGAGAAAAGCCGCCTCGTCCTTGTACCAGATCAGTTCATTGCCTCAGTTTCTTAACTCTTTTTGGGGTCCCATACACAACCTATATCATACAATATAACACTCACCACACTCTGTAGTAGCGTCCACGTGGCATTCTTGAACAGCCTCAGCCTCACCAGTACCTCAATGACCTTCGCAATGACGTACACCGAGGTGAGAAACATGCCCACCATCTTCTCAGAGCCCTCGTACGACTGCATGAGGTAGAAAATCCAAGGTTGGATGGTGAGCAGAGAGCGGTACAGCTGGGACACCGCCTCCGTGAAAAGGTAGACTTTACCCTGGAAAATGGAGATGGAGAAGAACGTTAACAACTTAAACCAGTGGAAGTGGTACATCATGTTTATTCTGATAAAAGGAAATTGCACGTAAGGCCTTTCAGGGAAAGAGACAATGGACGGCCATATCTGTATGCCAATCCCTAGCGTCCATAGTCCACTCACTTCCTTTTATTAAGGATTGGTTTATCTTAACGGAGATCTTCGGCATCTTAACTAAGATACCCGCAAGCCAGTACACCTGCAGATTAAGGAACGAGGTTCATCGCAAGTTACCTTTCGGGGCTTTGATATCGGTATCAGCTCTCATAAAAGTGAACTGTCCATCCATGCATACGATCCACCTATCACGAGCTTCCTCCACTGTCATTAATTATTTCAGCCCGCCGATAAAAGTGAACCAAACCATGGCAAATAGGCTAGTGGACTCTGGACTCAAAAATACAAGCTTCAGACGCAATCGCCATCAGCATTTGGAGTTAAAAAAGACCCTCCCGAGGAGGGCCAGACCGTAAGGGATGGCCCTGGGTGCGAGGGATATGTCGAAGACAACCACATCTCCAGCATAGCACCACGACCCTCGCTCGGCGTGCGGTTTTAGTCGGTTCGAGTCCGACATAACCTCCCCTTCCGGCTCTGGCGGGGGAGGTATCCGAGGAGATTTAAGCACGAAATAAAAGGCGTTAGAAAAAGAAAAATAAGGCCGACTCACCCGTTTCTGAAACGGCAAAATAAACGCTGGCATCATAGTGACTAATATCTTGACATTCACTGTGATGATCTTCACTATAAGATCGGTGAGTACCACGAGCCACAGCAGTTCCCACACGTTCAGTTCGGTGTACCCGGGAAACATGACCACGTTCGGCAGCAGCTTCCCATGGCCGAACAGGAAATGTACTATCACAATGCAACTGGACGTGAAGATGAATTCACTGAACAGTGCCAGTATACTTCTGTTCATCTGTTTTCCATGTTCTCTGGAAGAAATTGTACAAATGAAGTATTAGGAAGGGCCATTTAATTATCTGCGCGTCTGTACATAGCGTGGTAGGGTGTTTTACGAGTTTCTTGGAAACATGCAATAACAGGAAAATGTGTCAAGTAACTCATTTTAAAGGTCAATGAATTTCTATGTCTTCTCCCAGTTGCCTGTCACACACATACACAAACAAACACGCGAGCGAGTCATCCAATAGCCTCAATAATCGAAGCGTCGTCGGTAGCTTAGTGGTTACGGTGTTGGCCTTACGATCGAGAGGTCTCGGGTTCGAATCCTGGCCATTACTACCGACGTGAACCCATCCCTAGCACAAGCAATTTAGCTTAGTTGGTTAGAGGGAATATTAGTAACTTCGGTTCTAATATGATTTTGAAAAAAAAAAATTCGTTCGAGCAAGATTCCAATTACAATTTTAGGAAATTTCATTTATGTGCAAAAAGGTGCACTGATGAGAAAAAAAATAGAAGAAGAGCAAATAAAACGTAACGATTAGCAAAAAGACAAGGTGTCTATTTTTCTTTCGTGTCATTTTTCTCGCAGCAGCTTTTGCCCGCGGCTCCGCCCGCGTGGATGTCGGTTATCGCGACCAAACATAGCCTATGTTAATCCACGGTGTCAGTTAACTCCATGCCAAATTTTATTAAAATCGCTCCAGCCGATGTGAAATAGTAACAAAAATCCATCCATCCATACATACGTACAAACTTTCGCGTTTTTAATCTACTAGCTTTTGCCCGCGGCTCCGCCCGCATGGATGTCAGTTATCGCGACCAAACATAGCCTATGTCCTTTCATCTTCATCAAAATCGGTTCAGTGGTTTAGGCGTGAAAGAGTAACATACAGACAGACAGACAGAAAGAGTTACTTTCGCATTTATAATATTAAGTATGGAAGTATGGATTAGTAGATTAGGATAATACACTCATACACAGTTACATACACAAACACATACACACACAGACAAACTCAAAATGCTTATGTCAAATGTTTCACTGACTTTTGTTACAGGTTAAGTGGTACTCACCTCCTAACAAGACTATTACTGTGTGTAAATGTACAGAACAGTATGATGAATGTGAAGATCCCTTCCCGGCTGTCGTACATGAATTTGATGAACAGTAGAAAGTAGAAGGGCGCGTAGCGTATCAGCAGGTTGAGGGTAGCCCTCACGTCGACCACCTGAAACAACTCCTACAATAGATTGCTGGCATTAAGTACTTTAATAGGCTATGGTGCAGTGGTAATAAGTGCAACTGCTGTGTGAGCAGCTTGTTTAGATTCCCCTTTCAGGCAAATTTTATTGGATGATTTTTTTAAAGCATTAATTATGGTATCTAAACAAACTCTCCTTGTATAGTTAGCATACTTAATGCTTTAAAAAATCATTGATAAGTTTGGGTGGAGCAATCAAAAATCAATGTTTAAAAATGATTGTAAAATCATTCATTGGTTCCGATGGTTCGTAAGAACATCGGTAGATGACTCCACCGTCGTCTTAAAAACGGATAAATATAGAAGAGAATTTTGAATCACTTTGGGCGTGACTCGGTGGCCTAGTTGGGTAACCTATTCCCGCTTTAAGGGAAAGATTGCGGGTTCGTGTCGAGCCCGAGCGATTCACATTTTCTGATGTATGATGTATTCAAAATCAGTGTGAAGTCTGGTACTGTCACTGATCCAGTTACCACGAAACTTTAGCTTGATGCATAACGTATACAGAGACATTCATTTAATACACAAGTTTTGTTAAATACTGTATTCGAAATGGTCTATTAAATTTTCTCAGGTATAAGTTTTAGGTTCTTTTCAATGCCGAGGTATGAGGAATGCCTTCACACCCCATCATCCGAAAACCTAAGCCGGCGGCGTGCGGTTTTAGTCAGTTTGACATAGCCACCTCGGTGTCGGCGAGGGGGGGAGGGATGAGTGAATTTCCGCACGAAATAAGGCTCTATCTATTTAAACAATCTTCAAAAAACGGGTTGCATACGATTCAGTAATAGCGCGCTCCCCAAACATACCTTCAGATCAGGATTTTTTTTAAACGAAAGGTATTGTGTTACCTGTGGTTTCAATACTAGCTGCATTAATAAGTATTATATTCTGTTTAGAACTTGAGATAGTATCGCAAAATAAAATCAAGATTTTTTAACGACTGTATTTTTGTCAAGTCAGTGTCATTTTTAATATCTTTATATTTTTATTTACAGCCAATATTCATAATTTATTCCATCAGTTTGACTGCCTCATTGGTGCTGTGCCGTATCATAAACATGTGGGCTTTGTTTCTGAGCGACAGTGTTTATGGGTTCAGTTCCTGTTCCGGTACGGACAATAGCTGTATAAGAGTTTGAAAACGTGCTCAGCAAACGGTAACTGTACCTACGCTTCTCTCCGTGAGACCGAAAAGTACAGGATCGCAATTCAGTACTGACATGTTTTTAAAGCGTAAGATTTCAATTCGATTACGAAGTCAGACTCGTGCATGAAGGGTTCTGTATCATTACGGTTCATGAGACACAGTCTGGACTGACAGACAGACCCTAAAAGCTACGTGAGATTTTGGGAACGCTAGCGTCCAGACTAACGAGGTTATAAGACATTTCTTCTTGATATTATATTTCTTGGTTCGATTCAGGTAAAGTTACAAACGCGTTTATTACATTATGCGAGTTCTACTCATTCAGTTAAAAAACGTGTTAAGTTATGAATACCATCTCAATGATTCATAATAATACTGTTTTATCACTATACAGTATAAACACGGATGGGTCAAAGCACTTAATCCGAATCCTTCGATATGAATGGTATTTGGCCCGTGATAAATTTACTTTGACGGCAGAAGTAAAAAGTAGATTCCGGTGTAGATGCTTCAGAGCCGTCTCTACCATCATCCACATCATCCACATAGAGACGTTAGTCCTGATTGCATCCGAGGCCACCGGTGCCCTCGGAGCTCAGGATCTGCTTTCCGGATCTTCCTCCTCCACTTCGCACGATCTTGGGCGTCTAAGGTAGTCAGACCGTTTTCACGCATGTCACCCTCCATGACGCCAAGCCAGCACTTCTTCTCTTCTCTACCCCTTCTACCTGGTCCCGGTGGGGGCGCCATTGCCAGGCATTTGTTACCCACGTAGCCGGGCGGTTTCCGCAAGACGTGGCCGCACCAGCGGAGGCGGCTCTCTTGCATTTTATCTGCGATGTCACGGACATGAAGGCTGCCGCGGATGCGAGAGTTCCTCACGCGATCTTTACGCGTGACTCCACACATCCATCGCAGCATTTTCATCTCCGTGACACGCAGCATCCGCTTGTGTCGCTCTAACAGCGGCCACGCCTCGTAGCCGTGGAAGAGGTCTAATGATCGTTTTATAGACCTGCCCCTTCAGCCTAACTGGCATTTTAGCCACTTAGCCCACGCGGCGGCAATACGTGCCTTGACGTCGTAGTCGATGTCACCAGAAACGTGAAGTACAGATCCCAGGTACTTAACCTGATAGGTACGTGCGCTCGACCAAGTCATCGCCTATGCGAACGGGTGCGGGATCTGTTGAGTTTAACGCCAAGTATTCTGTCTTCGCCAAATTTAGCTTCAGAACCGGCTCTACCGTGTCGTGATAATTCTGGCCCTCCTCTGAATTTTCTTCAACTTTCTGGCCCCCTATTAAAAAAGTTTGCCCACCACTGGTATAAAACAATGTCGCTGCCCGCTGTCTGACCCTATGATTTTATTGCGATTTAATAAGTAAATAGGATAGAGTTATTCTAGAAGAAGGTTTAAGTACATGCACACGAGCGGAAGGCAAATAAGTGTCACTTAAGTATTTACGTCTATACTAATTTAATGTTGACGCATGTTATGCTTACTTCGTCATGCAGTAATGACTAATGACTAACGAGAAATAGTAATATGAGAGTTATCACTCACAGATAACGATTTTTAGTCAAGTACTTGCTTGCTTACCCGTAGCAGCTTTTTATCAACGGACTTTTACCAAAATGGTGGTCAAGTGCTATTTGATAGGAACCTCCCCTTCCGGCTCCGGCAGGGGGGGTATCCGAGGGGATTTGCGCACGGAAAAAAAAAAAAAAAAAAGGAGTGGGTTCACGTCGATAGTGTAATGGTCAGGATCGAACCCGGGACCTCTCGATCGTAAGGCCGACTCCTTAACCACTAAGCTACCGACGCTCGTAGAATGATCTAATCTTACCATATCATATCTTGGACCTAAATCGAGACTCGAGCGAGATATAATAAGGCCTGGTGCGCGCGGATTGTTTTGTAATAATCTGCTTGGTGAATTAGAGCTCACCCACCGCAGTAGCACCCCGTGCTATCTTCAAATTAGGTACATTCAAGAAATGTGTACTGCGCGTATAGAACACATTTTAGGTTCGATATATGGTTCGAGCTTTATATTGTACTAGCTGTTCGCGAGAAATACTGATTCCGTTCCTGTAAGCCACCGCAATCTATGCCCGGGATAGAAAAATTATATGCCAAATAAGCAAATTTTTTTTCATCGGAAGCCGTCATGCCGTTCCGAAGGAGTTTGCTGACTAGCACTGTGACACGAGAATTTTATATCTGAATAGCTGATGCCCCCGGCTTCGCCCGTGTGGAACTTGATTCCATTCTCGCAACTCATAGGAACCTATTTCCGGGGAAAAAATGTTCTGCATACGTTCCTTAACGTTTCTGTGAGCCTAGTATTGCATGCAAAAAGTACCAGGCTCACAGAAATACCTATTCCGCGACAAAAGGGCTGTTTTTAGGGTTTCCCGGCAATTATTCGAATTTTTCTTACGTTTTAAACTTTCCCTAGACCTCCACGAACATTTCAAGACCAAGATAAGATAAATCCGTTCAGCCATTCTCGAGTTTTAGCGAGACTATCGAACAGCAATATATATAACCGCGCCTGTAATGTGCCGTAGGAGCAGGTAGAGGTACATTAACATACCCATATCGCCAAAGTCCAAAGTCTGTGTAGAGATAAGCTTACAAGGTAAATCTGACCTTGTTTTCAGAAGTAATTCCTGAGTAAGGTTCACGTATCGGCCGAATAATGCTACAGAGATGCTACTGCAGAGCAAGTTGAAAACTTTGGCAATGTTCCATCCGATACTAGCAGCCTTGGTATACGAGGTCATATATACGCGCCAAAGAGGCGGCGGCACAAGATGTCTGCGGCGTTGGCGGGTATTCCCAAAAAGATGGTCGCCATTACTGTCGGCGGGTAAGGGTAAGGGATGGCCCTGGGTCAGCCGGGTTGCGAGGGAAATGGCGGAGACAACCTCACCTCCGGCCTAGCACCACGACCCACAATCGGCGTGCGGTTTTAGTCGGTTCGAGTCCGACATAACCTCCCCTTCCGGCTCCGGCAGGGGAGGTATCCGAGGAGATAAAAAAAAACCATCGTTTACGGTTTAGGTACGCCGATCAAGATTCAATAGATTCCCTTCTTAGGCCTCCTATTTGGTTCGCCCTGTTACGGATTTTTTATAGATTAGATTGCAGACAAACACACGGTCCTTTTGATGGAAAGTGGTTACCGTGGTCTATGGACGTCTGCCACATAAGGGGCGTTATACTCGCGCTACCGACCCTATAAGAACCTTCTAAAGCCCTTTTTGAAGCACCCCATATTGTCATTGGAAAAGCCACGGCAGGGAGTTCATCCCATAGCTTAAGCATGCAGGGGATGAAGTTCCTATCATACCCAACTGTGCATGCTGTTTCGAGGCGCAGTGTATGTTATCCAACAGCTTTCCACATGTACCTCTGATAAGCAGATGGCCACTGGAGAGCAGGTGGGTTCTTTGAGCCCTCGTTGGAGTACCCGTCCGAATACTGTTGTAAAATTCAATGGGGTTGATATGTCTGTCTAGACAAAAACCTCAAAAAACAAGATTCTTTTGAGAAGGTCCTTTAAGCGGGGCGTGAATAAGCATCTGATGAGACCATCATGCTGAGTGACACCATTGTTAACATGGTAATGGTGTTAATGGTGGCCCTCTTTCCGAGACTTTGCCTTTAGCTTACCATCAGGCAAGGTGAAGTCCAGTTGACATGTTTATTTATTAAAAAAACTAATGATTTCTTGGACCATTCATGGTACAGGTCGAACCAATACCTATCTTGGACCTAAAATATGCTCAAAATGGGCTCTATATGCACAGTACATGTTTCTTAGATGTATCTTCAAGATACCATGGGTGCTACTGCGGTGGATGACCTCAATTTCACCAATTATAGATTGTGCCAAAACAATCTGCGCACATTTATTACTTATATGCGCTTATATACCTTTTATATTTTGCGATTTAGGACCAATAAATGGTTTGGCCTATTGAATAATGTGTTATTTTTTTTTTTATTTGGTTCACAAAACTAAATACAACCAGTAATATGTCTTATACTAACTGCTTACAAAGTCATTACATGATTGTATTCTACTTGATGCGAACACAGCATGCAGTTGTTATATAAGGATAACTACATAAAAAAACAACAAAAAGATTTTTTTTACAAATGACCAAGTTTTTCAAAATCCTTAGATATTCGATATAGCAACCCTTATGATATTTTCAACTACCAGGCCTTTATAATTTAAAAATCAAAATACTGAGAGATACCTGGCAGTCATATTGATTACACCATTCAATACTTAAAAATAAAATGCTTAAAAGGGACTAACCTGCTGAGTACCATCTTCACTTTGGCTGTCATTATCAGCATTGTCATGTATATTATTATTATTGGCCGGATTCACTGACACATTGATCTCGGGCTGGTCCGGGCCCGGCTGTGACAAGTTGGAGTCGTTTGAAGCACTGTTAGTTATCCCATGACTTGTCGACTGAGACCTCTGAGTAGGCGGAGTACTTCTCTCTGTCACCACATAAGTCTGAGCTGTAGGTCCTAAATTAACGTGCGCGATAGAGCTCTGAGGTCTTTGTAAGCCAACTTCTACAATCTGATGTGTTCCAGGTGTATTTCTTGGCAACCAAGTTGGGAGAGAAAGTCTTGCATTGTTTCCCTGTGGAATTAAGGTTTATTTGTATAGATTCAAATGCATATAAACGATATTTCTTTGTTCATTAGGCTACAATCAGAACGTCAATAATGAATGAACGAAAACGGACGATATCGCTTATTTATTTAGTCAATGATAAGCAATGCATAATCACATACCATGCGCGCATGTTCCACGAGTGGCCTAATTTCTCTGAAGACACTGTTAAGGCGGTCGCCAAAGCCTAGATTATTCCTATTTGGAGGTGGTGGCCTGGTCACAGAGTCGAGTCTGTGTAAAGCATTGTGACGCGGTGTTGCCTCCGCTGGTTCCTCGTCTTCAATGTCGACGGTCACTTGACTTGGTTGAGCCATTACAATACACTAATTAACTATAAAAGTTGGTATATATCAAATATTAATGAAAAAATTATCATTTCAATTTCCAAATATTTATGAGCATATCTGACGAAGGTCAACTCTTTTGACAGTTGACGAATTAGTGACGTTTTGTTTATTCGTGTAGAAACTTGAGTCTCCATGTCTTTGTTTGAGAAAATGAAATTTAAATAGACTGATACATTTTTAATAACGGATTATTTTATTACACTGTTAATATAACAGTACTTAATTAAACTACAGCAGATTTTTGTGTCTTGCTTGACCAACGACCTATGCTTGACCATTGCTTGACTTTGGACATGTATACATTATGTAGTTGTAGATAATGGCAGCAACATAAAGTTTGCATTTTATTTGGTCTATAAAGAAGTTATATTTTATACCTACATAGTGTCCACTAGGTGGATAGATATCGTTAAGGTCTTACGTTTTAATACCTATTTAATATTCTTTATGCTCCCCTTTATAGGAATTGGCAGTGGGTTAATTGCCGGGATATTTGCAAGACCTCAACTTTAGAATCCTACCTCACAAAATAACTTATACACTCATCATGATCTTCATAGCCATTTCCTATTTTTGTCCACAGTTTGTACTATGTTGCCCAGGGTTCGCTTTTGATAGGCATGTCGGGTTTTACGGGAGCGAATCGCCTGTGTTGTTAAGCTTAAATAGGTGCACCGACATGCAATTGAGTTTGGATCCAGCTTCAAGGATGTTTGTGGTGGTCAGGTGGGAGTTGGAGGTGTACAGGGTAGGGTCAGTATACCTGCAATAGCTACACCCACAACGCCCAAAAATAAAATATGAGATATTACTGTCAATAATTTATTCTGATTTAAATAATAGTCAATAGACCGCAATGAATTTCTAGCTTTTGATACGATGAGCAAACATCTATTGTAGCTACGATACAATACGCACACAGACGCACGATGTAGGTAGATATACGTAAAGTCAGTCTTTGTTTAGGCTTCATACCACCATCACACCCCCACATGGCTCGACGATCAGCAACGGACATTACCGTCAAATACGAATAACTAAGACAACAACAATCTCATTAATACACACGAATAAACTGTAATTTGTGCTAAAATTATCCTGGAAAAATTATATCTACACTATAAAAGTGGATTGCATTAAATAATGAACATTTAATTCAAAACATTCAGCTCTTGGCACACGTAATGTTCATCCAGCACTCATTCGTTGTCTGGCCTCAAAGCGAGAACACCCTGCGAATGAAGATCTTTAACAGCTTCCAGCAAGCGTCTCTCAGCTCTCGGCTCCCCTAACGCTACATCAACGCTTCCAGCACAAAGCAATAGCGCTCTGAGTGCTGCTCTTGGCCAGTCAGGTCTCAAGGCACGCCTGACAGTAGTCCCAGCCGAAGCCGCCCCCAATCTTGCACATTCAACTTCCAAACGATCACCATATTCTTCTATTAGACTATCACCTACAGCTCTTCTCATTTCTGGAGTTAATGACGACAGCAGCAACAGAGCAACGTCATCCATAGGTCTTCCCAAAGAAACCATTTGCCAGTCCAAAGCTATACATTCACTGACACCATCTTTTTCACGGAATAAAAGGTTCCCACTCCAAAAGTCTGCATGCGCGAGGGGTGCTGGTTCAGCTGGTCTTAACAATGTACCAAGTAACGATGGTGCTCGTGCACTTAATGCTGATACCGCAGCGGCTTCCTCAACACAGTCTGGACGTCCTCTTAAAAATGCTTCAAGCTGTGGGAGTCCTCGCCGCACGAGACGGAGATAACCTGCTGCAGCTCTCTCACATGGAAACAGAAAGTCGAATCTTTGATCTAAAGGTCCTTCTCTGTCGCGTAGTGCTAAGGATAGTGCGTGAAGCCTCGCTGCAGCATATAACGCTGCTCTGGCGCGATCTTCAGTCAAGCCTTCAGCGAAGTCAGCCGCTTCATAGCCTGCTGAGGTAACATCTTCCAAAACCAGCTCGCTGTCCCCTCCAATTTCATCTGAAAGAGAAGTTAGACGGCTAAATTAATAATAGTAACTTACTTCGATTGGTAGAATGTGAGTTTTATATGTTCAGTAGGTATGATGATATTTTTTCGAAATGACTATCTGTAACCAACTGGTGTTATTTAAGCCAGTTGGTTACAAGTCTCTGCAGTAGGTCGTACTCATACGTAATAGATATTAATCTATCATTTATCGGATAAAATACATCAGTATTTAAAAGTGAATAACCTCCACCAACCTGACCTCATTTTTAAGTAAGAGAACTTGGAAGCGGGCCATGCAGGTGGGAGGGACGGGATGAATGGCTGGTAGTGTCACATGCATAGAACATTACACAGTTCGTTGCCGCATGTGACCCACAAACGGGATAGGTCAAGTGGGAGTCTGCGGGAATACTGCATTGCCTCGTAAAAATGAAATTAAAAATGTCTACGTCATCTCTGGATAGATAAGATTATGACATCTGTTTAGGTATGATTCAGACCGAGCTCGCATTAGACCGACGGACGGTATTTTAGAATGCGGTAAAGGAAATTGAAGTATTTAAACAGAAATAAAAAATCATATTTTCGTCACATTCACATTCCACGATGGCGGAACGGCGCGGCGGGGGCTTCAAGACTATCAAAGAATCCGGAAGGACTCCGTGATGGTTACCTATCTATCGGCTATGTCGGCGTGCGGCAGGACTTAGGACCATTCGGTTCGTGGCCATCGTGAAATTAGAGATGAGAGTAATGATTAATAGAGCAGCGAAACAAGTTGTCGGTCTATGGCCTCCGCCTAACCGGACTATGGCTCAGCTGACTACTGACCGAGTTTCAGCCCAGCTGATTTGGGGTCAGCTGTTAGTGGGGTCACTGACCCGTGAGGTAGGTACTGCCCTAATATCTGTGCCAGCTGGCTGATGCCCCTAGACCGGCCAGGTTCACTGCTGAACCGTTGTACCGTCGCTAGGGTGCTCTGACTACTTGGACCGGAGGGTTACCGTAGCCAAGAAAGAAAAGACAGAGCGAAGAGGAACTGTGTTTATTTCAGAAAATGGGGCTAGTTATATTGCCAAATTTGTCGTTAACCCGACATTATTTCATCGAGCTTATAAACTATGCTACACCAATCAGGAGAGGTTATTTATTTACATAAGAAATCCTTAAAGCTATTATATACAATAAGTTACAAATTCTGCCGTGTGGCGCTTGTGTCGTGGGTATATAACTGACACACACGTAAAAGGCGGCGGCTTCTGCGGATGTGTCGCATTGATGGAAATTGTTCGCCGCGTGCAGACGTCTTTGCGGGGTCCCGCGCGCTGCTGTTGTACAGTCGGCATCAGAAAAATGTTAACGAGTAGAGTACTCAAAATAATCTTAAAACCAAAATTTCAATATTATATTGATAATTAGAGTACTAAAAAGGTGTAAGCATCCAGAGTGGTCAAACTATCTTAACAATCGGTCTTCCAGAAACATTTAAGTAAGCAGAGTGTTCATTTTCATATACACAATCACGCTACTCAATGGTATCTAATCAAACAAAGTTTCAAAATAATGTAGACAATGTCATCTTAATCGCACTTTGCATCCCTTTTTTACTTATTGAGCCATCCTTTTCACATGATGGTGGGATGATGAGAGATAGGTGTATAAGTTAGAGAAGGATAGAAAATGTGTCAAATTAATGACAATTTCTTTTGTATTTTTTATAGTTGCCAGTGACTTAAGCCATAAACTATCTACTTGCATTGGTGAAAAAAGAGTATGAATACGTAAGAAATAAATACTCGTATGATGGGTAAATTACTTGAAACCTACTTATCTAGATATAAGTCCACGCGGACTAAGTCGCAGGCACAGCTATTAATATAGATCATACGAGTAGTATGGAATAGGGTTTCGTATTTCTAAATTTTTCTGTCGATTGAATAATTATTAAAAATAAAAAACCCGACTGCTCCTGAAAAGACCGAAATAAGTTTGATAGCAGGCGGAAGCCATTAATTGTCATTGGATTTATAAGTTGCAAATGGGTACCTCCGCCTGTTTGTGTCGGTCTATTTTATGTATTTTGTACTTTATTTCATTAAAAAAGTGACAAAATCCATTTGATATAGCGCCAAAAATTCACTATGTAGTATCTATTTATATTTCATGCACTTAGAGATAAATACCTTTATTTGTGACCACTTTCATTTAATCCCTTTTAGCCATAAGGTCTCTATACGGGTAAAAAGTAAAAATAAAATAGGTTTAACTTTAATAACTATTCAAGAGAGAAAGAAAGAGAGAAAGAAAAAGAAAGAATCATTTACTCATAACATAAAAGATGACGACCGACCTCTAAATTTTTATATAAGTATTTAATTAACAACTAAATTAAATTAACAACAATAATTTTCACGCCGGAGCAGCGGTGTCTTCTATACAAGACCCAAATTCGTTCCTGCGTGGAATACTGCTCACATATCTGGGACGGCTCCGCAAAGAACTAACTAGATGCTCTCGACAGGTTGCAGCGACGTGTGGTCGCATTATTGGGAATCCTGAAGTCACGAACATCCTCGAGCCATTGCAGATGCGTAGAGATGTTGCATCTTTGGCAGTATTATACCGTCTCTACCATGGTGAATGTTCTGACGAGCTATTCCAATTAGTCCCACCCTCTCCTTTCCTTCACAGGACGACACGTGCAGAGCTAAGATGCTATCCATATACGGTGCAGAGTATACCTACTAGAACCAAGCGTTTCAGTGACTCATTCCTATGCCGCACCACTAAGACCTAGAACTCCCTGCCAGCTCACGTGTTTCCTTCTTCCTACTGGCCCGGGTCCATTAAGCGGGGCGTAAGGAGGCGTCTAATGAGGCCGTCAAGCTGAGTGCCAGCACTGTTAACATGGTAAATGTTTACGATGGTGACGACCCTCTTTCCGAGACTTTGCCTTTAGCTTAACATCAGGCGAGGTGAAGTCAAATTGAAGTGTAAAAAAATAAAAAAGTATATTAAAATCGAGTATGACCACCTTCAGCATTTATCACGGCAAGGAAGCGTTGTCTCATTGACCCAACTGTTTTACTACAAAATGTAGTTCCCCTCAATGAGTCCCAAATAGCGTTGACATGTGTCCTTAAATTTTCAGTGCTGCGAGGTTGTTCATGGTCCCACAATTGGACCTTTTTACCCCAAACGTTTTCTATGGGATTTAAATCTGGACTCTTTGGCGGCAATTTTATTAAGGTAAATTCTCTACTTTGAGCTAAATAACACTGGTCAACACTGTTTTTGCCACACGAACTTTGTGATGATTTTTATTTATGTTGATGTACCCTCATTCAAAAACAATCATTATTTTGTATCAGTCACATCCAGTTTTTTTGTGACAGCTACATATTCATTTCTGGCCACATTTACGTGTTTTTATTTGAATAACGTTAATTTAGACGACTGTATAACGATTGCATTCAACTAACTTACGTTTGTTTCATTGTAAATATGCCGCGAAAGTGTTCTGATAACCCAGACAGTTTTTGTAATGTGTGTGGAGAATTAACTTTTACATCTCAGCGTCGGAAATTTACGCCGTTAATTGAAAAGTGCTCTTTAGACTATTTTGGTTTTCCTGTACGCCACCAAGATAAACCCTGGGTTCCACATATATATTATGTTGTTCAACGTGTGTTAGACCTATTAGGTTGGTCTTAATAAGAATCATTTGGCTTTTGGTATACCAATGATTTGGACGGAACCAAAGGATCATGTAAGTGATTGTTATTTTTGTTTGATTCAAACAAAACGCATTACAACTAAGTCTAAACACACTGTCCAGTACCCAATCGTGTCATGGGCCAACAAACCAATCCTACATAGTACCGAACTGCCTGTGCCAAAGCCTCCAAATCAAGCAGAAAGTTTGGACTATGCCTAAAGATGGCAGTGGTTTCTTATACCTGAAAGAGAAATTCCCTAAACTCAGCGAGGCAAAAATTAAAGAGGGAATATTTGTTGATCCACAAATACGGGAACTATTGAAGGATACAAACTTTGAAGGAAAGCTGAATGATCAGGAAAAAGTCGCCTGGAAATGTTTTATGAATGTTGTCCGAAATTGTCTAGGCAACCATAAAGCGGAAAATTACAAAGACTTAATCAGTGAGCTTTTAATTTCATACAAAGCTTTGGGATGTAATACGTATTTAAAAATACGTCTGCTGTACTCTCATCTGGATGTTTTTCCCGAAAATGTGGGTGCTGTGAGCGACGAACAAGGCGAGGGGTTTCATCACGACATTTCCTTCATAGAAAAGCGCTATCAAGGGAAATGGAGTCCAGGAATGCTAGTAGATTACTGCTGGGGACTTAAAAGGGACCTACCAGAAGCCAAACATTCACGCAAATCATAGATATTTATTTTACATTAAGAAATATTTTTTATATGTAACTGATTTTTGTACTTTTCATAAAAATATAAATCTTGATGTCACAAAGGAACCTGATGTGTAAATTTTTTTCTGTTGATACATTATTGTTTGGTGGCCATAGTACATTCAAAATTTGGTATAAGTTTTCGTGTGACAAAAAAAAGTTTGAATTGTGTTGACCAGTGTAATCTTGGACAATTCTAGCGTTGTGAACAGAGCTCCCATCTTGAACAAATGTTATTTCCTGTTCCGTGGGGTAAACGGTACGCGCTGTTGGCAATAACACTTCTTCAAGTATTTCTTTGTATTTAATACAGTTTAGGCGGCCACCGACTTCAACCAACTCCCCGGGCCCGCTTGCCGACATCCATCCCCAAAACCCAAGCGATATACGGCCACTTCTATTATTGGGTAAAATATTTTCTTCATCATATCTGGTGTTATTATATCGCCATAGAGAAAGTCGACCGTGTATGGAGTTGCAAAAAACTTTTTCGTCCACGAAAATCACGTCACTAAAATCATAATTTAGGTATGTAAGTGCAAATTGTAGCCTCATCGACTTATGCCTATTAGTCAAATGAGGCTTTCTTGCCGGTATACGATGACGAAGACCGGCTTCTTTTAGTCGGCGGCGGATTGTGCTTTGCGACACATTGTTTCTGGTGGCCAGGTCCGATGTATTTATATATCGGTATCGCAAGACTTGATGGACTAACATCCGGTCTTGTAGGATGTTGGTGGTGCGTGGACGCCCTTTTGGCTTATTGCGTGTACACACACCTGTCTCACGCCATCTGGTGATCCATAAATTCACAGTCTGCCGCTAAAAGATAATAAAAAAGTATTAATAATGAGTACTTAGTGTAATTTATTTTGATTAATAATAAGTATACCTATAAACACCTTTTTTAAGAAACACAATAGAAATATACTCACACATATGCCAAGCTCATCAGCTATATCGCCAACGGAAACATTTTCTTGATATAAATTTATGATTCGATGTCGTATGTCGTCATTAATATGATACATTTTATGTTACGTATTTATTAAATCCAAATACAACGAGTAGGTACCTACTTATAAAAGAAGAAAGAAATATTTGTACGTGCAGATTTTTTCACAATCTTCCTTTGGCTTCACCGTACTCAAGTAAAAACTAAAAACCGGCCAAGTGCAAGTCGGACTCGCCCATGAAGGGTTCCGTAGTAGCAAGTTACATAATTTATAACATAACAGCCTCTGTGGCGTGGCGGTAGTGCACGCGACTGCCACCCAGGAGGCGCGGGTTCAATTCCCGCTCAGTACAAATATTTGTATGCATGAATATGGCTATTTGCATTGGTCTGGGTGTTTCTATTGTTTACCCGAAAATTATATGCCATAATCATCATATTCCCGAATTTCATTTCAAAAACTACTTTTACTAATTTTCGGCGGAAGTTTGCACTCTATTATATTATGTTTTGTACAATAGTTTCGTATCTAACTGTACCTATTTTTAAAAAGTAGACATTTTGCGTCTATGTCATGTCGATGCAGTCATAATGCGTTTATGAGAATACGAGAAGTGGATTTTTGAGTACATAGCCTACATAGGGGTATTCATACTCTTTTTTCACCAATGCAAGTAGATAGTTTATGGCTTAAGTCACTGGCAACTATAAAAAATACAAAAGAAATTGTCATTAATTTGACACATTTTCTATCCTTCTCTAACTTATACAGCTATCTCTCATCATCCCACCATCATGTGAAAAGGATGGCTCAATAAGTAAAAAAGGGATGCAAAGTGCGATTAAGATGACATTGTCTACATTATTTTGAAACTTTGTTTGATTAGATACCATTGAGTAGCGTGATTGTGTATATGAAAATGAACACTCTGCTTACTTACTTGTTTCTGGAAGACCGATTGCTAAGATAGTTTGACCACTCTGGATGCTTGCAACTTTGAGAGTACTCTGATTATCAATATAATATTGAAATTTTGGTTTTAAGATTATTTTGAGTACTCTATTCGTCAACATTTTTCTGATGCTGACTGTACGTATTAGTATTATGTCCCTACAGGTACCCCCCTCTAAGAGAAACGTACGTTTGGTTTTACCTTTCTTCCCGTACGAGTCATGTAAGGGTCTTGTTTGTTGTTGCTGGCAGAGCTGGCACTTGTAGTTTTTTTGGAATTTGTAGTCGTAGAGTATTTGGAATTGGGTGGACTCGATGACGTAGTAGGTTCGCGAAGTATATTTGTTGCTGGCCCCGTGCTCCGAGATTGCGGTTCGTCTGTTTCAGGGGTCTCGTTATATACATACGCTGGCTTCAGTCTGTCTATTGATACACATGTCTGACGATTTGGTAGTTGAATGGTGAAAAACTTGCCATTTTGACTTCGTTGGATAATCTTGTAAGGGCCGTCATATGGTGGGGTCAAAGGTTTTCGCACCGTGTCATTTCTCAGGAACACATGAGTACAAGTTTCGAGTTCTTTGTATACGAAGGGATGTTTTGATGAATGTACCTTTTGCTTTGGTAATAGTGACGTCATTGTTTCGGTGAGCTGGCGGACGAATTCTGCGTCCTCAATGTTTGGCTTAGTAGGCACAAAGAAATCCGACGGAATTCGTAGTGTAGATCCGTAAGTCATAAGTGCGGGACTTACAGATGTATCTTTACATAGTGCGGTACGTAGTCCTAGTAGTACTGTAGGTAGCTCTTCACTCCATTTGGTACCTGCACATCTGGCCATTAATGAAGCTTTCAAACACCGATGTCTTCTTTCTATGAATCCATTTGCTTGAGGATGGAACGGAGTCGTACGTATTCGATTAATACCAAGTCTCTGCATTAGTGTGCGAAATAGTGATGATTCGAACTGTCTACCTTGGTCTGTTGTGATTCGTAGGGGACATCCGAATCGTGATATCCACCCGTCGTAAACTGCCTTTGTCACTGTTTCAGCGGTGATGTCACGTGTAGGTACAGCTTCAATCCATTTTGTGCATCGATCTATCATAGTGACTATGTATCGGTATTCGTTTGATGTGCATAGAGGTCCGACGATGTCCAGATGTACGTGTTCGAAACGCGATGACTCTTGAAACTCGCCGAGGGGACTGATAACGTGTCTTAGAATTTTTGCGCGCTGACAGCCGATGCATGATTTTGCCCATGTAGTTACGTCCTTATTCATAGACGGCCAGAAGAATTTGGATGTTATGAGTTTTCTAGTAGCGCGAATGCTCGGATGACTTAGATCGTGCTGTGCTTTGAAAGCTGCTTGCCGATAAGTTATTGGTAGGTATGGTCGAATGTTTGCAGTTGATACTTCGCACCATATGGGTAGGGGTTGATGACCGGGTAGACTCACACGGGCGAATTTGAGGTTTGACTGTTGTTTACATGTTTCTAATTCTGTATCTTTCTCTTGATCTATGGATAATTTGTTGTAGTCGATAGTGTTGTTTAGTATCTCAATCTCGGTAATTCGTGATAAGGCGTCAGCAGCTGTGTTGTATTCACCTTGAATGAACTTGATACTCGTACAGAACTGAATTATGTAGTGAAGTTGTCTTTCTCTTCTCGGCGTGTCACTGTTGTTGGCTGATCTTGTGAGTGCGAAGGTCAGAGGTTTGTGATCGGTATATATAGTGAGTTCATTGCCCTCTATCAGCCGTCGTAAGCTCTTAACAGCGGTATACATAGCTAGTAATTCGCGATCGTATACACTGTATCTTCGTTGTGTGTCGTTCATGTTTTTCGAATAGAATGCGAGTGGTTTCCATATGCCGTCGACCTTCTGTTGTAGCACAGCGCCTATGCCAGTGTCTGAAGCGTCAGTGAGTAGGCATAATGGAGCGTTCGGTATCGGATGAGTTAATGTAGTTGCATCGAGAATACTTTGTTGACATTGTTGAAATGCTTTTTCGGCTTCGAGTGTCCATTGAATAGGTGATTTATCATTCTTCTTGGCGTTGTGTAGGTACCTATTGAGTAGGTACTGATGATTGGCTTGATTGGGTAGGCAGCTTCGATAGAAGTTGATCATACCCAAAAATCTTCGTAATTCTTGTACTGTACTTGGTTTGGGATATGTTAGTATAGCTTGAATGCGTTCGTCTGTGGGTTTGATTCCGTCTGATGACACTTCGTAACCGAGGAATTGGATTTTTTTCTTGCCGAATTCGCACTTTTCGATGTTGAGTGTTACGCCATAGTGGTTTAAGCGTTCTAGAACTTTCTTTACGTTGTTTTTGTGTTCTTCTTCGTTTTCTCCCGAGTAAATGAGTAGGTCGTCGATGAAGCAGAAACAGATGTCGTCAAGGCCGCGTAGTACTTCGTGCATGAATCTTTGAAATGAAGATGAACTATTCATTAGGCCAAACGTCATGACCTTGAAAAAAAATGCACCGAAGGGAGTGGTGATAGTTGTTTTTGCGGCGTCTTCTTTTTCGATAGGTATACTGTAGTATGCCATTTTCATATCGAGCTTCGAGAATAGTACTTTACCATGTAGTTGGTAGGTAAAATCTTGTATTCTGGGTATCGGATATCTGTCGGGAATTGTGACAGCATTTAGTCTTCTGTAGTCACCACATACACGTAAAGAACCATCTTTTTTCTTTACCACGTGCAGTGGACTGGCCCATGGGCTGTTAGCTGGTTCGCAGATGCCCATTTCCATTAGTTTTGCGAATTCTAACTTGGCAGCTTTGTACTTATCTGGTGGAAGTGGGCGTGGTCGGGAGTATATGGGCGGTCCTTTTGTTTCTATACGGTGAGTGACGTTGTGTTTTACTGTTGATTTGATTGTCATGGGTCGTAAAATGTCTGGGAATTGCTTCAGAATGTCGTGATATGCGTGATTTTGGTTGATAATGTAGACTGATTCTTCTGTATTATGTATGCTAATAGTGTTCACGGTGAGATCTGTGACACTATCGATGAGTTTCTTCTGATGCAAGTCAACTAATAGCTTGTGTTTTGCTAGGAAATCTGCGCCTAATATTGAAGTCTTGACATCGGCAACAGTGAATGTCCATTTGTAGCTTCTACGTAAACCTAAGTTGAGTTCTAGTGTCCGCTCGCCATAGGTATGAATTTGGGTTCCGTTTGCAGCAAATAATTTGTAATTGCTTTCAGTAGACTGTGAATACTTTTTGTTTCTTGCGGCTAACACTGAAATATCAGCTCCAGTGTCAATGAGGAATTTTTCTTTATTGTTTCTGTCTATTATACATAGGCGGTGGCTTTGATTACCATCGACACCCGCCACTGTCGATGTATTATTTAGTTTTCCTGTTGCTTATTTGTGTTCGGTTTCGTATTGGAATTACTTTTGGCACATGGCTCTGCACATTTACGAGCATTATTGCCAAATCGTAGATGATAATAACATAGCCAGTCTGGGTCGCCCGGCTGCCGACGCGTGCGCGAACGTGAACGCGCTTGATAGCTTCGTCTGTCGTCAAAGCGCTCGTTGCCGCGTGGTTGGCGGTAGGCGCTTCGCGTCGTCGGTCGAAATTGATTCGAACGTAGGTCTGCTACTTCGAGGTATAATTTCTCTATTTGTTTCGTAATTAAGTCGAGTTGTAGTTTTTCGACCGTAGATGTAGCAATTGTTTCGTTTTGTCTTTGTGATGGGTTTGACACGGGTATCGATGTAGTTATGGCTGCGGCTGTGATGGGTTCGAAATGTTCTATCATTTTATCAGCCATGGCGGCTAGGGTTTCAAGTGAGGATTCTGTATTTACTGATAATATGCCACGTATTTGAGTCGGTAAATGGTTCAGCCATATGACGCGTAGTGCTTCATCTGTTAGTAATTTTCCACTTAGTTCTCGCATTTTACGTAGCAGCTGACTCGGTTTCGAATCGCCTAGTTCAAGACCACTAAGTAATTTTTGCAGCTGGCGATGATCAGATTCCTGATACGTTGATATGAGTCTTTCTTTTAGCACGGTGTACTTGCCGGTAGCAGGTGGGTTGAGAATTATGTCTGCAATCTGTTCTAAGTCGTTGCAACCCAGTAGTGGCATTACTAGATTGAATTTCTGCTCTTCCCCTATTTTGCTCGCCGCGATGGCCGCTTCGAATTGAGCAAACCATAATCGCGGGTTTTGCCGCCAGAACGGTGGTAGGCGCGCCGGTAGTGATATCATAGCGACGGCGACGTTGCTGTTGTTGCCAGGTGTGTTACTACCAGGTGTGATTTCTTCTTTAGACATGATGTACGTAGGTTGTTGCACTCGGTATTGCAATCAGCTGATGCGTGCGTGCAAAAGTGCGTATGATACCGTAGGTACGTCGGTATCAGCTGTTCGGGTTCGTCAGGGGTCACCAATGTCGGTCTATGGCCTCCGCCTAACCGGACTATGGCTCAGCTGACTACTGACCGAGTTTCAGCCCAGCTGATTTGGGGTCAGCTGTTAGTGGGGTCACTGACCCGTGAGGTAGATACTGCCCTAATATCTGTGCCAGCTGGCTGATGCCCCTAGACCGGCCAGGTTCACTGCTGAACCGTTGTACCGTCGCTAGGGTGCTCTGACTACTTGGACCGGAGGGTTACCGTAGCCAAGAAAGAAAAGACAGAGCGAAGAGGAACTGTGTTTATTTCAGAAAATGGGGCTAGTTATATTGCCAAATTTGTCGTTAACCCGACATTATTTCATCGAGCTTATAAACTATGCTACATCAATCAGGAGAGGTTATTTATTTACATAAGAAATCCTTAAAGCTATTATATACAATAAGTTACAAATTCTGCCGTGTGGCGCTTGTGTCGTGGGTATATAAGTGACACACACGTAAAAGGCGGCGGCTTCTGCGGATGTGTCGCATTGATGGAAATTGTTCGCCGCGTGCAGACGTCTTTGCGGGGTCCCGCGCGCTGCTGTTGTACGTATTAGTATTATGTCCCTACAAAGTCATTCAACGGTTAACGGTTCCGAGGGATGCGGACGGCTTCAGAGCATCCATCCCGGGCCTGATGCAATCCGGTCAGTCTGCATTGTACCTAATACGGACCACCATCAAGACATTTAAGTATGCGCAATACTAAATACAATATAGTATCCACTTGTTCAATTTACTAAAAGGCCTTGAAAAACAAAATAAATATTCGTGACTCAATGGCGAAATATTCTACACGGACTGCATACAAACGAGAAATGACTAGTGAATGGTAACGTAATCTTCCTGTTCAATATTAGATCTTCTTTATTTCTATACATACCAGGATGTTATTTGGGGTGTATTTAGTCCCACCAAGATCTTCGCGGTTCAAGCAATACCTTTTTTTTAAGCAATACCTATCACCTACCAGCTGACACTTTCGCATTTTTAATATGGAAAATATGGACGTCCACTATCCATCAGGTGGGCCGTGTGAAAAAACTGGGACTAAAGTACCTAATGATAATAACAATATACTAACCAGGTAGTCTAGCTTTCACACATCGAGGTATAGGTAAGTTCGCAGTACCAGGTCCCAGTGCTTCGTCAGCCAGTTTGTTCAGAGCTGGTGCCAGCTCAGTGTAGAAGAGAATCTCTCTGGTGTCGAACTGTGCCTCCGCCACGAACAGCCGTCCGAAGGGGTCTCTGGGCGGTAGCTTCACGACGAGGGGTAAGGATCTGCACTCTCCGTTGCTTTCATAGCAGACGGTGACAGCTAGGACACGGCTTAGGGCTCCTGCAACTCCCGCTCGAGATTCTACGTGTACCTGGCAACAACAAGATTTGTGTTAATTTCGTGCAATTGGGTATTCTACTGACTAGTAACTTAACGTTTTTACGTTCAGTAAAAAGTAACTAAATTAGATACTTCTTACTGAACGTCAAAACGACAAAACGTTAAGTTATATAACCTTGCATCGGCGCCATTTCAATAAAAAAAGGTAACTTGTATGAAAAAGTATAGTGACGTCATAAAATTTAATAGTCGAATCAGTTACAAATATAGGTTGGGTGAAGATTGGGTGAATGATTAAATATTTAAATAAAAACTATATAAAATAAGAACCAACGCAATTTTTATTGCTCTTTTACCATTCTTAATTTAATAAGTTCGGTTAGATTATTTATTTTAACTATAGGATAATACCCAATTAGTATCTTAATCCATGGAGGACCTAATTCACTAATAGTTGAACATTCCTAATAGTAAATGAAGCGTCGGTAGGTTAGTGGTTAAGAAGTCGGGCTTATAATCGAGAGGTAGCGGGTTTCAATCTTGGCCATTACACTACCGATGTGAACCCACTCCTAGCACAAACAATTTAGCTTAGTTGGAGGAGTTAGAGGGAATATTAGTAATTTCGGTTGCTAATATTCTTTAAAAAAATACTGACAACGGCAGTAAATCCCACCCAACATACTCGTAGCTGGTAAAACTAAGCCAAATGAAACTTTAAACGGATCCCGGGCTCCGAGGGCCCGGATGTGACGAGTCGATCTGATTCTCCATTCTTCTAATTGTCAACTCCTTTTTTTATATAAAGGACACGTCAATTTGACTTCACCTCGCCTGATGTTAAGGCAAAGGCAAAGTCTCGGAAAGAGAGTCACCATCGTAAACATGTACCATGTTAACAGTGGTGGCACTCAGCTTGACGGCCTCATCAGATGCCTTTTCACGCCCCGCTTAAAGGACCCGGGACTATAGGAAGAAGGAAACACGTGAGCTGGCAGGGAGTTCCATGTCTTAGTGTTGCGGCTGTCATTTAACTTTTAAACTTAGAGAGACTACTGTCATTTAACTTTAGAGAGACTTTAGAAAAATGCCATTTAACTTTAGACTTTATACTGATGTGCCCTTAAATTCTAAAATTAAATGGCATCTTGTAGAATGAATTATGAGTAGAAGCAATGAACTCATTTTCATTTAATTTTGAACTTTAGGCCTATAATAATATAGTCCTAAGGTTAATTTGTAAAATAAAATGACAAGGCTTTCCAGAGCGCTAGACAACTCATACAACACTTTTAAACTATTTTCGTATATGTAAGTGGTTGAAGAATGTTAATGACCGGACGATCTCTTAATTGCACCTAGTTAACATTTTGGTACAAATTAGGCTGTTGATATTAAGAAGTAAAATTTTTAAAGCAATTTGCTAACCATTCCTATCGATTTACCTATAGGTACCTATAGATTCGAATGGTGGCGGGTTCAATCACGTTTAGGTTTACTTTTCCAATAAGGTACCTAGGTACTTGTAATATCCAATAGATAAGTACCCATATTTTATATGTATCGGTATTTCTAAATTGGTATCGGTATTTAGAGACCATAAGGAACCTACATATATATGAATATTAGTGGACTTTTGTAGCGTTCGCAAAAAAAAAAATGTAAACGTACTGGCATAAGTACCAAGCTACCTACTTAATTTATTATTCTGTATAGACTGTCAAATAATTAAAACCAAAGTACAAATGATAAAAGAAGATCAATTAATTATCAGCCACTAGCTGCGCGCCCCCTGCTTTCCGGTGCAATAATAGCACCTTACCCAAATTCCGTGCCCCCTAACTACCTACCTCTTGATGCAAATAAGTAAGCATTACCTACTCGTGCCCATGGACTTTCCATTTTTTTTTCATAATAAAGTTGTCCTGATCCTAACATTAACGAAAACAAAAAAAATATCCAATTAATCGTTCAGAAATTATAAACGCACCTAATTGTATTTCGACGAATCTTTTTATTTCTTAAGATTTAATTTTAAAATCATAAAAACAAGTGACTGAAGATACAAACCTCATTAGGCGCGACCACGCCCGCGCCAGTCAGAAGCTCCCTAGCCCACTCCTCGGTGAGAGCCGCATCCGCGTCAGCCTCAGGCCCTGGCTCACAGTCCGACTCTTCACTGCCGCTGCTGGGGGCCTCAGAGACCGCCGCGCTATCCGGCCCCCCGGCTTGCATCGTTCACACTGCGTTTCCTATTCTTAACTTCCCAATATCCACTATCTACGTATCTATAATACCATAAATTCGCACATTGCTATAACTATACTGATTCATGTGTGAAAAATCGACGCGAAACATACGAGCATTGCAAAAAATAGTTTCACTTCATACTGGAATAGCTATCGTCCGAGGACTGAGCTTGTAAAAGCGCCGCCTGGGGCTACGTCTAGCGTCTCGCGCATGCGCCGAACTGCCTCAAATTATTCATTGGGACTCCCATGTCGTGTCACCCACCGCTCAATCGTGAATACTTATGCATAGATAGCTTACTTTTGTACAGTAGTCGACACTTGGCCAATTAGATTTATTCTGATAAATTGCTATCTTATGTATCGTGCATAGTTAAAATAGTTGATAAACTGAGTGCCTGCTTACAAGTATTATAAGTACGTAAATATGTAATGCAATTAATTTTAATTAGCATTATCTAAGTACTTTCACTGTTTAATAAAATACTTACTTAGATAAGAAGTAAATTCGAAAGTTTGAATGGATGAATGTTTTGGTGCGTTTGTTAATCGCGCACATAGTACCGCGCACATAGTAGATTATACTTAATGTGAAATAGCTACAAATTTTACGTGGATTATGTAGACATCAGTATTCCAAGCAGGCGAAGTCGCGAGCAACAGTATAGTCATGTCCGGCACATCTCTACTATTGCTGTGGTGTATACAAGCACAGTACGAGCTTACTATCAGGTGGGCCGCTCCGTGTGTTATTTTACCATCTTAGTAGTATAAAATAATAGGATAAGACTTATCCGATAAGTGACTGTTCACCTGCCTTGGTGCCGTACAAACTGCTATAATGAAATGGCAAGACCATTAAAATCGGCAAATAGAAGGTGAGGTGAGAGGCACCGCGTGGCCAGCACGGATTAAGTAGCAGGCGCGGTCGCAGGCTGAAATTTGGGGGGAGGGGTTACGTCGACAAAGCCCCCAAAGCCAAAGGGGGTGGATAAGTCGGATGCAAGCTGACTAAACTTGCACGCTATCACTAGGTCATTCATTAGCTGTCAAAGGTGAGTTTGCTACTGGAATATCCCTCACACTGCATAAAACCGAGGTTGTTTCATGGGCCACCTGCGAGAACATATTGGGTGGTTTTGCTCGATGGCCAGTGAGACTTCAGGTAGCATCTTCGAAGTCTGGCCCCCAAATTGAATGGTGCAGCCAAAGCACTGGTGCCTCTTCTGGACTACTTCTGTTTAATTAGCAAAATTATAAATCCCCAAAGGGGCCGTGACTGTAGGAAACATTACGTGCCAAAAAGGGTCATTATAGAGGCGGCGAGTCTCGTTGTTGGAACCCTACCATGAGACCTGGAGGGGAGAGCCACGAGAAATCGAAGCCGTGAAGTCCCGGCTCCACCGTGCAGGGTGGTGAAGACTTGGGAGACTACGCGCAGAACACGCCGTGAGAGAGCCGATAAGACCCCGGTGAAACTGCACTTGCTAAGCAACCGATGAGGATCTGGTGCAGAATTCCGTCTGGGGGTTGGGAGGTCAGTGGTAGTCACTCCCGTAAAAGCCTGTATGCCATGCAGTGAAACCTATATGCTTACCCAATGCTTCAATGTGCACCCTTTGTACGCAACTACGAAATCGTAGTGAGCATGATGATTATTAGGAAGAGGAAACTCATTAATATCCATATTTTAGTAATTTTAGTATTATCTTAAAACTAACTTGAACCTGCGTGAATGTCGGTTATCGCGACCAAATATAGCCTACTAGCTTTTGCCCGCGGCTCCACCCGCGTGGATGTCGATTATCGCGACAAAACATAGGCTATTCTTTCTCAAGGTCTAATCTACCCCTTTACCAAATTTCATCAAA
The DNA here is from genome assembly GCA_914829495.1 of Eilema sororculum. NCBI lineage: Eukaryota > Metazoa > Arthropoda > Insecta > Lepidoptera > Erebidae > Eilema > Eilema sororculum. The sequence continues at coordinate 4,409,818 of OU618545.1, read as the reverse complement.
ATCGGTTCAGTGGTTTAGGCGTGAAAGCGTAACATACAGATAGATAGACAGACAGACAGACAGACTTACTTTCGCTTTTATAATATTAGTATGGATGTCCTTTCTCAAGGTCTAATCTACCCCTATACTAAATTTCATCAAATCGGTTCAGTGGTTTAGGCGTGAAAGCGTAACATACAGAGAGGCAGACAGACTGAGTTACTTTCGTATTTATAATATTAGTTGGAAGTATTGATTATCCCCATTGTTTTTCATACGTTCCACTCTTTATATTTCTTGTTATTAAAATAATAGTAAAATAGTATGAAGGTTTTGAGCATTAGTCAAAATTAAGCAAAAAACCCGCTTCAGAACGAAAAAAGAAATGTCATTATGTATGTCAGATTTGACAGCTTTTCTAAATTGTCAAAATAACCGATATGATATTGCTGATTGCTGCAGTTGACTTAGGAAAATAGATGTAAATAATTGCTTCTCATTATCATTGATATGTGAAAAATAGAACATAAAAATGGGTAAGGAAAAATCTAAAAAGCGGAGGAGATCCAGTTCTGGTAGCTCTAGCTCAAGTAGCTCCGATTCGTCGCGAGAAAAAGAAAAACTCCGCAAGTTAAAGAAAAAACTTAAGAAGGAACAAAAGAAGACTGAAAGAGCATTAAAAAAGAAGCTGAAAGAGGAGAAGAGGAAGTTAAAGAAGCAACGTAGAAGTAAGAGTACAAGCCGCAGTCGGGACGACAGTACTTCGAAGGAACAGAATACTTCGGCTGACATACCTTTAGGTGTGTAAAGCGAGCGCGACATAAACTAATTTCACTGTAACTGTGAAACTGCAGTCTTTCATATTTCATTCTCTATCCCCGAATATTTATTAACATTAGAACCGAAAATACTAATATTCCCTTTAACCCCTCCAGCTAAGCTAAATTGCTTGTGGTATGAGTGGGTTCATGTCGGTAGTGTAATGTCCAGGATTCGAACCCAGAACTTTCGATCGTAAGGCCGAATCCTTAACCACTAAGCTACCAACACTTCAAATTCAACAAATCCTTTTAATGCTTTATTGATTTTTTATCATCTGTTTCATATTTTCTTCTTTGCACATTAAATTTAAAATCACTGAACAAAATAAAAAATGATGACTGACAGAAAACAATGAAATTATTAATCTACAAAATGATTAATGTGAATTAAACACAATACTGAACTGGTTCCTATGTCTGTTATGTATTGTATTTCTATGTTCATTTTCTTCATATTTAAAATGTTTTTTTCAAGAACTTATGGAGAAATCCAAAGCCATGGCTCCAATGACCAAAGAGGAGTGGGAGAAGAGACAGAGTGTTGTTAGAAAAGTATTGGACGAAGAATCGGGAAGATACAGGTTATTCTATCATTCTAATGTCTTTGAGATTTCAGTTATCAACGCCCACATTTGCCCGATTATGATTTTTGGTCTCATATAAAAGGGGACAAGCCTGTTGCCCTCAATTGGGCACTTTGGAATGTGCTGTATGTTTATTTTTGGATGGAGAACAGCCCTATCCCTTACCTACCTGCTATAACACCCAAAGGTAGAGATGTGGTGACCTTATTCTATTCCACTGGGAACCAATAGCTGAAACCTTCACCAACCACCATATAAGTCTATCTGTGTACAGTCAGCATCAGAAAGATGTTGACAAAGTACTCAAAATGATCTTAATTTCGATTTTTTACAGCCTTCCAGACAGATTCTTCTGATTTTTGGTACACATTTAGTTCAGACAATAATCCATACTAATATTATAAATGCAAAAGTAACTCCGTCTGTCTGTATGTTATGCTTTCACGCCCAAACCACTGAACCGATTTTGATGAAATTTGGTATACCAAATATCTATAGGGCTAGACTAGCCCATGAGAAAGGACATACGCCATGTTTGGTCGCGATAACCGACATCCTCGAGGGCGGAGCCGCGGGCAAAAGCTAGGCTTAAAGCTATAAAACAGTTTGAGTTGTATTTAATATGAGAGTTTTGAGATCATTTAAAACTTCATTGTCAAGATATTTATGACGCTGACTGTACTTATTCCATTCACTGACCAAATACGATTTAAATAAAAAAAATTTTTAAGCTACACTTGTAGGTGAACCCAAAAGAGAGTTCAGTTTTCGTTTTTGGGATTATCCTGATTAAGGAGATTGCCTGTAGTGGCATGACTGGTAGGAGTAAGGTACAAGGTGAAGTACTGTGACATATTTTATAGGTGCAGTAGACCCTGGGCTCTGAGGTGATAGCCTCCAATGCAACCTGAAACAATACTAAGATGACCAAAATTGCATAATGACTCTTAAACTGTACATCACATATAAATATAATCACACCACTATCATATAAGGGTAGGCAGAGACAAACTAAATTAAACTCTTAATTTTTTTTATAACAGTTAATTAGCAGACAAGCACAGGGCCACCTGATTGAGTGGTTACCGGCCTTTGGACGTGTGCAACACAAGTAGAGTCACACTTATGCTGCCAACCCTGTAATAACAGAGAGTTTCTGTGCTATCAGTACAGCAGACAGGGCGATATGTATCATTACCATCCCTCAGTTGTGTGTTGTTTTCAGGTTAATAAAAGGTGATGGCGAAGTATTAGAGGAGATAGTGTCTAGAGATAGGCACAAACAGATCAACAGACAGGCTACGCAGGCAGACGGAGAGTTCTTTCAGGCCCAAACTGTGGACAGAAAGCACTTATAGTTATTTAAATATTATAATTACTCCCTCAAAAGTTCCTGCTTACAAATGGGCCCAGCAGATTCGCACCTGAAATGTTTTACGACCTGTTGTAGGATTATGGTGTTGTAAGTTTAAATAAATGTACCTTTGCAAGGAGTGTAACTCCAGCTGAATTATTTATTTTATTTATATTCTTATTCCGACTGTGTACTCATTGAAAAGGGTTGGGTGTGCTTCTAAAAAAAGTCTTGGGTGAAATGGCCATACATGCCTTAAATGCCCTCCAGGGCAGATCACCCGTCCGGCCGCGGCTTCCCCTGCTAGCAGTAAGTAATAAAAAAGCATAATGGAAGTAGTTCCCGGCATATGTCTTGATAACCAAATCACGAAGTATACGAGGCATTGGAATGCGCGAATTGGTTTGATATGTAATTAGATTCTGCCCACTGTGGGTTTGTTAAAGACCTCCAAAAAAAACCTGGCCTCCAAACACTTATTGCGCATGAAAAATACGTACATTTTGTCTCGATTCTGGGCTTAAGAATATATATGGCAGTAACTATACTTACGATAGAGAGATCCTATATACAGTTGCACGGTCAGGAACAAAAAAACGGTTACACTCGTAACTTCCGAAAGCAGGCAGGCAACTTTTATATCCAAACGCTGATACTAGATGGCGACAATGCGTTGGCAAACTTTTCTAATTTTTACTATTAAAAACTAACTTATCAAAAATAAAGAATACACTAAAAACATTGAACTAATATAAATTGATTCTGTAGTAATTTGGAAGGATATAAGACAAAATGGACAGTTGGACAAAATAGTCGCTAGATGGCGGTTCCCTAAATTATCACTTTTGTCACGAAATCATTGTTTATTATATTACCAACATATTCTTTTTATTTCATATACCTAAATGCTTACATTATCACGTTTAAGTTCTGAAATAAATTACGTGATTCTAAATAGGGAAATAAGCTTTTTAACGTTTTTATTTCTTAAAATGTGTCTACTAGTGCCCTCTATTCGTTTTTGAGTTATACTAAAGATATTTTCTGGGTGTTCATACCCCATGGTTTGAATAGTGGCCATCTTTTTTGCAGGCCCAATACTTGGAAAGTGTGTACTTTTTTTAAATAGCCTTCAGTTGGCACACATCCCATTGACCCATCTGATGGGAAGTGGCTAATTTAATGCTCTTCTTAAAGAGCTTCACATTATGGTCACTTCTGAAAACCACTCCACAGTCTAACCAACTTTTTGATGTGACAACGTCTTATAATTCGATGGAGCCGGCTGCACGCACGAAAAACATGACGTATGCGGCGTTACCTCGCTCTGAGGCGTTCCATTCAAGGCTTGAAGTGCAAGCGAGAACGCGAAGCGAGCGACAAATCAAACAAATAAAATATAAATTGTCTTTTGATAATGAAACCTTATTTTTCAAAAGAAGTAGAAGATCAAGTATTTTCCGACGTTGTCACGTTCAACTATCGTCAGTAAACCGACTTTACAGACAACCGATTTTTATTTTTCAAATTTACCGTTAATAAAAAGCGCCAAATATTTAACAAATTTGTTTATTGATCTACCTATTAGCTTTACAGTTCGTCTTTGGTCAAGATGTCTTCACTGGGCGTCTCATCCTGTGATGTGTCAGTCCCCGTGTCCTGCAGGTGCTCTGTCACTAGCGATATTAGGCTCTCCAGAGGTCGACCGCCATGTTCCACATTCACGATCTTCTTTTGTTTATATAGAATCAGAGTAGGCAAACCATTGATCTGGAAGGTAAATTAGTAAATCAGCTCTATTTCAGATTCTATTGCAATTTATTTGTAACTATAATATAGCTGACTCGGCGAACATTGTGCCGCTATTTTTTTCCGCCCGCGTGGCATCAGATCCCTTTCCCGCTGCGCCCCCCTCTATATTAATCATGTATCATACATAACCTTCCTCTTGAATCACTCTATTAAAAAAACCGCTTCAAAATTCGTAGCAGTTTTAAAAATTTAAGCATACATAGGGACGGACAGACAGCGACTTTGTTTTATACTATGTAGTGATAAAAGGACACGTCAATTTGTCTTCCCCTCGCCTGATGGTAAGCTAAAGGGAAAGTCTCGGCAAGAGGGTCACTATTATAAACACGTACCATGTTAATAATGGCGGCGCCTTGACGACCTCATCCAGGCGCGTCTCGCCGAACGACGGCCTTGTTCGGGTAAAGATGTTCGTGTGACGTCATTGGAGGTGGAAAAAGGATACCTGCAGTATTTGACCTCGTTGGGAGGTGAGGTGGTAGTCGCTTCCGTCCCCTAACCCCCAAAGGGCAGGTTTTGTATGTAACCGGGATTGACGCTCGGGTAAAAAGGTTGGTGTGCTATTTGAATGGGGGTGGGGGAAATATCTTGCGGTATCTGGCCCACTTTGGTTTATTCTATCTGTGGTTTTAACTTACTTTTTCCGTTTCACATATAGGCTTTGATTGCACGCAGTCGACATCGGCGATCAGAACACGACTCTCGTTCTGGAACCTTTCGCCCAGTTTCAACCAAAGCGGACTCATTTGCATACAGTGTGCACACCTGGAAAAATAAAATGGAAATATATATTTGGTACTCAAAATGGTAGACTTGCCTCCTAATATTGGTAACAGTTGTTGCATGTAAACATTTAAACTTTCGTGGTGTGTGATGCTGGGTTTACACGCTTGCCAAGCCTTGGCAAGTCTCGACAATCACAAGCGTGTAAAGAAGGCGTTTGGCTTGGCTTGCGTGAGCTTGTCGGCGCTTGCCGACAAGCTCACGCAAGCCTAATAATTTATTAAGTTTGCTCATGCTAGAAAAATAAAAACCGGCCAAGTGCGAGTCGGACTCGCCCATAAAGGGTTCCGCAGCATTAAGTAATATAATATAAAAATTCTTGTAGTTCATTAAATGTTTTGTTTTTAGAATTTTTTGAGTTAATTGAATGAGCCTAGTGGTATGGTTATTGGACTGCTGAGACGAGGTCTCGAGTTCGATCCCAGGTTTACCATCTCACACACCAATGACTTTTCGATGGTTTTCGAAATTATGTGTGTATTTATCGCAGGTATATAAGTGCCCGGTTAATGGCAATAGGCTCGCCATCTATTACATTGGGACCTAAACATAATTGGCGAAATGTGTGTGCTAGCACCTCTGCCTACCCCTTCGGGGAATACAGGCGTGAGTTTATGTTTATGTTATGTTAAATTGAATGAAAGGCGAAAATTGCGGTTTATGACGTATTAAAAAAACTACTTACTAGATCTCGTTCAAACCAATTTTCGTTGGAAGTTTGCATAGCAATGTATACCATTAGAAAAAAACCATGGTAGAAACCTCAATAGCATTTTTGAAGACCTATCTATAAATACCCCACACGCATGGGTTTAATGAAAAAATTTTTTTTGACTTTCAGTTCTAAGTATGGGGACCCCCAAAATTGATTGCTTTTTTTCTATTTTTGTATGAAATTCTTAATGCAGTTCACAGAATACATCTACGTACCAAGTTTCAACAGAATAGGCCTTATAGTTTCAGAGAAAAGTGGCTGTACGGACGGACAGACAGACAGACATGATGAATCTATAAGGGTTCTGTTTTTGCCATTTGGCTATGGAACCCTAAAAATGAGTGGCTGGTCGAATGAGGAGAGTCTTTCGTTTCTGGAGAAAGATGCAAATCATAGGTAAAGATAAGAAGAAACAAGCAGATGCATGGATTCGTCTTGTTAAACTTATCGGAAGGCCAGTGAAGCATTTAAAAATTAAAAAAGTACTTTTCGCTAGCACTTTCCTTTTGCTTGCATTTCAAATAAAAGTACGTTAAACCAAATGCAATTGCCGTGACAAGTTCGGTGTCTGCTATGCTTGGAGGTAGGTTGCAGACTGATCCATTCACAAGCGTGTAAACGCTTTCCAAACGCCAAACGAGATTTGTGATGCCTTGGGGCTGTTTGCCGTTTGCCAAGGCTTGGCAAGCGTGTAAACCCGGCATGATATATAAGGATTAACGAACGGGGATAAGCACGATCATGCATTTTACCCTGAGAGTTATTGCATGCAAGTTTTTTTTATGTTCAAGCATCTAACGTTTATTAGTAGGTATTATAATCTAAAATAATCAAGTATTAGTCCTTTGAGAATTAGGCATTTTGCTAATTAGTCCTTTCGCGAATTAGTCCTTTTGAGATACGGTAGGCATTTTGCGAATTGGGCATTATGCGACTAAACGTCAAAATCGTGGATCTGCTGCCAAACGACACCGCGCACTTCGACATAGCTATAGGATAGAAAAAGCTGGCGGAGGTCTCAACCTCATTCAGTTTCGTGTTAGGTTACTGGTGATAAAATGCACGAAATTAGAGGCCCCGTTTACATCCCCCGAGAGCCCGAGACTACGAAGTCGCGACTACGAATTTTGCTGCAGACTTCTTCAGCTAAATAGTAGATCTAACCCCAAATTGTTTTTAGCAGTAAGTCTACCATTTTTGATATTAAAAAAAAAAAGTGAGACTAAAGAAAAAATATTACCATGGTGCGAAATAATTGATGAAAACAAATTCTTTTTCCAAAAAGGTCTCAAATGTTTCTTCTGATATCCTCGCGACGGGCAGAACTTTCTTCTTCTTCATAAACTTCTCGGGATCGTGATTCTCAGTGAGCGACATTTTCTCGATGTACGCTTTCAATTCTTCCATGTTATCTGCGTCTGCTACACCCATCTGGAATTTGTTTTCTTACTTTTTATTTTAACCGTGTTAAGCACGCACCGACGCATCCGAAACATGGTCGACGCATCCGAAACATGGTCGACGCATCCGAAACATGGTCGACGCATCCTCATTTTCATTAATTTGGTCTTAAATATAAATTATTATTAGGTATCAATATATCAATTCAATCATTCAAACTCTTTCAATTTTCTTTCAACCTCTGGTGTGCCACATTAATGGTCCTTTGAGCTGGATGTGAACTAGAAAATTGGCAAATATATATGTTTATATTTCAACACAGACAAGGAGGAAATTAGGCTCTTGGCTCAGAGATACAAGAAATGACTGAGGAACCATCCCAACAATTTGGCTAATAGGCTAATGAATATTAGCTACCCCAAACGCCTCAAGCAATACCTGATAACCAAGACCTGGACTCCAGATACTGGGACGGGTACTGGGGAGAACCTTTGACAAGACACGAGCTAGACGTTCATGAATATTAAAAAAAAATTATTAAGTCAGTACTATTTTACTTACAATTCTGCCATTAACGATCCACATCAAGTAAGGATACTGTTTGATGTCAAAGTTCTTGCATGTCATCTCATTGTCCATGCAGTTCACTTTGCCAATCTGTATGTACTCATTGTGTGCGTACTGCACTGCCAGCTCGGCCCAGACAGGGGCTAGTTTCTGGAAATATTAATCCTTTTCAGTACTTCCATTTTAAGTCTGAATTTAAAACAGAACTAATGGTAATTATTCCTTTGATTTTGGCAGATTGATTGACAGGACAGCTGTGCAACAACTAATACACTCTCAAAATCTGTAATTTACCATGTAAAATCTCACTCAAATAATAAAAAGGTTTGAATTTGTATTCCTTTGTTTTTAAAACAAACAATGGAATATTGTAATGTATGATGGGCTGTATTCCGCAACTTCACGTTATGGTGCGCTTTTTGCATGTGGGTGTGTATTTTATGCTGCGCTGCGTTGTGTGTGTGTGGCGCTTGTTTCGCAAATATACTTATTAATTTCGTACGGAGAATTTGCATGACATCATGCAAAAAATTCAGACTATTTACACAGTTGCTCAAACCACACAAAAATTCCTACTAGTTTGCACAACTTGCCCGCAAATGTAACACCAACACCGCTTTATCAGCACAGGCAGTATAAAATGTAGTCATAAATCATACCTGTGATGCCTTACACCATGAGGCATAGAACATGATGAAATGCTGTCCCTTAGACACAAACTTCTCAATATTGTGATCATTTAAGTATGCCATGCCACTGTATATCTTCACTTCTGTTGAGTCTTTCTCGTTGTTGACACCCTAGAACAAAAAGTCATTAATGTGAGATTGTCTTATTGGAATTTAGTCCACTAATCCACTAACTGTAATAAGTAATTGACACTATAGAATTGTTTTAGATATGTTCTCTAATGAAATGCCCAAGAAGGTGGCTTATTATTCAAGGTATTTAATATGTAGGGAGTGTCAATTACATCAGGAAAAAGTGAATCACCCAGGTGAATTGCTTCAGGCTTAGTGGCACAGTTGGTTAGAGTATTACTCTAGTAAGGTTAAGGGTTCAAGTCATGATGAGCAATTCTTCCTAATGTAATTGATTTGTATAATTAGCATACTAAATGCCTTTAAATTTTAATTCAAATGTAGGGAGTGGTTGTACTGGGTCCATGGACCACCAGTGGCCAACCTGTCCAATCTGTGGCTCTGGCCAACCTGTTAGGAGTCACATTGGGATTTTCTGTCCCTCTTTCCTTATAAATACTCCATAGGCCAAAAGGAATAAGTAGAGGGTGCTCAGGCTATAATACCTCATAGCTCTGGTAATTTTTTTGTGTTGGTATTTATTAGTATTGGTGACACATAATATGCTTACCTCAGATTTCAAAGTAAAGATTCCACTTAAAAATAATGTTAGGGAAGGTAGATCCCTAGTACCCTTATACTCTATAGGAGTAAATGTGTTCTTATGGTAGTAATGCAGTGTTGGATAACCTGTAAATACATAATAAAAATAATGAAAGAAAAAAGCATTTATTCTACACAGGTACGTGAGTAGGAGTAGTACTATACACCTATATTTTATTTACAAGTTATCATCACATAAAATGCAAGTACTGGACTTTATGTGATGTAATTAAAAAATAAATTAAAAAAGTAAATATTGACCTAATTTATGCTCACCTGTTATGTCATTTTCATTACACAGTTTGTGATGTTTAGTACAATCAACTTGGGCGATTGCAAATTTGGAATCCTTCGTGTTGACTAGCTCAGCCAATTCCGCCCATATTGGATGAAATTCAGTACAATGTCGACACCTGAAAATAGAAAGTATCGTATCGACTGTAAGATTCTGAAGAAATTAAGTCACGAGATTTTTTTCAGGTTGCGCAAAAATACATACCAAGGTGCATAAAACATGACAAAATTTCCATCCATTTCTTCTATTTGGTGCTCAAAATTGTGGGCATTATATTCATAGACTGAGCTCTCTTCCAGGGCAAAATGATAGGGTACAAATAGCAAATAAAACAGTCCTACTGTTCGTAACATTTTAAAAATGTATTGCTGTATTGATTAAAGTTGAATAATTATATTTTTGACTAGTCACTGACTAAATTAATATAGAATAACCATTATCGTCCTGTAAGTAACTTGTATTACAGTATGTACAAACCAGATTTTCTATAATTATAATTACATTACTAAATTATGATAGTACAAAACTATCCAATGAAAACTTCACAACAAATAGATTTTTCTGCTACCACAGATAAAATTTTTGAAATCAGTGACCTTTCATTCGTTCAATGCGCTCACAGATTATACTATGAATATAGGCTGACTATACACTATAAAATTCACAAAACTATTTTACACAACAATGAAACCCCAATGATAAAATTCAAACATTCTAAAATTGTTATATTATATAATTCATTTATTAAATAATAACGCAATAAGAATAAAATTTATGAAAAACAACAAAGATAGTAAACGAAATAAAATACGGAGCATCTTTATACGTCACTATGCCTTAGCTATGAACATACAAAAGAATGTGGTAATTCTTCAAAATGGTCGCTTTGTATGGTTTGCCAACTTGCATGTCTGTGTTTCAGAGTCCTTTGTTTTCGTAATCTATTTGATATTATTACGTTCAGAGAAAATTGTATGCGACTCTACAGTTGTATAGTTTGAGTATGAACATTGCCATTGGATTTATAATTTGTGGTGCCCAAGAAAGATGTCATCGGTAATGTGAGAGCTATTCGATAGAATTTTTATTTTACGGGATTATGACGTTTGTGATTCTTATTTGGATTTGCAGAAATTGAGGAATATCCTGGTAAATAATTCTTATTACACATAATAGTAGGACAGTGCCCGTAATGAGTGATTTATGAGAAACAAAGCTGACTCTAATTTTGGCATTCCATAGCACTATGTCATGACTGATTCGTGTTGAACATTCTTTTGGTTTGTGAACCTGCTGATTTATCCGAACGTATTTTCATCAAGAATCTTATATTGTTGCACATTAATTGATACCGCACATAATTATTCCATAAGATATCTCCCCTAGGCGGTTTGTTGTTCTTTTCCATAAGACGATTTTTTCTAATGATGTCCACCTCAAATAGATTTACAATCCAGTAAGAGTTTACTTTTGAGGTGATAGCTTATAAGAAATAGAAGCATTTTTTCGTGAAATTGATATGTTATTGATTTATTTTCAGCATATTACCAAAACATTACAAGTTTTGATCAAGCAAATTGTGAAACAAAACAGACAGTGAAAAGGAAATAAACAAACGAATTGGGGACCATCTGGACTAAAAGTTGTAGCAAATTATTTGTGTGTATAATAAATGAACAGTGAACAGTGACAATGAGTGTGGTGAGAAGGTGGTGTGTGCTTGTGTGATGGGAGGCGTGGGGTGAGAGGTGAGGCGCTCGGGCGCGGGCGCGGGCGCCATGAACCCGCCGGCGCCCCGCCAGGCGGCCGCTCGCTCCGGCTATCACCAGAAGGCTCTAGCTCAGATCCGCAACTCGTTACTACCATTTGCTAATAATGGGAACTCGGAGCCACCTGGGTCCTCGGCCGCCAGCACAGTCAGTTCTGGAGTCAGCTCTGGCTTCAGCTCTTCATCAGGAAATGGTCTTGATAAGGATTTGACTGCGTTACCTCAGTCTTTAAATCAACTGATTGCTTTGGGATATGACGAGGTAAGCATTCATTTATAAATATTCATTTATTTAAATATAAGATATCTGTTTAACACAGATATAATCTCTCAATAGATAATTGGCAGTACTGAGCATTAGCATTCTCTAAACATAAATGCAAAATAAACAAACAGTGAGCAACTAAACATCAGATAATGATAAAATTATGAACTCATACTTCACTATGTTGTATGAAATGGAAACAGTAAGAGGCAAAGGTTCATGATAATCAATTGTATGCATGAATATAAGTATTTGCATTGGTCTGGCCGTGCCTCGGAGAGCATGTTAAGCTGTCAGTCCCAGTTGCCATATGAATATGTATGACAGTCGTTATAGGGATTATTGCGTGAAATGGCCCCACATAGAAGGGCTGATCACCTGTCCGGTCAAACGGCATCCTCACTGGCAGTAGTAGTAGCCTGTAGTCTATGCTTTCCAGCTCTGAATTGATTCTATATGAAAAGATAACAAATGTTGCCAATAAATAATAATTAAACCCAGGCCTGCTCCCTCATAGCACAACTGTTAAGTATCTTGGATTTCACCTTGACAGAAAACTGACCTGGAATACACATCCAAAAAAAACGGGATGAACTAAATCTTAGGTTTAGGTCATTGGAATGGCTACTGGGCAGAGGATCGCGGCTATCTGTAGAAAATAAATTATTAATCTACAAAGCCATATTAAAACCAATCTGGACGTATGGCATCCAACTTTGGGGTACGGTTAAAATATCCAACATTGAAATCCTGCAAAGATTTCAAAATTCAGTGCTCAAATCTATTGCAAATGCTCCATGGTTCACTAGAATGGATGAATTGCACAAATACTTGAATATTCCTACAATAAAGGAGGAAATAGTCAAAACTACCCAGTCATACAAAGCCCGGATCACTCAACACCAGAATAGACTAGCACAGAGTCTCGGCAATCAACTGGGAACAAGACGGTTAAGAAGACCTGCACACCTGGGATAATCTCTGAAAGAGTTTAAAAAGAAGGCAGTCTAACAGTGGGAGGGCATGCCTAACACGTCAAGCATCTCACAAAACAATTGCTTATGGTTTAAACTGAAACCGATCGCATGTTTTGACCAAAATAATATTTTTTTTTTATTGTTAATTTGTTTGTTTTAAAATTATCCAGCCTTTGCTACAGATGCACTCCCTACATTTAATAGTAGAATTGATATTATGATAATAGAAGAGTTGTAGGAACTCGGCAGTATTTTTAATTCATATATGAATTCTACTTAAATCCAGAAAATTAAGTACTCTGACATCAGACTTATTTCAAGAAGAAGAAGAAGGCTGCAACTTCTGTTTTATTTATATTCTACTAGCTGACTCGGCAAACTTCGTACCGCCAATTTTTTTCCACCCGTGTGGCGTCCGATCCCGTTCCTGCTGCACCCTCTACTATATTGAGCATGTATTATACATTATAAACCTTCTCATTGAATTACTCAATCTATTAAAAAAAACCGCATCAAATTCTGTACCATAATTTTGAAGATATAAGCATACATAGAGACGGACAGATGCTGAAAGCAACTTTTCTGTAGGCTATGTAGTGATTTTTTTCCCATCCCCCTTGTCTTTCCATAGAAGGGGAAAATAATAAAGAGATAGTCCTGCCCTGTCAACAGTTCCTTTTTAGTGTGTATCAGATTATCTGTGGTTCCTGTTATCTAAAGCAATATAATTTCTCATAGTGCCATAAATTGACTAACTTTGTATTTGGTAAAACAGTGGCAATAGATATAACACGGTTCCCAGTAGTTTCTTTTTAAATTGATCAGCATATAAATTGACAAAGCAATTAGAATGGAAATTTTGTTTATTTGTGTAGATTTCCCTGAATATGTCCAAGTTCATAGTTGAGATGGCATCCTGGAGCTTCTTAAGAGTCCGTACTACCTCAAATGACATAGCATAAACGTGTATAATATCAAAAGTTCTAAAGCATGGACTTTTTAATTCATGTGTGGTAAAGTTGAGGATATATACTAATGTTTATGTGTGGCAAAAACACGATTCCGTATAATTTTCTTGATAGAAAACCATTGCAAAGTTACCTCTAAACCGTACAAATAAAACGATATTATGGATTAATTACGCAAAATAGGATCACTAAACTTACACAATATGTGCAGTTTAGTGGTTAAGAGACATTATGTGTTTCAAATTTTACAAATATACATTGGTTTCTGCGTAACTAGCAAATATCTAAATTTTTACTCAAGCGATACCATTAAACTTAGAACCGCCCTGCCGCCCGGCCTCCTCCTCAGTGTTGCTTCGGCTATCATACGGGGGGCTTGTGTCGCACGCGCTCTGCGCAGACGATTACGATAGACGATACGAAAGTATTCAAGTACCTACCTTTTGACAGGCGAAATGGGTTAATAAAGTAAACCGAAAGAGGAAAATTGTATGTTGGCGTAAAAAAACATATGAATGATATCTTATGTAGACAGCCTCTGTGGCGTGGTGGTAGTGCACGCGACTGCCACGCAAGAGGCGCGGGTTCGATTCCCGCTCAGTGCAAATATTTGTATGCATGAATATGGCTATTTGCATTGAACTGGGTGTTTCTATGTATAATATGTATATATTTACAAAAAAAAGTATATACGTATGTTTATCCGCATTCTAGATTCCATAACACAAGCTAATTAAGCTTACCATGGGTCTAGATAGCGCTGTGTAGAATGTTGTGGAATATTTATTTATTTATTACTAGCTTTTGCCCGCGGCTCCGCCCGCGTGGATGTCGGTTATCGCGACCAAACATAGCCTATGTCCTTTCTCATTGTCTAATCTACCCCTATACCAAATTTCATCAAAATCGGTTCAGTGGTTGAGGCGTGAAAGCGTAACATACAGACAGACAGACAGACAGACAGAGTTACTTTCGCATTTATAATATTAGTATGGATTATAGTAAGTATCTAATCTACCTACCTAAGTAGCTTATACTGTACATAACAATTTGCAATACTATATTAGTAGAAAGTAATAAATAGGTCAGTAAAATACCTAGGTACCTATTTCAAAATTTTGGATTGACATAGGCATACCTGCCTGTGTATCGACAAAAATAATCTTGCAGTAGCAGCCCAAGTCTCTCAGGCAGGTCCTGCCTACTACAGGTCGCTCACTGTGACGACGCGACGGACGACGCGGTTGGGCGACTCAGAGCCGAAACTCGAAGTGCGGTAACTCTAACTTGTGTGACCCCAACGCATGAGCCGAACGAGCGTAGCGAGCGTGCCGCAGCAGGCAGCGGCCGGCGAAGTGTCAGATCGGGTTATGATAGGAACGAGACCGTCGGGTCAGGTTAGGAAGAGGGTTACGTTCGGAACAAATTTTTAAAGTTTCTACCTAACCCGCG
This sequence comes from Eilema sororculum, assembly GCA_914829495.1. Taxonomy (NCBI): domain Eukaryota; kingdom Metazoa; phylum Arthropoda; class Insecta; order Lepidoptera; family Erebidae; genus Eilema; species Eilema sororculum. The sequence goes on along the minus strand of OU618545.1, from coordinate 4,394,674 downwards.
ACCGGGTCTAGTTTTCGGGTCAGGTTCGGAATAAACGGAATATTTCTGTAAATACATGAGTACCTACCAACCCGAATGATCATAATATAAATATAGCAGTAGTTAGGTACTACTACCATACATATTCCTATATTTATTATAGACAGTACGTAATAATTATGAATTTCCATTCATCTGTTTCTATTGTAGAGTCATCGCCCTCTGTGGGCTAAGCTATCTAGCCACATTACTGGCCGTCAGATTTGCTGCCCATACGGGGGCCCCGTATATGGCCATACTTCGCACGATCCCCAGGTACAGTCTCCTGCAGGGAGCGTTGGGTCCCCTGATGTTGGGCATCAGCCGCGCGAGTGCGGCTGATGCCCTCCTCAGTTTTGGGACCAAACTTCGGAAGTGATGTCCGAAGTTCCACCGGCCATCGAGCCCCAGATACTTCATCGTGGGCTCGATGCCGCTGCTGACGCCCCTTACCTGTAGGCTGGATCCCGCAGGTGCAGCCGCCGTGTCTGACCCACGACTTGAGCAACCCCTGCCGTGGCCTTTAGTGCTGCGTCTCGGTGCGCTGCTCCCCGCGCCGTAATGATGGTGTAATGCGAACCGGACGTCGGAGGTCGCAGAACGACCTCCGTCCTCTATGAGCGCTGACCTGAGGGTGACCGGTGGAGCCGCCTGTCACCCTAGCAGAAGCAGGCCGCGGCGGCGGCGCAAAGTGCGCCTCCCCGTAACCGGGGCTAGATGGGGACCCTGTGGTCCCCCCAACCCGAAGGGGGCCATCTCGAAAGGGATGGTCCTGGGTCTGCCGGGGTGCGAGAGATATGCTTTTGGCAATCTCACCTCCGGCAACCAAGGACTTGGGACGGCGTGCGTTTTAGTCGGTTCGAGTTCGACATAACCACCACCACCGGCTCCGTGGGGATTTATCGCACGATAATAAAAAACGAGGGTGTCATCGGCGGAACACGTTACGCTGACCCCTCTGAGCAACGGACCACGCATCACCCAATCGTAGCCGATGTTCCTCACCCTCCGTAACTATGGGCACGTCGTTCTCCACCACCTCCCCTAGGTGCCGTCTTCTTAGGGGCGAAGGCCTTGGCTTGGGACCAGGAGCACCACAGGGTGCAGCCGTCGTCGCTCATGACGCGACGACAGGTGCCGCCAGCGGTGGGCGGTATGCCCGGTCCTCGAGGACGCCGAGGCGTCGCTCGATGACCTCCAGCAGCTGGACCACCGTTGGTGTCACCTTAGATGGAGCACGGGGAGCGGGGGTGTTCACACCCCGAGCCTCCCCGGCCCCCTGGACCAGCTGCGTCAGCTGACCGATCTCCTCCCGCATCAGCCGTTGCTGCTTGTGGGAGTCAGCAATCTCCGTCTCCAGGCTCGCAACCCGAGCCCGGAGTTTCACCTCCTCGCTGGAGACCCTCCTTTCCAGGAGCTCCCCCAGCGCTTTGGCGGCACCTTTTATCGCGTTCGACCCTCTTCTTTCCCGTAATTTTCTGGCCTTTTACGGCGCCAGAAATGCGGGAAAGAGCCGCCAGGATGTTCTGCACCGCCGGCACCTTCGTGTCCTCCTTTAGTAGCGGGACACAATCGCTGGCGGCTCTGCTACTCTCTCTTTCGCTGTGTAGAGTTCGGCTTTCGACCTCTACTCGCGCCTAGCCGTCTAGCGTAGCCTTACTAGGAAGGTCGGGATGGCTAGTCACCGAATGGGTGTCCATTCGATCACCAGTCACAGCTAGGGATTCCCCAGACGGAGTCCGGGTACCCTCATGGGTAGATTTATCCGTTATCGTTTCCATAGCCATATTTTGTTCAGTCGTCTATCCAAGTGCGACCGGGCTCGGTCCTGGGACCGCTACTGTGGAACATCGGTAATACTGGGTGCTTCGCGGTGAGCTCGCGGACGGTGCCGCCGTCACGTGTTATGCGGACGACACGCTGGTGACGGCGTGCGGGGCTACATACCGCGAAACGACCCTGAAGGCCACGACCGCGGTTGCCCAAGTCGTGGAGCGGATTCGGCGGCTGGGTCTCGAGGTGACTCTGCATAAAACCGAGGCCATGTTCTTTCATGGGCCTCGGCGCGTGCCACCGGAGGATTCCAGCCTCATAGTGGGAGACATTTCTATCGGCATCAAGGCCCAGATGAAATATCTGGGGCTCGTGATCGACAGCCGGTGGAACTTCGGGGAGCATCTCCGAAGACTGGCCCCCAAATTGAAGGACACAGCTGCCGCTTTGGGGCGGCTGCTGCCCAACATGAGGGGGCCGGATGACTCCTGCAGGAGACTCTACGCGGGAGTCGTGCGGTCCATGGCCCTATATGGGTGTCCAATAGACGGGCGGACACCCTGACAGTCCACAATGCGCGTTTGCTGCATGGACCGCAGCATGCAATGGCCAGCAGGGCCATTAGGGGGTACCGCACGATATCCTTCGAGGCGGCGAGTCTCCTTGCCGGATCCCTACCGTGGAACCTGGATGCGAGAGCCCTTTCGATGCTATATCGGTATCGTAAGGAGGCGCGGGAGCAGGGACGGGAACCCGAGCCCGAAGAAATTCGGGCCGTGAGGTCTCAGCTCCACAGGGACATGGTAGCGGAATGGGAGCTACGACTTGGGCGACCAAGCGCAGGGCACGCCGTAATAGCGGCGGTAAGACCTATCATGGAGGAATGGCTAGAGAGGCCACACGGCAGCCTCTCGTACCGGCTGACGCAGGTGATTACCGGACACGGGTGTTTCGGGAGTTACCTGTGTCGGATCCGGAAGGAGCCAACGTCCGAGTGCCATCACTGTGATGCGAGCGAGGACACAGAGCTGCACATGCTGACCGAGTGCCCGGTGTGGGACACGCCGAGGCGGGTCCTAGTGGCGGCTCTAGGGGTGGGAGTCCTCACACTCGTCACATTGCTCACAGCGATGGTACGATGCGCAAACGCTTGGGGTGCGGCCGCCTCCTTCTGCGAGCAAGTAATGCTCGAGAAGGAGGCGGCCGGTCGGGTCCGGACCAGACTCCGGGCCCGGGAAGCCCGTGCAGAGCGAAGGCGAACCGGACGTCGGAGGTCGCAGAACGACCTCCGTCCTCCATGAGCGCTGGCCTGGGGGTGACCGGTGGAGCCGCCTGTCACCCTAGCAGAAGCAGGCCGCGGCGGCGGCGCAAAGTGCGCCTCCCCGTAACCGGGGCTAGATGGGGACATTTTGGTCCCCACAATCCGAAGGGGGCCATCTCGAAAGAGATGGTCCTGGGTCTGTCGGGGTGCGAGAGATATGCTTTTGGCAATCTCGCCTCCGGCAACCAAGGATCCAAGATGGCGTGCGTTTTAGTCGGTTCGAGTCCGACATAACCACCTCCACTGACTCTGTGGGGGTGGTATCCGTGGAGATTTATCGCACGATAAAAAAAAAAGCCATATTTTGTTTTACGGTTAATGTCCACCGACATTGAGGTGGAAGTAGAGAGGTTGGGAGTGTATTTGAGGATGGGAAAGGTGGGAGTGAGTGAATGACGCCCTAGGCACTGAGTTCCCCCCAGTGATGCATCCCATTGCCAGGCGTGGGATTCGGGGTGATTTTTTATAGAGGTTTTCTCCCTCGCAACTCCTAAGAGCTACCATGCCCTTCTGTTGCCAGACGGCGGTACGGCTCGGCCGATCGATGGTCCGGAATTGGTCCCCATGGGACCTACTATTTCACCACTGATCGTACAGTGGCAAAGTACTCGTCGCCCTTAGAGTTCTCCGCTAGGCTTAGCAGAGCGCGTGCGGAGAACTCGAAACCGACCATAAAGGCCCCCCCTCCTTGGTGGACTATTGGCCATGGGCGACGACGTGCGCCTTGCGTGAAGCCCACGCCGTCGCCCACGTTACCAGGGTGCACCACGCGGAGGTTTTCCTACCCAGCACCTCTACCAATATGCATTGGGTTCGCGTGGTGGAGTATTTTATTGTACCTTCAGGTGAGAGAGCAGTGCCCAGCAGTGAGACATTGAAAGGGCTGCTATTATTATATTATACTAGCTGCTGCCCGTAGCTTCGCCCGCGTGGAGGTTTGTTCCCGTTCCCGCAACCCATGGGAACCTTAACCCGGAATAAAAAGCAACCTATGTGTTATTCCAGGTTCTAATCTACCCCTGTATCAAATTTCAGCCAGATCCATTTAGTAGTTTTTGCGTGAAAGTGTAACAAACATCCATACATAGAGCGATACATACTCACAAACTTTCGCATTTATAATATTAATAGGATAAGTATAAATATATTATAAGTTTTATGTAAATTATCATTACAATATGCACACTTTTCTCAAAAGTTTGTTTATTGCCATAACTTTCTTGATGTCTAATTACTAGCTACTTTACCCTGTCGATTGATACACGCGTGAACTCTGAACGTGAACACGGGGTCATCGCGGGAGTGAGATAGCAGCATCTGCGCGCGAGCAGTGCCGGCGCGTGTGCGTTGATGAAGCGCGCGGGGGTAAAATTTGAATTCGAGCTGGAGTGGTACGGACTCTTAAAGGCATTTAAAAAGAAAGGAAGTTTTTGTATTAGGGGAATTCTAATTGGGTATTCTACTGACTTGTCAAATTAGTTATTTTAACTAAATATCAAAACAATTAGTTATAAGGTAACTTGTATGAAAAAGATTTAGTGACCTCATAAAATTTAATGGTGAAACCAGTTACTATTACAGGTTGGGTGAATGATTAAAAATAAATAAAAACTATAAAATAAGAACCAACGCAATTTTTACCGCTATTTTACCATTCTTAATTTAGTAAGCTCGGTTAGATATTTTATTTTAACTAGAAGATAATACCCAATTAATAAGAAGTCATCCTGGAATACTAAATAACAATACCGGATTCTGAATAGGGTAGTTGAGGCCCTGTTAATATCTTTAGGGCCCATGCCAAACTTGCTTAGCAGCTGATTAATGGACAAAGCTCTGGTTCAGGCTTTCTTCTTGGGGTTGTAGAATTTATAAAGGTCAAAATAAAACATACTATATGGAGTATAAGAGTCCACATTGGCTCGTAAGTGTAAATGCAAGGGAAGTAATGTGTGTTGCCCTTGTATAAACACTGTCAATAAATTCTTCATTGATGTAAAGAATTCAGTAATTAATTCATTAATAATGACTTTTTTTTATAAGAATATTAGAACCGAAATTACTAATATTCCCTCTAACCCCTCCAACTAAGCTACATTGCTTGTGCTAGGAGTGGGTTCATGTTGGTAGTGTAATGGCCAGTATTCGAACCTGGAACCTCTCGACCGTAAGGCCAACTTCTAAACCACTAAGCTACAGAAGACGCTTAAACCAACGTTTACATAAATGGTATTTTCTGCTTATGAGAGATTGTGTTTCCGGCCGCGATTTAGAGGGAGAAAGATCACCAAATCTACATTTATCTGTATTCTTTACATTGTATGGATAAAAAGTCTGTAATGGAGTAAAAACATTCGTTAAGCAACCATTCTTTTAATATGTACATATATTTCTTGTATGGGCAAGGCTTTAATTTCAGAAGGTACACAATTATAATATATTCACACATAGACAGGCTTTATAATTAGAACAGCTTCTGGTACCTTAGATAAAACTATTCTGTGTAGGTCGTGTGTATCTCGGGTACATATCCTTAGCTGTTGTGAATAGGTGTTTATTTAATCTGACGAATTTTGCACACTCAAATATAATGGGGTACTGGCTAGAGAGGCCACACGGTACGGGCTGACGCAGGTGATTACCGGACACGGGTGTTTCGGGAAGTATCTGCGTCAGATCCAGAAGGAGCTAACATCCGAGTGTGAGCTTTCCAATTGCCATATTATGTAATGGCGTTTAGCGCCATCGTTCTCCCTATGGGTCATGGAATAAAAGTAACATTTACGAGTCCACTCGGCTCTTTATCCGACTGCCGAAGGAAGGAGGACTTTTCCAATTGCCATATTATGTAATGGCGTTTAGCGCCATCGTTCTCCCTATGGGTCATGGAATAAAAGTAACATTTACGAGTCCACTCGGCTCTTTATCCGACTGCCGAAGGAAGGAGGACTCAAATGTTCACGCAAAATCATTACGATTTTGCGTGAACATTTGATAAACATCCTTCCACCCTCACAAATTTTCATATATCTATAATAAGTGCTCCTATTATTGGACAAATTAATTTCTATACCTTTATTCTATTATTTTTTTAAATAAAATTATATTGATACATTGTTTTATCATTCCAGGATCATGCTGTAAGAGCCCTAAAATACGCTGGAGGTCGGTTCGACACGGCCCTCGATTACCTATCGAAGCAACAAGAAACTCTCAATGGAGTTCTCAAACAGAACAACTTGAATTCATTGAGCTCCAAACTAATAAGGAAACCTAGTCTAGAGCGCGAGATCAACCTCCACAGAGGGAGTCCCGCACTCGACTCCGGCGCGGGGAGCTCGCGGTCCGACAGTCCGCGGCCTTCCGACGCGCCACCCCTGCCCCACGAGAAACTAAGCAGACAGTACTCGCCGTCGGGGTTTTCAGAACCCCCGCCACCACCTCCTCCGCGATGTCCGTCCACGCCGCCTGTCATGCCATCCGTGCAGCAACTCATGAAGCGCATGTCTCCTGCACCCCCACTGCCACCAGCTCGTGGAACGTCTCCCGTCGCCGCCGCTCCCACGCCTCCCGCGCGAACGCCTATGGTCGTTCAAAACGGGCCACAAGTCCAACAGCAGCTATCGCAGCAATTCCAAGCACTCAGCATTTACCAAACGGGTGCGGGCGGCGCCGAACTTCCCCCTCCATATCCCATATCCGGAGTGCCACCCCCACCGTCTTACTCGGCGTCAATGCAGAATCGCCAGAGTCCGACGCAGTCGCAGGACTATCGAAAGAGTCCGTCGTCGGGGATCTACTCGGGCGGCACCTCCGCCGGCTCGCCGAGTCCCATCACGGTGACGCAGTCGACCGGCTCGTCCTCAGGCATGACTCGCCCCACACCGATCCAGGCGTGGACCGCGAGACAAGCAGTACAAGCTCCGATCATCATGCAGTCTGTGAAGAGTACGCAAGTGCAAAAGCCAGTGCTTCAAACGGCTATTGCGCCTGTGGCTCCCTCCCCAGTCGCGAGTTCGGGCACGCAGCCTCCCCCTCCGTCGTACGCGAGCTCCATCCAGCAGAAGCAGCAAGTGCAGACGCCACCGAGCTACCCTCTGGCGCCGAAGCCTCCGTGTCCGTCACCTACCGTCATACCGACGGCTACGACTCCCACCGTCCCCACCACGGAGCCGCCGAGTTATGCCATCACAATGCAGGCTCTAGCGGTACAGCGAGGCATGCATCCCGTTCCGCCCCCGCCTTACGGCAATCAAGCCGATAACACGACTACGGTCAATTCCCACCACTCTCCATTACATAAGAAATTTTCGAATAATGGTGAATCATCTCAGGTAGAAATTAAGTGTCCCAATCAAAATTGCAGCAATAACCTTCTAAAGGATAATGTAGCGGCGTCAGGTTCGGATAAAAGTTCGAACGGCTCAACGGAGCGACGGCCTAAGGGTAATGAGAAGATTAGGCATCAATCTCCCATCCCGGAGAGAAAGAATATTAGTAAAGAGAAGGAGGACGAGAGACGGGACTGCAAAGTTAGGAATTATTCACCTCAAGCTTTTAAATTCTTTATGGAACAGCATGTTGAAAACATTCTAAAATCTTATAAACAAAGAACATTTAGACGTATGCAGTTAGAGAAAGAAATGACCAAGATAGGTCTAAGTGCAGAGGCGCAATGTCAAATGAGGAAGATGTTATCTCAGAAAGAGTCTAACTATATAAGGCTAAAGCGAGCTAAGATGGATAAGTCTATGTTCACGAAGATTAAACCGATTGGGGTGGGCGCGTTCGGGGAAGTGACGTTAGTGAAAAAGATTGATACTAGTCATCTATATGCCATGAAGACACTGCGGAAGGCGGATGTGCTCAAGCGGAATCAGGTAGCGCACGTCAAGGCGGAGAGGGATATCCTAGCGGAAGCTGATAACGAGTGGGTCGTTAAACTGTACTACAGCTTTCAAGATAAAGATAACTTATATTTTGTTATGGACTATATACCTGGTGGTGATCTGATGTCATTGTTAATAAAGCTGGGTATTTTTGAGGAGAGTCTAGCGCGGTTTTACATAGCGGAGCTGACGTGCGCCGTGGAGAGTGTCCATAAGATGGGCTTCATCCATAGGGACATAAAGCCCGACAATATTCTCATTGACCGGGACGGCCATATCAAGTTGACTGATTTCGGTTTGTGTACAGGGTTTAGGTGGACTCATAACTCGAAATACTATCAGAGGAATGGTGAGTGACACTTTTTTCATATAACTTAATAATATTATATGTACAATAAGAATCAAAACTGCTCTAGAGGCAAAAACAAACCAAAGTTTTTATTGTAAAATAAGTTTTTTCTAACCAACATACTACCCCAAAGGCGTTACGAGATATGGAGTTTCCATACGTTATATGGTGGTGTAATTTAATATAAAAATAAACAAATACTTTGACTTGACCAACGAGTTAACCAAAAATGGCTATGTGGTTGAACTCTACGCCGTAGAAGTAGGAGCAAGGGGAATTCCAGTTAAATCCCTGTATAACTTATTTAAAGACCTCGGATTGCCAAGAGCTTCAGTAAGCTCTTTACTCAAACGAATATCTAAAACGGCGTTGATAGGATCTTACCAAATTTGGATAGGTAGAGGGGGGAACACGACTGACGGTGGAGGTGAGCGCTGATGCATCACAAGGTGGCCACCCTAAACCTACACCTGGGTCGCAAGTCCCAGGCGCAGACAGTGTTTGTCTCTGTACCACGCCATGGACCCGGCGACCGCACGGTGAATCCATGGAATGCTGAGAACCGGATCTCTACCTACCCTCATTCTGCACGATTTATTTTTTACACTATAGATAGGGAGACATAGCGATCATACGGGTGCTATTTTTACACTCCCAGCTCCTATTGAGAATTTCGTGACAGTAGAACCCAATATAATTTTTTGCTAATCCGGGAATCGAATACCTTTAAAGAAATAATCTCGGTCCTTAGAAACGAATTAGATATCGCACTGTAAGTGTATCAATAATGACAATATCGTGATTTCAGATCACGGTCGGCAAGATTCCATGGACCCGGTGGACGGCGAGTGGGGCGCGATGGGCGAGTGCCGCTGCCACCAGCTCAAGCCGCTGGAGAGGCGGCGCAAGCGAGAGCACCAGCGCTGTCTCGCTCACTCGCTCGTCGGCACGCCCAACTACATCGCGCCCGAGGTGCTCACGCGCACGGGCTACACGCAGCTCTGTGATTGGTGGTCTGTCGGTGTCATCCTCTATGAAATGTTGGTGGGGTCGCCGCCTTTTTTAGCAGCTACGCCGGCTGAAACGCAACTCAAGGTAAGCAGACACATACACACACTACATCTCAAAATAATTAAATAAATTTAAAATGGATCTATAGTAAAACACTCGGCGGGTTCGATCCCCGCTCAGTGCAAATATTTGTATGCATGAAAATGAGTATTTGCATTGGTCTGGTCGTGCCTCGGAGAGCACGTTAAGCTGTCGGTTCCGGTCGTTTAGTCGCGTTTGGTCAAATAAGTACGCATTTGGTCCAATTTTCAAAAACAGGAATAAATCGCGGCTTTCTATCCGGTTTCTGGGTGGTTATAAAAAAAATTACCACGGAGGCCTAATGCGCATTAGCCTTCTAACCTAACCTATCCAAGTAGTTTTTTGACAATTGGACCAAATGCGTATTTGACCAAACACGACTAAACAGTTCCGGTTACCATACGGATATGTATGACAGTCGTTATAGGGGAATCGGGTGAAATGGCCCCACACAGAAGGGCTGATCACCCCTCCGGTCAAACGTCGACCCTCACTGGCAGAAGTAGTAGTATAGTAAAACACTCCCCGGGATATTTACCATGGATTTCATTTAGTTCAGTTACAAGCGCCATGATCACGGATGTACTGGTTGACCGCCGAACTAGTTATTATTGGGCAGACCGTATCGATCTACCCTCTTCATCGCACACAAAAAAGAAATAGATCTAGATTGGAAAAACTGAATGCTCAAATAGGACCGGACACTTTTTCACGTATAAATAGATTTGTACGAAATTATTATTTCATTGTGGAGACACCGGAGGACGGATGATCCATCCGCGGCTTCTGCAGACCATTGCATCCTATGTCCCCAAAATTTGCGATGGCGTTCTCCAACTTTAGCAACTCCAAAATGTAACTTTTCACTGTATTGAATCTGTATTTCCGACTAGATATGATTTCGGAACCCACTTTTATCGATATTAAATGAACTTTTAATGAATTTCTGTACAGGTAATAAATTGGGAGAGTTCACTTCACGTGCCGGATGCTGCGAACTTGTCACCGGAGAGCAAGGATCTAATCCTGCAGCTCTGTTCGGGACAAGACACGAGGCTTGGGAAGGACGCCAATGAGGTCAAAAACCACCCTTTCCTTAAAGGCATAGACTTCGACAAAGGACTGCGGAGGCAGGTCGCGCCCTTCATACCGAGGATAGACTACCCCACAGACACGTCCAACTTCGACCCAGTCGACCCTGATAAACTCCGAAACTCAGGAAGCTCAGATTCCAACAAATCAGACAGTGAATTGCTCGACAATGGCAAGTTCCATGGTTTCTTCGAGTTCACGTTCAGAAGGTTCTTCGACGATGGTTATATGAACAAAATAAATACGAAAATCGACGATAGCGATAATCAGGGACCCGTTTACGTGTAGCCCCCACAGTGATAAAAGAGACACTGAGACTAATTTGTATAATTATTTTACAAAGTGTGTGCCTTTGACTCTCTCTATTAAATCATTAGTTTTTTTTTGTAAACGTAACGAGTAAAACGTATTTAAAATTAATTAAAAAGCCGTATTGTTAATAATCCCGGTGATAATGTTGTAATATTGTATCGTTATGTATTTGTAAGAGTAATCTTATTTCAATGTAATATATGTAATGGGTGGATCACAAAACATGCTATGGTGCTGACTGGAGCCAAAACGCTCGGCTCTAGTGTCATCCATTCAGTGTATACTATTTTTTGTAACTAGAGAAATTATTTATGAGATAAGAACAAGCTTCCTGGATCTAGCGAATGATTGTCACTATATTTTCTTATGTATTTATCGAGGTAGGTAGCTTGTGTGTTCGTTTATGTAAAACTTATGGTCAATTAACGTCATAAAAACATTGGTATTATATGAAAAGAAATTGTACTGTGCTTCCATTTTGTCTGCGGGACACTAGCTCATAACGTGTGCCTTAGAATGTTGATATTAACATTTTTACAATGATTGTATATTGAAGTAGTCATGGTCGTTTGTATACAACTGCATAGTGAGTTAAGTATAAGGCCTTGGTCACAAGCACAGCGGCGAGCGGCGCGGCAGCATCAGCAGCGCGCCAAGCTTATGAGAGAGAATAAATTCTCTTAGGCCCGTATTCTAGAATGGTATTTAGTTCTGAACCTCGTTTTATCTTTGGACAGATTGTATAGGAAATCCTATACAACCAATATGTCCTCAGATAAATCTATATTCAGGACTGAGTGTTCCAATATACGGGTCTTAGGCTGCGTTTCCATTGACGTGGAGCGGAGCGAAACGGAGAAATATTAACCAATAGCATAGCATAAAACTCCGCTCCTGCAGCTGAGCGGAGTTTTTTGTACAATCCTATTGGTTAATATTTCTCCGTTCCGTTCCCCTCCGCGTCAATGGAAACGCAGCCTTAGACTTGCCGCGCCGCTGCCGCTGTCGCGTTGCTCGCCGCTGTGTTCGCGACCAAGGCCTTAGGATCGGCGTTTATGTACTGAGTGCAATACGTATTTATTAACAAGTCGATGCTTACTCGTTGGTGTACAATAGAAATTAGATATAGATGCTGAATTTAGAAGTGTCTGAGTTGACTGTGCTATTTCTATATCCGTGGGCTTTTTTTTCATATATTAGGCTCAAGTCACACTGGCGTAGAGTCGAAGTGTCGCGACGCGTCATGATTTTGGCCCTATAGTCCGTTTTAAAAGTAACGCTCTTTATATTTATTGGTGAAATCCAGCATGTTTCTATAGTGCTAGTTATACACTTTTTATATAACACGATTTTTATTCACTAAGCACTATACCTTTCTGATTCTTGGTTGACAAGCTTATTGTATGTAGATTTTGCACTACAAAATATGAAAGAAGTAATTATATTATTTATTGATTTATATGTGTTAAGATGCACATTGATTCAGTTTCCTAATTGAAAATACCTTTCGACTTTCACAAAGATTACTCTTCAACCTATTTTTTTTCTTTTTATATCACTAAGGTGGCAGACAAGCACTGAAAGTACTGTGGCCTGGCCTATGAACATAACTTCCCAATAATTTAATCCCACTTCTGGACAGAGATCTCTTCATAATCATAGATGGTACTTTAATTCGGATATTTCTTGTGTTAATTTGGAATCTGCATAATTTTCTATTGTACATCAACGTGCTTACTATATGTTAAAGTTGTAATTCGATTTCAAATCGTATTTCCATACGGTAGAGCACATTTTAAGTCGATTTTTTGTGTATAGAAAAAAATATGAAAGTTTTAGTTACTACCTTAAAAACTAACAATATACAAGTATATAGTTGCAAAGTGAATAACAATAAATTATGAGAACAAAGGGCGTTACTCCGCCATACTATGTTAATTCTGATTGTACGTGGTCGTTATAAGCGACGCCATCTTTTTTTACTTGTACAGTAAAATATGAGTCACTTCAAACCTTAAATTATGTGTTATTGAATGTAAATTGTTTTATTCTGAAATGAATCATGCTTATAAGTGAATGAAAATAAAATATGGGAATTTTGTTACATTTTTTATTTTATAATAACCTTGTATAGAAAAAGGACTGAAGCGCCTGTGGTCAGGTGGGTTCACTTTTGAGTAAACGAACAGTGGATTAAGCAACGAAGGCGCGGTTACCATTTTTTTTCTTAAAAGAATATTAGAACCGAAGTTACTAATATTCCCTCTAAGGCCCAGCCCACACCGCTGGAAGCGCGGCGAAGAGCAATTTAAGACAACAATTTAATATAAACCTTAAGAACCTTGACATACGGTCAATAATTGTATATCAAGAATAAATTCGCACGCGGCACACGGAGCGTACTCAAGCTACTACAACACAGAGTAAGTAATATACTCTACTACAAGAGCATGCGCGCGACTGCTCCAGTCGCCGCCGCGCTACTCTGCGCCCCGCCGCGCTACCCCGCACCCAAGCAACGCACGCGACTGGCTGCCAGATGCCCGGAGCCAGATTTCATTGACCCACATTTTTCTTTTTATTTCAATTGTTCTTCTTCTTCTGCAAGCGCAGCAATAATAATCATGTCCCAGTCCACATCCATTACGAACGAGAGCGAGTTGTCTGTATAAAGTTAATTGATCAGCACTAAAACATGGGGCGCTCTCGGAGTAGCTGCGAACCGGCGCGCAACGCCGCGCATTGCCGCGCGTCTCTCCACTCAACGGCTCTTGACGCCGCTCGAGGCGCCTGAACCCGCCCGCGCGTTTCAAGAAAATGCGCTTCGCCGCGCTTCCAGCGGTGTGCGCTGGGCCTAACCCCTCCAATTAAGCTAAATTGCTTGTGCCAGGAGTGGGTTCACGTTGGTAGTGTAATGGCCAGGATCGAACCCGGGACCTCTCGATCGTAAGGCCGACTCCTTAACCACTAAGCTACCGACGCTTTAATTTATTTGGGTGGTCGCTTAGGGTCAGTCTGAGCAGAGGCCAGACTAGAAATAATTGCGATCAGGCTCGCACAGCCAAGCGACGTTTCGCGGACCTTCCTTCGCCTTCAAATAACTGCTTTTTCTCCCGTAGTTAAGATTCAAAATGGTTTGACATATCTTAAAAAGCCGCTGCCCTTTCAGTGGGGATTGCCTCTTAGTGGTATTTCAACCCCTACTGATCACTTCCGTGCTTCGCAAAGCACCTCAATAACCTATAGGTCAAGACGAAAGTATATGGGGGCATTTAAGGCGAACCAACTTGCTTTTTGTACATTTTGCGTTTTGCGCACTTTGCTTGTAGTGCACATTTTGCGTTTTGCACATTATGCTCCGAAGGTAACGCAATTATCTACTGGTACAAAAGTCTAGCCGCTGCCCTTTTTGTGGGGGGTTAACCATAATTTTTGCACTTTTTATGAAAATAAAATGACTTTTCATTTAAAACATTTTTTAAAAGCATATATTTTTAACAATAAATAATATCATGGCTAGACATAAAATTGAGTATACAATATATAAAAAATATGCTTACAAAATAGGCACGTATTTATAAGCTACAATAACAACAAATTAGGACCAACTGCAGAACACCAAATTAACCATAGCTTGTGTTTTTGTAAATCAACTAGCTGGTGCCCTCAGCTTCGCCCGCGTGGAATCTTGTTACCGTTCTCGTTCCCGTTCGTCCGCGTGAAATTTTGTTACCTAGTGTTCTCGTGATCCTCTTCTGAGCTAGTTTAAATTAACCAGGCCAGTACAACTAGGCCAGTAATAAAAAATCTTCTACGCGCTTGTTAAAATCTTCAGCGTAACTCATGTGGATGTGGTGTTTACCGTCAGGGTATAAATGTATCCTGGAAAAGAAAATGCAGTTTACATAACAGGTTCTTCAACAAGATCCGGCATGAACTGGCTATGTTGGAGTGAAACCGACAAAAAACAGTTTCCCACAGATCTCCCACAGGATCTCCATCAGAATGACTCCTACTGCATTTTTCGCTTTGGAACTCTGCAGGTCAATCCCCACTGAAAGAGCAACGGCCGGCAGCAGCAGCCAGACTTTTCTACTAGAAATGATGCGAACTTTCAAATGACTATGATCTTTTTGACCCGTAGATAAGATTCAAAATGGTCTGTTATATTTTGCCTCAAAAGCCATTTTTATTTTAGTGGGATTGACACTAACGGGCACACTGCGCGTATGATCGGTCGCGTCTTCATTTTATGTCCAATAACAATAATTAACGTTTCGATTTTTTATATTACTTATGGCTGGTTCACACTGTGCGAGCTAGCGTACGAGTCAGCTTTCCGAGTAGCTGCATTGCAGTAACACGCACTGTTTGGACGTAACTTATGAGTAACTCGTACGTGCGAGTTGTTCAGTAACTCGTACGTGCGAGTTGGTCAGTAACTCGCATCCGAGTAGGTGGGTTAAGGATAGGTTACACAGTGCGAGCAGCTGATATGACAGTAGACAGCTACTGTGCATGTGTACTCGTATGACAGTAGCTCGACTCGCCTCGCTCGGTCACACTATGCGAACTGCTGGCGTCGCAGGAAGACAGCTACTGCACCAGTGTACTCGCATAGTTCGTCTGTATCATGTCTCGTGCAATGTTGTCGCAAAATACACGTTTAATCACAGTGCATACCACTATAAAAGCAGTTACGAAAATACTTTGTGTTGAAATTGAAAGAGCTATACAAAAAAAGAAGAAGAAGAGAAGTGTTTGGGTCAGGACTTGGCTGCAAGGAAAAGGGGCAACGAATTCAATATTTAAAGAGCTATATGATGAAGATCCCCGAGAATATAAAGCGGTTATGAGATTGACAACTGAACAAGTGGAAATACTTTTAAATTTGATTGCTCCAAAAATTCAACGGATGATACACTAATGAGGGATGCGATACCTGCGAGGGTGAAGTTGGAAATAACCCTAGTATACCTTTCTTCTGGGATATCGTATAGACTGTTGTCGGTATTTTTCAGAGTTTCAAAAGCATCCATCATTAAAATAATACCAGAAGTGTGTGCTGCTATCAATGAAAGTCTAAAAGGTTATATCAAAGTAAGTTTTTTTTTTTTATTCATAATCAAATTCACAATGGTTTTGTAAAGTTTTTGTACATATTAAACGTGAACTTTACATATTAATACTTAATAACTACAGTACTACATAGCTTAGTTCGTTATTTTTTTATATTAGAGATTGATATTGCTGCAGCAAGTACATCATTAGATTGGGGTATAGATTCAAATTGATCCAGCAGTGGCGCAGAGAATGCAGATGTTGTAGGTTCAACAGGTTGATAAGCTTCAGTAGCGACCTCTACAAGCTGGTAGGCTACAGGCTGTGGTGATAGCGTACATTCATTATGGAGTATAGATTGTGAAGATTGTTCCACTTGCATAGAGAGTGCAGACATTTCATAATTTACTGTAGGCTGTGGTGATGGCGTACATTCGGAACTGTAATTAGAAGGTGTGTACACAATTCTACCACAGAGGGCTCTCTTACGGTATCTAGAGAGTATCGCCTGTATTTCATCTGTCGCATCAATTCTATCAATCGAAGATAACTGTTTCAGCTGCAGTGCTACATGTCTTCCAATAACATCACATTCATCTTCTAATTCTCTTGTAATCGGGGCAGACACGTTTACTAAACTACTATTTAGTTCTTTGAGTTCATTTACGGCTGCTTGAATGTCAGACCGTTCTGATGATAATTTCGTCTTTAACTTTAGAGTTTTTGGTGGCTTTACCACTTTTATATGAGCAGCTTTGTTGCTATTGTCACTAGCATCAAGGTCCACGTTATTCGTGGCCTCCTCGCTTCCTGACGCTGATGCGACGTTGCTTCCTGACGTTGATGGATGATATGATTCCTGAAATTAACATTACTATTTTATTTTTCAGATACCGAATGTGGAAGAATGGCAAGATATCCAAATAGGATTCGCTTCGAGGTGGAATTTCCCTAATTGTTGTGGCTCTATCGATGGGAAGCATATAACAATTCAAGCACCACCAAATTGTGGCAGTGAATATTATAACTACAAAGGAACAAATAGTATAGTGCTCATGGCTGTTGTGGATCACGATTATACTTTCAGATATGTAGATATAGGCTCATATGGTCGTAACGCAGATGGTGGGGTATTCCAAAACTGCTCTTTGTATCCTTATCTAGAAAACAATTTATTGTTGCCTGAAAATGGTATTCTAGTTGGAGATGATGCCTTCCCTTTAAAACCGTATTTACTAAAGCCCTACAAAAATACATTGACTACCGCAGAAAAGATTTTTAATTATAGGTTGAGCAGAGCAAGAAGGATTGTGGAGAATGGGTTCGGCATTCTAGCATCTCGTTTTCGTGTTTTGGGAAAGCCAATTCAAGAGGAAACTACGATAAAGATCGTCTTATGTGCTTGTACATTACACAACTGGTTACGTACTACTGCATCAAATACTTATACACCACCAGGAACTACAGATTATGAAGACATCATAAACTTTCAAATCATTCAGGGCCAGTGGAGGTCCGAAATTAATGAATTACCGAGTATTCGTCGCTCGAGAATTAATAATAGATCGAAATTAATAGCAGAGAAAATGCGTGATAAATATAAAAATTATTTCAATGACGACGGAGCAGTTGCATGGCAAAATTATATGATTAGGTAATTATAATTACCTAGTAGTAATTAGAATATAAAAGGGAAGAGAAAAATAAAGGATAGTAAATTTTGTGGACCCTGACTGGTTTGGAATGTGCCTTGTGCCTTTGTAATTATAATTTGTAATAAAATACTTACCAAATTACTTGATGTTTCCTTTTCTTTAAGATTAATTATTTTCATAATATAATCCATAGAATCGAACCATTTGATAGATGGTTTATAGATCTCATCAGTGCCAGATCCACTTTTTTTGCTCTTTTCAATTTTCAATAACTCCTGGTTATACGTTGAGCGTAAATTTTTGATTTTTTTTGTAACTTCATTCATGTTTTGTAAATTGCATTCCAAGCGGATGTGTTCTAACGACGCTTTACGCAAATCTCTGTTCTTGTAATTAGGATCCAAACAATTCCATAAGTTCGTTTGATTCTTGTATAGCTCCACAAACTTTATATTTTGATCGGATGTCCACCTTTCCGCCATTTTGATGTCAACGCAAGAAACCTACAAAAACACTGCACCGGCGGCGTGGGCCCGAGCGTACGAGCTACTGTCATTTCGCGAAATCATGCGAGTTGACGACCGAGCGACGTGCGAGTGGCGTGGTGGGGGAAGGCCAGTTGCGAGTAAAAACAAAAAATGTTGAAGTAACTCGCTTGCGAGCAACTGTCCCACTCGCACATAACAGTTACTCGTATGATGCGGTCACACAGTGCGAGCTATTGCACCTCAGTAACTGACACGGTCAGCTCGCATGCTAGCTCGCACCGTGTAACCTAGGCTTTAAAAGCCCATGGCCCACCTGATGGAAAGTAGCTACTACCTATGGACGTGTGCAATACCAGAGGCGTCGCACTTGTGTTGTAAAGAAAAAAGAAAGAAAGAAGAGATCCATCTCCTGCCCTTCCTAAAGAACCTTTGTCTTTTGTTTTCGCTTTGTAGCCGCTTCGATGCGTAAAATTCGCGGCAAAATTTCCGTCAATTGTAATCTAGACCTTAGACTTAATAAATTAAGCTTTTTGTTACCTGGAACCATCAATATTAGTGTGCAGGTGGGACACATGTACACTATTCACTAGTGGATCTTTCTGTCCATATAGAATGAAAGTGGGACATTTAATGTCTTTCAGCATATCTGAGCAAATATTTCCATTTTTTTCCTTGTATATAGCCTCCATTGTTTCAACCCAACTAGCCCAGTATCGAGCAAATAGTTCTCTTCCATAGACCTCAATTAACGGGTCTCTTAATCTCTTTGACCATGCATTAATATCCTTAATTTCTGTAATAAAAATAATTAAAAAATATAGTTTACAGATGTTTCATCCACTCAAAAGCTATACTATACACTATGGGGTCTACAACACAACAAAGGGGAAACGGGTGAAATGGCTCTATAACAGAGGGCACATCACCCGTCCGATCGTGCGTACCTTGCTGGCAGTAAGTAAATAATGGGGTCTACAAAAAGGGCATTAGAAGACTCTTACAGGGTCACCAGAACAAGTGTGACTCCCCTGGTGTGACACATGTCCATAGGCGACGGTAACCACTTTCCATCAGGCGTGCTAAAAAGACAACTTCCGATAACGACAACTTCCTAAAACGTCTATTCCAAAAAAGACAAATTCCGAAAATGACCACTTTCGAAAACTACCACTTCCGAAAACGACCACTTCTAAAAACGAACACTTCCGAAAACGACCACTTCCGAAAATGACCACTTACTAAGAGGGGAAGTGTCATGTTGCTCGTGTGACATCAGTAGTAATGCCGGTGAATTGATTGATTGTTCTTGAAGTTGTCGTTCTCACCCTGAGGGCTTCCTACTGCAGTTGGGAGTTGTTGGAGAAAAAGACGGGTATTTTTACCCGACTGCCCCAAAAGAAGGGTAATGCTTTTCGCACGTATATATGTATCTATGTTTGTGTCTGTCCCATTGTTACCTTCTGTAGCCTAAATCGATTGGTCAATGTTGAATTTGTGAGGTGTCAATTAGAATCGTAATGAGGAAGTAGCTGATACAGCGAATGCTGTATGTATATAATTGTTTGAAAATGAGTATGAATATAATTGTTTGATAATTTGTAACAAAAAGTGGCCAAGTGCGAGTCGGCCTCAACTATGAAGGGTTTCGTAGTAGCAAGTAATATTTGAGTGGACTGTATAAATGACAAAGTTGTCATTTTAGGAAGTTATCTTTTTCGGAGGTTGTCATTTTAGGACGTTGTCGTTTTCGGAAGTTGTCTTTTTAGGAAGTTGTCGTTTTCGGAAGTTACCTTTTTAGGAAGTTGTCGTTTTCGGAAGTTGTCTTTTTAGGAAGTTGTCGTTCTCAGCCTGAGGGGTCTGTTTTTTTGAGGAATATTAGTAACCGAAATTACTAATATCTGCTAACCTCTCCAACTGAGCTAAATTGTAATACTAGAAGTGGGTTCACATCGGTAGTGTAATGTTCCACGAGGGTGGAGCCGTAGGCAATAGCTAGTTGATCATAATCAATGAAATAACTTACTGTTAAACATTTCCACTTCTTGGGGCAATATAAGTGCATTAGCCCCCCATACCACTAACTTGTGAACAGCATCAGGATACTTAGCCGCTTGAATTAAAGCCGTTATTCCACCGTCACTGAATCCCATTAAAGAGTATTTAGGGATTCCTAAAGTCTGAAAACAGAAGCTATATGATAGACCTTTGGGTGACTAGTAGAGAATGAGACCAACTATGCACTGTGTATCAAGTCTAATAAATAGAAAAATAGACAGTACAGTTCAAAAATATATTATCCTCTTTTTCTTATATTGGACACTAGCTTTTATGTCGGTTATCGCGCGACTGGTAGGGTAGGTTTGGGTAATACTAGGAGGCAGTCAGACAAAGACATAACAAAATCTTTTCTTCAAGTAGATGAAAATAATACCTACAAAGTGCACGCAATGAACCTAGAAATTCAAAACGAGTGGTTAACACTAGGTGAATTTTGTATTCCCATAGCCTTAAAATGGCGTACCTTAATATACGACTGGTCACCGGCTCTCCTTAAATTCTATCTCAATGCATTCCAGTTGACCCTCCCCGACCAAAGCAATCTTGTGAGATGGGGAAAAGCCACAGATAAAACATGTAACTCATGTGGTGAAGCAATTGGTACTGCTAGGCACCTACTGGTGGGTTGTAGGACGTTATTAGACCGGGGTCATTACTCGCGCCGACATGATAAGGTATTAGAAATCGTACGTGAGGCGGTAAGTTTGGCGGTAGCTAGAGCGAAAAAGGGTTTAACCACAAACCAAAGAAATGACGTCGCGTTTGTAAAGGAAGGCTGCTCAAAAAAGACAAATCAAAAGCCGTACACAATTTTGATAGCAGCCGCTGATTGGACAATACTCGCAGATTCGTATGAGAAACACTATAAAATACCGGAGGATGTTTGTGCCTCGTCATCCAGACCCGATATATTCCTATTTTCAAAACAGCAAAAGCATGCAGTACTAGTAGAACTCACAGTACCGTGGGAAACTAACATACCTAAAGACCACGCTATAAAAATAAACAAATACTTTGACCTGACCAACGAGTTAACCAAAAATGGCTATGTGGTTAAACTCTACGCCGTGGAAGTAGGAGCAAGGGGAATTCCAGCTAAATCCCTGTATAACTTATTTAAAGACCTCGGATTGCCAAGAGCTTCAGTAAGCTCTTTACTCAAACGAATATCTAAAACGGCGTTGATAGAATCTTACCAAATTTGGATAGGTAGAGGGGGGAACACGACTGACGGTGGAGGTGAGCGCTGATGCATCACAAGGTGGCCACCCTAAACCTACACCTGGGTCGCAAGTCCCAGGCGCCGTCACAGTGTTCCTCTCTGTACCACGCCATGGACCCGGCGACCGCACGGTGAATCCATGGAATGCTAAGAACCGGATCTCTCTATATCCTTTCTCATGGTCTAATTTACCCCTACACCAAATTTCATCAAAATAGGTTCAGTGGTTTAGGTGTGAAAGTGTAACATATAGACAGACAGAGTTACTTTCACATTTATAATATAAGTTTGGAAGTATGGATGTCAATTTAATTTTATCTCTTCTGATGGTAAGCTGTAGTTAAACTCTCAAGAAAAAGGGGTTTTCATATAAATTTTACAGTATTGGTCCCAGTCTTTTCTATCTCTTGATTTGGTTTATTTTGACTTTTTGACCTTTATGGGGGCAGCTGATGTCTGAACCCCAACCTTGAGGAAAGCCAACACCAGGCCCCCATTCTCCAAAGAACCGGAGATCTGTCACCCCATACATGATCAGTTTCAAAATATGATGACTATAAAAAAAGAATAATAAACAACCTGATATCTGAGGTACAATAAAATTATCTCTGTTATGTAAATATAATGTAGATAATATTATATAGTCAGTATATAATCTATACACATAGCTTGTTAGTAAAAAAAAAACCTACCTTCATAAATTCTTGAGCAATGTCAGCATCTTTTTCATAAAAATCTGTTGTGAACTCCTTTTCTGGTGGCCTGCTTTTACCATATCCTGGAGGGTCCCATGCTACTAAAGTGAACTTCTCCTTATTAAACCCTTCAATTTGGGGCTTGCCTTCCGTCCAGAAGGTGCCTAGGGCACCGGGGAGGAAGAGAACACTGTGAGGTCCATTACCAACTTTTATATAGTTGATTTCATAGTTTTTAACTTTTATTTGTTGTTCCTGAAACATTTTTATCTGATGTTTAATTTCAATTAGTATTCTACCTAATGCAGTAGAATATTATGAATGTATTTGTTAATAATTAACCCACAGGGCCACAAGTGTGAATGACCCTGGTTATGTGAGTGAATGAGCGATTCAAATGAAACCAGACATAAATTATATAAAGAAATAAAATATTTCACACACTATAAACTGTATCCATATTGTTGTCACTATCTATGGTTGTAACCTAATGAATAAAAATAAACAAAAATATAAATAAATACCTTGGTCTTTGGAACAGCTGATGTTGAAAGAGGACGAGAAACATTTTTAATAACTAAATATAAAGGCGATGCTATATTCTTAATCTTAAGAAGCATTTTGCTAGCACAATAATACCACTGTAGTCATTTGCAATTAAAATATCTGTCTGATAACAATACTTTCTTTGATAATATAATCTTTGTAATGTTTACACTTAGCAATATTATTTTATGGATTGATAATAAAAGTTCAGTGAGTGCAATCACAGATTAATTATTTCGCCATTGGCAGTTCTTAGATTTATGGATTCTTTGCAGCAATAAATCACCGCATTATGATAATTGCAATAAATATTATTGACGCGAGAAAAGTTGAAATTGAGAATTTTTCACAGTTTTCACTTTTCATTCAACAAAGTCAATTTGACTTTGACAACTTGTAACTTGACAAGGGAGAAAAGACAAAAAATGTTCAATTTTGCTTGTGAATAAACTACTATTTTTTATTCGATATTATTGAATGAATAAGAATAATCGTGCTAAACATGTAAAATAATAATTGTTTTTACAACTGAATAAAAGGATGGCGTGTGCAACATTTTATAATGAAAATACATTCAAAAATATACTGTGTACCTTCCAACATTGTTGGGGAGAGGCCTATGTCACAGATTACCTAATACCTATGTCCAGCAATGGACTGCGAAGTGTGATAGGCTAGCTAGATGATTGATTGACTGTGGATAAGTCCCCGTGCGCAGGTAGGTCGGGCGTCGGAAGGAGTCCCCCATGAGTGCGGGACTGGGGCTGACAGGTGGAGTCGCCTGTCACCCCAGCAAGCAGGCCACGGCGACGGACGGCACGCCTCCCCATTCCGGGGGCGAGTTAGGGACACCGGTTACGGTCTGGCCCTGGATCAGCCGGAGTGCGAGGCGAGGGATATGTCGAAGACAACCTTACCTCCGGCCTAGCACTAAAACCCACAGTGGGCGTGCGGTTTTAGTAGGTTCGAGTCCGACCAGTGTTGCCAGTTGAATATTGTCGAATGTTACACAGGACTGCTTAAAAAGTTACAATTTCAGGGTAAAAGTTACGATACCTTATTTCACGAGGAAAACTTCAATACAAACGTTATTAGGGCCCTTTATTACATTTTATCTAAGATGTTTTCAGTCTTATTAAGTAACGACTTAGGAAAGTTAAGTTACTTAAGGAAATGCAGCAATTTTTTTTTTTTTATGGTAACTAAAACAATAAAACGAATTATGTATCATCATCGAAAGACATACAATAAAGTGAATAATACACCAAGTAATTCAGCAATGGCTTTTGATTAGCTACAACTCACTTTGTTAATCAATTTAAGAAATGTCATCATCATAAACTTCGCGATTCAAAAAGTTATAAAAATTGTTATCAATCAGCAGTTATAATCAGCAGAAGGACTAGTGAGTAAGTTAATCGTTGGTTTAACCGTTGGGTAGTGCTCCTCGGACATTGTGAAATGCGAATACTCAGTTACCGAGGACTTTAAGTTACGATTAGATAATAACTTTTATAACTTTTTGAATTGGTACATCTCAGAAACGGTGGCTCGTAGGAAAAATCTGTTGATACATTTTTTATAGATAATTTTATAATCTACAATTTTTGCCTGAAGTACTTTTATGATAATCGTACCGTTTTGTTGAAAAACTCATTTTTTTGACCTTTGACCTTGAATAATTGTTTTTCCTTAGACGGGAATGATGGGGAACTTTCAAATTTTGTTTTTAATGATATTTTAAACAATCTTACCGATTTTCAGCTTGGTGGGAATTTAAGTAAACTTTACTCTTATTTTTGGTCTAATTTGACCGGACTACTAGTCCTACTGGATTTATAGCTTTTCAGAGTTGACGACAAATTTTTTGTCTATGGCTAATTTTTTTTAAAAAAATTATTACAATGGTAGGTGGACTTGTACGGGGCCCCCGTATGGGCGGAGACCCTGACGGCCAGTAATGTGGCTAGATTGCTGAGCCCACAGAGGGCGATGGCCGTCAGGGTGATAAGGGGATACCGCACGATCTCAGGTGAGGTGGCATGTCTCCTAGCCGGGACCCCTCCATGGGACCTGGAAGCGAGAGCCCTTGCGTCTCTATTTAAATGGCGCAAGGAGGCGCTGCGTCTCGAGAAATCGAGTCCCAGCGGTCCCAGCTCTACCAGGAAACCGTGGAGACATGGAACGTGCGACTTGAGCAACCAAAGGTGGGATTCGCAACAATCGCGGCCGTCAGACCGGTCATGGACGAGTGGCTGGAGAGGAGACATGGTGCTCTCTCCTACCAGTTGTCACAGATACTTACCGGGCATGGTAGCTTCGGTAGGTATCTGTGGCGAAGACACCGGGAAACCACGGCCGAGTGTCAGCACTGCGAGGACCGCAGCGATGACACAGCGCTCCACACGCTGGTGGAGTGCACAGCGTGGGCGCAACAGCGCCAGGTTCTCGTGGTGGGTCTGGGCGCGGGCACTCTCTCGCTCGAGACCATGGTGCGAGCTATGGTCTCCAGCGGGAGTAAGTGGGACAGCGCCGCCTCTTTCTGTGAGCAGGTCATGCTCGTGAAAGAGGCGGCGGGGCGGGAGCGGGAGAAAACTCTCCCACCCGAGTTCCGCAGTCGGCGGCTTGGGCGCCGCCGACGTGTCTTCGCCGAAGACCATCGGCCTCCATGACCCCCGGAGGACGGTGAGTTGGCTGCTCATCGTCCTTACAGAAGCAGGCCCATGACGGCAGCGTGACGTGACGGACTCACGCACGTCCCCCCCCCCCCTCCTATGAAGCGGGATGATACCCGAAAACCCCCCCATAGACGCGGGATAGCACCCGAACCACCCCCTAGACGAGGCCGCATTGAAGCCGTAGGTCTGTTGGGAGCCCTGGGACATCCTTCCGAGGGCTTAACCGGGGCTCCCAACTATAGGCTGCTGGGCGATACCGTGGGGGTTTTAGTCGGTAGGAGTCCGGCATAACATCCATGAAGGATTTCCCCCTCGGTCAAAAAAAATAATAATAATGGTAGGTGGACTTTTATGTCAAGTCTTATTTTGTAGTATATTACTTTGGTTAAAATTATTGTTGGTAAATTATATAAATATTCTGCTGCGTTTATTTAGTTTAACCTCGGTCAAATGTTAAAAACGATCATGATATATCAAATAAAACGAAGACGAGAACATCTTTTTTTCTTACCTTTAATTTCTTTTTAAATAGGTTACTTACTGATAGAAATTTTCGAATCGAATCGAGACAAAATCTTTTTAATTAAGAGAATTGCTCTTCTACAGTAGATAAAAATAATATATTTTTTTACTAGTACCACACTAGTGAATGAACATAAATGAATGAATTGAAAATATTATATTATTCTTTGATTGATAGTTGTTCGAACAGAAGTAAACTTTATAACTGGGAAAAAAGGTTTGAAGTTGTTAGAACGTTGTCATCTCCATACAAGAGATTTCTCTAACCAGGGTGTCCACTCTAAATCGTCAAAACATTTCCCTGACTTTTCCCTGACTTTCCCTGACCATTTCTAAAATTTTCCCTGACCTTTTTAGCTGTAATTTTTTAAAGTAAAAAATTGCAGCTCTACATTTTCTCTTTCTCTTTGTAGTTCCAGTTTCTTCTTTTCCTCCTCTACTTCTCGTATTTTCTTTTCGATTTTGCGTTTTTCAGCTTGTTTCTGCTGTTGTTTAGACTCATTTTCTTTCCTTTTTCTAGACGCGCGTGATATTTCTTCCTAGCACTTTTGACAGACACCTGAAAACCATATCACGAGTAACAGCCCTTACTCATGATGTGGTTTTCAGGGCCATCAATGGTTTTAAGGTAATCATAAACAGCTTTTTGTGCAATCAGTGACTCTTCTGTCAAATTTTCTACCAACAGTGATTTGTTGACAGAAAACCCGCCCTCAACACTTGCATTACCGTGAGAAATGATGAAACAAATTTCCATGACTTTCCATATGTCTTCATACTGTTTAACTCCACCTATGAGTAGATGGTAAAACTAGTCCAAACCAACCGCATCCTCATTGAAGTCTTGAACTTTTGTCTCCAAGTTCCACGAGCTTCAGATAACATTTTTTTTTGTATTGTTTTTTGGCTCTGTCGGCCACCTCTCCTTGAATCTTGTCTTGTCCATGTAACGTTTCAAGCACTATTGTATGTCGACGCGATTCGATGCTATTTCGGAGTACCTAATTCATAATAACTCGTGGATCGAAACACGTCAAACCACGAACAAAACGAATCTTAATGGGACTTTTATCCAACAGTTTCACAACATTTTTGTTTGAACAATTCGTTTTTGAAAGTCAGATTTAAACGCTAGCTCGACTTGCGGACTGCATTTTGCATCTTTATAAGCAAAGCGCCTCCTGCGCTTTGCTTCATATCCGATATCTGTCTTTTCTAACGGCGGCAGCAGGTTCTCTTTATCGTCTAAATCAAGGTTAATAATATTATGACTCGAAGCCGTTTCTAGTTTGGATGGCTTTACAATCTTCACCATGAGATTGTGAAGTAACTGTAGGAGGGCAGTATAGAAAAACGGAGCCATAGGCTTCTCGCTTTGGAATCGGCGCAAAAAAGGTTCGAATTCGTTATTCAAACTTTTTACAGTTGATAGGTGGACTTTTACCAAGGGATTCTTCATTATATCTTTTAAGATTTTTCGATTATGGTTTTCAGGGACTGTACGATTATTGACAAATTGGTTGACCTTGTCATAAATTTTGATAGCTCTTTCAATGCAAGGACCATTTTCTAACCATCTAATAGATGTGAATTTTTGTGGAAATACAGTCCCTTCTATGATTTGTGTGTTTAAAGCTCGTCGTGCTGGACTATCTTTTTTTCTTTCTTGTACATAGTTTTTAGTACTTCAAGTCTTCCAATCTACTTTTTGATGACCTGTTTTGAAAGCACCATTGACAGTGTGTAATCCACACACACCTTTGTCCAATAAGGGACTTTTTGTTTCCTCGGAAGAAAGAACATGGTTCAATTTTTTCAGAAAACTAATGTTCACATTGGGGCCATCCATCGAAACTTGTAGCAGTCTTTTTCTATCTCTGATTTAGATAGAAAAAGACTGCTACAAGTTTCGATGGATGGCCCCAATGTTATAACATAGGTTTATTTCATAGATTCCGCAAAGACAGGCTTTTTGAGAATTTCAACTTTATGGGGAGGGGACAATAGACCGTTTGCATTTTTTTGTAGTAATACGTCGACGTATTCATATTTCGACCTGATATACCAGCGACGATTTGATCTTTTGACCTATTGCATTTTCCACGTAATGATAACTCGACGTATTAACGTTTCGACCTAACGTACCAGCGATGATTTGATCGTCCGACCAATCGTTGTCGACCTATTGTTATTCGATTATTTAACTTTCGGTAATATGTACGAAACCCCAGCTAATTAGAGAGAGGAAAATGACAGCAGTTTTTATAACAGATAAAGTAAAAAAAAGTATTTTTTTACTTAATCTATGATAAAAGAACTGTCATTTTCCTCTCTCTAATTAGCTGTTCGAGTATAAATATATATATAAGAAGTACTGATGACTGATAAGATCAATGATATTTTATACAAGATATGTTACGTTCATAGTAACTGACTCCTCAAATCTGATCCAGCAGTCTGTCAGTGCACAATAGTTGACAATTAGCGTTAAAGTAGTACGAAAGATGGGATAAGCACGTGAGTAAAAAAGATAGCTATAATTCGGAATGATTCGGACGATTGCACTTCTAAGCATAGATTATGATTTTGTTGAACAGAAGGGGTATTTCTTTGGTAGGCAAGAAATGAAATTCAATGAAAAAACAATACGTCATTATTTACTTCGGAAAATGATAACAATTAAAAAAGATAATAAAGAAACTTCTCGAAAATAAAACCATAGTGACGCAATGACGTTATGATAAAAAATTAAACGCCTTCAAACGAATTTAATTTATTTCTTTTCTGCCTCTTAGAAAGTTTTTTATATCGGGATTATTTTTATGAACAGAATGAAGCCGAACAGTGGTATATTTGTCAGTTATTTATTTTCTTCCTGAGCAATGTTCGACCTTTTTTCGAAGTATATCTCTCAGTGGTTTCAAAATGATTGCTACAAATTCAGCTGCTTTTTGAAGGTATCCAGTCAAACTCATTTCGTTGTTCTTTAACAATTGTAATCCACTCTTGAAGTCGAAGTTCGTTAGTCGGAAAAACCTTGAAAAAAAATTTAGGTTATTGCAATTATTTAAAGGACAACAAATAAATAAAACAAAAATTTTGTTACTCAATTTAAAACAACAAATATAACTGAACAGCAGGTCAATTATAACATTAGTAGGCAGTAAACTGAAAATTACCCTATGTCGCATCTGTGATGATAATCTATGCAAGCAGTGTTGTTGTGTCCTTGTCGTGCTCATATCAAAAAGTATCTGTCTTTTTTCTTTGCCGCCATTATTTTAAAAATATTATTAAACTAATTTTAATGAAATACACTAAGAAATCGTTAATATTGTATGTACTTACATGTGATAGAAGATCCCTCGTGTTTTATTGATTTTAGTGTTGTAATTTGTACATTTTTAAAACACACGATGGCATTTTTATAGCAATTTTATTATGCGCTTACATACGTGACTACTCGGCGTTTGCCAGACATATACTAAATGCGATACGTCCCAATTGGGACGTTTTCACGTCTTCACCAGGCGCTGTCTAATAACATATCTGCCTCTTTTTTGTATGTAATATCATTGGATAAGATAATATTATTTTTATTTATTATATACTTTTTTTGACTTTTACATTAATTTTAAAGATCAACCATCAAAAAGTCCTTGTTTTCCC
The DNA here is from genome assembly GCA_914829495.1 of Eilema sororculum. NCBI lineage: Eukaryota > Metazoa > Arthropoda > Insecta > Lepidoptera > Erebidae > Eilema > Eilema sororculum. The sequence goes on along the minus strand of OU618545.1, from coordinate 4,365,234 downwards.
TGACTTTTCCAGGTAGAGAAGTCATTTCCCTGACCCACAATAGCTTCCCTGACTTTCCCTGACCTTCCAGGTCCGTGGACACCCTGCTAACAATACCAAGGTTGGTATTTCTGATAATACGGATAGCGAATCGAATAATATTGACATTATTGACCACAGACTACAGAACACTAATTATTCTGACTGATGTTGACCCAAACCTATACGGCAAAAGTTACAATAAAGTTCCATTTGAGTCATGTTACGGAGAAGTTACATAAGGGGGTCAAAAGTTACGGAAATTGTAACAAAAGTTACAATCTGGCAACGCTGAGTCCGACTTAACCTTCCCTCCCGGCATGTCTGTGGTAAGCGAGCAATTCTAGGGTCGCTCCGGAGCCCGATGGAAGTGGCATGAACACATTTGTAGCCAGATAGTTGCCACATGAACATACTATTTGGTTACCGCACCACTGGAATATAAACTCCCGTCTTATAAATATTTGCGATGTCACGGATCAAAAGACTGCCAGAAATGCGAGACCTTTAAAGTGTTCTTTACGTGTCTTCGCTCTAGCAGCGGCTGTCCTTCACAGTTACAGCCAAGGACAAAGACAGGCCTAATTATGTATTGTGTGCGTATTCGCGCTTGTCGAGTATTCTTCAAATTGTCAACATCCGAGACATTAGGTTCATTCCCCACTGAAAGAGCAAGGCCCCTGTCCCTTTTTTTTATCGTGCGAAACATCCCCACGGATACCACCCCCACGGAGCCGGTGGAGGTGGTTATGTCAGACTCGAACCGACTAAAACGCACGCCGTCTTGGGTCTTTGGTTGCCGGAGGTGAGATTGCCGAAAGCATATCTCTCGCACCCCGGCAGACCCAGGACTATCTCTTTCGAGATGGCCCCCTTCGGGAGAGCCTCTGTCCCTAGGCGTCATTCGTCAATCAGGTGAAGTTGTTTAGCTTGAGCCCCAAAAATTTTAATTACCAAGTCGTAGACGGAGAAAACAAAACCAAGTCCAGGGTAACGAAATCAAACACCACAAATAGTATTAAAATTTATTATAAGTGTGACGTACGACACGCCCTAGCAAATAAACTAGCGTTAAATGTTAAAAGCAATGATGGTCTTAAAATAAATAAATCATTCAATGATGTTATATAATTGTGACGGCGCGAACCCTGTGAATAAAGGATGATATTCTCACCAGTCTCAACAAGAGTATAATTATATAAATTACCAAACTCTGATTGGTTTTTTACTGACCATTTGAAATTAAATGACGGTATGTCGAACCAAAATATCACCTTACGACTCAGTTGTCTGTGAAAACTAAATTAACTATAATACTTTATAGCTTACATGTAAAATATTGAATCGCAAATTATTGTTTATATTCGTAAACCTTCTAAATGCGTTAATAAAATAGGCATCAACAAACAGGCACATTGACCATTGTGTAACTTAGTAGATCTCAGTACAAATCATTATTTATTATATTTGTTTTTTTTTTGTATTAGAATACAATAATTATATTTATATTAGCACCACACTGATTAGGCAGAACGCTAGGTGAGTTTTTAAATGGGTGGGGGGGAACAAATCAATGAAGTTACAGTATAATATTATACATATATAACAAATAAAGTGTTTCGCCATTGCGTTTTCTTTTAAACAGAAGACTTTCAAACATTTGACATTATGACAAAAGTTCACTCCCAAACTCCTGAATATGTGATGAAAGTGTTCACAAATTTGAAATATGATTGCGTTCAAATCCCTCCATATCAGTCCACTTGGCAAGGAGTTTGGCGTCCAAGGTCTTCTGCCAGGGACGCTAAATACCGAGCGAAGTGAAGTAGTAAAAACCGGAAAGCGAATCTCGCACTGCGTAGATTCATACAAATAGAAGATGCATATTATTTTTTGCATGAAATTCGTATAATATTTGCACGAAACTGGCACTGCCTTAGATATTATTCTATTCTAGTGGCTAGAGGACCCTATAACCTGAGTCCTGCAGGCTTCTGCAATGAGTCACATGGTGCATGAGAAACTAATTGAGGTAATTTTTTATCCACCACTTTTTTGAATATTTGTACTCTTCGCCACTGACCTTGCTCAGTGTCACGAGACTGGTGGGATTTTGAACGTTATTGTTACAGTAATAGATATGATATTTCATTCCAACGGCTTACTGAGATCTCCATACACTGCTTTCCTAACAAGACGCTTCAATACAGGAATTTATAAGTTCAAAGTTAGGCTAGTAACCGTCTAGTCTAGCTCCCCAGCATGACACGCGTCTTCGTAAGTCTTGCCTTTCTGTTCCGGGTCGAGTCTGATCATGTCATCAATACGTAGGATCGTGATGGCCGCTTCGGTGGCGAATTTCAGAGACTTGATCTTAGAGATTGCAGGCTCGAGAACTCCGGCCGCTAGGTTGTCTCGAAGTACGCCTTCAGTTAGATCTAGGCCTACCCACTTGAGGTTAGCATGTTCAACCTGTGGGGAAGAAGAAATTATGATAAATAATAGGAACGAATGTATGCTGAGTTGATACTTTAGGGTCAACCCACTGTGAGAGCGGTGAGCGGCAAAAAATTTGATCCTAGAAATGGATGCGACACTGCTCGCGAGGCCCCGCGCTCCCCTCCATCCTTTACCTTCAAATAACTATGACCTTTTTATTTCGTAAATTGAATCTTATCTACATGCTCCGCAATAAAATTGACTGCCAGCCTCTTTCAGTGGAGATTGACCCTTATGGTAAAGCTATACATTGAATGTATAACAAAAATGGGCTGGCATGACCAGGCTAGTAAATAATCGAGTAAGCTGTAATTTTCAAATACCGGCGCTATAGTTCCGTTACAGCGTCGTTACATGTATCGAATATGTTTATGGCGAGTAGGTACTTGGACAGTGTACAAGAGTTGGCAACACTGGTCTAACGATGACTAATTGCGAGTTTTGGCAGGAAAGCGTCGAGCACGCATGGCGGTATTATTTTATTTTCCGAAATTGGTGTGAATTGGAGTTTTTATGTATAAAAATGGTGGATTTTAGACATAACGTCTTGGACAAATCACACGAGTGTGGAAAATGGCATATTACAGTGAATAGTGACTACATGTTGAATCCAAATCTCCCCAGGGAGCTTTTAGTAAAGTCCCCACAACTTTACTGAGGCAGCAATCACTTCAATCATTATCATCATCATCAACATCATTGACCCATTATCATCATCGTCATCAATCATTTTAACAAAAGTAATATCATATCGCCCTTCCCGGCGAATAAAATGGTAATCGCAAATTCCAAATTTTACAGGAGAAGCAAATAACTGTTTTTTGCTTATATCTCAGTGCAGGTAGATTGTATGGCAATAATTTATATGTCAAAAGAAAGCTAATTTTTGTGCAGACTAGTTTCTATGTTAATTTTATTTCATTAGGCTATTGGAATAAAGTAATTTAAGAAAAACATTTTACCGAAAATGTAGATAAAAATTATAGTACACAATGTATCATTACCATATTATTCGCGTGTTATTCCCATTGCTGCCGTGGTCAGTAATAATACATTACAGTATTGTTCATGTAAATATGGAGCTAAAAATGTTTACAGTAAATGAACATTACCATATTATTCGGGGAAATGCATGTGATAGTGTCTACGGTAATATTACTTTGCAAAACTATTCATAAATATATTGTGTCAACTGATTATTTGTAATATTATATTGCAAATATAATATTTGATCAAACAATACAGTAATAATTAGTTAAATTACATAATATTGCGGGAATGAAGAGAGCTACCACAGTCAGGTTGCAGTATATTTATTACTACTCAATGATTTAATAAAGCAATGTCTTACAAACTAAATAACAGGCTTATATACTGATTTATCCACCATTGGTGGAGTGGGACCGATGCTTGTGGTCACGTCCTATCTTCTCACTGACTTGAAGAAGGCATGGGGAGCTGTGAGAAAACTCACAGATGACCCACCAGCCGCTGCCAACCCTGGTCACTCGACGTCAAACCAAGCGGCCCACCAACTCCACCTAAACGGGAAGACAAAACACCTAAGACCCATTAAGTTCGACAGTCATCTCACCAACCAACCAAATTGGCCAGCCCTTTTCACTGCAGGAAATCATAGACACCATAAAATACTAAAAACGAGTAAGGCAGCAGGCGTAGACGATATCACTGTCGACCAAATAAAACATTTTGGGCCCAGAGTAGTGTCCTGGCTTCTTGATCTCTTTAACAACTGCCTAAAATCCTCCAGAATTCCAAAACTGTGGTGAAGAACATAATTAAAAGCGCTCCTCAAGCCTGCCAAGAGCCCCAACGACCCTAAAAACTACCGCCCCATTTCTCTACTCTGCCACACCTTCAAGATATTCAAAAGAATGTTGCTGAACCGTCTAACACCAATACTGGAGGCTAATCTCATTGCCGAACAGGCTGGATTTAGACCCGATAAATCGTGCACCAACCAATTACCCTGAACACAAAACACTAAAAATTTCGAAGAGGCTGAATTAAGACTGGGTGCAGCTTTGGAAAGCCCAGACCAGTACCGCAAAGAGAATGTACTAATAACCATATAATGGACTAATAAACTAAAAATGGGAGGTAAACTAACTCCTTAACATCTCGTGGCGAGGGGTCGAGATTGCTCGATCTCTGCCCAAAGCCACGTTACCTCGGCGTTACTCTCAACCGAGCTCTCGCCTATAAAACCCACTGCCGAAACACCAAACAAAAAGTGGCGAGCAGGCAAAATTTGATGCAAAGGTTAACATCCACGTCTTGGACATGTTGTCAGGACAACCGGCCTCGCTCTCTCTTTCTCAGCGGGTGAGTTCGCGTATCCAGTATGGCACCGTTCTGCGCATGCTAAGGAGGTTGATACTGCCCTAAACGACACATGCCGCATTATAACGGGCTGCCTTAAGCCTACTCCCCTGAACAGACTGTATCCACTAGCTGGTACCACTCCACCAAGCTTACGACGGCAAGTTGCTTGCGAGGTTGAGAAGAGAAGTAGACTGTAAATATAGCTGCGTATGGCTTTTTTGCTGACTGCTTCTTAACGAGAGAGATGTCTTCTTCTTTCGTTAACCGTGTGTGCAGTTGCTATATGTGCCGACACGCTGCTGTGGTCGTAGGATCCAGGCTACGCGGTCGCTGCAATTAGTGGTACCCCTGTTGTGGCCGTGTATGCTGGCTGGTCACTTTGGTCTCGATGGCTTTTTGAAGATTCAGCAGTCTTATCTCTCTTTGGAGCGCGCCAATGCCAGTTGTGGGCAGTTCCATTTCGCCGGAACTGGGTGCCGCTAATTTGCGGAGTACTTTTCTTCAGTAGTCATCGTAATTTCAAGACTAACCGCTGGTCCCTTAGATGCGGGCCGCGTGCGGTGCTTCCTTGACGTTAACATTGTTGACGATTGCTATGACGGCGTGTGCTGCGTCGACATTTTCTGCTATTGCGCTAAGTTGCATATAGTTCCGTCTGCATTTTTGCTAACTTGCCATTATGTAGGTTGTTGCGTTGCGTCATCGTTTGCCTTTTTTTTGTTTCCGTAGTTTCGAAAATGTGAGATTATTGCAATTGTGTTGTTTCTTCGAAGAGACTCGGCCACTGATGACTTTTAGTCGAATGCGTGCATCAGTGGCTACGATCCGTATTTTCGTAATCATAGATTCTTCTACTATTCTTATTCTTCTTCTTCTTGAAGATGAAGTGTTCGATTTGCCTTTTTTGTACCTAGTCTCTCAATCGTATGTCGATCTTTGGAGAGTTTTTGTGAGGCGATGATTGTCGGGATGGTGATTGCATTTGTCACGCATTGTGTCGCGGAGCCGGTCGAGACTGTGGTAGCCGCACAGTGTCGCTACTCTATACAAATGTTTATCATAAATCTTATTTTGGGAAAACTGTACGTTTAAACTAATATAATATATATACCTACATATATACATATGTGTGATTAAAACATAGAAGTATTATAGGTGATATATTTTTATTATAGATCTAAATATTGGCTTAAGTCAGGATCTAGTATATTTTTTTTATGTTTGTTGCCTGATAGTATTGTAGATATTAATGGATCGGAAGTCAGTAACATTATGGTAATTAGATCGTGATTAGTATTCGGTCTCGAAGATTTGCGTGTATGGTGTTCTCTGTAATTTCTAGAATCTTTATGTCTTCCTTCTAAAGCATCTTCAGAAAGTTGGCCAATTGGTAAGAGAAAAGATTGTATTAATTCGGTCGAATGAACTAAAATTTTATGTATAGATGTTGGTATATTGTACCATGGATATAAACTTAAATATAAACTATTGGTTTCTTTCAGGAGTTCCTTAAATTTATCTAAATTAATTTTGAATCCACTTGAAATAATTTTGTTAATAAGATAAAAATTTTCAATTAAACTCTGATCGATGCCAGTTATTTCGTTTGATAATGTACTGTTTTTAAAAAATATTCTGGCTGTGTTGCCGTCATTCGTGGATCCATACCCTGGTTTAGGTTTATCAACTATAAGGCGAATTCATTAATTTTGGAGTTGCTCCACATATATAACACGTTTGAGTAGAACTGACACCACTCAATGTGTGACAAACAGCACCATCAATTATTGTAAATATCATATCATATGAAATTGTTACCGCACTGCTAGGCTCTTGTAATTTTATCACAGAGCTTTCTAAATCATTTATTAATTGACCTACTCTTCTTTCTTCTTCTTTTATAAGATTGGTAGTTTCTTTATTAAATAATAACCTAATAGGTCGGCAGAAATATGTAGAAGACGGTGTTTTATTTTGCCATTTAACAAGTTGTGTTTCATTATCAACTAATCTAATTGGCACCAAGGCAGTTAAAAACAAAAATTCATCTGAGGCATTGTCATTGTGAAACTTCTGTTTATAAGTACTATGACCAGATGATCCATCAAATCCCCATTTACAGATCAATGTTAATGAAGAACCTACTGTAAATATTTCTTTGCTCTTTTCAGCAGTTTTCACAATAGATTCGGCTGTTTTGTATAGTAAGTCTTGTAAATGGACCTCTGCTACTGTTTCAGTACTACTAATGGCGTTAGGTAATATCTCATCTCTAACTTTCATTATCTTGTAATAGCTCGGAAAGGTGTTAGGATGCAATAAATTCACGACCTCTCTTAACCTATTATATTTCCGATACGATAAATCTAAGTCTATATACAAGGCCAATGCATCAAAAGGTGATAATGAAGATAAACTCTCCTTATCAGGTGACTTATGTGATGACCATTTAGCCGCTAATTCTAATTCACTACTGTCTCGGGAACTAAATCCAAAACTCATCGTTTTTTTGAAGCTAAATTTAAGTCAGTAAAGTTAGTTTTAGGTCTACCACGTTTTGATTGAATACCTGCCGATGATGTGCCCACCGATTCATTACCAAAGCAGTAATCTTTCACTATTGTTTCAGTAGCTAAATAGTTATCAAGCCAAGTTTTGTATTTTGTATTCATCACTTCGGGCATTCTAGTACTCGATCTCCAATATGTACTCGCTCTCATACAAAATAATCTTGCTGTCTTTTTGACACTATCTTTAATTAATTGTGGAGACTCCTCAAGTTCATAATAATTTAAAATATGTTGATAAACGGCATTGTTTTTTTCGTGTAAGTCCGCTAAACGCCAGACTTCGAAAACTTCAACGTTTTTTATTTGACGAGTACTCATACCTAAAACGAAATAACTCAATTTTAGCATGGCCTAGCAACCTAAAAGTTACCTAACATATTGTTTACTAATAAAGCTAGCATATTTAAAAAAAGTAGAGATGTGATATGATGTGATTTTTTTAAAAGTCAAATCAAAGTCTCAGTAAAATGTTTTTTTGTTCGTATTAAGTAAAATATGAATAACTTACCAATGTCACACATTCTGAATTATTATAACACCAAATTAGACAGATTACAAACTAATTAAAACTATTATAGCGATATAACACCGATAAAAGTTGAATATCACTTGTAACTATAGCAGGAAAGTTAATTACGCGCGCACTAACTATTTTGTTGCATCAACAATGACAAAGTTTACTTACCCACATTTACCAAAATATTATTCTTTAAAAAATATAAATACCTACATTTGATGAAGTAAGTATTGTAGAATATGTTGCCATATCAATAAATCACCAATAACAATGTTGCAAAAATGGATTTATGATAAAGGCTCGTGACACTGTGAGCCGTACCGAAATTATTTTCGTTGATACCACATAATTTCTTGGTTCTTCTGGCTGATTCAATAGGCTCATATCGCTGAGCCTGGTGCTTCTTGAGATCTCGCATTTACAATTAGTCCATATATTTGGTCTGGAGTATAAAGGACTTTATTTTTTAAAGCTCTTTCTATGCATGAATGCATGCTATCGCCTTCGTTTTGGCTAATGGGCTTTTATTGCATGGAGGTATAAAGCAAAAATATACCGATTTTTACTTTGCCCTGAACACCCATCTGAATAGAAAGACCTGATACTTCAATTTTTTTCTACCTTATATAGTATTCCTTTTTTTACTATACCTTTCATAAATAAGGAAACAAAATATGTGAGCGCTTTTGCTCTGATAATACTACCGAAAATAGTAGTGTGTTATTGCATTGCGTTCCAACATAATTGCAATCTTTCAATGTAAAACCCGTTACTTTTAGAATTTTATATAAATAATACGGTAAGAAACATTACCGTTTTTATTAAAATCTGTAATTTATTGTAAAAATGCATTACCGAAACTAACGGAAAAAAATAACTTTGCATTATCGTTTACGGTTTTATTCGTGTTCAAATTGTATTTCTAATTTAACTGAACAAAAGTGTTATGTTCATTATGGACCTATGGGAATTATTGTATTTTCAAAAATATCCACTGAAAAATTACAAAAAAAATTTACAATGTGTATTCGATGCTCTAAGAACCGAAAATGCAATAAAACCTAAACTGTGGTAATAGCACAATACCATATTATTCGCCGGGGAGGGCGATATAAAATAAGACTTGACATAAAGGTCTAGCTACCAATTTTTTTTTTTTTTTTTAAAGAATATTAGAACCGAAGTTACTAATATTCCCTCTAACCCCTCCAACTAAGCTAAATTGCTTGTGCTAGGAGTGGGTTCACGTCGGTAGAGTAATGGCCAGGATCGAACCCGGGACCTCTCGATCGTAAGGCCGACTCCTTAACCACTAAGCTACTAATTGCGGCGATGTCCTATCAACTCGCATTGCTGCATTCATTATTTACCTCTAGGGGAAATGGATGAAATCGCCGAACGCAAGAGGGCGGATCACCCGTCCGGCCGCGGCGTCCCCTGCTGGCAGTAATGTAATGTTCATTATTTACCTTAGTCTGCGAGGAGTTGTGGTAGGCGCGGAGCTTGGCCACCAAGTCTGTGGCGTCACGCGCCGCGTTGACGGCCAGTGTCTTGGGGATCACCAGTAGCGACTGTGCGAACGCAGCGATGGCCAGCTGCTCGCGGGAACTCTGTGCACAGAAAATTTTCATTCACTCATTAACCTCAATAAGAACTGGTTTTAACTAAAATCGGGGCCTGTTTTAACATAACTTAACCTAGAAAATTAAATCAAAGGCCCCCATCGGATCCTGGTAGGAAGACTCAAGAAGTCGACTTCGTGGAGGGTGACATGCGTGCAAATGGTCTCATTACCATGGACGCCCAAGACCGAGCGAAGTGGAGGAGGAAGAACAGAAGAGTAGAGTGAAGTTCCAAGATCACCTTATCTTTTGATGCAATTGGGTATTCTACTGACTAATCAAATTAGTTATTTTTTAATAAACATCAAAACTGTAAGTTATAAGGTAACTTGTGTAAAAAAAGATTTAGTGACGTCATAAAATTTAATAGTCAAATCAGTTACTATAGGTTGGGTGGATGATTAAAAATATATTAAAACTATAAAATAGGAACCAACGCAATTTTTATCGCTCTTTTACCATTCTTAATTTAATAAGCTCAGTTAGTTATTTTAATTTAACTATAGGATAATACCTAATTGCATTCAAAGCGAAGGTCCGAGCTCACCTTAGCTGATGCAATATTAGGAAAAAACGTCTCCAAGATGCTGGAGCAATATCAACCGTCAACATAGATCCAAACTAATATTATAAAATGCGAAAGTAACTCTGTCTGTCTGTCTGTTACGCTTTCACGCCCAAACCACTGAACCGATTTTGATGAAATTTGGCATGGGGGTTGATTAGACCATGAGAAAGGACATAGGCTATGTTTGGTCGCGATAACCGACATCCACACGGAGCCGCGGGCAAAAGCTAGTAAAGTCATATGTGTACTCACCAGTGTGGTGGCGAAGTTCTCGAGGTAGATAGACAGTGCGGCTTCTACGGCACCTCCGCCGGGGACAAGGCGGCCCGACTCCAACACTCTCCGTACCGCACACAGCGCGTCATGAGCAGAACGTTCCATCTCGTCACAGTACGCATCCGTAGGCCCGCGAAGGATTATGGACGCGGCTGTACGGGCGCACGGTCTGGAGATAATAAATAATAAAATATAATTTATTGCCAAAAAACACGAAGGTTACATTCATTACCGGTGACCCCACACTAGGCAGGCCTGTCCAAATACGTTGGTACATTATCGGTAATACAATGTGTTCAGTTATTTTTTGGTGATTAATTAGTAAAGTAAAAGGATATATGTAAGTTCTACGCATTAATGATGCTGTCAAGCTAACATTCACGGTTCTAACATTGTTGGTGTCTGTAATGGCGACCCTATTTCTTGAACGAAGTCCTATAGAGATGGCCTATATAAAAAAATCCCATGTCGTAATTCCATGTGGCAAAGTCTCGGAAAGAGGGTCACCATCGTAAACATTAACCATGTTAACAGTGGGGCACTCAGCTTGACGGCCTCATTAGATGCCTTTTCAAGCCCCGCTTAAGGCCCTGTATTCCTGCAAAAGTAGGCATTTATAGCGATCCCGGCCGCTCGTAAAATATTACGCGCGAACGCAGTGACGGTGAACTCGGCGATGACCCCGCCAGCGTCACAGTATAGAAATATGCAGTAGGAAAACTTGATTTGACTTCGAAAATTAAATGCAGTTTTTTTAACTTTATTTAGTTATATGATTATATTAAGTAAGAAATAAATACGAAATTAAAAAAACTGTATGAGTTTGAGAACTGTTTGTTCTATGTGTTTAGTTGCTTGGGCGAAAAAAACTTACATTATAATAATAATAATGTTTGTAATTTTACAAACATTTGTTTGAATTGATGCTAACGGTTACTTTATATAATCGCACCGTTCGTCGTCGACAGGGCAGTTGAATACCTAAAGTTAACGAGATTAACAACTTTTTTCGTGCGGGAATCCCCTCGGATACCCCCCTGCCGGAGCCGGAAGGGGAGGTTATGTCGGACTCGAACCGACTTTTTAGTCGGTTCGAGTCCGACTGTGGGCACGCCGACTGTGGGTCGTGGTGCTAGTTTTTATGAAGTATTTATATAAATTTACACTGTACCTTCTTTTTTTCGTGCGGAAATCCCCTCGAATACCTCCCCTGCCGGAGGCGGAAGGGGAGGTTATGTCGGACTCGAACCGACTTTTTAGTCGGTTCGAGTCCGACTGTGGGCACGCCGATTGTGGGTCGTGGTGCTAGGCCTGAGGTGAGGTTGTCATCGAAATATCCCTCGCACCCCGGCTGACCCAAGGCCAGTAATTCTCCTGGGTCTGCTGGGGTGCGAGAGATATGCTTTCGGCAATCTCACCTCCGGCAACCAAGGACCCAAGACGGCGTGCGTTTTAGTCGGTTTGAGTCCGACATAACCGCCTCCACCGGCTCCGTGGGGGTGGTATCCACGAGGATTTTGCGCACGATAAAAAAGGCCAATAATTAAACTAACCTACCTAAATATTTAAATTATTCTATCCTAAACTAAAACTAAATTTATATTTATTTACACACACACAAATTATATACAATGTACTGATATAGATAAAATATGAATTATATAAAATCGTAAGTAGCATCTTCAGTAGTAATACTGATATTCTTATACTATGGCGCTATGAGCGTAATATTTAGGTATGATAATTTTTTAAATTACCAATCGGAGTTAGAAATTTAGTTTATGGCTTTGCACGACTTCTTTAGCTTGCGTTGTTTATTGCCCATATTGAATGACTTGCAACTATTTATTATAAATACGTAAAACCGATTGATTGGTGCACGAAACTGTCGCGCAAAAACTGGCACAGGTCCTACTTCGGTAAGCGCCAGCGCGCGACTGCCGCAACTTTTCGGGCCTCAGCGGCGCGAGCACTCGCGAATTTAGTAGGTATTTAAATATAACTTTAAAAATTTATAGTATAATATAGTCGTAGTATAATATAGTCAAAATCTGCGAAAATGTCTAGACATATGTAGTGGCTTTAGTTTAGTACAAAAATGTTATAGAAAGCATAAATAATTTAGTCATAATATTAAAAAAAAAATAACGAAAAGGGGTAACTTTGGGATTTTTTTCTATCGAGTGAAGTTCATCAGATCTGGTAACTGAATGCGAATTTGACTAGACTGGATCCTTAACTAATATATATCTTTTTTTCGAAATTTAAAACGCTTTTTCCTATGATTCAAATGCTTTTAAAAAACTCAAAATGCGGCCTACCTGGCCTTAAAGGACCCGGGACTATATAGGAAGAAGGAAACACGTGAGCTGGCAGGGAGTTCCAGGTCTTAGTGGTGCGGCATAGGAATGAGTCACTGAAACGCTTGGTTCTAGCAGGTATACTCTGCACCGTAAATGGATGGCATCTTAGCCCTGCACGTGTCGTCCTGTGAAGGAAAGGGGAGGGCGGGACTAATTGGAAGAGCTCGTCAGAACATTCACTATGGTAGAGTCAGTAGAAAACTGCCAAAAGAGGCAACATCTCTACGCATCTGCAAAGGCTCGAGGGTGTTTGTGACCTCAGGATTCCCAATAATGCGGACCGCACGTCGCTGCAACCTGTCGATAGCATCTAGTAAGTACTTTGCGGAGCCGTCCCAGAGATGTGACGCAGGACCCAATCTTGTATAGAAGACACCGCTGCTCCGGCGTGAAAAAACGTCTCACTCTGTTCAGGACTCCGAGTTTACGCGAGGCTGATTTGATGATATTCTCGATATAGTTTTTGTTATTCAGTTTGCAGCGAACATCCATACCGAGGATGAATGAAGAACATAAATTTTTATTAATTCGATTAAATCTAAATAGCTTGACAGCCTCCTTGGCGTGGCGGTGGTGAACGCGGCCGCTACGCTGGAGTAGCGAGTTCGATCCCCGCTCAGTGCAAATATTTGTATGCTCATATATGAGTATTTGAATTGATCTGGTCATGCCTCGGAGAGCACGTTAAGCTGTCGGTCCCGGTTGCTATACAAACATGTATGGCAGTTGTTACAGGGAAATTGGGTGAAATGGCCCCCACATAGAAGGGCTGATCACCCGTCCGGACAAACGGCATCCCGCGTCCCGACTGGCAGTAGTAGTAGTAAGTCTAGATAGCTTGAGGTTAAGATCTCACGGAGCGATTTTTTTCCTTGCCCGCCGCGGTGGAGAAACTGCGATTTTATTTCTAAACTCACGAGATCGTGAAGCTGTTTGACATTGGGAGAGGCATATTATGTCCAGCAGTGGACTACAATAGGCTAATTTAGTCCTTGTCAAGAATATTATTTCTATATCTCAATAAAGTAAGAATAATCAATAATAAATTTCTAATAGTATAAAAAACTAAAAAACGCGCTTTTAGCACGCACTAAAATTTACAAAATTTTTCGTATTCGTATTCCTGACAGCAAACCCTTTCATTTGATACCTATGTCATGGGGGTGGATTTCAAACAGCCAGTCCGCCATCTTGGGGAGGCCGCCATATTGGATTTGTAATGACCTTTCTTAGCTAGTCATGTATTAATTGTCATCACAACTCAGAGCGTGTGCAAAATTTCATCCTAATCGAAGACCGGCGGGCTTACTCTTGAAACCAATGTCAATATTAATACAATTCCAATCCGATTCCAATCTCAATATGTGTCACTGTCAAAGTCCTACTCTCGAAATCAATTTCGTCAACATTGTATTGAAATTAGAATTGTCCAAGAATTAGATTCCAGTGTAATGAAGTTAGCAACTAATGCGTTAGCAATAGTGATGAACCATATTATCGATTTCGAATCGGAGTCCGATATTTTTAAGATTTTGATATAAACCATTATTGGATTAATACTGGAAGATATTGTAACAAAGGCGAAATTAGTTATATATATTAGTTATATATATTTTTAATGAAATAATCATAAATTACACTAAATTTACTTCAAAGTGTAGACTTGTTACTGCGACCTTTGTTAAAAAATTAAAAAGTAAAAATGACGTAGTGTTGGGTCCCTGACAGTGCCGTGGCGCCAAGTTTTGCACTATTTGAATAAAATATTTGGTAAGTTAAATATTGATTGCCTACTTTTTTTAGTGTATCAAATAGCCTAAAATCAATTGCATTTTATTTCCTATGCAGATAAAATGGCTAGTAGACCCACTACTGCTCAATTAGAGGCTCTAATTGAATTTTTAGAGCAAAACGAGGGATTAGCAAGGGGGCTGCTGCGGACGGCTCAAGCCAAGCAACAAAATAAAAGAAAGTGGGCTGAGCTGGCTATCACCCTGAATGCTTTGGGTGGAGCAACAAAAGATGGTGTTGGATGGGCGAAGGTGAACTTTAATAATGTGTACCTACGTTTCGATTTGTATTTGGTACCTAAGTACATTTTTTTAAGTTTCATAATTTGTATTAATTTTATGGTATTGGGCGGAAAAAAAATCGTGCCTTGAAGAAAACAATATCACAGCAAACCACCTCCATAAGACGAACAGGAGGTGGAGCTGAAAGCATACCGGGGTTATCTGCCCTAAACTTGCGGCTGGTGGAAGTCTTAGGTGGTCACGGTTTCGCGACGAGAGACAGTGAGCTCGTTTTGGAACCATTCTTACAGCCAGTATGTAACCATTTATTGACTTTCAAATTGTATTTAAATAGTTCAATACATTATAAGGGTGGAAATAAAAGGATTTATATTCACAGAATCCTGTGACTCCCGAACCACCATCACTGGTTACTATACCCGCCATAATACACGCCAGCTAAGTTTTGTTATACATAAAACATATAATATGACGTATCTATTTCATTTAGCACCAGCCCCAAGACGCACTCAGCTTCATAGCCCACGTCGCAGGTACCGTCGAATTCGCCCATCATCTATATCTATAGAAATGGATCGGATGGCGCAGTTAGAAGAGCGACGTATAGCTGCCGAAGCGACTACAGCTCAAGCTTTCGCCGCCGCAACACAGACCTTGGATAGGTGTGCAACTGCGCTTGAAAATTTAGCTGAGGCAACGAGGTGCAACCTTAATTGCAAACGCCCTGCTAGAAATAGCCAGAAGGCCATAGATATGGCAATATGAAATTATATTATAATATATTTTTTGTACCTACATGTTCAACTGCTTTTCATTTAATTAAGGACATAAAACAACCATTAACACGAACTTTAATTCATGTAACATTTAATACATTTTATTCATTTTGCCGTGATTGGCGTAAAATGCGGTACATTAAACACTAACCGAGCCATTTTCTCCGAAAAAATGTACAAATTGCTTTTTAAAAAGTTTAGAAAAGTTACTATTTTGACATTGAGTCAAAGCCAATAATCAAACAATATAAAACTCAATATTGTGCTGTCAAAATGCGTCAAGAGTACCGTTTACAAAATTTGACGTTCCAATACAATATTATTTAGTGCATTAAAAATTCACACAATATTGAGCCAATATGGCGCTAGTGTGGTGTTCAAGAGTAAGAAAACGCTCAATTCCAATGTCAATAGATTGAAATTAGTTTCAAGAGTAAGCCCGCGGGAGTGGGTCAAATTAAGATTCCAAGATTTTCTTACATACCTACATAGTTACAAGTGAAGCTAATAAAAGCGTGTTAAAATACAGAATGTCTTACTCACCCCTTGATGAGAATCAACTGGTCATCACAGATCTGTTCCTGCACCACTTCAGCCGCCTCACCAATCATGCTCGCATCAAAGACCTCCTCCCCATCCATATTGGTGAGGGAAGTGAGGAAGGTGGCTCCTGTTGCTTTAGCGATTCTCTTCAGATCAACCTTCTTGCATCGTCTGACGCCCATGGCTCCGGCTTCGACGAAGTACTTCAAGCAGAGATCGTCAATACCGCCAGAGCAGAGAATAACGTTCACACCAGTTGAAAGGATTTTTTGAAGGCGCTCCTTGGTGATGTCTAGCTCTCTAGCGCGAATGGCTTCGAGCTTTTCAGGGTCTGACACGAGTACCTGAAAGAAAGAAATATTCGAATAACCCCAGAATCCAGCTTTACCAGAGTCCAGATAAGATAGGCGCTTTTCGGTTTTGAAGAGAGTTCTCAGTATTGTAAATGAAACTGAGAGGTTATTAACTGAGTAGTGAAATGTGGTTGTTTATACACATCTGCCTATGCATATGTATGTGTATAATATACAATCATTGTACAGAGCTAGCTCGTACATATTATGTACGAGCTAGCTCTGTACAATGATTGTTATTGTTTTATATTTTGTTTATATTAAGCACGGAGGCGTAGCGCCACATTACTTATACTTTAAAATTCAGTACTAATAAAGACGTGGAACCAGCAACATCGTGTTACTCATTTACACGCCGACGCGGTACTCGTTATATCAGATGTGTGGTAGTACAAACCATACAGGCTTTTTGGTCCTTCGAGCCGGATATATCTAGGACCTAAATGTGCTATACTCGCAGTAAACATTTCTTGGATGTATTTTAAAGATATCACAGAGTACTTCGGCGGTGGGCGAGCTCAAATTCACCAAGTATAGCTTATAACAGAACAATCCGCGCGCACCAGGGCTTTTTATATCTCGCGATTTAGGTCCAAGATATATGGTTCGAGCTATAAAACCGTTCATGTTTGTGGAATATTAAAACTATAGTTACTATATTCCTACTGATTCTGTACCTAGTGGCTGATGATTTCAGAGCGAAAGATTTTAGATACGATTTCAATAGCAAAATAGTCTGGAAGTAATAATCAAGCAAAAAAAGAATTTGATATCAAGTAGTAGTCGTCACAGTGAAATCGACAGTAAATATAAAAGGTTTCTGAGGACAAAACAAAGTTTACATAGTGAGAAATATTACCTGAACACCCATCTTCATTTTGGTCTTCTGCAGAGAAAAGTCGAGACAAGCAATCTTGGCATTCAGGATCTTTTTCGGCATAGCCTGCGATGCGATGGTGCAATTGAGGGCATAACCCTTGACAAGCACACTCTCCCGAGCGCTACGACCGTGAGCCTTGAGGATGTTCACTGCCTTTATAGGGTAAGACGGGTTGCCTTTGTAGTCGGTGATCTTGATGGCTTGTGCAGCATCTACTATCATTTCCGAGAAGAAATCGGCATCACTGATTTAGAATTTAAGGATATATTGCAGGGATTTGATTTTTTAAGAATTTAAAACTGATTACAAGCTGTTTCCCATTGCTCCACCCTCATATTATTTTCCAAGCTCTATCTGAGTATTAAATTTCATTAGCTTTGACTATCTGTACTCCTAGCATGAAAAACAATAGTAATGACAGCCTCTGTGGCGTGGCGGTATAAACGCAACTGCTACGCAGGAGGCGCGGGTTCGTTCCCCGCTCAGTACAAATATCTTTATGCATGAATATTATGGCTATTTGCATTGGTCTAGGTGTTTCTATGTATAATATTTATGTATTTATAAAGAAAAAAGCGTGTAAAGCTTACCATGGGTCTAGATACCGTAATGTAGAATGTTGTGGAATATTTATTATTATTGATTAAAAATTGATATATAAACTTTAGTCAACATATCGAGTGATGAAGCATTGCAACTGGCCAGCTTCACTCCGCCAATAGTAATGATCCTTTTTCTCACTATGTTTGCTATAGTTTTTAGAGCCAGGGGCACTGGAATTTCGATTAACAGAATTTCGATATCCATATCCATACTAATATTGTAAATGAGAAAGTAACTCTGTCTGTGCATCTGTATGTTACGTTTTCACACATAAACCACTAAATAGATTTTGATGACTGAAAAAGGACTGAAGAAAGGAAATAGGCTATGTTTGGTCGCGTTAACCGTCAAAACGCGGGCGGAGCTGTGGCCAAAAGCTAGTACACAATAAAATGCAGTTAATTGACTTCCTATTATTGTACATTATTTTTTGACATCATTAAAAGGATACGCTCCAATCAATTTGGAAGACATGGTTGTCTTGGCTGCATTGACGATGGAAGACTTCCCAACAGACTCCACAGTTACTGTGAGGTTGTCCTGAATGTACTTGACGGCTTCCTTGCAAGCCAGTCGGTAACCCGAGATAATACTTGTTGGATGAATCTTGTTTTTTACTAGCTCATCTGCACTCTGCAATGGAAAAAATTATGTGTTTGCAATCATGGACAAAGTGGCTCCCAGAAATCACAGGGATAATCCATTTGACTTCTAGTGTCCCTATTTTGAAATAATGTATGTATATAATTGTTCATACTGCTTCATTCATATCTTTAAAGTCTAATGTAGTAAGGGACCATTCACTAACTAACATACATAAGAAATTCAAAATCATTTATTCCGCATATACCATTAAATCAACACTTACAAAACATCAATATAAATATTAAAGACTAGTTAGTTAGACTAGGTAGTTAAATATTCTTGGGTTTGGTATACACACTTAGGTGTGTATATCCACCAAGACAATGGCCATACACATATTTTAAAAAAGATCTTTGTATAGTTAATTATTATGCAAAGATCTTTTAGTTATAAAATTTTTCTTTAAAAAACTTCTTTGCTAATTAATATTATGTCCTTATAAATAATTTGTACTATCTTTGTCACCAGTCTATCTATGTGATGTTTTTCATGTTTGCATAAATTTTAAATAAATAACTAAACAAAAAGTTTACCTTCAGGAGCTCAGCAGCAATAATAACAACAGAGGTGGTACCATCGCCAACCTCCTCATCCTGTAGTTGTGCCAGTTCTACTAGTACTTTAGCTGCAGGGTGCTCTACCTCCAGCATCCTGAGGAACAAACAATATACAATATGAATGGAAAGAGATTTCTTCCTTTACACTCACCACTATAGTTGGTGGGATATTTTATTTATTTATTTGATTATAGACAAGCAGCATTGAGCTGATGTGTCTTATGTCACAGTTCACACTTGTTGAAGAACAGTTCAATTTATTCACTACACTTGATTGTGCCCATAGATATTAGGTAAGTTTGTTTGTTTGTGGTAGTCCAGTTTGTTTTTGGAATTGTACCTTCACACCAAGTTGTAAGAGAAAATTGACGGATTGCTTTGATTCAGTTTGATAATACATATAATCTACTAGTTGACCCGGCGAATTTCGTACTGCCATATTTCCCCCCCCATTCCCCTGTACCCTCTACTATATAAAGCATGTAATAAACATAGAAACCTTTATCTTAAATTACTCTATCTATTAAAAGAACCTGCATAAAAATTTGTAGTGAAGTTTTGAAAATATAAGCATACATAGGGACGGACAGACACGGAAAGCGCCTTTGCTTTATACATAGGTTTAAAGCTTCTCTGCTTTCCTACAAATACACTCATAAATGTGTACTGTGCATACAGAATACAAACTGAGATGTGATGGGGATTATGATATGTCACCTCAATAGTAATGTTGCGAATCTGTGTTTTACAATTTTACAGGAGAGAAAAGAACTCCTTTTTCTTATTTTGTAAAATGGTGCTCTTTATTAATACAATATTTTTATTCTATTGCTTCATCAACAAAAAAATATTGTATTAAAAAAAGGCAATTTTAAAAATAAATCGTTAATAATTTTATTTCTTGCAAATATGGGTTACATAGGGTGTTATACTCGTAGGTTAAAAAGTCTCGCCATATTCTACCATAATAGGCATGCAATTCTCTTAGTTAAATCAGGAGCAAACAAATAAGAAAAGAGTTCTTCTGTTCTTGTGTAACATTGAAGAAACACAGATTCGCACTTTACCATAATATAATCCATGGGTATTTTTAGTACATTTTTTGATGTGATTAATTGTGCATTTACCATAGATGTGAGAATTTCAATTGACAAGTGTTTTATGAGATTAGTAATGTGAGTAAACAAGATAATTTTTATTCTAGATAGCTTACCTAGTACTACACATAGAAATAATTATTCATTGGGCATTAAGTTTGATATAACTTTAGTTAACATTTTATTTAACCTGACTGAACTTTAGTTCAATTTTATGACTAAATGATTATGTTAAGCGTTTCCTATGTGTCAAATTCGTAAATATAGAAAACTTAAGATTCCAATAAACATAAAATAGAGAGTAACTTACTTCAGAATAGTAGCTCCATCATTTGTGACTGTCACATCTCCAATATCATCCACCAACATTTTGTCTAGACCCACAGGTCCTAGCGAACTTTTCACTATGTTGGCGATAGCTGCTGCTGCCATAACTGCGAAGAATTTTTTTATTCAAAAAACCTTTTGTCTCCCACTCATATTTGCATAGGTTATATTTTGTAAAATAAAAATATCTCTCAACACTCCCGTATGAGTCTAAATGCTAGTTTATTCCATTTAAAATCGTTTTCTATAAACTTTTTATCTCACTTATTCACCATTTCAGAGATATTTACAAAAATGTAACCATAAGTCGCGATGCATGTGATCTACCGGAGCACGAAAACCTCATGTGAATTATCATATAAACATTACCATTTTGTGATCGGACTGATGCCCCGGATGATCTGGTTCCTGCGACGGATAAAGGTGCAGCAAGTGTCGACATTTTTAATAGAATTATTAGACAAAATTCATAAAATAAACGCCCGTCACACTATTTAATTCTGGAAGAACCTAACGATGTTGCCAGGTTACAAATAAATAGTGTGACAAATGAAAATGACATTTTGATATTTGTTGCCAGAAGCGAAATAAAATATTATTAAAAATTATTAGAAAATAGAAAAACTCAAATTCTGCATTTTCTTATTCTATGTAATGACGACAATATGGACGATAACGTATAAATAATTTAACCTTAGATAACTTGATATACGGGCAAAAACTATACACATACAACTCGTGCGAGTTAACATGGCACCTGGCTCGGAGCTTTGCGCGGGGGAGCGGGAGGCGTGTACGCTGACGCTACTAGCCTCGCACGGCGAGAGCGGGGTCGCGCGCGGGGAAGCGGGAGGTGGGTGTCTTCGAGGCAGGTGCCATGTTAACTCGCACGAGCTATATATCCACAGCATATATCAACAATGAATTCGCACGCGGAGCCCGGAGCGGCTACAAGAGCAAACACGTGACTATACTTTTTACCGTATATCAAGGACTGTAAGGTTCATATTAGTTTGTTGTCTTAAATAGCGGTGTGCTCTCCGCCTAAATTGACTTGCACCATTGAGCCCGTTCTATTTTGATGTGGTTTCTAAGGAATCTAGTGTCCCAACCCAATAGAAATAGGTAAAGAAGGCCATTCAACGCAATGGGCTTACAATTATCATCATCAACTTTAAGCTTTAAGTTAGTCCCGGGCCTCGATTCTATTAAAGCCAAACCATAGTCACGCCGCAGCGAATGCATTGTCCTTAAAGTTCAAAATTAAATGACTTTTTGCAGAGTGAATGGAAAAGTGTATTAAAACATTTTTTATTTCATTTTAGACTTCAGACGTATAGAAATAAATTTAAATGAATTTTACAGCATTAAGTACCTATGCTAACTATACAAATCGAATTCATAGGGAAAAATAAATATTCTCGGGCGGGACTCGAACCCGCAGTCTTACCCTTACAGGGGGAATGCCTTGACCAATCCGGCTACCGAGACACGCCCGATGAGATTCAAATTTCCCTTCCATTTATCCGTTCTTACGGCGACGGCGGTGGAGTCATCTACCGATCTTCTTACGAACTATCGGAACCAATGAATGATGTTACAATCATTTTTAAACATTGATTTTTGTTAACTCTGCCCAAATACTTGAATGAATTTTACAGCATTAAGTATGCTAACTATACAAATCTAATACCTATGTATTCGATTTGTATAAAAATAAAGTCTTAAATTTAATGTCATTTTTTGCGCTATGTCACCACAATGGTAATTAGCTTTAATTAACTTTAGTGCAATCAAGGGTAGGGTCGCCTTCGACCCTACCCTCCTCCTCAAGGTAAACCTTAGAGAGAGTAAGTAGACGTTGAGGTAGATAGGCTACTTTTTATCTCAGTCCCAGGTAGGATTTTTTGTATGTAGGACACGCCAATTTAACTTCACCATGCCTGATGGTAAGTTGTTTTATTTTAAAACTCAATTTATAAATATTTTTACCCGACTACGGCGAAGCCAAAAGGAGGGTTATGATTTTGATTCTGTTTAGAAATTTGACAATGAAGACTACAAAGTGAAATTGAACCACTACTTATGGTAGGTACATTCAACTAAACGCGAGTATTGTTTAGCCAATAAGTGGGTAATATTGCCTGTTTATTCAAGGAATAAACTTTACTCGCGTTTGGTCGAACCGACCCACAGTCAGTTAGCCTAGTTTATTTGTTTAATACTATGTGTTTTTTATGAAAAGTTGCCACAAGATTATTTACCTACCTAAACGAATTGAGTAGGATAGGTATATAACTCCGTAAAAGGCATCTAATGAGGCTGTCAAGCTGAGTGCCACCACTGTTAACATGGTACATGTTTACTATGGTGACCCTCTTTCCGAGACTTTGCCTTTGCTTAACATCAGGCGAGGTGAAGTCAAATTGACGTATCCTATATAAAAAAACTGTTATAATAACACTCACCATGAACAATTTACAGTTAAATTTCAAATAAATACATTTTTTTTTTTCCCCTTTTGGCAAGTAATAGATGTATGCCAATGTCAAGTTAAAACGAGGAAACGTTTTTATTACACAATGAAAAACGGAACGGAATTATTAATTTAGGGAAATTTTTAGGAAAATACAAATAAATACATCCATAACAATTTTCGCGCCGTAACAGATTATAAACAAACTTAAACATTAAAAAAAAAGATATTTTTTTATTTCGCGGGTCTGGTATTGTGCATATTACTCAGTGCAGAAATCTTTGTCTATGAGAAGATTTTGTTCAATTGAACAGATGCTTGACAATAGTCGCTATTCTCTTCAGGAGCTGTCGTCAACCGCAGTCGAAGGGCACGTTCACTAAGCTCATCATAAGAAACGTGACTACGATTAAATTTTGCGCATCAACGCCTGACAGTGATTAGATAAATATGGTACCTTCTATAAGGTTAAAAGCATTTTGAAGACGAGTGCGATACTTTAGGCAAGATGACTAAATATTCACTGACTTCACCGAGAGAACATAACATAACATAACATAAACTCACGCCTGTATTCCCCGAAGGGGTAGGCAGAGGTGCTAGCACCCACATTTCGCCAGTTTATGTTTAGGTCCCAATGTAATAGGTGGCGAGCCTATTGCCATTAACCGGGCACTTATAAACCTGCCATAAATACACACAACTTCGAAAAGCATCGAAAAGTCATTGGTGTGGGATCGAACCCGAGACCTCGTCTCTGCAGTCCATTACCCATACCACTAGGCTACCGCATAGACATCGTAGGTAAATAACTTAATCTATAGATACCTATTATAAAACTTAAGAGTTTGTATGGTTGAAGTATCAATCTCTGGAGCTGCTTGTAAGAAATGAAAAAAAAAAGTGTTGAATAATTAGGTATAACTTTTTTTTATCGTGCGAAAAATCCCCACGGATACCACCCCCTCGGAGCCGGTGGAGGTGGTTATGTCGTACTCGAACCGACTAAAACGCACGCCGTCTTTGGGTATTTGGTTGCCGGAGGTGAAAATGCAGGAAACATATTTCTCGCACTACATATCTCTTGCACTAGGACATATCTCTCGCACAATAAGTAGATACCTTACGTACCTATGCTGTGTAGTATTAAATAATTTCCGTTTAGTGAGGTAGGTTATATATTATCACGTTACTACTCAAGAGGCGGAACAGTACCTAATGATAAATGTCAACAAAATTTGGTAGATTTAGAATTGACAAATTACGGGCATACCTTATTCAATTCAATCGTTTTTTTCGATTGGGTGATATCGTGCTTGTTACAAGTGCTCGTCTATTCCAAAAGAGATTTACCGGATAATACTGTGTTGTTGAAGTGTTTTATTGCTTTTGTGTTGTTTTTGTGTGCTTAGCCTACTCATATTGTCTGGGTAAGTAGTAGAATTAAGAAATTGCGGGATGGGTAACGACCCTCCCGATCCCGGAGGAGATGAAGAACGATTGAGATTACTTCTCAATCGAACGTCGACTAAAAAGCGCCCGAACGATTCACAAGTTGGCTCTGGTGCAGCTAAAAAAGTCATCGTTGATCCTACGGAAGCCGCCCCTTCGATCCAATCCACATACATTCATCCGGATCACATTGATAAGCTTGCTCATTATACGGACTCTGACTCAGGCCCCTTTTTAGTGCATGTGACTCGAGACGTGGGAGATCCCGCGGCAGCCACTGTTTTCCGCTCAATTAAGTTCGGGCATTTTCTTTCATCTAATAAAATTACCAACATCATTACTGGAGGCGTAAAACGGGTTGGTCAAAACAGAGTCTCTGTTGAGTTCAAAACTGCTACTGACGCGAACAATTTTTTATCCCACCCTGCTTTAGCTAGGGCTAAATATGTCTCAACAATGCCATCTTTTGCATGTTCCCGTATGGGAATTATAAGACAAGTTCCTGTGGAATGGACCTTGGAGGAGGTGGTCCAGTCAATTGAGGTGCCAACGGGCTTTGGGTCCGTAATGAAAGCCAGGCGACTAAATAGGACAGTGTCTACTGAAAATAACTCCCCTACATATGTTCCAACGCAAACCATTGTTGTTACCTTTGCTGGTCAGAAGTTGCCCCCTCATGTTTATTGTTTTTACAATTCATTGCCGGTAGAAACATATGTGCTGCCTACAATCCAATGTTTCAAGTGCTGTAGATTCGGTCATGTCACTACCCAATGTAGATCTTCACCTAGATGCTTTAAGTGCAGCCAAGCCCACGAGGGTACAAGTTGTTCAACCCAAACTCCCACTTGCTTATTTTGTTCTGGACCCCATTCTGCCAAAGACCCTTCCTGCCCTGAACATTCTCGGCAAAAATCAATCAAAGTCACAATGTCGCAAGAGAACATTTCCTACATGGAGGCTTCTGCCAGATTCCCCCATGTGAGAAAGTCTTTTGCAGATACTGCAAGATCCCCAAATTTTATAAACCCCCAGCGAAATATCCAACAACTCTCCTATGTTCAATCTCAGCAAGTTCCCTCTCAATCCCAACAATCATACAGAAAAACCACGTATTCCCCTCGTAGAGTGTTTAACCCGGCCTCAAGTCCTGGCTATGATAGACAGGCTCATACCCATCTAACTCAAACTCCCCCTTCTTCCATGCCTAATGGCTCTGCTTTCCCAGTTGTCCAATCAGAAGCTTCGTCTAGTGACAATCTCCTTGATTTACTTCTCTCCGCCCTTCTGAACATGTTAACTAGATTTAGTGATACTGAGCTGCCGGTAAAATTTAAAAACAAACTTTCTCAGCTGTCGGTTCTGACTAGTCAAATCCCCTCCCCTTCTGCAATGGAACTGTAGGAGTATACATAATAAAAAGAATGATCTAATATATTTAATTAACAAATATAATCCACTCATTGTTGCCATTCAGGAAGCATGGCTTACACCCAATTCCCGTTTCAGGATATCTGGGTTTGCCTGCTTCCGGGATGACAGGAATGACGGTCATGCTGGATCCACTATGTTGGTGTCCAGAAATGTTATCTTCTCACAAATATTCATCCCCCCTCATAGTGACCTATTCCATATTGTTGGTGTTAGAACGATGAATATTGCTTTTCTTTCCGTGTACATTCCATACCCTAATCCTTCCATACTCTCTGACCTGATTTCCATCATAACTTCTATCCCTCCTCCTATAGTTATTCTTGGTGATTTTAACATCCACCATACTTCTTGGGGATCATATAAATGTGACGACTTGTCTTCTTCCTTTCTAGATAATTTAGATTCTTTGAACCTCTGCATTCTGAATAACGGCAGTGCTACTCGTAGGCCTACCTTGTTGCATCCTGGCCCTTCTGCCGTGGATCTGTCCCTCTGTTCTCCCTCTCTTTCTTCATGCCTCTTATGGCAAGTCGTAGGTCACTCCCATGGGAGTGATCACTTCCCCATCGTCATTTCACCGCTCACTAGTCAAATTCATAACCCTATATTCAACCCTCTTCTGAAATACAACCTCTCAAGAGTAGATTGGGAGGTATATTCTAATTGGCTTGATCGACAATTAGAGTTATTGCTAACCCCTGACTTGGATAACTTCCATTCTGTGTATTCTCGTTTCAAGAATGCCCTGCTGATTGCTGCAGACAAGTCTTTCCCAGTTAAGAAGCCTCCCAGGAATAATCTCCCTTCCCTGCCTTGGTGGGATCAATCTTGCACAGATGCATGCAAAAAGCGAAAAGATGCTGAAAAAGCCTATACGAGAGATATGTCCCGGTCAAATTACCTAAACTATCAAAGGGTGGCTGCGGAAACGGTCAGACTCCTCTCCCAGAAGAAACGAGATGGTTGGCGCAGGTTTTGTGAAAATCTATCCCCACGCACTCGCTCATCGATAGTTTGGAAAAATATTAGAAAATTCAAATATTCAATATCATCCAACCACATTGCCTCCAATGATTATTCCGTATGGATCCAAGAGTTTGCCCAGAAGTTGGCTCCCCCGTCTGTCCCTTCCTCTTCTGAGTGCACTGTTTATCACTCCTCTCCCTCTCTAAGACATCACTTTGACTCTTCTTTCACTCTTAATGAGCTCCTTACAGTTTTAGATCCACTAAGGGACTCCTCTCCTGGGGTTGATGGCATCCCATACTCCTTCATTGTTAATAGTAGCCTTTCTGCAAAAATTTTTTTCTTAAGTATACTAAATTTAATTTTTGAATCTGGTATTCCTCCAGAAGACTGGAAAACCCAAATTGTTCCCCCCATTTTAAAACCTGGTAAACCTAGCGATGATGCCTCAAGTTATCGGCCTATTGCTCTTTCGTGCACAATGGCAAAAATATTAGAACACCTGATTAAAAACCGTCTTGAGTGGTTCGTAGAGAGTCAGGGTCTGCTTTCTAAAACCCAGTTTGGGTTTCGTAGGGGTTTGGGTACTACTGACAGCCTTTCCATCTTTACTACTGATGCCCGGATAGCTATGTCCAAAAATAATTTCTGTTTGGGTTTGTTTTTGGACATAGCTTCCGCATATGACAATGTTCTTCTTTAGCTAGGGCTAAATATGTCTCAACAATGCCATCTTTTGCATGTTCCCGTATGGGAATTATAAGACAAGTTCCTGTGGAATGGACCTTGGAGGAGGTGGTCCAGTCAATTGAGGTGCCAACGGGCTTTGGGTCCGTATTGAAAGCCAGGCGACTAAATAGGACAGTGTCTACTGAAAATAACTCCCCTACATATGTTCCAACGCAAACCATTGTTGTTACCTTTGCTGGTCAGAAGTTGCCCCCTCATGTTTATTGTTTTTACAATTCATTGCCGGTAGAAACATATGTGCTGCCTACAATCCAATGTTTCAAGTGCTGTAGATTCGGTCATGTCACTACCCAATGTAGATCTTCACCTAGATGCTTTAAGTGCAGCCAAGCCCACGAGGGTACAAGTTGTTCAACCCAAACTCCCACTTGCTTATTTTGTTCTGGACCCCATTCTGCCAAAGACCCTTCCTGCCCTGAACATTCTCGGCAAAAATCAATCAAAGTCACAATGTCGCAAGAGAACATTTCCTACATGGAGGCTTCTGCCAGATTCCCCCATGTGAGAAAGTCTTTTGCAGATACTGCAAGATCCCCAAATTTTATAAACCCCCAGCGAAATATCCAACAACTCTCCTATGTTCAATCTCAGCAAGTTCCCTCTCAATCCCAACAATCATACAGAAAAACCACGTATTCCCCTCGTAGAGTGTTTAACCCGGCCTCAAGTCCTGGCTATGATAGACAGGCTCATACCCATCTAACTCAAACTCCCCCTTCTTCCATGCCTAATGGCTCTGCTATCCCAGTTGTCCAATCAGAAGCTTCGTCTAGTGACAATCTCCTTGATTTACATCTCTCCGCCCTTCTGAACATGTTAACTAGATTTAGTGATACTGAGCTGCCGGTAAAATTTAAAAACAAACTTTCTCAGCTGTTGGTTCTGACTAGTCAAATTCCCTCCCCTTCTGCAATGGAACTGTAGGAGTATACATAATAAAAAGAATGATCTAATATATTTAATTAACAAATATAATCCACTCATTGTTGCCATTCAGGAAGCATGGCTTACACCCAATTCCCGTTTCAGGATATCTGGGTTTGCCTGCTTCCGGGATGACAGGAATGACGGTCATGCTGGATCCACTATGTTGGTGTCCAGAAATGTTATCTTCTCACAAATATTCATCCCCCCTCATAGTGACCTATTCCATATTGTTGGTGTTAGAACGATGAATATTGCTTTTCTTTCCGTGTACATTCCATACCCTAATCCTTCCATACTCTCTGACCTGATTTCCATCATAACTTCTATCCCTCCTCCTATAGTTATTCTTGGTGATTTTAACATCCACCATACTTCTTGGGGATCATATAAATGTGACGACTTGTCTTCTTCCTTTCTAGATAATTTAGATTCTTTGAACCTCTGCATTCTGAATAACGGCAGTGCTACTCGTAGGCCTACCTTGTTGCATCCTGGCCCTTCTGCCGTGGATCTGTCCCTCTGTTCTCCCTCTCTTTCTTCATGCCTCTTATGGCAAGTCGTAGGTCACTCCCATGGGAGTGATCACTTCCCCATCGTCATTTCACCGCTCACTAGTCAAATTCATAACCCTATATTCAACCCTCTTCTGAAATACAACCTCTCAAGAGTAGATTGGGAGGTATATTCTAATTGGCTTGATCGACAATTAGAGTTATTGCCAACCCCTGACTTGGATAACTTCCATTCTGTGTATTCTCGTTTCAAGAATGCCCTGCTGATTGCTGCAGACAAGTCTTTCCCAGTTAAGAAGCCTCCCAGGAATAATCTCCCTTCCCTGCCTTGGTGGGATCAATCTTGCACAGATGCATGCAAAAAGCGAAAAGATGCTGAAAAAGCCTATACGAGAGATATGTCCCGGTCAAATTACCTAAACTATCAAAGGGTGGCTGCGGAAACGGTCAGACTCCTCTCCCAGAAGAAACGAGATGGTTGGCGCAGGTTTTGTGAAAATCTATCCCCACGCACTCGCTCATCGATAGTTTGGAAAAATATTAGAAAATTCAAATATTCAATATCATCCAACCACATTGCCTCCAATGATTATTCCGTATGGATCCAAGAGTTTGCCCAGAAGTTGGCTCCCCCGTCTGTCCCTTCCTCTTCTGAGTGCACTGTTTATCACTCCTCTCCCTCTCTAAGACATCACTTTGACTCTTCTTTCACTCTTAATGAGCTCCTTACAGTTTTAGATCCACTAAGGGACTCCTCTCCTGGGGTTGATGGCATCCCATACTCCTTCATTGTTAATAGTAGCCTTTCTGCAAAAATTTTTTTCTTAAGTATACTAAATTTAATTTTTGAATCTGGTATTCCTCCAGAAGACTGGAAAACCCAAATTGTTCCCCCCATTTTAAAACCTGGTAAACCTAGCGATGATGCCTCAAGTTATCGGCCTATTGCTCTTTCGTGCACAATGGCAAAAATATTAGAACACCTGATTAAAAACCGTCTTGAGTGGTTCGTAGAGAGTCAGGGTCTGCTTTCTAAAACCCAGTTTGGGTTTCGTAGGGGTTTGGGTACTACTGACAGCCTTTCCATCTTTACTACTGATGCCCGGATAGCTATGTCCAAAAATAATTTCTGTTTGGGTTTGTTTTTGGACATAGCTTCCGCATATGACAATGTTCTTCTTCCTGTACTCAGGTAAAAGTTGCTTAAGCTGAGTGTTCCAGAGAAGATTGTAAACTTTGTATCGAATTTCCTCTCCGGGAGGAACATTCTAATCAAGTTCCAAAATTCTATTCTTACCCCTAGAATCGTTTGGAAAGGTCTCCCTCAGGGTTCTGTCCTAAGCCCACTTCTCTACAGTATATACACATCTGACTTAGATCTTTCCGTTACTTCCTTCTGCAGTATCCTGCAATATGCTGATGATCTGGCTCTGTACGTGTCCTCGGAGCAAATGCCAGATGCGGTAACAAAATTAAACTCTGCGATCCACTACCTTCACATCTGGCTTACAGATCATGGACTATCTCTATCAATCTCTAAAAGCTCAGTTGTTGCCTTCTCCCGTCGTCGATCCATTCCAGATTTTGAGATCTCTCGCGAAAACGAAATTTTTCCTGTAAAAGATAATGTTAAATTTTTAGGCATGATTTTAGACTCCAAATTATCAGGGACAGAGCATATTAATTACACCATTAAGAAATGTGAAAAAAAATTAAACATCATAAGGTCGGTGGGCGGTGTCTGGTGGGGAGCTCATCCCTATAGCCAGAAGCTGATGTATAATGCTCTGATTCGTAGTCATTTGGATTATGGATCCTTTCTACTTGAACCTTGTAACAAAGCATCTCTTAAATCGCTGGACAAGATCCAGGCGAAATGTCTCCGTATAGTTCTGGGAGCTATGAAATCCTCCCCAATAAATGCTCTACAACTAGAGTGTGTAGATCCTCCTTTGTTCTTGAGGAGACAATACCTCTCCGATAGATACCTGTATAAGACTTCCCAACTTGCCTTCCACCCGTTGATATCCAAGTTACATTCCCTGTCTGAATATGTTTCGTCTGGTGGCTATTGGACCCATAAACATCATCCCCGTCTATTTAATTCATTTGTTAATTACGTCCGCCTCCCTTTTCAATCCAAATTTAACCCCCTCTTTGAAATCCCATATGATGGTAGAAATTTGATGGCACAAATTTGACACTTATTTCGACCGGGTTGGTACCACCGTGCACAAGTGCGAAAAACCCTCCATAGTAATCCAATCTCGGTTGGATTGCGTTCAGGGGTCAGCAAGTGCATAGCCGGGCCGAGGTGATGGTAGTCGCAGCACTAGTGGGACCGGTGGGAGTTGGCGTAGTCTAGTGGGGTGTGACGCGGGGCGCCGCGCCGGGCAGGGAGACCCGTAGAAACGGTGGTGCCGCTGGCCGCCCGCGGCATAGTACAGGGGCCCAACTAGGACTAACCACCCTGGGAGGCTGCCCCACCAGGTCGCGCATAATCCCGATATGGCTCGTCGTGCCGGTTGGCGACCGGACGGGAGCCCGGCGACCATATTCGGGAGGGTACGGGGGCCCTTCCGTTCGGCGCGTCGGCTCTCGTCACGCCTCACATTCATAGATAAAACCAATCTCCCATGTTTTGTCACGCGGTGCTGCGGCGACTATCACCTCTTTTTCACGCCTTCCCTTACCCTTCACCTCATGGCAGCGCACAAAACAAAATCTGTTGAAACAGCGGCTAGGGACTCTCCCACAAAAACTTTATTTGAGGTGGAGTCCACGAACATCTGTGGGCTCCATAAGAACCTCAACGCCGTCCACCAACACCTGGAGACGGCGAAACCAGCTATGCTGTTTCTAACGGAGACACAAATACGCCGCCCTGACGACACGGCCTACCTGCTTTACCCCGGCTATGTTATCGAGGAAAATTTCCGAGCAAAAGCCGGGGTGTGCGTGTTTGTTAGGGCGGATATTTGTTGTCGCCGTTTGCGCTGTCTAGAGGACCCATCCTTTTCCATCCTGTGGGTACACGTAGACCATGGCTCCGCGAGTCAGATCTATGTGTGCCTTTACCGTTCCCATACAGGAGATGCAGAGGTAACTCGACTATTCGAATACCTGAGTCAGGCGGCAGATGATGCGCAGGAGCGGTTTCCGAACGCCGAATTGGTGTTTTTGGGGGACTTTAACGCCCACCACAAGATCTGGTTGGGCTCCGCCATAACAAACCATGCGGGAAGAGCCACTCACGCATTTGCCCTGGCGCATGACTTGACTCAATTGGTGCACAAGGTCACGAGGATACCAAGAGAGTCCGGCCTAGAGCCCTCTCTGCTAGACCTTCTGTTGACGAGTCGCCCGGACCAGTACAGTGTCTCGGTGAGTGCTGCTTTAGGTAACTCCGACCACTGTCTGGTCCGCTCCACCGTGCCCATTGTAGCGCCCCCACGACCCGTGCAGGGGAAGAGGCGTCTATGGCACTACTCGTCAGCGGACTGGGATGGATTGCGCGACTATTATGCGTCCATCCCGTGGGTTGAACGCTGCTTTGAGGGTAAGAACCCATCTGAGAGCGCTACTGCCGTCGCCGGTGAGATCGGTCTAGGTATGGAATACTATATCCCATACACCGATGTCACCGGAGTCCGCGGAGCGCGTCCGTGGTTCGGGCGCGAGTGCGCGGAGGCTGTTGAGCATAAACAGTTTGCGTACCGCGCCTGGGTGCGGGCGCGCGCCACGCGCGATCCCAACGTGGGTCACTTCAAGGCGGCGTACAACAGAGCCACAAAGGTCTGCAAGAGGGCATGCGTCAGAGCGGATGCCCAGCGCATAGCACGGCTGGGCCAAAAGCTAGTGGCGCATCCCACGGGTAGCCGTGGCTACTGGCAACTGGCCAAAGCCGTGCAAGCCAACTTCTGCCAGCCCTCGCTGCCCCCGCTGAGCAATCCCGATGGATCTCTGGCCCATGAGCCGCAAGAGAAAGCAAATTTGCTGGTCAATCTCTTCGCGGCCAACTCGCGAGTCGATGATTGTGGTATGCAACCACGGACAATGCCCACTGGTGACCACGCAATGCCTGATATACGTATCAGGCAACGCGATGTCCGTGCAGTACTGCAATCACTCGATGTCCGGAAAGCCAGTGGTCCTGATGGTATTCCAGCGGTCGTACTTAAAAAATGTGCAGCGGAGTTATCTCCTATGCTAACGCGGCTGTACCGACTGTCCTACAGTTCGGGTACAGTGCCTTTGGCTTGGAAGGAGGCGAATGTCCAGCCGATCCCCAAGAAGGGGGATCGCTCGGACCCAGCCAACTATCGACCCATAGCCGTCACCTCAGTGCTGTGCAAGGTGTTCGAGCACATAATTAACACACAGCTCATGCGCCACCTAGAGGATCACTCCTTGCTTAGTGACCGGCAATACGGTTTCAGACCGAAACGGTCAACGGGTGATCTTCTGGCGTACATGACCCACCTTTGGGGTGAGGCTATGGAGAAGCACGGTGAGTCACTGGCAATTAGTCTTGACATCGCCAAAGCTTTCGATAGGGTATGGCACAAATCGCTTCTTTCCAAGCTACCAGCCTTCGGCCTGCCTCCTAGACTGTGTAACTGGGTTGCAAGCTTCCTGCAGGGGCGCCGTATTCGCGTCCTTTGTGATGGACGAGCTTCGGAGTTCTTGCAGGTAAATGCTGGCGTGCCGCAGGGTTCCGTCTTATCTCCCACTCTCTTTCTTCTGCATATCAATGACATGCTCTGTAACGGAAACATTCACTGCTATGCAGACGACAGCACCTTACACGGGAGTTATTACGCACATCCTGCGGCCAAGCAGTCTGATATCGCGGAAAAAAGGCAGCTTCTTGTCACTGACCTGGACCGGATCCTGGACCACATTTCTCAATGGGGCGCTAGGAACCTGGTCGAGTTCAATGCCAAGAAGACCCAGGCATGTGCGTTTACAGCAAAGGTATCTCCTTTCCTTCCCCTTCCCACTCTTCAGAGCACACCACTGCCACTGCAGGATCACCTCACTATCCTCGGTATGGATGTTCGCTGCAAACTGAACAACAAAAACTATATCGAGAGTATCATCAAATCAGCCTCGCGTAAACTCGGAGTCCTGAACAGAGTGAGACGTTTTTTCACGCCGGAGCAGCGGTGTCTTCTATATAAGACCCAAATTCGTTCCTGCGTGGAATACTGCTCACATCTCTGGGACGGCTCCGCAAAGTACTTATTAGATGCTCTCGACAGGTTGCAGCGACGTGCGGTCCGCATTATTGGGGATCCTGAGGTCACGAACACCCTCGAGCCTTTGCAGATGCGTAGAGATGTTGCGTCTTTGGCAGTTTTCTACCGTCTCTACCATGGTGAATGTTCTGACGAGCTCTTCCAATTAGTCCCACCCTCCCCTTTCCTTCACAGGACGACACGTGCAGGGCTAAGATGTCATCCATTTACGGTGCAAAGTATACCTGCTAGAACCAAGCGTTTCAGTGATTCATTCCTATGCCGCACCACTAAGGCCTGGAATTCCCTGCCAGTTCACGTGTTTCCTTCTTCCTACAGTCCTGGGTCCTTTAAGCGGGGCGTGAAAAGGCATCTAATGAGGCCGTCAAGCTGAGTGCCACCACTGTTAACATGGTAAATGTTTACGATGGTGACCCTCTTTCCGAGACTTTGCCTTTAGCTTAACATCAGGCGAGGTGAAGACAAATTGACGTGTCCTGTATAAAAAAAAAAAAAAAAAAAAAAAAGAAGCAATAACTTTTTCACCTGAAATTATTATAGACTCCGGCATTAGTTAAGATTCGGGTGACGCTGAAAGGATTCTACAACGCCTAATCAACCGAAAATGGCAGGATTCTATAGCTATATACACAGATTCCTCCAAGTTGTCAGATAACTCCTGTGTTGGTTCTGCTGTTTGGATTCCTCAATATAGCATCATATTATCTTTTAAATCTCCCAATATTAACACTATTTTTACTGGAGAAGCTATTGCCATTCTGGAGGCATTGCTGTATATTGAGTCTCACAGTATCAATAAATCAGTTATTTTCACAGATTCCAAGAGTTGCTTAATGGCGGTCACAGCTAACCAATTTTCCATTAAATTTAGATCTCCCTTAGTTCTCCAAATTAAACATTCTCTTTTCAGATGTCACTGTAGGGACCTCAAGGTCTCATTAGTTTGGATACCGGGTCACAGCGGAATCTTGGGCAATAACACAATGGTGTTCACAATGGTTGACTCTCTGGCTAGGACTGCTTCCTCTAGTGGATCTTGTGACCAATTTAGATCATTCTCTCAGGACTTACTCACTCTCGCTAAAACATGCTTAACATCTCAGTGGAATGTACATTGGTCTCAGTCCAGCTCAACTAAGGGTAGACATTATGCTTCGATCCAGAATTGCATTCCTTGTAAACCTTGGTTCTTTAAATTTTCCAAGGCTTCTAAGCGAGCAACCTCTGTTGTTTGCCGTCTCCGATTGGGCCATGCCTGTACAAATGTTTTTCTATCCAAGATTCGGATAAGGGATAGCTCTCTTTGTGAATGTGGATTGGACGAAGGAACTCCTGACCACATTTTCTTCTCATGTGCTAGGTTGAACGGATCCCTGTATGATTTCCTACCTCCTAACAATATTCCTCTTCCAGCCAACTTTAACACCCTCCTGACTTTTGTGAATTCCCCACTAATTTATATGTTATGTCATTTTATAGATCTTAACAATATTAACACTTTCGCTGCGGCAGCATTGGCTCTTAATCTCCTGCTAGTGCGATACGAGACAAATACTGCCCGTATCTATATTTCCTTCTATGCGTTACGACCTCTATTTTGCCGTACCAGCACCTGACTTTCAAAGTCCATACTGACGTGGAAACTCAGCATATCAATTGGTTTTTTGAACGAATCGATAGGTTACATCATCATGAATACCTAGCTGCGGTAGCCTGAGGTCCTGTGCAATATTTCAAAAGATACAGGAATTATTAAAAATCAGTCATTCACGGCCATATATTTGCCGTATAGCATAGCAGTGGAAAAATGCTAGGGATGGGGAGTTTACTTCTAAAATGACAATCGATACTATAAAGATATTTTTTATTATAGATATAAAATTTAACAGTATATGAATCAACATAACATAACCTCTTAATTAAGGTACAAATAGGAAGCCGACTTCATATCGCTACCGCAGAC
Organism: Eilema sororculum; assembly: GCA_914829495.1. Taxonomy (NCBI): domain Eukaryota; kingdom Metazoa; phylum Arthropoda; class Insecta; order Lepidoptera; family Erebidae; genus Eilema; species Eilema sororculum. The sequence goes on along the minus strand of OU618545.1, from coordinate 4,328,900 downwards.
GACGATATGACACAAAAAAAAAAAAAAAAAAAAAAAAAAAAAAGTACTCTTTTCTATGTACTTCTATGGAATTCCCTCCCTGAGGATTTGTAGGTGATTCAAGTGGGGACATCAAGTTGCTTATAGAAATGTTGTCCAAAGATATTCGATCAGTATTATTGTTTTTATTTTCTTGTAGTGATGGGTGATCCAAAACAAGAAATTCTTTTTTTGTTGAAGGACTTACAAAAATTGGGTTCGACTCCTTGCATCTAATTAGCCCTGAACCACAAGCCCGATTAACCGCTTTGTTTATCGAAACGCTTTCAATTAATTGTATCTTCCTTCTTGATGAAGGATTTGTGAATGACGAACTTGATTTTTTAGAATTAAATGTCACATCCAAGCTACTATAACCATGAACAACTTTCTTTCTTGCTTCTGCACCTTCACTTTTAACTCCCTTACTTAAATCCAGTTTTTTACGTGAACGTCTCATTGTTAGGCAGTTGTGTAGTTTTCTGCACAAAAATTATCGAGCACTTTACGTATACGTCTCGTCAGTTACGGCCAGCACTAACGCAAACTGAGATGCCGCGCGGACGCATTCAGTAAGACGCGGGGTTGGGGGGGTACGGCAAGTTAGTTGCCGTACCGCACTGAATAAAAAGACTTACCTTACTGTGCGTTACGGCAACTATTTCGCCGTATATTATGAGTGCACAATATTATTACATCAAAAGCAACAATATTAAAAAGATCACTGTCTCTTTTCTACGCGTACAGGAACATAGCTAGATCATCCCCGCACCGCGCGCAAAACAAGGACAACAAGCTGACGCACTGGCTGATTGTCAAATACGGCAAAATACTTGCCGTAACGCAGTGAGAGTGTTAACCTTTGAAATTTTGTGTTTCGTTTGCACTACCACATAACTTTGTGTTTGCTTTAATGTTGTCTCTTCTGTACAGGTACTTCAACACACTATAAATCTTTTGGCCTCCCTTCAAAATCAACCGTTTGTATGGAAGAATTTTACACTTGTACTTTCACGCGTTATTTCGATCAGTATATAAAAACTGAGTCGTTGGCGGAATCAATGGGAACGCCATAGAAAAAAAAAAAAAAAAAAAATCTATTCAATCAACGAAGTCAGGGCGAGTTCGCTAGTCATAAATAACCAAGCAATTTTAAATAATTTAAGGTGTTACTTACTTTTCCCTCCACCAAATATTTTATTCGATAGATTCAATAAAATAAACATTGCTAACCTTCGAAAATGGTCAGTGCCACTGCCAAAGCAGTTTGGTTTATGTTTAATAATCTAGGATAAATATTCCTCCTAATATATCAAATATCTAAATGTGTAAGTTTGTGAGAATGGATGGATCACGGGATGGATGGATATTTTTTGTTGATTGAAGGAAACTTCGCAGAAACGATATCAGTATTTTAAGCGTTCGGAGTAGCGGCCAACAGCAAGTATGTACCTATTATAAATAGGTACGAAATTAACTGTATTGTGACCTTTTACGAACAGACCGCTGGCTGGACCAATTTTCTTCCCGAGGAGGGCCAGACCGTAAGGGATATTTCGAAAACAACATCACCTCCGGCCTAGCACCACGACCCTCAGTCAGCGGTTTTTCGGTTTTTTTTTGATTCGAGTCCGACATAACCTCCCCGTCGTCCGGCTAGGCGAGGGAGGTATCCGAGGGGATTTCCGCACGGGAAAAAAAGGACCGCTTTTCTTAAAATTTGGTAAAACTGTAAAAGGATACAGCTCAATTCATGTATCTTGAACCTATTTAAAGTTATTAGAGGTCGAAAATAAATGCTATAAAAATTCATTATAAAAAATTATTAGAGGTCGTTACATAAATTTATGTCATTTATGTTATTAAATTTATGTTATTTACATCATTTCGATTATAAATTGTAATCAAATATTTTTATTTAATATCTCTGCTCATACCGTAGCCGGTAGTCAGTATAGACATTATATTTCACATTCCTTTTGATCACATTTTACAGCTCCTATAGCACAATTACTAAACTCCATTAAGAAAATCTATTTTTACGTTACAACCTAATATTCACTTAACTTCTGAAAGTACTGATTAAATTGAGTTCTAGAATATTTATCATTTCATTAATAAACCCCATACTCGTAAAGTACTAAGTATCATTTTTAAATCCCGACGAAAAGAGAGGGGTGTTATAAGTTTGACGTGTGTATCTGTGGCACCATAGCTCCAGAACGGATGAAGCGATTTCAATTCAATTTTTTTGTATTAAAGTTGAATTTATGTGCCAGTGTTCTTAGACATATTTGATGAAAATCGGTTGAGCCATTTAGAAGATGGGGACGATGGGGAAGATGGGGATAAAGTGGGGACGGGGAGTATCGGCGGCGGGGGCTTTTTAAATTCACGATTATTACTAGCCTTCCTAACCCTCCGGGGATAAAGGCGCATGTGTCCGGTAGTCCCGCTGACCGGACTACTGCGACGTCTGCGACTATTCAGTAGCAGTAGTCCGGTTGTCAAACGGCTTCGAACCATTGCTACTTTTGTGTAGCAGTTGTCCGGTGGTAGTTCAGTTAAACGGACTACTACAACTCTTCAACAAATGATAAAGATGCATGGTCATCCTAATCTCATCTCTTGCTCGCACTGTAAAATATTGTTACAAATAAAACCATATTTTAAAAAAAGAAAGATAATCGAGTTCACTGAGTTTCTTGCTGGTCTCTTCTCAGTAGAACCAACCTACCGAACCAGCGAAAGAATCATTTTCCAATGATTTATTTTATTTATTTTTTCTGTGATTGACGTTATTGTAAAATTCTGACGTTCTTAGGTGCTCTTTATGTGCCTAAACTGAATAAATAAAATTGATTCTTTGATTCTTCAGTTGCATTAGTTCGGTTGTCAAACAGTATCGAACTATTGCTACTATTGCGTAGTCCGGTCGGTAGTTCAGTTTTTAAAATCCTCAAAATGTATTATTAGAAAGAAAGAAAGAAAGAAAAAACATTTATTCAGGATACGCACAATGTACATAGGTAGTTAGGTAGCATCATCGTGCGAACCTAAATGGGCCACCATCTCAACATGAATGCCTCGTACACCCTCATCAGAGTATACGAAGCGCTGGTTTTTAGATGGCGCCACTAGTCGCTCTGCCGTCACGCGAATCGAGTTGCAGCGGTCGACAAGAATATTAAAATCCAAATACAAATAATGATATATCAAAAAGAAGTGATCAACTACAACAATAATAAACTGAAGATAAAAACAAATTTGTAAAATTGAACAGCAAGAAGAAAAAGTCTCAAAATTATTTAAAAAACAAAAAGCCATCATGGATTGTCTGTGGTAAACTACTCCCGCGCACCGCTATGACATAACCATCCATGCATGACATATTACCAAACACCCACATTTATATCACTGTCTTGTGTAATAATTGTAATAAAAAATTAAAAAAAAATTACTAGTAGGTAACATGATCTCAGGGTCGTCATACATAAATCGTCAGCTATAACAAACATTTCACACATACATCACGTACGATTTAGTAAAAGGGTAGGTACATGCTCTAGACTACGTGACCGGGTCGCCAACGGACGGTCGACGGGACGACCTTCTCGGGAATTGGGAAAAGCACTCGCAGCTCTACGTGACGGTAGTTTGGCCGTGCTTAAAATAATTTCCCGGTATCATTTGTAGGCACGGGATGTGAAATTGGGTATTTGACTGACGAGTCCAATTATTTACTTTTTACTAAAAGTAAATAATTGGACTCGTCAAAAGGGTAAGTCCTAAGAAAACTTAAGTATGACGTCATAATCCATATCCATACTAATATTATAAATGCGAAAGTAACTCTGTCTGTCTGTCTATTACGCTTTCACGCCTAAACCACTGAACCGATTTTGATGAAATTTGGTATAGGGGTAGATTAGACCATGAGAAAGGACATATAGGCTATATTTGGTCGCGATAACCGACATCTACGCGGGCGGAGCCGCGGGCAAATGCTAGTATGTTAATAAACTTTTCCAACAATTAAGGGCCGGTTTGACCAAACGCGAGTAAAGTTTATTCCAAGATTAAACAGCCAATATGTGGGTGATATCGCCTGTTTATTCTAGGAGTAAACTTTACTGGAAAAAGTACAAGTATTCTCAATATGTGTAACAATGAATTCCATCAAGTGCCATCAATCAACTGTTTAAATAATAACTTTACTAGCGTTTGGTCAAATCTACCAGTATGCTAACTTTTCTTGTAGATTTAGATCGGACAACGTCCAAGACGCATTCGTCAATGTTTCTAGTGAAAATAACTAAAGTTGAATTAAACTGTGTTTTACGTTTGCAGCTGCAGTTTACGTGTTACTTTCCCTTGTGGAATCTGATCTGAATATTTGAACTCCGGAATCGAACTTCTAACCGTTACACAAAGTTAAACCTGATTACGACCAGAAGAAAGGTCTGGGCCTCGATTCTGCTAAAACCAAACCATTGTGGCTCCAACATCATTTAAAAAAAAAACGGCATTAAATAATAGACCTTATAGCGATGTACTTAAAGTTACAAATTAAATGACTTTTTGTAGAGTAATTGAAAAAGTGTAATGAAACGGTTTTCGTTTTATTTTGGTCTTTAGGTGTATAGAAATAAAGTCTAAAATTTAATGTCAATTTTTGCAGTGACTGTGGCACCCCAATGGTTTTGCTTTAGTAGAATCGAGGGCCTGGTCTCAACTACGCGGATTACGACCACTTGGGTTCTTGACTGCTGAAAACGAAACTTAGTACCTACTCTTACGGACCAGTTGTAGGGATAACACGTTTTGTATGAGTCGGTAACCGCTTGCCCTGAGTCATTTACTTGTTTACCACTTAGTAGTGGAATAAGAAAATATCCTTACTTTGCCTCTCACAAGCTAAGGTTAGTTGGATTGAAAAAGCCTTAACTTGTCTCTAACGTCAGCATTTTACATAAATAAGTAATCACTGCGGCTTCATCTTTACATCACACATATCCTACAATCTAATTCTGTAAAAGAAAAAGTAATTCACATTTAACTTATCCCCTTTAAGTTTAAACAAAACCACATAAATACATTTCTCAGTTGTCAGCAAAAAGCTTGTTTACATTACCCCGGCTTTTAAATCCGCACGATGTCCATCGCAATTTATGTCAAGCACGTGAATAAAAGCTGACAATATCACGGAGGACTTTAGCGAGCATTCATTGGGATGCTCGGCAACGCGTACCGTATCTATACGAGAGAATAATCTCGTTTTCTGCGGCTTTTAACGAAAGCCCGATACGGAGTCGCAGAGCAAAACAAACCGACCGAAGGTTGTGCACATGCGCGGATGGTGAATACGCACGCGCCTCTGCGCCGTGCGGCAGTCGCGCGCCGCTCGAGCCCGCGCTCACACCTCCGCGTGACCTATCCTTCCCGCGCTCTCACCACGCGTCAAATGGCGCCCAACGTGGCACTTCTAACACGCGGGTAAGTCTATTACATAATCCATTAAAACAATACATCCATACAACCCTTCTAGACAGCTGTACATGAGGCATCTCCTGAGAGGAATCCCTGAGGGCGTGGTAAGGCAGACAGGGGAGGGGGTGCCGAGTCGGCGTGTAGGCGATAGCGCGCTGTCTGATAAGATTGCAGGCTACTGTCAACAAACTTTTACATTATAATAAATAAGATATTAGATAATTATAAGCGATAGTAATATTAATACTAGCGAGAAGATATCTCGAAGACGTGTATCTATTGATTTTTGCTTCGCGTTCCGGGTGCTCTCGCTAGCTTGAGACACAATTAGATATATTGTCGCAGCCTCTTTAGCATTCAGCTGCGGAACTTGATACTCTGAAAGTAAAATGCCATTTTATAGATATGTAAGGGAATGTGTAACAATTTGATTTAGTAAAGCTTTATCTGTTATGGTTGCGGTTAGCTTAACCATGTTTTAGCGTAGGCAAATCAACATTTATTATTTTTATTAGCATTTTTAATGAACCCGTAGCCAAGTTCAGTGCCATTTACCATTTACATAACATAACATAACATAAACTCACGCCTGTATTCCCCGAAGGGGTAGGCAGAGGTGCTAGCACCCACATTTCGCCAGTTTATGTTTAGGTCCCAATGTAATAGGTGGCGAGCCTATTGCCATTAACCGGGCACTTATAAACCTGCGACAAATACACACATAACTTCGAAAAGCATCCAAAAGTCATTGGTGTGAGCCATGGTAAACCTGGGACCGAACCCGAGACCTCGTTTCAGCAGTCCATTACCCATACCCCTAGGCTACCGCAGACTTATTTATTTATACCATTTAGACCTAATATTTATAGGTATAAGCCTCTATTTATATCTAACATTTATGTAAATCTCAAAGTATATCTAATACTTATGTAAACCGCAAAAGTTTTGACCAGTTAATAAAATATTTTCAATTTCGAATGTCAACGTAAACGCAGTTTAACACTGTCGCAGTATATAAGAAATCAAACGGCCGTCTACACGTATTTGCTGATCTAAGTTTAACCTCAAGTACTTTGCTGTAGTGCTGCTAAATATGTAAGCGATGTTTTACCCCCAGTAGCCCAGAGATGTGTGGGCGAAAACACCAACCATAGCAGCTATTATAAATTATTTATTTATAGCACCTAGCACTAACCAGCTTCGGTGACCATCCTCTCGTGTGTGAGGAGCGAAGTAATGTGTGTGTAAGCCGAAAGTGTGAAGTGAATGTTACTCAAATTTCGTGTATTATGTATAGTTTTACGATTTCGAACCCACTCCTATATGACCCCACTCCTAGCACAAGCAATTGAGCTTAGTTGGAGGGGTTAGACAGATAATTAGTAATTTCGTTTCTAATAATTCTTTAAAAAAATTGACATAATAGATTTGAATTTTTTTGTAGAAGTCGCATGCAGAAATTGAGTTGATACATAGTTTTTTTTACAGATTTCAATAATATAATAGAACTAGCTTTTGCCGCTCCGCCCGCGTGGATGTCGGCTATCGCGACCAAATATAGCCTATGTCCTTTCTCAAGGTCTAATCTACCCCTATACCAAATTTCATCAAAATCGGTTCAGTGGTTTAGGCGTGAAAGCGTAACATACAGACAGACAGACAGACAGACAAACAGACAGACAGAGTTACTTTCGCATTTATAATATTAGTATGGATTCATTTATTATTAACTAGCTTTTGCCCTCGGCTCCGCCCGCGTGGATGTCGCTTATCGCGATCAAACATAGCCTATATCCTTTCTCAAGGTCTATTCTACCCTTATACTAAATTTCATCAAAATCGGCTCAGTTGTCTAGGCGTGAAAGCGTAACATACAGACAGACAGACAGACAGAGTTACTTTCGCATTTATAATATTAGTATGTATATTTTTTATAAATTGCTCCGGCAGTAAAGACAAATTCTATAAATTTTCGTTATTTTACGGCTTTTTACGGTTTTTTAGGAAAATGTTTGTCAATCAGTAACTGGCTGGTAGGTGAGGTTGGCTGGGGCCCTGGACATTGAAATGGGGCCCAAAAAACACCATAATATGAGATAAGGTAACCTTGAGATTACATTAATAATACAAATAAATATTCCACAACATTCTACACAACGCTATCTAGACCAATGGTAAGCTTAACTAGCTTGTGTTATGGAATCTAGAATGCGAATAAACATACTTATACTTTATTATTTGTAAATACGTACATATTGTACATATAAACACCCAGACCAATGAAAATAGCCATAGGTATTCATGCATACAAGTATTTGCTCTGAGCGGCGGGGACCGAACCCGCGCCACCTGCGTGGCAGTCGTGTTCACTACCGCCACACCACAGAGGCTGTCAATTAACATTACTTAATTATATTGCCTCGCTGTGCAGCCGGTGATGATTTCAGGTTTTCGTACTACTATTGTAAAAACAGACACACACACACACACACACACACACACACACACACACACACACACACACGCACACTCACGCACACTCACGCAGACTCACACACACACACGCACACGCACGCACACTCACACACCTTGCGGCTTTTAACAATTTTATTAAAAAAACCTCAAGCATCTAATTTGTACGTTTGATCTGTAATATGATATTATATCTCAAGGAGATTTATTTCGCTCCTCGAGATGAATACGCTGTAATTACAAGCATCAATCTTTCAAACGTGACGGTAATATTTGCACCTCCATCTTAACACAGGAAACGAATTACGTGTGACAACATGCGGAGGCGGCAGCACTAGAGACGTTCTATCAGGGTCACAGGGCCCTTGTGATACACGATATTGACACTTAAGGGGGTCTTGAGGGTCCCCACAGGTTGGTGGTGTGAAACGTGCCCCCTACCATACACGGGGGCAGGGGCCTCATCTCGCAACTGATATGTGGCAACTCGCTAGCAAACGTATCGTGGAATACAATGACAAATGTATAGGATTTGACGTATATGACAATTGTCAATGAATATCATTAGCGTATATGACAATATTGACAATTGTCAACGATAGTCATACGTGGAATAGAATGATAAATCGAATACATATGGAAAAAATAATCTTCTCGGGCAGGACTCGACCCGCAATCTTTCCCTTACAGGGGGAATGCCTTGACCAACTCGCCTACCGAGACACGCCCGATGTGATTCAATTTTCCCTTCTATTTTTATCCGTCTTTAAGGTGACGTTGGAGTCATTCACCGATGTTCTTGAGAACTATCGGGACCAATGAATGATGTTTCAAGTATTGTAATTCCGAAACACCGGGTTTCAGAATTACAATACTTGAAATATGAACGTAAACCTTTGAGAATGCCGTAAGGCGAAACCGGTCAGGTTTAGAAATAAGATAAACTCAGTGGAAAAGTACAAGTGTGTTATTCAATATGTGTAGCGGATTCCACCAAGCGCCATCAATCTCCAGTATAAACAGATGTTACAATCATTTTTAAACAGGTGGAGTTATCAAAAACTAGCTTTTGCCCACGGCTCAGACCGCGTGGATTTCGGTTATCGCGGCTAAATATAACCTATGTCGTTTCTCAAGGTCTAATCTACCCCTATTCCAAATTTCATCAAAATCGGTTCATAGGTTTAGGCGTGAAAGCGTAACAGACAGACAGACAGAGTTACTTACGTATTTATGATATTAGTATGGATCAATTCTGTAAAATTCATTCAAGAATGACAAATGTATTGGGTTTGACGTATATGACAATCGTCAATTAATGTCATATACGTCAAATCCCCTCATTATATTCCACGATACGTTGTCTAGCGAGTTTCCATTTGAATGATTTTTTACAGCATTAAGTATAACTATCCCTATCCCTATGTATTCAATTTGTATAGTTAGCATACTTAATGCTGTAATTGTTTGGGCAGAACTCCGGAAAAAAAAACAAAAAAAAAAAAATGATGATAACTATCAAAAATCAGTGTTTAAAAATGATTGTAACATAATTCATTGATACCGATAGTTAGTAAGAAAATCGGTAGATGACTCCACCGTCGCCTTAAAGACGTATAAGATGAGAAATTTGAATCACATCGGGCGTGTCTCGGTAGCCGAATCGGTCAAGGCATTCCCCCTGTAAGGGAAAGACAGCGGGTTCGAGTCCCGCCCGAGAAGATTCTTTTTCCCTATGTATTCGAGTTTCCATTTATCTAGAGGTTCTGGGGTGCGAGAGATTTATGTCTCTGGCAGTCTTACCACCAACAAACGAACACCCAAAGGCGGTGTGCTTTAGTCGATTCCAGTTCGACATAATCACGTTTACCGGCTCCCGTGAGGGGAGGGGAATCCTTTGGGATTTTGCCCAGGTAAAAAAAAACTAGACGTCTTACTTACGATATAAAGAGGGCTTAATAAAATACGAAATTTAGTGGATTGGATGCCGTGATAGTCACTTCATCTCTAGTCTTGTCGAGGTATACGATAGCGGTAGTAGCTTAGTGGTTAAGGAGTCGGCCTTACGGTCAAGAGGTCTCGGGTTCGAATCCTGGACATTAAACTACCGTACGTGAACTTACTCCTAACACTAGCAATTTAGCTTGGTTGGAAGGGTTAGAGGGAATATTAGTAATTTTGGTTCTAATATTCTTTTTATAGAAAAGGTACGCAAAAAGTAATATTGATAGGGCCATGCTTTTTTAAGCAAGCAAATATTGAATTGATCAGGGAAGTTTCCTGATCCGTTTATTTAATGTGATTCACGTCATCACTATCACTGCATAGTATAAAGTACCAATGTCCCTATGTATGCTTATATTTTATTTTATTTCTTTACTTTTGAATAAATAAATAAATAAATATTCCACAACATTCTACACAACGCTATCTAGACCCATGGTAAGCTTTTATAGCTTGTGTTATGGAATCTAGAATGCGGATAAACATACTTATATACTTTTTTTTTGTAAATACATACATATTATACATAGAAACACCCAGACCAATGCAAATAGCCATATTCATGCATACAAATATTTGCACTGAGCGGGAATCGAACCCGCGCCTCCTGCGTGGCAGTCGCGTGCACTACCGCCACGCCACGGAGGCTGTCGCGTTTGAAGAAGGCTTATAGACTAATTACATATTTTAGTAACAATAAATATCTTCAAAACTACACAACAGATTTTGATGCGGTATCTTTTAATAGATAGAGTAATTCAAGAAGAAGGTTTCTATGAATAATACATGCTTAATATAGTCAAGGGTGCAGCGGGAACGGAATCGAATGCCACGCGGGCGGAAAAAAATTGCCGGTATGAAGTTCGCTGGGTCAGTTAGTAAAAACATGAGTGATTAGTTTAGTATGCTAACCCGAAAAATCGGACGAAAAATAAACTCATTACAAGACTTGTACCTGGGATTAGTCACTCCCAGGTACTGACCAACTTGACAGCCTCTGTGGCGTGGCGGCAGTGAACGCGACTGCTACGCAGGAGGCGCGGAATCGATTCCCGCTCAGTGCAAATATTTGTATGCATGAATATGGCTATTTGCATTGGTCTGGGTGTTTCTATGTATAATATGTACATATGTATTTACAAAAAAATATATATAAGTATGTTTATCCGCATTCTAGATTCCATAACACAAGCTATAAAAGCTTACCATGGGTCTAGATAGCGTTGTGTAGAATGTTGTGGATTATTTTATTTATTTATTTAACTAAATGCCAAGTTAAGCTAACAGTCAAGTTCGTCTTGGACTGTTCGTTAATATCCAACCGTTTCGTTACTTTTTCCAATTTAAGATAGGAAAAACATAAAACTCGTAAAATAAACGTCAAAGCTACATTTGCTCAAAAATTCAATTTCATAATGTTCTGCTTTCATAAAGAAATTCTTGGGATTGTTTGCTAAAAGTTATGCTGGATATTCGTGGTGCTACGAGACGTCTACGAATCTCTATGAAGCTACGAAGTTAGACGCTCGTAGCTACGTAGCTCGTAGCTATGTGCGGGTATCTCGCTTTGGCTAAAGAGCTTTGGAATTTGGAACATCTAGTTCGGTGCCGTGTCAACATTGTGTTCAAAGACGTTGGTATTCCTTCCTATGTGATATTTAAACTATTATTATAATAATATTTTTTTAATGGTATTACAGCGTGGATGTCGGTTATTGCGACCAAACATAGCCTATGTCCTTTCTCAAGGTCTAATCTAACCTTATACCAAATTAGTTCTGTGGTTTAGGCATGAAAGCGTAACATACAGACAAACAGACAGAGTTATTTTCGCAGTAAGCGTCAGTAGCATAGTGGTTAAGGAGTCGGCCTTACGATCGAGAGATCCCGGGTTCGAATTCTGACCATTACACTACCGACGTGAACCCAATCCTAGCACACGCAATTTAGCTTAGTTGGAGAGATTAGAGGAAATATTAGTAACTTCGGTTCTAATATTCTTAATAAAATAATTATAATATTAGTATGGATTAATTGTAGCTTAATACTACATCCTATAGGTACCTAAATTGGTGCCGCTTGGAGTCGAAACGTTGGGGTCATGGGGTCCGAGGCCCGCAATCTCTTCAGTGAGATGGCGAAGTGTATGGTCGACGCTTCTCGTGACCAGAGGGTTGGCCTCTTTTTAGGTCAGAGATTTAGCATTGCCATACAAGGTGGCAATGCTGCCAGCTTTCTGGGAACGCTACCGCAAGAGGCATGCGATACTGAGGAATTTCATGACGCATTATATTCATACTAATCCATACTATAATATTATAAATGCGAAAGTAACTGTCTGTCTGTCTGTATGTTACGCTTTCAAGCCTAAACCACTGAACCGATTTTGATGAAATTTGGTATATTTGGTATAGGGGTAGATTAGACCATGAAAAAGGGTATGTTTGGTCGCGATAACCGACATCCACGCGGGCGGAGATGCGGGCAAAAGCTAGTTTTACTATAAATTTTACAATGGGTATTTTATTTTTAGTTTATATTATATATAATAATTAAATTAAATCTAATATACCGTTTGTGTTGACCCTGAGACCACTCAAGGTCGAAGCTTTTTTCTTCATCCGTGCATCAATCTTGGTTGATCCAAAAAGTTTAAATTTTGGAGCCTGAGAATTGCTCACCTATCATCGCTTTTATGGGACAAATGTCGTTTCACCTACAACCTTAATGCAAATACTTGTGTTATAGCCTTGTCAGTTATTCAGCTAGTATAAGGGTAAATTTTTTTGACCAAAGGTGCTGCAACGCACCCGAAACTTCGGCAAAAGTAAGTTGCCAAAGTTTTATCGCGAGAAGTCGCGTGAAGAAACATACTAATCCATATCCATACTAATATTATAAATGCGAAAGTAACTCTGTCTGTCTGTCTGTATTTTAAGCTTTCACGCCTAAACCACTGAAACGATTTTGATGAAATTTGGTATAAGGGTAGATTAGACCTTGAGAAAGGACATAGGCTATGTTTGGTCACGATAACTGACATCCAGGCGGGCGGAGCCAAAACTAGTATATAACATATATACATAACATAAACTCACGCCTGTATTCCCCGAAGGGGTAGGCAGAGGTGCTAGCACCCACATTTCGCCAGTTTATGTTTAGGTCCCAATGTAATAGGTGGCGAGCCTATTGCCATTAACCGGGCACTTATAAACCTGCGATAAATACACACATAACTTCGAAAAGCATCGAAAAGTCATTGGTGTGTGCCATGGTAAACCTGGGATCGAACCCGAGACCTCGTCTCAGCAGTCCATTACCCATACCACTAGGCTACCGCAGACTAGTATATAAGATATAAGCTAATTTATTATAAGCGTTCACTGGCGAGGCTTGGGGTCAGAATATCGTGTTAAGTTCCCGTATTAATTAAATGAATAAGGAACTGTACACAGTGCTGAAATCCTGATAAATTTTATCAAATACATCAAGATATTACTCCTGGCTTAGTAAATTTAGACTTGGCTGCCTTGGCACCATTCCCGGGCTAATCAACTACGGTGCAACGATTTCTCTACTGTCTCAGTATACACGTTTAATATATGAGGCAAGGCATCGCATGAGAAACCGTTTTTCCGTTTCGCGCAATAGAAAGAATGACAGCCTCTGTGGCGGAGCGGTAGTGCACGCGACTGCCACGCAGGAGGCGCGGGTTCAATTCCCGCACAGTGCAAATATTTGTATGCATGAACATGCCTATTTGCATTGGTCTGGGTGTTTCTATGTATAATATGTATATATTTACAAAAAATAAAGTATATAAGTATGTTTATCCGCATTCTAGATTCCATAACACAAGCTATAAAAGCTTACTAGATAGCGTTGTGTAGAATGTTGTGGAATATTTATCAAAAAAAAAAAATAGAACTGTCTCATATTATCTGTGGCACAATGCACACCTAAAAGGCCATGTTCGTTTATTGCCCGTGTTACTACTACCAATCTTACTACTAGTAGCAATCTTACTACTAGTAGCAATCTTACTACTAGTAGCAATTTTACTACTAGTAGTAACACCGGTAATTGAGTTACTCTTCTTTTCACCCACGACGGAACGGAGACGGTATATGCATTTGGGGTAAGAGAATGTTTGTGTGTTTGTTTGTGCAAATCCATGTTGCCATTTTCTCCGAAACTACCAATCCAATTTTGATGCAGCTTTCAGGTTTGTTACCCACGACGCAACGGAGACGGTATATGGGTTTGGGGTGAGAGGATGTTTGTGCGTTTGTTTGTGCTAATCCATGTTGCCATTTTCTCCGAAACTACTAATCCAATTTTAATGCAGTTTTCAGTTTTGGGTTCGGCTTTAATTGGAGCATGTTCTTAGATAGCTGTTACAATGACAACTTAACAGGGGTGGCTACAGCAAGCATTTTTAATGCAAATCAATGTTGCCAATTTTATCCAAAAATACTAGTCCGATAGGTGTTACGGTGACAACCCATTAGGGGGCGCTGCAGTAAAAAAAAATTGAATTATTTTTTATAAGTCATGGGTTTTTTCAAAAATTTTCATTTTATTACTTGTGGCCTCATATATTGTATTAATCGTGTTTATTAGGACAGTAGAGAAACCACTGCATCGTAGTTGATTACGTGGGCCCCAAGACGCAATAGCGGGCGATCAGTCAAATCCAATCTATTCATCGATTTTCAAATTTGCATAAACATACAAATATTACATTTTTATACTTCAACTAGCCTTTGCCCGCGACTCCGCCCACGTGGATGTCGGTTCCCGGCAATTATTCCAATTTTTCTCGCCGTAAAAACCATCCTTGAACTTCATGGAAAATTTAAAAAAAAAATTGGCCAAATTGGTCCAGGCGTTGTTGAGATATGCGCTTACCAACACATTTAGCGATAATTTTTTTATATTATAGATATTATTACAACAACACAGTGCAGATAACATCAATATCCAAAATCCCCTCGAGAAATAAACTCCGGCCAATAAAATAGCCAGTTGTTCAATACACAACGTAAAGTCCGAAAAGGTTAATCACAGGACAGCTATCTGTGTCCATAAAGGCCTGTTCAGACATAAGCGGTATTCGCTGCCGCCTGCGGTATAGAAAACCGAGCGGGTATCCGGTACATTACTGTTCACACCAAAGCGAATTTCGCTATCCTTCTGGGTAGAATACCCTGCGGGACGCGCTACGCCCTTGTTAGATTGGGGGGGGGGGGGGGGGTAAATTGGGGTAGACATGTATATAAGCCTATAAATTACTACATATACCTATAAACAGGATGCCATTTGTAATTTAAAAAACCAGTATCATTCTTGTATTATCACTCTTTTATTCTGTTATACTACGTCAGTTCCAAAAGCTGTTGTAGCCAGGAAAGAGTAAGGAGTTTTTTAACTATATGCGAATTATGGCGGGTGAGTTTATTTTGGATGTAAATGGGTCCTACCAAGACCATTGGGGCCAAGCCAACCTCACCTGCAAGCTGGTGCATCTGCTGATTAACGAACGAGGCTCTGGCGAAATTTACTGGTGGCACAATTTTGGTCCGGGTTGGTACCACCGTGCTTTTCCGAAAAACCCTCCAAGTATCCTAACTTTGGTTGGGATGCGTTCAAGGTTCAGGAACTGCATAGCCGGAAATGACGAGGAGGCAGCTCACGCAGCACGCTTGGGACCAGTGGGATAATGGTGGAGTAGGTCGAGTGTGGTTTGGTGTGGGTCGATCCGTCGGCCAGGGAGACCCGTAGAAACGGTGGTGCCGCTGGCCGCCCGCGGCATAGTACAGGGGCCCAACTGGAACTAACCACTCTGGGAGGCTGCCCCACCAGGCCGCGCATAATCTTGATGTGGCTCGTCGTGCCGGTTGGTGACCGGAGATGGACCCGGCGACCACTATCGGGGGGGTACGGGGGCCCTTCCGTCCGGCGGGTCGGCCACCACTGGGCCACACATCCGCCGACGAAACCAATACCCGCGCCTTGTCACATACTGCTGCGTGGGTTGTTACCTCTTTTTTTTCACGCCTTCCCTTCCACTCATTTTAATAATGGCAGCAAATAAAATAAGAGCAGGATATACAGCGGCAAACCCTTTCTCCATCAAAACAACACCATTTGAGGTGGAGTTCACAAACATTCGTGGACTCCACTCTAACCTCATAGCCGTCCACCAACATCTTGAGACGGCACGGCCTGCTCTACTTTTCCTCACGGAGACACAAATAAGCCGCCCTGGTGACACGTCTTACCTTCTATACCCCGGCTTTGTGATAGAGGAGAACTTCATGGCAAAGGCTGGAGTGTGCGTGTATATTGGGGCGGATGTTTGCTGTCGCCGCTTACGCTGCCTGGAGGACCCTTCTCTTTCTGTTCTCTGGCTACACGTGGACCACGGCACGTCTAGCCGAGTCTACGCCTGCGTGTACCGTCCCTTTAAGGGAGGACCTTCAGAAACGGCTCATCTCTTCGACCATCTGAGTCGGGCGGCAGATGCAGCGCAGGAGCGGTTTCCATCCGCAGAACTGGTGTTTCTGGGGGATTTTAACGCCCACCACGAGGTGTGGCTGGGATCTACCAGAACTGACCATGCTGGACGGACTGCCCACGCATTCGCTCTCACGCACGACTTGGCCCAGTTGGTACCCGAAACCACCCGGGTACCAACGACCCATCCAGCACAGTACAGTGTCTCTGTTCATGCCACTTTGGGTACCTCCGACCACAAGTTGATCTGCGCCAAGGTGCCTATCGCTACCCCCCCAAGACCAGTGGAGATCAAAAGACGGTTATGGCACTATTCGTCAGCAGATTGGGATGGACTACGAGATTACTTTGCATCCGTCCCGTGGACTCAGCGCTGCTTTAATGGTGGGGACCCATCAGATTGCGCATCTGCCATCGCTGGTGAAATCAGTTTGGGCATGGAGTATTATATTCCATACACTGAGGTCACCAGTGCCCGCAGAACTCGACCCTGGTTCGGTCGTGAGTGCGCTGCTGCTGTTCAGCAAAAACAGTTGGCGTACCGCGCTTGGACCAGGGCACATGCAATGCGCGATCCAAGTGAGGGCCATCTCAAGGCGGCGTATAACAGAGCCACCAAGGACTGCAAAAGGGCTTACATCAGAGCGGATGCCCAGCGCGTGGCACGGCTTGGCGAGCAACTCATGTCGCACCCTGCGGGTAGTCGTGGATACTGGCGACTGGCCAAAGCCGTACAAGCTAACTTTTGCCAGCCCTCGTTGCCCCCGCTGCGATGCCCAGACGGATCACTGGCCCATGAGCCGCAGGAGCAAGCGGATATGCTGGTAGACCTCTTCGCGGCTAATTCCCGGGTTGACAACTGTAGTGTGCAGGCGCCCACATTGCCAAGTTGCGGTCACTCAATGCCTGATATCCGTATCGGGCACTGCGACGTCCGCAAAACCCTGCAATCACTCGACATCCGGAAAGCCAGTGGCCCCGATGGTATTCCGCCGGTAGTCCTGCAAAAATGCGCAGCGGAGTTGACGCCGGCGCTCACGCGAATGTACTGATTGTCGTATGCTTCGGGAGTAGTGCCGCGGGCTTGGAAGGAGGCGAACATACAGCCGGTCCCCAAAAAGGGGGATCGCTCGGACCCGGCGAACTACCGACCCATAGCTGTCACCTCAGTCCTCTGTAAAGTGTTTGAGCATATCATTAACGCACAGCTCATGCGTTACCTAGAAGATCACTCCCTAATTAATGACCGACAGTACGGGTTCAGACCGAAACGGTCAACGGGTGATCTTTTGGCTTACGTCACTCACCTCTGGGGTGAGGCTATGGACAGGCATGGCGAATCATTGGCTATCAGTCTTGATATCGCCAAAGCCTTTGATAGAGTCTGGCACAGTTCGCTACTTTCCAAGCTTTCGGCCTATGGTCTGCCTGTTCGACTGTGCGACTGGGTTGCCAGCTTCCTGCATGAGCGTAGTATCCGAGTTCTCTGTGACGGCCGGGCCTCAGAGTTCATGCAGGTTAATGCTGGCGTGCCCCAGGGGTCCGTCTTATCGCCCACTCTCTTTCTTCTGCATATAAATGATATGCTAGCAGTTGGCAGTATCCATTGCTACGCAGATGATAGCACTTTACATGGGCGATACTTCGGGCACCCCGCGGCCAAGCGGGCTGACACTGACGCACATAGACAGCGGCTTGTCGTTGAGCTCGACCGTGTCCTGACGCGCATCTCCCAATGGGGATCAGAGAATCTGGTCGAGTTCAATGCCAAAAAAACACAAGCGTGCGCGTTCACAGCCAAGACCTCCCCCTTCCTTCCTCTCCCTACTCTCCAGAATACACCGCTGGCTCTACAGGATCACATTGACATGCTCGGAATGGATGTTCGCTGCAACCTGAACAACAAGAATTACATCGAGAGCGTCATCAAAACAGCGTCGCGCAAACTCGGGATCTTGAACAGGGCGAAGCGGTTTTTCACGCCGGAGCAGCGGTGTCTTCTGTACAAGACACAGATTCGCTCTTGTGTGGAATACTGTTCTCATCTCTGGGATGGTTCCGCGCAATACCTGTTAGACGCTCTTGACAGAATGCAGCGACGTGCAGTTCGTATCATAGGTGATCCTGAGGTTACCAACACCTTGGAACCTCTGCAGTTGCGTAGAGACGTTGCCTCTCTGGCCGTTTTCTACCGCCTCTACCACGGCGAGTGTTCTGAGGAGTTATTTCAACTGATCCCACCCTCTCCCTTCCTATCCAGAACAACACGTGCTGGTCTGCGATGCCATCCACACACGGTGGAATCCATACCATCTCGCACTAAACGGTTTGGGGGCTCTTTCCTCTGCCGCACGATAAAGAGCTGGAATGCTCTGCCCGCATACGTGTTTCCCTCTTCTTACAGTCCCGGGTTCTTCAAGCGGGGCGTGAAAAGGCATCTATCAAGGCCGTCAAGTTAGGGACCACCATTTTAGGTCCAATGGCACCGGGAATGGTGGTCTGTATCTTCTGGACTGCACTTCAGCTTTGTTGCCATCTAGCGGAGTGCAGTCAATTGACGGACCAAATATAAAAAAAAAAAAAAAAAAAAAAAAAAAATACAGCTTGGTGTCAGTCAGGTAACCAGCCAGTGAAGTCTAAGTAATAGGGTTTCTTTTACTCCTTGGGTACCGAACCCTAAAAAGTAAAATAAGGCAAAGACAAACGTTGCAAGGGAACGCTTACCACATAGTTTATAACGTGTGTAATGCCCTGAGAACATGAGATAAGGCCCCGTAGCATCGAGCTACGAAGTGCTACGAGGGGAGGTAGTGCTACGGCGTAGAAATGTATGTTCAGCACGTAGATTACTATCGATTTAAGTGTTCAGGATTTGAAAATGTTTATTGGGGTTTGAAAAAGGTAAATTATACAATAAAGGAGTATATAGAAGATAAAACGTTGTAATTGATATAATGAATAAGAATCCATACTAATATTATAAATGCGAAAGTAACTCTGTCTGTCTGTATGTTACACTTTCATGCCTAAACCACTGAGCCGATGATGATATTTGGTATAAGGGTAGATTATACCATGTGAAAGGACATAGGCTATGTTTGGTCGCGATAACCGACATCCACGCGGGTGGAGCCGCGGGCAAAAGCTAGTAATTAATATTACCGATACTTCATTTGACCAAATGTATGGTAACTGAATATTTAACATTGCGATTTATTGAAGGAATTTTTACAGCATTAAGTATGCTAACTATACAAATCGAATACATAGGGAAAAAGAATCTTCTCGGGCGGGACTCCAACCCGCAGTCTTTCCCTTACAGGGGGAATGCCTGACCAATTCGGCTACCGAAACACGCCCGAAAAATGATTCAAATTTCCCATCTTATACGTCTTTTAAGGCGACGTGGCGTCATCTACCGATTTTCTTACGAACTATCGGAATCAATGAATGATGTTACAATCATTTTTAAACATTGATTTTTGATAACTCCGCCCAAACAATTGAAGGAATTTTTACAGCATTAAGTATGCCAACTATACAAATTGACGTGGCGTCGCCTTAAAAGACGTATAAGATGGGAAATTTGAATCATTTTTCGGGCGTGTCTCGGTAGCCAAATTGGTCAGGCATTCCCCCAGTAAGGGAAAGACTGCGGGTTCGAGTCCCGTCCGAGAAGATTCTTTTTCCCTATGTATTCGATTGTGATTTATATTGTGTATACATACAAACACGCCTTTATCCCCGGAGGGTAAGGCAAAGGTTTCACCAAAATTTCACCAATCATTGTCGAATACATAATAGGGGGTGACCCTTCTGTCGTATTCCGGGCACTTGTTGACCCGAGCTATGCACCTGAGGATGAGTCTGGGCTGTATATATCTGTCTGATGTTGTACGACACCGCATGGGAAGAGATGAGGTGGCCCAAATTCTACTCTGCCGGGAACCACGCGGCAAGCTTTTCATGTGAAAATTTAGTATTTTACCAGCTTAGGGGTGGAATTTTTTAAATTATTAACTACGAAATTTGCAGCCACAGATATTGAGGCTCTTTGGTGAGGGTTTTTCTTAACGGATTGATTTTTACCACACGTATTCTACCCCTCCATGAGCGCTGGCCTGGGGGTGACCAGTGGAGCCACCTGTCACCCTAGCAGAAGCAGGCCGTGACGGCGGCGCAAAATGCGCCTCCCCGTGACCGGGGCAAGATGGGGACACTGTGGTCCCCACAACCCGAAGGGGGCCATCTCGAAGGAGATGGTCCTGGGTCTGCCGGGGTGCGAGAGATATGCTTTTGGCAATCTCACCTCCGGCAACCAAGGACCCAAGACGGCGTGCGTTTTAGTCGGTTCGAGTCCGACATAACCGCCTTCACCGGCTCCGTGGGGGTGGTATCCGTGGGGATTTTTCGCAAGATAAAAAAAAAAAAAACGCGTATTCTCCCCATTGCCTTCTATGTAAGTATGTGAAAAATTACGAGCCATTTCTGAATGCTAAAGACGTGGCTCAGTAGCTCAGTAGTTAACATAAAAAACACAAATATAAAACAACACTAATCTTCTTCTTCAACCTAGCGTTAACCCTAGTCGCATGAAGCTTTCACCTCGAAA
The DNA here is from genome assembly GCA_914829495.1 of Eilema sororculum. Classification (NCBI taxonomy): domain Eukaryota; kingdom Metazoa; phylum Arthropoda; class Insecta; order Lepidoptera; family Erebidae; genus Eilema; species Eilema sororculum. The sequence goes on along the minus strand of OU618545.1, from coordinate 4,307,785 downwards.
TCAGGGGTCCGCTATTTCCAGTCTAACTGCGGATTTAGTTGAACATCTATATTTTCCGACTGTCATCTGACATCCACAACCCAATAGTGATATCGAAGCATTGCAGTTACAACACGACACTATAAAACAACACTCATTTATATTAAGATAAGTGAATCACTCACTCAATCACTCACGTGTTTACCATCGGTCTATAAACTTCTTACATCTATTCTGAGAGATAAAATAACAAAGCACATCTCTATAAACACTGTTATGAGTGCCTCTCAGAATGGATGTAGGAGTGGGGCCCGTGGTACTAAGGAGCTCCTCCTCATTGATATGGCCATTAGTCAACAAGTTCGCCGTAGCCGTAAGAATCTATCGACATGCTGGATAGACTATAAGAAAGCGTTCGACTCTGTGCCCCATACATGGCTCCTGAGGGTGCTAGAGTTGTATAAAGTAGATACAACTCTGTGCATCTTCTTGGCGTCATGTATGAGGCAATGGAGAACAGTTCTTAGCTATCCAGGATGTTCAGGGGTGTGCAATAACGGCGAACCAATAAATATTGAGCGAGGCATTTTCCAAGGTGTCAGTTTGAGTCCCCTTTGGTTCTGCTTAGCACTGAATCCTCTCAGTACCTTACTGAAGAATTCAGGGCTAGGCTACAGGTTACGAGGAGGAGGTCAGATAATATCAATAGTATATTTGCAATGGTTCTCTGTCTTATTCTCAGCTTATTCTGCAACTGTCTCTTTCAAACTACTAGCATCATACTGCAATACTTGTCATGCCTTTTTTATTTTAATTCAAGGTTTAACAATCGAATTAATGTCTGGCAAATTAATTTTAAGCTTTTCTTATCTTAAATAACATAATGTTAAAATTACAGACATTATAAAATACTTTTAAATTTTAATAAAAAAAATTAAAAGAATCGCGTATGACACATAATTAGCAATGTCAGAAATGTCTGGCAATAAAAAAAGTATGTCAGGTAGTCTTATTTAAAAACAAAAAAAATAAAATTACGCCTCTTAAAATGTTTTGAAAATCCAGGATTATCACCTGGACAGGTAGGGTGCGCAGTAATGAACGCAACCGCTCCCGCCAGCCAGATAGCCCAGACTCTAACCGAAAGAGCAAGAACAAGAGCATATCACAAAATCAGCTGACCTGAAATTCTTTCTCGAAAACGTTGCTAGCTCCCGTACCATCAGGTGGGTCTCGAATCCCCTTCCCTTACAGGGGAACGCTCTGACCACTAAGCCACCAAGCGACCTTTTCCTTACTGGGAAACGCTATGTCCACTGAGCCACCGCGTTTCAAGGATTTGAGTCCCACCTGAGTGATTCACTTTTTCCTATTTTAATCCATATGAATAGATAGAAAATCTGCGGTAGCCTAGTGAAATGGGTAGTGGACTGCTGAGACGAGGTCTCGGGTTCAATCCCAGGTTTACCATGGCACACGCCAATGACTTTTCGATGCTTTTCGAAGTAATGTGTGTATTTATCGCAGGTTTATAAGTGCCCGGTTAATGGCAATAGGCTCGCCACCTATTCCATTGGGACCTAAACATAAACTGGCGAAATGTGGGTGCTAGCACCACTGCCTACCCCTGCGGGGAATACAGGCGTGAGTTTATTTTATGTTATGAATAGTTAGCATACTAAATTCTCTATACTAAACATTCAAACATTCATCTATTTTTTTGTTAAATGCTGAGACTGTGTAGGTAAGGCCACATTGTAAAGAGATACACTATAATATTCATGACACGTTCATCTATATGCAAACGGGTTTGTTTACTCGCTTGTATTGCAAAGAATTGCTTGAAATTTTAATACTATGACGCAGGACGGATATTCGTGTACGAATGACGCTAGTAAGGGGGCCTCACTAAGATATTAAGGCCCCCCCGCCAAGATCTTAAAGGCCCCCACCAAGCACATAAGGGGCCTCCACTAAGACCTTAAGGGGCCCCCAACAAGACCATAAGGAGCCCCATCAAGATCTTAAGGGGCCCACGTCAATCACCCCTGTAAGAAGGTACTGATTGAGGACATTTTTTTCGAAATTTAAAATTACTTTCCTTTAAAATCTCATTCATACAAAGGCACATTTATGCCCCTTTCCTAGTGGGGTAGGCAGGTTTTTTTTTATTTTTATAAATCATTTGCTTTTTCCACTTTCAAAAAAAAACTGTCATCAGAAGGGAAAAATTGGCTAATTTAAATACATAGATTGAAGATACCGTGAATAGCCAAAACTGGTGAATTGTTACAATCTGTATCACGAGGTATCGGTAATGGTGTTGCGAGGTCAATAATATTTACCATCTCTCAAAATGTTCTACGAAAAATGCCTAAGATCTTGTCATTCCAAAAACATTAAAACTCATTACCAATTCTCACTTCTAACATTCGAATTTCAAGTTAACCCCAATCCGGATATAATCCTGGCCGGTTATACTCAAAGCTTACGCAATAGAGGAAAATATTTCCGAAAAACCGAACAGAGGAAGGCAGGGGAGGGACGCGGCCATATATATTACAGCCTGTAACTTAGAAACCACTATCACATTTACTAAGCTGCGTGGACGAATAAAGCCTGCCTATGGATTCCCGTGCGTATCGTACAGGGGACTACAGGTAATTCTCTTATACGCATATTTTGTGAGTGGGATTTTGATGCTTGGACGATAAATATTTTTAGAGATAACTTCAATTGTGGTTCAGTATAGAGGATGTTTTCCCGAGGAGGGCTAGACCGTAAGGGATGGCCCTTTTTTTATCGTGTGATAAATCCCCACGGATACCACCCCCACGGAGCCGGTGGAGGCGGTTATGTCGGACTCGAACCGACTAAAACGCACGCCGTCTTGGGTCCTTGGTTGCCGGAGGTCCCTGGGTCAGCCTGGGTGCGAGGGATATGTCGATGACAACCTCACCTCCGGCCTAGCACCACGACCCACAGTCGGCGTGCGGTTTTAGTCGGTTCGAGTCCGACATAATCTCCCCTTCCGGCTCCGGCAGGGGGGTATCCGAGCGGATTTCGGCACGAAAAAAAAAAGTATAGAGGATGTTTCCAGTAGAAATAGCTAGGTTCCATCCTGAGACCATTATCATATGCTGCATAGACACAGCTTTGCTAAGAAAATTGGTCACCAAAACGTCGTGAAAAATCGGTTTTGTATGACTAAGCTAATGTCAATATTGTTTTTTAAACTGTCAATAAGTGCACGTTATGGGATGTAGGAGTATATTACTTTCTATTCTATTTTCCCAATATCCTACTATCCCAGTTCCTAACATTATAAATGAGAAAGCTGGTGAAGATGTGTGGTATGCAGGGTGTAAACGTTATTTTTTTTTTTTTTTTTTATATAGGACACGTCAATTTGACTTCACCTCGCCTGATGTTAAGCTAAAGGCAAAGTCTCGGAAAGAGGGTCACCATCGTAAACATTTACCATGTTAACAGTGGTGGCACTCAGCTTGACGGCCTCATAAGATGCCTTTTCACGCCCCGCTTAAAGGACCCGGGACTGTAGGAAGAAGGAAACACGTGAGCTGGCAGGGAATTCCAGGTCTTAGTGGTGCGGCATAGGAATGAATCACTGAACCGCTTGGTTCTAGCAGGTATACTCTGCACCGTAAATGGATGACATCTTAGCCCTGCACGTGTCGTCCTGTGAAGGAAAGGGGAGGGTGGGACTAATTGGAAGAGCTCGTCAGAACATTCACCATGGTAGAGACGGTAGAAAACTGCCAAAGACGCAACATCTCTACGCATCTGCAAAGGCTCGAGGGTGTTCGTGACCTCAGGATCCCCAATAATGCGGACCGCACGTCGCTGCAACCTGTCGAGAGCATCTAATAAGTACTTTGCGGAGCCGTCCCAGAGATGTGAGCAGTATTCCACGCAGGAACGAATTTGGGTCTTGTATAGAAGACACCGCTGCTCCGGCGTGAAAAAACGTCTCACTCTGTTCAGGACTCCGAGTTTACGCGAGGCTGATTTGATGATACTCTCGATATAGTTTTTGTTATTCAGTTTGCAGCGAACATCCATACCGAGGATAGTGAGGTGATCCTGCAGTGGCAGTGGTGTGCTCTGAAGAGTGGGAAGGGGAAGGAAAGGAGATACCTTAGCTGTAAACGCACATGCCTGGGTCTTCTTGGCATTGAACTCGACCAGGTTCCTAGCGCCCCATTGAGAAATGTGGTCCAGGATCCGGTCCAGCTCTGTGACAAGAAGCTGCCTTTTTTCCACGATATCAGACTGCTTGGCCGCAGGATGTGCGTGATAACTCCCATGTAAGGTGCTGTCGTCTGCATAGCAGTGAATGTTTCCGTTAAGTTAAGTTAAGTTAAGTAAGTTAAGTGTGTCCAGCCGATTATTCCGTAACTATTACAGGTATCAAAAAACTTTAAACTGGTATCGAAAGTACGTTTTTTTTTTTTTTTTTTTTTTTTTTCTATGGCGTTCCCATTGATTCCGCCAACGACTCAGTTTTTATATACTGATCGAAATAACGCGTGAAAGTACAAGTGTAAAATTCTTCCATACAAACGGTTGAAGGGAGGCCAAAAGATTTATAGTGTGTTGAAGTACCTGTACAGAAGAGACAACATTAAAGCAAACACAAAGTTATGTGGTAGTGCAAACGAAACACAAAATTTCAAAGGTTAATATTGTTAAGATCTATAAAATGACATAACATATAAATTAGTGGGGAATTCACATAAGTCAGGAGGGTGTTAAAGTTGGCTGGAAGAGGAATATTGTTAGGAGGTAGGAAATCATACAGGGATCCGTTCAACCTAGCACATGAGAAGAAAATGTGGTCAGGAGTTCCTTCGTCCAATCCACATTCACAAAGAGAGCTATCCCTTATCCGAATCTTGGATAGAAAAACATTTGTACAGGCATGGCCCAATCGGAGACGGCAAACGACAGAGGTTGCTCGCTTAGAAGCCTTGGAAAATTTGAAGAACCAAGGTTTACAAGGAATGCAATTCTGGATCGAAGCATAATGTCTACCCTTAGTTGAGCTGGACTGAGACCAATGTACATTCCACTGAGATGTTAAGCATGTTTTAGCGAGAGTGAGTAAGTCCTGAGAGAATGATCTAAATTGGTCACGAGATCCACTAGAGGAAGCAGTCCTGGCCAGAGAGTCAACCATTGTGTTGCCCAAGATTCCGCTGTGACCCGGTATCCAAACTAATGAGACCTTGAGGTCCCTACAGTGACATCTGAAAAGAGAATGTTTAATTTGGAGCACTAAGGGAGATCTAAATTTACTGGAAAATTGGTTAGCTGTGACCGCCATTAAGCAACTCTTGGAATCTGTGAAAATAACTGATTTATTGATACTGTGAGACTCAATATACAGCAATGCCTCCAGAATGGCAATAGCTTCTCCAGTAAAAATAGTGTTAATATTGGGAGATTTAAAAGATAATATGATGCTATATTGAGGAATCCAAACAGCAGAACCAACACAGGAGCTATCTGACAACTTGGAGGAATCTGTGTATATAGCTATAGAATCCTGCCATTTTCGGTTGATTAGGCGTTGTAGAATCCTTTCAGCGTCACCCGAATCTTTACTAATGCCGGAGTCTATAATAATATCAGGTGAAAAAATTATTGCTTCATATGGGATTTCAAAGAGGGGGTTAAATTTGGATTGAAAGCATGGAAAAGGGAGGCGGACGTAATTAACAAATGAATTAAATAGACGGGGATGATCTTTATGGGTCCAATAGCCACCAGACGAAACATATTCAGACAGGGAATGTAACTTGGATATCAATGGGTGGAAGGCAAGTTGGGAGGTCTTATACAGGTATCTATCGGAGAGGTATTGTCTCCTCAAGAACAAAGGAGGATCTACACACTCTAGTTGTAGAGCATTTATTGGGGAGGATTTCATAGCTCCCAGAACTATACGGAGACATTTCGCCTGGATCTTGTCCAGCGATTTAAGAGATGCTTTGTTACAAGGTTCAAGTAGAAAGGATCCGTAATCCAGATGACTACGAATCAGAGCATTATACATCAGCTTCTGGCTATAGGGATGAGCTCCCCACCAGACACCGCCCACCGACCTTATGATGTTTAATTTTTTTTCACATTTCTTAATGGTGTAATTAATATGCTCTGTCCCTGATAATTTGGAGTCTAAAATCATGCCTAAAAATTTTACATTATCTTTTACAGGAAAAATTTCGTTTTCGCAAGAGATCTCAAAATCTGGAATGGATCGACGACGGGAGAAGGCAACAACCGAGCTTTTAGAGATTGATAGAGATAGTCCATGATCTGTAAGCCAGATGTGAAGGTAGTGGATCGCAGAGTTTAATTTTGTTACCGCATCTGGCATTTGCTCCGAGGTCACGTACAGAGCCAGATCATCAGCATATTGCAGGATACTGCAGAAGGAAGTAACGGAAAGATCTAAGTCAGATGTGTATATACTGTAGAGAAGTGGGCTTAGGACAGAACCCTGAGGGAGACCTTTCCAAACGATTCTAGGGGTAAGAATAGAATTTTGGAACTTGATTAGAATGTTCCTCCCGGAGAGGAAATTCGATACAAAGTTTACAATCTTCTCTGGAACACTCAGCTTAAGCAACTTTTGCCTGAGTACAGGAAGAAGAACATTGTCATATGCGGAAGCTATGTCCAAAAACAAACCCAAACAGAAATTATTTTTGGACATAGCTATCCGGGCATCAGTAGTAAAGATGGAAAGGCTGTCAGTAGTACCCAAACCCCTACGAAACCCAAACTGGGTTTTAGAAAGCAGACCCTGACTCTCTACGAACCACTCAAGACGGTTTTTAATCAGGTGTTCTAATATTTTTGCCATTGTGCACGAAAGAGCAATAGGCCGATAACTTGAGGCATCATCGCTAGGTTTACCAGGTTTTAAAATGGGGAGAACAATTTGGGTTTTCCAGTCTTCTGGAGGAATACCAGATTCAAAAATTAAATTTAGTATACTTAAGAAAAATTTTTTTGCAGATAGGCTACTATTAACAATGAAGGAGTATGGGATGCCATCAACCCCAGGAGAGGAGTCCCTAAGTGGATCTAAAACTGCAAGGAGCTCATTAAGAGTGAAAGAAGAGTCAAAGTGATGTCTTAGAGAGGGAGAGGAGTGATAAACAGTGCACTCAGAAGAGGAAGGGACAGACGGGGGAGCCAACTTCTGGGCAAACTCTTGGATCCATACGGAATAATCATTGGAGGCAATGTGGTTGGATGATATTGAATATTTGAATTTTCTAATATTTTTCCAAACTATCGATGAGCGAGTGCGTGGGGATAGATTTTCACAAAACCTGCGCCAACCATCTCTTTTCTTCTGGGAGAGGAGTCTGACCGTTTCCGCAGCCACCCTTTGATAGTTTAGGTAATTTGACCGGGACATATCTCTCGTATAGGATTTTTCAGCATCTTTTCGCTTTTTGCATGCATCTGTGCAAGATTGATCCCACCAAGGTAGGGAAGGGAGATTATTCCTGGGAGGCTTCTTAACTGGGAAAGACTTGTCAGCAGCAATCAGCAGGGCATTCTTGAAACTAGAATACACAGAATGGAAGTTATCCAAGTCAGGGGTTGGCAATAACTCTAATTGTCGATCAAGCCAATTAGAATATACCTCCCAATCTACTCTTGAGAGGTTGTATTTCAGAAGAGGGTTGAATATAGGGTTATGAATTTGACTAGTGAGCGGTGAAATGACGATGGGGAAGTGATCACTCCCATGCGAGTGACCTACGACTTGCCATAAGAGGCATGAAGAAAGAGAGGGAGAACAGAGGGACAGATCCACGGCAGAAGGGCCCGGATGCAACAAGGTAGGCCTACGAGTAGCACTGCCGTTATTCAGAATGCAGAGGTTCAAAGAATCTAAATTATCTAGAAAGGAAGAAGACAAGTCATCACATTTATATGATCCCCAAGAAGTATGGTGGATGTTAAAATCCCCAAGAATAACTATAGGAGGAGGAATAGAAGTTATGATGGAAATCAGGTCAGAGAGTATGGAAGGATTAGGGTATGGAATGTACACAGAAAGGAAAGCAATGTTCATCGTTCTAACACCAACAATATGGAATAAGTCACTATGAGGGGGGATGAATATTTGTGAGAAGATAACATTTCTGGACACCAACATAGTGGATCCAGCATGACCGTCATTCCTGTCATCCCGGAAGCAGGCAAACCCAGATATCCTGAAACGGGAATTGGGTGTAAGCCATGCTTCCTGAATGGCAACAATGAGTGGATTATATTTGTTAATTAAATATATTAAATCATTCTTTTTATTGTGTATACTCCTACAGTTCCATTGCAGAAGGGGAGGGAATTTGACTAGTCAGAACCAACAGCTGAGAAAGTTTGTTTTTAAATTTATCCGGCAGCTCAGTATCACTAAATCTAGTTAACATGTTCAGAAGGGCGGAGAGAAGTAAATCAAGGAGATTGTCACTAGACGAAGCTTCTGATTGGACAACTGGGAAAGCAGAGCCATTAGGCATGGAAGAAGGGGGAGTTTGAGTTAGATGGGAATGAGCCTGTCTATCATAGCCAGGACTTGAGGCCGGGTTAAACACTCTACGAGGGGAGTACGTGGTTTTTCTGTATGATTGTTGGGATTGAGAGGGAGCTTGCTGAGATTGAACATAGGAGAGTTGTTGGATATTTCGCTGGGTGTTTATAAAATTTGGGGATCTTGCAGTATCTGCAAAAGACTTTCTCACATGGGGGAATCTGGCAGAAGCCTCCATGTAGGAAATGTTCTCTTGCGACATTGTGACTTTGATTGATTTTTGCCGAGAATGTTCAGGGCAGGAAGGGTCTTTGGCAGAATGGGGTCCAGAACAAAATAAGCAAGTGGGAGTTTGGGTTGAACAACTTGTACCCTCGTGGGCTTGGCTGCACTTAAAGCATCTAGGTGAAGATCTACATTGGGTAGTGACATGACCGAATCTACAGCACTTGAAACATTGGATTGTAGGCAGCACATATGTTTCTACCGGCAATGAATTGTAAAAACAATAAACGTGAGGGGGCAACTTCTGACCAGCAAAGGTAACAACAATGGTTTGCGTTGGAACATATGTAGGGGAGTTATTTTCAGTAGTGACTCTCCTATTTAGTCGCCTGGCTTTTATTACGGACCCAAAGCCCGTTGGCACCTCAATTGACTGGACCACCTCCTCCAAGGTCCATTCCACAGGAACTTGTCTTATAATTCCCATACGGGAACATGCAAAAGATGGGATTGTTGAGACATATTTAGCCCTAGCTAAAGCAGGGTGGGATAAAAAATTATTCGCGTCAGTAGCAGTTTTGAACTCAACAGAGACTCTGTTTCGGCCAACCCGTTTTACGCCTCCAGTGATGATGTTGGTAATTTTATTTGAAGAAAGAAAATGCCCGAACTTAATTGCGCGGAAAACAGTGGCTGCCGCGGGGTCTCCCACGTCTCGAGTCACATGCACTAAAAAGGGGCCTGAGTCAGAGTCCGTATAATGAGCAAGCTTATCAATGTGATCCGGATGAATGTATGTGGATTGGATCGAAGGGGCGGCTTCCGTAGGATCAACGATGACTTTTTTAGCTGCACCAGAGCCAACTTGTGCATCGTTAGGGCGCTTTTTAGTCGTCGCTCGATTGAGAAGTAATCTCAATCGTTCTTCATCTCCTCCGGGATCGGGAGGGTCGTTACCCATCCCGCAATTTCTTAATTCTACTACTTACCCAGACAATATGAGTAGGCTAAGCACACAAAAACAACACAAAAGCAATAAAATACTTCAACAACACAGTATTATCCGGAAAATCTCTTTTGGAATAGACGAGCACTTGTAACAAGCACGATGTCACCCAATCTGAAAGTACGTTACCTAATGAGTAAAATGACATAAATAACTTTTTTTAAATCGAACGAGAAGTATCTAACATTTTGACATTTAACACTTCCATACATTTACTTAGTATGAGATTAGTAGAAAGGTTTTAGTGTATTAATTTAAAAAAAAAAATAGCTTAGTACTGATATTAAAGAAAACTATTTATTAACCTAACAGAGTAATAAAACTATCTTTTTATTGAATAATATGATTAAGGTAAAATGAGTACTAGACCACTTAAAATAAGGAAACTAAAACCTTTCTACCGATCTAATACTAAATGTATGGGAGCGTTTAATGTCAAAATGTTCGATACCTCTAGTTTGATTTAAAAAAAAAAATTGATATCATTTTGCTCATTTGGTAACATACTTTCGCTATCAGTTTAAAGTTTTTTGATATCTGTAATAGTTACGGAATAGTCGCCTGGACACTAAAATCTTTCTACTAATCTGATACTAAATGTATGGGAGCGTTTAATGTCAAAATGTTAGATACCTCTAGTTTGATTTTTAAAAAGTTATTGATGTCATTTTGCTTATTAAGTAACATACTTTCGATATCAGTTTAAAGTTTTTTGATATCTGTAATAGTTACGGAATAATCGCCTGGACACACTTAACGATTACACCCTGTATATGTACGCGTTTTGACGCAGGTATAAGAAGTTTATGACAGTCGTAAACATATGATCATTCTATTTTTTGACTATATACTTACTGTATAGAACAAAATGCATGGCAAAAAATGGTTTAAAAATGCGTTGTGTAAGTAAGTTAATGTCAATATTGTCTTTAACCTGTCAGTGTGTGCACATTGTGAAATGTATGTAATGTACACTTGTACCAAAGTAGTAGTGATTTTTAGGCCGCGTTTAGTGTCACTTACTGTCGTCTATAGATTTTGGATAAGCAGTAATTTAAAATTCTTAAATTACTACTTATCCAGAGGCTCACAGAACACTCTTATTCATCAGCTAGTAATACATTTACCCAAATCATCCTTCAGCGTATATTTTACGATTCCTATTCCGAATGTACCATTTATTTTCCTGTTAAGGGTTAAGATTATACTTGTGCTGCGATAACAAACGAAGACAGATATGGATGTGTGTGGATGTGTGGACGGAACGAGAAAGTTTGAACAACTTTTGATTTATGGCGGCGTTCCATCAGCAACGCGCCAATAATTTAGGAGGCGGAGGTGTTCTGAGCGGTGGGTTTGAGTGTATGTATGTATGCTAGATATGTGTATGTATGTATTTTTTTATACCAGTTAGTTGGCAGTCAAACACGGCCCAAGTTACCGTGGCCAATGGACGTGGGTAACAGAATTACACTCGTGCTACGGACCCTGTAAGAACAGAGAGCTACTGTGGCGTCAGTGCAGAAAAGAAAGCAGGACAAGCCTTAGGTATTCTCACTGATAGCACAAAAGCTCTCCAGTAAGCTCTGGCTACTCTACTCACGGCCAGGAACACAACACGAGGTTGTTATGACCGCGGTATTCTGTAGGGCGGATGTATTTCCTCAGGCGGACTGCTCAATTGGGACGGAAATACCGTCGTGTCCTCCTTTCTTACTTGCTTATACTAAATGATGCCCGTGGTTCCACCCACCTGGTTCAATATTCCCATACTCGTTTTCCTCAGAAAACTGTCAATGTTATAATTGAAGAAATGGTCTATTTGTGAGTCAATTTTCATTCAAATCTGTTCGACAGTTTACACATGATTGACTAGCAAATTTTTTCGTAAATTGTCACATTTATAACAGTAGTATTTAGGATAACTCAATGTGTATATCCCTCAACCCTAAAAAATAGGAACACATGGCTGAGGATCGCGCCCAGTGGAGGAAGTTTTGACAAGACAACTGCACTAAAAAGGCCGAGAAGAGTAGCACATGAGTGCGTGGGTCATCTCAACTTCACAGTTATCTAACTGGCGGATCTTGCTGACGCTGGCTCCCGTATCGGACTTTACAGTCATTCTAAAACCTAAAATATGCCGTACAGATGCTGTCTGAATCCTCTATTTAAGATGCAGATGCAGAGGCCTACTACAATATCCCCGAAATGTGTGACATGAAAGCGGAGCGTTCGACTCTTGCGAGATGTACCGCTTAGTGCGAATATTGGAACGCACGAATATGCCATTATGTGTTATTAGTGGTACACTTTCCTCCTGCCCATAATAAGCATTAAAATTAAGGCATGCGTAAAAGTTATATAATTTTGTCTGTACTTATAACTGCCAAAATTCATCAACTCATTTATCATCTACTTTCTGCGTCCAGTAACCATGAACCAACTTTTATTCTAAACATTGGTCTTCTACACCATAGCAGTCAACATAAGCTAAACATTTCATCAAAATAAATTCTATTTTCCTTCCAATCAAAATTAATTCCACGTATTCTAAAGTGAATTCTGTGCCGACATTGTTTTTCTACGGCCCGGACCATACGGGTTGTACTCGATCAACATAAAATCTCTCCGAAAGGGATTAGTTGGACGCATGAGTGATGTGGGGCCCGGCGGTACACTCAATAGCATCGGAATTGGAATTAATGGTAGTTGAGAAGTGATCGGTCAACTGGAAGAGGATGGAGAATGTGCTGAATGATTCACAATGTTGACTAATGATGTTCACTGTGTAAGGGATTTACATGGGTTGATTTTCACCGTGCGGGTAGTAGCCTAAACGACAAAAACTTGGCTGTGCGATGACTCTTTTCATTGATGTGTCAAAAATGTGATTTCCTGAGAAGGTGTCAGCTTACCATTGGGTGAAGTGAAGTGACGTGTTATATATAGACAGCCTCTGTGGCGTGGTGGTAGTGCACGCGACTGCCACGCAGGAGGCGCGGGTTCGATTCCCGCCCAGTGCAAATATTTTTATGCATGAATATTGCTATTTGCATTGGTCTGGGTGTTTCTATGTATAATATGTATGTATTTACAAAAAAAAAGTATACAAGTATGTTTATCCGCATTCTAGATTCCATAACACAAGCTATAAAAGCTTACCATGGGTCTAGATAGCGTTGTGTAGAATGTTGTGGAATATTTATTTATTATTTATTTATATAAAAAAACAAGCTGTATCGCTAGCCCATATATATAATCCCCTCCCAATGACTTTTCGATGCGCGCCTCCCCATTCCGGGGGCGAGTCGGAGACATCGCTGTCCCCCCTCCCGAGGAGGGCCAGACCGTTAGCCGGGGTGCGAGGGATAAGTCGAAGACAACCTTACCTCCGGCCTAGCACTACGACCCACAGTTAGCGTGCGGTTTTAGTCGGTTCGAGTCCGACATAACCTCCCCTTTCGGCTCCGCCGCAGGAGGTATCCGAGGGGATTTCTGAACGAAAAAAAAGCTAACCCCGGTGTTTTTATTTCTATTCGGAAGGCTAAAAAATGGTATTTTGAAGTGTAATATCTATACAAATCTATATGTGTGTGTATCTATATATCTATCACAAAGTACACGAACTGCTGAATTATTGGTATTCCTATTTACGTATTACACTTCGATTTGAGTACGTCTTCCAACAGAATTTCTCTTTCACTTTCTACCAAACATTAATGCAATACGCGAACTGCCAACACTAACTAGATTGGACCGAGTTCTACCTTACGACCCTCTTCCCAATTACTTCTGTTCACTTGATCTTTCATCTGAACTCGAGTTCCGACGCAACGAACCCGACACGGCGAAAACTTCACTTGATACACTAATGACCCTGAGATTGACTCAGTCCCAAGGAGGGCGGGAAAGATAGTTTGCATGTCATGCTTGAGCGATCAGAGATTTCTTATGTTGTTATAGAAATTAGAATATCTGTGGGAGCTTTTACAATGCAATGAAATATAATGCTGCTAATGTTTGAATGAAAGTTTTAAGCCTTTAGTATGCAAATAATACAAATTTATTATTTGTAAAATATTACATCATAATAATTATCTTTTACAAAAGTACATACTTTTTTTTTTATTTTTAAACTTTATGCACATAAATTTGTACAAAGGCGGACTTAATGCCAAAGGCATTATCTGACAGTCAACCTTAGGGTGATGCAGAGATACTTTGAGGTAGGTGCAGACAGAAGATTAACTATTTACTATAATGTAATAATACATACAATAAACATACACACTATAAATACATAATAAATCCATACATATACAATTACATATATACCTATTCCTATACTTATACTATAAATAAATATATATAATACATACCTATATAATATACTACTACTTACACCATATTTATATAACATAATGATGAAATATAACATTGTACCCACTATTTTACCCACTATTGCCACTAGGGATTACTGTAGAGCTGACGTACTTTGTATTTGAAAGTAGCACGGTTGTTAGCCATCCTGATTTCGAGAGGAAGCGCATTCCAGAGTCGAATAGCTTGCACGAGGAAAGAAGAATGAACTAGGCTAAAAATAACAAAACCGATTATGATTTTTTTTTTGATCTTGAATTGTGTGTAGTTTGCACAATCAGTAAAAATATTTAAGTAGATTTTAGTGACATTTTCTGATAATTCTATTTTTTTTTATAAACTCACACCTGTATTCCACGAAGGGGTAGGCATAGGTGCTAGCACCCACATTTCGCCAGTTTATGTTTAGGTCCCAATGTAATAGTTAGCAAGCCTATTGCCATTAACCGGGGCACTTATAAACCTGCGATAAATACACATATAACTTCGAAAAGCATCGAAAAGTCATTGGTATGTGCCATGGTAAACCTGGGATCGAACCCGAGACCTCGTCTCAGCAGTCCATTACCCATACCACTAGTACAGAATAGATAATAGTACTAGCCACTAGGCTACCGCAGATTTTTTATATACACTATAATACCAAACCGGCCATGGGCCAAGGACCATGTAGTACAAACTATTATGTATAGAAATACATTGTATTTTGTTTTTCCTCCTTTTAACGTACACACATCAAAAAAAGTTTGCGATCACTTTGAAAAACTGAAATCTTTTTTGTTACTGTAGATTATATTATGATTTTTGGGTGAATATCAAAAGCAAAAAAAATACACGGCAAGCCTGAGAACGGTAGTGCAATGTGTTGGTTTTACGATTTTGATTACTTTTTATAGTATAATAGGTACTTCTCTACCATGGCAAAAAAAATTGTTGAGTAATGTCCTCTATTACATAAAAAAAATTAATTTCAAAGTGTCATTTTATCATTTCGGTGACCTGTCCTGAATCGAATTTCACTCGTAAAATATCTTGCCCTGCAGTTGTATTTAACATTTGGACTAAAATCTAATTTTGTATGAATAAATTATAATATGACCCATAGAAAAAAACTAATATTGTTTGTTTATCTTATTTCTTATACATTGTATTAAACAGTCAACTTTTGTCCTGTAAAAAGTTATCATTTTGGTGGACAGTAAGTTTTAGTTGAGTAACTTCGTCAACATAGCGTTTTTGCGCCCCCCGTGCCTTTCCTTACTTCGAATCAGGCCACCTCCATTCGTTGGAGCGCACGAACACGTCACAAAATCATCGTGGATTCCCGCCGAAAAGTAAGTATATCATTTCAGTGATATGGGGACAAAAATAGTGTCATTTCTGTGGCCGTTATAGCTCGTGTTAGGTTCATTCAATTTATTTCAAAATTGTGTTTTAAATTCGCCGTAAGATATGTTTTGTTACAGCAGTGTTGACATTTTAATATTAATTCTAATATCGGAGTTAAATGTAAAACTTATTATTTTTATCACCTCGGTGTTATCATTTCAGTGGATTCGGTGGACTGTAATAGCGACAACAGTCCACTGAAATGAAATTTAACTTAAAAATGATAAAATCATAAGTTTTAGAGATCCTTGAGTCTAAGACTGAATCATAAAAATTTGGTGAGATAATTCTAGATATTGTAGGTTCAATATTTGGGATTAATTTGATGTGTTAATATTTGTTTTTTTTTTCTTTTATTTATCACAATACCATAAAAAAACAGTTTAAAATATCTTGTTATAAAATGGATAATATATGTACTTACTTCTAGACAATGTGTATTCTCAACGATAATGTGATGTTCAATGTTTAAAAATTATGATTTGGATTTTAGGATGCTGCGATGCGCTATTTTCATTATTTTCGCATAAGTACATAATCGGATTATATAGCCAAACTGTTTGCAATAATTTACGATAACGTGATCTATTTTTTTTCGTTATGTTTAAGATGAAGTGTTTAGCTCTTTTGAACATACTTACATTAGTTGAATGAATTTTTTTTATAGCATTTATTATGGGCGCAGTCATCAAAATTCAATGTTTAAAAATGGTTGAAAAATCATTCATTGTTTCCAACAGTTCGTAAGAATGTTGGTAGATGGCTGCACCGTCGCCCTTATATACGGATATAAAGAGAAGGAAAATTTGGAATGATTCAAGTGGTGCTCAATAGCTCAGTTGGCAGTGCAGTCGCCCTGTAAGCGAAAGGCACGACCTTTCGCTTCGTTCGAGTCTCACTTGAGCATTTCATTTTTTCCAATGTTTTTCGATACTTACATTATTTTTATAATTTTTCTTATTAAATCATTGTGTCGTAAAAATATAAGAGTTGATTTAGTACATTTTGAAGTTTTACATACAAAACACTATTATTATTACCAGTAATTAAAAAAACCCTACTGCCACTGAAAAGACCGAAATAAGTTTGATAGCAGTCGGTACCCATTAATTTTCTTTCAGTTTATGATTGGCAAATGGGTACCGCCAGATATCAAACTTATTTCGGTATTTTAAGTGGCAGTCGGGTTTTTTTTATTTTTTAATAATTTGTTTTATTTTATACTTTTTAGTTATAATATGACTTGTATATCTTTTTATCTCCTTTTAATTTCCTTCATATCGTATATACTTGAAATAAAAACTTATAACTTAATAATAACTTAAAATCAATAACTAAGAAAATTAGCGACTGTTTTGTTAAATAACTTTAAATCGTTATATATTCTATACTATTATTTTAAATGAAAAATGAACCTTAAGATAATTTTAAAATACCTATTCAACGACACCCCACTTGACTTAGTTCATCTATTTTATTTTCATTTTGACAAAATTTTGGCGTCTGGTTTTCGCCGTGGTAAATTTTGATTACTGTCATGTTTTTAGTGACACTCGCAAGGTTAAGACTAATCGATTGACGTAAGAATTATCAAAATCGGCCTATGCATGTGGTCTCTAGAACGCCACATAGAAACAAACATACATACATAGACTGATAAACACATTATCCTCCTTTGCGTCGCGCAGTCGGGTAAGAACACAATACTCGTTCCGCAAAAAAATTAACTTTTTTTCTCTAATATAATAATTTGATCTTATATTTAATAAATATCACAAATACAGTCTAGTGATATCTCTAAGGAATTTATTTAGATTCGTTTCATTTTTTTTTTTAGATCTACGGAATCCTCCTAAAAAGAAATGATGTCCTTGGCTGTATCATTTCAGTGGGTTAATTTCATTCCGGTGCACAGTCTAGTCATTTCGGTGGACGATTTATCATTTCAGTGGACACTTTTCATTTCTGTGGGCTCCCAAAAATTCAATCTTAAATATTTCAGTAAGTTTTGATGTTACATGATGTCCACTCACGCATATGTTACAAATAAGATTAAAGTTTATTTTCGTTACAAAATATATTAACAAGACATTGTAATAGAAAAATCTCACCGAAATGATACAAAAAAATCACTTGTTGAAAATCACCCTTTTTCTTCTTTTTAGATTCTTTATTTAAAAATAAAGAATTAGAACACAAAACAATGACACCGTTCAATTGTTTTTTCTTACAAAAAGGCTTTCAGTCCTAGCTTACGCTCATTCAGAAATCTGATTTAGTGAATTATAACCGATTCAAGATATTTTTCGCGGAAAGTAGTGATTGAAAAAATGCCAAGAGGATTATCAGAGGTTTTACGAGCTAAAATAGTAACTTTGAGGGAAGAAGGATACACCACGAGAGTAATAGCACGCAGACTTGCTATATCACAATCCTGTGTCGTGGCTACGTTGCAGAGGTACCACGGAATGGAGAATTTAGCTGACCGACCCCGCAGCGGTCGCCAAACTGTTTTGACAGCTGCCCAAAAGCGCTATATTAGATTGCTGGCAGCCCGTGATCCCACAATCAACGCCACTAAAATAAAAGCAGAAGTCAGGGCCGCCTCTGGGCTTGAAGTTAGCACGCAGACCGTTCGCAATTGCTTGCACAAGGCTGGATTACGAGCACGGAGGTCATGGCGAGCTCCGCTCAATTCCCGGCAACGTCAACAACGAAGATTGCAGTGGGCTAGACTTCGGCAAATTGAAGAAGGTGAGGAAGAAAACATTTGGCAAAACTGTCTCTTCGTTGACGAATCCCGAATCTCCACTCTTCCAGATAACCGACGTGTCCGTGTCTGGAGAAGACCAGGCGACCGTGAAAGACAAAGAACTGCCACTGGAACCGTTCAGCAAGGCGGAAAATTGGTATTTTTGGGGTGGCATTATGATTGGAGCTAGAACGCCTTTGATCCCGGATCGGGGCTTCATGACAGCAGACATGTACAAAGCAGTTGCTAATGATGATATCGTCAAACCATTCCGAGTAAACCATGGGCACCAATTTGTACTGGTCGATGATAATGCGCCCGCACATCGAGCTCAACGAGTCAATGCTGCTCTTCAAGAATACGATATCACACGATTAGACTGGCCTGCCGGCTCGCCCGACTTAAACCCAATAGAGCACGCGTGGGATGCTCTTAAACGAGCTGTATGGAACCGTGAGCCACATCCCCAGACAGCTCCAGAGCTCAGGGAAGCCGCTATTGAAGAATGGGATAGGTTACCCCAGGAAATGCTGGATAACATGATCCTCAGCATGCCCAGGAGGATCTCCGCATGTGTTCGAGCCAGGGGAGGTTATTTTATATGGAATTTACACCTTTTAATAATAAATTGTAGTTTAAGTTTAATTAAACAGTCTTTTTCTTTCTATGAAATTTCTATCACAATTGCATTATGATTAATGGCTCAATTTTTTTAAATAAATAATAAAAAATAGTTTTATATTTTAATTTCAAACAGGGTATTCCTATTTAAAGAAAGCATACAACATAGATTTTTTCTTGATAAAGTTAAATTTAAAGAATTCTAGGAGCTTATGCCATTGATCGCAAACTTTTTTTGATGTGTGTACTCTTACCTGTATTCTTAATAAGGTTCATACATAAGCGAGAGTAGCGTGAGTTGCTCAAGTAATATCCCCTTCTAACTTTGCAAATCGAACTTGTAAGTACCGTTTACAAATTACAGAATGGTGAAGTTTCAAGGAGCAAATTATAATATGGTAATTCAATACATACCCGTATTGGTATATATTGAATACCATGTTCATGTGTATAATTTTGATTGTGATTATATGTGTTTGGAGTCATGTCACGTCGCAAGCTTCCAGGCTTTCAAATAATCCATACTATACAGCCTCTATGGCGTGGCGGTAGAGAACGCAGCCGCTACGCAGGAGGAGCGGGTTCAATCTCCGTTCAGTGCATGTATGCATGAATATGGCTATTTGCATTGGTCTAGGTGTTTCTATTTACACCCGAGGAGGGCCAGACCGTAAGGGATGGCCCTGGGTCAGCCGGGGAGCGAGGGATATGTCGATGACAACCTCACCTCCGGCCTAGCACCACGACCCTCAGTCGGCGTGCAGTTTTAGTCGGTTCGAGTCCGACATAACCTCCCCTTCCGGCTCCGGCGGGGGAGTTATCCGAAGGGATTTCGAGAAAAAAGGTTTATATTTACAAAAAAAAGTATCTAAGTATGTTTATCCGCATTCTAGATTCCATAGCACAAGCTAGTTATGCTTACCATTGTGTAACACTCTACACAATGGTAAGCATAACTAGCTTGTGCTATGGAATCTAGAATGCGGATAAACATACTTAGATACTTTTTTTTGTAAATATAAACCTTACTACTTATTATACTAATATTAGATTCGAAAGTACAAGTAAGTTCCCTATGCCAATTAATTCGAGTCCGATTCGTTTAGCCGTAAGAGCGTGGTTAAATAATGAACATTCAAATATCTTCGACAGACTCCGTTGCGTAGCAGTACGCGACCGCTACGCAGGAGGCGCGGGTTTGATCCCCATTCAATGCAAATATTTGTATGCATGAATATGAGTATTTGCATTGGTCTGGTCGTTAAACCGTCGGTCCCGGTTGCCATATGAACATTTATGGCAGTCGTTACGGGTAGGTGGAGTCCTCAAAAGTCTAACAACTGGTCTAGCTGTAATGCTTCGATATCGCCTTTGGGTTGTGGAGGTCAGATGTCAATCGCTTTACAGAAAATATTGAAGTTTAGCCAAATCCGTAGTTAGACTGGTATAGCGGACCCCAGACTCCAAGCTGACAGCTTTGGATGCAACTGGGATTAACGATAAGATGAAAAAGATTGAAATATCTTCAAATTTTCACTTTTATGGAAGTAGGATTAGTAAGATAGGGAGTAGGATTTGAATGAAATCTTTATATCATTTATTATGCTAACTTTTAAATTCGAAATATATCGGGAAAAAGAAGAACTCAAGTTAAAGACGGATATAAAGAGAAGGGAAATTTGAAGTGATTCAAGTGTGACTCAATAGCTCAGTTGGAGGAGCATTTCCCCTGTATGGGAAAGGTCGTGGGTTCAAGTGCCACTTGAGTTATTCTTTTTCCCGATGTATTAGGGAGTAGGATGTGAAAGTTTGAGAGAATGGATGCTTGTTTGAACAAGAAGTCAATTCAATTCAATTTATTTAATATTTACAATAACTTGCTCACATTATCTATCTTATAGTAAAATTACATTACACTGTGTTAGATTTACAATCGTTAGTGGGTAATTGTATTTAGGTATTATTGGAACAATTATATAAAAATTTCGATGAATTCAAGATAGAGTAAACGACGGTGTCTGTGCTAGTATGAACTGTGTGACAGACACCAAAAAGTGCTAAACTAAATCTGATTTAAATTTGTCAAAGAGATAGATTCTAATCACACTAATATTATATCTGCGGTAAAATATAAAATATCTGCGGTAGCCTAGTGGTATGGGTAATGGACTGCTCTCTCGGGTTCGATCCCAGATTTACCATGGCACACACCAATGACTTTTCGATGCTTTTCGAAGTTATGTGTGTATTTATCGCAGGTTTATAAGTACCCGGTTAATGGCAATAGGCTCGTCATCTATTTCATTGGGACCTAAACATAAACTGGCGAAATGTTGGTTCTAGCACCTCTGCCTACCCCTTCGGGGAATACAGGCGTGAGTTTATGTTATGTTATTTTATGTTTATTATTATAAAGGTGAAAGTTTGTGAGTGTTATAACAAAAGGCGGAAGTTTGTTACTTGCTTACGTCTAAACGGCTTGAGCAATTTTAATAAAATTTGATGTGGAGTTAGCTGACACCCTGGATTAACAAATAGGCTATGTTTGATCGCGATAACCAACATTCACGGGGGCAGAGCCGCGGGCAAAAGTTAATCTAGAATATTTTTATTCCGAGTACAACATGATTGCTAAAGTAGCTTAACCTAACACATAAAAACATATTCGAAGACATCAATATGCTCCTCAATCGACAAGGATGACGTAAAGCCATAAAAATGTTTCAATTTATCTTCCGAAGCTACCGCAAAGATGGGAGCATAAAAAGGTACTCCACACAATAGATCGAATATGACCATAACCTCACGGTTGTCACCCCACGATCCTTAAAAAACGTATAAAGATATATATATGGCAACACTGCCCTTAAAATATTTACTCACTCTTCGATACCCTACATAAAATGTATACTTTGTTTGTTTGGTACTTTGTTTGGTTGAAAAATCATTCATTGTTTCCAACAGTTCGTAAGAATGTTGGTAGATGGCTGCACCGTCGCCCTTATAGACGGATATAAAGAGAAGGAAAATTTGGAATGATTCAAGTGGTGCTCAATGGCTCAGTTGGCAGAGCAGTCGCCCTGTAAGCGAAAGGTCGTGAGTTCGAGTCTCACTTGAGCATTTTCATTTTTTCCAATGTTTTTCGAACTTAACAGTTAGCATAATAAATGCTATAAAAAAATTCATTCAAATGTATACTTTAGGTTTAAAAGCGTCGGTAGCTTAGTGGTTAAGGAGTCGGCCTTACGATCGACAGGTCCCGGGTTCGATCCTGGCCATTACACTACCGACGTGAACCCACTCCTAGCACAAGCAATTTAGCTTAGTTGGAGGGGTTAGAGAGAATATTAGTAACTTCGGTTCTAATATTCTTTAAAAAAAAAAAGATTGGTTTGATGGAAAGGGTATTAGTGTGAATCCATACTAATATTATAAATGCGAAAGTAACTCTGTCTGTCTGTCTGTCTGTCTGTATATTACGCTTTCACGCCTAAATCACTGAACCGATTTTGATGAAATTTGGTATAGGGGTAGATTAGACCATGAGAAAGGACATAGGCTATGTTTGGTCGCGATAACCGACATCCACGCGGGCGGAGCCGCTGGTAAAAGCTAGTATATCCATACTAATATTATAAATGCGAAAGTAACTCTGTCTGTCTGTCTGTCTGTCCGTCTGCATGTTACGCTTTCACGCCTAAACCACTGAACCAATTTTGATGAAATTTGGTATAAAGGTAAATTAGTCTTTGAGAAAGGACATAGGCTAAGTTTTGTCGCGATAACCGAAATCCACGCGGGCGGAGCCGCGGGCAAAAGCTAGTCATACAATAAAATCGGGCCTTGTCGAGTTTCACTAAGATAGTCGAGGTTGGTACCGGTACACCTGCAGGTATTAAGGGACGAGGCTCTAGCGTAGGTTATCCTCTTGGGCTTGGAAGGTCATCATATCAATGAATACTACCGCAGTCCATTGCTGAACACAGGCCTCTCCCAATACTGTTTTCAAGCTGGCGAGACGAGTTGTTGAAACTGTTTTAATTTCATTTTGGACTTTAGGCGTATAGAAATAAAGTCTAAAATTTAATGTAATTTTTTGTGGTGACTACGGCACCACAGCGATGTGTGTGTGTGTGTGTCTGTGTTTGTGTCTGTGTTTATATATCGTTGCACCAAAACGAATGAACCGATTTGGATTTAGTTTTTTTTTGTTTGAAAGATATTGTTTTGTTTTTGTTCAGATAATATAACGGTGTGCTTAACCAGTTATGGTCCCCCGTCATGGCAACCGTTGAATCTAAATATTACTAGGTACTTGTATTAAAAGTTAAAAGGCAAACTCCATTTATTTTCAACTTTTTGGAGGTGTTTTTTTGGACGGGGGCTTTTAAAATTTTTAATTTAATTTTTAGTACCAACGAATGTACAATCAGCGTCAAAAGAGATCATTAAAAAAAATGGTCTTCGATCAGGCAATGAAACGTGCAATGCATGTCATTCGTACCACTGCAGAAATGCGTTGAAGCAGACGCTTCTTTTTCCCGATGTATTTCGAAGATATAATTATTGTTAGGCACTGTCCGTATTTTTTATAGGTCCGGTATAATGTTGGCTCATTATTTTTTTAATATTACTACTTTAATAGTTTTAGCTGTAAGACATCAATACCTCGATTAAATAAATAAGAGTATTATTTGTAATAATATAACTTGAGTGCATGCGTTGATAGTTATTGTATTTCAAATGGTGTACCTAGTATATAAGTTTAAATTGTTCAAACACAATGTAAATTGTTAATGAAAATAAATTAAATAAATAAATAAATCAGTTCTGTCTCAATGAAAATACTCACCGTTTCACTACTTAACTAGATTTATTAAAATGCTTTTGTGCATAAATAGCCATGAGTATTTTGTAATATAAAACCCGGAAAGGTTACAATCACGTTTCATTGCCTGATCCAATTTGAGAGGTCGGTTTTCATTCACCTTCCTCTCGGAGTTGGTGACTTTTAATTTCAGAGCTTTGTCAAGAATTTTTACTCTTAGCAACAGTTCGCATTGGGTCTTAACGAGAAACCAATTGGTGCGTATGATCGGTGTACTTGAAACTTAGTGAATGGACTGCTGAAGATCTGTAAATAATGGGTGTTTTTGTTTTTTACCAATTCTTTCACAGAAATCAGATTTGGTTTTGTACTACCTATATATTTTATAGATGGCGAGCAAATACAAATATTTATGATTTTCTATTTTGTTTATATTTATTTGCGTACTAAATACGGTCTAATATTAAGTTTTTAAGCACGGTTTGGTAACAGTCCCGGGTCCTTAAAGCGGGGCGTAAAAAGACATCTGATGAGGCAGTCAAGCTTTTTTTTTTTTTTTTTTTATCGTGCGATAAATCCCCACGGATACCACCTCCACAGAGCCGGTGGAGGTGATTATGTCGGACTCGAACCGACTAAAACGCACGCCATCTTGGGTCCTTGGTTGCCGGAGGTGAGATTGCCAAAAGCATATCTCTCGCACCCCGACAGACCCAGCCCTTCGGGTTGTGGGGACCAAAATGTCCCCATCTAGCCCCGGTTACGGGGAGGCGCACTTTGCGCCGCCGCCGCGGCCTGCTTCTGCTAGGGTGACAGGCGGCTCCACCGGTCACCCCCAGGCCAGCGCTCATGGAGGACGGAGGTCGTTCTGCGACCTCCGACGTCCGGTTCGCCTTCGCTCTGCACGGGCTTCCCGGGCCCGGAGTCTGGTCCAGACCCGACCGGCCGCCTCCTTCTCGAGCATTACTTGCTCGCAGAAGGAGGCGGCCGCACCCCAAGCGTTTGCGCATCGTACCATCGCTGTGAGCAATGTGACGAGTGTGAGGACTCCCACCCCTAGAGCCGCCACTAGGACCCGCCTCGGCGTGTCCCACGCCGGGCACTCGGTCAACGTGTGCAGCTCTGTGTCCTCGCTCGCATCACAGTGATGGCACTCGGACGTTGGCTCCTTCCGGATCCGACACAGGTAACTCCCGAAACACCCGTGTCCGGTAATCACCTGCGTCAGCCGGTACGAGAGGCTGCCGTGTGGCCTCTCTAGCCATTCCTCCATGATGGGTCTTACCGCCGAGGCAGTCAAGCTGAGTGCCACCACTGTTAACATGGTATATGTTTACGATAGTGACACTCTTTTTCGAGACTTTGCCTTTAGCTTACCATCAAACGAGGTGAAGTCTAATTGAGGTGTCCTTTATAAAAATAAGACAAAAACCCAGTAATAGCTTTGCCAAATTTGGAAATTAATCCCAGCATCTTATGTCTGGCAGTTACATTTACCACTACTGTAACTTGGAAGGACAGAATTCCATTAGTCCTGGCGTCAAATTCCCTGATTACGATTGAAAAACCTGGGACATAGCCTTGACCGCTGTGCGGTTGGACACCTCAGATCTCGATGGTGGCCTACACTCAAAAATATTCTTAAATACAAATTCCATAAAGACGTATCTTGCATGAGTTATCTTCTTTCTTTCGCCAATACAACATTAAACTCTATTAGATGAGGCAGTCACCCTAAAACCTTTATTAGGTAGATTATTAATTTATGTCCCTTGTCTATTACGCTGCCAGTCTTCACCACATCAAAGCCGAATGTAATTAAAACTGGCTCTGCTCAAAGAAAACCCTTCAATTTTAATAGCATTCGTGTTATCCGAGATCTGCGGTAGCCTAGTGGTATGGGTAATGGACTGCTGAGACGAGGTCTCGGGTTCGATCCCAGGTTTACCATGGCACACACCAATGACTTGTCGATGCTTTTCGAAGTTATGTGTGTATTTATCCCAGGTTTATAAGTGCCCGGTTAATGGCAATCGGCTCGCCACCTATTACATTGGGACCTAAACATAAACTGGCGAAATGTGGGTGCTAGCACCTCTGCCTACCCCTTCGGGGAATACAGGCGTGAGTTTATGTTATGTTATGTTATGTTATGTGTTATCCTTTTTGTGTACGAGTGCATATAATTATAACTCTGTGGATGTTGGAACAATTTATTTTGATGTGTAAAATATTCGAAATTCAAAATGTCAATGCATTCTATAGATTTTTTGGAGAAATAGTTTGTGATTTCAGTTGTTCCATTGTGGAATATTTTATAAGTTGTTTTTATACATAGGTGTATAATTCAAAATGTCAGATTTTTAAAGCACTAGTAATCAAATGCATTCCAATTAACTCACATTAACATAAGCTAATTTACTTGTTCAGAGAGGGTTCACGTCGGTAATGTAATGGCAAACAAATAGGCTATGTTTGGTCGCGATAACCGATATTCACGCGGGCGGAGCCGCGGGCAAAAGTTAATCTAGAATAACACATAGAATATTTTTATTCCGGGTACAACATGATTGCTAAAGTAGCTTAACCTAACACATAAAAACATATTCGAAGACATCAATATGCTCCTCAATCGACAAGGACGACGTAAAGCCATAAAAATGTTTCAATTTATCTTCCGAAGCTACCGCAAAGATGGGAGCAT
Source organism: Eilema sororculum (assembly GCA_914829495.1). Classification (NCBI taxonomy): domain Eukaryota; kingdom Metazoa; phylum Arthropoda; class Insecta; order Lepidoptera; family Erebidae; genus Eilema; species Eilema sororculum. The sequence continues at coordinate 4,281,317 of OU618545.1, read as the reverse complement.
AAAAAGGTACTCCACACAATAGATCGAATATGACCATAACCTTACGGTTGTCACCCCACGATCCTTAAAAAACGTATAAAAATATATACTCGTATGGCAACACCGCCCTTAAAATATTTACTCACTCTTCGATACCCTACATAAAATGTATACTTTGTTTGTTTGGTACTTTGTTTGGTTGAAAAATCATTCATTGTTTCCAACAGTTCGTAAGAATGTTGGTAGATGGCTGCACCGTCGCCCTTATAGACGGATATAAAGTGAAGGAAAATTTGGAATGATTCAAGTGGTGCTCAATGGCTCAGTTGGCAGAGCAGTCGCCCTGTAAGCGAAAGGTCGTGAGTTCGAGTCTCACTTGAGCATTTTCATTTTTTCCAATGTTTTTCGAACTTAACAGTTAGCATAATAAATGCTATAAAAAAATTCATTCAAATGTATACTTTAGGTTTAAAAGCGTCGGTAGCTTAGTGGTTAAGGAGTCGGCCTTACGATCGACAGGTCCCGGGTTCGATCCTGGCCATTACACTACCGACGTGAACCCACTCCTAGCACAAGCAATTTAGCTTAGTTGGAGGGGTTAGAGAGAATATTAGTAACTTCGGTTCTAATATTCTTTAAAAAAAAAAAAGATTGGTTTGATGGAAAGGGTATTAGTGTGAATCCATACTAATATTATAAATGCGAAAGTAACTCTGTCTGTCTGTCTGTCTGTCTGTATATTACGCTTTCACGCCTAAATCACTGAACCGATTTTGATGAAATTTGGTATAAAGGTAAATTAGTCTTTGAGAAAGGACATAGGCTAAGTTTTGTCGCGATAACCGAAATCCACGCGGGCGGAGCCGTGGCAAAAGCTAGTCATACAATAAAATCGGGCCTTGTCGAGTTTCACTAAGATAGTCGAGGTTGGTACCGGTACACCTGCAGGTATTAATGGACGAGGCTCTAGCGTAGGTTATCCTCTTGGGCTTGGAAGGTCATCATATCAATGAATACTACCGCAGTCCATTGCTGAACACAGGCCTCTCCCAATACTGTTTTCAAGCTGGCGAGACGAGTTGTTGAAACTGTTTTAATTTCATTTTGGACTTTAGGCGTACAGAAATAAAGTCTAAAATTTAATGTATTTTTTTGCGGTGACTACGGCACCACAGCGATGTGTGTGTGTGTGTGTCTGTGTTTGTGTCTGTGTTTATATATCGTTGCACCCAAACGAATGAACCGATTTGGATTTAGTTTTTTTTTTGTTTGAAAGATATTGTTTTGTTTTTGTTCAGATAATATAACGGTGTGCTTAACCAGTTATGGTCCCCATCATGGCAACCGTTGAATCTAAATATTATTAGGTACCTGTATTAAAAGTTAAAAGGCAAACTCCATTTATTTTCAACTTTTTGGAGGTGTTTTTTTGGACGGGGGCTTTTAAAATTTTTAATTTAATTTTTACTACCAACGAATGTACAATCGGCGTCAAAAGAGATCATTAAAAAAAATGATCTTCGATTAGGCAATGAAACGTGCAATGCATGTCATTCGTACCACTGCAGAAATGCGTTGTAGCAGACGCTTCTTTTTCACGATGTATTTCGAAGATATAATTATTGTTAGGCACCGTCCGTATTTGTTATAGGTCCGGTATAATGTTGGCTCTCTATTTTTTTAATATTACTACTTTAATAGTTTTAGCTGTAAGACATCAATACCTCGATTAAATAAATAAGAGTATTATTTGTAATAGACGTGTATTTTTACTGCAATATAACTTGAGTGCATGCGTTGATAGTTATTGTATTTCAAATTGTGTACCTAGTATATAAGTTTAAATTGTTCAAGCACAATGTAAATTGTTAATGAAAATAAATGAAATAAATAAATAAATCAAAGTAAATTAGTTCTGTCTCAATGAAAATACTCACCGTTTCACTACTTAACTAGATTTATTAAAATGCTTTTGTGCTCTGTTGTACATAAATAGCCATGAGTATTTTGTAATATAAAACCCGGAAAGGTTACAATCACGTTTCATTGCCTGACCCAATTTGAGAGGTCGGTTTTCATTCACCTTCCTCTCGGAGTTGGTGACTTTTAATTTCGGAGCTTTGTCAAGAATTTTTACTCTTAGCAACAGTTCGCATTGGGTCTTAACGAGAAACCAATTGGTGCGTATGATCGGTGTACTTGAAACTTGGTGAATGGACTGTTGAAGATCTGTAAATAATGGGTGTTTTTGTTTTTTACCAATACTTTTACAGAAATCAGATTTGGTTTTGTACTACCTATATATTTTATAGATGGCGAGCAAATATAAATATTTATGATTTTCTATTTATTTGCGTACTAAATACGGTCTAGTATTAAGTTTTTAAGCACGGTTTGGTAACAGTCCCGGGTCGTTTAAGCGGGGCGTGAAAAGACATCTGATGAGGCAGTCAAGCTGAGTGCCACCACTGTTAACATGGTATATGTTTACGATAGTGACAGTCTTTTTCGAGACTTTGCCTTTAGCTTACCATTAAACGAGGTGAAGTCCAATTGACGTGTCCTTTATAAAAAAAAACAAAAACCCAGTAATAGTTTTGCCAAATTTGGAAATTAACCCCAGCATCTTATGTCTGGCAGGTACATTCACCACTACTGTAACTTGGAAGGATAGAATTCCATTAGTTCTTTCCATGGCTGCAATACTGAGGCAGCTAAAATAGTACCATCATCATAGTGGTGATAGATGAATTCCATGGATGGTTTAAGTTGGCTTTAACGAGAGCAACTGACGTCAAATTCCCAGATTACGAGTGAAAAACCTGGGACATAGCCTTGACCGCTGTGCGGTTGGACACCTCAGATCTCGATGGTGGCCTACACTCAAAAATATTCTTAAATACAAGTTCCATAAAGACGTATCTTGCATGTGTTATCTTCTTTCTTTCGCCAATAGAACATTAAACTCTATTAGATGAGGCAGTCACCCTAAAACCTTTATTAGGTAGATTATTAATTTATGTCCCTTGTCTATTACGCTGCCAGTCTTCACCACATCAAAGCCGAATGTAATTAAAACTGGCTCTGCTCAAAGAAAACCCTTCAATTTTAATAGCATTCGTGTTATCCTTTTTGTGTACGAGTGGATATAATTATAACTCTGTGGATGTTGGACCAATTTATTTTGATGTGTAAAATATTCGAAATTCAAAATGTCAATGCATTCTATAGATTTTTTGGAGAAATAGTTTGTGATTTCAGTTGTTCCATTGTGGAATATTTTATAAGTGGTTTTTATACATAGGTATATAATTCAAAATCTCAGATTTTTAAAGCACTAGTAATCAAATGCATTCCAATTACCTCACATTAACATAAGCTAATTTCCTTGTTCAAATAGGGTTCACGTCGGTAATGTAATGGCCAGAATTCGAGACCTCTCGCAATTAAGGAGCTACCAATGCTTATAAGCAAGATTTTAGAAATAAATAGTTTGTAATGGTGTAATGGTGAATTGGTTGCCCGTTACAAAAAAAGTAACAAATATTGCACAACATTCTACACAACTATAAGTGCCTGGTTAATGGCAATAGGCTCGCCACCTATTACATTGGGACCTAAACATAAATTGGCAAAATGTGGGTGCTAGTACCTCTGCCTACCCCTTCGGGGAATACAGACGTGAGTTTATGTTATGTTATGTTTATGTTCTACACAACGCTATCTAGATCCATGGTAAGCTTAACTAGCTTATGCTATGGTATCTAAAATGCGGATAAACATACTTAAATACTTTTTTTTTGTAAATACGATTACATACATATTCACAACATTCTACACAACGCTATCTAAACCCATGGTAAGCTTTTATAGCTTGTGTAATGGAATGTTATGGAATCTAGAATGCGGATAAACATACTTAAATATATTTTTTTTGTAAATACATACATATTATACATAAAAACACCCAGACCAATGCAAATATCCATATTCATGCATACAAATATTTGCACTGAGCGAGGATGCCGCGCGAACCCGCGCTTTCTGCGTAACAGTCGTGTCCACGCCACAATTGAACGAGCAATTCTTGTATAATTGCATCAGTACAATGCAATATACAAAAATTGCTAATGTTAAATATAAAAATCATATTGATTCAGCCAAACCCTGGTTCATTCCGACACATTTTCTCGTATTGACACAAAACGGAACGGAAAACAGTGGAATTGTCGGCAATCAGACATTTATTTAAACAGGCTTATAATGCAATGTTCCGGGCGTTGTTTCAATTTATCGAACAATTTCCACGCTTTCATATTGTTTGAATGATTTACAATAGCCGAAAATGTTTTTCACAATACTCTAGCGTTGATTTATTAAAAATATTTTGTTTATTTTATTTATTTATTTAACTATAGAACGTGTCTCTAAATTGAATTGTAAGTGGGCATCTAAATAAAGAGGTCTTTTTTTTATCCTCGACATTAGTGCCCTTTACACTAACTTGAGGGATTACCGTATGTGTGTGACAGCGCGCGCTTAAAGACGTCGCGCGTTCTAATAGAGTTCAAGATTGCGTGGCAGAATGATATCTGGCATGTCCGCGCGATTTTGCCTGCGGCTCTGCCCGTGTAGATGTCGGTTATCGCGACCAAACATAGCCTATGTCCTTTCTCATCGTCTAATCTACCCCTATACCAAATTTCATCAAATCCGGTTCAGTGGTTTAGGCGTGAAAGCATAACATACAGACAGACAGACAGACAGACAGACAGAGTTACTTTCGCATTTAAAATATTAGTATGAATTGATTCATATTAAAACTAATTAAAAGACAAATAGAGATTTATTTTTCTTTTTGTTTTTTAATCGCCATGAGTAGGTCCTCCCTTTGGTGAATTTTTGCTTAAATTTACTAAATGTGTATTATTAAATGTGAAAGCTTGTATCAGTCAAATTGAGAACCACCTTTTTTATGACGGTTTATAAATAACATAAATTAAAAAAAATTAAAGACCGTCGACACCCCCATAACTCTTAAACGGCTTAACCGAGTTTCACCAAACATGTCTAAGAACACTCGCACTTACGTCACCTTTAATACAAAAAAAAAACTAAATTGAAATAGCTTCACTCGTTCGAGAGCTATGATGCCACAGTCAGCCAAATACGTCAAACTTATAACACCCCTCTCTTTGCGTTGGGGGTTAAAAACAAATCGGAAGAGCATTCCCCCTGTAAGGGAACGGTCGTGGGTCCAATTCCCACTTGAGCGCTTCATTTTTCCCGATGTATTTCGTATTTAAAAGTAAGCATAACAAATGCTATAAAAATTTCATGCAAATATTTAATATATTTACAGTCCGTCAAATCTAAGAAGTACCGTTTGACAGTTCTGACAATTGAATGATAGGGATGGGATGAAAAAATCGATTACTATAATATCCGAACTTTAAGAGATCGATTACTATAATATCCGAATTTTAAGAAATCAATTGTTATAATTAAATAAAAGAAATGTTTAGGATATTTTTTTATTCACTACTAGTACTAGTATCGTCGTCTTCGTCATCATCGTCATTTAAATTAATGACCAGTTGATTGTCCATTACATTATCAAAGTGTACGTCTCTTTCGAAGTCGTCCATTATTATTTTCTTTGTTTTTTGTACTACTTTACTCCAATCTTCCTGTGTAACTTGGGCACATGCTTCCTTTAATAAACCTTCCATTTTCTTGACACTGAAGGGTGGTTTTGTGTTGTGTCTTGCTGCATAACCTGTAAAACAATAATGTAACTATTTGATAGCAGACGAAAACCATTGTTTAAATTATAAATGTTAGAAGTACTCGTGTTATTATTATAATATTATAAAATATTACCTTTAACTTGGGCCCAAATCAGTTCAATGGCATTATATTGGCAACGGTACGGAGGAAGTCGTATGACTTTGTGCCCGTGCTCTTCGGCCAATTGGTCAATTACATATGTCGGTTTTGGTGGTTTATGCAATTTCACTAATTGTAATAATTCAGCTTTTAATAGTGACATGTCGGCATCCACTCCTTTTCTTTGCAGCCATGCCACCAAATCTGCTTTCTTATTGGCTGACGTAGGTGCTTTATCAATTTGCACAGAGTGGTATGGGGCATTATCCATTATAATTGTGCTGTTAGGAGGGATATTCTGTAATAAATTTAAGAACCACTCTCGGAACCTTACTGCGTCCATTTCTTCATGATACTCTTTAGTGCTTTTGGATTGGAAAGCTAATAAAGAGTTTTCCACGAAGCCTGTAGACGCTGACCCAGCATGGCATATTATGAGGCGTCCACCTTTTCCTATCGGCACCTTCGAGCACGAAGCTTCAGAATCATCAGTCCATGTTTTCGGCACAGAATGGTTGGAATTTAGCCAAGTTTCGTCCAAAAATATTACATTATCCCAGTTTATAATTTGTTTAACTTCGCGCAGGAATGTTAGTCGCTGCATAATTATGTCATGTCGCTCCATAACAATTTTTCGTTTGTCAACTTTTTTGTATCTGAAGCCAATTCCTGTTATTACCGTTCTCAACGACTCTATGCTTCCCTTATACAGCCCGGCATCTTTTAAAGTTGCACATAACTTTGCCAATGTTGGAAATTTGCCTCTTGTAAAATACCCGTATATATGGTTTCTAATAGCATGACTATCGAATTCATCGATGCCTGTCACAGGTTTATTTCTTTTTCGTTTTTTCGGTGTGTGAAGTACGTTACTGTCACTCCCCGAAGGCCCATATTTTTCACTTAATATTTTGCCAACGGTGCGGCTACCAATACCGAGAGCTTCACCGACGCGATCCCGAACTTGTGTAACTGGCAGTAGAAGTCCACCATTTTGAGATTCACGCTCAAAATACTCGTGTAATTTCACCACCAATTCACGAGCCTGGCTGTTCAAAGTACGTCCTCTTTTCGACATTATTAATAAACACTTGCTTAGTTCGGAGTCCAGTATAAATATTGCCAAGGTAAACGGATAAAGAATGATCAGTCCAGAAAAGTAATAGCCAAGTCACAAATTGTAAAACACAAACGAGAAAGCAAGTACGCGCACAGTCAGCTTCCAAGATGGCGAGAGACTGCTGACGCCGAACCGACCGAGCGGACCGCGTGCGCTTGTAGTTGGCAGTGTTGCCAGAAAAAAAAATTGTAGAGACTTGGACACCTGCGATTTTGCCTATTGACCTAAAAATAATTAAATTAATTTATTTTAGGGTATCTGTGTATTCAGTGCATTATGCGGTCGCGCAGTAACGTCGTTAACTTATAACATCAGGCAACAACATTTTTGTGAATGGGTTCTACATACCTTATTTTTATTAGTTTTAGACGTAGAAATAAGACTTAGAAGAAAAAATTGTAATTGTAAAATCAATGGATGTGCTTGTTAAAAATTTGTTTATTTCTCTGTAATATGCAAACCCATACTATCATACACAAAAATAAATGTAAAAATATCCCTGACTCCATTTACTATTTCGACAGCGTTAGCGCGAGAAACCCCGACTTATTTGGGCGCGAAAATCAAAAATCGACAAATCGCTTTCGACAACTTTTTAAAGAAGCAAATATATTTGATTTATAAATACGTATTTTTGGTGAATGGGTTTTATCTCATATTTTACGATTACATAACTATTTAGTTATGTAATCGTAATATGTGAGATAAATCCCATTCACATGAAAAAATATTTGTTTGGTTGTCAAGTGTAATTTGTAAATAATACATTCGATTTTTCGTATATGTAAACGATTTTTTTGCATACAAGTGTATCCGAAGAGTCGCAACACTACGTGCAGTGACCTAACTACGTAACTTTGTAATGAGGTCAAGAATATAACTATTAGAAATTATTTACTGAGTAAATATGTGTTATTTTGCTTTGTTTGAAAGTTTTCAATTACATTTAGATATTAAGAATTGTACATTTTTAGATACAATAATGAAATCTTTCTAAATTCATGGTTTTATGAAAAAGGTTATCGAAACTGAATAATGTACGTATGAACAAAGTTGTTTCGGTTTGAAAAATATGAAACGTCAAACGGTACCTCTTAGATTTGATGGACTGTAAACAAAAAATCAATGTTTAAAAATTGTTGAAAAATCATTCATTGGTTCCAACAGTTCGTAAGAAAGTTGGTAGAGGGCTCCAGCGTCGCCGTTAAAGACGGATATAAAGAGAAGGGAAATTTGAAGTGATTCAGGTGTGGCTCAATAGCTCAGTTGGAAGAGCATTCTCCCTGTAAAGGAAAGGTGGTAGGTTCACGTCCCACTTTAGCGCTTCATTTTTCCCGATGTATTTCGAAGTTAAAAACAACTCAAATGATACTATTTTCTTCGTGTGATAAATCATATTACGTGGTTGTAGCGCTACGTTAACTCGTAGCCATTGCTACGATGCTACGGCATCGCAATAAATTAACTTTACAGTCGTAGTCGTAGACACAGGCTACAAAATGGAGTTCTTTATGAAGAGCATTTGGACTTGCACGTCCATGGCGACGGTATGGGCCACGGAGGACAGAATATGATGAAGTAACGGAGATGCCCCATTGATATTTCTCCTAATAAAAACGCGCGCCGAATGCGGGTGGGAAGAGAGACGCGCGGGGTGTCAAAAGTCGAAGGACTTCATAGGTATAACGTTCCTACCGAATGAGTCCATTTGACGTTTGGATAGCACGCGACTCGATTGCCTTGCAACAACTCCGCTATCATTTCCTTCTCCATGGTATGGGCCATGGGCCGAGGGCCGTGTGTGTATCTGCCGCCTTAGTAATTTAAAAAAACGTTAAATTGCCACCCTCTTGATTACGAAGGCCGATAAATTTTTAATCTTTTTTTACCCTAAAAGTGTCTATTTTTGAACACAAACTGATGATGTTGCTTGTTTCAGGTGAACTGTGGTGGGCGGCCAGCCGCGTCGGGACACACATGCTGACGATATGGTAACACCTTGCGTACATTGTTCCTAATATATCCATATCCATACTATAATATTATAAATGCGAAAGTAACTCTGTCTGTCTGTCTGTCTGTCTGTCTGTCTGTCTGTATGTTACGCTTTCACGCTTAAACTACTGAACCGATTTTGATGAAATTTGGTATAGGGCTAGATTAGACCATGAGAAAGGACATATACTATGTTTGGTCGCGATAACCGACATCCAAAAGCTAGTATTGAGATAAAAACATGCCGTATGGTGTGATGCGGTGTCATAAAAAATACATACATACATATTTGAATAAAATTTTATAGCATTTATTATTCTAACTTTTAAAATAGAAAATACATCAGGAAAAAGAGGAACTCAAGTGGAACATGAACCCACGACCTTTCCCTTACAGGGGGAATGCTCTTCCAACTGAGCTATTTAGTCACACCTGAATCACTTCAAATTTTCCTTATCTTTATGTCCGTCTTTAAGGGCGACGGTGGAGCGATCTACCAACTTTCTTACGAACTGTTGGGACCAAAGAAAATACATTGGCAGAGGTGAATTAAACCCCCACATTTCATCAATAATTTTATTCGGTCTCACGTAATAGGGGGTGAGCCTATTGCCGTATTCTGGGCACTACTTTGACTCCATGCATCTGAGACTGAGTCTGGGCTGTATATATCTGTGTGATGTTAAACAGCCCTATCCCTTAGTCACCTTGTACGACACCGCATGGGAAGATATGGGGTGGACCAAATTCCATTCTGCCGGGAACCATGCGACAATAAAAAATAATGATAACATAACATAACATAAACTCACGCCTGTATTCCCCGAAGGGGTAGGCAGAGGTGCTAGCACCCACATTTCGCCAGTTTATGTTTAGGTCCCAATGTAATAGGTGGCGAGCCTATTGCCATCAACCCGGCACTTATAAACCTGCGATAAATACACACATAACTTCGAAAAGCATCGAAAAGTCATTGGTGTGTGCCATGGTAAAACCTGGGATCGAACCCGAGACCTCGTCTCGGCAGTCCATTACCCATACCACTAGGCTACCGCAGATTTCCTGAGGAGGGCCAGACCGTAAGGGATGGCTCTGGGTCAGCCGGGGTGCGAGGGATATGTCTTTGACAACCTCACCTCCGGCCTAGCACCAAGACCCACAGTCGGCGTGCGGTTTTAGTCGGTTCGAGTCCGACATAACCTCCTCTTCCGGCTCCGGCAGGGGGGGTATCCGAGGGGATTTCCGCAGGAAAAAAAAAAAAAAAAAGGCTACCGCAGATTATATGAGTAATATATAGCAGAAAATAATGATGCTATATTAAAATTAGTAAATGTAACCCTACTATCCATACTTCTTCATCTTAGCGTTAATCCTAGTCGCATCCGAAGCTGTCAGCTTGGAGTCTGGGGTCCGCTTTACCAGTCTAACCGCGGATTTGGCTAAACTTCGATATTTTCTGTGAAGCGATTGCCACCTGACCTCCACAACCCAAAGGCGATATCGAAGCATTGCAGTTAGACCAGTTGTTGGACTTTTGAGGGTTCCAACTACCCGTAACGACTGCTATTGATGTTCGTATGGCAACCGGGACCGACGGCTTAACACTCTTCGAGGCATGACCAGACCAGTGCAAATACCCATATTCATGCATACAAATATTTGCATTGAGCAGGGATCCTACTATCTATACTACCATATCAATAAAAAGTAACTCTTTTTATCTGTCTGTTACGCTTTCCCGCCCAATTTTGATGAAATTTGGTAGGTACATAGATATTTAGACCTTAGAAAAAGATATATATATGCTACTAGCTTTTGCCCGCGGCTCCGCCCACGTGGATGTCGGTTATCGCGACCAAACATAACTTATGTCCTTTCTCATGGTCTAATCTACCCCTATACCAAATTTCATCAAAATCGGTTCAGTGGTTTAGGCGTGAAAGCATAACATACAGACAGACAGACAGAAAGATAGACAGACAGAGTTACTTTCGCAATTATAATATTAAGTATGGATGTTTGGTCCCGGTAATCAGCAACCACGATGATAGAACCACGGACAACTAGTGACTTCTATAAATTTTGCCAGGCCGGCTGTACGGTATAAAAAAATATAGTCACATTTTTAATTACTAATGAATGAGATCAAAGAGCAAATAAAAAACTAAAATTGTTGGTTATTTATAATTATTCGGGACTTCACGCGATAAAAAAATTTACTTTTGCCGACGTTTCGGATCCGATGCTGCACCCGTGGCGTGGTCACGACTTCAGTAAGTGAAAAAATTTTATCGCATGAAGTCCCGAATAATCATAAATAACCATGAGTTTACACCGCGTAAGCTTAAAAATAACATTTGAAAACTAAATTTTGTTCCTGGTGAAGCAGAATAGGGCCCACACTAACTGACACAACAGGAGGTGATCCTCCGGTGTGATGTTCTAGAAGACCGCTAGTGATAAGGCTGTTCTGCATTTGACATACCGGTCCACAATAAAGTGCCAGTTGTAAAAAAAGACAGGTTTTTATATCTGTAGTTTAGAATTATCGGCATATTTTGAACTTTATTGCAGAGGAAAATTCTTAATGTTAAATACTAGCGCCATCTAGTTGATCAAGGCTGCAACTACAAAGCCACCTAGTGCATGTTCAAATCGTATTGCTTTCGAATTGGCGCTTTCTAGAAAGCTACCCTTGTAGATCGTTCCAATGAAACTCACTAGATGGCGTTGAATAGAGAGAAAATACATGTTAACGATTTTATAGTTCTACCTTATAAATACATGTGTATGATGCGTGTATGTATAAAAAATAAGCCTCAAGATCTCATTTAATAACGACTGAATAGGTTGTTTTATACGATACATGAGAGGGCTGGAGGCTGTATTCTATTAGGCATTGAACAGAACACCAATCTCTAGTCCTTCCCTCATTACTAGACGTCTAGAAAATATTTATGATATTAGCAACTAGAATCGCCACGCGGTTTTAACTGTCTAAGTCCTGATCTCCTGGGTGGGATAGCCTATAGGGATAAAAAATAGTATTTGTTACTCAGGGATAAAATAGCATTCTAAAAGCGAAAGAAATGTTGAAATCAGTCTAGTAGGTATATTCAGAGGAAATCGATTGCAAAAAATAAATCATTCCCTTTTTTTAAGTGTATTATGTAGCAGCCGAAATTACTAATACAAGGTGGAAGATGTCAAGCGAGTTTTCGAAATGATTTGAATACATTTGACTGATTTTTTATAGCATTTTTAAGGCTAACTTTAAAGTTCGAAAAACATCGGAATTTGAATGAATGACTTGAATACAGTTTTGTTTCTTTTTTAAAATAAAGGAATGTTTCCTTTGTGTAAAATTCACTATTTCCAGTATTTCTTCCGTTCCAGTTGGGGTGAAAATCTCCCACCATTATATAATGTCAGCTAGTAATAGTTTCAGCTATTCCGAACATAACGCGGACGAAGTCGCGGGTAACAGCTAGTTACTAATATTCCCGCTAAACCCTCCAACTAAGCTAAATGTGCTAAGAGTGGGTTTACGTCGGTAGTGTAATGGCCAGGATCGAACCCGGGACCTCTCAATCGTAAGACCGACTCCTTAACTACTAAGCTATCGATGCTTGGTATAAATTTAAATTATTGTTAGGGTTCAGTACCTCAAAAGGAAAAAATGGTACCCTTATAGAATAACTTTTTTATCCGTCAGTGTCTGTTTATCTGTCAAGATCTCCCAGAAATGCGTGGAGGTATCAAGGTCCATAACGTCTTGGACATAACATAACATAATATAACATAAACTCACGCCTATATTCCCTGAAGGGGTAGGTCACGGAGGACAGAATATGATTAAGTAATGGAGATGCCCCATTGATATTTCTCCTAATAAAAACGCGCGCCTATTGCGGGTGGGAAGAGAGACGCGCGGGGTGTCATAGTCGAAGGACTTCATAGGTATAACGTTCCTACCGAATGAGTCCATTTGACGTTTGGATGGCACGCGACTCGATTGCCTTGCAACAACTCCGCTATCATTTCCTTCTCCATGGGGTAGGCAGAGGTAGCACCCACATTTCGCCAGTTTTGGAACTTCTTGGAACTGTGCAAAAATCAAACTTCTAAGTTAACGCAATCAAAATATATTGCGGTTTAATGTAGTTAAAGTTACGGAACCCTCAGTACAGTCAGCATCAGAAAGATGTTGACGAACAAAGTGTTCAAAATAATCTTAATTTCGTTTTTTTACCACCTTCCATTTGACCGATTATTCTGATATTTGGTACACACTTTTAGTTCAAACAATGATCCGTATAAATCAATATAAAAAACCCCCGTCACAAAAAACACCTCCAAAAAGTTGAAAATAAATTGTGTTTGCCTTTGCCAAAAAAAAAAAAAAAAAAACTTTTGACATACCTAGTAATATTTTGATTCAACGGTTGCCATGTCGGGGGACTCTTACTGGTTAAGTACTCCGTTATATTATCGGAACGATTCAAGGTCCCCCCGACATGTCAACCGTTGAATCAAAATATTACTAGGTATGTCAAAAGTTAAAAGGCAAACACAATTTATTTTCAACTTTTTGGAGGTGTTTTCTGCGTCGGGGGTTAAAAACAGTTTGATTTGCTCGTAATACGAGAGTTTAAAGATCATTTTGTGACTTCGTCGTCAAGATATTTAAAACGCTGACTGTACGTGAGCCCAACTCGCATTTTTTAACCGGTTTTTTTATTTTGGCAGGATACAGTATGGCCGCGGCATATTGGCTCAACTCGCTCGGATGCCTGTCACTGTCGCTGCTATGCCTCTTCGCAACTACACTTCAAGTCACAAGCGGTGAGTACACTTACTTATTCATGAATGAATATTACAGCATTAAGTATGCTAACTATTTTTATTTTATTTGTATAGTTATCATACTTAATGCTGTAAAATTCATTCAAGTATTTGGCGGAGTTATAAAATCAATGTTTAAAATTTATTGTAACATCATTCATTGGTTCCGATAGTTCATAAGAACATCGGTTGATGGCTCTACCGTCGCCTTAAAGACGGATAAAAATAGAAGGGAATTTTGAATCACATCGGGCGTGTCTCGGCCAAAGCATTCCCCCTGTAAGGGAAAGATCGCGGGTTCGAGTCATGCCCGAGAAGTTTAATATTTCCCTATGTAAGTATTCAATTTACTTATTCATGATTAGAATCCGATGATTTTTTCATCATCCCTATTTAAATCTTTGGAACACGAAGGAGGAGAAAGCGTTAGGCAGGCCGAATGCTTCCCTTTACCTTGTTACCCGACTGCCGAAGAAAGGAGGGTAATGTTTTTTAATAATTTTCACATATACTCATATTAGGCACAATAATTGGCTGGGTCATAGGTCAAGTAAAAGCAAAGTAGCTTTCCGCGTATGTCCCTTATGTATGCTTATATCTTCAAAACTACGCTACAGATTTTGATGCGGTTTCTTTTGATAGATAGAGTAATTCAAGAAGAAGGTTTATATGTATAATATATATAATAGCGGGAACGGAATCGGACGCCACGCGGGCGGTAAAAAAATGGCGTTTGTACCGCCATTTTGTTCGCCGGGTCCGCTAGTAGAGTATATGTTCGAAACGGGACAGGAAAGGAAGGTATCTTAACCGCTGTTATTACAGCTAAATATTTTTTGAAAGCCCTCCCTAACTTTTTGAAATAACTTGAATTGCATTCACAGATTTTGGCAAAATCGTACAGTCAGCAAGAAAACTGCTAAAAGGCCTTTTGAAAAGTCTGTTCAAGGTGTTGTTGTTAAGGCCTGTTCTAAGTGACACCCGTGAGATACGGGTGTCGTGTCGTTAAACTTTATCACAGTGATTCATCGGCGCACTTAGACAAAAGTGATAAAATTAGTTACGAGTTCTGTGTTGTGGTTTGAGATCGTAAAATCATCCTCACATTGTAAGTACGGGTGTTAGTTTATTTACACAATTAGCTTGTTGAGCAGATAAATATTCTTATTAATGATATTTTCTAAAGTTTACGCGAATGTCACTCATTGAAATAAAACCACTTTTTACGGATTCTATCGCGATATATTTGTTATTATTTACTTTTTAAACCGACGTTTCAGCAGCCATGATCGTGGTGTGACTCATGATGGTAGTTGTCACATAGTTTGAAGTATAACAAAAAAAAAAACAAATATATCGCGATAGAATCCGTAAAAAGTGGTTTTATTTCAATATTCTTATTAAGGTACAATCGACAAAGGAGATACGATTGCACTTTCATATAAAGTTGTATAAAAAGGTGCAACTATATCTCCTTTGTAGATTATACATACACACGCGTTTATATATTTATAGCAGTTCACTTTGAGACCTATGAAATGGGTTGAGTACGTGATAGATTTTTCTGCTGTTTTATTCACCAAAGAGGCTTCAGATACATACAAGAGATATTATTCTCAGCATAGGACGACAGAATAGGAATGAATTAAAAAGAAAACAGCGCATAAAGGTCATTTTAGTTGTTTTAAAAATGGAATTTAACTGTTGAATCTTGGACTATTGGAGTAAACTCCTATTAGTTTGAGTATACCTTTATTTCGAGGGCCAATTCTGAAGTTGAATGAATTTTTAATAAGCAATTAGTACTAACTTTTCCTGTAAATTAAAATCGGAAAAATTCAACATTCAGAATTTCATTTTATATGAAAAGTTAGTTTTCTAATTGTTTGAAATTTTAATGAATGGAGTGTTAAAACCATTTTATTGGGGGACGAATAATTTTTACTCTCACAGCTGTAATCAAAATTTGCTTTGGAGCCTTACTAACCCACTTTTCAATGAATCAATTAATTAGCTATTATCTCTAGACTGCTCTAGAGCTGGATATAGGCTCTTCCATGTGCATCCATCTTATCCGCCATTGCTCTCGATCCTCCACCTTCTAAATCCAGTACGTCCCAATTACCTTTTTTAAGTCGTCAGTCCATCTAGCGGAACGGGGTGACCCAAAATCCATGCCCTTCTCGCGGTCTTCTCTCTAGGAATCGTATGCTTCAACGACCATCGGTTCTTTGATATATGTGGCTAGCCCACTGGCACTTTAGTTTGCTTACTCTGCCCATTATTGCCGTTAATAAATTGTTATATTTTAGCCTTAACGGTAGCAACTATTGTCGAAGCGAGAAAAGCGTGCATCAGAGTTTGATTCATCAATCACCATCCCTGCTTGCTCGTCTCCCGAAGATCTTGGTGAGAGACTCATAATAAAATTTACGAGTTTGTACAAATGAATAAATAGAACTCATTTGTTTTCATTAAAATGAACAAATAAACATACGAGCGTGTTGAAGTAAATGATGGCGTAGTATGATATAGGATGCAATTATAATTAAATGGAATATAATTAGTAATATGTGTAGAAGGAAGTAAAATCCTTCATTTACCTACGAAATCGGGGGTTTTTTGTTTTTTTATTTATTTAAGTTCCACTAGTCCAACTGCATAACTTCGACATGCACAATTGGGTATTCAAATTAGTTACTTTTACTAAACGTTAAGACGATAAGTTATAAAGTGACGTCATAAAATTTAAGACGCAATTTTTACCGCTCTTTCACCATTCTTAATTTAATAAGCTCGGATAGATAATTTATTTGAACTATAGGATAATACCCAATTGGTTAAGGAGGTCAGATGCCACCTGGGTTCGGCATATCGTTACAAATTCGAAATTCAAAATTCATTCCCGCCAATCCCTATATCTAGTAAGTAAATATACTTATTATTATTGAAGTAATTTAGAACTTTATCTATTCTGTAAAATAAATCTAAGTCACTAACGATATATGTATACTAAGAGCTATTAAATTCCATATTTCATCGCTTCAAGGATCGAAAATCCCGTTACAGCTATCCAAAGATATAGACACCCTCAATGGGGCTAGGCTGTCCCGACAGAAATATGTTCGTCCCTTTCTAACACGCTCCGAAGGCCCACCGTCCTTTTCTGTAGGAGGAGAGACGATCAATAAGGATTCAGATTCTAAATTCGAATAAGATACCGTTGGGAAGAGGAAATTTTTTGTAATTATGCTTAACCGGTTATGAGTTGATAATTCTATTCGTATTTAGATAAGTAGTATTATGAAAGTACTTTAAGGAGGGTTAGGAGGTTTATTGTACTACAAGCTGTTGTTTACGGCTTCGCTTGAGCAAATTACGCACCGTTCTTGTGATCCTTAGCAAGCTATGGGATGGAAAATTTAGTCTAAGGATATAACATATTCTTGATAAACAAACAATGATATAAACAATTTTGTAGTTTTAACAAGATCAGTTTGCTGTGTGAATATTTATGATCAACTAGCTGTTGCCCGCGGGTCTGCCCGTTACGATGTCGGATATCATGACTAAACATAGTCTAAATCTCGTGGTCTAATCTACCCCTATACCAAATTTTATGAAAATCGGTTCAGTGGTAGCATAACTTACAGACAGAGTCACTTTCGTATTAAGTATTAAATGTTTCGTATTAAACTTCGTTCCGCCACTTATTTGCAAGCCACGCGTGGCGTCCGATCCCGTTCCCGTTGCACCCTCTTATACAATGATATCGTTATTGGAACAGCAACAGATTTAACCACACTGTCATTTCTGCGTATATGCCGATGCCGGCTGACTTTGTTGACATTAATGATCACTGCTCCGTTCCCTTGAGTATTAGCGTGCTGATATAATATAGCCTATGTGTTATTCTGATGTATAAGCTATATTTTAAGTAAAGTTTTATGAAAATCCGTTCAGTAGTTTTTACGCGAAATAGTAACAAACATCAATCCGTACATACATCCATCCATACTCACACACGTTCGCGTTTTTGATATTAGTAGGATTAGTATCGAAGTATGGATAGTAATATATAATATTTGCAGTGCAGTGGGTATATATTATCACTTCTTATTAGATTTGCATTTGTGACGATGTCTGTAAGTAGTCACTAGCTAGCCGGCAGCCCGGCGTCGCATACATTCCACGCATTAAAATACGTACACATGCAAATAAGTAGTTTCTCCAAGGACTTAATGTCATTTCTATTCTAATTTGACGTATCTGATGAACTCATGCTTTATCTAGCAGACGTTTCTTCGAACGGACTTTGAATACATAAGGAAAAATGAAATGCTCAAGTGGGACTTGAACCCATGACCTTTTCCTTATAGGGGGAATGATCTCCCAACTGAGCTATTGAGCCACACCTGAATCACTTCAAATTTTCCTCCTCTTTATATCCGTCTTTAAGGGCGACGGTGGACGGTGGAGCCATCTAACAACTTTCTTACGAATTTTTGGAAAGGAAACGTGGGTTAAAGTCCCACTTGAGCATTTCATTTTTCCTGGTGTATTCGAATTTTAAAGTTAGCATAATAAATGCTATAAAAAATCATTCAAATGCCGGATTTGTTGGACTACTATATTATCCGGTATTCAATTTCAAAGTAGTTTGTTCTGACCACATAAATGGTACTTAAAAACATCTTATATAAAACTAGTAGCCCGTTTCCCGGCATCACCTGGTAGTAAATTCATAAAAATATCCTATATTGGGACGAATATTTGTAAGGAGCAATGTATTTCATCCCTTTTTGAATGTAATTTTATAGCATTTATTATGCTAATGGTTGGGCTTGAACCCACGACCTTTCCCTTACAGGGGGAATGCTTTTCCAACTGAGCTACTGAACCACACCTGAATCAAATAAAATTTCCCTTCTCTTTATATCCGTCTATAAGGCGACGATGGAGTCATCTACCAACACTCTTACGAAATGTTGGAACCAATGAATGAGTTTTCAACCATTTTTAAACATTGATTTTTGATTATAGAAAATCTGCAAGAAATTTTTCGGACTTTGTGGTCTATTTACAAGAATATTCTTACTTAATCTAATTACAATATTGTGTTTAGGAACCCGTTAGTTATAAGCTTGTTTGTCACGTAAATATTCTTCGTGTCTATAATGATGGAAGGAAGATACTTATTCTGAGCTCTAATATTATAATAGCCATACTGGCAATGTTTCATTTCCCGCGGTAGGCTTATTTTCATTCACAAGGCATGTCGTTTTATAATGACATATTCCTGGGACCACTCTAAATTATCATAATATTTATAATAAGCCTATTCATAGGCGGCTTACGTATCTACATAGAAATATGAGGCTTTTAAGTTTTTTTTTAGAATAGGTTTATGAGTAATATGGATTCTTCGATTTAATAAAAAAATGCCTCTTTTAAATTCTTTTTGAAAAGAATATTAGATCCGAAATTCCGAAACTCCAACTAAGCTGCCTGTGGTGGGTACCTACCTACTTTCTTTAACATTTATTTAATTTTAATCCTGTTGTTACTAACATAGTTTTTAAGCAATTGTACTAACACACTCTGAGCCCCTGTAGCTTGAAAATAAACAATTTTTATTTTATTATTTATTATTATTATTTAAATGAACTTTTCATTATAAAGGGTATTAATCTGACTGTACTGATATTGTAAACTCGACATGAAGGTAATAGAAGCGTGGTGCAGAAACTCGACATGAAGGGAATAGAAATGGGACAGAAAACGTAGACTCGACATAGAGGTAACAGAAGCGAGATAAGGTTTTTAGCTCGACATAACGGGACTCGACATAAAGGGAACCATTCGCTAGATTGATTGTGCTAGGAGGGCCGAATCTTTAACTGTTAAGCTGACGACGACGCTTAACACGATATTGAACTTGCAAGGTCGACAGCACGAGTATCAGTAGAGTAACACCCCTGGTGTTGTTTTTTCCGTGCGGAAATCCCCTCGGATACCTCCCCTGCTGGAGCCGGAAGGGGAGGTTATGTCGGACTCGAACCGACTAAAACCGCACGCCGACTGTGGGTCGTGGTGCTAGGCCGGAGGTGAGGTTGTCATCGACATATCCCTCGCACCCCAGCTGACTCAGGGCCATCCCTTACGGTCTGGTCTTTCTCGAGAGGGGGGACAACGGTGTCCCCAACTCGCCCCCGGAATGGGGAGGCGCGCTTTTCAGCGCGTTGCACCCCTGGTGTTGCAGACTTCCATAGACCATAATGACTACTATCCATCAGATGGGCCGCGTGCTTGTCTGCCACCTAAGTAGTATAAAAAACACCACTCCCGTTTGGACCATGATGATGAAAAAACATCTATAAAAAAGTATGCTCGACTTGAAGGGAGCACGGCCGTGATCCCAGATAGGTAACGTTCCAAATTCATAGCATTTTTTTCAAAAGTTTCAGTGCCATACAATTCATACTTTCCAAAGAGTTCGAATACAATTCTTTGAGTCTATTGTTTTCCTTTACTATTTTTGCATTTTTTTCGCGCGCTTTCATTTCGGCGGGAAAGCCATTAACTTAATTACGTTGGCACTAATAAACACGCCTCTGACTCTAGAACATTCCGTACGTTCTTTGAGCGAATGAATTTTTAAAGTCTAAGGAAAATGAAAATGGTATTCTGCGTATCCCTTTGATTGAGGTGGAGTATTTTTTAATCTTAAAGATTCCTGCTGGCTGTCTCTGATCTTGGAGGTTCTTTTGAAGTTGTTTGACTTAGAATAGGTATTTTTTTCTTTGTCTTAAGATTAGAGAGGGTGTGGTTGCCTATAAATATCATATTACAGCCGTGGGTTTCAGTGTCTTCCCTCTTAAAAGATTAAATGGATTCGTATTAAGTTTAGAACAATGATATATTATATTCTAGATTTATCTATTAAACTATTATTTGTCACGGCAACCATTAACCACTGATATAAGACGCATACTTAGTCATGTTTTTACTCGCTACAAAAAATATTATTTTTTCTGAGTATTATCACTACGCATTACTAAATGATTATGATTATGATTTCATTTATAAAACACAAATTACACATATAAAAACTATTTCCAGTAATTAAAATAACTCAAGATCATCTTGATTTTGTATCACGAACTAACAAAAACAAAAAATAGCTTCACGAATTGTTTGCTAGCGATTAGGGCACAATAATTTGTAGGAAATACTTATCATAACCACAAATATTAATTCTTCACATACATGGGTGAATTTCTCAAACGTAAAATTTTCGCGGCGTGACTGAAAATCATACCTTAAAGTTAACATATAGTAATGATTATTTTTTGTAAGAAAGATATCGTTTTTCTCTATATGCACGTATAAATTATATTATTGAAACTATTTTTGTGAGTGTGTAAAAAATGTCTTTTCACCTAAATTCTAAGCTTGGTGGCGCGTCCACAACCTGTTTTCTTGGGAATGATCACAGTTTAATCAAAACTTCATTAGTTTACTGAGTATACTTAATAATAATTCGATTCGGCATTATTTTAGCTATCTTCGATACTGTCATTCGTAGTATTTAGTACTATACTTTATCTTAAAAATAATTTATAAGATGCGTCCGCGGCAAATGTAAAATTTTGCTGGGATTTATAAAATCATCGAAGGAGTCGTATTGAAAGTACCTATAAGGACGACACTATCACCATTGGAAACGTTCAGTTGGGTGTTAATGAGCACCAGTGCCAGTTGTCCCCAGTCCCGTTTCGTTTTTCTGCCAAACACGTAAGTAGGTCGTTTCATAAGCATCGGACAAAAATATTGTAATTTTTGTGTTGATTATTTAAAACGGTTTATTCTCATTGTATGCTTTAATATTTAAGTATAGTGTACAGGTTCAGTGTGTGTATTAAATTTTGGTAATGTAACCACTATATTCTAAATAGTATTTTTTTAAATATATTTTTTAGACGTGAAACTAATTTTGGTGGAGCAATTTTGGTGAATTTGGTGGGGTTTTACTAATCATCAAAATTGTATATTTACACCAAAATTTGTTTTCATAGTTATTTGATTAAGCTTCTACGTAGTCCGACGGGCTACTAGGTCAGGTGACCTCTACGTAGTATACCCTCGGCAATGGAGAAAGCACCGCCTCTCTCCCTAGGTGGGAAAGAGGTTGTTGGCTGTTGAGGGTTGTTCAGAAGCTTTCCTAATTTTCTCTCAGATTAACCATTAGCATATGAACTACCCATACAAAAGACGGGCGAGTAGTTGGGTGAAGTCAGCTGATGCCGCAGTAGGGACAGGCCGGTGTGGTGGAGCATCGTGCGCTCTTTCCGTCACCTGCTTCTACTGGCGTGAAAGGCAGCCTCACTCTTTACTACTAAGCCTACGCCGTTAAAACCTGCCCACCCTTCTTCCCTCCTCTCCACTGTCGACATCATTTGGCATTTCTTCCTCTGCTTTCTCACTTACATGAAAACTACCGTAGATGCAAGAGTGCCTCATGCAATCTTTTGCACGTGACTCCACGCAACAAAGCGATGAAGTCGAAGATGTAGGTGACACGCTACTCCTGCTTATGTTGCTCCAGCAGCTAGCACTTTGCTATCGTGTAAAAGGTACTCAATCTTCTCCACAGAAGGCTTCTGACCTCTACCGTCCTCAAGCTCCTACATCCACATCCTCACATGTTGCACCAATCTATCGGCGTCCACCACCGATATTAACAGCATACATAGGCAGTTATGGAGTGTTTGTCTGATGCTATCCGACCAAAATACTACGCTGATTGGGAATGGACTAAGGACAGATCACGGATCACAGAGACAGTGATAAGGAAGATTCTCATATTGCCAACAGCGGTTCGAACAACGGAATCAGAATCGTGGTACATGTCTCGGATGGTGTAAGCCTCTGGAACCCTTTTGAACCGCAATGCCCATCAGCTCACCGCGTGAGAAACTTAATCGAAGGACTCCTGTAAGTTCAGAAATAGACATCACACTACCAACTTGTCTTGCCACTACCAAGTGTCCATGGCATATCTTCCGTCCACCCTTAGGCATACCGAGTACCACCTCTCCCACTTTGAGAATAAGGCAGTTATTCTCAAAGTGGGAGAGGTGGTACTCGGTACCAATCTCTTCAATCAAATCTTTTCCCAGCAATCTTGAATAAGTTCGTCGATAATATTGGCGCCATTAGAGTAAAATATAATCCTTGCTAGAAGCACGGATAGATAGAACAATCAAATGTTTTGCTTTTATACTGATACTACTAACAACTAAAGTGGTTTTGCCATATAAAAATGAAGTTGGTGATAAAAGGGTAAAAATTAAGGGTTATATGTAACTATTAAGTGCCAAATTCTAGAAAAAAAAAACAAAGAAATAGTATAAGTAATAATAAATAAAAATTAAAAATAAGTTGATATGCAATTTTGGTGTTAGACACCAATTTCGGTGTATTGAAAATTCAGGTGTATAAAATAAACAAGTAATTCCCAGGGCTAATTAGACTATTCAAACATAATAGGCATAAAATATGTATTTCTAGCTAAATATTGAAAGAGATTACCTAAATACCTAGAAATAAAAAAAATCACCAAAATTAGCTAAAAATTCATAGATGTTGAAATTCACCCACATATAGTTTTATGTTCCTTATAACAACGGTTATTTTACGAATTGGTCAAACAATTTCATCGCTCTCCATACCTTTGCATAGATACAGTCAACGACAAAAGTAGCTTAACAAAGTCTAATTTATATATCACCGTAGCTCATAAATCTGCCCTAAAACAATAAACGAAACAATAAATATATTAATTTGGGTTTCTGTGTATTATTCTATGTTTAGTGATCAATAAAGAGTATTCTATTCTATTATAAATCTACTTATACAACTACCAGATAGAAGCGAAAAAGGTATGTTGGGATCATAACAATTGCAAACATGTATTATCTATGATCTCTGCATAGCCGATTAAGAAAGAGTATGTATGTATATATCACTGATCGATACATATATTATTATAGTAATGCAAAAGTGGTTTATAACTATTTAGGTGTTAATACATTTGTACTATTGTACTATTTGTATGCATGAATATGGCTATTTGCATTGATCTGGGTGTTTCTATGTATATGTATATATTTTCAAAAAAAAAGTATATATGTATGTTTATCCGCATTCTAGATTCCATAACACAAGCTATAAAAGCTTACCATGGGTCTAGATAGCGTTGTGTAGAATGTTGTAGAATTTTTTGTCGCTGACTGTACATAGCTGCGAGCACTCGGCCTTCAATTAAACGTTCATTAAACCATGCGTTTCTATTTTTTTATTTTGTAACGTTCCAGTTCCGTACGGGTTGATTGCGATCGATTTTTGAATCTGCCGCTATGCCCCACTGCACTGGTGGGGCAAAATGAAATATTAAAAAATGCAATAATCATTTTGCCCCACTAATTTTTTCCATTTGGTGCTCAAATTTCTTCATTTCATAATATTTTTGAAACAGTGTTCCTTATATGGCGTTAAGTACTTATTGTGGAATAAAAGAGGTGTTATGATGCGTCCATTTATTGTGAATATCATGACAATATTAACTACATTTTCCATGCACAGAGTACATACGTCGGCACAGTACATTCCCATTTGTTTAAAAGTTTGGGGTAGCCTTTACAAAAAAAACAAAGAGTACAAAAATAACAAATAACCTAATAATATACTGGTTAAAAAAAGTAAACAAAAAAATGTATGTAAAACAAAAAAAAATGTAATGTAATGAAATCTTTGAAGTTGAGACCAAAGCTGTAGGTACAAAAAGGCTTCGGTAAAGACAACAACATAAGTCCATTTGGTAAATCACCACGCACTCAACCCGCAGTGACGAATGATGTCCCACTCGAGTGAAACTCACTATTTGTTTTAATTTACTCGTTGTACTATAAACTACAGCCTCTCTACACAAGTGACAACCCGCTGGCCGGCGGCGCGGGCGTATCGTGTGATTCGTCATTCGTCGACGACTGTCATATACGTGAAATTCCATATATTTAGCACTAGCTTTTGCCCGCAGCTCCGCCCGCGTGGATGTCAGTTATCGCGACCAAACATAGCCTATGTCCTTTCTCAAGGTCTAACCTATCCCTATACCAAATTTCATCAAAATCGGTTCAGTGGTTTAGGCGTGAAAGCGTAACATACAGACAGACAGACAGAGTTACTTTCGCATTTATAATATTAGTATGGATTCTATTCCACGAAACACCGGCTAGCGAGTTACCATTTGTCTAGAGGGGCAGTACAATTATAAATAAATAAATAAATTTTCCACAACATTCTACACAACGCTATCTAGACCAATGGTAAGCTTTTATAGCTTGTGTTATGGAATCTAGAATGCGGATAAACATACTTAGATACTTTTTTTTTGTAAATACTTACATATTATACAAAGAAACACCCAGACCAATTCAAATAGCCATATTCATGCATGCAAATATTTGCACTGCGCGGGGGTCGAACCCGCGCCTCCTACGTGGCAGTAACGTTCAGTACCACCATGCCCCAGAGGCTTTCAATGAGATACCTAACTAGTATCTGCGGTCGTAAGGTGCGTTTTAGGGTCTTGGGTAGAATGTGGATCTCACTGCTTACTTCTTCAGGAGTTAAGCGTGAATAAACATTCTAGAACCCAAATAATAAACTCTGTTAAGTTTTGGTTTAGATGGCGTTCTGTAAAATTCAGAAATGTAACGACGGCCTAAGTGATTTTATTCCGCCAGTGGTTTAAGGTAAAAATAATTATTTTATTTAAAACACCTCTCCCATTCAAAGTCACCAGCCCTAGTGGGGACAATTGTACCAGGAATTTTAAATGGGGATTTACCCGACCAGTGGAGACACTTGGTGGGCAAAGTAGAAGTACCCTAATTGTTATTTTCCGGGAACAAATTGGGGACTCTGCAGTCGCCTTTTCCGAGTAGGGCCAGATCAATAGGGATGGCTCTGGGTTTGCCAAGGTGTGAGGGATATGTCTTACAACCTCACCTTCAGCTTTGCACGCTTTGTCCCCAGACGGCGTGTGTTTTAGTCGGTTCTGGGTCGACATAACCTCCCCCACCAGCTCAGGGTAGGGGACTTTCACGGGGATATTCCGCACGTAAAAAAGGTACATCTGTACGTTAACTGTAGAGTCATATAGATCTAGTATTGAAGTTATGATAAATATTTGAATGAAATTTTTATAGCATTTATTATGCTACCTTTTAAATTCGTAACACATCGGGGGAAAAAAAGAAGAACTCAACTGGGACTTGAACCCACGACCTTTCCCTTACAGGGGGAATGTTCTTCCAACTGAGCTGTTTAGTCACATCTGAATCACTTCAAATTTACCTTCTCTATATCCATATTTAAGGGCGACGGTGGAGCCATCTTATAACTTTCTTACGAACTCAATCAGGTGTGACTCAATAGCTCAATTGGAAGAGTATTCCCCCTGTAAGGGAAAGTTCGTGGGTTCAAGTCCCACTTGAGTAATGATAAATATTTTATCAGATATGTTAATTTTATTAGCCTTTAACATAAACTAAGCAAACATTCCCAACATCGCAACATCAAATATTAGGAATTCATCCGATTTCAAATAAGATAAATCGCACTACGATCAGTCATTCCTGTTTAACCATACGTCTCATAGGGTTTTGAGTTTTATGCTACTCGAGATAAGACATAAATTAGTGTGTGGTTTTAATACAAGTATGTTTTTGATGTTTGGTATAATGTTTTAAAGACACCGATAGCTTTCGATCGGTTTGTAGATGAGTTGTTGTAATGGTGAGTTGCTTATGACGTTTAGTATGCGGTTTAGTAGTCAAATGATCTTTGGGGCCCTTTTGGGGGCCCTAACGCCAACCCCACCTGCAAGCACGTAAACACTTTGAATCACGGACGAAGCTCTGGCACAGGCTTGCCTTTCGAGGATGAAAATTCACATGGCAGTTGGACTCATAAAAAAAAGTCAACTTATAAAAGTAGGAGCTGGTGAGTAGGCTACATTCTCCAAAGTTTGAAGTGACTGTGATTTGATTTAACGGTCGGAAAAAGACAAAAGACAAAGGGGCCCCGAAGGTCTAGGTAGGGGCCCCTACCACTAAAGTAAGGGAAGAAAGGGACACAGGCAACAGTCAGTGATAAACAAAAGAAAAATGAGTATAGAATTTAAATTTAAATCAACAAGTTAATACAAGTTTTCGCTGTCGCGATTCAGAAACTTTGTTCGTTACCCACTTTTCAATCTCCTTTCTCTTTCTGACTTGTTGTAGGTGTGTTTGTATGGTTGTGTCTCACACTACAGCGTCTGTTGCTAACCGTGATTGATTGCAGCGTACTGAGATGAATGTTCTTCCTGTAAGGCTTTCAATTAATTAATGACTTTTGTCGCAAAGTGATGAAGCTTTATATAGAGATAATTATTTTTGAAATGGAAGCCATATTGGTTCGCAAACAATGTTACAATACAAACTTAGTCCAGTATTCTTATTTTAGAATCACATGTTCTTTATACCTTATTCATACCTTATTATGAGTTACTGAGGTGTAACTTTTCCAACTATTTATTGCTTATACAAAACAAAGACAAAATTATGAAAATATAAAAAAATCTCAAAATATTGTGACACTGTTGTAGACCTCTGCTACGCCGTAGCACGTAGCACATTCGTAGCACACTGCGAATTTGTGCAGAGCCGTAGGTTATAATTACATAGGGTAAACGTACCTATCCTTGGCACCCCACCCATTATTAGCATAGCTACGCATAATTACAAATAAAAACAAGAAGTCACAGCCGTTAACTTTATATGCAATAAATAAATATTTTTCGATAGCCAATACTTTTTAATATTTGGTCTTACACATAGTTGGGTTTCTCTAAGCCAATAAGTATATGATCAAATGTATGAAATTGGACAAAACTGTAATTTTTATTTTTACAAGTAATAAAATATTTGTTTTCGACCAAAATAACGTGAAAAAATATTCCTCCTGTAACTTTTTACTATTCTCTTCTAACAAAGGCGTACAATTTCCATACACAACATTTATTTAACATAATGTCGCTTAAAGTGCCAATAAAATTGGGCGTTTTACCCTAGCTGTAATAAAAATAAACTGAAATTACTCACGAACTTATCAGGCTGTTTAAATTAAAAAGTTTAAAATTCAAAATGAAATATTTAAAGTTCAATTGATCGTTCCGTTTGAAGGCAACGTTGAACTCGCTGAATTTGTAATTGTAAAGTTGTGAAAGTAACTTTACTTTAAAATATGAGGGTAGAATTACCTGACGACCGAAAAACAACCCCAACTGAGTTGGAAAGTCTCGGAGGGGACAATTAAACGGTTTTTGACCAACCAGGGTAAACAAACCTCACCTGCGAGCCGGTTAACCAGGTAATTTAGGAATAAGTCTGTGGGGCTGATTTTTCTTTTGGGATTGGAATCCAACGATAGGCACCCCTCTAAAAATTACAACAAAAATCTATATATATAAAAGAAAGTCGTGTTAGTAACACTATTTATATCTCAAGAACGGCTGTACCGATTTGAGTGAAAATTGGTGGCGATGTAGCTTAGAACCAGAAGACGGGATATAGGATACTTTTCATCCCGTTCGACCTTTATTTTATCCCGGTAATAGATCCCTGTGGGTTTGTTCGCAATCGGTGCACTTTGAGTAGAATCGAAGATAAAGATCCACGCGGGCGGAGCCGCGGGTGGAAAGCTAGTAAGAGATATGTAAGACATACGTACATATACTCACGCCTGTAAATTCCCGAAATGGTAGGCAGAGGTGTAAAATGTAAATAGTACCAAATAAATCGCGAGCCTGGGGCTCGATTCTACTAAAGCAAAAAGTGCAAAAAGCGGCATTAAAGTTTAGACTTTATTTCTATACGCTAAGGTCCAAAATTAAATGACAAAAGTTTCATTACACTCTTTTATTCACTCTGCTAACAGTTATTTAATATTGAACTTTAAATGCATCGATTTAAAGTCTATAATGTATTGCCACTTTTTGCAATCTCTGTGGTTTGACAATAGTTTTGCTTTAGTAGAATCGAGACCCTGGTTAGCGAATTGGGGCGCCGCCGCCGGTTGAGGGACAAAACCGGTGACTACAAAATACTACGTATCTGTCTTAAGGTATGTCAAGTGTATTTCTATTGTATTATGTAAATAAAGATAAAGAAAACTCTTTGTATTAAATGTATATTACTTTGCCAAGAGCAAAACAACCAAAAATACCTGAGCTTCTAAAATTAATTACAAGTTTTTTGACGCACATTCTTGAACTTTTCAAGGCTTGAGTGAGTGTTGGTAACCTCGTTTGTAATGTTTTCCAATACTGTGGTTATAGCTCGGAGCCATCGCACAGAAAACATTATGAAATATATACAACATTTTATATAAGAAGTATTTCGCCTGCAGCTCTGTGCGTAGGAGTAGAGACATGCCGAACGGCTTCCCAAAGAATCTTGTTGCTTTTATGTTGTAATATAAGGATATATTTGTGATTAAGTTTATTATATATACATATAATCACACCTTTGTCCCCGAAGGGGTTAGGCAGAGGTGAATTAACACCCAAATTTCACTAATAATTATATTTGGTCCCATGTAATAGGGTGTGAGCCTATTGCCGAATTCCGGGTACTATAATAGACTCGAGCCATGCATCTGAGGCCGAGTCTGGGCTGTACCTGTCTGATGTTAAACTGCCCTATCCCTTAGTCGCCTTGTGCGACACCGCATGGGAAGAGAAGGGGTGGCCCGAATTCTACTCTGCCGGTAACCACGTGGATTGTTCATTATGAGTGTGTTTGATTTACAATGTACCTGTACTTGTAACCTAGCTGCCCTACCTGGCTTTGCTTGTGGTATATTTCGAAATCCCGTAGTAATCTCAAATATCCCTGCAATTTATTAATTTTACAATAAAATATGAAAATCTGTTGGCATTCGTTGACATTAATGATCACTGCTCCGCTCCCTTAAGTAGCAGCGTGATGATATATAAGCCTAAAACCTTCATTGATAAATGGGTTATTCAATACAAGGAGAATTTTCCAAGTGTCGAACCTGTAGTTCCTGAGATTGGCGCGTTCATCTAAACAAACAACCTCTGGAGCTTTTTATTATTCAGTATAGATATTATGAGTACACAGATGAAACATGTTACAATTTCTTTAAACATATTAAATTACAAATTCATAGAAGCACGCAATAGGCGCCCTTACCGCACCGGGCAATCTCTTCCAGGCAACCATGGGATGGAGTGAAAGTGTAATTTTTATTTTTTATTTTATTTTTGAGGTCCATACAAAGTCCAATATCAAAATAGATATTTATGCTTTTTTATGCTATATGGATAAATTCATAGTTAAACAGTATATACTTCGTAGGTAGTTTTGTGCAGGTGTTTATCAAAGTTCCATTATTATACAAAAAAATAGACATCGGTAATACTGGTCCTACCAAGATCCGTATACCAAGCCAAGATGTTAGTTTACCGTTTAATTCACTAGAAGGCGGGGAACTTGGTTATCTTCATTTATTTATTTATAATTACACTGAACTCCTCTTAAACTGCAAAACTGATTTTGATAAAATTACGTGTGTATTAAGCATTTTTACAACCTTATTACATTTCATAAGTCCCGGTGGAGTAGAATAGGGCCACCCCATCTTTTCCTGTGTGGGGGAGGGGGGGGGGGGGGTCATAGAAGGCGACTAATGGATAAGGCTGTTCTTCATCTGACAGTGAACCATACCCCATGACTAAAAGCCCGCTTGACGGCAATAATTGGTGAAATGAGGCTGTTGGCACACTTCTGCCTACTCCTTTGACGATTTACAGACGTGATATATGTGTGAAGTCCATATACAAAGCATATCTTGTCTAAAATAGATCACATAACTTACATAATTCAAGAATTTATACAGAACACGACACCCTTGCTATACATATATGTATATGTATAAATCTACGGCTAGAACGGAACGGTTGAAACTGTTGAAAGGAAATTGCTCCATACACAGTTTCGTTTAATATCCTATGGATTCAAAAGTTGTTAAGGGGAGTTAAACACTTTTTGTGACTCGAATACATAGGGAAAAAGAATCTTCTCGGGCGGGATAAGACGTATAAGATGGGAAATTTGAATCATATCGGGCGTGTCTCGGTAGCCGAATTGGTCAGGCATTCCCCCTGTAAGGGAAAGACTGCGGGTTCGAGTCCCGCCCGAGAAGATTCTTTTTCCCTATGTATTCGATTTGTATAGATAGCATACTTAATGCTGTAAAAATTCCTTCAACTTTTTGTGACGTAATATTTTTATACTTTATAGGCCAAAAACTCACGGAGTGTTTTTTAACCGCGTCCGCGACGGTTGCGGGTGATTCTCAGATTTTATGCGCCACGGTCCACGGCCCGCAGCGTGTTCCCTGCGAGAAAATCGGAGAATCGCCCGCAACCGCACACCGTGCGTTATGAAAGGAACTTCATCCCACACACTCTCAAGCTGTAGAATGAACTCCCTGCCGTTGTTTCACCAAGCGACTTCAATATAGGGTTCTTCAAAAAGCGTCGGTAGCTTAGTGGTTTAGAAGTCGACCTTACGATCAAGAGGTCCCGGGTTCAAATCCTGGCCATTACACTACCGATGTGAACTCACTCCTAGCACAAGCAATTTAGCTTAGTTGGAGGGGTTGGAGGAAATATTAGTAACTTCGGTTCTAATATTCTTTAAAAAAAAAGGCATTATAAGATTTATTCAGGGTAGCAGCACGAGTGTATCGCCCCTGGTATTGCACATATTCATAGGCCGTAGTAACCACTTTCCAACAGGTGGGCCGTGTGCTTGTCTGCCACCTAAGTGGTATAAAAAAAACACACCGGACGCGGGTAAAAACAGCTCCGTGAGTTCTTAGTATTATACAGGCTTTATTCACTTCTGTCAGCAGTACACAAGATTAGCCTGTATTTTTTAACGTGGTACCGAAAATGATAGACGGCAAAATGTTTAATATCACTTATCTTAATGGAAAGTGGTTACCGTGGCTTATAGACGTGTACAACACCAGGAAAGTCACACTCGTACTACCAACCATGTAAGAACAGAGAGTTTCTGTGCCATCAGTGCAGAAGACAAAGCAGGACAAGTTTTTAGTTTTTCCACTGACAGTGCAAAAACTCTCCAGTGAGCTCTGGCTACCCTACTCACCGCCGAGAACACAGCACGAGGTTATTATGGCCGCGGTATTCTGTAGGGTGGAGGTACTTCCCGAGTTAAACTGCTATATTCTGACGGTAATATCCTCATGTCCTGCCTCGGTTATGTGGGTGCTTTAGGCGTTAATTCACCTCTGCCCACTCTTTTGGGGATATAAAGGCGTGAATATCCATACTAATATTCTAAATGCGAAAGTAACTCTGTCTGTCTGGCTGTATGTTACGCTTTCACGCCTAAGCCACTGAACGGATTTTGATGAAATTTGTTATAGGGGTAGATTAGACCTTGAGAAGGACATAGGCTATGTTCGGTCGTGATAACTGACATGTACGCGGGTGCAGCCACGGGAAAAAGCTATAAGTATATAGATAACAAAAGAAAACTCGCAGGTAACGTTTCAAACATACCTATCTATTGACAATCTCTAAGCTGACGTGAATTAATGCGAGACGCGCCGCAAAAATCCTTTGAATATTTCTGTGCTTCTCGGCTTTTTCAAAGGACCCGTTTATATTGTGCCACACGTAACATGTATAGCTGTATTCACAAACGCATACCTAAAGAAAAATGTAAAAGTTTTTAAAATGGCCGCGCTCTTGGTGGGAAAATGAAACATAAAGGTTTATTTTAAAGCTTATTTCTCTAAATTCCAATTCAAATTTAAAGTATTTATTCAAAATTGTGTAGCACTACTACAGCTTTTTGACGTCAAAGGCTTATCTACTAGCTTTTGCCCGCAGCCTTCACGCGTGGATGTCACACGTCCGTGTCCTTTCTCAAAGTCTAATCTACCCCTTTAACTAATTCCAACAAACTCAGTTCAGTGGTTTGGACGTGAAAAACAGACAGACAGACAGGTTTTGAGATACGGTGGTGATACTTCTATTCTTTTTCCGTCATCACAAGGATATTTTTGATGACTTTCATCTTAATATAACTTCACCACGCCTAATTGCAAGCTAAAGGCTAAAGACTCACAGAAATGAGGAACCATTACTGATACCAATAATGCTGTAATGGTGGCCATCAGCCTAACGTCCGCTCAGACAGTTTATCACACATATATTTGAACACGCATTTTTATGGGCGTCCTTTGAAAACCCCGTGTGGGTGCTATTTGTGACGATCCATCAATCTTCCCATTGTGAACCTTGGTGTCGTCCATTCAATTTTTTAAACGTTTATGCACGCAAATAGTAATATCGTTTGACAGGCCAAAGAAAAGGGTGTATATGAGATTGACTTTCTACAGATAAAGTCTTTAACAAAACGTTACGAAATTTAAAAAACAGTAATTTTTCTGTAAACTGCTGTTGGCGTTTACACCTTTTTGGATTTAAACTGTTGATATCTGGTGCGAGGAAAATTCTCCAATGGTTTTATTTGAAGGGTGTCCAACGGGACCTTATTAAGACGTAGGGAGATTCCAGTGAAGCTTTGACTGTCAGCGGGCTGTACGTGTACACCTTATGACCTGCAAAACTTAGAACTATTCTACATCTTTATCTAAACGCATGGCAACCTCAGAATGCTGATAAATTCCCTGCGTATATTTTAAAATCACATATGACACACTATTATACAAGGTCATGTCAGTTTAATTTCGCCTTGCCTGATACAAATACTCGATTTGTCCTGAGTCCCATAGGCCATCATATTCGTATGTTTCACATAAACATCTAAAAATAACTTATCTTGTCTCAGCAGGCCGACCTTTCCGCATTGTGTCAAGAAAATGAGTGTGTTATGAGTTTATGTCAACAATATTACGTTATTTGGGGGAACATTCGAATATTCGCTTAGTGGGGGAACGTTGCTCCTGTGCCCCTGTATCAGCATCCTAGACATACTCATAATGTCAACTTGAGAATGGGAGGTTTAATTAATTATAATTATATTCATGGGGAAGTTATAATATATATTTGTTTGCTGTCATGTTTGTTGTTTAATGTGTGTAACTTGCCAGTATATAAAATGTGGATGTTTGTTACGATTTCACGTAGAAATGGCTAAACGAATTGGGACGAAATTTAGCTTAGAAGTAGATTATAGTCTGAAATAAAACATGAACAGTTAGTGGCTGGGACAGACTGGATACAGAAAGCGGAGGATCGGCAGGAAAGGCGCACATTGGGAGAAGCTTATGTCCAGCAGTGGACTGTCACTTCTGCCCCCCAAACAAGTGGGTTAAATGAGAATTGACACGTATTTGACGTTTATGACAGTCGTCAACGTATGTCAAGCCCATACATCCTATGCCGTATCATTAAGACTTGGAACTCCCTGCCAGCTCACGTGTTTCTTTCTTCCTTCAGTCCCAGGTCCTTTAAGCGGTGCGTGTAAAAGTATCTGATGATGCCGTCAAGCTGAGTGCCACCATTGTTATCATGGTATGTGTTTATAATGGTGACCCTCTTTCCGAGACTTTGCATTTCTACACAGCTTAATTGACATCTTGACAGATTGACGTCCTATATTAAAAAAACGAAACTATTCCATTATACTTCGAAACGTCGGTATCTTAGTGGTTAAGGAGTCGGCCTGTCGGGTTCGAATCCTGGTCATTACACTACCGACGTGAACCCACTCCTGTCACAAGCAATTAAGATTAGCTGGAGGGGTTAGAGCACATATTAGTAATTTCGGTTATAATATTCTTTATTAAAAAAAGATACAAACGTATTTTCTCTTGTCTAAAGGTGCTGTAATTCACTTTTCATCCTGCAGTACAAGGTTAAAAAGGCTTTAAATTGAACACATCCTATATCAAAACTCAGCAACTTTTCAAACACGCGGCTCCGAATCTGTTGTTACCGTCTGCTGCCTCGCTAAGGAGGTTTGCACTTCGGATAGCGCCACTAATCCCGCTAATCCCGGCTAAAAGCCCCAACAGAGCTCGCAATTAATAAAACTCCACCGCACCACGCTCTTAGGGATTAACATGTCGTGCACGTCCCGAGATTACAGCTACTTTTTGTTAAACATGTTATTGAATGAAGTTTTTAACGGCTATGCTAATTTTTTTGTTGGGAATTCTGACTTCTGATGTTAAGATGGAGCTGGATTAGAACATTTTAGATATACATACTAATATTATAAATGCGAAAGTAAGTCTGTCTGTATGTTTCGCTTCCTTCCTTCCTTCCGACATTGGGTAAAAGCTAGTATATTAGTTAAATTCCGAAACGAAAATGCAAACATAGGTACGATTCAGAAGGATTTGCATAATACATTGCGGCTTGTCAATGGTCCTTTTTATCCGTATCGAAGTTTGACAAGTAATGTATGAGCTGTATCTGCTGCAGCTCGGTCGGTCAGATTCATACCTTAATGATTGCATGTTTGACAAATGCACGGAGGACAGAATTATTGTAAAAATAAATTCTGTAATTTTACTTTCCCAGATTAACTATTTTACAAAGGTGAACCACTGGATGTCAGATGTTCGGTATTATGAGTGACCGTGGTAGTTTTAAATCGAACCTTTATATCTAGATATCCACAGGACAATTAGTCAAACTCACCAGCTAATCCATGTGCTTGGTAAACAACATACGAGGCCTAGACGCAGGTTTTCCTCTAGGGTTCGAAGGACAGACGGCAGTCTCTCCCAGAAAGGCTGATATACTAATATAATGAACGGATCTCCGCTCCGGCTTCAAACATACAAACACTACTAACAAATCGCTATTATGATGATGGGTAAACAAAAAATGGCTCCATATCACTACATAGTATAAAGCAAATTCACTTTCCACGTCTGTCCGTCACTATGTATGCTTATATCTTCAAAACTACGATACAGATTTTGATGCGGTTTCCACACCCAGCTTCTCCCAATGTTGAACAAATGTGGCTGAGACTTACCAGAAATGGACAGACGATTATTATTGGCACTGCATACAAACCGCCACATCACAATGTAAACATATTCTTGGATGCACTAACCAGCTCAATCTCCTCCTTCTCTGGGGCTGACAAAATTATACTTTTGAGTGACTTCAATATAGACCAACTGGAACAGACAGATTACAAATGGAAATTATTTAGATCTTTCCTCGTTAGTACCAGCTTGGTCAACTATGTGACAGTACCTACTCATTTTACAGACCACAGTGCGACAGCGATCGATCTGCTTTGCACGGATGCTAGGGCGAGCAATGTTGCGGTGTTGCACATTCCTGAACTGGGCAGACACGCCATTGTCTCTGCTGAGATAGACTTTAGAGTTGAGAGGCCTAAACCCCAGTGGATGATATATAGGCCCATTCAGGACATACTGCTAGACAAATTCGAACAGGACCTGAATGCAATTGACTGGCAATCGGTCATAAGTTTGGACCATATAGATTGCATGGTTGAAACTTTTAGTCGCCTTATCATCTCATTATTTGACCTACATGCTCCGATTAAGAGAACCTTAGTAAAACATAAGAGCCACCCATGGATCACCAGCACAGTGAGAGATATGATGCGGCTTAGAGACAAACAACATAAAAAGGCAAAAGTGACCGGTCAGGAGGGGCATCGCAAATTGTATCAGGACCTCAGAGGCGTGGTGAGAGCTGCCATGGTGAACGAGAAGCGGGCTTACTTTGCTACACATATCAACAGCAATATAAATCACCCAAAGAAATTGTGGAGTCATCTCAAATCCAGCATCCTTACCAACAACAGAAATGAGTGTGATTTGTCGGCCCTATGTGGCAGTCCAGACAGTCTAAACCAACACTTTCTGAATATACCAGGTGAAAATAATGTGAGCATATCGGATCTCACATTTTTTGAGTTCAGTCGCTTTGGCCATGGCAGCTTCCAGATGAGGACGGTGGATGAGGAGGATGTTTTAAAAATAATTAAAGATCTAAAATCTAATGCAATGGGTGCTGACGACATATCCTTGGATATGTTGCGGATGACTCTTCCCCAGACCATTACAGTTATAACTCACATCATCAACACGTCCATTGTCACGTCAACCTTTCCCAGCGCATGGAGGACGGCAAAGGTTAAGCCTATTCCCAAACTTCCCAACCCCACTAGCCCGAAAGACCTCCGGCCGATCAGCCTGCTACCATGCCTCTCTAAAGTCTTAGAAAGAGTTATCAGCAACCAACTCACGGCCTACCTGGAGAACTCCAACATACTGCCATTGATGCAGTCTGGTCTTAGGAGGGGGCACAACACCACAACAGCTCTGCTGGATGTGGTGGACAATGTACTTCAGGCCCGGGACCAAGGCATGAGCACCGTGCTTGCCCTGCTTGATTTCTCCCGTGCATTTGACGGTCTGAATATATCGCTACTCTTGTCAAAGCTGGCATACTATGGGTGCAGCGCAGAGGTGGTCAAATGGTTCCATAGTTACCTCAGCAGAAGGTATCAATTTGTACAGGTGAAGGATAGTCAAACGGGATACATGATGGACTCCTCGCACCGCCAGGTCACTCGGGGCGTTCCGCAAGGCTCTATTCTGGGGCCTTTGCTCTTCATCCTGTACAGTGCTGACATCACGAGCACAATCACCAACTGCAGGTTCCACCTCTATGCTGATGATCTGCAGATGTATCTGTCTTTTCCGCCATCCAAATGCCAGGAATCTGTAAATAAAATCAATAGAGACTTAAGTAACATAGCCAAGTGGTCCCAGAAAAACTGTTTGTCTCTGAACCCAGACAAATCAAAATTTATGGTCCTGGGCACTAGACAGCAGGTAGAGAAAACATCTCAACAGCAACTAAATATTAATATTAATGGCTGTCTTGTTACACGGGTGAATGAAGCACGAAATAACTGAATTATGCTGTCTGCGTATATGGGAACTGTGTCCTAAGTAGAACTGAGCGACTTGTCCAGCGTGTTCAGAATGCCTGTGCACGATTCTGTTTCTGGATCCCCCCACGCACACATGTAACACCTTTTCTAAACATGGAAAACATTATGAAAATGGAAGAACGCCGAGAGTTACACCTCGCCACTTTGCTGTTTGGGGTGGTACAGAGACAGAGACCAAGATATTTGTACGATAGGTTGTCATGGGCGAAAGACTACAACAGACATGGGACAAGGGCGTCAGCTTACCTTATGATTACACCGAGCCACAAGACCACTGCATACCGGGGCAGTTTTAAATTCGCAGCAAGCCGAATTTGGAACGACCTGCCACCGCCAATCCGCGCTCTGAAAACCATTACTTCATTTAAAAATAGTTATCGAGTTCACCTATTGAAAAAGCAACAAAAGAAAGGATAAACTCACACTGGGAATGCACGCTAGTGAACATAGTGACGATTGGCGAGGGAGTAGTTCGGCTACTGTGGATAACGTCATCCCAAAGATGAGGTGACGTCTCGGTCCCGGATCGTCCTATTATTACTGCGCGTCCGCGTTTTAGCCTCCTACATTATTACTCCCTATATGTTCTATAACCTATAACACACACTTCACATTATGATCACCCCCATATAACGGGTCTTATAACACGAGCTGCACTTATATTCACACTGTATTTCGTTCCTCACTCGCCATCACTCAGGCAGTAGCACTAACACGAACGAACTGCACGCATTGCTGTGGTTAGTCCAGCTAATAAACAACAAATAACTCTAATTACGTAACAGTCATGAGATCACATCTACTTGTCAACTCGTAATGTAATAATATGTCTGACGCGAGCTAGGTACGTTATGCAGTGTGCGGGCGGTGACAGCGTCGTCAGTGGGCATATATGCGCGGGAGATAATTATGTGTAACTTTAAATAAAAACAAAGTTCAACCTACTACTAACTTCGTATAGTAATATCGTAAAATACCATTCTTGGCCTGACTTTGCCCTGACGGTGCTGTTGAGTTTTTTTTTTTTTTTTTTTTACTATAAACTTATAAAATGGACAAGAACTAAATAATAAACAAATGTAAATATTTTGTACCTACCCACCTGTGTACCAATCAACAGCGAAAGCGACGTAAACGTGGGTAGTAAGTCCTTTACGCTGCTTGATCCTATATTGTCGAGTCAATTTTAAGGAAAATTCCATCTTGATGATGGACGTAGGCAAATGATTGTTACACGGGTGATTTGGTTGCAGTGGTTTTGTTTTTGCGAGCGCATTCAAATTGTTAGACGCTCGTTGCGCTTGCTTCCTACTGGACTCTGTATAAAAATGCGCAGGTAATTAATTAAAAAATGTACTGTACCTATAAAATGGTGCGTGGCGTCAGCGCTACCTAGTGGCCCCATCTGAAAACCAGCGCTGTGCATACTCAACGAAGGGTTTGCACAGCATTCAATGCTGAGATGGGGCCCTATTTGGGTTCGCACAGTGTGGAGTGTTGCATCCGTAAATTATTTAATGTTATATACCTACGAATTATAATTTCAATACTTACTATAATACTACCTATTTGTATGATACACGCTGTGTGGTACTTACATAAAATATTTTTCTTTCTTTCTTTCTTTCTAATAGATAGAGTAATTCAAGAAAAAGGTTTATATGCATAATACATGCTTAATATAGTAAAGGATGCGGCGGGAACGGGATCGGACGCCACGCGGACGAAAAAAAATTGGCGGTACAAAGTCCGCTGGGTCAGCTAGTGAGTTTATTTTATATAACACATTATAGAAATACAAATAAACAACTAACTGTCGTATCTGTTATTACACCCTCGTTATGATATGCAGAGACAACTGGGTCAATGTGTCACTATCTCCGTCCCATATCAACCCGCGTACACAATTTCAAAACGAAATAATATACACCATAGGTCCATGTATACACCTAAACAACTTTGAATACCTATAGTACCTACAACGTTTGGGGATTGTCAATAGTTATTACTCAAATGGGCTCCAAATAGGAAACTATGAATGGAACCGGGATTCCAGATGGTGATATATAAGATAGCATGATGACCTTTGATAAAATTAACGCGAATGATCACTCAATTAATCAAATAATTCGCCATACAATCTGTTAAGTAATGGTTTTATTTTAATGACTACCCTTGTTATATAGGCATATATTACAATAGTGCAATAAATATGATACAATATTGTTTGAATGAATTTTTTATAGCATTTATTATGCTAACTTTTATTGTTTGTGTATATAATTGTGTATTAAATATTGTTTGTTACACATCATAAGAATCAATTTACGAAAGTAAAATCACCTTATAGAAAAACGGCAGTACGATTGAAACGGAGAGTTGCGATTTCTTCCAGACAACCAGCATTTTCCTTATTCAATTGGGGTCCACTTTCAGTCTAAATAAGAAATTGTAGAAATTAGATATTTTACATGAAGCGATTGCCATCAAATATCCACAATCCACCGGCGATATCAAAGTTGTTGTTAGTTATATACTTAGATTATTAATATGTC
Source organism: Eilema sororculum (assembly GCA_914829495.1). Taxonomy (NCBI): domain Eukaryota; kingdom Metazoa; phylum Arthropoda; class Insecta; order Lepidoptera; family Erebidae; genus Eilema; species Eilema sororculum. Next base: position 4,240,776 of record OU618545.1, on the reverse strand, counting down.
GTTAGATACTACGTTTATTATAATAACGTATTTTATTCTATCAAGACAAGCAGTAAATGTCAGCGAAAAATAGCGACATAGCATAAAAATTGTAACCCCTCTCTTGACACTCCATACAGGGGCCCTCTAAAATTCATCCAATGAAAAAACTTGAGCCCGGAATCGATTTACAGTTGTTATTCCATTTCTGAAAATTGGCGTATCGTTTACGTGCAAATCATTAATTCTTTTCACAAAAACGGGAAACACTGGCGGAGTGCTGAATCTCATTAAAATTTATTTCTATTTTTGTACCTATTCGCTGTTTTTTAATACGGCGCCATCTTGTCAGTGAAATAATATTAAATAATTTACGGTTGTTTTCGTAAATTTAAGTAAGTAAGATGTCAGCAGCTAGCATTGAACTGGAATCTGCTACAAACAATAGCTATTTTTTTTATATTATTTTAATCTTTCAGAAAAACTTACAGCTACAATACAGAGTAGAAACAAATTGTAAAAAAAATGGCCAATTATAAGTTTTCACATATAGTAGTAATGATGATGTTAGTAAAAAAAGTAAATAATACTTTGGAAAATAAGTAATACATCTGTCAATAATAATTTTCTTTAATAAAATATGGTCAGTGTTTTTCCACACTATGGATGTAGTGAAGATTCTAATGGTATGGGTAACTTCCAAATCTGTTCAGGCTTTTAAAAGTTCCTGACCATTACACTACCGACGTGAACCCACTCCTAAAACAAGCAATTTAGCTTAGCTGGAGGGGTTAGAGGGAATATTAGTAACTACGGTTCTAATATTCTTTAAAAAAAACACTTTATTGGGCAGTCTTGTACTTAGTTGGCCAGCTTTATCACTACCAATAGCTGCAATAAAGTAGATCTTGATAAATTTTAAAGATTTTACAAAGAAATAATCATGTACCTATTTTGGTACCTAACTTCAAGACTTCCTGTTCATAACAGAAATATACAAAATATCAGAAATTTTAGTATTCATTTAGTAATAGGTAACGCCAAAAAACATTTCAGCTTAAACCCTCCAAAGTTCCTATTATAACTTTCTCATCACAAAATCAGCGAGTGTTAATCCGGGATCCATTAAAAGTGTGTTGTGGAAGGTGTTTTTCCTCATCTAAGGTGGTCTGGGGCGATCGGAGGCAGATGCTTGCATGTGATTGAGGTCCGCGCCTCCCGCCCTCCGAGTGTCGCCTCCACGCGTCAGTGCGCGTCTGAACTCCGTGGACTACACACCCGCGACATAAAAACCGCGAAAATAAAAAAAAACGCGCGTTCCAAAATCAAATTTAGTAATTTAAAAAATAAATACCAGTGATCATAGTGCTGTTACATTAGTCATAGAATCTTTTAAGAGTTTTAAAAAAAAGTTGTAGTGTTGTATAGTGTTTACATAGCTGTTGAAAAAAGTTTAAAAATTTATTCGAATATATTTTTAGGTGTTTGAATTTTTGAAGGTTATTATCGCCTGATTTTATTTATTTTCCGAATTATTAAAGAGTTACTGGCTACTGATACGTTTACGCGTTAGTTAATATCACTATTCCCGTTTTTACTTGTTGTTTTCACGCAGGAAAAAGGCGTCCCATACAAAAAAGTGTAAGAAATACTCACCATGTACCTACCTAGAATTACATGAAGTAATAGTAGTACAGTCGCCTCCGTAAAAGCCAAGATAAGGTTATTCGAAAGTTCTAATGGAACTCGGATTCCAAAGTGCAACCTTTGGATGTAGACGGGGTGATGATTGTGGTGAAAAACTTATATGTAGGTCATCAATCAGCCTAATAATAGTACGAGTATATGTATTCCCTCTATGTGCACTTTGGGAGACTCTTAATTTAATAAATGGAACGTGCCTATGTCATAGAACGTGACAGGTACAGCAATAATTATGGAACACGTGATAGTATAATATTCAGTATAATATCATCATTATGTTTATAAAGTACGGTTTGTTACATTCTGAACGACTTAAATCAGATTTAGTTAAAATGTAATTCTTCTCTGACAGTGATTTATATAAAGTCTACTGTATTTGGTAAAGAATTGACTTTGGTACCAGACAGAAACCTATATAAATGATTAAACCTACTCTAGGTACGCCTTTAGGTTGGCAGAATCATCGTTACCCATATAACCGAGGCAAGGCGCCATTTCAATAAAAAAGAGCTTTTCTGTTTAGAAAAAAATGTGCGCGAGAAACGAGGTCCTAGCGCGTGCAAGTTCAAATTAAAAATTATTTCTTATCAAACATAATTTCTGTCGAAATTTTAATTATAATAAAATACATATAGACAATTAATGAAATGTCAAAAGTAAATTATGAAATGTATACCTACCTACAATGGATTTGATTGATGATTGATGGATTTGAGCTACTCTGCCGCCGCTGCAAAACTACGCAAATAGAGTACATTTTGTGACGTCACTGCCAACATTATATGCCGGTACCGATATATTTTCTTTGATAAATCCATGCACATCATTATAATAAAACAACAGACAAAGTTATTTTACTTCTATAAAAATAACTCGCCAAAGCAAATGGTAACTGTCAGTCCGGAAATTTTGGTGAATAAAGGCGGGGGTGAAAGAATGACAGTGGGGCTGAGGTACAAGGCTTTGATTGAGTATTATGCTTGTTTAGATGTTGTGTTAACAAACATGGCGTAGTACATGACCAAATTTTGCCTTACGAGACCGTTAAACATGGTAATGGTCAGAGAAATGACACGGGTCACCGGTGAGTCTACGATTTACGGTATTATTCTATCGATGGTCTATCTAGACGGGACACGACTCTATAATATGTTATCTCTAGAATATGTTATCTACTGTCCTTACAGTTGTGCTAGGTTTATTTTTTATGTTGAGCCCATCAATCCGCGCTTGGTGGTAAGAAGCTAGTGTGAAGTTCAGTTGATACGGATCACCATTTCAGGTGCTAACAATTACAAAATGGCGGTCTCTACCTTGACAGTTTTGACAGATGCTTATTCGCGCTCAGTTTAAAGAATCTGGGATTTTTAGAATATGGATACATGTATGCGGGTTGAATATTCCACTTATTTACCGTGCAACAGAGAATTTTTACAATTGAATTGTCTTCGAGAAGAAATATCTTTATTCCTACATATTCTAATTTTAAACTACGGAGGAGTTTAAAATTAGTTTTTTTAATACATATTATGACCATTCTAAATTTGAAGTACGAGGGTGAATCTCCTGTGTGTGGTGAGTAGCAGTGACAGTAGGTACTAAGTAGCGATAGGTATCATCAAACAACTCTTCAGAACACAAGTCTTTATGAAATCGGTAACACATATGGGGATGCGAAATCTCTCTTAAAGCTAAGAGGTACAATACTACTTGTGAGTTCCTCGACAATTCACAAAGCCCGTCTTTGTACTGAGTCTTAGGCTTATAAATTTCTATCTATAGATTGTAAAGGTTAGAGAATTCTATATCTATCGACAAAAATTTAGTTCGAGTTGACTAATGCTTTTCTAGCTTGCGCCTGTTTTTATATTTTTGGTCTGTGGTATGGATGATATTATAGCTGTAGCAGGCAAGGGGAGCCATGGCACAAAACCGAGCTGACTGGTAAAGGCAAACGGCCTGCTCCAATATTTGCAATTCGGTTTTTAAGTATCTCATTACATTTTTTTAGTTGAACTGTAATGCGATTCGTCCTATTGGGGCGAAACGTAATGGGACGAAACACGGAACTTGTCATTTATAGATAAACCTAAAACAGGTTTGATCTAAAAAATATTTAGTCATTATCATCCCTTAGGGGGTATATAAGCTGAGTATATAGTACTAATAACTCGCGATAGAATCCGTTAAAAATTGTTTCATTTCAACAAGAGCTGCTATCTCCCAAAAGACGGTTCATCTCCTAAGGCCTAGATATTCTAATTTTCCCCACCGCCGATCTTCGAGCACATCTTAAATCACAGTGTCAACCCTTCTCACGGTTCACCCTCACCAGGGGATGAGTGATGCTGGAATATTAACTAAATCCACTTCTTTCCCCAAAAGGGACAATTAACATGAGAGGGTGGTCTATCTCGTGAATGGTACAAAGTGCAAAGAGCGGGAAGTAATGGCCCTTTTTATTTCAACATGTTACTGATTCGATTTAGCTCGTTCGGAAATTAGGTAAATAACGTTTTATTAGGTCGTAAAGGGATAACTTTGACCTTTTAAAAATCGTGTTCATCATTTTCTTTCGACAGCCTGCTTTAAAAAAGAACATGGTAGGTACCATCTAAGATCTTATGTTTTAGACGTTGTAGATTTTATTCTAGATAAATAACTAATAAACAAAAATTTAAATTCAAGAAAAGTATTTTCAATGATAATTCGATTTGGGCCTCTAAGATCTTAGTGAGAAGTAGTGAGACTACATTAAAACAATTTGTTATTTATTTCGTAGAAAAATTATTGAGTTTATTTATTACTAAAAAAATAAATATTATTGTTACCATCAAGTAAGTAAAATTTTCTCAACAATTGTAAAATAATGGTTGCCTATGAAACAATGACCAAAAATTTACAAACCTTGCACTAATTGAACATTATTATTTACTTTTCTTGAATATAATAGGCAAAGATTATGAAACTCTAATTACAATCAATTTGTAAGACATTTTCTACTAAAATAGGGTTTTATTACAAGATGAATATTTAATTACTTGTGAACATCTGGCGGGTCTCATAATAAACGTATCTTGTACAAGCAATATTGGGGTTCGTGGGTGGTAAGTGTTTTTACACCGGTGGGTAATAATTATTCTACATCTATTTGATTTATTATACTGTAGATAATTGAGTACTTTCTTATAGTTAAAGAGATATTCTTTATTAAATACAGAATAGTAAAGGTGCTGTTGAAATTAGGAGAGGCCTATGTAGAGCAGTGAACTGCGACACGTGTCCATTGAGGTTGTCTGGAAGAAATCGCACCTAGCGATAAGACCGCCATTTGTACTGTCACTTTTACATTGTTATTTTCTGTACTTTTTTTCACATGGTGTACAATAAAGTATATTGTATTGTATTGTATATTCTAATTGATTGATTGATATAAATTGTCTTGTTGGTTCCCGGTGGAGTAGATTAGGACCACCCTAACTCTTCCTGTGGGTGTCGTAAAAGGCGACTAAGGGATAGGGCTGTTCTCTATCTGACAATAAACATACAGCCCAAGACAAAGGGCCAGCTAGACGGCAATAGGCTCTCCGCCTATTACGTCGTGTAACCGAAAATCATAATTGGCAAAACATGGGTGCTAATACGCCTCTGCCTACCCCTTCGGGGATTTAAAGACGTGAGTGTATTATTTGTGTTGGGATGTATGTTTACTGTCAGATGAAGAGCAGCAGCAAGGAAAAGAGGGGGTGGTCCTCAATTTAGTTACTTTTTACGTCAAAGTGATAAGTTATAACTTGTATGCAAAAAGATTTAGTGACTTCTTAAAATTTAATAGTCAAATCAGTTACTATTGTAGGTTGGGTGGATGATTAAAAATAAATAAATACTATAAAATAAGAACCGACGCAATTTTTACAGCTCTTTCACTCCTCTTAATTTAATAGGCTCGGTTAGATAATTTATTTGAACTATAGGATAATAACCAATTACACGATGCCTACTAACCCTATACCAAATTTCATCCAGATCCGTTCAGCCGTTTGAATATGATTGAGTAAGAAACATCCTAATGTCATAAATTTCACATTTCTAATACACTGACGGACTCATAAACTGCATCAAAGTAATAGACGACTTTGAAATAAATATTTTAACCAAGTATGCATACCTTCTATACAGATTTAAATTGAAACCTCTAGATTGGTTCGTGAACTTTAAAACAGCGTAGGGTCATATCTTTAAGTTTAAGTTTATGTACTGGAAAGGACCTTAAGACTTTTTTTGAAGAAAAAACAGAAATTTAAGAAAAATTGGTTCAATTAAAAAATTGGTTTTAACAATAGACACAAACTTTATGCAAGGGTTTATTTGTGTTTTAATAAGGTGTATTACCCCCACGTGCCCTTATTACGGATTCTAATCGGTTCCGCATAGATTTTATAAGGGTTTTTAAAAGATCTTGCGGAATATTGTCCCATTCTTCTGAAAGTGCTGTTCTTAGTGCTGCCACTGTCGTGGGCGAAGGGTTTCTCGCATATACAGCTCTTTTTAAATTGTCCCAAACATGCTCGATGGGATTAAGATCCGGGCTGCGTGCTGGCCAATTCATTGTACGTATCCCAACCTCTTCGCAATAATGTTGAACTTGTGCAGCTGCATGCGGCCGGGCATTATCCTGCATTAAAGTAAAATTTTCGCCTATGAATCCCATGTAAGGCAGCACGTGATCTTCTAATATCTCTGTTATGTAGCGATGTGCTGTCAAACCCCCTCTATTACCGTTTTGACGGACCATGTCTATGAACACAAGTTCTGTTCGCCCGTTCATCGATATGCCACCCCAGACCATACATGAACCGCCTCCAAAAGGAACACGCTCCTCAATGCAACTTTGAGCATATCGCTCCCCACGTCGACGATAGACTCTTCTGCGACCATCTGCACCATATAAACATGTCCTACACTCGTCCGTGAACAATACAGAGGCCCACTGCTCTTCTGTCCAATTCAGGTGATGACGCGCAAATCTTAAGCGAGCTTGTCTGTGAGCTGTAGACAACTTTGGACCATTTGCTGGTCTAAAAGGGGTGATATCCGCTTCCTTTAACCTTCTTCTTATTGTTCGTGCACACACGTTTACTCCACGCACTTCATTAAGCTCGGTTTTGATGTTAACTGACATGAGGAAACGATTTCGCAGGGAAGTTATAACAATAAATCGGTCATCACGACCTGTGGTTGCTCGAGTTCTGCCTGTACCACGTCTCCTCCTGTAAGAACCTGTCTCTACAAACCTTCTGTATATTCTAGAAACCGTAGACTGGTTTAAATTTAAATTTCTACCAATCGTTCGTTGATCCAAGCCCTCCCGCACCAATGCTACAATTTGTGCCGCTTGTTCGGACGAAGTATCCATATTATGGTTCAAAAACTCTCGATGTGTTAAAAAACTAACCCAACAATTATGCTGGTAACAATAATTCAATTGACAAAACAAAAAAAAATCAATGAGAATCAATTTAAAACTTTGCTATAAATAACACGCAAATCTGATACTACAAGTAAATTTTCTTTTCCCGGCTATATTCATTTGTTTTACTGCAGTTCTATTTTTAAATTTAATTTTTTTTTTAAGATTAAGAGCCAGTCTTTCCATATTTATATAATTTAATCTAAAAAGTTTGCATACTTATTATAAAAAATCCTTTTAGAGTAAACCTGAACTTTGATGCAGTTTATGAGTCCGTCAGTGTATTAGTAGCAAGTGAGATAAGACTTATAAAGTAGAAGTTATTGCATGTACCATATTTATTAAAGTCGTGTGGTCGTGGCGCGATGAGTCAGCGAATAAATATCTTGAGTGCAATATTGCAAGTTTAGCAAGCAAGATTGCATTGCTAGGAATGAATGATGAAACTTAGAAACTTGGTCATCCATTTATTGTCCCATAATAGTAAAATAGTTTCATAGGAAACTTATATCATCCCACGCTACTCCTATTGGTTTCAAAATAGTAATCAACTAAGCTTTTTTTTTAATTGTTTATTTCCCGCCTCTGTCAGTGTCGTGTCAACACGAATACTGACTGACTATAATCATTTTCGTCCTTTTTGGCTTTTTTCGTTTATGAAAACTATGATGTACAGTATCTTCAGAAATATCTTCACTTCAAAATATCAAAATGTTCTTAAAAATAAGGTATTAAGAGCAAGTCAAAGTGTTTCATTGATTTAAATTGTATTATTGTCCGAACTAAAGGTGTGTAATTAATTATTTCGTACACACAAGAACAAACACACAGAAATACATAGGTGGAAACAGTTGTACAGAGGCTCTGCTTATTTCTAATAGATATCTCTTCCAGCAGACCCGCGAGAGGAGAGAGTCAGAAGTAGAGAACTTAGCGAAAAGTGTGTAGGGAAGACGAAAGACAAATAATAAGTGTGTACCAAATATCAGAATACTTTGTCCGTAGGAAGGGGGAAAACCAAGGAATTAAGATCATTTTGAGCACTTTGTTCATAAAGATGCTGACTGTACTTTTGGTATAGATATTAGATTTCTTAAACGAATGAGTTTGCCCACTAAGAAGTTAATGTTACAACAAGTTTCTTTTGCAAGTTAATTATGTAATCAAAAAAAAAAAAACAAACAGTGATTTTATAATCTGCACAAAGCCATGAACAATGAAGAGAAATTGTACTTTAATTTTGCCCGCGTAAATAATTATCATTCTAAAAAAGTAAGCAAATGCGTCAAAGAATTAACTTTACATGAAAGAGTTCTGAAAACGGGAGAAAAAGGACTTTACCTAATGCGTTCGTTGATATTTCTGTTCTTTTTTTATGAATTTTAATTAAGTCTGTTTACTCTTTTGGAACATTATTTAATAAGGACAGTGTTGGCATTAATAGTACAATTTAAAAATGCAAAGGTTCTTGTTTAAACTGAGCATTGGCTGATTTATTACAATACTTCTGTGGAAAACGGGAAAGGCTTCAGAGCTCTGAATCTTGATTTATAACTAGGTCTGAGGACAATCTTAAGCTGAACGTTTTTCTGAAATACAGGCTTAATAGGCGACTCAATAACACAGAGCAGTCGTATCAGACAACCAACTTATTGGTGTATATTAAGGGGCCAGATCGTGAAAATCACCGAAAAGAGTGTTACGATCTTTCATATTTAACCCATTTAGATATGATTGATATCAATGATAATTTGTATATAATAATAATAATAATAAAGAACTCTTTATTGTTCACCAATTCAATATACAACAAATAGATTTTGTTTAGGTACAGGTTATGTGGTAGACAATTGGCGGCCTTATCGCACTGAGGCAATCTCTTACAGGCAACCATAGGATGGAGAAGGATACATATGAAGAGATTTGGGGCAGTTGGTGTACATAGATATTAAATATTATAGTGTAGATGATTAGATAAATGTGATGAGTACCTAGAGAAAGATATATTACATAATAAAACATACATACATACATACTAATAATATTTCGGTAGAATTTGTTTATAATGAACAGTAAATAGTAGACTTAAATATTATTATTCACATACTATGGGACACAGTAGATTTGGTTTGGATTTTGGTTTGGTAAGACAGAGAGGAAGGGTAAAATAAGTATAATGTTAAAATGAACACTATTCCTCCTGCAAATAGTGAGCCGTAACAAATTTTTTGAAAACTGGCAGTGATTGTGCACGTCTTATAGTGATAGGTAAGGCATTCCACAATCGGACCGCTTGAACGGTGAACGATTTATCCATGAACATTGTGGAGTGTCTAGGCATTTTCAGTTTCAAATTCACTGACGATCTCAAGGTCCTTGAGTGAGTGTCGCAGAGAAAGTTAAAGCGTTCTTTTAAGTATATTGGAGTGAGAGGATGAAACAGAATGTTATAGAGAAGGGAAAGAATATGAACATTTCGGCGAAGGCGTATAGGTAACCACTTGAGTTTTGCACGATATTCGGAGATGTGGTCATATTTGCGAAGCCCAAATATGAACCGTATACTGAGGTTCTGATACGGGGCCCTACGGGGTCAAGGATGAAGAAAACGATTGGTACGAGATCTACAACCTTAATCCGTAGGTCCTGCTATACAATAATAAAAATACTCTAATTTAAGGTCGAGTGTCGGTTCGGGTACGCGTACACGTCACTATAAACGGTTGGCTGAGTAATGTACTCAACTTGGGGTTCCGGGCTGGCCCCGTGCGAGTGTGACGTTGTCTTCCCCTCAAGGTCACCAGGCTTCGCAGCTGCAAGTTCGATCCGCGGGGTCGTCGCCAAGGCCGTCTTCCAGACGGTACGGAGCGGGCAGGCAACCTCAGCTGGTTCGGAGGCGGGCTGGTACGGTGCGGTGAAACTATTCCAGCCGGTATACAGTTGGACACCGGTATTCCAGCCGGTACCAAGTTCTGGGGAGACAACCACACGATTAGGCACTGGTGCGTGAATCCAATGCACAGCGCCGGGCCCCAACGTATAATTTACTACATGGGCCCTAAGGTCGGCGGCGCTGTACAATGGTAGGTACACATAACACAAATTACACAATAAACAAAGAAATAAAACTGGATTGTTCCGGAATTAATAATCGTAAGTACGTCTGTAACCCCGTTAACCACGGTTCAACCAACCATAAATAAATGGTTCAGTAATAATTAAACTATAATACATATATATGCTGAACCGTGGATTTAAAACGAGATTAAAATTCGACAATTTACATATTTTAAAAATGTGGGTATCCATAGAAAATTATGGCGAGATATCACCGTGTTGATTTTTCTCTTAGAATATGAACAATCAAACATTACAACTAATTGAATAGTTCTTAAGCAATTACTATATTCGGCTGTCTGTCGACATGTATACTCGCGACATATATTATGGACACACTTCATACAATAACTTTCTTACAACATTTTAACGATTACGATGTTAATCACAGTTTACTTTAAATTTAATTTAATTACATTTACACGAAGGATGAACTACAGCTAGGTAACTACCGAACTCCCGACCGCAGGTAGGCAGGTACTAAAAATGAGCTATCATCACGCTTAGCTCCTAGGGGCTAAGCAGGAATGTTACACGCGAATGAAGATGTTATTTTACTTTATTATTTACGTGACTATCGTTTAATACTCGCGCACTGTTTATCAAGGACACTAGACTTACCCCTTATGTTGGGAACTGCTATTATATTAACTAGCCTTTATGTTAGGCTAGTAGACTACACTGTAGTACAATAGTACACTAGTAACTGGCAGAATCTAGACTATGTGTTATCTAGGTTTTAAGTTCACGTTCAGATTATCACGTACCGCCGTGAAGTCTCGCGATAGAATGAGGTCTGCCGTCTGCCTCGGCGCGAGCGCGGGGCGTGTTTTTTTTCCTAGTTGTCGGTTAGTGTTGGGCCCATCAGCCGATTCTCCGTTTGACGGAATGCGCTGATTGGTTATCAATGCGTGTGACTCATTTTATATGCGCGTTAGCACGATGCATTACCTTAAAAGGTAATGACCGCGTTCACCACCCAGTGATGGGGGTACGCGCCGCAAACGCGAGCTACCGGTATTTACCGTTTATTACTGCTATGTTCAAATGTTTTCATTTTTTATTACCGGAACCAGTGTTCACGTAACAATACCCGACGAACTGGGAGAAGGATTTTTACTGGGGGAACAGTGAAAATCCGCCTGAAACAAACCCTCTGGAACGAGGTCATTGGCTTCAATGCAAGCAAAACCCTTTCATACAACCATACAGAAACACAGACACACCACCTAACATACACCTATCACACCAAGTCTTCCTCCCGCGGAGGTAGGAAGACGAACCACACATACCTTGTCCGGCCCTATCCAACCTGATGGGACGTACCACTTGCGATTGAGGTGTTAAGTTTGGCGCCAGCTTTCCTCGACGGTACATTGCAAACCACTTGAAGCTAACCTACCGGCAACAGAGTCACTAACCGCTCTGACGTGCTATAGAACCCAGGGAGAACATAAGTCTCCCTCAGATAAAAAAAGACTTCACACTAAGGAAGCTTTTATACACAGTGAAGGCTTATTTTTAACCCAGCGGTTACCTCAAGCCTAGGTTGACAATGCTAAGTACGAGACCACTAAAACGGTGTCAAAATGATTAATTATGAACTGAAATCAACTAAATTAACAAGATTATTTAATATATAAACTACATAAACCAATATATGCACGAGATGATCGGTGCTTACGGGCTTACCCTAAGTGCGTAGTTAATCTGGATCATCAATTCCTACAGACCGCATAACGACTGCAACAGGAATGACGGTGGTCTACAACCCAGCTCGAGTTTTGCACTAAACTCTACCACATGTCTTTTTACATATCTTGCCACTGCAGATAGTAGAAACAAAAACAATAAAAAAAACGTAGTTGTGCTTCCTTCCAACCACTGAACGTTCACCTAGGTATACCTTTCCACGTAGCTCCTAGCTAACCTAAGGCATCGGATATAAACTACGGTACTTGGCAACGAACAATGGGGAAAGCCGGATGGTTGGGACAACGAGACTAAACATAGTACAAACGTAGTTACCCTACAATAAAAATAATTTTTTTTTTTACAAAATATGAGAATGTCATTTCGTCCTTTACGTAAACGTACCCTTACTTTACGGTCCGTCATGATTCTAAATTAAGCTTCAGTGAGCTACATAATCAATAAAATCTACCTGAGTAGCTGAGTTGGGAGAATCCCTCCTCTATAATTAAAATACTAAAATTCGTTATCTACTTAATATTCGATAGCTAAAATACAATTATCTCAATACCTGGTCGCGAGTTCGGCAATCAAGGTAGTGTAATATTAAAATAATTCCTGTATGGGAAGACAAACACAAAATATATGGGTACCCTCCCTTGTGCTCGAGGACTCTAATAAGAGAAAAAAAAATAAAAAAAATTTGGAAGGTGGGTCGCTAAGGACCCTTGGTTTTTGGTGGGCTCCTACCACCTGCCTAACCCAACGAGAGGCAACTGGATGCTTTCTAAGCTGGTTTTTCTCTCCCGACCCAGTACAGGAGTGAGCACAAAAGACAGTACCCTTACACACATACAAAGTAGCGCAACCGCTCACAGTAATCGACGTGGACGTATACCCTACAGACACTCTTTTTGTTCGGGCGCCAATGATACGGGGCCCTACGGGGTCAAGGATGAAGAAAACGATTGGTACGAGATCTACAACCTTAATCCGTAGGTCCTGCTATACAATAATAAAAATACTCTAATTTAAGGTCGAGTGTCGGTTCGGGTACGCGTACACGTCACTATAAACGGTTGGCTGAGTAATGTACTCAACTTGGGGTTCCGGGCTGGCCCCGTGCGAGTGTGACGTTGTCTTCCCCTCAAGGTCACCAGGCTTCGCAGCTGCAAGTTCGATCCGCGGGGTCGTCGCCAAGGCCGTCTTCCAGACGGTACGGAGCGGGCAGGCAACCTCAGCTGGTTCGGAGGCGGGCTGGTACGGTGCGGTGAAACTATTCCAGCCGGTATACAGTTGGACACCGGTATTCCAGCCGGTACCAAGTTCTGGGGAGACAACCACACGATTAGGCACTGGTGCGTGAATCCAATGCACAGCGCCGGGCCCCAACGTATAATTTACTACATGGGCCCTAAGGTCGGCGGCGCTGTACAATGGTAGGTACACATAACACAAATTACACAATAAACAAAGAAATAAAACTGGATTGTTCCGGAATTACTAATCGTAAGTACGTCTGTAACCCCGTTAACCACGGTTCAACCAACCATAAATAAATGGTTCAGTAATAATTAAACTATAATACATATATATGCTGAACCGTGGATTTAAAACGAGATTAAAATTCGACAATTTACATATTTTAAAAATGTGGGTATCCATAGAAAATTATGGCGAGATATCACCGTGTTGATTTTTCTCTTAGAATATGAACAATCAAACATTACAACTAATTGAATAGTTCTTAAGCAATTACTATATTCGGCTGTCTGTCGACATGTATACTCGCGACATATATTATGGACACACTTCATACAATAACTTTCTTACAACATTTTAACGATTACGATGTTAATCACAGTTTACTTTAAATTTAATTTAATTACATTTACACGAAGGATGAACTACAGCTAGGTAACTACCGAACTCCCGACCGCAGGTAGGCAGGTACTAAAAATGAGCTATCATCACGCTTAGCTCCTAGGGGCTAAGCAGGAATGTTACACGCGAATGAAGATGTTATTTTACTTTATTATTTACGTGACTATCGTTTAATACTCGCGCACTGTTTATCAAGGACACTAGACTTACCCCTTATGTTGGGAACTGCTATTATATTAACTAGCCTTTATGTTAGGCTAGTAGACTACACTGTAGTACAATAGTACACTAGTAACTGGCAGAATCTAGACTATGTGTTATCTAGGTTTTAAGTTCACGTTCAGATTATCACGTACCGCCGTGAAGTCTCGCGATAGAATGAGGTCTGCCGTCTGCCTCGGCGCGAGCGCGGGGCGTGTTTTTTTTCCTAGTTGTCGGTTAGTGTTGGGCCCATCAGCCGATTCTCCGTTTGACGGAATGCGCTGATTGGTTATCAATGCGTGTGACTCATTTTATATGCGCGTTAGCACGATGCATTACCTTAAAAGGTAATGACCGCGTTCACCACCCAGTGATGGGGGTACGCGCCGCAAACGCGAGCTACCGGTATTTACCGTTTATTACTGCTATGTTCAAATGTTTTCATTTTTTATTACCGGAACCAGTGTTCACGTAACAGTTCTGGAGTCTCTCAAGTTTATTTAGTTGGTCTTCGGTGAGATTTGTATAGCTGGCATCAGCATAATCAAGGGTGGGAAGAAAAAGAGATTGCGCTAGCGCAGTTTTCGTGGTAATGGGCAGTAAACTTCGGAGCCTACGCAGGGACCCCGCTGTGGCAAACATTCTGCGGCTCACCTCCTGGAGCTGAGGGCCCCAAGAAAGACTACTATCCATGTAGATACCAAGATTTTTGACTTTGTCACTATACTGCACCTTGGTACCGTCACAGGTGATTAGGGGGAGGAGCGACCAGTCTGTTCTTGAGATAGCGTGTGTGCTGCCAATGACTATAGACTGAGTCTTATTTGGATTTAACCTCAGACCAAATGACTTACTCCAATCGCATATCTTTTCCATGTCTTTGTTAATAGTGTCGACGGCATCCGTCAGTTTATCCTGGGTAGCCCTTGTATAAATTTGCAGATCATCTGCGTATAGGTGGTAGGAAGAAGTGAGATGTATAGTGATTGAGTTTATGAAAACTGCGAAGAGTAAAGGAGATAGCACGCCACCCTGTGGTACACCAGCAGACGTTTGGCACCATGTGGAGACAGTGTCTTCGATGCGGATGCGCTGCCGGCGACCAAACAGGTAACTTTGAAACCAATCAATCACTGCTGGAGATATGCCAAGAGAGCGCATTATGCCGAGTAGAACGTCAAAATCAACGTTATTAAAGGCGTTGGTGAAATCTAACAGAGCTAAAACAGTTAACTCACCGTTTTCCATACCCGATCTGATGTCTTCCGTAATATGAACCAAGGTTGTCGTAGTACTATGGCCAGGACGAAACCCAGACTGGAAAGGATTTAGGAGTGAATTTTTAGATAGAAAACCACTTAGCTGAGAGTGAACCAGTCGTTCGAGCACTTTGGAGAGAAAGGATAGGATGGATATAGGTCGATATTCTGAAAAGGAGGAAGGGTTACTCTTCTTAGGGATAGGCGTAATTTGAGCATCTTTCCATGCACTTGGAAAGGTACTGCATGTGATCGAGAAGTTGAAGATGTGACAGATTATAGGGAGGATTTCGTCAATGATAGGTAGGATCATATTACGGCCGACACAGTCAGCTCCCACAGCGTTAGACGTAATCGACATTATACTCTTCCTAACATCACAGCTAGTGAATTGAGTAAAGAAGAATGGAGAGCAGTCGGGAGTGGCAAGGGAAGAAAGATAATTTATGGTTTTAACTTTGACAGCAGGGTCGAAAGCGGACGGAGCAGTAAAATGTTGATTGAGAGAATTTATATCTATGTTATTGGAAATTACGTTATGCCGAGACTTACCTACTCCCAGTGACCTTAAAAACTTCCAGACATGAGCTGGGTCCCCGTTTTCAATAGAGCTGTGGATATATTGGCGTTGAGCATTCCTACACACCTTTGTGCAGTGATTACGAATGGCTACATACTTGCAGCGATTCACTTCCGTAGGACGACTTCGGTATCTGGACTTGGCTGCAGCCTTTTTGGTAATTAATGATTTAATATCATTTGTCAGCCAAGGCGATGGCAGGTGTTTAACCTTAATTTTGCGCAGAGGTGCATGCAAGTCGTACAGATTGGTCAAGTTGGATGTGAGCAGTTCCACCTTTCGGTTCACGCAGCTGGAGTTCTGAAGTGTTCCCCAATCGATGGCTGCGGCATCCCTACGCAGGGCACAAAGGTCCATTTTACGAAAACTACGTAGCCAGAGAAATTTAGGTTTAGGCTTAGGTGGACGCAGTTTGTATGACAAATATAGCAAGTCGTGATACGAAAACTGGGTTGCAGGGCATTTCCCATGTTTTGCTACACGATCGGGAGAAGAAACAATAATTAAGTCGAGTAAAGTAGATTGACAGTGTGGATAATGGTGAGTAGCATCCGAGGGAAGAATTGTCAAATTTTTCGATTCGATGATGGAGTTCAAGGTGGAGGAACGAGAGTCGTTCTTTAGGAGACAGGTGTTAAAGTCACCCATGATTATGGCTTGACTGTACGAGGGAACTAGGTTTTCTAATATAAGCTCGAAGGAAGAAAAGTAGTTTATAAGAGAAGAGGGACAGTAGAAAACACCCAGTAGAAGTTTTGAATGAAGGAGTTCAATTTCCAGAAAGAGATGCTCCCCAGAGTGGGGTGGCTGAGGGGAAATGCTGATAACAGTGAAGGGAATCTCAGTACGTAGGTAGATGGCAACACCACCACCCTCACCAACTGCCCGGTCATTTCTGATCAGGTTGAAACCAGGTAAAGAAAATGAGGCAGTGGCGTGGTGTGGGTGCAGCCACGACTCCGAGATGAGAATTGCATGTATATTTGTACAGTCAAACGCTGCCAGCATATCCGGGAAATGAGCCGAAATGCTTTGTGCATTTATGTGGACAACGTTGAAATTCAAGGGAACGTCAGTGAATTGAGATTCAAGGATTTCTGCAAGTGACATTTGTGATGGTATACTACAAAAACTTGCATCACCACTGCTCAGAGAACAGTAGTCATCACTGTCACTACCACTATCTGTGAATGACATGCGTCTGAAATATATAGTCTGTTAATAAGAACAGAAAATAAAATAATATAATACAGTATAAAATAAATAAATATTTGGCTAAAGCGTATATATACTATACCTCCATCTGCCGGTGGCATGTAGAAAACTACAACACAATGAGAGTAATTAATTAATAACAAAGTAAGTAGCGAAATATACATATTTTTGTAAAAGACACATTGCAGAAATAACATAAAATATAACGCTTTCGGTCTAGGTAGGCATACTAACATCAACTATGATACATTTTTTTTTTTCTTAACAAAAACTGTAGAGTACATCAGACGGTGCGCAGATCCCGACATGCTGTATGTAAATCAAATTAAGATCGTGAAATGTGCGAAGCTGGAACGCACTGTCGACATCCACACATTGTCGATTTATTTCAACCATAGACTACACTACGTTTTCAACCTTTTCAACGGTTGACAATATTGACAATACGTCGTGAAATAGCTGTCAATGTCAGTGTCTGTCAAACTAATGAAAGAGTATTAAATCTTAGATTTATGTCTATGTATCAAATGTATCAATGTTGTTATTGTTTTCTGAATACGGGTATACAAGTTTATTATGCAGATTAGTGTGAAATACCTTCTTGCGTGAGACTTAATTGTCATATTATTGGAGTATTAATAGTAATAGGAGGTATTTTATATAAACGTTGAATTTCACCCGGACCGAAAGTGTAGGAGTGACAATATTTGAACTAATAAGACCGTGACTTTAGTTGGAACAATGTAAATGGATGCAACCTCACTTTCTAGTCGTCACTGCTCGTCTAGGTTTTGAAGCAGCTGCTTTCGGGGCGGCGGCGAGGCTCGGCTCCGACGGTTGCGATGGGATATCCGGTATCTTATTTAATTCTGCGAGTGATGTCACACGATGCCTCACGTCGCCTGAACCGAGAACATAAACGTTACCGTCCTTGGTCCAGCTCCGAGAAATGCCAAAGCGTTCACGAGCCGCAACGAACACATCGTGTCTGGATTTTATCAGGAACTCCGACACCGTGATTCCAGAACCCTTGAGCTTTGTTTTATTATACCACAGTTTATCGCGTATGGCATGATCGCGCAGTTTGAAGAGCAGAGGTCTAGGCTTCTTTGAGGATGTTGCTCGACCCATTCTCTGGCAACGCTGTATGCAGTCTGCCGGAAAATCAGTCATACCGAGTTCCCGCTTCACAATGCCCACCACTACCAGACTGGGGTCTTCCTCCTTGGATTCCTCAACACCATGAATCAGAAGGATCTTTCGACGTCTCTGAATCTCAATTCCGTCAACAGTGCGAGTCAAGGCGTCCAACTGCTGCTGCAGCATTTTAAGTGCCTGTGTGACGAAGGCTCTGTAGTCCGTGAATTCAGCTGCTAGACTAGATACAGAAGTTGGCTCACTTGATGCTCTTAGTTTGGCTTCAAACTCCTCCATCTTCCTATGAATGCTGCTGCTCATTGTGTCCATCGTGGCTTGCATGGTATTCATGTTGGAGAGGTTCGTACTGTTCAGTGAAGTGTTGTGTATTTGAATGATGAGATAATGTGAAAAATATTATTGCACCCGGCAGGTAGACACTTTATCTACTAATTATTAGCATAAATTTGATTTAAAATACAGTATTTATAATTATTAATATAAAATTTAAATTGAGCACAATTTTTTGACTTGTTTTCTCAACTACCCACGTCTCAAAAAATTTAATTTAAAGACCAAAAAATATGGTATGCTTATATAAAACTCTTAAAACCTAATAGTTGTTATATAATTAACGTCGACAAACCCACAAAATTGAGAAAAAATGCAAAAACATGCCTTCGTATTTTTCAGATTTAGCCCAATAAACCAACACGAATTGATAAAAAGAAACACTTTTTGAACACTGAAGGAACCAATAAATATTGCATGTACCTTTACAAACAAAGACTTCCTCTTTTAAAGCCCTAAAATCTAGATATGTTTTACATAAATTGTCCATACAGGCTACGTGAAACAGGCTCCAGTCTTTGAGTAAATTCATAACGAAAATGAGTGATTTTAGCAATGAACCGGTGTCTATTTGAAAGTCAAAGACTTCTTGATAGGGAAGAAAAAACTTATTTGATGATACATTTAGTAATCAATCTAAAAAATCACTTCAAATTTACTGAAAAACGCGTAAAATAGTGTCTTTTTTCTGCCATATTTTTCTCATCGCCCGTCAGTCGCCCACGGGCCTTCGAAGCAGGAGCACGTCTCTTTGGCGCGTGATGACAGTTCATGCATACACAAATAGGCCTACCAAGAAATATGTGAAATGAAAAATGGCGCCACCGTCTTCATTAATCAATTGGACGGCAATAAAATAGTATGCATTTGACAGTGACAACCGTAGTTCCGATTTTAGCCATTTCACATATTCGTTGGTACATTTATAGCACAATGTTTCAGATTTTTAGATACTTGCTATAAGGTTTGAACTGTAAAGTTGGGGATATACCTAGTTAAAATATTTTTTGTAGAAACAATATTTTTAGGTTCCGTTGTGATGAAATTATAATTGGATACTAACTTCATGGTCTATTTTATATGATTGTATAGGTAAGTATATATAGTATGTATATTGTAAACTAGCTGTTTCCGTACATATTAGTTATAAAAAAAAAATTGTTGGGTTATATTATATTAAAGATACTGACTGATCTATATGTAGCAGCATCACTAGAGTCGCAGGAGTCGCGGGTATCAGCTAGTGCGACCACCAGTAGACCTGGTGCACTGGATTAGAAGCCTTATGCATCGCAATATCGCAGACACGGGTAATAACCTCAAGAAACCACTACACCTCAATTGACAAACCTGTCTGACGCAGGGGCCCAGGCCTTTACGGTGGTTTCTTACGGGCCTTGTAGTACACCAGTGCCGCCGACCTCTCCCGGTCGGCTTTTCAGCTTGGTCTGAGAAACCGGTGGACGCATGGGTCGGTGACAGCAGCGACATTTATTTTGTTTTGGCATCACGTGTGAAGATCGCATCCTCGGCAGCCTTCGTGTCCGTGACATAGCAAATAAAATGCAAGAGAGCCGCCATCGTTGGTACGATCACGTCAATCTGCGTCTGATCGATAAGAAGCGAACGTCCGAGTGCCATCACTGCGACGCGAGCGACGTAACGGGACTGCACGCGCTCACCGAGTGTCCGGCGAGGCGGGACCTCGAGGCGGCCCTGGGAGTGAGAGTTCTCATCCTCGCTACCCTGCTCACGGCGATGGTCCGCTGTGCGGACACGTGGGCGGCCAGTGTCTCCTTCTGCGTCCTCCTTTTTTTCTTTCTAATGGTCGTGAAGGAGATGGTGGAACGGGAGTGGCGGCGTGAGCGAGAGAGACTCGCAGATCACTCCGCCTGCGTGCGCAGGCAACTCGGGCGTCGGAGGGCACAGACTGACCTCCGTCCCTCATGAGCGCGGGCCTGGGGGTGACGGGTAGAGCCGCCTGTCACCCCAGCAGAAGCAGGCCACGGCGGCGGCGCGCTAAGTAGCGCGTCTTCCCACTCTGGGGTGAGTCCTGGACACCGTTGTCCCTCCTCCAGAAGAGGGCCAGACCGCAAGGGATGGCCCTGGGTCAGCCGGGGTGCGAGGGATATGCCTAAGACAACCTCCCCTCCGGCCTAGCACCACGTGCGGTTTTAGTCGGTTCGAGTCCGACATAACCTCCCCTCCCGGCTCCAGCCGGGTAGGAAATGTAGGAAGAAGAGCTGCAAGACGAACCCTGAAACAGTGCAATTGGGTTGCTAGGTGCCTGCTGGAGCGCCGTATTCGTGTCCTCTGTGATATTTCCTATTATATAGAAAGAGAGTGGGTAATATTATATATGATATTACCCACTCTCTTTCTTCAGCTTTCATTGCTATGTAGATGATAGCACCTTACACGAGAGTTATCACGGAAATCCTGCGGCTACACAGTCTGATATCGATGAAAAAGTGTAGCTTCTTGTCACTGAGATTGACCGGATCCTGGACCACATTTAGCAATGGGGCTCTGAGAACTTGGTGGAGTTCAATGCTAAGAAGATGCAGGCACAGCAAAGGTATTTTCTTTTCTTCCACCATTCCACTCTTCAGAGCACGCCACTACCACTAAACGACCATCTGATCGGCGTCTAGTAAGGTCGTCAAGCTGAGTGCCACCATTGTTAACTAAGTACGTGTTTGTAATGGTGGCCCTTTCTTGAGACTTTGCCTTTATCTTACCGTCAGGCGACGAGAAGTCAAGCTGTCGTGCTCGGCCCCCATACATTTAGATTAATATGTGCGCTCTATACATAAAATCTAAACTATAAGTGATCTTCGGTTTCTCGTACTTTGATATTTCGTACAGTTTTTGAACTTCGGAATTTTGTAATTCGGGATTTAAAATAGTTATTTTTGTACGAAACCAGTAGGTATGGTCTGTCTACGCGGTAGGCATTTTAATTTTATGAGTATTTTCAGTATGCTCAGATATCAACAATTAGGTGTAGGTATGTCCCCAGCCTTATTTTGTTCGAAATCTCATAATCTCTGTAAAAAGTTTAACATGCTATGTATGACACTGAAACAAAAGACATGCCAATGACGTCACGTAAGATAATATGACAGGGATGAATGTATAAGAAGAAAAGAGATACGAAATGTAATTGACAGACGTAGTTCGTCACAATAAATCACATTACTCAAAAATGCACTCTAACCACAAGGCTTAAAATAGTTTTTTCATCATTGGTAATACAATTTTCACCATTATTTTGACTGGTAAAGAGCATCTAGCAGCCCACTGTGCATCTCGGTGATGTGTGCGTGCACGGCTGCGTCTGTATTTTGACAGATTTTGAGACGTGCGCTCCGCGGGCTCCGTCCTTAACGAGAATAATTACCACATACATGTTTTTTTTTCACATTTATTAGAAACAAGAAAAAAAATGGTATTATCCAATAGTTAAAATAAATTATCTAACCGTCAGTAGAATACCCAATTTGGAAGGTAGGTTTTTATAAGGTGTTGAAATTAGCTAAGAAAGGATTTAACGAAATCCCACCCCTAAAAAATGGGAGTTGGAAGTTTTTATGAAAGTATAACTCATTCCACGCGTACAAACTCGCAGGCAGTCGCTAGTAAGTACTCGTATATACCTAAATATGATGATTGTTAGACAAACCTCCCCTCGTCTATCATTATATATCGCATTTTATTTCGCCTCTACGTTTATTGCTCAAATAAATTATGAAGCATTAGCGTTTGTCCCCGATTATTCCAGTCCGCACCCAGATAGAATTATCCGTGATTATAATAAAATAATAAATAGCTTTCAAACACATTAATTTGGTAGCTGACTTACATTTTTTTGCGTGTTTAAACCTCCTCATGCTTCTGCTCATTGAATTTAGTTATGTTGTGGTCGGATTTGAATCGACTAAAACCGCACAGTATTTTATCACATCAGCCTGTATAGGCGAATCCCATGTAGAAAAGATATCCCAAAGACATTGATGGTTCAGGACCACCAATGTTGGTGGCCAAGGTCGATTGGGGCTTTGGCCACCAACTTTGGTAACAGGTGTATTTTTTATATCAAAGGACACGTCAATTTGACTTCACCTCGCCTGATGGTAAGCTAAAGGCAAAGTCTCGGAAAGAGGGTCACCATCGTAAACATGTACCATGTTAACAATGGTAGCACTCAGCTGGACGGCCTCATCAGACGCGTTTTCACGCCCCGCTTAAAGGATCCGGGATTGTAGGAAGAAGGAAACACGTAAACTGGCAGAGAGTTCCAGGTGTTAATGGTGCGGCATAGGAATGATTCACCGAACCGCTTTTTTACCTCCTCTCTTTCTATCAATACCTTTCTCTATCTCATTAATAATTACTTTAGTATAAACATTACCGCTATTATTTTTTTATTACTGTTGTAAAACCTAAGTAGTATGTCATATACGCGGTGGGCGCCTGTCGTAAAAGACATTCAATTATGACGAACCTTGGTACCGATACGACATGACGTAACCGTGGGCTGTAACCGCCATTAGGGTATGATAAGTGACGAATAGCACTACCTAATTTAGTCATAAACGCTGTGTAACCGTGGTTTAGGCTATGCGTAGTTACATTTATTTCACGACCTATGTCTATTAGAGAAGAGCCATTACACTACCGGCGGCGTGAACCCATTCCTAGCACAAGCTATTTAGCTTAGTTGGAGGGGTTAGAAGTAACTTTGCGGTTCTTATATTCCTATAAAAAAATAATTAAAAAAAAAGAATTCGACTGTTGCGTTCGAGTTTTCAAGTTTGATTCCTACTCAATGAAATTGGGTATTCTACTGACTAGTCATATTAGTTAATTTTTACTAAACGTCAAAACGATATGTTTTATGGTAATTTGAATGAAAGAAGATTTAATGATGTCATAAAATTTAATAGTCAAATCAGGTTGGGTGGATTATTAAAATTAAATAAAAACTATGAAATAAGAACCGACGCAATTTTTACCGCTCTTTTACCATTCTTAATGTAATAAGCTCGGTTAGATAATTTATTTTAACTATAGGATAATACTCAATTATTGATATTATGTAGGTACGAATGTTTGCATTGGGTTTTTTAGTAGTCTCTATAATCTGACAATTCTCTGAGTTTTTTTTATTTGATTTTGTTTTTTTTTTTTTTATATTGGGTTATGTCAAATACACCATTCTGAATACAAACATCTTTTTAAAATTGTTGTCAATTTAATATCTACAGCATGTTTGATTTCGGAGATATAACGAAAAGTCGCAACAACTGACATACCCGCTTGCAGAGCTGCGAGCTTGAGTCTTTTTTATATTAGTACAGATTTATGACTACATACAACCCTTTCTTTATACGTGTGAAAAATCCCCACGGATACCACCCCCCCGGAGCCGGTGGGGGTGTTTATGTATATGGTTATGTCTATGGGTCTTGATTGCCGGAGGTGAAATTGCAGAAAACATATCTCTCGCACCCTGGCAGACCCAGGACCATCTCTTTCGAGATGGCCCCCTTCGGGTTGTGGGGACCATGGTGTTCCCATCTAGCCCCGGGTATGGGGAGGCGCACTGTGCGTCGCCGCCGCGGCACATACAACCATTGAAAATCTTATTAACCTAATAAGATCTAATAAGATATAATAGAGTATGTTATTACATTTGAAATAGATCGTCAGGCATTTGTATTACCATCCCTTCGTCTGATTCGCCGCCTGGCGTTGTTACATATAAATACAACATTGTATACGGATGTTACATATTTAATTAATGTTGAAAGTAGTCCTCTGTGTCTATACCTCTTTGAAGTTAGTTCCCTTTACCCCTTTACGATACATAGTCCTTATAATATTTATTAACACTTAATATGTTAGTTTTGAAAATCGAGTGTTATAGGTGAAGCTTCCATGGGTATTTTGTTTGCAAAATATAGAGACTATAAAATATTTTGTGATTTATGCACATGAATCTGATCTGAAACGTACCATGTTTGGTACGGTACAATAGCTACACTATAGTACAACCTGCAGGTACTGGACCATAGTATGTACAGGTCACAGCAAAATTTACGATAAAATATGTAATTTTTTTTACAAAGTTCGTTCCTCGCTTGGCGAAAAGTTTCAAAGTTTTGGCTGGCTAGATCATTGCTTGGTATCTAGTGCAGCCAAAGATTTAATTGCTAATGTGACTGTATCATATGGGACATATCCTTCAGATCACTATCCTGTTTTGTTTGAATGTAACTTAACTAAGATAATTAAAAAACAACCTGTAAGAAATTTTACAAGTAATAAAGTTAGATGGGGAGATAGAAATGCTGAGCAAATTAAAAACTATAATGAATTTTGTAACAATAAATTGAAATCAATTAAATTACCAGAATGTATGGAATGTTCTCAAAAAATGTGTAATAATGCTAATCACTTAATAGAAATTGATAAGTTGTACTCTGATATAATATTGGTTCTTCAAGAGGGTGCTGTGTCTACCTATGTTGGTGCAGACAATTTCAAAAGAAAAAAGTATATCACTGGCTGGAATAAACATGTAAGCGGTGCTCATAGGGAGGCTCGTTTGCATTATAGAAATTGGTTGTCTCAGGGTGCACCAGCCTGTGGTGCATTATTTGAGGCTATGAGTACTTCTAGAAGAACTTTTAAATCAAAATTAAGATCTGTTCAAAATAATCAACAACAAATTAAAATAGATATTCTGGCAGAAACTCACTCTAAAAAACAATTTGCAAAATTTTGGAAAGCTACAAGTAAATTAAATGTGAGGCCGAGCCTTCCTGTGAGTGTTGCAGGACAAAGTGACCCTAAAGGTATAGCTGATCGTTTTGTTCGGCACTTTAAGGTGGAGTCACCTTTGAGGGCTGGGCAGAAAATCGTTGAAGTTGAAAGTGGAGTGGGGGGTAATGAGTCTATAAAATTCACAGCCAAGCAAATTGCCACAACTATAAATAACATGACAAAAGGGAAATCTCCAGGCCATGATGACCTGAGTGTTGAACACCTAAAGTATGCAGGACATCGGTTGCCTAGTATACTCTCTGTGCTGCTTAATCTGTGTCTTAGCCATCACTACCTGCCACGGGACCTTATGTACACAGTGGTAGTCCCTATTATCAAGGACAAAACGGGGGATGCCTCCGACATTTCCAACTACAGGCCAATTTCACTGGCCACAATAGTTGCCAAGGTCTTGGACAGTTTGCTTGATAAACAGCTGGCCGAACACATTGATCTCCATGATGCTCAATTTGGTTTCAGACCGAGTTTGTCTACGGAGAGTGCCATTCTGTGCCTTAAGCAAACTGTTCATTACTATACGAGTAGAAAAACACCTGTATTTGCCTGTTTTCTGGATCTGTCGAAGGCATTCGATCTGGTGTCCTACGAGGTACTGTGGAGTAAACTTCAGGCCGATACAACAGTGCCTGATGATGTAGTGTCTCTGTTTCGGTACTGGTACAATAACCAGGAAAATAGTGTAAGGTGGGCGGAGGCCCGGTCTGATGTGTATAGGTTGGAGTGTGGAGTGAGGCAGGGGGGGCTGAGTTCGCCCCGTCTGTTCAACTTATACATAAACCGTCTGATCGGTAAGCTCAGCAGCGCACGTGTTGGATGTCACATTGATGGGGTTGCCATGAATAACGTGAGCTATGCAGACGACATGGTGCTGCTGAGTCCATCGATTGGTGGCCTCAGGAAGCTAGTAGCCTTGTGTGAAACGTATGCTGTGTCTCATGGGCTCAAGTACAATGTAAAGAAAAGTGAGCTCCTTATGTTTAGGTCAGGTCCGCTGAAGCATACCGATGTGCCAGAGGTCTTGCTTGGTGGGGTTGGATTGAACTGGGTAAAATCTTTCAAGTACTTGGGCCACTGGGTCACGGACGTGCTCAAGGATGATTTAGATGTTGAGAGGGAGCGTAGGTCGCTGGCTATCAGATGTAACATGGTTGTCCGGAGGTTTGCACGTTGTACGAATACAGTTAAAGTGACTCTCTTTAAAGCCTTCTGTCAGTCCTTCTACACGTGCAGCCTGTGGACGTGTTGCACTCTGCGAGCATACAGCGACCTGCGTATCCAGTATAACAACGCATTCAGGATGCTGTTGGGGCTGTCGCGGAGGTGCAGTGCGTCAGGAATGTTTGCAGAGGCCCGAACGGACGATTTCTATGCTATTATTAGAAAGCGTTCGGCCTCTGCCTTGGCACGACTTCGCTGCAGCTCCAACAGTCTCCTGAGTGTGTTCAAGGACCGGTGGGACTCTCCCTTGTTGCGGCACTGGATGGCGCTACACTCGAGTGGAGTGTCATCCACTCGAGTGTAGTGTCATCGGTGTGGATAGTGGAGTGTTTTGTAAATTGAATTTATTACTAACATTAGTTCTTAAGTTAAATTGTTACTAACACTATGGATCGAAAGGTCTGAGATTAAATGGATTTTAATTTAATTTTTTTAAAAACGCTCAAAAGGTCCGTTCACAAAAGGTGGATGTTCTCAACTGTTGCCGGCACTTGCTTAGCATAATAATAGGCTTTCAGAAAGCTCTTAAGACTTACTAGCGGTAATTAAGCCGACTTTAACGTTATTTTCATAACACTGCTGAATGTTCTTTTTTTAAATAATTATTTTTAAAGTGTCGCCGTAATTAATTTTATTGTCGCCGTACCATTTTATTCTCACCGTGTACCTATTTAGTGTTAGTTAAATATTCTTGCATTTACGAGTATATAGTTCTACTGTGTTTTATCTTACTTAAAACTTAACATTCAGAAATCAAAAGTCGAATAATCAATGAATAAGAGGTTACCTATTGATCATTCTTCATCTTCAACCAATGAGCGTACAGAATTGTGAAAACCATGACCTCCTGGAATATTTTTCTAAAAATGTTTTTGGAGCGTTTAAAAAATAAGTCACGAATTACATTTTAATGATGTTGTTATGTTTCTGTTGCCCCTTGTGGTTATTCTGTAATAGCTAAAATCAGATGGTTTTCGTGATTTATATCTTGAAAATATTTTCACATTTTAAAACCAAATCGGCCAAACCATTTTTTACGTATCAGAAACACGAAAAATCTTACAATTAGTATTATTGGCAAAACTCTATCGATTTTTTATACCATTTATATGGCAAATAAGCACACGGCCTACCTGATGGAAAGTGGTTATGTCATAACGATGTCATATTTTTTACCTTTAAAATTATAAAATCATAGTCATAATCTATGGGCGGAAGGAGATAATGATGGGAAGTGTTGCCACTGTAAAAAAAATATGATTATTTATTGTAGGAATAGAAATTATTATATATTTTAATTATAGCTATTTTGTAACATTTCTGTGTATGTGCTGCTGTATTTTCTTTCTTTTCTTTCTTTCTGGTTGCCCTGACCTATGGATGTGTTCAACAGAGTCACAGTCGTGCTACTGACCCTTTAAGAACAGAAAGAAAGTCAAGACTCTTTAATATTCCTTTAATAATAGTATTCCTTTAATAATAATAATTCATTTATTTATCAAAAAGGGCTGTACAATCTGTGCTGTTAGTGCAGAAAAGAATACAGCACAAGTCTTTGTCTTTCCCACTGACAGCATAAAAACTCTCCAGTGAGCTCTGGCTACCATACTCACCATCGCACACACCATGCATCGCTCGCAGTAATGGTAGAACGATGCACAATGCAAATTAGCCGACCTCAAACACCGGTGCGTACGAAACCACAAAATCAAATTGGACGGCTTTAACCGCATTTGCATGAATAGTTTCAGTTGTGAAGGCGGCCTCTTCTGCATCTACATTCGTAATTGATTGCCTGCGTTATATAGGGTGATTGATTTATTGCAATCAGTTGTGGTGAAAGGTGAAATTGAAAAAGAGAGTGACAACTACCATTCTCAGTCACCCTGCGTCGAAAGTAGCCGAAATGTCGGGTTAGATGTAAATAAACGTTAAAAATCTTGGTTCTATTTCAATCATTGAAAAGAGAAGTTTACAATTTACAAATTCCAATCCAAACATTTCGTTTGAACAAATGTTTGGTAGGTATATGGGGTCCCAACAAACGTTGGAGCCCAAGCGAACTTCATCGGTTGATTAATGGATACGGCTCTGGCAAAGGCTTTTCTCTCAAAGTGAACTTTTTTTTGTAATAGAATGTAATGTAAAGTAGGTATATGATTTCGACTGATCAGTTTCAGAACGGTAGGTAGGAAAGAAGGTTTGGACTTTGGACCACAAAAATGTTAACGAAATCCGATAAAAAAAAAACAAATGTATCGGTCTACCTACTTACAATTTCATTCAATCAATTAATTTAAATGAATTTTATAACATTAAGAGCCGTTCGACTAAACGCGAGTCAAGTTTATTCCTGAAATAAACAGTCATTATGTGGGTGACATTGCCTGTTTTTTCTGCCGTTTGGTCGAATGTACCATAAGTATGCTAATATTGGCAATCGAATACATGGGTAAAATGAATCTTCTCGGGCGGTACTCGAACCCGCGATCTTTCCCTTACAGGGGAAATGCCTTGACCAACTCGGCTACCCAATTAATACTCATCGAAAAAGGCACCCTGTTGAGTCCAAACTTTACCAAGACCTACGCGTAAATACAATCTTATATCTATAGTAATAAAAACTCTTATAGACCCAAATTACTCCACTAGCTTCTAATGTGATAAAAGCACCCTAACTTGGTTTATTATTATTAAGTAACTCGGGAATTCAATTACGTCATTGAATTGTTTATGAACATGCTGTATGTCAACCTGCGGTCACCGAAACATTAGGTTATATTACTGTAGGGTTTTGAGATAAATATACTGTCACTTAGGTGGCAAAGTAGCACAATTATTGGTGAGCGATTACTTGGCGATTCTTTATGTAAGTTGTCGAGGTATTTATTTATACATCTTCTTAACATATTGATTGAGACTATTGAAATCAAGCCACTTTTTAACGGATAACTGTTTTTTTATAAAGGTCACTTCAATTTGACTTCACCTCGCCTGATGGTAAGCTAAGGGTAAAGTCTCAGAAAGAGGGTCACCATCGTAAACATGTACCATGTTAACAGTGGTAGCACTCAGCTTGACGGCCTCATCAGATGCCTTTTCGCGCCCCGCTTAAAGGACCCGGGACCGTAGGAAGTAGGAAACACGTGAGCTGGCAGGGGGTACCAGGTCTTAATGGTACTCACTGAAACGCTTATTTCTAGAAGTTATATTCTGCACCGTATACGGATGACATTTTAGCCCTGCACGTGTTGTCCTGTGAAGGAAAGGAGAGGGTGGGACTAATTGGTCATTATATATCTTCTATTGTTTATCTTGATTTGACTTACCTTGGGAGCGACGGCCTCGGCAACTTTCCTTCTCTCAGCAACCTCCATAGCGAATCCTGTGCCAGTAAATCGCTTATAAATCAGGAATTGCAGACAAATCTTTATTGTTTACGGTAAATCCGATTTCTTTTCTGCAAAACGGAGGTAACAAAATACGTCTATTTATTTGTTATACCAGTATTTATAAACACGTTATCATTCTCCCCAATCGCACTTCCACATTCATTCACTAGCGTACCTATACGATAAATAATTCACCCCTCTGCCGAAATAAAAACGGTAATATTGATCTACCTACTTCATGAATAGAGCTACTACCTATATGAGCTGCGGGCTCGTATCCGAACGAGATTATCAGCCGATAATTGGCCCAATTTCCGCTCACATCACGTTAATATGATAATAATTATATTACGCATATGTTTAGCATTTTTTATCGGTTACAGTTATGAATAACTACTAAAAATTAATGTTGGAGTATGAATTTATGCTACTTGTAGAAATACATTGGGAAAAAAGTTAGCATAATAAATGCTATAAAAATTTCATTGAAATACTTGTAGGAAGCTACTCAGTGGTTTGGAATTTCGAAACGGAACCAAGCAGTTTGGTACTCCATTTTTTTTTTATAAAGAACTGGAACCGAGCAAATCTTAAAATTCGGGGGTTTTTAAGCTGTATCTGAAAAAGCATCTGTCGAGACCGTTCTACCATTTAGGTAATGATGGCCCGTGGCGCATTTAAAATTGTAGAATTGTGCTTAATTCAATAGTTCACTTACGCAAAATATAAAAAGCATTGCTTGCTTACCTTACTCCCAAAAAAATATCTGTTTCATTTTTGATAAACTGTTATTCTAAAACACGTAGAGACGATAAAATACACAGTTTTCAATTTATCCTGAATATTAAGCACCAGGATGTATGTCCCTTTTATGCTACTGAAGTTTATGAACGAACCATGATAGATATGGGCCTATATTGCTAATTTTATAACTATTCCCTTTTCATGTTCTTGACTCTGCATAAATAGGAGATGATCAATCGGTTATACATCAATTTAAAGCAAATATTCCATATAAATACGGTGCCATGTGTCATATAACATTCAGTAGCCTTTTTGTTTATTTCGTGTAATATTAGGGTTAATAGAGGTTATATCTGACATTAATATAATGTCCACATTTCATCGACGATACAAAATAGAACTAAATCAAAATCGGTTTATCCGTTCGGAATCTATGATACCACACACAAACACAAAGTTATAACATCCTGTTGTTTTTTCATCGGAGGTTAATAAATACATACATGTAATCACTCCTTTATCCCTGGAGAGTAAGGCCGAGGCGAATTAACACAATTCAGCAATCATTGTATTCGGTCCCACTTAATAAGTAATGAGCCTTTGACGTATTCTGTGCACTAGTATTGTCTCGAGCCATGTATCAGAGGCTGAGTCTGGGCTGTAAATATCTGTCTGATGTTAAACAGCCCTATCCCTTAGTCGCCTTGTACGACACCGCATGGGAAGAGATAGGGTGGCCCAAATTCTAATCTGCCGTGAACCACGCGGCAATTAAAAATGGTGATTAACGAATTTATAACTTAATTCTCGAGGATGGCATACATAGCTATCTGCACACTGTTTAGTAACGGAAGGCAGGTTCCCAGACTGTTCATGAGAGACGATGTCGGGATGAAACTTGAAAGGTCAACAAAACTTGCGAATAACTCTAATAGACTAATTTGAGTTTCAAATTCTGAGCGTTTGAGGCAGAAGAGCTCTATGAAGTATTAAATTATATATAATCGCTGAGGTAGGTAGAATCAGTTTACTGTTTACTCAGAGTTACAAAAATTATTATGCTAGAAGTCCCGAACTTTTATAAAAAACATGAGAAATAGTTTAATCTCTTAGTATTTACTAGAACACTGTAAGGACGGACAAACGTAGGTATACAGGGTGCATTTTTGAAACGGGGCAGTAAGGGCAAGTACCTTAACCGTTGCAGTTACAGCAAAACGTTCTTAAAAGACCTTCCCTAACTTTTTGGGACATTTTGAACTGCATTCACAGATTTTGTAAAAAACTTAGTAAAAAAAATGCAAAACGTTCAAATTTTTTTTTATGCCAATCGATTCTATTTCATGTGGGGATCAAAAAACTCTATGGGACCATTTTAGCTTTCAGTACTAGAAAAGACAGAAATCGCCAAAAACGTTTCCCATACATTTCGTACGGAAATATGATAAATCAACTCGAAACTCATAGGTCAGGTAAAATTTTGAACTTTTTTAAATAAAAAAAATCCTTTAAACATTTAAGAAATTGGTTTATGAAATAAATTGCTCAAAATGATTTCCATTTTCACGAATACATAAGTCTATCCTTTTTTGCACTGAACGAATGGCGGCTAATAATGTTCTGGGATGAATATTACGTAAAATGGTCATTACTGCATCCTTGAGCTCTTGAACACTGGCGTACGTCGTCTTATACACCTCGTTTTTCACGAAGCCCCATAAAAAAAAATCAAGTGGTGTTAGATCGGGGCTACGAGGTGGCCACTGTGTTTAACCATGTGTACCTATCCACTGTGTACCGAATAGGCGGCTCAAATTGGAACGTGAAAGGTGACTGTTATGTGGCGGAGCACCATCTTGTTGAAAATGAACTTTTCGCAATTCCGACAGGGGCCATTCGTCCATCTCGTTTTCAAGATGGTGTAAAATGACTTCATTATACATGGCAGAATTCAGTTTCCCTTCATAAAATTCCACCATTATGACTCGATTGGACATTATACCACACCAACAGTTGAATGAGAAGCGAACCTGATTATGATGCCGTAACTCTTAGTGGATTTTCTTTGGACCAATAGTGGTGATTTTTTCTGTTGTACATACCGTTATTGGAAAAATTCGTTTCGTCTGACCACAGTATGTAATTTAAAAATTCATGATCTCTGCTTATTTTTCCTCTTAGCCATCTGCAAAAAGTAAGCCTTCGAACATCATCACCCGGATGTAACACTTGAACTATGCGCCCATATCGATAGCACTTGTAGCCGTATTTCTTCTATATCTTTATCACAAGGGAGTGGGATACACCTACTTCAAGGGCGACTTGCCTGGACGATACCTCTGGATATGCTTCGACATAAGTCAGAACCGCAATCTCCGTGTCCATGTCCACACGAGGCTGCCGCTTTCTTTTGAAAGAACCCTGCAATTCCAGGTTTTTCAAAAGATTTGTAATAACCTTTCTTGTTGGCACATGCCGCAACGGATACTTATTGCGGAACCACACTAATGCAGCTCCCGCATTTCGATTATTGACAAAATACGCTTCTAATAAGTCAATTTTTTCACGATTAGAAGACATTTTAGCGAAAATCCTTATTTAATAACTCATACGAAGTTTCTCAGCTGAAACTAAGTATAACACACAGATTTTCGAATCAAATTCGAAATTTGAGGGTAAAAATTCTTTTTATTTACTTTACAGTCAATTCTACCCACTTCCTGGCCATAACAAAAAGTTAGACCATCGTAGAAATTTGTTTCTGTTGCCGAAATGTATGGGAAACGTTTTTGGCGATTTCTGTCTTTCCTAGTACTGAAAGCTAAAATGGTCTCATAGAGTTTTTTGATCCCCACATGAAATAGAATCGATTGGCATAAAAAAAATTTTTGGACTTTTTGCATTTTTTTTGCCAACTGTAAGTTTTTTACAAAATCTGTGAATGCAGTTCAAAATATGTCAAAAAGTTAAGGAAGGTCTTTTAAGAACGTTTTGCTGTAACTGCAACGGTTAAGGTACTTGCCCTTACTGCCCCGTTTCAAAAATACATCCTGTATATGTCAAACATATATCTTCTTCTTCTTCAAGTGCCATCTCCATCCCGGAGGTCGGCGACCATATGTCTGTATGTCTCCCTATCTTCAGTCATGTGAATTAACTCGGCTGTGCTGTCCACCTCCAGCCAGTCTCTTATGTTCCGTGTCCACGATGATCGTCGCATCCCTCGGCTTCGTTTACGAGTTACAAAGATCCATCCATCCATTCATACTTACAAACATTTATGTTTATAGTAAGTAGGATCTTGTAATAAATTAAAACCTGACAGGCAAGACTTAATACCTCCTAATAAACGAGAACAGGTATTTTCGGCAGAAACCCTGCCACACCATCTGAGTCATGCAACATATTCCTAAAACACACCCGATGAGGTCTCAACCCTGTTACAAAAACGGCCACTGTTGAACGAACACGTTTTTGTGTCATACCTCGTCAATCATCCATTATTCACCCTCTGCTGATAACCTACTCATCTCCAACCCACGTCACGGCATAATGTTAGTGTTTTTTCAGAAGGGCTGGGACATAAAGAAGGTTAATAAATTATGCTTTGGTTGCGTGTAGACGGGTTCTGTGATGTTAGTATTTTTAGTTTAAAATTTGAAGGTACAGTAATGCTATAGAATACGTAGATTGGAATAAAGCGTAGATTCTAAATGTAATAGCAGGTATACACCGTTTTATGTAACGTTGTTTAAAAGGCGTATCCTCTCCCTTTACCGAAGGTACAACGTCTCTGGACTAGAATAAGTTTGCGGGAACGGAATCAATGTATCACACGGGTAGAATATTTCTACTTTACGTCTTTACATTGAAGATACGAAAAAAAAAATTAGGTGATGTTGTTATGATGTAAACGATAAACGACACACCACCATTTTCCATCAGGGTTGTGTGCTTGTCTGCCACCTAAGTGATATAAAAAAACACAATTTGTTTTATTTGGAATTCTTGTCTATTTGTTAGCGATGGATGCAAAAACCACTGAGCGGATTCTGATGCGTTTTTTTGTTAGAAAAGTTTTACGTAAGATTGCATTCGATTTAGTAAAACCAGAGATATGACCAACAACTGGAAAACTCGCAACCAACATCTATGCGGAAGAAGCCACTAGTATAGGCTATTAAGTAGATACCTACTTAAGAACACTGTTCATGTAATATTACGCCCTACCTCTAAAAAGACATCATTATTTACATAATAAGCAATCAGAATTCTCATTTTACTAATTTCGCAAATGAGAAAAATGGCACTCTTATAATCCCTACAATTAATCATAATAATAAACCAGACGTGAATAAAAATGCCCGCGTCCGACTCATGATTAAATCCCGCCAACCGTGCGCGGCAAGATGGCGGACGGTGATGATTTCTCTCTCTGTTTTTCATATTACAAATCCACAAAGCCCTCACAATAAATATAAGGACGCAAGTCGCGACCTTGTGGAGAAAAAGGTTTTCTACAATATTGTTATTGTCAGGTTTTTGATTGCGAAGTAATCTCGACCGCAGAAATGAATATTTGAGTTGTGACTTTTGTAGGGCTGCTGTGTAGGTACGTTTTTGTTTTGTCTATTACGTTTTACACTGGTGGCCTTTTGTTGGCTGAAATTATAAGAGAAATGTCCATTATTAACTGGATGAGAAGATATAAATTAATAGAGTTCAAGTTATTACTTACTAGGTTATTCTCAATTGAGATAGTAGGATTTGAAGAATACCCATTCACATCTTGACTCCATGTACAGTTGAAAAGCTGTGGTAAAATTTATGTATATGACGTGACACGAGACAAACAGGGCCCTGACGCGCACAGATTGTTTTGTAATCCATACTAATATCTGTATGTCTGTATGTTACGCTTTCATGCCTAAACCACCGAACCGATTTTGATGAAATTTGGTATAGGGCTAGATTAGACCATGAGAAAGGACATAGGCTATGTTTGGTTGCAATAACAGACTTCCACGCGGGCGGAGCCGCGGGAAAAAGCTAGTAATCTATGTGTGGTGAATTTGAGTTCGTCCATCGCAATAGCACCCCGTGCTATCTTCAAAAGACATCAAAAAAACGTGTGCTGCGCGTATAGAGCACATTATAAGTCCAAGATATATGTCCTCAGCAATACGAATGCTTTACATAATCAAAACTAGCCCGTCTTAGCCGAACTGTCATTTCTTCCCGACGTACGACGTGGCAACTCAATAGTCGGGCACTGAACAAAGTTTCAGATCAATACGACGTTTTAGAAGTGTTGATTAAATTCTATTTATATGTATTTGGAACCTAGTAAAAAGTTATTAATGAAAAATGTATACTAGAATTGAGTCCGGATTTCCATCAGGGTTTACATGTTCGGCCGGGATGGTGAGATTAAAAAAAGGCGTTATATATTTGGGTTATCAAAACCACTACTAAAGTGTAGCATATTAAATTCAAATTCATTGAACACATTTGTTTTTAACTCTTGATAATCTAATAAAAAACATGAATAACATTATTTATATGTATTATTATTAGTATGTATACAAATTAGACTGTTAACCTTTCTGTTAATTCTTGTTAATTCTTCTGCTTGCACCTACCTCAATGTATCTCTGCATCACCCTAAGGTAGACTGGCAGATAATGCTTTTGGCATTAAGTCCGCCTTTGTACAACTGTGAAACGTTTAAAACAAACAAAAGTTTATAAATAAAAATAAATAAAAATCGTCAATTTATTGATACACTTATTTCAATGTAAATATTATTATGTTTGTAGTGATAAGCAACTTTTGTCATTGAGTGTACATATTTAGATAAAATCTCATATCCTTTTCATCCGTACATTACAACCCTGGAGAGAGGGAGATGTACATATAATTTCAACTTTCGCTCTAATTGGAATTTCAAGTACCTACAAAACACCGTCGCCTCGGGGTAATGGCAGGTGAAATTGGAAGGTGCTCCACGAATTCTGATTTATACCGTGTCAGCGATAAACTTATAAACAACTTCGGAGGTTACACAAATTAGGCGGTAGCGTACCTTCAAACTTCAAATTATGCTCTAGTAGAATTGACAATAATTTTGTTTTACGTTTTCG
The DNA here is from genome assembly GCA_914829495.1 of Eilema sororculum. NCBI lineage: Eukaryota > Metazoa > Arthropoda > Insecta > Lepidoptera > Erebidae > Eilema > Eilema sororculum. The sequence continues at coordinate 4,203,838 of OU618545.1, read as the reverse complement.
AAGAAGTATATAATATATTGGCGTGCTCAAATTTTATTGGTAAATGGTATACGACATAATAATAATAAAGGCCCGAATTATTAGAGACTGAACGCTAAAGACAAGTGTGTTACAAAGTGCTATAAAAAGTGACATAAACAAAATCAATCTTCTAAAATTGCAACTACCCGCCGTGATCTAAAAAACCGTTATAATTCGAAAATTCAAATTTGAAATTCGAAGATATCTGTGACGTCACGTTAACTGTATTGGTTGGGTGTGAGGGAATCGTTCAGGATTAGTGCTCGGGTGGTTGCGGCAACGCTAACCGCGGCGCAGGCCTGCGCTGCGCAGGGCTCCGCCAAGCTGGGCGAACACGCGGCGATGCTCGCGGTCGCCATCTGCTGTATACTGGTCCTTCTACTGGTGTTTATTATACTCATCATAGTCGTCGGACAGAATATGGAGGTGAAGGGTGGCTCCTAGCGGAAGAGAGGTAATTTATACTGTTATTTAATAAGTAGTGGTGCTTTGTATTTGTATCTTAGAACAGGTTGATATCATAGATATTATGAACATTTAAGAGGTACTTTTTTTACCTATCTAATAGCATTCAAGGTGGTAATGCTGACAGCCTTCTGGAAAGTCACAGGTCTTCGGTAAAATATCAAAATATTATAACGTTATGTAAGATCATTGTTATGTAAGATCATTGTTATGTAAGATTATGCTTTGCCTTTAACTCACCATCAGGAGAGATGAAGTCAAATTGACGAGTCCTTTTATACATAAAATCGGTTGTCTGTAAAGTCGGTTTACTGACGATAGTTGAAAGTGACAACGTCATAAGAAAATACTGATGGAATGGTTTCATTTCTCAAAAGAAAATTTTAATTTTACATATTTGTTTCAATGGAACGTCTCAGAGCGAGGTAACGCCGCATGACGTCATGTTTTTTCGTGCGTGCAACCGGCTCCATCGAGTTATAAGACGTTGTCACGTCAAAAAAAGATCTTGTATTTTTTCTCTAATGGGTCGATGGAGACAATATTTTGCTCACATGGGTGCAAGTAAAAAAAGCTCTTCACTTTTTCTTTAAATTTATCCTCTCATTAGTCTTTATCTTAGCAATTATATAGGGTTAAGTGCTGCAGCTACAATATCTATCCGTAGAGAAGTATTCTCGTGTCATTTGGACGGTGCAGTCGAACGTATCTGTCTCCTGCAGTCGTCACTAGAGCGCACGTAACAAGCGTTGCACAAAGAGGATTCGGCTGAATCCTGCGATCGGCCACGCCGTCCTAGATAGATCCAGGTAGGGTTGACACCAGCACAATACCATAAATGTATTAAGACAGAATATAAAACACACTATCAATATTCAATCGCGAGGCGATTTTCGCCAAGCGAGGACGAGCGAGCAACTATTGCTTCTGCGAGTGTTAGACGATACAACTTTTTTCTCTCTCCTTTCGAGAATCGTATATTAGAGGCGATAAACTCTCTTCGTCTAAACGAGCCTTTATTGTGAAGCATATTGTTAATATAAACAACTAGCATCGCACCGTATAAGTCGTGGGTTCACTTGCATAAGTCTTGATCCCGTAGGAAAAAGGTAGGTATTGAAAAAGTAGCCATTTTACAAAAGTAACATATTGAGAAGAATAAAATAGCTTTCTAATATTCAGAAATTCAGAAATACTGATTAAAAATTGTTCATTACTTTCAGAGATTTTAGATTACAAGCAAATCTTACTTCTACATACGCATCGATCCTAGTTGCCATACGTCCTACTGCCAATTTTGTAGTATTCGCTTAAGTCGTTGACAACCTTAGTAACCAGTAGAAATTCAAAGGATTGAGTTTCTATTAAACTCCAAATTTCTGTAGGACGGAGGTTTGCATATAGTACTCCGACAAATGCTAAAGACGTCATTTCATAGGGTAATTATAATCTGACCCGATTTCACGAAGCTTGGTTGCTTTTCACTTGAGAGATGCTTGTCTTATTGGTATAAAATACTTTTTTAAAACAACGCATTAAATAAGAAACACTTAGACCGTATACATACTGCGGATATAAATATTACTTTGCGGGGTAGAACCCGCTATCTCTACCTGGGGTCATATGTCGAAGACAACCTCACCTCCGGTCTAGCACCACGACCCTCAGTCGGAGTGCGGTTATAGTCGGCTCGAGTCCGACATAACTTCCGCTTCCGGCTCCGGCTGGGAGGTATCCGAGGGGATTTCTGCACGAAAAAAAAGCTATCTCTGACTTAGCAGTCAAATGCTTTTTCGCATCGTCACGGAGAAAGATGAGCAGATTCGCATGCAATAGTTAGTACTAAAATATATTAATGTTAACATTACCGTGGGCAGTATAAGTAAGTCTATAATTCTTTATTAAGTATCAGAACCATGAAATAAGCGTAAGTTAGGTATTCAAGTCAGGGTCTGAGTTCATAAAAGTAATTAATCTAATGCCTTTTATTACTGTTCAGAACATAGAAATTAATTGAAACGAGTAAACACTTCGTAAGGAGGCTTTCCACAGTGAGTAATTTTGCACGGTAAAAAACCACGGATAAATAGCGTCGGTAGCCTTATGATCGAGAAGTGTCAAGTTCCAATCCTGGCTAATAACACTAGCGACGTGAACCCACTCCTAACACAATTTCGCTTAGCTGGAGGGGTTAACGGGAATACTAAGAATTTCAGTAGTATTCTTTAAAAACAAATCCACTTATAAAAACGATTTCACGCAAAGTAACTCTTGTGAACGTCTAGATTACATATACTCATAAACTCACGCCTGTATTCCCCGGTAGGCAGAGGTGCTAGCAACCACATTTCGCCAGTTTATGTTTAGGTCCCAATGTAATAAGTGGCGAGCCTATTGCCATTAACCGGGCACTTATAAACCTGCGAGACATCTAGATTATTATGAAATTCCATTCGCAAGGCAATAGGTCGAATCTTTGAGGAAAGAATCTGGCTATAAAAAGTCACAGCCACTCTTTTCTAACCGGCCTCATCTCCAACTTCCATGCACCGCGTATCATTTTCATTATCAGTTTGCACGGTGCGTATCGGTTTGTTTCAAAACCCCGGGTCCTAAGAACCGCTACGTGCTTGCCTACTCTTCCACAGCCGACTCTCTGGACCACGGTGCGACTGTTCCGTGAAATCACGCACCGTGGAAAGTGGGCTGTAGAAACAAAATAAAACCCAGATGTACTGTCTTTATGAGGGAAACTCGATCTAACTGTTATTATCTGCAAACTAATTCATACGCCTAATATTAGAGTTGATGCACACTGGGACGATCTGAGTGGATTAAATTCAACTAACGACCAATAAAAGCATTTTTTGAAAGACATGATTGAATATAACACAATGTGGCTGCTACGAGTGCCACGGTTTAGTTACTTTATGCTACGAGCATGCTACGAGCATGCTACGAGATACATATAGTTTAGTGTGGCTCAATTGTGGCTTGTTTACAAGAGTGGCTCTGTTTATAATATTAATAAACTTCAAGTGATTTATATATAGTATTCAAAAAATATTACAAAGCAAAAACATACATAACACACCTCTTTAAATAACCCACCTCATATCCGTATCGTATCGTTCCCGGTGCAAAGATCGCATGCATCAGATATATGTAGACTACAAAGACTTAAAATGATGATTAAATCCAAGGTATTAAGAGCAAATCAAACTGTTTTTTTTTTAATTAAATTGTATTATTGTCCGATTTTTTTTTTAGTTTTTTATTTCTAAAACACAAACAATCTGGGGTGGGGTTTAACAGCGGTATGTTGACACTCATCTCGCTACAAAAAAAATAAAATAAGGCAATGACTAGGTAAGCAGATAATGTTTCTTTAGGACACACTTTAGTGCGTCATGGGTTTCGGTAGGCAAACCATTTAATATACATGGCAACATGTATTCCCACGTCATTGTTCCGTATACATTGATATGTTTAGGCAACCTATAGGTGTGTACCAAATATCAGAACAATCTATCAACAGTAAGGGAGGAAAACCAACGAATTAAGATCATTTTGAGCACTTAATTCACCAAGGTTGATCTGATGCTGACTGTACCCAAAATACCACTGCCTATCTGAATTCCTATGGCCATCATTTGCATCAGGATGTTGGTTAAAAAGAATCAGCCATCAAAAATTATATTATGAGCAAACGATGGCCGTGTCGCGCAAAGACGTTATGATCATAAAACTCATAATTTAACGTTTATTACAAGAATTAAATACAAAACATAATGTCCTCAAATAAGCTTCTTGGTCCTCAAGTGTTCCATTAAATATATCTGAAAGCGGTTTTATATGTTATAAAATAAAAAATCTTTTCGGTGAGGTAATTTTTTTCGACCGCCATCATGTTATCTTGCTCCTTGCATCTGATGCTTTCACCGCTATACCCATGAACATTAACTCCTCTTTTTATTTTATAAATACATATAATAATCAGCCAGTGATTCGATGAAAAAAAGTACGGCTATTATATGACTGATATAGATATGACAGCCTCTGTGGCGTGACGTTAATGAACACGACTGCCACGCAGGATGCGCGGGTTCCATCCCCGCTCAGTGTAGATATTTGTATACATGAATATGGCTATTTACATTGGTCTGGGTGTTTTTATCTATACATATAATAAATCTGTAAATGATCGATGTCTGTACATGGAAAGGAAATGAGAAAAATTGTTATAGGGGGACTATATAAACGTAATAGAAGCCAAATCAACGTTTTTTGGAATTTTTGTCTGTTTGTCTGTTTATCTGTTTATCTGTTTCTCTGTTTGTCTGTGAGTTTGTGCACGCTAATCTCAGAATCGGCTGAACGGATTTGGTTGCGGTTTTCACTAATATATTGTGGTAGGCTTCACTTAACATTTAGTGTTTGTTTTATTGAAATCGGTTCATAAATAAAAAAGTTATGTCAATAATAGCATACAACGGCTAACAATTTGTGATTGTGTGAATAGATCGAACCAATAAAGAAGCAACAATGCTTACAAGAAGATATTATTTCGGTCATAGGAATCTGAAGAACTTCAAGAGGCCAGAGTTCTACATCTCAGCCAAGTCGGGTCAGGTTACTATAGTATCTTCGGCACAGCAAGTTGTCTTTTCTCTCGAATCCAACAAATTAGTAAGCAGCTGGTTCGGTAAAAATACTCCTGGCTTTCATAATTCATATCATCACGCTATTATAATAAGGAATGGGACAAAATGTTTTTATGACATAATATGTAAACGTCTATTTCACACTATGACTACATGGTAACTGTGGCTCAATACGTCTGCGGTGGACTTATAAAAGTCGCGTTCGAATCCATCTAAAATGTAATTTTCCTTATTTATGGTTTTTTATTTACTTTTGTTTAACTTTTTTATTTTATTGTGTATTTGTTGTATTTTATTGTATTTATAGTTTTAATTGAAGTAAAATATAAATTCTATGCTTAGTATTCTATAGGTAGTACATAAAACTAGGCGGTGTGACAGCAATAGTAGAACTTATTATATAATATTTTTAGATCTATACAAAATTCTTCATTTCGGAGAATGAAATATAGTAGTGGTCCCACCCGCCTGAGAAGTCATAAAACTGGTATCCGCCATTGCTGCCGATTCCACCACATCGGGGCAAGCGCAATATTGGAATCAAACCGATTAAAATTTAACAGAAGAATGGGGCATTGGGGGTATTCTGGGGTTAGGTACCTGCCTTGGTTACCTATCATAAATAGGCGGTCGTGAAGAGAATGTGAAGGGTTTTGGGTAGCCTAAGCTGTCACCATCAAAGCCGCGCTCATGGAGGAAGTAAATTGTTGCACCTTCTCTGAAGCACATTACATATTCTGGGAGATAGTTGTCCGTATCGTATTACCTACCGTCTCTACCATGGTGAATGTTCTGATGAGCTATTCCAATTAGTTCCACCCTCTCCTTTCCTACACAGGACAACGCATGCATGGCTCAGATGTCATCCACATACGGATCAGAATATTCCATCAAGAACCAAGCGGTTTGGTGACCCATTCCTATGTCGCACCATTAAGACCTGAAATCCCTGCCAGCTCACGGTTTACTTCTTCCTATAGCCCCGGGTCCTTTAAAGGGAGCGTGAAAAGGCTTCTGATGATCCCATAAAGATGAGTGCCACCATTGTTAAGATGGTACACGTTTATAATGGTGACCCTATTTCCGAGTCTTTGCCTTTAGCTTAACATCAGTTGAGGTGAAGTTAAATTGACGTGTCCTATATAAAAAAAACTCCGGATCTTAAAAAGAAGAAAACACATGTGTGGACAGAGAAATACAGTTCTTAACCGCCTGATAAAGAAATGAAGTTCCGAACAGCTTGGTTCGAGGTGGCATTATTTCTACCGTATGTGACTGACGGAAGGAAGGAGAGATTAGTTGAAAGACTCCTAATAGGCTCTTTCACTCGCCGTGGTGCGGTAGAAATGGTAAAATACAGCCAGAGAGTTAAAGTCTTTATGCAACTGCAGAAATTATACAATGTCTGTGACCTGATGACTACCAACGCACGCCGCTTCGATATTATCGATTCCGTCTAATAAGTAGGTATCTAATAGTAAATACGTAAATCTAATCTAATAGTAAGTACGCCAGGAGAAGCCAACCTATGTATTACTTAGGTATATAAAAAAAACCGCTGCTCCTATTATATAAAAGAGACTGAATGTGGGCAGAAAAACACTCAGTTCCGGTAAATTTCATCAGACCAAAAAATCCGCCACGTGAACATCAACTCAAGTATCAATTGGAAGTATCTACATCATCTGCTGGAAACAAGCTTACCAATACAAGGAATATATAGCAAAACTAGCTTTTGCCCGCGGCGCCGTACGCGTAGATGTCGGTTCCCGGCAATTATTCCAATTTTTCTCTACGTAGAAGCCTTCCCTGGACTTTCACGAATAATTCAAGACCAAAATTAGCCAAATCGGTAAAGGCGTTGTTGAGTTATAACATTACAACGAAAAGTGGCATTGATTTTTATATATATCGATGAGGCTATATGACCCCATCCCAGTCAATGCTGTATTTGCTCTCTTGCCCACTGCGCCCCTCTTCTCTACCTGTGTGTAAAGCAATGAACAATGTGACTGTGGTCGATGGAATTTATCATAAAACTGGAACTACCCACCATTGGCTCGGCAAAGAAGAGAACCACTGCTCACTGCTTAGGGCGTGCAAGGCACCGGGTTTTCTTTAAACTATTTTGTGTGATACTTGATGTACTTATTTTAATTTGTTCAGTTCGTAAGTGGTAGCAGCATGTTTTAAGAATTTGGGAGGAAGGAAGAATATTTAAAACATTAAAACTGGTGAAGTCAAGCAAAATGTTGAATTTTTAAAATCCTTCCGCAATATTTGCCAAGCCCATAGAAGAAGTTTGTCAATTTTCGTAGTTTTCAGTACCTAGTTTAGCTCTGTATTTATAAGTCAGTCACTCAAAAGACTGTCTTCATTATATTTAATTTAAAAATACAAGGTGGAAGATATCAAGCGAGTTTTCGAAATGATTTGAATACAGTTTTGTTTCTTTTTTAAAATAAAGAAATGTTTCCTTTGCGTAAAATTCACTATTTCCAGTATTTCGAGTACTTCCGTTCCAGTTGGGATGAAAATCTTCCACCATGTTTAATAAAGAGTTTGAGCTATTCCGAACTAAACGCGGACGAAGTCGCGGGTAGCAGCTAGTGCATAATATGTATATATTTACAAAATAAAAAATATGTATGTTTATCCGCATTCTAGATTCAAGCTAGTTAAGCTTACGGTAATAAAAGCTTACGCTAAGGTTGTAGCGTTGTGTAAAATGTTGTGGAATATTTTTTTTCTATGGAACCGACTGTTATTTGACCTCCAAACTCCGATAGACAAGCTTACGCCAAATACTCGTCCACCAATCAGCAGGTGTATGGGCTTGCAGTTAAGGTTTATTCGGTCCTGAAAGCCTTGGTGGGATTCATACCATCGATTTCAAAACTGCCTCTTTTTAAAGAGTGTATGTCCCTTAGGAGCCATCCCTCCCTCCTGACCAATTATATCGGACTGAAATCCGTCGCCACACCGCCTTGGGTCTTCAGATGGCCAGGACGTAAGATTGCCTAAGCCATATCCCTCGCACCCCAGCTGAACTTTAAAAAAATACCTCCAATTTAAAGTGCACATAATTTTATTCCCAACTACTAGTGAATTTATACGGTCATGACTATTGTCAATAATCGTACCTACATCACCGATTTCACAGACCCATGACTGCAACGTACTTCTGTTTGCCTCCCAATTTGTTCCCTTTCCCCCCGCTTACCCCGTTCGCCCTGTTATTAGCACTCGGTTAGTAACAGCCAATGTGCACCCACTCACGCGTCACATTTATCGTTGAGCAAATGTTGGCGGGATCGACTTTGTTTGGCGCGCAAATGTGTATGTATGTGTGCAGCTGGAAGTTAGGAGGTTATGCACGAATAGATACTTTATAGTCATACATATTATATTCATCTCCGAAAGGGCAGGCAGAGGTGTATAAACGTAGAATATTAAAGTTCTAACGTTAGATACAACTGGGAAATCTCTATAAGGATGATAATGGATTTTTTCATATTATTATTCAATGGATATAAGGGGGATTATCCTATCTTTTGAGTTTGATTATTGGGTTTTCACCAATTTCACGCGTGTGTCCACACTCGTGTCCAGTTTATGATATTCGTAAATTAATTCGTTTATTATTTCATCAACTGGACACATTATAAAGATTACGCGTGTCCACATAGTGAAACTTGATTTAAATAAATTACTTTTATATTATTATCACTGAATGGACACGCGTGTCTCTCGTGTCCAGTGAGGCATCCTTATTAATTAACAAAGTAATAATGAAGGTATCTTACATATACTTATAAGTCCACATTAAACACACATAAACAGGGTTGACTGATTAACGATGTGGTAACACACACCCGTTTTAAAGCCATAAAACCTCTCTTATTGAACTCCCGACTGACTGGAGGCTTTGTACCCCAAGCGGCTTATATATATGTACCTTTATGAATATTTTATGTACTCATCCCTGAATGTACAATCGCGGTCAGAAATGTTTACCACTTTTGAAATCTGTTTGTTTTTTATCGTTCCGGTAACAAAAAACGGTCGAGCGTTGGAATTGGAGATGAGATGGTACCCAGTAGATTATTTTGGTAAAGATATATTATATTGTACTAACCAAATTCCACCAGGTGTTGCTTGTTCATTGTACCCGTTTTCTTAGGAATTTTGGAATATAAAGGGATATTTGAGTCTTAGAGGCCCTCGATTCTACTGAAGACATATGACATATTCATATGTCTTCATCATCTTCATATTCATACACAAGACAAATGTTAGGCCCGTATTCTAGTATGACACTCGGCCTGAATCGCGATTTATATGGACAGATTGTATAAACAGATTGATAGTTTGACATGTTGCCTATACAATCTGTCCTCAGATAAATCAAGATACAGGCAGAGTATCATTCTAGAATACGCGCCTTAGACTTTATTTATATACGCCTAAAGTCTAAAATGAAATGAAAACAGTTTTATTAAATTTTTTCAATTACTCTGCAAAAAGTCATTTAATTTTGTACTTTAAAAGCATCGCCTTAAAGTCTATTATTTAACGCCCCAGTGGCGGTGGTATCAGATTGGTTTAGTTTTAGCAGAATCTAGGCCCTGGTAACTAAAAATATATAAAGTACACTAAGCGGGCAACAAACCCGCTTACTTCTGACTGAGCAGTCAAACGCTCTGTCACTACACCACAATTATAGTAGTCGAAATTACAAGTAGATTTAGACATAATCCGATAAATATAATTACATTTGAAAGGTAATTTACAAAGGAAGCTATCGCTGAATGAGTCAGCTTATAATCATAGAACATACATTAAAGGTTGGTTTTCGTTGCTAACCCTGGATTAGATTTTCGATCTAACTTTTAGACTAGATTGCGGTCTTATTAGTCAGCAAATTTTAGGTGCCTTTAATTGTTACCTAACAGTTTACTGCAGTGGTGAAGGGTAAAAATTTTGATAAGGGAAGCCTGGAAGTCTGATGGGAGTCCTGGGACATCTTTCCGAGGGCTTACCCGGGGTTCCCAACCATAGGCTGCTGGGCGCTACCGTGGGAGTTTTTAGTCGGTAGGAGTCCAGCATAACATCTATGAAGGATTTTCCCCCACGATAAAAAAAGGGAAGCCGATGGGAAGAATCTTTCCTCTTATAGCAATTGCATACATATGAAATTCTTCCACAGTTCTCTTGGTAGAACCAGCTGACAGGAATCGGGTTATAGGCACCCGTCTCCACTGGTAGAATGTTACAGTACCGACATACCAGGGGGGCTGTGGACTGTGTACCGATAGAAAAACAAGGTTGTAATAAGAGCTTGAGACCGGGATTACAGCGAAGGACTTATTATCATCAGATAATGCATTGAACGTGTAAATTCACCCGTTAAATAATAGTCACGAGCGTTTATTCCTGAATTGGTGAATTGACATAATATGTATTTCCGGGGTTCAATAACCCTATTTCTTTCTTTATTCAGACCACATTAAAAAGTCACCCTATTTTGAGTAATACTATATCTATTTATGTCCTAAATTGTAGGCTAATCCACCTTTTTTTTTAACGTGCGAAAAATCCCCACCACCCCCGGAGCCGGTGGAAGTGGTTATGTCGGACTCGAACCGACTAAAACGCACGCCGTCTTTGGGTCTTTGGTTGCCGGAGGTGCGAATGCAGGAAACATATATGTCGCACCCCGGCAGACTCAGGACTATCTCTTTCGAGATGGCCCCCTTCGGGTTGTGGGGACCATAGTGTCCCCATCCAGCCGCCGCCGTGAGGCTAATACACATTGCCGTTTTCCAATTCTTATATTACAAACAAATAAAACTTCCTTTCGCATGTATTATGTAACTTAGGAGCCTGTACACATCTCAACAGAGATATTTACAGTTCCCTCACGAGAAATATCTTGAACATGAATTAGCACGCTTGAGAAAACATCCTTCTAAAAGCCTAAATGTACATTCACGCACAATTGTGTATGCAGGATTACCGGCGCGTAAGCCTTAACACCCTATACGACGGGATTTATGCCTTGATCACACGAAACGAGTGGAGTGCCGAGACAGTGTACTCGGCCGATGCTCAGTATGTGCGAACCTAGCGCCGAGTATGTTGCACGTACATCGCACTCAGCTGAAAGCACTGTCCCGCTCGCCACTCCACTCGGTGCGTGTGATGAAGGCATAAGACCTTGTGTAAAGTGGGCTATTAGTATCTGATAGAACACCTCACTTAAATGCTTCTAGCAACTTTGTACGTGATTGTACTACACAACCTTCGATTTCCTCACAGGTCCTGCGTATTACCTTGGAAATTTGACTGTAGATGAAAATAATTCTCCATCGCTTATGAACGTCGAGATTAGGTAATATAGAAATCGTTGATGTAAGTGAAAAAATGTTTAGGGAATTACCGATGAAAATCTAAACGCTTAATTCTTAGATTTCAGTACATGCTTACGTTAACCATCAAAATAACCCGCTCTATAGAATGTGTTGTCAGTACAATAAGATTTGTACTAAACTGGACATTTTCTGTGATAGCTTCAGTACTTTCAGAAAACATCTTTAGTGTACAGTAATCATTTTGTTTTTTCTCTGTGTTGAGGATTTATGTATGCCAATGCACCTACCTACAGTTTGTCTGTTTGCATAATGTGTACTCTTAGCGAAGCTGTTTAACATTCCTTCACAGGACGACACGTGCAAGGCTAAGATGCCATCCATATGCGGTGCAGAGTATACCTGCTAGAACCAAGCGTTTCAGTGACTCATTCCTATGCCGCACCACTAAGACCTGGAACTCCCTGCCAGCTCACGTGTTTCCTTCTTCCTACAATCCCGGGTCCTTTAAGCGGGGCGTGAAAAGGCATCTAGTGAGGCCGTCAAGCTGAGTGCCACCACTGTTAACATGGTACTTGTTTACGATGGTGACCCTCTTTCCGAGACTTTGCCTTTAGCTTACCATCAGGCGAGGTGAAGTTAAATTAACGCTGTGTGCAAATGTAATGGGAATTCAGGTTAAAAAAGTGTATGCGTAAATTTTATTTTAGTACTATGTAATCTGTAATCTGTTTTTGTACCTAATCAAATATAAAAAACCCCCTTCACAAAAAACATAAAATCCAAAAAGTTGAAAATAAATTGTGTTTCCCTTTAACTTTGATATACTATTAATATTTTGTTTCAACCGTTGCCATGTCTGGGGACCCTAACTCCGTTATATTATCGGAACGATACATGGTCCCCCCGACATACATGGCAACGGTTGAAACAAAATATTAATAGTATATCAAAGTTAAAGGGAAACACAATTTATTTTAAATTTTTTGGATTTTATGTTTTTTGTGAGGGGGATTTTTTAAATTTTTAATTTATTTTTAATTTTTTACTTTTTAAATTGATCTACTAGTCAACCCCTTTCATTTGATACCCATATTGAGGGACTTGTGAAATTTTTATGTACTCCGCCATTTTGTAGCGGCGGCCATATTGGACCGATTTTTTTTCAAACATAGCTAAGAACACTCCCGACTAATATACCTTTCAAACAAAAAAAACTACATCCAAATCGGTTCATCCGTTTGGGTGCTACGATGCCACAGACAGACACACACACACACACACACACACTCACACACAGACACGTCAAACTTATAACACCCCGTCGTTTTTGCGTCGGGGGTTAAAAATACATAAATTGCAATGTAAATGCATATTTTAAATCAAATATTCAACAACTTTTGATTGCGATTGTACTGAAAACAATGAATAAAGGACAACATCAAAGAACTATTTTGATTTTATCAGCAATCAAGAGGTATCTTTCACGCTTGAACAATGGTATGTTTTATTCAAATTTCATAGCCACTTCTGGATCGTTAATGTCAAAACCAAATATTAAATATATCATAAGCTTTAATCTACAAAAGATTTCTTATTTCTCTGTTTGAGGGGCTCTCAAGTTAGCTCTCTCTGAAGGTATACTATGGCGATTTCAGCCCATTACTTTGATAAATTACGAAACTGTACAGACCAATTTACATTGTCACGGAAGGGAAGCGAAGGGACTCTTTAAAACGAGTTTGTGTGATATTAAACTTTATCACTGGTGAATTACGACCAAATTAGATACGAGACAAAACACTATGGGCCTAACAGCATGAAATCTTGTAATCAATTCTCACCTTTATAGGTCCATTCTATTGTTTGCTATAGGGGGTTGTAAAAAATATTCAAGAGCTTGAAGGTCTGTCAGAATGGAAGACACTGATAAGTATTGAAACACTTGTACTTTTCCACAGAGTTTAATTATTTCTGAACCTGACCGGTTTCGCCTTACGGCGGCGTATGTGAATGTTCTAGAAGATTTTCGACACCATCCTAGTTCCGTTATCACTCTAACCTATTCACAAACTTCCGTATTAATAATATTAGCAGCTCTTTTTCCATCTTTGTGTCTGTTCTCTTTTATAACTGTAACATATAAACAAACTAGCTTCTGCCCGTGGCTCCGCCCGCGTGGATGTCGGTTATCGCGACCAAACATAGCCTATGTCCTTTCTCGTAGTCTAATCTACTCCTATACCAAATTTCATCAAAATCGGTTCAGTGGTTTAGGCGTGAAAGCGTAACATACAGACAGACAGACAGAGTTACTTTCGCATTTATAATATTAGTATGGATACCATTCCCTGAATGATTGCAAATAACCCTTATTGATTTGTAACCTTATTAGGAAACCCTTTTTAATATATTTTCAATTTAACCTTCCGGGAAACCAAAATAATCCAATTAAAAGGGAAACCCTTATCAATGTGTAAGTAAAATGAAGGGAGGCCCTGTGGCATATATTGAAATCGTTCAATTGTATTATAATACCCTCAAAAGCTATTCAAAGGGTTTGTAACCAGGTCTTATTAGTTTTGTACGCCATAGTGTTTGCTACATTGTGTTTTAAAAATTAAAATCCAATTCTTTTGGTATTTAGTTCATCAAGTACCTACCTTTTGTCATGCAGATACAAAACCTGTTATTTTAGACCCGAATGAACTAAACAACACGCCGATCTCAGGTCTTTAGAGGATATCCCTCGCACCCGACTGACCCCAGGACAATCCCCGCTTTCGAGAGTGCCCCCTCGGCTGTGGGAACCACGGTGTTTCCATCTTGCCTCGGGAAAGAGGGGGGTGCCACAGGGCACCAAATAAATAATACTTTTGAACGTTAAGGCTATTGCTTCTACATTTCTTACCAAATTCGCAAGGCTATGAACAAAACAATACCGGTACGTAAAAGAGTTTTCTTTATTTATTTCTATCTTTAAATCCAAGTAGTTAGTTAAATGGTCTGTGCAACATGTACAACATGCTCAGACAAAGGGCTGTGCAACTCACAGTCAACTCCACAACGCGAGGCATCGTACGTAGAGGATGCCCACAAGGCGGAGTACTCTTGAGTGAACTTGGAAACGCAAACAACCTTTTCACAGTAGGTTATGCGGCGTTATCGGGGTTGTTCGAAAGTGCCATATGCAATCGAATGAGACAGGCTATTATTTCAAGATAATTAAAACCTGGTGCGCTACGCATGAACTATCGATCAACCCCCCGAAAACCAAGTTAGTAATATTCACAAACCGAAGAGCACCACGTCCATACAAGCTCTCGAAACTCTTTGCAACCGTACTAACACTCAGGAAAGAAGTAAAATACCTAGGTGTAATTCTGAAATGGTCCGTTGAAATAAAACCACTGTTTAAAGGATTCGATAAGAGAAGATAGCGATTTAACCGCAAAACTTAACCAAAAAATTATATCTGGTGGTAGGTAAATATATGAAAGTCATTGTTTCATGTAGGTACATTGATGAAAAAATGTACTAACAAATACTGCAGCTATATACTATTATCACAAATCTAATTTCTTTTACATTTTACAGCTACCTAGTAACAGCCACGGAGTCTACCTCGCTGTGAAACTGAATCAGACCGGTGATTGACTTCGTTAAACTTTTCCACCGTCGTCGAGAGAAATACATTATTATACTGCATAAAGAGGTTAGAAAAGGCGGTTAAATTTCATAGACAGTTTCAGTTTCAGCGGTATAAGTATGGTTAACAAAAAAAATAGATAATAGTTTCTTTTAGAAGAATCTACTATTTGTAGAACCTGTAACAAAAACACACAATGCAGTTTGTTATAATGATGGATCAATATCCAATGACTTTTTTATACATAGTTGTCCGCGTGAAAGCTAATATCTGCCTTCATGGAAAGATAGGAGGATGCTTCGTCACCACACGGGTTATACTGAACTAGAAACGTAAATGATTGCATTACTTCTGAATGTTGGCACCATGTGGCCGAGTGAAGGCACGCTGACTGCTTGCTCGACCAAGCGTTATAATTTGATTTTATACCGACTTTAACTTGAGCGCGGCCAGTCAGTCGAGAGAGCACGGATCACGGCCTGCGGCAGAATAATGAGAAATAGGTACTACGTGTGTGTGTGTGTGTATGTGTGTGCGTGCGTGCGTGCGTGCGTGCGTGCGTGCGTGCGTGCGTGCGTGCGTATGTGTCTTTTGTTACTTATAGTGTGATCAATTTTTGAACAAAGTATCGCTACTCGATACTAATATTATAAATGCGGAAGTAACTCTGTCTGTCTGTCTGTCTGTCTGTCTGTATGTTACGCTTTCACACCTAAACCACTGAACTGATTTTGATGAAATTTGGTATAGGGGTAGATTACGCGATAACCGACATCTACACGGAGCCGCGGGCAAAAGATAGTGTTACATAAAAAAACAGTACCGTTTACATCCAAACTACGCCCTCCGTCATCGTCTTAAGCGTCGGTAGCTTAGTGGCTGAGGAATCGGCCTTACGATAGAGAGGTCCAGGGTTCGAATCCTGGCCATTACACTACCGATGTGAACCCGTCCCCAGCACAAGCAATTTACCTTAGTTGGAGGGGTAACAGGGAATATTAGTAACTTCGGTTCTAATATTGCTTCTTTGAAGCATTGTACTCGAGGTTTTGACCTCGGGCCCGGGGTCGGTGCAATTCTTGTTTTGTTTTAGCTTATATAGCTTTTGTGGGAGTCACTGCTGTCTGACCTGCAACAGCAGGTAGTAGGGCAATAGTTATTTTTTTTTAAGAAGGACACGCCAATTTGACTTCAGCTCGCCTGATGGTAAGCTAAAGGCGAAGTCTCGGAAAGAGGATCACCATCGTCAACATGTACCATGTTGACAGTGGTGGCACTCAGCTTGACGGCCTCATCAGATGCCTTTTCACGCTCCGTTTAAAGGACCCGGGACTGTAGGAAGAGAGAAAAAGGTGAGCAGGCAGGGAGTTCCAGGTCTTAATTGTGCGGCATAGAAATGAGTCACTGAAACGCTTGGTTCTAGCAGTTATATTTTTTTCTTAGCTATTTTGACTGTTTCCGTTTTGACTTACATTTTTCAACCCTCGAATATTTTTCGGGAGAATAATATAATACAAAATAAAATAAATGCATAAAAACTATGTCTTTCATTTTGGATTAGACGCACATCACGTCACAGAGCAAGAAATGTAATCAGACGCGCAATATTCCTTGCTCCATGGTGATCAAATAATAGTGACGCATAAGCTATTACCAAGAATGTGTTTTCAGTGACTCATATATCTACATTAATGAGTCATTGAAAAATACTCATGTAGATATTTGAGTCACTGTAGAATACTCATTCATTTGTAGTACAGGCCTTCTAAAGTAAAGCCAACGAGACGAGAGAAAAAAGGTAAACAAAGCGACCATTACTGAGTTATGTTGCGATAACTAGCGATTATTTTCGCTGTCCTTGTCGCACATGTCACACGTACGCGATAATGGCCAAGCGACAGATGTCGTTGCGTGTTTCGTAGTACAGGAAAGCTGTCAGCACAGCAGTTATAAACTGTCAGCTCCGCCATCTTATGAGCAATTTCATTCATGTCTGGAATGAGTTTGAAACTTTGTTTAACTTTTTCTCTCGCTTCGTTAGCTTTACCTTAGACAAGTGACAATTCGTTAGCTAGCGTATCATAGAATAGAATGACGAATGTTTGGGATTTGACGTTTACGACATTCGTTGACGACTGTCAAATAAGTGCTGTACAGTAGGTATAAAGTAGGTATACTCAAGGTATACTACAACCTACTACAACTATTTGAGTGATAGAAAGAATATGTAGTAACGAGAAATTTCATACAATTATCATACTTACACACCAACATCATCGAGTTTGTCGAGAAGTTATCTACTATATAAAAATAAGTCGGGTTTTCCTTCCTGACGCTATAACTCCAGAACGCACGAACCGATTTGGCTAATTTTGGTCTTGAATTATTTGTGGAAGTCCAGGAAAGGTTTGTACGTTGAGAAAAATTCGAATAATTGCCGGGAACCGACATCCACGCGAGCGGAGCCGCGGGCAAAAGCTAGTCTACTATATAAAAATAATTCGGGTTTTCCTTCCTGACGATATAACTCCCGAACGCCTTTACCGATTTGGCTAATTTTGGTCTTGAATTATTCGTGGAAGTCCAGGGAAGGTTTTTATGGCGAGAAAAAATCGAATAATTGCCGGAAACCAACATCCACGCGGGCGAGCCGCGGGCAAAAGCTAGTGCTAACTAAAATTCATGCTATGTTCGGAGAGTTAAAACAATAGTTTGCTGTAGCGCTGAAACATTATTAGTCTTATAACTTGACCGTATAAACATGCAGCGCTTTAATGCTATCGAAGTATAGTTTTCTGACTACTAATAGGTCGGAAGCACCGTGATAACTGAGTTTCATTCAATAAGTGATTGAATGAAATACTTGTAAGGCATCTTCTCTTGTTTTTTAGTCTAGTGACCGACTTCTCCTTGTTTTATCATTCATTCTGTAGATACTATCACCAACACAGCACATTACAAGTTACTGATCATCTTAATTCTAAAACCTCTAATAAAATAATATGAGCAATCAAATATGAAATACTCGTAGGTACTTATATGATACTGAAAATTAAAAAAAAACTTGATTCAGTTTTATCTTATTTTATTCAACATAAAATTTGAAAAATTAGATAGGGTTCAACAATTTCTAGACACTATACGAAAATATTGACACTGGCCCTTAAATAACTATAAGGCCCGTATTTTAGAATGACACTCAGCCTGAATCGCGATTTTTCTGAGGAATGATTGTATAGGCAATATGTCAAACTATAAATCTGTCTATACTATCTGTCCTCAAATAAATCGCGATTCAGGCTGAGTGTCATTTTATGATACGGACCTAAATGACTTCAATTTTGCTATGTCCCACCTGATGATATGAACTAAAGTCACAAAAAGGCAACCATTCTAAATAGATGGCCCTAGTTTTACGACCTTAATAAGTACTTTTTGAAGCCTAACTTAAAGAAAGCGTACTCTTCCACATCCTTTCTTATCTCACGAAACTACGTCAATAAACCTTTCTTTTGTCCGCACATACTATCTTGCATACTACCTTCTTCAATCGAGTATATCGTAAAAAAGTTACGATGCTAGCCCAAAGGGCGGACGGACAAGGTTAGACGGTGCGAGTTTCTCGCTCGCTTTGGTTCGATTACTTATTGTATCAAGATGTTTACACGCTCAATTCTCGCATACAATTAAATCATACTAATTTCGCGAGTGATATTTCGCTTTATACCTTACTAGCTTTAAGCCCGCGGCTCCGCCCGCGTGGATGTCGGTTATCGCAACCAAACATAGCTTGTGTCCTTTCTCAAGGTCTAATCTACCCTCATACCAAATTTTATAAAAATTGGTTCGGTGGTTTAGTTGTGAAAGCGCAACATACAGACAGACAGACAGAGTTACTTTCGCATTTATAATATTAGTATGGATTTCATTGCTTTAAAATTCTGTTTAGACGAACACTATCAAATCACAATAGCTTAGTGGTTAAGGAGTCGGCCTTACGATCGAAAGGTCTCGGGTTCGATCCTGGCCATTACACTACTGACGTGAACCCACTCCTAGCACAAGCAATTTAGCTTAGTTGGAGGGGTTACAGGGAATATTAGTAATTTCGGTTCTAATATACTTAAAAAAAAAATTAACTGCGAGGCAATTCTCGCCAGGCGTGGATGAGCGAGCGGCAATTGTTTCTGCGAAAGTTTAGACGAAGCAACTTTTTCTTTCCCTTTGGACCGCAGTCCCAAGCATCTCTATATCTCAATCTACAAATTCGACAAATTGTTCAACGCCATCTAGTTAACAACTTTGAACTAAATCATGTTAACATTTTATTACTTAGCACTAAACACCCTTCGAGGATCGTATATTCGAGGCGAGTGAAACTCTCCTCGTCAAAACGAGCCCTTAAGACACAGACACGGAATAGATAATAGTAACAACTTTAAAGATCTCTGATAAACCCACTGAATTCAGAAGCCTTATAATCTGTTTGCTTTGATAACATTAATGTAATATTTAAGTAATTAGTGGAGCTTTTCATCTTGGCCGTGTAATGTTATACCAAGTTAGGCTTTTGAAAGCTAGGCTTAAAATATACTCGTGTATGTAATGTTTGTTTATAATGTAGTTCATCACTTGTAATGGACGGGTTTATGTTGAAAATAAGCAGTAATATTATCACATAATTCAACAGTAAATATTATGTTTTAAGTACTACCGTGGTATTATGTTATAGGCCTCGTTAGCTAAAATGATAAAGTCCCGCAGACTTCAATAAAAAGTACGCGTTAAAAAAACCCGCGTAGTGAATATTAGTCTCTGTTGGTGTCATTCCTTAATTTTATAAAATTAGTCTAAAATTATTCTAAAATAAAGTCATCGTACAATTTGGATGATAATAATTCAATTCACCTCTACCTACATCTGCCCCTTCTAGGATTTACAGACGTGAATATATGTACTATGTATGTAAAATTTGTCTTTAGTTACTTTTTAACCGACTTCGAAAAAGGAGGAGGTTCTCAATTCGTCTGTATACATAATATTTTTTTTATGTATGTTCACCGATATCTCCGCCAATTATAGACGGATTTCAAATTTTTTTAGGTGTAGTTACTTTATTATTAGCATTAAAATCATTTCTTTTGGTCTGTCAATAAGCGTATTGACAGACCAAAAGAAATGATTTTAATGCTTGTTATAATATTTTGCACTCTTAATTTACTTTATTTAATTTAACTACGACAAATATTGCTTATTTTATTTATTGCAATTATCCAATTTTTCGGTAGTTGACCTTAAACCATCTACTTATGATACATAACTATCATATATTAAAAAGAGCTTTATATCAAAATCATATGATCCATTTTTAATATTGCAATATCGCAACCATGACCCAAATAATAAACCCTACAGCATGTCAGCACTCCCCTGTTTTAGTCGGAACAAATTTCGTCACACCACGCCCCCAAATATAGCTTTCGAATGATTAAACTTTTATCTATACGCCTGTCAGATGCTCTGATGGTGCAATAAAAATCGTACATGAGCCTCCCTTCCCTCCTCCGCCTCCACTCCGCTCCTCTCTCGGTGTTCCGGTGTTCCATACGGCGAGCTACCCTCATTTGTGTTCCGGAAATAAACCGAGACGCCATCCCGGATTGGTACATCGCGCAGCTTCCTTTTACCGACTCTCTTCTTGTCTTTTATACATTTTTATTTTACTAGAAACCTTTTATGAGAACCTAATACATATATTTTACTCATACCTGTATTCCTAGAAAGGATGGACGGAGGTTTATTTAATAATAGCTGTTGCCCGCTGCTCCGCCCGCGTGGATTTCGGTTATCGCGATCAAACATAGATCGTCCTTTCTCAATCAAGCCTCTGTACCAAATTTCATCAAAATCGGTTCAGTGGTTTAGGCGTGAAAATGAAAATACAGGCAAACAGGCAGAGTTACTTTCGCATTTATAATATTAGTATGGATATAGATAAACATTTTATCAATTGAGTTCCATATATTTGGTCTAATATCAAGGAATTAAGATCATTTTGAGCATTTTGTTCATCAAGAAGAGAAGAGAAGCCGTGTGGTTCCCGGCAGAATAGAATTTGATCCACCTTATCTTTTCCCATGCGGTATCGTACAAGGCGACTTAAGGGATAGGGCTCTTTCATATCAGTCAAATATATATAGCCCAAACTCAGCCTCGGATGCACGGCTTGAATCAACAATAGTTCCTAAAAGGCGGCAATAAGCTCACCCCCTATTAAGTGGGACCGAATACAATGATTGGTGAGATGTGGGTGTTAATTCACCTCTGCCTAACCCTCTGGGGATTAAGGGATAAAGCTGATGCTAACAGTTAATAGTGCCTCATAAACTGAAGGTCAATACACTCATAAATCTAATAGATATCACATACTTAGGAGTAATGTACTCAACGAGGCTAATAATGTACTAAATTCCAAAACCCTAAGATAATACCAACCTATTAAACTTTAGAGATCCCTCCAACTTTTCACTATTCAAGTTTGTGAGATACTGTTTACAGTTTGAGGTTATTTAACCCTAATAACCCTGGTATTTGTAAAGAAAACGCTTGGAAAATTCCTTCGCTATGTAAAATCGATGGGCATTCATATTAATTACATATTTTGCCATAATATATTTTCGTTAGTAACATCCCAACGTAGTTCTTTTGCATTTTGTTCATTTTGTACTGAACGTGAATCGAATCCACAACTTCCGAATTTACAGTCTATGTTGTCAAAAAATATAAGGAAAATAATTTTTAATCATATAAAAAATTATAACTTTTTATAAAGACAAAAAAGAACATATCTTAGATTACTTATAGGTGAAGTTGGTTTCGTAATGCTGTTTCATTTAAAAAATCTCTCGTAACACAAACAATTGAGCCTTAAAGAAGCTAACTTTATAATTTGATACGAAGTAGACACACTTTTTATTATTTCTCCATACTCGTGCAAGCCTTAGAAACGACTGAGAAAGTCGGGCAACTTTCTAAATAAAGTAAACTTGTTCGTAAGTAATATTTCATTGTGGTACGCTCTCACCCCGATAACTCGTAATCAATAAAAGTTTATAGGTCAACCGGGAAAGTATCATCTATTTTAAGGAAAGAAAGAGAATTGAGAAGCGTCGGTAGCTAGTTGTTGAGGAGTCAGCCTTAAGATCGAAAGGTCCCGGGTCCGAATCGTGGCTATCATACAACCGACGGGAACCCACTCTTAATACAAGCAATCAGCTTAGCTGGATGGGTTAGAGGGAATATTAGTTAGTTTGGTTGGTAATATTTGAAAATAATGTTTTTATTGCGGATCGCACATTCACAAAAACTTTAGCAGCAGTAATGAATAATCAACATGCCAAAAAATATGATCAGTGGATCTGCAGCTCCTCAGGCGGCGAACGCTTCGATCGACCATTGTCCGAAAACAGCTCGGGATGATGCCGCATAGACATTTTTTTTATTTCTTATTTATGTAGTATGCTGATTTTTACAGGATTCAAGAGATGTTCTCTTTCATTCCTCTCTGCAGTGTTCACAAACCACGGTTCTTTACTTTTATTGTAGTTAGATTAATTTCTAATTTAAATAGTTTTGTAAATTTAAAGGTTACACATTACAAATCGGTGGTTCGTTTGTTAAACTATAGTTCACTTCTTTTTTAAAGTTTTCGAAGAAATCATTCCAATTTTGACTTTTGCATAATTTACCTTTTAATGTTTGTTATTAACCTTTTAATGTTTGTTATTAACCTTGTTATTATTCGTTCCTGTTTTATCCTTGCCATAATTGGCAAAACCGGAGCCAAATTATAATTAGAGATCATTATGTTAAATAAATGAAATTGGAGCAGGGTTAGAAAGGGGTTTGCTGAGGATTTCTAGGTTATACACACAAGGAAAAAGCCTCGCCGAACCACCTGTACCATTAGACAGTACCATTGATATATCCCACTAGGTAGTACCCGGGAAAAAAATACAAGTGTTACACTCGACGTTACTTCACGCAGGAGAGCGGATTGCGGTGGGCTCTAAAGTGCGCGTTTTCGAGGCAACCTATATTAAAACTGGAATGATGGGAACACGCCTATAAACTCGGAGAGGTAGACAGAGGTGCACCCATATTTCGCCAACTGATTTTCGGTCCCACGTAATAGAGGGCAAGCCTATTACCGTCAAGCGGGCAAAAGTAAGTGAAAAATAATAATATCCATTAGTTAAGCAAGTCTTCGTTTCCATTGAATATGAAATTTTCTTTTGTTTTCAAGACAGTTCAATTTCCGATCAACAAAGCGCTGCTTCGTTCTCTGTAAGTTGCTCTTTGTTCCACCGCCACTCGCTGATCAGTAAATAGGCTATTATATACTTCAACTTGAATGTGATTTGTTTCAGTGATCATAGCCCAAATACTACTTAGTACTACCAGATGTGCTGCTCAGAATAAAAATATGTCACGGTTCTGGGTGACGCGGTCCGGCATGAATTTTGAATTTGGAACGGGTCAGGAACTATTTATACCAGTTAATGAATTTTGTATTTTTTTTTCGTGCCCAAAGTCCCCACGCATACCCCCTACCCCGCCGCAACCGGTGGGAGAAAATGTCGACCGGACCGGGGATAGTTCCTGAACCGTTCCAAATTAAAAATAAAAGTAAGTATGTATGGCGGACAAAATCGAAATATCTCTTTTATCAATGAAACCGCTGAAAAAAGGTGTAACATGACCGGAACGTCATGATGTAGGTAGACATCTCTTCGACTTCAAAGAGAAGCGAAGAGATATATGTACACTGTGCTAAGGCTGCAGGCTGTGCTACAGGTCAAGTAGTAATGTTCAATCGTCCGGTAATCAGCAGTAAATGTCAGACAGTATGATCATAACTCTATCGATAGTTCCTTGTAATATACGTCCGTAAAGATTTTAATGCAACAACATTGACTTTTGCAATTACGTCGCGTTTTATCGGTGTTTAGAAAAAGGGCGGTTTCAGACTACCGTTTTATACGCGCGTATAAGTTTCTTTTTGGAAGCGAATGTGGGCGCGAATAGGCGTGCCTTTTGGCACGCGCTAAACTCGTACGAGCGTTGACGCGCTTCTAAGCTCGTATAAGTGCGAGGCACGAGAAACACCACTACCGGTTCGAGCGAAATAAGCCCTTTTACGTCAGTACGGTTTTTTGAAGCTCATGTATGCTGAAGTAACCGTATACGCGCAAAAAAATACGCTAATCCGAAACCGCCTTAACTGCAAATGGAGCTATTTAGAGACTGCTTTCCGTAGAGTCGTCAAGTGTGAATAGCACCCTCATAGTGATTTCATTTATGTCGAAAGTTTCCACTTTAGGTCCGGAACTGTTTATTTATTTTTATTGGTTTGTTGGGGTATACGCCGACTGCTAGTGACTGCGGGTCGTACTCCCAGCTCCGACAGAGCCTCGTCCGTCCTATACCTTCGGGGTGTAGATAAAGGTATATGGAGAAATCGCCAACTGCTGCATGGAATTTCTAACATCCAAGACACATTCTAAGTAGACCAGTTGTTCAGTTCATAGTATTCCACTGTGAGGAACTGGTCGCGTCTTCAAGTCCTGTCTTGGCTGTTACGATTTTCCACATCTAAATCTATAGGAAAAGTTAGCGTAATAATTGATTTGCTATAAAAATTAATTTGTTACCGCAGCTATAGTTGCGGCACGTTATGATGGCCATTTTGGCACGACTGGTTCTGCTCGTTTTCTATTTTTGGTGCGTGTAGTTTATTTTCTTCTGTGCCAGTCTCGCCAATTTTTTCTTTACTTATTCGTTTAACAGTTCGTTGTCCAATATTAAGTGCATCAAAAAATAGAAAACGAGCAAAACCAGTCGTCTCAAAACGGCTATCATAACGTGCCACAAATTTTATAATTGTGCAGATGCGGTGTCTAATTTCTTATAAGCGAGTTAATCGCTAGTTACGAAAAATATCAAGTGCGCTCTGTTCCCAAGAGTCAAACAAATGATTAATGGCACAGAGCTGCAGTTAAGTCAAACGTGAATGGTAGATTATCAGCGCATTCATCCATCATCGCGGACATTGAACACTTGAATAATTCCCACCATTCACAGAGTTTGTAATCGTCATAAAAACGTTTAAGTGTGATTAAGAGCAGTTATAGAGGACATATGTACAGTCACAGTAAAAATAAGCTTATATTTATACCGTTTCTTTTATCATGCGAAAAATCCCCACGGATACCACCCCCACGGAGCCGGTGGAGGTGGTTATGTCGGACTCGAACCGAATAAAACGCACGCCGTCTTGGGTCTTTGGTTGCCGGAGGTGAGATTGCCGAGAGAATATCTCTCGCACCCGGCAGACCCAGGACCCCCCTTCGGGTTGTAGGGACCATAAGTGTCCCCATCTAGCCCCGGGAACGGGGAGGCGCACTTTGCGCCGCCGCCGCGGCCTGCTTCTGCTAGGATGACAGGCGGCTCCACCGATCACCCCATATTTAGGTATACCATTGAGGTAGAAAACAGTATACAGGTCATTTGTTGGTGAATGGGTACCGTTAGTTATTTATGCCCTGGTTTATAATAGCTGGACTCGCGTCCTTTAAGGTAAGGCAATAGTTAGAAAAATTCCACTTCCAATCATTTAATGATTTTTATGCTAGTTTTAAGTAAATCTTCTTCACCCTAGCTAGTTTTAGGTAAATGTTATACTTTACCTTAAGTACAGTACAGTAAGGCAATAGGTCCGGCCCCAATTATTTGGGACCGAAAATTGTAGTTTGCGAACTGCGGGTTCTGTTACACCTCTTTCTTCGGAAATTTATAGACATGAATATAACGTATGTATGTTGCGTATACAGGGTGTAATCGTTAAGTGTGTCCAGGCGATTTTTCCGTAATTATTACAGATATCAAAAAACTTTAAACTGATATCGAAAGTACGTTACCTAATGAGTAAAATGACATCAATAACTTTTTAAAAATCAAACGAGAGTTATCTAAAATTTTCACATTAAACACTCCCATACATTCAGTATGAGATTAGTAGAAAGGTTTTAGTGTCCTTATTTTAAAAGAATTATTATTATTAAGTTAGCATTAAAAATGCTATAAAAAAATCATTCTAATATTTATCTCTTAGTAAGTACAATATCGTATTCAAAGCAGATGTTCGAAGGGACGTCCTTGTTGTGCGATACAATGATGAGCTCTACTTACAGTTTCTAAATGAACTTTCCTTAACATTTGCGGAGCAATTAAAGCAATTTTACGACGTACACGAATCTGTAACTCTTCTAGGCTGTGCATTCTCTCAGCCTACATTTTCGTCTTTGATAAATCCCCATAGGTCCCCAAGAGGTTGCACTGTTATTGGCAATTTAACCATCAAAAGTGACGTCACTTTGAACATCTGCTTTGAATAAAAAATTTGGTACTTACTAAGAAATGAATATTATTCAATTAAAATATAGTTATATTATTCTGTTAGGTTAATAAACAGTTTTCTTTAATATCAGTACTAAGCTAAAATATTCTTTAAGAATGGGGACACTAAAACCTTTCTGCTAATCTCATAGTAAATGTATGGG
The DNA here is from genome assembly GCA_914829495.1 of Eilema sororculum. Classification (NCBI taxonomy): domain Eukaryota; kingdom Metazoa; phylum Arthropoda; class Insecta; order Lepidoptera; family Erebidae; genus Eilema; species Eilema sororculum. The sequence continues at coordinate 4,177,047 of OU618545.1, read as the reverse complement.
AGTGTTTAATGTCAAAATTTTAGATACCTCTCGTTTGATTTAAAAAAAGTTATTGATGTCATTTTACTCATTAGGTAACGTACTTTCGATATCAGTTTAAAGTTTTTTGATATCTGTAATAGTTACGAAATAATGGCCTGGACACACTTCACGATTACACCCTGTATATATACAGTTGAGTAATTTCCTGAAAATCTAAACTCTAAACCAATTATGAATTCAAATAAACAGTACTTTTAATATGCTATTTCCTAAATCGGCAGTCTAAAGTTCACCCTCTAAATATACACCCTGAATAAGTCACCTAACTTTGAACCAATAGCAATTTATGCGTGTACGTCTAAATATTCAATTTACTTTTATAATTTCATAAAATATTTTATGCTCCATTCAAACAAATAACAGTTTAACGCGCGGCGAGGGCCATCATAAAATTTTATAGCGGAGTCGAGACAAAAACTGATGAAATTATGAGTTACACTCAGGTGACCTATTATTGATATTTTTTATGGAATAGGGAGGCAGACGGATCGCCTGATGGTAAGCGATCACCGCCGCCCATGGACACCCGCAACACCAGAGGAGTCACAAGTGCGTTACCTTCCTTTTAAAAGAGAGTACGCTCTATTCTTGAAGGTTTGAAAGTCGTATTGGTTCGGAAATACCGCTGGTGACAGTTCATTCCACAGTTTAGTTGTGCGAGGCAGAAAGTTTCTCGAGAAACACACAATTGTGGACCGCCAGCTGTCCAGATGGTGAGTGTGGAACTGCTGTTGCGTGGAACGATGGCGGAAAGAGGCGGCGGGGATCAATCCGAACAATTCCTCGGAGCACTCCCCATAGTATAGGCGATAGAAGATGCAGAGCGAAGCCACGTCTCTACGCATTGCCAAAGATTCTAGCCAATTTTGAAACATCCTGGCAGTTGACGATTCGAGTCGCTCTCCGTTGGATGCGGTCGGTGCGGAGTGCCTAGTGTGTGTTTTTCCACATGTCGCTTCCCATTCACAACATTTTTTGCGAGTTATAGCTTCACATCACGTACTACACGAATCCATTCAGCGATTCGAAACCTCTATATGTATTCATGGAGGGTACGATTTTTTTAAATATAAATACACGTCAATTTAACTTCACCTCGCCTAATGTTAAACTAAAGGCAAAGTCTTGGAAAGATGGTTACCATGTACCATGTTAACAATAGTGGCACTCAGCTTGACGGCCTCGTAAGATGCCTTTTCACGCCCCGCTTAGAGGACCCGGTACTATAGGAAGAAGGAAACACGTGAACTGGCAGGGAGTTCCAGGTCCTAATGGTATAGCATAGGAACGATTTACCGAACCACTTGGTTCTTGATGGAATATTATCTAAAAAACGACGTCTTGATAAAGCGCTGCAGGACTTAATTTGACTTATGTTGACGTTATTAAAACTATACAAAAACTATAACTTATAAAAATATCGGTGCTTTTGTTAATCATAATACGCTTATCCGCCAACAAAGTGTCAAGTGTCAGTTTAAACTATCTGCATTCAAGTAGACCAAACGTCACTTTCTGCCTCCAAAGAGCTGTCAAACTGTCAGTTACCGTTCTGAGGGTTACTTGACCACTTGAGACTTATATAGTGAACTTGCAAGACCTAGAAACTAGACTAAACGAATATGATATTATAGACAAGTGAGGCGTGTCTGGGAAATATCTGTTTTAGTTCTAACTAAGGTTGGAACGGGTTTAGTTTAATTACGAAACGGCAGAGCTTGAATATTTAATAAAATAAATTAATAAATGTTCCACAACATTCTACACAACGCTATCTAGACCCATGGTAAGCTTAACTAGCTTATGTTACGGAATCTAGAATGCGGCTAATAATACTTATAATACTTTTCTTTTGTAAATACATACATATTATACATAGAAACACCCAGACCAATGTAAATAGCCATATTCATTTATACAAATATTTGCGTACACTACCGCCATGTTTTACGAAACGACTACATGATCTGGGTGTATTATACCATTTTAAAGATTTTTAGCTTATTTTAATTCGTTTTGACAACACAGATTTGGCATTAATGTGTTACGAATGATAACCTGTCCTAACACTGACTAGGCTAGAATAGTGCAACCTCACAATATGCTAACTTACTCGAATACAATAATGTAAACAGGAATTAACTACTGAGCCAGTCAGCCTGTGACCACGGTCGGCGTAATCCGGTCGAAACGTCAGAGAATTCAAAGGTGTGTATGTACAGTCATCATCAAATCGATCTTGATGAACAAAGTGATCTTAACTCCTTCGTATTTCTGCCTTCCTGTTGACAAATTGTTCTGATATTTGGAACACGCCTTTAGTTCAGACAATAATACAATTGAAATCAGTAAAACAGTTTGATTTCCTCTTAATAATTTAGTTTTAAGTTAATTTTAGGCTAGTCAAGATATTTCTGACGCTGATGTACCCATATATAGTGGTATATGCTAGTGGTATAGCTGATCCGTCCCGACTTCGCCCGGGAAAGTTTCGTATTCCATATTTGATAGTGACCTAAATGACGAACTTTACATACAAACGTTTCTCATCTAATTTACCATCTTAGTAGTTAAATTTTAAAAACGCTGATACACATGTTCATTTATTTCTTGAAAGACACAGGTTTATGAAATTTTGTGCATCTAGCTCTTAAAATGACGGACTTTCATACAAACTTCCATCCCTTATTTTACCCCTTTGGTGGCAGAATTTCCAAAAATCCTTTCTTAGCGGATGTTTGCATCAAAAAATGCATCTACTGTTAAAATTTCAAGTTTATAGGTCCAGCAGTTTAGGCTCTGCGTTGATGAATCAGTCAGTCAGTCAGTCGGGACAAGTAATTTTATATGTATTGATCGCGTTAATTCTATTAATATTATTGCATATTAAGAAACGGGAGAGTTTAAAAGTTGGAGCCTACACGGTGGCCACTTATCACGAGCTCCTCCGAAATCTGATCATGCTGTATTTAAGAGGGCGCCTCAAGCAAATAAATATATTGGTTTTTGAGCAATAAATCGCTTTCTAACAACTTTATTCCGGGTGACTGGGCTGTATGGAGGGTTGAGGCTTGTCAAAAATGAAATAGGATAATATTTTTGGATAATATTGCCTAGTAGTATGTAGTAGTAGTAGTAGTAGATAGTAGCCTAGTGGTATGGGTAATGGACTGTTGAGACGAGGTCTCGGGTTCGATCCCAGGTTTACCATGGCATACACAAATGACTTTTCCACGTTTTTCGAAGTTATGTGTGTATTTATCGCAGGTTAATAAGGGCCCGGTTAATGGCAATAGGCTCGCCACCTATTACATTGGGACCTAAACATAAACTGGCGAAACGTGGGTGCTAGCACCTCTGCCTACCCCTTCGGGGAATACGGGCGTGAGTTTATGTTATGTTATGATTTCCCAAGTAGCCATATAATGTTACGTGTGTACGTTACGCTACGTGTCCAAAACAGTGTAGGATATTTATGCAATCAATCAATTAATCTATCGCAATACACTACTTACAATGTTAAGAGGCTTTGGCTTACTGTTTCCACACGCTGGCCAGTCGGGTTGGTGTAGGATTTTGTTTCGGGTTTTCCTTCTCTCGCAGTGATATTTCAAATCTTCCTCTATCTGTTAAAAGAAACCGTATCAAAATCCGTACCGTAGTTTTAAAGATATGTATGATATGTACGACGGACAGACGCGGTAAGCGACCTTTCTCTATACTATGTAGTAATATTATGAAAAGTATGATTTAAAGTATGAGCGTCGGTAGCTTAGTGGTTAAGGAGTCGACTTTACGATCGAGAGGTCCCGGGTTCGATCCTGGCCATTACACTACCGACGTGAACCCACTCCTAACACAAGCAAATTTAGCTTAGCTGGAGGTGTTAGAGGGAATATTAGTAACTACGGTTCTAATATTCTTTTAAAAGAAAAAAAAAATCTGAAGCGCTAATACAGTAAACGCATTCATATTTCAGAAATGACATTCTTAAAAAGCGATCAACGCCATCTATTAAACAGTTTATATTGTGGAATCTGCTACACATATTAAATCACTTTGTACTTTTACACTATATCTTATTTTGCTTTGCACTAGGTACTTTGAGAATGTCGTGAGGCGAAAGCGTTCAAGTGAAAAATAAAATATAGTCACAGAATAGATAGGTAATAGTAATATAGTGGAAAAGTACAAAGTGTCTTACTCAATATGCGATCTATTAAGCATAATAACTACTCATTTAACAATTAATTTATTAGCATAAAAAATATTCTAAACAAGTTTTCATACTTTTATAATTCCTAATTTCGCCCCTAGATAGGTAGGTCGTTCCTTTGACAGTCGCTAAGGGCCCTTCAGACTGAAGTACTAAACAAAACGAGGGATACCCGTACACAATGCGCTGTCTTCGATACTGCTGCTTCTCTCAAGATGCTGTGACCGCGATATTTTTTCACTGACCCAGTTTCGTAGGGATTTTTTTATCTCATCTGAGGCTAAGATCTTATATCGGGTAGTTTAAGGTTTAAAATTTTTGTGCTTGTTTTTAGTTGGATGGCATAAATTGTTTGCAGATATGTTGTTAGCTGAATGAATACACAATAGTGATAAAATTAGTTTGTTTCATTTAGAACTGACATCTTTGAGCTTATTATTGGGCTTCGAAGATTTAAATAGGGCCCCACCCCCATTGTTACCAATCATTAAAATACCTTTTCGTGAAAATATTAAACGTGAATACAATCGTTTCAATTGCAACGCTCAACTTGGTCTTTTTAGGTGTATTAGAAAAAGAAGGAGCACAGAAAGACACGGTAAGCACTGAGACACACTGGGACGAATGGTTATGTAGTATCTAGTTTATTGTCAATTTATGTTTAGGTTACATTTACAGCAGCGGCACTTGATAGATGCATACCCGGAACTTATAAGTTATTGCATATTGTAACCTATCCTCGTACGGCGGTCCAATAGCGATAGGGACATGAAAGTTCAGAAGCCAGAAGCTAGGACATAACGTCATAACGTTGAACAAGAAGATCCGACCCCAGACAGATCACGGAATTGAGGGATGGAAGAAGAGCAAAGTTTCAGCCAAATCCGTTAGAGTGCTGTCAAAAACATCCAAACACCTGAATAAAATTTTAAAGCATTGGATTATGTCAGAAAAAATTAAATTTGTTCAGGTGGGATTCAAACCCGCGATGTCTCTCTTACAGGGAGAATACTCTGACCACTGAGCTACCTCTACCTCGCTCTCTATTCTTAAAAAGAATATTAGAACCAAAGTTACTAATATTCCCTCTAACCCCTCCAGTTAAGCTAAATTGCTTGTGTTAGGAGTGGGTTCACGTCTGTAGTGTAATGGCCAGGATACGAACCCGGGACCTATCGATCGTAAGGCCGACTCCTTAACCACTAAGCTACCGACGCTTGTTTTTTTTCACTTTCCTAATTCCATATGGTCGGATTCGAACCGGATAGATTTACCGGCCGCTAACTTTCATATTCATAGTATTAGTAGGATTAAGATTGGCCTAAATATGGAAGCTCTCCACTATGTGTACACTCGTTAATATCTTCGTAATAGTTACTTAGTAAACTGAGTGCTACTTACTAGGGATGAGGTACCCCCCCCCCCCCTCCCTCCCTTCAGCCGCCTCACCGCTGTTTGGGCGTCGGCGCTGTCGGTGCCACCGCAAGCTTCGGTTGTTTAATGGCTGTCAAGACCACACACATAATAGGAGAAACAACGTAATATGTCACGTACTCACGCCTCAGCAGTGCATTGTGTTTTGCTACATTGTATATTAAGTTTTAGGAGGACTTGAATTAAATTTTTACAGCATTTAGACGGATATAAAGAGGGAAAAAATTTAAATGATTCAGGTGTGGCTCAATAGCTCAGTTGGAAGAGCATTCCCCCTGTAAGGGAAAGGTCGTGAGTTCAAGTCTGACTAGAGCATTTTATTTTTCCGATGTTTTTCGATTTTAAAAGTTAGCATAATAAATGCTATAAAAATTCATTCAAACATTTATTATGCTAACTTTTTAAGTTCGAAATATATTGCCCTTAAAGACGGATTTATAGAGAAGGGAGATTTGAAGTGATTCAGGTGTGGCTCAATAGCTCAGTCTGAAGAGCATTCCCACTGTAGGAAAGGTCGTGGTTTCAAGTCCTGAGCGCTTCTTTTTCCGATGTATTAGGAAGATTTAAAGCGATGGTGATAGTTTAATCTTAGACTTAAAAGATAATTCCACATAACTTCTTATATCTCAATACAATAGGCCTCAATTATGTTAGCTTTATTTATGACAGCCTCTGTGGTGTGGTGGTAGTGAACGCGGCCGCTACGCAGGAGGCGCGAGTTCGATCTCCACTCAGTGCAAATATTGTATGTATGAATTGGGTATTTGCATTGGTCTGGGTGTTTCTATGTATTATGTATGTATGTACAAAAAAAGTATTTAAGTATGTTTATCTGCATTCTAGATTCCATAACACAAGCTAGTGAAGCTATGCTTGCCATGGGTGTAAATAGCGTTGTTAAGAATGTTGTGGAAAACTTATTAATTTTTATTAGCTGGTGTAAGCTATATTAGTCCCAGTTGGGGTCCCCTTGCCGTGTGTAATACCTCCACTTCTCACAATCTTGGATATCAAAGGTAGATCATAAGAACATAGCGACCATACTAGCATAACGAATAAGGTAGTAAAACGCTTTCGTAAAACCATGATTTCTGTGACAAGTAGGTATATTAAAGTAGTCAATCAATTTGTCTTTCATAGTCCACTGCTGGACATGTCTCCCAATATTGGGAGGCATTGGCCGCGGGCCAGTCCGGTTGGTACAGGATTTTATTTTGAGTTTTCCTTCTCTCGCAGTGATATCGTCTGCGTAATTTTCGTTAGTCGCCTTTTACGACAGCCTTCGGATGAGATGGGGTGGCGATCTTGTATTACATAGGGAAAAAGAATCTTCTCGGGCGGGACTCGAACCCGCAGTCTTTCCCTTACAGGGGGAATGCCTGACCAATTCGGCTACCGAGACACGCCCGATATGATTCAAATTTCCCAGCTTATACGTCTTTCTTAAGATTAAGATTCTTTTTCCCTATGTATTAGATTTGTATAGTTAGCATACTTAATGCTGTAAAAAATCCTTCAAAAGATACTTGTATTCTTTCTCTGTCACCATTCAGACCACGCGGATATTTAAAGAAGTGATGTTAGCCTTATAGATAGATAGAGATAGAGAGACACAATTTAAAAAACCACTTCATCGTTTTCATAAGACAGAAAATATGTTTTTCATCCCACCATCTCGGAAAGAGTATTTTTAATCTTCAATATCTGAGTGGAAAAGCCGTTTTTATTCTCTAGAGGATAAAGTAAATTGAATTTAGAACATCGTGTGCACTAAGTTTGTGAATTAAAAAAACATTAAACCTATTTACTGCTACCTCTATGGTGCCGAACATATTTTTTTTTTTTTATATAGGGCACGTCAATTTGACTTCACCTCGCTCTTATCATACAACTTTTTTTTAATTTGTTAAAAACTCAGACTCGGAACCCTCTTGGTGTTCTTTTTTCAATTTGCTTTGTACACGGTTCTTTACGCGGCATTTTTTTACGTCATTGTTAAACCTTATATTAAAAACAAGTGAAAAAACTAAAATGAGTGATTCTAGCGACGAAGAAGTTTGTTTGACGCCAACAGAATTGACTGAAACTGTTAATAATGCGCAAATAAGCTTTTCATTTCCTCGCTGAGGTGGAATGGAAAGTTACGTGTTGCACTCGAGTGCAAAGATTTTTAACCTCGTGCTCTTTTGATTCCCTCGCTAACGCTCAGGATTCTAATTTTAGAATCCTTCGCTTGCTCGGTCATCAAAATTGAACACGCGGTTAAAAAGCAACTTTGCACTCTTGTATAACAAATAACTATTATTTTGCTTGGCAATAATTAGACATATCAACACAACATATACCCTTACATTTTAGAGACATACTTTAATTGTAAACTATATATCTAGTAATTGTGAGTAGGATAATGCCACACACAGCCAATTAGGCAGATACCTACTTTGTCTTTTTTTTTCAGGCTTCTTACTGTCGGTAATGACGATGAATGAGATGATTGCTGCCTCAGTAAAGCTGTGGGGACTTTAATAAAAGCTCCCTGGGGAGATTTGGATTGAATACGTAGAGTCACAATTCACTGTAATATGCCAGTTTCCTACACGCGTGTGAGTTGTCCAAGACGTTATGTCTAAAAATCCACCATTTTTATACATAAAAACTCGAATTCAAACCAATTTCGGAAAATAAAATAATACCGCGATGCGTCCTCTACGCTTTCCCGCCAAAACTCCTGGGCAGATACTTGAATCTACCTTGTCTCATTTACACTTCAGATTCGTGTGACAGACCCCTTTCCAAAAATCCTTCTATCTATATATCTTCTCATACGACACGCACTTGTTACGAAATTGTATTACTAACTTCCAACGGGAGCTTTGCAGAGTTTCATCGGTTTTTTCCGACGGTGCAAGCATTTTATATTTAAATCATGCCGTAACTCGTAAGCCTTATGGCAGTTAAAACTTTGACGAGAGCCACACACCGGCACTTTCATGTTGTTAGTTAATATGAAATTCAAATAAGCTGGTTTGATTTTCACTTGTGAGACTAACGTAATCTCTTAAACCTTTCAGCTAAGTTTAATTGCTTGTGTTGGTAGATTCTTGTTTGAGTTTCAAACCAGTGATGTTTTAAAGGTATTGCAGACATCTTACCAACTACGCTATCGTAAGAATAGTGTCGCATTCGTGAGGTCCCGGATTCGAAATGAGATGAATTCACTCCTAATACAGGTAATTTAGTTTACTTATTGGAGATAGCGGGAATACTAATAATAGGTACGGTTATTAGTACCTTATAAATATCACTATCAACAAGTTCAAAAGAATTTGGAGACCTGTAGACAGTCACAATACTCTTTTGTTTATAAGGATTTTCATTGTTTTAAGCATACTTTACATGTACAACATAAATTGCTTATGTTAAGCATCATATCTGGAATCTGTGATCTTTGTATCGTATGTCAGATTCCTTAGCCACTACGCCACCGTATCCTTTCCAATTACATTTTTGAACTAGTTTGTTTACAGGCAGACATACAACTTTTACCTATGACGACTCACATTTCAATCACACTTTACACTTACAATAAAAAGTTACAAACTCCAAAAAACACCCATATAATCCGACTGCCCTCTTTCAGCGCCAGTAAGGTTCGCGATACAAGCTCGGCATCCGGGCGTGGCCCGCTTAGCGCTGTTGACCCAAGGCTAGATTTTGTTACACGCCTTTTGTTCACTACACGGCGATTATACGGGTTGTTTACAGTGCAACCCACGGAGCTTCACATGTATTAATGGACTTAATTTCTTAGTGTGAAAATGTTTTTCGTATAATATATCTATTGAACTGGTTTGGAAGTAAAATCGAGATCTATACTATGACAGCAAGTAATATAATTTTCATCTAAACATTTTTATATACTTCTAAAGTAGTGAAGAAGTATACGAAGTATATGAGTTTATACGGTTACCCATCCTAGAATGAACTGGCCAGTATTGTATCACCTTGCAATAAAACATGATTAACATATTTTTTTTATTTCATATGTACAGTCGACAAAGGAGATAGGCATAAACTTTTTCATATAATGTTATATGTAAAGGTGTATATGTATAAGTCAACCTACCTATTTTGTCAACTATACGTACATATAAACACAAAACAAATTAATGTGCACGAATATTTGTACTGCTATACGGAGAATAAAAATGCGATCATTTTTTCACTAAACAATTTCAAGGATTTTTAATCCAATTCAATTACATTCTATGTTCTCGCATTCTTAAAAAAAAGGAGGCAGTTTGAAATCAGAACTAACTAATAGACAGATAGTTCCAGATTGATTACGAATTTCGAACGTAGGAAATATCGCAATGGCGGCACTCGACATATTGTGAATGGCTTTCCGATCAGCAAGTGATTACTGTTCACTCGAGGCCACTCGCCAGCAGTTTACTGTTGCACTCGAAACTCGAGGGATTGCCGGCACTACATTTATCTGCCACGCAGCTAGAATGATAAAAGTTATTAGTTTCGTTTATGAATCACGTTTTTGAGTCACAGCAAGTTATAGACTAGTATTCAGCCTCTGTGGTGTGGTGGTAGTGCACGCGACTGCCACGCAGGAGGCGCGGGTTCGATTCCCGCTCATTGCAAATATTTGTATGCATGAATATGGCTATTTGCATTGGTCTGGGTGTTTCTATGTATAATATGTATGTATTTACAAAAAAAAAAGTATATAAGTATGTTTATCCGCATTCTAGGTTCCATAACAAAGCTTACCATGGGTCTAGATAGCGTTGTGTAGAATGTTGTGGAATATTATTGTGGAATATTATTATTCAGTGCATGATAAATTGTTGATTGTACATATTCGAGATTTAGCAGATTCTCAACTCAATAGATTAGTGAATTGGACAGATTCTTGGCATTTCTTGGACTAGATAGATTCGTTAACACATAACTTTCATTTGTCTCTGACTCTCCATCTACGATTGTCTACGACGTAGGCAGCTACGATGTTTTCGTAGACCCATCCACAATTTATTTTATTTTAACTTTTACGTCGGGATAAATAAATCGCAAAATAACATCAAATAAATCGCAATATATTCTGTTAATCGCTATATCTCAATGTATAACATTCGCGTTAACTTCCAATAATAAGAGGATTTTTTACTAACTTGTATCTTTTTTTCCACAGGTAAGCACAAAATCGATTCCAGAATCAAAGTACGTACAATTTTAATAGTTGTGTCAACAGATTGGAACGCTGTCGATCGAAAAACAGTCCGTGATATGAATAATACAAGAGGCAGCCAGCGCTATAATTATTTTGGTAACTGAATACAAGTGCCGAGGTCCGATGTTATTGAGGTTAATAACATTAATTGGAGCTGAATATTAATACCTAGCAGACACCTGGAGTTTCTAAACTTCATAGGCTTTTGAAGTTCCTATTTTAAATATATGTTATTGACTAAGTGATAAGTTGGGTATTATGTATAATGCCCTGGTATTATGATAAATATCAGAAAGTAAATAAAGTGTAAGGGGAACGCTCCCGAAGGCGAAAACCCCTAGTAGTACTCCAGGTACATAACGTATTGACATAAAAACATCAATTTGGACAAAAAAATATTTTTCTTATTTTTCATTTTTAATTTTGCATTATTTACTCTCCATTGTGTTAGTAAAGCTAAACAACATCACTACAAAAAAAAATTACTAGCGCATAGCGTGTGCTTTTTGTAGTGGTGTGTGTGTGTGTTACCTGGAGTACTACTAGGGGTTTTTGGCTACAGGAGCGTTCCTCTTACTCCCGGTATGAGTGAATAATCAGAATCATGTTCATAACGACTCAACTACGGTTCATGGATAGATGGGTGGGATCCATGTCAAAGCACGCAGTGTCCACCTCTTATTTTATCATAATGCCCGATTTATCACTTGGTCCATAACATATACATACTCGAAGACCTATAAATCCTTTAGACACCGTTTTTATGTGCAGAAACCGCTTGGATTAGGTACATGAATTACTTCTTCATAAGTGAAGAGTGGATGAAATAAAACAGCTAAGCTGTTTTATAGAGAACAACATTCATTACGTTTCTAAAAATATTATATTTGTTGTGTGAAGGGAATAAAATTATGAATAACGTAAAAAGAATCATTTTTTGCTTACCAAGTTATGTCGAGTAAGGTTGCAATTAGTGAGCGGTCTCGCTAATGAGAACCTCGGCGCCATCTTAATTCTCACCTCACATTACAAAATGGCCGCATGCGCCCACATCATGTTGCAGATGATAAGTATTAGTACGTTCAGCTTTATAATAAAATGTCATAAAATCTATTAAATACTAGATTGAATGCAAAATATTTTGAATTCTGAGGATTCCAAAGTACATGACAGTTATGTTAATTTACTTTTGATGCTGGCTGTACTTTGTCCACAGATTCATGAATATTTATAAAGGAACAAAAGTCATTGTATAGAAGGTCTTTAATAGGCAAGCAGCATTAGTTATACAAAGCAACAGTCCAATTTAATTGCCTTAGAGATCACCTATTTTTTATGTCTGCTAGTGACATGATTTACACGTTTGTTTAGATATTTTATTTATTGACTTCAAGATTATTTTTTATTAAATCATTTTGAAGTGAATTTTACATAAACACATATAAAAAAAATTAACTACTGCTTATGCTATTGGTTCGATTTCAGTTTTTAGTCGTCATTTTTAAACAGAGTTTATAATCAAAAAAAAAGAATGAACTGAGTTAAATAGACATAAATTTATCAAGATGGTTTACCTTCAGTAGTAGTGGTGTTTCGACCAGGTTACACCGGCCGTAGTCACAGGCTGACTGACCACGGCCAGCGTAACCTGGTCGAAACGTCAGGCAAATCAAAATACGTATGTACCTACTAGGATCGCGTTAATTCCCGTTATTATTACTGTATATTCGGCCTATACTATATACGACAGCCTCCGTGGCGTGGTGGTAGTGAACGCGACTGCCACGCAGGAGGCGCGGGTTCGATTCCCGCTCAGTGCAAATATTTGTATGCATGAATATGGCTATTTGCACTGGTCTGGGTGTTTCTATGTATATTATGTATGTATTTACAAAAAAAAAATGTATTTAAGTATGTTTATCCGCGTTTTAGATTCCATAACACAAGCTAGTTAAGCTATGCTTACCACGGGTCTAGATAGCGTTGTGTAGAATGTTGGGAAAAAAAAATATTAAAAAAAATATACTGTCGAAATCAAGGGATACACCATCAAAGTGAAAATTTTGGATACAACTGGAAAATCACTCCCATATATCGCAAACGGTAATGAAAAAACACTTAGATCAATTCAAATAGAAATGCACACAAACATTTATACCACACGGGAGTTTATTTTTTTCGTTCTGGCGTTATTCCCAGCCACATCCGAAACTTTCATTTCGGTGTCTGAGATTTGCTTTTTCAAGTCTAACTGAGAGGCTTTGCCAAACTTCGATATTTTTCGGTATGGGAGTTTATATTTTCGTGAATTTCCAAATAGAAAATGCCGAAAACACCCTCTCCAATCACAGGACGACACGTGCAGGGCTAAGATGCCATCCGTATACGGTGAAGAGTATACCTGCTTTCAAGCGTTTCAGTGACACATTCCTATGCCGCACCACTAAGACCTGGAACTCCCTGCCAGCTCACGTGTTTCCTTCTTCCTACAGTCCAGGGTCCTTTAAGCGGGGCCTGAAAAAGCATCTAATGAGGCCGTCAAGCTGAGTGGCACCACTGTTAACATGGTACATGTTTATGATGGTGACCCTCTTTCCGAGACTTTGCCTTTAGCTTATCATCAGGCGAGGTGAAATCAAATTGACGTGTCCTATATAAAAAAAACTTCAATAGTTTCTGGCATGTGAGTTTATGTATATTTCCGTGAATTTCCAAATGGAAAATGCCAAAAACACTATTGCAGAAGAAGGACCTCATGCTGCGCGACAAAGCGGTAATTAATTATGGATTCTCCACGGATTCAATTTACAATTAATTGAACATTACTTCTTCATTGAAAGGGGAATGAGTTTTCTTTATTGAATGGAATAAAACTCGCTGCTGTAATTGTTGTTTATTGGTTCTGTAATGGAGAACGATGGGGGATGTGTTAATTGCTCTGGAGCGTAACTGCGATTGGAAACAGTTCCGTCTTCCTTTTATATTCGATCCAGTCAGTTCAATCAGTTCAGTCCAGTTCAAAAAGTTTGCCAGTTGTTTATGTTTTGCTAATGATTTCATTGCAACTTGTTGTGTATCAATAAATAAATAAATAAAACTAAAGATTGTCAAATTGTATATTACTTTCTAAGTAATAAAAATATTACTTACAAAGTATATGCCAAAGGGCATTAAAAAGATTCTTCAGGGTAGGCGTCGTAGGTAGTAGGTAAGAGGTAGTAAGAGGGTAGTAGGTAGGGTAACGCCCCAGGTGTTGCATATGTCCATAGGCCACGGTAACCGGTTTCCATCAGGTGGACCGTGTGCTTATCTGCCACTTATGTGGTGAAATAAACCACGTCGGAATAATTACTGAATAAACTCGCAAAGTATGATCCAAGGTAAGCTGCAGTAATATATTACGTAGATAATTAATATTACACATAAATTATTCGGGTCAACTGCGGTCCCTACAGCTCAGGTGTTTCACGAAGATAACTTGTGTACAAATCGCCTCGTACACTAATGGATGCTATTTTTAAAAGCTTGTGAACATGCTTCTAGTGACTTGGTGAAAAATACTAAAATAATAGTAATGGAAGATGGAATTTAAACCTTTAGTATGGAATTTTAAAGTCCAATCTTTATCGAGTGTGTTAGTATAGTTAGTAGCATATTAAAATTGCCGCAATAATTTAGTTTTCATCAACTAGCTGTCTAGTCTAGCCTTTTACTGCCTCATGGTTCTTTATAGTACAAATATACTAAATGAAAATGGTAAAATGTCGCGACACTTCAACTGACAAGATAAAACCCTTCGGAACATAATGTGCAAAACGCAAAATGTGCAAAACGCAAAATTTACAAAAAGCAAAATGCGCAAAGCGCAAAATTAGCACAAAAAGCAAAAAAAAGACATTAACGACGACGCGCGACGTGTCAATTAAAGGTTTTGTTTCTGCCTGAAACTATATATGATTGTAGATATGGATCTATGTTCTATGTATGTGTAAATCTTCTTTAATTCAAAGGCAATATTAGTCGTATTAGATGAGTTGTATATCCCTAAAAGAATATACCTACCCAAATATAAGCCCACGGCTCCGCTCGCGTGGATGTCGGTTATCGCGCCTAAACATAGCATATGTTCTTTCTCATGGGTTAATCTATCTCTGTACCAAATTTCATCGTGAAAGAGAAACAAACAGACAGATAGACAGAGTTACTTTCGCATTTATAATAGCAGTACGAATATACGCGTACTTTAAAATTGAAATTTATTCAAAAAACTTCTGAGAAATTTTCCACATTATGGACATATGTTTCGAGGTAACAGCCAACTCAAATCCCATGGTGTATTGGCAGGGTTACAGTGCTCATTATAACAAAAAAGGTCGGGTACCACCTGGCCGAGTCCCTTTTCAGTAATGGAAGCCGTTTAGTGAGGCACAGAGGGACAATGGAACATTGGCACAATCAATTCTCGATTGAGAGTCCCTATCAATTATAGATTAACTGATTGGGGCACTAACTCTGTTTTATATGATAGTGGCACTTTGTATTGGCTATTTGTACTTATTTGCTATTGGGCGTTTGTAGTTTTTGGCAAAATATTTGACCTAATCGCAAACATGCAAATACAGGCAAATATGATCATCCACACATGGCTGCCTAGTAATAAAAGCACGATAAGCGTATTATTGATATTAATCATATTTGTTAAACCACTACTTTGTCAAATATTATATCCACACGTGGTATTTGTTTGCTTGATTAACATACATACATAAACTCACGCCTGTATTTCCCGAAGGTTTAGGCAGAGGTGCTAGCACCCACATTTCGCCAGTTTATGTTTAGGTCCCAATGTTAGCCTATTGCCATTAACCGGGCACTTATAAACCTGCGATAAATACACACTTAACTTCGAAAAGCATCGAAAAGTCATTGGTGTGTGCCATGGTAAACCTGGGATCGAACCCGAGACCTCGTCTCAGCAGTCCATTCCTACAGTCCCGGGTCCTTTAAGCGGGGCGTGAAAAGGCATCTGATGAGGCCGTCAATCTGAGTGCCACCATTGTTAACATGGTACATGTTTATGATGGTGACCCTCTTTCCGAGACTTTGCTTTTAGCTTACCATAAGGCGAGGTGAAGTCAAATTGACGTATTATACAAAGAAACTATGTGAAGTGCCACCATAAGACTATCTGTTTGTGCGCGACATCAACTGGCTTCTAACTTTCCAGTCGATTTCTAATATCCATACTTAATATTATAAATGCGAAAGTAACTGTCTGTCTGTCTGTCTGTCTGTATGTTACGCTTTCACGCCTAAACCACTGAACCGATTTTGATGAAATTTGATATAGGGGTAGATTAGACCTTGAGAAAGGACTGTTTTGTCGCGATAACCGACATCCACACGGGCGGAACCGCGGGCAAAAGCTAGTACCTACATATTTTATAGTTCAACCTTCTTTTTTGTCCGAGTCTCTTATCTTTTCTCTTATATTTCTTAATTTATTTGGTTCGAGTGAGGCGAAACGACTGCTATGGTGTCATTTCAACTTAGAGAGCCCCGTTTTTCAATCAGCCTTTGCCGGTCTTCAACAAAATAAAATTTTCAAATTGTAATCTTTTGTTTTTAGAAATGGAACGAATATGTAATTTATAAGAAAAAAAACCTAATGTAAAAGCTTTATATCAGTGTAATGTAAACCCTGCGACTGCGGGGCCCCATCCCAGTCCATGCCACACTTGCTCTCTTGCCCATTGTGCCCTTCCACCTGTACCATCGCAGAGAGCAAGATGCAGGGCAACGCTATGGCCGTAGCCAGGTATTAGGCCGAAATAATTTAATAGATTGATGAGCCATTGACACGAAGAAGAAGAACGTATAGTATGTAAATTACGTGTAGTGCATGTGTATTTTGAGCTATTTAATTATAAATTGTGATAGTACGCCAAAACAACTACCATTCAATTCCTAACAACCATACCTACTTAATGACCATCCAAAGGTTACTTGGTAGAAATCGCTTAAAGTGATAAGGTCGCCCTTGTACTGTTTCCGTAGGCATCTGTTTTTATATTCTGTATTTTTACGGTGTGCACTAAGTATAAAAAAAAAAATGTTACTACTAACGATATTACCACGATAAGCTAATCAATCTTTCTTTCAAACATTACAACAATTACTGACAAGAAAAGGTAAAATACCTCAGAGTTTTAAAACACTGAATATAAATGAAAAAAGACAGGAAAAAACGTGGAAATAAAAGTTATAAAGCATTAAGAAAAGATTCACCTAATAGTTAAATCTTTATCTGTGACCGCTGAGGCGAGATAATTTAGGGTTGGGAGCAGAGATCGGCCCATCACGCCCCTCGATTACCCCACAAAAGGGTCGCTTCCCACATTTTAAGGAAAGTTTAATTTGGGAGTTCTTTTGTTTTATTTTACGTAATGTCGAGCAGGATGGCCGACACCGCGGAAAAGAGACAACAATGGCCCTTCAGCGATTAAGAGTTCCTCTAACACCTTTCGACAAAGTCTTACAAACTTGTCTGGCGTTTAATTGTAAGAAAAAATTGATATTTTATGAAGGTAATATTTTACAGAAATAGTTTCAGAGGGCGTTCTCTCTAATTGACTTCTTTGAAAGGTTGTTCAAACATTTTGTGTTTGTTAAATACTAGTTAGTTGAAGCCCGTGTTGTATGTACCATAAAATATCAATTCGATATTCATTATGTATGTAAATATTTTATTTATTTCTTTATTTTCTTTAATTTATTTTAGCTATAGTTTCTAGTTTTAAATATCATTAAAATGTGTAATCATTCAATATAGAAAAAGTGCTTATATGTTTTTCAGGGTCCATATTGGCTCACATAAAATGTTTAATCCTATTTTTTTCTTACTACCGATTTGTGTTCATAACCATCACTCTTCATAATTTTATTTTTGATACTTTTTTTATTCATACATTTTTATTACTATCATAGGAACTCATAACAGTTAGTTTTTTTTAATTATTAATACCTGTTCCTACCAAGAACCAGTTTAAATCCATGACTTTTTTTTCAGATCTTTTTTTTCTTCATAACATTTTATTATCATATTACTTTAATTAATAATGTTGTTACTACGAACACACTTCGACAAAAAATATTTTTGCATAAATTCTGTCTACTTTTCTAACAAAATTTAGTTACTGGTCACAGTTCTAACCTAATATAACCTACATGTCTGGTAGCATCTCGCTTTATGAATATTATAGTTATTTATTCGAATGATTAGGAGTTTCAATCACTCACTTCACTCACTTCACTCGTCTTCCAGAGTCTTCTAATTGCCAATATCTCGTACAATTTCATCCTTTACTTCATAAGTCTTCTGCCAACCTTAATTATATTAATTGATAAACTCAATTTATACGACAATACGTCATTAACTTAATTGTATTACAGTCACGCGCGATTGGTGTGGTTCAGCGAAACTTAATATTATCACAGAATACGTTCCGTGACGGATGAAGCTTCTATTGCGATCTCACAATACCTTCCCACATTGTAATTTAATTAGCGAGAATTATCTTTAATTAAATCAGATTATAAGAGCTATTATAGCAAGGTTTTAATTTTACTGAGCGCGTGTAAGATCATTTTTATTAAAGGCTAGCTTTTACTCGCGACTTCATCCGCGTTAAGTTCGAAATAGACTGCTCCTGTTCCCGCGACCCAGATAAAGTTTCTGTGAGCCTGGTATTTCATGCAAATGTAGCAGGGTCACAGAAATTCTGATCCCGTGACCGTGACCCACAGGAACCTACACCCGGGAGAAAATTTGATATAATGTATTTTTAATTTAAAAACCTCGGTTAGATAATTTACTTCAACTATAGAATAATACCCAATTGTATAGGAGAATTTCGAAAAGGTATTCAAGACGTGTCTGAATAGCTCAGATGTCAGAGCATTTCTCTGCAAGGGACTGGCGACCAGTCCAGTCCAGTCCCTTGCAGGGAAATGTGAGTGAATGAGAGTTCAAGTCCAATCTAAATCTATAAATCATTTTCTTTTTATTCATTTGGTGTTAGTAATATTTTACTTCTCATGTCACGAACATGCTTAGTAACCAATTCTGTTGTTAACAGGTTTAACAGTACTCTTAACCCTCATCAATGGTAAGGGAGTGTCTCGTATTGAAAAGGGTGCCGATTTACGGCAAAATAAATAGAAAATTAATGCTGGATACCTTATCATACTGACCTGTGTATCGTGGCGGTAGTGCGTGAACCCATGACCTCTATATAGCAGTTGAACACCGAATACGATCTGCGATTCTATACATACAACTTGTGAATTTTTTTTTTTAAATGTGCATTTAAAGCATGGCTGTCCGCATTCTGAAGCATCGGTAGCTTAGTGGTTAAAGAGTTGGCTTTACGATCGATTCGATTCGATTCGATTAATATTCTTTTTGAAAAAAAAATCTAGAACCTAAATTTTAGTTAACAATGCCGCACATTGGGCGAGATCTATGTCCAACAGTGTACGGTAATTGGGTAATTGTTTTTTTTTGTAAAGAATATTAGAACCGAAATTACTAATATTCCTTCTAACCCCTCCAACTAAGCTAAATTGCTTGTGCTAGGAGTGGGTTCACTTCGGTAGTATAATGGCCAGGATTCGAACCCGGGACCTCTCGATCGTAAGGCTGACTCCTAAACCACTAAGCTACCGACGCTTGATTGATTGAAAACTTTAGATACTACTGTCCATAATATTGTATTTCTTAAACTTACCGGTTCCGCCACATCATAATTTTCAAAGGCCTTATAAATATTGTGGCAAAGCAAAATTTATTTAACAAAACTTAGTCATACACACATCGCAGTAAGAAGAACAATATCTCGAACATAAACAGACGCTTGCTCACAGATAAACAAGAGGATGCAATATCTAGGTAATTACAGGGGACGTCGATCTCCAATATCCGGTGTGCACAATCAAGATGGCCGCTTCTGGCGGCCATGTTGCCCACGTCGCACGGATACACCGAATTGTTTACACTCTAGTAATTAACTGTTAGATTATCCGGATTTGTAAGGATTTATTTTTAATGAAACTGGGGAATTTGTGGGGTATTACTCGTGGAAGACTTGTGACTGAGGAATCCCATCTTTGTAGGTTGTCACTTGTTTACGAGTTACCTGAGGGATTTCGGCGATTTCGGGGGCGATTCGGGGACACTATTGCCCCCCCTCCCGAGGAGGGCCAGACTGTAAGCGATGGCCCTGGGTGAGCCGAAGTGCGAGGGATATGTCGAAGACAACCTCACTTCCGGCCTAACACCACGACCCTCAGTCGGCGTGCGGTTTTATTCGGTTCGAGTCTGACATAACCTCCCCTTCCGGCTCCGGTGGGGGAGGTATCCGAGGGTATTTCTGCTAGAAAAAAAGAGGGATAGATAAAAGTCCCTGGACGAAATGTGGGTTAGTGGGTATAACAATTTTTTTTAATGCGGATATTCCCTCGAATATTCCCCAAGAGAGGGCGGTTATGGCGGATTTGAACCGCACGCTGTTGTCTTTAAATGCTTGATAATGAGAATGCCCAAGGCATATTTCTCCCTTCTTCTTCATCCTGGTGTTAATCCCAGTCGCATCGGAAGCTTTTCTTGGAGTCTGGGGTCCGCTTCACCAGTCTTACCGCGGATTTGGCTAAACTTCGATATTTTCTTTGAAGCGACTGCGATATGACCCTCCAGGACCCAAAGGCGATATCGAAGCATTGTAGTTAGACCAGTTGTTAGACATTGTAGGGCCCCAACTACCTGTAACGACTGCCATAGATGTTCGTATGGCAACTGCGACCGACGGCTTAAAGATTAGACCAATGCAAATACTCATATTCATACCTTAAAGAAAAAGTTAGTACTTTGTCGTATGCGGATTCCGAACTTAAACATATACACGCATCTGTACTAATTTTTATTGACGTCCTTTTATATTTTTTTTAAAGTTTCGTGGAAGTTTTTTATTTAGGTACTTATTTCCATAATAAGTTAAGGAATATTATGTTTTCTTTTTCAGTCGATAAGTTAGATGATAGCGTTTTACTTATCAAATTTCCCGATACCTCGTATTTAAAAAATGTGTATTGAAGGTACGGTACTCTTCAGTTAATATTAAGTTACAAAGTGGTACTTCAAGGTCACCTCTATCTATCCCTCCGAGAATTTTATATACCCGAAATATTAAAAAAAAACCTTATGTCAAACTTGGAATACAATATGATAGGCTTTTAAAACCTCTGTCTCACTTATACTCCACTGTCCCACTTAAAACACGTTTAGTCCACTCTCGACCCCTCGACCCCCACCCAGGTTGTGGTCACAGATATAGATTGTGATAGATTTTGCATGCTATCCTTTATAGTATGCCCCTTAATTGTTACAATTACCCATTAATATGTCTATAGAAATATCGCTATGTAGTCTCAGAAAAGTGTACGATCTCAAACTGAGATCTTCAAGGTCCAAGTCAACCTTCCCTTCAAGTTGGCATCTTTTTTTAAGAAAAAAGAAATCAAGTTCAGGTACATGCTTTACTTTCGTGGTTGGGGGTTAGACAGACAGACGTTACTGTAAAAGCCTATGAAGTAAATTAAGAAAAGAATATCTATGGGACTCGGGGTCCAAAGTATTTGCCATAGCTTAATGTAGCTAGACCAAAGTACCAGCTACATTAAGACCTGGAACTCCCTGCCAGCTCACGTGTTTCCTTCTTCCTATAGTCCCGGGTCCTTTAAGCGGGGCGTGAAAAGGCATCTGACGAGGCCGTCAAGCTGAGTGCCACCACGATGGTGACCTTCTTTCCGAGACTTTGCCTTTAGCTTACCATCAGGCCAGATGAAGTCAAATTGGCGTCCTTTATAAAAAAAAAGCTTTGGATGATTCTGGGACTAATGACAGTGAGTACTTTATACCGTTAAATATGAAAACAAACGTGGTATCTATCCTACACTAAATCTGTGGTTCCTAGCACTGCCTACGTCGTATCGAAAGCCTCTTAGCGTAATAGCCTTTATGCCAGAGTGCACAATACTGTTTCATTCTTAGAGTGTATCAAAGGTTTTATCGGTATCATTTGATGTGACTCTGCATATTCGGTTCTTGTGTCTCACAGGCACTGTACATTTCTTTGGGGTTAAAATCACGAATGACGATCATATTGAATGACATTGTTGTAATTAAAACGGTCTTATCTGCTAGGAATAAACAGATATTTATGAAGTTGTGCTGAAGTCTTTTTGGTCTTGTCTTATTACAAATAAGATGAGACTAGGGAACCATGTCAAGAGCGAAAAACAAAACACAGATACGTCAGTTCATAGCCACAACAACTTTCATTTTTTAGGGTTCTATAGCGGAAGAGTAACCAACTGAACGCTATTACTAAGGATAAATTTCACGAAAAAGGCGTTCAGGCCCTCGATTCTACTAAAGCTAAACGATTGTAGTACCGCAGTTACTGCAAAAAATGACATTACATTTTAGACTTTATTTCTATAAGAATAAAGTCCAAAAAGAAATGAAAACCTTTTCATTACACTTTTCAATTACTCTGCAAAATGTCAATTAATTTTGAACTTTAAGCGCAACGGTTTAAAGTCTATTAATGCCGTTTTTTGATTTACTTTGGTACCAGTTGACATGTACATACCTACGAGTACATCTTATAACATGTACATGTACAGTAAGCTTCAGAGAAAAGGGACCCCCCTTGATAATGAAATGAAAGCATTGAAGTTTTTTGATATATTACGTATATGGTATGTTGGTCTAGTGGTTATGACCGACGCTTTGAGTATACGGTAAGCGGGGGTTCAAATCCTCGGACACGAAGTTCTTTTTGTATTCATATATGTAATTATTTTTTTAGTCTCTTAAGCACTTTTTGTTAATCATTATTTAAGGAATCAAATTTTATAGTAGGTATGAGGTTTGTAAGAAAAAATAGGCTTGTTGCATAAACAATATTAATTTATTTCTCGAATTACATTTCTAGGACTACATGGAGGTCATTTCCTGGTTGAGTATACAGTTTATCTATCTGAGTTAAATTAGGGTTACTTATTTTTAGATTTCACCTGACCTAAATTTATTGACAAAACACAATACCCTAAGTGAAGTATAAAATGTTTAATATTAGATAATTCTAGAAACATAACTACAATATTTATTTAAAGTTGCCAACATAAATTTTTTACACTCTGAATAATCTTCGAAAATAAAAGAATGGTTGAAAAATGAAATGTTATTTGTGCCTGTGAATCACAAAGAAAGAACCAACATGCTAAACTATAACGGGATAGCAATATACATCTTCCTCTTTGATCACATTTTCTGATAAGTAACCCTTTCAACACAACATTAGAAAAATATGTGAGGTCAGATGGTGCATCGTTAACACATTAGAAGATTACTAAACTTGTAAACAAGAGTAATGGAATATTAATAATATACTATTATTATTATGAATGTTAGGACACTTTATAAACAGCGCAGCGTCATCTAGCCCAAAATAGCACCTTAATGTGATAACTGATAAGGATACTAGACAACTGATATAATACTTATTTTAGATAAATTACACCCAGACACATAGCAAATAATCGTGTTCATCACACAAAGATTTGTCCCTTTATGCATGCGGCACTATTTCGCATTAATTCCCAAGTTCGGTTTACCTCTTCATCCATTTTTTTTTTACTTTATTTCACTTGAGTCCCAGTTTAAAACCATCTGACCCCACAAGTTTTCTATAGGATGAAGATCCGGGCATTTAGCCGGCCGCTCAAACACCGTTATATCTTCTTGTGCATTTAGCCAGTCCTGCACAATTTGGGACCGATGCACTGAAGAGATATCCTGAACCAGGTAAATTTGTCCTTCTGGATATGCGACCCGCACTGAAGTCAGCATTACGTCTTTCAAAACTTCAAGGTATCGCTCACTGTTCATGCGGCCACCTATTTCCACTAGCTCGCCTGGGCCCATTGAAGACATCCATCCCCAGTAACCTAAAATAATAAACATTTTCAAATCTGTTGCAATATATGTAAAACAATATCAGCAGCAATAATAATTAAAATATATAATATATAATATACATATATATATATATAAATATATATATATTTCGGGGTAGAGAATAAACAAGTTTTATGTTTATTTATACATATTTATTTGTTACAGAATATAATGATTTACTTACGTAATGTTAACCGCAGCATTTTTCGTTGGTAAATATAACAATTTCGTTTTCCCAGTCGGAATTTAAATAACGAGTGATAAAATTTACTCGGTTGGTGCGATGATCGTCAGTATGTTGAATCTTTCTGGCTGGCTTATAATTATGGATGTTCGCAGCGTGTAGATGTCGTCGAACAGTGCTCAGCGATACTCCAAAAGTCTCAGCACTTGCGCGCGTAGTTTTGAAGGGTGCCACTGAGTGAGCTTCCACAATATCACGGTGCCGCTCTGATTCATGAGTATAAGCAACTGGGCGAGGTCCTTGGCGTTCATATTTATATCACTCGTCGCTTGATACCTTCGCATCCATCTACGCACTGTATTTCTCTGTAATGAAAATGATAATAAATAAAAGAAACTCCAAAAAACTAACTTGTAAATGAAAATATAACATGATTAATTAAGCAATATAAATAGGTATATAATATAGGTATTTTTATCGTAACTCTTACCGTTTTGCCCATATCTCGTGCTATTTTCTTTATGCTTTGTTCTTGCTCCCAGAGAACAACAATAATTTTAGCTTTCATAAATGTTGTTAATCGAACGATACTTTCAATTTACTCAAAAAACTGATCAAAAACTTAATAAATTGAATAATATTACGAGGAGGATTAATACAACAATGCAAATTACTACGAATTATAAAGTTACCTTCAATCACAGTTTAGGAAATAAGGCAAAGAAGTATTCTAATTGCAACTTTAGTGCGCTGTAACAGATATTATAATACTATAGCCACAGCTCATGTAGCAGATAAATTTTTGAAGTAAAACATGACGGTAGTGCAAGAAGCTGTATCAAGTGTAATCTATTGAACTAAAAAAGAAATCTATACAAATTTCAACCTTATCTTTTAGTCAATTGAGTAATTATTATTGTTACATATGGTGGAAGTTGAAATTTAAACCTTAAGGTCTAGAAAATTACACCGTAATCAGCTTTGTTCGATAAAAGGAGTAATGTTATTCATATTTTCGTCATTATTATTAAGTGAACCGATAGCCTAGTGGTATAAGGCACGGTCTAAGTGATCGGCTGGCGCTGAGGATGCGGGTTCGTATCCTCAAGCGGCAGTGGCATCTTTTTGTGAGTTTATTGTATCATGGTATACAATTGAGCCGAAAGACGAAAAATATCAGATAATTACAAATATGAACATGCAAATAAAAGGCAGATGAAGCTGCTCGCTCGTTCGCAGCTCTGCGACGATCGCATCACGTGACGTCATTCGTGAGTCATGTGACGCGGCCGGCGCAGGCGGCGATATTCTTTAAGTATTGAGGGGGTCCGTTTTCTCTGACGCTGGCTGTACAACATCAAAAATATGTACTAAAAATGAACATAATTTCGTTTTTTACTCCCTTCCAGTTGACCGATTGTTCTGATATTTGGGACACACCTTTACTTCAGACAATAATACCATATAAATCAATAAAACAGTTTTATTTGCTCTTAATACGAGAGTTCTTTTCGTCAAGATATGATATGACGCTGACTGTACACATCGACAGTTCAAAGAAAAACTTACACATAACGCATATTTCAAGCTATTTTTTATGACGCATTTTCTCAGACAGTCGTTCGTTTGTACTGAACCCTTCGTATGCACCCGACTCACACAACCGCTTTTTATAAGTAAAGAGGATAGTTTATAACAAGGTTTCTTATTATCCGTTGAGAGGAGAATCTTGTACGTTGTATGTCTGGGAACGTTTCATGTTTTTTACCGAAAGAATCGTCTTTGAAGAGGCCCTTATACAATCCAATTTATCTAACTTTGCGATGTGTACTGTCACCAAGTTCGCGATGTCGCATTCTTGTTGGTTATAATTCGAATGTCAGTTTCCTTGAAAGAAAAGAGATTTATAATGTGATATTGTTTACTGAAGTTGTTGTTGGGAGGTTTATTGTTTAATTCTGAGCTACTTGTATCTGTTTATCATAGTATGGTCGAATTTGGGATTTGAAGTTCTAAGAAAATCGTTAACATTCATCCTCTATTTCAACCCATTTCATCCATTTTTGCGATAAAAAGTAGCACATATCCTTTGCTAAGTCCATTTCTGTACCATATTTCATCATTACTTACGTTGACAGATGGACAGACAAACAGATGGACAAAGTCCCACTTGAGCATTTCATTTTTCCCGATGTATTCGAATTTTAAGATTAGCATAATAAATGCTATAAAAGTTCATTCAAATAAAAAAAATATACATAGAAATTAGATACGAACCTGGTTAATATACGTGTACGTGTTTAACGTATTCTTAACTCTGTGGACAAACATAATTAATATTTGTAAATAGAATATCTTTTCACGTGAAATATAAACAAACCCTTTTCAAAATGTGAGAAAAAGGTGCACTATAAAATAAAATTAAGACCCACTTCCCTTCGCTTATTCTTTTTTTTGCATAGCTGGAAAATTTTGTACAAATATTTGCTTTACCCGGGTAAGTCTGAACCGGCAACTTACAAGGGTTCTTATCAGCTTTATTTAAGTAGTTGTATGGGCCTGAGAGCAAATTGACGTCACATCCTGTGAGTATGCATTTAACTCTACCAGATAAGGTCGTGAAACGATCTTCTACAGATTATTATTAAACAGGCTTTTCGTTAATTCAGTACTTGTAATATCATTGGTACTTGTAAAGTAGCGTGAAATTTCTGTATCCATACAAATATTATGAATGCCAAAGTAACTCTGTCTGTCTGTCTGTAACGCTTTCACGCCTAAACCACTGAACCGATTTTGATGAAATTTGTTATAGGGGTAGATTAGACCTTGAGAAAGGACATAGGCTATGTTTGGTCGCGATAGCCGACATTCACGCGGGCGGAACCGCGGGAAAAAGCTAGTCTTATAATACCTTGATAATGAAATTCTGGCAATAATTTTGTTTATTATCAAAGTTGGCAATTCAAAATAGTCTTTATACACAGACCCGCAGATCTTGATGGGGTCCATGTTCATATCCCAAAGCGATATTTCACCCTTTCGAAAACAAGCATTAACAAAGTTCATATATATATTCGTTTACCGGCAGAATATATTCGAATTGGTCTCAGTATATTTACCTGAATTCTAGTAGATAACTAAAGTGAATAGGTTACTTCTAGACAAGCGTCATTACTTACCAACAGGTGAGATAATCGAAAGATAGTCCAACGCGAGCCTATCAGCCATAAAACGGAGATGAATTTACGATATTACAAGCATGATAATAGAAACGTCGCGCGTCGGTCAGTAGCTTAATTGTTAAGGAGCTTATGATCGAAAGGCCCCGGGTTCGAATCCTGGCTATTACACTACCCGCTCACTCCTAACACAAGCAATTTAGCTTACCTGGGGGGGTTAGAGGGAATATTAGTAATTTCGGTTCTAATATTCTTCATATTGCCCAATTTGATAGTGCAGTCAACCTGAGGATTGCAATCGAGGTTTTTATCATATACCAAGTAGCTGTTCCTCTGTAGGACGTATTCACATACTACACTTAATAGTAACGTAACCTTAAAACCGAGCAATTTCTCATCTATCTGCTATATATCTTAAACATGTACGTTTCGTACGTGTTATAACACCACACGCGATATATTGGCGGCACGGATGCTTGTTTAAAAACCCTTCTCGCATCTCGAGGAGCGAGTCGCATACACAAGTGCAGAGTACAGCACAGTAGGCCAACATTTTTTTAATATTTAGGTCATCAAATTGACTGAACACTAATAGTTTACATTAATGACATTCCTCAAGTGATTAGTCACAAATTTACACTATTTGCTGACGGTATTTGTGTTATCGTACCAGATGAAAATACCGTAGACAATACTTCAAAGGTCTCTGAACTCGGCTGTTACAGTCGGAAATGATTGGCTGAACAGAAACAACTTGGAAGCCAATATTAAAACAATTAAATACATACATAAAATCACGCCTGTTTTCCATAGGGGTTGGCAGAGATCACGGATCTCCATTTGCTACGATCCTGACACACTACTCTCGCTTCATTCACTCTCATTACATTCTTCATGTATGCTCGTCGGTTTAGGGTACTCCTGACATGCCCCTTTTTTAAAACTTCCTCGATTTGGTCCAGGGACCATCCACACTCGCCTCATACACCTGTTTCGTCAGTCTTCTTTCATTCATTCCTTCAACATGGCCTCTTAACTAAATACATACAATTTCACAGTTACAACTCTCATAAACGTGACTTGACAACAAATTACCAGGGTCTTGAAGCACCTACAAGGAACTAATGAAACTAAGTTCCTTCGATCTGTCGATGAAAACTGGCGGTCTCTACCTTGACGGCTTCGACAGGTGATTTTTTACGCCCCGCATAAAGGTCCCAGAACTGTAGGAAGAATGAAACACGTAGTAAAGAATCCGAGACATCCGACAAAGAAGAGAGCTACCAAAATTTTTGATTGCTTAGATAGTGTTGACAGGTCGAGACTGAATTTTGAAAAGATTTTTATAAGGAAAATTGGCCTTCTGAAAGCGGTCCGTATTCAATCTTCGTAAGTAGATTTATGTGAGTTTCCGTTCGTTGTTTGAAGTTGACCTTCTATAAATCATTTATTTTACGACACAAACGTGCAGCGATAACGGGGTGACATATTGTCCTTTATGGCCCTTCGTTGTTGGGCTGTTAGCTTCCATACATATAAGCCAACATGGAGGCGAATTGGGCGATCTCATGTCATCTTGTGTGCCATTATTCTCACCAAACCTCCGTTCTACATAATGAGCCAATGTGTAGAGCCAATGTTAGGGGATTTTTAAATGAAGCCAGTATCGGTGAGAAGCGATACGATACCATCAGCAGCTTTGTGGTTAAGGAGTCGGCCTCATGATAGAGGTCTTAACTTACTTTTTTTTTTAATTTTTACTGACCATTTCACTACGGTCGTGAATTGCCTAGGTTGGGAGAACAAGCAAGGTTGGGAGTAACTTCCATCAACTACGA
The DNA here is from genome assembly GCA_914829495.1 of Eilema sororculum. Taxonomy (NCBI): domain Eukaryota; kingdom Metazoa; phylum Arthropoda; class Insecta; order Lepidoptera; family Erebidae; genus Eilema; species Eilema sororculum. Next base: position 4,147,825 of record OU618545.1, on the reverse strand, counting down.
GAGAAAAGCCTCAGCCATCCGTTAATTTGTACGTGAGATTGACGTGGGCCCAAGGTCGTTGGTAGGGCTTTTTACAACCTACATATTTATTGAAACTATGTCTTGATAATAGCGAAAAGAAAAAGAATTATTCAAATTGATGCAGACGTTCGAATTTTGAATCGAATTTTCAGCGATTCTTTTTTATTTAAATAAAGAACAATAAACTCAAAATCTTTTCATAAAATAATAATAACACAACTCAGCCTCCTTAAACTGTCAAGACATAAACGAACTTATCGTTGTCTATGCCATACATATACGGCATGACGTCATTTCCTGCTTGGAACTCGGCTAACTTTGTTCTCGGACGTGCATCGACGTTTCCGAAGCAAAATGTCGGGTTATGATATAGATAGGTAGCGCATGGTAACGCAATATTATAATGGCTTTGTAGGTATGCACCTGAATTTCCTAAGAGGTTTATGTACACTGTGTACATATTCGAGATCATATAAATTATTACTTACATACATACAGGTACATGGTAAGGCAGAGGTGAATTAACACCCACATTTCGCCAATCAATGTATTCGTATTCGGTCCCACGTAATAGAGGGTGAGCCTATTGCCGTATTCCTGGCACTATTATTGACTCGAGCCTATAGGTATCTGAGGCTGAGTCTGGGCTGTATATATCTGTCAGATGTTAAGCAGCCCTACCCCTTAATCGCCTCGTACGACACCACATGGGAAAAGATGGAGTGGCCCAGATTTTACTCTGCCGTAATCCACGCGGAAATTATTATTGTCAGAAATATGGTCCCTTGCCCTCAAATAAGTCATGGACGTAGTTTAGGGTAGGCAGTGATCATATTAGGTGAAAGAAAAGCTCAGCTACAGCATTTAATGGAGAGAGGGGAAGAATATTTTTTTTTTACTTAGGGGGAGGTCAAATAATATAGGTACAATTTTTTTTTTTTTGGGAAGGTGTCCAAATACACAGAATTTAGTTTAAGGTTAATCTCTTATTGAAGTAAAAATTGAAAAAGAATTTAATCTTATTTAATGGTTGAAAAATCATTCATTGTTTCCAACAGTTCGTAAGAATGTTGGTAGATGGCTGCACCGTCGCCCTTATAGACGGATAAAAAGAGATGGAAAATTTGGAATGATTCAAGTGGTGCTCAATAGCTCAGTTGGCAGAGCAATTCCCCTGTAAGGGAAAGGTCGTGAGTTCGAGTCTCACTTGAGCATTTCATTTTTTCCAATATTTTTCGAACTTAAAAGTTAGTATAATAAATGCTATAAAAAAATCATTCAAATATTTGGGCGCAGTCATCAAAATTCAATGTTTAAAAATGGTTGAAAAATCATTCATTGTTTCCAACAGTTCGTAAGAATGTTGGTAGATGGCTGCACCGTCGCCCTTATAGACGGACATAAAGAGAAGGAAAATTTGGAATGATTCAAGTGGTGCTCAATAGCTCAGTTGGCAGAGCAATCCCCCTGTAAGGGAAAGGTCGTGAGTTCGAGTCTCACTTGAGCATTTCATTTTTTCCAATGTTTTTCGAACTTAAAAAAAGAATTTAATCAGTAATAAAGGTCCATAAAATAACACAGGGCACAGTTAACCAAACAACCCGCCCATGATCGCTCTCGGTGCAAAAGTGCCCATCACACTTGCTGCTTGCCACGGTGGATGGCGATGGCCAGTCTTTGCACCAGGAACGATCCGGAACGAGGGTCACCCTTATTACACTTATAACCATTTACCTAAAGTATGAAAATAATAGCTTAGTTTTTGAGACATTTTGCATGGAGTGTCATAACGTCTCGCCTCGGAGTCTGGGGTCGGCTGATTGATATTTGTGATGACTCGTTTATTTATTATATTATCTTCATAATAAATGTAATGTACCTTAACAAAATTGTTGTATATAAATTAGCAGCTGGTACCTATAGGACAGGTCCCCCTTTTTTTAGCCAGCTGTTCATTGCCTGACAATTGTGCATAAAACAGCTAATCAAAATGTAATAATTGTATTGTTTTTGTAGAAATAAATAAATAATTAAAAAAATAAAAGACGTCATGGAAATAAAACGCTGTATAAAAACTCCTCTGGCCAGTAGGTATAGTTATTATCTGGCGCTAATTTTGTATCTAACAAGACTTAATATCAGCAGTTTACAAGACGAGCAAGTTGTTGAATGTAGGACGTCAGACGACGTCTTATCAGTGCCCTATTTGTGTCACTGGGGAACATTCGGCACCTCGAGGTTATTGCGTACCGCTCGAACTGTCCGCACAAACTGAGCTTAGTGACAAGATCAGTATCAGTTAGTTAGATTTAAGTTGTCCTTATATCTTACTTAAGTACTATATATACTACTAGCTTTTGCCCACGGCTCCGCTCGCGTGGATGTCGGTTATCGCGACCAAATGTAGCCTATGTCCTTCCTCAAGGTCTACTCTACCCCTATACCAAATTTCATCAAAATCGGTTCAGTAGTTCATGCGTGAAAGCGTAACATACAAACAGACAGACAGACAGAGTTACTTTCGCATTTATAATATTAGTATGGATTATTTTTTTTTATTTTTTTTTATACTGGGCACGACAATTTGACTTCACCTCGCCTGATGTTAAGCTGAAAGCAAAGAGGGTCACCATCGTAAACATGTACCATGTTAACAGTGGTGGCACTCAGCTTGACGGCCTCATCAGATGCCTTTTCACGCCCCGCTTAAAGGACCCGGGACACTATCACCATCATCCTGCTCGCCTTCTAGCTGAGCAAATTTTTTGATATTATCGGGTAAAGACATTCTGAAACCGCTTATAACTTGTTAAAATAGTATGAAAATGATAAGTAACAAATTTCACTTTTGCAATAAGCAAACCTTTTTTGTGCCTGAAATCATTCATGCTGAATGTGAGACTTGCCTACAACGGCGAGTGACGTGCAACTGTTATATCGATTGTACTGGTGAATAAGCCTCAATTCAAGAGCTGTATCAGCTGCTACTTCATTGCTTCATTTTCAATCCAGTTTAGAGGTATTAAATCAATGTGACGAGGATGAGTAGGGAAGCCAGAACTCATTAGGACGCTGTTGTACAGCTTCCTACTTTGCTTGTCCTACTTTGTGTACTGCACTGACGGCACAGACAATCTCTGTTCTTACATGGTCAGCAGCATGATTGTGACTCCTTGTTACAGACGTGCATAGGCCACGGGAACCATTCACCATCACCTAAGAGGTATATAAAAAAATTTACATACATACAATCACGCCTTTATCCTCGGGGAGTTAAAAGACTTAATACCCACATTTTACTAATCATTGTGCTCGGTCCCACTTTATAAGTGGTGAGCCTAAAAAAATGTACTGTCATTTAAATATTAGAGTTACATTTACAAAGAATAAAATCGATACCATTTGAAACTTAAAACTTTCTTCTTCAGTAGTATATCATTATGGCGAATATTTCTGTGTTTCACATTCCTCATTAAATGTGAAAGAACATTAAAAAGAGTATGTTAGAAAATATAGTACGAAGTAATTAATAGAAGCCTCGGGAGAAAATCTAGAGCAGCGCCGTTAGTTATATCCGTTCCACAGACTATACATGAAACTAATACTGAAGCACGCTGGTGCCACAGAGTAAAAAAGAATAAATAGAGAAACGCTCACACTGAAAAGTCTTTTGGACTATTTCAATTGTAAAGGTTGTGCTTATGATTTTCTTTTACACAGCAGTATTATTTTCAACATGTAATATTGTTTTTAACAGTATTCGTTTTTTTTAATCATTGATTATGTTACTCGAAAAACATTGGGAAACTGAAATACTCAAGTGGGACTTGAACCCATGACCTTTCCCTTACAGGGGGAAAACTGAGCTATTGAGCCACACCTCAATCACTTCAAATTTCCCTTCTCTTTGTATCCGTCTTCAAGGGTGACGGTGGAGCCATCTACCTACATTCTTACGAACTGTTCGAACCACTCCCAACTGAGCATTTCATTTTCTTGATGTTTTTCGAATTTTACAAGTTAGTATAATAAATACTATAAAACATTCATTCAAATGATTATGTTACTGTTGAAATCTCTAATGGTGACTTCATCGACATTATTTCACGCCTATTACTCTCTTGAAAGCCCAAGAAAATCAGTCAAAAATAGGGTAGATGTCTCTAACTCCTAAATACTAATAATGATGACCCTTCACGGAGGAAAGAATATGATTCCCTATAAAAAAAATGGGGAAAAATAAATTCTTTAGAAATCACACACTGGCAGGTATAATATCCCCGTAGAGGAAGGAAGCGGTTGGGATATTAATTTTCGTTTACAGGAAATTGTGTTTGCGTTGGCAAAAAAGCACATATTACCAGTTACTTTTTTCCAAACAAAAACAAAACCTGACATTTTCAATACAAACTACGCATAGCTATGCGGCAAAGCTTCTTCTCTGTACTGATAAAAGTATAGATTTTTTAAATACCTACACATACGAGTAGGTACTTAACTTTCATTACTACCTCCATACCATTAACGAACATTTTGTTTCACGCGAGTATGCAAATTCTCGTACCCTGAATGCATTAACGCAATATGGCCGCGATCGCAACCTTGTCAGCGCAAGTGTGAACACTCATTACTAAATTCTTAATACCTCGCCTCTCAACATTCTTCATCAAGTTGCTTCCACTCCGCTAAGAGCCGTTTTATATCCTCTGGTGTGAATTAATTATACACAAGCCGGGAAACTGTGAAGATAGTTGTAAACTTTGAAGCGCCATTTAACATTTAATCTTGGCTAATATTAATAAGAAAGTGAGTTTGTTAATTTGTTACTTGATCAGGTAAAAGGGGTGAATGGATTGAGCTGAATTTTGTGTAGATCACGAAGGAGCATGATCGAGAAGGTGAATGGAAAGAATAACCTGTTATTCCACTCTGATCAACTAAACTGAACAACTAGTAGTTCAGTTCCGATCGGAACTCATTGCGTGGTTTAACAATGAATATCAGAGAATAACATTTATTATGATGACCTGTGATTGCCTCGCGTTTGATTTAATTGCTATTAAACCTACAATAGTCTGCTTCCTACTACTTAAATTTATATTCGGAACACATGTCCCACGAAGAAGCTTGGCGTGCTCAATAGATCGAGACAGTATTTCACTCCGGCTCACCGCCAACTACTTTATAAGGCGCAAGTATGGCCACATATGGAATACTGTTCTCATCTCTGGGCAGGAGCACCTCAGTACCACTTCTCCCTCTGGACCACATCCAATGGAGAGTGACTCGAATCGTCAACTGCCAAGATGTTTCAAATCGGCTAGACTCTTTGGCACTGCGTAGAGATGTGGCTTCGCTCTGCATCTTCTATCGCCTGTAGGTACTATGGGGAGTGCTCCGAGAAATTGTTCAGATTGATCCCCCGCCGCCTCTTTCCGCCATCGTTCCACGTGACAGCAGTTCCACACTAACCATCTGGACGGTTGGTGGTCCACAACCGTGCGTTTCTTGAGAAACTTTCTGCCTCGTACAACTAAACTGTGGAATGAACTGTCACCAGCGGTATTTCCGAACCAATACGACCTTCAAACCTTCAAGAAAAGAGCGTACTCTCTTTTAAAAGGAAGGCAACGCACTCGTGACTCCTCTGGTGTTGCGGGTATCCATGGGCGGCGTTGATCGCAATCTGTCTGCTCGTTTGCCTCCCTATTCCATAAAAAAAAAATATTTTCAATCATATAATCGCATTCAGTCTATTTTTTTATTAGGCTACCCGCTGCCTGTGAAGATTTTATTGGACACGCGAAGGTTTATAAAAAATATTTTAACATAAGCTCAAAATCCTACCTAATTTTTGGGGTATACCTCGGCTCTATGTTTATACATTATTTTATTAAACTTTCCTTAGGAACAACCTTTATTAGAGTACTTATTACATAAAACACAACCTCGAAGGATATTTTTTTGTGATTAACCTACAACAAAGATGCCTTGATGAATCATAGATATATGCACATTAAGAATTTTCTATATTTTAGTTCTGTAATATTTATAAGTAATTATCTAGAGCGTCCAGTAGTAGGTTCGAATCTCGAATCTCATTAAAATTATATAAAAATATCCTTTAGCCGTTAGCGGGTGGCATTCGAACCCAAACTGATTCCATATATACCAATATACACATCCGTGTGTGATGTCTATGGTGTGCGTCGTTCAAAAGTGCATATATAGTATAGAACTTGAGTTCTGTACTCGTATGTATTGAACGAGACCTTCATTCCTTTTTCAAAATTATGATAAACTTTAATTCTTATTTAAAAAAAATAACTACCCTCGAATCTTCGATTGAATATGTATCGAGAAAGTTATTTTCTGAATGTTCTATTTACCGAAAGTTTATGTTGAGTCAAAGTCAAAGTTTATGTAGGTCCTTGCAAATAACTCGATGTTATTTTTGTGCAGTGCTCGCGGCAGAGACCACGGAGCTCTCAAGCCGCGCTACTCACGCTGAGCCCTCGCCTACTAAACTTCCAAGTACGTCTTCTAATAGAATAATAAATTAATTAAATGGCTACAATAAGATCTCATTGCTAAAACGTAACATAAACTAAATATTCGTCAATGGTAAAAAATATTCAGCCAGGATCCATGTGACGATTTATACAGAGATCTTATTCTAGCGGAAAATAGATTTTCACTGTTGGCAACACTGCACGTAAATTTGATGTTCAGCACTAACCTTTACACAATACCGTCGCGTTTACTCTCGAAATCCCTTAAAAAGGTTAAAGATTACGGTGTGTGGGGAAATTGAAAGTGTGAACGGTCGGTAAATGGGAAAACATTATAACTGGCGTATCATCCTGGCACATTGTAGATCCTATCGCAGTCATCCCATTTTCAATAAAATACATTTCGCATTTATTTACCCCATTTTGCTGTCAACACCAATCGAACGATATTTGAAAATTGAATGTGTTTCCATGTTGCCATTGTTTTCTTTTTTTTACCAACCAGCATCAGCATGTCGTGTGTTGTGTAATTACCTAGTTTGTGACTACTTACTCGATGTGATAATATTTTTTGGGCGATTTATCAACATAAGTTTTTTTATGAAACACGTTATTCAAATCGTATTTTTAAGAGAAATTAAAGAGAGATAAGTAGGTACTAATGTCATAAATTTATAAATAGTACAAACAATATCTTGCGGTATACTTAGGAATACTCGTAATATGTATAGACTAATCGTAAGATTTATTTATACCACTAAAGTGGCAGACAATCACACGGTCACACAATTTATATTTGAAAAGTATCAAAGATCTTTTTTATTTTTATTGTATTTTTTTTAATCTCTTTAACAGCTATTGGATACAAGTCTTTATAACCTAACTTAGGTTGGATTATTTCATTAATGGTAGGTATACCAGATCAAAAATAGTTATTTGTTATACAAGAGTGCAAAGTTGCTTTTTAACCGCGTGTTCAATTTTGATGACCGAGCAAGCGAAGGAATCAAAAGAGCACGAGGTGAAAAATCTTTGCACTCGAGTGCAACACGTAACTTTTCATTCCACCTCAGCGAGGAAATGACTAAATGCAAAAAAAAAACGTTTACAATCACAAGATAGGTACACTTTTATTTCAGTTTAGGTATTAATTACTACAATAAGACAGGTAAGTATTACAGAATAATCTTTAAATTATAACAAAATAATACTAAGGTATAATTAAGAAAATTTTAAAGTAACGTTGCTACAGTTATTTAAATTGAGTGTAATATTTTTGTTTGGTACTGTAATATTGGTGTTAGTCACTTGTGTACTGTTTTTCGGTAAACTATCTGTCATACTTAATAGTTGTACCGATTCATCGGATTCCCTTGGCGTGAATGTTGGAGAGAGAGGGAGATGGTTAGGTGTTTCATAACGGCTTATTTTTGATGTAGAAGGGCCAGTCCAAGGATCCGATTGAGGCTCTTTCAGTGTAATGGCTCCTACGATGCCTTCACATATTTTAGACTTATTTTGGATGGAATCCTCTATGTATCCCTCTACAACTGCATTGGACTTCCAGCCTCCGTGGCGCTTAAGGGACAGGAGATCAGCTCCGGAATCAGCCAAAAGTGTGGCTGAAGTTCGTCGGAAACAATGACCCGTGTACAACAGGGGATCTGGAAGTTCAAGAAATGTTGCTATTTCTCGTGGGATACTGCCAATTTTATTAGTAGCCATAGGCTGTCTAACACACTTTCCATTGCGATACTGTAGAAAAAATCGATTGATTGGAGTGTTAGGCGGGCGTAAGGCTTGATATTTCTCAACAATCGTTACGTATTCCTTGCGAATGACGAAGTTGCGGTCTCTTTTTGTCTTTGTATTAGGTAAATTAATTAATAGTAAGTCATCTGAATGTTTCTCAATATTTTTGACATTAAGTTGTGTTAGTTCATTAGTTCGACATGCTCCGTTTATTCCAATAATAAGAACAACCTGTAACGTAAAGAGTATTGTAGTAGATAAATGAATAAAATTGATATGAACGCATAATTATGCCTATCAACATCTACTAAGTATACTATTTAATTGAGATTAATATACTTAAGTAGATACTGAATGTGCAACTGACTTACTTTTGCCGCCAAATATACGGAATCGGGTGCTTCGTTAAGAAACTTTTCAATATCAGATACTGTGAAAACCTTCGATTTTTTTGGTTGATGACTAGATGAGGCTCTTTTTAAAAATGCCACTAATTTAGGATAGGTATCGATATGTATGTCTTTTTTCATCTTTATTGTTGCTTTTAGCATCGAATACGTACTCCATAGAGTGCTTGCTTTCTTGTTCTCGGATAATTCTATAAAATATGCCAGCCAAACGTTTTCTCATAAAGTTTTGGCTCCTTTTGCTAGTCGCCACGTCATGTTGAACATATCGTACTGTTTTAAATACTTCTCGCGTGATTGTTGAGGGAGAAAGCTCATTTGCGCATTATTAACAGTTTCAGTCAATTCTGTTGGCGTCAAACAAACTTCCTCGGCGCTAGAATCACTCATTTTAGTTTTTTCACTTGTTTTCAAGTTTCTTGTTTTTAATATAAGGTTTAACAATGACGTGAAAAATGCCGCGTAAAGAACCGCGTACAAAGCAAATTGAAAAAAGAACCCCAAGAAGGTTCCGAGTCTGAGTTTTTAACAAATAAAAAAAAAGTTGTATGATATATTCGGCACCATAGAGGTAGTAGTAAATAGGTTTAATGTTTTTTTTAATTCACAAACTTAGTGCACACAATGTTCTAAATTCAATTTACTTTATCCTCTAGAGAATAAAAACGGCTTTTCCACTCAGATATTGAAGATTAAAAATACTCTTTCCGAGATGGTGGGATGAAAAAAATTATAAAACACTAATAGAAAATTTCTACCTAAGAAAGAGTTCGTAAATACTCGAGCTTCTAGTACAAAGTAGCACAGATATGAAAACTTTTAATGGCGTCGGCTAGAAAAGTAACTTCGCTCCAACCACAAAGTGGTCACCGTGTAGACGATGTTTATTGAAAATACTAGTTTATTTTATCAAAATCTAATCTAAATTAATTTATTTTAAGTAACAGAGACTCAATCATTAAATAATAATACTTATTAATATTTCTTCTATTATCATTATTACAAATACTAACTTACAAAATATTGAACATTAAAGGTCATTAAATTAAAATGAAATTCTTTTTTTTTTAAAGATGTAGCTCCACATATTGAGTACCTATTGTGTTTGTATTTGTTACGATTTTGACATGCATACTTCGTTTCTTCTAATTTTGAGATCAAAATTACAATCAGGTGAAGCAGCGGGCATTAGTTAGTGAGTTATAGCAATCTAAACTAAACGCTACGTAAATAATTACTAAGCTGCATTTACATTGCAGTTGTTTCGCGTCCATTCACGTTACCTACCCAACTGTGAGCTTTAGAAATCTCCGCTACCTCCCCTATTTCGTCTCAAAGAAATTCTAGCGAGTGCCCGGAGCTTCAGTGCTAAACACAGCTAAGTATTTCATACCTACATGCCTGAAGGTTTAAACTTTGTGAAATCTTTAGAGATGAAAAATGTCAAGGTAGATTATTGAAAACTTTTTCAGAACATCTTCATGACGGCCTTAAAGTATTATAGGAACGAGGCCATGACACAATCTGAAGTATTTTGCACTTGGATCCACAAGACAAAAAGCGTTCAGTCTACACAAATAAGTAGTCTAATAAACTACTTGTGAAGCTTTATTTTTCTACTGCCACTTGTAATAAGTACTAGTGGGGTCGTTTCTTAGGGTCAGTAAATGTTCCGAGGGGGTATAGCCCTGAGTCAGACGGGGTGCGAGAGATATTCCATGCAATCCTTCCTTCGAGTCCGACATAACCACCTCCTCCGTGGGGGTGGTATCCGTGGTGATTTATCGTACGATAAAAAAAGGCAATCCCTTCTTAGACACTGAACTGACTCATCTGAAGACCCAAAATGGCGTGTGGTTTTAGTCGATTCGAATCTGAGTGGATGGGTATCCGATCCACACGAAATAACCGGTCAGTAAGTCTCAAATGACAGACTGCTACACTGCTTACCTATTTTTCTCCATTAGGCGTTCTAGGCAATCGCACAGGAGCCTGTGTTACGTGATGGAGCCCACATTTACAGCAACCGCGGTTTTTTTTAAATTTTAGATAGATTTCAGTGCTTAAAAGGCCTACTATCAGGTAGACAATATTTTTTGCTGACAACATTCCCAATGAAAAAGGTCTGTGCAACAATCCTTCGTTACTGGCTGGTTTTATTTTTGAAACTCATTTAATAGGACAAAGCTTGTGACGTCATCAGTTTATCGCGATTTTCAGCAATGTCGAGAATTAAACAAAGCAGACATTTTGGGGACAGGGCCGTCTGTTTACAAATAGAATTTGTACGTTGCCGTCACCGCGCCGTCGTTCTGATTTTGAATTCTGACGTATTGTGGATACGGTTTTGAATATCAAGAGCTATCAAGAGTTTTTAAAATAAATGGAACGTTTAGGCATATACTCGTACCTACTTGGAGTTTTGTTGCCAACTTGGAAAGGGACGCATCGCGGTATTATGTATTATATTTTGCGAAATTTCTGTGTTTTTTTAGACATAACGTCATGGACAACGCACACAAGTGTAGCAAAGTGGCATATTACATTGAATGGTGACTTTTCATGATTGGCGAAAATTCTCCCTAGGAAGCTTCCAGTAAAGTCCCCACAACTTTACTGAGGCAGCAATCATCATTCATCGCCATCGTCATTATCATCATCATCATCATCGACTACTAAATAAAACATAATATTTTTAATCGGGCAATTTCCAACTCGATATTGGCAATATTGTCCCATAGATTGGGTTGATATGTTGCCATCTAAGAAATAAAGAAGAAGAAGAAGGCATATATTTTAACGGCTATTTTTTCAACCCAATCTGTGATGTAGGTTTTATACAATATTAACCTTCAAGTACGTAACCAAATTTGAATTTGGAATGCAGTCAGTAACAAAATGCAGCGAGCTTGCGAGTGAGGTGACGACAATTTTGCATCTTGTGCAGTTCAAGCACAATGGAAGTCCTTGATGAATAGTAAAATATTCACTGTGATTGTGTGAGAACGGTTATTGTGGAATTGTCCTTTGAAAATACAAACTGAGAAACCTGATTCTTTGAATAATATGAGAGGGCACAGAAAAGCATATTAGGTACCTATAACTTCAACTGGTCGACTAAGATCCTCTATGAGCTTTCGCCGCCATCTTAACTCTACGCTGCGATCCAATAATTGTGTTCATGTCCTTTTTATTGCTTTTTACGCTTTACAATTCACCTATGAAATGAATAATTGAGAGATTACCATTTATTGTATATATAGACTTAATTCTAAATAATTATTAATAATAAATTCGAAATATCACTCAAATTTGTAAAAAAAAAACACCACAAAGCTTCACACACTTCATCATTTTCAAAAAATTAACTTTCCTTTGGACGACCGATCAATCAATCAAGTTATATCAATCCACTACTGGACATAGGCACGATTTTATTGTGTCTAGAAAGTTACCTTCGAATGACCTTCAATTTAGTGGACGTAACTATTATAAAAAGACGCACTATGTCTACAAAAAAGGTGTCAATTTTTTTTACATTCGTTTAATTTTCGCGTCCCGTTCCAAATTAGAAATTATCTTCAGAGTACATCTCCCTTTTTCGTATGAGGCCGCGAGCGCGATTTCGCGAACTACCTACGCACCGTGAAATAGTGCAAAGGAATCGAATAGCGCAGTCACGTTTTTCATAATAAATGTGCATGTATCCGCTTCTGTGAATTCTTAACTCATGGAAATCTGGTATCAACGAAGCTTCTAAATTACTCCGGATTCCAGTACCGTAATACCAAAGCGTCGGTAGCTTAGTGGTTAAGCAGCCGACCTTACGATCGAGAGGTCCCGGATTCGAATCCTGATCATTACACTACCGACGTGAACCCACTCCTAACACAAGCAATTTAGCTTAGCTGGAGGGATTAGAGGGAATATTAGTAAATTCGGTTCTAATATTCTTTCTAAAACAAAAAAAAATATCGGTACGTTTTGACTCACTCATCTATCCAATATCCTTGTCTGTCTATCTATCTATCCACAATCACGATGTCTCATCTTCCAGAGTGCGACCGCACGTTCGTGAGCCGCGGCGGCGCCAGCAATGGCACCTTCCATGCGCCGGAGTTGGTGAACCCCAACAACCGGAGCCGACAGTGCCTGTACACCTTCCTCGCGGCGCCCGGCCAGAGGGTGCTCGTCGAGTTGCGTACTTTCGACCTTCGGGGGAAGCCACCGGAGTAAGAAACTATTTTCAACTTCTTTTAATATCAATTTACCAGTAGAACCAAACATTCCCAGTTATTAATAGTGTTAACCATGGAGAATGGGTATTAACCAGTGGGAACAATACAAAAAAATTATGTCGCGATTGTCAACAATGTTAACCAGAAGAACAAAACATTCCTAGTGATTAACAGTGTTGATAACGGAGTATTGAACGACAGTAATAACCCTTAAGTTTGTATGTTACAAGTATGGAATATATGAAGTCGAATTTGAGCCTCAAAACTTCGTTGGATTGATATACGTTATTGCATAGTTGAAATAAAATTGAATGAAAGTTAGGAGACATGGTTAAGATAGGGTATTATAAAAGATATTAGGGTATCAAGAATGTTAGTTGTCGAAGATCGACGACAATACTATAGTAGGATAATATTTTTACGTTTTTCCTTAGCTTAAGGCACTTTATGCCTTTTCCGCATAATAAGTATTCATGATTAAAAGTAGAAAAGAATCGAAAAGTCTGTCGTACTAGAAGCATTCTTACTTCCACTACACGAGTACTTCACTCAAATGCGTTTCGCAATTTGAATCATGCTCGAGTCGGCTCAAGGAGTGAGTCGGCGCAGCAGCTTTACAGTAAATGCACTGAAAGTTAACACCATGCCGTTCTATACTCTATAGCCATAATATATAAGGCTCAAAATACATCCCACCTGAAAAGAAGCGAAGCAATTGTATAAAATGAATTTTGTACAAGCATAGCTACTGAACTTCACTATAGTAATGTGCAACAAAATTACCATCCCCTCGGTAAATATCTTTGAGGAGGGTACCTTACTCAGATCCAAATACTAGGAGGAGGAAGGAACCATTTCAGCTCGTCTCTCTTGCTGAGTGAAAAACCAAATCGTTTAAGGGCTTCGAAATTTGAAGCAAGTTCTCCGATTGTCAGCCGTCATCAGCTCGCCAGTGGGAAGGGAGGGCACATGTGTAGAATAACGTTCCGTTCTTATTCTATACATGTGCTCCCCATTCCTTCTGAGCAACATCCTGGATCCTGCAGGCACTGATTGCAACTACAGTATTGGGAATCAGCCAACAACAGTAAGTACATTTTAGGAGCACAAGAAGCATCAGTTTCGAAATTTACCTACAAGTGTTATACCAAGGCCTAGCACCACGACCCTCAGTCAGCGTGCGGTTTAAGTCGGTACGAATCCGACATAACCTCCCCATCCGGCGGGGGAAGGAATCCGTGGGGATTTCCGCACGAAAAAAAATAAGATAAGCTGTTTTAGAACGATGATTGTGTCATGTTTTCTGTGTGGGAAGGGAGTGACTTTTAAATTTGTAACGGACACAGAAACTGGAGAAGTGAGTCCTTTAGGCAAAGCATACCTACTACTAATGCTTTGCTTGCGGTGCGTGCGTAGCGGGTAGGTGGATGCTAGACCTAAACGCTAGAACTAGGCTAGGTGGTGGTATTTCACGATACCTTTTGTTCCGTACAGCCAGTAGGCATATATAAAAAAAAGAAAAAAAAATAGAAATCATTGGCATTGACATACTTTCCCTGTTTTGTTGTTCTACCCTCCAATAAATATTCGCGCCCTTTGATGACAAAAGTATTTGACATTAATATTCATTTATTTGTTTTCTAGTGGCGCCGCCGTGGGGGAGCTTCCAGCGTAAGTATTCATCTCTTTCACTCTTTTCCTTTTAATAAGAGACACAAACATGTTTTCCCCCGATGCTATTATTTATGTGCATGTCAGAACATGAACAGACTTAGGAATTAGGTCAAACTTCACCGGGAAGGGTGACCTTGACGGGAATAAACTTCGCTAGGCATATTCTGTCCAGTCGAGGCGAAAAATTTGTTTTGTACACGACTTTTTGATCTAATAGAAACGAAAATATGATTGTTACAAATTAGACATGACGGAATACGAAATAGCCATTTTAGTAAACGTATTTCTGAGAAGTAGCTTACGTAACTTAGTGACTTTGTGATATTGAAATGTTGGTAAACCTAGAGTTCTGTTTGAAGAGTAGAAAATTCACAACAGAACTGTGTCTTTCAAATATGATGTTTGATTTTTTTATAGTTGATAGATTTTTTTATAGTTGACCACTAAGTATTTCATCCATTGATGAGTGACTATTGGTCGACGGTGGAGCACGCTAGCCTAGAAGTAATCATATTCACTCTAATCTTGGAGACACCCAAGTTATACCAATCCGGAAACACAAATGACTAATATGTATTCTTATTTCTGTTTTCCTTTCGATGGCGGGATACATCCTACATGTATAATCCTAGTCTGATCAGAAGACTGCTCTCCTTATCTCTTCAGGATATAGGAATCTGTTCCGCCACTAATTTGATATAGCAAGATAATATATTCCCAGTGGGCTCAAGACTCCGGCGACCGAGATTAACCATAATATTATACCCTTATCCAACCGTCCAGATGCATGCACGAGCATATGGACATATACTCGGAGGTGGCATCGCTGGAGGCCGGCGAGCTCGTCAACTCGGCGTTCGGCGGACGCTACTGTGGGCCGATCCCGCCGCGTCGCCGCGTGTCGCTGCACCGCGCGGTCGCACTCTCCTTCTACACCGACAAGCCGTACACCGCGCCGAATCTCTTCACGGGAATCTACCGCTTCATCAACGCGTGTAAGTTCATCTAACCAACTATGCAACTCTCTTAAGCTTAGTGTCGAGCACAGCGCTGCGAATGACCTTGATAGAGGTTGTTATTGGTGACGTCACGCTCTCCAGTGACGTCATCCAGTCCGAGAAATGACAATCTTAAACGTGCGGTCCGCATTATTGGGCATCCTGAGGTCACGAACACCCCCGAGCCTTTGCAGATGAGTAGAGATTTTGCGTCTTTGGCAGTATTCTACCGTCTCTACCATGGTGAATGTTCTGACGAGCTCTTCCAATTAGTCCCATCCTCTCCTTTCCTTCACAGGACGACACGTGCAGGGCTAAGATGCCATCCATATACGGTGCAGAACCAAGCGTTTCAGTGACTCATTCCTATGCCGCACCACTAAGAGCTGGAACTCCCTGCCAGCTCACGTGTTTCCTTCTCCCTACAGTCCCGGGTCCTTTAAGCGGGGCGTGAAAAGGCATCTAATGAGGCCATCAAGCTGAGTGCCGCCACTGTTAACATGATACATGTTTACGATGGTGACCCTCTTTCCGAGACTTTGCCTTTAGCTTAACATCAGACGAGGTGTAGTCAAATTGACGATAAAAAAAAAGAAACTGAATGCTTTATCTTATGCACAGCAGATTATGCCCTTGATTAGCGAGTAAACGTTTGCTAAGTTAAGGGAGGCTCATGGTAGTTATGGTTACAGGAAATACCTTTTTAGGTAATATCTAAGCCTCGGGCAAAAGTATCTCTGTGACAGAACAGCGTATTATATTATTATTTATTTATTTATCATACAATTTATTGCGTCTTCTTATTGGTATTGTGGTGCCACGTCACTGCAAAAAATGACATTACATTTTCAACTTTATTTCTATACTCCTAAAGTCCAAAATGAAATGAAATGTCTTTACACTTTTTCAATTACTCTGCAAAAAGTTCATTTAATTTTGAACTTAAACCACATCGCTTTACAGTCTATTATTTAATGCCCGCTTTGCAGTGGAGGTGGCACAACAATGTTCTGGCTTTAGCAGATTCGAGGCTCAGTTTGTCTGTGAACTCAGTTGAGTCTCTGGTATGGTTTTAGTTTCTTCCATTACGAGGTAACTATAGCTCTATATATCTCTCTACATACTTTCTAGCATTATGAAAGGACATTCTTTCATGCCTTTTTTCCTTCTTATGTCTCGGCGTGATAGTTACTACGACGACGTCTTACTAAATATACACCATCAACAATGGACGTCTGTTAGAATTCCAATTTGAACGTATTTGTACAATGTCTGGATATTGGAAGTTTGCATCAAACTTTGTCTTGCGTCTACATTCAGTCGGTTACCTAATCGCTCAGAACTGTCAGAACTTTTAGTTTTGATGTAGGCCAAAATATTCGTAGGCTTTAACCTACCTACTTTCTATACCTAGTATAATATGAATATGTTAACATGCCAGTGCATTATTCTACTTGACAACGAGTTCTAAACGCAGTCGTAACGTGAGTAGGTCGTGGATTTCAGTTGGGTAAAAACATAAAAGGTAGAACTGACGTCAAACTAGATCAACTTAAATGTATCTGCTAATACGAACACGCGTAGTTATAGTACAGTTAGTCAAGCCAAATAAGGGCCCTTCATCTATCCATCATCATATTCTGTCTATTGCATTTTTGATTTATTATTTTGTCTTTTTTCTTTCAGCGGAGTACGAAGTGGGCACCCCGGTACCGAACACATTGTGTTCGTTCGAAATAGAGGCGAGCAAGCGCAAGACGGGGTTGCTACTGTCGCCGACGTACCCGGGCATCTACCCCAAGGACATGACTTGCAACTACCTGTTCAGCGGGAAACCAGGGCAGAGGATACGGCTGGAGTTCCGAGATTTCGATCTGTTTTTCGGCGGTCCTCAGTAAGTTCAAATATATTTTATTGTAAGGCATCAAAAGAGGTTTTTTCTTCTGTTGGTACTGATGTCAGTAGAGATGCAAGACTAGCACTAAGCTGAATTCCCAAGATTCCCCATCCGGTATGGGAAAGCCTAAAAACTAGGCATAATAACTATGATTTAAAAAAGAGCCCTGCTAATGGCAATAGGCACTACGCGGAACCTAACACTTTGGTTTGTTCTACCCTCTCGGGCAACGAACAAAACACCAAAGCCGTGAAGTATGAAAGTTTCCGAGCGCACTTAAGCTGTGACACAAAATTGATTATAGTACTAGCGTAGCTGTGGCATGACATGCCCGCTGTGGTTTTTCCAAGCGACTACAATATGGGGTTCTTCAAGAAGGGCATCGGCAGGGTTTGCAGCACTAGAGTGACGCCCCTACTATTGCACACGTTAAAGGCCACAATAACCATATCGCATCAGGTGGGCCGTGTTTGTCTGCCACCCAAATGTTATACTGGGTGATTTTATAGTCGTTTGATAATAAAGATTTTTTTTAAGCCCCCATAGATTTTTTCTTTCACCTGAACATTATTTCATTATCAAAAATCATTTTTTTCTTTCGCTATATTAATACTTCCAAATGATTTTGCTGTCCAAACTGTGCCCTAATTCTTTTTATCCGAAATGACTTTAACATCACCCAGTATAAAAACCCAAATAATCAAGAAACCTTCGCAAAACTGGTATCTGGAAAACTACCATAATACTCCTCTGAACTTCCTGCCTTGCTCCAGCTGTCCATTCGACTGGGTGCGCGTGTACGACGGGCCCGACAACTCGTCGGCGGTGATCGGCACGTACTGCGGCCAGCAGCGCAACCTGGTGCTGTACTCCAGCGACGAGCGCCTGCTCGTCACCTTCTACACGCTGCCCCGCGCCGCCAACACGCAGAACCGCGGGTTCAAGGGTATCTTCGAGTTCTCTGAGAGTTTTGTTAAGTTAGGTGAGTTGACTTAACTTCTGATTGTGAAGCTCTCAATAAAACCAATTAGCCTATCCCACTGCACCGCGGAACATAGGCTTCTTCCAATGTTGGAAGCACTTGTTCTACTGTTTCCACGCTGGACAGACGGGTTTTCAATTTTCAACACAAAGCTGTAAAACTTATCAAATAACCACTCGTGCCTACTAAAAAAAGTAACTAAATTTACATGCCTAGCGCGTTTACAGAGCGTTATTCTATATAACGCTCTTCTCGCTGCTGAATAACAATTGCGAATGCCCTTCATCATAGCACATACCATCATGGGAATCTGGAATTCTTTCTTCTATCGCCTTCCTCAATAAACAGAATATCTAATGCACAAATAATTTTACAAATTGGATAGGTAAGCAATTTCTGAGATTAGCCAAAAGATTCAACCGAACAAACAAACTCATAAGCTTTTTAATATTAAGTATAGATGAGTAATGTTATTTCGTTGTATAATTTTTTATAATTTTTCAGATTTTATAAGTAAACACGACGCCGAGCACATTAGGGGCTCCGAGTGCGATCAGAAGATTCTAAGTAAAAAGGAATCGACGGGTTTCGTGTACCATCCAAATTATCCATTCCCCTATATACAAAAAGTTGTTTGTAGGTAAGTCCCCAAACTGTTTTGAATTATACATTTACATTACAATGATGCAAATGACCTTCATTCTTTACACTTTACTTACACCTTACCTTTCAGCGGGGTGATGTTCATTTAATCTTATTCCATTTACATAAAGCTGAGAATAGCACGTACTAGCATGATAAAGCAGTAACGCGTTGTCGGATACAATTTTAAGCTTTGTCATAATAAAATAGGGTTGATATTTAATTACTATTTAAAAACAGGTAGAGCATTTTTTCACCTGATTTTAAATAACCGTTAAATCTTATAATATCACTTAATTCTGTCACAGTAATTAAAAAAATGTTTATTCTTTTCAGATATTTTATATACGGTATGCAAGATTCGCAAAATTTGGAAAGGGTTCGATTAGAATTTCAAAACTTTTCTATACCGAAGGGCGAAAATCCAAAACCAGAGTAAGTATATCAATACATGCAGAATTACTCCAATATCACTCTAAGATGAATGAGGGAGCCAGCTGAAAACCAGCGCTGGGTCCTTTGGGCCCGGCGTTATGCTGAACTGGCTCCTTTCTTGGTGCAAAAGAAATGTGCCCAATTTATAATTATATATATTTTTTGCATAGGGTAAGGTATGTGGGTATTTTTGTAGTGTACCAAAATCTTTTACGGGTCATGTTGTTTGTCTGCGATGGACTCTTAAACTACTTAACCGATTTTAATCAAATTTGCACAGCATTTGCAGTTTGATCCAACTTGAAATACAGGATAGATTACATCTTAATTTAGCGATAAGTGTCATCCACGCGGGCGGAGCCGCGAGCAACAGCTAGTAAAATTTATTTTATTTCTTTCTTTCTTATGTAGACGAGAATCTTATCCATACAGTAGTAATTGAGTTGATCAGGGTATTTCCCTTCCAGACTGTCACTGATCCAAGCCCCATTCTGCCTGAACTTTTTCCGAATTATATTTATAGGAAATATCTTAGTCTCATAATTCACCGAAAACTCTTTCTGCCTCCCCCAGCACGTGTCCAGAAGGGTACCTGAAGGTGTACCTCCGTGGTCAGGAAACGACAGACTCCTACGACAAGCATGATGCAGAGCTTTGCGGAGAGAGGAATGCGACGCAGTTCCCGCCGCCATTACTGTCTGATGGACCGAGGCTGGTGATGGTCTTCAGCTCTGGAGAACTACAAGGGAAGGGTTTTAAGGCCAAATATACTTTCGAGACTGGTGAGTGTGTGCAATTACCATCATCAAAGTCGAAGAAATTTTGTTCTGCTATGGGTGACCGGTCCCAGTTCCACAACTATAATGATGATGATGATTCCCAGCCGATTTCGGCTACGGCGACTGACGCTGGACTGGTGAATCTCTTCGTTCATGCGCCCGGATATGGCTGGTGTATCCCAGTTTGTTGCTGAAAGTGCGGTTGCAGGTAGTGCATGTCAGGATGTGGTTGACGTAGTTGTAGGTGTATACTCTACGTGGCCTGGTCTTACGAGCCTCTCTCGCCCTGTCCAGACTAAGAGTCCTAGCTGCTTCGAATTCCTGAACGCCATTATTGATCGATTTGCGCCACTCTCAACGATCATCGGCCTATTGCTCCCATGTGTCGACGTCAACTATACTAGACGACAAATATAATAACCTCATTGCAGTATCATCTACTGGCACAATTATACTAGACAAATAAGTTGATAAAGTTTAATCATAATTGGGCATCTAATACGAATACAAACTTTTTTACAGTTATATGAGATGCAATTGTATGGCATAATTTGGAATAGCTAATGACGATTCTTTAATCTATTTGAATAAGTTTCAATACAGTATATCACAGTATATTATTTCATTCGATACAATGTAAATTTTGCTTTTAAGGCACAGGTTCGACTCTACTCTACAACTTACGTTAGAATGACGTCACTAATGAAATCATATCGAACTCTCGATATATTATTTTCATCGTTAGTGTTTTCTGCAGTTGCCCATCATCCTCCTTCATTATATCTCTCATTACTTTTACCACACGAATCCAATATTTTATGTTCTCAAGATACTCAACAGTATTTCTATTTTCAGAATATCGAGTGCCAGGGACAGCTGCACCGGGCGGCGAATGTGCTTTTACATATCGCTCTGAAGCGAAAAAGCGGGGAGAGTTCAATTCTCCGCGCTACCCGTCGAACTACCCGTCGCGAACTAACTGCACGTACACGCTGGCGGCCACGCCCAACGAGCAGGTCACCGTGGTGTTCGATCACTTCAAGGTGCGAGCTGATGCGTGGAACGCTACTGCTGGTCTATATGGGTAAGTGGATTGAGAAACATGTTTTGGATTTGATTCTTCTTGCCACCTAAACTAAGCATTGTTCGTATAGGTTCAAAAATTCAGATAAATATTTACAGAACTACACTTGGTGAGCCCTGTGCTTGAATCCTGGCCATTACACTATCAACGTCAACTCATTTCCAACACTTGAGCAAATTAGGCTAGCTGATGGAGTTAGGGGGAAATTTAGTTGCAAATATTCTTTACAAGTTGTATTTTATTGGAATGAGTGTCTTCATCTAAGCAGTATCAATCATCTTTTTCTGAATCGTACAAAGCTGTTTCCATGAGAGCGTCTCCTTCTCTTTTGATATAATCTAGGGATGTGTGGTGACTGGTAACTGAATGAATTTGACATCAGGGTATTAAGTATATTCAGCTTGCCACACGCATAGGCTTCATCATAGTTTTGTCTGCATAGGTCAGATTGTACAAGGAACACATTTTTTTATCGTGCGATAAATCCCCACGGATACCACCCCCACGGAGCCGGTGGAAGTGGTTATGTCGGACCCGAACCGACTAAAACGCACGCCGTCTTGGGTCCTTGGTTGCCGGAGGTGAGATTGCCAAAAGCATATCTCTCGCACCCTGGCAGACCCAGGACCATCTCTTTCGAGATGGCCCCCTTCGGGTTGTGGGGACCACAGTGTCCCCATCTAGCCCCAGTTACGGGGAGGCGCATTTTTGCGCCGCCGCCGCGGCCTGCTTCTGCTAGGGTGACAGGTGGCTCCACAGGCCACCCCCAGGCCAGCGTTCATGGAGGACGGAGGTCGTTCTGCGACCTCCGACGTCCGGTTCGCCTTCGCTCTGTGCGGGCTTCCCGGGCCCGGAGTCTAGTCCGGACCCGACCGGCCGCCTCCTTCTCGAGCATTACTTGCTCGCAGAAGGAGGCGGCCGCGCCCCAAGCGTTAGCGCATCGTAAAATCGCTGTGAGCAACGTGGCGAGTGTGAGGACTCCCACCCCCCAGAGCCGCCACTAGGACCCGCCTCGGCGTGTTCCACGCCGGGCACTCGGTCAGCATGTGCAGCTCTGTGTCCTCGCTCGCATCACAGTGATAGGAACACTGATATAGTGCGCAAGGTCCCTTAATTTTGCCACAACTTAATCACGCACACTCTTTGCCCTCTTTTTCTCTACAATGTATCATCCAACTTCAGATGCATACTTTGGAATCCAATCCTTTTACGAAAATAACAGATTTGACAGAAAATTATAAACAGGTGCTACTGTAGAAACTTATAGGTACTCGTAGCAAATTCGAGTTAACATAATAATCATTTGTATTTGCATAGATACGAATTCATGAATGATATAATAACCAAAGAAGATGACTGTATCAATTTAGTCAAATAAAAAACAATTTCAGACAATTTGTCATCAGCAAATAGTGAATAAAATATCGCAATGGAACAACAAATATTTTTGGAGCGACAGAACAGGCCCTAGATTAGATCCCTGTGGTATGCCTATACTATAAGTATGGAATAATATTAGTAAGCAATAGTACGTACGTGATACGTATGTAAGTTATATCTATAGTTCGTATTAGTATTATAGTAGAGGTTTGTGTGTTAGTGGCACCACGTGCAGCGAGGACTGGGTGGAGGCGTGGTGGGTGGGGCGCGAGGGCACGCGCGTGCCGCTGGGCCGCTGGTGCGGGCTGGCCACGCCCGGCCCGCTGCACTCGCCGCGCGGCGCCAGCGGCCTGGTGCTGGCGCTGCACACCGACCTCGACAACGTCGCGTCCGGCTTCAAGGCACGATACATATTTGAGGTAAGAACCTTTGGATATCGTATTTTCAGCTATTAGGTAAAAAAATTTTTATTGATGAAACCCTATTTTAGGTCTAACGAATATTTGTACTAAAGCTCATGGGAACAAACCATTACCAACACTGCCGTTTTCATGGCATATGTTTCAGCTGTAAGCATTTATTACCTACTAGCTTTTGCCCGCGGCTCCGCCCGCGTGGATGTCGGTTATCGCGACCAAACATAGCCTATGTCCTTTCTCAAGGTCTAACTTATCCCTATATCAAATTTCATCAAAATCGGTTCAGTGGTATAGGCGTGAAAGCGTAACATACAGACAGACAGACAGACAGATAGACAGACAGACAGACAGACAGAGTTACTTTCGCATTTATAATATTAGTATGGAAGTATGGATATGCGAGTCAAATGAGAAAATGGGTTGGCAGGTAATTGCCACCTCAAGTATCGATGTTAAGTACCTACCTATAAACAAGTAAAAAAAAATCTTTAGGTACAGTAGTTAAACATTTAGCTTAGGCATGGTTCACAACAAAGTTAAATACAAGGTCACTCTAAAACCCTAACAAACAAAATACGACTGTTCTTCATTCTACAAGAAACATGCACAAAGAAATGTTTCCAAGCCTGAAATAAGCTCACCCACTGGGACCGAAATGAGAAAACGTGTACCTATACCTTCCTTCAGATATATAAACTCGAAGAAAACTTCAACTTGAGAAATACCCAATGGTTTTGTACACGTATTCCAGCCAGCGAAGTCGATATTCGGCGACTGCGGCGGCAACATGTCGGGCGCGGAGTGGGGCGTGATCACGTCGCCGCGCTACCCGCTCACGTACGAGGCGCCCGTCCGCGGCGCCGCGTCCCGGGTCTGCAACTGGTTTGTGACCGCGCGCCCCGGGAAGAGAATCTTGCTCAATTTCGAATATTTCGCTGTCGAAGGACATCTTACTGGTAAGTTCGTAGGCACCTATTACTTTTCGTTACTATTACTGTGTTTCGTAGCAGTAGAACGTTCGATCGGTACCTACGTTAGAGTTTGCGGGTTATTTATACGTAATAATATCTACATTTGAATGTGTTGTGCCTATGTCTCATATATAGGTTTATCCACATTCTAGAACCCTTAATGACAGACTATGCTAAATTTAGGTCTAGATGACGCTGTAATGCTTTAAAGCTATTATTTTGGCATTATAAACAGATTTTGGCATTTTACACTTTCTTTTGTGTACTTGCTCGCCATGTAACCGCCTATTCAATTTACTATTTTCATTTTACATGAGTGAAAAATGGTTTTTGTTCGCAGAGCGTGGATGTCCGGCGGCAGTGCTACGGTTATGGTACGAGAGCCCCGGCCCGCCGCTGGAGCTGTGCGGCGAGAAGGCGCCTACCGACCGCTGGCAATACCTCTCATCGTCTAACTCGATAAGACTATCGTGAGTAGCTCCTTTTTGTGAACACTCAGAAAAACCTGTAGTTCCAATGCGACAAATGTAGTTTTATCATTATTTCATACGATCCACTATGCAGTATTCTGTAAAGCAGACTGTGGCTCACAGCAAGCCTCGATTTAATCTCAGCAATGGATCAGCATAACAGTATTAAAAGCATATAAAATTATTTTCGAGGTGCTTAATAAAATATTGAATAAGAATACAGTAGGCCCAAACATACTGCCCTGTGGTACACCTTAATCAAGAAGGCCTCGCTACTGCTGTAATTGTCGATTTTAACAATGACAGCGATCAGTTAGAAAACTTTCTAATAAGTTTATCTAGTGTCAAGCCTGCATCAATATGCTCCAGGTTATTAAGCAAGTACGAATAGAAGAAAGTGTCAAACGCTTCTTACATGTCAAGAAGAAAATGTATTTAATTGACAGGTTTATAATAGCGGATAAGTCAGTGGGCGCGGGCGGCTGGCGCGCGGTGTGGACGGAGGTGACGGTGGGGGGCGTGGGCGGCGGGGGCGAGGGCGCGTGCGGCGCCGACAGCGCAGAGTGCGCGGGCGCGTGCCTGCCGCCCGCCGCCGCCTGCTCCGGCCTGCAGCACTGCGCGCTTATGCCGGCGCGCAAGCCCGACCACTGTTAGTATGCACGAGCTTCTAGCGGACACCACACGTCAGTCTAATGCAAAGCGGTTAGGGACGCATAGAGATATCGAAATTACTGTAAAGTCATACCTTCAGCAGATACCTACTTTGTGTTCATCATCTGCTTACTTTTCTTCATGCCAATGGCTCATAAAATCTGTCCACTGTTACAGTATTGTCCGTTACCCTAGACAGGCCCGCGATATTACAGGTGAAAGGGCACAGTGGGCAAGAGAGCAAATGTAGCATGAACTGGGATTATCTACCAAATTTGCTTAAAGTTCCTCTAGAAGCACTCATCATCGCAAGAATGATCACAGTACCCAGATGACTAAAATGTTTATGTTATCATGAGGTTTATACTAATATTTTATGCGGTCAGATTGCACGAAAGCAGACATCCGTAATCGCTTTGTATTGAAAGACGCCTTAGGTTAGGCGTATGTTAAAATATCAGAGACCGAGTTTCGTACAGCGAAATTTGATGCAGTTTTCAACACTATTTAACTTCATCCAGGACGTTAATTCTTTTTAATTGTTACTGTTTCAATACCAACGGCCTGAGAAGAAAATTCTTCATATTTTTTACAAAAGTTACAACAAACAACATCAATATGAATTTGAACCGCTTCCTTGAGAATAGATTTGTGTAATCACTGTGCTGGATGGTCATTGTGGTCAACCTCAAAAATTGCTTGTGTGTCTAACACAACCATAAGCTATCGGCACTTTGAGGTACTTACTTGTACTGTACCACGAATATAGCTAAGAGCGAAGAACTCGGCCTATTCCGAACTGTATCGTCTGAATTCTAACATACGCCTCACCTTACTCTTCGCACATGACAACTAAACTAAGAGTACCTACAAGTATGATCGTATCGTATATGAAACTCTTGATTACGTTTACGGCTGAAGTTAACACGACACAGTAGGTACTTTTAAATAAACTTGTGAAGAAACCAAAGTAATTAAAGCGTTGTGCTGAAAAGTCATCTCAGTTAATTTGATTTCTTCGCATCGGACTTGCAGAAAATGATGGATAAGTATTAATGTGTGATAAACGATGCTTATCGAAGAACGGTGTAGTGAATAAGGACCGAAAACTGTATCGTATACGATGCGATGAGGACTTATAAGCGGACGACTGACTCCCTCTAGATAAGATGCATTATAAAATAGATAGAAAAACAGAAAAACTTGTTATTACATAATGAGCAATAAATTCTATTTGTAGAAGTAAATTTACTGGCATCACATTCATACGGAAATATTTTGGAATTATAGCCTAACTACGATATAGTATGTGTGGCTTCACCGCAGTTGAATAAAAAAAAACGCTTGGAGAGCTGTCTCTATCTTATCTGTGGGAGTCTTTAGTCGATCAAAATATCCAAAGACTCAACGCTTATCGACCAAAGTTACTCAACTTTACCCAAACGAGGACTAATGGACATATTACAAAAGTATTCGATTTTAAAGTAGTGGTTCTATATCTACATATCGCAACGTTAACGATTTTTTCTCATAGGTGTCTTACAAATGATGATAAACGATCCGTTTTATCTCGTATTTAGAATACTGTTAAGTCTAAATTTAAACAATAAGTTAAACTTTTTCCAAATTTTTAATTAATTTTGAAGACACTGTATATTACAATTGGCACTTTACCGCACTTTGCATTTCCACTTGAATATAAATGTATCTACACCATTGCATTTTGTCGTTGCATACTAGGGGTATAATTAACAAAGTTTATATAAATTATAACTATAATATTGTAGCTTGTTGAGAATTTTTAAAGGAGTAAGCAGTATGTGGACTTACTTGCTGTGCGATCTTATTTATTGTGCTTACGTTCACTGCTTTATATGCATACAGGTTGTTGACAAAATATTGGTAAAATATCGCCATCAGAATTCGTAGACTGTCGAAATAAAACCAATTTATAAATTAGAAATAACTTTACATCAAAATAGTTATGTAAATTGCTATGTTATTAGTGACAAGAGCCAAAAAGCGTCAAAATACACCAAAAAAGGTTTTCTATTAGGCCTAGCTCGTAGCACACAAAGTAATCAACACAAGAGTTACTGGTGCTAAGACTGGTCGTAATCCACGAGGCTGTATTACTGTCTAATCTTATCTATAAATGAAAAAAAATCTTATCATGTATTGGTTTAAAGGTTTTCTTTTAGGTCTACGTCGTAGCCCGTAGCACTCAAAGTAATAAACAAGATTGATGCTGGTATTACGACTAGTGACGCTTTGGTGCTGAGTCTCTTAACTAAATAAGGTCTTCATCGAGGTTCAAAGGGACACCAGTTCACCTTCAATGACATTGCCGAAATTGTGGGGCAATGTTGAGTTAAGCACAGATTTAGGTTTTATCATCCATAATCTAGGACAATAGAAGTTCATGATTTTAGGAAACTCTAATCCTAGAGATAGTTTTACCTTTCACAGTTGAATTAAGTCATATGACGCCATCCCAATCAGTGGAAACTGAACAATAATTTTAATCTAATTAGTAGGTCAGGTGCACTAAAACTTCGGTGTCCATAAATGCCTTTCAATATTTCGACGGAGTCCTTTAGAACGTAATAGAGAGACCTTATACCCTAAATTTTACGATAGCAGTGCTATAAAATAAACTTCTGTTGGAGTTCATTGACATATCATCGAGGACGTTTCAACCCAGAAGTCCTTGACGAGGTAGGTAGATACTCTTACACATAATTTCTTGATGGAACTTTTTCCACACCTGTATGCAGATAATGAATTGGAAATCCCGCGATATGAGCTTGTCGTCCATTGCCTGCTTACTCTTGCTTTTATCTTCTAAATCGTTGTAAAATATTGTATTCTAAACACTGTAGCACTGTTAACTAACAACTCTAAACAGATATACGAATAATGTTATGTTCACTGTACTTTCTCAGTATAAACCACTGGTGGTTCAATGCAATCTTTGTCTCTGAACATGTTGTAACGTGTAAGTATAATAGGATTCTAGATATTTAGACAAACGTTTCAAAATATAAATCATATTATTGTTGGTGAATTAGCAGAATATATTGAATATGTTGCAAAGATTACAGACTTTTTCATTTACGTACCGAGTCTACCCCTAGCGTAATTTAAATCTAACTGTTCTTCGTGTTAATTCATTCTTGCATACTCCATTTAAATATTTTATTATTTATTTCTTTTATTTTCAATACTGTGATGACTCAGGAGAGTTGCATCTCTGTTCTGTCCTAAGTCTAAATTTTTGTTGTGTATTTTGAATCGTTTGCACTTATTAACTGTTTCTATAATATTGAATGACGTTGCTACTCCGATGGGACAAAGCTTGCATTGAGTCATCGCACTATGGGGCCCGGGGTACCTTGTCGACTGATGGAATACTGTAGCATAAATGAGAACCATGTTGCTAATCATTCTACCTTAGACTTAAATTGAAATTTAATCATCTACTCTCAACCACGATTCTTGCAATTAGTATGAATGGTTTTTTGTAGCTTTTTAAGTCGTGAAAGATTTGAGGATTATTGAAATGTAGTTTGAATAGTAACGCAAGTGATCCATCAGTTAGTGTAGTGGGTCCCTACGCAGCCCCTGGCCCCCCCGGGTCTGACGCGGCGGTGTGCGCAGGCGGCGCGGCGTCTACGCGAGCCGCGGCGCGCGCCGCTCTGGTCGCCCTCTCGTTTGTGCTCGCCGCCCCGCACTGACCGGGCACGTGAGTCTATATTACCAGCAGCCAGACCATCCACCCTCGACCCTCAGCATCCTTGCACGGTTCCTCGTCATCCTGTCTCCTGTTCTCACCATATCGCCATTGCTTCGGTCATTTGGAACAGTTGAGCAAAATTTGAAGATGCTTTGTGCATCTACCTTCATGGAAATTTTTTGATCGACTGTCTCGCTATGTGTCTGCTATGGTGCTTTTGATAGAAGTCGCAGGGAATTTTCACCGAATAGAAGCTGCAGTTGGACGTAAAAGGATTTTGTAGTCATTTATTATAACGGTTATTTGGCTTGTAGAGATTTTGTTAAAGAGAAAATGTACGGTTGCGTTTCAGTTGCGTAGCTTATCAACATTTATTTGAAGAAAATTAGATCATTGATTTCTTCTGCCTTGCAATGATGTATTATGTGCTGTGTCTCTGTCTAAGATAACATACCTAGTGATTAACTGCCTTAATCTATGAAAAATGGTTCTAAGAAAATTTACCTTCCTACAAACTGAATCAATTTGGATTTTTCGGAAGTAGCTTTTGAGGCAATTAATTAACTATTCGCTTCACTTCATCATTCTCTGCTTCCTTTATCTAAAAATCTTTTCTAAATCTTAAATGTTGCATGTTGTAAAAATGTCAACCTAAACATACAATTTAAACCATTATGCCTAAAATGAAACCTAAATGATTAATTAATTTCGCTTTACAATATTCACGGATAATATAATTACAACTATCAAAAGTAACTAATATAATCACTATCTTTCTACTGAAATTAAATTAACGTTAGTTTGTATAAGAGTGATAAACTCCAACACCTTTTGACCGATTAACTTGAAATATAACACATCCTACTGATTCGAGCGCTTGGAGCAGACCCAATAATTTGCATCCAGAAAAAACCACAAGGTGCAGACAATTATATTAATGCTATAATATGAACTATGGTTTATAACGAAACAGAAATTAATAGTAAGTGCTAACAAATCAAAATACATTAGTTGCCCTATATACATGTATTATTTGAAGTGTGCCACATGAGAATGAAGGTTTTCTATAGAAGCTGGCACTTAAAAAATTTTAATGACCTAAAGTTTTGTAACATAATTATTTGTCCTTTAATATTGTAAAGCGATTTAAAAAGATACAGGGAGTTCGACTCCATACCTCCTGTGTTATATCTTCTAAATTCAGATTTGGATTAAGGTTACCAGTAAGGTATAGAAAAAAAATGTGGTGGGTAGTTATAAAAATATTCTACAAAATCGATGAAAGCCTACGACAGACGTTGCCAGATCCTCTTTCTACTAGCCGTTGTGGAAGGAGCTCTTACTCGTATGAATACTATAACCTACACTTGATTGATTATACCTATCATTGTATCTATAATTCTTTTTATCGACCTTGTTCGATCCCTTCGAAGCATTTCGATAGGGAATAATTGTTTTCAACTTATATTTTTTTTTATCAAAACCATACCTATCATTATAGGTACTACTTATATAATAAGTTAACGAATAAACCTGAAAGCCTGAAATAGATTACGACCCCTTCACCACAGATTGCCATATCTTCATCTGTTAAATTACCAATTCAAATCGTCTGTAACCTTAATCCAAAAAGAATTTCGCTGAAAGACTATCATCCCCGAAGCTCGGTTACGAAACGAGCAGGTTATAGGCGTGACGTATCCGTAGGCGGGTCGGTGGCCGTGGGCGGCGGGTCTGAGAGCAGCGCGTGGTGGTGGGCCGTGTGCGGCGGGGGCGGGGGCGCGGCGGCGCTGGGCGCGTGGTGGGCGCGGCGCGCGCGCAGGTCGCGCAGCAGGCGGCGCGCCCGCCGGCCGCCCCCGCCACCCCGGCCCCCGCCCCGCGCCGGCCGCGCCCCCGCCGCGCGCCTGGCCGCGCCGCCCCCGCCGCTCCCCGACACCGTATGACGACGCGCCCCGCGCCGCCCCAGCACCGGCAGCCAGCACCACCGAACACTTGATTACACCACTTTAACGTAACAGCTTGTTTTATTTTTAACACCTCTTTCTTACGTTTTAGAAGTGAGTTTAGACTAATTTAAATTTTGGGACTCAATTGAATCAATAGTACGAGTGTGTAATTTTCCTTCCGGACCGCAATGTTGAATTTGTAAAATGTAGAATTACCGCAATGTTGAATTTGTAAAATGCTGAATTACCGAAATGTTTACCGCTATGCCACTAGTCCCTACCAATGAATCCCCCATGGTAAATTTAGAGAAAAAAAAACATATTTTGCGGCTTCAACATTTTGAAATTCAACATTTTGTGACTTACATTTTGAGATTAAACATTTTGCGAATTTAACATTGCGGGTTCCAAAATTTTGCAAATTCAACATTGCGGTCCGGAATTATAATTTTGTTGGACATACATAGAAGTATGGAGTATGGAAATTAACAATGTACAATGGGGCCGCAGATAAAATGTACGGACATATCGCTAACAAATGTGAATATTGTACGAGAAAGGATTGCAAGAAATAGGTAATTAGAAAGCGTACCAATATGAAATTTCAAAATGTAGGAATTGTACGAATGTGCACATTGCATATATAGGGCATTACACAATTTCTACAATTGTTTCTTTGTACGAATGCGGCAATTACATCATTGTGTATTTGCACAAATGTAGAAAATGTACGGATGAGGAAATTGCATCAATATGGAAATATAGTAATTGTACGAATGTAGAAATTGCATCAATAGGTAATGTCATAACTGTAGAAATTGTACAAATGTGGAAATTACATCAATAGGGAATTGCACAACTGTAGAAATTGTACAAATATGAACTTGCATCAATAGGTAATTGCACTACTGTCTGTAGAAATTGTACGAATGTGGGAATAGGCTATTTGACTATTTGTTTTTACTTTCGAAAAATGACCACATTCTTATAATATAATGAACTGTAAAAATAAAATTTTCGTGCGACAAATAGTTTTCAAGATATTAGATTTTGAAAAGTTCAATTTGTCGCGCCACCCGAAAACGCTTCATACAAAATCGTACGAAATTGTCGATTATTCCCATTTGTCCTGTTGAGTTGTTCTGTTGACAGGACTAGTGGGACTTTTTATTCCCATTAGTTCTGCTGATAAATAAACACCATATAATATATAATAATAATAATAAGAATTTATTTCTCTTTCACAAAGGTACTGTACAAAATTAGTATAATCTAGTTTACTCTAATTTTAAAATTAGTTCGGTAGCCTTTGTGAGAGACTGGAGTCTGTAGTAGGAAAATCTGTGTTACAGATCCCCAGGCTCCCACCTCTTGGACGACTATTATTAAGTTACACAAATATTTTAACATGCAAGTAAGTATTTGTTTAGTAAAACTATGTTAGAGTGACATTTAGCAAGTATGAGTGAGTGATTGTGTGTGTGTGTGTGTGTGTGTATTCTACCCGTTTATGTGACAAAATAGTGTATAACTAGTTTGATCATATTACCTGTGATAGTAAGTTTTCTGTATCATCATAACACAAGCCCTGCAGCCAAGAGGTCAGTACTCTTTTTAATTTAAATTTATTCAAGTGGTATATGGAAAGGAGATGGTTAATTTTGTTGTAGAGGTATGGACCCAGGAAACAATAGAATCTGTGGGAATGGGTTGTTCTGTAGGTCGTAACGGCTTCGAAGATTTTATGTTTACGGCGATTTGTTGCATTAAGGGAAGGATCATAGCCTGATACAGAATGGGCTTTGAGTACTATACGAAGAATAAATAACTGTCGCACTGTAAGGACCTTGAAATTCATGTAAAGTTCCTTCGTAGGATAGAAAATGGGGAGGTAAAGCGCTACTTTTAGGACTGCTCTTTGGGCACGTATATAACTAAGTAGTAATGGTAGTACACCAAGGTTGATATTATCATTTCACTACTAAGTTGTGGAGAAAAGCGAAGCAACTCAATCTCAAAAATTTACGTCAACACCGTACTGTGGGTCTATGCTCTGCTCTCCCATATTTACATGAAAATTATGTTCAAGAAGGATGGGAGAACATACAATTCCAGATTGAGGACTTAAGCGACAGGGTAAATTTAGACAAATGTATTAATTACATGCGATTTTGGATGAAGGAGGCTACTCGGGTGAAGTCGTGGCTTACACTTGGTGCACGGCATCGCAAAACAAATTTTGTAGAAGCCTAGCATAGAGCAGTTAACAGCTCATTCAGCACAAGACCGGCTACCGTTGTGAAGTTCGTCAAGAAAATTAAAGATGACGCGGAGTTCTTTTCCGTTTAACGTTCGCAGGTTGGAAAAAAATACACCAAAAACCGCACAAAAAAGGATATTGAAAATGATGGCTTTATCTGAATTTGTCAAATAAAACCCATCAATTGAGATTTTAGTGTCCCTTTATTTTTGGAAAAACAACATTTAATGTTCATGTACTTATTATTATTAAAATACCTACATCATTAGTCATTTTAAATGAACATCAGAAATATAGGTAGGTAGGTAATATTAATTATATTATATCTTCATTTATAAAAATTTAAAAAACCCCCGTCACAAAAACCACTTACAAAAAGTTTAAAATAAATGGAGTTTGCATTTTAACTTTAACGGTTGCCATGTCGGGGGACCCTAATTGGTTAAGCACTCCGTTATATTATCGAAACAATTCAAGGTCCCCCGACATGGCAACCGTTAAAGTTAAAATGCAAACTCCATTTATTTTAAACTTTTTGTAAGTGGTTTTTGTGACGGGGGTTTTTTAAATTTTTAATTTAATTTTTATTTTATACTTTTTAAAGTATTTACTTACTAGTCAAGCTCTTTCATTTGATACCCATATTGAGGGAGTTATGAAGAAATTCGTATTCCGATATGTTGTGGCGGCGGCCATCTTGGACCGATTTTTTGCAAACATAGCTAAGAACACTCCCGACTAATATACCTTTCAAACAAAAAAAACTACATCCAAATCGGTTCATCCGTTTGGGTGCTACGATGCCACAGACAGACACACACACACACACACACACACACACACACACACACACACACACACACAGACGCGTTAAACTTATAACACCCCGTCGTTTTTGCGTCGGGGGTTAAAAATGACTATGCCCTGACAGAATAAATTATTATAATACTTGTATAGGTACACGTAGGCACATTTCCACCACTATTTATTGTACGTATAAAAGGTGTGTTTATTTATCAACAGAACTAATGGGAATAAAAAGTCCCACTAGTCCTGTCAACAGAACAACTCAACAGGACAGATGCGAATAGAATAGAGGGAAATTGTGACGTCACGCTTCTGTAGCGCGTAGTGCAAATGTATGGAGTACAAGAGCATATTGCATTTATCTCGGTCTACCTTGCGTTTACACGTATACAGTTCGTAATAAAAGTTATTTAAAATTTAATGAGGAATCTAAAAAGTTATTTATTTTAATTGAATTTGATTGTTTATATTTTGACTTTTTCTGGGAATTTCAACTAATGAAAAGTCATAGTTTCAGTTTAAATTATGCAATATTTTATTTTGCCAGTCATATTTTTTCAGAACAAGCTATCATTTTAAGCAGTATTGGGAAGAATCGACGACTTAGTCAAATACCCTATTGCAAAAATAAGGAATTGCACAACTGTAGAAATTGTACGGATGTGGAAATAGCATCAATAGGCAATTGCACAACTGTAGAAATTGTACGAATGTGGAAATTGAGTCAGTAAGGAAATTGCACAACTGTAGACATTGTACGAATGTGGAAATTGCATCAATAGGGAAAATGCACAACTGTAGAAATTGTACGAATATGAAATTGCATCAATAGGAAATTGCATAAGTGTAGAAATTGTACGAATGTGGAAATTGCATCTATATGGAAATAATAATAGTACGAATGTGGAAATTGAGTCAATAGGGAAATTGCACAACTGTAAAAATAGTACGAATGTGGAAATTGCATCAATAGGTAATGTCACAACTGTAGAAATTGTACAAATGTGGAAATTACATCAATAGGGAATTGCACAACTGTAGATATTGCCTTTAGGCGGTCTGTGACAACTTCTTGTGACGTCCTCTTCTGGATATGACTAATTCTGTTTTTGACCACTTCTTGTTTCGTCCGGTTCTAGTAATGCCCATTTCTGTTTTGGACCATTTCGTGTTATGACTATAAGTACAGGTGTGAATAAAAAGGAACAAGAGATATCTGTACGTATATTTTTTTAATAATTATTAATATAACAAGTAATGTTTCAATATGTGTGACGCAACTTAATGTAGATAATTTTTTTTAGGAATTCGATTTCAGAAATCACGTTCTGCTGAAGTTTTTGCAAATTTTTTTTTAATTCTTTATCGAATTTTATATCAGTAGCCCTTCGATTTTTTTTGACTAATAAAGTAACTTATTTTTATTACATGGTCGTAATGTTTTGCCTCCTTCTTCAAACTGGCCACAAATGCAAAGAATGCAGGTCTTCTTGGTATTCTTGCGTTTACTCGTTTGTGCCATCCTTCAAGTGCGTTTGTTGTGCGGTGTCGCTCATAAGCACAACTCAAGATTTTAGGATCCAGTTTTATTATCCATTGTTCTTCAAAATATTTTT
This sequence comes from Eilema sororculum, assembly GCA_914829495.1. NCBI lineage: Eukaryota > Metazoa > Arthropoda > Insecta > Lepidoptera > Erebidae > Eilema > Eilema sororculum. The sequence goes on along the minus strand of OU618545.1, from coordinate 4,112,148 downwards.
TAAATCAATCAATTTCATCCGTTACGGGTGCAGAATTGACTATTGAAATCCATGCGCTTGAAATTCTGTTAAATGGCAACAGAGGCAATAAAGATGCCATTCTTACAAAATTTCGGCCATCAGAGTTGCCAGTCACATTTAAGGCTTTAGCTTTTTTCCATACATTTTTATTGAAATGATAAAAACATGTTGTTGTTTGGCAATTGGGATATATGATTTTTATTGCATTTATAACCGCAATTTCAAAGTCACATTTAAAGTGTTCTATCTCAACTCCTAATCTCGATTTAATTAGTGTACCTAAATAATCTAACATAAGTTGCTTCCGTTTTATTCGGTAGCAAAGCATATATGGTGGGTACAATATTTGTGGTGTGCTGATCTGAAAATAAATCAACATGGAGTGTGTACAGCTGATAAAATTGGTGAGGGACACATTTCAACGTCCCATCACCGAAAAAACAAAGTTTTGTCATTGGGTTTTTCAAAAGTCTTCTAGACTGTATGGAACAAAAAATAATGGTTTTATTGCTGGATCCATCTTCACATATAACAAATTTTTTTCCTAAACCTTCTGGTACAGAAATTTCTTCAATCGATTTAAAATTTAGCCGATCACCTTGTAAAAACATTTTTCTGCGTAAATAGATGGCATCTTTTACAGCGCCAAATGTTGGTATATAATCAATTTCATCAGATGAACATTCATTTTTTAGACTTTCAAAGTGTTTCTCAAAAATCTTTTGTACGGATTCGAAGTTAAAACAGACCTCTTTGCAAGCGTTCAGTTGAACAAAGTGGACTAACTCAATTTTAATAGCACTTCAATTTCAATTCTCCGTGAAGGGCAACTATGATTTGTGCTCCTTAGAATACGCTTCTCTTTATTAATTGTAATGGTAGCGCTACAAACCCCTCGCTGAACACACCGCCATCGAGAAGTACCATTTTTGTTATTGGCACTTAAATTATATCTATATTTTCCACTTATTAATGTTTCTTGGCCTTTTTTATTTTTGATAAACTCCATTTTATAGTGTAATAAGCTATGCAATTATTTACTATAAAATGCGCAACATATCAAATTGACAGGAAAACGTCAATTAATATTAAATGATTTTCTTAGTGGCCAGCATGACGATCAGAGATTGAATTACTATGTAGGTGTAATAACTAAATGATAAACTAAATTTCAATGAAAATTTTTATTCTCGATAGTACTTTTAATAGTCATAACACGAAATGGTCCAAAACAGAAATGGGCATTACTAGAACCGGACGAAACAAGAAGTGGTCAAAAACAGAATTAGTCATATCCAGAAGAGGACGTCACAAGAAGTTGTCACAGACCGCCTAAAGGAGATATTGTACGGATGTGGAAATTGCATCAACATGGAAATAGTATTTATACGAATATGGAAATTGCGTCAATAGGGAAACTGCAAACTATAGAAATTGTACGAATGTGGAAATTGCATCAATAGGGAATTGCGCAACTATAGAAATTGTAGGAATGTGGAAATTGCCGGTCATGGGTCGTGGACCACCTGCTTATTCCACCTGGGTGGACCACGGGCACTTTTTCTTGCCCGTGGTCCACCTCAGTTCACGTAGGTGGACCACGGGCAGTTTTTCTTGCCGGTGGTCCACCTAAATGTTGAGTAATGTGCAAATCAAAAATGACTATGGGTCGTGGTCCACCTAAAATAAATTCCGTGTGATCCTGTCATTTTATTACTATTGAAAAATGAATATGAAATCATTGTTATGCGGACGATAGTACTGGAGACGCATGTTACACGGGCCGTGCAAACATTCCCCAGTCCGAGGTGGAGTCATGGGTCGTGGTCCACCTGCTTAGTCCACCTGGGTGGACCACGGGCACTTTTTCTTGCCCGTGGTCCACCTCAGTTCACGTAGGTGGACCACGGGCACTATGTTTTGCCGGTGGTCCACCTCAGTTCACCTAGGTAGACCACGGGCACTATTTTTTGCCGGTAGTACACCTATAAACATTAATATGCAATCTCTTTCCGAATAGATGAATTCATTCATCTGCTCCTTAAACTTCGTGCTGATCTAGCCACTCGAAACCGTTGCCTCATGTAGAGCCTACCCTGAAGAAACCTTCTAATGCCCCTCTTTAATAAGAACCCCATATTGTAGTCGCTTGTGAAAACCATGGCAGGGAGTTCATTCCACAGCTTGAGCGTACGTGGGATGAAGTTCCTTTCATACCGCACGGTGCGCACCGTATTTGGATGCAATGTGTGGGGATGAATTCCCTGCCTATGGTGAGCGGTGCGATGATAGAATGTAGCTGTGGGCATCATGTCAAATAATTCATCTGAGCACAAACCTTTATATAGGCGGTAGAAAACACATAGTGAGGCAAAGTCCCTCCTGAGGCTGAGAGGTTCCACATCGCCTGCGAGTATGGGACTGTCGACGAGCCTCAACGCACGTCTTTGCACCGAGTCGAAAGGGTTAAGCTAGCGTGCGGGCGCTCCGGCAAAAAGATGACAGCAGTACTCCATGTGGGGCCGAACCTGTGCCTTATAAAGAAGGAGTCGCTGCCCCGCAGTGAAGTACTGCTTCGCCCTTTTAAGAACTCCAAGTTTCTTTGATGCCAGTTTGACCTTGTCCTCTAAATGACTGCGGTATCGGACGTCACTTGAAATGTCGACGCCTAGGATCCCGATACTCGGGGCAATGGTAAGCCGTGTGCCCAGGAATTGCGGCGCTACAATAAATGGGGTTTTCTAAGCGGTGAATACACATACTTGTGTCTTGGTGGGGTTGAACTGGACCAGGTTTAGTCGACCCCAATCGGATACTCCCGAGAGAGTAGTCTCGATTTCTGACACAAGTTGTTCGCGACTCTCCTCCACCTCGGCTGTTTTCCCGTGGACCCACGAATTTGTTCCACTAGTGGGACCACGAGGGAGAGTTATTTCTCGTAGACCCACTACTTATTAATCCACTAATTTGTCTCACTGGTGGAACCACGAGGGAGAATTATTTCTCGCAGACCCACTCACTCATGGCACTGATTTTCGTAGATGTGTGAATTGAGTGAGCACCCTTCCGAACAAGTGTCGCAGTAAAACCGACTTCAATTGAGGTAATTTGCAATAAACAATGCATATTTATTTGATAGCAGCCATTGTGATAGCAGCAATCGCGGTCGTGTTTCTGTCTTTTTTTGAAGAGTTCCGTTGTCTGTGTCTGAAACTCTTCATCAGATCTACATGAAATTTGTATGGGACCATTTTGGAATAAACCTCTTTCGAACAAAAAAAAATTCAAATCCTAGTCTATATATGACGGAGTTATGCCCGTACATAGGTACATAAAAAAACATATAAACATCCGAGTTAAAAAACTTCATCCTTTTTTGAAGTCGGTTTTTTTTTATTATGCGAGAAAGAAGATGATGTATCGGAATCGTCATCACGGTGTCAAGAATATATCGATCAAGATGATGATATACCTAATACAATACCAACTCCACGGAGATTTTACATTAGGTCATTTTCTTGAGAAAATGCGTTTCACGTTATCTATCACTACATAACTTAGCGACCCAAACAATGTGCTTAGGTTTTATGTTCAAAAAGTATACTTTTTATGTTATGTTTATTATCAAACTGAAAATCAAATTTTATTTTGATCATATATTATATATACAGGGTGTAATCGTTAAGTGTGTCCAGGCCATTATTTCGTAACTATTACAGATATCAAAAAACTTTAAACTGATATCGAAAGTACGTTACCTAATGAGTAAAATGATATCAATAAGTTTTTAAAAATCAAACGAGAGGTATTTAAAATTTTGACATTAAACACTCCCATACATTTAGTATGAGATTAGTAGAAAGGTTTCAGTGTCCTTATTTTAATAGAATATTTTAGCTTAGTACTGATATTAAAGAAAACTGTTTATTAACCTAACAGAGTAATATAACTATGTTTTAATTGAATAGTATTCATTTCTTAGTAAGTACCAAATTTTGTATTCAAAGCAGATGTTCAAAGTGACGTCAATTTTGATGGTTTAATTGCCAACAACAGTGCAACCCCTTGGCCTGCCAGATCCCCGAATCTCACGCCCTGTGATTTCTTCGTATGGGGATTTATTAAAGACGAAAGTGTAGGCTGAGAGAATGCACAGCCTAGAAGAGTTACAGATTCGTGTACGTCGTAAAATTGCTATAATTGCTCCGCAAATGTTAAGGAAAGTTCATTTAGAAACTAAGTAGAGCTCGTCATTGTATCGCACAACAAGGACGTCCCTTCGAACATCTGCTTTGAATACGATATTGCACTTACTAAGAGATAAATATTAGAATGAATTTTTATAGCATTTTAAATGCTATCTTTAAAGTTCGAAAAACATCGGAAAAAATGAAACGCTCAAGTGGGACCTGAACTCACGACCTTTCCCTTACAGGGGGAATGCTTTTCCAACTGAGCTATTGAGCCACGCCACACCTGAATCATTTCAAATTTTCCTTCTCTTTATATCCGTCTTTAAGGGCGACGGTGGTGCCATCTACCAACATTCCTACGAACTGTTGGAAAGGGATTAGGTAGAAAGGGGTAAGGAAAAGGTCGTGAGTTCAAGTCTCACTTGAGCGTTTTATTTTTTCCGATGTTTTTCGAAGATAAATATTATTGAATTAAAAGATAGTTTTATTACTCTGTTAGGTTAAAGAATAGTTTCCTTTAATATCAGTACTAAGCTAAATATTATTTTAAAATAAAGACACTAAAACCTTTCTACTAATCTCATACTAAATGTATGGGAGTGTTTAATGTGAAAATTTTAGATACCTCTCGTTTGATTTTTAAAAAGTTATTGATGCCATTTTACTCATTAGGTAACGTACTTTCGATATCAGTTTAAAGTTTTTTTATATCTGTAATAATTACGGAATAATCGCCTGGACACACTTAACGATTACACCCTGTATATATATAATACTTGTTAATATGAATTGTCTACTTAGTGTAGCTTATGATAATTTACAGCTAATTTTTGTTTGTTCCTAGTGTTCACTAAACTTAATACATTTGGTTTTATTGGGTTTCAATAGTAAAATTATTAGATAAAAACCAGTCAGCTTATATAAAGTGATCTATTTACTTCGTCATAATTGCATGCAGTACGATCAACTTAAACATAAGTGAAGTTAACAATGTCGCAGAAGCTAGGTAGTTACAAAACCGGGTGCTTCCTCGTAGTCAAACTTTTTGGTCCAACTGGTTTGACTATGAGGAATTACGTTTCCTCGTGGTCAAACTTCATTGACGTTGCACCTTTTTATCATCCTGTATGCACGCAGTTTATGTATGTACAGTCATAGATAACCAAGATAATGTCAAACGTCAAGTGCGGCGATTTCTTTCCTATATATAATATAATCTTAATTAATAATAATGAAGATAATTTTAATTAAAAAAATAAAATTATCTTCATTTTAAACAAACAGGTCGTTTTTACACTACATGAGACACACTAAAACCCGCAGCAGACTAACCCGCTGCAGACTCGTGGTCACACCAGCTTGTTACACTGGTGTGACCAACAGGAATTTATTTAACTCGTGGTCACACCGCCAATAATACAACACCTTTTATCTTCCTTTTATCATGACTTGACATTATCAACTAGTGCTATTTTATCGATATATTGACAGACTCTGTGGCGTAACGGTAGTGAACGCAGCCGCTACGTAGGAGGCGCGATTTCCATTCCCGTGTTCCGTGTTGATTCAGTGTTAGTAACACTATTTTATTCTCAAGACCGGCTGTTTGCCTTTTAACTTTAACGGTTGCCATGTCGGGGGACCTTGAATTGTTCCGATAATATAACGGAGTGCTTAACCAATTAGGGTCCCCCGACATGGCAACCGTTAAAGTTAAAAGGCAAACTCCATTTATTTTCAACTTTTTGGAAGTGTTTTTTGTGACGGGGGTTTTTTTTATTTCACTTGGGTGGTAGCGTAGGCAGAGAAAAACGTAGTTTATTATAAATACTTTCACATGAAGTACTAGGCACACAGAAACGCTAGTTGCGGGATTATTATTTCTGTGAGCCTGGTACTGTTAACATGGACTACTGGGCTCACAGAAACGTCGGTCGTCGGATCAGTATTTCTGCGAGCCTAGTACTTCATGCATGAAGCACCAGGCTCACAGAAACACTAATCCCGCAACCGACGTTTCTGCGAGCCTAGTAATCGATTCTAAAGGTACCAGGCTCACAGAAATATTAATTCCGTGATTTTCCGCGATCATGACCCACAGGAACCTATTCCCAGCATGAAAAGTATCCTATACTTTTCCAGTATGAAAAGTATCTTATAACCGTCTTCTAGTTCTACGCTACATCCCCACTTATTTTCAGCCAAATCGGTACAGCCGTTCTTGAGAATAAAATAGTGTTACTAACACTGAATCAACACGGAACACGGGAATGGAAATCGCGCCTCCTGCGTAGCGGCTGCGTTCACTACCGTTACGCCACAGAGTCTGTCAATATATCGATAAAACAGCACTAGTTGATAATGTCAAGTCATAAGGTGTTGTATTTAATTATTGGCGGTGTGACCACGAGTAAAATAAATTCCTGTTGGTCACACCAGTGTAACAAGCTGGTGTGACCACGAGTCTGCAGCGCACTAAAATGGGTTTGACGCAGAATGTGCACTTCGCAAAAGGTGCACTCGTGCATTTCGTATTTGGTGCACTTCGCAGAGTGGGCACTTTGCAGAATGGGCAATTCGCAGAGTGTGCACTTTTGAGATATTATCCAGGTAATGTAAAATGGTATGGATAAAAATAATGTTTCAGTATTTTCGTTTAGGTATATTATAAAAAAATTGAACCTTTTGTGCTATATACAAATTAAGTCATGGGGATTAATTAAACTCGTAAACTATTAGGTATATATTACGATGTTAAATAATAATAGAAAGGAACTAATATGCTTCTATATATATATAATAGAACCTAAAATGCAATTTCCTATCTTATTATGAGGAATTGCATACTTTCTATACCATTGTTTGTAAAATACAAAGGAACGCTATTTTGTCCCGACAAAAAAAATTTAGAGTTCACATCCCCTGATCATAAAGTAATTGATTGATTGATTGATTTATTGTTTAATGTTATTACAAGTAGGTATGACGCATTAGCGGTGTACAATGTTAGTTGGTCAAATGTGTATAATTAAATTTATATTAATTAAAGGGTACTTTCACATGCATTAACATTTAAACAATTATATTAACAATTACAGCCGTCAGCTGAATACTTAATTAAATACTTATTTAAAATTACGAAGCGCCTATTAGTATTTTAAAATTTCACTCGCTTGTCTGTCTGTCACCTTTATGAAAAAAAAAACCATACCATTTTACATTATCCGCATAATATTTCGAAAGTGCTCATTTTGCATACTGCACATTTTGCGAATTGCCCATTCTACGAAGTGCCCATTTTGCGAAGTGCCCATTCTGCGTCAAACCCACTAAAAGTTTTGCACTTCTAGCTAATCGCATATCGCATAAAAAATATTAATATACACTTTATTGATTGACTGTACCCATTTTTAACTAAATAGCTATACAGGGAGGGTCCTTAAATAAGTTTGACCACGAGGAATCGTAATTCCTCATAGTCAAATCAGTTTGACTAAAAAGTTTGACCACGAGGAAGCACCCACAAAACCTAGCAAAGTCCTATAAAAAACTGATTCATGTGAAAATCAGAGCCGAAATCAGAGTGAGTGGATCTGCGAGAAATAATTCTCCCTCGTGGTTCCACCAGTGAGACAAATTAGTGGATTAATAAGTAGTGGGTCTACAAGAAATAACTCTCCCTCGTGGTCCCACTAGTGGAACAAATTCGTGGGTCCACGAGAAAACAGCCTCCACCTCGGACTGGGGAATGTTTGCACGGCCCGTGTAACATGCGTCTCCAGTACCTACTGTCGTCCACATAACAATGATTTCATATTCATTTTTCAATAGTAATAAAATGACAGGATCACACGGAATTTATTTTAGGTGGACCACGACCTATAGTCATTTTTGATTTGCACATTACTCAACATTTAGGTGGACCACCGGCAAGAAAAACTGCCCGTGGTCCACCTACGTGAACCGAGGTGGACCACGGGCAAGAAAAAGTGCCCGTGGTCCACCCAGGTGGAATAAGCAGGTGGTCCACGACCCATGACCGGAAATTGCATAAATAGGGAGCACGCAATATATGTAAATTTGCAGGAATGTGGAAATTGTATAAGTCATGCGACGCAAAACCACGGTGTTGGTGGTTGGTACTTAGGTTTTGGTGGTTTGTGTTTCTGATTTACTGGAGACATCCATGCCCTATGAAGGATATAGTGAGATAGACAATAAAAGAAACAAAATGTATAATAAGGCAAACACAGTTTTGCAAATTTATTCCACATTAAACTGATACAAGATTGATACAAGTCAGAGTTCTAACAGTATGGACATGCTATGTGGTCGAATACAAAAAAACGTTTAGTACAGCAATAATAAACATTACAGAAATCCTGAACTTTACAATACTACTGCCTCACACTAATGTATTTTAAGGGAAATATATGTAATAAAAATAAAGCAAAAAACTAAAGCAGGAACACAGTCGGGAAATGTTCGAGTACAGGGGGTGGTTTTATTTTAGCCGTAATCGCTAGTCGAGTTCAATTCATCCGATTAAATTCATTCAAGTATCCTAAGTTGTAAGTATGTCAAAAAACAACAGTCAAACTCCTTACAATATAATAATTACTGCTAAAATACACATCACATCGCAAAATGCGTTCACAGGAATAAAATATATCGAATAACATGTATTAAAAAAAAAACAGACAGTCGACGGGTCCGCGACCCGAGCGCGCGGTCGCAAACAGGCAACCGCGGCCGCGCGCTCCCTCAAATAAAGTATATATTAAATATATACGGCTAAGTGAAAAACATAAGCATAACGGGAAACTTACAATCGAAACATTTCATAACGTCCTACTTTAAGATTTTTACGGATCGATGCGATACAAAATCGAAAACTCGAAAATCAAATAAAAAAACACATATATAGAAAAAAGTAGAGCGATCCTCTCGGCACGCAGCGAAGACCGGACGTGAAGGTACCCTCAGGCGCGCGCTTGCGCCGGCTAGTCCCCCGCACAGCTTGTAGTTCTCCTAGCGGGGGCCGGCTAGCTGCCCAGCGGCTGCTGCGCCAGCGCGCCGCCGCCCCACCCCGCCCCGCCCGCGCCCACCCGCCGCTTGCACTCCCCCCCGACGTTCTGGTGGCCCCCGTCGTGTTTACGTTTACCTGCGCAACGACCGCTCATTGTACCACCAATCCACAATATTAACAACTAGGTTTAGAAGAACAACTTTTCTAAAACTACCCTCCTGGCACGCTCTTGATCTCAATATGACTCCTGGCACAATGGCAGTCTTCATATCAACTCCAATACGAACTGCCAATTTAATTTAAATTAAGTCCAATTGGAATTGTGGGTAGTTGGAGAAAGTTGCTCCTCTAAATCAACATATAAACAACCTATAAAAAACCCACATCTGAATAGGGAACCGTAAGATGCATCAAGATATAAAACTATTATTTCAATAACAGCAGAGTTACAACAGCGTAAGATTCCCTATTGACAGAAAAACAAACTGCTCAGTATTACTAAGGTAAGTAGGAACCTAAGGGTCTCCCACAAACTTCAAACAGGAAACAATGGACTCGTCACTCGATCGAGCATTCTAATTTAGGTAAGTTTGTGGTAGCCCTACGACTAAGGACATAGGAGTAGGATATTTACCGATATACAATGCATTAATCCAGATTACACGCAAACCATCAAACACGCTGAAATAAAAGGAAAAGGTTTCAGGATGGTGTCATTAGTACAATCGACCGAGAGAGAGTCCAATGTTTTACATTCGTAATTTAGAATTTTGTTCTACGACTACAGAAAAAAAAGCTTAAGGAATTGGGGACAATGGGAAAAAGGATATTTTAGGAAAAATATATACAAGTAGTAATGAAATCTACTGGATCCTTAATTCAGGATCAGTGAGATGTGTGGCTTTGGTTTACAGTTGAACTTGTATTTTACAATATCCAGGATGCCGAATGCTTCCTCAAAGTAAATTGTAGAGATAGGATTATAAGGAAAGGATTGAAATGTCATACGCTGTGTAAAAAATCTGTACAACAGTAGTAGTAGAATGTAGTAGTGTTACATCAGACTGAAGACGAAATTTGATGTCGTAACCTCAAATTTGGTCGGTTTTATCTGATGGATACCAATTAAAATTTCATCAAGAAGTTTAACAAACGTACAGCGAATTAGCTCACGGCTTTAAATGTGCAGAGTCCTTGCATATTTAAAACCGTCCTCACGACGGACCCACGGACATTCCGCTGTGTGTATGTCTGTGTGTGTATGTCCGTGTATGTCCGTGTATGTGTGTATGTTTCCACTGACCTGGTAAACTTGGCTTGGCGCGGGGATTGCCACGCATGGCGCTGGGCGTGCGGCGGCCACGCGCGACGCGGCGGGCACCACCACGGGCCCCAGCCGCGGACGCCGGCGCCGCCGCCGCGCGACGCGCCCATCGACCGCCCGTCCCACATGACCCAGCCTAACCGAACCACCACGTACATACGTCATTACAACCCACTAACAAACGCCTCAAGGATTATTTTCCGGAGCAATAGTTTTTGATACACAATAACTAAGATACCTATAAGATTCTATAAGGCTGAGGTCATAACATGCTTAATGCCATTCATACTTAATACTGAATACTTAGAAATGTCTTGCCATAAGAACTGCCACATTATCCAAGACAATTGTGACGAAAACCAGCCCAGTTTTGAGTATGTTGTTAGGGTGTGGATGCTATAAAACTAGTTACGTGCTATGCTAGGAAAGCGGAGCAATTGTGTTCTTTGCCACACAAGAATCTAAATCAATCGTAATTATTGCCTATGTAACCACTCGAGAACACTTCAGAACATGTATGTTCTGTAAACCATAATGTTCCTTCAAAAAATGTCCACAATTCGTTTCGCACAATGGAGAATGTTCACTAATTCTGTATTCTAGCTCATTATATTCTGTGTTGTAAATAATACATGTGAAAGAATTATTTCGATATATCAACTATTTTACAAGATATGGACTCTTGAAGTAACCGCACGGCGACCGTCTCGCGCTAGATGCGTGTGACGTCAAGTTATGTAGCCCAGTCGCTTTAGTTGGCGCTGCCTTACGTTTCACCAGAAATCTCAGAAAATACTGATCTAATTTTTAAAATTCTTTTAGTTTTTAATAGACCGTTTATCCAGGAACGTTCACGTATTTGGCCTAAGTATAACCTTTCTCGATATGAAATGTCCTACACCAGAGAGCAGATCACCCATTGGTAGCGGCGTCCCCTGCTGGCAGTAAGTAACATTCTTCATTACTATTCATAGAATTATCCATTCATAAACACTTTCTAGAATGCTTAGGAAAAAAGGAAGGGAGATTGGTAAATTTGGAACCTAAGTGGTGGAATCTAACCATTATGAAAAAGTTTACGCGAAAATCTTCATTTCAGCAAAATGGTCGAATTGGTAAAGTTAGGGACCGGTCAATCAATACCTAACTATATAGTAATTCAGCGAAGTGACCCTTGTTACACATTATTTTGGACATTCCAATGTATATCCTATGGCAACACATCTATTAGCAGGGCCAGCAAAGTTAACTAGGTATAGTTTTTATTGTATCTTAGAAGCCAATTCTAGACGACATCCATTATTTAAGAGAAGCATCTAATAATGAATGGCGAGACGGCTATTATCATTAAATATAACCAGAACTTTCAAACAATTATGCCTTAAATATAGAACTATCTTCAGAAAATTCTGTGTAAGTATGGGAATTAAAGGCATCTTGTTGAAAATTCCAGTATTGACGAATCTAAAAGTTCGGGGAAATAATCCTTAGGCAATATTTTAATTAAAAAGAATAGGTCTTACCCTTTGCAACTACTTTAGTGCAATAGAGCAGGACATGATATAGTACCATAACTCTGTCTCTTTCACAAGCCCAATCTTACTACTTATAAAAAACAAAGCTTCTTTAGGCGTGATGATAGGGACAGTGCTATGGTTCAGTCATGGTATTGACCGATTTCTGGTTTTGTAAAGTTTTGTATTGTATTAAATATTAGTCCACTTAGCGCTAAAGCGCATTATTTTGGCGGATTAGCATAGGATCTACGAGTCTTTACAGCTGTCATGCAATACATATAAATATATTATCCACTTCAGTAATGCGCTCGGGACAGTAAATTTCAGAATTCGGTCAAATATTATTGCTAATTCAACAATAACGCATTCATTAAAAACGCAACTTAGGATCAGATATACATAAAAATGTATGCATCATTGTTGAAAATAGATGCATGCTGCAAAAAAATTCGCTAACGCTATTTCAAATTTTTGTCAACATACCATATAAAATTACATAATAGATAAATCACTTGAAGTCGGTGTCCAAAGTATATTTTACATCTACCAACGTTTGAGCAAACATTTGAACAGCGTCCTCGAGCGTCATACTTATGATATATCAATACAAATTGTGGCGAAACTCACTTAACAGTTAGAACCACAATCACAAGCATTGTTACGGGGAAACACTTTTACCGTGGAACGCTACAGAATACTGTTACAGGTCCATTACAGTAACAATGAAACAGGTACGGAAGCATTCTACCTCATCCAACAATTTAAGAAACGCATTCTAAGACTGGGACCGCTATTGTGCTATATATTTACCGTACGCGACATTCAGTACTTCTAATAAATTACTTTTAACATATTTGCGACTTCTATGATAAATCTAATGTAGAATATTGCAATCAAATCAAATCTAACACTGACATGACAACATCAATAATTTGGAATAAAGTGGGCGCCTGTCGGCGGTACCTGAATGCCTCCGGTTAGATCGTAGTAAAGCGAGTTGGGCCCTAGCCCGAGCTCGTCGTCCTGAGTGAGGCATTTACCAAGCGGGTCAGTAAGTCTTCTCAACATATTCTCTACCTCGTTACAACAACGACAAATACAACATTACTCGGGCGTTCCAAGCATCGGGGTCGCTACATTCCTCGCCTACGGGATGTGTGCGGGTGGCAAAGCGATAGCGTGTTATCAGTTAGTGATGAAGCAAAGCGAAGCACTACATGGGGTGACAAGCGCGGCGGAATGACTCAAGCGGTGCAAGTGTCAAATGGCAAATGAAACAACAGGTACAGATGATAGACGGGCATGTTAGTCGGAGTGGCGTCAGTCATATAGACCTGATGGTGAGATCGGCCGACCAGCCACCCCGCGCGCCCACTAATACTTTTCCCGGCAATCAGTGACAAGTCCGAGGCACGCCCGCCGCAGTGCGATCACCACCGTCAGGCCTACACACTACGTCTTTACCGAGTCACTAACTCCGTTCGAGGGTGGGATTAAACAACAAAATAAAAAATAAAAAAACAGTAGATGATAAAATTTGGCAAATCAAAATCGATAGAACAATGAGTACAGCGACTAGTGACTAGTAAATAAGAGTGATAATTAGTGAGTGTGTGTGGGGACCCACCGGTTGCGGTCTGTTGGTAGGCTGGCGGACGGCGGACGGTTGCGGTGGCCCCGCGTAATCAAAATAGAACTCATCGTACCGGTAAAATGGCTCATTGTAGCCACCTCGGTAATCACCGTACCCGTAATAGTCGTAATCATAATCTATAAACACACAACACAGGCCTTTTAGAGGCTAAGCTAAACTAACGCTAACTTACAAGCTACCGATGTCGGCTGGCGGAATGCGAGCCTCCACGACACTCGTACCGGGAAAAGATTACAAGTGAACACATGCGTTTGTCACTTTACACGGGGTACAAGTACAGGTAGGGTTTGGTACAGCACACGGGTAAGTCCAACACCTCTGCTCCTCCAGCGGCCCCACCTCGGTGCGGGCCGACTGAAGCGTCTTCGCAGATCGACACACGGAAGCATGCATCCTTAATTTTCTAATTGCGCAATCCATTTTTCTGACAATTAAATTGATTAAGAAAGAAAATGATTATTAATATTATTTTTGATAACGACCATCACCGAAACCTATCTAAGCGTAAATCAAGTTCGGATTTATTTTTAATATCCGAGCAATTTTAATGACTTCAACATTTTTGAACATGCAGTCTGTTAATTTGTTATTACAGTTTCAATGGACGATGTGTAATGCCCTCAACTAAGTCTTCCACAGATCAAACTGTTCCGAAATCATGCATCGAACCTATTCCTACCTGTCAGTTTAACTAGCCTAAATAGTAGCGTTAATGAAACATGTACTGAGGCCGTAACGATACACTACACAAAAACTCCCAAACCTTTACGATTATTATACACTGGCAACATTAAAAAACGGTTGGCAACACTGGCGGGGAAAGTCCCGTGTGGAGAGGTGTATAGTAGCGGCCATCTTGTTAGTAAGGAACAGTAGCGGAATGTGCGAGTGTGCGCGTGGAGACCACACCGTGTTCATATCATCTGTGTATGAGGGGAGGGAGTAAGGCGGAGGGAGAGAGTCGTCAGTCACAAATATGCTTTACATGGTATGATGTAATGATTAATGTATCAAGCGTCCGTCCAATAACGAGTTCCCTTCACCTGACTCTGTGCTGTCAACTTGTACTGTTTCAGAGGTGTGGGTGAACGCTCGGCGAACACAATCAATGACCATGAGTACTTTTACAAAACTAAGAGCAACCTTGTTTACTCCCTCTTAAAGCCATAGGTTATTCTTAGGTTGTTCTTATCTTCTATTCACTCAAGTAAATTTCGTATGTTCACGTTGATGTTTTATTATTACGTTACAAATTCAATCAAATGATATTTTCGCCTGTGAAGCTAAAATCATGTCATGGCTTAACACTGATAGCGCGATGCAGAAACCGTAGTTCTAAAGAAGGTTCGACCTGTCTGCGCTAGATGGCACTATAATAAAAACAAGTAATTTAACATTAATGATATAAAATGAACCTTACGTCCACCACCGAGCGTCCACCTACCCCACCGTGTTCGTTGTATGATCTGTATGTGTACTTGTGTGTGTGTGTGGCGTGTGTATGTAGCGTGTTGTGTGTGTGTGTGTGTGCGTGCGTGTGGTATACTGACCGTAGTCACCGCGCGCCTGGGGCGGGCGCGGCTGTGGCTGGGGCGTGCGGCCGCGCAGTACCGGCGAGCAGCTGCACCAATCGAATCTGACAGTTAACACCACGTTACAGACATTGTGAACGTGCCTAGCAAACCCCGAGTAAACGCACAAACTTCACATACATTAAACCAAATGGTTTGTTAGGAAAGAAATGTGTAGATAGTAGGTACTTAAAATAATTGCACTATCTATATATTTCAGACTCTAAGGTTCATACACGCTAGGCCGCCAAAATCTCAGTCGCTAAATGTTAAACTTGTTAAACTTCAGTAAAAAAACAAAGTCTTCGACTAAGCTTTTACATCAAAGATAATTCTGCAAATTTTCGGTCTACTCAATCGCGAGCTAGTCAAACTATAATATTGGATTAGCGCCATCTGTTACTGAATTTGGCAAACTTTTTACTTTGATCGATCAATAATATTTTACGCCATGATAAAGAATATTCTATTGGACCCATTAGAGTGTTTTGTAGAACTCACATTAAGCACTCATGGGTCCTGGAGTACAAGGTTAGTCGATCTAGCGTAAATGAACCTGTACACAGGCTAGAAACCTGTATGAAATCACTTTCATCTCATTCAAACATGCATTCAAAATCAACATTCACGTTTGATAGTTTACTGGGGTATAAAACAAGAATTTAAACTGACAATTTGCAAGTTGAAAAGTTAAATATTTAATAGGTACACGTAAACAATTTAGTATCGTATTTTAACCGTACACACCTTATATCTAAGAAATGTATTATTATTTAACAAATTATATAAATTTGAATGAATTTTTATAGCATTTATTATGCTAACTTTTTAAGTTCGAAAAACATCGGAAAAAATGAAATGCTCAAGTGAGACTTGAACTCACGACCTTTCCCTTACAGGGGGAATGATCTTCCATCTAAGCTATTGAGCCATACCTGAATTATTTCAAATTTGTTTCAAACCATTTTTGCCCAAATTTGGGCGGAGTCATCAAAATTCAATGTTTAAAAATGGTTGAAAAATCATCACTGTTTCGAACAGTTCGTAAGAATCTTGGTAGATGGCTCCACCGTCGCCCTTATAGACGGATATAAAGAGAAGGAAAATTTGAAATGATTCAGGTGTGGCTCAATAGCTCAGTTGGAAGAGCATTCCCCCGGTAAGGGAAAGGTCGTGAGTTCAAGTCTCACTTGAGCATTTCATTTTTTCCGATGTTTTTCGAAATAATATAAAATCAAGAAGTGCCCCGCAATCATGGCATGTTTGTCACAATGTTGTACAGACGTGCAGTATAATTTGCAATAAGAAATTCGTTGGCGCATTTAGCACTTAGAGCACTTAGAGCACTATTGCCTAATGTAGTATTACTAAAAGCATTCAATAGTAGACTGAAAGCATTCATAGTTAGGCAATAGTGGCTAATAACACAAAAAACGAGCTTTTCGAACGTAGCAGCAGTGAGCGAGACTTGACTTTGCAAAATCATATTTTTACAAAACAGTACAACATTGGTCTTGAGCTCGTGTTTTGACAATAGTGCTAAAAACTAGCTTTCCGAATTTATCCTTACAATAAGTAATTCATATTTAAGAGGAGTGCGATATTTATAACAGTGCAACAAAACAAACAGAGGGCCAATTCCTAATCTCAAATTCTCAACGGTATTTTCGAAACACGATTTTCAAGATTGAACATCGTCATTAATTTTGACATTTGAGATTGAGATTAGATCGCGATTGAATTTTGAACAGATTTTGATTACGAGAATAAAATTGGTCCTCAGGTTGTAGAATGTGTAGCCTCGTAGCATTATCTCTAGACGCACCGTAGCACCATTCATCGCACAAAATGTACGAATACGAACTACACTTGACTATCAGGAGAGGATAGAAGTAACAGATAAAATTCTAGAAAAATACATAGGTAATACTGGAAGTTAAACATTCATCAATACAGTTAGATTAATAAAATTTATCTAGTAAACCGTGATAAAATGATCACAGTTAAAAGCATTTGTGTGGTGAAATATAACCAAGAATTTTTTACGAGAATTTAAAAGATTCATGGCATAGACATACTACGAAAATACATAGCTACATTGTCAAATCAGTTTTCGCCAAAGGAAAAGCTGGCATTTATTCTTCGTCTGTCATTTATTCTTTTTAAATTTACAAACATTTCTCGACCATCTCCTGACAGCAAAGTAATAATATTGTCCAAAATGCCCAGAAGCTAGTTTAAAAATTGTCCTATGAGCGTAAAGGTATAATTCAGAAGCCGACCGCATACAACCGTAGACGCAGCAGATACACAATTCATTGCGGCTTCTCAATGGTCCCCTTTATTCGTATCGAAGTTTAACAAGTAATGTATGTAACGTATGTGCTTCTTGCGTATGCAGTCGGCGACTTCGAAATGATACCTTAAAACAACTTGCACTAAAGTAAAGCCAACGAAGCGAGAGAAAAAAGGTAAACAAAGTTTCAGCGGTTCC
The DNA here is from genome assembly GCA_914829495.1 of Eilema sororculum. Taxonomy (NCBI): domain Eukaryota; kingdom Metazoa; phylum Arthropoda; class Insecta; order Lepidoptera; family Erebidae; genus Eilema; species Eilema sororculum. The sequence goes on along the minus strand of OU618545.1, from coordinate 4,094,345 downwards.
GAACTATTATCACTTCAAGCGCATTCCAGACAGGAATGAAATTGCTCATATGATGGCGGATCAGACAAGTTTAGAACCGCTGTGCTGACAACTTTCCTGTACTACGAAACACGCAACGACAGCTGTCGCTCGGCCATTGTCGCGTACGTGTGACATGTGCGACAAGGACAGAAAATAATCGCTAGTTATCGCAACGTAACACAGTAACGGTCGCTTTGTTTACCTTTTTTCTCTCGTCTCGCTGGCTTTACTTTACATTAAAATATGAAAAGGCGTTGTGCTTACCCTCCGCGTCCATGAATCATCTGCATCATGCGGCGCTCCCGAGCGCGTAATATTTCTTCCTTTTTCTTCTTGTCGGAGGGCGGCTTGGCTAGCGACACTTCCAGGCGAGCGCCACCCATCTCTTTTCCGTCTAACTCTTGCATTGCCTACCACAAACATGACATTATGTTAAGAATGGTGGGTAAATTGTTGTGTTGTGATCAATTGTGCATTCTACAACTCGATAGTTAACAAAACGAAACAACAAGATTAATTGTTGTGGAATGCAACCTATTTCATAATTTTAATAATAGGTCAATCCTTAATTCAAGTAGGTCAATTCTGGTGTACAGTCCGTCAAATCTAAGAAGTACCGTTTGACAGTTCTGACAATTGAATGATAGGGATGGGATGAAAAAATCGATTACTATAATATTCGAACTTTAAGAGATCGATTACTATAATATCCGAATTTTAAGAAATCAATTGTTATAATTAAATAAAAGAAATGTTTAGGATATTTTTTTATTCACTACTAGTACTAGTATCGTCGTCTTCGTCATCATCGTCATTTAAATTAATGACCAGTTGATTGTCCATTACATTATCAAAGTGTACGTCTCTTTCGAAGTCGTCCATTATTATTTTCTTTGTTTTTTGTACTACTTTACTCCAATCTTCCTGTGTAACTTGGGCACATGCTTCCTTTAATAAACCTTCCATTTTCTTGACACTGAAGGGTGGTTTTGTGTTGTGTCTTGCTGCATAACCTGTAAAACAATAATGTAACTATTTGATAGCAGACGAAAACCATTGTTTAAATTATAAATGTTAGAAGTACTCGTGTTATTATTATAATATTATAAAATATTACCTTTAACTTGGGCCCAAATCAGTTCAATGGCATTATATTGGCAATGGTACGGAGGAAGTCGTATGACTTTGTGCCCGTGCTCTTCGGCCAATTGGTCCATTACATATGTCGGTTTTGGTGGTTTATGCAATTTCACTAACTGTAATAATTCAGCTTTTAATAGTGACATGTCGGCATCCACTCCTTTTCTTTGCAGCCATGCCACCAAATCTGCTTTCTTATTGGCTGACGTAGGTGCTTTATCAATTTGCACAGAGTGGTATGGGGCATTATCCATTATAATTGTGCTGTTAGGAGGGATATTCTGTAATAAATTTAAGAACCACTCTCGGAACCTTACTGCGTCCATTTCTTCATGATACTCTTTAGTGCTTTTGGATTGGAAAGCTAATAAAGAGTTTTCCACGAAGCCTGTAGACGCTGACCCAGCATGGCATATTATGAGGCGTCCACCTTTTCCTATCGGCACCTTCGAGCACGAAGCTTCAGAATCATCAGTCCATGTTTTCGGCACAGAATGGTTGGAATTTAGCCAAGTTTCGTCCAAAAATATTACATTATCCCAGTTTATAATTTGTTTAACTTCGCGCAGGAATGTTAGTCGCTGCATAATTATGTCATGTCGCTCCATAACAATTTTTCGTTTGTCAACTTTTGTATCTGAAGCCAATTCCTGTTATTACCGTTCTCAACGACTCTATGCTTCCCTTATACAGCCCGGCATCTTTTAAAGTTGCACATAACTTTGCCAATGTTGGAAATTCGCCTCTTGTAAAATACCCGTATATATGGTTTCTAATAGCATGACTATCGAATTCATCGATGCCTGTCACAGGTTTATTTCTTTTTCGTTTTTTCGGTGTGTGAAGTACGTTACTGTCACTCCCCGAAGGCCCATATTTTTCACTTAATATTTTGCCAACGGTGCGGCTACCAATACCGAGAGCTTCACCGACGCGATCCCGAACTTGTGTAACTGGCAGTAGAAGTCCACCATTTTGAGATTCACGCTCAAAATACTCGTGTAATTTCACCACCAATTCACGAGCCTGGCTGTTCAAAGTACGTCCTCTTTTCGACATTATTAATAAACACTTGCTTAGTTCGGAGTCCAGTATAAATATTGCCAAGGTAAACGGATAAAGAATGATCAGTCCAGAAAAGTAATAGCCAAGTCACAAATTGTAAAACACAAACGAGAAAGCAAGTACGCGCACAGTCAGCTTCCAAGATGGCGAGAGACTGCTGACGCCGAACCGACCGAGCGGACCGCGGGCGCTTGTAGTTGGCAGTGTTGCCAGAAAAAAAAAATTGTAGAGACTTGGACACCTGCGATTTTGCCTATTGACCTAAAAATAATTAAATTAATTTATTTTAGGGTATCTGTGTATTCAGTGCATTATGCGGTCGCGCAGTAACGTCGTTAATTTATAACATCAGGCAACAACATTTTTGTGAATGGGTTCTACATACCTTATTTTTATTAGTTTTAGACGTAGAAATAAGACTTAGAAGAAAAAATTGTAATTGTAAAATCAATGGATGTGCTTGTTAAGAAATTTGTTTATTTCTCTGTAATATGCAAACCCATACCCTTTCGGACCGTTAGGTTGAATTTTCAAAATGTTGAATTTCCATAATGTTGAATTCCCAGTTAGTTGAATCCCAGAATGTTGAATTCCTGTAACGTTGAATTCTCATGTTGTTGAATGTTAGTATCACATTCCTAAGATGTCGATTTTCCATAATGTTGAACCTCTTTACTAAAATCTACTTGTATTAATTGGCACTTATGATAAAATCATAGATTAGGTTGTAATGACCATGTAATGACACACCTTCAATCTTTCAAAATATGACAATTATCAAACGCCAATAACTGTTTGCCAATATGTTATTTAATTTGTAAAAATGAATAGTAACGAAATAAAGTTCTATAAATCTCGTAAGAATAGTGAAATTCTTAATATAGGAGGTAAATATTGTCTAAGCAAAGATGGTAAAGCGAACCAAAACGGCACTACGCGATGGAAGTGCGTTATTCGCGATATATGTACGGCCACCGTCATTTTGAGCGCAGATAAGTCGACAATAATACGCAGTTCTTCACATAAATGTGTTGTTAATGAATATAAAATAAAAATAACAGAATTTATAAATAGTGTAAAGGAAGAAGTTTGCAGAAATTTGAACCCTGTTGAAAACATTTTTGAAGGCATGGTGACTCGATTTGTAGAGGACAATTTAGATATACCTGCATTTGAAATTCCTACATATTCGTCTATTAAAAGCATTTGAATAACATTACATTTTCTTTGATTGTATGGTGGGTGTTGTGCATTTAGTGAGATATGTACGAGTACGGTAGTGATAGAATACACGACACAAATTGCAATAAAAAATAAATTAAACAGAAACATTCCATTTATCAACATTGTGCGATTCAACGAATTAAGAATTCAACATTTTGATAAACGATATTCAACATTGTAGGATTAAAAAATTCAACGTTACAGGAATTCAACATTCTGGGATTCAACTAACTGGGAATTCAACATTATGGAAATTCAACATTTTGAAAATTCAACCTAACGGTCCGAAAGGACCCATACTATCATACACAAAAATAAATGTAAAAAACACTATCCCTGACTCCATTTACTATTTCGACAGCGTTAGCGCGAGAAACCCCGACTTATTTGGGCGCGAAAATCAAAAATCGACAAATCGCTTTCGACAACTTTTTAAAGAAGCAAATATATTTGATTTATAAATACGTATTTTTGGTGAATGGGTTTTATCTCATATTTTACGATTACATAACTATTTAGTTATGTAATCGTAATATGTGAGATAAATCCCATTCACATGAAAAAATATTTGTTTGGTTGTCAAGTGTAATTTGTAAATAATACATTCGATTTTTCGTATATGTAAACGATTTTTTTGCATACAAGTGTATCCGAAGAGTCGCAACACTACGTTCAGTGACCTAACTACGTAACTTTGTAATGAGGTCAAGAATATAACTATTAGAAATTATTTACTGTGTAAATATGTGTTATTTTGCTTTGTTTGAAAGTTTTCAATTACATTTAGATATTAAGAATTGTACATTTTTAGATACAATAATGAAATCTTTCTAAATTCATGGTTTTATGAAAAAGGTTATCGAAACTGAATAATGTACGTATGAACAAAGTTGTTTCGGTTTGAAAAATATGAAACGTCAAACGGAGGTACCGTTTGACGTTTCATATTTCTTAGATTTGATGGACTGTAATAATACTTTACTATTTTATACATAAAATATTATTTTATAAATATAATATTGTATAGGCGTTTGTGGCATCCAAAGATAGGTATAACAAAATCTGCACATGTATCTAGAAACTATTAGTGAATGTTCCATGTTAAAAAAAATGGAAAGACATGTTAAAAGACTATTTACCTATTTCATTGCATAAATCACTTTTACTGTTCCACAATTACAAGGATTTTTTGTTGTTATAGATCCTTTTAATATTCTAATTACTACTAAGCGATTCAAGAGCTGATGTTTATACTTTAATTTGAAAATAATCTCCCATTAGGGCGAAATATCGATTAACATTTAGCTTAGTGATATAATTTTATTATTCCACAACAAAAGCTCAAAAGATGCTATCTGGTATAGCATATCGCATGCCTGCATACAATCGCATGCTTGCAACAACCTACTAAGTCGTTAATAGAAGTCACGCCACAATTGGCATTTTAAAAGGTTACATGTGGGTATTAGACAAAAAAAAAACTAGACACGCAAAGTTTTATATATGTACTCGCAGCTAGGCAGTTTTAATTACCTGGGGATATGTATCTTAGGGAACGTTCATATCTGACGGAACTTGCGTCGCGTATTATCGGTCGCGTAACGCCAGAACAGACAAATGTATAGAAAAACACTTGACCGTTCACACTCAACCGATGTTACGTTAGTGCGTCGAGTGTGAACGGTCAAGTGTTTTTCTATACATTTGTCTGTTCTGGCGTTAAGCGACCGATAATACGCGACGCAAGTTCCGTCAGATATGAACGTTCCCTTATACGGCACGAAGATCTATGGGGGTCAGGCTAATTATATAGAACATTTCCATGGTATACTTTTATTGCAACCATGAATTAGGGAAATTTCTTCTATCCTGTTAAAAATGTCTAGATTTAACATGAGTCTAAAGGTAATAATTTATATCCATATCCATACTAATCCATACCAATATTATAAATGCGAAAGTAACTATCTGTCTGTCTGTATTGTACTTTCACGCCTAAACCACTAAACCGATTTTGATGTAATTTGTTATAGGGGTAGATTAGACCATGAGAAAGGACATAGGCTATGTTTGCTCGCGATAACCGTCATCCACGCGGGCGGAGCCACGGGCAAAAGCTAGTATCGTATAAATTTAAAAATTATCGTTTGGAGTAGAATAGGCGTGGCCAATGGACGTGTCACACCAAGGCCGTGACATTCGTGCTGCCGACTCTAAGAACCTTTTGATGCCCGCCCTTCTTGAAGAACTCCATATTGTAGTCGGTTGGGAATGACAGCAATGAAAGAAAAGGTTGGAACCACAGCAGGCAGATTATGGCAATCAGTAAAGCCAACGCGAAGCGCGATAAAAAAGGTAAACAATGTTTCAGCGGTTCCAAACTTTTTTATTTGAAAATGATTACGTATCACTTCAAGCGCGTTCCAGACAGGAATGAAATTGCTCATTACATGGCGGATCTGACAATTTAGAACCGCTGTGCTGACAGCTTTCCTGTACTACGAAACACGCAACAGCTGTTGTTTGGCCATTGTCGCGTACGTGTGATATGTGCGACAAGGACAGAGAATATAATCGCTAGTTATCGCAACGTAACTCAGTAATGGTCGCTTTGTTTACCTTTTTTCTCTCGTGTCGTTGACTTTGTTTGATTGAACGGTAATACTAACTTTAACTGCACAATCCCGGTCCTCAAAGTGTACGAACGCGTAGTCTTTAATCTTCTTCACTCGCTCGACGGTTCCGAAGCGCTCGAATTCTTCTTTCAGCGCGTCTTCTGTTATCTCCTGTGTCAGGTTACGTGCGTACAACACCTTCACCTGCACCACAAACAGAATAAGTACCTACTTGCTATCAGGGCAGAGAAGTTTGGGGGAAAGGGGGCAAGAGATACGACGAAATGGTTTAAGGGAGAAAAGGTTTTGATGGCGGTAAAAAGCTGATGGAGAAAAGGGTTAAAGGAGAACATCGTTAGTTTTAGGATTTATTAAAGGATTTGATAGATTTAGGAAGGTAGAGGGGGAAAGGTTAATGGGAGAAGGAGTTAATGCGAGAAGGGGTTAATGGGCGAAGGGGTTAATAGGAGAAAGGCTGAATGGGGGAAAGGCTTAATACGGGAAAAGGTTAATGAATGAAAGGTTAATGGGAGGAAGGGTCGAAGGTAATAAATTGGTTTATTGGGGGTAATTAAGTTAATAGGGGGAGAAAAGGTTAATGTGGAGGGAAATGTAGATAAAGGAACGAGAATAAGGGAGCGATGAAAAAAGAGAACTCACTTTGCTCATTGTTTGCTCGTCTGGTTCCTCTTGAGGATCTGCCCAGTCCACTATTATATCACAGCCCCATACCTATACAAAATTATAAACAATGATATACGATTTTTGTATAAAACATACGTATTGTTCGTAAGCTATATTTTAGCAATGGTCACAGCAAACTTGCAATAATTTGGTTCTCGTATTCAATTAAGTGTGTCCTTACCTTTATTCTACCAGTGCCCAGTCTACGTTTAGCTAGTGACGCCGCTTTGTGAGACTCGTATTCCAAAAAACAAAATCCTCTATTTTTCTTCTTATCATCGGGCGAACTATATATTATAACTTCGACGAGCCCAGCTGCAATCATACAAGAGGGATAAGGGCCGGGCGGCGGGGCGCACGCTCGCTAACGGTATGAACAAAGCTTCCCTCGAGCCCGACGCGCTTTCAGTCATTCAACAACTCTACAGAATATGAAGCAAATCAAACGATATTCCAGGAGAACATATACGGTACTGAAGAAGTCTATTCTAGAGAACAACAGCAAGGTTCTCCAGTCATGACCAGTGAGCATTCTCGAGGCGGAGGCCAATAGGTAAAGTCGGTTAGGCGCCGCGGGCCACGGTGACCGGCTTCCGGCCGGCGCGGACCGGTGCGGACCGGCTCGGACCGGTGCAGACCGGCGGGGACCGGTGCGGACCGGTCCTGGTGGCTCGAGGCCCGCGCCCGTCACGGTGCCCCACGGCGCGTGTTTATAAAACAACCGAGTAGCACTTATTATGAATTCGACAAGGACTTACGTGCGTGCCTAGTAAACTCCTCAAACAAATCGTCCCGATCTCGATTCTTAGGGATATTCCCCACGAATAACCGGTGATTGTTAAAGGAAACTGTTACGCCAATCTTTTTCCCCTTTCGAATTTCATAATCATTCAGCTGCAAGAACAATTCGAGGGAGAATAGCCAACGGCCGGGGCCGGGCCGCAGGCGCGGCCGCCGGGCCCAATGACTGGAGATCGGCGGGAGGGGACGCAGGGAGCAAGCGGGAGCAAGCGGGGCACCCTCAGCGGTCCACACCAAGCCCCACGCACTCAACCCGACAACTCTATAAACTCCTTAATTCATTCGAGTGACACTTTACCTGTTAATTTACCAAACTCTTCCAGTATCTCCTCTTTGCCTTTAGACTTGGGAATGTTGCCGACGAAAAGTCGCAGATTCGGTACGCTAATCTTAATTCTCAGAGTCTTCCCTGCTTTAATTTCATGGTTATCGAGCTGTGGGAAAAATAACAAGGGAAAAATTTTGAAAAAGGGCGTCGATAGGAATCCCTTCGGCCGGACTTGGCCGCCGGCGGCCAGGCGGGCGCTCGACGCGAGTTGATGACGGTTAGAGCCAATCGTGATGAGTTAACTGAATTTGGATGAGAAGCCGACAGTGTTGTACGGAGCAAAGAGGAGAGCCTGAGATATATTATATTCTCAGTTGGAGAACTATTCGAAGCCAATTCAAAGTTAACCCTGTAAGTGGACCGTTTGACGGAAGTGAAAATAAAAAGAAGCGAGTACGAGTGTGATGGTAACAAAAAATAAAATTAAAGCAACTTAAAATTGAACGAGGTGCAAAGTATAGAACGGGATGATATCTCAGGACAAGCGAGGCGAGATCAGTTTACAGGTGTTACATTGCACATTTACACAAATTCAGTGATTACATATTAATGGACGGCGGCTGCTTGCCACGAGACATTCATACATAGCTTAAACTTTCTGTACATTATAATATTCAAGGGATTGCATTTACTGTGAATGGGTGCAAATGGCCGCCGTGAGCGGGATATTAATGACATGCTTTTTAAATGATAGAAGAAGCTTAATTCTAAATCTCCCAAGTGTGACTGTGAATATATTCGACAGGCAAATGATTGGGACCTTGCAAAAGTACTGTCTGATGCATCTAGTAGTCTTGCAAGTGAGGCCGTAGTTTGGAGACTTGCTCTGCGCAAGGAGAAACCATCATGAGCTTGAGCGCTTTTATTTGTATCGTTTAGTATTGAGAGCGACAACAGAGAGAGTGAGCAAGACGCAAGAAGGGAACGTGATGGTTTTGCCTGGAGGGGTAGCTACACAGGATCAAGTCCCCAAACGCGCGGCAGCTAAGTGCTGTGATCTGTTAATCTTTCAAGGGAATATATACTTAAACATTCGGCGAGTCACCTGGAAAGTAGACGTCAAATTAGAATAAATTTTGTATCAAATTAATAACACCAATTTTAATCAATATAAAATCATCCTCAGTAAAGCTTTAGAGTTTTGACACAATTTTGCGTTACCAATCGTGATATGCTGATAATGAACAATTGCACCATTGTTTTAGTGTTGCGATAACACCGTGCTGTAATGTTGGCTATTGGTACAGATGTGCTCGATAACATCCATGAACCGCACAAAGATAGGTGCCGCAATCGTTCGCCGGCTATTTATCAAAATATTTGCAAACTCCTCAAGGCTGCGGCAGCGCGGACCGCGGCCCGCTGTTCGCACAGATGGCACCAATCTTTGTACCTAATGTTTGTTCAACAACTCTACGGCTTATTGTACACTAGTTCGAGGGAGCGAACATTTTATCCAAAATAATTGATGCAGGAAGAGACACAGGGTTGTTTTTAAATCAGCCAAAATAATAACAAAGCAGAGATTGAACTATCGAAGCGAACATACACATATATTATGGTCTCCCCCTCAAACAGACACAGTCTCCGATGCTCCAATACCTGTGGTCCAACCCGAGCATGGGAGACGAGACAATGGGAGTGAAGTCAGGGTTGGAGTCGGTTGTCTCACCTCCTGGACGGCTCGCTGCGTGGCCTCGCGCGTCGTGAACGTGACGAAGGCGTAGCCGCGGTTGGTGCCGGTCATGGGGTCCATCATTAGGCGCAGGTCCCAGATGATGCCACATCGCTCGAACAGCGGGATGAGCTCGTCTTCATACATATCCTTAGGGATCTTGCCACAAAACACCTCGCAGCCGGAGCCCGGCGTGCCGCCCTCCCACCCGGGCGGCGGCCCGCCATATTTGCGTTGACCTACGCCATAGTGATATGGACACTTAGGAATATGAACATTAAACGCTTATCAAAAAACGCCTTATAAGGATAACACAGCCGCCGAAACTCGCGGAAAGTATAACATTAAGAAGAAATATGAAACGAAACTTAAATACCAAGTTACGTTAGGATAATATTATTTAGGCGTTTTTGGCATACATAGATGAAAAATTTCATTATAATAATATGTTTGTACATATTATCAAAAACAAATTTAGCTCACTTAGGCCCCAGACTGTCCGCGTGAGTGTTCAAGAAAAAAATTTTTTTAATCAGTAGATTTCTTTAAGAATCCAGTCGTGTACGTAGGTTAGAATTAAATGTTTCCGTTGACAAACTTCTCAAAAAAATATTGATGACTTAATACAGAGATGAACTAGAGCTATCTGGATATAGCTACCACCTTTTATCGCGAAAACGGGAGGTCAAAGGGGTTCAAATAGGGGATAAATGTTGTAATTTTGGAAGATAGTAGAAATGGGCTCGTGTCCCATTAAATTTCGTACAATCTAAAATCTCGACTTCATATTCCGAAATCAAATTCACTCAGCAGGTAACATTATTAGCGTCAAATGTGAACAATCGAATTACCAACCATGAACTAATTTTAATGGAAAAAGCAATTGTGAATGCATATCACCGTCGTGGGCCCATTACTGTAAGAATCACAGCCCAAGAACGTGTGAACCAAATAAGTATTCGTACGTACCAGCTAGCTATAAACGTAGTTATACTCGTGACAAGAATGGATTCCACTTCAGAATGACAAACTTTCTCATTATTAATAGCTTTCTAAAAACTTCGAAATACATCGAAAAAAAAGTGGGATTTGAACCCACGACCCACGAGGTTCAAGTCCCACTTGAGTTCTTCTTTCTCCAGATGTATTTCGAATTTAAAAGTTAGCATAATAAATGCTATAAAAATTTCATTCAAAAAAAAAACTAAATACTTTTCAAAATAACTTGTAAATCGGTTCCTTTAGTAAGTGGACATTTTGAAATATATTTGGGTTTCTACGGGAGCGATTGTTACCTAGCCGCCAATATAGAGAGTAAAGTCTGACACTGTCTTTCAATTAGATGTACCTATCGGCTTGTAGGTGAAGTTAGCATGAGCCATTTATAGGGCCTCATACATCCATAATCACGCAAGTTCCTAGTGTTTCTGAACTGATTCCCTCATTAGATCATCAATTTGATAAGTCTTTTTTTGAGACTATTACGTCACGCTATGTGGAAGTTTAGCTATACCTACAATAGCTAAACCACATAACTGAGTTCTCACCTGGGTACAAGGACGCGGTGACAACCTCACCTCCGGCCTAGCACCACGACCCAAAGTCGGCGTGCGGTTTTAGGGGCATCCGAGGGGATTACCGCACGAAAAAAAAAATGTCGCGGAGGTAGGACGAAATCCGAGATCGCGTGAGGTACAGGCGGAACGCAAATGTGTACCTTTTTTTATGTGCGCGTAAATCCACGCGGATACCGCAAGGAGCTGGTGGGGGTAGTTATGTCGAACTTTTCTTCAGGGCAGGCAGCACGTGTAACTGCTGGTGATGCATACGTCCATAGGCCAAGGTAACCACTTTCCATCAGGTGGGCTGTGTGCTTGTCTGCCCTGCCACCTAAGTGGTAAAAAAAAAGAAACCCAGAGCCATCCCTATTGGTGCGCGCTCCCCGAACCGCGGAGGCCCAAACTAAGCGCGCCGTGGCAAAAATTTACAAAGCTAAGAGTTCCCTTTCTCGTCCTACCCCTACCCCCGTCCTTGTACCCCGCCGGCAAGTACTCAGTAAATCGGCAAGCCTACAGTTCCAGTTGTACTGCCAAAACACAAAACTGTTGTACTGCAAGATTACGGTACTAACCTGTGGTGACATCTAACGTATACCCGGTCCGGGCTAATATTTGTTTGATCTTATCTTCGTCGGGTCCCTTCACCTGGACAGCGGCAGCCAGCGCAGGCGCGCCTTGCACGCCCGCTCTGCTTTTCTGTCTGGAATATAACACAAAGGTTTGTTTAATACAACTTATAACTTCGTTCCCAAGAAGCTTCAGGGGCCGTAAAGGTATGATACGACTGGTTGAGATATTTTTTTAAAGAATAACTAGTATTCTCGAGTAACCAAAAGTACCTACTAGTATTCCCGTTAACCCGAATAGCTAAGACTTTTTTTTCGTGCAGAAATCCCCCCGGATACCTCCCCCTACGGGAGCCGGAAGGGGAGGTTACGTCGGACTCGAACCGACTAAAACAGCACGCCGACTGTGGGTCGTGGTGCTAGGCCGGAGGTGAGGTTGTCTTCGACATATCCCTCGCAACCCGGTTGACCCAGGGCCATCCCTTACGGTCAAGCCCTCCTCGGGAGGGGGGACAACGGTGTGCCCGACCCGCCCCCGAAATAAGGAGGCGCGCTTTTCCGTATAGCTAAGCCAGGTATATTGCTTGTGAATTAGTGAGTTCACGTCGGTAATGTAATGGCCAGGATTCGAACCCTGGACCTCTCAACCGAGAGGCTAACTCAACCATAAAGGTACGATACAGACGTTTATAACATCGAGAGAAAGTTCCCTATCGCGATATCCGAGTACTTAAGAGTTACGACGATGATACGTTACAACTTAGTTTAAGTGTCCTTTGATTTTATATTCAGGCCAATAACTATAGCACGCATTAAGGAAAAGAGTTCGGTGGATGACAATAAGCTCGCATTCACTTTAGTCATAGCTTAATAACTAGTGCAAGTAGTGTAAGAAGCTCACGGCGGCGGTGCGCTGAATAGCGCGCCTCCCCATTCCGGGCGAGTTGGGGACACCGTTGTCCCCCCTCCTGAGGAGGGCCAGGCCGTAAGGGATGGCCCTGGGTCAGCCGGGGTGCGAGGGATATGTTTATGACAACCTCACCTCTGGCCTAGCACCAAGACCCACAGTCGGCGTGCGGTTTTAGTCGGTTCGAGTCCGACATAACCTCCCCTTCCGGCTCCGGCAAGGGGGGTATCCGAGGGGATTTCCGCACGGAAAAAAAAAAGTAGTGTAAGAAGCTTAATAAATCGTTTTTCTTTCTTTCATTCAGACCGAATGCATACGGGACTCACTTAAAAGCTTTAAATAACTATTTTGTTACGTTTGCAGTGCAGGTACCGATGGCAAAGAAGTTAAATCACCCCCTAACCCTTGCCCTATACTATGTACAGTCAACATCAGAAAGATGTCGACCTACAAAGTAATCAAAATGATCTTATTTAGTTTTTGACCCCCTTCCATTTGACTGATTGTTCCGACTATGGTACACACCTTTTACAGTTTGATTTGCTCAAGATCATTTTGAGGTTACGGACTGACCAATCCCCTAGCTGGTTCCCCATTAAATAGAAAACAGGTTTTAATGTCTCCCCTTAGTCTAGGGAGACGCTGCTGGGGAACCAGATAGGGGAGACTTCAGGCCGAAGTATCTCCCCTCACTGACTTGAGACCCTAGTACTAGAAAATCCTTGCGTCCCCTCCAGGGGAACCAGCTATGGTAGAGGTCGGTCCGAACACTCATTTTGAGATTTCGTTGTCAAATTTATGACGCTGACTGTACTATACATATATTTTTTATGTGGGACACTCAGTAAAGATGGTCACCATTGTTGACACGTAGCATGCTACAATACTTTTGAACTAGTCGGGTAATTCAAACAAGGTCGTCTTCGGGCTGCGGGCATGTGCGAATGAATGAGGATCCTCAGGGTCTCGGCGAAGGAGGACGTAGGTATACCACTGAGTCAATCAGTCCGTAAAGATTCCGAAGCCGACCGCATACAACTGCAGACGCATGCAACAGAAGATACAGCGTTCAAACCGAGATCAATCAGAACCAACCACGTTATCACGTTCAATACAATCTGAGAACCCAATGAGATGAGTTTAACTGAAAACTTCATTGAGGATTTCGGTAGCTTAGTGGTTAAGAAGTCGTCCTCACGTACGAGAGGTCACGGGTTCGATACTATACGCTGAACGTGTCGCATTGTTTATAAGTTGTCTCACGTATGCTATCACTTCGATGGCCTCTGTGGTTGGACCGTTAGTGTATTCGATCTCTAGGTCTGGGGGCGCGGTCACGAGTTCGATTCCCGCTCAGTGGAAATATTTGTATGCACATATTCACAAAGAAAGTTCAGCCGCATTGTAGAACCCTTAATATAAGCTAATTTAACTATGATTTAAAGAGCGCTTTAAAGAACTGCGTTATTTAAGTACCTTCGGACTAAAAGAAAATGTTCATTTTTGATTGCACATAATACGATAGCGTAGAACAAAACTATTGCCTTCAACCGGACGCTTTTCCAGGTTTCGTGCGACTACAGACATTTTGCTTTCAAAAAAATCCAATATCACCTTGCCTACGAATCGAATCGCGATTCTCACGACTGAAATTTGTATTTCGTAGGCAATGAGGCAGTAAAACAAGTTCAATAAAACCCCGGATTTACGCCATACGTTACGGGTGATGACGGTTTAAGTTGAATTCGCGTAAGTCAGGCTTCGCATCACGCAGCGTAATGCGGGAGTGGATGGTCTTACGTAGCTTCTAAGTTACTTTTTCTTTATTTTATTTATTTAGTTGTCTCATCTACATCTATTTTTACAGGTTACCCTAATACAACAGAGTAGGCAATCTAGATATACAGTCTTAAAATTATTTGTAACACAAGGTATATAATGTTGTATCTGTGAATTCCCTCAGGGAATTGTGAATTGTATTGAAAACACACGTAGTGCGACACACTGAAGATGCATTGACGCGCAATTCTTTCCAGAGTATAAAAACACCTGTGCTACGCTAAGAGATACGGGGCAGTGTGCCAATGCCTTAATTTTGCATATAAACACTTATTAAATTATGTATGTCTAATTGAAATCAAGATGTGTTATAAAGTGTTAGATAATACAGAAATTTACATAGTTATGAATAAAAAATATATAAACCTAAGTTATTATGATGTACGCCTGACGAGTAACTTTTCTTTTCATACAAAATTTGCATGTAACACACAGATAATATTTTTTTAGTAGTTTTTTCCTAAATTTGCAACTCATTTTTCAATAGAACTGGGCAAATAAAAATTATTAATGTCATACCATCGAAAAAAGAAGAAGAATAGAACTAGGAGTTTACTTCTTGTAACTTTAAATTGTTATTAATTTTCTGTTTAAATAGTCTAATGAATAACATGTGATAAAAAACGTGTATTGTCGAATTCGCGTAAAACGGGATAGCAGCGTAAGTCGGGATATTACGCAAAGAATACTTAGTTACTATTCGCTGGCAGGGAAAGACAAATTAAAAGGTTACACTTAGAAAAATTTAAGCGTAATACGTAAACTGGAATTAGAATCCAACCAAGATTATATTCTCAAACAACAATAAGTGAGCGCAAAAATAAGCAAAATGCTTGAAGCAATTGTCGAATAGGAATTGGCGACTGCGGGCGAGACAAAAAAAAACAAGGGTTTTATTTTTCTTTCTTCCTATAAAAATCTCCCAAAGAGGACCTTTGTAGGGCAAAGACACTGTTTATACACAGCTACAAGTTTTAAAATCGACAAAACAAAGAATTTACTGGGTTTTCAAAAGCACCTACTACTTTCATAGATTTAATAACAAGGCAGCGTAGAAAAAACCTTTCTACTAAACAGCGATGGCGGCGCTAAATCTTTAACTGGGGACGCGTAGCCTCAGTCTACTTGAGTTTTGCAAATCGAATTTACCCCTTCCCTCCACTTGTCGCGACCGTGCGTCTTAATAGTTTCTGTTTTAGTGACACAACTACCACTGAAGGAGACAGAAATGACATTAGTTACATAAAATGTGAGTAAACCTTATCTAAAGATTCGACGTAGACTATGGGACTACGCGTCCCTAGTTACCATATAAATTTATTGTTGAACTATTTTTAATTTTTCATATTTTAGTGAAAAATTTCAGAAAATAATAGAAAAAGACAAGTCGCTTATTTCAAGAAATAAAGTAACACGGGTAAACAGTCCGTCTTTTGAAGAGGAATTCAATTCCTTGATGTTGGTGTGTCAGACCAATTGGAGCGCGTATGTAAAATTCCCTGTGATTGTCAGAATTCTTATTTTCAAATATTACCTGTTATGTTTTTCAGTTTATTTCTATATTGTATATTAAGTAAAATGGTTATTTCTATAGTATTACTTGTAAAAGATTTCTTTATATGCCAAAGAAGGATATAAAGTACTAGTAAGAGTTGGCTCTTAATTCTTTTAGACTATTTTTTTTTGTAAATATTTTAGTTTACCAAGTTAATTTCAATTGAATATTTAAAAAAACATTGTGTTTAATCTCTGAATAAATATTACCATTCTCTAAGTAAAAGAAAATGATATATACCAATAGTTAAAGATCAACACAGTTTTAAAACATTCTAATTATTTTATAACAAAAAAAATACTTTGATAGTAGCAGACTGATTCGACGCGTCATTAGTGTGACAATTTTTTGATGTACCCAGTTAAAGATTAAATTCTGAGAAATCTGAACTTGAATCCTTGTTATGTTCATTTTATTAACTCGTACATAAATGTACTTACTACTTGAAATTAGCCTTTGGGGCCCCACCAAGACCTTCAGGGCCAAAACAATCACAACACCTGCAAGCCGTGGGACCTGTGGTATAACGGCCGGGGCGCAACTTCAAAGTACCCCCTCTCGCAATCGGGAGGTAAGACATCAGTCGCTTTCATGAAAGCTGTTTATGCAAATCAAAAGGCGGAAAAGGAATATGCGGATCCCGGGCGCTGAGGCGAATGCCTCGGATACGATTGGGAACCAAGCTGAGATGATAATAAATTAACAGTTTATTGTACTCAAGGCTTGTACTAATCGAGATTGAACTGAAATCGACCCAAGTGAATGGCTATTCCAAATATCTAAATATCGGTTTGTTACTTGTAGTTGGATGCAACAATTACCCACACGGGTCGACAACACGTAAACGATTCATAAACAATACGCTATCCTCGAAGTGCCACATGCACAACAAAAGACCTTTATTACCAACTTTAAAAATAACCCTGAACGTTATGCCCAAGTACAACACCCGTGTGGCATCAGGTACTACAATATTCAAGTTATAACCAAATATGGATAAACCAGTCGCAGATAATCAAAAAATGCAACAAAAATCGTACACTACAGACTAATTCCAATTACCTACCATTTTATTAAATCTCGCAATACAGGTTCTGCATCACGATTGCACAGGGGCTAATGACCATTCGTAATCTAATCTTGCGCCGCAAATAAACACGAGGACAAGCGAAATGATCCGTCAGTTAGTCTGTCATATACGACATTCCAGTGCAGGGTTTGTAGCATGTATCACAATTTACAACCGCTTTCTCGCCGCAATTGTCTCAATATGCTTGCAAGGCTCAGCGAATATTTTATTTGAAATATGAATAATAAAACTACCCATACGACAGAGACGAAGTGCATACGACAACTGCGCTGATGTGATTCGGTTTCACAATGAGCACGGTCATATATGCACTGGTTGGGAGATAAAACTTTTCAAAGGCATTTTCTACAAGTTATTTAAGACAAAATGTCTCTCACTTCGTCGTCAAGACGCCAAATAATTATACCTATTAACGGTACAACTTGCAAACTGCAGTTTCTAAGGAGTTAGCTAGTCGGCACCATATCAGATTAGACACTTCAGTTAGGTAGGTTTTAGCAGTGATTAGATACTATGAAACATGCGACAAAATTACAAAATTTTCCATTACAGTTCGGCTGGTTGTCATGTGGGCCTTAACGCGGCAATCATTTATATTGCATTTTAATGATCTGTATCGAGTGACCTCTTCTGCCAAAGGTCGATACGAGATATTAAATTCGGCAGACAATGTAGGAACCTTTTGATTGGTCGGAAACTTCTTAACCGGTGTACGGCTTTGTGAAGGTTTGGCGCGGTGCAACAAGATATTTTTAAATTCTGAGTCGATTTTCGCGTTGCCATTTAATTACAAGGTCGTGCAGTAAAGAACGTTTCCTAGTGCAAGTTAAACAAGAGGGCCGAATGATTTAAATTCAACGGACGTCTGCAATACAGAATTTGTCAAATCAATTTTTCGAGATTCTGACCTAGATAATACCAAGTTTGGCTATCATCCAATATTTTGTGATTGTTGCTAGGCGTAATAATGCAATATGGATACTCACCTATAGGTCTTCATGACTCCACATAAATAAGCACTTTTATTAGATACATGCTCGAGATTTGAATCTAAAAATTGTCCAAGAACACTTAAAGCACCGTCGGATGGAAATTCTTTTAAGGCATCTAACGCACGTTCATCCAGTTCGGCGTGCGCTAGCTTTCCAGTCTTATAAATGTCATCGAGCTTGGCTGCTACCTGGAAGCGACAATAGTAAGCATTAACCACAGTCTGCTAATCGTTCAAAGTTTCGTGTACTACAGACTAAGGAGGGCAACACACCAAAGCAGCAAATTACCTACATTTAGAGAGCAAATACTGATATCTCCTGTCAAGGAACATTTTCCTTGGCAATTTGGTATGTGCATAGTAAAATGCAACTTCGGTGTGAGGTCCCTGGCGACTTCAGGTCGGCAGGTAAATCAGTGTAATCTAAATACTACTTAACATAACCATGCTATGTTTTACGCATGCGCTTGTAGTGCGACCTGCGCGTATTTATAATACGTTGAGGCGTGAGCCATTAGATTTCTTTTTAAATTACCGGGTCGGAAAATGCACAAGTAATAAGCGCAATGCGGCCTTACGCTACGGTAAACCATCTGTCAGGCCGTATGTTACTTTGCGGTTTTACCACAGAAAATAAAAGTAAATACTTCTTTATTATGTCTGTTTGTTTTGCATAATCTGCGTATGCAGTTTCAAGTGAAATAAAGGCAGCCAAAAAAAAACAAATTGAGGAACGAACTTATGGTAAATAAACGGCAATTTTATTTTATTGCGTTGACCTAAAAGGTTTTCACAGTTTCAAGGCATTGCAGACCTAAGTATTAGGTATAAATATCAATTTGATGCCTTCACACATGCCCGAGAAAAGTTGACAGACAGACAGACGGACAAACAAGTGATCTTATAACGGTTCCACTTTTTTTTCCTTTTGAAGTAAGGAACCCTAAAAATGATTATGGTCTGTTTATCTCCGAGTAGTGTTGCAGCCGGTCGAATGACGCCAGCTTAAATACTGCAATTGAGCTTAAATTGCATCAATTTATAAGTAACAGTTGGGAACCATTATCCATACTTCCATACTAATATAATAATATTATAAATGCGAAAGTAACTCTGTCTGTCTGTCTGTCTGTCTGTATGTTACGCATTCACGCCTAAACTACTGAACCGATTTTGATGAAATTTGGTATAGGGGTAGATTAGACTATGAGAAAGGACATAGGGTATGTTTGGTCGCGATAACCGACATCCACGCGGGCGGAGCCGCGGGCAAAATCTAGTTTTTTTATACACCCCTCTGAAGGAATAGGCAGAGGAATATTTTACTGTATGCGTACATTATTTCTATATTTTTGGACACCGTAATAGACAAAAAGCCTATTGTCGTTTGCAAGACATGTTATCAAGTGTCTACTGAATATTTCAGATAATTCAATTCGCTCGAGAATCGAACCTGAGGTCTTGACGTTCGCATGTATAAGCGCTAGTTATGATACAATACCAAGGTGGATTACTGATTGTTAATTACATAAACAAAATAAGTTTCATGATAGGTACATGTATAGGTACACCTTCACGATTGCATCAGTAATTAAATCGCGTGACTATAGGTACATAATATGCATATTATACGATATTATAGTGTTATTATTTATAGCTCGATTATCTTGAACCTAAATCGCGAAAAACCTAATAGTACTCCAGGTACATACTATAACATTGGCATTTTTTGTCCAAATCGTTTTTTTTTAACCCGATGTGATGTACCTGTGGAGTACTACTAGGGGTTTTCGGCTTCGGGAGGGGTTTAAAAGGCTCTAGCGCATTGTTTGGTAATCCATAGGTACTAATATTATAATTGCGAAAGTAACTTTGTCTGTCTGTATGTAACGCTTTCACGCCTCAACCACTGAACCGATTTTGATGAAATTTGGTATAGGGGTAGATTAGACCCTGAGAAAGGACATAGGCTATGTTTGGTCGCGATAACCGACATCCACACGGGCGGAGCCGCGGGCAAAAGCTAGTAATCTATACTTGGTGAACTAAAGCTCGTCCGCCGAGTAGCATCTCTCCATGCCATCTTCAAAATACATTCAAGAGACATGTACTGCGAGGATAGAACACATTTTAGGTCCAAGATATGTGAAACGAGCTATACGTACGTACTGACCATCGCAACTAATAAAAATAAACTATTCTATACATACGATACTTATAAGTACCTAGAGCGGCAATAAGCTCGCCCCTATTACGTGAAACCGAAAATCATATGCGAAAAGTGCATATTAATACACCTTTGCTTACCCTTGCGGGAATTTACAGGCTTGAAGATATGTATGTATATGTAAGATACAGAAATTAGGTCGATTTCGAAGTTAATATAGAATAAAGTATACCTACAGAATATACACGCATTTGTATTGTATAGGTTCCAACAAATAAATATGTTATAGGTACCTACAAAAACTCGTAAGGACAGTCACGAGGAAAATTACTCAGTGTCTACAACCATCTCCCCTCCCTCGACCCCCGCGACGCATACCAGTGTGCATTGACCTCATGCAATAAGGATTTCCAAATAATAAATTTACCAAGTACTAACACAAGTGCAATTGGCAACCTTATTTAGATTCTAATAAGAATGAAAATCGTGAAAATGCTTAGTGTGTGCAACTAATGCAATTTTAATCAGACCAGCATTTTGATTTTAGACCTATCTAAGTCAGATATGTAATATATCTAGTCTGTGGTTGCAATAGTGTTTAACAATGTTTAAGTGCAACTGTTTAAGAAGCAAAGGCAGTCAAGTCATAGAGCCTATATATTATCATATAGGTAAATATATTCTGTCCTTTTTAAATAAGCAAGTGTACATATGCATGCATTGTATAGGTGGGCAGATAATAAATGGCAAAAGTCAACATTATCAGAGAGAAAGTGCAAATACTGCTACTGCTACCAACATAATAGTGATTCCTCATTTTTAGGTCTGGCAACATAAGAAAAAAAATCCCATATGAATTTCTGAGAAAATTGCCATTTATGATAAGACTGGTGAATATGTTGCCTGTTTTATTACCAATATGTCATAAAATGATGTACCTACTGAGAAGTTCTTTGATAATTTAGACAGCTTTCTATTGTACTGAAATACTGAGTTCAGATACAAAATAGTTTGCAAGACTGTACACTAAGTATCTACAAAAAAAGTTCTATGTAACTTTTATATCTAGGTATAAATTATCTTTCATCAGTCTACTATAGATGAAAACCTTAGGATATAATAACAAAGGGTTTCCAATAAGAATCTACTATGGCCAGGAAAAGCTCAACAAGGTCCAATAAGAATTTTTCCATGTTATTCCAATAAGATTCTTATAAGAAAATTTTCATTTCCAATTATTCAGGCATATTAGAAAATCTTTCAGGTTTTATGAAACAGAAGTGGATACAGGACAAACTTAGCCTAAAGCATTAGAATATGGCATTAAGCCAAGGATTGTTGGGAACAATATTTGAAATGACCGCCGGACCTCACCGAGTTAGGTCATCAATACATTATAGAACTTGCATATTACTCATATAACTTATAGTTTGGTATACAATAGACTAATTACAAGTATAAGATCCATATATTGTAGAAGAAATTATATATAACCTGAATATGTAGTGAAAATAAATTTGGAATAAATTTAGTGCCGAGGTAAACTTTTCAGAACAGAATATTTTTCTTGCCTGTGTAAGCTTATGTATTCTACTGGTATGTACTAGCATGCTACTTGTTTTAAATTCTAAATGCTCACCTTAGGATCCAAGCCATATTCAATGAGTTTGCGGTAATCCGGTGTCCGGCCAACATCGGAGTCCTTCCCAGATATTTCTTCAATGGGTATCTCTCCATTGCCCTCCGCCATTCTGCATCATTTTACACACACTACACTTAATTACTGTGGTTTTTAGTTATGTACAAGAGTTTAGGAGAAACTTTTATCAAACTTAGGACTTGGGTTTGGGACCTATTTTGAGGTGCCTACAGACGTCATTTAGAAACGATTCAAGGGAGCCACGCGTGTGAGCAATGGCATAGAATATATTTTATGTAATTTATAGTATGTTTATATAAACTACTGCTTATAGAAATAATATTTACCTTTATTTTGTAATTTTTGTAATTTTGGAAGAAAATGATAACGCTCTAATCGTCCGAAAAACAAAAAAACAAATGATGTTCAAACATATGAAACTGTGAAACAATGGGATTGTGCACTCCTCATTCCATCCGGGTGAAGGTAAATTTCAAAAAGCGAATGCGCGGGTCATTGCATTCTTCTAGTGAGGTGACACAATTTTGAGCCTAAAAAACGAAATTCCGAATTATGTCAAAAAATACAACAACAGCTCTAATATAAAGGAGATGCGAATTCCGGCGGTCAATGACCGAAATAACACAGCAGTGTAAACTGTGACGGCTCTTTAGAAACTGCTACACATATCACTTTTAACGAATAATCACTTTAAAACACATTTACAGTCCTCTTGAAGTAATAAATACACACTAGAAACTTTCCGCGCATGAAACTTTGGTGAGTGCAAAACTGCAATAAGTTGAGACTGCAACTGCATTGCACCCGATAAGAACCGGCCGGCGCGCGCCTTAATTTCCAAAAAGAATCCAATTGGAATCAGCACAAAGGATACCAGAAGGTTGAAAACACTTTATCACACAATCACTGTACAACAAAATCAATCAAAAACACTGTACACGAAAATAATTACCTATTAATTTTGCTAGTTGGTGGCCGAGACAGATATGGCGGCACCGCGCGACGTCAACGTGACCGCGAGTACGGGGTTCTCATAACATAACGACGCGCGCGGGACATGCAACGAGGAGTGCACTTAAAGTTTTAAAGGCACATAAACTCTTTGATAACTTTAAATGACCTCTCTGTTTTAAAACTAATTGTGAACGCATCGAATATAAAATATTTTATTGCACAGAGAGTTTTTGCAATGGTTGCGAATAATTTTGAATGTGAAAGAGCGCGGCGCGTCGCGCAAGGCTGCCGGCCGCGAGGTGAGACAGGCTAGCGGCAAGACGGCGACGAGCGAGAAGCCGAGAATGAAGGGGGGAGGGTGTTGCAACCACCGGTGCAGGCGTGCAGCAGCGACGCCGCACCGAGCTCGCCTGCATACTTGCATACATACGCACACTTGCAAACCCTATGACCTTCGTTACTCGCAATCGATTCACTGCCAGTTTTGCCTTTGTTGTTACCAGCAGTGATTAGTTTTGTCTTAAAGATATTATTAAAATAACAAAAAACCGTACGAAAATCTTAATAAGGTCCTAAATAATTTAAGACAATTTCTCGTGTAAAAATATTCTAGTGTCACACACTTGTTTACCTAATTGGAATCTTGCTTCATTATTGGAATGCTTTCCAAACACCAATTGGAAGAAAATTGTTAAAATAATCAAAAATATTAAACCTAAATAGATTTTAAAGTAAGTGATGAAATACCTATTTATTATTAATTTTAAATACATACTAAGTGAAGAACACGTTATTTTAAAGAGAAAAAATGCAATGCCGCTTACAAGCAAAATAAAAATCACACGGTTACTAATCGACGTTGTCCAATAGTAGAACAAGGTTCATTACTCTTTGATATGGAAACGAAGGGATAAAAGAGTTAATCGCAATAACCCCTTGCCTTTAGTTCGCTTACACCTGCTGATCATTGAAGCCGTATGTATTCGCGACACATACATATTTAAAACTGGCCTTCGTACTTCACGTGTATGTATGTGTAAGTAAGAAACTCGGATCTGTATCCGTCGCATTATGTGGGTAGGTAGGTAGGGCGGCTACTGCGGGTGCCTCGTTTTGTAGAGACAAAGTGCCAATGCAGCCCTCACAATACCAATATGAATCTTATTGGGAGTACACATCAAGTTGAAAATCGCTTAAACTGTCAACGCAGACTCTTCCTTTCTTTGTAAAGAAAGAACTCTGGTGTAGTGTGTCTTGTAGCAGCACGGCAGACACACTTCCTTTCTCACATTTTTCTTAATATCAATGGCGTTAAAAGCACAGCAGTAAAACGAACTCTCACCGAGGTTCCGGTGTTGGTTAGTCTTGAGAATGAAAATTGGTCTTGTGGTGCCTTTAAATTAATTAACCGATATTGCACTTTATATCCATAAAATCTATTCAAATACGGTTAAAGGGTGGACGTTGGACATCACTATTTTCGAAATATGTCAAATTGCCTTTGTCATTTTCTTCTTTTAGGTAAAAAATTTTGTTTTTAACAACAACCAGTGGTGAAATGAAATAAAAACTATTTGGACAAACTTTGAGTTGGATTTACAAGAGGTTTGATACCCATGTTTTAGCACTCAAATGAGTTTATTAATTACTTACATCATAAAATGTTATTACTCACCAATTCTCGGGACCTTAGAAATAGCACGAACCATCCGTCACGGACACTCACATCTATAAATAACCATTTTGCAAACACATAGCACAGCAAGTTCGCTCCGCTTGCCGCGCCGCGTACTACATTTCGCGATAAGGTACCTACTTGTGCGTATTTTAAATACGTCAACAGTTCATTGACCCGCGCGGTTTCGCATCGTACGTTGCTGAATTTATTGTGTCTGTAGATTTGTGGGTCAGTGTACTAGCTGACGTCAAATTGGGGGCCCAGACGACGATGACGTCACCTTATCAAATTAAACTAGCCGGTGATTCTAGTTCTATTTTATAATAACTTGTTCCCCAAACGTGTACTATGAATATTATAATGCCCGCCCTAATCTGACCTGACTCAGTTTGAATAATAGTGTAAGTATGTATTCGTGTCTATCATGTGTGCCGAGGTCATTGCTATTTGTTTATTTATTTTTTTGTTAATTCAAGGGCGTCTTCGCCGAACGAGTAATTGTCGGTCGTCGGCGACTCGGCCAGTCGTATCGTAAATAAGCATTTAATTGTTATTTATGTATTTTCTTCACCTACCTTTAATCAAGTTATCTCTCAAATTGGTTCTAATGTTATATTTAAAACGAGCACACGTACCTATTATGAGTTTTAAAGCGCAATTAAATCGTGGAAGAATCTTGTCCATTGTCGCGGAGGTTTTCGACCTTTGCAAAGTGCGCGTCGCGTCGCATATTCAATAGAGTACATTTTTTTTTTGTTACTATAGACACGTCTGCGTCTGGGCCTGGTGCCACAGATGTGCCTAGAATAGAATGTTGTTTGACATATGGCGCGCTTTTTGAATTTTGGTTATTAGAGATTATTTTGCTCGTAGTCTAGTTTTTAGACTAAACTGGGTACCTAACTATTAGTAATGCTCATACATACCTATTACCTACACAGTTATTAAGTACCTAGCTGCAGCCGGAGTCGCTAGGCAGCGACTCCGGCTGCGTGGAATTCTGATTCCGTTCCCGACTTCCCGCTGCACCTTCTGTTCAGCTGACTATAGTGACCATCCCAGTCTTCGCTTAAACTTTGAACTAATGAATGTATTTATTGACATTATGATTACTGTTCCACTCCCTTGGACTGTAGTGTAATGATATAGACTATGACACTCACGAATAATTTGATTTTCTATTTGAAAAATAATTGTTCAACTCTGTCCAGTAGTTTCGGAGCTTAGAAACATTCAAATCTTCCCTCTATATAATATTAGCGTAGCATAGTTTTTTTTGGATACAGATCCTATTTTTAGGTTCACAGATCCAAGTTACAGATTTTAAAAAAATATACAGTTTTTTATTATCCTGTGCCCCTACAACACGCAACGAAGTTCACATCACTGCTACAGATTTCATAATCTATTTACGTAATTCCAATGAGACCGTAGCTCGCACGCATTAAAGTGAATCAATGTAAAGTTCCTCATTTCTAATTCTACAACGTTTAAATATTGTATTTGAGCCCGGCCTTTTATAAATCATTGCTCTCTGTCCGCCATTTTACGTACTCGTGACGTCGTACCAAGCCCACAAGCCCATTTCAAATGTTGTCATAATTAAATCATAGATTTAGTAATAACTAGATGAAGGTTATCGTAAAAGCGCGCTTGGCAACGACCTTCGAGATATTTTGTCTATCACACGTGCGAGTATTATCTTGTGTCGTCTTGTGAGTCAGCGGCTCTCAGATAGACCACGCTTGCGTAGAAAAATACCTAACAAAGCGTACGCCTTCGCCCCAGTTCAGTCCTATCTGAAAACCAGCTCTCTTGAAAGCTGTTCGGCAGCTTTCTTCTTCATCCTATTAATATAAATAGCGTCAGCTTTTACCTCGGAATCCGTCGTCCAATTCAGTATTTTCCGTGAAGCGACTGCTATCTGACCTCCACAATCCAATAGCGATATCGATGTATTGCAGTTAGACTAGTTGTCGGACTTTTTAGGGCTCTAACTACCCGTAACGACTGCCATAGGTTTGTATGACAACCGAAACCGCCGCTGGCTTAACGTGCTCTCCAAGGCACCTAGGTCAATGCAAATAAACATTCATGCATACAAATATTTGCATTGAGCGGGAATCGAACCAGGCCCCTGCCTAGCAACCGCGTTCACTACCACCACGCCACAGAGTTTCAACAGCTTTCGTTTTCCTATCTGAAAAACAACGCTGTTGAATACTGTTCTGTATTCATTGCACATAATCATTATAACCAATCATCTTAGCGGTCAGCATCATCATCAGGATTGAGTCGCAATCGCATCTGAGGCTTACACTTCGGTGCCCAGGTTTCGCCTACCAGCTTTTCCTCCTCCACTTCGAACCGTGTTGGGCTTCTTAGCGGTCATTCCGATCTTTAGGCTTAACCAGGAGCCCGCTCTTCCCCTCGACCTCAACCCATTTTTATTTGCTTTTGCCAAAATGGGCGCGGTCGCTTCTCTGACTATCGCGAGATTTTCCGTGCCTCGAAAAGCAAAAAAAAACTACGTGATGTCGTCGGTCCCGGTTGCAATCCGAACATCTATGGCAGTAGTTCTTTACGGGTAGCTGGAGTCCTGAAAAGTCCGACTAGTCCAGCTACAGAACTTCAATATCGCTACTTGATTGTGGAGGTAAGAATCTCGCCATATTATGGCAGTCGTTACGGGTAGTTGGAGCCCTCAAAAGTCCACCAACTGGTTTAACTGCAATGCTTCGATATCGCCTTTGGGTTGTGGAAGTCAGTAGAGAGAGGATGGCAGTTAGACTAGTAAAGCGGACCCCAGACTCCAAGCTGTAAACTTCGGATGCGATTGCTATCTATCCGAGGTACAACCAGAGCAATGCAAATATCCATTACTAGCTTTTGCCCGCGGCTCCGCCCGCGTGGAAGTCGGTTATCGCGACCAAACATAGCCTATGTCCTTTCTCATGGTCTAATCTACCCCTATACCAAATTTCATCAAAATCGGTTCTGTGGTTAAGGCGTGAAAGCGTAACATACAGACAGACAGACAGACAGATAGACAGACAGACAGACAGAGTTACTTTCGCATTTATAATATTAAGTATGGATTCATGCATATAAATATTTTCACTTACAAATCGAACCCGTCGCGCCTCCTGCGTAGCGGCCGCTTTCACTACCGCTACGCCACGGAACTCTTGTATCTAGGAAAACTGTTTTTTATCGAAGTAGTTTTTTTTAGCTATTTTGTCTCTGATTACCCCAATCGGAAATAGGCTTGAATGTTCATTTTACACGCAATATATTATACGCATTGTATTGCACACGATTAGGTATCATCAAAGGTAGTGACTGTCCATCACAAACTATTTTCTTTGTCTGCTTCAATGGTATGAAAAATGGAGTGACCAATTTGCCATGGTTAAAATGACTAAGGTTGATAAACGTCTTGTAGTTGATGGTGGCGTCAACATATTCCCTACTAATTTGGTATACCTGGGCACACATTATCTTTGTGTCGCTGGGGATTATACAATAGGTCCATAATATTATAACTAAGAAAACGGCCGGATACGTTTGTAGAGCATCGCTAATTGTAGCTTCGGTCAGCAACTTTCAGGTCTTGCAAGAAGTAGGCGGGACCTGCAATAAATGTCTCATTACGGAATGTGAGCAAGGACAAATAGGCATAGTTCCTGGCATACATCATGATCCCAAGTCTCGAGAAAACCGAAGCATTAGCTCCCGCAGATTGGTGGTTTCAGTTCGTTCACCGCCGTGGTACTCTGTGCTATCTTTATAAGATACTCAAGAAGAGTACCTACTGCTGCGCATAAAGATGTATATTTTGTGACGTGATTATAGGGTTTAGGCCAGTAATTAAAAACTAAAAAAAAATATTTCAAAACTGGTTGAGAATATCTACTTAAAATAGTTCCAAGATTTCACCCGAACAAGTTACATACATACATAACATACAGTGCAAAGCTTAGTAATATCTTATACCTTTAAATGAGCAATTCTTGTATATGTTACCGGAAATGTGTATAATCCGGAATTCTATACAATGCCTAGGCATTGTATACAATGCCGAGTGCGCAGCAGGAAATGTATGAAATGGTATCAAAGAATATTGATGGTGGTTATAAAAAAGGGTGCCGTCTATTTGGTAGAAACTTGATACTCCGAAACCTATTTGGGATAACTCACTTCGCAGAAACTTCTTTAATCGATCATTTATTAGGCATTAAAAATATTTGACATAAATATTTTTAGGCATAATGTGCTTATGACCGAATTTAGAATGGCATACATTTAAGATAGTAGAATTTTATTTGGCATAATTACCTTTGGCATAGTTAAAATTTTGTATAACTTCATTTAGCATAACGTTCATTTAGAGTACAGATTATTTGGCATAATTTGACTAGGCATACTATAAAGAGCATAGAATTTCAATTAGTATAATATAGATTGGGTTACTTTCTTCTTTAAAAATGGGTAGGTTAGGTTAGGTTAGAACTGTGACCAGAATAGATAGTTGTTTACACCCCGACACAGAGTACCCCGACTCGGATAGGTTAGGTTAGGTTAGAACTGTGACCCAACAGCGCGAGCCGAGCGAGCGAAGCGAGCGTGCCGCGGTAGCGGCCGGCGAAGCGCCAGAATAGATAGTTGTTTACACCCCGACACAGAGTACCCCGACTCAGATAGGTTAGGTTATGCGAAATGATGGTTCTACTTGTAAATAGTTATGGATAAGAAATATATACCAAAAGATGAATCTGGTTTTGAACTTTCTGCGATGTGATGTTATGCGTACAGATGATTCTGACTTACAAAATTATGGGTTTCAATGTATGCAAAATGAGTTTATGCCAAACGATATTCTGCGAAAAGAGGTTTATGCTATTAGTTGTTATGCAATATAAAATTATTACTTAAAAAGTTCTACTATATGAGGTGTACCCTATAAAAAATGCAACCACTTAGGCTAAAGCTGGAGCCTCGCTTTCGCTTCAGTCTTCTAACCTATAATATATCCAGGTCGGGGCGCAGTGTCCACACCACGCAATTTAACTTGGATAGATTAGGTTAGAAGATTAATGCGGGAGCGGAGCGGAGCGAAGCTCCCGCATTAATCTTCGTGGTTACTTTTTTTTATTCATTCAAAAATATAAATTTTCCACAAAATCATCCGCAAATATAGACAATAACCCATTTATTTCATACATTTCCGGTGGAACGGCAGGAATTCTATGTATTAACACACATTTCCTAGGATTTTTATACAATTCCTTGATTTCATACATTTCCGGTAACATATATATATATACTTAATTGGAATCTCGGAATCGGCTCCAACGATTTTCATGAAATTTAGTCTACAAGGGGTTTCGGGGGCGATAAATCGATCTAGCCAGGATTCATTTTAGAAAATGTCATTAAAAAAACACCCAGCAAAGCTTGGTTATCCAGGTACTACATATTTATATGACCTTCCTCTATACATTCTTATTCTCATCATCATCATCATCGTAGGCATTTCCCAGTTGCATTCAAAGTTTTTACTGTAGAGTCTGAGGCTTGCTTATAGTTTTTAATTAGGTATTTGACTGACCAAATTGTCAAACTAGCTTTTGCCCGCGGCTACGCCCGCGTGATCACTGCTCCGTTCCCTTGAGTAGTAGCGTGATGATATATAGCCTATCTGTTATTCTGATGTATAAGCTATATTATTGTAAAGTTTCATGAAAACCCATTCAGTAGTTTTTATGTGACGGAGTAACAAACATCCATCCATACATACATCCAACCATACATACTCACAAACTTTCGCGTTTATAATATTAGTAGGATTAGTAACTTTTTACTTTTTACTAAACGTCAAAACGGTTTAAGGAAGCTTCTATGAAATAAATTATTGTGACGTCATACGATTCATTGGTCAAATCGTTTATTATTATAGGTTGGGTGGATGAAAATAGATAAAAACGATAAAATTAGAATGGACTCTACTTTTACCACTCTTATACCATTCTTAATTTAATAAGCTCAGTTAAATAATTTATTTTAACTGCAGGAAAATATCCAATTGGTATCTCTTGATTTTCCAGGCGTTACGTCATTCTCTTTTGATTTCCCATCTCCAAGTAGCGTAGCGCACATACATTGAATTTTCTAGTTGATATTGGATACGATACCCAACAATACAGGATCACCCGCTGGGCGACTAATTGAAAGATACGAATAGTCTGAAAAAAGAGTGCCCATGTGTTTTGGAGTCCATAAAAAATAAATTGATTTTTACATGGATGAACGATTCTATAATTTGACTAGCTTTTACCCGCGGTTCCGCCCGCGTGGATGTCGGTTCCCGGCAATTATTCGAATTTTTCTCGCCGTAAAAACCATCCCTGGACTTCCACGAATAATTCAAGACCGAAATTAGCCAAATCGGTAAAGGCGTTCTGGAGTTATATCGTCAGGAAGGAAAACCCGACTAATTTTTATATAGTAGATAAATGAAAAATGATGGTTGCATGCCGTTAAATGTGCAAATATTTGTATGCATTTTTGCATTGGTTTGGGTGCCTCGTAGAGCACGTTAAGCTGTCGGTTCCGGCTGTCATACGAACATCTATAGCTGTCGTAACGGGTACTTTTAGCCCTCAAAAGTCCGACTAGTCTAACTACAAAACTTCGATATCGCCAATGGATTGGGCGATGCCACGGCGGCGGCGCAAAGAGCGCCTTCCCATACCCGGGGTAGATGGGGACACCGTGGTCCCCACAACTCGAAGGGGGCCATCTCGAAACAGATGGTCCTGGGTCTGCCGGGGTGCGAGAGATATGATTTTGGCAATCTCACCTTCGGCAACCAAGGACCCAAGACGGCGTGCGTTTTATTCGGTTCGAGTCCGACACAACCACCTCCACCGGCTCCATGGGGGGGTTTTTTTTATCGCACGATAAAAAAAAACTGAGTTTCAATGTTTAAAATTCGAATACATAGGGAAAAATGAAATGCTCAAGTCGCCCTCAAAGACGGATATAAAGAGAAGGGAAATTCGAAATGATTCAGGTGTAGCTCAATAGCTCAGTTGGAAGAGCATTCCCCTTTCCCAAGGGAAAGGTTGTGGGTTCAAGTTTTCATTTTTCCCGATGTAGTTGTTCGAATCTAACTTAGTTGAGAAAAGCTCAGAGAATGATAAAACTTGACCCATCTTCTAATGTTTAGATCAGATTCGGCCTTGCAAATATTGAGATTCATTAAGATGGGCCGAGCAATCTTACTAAAATCAGCTCGAACAGGTGCAGAACGGTCAGTGCAATTTGTGAATTCTTTGGCCGAATTACACGAGCGTTCCCATGTGACGTGTAAGGATTTATGAACGCAGTTTATTTATTTCTATCACGAATAATCACGATCACTTGTTTTCGTGCTTTTGTTTTCACTGTGAAAATAAAGTTATGTACCTACTAGGAAATTAAATAGGTGCTTGTTTCGTAATCAAATATTTACAACAGCCAAAGATACTTTAAAATAGTTAATTTTTAAGTACCTTTCTCCCTTTTTATTTTTTTTATCGTGCGAAAAATCCCCTTGTACCTTTCTCCCTTGAGAATAATACCTAGTTAATTTTAAGCATAAGTAATTACCTAAATCTAATATTTGCTAGAAGTATGGTCATTACTAGATAATATTACTGTAAGGAGGGATGTCTCATACTGTGTCATTACAAGACCAATTATAAGATGCAATCCAGCGGACGAAGCTCGGGTGCAAATATTTCCCTTAGGTTTGAGAGGTCCTGTTCAATCAGAAAATGTTGACATACCATCAAAACAATAAGCAGACCCCGGTCTCGAAAGAACTAGGTACACAGTTTTTAACGCAACTGGGGGCTCGTTATGAGGATGACGTGGGACGACGATATTCATTTAAAAAAAAATACAATCAATAATATGTACTGAAAATCATGAAATTACTTTCATTGTCACTTAAGATATTCAAATACAAAAAAGACATTAGATTTATGGTAACTTCTAACTCAACGCTATTAAGTAATTTGTGTCCACTCACCCTAATCTTAATTTGCCACTCGTGTAATATTAAATCTATTTAAATATCTAAGGTGTGAATACAAGAATCTGAATATGCGTAACATAATTTACAATTCAAAATCGGGATCAAATCGTACCATAGTCCTGACGACCCTATTTAACCTCAACAATCGAGCTTTCTTAGTGGAAAATAAAAGGACAAGAAATAAAAAAAGATTTCTATATCCTAAAAGATTACTCTCACCTATCACAATTTCTCCCCCATTGTTCGGACATCCATTAATTCTTACTCCTTTATGGCGTGGCAACGGGTTTGTCCGCTTTGAACAAAAGCAGAATGGAAGAAAAGACGGCACGGTTAAATTATACAATTCACAAGACGGGTCTGGACGGATGTCAGGAAAGTTCGAATGGAGTCTAGCCACACTGGAGGGTTACAGGCCAAAAGGTCTCGAATCATTGCGACACTTGACCTCACATAATTATCTATTGTGCTAAACTCCGGCTACGGTGAAAAATACATTTTAAATCTCATAATACAATTCAGTGAATACATCTAATTTTATTACTTTATCAAATATGTAAACCTAAAACTTTGTTACAGTTCACAAAGGTATTCAATTTAGTAGGTGTGTCCATTTATCGCCATGCGTACACTATTTTCAAATTAAAATTCAAATGTCGCCATGTCGCCAGCACTTGTCTTAGCAAGCCATTCATAAATGTCTGCGATGCCCGATAGCGACCGCACGAAGCTCCCAACAACTCCCATGAAAGCTAGTCTTAGAAATAAAAGCTAATAAGTCCAAACACACGTTTGAAAGGCCTATTCGGTTCTATAAACGTAGTACCCTACCATACAGAAAAATCCAGTTGGGACGCAACTTAGCATGGGAATGTTCAGGGGGTCAACGCCATTCGTTTCGCGTACTTGTCCTGGTAAGCAGTGCGTATTATTATTTCGATAGATGTTTTTATTTTAGGGTCTGAGATCCGGTCTGAGCGCCCCCTCGCCGCCTCGCGGCCGGCTGACGGTGTCGGCCGTCGCGGTTCTGCCTCCATTTGATACATCGTCTGAATGCTGCGTGATGACATCTTATTTAATATTTTGCAATATTAGACACTTCTTGACTCATTATAAGAGCACAAGGAGAACATGAAGTAGACAATAAAACATTTAGGCCCAGTATTCTAGAATGACACTCAGCCTGAATCGCGATTTATCTGAGGACAGATGTAGGGCAATATGTCAAACTATCAACCTGTCCTCAGATAAATCGCGATTCAGACTGAGTGTTATTCTAGAATATGGGCCTTAAACTGTCATGGTCACAGACATTACTATTAGAGATGTCAAGATCCAACAACAGGTGCTTGCAACAACGCCGAAATATCGGATACTCGAAATATAGATGGTAGATATCCCGATATCTCTAATAGTAATAAAAACATTGAGTATGAAGAAGATAATCCTTACTTTTTTAAAGATGATAATGAAATGCACTGTATTATCAACTTGTTGTTAAATGCATTGTCTACCTTTAATAACCTATTTATACTTACAAATAAAGGTTGTAAAGATAAATCGAGAGTAAAGACCGACAATGAGACATAAGGTGACATTATTATTAGAAAATAAATATTCCAAGATCAGACTGGACGTTGCAGAGATGACTTTTATAAAAACGTTCCCAAATACAGCGGTACCGAAGGGGCAGCAGACCGCCGCTGGACCGGTTCTCTCGATCAATCTCAGCCATTGAAATCGCGAAAGCTACAGCCGGTGCGAATTTCACACCAGTCTAGTCTAGACTCGAATTATGTTGCAATAGGCTGCCTCCTAGGTCCCTCAATGCATAGAACGGTGAGAACAAATAACGGGCGCGCGCCGCATCATTGAACACGCTCATTTTGTTATAATCTAGTTTCTTACAATGTTCGATATTATGTGAGTTTATTTCTTTGTATTGGGCTGTAAAAATAATGTCAACTGGTTCATCGTATTTTTTTTGCTATGTCTCCTGTGCTAGTAACATTCTTGAATTTAAAAAATTAAATGTCAATATTACATGATTTTTTAAAAATTGAAATAAAGATAGCACAGGATTATTACGACCGATTTTTTTATAAAATCTTCACAATAATTGATATGGTTCATATTATTACTGCATTACCTACTCATTACATTATTTAATTTCATGTTATATTTTTGAGATAATAAGTTAAAAGTAAAAACAATTTTAGTAAGTAGAGAGATAGAGAGATAGTTACTTACCTACCAATGAATGCCTGCAAAATACTTGATACTCACAACATCACGTGATGCAATACAAGCTTGTAAATTATTTTAAACACTATTGCCTTGGAGAGAGACTATATTTTAGGTTGCACAGGTTCACTTAGTAACTGCAGAGTGCAAATACCTGGTAGGTAGGTACATAGTTGTAGATATGTCGTACCTATGAATACCGTCCATTGTGGGGCATAGAACAATTTCGTCACAATATCAACATTTCTCATCTATGTATTATTAGTAGTCGTAGAAGAAGTTATTTTTTTTTTTTATATTTCGGCACAGATTAAGAGGTGTTAAATCGTCGGTCGCTTAGTGGTTAAGGAGTTAGCCATATGATCGATAAGTTTGAATTCTGGCTATTACATTATATCGAAGTGAACCCACTCCTGACACAAGCAATTTAGTCTAGCTGGAATTGTTTTAGGGAATTTTAATAATTTCATTATGTGTGGCGTGGCGGTAGTAAACGCGACTGCCACGCAGGAGGCGCGGGTTCGATCCCCGCTCAGTGCAAATATTTGTATGCATGAATTTGGCTATTTGTTGCTGGGTGTTTCTATGTATAATATGTGTAGGTATACTTACAAAAAAAAGTATCTAAGTATGTTTATCCGCATTCTAGATTCCATAAAACAAGCTAGTTAAGCTTACCATGGGTCTAGATAGCGTAGTGTAGAATGTTGTGGAATATTTATTTATTATTATATTTGTGTAAATAACATAGGTATAAATTACATTTTGAAATAATACATTAATTATATTTAATATATCCTAAAATTATACAAAATATAATTTTTACTATACACACATTAACACGCTTAAACCTTAGAAAATATTTTTTTTTTTATTTTTATACTTAGGTACATTGAAATTCTTTGGTAATAATTAATATGGCAGAACCAAGGTTTCAATGAAAAGAGGGCCATTATCTCTTTTTTTTTTTGCCTCGCTCTAATGTTAAAATCCACGGAGGATAGATTTCCTTCTCCATGTTGTACAATAGAATATTGCATTTATGTGAGTGGACACGAATTTTGACTGGAACTTATTGTTACACATAATTGAAAATTCACTATTTATACAATTTTGTATTTATTTATCGATAATTTCCATGAGTTTACACATGGTCGATAAAAAAGAAAAATCTTTTTCTACGTCATTACAAGTAAATCGGACTTGATACCCCTGCCGATATTTTAATTTTATCACACTTAATGCATCCCCTGAATATGACCACACCTTTGTGTAACTCCCTGTATAACTTGGACAAATACAAGTGAATGTTCAATTATACGTATTTTGACGTTTAAATCATTTGTGACAGTCGTTAACGTATGGCAATCCCATACATTGATCATTTTTTCTACAAATATATTGGCATTTGTCTGTTAGGGCTGGTCTTCCTTCAATATTGTAGATAGTTTTCTTTAAAGTAATCATTAATTCGAGCTACGAGTCATCATCACATCTTTTACCTTATATTCCTAAGCAGGCGATGATGCCATTTGCTGATAACCGGATTCCAGGTAGTTGATAAACCGAAACGGCTTCTCATCAAACGTAAGTTACTAGTGACGCGATTGAAGTAAAAATAACATAAACATCATTATCATCACGCCTTTTCCCCGAAGGGGTAGGCAGAGGTGTACAAACACACCCACATCTCGCCAGCTATGTTAGGTCCCATGTAATAGGGGGCGAGCATTTTGCCATTTACCGGGCACAAGTTCCAGTCTCTGGGATAACTATCTGGGTAAAATTCTAAAGAGAATTAATTATACATTATACACCAGACCCGGGGAAGTAAAAATACTTACATAAAACTGATCAAGTGCGAGTCGAACTCGCTCATGGAGAGTTCCGTACCATTTGATTGATAATATTCATTGTTCTAACCACAACATGAATTGAGTACATCATCTGTGAATATTTCACTAGCAGCCTATTGGCGACAGACAGACAGCCGGAGAGCAGTCTTAGGCCCGTATTCTAGAATGACACTTAGTCTGAATCTCGATTTATCTGATGACAGATTGTATAGGCAATATGTCAAACTATCAATCTGTCTATTCAACCTGTCCTCAGATAAATCGCGATTTAGGTTGAGTGTCATTCTAGAATACGCATTGACAATACATTTTATTTAATTAAATAATGTAAACTAGGACTACAGTAGGCAGTCGAATACGTATGGAAAAATAAAACTTCTCGGGCGGGACTCGAACCCGCGATCTTTCCCTTACAGGGGGAATGCCTCGACCAACTCGGCTACCGAGACACGCCCGATGTGATTAAAATTTCCCTCACAGTACTTAGGTAGTGTTGTGAGTTGATTGAACAGTGATTTTTTGTAACAATTACTTAATATGATAACTTTTCCCTTATAAGTCTTACCATGGGTTTAGATAGCGTTGTGTAGAATGTTGTAAAAAAAAAAAAAGTCTAAGTCAACAGGATTAGAATCCAGGTTATGCCAGGACTAGTTCTTTTCTATAGGAGAAATCCATATCCATATCCATACTAATATTATAAACTCTGTCTGTCTGTCTGTCTGTATGTTACGCTTTCACGCCTAAACCACTGAACCGATTTTGATGAAATTTGGTATAGGGGTAGTTCAGACCATGAGAAAGGACATAGGCTATGTTTGGTCGCGATAACCGAAATCCACGCGGGCGGAGCCGCTTGCAAAAACTAGTAGGCTATAAATCATCACGCTACTACTCAAGGGAACGGAGTAGTGATCATTAATGTCAACAAATTCGGGCGGCTTCGGCATATCCGCAGAAGTGACAGTGCGAAGTGAACTATATCATTGTATAAGAGGGTGCAGCGGCAACGGGATCAGATGCCACGAGGGTGGAAAATAATTGGCGGTACGAAGTTCGCCGGGTCAGCTAGGGCGTAATAAATACATCGTTAAAATCTTTTTCATCCCACCATCTCGGAAAGAGTATTTTTAATCTTCAATATCTGAGTGGAAAAGCCGTTTATATTCTCTAGAGGATAAAGTAAATTGAATTTAGAACATCGTGTGCACTAAGTTTGTGAATTAAAAAAAACATTAAACCTATTTACTGCTACCTCTATGGTGGCGAATATATCATACAACTTTTTTTTAATTTGTTAAAAACTCAGACTCGGAACCTTCTTGGTGTTCTTTTTTCTTTTGAAATAAAAGTGTACCTACCTTGTGATTGTAAACGTTTTTTTTTTTGCATTTAGTCATTTCCTCGCTGAGGTGGAATGAAAAGTTACGTGTTGCACTCGAGTGCAAAGATTTTTCACCTCGTGCTCTTTTGATTCCCTCGCTAACGCTGAGGATTCTACCTTCGCTTGCTCGGTCATCAAAATTGAACACGCGGTTAAAAAGCAACTATATTTAAATGCGTTTGGGGTGAGAGGATGTTTGTGTGTTTGTTTGTTTGTGCAAATCCATGTTGCCATTTTCTCCGAAACTACCAATCCAATTTTGATGCAGTTTTCAGTTTTGGGATTGGCTTTAATTGCAGCATATTCTTAAATAGGTGTTACAATGACCACTCAACAGGGGGCGCTACTGCAAGCATTTTAAAGCAAATCAATGTTGCCAGTTTTCTCCAAAAATACTGGTTCGATTTTGATGCAGTTTTCAATTATTGGTTTGGGTTTGATTGATGCATGTTCTTAGATAGGTGTTACGGTGACAACTCACTACGGGGCAATGCAGGAAACATTTTTTGAATTATTTTTTATAGATCGTAGGCTTGTTCAAAATTTTTAATTTTATTACTTGTTAAACGTTCAATATAGATAGGAAACACCGGACAGAACTTGAACACGCGGCCATTCTTTTACTGGGGGAATACTATAACCAGCTGAGCTGGTCAGGCACTTCTTGGACATTCGGAATTTCCTATACGATCGGCTTGGGCCAACGCGATCTAGTCTTTCTTCAATATTTACCCCACTTAGGTGCCAGACAAGCACACGGCCCACCTAATAATCAAAGAATCAATTTCATTTATTCAGTTTGGGCACATATAGAGCACATGCGAACGTCAGAATCCATACTTATCCATACTTCCATACTAATATTATAAATGCGAAAGTAACTCTGTCTGTCTGTCTGTCTGTCTCTCTGTCTGTATGTTACGCTTTCACGCCTTAACCACTGAACCGATTTTGATGAAATTTGGTATAGGGGTAGATTAGACCATGAGAAAGGACATAGGCTATGTTTCGTCGCGATAACCGACATCCACGCGGGCGGAGCCGCGGGCAAAAGCTAGTATTATTTTAAACTCTCTCTGTCTGTATGTTACGTTTTCACGCCTAAACCGCTGAACCGATTTTGATGAAATTTCGCACATGGGTAGATTAGACCTTGAGAAAGGACATAGGCTATGTTTGGCCGCGATAACCGACATCCACGCGGGCGGAGCCGCGGGCAAAAGCTAGTTTTACAAAAAGTCAATCACAGAAAAATAAATTAAATTAATTATTGAAAATTATTCTTTCGCTGGTTCTCCCGATGTAAATGCAGATTCCTTGGCCTATGGACGTCTGGAACACCAGTCGTGCTACCGACCCTAAGCGAACTTTTCTAACTAAAGATGTGTCAAAAAAGTTTGCGTACTGGTCGAACGATTTGTTGGGCTCTAGGTCGGCAATATGTGTGAACTTAGAACACATGTCCGTAATGCAGCTGTTATTTCCCATCACTTAGGTGGCAATTGTCTTACCTTGTATAGTGCATACTTTCCCGTACAACTTGATTATTCGGTAAAGTATACCTATGTGAATTTTTGAATGAAATTTTTACAGCAATACATCGGGAAAAAGAAGCGCTCAAGTGAGACTCGAACCCACCACCTTTCCCTTACAGGGGAGATGCTCTACCAACTGAGCTATTGAGCGAATTTCAAAGAAAAAAATTCAAAAAATAAAATTATGCTAAAAAAAATTTCATATTTATAGCATTTATTATGCTAACTTTTAAATTCGAAAAACATCGGGAAAAAGAAGCGCTCAAGTGGGACCCACTTTTGTATTTTTGTATTTTGAATGCGAGTTGTATTTCGAATTCATGTGAATTTATACATCTTCATGCAAGCCAGCTGATGTATGTGGCTCTGTTGCTGGCTTTCTCCTTGGTTTTAAGAGGTCAGTGATCAGCGCCTCGATTCTACTAAAGCAAAAAGCTTTAGTAGAATCAAACCACAGAGATCGCAAAAAGCGGCAATACATTATAGACTTAAAGTGATGCATTTAAAGTTCAATATTATTAACTGTTAGCAGAGTGAGTAAAAGAGTGTAATGGAACTTTTGTCATTTAATTTTGGACCTTAGTGTATAGAAATAAAGTCTAAACTTTAATGCCGCTTTTTGCAATCTCTGTGGTTTGACAATAGTATTGCTTTAGTAGAATCGAGGCCCAGATGACAGTCAACCAAACCAAATTATAAAAAAATGGAAGAAAAGGATGGAACCTGGGCTATAAAGCTTCGGATGTAACTAGGTTCTGCACTAGGGCACTGACTGACCTCCGTCCCCCATGAGCGCGGGCCTGTGGATGAAAGGTGGAGCCGCCTGTCACCCCAGCAGAAGCAGGCCACGGCGGCGGCGCGCTGAAAAAGCGCGCCTCCCCATTCCGAGGGCGAGTTGGGGACACCGTTGTCCCCCCTCCTGAGGAGGGCCAGACCGTAAGGGATGGCCCTGGGTCAGCCGGGGTGCGAGGGATATGTCGATGACAACCTCACCTCCGGCCTTGCACCACGACCCACAGTCGGCGTGTGGTTTTAGTCGGTGCGAGTCCAACATAACCTCCCCTTCCGGCTCCGGAAGGGGGGGTATCCGAGGTGATTTCCGCACGAAAAAAAAAATAAAAAAAATAAAGGTGCTGCGCTCGGATAAAGAAGAAGAAATATAAAAACTGTCGAAGTGCAGTCGGACTTACGCACAAAGAGTTCCGTAATATTTTTGTTTTTAGTATTTTGTTCAGCGGTAACAGTAAGAAATACAGTGAAAATGTCAACTATCTAGCAATCACGGTTTATGACATACCGACTAGTGACAGACAGACAGACAGAGAGTGAAGTCTAATGCCTAGGTTTCATCTTTTTCCT
Source organism: Eilema sororculum (assembly GCA_914829495.1). NCBI lineage: Eukaryota > Metazoa > Arthropoda > Insecta > Lepidoptera > Erebidae > Eilema > Eilema sororculum. Next base: position 4,053,365 of record OU618545.1, on the reverse strand, counting down.
TTGGTTTCGGAACCTTGAAGTTCTTGGTGATAGAGTCTGCAAGATTATCAATCCATACAAATATTTTATAAATGCGAAAGTTACTCTGTCTGTCTGTCTATCTGTCTGTATCTCCTTCTTTTTCTACCACCACCACTGAACCAATTTTGATGAAATTTAGTATAGGGGAAGATTAGACCATGAGAAAGGACATAGGCTATGTTTGATCGCGATAACCGACATCCACGCGGGCGGAACCGTGTGCAAAAGCTAATACAATATATACGCTACTGGAAGACACGTCCTTATGAAATTGGAAATATACCAACAAGTAAATTTAAAAGTTTGATTAAACGAAACACTGCCAAGAAGGCACTTCGAATATTACAGAATATCTGGATTACAAACGAGCTGGGAAATTAACTATTTTGTTCTACGGAGTGACATTCTAATTAGGTTAAGTTATTTATAAGTAGACCTCAACAATGTCTTCCGAGTCTCTCGTCGGTGTTTTGTCAGGAATGGTTTTTAAAGTTCTGCGGTAGCCTAGTGGTATGGGTAATGGACTGCTGAGACGAGGTCGCGGGTTCGATCCCAGGTTTACCATGGCACACACCAATGACTTATCGATGCTTCTCGAAGTTATGTGTGTATTTATCGCAGGTTTATAAGTGCCCGGTTAATGGCAATAGGCTCGCCACCTATTTGGGACCTAAACATAAACTGGCGAAATGTGGGTGCTAGCACCTCTGCCTACTCCTTCGGGGAATACAGGCGTGAGTTTATGTTCGAAGAAGATTTTAAATTTAAATTTAAATTTAAATTTAAATTTATTTATTTGGCACATAACATTTTTCAGACAAGGTAGTACATCAAAGTGAACTTAGGTGTAACATGGAAACAAAAAAATTACATATTTTTCCACAACAAAAGTACAATAGAGTGACAACCTGTTCTCCTAGCTAGGCTATGAAATAGCCTGTGTTAAGGATGAACAGTTTGCGCTCCCCCATAGGTTGACAAATGGCATTAAAATTATCATCGTATTTTGTCTTTATATATATCAAATTTTCTGATAGGATAAGTACTACAGGTATTCGTTACATTTCTTTTTACATAAAGGCATGCATGTGTTTGTGTGCGTGTATGCCCGTGCGTGTGTGCGTGCGTGTGTGTGTGTGTGTGTGTGTGTGTGTGTGTGTGTGTGTGTGTGTGTGTGTGTGTGTGTGTGTGTGTGTGTGTGTGTGTGTGTGTGTGTGTGTGTGTGTGTGTGTGTGTGTGTGTGTGTGTGTGCGTGCGTGTGTGCGTGTGGGATTTTGTTCATGTCAAAGTGCTCAACATATTTTCAGTTTCTTCAAACGTTTTAGTCATTAAATAATTCTGTACCAGGCACTTACATTCACGATTTGTTAAACCAAAGATAGTGACACTTTTGCTGACTTGATTGTAGAGAAATGATCCTAGGTAATAGAAATACCTCTTTGTGAATTCGTAGTTAGGTTTTGGTACGGTACATACTTTATCTCTCCTACGTTTGGTCAGCTGCACATATGGTGTGTTGCGGTGTTGTAAAAGAACTGTCTGTAATATGAAGAGTTGTCTTACGCTAAGTACATTGCAGTGTTTGTATAGTTCGATGGTGGGGTACAAAATTGTTCGGAAGGTGGCAACTTTTAACACGGCCCTGTGGGCAACCTCTAGTGGTTTAAGAAAAGTTATGTCAGCTCCACCCCAGCAAGAGATACAGTATGTGATGATGGAAAGGCAGAGTGCATAATAAACCCTACGGATGATGCTTTGGTTTGCTACATAACGGAGTGTTTTGAAAATATATATTAACTTGCGAACACGGCAAGTCAAGGTTTCAATCTGTTGTTTAAAATTGAGTTTCTGATCCAAAACAACACCCAAATACTTCACCGTATCAACTGCATATATATGAGGACAGTGACAATTGGACCGTGCTGCAGGTTTACAGCAATGAGACCTTAGGGTCATAGGTATTGACGGTTGAGACACTGTTGATACTGAGAACGTAACAACTTTTGTTTTCTCGGCGTTAAGTGTAAGAGTGTGAGAGAGTAGCCAGTCTGATGCAAGGTTCAGACCTTCTTGAGCATCGCTAAGCAACTTGGACCAGGAGTCAGATACAAAAGTTATTGCTGTGTCATCAGCGTATGAAATAATGCTCGAGTTTGGGATATTAAGGTTGCATAGGTCATTGATGAAGATCAGAAATAGGGTGGGCCCCAATATACTCCCTTGGGGAACACCATAGCGTATGGGTAGTTCTTCACTCATGAAATCTCCAATCCTTACCACTTGTGTTCGATTTGTGAGATAACTTTTAAAAAAATCTAATTGCGGACCTCTGACACCAATTCCTTCCAGTTTAAGTAAAAGTGTGTTGATGGGTATTGTGTCGAAGGCCTTCGTTATGTCCAAGAACACTGTTAACACCTTTTTCCTGTCATTTAAGTTTCTTACAATAAAAGTGACAAGTTTTTGAACTGCGTCTGAAGTAGATTTATTTTTTTGAAAACCATATTGGTTTGGGGAAATGACATTGCAATGCTCCAAGAACTTAACTAACCTACAGTTTACCAATCTCTCCAGAATCTTTGAAAGAGCGCTTAGGACAGCTATAGGACGATAGTTATTAATGAGGTTCCTATCTCCACCTTTGAAAATAGGATAAATGATAGCTCTCTTCAATGAAGTCGGAAAAATAGAATGTTGAAAGCAAAGGTTAAAGATATGACTCAGAATAGGTGCCAGGATATCGGCGTAACGTTTCAGAATAAGTGGAGAAATTCTGTCCCAACCGGTAGCTGCATTTGATCTTAATGACATTATTTGGCAGCGTATTTCGTCAGGATCTGTAGTTTCTAACACCAAAGAATTTAAATTAGAATAGTTGGTCCTAGTTATTTGCGATTGTGGATTCGTTTGTAGGATTTTTCTAGCAAGCTCAGTTCCAATTTCAACAAAATAATTATTTACATTATTACACGATAGACTACCTGGTTGTGAGTGCACTAGTAATTGTGTGGAGGGATGCTTAGTTTTGCAAGTATTCGTTATGTTTCTAATAGTATCCCAAAGAGCTCTCGAATCATTGCCAGCCTTCTTTAGTTGTTCTGTGTCATAAGTGCGTTTTGCTTTTTTTAGTATTTTTCTACAGAAATTTCTGTATCTTTTGTAGGTAATTTTCAGAATTTCATTTGTTGGTGACTGTTGTACTTTCTTATGCATGGAGTCCCTATTACGCATACATCGTAATAAACCTGGTGTTATCCACGGCTTTATTATTCTTTTATTTGTTTGTAGTTTTTTTATAGTGGTGTTAGAGTGTACGGCCTCCGAGACCATGTCTATCAGAGTATCTATGGCTATATTAGGGTTCTCAATGTTCTGCAGGGGAGTAAAGTCGATTTTTGCCATGGTGATATCTAATGATTCGTAATTTATTTTAGTTACAGTTTTAGTTTGCAATATTTTATTCTGTTTGGTCTCGATACATAATAATGTTGAGTAGTGATCAGTAACGGACGTTTCCAAAACAAAAGTAGTTGCCAAGCACCTCGTTCGCAAGAAAATGTGGTCAAGACAGTTCTCTCCTCTTGTCTGGTTGTTGTATGCAGGTAAAAACCCGTGAAATGCAAGGCAATTTAAGTAATTATGCGATCTAATTTCTGATAAATGTCTAATATCGATGTTTATATCACCAGTAATAATAACTGTCTCAAAAATGTGAATTTTTGAATGAAATTTTTACAGCAATACATCGGGAAAAAGAAGCGCTCAAGTGAGACTCGAACCCACCACCTTTCCCTTACAGGGGGGATGCTCTACCAACTGAGCTATTGAGCGAATTTCAAAGAAAAAAATTCAAAAAATAAAATTATGCTAAAAAAAATTTCATATTTATAGCATTTATTATGCTAACTTTTAAATTCGAAAAACATCGGGAAAAAGAAGCGCTCAAGTGGGACCCACTTTTGTATTTTTGTATTTTGAATGCGAGTTGTATTTCGAATTCATGTGAATTTATACATCTTCATGCAAGCCAGCTGATGTATGTGGCTCTGTTGCTGGCTTTCTCCTTGGTTTTAAGAGGTCAGTGATCAGCGCCTCGATTCTACTAAAGCAAAAAGCTTTAGTAGAATCAAACCACAGAGATCGCAAAAAGCGGCAATACATTATAGACTTAAAGTGATGCATTTAAAGTTCAATATTATTAACTGTTAGCAGAGTGAGTAAAAGAGTGTAATGGAACTTTTGTCATTTAATTTTGGACCTTAGTGTATAGAAATAAAGTCTAAACTTTAATGCCGCTTTTTGCAATCTCTGTGGTTTGACAATAGTATTGCTTTAGTAGAATCGAGGCCCAGATGACAGTCAACCAAACCAAATTATAAAAAAATGGAAGAAAAGGATGGAACCTGGGCTATAAAGCTTCGGATGTAACTAGGTTCTGCACTAGGGCACTGACTGACCTCCGTCCCCCATGAGCGCGGGCCTGTGGATGAAAGGTGGAGCCGCCTGTCACCCCAGCAGAAGCAGGCCACGGCGGCGGCGCGCTGAAAAAGCGCGCCTCCCCATTCCGAGGGCGAGTTGGGGACACCGTTGTCCCCCCTCCTGAGGAGGGCCAGACCGTAAGGGATGGCCCTGGGTCAGCCGGGGTGCGAGGGATATGTCGATGACAACCTCACCTCCGGCCTTGCACCACGACCCACAGTCGGCGTGTGGTTTTAGTCGGTGCGAGTCCAACATAACCTCCCCTTCCGGCTCCGGAAGGGGGGGTATCCGAGGTGATTTCCGCACGAAAAAAAAAATAAAAAAAATAAAGGTGCTGCGCTCGGATAAAGAAGAAGAAATATAAAAACTGTCGAAGTGCAGTCGGACTTACGCACAAAGAGTTCCGTAATATTTTTGTTTTTAGTATTTTGTTCAGCGGTAACAGTAAGAAATACAGTGAAAATGTCAACTATCTAGCAATCACGGTTTATGACATACCGACTAGTGACAGACAGACAGACAGAGAGTGAAGTCTAATGCCTAGGTTTCATCTTTTTCCTTTGGTTTCGGAACCTTGAAGTTCTTGGTGATAGAGTCTGCAAGATTATCAATCCATACAAATATTTTATAAATGCGAAAGTTACTCTGTCTGTCTGTCTATCTGTCTGTATCTCCTTCTTTTTCTACCACCACCACTGAACCAATTTTGATGAAATTTAGTATAGGGGAAGATTAGACCATGAGAAAGGACATAGGCTATGTTTGATCGCGATAACCGACATCCACGCGGGCGGAACCGTGTGCAAAAGCTAATACAATATATACGCTACTGGAAGACACTTCCTTATGAAATTGGAAATATACCAACAAGTAAATTTAAAAGTTTGATTAAACGAAACACTGCCAAGAAGGCACTTCGAATATTACAGAATATCTGGATTACAAACGAGCTGGGAAATTAACTATTTTGTTCTACGGAGTGACATTCTAATTAGGTTAAGTTATTTATAAGCAGACCTCAACAATGTCTTCCGAGTCTCTCGTCGGTGTTTTGTCAGGAATGGTTTTTAAAGTTCTGCGGTAGCCTAGTGGTATGGGTAATGGACTGCTGAGACGAGGTCGCGGGTTCGATCCCAGGTTTACCATGGCACACACCAATGACTTATCGATGCTTCTCGAAGTTATGTGTGTATTTATCGCAGGTTTATAAGTGCCCGGTTAATGGCAATAGGCTCGCCACCTATTTGGGACCTAAACATAAACTGGCGAAATGTGGGTGCTAGCACCTCTGCCTACTCCTTCGGGGAATACAGGCGTGAGTTTATGTTATGTTATGTTGGTTTTTAAAGAATGCATAGGTATCTATCTAGTATACCTACACGTACATTTAATCAAATATCATTGCAGTCCACTGCTGGACATAAGCCTCTCCCAATGTGAGCCATTTGTGCCGATCCCCCGCCTTCCGCATCCAGTCTGTCCCAGACACCTTATTCAGGTCATCAGTCCATCTGGTTAGGGGGCGTCTTACCTTCCATTTGCCTACTCGAGGTTTCCACTCTAGGACTCGACAGCCATGCCCTTCGACAGACGTGGCCAGCCCACGGCCACTTCAGCTTGCTTATTTTGCGAGCTATGTCGAAAGCTTAAGTTTTTCATTGGATGACCTCGTTTCGATTCTAGCCTTCAAAGACTAAAAAGTCTCTATTTGTCAAAAACACATAAGTATCCAATTAATACCTAAATCCTTGGATACAACCTGGACCTGGACTAACCTGAAAAAAAAACAGAGAATACCTACTTTTTACCCGACTGCGCCGAAGGAAGGAGGGTAATGTATGTATGTATGTATGTCCATTTATTTAGCACGCCCTACAGCCTGAACGGCTTGCCGGATTTGGACATGTGAGGTGTTATTTAATTCGTCGTGATTGTGTGAGTGACATCAGGTAGTTACATTAAAGTTTCTAAGAAATCAAAATGATGGATTTTTGGCGCCAAAACGCATGTTGTCAAAAGTGTTTTTGACTCAAACTTATCGATCAAAATGAAGGAAATTAGAAGAAGATTACAAAAGATATAATATGTCATATCATTATTTCGGTAGATAGTATTTTTCCATTACCGGACGGAGTCACAGACAGCAATTGATAGTCTAAAAAGAATAAACTATTTACATCAACTTGTAAAACACTGAGCTGACAATCTCAATAAAAGGTGTCCAGATTTAGACTGGCTACACCATAGTCTTTTGTTCATTGAACCCTCTTCAAACGCAAGAAAAGAAACAAAGTAAACGCAAGTATTTATAAGAGCTGCAAACGAAACTGCGGTTACTAACTGTGGAACAGATGCCGATATCATCTGGTTCGTCTACCGTTAAGATCATGGCTTAGATCTCCGCGATGTGGAGGTAATTAAAAACTTGACGATTGAATCGTCATGCTTCCATGTACGGAGTGAGATAAACGGTTAAACTGTTACTATGGAACTTATATCCGAAGCTGCATTTCGAAGTTTCGGGCAAATTCTTGTTTTTTATGGAATAAGGAGGCAAACCAGCAGACGGTTCACCTGATAGTAAGCGATCACCACCGCCGATGGACACCCGCAACACCGGTCACAAGTGAGTTGCCTTCCTTTTAAAAGAGAGTACGCTCCGCTCTTTTCTTGAAGGTTTGATGGTCGTATTGGTTCGGAAATACCGCTGGTGACAGTTCATTCCACAGTTTAGTTGTGTGAGGCAGAAAGTTTCTCAAGAAATGCACAGTTGCGTTGCGAACCACCAACCGTCCGATGAGTAATGACGGCACTAATTCGGCTTAAACCCTACCGAGAGAAGTCCGAAGTAACATCACGGAACCTAAATGCTATGTTTTTTTTTGGTTAGTATTTCTTATGGGCCCGAAGTTTCGGTTGGTTTCATGCTATGATGCAGTGTACAATCATTCACCAAACATTATGAAGATTCGAGTTTACCTATATACACAGTGTTCATTGTTAATAGTTCAGAACTTCCAACCACGAACGGAAAAGTAGGTACACAAACTTAACACGACTGTGTGAATATCGACGACATCTGTGGCGTAGCGGTATAGCATTCGACTGCTACGTCGGAAGTCGCGGATTCGATTCCCGCTCAGTGGACATTTTTGCATGCATAAATTCTAATCTTTTTGTATTGATCTAATTGTTTCTATTTTTAATATTTAGATATGCATTCGATCCTAGCGGGTATGGAATGCTATAGGTATTCCTAACCACTGGATTTAAACAGGAGCGAGCAAACGCCCGTGGTATAAGCCGTTTAGAGAAGCAAGAAACCGCAAGCAATCTGCATACAAGACTTGGACCACGGCACTTGCCATTATGGATCCAAACATCGCTGAAGTGAAGCGGAAATTGAATGCCGCCTCGACGTTCAGTAAAAAAGCAAGGGCCTAGGCTAAGTTTGAGTTCATAGGTAGAATTGGCAAGCGGCTTGCACGGTACCCATCTGGTAGTCGTGTATTTTGGTTGCTCGCCAAAGCTGCCGAGGAAATCTTCTGTCGGACTTGACTCCCGCTGCTGCAAAAAAGCGCTAAGGAGAAAGCGCGCGCAGGCAACTCGGGCGTTGGAGGGCACTGACTGACCTCCGTCCCCCATGAGCGCGGGGGGTGACGGAGTTTTCGTTCGTGGAGCCGCCTGTCACCCCAGCAGAAGCAGGCCACGGCGACGGAGCGCTGAGAAGCGCGCCTCCCCATTCCGGGGGCGAGTCGGGGACACCGTTGTCCCCCCTCCCGAGGAGGGCTAGACCGTAAGGGATGGCCCTGGGTCAGCCGGGGTGCAAGGGATATGTCGATGACAACCTCACCTCCGGCCTAGCACCACGACCCACAGTCGACGTGCGGTTTTAGTCGATTCGAGTCCGACATAACCTATAACCTAAGGGAATTGCCGCAAAAAAAAAAGGGAAGTACCTACCTCTACCATATCTATTCTGTGCACAAGGTAGAAGTAGCTATGCTTTCTTTGGGTCTAGATGTGTTAGAATATCCTAGAGATTTTTCTATTGATTGATTAAAAAGCATCAATTCACTGCGAATATCACATCATTACATCTGACGGTGATTTCATGGTAGGGGTTACCCGTATGCGGCAAATATCGGTACTTTAAACAAGTACTTAGTGCAATGCAGTTATTACGTAATGGCTATGGAATAGTTGGCAATGCTCAGAATGAACAAGTTTCAGGTGACATGGTATCTTTATCATCCTATAGGATCTAAAAAGTTTTTGTAGACGTCATGTGAATAGTTCAACAGAGGTCATCGTAAATTCGATTCCAACGCAGTGGAAATGTTTGTATGTGTTACTGGCAATGTGTACCATAATGCAGGAATTCTAAAGTAAGGCCAACGAAGCGAGAGAAAAAGTGTAAACAAAGTTACAGCGGTTCCAAACATTTATCACTTCAAGAAGCGCATTCCAGCCAGGAATGAAATTGCTCATAAGATGGCGGATCTGACAGTTTAGAACCGCTGAGCTGACAGCTTTCCTGTACTACGAAACACGCAACGACAGCTTTCGCTCGGCCATTGTCGCGTACGTGTGATGTGTGCGACAAGGACAGAGAAAATAATCGCTACTTATCGCAACGTAACTCAGTAATGGTCGCTTAGTTTACATTTTTTCTCTAATCTCGTTGGCTTTATTTTATTTAAAATGCCTACGCATTGTATAGAATGCCGGGTACGATCAGGCAATGTATGAAATATTATGAATATCATTGTTCATTACACACTTTGCCTAGGCAACGTATAAAATGCCTACGCGTTGTATAGAATGCCTACTGTTCCACCGGCAATGTGTAAATAAATAGATTTTGATCTTTATTAATGTGTATCGGTCTATTTTCAAGATAGTTTTGTGTAACTTCTCTGTGGTCATGTAAAAAAGTCAGATTAGTCTTCGTTGTTATTTTTTATAATCACCAAGTAGTGTATGCACACTCGGTATTGTTTAGAATCCTTAATGCCTAGGCAAAGTATAAAATAAATGATATTTCAAACATTGCCTGCACTTTTTAGACATTCTATACATTGCCTAGACATTGTATAGAATACCGGATTATACACATTGCTGGTAACATACCTATGCGTGAATGTATATTACTCGTATTAGTAATGGTTTAAGTATTTCTATGTAGTATGTATTTACGATTCGGATTCTAGAACCCATATTAATGGCACTGTGTAGTAGCATCAATCAACTGGCTGCAGGAAGGAAGGTTTCGGACGGCTGAAGGAATATCCGCAATAAAAATGTGACCCGTCTAATAGTTCAGGCAGTTCAGGCTGCGACTGCGCCTGTTTTCTGTGACTGGTGACTGTACGGAAATTTTAATACTGGGACAATTATACACAACAATTACAATTGCAATCTACTAACTATTTGATGTTATTGTTTCTTCATGGGTGGATATCATAGAAATATTTTATGGGTCAGCCGGGGTGCGAGGGATATGCCGATGACAACCTCACCTCCGGCCTAGCACCAAGACCCACAGTCGGCGTGCGGTTTTAGTCGGTTCGAGTCCGACATAACCTCCCCTTCCGGCTCCGGCAGGGGGGGTATCCGAGGGGATTTCCGCACGAAAAAAAAAAGGAGGTTTGATGCTGTGGTTAAAAAGTAATGGCTGTAAATATGTGACTATTGCTAGATAATTTTGTTATATGATGTATACCTGTTGATTCACGGATGCGGACGCCTAGTACGAATTGACTAAAACCGCGTACCCTGTTGAATCTTCAGAAGACAGGGTGCAAGATTGTAAAAGTCATACCTAACCATCGCAACCCGCTTGATCCAGAGACATCTTCATTATCGTGATTGCCCTCTTGGGTGTGGTTACCATGGTGTCCTCCTCTTGTCCACTGAAAGGAATGTAGGGGCACATATCGCACCGCCGCGCTCCGCCTCGCTCTGCTTCTGTTAGGATGGCAGACTCCACAAGTCATCTTTAGGTCTTCGCTTAGTAAGGACGGAGGAGGAGTGTAAATATTCGTAAATTTAAAATACAGTTAAGTAAGAGCAAACCGTGCCAGAAAGGCTATTATAAAATCCGAGAATATTTAAATGATAAACAAGCTTGGAAATGAGCTGTTCGCTCAGCTATACTACTCAAAGCATTGTATCTAGACCATAAGTTTTAGGCTAAGTAAATGTTTGTAAATAGACCAAAAAAAATGCCAGCTGAGTTTCTTGCCGGAATCTTCTCAGGTCTGGGCCGCGTTTCGAACCAGCGGTGGTCCATTTGCTAAATTGTATTTATTTACATTATGTTGACGTTTTTTAAGTGCCGATTTAATGGTCTATGCAGAATAAACGATATTTGAATTTAGAATTTTTGAATAAAGTAATTTTCAATACCTACTCTTCATGTAGGTAGGTGCCTATAAATACCTAGTAAAACCATTTTAATACAGAAGAAGGATATTACTGTGTGTAATTATGTATCCGTTGGCGCATAATTAGCTGCATGCCCGATCGATTTTCGACCTAGATGGAATTGCAAACATGTACCTAAGCTGTTTGCCATGGTAATGACGTGATTCAAGTTTTAGCCCTGCAACTACTTAGTGGTATTAAATGCTTTTGGACCCGAGTAGCGTTTTTCTTATATGTCTACCTAATTAAGTACAGTCAACGTCAAAAATATCTTGACTACTTGGCTCAAAATGATCTTTAAACTAAGGTATTAAGAGGAAATCAGACTGCTTTATTGTCCGACTGTATTATTACCAAATATCAAAACAATCCGCTGACAGGAAGGGAGGAAAAGCAACGAATTAAGATCATTTTGAGCACTTTGTTCATCAAGATATTTCAAACGCTGGCTGTACGGACTATTACCAACACGGTCAGTTTATGTAGTCTAGGGTATTCTAACTATATTCAAAGAAGATATAACGTCTTATTTCATGTAGGTAGGTAGGTACTATACAGGTATATGAATGTCTCATTGTTTGTCCCCCTACGTTCCCATGGCATCGGTCGTTATAATTAAAACGTTGTATACTCCTTATAACTGACATTCCAACGCAGGTTATAAATATAATAAACCCAGCACAAAATGAGCATACCAGCAAATAACATACATACATATAAGATGGTTAGGCAGAGGTGAATTAACACCCACATTTCACGAATAATTGCAGTCTCACTTAATAGGGGGTGAGCGTATTGCCGTATTCCGGGCACTATTGTTGACTCGAGCCATGCATCTGAGACTGAGTCTAGGCTGTATTATCTGTCTGATCTTTATACCGCCTCTTAAGAGGGGGTATAAAGGAAAATTATCGATCTTTGATTTGATTTTTATACCCGAAAGTGTGCCACAAATGAGCTTGTTTTTTTTTTTTAAATAGAAAATACGTTATATCTGAAAGGTACCTACTCAATTTAATGAAAACATAAAATAATAATATTGTCTCGATAAAATAAGATCACAAAGTTAGTCCTAATTTTTGATTAAAATTAATTTATTTTCAAGATTATTCATATAACTGAGTCAATTTTTATAAACAAAGTATAAAATTATAAAACCTAGTGACTCAATTTTTCACTTTGTTAAGCAACCCTATTCCTTAGTCGCCTTGTACGACACCACATAGGAAGAGACGGGGTGGCTCAGTTATGATATTACGTACATGATCTGAAAAAGTGTAATGAAACTTTTTTCATTTCATTTTGGACTTTAGCAGTATAGAAATAAAGTCTAAATTTTAATGTCATTTTTACGCTAACCATGGTAGAATAGTGGTTTAGCTTTAGTAGAATCGAGGGCCTGGTCACCCTATAAAAAAACACTTAAAAACAAAGGAGAAAGCTAGTTTTGGGAGACGTTGCAGTTTTAATTTGGGTGGTGTCATGGATTGAAAACTCGCCTCGCTTAACACTACCAGTGGTGGCATTGGGTGGTGTCACGAATTTAGCGGGTATACCATGAACTCATAAAACAAGTCAATAATAGTGGTAAGCTATGAGTCCTATCATGACTCATTTCATAATATACAATGTTTTTTTCTGTCATAGTTTCTAAAAATAAAACCGCAATAAGTTAATTATCTACAAAGTACAAACATGACTAAGTCCGCCTTATTCTTTTATCATAATATTTATTTAACCTACAATTGGAACTTAAACATTATCGACTAATATCCACGATAGGTACTAACGCGTAGAATAGGCAATATTATCAGTATTTAGATCGTGATAATCAAATTTAAAAAATCTGATAAACTTTTCAAATCATTTTCTAAGTCTGTTACTAGGCGCACTCTATCTCTAACTTAAGAGCTACGCTCTTGTCGGTGGAGTAATCGCCACTCTTCTCTCTGCTCCGCCAATCCTTTCACCTCCTAATACGATGTGTCTTGTATCTTTTCCTTTATCTGTGCCATAAATGTTCTTTTTGGCCTACCTCTTCCTCTCTTTCCTTCTACCTCCCCACTAATGCTGTTTGACAACCGAACTAATGGATCTAAAGAGTTGCAGTAGTCCGATTAACCGGACAACGACCGGACTACTGTATAGTCCGAGAGATATTAGAATTTTTTTGGTAGGTAGGTGTGTGAAGTAATCTAAAATTTTGAGAAAAGTAAAGTAAAGCCATCCGACCATTAGCTCGATAGCCCAGACTATATATTAAGAACGCTAGAGATGAAAAGAAAATGATTAGAAGTGCAAGCTATTTTCGACTTATTGACATGACATAGTAACTATTTTTTTTTCTTATATTCGTGATCAGCGTCATCTATTAACGCGAAAAGAGACGTAACTAAGAAAATGCCATTTAGGTTGAAAGTCGCTTGCAGTCTCTGCGTGTTCCGATAACGAGCCAAAACAGTGGTGTCGGCTCCAATGCCCGATATTGGGCATCGATATTTGACTTCCTCCGATCTCGGATATCGGATATTTGATATCGGACGTCAGTTGATGTGAAAGCGCTCTAAATTTGCCGTTAAATAGTCATGTTGTATTGCAATAATATTAATTTAAAATTCGTCTCAATTCCTACACAGGAATTTCTAACAGCTCTCGGACTTAAAATCCCTCGAAAAACACGCGCGTGAATGCAGATTTCAGTGTGCCATACCTAGCGTTTTCTGCTTGTACGCGCGTATTCTGCGGCAACGCGCGTGATTGCGTTGTCAGTGTGTGGGACCCCGCGTTTTTCTATACAAAATGAGCTCCGTAGAGGCGACGAGCGCGACGCCGCGTCGACGCAACAACGCTCGACGCCGCGTCGCGCGTCGCAGTGTGCCAATCGCCTAAGGGCGACGTCTTGGCGACGACGACGGACGACTTGAACATTTAATTTTTTCCGATGGTTTTCGAATTGTTAAACCATGTTTTCTGCAAATAAAGATTTCTATTCTTTAATACTTAAGTATAAGTTAGCGTTCTCGGTGAAGTAGAATAGGGCCACCCCATATCTTCGCGTGGATGTCGTGGAAGGTGAGGAAGGGATAGCGCTATTCTCCATCCGACAGTAAACATAGTGCCCGATTGACAGAAATAAGCTCACTCCCTATAACATATGGAACTGACAATCATAGTTGGTGAAAAGTGAGTTTTAATTCAATACACCCCTGCCAACCCCTTCGGGAATTTGTAGGCCCGAATAATTACACTTACACTTCATACGAGAAATAAGGAAAAAGGGAAATTTCGTGAGTTGTTGTTTGCATGTAGGTACCTAGGTACTACTACTTTCGAGCCCCGGTTGAAATACTTGGGGCTCGTACTCGACGGTCGGTGGGACTTCGGAGAGCACTTCCGAAGTCTGCGCCCCAAACTGTTGGTGTCAGCTAACGCGCTGATGCGGCTGCTGCCCAACTTGAGGGGCCCAGAGGACTCCTGCAGGAGACTCTACACGGGTGTCGTGCGGTCCATGGCCCTGTACGGGTGCCCCGTGTGGGCGGACGCCCTGCAGGCCAGGTTCGTGCAACTGCTGCATGCGCCGCAGCAGACGATGGCCTGCAGGGCCATTAGGGGGTACCGCACGATATCCTTTGAAGCGGCGAGTCTCCTAGCCGGATCGCCACCGTGGATCCTGGAAGCGAAATCCCTTGCGGCACTGTATCGGTTCCGTAAGGAGGCGCGGGAGCGGAGATACGATCCCGAGCCCGAAGACATTCGGGCCGAGAGGTCCCGGCTCCACGGGATCATGGTGGCGGAGTGGGAGCGACAACTTGAGCAACGACGCGCAGGGCATGCCGTCATAGAGGCGGTAAGGCCCATCATGGGGGAATGGCTCGAGAGGCCACATGGCAGCCTCTCGTATCAACTGACGCAGATTATCACCGGGCACGGGTGCTTCGGGAGATATCTGTGTCGGATCGAAAAGGAGCCAACGTCCGAGTGCCATCACTGCGACGCGAGCGAGGACACGGGGCTGCACACGCTCACCGAGTGCCCGGCATGGGCCAGACCGAGGCGGGAGCTAGTGGCGGCCCTGGGAGTGAGAGTTCTCACCCTCGCCACCCTGCTCACAGCAATGGTCCGCTGCGCGGACGCGTGGGCGGCCGGCGCCTCCTTCAGCGAGCAGGTAATGGTCGTGAAGGAGACGGCGGAGCGGGAGAGGCGGCGCGAGCGAGAAAGACTCGCGGATCGCGCCGCCCGCGCGCGCAGGCAATTCGGGCGTCGGAGGGCACTGACTGACCTCCGTCCCCCATGAGCGCGGGCCTGGGGGTGACGGGTGGAGCCACCTGTCACCCCAGCAGAAGCAGGCCACGGCGGCGGCGCGCTGAATAGTGCGCCTCCTCATTCCGGGGGCGAGTTGGGGACACCGTTGTCCCCCCTCCTGAGGAGGGCCGGACCGTAAGGGATGGCCCTGGGTCAGCCGGGGTGCGAGGGATATGTCTTTGACAACCTCACCTCCGGCCTAGCACCAAGACCCACAGTCGGCGTGCGGTTTTAGTCGGTTCGAGTCCGACATAACCTCCCCTTCCGGCTCCGGCAGGGGGGGTATCCGAGGGGATTTCCGCACGGAAAAAAAAAAAGGGTACTACTACTTTAAACATTTCACTCATCCAATACAACAATGACCTAAGTAAGTTTACGGGTTCTCTGAGTGAGTTCACAAGGGCATCATTGAATGTAATTAGTTATAAGCTACAATAATACTTACCTAACTATTATTTGTATAGCCTATTAGTATAAGTCACTAACTGCCGCATTGGGGCAACCTGTAATGGTAGCGAGATAATTAAAATAAATAAATAAATAAATAAACATTCTAATGAATATTCCTATGGAATCTATTGAAATTCATATCCAGTCAGTCTCAGAAAAATCTTGATAAACAAAGAGCTCAAAATAATCTAATTCATTGGTTTTCCCCCCTTCCAGTTGACCGATTGTTGTGATATTTGGTACACACACCTTCAGTTCGGACAATAATACCATTCAAATCAATAAAACAGATTGATTTGCTCTTAATACCTTAGTTTTAAGATCAATTTGAGACTTTGCACAATCAACTAGGAACTACAAAGTTTATTTATACCTACTGGGTGATTTAATAGGCCTTTCGGCTAAAAAGAATTTGTGCACAGTTTCGAAAGCAAAACCTAATTACTCATTCGAAAAACATCGGAAAAAATGAAATGCTCAAGTGACAAGCACCGTCGCCCTTAAAGACGGATATAAAGAGAAGGAAAAATTGAAGTGATTCAGGTATGGCTCAATAGCTCAGTTGGAAGAGCATTCCCCCTGTAAGCGAAAGGTCGTGAGTTCAAGTCTCACTTGAGTATTTCATTTTTTCCGATGTTTTCGAACCTTAAAGTTAGTATAATTATTTAAAGACCTCGGATTGCCAAGAGCTTCAGTAAGCTCTTTACTCAAACGAATATCTAAAACGGCGTTGATAGGATCTTACCGGATAGGTAGAGGGGGGAACACTTGTGACGGTGGAGGTGAGCGCTGATGCATCACAAGGTGGCCACCCTAAACCTACACCTGGGTCGCAAGTCCCAGGCGCCGTCACAGTGTTCCTCTCTGTACCACGCCATGGACCCGGCGACCGCACGCACCATCCATGGAATGCTGAGAACCGGATCTCTCTGCTATAAAAAAATCATTCAACTAGGTACTACAAAGTTTGTTTTTTTGATTTTATAGTCGTTTCGGATAAAAAGAATTTGCGCACAGTTTCGAAAGCAAATTCATCTGGAAGTATTAATTTGGAGAAAGAGACTTTTTTTTAAAACCTCCATTACATTTTTCCTTTCACCTGAACATTATTCCCATATTTTATCAAAAAGAAAAATTTTCTTTCGCCAAATTAAATACTTCCAGATGATTTTGCTTTCGAAACTGTGCACAAATCATTCCAATTCATCCAAAACGACGACTATAAAATCACCCAGTATAATGTGTTATTAAAAGCGCTCTCCTGAAAATTAGTTAAAACCTTTGTACTCATTGTTCTATTGTAGCTTGTAGCGACATGTTGGCTACGAACGACAGTTGATATAATCAATAAAGACTTCCTGCAGGCCTGTAGCCGTGTAGTGTACAAAATAGAAGCCTTAGAAGTAAGTACCGTCGGTGCAACACATGCTTTAATGCATGTGGGACGATGCCATATGTCTGTGGTTTTGTGCGAGCCGCGCCGACGTACATACATACCAACTCGTGTTTTAAAATCATTACTGACATCCTATTATGAATATTGAACCCGGGTGCTTGAACTTCCTTTGTTTAAACGTTTCTTGTGAACTAATTTTAAACTTATAATACTTAAGTTACTGTCGTAAATAAATATTCTATAACATTCCACACAACTTATTTAGACTATCTAGACCTAAGCTTAACTAGTTTAAGTTATGGAATCTAGAATGCGGATAGACAAACTTAAATACTTTTTTTTGTACATACATATTATACATAGAAACACTCAGTCCAATGCAACAGCACAACAAAAGCCACATCCATAATATGAAAATGAATCGCTAACGTGTTGGTAAGCGCATAACTCAACAACGCCTGGACCAATGTAGGCAGTTCGTTGAAGTTCAAAGACTGTTTTTACGGCGAGAAAAATTCGAATAATTGCCGGAAACCGACATCCACGCGGGCGGGGCCGCGGGCAAAAGCTAGTTCATGTATACAAATATTTGCACAGAGCGGGGATCGAACCCGCGCCTCCTGCGTGGCAGTCGCGTTCACTACCGCCTCGTCACAGAGGCTGTCATGTCAATGCTGTGTTGCGCTCCGTCCCACTTCGACCACATCTCAAATCGTCCACTTCCCAAATTGACCACATCTCAAATAGTCCATTTCCCAAGTTGACCATATCTCAAATCGTCCACTTCCCAAATTGACAACATCTCAAAATGTCCACATCTCAAATTGACCACTTCTCAAAAATGACCACATTTTTTTATAAAACGCTAAGTCCTGTCCATGAAGCCGTTTATGGAGCGTATGGAACGGAACTAATATTGTCCGGGGTGAAGAGGAAATGGTGGGAGGGGGGGGGGCTGTACTGAGTAGCCATACATATTTAACTCGGTACTAAGGATTCAGGGCTGTCTCACGTTATTAAATATATGGTGGGGGGGGGGCTGTCTTTTTTTTTCGTGCGGAAATCCCCTCGGATACTTCCCCGCCGGAGCCGGGGCGGGGGGGGGGAGCTGTACTGAGTAACCCTACATATTATACTCGGTACTAGGATTCAGGGCTGTCTCTCGTTTTTTCTATATGGGGGGGGGGGGGGGGGGGGTGTTCCTGAGTAACCATACATTTTAAACTCAGTACTTTTTTTTTTTATGACTCTTTTTGTTAGCTTTTTTTTTTCAATTTTGATTACAATAATATGGGTATCGTTTTCGGGGTTTTAGGGAATTCTGATCACGAATATATCACCCATTTAGCGATTCAAGATGGCGGACATGAATTTTCCAACAAAGTCAATATGGGTATCGTTTTCGGGGTTTTAGGGGTCGCTGATTACGAATATATCATCCGTTCAGCGATCCAAAATGGCGGACTCGTAATTTTCCCTAAAATCGATATGGGTATCGCTTTCAGGGTTTTTGGGGTCGCTGATTCCGAATATATTATTCATTTAGCGATCCAAGATGACTTGATGGATGATAAATTCATAATCAGCAATCCCGAAAACCTCGATGCCGATACCCACATTGACGTAGGATATTTCAAGTTCACCATTTTGGATGGCCAAATGGATGAAATATTCGTAATTAGTCACCCCGAAAACCTCGAAAATGATACCAATATTGACGTTTTTGAAAATTAAAAGTCCGCCATCTTTGATCATCGTTAAAATGGTCGTCAATACCGATATGGATGGGCTCCTTCAGAATATCATCAATTTAGCGATCCCGAGGATTAGCGAAATTTCATCGGAATTCGAGCTCAAATTCACCGAAACCAAAACCGATACCGAAAGCAAAACCGGAACCGAAATCGAAATTACTTGACTTGGATGTCGGCTATTGCGACTTTTGGTTATATTTCCAGTTCTACTCAACCAATTATGATCAAGCAAACGTAATATTCTAAGTCTGATTTTTTCGATTACGATTTGAATATTGATTCGGGTTCGGATTCAGATTCGGATTCGAATTCGAGTTCGAATTTCGATGAAATTTTCCGCTAATCGCCGGGATCGCTAAATTGATAATCTATTCGTAATTAGCGACCCGAAAAAACCTGAACACGATACCCATATCGATTTTAGTGAAAATTTCAAGTCCGCCATCTTGGATTGCCAAATAGATAATATATTGGCAATCAGCGACCCCAAAAACCCTGAAAACGATACCCATATCGAATTTGGTGAAATTTCGAGTCCGCCATCTTGGATCGCAAAATCGGTGATATGATATATTCGTGATCAGCATCCCCTAAAACCCCGAAAACGATACCCATATTGACTTTGTTGGAAAATTCATGTCCGCCATCTTGGATCGCAAAATGGGTGATATATTCGTGATCAGCATCCCCTAAAACCCCGAAAACGATACCCATATTGACTTTGTTGGAAAATTCATGTCTGCCATCTTGGATCGCAAAATGGGTGATATATTCGTGATCAGCATCCCCTAAAACCCCGAAAGCGATACCCATATTGACTTTGTTGAAAAATTCATGTCCGCCATCTTGGATCGCAAAATGGGTGATATATTCGTGATCAGCATCCCCTAAAACGCCGAAAACGATACCCATATTGACTTTGTTGGAAAATTCATGTCTGCCATCTTGGATCGCAAAATGGGTGATATATTCGTGATCACCATCCCCTAAAACCCCGAAAGCGATACCCATATTGACTTTGTTGGAAAATTCATGTCCGCCATCTTGGATCGCAAAATGGGTGATATATTCGTGATCAGCATCTCCTAAAACCCCGAAAACGATACCCATATTGACTTTGTTGGAAAATTCATGTCTGCCATCTTCCCCCCCCCCCTGCCCCCCTCCCCCCCGCTATATATTAAAAAACGTGAGATAGCCCTGAATCCTTAGTACCGAGTTTAATATGTATGGCTACTCAGTACAGCCCCCCCCCCCTGACCCCGCCCCCCGCCATATATTAAAAAACGTGAGACAGCCCTGAATCCTTAGTACCGAGTTTAATATGTATAGCTACTCAGTACAGCCCCCCCCTCCCACCATTTCCATACACTCCATAAACAGCTTCGTTGACAGGACTTTAGCGTTTTATAAAAAAATGTGGTCATTTTTGAGAAGTGGTCAATTTGAGATGTGGACCTTTTGAGATGTTGTCAATTTGGGAAGTGGACGATTTGAGATGTGGTCAAGTTGAGAACTGACATAATGAGATGTGGTCAATTTGGGAAGTGGACGATTTGAGATGTGGTCGAAGTGGGACGGAGCGCTCTATCCCAGTTTTTCTCCATCCGAAAGTAAACATAAAGCCTATGGTAAAGTGCATTTTTAACGGCAATAGCTTTTTTTTTTTCTTTTTTTTTTTCGTGCGGAAATCCCCTCGGATACCCCCCCTTCCGGAGCCGGAAGGGGAGGTTATGTCGGACTCGAACCGACTAAAACCACACGCCGACTGTGGGTCGTGGTGCTAGGCCGGAGGTGAGGTTGTCATCGACATATCCCTCGCACCCCGGCTGACCCAGGGTGACGGCAATAGCAAAGGTTACCGAATAGTTGGACAATGGGCTCTTCCTCTATTACGTGGGATCGAAAATAGTTAGCGAAATACACCGCTGCCTATCCCTTCCAAATTAACAGGCGTGAACATATAATATGTATTGTATACATACATGTAATTACGACTTTATCTTCTTAGGCAGATGTGAATTAACACCCAAATTCTACCCATCAATGTATTCGGTCCCACGTAATAGTAAGCCTATTGCCGTATTTCTGGCACTATTGTAGACTCGAATGCATAGAGGATGAGTTGATGTTAAACAGCTCATAATGTATATATTATTTTGTGGTGTTATGTTATAGGTACTATTCAAAGTCCAACTCTGTAAAATATTGTATGTATTCATCCACATCCATACTTCCATACTAATATCACAGTATAACGAGTAATCTATGAATCGTTAGACTGTGCTAATATTATAAATGCGAAAGTAACTCTTTGTCTGTATGTTACGCTTTCACGCCTAAACCACTGAACCGATTTTGATGAAATTTGGTATAGGGGTAGATTAGATTATGAGAAAGGACATAAGCTATGTTTGGTCGCGATAACCGACATCCACACGGACGGAGCCGTGGGCAAAAGCTAGTTTTACATAATCGTGGTAAAATGGGGTGGTTTGAAGTTGAAGGGCAGTGGTTTAATGGCCGAGGTGATGAACTTCCAACTAAAAGGTCACGAGTTCAAATCAAACTCAACCCTACACAGCCGACGTGAACCCACTTCTAACATTTATCAATTTCACTGAAGGGGTTAACTTAACTATAAGTACTTACGTCATATTAACGAGAATAATACTTTTAAAAATGTGACGTAGAACAACTGCGTCGATATCTCATTACCAAAACTGACAGGTGTGTAGAAGTTCGATTACCGCGTCGGGCTATTTGGAGAAAAGAGGAAAGCAATATCTCAATTTCACTCAAGCCGTCACAGCTCACACAGTGCGCAGCAAATACTATATTCATTTATTTTTCAACTAGCTGTCCCGGCAAACTTCGTTTCGCCTTAGAAATTAGAATCAATTAGCTGTATCAAACTCTCATAATTATTTTGAGAACGGAAAGCATTTCGATTCGGGCCCCATACGCCCACGCAGCTCCCGACACTAATAGGTCACCGGGGCCCATACCTTAGGAGCCTATATACCTATGGGACCCATACAACCATATACCTACCTCTACGCTCAAGGGCGTTCATACTACCATAAACCATCAATTTTTCAACCTAAAAAAAAAAATAGCCACCATAAATATTTTCGCGGCCCAAGCAACGGGCATTTTGTTAATTCAGAAGAATGTTTACTAATCACCCTCTGACGATATTTGCACGCATTATGTCAATTCTATATCAAACGTCAGATAACATAGAAGAATATCATACAGCAGTATTAGAATTAAACTCATTTTTTTCCAATTCGTATTCCAAATTCAAATTTTTGACATGGCGTATGTCGGATCAGCTATTTGGTATGGTGGTTATGTATTCCTAAATTTTCTAATTTTCCGCGCGATTTTCTTCATTTTTTCTTTCATAAGAACCTTCTCCTAACAATAACGAACACAACAAAAAAAGAATTAGTGAAATCGGTTCAATCGTTCAGGGCCTCGATTCTACTAACGCAAAACTATTGTCAAACCACAGAGATTGCAAAAAGCGGCATTAAAATTTAGACTTTATTTCTATACACTAAGGTCCAAAATTAAATGACAAAAGTTTCATTACACTCTTTTATTCACTCTGCTAACAGTTATTTAATATTGAACGTTAAATGCATCGATTTAAAATCTATAATGTATTGCCGCTTTTTGTAATCTCTGTGGTTTGACAATAGTTTTGCTTTAGTAGAATCGAGGCCCAGGCGTGATGTCGTGACCAAGGGAAATAGGGGTTCATTTTTATATATCTAGATGTATGCAGTTGCATAAAGACGTTGTCTCTTTGCTTGTATTTTACCATTTCTACCGCACCACGGCGAGTCAAGCGTGGCGAGCAAGAGCCTATTATGAGTCTTTCAAATAATCTCTCCTTCCTTCCGTCAGTCACATACGGTAGAAATAATGCCACCTCGAACCAGGCTGTTCGGAACTTCATTTCTTTATCAGGCGGTTAAGAACTGTATATTGTTCTGCCCACACATGTGTTTTCTTCTTTTTAAGATCCGGAGTTTTTTTATATAGGACACGTCAATTTAACTTCACCTCGACTGATGTTAAGCTAAAGGCAAAGACTCGGAAATAGGGTCACCATTATAAACGTGTACCATCTTAACAATGGTGGCAGTCATCTTTATGTGATCATCAGAAGCCTTTTCACGCCCCCCTTAAAGGACCCGGGACTGTAGGAAGAAGTAAACCGTGAGCTGGCAGGGATTTCAGGTCTTAATGGTGCGACATAGGAATGGGTCACCAAACCGCTTGGTTCTTGATGGAATATTCTGATCCGTATGTGGATGACATCTGAACCTTGCATGCGTTGTCCTGTGTAGGAAAGGAGAGGGTGGAACTAATTGGAATAGCTCATCAGAACATTCACCATGGTAGAGACAGTAATACGATAGGGACAACTATCTCCCGGAATACGTAATGTGCTTCAGAGAAGGTGCAACGATTTACTTCCTCCATGAGCGCGGCTCTGATGGTGATAGCTTAGGCTACCCATCACCCTAGCCGAAGCAACCCCTGCTCTTCACGTTGAGACCGCCTATTTATGATAGGTAACCAAGGCAGGTATACTGGGGTACCTAACCCCAGACTACCCCCAACCCCCAATGCCCCATTCCTCTGTTAAATAATCGGTTTGATTCCAATATTGCGCTTGCCCCGATGTGGTGGAATCGGTATCAATGGGGGATACCAGTTTCAGTTTTATGACTTCTCAGGCGGGTGGGACCACTTTTTCACTCACCGAAATGAAGAATTTTGTATAGATCTAAGAATATTATATAATACGTTCTACTATTACAGTCACACAGCCTAGTTTTATGTACTACCTATAGAATACTAAGCATAGAATTTATATTTTACTTCAAATAAAACTATAAATACAATTAAATACAACAAATACACAATAAAATAAAAAAGTTAAACAAAAGTAAATAAAAAACCATAAAAAAGGAAAATTATTCCATTCCAGGATTCGAACGCGACTCAGCTAAGTTATAAGTCCACCGCAGACGTATTGAGCCACAGTTACCATGAAATCATAGTGTGAAATAGACGTTTACATATTATGTCATAAAAACATTCTGTCCCATTCCTTATTATAATAGCGTGATGATATTAATTATGAAAGCCAGGAGTCTTTTTACCGAACCAGCTGCTTACTAATTTGTTGGATTCGAGAGAAAATCGTTCGAGAACAATGTGAATTCTATCGAGACACTTGCTGTGCCGAAGATTCTGCAGTAACCTGACCTGACTTGGCTGAGATGTAGAACTCTGGCCTCTTGAAGTTCTTCCGATTTCTATGACCGAAATAATATATTTTTGTAAGCATTGTTGCTTCTTTATTGGTTCGATCTATTCACACAATCACAAATTGTTAGCCGTGATATGCTATTATTGACATAACTTTTTTATTTATGAACCGATTTCAATAAAACAAACACTAAATGTTAAGTGAAGCCTACCACAATATATTAGTGAAAACCGCAACCAAATCCGTTCAGCCGATTCTGAGATTAGCATGCACAAACTCACAGACAAACAGAGAAACAGAGAAACAGATAAACAGATAAACAGACAAACAGACAAAAATTCCAAAAAACGTCGATTTGGCTTCTATTACGTTTATAAAGTCCCCCTATAACAATTTTTCTCATTTCCTTTCCATGTACAGACATCGATCGTTTACAGATTTATTATATGTATAGATATGGTACTAGCTTTTGCCCGCGGCTCCGCCCGCGTGGATGTCAGTTATCGCGACCAAACATAGCCTTTGTCCTTTCTCAAGGTCTAATCTATCCTTATACCAAATTTCATCAAAATCGGTCCAATGGTTTAGGCGTGAAAGCGTAACATACAGACAGACAGATAGAGTTACTTTCGCATTCATAATATTAGTATGCAGCACCAAATATCAGAACAATCGGACAACTGGAAGGGGGCCAAAAAAACTAAATTGAGATCATTTTGAGCACTCTGTTCGGCAATATGTTTCTGATGCTGACTGTACTTCACCATGATAGGTTCTTATCGTTCGATTGGAAAGTATTCAATTGACGGACTGAATATTTAAAAATATGAACAAGTACTTGCAAAGTGGTCATCCGCTTTGCACATGCATTTCTTTTTTTTTTTTTCATTTGACCGGTGACAAAAGTAACCCCTCAGATAGACCGTGAATATTCTTTAAGAACAAGTTCGCGTCTGGTATTGAAAACTTGATGTGTAATTTATTCCGATATCTCTAGTTCAATAGGATATTCTTTTTGTACGCTTTATCTGGTGTAAGCTGACCAGTAAATTGATGAGAGAAAACAACACAGATGCTTTTATTTGAATATTTCACAGGAGCTGTTTGTTCAGTGTCCTTTGTAAGGTGTAGACAGTACCTACTTTATACAGCAGTGTCTACTGCTTCTCTCATTGGTTATGGATAAAGCAATTTATTAATAACTAGCTTTTGCCCGCGGCTCCACCCGCGTGGATGTCGGTTATCGCGACCAAACATAGCCTATATATGTCCTTTTTCAAGGTCTAATCTACCCCTATAAGAAATTTCATCAAAATCGGTTCAGTGGTTTAGGCGTGAAAGCGTAACATACAGACAGACAGACAGACAGACAGAGTTACTTTCGCATTTATAATATTAGTATGGATTCTTTCTACTGCTCGGGCCATAAATCATGTACCAAAATTGCGAGACATAAGTAAAAGGTCTTGGTGCGCGCGGATTGTTTTGTTATAATCTATACTAGGCGAATTTGAACTCATCCATCGCAGTAGCACCCCGTGCTATCTTCAAAATACATCCAAGAAACGTGTACTGCGCGTATAGAACACGTTTCCAAGATATGTCTCAAGCAATCACGCACCTATTTCACAGGAGTAGGTATCTAAGCAAAGACCAGATTATCTATATGCACGGAGGATAAAATACATATGATTTCTATAGGTATTCCTTGCTACCAACCTGGCATGGTACACCTTACGCTTCTTCCACTCTCTCATAGATATTGTACCTATCATCTGTATAGAATATTGACCAAGTATTTTGTGGTAGACATACTTAATGTCAACTTTCTCTTAATCTTCTAATAATGCTCATTTCAATTCAAAATAAATAAATACACCTAACTGACATTGGAACACTCTAACAAGTGCCTTAAGATGATCCTATCCTTATCATGAAAGTAAGTATATGCACGTACTAAAGAGTATACGATACTCTAAGTACGCACCGCAGAATACATTTACCGCCATCTATCGAACTATTCAAAGAACTTTTACTAATAATAGGTTTTAGTGCATTGCGCCTGCATAGTGATATATAAGTTCTCACACTATTTATCGTAATTAAACAAACATTATTTTTGCCATACACATACATTATTTTTGGGACTATGTCCCACAACAGGCTGTGCGAAGTATGCCTGGCGCGTGCCTATGGGATTTATTTTACAGAATATTTTTAATTCTGCTTCCTATCATACTAATATAAGTGCCCGGTTACTGGCAATAGGCTCGCCACCTACTACATTGGGACCTAAAACATAAACTGGCGAAATGTGGGTGCTAGCACCTCTGCCTACCCCTTCGGGGAATACAGGCGTGAGTTTATGTTATGTTATCATACTAATAAGAACAATTATAAATTACTAGCTTTTGCCCGCGCCTCCGCCCGCGTGGATGTCGGTTATCGCGACAAAACATAGCCTATGTCCTTTCTCAAGGTCTAATCTACCCCTATACAATATTTCATCAAAATCGGTACAGTGGTTTAGGCGTGAAAGCGTAACATACAGACAGACAGACAGACAGACAGAGTTACTTTCGCATTTATAATATTAGTATGGATACTTAAACTACAATAAAATATAAGAAAAATAAAGTATGTGAATATATTTTATTAAATGTTTATATTCAATCTGGATATAAGAAAAATAAAGTATGTGAAGATTTTTTATTAAATGTTTATATTCAATCTGGATGCGGAAGGCGGAGGATCGGGTGAAATGATGCACATTGGGAGAGGGCTATGATTAACAGTGGATGACATTCAATCAAGCTCAAACGGCTACATTGAGCGATTCCGCTAAAAATGAATACGTAACTTGAATAATTTCCAGTAGGTACTTAGATGTCAATCGATTCCAATAAGAGATTCATTCGGTAATAATATAAAATTATCGTCAACTAGTACATAAGTACCTACTTATTCATTGTAACATAATAACAAATGTAAAAAGCAATTATACATAGATAGTAGAGTACAGTCAGCATCAGAATGATCTTGCTGAACTAATCATAACTCCTCGGTATTCGCCCATTCCTTCCCTTTTTGTATTTGTTCTGATATATTTGTTACCTACACACCTCTAAGTAGTTCGAACAATTGTGCAATTTAAATCAATAAAACAGTTTGATTTGCTCTTATTACCTATGTTTTTAAGTTCATTTTGAGACTTTGCAGTCAAGATATTTCTGACGCTGACTGTACCAACATTCATTTTAGTCGATCAAGTAAGTTAGCAGTACAATACAATGCAAAAATTAAATCAAACGGAAAAAGCAGACCGGCTGCATTCAGCAAAACTCTCATATTTCATTTAGTATTCAAAAGAGTTCATAATTCTATAGATGCACTCGGAGTGGTCCCGTGGCAAGTGCACCTGGGATACTTATGCAAATAAGCGCGGGAGAAAGCTGCCCAGTCTATCGCCTAGTCAGCCCCTTACACTTTTATTATATGACTTACCTCATTAACTCACTTAAGTAGGTAATACTATTTTTTTTATTAGTAGGCAAAGTCTGTATTAATAACCAGTCCCAATTTTTTAAAATTTGGTCATTTTATTGAGGAAGGTGAAATTTTGTACATGCAATGCGACTTGCGCTACACTATAGACGTTGGCGTACATGAATACCAGGTAGGTACATAGGTACAGTCGCCCTTGAAAGTTGCTGTAGGTACATTAATTTTGCAATTATTACATTGAAATAAAGTAATAAGTAGGTAAATAATAATTTTATAACTTCATTTCAGAGACCCATTTTAACGTTTTAATATATCGGTGTAAAGTGGAGTTATTGGTTTGTTTGAATAGAATGTGATATTAATAAGCTACTGATCGCGACTATACCTACACGAAAGAATTAGTTGAAAGAATTAATTGAGATAGGGAATAAGACGGTTGTGACTTTTAGAATTCACGCTCACCGAGCACGACCGCGGTACATTTATATTATTTTATTTGTGATTTTTGATTTCTGACGCAAGGTATTATAGAGTCACGCCAACGAAAGCTGGCGCAAAAAAGCGGCACCAAACCAAATAATAGGTTGCGAAACTGACTATACACCGAAATAACCGGGTTGATACTATGATTTTGTTCCTTTGGTACATAATGCATGAAAATTAGCCTATTATGGTACATGGCCAGAGTCTAGTCAGTGTTGCAGCCTGTTGGTTTTTCAAAATTGGCGCTACTTTTTTGCGCACGCTTTCGTTGGCCAGACTCAAGGAACTCATCAGATTCTATGCATTTGAATATATAGTCATCATGAATAGTAGGTATAATATTTTATTCATTGACCAGTTCAATAGTGTAATTTTTCTGTATATTCTGCTTCTTTAAAAGTGAAAAAAAAGTCAAATTTTGGTCTGTGCGCATGATGGCAACATTCTGAGCCTAGCTATTTTAATATAGCAACACTACATTTTTCAGTCACTCAGAAATGGGGGTGCTGTCAAATAGCTTGAAACCCAATTTTTTGGGTTTATTAAAATGTTTAAACAGTATAAATTGGTTTATCGTCTTCTTTAGTTTAATCAATTTATCAGTATGCATTTATGAAGACCAAATAGGGAAATTTGACTGGTAAGTATATATTATAGGTTATAGTGCTTGTATGTCAATGAAGGCTCCGAGTTTACTGAATTTTTAATGAAATTATAACTTTCAGGCGTCAAACATATGTGGGCAGGATCAAGTTTTCACAGTTCGATACTGTGTCTACCGCTAAGAAGATAATAGTCGCCACAGAGGAGAATGTTTTGGCTGCACTCAATCTGAAGACTGGTAAATTGATTTTATTGTCTGTATCCGTTTTTAATTGAATAGCCGGCGTTACCCCTGTGCCTAATGCATATTTCTAGTAATTTTTTAAGTTGTCTAATTAGGTATAGAATAAATAATTTAGGTAGTTTATTACAATCTCAGTATTACACTATGTAAGGCTTCATCAGCCTTATTATATAAATTGCAATTCATGCTCAGACTGTGTAGTGTAAAAAAGTAATTAATTCTGATTATTATTCATTATTTATAATTTTATATTTATGCATTGTCATTTGCCTAACTATAGTCTTCTTCATAGTATGGATTCAGTGACAGAGAACTAAAATGAAGTCTGCTCAAGCTGATTTTACTTATAGTTTATTAGAAGAATTTAAAACAGAAAAAAAGAACATCTATTTTTTTTTAAATATGTTAAAGTAACAGATAAGAAAGAGAACAGATAACATATTGTGAAAGTGGGTTTAACACTGGCATGAATTATCAATTTATATAAGAATTAGAGAGTCTGTATTTGTATCAATTTTCCTCTCACAATGTTGGGAGGCTTTGCTTACTGTTTCCACACTGACCAGATGGGTTGGTACAGTCAACGCCAAAAGTTGATTAACACAAAAATATTTAAAGTCCTTCTTACATTGGAGTGCATGTGCCCACAGAGGTTTAGGTATATAGTTTTAAAATCCCCTAAGGGCAAAGTTCTTATATTGCACGGTTTATTTATAACTTTATAATCAGTTTAACAGTTATGGTAATCAATAAATTGCCATTTGTTAAGCTACTTATGGCGCTGACTGTACCTGTAGTGTTCCTTTTCTTGCAGTAATATTGTCTGCATATTTTATGTTAGTTGTTTCTTACGACACCCTTCGGATGATATGAGGTGGTGATACTTATTCTTTCTCCGTTGCTATGTATTCATATAATAAGATATGTTTTTAATCATAAATATCCACCTACAAAAGTGGCTGTCTGAAGTACAAAAATATGTCACAGATGTTTTATGACAACTTAGCATACCAAACCACCTTTTTATATTTCAATTTCTTTGCAACCAAATACCAGAGACAAAAAACTCACCTGAACTTATAAACATGTCAGCAAACAATAGCATCATTAATAAATTGTTTGCATTTTTGAAGTCACTTTAGCACAATGTTGTTATAGTTTTTTAACAGTACCATACAGGTACTCTAGCATTGTAACTGTAAAAAAAGACCAAAGAGAAGGGCAGGCAGAGGTGTATTAACACTCATGTTTTGCTAACTATGATTATCGGTCCCACTAAATAGGGGGCGAGCCTATTGCCATTAAGTGGGTAATAAAGTGAAATCCTGTACTTAAGAGAAGGAAAATTTAAAATGATTCAGGTGTGGCTGAATAGCTCAGTTGGGAGAGCATTCGCCCTGTAAGGGAAAGGTCCATTCTCTGTCTGTCTGTATGTCACCAGGCTGTACCTCATGAACTGTAATAGCTAGACTGTTGAAATTTTCACAGATGGATGTATTTTGTTTAAAAAATTTTTTTTTGTTTTTTTTTTTAAAGAATATTAGAACTGAAGTTACTAATATTCCCTCTAACCCCTCCAACTAAGCAAAATTGCTTGTGCTAGGAGTGGGTTCACATCGGTAGTGTAATGGCCAGGATCGAACCCGGGACCTCTCGATCGTAAGGCCGACTCCTTAACCACTAAGGCTACCGCAGATTAATAATGCATGTGGTTGGTTTTTAAAAAGTATTGTATTGGTTACCAGGTCAAGTAGTATGGCGGCACGTGTTCGAGAGTGCGTCTACGGGCAACATTCAACTGTTGCATGTCACCGAGAAGGTAGTGACCGTCTCGGGATCAAACCCTTACCTGGTGAGGGGATGGGATTCTGCTACAGGTGAAGTTTACTTTTAATCTAACATTCTATGTAAATACATAAATAAAATTGAAATGTATTTGTAAGCTTTTTTAACTCTTTTTTAACTTTTTGACTGTGTGCCAGTTTTAACAAGCTTTTCACTGACCGATAGCTATTTATTTCCTTTGATGTTTTGTAAGTACCCTTTACATGATCTATGCAGAAATTTATTATCCATATTTCCATACTTATATTATAAATGCGAAAGTAACTCTGTCTCTCTCTGTATGTTACGCTTTCACGCCTAAACCACTGAACCGATTTTGATGAAGGCAGATTAGACATTGACAAAAGACATTTGGAACCGCGGTTTTGCCTAGTGTTTTATAATGAAAATAATATAAGGAAAAGCTGTTGTGAAAATGTATTATAGCAGTGCAATAATAAGGAAAATCATTCTGCTGTACCCCCTTGTAACCAATTTGGTTAAGCAATGTTAGCCAGATCTCTTACGAAAACCCTTGGTACACCTCCATGCCTAATAGGGGATGAGTTTATTACCGTCAAGCGGGCACATTTTTACTGCTATACAAACATTTATTGAAGTTAATAAATCTGTATTAATCCGTACTAATATTATAACTGCGAAAGTAACTCTGTCTGTCTGTCTGCATGCTACGCTTTCACGCCTAAACCACTGAAATTTGCTATAGGTAGAGATTAGACCACGAGAAAGGACATAGGCTATTTTTTGGTCGCGATAACAGACACGTGGATGTCTGTTATCGCGACGGGCTGTGCCGCGGGCAAAAGCTAGTTAATTCATAAATGTAATTATTTTTTCTAGGCGTCCTCTTATGGGAATGGTCACTGATGCTACAGAACGAGAACCACGCAGAATTGTCAGAGTGGTGGGTGCAAAACAACATGTTGGTGCACATGGTTCCAATATTTGGGTCCCACATTGAAGTGACCATGTACAACCTGGTCTCCGGCCAGAATAAGGGCTCTTCGTCAAAGTTACCAGCTCCGTGGACCAGTGACAGGTATGTGGAGGTTGAATAATTAGTAAAAAAAGTGCTGTTTTCTTTTTTTTTTAAATGAAAAATGGGGTACCAATGATGTATTGTTAGCTGTGGAATGTAGGTGATTCTTAGAAATCACTAGCGTAGGGCAACACATAACCTGCTGTTCTTGTCTGCAGTTGGTTATGGATTTGTATCCTGAGGGTAATGCAAGCACGAGATTTGTTATAATTTGTTAGTTTAGTTAGTTATTCGAAAAAATAAACATTACCTACATCATTCAGGAGCTCTATATATATATAAAAACAACAAACATACATACATTATAATCACGTCTTTAGTTATCCCTGGAGGGTTACGCAGAGGTGAAATAACACCCACATTTTACCAATCAGAAACCACGGAACAGAAGTTTTTTCTGTTCTATGTGTGAAAAAAATTAAGATAACTCTTTGAGTACATCTTCCTTACTTCTCTATCTATTCCGAAACGTACATGATATACATCAAAATGTCCATGTTCCAGTGTTCTATGAATACAAAAATCAATAAGTATTATACTGGTAAAAAGTAGATCTGACCTTGCTTGGCCAGCTGTACAAATTCACACAGTGTGTCAATGTCACAGAAAGGTCTTCAATTATTTACTCAAGATCTTTAATTATCTTAGAACAATAATCTATACAAGAATGGGTGTTGCTAAGCACAAAACTCGAGCACAGGACCACAGGACAATACATGCAGGGCTTTTTTTTTTTTTTTTTATCGTGCGAAAAATCCCCACGGATACCACCCCCACGGAGCCGGTGGAGGCGGTTATGTCGGACTCGAACCGACTAAAACGCACGCCGTCTTGGGTCCTTGGTTGCCGGAGGTGAGATTGCCAAAAGCATATCTCTCGCACCCCGGCAGACCCAGGACCATCTCTTCCGAGATGGCCCCCTTCGGGTTGTGGGGACCACAGTGTCCCCATCTAGCCCCGGTTACGGGGAGACGCATTTGGCGCCGCCGCCGCGTCCTGCTTCTGCTAGGGTGACAGGCGGCTCCACCGGTCACCCTCAGGCCAGCGCTCATGGAGGACGGAGGTCGTTCTGCGACCTCCGACGTCCGGTTCGCCTTCGCTCTGCGCGGGCTTCCCGGGCCCGAACTCTAGTCCGGATCCGACCGGCCGCCTCCTTCTCGAGCATTACTTGCTCGCAGAAGGAGACAGCCGCACCCCAAGCGTTCGCGCATCTTACCATCGCTGTGAGCAACGTGGCGAGTGTGAGGACTCCCACCCCCAGAGCCGCCACTAGGACCCGCCTCGGCGTGTCCCACGCTGGGCACTCGGTCAGCGTGTGCAGCTCTGTGTCCTCGCTCGCATCACAGTGATGGCACTCGGACGTTGGCTCCTTCCGGATCCGACACAGGTAACTCCCGAAACACCCGTGTCCGGTAATCACCTGCGTCAGCCGGTACGAGAGGCTGCCGTGTGGCCTCTCTAGCCACTCCTCCATGATGGGTCTTACCGCCGCTATTACGGCGTGCCCTGCGCTTGGTCGCCCAAGTCGTAGCTCCCATTCCGCTACCATGTCCCTGTGGAGCTGAGACCTCACGGCCCGAATTTCATCAGGCTCGGGTTCCCGTCCCTGCTCCCGCGCCTCCTTTCGATACCGATATAGCATCGAAAGGGCTCTCGCATCCAGGTTCCACGGTAGGGATCCGGCAAGGAGACTCGCCGCCTCCAGAGATATCGTGCGGTACCCCCTAATGGCCCTGTTGGCCATTGCACGCTGCGGCGCACGCAGCAGACGCGCATTGTGGACCGTCAGGGTGTCCGCCCATATTGGGCACCCATATAGGGCCATGGACCGCACGACTCCCGCGTAGAGTCTCCTGCAGGAGTCATCCGGCCCCCTCACGTTGGGCAGCAGCCGCCCCAAAGCGGCAGCTGTGTCCTTCAATTTAGGGGCCAGTCTTCGGAGATGCTCCCCGAAGTTCCACCGGCCGTCAAGCACGAGCCCCAGATATTTCATCTGTGGCTTGATGCCGATGGAAATACATGCAGGGCTTAGATGTTCTGCATACAGTGCACAATATACCTTCTAGAAGCAGCACCATTAAGACCTGGAACTCCCTGCCACCTCACGTGTTTCCTTCTTCCTACAGTCCCGGGTCCTAGCGGGGCGTGAAAAGGCATCTGATGAGGCCGTCAAGCCGAGTGCCACCACTGTTAACTTGATACATGTTTATAATCGTGACCCTCTTCTCGAGACCACTTAGCTATACTCTGAGGAACATTTTTATCCCGATATGCCCTCAGGATCTGGACTAACCGTGATTTAAAAAGTAGTGCAATGCTAATCACAACTAGAGCTAACAGTCAGAACTAAACCAGAATATCATCCTTCCTTTTATTTAATCATTACAGATGTGTTCTATCAGCACCTTACTACACATGCCTCTCAGGCGATGTAGGAAGTCAACTACTTCTATCCCTCGATGTGACGTCAGACGCCGTTCAACTTATAAGCCGCCCACTATCAGAATACGTCACTTCAACTTCCAACTATGCGATGCTAAGTCCTCTCGATGGCAGCAGTGTTATACCTGGTTTTACGATAGATAGTAAGAAGATTGTGCTTGTGAAGAATAACCAGTTTGAGGTGTTGAAGACTGATGTAGCTGACCCGTCTGCTAGCGTGACTGTTATT
Organism: Eilema sororculum; assembly: GCA_914829495.1. Classification (NCBI taxonomy): domain Eukaryota; kingdom Metazoa; phylum Arthropoda; class Insecta; order Lepidoptera; family Erebidae; genus Eilema; species Eilema sororculum. Next base: position 4,018,849 of record OU618545.1, on the reverse strand, counting down.
GAGAGTGTTAATGGACCATTGGTGCTGCAGGCTTGGAGTGATAACGTAAGCATATTTTTATCATTAATTATTAAAATTCGAGGACAATGACGTTATTCTTAAAAAAAAAACATTGAAAATGTTGAAGCTCCTAAACAAAAAAAAAATCGGTAGCCTTACAACGCTACACCCTGCTTACCATATGCTTTTTTGCTACCGTACTTAGCTTAGTACTATAAAAATTCGTCGTATAAAAATTAGTTCGAATAAAACTATTTACTGACATTAACAGAACATGGCTGCTGAAAAACATCGAAACGCCGGGATTGCTATTTATTTAATGTTATTATTTACAAAATACCACCATATAAACCATGACATCATCAGATCAGAGACAAGATCAGATCAGATGTTTAAAAATGATTGTAACATCATTCATTGATTCCGATAGTTCGTAAGAAAATCGGTAGATGACGCCACGTCGCCTTAAAGACGTATAAGATGGGAAATTTGAATCATATCGGGCGTGTCTCGGTAGCCGAATTGGTCAGGCATTCCCCCTGTAAGGGAAAGACTGCGGGTTCGAGTCCCGCCCGAGAAGATTCTTTTTCCCTATGTATTCGATATGTATCAGATCGTTTCAGTCAACAGTTTTATCTAAATGTACATTCACTCAAAATTCTGTTGAAATTATAAAAAATCATTTCAAAATTTCAATCATCAACATTACATTTTAAATCCATATTCCAGGGTTTCTCCGTAACAGCCAACAGTATAGCCACAGGGGCTCAAGTGAAAGAGCTACATTGGACAGACCGTGAGTTGAAACTGCCAGACCCAGAGATTTCCTCCGCAGTTTGCTCCAAGTCAGCGAGGGATCAACTCATTTGCAGGGTTCTTGTGACTGCTGCTGATGATTCCACGCATTTAATGCAGCAAGAAGGTACTATTGAATTTTTTTTGTTGTTTCTTCCTTGTTCTAGTGACTATATCATGCTTGATGTTGCCAGATCGAAAATAAAATAAATCAGATTAGGACTACTTAGTAGCAAAGAAAGATTTTAGTCCTAATTTTTTAAATGGTCTAATTCGAAGGTCTATGTCTAAAGTAAAGCCAACGAAGTGAGAGAAAAAAGGTAAAGAAAGTTTCAGCGGTTCCAAACATTTTTATTTGAAAATTATTACTTATCACTTCAAGCGAATCCCAGACAGGAATGATATTGTTCATAAGATGGCGGATCTGACAGTTTAAAACCGCTGTGCTGACAGCTTTCTTGTACTACGAAACACGCAACGACAGCTGTCGCTCCGCCAGTGTCGCGTACGTGTGATATGTGCGACAAGGACAGAGAAAATAATCGCTAGTTATCGCAACGTAACTCAGTAAAGGTAGCTTTGTTTACCTTTTTTTCTCTTGTTTCGTTGGCAGAAGAAAACTTTGTAATGTAAACTTTATAAGGGTCTCTTCTCAATTTTTCCTCTAATCATAGACTTGCTAAATGATGCATCGAGCTTACCACAAAGATCATCGAGCAGCCTACGCTTTTAAGAATAAAATGTTTAGTTATTCACTCTATTTCCTAATCTCAATTTTCTCCAAATCTTCTATAAACAGCAGGCTTTGAATGATCATTGTGATTGTGTGCAGGTCGCGTGGTATGGTCTCGCGAAGAAGCTCTCGCCAACGTAGTGGCTGTGGAGTTCGTGGAGTTACCCGTATCCGACTTAGATGCCGCCATTGAGTCGGAGTTCGATCAGAAAGAAGGTAAGTTTAAATACAATTAGCAGTGTTTCAGAAACCAATGCATTTTTTTAAAATAGTAAGTGTTTGTCTGCCACCTGAGTGGTGTAAAAAACCAAGTATTAAAATTCTAGGGAACACTCGTATTTAGGTACTATAATTAATCAATAATATATCCTACTTATTTATTTAAATAATATCATAAATAAATGGCTAATTTTGAACTAACAAAAATCTAGTATTTTAGAAATCCTACCTTAATATGACATATATTAATATTTTGAAAACTTTATCTGTCTACATTTATTTATCGATTGTGACATTTTCAAGTTATTATAATGAAAACACAGTCGATTGACTAACTACATACCTAAAATTGCTTTCTGGCTGACATGACGTGGTCAATGAAAAATGACGTATTGGCGTCTAAATTTTGTTAGGATTTTCAGGTGTTGACGCTACAACAAAGTTATACCGAGCACTGTCAGTGAGCTGTCTAAAATACAATAATATAATGGACGGATTATAATTGAAAACTGTCATGGTATTCAAAGCATATAAGTTGAAATTCCCCAAGACACTCTCGTCTCACATAATAATGTAAATTCAGTAGTTCTTCTGGCAGAATATATAACCTTTTATTTATATGTATATGTTTAAACACTAAAAAAAAAAACTCACTTTCATGATGTTCTTTTAATTTGTTGCCTTATTTACAAAAACATAATATCAGATATTACATACATACTTGAATTATTTATTCATATTCCTGACTGTTTCATGCTGGTATTTATTCATATTTTCTTTCTTATTTTCTAGCTGCCAAGATGTATAGTAAGTACAGTCGAGGTTCGCTTGCACTGCTTGGGCTTCAAGTGTATTCACTAATGTATAAAATACAACATACTGTATAATATATTGTTACTTGAGTTTATCCCCACCCTGTGTGCACTGTATGGAATTTATTTATTGGAATGCTTTAACAATCAGAATAAAATAAAGTTATTATAGGCAGTGCCAGATCGATTGAGAATAAAGATCGCATAAGTAGGGATTTTTGTTTACATATTGAATAACACACTTGTACTTTTCCACTGAGTTTATTTTATTTCTAAACCTGACCGGTTTCGCCTTACGGCATTCTCAAAGGTTTACATTGATGTTTGTAATTCCAAAACACTACAATATTTGCATTTTTTCATGTGTGGGTAGTTTTAAAATTCGGTATACCAGTGTAATTTTTTCCCCAAAATATGGGAAATAATTACAAGTTTGGACTCACAATTTTTAAATGATTAATATAATATATAAAATTGCATTTGAATTATAATGTCAAGGAATAATTTTCGATCCCAGGTTTACCATGGCACACACCAATGACTTTTCGATGCTTTTCGAAGTTATGTGTGTATTTATCGCAGGTTTATAAGTGCCCGGTAAATGGCAATAGGCTCGCCACCTATTACATTGGGACCTAAACATAAACTGGCGAAATGTGGGTGCTAGCACCTCTGCCTACCCCTTCGGGGAATACAGGCGTGAGTTTATGTTATGTTATGTTATGAATAATTTTAAATGTCAAATGAAAATAATAATGTCGAATGATAATGTCAACCGGTCAGGTTTAGAAATAAAATAAACTCAGTGGAAAAGTACAAGTGTGTTATTCAATATGTGTAGCAGATTTCACCAAGCGCCATCAATCTCCGGTATAAACAGTGATTTTTGTGTTTGAACAAAATTTAATCTTCCCGCGGGTGCCACGTGGCACTGCAGTCGGTTTCGCTATGAGTGTGAAAAATGTTTACAACCCCTAAGTAACCGGTCCAAACTGGTCGAAAGGTCAACTCGGTCAACAAACTTTATTCTCAATCCATTTGGCACGAAGTATAGATAAAAAAAGTGATAGAGGTATTTACAGCTCTATACAGTTGGCCGTTTGCATGTGCTATAAACGTCTCAACGGCTACCATGATGGCGCTACCTAGAAGAGACAGATAATAATTAGTTAAACCGCAGCACTTGGATGATTAAATGCCGGCGGCAGCGCGCTAAGAAGCGCGCCTCCCCATTCCGGGGGCGAGTCGGGGACGCCGTTGTCCCCCCTCCCGCGGAGGGCCAGATCGCAAAGGATGGCCCTGGGTCAGCCGGGGTGCGAGGGATACGTCGATGACAACCTTATCTCCAGCCTAGCACCACGACCCTCAGCCGGCGTGTTGTTTTAGTCGGTTCGAGTCCGACATAAACTCCCCTTCCGCCTCCGGAGGTGTCCGAGGGTATTTTCGCACGAAAAAAAAAGGATGATTAAATGCATTGGATAAAACCTCTAATGACAGTTTAGTTCATAGTGTTGTAATGAGAAATAAATAAATACATATAAAATTATAAAACGGGCTAAATGAGAAAACACCATAATACTTTCAAATACTTAATGCTATAAAAATTCCTTCAATACTTTCAAATACTCAGTAAAAGGAATATATTTTTGGTTTTCAATATTTTTCGTGAGCCGACTTTATTTTATTCTGGTTGTTGAAAGATATTTAATATTGAATGTGAACAGGCCCGTTCTTGCATACTTTATCCTAAAGACGATATCCTTTTTAAATTGATTTCTCAATTGGATTGATCTTTCAATTTTATGCCTTTACCAACAATTTTTAATGTACCAAGTATAACGACGAATGCGCATAATTATATGGCCACGTATTATCTATATGACTGATTATTAGAATGCTAACCACACACACTCAATAATATTGACAATAAAGTACAAACCATCACAAATATTGCACACGCACACACACACACGCCCGCATGAGTACGCGAACGAGCACGCACTCACGCAAACATATACGTTCACGCACACTCCTCACTAGCACACACACTATTTAATGGTAATCAATTTTATTGTCAATATTATTGCGTAAGTGCGGTGTCCTTGAAAGCACCTAATTTTTATAATAGGTATTTTTTCTTAGTGGAATTACCCCAAGTTGCCCCATATTTTAAACGCTTGTTTATGTATTATTTCTGCTAACTCTTATCCAGGCTTTTGGAATGAATTGGCAATCTCGTAAATAAACCGACAGAACGGTGCGATTATTTGTATTTTTCATTTAACAGTTTTGTTGTATAAGTGTTCTGGTAGTGTAATAGTTTTATGTATTAGTTTAGTGATTCAACATCAATTTGGTGTTGAGATTAATTAGGAATATGTGAACTGTCAAGAATCAATCATACAAGTGTCAATAAATTAGACATAGGTGTGGGTGTCTGGTGCGACATGACATAGCTCTCGAACCTTCCGCACCCAGTCTACTCCAGTTACCTTTTTCAGGTCGTCAGTCCATTTGGATGGGGTGTCCAGCTAATTATCCTATATACCTTTCATATTACATTATAAAATTGTCACACACATTGGACAAATTGCTAATTCTTGTCGATGAAAGGACATTTTACTTAGTAACATAAGTATTAATTTGTGGGATTATTGCCAACGTAAACGGCTGCCCTTTATATGTTGCTGATACGCTTAATAGGCTATTTGACTAAGTCGTCGATTCTTCCCAATACTGCTTAATATGATAGCTTGTTCTGAAAAAATATGCCTTGCAAAATAAAATATTGCATATCTAAACTGAAACTATGACTTATCATTAGTTGCAATTCCCAAAAAAGTCAAAATATAAACAATCACATTCAATTCAAATATATAACTTTTTAGATTCCTCATTAAATTTTAAATAACTTTTATTATGAACTATATACGTGTAAACGCAACGTAGACCGAGATAAATGCGATATTCTCTTGCACTCCATACATTTGCACTACGCGCTACAGAAGCGTGACGTCACAATTTCGTACGATTTTGTATGGAGCATTTTCGGCCGGCGCGACAAATTGAATTTTTCAAAATCAAATATCTTGAAAACTATTTGTCGTACGAAAATGTTCCTTTTACAGTTCATTATATTATAAGAAAGTGGTCATTTTTCGAAAATAAATAAAAAATAGTCAAATAGCCTATTTGCGGTTTCCTTCTTTGAAATATTCAGCCTTTACCAAATGCGGTTTTATCGTATTTAAATGATATCATAGGCCACAACTAAATTCAAAACTGTAAAGCGTGGTAAGTATTTACCGGACACAAAAAAGTCGCTTAATATAATTATTTCGAACGAGTCAAATTAATATAAGATACTAGCTTTTGCCTGCAGCTGCGCCCGCGTGGATGTCGTTTCCCGGCAATTATTCGAATTTTTCTCACCTTTTAAACCTTCCCTAGACCTCCACGAACATTTCAAGACCAAGATAAGATAAATCCGTTCAGCCGTTCTCCAGTTTTAGCGAGACTAACGAACAGCAATTGATTTTTATTTAAATAAGATGATTTGCTTGACATGGTCATTAACATTAATAGTGTAACACTCACCGGGATATTTACCATGTTCATTATTTTTATTTGGTAACCGATATTTCGGCACTGTTTCATGGCGTGATCATTGAAACACATTGAAACAGCGCCGAAATATCAGTTACCAAATAAAAATAATATCCCGGTTAGTGTTACACTATTAATTCATATAAGACAAAGTATGTTTTATCTAGTATTAATAAAAATTCTATTCAACCAGGTTCAATCTGGGCAGCGTTCTCCCGCCGGCTACAGACTCAGATCCAGCAGCTGCAGACTCTGATACAGAACATCCACAGGGGCGAAGGCCTGCAGGAGGACGCCACTTCACCGCTCGTGAGGGACTACTTCGGACTGCACAAAATTATCGTGCTCGTCACTGAAGTTGGCAAGGTGGGTATCATAATTTATCGATTGAAAATGTAAATTTTGTTTATTGGGTTCAAGATGGCGGCGTATGAAAGTCAGAGAACGCAATCATGTTTTTTTGTTGTTCCATTTTTTGTTAATTCAAAATTCTAAAATCGTTTATTCTGCATAGACCATTAAATCGGAACTTACAAAACGTCAACATAAAGTTAATATTAAATACTAGTTTAGCCAATGGACCACCTGACCTGAGAAGACTCCAGCAAGAAACTCAGCGGGCATTTTTTTTCGGTCTATTTACAAACATTTACTTAGCCTAAAACTTATGGTCTTATTACCGTGGTTCCCGTTGTACAAGAATAGGACCACCCCATCTCTGCCCGTGGGAGTTATACAAGGCGACTACAGGGTAGGGCTTTTCTCCATCCGACAGTAAGCCTACATCCCGTGACAAAGAACTCATTGACGGCAATAAGCTTTAATAAAATGTGGTTGTGAATACAATATCTATAATCCATACTTCCATACTAATATTATAAATGCGAAAGTAACTCTGTCTGTTTGTCTGTCTGTCTGTCTGTCTGTCTGTCTGTCTGTCTGTCTGTCTGTCTGTCTGTCTGTCTGTCTGTCTGTCTGTCTGTCTGTATGTTACGCTTTCACGCTTAAACCACTGAACCAATTTTGGTGAAATTTTGTATAGGAGTAGATTAGACCATGAGAAAGGACATAGGCTATGTTTGGTCGCGATAACCGATATCCACGCGGGCGGAGCCGCGGGCAAAAGCTAGTAAGAGTATAAAAATGAATCGCTAAATGTGTTGGTAACTCAACAACGCCTGGACCTCTTTGGCCAATTCTTTTTTTTAAATGTTCGTTGAAGTTCAAGGTTGGTTTTTAAGGCCAGAAAAAATAATTTCCGGAGAAGCCCTAAAAACAGCCCTTTTGTCACGGAATAGGTAATCCTGTGAGCCTGGTACTTTTTGCATGGAACATACTGGGTTCACAGTCAATGAACGTATGCAGAACATTTTTCCCGGAAATAGGTTCCTATGAGTTGCGAGAATAGAATCAAGTTCCACACGGGCGAAGCCGGGGGCATCAGCTAGTAATAAAATAAAATATTTTTTACGCAGATTTTCGGTATGGACAACTTATCCGGAGCGATTCTATGGAAGCATTATGAACCAAACCTGGATACCGACGGAGTGGTTGTGTTCTCACGAAGGAGTACGAGACACCCGCCCCACGATGCTTACCTGACTGTTGTTGGGAAACATGAGGTGAGATATACCGATGGCTCAGTGGTGGATCAGATCAGACTTCAAAAAATCTTCTTAATTCAGCCAACAATCTCGGTTGGATCCAAAAATTCTTCTTTGGATCCCGATGTCCGTCTATAATTTTTTTTTTATCTTTTACGTCATCTACTATCTGACCCCTAAACCTGAGATTTGTACTTTTGTTTTATATAATGTTCTTCATCCATCCTATAGTAAATACAGCTCATTGCAAAGAGCCCGCTTGGCGGCAATAGGCTCGCCCTTCTATTAAGCGGGACCAATAGCTGAAACTGGTGAAATATAGATGTTGTATTGTATGATAGATGAGGTAGGCCCTTCGAGGATGTACAAATGTGTTTATATTTTTATACTTGTTTATTTTGGATGCTTTGTTAGTTGAATCCATACTAATATTATAAATGCGAAAGTAACTATGTCTGTCTGTCTGTATGTTACGTTTTCACGCCTAAATCACTGAACCGATTTTCATAAAATTTGGTATATGGGTAGATTAGACCATGAGAAAGGACATAGGCTATGTTTGGTTGCCCCACCCAAAAATTTGAATTAAATTTTAAACCATTTAGTATGCTTTGTAAATGCTGCTTTTACACGGTGTTAACTTTTCCAGGAAACAAGCAACGGCCTCATCATCAGCTTAAACCCTATCACGGGTTCTTTGATAGGCGAGCGTTTACTGCAGCTCGACGTACAGCTATTACAAGTGGCGTTATTGCACAAGCCGGATAATGAGAAGTTACATGCGCTTATACTGTTGGATAAGGAAGAAAATGTGCAGGTAAATATTTATATTTGCGCTTAGAAATACAACACAAGTGATTTACCGCCGTTCCCAATAACATACGGACAGTTAAAGATAGATCGTATCTACGGATAAAGTGCTCGGCGGTTTAAATTCAAAACATAGTAACTCTTATTTCACATAGTTTTCCGAAAATAAAATTATACCGCGATGCGCTTTCCCGCAAAAAATCAGTTACCATGTTTTCAATTTAAACAGCCGATACGTCAAATTTGACTGCTGCGATCTATCTTCAACTGTAAGTATGTTATTGGGAACGGCCGTTAGCTAATAGCTTTAAGTGTTAGGGGATTTGTGTTTCTAATATTCATAAAAACCCTGTTTTGCTTCCGATATATTGTGATTGACTTACTTTATATATGAACTTGAGGTTTTTTTTTTATATTTGGTCCGTCAATTGACTGCACCCTGCTAGATGGTAATAAAGCTGACGTGCAGTCCAGAAGATACAGACTACCATTCTCGATGCTATTGGACGTAGAGATTTGTCGTATTTGTACTGGTATTAAAATGAAAAAAGAATTACAATGTATCGTAACATTGTTTTAAAAAGATCTACGTAATACTTCTCATCCGAACTCCAATCCCGCTTGCCAAAGCTAATATAAAAAAAAAAGAAAAAAAAACTTACAGTATGGAGCCCAGGGCCCGCTCTCCTACTTCTTGCCAATTGGGTATTATCCTATGGTTAAAATAAATTATCTAAACGAGCTTATTAAATTAAGAATGGTAAAAGAGCGGTAACAATTGCGTCAGTTCTTATTTTATTATTATTAATCATCCAACCAACCTATAATAGTAACTGATTTGACTATTAAATTTGATGACGTCACTTAAACTTTTTTCATACAAATTACCTTATAACTTATCGTTTTGATGTTTAGTAAAATGTAAATAATTTGACTAGTCAGTAAAATATCTAATTGGATTGATTTATCTTGACTATTAATTGAGCGGCTTCGTCTGATTCTCGTTTCGCCGTCACTCCGTAGACTTTCAAGACTGGCTTGGGCCCCGAAAATCTTGGTAGGGCCCTCATTTAATGCGGAAATAATAATAAATACGGTAAAAAATATATATCTGCGGTAGCCTAGTGGTATGGGTAATGGACTGCTGAGACGAGGTCTCGGGTTCGATCCCAGGTTTACCATGGCACACACCAATGACTTTCGATGCTTTTCGAAGTTATGTGTGTATTTATCGCAGGTTTATAAGTGCCCGGTTAATGGCAATAGGCTCGCCACCTATTCCATTGGGACCTAAACATAAACCGGCGAAATGTGTGTGCTAGCACCTCTGCCTACCCCTTCGGGGAATACAGGCGTGAGTTTATGTTATGTTTATGTTAAAAATATAAATATATTTGTTACAGATTTTGCCTCAATCAGCGGCGCCGCTCGTAGAAAATATGTTTATGTACGTAGCGGAGAGGGCGACTGCCACAGTGCAGGGCTACGCGATACTGTACGATGGCAAAGTGAGTACCCATACTTAATAATAAAAATGCGAAAGTAACTGTTACGCTTTCACGCCTAAACCACTAAACTGATTTTGATGAAATTTGGAAGAGAAATGACATAGGCTATGTTTTTTTGGGATAGCCGACACCCACGCGGGCGGAGTCGCGGGCAAAAGCTAGTCCAATATATAACTATAGGACAGAAACATAGATGCTAATTCTGTATTGACAAAACTAATTAAAATACGCTAAAATTTTCTTAAATGGTATTTTACATCCAGATTCTATAGTCGTTTCGTAAAAAAGTATTTTGGACACAGTACCGACTACAAGCACTACTAAGAACAGAAAAAGATTTTCGACCTTAATAACATTTTCTTAATTACATGTCATTTCGCATAAATAGATACCGCTGATCACGAATTATACGAAAAAATACTCTGTTCTATGTGATGTTAATAAGGTCGAAAATTGCTTGCAGTAGTCGGCCGGCCGGCTTGTTAATTAATTGTGTGTTCATTTGCCTCACGACCATAGACTGTCCGGCTTTTGGCGCTGACTTACTGAACCAATTGAATTCGGATTTGGATTTGTATATTTCAATTTCGAGGTTTTCTGGGTTGCAAATTACGAATATATAATCCACCCAATCATTTTGGATCGCTTAATGTGTAATATATTCGTAATCAGGAACCCCAAAAACCCCGAAGGCGATACAAATATCGATTTTCGTGAAAATTTCGAATCCGCCATCTTGGATAGTGAAATGGATGATATATTCGTAATTGGTGACCCCTAAAACCCCGAAAACGATACCCATATCGAATTTTGTGAAAATTTCGAGTCCGCCATCTTGGATCGCTAAATGGATGATATATTCGCAATCAGCGACCCCAATCACTCTGAAAGCGATACCCAAATTGATTTTAGTGAAAATTTCGTGTCCGCCATTTTGGATCGCGAAATGGATGATATATTCGTAATCAGCGACCCCAAAAACCCCGAAAACGATACCCATATTGATGTTAGTGAAAATTTCGTGTCCGTCATCTTGGATCGCAAAATGGATGATATATTCGTAATCGGCGACCCCTAAGACCCCGAAAACGATACCCATATTGATTTTAGTGAAAATTTCGTATCCGCCATCTTGGATCGCGAATTATATAAAACAAAACAAAAACCATTTTAACAAACAAATCGAGTCATGAAAAAAATTATATAGTAAAAACGTGATTAGTGTGATTACAATTAATGAGACAGCCCTGAATCCTTAGTACCGAGTAAAATGTACGGGCGTACCGAGTAGTACCCCGTCCCCACCGCTTCCCTCCCCCCGCACGATTGCTCTGTCTAGACGGCTTCGTTGACAGACTGTATGTAGTATGAATCTTTAGACTGTGGTTGTAGCATGGTTTCCAGGCTCTGTTTTATTACTTCGTTAGATTTCACTTGAAGTGAATGACGTTAGTGATCCGAGCACGAAAAATCTATCATAACCGTAATGTAAACGTATCAAGAGAACAGAACATTGCGATTGGACGCCTGCCTACTGTGAACCTATGCGTGTAAAACTGGCCAATGGTAATGCTCTGTTTTCTCGATACGTCTTACGTTACGATGTTTTTTCGTGTTAGGTGTACTGATCTCTCTACAAGAGAGAGCCTTGTCCAGCAATCAGCAAGTGAACCAGGTGTGGTTTGTTTGGCCCGATCTTCATGGTGAAAACCTTACACACAATTCTAGAACCCAATTCTAGGTTAACTTATTTAAATGATTATATTTTTTGTGCCAGGATATGTATAACATTATTGTAACACCTTAATTTGTACTATATTCATGCAAATTAATTATTTTGAATTTCATTTGAAAGCTTCATCTGTCGGTCCGCAGGTGCATTAGCTTTCACACCCGAAAATCTTCTACATCTTAGCTTTCTACCCTTAGGGTCTGGGTCCGCTTTACCAGTCTAACTGGGGATTTGGCTAAACTTCGATATTTTCTGTGAAGCGATTACCACCTGACCTCCACAACCCAAAGGTGATATCGAAGCATTGCAGTTAGACCAGTTTTTGGACTTTTGAGGGTTCGCTACCCGTAACGACTACCATAGATGTTCGCATGACAGCCGGGACCGACGGCTTGACGTGATCTCCGAGGTACGACTATACCAATGCAAATACCCATATTCATGCTTACAAATATTCGCATTGAGCGGGGGTCGAAGCTTAGCGGTCGCGTTTACTATCGTTACACCACGGAGGCTGTTCACCCGAAAATCAATTAGCAGTATAGGAATTTTTGTTTTTTTTTACAGTCATTAATAGCTCAAAAGACGTGGCTAACCCACTTGGGTGGTGGTCCCCACTCCGGCCACCGTATCGTGGCCGTGGCGCGCAAGGCCCCCGGCGAGCGAGTGCACTCGCCCGGCCGAGTGCTGCCCGACCGCAGCGTGCTGTACAAGTACATCAACCCTAACTTGGTACTGTTTGTTACTGAAGGCCCCGATGCGTTACATAAAGGTAGGTTTGTGTAGATTGTTCTCTTAATATTTCATTATGATCTAAGATCTACCCTAGTTTCTTACTGATTCTAACTGATGCTGATTGTCCCGTCTCCAGACGTGGTGGTAGCGATGTGCCTGGACGCGGCGTCAGGCGCGCTCGTAGCGGCGCAGGCGCACAGGCGAGCGCGGGCCACGCCGCTGGCCGTGCACACCGACCACTACGTGGCCTACCTGTACTACAACGACAAGCATCGCCGGACGGAGCTGGGTGAGTCGCTAGTATATCTACAGACGTGGTGGTAGCGGCGCAGGCGCACAGGCGAGCGCGGGCCACGCCGCTGGCCGTGCACACCGACCACTACGTGGCCTACCTGTACTACAACGACAAGCATCGCCGGACGGAGCTGGGTGAGTCGCTAGTATATCTACAGACGTGGTGGTAGCGGCGCAGGCGCACAGGCGAGCGCGGGCCACGCCGCTGGCCGTGCACACCGACCACTACGTGGCCTACCTGTACTACAACGACAAGCATCGCCGGACGGAGCTGGGTGAGTCGCTAGTATATCTACAGACGTGGTGGTAGCGGCGCAGGCGCACAGGCGAGCGCGGGCCACGCCGCTGGCCGTGCACACCGACCACTACGTGGCCTACCTGTACTACAACGACAAGCATCGCCGGACGGAGCTGGGTGAGTCGCTAGTATATCTACAGACGTGGTGGTAGCGGCGCAGGCGCACAGGCGAGCGCGGGCCACGCCGCTGGCCGTGCACACCGACCACTACGTGGCCTACCTGTACTACAACGACAAGCATCGCCGGACGGAGCTGGGTGAGTCGCTAGTATATCTACAGACGTGGTGGTAGCGGCGCAGGCGCACAGGCGAGCGCGGGCCACGCCGCTGGCCGTGCACACCGACCACTACGTGGCCTACCTGTACTACAACGACAAGCATCGCCGGACGGAGCTGGGTGAGTCGCTAGTATATCTACAGACGTGGTGGTAGCGGCGCAGGCGCACAGGCGAGCGCGGGCCACGCCGCTGGCCGTGCACACCGACCACTACGTGGCCTACCTGTACTACAACGACAAGCATCGCCGGACGGAGCTGGGTGAGTCGCTAGTATATCTACAGACGTGGTGGTAGCGGCGCAGGCGCACAGGCGAGCGCGGGCCACGCCGCTGGCCGTGCACACCGACCACTACGTGGCCTACCTGTACTACAACGACAAGCATCGCCGGACGGAGCTGGGTGAGTCGCTAGTATATCTACAGACGTGGTGGTAGCGGCGCAGGCGCACAGGCGAGCGCGGGCCACGCCGCTGGCCGTGCACACCGACCACTACGTGGCCTACCTGTACTACAACGACAAGCATCGCCGGACGGAGCTGGGTGAGTCGCTAGTATATCTACAGACGTGGTGGTAGCGGCGCAGGCGCACAGGCGAGCGCGGGCCACGCCGCTGGCCGTGCACACCGACCACTACGTGGCCTACCTGTACTACAACGACAAGCATCGCCGGACGGAGCTGGGTGAGTCGCTAGTATATCTACAGACGTGGTGGTAGCGGCGCAGGCGCACAGGCGAGCGCGGGCCACGCCGCTGGCCGTGCACACCGACCACTACGTGGCCTACCTGTACTACAACGACAAGCATCGCCGGACGGAGCTGGGTGAGTCGCTAGTATATCTACAGACGTGGTGGTAGCGGCGCAGGCGCACAGGCGAGCGCGGGCCACGCCGCTGGCCGTGCACACCGACCACTACGTGGCCTACCTGTACTACAACGACAAGCATCGCCGGACGGAGCTGGGTGAGTCGCTAGTATATCTACAGACGTGGTGGTAGCGGCGCAGGCGCACAGGCGAGCGCGGGCCACGCCGCTGGCCGTGCACACCGACCACTACGTGGCCTACCTGTACTACAACGACAAGCATCGCCGGACGGAGCTGGGTGAGTCGCTAGTATATCTACAGACGTGGTGGTAGCGGCGCAGGCGCACAGGCGAGCGCGGGCCACGCCGCTGGCCGTGCACACCGACCACTACGTGGCCTACCTGTACTACAACGACAAGCATCGCCGGACGGAGCTGGGTGAGTCGCTAGTATATCTACAGACGTGGTGGTAGCGGCGCAGGCGCACAGGCGAGCGCGGGCCACGCCGCTGGCCGTGCACACCGACCACTACGTGGCCTACCTGTACTACAACGACAAGCATCGCCGGACGGAGCTGGGTGAGTCGCTAGTATATCTACAGACGTGGTGGTAGCGGCGCAGGCGCACAGGCGAGCGCGGGCCACGCCGCTGGCCGTGCACACCGACCACTACGTGGCCTACCTGTACTACAACGACAAGCATCGCCGGACGGAGCTGGGTGAGTCGCTAGTATATCTACAGACGTGGTGGTAGCGGCGCAGGCGCACAGGCGAGCGCGGGCCACGCCGCTGGCCGTGCACACCGACCACTACGTGGCCTACCTGTACTACAACGACAAGCATCGCCGGACGGAGCTGGGTGAGTCGCTAGTATATCTACAGACGTGGTGGTAGCGGCGCAGGCGCACAGGCGAGCGCGGGCCACGCCGCTGGCCGTGCACACCGACCACTACGTGGCCTACCTGTACTACAACGACAAGCATCGCCGGACGGAGCTGGGTGAGTCGCTAGTATATCTACAGACGTGGTGGTAGCGGCGCAGGCGCACAGGCGAGCGCGGGCCACGCCGCTGGCCGTGCACACCGACCACTACGTGGCCTACCTGTACTACAACGACAAGCATCGCCGGACGGAGCTGGGTGAGTCGCTAGTATATCTACAGACGTGGTGGTAGCGGCGCAGGCGCACAGGCGAGCGCGGGCCACGCCGCTGGCCGTGCACACCGACCACTACGTGGCCTACCTGTACTACAACGACAAGCATCGCCGGACGGAGCTGGGTGAGTCGCTAGTATATCTACAGACGTGGTGGTAGCGGCGCAGGCGCACAGGCGAGCGCGGGCCACGCCGCTGGCCGTGCACACCGACCACTACGTGGCCTACCTGTACTACAACGACAAGCATCGCCGGACGGAGCTGGGTGAGTCGCTAGTATATCTACAGACGTGGTGGTAGCGGCGCAGGCGCACAGGCGAGCGCGGGCCACGCCGCTGGCCGTGCACACCGACCACTACGTGGCCTACCTGTACTACAACGACAAGCATCGCCGGACGGAGCTGGGTGAGTCGCTAGTATATCTACAGACGTGGTGGTAGCGGCGCAGGCGCACAGGCGAGCGCGGGCCACGCCGCTGGCCGTGCACACCGACCACTACGTGGCCTACCTGTACTACAACGACAAGCATCGCCGGACGGAGCTGGGTGAGTCGCTAGTATATCTACAGACGTGGTGGTAGCGGCGCAGGCGCACAGGCGAGCGCGGGCCACGCCGCTGGCCGTGCACACCGACCACTACGTGGCCTACCTGTACTACAACGACAAGCATCGCCGGACGGAGCTGGGTGAGTCGCTAGTATATCTACAGACGTGGTGGTAGCGGCGCAGGCGCACAGGCGAGCGCGGGCCACGCCGCTGGCCGTGCACACCGACCACTACGTGGCCTACCTGTACTACAACGACAAGCATCGCCGGACGGAGCTGGGTGAGTCGCTAGTATATCTACAGACGTGGTGGTAGCGGCGCAGGCGCACAGGCGAGCGCGGGCCACGCCGCTGGCCGTGCACACCGACCACTACGTGGCCTACCTGTACTACAACGACAAGCATCGCCGGACGGAGCTGGGTGAGTCGCTAGTATATCTACAGACGTGGTGGTAACGGCGCAGGCGCACAGGCGAGCGCGGGCCACGCCGCTGGCCGTGCACACCGACCACTACGTGGCCTACCTGTACTACAACGACAAGCATCGCCGGACGGAGCTGGGTGAGTCGCTAGTATATCTACAGACGTGGTGGTAACGGCGCAGGCGCACAGGCGAGCGCAACAATGGAATCTAGAATGCGGATAAACATATTTGGATACTTTTTTTAAGGCCAACATCTTGGTGGCCACTATTATCTGAAGTTGTTTTAAACGTTGAGTAAAAATAGTTCGAGAACAATTCCGTGATCTTGCCACCGTGCGCTGTTTCAGTTTGTAGATACACGTCATCCGGTATGTCGCAGCTATTATATTTAGAAAACTTAATGAAGTTCCAGAAGTAGTTAGGGTTTCTCTTGATATTCTCTTTCGCATCTGTTTTAAATTTGGAATAACATTGTGCTATCATTTTGTTACAGCGATCCCTCAGCATGTTATAAGTTAATTTGTCTCGAGGATTGTTGTACTTTTTGTAGATTTTATGGAACTTTGATTTTTTCATTTAGTGCATTGAAGATATATCCATATATGGTATATACTTATAGATATATCTTCTTTAATGTATAATAGACCTATTGTTAATAATATAATCTCATTCCACAGCAACCATGGAACTCTACGAAGGCAAACAGCGTTGGCTCGCGGCGGGAGCTGCCTTCAGTTCTTTAGAATCTTCGCGAGCACCGAGCGTGTCTCGCCACGCCTACGTACTGCCTGCCACGGCCACGGCAGCAGCCACCACAACTACAGAACGGTCATTGACAGACAAGCATATACTATGTGAGTATTTACTTCATTTTAATATATTTTAGTATATCGATTGTTGCATAGACTATGTACGGCGGCGGTGTGCGTAAGTGGCCCTCCCCATTCCGGGGGTGAGTCGGGGACACCGTTGTCCCTCCTCCCGAGGAGGGCCAGACCGTTAGGGGTCCGGCCTACCACCACGACCCCGACAAGGTGGCGTGCGGTTTTTGTCGGTTCGAGTCCCGCATAGCCTCCCTTTCCAGCACCGGCGGGGGAGGTATCCGCGCGAAAAAAACGCATAGACTATGTAAAGATAACTTACTACACAAGTATACAAGCCACCTGATGGGAAACGGTAACTGTGGACTATAGACCAGTGCAACACCAGAGGTGTGTCAATCCCGAGGGAGCCTCTTAGTGGCCCTGGGTCAACCGGGGTGCAAAGAGTATCTAGTGTATCCAGTGGGTATCTCACCTCCGGTAACAAATGACCCAAAGGTTGCAGTTTTAGTTGGTTCGAGTTCGATATAACCATCTACACTGGCTGTCAGCAGTGGGGGGTAAACGAGGGAATTCCATCACTATTAAAAAAAATTGTACCGCTATTTGCTCGCCTTGCCGATACTGTAAAAACCTTTTAACACCCTTTTTGAAGAACCCCAGGTGGTAGTTACCTGAGAAACCACAGAACGGAAATCACCGAACGATTCTAGTCTACATAAATTATGATTTATAATTATCTTCTCAACCGTTTTGTGTGTATCCCCAGTGGCGTTAACATCGGGTGCCGTGGTAGAAGTCCCGTGGATATACCTTGAAGCGCGGCGGGGGGCCAACCCCGACGTGGAGGGGGGTATACTGCCCCCGCCCGCCCCCGACGTGCCGCTGCCGGCCGAAGCGCGACTGAACTACAACCGCACGGTGGCGAGGCCTGAGAGGGTGTATACTGCGCCCGCTGGACTAGAGTCTACTAGCTTGGTACTTGTTACTGGACTCGGTGAGTGATACCTTCCTTTGAAAACAGATCAGTTGGGATCGGATCTTAGTGTAACTAAGGCCCGTATTCTAGAATGAGACTTAAGGCCGGCGCCCATTATCGGCATCGGCGAGCTTCAGGATTTTTTTTGCCAAGCGTAATAGATCTTATCACTTTCAACATAAAATTGAAATTTCAATGACGATCGTCGACAGCGGTATGGTTACTAATTAAAGTTCATTCTTATTTCTATAACAATAAGACCTATTGTTACATGACAAATACAAATCCTCATGCTTGCCGATGCCGGCACTGGGCGCCGGCCCTTAGCCTGAATGAGGATTTGTCTGAGGAAAGATTGTATAGTCATATTGTCAAATCTGTCATTCTTTCTATACAATCTGTCATCAGAATAATCGCGATTCAGACTGAATGACATTTTAAAATACGGGCCTAAGAAATGGTTAATCATTATTAGGGTTCGGTATCCCAAGAGGAAAAGAACGGAACCCTCATGTGATCACTTTGTTGTCGATCTGTCTCCAACGCAATCAAAATGTATCGCGGTTTATGTAGCTTATGCCTATGTATGACCGGCTTTTTTAATAATAATAACCGCAATATAATTGCACCTCGCTTCACCAATAGCCCTCAGTTTGACGGTCTCATCAGATACTTTTTCATGCTCCATTTGAAGTAGGAAACATTGGTTTAAAAATCCAGACCTTTATGGTTTCGCAGATTTTGGTATTTTCCATATCTCACTGTCTGTATATCTAATTGCCTTACTAGTTGTTAGACTTATTCGGATTTACCAGACCTGTAATGACTTCCGTACGAAATCTGTTAAGGCCGGCGCACATTATCGGCACTGACATGGCTCAGGATTTTTATTTGTTGCCATTTTTATTCGACAAATAAACATTCTGATCCATATCGATGCCGATATAGAATCGAAAATGAAAGACTGAACTTACATATTTATTCTATCCCATAGATCTATTCTACACGCGGGTGGCGCCATCAAAGACATTCGATCTACTAAAGGATGATTTCGACTACTATTTGATCACGATAGTACTCACCGCCTTAATAGTGGCCACGTATAGCACCAAGTACTTCGCGTCGAGGAAAATGCTGAAGCTCGCGTGGAAGTGATGCTAGTAAGCTAGTTGTGAGGGAGTTTGGACTGTGTCGCGTAAGTAATAAGGTGTAGAATTAATTGATAAATGAAATAAAGAATTATCTGTCTTATCTTTTAGATTATTTTTGGTACGAAACTAATCTTGTAAAATACGCAGTATAATATACATGCGCAGTATGCAACAACGTTCTACTATCTTAAAGAAATTGTCTGTCTTATAGGATTTTAATGCTGCATTTATTTTTTATATTTGGTTCGTCGTATATTATTTTCAGCTGTTTCCAAAAAAAAAAAAATTAATTAACATTTAAGAAGTGATCGACATAATTGACTTTAATACGTAAACCTCGTAACTAAACATACACAAAAAGAGTTAGGAGGTTTTGCATGAATATAACACTCGATCAAAGCCTCCTAACTCCTATTGTGTATGATGTGTAGTTAGGAGGTTTACAGTTACTAACTAAACGCGTTGCAAATTTCATTGAATATATTCACAGCATTGGTTTTACATTCTGTAGATAGAGTAGTTACGTGATATTTCACACTTAGCACTTTTCAGGTACTACGTGTTCTTACAAAATCTATCATCTAAAAATATTACTTAAATATTTTGCAATAAGGTGCAAATTCCACTGCTATATTTCGCCTTTCACAGTCCAAGCTCCTTAATTTTAATAGACTTTTAAATAAATAAAGGTATAAATAAAATAGCTCTATGATCGTGCATAGTGTGTTCACGTTAAGTAAATGAATACATGTACCGGATGTATAATTATAAAATATAATTAATATATTGTGTGCGTGCGCTCAGTTGTGCAAACCTAAACGATAGATAGATCAATGAAATTCGAATTACCAAAATAACGATGACGTCAGAGGTTACTACAGAACAATATAGCGGCGTGGCGGAACACGACATAAAGAAAGATCGTGAGTCGAGATCATGAGGTTCGATTCCCGCTCAGTTCAAATATGTGTATGCATGAATATATCTAAAGTAAAGCCAACGAGACGAGAGAAAAAAGGTAAACAAGCGTTAGAGTTACGTTGCGATAACTAGCGATTATTTTCTCTGTCCTTGTCGCACATTTCAGATGTACGTGACAATGGCCGAGCGACAGCTGTCGTTGCGTATTTCGTAGTACAGGAAAGCTGTCAGCACAGCGGTTCTAAACTGTCAGATCCGCCATCTTATGAGCAATTTCATTCCTGTCTGGAACGCGCTTGAAGTGATACGTAATTTTTCAAATAAAAATGTTTGGAACCGCTGAAACTTTGTTTACCTTTGTTCTCTCGCTTCGTTGGCTTTACTTTATTTGCATTGGTCTGGGCGTTTCCGTGCCTCAGAGAGCACGTTAATTCGACGTTTATGTAGTCATACCAACATTTATGGCAGTCGTCATATAGGGGAAATGGGTTGATCACCCATCCGGTCGCCTTTCTTAACGGGAGATTTTTACAACTGGGCGTACAATATTCTATCTATAGAAACATGGCTGTTTTTGTATAAATTCAGTGATCAAATTTGTTCAAATAGATATGTAGTTTATGCAGTTTAATGTAAGATTTTGATTTACTGCACTTTTCTTTAATCATACCAGTTGATTGTAGATTATCATCAGATATCTATTCATTTTAAAAGTCGATAGAATTATATAGACCAGTTTTTGGTTCATAGACGTTTCTCTCTGTTTGAATTCGATTTAAAAAAAAATACCGAAAAGCAATTTGCTCTTACAGTAGACAAATGAGATATGTATGTATACACCTTTACGGACATCTTTATACTCCTATACGTATCTTTTTTGTCGACTGTACACTTGCCGTGAACTATATTTATAATTTTTAATAATAAATATGCCGTGGCGACAATAAATCGAGTCTTACCCTAAACTGTATACATATTTTACCTACTGTAAAATTTAGCTAGTGCAATTTAGATGTATTATTTATTTAAGGGTGGTTTGTATTATATCCATATTAATTATAAAAACCATTCCAACGTTCGACACGTTACATTAATATTGTTAAACGTTATAAATACACACTATCCTCTAAACGTCATCCTTTTTGACGTTTGACAATGCAATGATAGCTGTCACTGACTGACAGCTGACAGTTATCAGTATTATGTCATCTGTATAGTTTCCGTTCTACAAAAAGTCACAAATTAAAAGTTTATCTATTTTATAACCAACGGGTCTTGAATTCTGAGGTAGTGTACACTGGCTTGACATATTTCGAAACAACTTCTTTGACATACTTCCAACTTTACATCAGTGTAAAGTTATAACTTAGAAATATTATACAATTTATTAATACATACAAACAAATATACCCTAAAAGAATCTTATTACTCCTTTGCTTAATGTCTTGTCCTTTTATTATGTAATGCGTTTAAATGTTTATTTAATATCACATTTTTTAAATGTATTACTACAAAATAGGTTATTACTATCTATATTATGTAAACTATGCATGAACGCCCTTGACAGTCTAATGAAATCTAAAGCTCGGTCCACAAGACAGCTACTTTAGTCAACAGCGACATTAAAACCAGTGTCAAATGTTTAGTAGCTATTTACGACGCAGCGACTAACCGCCGTTCCTAATAACATACTGACAGTTAGAGATAGATCGCATCTACGGATAAAGTGCTCGGCTGTTTAAGTTCAAAGCATAGTAACTCCTATTTTACACCAATTACGGAAAATAAAATTATACCGCGATGCGCTTTCCGTAAAAAAATCAGTTACTATGTTTTGAATCTAAACAGCCGATACGTCAAATTTGACTGTTGCGATCTATCTTTAACTGTAAGTATGTTATTGGGAACGGCTGTAAATGTCGTGGTTAATATTCACGCCCAGATTTTGACGTCACCGGCGAGGCCATGCCATGTAGACCGAGCTTAACGTCATCTTGGATAGGATAATTCAAATTACTCCCAAGTTCATGCTTTGTGATCTTGTATTTAGTTATAAATTCACAAAACATATCGTTTCTTATCGTCAGCATAGCTACTATGACGCGTTTTGACCGCTATCTAGAGAGAGAGAGGAATGGAGCTATATACGGTGTATAGATCTATCTCGCTCTCCCTAAGGAGTTGTATTTGGTTGTTCCAAAACGAAACCGTCATTGTAAGCCTGTTCATTAAACTTCACAAATGTAAAATTGCTAGACGCATAACTATCTCCTAATTTATAATTTCATTTTAACTGGCAACACTGTGTTTTAGCATCAAATATTTAATATATATTATAATATTTTAAGGTAAGCGAGGATTTTTGTTTTAAAGTATATTTGCTCACACAGAGTTGTTAATTAGCACTTAAGGTTAATAATGTTTTACCGTATTATTATTTTTGTTTATGCTGTTACTTTTTTAATGTTGCTACCATAGACTATAGAAAGTGAATAGTGATGTGTTAAATATCGCTTTAGGTATATCGATATGTCAAGTAGTAGCTGTTGCACGCTGCTCCATCTGCGTGCATGTCGGTTATCGACGAGATAGACCAAATTTCATTAAAATTGGTTCAGTAGTTTAGGCGTGAAAGCGTAAAAGACAAAGTTATGTTCGCATTTATATTATTACTAGCTTTTGTCCGCGGCTCCGCCCTAGTGGATGTTGGTTATTGCGACCAAACAATATAGGCTATGTTTGGTCGCAATAACCAACATCCACATTTTCAAAGTTTAATCTAACTTTCATTAAAATCGGTTCAATGGTTTGGGCGTGAAAGCGTAACATACAGACAGACAGAGTTACTTTCGCATTTATAATATAAGTATGAATCTTAGATGCTAAATTAAGATGTTGTTACATACCCGCGTACGGTATATTTCCGACAACCCCAACAAAAAACTGTTTCCTTTTTAAATTATGGACTTAATTACTACGGGTAACAGAGCATGTTTTAATTAACAGACATTTTCTCCTTTTTTAAATCATCATACCAATAATATTCTATCGATAGTCTACACGCCACTACACCTTTTATAAGCTATGGTTGCAACCGTGGTTAAATTTAGAGACGGGTCTTAACCTTTCAACCACTCTTGTAGTCGTATCCTAATATATGTACCCATTGTATACATCTTAAATATTGCTTTTATAAGGATCTCAATCAGTCAACACTCACATCTCACAATACCCCAAAAAATATACTTTTTAACTGAATACTGACTGTAGTGACAGAATAGAAGTTGTATTTCAGTATTGCACCACAGTCGAAAATAAATTAGTTGTATTGATTCTAGACACCGGATACCGTTTCGGGAGGGGAAAGGGGGATAATATAAAAAAATCTTACTGAGGACCCCAAATAAACTACATGTGATAAATACTTCAAATATTTCATAGCTTTTCATGACCCTTTTGTACTTGCAGAATAAAGGTCTCGAATCTCTGTAATTACTATGACACCCTCCCTCAAGAAGCCTATCATTGGATATTCATATAATATATCTATAACAAGGTGAAATACACGAGAATGACTGATTTGAAGCTGTAATTAAATCGCAGAACAGAAAAAGTATCAAGTTCTTTTTTTCTATTACGTGTTTATAACAAATTGCAAACAGGTCTCAACAATTCGTACATATTGCGATGTTACCATTTAATTTATTATAACAATTATAAGGCGGTTAGCACACTGCTCAGCATCACACAGCATAGTGTTGGAGTGTTCTTTTTTACTATTTAATAAACTGCGTGTGAATGCGGGGCAGTGCGTCTACTGCCTTAAGGTAGGTAAGCCGTGAAGCCGTAAGGACTACCATTGAAGTATTTTGTATGTATTTTTTGCCTCTCAAAGCGAGAGAGGAGAGGGAGTTTAGTTGCTAACACCTCTATCAGGAACAGGCTGTACAATACTTTAAATGTATAGATATATTATAAAGCTGATCTGGAAGTTATTGTTCGATTCATATATCTTGGACCTAAAATGTGCACAAAATTTGCTCTATACGCGCTGTACACCTTTCTCGGATATCTTTTTAAGATAGTATGGAGTGCTAGTGCGGTGGACGAGCTATACGAGTATACAGTCGGCGTCATAAATGTCTTGACGACGAAGTCTCAAAATGAACTTAAAACTATCGTATTAAGAGCAAATCAAACAGTTTTATTGATTTATATGGTAATATTGTTTTAACTAAAAGTGTGTACCAAATTTCAGAACAATCGGTCAACTAGAAGGGGGTCAAAAAACGAAATTAAGATCTTTTTGATTACTTTGTTCGTCAACATCTTTCTGATGCTGGACTGTACTTGATCAAGTATAGATTATTACACAACAATCTGCGCGCGCCAGGGCCTTTTATATCTCGCGATTAAATATAATATTAATATAATCAATTATGAGCAGTCATTTTAGTATTTGTGATAAAATATATAAATGGTTTACGAATATTGTTATTATTACTATATATAAACACGCCACTTATAATGTAATAAGTCCACCGAGTTATAATTAGTTTACAGCTTGTAGAATATACAGTATCAAAAGTAGATGATCATATTTTGATCTTTAAAATTACTTGTGGGCACATTTTATTTGAAATTTAAACAATCATCATCTACTTTTGTCGCTGACTGTACGTGTATTATTGTTGTTGAGTGAAGTATACATGCACACATACAAACTGCATTTAGTAGCATAACTTCAATGAGTATACAAGAAATTCTCAAGCGCTTTCTACAATATTTCGATTTATTGAACAGTTGACTTGTTAGACTGAGTTTAAGATGCAATACTTAAGTGTAATTATATTATATATAAATATATATGATATGGGTATGGGTATTGATGATATAATGGGTATTTGTTTTCCGTGACCAATGTGTTTTGTAAAAAATAAAGTTGAAGTAATTACTGCCAGTTTTTGTTTCATTTTGCACGACTATATTAGGTGTAACTGTAGACTCCCGAGGAGGGCCAGGCCGTATGGGACGGCCCTGGGTCAGCCGGGGTGCGAGGGATATGTCGAAGACAACCTCACCTCCGGCCTAGCACCAAGACCCTCAGTCGGCGTGCGGTTTTAGTCGGTTCGAGTCCGACATAACCTCCCCTTCCGGCTCCGACAGGGTGGTATCCGAGGGGACTTCCGCACGAAAAAAAAGGTGATGGTAGATATAAATTGTGACTGGACACAATACATGCCTCTTAATAAGTTTGAATTAATTATTAATTCACTGAAACTGAACAGAGGTATGTAATATTAGGTCCTTGCATATGAAATAAGCGGTTTGTCGTATTCGTCAAATTATTCGAATTTCGAATATTTAACTAACACTTAAATAGTGCACGAGCAAATTGCAGTCCTGGTACGGGAGCTAGCAACGTTTTCGAGAAAGAATTTCAGGTCAGCTGATTTTGTGATATACTGTCCTTCTTGCTCTTTCGGTTAGAGTCTGGGCTATCTGGCTGCCGGGAGCGGTTGCGTTCATTACTGCGCATCCTACCTGTCCAGGTGATAATCCTGGATTTTCAAAACATTTTAAGAGGCGTAATTTTTAATTTTTTGTTTTTAAATAAGACTACCTGACATACTTTTTTTATTGCCAGACATTTCTGACATTGCTAATTATGTGCCATACGCGATTCTTTTAATTTTTTTTATAAAAAATTAAAAGTATTTTATAATGTCTGTAATTTTAACATTATGTTACTTAAGATAAGAAAAGCTTAAAATTAATTTGCCAGACATTAATTCCATTGTTAAACCTTGAATTAAAATAAAAAAGGCATGAAAACCATCCCCGGGTGTATCATATTCTGCACTCGGGGGTGGTATCCGCCATGTGTGACTATCCCTAGCATATTAAACTCTCTTACAAGGGTCTCTACGTTTTGGCACCGGCCCGACGCACGCCTTCCAAAGGACCGGGACTCCATAGTCCCGAGAGTCACGGAACAGAGAAACAAAATAATAATAATAATAGGCTGCTATCGAGTCAGGGTCGTTGCCAATTTTTATGACCACTGGTGTTACCCACCTGCTCTATAAGACAGGAAGTACCTCGAACCCCAGTAACTATAGACCGATCACGTGTTTACCATCGGTCTATAAACTTATATCTATTCTGAGAGATAAAATAACAAAGCACATCTCTACAAACACTGTTATGAGTGCCTCTCAGAATGGATGTAGGAGTGGGGCCCGTGGTACTAAGGAGCTCCTCCTCATTGATATGGCCATTAGTCAACAAGTTCGCCGTAGCCGTAAGAATCTATCGACATGCTGGATAGACTATAAGAAAGGGTTCGACTCTGTGCCCCATACATGGCTCCTGAGGGTGCTAGAGTTGTATAAAGTAGATACAACTCTGTGCATCTTCTTGGCGTCATGTATGAGGCAATGGAGAACAGTTCTTAGCTATCCAGGATATCGAGGGGTGTGCAGTAACGGCGAACCAATAAATATTGAGCGAGGCATTTTCCAAGGTGTCAGTTTGAGTCCCCTTTGATTCTGCTTAGCACTGAGTCCTCTCAGTACCTTACTGAGGAATTCAGGGCTAGGCTAGGTTACGAGGAGGAGGTCAGATAATATCAATGGTATATTTGCAATAGTTCTCTGTCTTATTCTCAGCTTATTCTGCAACTGTCTCTTTCGAACTACTAGCATCATACTGCAATACTTTTCATGCCTTTTTTATTTTAATTCAAGGTTTAACAATGGAATTAATGTCTGGCAAATTAATTTTAAGCTTTTCTTATCTTAAATAATATAATGTTAAAATTACAGACATTATAAAATACTTTTAAATTTTTATAAAAAAAATTAAAAGAATCGCTGACCTAAAATGCTCACTTTCAAAACGTTGCTAGCTCCTATACTATCCGGTGTGCTCCAACGTTTAATCAACAGCCGGACATCACAAAATCCAGATATCTCTTCGACCAATGAAATCGCTTAAAAATATCGCATTACCTAAACGTCATAATTTCATCGACCTCATTGGTAACAGAGAAATTTCATAAGCAACTTCCAAGGAGGAAAGTTTTCAGTACGTCGTAATCTTTTTACTCGAAATAAAACCAACAAGTATAATAAAACAATACTTTTATTAGGACTCTGTGGAAGTAAATATTGATTTGACATTATTCTCGTATTCTGTATTGGTGGCTAGGTAGGGCGTGCCGACGGCCGGTTCTAGCTGCAAGTCTGTCGCGGGCGGGATGAGAACCTGGTCGTTGTCGCACAACTGCCGGAGGTGATACCACGTCGCGCCGTAGTCGTATTCTAGCGTTCTTTTGAAGAATTCTATTGCTGATAACTGTAATAAAACATTTAAATGAATTTTTAAAGCACTCGATACTTAGGTGGGACTCGAACCCGCAACCTTTCCTTTCGGTAGCCCAGTTTTCAGGGCATTCTCCCTGTAAGGGAAAGGTTGCGGGTTTGAGTCCCGCCTCATTGATTAAGTTATTCCTAGCCTAATTGATTTAAAACTTGTTTTGTTTCGCTGACCGAAATTTTTTCATGTTTTTTAGTTCTATGTCGAGACAGAGCGTACGGAGAGTTTGTGTTCTAATTAGATTTCGACACTGCGGATTTATCCCTCACGAGTGTAGTGAAGAGCGGTTAGATTCTGTCCACTTCTTAATTTTCCTTCTACCAGATCACAGATTTTTTTTTTATTGCAATTTGTTATGGAGATATTCAACAACATTTAGGCCCGTATTCTAGAATTGATTGGTAGTTTGACATTATGGCCAGGCTGAGTGTCCTTTTAGAATACGGCCCTTAAAGTGGTGATTGATGTTATAAGAGGTACAGGTCCATTGACATGTCCTCTTAAATAATATCAGTGACTAAAGTTACGCTTATTGTCATGACATTAGGATCTAGTTGAACATTATTTGGCCGGCGCACATTATCGGCATCCGGGCCACTTCCTAGATCTGTATGTACTACGTCGTACCTGCAAGGGTTTGGGTTGCTTGTTGCTGAGGTAAGGCGTGGCTGCCTCTAGGGCTGCCTCGAGTGGTGCGTCGGCGAGGCGCAGGCGCCGCACGAGGCGGGCCAGTGCGCCCAGTGCTGACAGTTGCGCGC
The DNA here is from genome assembly GCA_914829495.1 of Eilema sororculum. NCBI lineage: Eukaryota > Metazoa > Arthropoda > Insecta > Lepidoptera > Erebidae > Eilema > Eilema sororculum. Next base: position 3,990,493 of record OU618545.1, on the reverse strand, counting down.
TGTAGGCGGCGCTAGCGCGGTAGGCCGAGCCCACGTCCTTGAGGCGACTGTCCGAGGAGCTCTTGAGGAGGAACTTGTATATGTTGGGCAGGACGTCCCTTTGGAGTGAAAAATATAATACACTAGCTGTTGCGCGCGGCTCCACCCACGTGGTCACTTGTCGCTAAATTAAGATGTAAGCTATCCCATCTTTCAAGTTGGATCAAACTTAGTTTAAGAGTCCATCGTGGACAAACCCTCGATCTTTCCCTTACAGGAGGAATGTCCGTCGCCTTAAAGACGTATGTATAAAAATAGAAGTGAAATTTGAATCACATCGGGCGTGTCTCGGTAACCGAGCCGAGTTGGTCAAGGCATTCCCTCTGTAAAGGAAAGATCGTGTGTTTAGTCTAAGTGTATAGGTAACACAGATGTAGCACTTATAGATTTGTGGTAAGATCCCTTAAACTTCTTTTTACTACGCACTTCATTATATGATGTAATATATATGCCCTACGTGTAATAGAGGAATTGAGGCTTGAAAAACTGTACATAAAACGAACGCCGATAGCCGATAGTACAGGCATCAACTTAAAAATCTTGACGACGAAGTCTCAAAATGATCTTAAAACTCTTGTATTAAGTGCAAATCAAACTATTTTATTGATTTAAATTGTATTATTTTTCAAACTAAAGTTGTGTACCATATCAAAACAATCAGTCAACTGGCAGGGAATAAAAAAACTACATCATTTTGAGTACTTTGAACATCTTTCTGATGCTGACTACACTGCCTAGGAAGGTATGTAGAAAGGTAGCTGCGAGTTACAAGACCGAGTTTCTTAGTTCGCATCCACTTGTGTTAGCTCTGTGAGTCTAATGATTTACTGCGTATTGAACAGACACTCGCCTCCAAACCTACACATAGTTCGACTATAGCTCCTCGGACCAAAAATCATAGTTCACAAAATGTGGATGTTAATACACTGCTGCCTACCCCTTTGGGAATTTCAATTACTTATATGTATGTATGTAAAATAGCATTAACAATAATCACAACTCACTTGACTGCCCGACTCCTAATAAACTCCTTCGACAACTCCGCCATAGTGACTAACAATTCGAATGCTCTTCTAACTACAGCGGGTTCCGCATCAAACTTGCTGACTAACGGGTCCCATGTGAGGTGCACCAGCGGCAGTAACTCGTTCTCGTGCTGTCTAAGTATCGGTAGGCCGGTGTTCAGTATCTGTAGCGACAGTAGGCAGTTCTCTCTGTTCGATGAAGCGATGTAGTTCAGACATCGTTTGAGGATTGTTACTGTGACGGTTATGTACTGCGGTGCTGGGGGGGTTGTATCTGAAAGAGATACCAAATCACTTGTAATTAAAGTAATTTTATTGTAAGTAGCATGTTGGGTGGGATTCCAAAAAAAAATATATAACGCGTGTGTTAGATTTATGTTAAAATTTGAGTTTTCTTGTCAGTTCTTTCCTGTCTACAACAGCTTTTGGAACTGACGTAGTATAACAGAATAAAAGAGTTATAAAACAGAGTTATACTGTGGTTCGAAAAACATCGTACTGTAGTTGTTAAATTTGGATTTCCTTAATTCAAATACATGATTACAATCACGTTTATGGGTATATATAGTAATGTTTACACGATTTTAGTCTCTCAGTCAGTAAAATGTCAAGTGCCACTGTCACTGATACAATAGTTGGACAATCAATAGACTTAGAAATTTTAATCATTCTTTATTTTATTATCACACTACCTTTTGCCAGCGGCTCCGCCCGCGTGTATGTCAGTTATCGCGACCAAACACAGGCTTTTTTTAATAAGAATATTACCAATTGAAATTACTAATATCCCGCCAACCCCTCCAACTAAGCTAAATTGCTTGTGCTAGGAGTGGGCTCACGTTGGTAGTGTAATGGCCAGGATCGAACTCGGGACCTCTCGATCGTAAGGCCGACTCCTTAAACACTAAGCTACCAACGCTTTAACGTGGTTTAGGCGTGAAAGCGTATCATACAGACAGAGAGACAGACAGACAGACAGAGTTACTTTCGCATTTACAATATTAAAATGGATCACTATTTATTTGAGATAAAAACCTGTTACACTGGAAATGTTGTTTTACTGACTGAAATTAATAATTATAGTTTAAACTTTATTACACAAACATATGTTATCAAAATCGCACAAAACTTGCATCACCTGACGAGCGGATCCGCTCTTAGGCACGTTAGCGTACATAAGTTCGGCGAATGAATCAGCTCTTAGGCACCTGAGAGGTTAAATGTACTGGACCCTTTTTTTTTAAATTGTTCAATACAAAACAAACAAAAATAAGCCACTTACCCAAAACTCTTTCCTCATATTGAAATATATCTTCTTCCTTTCTCTTCTGATCTTCTCTGTACAACTCCTCTGCACTCTTGTCGGTCTCGCACTCTCTTTCTATCTCATTCATGATCCTTTTCTCCTCCTTCATGTACTCTATATATTTCCTAGTGTCTTCGTAAACGTCTAAATAGTCCTCGTCTTGGCACTCACTCGGCACACGCTGCGTTATCATATACCACTTTCGTATGCACTCGACGAAGGTTAAAAAAACTTGTAAGTACGCGTATAAATCTTTTTCATAATATTTATCACAACTTTGGACTAGAACCTGAAAAGAAATCAATATTAATACATATTTTTAACCTGTTACCTATCTTACCTAAAAGAAAGAAGAATGAGAATTAGGATTAGATTAGCATTTTCTTTATAGTACAGAATATTAGAACCAAAATTACTAATATTTCTTCTAACCCCTCCAACCAAGTTACGAGTAAATTGCTTGTGCTAAGAGTGGGTTACGTCGTTAGTGTAATGGCCAGGATTCGAACCCGGGACCTCTTGATCGTAAGGCTGAATCCTTAACCACTAAGCTACCTTAGGCTACCTTTGGCTTTGTCAGCTTGATATCTTCACAGAGCAGTTAAAACCGAAACTACAGCTTTAATATTTTACTAACACAAACAGTTTTAACTACTCTTTAAAGGTATCAAACTGTCAGTTTGATGTGTGAATGAGATAACACTGCAAAACCGAAGTAAGACGATATTAGCCGGACTCTTTTGTAGCAGTATTGGCATTAATAGCCACAAACTTAAATAGTAAACATACTCACATCTTGAACAATTCCATATAGATAATTTAATATATTAGAGTCACTGTACTCCATAACTACTGATAATATTTGTAAAGCTGATTGACAATTCCAAGCCTGAAACAAGAAACGTTTACATTATTCATAGTCTAAGATCCTGCTGCAGGATTGGTGCGCTCATCGACTTTTTGTTTAAAACCAAATTTTTATGTTTATTTATAACTAGCTGTCTCGGCGAACTTCGTACCGCCATATTTTCCACCCGCGTGCAATTCCGTTCCCATTCCTGTTCCCGTGCCCATTCCCATTACTATTCCCATTCCTATTCCTATTCCCATTCCCATTCCCATTCCCATTCCCATTCCCATTCCCATTCCCATTCCTACTACTACCTACTACTACTAAATACTAATTCCGTAACGTAAACATAAACTTCTCTCACATAATAGAAAAAGTTTGTATGAGAAAAAGAAAAGTTACTTTCTGAAATTTTCTGTACAACTGTTTTATTATTTTTTGTCGTAAGAACCTTCTCCCGATAATAACAAACACAACAAAAAAAGAATTAGTGAAATCGGTCCAGCCGTTGGTGAGTTATGCGCTTACCAACACATTTTGCGATTCATTTTTATATTATAGATTAGGAGAATATATATTTACTAGGGTGCCTATCAAAATTTGGCCGCCATTATTCTTAATTAAATTATTTTTAATTGATTTTTGGTAAAAAATTTCGTTTATTTATTTTTTAAATAAAATAACGTCTACATCACGGTAATTAATATAAAGATTCTAAAAAATCACGGTTGCCGTTGCGCACCTGGCCGCACCTCTTTGCAGCCAGGTGTAAACAGGTATGATTTCGATTAATTTATACGTTTATAACCTATATTTATTAATTATATGTCAAATTGAAGCTAATTTTTTTCTATTAATTATCATATATAGTTGCTTAATTAAATCTGACCGCAAATAAGGGTTACTGGCTATTAAAGGTTACTGGTTGAACAAAAATTGTTGCAGACAATCTTTGTTAATTCGATGTGGTTAAATGCCACTGAACCAGACTGCATCAAATTCAGCCCAGAAAATAATGGCTGGCTGGTACTAGATGGTTTTTTAAAACCAACATGGTTCCTGGGAGACTCAACTCCAACGCAAGTTAATAGTGTGCTATGTGAATCCACGAACAAGCCTTCCGATAATGACGACTATTCTGATATTTGTAGCGATGAAAGTGATAGCTCCGATGATAGTACAACTGAAAGCTCCGATGATTCAGATTTTTAAATAAGAGTTACGGAAATATAAGAATTATAAGATTGAAAATAAATAAATAAATAAATAAAAATAAATAAAATGAGATAATTTTTTTAATTTTTTAATTTGCTTAAATGTTTAATTAATATGTAACAGACAATTAAATTCTTGAATAAAATCTAAAGAAATTTTCAAATAATACTTTCGCAATAAAATTTTCTTTTACTTAAGTCACCTTGGTTTTATTTTTTTATTTTTTAATCAATATTAAATATCGACGTTCTAATTAGCAAATTGTCTAACTCCATTTTAGAGAATCTTTTATTTGTACGAAGAAAACAATTACTTCAAAATTTATTATCATTTTAAAAAATCATTTAATAGAGATATAATATTTAAGTTTGAATCATTCAAATAATTTGTAATTGGATTATTGCTATTGCTTCATCAAAATGTTAAAAAAATCACCCTCTAAAAAATGAAGAGTTAAGCAAATTGCTAATTAGACCGTCGATATATCAAATGAATATTAATTTTTTTTTGCAATTTTTAAATTTGTCATTTAAAAAAATTACATATTTTTTGGAGTATTTATTATGAGTCGTCTCTATTACTCCTCGGTGGTTGAGAACACTAACATTCGACGCATGCGCAATGGCTTAAAAGCGTCGCACAGCCGGCAATCGCTGTCCTCGTTTGATAAATGATGTTACACGCTAACTCTCTTTCACTCTACCTTAAATATTTATTATCTTTAATAGCCAGTAACCCTTATTTGCGGCCAGATTTAATTAAAATAGCTTCAATTTGACATATAATTAATAAATATAGGTTATAAACGTATAAATTTATCGAAATCATACCTGTTTACACCTGGCTGCAAAGAGGTGCGGCCAGGTGCGCAACGGCAACCGTGATTTTTTAGAATCTTTATAATTAATATAAAGATTCTAAAAAATCACGGTTGCCGTGCCGATGCCGTTACCGTGATGTAGACGTTATTTTATTTAAAAAATAAATAAACGATTTTTTTTACCAAAAATCTATTAAAAATAATTTAATTAAAAATAATGGCGGCCAAATTTTGATAGGCACCCTAGTAAATATATATTCTCTTAATTTAAAACAAACATAAAAATTTGGTTTTAAACAAAAAGTCGATGAGCACACCAATCCTGCAGCGGGATCTCGTACTATCATATTGAACCCTTATTATGCTTGACCAGGCGTAACGTAACTGCGCGTGCTCGTTTAAGCCGACATATTAAAGTTAGTTTCGTTTTAGGTAAGTTTTATCTTTTAAGTTAGCCAACAGAAATTTCGTGTCTATTCACGTTACACCCGCGTTTGACACTCATTATCAAGTATAATAATGCGCCTGTCATAAAAACCACCATGACGATCCATAGTCTGTCTGTAGTCCTTGAGTGGAGACCACGAGAAGGCAAATGGAAGGTGGTACACTCCCTAGCTAGGTGGACTGACGACCTGAAAAAGGTGGCTGGGATAGACTGGATGCACAAGGCGGAGAAGCAATAGCGCACATTGGGAGGGGCCTATGTCGAACATTGGACTGCAATAAACTAAATTTAAAATCCTATCCTACGATATTATGAAAGTTTTTTTTTTCCACAACATTCAACACAACGCTATCTAGATCCATGGTAAGCTTAATTAGCTTGTGTTATGGAATCTAGAATGCGGATAAACATACTTAGATAGTTTTTTTATAAATACATACATATTATACATAGAAACACCCAGACCAATGCAAATAGCCATATTCATGCATACAAGTATTTGCACAGAGCGGGGATCGAACCCGCGCCTCCTGCATGGCAGTCGCGTGCACTACCACCACGCCACAGAGCAGAGGCTGTCAGTTTGTGAAGATTTTACAGGATGTTTGTTATTCAATCATGCCTTATGGCTGAACGAATAGTGCAATGTTTGACTTAGACTGTGACTTCTCTTCATACGTTTACCTTTTTGAGTCGCACGGTGACCTGGTAGGTAAAGTAGTCGGCGTTGGCCCCGATGAGCTCGCGCACGCAGGCGTGGCCGAGTGCTCGCGCGATGTCGTTGATGGCCTTCAGCCCCGCCAGGTGCAGCATCTCGTACTTACTACCTGCGGGACACACGGAACACAGTCAAAGTCAAAAATATCTTGACCACAAAGTCTCAAAATCATCTCACACTCATCACAAAATAGTAGGTCCGTTTTCAACTGGTCAATGAATAAAATACCTACTATTCATGAAGAATTGATGACTGTATATTCAAATGTATCTTCATAGGCATGGTCGCCAGCGGGAGCAAGTGGGACTGCGCCGCCTCTTTCTGCGAGCAGGTCATGCTCGTGAAAGAGGCGGCGGGGCGGGAGCGGGAGAGAACTCTCCCACCCGAGTTCCGCAGTCGGCGGCTTGGGCGCCGCCGACGTGTCTTCGCCGAAGACCATCGGCCTCCATGACCGGGGGCCTGAGGACGGTGAGTTGGCTGCTCACCGTCTCTACAGAAGCAGGCCCATGACGGCAGCGTGACGTGAGGGATTCACGCACGCCCCCCCCCCCCCTAAGAAGCGGCATAACACCCGAAAACCCCCCATAGACGCGGGATAACACCCCAACCACCCCCAAGGCGAGGCCGCAATTGTAGCCGTAGGTCTGATGGGAGTCCTGGGACATCCTTCCGAAGGCTTACCCGGGGCTCCCATCCATAGGCTTCTGGGCGTTACCGTGGGGGTTTTTAGTCGGTAGGAGTCCGGCATAACATCCATGAAGGATTTTCCCCCACGGTTAAAAAAAAATGTATCTTCATAGAGTCTGGCCAACAAAAACTGGCGCAAAAAAGCAGCGCCAATTTTGTAAATCAGTCTCTCCAAGTACCCTACACTCATCACAATCTAAAAGGCCCGTTTTGACAGATGTATTTTTCTAATCTATGGGTAACGCCCATGAAGTTCTATATTTTTAGCGATCAAAATGTTCTGAAGTTAATCAAATTTTTCATTGACAGATACCACCACAGTGCTGAGTATAACGATTATTTCAAATATTCCACAGACTATTAATAATCGATTCTTTCTGCATCGTTGATTTTTTTGAAACATCAATTATCCTAGCCAGGAATCAACTCTATTGATTTTTAAAAATGCAGTTAATACACATACACTATATTGTACACCATTCGATAGTATCGCTAAAAAGGAAGATTCCTCTAATAACGTACGTACGACAAACTTGAGGAAATTTCTTATTGTTAACAAAATATGTAACTTGGCTTTGAATACCAACAAACTAGCGCTGTTGTAATGATAATAAAAATGATCTTCATCAACACTTCGTTTTCTGCGAGTGAACTTGGCATACAACATACAAGTAAGGTACACAAATAAAATTTATATGATCTTACCGACTCTCTCAAGCACCAAACACAGCGTCTTCAACAAGTAGGGTTGATATTTGTCCTGCAGCCTGCTCGCCATGATGCCCAGCCCCTCCGTGAGCAAGCAGGACAGCAACATGTTCCGCTGTGCGTCGCCCAACGTCGCACACGTGTTGGGGGCCACGGGCGGCGGCACGCGGGGGGACGAGTAACTGATATCTGTGTAGCGGGTCTCCACCGCGCCTTCGTATAGATCTGGAAAAAAAATCGTTTTACTATCAACTAAGAAATGAGAAATTCAATTCATCTGAGTCGCGAGTAACCGCTATACTCGTGCCTTTTTTTTTCGTGCCGAAATCCGCACGGATGCCTCCCCCGCCGGAGCTGGAAGGGGAAGGTATGTTGAACTCGAACCGACTAAAACCGCACACCGACTGAGGGTCGTGGTGCTGGCCAGAGGTGAGGTTGTCTTCTACATATCCCTCGCACCCCGGCTAAGCCAGGGCCATCCGTTACGGTCAGGCCCTCCTAGGGAGGGCTATACCTTGTGCCAAATGGATTGAGAATAAAGTTCGTTGACCTTGCGACTACTTTGGACCGGTTACTTAGGGGTTGTAAATATTTTTCACACTGTAGCGAAACCAATTGCAACGCCACGTGGCGCCCGCGTGAAACTTTATTTTTGTTACACAAAAATCACTACTTATAACCAGGTGTAAGGGGAACGCTCCTGAAGCCGAAAACCCCTAGTAATACTCCAGGTACATAACACATTGGCATAAAAAAGTCGATTTGGACAAAAAATGTTCTTTTTCGAATTGTTTTTGACTTTTTTTCTTTTTGTCTTTTGCATTAATTACTCTCCATCGTGTTAGTAAAGCTAAATGAAAACGTAATTGCATAACAAAACGCCACTACAAAACACGCACTTGGCGTTGCGGGCCCAAGAGTGTACACATCCATACTAATATTATAAATGCGAAAGTAACTCTGTCTGTCTGTCTGTATGTTACGCTTTCACGCCTAAACTACTAAACCGATTTTGATGAAATTTGGTATAGGCGTGAGAACATGAGAAAGGGCATAGGCTATGTTTGGTCGCGATAACCGACATCCACGCGGGCGGAGCCGCGGGCAAAAGCTAGTATACTATACATAAGAGTGTACTGTATGTGTGTGCCTCACCTGGTACACTCTCCCGGTGCCACGAGCGCGGGTTGTACACACTCTCGTCCAAAGTGTCTCGCTCCGTGAGCGGCGGCTCAGCGCTGCACACCTCTAGCGGTAAGTACCACACGTCCTCCTCTATGTACGCGTTCAGAATACGCCTGATTAGGTTCTCTGATGAATTCGGGGCTGGAACAATTAATATAAAGGATAGAACCGGAGTTTCTGGAAAAAATCATAGTTGCTGTATGGTTCCCGGTAGACTAAAATAGGACCCCCCAAGCTCTTTCTGTGGGTGTAGCAAAAGGTGACTAAGGAATAGGGCTGTTCTTTTTTTTTTTTTTTTTTCCGTGCGGAAATCCCCTCGGATACCCCCCTGCCGGAGCCGGAAGGGGAGGTTATGTCGGACTCGAACCGACTAAAACCGCACGCCGACTGTGGGTCTTGGTGCTAGGCCGGAGGTGAGGTTGTCAAAGACATATCCCTCGCACCCCGGCTGACCCAGGGCCATCCCTTACGGTCTGGCCCTCCTCAGGAGGGGGGACAACGGTGTCCCCAACTCACCCCCGGATTGGGGAGGCGCGCTGTTCAGCGCGCCGCCGCCGTGGCCTGCTTCTGCTGGGGTGACAGGCGGCTCCACCCGTCACCCCCAGGCCCGCGCTCATGGGGGACGGAGGTCAGTCAGTGCCCTCCGACGGGCTGTTCTCCATCCGACAGTAATCATACAGCTCAAGACATAGGGACCGCTAGACGGTAGTAGGCCCGCTCCGTATTAAGAGGGACCGAAAACCATTTTTGGGGAACATATCTCTCGCACCCCGGCAGACCCAGGACCATCCCTTTCGAGATAGCCCCCTTCGGGTTGTGAGGATCGTAGTGTCCCCATCTAGCCCCGAAACACCCGTGTCCGGTAATCACCTGCGTCAGCCGGTATGAGGGGCTATCGTGTGGCTTCTCTAGCCAGTCCCCCATGATGGAGTTACAGGCGTGAGGAAACACTCACGCCTGTAATATTTTTGCGTATTAACATTCACATTTCACCAAATGATATTTGGTCCTACGTAATAAGGGCGAGCCTATTGCCGTTAAGGGAGCATTTTCTCGGGTCTCTCTCGCGATGTGTCCACTTGCAAGTATTTTCCGCAATTTCTTGCAGAAGAGTGTTCCCACAAACTGCAATTACTTTATATGCAAGTTTCAAACTACTTGGCGCGGTGGCGGAGATTGCACCACGGGAAGAGGTCACTATAACATCACATAACACGTCCACGGCCTGGACGTGTTTTGTGATGTTATAGTGTACACATCCAGTTCAAGATGTACACGAACTCGGCGTCCCGGGTGAGGCGGAGCAGCTCGAGCAGCTGGTCCAGCAGCAGGTCGGCGCACTCGGCCGCGCACAGTTATATGTGATGTTATAGTGACCTGTACACATCCAGTTCATGATGTACACGAACTCGGCGTCCCGGGTGAGGCGGAACAGCTCGAGCAGCTGGTCCAGCAGCAGGTCGGCGCACTCGGCCGCGCACAGTTATATGTGATGTTATAGTGACCTGTACACATCCAGTTCATGATGTACACGAACTCGGCGTCCCGGGTGAGGCGGAACAGCTCGAGCAGCTGGTCCAGCAGCAGGTCGGCGCACTCGGCCGCGCACAGTTATATGTGATGTTATAGTGACCTGTACACATCCAGTTCATGATGTACACGAACTCGGCGTCCCGGGTGAGGCGGAACAGCTCGAGCAGCTGGTCCAGCAGCAGGTCGGCGCACTCGGCCGCGCACAGTTATATGTGATGTTATAGTGACCTGTACACATCCAGTTCATGATGTACACGAACTCGGCGTCCCGGGTGAGGCGGAACAGCTCGAGCAGCTGGTCCAGCAGCAGGTCGGCGCACTCGGCCGCGCACAGTTATATGTGATGTTATAGTGACCTGTACACATCCAGTTCATGATGTACACGAACTCGGCGTCCCGGGTGAGGCGGAACAGCTCGAGCAGCTGGTCCAGCAGCAGGTCGGCGCACTCGGCCGCGCACAGTTATATGTGATGTTATAGTGACCTGTACACATCCAGTTCATGATGTACACGAACTCGGCGTCCCGGGTGAGGCGGAACAGCTCGAGCAGCTGGTCCAGCAGCAGGTCGGCGCACTCGGCCGCGCACAGTTATATGTGATGTTATAGTGACCTGTACACATCCAGTTCATGATGTACACGAACTCGGCGTCCCGGGTGAGGCGGAACAGCTCGAGCAGCTGGTCCAGCAGCAGGTCGGCGCACTCGGCCGCGCACAGTTATATGTGATGTTATAGTGACCTGTACACATCCAGTTCATGATGTACACGAACTCGGCGTCCCGGGTGAGGCGGAACAGCTCGAGCAGCTGGTCCAGCAGCAGGTCGGCGCACTCGGCCGCGCATAGTTATATGTGATGTTATAGTGACCTGTACACATCCAGTTCATGATGTACACGAACTCGGCGTCCCGGGTGAGGCGGAACAGCTCGAGCAGCTGGTCCAGCAGCAGGTCGGCGCACTCGGCCGCGCACAGTTATATGTGATGTTATAGTGACCTGTACACATCCAGTTCATGATGTACACGAACTCGGCGTCCCGGGTGAGGCGGAACAGCTCGAGCAGCTGGTCCAGCAGCAGGTCGGCGCACTCGGCCGCGCACAGTTATATGTGATGTTATAGTGACCTGTACACATCCAGTTCATGATGTACACGAACTCGGCGTCCCGGGTGAGGTGGAACAGCTCGAGCAGCTGGTCCAGCAGCAGGTCGGCGAACTCGGCCGCGCACAGTTATATGTGATGTTATAGTGACCTGTACACATCCAGTTCATGATGTACACGAACTCGGCGTCCCGGGTGAGGCGGAACAGCTCGAGCAGCTGGTGCAGCAGCAGGTCGGCGCACTCGGCCGCGCACAGTTATATGTGATGTTATAGTGACCTGTACACATCCAGTTCATGATGTACACGAACTCGGCGTCCCGGGTGAGGCGGAACAGCTCGAGCAGCTGGTCCAGCAGCAGGTCGGTGCACTCGGCCGCGCACAGTTATATGTGATGTTATAGTGACCTGTACACATCCAGTTCATGATGTACACGAACTCGGCGTCCCGGGTGAGGTGGAACAGCTCGAGCAGCTGGTCCAGCAGCAGGTCGGCGAACTCGGCCGCGCACAGTTATATGTGATGTTATAGTGACCTGTACACATCCAGTTCATGATGTACACGAACTCGGCGTCCCGGGTGAGGCGGAACAGCTCGAGCAGCTGGTGCAGCAGCAGGTCGGCGCACTCGGCCGCGCACAGTTATATGTGATGTTATAGTGACCTGTACACATCCAGTTCATGATGTACACGAACTCGGCGTCCCGGGTGAGGCGGAACAGCTCGAGCAGCTGGTCCAGCAGCAGGTCGGCGCACTCGGCCGCGCACAGTTATATGTGATGTTATAGTGACCTGTGCACATCCAGTTCATGATGTACACGAACTCGGCGTCCCGGGTGAGGCGGAACAGCTCGAGCAGCTGGTCCAGCAGCAGGTCGGCGCACTCGGCCGCGCACAGTTATATGTGATGTTATAGTGACCTGTGCACATCCAGTTCATGATGTACACGAACTCGGCGTCCCGGGTGAGGCGGAACAGCTCGAGCAGCTGGTCCAGCAGCAGGTCGGCGCACTCGGCCGCGCACAGTTATATGTGATGTTATAGTGACCTGTACACATCCAGTTCATGATGTACACGAACTCGGCGTCCCGGGTGAGGCGGAACAGCTCGAGCAGCTGGTCCAGCAGCAGGTCGGCGCACTCGGCCGCGCACAGTTATATGTGATGTTATAGTGACCTGTACACATCCAGTTCATGATGTACACGAACTCGGCGTCCCGGGTGAGGCGGAACAGCTCGAGCAGCTGGTCCAGCAGCAGGTCGGCGCACTCGGCCGCGCACAGTTATATGTGATGTTATAGTGACCTGTACACATCCAGTTCATGATGTACACGAACTCGGCGTCCCGGGTGAGGCGGAACAGCTCGAGCAGCTGGTCCAGCAGCAGGTCGGCGCACTCGGCCGCACCCAGCAGGCGGCACACCTCCGTGAAACGCCGCGCGCATAGCTCACTGTCCAGGTGGCGGAGTTTGCACCACGGGGAGTCCGGCGGCGGAGGGGATGTTATATCTGTTGATAGTGTATCGTATAAATACTATAGTAGCTGTTGTCCACAACTTCAAGAGGAGCGTTAAGTACTGAAATGTCGTTTCTGTTTGTTGTTTTTATATTTTATTTCCGTTAGAATCTTCTACAAATTGTTAGAATGCTGTTGCCGTAGCTCTACCCGCGTGGATCACTGTTATCGCGACCAAACATAGCTTGTCCTTTATCCATACTAAGATTTATAAATACAAAAGCAACTTTGACTGTCTGTGTGTTACGCTTTCACGTCCAAACCACGGAACCGATTATGATATAATTTGATATAGAGTAAATCAGACCTAGACAACATAAGGTATGTTGGGTCGCGATAACCGACATTCACGCGGGTGCAGTCACGAGTAAAAGCTAGACAAAAAAAATTAGTCAATGTATTTATTTCCAGGTTAAATTATTACCTCTGACGGCGTGTTGCGTGAGCAGGGTGAGTTGCGGATGCGTTGCGCACGCGAGCGCGAGGGACGTGCACACGGCGTGCGCGCGCGCCGACACCGACAGCGCGTACGTGAGGCGCTGCGGCCGCGCGCCGCCGCCGCCCGACAGCACTTGGACGTAGCCGTGCAGCTGGTCCAGTGCTGACAGCTTGCGGCCCGAGTCTGCAGCAGGGGGTGGTATTCATGATGCTTAGAAGTAGAAAGATCCTGATGGCTACAATTTGCCTTCGCAGGCAGCTCCCCCGGCCAGATATAGGGATATTGATAGGGACACTGCTGCACATACCTTGATACATGTTTGTTTTGTTCTTGGTGATGTCACTGGAGATCAACCAATGACAATGCACAGCTAGACAGGGGAGACAAAATCCCTAAAGTTTCTCAATAATTTTATTGAGTTAATTTTACAGCATTACATATGCTAACTGTATAAATCGAATATATAAGGTGATTTTATAGTCGTTTCGGAAAAAAGAATTTGGACACACTTTCGATAGAAAAATCATCTGGAAGTATTAATTTGGTGAAAGAAAAAAAATAATTTTTCAACCCCCATACATTTTTCCTTTCACCTGAACCTTCACATAGGTTATCAAAAAAAAAAAAAGTTGGCCAAGTGTGAAGTAACAGTAGACCCCATCCACCGATATTCTCCTTAAGCCGCCTCTCAAAACCAGCTCTGGCCATCTGCACTACAATACGGTCCAGCATTACGCTGAGAGGCGACCTGTTTGTCTGCATGGCTGTGATATTAGTTCTCTCTTCTTTCTTTCTTTCGGTCGTTCTTTTCTTTTCTAACTCCCCTCCCTACAAGAAACTGGTTGCAGGTTCAAGTCCCGTTTTGAATCTTTACTTTTTCCGAACGACATCTTATCTTACCCGGTACACCGTCGTTTAAATGTCATCACATCAACGAAATGTGGGTGCTAGCACCTCTGCCTACCCCTTCGGGGAATATAGGCGTGAGTTTATGTTATGTTATGTTATAAAATGACACAAGTCCGACTCGCCGCAAAAAAGGACTCGAGCGCAAAAAGAGACTTGAGTTTGGGTCAGGGACCAGTCAAAAGAGTCAGGGGTTTTTTATAAAATTATGTACAAAAACTCTTTTGTCACCAACTGTACTCTTATTTTACAATTCCATATAACACCAACTTACCAATATTATTCATTACCCTCGGCAGGCTAGTTAACGCGGCGAAAAAGTTTTCGCACAGACCGTCTAGCGTCTTATTTCGGGTATCGTCCGAAGTATTTTCGAAGTAAGTGTTGATGGCGTTCGTGCAATACTCCGAAACTTCGGGATATTCGTCTTTGGTCAGCGTGATAAGTGTGTCTAGGGCTAACGGTACTGATGTTATCATAGCTCTGGGAACAAGTAAATATTATTTCATTAATAATGTGTTTTTTTATTATTATTAAATTAAAAAAAAAAACAAGAAAAATATTAAAAACAAACAAGTACAATTCCTAGGGGCTATAACGTTATATTTTTTTAATGTCTTCAGGGGTAGTTCAAACAGAAAATTCAATAGTAACAATTAATTACTGAAAAACCAATATAATTGATTATCGATTTCGTATCGATTCAAATCTCTCTAAAAATATGAATCGTAGAACTTTATTTCAACTTTTATGTACATAATTTAAGTAATATAATAATTATTATAAATAAAAATATAAAGCAAGGTATTTGCAAAACTGTAGGGTCAGGCGTCAAAGAATTCCTCCCCATCGACGTCAACCGGGAGGGTGGCCAGTAGGCTGGCGGCATTGCCACGTTGAATGGCATTGCCACGTTGAATAGCAATGCCAATCCTTTGCGCAAGGAATAAATCAGCCCTCTGGTCACGGGTAGTGTCTATTAAACGTTTAGATATTTCTTTGTATAATAGACGTGCACTTGGACCCCATGATCCCAGCGTCTCGACCCCAAACGGCTCAAATATGTAATTATCACTTAAACTACTATATTTGCGCCGTTTGAGGGTCTCTGCCGAGGCAGCAGCAGCGCAGGCACAGCCCGCAGTACCTGAAAGATGAGAAGGCGCAAGGGTGTCAACACATGTTGCATCCCACACCAAATGCCTTCCCATCTTCCAAGGCACCAATGACATTCCATCTGGTCTCTTGCCATCGTCGCGCACCAAACCAGAAGGCTCTAATACGGATGGAACGCCGGCGGTGACAAGAGCCCGACGGATTATGTCATTGATGTACGCGTGCCGCGAAAGCCGACCCGCGCTCCTGCTGCATGAGAGACCATGATGTCCAAGGCTACCAACTTCTTCTCCACAGCGACCTCGATGTGGAGAAACGCAAGGAGCACCTAAACGAAGGCAAGCAGCGATACGGAAGGTGTTGTCGTCCAACATGGTACCAATGTTGGGCGATGGTAGTGCTTGAAGCCAAACACCAGATTCCCATTCCCCCACAGCCAAAAGGCGAGCACGCTCCGCATCATTGGTGGAAGTAGAAATGAGATGTTTTCTTACCATGTTGCAGAGCGGCAAGTCCCATTGTCTCTGGGTAAATGGGTTCGCTGGCAAATTAATGTTTGGGCAAAACATTTTCCAAGCATTTAAGGCTTCGGCTTTGCCTGGCACTTCCGAATTAGTTAGGCTAGGAGTTAGGATTTTTCTAACTAATTCATCCATGCCATGCACCGAAGACAAAAAAGCTGGTAGACTTACGTCGGTAATTTTGCGAACGCCGAGCCCGCCTAGACGCACAGGCATGGACGCCTGAAGCCAGACTCGGTCGTTCATATCCACATTTAGAATTTTACAAAGTGTGTTTTGATTCACACTATCCATTTTGCCTAAAAGAGCCAAATAATTAAAAAGTTGAGTTGAACGGAGGACATGTGTAAATTTAGGAACAAAAAGACAATATCGGATTATAGTGAAAGCAGAATGGATATTAATTTGTTGCAACCGGTACGAAACTTCACAAAAATATTTAATCTTTTCTTCCACGAAAGAGTCATATGCTTCCTCTAGGATTGGGGACCCAAGAAGGCGGAGAGAATCTTTTTGAATAAGTTTTAAATTTGTTTAATTAGTTTTTTTTTATCTTTTGCATTTTTTAATTACTACACTAAAATTAAATAGTTTTAACTTAAAAAAAGGCAATAGATACAATAAATAAATCATACTCACATATTACATTCAGATAACAACCTCGCACAGTATACTGCTAATTCCTTCCTGACTTTGAAGTGCTCATGTGTCGTCAGAGTGATCACACACTTTGTTACCACTAGTAGCTTCTCTCCGGCAACTTTGAACCATTCCGGGCTTCTAACGGGCAATGTTTTGGGATCAACGGGATCTAAAAAAGACCTACATATAAGAACACATTTATTACATACTTATTCACAAACAAATACAAATATTAGACAACAAATGAAAATTAGTAATATTACTTTTGGTTATCTTTTTTTTTTATTAATTAGTATTTTTTACGACAATCATGCAAACTAAAATCATTGTTTAGTCGATTCTACTAATTATATTCTCTAAAATTACTAATTACCCTTACTGCTTACTTCTTTCTGTTCCTTCTCTTTGAACATATTGGCAAAGTCTTGCACTGTGAGCTCAGTTCTTTCCGTCATGAATTTATTGTTCATTGCCAGACATAATATTCGATGCATTGCGTCTACGGCCGTCTACAAAAGAAAAGTTACTATGAAAATGTGTTTCTGGTTAGTGAACGTTTCCATGACCAAATAAAAAATAAAACAAGATTATAATAACAATAAGAACGAGTAGAGAGTTCAGTGGATTTTGAGAGGAGAAAAGTTGTAGTAATTCAATAAACCAAGAATAATAAACCATGGTCACGTCACAGACTCTCCAAAAAATTCGAATAAAAATTAGAAATTGAAACACAAATGCCATTTAATTTTAAACTTCACTCTTATGCTCATAAAGTATAAAATTAAATGGCATCTTGTAGTGAATGAAAAGATATAACAACCGCTTTTTCATTTTGAACTTTAAGATTATATGAATAAAGTTTTTCCTTGCAGTGACAGTCGATATGCCTAGTAGTTCTGTTGTTTCAACAATCCCAACAGGCACAATTTCTGCTGCACAAGCAGAAATGCCACCTACAACACCAACTAGGATCGCTGCTGCAGAAGCAGTATCCTTCCCCACCACTTCGGCTTCGGGCATGATTGCTGTTGAAAAAACAGTATCCTGCCCGAACATCCTACCAAGCCGCACCAGGAAAGCTGCTGTAAAAGCATCCCTGGGCCGCAACCTACCAGCCAAGGGGACAGCGGGCAAACCTACCGGCAAACCACCGGGAACAGTTTCCCGTCCTGTACCCGAAGGTGGGCCTAGCAGAGTCCCACCTTACACCGCGAGGCCTGGATCTGGACAACTTGCGCCGCAAGGCGCCGCACCCCAAAACATAGCCGAACAGGCTGCGTCGAAGGGCGTGACCCCGACAACCAGGGGTAAACCGGCCAACCAGGACTCCGGTAATCAGGTGATCGTGACCTCAGGCCAACCACCGGCATCATCCGAGACGATGGATATGACTTCTCTTAGAGAAGCCATACAATTGCCCATAACCAACAACACCAACTGGTCGACGGTAAAGCTGTCGTCGGCCCAAAGGCGCCGAATGAAGGCAAGAATAGCGGCAGGTGTGAATGCAGCAGATGCCGTAAGGCGTCCCGCCAACCCTGGGCAACCCACGGGTGGCAACCAACGCAAGAGACCGACAAAGCGCTCACGGCCAGAGGACACCGTGACTCCCACCGGAGAGGGCAAAAAGCCCAAAAGCTCCGGAAGAACCTCTGGGTCGTACGCTGAAGCGGCTGCCACCTACCTAGCGAATAGCCTCTGCGTAGCTGTCATGACAGAGCCTTTCCAGGATCTGTCACAGACGCAAGCGGAGGCTATTCGGGACGAAATCGAGAGCAAGCTCAGAGACGAACTTCTGGCGGATCTGGACGCTCCTCTCTCCACCACTCCTAACGACATCAGATTCCGTGGTCGGCCCCACCACTCAGATGGCGTCCTCAAAACCTGGTGCGAGGACGATTTCACGCTGACGTGGCTCGTGGCGGTCGTGAACGCCATGGAATCACCACTCCCCAACACCAGCCTAGTAGTTCGGTCGCAGTCGGCTATACCGAGGTAGTTTCCCTGCGTGGTTAGCATTCCTGGCCGCGTAGAGAACCCAGAGAAGTCGCAAAAACTACTAGCTAGGCAGAACAGACACCTTAACATTAACTCCTGGGACCGCACCGCGACGAAGGAACACCCGGACGGTACTAAGACCAGCCTGCACTTCCGCATCCTGGAGGCGGAGGCTAGACTGGTGATGGAGAACGACCGTAGGCTGTATTACCTGATGGGAAACATATATGTCATCTTCCGCGAGCAGGTGCCAACCACCCCAAAAACCGAGGCAGAAATTAACACTGTCCCAACACCGGCACAGTTGGAAACACGGGGGACCCCAGTCCCATCTGGACCGATGGTGTCGATACCCACAGCACCACCATCGTCAACTCGGATGGACACTGACGTATCCGGGCCAGCTGTGCCACCTAAACCCGTCGACTGGAGCAGGACGTCCCATTGTCACCACTCCTCGAATCGGAGGAGGAGTGCTTTCCAGGGGGGGGGGGGAGGAGGGAGTGAACTTAGTGAACTCCCGTCCTCCCCCTTGCGGGATTGACATCGTCCAGGTAAACCTCCAGCACAGTCAGGCTGCGACGGCTTCCTTGCGCAGAGTGCTGGAGAAAAACCCACAGACCATTGCCATGATCCAGGAGCCGTGGATCAATGGCAACAGGGTCTGTGGCCTGAATAACGCCGGAGGCAAACTGCTGCTGGACACTTCCGTAAGTAGACCGAGAGCATGCATGTACCTCCCCAAACACTCACCAACACTGTTAATTAACCAATTCTGCTCAAGGGACCTGACAGCCGTCAAATTCAGCAGAAGTGACCAGCACCAACCGGACATCGTCCTCGCTTCCGTTTACCTGCCGGGCGACGAAGACCTACCCCTACCGGAGCTCAGCGCACTGGCTGAGTACTGCGAAAGGGAGGGTCTGGACATCATCGTCGCAGCCGATACGAACGCACATCATACTCTGTGGGGTAACAAAGATAACAACGACAGAGGTAAGGATATGCTTAACTTTATTTTCACTAACAATTTTAATCTGCTAAACCGAGGCTCAGAACCAACGTTCGTCACGAGACTCCATAAAACTATAATAGATCTCACCCTGGCGTCAACCAGGATATCGGATTTTATTACCGGTTGGCATGTGTCCAAAGAGGCCTCATGCTCGGATCATAGATGGATCCGCTTCCATCTAAACATTAACTTACAAAAACCCAAACCATGTAGGTAGCCGCGCAAGACAGACAGACAAAAATTTGTAAGCCTAGTCAATGCAAGTATGAACAACCTACATATGCCATTAGAAAACCTCAAAGTAACAGACCTAGACTTCTATACCGACATTATCACCTCGATACTTATCTCCAGTTACGAACAGTCATGCCCCCTCACCACACCAAGGCTGGGAAAGGGACAACACTGGTGGTGTTCATCCCTCGAGAGACTTCGACGAAAGTTGAGAAAACTCTTCAACAGGGCTATGAACACCAGAGAACCGACGGACTGGGATGAGTACCAAATCACAAAAAAACAATATAAAAAAGAAATCCGGCAGAGACGCACAGAGACCTGGAGACGTTTCTGTACGAACATCGAAAACAGCAACCAGGCCTCCAAGGTCAAAGCCTGCCTCTCTAAGGAGCAGGTTGCAGCAGCCTGGTTTTTTGAGGCAGCCAATGGAATCATTGGCTGCCTCAAAAAACCAGACAACACTTTCACAACAAATGATGCTGAAACAAGCGAAATTTTACTTACCACCCATTTCCCTGGTTGCAAACTGGCAACCGAATAAGTATGGGTAGATACAAACGAACGACCAACTAGCCCCGAACACTGGGAGGTTGCTCGAGAAACCATAGACAAAGAAAAACTGCTATGGGCAATTAACACTTTCTTACCTTTCAAGGCAGCGGGCCTGGACGGCATTTTTCCAGGACTCCTAAAATGGAGCGGACCTATTATAGCGGACCAACTAGTCAAACTACTGCAAGGTTGTCTCGCACATCGCTACATACCCCTGAAATGGAGGGAAGTTAAAATAATATTCATCCCCAAACCAGGTAGAAGTGACTACACACAGGCCAAATCCTTTAGACCTATCAGCCTTACCTCGTTCTTACTAAAGACTTTGGAACGTCTAGGCGATAGCGTGATAAGAAGCCGTGTACTAGCACTGAAACCTCTACACCCCAATCAACACGCCTATAGCGAGGGCAAGTCAACAGAATCAGCACTCCACCACGTGGTCTCCCGTATCGGTGGTGCTCTAAAGTCAAAACAACCCACCCTAGGAGCCTTTATTGATATTGAGGGTGCTTTCGACAAAACAAACTTCAACAGCATAAACAAGGCACTGCTCGAACACGACGTGCCTTTAACAGTCATTGAATGGATAGACAACATGCTCAGACAAAGGGCTGTGCAACTCACAGTCAACACCACAACGCGAGGCATCGTAAGTAGAGGATGCCCACAAGGAGGAGTACTCTCCCCTCTATTATGGAACCTGGTGGTCAATGAGCTTATAACAGATCTAAACGCAAACAACCTCTTCACTGTAGGGTATGCGGACGATATCACGATCTTAATAGCGGGGTTGTTCGAAAGTGCCATATGCGATAGAATGAGACAGGCTTTCAAGATAATTGAAGCCTGGTGCGCGAAGCATGAACTATCGGTCAACCCCCAGAAAACCGAACTAGTAATGTTCACAAACCGAAGAGCAACGGGTCCATACAAACTTCCGAGACTCTTTGCAACCGAACTAACACTTAAGGAAGAAGTAAAATACCTAGGTGTAAATCTCGATAGCAAGCTGCTCTGGAATAAACATCTTGACCATAAACTGAATAAGTGTACAATCGCTTTCTACCAATGCAAAAGAATGATGGGAAGCAAATGGGAACTTTCGCCAAAAATAACCCTGTGGCTGTACACAGCGGTGATAAGGCCCATGCTAGCTTACGGGGCTCTGGTATGGTGGACACGCACAGAATTGTCCACTGTGATCGCCAAACTAAAGTCCTTCCAAAGGCTGGCTTGCTCATCAATCTGTGGATGCATGAAAACCACTCCAACTGCAGCAATGGAGGTAACTCTGAACTTAACGCCACTTGACATATACATCCAACAAGAGGCCACCATCACCGTCGTTAGATTGTGGCACCTGGGGCTCTGGGGTAACAACCACACTAGTACCCACACCACAATTCTTAGGCGAGCCCTGGAGTACAACCCACTAATAGCTGCTCCATGCGACAAAACTTTCAAACAACACTTCTTCAACAAAAAATACCATATAAGAACAAAAGCCGAGGAAAAGGATTACGCCGGAATTAGAGAGATACGCGATTACACCGACGGCTCCAAAACAAAAAATGGCTCAGGAGCTGGCGTACACTCTCTAGACCTTGGCTTAAGCATCCACCTACCACTAGGCGAACACAGCTCGATTTTCCAATGCGAGTGTGTCGCCATAACAACGGCTGTGACGGCAATAAGTGAAATGAAGGTAAAGGGCTTTAATATAAGGCTCCTAACCGACAGCACAGCCGTCTTAAAAGCGCTAGACCACCAAATAACTAACAGCAAATTAATAGCAGAATGCCAAACTGCTCTAAACAAGATATCCACCCATAATGTAGTAACGCTACAGTGGATAAAAGGGCACAGTGGGTCCTACGGCAATGATGCTGCGGACGAACTCGCGAGGAGGGGTTCCGATACAACCACTGCTGGCCCGCTACCACTATTGCCAATACCTTTCTCACAGATCCGTACTTGGATACGCGAGCGATCTGTGAAACTACATAATGATAGATGGGTACAAACCATTGACTGCAGGCAATCAAAAATGGCCATGCCGTCGAAAACAAACGACTAACGAAACGTCTCTTAAGATTAGACCGAACTAGTCTAAGAACAATTATGGGGACAATAACGGGTCACTGTCCCCTCAACAAGCATTTATACACCATCGGTGTCACGGACAGTCCTCTCTGCAGGGGGTGTTTCGGCGCCGAGGAAACGGCCGCCCACGTAATACTGGACTGCGAGGCAGTGGCCAACCAACGATCCCAAATCCTCGGCACAGCGAGGTCGCTCCGCGAAGCCTGCGAAGCCCCCAGTAAGCTTCTGCGCTTCTGGGCGGAGCTAGGCTGGCTGATCTAGCCAGTGCTCTTCACGTACAATGGCCCAAGAAGAGAGGCTATGTGCGGAAAAAGAGAGTCCCCTATCCTATCCCTATGCCTAGTAGCAGAATTGGACCGAACCGGACACTGTCGTTTGTACTTACCACGACGAGCTGGTGGCCAGGGTTCTCACCACCAGCAGCGACCTCCTGCAATGCGCCCAGCACTCCGGGCAGTATGAGTGACAGCATCTCCACCACAGAGCGCTCTAGCGTCTCGTTAACGATGTGGTAGTCCGTCGTGAGGCGTTCATGAGTCGCTGTATGTGCGGTCACGCTGTGGACCGCTGCTAACCTGCGACAGCAGAGAATTAGGAACTATGGGTTAAGGGGTTGTGACGTCATTGTACGTAACTTATGTCTGTGGGCAATGATTGGCTTACTTGTTGCATACACCGAATGTAATGAGCATTTATATAATTATTTTAAAATGCACATGTTTTTTTTTGATGTTTTATCCATATTTTCCTTGTGAATAAAAAGTTAAATTGAAGAAAGATTAATAAAAGGGTCCTTTAGAGATTTTTAGCGTATTTTAGTTAGTTTTGACAACACAGAATGAGCATCACTAAGTCTATATTGGAAATAATCGAGAACCGAAGAGGAAAGATGATTGGCCACCTGATAAGACACGACTTATTATAGGTAGCGGCACGTAAGTCTAGCGGTGACAGTTTATGCGCAGAAGTCGAAAATAAGGTACCCCGGGGGAGACAAAGGGCGCGGGCGGGCGTGCGCGAGCGCTTATTGGCATTCCAGCCGTACTTCGTCCCGCGCGCCGATACGACGCACCGTTCTCGTCTTGTGTACAGTCGCGTAAATTGTATTGTTATTCATTACAATTATTAGGTACTGTTAATTGTTGTGGTTTTCTATTAAGTTTCAGTTTGTTTTTTATTGACTGTTGTTGTTTATTTTTATGTATTTGCGTTGATTTGAGACAGTGAATATACCTAAACAAATACTGTTTTGAGAAGACAGGCACGAAAATGATATATGATGTGCATTTTTTTTAAATACAGAAATTAGTAGATTAATTGATTTATTAAAACAGATTAAAAGTGAGATAGACGGCAATTTAATGAAAGGCGTGCTAACGTCATCAGACGCTGCATGATTATTAATAAATAAAAATTGTCAAACATTATTTTCAATGTTATTTTAATTATATTTTTACAGAAAATTCACTGCACAGATGAACTTAAAATGCAAAACTGTATCAGTACACAAAATTATAATATACCTATAATAAATTAAAAAAATATTTTAATATAAAAAACAATTAGTTACATGACATTAATTTATCCTAAAATTATAATAATAGTAGTCAAGTAGCCAGCCATGCCTTTGTCACGTAAATAACCCACCCCGGGTCGTGTCTGGTGCGAAGGAGCCCAGAACACTGGCCGCATTTCCGCGTTGGATCGCAATAGCTAGCCTTTGCACCAGGTACGATCCGGAGCGGGAGTCACCAGTCTTTTCTCTTAATCGCTGACCTATGTCAGCCACCAGTTTTTTCGCTTCTATGCCCCAACTGCCCATGGTCTCGAACGCGACCGGTACCACGATATATTGGGGCTCAAGGGCCATGTACTTTGCACGTTTTTTTGTGGCCGCGTCTTCGGCCGCGGCCGCAGGAGAAAGAGCCGTGCGGCCCAAATATATATATAGGTATATAAATATATATATACATAAGATACTAGCTTAGACATAGAAAAATGACAAACAAAAACACTTCCTTCATTATTAAGATATTGTTATAGTAGATACCTAACAATTAAGTACGCGACTGTACCTATGCGCAAACATCCCTTCCACATTTTTTCACCGCTAGACTTACGTGCCGCTACCTGTACTACTTTAAAAAGCGTCGGTAGCTTAGTGCTTAAGGGAGTCGGCCTGAAGATCCAAAGGACCCGGGTTCGATTCTTGCCCAACTCACCCACTCCTAACACAAGAAATTTACTTTAGCTGGTGGGGTTAGAGGTAATATTAATAATTTCAGTTCGAATATTCTTTAAAAAAAATATCATAGAAGGGTAGGTTAGGTTAGGTTAGAAGGGAAGAAAAGAAGAGGTAGATCAAGAGGAACATTTACGGCACAGATAAAGGAAAAGAAAGTCGCGTCGTATCAGGATTACTCCAACGACAAGCAGCTCTTAAGTGTAGAGAGAGAGATGCATCCTTATGCCAGTATGAACTGAACAGGAGTGGAAACTCACCTTAAAGACCTAAGTTTCTCCATCTTGGCAATATGTACAGACACATAGACCGCCTTCCCCAACAATGGCACGTGCGACTTCAACATCGCCTCTCTGTACTTTGGGTCTATATTCAGTAACAAAACTGTTAAACACTTCATTACACTTAATTTTAGTTCTTCTGAGGTTTCTGCAACTGAAAAAAAAGATATATATTTTAAGTTTTCAGAATGGTAAGTCGGTTGGTGTTTGTGTTTTTAATTGTTAATTTCATCCCCCCCCCCCCCCTTTTTTTTAGCCTGTCTCGCTCGCGCCGCCGACTTTTTAACCCCAACGCAAAAATAACGGGTGTGTCTGTATGTGTGGGTGTATGTGTGTGTGTGTGTAGGTGTGTCTGTGTGTGTGTGTGTAGGTGTGTCTGTGTGTGTGTGTATGTGTCTGTGTGTATGTGTCTGTGTGTGTGTATGTGTCTGTGGCATCGTAGCTTCTGAAATATGAATCAAAATTTTTATGCCGCGTCCGCACGCTTGCCGCTTGCCGCAAACTCCAAACGTCTACAAACGTTTGGCTTGATTTGACAGACCACCACACGCTTGCGAGTGAGATATTGTGTTCTGAAGAAGCAAGCATGACGGACATTGAGATTGCGGCAATACCATTTGGCTTAAGTTATTTTTATTATAAATACAAGAAAATAAGTGAAAGGAAACGAAAAATAAAAAAATGCTTCCTAAAGGTGACCATAAGAATTTCCTTCTTACTTTTCAGTTCTTTAACTGACTTATTAAATATTGCACTAAGGCGACACCATGCATCAGCTACTTTTTTTTTTCCTTGTGATCAGTATTTCATGGGTCTCAAATGCATGGTTTTGCCTGGTAAGATTCCAGGAAGTTCAAAATGCCTTCATTTGACCAGTCACTCATATTTGTTCTCAAGACGACCCATACGTCTGTGCGCCGCCAGTACACAAACGAAACTGAGTGCACGCAAACGTGTGAACGCGTCGCAAGCGCTTGCGGCAAATTCCCTTTGATTTGTGACAAAAAAACCGACACTTGACGGATCGGTTACAAGCGCTTGCAAACCTACACAAACCAAATCAAACGCTTTATCCACACGTTTAAATTTGTGACGGCTTCTTTAGGTTTGGCAAGCGTGCGGACGCGGCATTATAGGTATATCAAAATTAAAGGGCTAATACAATTTATTTTCAACTTTTTGAAAATGTTTTGTGATGACTGCCATAGCTGTTTACATGACAAACGGGCCTGACAGCTTAACATGCTCTCTGAGGTGCGGAAATACTCAAACCAATTTAAATAGACGTATGCATGTATGCGGTAGTTGAACCTGAGCCCCTGAGCAGTGGCATTCACTACCGCCGGGCAACAGAGGAGGCTGTTAGAGTGATTATGTCTGTGTGGAGTTCTGCGAAGTCCTCAGACCATTACCTGCTTGATTTTTTCGATTAAAATATATGCTGTAGTGTGTACATATTGAATGAACTAAAATACTATGTAACATAGATAATTTTAACCAGTTCCATTTACTATCACTAACCAATAACTAGTCAAACCTCGTGACCTAATCTGACCTTTATACATTGCCCACCAAGATAGAGCAACTTGTTTAGGGGTCGAGGGGTCGAGAGTGGACTAAACGATACATTGTAAGATTTCTATGACAGAGAATACACCATTGGACTCTGTTTTAAGCTATGCATGACGTTAGGTTTGAGTCTACATGTTGTACATATAACTGTATAATGTACTAACCAAGTGTAGTGGCAATGTGATAGTATGTCAGAATAAAATACAAAGATTGATGAAGTGTGTATTTATACTTTTAACTGATCTCTACCTAATCCTTATGGAATAACAGATATAACAGCCTCTGTGGCGTGGCGGTAGTGCACGCGACTGCCACGCAGGAGGCGCGGGTTCGATCCCCACACTCAGTGCAAATATTTATATGCATGCATATGGCTATTTGCATTGGTCTGGGTATTTCGATGTATAATATGTATGTATTTACAAAAAAAAAGTATATAAGTATGTTTATCCGCATTCTAGATTCCATAACACAAGCTATAAGAGCTTACCATGGGTCTAGATAGCGTTGTGTAGAATGTTGTGGAATTTATTATTATTATTTAATTGTATGTCAATCTCTGAGCTTGTTCCCAACTCGGCGTTGATTGGGTTTTCAGCTAACAAGGGTATGTGTCAGCACGAGCACGGGGCGAGTCGGGAACACCGTTGTCCCCCCTCCGGAGGAGGGCCAGACCGCAAGGGATGGCCCTGGGTCAGCCGGGGTGCGAGAGATATGTCGATGACAGCCTCACCTCTGGCCTAGCACCACGACCCTCAGTCGGCGTGCAGTTTTAGTTGGTTCGAGTCCGACATATCCTCCCATTCCGGCTCCGGCGTCACGTACCATGGCCCAAGAAGAGAGGCTAAGAGCGGAAAAAAGAGTCCCCTATCCTATCCGGCTCCGGCGGGGGAGGTATCCAAGGGGATTTCCGCACGAAACAAAAAATGGAATGCCAATGTATTAAGGACACATACTTAAGTCCATCCACTCTGTGTAGTGCCAGATCAGTGTTGGCATATTTGATTAAAAACTTACTCATCCCTGGTTTTGTGTGGTCAAATACCAACTGCAATAGGCCAATTTCCATTTTCATACACATTTCGAAGCTGTTCACTGTCACCTTGTCCAACACTATTCCCATGGCATCCACTAGCCGACATTGAAGTTCAGTCTTCTTTCTGTAAGTAATTAAGATGTGTTAATGGAAGGGGATACCTTCTTTGTTTTATATAAAACTAACTTTTGCCCGCGGCTCTGCCTGTGTGGATGTCGGTTCCCGGCAATTATTCGAATTTTTCTCACCGTAAAAACCATCCTTGAACTTCAATGAACATTTTAAAAAAAGAATTGGCCAAATTGGTCCAGGCGCTGTTGTGTTATGCGCTTACCAACACATTGAGCTATTCATTTTTATATTATACATTATGTTTGTTTATTTTTTATTAGTTTATTTACTCCTGGCGCATGCTGGGCTAATGTTTAGAACAGGCTTTGTCCTAGGACTCCTAGGACATTGTTAAATATGTCATTTTATTATCCTACCTAAATCAGAATTTTATAATAAAGAATTATTTTTTTATTATAATTGCGAAAGTAAGTAAAGTCTGTATGTTACGCTTTCACGCCTAAACCACTGAACCGATTTTGATGAAATTTGGTACAAGGGTAGGTTAGACCTTGAGAAAGACCTTGGTTCTCGCTACCAAACATAGCCTATGTTATGTTTGGTAGCGAGAACCGACATCCACGCGGGCGGAGCCGCGGGCAAAAGCTAGTTTCTTAAAATTTACTAGTGATTAATGAACATTCTATGTTCGAATAGTATTTTTATATTTATTATCCAATATTTTCAATTGACTATAGGTTTCAAATGGTAAACTTTGTCATTGATACATGAAAGAAACAAGTTAGTGTGATTGACCAGCAATTAATAATTCGATTTGAATAAATATCTAAAATAATATCCAAGTTATATACATAATTTTCCAATTGGAACACATGTGCCAAAAATTCATAGCTACCTACATATTTTTACCGAATTGGCATGACTGAAAATGGATGAATTATTATTTTTAACATTCATAAAATTGTAACTATATTCCTAACAAGGAGATTCATAATATGAATGTGACAATAGGTACATAACTTACTCTGTTTCTGATGATTTCAAGTGACTGATGAGTGGAAATAACAAGTATTGTTGGAGCTCTTGTACTACTTCCTTCTTCAGATTTGATACACGGGAAACATAGGCGCTAATGCTATCCGCCGATGGAGACACCATAAGACAGTCGCAAATAGGTTTAATACGAGAAAAAGCTTCTTTGAGATCGGCATTCATTTTCGCAAATTGCAAGCTTAAAAACTAATGGAAGCGTTTTTTAAAGTCACTTATCTAAAAGGTAATATACATTGAATTAAAAATTAAACTTTATTCTTATTTCATATATTTTGTCCAAATCATATCTTTCCGAGACAAAACAAACAGACTGTTGAGTGTTGATAAATTGACATTTCTTTATCTATAACGTGCTTTGCAGCTGCCATGACATAGCATGACATTTAATTTGGATTTGATTTCTCTCAACGTCTGAAGCTGATTAGCTGGGTAACTTTGTTCGTATAGAAATGTATAGATGTTTGTGAAAATTTAGCTCCTTTGAGAAAACCATTACAGGGAGGTAATTACTAATTACAGTGTCTGTTCAGTTTTTTCACGAGGTGTTCAGGAGCCAACCAATACCAGTCCAGTCATAAAGGAAATAAAAATTAAATTAAAAATTTAAAAAACCCCCGTCACAAAAAACACCAAAAAGTTGAAAATAAATGAATAAAATTTTAATTCAACGGTTGCCATGTCGGGGGACCGTAACTGGTTAAGTACTCCTTTATATCGTAGGGTCCCCCGACATGGCAACCGTTGAATTAAAATTTTATTCATTTATTTTCAACTTTTTGGTGTTTTTTGTGACGGGGGTTTTTTAAATTTTTAATTTAATTTTTATTTTATGCTTTTTAAATTGATCTACTAGTCAAGCTCTTTCATTTGATACCCATATTGAAGGGATTATAAAGAAATATGTATTCCAACATGTTGTGGCGGCGGCCATCTTGGACCGATTTTTTTCAAACATAGCTAAGAACACTCCCGACTAATATACCTTTCAAACAAAAAAAACTAAATCCAAATCGGTTCATCCGTTTGGGCGCTACGATGCCACAGACAGACACACACACACACACACACACACACACACACACACACACACACAGACACGTCAAACTTATAACACCCCGTCGTTTTTGCGTCGGGGGTTAAAAAGCGATCTTTGGCATATTAATGAAATCATAAAATTTTGTGAAAGTGAAATTTTAAAAATAATTCTTATAACTTAGTTAAACAAATATAACTATTAAAAGATCTTCTCTTTTAGACATTAGGACTATTTTTGAATCTGCCAGAAAGTCATTCATTACTTTATTACTGTACTGAAATAGAATAGAACGTATGTATGTTATTATTAGTCCGTATGGTGAAACAAAACGTTTATAATTTTAAAAGAGGAATTGTCAAAGTCATGTGTTACTAGGTTTCTGTCAAAGTGTCAAATTGTATGGAAACGAAAATGCAATTAAATAATTGAATTAAACTTATATTGTATTATGTTTTTATGATTATCTAGTGCGAAAAATATTGCAAAATGTTTACTTTACCAGGACAACGGGTCTTACATAAGTGCCTTAAGATTTTAAGGTTAACTGTTGCAGATTTCGGCAGTTATCCCGATATAAAGAAGTTGAATCCAGTTAGGACTGTAGAGAAGATAATTGACAACAACACGAGCATTTTCGTAGAGAGTCCAATCCATGTGAAGATGTTACCGATCGACGTGAACGATATTAAAGCTCACAACAAGCTGACGATGACATTATACAGTCAAGGCACAAAGACTATTGATTTCCAAGTGAAGCAGACGTCTAAGAGCCTGGAACTATGTAATAAGAACACAGCGTCGGACAGGAATGACGTGTGTGTGATACAGGTACCGTATCAACTCAAAGTTGAGGTGACAGCCACGGACAGCGCCTCTGTGAGTCTGTCCGAACTTGAGGGTCAGGAGTTTATTGTTAAAACACAAAAAGGTGCAGTCAATGTTAAAAATTTGAAAGCAGATTGTATTTCATTGGAAAGTGTTGAAGGAGAAATCAGATGCGAAGGTCGTTTGCAAGCGAGGGACATTGAACTGAAGACTGGGTCACAGAGCGGCATACATTGCCATAATATTATGGCGAATGTATTTAATGTCTCAACACATGCCGGCCCTATCGTTGTTAAGTCTTGCTATAGTGAAAAATCACATTTTACCACATTAATGGGTAATATACATCTCGATCACCTCCACAGATCTGTCTTAATTGATGTTATTCAGCAAGGTAACCTCCACATCATGGGTTTCTCGGGTAATCTCCAGGCTTCATTGAAGAGTGGAGATGTATTCATGCATGCCTCTCAACTCACAGAGAAAACTAGCATCTTTATACATGAAAAGGGCAAAGTGGAACTTATAATGCCAGATTTAGTAAATAATTTGCCCGCTACGAATTTGATAGCCGATAAAATAACGGTTGATAATAAAATATTGAAGCTAGGAAGATTTATGGATGATGCACATCCTAAGAGGTTTAGATTTGAGAAGGAACCAAACCACGAGTTGCATATAGTTTGTAAGAATGGCTCAATTGATTTGAAGGAAACAGATGTACCCTTTATAGTGTAGTATACTTATCTATGATGTTATACATGTACTTGTAGGTGATATTTTTGTTTGTAATGTGCTGCAAACAATTTTTATGAAACTCACATAATTTATTTTTATTAAAATGCTTATTAATATATGTGATGTTTGATTAATTTTGTGATATTGTACTATCAAAAATTTTACTTGATCTATTAAAGTACATAGGTATTATATAACATTGGTTGTCTTGTATTGATATCTTATAAATCCTAATAAGTATTTATATGTTGTATGCAATGTTTACTCTGAGCACCTTATCATTGTTATGTCTTCCATGATCCATAAAATAATTATTAATTAGAATGCATGATAAATTCACAATTATTTTGATCATGTTTGTAATTATTGTAATGTTAGAAACTAAAGTGTTTAGTCTTAGGGAACACTATAACTGCCAAAGTAATGTTTGTGACTGTACTAGATTTCAAGTGTGGAACTTCACTTATTTCATGCATTTATTGTAAGAAGTATACTAGAACTCTTTAAGTAGAAAAGAGAAGACATTTATTTTTGTAGTTCCTTTTCAAGCAACTTTTGTGTACTTGGATTTGTCTTTAATCTAAGGTATGCTTGCTAGTCTTCATCCATGTATTTAATGTAGTCATTGTATGTATATAAAATAATATTTCTCTTTAGAATTCTACAGTGTTCAGTGTTAATTAATAACTAATATTGTTAAATATTCAAGTAGAAAATTGTTGAAAGTTTCATTAAAATACTATCTCATTTACTTTAAATGATCTATTATTTACTAATGACCTTTCATACATTAGTGAAATCCTAAAAAAATCCCTAATCGGCAATTACTTAATCAGTAGTAAATTAATCGGGATCTAATGATGTATTGTTTACTTTTTAACTAGGTAAGCGTTAATTGGGTACAAAGATGATGGGCAATGGGTGTCGCGGCGGGGCGCCGGCACTAACTGATAACGAGCTCGTTTATATGCGGCGCGGGAGTGCGCGCGCGCCAGTCCCACTTCTACCGCCAACCGCGCCGCTACCATGCCGGCCTGCGCGCCCGAGTACAGCCGCCTTGCGCGCTCCAACACAGAACTTGTATTCTCACCGCGAGTCAAGCGATGCTCGCATCAGCCGCCACCCTTCACTGCCCTGCGGCGGTCATTCTCTTCAACGTTTTCGCTGATACCTGAGGAGCGAGCCGTCTCACCGGAGCGTCCGCCGCCGCTACCCCGATTTGTTAGAATCATCACATTTTTTCCCCGGCTATTACTTCGACCGCTGTTCGCTCTGATGCGTCTCGTCGCCCATCCCGCCTGGAAACAGATCCTCGTCGTTCTACCTACGCTGTGGATTGCCGCTTCGCTGTTCATTTTCTGGAAATGTGTACAGTGCCCCCTGGGAGTTATCAAGATGATCGGTCGTATCATCAGCTCAAAAAATCAGAACAAACCCCGCACCGTACTCATTAGTGGAGGTAGCTCAGTGCAAGCGTTACATCTGGCAAGAAATTTCCATTCGGCTGGAGCAAGAGTCGTTGCATTTGAAATAGAAGGGCAATTCGCACTACTCAAGTACTCTGCGGCGGTGGATAAATTTTACACTGTACCGCGACCCAATCCCGCTGAGCCTCTATCTTATGCCCGAGCATTGAGAGAAATAGTGGAAAGGGAATCAGTTGTATTTTATATCCCGGTGAGCTCTACTACTCCGGCGTATTACGACGCCCTGGCGAAGTCATACTTGGAAATACTTGGATGTCAGTGCTTTGTACCGTGCGCTCGAGACGTGGTTACGCTTGATGACCCCCTGGAATTAATTAGAGTGTGCAGAGCTGCTGGCTTAGCAACGCCACAATTTTGGGTCGTTGTTAATGATGAAGATGTTCGTGCATGGTACGACAGTGGAGCCTCAAAAGAAGGTCGTCATTTCATTGCAAGTGCCGGAGCGCGTGGTGCAAGGGATCGATTGCGTTTCGTTATGCCTGAAGACCGAAACCAATTCAGATTCCCAAGAGAAATCAGTGCAGAAAAACCGTGGGTGATCATGAGAGAGCCGAAAGGAGAAAAGATTGTAACTTGTACTACATTGAAGGAGTCTCGCGCGGTCAGTAACGTTTCGTGTCGTGTGGATTCTGTACGAAAAGGACTGGTGCCGCAGCGGGACGACGAAGCCGATGCTTGGGTGCAGCGATTTGTATCATTCTTGGCACCAGCAAGGCCAATGACTGGTCACGTATCATTTAGACTTGTGCGTGAAGACCAACCGACGAACGGTCATGGCAATAAATTAGTGGCAATTGGAGCTCGAGTTGGAGTTGCCTTGCCATACTTGTGTCAAGGATCCACTCGCTGCGGCCAAACAGCATCTGTTGGCAAGCTGTTGGATACTGTTCTGGATACCCGAGAAGCACTCTTTGCATTTTGGGATCCTTTGCCTTATTGCGCGTACTATCAATCGCGTATGCCAGACGAGAGGAAACTACCGCCGCTGGAGCCCTGCAAAACGCCACCAAATGTTCCTCTTTGAGTCGTAGCGTAGTACCAACGGAATTATTTATTAAAGACACTCAAGTACCTGAAGTGTGCGAGAGTGGAAGCTCTCTTTGTGGCTTGTGTAGTACGAAGTCACGGTCTCTCCGTATCGTTCTCTCGCCGCGCTTGCAGTGCAAGCGCGTGTTCGAGGGATGATACATGTTATTGTAACTACTAAGTAGATAACTTAAGTTTTTTTGTATGTACAAAATGTTAATTTTAAGTGTCTATACCTACATATTGTTAGGTTAAGAAAATAAACGAATATGACTAATTTTTAAATTGATTTCATTATTTTAAGATAAACACCCACACCGCGCACCTAAAGTATTCGTGTAAAGTCGACAAAGGAGATTCGGTCACACTTTTTCATATACAGTTGTAGGTATGTAAAGGTGCAATCGAATCTCCTTTGTCCACTGTACAATATTTAACTCGGCTCGCCTCTTAGACTCCGTTGGAGAAATGTATGAAAAACAAGCTCAAAGTTCCAATTGAAGTCATACTGAATTATATTTTTTTTATCTGACGCGTTTATCACAGCTATTTTTACTCTAGAGCAGAGGAGAAAAGTGTGATAGGTGGCTATACGGTCGAGCGCCCCTCTTGACCCGGACGAGATAACGGCTATCACTTCAAGTGCACTACAATTTACACTAATAAGTAAGTATAGGTACCTACAACTATTATCAGGTTGACTGGCCAAACACTAAGTATTGCTAAGCATAAATATACATACCTAGGCATTTATGATAAGTAGGTAAGTAGACACCTGTTAAAAACAGCATATAACCTGTAAGTTACAGGTTATGTGCCACTCCAAATCTTCTGGGCCCAAATCAACCTGACCTGCAAACACATGTTGATTAGAGGACGAGACTCTAACATAGGTTGACCTCTCGCTCATCCCCCACCTTTACCCAAGACGAATCTTGAGTAAGGGAGGACGAATATGACATGACAAGTGTTTACTTTGAAATTGCAGCGACCTTGACCCATGTTTAGAGTGTGACTATTTTTAACCTGCTGAGTCCTAACTGTAGTTTCGTTTGATAGATAAAATAATTTGTTTAAGAGGTGTGGCCCAACCACGACCCTATCTCATTACCTTATTGGGGAAATAACATCTGCCTTCACATCACTGGTCGCTATATTATACCTACCTACCTTTGATTGTTACCTGATAAGGCAGGTCTATTTAGAAGGTATGTATATAACTAGATGTTTTCTATAGGATATAATACTTCGGCTTGTTTCTCTTTTATTTCCTAAGACTGTAGATATAGAAGCGAGGGGCAATGACGTGTGCGACACAAGACTCACAGTTCTAAAGCAGACTGATATCTAGACATGTGCAATGTGTGCATATTTGAACAGCTATGTTAGTTTATCATTAATAACATTGCTTGCCACATATGTTTTAGTATGATACTATATATATCTATCAAATAGTTCTATAAAGAATCTAAATAATATATAAGTATAACTCAAAGGTGACTGACTGACTGACATAGTGATCTATCAACGCACAACCCAAACCACTGGACAGATCAGGCTGAAATTTGGCATGCAGGTAGATATTATGACGTAGGCATCCGCTAAGAAAGGATTTTCGGAAATTCTGCTACTAAAAGGATTGAAGTTTGTATGAAAGTACGTCATTTTCAGAGTTGGATGCACTTAATTTCATAAACCTGTGACTTTTGAGAAATAAATGAATACGTGTACCTACCCATCAGCGCTTTTCAAATTTTAACTAGGTACAGTCAACTACAAAAGTAGCTTAACAAATTCTAATTTATTGAACACTGTGGCCCCTAAACCTTACATAAAATTGTGAAAAATAAAATTGAATATGTAAATTAAGTTTGTCTTCTGGGAATCATAACACTATATTTACTATAGACCACAGAACAGAAAAAGATGCACTCCAATATAAAAAGATTTGTAAAATATTTTAGTGTTAATCAACTTATGGCGTTGACTGTACTAAAAGGGTAAAATAGGTGTTAAACGTTTGTACGGAAAGTTCGTCAATTTCAAAGTTAGAAGCATGAAACTTCGTACACCTACGTCTTATAAGAAATGTTTTGCCGCGATAACCGACATCCACGCGGGCGAAGCCGCTGGCAAAAGCTAGAATGATATAAGTAGGTAAATGGTTATAACCTCCGATTGCCCAACCGCATCGCGTGTTAACGATGCGGTACAGCAGTTCTATCCCAGCAGCAGGGATACCAAATACCAGGACTACCACAAGTCCATAGGGCTCCACCACCAAAATCTCGCGACCGAAGTTAATTTCACCTGGTAGAGTCAGGTGCAGTGTTTCCTCTGTGCAGTTTAAGGTCAGACAATAGTCGCTCTCGTGATAGACAAAATAAGCTTAACCTAAAATAAAAAGTGGAAGCAATCGGATAATCCTTGGTCCCCCTGATCAATAAAAATCCGAGGTGAAAGCCTTGGATGCAACTGCGATCAGTGGATGCAAACGGGTGATCTGAGTGTTAATCTCTGTCGCATCCGAAGTTTCCACCTCGGAGTCCGGGGCCCGCTTTTTTGACACTAACTGCGGGTTTGGCTGAACTTCGATATGATACAAGATGTTATTTATAAGTTATCGAATCTCAGACTTGTGTTGACTTATTCCTGTTGGTATTTATCGATTGTTCGTGTACTAAGATGCTATTTGTAATGTTGTTTGCTAATGCGGAACTGTGTTATTGTGAACTTTTGACATTAGATATAGCGCTAACTGGCGCTAACAAACAACACTAATATTGTAGCGTAATAAAATACATTAATAAATCGGGAATAAGGATTTAATCGGGTCGTAGGGAAATAAAAGGAAGTCTTTTAAATTTTAACAGACTTAGATAACAGCCTCTGTGGCGTGGCGGTAGTGCACGCGACTGCCACGCAGGAGGCGCGGGTTCGATCCCCGCTCAGTGCAAATAATTGTATGTAAATTTGCATTGGTCTGGGTGTTTCTATGTATATTATGTATGTAATGTAATAAACAAAAATGTGTGTATGTGTATCCGCATTCTAGATTTCATAAAACAAGTTAATTAAGCTTACCATGGGTCTAGATAGCGTTGTGTAGAATGTTGTAGAATGTGTTTACCTATGAAATGAAAAATAAAAGAAGTATTTTGTAAATTTTTCGTAAAATGGCAAATAAAATAAAGCGTTGGTACTGTAGGATTTTTGCCATGGTGTCTAGGGCTAGTACTCTATCATCTGTTCTGTGGTCTAGGTGTCATCATCATTTGCGTGTTTATCCTGGTTTGTATCAGAGACTCAACTCCGAGTCCGGAGTCTACCTCCCAATTTTTACTTATCCACTTCGCTCGGCATCCATGGTAGTGAGATCATTGTAGCGTTGGTAGCTTAGTTAATGAGTCGGCCTTACGATCGAAAGGTCCCGGGTTCGAATCCTGGCCTTTACACTGCCGACGTGAACCTACGCCTAACACAAGCAATTCAGCTTAGCTGGAGGGTTTAGAGGAAATATTAGTAGCTTTTGCCCGCAGCTCCGCCCGCGTGGAAGTCGGTTATCGCGACCAAACATAGCCTATGTCCTTTCTCAAGGTCCAATCTATCTCTATACCAAATTTCGTCAAAATCGGTTCAGTGGTTTAGGCGTGAAAGCGTAACATACAGATAGACAGACAGACAGACAGACAGACAGACAGACAGACTAACTTTCGCATTTATAATATTAGTATGGAGTAGGGATTAAGGTTCTTTATTAATCAAAATAACTGACTAACTAATTGTAGTAAACATCATCTTCTACGACGACTAGCCAGCACTTATTGAGTCTACCACTTCTACCACTGTTACCAGCGGTGCAGGGTACCGGCCGGCAGGCTGTGCAGGTGGCCGTCAGCCATTTGTTACCCACGTAGCTTGGTGGTCGCTGCATAACGTGGACTTGGTGTAAATAGATACCTAACCTTCTTAATCGGTCAGCACTCCACTCTACTTTTTTTTTTTTTTTTTTTATGGATTAGGGAGGCAAACGAGCAGACGGATCGCCTGATGGTAAGCGATTACCGCCGCCCATGGACACCCGCAACACCAGAGGAGTCACAAGTGCGTTTAGAAACCCTGATTTGGACAATGGAAAATTTGTGAATATACTTAGTAACTTTAATCTATACTAATACTAGCTTTTGCCCGCAGCTCCGCCCGCGTGGATGTCGGTTCCCGGCAATTATTCCAATTTTTCTCACCTTTTAAACCTTCCCTAGACCTCCATGAACATTTCAGACCAAAATTAGCCAAATCGGTAAAGGCGTTGTTGAGTTATAACATTACAACGAAAAGTGGCATTGATTGATAATAATATATACACTGACGGACTCATAAACTGCATCAAAGTTCAGGTTTACTCTAAAAGGATTTTTTATAATAAGTATGCAAACTTTTTAGATTAAATTATATAAATATGGAAAGACTGGCTCTTAATCTTAAAAAAAAAATTAAATTTAAAAATAGAACTGCAGTAAAACAAATGAATATAGCCGGGAAAAGAAAATTTACTTGTAGTATCAGATTTGCGTGTTATTTATAGCAAAGTTTTAAATTGATTCTCATTGATTTTTTTTGTTTTGTCAATTGAATTATTGTTACCAGCACAATTGTTGGGTTAGTTTTTTAACACATCGAGAGTTTTTGAACCATAATATGGATACTTCGTCCGAACAAGCGGCACAAATTGTAGCATTGGTGCGGGAGGGCTTGGATCAACGAACGATTGGTAGAAATTTAAATTTAAACCAGTCTACGGTTTCTAGAATATACAGAAGGTTTGTAGAGACAGGTTCTTACAGGAGGAGACGTGGTACAGGCAGAACTCGAGCAACCACAGGTCGTGATGACCGATTTATTGTTATAACTTCCCTGCGAAATCGTTTCCTCACGTCAGTTAACATCAAAACCGAGCTTAATGAAGTGCGTGGAGTAAACGTGTGTGCACGAACAATAAGAAGAAGGTTAAAGGAAGCGGATATCACCCCTTTTAGACCAGCAAATGGTCCAAAGTTGTCTACAGCTCACAGACAAGCTCGCTTAAGATTTGCGCGTCATCACCTGAATTGGACAGAAGAGCAGTGGGCCTCTGTATTGTTCACGGACGAGTGTAGGACATGTTTATATGGTGCAGATGGTCGCAGAAGAGTCTATCGTCGACGTGGGGAGCGATATGCTCAAAGTTGCATTGAGGAGCGTGTTCCTTTTGGAGGCGGTTCATTTATGGTCTGGGGTGGCATATCGATGAACGGGCGAACAGAACTTGTGTTCATAGACATGGTCCGTCAAAACGGTAATAGAGGGGGTTTGACAGCACATCGCTACATAACAGAGATATTAGAAGATCACGTGGTGCCTTACATGGGATTCATAGGCGAAAATTTTACTTTAATGCAGGATAATGCCCGGCCGCATGCAGCTGCACAAGTTCAACATTATTGCGAAGAGGTTGGGATACGTACAATGAATTGGCCAGCACGCAGCCCGGATCTTAATCCCATCGAGCATGTTTGGGACAATTTAAAAAGAGCTGTATATGCGAGAAACCCTTCGCCCACGACAGTGGCAGCACTAAGAACAGCACTTTCAGAAGAATGGGACAATATTCCGCAAGATCTTTTAAAAACCCTTATAAAATCTATGCGGAACCGATTAGAATCCGTAATAAGGGCACGTGGGCGTAATACACCTTATTAAAACACAAATAAACCCTTGCATAAAGTTTGTGTCTATTGTTAAAACCAATTTTTTAATTAAACCAATTTTTCTTAAATTTCTGTTTTTTCTTCAAAAAAAGTCTTAAGGTCCTTTCCAGTACATAAACTTAAACTTAAAGATATGACCCTACGCTGTTTTAAAGTTCACGAACCAATCTAGAGGTTTCAATTTAAATCTGTATAGAAAGTATGCATACTTGGTTAAAATATTTATTTCAAAGTCGTCTATTACTTTGATGCAGTTTATGAGTCCGTCAGTGTATATAGATTATAAATGCGAAATTAACTCTGTCTGCGCTTTCACGCCTAAACAACGGAACCGATTTTGATGAAATTTGGTATAGACAATAGACATTGAGAAAGGACATAGGCTATGTTTTGTCGCGGGCGATGCCGCGGGCAAAAACTAGGAACTAATAAAATTACCTATTCACTGACGATGACGTTCGCATGGTAAGCACCTATTATTCGTATGCCATATTTACAACAAAGTTTGTTACCTGCCCAAAATAGAGTGTGCGCTTATAAATGCCCGCGTACGCGTACCTTTTCTTAACTTGCTCCTTTCCTTCCTTTTTAGAATGAAACAGGTTTATATAAGGCCGATATCAAAACGTATACAGCCGGGATTCATACTTTGTGCTTGTACAGCCAGCCTCAGAACTATCTTGACCACAAACTGCAGTCTCAAAATGATCTTAACTGCCTTTTTTATTTTTTATATAGTACACGTCAATTTGACTTCACCTCGCCTGATGTTAAGCAAAGGCAAAGTCTCGGAAAGGGGGTGGGTCACCATCGGAAACATGTACCATGTTAACAGTGGTGGCACTCAGCTTGACGGCCTCATTAGATGCCTTTTCACGCCCCGTTTAAAGGACCCGGGACTGTAGGAAGAAGGAAACACGTGAGCTGGCAGGGAGTTCCAGGTCTTAGTGGTGCGGCATATGAATGAGTTACTGAAACGCTTCGCACTGAAACCTAGGTATTGAGAGCAAATAAAACTGTTTTTAATGATTTTAATTGTACTATTGTCCGAAAAAAAGGTGTGTATGTACCTATATCAGAACAATCAGTCAAAAAAAAAGGGGGGAAAAACAAGACATTAATATCATTACCTACCGCGTGGTTCCCGGTAGAGTAGTATTGGGGCTACCGCATCTCTTTTCATGGGTTGTCGTACAAGGCGACTAATTATTATTAACATCAGGTAAACATACCTACAGTCAGAACGATCTAGATCACAAATTCTCAAAATGATTTTAATATCTAAGTAGGTAAGTATTGAGCCGACTTCTAAACAAGGGGGAGGTTCTCAATTGGGATGTTTAAGTATATAAACGTAAACATGATGTACCATGTTAAAAATGGTGGCACTCAGTTTGACGGCCTTATTGTAATATCGACATTAATTACGTTTAATTTATTTCGCAATTCTTTATACATGTGGTTTCATTATTTGGTATTTAAACAAAGCATCATAAAAATATACATCAATACAGGTAAGTACCTGCTTGAGTAGGTAGGTATCTAATTATGGACTAAATCTATTATCTACATAATGTAATAAATGACTTTGTCTCTAACTCAATGGATCGTTAACATAAAGAAATGCCCAGGCCGATGCAATTAATCGGTGCCCTCACTGTTCTTTTAATCATTAAAGTAGGTACTTATTTATAAAAAAAATTATCTAATCGATGTATATTTTTTTATGTAGTTAAACAGAATGTGAAGTATATGAACTAAGTTAATTAAATAGTAAAGGGCCAAAATCTCGTTCTTATTTCAGATAAGTAGGTATTTCATATTTTCTAAAGTTTACGCGAATGTCACTCTTTATACTGTTGATTGATGGCACTTGGTGAAATTCATTCTTACACATATTGAGAACACTTGTACTTTTTCCACTGTATTTATTCTATTGAACCTGACCGGTCTGTTAGGTGTATACAATAAATAAGTACCTACTGTGGAAAAAGTACGAATGTCACTCATTGAAATAAAAGTACTTTAAAACGGATTGGTGTGTGCGTGAGCTTATTTTTTTTTTGCGGAAAGTTTCATTTCTGCGTAAATAGTAATATCAACAACGCATCATGATTCGGGTACTTTGAGATAACTTATACTTACTTCAAACTATGTGACAACTACCATCATTAAGCCTCATACAGATTCACGGTGAGAACCCCCGTGAACACCCGAGTAGCGGGAGTGTGATCCGTTGCTATCTCTGTTCTAGCGTTCGCCTGTAGACTTGTCAAAGTCACGGCAAGAGGTCTCGCCGAGAGCCGAGACGTCTCGCCGTGAGTCTGGAGGTGACATAGTCACAATAGCACATATTAAAAAAGGATCTCGCAAACTCGGGATCTTGAACATGGCGAAGCGGTTTTTCACGCCGGAGCAGCGGTGTCTTCTGTACCAGACACAGATTCGCTCTTGTGTGGAATACTGTTCTCATCTCTGGGATGGTTCCGCCCAATACCTGTTAGACGCTCTTGACAGAATGCAGCGACGTGCAGTTCGTATCATAGGTGATCCAGAGGTAACCAACACCTTGGAACCTCTGCAGTTGCGTAGAGACGTTGCCTCTCTGGCCGTTTTCTACCGCCTCTACCGCGGCGAGTGTTCTGAGGAGTTATTTCAACTGATCCCACCCTCTCCCTTCCTATCCAGAACAACACGTGCTGGTCTGCGGTGCCATCCACACACGGTGGAATCCATACCATCTCGCACTAAACGGTTTGGGGGCTCTTTCCTCTGCCGCACGATAAAGAGCTGGAATGCTCTGCCCGCATACGTGTTTCCCTCCTCTTACAGTCCCGGGTTCTTCAAGCGGGGCGTGAAAAGGCATCTGTCAAGGCCGTCAAGTTAGGGACCACCATTTTACGTCCAATGGCACCGGGAATGGTGGTCTGTATCTTCTGGTCTTCTGGACTGCACTTCAGCTTTGTTGCCATTTAGCGGGGTGCAGTCAATTGACGGACCAAATATAAAAAAAAAGGAACAATAGTTACTCCGTCACACTCCGCAAACATGGCTGCTGAAAAGTGACCGAGACGCACATCTATTTAAAGTTAGTATATAAAAAATAATTATGCCTGGAACTCCCTGACAGCTCACGTGTTTCCTTCTTCCTACAGTCCCGGGTCCTTTAAGCGGGGCGTGAAAAGAAATCTGATGAGGTCGTCAAGCTGAGTTCCACCACTGTTAACATGGTACATGTATACGATGGTGATCTTCTTTCCGAGACTTTGCCTTTAGCTTAACATCAGGCGAGGTGAAGTCAAATTGACGTGTCCTTTATAAAAAAAAAGAATCCGTTATAAAGTGGTTAGTCAATATCTAGGTATTTTAAGTCATCCACCACCAATAGACATTATTTGCAGCATTTTATGACATCATACCTTATTATTTCATGAATACAAGAAGTTTGCATCAACTTACCATTGACATTTAATAAAAAGATGACAGGCAAACCCAATTGAACCTGCAAGAAATACTTAACGTTTATTTAAGGGCGTTCTTAGAAAAAATACTCGAATTGCAATGCAGTCTTGTTTATGCAGTCAATGATCCAACGATGAGTTATTTTTAGCCAAGGACACCATTTCGTCGGCATCTTTTTATTCTGTTATACGATCCTGTTTTGCTTTCACTTGTAGCGAATCGGGTTTTGTGAGGATCAAATTGGTATTGGCATTATAATATTAGTAAGTAGGTATCTGAGTAGGTATATACTGTCATCATATCACACTTTTATCCCCGAAGAGTTAGGCAGAGGTCGGCCAGCCTTTTGTCTGGGGCTGTATGTTTGATGTTTACTGTCGAATGGAGAACAGGGAATGATCCTATTATCTTCGGCAAATAAGAATCAATATCAAAACATTTACGTTTGGGACGAATGGTGATGATCTTAGTAGCTATCTATTACATAACATAAACTCAGGCCTGTATTCCCCAAAGGGGTAGGCAGAGGTGCTAGCACCCACATTTCGCCAGTTTTTGTTTAGGTCCCAATGTAATAGGTGGCGAGCCTATTGCCATTAACCGGGCACTTATAACCTGTAAATACACACATAACTTCGAAAAGCATCGAAAAGTCATTGGTGTGTGCCATGGAAAACCTGGGATCGAACCCGGGACCTCGTCTCAGCAGTCCATTACCCATACCACTAGGCTACCGCAGATCTATTAATTATTTTGTATCTTAGTTATCTATCTATTAATTATTTTGTATCTTAGTTGCCACTTTAGTATAGCAAAAAAAATAAATAAGAAAAAAGCTACAAAAAAACTAAACTAAATTCTAGACTGATACTCAGCCTGAGTCGCGATTTATCTGAGGAGTGAGGACAAATTGTATAGACAATATATCAAGCTATCAACCTGTCTGTGCAATCTGTCCTCAAATAAATCGAGATTCAGGCTGAGTGTCATTCTAGAATACGGGCCTAATTGAATAAAATGTCTACGTGATGTAGGTATAGGAACATTTATCAGAAAAATATTGATATAAGTACATAATATAAGTACTTATATTATATGTAACTTGTTTACTCATCGCCACCCAACTCTTTGAATACAGATTAAGTAATCTCTTGTAATGTATTTAGTATTAAATTGACGATAAGCATTTCTTTTTTAATTTCTTTATCTTATTATGTAGATATCTAAAAAGGCATAAGTACCTATGTATTATCAAAGTCGTGGTTTGTGAATATAATTGTCGCTCGAAAACTGAAACACGCCTATTTAGGTACAGTCAGTATCGATGTGATGCTGACAGCATTGATTTTGATGAACAATGTGCTCAAAAATTATCTTAATTCCCTGGTTTTGCCCCTTCTTGTTGACGGGTTGTTCTGATTTTTGGTACATAAATTTAGTTCAGACAATAATACAATTAAAATCAATAAGACCTTGGTTTCAAGATCACTTTGAAACTTTGTAGTCAACATATTTCTGGCGCTGACTGTACATTA
The DNA here is from genome assembly GCA_914829495.1 of Eilema sororculum. Classification (NCBI taxonomy): domain Eukaryota; kingdom Metazoa; phylum Arthropoda; class Insecta; order Lepidoptera; family Erebidae; genus Eilema; species Eilema sororculum. The sequence goes on along the minus strand of OU618545.1, from coordinate 3,945,700 downwards.
AACGTATGCCTATTTTATCTGCTACTAGCTTTTGCCCGCGGCTCCGCCCGCGTGGATGTCGGTTATCGCGACCAAACATAGCCTGTGTCCTTTCTCAAGGTCTAATCTTACCCTTATACCAAATTTCGTCAAAAACGGTTCAGTGGTTTAGGCGTGAAAGCGTCACATACGGACAGACAGAGTTACTTTCGCATTTATAATATTACTAGCTTTTGCCCGCGGCTCCGCCCGCGTGGATGTCAGTTATTGCGTCCAAACATAGTCTATGTCCTTTCTCAAGGTCTAATCTACCCTTATACCAAATTTCATCAAAATCTGTTCAGTGGTTCAGGCGTGAAAGCGTAACATACGGACAGACAGACAGAGTTACTTTCGCATTTATAATATTAGTATGGATGGGTATGGATTCTTATTCCTGCTGCTGGCAATGCCTGGTAATTAGATGAATTGACTGTAGAATACGACAAATTTTAAGCTCTGTAGAGTGTAGATTGAACCAGATTTTATCGACTTATTTATTGCAAAATAAATTTTCCTGTAATGTTTTATGCTCCAATGACTTGGGCGATAAGACGAGCAAAGGTTGAGTGTGAAGTCCATACCTAGTTACTGAGCGGTGTAATTATGACATACTGTTCCTGTTCACCAAACTCGACATGACGGTAATAGGAAGCGTAAAATATTAATACCTTGGAGAACAATAGACTCCCAGACTCGACACATTGGGACTTAGCACCACGACCCACAGTCGGTGTGTGGTTTTAGTCGAAGACCTATCGGGACTCGACATAAAGGGAACAATTCGTATTATCATCATCTTCATCGATATACAGACATTATTCTGATTGCATCCGAGGCCACGATGTCCTCAGAGCTCAGGGTCCGCCTTCCGGCTCCTCCTCCTCCACTTGGCACGATCTTGGGCGTCCAAGGCAGTGAGACAATTTTCACGCATGTAACCTTAGGCGCTGCGCAAACGTAGCCACTTTTGTTGCCGACACGGCACACCGCCACAGGAAACCGTAGTTGCTGTGTCCCGTATCGACAATCGGACACAGTTGCCGGTTCCCTGTCACCGACACGGCACACCACAAGAAACTGTAGCTGGCTAGGCAAATCAACGGTTTCGTCAGTTCTGGATCCTTTTCTTAGAAATCGAAATCAATTTATTAATACTTGTGAACTTAGAAAATATCAAGAAAAATTCAAACGCCAATTCAGATTATCGACGAAATCGAATGTCGCTTGTGTCTTCAACCGACGACTTTTAGTTTCCAGTTACCGACACCGAACACTTCTTGATCGTCCTGAATATAGTGTTAAGTGGAAGCAACTGGACTCACGTATGCGCAGGGAGTTGAATGATTTCATACTTGTTCTATAGAATTCAAATATTCATCGGTAGCTTGTATCTGACACAAGAAACAAAAGTGTCTACGTTTGCGCAACGCCTTACTTGACGTCTAGCCAGGACTTCTTGGATTACAGTCGTATTATCATCATCACCATCTAACCCGGTTCCATCCGAGGTTTGCACTTCTGGGTCCGTAGCACTAGCTTTTGCTCTTTTGCTTAGTACACACCTTTAATTTAGACAATAATACCATTTAAATCAATAAAACAGTTTGATTTGCTTTTAAAACGAGAGCTTAAATATCATTTTGAGACTTCGTCAAGATATTTACAGCGCTGACTATACACCTAATATACATATAAATAAGTAGCTGCCCCAGCGAACTTCGTACCGCCAATTTTTTCCCGCCCCGCGATCCGCGTCAGATCCCGTTCCCGCTGCACCATTTAGGGGGATGAAAAATAGATGTTGGCCGATTCTCATAGATACCGGATAAGCACAAAAAATTTCATCAAAATCGGTCAAGCCGTTTCGGAGGAGTATGGCAACGAAAACTGTGACACGAGAATTTTATATATTAGATTACCAATTGGTATCTCCAGGTGCAAGTACAATTATCTTGTTTTTGTATATTAAGTAGGTATTGATAGATGCACCCGCGGATATCACGGATATCATCGGATATCGGAGGGTAAACCGAAGCGTCCGCATTCGATAGCGCACGCGCTGCAGACATAACAAAATAACCGCATTAACGAATATCTGCGATACGACTGCAAGATTGCACATTATCGCAATGATTTATATTTTTTTGATATTTCGATTATTTAAATATTTTGTATGTTCTAGAAATTTCGCAAGGATACATTATAAAAACGTGTACGTGCACTGTGTCGTGCAATGTTTTTAACATAGGAATTACTACTAACCGATTACATACATACATATAATCACGCCTTCATCCCCGGAGGGTTAGGTAGAGGTGAATTAACACCCACATTTCACCAATCAATGTATTCGGTCCCACGTACCTAATAGGGGGTGAGCCTATCGTCGTATTCCTGGCACTATTGTTGACTCGAGCCATGCATATGAGGTTGAGTTTGGGCTGTATATATATCCTGTCTGATGTTAAACAGTCCTATCCCTTAGTCGAATTGTACGACACCGCATGGGAAGAGATGATACTAACAGATTATTCAGACCTAGTGTGGGGCCACCGGCAATGTAACTATGTATGTTTCTTTGTTAATAAACGATTTATTATTATTATTGTGTTTTCATTCTTTTAGAAACTCGGCTACTGCCGGTTTTTTCAGATAAACACGGGCCTAAGCCAAGTGTTTACCTACTGGTGAGTCTGTGTGGGTGAGTGCGTATTCGATGTATTGTCATTATTTAAAAACTTTCGTACTATTCGACAAGTATTGAGTATCACTGCTTTCTGCAAAATCTTATAAATGGAGCAAGGTAAGTCTATGGTTTTAATTGACTGGTGTAGTTGAGCCGGGATTACTCCTGTAGTGGAAAGCACGATTGGTATTATGGTCGCATTGTTTAGTCGCCACATTCGGGTCACTTCCATTTTCAGCTCAACATATTTGGATAGCTTTTCTGATATTGTGGTCTGTAGGTTGTGGGTGTTAGGTACGGCAATGTCTATCAACTGTGCAGTTTTGTTTTGTTTATCAATCAAAGTGATATCTGGTCTGTTATAGTGTATAGTTTTGTCAGTCAGTATAGCACGGTCAAAATATAGTTTGTGTGTTTGATTTTCCAGTACGGTTTCAGCAACATATTTGTAATAAGGTAGTGGTGTTGAAGTAATAAGATTATATTTTAGAGCTATTTTCTGGTTATACACCAGAAAATAGCTCTATTGGCTACTTGGTCATGTCTGTGTTTACAGTCGGTCTGCACTATTGCTTTGCATGCTCCTGTTATATGTTGGATGGTTTCAGAGGAACTTTTACACCGTCTGCAAACATCTGATACAAGATGGTTTCGTATTATGTGTTTTTGATAGTTGCGTGTTTCTATAACTTGGTCTTGTATTGCCATCATGAATCCCTCTGTCTCCGGAAAAAGATATCCACCACGGAGCCATTCGTTCGACGCTTTCTTGTCGACGTGCGGTTGACATAAGTCTTGCCGGTGTCTGCCGTGTAAAGACTTTTGAGTCCATTCTGCTATTTTAGTCTGTATGCTTTTAATGGTTTCGTTGTTTTGTGTTGTCCAGTCGTGCATGTTTAGTGGGGTGTGTTTCTGGTCATTATATGCTATTGCTTTGTGTAATGTTGAGGTAGTAGTTTTTGAGCTAAAGTATGATTTGAGAATTGTTATTTGTTTGTTGTGTAAATTAATCACATCTATTATACCTCTTCCACCTTCTTCTCTGGGTAATGTAAGTCTCTGTAAACAAGATCTAGGGTGATGTTTCCTGTGTTTAGTCATAGTTATTATTATTATTATTATATTATTCGGGCCGTATAGTGCCATATGCGTAAGCACACATGCTAGCATCCGTGCAAGCAAGTAACATACGACATAGTTGCATGAAACAGTATCAGCAACAGAAACCTGGGGTGAATGATGGTTTTCATCTTGGCTTCACCCTAGCTTCTTGCCATCCAACAGTTGACGGGCTGAATTTAAGAAGCGGGATGACACCCGAAAACCCCCCATAGACGCGGGATAACACCCGAACCACCCCCTAAGCGAGGCCGCAGTTGTAGCCGTAGGTCTGATGGCAGTCCTGGGACATCCTTCCGAGGGCTCCCAACCGTAGGCGATTGGGCGTTACGGTGAGGGTTTTTAGGTTTTAGGAGTCCGGCATAACATCCATGAAGGATATTCCCTCACGCTAAAAAAAACCTATTATTTTGCTAGAAATTAGAGAGAATAAGGTGAAAAATTAGACTTGTTAGCTAAAACTTTTTGATTGTTTTACAAGAATATGCGAATTAGCGTTTCCGTGATCGTGATACCGACATAAAAGAAGCAAAATGAAAAATTTTGAAAAACCCGCTACGTTTAAAAAATAATTCAAAAAATGTTTACTGCAGCGCCTCCTCGCGGGTTGTCACCGTAACACCTCTAAGAACATGTACCAATCAAACCCTTCCAAACCAATAATTGAAAACTGCATCAAAATCGGACTAGTATTTTTGGTGAAAATTGGCAACATTGATTTGCAATAAAAATGCTTGCTATAGCGCCACCTATTGAGTTATCATTGTAACACATATCTAAGAATATGCTCCAATTAAAGCCGAACCCATAACTGAAAACAACATCAAAATTTGAATGGTAGTTTCGGAGAAAATGGCAACATGGATTTGCACAAACAAACAAACAAACATACAAACATCCTCTCACCCCAAATGCATATACATACCGTCTCCGTTCCGTCGTGGGTAACTACTGTCTCCGTCCCGTTCGTGGGTAAAAAATACATATATCAGAAGGTTCGTTTCCATTGTTATTTTCATAGATAACTCTCATTAGCTAAACAGGCTATAAGTAGGCAATGTTTGCCAAGTATCGTACAAATAAATAGCTGTCAATACAAATAATAAATATTCCAACAAAACGCTCCTCGCGTGTCACCACACGATCACGTGAGCCTCGTATATTGAACACTGTACGCTATTTTCAAAGTTCATGAGTTCCGTATCACCATATCAACATACGTTATCATACGGACTATGGCTCCCATATGCTCAATAATTGTTATCATTCCTAATATTGTTTACGGATTTATAGGTTATTTGGAAACCCGGCGAACTATGTACCGCCAATTTTTCCCGCCCCCGCGAGTAGTGTGATCCCGTTCCCCCCTTTTTTATGCGGTAATCCCCTCTTATACCTCCCCTACCGGAGCCGGAAGGGGAGGCTATGTCGGACTCGAACCGACTGAAACAGCACGCCGACTGTGGGTCGTGGTGCTAGGCCGGAGGTGTGGTTGTCTTCGATATATCCCTCGCACCCCGGCTGACCCAGGGCCATCCCTTACAGACTGGCCCTCTTCGGGAGGGAGGACAGCGGTGTCCCCGACTCGCCCCCGGAAACGGGGGGCGCGCTTTTAGCGCCCCCCGTTACCGATAGCGATAAACCTTCCCCTAGAATCACTCTATCTATTAAAAATAAACCGTTTCAAAATCCGTTGCGTAGTTTTAAAGATTTAAGCATACATAGGGACAGACAGACAGCGACAGCGACTTTGTTTTATACTATGTAGTTATTATATGCATGCCATTGGTAGGTGCCCATTAGGCGAACGCCGAAAATTTTCGAAAGGGAATCCTATCTAGCAGTGGCGAAGGGTGGATTTTTTTAAAAGGGAAGCCGAACGTAAGAAAAACCTTACCATGGCCGATTGTAATGTGTAGGTACTCCTTTCAAAAGCTGTGACTGAATGGGTCGAGGCTTAGGTCCAAATGGTTGAGGAAATTTCAAACCTACATTTACTATACGTGTAAGCACTGATGATTATTATAACAGTGTCTTTCAAGTGTAATGAAAGTGGATTTGAAAAAATAAGACTTCAGCAGTTCGACTACCACTAACGTCGTAAAATCCTAGAAATCGTTCTTCAATGCCAGTTTCAGTTAAATATATAAATATTACAGTTAGTTGCTCCCTATGGCTTACGTCAGGTGTTTCGTCAATCATAACCGATACAAATTGAGCTTTATCTATCTCTAATCTAATACGATCTCTTAAAACGGATGCAATGCTATGTATTAAATCGTTTTGAATGTCGCTAGAAAGACCAGAAAATACGGGATTTTGCATTAAAGAACATTGTTCTAATTGTGAGTCCATTACTGAATCGTATTTACTTAAATATAATAAGGTTTCGATATAATTCCCGCGGTTATCAGAACCTGAACTTTCATCGTGACCGCGAAAAGCTAACTCTTGTTTACCTAAAAAAATTACTGTAGGTATCTATAAACCGTTTCATTAGATTTCTATTACGATCTACTTTTCGATTATGTACTTCATAGGTATTCGTGAAAAATGTTTCGATTCTAGTTGTCCCGAACTCATGTAAAACTATACAACTACGGATATGATTCTCAGTTTGAACATGTTTTTTTGATGAATTCGATAAATTGTTTATGTCACTATATCCTAAATGACTCCATATACTCTTAGAATCTGAGAATAAAACAATACATTCTATTTCATTTACAACTGCCTGTGAGCCAGTTATAGGTATTTATCGTAATGAGATATATTAAAATGTTTCGTAAATCCATCGCGCCGTTTATATTCTATATTCATGACCGGGCGGGTTCGGCCTAACTGAACTAAATGTTTCTTATTTTCATAATTTAATTTCGAGAAAGATGTTTTCTCACACAACAAATAATCAGTCAGACAACAATCTAATGCTATTAACGCAGCCATTATAACAGCAAAATACACTACAAATGCATATAATACAACGACTACTTACCAAAATATTACGTAGATACTACGACAGTATGATGTCAATCAATGCACAACAGTCAATACACTACACAACACAAGCACAAATTATACTTAGTAATAACTACTTTACACAAAAAAGCGAATTCTAACTTATTTATAACATAATAATTATTGATGAAATCAAAAATGAATGTCAAAATTGTGGTGAGCAATTGAATTTGTATTGTTTACATCGCTCATTCGCCTCAACTTCAGTGTATGTAAACAAAACAAACTTCACATTAATGCTCTCTCGCTCTCGCAAATTCTTATCGTATATTCTCTCTCTGTCATAACCCGTTGAACAGCGGCTTAATGTCGCTACATATTTCTACGAACACTACTAAGAAAAATTGCGCATGTGTGCGTGCGACTGCGTATTAAACAAGAGTTACAGATTCAGATTTTGGCAGCCGGCTTACGCGCGCGTTCAGACTGAATCCTACAAGAGGTTTCCTTCCTTAATTGAGAACTAGATGGCGTTATGAGAAATATGTGTAATATGTATTGTATGTAAATAATTATTATATTGCGATTTACGTAACAGAATACTCTTTGTTTTATATTTTTGTGTAATGAATAGATGTGGTTTCATTGATTTATAATTTATTAATAGACAATGCTTAGGGGTTTTTGCAAAGGTAAGCCGGTAGGAATCGGGTTATATGGACACTTCGCCACTGCTATCTAGCTAGTTTGTCATGCATCATACGATCCATTGGATAACTGCTAGGAATGTCACTCACCAATGGTGCCCATTGAGAGAAAGATAACGAACGGATGAATATTAACTAGTGTGGATCTCACTGTTCAAGTAAGCTGTGTTTCTTTCAATAAAGGTTTCAGGAGCAGAATCACTGCAATTTTGCTGTTGTCAATTTGATCATCATTGCCTTTTTAGTTGACTTCAAAAAGGATTAAGTCATAAGTTTACACACAGAGTGGAAGATTTTCGCCCCACATGGAGAGGAAGTACTCGAAATACTACATGGAATACTAATAGCGAATTTCACTCAAAGGAAACATTAATAACTAAGTAACGTTTATAATGACATTCTTTCTCCTATCCCTATGGCCACGGAAGCATTTATCTATCCGACACAACAGACCAGTAGGCGACATCGTGCAATTTTGTTTACTCTGTGGTCGTGCGCAGTGCAAAGTAAATAGGACCCGACCCAAGACCCGACCGATTGATTACTTATTTATTTTTCCGTCTAGACTGATAATATTTAGTGATGTTTCTGAGTCGTTGGTTGAAGGAAGGATTATAGTTATTTATGAGGTGCATAACAATGTAATTGTATAAATGGTGGCATAATTTACGCCTAATTTATGTACCTGACATGAAAAAGGTACGATTACCGATATTATTCCTTAAGCGAGCTTCTGGGGATAATAAATTAATTAATATAATTTATTAATCTGTGGAAACAAAGGTTACCTAAGTAGGTAATTTGTGATTAATTATACTTAGTAATTCAGTAAGCTAAGCACCTACTTATTGTCTTTTAGAATGTATTCACTCTTAACAATAGTTTAAGTGCCTATTATTAGCAATATTGACATCAATAATGCGGTAATCTAATTATAAGGAAAAATATTAACTCATTTAAACTTAGCTTAGCCTGAGTGTTTGTCCATTTAGGTGATTTAGGTGTATATCACAGAAGTGGAGAAAATATGTAATCCATACTAATATTATAAATGCGAAAGTGACTCTGTCTGTCAGTCTGTCTGTCTGTCTGTATGTTACGCTTTCACGCCTAAACCACTGAACGGATTTTGATGAAATTTGGTATAGGGGTAGATTAGACCATGAGAAAGGACATACATGTTTAGTCGCGATAACCGACATACACGCGGGCGGAGCCGCGGGCAAAAGCTAGTTGATTATATGATACACAAGCTCTTGCCTACACTTCATATGGCATCAATCTATTATCAAACAGGCCCCTTAATGTGTGCTACAGGATCCGATTCAGTCGGTGCCTGTTGCCTCTTTTAGGTTGTCAGTCCATTTGACCCTCCATTCTACTAAACATAAACCACTGTGGTGTCGCAGTCACAGCAAAAATGACATTAAATTTTAGACTTTATTTCTATACGCTTAAAGTTCAAAATGAAATGAAAACTGTTTCATTACACGTTTTCAGTTACTCTGCAAAAATTCATTTAATTTTGAACTTTAATTGCATCGCTTTAAAGTCTATTATTTAATGACGTTTTTTGCAGGGCGGCCACACTACTGTGGTTTGGCTTTAGCAGAATCGAGGCCCTGGTTGGTTTATCTTTCATTTGCAGATTCGCAGTTTGGAATCCCGATTTCATTCCCAGAATGTAAAGGAACTTACATGGGATAACAAATAGTCTATGTTCTATTCTGGAATATGATTCACCTATCCAGCATCTACACCATTACAATGAGCATGGTGCAGTCCCCTCGTAAAATGCTATAATTTCAGCATGGTACTGTATTAGGTGACTTATTTCTAACATTATGTACCTAAGTTAGGTTTCCATCTTTACTAAAAAGTGTTTTATATACTTATTGTTTATTCAAACGCGAAATGTAAATTCGTCCATTTGTAAATTGACGTCTAAAAAATGAGTTTGTTGCGCCGTTTCTTCTCCACCAGCGCCTTGGAAGCGGTGGTAAACTTAGATTAAAGTAGAAGAATTAAAATTGATGTCATTATAAAACAATTTTATTGTTCCAGATTGAGAATAAATGACTTTGAGTTTTTATTTTAAAATCACAGAGCAGAAATCTGACGCGATCCAGTTATACAGGCTTTACAGGTAAAGAAAACATGCACACACACCTACCTATAGACACTAATTTGCCTTCATAATATGTGTCATCGTTTGGTAAGATAAAATTTACAAAACAAGAAACAACCAAATGTTCCTAGCATATAAGATTCCTTACTTCTACGTTCCAGTGGTCACGTAAGCAGTAAACACCACTAGCAGACCACCGGGCGACCTCGTGCGCGGTGCAAAGTGTACAAGTAAAGAGAACCAAACCGAATGATTAATATTTATTTAGTTTTCTGTCTAGACTGATAATGGTGGCCATGTTTCTCAATCGTTCGCTGGTTGAGAGGATTAGGTATTTTTTTTGTGAGAGATGCACAAGAAATGTCATTGGCTTAAGACTATTGGAATTATTTAAGTAATAGCTGACCCGGCGAACGTCTCCCGCCAATTTATATTCCACCCGCGTGGCGTCCGATCCCGTTGCCGCTGCATTTTCTTATACAATGATATAGTTATCTAAACAGCACCAGAAATAACAAAAGAAAGTTTTTGTATTGACATTTTTTTTGTTTTTGTATTGACATTTGTTGACATTAATGATCACTGCTCCGTTCCCTTGCGTAGTAGCGCGATGATATATAGCCTATGTGTTATTCTGATGTATAGGTTATATTATCGTTTCATGAAAATCCATTCAGTAGTTTTTACGTGAAATATGTTAACAAACATCCATCCAGACCTACTAACAAACTTTTGGCGAGATACATAAAAGTTCCTACAGAATTGCATAGCCGATCTATAAGGACGAGTCTGCATATATTTGCATGTACAATTGTACTGAGAAAAGTGCGTTTAATTTTCTATTTGAAGGTTTAATATCACCTGAGTATTATAAAGTTTGAGAATCGCTTCCACACACTTGAGGGAGTTTCCTTTCGATCCAGATATGGCCGGTCTCGCACCCGGACGCGGGACGGGTCGTGTTTACTTAAAATATTCCACGTAATCACTATCTTTGACACATATCCGTGTGATTATTTGGAATTTGGTTAGTAGGACGGATCTACTCATTAGTATTGCAACTGTTTAAGTATTTAGGTATCTAAGGTGACGCATTGGTAAACATTATATTAAACCAATTTAATAAACCATGTATAATAATGCGCTCAGGGTACTGTTGGGAATGCTGTGGAGGTACAGCGCGTGCGTCGGCGATGATCGCTTAAAGACGCTGATATGGTTTTATGGCCACCATGCGTAAAAGTAGTGCCTCGCAGCTTGCTCGCCCGCGCGGCACCACTAAGTGTCTTATCTGTATTCGCAAATAAATGGGAGTCAGCGATACTGCATACTTCACACTCATTAAAAATATTATGTTTTACTAACACTAGGTCATAAGAGCAATGTTACTAACAAAATATGGGCATGCCTGAAATAAAAGATTTTTATTATTTATTTATTATGAATTAATTTATTTGATTCATGGACAAGGCTGCAAATCATGGAAATAAGAAGAGCGGAATGTGAGCTTTAGATGCAACCGGGATTGAAGCTTAGGTAAAAAAGGTAAAAATCTTTGTAGGAGGTTAGGTAAAACTTTTTTGATGTTACGGAGCTCGGGAGGATATTGGTATACTACTTACGATAAACTTAAGTGTAGGAGTACGAATAGTAAAACTAGTGATTGAATATTCGTTATCAGGGAAATAACCGTAAACACAAAAAAAAACAGATAAAAATTAAAGAGGCGTAGTGTTCATTGTCCAAGGCTGCAGAGCATATTTGTTTTTATTTTAATGATAGAGTGATTGAATGTTATTCAACAGGAACTAAAGACTGAAACAAGGAGGAAAAAGGAAACAAGAAACAGGGAATCTCCAAGATCCAAGTGTTACGTGAACACTGGTTCCGGTAATAAAAAATGAAAACATTTGAACATAGCAGTAATAAACGGTAAATACCGGTAGCTCGCGATTGCGGCGCGTCCCCCATCACTGGGTGGTGAACGCGGTCATTACCTTTTAAGGTAATGCATCGTTCTAACGCGCATATAAAATGAGTCACACGAATTGATAACCAATCAGCGCATTCCGTCAAACGGAGAATCGGCTGACGGCACAACACTGATCGACAACAAGAAAAAAAACACGCTCCGCGCTCGCGCCGAGGTAGACGGCAGACCTCATTCGATCGCGAGACTTCGCGGCGGAACGTGATAATCTGAACGTGAACGTCATAATCTTAAAACCTAGATAACATATAGTCTAGATTCTGCCAGTTACTATTAATATTGTATTGTATTAGTGTAGTCTACTAGTCTAACATTAATAGCTGTTCCCAATATAAGGGGTAAGTCTAGTGTCCTTAATAAACAGTGCGCGAGTATTAAACGATAGTCACGTAAATAATAAAGTAAAATAACATCTTCATCCGCGTGTAACATTCCTGCTTAGCCCCTAGGAGCTAAGCGTGATGCTAGCTCATTTTTAGTACCTGCCTACCTGCGGTCGGGAGTTCGGTAGTTACCTAGCTGTAGTTTATCCTTTGTGTAAATATAATTAAATTAAATTTAAAGTAAACTGTGATTAACATCGTAATCGTTAAAATGTTGTAAGAAAGTTATTGTATGAAGTGTGTCCATAATATATGTCGCGAGTATACATGTCGACAGACAGCCGAATATAGTAATTGCTTAAGAACTATTCAATTAGTTGTAATGTTTGATTGTTCGTATTCTAAGAGAAAAAGCAACACTGTGTATATCTCGCCATAATTTTCTACGGATACCCACATTTTGAAAATATGTAAATTGTCGAATTTTAATCTCGTTTTAAATCCACGGTTCAGCATATATATGTATTATAGCTTAATTATTACTGAACCATTTGTTTATGGCTGATTGAACCGTGGTTAACGGGATTACAGACGTATTTACGATAAATACTTACGATTATGAATTCCGGAACAATCCAGTTTTATTATTTGTTTTATTGTGTATTTTATGTGTTATGTGTACCTACCATTGTACAGCGCCGCCGACCTTAGGGCCCATGTAGAAAATTATACGTTGGGGCCCGGCGCTGTGCATTGGATTCACGCACCAGTGCCTAATCGTGTGGTTGTCTCCCCAGAACTTGGTACCGGCTGGAATACCGGTCCCCTTCATACCGGCTGTAATACCAGCACCGCACCGTACCGGCCCGCCTCCGAACCAGCTGAGATTGCCTGCCCGCTCCGTACCGTCTTGAAGACGGCCTTGGCGACGACCCCGCGGACCGAACTAGCAGCTGCGAAGCCTGGTGACCTTGAGGGGAAGACAACGTCACACTCGCACGGGGCCAGCCCGGAACCCCAAGTTGAGTACATTACTCAGCCAACCGTTTATAGTGACGTGTACGCGTACCCGAACCGACACTCGACCTTGAAGTAGAGTATTTTTATTATTGTATAGCAGGACCTACGGATTAAAGTTGTAGATCTCGTACCAATCGTTTTCTTCATCCTTGACCCCGCAGGGCCCCGTATCACAAGGCTGAACCATTGGAACAAAAAGTGGCACAAACCATGGCTATCCTTGATATTTTTCTGTTTAATATTTTTAAAGCGTGATTTTTCAATAGTTTGGTTAAATTTTTTATTAAAGCTTTATTTTTCAGTAGTCGTGTTTACGGGGAAATTTGCTGTAGTGTGTTTTTAGTATTTAGTGTTTTTTTTAAGAACAGATTCACATTATTTTGTGGTGAAACATGAAATGAAAATAAGAAGATGCGGTAGGTACATAGGACGATAGCGTTTATTTTTTATTTTTTTAAGCTTATCATGCCTTTTTCATGCCTTTTTCCCAGCGGGGTAGGCAGAGACTACAGTTTTCCACAGACGGCCTGAGACCCAAGTTGATAATGAAGTATTGAAGGCTATTGTGGAAGCGGATCCATCGCAAACCACGTCCGAGTTAGCTGCAGGCTGCGGTGTTAGTGATAAAACTGTTTTAATTCACTTGAAGCAAATTGGGAAGATTAAAAAGCTTGAAAGGTGCGTACCTCACGAATTGACTGAAGCAAACCGGCAAACGCGCGTCGACTGCTGCGTTACATTACTGAACCGGCACAATAATGAAGGTATTTTAAACCGAATCATTACCTGTGATGAAAAATGGATTCTTTACGATAATCGGAAGCGCTCAGCGCAATGGTTGGATCCTGGCCAGCCAGCCAAATCCTGCCCCAAGCGAAAATTAACCCCAAAAAAGTTACTTGTGAGCGTTTGGTGGTGTTCTCAAATCTGGCCAGACTATTACGGCTGATGTCTATTGTCAGCAATTGCAAACAATGATGGAAAAGCTAGCGGCTAAACAACCTAGGCTGGTCAATCGCTGCATGCCACTGCTACTTCACGACAACGCTAGACCACACACCGCACAACAGACGGCTATCAAATTAGAAGAGCTTCAATTGGAATGTTTAAGACATCCTCCGTACTGCCCGGACCTTGCTCCAACAGATTACTTATTTTTTTCGAAATTTGGACAACTTCTTGCAAGGGAAAAAATTCAACTCTGATGGGGCAGTCCAAATCGCCTTCACAGATTTTATTTATTCCCGTCCGACTGGTTTTTTTAGTAAAGGGATCAATGAACTACCTATGAGATGGCAAAAGTGCATAGAAAACAATGGTTCATACTTTGATTAATTAAATATATTATATTTAAAAATATTCGACTTTTTGTTCCTCCCATACAAAACGCCAATTTCATATGTAAGGACCTAATATTATATTTTTTCAATAGGAACTAAGCCTAAATAAAAAGTATAATTATCGGTAAACACAAAACGGGGAATCAGATAAAAATTAAAAAGGCGTAGTGTCCAGTGTCCAAGGCTGCAGCGCACGCCTGCCCAGACGCATCGCAGACGCTGATTAGACGTTATCAACACTTGAAGTTGTGTGCTATCTATACGACTCATTGTTTTATGAGCGACAAGCGAAAACAGTAATCTTTTTAACATACTTTTATTAACTTCACCTAATAATTAACTGCGTTGTAAAAAAGTATTTGAAGTTACTCGAATTTTGACCCATTTTACCCGACTACGGCGAAGCCAAAACGAGGGTTATGATTTTGACAGGCTATGTATGTATGTATATATGTATGTATGTTCATTTGTTCCCTCATAGCTCCTCAAATACTTATTAGAACTGAACAATTGAGGTATCGTTACAAGCGGATTGATCGTCCGATGGTTATAGGCTATATGACGTGTCACCCAATCTTGTGTGGGGCCCTCTAGCGCTCATGAAGTACTGTATTAAAAAATAAATTTGAGATAAATATGCCGTGTTTGGTATCAAATGAAAGTGCTTAATGGGCCCATTTCAAATATGTATAAATTATTAGCTTTACCTTGCCTCAAAATAATTTAAATAAAAAATAAAGTTTAAACTAAAACCCGACTACCGAAAAATCACGCTTTAAAAAGTGACAAACAAGAAAATATCAAAGATAGCCGTGGTCGTATGCCACTTACTCTAACAAAACCATATATTCTAGGGTAAAGTGGCATACGACCACGGCTATCCTTGATATTTCCTTGTTTGTCACTTTTTAAAGCGTGATTTTTCGGTAGTCGGGTTTTAGTTTAAACTTTATTTTTTATTTATTGTCGTATCGATTTAAAACTTTAAAGTTATGTGGGGTCTAGGTGAAAATATTTTTTGTTGGTTCGAGTCCAACATACGAAAAAAAAGGTGACCATACTTCAATTGGTTACCCTAGGCGTGATTTTTACAGCAAAGGTTAGATTCATTAGGCAATATGACTTCACCATGTCTAAGCTCAAGGCTCAGCAAAGAGGGTAGCAATTAGAAACACCAACAAGAGGGCGTCCCTTAGCTTGATGGCCTCATCAAATGTCGTTTCATGACCTGCTCAAAGAACGTGGGAATGTAGAAAGAAGGAAGCACGTGTGTTAGTCAAGAATATCAAAGGTGCGACAAAGAAAAGAGTCTCCGAATCTCTTTTCTTTTTTTTATCGTGCAAAAAATTCCCGCGAATACCACCCCCCCAGAGCCGGTGGAGGTGGTTATGTCGGACTGTCGGACTCGAACCGACTAAAACGCACGCCGTCACGCTTGGTTGCCGGAGGCTCCGAATCTCTTGCTGCTTTATGGACATCGTATGTAGCGACCCAAGCGCAGAGTGAAATTGCGTCGATTTTGCTATAAATAAGTATCCCTTACGTCAAATGACTTAGCCGTTCATTGGCTTACTAATAATGCTGTATGTTTTTTCGTGAATCATTGAACTCAATATCAGAATAAAAATGCGTGATCTCAATCACTACAGGAATAAATGCATGTGTCATTGTCGATATTGCAGCCTTGTCACAACAACGGAAGAATACATTTATTTATGGGTGTAAACAAACTCATAAAATATAAACATTCTTGAAATGACTTGAGTATACGAAGCGTCAGCGGTGAGGTCAAATTTATAATATACAAAACAAAAAAAAAAACAAAAGCATACGGTTTTTGGTTCGATGCGGTTTGTGTTGGTTCTCGGTGGAGTAGAATAGGACCACCCCAGTACTCTTTGTATAGGTGTCGTAAAAGGCGACTAAGGGATATGGCTTTTATCCATCCAACAGTAAACATACAGCTCAAGGCAACAGCCTTGACAGCAGATGACAGCCTCCGTGGCGTGGTGGTAGTGCACGCGACTGCTACGCAGGAGGCGCGGGTTCGATTCCCGCTCAGTGCAAATATTTGTATGCATGAATATGGCTATTTGCATTGGTCTGGGTGTTTCTATGTATAGTATGTATGTATTTACAAAAAAAAGTATCTAAATATGTTTATCCGCATTCTAGGTTTCATAACACAAGCTAGTTAAGCAATGCTTACCATGGGTCTAGAAAGCGTTGTGTGGAATGTTGTGGAATATTTTTTTTATTTTTATTTTTAAAGTGCCTGCTTAAATGCAATAGGCTCGGCTCCTATTACGTGAGACCGAAAATCATAGTTGGCGACAGGTGGGTGTTAATATGCCTCTGCCTACCTCTTCGGGGATTTACAGGCGAGAGTAAATGGATGGATGAAGTAAACAAGAGTGGGAGGGTCGAGACTCACCGTAATCATCATCATCATGACGTTGCTCCTGAATGTATTTCACTAACTAACGCCCATTCTCTCCGGGGTCAGCAGAGACAATAAACATTGGTAGCTTAATTGTTAAGGAATCGGCTTTACCATGGAAAGGTCTCGGGTTTGAATCCTGGCCATTACACTACCGACGTGAACCCACGCCTATCACAAGCAAAATTTAGTTAAGCTGGAGAGGTTAGAGGGAATATTAGTAATTTCTGTTCTTATTTATTTTATTTTTTATTTATTTTACACTTTATTGTACACATAAATTGTATTTATACAGAATAGTGATATGTAATGTACAAAGGCGAGCTTAACTCAGAGCTGAGTTCTCTTCCAGCAAACCCGGGAGTGCACAGAGGAATTGCAATACGAGAGGCTAAGTCTAGTGTACATGAAATAAGAGATTTTGATGTGCGAGGTATACGAGATGTATACCCAAGGAATACATAGATATTAATAGATACATACATACACAAATACATAAATACACACAAAAATACATACATATACATACTTACATACCTACTTTCTTATTATTCTTTTATAAATAAACAACTCTCACTTATTTCAGTTCTTAGGTAACTAGTGTTTACTTACGACATTTGCACGTGATTGTACGAAATACGTACGATCAAACTATCAAAAGTTTTGTGATTGTGTATCACGCCCTCACCACGCATCGTAAATTATCGTGTCATCATCAATAATTAATCAAATTCTGCGGATTTTACTATCTGAATAATTAAGTGCTGAAGCATTTCCTAATTAGCTTTTATTATTTTTTAACGAGGACATTGATAGTTGGATGATCAAATTGCGATATCTACCGTACAAGCCAATTCGCTCATTTTTTTGTACCAGTAAGTATATATGGGCATGCAGCACAGGTTAACTGGCCATAAGTCTGTGGAGCTACTCCGTGTTCACGTCATCAAAGACAGATTCTCTCTGAATGAATTTTTTATAGCATTTATTTTAAACTTTAAACCGTTGCCCGTAAAGACGGATATAAAGATATTCGGTCGTTAAGCCATGTGGCGCCTAGGAATAACTTTTAATCAAGGAGTAGTTTATTCCCTTCTTATTCCATTTTTATTAATCCATATCCATAAAAAACGTTAGTCCAAGCCAAGACTTTCGTTTGGAATAGGTAAATGCCTATTTACCTATTCCAATACGTAAAGTCTTGGCTTGGACTAACGTTTTTTTAAGCACCTAATGATGGAGTTGTAAAAAAATATATTTTAGGTTAGTAATGATGGGTTTTTGTGTGCTGCAGCATGTCGTAATAAAAAACATTTTTCTTTCTTCTTTCTTCTTAATCTTGCTGTAACATAACATAAACTCACGCCTGTATTCCCCGAAGAGGTAGGTAGAGGTGCTAGCACCCACATTTCGCCAGTTTAAGTTTGGGTCCCAATGTAATAGGTGGCGAGCCTATTGCCATTAACCGGGCACTTATAAACCTGCGATAAATACACACATAACTTCGAAAAGCATCGATAAGTCATTGGTGGGTGCCATGGTGAAACTGGGATCGAACCCGAGACCTCGTCTCAGCAGTCCATTACCCATACCAGTAGGCTACCGCAGATTGCTGTAATCTACGTTTTTTAATAAGGCGTTTAGTGTAAAGGGCGCTAATGTGTAAAGGTAGGCGTTGGTCCTTATATACGTAACGCTATCTCACTTTACCGTTCGAATAAAACGCATAAGTGAACACTTTTCATCACATTAATAAGTGACGCAACAACCCTTAGATATTTCAATTTGACTGTACCTATGGTATGAAACGTTTCACGTCGCCATTATCTATAGGCGGCCCTTATTACTACAGATAATAAGTACTGACAAAATATTATCGAAATTGCGTCTAATTTGGTACAATTACGTGATCGTTGTGCTGAATTAGACGCATTAGACTAAAGTGGAGACTGTGAGAAGGCAAACGGAAGGTAGGACTGCCCTCAGCCAAATGGACTGACGACCTGAAAATCATGTACTCGCATTCTTCGTATTGCACATGAAATCTTGCCAAACGATAGTCCATAGAAAGCTCACGTGTTTCCTTCTTCCTACAGTCCCGGGTCCTTTAAGCGGGTCGTGAAAAGGCATCTAATGAGGCCGTCAAGCTGAGTGCCACCACTGTTTAAATGGTACATGTTTGCGATGGTGACCCTCTCTCCGAGACTTTGCCTTTAGCTTCTTCAGGCGAGGTGAAGTCAAATTGACGTGTCCTAGATTTAAAAAAAAAGTACCTATCAAGAAAAGATAAAATTCACAGTGGTGTCGTCAAGGTGAAAACCTGAAATGCATTCGAGAACAACGCTATAATAATGCTTTTAATGGCATGAATCTGATAGTAAACATACAGCCAATGACTAGTGCCCTCTTGACGGCAATAGGCTCGCCCCTATTACGTGGGACCGAAAATCGTAGTTAGCGAAATGTGCCTGCTTCTTCGAGGAGTTACTTACATGCGTGACTATATGTATGTATAGATACAACCATGGTAAAACAAATACCTAGATATCGAATACATAAGGAAAAATGAAATTTCTCGGGCAGGACTCAAACCCGCAATCTTTCCCATACAGGGGGAATGCCTTGACCAACTCGGCTACCGAGACACGCCCGATGTGATTCAAATTTCCCTTCTATTTTCATCAGTCTTTAAGGCGATGGTGGAGTCATCAATCGATGTTCTTACGAACTTTTGGAACCAATGAATGAAGTTACAATTATCTTTTTTTTTATATATATTTCCCAACATTTTACACCACGCTATCTAGACCCATGGTAAGCATAGTTTAACTAGCTTGTGTTATGGAATCTAGAATACGGATAAACATACTTAAATACATTTTTTTTGTAAATACATACATATTATACATAGAAACACCCAGACCAATGCAAATAGCCATATTCATGCATACAAATATTTGCACTGAGTGGGAATCGAACCCGCGCCTCCTGCGTAGCAGTCGCGTTCACTACCGCTACGCCACGGAGGCTGTCATTTTTAAACTTTGATTTTTGATAACTCCGCCCAAATACTTCAATGTATTTTACAGCATTAAGTATGCTAACTATACAAATCGAATACATAGGGAAATAAAAAACCCCCGTCACAAAAAACACCAAAAAGTTGAAAAAAATAAATGAATAAATTTTAATTCAACGGTTGCCATGTCGGGGGACCGTAACTGGTTAAGTACTCCTTTATATCGTAAGGTCCCCCGACATGGCAACCGTTGAATTAAAATTTATTCATTTATTTTCAACTTTTTGGTGTTTTTTGTGACGGGGGTTTTTTAAATTTTTAATTTAATTTTTATTTTATGCCTTTTAAATTGATCTACTAGTCAAGCTCTTTCATTTGATACCCATATTGAGGGAATTATAAAGAAATATGTATTCCAATATGTTGTGGCGGCGGCCATCTTGGACCGATTTTTTTCAAACATAGCTAAGAACACACCCGACTAATATACCTTTCAAACAAAAAAAACTAAATCCAAATCGGTTCATCCGTTTGCGTGCTACGATGCCACAGACAGACAGACACACACACACACACACACACACACAGACACGTCAAACTTATACCACCCCGTCGTTTTTGCGTCGGGGGTTAAAAAACTAAACTAAACTAAACTAAACTTCTCGGGCGGGAATCGAACCCGTGATCTTTCCCTTACATGGGGAATGCCTTGCCTTGCCCGATGTGATTCAAATTTCCCTTCTTTTTTATCCGTTTCTCTATGTATTCGATTTGTATAGTTAGCATACTTACTGCTGTAAGATTCATTCAAATACCTAGATAATTATAGTCACACCAATAATATTATAATTATTCAGCTGTAAACTTCAACATAATTTATAATTTATGCACTATATCTAGTCAGCGGCAGTTTCTCACACGATGGGTCATCCGTCGGCGCGGGAGCATGTTGTCGGTGATTTTCCTGAACGAGAGTGCATTGCCACTTGTCGTCCAGACGTCCAAAGTTCAACATGCCTAGACAACGTGACCCACTTACTTAAAATTACCTATTTATAATATTATAGACACATTCAAGGAGAGGTAGGCACTCAATTAAGATAATTATTCAAGTTTATATAAATTATACGTACATACATATTTATAATCACGCCTTTATCCCTGGAGGGTAAGGCAGAAGTGAATTAACACCAACATTTCACCAATTATTATAGTCGGTCGGTTATAGGGTGTGAGCCTATTGCCGCATTCCGGGCACTATTATTGACTCGAATCATGCATCTGAGGCTGAGTCTGGTCTGTTTAAATCTGTCTGATGTTAAACAGCCCTATCCCTTAGACGCCTTGTACGACACCGCATGGGAAGAGATGGGGTGGCCCGAATTCTACTCTGCCGGGGACCAGACGGCGCGGAAACCATAAATTATATTGTTTAATAAAAATATGTTAAAAAAAAAACAAAATTAGAGGTAGGTCAGTTATTCTTGAGATGTGTGATGAAATTTGCCTGACAACCTCGGCTTTGCACAATGACCCACGGACGGTGTGTGTTTTAGTAGGTTCATTTAGGACATAACTCCCAACTCCTTGCGAAAGTATCTCTTGAAATGATCATTTCAGATACAACTGTCATGCAGATAACGTCTATCTTTCAACTATAAATTATGTACTCATTTGACTATAATAAAACCATATAAAACATATAACACCATACAACATGCATATCTTTGATTTGCCTGACGTTTCGACCAGGTTACACCGGCCGTGGTCACAGGCTGACTGGCTCAGCGGTGCACGCCCGCCGTGTCGAACATCACGAACTCGAAGACGGCGGGCGTGCACCACTGGCGCTGAGCCAGTCAGCTTGCGAGGGACGTCGAGATCGCTATAATTCCCGTTGACATTATATATCATGGAACTCGATAGTTTAAAAGTTATTATTACGATAAAACCGTTTAAAGAAATAACAAACTTTTTTTTCTTTTTAAACAGTAAGTCCGGTAATGCCTCGTCTGTGAATAGGGAAGCTATAAAGATCAGTGGACCCCATCAATTAGAGTTTGAAATTCCACTCTATTAGGCTCTATGGCAGACAGGAACGAGCTTTCTATAAGGAAATTACAATGCACAAATAATAAAGATGTAAGCTAAGAAATCACGTCCTGTGCCATAACACAAAATATGCAAGTCAGCGAGAAGATAGGACGTGACCACAAGCACCCCACTCCATCAATGGTGGATAAATCAGTATATAAGCCTGTTATTTAGTTTGTAAGGCATTGCTTTATTAAATCACTAGCTTTTGCCCGCGGCTCTGCCCGCGTGGATGTCGGTTATCGCGACCAAACATAGCCTATGTCCTTTCCCATGGTCTAATCTACTCCTATACCAAATTTCATCAAAATCGGTTCTGTGGTTTAGGCGTGAAAGCGTAACATACAGACAGAGTTACTTACGCATTTATAATACTACTAGTATAGATATGGATTAAGTCGTAATATATACTACAACCAGACTGTGGTAGCTCTCCTTACCTCCAAAAGGCTCTAATATTACCAGTTTAAAAGTTCTCATAGTTTAAGGCTACAGCTTGGTGTGCCCGGCGTGGGACACGCCGAGGCGGGTCCTAGTGGCGGCTCTGGGGGTGGGAGTCCTCACACTCGCCACGTTGCTCACAGCGATGGTAAGATGCGCGAACGCTTGGGGTGCGGCTGCCTCCTTCTGCGAGCAAGTAATGCTCGAGAAGGAGGCGGCCGGTCGGGTCCGGACTAGACTCCGGGCCCGAGAAGCCCGCGCAGAGCGAAGGCGAACCGGACGTCGGAGGTCGCAGAACGACCTCCGTCCTCCATGAGCGCTGGCTTGGGGGTGACCGGTGGAGCCGCCTGTCACCCTAGCAGAAGCAGGCCGCGGCGGCGGCGCAAAATGTGCCTCCCCGTAACCGGGGCAAGATGGGGACACAGTGGTCCCCACAACCCGAAGGGGGCCATCTCGAAGGAGATGGTCCTGGGTCTGCCGGGGTGCGAGAGATATGCTTTTGGCAATCTCACCTCCGGCAACCAAAGACCCAAGACGGCGTGCGTTTTAGTCGGTTCGAGTCCGACATAATCGCCTTCACCGGCTCCGTGGGGGTGGTATCCGTGGGGATTCTTCGCACGATAAAAAAAAAAAAACCATAAGGTTTCATTACGCATTACTAAGTGCCCGCTTGGTGGAAATTGACTCAACCCTATGGGACCAAAAATCATAGTTAGCGAGATATGAGTATTAGTTCACCTCTGCCTACACCTCCGTTGATTTTCATACCTAATATTTTAAAACAAAGTATAAAAATAGTTTTTAGTATTAACAGGAATTAGTTACACGAATTAAAAGCTCAGCCCGTATTTATAGAGTGTGCTACAACTACTTTTTACATGTTTAAACTAATTAAGTAAACATGAAACTAACAATCTAACTGCTTTGAACAAACATTACACTAAACGGTAGCTAACAAAGGGCCTGTTACACAAAGCTTGTCTGAAATACGTGAGGAAATCATGCAACGATGTCTGTTTACTTTGTATAATTTTCATCATTTGTTTAATTTATGTAATACTAGCTTTTGCCCGCGGCTCCGCCCGCGTGGATGTCGGTTATCACGACTAAACATAGCCTATGTCCTTTCCCAAGGTCTAATCTACCCCTATACCAAATTTCATCAAAATCGGTTCAGTGGTTTAGGCGTGAAAGCGTAACATACAGACAGACAGACAGACAGACAGAGTTACTTTCGCATTTATAATATTAGCATGGATTAAACCGAGAACTTTTTTCGTATTATTTAAATTACTACAACAGTATAACAATTGGGTATTCTACTAATAATAGTCAAATTAGTAACTTTTTAATAAATGTCAAAACGATAAGTAAAAAGGGAACTTCTATGAAAAAAGATTTTGTGACGTCATAAAATTTAATAGTCAAATCAGTTACTATAATATTATAGGTTCGTGGATGATTAAAAATAAATAAAAACTATAAAACAAGAATCGACGCAATTTTACCGCTCTTTTACCATTCTTGATATAATAAGCTCGGTTAGATAATGTATTATAACTGTAGAATAATACCCAATTGTATTATGATTTATGATCTATTACAATATGATCCTCGTAGCACCAGATTCTCGTAGCAGCTACGTCGTAGCTAGTCGGAGGTCAACTTTTCAGAAGCAATGATTGCCGTAAAAGTTAAAGTATAATAATATGAGGTTAAAGTCTGTGATCTCTGCCTACCCCAATTAGAAAGAGGCGTGACTGTATATGTTTATGTATATAACACTTAGTTCACTGGCTCATACAAAGTTGCTTTATACACTGTTTGCAGTTTCTCAATTAGATAACAGGTCATCTTGTTTTGACTACATTGCAAAGATATAGCTGACGCTAGTAAATATCTATGTTACTAACTATTGCTGGGATCTCCACCCGTGTGGAATTCTGATCTAGTTCTCAACATTTTGCGAAGAAAAGAGCGGTAAAAATTGCGTCGGTTATTATATTATAGCTTATTTCTAGCTTTTATTTGTTTTTAATCATCCATCCAACCTAATATTATAGTAACTGATTTGACTATTACATTTTATGACGTCACTAAATCTTTTTTCATACAAGTTAGCTTATCGCTTTGACGTTTAGTAAAAAGTAATTTGACCACTCAATAGAATACCCAATTCTGTCAGCATTACATTTGGAGACAGATTCAAGAAGCATTGGCTTGATGTCATGGAAAATGATATGCGTAGTCTCACTATACCAGGGATACACAAGACCATGCGGTTGCATACATCTTGTTCCCCCGCGGTGAAGGGTGCAAGTTTGTAAGGGGGAATCCGTGGGGATTTTTCGCACAAACAAAACCCATTAATCTGTAAGTGTACCAAGTTGCAGGTGAGATTTACATAAACCACACTTGCATTTGCCGCGTGGTTCCCGGGTGCCGCGTGGTTCCCGATAGAGTAGAATTTCCCACCCCATCTCTTCCCATGCGGTGTCGCACAAGGCGACGGAGGGATAGGGCTGTTTAACATCAGACAGATATATACAGCCCAGATTCAGCCTCAGATGCATGGGTCGGTCGAGTCAACAATAGTGCCCGGAATATGGCAATAGGCTCACCTCTATTACGTGGGACCGGATACATTAATTGGTGAAATGTGGGTGTTAACCCTCCGGGGATAAAGGCGTGATTGTATGTATGTATACACGCTTGCATTTCCAAACACTTGTGTCGAGAAAATTGAACGTGAAATGTTCTGTGAAAACATTCACGTGCACTTGTTTATAAATAAGTTAACGAACACTTGTAACGAGTATTATGCAATAACTACTTCATTAAATATTACGGACAAGTTCAGGGGTCATTTGATATTGAATCAAGATAACTGCTGGCCGATTGTTAGCATCCGGGACGTCTTCTGTTAGACTTTGCCTGTCCGTGATATGGTGGTTTACGGTTCACGGGTCAATATTGTTTTTTTTTTATATAATTGGCTGATACAGACGGTTAGTAAGTGTGATTCATTGTTTATTAAAATCTCAATGCCAATAATAATTATTATTGAACCAATAAACTGCATCTATCATTATAATGCTAGGTAATTGTCTGAAACACTCCTAGCCAGATGGACTAATGACCTGTAGTAGTCAAAGTCAAAGACATTTATTCTCAATATTGGACAATAAAACTGTTCGAATACATAGGGAAAAGAATCTTCTCGGGCGGGACTCGAACCCACGATCTTTCCTTCACAGGGGGAATGCCTTGACCAACTCGGCTACCGAGACACGACCGATGTGATTCAAATTTCCCTTCTTATCCGTCTTTAAGGCGGGTACGAGTCCCTTCCGAGAAGATTATTTTTCCCTATGTAATCTATTTGTTTAGTTAGCATATTTAATGCTCTAACATTCATTCAATAAAATTGTTTCTTATTGATGTCAATTTTAATTCTACTTAATCTAAGTTTACCACCGCTTTCAAGGCGCTGGTGGAGAAGAAACGGCGCAACAAACTCCACTGCGGCATTTTTTAAGGTAAGGTATTTACTTAAGGGTAAATGTGGACGAATGTACATATCACGTCTGGATCAATAATAATTAGGTATATAAAACACTTTATAATGAAGAATTAAACCTAAGTTATATAATGTTCCAAATAAGTTACGTACCTTAACATAATACAATACCATACTGCAATTATAGTATTTTACGAGGGGCCTGCACCACGCTCAAGCATTCAAGCCACACATTTTTATCTTTTGTTGTAGTTGGTATAGACTGTATGAGGAAGGATGAGGATCGGGTTCTATGGTGTTGCAAGAGACCTGTATCCAGTAGTGGACTACGGGGGGCTCACAGAGTTGTTTGGGATACAAAACCTACTAGCATAACTAGATTCAAGGGTGTGGGGTTTTCACCAACATCTTCGGAATCCAATCAACGTCATCTGTTTGTCTTACGGTAAATCTATTGGTGTACAATAATGAATTAATATTATCTATCTATATACACATATTGAATAACGCACTTGTACTTTTCCACTGAGTTTATTTTACTTCTAAACCTGACCGGTTTCGCCTTACGGCATTCTCAAAGGCTTACATTTATGTTCCCTTCAATATGTGTAGCAGATTCCACCAAGCGCCATCAATCTTCAGTATAAACAGTCTATCTATATACAGTCTCAACTATAAACCTCGAATTTTTTTTTGACAATTATTTTATTTTATTTTATTCCAATTTCTTGACATTTAATACTACTAATACCATTGACTTTGTATAGGTAATAATTTTATTCACTTATTTTCAATAAAGTTTTTTTAGGAAAAATTAAATATTTTCCCCAACTGTTGGGAAAAAATTGAAGCTGGTATGCATAATTTTAAAACTACCCCATTGTAAAATACTGTCAAATAATATTGTAATCTTAATCTGAATCTTAGAAACAGTCACTTATATTACATTTACACGCCCGTGCGTCGGGAACACAACACGAGGTTATTATGGCCGCGATATTCTGTAGGGTGGAGGTACTTCCCCAGTCGGACTGCTCAATTAGGATAGGAATACCGCCGTGTCCTACCTCCTCCAAAACCTTGACTGTAATCGATCAGATGCCAGAATTGCAATCTACAGGTTATCTCCCAGAACACTATGGACGCGACCCATTCTTACTATAAGTCATTGACCCCATCGTTCACAGGCCTTCACAAAAAAAGTAAGTAAGTACCTATCACTGCGGAAATTCGATACTGTAATACATTGCGTGTAACGTCGCACGATTCTTATTTATTTATGGCTGATATTACATTCATCGTAATGTCTTTACCCCCCGGAGATACACGTTACCAATCACACAATATTTCAACAATTTGTTCGCAAATTAGAAGGTTCTACGGTTCTACGCATGGTGAACCCTAATAGTGAGGTGCAATCAGTGCCTCGCATACTGACCTACAAACACGAAAATAGGCTTTGAATAATAGGGGTAACAAAGGCTATTGTTGATGCGTTACAAACTTTTACCAAGTTACTATACGCACGGTTTCAGAACATGGTATTTTAACTTCATCCCTTTCTTTATTTTTACATTAGATAGAGACATATAGTTAGCTGTCGATTTTATGAAAAAATATTGTGGTACGGGGCAATTTTGATAAAAACTGACTTGCAATTTTAACTATCCTCACATGTAAGCATGTAGGAAATTCGGGATCAGTAGTTATTTAGCTTTAGTAGAAGTAGTACGAATCTTTATACTGTATTTTTGAAGAATATGTATAAATGATTCTGTAGTTAACATGAGTGATACATCTAAATCTCCACATTCGGCTAGATCTCGAGCACCTATCAACGAAGCTGCAGTTAAATGGTGGGAGACTTACGGCTGTGATGACGAAGATAAAACTGCACACATAAAACACAATACAACACAAGAAAGTATAGAATGTAAAGACAATAACAATAGAATCATAGATAAACCATCAACTAATACAAATATTTTAGAGTTACAACGAACGTTAACTTCAAAACTGTACGGAAACTTTATTAGTAAACCTTTGAAAAATGTTGATCCTAAAAGTAAAGTGCTCAAAAAATGGAGGGAAGAGCAAGCGAAAGCGAGGTACGAGCATGCCAGGAAAGCAGTTATTAATTCACTGAAAGAAAAATTTGGTGTCACACGAGAGTATAGCAATATACCTTCTGTAGCTGATACCAGTAAAGCCGATATTACTACAGCAATACCCACGATTATAATAACTGGAGACAATGTCGAAGAAACATCAAATTCGAATGTAAATCGTGACGGTGATACGCCAAAGGATTTTAATTCTAAATTGAAGATGGATAAGGTGGAAGTTGGTCGGGCAGTTGTTGAGGATGTCAGTCACGCGAGGAGGCTTCAGATGGGGCAAGGTAGTGAGCTGGCACAGTGGAGGCTTGTTCCTCGTGGCAGTAGGGCGGCGGGCGCGGAGGGTGGACAACGCGGGCTTACGAGGATCGAAATGCCGGTAAGTAACTTTGTACTTGCACTTTTTCAAAATTAATTAAAAACATTTCCTGATTGTTGCGTTTTGTTTTGTATTTCGGAAATTATGACTATGATTTTTTTTGGATACTTGGGACACCAATTAACAAGTTTACCACAGTACAAAACACCAATTAAGAGATGAAATTCTGAAATATCCTATTGATACACCGTGCGGCGTCACCCGCATCGGTCCATCATGTGGCTAAGAGAGAAATCCAGTTACGGAGACTTGTGATTTAGGTTACAGGTTTAAGAGGCCTGTTTTCAAAATATTTTATACATTTTATCAATTTCAAATCCAAAATTTTCGATAATTCCCAATGTGTTTTCATAGGAAAGTAATATCGGCGTTCCGATTGTTTGATTCGTCCAATGAAACATGTAAAGGAATTATTGACATGCAATAGGAGGCAGTAAACATTTACTTACCGAGTTGTGCGCGATGTGGGGAATAACCGATAGTCATGCCATCACGGGGCAATCAGGAATAGGGATCTACCCTGACTTTTTGTAAATGTGTACTCTAGATTTATTTCTATAGGTTCTTCGTGATCTAAGGATTGGTTTTATAGATTCAAGCAACGTGATATTATGTGTTTAAGGATTATGTGAGATTGCTTCGACAGCATTTCATTGCGTACCGTTAGTCCCGGGTTTGATCCCTGGGTCGAATATTTTTGCTATTGTTTTATTGCTAGTAGCAGGAAGGGCTCTGGCAAAATTACATACATACGACGCTATTTAGACCCATGGTAAGCTTAACTAGCTTGTGTTATGGAATCTAGAATGCAGATAAACATACATATTATACAGAGATGACCTCATTTGGAACTTTAAAGAAACTTCAAGAATACTTTCGTCCCAAAGCCCGAAGCGAGACTTATATTTTGAGGACTAACCCCGAAATTTTTTGCACTTGATAAAATCACCGCTACCTGTACCAATGTCATCATAATTACGATTTCTAGATTTAACAAACTCTAGAGCATGAGCAGAGAATAAAGAAAGAACTTGGGTATTTTAGTACAACAGATTTTTTAAAGAAAAGCTTGTTTTAAAAGGTTTTTTTAAAACTATTTTATTCTAATCTGCGGTAGCCTAGTGGTATGGGTAATGGACTGCTGAGATGATGTCTCGGGTTCGATCCCAGGTTTACCATGGCACACACCAAAGATTTTTCGATGCTTTTCGAAGTGATGTGTGTATTGTACCTATTTATCGCAGGTTTATAAGTGCCTGGTTAATGGCAATAGACTCGCCACTTATTACATTGGGACCTAAAACATAAACTGGCGAAATGTGGGTGCTAGCACCTCTGCCTACCCCTTCGGGGAATACAGGCGTGAGTTTATGTTATATGTATGTATTTTATTCTACACTAGCTAACCCAGCGAACTTCGTACCGCCCCAGTGGCGTCAGATCATTTTCCCATTGCACCCTCTGCTATATTAAGCAAGTATTATGCATATAAACCTTCCTCTTGAATCACTCTATCTATTGAAAAAAGCCGCTTTAAAATCATTTGCGTAGTTTCAAAGATTTATGCATACATAGGGACGGACAGACAACGA
This sequence comes from Eilema sororculum, assembly GCA_914829495.1. Lineage (NCBI taxonomy): Eukaryota > Metazoa > Arthropoda > Insecta > Lepidoptera > Erebidae > Eilema > Eilema sororculum. The sequence goes on along the minus strand of OU618545.1, from coordinate 3,915,806 downwards.
TAGCGACTTTGTTTTATACTATGTAGTGAAGTGATACCATTTCCTAAATGCGACGATCGACGCCCTGCAAAATGTGACCTAATAACCAAACCGGATACATTGCACTTACTAACTTCATTGTTACCCTCGTGGCCTCAATCATTATCTGTGGTTTAGATGAACATTATCCTATCATTATCTGTTTAGTACCCGTATCGCTAATGATGTGAAAACGTGCGCAGACGGTGGCGGAGACGTATCGTATCGAAACGAAACCTTGTTGATAAAATTATTGATAATACTGTTTTATTTACTTCAGGATGTTCTAATTGAAATGTTCACTGAATAAGTACATTAGCAATATTGTAACGCATGTGAACTCTTGGATGCACTATGAAGCAAACTCGGTGTTAGTGAGAATTTTAATCACTTATTCCGATAAAGTTTAGTATCAGAATTTGTACCTCGGAGAGCACATTAAGCCGTCGGTCTCGATTGCTATACGAACATCTATGGCAGTCGTTACGGGTAGTTGGAGCCCTCAAAAGTCCAACAACTGGTCTAGCTGCAATGCATATAGAATATATATTTAGAATATCGCCTTTGGGTTGTGGAAGTCAGATTGGCGATTGGCAATCGCTTCACAGAAAAGAAGTTCGCCAAATCCGCAGTTAGACTGACAAAGCGCACCCCAGACTCCAAGCTAAAAAAAAACTTCAGATGCAACTGGGGTTAACGCTAAGATGAAGAAGAAGTATCAGAATTTACATCAGGCTTGATAATAGAACTTCTTCTTCGTTCTAGCAGTCACGGTCGCATTTCAAGCTTCCACCTTTTAGTCTAGGGTCTGCTTTTTCCAGTCTAATTGCTTAACTACACTTTGATATTTATGTCAAGCTTGCGAATAGAACTGTGAGAGAAAAAATCTGTCATTTCATGAAACAAAATGACTCTGGAATTAGAGAGAACCGTATAGTTTCAGGAGGATTCTGTTTAGAGTAATAACTAATTCTTTTTCTCGAGGATTCGAGTATTCCAAGTAGATAGGGCTTAAAACTAGTATAATATCAGGCTGCTCTATATTTGTACCTACCAAACGACTACGACATTTTTATGCCCTATAAAATTTGCAAGGCGTACGAAAAACAAGGAGCATAAAAAACTTAAATGAACCAATTCTCTGGTACATATCGCACGCAGTGATTATTGCCTGGGACGTAGTAGGTGGGGGGTGAAATGGCTTCATATCAACGTTTCGCGAGCTCTCTAATGTTCAACAAACACGTAATAATGGCGAAACGCGCAACTTATGTGGAGCTTCGCGATCTGTTACCCTACATACTCACGTGCGTTTTGAACAGGATTGTTTCTGTTTAAATAACTCGTGGTCCAATAATCCGTCAGAAGTTCAAACTAAGTAGCGACCTCTAATGTAGCAGGTAAAAACGTTTTACAGCAACGCCCCAATTTTGTGTTGAAAGATTTGAAAAACCATTCTAACCTTAAAATATTCTAGGTGGGTTGCCTACTTGAAATTTTTGGGTAGCATCGGTAGCTTAGTGGTTAAGGAGTCGGAATTACGATCGATTACGGGTTCGAATCCTGGCCATTACACTAGTGACATAAACTCACTCCTAACACAAGCAATTTTGCTTAGCTGGAGAGGTTAAAGGGAATATTTGTAACTTCGGTTCTAATATTCTTAAAAAAAGGCAGGGAACATCGTGGGTCTTCCCTCCTCCCTTACTTTGAAGTTCTAATTTTGCTCTTCCGGGATTCGCAGGCTAGAATATAAGTGTATGTACCTATGTCTAAATAATTAGGTAGTAATCATCATGAGAGTACCAACACCAGTTAAGTACATTCAAAGCTTCTACTTAGGAACACTTTCTGTACCACGTCCTCCTTGTTGCTTTTTTTTTTGGATTTTACGAGAGCGACTACTGTCTAACTCCCCTAACCCTGAGAGCCATTCGAACCTCATCCGTTAATCAGCAGGCCCTCGATTCTACTACAGCTAAACCACTGTAGTGGTGATCACTACAAAAAATGACATTAATTTTTAGACTTTATTATACTATACGTTTACAGTTCGAAATGAATTAAAAACAGTTTCATTACACTTAATCAATTACTCTGCAAAAAGTCATTTAATTTTGAACTTTAACAGTAACGCTTTAAAGTCTATTATTTAATGTAGTTCTTTGCCGTGGCGGTGGCAATATTGTGGTTTGGCTGTAGCAGGGTCCAGGGGTCCCAACGAGCAGGTTAAAGGTGAGGTTGTTCCCTTCCAATCCGGATTTCGTACAGGTCACAGCACCACGACTACACTTGTCCGTGTTACGGAAGACATTAGATCTGGGATGGAGAAAGGCGAGCTAACAGTCCTAACGCTGTTAGACTTCACCAATGCCTTCAACAGCGTAGATTTCGACGTATTACTCGGCATATTGTGCTCACTTAATATATCTCCAGCAGTGATTGACTGGTTTCAAAGTTACCTGTATGGTCGCCGGCAGCGTACCCGTGTAGAAGACACTGTCTCTTCTTGGAGTACAACGTCTGCTGGCGTCCCTCAGGGTGGCGTTCTATCTCCACTACTCTTCGCAGTTTTCATAAACTCTATTTCTCACAATCTGACTTCCTCCTACCACCTATACGCAGATGATCTTCAGATATATGCGAGAGCTGCACCAGATAAACTTACGGATGCCGTAGGTATCATCAACAGGGATATGGCCCGTATATGTGACTGGAGTAAATCTTATGGTCTGAGGGTCAACCCATCTAAGTCCCAGGTCATAATTATTGGTAGCCCAAATTATATATCTAATATTGACTGGTCACTGCTACCTCAGGTGTCCTGTGATGGGATCAGCCTACAATATAGTAACAAAATAAAAAATCTGGGGATATATATGGACAGCACCTTATCTTGGAGCCCTCAACTTCAAGAAACCAGTCGCAGACTGTTTGCCAGCGCGGGGTCCCTGCGTAGGCTTCAAAATTTTCTTCCCATTGCCACGAAAACTGCGCTTGCACAAAGTCTTCTCTTTCCCATCCTTGATTATGCCGATGCCAGTTATCCAGATCTCACCGAAGACCAACTTAATAAACTTGAGAGACTCCAAAATCTTTGCATACGATTTATATTTGGACTTCGCAAATATGATCACATCTCCGAATTTCGCGAAAAGCTCAAGTGGTTACCTATTCGCCTTCGCCGGAATGCTCACTATCTTTATCTATTGTATAATATTTTATTTCAACCTTCTACTCCTATCTACCTAAAAGAACGCTTCGAATTTCTTGGTGACTCGCATTCTAGGGTCTTGAGATCTTCAGAGAATCTGAGGCTGAAAATGCCACGGCACTCCACGCGTTTTATGGACAAGTCGTTTACTGTCCAAGCTGTCCGATTGTGGAATGCCTTACCCGTGTCCATAAGACGTGCGCAATCTCTGCCTATCTTTAAAAAACTGGTCACGGCCTATTATTTGCAAGAGCGATAGCTATTATCATTCATCTTCTATTCCCATATCCCCCTCAATCATGCTTCACTGTTTTTAGTATTTTATGTAAGTATATGTATTAGGTATGTATATCATGTGCCTGACGTTAGGTATGTACTATTTAACTATGAATTTAACCATGTAGTATATATTATTTATAGTAAGTCATGTATCTATAGCCTTATAAATATCTATGATAGAATATTGACTTTGTATGGACCACAAAAAGAAAAAATTTACACTTTCACTCCATCCCATGGTTGCCTGGAAGAGATTGCCCTGTGCGATAAGGCCGCCAATTGTATGTTACTTTGTTTGTTTTTAATATGTTTCAAGAAATTGTAAAAATTATGTCACATCTGGTACCATACAATAAAGAGTTAAAATAAATAAATAATAAATAAATTGTTTTAGAAGCCCCGAAGACAATGTCAGAGTTCGGTATACCCAGTATAAACAATGTTACCTAGCCAATGCAAAGGTTAGCTATTGCGATACAGCGCGGAAATGCGGCCAGTGTTCGGGGCTCCTTTGCACCAGACACGACCCGGGGCGGGTTATTTACATGACAAAAGCTTGGCTGGCTACTTGACTACTCTTATTATAATTTATCTGTTGTATGTTGATTATATTTACTAAAAAAAAAAAAAAAATTATAAACCCTAGCCATTTATTAAAAACAAAGTAGGTACCTTGTACACAACCGCTACTGAAAATATTCACGCGTGATAGCCAACGGACTTTGGTACCTCGTGATGATTTCATGATACCGAGATATCAGTAATTAAACACAAATTGTTTGTTCGAGGATATCTCTTGACGATAATACCAACGATAATTCGTTATGTCGTACTTAAGTAGGCGGAGGCGTCTTTTTAACCGACTTCAAAAACAGGAGGTTCTATTTTCATCTGTGTAGGTAAGTATATTTTTTTAGTTTTGATATTAAAGAGTTCTTTATTGAATTCTACAACAAATATACAATATACTCAATATATGGTAAAATACTAACTACAATAGGTATTAAAAAAAAGAGGAAAAAAAAGAAAAATGGGGGGGGGGGGGGGACTGACTTTTTTAGTCCATTTTGTTATATCTAATAGTAGGTATAACTGAGTGGATAAACCCTAAGTTTAGGCTTCGTAGAATTCCTCCCCATCGACCTCTACCAGTAACGTGCCCAAAAGGCTGGCGACATTACTCCGCTGAATAGCGATACCAATTCTTTGAGCGAGGTAAAGGGAAGAATCGATTAGACGCTCCGCACTTTAAAGAACGCGCGGGCGCACTTGGACCCCACGGACTCAACGTTTCATTTTCGTTAACTTACCCATTTTTTTTAACACAGAGCTATAAATGAAATGGGCGTGAAGGGTAGTGGAGACGACTCTGGTATCAGAGTTCACTAAACAACCTCCGACCTCCATGAGTGTCTGCGTAGACCCTGTTGGTGACAGGTGAAGCCACTGTTACCCTACAGACGCAGGCCCTTGCAAGTGTGCAAGGCCGGGGAAAGACGGCGACACCACTTCCACCCAATCTCCTAAATCGGTGTTCTGTACAGGGTTTATGTTTAAAAAAATAGTCCAATATAATCTGTGGAAAGTCAGATGTTCAGATCGTCCTAACCTAACGTCGTGGGTTTGAAGTTTTAAAAGAAGAAGAGTTGTCCCAGGGTCAGCCAGGGTCCGAGGAAAATGCCTTACGGGTCTCCTTAGAACTTCATATATTTTACATTCATCACAATATCTTGAAACGCAAACCAATGCCTATAAACTACTTATATGCTATTGATTGATGGCACTTGGTGGAATTCATTGTTACACATAGAACACTTGTACTTTTTCCACTGTATTTATTATATTGAACCTGACCGGTTTCACCTTACGGCATTCTCAAAGGTTTACATGTAGCAAAGGTTCAGCCATAACCGGTCTGGTTCAATATAATAAACACTGTGCAAAAAGTACAAATGATCTTAATGTATATATTTACCTAATTACGCATAAAACTAGTTTTGATACTCCAGTTAAACCTATACAATGTTATAAAGGCCTATTTCTCTATTTTCGTCCAGAAATCACAGCAATAATAATCTTAATGTCAAACAAATACAGTTTATTTGGCTTGCATTTGAAGTTGCGGCCAAAACGAGGCAATGAACTGAATTTCCTCTCCATAGACTATCAGAGGATGCAGCACAGCAAGTATTTTTAGATGATATATCGTTGTTTTCAAACAATTCTGTTTAAGTTATATATTTCATGAGGTCAATGCTACGTACGATGTTATTTCTTTGGGAAAAGTAGAACATTTCTTACGGAAATTGTTTTTGTTGTTAGTTGTTTATTAGTTGGTTGGTTCCTTAAACAACCTGTAGGCAGCGGGAGTGTAATGCCCCTGGTGTTGCATACGTCCATAGACCGTGGTAACCACTTTCCATCAGGTGGGCCGTGAGCTTGTCTGCCACCTAAGTACCTAAGCGGTATTAAAAAAAACCTCATAGCCAACAAACTTATAAGTTGGGGGGGTCAGACAGTAGTTGCTCCCATGAAAGCCAAGACAGGCACCATTTGAAGGATTGGTGTAGGAGAGCGAATTCTGGCCTTCAAAGTGCAAATTTTGGATGCAATCGGGATTTGTGCTGCAATGATGAATTAGATCAGAACAGTAATAGAACTTTAAAATTTAATAATTTCCAAAAATAGGGACACACAACAGAACACGTATTTTTGGGGTTTTTCCTATTCCACCTGTTACCTTTCCCCCCGACAATTTATCACTTTTATAACATTAAGTAGTCGAAAATTAAAAGGAAAGAAGAACTGACTCGCTAATGCAATTAACCAATATCTAATCGATGATTATAAATCAACAAAATATAGTAGATATTGTATCGATTAGATATTTCCCGTATCTCTAACATCGACTATTATGAATCATTATAAAAAGAGGTTTATAAAAATAAATAAGTACATAAGAATTTCTTTCTCTTTTGGCTGACATTCCTCGCATTCTCTCTATGGTAACTCCTACACATCTTGATCAACAAACGTGATAAACAAAACACCATGTTACACTCCTAGGGAAGTCTCAGGAAAGAAAACTGTCTTAGGACAGCCAAACATGCCCCCGTTCCCAACCGACCACCTGAGGTGTCCACCCCAGTTGGTCAGTTAGGAATAAATGTTCCTAACCACCCACCTTGTGCAGCTGGTGGGTCAGTTAGTAACAAAATATACTAACCGACCACCTATGACTCGAACATAAGCACGGAGAAATTAGAAATACTATAAAAACCAATATTGATACAGACAATACAGTAGGTACACAATTAGAACTGTCATTGTGTACACTGTACACACTTTATCAGCGACGAATATTCAATATCTTTTCATTTGCTACGATCCTGGTACATACCTTTCGCTTCTTCCACTTTCACAATACTGTTTTCATGCATACATGGGGTGTGACAGTGTCAATGTTATACTAGCTTTTCACCCACAGCTCCACCTGCGTGGATATCGGTTATTACCACCAAAAGTCTATATTAGGTAACGTATTACGAAGGGACCCAGAACCTGGGAACAGGAAGTAAACGAACAGTGCAGTAATAGGGCGGCCTTATAACTAAGACTCCACTGTCCATCTGTCTGTTTGTCTGCCACCAGGTTGTATCTCATTAACCGTCATCGCTAGTATACTTATATGACCATTCATACAACATACCTCCATTCCATCCAAGGCTACCTACGCAGTTGCTCAATCAAAAACGTTATAGATAATAATATATCGTTTAATTAGGTTAATAATGAGGTGTCACATGAACTTGGCCCAGTCTCCTTCACGCTACCGTCGCGTGCTCGTCTCGTGAGCAAAGAGCACGTTTATCGACCACTAATTAAGCCATTAACACTACTTACACACCCCAGTCCGCTTCGGTTCAGGTCTACAATACATCTATTTTATGTTAGATTTATTAAGTACCCTTGTTATAAATCCAAAGTGTCAATATCTTAAGGTTCAATGATATTGAAAGCCTATCCCATCCATCCCCATGGGAGCCTCTATCACTCTCAAAAGTCAAATTCAAATTCAAATTCAAATTCAAATTCAAATTCAAATAAAAAACTGTATGACTTCATACTAACATTTTCAAGCTAATTTGTATGTGTGCAAAAATTATGTAGTTTCATTACTACATACAAAATACAGATACAATTTATAAAAACTTATTCCATTAAAAGAGGGATACTAAGTAGCTGCTTCTGAATAAAATATTGGAGCCGATTCAGTTGTGATAAAAAATAAGTAAATACTCTGAAGAAGTCAGTTTCGTTTGGATAAGATTTTTAACCAAACGAAACTGACTTCTTCAGAGTATTTATTTATTTACTAAATAAGTACAACCACATTATAAGTATTTACACAATTCACTCAAATTCAGTTTTTGGGAAGGTCTCCGACACATACAACAGTTACGGTGTACATAGCATTCACAAAATTATTAGAACAGTGAGATAAACAATTCAAATTAAGTAAGAGTAAATAAAATCGATCTCCATCAGAAAAAGAGATGAAGATATGTTTTAGTCCTGTTTATCTAAAGACTATCTACTTAAGTTTGAAAAAACAAAACGTTTACTAGTAACAACAAAAATATTTGATATAGTTATAGTCAATAGCCATCTTTTTGAGATAACTGTGTAATAATGTACTTATTCAGTAATTAATTTATCAACTTTCGTTCTACTATCAATATGTCTCATCAATAATTTCTAGTAAATACGAAGCAGCTGTGTGAAAGACAGTCTAGTCACATGTTTACATATAATTAGTACTAAATAAGTAAATGATGCACAAAATAATCCTAGAATTACAGTGGAATTGTACTTAAATGTTGAAGATAAGTGGGTACAGTCGACAAAAGAGATACAGTTGTACTTTTTCAGATAAATTTTACTAATTTTACGGTTGTATTTTTATGATAAGCGATCCTGAGGTTACCAAAACCTTGGAACCTCTACAGTTGCGTAGAGACATTGCCTCTCTGGCCGTTTTCTACCGTCTCTACCACAGCGAGTGTTCTGAAGAGTTAATTCAACTGATCCCACCTTCTCCCTTCCTATCTAGAACAACACGTGCTGGTCTGCGGTGCCACCGCCACTGCAAAATAAAAGACTTAATTAAATTACTTAGTCCACTTATACACGAATCCACACTCAGCACGGCCAAAGATGCAGGTTTATATGCTTACTAGCCTTTGCCCGCGGCTCCGCCCGCGTGGATGTCGGTTATCGCGACCAAACATAGCCTATGTCCTTTCTCATGTTCTAACCTACCCCTATACCAAATTTCATCAAAATCGGTGCAGTGGTTTAGGCGTGAAAGCGTAACATACAGGCAGACAGACAGACAGAGCTACTTTCGCATTTATAATATTAGTATGGATTTTGTTAGTGGACCAACCCATCGTTCACTTTTGTAAATGATTTTTGATCACTAGCTTCTTGTTTTCTTCAGCAGTTAGGTACCTACGTGGACATCGCCTGTCTACCTAACTTTTAAACTTTACGTTTCAAGAAAAGATCACAGAGTGCCAATACCAGTGGCAAGCATATGTTACCTCTGTATTCAGTGTGGTATTCACCAACCATGTTTTTATTTTATCATTGTAACTTTTGCCCGCGGCTCCCCCATCGCGAAATATTCGGTTTTGTGAACACCAGCATAAAATCCTATCTACAGCTATTCCAGACTATACTCTAACTTCATGCCAAATCGCATTCAGATCTGTTAAGCTGTCCTGGTGAGATTTAGCAGCAAATATCTCTCCACCCATCCATTCGCATAACAATTAAATAACGGTACAATCCACCATATTCTTTGCACGCGGTGATCTCCTGACAACACACCTCACGCGTAAAAATCATGTGCCCGGGTTATCTACTGACCCCCGCACCTTCTCACACTGACCTATGATAATGCGATCAGTATTTGCAAAGTGCTAAGGCGGTTGGCACACTGCTTCGCACTGTGCAGCGTAGCGCGGTGTGGATTGTTACTATGGAAAAAACTGCGCGGGAATGCATCTTCAGTGTGTTGCACTGCGCCTGTTTTCAATACATAGAACTACGCGAGACAATGCACTCCTGTGCACTACACTGCGTGATGAGGGACAGTGTGCCAACCACCTCACACTGTAACCGTTCAATGTAATACGGTAAGTGGTGCTTGCGCCGCCTGCGGACGTTTATGGGCGTGTTACTCTTATGCGATTCGAAAAAAGATGAGAGATGGAAGTGTAAGGAAAAGTATGAAGGTATATAGGTACAGGGTGTATTTTTGAATTTGCATTGCATTTTTTTTGCTAACTGTAAGTTTTTTACAAAATCTGTGAATGCAGTTCAAAATGTCCCAAAAAGTTAGGGAAGGTCTTTTAAGAACGTTTTGCTGTAACTGCAACGGTTAAGGTACTTGCCCTTACTGCCCCGTTTCAAAAATACACCCTGTATATGACCTCGGTACTTTGAAAATAACATAACATAACATAACATAAAATCACGCCTGTATTCCCCGAAGGGGTAGGCAGAGGTGCTAGCACCCACATTTCGCCAGTTTATGTTTAGGTCCCAATGTAATAGGTAACCGATCTTATAAACCTGCGATAAATACACACATAACGTCGAAAAGCAACGTGTGATATGTTCACTATCTTACCCTTCCACATTCAGTTCATTTCACCTTTTTCCAGGTCGTTATTCCATCTGGCTGGGGGATCAAACCCACCTTCCGTTTACCTTCTCTCACACTGTCTCCACCCTTGGGCTGGTTTTCTGCTCTCACAAGGTTGTTATTTTCGCTTAATCAATTAGGTAGATATATCTTATTTGACTCCAACTCTATCTTACGATAAAAATATCCACCATATCTAACTGTTATCTTTATTTTCAAAGAATTAATATCTAAATACTTTCACTTTTCGTAATATGTGTAGGATTAGGCGAATTAACGCCAATCACAATTTAATGCGGAAGTTTGTCTTTTTTTCATGAAAGGACACGTCAATTTAACTGCATCTCGCCTGATGTAAGCTAATGGTAAAGTCTCAGAAAGAGGGTCACTCGTAAACCTTATCTGCATGTGACATATTACGTTTGGTATTACTTGTAAACGGCTGGATAGATATCGATAGTGAGTATTCCGGTAGTGATTTACATCTGATCCAACTCTGAGTGAAAAGTCTTCCTCAAAACCTCGTCTGTTGATCAGCATTAATATTAAACTAACTTTTAACTCTCCCGTTCCATGATATACAATAATTCCAGTCAGACTGTGGCAACAAGGCCGGTGTAGGCCCTCGATTCTACTAGAGCAAAACTATTGTCAAGCCACTGAGATTGGAAAAAGCGGCATTAAAGTTTAGACTTTATTTCTATACGTTAAGGTCCAAAATTAAATGACAAAAGTTTCATTACACTCTTTTATTCACTCTGCTAACAGTTATTTAATATTGAACTTTAAATGCATCGCTTTAAAGTCTATAATGTATTGCCGCTTTTTCCAATCTCAGTGGCTTGACAATAGTTTTGCTTTAGTAGAATCGAGGCCCTGGTCGAAACATCAGGTAAATCAAAGGTATATGTACGCATATGTACCTATACCATGATCGCGTTAATTCCTGTTACTATTGTACAGCATTACGTAATGTTAATTTAAAAATCATATCCTTAAAATTATTTACTTTTCCTTCAATTATAATTTCACACTTATTTTATTTACTTGCTAATTGCGCCCGCCAACTTAGGTTGTAAGGTCTTAATATTTTTGCACCCGAAATATACGCGTGCAAATACATATGCGCATGGGAACTTACCTAAGATAATTTCATCATGCTTAAATGAAAGGTTAGGCAGGCAGATATAATATTCTTACAGCGTAGCCCCGGTTTCATCCAAAGCTTGTGTTTTGGAACCTGGAGTTTTCTCTAGTACTTTTTCATACCATGACTTTTACAGGAGCGATTGATTACCTAACTCCGATGAAAAACCTGCGATAAATCCTCTTCCTTCAGTCTACTGTCTTGCAGGCGCAGTTGGCCTAGGCCCTGACCTTCTGATGAGAGACTATAGATACTCGCCGATAAGCTCCATCTATTTTCGTTCGAAATAAATATGGCGATTCGAATGATTTTTTATAACATTTATTATCCTTGCTTTAAAATACGAATACAACGGGAAAATGAAATGCTCAAGTTGGACTTAAACCCACGACCTTTCCCTTACAGGGGGAATGCTCTTCCAACTGAGCTATTGAGCCACACCCAGGGAAAATTCGTGAATTCAAGTCTCATTTGAGCATTTCATTTTTTCCGATGTTTTCCGAATTTATTAAATAGTAAAATGACAGTAAGTAAAAAGTTAGTAAAATGGCGATTTCTCAGATCAGACAAGAATCCTATGGAAATATTTATTGGAACTTGTACCCATAACATATTATCAGTTGTCGTAAAAGTCATTCAGACAATAAACTTTAATATTATAATTGGTCGTATTACAAACCCTATCACTTTGTTTAGTGAAGAACAATTTATGACTCGACAAGACCATTAATTATATGACAGACTGCGGTTTGTCGTCCCCCCAAAGTGCTTGAAATATGTTCGCGTGGTTATATTGTCGATACTAATATTCAGTTTATTTGTATTCCATACATATCTAGATAGATAAAGCCTTAGAAGTATAAAATTTACAGGCAGTATCTGTAAATAAATTACCTGTTGCCTGAAAATTCTGATATTTGGTCCAGTTCGAACAATCTCCTCTCTTCTTCATTTTTGCGTTAATCCTAGTCGCTTCCAAAGCTTTCAGCTTTTTTTTATACCATTCAGGTGGCAGACAAGCACACGGCCCACCTAATGGAAAGTGGTTACCGCGGCCTATGGACGTATGCGATACAGTGGGCGTTACACTCGTGCTGCCTACCCTGAAGAAACCTTCCAATGCCCTTCTTGAAGAACCCCATATTGTAGTCGCTTGGGAAAACCACGGCAGGGAGTTCATTCCGCAGTTTGATCGTGCGTGGGATGAAGTTCCTTTCTTACCGCACGGTAGAGTCTAGGGCACGTTTTACCAGTCTGACTATGGATCTGGCTGAACTTCGATATTTTTTTTTTGACCTCCACAACAAAAATGCGATATCGAAGCATTGCAGCTAGATCAGTTGTTGGACTTTTTAGGGCTCCCCGTAACGACTGCCATAGATGCTCGTATGGCAACTATTAGTTTGGGTTACATCAATAAAATAGTTTGGTATTAACATCATTAGTAGAGTTAAGATCAGGAGGGCCAGACCGTGGATGGCCCTGGGTCAGCCTGGGTGCGAGGAATATGTCGATGACAACCTCACCTCCGGCCCAGCACCACGACTCTCAGTCGGCGTGTGGTTTTAGTCGGTTCGAGTCCGACATAACCTCCCCTTCCGGGTCCGGCGGGGGAGGTATCCGAGGGGACTTCTGCACGAAAAAAAATAAAAAGTATTAAGATCATTTTGAGTACTTTGCTAATCAAGGTCGATTTGATGCTGACATACATACGTACTATACATATATATTATTATTTTTCCTACATAAACCTTAACTTTTATTTACAAAACTTTATTAATGAACGGCCCACAACTGTAACAAGTTTAAGTAACAACCGTTGCTAAGTTGTGAGTAGATATAACTATTTTATTGTGCGTGCAAACGTAAATCAAATTTGGGTAAAGCTTTTGAAAAAAAAATATAATTTACATAAGCAATTTGTGTCTAATAGTTATAAACCTAAATTGCTTATGCAGCAATTTAGCGAATTTGGGTCAAGAAAAAAATATTTCCTTCTTTTCGATCACATTTTTTTTGTCAAAGAACTTTACAGAATCAAACTTCATAGTAATATAAGTAGGTACGTAGGTATTGTAATCTGTGATGTGTCGTAAGTAAAAATAGGGTATGAACTGAGGTGAACTTCAAGTTCACCTCAGTTAATTTCATCAAGTTTGTTCTCTGCATGAAGCGCACTCCTTCGAGCACCTTTGACTTATCCCTGCATTACCCAAAAAAACAATACACTATTTGTGCAGAAAGCTTAAATAGTTCGCGTATTATTGAATAATTCTGCGTGGTAGACACTTTTCCTGTAGAGAACGGTGCGAAAACTTATCCGAAAGTTCAGCCATTTAATGCTAATTTGTTTCCGTGTTGCAAGATGCCATCCGTATACGGTGCAGAGTATACCTGCTAGATCCAAGCGTTTCAGTGACACATTCCTATGCCGCATTACTAAGACCTGGAAATCATTGCCAGCCCACATGTTTCCTTCTTCCTACAGTCCCGGGTCCTTTAAGCGGGGCGTGAAAAGGCATCTAATGAGGCCGTCAAGCTGAGAGCCACCACTGTTAACATGGTACATGTTCACGATGGTGACCGTCTTTCCGAGACTTTGCCTTTAGATTAACATCAGGCGAGGTGAAGTCAAATTCACGTGTTTGGTATTAAAAAAAAAGTAGCAGCTACGTAGCAGTCGTAGTCGTAGTCGATAGTACCGATGGACGTAGCGTAGCGTCCAAATTACGTGGATACTTGGATAGTCACATAGGTCATCTAAATCAAGGTCAAGGTCACTTCCAGTTGATCTCTGACTACGCTTTAAAAGATCCTCGACAAGAAATCCATTTCAAATAATTTGTGATTTTTCATTTCCCTTTACAGAAATTGAAAACACAGCGAGTACTTATTTTGACTTCTCTTACTTACAATTAATAAATGTTTAAAAGATAATTACTTTTGAAACAACATGCTGTATATAACCTAACGAAACTAAGTACCTAGGTAGATAGGTAAATTTTCCAAGGCAGCCAACTTTTTAAACAAGCAGGGGTAATTGTGAATTCACTCCATGACATGACATCTTACAATTGTTCGTGGCTGGGGCATTTGCAAGTCACAAAATTATGCCAGTAATTACGGGTTAAACTGCGAAAATATGAAGCTCGCCTTCGAATAACAAAACAATAAAACTACTAAGTGCCCGAAGTTACACCTCTCGTAACAGTAGTGGTTACAATTCGAGTAGATACTCGATTTCCCGCCGATGCCGACGAATTGAGATCGGCGGTAAGCACCAGTTGGCACAATCGATATGAAGACGAGCATTCTTATTTTTTATTCAACATCAAAAATAGTAACGAAAAAATTTAACCTCTTTAAATTATGGACTTTATGGCAAGGGCATAACGTATCATTTTTGAAAACAGAGGTGTGCCAACAGCAAAGTTAAGTTTGCTGAAATTTACCAGTTAACCAAGATGGCGGCTTTGACACATGACATAAAATGATATTTATGAGCGGGAAGTTCGCAAGTCGGGATGCGACATGCGAGAACGTCACGGAATACGGATATACGGGTTTAATGAATGATTTCTATTCATGACGATTTTATGGGAGGCAAGTTGACAGGGACATCTCGATACCCGAGGAACGTTCCTTATACGGAACTGTTTGGCTGAGAAATGAAAATAATGTTATGGATTTGATGTCATGTCAATTTTGAATGTTACATGTACTTTTTATGTACCTAATTTTAATTTTTTATTCTAATTTTTTATGTGGGCAAGTGCGTCTACCACAAATATTTCGAAAACTACCTGTCGGATACTAGTTATGACATTATACGTCGATGCTGCAAAAATACTTTTTATGGTTTCATTTAATGTCACTAGTGTCCAATTAGGTAGTTTTCGAAATATTTGTGGTAGGCGTACTTGCCCACTAAGGGCACTTTGCTACCTTCACAACATTTTTCTGGAAATTTTTATTTCTTTTTTAAAAGCTTGGAGTAGAACATGCTCTGCCTGTACGATGAATGGCAATAGGCTTGCCGTGAAAAAAATGTATAAAACTGTGGTAGAGTTGCGCTGTTACCGAATAGGTAACTCTCATTTCTTTCAGTTCATGGTTATGGCTAGTGCAAGTGCCAGTCGGAAACCTATGATTGGGGAGAAGGAAGGATAGTAAGCTCTATTTCAGTTTCTTCTTCGTTACAACTACATTCGTGGACTGCGTCTCTTATCGTCCTCCTAAAACGTGTCGCATCCGATTCTTCGGTCTGGAAGCCAGAAATCCTACGATATTTAAAGCCACTTTTGACCCACAAATTAACTTTTGTGATTTAAAACCAGCATTCATTTTGTGTGGACATTACAAGCTCAAGAACTTTGCCTCTCTAGACGAATGGCATCGCTGGCCAGCGTATCGTGTAATAGAATGACAAATGACGATTTGACGCATATGACAGTCGTCAGCGAATGTCATACACCTGCATCAAATCACAAATCACAAAACATTTGTCATTCTTTTGTACAATACCTCGAGTTGTTTCTTGTCTAGAAGGGTTGAGAAGTTACATTAAATATAAGTATCACTAGCTTAGAGTATTAAGTGACTTAACAACATTATCTAGATCACTGTAAACTGCTATTTAGTCCATTACAGCTAGGTATTATAGCGACAACTTACTTAACAGAATCTATGGTTTCATTCACAGCTTAACCGCTAAAGCTAAAGTTATGATAATGAAATATTAGTAGGATATATTTTAGCTTAAATAGCTAGACTATTCTAATTTAGCGTTGATGCTATTGTTATTAACCAGTTAGCTGTTCGTTATCGAAAAGTTTGACATTAATGAGCTGAAGTTTTCGCCACGCGAAAAATGGGGAGCGACTGGAGCGAGCAACGAATATTTACTCGAATACTGCGAGTTTTAATACAAAATTTATTCTCATGAAACATTATGAAGTTTGGTTAAAAACTTGGTGATTTTTATTAATGAGGAAAATTATTATACACCCGTACTTACACGTTCACATCCTGTAAAGGTGTATCCTCATTTTATGGCCGCGTACACGGAGACGGTATGAACGGGAGGTTTCCGCACGTAAATTACCCTGCGGTAGCCTAGTGGTATGGGTAATGGACTGCTGAGGCGAGGTTTCGGGTTCGATCCCAGGTTTTACCATGGCACACACCAATGACTTTTCGATGCTTTTCGAAGTTATGTGTGTATTTAATAAGTGCCCGGTTGATGGCAATAGGCTCGCCACCTATTACATTGGGACCTTTTTTTTTTTTTTTTTTTTACACAGGACACGTCAATTTGACTTCACCTCGCCTGATGTTAAGCTAAAGGCAAAGTCTACCTAAACTACCTAAACATAAACTGGCGAAATGTGGGTGCTAGCACCTCTGCCAACCCCTTTTTTTGTTATTTTATATGTAAATTACCTTCCTACCTTCAGTAATCGGGTAAAAGCCCAGGCTTCCGCCTTACAGCTTTTTCTTCGCCACTTCGCATGGGCTCAGGTTTCTGTGGTGGTCAGACCATTGGCACGCATATCACTCTCCACGACGTCAAGAGACGTCTTGGACCTACCCCTTCTTAATCTAATATATAAAATTCTCGTGTCACAGTTTTTGTTGCCATACTCCTCCGAAACGGCTTGACCGATTTTGATGAAATTTTGTGAGCATATTGAGTAGGTCTGAGAATCGGCCAACATCTATTTTTCATCCCCCTAAATGTTAGGGGTAGTCCACCCCTAAATTTTTTTTTTATTTTTCAGACAAAATTTTTAATTTCTATTTTTTTATGATACAACATACAAAAATACATACAATCCTCAATTTTCACCCTTCTACGATCAACCCTTATTTTTTAATAGCCATTTTAGTAATTCAATCATTTTTTCTTCCGGTAGAAAAATGATCAATCGTCATTTAATTATTATCTATTTTTCATCCCCCTAAATGGTGCAGCGGGAACGGGATCTGACGCCACGAGGGTAGGAAAAAATTGGCGGTTCGAAGTTCGCCGGGACAGCTAGTTATATTATATTATTATCTCCAAGCTATAATCGGCAACAACGTGAATTAGAATTTTGCCGAAACGCGTACCATTCCTTTAATTCGAACATGTATATTCCACGCAACTTGTTCCACTTGACATCAACATACCTACACTGCTACCATCCCTTGGAAGCCTTGGTCCCATCGCCGTTTGATTATTTACCAAGATTATCATTTTGGTCGTAAACGTTTATTGTGACCTAGTTAGGAGGCGAGCAGACACGCACGAAGGATACACAAATAAACAGCCAGTTCCTGGTATACCGACCACAATATAACTTTGACTAATTCAGTCTTCAAGTTTACGTAGCTTTGTATCTGATTCTTTAATACGGCCGCGGCGATATGAAGTTAACTACTGGTTTTTGTAATAAGGAATTTATAGTCGTAGGCATTTTCAGAATGAATGAATCAATTTTATTCTGTACAGGCAATGGTTAATTGCATTAGCGAGTCAGTTCTTCTTTCCTTTTAATTTTCGACTACTTAATGCTATAAAAGTGATAAAGTTTCGGGGGGAAGGGTAACTGGAGGAATCGGGAATAACCCATAAATATGTAACACATATTGATAACACTTACTTTTTCCACAGTACCTATTTATTATAATAGGTACACCTTAATAAGTACAAGTGTTCTCAATATGTATAAAAAGCACATAATATGAATGTCAAAAATTCTACTAATATTATAAACGCGAAAGTTTGTAAGTATAGATGGATGTATGCATGGATGGATCTTTGTTACTCTTTCAAGTGAAAACTACTGAATGGATTTTCATGAAACTTTACAATAATATAGCTTATACATCAGAATAACACATAGGCTATATATGATCACGCTACTACTCAAGGGAACGGAGCTACTAGCTGGTGCCCGCGTCTTCGTCTGCGCAGGATTAGTACTGCTCCGTTCGCTTGAGCAGTAGCGTATAATTTTTTTGTTTTATTTAATATTTTTTCTTTAATATTATACGGGTATAGCTCGATTCATATATCTTGAACCTAAATAGCAAAATATAAAAGGCCTTGGCGTACGCAGATTGTTTTGTAATAATCTATGCTTGGTGAATTTGAACTCATCCATCGCAGTAGCACCCCGTGCTATCGTCAAAATGCATCCAAGAAATGTGGACTGCACGTATGGAGCACATTTTAGGTCCTAGATATGTGAATCGAGCTATTAATACCAGCCTTTGGTTCCTACAAACTCACAGTAAAAATAGGTTTGTCCTTTTCGTAGAGTAGGGCTACAAGTGTTAGGCTTTTTGGAGCTAGGTATGTACCTATTTGGGTATTTATGAAAGCTGAATAAAGGAAAGAAACACGGAAACTGGCCTGCGTTTTTTCCAAGTGACTACAATATTGTGTTCTTCAAGATGAGTAGTTTCTTACAGGATTCGCAGCACTAATATGACACCCCTGGTGTTGCACACGTCCATTAAAATGAAAGAATCGAGAATCAAAGAATCAATTTCACTTATTCAGTTTAGGCACATAAAGAGGAGGTTTCAGGCGACTGGGACCACTACACAACTGGAACCGCGGTGTCAGTTCCCTGATAACATTTTTGAATCGGTCGACTGGGACCATTATCTAATTTGCTTTAATGTACAGATAGCAGAAAAATCCAGTTAAATTAACTCAGGATTCTACAGTGAAGTATTTTTAGTAGGTGTAAAAATGCACTCCGCACTCTGCGTTGCAGCGTCGGGTAGGCCCCGGAAGTATACACGCCGCGGTGATTGAGGTCGGGGGGCGCCTAAAAGTGTGCACATAAGGTGTGAAGAATTTATTATTATTTTATTTTATTATATTTTTTATTATTAATTTATATATATTAGAAGGGCTGCAAAAGGATGTGCAATACTACTCTGCAGCATTGGAAAGTCCAACCAGCATCCAAATATCAAAAAGGAAGCCGGAAACCATAGCAAGACATAAAAGAATTACATCTGCTATAAATGATCTGCTAAGTGGTCAAAATAAGCATCGGCCTCTGTTTGGAGAAACTGAGATTTTAATAAGTAATTTGAATTGCATATTATGAAGACTTGCTTTTTCTGTTTTTTTTTTGTGTTTTTGTATTTGTTGATTTTTAATATTGTTAAATTATTAGCGTTTCTTGTTTAAAGTTAAGAACATTTTATAACTAAGGCTTATTATGATACGGTGATTTTCCTGCGATTGTTGAATCTTTTTTTATTTGTTAATAGTGAAGATACTTTATCTATAGAGAATGTTAGAAACTTACGAGATACCTCAATCGATGTGAAGACTGATTTCCAAATTCCTATTGTTAGGTGATATTAGAACCTAAGGTTAATTATTATATTTTTTTGCACAATAAGACAATTATATCTTTGGGTAAAATAATACTGTGATTTTCTATTTGTAACACTTTTTCTGCTAACTACACTAAATTTGGTATTTAAACAATGGATTTGTAGTTAAAATTACGAGTGGTCCACTTGTCTGACGAAATAAAATAAATAAAACTAGTCAGGCAAGTGACACCGCGGCCCAGTTATGTAGTGGTCCCAGTCGCCTGAAACCTCATAAAGAGCACTTATGAACGTCAGAATTTTACAATAATGTCAATCACAGAAAAAATTCTTTCGCTGGTCCGGTGGTTGGTTCTACTGAGAAGATACAAGCAAGAAACTCAGTGAACTCGATTATCCTTCTTTTTTTTAATATGGTTTTATTTAAAACAATTTTATACAGTGCGAGCAAGAGATGAGATTAGGAGGACCATGCATCTTTATCATCTAAGTATTCATCTAATTCATAATAACCTTTTTTTATTTAGAGATTTTTCATTATTATACCACAGTAACCACTTTTCATCAGGTGAACCAAAGACATTTGGCCTCATACCCCTTTTAACCCTGGGCCATCTCCAATTTGGCATGACCACTTAGTTTCAATTAATGAAACATTCCCCTTTCATTAATGAAAGATCAATGTCCTGTTATAAGACGCATTTAGATCTAGTCAAATACGACGCATATTGATTTAATTAGAGCATTATTTGTCGTATATGTTTTAGCGATAACAACGTTGTTGTCTTTAAAGTTCATAAGTAAATGTTATTTCTATTGATACTTATGCATATGATGTAATTTTATTTCAAATAAACATTAGATTGTTTTGTCAAACTCCTTTACAACATATTATTCAATAAAATCTAAACCATTGCAATTTTAACAACTGAAACCTAAAAGAAATTCATTGATGTCTTGAAAGAGAGTAATAAATTAAGAATAAAACGGCCATTCTATTCAGAGACTACTCACAGTCAGCGAGTATGAAAACCATTCTGAAAGTGGAATAAGCGTTATGAAGGTCAGGAAAGCAGCTCAATTGGCCAGAGCTGTTATGGGTCTCATAGGTTCAAGTGTTTGGACGATTTTGATGTTTTTTTAATCTGAATCTTAACAGGTGGAAAGATGTCTATGAATAGGAAGGGATGTGACATAACTTTTCATTATTTTCATTTCAGATTTCGTAAACAATAGAGCCAGCTCTCTCGAGTCGTGTTCTTGGACCATGTCTAACGTTTCTGCTAATTTAAGGAAATTTTGAAGCAAGTGGTATGCTAACTATTCAAATCGATGTAAGGCACTGATCACGGCTTCAAGTCCCATCTGAGCATTGAACCTTTTACCCGACTGCACGACGCAAAGGAGGGTAATGTGTTTATCAGTCTATGTATGTATGTATGTATGTTTTTTTCTATGTGGCGTTCTAGAGACCAAATGCGTAGGCCGGTTTGATAATTCTTACGTCAATCGATTTGTCTTAACCTTGCGAGTGTCACTAAAGACATGACAGTAATCCAAATTCACCACAGCGACAACCAGGCGCCATATATAATATATAAAAGTTTGATAGCAAGCGGTACCCATTATTTTTTTTCGGTTTATGATTGGCAAATGGGTACCGCCTGCTATCAAACTTATTTCGGTCTTTTCAGTAGCAGTCGGGTTTTTTTTATTTTTTAATCATTTGTTTTTCTAGTGTTAATCAAATTGTGTGAAAGTTTTCGAAGATATTTGTTATTCGATGACACTTAAAAGGCTAATAGGATCAGACTAAAGTCTGATACAGAGATAAAATTATAGTCGGGAATAACATCTCTTTATCCCTGAATTTGGTTCATATAGGTTCTGGAAACAATTTCAGAAACCCACGCTGACGAAGCCGGGGACATCAGCCAATGACCTTTTAATAAAACGAGGGGTTGCCATGCAGTGATTATTTTTACGGATTCGGTACATTGAGTCATATGATATTTTGAGTTAGAAATCAATAACAAATGGGTTCGAGATAAGATAATTGGGAGTCATTGTCCGAATGATTGCTCCCAGGCTCTGGACCACGCGCTACACATAAACCTATACCTACTACAGATTCATTTGCGTCATACGTATTCTTTTTAACGGCTTACCCACGTTAAGAAACATAACATAACATAGACTCACGCCTTTATTCCCCGAAGGGGTAGGCAGAGGTGCTAGCACCCACATTTCGCCAGTTTATATTTAGGTCCCAATGTAATAGGTGGCGAGCCTATTGCCATTAACCGGGCACTTATAAACCTGCGATAAATACACAGATAACTTCGAAAAGCATCGAAATGTCATTGGTGTGTGCCATGGTAAACCTGGGATCGAACCTGAGACATCGTCTCAGCAGTCCATTACCCATACCATACGATAAGAAAGAGATTTAAAATTATTGAAAGGAGGAGTAGTAATGCAACCGAGATAAGTGCATGAAAGAAGAAGACAGTTTTTGTTGACCCACCTTCTTTCTTATTTTTTCTTAGCTTTTGTTGACCCACGACGGAACGGAGACGGCATAATATGCGTTTGCGGTGAGAGAATGTTTGTGTGTTTGTTTGTGCAAATCCATGTTGCCATTTTCTCCAAAACTACCAATCCAATTTTGATGCAGTTTTCAGTTTTGGGTTCGGCTTTAATTGGAGCATGTTCTTAGATTAGGTGTTACAATGACAATTCAACAGGGGGCGCTATGGCAAGCATTGTTAATGCAAATCAATGTTGCCAATGTTCTCCAAAAATACTAGTCCGATTTTGAAGCAGTTTTCAATTATTGGTTTGGGTTTGATTAGAGCATGTTCTTAGATACGTGTTACGGTGATAAACCACTAGGGGGCGCTGCAGTAACATTTCTACAATATGACTTCACCTCGCTCATGATAAGCTGAAGGCAAAGTCTCGGAAAAGAGGGTAACCATTAGATACACCACATCATTAATATGACAATGGTGGTGCTCGGCTTGAAGACCTCATCAGGTGCTTTTTCACGCGATACTGTAGGAAGAAGGAATCTCGTGAGCTGGTAAAGAATTTGAATGACGGTTGCCTTAAAGACGGATAAAAATAGAAGGGCAATTTAAATCACATCGGGCGTGTCTCGGTAGCCTAGTTGGTCAAGGCATTCCTCTGTAAAGGAAATCCTACAGTCCCGGGTCGGGTCCTTTAAGTGGGGCTTTTCACGCCCCACTTAAAGGACCCGGGACTGTAGGCTTTTGGTGAGACCGTCAAGCTAAATGCCACCACTGTTAACATGGTACATGTTTATGACGGTGACCCTCTTTCCGAGATTTTGCCTTTAGCTTACCATCAGGCGAGGTGAAGTCTAATTGACGTTTCCTTTATAAAAAATAATCGCGGGTTCGTGTCCCGCCCGAGCAGGTTCATTTTTCCCTGTGTATTCGATTGTTTAAGAACTCCAACACTTCATGATGCAGTTATGAAAAGAATTGCCGAACCGCTTAGTTTTTGATTGAATTGTATGCACCGTATGCGGATGACATATGTTATCCTGTATAAGAAAGGTGAGGGTGGGTCTAAATGTAAGAACCCACATTTTCTTCAGCATTATGTGCTGTACTTCATTTAATAGTAAATTAGTGGATGTTAGTGGGAGCATGAATCTGTATACTAACTGGATTGCGTACTGTAAAATACAATAATTACAAATTTACACCCAACTGTAATGACATAAGGTACATTTTTCATCGTCTCGGTGAAAGTAGAAAAATCGAGCCGAGCGAGACGCCAAAAAGTAGTAGTCTGTCCCTGTCTAACAACTTGCCATAGTAAATGTAAATTCTTTTTGGTTGTAAATGGTAATTTTTTTAATTTTGCATATATTTGTGCGTTATGTTTTTGTGATGAAACTTTGCATAAAAATACTTAAACTATCAATATACAATGGTTTGACCATCTTTTATGAAGTTGTACAAAGTATTATGACGTTGTACAAAGTAATACTTTTATTTTAAATGTTATGAGAGTGATATTGGTAGCCTTTCAAAATTCTTATGCGGCAACATTGTTTGTCATAAAGACCAATAAAAACATGATAAAAACTATTAGAAAGAGACGCACTACTACTTTGGAACCTCTCTTTCGGCTCGTTTTTCTGTTCATAGTGCGCAGTCCAGTTAGTATAAGGTTCATGAGTGGGAGTTGTATAAAAAACGGATTCGAGCGATAAGAGCGCCGTTGTACGATAACTCGTTGTAAATAAAAACTTTCCTATGTTATGTTACGTTATGTTATAGTGACGTCATTATAATCACTTTCGATTGTTATGTAAAGGGTTCTGAAATAAACAATAAACAAATTTGTAGGGGTGTGGGCACACCTGATATTGAATAAACTTTTTTTTTATAAAGAATATTATAATCTGTTAAAACCGCACGCCGACTGAGGGTCGTGGTGCTGGGCAAGAAGTGAGGTTGTCTTCCACATATTCCTCGCACCCCGGCTGACCCAGGGCCATCCCTTATTCCCTATAACCCCTCCAAAGAAAATAACTTGCTTGTGTTAGGAGTGGGTTCACATAGCTAGTGTAATGCCAGGCCAGGGATTCGAACCCGGGACCTCTCGTTCGTAAGGCCGACTCTCTAGGTATTGGTAACTAGTAAATATTACCTCGTCTTTTATTTTAGGCTCTTCCTCTCTCAGAAACTTCTAGCTATATTGCTTGTGTAAGAACTGGGTTTCGAGGGTCAGGATTTGAATCGGGACGTCTCGATCCTAAGGTCAATTAAATACCAATATACTACATGTATTTAAATATACTCACTCCTGTAAATTCCCGAAAGGGTAGGTAGGTTCGCCAACTATAATTTTCGGTCCCAATTGTCGTCAAACAGGCAGTTATTCATGGACTATCGGATGGAGAACAGCCCCTATCCCTTAGTCGCTTTATAGGAAACCCACAGGACCAGATGGGGTGACCCTATTCACCACCGGGAACCAACACAGTTTTATAATTAGCCAGTCACTTTTTATGATATACTCAAGATTGACAAAAAAAGATGTGGTGAAAAATGTTCTCTGTTCATTCAGCATCAATTTCGCTAAACTCCAGTAGAATAGTTTTTAAAGAAGGATTGTCCTAAGAGTTCGATCATCAAACTACTGGTAGAACAGTAAGGAATAAGCCACCTAAAGTGGTTCAAAACTTGACCAGTGAGTGAGAGATTTTATACAGAAGTAAACGAACGTTACTATTCTGTGACTAAACCTAAGCCATGAACAAAAAAGGGCCACAGAAACAGTGCGGGCATAATAAATAGTAATCTATCAACCGACCATAAATTCGTAACGGTAGCAACGGTAGCTCTAACGGTAAATAATCTAATCTAATAACTTCCAAAAGTGACCTTTGTACACCTGGTAATAAATATTAAATTTGCAAATAAACCCACACGTCATTCATAACGACTAATTTTCAAGCGAACCATCTTCCCTACGCCTGCTATTTGGCCCTCGATTCTAATAAAGCTAATCTTGATATAGGTACTGATTGATGATTTCATGTAGGTACTGAATTTCAGTCTTTTCACTGGTATTAAATATCTTTGGCGCCGATCGCGAGAGATAAATGATTTTCACAGCACCGATTGCACCCGAAGGGGGCCATCTCGAAGGAGGTCTGGTCTCCTGGGTCAGCCCGAATGCGAGAGATATATTCCCTGCATTCTCACCTCCGGCAACCAAAGACCCAAAGACGGCGTGCGTTTTAGTCGGTTCGAGTCCGACATAACCACCTCCACCGGCTCTGGTTGGGGGTGGTATCCGTGGGGATTACCGCACGATAAAAAAATGGTACCGATTGCGTGAATCTTCGGACTGCAACCTCGGATGTACTTACCTACGTTTCATGTCGTAGGCACAGAACAGGGCCTTAATTCTGCTAAAGCCAAACCACAGTGGTGATACCCCCACTGCAAAAAACGACATTATAAAATAGACTTTAAGAAGATGAATTTAAAGTTCAAAATTAAATGACTTTTTGCAGAGTAATTGAAAAAGTGTAATGAAACTGTTTTCATTTCTTTTTGAACTTAGGAGTATAGACATAAAGTCTAAAATTTAACGTTATTTTTTCCAGTGATTGCGGTATCACAGTTAACCTTTATAGTTAACTTTGGTTAGTTACACGAAGGACAGATTTTAATAGGTTTCATTTCCTTCTCCATGGTTGGTTGAGACTTGAGCTATCATGTTAGCATCTATGAGGATAACAAGGCTTAGCCGTCATTTGACGCTACCACAGTGACTGTAACTTCAGCCTGCCAACAGACAGAAAAACAATATAACAAATCTTTTAATCACATAATTCTTATGATAAACGTAATACTAATTTTCACCTTATCTCAAAAATGTACCGTCTACTTATATCACAAATCAGGTATATATATCCAAAGAAAGCGATGTATTTGCGAGTGGGTTTAAGTCGCCGAAATGACTTCATCACATCTTATGCTTAGCTAAATGTGAAGTCTCAGGGGCGAGGGTCACCTTTATACCAAATGCTACCATGTTGGCCTACAGCTTTACCCAAATAAAAAAAATACCTGTTTTTTTTCTACTTAAAATATTCTAATATTACGGTAATAAATAAATAAATAGTAGTTAGGTAATTCTACTTCCTACCAAAAACTCATTTTCTTAGAGTAGGTAGAAATACAGGTCACTTAGCTGAAAAAAGAGACCTATGCTCGCCAGACACCAAAGCCCAGCCTGAAGATTTTGATTTCGAGGCATACATACATATAATCACGCTTCTATCCACGGAGGGTTAGGCGTGATTAGATAAAGAGGTGAATTAAATAAATATAAATAAACTAGCTTTTGCCCGCGGCTCCGCCCGCGTGGATGTCGGTTATCCCGACCAAACATAGCCTATGTCCTTCCTCATAGTCTGATCTACCCGTATACTAAATTTGATCAAAATCGGTTCAGTGGTTTTGGCGTGAAAGCGTAACATACATAAAGACAGACAGACAGACAGACAGAGTTACTTTCGCATTTATAATATTAGTATGGATACTCTACAACATTCTATACAACGCTATCTAAATCTAGACCCATGGTAAGCTTAACTAGCTTGTGTTACGGAATCTAGAATGCGGATAAACATACATAGATACACCCAGACCAATGCAAATAGCAATATTCATGCATACAAATATTTGCACTGAGCGGGGATCGAAACCGCGCCTCCTGCTTAACAGTCGCGTTCACTACCGCCACGCCACAGTGGGTGTCAATTAACATCCACATTTCACCAAGCAATGTATTCGGTCCCACGTAATAGGGTGAGCCTATTACCGTATTCCGGGCACTATTGTTGACTCGAGTCATGCAGTGACTGACCCTTTTTTTTTTGTTTTTATCGTGCGATAAATCCCCACGGATACCACCCCCACGGAGCCGGTGGAGGTGGTTATGTCGGACTCGAGTGACTGAGCCTGGGCTGTATAATTTCTGTCTGATGTTATAGAGCCCTACAAGTTTATCCCTACAAGAGGCATTGGCCTTGAAATCAAAATCTTTGGGTTATCAGAAAAATATCGCAAGTTTTATTATGAGTAGGTAACTGTTGCAATTGTTATTAAAATGCAATTTAAATGAAAAAACATGCAGATAAGATAATATAAGTATATTAATCGTTCCACGACCTCATTAGCTGATTTGTTGTATAACGAATGGATAAAGCCCAAAGCTTGGGTAATGAATATACCTGATTCCAAGTTCGATTAACTCTATTTATTCCTTTCCTTTCCTTCCCGCCGTCTCCTTCACAACATTACCTGCTCGCAGAAGATTCATTTTTTTGGACCTATCTCTGCTCCTAAAGCCCTCTACATTCATACTTTGAGCTTATTATAAACAACATTGCTTTCATCACTTCTCATAACACGATCGTCACTCACTTCACAATTTTTCATCTGCTTTCACACTTTCTCTAATAAGTAACATACTCATTCGTTATTCCGTCTATCGAATCTATATAACCGGTACAATATAAGTGCAATACCTTCAAGTACAATTATGTATAATTTTAATAGATATCCACCAACAATTGCCTTAGATAACAAACCCCAGATAGATCCGCCTTGGCAACCACTTGTACCTAAGTGGCTAAGTAGCCATTACATAATAAACTACTCAGTACAATTAGATTGTCAGTCGATAGAGAGATAGTAGGAAGCAAGGACATATTAGCTAGAAGTGTTGGCTGTAATTTTATTGCTATCGGAAAACAAAAATGAATTATCCCTGTACCGCTAATTTTAATGCAAATATTTTTTTTAAAGAATGTTAGAACCGTAGTTACTAATATTCCCTCTAACCCCTCCAGCTGAGCTAAATTGCTTGTGTTAGGAGTGGGTTCACGTCGGCAGTGTAATGGCCCTTAGAACCTGGGACCTCTCGATCGTAAGCCCGACTCCTTAACCACTAAACTACCGACGACGTACGGAAGTTTCATTAAGCCGACGCGCATCATCAATGTCATAGGAGCATCTATGGCCTTCCTTACGGGTAGTTGGAGCTCTAAATAGTCCAACAACTGGGCCTCGATTTCACTAAAGCAAAACTATTGTCAAACCACAGAGATTGCAAAAAGCGGCATTAAAGTTTATACTTTATTTCTATACGCTAAGGTCTAAAATTAAATGACAAAAGTTTCATTACACTCTTTTATTCACTCTGCTAACAGTTATTTAATATTGAACTTTAAATGCATCGTTTTAAAGTCTATAATGGATTACCGCTTTTTTCAATCTCTGTGGTTTGACAATAGTTTTGCTTTAGTAGAATCGAGGCCCTGGTCTAACGGTAATACTTTGATATCGCCAATGGATTGTGGTGGTCAACTCGTGTGGGACGAACTTTATGTTGCACATTTGCAACAACCGCGGTAGCTGCTTCTGGTGGTGGGCAGTGTAGTGTGCTTGTCTGCCACTCACCTAAGTGGTTTCAGAAGAAGAGTGTAAGGCCCGTATTCTAAAATGACACTCAGACTTAATCTCGATTTGTCTGAGGACAGATTGTACGTGCCATAAAATATGTCAAACTATCAATCTGTCTTTACAATCTTTCTTCAGATAAATCGTGCTTCAGGCTGAGTGTTTTTCTAGAATACGACTAATGACTGTATGTAAGTAGAGTCAGTGCCAGAAATATCTTAACCTACAAAGTTTCAAATTGATCTTAAAACTGAGGTATTATGAGCAAATCATACCTACTGTTTTATTGATTTAAATTGTATTATTATCCCAACTAAAGGTGTGTACAAGACATTCCCGGACATCCAATATCCCGTCATAGTAAATAGGGGAAATGGGTGAATACTAGACTAGACTATACTAGAGGGCAGATCAGCCGTACTGTCGCTGTAAGTAAAGGTGTGTAACAATCGGTTTACAGGAAGGGGGAAACCAAGGAATTAAAATCATTTTAAAGAATTTCTTTCTAATGCTGACTGTACATCTAAATATATATAACTCGAAGGTGACTGACTGACTGTCATAGTGATCTTTCAACGCACAGCCCAAACCACGGGACGGACCGGACTGAAATTACGCATGCAGGTAGATGTTATGACGTAGGCATCCGCTAAGAAAGGATTTTTGGAAATTCTGCTAGTAAAGGGGTAAAATAAGGGATGCAAGTTTGTATGAAAGTCCGTCATTTGCAGAGCTAGATGCACTAAATTTCATAAACCTGTGTCTTATAAATAAATGAACACGTGTATCAGCGTTTTTCAAAATTTTATTACTAAGAGGGTAAAATAGGTGATAAACTTTTGTATGGAAAGTTCGTCATTTTCAAAGTTAGAAGCATGACACTTCGTACACCTACGTCTTTTGAGAAATGTTTTGTCGCGATAACCGACATCCA
Organism: Eilema sororculum; assembly: GCA_914829495.1. NCBI lineage: Eukaryota > Metazoa > Arthropoda > Insecta > Lepidoptera > Erebidae > Eilema > Eilema sororculum. The sequence continues at coordinate 3,886,130 of OU618545.1, read as the reverse complement.
CGCGAGCGAAGCCGCGAGCAAAAGCTAGTGAATAATATTACTACAGTAAAAACATCAGATAATATTAAATTATATATTTTGCTCCATTTCAACATTGCAAAGTGGAAACATAACTAGCATTAGTTATTATCCATTGGTTGTTATTATCTCTCGAGAAAATTCTGTACAAATTATTATCTCGGATTGTGGTATCGGACGTCGACCCTTCCCTAGTGACGTAAATGTGACGCAGATTCAATTTATGATTAGGAATTAGGTAAGCGTATGGAACGAAATATGGTTGCCTAGTACTTCTTATATTATTTTTTACTTCTGTTGAATACGTGTAGATGTTAGAATGTTTGTTGCCAACCTTAATCGGTAAAAAATGTGGAAAAGGGGATACTTAGCATTTATCTACCTCTCATATTAGGTTTTTTTTATACCGGACACGTCAATTTGACTTCACCTCGCATGATGTTAAGCTAAAGGCAAAGTCTAGGAAAAAGGTTCACCGTCGTAAACATGTACCATGTTAACAGTGGTGGCACTCAGCTTGACGGCCTCATTAGATGCCTTTTCACGCCCCGCTTAAAGGACCCGGGACTGTAGGAAGAAGGAAACACGTGCGCTGGCAGGGAGTCCCAGGTCTTAGTGGGTATAGTTACCGGCTTATTTTGACCCCAAATATGACACAAAATGTACTCCTTATGCACAGTACACGTTTTTTGGCGTCTTTTGAGGATAGCTATGTGCTACGGTGGCGGAGGAGCTGGCCCCGCGATTCTGCTAAAGCTAAACCAGCTGTAGTCACTGCAAAAAATTACATTAAATTTTAGACTTTATTCCTATACGCCTAAAGTCCAAAATAAAATTAAAACAGTTTCATTACACTTTTTGCAAGTTCATCGCTTTTTATTCATTTCAATTCAATACTAAAGAGTTTTAAGTTTTTATGGTGCGGCAAATATAACGAGTCAAATCAGACCAAGGAAAGATAAGTAGAGTGCCTACCTACTAAGGTATGCATGCAAGAAAGTGCAAGCATTGGATGCAACCGGGACTAAAGCGAGAATGTCGATGATGATTTCAATTGAAAAGTCATTTGTAAAGTTAGTGCTTTCATTTTTTTGCTGACTGTAGGTACATATTGACAAACTATAAAGACATAAATAAGTATTACAAACCAGTATTATGTGTTATTACTGCGCGATGCGCGCAAGGCAATGACTTTTAATCTTAGATTTGTTATTTATTAGACCTAGACATATTATTAATAATGATCAAAACAAGCGGATATTTGTTCTTAGCAGTAGATATTCAATTATCTGGGTATGTGTTTTATAAAAGCCAATAAAAACTAAACATGTTCTAGAACATCCTACGAGACTCTGTCTGGCTACCTAGTTTACTTTGGGTCTAGCTAGATAGTGTTTTGCAGATCCTAGCGGGGTGGCGTAGGTAAACATCTGATGAGGCCGTTAAGCTGAGTGCCACCATTATTGTTAACATGGTAGGTACTTACGTGTTCATAATGGTGACACTCTTTCCGGAGACTTTGCATTCAGCTACGCTAGTACTATATCTATTCTGTGCTTTATCTTACCATCAGGCGAGGTAAAGTCAAATTGACGTATCCTATATTCAAAAAATCTCCTAGAAAGCATTAGTTAGGTGAATGTTTATTTATAACTTGCTTTTGTAGATACCTTCATTATTTTAGATAGAAACACCCAGAGAGAGACGTATTCTTTGCATAGCAATGTTTGCTCTGAGCGAGAATGAAACCTGAACTTTGGACGTAGCATTGAACGCTCTACGGCTACGCCCAGCTACGCCACCACAGATTCTACAAAAGTAGGAGAAAAAAGCGGGCCGCGGGCTCCATAGAGACGATTTACGATTTTCTTTCACAAATCGTAACGTATGTAAAAAAATCGCAATACATTCGCACCCATATGCATAAACACATAGGGCGTGATTGTGTTGCGATGTTTTTAACTACGTGGGTGCGTGGTGATTAAGTACCTTCTTATCACCAACCCGGTAGGTATAAAGACAGAACTAACCTACTTGAACCTATCCCAATCTTATCTATTTGTACATTCCATGAGCGCAGAATAAGGGTGTGGTCTCAGGGGTCATTACCCCCACCTCCCAATAAGCCTAGATTAACGTCTAATAAAGAATGTTACTTTAAGCCCTGATCGATTGAACTCGTAATCTTTAAAGAGGTTGTAAATTTTTAAATAAATGTTCCTAAAAAAAATTACTTAGCCAGTAATAACGATTATAGGTACACCCTCAACCAATCCTGTACTGTTCCTTTTTTTTGTTAATCGATACAAACTGTTTGGTGTAAAGTGAGACACACTATAATCTTAATGTTCCGTATAATTTTTACTGAACAAAAATTTCTTGGAGCCAAAAGATTTTCTCAACTTAATACCTATCTGACCCTACCCAATTGAAAAGAAAAAAAAAAACAATAAAATATTTAAGATAATGTTTTTTAGCATTTTTTATTCTTTCTCTAATAAGTATAATAGAGTATGATAATACTATTACTAGGCTGGATTTCAATGACGTGGAACCCCAATAAAAAGGTGTTATCATTATCGTATCATTGAAGTAAGTACATACACCTGAACTTGGGGGTGATCAGTCAAGCGAAACACTCGCCCCTCGTATCAAAATATGCGTTTTTTAACAGTACACCCCATACCTTTATATTGAACACACGTGTCAAAAAGGATAAAAAAAAAAACAATGTTTTTGAGAAGTTAATTTTGTCAAAAGTTTAAATGATAAATGATGTCAAATTAATACTGGTTGCTAAGAATATTATAGCAGGAGTTTAAAATCCGGAAAAAAAACAAAAAATGGAATTTGAGTGTTTTCGAATCGGGTAATAATTATAACAAAAGAAAAGCATTATTTTATGTTCAAATGAATTCTCAATCAACGGTGTTATGTACAAATCTACATTATGAATCTACCGTAATTAATTGATTGTTACAAGGCAGGCGTTAATTGCGTTGCTAGGATACGTGCGTATTATCAATTCATATTCCAAATTTTGATCGAAAACACCCGTGAAACATGGACACTGCCACATTTATTGTAAAATAGGTAAGATTTTAACCATTTCCTAACTATATCATGTAGTAGCTAGGTACCTATCTACGTAGATACGTACCTACCTTTTTGAATGAAGTTGTTTGTTTACATGCCTAGTTCCACAAGGTTAACTTTACTAGTACCGAGTGCCATATGGTGGAGTAAGGTAATTGACCTATTACGTAATAGTAGGTACTCGGAGCTATTGCTTGTTAGGTATTAGTTAGGTACTATAGAAGTAGGTAGGTAAGGTACCCCTAGGTACATATTTGATGGGTATTGACAATATGCACAGTCATGAATGTTTAATACTCAAACGGAATCCTTTCAATAAATCGATGAACTTCCAACACTTTATAACTATTTAGGGTGTGCTTTTAATTTTGCCCTACGGTGTAACTTGTAAAATACAAATAAAAAAATTACTGAAAATTCCGTTGACGGATTCGAGCTTTAAACCTTCGTATGAATTCATTAGGTTACTCCCACTATCCTCCATCGGTTTTGCCCCCACTCGTGGCTCTTGGGAATTCGTTTGAAACCCAATTGTCCCTAAAAGGTGGCAACTCTGGATTAAGCCCTGCTTTTTTTCCGTGCGGAAATCCCCTCGGATACCTCCCCCGCCGGAGCCAGAAGGGTCGGACTCGAACCGACTAAAACCGCATGCCTACTAAGTGTCGTGGTGCTAGGCCGGAGGTGAGGTGGTCTTCGACATATCCCTCGCACATCGACATGACCCAGGATTAAACCCTGCATAAGTACCTACGCGTAAATATTGTTAGATAAATCTGATGTAACTCAGTGGCAGAACTATCTAATATCTTCAATATATTGGCTTTAGGGCCAAAACGTACGTGGGTTTATATGCAATCATGTAGCATTGTGACATACCTACCTACTTTGTAACCAAGTGGATTTACTTTTGTGAATGCCTCCTATAACGAACGAGGAAGGTATAAAATATCACTATACCTACATGTCTACCTAGGTACTTCTAAGTAAGTAGCTACTTACATTAAAAATAACAATGATATTATGTTCAGTACAAAGGGGATAGTTAGGTGCATATATTCCCGCAAACTAGGGGGTCGGTGAGTAATTGCATTGTAGACGGCGGTAATTAGATGACTAGTCCGATAACAGGCATTCTTCCAGCCCTACGGAAAGCTCGCCCGACTTATTTCTGCAGTAGAAACCGCATTTTCGTTCTTGCCACACCTCAGAATGTAGTCTTTTTCTTTTTAATTTCTACCATCTTTCCATTTCCTCGTGTTTCCGTGATGGTGTTGTTTTATTTTTGTTTAAAATTGTAGATAGTGAATGAGTTAACGTTCGTGCAAAATGTCTTTTGAATTTAAGTCCGGTCGACATATTTATTTTGAAATGAAACAAAGGAAAGTAAAGAAGAAAGTTACTTTTCAGGTCGATTTATATTATCATTGTTACTTGAACCAGGCAGGTACGTTCTTAATATTATTTGTACCTGGTTCTATAGTACGTATTTTTTACAGTTGCCTACGAGGGATAATTTAACTACGCCTCGGAGTGCTCGAGCTCCGATCGGTAGGCGGTCGGGCACTTTACCACATCAACGTCTGAAGAGGGAGGTACGTTTAAATATAATAAAATATTTATGATTGATCAATTGCATGAAAAAACCATTTAAGACGTCTATCCCGTACGGTTTCATATCGAAATGCTATAAATATTATTGGCTATGAATAACATGTATTCTTTCCCTAGAAGTCTTTAGACAGCCCACCGGAAATGGACTCACCGGTGGGTAGCGTCAGTAGTGACCTGCGACGGCAGAATGAAGAACTTCGTGCTCGTCTTGCGGGTGAGGCTGCTGACCATAAGCGAAGGCTTGACGCTTATCGTAGAGCGCAACAAGGTCAAGCGCAGCTGGTCTCCAGGCTTCAGGCAAAGGTAAAATTTAATAGATAGTTTTATCATTTCCTTTTCATATAATTGATAGTTAGATTGAGTCGTAGATTAAGACCAGGATCTTTAGATAAGATTTTCTAATATTTACATATCGATAGTCTGTCCCATGTCTGTCCATTTGCTTGATGAATTTTATTTCTAAACGCGAACTAGAATGTCACTTGAGTCACTATGTCAAATGTCAAGTCAAGTGTCAAAACTAAAATTGTCATCTGTCAGTCAAGTAAACAAACTTGATTATTTTATTTATATTTTTTATTATTTTTAATTTACATCTTGTACAATAAAAACGTTACTGAAATGTTTAAAAACAGGTACAGTAAGGTTTAAGATTTTATTTCAATATTTTAATGCCGTAAACAACCATTTTGGCAATTATTTATTTGACAAAAAGATGTTTGAATTTTTTACCATTTAATTAGCTAAACTATGGATCTGTAGTTCTAATATATGCAGAGAAAATAACTTAATGTATATTTCCCGCTAGGTGCTTCAATATAAGCAGCGTTGTGCGGACCTGGAGACCCATATGTTGGAGACGACCCCGCGCAGTGAACCATCATCCTACCGGGCGCCTGGTGCCAAGTCTAGCATCGCTTTGCCTCCGCCGCCGGCCTCGGCGTCGTCGTCCGCCGTCACTGCTGCCGATGCCAGGATTAACGATCTAGAAACCGCACTGAGACGGTTGGATGAAGAGAAACGCAAGTAAGTAAACCATTTGTTTACCATGGTAACATTAGATATTGTCATTGAAGGCTATATTGTACCATCAAAGTGATGGTATCACAGTAATACAATTTAAGCATATTATTTTCTGTTAACCATGGTATAATACTCTAACTACATACTCGCCAACCATCCCTATTTTGTAGAAAGATATCAATACTATAAATAAACAACCTATTTTTTTATTATTATCTTACTCGGTACTCTGCGTACTCGGTGCGTTTTTTGATACTCGGTACTCGGCCGAATAACTCGGTTTGAATGCCGAGTATTTGAACCGAGTTATTGGAGATATATACAGAGTATTTGTTTAAGAAAAGCAATATATTTAGTTATTAAATATAATTAAAATAACAATGTTTATCAAAAATTCAAATATTAAAGCATTTATTAAAGTAAATGACTCGATAAGGGTTTGCAATATTTTCATTGCATTCGATTGTAACAACGAAGTTGATGCTACTGGCTCAAGATCTTGAGCTAATTTCCACAGTCTCATTTTCCAAATCTTTAAACTCTTCTGTGCGTTTTATTCTAACGTGGTTTAACATTGCCGTCATAGAAGCCTTTCGTCCAACACTACTACGTGAAATTATAGAATTGCATATTTAAAGTACATTTCACTTAACCTTAAACTTCTACAATCTCGTCGTAAAACGCCGCCCGCCCCTCGACCGTCGCGTCGTGAACCGCCTTCTTCATCACTGCGTTAATCCCAGTCGCATCCGAAGATTTTTTACTTGAAGTCAGGGTTCAGCTTTTACGAGTCTAACTGCGGATTTGGCTTGATTTTGATATTTTCTGTGACCTCCACAACCCAGAGGCGATATCATAAGCATTGCAGTCAAACCAACCAACTGTCGTGAACCTGTTTGTACTTATTTACGCGCGCGAAATGGGAATTCGATTGAACCGAGGTATTCGGCCGAGTACTCGGTAAAAAAAAAATTGAGCTGAGTAAAACTCGGTACTCGTTACTCGGTAAAAGTGTTACTCGGCGCATCTCAAGTTATTAATATGAGGTCTAACATGTTGCATGTATACCTACCTAATTTATTGACATTGACATATCGGCGGCTGAAAAGCGCGCCTCCCCATTCCGGGGGCGAGTCGGGGACACCGTTGTCCCCCCTCCCGAGGAGGGCCAGATCAGAAGCCAGATCAATGGCCCTGGGTCAGCGGTTTGCGAGGGATATGTCGATGACAACCTTCCCTCCGGCCTAGCACCACGACCCACAGTCGGCGTGCGGTTTTAGTTGGTTCGAATCCGACATAACCTCCCCTTCCGGCTCCAAGACTATCATATCATAAATTAGGATTACTTTCTGACTAGGTGCGAGAAACTGGTACAACAGAACACCTTGCTGCGTGATCAGTTGGAAGAGTCTCATCAACTCAATGAGGCTTTGACATCTGATCTGCAGAAACTTACCAACGATTGGGAGGGACTGCGTGATGAGATGGCCATCAAAGAAGACGAATGGAAGGATGAGGAGCAGGTTTGAAATTATTGTATTGAGTAGATTTTACTTATGATGTTGTATAGTGTCTGCGAAAAGTGTAACAAGCTCCTAACTGCTTGGAAAATATATTTTATTCATAAATTTAAATAATTATGTTTAAATAATAGACAAAACTATGTACAGACATCTTGGGATGATGCTATAGTCTCTTGTAAAACTTCAGTGACTTAAGATACTTAATGGCATGTATGTTTACTTTATAGTAAGATGTGCATTATCTAACTTGAAACAGCAGATTCCGAAGTTCAGGAAAAAAAAACAATTGTTTTTTCAAGATATAATATTATTACAGGCTATGCTTAGTTTGGATTCCAATATTGCTGTGTAGTTTGTTCCAGAATTTAAAGTTTTTATTATTCACTAAATTTTGCCAGCGGCTCCGCCTGTTTGGATGTGGATTATCGCGACCAAGCCTATGTCCTTTCCCAAAGTATAATCTATCTCTGTACCAAATTTCATTAAAATCGGTACAGTGGTGTAAGTGTAACAGACAGACACAGTTACTTTCGCATTTATGATATTAGTATTTATTATTTAAATTAAATTTATGAGGATTTGTTTCATAAAAAAAACAATTATTATTGATAGGCTTTCAACGACTACTACTCAAGCGAGCACAATCGCCTAGTCAGTTTGTGGCGCGAAGTGGTGTCCGTCAAGCGCCACTTCTCTGAGCTGCAGACGAACACCGAGCGTGACCTGTATCGCGTCAAGAACGATATTGAGTCCAATGCCCGGGACCTGGTCGGTATGCTCAGCGGGTACGCCATCAACGCGTTTGCTGCTCAGCCGGGGTTGGGCAGTGGGTTGGGTTCAGGTGTAGGGTGTAAGGTAAGATGAAATTGTGCTATACTTATTTTATCTTTCCATATGTGAGTATAAAAATATAAAGCTGGTTAGAAGAGCCCAGTTCATAATATGGATTTACAAATATTTCGCCTTGGCTGATAGAGACCTTAAATCTAAGGGAAATTAAAAAGTTCCATATTTCACTTAAACGTTGATCATCATCCATCTTGCCTTAATCCCAGTCGCATTCGAGGCCTTCACCTGGAAGTCCGGGGTCTGGAATTTTCCAGTCTAACTGTAACGCTACTGAACTTCGATATTTTCCGTGAAACGACTGCCACTTGCCCTCCACAACCTACTGAAGATATGAAATTGTTGCAGTTAGACCAGTACCCTATATACTGAGTGATTTTATAGTCGTTTTAGAAAAAAAAAACTGGGCACAGTTTCGAAAACAAAATTATCTGGAAGTATTAATTTCCCGAAAGGATTTTTTTTTAAAACCCTTTTTTCTTTTCACCTGAAAATTATTCCCACACATTATCAAAAAAAAAAAAATTTTTCTTTCGGTAAATTGTGTGCCTAAACTCTTTTTATCTGAAACGACTATAAAATCACCCTGTATAGATAAATTAACTTTTTTCGTTACTAATAGGTACCTACTGTATCATAATCTCTTGTCACTAGCAACAGCAAGAATACGGAGCCCAACACTTGCAGCCTGGCCAAGCGTCTTGTTGTGGACCGTGCAGTCTCGGTCAGTCAGCGGCTACAGGACTCTCGACCACTCCCTCTGGCAATATCAACGTGGAGAGTATGCGTATCGACCTCCGCGACATGACAGCGCAGAGGGATACTGCGGTGGCTGAACTGAGGGAGCGGGATGCAAGGATACAGCGGCTGTTGGGCGAACTGCAAGGACTTGTGAGCATACATTCATTATTTGAATATCAAGTATGTAAAGATATTCATAGGTTTGCAAGCACCACTGTAAAAGTCTCCATATTAGCCAACAAATCTACTTACGGTTGTCAAGTATGTAACAAAAAAAAAGAATGTGATTGATTACGTACCTATCGAGTGTCACAGGAAAGAGAAGAAGAAATAACTGTGTTTTTTACGAAAGAACGGAATGCAGTAGGTGTGACATTCGTGAGATCTCTTTTTATTACCCTGACTGCCGAAGGAAGGAGGGTAATGTTTTTTTCTCAAAAATCATCATAATAATATTGGAATTGATAGCATAAGTTTCAAATAAACATAATTACGCGTCTTACCTGACAGACTTCTGATAAATCACCTGAAGATTTATAACCAAAGCTCACCAATCACCAATTAATTGATGCTTTACCTAAAAAAAAACTTGCAAATATTTGCTTCTTGCCACAGTGGCGTTTGTCGCGACGTTTCTTCTCCACAGGTGCAAAAAGTTTCTTCTTCACAAAAAGCTGTTGTAGTGCTACACAATTTTGAATAAATAATTTTTTATTTCATTTCAATCCTCATAATGGTTCACCAATTTCTTCAGACCAGGATCAAACTTATATATTTCTTTTGTAGGAAGAACGTTGCGAGATGGCGGAGGTGGCGTGTAACGAGGCTAATGTAATGCGTGGAGCGCTAGAGGAGGTGGCTCGTGCGCTCATACACGACTCCGACACCGACGTGCCGCACGGACCGCACGGACCGCACGGACCGCACCCGCCGCACGGACCGCATCTACACATGCATGACAGGTGACTTACAGATTAGATAAGAGTTACTGCCAAACAGATACATCACACCATACAAGAGCGACAATAATCTATAAAACTGGGTGATTTTATAGTCGTCTCGGATAAAAAGAGTTTGGGCACAGTTTCGAAAGCAAAATCCTCTGGAAGTCTTAATTTGGCGAAAGAAAAACATTTTTTTTTATAATGTATAGGAAAGGTGAAAGGAAAAATGTAATGGTCTTTTATATTTTTTTTTTCTTTCGGGAAATTAATACTTCCAGATGATTTTGCTTTCGAAACTGTGCCCAAATTCTTTTTACCCGAAACGACTATAAAACCACCCTGTGTATAGAATATAAATAAATAATCTCAAAACAGTAAAGGGAACGCACCTTTACTACGTGACCCGTTTAAAGGTAAGGGCGATTTCACCGAGGGAAATTCCGCACTTTTTCAACGCCTGCCACACAGTGTTTTCGATTTCTTAAACTCACAATTTAATCAAAATAATACTTGTCAATATTACTGAAAACGTGTAAGGAAGGGGATACTACGATTGGTGACTGAGAGAAGGGAGGGAGAGGTCGAAAAATCTTTAAAAATATTTTACGTATTATACGTTCCCTAATAGCTGCAAGGAGATATATCTTCCTCCCGCGATCTGAAACTTGAGTATAGCGCAATTGCGTCTGCCAACTTATTGATAAGGTTGAAAATAATATTTACTTTTTAGTTTATTATAATATTCTATTTCTGGTACAGATCGCCAAAGCGCATCTCTTCGTCCGCCAACGCCACAGCGTTTGCTGAGAGCACAATTTCCGCCGTGCAAGCCGCGCTACACAAGTACCAGATACAAATACATGAACTACAAGTAAGTTTCTTATGACAATATGGGGTCCTACAAGAATTGGGTATTCTGCTGACTGGTCAAATTAGTTTTTACTAAACGTCAAAACGATAAATTATAAGGTAATTTGTATGAAAAGAGATTTAGTGACGTCATAAAATTTAATAGTCAAATCAGTTACCATTATAAGTTGGGTGGATGATTAAAAATAAATAAAAACTATAAAATAAGAACCATGGTAACTTTTACCGCTCTTTTACCATACTTCATTTAATAAGGTCGGTTAGATAATTTATATTAACTATGACATAATATTTATTAGAAGGGTTTTAAAGGGTCAGTAGTATGCGTGTGAGGCTTAGTGTTGTAGTCATCTATAGTCTGCGGTAACCGCTTCACATCAGATTGGCGGTGTTCTTGTCTGCTACCTAAGCACCATTAAGAAAAAAGCATTCCATTTTATTTAACACTTAGGTACTAAAGAACTCAAGGACGTAAACGCAACTTTGAATTTTGTTTTGTAATTATTTGATGTTCCAGGTATATTAGAAACCGGTTACATTTTTTTTTATAAAAGACACGTTAATTCGACTTCACCTCGGCTGATGGTAAGCTAAAGGCAAAATCTCGGAAAGAGGGTCACCATCGTAAACATGTACCATGTTAACAGTGACGGTACTCAGCTTGACGGCCTCATCAGATACCTTTTCACGCCCCGCTTAAAGGACCCGGGACTGTAAGAAGAAGGAAACACGTGAGCTGGTAGGGAGTTCCAGGTCTTAATTGTGCGGTGTAGGAATGAGTCACAGAGTCTCGCATTTTGTATACTAAATTTCCTTTAGAGCCCAGTCTGTTATCCTGTTACCCTGGTACGGCTTTCTCGATCTTGAGGCGCCAAATATTTTATGATTTGTGCTTTTAACTCTTTTCAGGTGAAACTGCAAAACTCTAGGGAGCAGTTGATTACTTGTAGGAAGCATGGCGAAGCGGCCGACATTGCTGTCGCGTCGCTTGAGAACAAAGTTCAAGATCTACAAGGTAAATATTGTTATACAAGGTGGAAGATTTTCATGCCGCATGGACTGGAAGTACTCGAGATACTGGAGAATCTCTCTCAAAGGAAACACTCCTTTATTTTTTTAAAGAAACAAAACTGCATTTTAAAGATTTTCGAAAACATGCTTGACATACGGGAATCGAACCGACTGAAACCCGAAAAAATCATATCTTGTATTTCTATGACTTCAATCGATAGTGGCAATCATAAGGATCAAATCTGTCTAACAAACTTGGTAAATTAAATGAAAGGGTTTTCCCCTCATATAATTTACCAGTATTGTTTCTTTTTAAAAATAAAGGAATGTTACCTTAGAGTGGAATTCTCTATCTCCAGTATTTCGCTATCAGTTCATGGGACGTGAAAATCTTCTATTGCGGAGGTGAAGAGAATTACCACAGTATCTGGTTGTAGTATATTTATTACGACTGAATGATTTAATGAAGCAATGTCTTACAAACTAAATAACAACTTATATATTGATTTATCCACCATTGGTGGAGTGGGAGCGATGCTTGTCCTGGGTCAGCCGGGGTGCGAGGGATATGTCGATGACAACCTCACCTCCGGCCTATCACCACGACCCTCAGTCGGCGTGCGGTTTTAGTCGGTTCGAGTCCGACATAACCTCCCCTTCCGGCTCCGGCAGGGGGGTATGCGAGGGGATTTCCGCACGGAAAAAAAAAAGGAGCGATGCTTGTGGTCACTTCCTATCTTCTCGCTGACTCGCATATTTTGTGTTATGGCAGAGGACGTGATTTCTTAGCTTACATCATTATTATTTGTGCATTCTAATTTCCTTATAGAAATCACGTTCCTGTCTGCCATATCTTCCATCCTGTATATTGAAAAAATCCATACTAATATTATAAATGCGAAAGTAACTCTGCCTGTCTGTCTGTCTGTCTGTCTGTACGTTACGCTTTCACGCTTAAACCACTGAACCGATTTTGATGAAATTTGGTATAGGGGTAGATTAGACTTTGAGAAAGGACATAGGCTATGTTTTGTCGCGATAACCAACATCCACGCGGGTGGAGCCGCGGGCGAAAGCTAGTGAATTTATAAAAAATGGTCCAGCGATCACAACACAATAATGAAATATGGTTTAATTAATTGAATAGGTAAACTGGATCAAGCCAACGCTGATCTTCATCAACTCTTGCAAGAGAAAGAGTCAATGCAGAAGACACTGGAGGCGCTCAGGATCGATAAGAACAATCTAGAACGAAACAGAGTAGAAATTAATGCTATGGTAAGTGACCATTGATCCATCATACTCTTTCATCTAGGTAGTGACTAATGGTGTCCCAGAATCACCGTAATTTCGTCTATACATACAAATATTGACTACGCCTATAAATGCCAAAAGGGGTAGGGGTATAAAAACCTGACCCGGTCGCGGGTTAGGTTAGAAACTTGAAAAAATGTCGTACTTGTTCCGAACGTAACCCTCTTCCTAACCTGACCCGACGGTCTCGTTCCTATCATAACCCGATCTGGCACTTCGCCGGCCGCTGCCAATTATGATGCTTGATCCCATGTAAAAGGGAGAAAGGCACACCCATTAAGTGAGCACTTTACAATTTTCGCGCATGTCCAGTAAAATGACATTTTTATAGTATCGAATATGTGCGCTATTTTGGTAAATCCGTCCATTACATCAATAAAATTTTACATTAAATAATACTTTATAACTGCTTTTTTTTTAAATAATACGCTTTTATTAGCTTCACTTGTAACTATGTATGTAAGAAAATTTTGGGTTCTTAATTTGACCCACTTCCCGGTCTTCGATTAGGATGAAATTGTGCACTCTGAGTTCTGATGACAATACATGACTAGCTAAGAAACGTCATTACAAATCCAATATGGTGGCCTCCCCAAGATGGCGGACTGGCTGTTTGAAATCCACCCCCATGATATGGGTATCAAATGAAAGGGTTTGCTGTTAGGAATACGAAAAACTAGTCCCGTGACTTAAATCCAATATGGCGGACATCCAAGATTTTTGTAATTTTTAGTGCGTGCTAAAGGCGTGTTTTTTTAGTTTTTTGAACTATATAATTATAATTAAAAATAAATTTGGTTACCGTTTTAACCTTCCTTTATAGGGGTTAACTTGAATACCACAAGTAATCCAACCTGTATTATTGTTAGGTCGAATCTCTAACATCAGACTACGAGAAACTTCAGAAGGTAAACTCACGCCTTGAGAAGGCGATAGAAGTTTTGGAGACCGAGAAGAGAAACCTCCATAGCGAAGTGGACCAACTGCACCGGGAGGCGGCTGGGAGGGAGGGAGTGTTGAGGTATTTACTATGAGTAATATTGATACAGCCAGCAACTGAAATATCTTGACTACATAGTCTCAAAAAGATCTCAAAACTATGGTATTTAGAGTAAATCAAACTGTTTTATTGTTCGAGCTAAAGGTGTGTATCAAATATCACAACAATCCGTCAATAGGGACGGGGAAAAGCAAGGAATTAAGATCATTTTGAGCACTTTGTTCATTCTTTGTTATTGATGCTGACTGTACCCCTTGAACCAAACTTAATGGCGGCTCAGAAGTTCGTATCGCAATATGTTTTTAATTTAACTATCCAGGGCCGAAGAAGAACGTTCTTCGCGCCTACGCTCAGAACTGGTCTCAACCCGAGAAGAGCTCAACAAAACCCTCCTAGCCAGAGACCTGCTGGACCAGCAGAAGATGGAAGCTGATACCATACTGTCGCAAATGGAGAAACATAGAAGTAAGTTCTTTCTCATCTTACGTTCAATTTATTGCACTTTAGTTTTAATTTAGTGTAGTTTAGTTCACGAGATTCGAACTCACTGTATTTTGCTCTTTATTTTAACTGTATAAAGTTGATTTTACGTCATTATTCATTCAAAGCCCTTTTTTTCATGCGAAAACACCCTCGGATACCCCCCAGCGGCTATGTCGAACTCGTACCAATTAAAACCGTAATATATCTTGGGTCTTCAGAACTACCGTTCTACGTACCGAATACAATTGCTACATGGTTGCCTGGAAGAGATTGTTGTATACAATAAGGCCGCCCATTGTACAGTATTTGATGTATGTTTTTTTCTTCTTTGTAATTTGTATATTTTGGTGTACGATAAAGAATATTTTACTTTACTTTACCGTTACGTGTTCGTACTCTAACAATCTGTCACGATTGTGAATTGGACATATCTTCTGATATATAAAATTCTCGGGTCGCGGTGTTTGTAGTGGTAGTACTCCTCCGAAACGACATGACCGATTCTCATGAAATGTTGTGTGCATATTTAGTAGGTCTGAGAATCTGAAATCATCTATTTTTCATCCCCCTAAATGTTAAGGGTAGTCCAACCCTATTTTTTTTCATATTTTTTTTAATTACAAGGTGAAACGAAGTTTGCGGGTCAGCTAGTTTTCGTATATTTCTTTCCAGACAATTTAAATGCATTTATGACATTTATTGTTTACCAGGTGATCTCGAAATAGAATTGGAAAGGACCCTTATGGAACGAGGAGACTTACAAGATCTCGTGGAGAAGCTAGAGGCGGCAGTCAGGAACCTCGAAGGCGATAAGAAGAAATTGCAGGATGATGTGAAACATGTATGTGGCTAGTTATAATAATTTGTTACAAGTCTTGTAATACCTCGTACTTAATATTTTTTTATAGTTTGAAAAATTCATGGGTCATTTTTACCATATTCACCTATACAGGGTGTATTTTAGGAACGGAGCAGTAAAGGTACCAAAATATTCTAAGGAGACCTTCACTAACTTTTTGAGATATTTTGACCTACGTTCAAAGATTTTCAAATCTACAACGGTTAATGCTTTTACTGCCCCGTATCAAAAATACAACCTGTACTATAGTAATGCAAACAAAGAAATACATAATACGTAAGTATTGGTCTTTCTGTAATATTACTCTTTAACGTGTAAAATCAAAACTTACAAAAGCTGCGTATTTCCCGGCAGAATAGAATTTGGACCACCCCATCTCTTCCCAAGCGGTGTAGCAGTAGGCGACTGAGGAATTGCGCTGTTTAACATCAGATACAGCCCAAACTTAGCCTCAATTGCATGGCATGGCGAGTTAGTATAGTGCCAGGAATACGGCAATAGGCTCATCCCCGTGGGACCGAATAAAATCTGGTGAAATGGGGTTGTTAAGTCACCTCTGCCTAACCCTCCAGGGATAAAAGTGTGATTGTATGTATGTATGTAAAAGAACTTAATTAAAGTAAAATTTATAAATCTAATTGAAAACGCAATCTGCTACGAGTTATTCTGAAAGTTTAATAACCACACGAAAATGTAGGCAGGTTTTGCATTGACAGATCATACTGAATAGCAAACTTTTCTTCGAATACATAGGGAAAAATGAAACTTCTCGGGCGGGACTCGAACCCGCGACCTTACCCTTACGGGGGAATGTCTTGACTAACTCGGCTACCAAGACACACCCGATGTGATTCAAATTTCCCTTTTATTTTTATCCGTCTTAAAGGCGACGGTGTAGTCATCTACCGATGTTCATACGAACTATCGGAACCAATGAATGATATTACAATCATTTTTAAACATTGATTTTTGATAACTCCGCCCAAATACTTGAATGAATTTTACAGCTTTAAGTATGCTAAATACACAAGTCGAATACATAGGGAAAACGAAACTTCTCAGGCATTACTCGAGTTCCATGCTGTGAAATTTATCAAAACAAAAACTGTTCTTCCTTTTTTTTTGTAATCGAATTGAAATCACGCTTACAATAACGTAGCGACACTGAATCTGGAAATTAATTTTATTGAAAATATACCGAAAAATAATGCTCTCACTCAATCTCTTTCAAAATATAATTAACATTTAACTTCCCTTACATTGTATAGCTTGAAGATGAAAAATCGAACCTCTCAAGTCAGTCATCGGAGCAACAAGGTGACCTCAACTCTCTGCGTAAAGAGTTGCTGGCGGCTGAACAGATGCGGATGGAGCTTGAGGCAGATAAGGCATCTCTTTGCGAGAAGATCAAGTTTGTGGAGGCTGATCGGGAGAAGGTGGAGATGGAACTGAGACAAGTCGTTAGGTAAAGATTTTCAGTAGAAATTGCACATTATTAGAATTTTCTCCTCATCTGAGTACCATTATCGATGCATTACTTTGGAGCTTGGGGTCCGCTCACTGAAATGTAATCGAAGCCCGCGCACCCCATATAATTGTTATATCGATCGATTGATTTTGTTAGTCACTACCATATGCAGGATTATAAGATATCTAATTTAAAGCCAACGAGACGAGAGAAAAATGATAAACAAAGCAACCATTACTGAGTTACGTTACGATAACTAGCGATTATTGTCTCTGTCCTTTTCGCACATATCACACGTACACCACAATGGCCGAGCGACAACTGTCGTTGCGTGTTTCGTAGCACAGGAAAACTGTCAGCATAGCGGTTCTAAACTGTCAGATCAGTCATCTTATGAGCAATTTCATTATTGCTTTAACAATTCACTAAATTCAGATGAAATGCTAAAATACTATGGGGTATTAGCTTACTACAAAGTTTTATTTCATAAACTAGCATTTACCTGCGACTTCGTCCGCGTTAAGTTCGGAATAGAAAAGTTTAGAACACACTGCTCCCGCGGCCAAGATAAAGTTCCTTAAAATTTCTGTGAGCCTTTTATTTCACGCAAATGTACCAGGGTCACAGAAATAATGACCGTGACCCACAGCAACCTATACGGTTTACGGTTCTACTTAACCGATTGCAATCAAATAAACGTAAGATTTTAAGTCTGATCAAGACCGTTCTAATAAATAAAAAACCGCATCAAAATCCGTTCAGTAGTTTTTGAGTCCATTGCGAACAAACATTTCCAATTTGCAATGTAAACATTTATTGTTACAAAACATTTGAATTTCTTTCCTTTTTCCGTGTCCTTTTATAAAAGACGATAGTTGAACGTGACAACGTCATAAGAAAATACTGATGGAATGGTTTTATTTTTCAAAAGAAAATTTTAATTTTATTTATTCGATTTGTCGCTCGTTCCGCGCTCTCGCTTGCACTTCAAGCCTTAAATGGAACGTCTCAGAGCGAGGTAACACCGCATGACGTCATTTTTTTTCGCGCGTGCAGCCGGCTCCATCGAATTATAACACGATGTCACGTCAATAAAACAATTTTAAAGCGAATTACAA
This sequence comes from Eilema sororculum, assembly GCA_914829495.1. Lineage (NCBI taxonomy): Eukaryota > Metazoa > Arthropoda > Insecta > Lepidoptera > Erebidae > Eilema > Eilema sororculum. Next base: position 3,868,205 of record OU618545.1, on the reverse strand, counting down.
TTATATAATAGTATAGAAGTTCACACTAATCGTCTTTGTTCATAGGGAGCGAGGCGAACTAAGCTCTCAACTAACCGCAATGGTTCGTAAGAAAGACACATTGAACGAGGAGATAATGCGTCTGCAGCAGCGACTGGAACAGGCCAACGAGACCATCGGCAGGATCAACCGCGCTCTTGAAGATCACGTCAAGGATGGAGAAGAGAAACAGGTTAGTGGAACTAATTGACGATCAAAGAGGGTGATTTGGTGTTCGTGCGTCTTCGTAAAACATCGGCAGCTGTCGGCTTTTTTTTTTTTTTTTTATCCTGCGAAAAATCACCACGGATACCACTTCCACGGAGCCGGTGGAGGCGGTTATGTCGGACTCGAACCGACTAAAACGCACGCCGTCTTGGGTCCTTGGCTGCCGGAGGTGAGATTGCCAAAAGCATACCTCTCGCACCCCGGCAGACCCAGGACCATCTCTTTCGAGATGGCCCCCTTCGGGTTGTGGGGACCAAAATGTCCCCATCTAGCCCCGGTTACGGGGAGGCGCACTTTGCGCCGCCGCCGCGGCCTGCTTCTGCTAGGGTGACAGGCGGCTCCACCGGTCACCCCCAGGCCAGCGCTCATGGAGGACGGAGGTCGTTCTGCGACCTTCGACGTCCGGTTCGCCTTCGCTCTGCACGGGCTTCCCGGGCCCGGAGTCTGGTCCGGACCCGACCGGCCGCCTCCTTCTCGAGCATTACTTGCTCGCAGAAGGAGGCGGCCGCACCCCAAGCGTTTGCGCATCGTACCATCGCTGTGAGCAATGTGACGAGTGTGAGGACTCCCACCCCCAGAGCCGCCACTAGGACCCGCCTCGGCGTGTCCCACGCCGGGCACTCGGTCAGCGTGTGCAGCTCTGTGTCCTCGCTCGCATCACAGTGATGGCACTCGGACGTTGGCTCCCTCCGGATCCGACACAGGTAACTCCCGAAACACCCGTGTCCGGTAATCACCTGCGTCAGCCGGTACGAGAGGCTGCCGTGTGGCCTCTCTAGCCATTCCTCCATGATGGGTCTTACCGCCGCTATTACGGCGTGCCCTGCGCTTGGTCGCCCAAGTCGTAACTCCCATTCCGCTACCATGTCCCTGTGGAGTTGAGACCTCACGGCCCGAATTTCTTCGGGCTCGGGTTCCCGTCCCTGCTCCCGCGCCTCCTTACGATACCGATATAGCATCGAAAGGGCTCTCGCATCCAGGTTCCACGGTAGGGATCCGGCAAGGAGACTCGCCGCCTCGAAGGATATCGTGCGGTACCCCCTAATGGCCCTGCTGGCCATTGCACGCTGCGGCCCACGCAGCAGACGCGCATTGTGGACCGTCAGGGTGTCCGCCCAAATTGGGCACCCATATAGGGCCATGGACCGCACGACTCCCGCATAGAGTCTCCTGCAGGAGTCATCCGGCCCTCTCATGTTGGGCAGCAGCCGCCCCAAAGCGGCAGCTGTGTCCTTCAATTTGGGGGCCAGTCTTCGGAGATGCTCCCCGAAGTTCCACCGGCCATCGAGTACGAGCCCCAGATATTTCATCTTGGCCTTGATGCCGATGGAAATGTCTCCCACTCGGCAGTTGTCGGCTCGAGTCTCGTTTTATTAGTATCTTTACTGATCTATCAACATAACTAGGACAGTTGTTGTTGTAGTTTCTAAGGCGATGATTTATTTATTTTATTTATTTAATTTCTTAAAAACATCTATCTTTACAGCTTGTGCCCTATTCGATAGTGTTAATCTACCTACTTCTTATAATAAAAGATATAATTGAAAGATGTATTAGGTTAAACTGCAATTTATTCGTCCGATCACATTGAGTGCCTTAAGTCGACTGATCTTACTAACTACAAATACAGCTAAAGCTTTAAATTTTACTCTAAACTCTCATCCTTGGTACAGTCGCGTACACAGCCACTACATCGATTATCGCGACCAAATATAGCCTATGTCCGTTATCATGGTCTAATCTACTCCTATACCAAATTTCATCAAAATCCGGTCAGTGCTTCAGGCGTGAAAGCGTAATATACAGACAGACAGAGTTACTTTCGCATTTATAATATTAGTATGGATATATCACTATTAGGGATAATTGAACGCGTGACGAGAAACATTATAAATATAACACAATGAGACTTGATATAAATCCATACTTAATATTATAAATGCGAAAGTAACTCTGTCTGTCTCTATCTGTCTGTATGTTACGCTTTCACGCCTAAACCATTGAACCGATTTTGATGAAATTTGGTATAGGGGTAGATTAGACATAGGCTATGTTTGGTCGCGATAATCGACATCCACGCGGGCGGAGCCGCGGGCAAAAGCTAGTATATTTCATATAAAGGTCTACTAGCATTGTATGAATTATTTGTTCAGATCCTGATAGACAGCTTAGAGAAAGATAAGCAGCACTTACAAGAGCAGCTAGCCGGAGTGCGCTCCGAGAAGGATGCCTTAGAGGCAGTACTGTTCGACACTGCCAACATGTTGGAGGACACGGACAACAAACGGGTCAAGCTTGAGCAAGAACTGCAGGAGACGTTGGTACAGCAAGAGAACTATAAAGGTAATGTTCTTTAGACAAACGTTCTTTGCCGTTTTGGCTCACATCTCTTCCTGTGGGAGTAGGAGGCGACTATGGAATAGGGCTGTTCTCCGTCCGACATTAAACATACAGCCCAAGACAAATGGCCCTGTGACTGTAATAGGCTTGCCCTCTATTACATGGTACGGAAAATCATAGCTGGCGAAATAAAGGTGTTAGTACACCTCTGACTACCCCTTTGGGGGTAATACAGGTGTGAATGTGTATGTAAGTATAAACGTACTTCTCATACCGTATTATCGCCACATGTTATAGAATGACCGTATCCGCTGTACCGCGCCCTACCCTAGGTACGCGCGACGTGGCGGGGGATGAGGTAAAGAAAGAGAAAAAAAAAACATGAGACGAGAGCGAGCGAGATACCGCCGTGAGCATTGGCGGCAGACTGACCACATCCTAACGATACTCTCCCCGTTTCGTTCCGCATGTACCCAAGGCGCGGTACAGCGGCTTTGGTCGATTTTTAGTAATGACACCCACCCTGAATCACGATTTATCTATTAACAGATTGTATAGACATATTGAGGGTTTAACATAATGGTCTATACAATCTGTCCTCAGATAACCCGAGATTCAGGCTGAGCGTCATTCTAGAGTACGGGCCTAAGTAGTCTAAAGTCACGGTGTATGAAAATGCATCTTTCGAATCTGTCAAGACGGGTTCTACTGTTGTGACCTGTTCATTCTGGTCTTCACTAGCTTCTAACGATTCACCGAGAAATAACTTTCTGAAATCAAGTAACCTTACCACATACAGATGACAAACATTAAATACTAACACTAAGGCTTGACAATTGTAAGAATCCAGGACAAGTTTTAATGTTTATTCAACTTATTTTTGTGAAGGTCAAATCGCTCGTCTCACAAAAGACTTGGAGAACAGCGAGAAGAAATTACGTGACACTCGTAACTCCATGCAACAACAGTCCGGCAAGAAGGAGGCGGAGTATCAGCAGATCATAACGAACATCAACCGGACGACCACACAGAACATCACCAAACTCAAGGAGGAGAAGGTAAGGGGCCACTGCCTTATATTGAATTTCTATAATGAAAATCTGACATATATAATATACTAGTTGGGTCCCAACGATTTTTTTTTTCAGAACTCAATAAGTGTCAAGCAATAAGTCCACAATTTATACTATCTTCATTTGAAAGTTCATAGAATTCACCCCAGCCACGTTGAAACTAAAAAAAAAGAAACTACTTCCGATACAGTATGTTTGGATTTATTTTGGCGTATAATGTTTCTGTGCACGCGCCTCTCTATGAGAAGGGGGATTTATCATCAACATCACGTTGGTGGCTAAAGCTGGTTGTGGTCTTAGGCATATCCTTTCTAGGGCATACCAGATTCTCCGGCCAAGCAGACGATGTGATGAAACACCGTGTGGTTGTAGACGGTTCTAGTCCGACATATCTTATCGTTAACTTTGGTGAGGTGTAGCCTGAGGGGCTTTCCGCACGCAAAAAGGGACCTTAATCACACACGATTATGCTCAATTTCCCTTGACGTCTTCAGGAGCAACTCCGCCAAGCTCTGGAACACAAGTTGAGCCAGACCGTGGCGTCGCTGACGAGCGAGAAGGAGTGCGGCGAGGCGGCGGCGCGCGAGAGGGAGAAGAAGCTACTGGTGGCGCGCGACCAGCTCATCCTGCAGCACGACGAGGCGCTGCTGCGCGCCGAGAACGACAAGCAGCAGGCGCTGCTCATGGGTACGCACACACACACGCACACACACTCGCCCGCGCACACACATGTATACACCCGCACACACACGTACACGCACCTGCACACACACGTACACGTATCCGCACACACGCGGGCACTCACCCGCACACACTTATACACGCACCCGCACACACACGTACACGCACCCGCACACACGCATAGAAGCACCCGCACACACACACACGCACATACAAGCACATACACACACACACACACGCACCCGCACACCCGCACACACACGTACACGCACCCGTACACACGCATACAAGCACCCGCACACTTTCACACAAGCACCCCTACACACACATACACACACACGCACAAGCGCACACACACGCAGACACAACTACATCATCATTATCATCATCGCTAGCGTTAATCTTGGTAGCGTCCAAAGCTTAGTCATTGGAGTGCGGTGACCGTTCTTTTACTTTTCCTCTTAGGGAAACGATTACCGTCTGACAACCCTAATCCCGAGAGAAAAACCTGCGCCACAAATGCATCACATTTGTCATTCCTCTACTAAACCAAATGTAGCATGAATTTAATATTACAAGTCAAACTCAAGAAATAACGGTTATATCATTTCATTTACTGCTCACTGTGCCCAATCATAGAACAACTAGCAAAACATAATCCGAGTCTAACTTTTGATAGACAATTTAACTTCTCTCAGCTCACCAAGAGCAGCAAGCTCTTCTAGAACGTTTAGAAGAAATCAAGCGAGCGCTGGACTGCGAACAGAACAAGTTAGAGAGGTGCCGTAGGGATGCTCACGCTCGCGCAGAACAGGACAGGACCTATGTCAACCAGCTTAAGGACGAGATCGCCGCTCTCAAGACTCGGCTGGAAGAAGCCAAGTAAGTAATATCAAACGTGAAATTACTGGACATAGGTCTTTTTAGTTTCATACCCAAAGACTCAAAATGCTACCTTATGATTAAGGGCTGGCGCCCATTATCGGCATCGGCGAGCTTCAGGATTTTTTGGCCAAGCATAATAGATCTTATCACTATCATCGTAAAATTACAGCATTCTGCAGGCAGCGGTATAGTTAGCAATTAAAGTTCAATCTTATGTCTATAACAATACGGTCTATTGTTATTCGACAAACACAAATCCCGATGCTTGCCGATGTCGGCACTGGGCGCCGGCCCTAAGACTTCACTGTCTCATGAACCGTAGTAGCAAGATAGTTGATATTGTCACAGTTGATGTATTTCTGTTGCCGTTTTAACAATACTAAAAATAGAAGAAATGTTACAGCACCCTTCGTGTGCGTATACGACTCGAACGTAGCCAGTTTTTTAATGTTCATTGGATTTATCACCTTCAGCATCCAACCTATTGCAATTATCGTTTGAAAGTTTTCAGTTCATCTGGTTTTAGAGCGTTCCGCCTCGTATTTACTAAATCGCACATGTTCTATTCTGTTTTTAATAATAATACATTGTCAAGTAACTACAACTGTAACAAATAAACACGTTCGACATTCACGATGTTAAAGATACATAGTTTACCTTTAGGACGGCTAAGGGCTCGAAGGACCATCGTGTTGGAACACACATTTCACTACATTGGAATGTACCCAACACAATGGTCCTTCAAACTTTACGTTCCAAAAACATTATTATGCTATTATGTTTCTTTCAGGGCAGTCGCAGAAGACGAATGCTCCCGTTTCGAAAATCGCATCAAAGAACTGCACTTAGAGAAGGAGTCTGTGATACGGGAGTGCACTGAAATCCGCGCCGCCCTGTCGCTCGCTGAAGACAAGTACGACAATGCGTACGCGCAGCTGCAAGAGACTATACGGAAACTTAAAGAATGTGAGCGACTTCACTAATATCACAGTCTAACGATTCATACTACATACAGTCGGTCAACGAAGCCGTCTAGACAGAGCAATCGTGCGGGGGGAGAGGGGTGGTGGGGGACGGGGTATTACTCGGTACGCCCATACATTTTACTCGGTACTAAGGATTCAGGGCTGTCTCATTTTTGTAATCACACTAATCACGTGATTTTTTTTTCAGGGCTCGTTTTGTTTGTTAAAATGTTTTTTTTTTCGTTTTCTATATTTAGCTATCCAAGATGGCGGACACGAAATTTTCACAAAAATCGATATGGGTATCGTTTTCAGGGTTTTTGGAGTCGCTGATTGCGAATATAACATCCATTTCGCGATCCAAGATGGCGGACTCGAAATTTTTACCAAAATCGATATGGGTATCGTTTTCAGGGTTTTTGGGGTCGCTGATTGCGAATATAACATCCATTTGGTGATCCAAGATGGTGGACTCGAAATTTTTACCAAAATCGATATGGGTATCGTTTTCAGGGTTTTTGGGGTCGCTGATAGCGAATATAACATCCATTTGGTGATCCAAGATGGCGGACTCGAAATTTTCACTAAAATCGATATGGGTATCGTTTTCAGGGTTTTTGGGGTCGCTGATTGCGAATATAACATCCATTTCGCGATCCAAGATGGCGGACTCGAAATTTTTACCAAAATCGATATGGGTATCGTTTTCAGGGTTTTCGGGGTTGCTGATCACGAATATGTTATTCATGTAGCAATTCAAGATGACTGGATGGATGATATGTTCGTAATTAGCAACTCTGAAAACCTCCAAATGCTCATGTTGACTTTGTGGAAAATTTCAAGTCCGCCATCTTTGATCGTCGGTAACATGGTCGTCAAGCCCGATAGCAGACAATTGCCGACAGGCAATCATACGATGGGAAACTGTCGACTCCCAACTGATCGTGTGTAGCCGCAAAACTGACAGCAGGGCATGGCCGCCAGGCCAAAATCGCTTTCGTGGGTGGGCGCTGTCGACTTAGGACTGCAGGCCGCCCGATACGATTTGAAACTGCAGGCGAACTGTTCGTGGATAGGCTCGTTAAGAATATATCATCAATTTAGCGATCCTGGCGATTAGCGAAATTTGAATTCGAATCCAAATCCAACCCCGAACCCGAACCCGAATCAATATCCAAATTCAAGTCGGAATCGAAATAGAAATTCGAAATCGAAAACGAAATCGAATTTGAAACCGAAATCGAAATCGAAACCAAAATCCAAAAACTCAGACTTAAAATATTACGTTTGCTTGATCATAATTGGTTGAGTAGAACCGGAGATATAACCAAAAGTCGCAATAGCCGACATCCATGCGAGCGGAACCGCGGGCATCACCTAGTAATATAAATTAGCGTGAGTTGATGTGCCTTGACAGAACAAAGAGAACGAATAGGGGTTATATATAGAATATTACAGAAAAATTATATATAAAAACTGAAGTGACAACCCTGACAAAACTGCAAAAGGCGGCATTTCCGCAAACATCAAACGCGATGAACTACTGTAAGATCTCTCGTTATACTGTGCTAATATCATATTTTGACGATGAAATTTGAAATACTTATGAAGTAAATGACCAGTCCATGGTGAATGTACCAGCCCACTAGAATTTTTGATTTCTTGCCTGTTTAATTTCAAAGCGGTAGGCTAAACTATGTTGTATTTTTTCGATTCCCAGTGTTAGGAATCGAGTCTATTTTTCTTAATTGGGGTACTTTTTCCTTTTTAATCACCTTTTTTTTCTTAATTTACCATGGTTTGTTAGTGAGATATGATATAAGTGTACAAGAATCTCATGGCAAATAGCAAATTAGAAAATTGTTAAGTGCGATACTGGGGATTTTTTTCTTAAATTTCGAATAAACTATCTTGATACTTTTAAATTGTGGTGAAAAATATATTTATTTTTAAACAATACACAGGGACTATACATCAAACTAATCTAGACTAGACTATACTAAACAATCAAAATTAAACAAATTTTCAATTTGTATTTTATACATAGCATTGTATTATTCGCATGTATTATTTAGAGATTTTTATTTTTATTCTTGAAAAATTATCAACAAGATACTGAAGTGCTAAAGTGAAATATTCTGATATTGGGATTTCTAGTGCCATCAATTAACTTATTCCTGTTGGTACCTGTTGACGTAGGCAATGGCATAATATACGCTCACCAGTCGACAAGACACGTTTTCAACAAGGACCTTATCACTTTTTTGGAAGTATCACCACACTCGTACCCTATTTGTTAAACCCTGCTGAATTTTAATCCAGCAAGACGGGGAACCCTCTCGCCATTCCCATTCCATCGAATTAATGAGGCAGGGTCCCAAGAGCTAGCGAAAGGGATCCACGTCCTGAAAGAGCAAGTGAGCCTACCCTACCATCCTACCTGCGAAGTATTCCTGTTGTTTTTCAGTTGCTTGAGCACTTCCCGGTTATTGATATATCTTCGTTGTAATGACACCTGAATCTCTCCATACTTATGCAACCATTAAGTATATACTGTAAGGACTGACTTTATACAATTGCTTGTGTTGTAACCTACTTTGGGAATTGAAAATAATAATATTTACACTTTGTGTAGTTAGGCAATAATTAATGTTATTTGCAATGCTTGAACATTATTGTGAAAATATGTCCACTTCTATCTCAATCGATGAATGCGTATCGTAATATAGGCACGCGTAGAAGATGTAATGCGATCGCAATCTTCGCGAATCATAATCGAAGGTGTATCGAACTCTAGTGGTCTATTTACTCTGATAAAATTGAAAGTTGTTAAGATAAAATCTACTTGGACAGAGTTCAGTACAAGAAAATCCAACAGAAGTGAAACACAACAAGACAAAACATTGATTTCTACCAAGGGAGAGGAATCTTTGTGGTTAGAAAGTTATTTTTGCAATTCTTCTCTCGACATCTTTTACTTTTACTTCCTAGATGAAAAGGATGGGCTGTTGACACTGGTGGCTGTGCGTTGCCGAATGTGTGTGTTTCGGTGTATATCAATGTCAAACTTAGTGAACTTTGTATGCCGATCAGACTTGTGCGCATGTGCGTCTTATGTGTGTTATAAAGAAATAGTCGTTCGAGAGTTTCACCTCTGTGAGAGCTTCGAATTTGACGTGATGACATCAACATTGCCATATGAAAAATCGTGCCAATTCTTTTTTAAAATCGTGCCATGAGATTCTGGTAGACCTATACTTACTAGATAGATAGATCTTATCGATTGATGCCATAAATATACAGTGTTATTTTTTTCGGATTTTTGCCGGCCCGGTTACCATATGTATGTATGACTTGGGTTTTGTGCGGAGCCGAAGTTTCATATCTACGCTACATGTTAACCTTTCGGTTCCAGTGGAGAATGAGTCCGACAGTCTCCGCAAGGAGCTGACGGACGTGCGTCGGCAGCTGACGAACTGCTCGGCCGAGCGCGACAAGTACAACAGCAGCTGCCGCGAGCTGCGCGACCACGTCAAGCGCGTGGAGCAGGAGCGGCGCGAGGCGGCGCGCGCCAGGGACGAGGCCTACCACAAGATCGCAGGTACCCCTCTCGCTATAGCCAGTCACCAACTGCTCGCGTACAACCACCGGCAAACTTCTTGACTATGACAGTACTTTGGCTACGCAAAGCGCGTTTGTTTTAAGCCTAGCGTCCACCAAGACGCACCGCACGCAACTCATTTGCATAGAAATGCATGCTTTGTATAGAAAGTTGGACAAGTGCTTCCACCTACCCGCATCGTGAGGATCGCACTTTCTATACAAAGCATAATGCGTTGCGTGCAGTTCGTGCGGTGCGGGTAGGTGGACGCTAGGTTTTAGGTTTCTTTGGTAGCACGGCGGGGGGCACATACACCAGCCGAGGTGCGAGCGATATCTTAACTAATCTCACCTCTGGCAACCTACGACACACAGACGGTGTGCGTTTTAGTCGAGTTTGATATAAACACCAATAAGAGGAGCCCCCCCCCCCCCCCTCCTCACCTGACCGCCGGAAAAGCAGTCACTGGCTCGCCAACAATCTTTGAATTTAGTCAATTTGAGTTCGACATACTGTTAATATATCAATGCAAAATTATAATATACAAAATAGGGGAGATACTGTAAACTTATGCATCGAAGAATTCCACCCTAAAAGCGTAAAAATATTACCCAATACGCTTATCATAACAAATATCTCTCTCCAGGACTAGAAGAAAACCGCACATCCCTAGAGCTGGAGCTGTCCCGTATCCAAACATTACTGAAGGAGAGCGAGTCGGGCGGCGAGCACGTGACGCGCGACCTCAAGGCGGCCGAGTCGCAGCTGAAGAGAGAACGAGCGGCGCTGGAGCAGGCGCAGCATGACATCAAGGAACTACAGTCCAGGTACGAGATTTCTTCTTTATTTTCTTGTATGGCATTTTAGAACCCATTTTCATTCATTCCATCTTTGATGATTATAATATTCTAATTTTGTATACCTGCCTGTTTACTAACATTAGATTGTTAGGAAAACTAACACAGTTTTGGACTGAAGTCCAAAATAAATGTCTTGTTATATTAGTCTTGCCAGTGTAAAATTGGAGTGTTTGCTGTTGAGTGCTGTCAGAGAAAAATCACAATCACACACACTGGGTTCATTGCATTCTATACTATTATAATATTGTAAATAAATCGTGTCTGTACGTTGGAAATATTTTTTTAAGAAATTTATGTCTGTTGCCTTATTTGTTCGTAATGAACGCAAAAAACCGTATCAAAATTTATTTGTACTGAGCGGATGCGGTTTTTGGTCTAGTAGTTTTATTAATTTAAAAATGTTAACGATCGAGTACTACTAATTGTTACATTATTTACTCGCTTATACTTTGAGGATTTTGTGCGAGTAGTTGATGTGGGTATTGACTGACTAGAACCGAATATATGATAAAATATCCTTATGACCGACATCCACGCGGACGGAACCACGAGCTTCAGCTATATTGTATAAACCTAGACTATACTCAAGTTAATTCCCATTCACATTACTACCTGAAACGCGAAAGTCATGTCACTGCCCAATCGTGGTCCAGTTGAAAACCAGGGTCAGGTTTCTACCTGGCACATGCTAAACCGGGCACTCATTTGGTGTGTCAATACTTCAAATGTTAGCAGTATTTGAATTATTTTTTTATCGCATTTATTATGCTAAGTTTAAAACATTGGAAAAAATTAAATGCTCAAGTGAGACTTGGACTTAACGACCTTTCCCTTACAGGGGGACTTGGACTTAACGACCTTTCTCTTCCAACTGAGATATTGAACCACATCTGAATCACTTCAAATTTTCCTTCTAATATCCGTCCTTGAGCATTTAATTTTTTCCGATGTTTTTCGGGAAAAATAAATCAGTGGAAAAGTACAAGTGTGTTATTCAATATGTGTAGCAGATTCCACCAAGCGCCATCAATCTCCAGTATAAACAGTCTGTTATTAGTATTGTTTTGTTGTTTAGTGGTATGGGTAATGGACTGCTGAGAAGAGGTCTCGGGTTCGATCTCAGGCTTACCATGGCACACACCAATGACTTTTCGATGCTTTTCGAAGTTATGTGTGTATTTATCGCAGGTTTATAAGTGCCCGGTTTAATGGCAATAGGCTCGCCACCTATTACATTGGGACCTAAACATAAATTGGTGAAATGTGGGTGCTAGCACCTCTGCCTACCCCTTCGGGGATTACAGGCGTCAGTTTATGTTATGTTATGTTTATGTTTAACTTATGGCATTACTTATTGATTTATGTTATTACTAATTGGTTGTGTGACCACCTTGCACTAAATAAATGTTTCTTTCTTTCTTTCGAAAGCTTTAAGGTCATTGCTTCTTTCTCTATAGACTACAGAACGAGGGTGAAGAGCGTGAGCGTTGTGCCGGCGAGGCGGCGGCGGCCCGGCGCCACGGAGCCGAGATGGAGGCTCTCCTGGCGCAGGCTCGCGCCGACCTCTCCGCCACGCGGGCGAGAGCCGCCGAGCTAGAGGAGGCCTGCCGCGCGAGGGACCAGGTTATATACCACACTATTAACACTCTAACTTACTAGGGACATCCTTTTCTAACATTTTTCAGCTCAGTTAGAAATAGATTTCACTCTAACTGCAAAACGGTTGAACTTCGATATATTTCGTGAACTGTCATCTAAAAAGAAAGAAAGAAAATATTTTCTATTTCGCTTGGTAGTAATTAAACATATCATGCAACTTACAATGCTCCTAATTCTGTTGTTACATCTCTAAACTTAAATTTCTCTAAAAAAATCTAATTGCATCTGTTTCTTTCATGATCAGATAGAAAAGGACCTGTCAAATTAAGACAGCGCCTTGTTGGTGCGTAGTTATTTAAGTCGCATGTTTGTAGATGTCGACTAAAATTGAAGAGTACCGTCAAGGCGCCTACTTAATTTGACAGGTGTTCACTAAAATAAATCATCTGTCCTTTTCTATCTGACAATGACAAAAACAGATGCAATTAGAAAATTTTAGAGATTTTTAAGTTTAGAGATGTAACAACAGATTTAGCAGCAATACCTACTTTAATTGTAACATATAAGTCTACATAGACTTAGAATACACTCAAGTCTAAGAATTGTGAAATTCCCACACACTGCCAAGTAGAAATGAACGGCCGCTTCTCAGCTTAATGCTCTCCGCGTTGTAGTGCAGGCGGATAGCGCTGGTTTTCAGACACGGCCGGGCATATCTGACTTCTATAAACCACTGTTGGCATCTGGAGGCATCGATATTCTTTGCGTAGACCCAGGATATCGAACTTATTAGGGCTCCAACTGCACGTAAAGAAAGCCAGAGAAGTTGGTGTGGTAACCGGTACCAACGGCTTAACATGCTCTCCGAGGCAAGGAGATGTCTGTTAAAACAACGTTTCCAAATTTGGCTTACGTAGTATTACATAACGTTGCAATGTGTAAACTTACTCGGTTACCATTATACCATGATTCTCATTTTAAAAGACCTTTTACCTGTATAAATGTATGTAACCTTCAACTTTATATACAGGAGTTGGTACTTCGCTTGGAAGACTGCAGATCAAAGGAACGTCGCCTTGAAGAGTTAAAACATAATCTGGAAGTCTGTCTTGCTGACGCTACGCAACAAATACAAGAACTCAAGGTATGAGATCTATTTACAAGTCACTAGAGAAAAAGCGCTATGAGTATGAATCTCATTTTCTCGCAAATTGCATCATTGGTTTTTATAACCTACTAACTAACTAGATCATTCGATATGTTGCTGATAAGGAGTTTTGGGTGGAATAAACTAGGATTTTAGTTTTAGTCACATTACACTTTATAATCAGATAGGCGGAGTAATCAAAAATCAATGTTTAAAAATGATTAAAAAATCATTCTTTTTTTTTTTTTTTTTTTTATATAGGACACGTCAATTTGACTTCACCTCGCCTGATGTTAAGCTAAAGGCAAAGTCTCGGAAAGAGGGTCACCATCGTAAACATTTACCATGTTAACAGTGGTGGCACTCAGCTTGACGGCCTCATTAGATGCCTTTTCACGCCCCGCTTAAAGGACCCGGGACTGTAGGAAGAAGGAAACACGTGAGCTGGCAGGGAATTCCAGGTCTTAGTGGTGCGGCATAGGAATGAATCACTGAAACGCTTGGTTCTAGCAGGTATACTCTGCACCGTAAATGGATGACATCCTAGCCCTGCACGTGTCGTCCTGTGAAGGAAAGGGGTTCATTGGTTCCGACAACACATAGAGCTATGTGTTGTCGGAACCAATGAATGATTTTTTAAGTAAGACCGTAGTCGCCTCAAAGATGGATGTATAAAGAGAGGAAGGATTTGGATTACTCCGGGTCTGGTGGTCAAAGCATTCTTCCTGTGAGAAAAGGATGGCGGCTTCAAATCCCGCCTGGACCGATCACAAATTTTTCCTTTTTAAATCGATTTGAATATTTACACATACATTTGTATGTAGCTTGTTTTTTGCAAGTTATGCTGTCACATATAAAATAAGTATATAAATATTCCACAACATTCTACATAACGCTATCTAGACCCATGGTAAGCTTTTATAGCTTGTGTTATGGAATCTAGAATGCGGATAAACATACTTATATACTTTTTTTTCTTTTTTTGTAAATATATACATATTATACATAGAAACACTCAGACCAATGCATATATGCGTCGTCAACCTGGTTGAGGATTTGTTGACGTATATTTACGTTTTCAACTACGATTTCATATAAGTTTCAAATATTGTAGGCTCGTTTAGGCGGCAGTGAGGGTCGCTGTCGAGCCCTAGAAGCATCGCTCTCTCAATGTGAAGCGGGCAAACGAGAATCTGAAGCCAAGCTGTCGTCTATCGCGCACGCACTGCGCCGAGTGTGCGGCGTGCAGCCCGACGGCTCCGTGCACGCTGCGGCCAGGCGGCGCCTTGCTAGTCCTGCGAGGCGGTATAGCCCGCACAGGGGCAAAGGTGGGTCAGTGGTAAATAGTTGACGTGAATAAATATCGCTAATTGGGTATTATCCTATACTTGAATGAATTTTACAGCATTAAGTATGCTAACTATACAAATCGAATACACAGGGAAAAGAAGATTTATTTTAGAATATAGTACCTATACTACGAGCGTTATATGATGATCCCTATGACGTTTCAACTGACAGTTGTATTAGTGATGCGAAACAATTTCGATAAAATACTGTTTTTTCAGGCAAATGTCATGTCATTCAGCCAGGTCATTCAACATAATAAGCAATATTTATTTATTTTGAAAAAAAGACTACGCGCATTGATGGACATAAAACACTAGATAAAAAAGTAACAGCCTTATTATATTTTATTTTACTATACTTTAATTTTTATTCAAATTGCATAATATTTTAAAGAATTTAAAATTCTTTTTGAATTGAATTTTAAAGAATTCATAATTAGCTGGCAATTGGGGAGTCGTCCATGGAGGACAATAAACTATTAACACCAAAGAAAAAGAAAAGGTTATGTCATATAACAGAACCTGATGAATTTGATTTAGATGCTATACGCAATCATATTTATGGTTACTACCTACGAGGTGAACTACCGACCTGCCAGAAGTTATTATCTTCATTAAAAGCTGCAGAACTCTTCAAAGGCGGTGCTACTTCCCTTAGAATTGTTTTGAAAAAATGTGGATTCCGCTATAAAAAATGTGACAAGAGAAAAATATTAATGGAGCGTACTGACATAGCTTTACTACGATGCGATTTTCTTCGCAAAATCAAACAAATTGATAACTGGGAGAAGGTAGTATACCTTGATGAGACATGGCTGAACGCCAATCATACTGTAGGTAAGGCATGGACGGATGACACAGCGAAATCCAGCACAAAAACTCCTGAAGGAAAGGGCCAGCGCTTAATCATTTGCCACGCTGGCACAGCTACAGGTTTTGTGCCGAATTGCCTGTGGGCTTTTAAGTCAGTGAAAACAACGGAGTACCACGAGGAAATGAATTTCGAAAACTTTAAGACATGGTTTATAAAACTATTAGAAAATTTGAATGAGCCTCACTATATTTTAATGGACAATGCTTCATATCACTCAGTTCAAATTAACAAACCCCCCAGCAGCAATAACAAAACAGCTGAAATTATAGAGTGGTTACACGGCAATGGTGTGGAAACTGACAGTCAGATGTTAAAAAAAGAGTTGGTTAGACTGTTGAACTTTAACAAACAACAGACGCACCCATCATATTTTTTGGATGAATTGGCCAAATCAAATGGACACACGGTAATTCGGTTACCGCCCTATCACTGCCAATATAATGCAATCGAGTTGATATGGGCGCAGATCAAAGGTATCTATATTTTTTATTTATATAATATTATGTATATGCATATATTTCTAAAAATAATTACTGAATGTACAAATATTTTCAGGTCATGCAGCTAGGCATAACACAACTCCGCCATACACGGCAAATAAAATGATGGTTTTATTGGAAGAAGCTTGCGCTCAAGTGACAGCTGACGATTGGCGAAAAGTGGTCGAAAGAACGAAGAAAATTTGCTTACAAGACTGGGATCGAGATGTACAATACGACAATATCATTGACCAACCGTTAATAATAAACGTCATGGATAGCTGCAGTTCAGACTCAGATTTTGAAGATCCGATTGACCCTGTATCAGATTCAGATTGATATAAATAAAATACAAACTCAAAGCATTTGTTTTATATTTCCAACAAATTATCGATATTTTGTTTATCGATGTGTCCCTTCTTAGTCGATAACAGCTTGACGACGTAACTTTTGCAGCACGTACCATGTACATTTGCATTGAGTTTTTTTCTATTATTTCCGAACATTACGTAATGATTTCTTAATATTCATTTTTATAATTTACAATTGTACACAATTATGATTTTTTCGTCTTTTTAATGGACCTCTAAAGGATTTGATGTGATAGGACGTCAGTACAATGTTAAGCGCTAACGAACTGTCATAGGGATCATCATTCACCGAGCTTATTATAAGTACTTTTCGATGCTTTTCGAAGTTATGTGTGTATTTATCGCAGGTTTACAAGTGTCCGGTTAATGGCAATAGGCTCG
Source organism: Eilema sororculum (assembly GCA_914829495.1). Classification (NCBI taxonomy): domain Eukaryota; kingdom Metazoa; phylum Arthropoda; class Insecta; order Lepidoptera; family Erebidae; genus Eilema; species Eilema sororculum. Next base: position 3,851,354 of record OU618545.1, on the reverse strand, counting down.
CCACCTATTACATTGGGACCTAAACATAAACTGGCGAAATGTGGGTGCTAGCTCTGCCTACCCCTTCGGGGAATATAGGCGTAAGTTTATGTTATGTTATGTTACCTAAGTATTTGGGCGGAGTTATCAATATTTAAAAACGATTGTAACATCATTCATTGGTTCCGATAGTTCGTAAGAAGATCGGTAGATGACTCCACCGTCGCCGTAAGAACGGATAAATATTAGGGAAATTTGAACCACATCGGGCGTGTCTCGGTAGCCGAATTGGTCAAGGCATTCCCCCTGTAAGGGAAAGACTGCGGGTTCGAGTACCGCCCGAGAAGATTTATTATCCTATAGTTAAAATAAATTAACTAATCGAGCTTATTAAATAAAGAATGGTAAAAGAACTATGAAAATTGCGTCGGTGCTTATTTTATAGTTTTTACATATTTTTAATCATCCAACCAACCTATTATAGTAACTGATTTGACTATAAAATTTTATGACGTCACTAAATCTTTTTTCATACTAGTTACCTTATAACTTATCGTTTTGATGTTTAGTAAAAGAAACTAATTTGAGTAGTCAGTAGAATACCCAATTAATAGAACACAAACTTAGGCCTACGACGCACTTAGGATAGTGTACCGGCATTACGGGCAGCCGCATAATGCTGCCTACATGTTTGCTTTTGTATGAAAACTAAAGGCGACTATTCACAAATGCGTTGTGCCTCAAAGATGGCTCTAGAGTAATATAGAGACAAATCAAGTTTAGTGAATATAATTTTGGTATCCGACCGAATTGAAATTAATCGCTACGATCACTCACTGTATTTGTAACCAATACTTGTTTCAAAAATGATGTCATCGCATACTGACTGTGTATTTAATTTATCTAGTTACTAGCTTGTGCTCGCGGCATCGCCCGCGTGGATGTCGATTATCGCGACAAAACATTTCTCAAAAAACGTAGGTGTACGAAGTTTCATAGTTCTAACTTTGAAAATGGCGAACTTCCCATACAAAAGTTTATCACCTATTTTACCCTCTTAGTAGTAAAATTTTGTAAAAAATTGATAAACGTGTTCATTTATTTCCTAAAAGACAGGTTTATGAAATTTAGTGCTCTGAAAATGACGGACTTTCATACAAACTTCTATCCCTTATTTTACCCCTTTAGTAGCAGAATTTTCAAATATCCTTTCTTAGCGGATGCCTACGTCGTAACATCTACCTGCAAATTTCAGCCCGATAGGTTCAGTGGTTTGGGCTGTGATCACTATGTCAGTCAGTCACCTTTGAGTTATATGCATTTAGATTTTTTCTATGATATTTCAAATCTATCAAATAATATTGTTATTTTATGCAAGTTCGGGACTTCACGCGATAAAAACTTCCACTTACTTTCTGCCGACGTTTCGGGTGCGATGCTGCACCCGTGGTCACGACTTGACTGGCCGGCGAGGGTAGCGCGGTATGCGCGGAACATTGTTTGTGCGTCTACCCTCCGTTACTTTCAGAATGAAAGTAAGGCTGGCGACACACTACACTCACTACGTCAGTTTTGGACAGCACAGTGTTGTTGGGTTTTAGTGTTTTTATCACTGGATTCCACGTCCCGGATAGTACGTCGATAATCAATTTTTACTCGCAGGTCGCGACCACTCGGAGGACCGTAATGAAATTATTGACGTTGATCCAGAGGTCATCAAGAAGGGCATGCGGAACTTGATGCACGATGTTTGTCAGATTGAAAGAGAAAAGGTATGTAACATGTAAAATGTATGTAAAGACCCTCATGGTAACACCCAACAGCCTATGGTTGGGAGCCCCGGGTAAGCCCTCGGAAGGATGTCCCAGGACTCCCATCAGATCTACGGCCACAAGGGTGGCCTCGCATAGGGGGTGGTTCGGGTGCACTCCCGCTTCTTAAGGGGGGGAGGGGGGGGGGGGGGACGAGCGTGAGTATGTTACGTCACGCTGCCGTCATGGGCCTGCTTCTGTAAGGACGGTGAGCAGCCCCCCGGTCATGGAGGCCGATGGTCCGCTGTCTACCCCTTCGGGAATAAAGACGTATAGTGTTAATGTGTATCTCATTACATTATTCTAATATTGTCTTCTAAAAAGATAGACCCAAAAAACAATCACCTTAAAATTAAGATGTCATCTTCACTGGATATTTTTTGTTAATGATATAATTGATTACTATGCTATATATAAAGTATCTTTTCTGTACAGGACGATTACAAATCTCAAGTGAATCTAATGAAGAAACAGCTCAAAGAAGCGACGGAACAGCAAGGCAAGGGCGACAACAAACTGCAGTCGGTGAGCAGTAACCTCAAGACTGTGCAGGAGGAGAAGGCGAGACTGCAGACCGCTTGCTCGCAGAAGGAAGCACAACTCAAGGCTTTGGTAAGTATATATCCTGAAAGATATAAAGATATGTTCCAAAGATATCGTATAGGAATGACTTAACCACAATAAAACGATTTGAAATATTTACTTATTTGTTTTTTTATTTGATCGGTTCTTCAATAGAACATCTTCTGGCGCACCGAGTCCATACTCAGATCCTAATCTGTTCTACTGCCTTCTAGAACTTTTCTCGTTCAGTCGATAACCCGAAACACTAGGTTAATTATTTCATTTTTGATATACTGACTGACTGTGGCCATAGACTCGCCCCCTATTACGTGGGGTCGAAAATCATATTATCATATTAGGGCCCTGTGCTTGTTGACCATCTAAGTAATATAAAAAAAGTGTTAAGATGTATTGCCTATGTACTCCTTTTGGGGTTTTACAGGTGCGGTCTGAAAAAGTCTTCCATTGGCAGTAAGCAAAGCTTCTAAATGAGAGCTGGCCAATTACATTGTTATTTTTATATTTCAGAACGAATCAGTCCAGACCAAGACTGTGGAGATCAGCAATTTGCGAGACAAGATCACTAGTCTAGAGGCGGCGTTGAGTTCTATCAGCGAAGAGAAAGGACAGAATGAGGTACTCTCATTATATTGTCGTAGTGAAGAAGTAGGGTAGGGGACCACAGAGTCTGAAGCAAGCTTTGGATTGGATGTAATCCGGTTACATCGCTTGGAAAGAAATAAAGAAAGAGCAATTGGGTATTGTGCTATAGTTAAAATAAATTATCTAACCGAGTTTATTAAATTAAAAATGGTGAAAGAGCGCTAAAAGTTACGTCGGTTCTTATTTTATAGTTTTTATTTATTTTTAATCATCCACCAACCTATACTAGTAATTGATCTGACTATTAAATTTTATGACGTCACTAAATCTTTTTTCATACAAGTTAGCGGTTACGCCCACCGAACTGCAATTTGTTCGTATAGTTTTTAAGTGTTCGTTATATATCAACCTTTTGCATGTATTATTTTTACATATTCACATATACATATTGCACACACATACATACACATATTGCAAAATAGAATATACCTACGTCTAGATTATAATATATTAGTCTATGCTCGCTTCAATTAAATTTTGAAATGTACTACGAGTATACATACATAAGGTTGACATATAACTAACACTTAAAAAGTGCGCGAGCAAATTGCAGTTCGGCATACTCCAACGCTTACCTTTTAACTTATCGTTTTGACGTTTAGTAAAAAGTAACTTATTTGACTAGTCTAGTAATTTTTTTTTTTATACATGGCACGTCAATTTGACTTCACCTCGCCTGATGTTAAGCTAAAGGCAAAGTCTCGGAAAGAGGGTCACCATCGTAAACATTTACCATGTTAACAGTGGTGGCACTCAGCTTGACGGCCTCATTAGATGCCTTTTCACGCTCCGCTTAAAGGACCCGGGGCTGTAGGAAGAAGGAAACACGTGAGCTGGCAGGGAGTTCCAGGTCTTAGTGGTGCGGCATAGGAATGAATCACTGAAACGCTTGGTTCTAGCAGGTATACTCTGCACCGTAAATGGATGACATCTTAGCCCTGCACGTGTCGTCCTGTGAAGGAAAGGAGCGCACGGAATGTATTGTTATTCCTGCTATAAATTGTATGGTTCTCATATAACACGTATATTTCACAGAACAAGGCTGAGAATCTCCGAGTACAGTTAGCAGAGAGGGTGCAAGAAGTTGGACAATTGCGGGAAGCACTTGCCGCGGCCGAAGGTATCGTTTTAGAGTATCTACTAATTTCACATACATATACTCACGCCTATTATTTCTCTTCGGCTTAGGCAAAGACAACGGCCCGCCATCTTATATCCTTACACACTACACGAGCTCCCTATCCTCTATTATCATTAAACTTTGTATGCCTTTTGGGTAGCCGGGGTGCGAGAGATATGTTTCCTAGATTCGCACCTCCGGCAACCAAAGACCCAAAGACGGCGTGCGTTTTAGTCGGTTCGAGTCCGATATAACCACCTCCACCGGCCCAGGTACAGTCAGCATCAGAAAAATGTTGATGCGTAGAGTACTCAAAATAATCTTAAAATCAAAATTTCAATATTATATTGACAATTAGAGTACTCAAAAAGTTGTAAGCATCCAGAGTAGTCAAACTATATAACAATCGGTCTTCCAGAAACATGTAAGTAAACAGAGTGTTCACTTTCATATAAACAATCACGCTACCCAATGGTATCTAATCAAACAAAGTGTTCAAAATATCTGGACAATGTCATTTAATCACATTTTGCATCCCTTTTTTACTTATGTAGCCATCCTTTACTCACGATGATGGGATAATGTGAGATAGGTGTATAAGTTAGAAAAGGATAGAAAATGTGTCAAATTAATGACAATTTCTTTTGTATTTTTTATAGTTGCCAGTTGCTTAAGCCATAAACTATCCACTTGAATTGGTGAGAAAAGAGTATGAATACTTACGTAAAAAATAAAGGGTCCTGCAACGCAAGATACACCTATGTACTCAAAAATCCACTTCTCGTATTCTTTAATACGAATTATCACTACATCGACATGACATAGATGCAAAATGTCTACTCTTTGAAAATAGGTACAGTTAGATACGAAACTATTGTACAAACATATTATAATAGTGTTTTTTTATAATAGATTATAATTTATAATAGAAGTTTTTTTAATACGTCATAAACCGCAATTTTCGCCTTCTTTCTCTTTTTCTTTCTCTCTGAAATAGTTATTAAAGTTAAACCTATTTTATTTTTACTTTTTACCCGAATAGAGACCTTAAGGCTGAAAAGATTTCGATGAAAGTGGTCACAAATAAAGATATTTATGATTGCATGAAATATAAATCGATACTACACCGTGAATTTTTGGCTATAGCGCAATTGTAATGGATTTTGTTATTTTTTTAAATTAAATACAGTATAAAATACATAAAAAAGACCAAAAAAAGCAGGCGGAGGTACCCATTTGTAATTCATAAATCCAATGATAATCAATGGGTTCCACCTGCTATCAAAATTATTTCGGTCTTTTCAGGAGCAGTCGTGTTTTTTATTTTTAATAATTATTCTATCGACAGAAAAATTTAGAATTACGAAACCCTATTCCATACTATGATTAATATTAATACTAGCTGTGCCTGCGACTTAGTCCGCGTGGACTTATATCTACTTATGTAGGTTTCAAGTAATTTACATATCATACGAGTATTTATTTCTTAGGTATTCATACTCTTTTCTCACTAATGCAAGGGGATAGTTTATGGCTTAAGGAACTGGCAACTATAAAAAATACAAAAGAAATTGTCATTAATTTGACAAATTTTCTATCCTGTTCTAACTTATACACCTATCTCACATCATCCCATCGTCATGTGTAAAGTATGGCTACATAAGTAAAAAAGGGATGCAAAATGTGATTAAATGACATTGTCCAGATATTTTGAACACTCTGTTTGACTAGATACCATTGAGTAGCGTGATTGTGTATATGAATATAAACACTCTGCTTACTTACATGTTTCTGGAAGACCGATTGTTAAGATAGTTTGACCACTCTGGATGCTTACAACTTTTTGAGTACCCTAATTATCAATATAATATTGATATTTTGGTTTTAAGATTATTTTGAATACTCTATTCGTCAACATTTTTCTGATGCTGACTGTACCCGTGGGAATTTTTCGCACGATAAAAAGAAATGCCTCGTCGCGGTGTTTATATTTAAACTCCTCCGAAACGGCTTGACCGATTCTCATGAAATTTTGTGTGCATATCGGGTAGGTCTGAGAATCGGACAATATCTATTTTTCATACCCTAAATGTTAAGGTGCAGCGGGAACGGGATCTGACGCCACGAGTGTAGTAAAAAATTGGCGGTACGAAGTTTGCCGGGTCTGCTAGTTAGTTTTATAAATATCAAGCTTTAAGTCATTAGGCAGATTACTGAAAAGTTATGAAAAGGATATGTTGTTAATTACAAGAGTTGTATACTAGGTCGCGCGGCCCGACTGGACGTAAGGCGAGCGCAACTGGAGGGAGATGTGCAGAGAGCTGCCGTCGCCGCCAGGGACAGGGATCAGGCGCTCAAGGTACGTGGCTTCACATATCTAAAGTAAAGCCAACGAAGCGAGAGAAAAAAGGTAAGTAAACAAAGTTTCAGCGGTTCCAAACATTTATCATTTCAAGCGCATTCCAGACAGGAATGAAATTGCTCATAAGATGGCGGATCTGACAGTTTAGAACCGCTGTTCTCACAGCTTTCCTGTACTACGAAACACGCAACGACAGCTGTCGCGTACGTGTGATATGTGCGACAAGGACAGATACAATAATCGCTAGTTATCGCAACGCAACTCAGTAATGGTCGCTTTGTTTACCTTTTTTCTCTCGTCTCGTTGGCTTTACTTTAAGTCACTATTCATCATCATCACTATTGAACAATTAATGTTTAGAATATTTGCACCATTAGTTAAAAAAAAAAACAGAAATTGCAATACCTATTTTTTTTTTTGAATTATTTCAAGTTGACTATTATTAATAAAACTGTGAACCTGGGATTTATCATGTATTGTTTCAAGTGTCCGTTAACGGCACTTAAAAAAAAAATACCGGTGTATCGGAGAGTAAAAAACAATACATAGCAAATGTCCTGTTGACTCTAACGCTAAATAAAAAAAAATGTATTTTTTGGTTCATATAGATTTAGATTGGTAAAAGAGAAATAAATGCTCATGCTCAAGAAGGGACTGGTCACGGGTTTAAGTCCCGTCGACTTAAACCCGTGACCAGTCCCTTCTTGAGCATTTCATTTTTTCCAATCTAAATCAATTTGAACGGTTAGCATACTAATTGCTATAAAATTTCATTAAATTTTGACTCTAATAAGAAAAACACTAAAGTTAGATCTAAAAAAAATCGAATTCATCATAATGGTTATGAAAAAATCCTTTACAAAGAAGAAGAATCAAAGAATCAATTTCATTTATTCAGTTTAGGCACATAAAGAGCACATATGAACGTCAGAATTTTACAATGTCAATCACAGTAAAAATAAATAAAATTAATCATTGGAAAATGATTCTTTCGCTGGTTCGGTAGATTGGTTCTACTGAGAAGATCAAGAATATCAGTGAACTCGATTATCCTTCTTTTTTTTTAAATATAGTTTTATTTATAACAAATTTATACAGTGCGAGCAAGATATGAGATTAGGATGACCATGCATCTTTATCCTTTAAATTGAATTTACAGAAACTTCAAGAGCGTTGCGAAGGCTACACCCGCACTATCGCCCAACTAGAAGACCGGTGTACATCCCTCAAGGGCACGGTGGAACAGCTCTCTACGTCGCTGCAGAAGGCCGCGGCCGCCGAGAGCGAGCTGAGGGCAGAGGTGGGCAAAGTCACGCGCCAGTTGAACGAGGCGAAGAACAATGAGAATAACGCAGTCGACAAGCTAAGGCAGTTGCAGAAGAGCGTTGGTAAGTGGTATCTCTGTCTGTATGAAAAAGTCACTGGAAGACAATGACATTTTATAAACTATAGATATGTTGTTCACACTCTAAAATGTCAGCGAAAAAATTATGACCAAATGGTCACCATTTCTTCCACCAATCAGAGTCATGAACTGGCGCTACCCAAAAAAAAAACGTCTTTAATAAATTAATTAGTAACAATAATAATATTATTAAAATAAATAATAATCTAATTCATATTAATTAATAACATTGACGTATTATTATTAAGAAGCTATTTTTTTATATGTAGTGTTTGTGCCATTTTTAAAAACAGCCATGTTCCTGCATGACGTACCTACAGTTTATAAAACAATATTGACTGGTGGACCTTTCTTTGCAAGCAATGGTTTCTTGTCACAGGATATGTTTTAATTTGATATGACTTATGTGAAGACATAATATCATCTTTCCAGCCTTTTCTTAATTCTGATTTTTGATATTTTCCGAGATTCTTTTGTCATCTGACCTCCAAAATTAATTGGCAATATCGAAGTTTTGTAGTTGTTAGTTGTACCAGTAATAGACTAGCATCCCTAGGCTATTACATACATTTATACATTTAATTCTAATCCATTAAGACTTTGTATAATAATTCCATTCATTTATTTTCATTAATTTTTACGAAAAATTAAATATTTTCCCCAAATATTGGAAAAAAAATAGAGACTGTTATGCATCATTTTAAAACTACCCGCATGTGAAACAGTTACTTCACATCATACCTTTGAGGATGCCGTGAGCCGAAACCGGTCAGGTGAAAAATAAAATTAAGTGGGAAAGTACAAAATGTCTTACTCAATATGTGTAGCAGACACCACCAAGTTCCATCAATCAACAGTATAAACAGTAGATTAGACTGATGAATTTATGAGATTGACACTTATTTTGACGTTGACAACAATGACATTCGTCAATTTATTCTGTTCTACAAACATATTGCCACTTGTTTAGAGGGGCAGGATGTCGGGATTTTTAGAGCTCCAACTACACGTAACGAACCAAGGAAATTCGTATGGCACCCTGGACGGAAGGCTCAATAAAGTCACAAAATACATATAAAATGTAACTCACATAGGTGCGGCCGAATATATAATAAGAGCAACTCCATCCGCAAACAATTTTTTTTATAACGACTATGTTTATTTGTTAATTTCCAGGTAGTTGTGAGAATGAGAAACGCGTACTAGCCGAGAAGTTCGAAAGTGCCAAATCTGCTCTGGGTGAATTGAAGAGATTGAATTCCACACTCGAAGATCAAGTGCATCGGCTCACCAACCAACTGGCTAATGTTGAAGTTCAAAGGTAAGTTGACTACTTAAGACGAATGAATACTTAAGACGAGTGTAATGACGAAAAAAAATATATTTGATGTTGATGACATTGTATAATGTAAAGATCCCGATTGTACTTTTAGCCCGGGCTCTGCTCAGCTCACCGACGCTACCTTTCCATTATTTTGGTTTATTTTAATTTTACAGGATCGGATTTTTATTTTTTAATTCTTGTATGTGTAGGTATCTCATAGAGTGACAGGTCAATATTATATTATTTTCTTACAAAAATGGATAAAATGAAATTATTAGTACTCCTTCTAATCCTGAACTGAATTGGTTGGGTTCACTAGTCTAACGACGAGCAGGTCTAAAAGGCCACTTCATTGGAATCGTATTAGGGTAATATTTCGGTTTTTACACGATATTTAATTTCCCAGAAATTATAATCTGCTTAGTAAATGGATTGTTGTGATACTGCTTATATAAGTGACCATTTTATGAAGTTTATAGAAATATACTGAGATTAAAAATTCAAATAATCATTTTTTTTTAGAGAGAGTATTACCAACCGAAATTACTAATATTCCCTCTAACCCCTCAAACCAAGCTAAATTGCTTGTGCTAGGAGTGGGTTCACGTCAGTAGTGTAATGGCCAGGATTCACGTGTTTCCTTCTTCCTACAGTCCCAGGTCCTTTTAGCGGAGCGTGAAAAGGCATCTAATGAGGCCGTCAAGCTGAGTGCCACCACTGTTAACATGGTAAATGTTTACGATGGTGACCCTCTTTCCGAGACTTTGCCTTCTTCCTACAGTCCCAGGTCCTTTTAGCGGAGCGTGAAAAGGCATCTAATGAGGCCGTCAAGCTGAGTGCCACCACTGTTAACATGGTAAATGTTTACGATGGTGACCCTCTTTCCGAGACTTTGCCTTTAGCTTAACATCAGGCGAGGTGAAGTGATATTGACGTGCCCTGTATAAAAAAAAAAGAACCCGGGACCTCTGGATCGTAAGGCCGACTCCTTAACCACTAAGCTATCGACGCTTAATGTTGCGTTTTCTGTGTTGTTTCTTTTCACAGGTCAGGTCTAGAATCCCAACTCCGCATGACAACATGGGACGGCAAAGAAAGCAGCGCCGACAGCGAGCTAGAGCGTGAGCTGCACCAGCTACAGCGAGACCGCTCTGAGCTCAAGGCGCGCTGCGACGCCCTGCAGGACACCGTGCGCAAGCTCGAGGCGGACCGCCGCCTGGCCGCCTCGAGACCTGCCTTACGGGCCAAGAGCCACGACCGCACCGAGAAGAGCGTCTACTACTCCGACTTGGATTCTGGTAGGAGGAATTTGTAGTTTGTTGACTGCTTGACAAGGTTGTTATAGAGTGAAAATTGATAAGAGGGAACGGCTACTCTAAAAATTACAAAAAAAAATACACTTTATTACTACCGTATATAGAGGACTACCTACCGAATACGAAAAGTTTTGAACATACTTAAATAATACAAGGTGATTTTATAGTCGTTTCGGAAAAAAAGATAACAAAATCATCTGGAAGTATTACTTTGGCGAAATATTTTTTTTTATGATGTATGGGAATAATGTTCAGATGAAAGGAAAAATGTATGGGGTTGTAATTTTTTTTTCTTTCACCAAATTAATACTTCCAGATGATTTGCTAGCCCAAATTCTTTTTTTCCGAAACGACTAATCACCTTGTATAATTCTAAATTAGAAATGACGCAAAAACTACTGGACGGATTTTGATGCATTTTTTATTAGAAAGGTTTTGATCGGACTTAAAATTTTACGTTTGTTTGATTGCAATCAAACAAACATAAGATATAAGTTGCTGGTGGTCGCAGTTACGGGATCAGTCTTTCTGTGACCCCTGTACATTGGCATGAAATACCAGGCACACATAAATTTTATGGAACGTTATCTGGGTCACGGGATCAGGAATAGTGTATCCTCTTCCTTTCTATTTACTTACCGCGGACGAAGTCGCGGGCAAAAACTAGTAAATAATATAATAGGAACCTAGAAATAGTCTTTGAAATGCCAAAAATATTTAAGTCGACTATGAAGAGAAAAAGAAGAGAGAAAGAGAAGGCGGAAAAAAGGGGAATACGAAATATCGATGCAGTCAAACGAACTGTGTTGAAATCAGTGTTAGCTACAGCTAGTCTTATCGCACTTAACACAGTTCTACGGGCGCAGTGCGGTAGCTATAGTTAAGCTCTTATATGTACTTATTTGAATGGCAATTAAATTTTTATAGCATTTATTATGTTAACTTTGAAGTTCTTAATACATCGGGAAAAAGAAGCGCTCAAGTGGGACTTGAACCCACGACCTTTCCGTTATAGGGACGGATTTAAAGAGAAGGGAAATTTTAAGTGATTCAGGTGTGGCTCAATAGCTCAGCTGGAAGAGCATTCCCCCTATAAGGGAAAGATCATGGGTTCAAGTCCCACTTGAGCGCTTCTTTTTCCCGATGTATTTCGAATCATATATATTATGTTCTTATTTTGTAAATTCCTCAGGGACCCTGTTCGCTCCTAATATAAATTTACCTACTTTAGGCATCCTCGCTATTGGGGTATCTATTACTGTCTGACTGGTACTTATTAAAACGCCACGGTTATTTTGACCTACTGCTTTATATTTATCTTCAAACAAAGTAATTAATATGCGAGAACTAAAAGTGTAATTTCCCTAGGTCCGGAATCAACGAAGGACTCTTCAACCCGTGGTTACAAAGATCCGATAAAGGAATGCAAATGTAACACTATTCCATCCAAGGACAGAGGCTTCGCCACCGATGTCACCTTCTTGGAGCTGGAGAACAGGGAGCTTCGGATGAAGATCAGGCGATTGGAGAAGGAACTCGCTGATAAAGTACGTAATGTTTTATGCCTTGATCACACGCACCGAGTGGAGTGGCGAGTCAGTGCACTGTCCAGATATTTGAATGTCAAAGTTCAGATATTTTCAAACTCTACTTGAATGGCGTGATTGTGTATATGAATTTAAACACTCTATAAATTACTTGAATGAATTTGTTTTTGTTTATAGCATTTATTATGCTAACTGTTAAGTTCGAAAAACATTGGAAAAAATGAAATGCTCAAGTGAGACTCGAACTCACGACCTTTCGCTTACTATTTACTTACATGTTCCTGGAAGGCCGATTGCGAAGATAGTTTGACCACTCTTTTTTTCTGTTTTTTATAAAGAATATTAGAACCGAAGTTACTAATATTCCCTCTAACCCCTCCAACTAAGCTAAATTGCGTGTGCTAGGAGTGGGTTCACGTCGGTAGTGTAGTGGCCAGGATCGAACCCGGGACCTCTCGATCGTAAGACCGACTCCTTAACCACTAAGTTACCGACGCTTTTTGAACTCTGGATGCTTACAACTTTTTGAGTACTCTAATTATCAATAATAATATTGAAATTATGGTTATAAGATTATTTTGAGTACTTTACTTGGCAACATTTATCTGATGCTCACTGTACAACGCATTCGGCTGACAGCACTGTCTCGCCACTTTACTCGGTGCGTGTGATCAAGGCATTATTTACCACATTTGTATTACGAACACCACTCTCAGTCTATCTTGGACCTAAATCCCGAGACAAAGGAGGCTTTGATACGCGCGGATTGTTTTGTAATAATCTATGCTTGGTAAATTTGAGCTCGAACCCCGTGCTATCTTCAAAAGTCTCCCAAGAAACATATACTGCAAGTACATTTTAGATCCAATATATCAAATCCCGAGCAATATGACATTGGTAGCGAGATAGATATTTTTAATGTTAAAATCAATCATCTCAAGAAGCTCTGTTTTGAACAAAAGAATGGATAATTTTTGTACTTTTGTCAGCAGTGGTACCTTTAATGTAACATGTGTCATTTTTAGTGTAATATAACACTATTTTAGTTATATTGCAATTCATTCTGTGTATGTTGTTTTCACACCCAATAGGTCGTACAAAGATGCAACAACTTATTAGTGTTAAGCCCCGTATTCATGGTAAACATTTGTTTAGCAACATTTGATCAACATTGTTGATGAGCGGAAAGAATGTTCTGGAAACTTTGTTTAAATTAATACTGGTTGTCCACACACCAGTTTGCGTAAAAATGTTGCCCGAGGAAGTAGTGTTGTTGTGTTCTCTGTATCTGATGTGCAGGATTTGTAATAATTTTAGTTTTCGCGTTTTTTTTGGGTATATTTAGGGCTTGAGAAATTTCTTCGAATGCTTCGTTCTTTTTATTACTATCTTTGAATTCTTTTATAGAAGAATCCTATTATAATGATTTTAATTGAAACATTTCTAATAATTGCAATATAATATAATTGCCCCACTCTACTACCATGTTTATAAACTGTTGCAAACACGTTCACATACGTCAACATTTGTTTCTAAACTGATGTTTACGCTCGTCGGGCGAGAGCTTGTCAACATGCCGTTATCAACCCTGCAACATGTAGTGTTGCCAGCAACATGTTGGCAGCAACTCCGCAACACATTGATTCAACTTTGTTGCTAAACAAATGTTTACCATGAATACGGGGCTTTAGATTAATTTTAAGTAACCTTTAAAAAAAAACTTATTTGGTGTGCAGGAGGCGGAATTAGCGATGGTTCGCTCTCGCTTCTTGTCAGACGTAAGCGCTTCTCCGTCCCGCCGCGGACACGACGACGTGGAGCGTTACCGCCAGGCCGCCGCACACGCCGAGCGCCTGCTGGAGGCGCGCGAGGCCTCCTACCGCCAGCAGGTGCTGCGCCTCGAGAACCAGGTGAGCATACATCACGCACTGGGCAATGATTTTACATACACGCGTCCATATTTAGTCTTAAGAGCTTACTTTTTTGTAAATTGACGTCTGTAAAATACACACATCAAAAAAAGTTTGCGATCACTTTGAAAAGCTGAAATCTTTTTTGTTACTGTAGATTATATTATGATTTTTTCTTCTTTTTAGATTCTTTATTTAAAAATAAATAATTAGAACACAAAACAATGACACCGTTCAATTGTTTTTTCTTACAAAAAGGCTTTCAGTCCTAGCTTACGCTCATTCAGAAATCTGATTTAGTGAATTATAACCGATTCAAGATATTTTTCGCGGAAAGTTGTGATTGAAAAAATGCCAAGAGGATTATCAGAGGTTTCACGAGCTAAAATAGTAACTTTGAGGGAAGAAGGATACACCACGAGAGTAATAGCACGCAGACTTGCTATATCCCAATCCTGTGTCGTGGCTACGTTGCAGAGGTACCACGGAATGGAGAATTTAGCTGACCGACCCCGTAGCGGTCGCCCAACTGTTTTGACAGCTGCCCAAAAGCGCTATATTAGATTGCTGGCAGCCCGTGATCCCACAATCAACGCCACTAAAATAAAAGCAGAAGTCAGGGCCGCCTCTGGGCTTGAAGTTAGCACGCAGACCGTTCGCAATTGCTTGCACCAGGCTGGATTACGAGCACGGAGGTCATGGCGAGCTCCGCTCAACTCCCGGCAACGTCAACAACGAAGATTGGAGTGGGCTAGACTTCGGCAAAATGAAGAAGGTGAGGAAGAAAACATTTGGCAAAACTGTCTCTTCGTTGACGAATCCCGAATCTCCACTCATCCAGATAACCGACGTGTCCGTGTCTGGAGAAGACCAGGTGACCGTGAAAGACAAAGAACTGCCACTGGAACAGTTCAGCAAGGCGGAAAATCGGTGTCTTTTTGGGGTGGCATTATGATTGGAGCTAGAACGCCTTTGATCCCGTATCGGGGCTTCATGACAGCAGACATGTACAAAGCAGTTCCTATTGATGATGTCGTCAAACCATTCCGAGTAAACCATGGGCACCAATTTGTACTGGTCGATGATAATGCGCCCGCACATCGAGCTCAACGAGTCAATGCTGCTCTTCAAGAATACGATATCACACGATTAGACTGGCCTGCCGGCTCGCCCGACTTAAACCCAATAGAGCACGCGTGGGATGCTCTTAAACGAGCTGTATGGAACCGTGAGCCACATCCCCAAACAGTTCCAGAGCTCAGGGAAGCCGCTATTGAAGAATGGGATAGGTAAGCCCAGGAAATGCTGGATAACATGATCCTCAGCATGCCCAGGAAAATCTCCGCATGTGTTAGAGCCAGGGGAGGAGTTATTTTATATTGAATTTACACCTTTTAATAATAAATTGTAGTTTAA
Source organism: Eilema sororculum (assembly GCA_914829495.1). Taxonomy (NCBI): domain Eukaryota; kingdom Metazoa; phylum Arthropoda; class Insecta; order Lepidoptera; family Erebidae; genus Eilema; species Eilema sororculum. The sequence continues at coordinate 3,835,937 of OU618545.1, read as the reverse complement.
GTTTAATTAAATAGTCTTTTTCTTTCTATGAAATTTCTATCACAATTGCATTATGATTAATGGCTCAATTTTTTTAAATAAATAATAAAAAATAGTTTTATATTTTAATTTCAAACAGGGTATTCATATTTAAAGAAAGCATACAACAGAGATTTTTTCTTGATAAAGTTAAATTTAAAAATTCTAGGAGCTTATGCCATTGATCGCAAACTTTTTTTGATGTGTGTACTTCAGTGGAGTTTGTTGCCCAGTTTTTTTTTTATAAATAATATTTCACAACATTCTACACAACGCTATCTAGACCCATGGTAAGCTTTTATAGCTTGTGTTATGGAATCTAGAATGCGGATAAACATACATAATATACTTTTTTTTTTGTGAATACATACATATTATACATAGAAACACCCAGACCAATGCAAATAGCCATATTCATGCATACAAATATTTGCACTGAGCGGGAATCGAACCCACGCCTCCTGCATTTTTCTCCACCAGTGCCTAGGAAGCGGTGGTAAACTTAGTTTTAAGCAGAATTTGACGTCAAAAAGCTCTAGTAGTGCTACACAATTTTGAATAAATACTTTGAATGTTGAATTTTTAACGCTACGAGAAACTACTACACCACTCCCCAATATAGCGAACGACTCGATGGCAAAGATACATAGCGAAGAGTCGAGTACATTGTACCGCCTTTTAAATCGTACCACCTCTAAGATTTCCCATTATATTACACTTTTTTCGACACTGGCAACACGTTAGATGTCAATTTAAAATGGTGGGTAAGTTGGAGATGACACTAAAGCATAGTTAGGTATTGCCAGTGTGGAAAAAGTGTAATTTAATAAAAAAAATAATGTAGTGCAATATAAATGGTACAATATACTCAACTCTCTCCTACTAACGTGCTATTTGAAATACTTAACACGACACCCACTGCTTCCCCATTAGGGTCCGTTCACACAGACCGGCTCGGAGAGCATCGGCCCGCTTTTTTCTATTCACACAGACCGGATCTTATACGTATTACATTAACCGGGGCGGAGCCACCAACCATTTCACATAGACTGGCTTGAAAAGAAAGATCGCACAATCGGCTGCGCGAGCGAGCCGGTCGGCTCCTCTTATTATTTCACACACAGCGCGTCCTAGCATTCTTAATGACAAGAAAAATGCACACCCAAAAATAAACTTTACTACAATTACTCAAAACTTTGTTTCCAACATGATAAAAATCTACTCTCCTCTCCGAGCCGGTCTGTGTGAACGGACCCTTATAGTACACGCTCTTAAATACTCTACACTTCTCCCCCACTACATTCCCGAATACTCATCACGATATTCCTCTCCTCCCCCTACGGTGTGATGTAACACCTCGCCATAGGCAATACCCAAATTTCCCAACCCTCCCCCCTCCCCTCTCTTCCTTTCTCCCCCCATACACAGCCCACGATTGGCGCTACTCGAAATACTTCCAGATAAAGGGATTACCGGATACACTTCTCTCAAAAACTTCTATGTATACCAGACTGGCTGTCCTGAACAAAAATCATGTCAATTTCGATCGAGTAATCACAACTTTTTATATCACTTATCTGGTTTTGGCGCCCCGTTCAGCATCCAAATTCTGATCCACCTCACCCAGGAACTTTCACAATAGTTTTGTTCTCAACAACTAGTCTAGCATATAGCTTGATTCATATATCTTGGACAAAAAGGCCCTAGCGCGCCCGGATTGTTTGCTAATTAATCTACTTGGTGAATTTGAGCTCGTTCACCGCAGTAGCAACCCGTGCTATCTTCAAAATACATCCAAGAAAAGTGTACTGCGCGTCGTATAGAGCTTATTTTGAGCACATTTTAGGTCCAAGATAAGTGAATCAAGCTGTACCTATACTGGGTGTTTTTATAGTCGTTTCGGATAAAACGAATTTGGGTACAGATTCGATAGCAAAATCATCTGGGAGTATTAATTTGGCGAAAGAAAAATTTTTTTTTTTTGATAATGTATGGGGAATAATGTTCAGGTGAAAAGAAAAATGTATGGGGGTTTAAAAAAAATCTTTCGCCACCCTATTGTTTGATGTTATGAATGGTCGTATTGACGTCCCTGAATTAGTAAGCAAGATTGATTTCCGTGTGCCTTCAGCATTCCTGCGAAGAACAAATCTCCTAAATGTACCAGCTGTCAAAACCACATATAGACAGAACTCGTGTCTCATTAGAGCATGCCGCTCATTTAACACGGAGTGTCGTAGGGTCGATCTTGACTTGTTTGCAACGAGTATTGCTAAAATGAAAAGAGACCTTAGCTCTTGTTTCTTTGACAATAATTAAATAATATATTTTTGTGTATCCATTTTGATGATCTCGGCTGTTTCCTGCTTCATCCCTTTGTATTTAGGCCTGCATATAATAATATTGTGAAAGTAAATTGTCTACCTAATACTTACTACATAATTTGAACTGCATAACAGTGAGAACTTTTAATTGGCCGTCTCTTAGCATATATTTAAGACTACATTATCAGCTGTAAGTTTTCCTAAGATGTAATAAATAAATAAATAAATATTAATACTCCCAGATGATTTTGCTATCGAATCTGTGCCCAAATTCGTTTTATCGGAAACGACTATAAAATGACCCTGTATACTAAGCATTGTTTTAAGCCTGTACCCCGCTATGCAGGCGAGCCAGCTCCGCAGCCAGCTGTCGGCCGAGATCCGGCGGCGCCAGGCCTACGTGGCGCGCAGTGGCCGCGCCGCCAGGGACGTGCAGCGGCTACGGTCCGCGCTCGGAGACTCACTACGGACCGTCTCGCAGGTATGCACTATATAGGAAACGGGTCACTGTACCCTCAACAAGCACTTATACACCATCAGTGTCACGGACAGTCCCCTCTGCAGGGGGTGTTTCGGCACCGAGAAAACGGCCGCCCACGTAATACTGGACTGCGAGGCAGTGGCCAATCAACGATCACAGTGAGGTCGCTCCGCGAAGCCTGCGAAGCCCCCAGTAAGCTTCTGCGCTTCTGGGCGGAGCTTGGCTGGCTGATCTAGCCAGTGCTCTTCACGTACAATGGCCCAAGAAAAAGAAGAGAAAAAAAGAGTCCCCTATCCTATCCTATCCATCCCACTATATAGGCGACAGTTGAGTACCGCCTTTTAAATAATACCACTTCGTAAGTACAGCCAACGAAGCGAGAGAAAAAAGGTAAACAATGTTTTAGCGGTTCCAAACTTTTTTATTTGAAAATGATTACTTATCACTTCAAGCGCGTTCCAGACAGGTATGAAATCGCTCATAAGATTGCGGATCTGACAGTTTAGAACTGCTATGCTGACAGCTTCCTTGCACTACGAAACACGCAACGACAGCTGTCGGTAGGCCATTGTCGCGTACGTGTGATAGGTGCGACAAGGACAGAGAAAATAATCGCTAGTTATCGCAACGTAACTCAGTAATGGTAGCTTTGTTTACCTCTTTTCTCTCGTCTCGTTGGCTTTACTTTAGATAGAAAAACAAACAATGGACCGACTATTCTCGTGCCCGCTGTCCCCTAACACTTGCACAAAAAAACTTCAACGCAGCAAATGAAGCAGCGGTAAAATTCGCTGAGTTTTGGGCTGGTCATTATCTAATACCACAAATATTGCCATCGACACAATAAAGAAGAAAAATAGAAATAAATTTTGTTAGAAAATATTAAAATGACACAATTTCTACACTGGCAACACGTTAGATGTCAATTTAAAATGTTGGGTAGACTCTGGCCAACGAAAGATGGCGCAAAAAGTTGGCGCCAAATTTAAAATATCAACACTGAATATACTTACATCGAAATAACGGAGTCGATATTAGAATCTTTTTCCTATTAGGCCTGCATGAAAACTAGCCTATTATGGTACATTGACAGAGTCTAGTTAGAGTTGCAAGCTGTTGTTTTTCCAAATTTGGCGCCAACTTTATACAGCATCTTTCGTTGGCCAGAGGCCAAGTTGGAGGCGACATTAACGCATAATTTGATGTTGCCAACATAGAAAAAAAGTGTCATTTAATGGGAAATCTAGAGGTAGTACGATTTAAAAGGCGGTACAATATATACGAATCTCCCATAAGCGTCGGGAACTCATACGTACAGTCCACGGGCACTGTACTTCCTTTTAACGTAGAGTAAGTGGTCTGTACCGACAATCATTATTTCATCCTTGTACCCAGTTGCATCCGAAGTTTTTAGCTCGAGTCCATTCATACTCGTTTTAGTTTTAATAGCTTTTATGAAATCGTCTGCTGGCTGAGGTTCCACTAGAGGAATACCTTCGTCAAGCTCCCGTCATTACATATAAAACATTTCTAAAATATTTTTCTGGTGAAATATCTGTTATGCAATTAAAATTATCCTCACATAAAAACAAGTGGGACCGAAAATAACTATTTTCAATCATAAAGTTAATAAGTCACAATCAACAAGCCTTTATGAATGTAAAAACCCCTTCGTTATAGCAATGTTTTTCCTTAAAACCGCAGTCGTCTTTGCAAATAGAATAAAAATAAAGCGTAGGTACTTTAGAAGGGTCGCCGTGTCGTGACGGATGACATGCACGCCAATGGTCATCCTGCCAGGGATGCAAAAACCGGATGAAGTGAAATGAAAAAATAGGTAAATTAACCCACAGCTCAGCAGTTCAGCAATGATTCCCTATAATAAATAATAATAAGTAAGACTGTGTCCACTATGAATTAAGGCACGGTGGGGTAGATATAGCCTTACTGGATGAAAACCCCAAATAAATAAAGATTAAATAAAAAAAGAACCCACAGCTCCAAGGTCAAAGCCTTAGATCGCAAAACGACCACCGTCCTCCATGAGCGCTAGCCTAGGGTGATCGGTGGAGCCGCCTGTCACCCTAGCAGAAGCAGGCCGCGGCGGCGGCGCACAGTACGCCTCACCGTACCCCGGGACACTATGGTCTCCACAACCGGAAGGGGGCCACCTCAAAAGAGATGGTCCTGGGTCTGCCGGTGTGCGAGAGATATGCTTTCGGCAATCTCACCTCCGGCAACCAAAGACCCAAGACGGCGGCGTGCGTTTTAGTCGGTTCGAGTCCGACATAACCACCTCCACCGGCTCTTGGGGGTATCCGTAGGGATTATTAACACGATAAAAAAAAATGTAAAAGCCTTAGATATAACCGGGATTATTACTAAGATGACCGTAATGATCATCTTTTGAGTGGTGTTTATGCTCCTTTACCTGTTTATGAAAATTTCGTATAATTTCGTGAGAAATATGACGTTCAATTGTCACGTCATTATTGACTGTTATTGTAGGCCAGTAAATATAGAATTCAACTTCGCTCTAATTTAATGCATAGTTTCTGAGTTAAGGGTCAAATCTTTTTTCTTAAGATGGTGGCTGAAGCTATCTTTGTAATTTTATGGATCACAAAAGTTCAGTAGAACCTTTAAAAAATTGGATCAGGAGTTTAAATGTGAAGTTTCCCAATAAAAACGTCTACTATTAGTTGGCATCTGTAAGCGACACATTATACTTATTATTTTATGTTGATTTATGTAGGTACGTCAGCCTACATAAACCTATAAATTTGTACCTACGCATAAGGGGTGCGGGGCGCGAGGGGTAGGCTCGCGCGTCGTACGAGCCGGCGACGCGCGCGCCACCGCCTGAGTTCTTCAGAGTCCGCCCGCCACGCCCGCCGCGCAATTGTAAAAATCGTATTTCACGGCTCGCAACGTTTAGTTAAATAATTATTGTTGTCCCTAGATACTTTTGTAGAACTGAAATAAACCCTACAAGTATAAACTCAAGTGTACATTCATTTAACAGCCACACCATTAACAGCATCTAAGTTAACATTTCAAATATTTGTGTAAGTTTTCTTTCTCGGGAATTGCCGGCTTATTACGGGCTTACAATTTTTCGAGCTATTATAGCTATTACTCTCACAACATCTCTCTTAAGTACTTGCTTCTTTTTAGTAGGATCCTAATCCCAAAGATACTTCGTTGACCAAAATAGGCAGTGGTTTCATTGACATCAAGTGATGTGATGACCCCATTTTCCTTTCCCCAAATAGCCGGAAGGGGAGGTTATGTCGGACTCGGACCGACTAAAACCGCACGCCGACTGTGGGTCGTGGTGCTAGGCCGGAGGTGAGGTTGTCATCGACATATCCCTCGCACCCCGGCTGACCCAGGGCCATCCCTTACGGTCTGGCCCTCCTCAGGAGGGGGGACAACGGTGTCCCCAACTCGCCCCCGGAATGGGGAGGCGCGCGCTGTGTGCGCGGCGCGCGCTGTGTGCGCGCCGCCGTGGCCTGCTTCTGCTGGGGTGACAGGCGGCTCCACCCGTCACCCCCAGGCCCGCGCTCATGGGGGACGGAGGTCAGTCAGTGCCCTCCGACGCCCAAGTTGCCGGCGGCCATGCGCGGGCGGCGCGATCCGCGAGTCTTTCTCGCTCGCGCCGCCTCTCCCGTTCCGCCGTCTCCTTCACGACCATTACCTGCTCGCTGAAGGAGACGCCGGCCGCCCAGGCGTCCGCACAGCGGACCATTGCTGTGAGCGGGGTGGCGAGGGTGAGAACTCTCACTCCCAGGGCCGCCACTAGCTCCCGCCTCGGTCCGGCCCACGCCGGACACTCGGTGAGCGTGTGCAGCCCTGTGGCCTCGCTCGCGTCGCAGTGATGGCACAATATCTACCCGCCTAATTAATTTAATTTTAGAGTAGGTAGTGAAAACCGAAGCTCTAATTGTCACCGTGTGCACCGTACTTCCTTAATTAATGACGTTAATATATGGAAAATAATCTACTTAGTTAATTACTTTTATTCTGCGAACCTAGTTGTGAAAAATCTTCCTTGAGGAAATACCCTTCTTTACCGTTAACTAGATTTGTTTTGAAGTTTACCTTGAGTTGATTTGATATGACGCATTTGACAGCAATGAGAACATTCATAAATATTCTATTTACACTTAAATTCGCGCCTTTATACAATAAATAAAATTGTTTAATTGACATTGCCCATAAGTTTTAGTTACAGAAGGCCTTATGATGTATGTTAGTAAACTTGCAGTACAAAACAAAAACGAAACTTAGTCGTACACATGGACATAATTAATGTGTCTTTGGCAAAGTGAACCTGTGTCCAATGCTGCATAATAGCACTGTCCACGTGAAGCCTTGCCACAACACACTGCAGGAAGCTGTTGGAGCTGCCCCGCACACGATCGATCAGGGATGCAATGCGCTTTCTAACGAACTGCGAACATCCCTGAAGCACTACAATAGCGCCGCAGCCGCATCAGTATCCTGAACGCATTATTATATTGAGTGCGCAGGGTTTTGTACGCCCCCTGGGTATAGCATGTTCACAGACTGCACGTGTACAACGTGAATAAATGAATTGCAATAAGCTTTAAATAATGTAATTTTAACTTGAGCAGTACACCGAATTTATAACACTTAAATACAGAGTAAAATATTACTGGGGTACGTGACGTGACCCTACTTAAGTAGATCTCCGAGATCCAAGTCAACCTGACCGGCCGCGCCGGTACCTACACCTGCCGGATACTTACTTATCAGTCGTGGCTCTTGTGTAGGCTTTCCAGTGAGAGTCAGCTAATACTATTAATAAATTACTTCCTACTATAATCATAATACTTATAGAAATGTGAGTTTGTAAAGATGTTTGTATACTTGTTACTCAATCACGCTCTAACGGCTGAACGGATCTAGCTGAAATTTTATTCTGTCATAGATTTCACCCGTGCGAACCCGCGAGCATGAGTTAGTTTCAAATAAAAATAGAGTTTTAGAAAAGCATACCACCGAATCCCAAACCTAAGTTGTGAAAACAACCGGAACGACGCTAGGGCGAAGAAGAATTAATTAGGTACATTTACAATTTCAAACGTTGCCTTGAGTTTATCATATCATTAAAAACCAGTCAGACTTGTTTTCCTAAGTACTCATCACTAAACTATTTAAAACATTCCAAGTAGCTTGTTACCAGAAAAAAATGCGGCCCATTCATTGTAGGGCACGTTAGGTATTCACAGTGCATCAGATGAGCAATAAATTGTTTGTACAATATTTAATTAGAAACTGAGATACTTATTTTACGGAAAATATGTTGTACTCTGAACCAATCTATGACGTAAGTAATATTACACACGCTTATTACTGTTTACTGCTATTATTCACTAGGTATTATGTGTGCCCTTCTTGCAATAAGTAGGTAACTAAGTAAAACTGAAATTTCATAAACTTCAGTTGCGTTTTATGGAAATGCGACGACTCCGGTGTCCTACTGTGCGAGTCGCCATTCAGATGTAGGTATTTGTTTTTTTTTTTATACCACTAAGTTGACAGACAAGCACACGGCCCACCTGAAAGAAAATGGTTACCGTGACCTATGGACGTCCATAGGTTACACTCGTGCTGCCGACCTTGTATCTAAGCAAAAAGTTTCTGAGCCATCAGTGTAGACGACAAAGCAGAACGAGCCTTCAGTCTTCCCACTGACAACAGCTCAAAAATTCTTCAGTGAGCTCTGGCTACCCTACTCACCGCCGGGAACATAACACATCGCTAGTTGACGACTCTTGTCTCTTTTTACGTGGTTGCCTAATGTAAGAATATATAATGTAAGATTTTTAGACTGCCTTACCTCGCATGATGGTAAGCTAAAGGCAAAGTCTCGGAAAAAGAGTCACCATTTTAAACATGTAGGTACCATGTTAATAATGATGGCACTCAGCTTGATGGCCTCATCAGATGCCTTTTCACGCCCCGCTTAAAGTACCTGAGACTGTATTGCAAACAAGTAGGTAAGATACGATACGTCCCATGGTGGTAAATGGTCACCGTGGGCTGTTAATGCTAGCGACATCTGACGGATATCTCGCACGTTCCACCTGTGCAGGAAGTCGGTGGAAATATGATGCTCAGATGAAAATTTTGTTCGTAGCTCAGGAGTGTTATCTTTTTTTTTTTTTTTTCTTTAAAAAGAATATTAGAACCGTAGTTACTAATATTCCCTCTAACCCCTCCAGCTAAGCTTTTTCTACTTTTTAGGTATTATGTCATTTTGCAAAAAGGGGGCCTCCTTTTTGCAAAATGACATAATTTCATAAATCCAATGATAATATAATCAATGGGTTCCGCCTGCTATCAAACTTATTTCGGTCTTTTCAGGAGCAGTCGTGTTTTTTATTTTTAATAATTATTCAATCGACAGAAAAATGTAGAAATACGAAACCCTATTCCATACATAGTATGAAAATTATATTAATACTAGCTGTGCCTGCGACTTAGTCCGCGTGGATTTATATCTACTTATGCAGGTTTCAAGTAATTGACACATCATACGAGTATTTATTTCTTACGTATTCATACTCTTTTCTCACCAATGCAAGGGGATAGTTTATGGCTTAAGCAACTGGCTGGCAACTATAAAAAATACAAAAGAAATTGTCATTAATTTGACAAATTTTCTATCCTGTTCTAACTTATACACCTATCTCACATCATCCCATCATCATGTGTAAAGGATGGCTACATAAGTAAAAAAGGGGTATTACATCTTCCTAAATTCAGAAACCAGAATTTAGGAAATTCTGAATTTAGAACAGTGTAATTGCATTTAGGATGATTAGGAAGCTATTTAGGAAAAGAATGGTTTCCGACGTCCTAAATGGCTAAATCGGATGAGTGTAATTACTTTTCCTAAATTCAGGACGCTCAGTCGCCGCTCGCCTGCCGTCGATAGCGCAGGTTTGTCTTTCCCTCCCAATATAATATTGCGTATGTACCGACGAAATGAAATTTTACATCATCTAGTAAGTATGCTAATTATTCAAATCGATCAAGGAAAAATTATATGATCGGTCCAGGCGGGATTTGAACCCGCGATCCTTCTTTTACAGGGAGAATGCTTTGACCACCTAGCTACCAGACTCACGCCCAAACCAATCTGTACCCGTCTTTAAGGCGATGGTGGAGCAATCTACCGACGCTCTTACGAGCTATGCTATCGGAACCAATGAATGATCTGTCATTCATTTTATTCATTGATTTTTGATCCTACTTCGCCCAAATGTTTGAATGAAATTTTACAGCATGTAGTAGGTATGCTAATTATTCAAATTGATTATGAAAGAAAAAATTCGTTCGTCGTTAAGCTAACCGCAAGGGTTATGGCAATATCAATTTTTTTTTTTTTATAGTATTGAGGGCATTTTGTCGCAATTCACTCGACAGTCGACAAGTCCGTCCCTTGCCGCTCGTCCTTCAAAAATGATTTAGGATCCTAAATTAGTGAACGTGTAATCGCAAGCTTCGGTGACTGAATTTCTTTTAAATAGCTTCCTGAATTTAGGATTCTGAATTCAGGAAGATGTAATACCCACTTAAAAAAGGAATGCAAAATGCGATTAAATGACATTGTCCAGATATTTTGAACACTTTGTTTGACTAGATACCATTGAGTAGCGTGATTGTGTATATGAAAATGAACACTCTGCTTACTTACATGTTTCAGGAAGACCGATTGTTAAGATAGTTTGACCACTCTGGATGCTTACAACTTTTTGAATACTCTTTTTATCAATATAATAGTTTTAAGATTATTTTGAGTACTCTACTCGTCAAACGTTTTTCTGATGCTGACTGTACCTAAGAGCAAAAGTAACTTAACACGTTTCAGTGTAGGTACAAATTACACTTTCACTTAAAAGGAAGGCGTTTCGGGTCCTCTAACACTTGGCCAAGAAGGATACGTCAAGTTACCAGAAACCCTGTACATGAATCGTATACATTTTTCAACCAAGGGCCTCGGGGCCAATCCTTGCCCGCAACATAGTACTATTATTTTATTCTGTGCCTGCAAGCCGAGACGAACGAGACTGATGCAGGCTTTCCTCGGGGTTGGGAGGTCAGAAGTCGCTTCCGTAAAAGTCGATGATTATAATCTGTCTCAGCTAAGTAGGTAATCTTGCACGGTAGGAGAAAATCTGACTATGTAGAGACGCGTTTGCAAAAGCGTCCGTACTACGAAAACTTAACCATGCGATTTACAATACCCATGGCTGTTCTACATTATACTTATTTATAACGTAGATACTTACGTTCTTATAGGTAGGTACTACTTACCCCACATCATTCCAGGACTTCCCTTACACGTCACACAGATTCTGCAGTTCTCAAAGGTTATAAAAACCCTTAGTACCGACTTACCTTAGTAGTTACCTACCTACTTAGCTATTTTTATTCATAGGGTCCGATACTTAAATGATCGACGAATTCGACTTGTTTTAATGTCAGTGCATTAATTTAATAGCTTCTCTATTGTGACAAGTATTGAATACAACATTGATTCAGAAAGAATAGGTACTTAGATACCTATTTATCTAGGTACAACAAAGACAAAACTTAGGTAACTTTGAAACAATTGAGTGCATTGTGACCAGTTAATGATTCCAATACACAATAACAAGCTTGGGTAGCTTATTGTTAGTTACTTGGTAATTACATATTTTTGTGGGATTACCTGTAACTACGAAGGAAACTGCTAGTCTGAAGGAAAGTGCGGGTTACCTACGCAACTTCGACCACATACGACAACATAATATTTGCCATGATATACCTACCTTCCTACTTAACTATATCAAGGACGGATTTATCTATTGCATAATGTGTCGAACTGGGTAAAAGAGTTTAAAGTAGGTAGACGACAGCATCTAATATGAGCATAGCCACTGCTTGAAGATAATATCGACCAATTAGTGTAGGTATTCCAAGTTCAGCCGAATCCGCAGTTAGACTGGTAAAGCCCCCCCAGACTTCGGATGCGACTGGGATCAATGCAAAGATGAAGAAGGGTATACCGAACTTCTTGAACATTTATCCAAGTTTTGAATAAACGTAGCCAAAAATTTTTTATCTTACCTGAGGCAGGCTCTCCTTTTGCAGTCGCTTGCAATTAAGGATAATCGAATTAATTTATAATTCAGATAAAAAGACTTAATTAAAGCTGACCCAATATTCTCGTGATAGGTTTTGCTAACGGTTCAAGCTCGGATTTACACGGCAAATACCGCAACTGACTGAAGTTCCAATACTTCAAAGAAAGCATAGATTTGTCCATCTGACCAGGACAAGGCAATTCAGGCACATTTGAATTATGTCAACAAATCGAAGAGAAACGCCACGAAGTTCGGTCCTCTCGTCTAAAACTGGCTCAAATTGATTGATTAAGTGTCAATTGCTCCAAAATATCTTATAATTGGTCCATATCAGTGGTTCATCTGATTCAAACTTATCGTAGACTTTTCTATCTTCAGTGTTTTTCTCGGTGGAATGATCACTACGCTATTCTTGCCTCTACCAATCCTTTTACCTCCTGAAGGCCTGATGATCCAATTTTTTTATTTCCCTATGACTTATGCTTCCTGAATTAAATTCTTCGGTAGCCGTTGTCACCTTTCCTGTTGAGACGAAAGTTGACTATTGAAATGAGTAAAGCTTTAGGAAAAAATCTTTTTCCTAAAGCTTTACTCATTTCAACTCACTTCCTAGCAACTACTTGATGTGTACTTAAAACCCGTGAGAGCGATATCTCACATGACGTAATTCTTATAATTAACCATAATCATTTCATTCGCAGGATCCAGCGTTAGATTGTTACACATTGGAAAGCGAGGCCAGGAAATTGGACAGCACGCTCACCCACAGTCTGCCTCCGCTCAACGACAGCTACGACTCGTCCAAATAAACCAAACATTCCCACAATCGGCGATATTTACCAATAACGAGCTACCAGCGCTCTACAAACGTCTACAAACACACACAATGAAATTACAGATGGTGTAATTTATAATGAGATGTGTTGTTTCAAGTTCCCCAGTACAGTACCCGCCTAATTTGAGGCTGCCATGTGCAAATTAGTTCACAATAGATAACGACCAATGTTGTTTCCTAGTCGATTTGTTTATCAACGACTTCGAATGACAATGTTATCTATTTTTAGTATTGTTCAAAAAAACATTTGTAAATGTTAATGAGTTAGCAGCGACAGAACAAATATGGTACGGTCTGTTCTTGTGAGGGCGATTATAACGACTGTTGGTATAAAATGTAGCTCTCAAAACCAATTTCAGTCCGAGGTGGACAGAAATGTTGGATAATATTACGAAAATATCCTTCAAGTATTGTGGATTTTCAATGTACTTTCGGTACACGTGTGTGACGTCATCACTGAGTATCAACGGCCGCATGTTTACATCAAAATTCAATTCTTAATTGTATTAGTAGACATGTCTTAAAATAAACATCTGCACGAGATGAATCTATTCGCGATGATAATAATTCTATTGGAATCCGTACGGTGGAATTGTTCCAATTATTCTGTGTATGAATGGATAATGCACGATTCACGAAGTTAGGAGAAATAATTTGTCATTTTACAGTGATTTATTATCAGCTGTGAGTCAAAGCGTCTTGAACGATGAATCACGCTGAGGTCAGTTCAAAGACCGGAAATGTGGAGGAAGCGATTTTTTTAAACGCGTATGACTCAATCGAGTCTAGTAGTGAGACTAGGCGTAAATTGTGTGGTCAGAGCGTCTTTTGATTGTTACGATTGTTTAGAATTATTGTTCGATTCATATATCTTGGACCTATACTTATCGCGAGATATAAAAGGCCGTGGCGCGGTGCAGAGATTGTTTCGTAATAATCTACAATTGGTGAGTTTGAGTTCGCCCACCGCAGTAGCCCCCGTGCTATTTTCAAGACATCCAAGAAACGTGTACTTGGTCCAAGATATATGAATCGTACAATAGCAGGAAATGATTGTATTTTGGCCAATCATAGAATTTAGCATACACGTATTTAAATTATTACGAATATTCGTAAATTCATTTAAAAGCGTACGAGTATTTTATAGAACCTAGTCATTTAGTTGCTAATGGTGGAATTCCCGTCGATAATGACTAAACATGATTTAGCATTACAACGGAAATTAATGTTAGTTGTGGAACTGTCCCACTGCCTCTAGTCATTTACTTTATAAGGACCAAAATGTAATAATACCAACAATGTGTGAATGTTCCTTAGTCACTTGTGTACCAGTTTTATCACTGTATTTATTAATAATGTTGACGTCACTCATAATATATATGTAGGTATGTATGGTGTTCGTAGTGTTTAAGTATAAAAAAATATATTTAAAAGATTTCTCGGTTTGATATAATAGGTACATTTTATCGTGTGATTATGCAAATTTTTATACTATAGGAAGTCACCTGTACTACAAAGTCAGATTGTATTAAAATCCAAGACTATATTAAGTTATTTGTGTACTAACAAATATATGAGCACTTAGGTACCTACTTATCACGTTTTCCGCCTCAACTACTTACGAACATTGTTTTTAAACAGTCTATCCGCCTCAAACCAAGTACAACACTTTATTACCACACAATGGTAACTATAAAAGTGGTTTTTCCGAAATAAGAGTATCTACACTTAAAAATGTTTACATTACCTAAATACAAAGTTTCACCTCACGCTTTATCGAAAAGGGGGCGACGCAGTGCAGCTATCAACATTTCATAAACAGACAAAATGCCGCGGATACCGCTTATCGGTCTTTACGACTATCAAAAAAAGCTAATTGTTGTTGATAAATATAGATACTTGCACCTAGTATTGGGTTATTATTACATTATGTTGTAAAACAATGAACCTGTTAACATTTGACCCTGTTGCAGTCTTGGTAGATAAGCAGGCAAGTGCTAAGATAAAATGGTAGGATACCATTTCTCCACCTTATTTCGCACACCGGCTATGGGCCTTTCTGTAAACTGTTTCTTAACATAAATATGTATCTAGATGTTTTTTTCTGTCATTCGCGCCCCAGAGTGAGCTCGATCTATGTATTAGACCTTGTTACACATGTTGGGGTGTGTCAATAGAGACCTAAATGCAATGTAACCCAACACTTGATTTACATCATAGATTAGATTGCTTAGATATCCAGTTCATATAGATATAGATACCTATATGTTAGGCGTATTGTGTTCATTTCCATTGGACTGTGTCAATTCTTATGTTACTAGAATCTCGACATACGCCCGCCACATTACACTGCCATAATAATATATATTAGTATCGTGTCTGTTGATATCAATATTGTAATGAGTAAAACACATTTATGTAACTTTTTTACACTCATGAAGTCAATAAAATAGTTGTAGATGGTATATGGTTGTTTCAATTAATTAAATCCCATTAAAATTCCGACCCAATTGACGTTTATTTGATAGACGGTGGGGTACCAGCGGCGGGCGACGCGGTCTGGGATGTGACTCATCACGGCGCGACCTCGTTTGACATCACGGGAGCGCCGCGCGCCTCGAGGGGACGAAATATACCCCAATGCACAATGAACATATTTAAATTGGTTTTATTTATGCAAAAAAATGAAATTAATAGATTATTGTACATGTCCATTATTGATTTGAAAAGATAAAAATATACAAGTTTTTAATTTCCACAGTATATATAAAAAATATAATTCAACTCAGATCAAGTCCTATCCAATATCCTTGTGCACTAAATCTTACATGTTAACAGAAAAGAGAGTTGAAGAAACATCTAATTCCGTAACAATATTTGAACACCTATATTTATAAGTTTAACAAAGTTCTAGCAGCAAAACACAGGTTGATAATTTGTATTTAAATGAGCCAGTAATAATAAAACTTTAATTCATTTACAATAACGATAAATTTCTTAATTCTCAATTTCATAGGTTAGGGGTTTATAGTATTAAGTGTAAGCCTGTGGTGTACAATCATAATGCAAGGCATCAGGGCACCACGGGTAGACACTGGAAACTCTAAGGTCACAGGGTGCAATCACCTAAGGCTCTCTAATATTTGTTCAAAGTTACCGAGTCCTAATCGGCACACATTATCAACTTTTACTTGATAAATTTGAATTATATAACAAGACAATAATATATCTGAAAAAATTTAATGTATGTATCCTTAATTCACATATTTAAACATTACATACTGGTTCAGGCCTACTGGCACAATACCCAGGTCTCCTCGGAGCCTGCTTCAACTATCACACAGTTGTTCAGAAGTTTCAGCCTCTCCCTTTATCAGTATGATTAGATAATAACTACTAAATGGTAAACTATATCTATATTAGGTCCAGACAGTAATATAGTATAAATATATAAAGGCAGTCACTAACATGTAACCATTTGCTGAACAATTATATATTACCGACCGAGTAGCAAAACCTTGAAAGATAATTTCATGGCAAATTGGTGCACACACAATTTTCCTATTCAATTACATCTCAGAGTACTGTCTGTACCTAACATTGTTAATAATATTTATTATTAAAACAAAAATATTTTAGTAGCTTTTCATATATTTGAAAATCATAATTAACTATGACAATGAGAAGTATATACTAAGAAACACATTCAGTAGAGCAGTGCAAATTTAGTATAGAAAATTAATATGAAATGGATAATCAGTATTGTCACAGGATGTTCTAGAACATACTCCTCATGGCCCCAAAATAAATGAATATGGTTTATACTTACATCGAGTAGTAATTAAATTTATAACCATTTACAACTTCTGAACCTAACGGCATCCACACATTACAATTGGAACTTCTAGAGTGAAACACACACAGAACCGTCGAATCTATTCCTGAATATTAGATATAACTATCAAAATATAGCCCAGAAACTACCAGATGTTACACAATTGTTTCGATAGGTATCTGAATATCATCCAAAGTGCTCTGTGGATATTCCACCCATGCTACGGCACTTCATCACAATAACTCAACAAATGCACATTCTTGAAATGCTACAGGTATGATTACCAAGCAACTCAACACCCAACCTAGTTAAATTTGGGAACAGTCGAGAGCCAAATCTGGGTACAAGAAGTCTTTCAAATTATTAAATATTTAATACCTAGACGCGTCGGAGGCTGAGGCGGCACTTACAGAATTACACATTTCACTTTTTTGATTTTGGGTTCCTCTTTTTTAGGTGATTTCCTGTTGATCTGTCGCACTAGGTCATAGAATACATCGTTCACATGGATTTTAGCCTTCGCCGAGGTTTCCATGAAGGAGCAGTTGAAGTGGCGGGCCAGATTACTGCCCTGCTCCTTACCAACCACGCGTTCCGCTTCCAGATCCGTCTTGTTGCCAACCAACACCATAGGTACGTCGTCCTTGTCCTTTACCCGAAGGATTTGCTCTCGTAGGTCCTGTAGATCGTTAAACGTTGATTGTGCGGTGATCGAGTACACTAAGACAAATCCTTGGCCATTCTTCATGTATAAGTCTCTCATTGCTGTGAACTGCTCTGTACCAGCCGTGTCCAAAATTTCTAACATGCATTGTTGTCCATCAACTTCCACCTGTTTCCGATAGCTGTCCTCGATGGTGGGGTCGTATTTCTCGACAAAGATGCCTTGTACAAACTGTACTGTCAGGGCGGACTTTCCCACGCCTCCACTACCTAATACGACTATTTTGTATTCGCGCATTATTCACTATTTTGTAACACGTGAAATGATTAACAGAAATCAAAGATTAAATTGCTAAAAAGCACATTAACTAGTCAGTTATTGCAAAAAAAAACCCTTAACAAGTCAATCCGCCATGACACCGTTGGCAGGGCGATGGCTCAGCTCACTGTGTCGGTATTGCCATAAATGAATTCAAATTATTTAACACAAACTGACGCTGCTGAACTGAGTCACAGATAACATAATACTAAACTGAGTGTTGTGCTGAGATTTTAGCCGTCCCCGAGGAAGAAGGTTTTGTTTATTATTGCTAACGTTAAATTTACCTGTTTTTTTTAAATCAGTGGGCAGTGGGAACTCTGTGTTTTATTTGAACTGAATCTGAAAGACTGGTCCATAAAATTGATAATTTGATTGGGATGTGTGCACTTGTGCACTTGCGTTTAATGGACGTCAATTGAAAGAAAGGATGCATCAAATTGTGTAATTAATTCCGGTTATAGTATTTCACTAACTTTGGGCCGTTATATAGTACATATTATTATTAAATAAAACTAAATAAAAACTATAGGTAATCTCACGGAAAATAAATAAACAAGGGTTTCTGAAGTTCCGTTTAATAACACTTTCAGTTTTTATTAAATATTTTTATTGTAAGTATTGAAATATTGTTATACCTACCTACTTAAAAAACTTTCAATGAAAATAATTATTAGATTTCGTTTAGGTAAATAAAAGGTTTATTTGACACGATTTGTCTGTATTTTACTTGCCACACTGGTTAACCATTTGGAACACTAGAATTTGATTCTAGTTCCGATATCTAAATACAGATGGCAGTTATATACGTTTATTAAAATTTGCCCGAAAACAATAATGGGCAAAGTTATTTTTTGACTTTAGTTAGCACTCGAACGCAAATTGATTTTAAAACATGAAATAAAATAATGTTATCTGAACAAACATAAGTCTGTTCAACGAAAGCTGGTGCAAAAAACGATGCCAAATTTAAAAAATTATCAGTTTGCAACAATGACTATACCCGAAATAACAGAGTTGATACTGGTGACGACTTTTTTCTAAGTATATATGAAATCTAGCTTATAATATAATATTATGGTACTAATGACATGTTTTTAAGCAGCGGAGCGCTATCAGACGTGTGTGTTTGAACTCATCAATAAAATCAATTTATATTTATTATACTTGTAGTTTTTGGAAACTACATTGAAGGATTTTTTTTACAGCATTAAGTATGCTAACTATACAAATCGAATACATAGGGAATCGATTCGATTTGTATAGTTAGCATACTTAATGCTGTAAAAATTAGGCGCAGTTATCAAAAATCAATGTTTAAAAATGATTGTAACATCATTCATTGAATCCGATAGTTCGTAAGAAAATCGGTAGATGACGCCACGTCGCCTCAAAGACGTATAAGATGGGAAATTTGAATCATATCGGGCGTGTCTCGGTAGCCGAATTGGTCAGGCATTCTCCCTGTAAGGGAAAGACTGCGGGTTCGAGTCCCGCCCGAGAAGATTATTTTTCCCTATGTATTCGATTTGTATAGTTAGCATACTTAATGCTGTAAAAATTTCTTCAATTGTTTGGGCGCAGTTATCAAAAATCAATGTTTAAAAATGATTGTAACATCATTCATTGATTCCGATAGTTCGTAAGAAAATCGGTAGATGACGCCACGTCGCCTCAAAGACGTATAAGATGGGAAATTTGAATCATATCGGGCGTGTCTCGGTAGCCGAATTGGTCAGGCATTCCCCCTGTAAGGGAAAGACTGCGGGTTCGAGTCCCGCCCGAGAAGATTCTTTTTTCCCTATGTATTCGATTTGGAAACTACAGTTTTCATTGACAAATAATTCTGGAGTGTCAGTGAAAAGTGATTTATCTCAAAACAAAACATGCTACTGCTATTAATAGACACAATAATAACAAAGGTTTTTATGGCCGAATTTGAGGATTTATATGTATAGTTTTTTTTTAATTTATGAAAATATAAGTACAGTTATATCAATAAACACATCAAACATTTATTAAACAATTTTGTGATCATTAATACAAATTAACTTGACTTACTTTACACACTGTCTATAGGTTTTTTTTTTTTTTTTTTTAACCGTGGGGGAAAATCCTTCATGGATGTTATGCCGGACTCCTACCGACTAAAAACCCCCACGGTAACGCCCAGAAGCCTATGGATGGGAGCCCCGGGTAAGCCCTCGGAAGGATGTCCCAGGACTCTCACAGACCTACGGCTACAATTGCGGCCTCGTCTCGGGGGTGGTTCGGGTGCTATCCCGCGTCTATGGGGGGGTTTTCGGGTGTTATCCCGCTTCTTAGGGGGGGGGGGGGGCGTGCGTGAATCCCTCACGTCACGCTGCCGTCATGGGCCTGCTTCTGTAAAGACGGTGAGCAGCCAAGACACGTCGGCGGTGCCCAAGCCGCCGACTGCGGAACTCGGGTGGAGAGTTTTCTCCCGCTCTCGCCCCGCCGCCTCTTTCACGAGCATGACCTGCTCACAGAAAGAGGCGGCGCAGTCCCACTTACTCCCGCTGGAGACCATGGCTCGCACCATGGTCTCGAGCGAGAGGGTGCCCACGCCCAGACCCACCACGAGGACCTGGCGCTGTTGCGCCCACGCCGTGCACTCCACCAGCGTGTGGAGCGCTGTGTCATCGCTGCGGTCCTCGCAGTGCTGACACTCGGCCGTGGTTTCCCGGTGTCTTCGCCACATACCTACCGAAGCTACCATGCCCGGTAAGTATCTGTGACAACCGGTAGGAGAGAGCACCGTGTCTCCTCTCCAGCCACTCGTCCATGACCGGTCTGACGGCCGCAATTGTGGCGAATCCCCCCTTTGGTTGCTCAAGTCGCATCTTCCATGTCTCCACGGTTTCCTGGTAGAGCTGGGACCGCTGGGCCTCGATTTCTCGAGACGCAGGCCATTGGCCCCGCTCCAGCGCCTCCTTGCGCCATATAAATAGCGACGCAAGGGCTCTCGCTTCCAGGTCCCATGGAGGGGTCCCGGCTAGGAGGCATGCCGCCTCACCAGAGATTGTGCGGTATCCCCTTATCACTCTGACGGCCATCGCCCTCTGTGGGCTCAGTAATCTAGCCACATTACTGGCCGTCAGGTTCTCCGCCCATACGGGGGCCCCGTATAGGGCCATACTTCGCACGATCCCCAGGTACAGTCTCCTGCAGGGGGCGTTGGGTCCCCTGATATTGGGCATCAGCCGTGCGAGTGCGGCTGACGCCCCCCTCAGTTTTGGGACCAAACTTCGGAAGTGATGTCCGAAGTTCCACCGGCCATCGAGCACGAGTCCCAGATACTTCATCGAGGGCTCGATGCCGATGCTGACGCCCCCTACCTGTAGGCTGGATCCCGCAGGTGGCCCCATCCGAGGTCCGTGGAAGCACAGAGCCTCGGACTTGTGAAGGGCGACCTCGAGACCCAGCCGCCGTATCCGACCCACGACTTGAGCAACCCCTGCCGTGGCCTTTAGTGCTGCATCTCGGTGCGTTGCTCCCCGCGCCGTAACGAGGGTGTCATCGGCGTAACACGTTACGGTGACCCCTCTGAGCAACGGACCACGCAGCACCCAATCGTAGCCGATGTTCCACAGGAGTGGCCCTAATACCGATCCCTGTGGAACACCGCACGACACATCTCGCCGACCCGGCCCTAGCCAACTCGGGTAAGTAATGGCCCTCTCAGAGAGATAGGCCCCGACAATTCGACGGAGGTAGGGAGGCACTCCATGGTAGATAAGCGCCTCCCTAATGCAACTCCAGGGCAGGGTGTTGAAGGCGTTGGCGATGTCAAGAGACACCGCCACCACCACCTCACCCTGTGAGACTGCTTCCTCCGTCAGGCCTCTAATGCGCATGATCGCGTCTACGGTGGAGCGCCCCTGACGGAAGCCAAACTGGCTATCCGACAGATCAGGCCCCATGCGTATGAGATGCTTGACGAGGCGTTGTGCAATAATGCGCTCAAAGAGCTTGCACACCTCGTCGAGCAACACGATCGGCCGGTACCCTGATGGGGAATTTGCCGGCCGCCCCGCCTTTCGGATTAAGACCAGTTTCCCTGTCTTCCAGACCTTGGGGAACTGGCCTTTTTCGAGGCATGCGCTAAAGAGCCCTATAAGTCGAGGCCCAAGTTCTTCGAGAGCCAGGACCCATGCTCGGCCCGGAATGCCGTCGGGTCCAGGGGCGGTGTTTCTGCGGGATTTAAGCCGCAGTAGAGCCGCCCCTAGCTCACCCTCTGTGACTACGGGCACGTCGTTCTCGCTGCCTTCCGCGTTGGGCGCCTGAGACGAAGCCATGCGCGGAGGAATGTGTTCCTCCGTTCTTGATGGGAACAAGGAGTCCAGGACCCCCTCCAGCCGCTCCGGCTGGAGACTCTGGGTCAGTGGGGGCGCCTTGGGGCGTAATTTGCCCCTTACCATAAGGTACGGACGCCCCCACGGGTTCCGCTCCAAGGTCTCCATCAGCTCCTCGCGGCCCACCTTTTTGGACCGCTTGATGGCCGTCTGGAGGGCCCTCTTGGCACCCTTGTACCCATCATAGAGCTCCGTCTCACGGGCTGCCGCATCGTCTGGGCGGCGACGCCTCCGGCGGAATCTGGTGTACCGGCGGCGCGCGGCAACGCACTCCGCGCGCAACTGCGCGATTTCCGGCGTCCACCAGTACACCTGTCTTCTCGCCGGTCTGGGCCTAGCCCTGGGCATCGCCGCATCGCAGATATGCGACATGGCTCTCCCGAACCACTCCACCTCGGCATCAATATTGGCAGGTCTGTCCGCTATCGGGATCCAGGCCTGCACTATGGCCGCCTCCAGGAGAGCCTCCGGATCCAGGCGATTGAGTGCTCAACGCGGTCCCGGGGGATTCGCAATAGCTGGCGGCAGGTTTGGTGGAGGGGAGACGTCGAACCGAATATATCGGTGATCTGATGACGTCTCCTCCTCCTCCACCACACGCCATCCCTGGACACGGCGGGCGAGCTCAGGGGTCGCAAACGAAACGTCTATGACCGAGCTGAGCCCCCGCCGCGTCCAGGTTGCGACATTCCCCCGGTTCAGGATGACTAGGCCACGTGTAGCGACCCAGTCCTGAAGTATCCTCCCCCTGTCTCTGGTTTCCCGGGAGCCCCAAGCCTGCGACCAGGCATTGAAATCTCCCAGGATCAGGACAGGGCGAGGCCGGCATGCAGCGAGAACGACGTCCAGCTCAGGGAGCCATAGCTCAAACTGATGCTGGTCGAGGTTTGGCGAGATGTAAGCGGCCACGACAGCCACCCCCTCATATTCCGCCGCGACACAACCCGGGCCCCTAGCGATAAGCGCTAGGCGCGAGTCGTCCGCGGCGGTCCCCCCAAAGACAGTCGCCAGGCCGTGCAGATCCACTGGGCTTCCCGGGTGAACCCAGTACGGCTCGGCGAAAACCACCACGTTAACGGACCACTGCCTGATGCTCTGGTACAGAAGGTCCTGAGCACCAGCGCAGTGGTTCAGGTTCACCTGCAGGATGCGGACATGGGTGCCCATTAATGGACGTCCATTTCCGCACCCTGCCGCGAGAGTGCACCGTCACCTCCCCGTGTGGACGGACGGGGCTTTGGCCTTGAGGCAGTACAGGCCTTACTGCCCACCCAGTGGTCGGCCTCCTTGTCTTCCGCCACGCATTTAAAGCAGCGTGGCGGAGCGTCACAGGCAAGGGCCACGTGACCGGGCTGACTACAGCGGAAGCACCGGTCTCCCACGGTGACTTCCGCCGTACACTGCACTCCCACATGCCCCACGACCAGGCACCTAAAGCACCTGGCTTCGCGTGGCTGCAGGAGATGCGCCTGTGCCCTCAGGAAGCCCCCGATAAGGAGGCTTCGTCCGTCCGCCACTTTTTGGGCCGCCGCGACGGGGCAGCTCACGACTGCCGACCCGTGACCGTACAGGCCAAAGCGGATTTCGCTTGACCTCACCTGATCACGAGGGCAGCCGCTCGCCTCCACGACGGCGGAGATTATCTCCTCCGTCGTGGCCGCGTCATCCAGACCCGAAATGCGCAGACTCGCGCATTTGTTGGGTCTGGTGATGCGGACGTCACCCGTGTCCAGCGACTCCCTTGGCTTTGCCGCTAGGGCATCTGCTTTGGAGCCACTGGTGGCGCCAGAGATCTCAAGGAGGCGTGCTCCGGTCCGCGTCATCTTGGACCGGAGACCTTCCTCTATTTCGAGGGCTTTAAGGTCCACCGCGGCCCTCGCCTGTCTCAGGACCTCGGTATACCCCACGCCCCTCGCCCTGCCCTCTGTCGTCACCGTAATGACGACGGCAGAGGAACGGGGGACGCGAAGCCTCTTTGGCGCCTTCACCGCGGCGGCCTTTGCCGCTTTTGCGGCGGTTTTTGCCGCCTTCTTGGCGGCCTTCGCCGCCTTTTTGGTGGCATTAGTCGCCTTCTTCTTTGCTCCCACCACCTCCCAGACCCCCTCACTGGAGAGATTCTGGGATGCAACGGGAGCATTGGCTGTACTGCTTGGGGAGGCGGGGTTGCCACCTCTTCTAGGTGCCGTCTTCTTAGGTGCGGAGGGGGCAGAGGCCCTCGGCTTGGGACCAGGAGCCCCACTGGGTGCAGCAGCCTTCGTCGCATATGACGCGATGACGGGTGCCGCCAGCGGCGGGCGGTATGCCCGGTTCTCGAGGACGCCGAGTCGTCGCTCGATGGCCTCCACTGTCTATAGGTTTCATGACAAATGGTACAAGTTTTTTACATTCTATTGTTGTGCTCTAGATAAATGGAAAAAATAGAAAGTGTTGAAATAAATATTATTCATTTAAGTAATAGTGAGTTGTATTGAGCGTTTAATTATAAATTTGTCAGAAAAAACACATTCATATCATTAGACACCTCTAGAGTCTGTAAAAATATGATGTGTACTTCGATACAAAGTGTGGTTAAGATGATACAACTGAACATATCAGCGTGTATATTGATATTACTTAAGTATATAGGTAGTACTACTAGTGAAATAATATGTTCTATGTTACCCAGTTGCGTAGAATCGTTGAAAGCTACTAGTAATGATGTACAATCAATCAATCAACTAGCCCACCGCTGTTCACTGCTGGACATAGGCCTGTCCCAATGTGCGCCATTTCATCCGATCCTCCACCTTCCGCTTCCGTCAATCCCAGCCACCTTTTTTAGGTTGTCAGTCCATCTGGCTAGGGGGTGTCCTACCTTGCGTTTGCCTTCTCTCGGTCTCCACTTTAGGACTCGTCTGCTCCAACGGCCGTCAGTCCTTCGACAGATGTGGCCAGCCCATTGCCACTTGAGCTTGCTTATTCTGCGAGCTATGTCGGTAACTTTGGTTCTGTGTTGGATGACCTCATTTCGAATTATATCCTTCAAAGAAACTCCAAGCGTAGCTCGCTCCATAGCCCGCTGCGCGACTTTTAGGTTATAGACTAGCCCTATCGTCAAAATACAAAAGTGTCCACGTTTCGGCACCGTAACTCATAACAGGTAGGACGCACTGGTCAAAGACCTTTGTCTTCAGGCAATGCGGTTGGGGAGAAGAGAAGACTCTACGTAGTTTGTGAAATACTGCCCAACCCAGTTGGATAATTCTGGCTAGTTTTGTCTTGAAGTTTTTTTATTTATTTTATTTATTTATTTTATATATTTATTTTATATATTTAGATACATCACCCTTACAGTACAAACCAATACGGCAACAATCTTACCATTTTTATACAATTCAATCGTACGTTGTTTTTACCGAGCTGGATTACCTGGCCCAGATATACATATTTTTGCACAACTTCGTGCGTCGCCCCTTCGATGGCAATCGGTTTCGGTGCAACATGTTCGTTCAAAATTATCTTGGTTTTATCCAAGTTTCCACCGAAGGCCGACGACTCGAGAAAATCATACAAACATGGCACAAATCCCTTCTTTCCAAGCTACCAGCCTTTGGCCTGCCTTCCGGACTGTGCAAATGGGTTGCAAGCTTACTGCAGGGGCAACGTATTCGCTTGACGGACGAGCTTCGGAGTTCTTGCAGGTAAATGCTGGCTTGACGTAGGGTTCTGTTATATCTCCCACTCTCTTTTTTCTGTGATGACATGCTTTCTAACGGTAGCATTCATTGCTATCCAGACGAAAGCAGCTTTACACGGGAGTTATTACGCACATACTGCGACCAAGCCGTCTGATATCGCGGAAAAAAGGCAGCTGCTTGTCACTGAGCTGGACCGGATCCTGTTCTCTAGAGAACCTGTTCGACTTCAATGCCAAGAAGACGCAGGCATTTGCGTTTACAGCAAAGGTATCTCCTTTTCTTCCCCTTCCCACTCTTCAGAGCACGCCACTGCCACTGCAGGATAACCTCAATTTCCTCGGTATGGATGTTCGCTGCAAACTGAATAACAAAAGCTATATCGAGAGCATCATCAAAACAGCCTCGCGTAAACTCGGAGTCCTGAGCAGAGTGAGACATTTTTTCACGCTGGAGCATCGGTGTCTTCTGTACAAGACTCAAATTCTTTCCTGCGTGGAATACTGCTCGCATCTTTGGGATGGCTCCGTAAAGTACAACTTACTAAATGCTCTCGACGGGTTGCAGCGACGTGCGGTCCGCATTATTGGGAATCCTGAGGTAACGAACACCATCGAGCCTTTGCAGATGAGTAGAGATGTTGCGTCTTTGGCAGTATGTTCTGATGAGCTCTTCCAATTAGTCCCACCCTCTCCTTTCCTTCACAAGACAACACATACAGGACTAAGATGCCATCCGTATACGGTGCAAATTATAACTTCTAGAACCAAGCGTTTCAGTAACTCATTCCTATGTCGCACCATTAAGACCTGGAATTCCCTGCCAGTTCACGTGTTTCCTTCCTTCCTTCCTTCTTCCTACAGTCCCGGGTCCTTTAAGTGAAAAGGCATCTGATGAGGCCGTCAAGCTGAGTGCCACTACTGTTGACACGGTACATGGTTACGATGGTGACCCTCTTTCCGAGACTTTGCCCTTAGCTTACCATCAGGCAAGGTGAAGTCAAAATGACGTGTCCCTTATAAAAAAAGCTTATGATCTTTATAATTGAATGCTACATTAATTTACTTTACTTAAATATCATTATTATTTTCATTTGCATAAAACTTGTATCAAATACTAATAAAATAATTCCAATAAAAATATTACGTATTTTGTGTATAATGATACAACTTACTTAAGTCGACTTACTTACTTACGTCGAAGCGAGACTGGCGAGTCGGTCGCATTACCAAACAACGTTATTCCTCTTTCACTTGGGTATTCCTTCTTGTCTCATAATATTACCATCTCGTTCACATAGTTCAACGCGGGAAGGGGATCGCGGGAGGTGTTCGCTGAGGATTTGTATTACTTTTCACTTAATTTTATATGATGAAAATATTTGAATAAGCTTGTGTTTTTGGTACAACTATAATTGTATTATTCGACACTTATACCGACATTGTGTTTATATTGATACTAATTTAGTTATATCACTCGACACACTTAAGGATTGTAATAATATCATGGTGTTAATTGATTCTCTAAGAATTGTATCATTTTACACATAACTTTATTAAAATTTATTTATTTTTTTACGTCATAAATATAATTGTATCACTTTTCACGAATGAATGTAGGAGTAAATTTAAAATGTATATCAATGCAAGTGTACTTATATTACAATGCACTAATTCTAATCTATACATCTACATTGTGTTAAACTCGTTAATTCAATTTGTATCATTATACAATACAGAAAACACAAACATTGTTCAGTTCAATTTGATATGATTTTATAAATATTATTTTACACAATTGAAATGGTAAAAAAACGTTCAGTTATATCATTATGCACCAAATCAGCTCGCTCATTTTAAACCCTAGAGATACGGGGATAAGAGTCAAAGATAGATATTTTTTTATAGATCTTTTATATGAAAAAATATAATAAGTAATATAACTCGAGATGTATCACTTTTCACTGACGCTCCAGAATTAATTAGCAATCACCACGCTGGACTCTATTAATAAAATAGGATAAAGGTACCACTGTACCAGGTAGATAAGATATCAGGTACTCAATGCCCATATTATTTGAAAATAAATACTGTCCAATTACTTACCTTAGAAAATTGTTGAACAATAATATTGTACAAATAACCAGTGTAAAAAATTATTAATTCAATTTGAAAATGGCCCCATTTAGAAATGCTAGATAGCGCGACGGGCGTCGATTCGACGGGCGTAAATTGGCTGCACGCACTGCACCTGGGCAACTTATTTGACAACGACTCCCTGCGGGTAGCAGTGGCGCTCCGCCTGGGCTGCAACAGATGCGTATGCGCCTCCACGCTGGAGGAGGACGGCCACCACACACTGAGCTGTCGTCTCTGCATAGGCAGGTTTCCGCGTCTCCATGTCCTCAACGACTTAGTTCGAAGGGCTCTCATAGCGACGAACGTACCACGTACCATGTGTGTTGGAGCCCCCGGGTCTTAGCAAATCAGACGGAAAGCGACCTGATGGTTTGACTTTGGTACCTTGAAAAAAGGTGTGGGACGCTACTTGCGTCAGCACTGTAGCGGCCACGCATCTGAGTTGCACCATCAACGCCTCGGCGGCGGTGGCTGAGGACGCGACGAACAAGAAAATGAAGCCACAATATTATTATGTACCCATTTCGGTGAAGTCTATGGGCAGTTGGGGGACGGAGACAAAGAGGATAATCGCAGAAATTGGCCGCCGTGTGTATCCACCGGCTCGTTTCTGCGGCAAGTGATGGCCATCGCGATTCAGTGTGGCAATATTGTCAGCGTCATGAGCACCTTTGTGCCCGGACCGATACGGGGCGGGTTAATTGACGTGACATAGTTGCGATTAACATTTTTTTGCTTACTCATATTTTAGAACATATTTGTATTTTAGGACTTAATAAATAAAAAATTATCGGAGAATTTATTTAAAAGTCGTTCAAGACGTTTTCCAAACATATAAAATACTAACTGACAACGAACTGACAGAAAAAAATTGCCATACTTATAAAAAATTTGAAAAAAGAAAAATTTGTTCAGCTTTCGTTGGTCAGAGTCAACCTACCTATTTAAACTGGTTCATATTATAGAATTTACCGACTGCAAGTACCTACGTCCTACCAAGTCCAGAGAAAAGTTATTCAGAAAACGGAATTAACATTTTATTCTATAGGTACCTATTGCTAAAAGTTTAAAACTAAAACCCGACTACTGAAAAATGACGTTCTAAAAAGTAACAAACAAGAAAATATCAAGGATAGCCGTGGTCGTATGCCACTTTTCCCTAGAATATATTGTTTTGTTAGAGTAAGTGGCATACGGCTATCCTTGATATTTTCTTGTTTGTTACTTTTTAGAACGTAATTTTTCAGTAGTCGGGTTTTAGTTTTAAACTTTATTTTTTATTTATATTAAATTGGGGCAAGGTAAAGCTAATCATTTATATATATTTGAAATGTGCTTATTGAGCCCTTTCATTTGATACCATACAGGGCATATTTATCTCAAATTATTTTTTTAACACAGTACCTTATGAGCGCTAGAGGGCGCCACATAAGATTGAGTGACACGTCATATAGCCGCTTGTAACGATACCTCATTTGTCTAGTTCCAATAAGTAGTTAAGGAGCTATGAGGGAACAAATGAACATACATACATACATACATACATACATAGCCTGTCAAAATCATAACCCTCCTTTTGGCTTCGCCGTAGTCGGGAAAAAGTAGAGGGACCGTAGCGATTGCATTGGCCGTAGAAGTTATATTTTCAGATGCGTAACGGCAGTATTATCACAAATATCTTTTAATACTATATTAAATTGGTACTACCCATATTACAGTAGTGGTAGTGGTACAGTAGTACACTTAGAAGTAAGCAAGTACATATTAAAAGCAAAATTAGGTATTTGAATATCTTTAATGAAGTATTTTCAAAAAAACCCCAGTGACCTAAGGTATTCACAAGTCAATATAAGACATTTTTTCAAATTCATAGAACTAATTCCTCATTCATTTTGGGACGTAGAAAATAAAACTAAATGGATCGAAGAAACCTTGGATTTTTAGGTCACTTACCGCTATTAAATAATTGTATACCTAATAACTTTGTTGGTGAGGAGTACAATATGCATATCAGTCGTAATACTTCAAGTGATGGCTCACTCCGTGGTGAATATTTAATCGAGTTGCATCAGCTATACACTGCGCTGTTTGATTACGTCTTGCCTGTAAATCTACAGCCCTTGCTTTATCTAGAGCTATCCTCACACGTTTTCCAAGGTCTTTAGATACCAGAGTTAAGAGACGTATAGCATTCTTTTCCACGTCCCAAGGAACGGTATGCAAGGAATTGCCTAAAATATTTGCAATTCTTTGCCTGTGAGCATCAGTATCTACAATTTCATTATAAAAATCTGCCATTGGTTGTAAATCAGTGGCTGTGCTTTGGAACACTTCTATATTATCGCATGGTCTAACCTCGTCCACATAAGGCATCGCACCATTAAAGGAATTTGGGAAATAATTAGGCGCATCCCTCATATTATCCATTAGAGGTGCCACTCCATCGCGACTGTTAAATTTAGCATACAGAGGAGCATTTACTGTAATTCTATCGAAATTTGATCCCAAACGATAGTTTTGGGCGTCCACATAGAAAACTTTACGGCTCCTATATAAAGCATCAACTGGACCAAACACGCCAGGGACCAAGTTATCTGGACTAAAGGCACTTTGTTCAATATCACTGAAATGATTGTCGACTCGTTTGTTCAAGACTAAGCGACCAATAGGAACTGTGCGGTATGTTCCTCGTTTCCATAATCTGGTTACGTCAAACGGATCATAACTGACTTTCAATAAGTCTTCTTCACTTAAAATGTCCATCTCTAACTTCCAAGATGGATAGTTTTTCAAAGCAATGGCATTGTATAGATCCTGTACGTAGTAATCAGGTTGTTCAGTTGCAATCGCTTTAGCACGTGCGTCAGACAAGCTTCTTAATCCTGCTTCTGTCCTAAAGTTAAATTTGACATAAGATTTTTCCCCATGTGAGTTATATATAATATACACATGCTTCGCAAAACTGTCGATTCTCCTCCATCCATCTGGTAATCCAAAATCAGAAGATGTCCACAATAGGGTATTCAGAGCATTTGGCCTCTTGGTCGCGAAATCCCATCTGGCTGTAGGGTCAAACACATCAGTTCGAGGGTTCCTCTTGAAAGCATGTAACATGTGTGGGACGAACATTGGATCTTTCATAGGGAACACAGGTAGGTTTGAACATACCAAATCTAGATTTCCTTGTTTGGTATAAAACTTAACAGACATACCTTTTCGTTCTCTTACCAGATCTGTACCACCAAGGTTTTGTAAAGAAGTAGAGAATCTTACAGTAACTGGTGTCTTTTTACCAATTCCATTGAAAACATCAGATTTAATGTATTTGGATACGTCGTTTGTTAGTTCAAAGTACCCAAATGCACCAGCACCTTTAGCAAATATAATTCGCTCTGGAATTCTTTCTCTAACATTATGAGTAGTGAGTCTGTAATGGTTTCTGTGATTAAATAAATCTGTATTCATCACACTCATATCTCTGATGTCAAGTGGTTCGCCGCTTAATCTTGTGAATACTCCAATCGGTTTCTGAAATTTTAAATTAGCACAATATAATTTATTAACATTACTTTCTTCTAACTTTACGCTACAATACCAACATAAGAAAACGAAGGAACATCTTTGTTTCTCCGTGACTTAGGCTGAGAAGCAACCGATCGGTAAAAGTGTGGGTAATTCTTACTAAGTAATTAACTACTGTGATAAGTGTGCCAGAAGGCTTTTATGGATATGGATGGAATTTGGCACAGAATAATAAAAATAAACTTGAAGACACAGAGATGATTTGCTTAATCTGGAATGACAAATGAGGATTCATGGGAACCAGTATAAGGGAAAAGTCGCGGGTCAAGTCCCGCCTGAGCAATTCATATTTCCTGATGTAATCGAATTGTTTGATTAGCATAATGAATGCTTTAAAATTAAATTTTGGTGGAGTAATCAAAAATCAATGTTTAAAAATTATTGACAAATCATTCATTGGTTCTAATTACTTCCAACAGTTCGTAAGTGTTGATAGCTGACTCCACCGTCGGCTTAAAGACGGATATAATTATATAGAAGGCAAATTTGAAGTGTTTCAGGCGTGGCTCAGTAGCTCAGTTGCTAGAGCATTCCCCTGCAAAGGAAAGGTTCAAGCCCTGCCTAAACAATTAAATTTTTCTGATGTAATCGAACGGGATGTCTTCTTCGAAACGGCTAATAATAAAATAACACAAAATAAGTGAATTGCAATCGAAGGCGTTGGATCAAAGCAGGCTCTACCTACTTAATGTCATCGAAATCGAATACGAAATTAGTTATTCAATGTAGATACTCATCATTTATTTTATTTTTCAAACGAATGTCTACAAATTTTTAAATTGATAATTGAATTATAATAATCTATTCTGAATGGAGAACAAAAAATCAAAATAGAGAGGCTTTGGTAACTGCCCAAAATAAGATCGATACTAGGCAGATCAGTTTTAAGCTGAAGACATTTAATTCCCGTTATAATAATATTGTATATCATGGAACGCAAGAGTTTAAAAGTTAGATAGACCATTAGTCTTTAAATAATCTAAATACTGAATATACCTAGTAACAAATTTTACCTATAGCAATTTTTAAACATTTCACTCTCTCTCTCTCTCCGACCGATCTCGGCCATGGCGACCACTTCGACTCCTAGTCGGCTCGGCACTGATGCGCTCGAAGATGGCTAACATAGCCAATCTTCGCGGTGAACACTCGTGTGCACTGAGGGCACGTGAGAACACCACCCACATAATGGTACTGAATGGCAGCAGGTGGGCGAACTTTCAGCTCATCGCGTTTAGCGTCGAGGTCTGCTTTTCGCTGTTCCTCGAAATCGCTTACTCGTCTATGCACCA
Organism: Eilema sororculum; assembly: GCA_914829495.1. NCBI lineage: Eukaryota > Metazoa > Arthropoda > Insecta > Lepidoptera > Erebidae > Eilema > Eilema sororculum. The sequence continues at coordinate 3,803,239 of OU618545.1, read as the reverse complement.
CCCTGCGCCATTCTGGACGTTGTGCTGCCAAACCTTCCCATTGAGACGGCTCAATGTTGCATCTTTTCATATGACGCTTCTGAACATCCTTAAACCTGAGGAGTTGGCCGCCATGTTTCCGCTTGCCCTCCTCTAGTTCAGAGTAGAAGATGCGTTTCGCTACTCTCTCCTCCGCCATACGTGATACGTGACCGCACCACCGAAGCTGCCGACGCATTAAGTAGGCCTCAATGCCACTGACGTTTGCTCGCCGTAAAACTTCGGTGTTACGCACTCGGTCGGACCATCGGATCTTCATGATGGAGCGTAGGCACTTGAGGTGGAAACGATCCAGAGTGCGTATGTGGCGCCGATACACACACCACGTCTCGGAGGAATATAAGAGGTTTGGCAGCACAATTGCCATGTAAACTGATATTTTGGTGGCCAGCTTAAGGTCATGTGAATAGAAGACCTTGGAACGCAGCTTCCCAAATGCCGCAGCTGCGGCACAGATTCTGCTGCTGATCTCATCATCAAGGTCACACTTGGATGTTATAGTGCTCCCCAGATAGCGAAACTTGTCAACCTGCTTCAGCTTGTCCTGACCTAGCGGTATAGACAGTGTCTCGTGACCATGTGTGTCCAGGGACATCACCTCCGTCTTCTTGACACTGATTTTTAGGCCGAACTTGCAGCAAGCTTGGTGAAAATTGGACATAAGCTGTTGCAGGCCATCAGGGGATTCTGCCACAAAGCATAAGTCGTCGGCATACATGATTTCTGTGATCATTGTATGGGAGACTTTAGTGCGCGCCTTAAGTCTGGCCAAATTGAAAATATTGCCATCTGTGCGGAAGCGGATGCGGACTCCATCAGAAATAGTTTGTAAAACATCCCTGACTACTACTGCAAAGTACATGGCGAATAGTGTGGGCGCATAAAACATTTATTGGTATCTGAAAATGATTCGGAAACTCGCTTGCTACATTCGGCAAAGAAACACTATCCAAATAAACATCAATCGATAAGATCAAATCTCTCTAGCAATCATAGTGAATTAAACAAAAGGAAATCAATAAAAACTAAACTTTTGTTTTTCACTTGAAAAATCGTAAAAACATCGAAATTGAAAACTGAATTAACTAAACTTATCTTATACTTATAAATTCAATAATTCAATTATTAATGAGACAAGAAGTTGGTTAAACTGCTTAGCACTTAGGTATTTCTATTATAATAATTATTGTTTTCATACAATGCTCACCGGTTGCAGGTGACCCCTTTTGACGTGGGATTTCTTTAAAATGTGCACTAAGCAAGTAGTCATCTGATTGACATACCACAAGGTCAATCTTTACCTGGTTGCCCATGCACCATGGGCAACCAGGTAAAGTACACGCACTCCACGCATTCAAACCATTAATGTATTCCTTTCTCCATTAAATTTGGTCACTCACTACATCTTATATAACGTTCCTTTATGATTATGTTCCTCACTTTAACACGTCACTATAACATACACATACTTGTGCCTCACGCAGTTACCTAATAAAATTGCATTATTATGCCAAGGTACAATTCAAACCTAACCAGCAATACCAACGAAATGCAATTTGTTTTTCATACTACTTATGTGGCACGATAGGCACCTAATGGAAAATAGCAAATGGAGGTGCGAAACATCCTATTGTCCTATTTGCTAGTAAGATTTGGACTAGGTACTTATTGATGACGTCAAAGACAATTCGTTAGGTAATATGGTAGGAATCAGATGGACCTTTGAATAAGTGATGTATCTTTCTTGTCCCATTCATGTTATAAGATTTCATAGATTTCCTTTTTACTAAATAGAGATTTATTTCTATGACTATCTCTATCGATAGGTAAAAGAAATTAGCATGTCGTTTATCGGATTTTAGCAGTTCCTGAGTTTCTAAAAATACTTTAGAAAAAAAATTCAGAAACTTGGTAGGTTCTTTAAAAAAAAGAAATATTTCCTTTGAGTAAAATTTAAATTGCACTTTCGCTCTAGCTGGACTTCAAAAATGAGCAGGTGAGATTAGAATTCACCCCAAAAATTTCAGTCGGGAGTCTTATTCCAAATATGAAATTTCGGTTTAAATAACGTCTAACTTACCGGATGTAAGCGTCTGAACTCCTCCATTTGCACTCCTGCAGGATTCGTTTCATTGTGGTATCGGACTCCACTGACGTGTCCGAGAATAGCACATAGAACGATGTACGTTACAAGGTTGTTCATCTTGGACTTGCCAGGTCGTTTTCTAATTTTACTGTTTTATACAAACGCAAATTAAGGAAATCGGCGTTTTAGAATAAAAACGTGTTATTAGTACTTGATATAATTACACAACTACCGACGTCTGGTTCAGTAATAATTGGATAGATTACCGTATTGGCATACGATTACCCCACTTCTGAACAATTGATTTCACTGGTTGTTACAATTTGAAGTTCATAACACAAGCTAGTTAGATTATGCTTACCATGGGTCTAGATAGCGCCGTGAAGAATGTTGTAGAAGATATAATTTTTTTTTCTGTCACTACTGCTATTTATAAATGTAAATAAGTATGTAGGAAGTATTCCGTGATATAGGTGCCTACTGCAAATATCAGAGTATTTTTTCATAAATCGCGCTCATTCTTTTTGGATAGCGCCATAATGATAAGCGGTGTAAGCTTAATCTCTCGACCAACTCACAGCATTATGGAGAAGAAATTTCGATCTAATTATTGATGTCTACTAACTTACGACTATTCTTCTTCGTAGCTTGTAATGAAGATAATAAATATAACATGACTATGTACCGGTCTAGAAAGTCTAAGTCTAGAAACCGAATTACTTCTATCAGCAATTTTTTCCCTCCGTAGCAAAAGAAAAAAGTGATGACTGATGAACCTTGTACTCGTACCTATATAATTGTGGAAAATACGAATACTCCTTTCGTGTTACAAATCAATCGCAATTATTTCAAACAGCTGAATAAATTAAATCAGTCAATTAAATTTTTCTGCATGGCAAGCAATGCCAACGCAAATTTTGCAACGTTTTTGGCGGGAACGAACGTGAGGAATGGTTATGGCTGGCGCGTCTTCATTAGAATTATATAATTTTAATTCTTTTTAAAAATGTGAAAATTTAAGATTTTTTTATGTTTTGTTATCGTAAAGTATCGTGTGTGAAGTGATATAATGCGTAAATTTTAGTTTCTATGTGACCTCAAAAGACCTTTTTTTTATAAAGGACACCTCAATTTGACTTCACCTCGCCTGATGTTAAGCTAAATGTAAAGTCCTGGAAAGAGGTTTTGAAAAGTTAGGTAGGTACAGATTGCATAATATATGAATAGGATTCCTTCTCCATGGGTTTCTCTTTTTTGTGTACATAAAATTATAAATAGCGTTAAAGCGCCCTCTATTCACTGAACGAGAATAAACATCGAATAGTTCAGGTAATTTTCACTAGATAGCGTTACTCTTATACAAGTGTGTATATTTTGTAAGCAGGGGCTTTATTCTGAATGACATCGAAATTCAAACGCAGTCGTAACGTAAATATGTTTATCTACGCAATATAGGAGAATCACGACTCCTATACAAACATGGAATTATAGATGATCAGCTGTTGCTATGCTGTCGTTCCATAAGCTGTAAGACAAACTAAAATGCAAAGGAGAAACCCACGGAGGACAGAATATGATTAAGTGAGAAAACAGATCTTGGACTCCAAGGTAAAAGGATCAGAGGCAACTAAGAACAGGCTACAGTAATGAAAGTGTACTCTACTCTCCTATATATTTTGAATGCGGTGACTTGACACGTAGTTGGATTTTTCCACATTAAATGAGAGAATAGAGAGGACGCCTTCACACGTTCCTGAAAAGAAGTCCTGACAGACAGTTCAAGCCTAAACCAATGAAACGATTTTAATGAAATTTTAGTGCTTAGGATAACCCCCCATAGACGCGGGATAGCACTTGAACCACCCCCTAGGTGAGGCCGCAACTGTAGCCGTAGGACTGATGGGATTCCTGGGACATCCTTCTGAGGGCGTACCCGGAGCTTCCAACCATAGGCTGCTGGGCGCCTGTTGGAATTACAACACTAGTTTTTAGTTTTTACTATGCGCACAACACTAGCGCGTCTCTTCGCACATTCACTGCGATGGCGTCCATGTAGCTAGTAGCCATTATTATACAATTTTGTATTACAATATAAAGTATTTTTGTACAATAAAAGTGTTCATTGAACCGTGTGCGTATTACTCTTCCCAACAGCGCTACCGTGAGGGTTTTTAGTCGGTAGGAGTCCGGCATAACATCCATGAAGGATTTTCCCTCACGGCTAAAAAAAAAGGTATTTTTCGTTGTAATAACTGACATAATCGCAGGCGAAACTGCTGGCATAATACTAGTTTTTGAATAAATTGAATTAGCTAGGAGCGGCAATACATGACTTTCGCAAAAATGTACCTCGCAGTAATTAAATTACTTGTCCGACCCTATCATTGATGTCCTAATTCGGGGATGATCGTCCACGTTCGTGTAACACGCGAGGTTGCTATTAAAAATATTTTAACTGAAACATCCTGTACTAGTAAAACTCGTGGCTGCGTGCAGTTTTTCTAGAAAGTTCTTTGAAAAGGTCGGTGGTGCAATGAATGTATTACCAGCTCGGAGGAGATGGTCCTGGGTTAACCGAGGTGCGAGAGATAGGTATGTCTCACCTGGGTCAGCCGGGGTGCGAGGGATATGTCGATGACAACCTCACCTCCGGCCTAGTACCGCGACCCTCAGTCGGCGTGCGGTTTTAGTCGGTTCGCGTCCGACATAACTTCCCCATCCGGCTCCGGCAGGGAAGGTATCCGAGGGGATTTCCGCACGAAAAAAAAAGGTATGTCTCACCCAATCTCACATCCCCACACGGCGGCGTGCGTTTTATTCAGTTCAGGTCCGACATAACCACCCCTCCGGCTCACGTTGGTGACTGGCTATCCGAGCAACAGGGTCGTTCAAAGTGACGAGCTATAACTCTCGCCACTTTGAACGTCCTTTCAGTCAATCAATAAAGGCGAATAAATGGGTTCCTGTGACAGAAACTCGTAGAACAATATAGCAGGCCCTCGATTCTACTAAAGGTAAACCACTGTGGTGCCGCAGCGCAGTCTCTGTAAAAAATGACATTATATTGTAGACTTTTTTCTATACAACTAAAGTTCAAAATGAAATGAAAACAGTTTAATCTGCAAAAAGTCATTCAATTTTGTAGTAATGATTCTACTTCTATTAGAAATCTCTAACAGCGGACTTGTGAGAGGAATAAGTGAAAAGTGGAAAACGAGTTTATTACGGAAAAAGTGGAAATTAATTATGGGTGGTATTTAAACGCAATTCAAATAAAATACCTTTTTTATGAAATAATAATCCAAATTTCCATCAAAATTACTGATTTCACAGCAGAATACTAAACTCAAAAGTATTAGACAATTTATTTTCGTAACGTACGGCTGTTTATCTTAATGCAAAGCAGTTTTATTAATACACTGCTAATGCTGCTAATGCACGACAAAATAATCCAAATTCACATCAAAAATGCTGATTGAGCACCAACAAACTACTTACTTGCTTATAAAAAAAATAACCACGAAGACATAACCTTCTAACCTAACCTATCCATTTCGGGGTTAATTACTTAGTATACATGCTACTCGGATAGATATTTTACTTTGACAATGAGTATCTTCTACATGCGCACTAGTTAATTTGCTGTGCAGTTAGTATTTTTGATAAACATTTATAATTTTTGTACTTAAATAAATTTATTTGTATCGCATTATGAGGATAAAAGTAATGTCATGCTGATGTATATTTTATTTTTTAGTAGGTACTAATTTTGTTAAACATTCAGTTTATTTGTAGTACCTAAAGTAATTTATTTGATTTAAAAAAGCATTATAAATGATGAAAATATATTGATATGTTGTGATTTATTTATTTGATGTGCAATTAATAATATACCATAATTAACTATAGAACGATTAAGCTTAAGAGTTTCGTATTAGGTGTAATAATACAAGCCTATGGTCGTCAAGCGGGCACATAGTCACGGTGTATGTTTTTTTTATAAAGAACACATCAATTTGACTTTACCTTGCTTGATGGTAATCCAAAGGCAAAGTCTCGGAAAGAGGGTCACCATCGTAAACATGTACCATGTTGACAGTGGTGGCACTCAGCTTGACGGCCTCATCAGATGCCTTTTCACGCCCCGCTTAAAGGACCCGGGACTGTAGGAAGAAGGAAACACGTGAGCTGGCAGGGAGTTCGAGGCCTTAATGGTTGAGGTATAGGACTGAGTCGGATGGAGAACAGAACAGCCCTATCCCTTAGTCGCCTTCTGCGACATCCACAGGAAAACAAAGGAATGCCCTATTCTACTGATTTCTACTCCACGGGGAACGAACACGCAAAAGGAAAAAAAAAAGAAAAAATTATAGTAAACTAGCTTTTGCCCGCGGCTCCGCCCGCGTGGATGTCGGTTATCGCGACCAAACATAGCCTATGTCCTTTCTCATGGTCTAATCTACCCCTATACCAAATTTCATCAAAATCGGTTCAGTGGTTGAGGCGTGAAAGCGTAACATACAGACAGACAGACAGACAGACAGACAGAGTTACTTTCGCATTTATAATATTAGTATGGATATAATATAGAAAAATAAATAAATAAAGGTTAAAAAACCGTAACCAGACATGTCGCTTGCTTATTGAATAGTTATAAAAATATTACAGACAGTTTATTTTGCAAGTATTTGTAATGGGCCGTAAAAATCTTCGCGATATTTATATTTAAGAGAAACGACCTATATATATTTTACGATGGAAAAGTAGTAAATAATTTTAGGGGGCCATGAATACGACGAAAATACAATAAACTTTTCATGGTAGTGGATAAAGTGGATCCAAAATATTAGGGTTTAAAGTTAATGAGCTCTCAGTGGGTCCCGTCATGCGGGTCTAAAAATATTCTGTATACGTTGTCAGCACGTATTGATACTATTTGTATCATCTCTATTTTTTAAAATAAATGTATTATTTTTGGTACTCTAAAATATGATAAGCCGCCATACCACGGCCGCCATGACACGTGACACGGTCACGTGCGGACTTCGCACCATCGAATGGAGGTCGCATCGTACATCTGTCAAGCATCTGCCATTAGTACATATAAAATAGTTACCGTGGCCCATGGACACGTGCAACACCAGGGAAATCACACTCGTGCTGCCAACCCTGAAGAACATATAGTTTCTGAGCAGTTTTCCCACTGACAGTACCAACTTTCCAGTGAGCTCTGGAGTCCCTGTCGAGAACACAAAACGAGATTATTAGGTATGGTTAGGGAGGAGGTACCTACTTCCCCAGTTGGACTGCTCATTGAGAAAAACATCGGTACCACGTAATAGGGGGCAAGCTTTATTAAATGGAGACTGTCATAAGCTGTATGTTTATTGACTGATGGAATAGCCCTATCCATAGATTATTTGGCCGTATCTCTTACCCGTTGTCCTACGTAAGCGACATACGCGACAGCGCGCGCAAGAGACTCCACGCGTTACATTACGTTACATACTTCAAGTGACGTTTTCACGCGACACTAGGTAAAACACCGACCATTTGATATTTACGCATGGCGTCGAAACGCGTCGTGTTAGCGTATTACACGCTCACGTAGGATAATGCCTAGTCGCCTTCTGCGACACCCATGGATCTGATGGATGGAAATTGAAATCTTAAGTTTATTAGTTGACTAGGTCTGACAAGCCTCCGACCCGCGACCCAACAAGCACTTCCCGCTGTCGTCTCTAATGAGATAACTTCGTAAGAACGTCGCGAATATTAAGTAAGCCCGATAAGACGCTGCTACAGAGTTGTGTGGTACAGAAATTATTTATTTTCTGTATTATTTGCGTGCGTCGTTATTCGTCAGACATTTTTCTCTCTCAAACAAAGATATAACTTTTATTATGCTGTTTTATTTGAGATGTACTGTGGCCCCTGAATCGTAAAGAATCAACTCTGGTTTAGTGTTTAATGGAATTATGTGCACAGAAGTAATATAAAATAAACTAAGTCCTAACAATGATGTGATACTTAAAACATAACGACTTACAAGGTAAGCTGTCTCCCTAGATAAGTGGTCATGTTAAGTAGCAGAACAACATAGCTGAGCAAGCATAGCATGTTCAAAATCCAAAAATTCATCTTACCTTACAAGAAATCCATCCATCCATATGCTCACGCCTGTAAATCTCCGAAGCGGTAGGCAGAGGTGTATTCAAAGAATCAATCAAGAATCAATTTCATTTATTTAGTTTAGGCACACAAAGAGCACATATGAATGTCAGAATTTTACAACAATGTCAATCACAGAAAAAACAAATAAAATAAATCATTGGAAAATAATTCTTTCGCTGGTTCGGTAGGTTGGTTCTACTGAGAAGAGACCAGCAAGAAACTAAGTGAACTCGATTATCCTTCTTTTTTTAAATGTTGTTATATTTATAACAATTTTTTACAGTGCCAGCAAGAGATGAGATTAGGATGACCATGCATCTTTAACATTTAAGTATTCGTCTAATTTATAATAACCCTATTTTATTAAGCAATTTTTCACTTGAATTTTGAATTTATTAACACCCACATTTCGCCAACTACGATTTTCGGCACCACGCACGCGCGGCACATGTCATGGACTGTATGTTTACTGTCGGATGGAGAACAGGCCTATCCCTTAGTCGCCTTTTACGACACCCACCGGAAAAGACGACGTGGCCCTATTCTAGCCCACCGGGAAACAATAAGGCATGGCATTACAAGAAGTGACAGCCTCTGTGGCGTGGCGGTAGTGCACGCGATTGCCACGCAGGAGGCGCGGGTTCGATTCCCGCTCAGTGCAAATATTTGTATGCATGAATATGGCTATTTGCATTGGTCTGGGTGTTTCTTTTTTTTTTTTTTTTTTTTTTTTTTATAAAGGCACGTCAATTTGACTTCACCTCGCCTGATGTTAAGCTAAAGGCAAAGTCTCGGAAAGAGGGACACCATCGTAAACATTTACCATGTTAACAGTGGTGGCACTCAGCTTGACGGCCTCATTAGATGCCTTTTCACGCCCCGCTTAAAGGACCCGGGACTGCAGGAAGAAGGAAACACGTGAGCTGGCAGGGAATTCCAGGTCTTAGTGGTGCGGCATAGGAATGAATCACTGAAACGCTTGGTTCTAGCAGGTATACTCTGCACCGTAAATGGATGACATCTTAGCCCTGCACGTGTCGTCCTGTGAAGGAAAGGGAAGGGTGGGACTAATTGGAAGAGCTCGTCAGAACATTCACCCATTCTATGTATAATATTTATTTTAGATATCGTTGTGTAGAATGTAGTGGAATATTTATTATTAGTGGAATAAGTTTAAACAAAAAGTTGTAAAATGGTATCAAGCATCACACCTGAAGCTTGCATCTAATTAACTCAACGCCCGGCAAAGTTTTTGCCAGAATAAGGGCAGAATAAGTTCACTTTAGGTACTTCATTATTATGTTTCCTTATGAAGTTCAGGGTGGAGAAAATGGATTGTAAGAAAAGAAATTCTATGCGAAATTCATTATATCTCGCAACTTAATCCTAATTTACTTACACTACAAATATTATTTTATTACAAAAGATGTTTCAATCCCCACCTGAGTAATTCATTATTCCTGATGTAATCGAATTAGCATAGTGTTATGTGTGTTGTGATATAGTGTTAGCATAATAAATGCTATAAAATTTCATTCAAATATCACATAACTTTTAATGATTTGTTGAAGCGTCGGTAGCTTAGTGGTCACAATTGAAAGGTCCCGGGTTCAAATCCTGGATATTACACTACCGACTTGAACCCACTCCTAGCACAAACAATTAAGCTTAGTTGGAGGGGTTAGTGGGAATATTAGTAATTTTGATTCTAATGTTCCTAAAAAAATGGTTTCCAGTTAAAAATATTTTACTTTTTTTTCATATTAGTTGAATATTTTAAGGGTGGACAGTTTCCGTAAATCACAACTTCAGTTCGAATACAAAGGCAAAAATGAATCTTCTCCGGCGGAACTCGATTCCGCGTTTTTTTTAGACCAATTAGGCTACTGAAACACGCCCGATGTGATTCGAACTTCACTTCTATTTTTATTTTTAAAGTGACGGTGGAGTCATCTGCCGATGTTCTTACGAACTATCGGAGACAATGAATGATTTTACAATGATGTTTCCCCATGTATTTGATTACCATAGTTAGCATACTTAGCGCTATAAAATTCATTCAAACAATTTCAGTTGTTTTCTTTCAATTCGATTAACACAAAGGTTTATGAAATTTAGTGCATCTAGCTCTGAAAAAGACGGACTTTCATAAAAAATTCCATCCCTTATTTTACCCCTTTAGTAGGAGAATTTCCAAAAATCCTCTCTTAGTGGATGCCTACGTCATAACATCTACCTGCATGCCAAATTTCAGCCCGTTCTATCCAGTAGTTTGGGCTGTGTGTTGATAGATCACTATGTCAGTCACATTGGAGTTGTATAATATTTAGGTAGATAGCCAATTATCTATTCTTTGTATATCTCCAGTTCAGTTCCATGCAGTAACTTTATTCTCTTCCCATATTTTTCTTAACAAGACACGTTTTCGGTCGTTCGCCGAATGATGGCTTCGCAATCGAGTTGTTTCTCAAAGTGCAATTCGTTCGCTTAGTATTCCTACTACACTTCACAGAAGTCTTGCGAATTTCAATAAAACATTTTATTCTAACAACACGTCACTGGAGAATGGAAAAACTACTCGCATTTGTTTGCTTGCAAATAATATAGTTTGTTTTTAAAGTGCTCGGATAAGACGCCATTTGTGAGAATGGTGAACTACATTGTTGATATTTTATCGTTAAACTATAAGTAGATACTTACTCTAGAATATTTTTATTTATTTACTTTTGCGTACGAAAAGTCCCCACGGAGCCGGTGGAGGTGGTTATGTCGGACTCGAAGCGACTAAAACGCACACCGTCTTTGGTTGCCGGAGGTGAGATTGCCGAAAGCATACCTCTCGCACCCCGGCAGACCTAGGACCATCTCTTTCGAGGAGGCCCCCTTCGGGTTGTGGGGACCTTAGTGCCCTCATCTAGCCTCGGGTGTGGGGAGGCGCACTTTGTGCCGCCGCCGCATCCTGCTTCTGCTCTTCTTCTGCGACCGGTGGAGCCACCTGTCACCCCCGAGTCTTATGTTGTGAACGTTCTGGAACCGAGGAGTTTGTTATTAAGTATTTTTCACTGTCTAGAGTAGCGATAGATGTTAAGTTTAAATCAAGAGTTCGATTTCCGATTCGTTGGTCACAAATTCGATTTCACATTGGTCAGGTGTTAGGACGCTTTGGCGCACTGTTTCCACGCTGGCAAGATAGGTTGGTACAGGGTTTTTATCACCGACTAAAAGAACATAACAAAACATAAACTCACGCCTGTATTCCCCGAAGGGGTAGGCAGAGGTGCCAGCTGATTTCGGCACATTTCGCCAGTTTATGTTTAAGTAGGTCCGACTGTAATAGGTGGCGAGCCTATTGCTATTAACCGGGCACTTATAAACCTGCGATAAATACACACATAACTTCGAAAAGCTTCGAAAGGTCATTGGTGTGTGCCATGGTAAACCTGGGATCGAACCCGAGACCTCGTCTCAGCAGTCCATTACCCGTACCACTAGGCTACCGCATGACTAAAATAATAACTTTTAAATTCGAAATACATCGGGAAAAAGAAGAACCTAAGTGGGATTTGAACCTTGACGGATATAAAGAGAAGGGAAATTTGAAGTGATTCAGGGTGTGACTCAATAGCTCAGTTGGAAGAGCATTCCCCCTGTAAGGGAAAGATCGCGGGTTCAAGTCCCACTTGAGTTATTTCTTTCGAATTTAAAAGTTAGCATAAAATTTTCATCCGAATAACTTTTAGTCTGAGGGTTTTATCTCGCAGTGATATCGACTGCATATTTTTCGCTAGTCACCTTTTATGACATCCCTCGGACAAGAAGATACCTACTTCTGTTCTTTCTCCATCACCACACGGATCTGTTACCACCAGAGCTTATTGAAGCAATTCCTATTATTGACCATACCATAGGCCACAGTAACGAGCGACAAGCACTGCCACTCTGTCACCTAAGTGGTAGATATTAAAAAAATCACGTTTAAGTTATGCATTGCTATAAAACTGCATTACCGAGTTTTTATTTTAATATTTTTCACGTATAAAGGCTCGGCGTGACGTGAATCAGGGTATGTATTGTAGCAATTAATATGTTAATTAGCCTGCGACACGCGAGTGGAATGGAGCGTGACAGTCGAGCGACGTGACACTCCACGTGCCGTGATATTATGATAATTATTATAATTTTAAATCATACTCTTTTATTGTAGGTTTTGATTTGAATGTATGAGACTTCATAGAGGTCTTTGGATTCCAAACTAACGACACCTCTAAGTCTGTATATGTGGTGATTAACGGACGAAGTTCAAGCGTAAACTTTTCTCCTGGGGTTGGGGAGTGGAGACGGTAGTCGCTCCGTAAAAGCCTGTTCGTAAAAGCTCTTATGTCACCCGCATACGGTGCAGAATATTCCATAAAGAACCAAGCGGTTCGGTGACTTATTCCTATGCCGCACCATTATGACCTAGAACTCCTTGCCACCTCACGTGTATCCTTCTTCCTATAGTCTCGGGTCTGTTAAGCGTGGCGTGAAAAAGTATCTAATGGGGCCACCAGCCACCATTGTTAGCATGGTACGTGTTTATAATGGTGATCCTCTTTCCAAGACTTTGTCTTTAGCTTACCATCAGGCGAGGTGAAGTCATATTGACGTATCTATTTATAACAAAAAAGCTCGCTGCCATAATTTGATTTATTTGACATAATTTATTTACGTAGCGGAACCCGAGCTTCTTGGATGCACTCTATGGATCCATATGGATTGCATCCATAGGGTGCTTCCTCATATAGGGATTCCTCGCCACTGAGGTTCTCTCATCTGAATGAGAGAGCCTCAGTGGCGAGGTGTCACTATAACCTAATTCCTGTCGTCTTCCCAATAGCGACCGGTAGGGCATTATAAACAAGGTAAGTTTTTTTCCCACCCGGTTCCCTTTTTAAAAGTACCTCTGGCTACTGATGAGCCTCATTATAATCTCTTGTATTATAGATTTATTTAATACTAGCTTTTGCTCGCGGCTTCGCTCGCGTGGAGGTCGGTTATCGCGACAAAACATATCTCAAAAGACGTAGGTGTACGAAGTTTCATGTTTCTAACTTTGAAAATGACGAACTTTCCATACAAAAGTTCATCACCTATTTTACCCTGTAGAAAAAAATTGAAAAACGCTGATACACAATGTTCATTTATTTCTTAAAAGACACTGGTTTATGAAATTTAGTGCATCTAGCTCTGAAAATGACGGACTTTTATACAAAATTCCATCCCATATTTTACCCCTTTAGTAGCAGAATTTCCAAAAATCCTTTCTTAGCAGATGCCTACATCGTAACATTTACCTGCATGCCAAATTTCAAAGAATCAATTTAATTTATGTAGTTTAGGCACAAGAACACATAATAAATATTATGAACGTATATTTTACAATAATTTCAATCACAGAAAAAAATAAAATAAATCATTGGAAAATGAGAGTTATGGCACTGCAAGTTTATTTTTATTTCTAGTATTATAATTGTGTTTGTCAGAGTTTTTTTTGAAGAGATCTAGGTACTTGCGTGCATAAATAAGATATTATCATAAATGTATTGGGAAGCAACTCGACCCGTCCAGTGATTTGGGCTGTGCGCTGATAGATCACTATATCAGTCAGTCAGTCGCCTTTGAGTTATATATTATATTATGAGATTTAAAATCACAATTACTTTCAAATAAAATGTACTTACTTACGATCGGTTTTGAATTTATTTAATCAGCTAGAATCTAAAGTATTGATATTTTGGGATCTAATAACATTTCATTTGATTGAATTCTATTATCGTATGACTCTGAAAGTTACATTAGTTTGGTTCAAAAGACTCACTGAGACTGAATTCTGTGTACGTGACTTTATTGGAGAGCCCCCACTGCTTCAATGGGTACCGAGTGAAAAGCTGTGTAAATAAATTTCATCTTGAAAATAATATATTTTAGTTGGAGTATTTTTGTACATTAATATACAATTACATAATGTATTAAATGTACAAGCGTTTTGCGAATGAACTTAGAAAAATATTTCGATTGGATTGGCACGGTTTTTATGGATGTCATAGATACGATTTTGACCATTTTTAGAAAATTGAATAGTGTATTGTCTAACCGAGCTTATTAACTGATTCTTATAGCATTTTTAATGCTAACTTTAAAGTTCGAAAAACATCGGAAAAAATGAAACGCTCAAGTGAGACTTGAACTCATGACCTTTCCCTTAAAGGGGGAATGCTCTTCCAACTGAGCTATTGAGCCACACTTGATTCATTTCAAATTTACCTTCTCTTTATATCTGTCTTTAAGGGCGACGGTGGTGCCATCTACCAACATTCTTACTAGCTCAGTTGGAAGAGCATTCCCCCTGTAAGGGAAATGTCGTGAGTTCAAGTCTCACTTGAGCGTTTCATTTTTTCCGATGTTTTTCGAGCTTATTAAATTAAGAATGGTGAAAGAGCGCTAAAAATTGTGTCGGTTCTTATTTTATAGTTTTCATTTATTTTTGATCATTCTATTATATAAATAAATAAATAAATAAATAAATAAATATTTCACAACATTCTACACAACGCTATCTAGACCCATGGTAAGCATAGCTTAACTAGCTTGTGTTATGGAATCTAGAATGCGGATAAACATACTTAGATACTTTTTTTTTGTAAATACATACATATTATACATAGAAACAAAATAAATAAAAAATTAAATAAATAAATACAATTATATATGACCAATCCTATAATGACAGCCTCTGTGGCGTGGCGGTAGTGCACGCGACTGCCACGTAGGAGGAGCGGGTTCGATTCCCGCTCAGTGCAAATATTTGTATGCATGAATATGGCTATTTGCATTGTTCTGGGTGTTTCTAAATATAATATGTATGTATTTACAAAAAAAAAAGGATATAAGTATGTTTATACGCATTCTAGATTCCATAACATAAGCTATAAAAGCTTACCATGGGTCTAGATAGCGCTGTGTAGAATGTTGTGGAATATATGTCATAGTAACTGATTTAGATCTTAAATATGACGTCACTGAACCTTTTTAAATAAGTCACCTTAACTTATTGTGTTGAAATTTAGTAAAAAGTACCTAAAAACATTGGAAAAAATGAAATGCTCAAGTGAGACTCGAACTCACGACCTTTCGCTTACAGGGCGACTGCTCTGCCAACTGAGCCATTGAGCACCACTTGAATCATTCCAAATTTTCCTTCTCTTTATATCCGTCTATAAGGGCGACGGTGCAGCCATCTACCAACATTCTTACGAACTGTTGGAAACAATGAATGATTTTTCAACCATTTTTAAACATTGAATTTTGATGACTGCGCCCAAATATTTGAATGAATTTTTTTTATAGCATTTATTATGCTAACTGTTAAGTTCGAAAAACATTGGAAAAAATGAAATGCTCAAGTGAGACTCGAACTCACGACCTTTCGCTTACAGGGCGACTGCTCTGCCAACTGAGCCATTGAGCACCACTTGAATCATTCCAAATTTTCCTTCTCTTTATATCCGTCTATAAGGGCGACGGTGCAGCCATCTACCAACATTCTTACGAACTGTTGGAAACAATGAATGATTTTTCAACCATTTTTAAACATTGAATTTTGATGACTGCGCCCAAATATTTGAATGAATTTTTTTTTATAGCATTTATTATGCTAACTGTTAAGTTCGAAAAACATTGGAAAAAATGAAATGCTCAAGTGAGACTCGAACTCACGACCTTTCGCTTACAGGGCGACTGCTCTGCCAACTGAGCCATTGAGCACCACTTGAATCATTCCAAATTTTCCTTCTCTTTATATCCGTCTATAAGGGCGACGGTGCAGCCATCTACCAACATTCTTACGAACTGTTGGAAACAATGAATGATTTTTCAACCATTTTTAAACATTGAATTTTGATGACTGCGCCCAAATATTTGAATGAATTTTTTTTTTTATAGCATTTATTATGCTAACTGTTAAGTTCGAAAAACATTGGAAAAAATGAAATGCTCAAGTGAGACTCGAACTCACGACCTTTCGCTTACAGGGCGACTGCTCTGCCAACTGAGCCATTGAGCACCACTTGAATCATTCCAAATTTTCCTTCTCTTTATATCCGTCTATAAGGGCGACGGTGCAGCCATCTACCAACATTCTTACGAACTGTTGGAAACAATGAATGATTTTTCAACCATTTTTAAACATTGAATTTTGATGACTGCGCCCAAATATTTGAATGAATTTTTTTTATAGCATTTATTATGCTAACTGTTAAGTTCGAAAAACATTGGAAAAAATGAAATGCTCAAGTGAGACTCGAACTCACGACCTTTCGCTTACAGGGCGACTGCTCTGCCAACTGAGCCATTGAGCACCACTTGAATCATTCCAAATTTTCCTTCTCTTTATATCCGTCTATAAGGGCGACGGTGCAGCCATCTACCAACATTCTTACGAACTGTTGGAATCAATGAATGATTTTTCAACCATTTTTAAACATTGAATTTTGATGACTGCGCCCAAATATTTGAATGAATTTTTTTTTATAGCATTTATTATGCTAACTGTTAAGTTCGAAAAACATTGGAAAAAATGAAATGCTCAAGTGAGACTCGAACTCACGACCTTTCGCTTACAGGGCGACTGCTCTGCCAACTGAGCCATTGAGCACCACTTGAATCATTCCAAATTTTCCTTCTCTTTATATCCGTCTATAAGGGCGACGGTGCAGCCATCTACCAACATTCTTACGAACTGTTGGAAACAATGAATGATTTTTCAACCATTTTTAAACATTGAATTTTGATGACTGCGCCCAAATATTTGAATGAATTTTTTTTTATAGCATTTATTATGCTAACTGTTAAGTTCGAAAAACATTGGAAAAAATGAAATGCTCAAGTGAGACTCGAACTCACGACCTTTCGCTTACAGGGCGACTGCTCTGCCAACTGAGCCATTGAGCACCACTTGAATCATTCCAAATTTTCCTTCTCTTTATATCCGTCTATAAGGGCGACGGTGCAGCCATCTACCAACATTCTTACGAACTGTTGGAAACAATGAATGATTTTTCAACCATTTTTAAACATTGAATTTTGATGACTGCGCCCAAATATTTGAATGAATTTTTTTTATAGCATTTATTATGCTAACTGTTAAGTTCGAAAAACATTGGAAAAAATGAAATGCTCAAGTGAGACTCGAACTCACGACCTTTCGCTTACAGGGCGACTGCTCTGCCAACTGAGCCATTGAGCACCACTTGAATCATTCCAAATTTTCCTTCTCTTTATATCCGTCTATAAGGGCGACGGTGCAGCCATCTACCAACGGATATAAAGAGAAGGAAAATTTGGAATGATTCAAGTGGTGCTCAATGGCTCAGTTGGCAGAGCAGTCGCCCTGTAAGCGAAAGGTCGTGAGTTCGAGTCTCACTTGAGCATTTCATTTTTTCCAATGTTTTTCGAACTTAACAGTTAGCATAATAAATGCTATAAAAAAAAAATTCATTCAAATATTTGGGCGCAGTCATCAAAATTCAATGTTTAAAAATGGTTGAAAAATCATTCATTGTTTCCAACAGTTCGTAAGAATGTTGGTAGATGGCTGCACCGTCGCCCTTATAGACGGATATAAAGAGAAGGAAAATTTGGAATGATTCAAGTGGTGCTCAATGGCTCAGTTGGCAGAGCAGTCGCCCTGTAAGCGAAAGGTCGTGAGTTCGAGTCTCACTTGAGCATTTCATTTTTTCTAATGTTTTTCGAACTTAACAGTTAGCATAATAAATGCTATAAAAAAAAAATTCATTCAAAAAAGAAAAAAAAAAAAAAAAAAAAGTACCTAACTAATTTGACTAGTCAGTAGAATACCCAATTGCTCTCTTTACCGCACTGTATATACTCGTACTTGGAATTCTTTATACCAATACGATTACTTCTATTTGTATTTCTCTATAATCCTGAATCTTTCGTGTAAAAGAATCTTTCGAGGACTTCAAATATTACCAACTTATAATGGTGGCCTTCATTCTTGTAGCTTTCTATGCGTAAGTTTAAATTATAATCTCATAGGCGTTGCGAAAAACAAATTCCCTTTTTTCATCGTGTGCAAAATCCCAAAGGATAGTAGGAACTGGTGGGGGAGGTTATGTCATACTTTAGCCGACTAAAGCTGGGTTGCACCATCTTACTTTAACATTATCAGTGCTGTTAAAGTACCGGTTAGGTACAAAATAGGTTGCACCATTTGACAGAACAGTTAATATAACGGCAATACTTAAGGCCAGGTATTCAGCATTTTGAGTTTTTTAAAAGCATCTGAATCATAGAAAAAAGCGATTTAAATTTCGAAAAGAAGATTTATATTAGTTAAGGATCCAGTCTAGTCAAATTCGCATTCAGTTACCAGATCTTATGAACTTTACTCGATAGAAAAAATCCCAAAGTTACCCCTTTTCGTTTTTTTTTCAATATTATGACTAAACTACTTATGCTTTCTATACAATTTTTGTACTAAACTAAAGCCACTCCATATGTCTAGACATTTTCGCAGATTTTGACTATATTATGAAATAATTTTTAAAGTTATGTTTAAATACCTACTAAATTCGCGAGTGCTCGCGCCGCTGAAGCCCGAAAAGTCGCGCCAGTCGCGCGCTTGCGCTTACCGAAGTAGGACCTGTGTCAGTTTTTGCGCGACAGTTTCGTGCACCAATCAATCTGTTTTACGTATTTATTCAATATATTTATAATAAATTGTTGAATATGGGCAATAAACAACGCAAGCGAAAGAAGTCGTGCAAAGCCATAAACTGAATATCTAACCCCAATTGGTAATTTAAAAAAATATCATACCTAAATATTACGTTCATAGCGCCATGGTATAAGAATATCAGTATTACTACAGTAGTAATTAGATATTCAGTAACTGAAGATGCTACTTACGATTTTCTATAATTCATATTTTATCTATATCAGTACAGGGGTACCAACACGATTTCTCCCGGCTTACCCTGTAAAGGGAAGCCGTGAGTGGTGAGGGGTACCTACAACACGATTCCTGCCGGCTTACCCTGCAAAGGAAAGTCGTGAGTGGTGAGGGGTACCTACAACACGATTCCTGCCACCTTAACCTGTAAAAGAAAAGTCGTGAGTGGTGGGGGGTACCTACAACACGATTCCTGCCGGCTTACCCTGCAAAGGGAAGCCGTGAGTGGTGAGGGGTACCTACAACACGATTCCTGCCGGCTTACCCTGCAAAGGAAAGTCGTGAGTGGTGAGGGGTACCTACAACACGATTCCTGCCACCTTACCCTGTAAAAGAAAAGTCGTGAGTGGTGGGGGGTACCTACAACTCGATTCCTGGCGGCTTACCCTGCAAAAGGAAGCCGTGAGGGGTACCTACAACACGATTCCTGCCGGCTATTAGTCGGTATTTAATTAATAGGTAACAGAAATTTCAAACTATGTATTGAAACAGTATTCCTTTAGTAAGCGATAAGCATCAGGCGAGGTGAAGTCAAATTAACGTGTCCTGTATAAAAAAAGCGAGGCAGCCCTAGCGTCATATAGTTTTCTAGTACGTCACTGCGACGCCGAGTTGTGGCCGAGTGGCTGCAAAGTAATAATAACCATATGGGTGACAATTAAGATACCTACATATTTTTATGCAGTTGTTAATCTCGTTAACTTCAGGTATTTAACTGCCCTGTCGACGACGAACGGTGCGATGATATAAAGTAACCGTTAGCATCAATTCAAACAAATGTTTGTAAAATTACAAGCATTATTATTATTATAATGTAATTTTTTTTCGCCCAAGCAACTATACACATAAAACAAACAGTTCTCAAACTCATACAGTTTTTTTTTTAATTTCCTATTTATTACTTACTTAATATAATGACATAACTAAATAAAATAAAAAAAAAACTGCATTTAATTTTTTAAGCCAAATCAAGTTTTCATACTGCATATTTCTATACTGTGACGCTGGCGGGGTCACCGCCGAGTTCACCGTCACTGCGTTCGCGCGTAATGTTTTACGAGCGGCCGGGATAGCAACAAATGCCTACTTTTGCAAGAATACAGGGCCTTAACGCTAACCTTAACCGGCCACAGTGGGCCAGTTATTGTCATTGTTAACGATAAGTTGGTTAAAATTTGTCAAAAAGAAGGTTTACATTATAACTATAAAACGAAGGAGTTTGATAAATAAAATACTTGAATGAATTTTTTTTTATAGCATTTATTATGCTAACTGTTAAGTTCGAAAAACATTGGAAAAAATGAAATGCTCAAGTGAGACTCGAACTCACGACCTTTCGCTTACAGGGCGACTGCTCTGCCAACTGAGCCATTGAGCACCACTTGAATCATTCCAAATTTTCCTTCTCTTTATATCCGTCTATAAGGGCGACGGTGCAGCCATCTACCAACATTCTTACGAACTGTTGGAAACAATGAATGATTTTTCAACCATTTTTAAACATTGAATTTTGATGACTGCGCCCAAATATTTGAATGAATTTTTTTTTATAGCATTTATTATGCTAACTGTTAAGTTCGAAAAACATTGGAAAAAATGAAATGCTCAAGTGAGACTCGAACTCACGACCTTTCGCTTACAGGGCGACTGCTCTGCCAACTGAGCCATTGAGCACCACTTGAATCATTCCAAATTTTCCTTCTCTTTATATCCGTCTATAAGGGCGACGGTGCAGCCATCTACCAACATTCTTACGAACTGTTGGAAACAATGAATGATTTTTCAACCATTTTTAAACATTGAATTTTGATGACTGCGCCCAAATATTTGAATGATTTTTTTTTTCTATAGCATTTATTATGCTAACTGTTAAGTTCGAAAAACATTGGAAAAAATGAAATGCTCAAGTGAGACTCGAACTCACGACCTTTCGCTTACAGGGCGACTGCTCTGCCAACTGAGCCATTGAGCACCACTTGAATCATTCCAAATTTTCCTTCTCTTTATATCCGTCTATAAGGGCGACGGTGCAGCCATCTACCAACATTCTTACGAACTGTTGGAAACAATGAATGATTTTTCAACCATTTTTAAACATTGAATTTTGATGACTGCGCCCAAATATTTGAATGAATTTTTTTTATAGCATTTATTATGCTAACTGTTAAGTTCGAAAAACATTGGAAAAAATGAAATTCTCAAGTGAGACTCGAACTCACGACCTTTCGCTTACAGGGCGACTGCTCTGCCAACTGAGCCATTGAGCACCACTTGAATCATTCCAAATTTTCCTTCTCTTTATATCCGTCTATAAGGGCGACGGTGCAGCCATCTACCAACATTCTTACGAACTGTTGGAAACAATGAATGATTTTTCAACCATTTTTAAACATTGAATTTTGATGACTGCGCCCAAATATTTGAATGAATTTTTTTTTATAGCATTTATTATGCTAACTGTTAAGTTCGAAAAACATTGGAAAAAATGAAATGCTCAAGTGAGACTCGAACTCACGACCTTTCGCTTACAGGGCGACTGCTCTGCCAACTGAGCCATTGAGCACCACTTGAATCATTCCAAATTTTCCTTCTCTTTATATCCGTCTATAAGGGCGACGGTGCAGCCATCTACCAACATTCTTACGAACTGTTGGAAACAATGAATGATTTTTCAACCATTTTTAAACATTGAATTTTGATGACTGCGCCCAAATATTTGAATGAATTTTTTTTATAGCATTTATTATGCTAACTGTTAAGTTCGAAAAACATTGGAAAAAATGAAATGCTCAAGTGAGACTCGAACTCACGACCTTTCGCTTACAGGGCGACTGCTCTGCCAACTGAGCCATTGAGCACCACTTGAATCATTCCAAATTTTCCTTCTCTTTATATCCGTCTATAAGGGCGACGGTGCAGCCATCTACCAACATTCTTACGAACTGTTGGAAACAATGAATGATTTTTCAACCATTTTTAAACATTGAATTTTGATGATTGCGCCCAAATATTTGAATGAATTTTTTTTTATAGCATTTATTATGCTAACTGTTAAGTTCGAAAAACATTGGAAAAAATGAAATGCTCAAGTGAGAATTTTTTCTGAAATTCAATGTTTAAAAATGGTTGAAAAATCATTCATTGTTTCCAACAGTTCGTAAGAATGTTGGTAGATGGCTGCACCGTCGCCCTTATAGACGGATATAAAGAGAAAGAAAAATTTGGAATGATTCAAGTGGTGCTCAATGGCTCAGTTGGCAGAGCAGTCGCCCTGTAAGCGAAAGGTCGTGAGTTCGAGTCTCACTTGAGCATTTCATTTTTTCCAATGTTTTTCGAACTTAACAGTTAGCATAATAAATGCTATAAAAAAAAAAAATTCATTCAAATATTTGGGCGCAGTCATCAAAATTCAATGTTTAAAAATGGTTGAAAAATCATTCATTGTTTCCAACAGTTCGTAAGAATGTTGGTAGATGGCTGCACCGTCGCCCTTATAGACGGATATAAAGAGAAGGAAAATTTGGAATGATTCAAGTGGTGCTCAATGGCTCAGTTGGCAGAGCAGTCGCCCTGTAAGCGAAAGGTCGTGAGTTCGAGTCTCACTTGAGCATTTCATTTTTTCCAATGTTTTTCGAACTTAACAGTTAGCATAATAAATGCTATAAAAAAAAATTCATTCAAATATTTGGGCGCAGTCATCAAAATTCAATGTTTAAAAATGGTTGAAAAATCATTCATTGTTTCCAACAGTTCGTAAGAATGTTGGTAGATGGCTGCACCGTCGCCCTTATAGACGGATATAAAGAGAAGGAAAATTTGGAATGATTCAAGTGGTGCTCAATGGCTCAGTTGGCAGAGCAGTCGCCCTGTAAGCGAAAGGTCGTGAGTTCGAGTCTCACTTGAGCATTTCATTTTTCCAATGTTTTTCGAACTTAACAGTTAGCATAATAAATGCTATAAAAAAAAATTCATTCAAATATTTGGGCGCAGTCATCAAAATTCAATGTTTAAAAATGGTTGAAAAATCATTCATTGTTTCCAACAGTTCGTAAGAATGTTGGTAGATGGCTGCACCGTCGCCCTTATAGACGGATATAAAGAGAAGGAAAATTTGGAATGATTCAAGTGGTGCTCAATGGCTCAGTTGGCAGAGCAGTCGCCCTGTAAGCGAAAGGTCGTGAGTTCGAGTCTCACTTGAGCATTTCATTTTTTCCAATGTTTTTCGAACTTAACAGTTAGCATAATAAATGCTATAAAAAAAAAATTCATTCAAATATTTGGGCGCAGTCATCAAAATTCAATGTTTAAAAATGGTTGAAAAATCATTCATTGTTTCCAACAGTTCGTAAGAATGTTGGTAGATGGCTGCACCGTCGCCCTTATAGACGGATATAAAGAGAAGGAAAATTTGGAATGATTCAAGTGGTGCTCAATGGCTCAGTTGGCAGAGCAGTCGCCCTGTAAGCGAAAGGTCGTGAGTTCGAGTCTCACTTGAGCATTTCATTTTTTCCAATGTTTTTCGAACTTAACAGTTAGCATAATAAATGCTATAAAAAAAAAAATTCATTCAAATATTTGGGCGCAGTCATCAAAATTCAATGTTTAAAAATGGTTGAAAAATCATTCATTGTTTCCAACAGTTCGTAAGAATGTTGGTAGATGGCTGCACCGTCGCCCTTATAGACGGATATAAAGAGAAGGAAAATTTGGAATGATTCAAGTGGTGCTCAATGGCTCAGTTGGCAGAGCAGTCGCCCTGTAAGCGAAAGGTCGTGAGTTCGAGTCTCACTTGAGCATTACATTTTTTCCAATGTTTTTCGAAAATAAAATACTCATAAGTAATTTGACGTAAATAATCTCTCATTTGACTTTCAACCCTGATAACTTTAACCGAACTACTAAATACACTGGTGCAACACACTTAGCAGAAACTGTTAGAATCATTGTTACTGTTAATGTTAAATTTGATGTAAACCTCTTACTTTAGCAGGTAGTGTGCTGCAACTAACCCTTACCGACTAAACTTACTTACCTTATTATTTACAAAACATCAATTTTTACACATAATAATATCTAAATAACAAAGTACGTGTTACATAATTTGTTGGTAGATACAAAGTTACCCTTCTCACCCAGTTTACGATAGGTACAGTAATAACTTCTTTTACTCCAAGCCGAGTTTATTATAATAGGCTGTAAACTGCAAGGTACTTGTGCCTTCACATACTCTCCTTTAATATTATTGGCCCTTAAAGTAGAATGCGTTCGCCTGTGAGTAACATTGTAGCTTGAGAGAAAATATATCTGCAATAACGACATACGGGGTGTAAGGGTACGCTCCCGACGCCGAAAACCCCTAGTAGTAGGTACTCCAGGTACATAACACATTGGCATAAAAATAAAATCAATTTGGACAAAAAAAATTTTTTTTTTAATATTTTTTTTTGCATTATTTGCTCTCCATCGTGTTAGTAAAGCTCAATGAAACGGTAATTTCATAAAAAGAACATCACTACAAAGAAAAAACAACTAGCGCCAAGCGCGTGCTTTTTTGGCTTATTGAACGATTCGCACGAATTGAACTCGCACGAAACGTTGTTGTGGTGTTTTTTTATGAAATTACCGTTTCATTTAGATTTACTAACACGATGGAGAGTAAATAATGCAAAATAAAAATAAAAACAATAAAAAAAATGGAAAATATATTTTTTTGTCCAAATAGATTTTATTTTTATGTCAATGTTTTATGTGGAGTACTACTAGGGGTTTTCAGCTTCGGGAGCATTCCCCTTACACCCGGTATGTATAGGTACTAGACAAATTGTTTAAAGCAATTATTCCTTGTGATGCGGTTCCTGGATAAAGTAGAAATGGAAACTATATAAGGGTGAATTTCAACAAGTCCATTAAAATCTTCATTTCCGTGGATTTTTTTACCTTAAGTGTTATAATAAAAAAACATCGTGTTAATTAAAGGTTTTGATACTATATGTATTCTTGCTTAATATCTAGCAGATAACTAAAAAAACTAACGAAATATACAAGATTAAAAATTACATGCCACGGCGGGTCATTCATCAACTCGCGGGCAATAAACTTGCGGGAAACCGCGGGTTGGCATTTTTGAATTTTATTTTATTTTGCTGTCGTCAACTCGCGCGAATATTAAAGTACAGTCAGAAAAATGGATCGAAACGATTTTTTTTATATAAAACCAACTTTTACACTCGCGTATTTATACACTCGCATTGGTTAAAGTAACTGTTTACTTTTTTATATTAATTTATCTTAGATTTCGATATAGACGTGCAAAGTGAGGTGAGGGGGAGACGGCCAATGATGCATAAAACTTGCTATTTGTTATGGTTATGACAACGATGTCATATGAATGAAATGTCGTAGGAATATCGTCTTTTTCTTGTGGTGATTAAAT
Organism: Eilema sororculum; assembly: GCA_914829495.1. Classification (NCBI taxonomy): domain Eukaryota; kingdom Metazoa; phylum Arthropoda; class Insecta; order Lepidoptera; family Erebidae; genus Eilema; species Eilema sororculum. The sequence goes on along the minus strand of OU618545.1, from coordinate 3,777,496 downwards.
TTTATTGTAGGATAAGACAAAGTACATTTTAAGCTAATGAAAAATAAGCTTAAATATTGATAGGACCAAAATAGGATAAAACTAGGGGTTTTTATGTATTGTGGAGATAAGTTTATAATTTTTATATCACAGTGGCAGACAAGCGCAGGGCCTCTTTTTTATCGAGCGAAAAATCCCCACGGAGCCGGTGGAGGCGGTTATGTCGGACTCGAACCGACCAAAACGCACGCCGTCATGGGTCCTTGGTTGCCGGAGGTGAGATTGCCGAAAGCATGTCTCTCGCACCCCGGCAGACCCAAGACTATCTCATTCGAGATGGCCCCCTTCGGGTTGTGGGGACCTTAGTGTCCCCATCTAGCCCCGGGTACAGGGAGGCGCACTTTGCGCCGCTGCTGTGGCCTGCTTCTACTAGGGTGACAGGCGGCTCCACCGTCACCCCCAGGCCAGCGCTCATGGAGGACGGAAACCGTTATGCGACCTCCGACGTCCAGTTCGCCTTCGCTCTTCGCGGGCTTCCCGGGCCCGGAGTCTAGTCCAGACCCGACCGACCGCCTCGGCATTACTTGCTCGCAGAAGGAGGCGGCCGCACCCCAAGCGTTCGCACATCGTACCATCGCTGTGAGCAATGTGGCGAGTGTGAGAACTCCCACCCCCAGAGCTGCCACTAGGACCCGCCTCGGCGTGTCCCACGCCGGGCACTCGGTCAGCGTGTGCAGCTCTGTGTCCTCGCTCGCATCACAGTGATGACACTCGGACGTTGGCTCCTTCCGGATCCGACACAGGTAACTCCGTTAATCACCTGCCTCAGCCGGTACGAGAAGCTGCCGTGTGGCCTCTCTAGCCATTCCTCTATGATGGGTCTTATCGCCGATATTACGGCGTGCCCTACGATTGGTCGCCCAAGTCGTAGCTCCCACTCAGCTACCATGTCCCGGTGGAGCTGGGACCTCACGGCCCGAATTTCTTCAGGCTCAGGTTCCCGTCCCCGCTCCCGCGCCTCCTTTCGATACCGATATAGCATCGAAAGGGCTCTCGCATCCAGGTTCCACGGTAGGGATCCGGCAAGGACACTCGCCGCCTCCAAGGATATCGTGCGATACCCCCTAATGGCCCTGCTGGCCATTGCACGCTGCGGCCCACCCAGCAGACGCGCATTGTAGACTGTCAGGGTCCCCGCCCATATCGGGCACCCATATAGGGCCATGGACCGCACGACTCCCGCATACTTCTCCTGCAGGAGTCATCCGACCCCCTCATGTTGAGCAGCAGCCGCCCCAAAGCGGTAGCTGTGTTCTTCAATTTGGGGGCCAGTCGTCGGAAATGTCTCCCACTATGAGGCTGGAATCCTCCGGTGGCATGCTCCGAAGCCCATGAAAGAACATGGCCTCGGTTTTATGCAGAGCCACCTCGAGACCCAGCTGCCGGATCCGCTCCACGACTTGGGCAACCGCGGTCGTGGCCCTCAGGGTCACTTCGCAGTATGAAGCCCCGCACGCCGTTACCAGCGTGTCGTCCGCATAACACGTGACGGCGGCACCGTCCGCGAGCTCACCGCGAAGCACCCAGGCGTAACCGATGTTCCCCAGTAGCGTTTCCAGGACCGATCCTACGGAACACCGCACGACATCTCTCGCCGACCGAGCCCGGCCAAAGCGCAGGGCCTACCTGATAGAACATGTTTAAATATAATTATTTTACATTTTGCTTAGTTATAATACCTAAACAAATAAATAAAATTGGAGTGTCTGTTTATAACATTAAAATAATAGCTTTTTAACTGGAAGTGTAAAGCCAACAGACGGATAGACAGAGTTACTTCGGATTTATAATACTTATAAATCACTACGGATACAAGATACTATAAAAAATAGCTTTTTTGGAAATTTTGTCAATCTGTCGGTCTGATATTCTATTTGTTTGCTAAGTAAAGTGACTTATTCAATGAATTTTTACGGCATTAAGTATGCTAACTATACAAATCAAATACATAGGGAAAAAGAATCTTCTCGGGCGGGACTCGAACCCGCAGTCTTTCCCTTACAGGGGGAATGCCTTACCAATTCGGCTACCGAGACACGCCCAATATGATTCAAATTTCCCATCTTATACGTCTTTAAGGCGACGTGGCGTCATCTACCGATTTTCTTACGAACTATCCGAATCAATGAATGATGTTACAATCATTTTTAAACATTGATTTTTGATAACTCCGCCCAAACAATTGAATGAATTTTTACAGCATTAAGTATGCTAACTATACAAATCAAATACATAGGGAAAAAGAATCTTCTCGGGCGGGACTGGAACCCGCAGTCTTTCCCTTACAGGGAGAATGCCTGACCAATTCGGCTACCCAGACACACCCGATATGATTCAAATTTCCCATCTTATACGTCTTTAAGGCGACGTGGCGTCATCTACCGATTTTCTTACGAACTATATCATTCAATTGTTTGGGCGGAGTTATCAAAAATCAATGTTAGAAAGAAAATCGGTAGATGACGCCACGTCGCCTTAAAGACGTATAAGATGGGAAATTTGAATCATTTCGGGCGTGTCTCGGTAGCCGAATTGGTTAGGTATTCCCCCTGTAAGGGAAAGACTGCGGGTTCGAGTCCCGCCCGAGAAGATTCTTTTTCCTTATGTATTTGATTTGTAAAGTGACTTAGTCGATTTTGAGAAGATTTTTATTGTTATTACTTGAACGGTAATTCTCGTAACAAAAATCTGTTCAAAATCCAATCGCGATCTAATCTTCCAAATGTCTACAATGGTATTCTCGTTACACACTTTTCAAGATCGAACGTTGACTGTATTGTTATTATATTGAACTAACATTTGAAAATGTGCAAGTCGATCAAAAAATGCTACTCTGCTAAACTTTGTAACTGATCTATTAATTATTCTAATCGATTACATAATAATTAAAGATGATTTTTCTGATTCGAACGTGCGGGGTGAGGAAATGAAATCTGCGCGGAGGTGTGAGCTTCCATTCTATACGCTAGTACTATTACCTATTCTGTGATATTACCTTGATCCTTTTTCGTAGTATGTCCATACCACGACAGTCACTCGCTTTTATTTAAAAACTTATTCTATTATACTATATTCTATAACATAGCCTAAAATATCTTATAAAGTACCTACATTTTAAAAAGGTGCCAAGCTATATTAAATTTATTACAAAGTTTTCGTAACTGACTGTACACAAATACTTCAATTTTGACAATCACGCGAGTTGACGACAGGAAAATAATCAAAAATTGAAAGTTGCCAACTCGCGGTTTCCCGCAAGTTTATTGCCCGCGAGTTGATGAATGACTCGCCACGGCTATGAAACATGCGTGTACGGCAATGAAACAAGCATTCACGGCAATGAAAGAAATTATGCCAAGGGAATGAAAGAATCAACCACAGAAATCAAAATCCATATAAAACATATTATTTTAAATACCTACTTATATATATAATTTTATACGGCCGGTGTTCTTTCATAGGTTAAAAATCTGCAAAAGGAGTAGGTACAATTAAACAAATATGTAATAGAATCAAAGTTGTCCGATCATTTATTTAAATTCTGTCACACAAAAAAGAAATTCACAATACAATAATATGAATAAAACAAATATGGTATACTTTTGTTAATTATGCAAAAGTGTAAAATCTGCGGTAGCCTAGTGGTATGGGTAATGGACTGCTGAGACGAGGTCTCGGGTTCGATCCCAGGTTTACCATGGCACACACCAATGACTTTTCGATGCTTTTCGAAGTTAAGTGTGTATTTATCGCAGGTTTATAAGTGCCCGGTTAATGGCAATAGGCTCGCCACCTATTACATTGGGACCTAAACATAAACTGGCGAAATGTGGGTGCTAGCACCTCTGCCTACCCCTTCGGGGAATACAGGCGTGAGTTTATGTTATGTTATGTTATATTACCTATGTAAAAATGCAAACAACATACATAGTACACCACATTTTTTTTAACTTACTCCTCAAAAAACTCATCAAATCTTTAATCGTATTGCAGAAAGTTTTCGAATCCTGTAATGTCAGTATTCGGTGCTACCTTTATAACAGGTAATTATGTTTATAATGCCTAATCATACTATGGCGATGAAAACATAAGTCACGGAAATGAAACATCTGGCCACAGCAATGAAACTACATTGTTTTACAATGCATGGCAATGATTTTTTTTTCATTGCCGTGTTTTTTTTTTCATTGCCATAGCAAATTTTGACCACGGAAACTACGGCAATGAAAGCACGGCAATGAAAAACAAGACAAAAATATAAATTAACAAAAAATCTAATAATTATTCGAAGTATTCATCACTTCACAAAAATAAACAAGAGAAATGGCGTTCTATTGAATGTTTAATCAAGAGGATAATTTATTAAATTAGAAAGTTATACCTATCCACGGCAATGAAAGAAAAAATGTCCAGTAACATAAAAATGGTATACTTACTTCAATGGCGCCAAAACGCAGGTACGTGTGTACGTTCTTCCGCGTCGAGCACTTAGGCGGCACCAATATGCAACGTTTAGCGCATATAAGGGAGGACGCAAGTCGTTAGATAAAACAATATTCTAAAACATGTTTAGAACACGGCGATGAAGGGTAGTTCTGGGACAAATGTATTCTTTTTAAACATTCGTTGCATTGTTTAAATATTTGAATAAATGTATTTCGTAACAATACTTTAACTATTCACGTATCAAATAAAAATAGGTATTAACAAAAATAACCAATAGATTTTTATCAATGAGGTATTACGACACAATAGGTGACGTGTGGACAAACACGGCAATGAAAGATTTCGGTGTATTTTGTTTTTTTTTTTTTGGAGTACCTATAATCCTATTTAATAGAATATATAGTGCCACACATAGATCACTATTTCACCTAACTAGCAAAAAATGTTAGAGCATTATAACTATGATTTTTAGCACCGATTTCATCGATGCCACGCAATTCTTGGTCCCGGGAAATTCACCCATAATTTTATCAGCAAATTATCCTCCAAATTGGTGCCAGCCAATACTATGGCAATAGGCTAACCCCCTATTACATGGGACCGACTAGAATTATTGGTGAAATATGGATGTTAATTCACCTCTGTCTTGGCGTGATTATATGTACGTCCTTCAAAATGATGAATCTGCCACTAAATATAGTATACTAGCTTTTGCCCGCGGCTCCACCCGCGTGGATGTCGGTTATCGTGATAAAACATAGCCTATGTCCTTTCTCAAGGTCTAATCTACCCCTATACTAAATTTCATCAAAATCGGTTTAGTGGTTTGGGCGTGAAAGCGTAACATACAGACGGACAGACAGACAGATAGACAGACAGAGTTACTTTCGCATTTATAATTAATATTGGTAGTTCTGCCGTAAATTAATTGACATTTTAAAATTTAGGATAGGAAGTAGAAACTGTACTTACCTACATATGTTAATGAATTTGAAACCTATGAAATCGCATTGAAATCTTCATAACATAGAAACGACATCATTTAGAATGTTTGATAAATATTACGTGTCCTACTATATTTTCTATTCTGTACAATGAAAACATGCGTGCCAAGCGTAAGTATCACAGCGACTACATATAAAACAATTATGGACAAATGGACAACACATTTCTTTCCAATTCCATTGGAATTTTTGGAGGATTCGTCGAAATTTAGTAAGCGGGCACAAAAATAAAATAAGTCTATTTAGAATGGAATGAGAAAGCTGTATTCGATTTTTTTTTCTTTTAATACAACTTTGTCAGCATGTAACTAGTATGTAGGAAGTGCATGTTCGTATCCCGCTCAGTGCAAATATTCGTACGTATAAATATGTCTATTTGTTAATGTTATTTCTAAACTATCGCAGTGTATACTCATAGTTTATAATAGTTAGAAAACTTACTTTTGCCGCAGTTTCGGGTGCGTTAGAGCACCCGTGGTCACGACTTGACTGCAACCGAATCGTCGGCAAAAGTAAGTTTTCCAAAATTTTACGCGTGAAGTCGCAAACTATTTAAAACTATGTCTATTTGTTGTATTCTTCTGGTTGTTACCGTGCCTCAGAGAGCACGTTAAACCGTTGGTCTCGGTTGCCACACGAACATCTACGTAATGGCAGCAGTTACGTGTAGTTGAAGCTAACCAAACTTCTACTAGTCTAACTGCAAAACTTTGATATCACTAGTTGCCACTTGTGGCGACATTGAACTAATATTTACTATAGAACACACGGCGCGAACTAGATGTTTGCGCCTTGCACTGTTGCCGGTCGGCAACAATGCGTTGAAGGAATACGTTGAAGGAAACGCGTAAGCGCCGTAAAATTCTTGGCGCTTTTGACCTTTTGGTCGTGAAAAAAATATAACTAAGAAGCGATCTTGCGCTTGAATATTTATATTACGATTAGACGACTAAGTTTTTGTTTAATTGCTGCAGCGAACTTTAGTTGTAACTCATGGCAAAAGGCGTTCGTTTTTTGTTCAGGATAGCTTCTCTATACGTAGTAGTAATAACTCAATGTGTGGCGATCAAATGGTAGTCGCTTCACGTAAAATATTGAAGTGCACTTTTAAACTCTAGCGTTCCATGATATACAATAATTATAACGGGAATTAACGCAATCATGGTATCAGTTTCGACCAGGTTACACCGACCGTGGTCACAGGTGACTGCCTCAGTAGTGCACGCCCGCCGTCTTCGAGTTCGTGAGGTAGTAGGTTATTTATCTACCCGCATGTTAACGACGCACGACTACTCAGTATTTTGAGTATGTGATGTATACCTAGTTTCGTATATTTGTTATAGTTAGTTTAACTTTAGTTACTAGGTAAGTAAGATCCCATTCAAATACAAATACATAGGGAAAAAGAATCTTCTCGGGCGGGACTCGAACCCGCAGTCTTTCCCTTACAGGGGGGAATGCCTGACCAATTCGGCTACCGAGACACGCCCGATATGATTCAAATTTCCCATCTTATACGTCTTTAAGGCGACGTGGCGTCATCTACCGATTTTCTTACGAACTATCGGAATCAATGAATGATGTTACAATCATTTTTAAACATTGATTTTTGATAACTGCGCCCAAACAATTGAAGGAATTTTTACAGCATTAAGTATGCTAACTATACAAATCAAATACATAGGGAAAAAGAATCTTCTCGGGCGGGACTCGAACCCGCAGTCTTTGCCTTACAGGGGGAATGCCTGACAAATTCGGCTACCGAGACACGCCCGATATGATTCAAATTTCCCATCTTATACGTCTTTAAGGCGACGTGGCGTCATCTACCGATTTTCTTCTACCCATTGTTTGTCGAGGGGCGGGTCTCTATTGTATTAGCAGATGTGGCCAACTCCAGCGCTTATTGTATTAACAGATGTGGCCGACGCTAGCGCACAATTTAAGCGGTGCGAGGGGGGCTGTCTTAGTGATGGCCTGAGATCCGCTCCTCGGCAGTCTTGTACAGCATCTCCACCGAGCAGGTTACGCAATTACCACGCATAGGCAGTTTTAACGGCGCGCATGTGGTAATTGTGTAACCATTACATTCTATTCTAGTATAACCCTTGTTGCACTTAAGTAAATATAGTTTCCAGTATACAAGTCTGTTGTTTCGCTACTTACTTCAAAGGAACCCCGCACCTCTCGTTTACACCGCACCTGTACCATAATCGCGTTAATTCCCGATATAATTATTGTATATTGAAGTTCAGCCGCATTACAGTTGGACTGGAAAACCGGTCCCAACTGAGTCCATGCATCTACATACAGGTTTGTAGGAGAATGTGACTATGATGCAGTCCTCAATCACTTTACACCTAACTTTTACAACTTCGACACAATACTAGAAACTTAAGTTACGTAAGTATTATATGCTGTGAATTCAGTTCAATTCCAAGTGATTTATTAGCTAAAGCAAAATTCCTTCACGACCCTCTTCAAATCCTTATGTCACCTCTAGCAGTGTGTGAGATTAAGTTGGGAATTCAACTTTTTTGATCATTTTAAGCTTTGGTGTGAGTTTTAAGGCAGACATTTATATGTCTGCCTTAAAACTCACACCACAATATGACGTCACGCCGTGCTATGACGAGGCTTCATTTTTGATGCGATCAGGCGTAGCCGTAGTGCATTTGGTTGGTACACCACCGCTGGGGCGCGTCTTCTATTCCCACTCAGTACAAATATTTGTACTGAGTGGAGTGAGGCAAGACAAATATTTGTCTTGCATTGGTCTACTTGGTGTTTACTTGTGTGTTGTGTCCACTGCTGAACATAGGCTTTCATCGATCTTCCGCCTTTCCCATCCAGTCTATCCCAGTAATTTTTCAGGTCGTCAGTCCATTTGCTTGGGGGGTGTCTTACCTTCCGTGCCTTCTCACCGTAATGTATCAGTATTCTTATTTGCATTTTAGATTTTAGATCCTATAACACAAACTTACTTAGGGTACCGTTCTCTGCTGCGTTCCATGATGTACAATTATCATCCTAATTAATTGAGCTTGTGTTATAAATATCAGGCACCTCAATATTATGTATGTATATTTTATTGAACCTAACTTATTCCTCATTTATCCTTCCTCGTACTAGTTCTGCACCACCCCAAGGCAGACTGGTAGAGAATGCCTACGGCATAAGTCCGCCTATGGCATCGTACATAAAGAATAAATAAAAAAATACTTACCTAGTACAACTACTTACTACGATCAGGTTCATTCTCATAGACTGAATACTGCTTTGAACTTTTTAATTAGCAAGTTTGATTGGATTTAAGAGGTATCTTATGGTGCATTGAGGCAGCGGTGAGAGCATGAATGAGTTCGTTAGAGCAACTCTGATGTAACACCGAATAGCATCGGCCGAGTGACTTGGCTGCTGGAATTTGGTGAATGGATGTGGCACTTTTTTTAATTAAGCTTGATTAATAATAATTGTAAGGGACAGGGAATGTCGTTTTTTGCAGTCTCGTGATTTGATTGTAGTTTTTGCTTTAGTGGAATCGAGGCCCTGCTCTAATGCAGGCTTGCCCGGCATTTACTCCTGTAACTGCTAAGTGAATTAAAGTGATGTCACAGAGAACTTAATATACTATTACATAACATAGCGATAAAAGGTAACGTTTAGTTGGAGACCATCTAACGCGCAATTAGTCTAAGATTGTACACAACGCAAATCTTAAAGGAATTAAAAAACGATAAACATAAAATATCTGATTCGAAAACATCGGGAAAAATGAAATGCTCACGTGGAACTTGAACCCACGAACTTTCCCTTACAGGGGGAATGGTCAAAGGTTCAAGTCCCACTTGAGCATATCATTTCCCTTCGACCGTAAAATTTGTTGAGAGCGGACGTGTTACAAATTTTAAATTAAAATTGATAAATTGGTGCGTTCAAAATTAAGTCTTGTGCGCAGTTTAATAGAAACTTAATCAATTATAATCAACTTTTACGCTACTGTCACTGCGCCGATAGCCACGCCCCGCTGCAAGAAAGAGACGGTGTTCATAATTGCTCTCCCGCTCAAGCAACGCGAGTACTGCGGTGCAGCGTAGTGACGTGCATGCATCCTCAATCTACTACACGGACTGTCACCCCTATTTCACAGTGAGTTGAGCTTATTTTACATTAAACTCATCATGCCTCGCGGACAGACAACGGCACCGGTCCCAGACACTCCGGAACCAAACACTACGAATATAAACCGAGCCGCATCGGATTTAGACATTCCGTTATCACTTCCCAGCTGCCCGAAGGGGAAAGATAAAAAAACATCACGCCCTGCCTCAAGCAAAGTCAAGCGCCCGTGTCCGGAATCTTCACCATCCGATAGCTTCCTTGACTTTAGGTGTGAAATACTGGAAATGCTTACAACTTGGAAAAATGACCAAGAAACTCATTTCCTAAAATTCATGAATGAACATAGTGCATCTCTTACAAAATTGGTATCTGATATAGCAGACCTAAAACTTCAAAACATTAATATACAGAAGTCAAACTTAGAAATTGAGAAGAACGTAGTCTTTATCAACGCTCAATTTGACGATATGAAAACTCAAATGGAGTCGTTGCAGAGAGAAAATCAGGTATACCGAAACAGTATCCAAATCTTACAGACCCAAATACAAGATCTACAACAGCTGTCTCGCACCTCCACTGTCGAAGTAAGAAACATTCCACCAATCAAAGACGATGAGACTCCGCTAGACTTAACAAATATTGTCACTAAGATAGGATCTACGATTAACATGAAAATCGACGCAAATCATATCCGTGACACATACCGACTTCCAGGAAAACCGGGAGCAACTAGACCAATTGTCACTGAGTTCACCACTGTTCAGATGAAACGTCAATTTCTTGGGTTAGCGAAAGAGTTTAACAAAAAACATCTCTCGGAAAACCGTCTAAGCTGCGAAAAAATCGGTCTGTCAGGTGACCATCGCCCAATTTACATAGCAGAATATCTACCATCTAGCACTAGAAAGCTCTTTTTCGCCGCAAGGGAATTTGCCAAGCTCAATCACTTCAAATTTTGCTGGACTACCAATGGTAATGTCTTCCTGCGGAAAACTGAAGGTGCCAAGTATGTAATAATAAAATCGGAGCACACTCTGCGGGAATTAACAACGTCACAATGACTATTAAAAATTGTTAATTTTGTAAGTTGTAATATGGTTATTGTAAACAATGTCCTTACAAAATCTACACACACATACACATACACACACACATACATACACACACAAAACTTTATACTATCTTTTATTCTTGAGCGTTCTATTTTTTATTCTATATATGTTTACTACATTCGATTTGTTGTTCCCAGTAAGTTGGAAAGGCCTCGTCATAAGTGTCAACTACCTATTCATGTAATTTTGCGAGGACAACGCGTTCACCTCTCTGTACCTTACCTGGTCCGTTTGTTACCTTTGTATGATGATGGCTAATCTCATTAACATTAATGAGGAATTGGACTCATTCAACGTGTCCAAATCCTATAAATGCAAACCTGAAGAATGTTATCAATATATAGATGGTGGGGCCGCAGGTAAAGGCCTGAGTATATTGCATTTGAATATTCGAAGCATCGGTAAGAATTTTTACCAGATTCCACCTCTGATGAATACTACCGGCGTTTATAGTGACGTGATTGTACTTACCGAGTGCTGGATAAGTAAAGTCTCAAACCTACCAATATTGGAGGGATACACCTCATATTATACTAGCAACAACCCCATCCAAAATGATGGTTGCGCTATATACATCAAATCATCACTTGCGGGTATCGTGACTGAGCCTGAGTTTGTTGATGCCAACTGTTTGTTGTGTCACATCGATAATGCCTCCTTGATTGTCATCTATCGCTCCCCATCCTACAGCAATATAAGCAATTTTATGGCAAGTCTTGATAGGCTCCTGAAATCGCGCATTCAACACAATCTTGTGGTAATTGGCGATATCAACATTGACATTAAACAAGACAGTGATGACAACAGATCAGATATCTATTTAAACTTTATGGCCTCGCATGGTCTGCTCCCTGCTCACAACATCATAACTCATGATTTAAAATGCTTGGACCATATACTCCTCAAATCTAGTTTTCCCGCTACTGCAGTAGTTCTTGATTCATCCATCACTGACCACAGCCCTCTTTTGTTACTTCTGCAAACGAATAAAAAACGAGTATCTAATCCTCAAAAAAAGACTAAAATCAACGTCGAATTAGTAACACAAGATATAGGTAGACTTGACTGGTCTCTGGTTCTGTCTATGTCAGATCCAAATAAGGCGGCGGAGGCTCTGATGTCAAATATATCTACCACCATTCAAAAACACACACGGGTTATCACCATCACGCGTAAACAGCGCTGTCTCAAACCCTGGATGACTCCAGGTCTGCTACGCTGCATCCGTCACCGTGATAAACGGCATTATAATCTAAAAAAGTCCATTGATAATGTAGTTTTGAAAATCTCCTATCAAAGATACCGTAACTATTGCAATTCATTACTTAAAAAACTCAAACGGGCTTACGACCAAGAACAATTTTCAAAGGCCAAAAACAATCCTAAAGCCACGTGGGATGTAATCAAGAGAGTTGCTGACTTTCCCTCACGTGCTTCTAGCCATAACGACCTTTTATATATATGTAACACTCCAAAATCCTCACTGAATAAAGTAAATGAATTCTTCTCTAATGTTGGTAAAAATCTTGCTAGTAAAATATCTGGGGGCTCCTCTGATGCAAAATATCCAACTTCTACATTGGACAGTGGGGTCTCCATGGGTCTCCTTCAGGCAACGGATGATGATATTAAGGATATTATTTCTAACCTCAAATCTGACAGTGCCTCGGGTTGGGACGGTGTTTCTACTGTTGTTGTGAAGAGGGCAAGTGATACTTTGATCCCGATTATTTCCCATGTCTGTAACCTGTCTATATCCTCTGGAGTATTTCCTAAGGTCTTCAAGAAGGCTCTTGTTCATCCTGTGCACAAAACTGGCCGTAGGGACGATGTCAATAACTATAGGCCTATTTCCGTTCTTCCAGTACTGTCAAAAATCCTTGAGCGTGTTTTGAATAAGAGTCTTATTAGCTTCCTTGAAACGAACAATATTCTGGCCCATAACCAATTTGGGTTCAGAAAGGGAATGAGCACCGAGGATGCTGTTTTGGCTCTATCGGAACACGTAGCTGGGCTCATGGATAGAAGGCAAAAAAGTATTGGCGTATTTCTGGATTTATCTAAGGCCTTTGACACCGTCCCGGCACCAGCACTGCTGCAAAAAATGGAGAACATCGGAATTCGGGGAATAGTCCTGGATCTATTCACCGACTATCTTAATGACCGGTCCCAGATTGTTAAGGTAGAGCAGCATCAGAGTGATGAGTTTCCTGTATCTTATGGGGTACCTCAGGGTAGTATTCTGGGGCCCACCCTCTTTCTCATTTATATAAACGACTTATGTAGACTACAAATAAAAAACTGTAAAATTCTCACATACGCCGATGACACGGTAATGTTGGTGGATGGCAGAGACTGGCCCCAGTGCTATCGTAATGCCGAGGCGGCTTTGTCGTTGGTTATGCAGTGGCTTACTAAGAATCTTCTTACCTTGAACCACTCTAAAACAGTCCACATTCCCTTCGCTATCAGATCCAATCTATGTCCTCCTAAGTCACTAACCCTCAAGGCCCACACTTGCACTCCCTTAGACTGTTGTGTATGCTGTGAAATAGTCAAAGTGAGCAGTACCAAATATCTGGGGGTACATGTAGACCAACGTCTGAACTGGCATGCACATATTGAAGCTCTCTCAGGCAGAATCCGTAAGCTGATTTGTATCTTTAAAAAGTTGAGAGGTAGTGCTGACAAACATACCCTAAAACTGGTATATTATTCACTTGGTCAATCACTCCTTTCATACTGTGTCCCGGCTTGGGGTGGAACCAGAGAAACAGCGTTTACTCGATTGGAACGCGCTCAGAGAGCCGTCTTGAAGGTCATGCTTGCTCATCCAATGAGGTATCCCACCAAATTACTGTATGAGGAATGTAAATTGCTAACTGTCAGACAGCTGTATGTACTTCAGTCGGTGACTCGCAAACATTCAACCCGTCCCCTGGGATTACCTGTCGGTAGACTTAAACATAAAGTTTTCACATTAATACCGCATAATACGGCATTCGCAGAAAGGCAGTATTATATAAACTCAGTGAAATTGTATAACCATGTTAATAAAATCCTGGACTTAAACGGTGATAGCAGACGTGAATGTAAAGTGAAGCTAATCGAATATCTCGTAAATTTATCGCCTCAAAATACCGAGGCTGTTGTTGACGGACGCTCATATTAAATATTACATTATACCACGCACACACACACTCACACACAGAGACACACACACACACACACACACACACACACACACACACACACACACACACACACACACACACACACACACACACACACACACACACACACACACACACATACACACACACAGACTAGACCCTCTCATTTACACACACTAACAACAATAAAATTGAAAATAAACCTAAAAGCAAAATACGGTGGGCACTGACTTTTAAAATACAGGCGCAGGCCTAGTTTAGGAGTCAGAGTATCACATTTAGCACATATTCCATAGTACAGCCTCAAAGTGTAAATCTGTGTACATTTCCGAATAATAAAGATTTTTATTTTTATTATTTTTTTTTTTTTTTATTTTCTCGACGTATTCGAATTTTAAAGTTAGCATAATAAATGCTATAAATATTCATTCAAATATCTGATGTCAATCTTAGGATAACACCCATGAATGTTAACATTGCTTTAACAATTTTCTAGGAATATTACCTACACAGCGTCAATAGACTAAAATTAACAGCTTTTTACAAGTATGTGCAATTTAGACCCAAATTAAGTTTGCTATGAGACTATGAATAAATCGTCCCATTAGTAGAACAATGTTTTATCTTCAACATGTCAACTTTTCAGTAGAGTGATTTGGAGTTTTGCGTGTGCATTATTTGTTCATAACTATTTTATGGAAGACTTTAGCCATTTAATATTTTGATAGTATACAAAGATATAATTACAGCGTATGTTGTAATTATTATTTATTATAAAAACTATTCCTGTGCGTAGATAGTGTGTCGCATGAGCATATGTAACATTGTACTGCCAATGGGAACAGCTCACGAGCTGTTTTTAGAATACATGGACCGTTATTTGACCAAAATAATCACGTTGCATCTGCATATGGAACAATGTTTTACGGAATACTAAAAATATGTCAATGTCTTTCATGAAAATATTTTATCTAATGTAGCTGTTACAGTTTTTATACTTATTATTTTAGTAAGGATTTGAATTTTACAAGTGAATGCTCTACACACTTGTCGTTAATCATAGGTACTCCTATTTATTAGTAAAGGTATAACAGAAATATTATACCTAATATGTATATTATAATATTATATTTCTTTAGAAAAATAAAAACAACAAGTTGGCAAGTTATAACTTTAATAGAATCAGTATAAAATTTAACAAATTAAGCTGTAACTACTAAAGCTACACAAAGTGAAGGAAACGGGGAACTTAAAGTATGTATGTGTGTGTATAAACATGTGAATTAAGTCTACTAAATAGTATACTTAATTACCCTGGGTGAATTAGCCAAAGTGAATTAAGTCTACGGACCAGTCCTTTTTCTAAAAATGAGTGTTTAATATTGATTTTATACTTTTGTGCAGCATACATATTAAAAAAGAAATTTATTCGGTTTCTATTTTGTACGGCGCAATTATCAGACCAAAACCTAAACTCTTGAACACCCTTTTTCGAATTGACGTCTACATAATCAAAAAGACAACTGCTCACTTCATTAGCACCTCTTTTCGCCACTGTCTCGTCCCACATATAACACGTAGCTTGTTTTGATGCCATGTCATATACTGTGAAATTTAGACATGACAGTTTTCTTTTATAATAAAAAATACTGACTTGACCATGAGGACAAGTTAAAACCTTCTCAAAATCAAACACGGCACAAAGTACTTTACCATCAGACAACATAGCTTCCTTTTTATCTTCGCCCTTTAGGCTACGAGCAACTGTTTTTGCTGTTTGATGTTTTTGATACTCCTCTATTTGTTCGGTGGAGGGATTTTGTAAGTTGCGATGTGCATGGCAAACATCGCACTGGTCCTTCTTGGGAATAAAAAAACTTAAATTGAAGTTTTTCTTAACTATCTCTCGATATTGTCTCTCAGTATCAGCTTTAGACGTATATTTGTCAGTATCGTACCATTCGATGTACAATTTGAACATTCGAGCAATATTAAGACTACCGTCTAAGTACAATTTCGTCGTTTATTTTCTTAAATAATGAGATTCAATGGGCGCAAACGAGTTCACATGATCGCAAACGCTGGTAATCATGTCTTCTCTAATGACCTTCCTATGATTGTTGTGCCGATCTCTGTTATCTTCTTCTACAATAGTACTATTGTCGTATTTAATCCAGGCTGTTTTAACTATTCTATCACTTAAACTTATACACTATAAGAACATTTTCTTGCAAACATTTATGGAAGGCGCTTGCTCCTTACTTTTATCTAAAGATAAAGGAAGATAATATTTATATGTAAAAGTCCGTTTATTGGTTGTATCCTGGTATAAACATCTATTCTTTTTCGCCTTAGTGGTATACTTTAATACATATTCCCATTGCTTTTTTCTGTCTCCCAACTCCCAAAACTTTTTGAATATATCTAACTTACGTACAGCGGGTACGTAAGTCATTCTATCAAAACACTTAAATTTGCAGGAACATGGCGGACCCATTTGTTTTGCATTGAATACTTTACCAGTTTTAGTAGAATACTCCTGTCCAAGGTTTTTTTGGCGTTTCCGTCTTGTATCTGCCCAATTATCGTGACATTTTGAGCGTTTTCTGGACTGACGCGGTATCACAATATCAGAAACAGAGCTATCTGCACCATATAATGACTGACTTTCGGCAGATGGAGCGGGTGATGACATCACAGTACTCTCAGTATTGGAACGAGTTGCACTAGATTGAGCAATGAAATGCAGCGTTGCGTCACAGAATTGCACGGATCAGGATTTTCTTGTGAAGACTGTTCTTCGATAGCTTGCAGTTGTGATTGGATTGGTATGACTGTATCAGAAACAGAGCTATCTATACCATGGACCGTTTCTTGATGAATTAGAGCCACAGTACTCCCAGTATTGAACTGAGTTCGGCAAGATTTACCAATGAGAGATTTAGCATTCTGTGAATTGGAATTGGACAGATCAGTATCTTCTTCTGAAGAATGTTCTTCGATAGCTTGCAGTTTCGTTCAATATTTTCGGCCGATATTATTTAAATATCTTTTCCTAGAATGTATGAGTGGCAAGGGGCGCTTTTTCAATTGACAGCTAGGGAATATTTCGTCACAACTCGTGTCAAATTCAATCGACTGATTTGAATGTATCGGGCAAAATTCACTATAACACGTTGTGTGATAAGGGAGTGGTGATGGCATAGGTGTAGGTATACAAATCTTGGATACTATGCTTGAAATTGTTGAAGTGCTGACAGCAGGTGATGCTTCATAACTGGATGCAGATTGAATTTGGAAAGGCGTTACTGGACGCAGTTCAGCAAGAGTACTTTGATCCGCTAATCCATCACGAGTAAAGATATCAGAAACATCACTTGATGAATCATCAAAATCCCAGAAGGGTTGTGCGTTACTTTTTTTTGTACCTGTAAATTAAATATTTATTTCTTATACAAATGTACTAAAGTTAATCACCCACATTTTTCAAACGATCCATACTAGGACTCATAGATGATATTTAGGCTGTACATTTAGTTAAAAATTTGTTAATAAAGATATCTTTGAACAATTAAAACAATATTTAACCATTTTATAACACTTTTAGATTTCGAATAATGTTTTACGAAAATCAAATTAACAGAAAAAAGTAACATTAGAACATGCGACGCACATATTAAAAAAAAAATTGGACGAATAATGTTTCATGTGTACATGCTGACGAAAAGAATATACAATTGTGCGGAGTAAAATATAATATGTGCAAAAGAAACCACAAAATTAGGGAAACAATTAAGACAAGCTTTATTGCATACTATCATGTTAAAAACTTATTAGTAAAGTATTTATAACGGTTTACACTTAAGTTTAAAACGACGCCGCAATTTGGTAGAATAATGTTTTATGTGATCATAAGCACTGTTTTTACGGAAATGTCCATAATTCGTGATAAAGACCAAAACCAATGTAATTAACGTTATTTACGATAGTTAAAAATAATTAATCAATAAGAATAATCGTAATAAATTTACCACTATACTATAATGCATTGCCTAAAACTAATAATTATGGTATTCTCAAATTTCTTGTATTGTTTATGTACCTATTAGACATTATTCTATTGCGAAAATAATTTACTTATAACTAATTTATTAGTTCAATTAAATACGTCATTGTTCATTACATAAATTAAATGATTTCTTACCATTTTGAGCGCCTCTAACAGTATCCATTGCCACAACACCTCACTCGCGGTCACTACGTTGAATAATGTTTGTTGTAATGAAGGGACGCCAAGCGTGGGTCCGGGAGCGCCAGAGCCAATCGCATTATGTGATCGGGAGACGCTATTGTAGGTATTCAGCGCGGCAAAAACTTTATTCGAACTTCATAACTTTTAAAATATTGAATAAAAATTTATTAAAAATTATATCAATGGCTAGCTTATGTCGTTGTGATAACGAATTTAACATAATATCATTTTTGTTACATGTGATGAAAAAACAATATTCTACTAATGGGACGAAATAGTCACGTTGTAATATCACAATTATCAGGCTAAATAACTTGTGCAAAACAGAATCTGCACAAGTTATAATGAGCGATGTTGAACAGACTTGCCCCAATCAAATCACGCTTCGTCACCAATTCTCAGAGGAAATACTCACATATTTTGGTCAACACACATAATATATAGCGACAGCAGGAAAATAATTCCAATATTATTGTGTACCTATAGTTCTATATTAGATCATCTAGTCGGGAAAATGTAGTGATGAACATACAGAATTATATTACATACGCGTTAATGAAAAAAGATGGCTGTTCGATATTGAGTTGGACAAAGTTTTTTTATTGTAAATTTACCTATATTCATTTGCATCGGAATACGACCTTGAAGAGCAGTAGCTGGCGTCGTGGAAGGCGTTTCGGCACCATCCCTGGAAGGACCTGGTACCTGACTCCACCACTAAGCCGCCGGTTTTGACAGTTGTCACACGGTGTGGTCAAGGTCAACCGATTCAGAAGGACACGGAAGATGCAACAACCATCTGCACAAGTGGGGATTTAAAGAAGCGCCGGACTGTTGTTGTGGAGCTCCAAAGCAGACAACGATGCATATAGCGGAGGAGTGTGCTCTCCGTCGTTTCCCGGGAGGAATGCATGAGCTTCATGACCTGCAGCAATAGACTGGCTTCGCCAACTGGACGTCGACATATGAGGACTCGAGCAGGGGCCATACGAAATGATGATTTGCATGTTTTAAGATACAATCCCTCAACCCAAACCTTCTTTTTTTTTTTTTTTTTTTACGTGGTGGAATGCTTTTAAGCACTTCGCTCACCCCCCACGGGGGCAGGGAGTGGGCTCCGTGTGGGACTCCTAGCCTCGAAGGAGGCCAGACTACCCACTAAACCACCACGGTGTCCGTCGTCACCACATATCGACGATGGCGGGAACAACATCTTCCGCCATCGTCGTGTGGGTCGCCCGCCGCTGATCCACGGCAGGCCCATCTCTGGTGCGGCAGAAGAGGAGTCCTTCTGCCACTCGCCTAGGCAAGGCACACGCGACACGACGTGCGCCTTCGACCTCGAGGCCTATGTAAGGGCAGCAGACGCCCCCGCGTCTACTGCCCGGCCCGGTTAGGGGGGGAGGAGTTGGTGGTACCGCCCCCGACGAGCCCCGGTTCTCTTGCGGCGCTGTGGGAGGGAAAGGGGGTCACATTCCCTCTCCCTCTCCGCCGCCTCCTTCTGCGAGATAACCGTCTCGCAGAAGGTCTGAACCGCTGCCCACGCCTCATCGCCGCCGTCGACCATAGACAGAACTACGGCCGGCAGCGAGAGGTCCGTCCCCACTTCGGCGATGAGAGCACGGCGCTCCCCAGCCCATGCGGGGCACTCCTCTAGGGTGTGCTGCGCCGTGTCATCATCGCCGCCACAGTGGTGGCACCCACTGGTCGGCTCTCGTCCCACCCGGCACAGGTAGCTTCCGAAGCGTCCATGCCCCGAAAGGACCTGCGCCATGCGGAACGTTACCGACCCCCGCGATCTGTCCATCCAGTCTCTGAGGACAGGACGGATCGCCTCGACGGTCCTTCTGCCAGCCGTGGGATTGGCCAGCCGCCGCTCCCACTCCAGGAGCATGGACCGTCTCACCAGGAGCCTCCGCTCTCCCACCTCCGAAGGTGCCGGGAACTCGCCCCGGCTCCGGGCCTCCTCGCGCCAATGATACACTAGCGCGAGGACTCCGGCCTCCAGCTCCCACGGAGGAGAGCCCGCCATTGCGCAAGCCGCCTCGAATGAGATGGTGCGGTATCCTCTTACCGCCCCGACGGCCATCACCCTCTGCGGACGTCGCAAGAGGGCAATGTTGCGTACCGTCAGGGCGTCGACCCACACAGGGGCCCCGTATAGGGCCATCGACCGCACCACTCCCAAATAAAGGAGGCGGCTGCTCGTCTGGGGTCCCCCTAGGTTCGGCATCAGCCGCCGAAGGGCAGCAGCCGTGCTGATCAGACGGGGGACCAGGCGGTTAAAATGAGCGCGGAAGCTCCATCGTGGATCGAGGACAAGCCCAAGGTACCTCATTTCAGACTTGACCTCGATCCGGGTGCCACTCACTACGATGTGGGAGTCCGCCGGTGGCGCTCGCCGAGGGCCATGGAAACAAATGGCCTCCGACTTGTTGAGCGCCACCCCGAGTCCCAGCATCGTTATTCGCCGCACGACCATGGCCACCGACGCTGTGGCGAGGCGCGCGGCGTCCCCATAGGTCGCCCCCCGGGCAGTAACCAACGTGTCGTCTGCGTAGCAGGTCACGTTGACGCCCGGGAGGCGAGCTCCTCGGAGTACCCAGTCGTACCCGATGTTCCACAAGAGGGGCCCTAACACTGACCCCTGCGGAACACCGCGGCACATGGCCCACCTGTGAAGGCTGCCATCCTCTCCTGGGTACTCCACGTACCGCTCCGATAGGTAGGCGCCAACGACCCTGTAGAGGTAGGGAGGCACGTCATGGTATTTGAGCGCCTCCCGTATGCACTCCCAGGGCAGGGTATTGAACGCATTGGCGATGTCCAGCGACACCGCCAATAACACCCCGCCCTTACGAACCTCCTCTTGCGCCAGCGCCTTCACCCGAAGGACGGCGTCGACGGTCGAGCGACGTGGCCGAAAACCATACTGGTAGTCGGACAGGCCGCGACCTCCATCCTCGAGGTGCCGGACGATGCGAGCGAACAACACTCTCTCAAAGAGCTTGCCCGCCTCGTCCAGCAGCACTATCGGTCGGTATGCCGAGGGCGATTCCGCGGGTCGTCCCTCCTTCTTGATGAGTACGAGTCTGCCCGTCTTCCACCGGACCGGGTATTGCCCAGTTTGCAGGCACGCACTCATCAGCCCGCAGAACCGCTCCTCGAGCTCCCGGAGTGCGACCACCAAAACGCGTCCGGGAACTCCATCAGGTCCAGGAGCCTTCGCACCTTTCTCCTGGACCCGTCTGACGGCCACGGCCAACTCCGCCGTTGTGACCTGCGGCACCTCCGTCGTGACCTCCTCTCTGCGTGCCGGAGCCATCACTGGGGGAACGAACCCCTCCTCCCTCTGTGGAAACAGAGAGGAGATAACCTCCCCCAGCACTCTCGGCTCCAGGCACTCCGTGATTGGAGGTGCCCACGGGCGGAGCTTAGCCCTGACCATCTTGTAGGGCCGCCCCCAGGGGTCCCGGTCAAGGGTGGCTAAAAGAGACGCCCTCGAAGCTTCCTTCGCGTCCCCTATTGCCACCCCGAGGGACTGAGCGCACGACCGGTAATCGGCGTACAGCTGCGCCTCCTCCTCCGGCACCCGCCGCGCTCTGCGGCGGTACCGGGTGTACCGGCGACGTTTCGCGACGCACAGAGATCGCAGTTCAGCGATCTCCGGCGTCCACCAGTACACCTTCCGGTTGGGGAGTCGAGGCTTGGCCCGAGGCATGCACGCGTCACAGATTTGCGACGCGGCGCTCGCGAACCATTCGGCCTCCTCCTCGACTCCTACTTCCACCGAAGGAGTCGCCCACGACTGGACGATCGACGCCAGCTCCAACGCCTCCCGGTCTATGCGCCCCAGGACCCACCTCTTGGCGGACGGCCCCCCTCAACCCAACCCTGAGAACCTTGCACCGGATAGTCCTCCCTCAATCAGCAAGCTAGCAGATGAGGTTTGCTTGAACTTGGGGCCCCAAAAACACTTTAGTTTGTTATTTTCAGGACTTCACACCCTCATCCTCTCAGACCCAAGTTGTGAGACCCGAATTTTTTTTAGAGAATATTATTACTCTAACCCCTAAGCTAAATTAAGGCCGATTCCTTAACCACTAAGATACCGACGCTTTGAATTAATCAATTAACATATTATTATCGCAGTCCTGCCATTGCTTCCGTTTCTCCGCCGTCCGCATTCAGTCCTTCCTAGACAGTTTTCTCAGGTCATCAGTCTATCTGGTTATGGGGTGGCGCCTTCTCGCGGTCTTCACTCTAGCAGTCGTGTATGTCTGTGGGGCCTCAGTCACCTAAATGTATTAATGACATCCAAATTCCAGTTACCGCATCCAACTTTACCGTTTTATAAAATTTTCACCCGGTGAAGTTAAATTGATCATTCAAAACTCGTATAATAGGCACTAGGAACGTTGAAGCGTGGCTTGGACCTTCAGAGCGGCCAATAAGATCGGCAATTCTTCCATTTCACTACTTCGATTCCAGTTTGCCTTTGTGGAATTGATTGTACGAACTTTTTATTATCACAGTGGAAAATTTCCTTTGTTTTGAACTGTTCTACTTTGGATGTTTCGCTTTTTTTGTCTGTTAGAAATACATTGTTTTAGAGAAAATTGGAGATAAGAGTTTTTGGAAATAAAACTGTTTTGTAAGATGTTTGAATATTTTTTCGCGTGTTTCTGGAGATAAGGACTTCATTATATGTAGCAAGATACCTTTTAGAAAGTTTATGAATATTAAACGTTAAACAGAAACTATTTTTTAACGGATGTGGCCTAGTACACTGATTCCGACATTTCGGTTCTTCATCATGTTTTTGTCAGCCGCCACGCAGGAGGAGCGTGTTCGATTTCCGCTCAGTGCACATATTTGTATGCATGAATATCGGTATGTGCATTAGTCTGGTGGTCATGCCTGGGAAAGCACGTTAAGCCTTCCGCCCTGGTTGCCACACTATGTCAGTAGCTGGGCCCTAAAAAGTTCAATAACTGGTCTAGCTGCAATACTTCGATGTCACCATTGGTTTTTGCAGTTCAGACGGTAGCCTCACCTATATATATACATATAAGCTATAGAGAACCAAGCGTTTCGGTGAATCATTCCTATGCCACACCATTAATACCTGGAACTCCCTGCCAGCTCACGTGTTTCCTTCTTCCTACAGTCCCGGGTCCGTGAAAAGCGGGGCGTGAAAAGGCATCTGATGAGGCCGTCAAGCTGAGTGGCACCACTGTTAACATGGTACATGTTTACAATGGAGACCCTCTTTCCGAGACCTTTAGCTTACCATCAGGCGAGGTTAAGTCAAATTGACGTGTCCTTAAAAAAAAGAACACTACCTCAAGTATCAGTAGTTGTACCGGCTGGCAGGTGAGAATGGCTTGGGCTCCGAAAACCTTGGAGTAGTTAAGAGATTCCAACAGGAATAACAGCCTGTTGGAATCTACTAACTACTAGAGTTATGACTACGATTAAAACTTGTTTCCAAACCGTGTTATTGGTTAAATTGGTCACACGGCGTGTAAAACCGAACGGATTACTTGCTACCACAAAATGATAGTACCGCTGCCAGCAGTACCATTTAACGAATATGATATTGTAATGTCTGATTTAACAAGTGTCAGTCTATTTATGATGACAATGTTGTGTTCAATTTCCAATATTGTAATACAACCAATTATGTCAAAACTCCGAATGTTTTATCGATAGATTGTACCAA
Source organism: Eilema sororculum (assembly GCA_914829495.1). Lineage (NCBI taxonomy): Eukaryota > Metazoa > Arthropoda > Insecta > Lepidoptera > Erebidae > Eilema > Eilema sororculum. The sequence continues at coordinate 3,753,623 of OU618545.1, read as the reverse complement.
AATATCGAGTTGAAAATTACATGTATGATAGTATGTAATGTTTATGTTACTAATATTGAAATGTGACTTTTAATTTTACTTTTAATTATTTGTGTGTAGGCACATCATCTCATCTCAATTCTAAATGAGACAAAAATAAGCTTCTCTTTTACCTGATATTTTTGTCAAGAACATTATTTTATATTAGGTAGATATCATGTTTATCTGTCTAATCATCTCAAATATAGGTTCAAAGTAAACAGAAGTACAGTTAACGTCAGAAATGTCTTGACTAGTCTCAAAATAATCTTCATTTCAAATCATTTTATTTTTTGCACACATGGGTTACGTAGGGTGTTATAGGTAAACAAGTCTTGCCATATTCTACTATAATATCCATGCAATTCTATTAAATAAATCAGGAGCAAAAAATATGATGCAGTAAATTTATATAATCTTAAGTACTTCTAGAAATCTTTCATAGTGTTATCTCTCGTTTAAACAGCAAATCAAATTATTTTAAGTATTGATTTAAATCAAATACATAGGGAAAAAGAATCTTCTCGGGCGGGACTCGAACCCGCAGTCTTTCCCTTACAGGGGGAATGCCTGACCAATTCGGCTACCGAGACACGTAGCCGAATTGGTCAGGCATTCCCCCTGATACGTCTTTAAGGCGACGTGGCGTCATCGTATAAGATGGGAAATTTGAATCATATCGGGCGTGTCTCGGTAGCCGAATTGGTCAGGCATTCCCCCTGTAAGGGAAAGACTGCGGGTTCGCGTCCCGCCCGAGAAGATTCTTTTTCCCTATGTATTTGATTTGTATTGATTTAAATTGTATTATGGTCCGAACTAAAGGTGTGTACCAAATATCAGAACAATCTGTCAACAGAATGGGTGGGAAATCAAGGTATCATTTATCAATTTATCATTTATTTATATATAAGGTATCATTTTGAGTACTTTGTTAAACATGGTCGATCTGGTGCTGAATGTACCTACAAAAATATGTAAATGAGACTATTCCCTGAAATACTGAAATAGGTATTCTGTTATGTTAACTCAGTTGAAATGTTATCCCCGTATCATAAACCTTGCTCACATATCCAATACTAAGATAGAAGACGGCCGATGTTGACGTACGCATTTTAATGAGCTCATATTTTACCAACTAATGCCCAACGTTTGTTTAGGATGGCCCGGGCAATTTTTTGCTGACAACTGATCCGACTTCGGTACTAAAAATAGTTGGGTTGATTGGATATCGAGGACCGATGGATGAAATCTAGGGATTTGTTCCCTGATATTGCATTCGAGTTTATGACTCTGCGTTTGATGCTTAGATTTATATGCTGGATTTGATCCAAAGAGATATTGTACAAGGTAAGCGTTTATTTTATCCAGTTAACTAGCCTTTGTCCGCGATTTTACCTGCTGATCTCTTCCTTTTGTAAGTCTGTGGGATAAGTCAAAGTCAAAGTCATTTATTCTCAATGTTAAACAATAAAATTATTTCTTATTGACGTCAATTTTAATTCTACTTAATCTAAGTTTACCACCGCTTCCAAGGCGTCGGTGGAGAAGAAACGGCGCAACCAACCACAACCCACTACGGCATTTTTTATACGTCAATTTACAATATTTATTTTCTTAGGGCTAATTTTGGACGAATGCACATTTCGCGTCTGGATAAACGATAAGTAGGTATATAAAACACTTTATAATGTTGAACTAAACCAAAGTTACATAATGTTACAAGCAGGGGCGGATCCAGCTTTCCAGCCAGGGGGGGGTCATAGTCGAGGTCAAAACTCGAATTCATTTAGGTACAATATGTACCTACTTAAATTTAAAAAAATAATAATAAATAGGTAAAGTTCTATAATTAATATTCTGAAACGATACTTATTAAAAAATACGTATTTATTAGTTACTAGTGGTCGCCCGGTGGTCGAAATTCGACCATAAATAATTAAAAATTAAAAGTTTTAACATTATTAACGTTTATATACATATTGAGATTTTTTTTCAAAAAGAGCGGTATTTCAGTATATAAAACTATAGACAAATAATAACTATATCATGTCTGAAGTTGACTACATAGGTAGGTACTATTAAAGGTTTGGAAAATATCGTATTCTCCGTCCACGCAATTTTCGTAAAAACTGACACAAAGTGTTAACTTCACCCTGCTTCGCCTATTAATCAATAATGGTATTAATTTATAACTCCTTACAATTTTTTTTGTATCTCTTTTTTTATTCGTCAGCTGTGAATATTTCAAATAGGTATAGGACTGTGCGTATTACCAAAGCTTTAAAAAAAAGTATGAACACTTGAGTAAAAGTTGACCACAGACTAACAATAATTAAAGTTTTGGGGAAATGCATACTTCTCCGTTCGCGCAATTTTCGTAAAAAGAGATGCAAAGTTACCTATATATTTATTTATCAATATATATTAAGTTAAAACCTCCTTACTATTTTTTATATTATTTTTTTTATGTCGTCAGCTGTCAACATTTCAAATAAGTACGGGTTTTTTTTTGGCCGGAAAGCGTAGAGGACGCATCGCGGTATTATTTTATTTTCCCAAATTGGTGTGAATTCAAGTTTTTATGTATAAAAATGGTGAATTTTTAGCCTGAATGCCTTGGACAACGCACGTGTAGGAAAGTGGCATATTACAGTGAATAGTGATTATACGCGTTCAATCCAAATCCTGGGGAGATTTGGATTGCTTTTAGTAAAGTCCCCACAACGTTACTAAGGCATGAATTATCTATTTATCATTCACCATCATCATCATCATCATCATCATTATCATCTTCATCATCAACATCACCATCACCATCTCACCATCATTAATATCATCCACTGTTATTTCAATGAAGAAAATATTTGTAACTGATGATAAGGCAGCGTGGTCATAGTACCTTAGCCTGTTCCGAGAGGAACTAAAGAAACAAAAAAAATCAGATAGTTATGGAACTGTTGTGATGATTTACCTATGCCTAAAAAAAAATTACTGTATGTACACGTAAGTGACATGCGTATGTGTGTGTGAAAATTGGCTATAGTGTGCGTAACGTTTATTTTAATAAAAATAAGGTATTTTAATGCATTATTATAAAAAAATATTAATCTTATGCACTTCTCTTCGGTATGAACTATCAATATGCCAAATCTCACCCTCCTACGTACCCGCAATTTTCGTAAAAAGGGATCCAAAAATTTTCCTTCACGTATTAATATATAGATATGTACAGTCAACTGCAAAAGTAGCTAAAAAATTATAATTTATTGAACACTGTGGCCCCTAAACCTTACATAAAATTGTGAAAAAAAAAAACATTGAATATGTAAATTAATTTTGTCTTCTGGGAATCATAACACTACATTTCCTATAGACAGATGCATTCCATTATAAAAAGATTTGTAAAATATTTTAGTGTTAATCAACTTATGGCGTTGACTGTACAAGCAACATGCGGCCTGGGATCCGACTTCGCCCGGAATACATTCGTAAAGGGACTATAGGACTCTTTATAACAGCGCCATCTACCGACGCTGAACCTGAGCTAAGAACCACATCTCACCTCTCAACTAGGTTATTTCAAGATTTGGGCACTATTAAACACCATCAAACATGCGGCAGGTTTTCAGGTCTTTTTAAAAAAAAACTACTATATTAGCCATTACTTCCCTTTTCTCGAAGCTCCCCTCCCCCTCCCTTGTCAGCTCCTTCGGTATTTAGAGGGTTATCAGCTGCTCAGTGACCAGCAGTACGTGTTCCGTAGTGGTCGGTCAGCTGGTGATCTTCTAGTATACCTGACACATCATTGGGCACAGGCGATCGAGACCAAGGGAGAAGCCATGGCGGTTAGTTTGGACATAGCGAAGGCCTTTGATCGGATCTGGCACAACCCACTTTTATCCAAGCTTCGTTCCTATGGGCTATGGGCTTCCCCAGAAGTTGTGCTTGCTTTTTGCATGGATTGGTAACTTTTTAACAGACAGAAGCATAAAAGTCGTCGGTGAATAATGCTGGTGTTCCTTCAAGGTCGTGTACTATCGCCTACTCTGTTTCTCCTGCATGTCAATGACATGCTGCAAATTAGCAGCATTCATTGTTATGCGGATGACAGTACGAGCAATGCCCTGTATACGAGCTTGCTCTGCACGAGTTGGGGGGCCAAAGTTTCCGTCCTTCGAACATCAGCAATAGCTCTCTCTGTGGCATTATACTGCGCGCCACACCAGTGTGGTACCGAAACGTGCACCCCCACAAAATTGACACCTAATTACATGAAACCATGCGCACCATAACAGGGATAATTAAATCTACTCCACTACCATGGCTTCCTGTTTTGGCGCACATCCCGCCTCCAGAACTACGAAGGTATCAAGCTGCGGCCAGCGATTAGAAAAAAAGCAGGTGACCAACGAAGAGCCGATGCCAGCACAAAGGACAATTGACAATCTGCTGCGCGACCACCTGATCTCAGGGTCCCTAATCTGGTTCGATAGGGTCCTTATGGAGGAATTCGACCTTGGAGAGCAGTGGCGGGCGTCGTGGGAGGCGTTTCAGCACTATCCCTGGAAGGACCTGGTACCTGCCCCACCACTAAGCCACCCGGTATTGACAGTTGTCGCACGGTGTGGTCAAGGGTCAACCGGTTCAGAACTGGACACGGGAGATGCATGGTCATTTAGAGGGTAAAGCTAAATTAGCCTCTGAGAAGCTTGGCGTGCTCAATAGATTAAGACAGTATTATAATGAGTAGCAATGCAATGATCGGCTCGAAGGCCGGCCGGGGCCGCCGGGGTTGGTCGTTCGGGTTCGTTTCGCGGGTAGGTATTTCGTTCATTTTTTGAACAGAGTGAGCGGCCAGTTCGCGCGAGTAGCGCGGGCTGGATGACTTACCTATATGGGATTAAGAAAATAATCAGAAGACGATCTGCCCAGGGGGGGGTCATGACCCCCATGACCCCCCCCCTGGATCCGCGCCTGGTTACAAGTAAGTCACGTGACTAATGCAATACCATGCTGTAATTATAGCATTATACGAGGGGCCTGCACCATGCTCAAGTTCCCTTGGATTGAGGGAATGTTATCAGAGTGCCTGCCACGACGCGTACTACCCATTCAGTGGCGATTCGATTGACAGAGATGGAGCTATGAGCGGGTGTATAGGTATTTATATCTCTCTTTCGCTCTTTTGAATCGCTAAAGAATCTTATCTCAACTATATGCACTTAATGGTTACCTCACTAAAGCATTCGCCGTCAAGTGTGTAAGAACACACTTCACGAGTGCTATCGCCTCTGCCTATACCTTAGGAAGAAAGGCGTGAATATAATACATTTTTATATTCACGCCTTTCTTTCTATGGGATACATTTATATTCTCGCCTTTCTTCCTAAGGGATAGGCATAGGTAATATATGACACGGGGATCTTAAAATTACAGTTTGAATACTACAGTATCTATTGCGCAGTCAGTACCGGAACATAACAGGTAGGTACATGTGTAATTTGCATAGGTTATTAATCCAATGGTCGGATACAACGGTTTTCCTGGAAATAGATTTTTGTTCGCGTTCTATTGGTTTATCTGTGATTGGCTTAGCTTTTCCCGGGAGTTTTTTATAGCGTTTGTGTGGTAACAGACGGATTGGTGAATGTTTTCAGGCTATTTTCTGTTTGTTCGTTTGGGTGTATTAATGTGCCTATCGACTGGACTTTTGATATGGTTACAGTCAGCATCAGAAAGATGTTGACGAACAAAGTGCTCAAAATGATATTAATTTAGTTTTTTACCCCTTTCTAGTCGACTGTTTGATCTCCGATGGCTCTGATAGTGAAAGACTGGTGTACTGTATAATCCATACTAATATTATAAATGCGAAAGTAACTCTGTCTGTCTGTCTGTCTGTATGTTACGCTTTCACGCCTAAACCACTGAACCGATTTTGATGAAATTTGGCATAGGGGTAGATTAGACTATAAGAAAGGACATAGGCTACGTTTGGTCGCGATCACCGACATCCACGCAGGCGGAGCCGCGGGCAAAAGCTAGTAATTTATAACACTGTAATGAAGATGTACAATGAAGTAAGTCGCGTCTACGGAACTAATAAAAAGTATGAATGCGCGTAACGTCCTGGTGTCGTGGCTAGTGTCCGCTGACTAGTTGACTGTAGAAGGCGGCGCGCGCGGTGGCTGGCCGATGCGCCACACACCCCGCGGTCTTCGCGGCCGCCGTGGTGTGACTCGGTTGAGTACATGCCTCAACATTGACTGATTGTTCTGTGTATCAGAAAAATCAGTCAACTAGAAAGGGGTAAAAAAAACTCGTAAGGGATGGCCCTGGGTCAGCCGGGGTGCGAGGGATATGTCTATGACAACCTCACCTCCGGCCTAGCACCAAGACCCACAGTCGGCGTGCGGTTTTAGTCGGTTCAAGTCCGACATAACCTCCCCTTCCGGCTCCACGATTGAAAAAAAAAAAGGGGTAAAAAAACTTCAGTTAGGACAATAACCATGTAAATCAACTTTAGAAATATATGCATAAATTTTATGTAGTAACAAATGTATGCATGTATGCCACTGGTTGTACCACCCGCCGGCGCCGTAACAAATAACAAATAACACAGAAGAAGATCCCAGTATGATACACCTAATCTTCTTTTATACCACTTAGGTAACAGAAGAGTATATGGCCCTCGATTTTACTAAAGCTAAACCACTGTGGTGCCATTGTAACTGCAAAAAAATACACTAAAATTTAGACTTTATTTCTATAGACCTAAAGTTCAAAATGAAATAAAAACGGTTTTATTAAACTTCTTCAATTATTCTGCCAAAAATCATTTAATTTTGAAACTTTTAAACGAATCGCTTTTAAGTCTATTTTTTAATGCCTTTTTTGCAGTGGTGGTGTGCCACCACCAAGTGGGAAGTTTTCACCACCAAACACCAGGGGTCGACCCAGTAAGAACTTTCTGATGCTAATTTACACCATGGCAACTTTTATTTACACAAATTGTAGGATAACTAGTTATGAATAAACAAAACATGGCTTCCCAAGAAGAACTTAATCACAGCAATTCTACAAAAGTAATTCTGCTTGTGATTTTCAACTCTGAGGAGATTGATACTTCAGCAGTTAATTTGATCGCAGATTTCATTGAGCCCTCAAAGTCTTCAAACACGGAATTCATAAATCTACACCGAAATTGAACTATAAACCGAATTGAGCCGTTATAATAAAAAGTAAAAGAAATTTGTAAGGTTTTATGTAAATGTGGACCTTGAAACTTTGTGGAGGGACACTTAGAGAGAAAAATCCTCATAAAGAGCCCCCGACGTAAGGTTCGCTGTGCCATTCTTCGAAGAGTTATGAACGGAAATGCGTGTAGCGATTGCGTTCGAAATTTGATTCCTTTTTTTTATTTTAGAGTTGCCAGCCTAGATATTACAGATGCGTTATAGTAGATTTTTAAATTAAGTTAACACTCTTCTAATATACATACATATAATACTCACGCCTCACGCCTCTGCCTACCTACGCACCTGTGCTTCTTCTAATATACCTATATTAATAGTTTGATTTGTTTGTGTACAAACAATAATGATATTACAATTTTTGATACTTAATCACGCTCAAACGGCTGCACGGATCTGGGTGAAATTTGGTATAGGGATGAACTATAGTCAGCAATAAAATATAGGTTGCTATTCATTCCTGGAGTACGTTCCCATAGCTGTGAATCCCGGAACCGAATCAGAGTTCCACGCTAGCGGAGCTGTGGGCAACGTTATTTGATTTTTTAGGATTCATGCACACACAAAACAAACAACAATTACAATGGATGTTGAAAAGTTGGTACATTGGTACTGCTTATTTCTATAAGAAATTTCTCCCAGCAGACTGGCAATTTTATTTTTAGAGCCAATGATTACCTACTCAACTATTCTGATCGACTTAGACGAATACAATTCAAATGTGTGCACAAAAATACTCCTTGAGATTAAACAATCTTTCGATACATTGGTAGTCAAGTCTACATGTAGCGACGGCTGACTGAAGAAAGAGGGCGAATCATCACACCGTTCGACTGGCTCTGTCAGTTTAGTTAAGCATCGTTTTGAGCATTAGGCCTCATACGACTTCATATGTCTTTACTTTTGACAAACTTTTATTTATCTTGCAATGTATTTTATACAAAACTAGCTTTTGCCAGCGGCTTCGTCCGCGTGGGTGTCGGTTATCGCGAAAACACATTTCTCAAAAGACGTAGGTGTACCTATGAAGTTTCATGCTTCTAACTTTGAAAATGACGAACTTTCCATACAAAAGTTTATCACCTATTTTACCCTCTTAGTAGTAAAATTTTGAAAAAACGCAGATACATGTGTTTATTTATTTTTTAAAAGACACAGGTTTATGAAATTTTGTGCATCTAGCTCTGAAAATGACGGAATTTCATACAAAGTTCCATCCCTTATACTCTTTCTTAGCTAGCTAAATCCTTTCTTAGCGGACGCCTACGTCATAACATCTACCTGCATGCCAAATATCAGCCCGATCCGTCAAGTGGTTTGGGCTGTGCGTTGATAGATCACTATGACAGTCAGTCAGTCAGTCACCTTTGAATTATATATATTTAGATTCAGTTGTACTAAAATGTTACATTATACCACAGAATAGATAATAGTACTAGCGTAATTATACTAAGTGTTGGTAACCTAGAGGTTAACTTATTTACAATTTCATTAGGAAGCTGGTTAAAAAAGTTGCCCTGGAAAGAATTACTTATTTTATGGAGTCTGCTATCAAAAACTACAAGAATGTTTTTATGTCTGGTATTTATATTGTGCCTGTCACAAAGTCTTGGAAACTTACATACACTAGGTTTTCGAAAATGTATTATGACACTACGGTTACAATGTAGTCTGGATGTAGTCTGGATAAACGCATAGGCATTTTGTTTTTCGGAATCTCTCGCGGGCGGAGGCTCAGGGTACAGTTAGTTAATAATATAATGTTAAGAATGGAACTGACGAAACATTGAGTGAGTTAAGCACGCTCTAAAAGTTTTATTCGAAAGGGGTATACTTTCAATCATCATGAAATGGGCGAGCGAATTGAAAGTGTCGTCTCAAGAAAATAGCTTGAATTTCATTGTAGTGTACTAACAGTATAGCCTTCATGGCTGCCAAGCTAAATCTTCCCAGTCTTTAATGGCAATACCGATTTAACTAGAATTTAGGCCGGACAGATGATCCATTCGCAACTTCTGCGACCTATTACATCCATAAGGCATTTCTCAATTTGAAGGGGGAAGCTAAAAAAAGTATGCGGTAGTATAAGCACAGTGTGTGGCAGACTTGTTCCCCTCTACGCGGAAAGACCTCTACTGAGTTCCCCTCTACTGAGTTCACTTACTACGTCACTTGTCTGTTTACAGACATATATCGTCTACCTGCCCCAAGGGGGTACATCACTATTAAGTACATGACAAACATAAGCAACAAGGTCCCTCACCCACGCGATAAAGTCAAAAACTGCGCAACGAAATTTCACACAACCTTGAGCAATGATCGAAATAATTCAAGAATCAGGTGTAGGCGTATAAATAAATTAAAAGCAATACAGTTCTGATATGAAAATATCAAATACAAAATCTATATTTGCACACAAAACAATTTGTAAGCACGTGTCACCTCGTCGAATAATAATCAAAGGCGCAGAGCCTTCAAATGTGCTTCATTGGAAGATGCCATTCAAAAGCTTCCTTTGAATTGTACCGTTTTAAAGAGGAACCGTTCAGACGATATAATAAGGTCTGCGGGACGTATCGACGAATCTGGTACGTGACGGTAGAATCGTAGAGGAGGAAGCCCATCAATGGTAAAACGTATATTTATAGACTGTTTTTTGGCTTTGCCCGTGGTTAAGCCCGCGTGAGGTATTGATTTTGTTCATAACATCTATAAAAAAATTTCAAGGACAAAAAGCTTGTATTCTGGATTATAATCTATCTGTGTGCCAAATTGGATTCATATCGGTTCAGTCATCAGAGCTTAACAAGTTACAAAAATCTATCCATCAATTCAAACTTTTGCGTTTATAGTAAACTAGCTTTCATTCGGTTATCGCGACCAAACATAGCCATTTTCATGGTCTAATCTACCCCTATAGTAAATTTCATCAAAATCGGTTCAATGGTTTAAGCATGTAAGCGTAACATACAGACAGACAGACAGAGTTACTTTCGCAATTATAATATTAGTATAGACTAGGTGTTGTCTCCGATTTTACCCGTATGGAATTCTGATGCCACTCCCGTATAGCTTGAGAACCAGTTCCCGGAAAAAGCCTATGTATTATCTAACTCTGTACCAAAGTCCAGCTAAATTCGTTCAGCCTTTAGGACGTAACATGAGTGTATAACAAACAATCAAACAGCTTTACTAACCTTCACATGTATAATACATATTAGTGAGAAGTAGGATTAGGAGGATAGTAGGTAGAGTGTTAATACTTAAATTGTTTTGTATTCCCTTCCTTTGTAACTATACAACGTTTAGTAAGCACCCATTTTAAAGCCTTTGAATCAGTTCTATTATCATCACTAGTCCAGTTATGATAACTATGAGTAAAGCTAATCTCATGTATCACAACTCCTACAACAGTTTTAAAACTACACAATACTCTGAAATATGACTGTATTATGAGGGAACTCTCCACCTAATCTAAGGTTAAGTCAGTTTTGAAATGAATCTCGAAATTTACACATTAATAGCTAAAATTTTGCAACTCTCCGTACAATCCGGTCGGCTGGAGTTTCAAATAATAATGCGGCTTCCCGTATCCGCGCCTGTGCGGATACGGCCTTGCGGATATCCGTACGTGATAAACGGTCTAACTTTCAGTAGGTTGATAAATTATTTGAGTGATTGGAAATCACTTGTGATTTTTTGTGTTTACAAACAAGTGATTGATGGTTTATTTTTTTTATTTATTTAATTTAATTATTATCGTACACACAAGAAAAAACACACAGAAATACATAGGTGGAAACAGTTGTACAGAGGCTCTGCTTATTTCTAATAGAAATCTCTTCCAGCAGACCCGCGAGAGGAGAGTCAGAAGTAGAGAACTTATTGAAAAGTGTGTAGGGATGAAAAGTGGTTTACTTGCGGTAATCGAATGTACAACTAATATAAGACAAAGTTTGTTAACTACGTATAAAGTTTCGAATAAATTATTTATATAGGACGTAATAAAAACTGTCCAGAATTGTAGATAGGAAAACAGATTGTAGGAAACTTTACTTCCTTTTAAAATTTGTATGAAATCATTGGAGCGGTAAAACAAATAACAATATCCGCGCCGCGGATATCGGCGACGTGACGCAACTCACAACACTTTTGATCCGAGCGCCTTTACTAAAAGGTCACCGCGGGTTTATCCAGTCGAACACAGCTCAACTTGGAGGTAATTCCACACAGCGAGACTTGGTGCCAAGACCCCTCAACCTTTTGACTTTATGAAAAAAATCATTAAAAATCTATACAAACTTTTTTTCCAGAAGCTTTCAGCTGGACTCTATAATGAAGAGACGTAAAGTTTTTATTTGTTACAACCTTAGAACCTTAATATATTTGAAGTTTCATCCTAAAGGGAGCAGTGAAACGGTTTCAGGTACCTTAATTTTAGTATGGCCCTAAATTAAACAAACTCTTAATTGAAATTTTCGGAAAACTTATCAGGTATTAAGAAAACTCGATTTGAGTTACATATAACCTACTTTTTTATATTTTATTATCCTCTGAGCTACGTCTCCTAGAAGGGGCAGGCTGATGTGTGCTGATAGCCGTCTGCTAGGCACGTTAAACCAGTTTGTCTGACATCTGTTGGCGCTAAGTCGTTAATTTTACTACATTTACATAAATAGCTAACCAACGTAACCTGGGCATGCCTGGACTTAGGGTCCAAGAGTTCTGGTAATCAACTATCAAGTGTGTTTGTGGACTTCTGGCTTGTACAAAACCAGAAGTCCAGAAACGCACATATAAGTTGCATAATAATATATTGTTTCTGGTTGAAAAGAGTTTGGCAAGCTGTTGCCATACCAGAATTTAGTATACCTACTCTATCAGTCAGTGAGTCAGTGCTAGTTATATGGTTTTGTATGTCTGTTTTTTTCTCTCTTTCACACTTGAGCCACTTGTTTCCTTGTCCCCCTCCCAGGCCGTAAGGGTTGGCCTTGGGTCAGCCGGGGTGCGAGGGATATGTCGACGACCACCTCACCTCCGGCCTAGCAACACGACCCTCAATCGGCGTGCGGTTTTATTCGGTTCGTGTCCGACATAATCTCCTCTTCCAGCTCCAGCGGGAGAGGTAGCCGAGGGGATACCCGCATGAAAAAAAAAACAGGGTGTATTGGTAAAAACAAGCTAAAACCCCATAGTCATATTCATTTCTGAATTCCTTCATTGTGAAAGACACTTCGAGAATATTACAGTAGCTAAGTATCATTTATATTGCGTCGACAAGCCCCAAATGTTCGTGGTTCGACCCGTCACTGCTTTTTATCGCGTACTGCGTATTATCACTCTGCTAGTCATCGCGGATGCTGCCCTTTCATTTACATGTGACGACACGATGACGATAATTTTGTGTGGGAAACATCTTGTACCGAAAGAATAAAATCCACGTTCCTTTTTCGAATTCTGACTACTAACTACTTCTGTCCATAATCATATCTGGTAAGTTTTTAGGAAAGTAACTCTTATCTTGCTCGCTATGTACCTACAACTACATTTTACCGATCTGAAGGAGAGTCCATGTCGCCGAATTTCAGGCTGCTGTGCATACATTATGGAGCACAACGCCGGCCGCGATAGCGTTGATACAGGTCCGACTGGGTGACGTCATTGGATATCAACCAATGAAATGTCATGTTGAATAGAGATTGCTCTATCAAGGTTTTCACATCGCTGTGCTCGACGCTATAAGAATGCACAGCTGGACGTATCTATTTTGAACATTGCTATTGACACGACTAAGAGAATAAAGAAGAAGGAAAACAATACCTGACGCTGATTATCGCCTGACTTTTCACACCAAACACCTTTGATTTACCTGATTTTCGGGTAGATGTAGAACCTGCTACATCATGGACTCGAAGGCGGTGGGCGTCAGTCAGCCTGTAACCACGGCCGGTGTAACCTGGTTGAAACGTGAGGCAAATCAAAGGCATATACATATACCATGATCGCATTTTATTTATTTTTTTATTGATTTCCCAGGTCGTAATCGTGTCGATGTTGTCGGGTATAAGTGGGTATTACCTAAAAGACTGTTTGTCGGGCGCAAACGTCTGTTTTGTTTGTCATCAGCTACATGGAAATGCCTTTTCATTTTTCTTTATGCAAATGCACGACAAATATTGCTTCGTAAACTATTTTGGGGAAAAACTGCTGCTTATTTATTTGCGAGAGAGGAGGGTATTTCCGGATCTTCTTGTGATAATAAAGTACCTAATAATAATAAATATGTTCTGTGACACTGTGTTTTTTTTTTTATACAGGACACGTCAATTTGACTTCACCTCGCCTGATGTTAAGCTAAAGGCAAAATCTCGGAAAGAGGGTCACCATCGTAAACATTTACCATGTTAACAGTGGTGGCACTCAGCTTGACAGCCTCATTAGATGCCTTTTCACGCCCCGCTTAAAGGAGCACTTTCTATACCTATGCTAAGTAATAGGTATAGTTCCTCCTCCTTGACAGCCTCCTTGGCGTGTCAGTAGTGAACGCGTCTGCCACGCAGGAGGAGCGGGTTCGATTCCCGCTCAGTGCAAATATTTGTATGCATGAATATGGCTATTTGCATTGGTCTGGGTGTATGTATATTATGTATGTATTTATAAAAAAGTATCTAAGTATGTTTATCCGCATTTTAGATTCCACAGCACAAGCTAAATTAAGCTTACCATGGGACCAGATAGCGTTGTGTAGAATGTTGTGGAATATTTTTAGTAGGTTTCGGCTTCGGCACATGAATACTGTTAGTTCTTCGGAACTGAGTTTCTTTCTGCACCCACTAGGGGCAAAACCACTACGTACAGAGATCATATGCCCAACGTTCTGAGGTGTATTTTTTTAATTTACGCATACACATTTTGCACTAAAGTGGACATTTAATTCGCGACTCTCCAGCAATCAAACACGCATGAAATCATCACATTGATTACTATGATTTTAAATGCAAAAATGAAGTAGATTTTTATAATATCGCTCTCTCGGAATCTATGAGATATGAAAAGAGGTTTTTTTTCTGAAAAATAAATCAATTAACCTATTGCAGTCAACTGCTGGACATAGATCTCTTCCAATGTGCTCTATTTTTCCCGATCCTCCGCCTTCCGCATCCAGTATGAAAAAAGTACATTAAATTTTGTATGACTTCAGAAAAAGAATATCGTGAAAATAATTGTTGTAGCATTGCTCGCAAGCTAGGAAACTTAGATAAAAATGAAATTAGCCCGCCTCCCGGCAATACGTCTAATGCCGACGAAATCGAATTACTTTAGTAGGTTTCGACGAGAAATACGATTCGTACGTTACTTACAAACTAACGTTATACAGCTCATGATATGGGTAGTAACTGTACTATTATTAAATTGTAAGTTAATTATCTCTGTACATTGGAGATATTTAAAAAAAAGCGGTCACGGCTCTAAATTCACCTCGACCTCGGATGTAATTAGGAAAATACGTATCCATGAATGATGATGATAACGATGATTGGAGATTTAAAAGAATAAAAATATTAGGTCCTTACATATGAAATTGGCGTTTAGTATGGGAGGAACAAAAAGTCGAATATTTTTAAATATAATATATTTAATTAATCAAAGTATGAACCGTTGTTTTCTATGCATTTTTGCCATCTCATAGGTAGTTCATTGATCCCTTTACTAAAAAACCAGTCGAACGGGAATCAATAAAATCTGTGAAGGCGATTTGGACTGCCCCATCAGAGTTGAATTTTTTCCCTTGCAAGAAGTTGTCCAAATTTCGAAAAAAATGGTAATCTGTTGGAGCAAGGTCCGGGGAATACGGAGGATGTCTTAGACATTCCAATTGAAGCTCTTCTAATTTGGTAGCCGTCTGTTGTGCGGCGTGTGGTCTAGCGTTGTCGTGAAGCAGCAGTGGCGTGGAGCGATTAACCAGCCTAGGTTGTTTAGCCGCTAGCTTTTCCATTATTGTTTGCAATTGCTGACAATAGACATCAGCCCTAATAGTCTGGCCAGATTTGAGAAAACTGTAATGAACAATACCGGCACTAGTCCACCAAACGCTCACAAGTAACTTTTTTGGGGTTAATTTTCGCTTGGGGCAGGATTTGGCTGGCTGGCCAGGATCCAACCATTGCGCTGAGCGCTTCCGATTATCGTAAAGAATACATTTTTCATCACAGGTAATGATTCGGTTTAAAATACCTTCACTATTATGCCGGTTCAGTAATGTAACGCAGCAGTCGACGCGCGTTTGCCGGTTTGCTTCAGTCAATTCGTGAGGTACCCACCTTTCAAGCTTTTTAATCTTCCTAATTTGCTTCAAGTGAATTAAAACAGTTTTATCACTAACACCGCAGCCTGCAGCTAACTCGGACGTGGTTTGCGATGGATCCGCTTCCACAATAGCCTTCAATACTTCATTATCAACTTGGGTCTCAGGCCGTCCACGGGGCTTGTTCTGCAGGTCGAAATTTCCAGAACGAAAACGTTGGCACCAAAAACGAACTGTGTTTTCTTTTGCAACATGACCGCCATAGACATCATTCACCCTTCGAGTCGTTTCCGCAGCACTAGTGCCACGGCGGAACTCGTATTCGTAAATAATGCGATATTTTAAGTTTTCTATTTTGTAAAATGAGTGACGCAAACAGAAAAAAACAGAAGAAAAAAAACAAATGGATGACGGTCATCGAAGCACAAATACATGAGTAAATAGCTGTACATATTTGAATTTGGAATTCCTTACCAAAGAGGTTAAATTCGTGATTAAAGTGGCCAGTACGAAAAACGCCAATTTCATATGTAAGGACCTAATATTTAAAAACTGTCATGTAACTCCTCAGACTAAACGCACGTATAGAACTAGCTAGTGAGGCCACAAAAGGAATACTAAAGTAGTATCATCTCGCTCGCACTCGTGCTTGCTCACAAAGAGCGAACAAGATAACACTACTTTACTTACATCTTGCATGCAAATGTATATACACATATTTAAACAAATAATTTATTTATTTATTTATTTATTTATTTATTTACATATGGAAAACTTACAGCTAATACAGTCAAATAAAAGGCAGATTAAACTTCTGGAAGCCAATTACAAGTTTTCACTTTTAGCTACTAATATGGTTACCTACTTAATTATTCTATTCTATTCTATTATTCTGTCTATGTTAATCTTTCAGTCTGTATCAAGTATGCTAACTATACAAATCGAATACATAGGAAAAAATTAAACTTCTCGGGCGGGACTCAAACTTGTGATCTATCCCTCACAGGTGGCCCTTACGTCGCCTTAAAAATAGAAGTGAAATTTGAATCTCATCGGGCGTGTTTCGGTAGCCTAGTTGGTCAAGGCATACCCACAAGGGAAAAATCGCGGGTTCGAGTCTGCCATAAACGATTATTTTTCCCTATGTATTCTAATTGCTTTAAACTCTAAAATTTAACGCCAAAATGCAGTGACTGTGCTATGAAAGTGGTATTGTACATTTGGTAGAATCTTACCCCAGAAGAACAACGGCAGAGTTTTGGATCTGTTAGTAATCTCAAAATTAAAATACACACTGAATTGCTGCAATCTGACGAGTCCGAGTCTAGGACAGGACAACTTTATAACCTAGTCTCTCGTAACTCATAAATATTCATAAAGCCAACTGTCTCCTTGTTGTAGAATAGCTGTAACTTACTAAAGTATTATTTGCACGTTAACGCGAAACTTGGTTCGTCGTGACCTAACTTGTACACAAGCAGCCATCTTGGTAATGAATCTGTCGTTTCAAACGAACGTACTTAGTGGCTCTCGTCTAGAAGTTCTAATTAGTGCGACATTGGAAGGGACGACATAACACGAATTAGAACGGAAAGCAAAAGGGAACTATGAAAAGATATGTCTGTGTCTCTTCATCTTCTTCTTATGGTGGCACTTCAAATGGCTATATGCTTTTGCGTATTTGACCAAGCATTAGCGTAGCCATAATTTATTACTGGACGAAAACACTTAGATTCTCTTTTTTTAAATCTTCTACGCTTTTCAAACCTTTATTCGCTGAGTACCCAAATGCAACCCAAAGAGCAGTCTGTCAATTTCGCGTTATGCCTATACATAACAAGAGATCGTCACAGTGACATTTAGACCTATGGCGACTAAATGGGCAATATGAGAATTAGATCTGTGATTTTGGGGTATAAATCGAAAATATCGATCCTATGAAAAAAACACTACCAGTAAATTAAACTACTATTTTAAATTTCTGAGCTTGGCGGGACCTCGTTTAATTTCCTCTTAAGTATTTTTCAGTTGACTGTACAATATGTAATGCGATAGTAGCAAAAAGAATTAAATTTAGAAATTATTTTATTCCACTTGGTTTTTATGTTCAGTGAGCACCAGGACTTGGATGTCCTGGTGCTCCTACCAGTAGGACTATTTAGTAAGAGCACGAGGACGCACCCATTGCGACATAGACGTATCGCCAAATGGGCAATATGAGAATTATACCTATCGCCATATATACAAAGTCGTACTTAGTTGAAACGCTCATTTTAAATGACATTTTGGCATAACGCGAAATTTACCGACTACGTTTTAGGTACTCAGCGAGTAACGCCTCTTAATTGTATTAGAAATCTTCATCTCATTTTAAATACTTGAGATGTGGATTTTTTTTTTCTTGGAAGTCCAATCTCAAATTTCCATGACCTCTTGTTAATAACTTCATTTGGTAGTCGTAGTCACGAAGAACAAAATTGTGCACAAATTGCTTGCAATTAGTCCTACTGCCTCTGTCGTAATTGCAACAGGAAAATATGCTAAATTTAGATAAGTCGCCTCACTGTAAACATTGCTACGATAAAGGGCTTATTCTGAGGCACGAGTGATAGGACAACAAAACAATGAAATAAAATGAAAATGAAAAATACTGGTTTATAGTTAACTATGGTTTATATTAACAAGAAACAAGTGGTTCAGTTTTTTCTTTACCAACACAGGTGTCTACGTCTTCCTACAATCCCTAGTACTTTAAGCGGAGCTTGAAAAAGGATCTGATGACGTCGTCAACCTGACGGCCATCATTGTAACATCATAAGGTGTCTGTAATAGTTTTATTTACGATCACCCTCTTTCTCGAGATTTTGCGTTCTGCTTTGGCTTTATTGAAGCATAGGCTTAGGCTTGACTTCACCTCCTGACGGTACGCAACATCGCCCTCTTGTGACGTCCGC
Source organism: Eilema sororculum (assembly GCA_914829495.1). NCBI lineage: Eukaryota > Metazoa > Arthropoda > Insecta > Lepidoptera > Erebidae > Eilema > Eilema sororculum. Next base: position 3,735,093 of record OU618545.1, on the reverse strand, counting down.
AGAGGGTGATGGCCGTCGGGGCGGTAAGAGGATACCGCACCATCTCATTCGAGAGAGAGGTGGGAGAGCGGAGGCTCCAGGTGAGACGGACCATGCTCCTGGAGTGGGAGCGGCGGCTGGCCAATCCCACGGCTGGCAGAAGGACCGTCGAGGCGATCCGTCCTGTCCTCAGAGACTGGATGGACAGATCGCGGGGGTCGGTAACGTTCCGCATGGCGCAGGTCCTTTCGGGGATGGATGCTTCGGAAGCTACCTGTCCCGGGTGGGACGTGAGCCGACCAGTGGGTGCCACCACTGTAGCGGCGATGATGACACGGCGCAGCACACCCTAGAGGAGTGCCCCGCGTGGGCTGGGGAGCGCCGTGCTCTTATCGCCGAAGTGGGGACGGACTTCTCGCTGCCGGCCGTAGTTCTATCTATGGTTGACGGCGGCGATGAGGCGTGGGCAGCGGTTCAGACTTGAGAGGCGATACCACTAACTCCTCCCCCCCTAACCGGGCCGGTCAGTAGACGCGGGGGCCCTTACATAGGCCTCGAGGTTGGAGGCGCACGTCGTGTCGCGTGTGCCTTGCCTAGGCGGGTGGCTGAAGGACTCCTCTTCTGCCGCACCAGAGACATGCCTGCCACCTGCCGCCGATCAGTGGCGGGCGACCCACACGACGATGGCGGAAGATGTTGTTCCCGCCATCGTCGATATGAGGTGACGACAGACACCGTGGTGGTTTGGTGGGTAGTCTGGCCTCCTTCGGAGGCTAGGAGTCCCACACAAAGCCCGACCCTTGCCCCCGTGGGAGGTGAGCGAAGTGCTTAAACGCATTCCACCACGTAAAAAAAAAAAGCTTGACTTCACCTCGCCTGGTGAACAAGCGAGGTGAAGATGAATACAAATAAATAAAATATCTTGTAATTATCATCATCATCCTTTCCTTAATCCCTGTCAGCCTCTTCCAGTCCAACCGCGGCTGAACTTCGAACTACACATTGGCTGTAACGAGGAGATTTTAGAAATCGAGTTTCTACTCGAATCAAACAATTCTGATTTCTAAAAACTCGTGATGATGCTTGAAAACCGTTTTGAAACCGTTTCAATATCGGAACCACATCGCGCCTTACTCTCACCTAGTACAATTACACAAGATTAACCTGACTAGATATAAGGATTACCGCGCGCTTGACGAGGGATTACAAAGACTCCTGTTAACGACACACTAACTTTAAAGTAAGCTAGTTGGCTGTACGTAACGATGTAGTACTTATTATCTTTATTTCTAAGCTTAGATGGAGATTTTTACAGTTTGCCGCTAAGAGGATTTACGAGTTTCCTCGTTAGAATACATTCGCTGTGGAATGAATTTAACTAAGGACCCGATTCTGTAACCCATGTTTTCAAACGCATGATTTCAATTGGTTTAGAAAAATTGGATGAATAAACTTTGGTAACTTGTTTTTCGTGCGGTCATCCCCACGAATATAACCCTCCGCGCCGGTCGGATCTCATATATCGGAATCGATCTTGGGTTTCAAATGGAGGGGTATACGTGGCCAATAAGGCATGATCACCGATCCTAATTAAAATAAATTAGTGTTAAGTTGCATAATTAAACATAACTTTAGTAGAACCGTAGCGAGTCACCGTAGCATTGTATTATTCATGGTAAATGGTTGTATCTGTAATTGTATTTTAGCATTATTATTAGTCTGCACTTGAAGCCTGAAGCACAGGACTACCTAATTTAGGCACAATTTAGATTGCTGGCAGCCCGTGATCCTACAATCAACGCCACTAAAATAAAAGCAGAAGTCAGGGCCGCCTCTGGGCTTGAAGTTAGCACGCAGACCGTTCGCAATTGCTTGCACCAGGCTGGATTACGAGCACGGAGGTCATGGCGAGCTCCGCTCAATTCCCGGCAACGTCAACAACGAAGATTGCAGTGGGCTAGACTTCGGCAAAATGAAGAAGGTGAGGAAGAAAACATTTGGCAAAACTGTCTCTTCGTTGACGAATCCCGAATCTCCACTCATCCAGATAACCGACGTGTCCGTGTCTGGAGAAGACCAGGCGACCGTGAAAGACAAAGAACTGCCACTGGAACAGTTCAGCAAGGCGGAAAATCGGTGTCTTTTTGGGGTGGCATTATGATTGGAGCTAGAACGCCTTTGATCCCGTATCGAGGCTTCATGACAGCAGACATGTACAAAGCAGTTGCTATTGATGATATCGTCAAACCATTCCGAGTAAACCATGGGCACCAATTTGTACTGGTCGATGATAATGCGCCCGCACATCGAGCTCAACGAGTCAATGCTGCTCTTCAAGAATACGATATCACACGATTAGACTGGCCTGCCGGCTCGCCCGACTTAAACCCAATAGAGCACGCGTGGGATGCTCTTAAGCGAGCTGTATGGAACCGTGAGCCGCATCCCCAGACAGTTCCAGAGCTCAGGGAAACCGCTATTGAAGAATGGGATAGGTTACCCCAGGAAATGCTAGATAACATGATCCTCAGCATGCCCAGGAGGATCTCCGCATGTGTTCGAGCCAGGGGAGGAGTTATTTAATATTGAATTTACACCTTTTAATAATAAATTGTAGTTTAAGTTTAATTAAACAGTCTTTTTCTTTCTATGAAATTTCTATCACAATTGCATTATGATTAATGGCTCAATTTTATAAAATAAATAATAAAAAATAGTTTTATATTTTAATTTCAAACAGGGTATTCCTATTTAAAGAAAGCATACAATTCTTGATAAAGTTAAATTTAAAGAATTCTAGGAGCTTATGCCATTGATCGCAAACTTTTTTTGATGTATATGTAAGACACTTAGCCGCACAAATAAATCTATATATATAAAAATCAATGCCACTTTTCGTTGTAATGTTATAACTCAACAACGCCTTTACCGATTTGGCTAATTTTGGTCTTGAATTATTCATGGAAGTCCAGGGAAGGTTTTTACGGCAAGAAAAATTCGAATAATTGCCGGAAACCGACATCCACGCGGGCGGAGCCGCGGGCAAAAGCTAGTTTATATATTATGTAGTATTAAGATAAATACTCATGCACAATGTAACAACGCGCGATAGATTAAGAAACCATGTAAAATAACTTTACAACGATTATTAAATAAATTTGATTTGATTTGATTTAATACAATTAATACTGACCTTGCTATATAGTAATGCTAAATCTGGCAATGTTTGAACCATCTCGACAACCTATTCGACAACCTTCTTATCTAACTTTTGAACTCTCGCGTTCCATAATATATAATAGTTATAGCGGGCATTAACGCGATCATATTATAGGTACATTACAAATGGATAATAGAATTTTTTATAGCATTTATTATGCTAACTTTTTAAGTTCGAAGTACATCGGGAAAGCATCATTAGCTCAGTTTGAAGAGTATTCTTGCTGTAAGGGAAAGGTCGTGAGTTCAAGTCCGACTTGAGCGCTTCTTTTTTCCGATGTATTTCGAACATTACATACTTTTGACTATTACAATTCTGTGCTTTTGATTTGTCTGACCGTCACGTGCACCACAGAGCTAGTTAACCTGTGACCATGGCTGGTGTAACCTCGGCCTCGATTCTGTTAAAGTCAAACCACAATGGTGCCACTACCACTGCAAAAACCAGCATTAAATAATAGACTTTAAAGCGATGCTTCTAAAGTTCATAATTAAATGACTTTTTGCAGAGTAATTGAAAAAGTGTAATGAAATTGTTTTCATTTCATTTTGAACTTTAGGCGTATATAAATAAAGTCTAAAATGTAATGTTATTTTTTGCAGTGACTGCGGCACCATTGTGGTTTAACTTTAGTAGAATCGAGGGCCTGGTCGAAACGTCAGGCAAAAAACAAAGGTATGTAATGTACCTAGAAAGCCTCCGTGGTGGTAGTGAACGCGACTGCCACGCAGGAGGTGCGGGTTCGATTCCCGCTCAGTGCATATATTTGTATGCACGAATATGGCTATTTGCATTGGTCTGGGTGTTTCTGTGTATAATATGTATGTATTTACAAAAAAAATATGTATATAAGTATGTTTATCCGCATTCTAGATTCCATAACACATACTCCTCATTAAGCTTACCATGGGTCTAGATAGCGTTGTGTAGAATGTTGTGGAATATTTATTTATTATTATTCCTTTAAAAAAAAAGAAAAAGAAATGTCAGGCAAAATACAAAGGTATGTAATGTACCTATAATATGATCGCTTTAATTCCCGCTATCACTATTGTAAACCTTCTTACCACTTAGCAAGAGTCCTTTTTGACAGCTACAAGCATCTATTATAGTTTTTTTTTCTGGCTTCTTGCTGCGCATTCAGCCAATGTCAAGTATATGATATTATAACTTTAGTTAAAATGATTGATGACGATGATGATAATGGGTTAATGATGTTGATGACGATGAATGAGATGATTGCTGCCTCAGTAAAGTTGTGGGGACTTTACTAAAAGCTCCCTGGGGAGATTTGGATTGAACACGTAGAGCCACAATTCGCTGTAATATGCCACTTTCCTACACGCGTGTGAGTTGTCCAAGACGTTATGTCTAAATCCACCATTTTTATACATAAAAACTCGAATTCACACCAATTTCGGAAAATAAAATAATACCGCGAAACGTCTTCTACGTTTTCCCGCCAAAACTCATTATATTTTGATACAGTTTGATATTACTTGATTCATACGTGAGATTGTTAACTTACTACCATATCAACTTAGCACAAATAGATTCAAGTAAATACAGTCCCTATCATGATTATATACCTTCCTTTCATCGTTTCCAATACCGAATAAAGATCTTGGACCTTTTGAAGAATATTCTAGATGCTTTAGGTCAAAATTTGTTTACTGAGCCGGACAGAATTATGTTGACCAAGAGGCGTTACGAAAGTTGGATAATATAACTGAATACCTGTCTAGTTTTATCAAAGGCCTTATTAGGTAGTCAAATTATGAATGGACGTTCTAGTTTTCCCGCGCAAAGGGATTCCATAGCAATTCAGTGCGAGAGTGCTGCCTGCATCTGCTTCTATTAAAGGGGACCAAGTTTTTTTGTACATTAAGTTTGGCATCGATATATTAAGTTTAATTATTAGAACCTTATTTATGTATAAATTCTAGAGAGTAGATAAGTTTTAAAGTTTTCAAGGTATTATAAAACATTGCGTTCTATTGGCTTATTGGATGATTCGCACGAATTGAACTCGCACGAAACGTGCGAATCGACTCCTTCAAAAATATATTATTTTTCCGTAGAATAAATTAAATAAATTTCGTGCATGTAATAGAAGTTTCTTGTACTTGATTGTGGAATCCATACTAATATTATAAATGCGAAAGTAACTCTGTCTGTCTGTATGTTACGCTTTCACGCTTAAACCACTGAACCGATTTTGATGAAATTTGGTATAGGGGTAGATTAGTAATAATAAATAAATTTATTGACAAATAGAAATACATTTACATGAGTGAAAAAATCCCTGCCTCCCGAGCTAGTTTTGGAAAAAACTGTATTACGGGAGTCAGTGTTTTCCCTTAATCGATTGGTAAGTAATAATGTCAACAAGTATATTATGATGAAAGATACATGCAGAAAAGATTTGAGGAAAGATACATGCAGAAAAGATTTTTTTCTTTTTAACAATTTTTAGAACTAGTAGGTATTAAAAAAAGATTACTGAATAGTTTGTTGTAAACAACACGTCAACAGAAATGCTAACAATCGGGTACTAATGCGCATGTGTGTGTGTTGTAATGCCATCACGTGCAACTAGATTTAAATTTGATCTGCTTTTATTAGATTTTCGGTAGTCTCGTAGTCGAAAATCTTCAACCACGCAAGTAAGGTGTTTTTAAAATGGTTACTGTTTTGCGTGTTAATTTTTTTGTGGGTTTTTAATAAAACATTGTATATTCGCGGGGCTGACACATCAAAATGCCTCTGAGCAAAGGTGGTTCGCACTCGTGGCACCGGACAACGTAGAACTCTCTTGGATGTATTGAGTACGGTTAGGACTGGAAATTTATGGTATCTTTTCAACATTTCGTAGATATACATCTTTCTAACCGAAAGCACTTCAGCCCTTTCATATACCATGGTTGTTGGATGTCTAATAGGTAAAGACATAAGGACTTTTAGTACTGCACGTTGGGCCCTCTCCGCACTGATCAGAATTGTTTTCTCGGCTCCCCCCCAGGCACATATGCAGTATCTAATCAAACACTCACACAGTGCCCTATAGGTTTGGATAAGAAGATGTTGGTTTGCTATCATGCGTAAGTTTTTAAATATGTACATAATTTTTCTTATCCTTCCCACCAGCGTATGTACTTGGATTTCCCACGTAAGATTCTCGTCCAATATAACACCTAGGTATTTAATTTCAGTTACACGGTGAAGGGACGTGCACCTGCAGTCCGACCGATCACTCCCACGGTTGCACGGGTGTGTGTGGATTCGTAGGATCCTACCTGCCTCAGCATTGGTCCTGTCCAATATACTGAAACAGATATATTTGGTTTTGACAGTATTAAGCGACAGAAGACTAGTCTCCAACCACCCCGTCACGATCGCCAAGCCCATCTCAGCCAGGTCAAACACGTGGTCCCAGGTGTCACCATGGAACAACAGGACCGTATCATCAGCGTACATGAAGATATCAAGACCGGGCATGACCACACTACATAGGTCGTTAATATAGATTAGAAACAGTGTGGCTGCAAGGGTGCTGCCCTGCGGGACGCCGTAGCAGCTGTTTGCATTGTCACTATACTGCTTCCCGATCCGTACTTTTTGTGATCTTCCAGATAAATAGCTCTTGAACCACTCCAGCGCCAAACCCCTAATACCAACGTTCTCAAGCCTCGTTAGTAGAATAGGGATGGAAACCGTGTCAAATGCTTTTTGTAGGTCTAGAAAGACACCTAGACACCTTTCTCCCCTGTCCAAGTACGACGTTAGAGCTGTCGTGAGTGACAGAACAGCATCTTCGGTCGATTTGCCTGTTCTGAAGCCATATTGGTTAGGATACAGTAGGTTGTTTGACTCAAGGAAGCCCATCGTCCTTTTATTTATGACCTTCTCAAGAATTTTAGATAATGCTGACAGCAATGAGATGGGCCTGTAATTGGTTGGCTTATCCTTTTCACCAGACTTAAAGATGGGGCAAACCAGTGCTGTTTTAAAGGAATCCGGAAATACACCCGTTTCAATACTGAGGTTGCATAAATATGCAATGGGTACAGCTAGTGATTGAATATTCTGTTTGAGAATACTGGTAGGTATATTGTCCCATCCTGGTGCACTGCATAATTTCAGTCCCAGTATCACGCCCCTCACCTCGATAGGGTCTGTAGGTGTAAGTGATATGGAATGTAATGGCGAGCTAGATGACCTCGTCAAGGCGGCCAAATCACCCTCGCAGGTTTCCATCTGTTCAAGTATGCGTTCAGCTAGAATACCACCTATAGATGTAAAATAGCGGTTGACCATATTCATAGACTCTTTTCGTGATTCACCAGGTATAAGAAGCTCTTCTGCGTCATTCTTATTGTGCTTCATGTCGCACACCTCTCTAATTATCTTCCATGTCTCTTTCATATTTCCTTGACTGTCATTTAATTTTTGTTTATAATAAGTAATTTTAAGGTTTTTAATTATTTTATTGCAAGTGTTTCTATAGTTAGTATATTCTTGTTTTAGTATGATGTCATTTGGAGATTTAGTAACTTTTTTGTGTAGTTTGTCTCGTTTTCTTATACATTTGATAACTTGATGCGTAATCCATGGTTTTAAAGGCCGATAACGTTTCGAAATGTTTTTAACCTTCGTGTTGCTACTTAACACCGAAGACAGCTTGCCTGAGAGCATTTCTGCGGCGACGTTAGGATCACTCGTGCTATACAGACAGCTCCAATCTTCTTGACTTAATATTTCATGTATCGCCTCAAAGTTAACTGTTACTTTTTGATGGGTTAACTGTTTCTTTTTGATCTTGGTGTTATCAATACAGAGTAATATTGGAGAATGATCATTTAACGTTTGTTCAAAAACAATGGTCCTCCATCGTTTGCAGCTTTTCACGATAAAATGATCAAGACAGCTATTCTCTCGAGTGAGCCTAGTGATCCCTTGTCTAAGCCCGTATGCAGCCAGAACATTAAGATAGTGGTGAGGTAATTTTGCAACATTTTCAGGCATAGTATTTATATTTATGTCACCTGTCAAGATTACATTCGGACTCGTAATGTTGCCTAAAACCTGTTCCAGTGACTCTACATAAGTGTTCGTGTTTTTAAAGCATGGAGGGCGATACGAGCATATGATAGTGTATTCGGTACCTATAGTTATTAATAGGCAGTTACCCTCTAAGAATTGGGGTTCACTAGCGGCAGCATCTAGTTCTATGTGAGCATAAACAACAACACCATCATTTTGGTTGAGTGTATTTCGGGTCCAGTACATATTATAGCTGTCGATGCTCGGTGGAATACGATTCCCATCAGTCCAGCACTCCGTCAACACGATTATGTCAATATGTGTATTTAAAGCAGAGACGAAAGCCATCATTTTGTCAGTATTACAGTTTACACTTCTAATGTTTAGAGTCATTATGGTTAAGCAGTCATTGTTGCGTGAAACGTGGCCGAGAACCTGAGGACAGCGCTCAGTGTCACTTAAAGAAAAACATTCGACATTCCCTGAGTTCTCAATCTCGTTTGTAATATATTCATTATGGCTATCGAATTTTGTTTACAAGGTAAAAGTATAGAATACTGGTCGTAGGGAGCTGAGAATTAATGGGATAGTCATCCCCAGAACGAAGACGATATAATATTAACAACATTTTTAAACAACCAGTACCTAACAAGGAAGCTTGTGGACGCATTATGTGGCTTAGCCGCATCATATAGGTATTGGCACTGAAAAGGTAGGAAGAGGTTGTGACGATACAATATGCAGTACACGAGGGCAGCACTGTAATAATAATGTATGTGATGGGTCCAAGTGTGTGAAATGTTTATTTTGTAGGACAAATGTGAGTTTATTTGATTAGTTTGTGCATAGGTACGAGTTTGTTGCAGAATGTTAGCATAGCGTTTGGTAAATTTTCTATAGTAGAACAGCGATGAACAGTTTATATTGTTCCCATCCAGATAGGGCACTACGTAGGTTTTTATTCCATTGACAATATAATTAATCATAAAAATCGACACAACATTATAACAAAAAATAAAAAAAGTAAATTAAAATTTGAAGACATGCATAACAATAGGTTTCAAGTTTCGTTGGTATCAGTCATATGTTTTCTTTGAGTTTGTCTAGGTCAGACTCATCATTTATTCTTCTAGCGGCTTCGCCTTCTTTCTTTCGTATGTATATATTTCCGTGTGAAGACCAACAATAGGCGTAATTGTTCAGTTTAGCGAAATCTCGCGCTTGGGAATATATATTTTTTGCTTTCGAGGTAAGGCAATCGGCTATATAAATAGGTGAATTCCCGTCAATTTGAATATGCGATGTATTTAGTTTATTGTGTTTATTGTTTCTATTGAAGATTCTGACACCACTCATTAGCTTTTCCTTTGTTATCATACTATTAAAGTCAACTATTATTGAGCTTCTTCCCTCCGGCTTTCTGTTTGGCAGTCGATAGATATCCTTTAAGTCTGGTATCTCAATATTGGTCTTTGTGACAGTACCTATACTTTTGATAATTCCTACCATGTCCTCTTTTGTTTCCCCAGAATTTTTTGGGAGGTTACGAATTTCTATACTTGTATTCTTCATAGATTTCTGTAGGTATTCCAATTTGGTCTCTAGGGTTTTTATGTATAGGTTAGTCTTTTTTTTTTTAATTTATTTAAGAGATCGTCGTATTTGTCACTAATGAATTGGACGTCAGCGCGCAGACTTGTGTTGAGGTCTTTTAACTCATCTATGTTTTTTTGTAAAGTAAGATATTTATCATTCTGCTCCTGTCTGAAGTCCATAAACATTGTTGCGATATCCTCTCTAAGTGACACAAATTCCTCGGCGTAGTCCACATCATGCTTGCGCTTATTGCGAAAAGATGTTCCGTCCGTGGACGTCATTTTTGAGGAACTAGTTAGACCTGATACAGAGGTATTACGTTGCACAGTTTCGCTACTTAAAGTGTCTTTAGATGATGTACGTTTAAGTGGCATCTCGTTTTCTTTTAAGTATTTAAGAAAGTATACTTAGACTTGACACTTTCAGTTGCGTTAACGTCAAAACAAAAATGACTCACCCCGCTTGCATACGCTGAGTAGTATGTACCTATTATCGTCACAAACGTCGTCATTCACAATCACAACAAAGTCCGCCCTCACGTTTCTTCCGTATCTTCCGATCACTGTCGAGTTCACACGAAGTCCAGCCGAGTTACGTCAGTCGCTGTGTAGCTGCGTCTCCGTCGCTTGTCACAACATGTGTGTGGGTAGATTTTGAAAAAGTTTCGGCGGACGAAGATTATGACGAAAATTAAAACGAAGATACCATCCGATCAATTTAATGGATTGAATTACTGTTCACTGCGATAGATAGCTTATGTCACAGGCCACAGAAAGATATATATATACAGTGCAGTTGCATAACTTATCATCACTTTTAGAATTTATAAACAAAGGAGCTGCGAAATACGTGTTGACACCTTAGAGGGGCGCGGGGGGGAGGGAGGGAGGATTAGATCATGAGAAAAGACATAGGCTATGTTTGGTCACGATAACCGACATCCACGCGCGCGTAGCCGCGGGCAACAGCAAGGTTGTATATAAATGGTTTACTTGTTTATCTATCTGTATCTTTAGTATTGTATTTAATAAGAAAACCATGTACGTTCATGTGAAAATTTGTTCTATAATATAACTACGTGACGCTTCTGGGAATTTGTTGTTCAAACCCTTCACCTCTGATAAATAATTCATAATTTTAACAAAACATCCAACACGTTACAATACCCTTAATATATTATTACGAATACTGAATGTTAAAATGATATTATTTGTACAGAAATTTTGGAAATTTGAGGAAGTTTTAGAAGTAACTAATTAATATCACGTTCAAGACTTCGAAACGAGAAAAGGTTAATTAATTCGACTTCGAAATGGAAATGTGTTCCAAATGGATGCCTTCTACAAATTATTTATTTGACTTTGTTTTGTTTTTGGATATGATGAAACTTCTTTGTTGTACACGACAGATGTGGAGGTAAGTACATCAGTTTTTGAATGTCTATCAGTTTTAGTAGCATTATTTCACAAAGGCACATGAATCTTAACAAAATAACTCAGACAACTCTTTATTGTACACGAACATCATATTACAAGAGATAATAGTAAGGGAGTAAAAGTTACGTGACTCGCCGCTATGAGGTAAAACAATATAAATTCATCTCTATATCTACCGTATCTGGTCAATCAACTTCAAAATCCTAGTAGAACTAGGTAGAATAAATTATATTATTAAATCATTGGTTCTTTGGTTCCAAAAGTTCGTAAGACAATTGGTGGATGGCTCCACCATCGCTCTTAAAGACGGATATAAAGAGAAGGAAAATTTGAAGTGATTCAGGAGCATTTCGTTTTCCCGATGTTCACACTTTTTAAAATCTAAATTGATACAATTTCGGTTGCGTGAAAAGTGAAAAGGCATCTAATGAGGCCGTCAAGCTGAATGCCACCACTGTTAACATGGTAAATGTTCACAATGGTGACCCTCTTGCCGAGACTTTGCCTTTAGCTTAACATCAGGCGAGGTGAAGTCAAATTTACGTGTCCGGTATGAAAAAAAAAAGAGTCACACATAAACAATGGTTGTATAGGTAGACAATGTAGATTGTCTCAGCTCAAACTTAAGAATAAGGAATTCATATAAATCTTGGTATAGACAGGTTAACGACAGTCGACCTCGTACCGAGTTCAGTCGCACAGAGAATTGTTGTGTCAACCGAGGGTTCCAATATTTTAGAAGCAGCCAATCCAAATTAAATTAACTGCTATTTTTACCGCCTTCTTGTATACAAAACCCTGTAGGGCCAGGTCACACTTCGAAGATCTTATTGGGTCCTTATACACTTCAGTCAATTGTGTAAAAGTATTAATTTTTATTTTATACTTTTTGAATTGATCTACTAGTCAAGCTCTTTCATTTGATACCCATGTTGAGGGTGTTAAGAAGAAATATGTATTCCGATATGTTGTGGCGGCGGCCATCTTGGACCGTTTTTTGCCTTTCAAACAAAAAAAAAACTGGATCCAAATCGGTTCATCCGTTTGGGTGCTACGATGCCACAGAGAGACACACACAGAAACGTCAAACTTATAACACCCCGTCGTTTTTGCGTCGGGGGTTAACAAATAAACGCTTAGACAAATCTGTTTCTTCACATAACTTCTATAGTTCCCGCAGTGGTTAGTTAATGAAATTTTTTTGCATAAAATCATCGAAATGTTATGTACTTCGTGTAGACATCGCGATAAAATCCATTAAAAAGTAATTTTATTTCAGTGACATTGGTTTGTTTACTTATGCAATCGCAGCCATCTTGAAAATGGAGCAATGACGTAAACGTAGCTAGGAATTTCGCAATGTCCGATGCTACGCTGGATCTCACTGGGAACGAAAGCACATTAAATTTAAAAGTAACTATTGATAGATACGTACATATGTGTCTTTTTTAAGTTGGATTTTATTTTCTGTTTTGACGTCGATTTATTTTATTAACAATTATTCTTCTAAAGTTTAAGCTCATTCTTTGCATTGTTTGGTTTGGTAAATTTTACGAGAGCGACTACTATCTTCCTTACTCTTAACAATCATCTGGCAGTCGGTTTGTAGGTACTGTAGCTTGCAGGTGATGTCAGCTTGCTTTCTCGATGGAGACGTCAGATCCTCCACTTAGGGAGAAGATATTAGTAGGAGTTATTACACTTTGATGGCACCTCGTCAGATTAAAACCTCTTAATTCCAAGTTTACCGCCTTGACATTGTTGAGGAACGAGGTGTGATGTTCTTCCAACATAAAGGGAGGATCCTCCGACCAGGCAAGGTGATCACATGTATAGTACCAACTCGAGAACTTCGCTTTCGTGATGCAGGATTCGTAATGACGTAGTAGTTCATATTGCTTTCGCTAGATGGCGCTGGGTACATCTGGTATCGCCACAAAATGAAGCATCACATTATGTACCTTTACGACTGCTACATCAATGTTGCCAGTTTCTTTTTACGGCTTAATAAGAAGCAGCTGACGGATTATACCTTTATTAAATGTGATGGGATTCTGTTTAATTATCTTTTAATAGCTTACATGGTTCCACCCGCATGTTGTGTCAATCTAATTCAACCTTCTTGCTTTGAAATACTTTGATTCAATTAGCAACTGGGTACAGAAGCACATCGAGGCATATACCTTTCTGTTATCATCATCATCACAGCGTTGTGTTTCGATTGCATCCGAGATCTTTATCTCAGAATTCGAGTTCCGCTAACGGTAATTCCTCATCCACTTCGTAAGGTCTTAGATATACCTAGCAGTGACCTTCTATGTCATCTTCTATGTCAAGCCTGCACTTCTTAGGTCTATCCCTTTACAGGAATCCGTTACCCATGTAGCTCGGTGGTTATCATAAAATGTGGCCTTACTGATGAAGGTAACTCACCTAAATTTATCCATATCTATATGTATACTTATATTATAAATGCGAAAGTACCTAACTCTTGTGACTGTACAGCGCCTAGCCAAAGTTGAGTAAACTTAATTTTTCTTATATTCGACATGAAACTATGCCGAATATATATGCCAGCCCCCGCCGTATGGCGGGAGATATTAGTGCCCCTCCGGCCGCACTGATATTGTGAAATTCGTCCAGAGACAGTAATTCCTCCACTGGCTTTAGCCTTTCAATAAATTAGCAATTTACCGCGAGTAAAAGGAAATTCTATTCAAATGATTAAATACGTTGATAACAGTTACTTGTCTCACATTCATTCAATCGCACTTTTGAGCTAGGTTTACATTATACCGCAGTTCCGACACATAGACCCCCGAGAGGCTCAAGTCCCCAATCTCCCGTGTGCCATAACCGGTGTTCCGTCAATCTGAACTTTAAGTCAGCTCTTGCTTGCTGCACTCATCTGGGACTTTAACCACAGCCCTTCCAGGTATGACAGGGCGGGTGTAATAGAATTTATACTACGGCTGAATACGGCCTCAGTGCGATAAGTTGCTCCTAACCCATCCATACGATGTTCATCAACCTTTCGTCCTCGCGTAGCGCCGCCTCGCTAAAAGATTACAGGCCTCCAAGAGCGTCGTTGGCCGAAGGCACACACAAAGGATAACCTCCAGCCTCCGCTAAAGCATATTCGCACATGGTCCTGGTCTGAGAGCCATGACTCGTTACGTGGGACACTAATACGCATCGAGTTCAGGGTACCGCGTAACATATATCAACGTATCCGCGACTAAACAGATAATATGGACAATACTAACTGTGTACTTTAATACTCTAACCGTCAAGTTACTCAACTAAGGGTAGCAATATACATAAACATATAAACACAATAATCACCATGCAACTATAACTAATAAAGATTGTATGAAAGAAACTCACCACGTCTGCAGAGATTCACTGTTACACTTGTCAGTGTCACACCTTTAACTTACTCAAATACTCCCCGCTTGACTCTTGACGTCTCCGCTGGCTCGTCCCAACCGCTCTCTTCCCCGGTCCGAAGTCAAATGCCCCGAGTCCCTCAACTCGTCAGACCTCGTAGACATTACCAGCCCTTATTCCCAACAAAGGACTTCGTACTTTCTCTCTCATAACAATAATATTTCGATAGGTCTGAACCGTAGGCCATTAGTCTTAACACTTTTACGACAAACACGTGTAGGATCTCCATTATTTCTCTATGGGGTCCGCCTAAGTATTACGCAACAATGTCCCTTTGCCTGGGAACTTAGATGCAACAACTCGCTTCTATTGTTTTCGAAAGTTTAAAATAAAACAATTTATGCCAGATGTGCGAATGGTGAATTATATGTAAGCGACCGTTTATAAATAGCAAATGACCAATGTACAGACTGATGTAAATATTAGTTTACTAATTTATTTATTTTTATCCTTGCGCGACTGGTGTACTATCACATATTCCCCCCTGAAATTCAGACTCGAAGATATTGGTGATAGCATCGAGTATGAGATTTCACTCATACCCCAGAATCAGGTATAGTACACTCAGACACATCTCAAATAAACTTCAGCAACCAATCACTCAGTTACACAAGGAACGAGCCGAGTGGGAATCGAACCCACAATCCACGATACTCGAAGATATTGGTGATCTCATACCCTAGAATCAGGTATAGTACACCCAGACACATCTCAAATAAACCTCAGCAACCAATCACTCAGTTACACAAAGAAACGAGCCGAGTGGGAATCGAACCCACAATCCATGATACTTGAAGTTATTGGTGATCTCATACCCTAGAATCAGGTATAGTACACCCAGACACATCTCAAATTAACTTCAACAACCACTCAATCACACAAAGAAATTGTACCGAGTGGGAATCGAACCCACAATCCACGATTCAGCAATCACACGTTCAACCAGAGTTCAATAAATTATTATAACATCGCGCATCGGCCAGATTATTGTTATAATTATTCTAGTAATAATTACATTCGCATCGTATTTGATGTTTCAAGCTGCCACGTCACTGGTCATCATAATACCATAGTAACTAATAAGATTTACTAATAAGAATCTTATTTGACACTTCAACCCGCCGCGTCACAAGTCACCATAATATTTGTCTTAGTAACAAATAAGAATTTGTAGTCAGAATTGAAATTCCAACAGGTATAATTTGTCAGAACTTGGTATTCATTCACTCATACCTAAATAACATATTTGTGCAATTTAAACCACTGAGGTAACCAGCGTTTCCACTTAATCTCTCATATTATTATTATACTTTTGTTTTCCCACCAATGGCCGATTTCTTTTCTTTTGAATTTAAAACGCAATGGCCAGTTTTAGCAAACGTAAAGTTTAATAGCTTAATCTCGGGTTCTAAAGATATAGTGTGAGTGTTCTAATACCCCAACTAGCAAAAATATGTCGTGTAGTAGTCGCGGCAACGTAAATTATTCAGCATTTTGGCTCCTAATAGAAGTCGTATAAACGTAATGAAAACGTTTATACAACGCGATTTGGGCCCATTTTATTCAGCAATTCAGTCACATAGACATCGTATAAAGGTAACGGAGTGACTGTTACAAGCTTAAGTTGCGCTATAACTGTAACTTATATGACTTTTATGTTACGTTTGTTTGTTAAATTAAGCAAGTGCGTCTTGTTGTGTTTTAAAAATTATAAAAAATTATAAGTACAATTTATTTAGCAGACATGTTAATTTGTAGGTTGCACCAAATGTAGGTTCGTAAACTCACGCATAGGTTTGCAAAGTATTGCGAAGGTAAGTTTTCTGATGAAATATACTAGGTTTTATCATAAATATTTAACGCCCCCCTTCAATTCTTAGTAATATGAATATAATAACAAATATTTTTTATATCAATATTCATTTACAGGTGGTATAATAGCTTCTTATACAGCAAATTAGCAGTATAAGCGCCATGATACCACGCTGATTATATTTTAGGGTTCCTTAGACCTTCCTCAAAAGTTTTCTAAAAAAGATCTTTTGTTTATTTATTTATTCAATCAACCACTTACTGTACACAAGAAAATTAAGACAAGTGATAATTGAGCAGTACAAGCAATCATACGACACTTGGCACTAGGCTTGTAATAGTCGTATGAATGCAACTTATACAACATAATAGCAGTATAAAAGCAACGATGTAGCTTTTATTCGACTGTGTCACAAGAAAGCTATATAATGTGCTTTTACTCGACGAAATAGTGACATAAGCGTCGTATACTAGCGACTTATACAGCAAATCTTATACGACACTTTAGTCATATAAGTATGCAGAGTAAACGTTTACTCAGCATCATTATGTGACCGAAATGCTGAATAACTAAAATGCTATATAAGATGCTTTTATACGACACGTGCTGAATAATTCACACTTACTCGACTTTTATATCACCGAATAGCTGAATAAACTCAACCTTATATGACTAATTTGCTTGTTGGGACGTTATTCCAATAAATTTAGACTTTAAACTATTATTCCTCTTACTTCACTTATCCTTAAAGTTGGGTGGATTCTTTTTTTTTTCCAACTTTAGGTACACAGGCAAGCGACATTAAGTAACAAAAAGATACCAACTTAACATCTTTTCACTCTTAGGATCCCTCTTCTGCCGACTTTTTTCCGATTGTCTACTCACTGAGAGATTACTTAAGATATGTAAACCATTAGAGGATGGCAGCAAATTAGGATGTATCAGATTTCAAATTCATTGTTTGTGATACTCCTTATCCATACTAATATTATAAATGCGAAAGTAACTCTGTCTGTCTGTCTGTCTGTCTGTCTGTCTGTCTGTCTGTCTGTATGTTACGCTTTCACGCCGAAACCACTGAACCGATTTTGATGAAATTTGGTATAGGGATAGACTAGACCTTGAGAAAGGACATAGGCTATGTTTGGTCACTGGTCACGATAACCGACATCCACGCGGGCGGAGCCGCGGGCAAAAGCTAGTAATTTATAAAGTGATTCCCCCCTAATAATCAGATGCTGACATAGGTCATACATACTCAAGTTTCCTAGTCATAAGGTTGTTTATGATTTAATTAGAACTTCCTCCAACCACCCAAATAGTCAGTAGTATTTCAATTTCACATACACACTAATTGATACCTATTCATCTAAGATCATAAACGTTTTGTGAATTGATTACAAATTTTGAATTTAACTCAACTATGACTGAATTCCACTATCAGAAAATCTTGTACAACCACATATTTAATAATAGTCACTACCCAAAGGATATGACGCTTATCTAAATAAGCGATAATTCCCTTCTTAGCTATAATAACGGCGGGCGAGAATAAACCTGTCCACATATCGAGAGTTGACGACGGCGTTGTTAGTAACGTTGAAACGATACCAAACTAGTAAACGTCTGGTTTAGTTTGAATGATAACTTTTTCAAATTCGAATACATCGGTAAAAAAAATGAAATTCTGAAGTGGAACTCGAACCCACGACCTTTATAAGCAAGAAGAAATGCTCTAGGTTATTAAGCACTACAAGGTAGTATATATAGTTATGTTCTCGCGTTCTCTTAAGGTTTTATAAAAAGTGTAAATACCTCAACATATCTGATTTACGTGCTTTTACCAGATATCGGGTGACTTGGTCACCGACTAGTTGGCTCCAGTGTGAAGTTTCCCGTGGTCGCGATGCTCGGCTACCCCGTTGCTCCGCAAGCCGAAACCAACTGCGCTATCTTGATACTGCGCAACGCTGGATTTTCATATTCACGAAGCGATGAGTCTTCCAACAGCCCTCGACGTCACGCCAGCAAACTCGAAGTCCGGTATCACTGGAATGTTATAGCACACGAGCAGAGAATCTGTTGCAAGAGAATCCAGTCATCGAACCACCATTTCGTTAATCCATGCGTTTATACTGCATTTTCAGCCCATTAAGTTTTAATAACTGATGTTAGTAACAGCTAACCTCCATAGTTTTAATAATGGCCAATAGTACTTTAACATGATTTTATTGTTATTATTGGGTTTCGAACCAACAATACCGGCCAGATGGTGAGACAATGCCTAGACCCTTTTTTTATGGGATCTTTTGTTAACATCTTTTTAACATCTTTTGTCTCCATTCAGCTTTAAACTACCATCTACAATCATCTAGAATGATTTCTTATCTATTTTAAATGTTTTATATGCTCACGCCAGTTTATAGCAGAATGGATAGGCAAAAATGAATCTGTATTTTCCTTGTAAGTTAGAGGTAAGCCTCTCTCGAACTTTATCTTTGGTCTTGTCTCCGTATTGCAAGCCAAAATCTATCAGAAAATCGAACAACTCAATTTGCGATATGGGCATCGAACCCTCGAATAGCTGGGTCACTGCTGTGCCGACAGGAATAACTTTTTGTTTACAATACCTGAATATTTTGCCGTATTCTGAAATTTCAGGATTCGAACCCGCTATTAGTCTTGTTCTAGGACAGGTATTAAAATGAGCTGTGTCGCTAAAATTGTGTCATAAGCATACAATACTATAAATCAATAAAAAAATCTTCAATTCAAAATGATCTACTATAATAGTAAATCCAAAAACCATGAGGTCATAATGTATTGTGCAATACAGACAACGTCAATCTGGGTCTCGAACCCAGTACTTTATTATAATTGTTATAATAATATACTCTATAACACAGAATATTAATTTACCTCAAGTAAAATAAGAAAGAACCTTAAAATACACCATTCCAAACACTTTAGGCTTAGGATCGAACCCAAGCAACTCATGCAAATATGCCATTTTATGCGATGTCATTATGACTCTAAGGTCATTGCCGAAACACCTTAAATATTTAGTTGACCTCCTTATATCATTTGATATTATTACACTCACGCCAGCAACTTAATTACAACCAATTACATGTGGTCATCATCCTCAAAGCCATTTTCTAATCGCGTCCAAAGTATGTAAGTACTTTAAGAGCACAGTGTCTACATGTTACTTCGGGTGAGCCGTTAACGGCTTTTCCGAGAGCAACTGCCGTCTGACCTTCCAGCCCCTTAAGCAGCTATTACCATGTGGTATTGTAGATTAACCGTACGTAACGTAACGTTAGCACGTGGATTTAAAATATATATATTTGACTATACATATATATTTAAAACACAAAGTATTATATCATAACAGCCAAATTTGGCCTTTGTTTGAATATAGACTCCATTACAGGATGTCTTGGTAGTGCAACATTGTCCGTTTACACTACGGACCGTTATGAGATCGACCACGTTGTGTTTTTTTTAAATCATTCTACGTTGTGTTATGTGTAGTAACCCATTTTAGTTCAACCTCGTTGCAATGAACTGAATCAATGCATTTTCTGACGAGGATCCTGGTCCACAGGCACCATTTGTGACTGTACAGCGCCTAGCCAAAGTTGAGTAAACTTAATTTTTCTTATATTCGACATGAAACTATGCCGAATATATATGCCAGCCCCCGCCGTATGGCGGGAGATATTAGTACCCCTCCGGCCGCACTGATATTGTGAAATTCGTCCAGAGACAGTAATTCCTCCACTGGCTTTAGCCTTTCAATAAATTAGCAATTTACCGCGAGTAAAAGGAAATTCTATTCAAATGATTAAATACGTTGATAACAGTTACTTGTCTCACATTCATTCAATCGCACTTTTGAGCTAGGTTTACATTATACCGCACTTCCGACACATAGACCCCCGAGAGGCTCAAGTCCCCAATCTCCCGTGTGCCATAACCGGTGTTCCGTCAATCTGAACTTTAAGTCAGCTCTTGCTTGCTGCACTCATCTGGGACTTTAACCACAGCCCTTCCAGGTATGACAGGGCGGGTGTAATAGAATTTATACTACGGCTGAATACGGCCTCAGTGCGATAAGTTGCTCCTAACCCATCCATACGATGTTCATCAACCTTTCGTCCTCGCGTAGCGCCGCCTCGCTAAAAGATTACAGGCCTCCAAGAGCGTCGTTGGCCGAAGGCACACACAAAGGATAACCTCCAGCCTCCGCTAAAGCATATTCGCACATGGTCCTGGTCTGAGAGCCATGACTCGTTACGTGGGACACTAATACGCATCGAGTTCAGGGTACCGCGTAACATATATCAACGTATCCGCGACTAAACAGATAATATGGACAATACTAACTGTGTACTTTAATACTCTAACCGTCAAGTTACTCAACTAAGGGTAGCAATATACATAAACATATAAACACAATAATCACCATGCAACTATAACTAATAAAGATTGTATGAAAGAAACTCACCACGTCTGCAGAGATTCACTGTTACACTTGTCAGTGTCACACCTTTAACTTACTCAAATACTCCCCGCTTGACTCTTGACGTCTCCGCTGGCTCGTCCCAACCGCTCTCTTCCCCGGTCCGAAGTCAAATGCCCCGAGTCCCTCAACTCGTCAGACCTCGTAGACATTACCAGCCCTTATTCCCAACAAAGGACTTCGTACTTTCTCTCTCATAACAATAATATTTCGATAGGTCTGAACCGTAGGCCATTAGTCTTAACACTTTTACGACAAACACGTGTAGGATCTCCATTATTTCTCTATGGGGTCCGCCTAAGTATTACGCAACAATGTCCCTTTGCCTGGGAACTTAGATGCAACAACTCGCTTCTATTGTTTTCGAAAGTTTAAAATAAAACAATTTATGCCAGATGTGCGAATGGTGAATTATATGTAAGCGACCGTTTATAAATAGCAAATGACCAATGTACAGACTGATGTAAATATTAGTTTACTAATTTATTTATTTTTATCCTTGCGCGACTGTTCTATCACACTCTGTCTGTCTGTCTGTATGCTACGCTTTAACGCCTAAGCCGCAGAACCGATTTTGATGAATTTGGATATGGGGGTAGATTAGACCCTGAGAAAGGACAAGTGCTATGTTTGGTCGCGATAATCAATATCCACGCGGGCGGAGCCGCGGGCAAAAGCTGGTTTACTATAAGTCATTTTGTAGACAAATGATTCGTTTAACATAAATTGCAAATAGATTGCAAGTTTTATTAACCATACGAAACGTGATTGACAATTTAAATACACACAGAGAAAAATACTTTAAAATGAATATAGAAACTCAATTTATATATTTTCGTCGATAAAACAATTTTCTTTTTAATAAAATCAAGTGCAAATCGTACTCGCGCTCTAGGTTCCGTACAAAACTGGATTGGGGGACGAACTTATGCTGTATAAACAGCTGTATCTTTTGATGGCATTAACTCAGAAGTTTTTTTTTCACAACTTCGAGATTTCGCAGATCGTAGATCTAAGTATTCAGTATGAATTTCATCTTGATGCCTCTTCGTATTCCTGAAAATAAGGTCTTGAAAGATAGACCGATGGACAATGAAGTTACACTATAAGAATTCAGTTTAAAAAAAAAAATAGTATATGTGGCTCAATAGCTCAGTTGGAAGAACATTCCCCCTGCAAGGGAAAGGTCGTGGGTTCAAGTCACACTTTATTTTCCCGGTGTATTTCGAATTCAGTATTTTCCTCTCTAGGTACGGTACCCTAAAAACAAAAACTGGAGCAAGGAAGTGCGTTTGTGTCGCTTATTCTGTCGAGCCACGGTCAATTGATTCCTTTGTCTCTGTATATGAGCGTATTTTCCGAGCCACGGACCGAACTACGGTATTTTGATGGAGTTCGGTAATGAACTTTTGTTTGGTTTCATATTTTTAAGCCATTCATAAATGGTGCAATTTTTATGTAATTAACCCCAAATTTGGTACTTTTTAGTTGTGTACTCCAGTGCGTTCGTGCGTTTTGCAAGTAATTAACTTTTGTTTGATTTAGTATTAATATAAATGGTTTTATCCAATGGAGACTATACTTTTAGTTGTATACTCCAAGTAAGTTTTATACTCTAAAAAATCGGTTGCCTGTGAAGTCGGTTTACTGACGATAGTTGAACATAACAACATCATAAGAAAATACTGATGGAATGGTATCATTTTTCAAAAGAAAATTTTAATTTTATTTGTTTGATTTGTCGCTCGTTCCACGCCTCAGAGCGAGGTAACGCCGCAAGACGTCATGTTTTTTCGTACGTGCAGCCGGCTCCATCGAATTATAAGACGTTGTCACGTAAAAAACTCTTGAAGAGCTTGTGGCCAGGTGAGTACACTGTTCGTTAAACGATAAATGGGTTAAGCGCGGTTACCATTTCGATGGGTGACCGCTTAGTGATAGTATTTAATATGAGCGCATCCATTCTTTGGAGGGCACGTTAAAAATATCGGCTATCAGCCACAACTCAAGCGGTAGTTTCTCCCAATATTACTACAAAAACTAATGCCTTGATCACGCGCACCTAGTGAAGTGACGCGACAGTGCTGTCGGCGGATGTTCACACGCATTGAGCATGGGCTGGGCGCAGTCTCGCCACTACACTCAGTGCGTGTGATCAAAGCATTAGCCAAATCATACTTTAAGCGGACGCCGACTTCGAGGTGAAGGCTTCGGATACGACTTTGACTATGACTTCAACTCGCCTGATGATAGGCTAAAGGCAAAGTCTCAGAATGAGGGTCACCATCTTAAACATGTACCATGTTAACAGTGGTGGCACTCAGTTTGACGGCCTCATCTGATGCCTTTTCACACCCCGCGGACCCGGGACTGTAGGAAGAAGGAAAGACGTGAGCTGGCAGGGAGTTCCAGGTCTTAATGGTGCGGCATGGGAATAAGTCACTGAAATGCTTGGTTCTAGCAGGTATATTCTGCACCGTATACGGATGGCATCTTAGCCGTGCACGTGTTGTCCTGTGAAAGAAAGGAGACTTATAAGATGATGACTCTTTTAAGGGACCAAATCTTGTAAAATAGGTAGAAAGAAGGAAGAAGGGAGGGGTAGGGGGATGAGGGATGAAAGTTCATTGATCCACAAAAGTCTTCATCAATCAAGCTGTGCACACCTATGTGCGGAGAGAAGCATGACACTTACAAATTGTTACTGTAACTATTATCTATTCTGTGCTGCAATGCTGGTGATATTTCATGCATTACAAGATACTAGTGTATCCTAATGAACGTTGTATGTATACATCAAAGTAGCTACGATACAGGCATAGAGAGAAGTTTTAAACTAAATAAATAATGCACCTAGCAAATGGCCTCCGGAGATGAAGAGACTTTTTTGCATGGCTGCCGACTGCAAATAGTCTTGAAGTTTTTATTGTTAGTTCTTTTTCCGATTTTTTTGTAGTTCTATCCATCCACCATCTGCGGTAGCCTAGTGGTATGGGTAATGGACTGCTGAGACGAGGTCTCGGGTTCGATCCCAGGTTTACCATGGCACACACATATGACTTTTCGATGCTTTTCGAAGTTATGTGTGTATTTATCGCAGGTTTATAAGTGCCCGGTTAATGGCAATAGGCTCGTCACCTATTACATTGGGACCTAAACATAAACTGGCGAAATGTGGGTGCTAGCACCTCTGCCTACCCCTTTGGGGAATATAGGCGTGAGTTTATATATCGATGGTTAAAAGGCGACTTGATTCAAGCGCCATTTTGAGAACTTTACAGGAGAGCATTTTGAAGTTTATTTTTTAAGAAAAAAAATCACTTTTCCTAAAGTATCTATTAAAATTGTACAAATCTCCCCAACTAAAAAGCGGTATATTTATGCTAATTTATGATTATACTACAACAAATAAAAGGTGTTTTTAAAGCAAGTTAGATGAAACTTGAGTCATTTTGCACAATTCTTTGATCAGGGCAGAAAGGTCTATGTACACGATAGCGATTTAAAACCGATTTTATAAAACGAAACAAAATAAAACAACGCTTTATGAATCAACTTTTGTTTGAAAAGTGTAGTGAAAAGTGAAAAGTGATTGAGCTCGAAAATCATAGTTTTGAGAAAATCTAGTTTAAAGTTTAAAAAAATTGTCACTCATTTTAAAGTGAATTAAAATAAAAACATGCTACTGCGATTAATAAATACCATAATATAGCGAAGGTTTTACAGTTTACAGTTATATCAATAAAACTACAAACATTTAATAAACAATTTTGTGATCATTAATACAAATTAACTTGACTTACTTTACACATTGTCTATAGGTTTAATGACAAATGGTACAATTTTTTTACATTCTATTGTTGTGCTCTTGAATGAAAAAATAGAAAGTATTGAAATAAATATTATTCATTTAAGTAAAAGTGAGTTGTATTGAGCATTTAATTATAAATTTGTCAGAAAAATCACATTCATATCATTAGACACCTTTAGAGTCTATTAAAATATGAGGTGTACTTTAAGACAAAGTGTGGTTAAGATGATACAACTGAACATATCAGCGTGTATATTGATATTACTTAAGTATATAGGTAGTACTACTAGTGAAATAAATAGGTACAAGGTATAAGTTCCGGGAACGAGGAACTTATGTTCTATGTCACCGAGTTGCGTAGAATCATTGACAACTACAAGCAATAATGTACAATCAATCAATCAATTAGCCCACCGCAGTCCACTGCTGGACATAGGCCTCTCCGGTCCTCCACCTTCCGCTTCCAGTCTATCCCAGCCACCTTTTTCAGGTCGTCAATCCATCTGGCTAGGGGGTGTCCTACCTTGCGTTTGCCTTCTCTCGGTCTCCACTCTAGGACTTGTCTGCTCCAACGGCCATCGGTCCTTCGACAGATGTGGCCAGCCCATTGCCACTTAAGCTTGCTTATTATGCGAGCTATGTCGGTAACTTTGGTTCTGTGTCGGATGACCTCATTTCGAATTCTACCCTTCAAAGAAACTCCAAGCATAGCTCGCTCCATAGCCCGCTGCGCGACTTTTAGGTTATAGACTAGCCCTACAGTCAGTGTCCACGTGTCGGCACCGTAAGTCATAACAGGTAGGACGCACTGGTCGAAGAACTTTGTTTTCAGGCATTGAGGTAGGGGAGAAGAGAAGACTCGACGTAGTTAGTGAAATGCTGGCCAACCCAGTTGGATCCTTCTGGCTAGTTCTTTCTTGAAGTTGTTTTTGCCGAGCTGGAATACCTGGTTCAGGTATACATATTTTTGCACAACTTCGAGCGTCGCCCCTTCGATGGCATTCAGTCTCGGTGCAACATGTTCGTTGAAAACTATCATGGTTTTATCCAAGTTTACACCGAAGCCAGCTGCAAGCTTCCTGCAGGGGCACCGTATTCGCGTCCTTTGTGACGGACGAGCTTCGGAGATCTTGCAGGTAAATGCTGGCTAGCTGCAGGGTTCCGTCTTATCTCCCACTCTCTTTCTTCTGCATATCAATGACATGCTTTCTAACGGTAGCATTCATTGCTATACAGACGACAGCACCTTTACACGGAAGTTATCATGTACCTACATCCTGCGGCCAAGCCGTCTGATATCGCGAAAAAAAGGCAGTTGCTTGTCACTGAGCTGGACCGGATCCTGAACCACATTTCTCAATGGCGCGTTGAGAACCTGGTCGATTTCAATGCCAAGAAGACGCAGGCATGTGCGTTTACAGCAAAGGTATCTCCTTTCCTTCCCCTTACCACTCTTCAGAGCACGCCACTGCCACTGCAGGATAACCATTTCCTCGGTATGGATCTTCGCTGCAAACTGAATAACAAAAACTATATCGAGAGCATCATCAAAACAGCCTCGCGTAAACTCGGCGTCCTGAACAGAGTGAGACGTTTTTTCAAGCTGGAGCAGCGGTGTCTTCTATACAAGACTCAAATTCGTTCCTGCGTGGAATACTGCTCGCATCTCTGGGGTGGCACCGCTAAGTACTTACTAGATGCTATCGACAGGTTGCAGCTACGTGCGGTCCGCATTATTGGGAATCCTGAGGTCACGAACACCCTCGAACCTTTGCAGATGAGTAGGGATGTTGCGTCTTTGGTCGTATTCTACCGTATCCTACCATGGTGAATGTTCTGATGAGCTCTTCCAATTAGTCCCACCCTCTCATTTCCTTCACAGGACAACACACGCAGCGCTAAGATGCCATCCGTATACGGTGCAGAATATAACTTCTAGAACCAAGCGTTTCAGTGACTCATTCCTATGGCGCACCATTAAGACCTGGAACTCCCTGCCAGCTCACGTTTTTCTTTCCGTCCTTCCTTCTTCCTACAGTCCCGGGTCCTTTAAGCGGGGCGTGAAAAGGCATCTGATAAGGCCGTCAAGCTGAGTGCCACTACTGTTAACATGATACATGGTTACGATGGTGACCCGCTCCGAAACCTTGCCTTTATCTTACCATCAGGCGAGGTGAAGTCAAATTGACGTGTCCTTTATAATTGAATGCTATATTAATTTACTTAGATAGCATTATTATTTTCATTTGCATAAAACTTGTATCAAATACTAATAAAATTATGTACACATCCGACTTATCTGGCATCGCGCAGTAGACTGAACCGACCTCGAGTCCACGCGCGACACGCGTGTTGTGGGTCCAAGTACCTACCTACCCGCGTTGGTTTGTGTTCTGTTGCTTGAGATATGAAAGATAAAATGCCATTTTTAATGTGAGGTGAAATAAGTAAACTGATTTAAGTATGACACAAGTTTAATTATTAAATTAATATAAAGGAATCAAACGTGCAGACATTTATTTTATGCATCGAGAAAATTGTTCTTAATGGCATAAACACTAAAAACTGGTCAAGCATAATTAGCACAGGTCGTATACTTCCATTATACTTATTCAAGTAAAATTGATTCAAGCGACAGAGATAATGTCCAAATGTTCAAGGCAAAATGATTTAAGTTGCATACATTAATAAATCTGATTGAAGCAAAATGAATTAACATCCATGTTAAATTATTTAAGATCAAGTAAAAACAATTCAAACGTCAAAACCATTTTATTTCATCCAGGGATTAATGGTTTAAACTACAGATAGTAAGAAAAAACAATTTTATTGATGGGTCTATATACATGCTTTGAAAAAAACAACCAAAATTGCTACACTTGATACCTCGTAAATTGAAAAGGTACTCAAATTCGTAATGGAGCCAAGCGCCAAAAAGTGCTCAGATTAACCTCAAATTAGAGCTCAATCAAGATTAGGCTCAATCGACGCGGCAAAATTCCACGATTCCAATGATGTATATAGCTCAATATCGCCCAGGATGGCGCTTGAATCAATTCGCCTTTTAACCATCGATATGAGTTTATGTATATTTTAAATTGATAAGTTTTATATCTCTTCATGTGCATTATAGGACAATTTTAAGCATCCTGATATATTATCCTTGTCAATATCATAATACTAGCATTTGCCCGCGGCTCCGCCTACGTGGATGTCGGTTATCGTGACCAAACGTAGCCTATGTCCTTTCTCAACGGCTTATCTACCCCTATAACAAATTTCATCAAAAACGGTTCAGTGCTTTAGGCGTGAAAGCGTAACATACAGACAGACATAATTACTTTTACATTTATAATATTATGTATGGATGCTCGCCTCGGATGCAATAAGGATAACGTAAAAATATGTAGATGATGATCATAATATGTGTTGTAACGATTTGATAGGTCCGGTAAACTTATATATAGCCCTTGTATCAGACTAAAATCGTCATGAAATAGGTTGCCTGCGATAGATTACACGTGGAAGACGAGGCGTTAGGTGCTATGTTGCACGCCTTTTTCCAATTTAATATATTAAAATCGATTCGAATTAACTCCCGTTTGTTAATCACTTTTTCAAATCTAAATCGATTATGTCCAGTGTCAGTAATTGCACGAGATAACAACATAATGACTATGACTTAGTTTTTATTATATTTAGTTTAAACTTACTACTCCTTGTACTCCTACTACCTACATAGTAATTGTTAAGGTCCTTACTAGAGACGATGCCTTAGAGCGAATGGGTGGAGTCTACGAACGTAATAATCGCAGCCCCGCACCACCCCGCACACATGTCACTAAAGTGATTATAATATAAAAATATGGAAAAAGATGTCGGTAAAAAGGGTACAGAGTGGACAATCATATTCTGCCTAACTTCACGTACCTAACTGATTTAGTATTTTTTTGACATCCATGTTGATTGATTCTTGATTCTTTATTATAGCTAAGGTCGGCGGCTCCGCCCGTATGGATGTCTATTATCGCGATTTTGGTTTTATCTCTGGTACCATTCTACTAAAATCTTTAAAATAAAAATACCTTATCAAAATCCGTGTACTAAGTAGCGTTTGTGTCCATTGTGAATAAACAGACAGATTCAATTTCAAAAGGTTCAAATTCTATGGCGTAGAGGTGGAGCATTAAGAGATTGTGTGTTTGATGCCCATTCAGCACTTATATTTATAATTACATGAATCTTAGATTATTAATAATCTAAATATAATATAAATCTAATATATATTTCCACTGGTTAGGGTGTTTATTACATAGATACATTGAGGTAGATGAATATGAAAGCTGTAAGTATACTATAGGCATAACAATTCACACACATTACACATTCTCACAGTGCCATCGTTTGCAGTGTAAGCCCAAAAAATGTGCTTATCTAAATGACATCACATTCAAACCTCTTATATTATGCACTAACTGACCCGGCAAACTTCATTTCACCTTAAAAATTAGAATTTACCTCAATTGGCTGTATTAAGTTGTCCTAATTATTTTGAGAACAGAAAGCATTAGGACAGGGACTCCATACGCCCACGGAGATCCTGACACCAATAGGACATAACAACGTTTTTCGGGTCAGATATTTTATATAATGGTTAAGTATTCTTAAATGTTTCTATTTTCCGCGCATATTTTTTACTTTTTCTTTCATAACAGACAATAACAAACATAACAAAAAAGAAAAACTGAAATTGGTCCAGCCTCAGCCAGTCCAGCCAAAAATGAATCCCTATTGGGAAATAGGGATTCATTTTTATATTATATAGATTGTATTGTACATATAAACCTACTTCTTGAATGATACTATCTATTAAAGAAAACCGCTTCAAAATCCGTCGCGTAATTTCAAAGATCTAAGCATACATAGAGACAGATAGACAGCGGGAAGTGAATTATTTTATACTAGTG
This sequence comes from Eilema sororculum, assembly GCA_914829495.1. Classification (NCBI taxonomy): domain Eukaryota; kingdom Metazoa; phylum Arthropoda; class Insecta; order Lepidoptera; family Erebidae; genus Eilema; species Eilema sororculum. The sequence goes on along the minus strand of OU618545.1, from coordinate 3,705,250 downwards.
ATTATATGTAGTGATCATGTTTTTATAATATTATATATTTATATATGTAGCTATATATAGTATTCTAATTATATTATTTTACAGACGTAGTTTGTGACGTTATATAGGTTAATCTCTGGATCTACAGAACCAATTCTAAGAATTATTTCACCAATAGAAACCCACACTATTTATCAGTGTCATAGGTTTTATATCATTACACGAGTGAGGATCACCATCGGGAACGGCATCCAAAATCTACGTGGCTGGAGCCGTGGGCAACAGCTGATAACAAATAAAGTGTGTGAATAAAATAATCAACACAACATTTTCATGTATTTCTTGAGAGTTTAAAGCTTTAGCTTTTTTACCGAATTTACTTTCGGCGTCTCATAGAAGTGTCTTATCTGTCCACTTATGCATTAGTCTCGAATTGTCTTGCTGTCAAAGCTACGAAAACGTGAAGCACAACCTCCCCGTCCAACAGCCATCACGGCACTGCCGCCCGGCCCCCGCATAGGCACCCGCTAAGCCAAACTCTCGAGAACGTAACAAAAACGTGGCCTGTGACTTCAAAAGTCAATGTATTGAACGGAAAAATGTACCACTTATACTCCAGATCTTTGTCTTTCTTTTAGTTAAAAAAATACCTAAAAATTCTGTTCCGTTTAGAAGTAGTTGCCAGTTTTCTTTTGAGTGACCTTTTTGCTTTGTGAATGATTTTCATATAATAATTATAAAGTGATAATAACTAAAAATGTACCAAATGTAGACAAGAAACCAACAAATAAAACGGTGTAAACAGTTTTCAAATACGTCCACAAATAAAAAAGGAGTTGGTCTCTAAACATACGCCTGAAAACCAGATTTATCATTTTTATTCCTCTTAATAACTTCCCTACCGAGCGAAATTCTGTCCTTAGACCACTTTTGTTCCCAAGTGTACAAGCTTGTGGAGCACTGCTAATTATTGCTAATATCTTTAGCAACTGCTTGTACCGCTGCAATGGAATCTAATGTACAAACACTGGTGTTTACATGCATGCACTTCTAAGGTATTAACTACCACAGCTCTTATTTGCATACTCATGCAGGTAAGCTGATTTGATATTAGAGGTATTTGGAGGTTTTAATACTATTAATAAACTCAACAGTATAACTTGTGTTTAATAAATGAGTGTGATTTAATATGTCACTTCTTCTTCTTCCTGTCAACAATTTAAATAATATGTTACTAAAATAATAGGATTTGTCTTCAAAGTAATAAATCTACCATAAATTTTTTTAATGGCACGCTCGTGTGACATCGACGGGACCCCGCTTCGCGAAATTTTTGTCCGACCGGAGTGTATGTATGCAACTCGTATGACGTCACAGCTGCATACTGTGACGCAGTAACAGTATAGAATAAACTGTTTCCCTCTTACTCTTATTTACTTCTAAGAACAGTAGTAAAGAAAGAGTAAAATGTTGCTCACTTAGTGCAATGGAAGACTGAGAGAGGAATAAACTTTGCAACTTACTAGCCTCCTAGAGAGAGACATTTGTATTTGTACATCAGTTGGGAACCAAGTTTATATTCTAGGTAGTCAGGTACGCCGCCACGCTTCTGGTACAGACGATCTATGTGGCGTAGAAGTAAGTCGTAAGTAGTAAGTCTGCGAAGTCAGAGGATGTAGGCTCGTTTCCCTCTTAGCGAATAATGTGTATATGCTTACGACCTTAGTAACGTCACAAAATTTAGATACTCTAAATGCATGGTATGCGTTTTTTGGATATTTTTTGAGGATAATAAGGGGTATCGTAGGAGCTCATATCCACCGATTATAGATAAGTATTCGTATTATCAAACCAATCTGGGTGCGCTAGGTACTATTTCACTAGTGATTAAGTAAACTAATTGCGTTTGTCTGCATTCTGGATTCCCCGAGACAAACCAGTGTCACAGACCATGTCCCACGTTTATGAGCGCCTCCAAAAATGCAATCCAGGTGGTGGCACACTGGGAACATAGAATTTGAAAGTTGAGGCGCCTTCGATTCGATAGAAGAAGAACCAGTTCAGCTATGCTTATTGTAGGTCTAAATAGCACTGTGTAGAATGTTGTAGATTATTTCACTTCACACAAACAGGGGAGGACATATTACGTACGAGTGTCATCTAAAACCGTACGCCGTCTCGGGGTTCAATGACCGGGATGTAAGGTTACCCAATGCGGCATTTTCCTCTCACCATAGTTCCTCATGTGTGAGAAGCACCTTCGAACCTTTGGAAATTTGCGCCATGTCACTATGACGACGAGTGTGGAGGGGTGACAGGAGGCCGCATCTATGATCTCCAGTCCTGCGGTCGGAGACTATAAGCATCGGTAGTTTAGTAGTTAAGGAGTCAGCCAAACGATTGAGAAGTCCCGGGTTCGGATCCTGGACTAATACCGACGTGAACCCACTCCAAACATAAGCAATTTAGCTTTTTTTTATAAAGGACACGTCAATTTGACTACACCTGGCCTAATGTTAAGCTAAAGGCAAAGTCTCAAAAAGAGGGTCACTATCGTAAACATGTATCATGTTAACAGCGGTGGCACTCAACTTGACGGCCTCATCAGATGCCTTTTCACGCCCCACTTAAAGGACCCGGGACTGTAGGAAGAAGGAAACACGTGAGCTGGCAGGGAGTTCCAGGTCTTAGTGGTGCGGCATAGGAATGAGTCACTGAAACGCTTCTGCTTAGCTGGATGGTTTAGATAGAGTATAGGCAAATGTTATGTTATTATACCAAATGTGAGTGACACCGCCTGGAAATTCTCAATATATTCACCTACACGTATGTTTAATTAATGTATACTAATTACAAAGCAGATTATTAATATATTTTGGGATGTATTGTTCATTTGAATACATTGGCTTCAGTACGTTATCGGTAAATCTGGTTTCATTTAAATTCAAACTAATGTAATATGTTCTGTTTATATAAATTAAAGTTAATTTGTATCTTTAGTTGTGAATAGGCATATTTTATTTGTTGTACATTGAATAATAGGTAATAACAAATAGTAGGTGTAGGTATTTTTAGTTCTGTGAACAGTAGACCTCGCGAGTACCGACCTGCTTTCCTATACCGCACTATTAAGACCTGAAACACCCTACCAGGTCACGTGTTTCCTTCTTCCTACAGTTCCGGGTCCTTTAAGCGGGGCATGAAAAATCTGATGAGGCCGTCAAGCTGAGTGCCACCACTGTTAGCATGGTACAAGCTTACGATGGTGATACTCTTTCTGAGACTTTGCCTTTAGCTTACCATCAGGCTAGGTGAAGTCAAATCGATCCTTGGTGTTTCAGTCAAAAAACATTAACTAATGATATAATGTGGCAGAAAACTTTTACGAGGGCCACTGCCATATAAATCCTTAACTCCAATGAAAATCTTGACCAGAACCTCACCCCCACTGGATTACAACAATAATTCCATACAAAATAACCCCGAATTTATGTAAAGTAATTACCATTGATTGACTACCATTAAAGTTTATGTTAAAAGCTTTGTAGCCATAAAAAGACACTTCACTGGAACGATTTAGTCATTTCCCTGCATTACTTTATGACAACATGCCGTATACTTTAATTAATAAAATTCAATTTAGTAATGTTCAGAAAGTAGGCCAGTACAGGAGCAAGGCCCTTTCGCACGCTATGACATAACATTACTAAATATGTATGATTTGAGATTAACATGGTTATTTACTGAAATAAAAACACTTTTAAATGGATTCTATTGCGACTTATTTGGCAATAGCTTTAGCCCGCGGCTCCATCCGCGTGGATGCCGGTTATATCGCGACCAAACATAGCCTATGTCCTTTCTGAGTCCTAATCTGAGTCGGGGTGATAACTATAATGACGCTTCATTAACAATTTAATAACAATTAAATTACTACAAGCGATTGGAAAAAAAAGGAAATTGTAAATGTTACAGTTAAAAATAAATGTGATTTGGAAAATTATAACGGTGGTTTAATATTTTTTAAAAAATAATTCTACAGTTTGATAAGTTTGTTAAACAAGAAATGTTATTAAAAATTCATTCAATTGTGTTTCTGTGAAATATGTTTCATTGTAGTAAATTGTTTTTGAGACAATAATATTCGAAATAAAAATATAACGATCAAATATTATATGAAACGTTTTCTGTGAAACGAAATTCTATGAAATTTCTTTCTGCGAAATAAGGGGCTCCCATTTTATTATAAATTTAAAAAATATCGTAGTATGTTTATCTGTATTTTAAATCAAGTAATACAATGTTTACTCTGAGTCTAGAATTAAGACACTGTGTGCAGTGTCGCAAAATATTTATTTATTTTTATTTTGCAGTAGGACGTATGGGGGTGAATCATCAAAATTTTGGGGCCCACACCGCAATTTTGATGGGGCCCTAGTGACTCCTAAAACCCCAACGACACGGACAACATACCGGCTATAATATGCCGCGAGCGTCTTTATGAGTATTATGTACAGCGGTTTATAATCTACATGTTATTTGTCCTATGTTGACAAACAACAAAAGTTGTGTCAATAAAGAGCAGCCAACTGTTCAGCTGACAAGATTTTGGTCAGATGTGACATGTTTGAAATAAGTTACAACTTTGTGACGAGACCTTTCATACGAACTTGTTAGGTGTTTACGAATTTGGGTGTTATGACCATCTGAGACCGAACTATAGAATACTAGCTTTTGCTCGCGGCTCCGCCCGCGTGAATGTTGGTTGTCGCGACCAAACATAGCCTATGTCCTTTCTCAAGGTCTAATCTACCCTTATACCAAATTTCATCAAATTCGGTTCAGTGGTTCAGGCGTGAAAAAGTAACATACAGACAGACAGACAGAGTTTCTTTCGCATTTATAATATTGAGTATGGATATGGATGCAAGTATGGATTTTGCCATCTTAATATCCACCCGAGGAAAGGAATTTTGGGTCGATACTTGTGACTAGTGCAAAACGTACGTAGTTTAGTGGTTGAGAAGTCAGTCGTACGATCGAGAGGTCCCGAGTTCGAATCCTGGCCTGACACTGCCGATGTGAACCCACTCCTAGTACAAGTAATTTAGCTTAAGTGGAGGGGTAAGTAAGACTGTAAGAAGGAATATTAGCAAGTAAAAAGTTTAGTGCAAAAGTACTTGTCGTACTTGCTCTGTTCAGCAGCTTTTTCATGGCATTCAATTTAAAAAAATAAAGGTTGCTTTTCAAAGAATATTAGCAACCAAAATTAATAATATAATCTAAGTTGCTAGCTAAATTGCTTGTACTAGGAGTGGGTTCCCGTCGGTAGTGTGATGGCCCGGATTCGAACTCGGACTCACAGGAGGTGCGGATTCGATCTTCGCTCAATGCAAATATTTGTATGCATGCATGAATGTGGGCATTTGCATCCATTGGTCTGGTCTTGCCTCGGAGAGCACGTTAAACCGTCGGTCCTGGTTGCCATACGAACATCTATGGCAGTCGTCACTGGTAGTTGGAACCCTGAAAAGTCCAACAACAGGTCTAGCTGCAGTGCTTCTATATCGCCTTTGGGTTGTGGAGGTCAGATGGCAATCGCTTCACAGAAAATATCGAAGTTTAGCCAAATCCCCAGTTAGTCTGGTAAAGCGGACCCCAGACTCCAAGCTGAAGCTTCGGATGTGACTGAGATTAACACCAAGATCAAGAAGAAGAAGACCAATCAGGGATTTACCCTTCTTATTCTTCGAAAAACATCGGAAAAAATTAAATGCTCAAGTGAGACTTGAACTCACGACCTTTCCCTGACAGGGGGAATGCTGTTCGAACTGAGCTATTGAGCCACACCTGAATCACTTCAAATTTTCCTTCTCTTTATATCCGTCTTTAAGGGCGACGGTGGAGCCATCTACCAACATTCTTACGAACTGTTGGAAACAATGAATGATTTTTCAATCATATTTAAACATTGAATTTTGATGACTCCACCCAAATATTTGAATGATTTTTTTATAGCAATTATTATGCTAACTTTATTATCCTTCATTGTTACCCTTTGTGGAGTGGATAAAGTGCCTAGTGGTACCTTCTCCATTAATTGGTCGACCCTAAATCTGGATTCCAGGTCATGAACAGCGTGCCTCCTCAATCTAGTGAATTTTACACTCACTGTGCCAGCAAGTGGTGCTGCCAGGCACTGATAATTTTTTTTTGATATTTCATGCTATATGCAGCAATCTTCTACCCGATGGTGTTGATGTTTATGTCCATGTGTATAGGTATATTGGTACCCAGCTACTTATTTTCTAAAAATAAAAATAAACGTAGTTCATAACTTTACTAAAACTGTGCGGAACTATTGTTATACATTATGCCTGCTTTAGCCTGTACCTAAGTGTAATTTAGTGTTATCGATTTCGGACTTTTTTCTTTGCCCTAATTGCTGTTTGATAGTAAGTAATATATTATAATGTTTTAATGACGTAGGCGAATTAATTGGAATGTTATAATTATTATTATTTTTTTTTTTTTGTATTTATGTTATTGTTTTATTATTATATTAATATTATGAAATTGAATCTGATTTTTAAATTTAATAATTAATTTTTAATTTTAGATTTTTGATTTTTTGATATTTAATTTTCAATTTTGTAATATTATTTTTACTTTAATTTAATTTCTAAATAATTATGTAATAATGATTTTGTGTAATAAGAATATGGGATGTTAAATGCCTGAAATAAATGAATATTATATTATTATATTATAATCACTACAGGGTATAAAGCAAAGTCGATTTCTGCGTCCCCATGTCCCTATGTATGCTTATATCTTCAATACTACGCTACAGATTTAGATACGGTTTCTTTTAATAGATAGAGTAATTCAAGTGGAAGGTTTATATGTATAATACATGCTAAATATAGTAGAGGGTGCAGCGGGAACGGGATCGAGCGCCACGCGTGTGGAAAAACTTGGTGGTATTAAGTTCGCCGGGTCAGCTAGTACTAAATATAAAAGTAATGTCAGTTACCTTGAAAACAGGGTACAGACTTCTCTAGCAAGTAATATAAAAATAACATAACATAACATAAACTCACGCCTGTATTCCCCGAAGGGGTAGGCAGAGGTGCTAGCACCCACATTTCGCCAGTTTATGTTTAGGTTCCAATGTATTAGATGGCCAGCCTATTGCCATCAACCGGGAACTTATAAACCTGCGATAAATACACACAACTTCGAAAAGCATCGAAAAGTCATTGGTGTGTTCCATGGTAAACCTGGGATCGAACGACTTCGTCTCGGCAGTCCATTACCCATACCACTAGGCTACCGCAGTAATATAAAAATCTACTTAAAATATCCTTTAGAGTAAGTTGGGTCGTGAATTCTTCCAACTATCAAATCGCTTTGAAATCGTATTTTCAAAGCTGAACTGAATAAAATTGTACGTTTTTGTGACCGAGTTCCATATCCCTTACTGAAAGAAAAGCAAATTAGGTCACACATAATTGAACTGACTAACGCTCAAGGCACTGGTCCTAACCTTGTCTCTAATTTATTTCGTGTATAACGTTCTTACGGTTCTTCATCAAAACATTGATGGATTATTCAACAAATCTGACATGCTCTCTGTATGTATTAGCGATCTCACTGCGCAAAACATTTCTATCGACATACTGTGTATAACTGAACATAACATGGTTGAGGGAGATGAGGTGTATCTTACAATTCCAAACTACAAACTTGTTTCTTCTTATATGAGAAATAGTAGACATGGTGGTTCATGTATATTAATAAAAAACCATTTGAAAGGCAAACAACTAAATGATATATCAGAGCTTTCAATTCAAAATATCATAGAATGCTCTGCTATCGAATTATTGGAACATAAAACTATAATTTTATGTATCTATAGGCCACCCGAATATTCTGTAAGTTCATTATGCAGTTTCTTCACAGTGCTTAATAAAATACTAAATAAATTATGTTTAAGTTCCAGGAAGATTATTTTGTGTGGAGACTTCAACATAGACATTTTAAAGCAAACCAAACTCTCTATTAAATTTACAGAGTTTTTATTGGCATATAATTTAAAATTACAATTTAAGCAAATAACACGATTTACTAGTAAGACTTGCTTAGACAACATAGCCCATAATGTCAAATCATGTAAAGGCTTTATTAGGGAACTATCATTATCAGATCACAATGCGCAAATTATTGAGGTCCCAGTCAAGAAAACTTGCTCTTTAAAATATTGGTATGTGGAAAAACGTAATTATTCTAAAAGTAATAGAATGATATTTATTAAATACTTACAACAGCTTACAAATAATGATGTATATAGCTGTATGGATGCAAATAGTGCCTATAACCAATTTCATGAAAATTTTCTAATGCTATATAACTTATGCTTTCCTTTGAAAAAAATTCGGATTTATACAGAATCAAGACCAAGATGGATCTCACGTGGTATAAAAATTTGCAGCAAACGCAAGTCGCAACTTCTGTGGCAATACAGAAATAATAAAAGCCAAACTAACAGAAAAATATTTAAAACTTATGCAAAGAGGTACAAATCTATAATTAGATTGACAAAAAAAGCACAAAACGACTACTACATCAAGTCTGCACCTAACAAAAGCAAAGCTACCTGGAAAGTGATAAATGAGATGAAATATAAATACCCGACCGAAAGCATAAGCCAAATAATAAGTAATGACATAATAATTGATAATCCTAAAGACATTTCCAAATCATTTAACGACTTTTTCCTTGACATTAATACACATAACAAACACACTGCATCTAACAGTTCCTCAAACAAGATATCATACATTTCTAATTCAGTTTTTATGACACCGACTATTGCAGATGACATATATAAAATAATAATAAATTTGAAGAACACAAACAGTACTGGCTTTGATGGCATTCTGACAAACATAATTAAAGATGCTGCATATATTATATCTGAACCTTTAAGTCATATTATTAACCTGTGCATAGAAGAAGGTACTTTTCCAGATCAACTAAAAATATCAGTTATAAAACCAATATTTAAAAAAGGCGACAGAACTAATATGAGCAACTATAGGCCTATAGCGTTGATACCTATCTTCGCTAAAATATTCGAAAAGGTTATACACAAAGCCCTGTATACCTTTTTTGAAAAACATAACATTTTTACGCCTTGCCAGTATGGGTATAGAAATTCCAAATCAATAAATGTAGCAATTTATAACTTTTTAAGTAAGGTAATGACCAATTTGGACAAGGGATTACCAGCTGTGGCATTATATATGGATATGTCAAAGGCTTTTGACCGTGTTGACCATAATATTCTGCTGAGAAAAATACACGCATATGGCGTTAGAGGCAATGTGTACAACCTGATAAAATCGTACCTCTCTTGTAGACAACAATTTACAGAAGTAAGATGGATCAACCCCATAACAAAAATTGAAGAAGTAAGCATTTCTGATACTGGTACTGCTAAATTCGGTATTCCACAAGGAAGCATCTTGGGCCCTCTACTCTTCCTTATATATATTAATGACATGCCTTCGGCTACACAACATGACATTACATTGTTCGCTGATGACAGCACAGTACTTTTCACGAATGAAGACACAGTGAATTTAGAATCAGACATCAATCAATCCTTAGTACGAATTATAGACTGGCTTAAAACAAATAATTTAACAATTAACCTCGAGAAAACTAAAATTATGAACTTTAAACTAAGAGTTAGTCGCACAGCTGATCTAAAAATTCGTTATCTGGACAGCGACGTCGAAGAAGTAGAGGATACAAAATTTCTTGGGTTACATATTGACAACAAAATCAACTGGAAACTACACATTGAGTCTGTGTGCAAACGACTTGCCCAGTTTTCATATGCACTCCAGAAATTGAATAAGGTAGCAAACACATGCACTTTGTTGACAGCCTACCATGGCTACGTCAGCTCAACCCTCGGCTACGGTGTGATATTCTGGGGCAACAGTACTGACCAAGAACGTGTGTTTATCGCACAAAAACGTTGTATCAGGGCTATGTTTAAATTTTATGCACCTGAATCGTGCACACCATATTTTAAGAAAAATGATTTATTGACATTTCCTTGTATCTACATACTTGAAGTAGCAGTGTTTGTGAAGAATAATACTGAATTATTCGATTATCGTACACGTGCACGACATCAGACCAAATTGCACATAGTAGCCAGTAAGACACAACTGATGCATGAGAGTATCTTTTGTTTGGCTCCGCGGATTTTCAATACTGTTCCGGAGTCTATCAGAACCATAACTGATTCAAAAGAATTTAAAAAACTACTCCGTCGTTTGTTAGTTAATAAATGCTACTATACAATAAAAGAGTTTTTGTCTGATGACTCATTACGACAGTATAAGCCGCCTTAGCTGTGATGTGTTCAGTTTGCATCGGGTACTAGAAATGATAAACGAGTGGTGATGGAAACTTATTTTGAGTTAAATTAATGATGCTTTGACATTTAATAATATTATGATTATGACTGCCATCTAAATTGACATTGTGACTCAACATTATGTACAACTATTGACATTGATATATAACTAACACAAATAAGACATATACATTATGAAGTTGTTTTTAATTCTAGTAAAATGAAACCATGACAATTTGATTGTATGTATGTGATTAGATATAATTATTTTGTATTAATGATTAAGTATGTAATGTTATGATAAAATAATTAACACTATGAAAGATTTCTAGAAGTACATAAGATTATATAAATTTACCGTATCAAATTTTTTGCTCCTAATTTAACTAAGAGAATTGCATGCCTATTATGGTAGAATATGGCGAGACTTGTTTACCTATAACACCCTATGTAACCCATATTTGCAAGAAATAAAATGATTTATGATTTATGATTTATGATTTATGAAATATATGTGACCTATTTTTCGTTCGTGAGGTTTCTCACGGTTTCATTTTGTAATTCCTTTTAAAGTGAAGCTTTATCTCCTAAACCATTAATAATTTGATTTATATCTTTCAGTGTTTGGAAGTTGGTCTTAGGATGGAACCTATCTTAAAATTTGGAGATGAGACTCCCCCGAGCCTCCATTGGTCCTGATAGCCATACCCATGTGTCATTCCTTGCCGGTAGTTGGAGTTCTAAAAAGCCCGATAATCTAGTCTAGTTACGAAATTTCGAAACGGATTATCCGAGTTCAATCGTGTCTTAGACTCAAAGCAAATCCTGAGTCGAGTTCTTATAAGGTTCTGAGGATTACTTTCTTTTTATATATTTCTTGCTTATCTTTTTTTTTTAATTATAATATTTGTAGTTACGTTGTTAATAAAATTTAAGGCTGACTGAACCGTAATTTTCTTTCATTTTTGTATTTTTTTTCCACAAACATTCTAGACAACGCTATCTAGACCCGTGGTAAGCTTAAATTAGCTAGTGTTATGGAATCTAAAATGCGGATAAACATACTCAGATACTTTTCTTTGTAAATACACACATATTATACATAGAAACACCCAGACCAATGCAAATAGCCCTATTCATGCGTACAAATATTTGCACTGAGCGGAGATCGAACCCGCGCCTCGTGCGTGGTAGTCACGTTAGTGCACGTGACACGCGACGCCACTGAGGCTTTATTGTTTGCATATCTTTTTACAAGCTACTTCATATGCAAACAATAAAAAAATAAACATAATAATAATAAATAAACTATTTATAACCAATGACGAATATGCACCACAATCCCATCCCATATATCAAACGTGTCACCGTGGAAACTTCGCCCCAATTTGGTACGAGCGAGTTGGCTACCATCAAACTGTGTTTAGAGTGAGGCAGGTGGAATTACAAGTCTACAACTTTATACCAGATTGAAAATGTTTCGCAAATCGCCTCGTACGGGGGCGAACGGGCACCTCGGCTCATGGAAACGATTCCAGAATTAATTGTGCAAATGTTTTGGTGGAGTTTTACACAGAATATGTGTTAGCATTTGTAAAGTTACCTAGTTGTTTAATAGATTGTAGGACGAGGGGTTGGAGTACACTAGTACTTTTGTTAGCATTCAGAGTGTCTCTTCAGCGCGCCTCCGCATTCCGGAGGTGAGTCGGAGACCCCATTGTCCCCCCCTCCAGAGGAAGGCCAGACCGCAAGGGATGGCCCTGGGTCAGCCGGGGTGCGAGGGATAGGTATGTCGAAGACAACCTCACCTCCGGTCTAGCACCTTAGTAACCTTCCCTTCCGGCTCTAGCGGGGGAGGTATCCAAGGGGATTTCCGCACAAAAAAAGCCATCCGACCAACACCGAAAAGAGGCATATTCTTCAGAACCTCGTTCGTTGGTTAGTGATTGCACCAGTCAGCAGGGTAGTTTGGTCCAAGATCTAGACCAAAATCTAGTTAGGTTCCATACACTGTATAAATGCACTTCTGTCTGATAAGACGCTATCAGAAGCAGCTTAGCACATTATAAATTCCTGAAATATTTTTCCTTTGATTTTCTTACATCAAGGTGTATTTTCTATTTTCCCCTAGTATTTTGTCTGCACCTTATTCGGATGCCGCAAAATGTGTTCAAAAGATAATAAAAAAAAATGTTTCCTTAAGATGTGTAGCAATACGTGATGAAATAATTGTACTTAAATTAAAATTAGTCGTCAATAATGTAATTTTGTTACAATAGGACTGAAATGTCTTAAGATAAAAGTCCTGTGAATAAATAAAGAAAAAAAAAACACTATTTTCACTCATCGATACAACACGACACGGCAAACAACAGAAACAGTTATCCCATGAAACATTATAGTTAGGGTGAATTCACACTGAAAGAGCAGTGGCCAGAAACGGCCGGCAGCTGTCGGAATTTCTTGCTAGAAATAGTTACGGGAAGGCTCGAGCTGCCGCATGACAACTCACGGTACCACACTTTCCCTTCTTGGCCTTGAAATAACTATGAACAATTTGACTTCACCTCGCCTAGGCAAAGTCTCGGAAAGAGGGTCACCTTCGTAAACATGTACCATGTTAACAGTGGTGGAACTCAGCTTGATGGCCTCATCAGATGCCTTCTCACGCCCCGCTTAAAGGACCCAGGACTGTAGGAAGAAGGAAACACAAACACGTGAGGTGACAGTGAGTTTCAGGTCTTAATGGTGCGGCATAGGGATGAGTTAAGTTATATTCTGCACCGTATACGGATGGCATCTTAGCCCTGCACGTGTTGTCATGTGAAGGAAAGGAGAGGGTGGCACTAATTGGAAGAGCTCATCAGAACATTCACCATGGTAGAGACGGTAGAATTCTGCCAAAGACGCAACATCTCTACGCATCTGCAAAAGTTTACCGCTAATGGCTATTGTTGTTTCGGTGGGAACCGACCCTTACTGGGACGGACGCAATACATCATGTAAAAGCCACGGCTGGGGCTAACAAATGCCCAAGATTTCGAACCAGACTGACCTCGCCACACCGTTGTACGAGAACATTAGTCAAGGACGCGAACACAACCTCCTTGGGATGTGTTTTGGTAGCTGGAGCTTCTTTAAAATGAATTATTGTACCTAGCAAGATTTATTGGGAGAGACGAACGCTAAAAGTCTGATTTGTAGGAATACGTTGACTATCATAGGATGTCTGACAATAGAGATGGCCGTTTTTAGAGCGTCGATGTATTTTTTTCTTTTTTTTATCGTGCGAAAAATCCCCTCGGATACCACCCTCACGGAGCCGGTGGTTATGTCGGACTCGAACCGACCAAAACGCACGCTGTCTTGGGTAAGGACCCAAGACGGCGTGCGTTTTGGGCAGCCAACGGGTTGCCGGAGGTGAGATTGCCAAAAGCATATCTCTCGCACCCCGTCAGACCCAGGACCATCTCTCCGAGATGGCCCCCTTCGGGTTGTGGGGAGGGGACCCTAATGTGCGCACTTTGCGCCGCCGTCGCGGCCTGCTTCTGCTAGGGTGACAGGCGGCTCCACCGCTCACCCTCAGGCTAGCGTCGATGTTAGCAAATGATGTCGTCTCCGTTGGCGAAATGATGCTTCCGATGATACATATAATTATGTCACACGGCATAAGACTTACTAAAATTTTTTTATTACATTTGGGACAAAAAACGATGTGATGTTTTCAATGGGGTGACGAAAATGGGTAGATAATAATATTACCCTTGTTACCCGGAAATGTAGAACAACAGTAAAATTCTCTCATATGGGAAATGGTCACTCTAAATTAGACGAAATTAGTTATTTATATCGACTAATAAAAACCAAAATTTGCACGAGTCAAACGCAACAAGCAATAACAATTAATTAAAGTGAACCAACCAGTGACCAAGTGCAAAATATTATTTCTGTGATGAACTACGAGTATAATACCTTAATAGTGTATTACGACTGCAAAAAATCTTAAGTAAAAGCATCGTTACAGGAAAATTTGCCTTCCATCTACCATTTGAACAAAATACTTGGTTTAGTATTTCAAAAGATAGCTTCCATGCCTCGAGGAGTAATGAGATCGGCTTACATAGGGAATATAGTCCTTTGTAACGTGAATGTCTTCAGATAATAATGGCTGCCTTACCTGCATAATGGTATTTTATATTGCTATAGCGTGTTGGGGTGCGGGTTGGGTAACCTCCACGTTGGCCTTTCCGTTTCTTCCCCCTTTGGACTGCGGTCATGGGGAGCGGAAGCGGAGGGGCTGGTGCATCCTGGACAACGGCTAACAGACTCCCGCCTTAGGAGTTCTGTTGGCCGTTGACGAATAACCTAACGGCCGACCTCATTGCACGAGGAGGTCGTGGTATGGCGGGCCTGCAAGGCCCGCGGGAAGGGATCCGTAGGATTCCTTCCATTCAAACAGCCCTTTTGAGGGCTAGCTGACCCAGAGGGGGTCGTGGTATGGCGGGCCTGCAAGGCCCGCGGGAAGGGATCCGTAGGATTCCTTCCATTCAAACAGCCCTTTTGAGGGCTAGTCGACCCAGAGGGGGTCGTGGTGTGGCGGGGCTTCAAGGCCCGCGGTGAGAGATCCGGTTCCCGCTAGTCGCTCCCAGTATCCCTCTGCTCTCAGAGGGGACAGGGGAGAGGCAAGGGTACCGCGAGATCCAGGGACGGGTTGGCCCACTGCTCGCGCAGGGGCTGACAGGCACTCGTGCCACCGTCGGTGTTGGGAGAGTTGGCTGCTCCCCCGCGTCGCGTAACCTCCTAGTTGTCGACAACGATCTGAGTGCTAGCCACACTCAGTACGCCGGTAACCTGGAGGCCGCGGGGCTTGCCTTAATTGGCCGGCCCGCGACAAGGAAAAGTCTTAAAAACCCGACAGCGAAGTCGATTAAAACCTGTGGACACCAGGGGACCTCCACAGTATGTACCCCGCTTCTCGGAAAGAGCGTCACCCGGGAAATGTAACCTTTCGTCTCATGCTCGTGGGAACATTTATGAAACCTGATATACATAAAACCCCCCCCCCTACCTAGTGAAACAGACTGCGCGGAGGTCGCGCAGCGCCACGACGCGGAGGTCGCGTCACCAACTGCGGCGGTGTCGGAAAACTTCGACACCGCCACCGAGAAGAGCAGGGCGAACAGCCCGGTGGGTCTGCAGACCCGAAAATCTGCACGGAGGAGGAACGGCGGCAAGAAGGCTGCTCCTCCTCCACGGAGGACTGAGTCGGACGCAGCCGTCACCTTGACCGACTCGTCCTCAAACGAGGAGCCCAACAATGGCAGCGAGGACTCCCCCCCGCCCAAGGTTGCCATGGTCGGTCGGGGGAAGACGCGGGGTGGCAAGAGGGCCATCCCCCAAACGCCCTCCTCTCGGGCCCCGGCCCTGAGAGATGCCGTAGCGCCGCCGAGTCCCTCCACCTCGGCGGCGCCCACGCCCATGCCCCGTACCGACCCTACTTCTAGGGAGGTACTGCAGGCCCTGGAGGAAGTGATAGGGACCCGTGCGGGGTCTATGGGGCCGGAGGAAGTCCGGCTGCGACGGGCGACGACGCGCCTTATCGATGAGTTCGGCCTGCTCAGAGCGGAGCTGGCTGAGTCGCGGGACGAGCGGGCTCAGCTAGGCAGACGACAGGTCGAGCTAATCGATGCCTCGGAGCGGCAGGCGGCAGAGTACCGCAAAGAGATGGCCAAGATGGCGGCCGAGTTTGCGGACCTGCAGAAGGTCGTCGCCGGGCTGCCGGAGGGGCGCGTCACGCGGTCGGCGCGGCGGAAGCCAGTCGCGCAGTCGGCAGCGCCGAAGGCGTCGGCTCGGCCGTCTTCTCCGGTGCGGTCGGTGTCGCCGGTGCGGTCGGTGTCGCCGGTGCGGTCGAGGTCGCCGCTGCGGCTGGAGGCACTGGTGCAGCCAGAATTGCCACCGTCACCGCCTGTCCGACCGCTGCCGCCGGTGCCGATGCCGGTGCAGCCTACAGACCCACTGGCGGCAGTCGTAGCGGCTCTGGCCGCCATGGAAAGGCGGCTGGAGGCGGCGCAGGCGCTGCAGGAGGCGCGGCAGGCGGCGCACGAGGAGCGGACAAAGCGCGGATTGGAGTCCATCATGGACTCTATCCGCCGTCCGCCCCTGGCGTCGCCTACAGGGTATGCCGGAGCAGTGAAAAGGGGTCGCCCAGCAGCGACGGGGACCCCGCAGGAGTCGGCCAGCAGCCCATCCGCTGTGCCATCTGCTCCGGCCGCTGCCGCGCAGGGCGCCCAGTCCAAGGGCAAGGGAAAGGGGAAGGGCAAGGGGAAGACGTCCTCTGCCCCAGCCCCAGCCCTGGCCCCAGGTTCGATTCCGGCCCCAACTGCCTCTACAAGCGCCTCACCGGCAGGAGGTTGGGAGGTAGTCGGCGAAACCCGGAAGAGGCGGAACGCTAAGAGGAGGGCAGCCAAAAAGGCCAAGAAGGCCGAGGCTGCCGCGAAGGGAGCGCCGGGAAGGCTGCGCGTCCCCCGCACCACGGCTGTCGTCTTGACGATGACGCCGGAGGCCGCGGAGAGGGGCGTGCAATACCCCGACCTGATGAGGCGGGCCAGAGGCCTCATAGATATGAGGTCTCTTAAGCTGGCGAAGCCCCTCCGAGTCACGGAGACTCGGACGGGGGCCCGCCTCATCCAGGTCCCTGGCGCCTCCAGCGGTCCCCAGGCTGATGCCATAGCGGCTCAGCTAAGGGAGACGCTGGACGCAGCCGACGTCCGGGTGTCCAGGCCCATCAAGTGCGCAGAACTGCGTATTTCGGGCCTGGACGACTCCATCACGGCCGAAGAAATTCGGGCCACCGTGGCGGAGGCCGGGGGCTGCCCCCTGGAGGCGGTTAAGGTCGGAGCAATACGCTACGGCCGTCGCGGACAGGGGGCGGCAGTTGTCGGCTGCCCCATCGCGGCAGCTCAAAAGGCTGCTGATCGGCGGGTCCTCGTGGTGGACGGCGTTGTTGGGGTGCGGGCACAGCTCCTGCAGGCTCGACCGGCTAGGTGCTTTAGGTGCCTGTCGGTCGGACACGTGGGGGTGCAGTGCACGGCGGAGGTGACGGTCGGCAACCGCTGCTTCCGCTGTGGCCAGCCCGGTCACAGGGCCGGTGGTTGCGAGGCTCCGCTGCACTGTTTTAGGTGTGCAGCGGGGGGCAAACCGGCCGACCATCGGGTTGGCAGCAAGGCCTGCACCGGAGGGGAGCCGAAGCCACGAGGTGGGCGTTCCGCCGATAGTTCGCAGCGGGATGCGGAGATGGTTCCATAATGGATCCCCAACTCCGCATCCTGCAGGCGAACGTGGGCCACGGTGTCGATGCTCAGGCTCTTCTGCTCCAGAGCATGGCACAGTGGTTCATACACGTCGCCGCTGTCGCCGATCCGTACACCCACCGGCCCCCCGGGCCTGCCTGGGTGGTCGACCTGGATGGGTCGGCGGCACTGGTGCGTAACGCCGCTGCGGGTGCCCCTCCCTTTGTGGTGATCGCAAGGGAGCATGGCATCGTAGCGGCGCGTGTGGGGGAGATTGCGGTCGTGGCCGTCTACTTCACGCCGGCATCACACCGACGCATAGGGCAGTATCGGCAGTCGCTGGAGCGGCTGACCGATGTCGTCAATGCCTGTCACCCTCACCCGGTTCTTGTGCTTGGGGACTTCAATGCCTGGTCTGAGGCTTGGGGGTCCCGGCACACGAACCCGCGAGGTAGGGCTCTGGAGAGCTGGGCCGCTACTCTCGGTCTGGTTCTCCAGAATCGCGGGGCCGAAGCCACGTTCTGGGTGGCGGAGCGCGGGGCGAGTTCGATCGTTGATCTCTCATTCGCGAGCGCTTCGCTGTCGCAACGTGTGCGGGACTGGCGTGTTGTCGTGGAGGTGGAGACACTGTCGGATCACCGATACGTTCGGTTTGATGTCTCCCCTCCCGAGAGTGATGCGCCGGTCACACCGGCCCCACGCGAGCCGCGCTGGGTGCTTAGGGAACTGAATAGGGATGCTCTCCTGGAAGCCGCCTCCGTGCAGGCCTGGGCCATGGTGCCGGACAGGCCTGATGACATCGATGACGAGGCGGCGTGGTTCCGGGAGGCCATGACTGTTGTCTGCGATGCGGGTATGTCTAGGGCTCCAGCCTATAGTCCGAGGCGCCGGGTCTACTGGTGGACTGCGGAGATCGCGAGGCTGCGTCAAGCCTGCGTGATCGCGCACCGCCGGTGGGCCAGGCTCCGTAGGAGGCGTAGCCGCCCCGCAGACACAGATCCCCTAGTGGCGGAGTTGCAAGAGGGATACAGGGAAGCCAGGAATGCCCTCCGAGCGGAGATCAAGCGGTCCAAGGCAGCTTCCTATAGGGAGCTGCTGGAGACACTGGAGCGGGACCCATGGGGGCGGCCTTACCGCTTGGTAAGAGGAAAGCTGCGCCCCCGGGCCCCTCCCCTGACCCAGGTTCTCGAGCCGGCTCTGCTTGGAGGAGTCGTGGCATCCCTGTTCCCGGCGCGGGCGGAACACGTTCCGCCGCAGATGACTCCGCCACCTCGGTCGCCTGATGCGCCCGGCGTGGTTATTGACGACGACGTGCCCGAGGTCACTTGGGTAGAACTAGAGCTGGCGGTGCGACGGCTTAGAGCCAAGAAGAACACCGCCCCGGGACCCGACGGCATTCCAGGCCGTGCGTGGGTCCTAGCTCTAGGAGAAGACGGTCTCGAACCCCGACTGCGAGGGTTCCTCAGCGCATGCTTGGAGCGGGGCCAGTTTCCGAAGATGTGGAAGACGGGGAAACTGGTCCTCATCCGCAAGGACGGACGCCCGGCGGACGAGCCGTCCGGGTACCGGCCCATAGTGTTGCTCGACGAGGTGGGCAAGCTCTTCGAAAGAGTGATTGCCAAGCGCCTCGTCGAGCACCTCTCTAGAGTAGGGCCGGACCTAGCGGACACGCAGTACGGCTTCCGCCGGTGGCGTTCCACTGTGGATGCCATCATGCGCGTGAGGACTCTGGCGGAGGATGCGGTTGCCCGGGGCGAGGTGATGTTGGCGGTGTCTTTGGACATCTCCAACGCGTTTAACACCTTGCCCTGGAGTTGCATCAGGGAGGCGCTCGTGTACCACGATGTGCCTCTCTACCTCCGCCGCATAGTCGGGGCGTACCTGACGGAGAGGGCCGTCATCTACCCAAGTGCGACCGGCGTCGGTAGGCGTGAGATGTCGTGCGGTGTCCCACAGGGATCGGTCCTGGGGCCGCTCCTGTGGAACATCGGATACGACTGGGTGCTTCGCGGTGAGCTCGCGTTCGGGGCCACCGTCACGTGCTACGCGGACGACACGCTAGTGACGGTGAGTGGCGCTACACACCGCGAGGCGACCCAGAGGGCCACGACCGCTGTTGCTCAAGTCGTGGATCGGATCCGGCGGCTGGGTCTCGAGGTGGCTCTGCACAAATCCGAGGCCTTGTTCTTTCATGGTCCTCGGCGCAGGCCACCCCCGGGATCCAGCTTGACAGTTGGAGGTACTCCCATCGACATCAAGCCCCGGTTGAAATACCTGGGGCTCGTACTCGACGGTCGGTGGGACTTCGGAGAGCACTTCCGAAGTCTGCGCCCCAAACTGTTGGTGTCAGCTAACGCGCTGATGCGGCTGCTGCCCAACTTGAGGGGCCCAGAGGACTCCTGCAGGAGACTCTACGCGGGTGTCGTGCGGTCCATGGCCCTGTACGGGTGCCCCGTGTGGGCGGACGCCCTGCAGGCCAGGTTCGTGCAACTGCTGCATGCACCGCAGCAGACGATGGCCTGCAGGGCCATTAGGGGGTACCGCACGATATCCTTTGAAGCGGCGAGTCTCCTAGCCGGATCGCCACCGTGGATCCTGGAAGCGAGATCCCTTGCGGCACTGTATCGGTTCCGTAAGGAGGCGCGGGAGCGGGGATACGATCCCGAGCCCGAAGACATTCGGGCCGAGAGGTCCCGGCTCCACGGGATCATGGTGGCGGAGTGGGAGCGACGACTTGAGCAACGACGCGCAGGGCATGCCGTCATAGAGGCGGTAAGGCCCATCATGGGGGAATGGCTCGAGAGGCCACATGGCAGCCTCTCGTATCGACTGACGCAGATTATCACCGGGCACGGGTGCTTCGGGAGGTATCTGTGTCGGATCGAAAAGGAGCCAACGTCCGAGTGCCATCACTGCGACGCGAGCGAGGACACGGGGCTGCACACGCTCACCGAGTGCCCGGCATGGGCCGAACCGAGGCGGGAGCTAGTGGCGGCCCTGGGAGTGAGAGTTCTCACCCTCGCCACCCTGCTCACAGCAATGGTCCGCTGTGCGGACGCGTGGGCGGCCGGCGTCTCCTTCAGCGAGCAGGTAATGGTCGTGAAGGAGACGGCGGAGCGGGAGAGGCGGCGCGAGCGAGAAAGACTCGCGGATCGCGCCACCCGCGCGCGCAGGCAACTCGGGCGTCGGAGGGCACTGACTGACCTCCGTCCCCCATGAGCGCGGGCCTGGGGGTGACGGGTGGAGCCGCCTGTCACCCCAGCAGAAGCAGGCCACGGCGGCGGCGCGCTGATAAGCGCGCCTCCCCATTCCGGGGGCGAGTTGGGGACACCGTTGTCCCCCCTCCTGAGGAGGGCCAGACCGTAAGGGATGGCCCTGGGTCAGCCGGGGTGCGAGGGATATGTCTTTGACAACCTCACCTCCGGCCTAGCACCAAGACCCACAGTCGGCGTGCGGTTTTAGTCGGTTCGAGTCCGACATAACCTCCCCTTCCGGCTCCGGCAGGGGGGGTATCCGTGGGGATTTCCGCACGAAAAAAAAAAAAAAAAAAAAAGCTATAGCGTGTTATGCTAATCTATACTCAAAATATAGCTGATGATTAAAATATGACTATTTACTTGATTTTTTATACCACTTCGGTGGCAGATCACCGGCGCACCTGATGGAAAGTACCGTGGCCTATGAATTTGTGCAACACTAGAGGTGCCACACTTACACTGCCGACCGAAATAAAAACAACTTTTAACTAATGAAATATATAGGGAAAAATGAATCTTCTCGGGTGGGACTCAAACCCGCGATCTTTACCTTACAGGGGGAATGCCTTGACCAACTCGGCTACCGAGACGCGCTCGATATGATTCAAATTTTCCTTCTAATTTTATTCATCTTTAATGCGACAAATAATCGCGGGTTCGAGTCCCGCCCGAGAAGATTAATTTTTTCCTATGTACCTATTTGATTTGTATAGTTAGCATTTTCATTGAAACTTTTACCTAATTCTATTGATTTATTTCATATTATTTACGGTTAGCCCGAAAAACAGTCGAAACAATTTTCAACAGCCTGTGTGAATATCAAATAATATTTATTTGGTGTTATAAGGAGGAGGTTTTGGTACTGAATTTGACAGAAATGTCTTACGCGTATTTTTCTTCTGAGATCAATCTGATTTACAGGTTGGCAGTTGGCAGTTGGCAGCATGTGTGTGATATCCTTGGTGTTAGACACGTCCATAAGACATGGTTACACACTTCCCATCAGGTAGGCCATGGTTGTCTGCCACCTAAGCGGTATAAAAAAATCTAGAGTCTTACACATTTTAATCTACATCAATAATATAATTTATTGAATAATGCAATTAAACTGCTATCAGTATAAAGCTGCCTGTTCACTGTCCTCCCGTGTTTGAAAAGAATTTCTCATTCACTGAACGTATTAAAACTTTCAGAAAAGTAAATGTAACTTAATAAATTAAATGGAACCCGAGAATACCGTTACGGGTTTAATTTCATTCTTCTCTCATGGGGTTTACTTGTCATATCCTTTACAAACTTACAACTTTAATAAAAAGTAGCCACCTAGTTGTCCGTAACTTTTCTAATTTTACCACCGGTATTTATTAGCTTACTATAATACGTCCTATTCATCCAGTTCAGTTAATTTGATAACTAAGTTAGGTACTATCACGGACATCTGATTTTTTTAAATTTGAGCTTACGAGAGTATCTATAGATATTAGATATTAGTTATATTCGATGCCGCTTTAACTTGATTGAGAAACATATCCAATCATATAGATGATTTCCAGCTCCAGATACCAGATCTTCCAATTAGTCCCACCCTCTCCATTCCTACACACGACAACACGTGCAGGGCTAAGATGCCATCTGTTTACGGTGCAGAATATAGCTGCTAGAATTGGTTCTAGCAGGTTCAGACAGGCGTTTCAGTGACTCATTGGAAACTTCCTGCCAGCTCACGTGTTTCTTTCTTCCTACAGTCCCGGGTCCTTTAAGCGGGGCGTGAAAAGGCTTCTGATGAGGCCGTCAAGCTGTGCGCCACCACTGTTAACATGGTACATGTTTATGATGGTGACCCTCTATCCTCCATTCTACCATCAGGCGAGGTTTAGTCAAATTGAAATGTATTTAAAAAAAAAAAGATGATTTTTATTATGCTGATGAACGGCTCAATAGATTTGGATGGATCGATGGGTTATAGTCAAGTAGAAAACCTAGAATACTTTACCTTTGTCCATGAAATAGATTTCCATGGGTTATTGGAACAGGAACATGATTGCAGGCGAAGCCGAGATCAACAGCTAGTTACTGTATGACTGAGGGCGTTAGAGAGTAAGGTACAAAAAAATAAATACATACATAAAACAGTGACATGTCGTTTACTGGGCTCAGAATACCATTTATATGTGTTTCTTACAGAATAATATCCGGTGGGAGGCCAGAGGCTCCGTTAATAAATAGCACAAGATTGCTTGTGGCCGAGAGATGTTAAGCCGGCTGGTCCACCGCATGAATTTACCAGGATCAGGGAACGCAAATATACAATACAGGATATAACTCACGGTGGGAAACACGGAGTGTAAGGTCAAGCGGAAGGGTTGTGCAGCCATTATTTTTGTGAAACAAAACAATGCTGTGTTAGAGGTCAATGACTTCTACGGCACACAAAAAACGGTACGCAACGGATACTGAACTGATATTTACTATAAGTGAGTGTGGTTCGTTTAGACCCCGATAATTTTGGTGGGGTTTGGTTGGGTATGACCGAACAAAATAGGGTTAACATTTTTTTATTTAAGTAATAATTTAATAATTTACTAAATTTAAAAAACGAAAAAACACACTTTTGTATTTTTTCGTTTTCCTGACAGCAAACCCTTTCATTTGATACCCATATCATTGGGGTGGATTTCAAACAGCCATTTCGCCATCTTGGGGAGGCTGCAATATTGCATTTGTAATGACGTTTCTTAGCTAGTCATGTATTGTCATCAGAACTCAGAGCGTGTGCAAAGTTCATCCTAATCGAAGACTGGGAAGTGGGTCAAATTAAGATTCCAAGATTTTCTTACATACATTGTTACAAGTGAAGCTAATAAAAAGAAAGAAATAAGGAAAATTATGTGTTTTATTAAAAACACAGCGCATATTTTTAAAATGGTTGAGTTTAAAATTTGATATTATTGAGTTTGCATTCGTTGCAATAATAACGTTTAGTATATCCAGTGCATTGGTATGGTACTCAATACTTTTGGAAGTTATCCGTTTGAATTACGAATATATCAGTTTTATATTTCATACTTGCCGTCTTCACTCGTAACACGAATTTATACAAACGTATAAACTTCACTTTAAGTACATAACGAATTAAACCACCAAATAAACTATAGTACAGTCAGCTACATAATAAAATATAGTCCAATAAACTGACAACACTGAATTTAATGTACCTCCTAGTACTGTAACTCTTGTTACGGTACCATAAAATTTACGGTTCTCGTCTGGACCACCGATTCTTATTTTATACGTGAACCGATATTTTCAGATGATACCAAAAATACAATAAATCTGATAAGCAACTGGTGATATTTCTCGTTGAATATCGGTATGGAGCAGTGGTGTGCTGACGCATCTCTCCACATAATAGTTGAGATAAAACGGGTATGTGAGAAAAGCACGCGTGGCAACTATTTAGAAAATTATGCAGTAGGTATATCGCAATAACTTTTAGCCTCCTATCCGACATGTTATAGAATAGAATAATGAAAGTATGGCATTGACACGTATTTTGACGGTTATGACGTGACAGTCATCAAAACGTAGGTCAATCCAATATAATTATATATATTCCACTACATTCTACACAACGCTATCTAGACCCATATTAAGCTTAACTAGCTTATGTTATGGAATCTAGAATGCGGATAAACATACTTAGATTCTTTTTTTTAAAGTAAATGCACAACTGATTATACATAGAAACACCCAGACCAAAGCAAATAGCCATATTCATGCGTACCAATATTTGCACTGCGCGGGGATCGAACCTCCTGCGTGGCAGTCGCGTTCACTACTGCCACGTCACAGAGGCTGTAGAATATATATATCAATCTATGGTTTCCTACTAACGTGTTCCCACTTGTCTAGACGGACAGTTAAGACCAGTTGTGAGATGAAATTCTTAGATATCCATGTTATCACCGTGAGGGTTCGGGGACCATCGTGTGGCAGAGAGAAACCTGAGCAGACCCTAAGAAAACGTTTGTTCCCACTTGTTCTACTGAACAGTTCTACGGTAGATCTAATGGGATTTTTTTTCTCACTAGTTCGACGATATTAGGTGTAAAAAAAGAGTAGAACTTCTTAGTGAGAAGTCTTTACGTGTACACACATGGCTGTTAAAAAGCATCAAAATATCAGGAATTCCAATAAAATAAAATAAATCTTGATATTTTTTTTTTCGATATAAATTTGTAGTGATAAAATCTGTTAAATATAGTTTTATTTCCATACGTAAACGTTCGCCACAAGGTAACATGTCTGAAAGTAATTGAAACGTTTAATAAAATCCAAATTTCGCATAGGCCATTTTATTAATTTCCACGGGTAAACGGCGAAGTTGTAATCGTACAATTAAAGTGTAATTGCCTGTAGTAGCGCCGCAGATAGTTTCAGGTTAGATAAAGTTGCAACTTTGACAATGAACTCAAAGTTAAACACTTTGGGTTCATTGTTGAAATTCATGTCATAATTGCTGCGTTTATGTTGAACTGGTTTCGTAATTTGACAGCATAAAAACCACACTACAATACAAAGGACATGTCAAGACTACCCAAAACGACACCTTTATATTTTAGGTATCACCGACAGCCCTCTCTGCAGAGCCTGCATGAACGAGGACGAAACTGCGGCACACGTGCTCCTACACTGTCCTGAAACCGCCACATACAGGGCTAAGTACTTCAGAAACACAGGTACGCTCCGGGAGATCAGCAGCAGCGTGAATAGCTGGGGTTCTTCAACGAGTTGGGGTGGATCCAATAAAATCCCACCCTCACGCAAAAACCGCGCCTTGTCGTGGAGTTGCGGACAACAGCCCGTGATACCATACCATACCATACCCCACTGGGAAAAAGGCGTGACTGTATGTATGTATGTACAATATAAAACAAGATTTAGGCTTCCAAGCTTGAAACATGGTCAACATAAAGTTTTTATTCATAACGATTTTATTGAATGTAGATAGGTATGTAGATATAGCTGTGAGTACGGTAGTGTCCACTACGAGTATTATAAATGGCACACTATCTCGGCCATCGCAGCGTGAGCCAGAAATTGTCTTCAAACTTAAATTTCCGCAGCGGAATCTGTTCTTAATCGAGTGTCAACCATCGCACTGAACGCCTTTCACCCGATGTATCTACGTCACACATGACGTCACGTTCTCTTGGACCTGTCATTTTTATTATTGGGTTTGGTCCCTTTGGTATTATACATCCTATCCTAATTTGATATTAGCATTACGTATCCATACTAATATTATAAATGCGAAAGTAACTCTGTCTGTCTGTCTGTCTGTCTGTCTTTCTGTCTGTCTGTCTGTATGTTACACTTTCACGCCTAAACCACTGAACCGATTTTGATGAAATTTGGTATAGCGGTAGATTAGACCTTGAGAAAGGACATAGGCTATGTTTGGTCGCAATAACCGACATCCACGCGGGCGGAGCCGCGGGCAAAAGCTAGTTATCTATAAATATAAAATTACTTGTCCCGACTGACTGACTGATTCATCAACCCAGAAACTAAATTGCTGGACCTACGAACTTGAAATTTTGACAGTAGATGCATTTTATGATGTAAGCATCCACTAAGTACTAAAATAAGGGATGGAAGTTTGTATGAAAGTCCGTCATTTTAAGTTCTAGATGCACTAATTTCATAAACCTGTGTCTTTTAAGAAATAAATGAATACTTGTATCAGCATTTTTTTCAAAATTTGACTACTAAGAGGGTAAAATAGGTGATAAACGTTTGTATGGAAAGTTCGACATATAAGTCACTATCAAAAATCTGGAATACGAAATTTTCCCGGGCGGAGCCGGGACGGGTCAGCTAGTAGAATTAGGACCACTTCTTCCTGTGGGTGTCATAAAAGGCGACTAAGGGATAGGGCTGTCCTCCATCCGACGTAAACATACAGCAGACAAAGTGCCAGCTAGACGGCAATTAGGCTCGCCCCCTATAATGTCCTGGGACCGAAAATCATAATTAGAGAAATTTGCTGTGTGTGCAGAAAATGCTGCTTTGGCGTATATACTTATGAAAGAGATTAAAGATAAAAAAATAATCCAGTTTTAAGTCCAGGCACACGAAATTGCAGGCTAACTGAGCCTTGAATGAAAGAGTTTCAATATCTATAAGTATAGGATTGTATGTATTCAATTTATTTTCCAGTGATTGCTTTTAATCAAATCGTAGCAGACCTTAGAAAACAAGCTTCGTACTAAATAATTTCAATTTGATTTCTGATTACTAAATATTTTGAATGGCAGACCTGTCTTTTATGTTACAAAATGCAATTTGAAGTTTAGACTTTGCATACTTAAAAGAGTAATCTAAAAACAGTGTTACTAACACAGTGGTTTCTCCTCAAATTTGGGGAGTAAATAAGAGGATTGGGATTTTCTGGGACTCTAGTTTTTATGGTTTTTAATAACCCAATCTATAAAAACTAACTTTGAAACTAGTAACTTAGTGAGGTCTGGTTGTTTCTTCTTTATTAAGAATTTTGCAAGAAGTCATCTATGAAATTATTAAGTTTCTTTATTTCAAATGCATTTCAAAAGTGTAGAACCACGAGAAAACATTTGATAAACGTTGTCTGCCGAGACTTTGGCTTTAGCTTAATATCTGGCGAGGTGAAGTCAAATTGACGTGTCCTTTATAAAAAAAAAATCTTTCATTTTTGTTTTTTGTTGTAGCAAAGAAGATAAGCACATATTGGGTTTATCTTTTTAGACGTGTCTTACTAAACACCATGTTGAACTAGTGTCTAAATATTTCTTGAATTCTTATTTTTAGAAGTTGGTAACACCGTCTAAAAACTAAATCCAGATTATACAAATCCAATATCACATTTATTTATGACAAACAATTTGTACAGATATGTTTTTACTAAAGAATCCAGCTAAACTAACATTTTTTGCGTTGGCTATTTGTCCATTATTCGCTTCGATGAGCCGCGTCAAAACAGATGATATATGGGTTTAAACCTTCGATGATTAACGGCCTACGGAGCTAAATAAATATACATTGATATAATAAAATGGGTTTTGACAGCAATATTTACATGAAAAATTGTTTAAGGTTATTTATTTCAAGTTTTATGATGTCATTGAGTGAATTATTGTTAATACACAACATATTTATGGACCACGATTTGTGACGAGACCTTTCATATGAACTTGTTAGGTGTTTACGAATTTGGCTGTTATGACCATCTGAGACCGAACTATAGAATACTAGCTTTTGCCCGCGGCTCCGCCCGCGTGAATGTCGGTTGTCACGACCAAACATAGCCTATATCCTTTCTCAAGATCTAATCTACCCTTAAAGGAAATTTCATCAACTTCGGTTCAGTGGTTATTTTTTTTTTCAGTTTCAGGGAACCGTTTTTTTTTCAGTCTAAATGCGACGTAGCATTGGTATAGGCCTTGAAGCGACTGTCATCCGACCTCCACAACCCATTGACGGTATCAAAATATTGCTGTTAGCTCCCTTTTCGAACTTTTTAGGGCTCTAACTACCCGTAATTACTACCGTAGATGATTTAGCTCTCTTTAGATTTGCTCTCCGAGGCACGAAGGATTCTCAAAATTGTTTTGTACTTACCAAGTTGGGAAACTGGCGCAGGTTATCAGCTTTCGTATTCGGTCTTAATACACAATAAATACCACTATAAAGAGGTCTAAAATCTGATATTAGAGTACATTATTCTGCTACAATACACTCAGGCAATGCGCCAACCATTCTAACCATTCAATCTGAAAATTGCACCCATTCTAACTTGTATTATGAAAATATAGATGCACCGGTGGAGCCAAATCGAATTTGATAGTGATTGGTCACACAGTTACGACTGTGTTCTTTGGTAACAATGCTTTTATGACTTGTTCTACATGCATTTTCTATTATAAATGTTATTGGTTTTCATATCTTAAAGTATAACAAGTATTTCTATAGTCGATAATGGTGAAGAAGTTATTTTCTTTGGGCTATTAAGATTGTTTTAACGACCCTGTTTACCAGTGAAAAAGAACATTGTGCATGCAGTATAGTTTCACTACACATACGCTAAGCTTTTTATCCGACTTTCAAGATGGGTTATGTTTTTCGAGCGTATCTTGTTTGTATGTTTGTAATATTTTTTATTACCTCATACCTTCTGAACCACTTGACGAATTTCAATGGTTAATGTCTCAAATTAGAGGCATTTCAAGTTTTCTTGGATACATAAAAAGTGGAAAAAAGCTATAATGAACCAAAATGTATGTTGTCAAAAATATTTTCACTCGAACTTTCGAAATGGATATCAAAATGCAGGTAATTAAAAGGAGATTACAAAAATACATAACACATATTATATCGTTAAACATCGGAAAAAATGAAAGGTGTGGCTCAATAGGAAGAGCATTCATTAAAAAAAAAAATCAAAGAAATTCCCCCTGTAAGGGAAAGGTCGTGAGTTCAAGTCTCACTAGAGCATTTCATTTTTCCAATGTTTTTCGAACTTAAAAGTTAGCATAATAAATGCTATAAAAAATTCAGTCAAACATTATGGTAACAAAAAGTATTAAAGAAAATATTATTGCAAATAAAAAACCCGACTGATACTGAAAAGATCGAAATACGTTTGATACCTACTGGTTTTTTATTTTGAATAATATTTTTTATCGTTGATGTGCCTAACTTTATCTAAATTAAAAAACCCTTTTGGAAGTCTACAAGCAAAATTAAATTTCGTATATTTTATCACAAAGATATTTAAGAATCTCTATGTTACTATAATGTTGTCGTCCTATAATATTTTTATTGTAATTTCACCGCAAAAGGTAAGGTTTCCGATTCCATTTATAGAATTAGAGATTTTAGGAAGAGGAAAGCACGTGTTTAGACAACGCGACGATAAAGAAAGGAAGTACTTCACCCTATTATTTATACCATATGAGAGTGATACCCCAATCCTGCACGTGATGTTCTATATAAGAAGGAAAAGGGTCGTATTAATTGCGTATTCCTGTCAAAATAAGTAAACAATCTGCTACACAAAGGCACACAAACTTGACTAAATCCTCTGAAAGGTCCCTCAACTAAGTTTTAGTTAACTTGTAACCGCCAAAATAACAATTAGTACAATATTATTCTTTCACCCTTAGCATAACGGATTATGCTGATTTAACCGTTAAGTTTCTAAGTTGCAAACTCGCTATTATTACAAAGTATTAGAGACTATAATTGATGAACATAAGCGGACCTACTCAATATAAGTTCCACTAGAGTTATATATAGCAACGTGAAGTGGGAATCGTTTTTCATTTTAACAAATGGAACGTTTTTTATTAGAAAAGTTTTCGTCGCCTTTCAATATTTTAATGTCTGCGTCCGCTTATTGGATTCTCCGGGCTGGGAGCGCTTTTTCTCTAGATATCATTGATAGCTAGTATCGGATCTTGAAAAGGGATCAGGGCTACCAATCGATGTATACTAACTAGTAGAATAAATATTTCGAATATAGATTTCTTATTTATGTTTCCGAAGTGATGTGAACCTTAGTCTGAATTAATATATCTATTCAGCAAGATAGATAAAGATTTTTTTTATAAAGGACACGGCAATTTAACTTCACCACGCCTGATAGTAAGCTAAAGCAAAGTCTTGGAAAGAGGGTCACCATCGTAAATATGTACCATGTTAACAGTGGTGGCACTCAGCTTGACGACCTCATCAGATGCCTTTTCACGCCCCGCTTAAAGGACCCGGGACTGTAGGAAGAAGGAAACACGTGAGCTGGCAGGGAGTTCCAGGTCTTAATGGTGCGGCACAAGATGATTTTATGTGGACATTAAAGCCGCTTACGAAAACTGTTCACACGTTCATCTACTAAGTCATCATACAGTGAGGAAAAGGCGACGCCAGAGCACCACCAATTTTAGAATCAACGACGGTCTGATCACACACTTGTAAATCCCCGTAGGGGTAGGCAGAGGTCTATTAACACCCACATTTTACCAACTGAGGATTTTCGGTCTCACTTAATAAGGGGCGAGCATATTAACGTCAAGCGGGTACCTAGTCATGGGCTGTATGTTTACTGTCGGATGGAGAACAGCCCTAAACCTCTCTTAATAAAAAAAAATACAATGAGTTGATTGCAAACTATGAAAGTAAAAATATATGAGATATTTGTTAATTTATTATTATTAGATTATTTATTAGATTAGAATAAATATATTAGGGTGGAGTTATCAAAAATCAATGTTTATAAATGATTCTAACATCATTCCTTGGTTCCAATAGTCCTTTTTTTCTTTTTTTTTCGTGCGGAAATCCCCTCGGATACCCCCCTGCCGCAGCCGGAAGGGGAGGTTATGTTGGACTCGAACCGACTAAAACCACACGCCGACTGTGGGTCGTGGTGCTAGGCCGGAAGTGAGGTTGTCATCGACATATCCCTCGCACCCCGGCTGACCCAGGGCTGGGGGCTTACTCCGAAAAACGAAACTATTCGTATCCGTTGACGTTTCTGTCATTTAGCTACCCCGAAAGTGTTTCGTATCGTGCTTCGAATCCGTCTTCGTACGTTTGACATTGACGTTGTCGATCGTTGTCAGTGTGCCTACTCCCAAAATACATTTGACGTTTTCGTAGTAGTTGTCAGTCGTTGTTTGACAAGTAATCTTGCGGACTATTAGGGTAAGCAGGGGGAATGGCGTTCACTTATGGCAAACACGATATATTATTTAAAATATTTATTAAAAATCATAATTAAGAAATGTAACAAAGTGTTTAACTATCGAGGAATCAACATTTCAACAACAAAAGCATTTATCTTTTACCTACTAGTAGTAGCAAAACCTAAAAAAAAACACGTTTGAGCAGCATTTGCCCCTGCCATTTGGGTAATGCCGCTCAGAGTTATGAGTGATGTTTACTAACATGTTTTTTTAGAATGTATTATGTTAGGTGCATTTTAATAAATATATTAACGACCTTGACCTTGTATGATTTAATGACCTTGTATTTTTATACAGTAAAAGTAAAGCCTACAAAAACAAATTGGCATTAATTATTAAGCTCCCAGTCTGCAGATGGTGCAGCGATACCACAACTCGTTATTTTTTTCTGAATTCCACATAATACAATATACATACATAATTACATTTCTTATAATTTTTATCGTCTGCATTCATTTCATCATCACAGTCGTCTTCGTCATAACTCTCCGAAGAACTTTCTTGTATAATAAGTCACTACGGAGTAATGGCGTTCTGCTGAGCGGTAAAACCCCAAATGGTCGTTTTATAAATAATTTTAAAATAAAAAGAAACCATACCCACTTATTGAAAATGTATTTTATTATCACAAAATTGCAGTTTTACTGTCAGAAAAGTAAAAGTAAAAACTAATTAACAACCATAGTTCTTAACTTACCAACAACACCACGTAACCAAAAATTACATCAGTGCGGCCACAATAAAAAAACGCACTTTACAGTCGCATAACATGCGTTGACTGTCCGTTTGCATCCCAATCTGTGAGAGGCCTCTACCCCGCGTATCTCACTCGGCGTTCCGTGTTGCTACATTGCATTTTGACAGACTTACAGGGGTGAGCGCCATTACCCCTGCTTACCCTTTTTGAAATTCAACGACGTCTATATAACTATCGTAAGACTTTTGGAGTTGAATTTTAATCGAATAAAATGACCAGATTTTTATTGTTGGACCAAAACCATAGAACAATATTATAGCACAAGGATTTTTAAGTTCGTTCACATTAAATCACGTAAATCCTTGAAAAATTTCATTTTGGTGATCTAACGGTAACTTTAGAACCAAAATCTCATACATATTTTAATTTGACGCTGTTTTCATAAGAATACAACTATATTTTTTGATTTTTCATTTGTTAACGTTTTCTTGATTTTTAACATACATAACATAAACTCACGCCTGTATTCCCCGAAGGGGTAGATAGAGGTGCTAGCACCCGCATTTCGCCCGTATATGTTTTTTTTTTTTTTTTCCGTGCGGAAATCCCCTCGGATACCCCCCTGCCGGAGCCGGGAGGGGAGGTTATGTCGGACTCGAACCGACTAAAACCGCACGCCACTTGTGGGTCGTGGTGCTAGGCCGGAGGTGAGGTTGTCATCGACATATCCCTCGCACCCCGGCGGACCCAGGGCCATCACTTATGGTTTAGCCCTCCTCGGGAGGGGGGACAACGGTGTCCCCGACTCGCCTCCGGAATGGGGAGGCGCGCTTCTCAGCGCGCCGTCGCCGTGGCCTGCTTCTGCTGGGGTGACAGGCGGCTTCACCCGTCACCCCCAATATGTTTAGGACCCAATGTAATAGGTGGCGAGCTTATTGCCATTAACCGGGCACTTATAAACCTGCGATAAATACACACATAACTTCGAAAAGCATCGAAAAGTCATTGGTGTTCGCCATGGTAAACCTGGGATCGAACCCGAGACCTCGTCTCAACAGTCCATTACCCATACCACTAGGCTACCGCATTTTTAAAGAATATTAGTCCAAACTATTTATCTAGATTCGAACGTTTGTCTATGATTACGAAAACGGCGGAATCCGTCAGTCGTCAACGAAAGGTTTTCGGAGTAACTTTAATGGATCGTGTTCGTTCGTTTTTCGGAGTAAGGCCCCGATAGTCCATGGGTAGATGACTCCACCGTCGCCTTAAAGACGGATAAATAGAAGGAAAATTTGAATTACATCGCGCGTGTCTCGGTGGCCGAGTTCGTCAAGGCATTGCTCCTGTAAGGGAAAGATCGCAGGTTCGAGCCCCGCCCGAGAAGTTTTATTTTTCCCTATGTATTCGATTTGTATGGTTGGCATACTTAACGCTGTGAAATTCATTAAAATATGAGAATTGTTATTAATGGACATACATGTAACCTCAAAACTCCCCGTGCAAGTTAAAGCCTTGAGTTATAGCATTTCATTTGGATGAAATCAGATCACTTTACAACTCCGCCAGTCAATAAATCACTCGACTAATAAAATAATTCATCGCACCGACACCGACACGGTTAACCGTAGAAACTTCGCTAATGAGTTTACTTCGTATTGGCATTCACTGGTTAAAGTAAAGAACTCCCATTTCAATTTCATTTCAACTTGGAGTCTTCGTGCACCATTTGATACTTGCTCGAGTTGTGCTAGAAAGTGGAATCGTTATTGTTAAAGTTTGACAAAACAATCGTTCAGAAACTCACTTGGTTTTTATAGAAATAGAATTTGAATCTTGTCAATTTTCTTGCAACTTTGTTGCTGTTTGGTGATTCCGTATGCGTGATATTTAAGTTTTTTTTAAAGATTGGTAGCAATATTTGCTACAGATAAATAAATCCATACTAATATTATCAATGCGAAAGTAACGCTGTCTGTCTGTCTGTATGTATGTTAGCTTTCACACCTAAGCCACTGAAACGATTTTGATGAAATATGGTATAGGGGTAGATTAGACCTTGAGAAAGGACATTGGCTATGTTTGGTCGCGATAACCGACATCCACGCGGACGGAGTCGCGGGCCAAAGCTAGTAAATAATAAATAAATGAATATTCCACAACATTCTACACAAGCTAGTTAAGCTAGAATTGTGTAGCGTACAATTCTAGCTTAACTAGCTTGTGTTAACTGCTGGGGTGCGAGAGATATGCTTTCGGCAATCTCACCTCCGGCAACCAAGGACCCAAGACGGCGAGCGTTTTAATCGGTTCGAGTCCGACATAACCGCCGCCACCGGCTCCGTGGGGGTGGTATCCGTGGGGATTTTGCGCACGATAAAAAAAAACTAGTATGTGTTATGGAATCAAGAATATGGCTAAATAAACTTAGATACTTTTTTTTTGTAAATACATACATATTAGACATAGAAACACCCAGACCAATGCAAATAGCCATATTCATGTATACAAATATTAATACTGAGCGGGGATCGAACCCTTGCCGCGCGTAGCAGTCGCGTTTACTACCACTACGCCACACAGAGGCTGTCAAAATGTCAAGATGCCACGATACTGAAATAATAAGATTAAAATAATTTAATTTTCTCATTTTCTACTTTGTTTCTTCCTAATTGGTTAGAACAGATGTTGTTTGACTGTTCATGAACTGTTTTTCCGTAATTCATCAAACATCTGTCGAAGACATAATAACCGACTGATGGAACGCCTCATTGGGAACAACACAACGACAGCATCTGGTATGGTGGCCATATCTTTTTAGACTTCATCTTAATTTATCATCAGGCTGAGTATTATCAAATTGACCGATCTAACATTCCAAGACTATTTAAATGAAATTTTTATAGCATTTATTATGCTAACTTTTAAATTCGAAATATATCGGGAAAAATGAAGCGCTCAAGTGGGACTTGAACCCATGACCCTTACAGAGGGAATGCTCTTTCAACTAAGCTATTGAGCAACACCCGAATCACTTCATTTTTCCCGATGTATTTAGAATTCAAAGACAAAATAATTAAAAAATATATAATGTGTTCTGTTAAGATATTCACTAAGATATTTAGAAAAAGACATAGTTTTATGTTTTGTATGATAGTGTGAGTCTGGCTCGCATTTGATCGGATTTTACTATTTCTATAGATAGTAGTAAATATGCTGTAGTAAGTGGTATCAAATCTTCGAAAACATCGGAAAAGGTGAATCTTCCCGGGCGGGATACGAACCGGCGCTCTTTGCCTTACAGGGGGAATGTCTTGACCAATTAGGCTTTTTTTT
The DNA here is from genome assembly GCA_914829495.1 of Eilema sororculum. Taxonomy (NCBI): domain Eukaryota; kingdom Metazoa; phylum Arthropoda; class Insecta; order Lepidoptera; family Erebidae; genus Eilema; species Eilema sororculum. Next base: position 3,669,473 of record OU618545.1, on the reverse strand, counting down.
TCTTTTTTTTTTATCGTGCGCAAAATCCCCACGGATACCACCCCCACGGAGTCGGTGGAGGCGATTATGTCGGACTCGAACCGACTAAAACGCACGCCGTCTTGGGTCCTTGGTTGCCGGAGGTGAGATTGCGGAAAGCATATCTCTCGCACCCTGGCAGACCCAGAACCATCTCTTTCGAGAGTCCCCTTCGGGTTGTGGGGACCTCGGTGTCCCCAACTAGCCCCGGGTACGAGGAGGCGCACTTTGCCAATTAGGCTACCGAGACTCACCCGATGTGATTCAATTATTTTTAATTAATTCAAGTATTTGGCGTAGTAATTGAATATCAATGTTTAAAAATGATTGTGAAATCGGTAGATAACTCCACCGTTCCCTTAAAGACGGATAAATATAGAAGCAAAAATGTTTATCACATCGGGCGTGTCTCGGTAGCCTAATAAGATTGTAGTTGGTTCGAGTCTCGCCTGTGAAGATTCACCCTTTTTCGATGTTTCCAATTGTATAGTTAGAATATTTAAAGCTTAAAAAATTCACGTACCAATTCTTGTTAAGATGTCTTATAAGCCCATGAATTCCGATTACTTCTAACGTAAGAGGGCAGCTCCTTTCGAAATATTATAACCAATATGAGCTCTATAATATTCTTTGAACTTGACCCCTACTGACCTGCCCAATTACAGTTTCTCCAAAATTCACCAGTTACGCTTACTTTAACCCAACTAAAGTGCTTTTAGACCTATACAAAAATATACTTTTCATTCAAAAACAAATATTTCGTTTATCATTTAAAGTAATTTATCAAAGACAAAACCCACTCTCCCTTGATTAAAGCCACTGGACCATAAGGCTGAGTGGTAGGGAACTCGACTAAAATACTTACTTTGTAATGGTAAAGTTCACTGAGTAGAATTATTGTTATCAAGCAAGTTGAAAAGGAAAGCAACGCACGTATTCCGGTTTTGGTCCAGTGGATACGCACTTTGTGATCCCCTATTCATCATGATGAAAGAACTGCGGTCTATTCTACTGCAGTGAAGCATAAAGGTAAGATTTGCCGACCGCATACGACAACTGCAGCTGATTTTTAAACCTTCCGTACTGCCGAAAGTAGGAAAATAACCGTGTCTCAAAAAAGAAAACGAAAATTTGATTTTTATGCCATCGTGTAGTTTAAAAAAATTCGCATCTAATGAGCTAAGCCTTTTAACGCTATCTTTTATTTATTTTATTTTTCATTTATTTATTTGATTATAGACGATCAGCATTGAGCTGATTGTGTCTATGTCATAGTTCACACTTGTTGAAGAACAGTTCAATTTATTCACTACACTTGATTGTGCCCATAGCATCTTGATTAAAACATATGAAAAAACACCTAAGAAAGATTTCCTTATCTTAATTTTAACTTAAATCACTAGGGGTAATAGACAACCTCTTTGGCGTGGCGGTACTGCACGCGACTGCTACGCAGGAGGCGCGCGGGTTCGATTCCCACTCAGTGCAAATATTTGTATGCATGAATATGGCTATTTGCATTGGTCTGGGTGTTCCTATGTATAATATGTATGTATTTACAAAAAAAAGATATAAGTATGTTTATACGCATTCTAGATTCCATAACATAAGCTATAAAAGCTTACCATGGGTCTAGATAGCGTTGTGAAGAATGTTGTATATTGTATAATATTGTATAATAAAGGTATATCAATATTACGTAGGCGACCAGTGGTATATTTGAATACTTATTGTCTTACCGCTATAACGCTTAGTATTTTACTTCAAAACTTTAAACTTCAATCATCTCGAAACTTACTTTTATTGAGATACGGCTTTTGCGCTTGTTTCGGCAGCGTTGAGAAACATACGGACGAAAATTGCCAAATTGGTCAAATAGCAACATTTATTTTTAGTTATAATGTGTTTAACACCTTCGTCAGAGACTCGTGGGTCAGTCAGCAGGTGAGCCATACGTCTGATGATGTTGGCTTCGATCCATAAAATATAATGTCATAACATTGTATTTTATGGATCGAAGCTGCGATAAATACACACATTACTTCGAAAAATAATATTCCACAATAATAAATAATAAAAAGCATTGAAAAGTCATTGGTGTGTGCCATGGTAAACCTGGGATCGAACCCGAGACCTCGTCTCAGCAGTCCATTACCCATACTAGGCTACCGCAGATTCCGGAAATCCGCAGAATCCGGATCAGAGAAAATATAATGTTGACTATAATAATTATGTTCTGTACTGATAGCGTAAATTTAAAAGGAACAATTTAGTTCAACTTTGGTTTTTCTTTATTTAAGTCACGTCACGTTTAGCTTACCATCGGGCGAGGTGAAGTCACTTGATAGTAAGCTAAATTATAAGTCTTGGAAATTATCGGCAAAGTCGTATCTGGAACCCCATATTCATTTTAGAGTTCCGTGAAACAGTAACATATTCAAAGCTACGTAGTTATTGGCGTAGCGGTGCTACGCAGTGAGATTTCGTAGCACTGCTACATTGGCGTAGCATCTATGATTAAATTACAATGTTGGTTGCTATAGCATGAAGGAGTGTGGGAAAAGATTATAGATTCTGTTCTTATTCAAAATTGGCACAAATATGAGCACTGACGTTGATATCTTGCAGGAATACTGGTTAAAAGGTATGAGGTTGGCTTGAATGAATTAAATAAATAAATATTCCACAACATTCTACACAACGCTATCAAGACCCATGGTAAGCTTAACTAGCTTGTGTTATGGAATCTAGAATGCGGATAAACATATTATATAGATACTTTTTTGTATATACATACATTTATTATACATAGAAACACCCAGACCAATGCAAATAGCCATATTCATGCATACAAATATTTGCACTGAGTGGGAATCGAACCCGCGCCTCCTGCGTGGCAGTCGCGTGCCACACCACACCACAGAGGCTAAAGTAATAGGAAACGAGAAATAATATGGGTACTGTTTTATTGCCTCCGTGGCGTCTATGGATCTAGATAGCGTTGTGTAGAATGTTGTGGAATATTTATTTATTTTTTATTTATTACTCAAACCAAATCGCCAATTCAGTATAAAAATGTTACAAAACGATCAAATACGTGATTTTATTAGATTGCATAACCATTCAATTTGGTCACAGTAATGGCTCCTGGCTAGCGAGGAGGCCACTCCTCAACCCTCATCATTGGCCAGCGCCCGAGGGCTATCGACGTCTAGAATAGCAATTGGTTTATAAATTGACTAACTGACCGCTGTAATTTGATATTTTGTCCTACGATAGACGGTATTCACCATACAATTCCCGTTTTACTAAACCGAGTTTTGGTGTTATATTCAATGATAAATTATTAATGGTACATTCGACCAAACGCGAGTAAAGTTTTTTCCTTTTTTTTTTTATATATTTTTTTTTACCATGGGGGAAAATCCTTCATGGATTTTATACCGGACTCCTACCGATTAAAAACCCCCACGGTAACGCCCAGAAGCCTATGGATGGGAGCCCCGGGTAAGCCCTCGGAAGGATGTCCCAGGACTCCCATCAGACCTACGGCTACAATTGCGGCCTCGTCTCGGGGGTGGTTCGGGTGCTATCCCGCGTCTATGGGGGGGTTTTCGGGTGTTATCCCGCTTCATAGGATTTTTTCCTAGAATAAACAGGTAATTTCACCCACATATTGGCTGTTTATTCTAGGAATATAAGTAAATTTAATTAAGCTAACGTTAAGTTGAAATTCATTAATAAATTAATTAGCTTATTGCAGTCTACAGCTGGACATAGGCCTCTCCCAATTGCAGGAGGCGCGGGTTCGATTCCCACTCAGTGCAAATATTTGTATGCATGAATATGGCTATTTGCATTGGTCTGGGTGTTTCTATGTATAATATGTATGTATTAAAAAAAAAAAAGTATATAAGTATGTTTATCCGCATTCGTGTGTTGTGTAGAATGTTGTGGAATATTTATTATTATTTATTATAATTATCACAGGTCTGCAATGGTTTTCCCCTTTCAGTTTTGATGAGCGATTTGGATAGATTTTGGGGCGTTGATTACGGGAAAAATATTAAAAAAATTCCATCACGTCAGGATTTTTAGTTATAGATCATCCTTTTTTTTGCCTAAATTACTTAAGCCTTCCTAGTAATTTATTAATTATTTTATTTTAATCGTATCTTATTGAACAAAAAACACACTAAATGGTTAAAGTAGACATTAATGAATGAGTTCTCATAAATGTAGTTAAACATAACTTTTAATTAAGTATGTGATATACCCTTATTATCAAAAAAACTAGTGGATTTTTAGGTCATTTGCTAAAGACCTCATTTCTTGTAGGCTGAATGCTTTTTTTATAGAAATTAACTTAAATCGTTAGAAGACAGTTAATGAGGGTAGGTTAATATTATTTTGTATAAATAGCACCATATATCTGAAGCTAAACTGAAAGAAGGTATTTTCGTTGGCCCGGACATAAGAAAATTGATGAAAGATATAGATTTCGATGAAAAATTGAGTGAAATTGAATTAGAAGCCTGGAAATCTTTTAAGGAAGTAGTGAGGCAATCTCTAGGAAACCATAAAAGTCCAAATTATGAGGAAATTGTAAAGAAAATGATTGAAAATTTCGGCAAAATGGAATGTTCGATGAGCATTAAACTTCACTTCCTTAATTCGCATTTGGACTACTTTCCTGATAACTTGGGAGCTGTAAGTGAAGAGCAAGGCGAAAGATTTCACCAGGACTTGAAGGAGATGGAACGTCGGTATCAGGGAAAATGGAATAAAGTAATGATGGCAGACTACTGTTGGCTATTAAAGCGTGATGATCCAAGTCGGAATTTCAAGCGAAAATCTCACAATCGGAGCTTCGGTGAAAAAAAAGCAAGATACCATAAAAGTATTTAATATTTTTAATTTATTTATTACTGTCCCTTCAATGTATTTTTAATGTTTTAAGTTTAGTAATATAATTGTTACTTCATTGTCATAAAAAAAACTTTGTAAAGTTGGCCTTTTTTCCGATTTCACATATAAGGATTTTTCAAAAAAACTGAGGGTGATGGGACAAATCCAAGTACATATTCGTAATCAGCGCACCAAAATACCTCAAGATCAGCAATCAAATCCAAAAGGGGAAATTAAGAGTTCAAATTTGCAGACCTGTGTTATGGGAGGCTTTAACCTACTGTTTCTACGCTGGTCAGACGGGTTGGTACGGTATTTTATTTTGAGTTCTCTTTCTCCTACAGTGACGTTGTCTGCTTGGTTTTCTTTTAGTCGCCGTTTACGACACCCTTCGGAAGGAATGGTGATGTTCCTTTTCCATCACCACACTAGTTGAAATGAAATGTGTTCATAACAGTTTGTATTTATGATGACATTTACATCGATAAATATCTATATTTTCATAGAAAAGATGACCTGTAAACATCATAAATATATTACAGCGATTTTCCTGTGAATTATTATTGTCTCTTACTCCCTTTACAGTCTTAAACGTGGATATGTTTGGTTATCCAAACAACAGACGCATGAAGATATAAATCGAAGTTCCGACAGTTAAAGAACCTATTCAAACAATTCGTGGGAGAAAGTACAGTAAGCGTCAAAAATATCTTGACTACAAAGTTTTCAATGATCTTAAAATTATGTATTAAGAGCAAATCAAACGGTTTCATTGATTTAAAGTGCATTTTTGTCTGAACTAAATGTGTGTATCAAATATCAGAACAATCAGTCAACAGGGCCTCGATTCTACTAAAGCAAAACTATTGTCAAGCCACTGAGATTGGAAAATGCGGCAATACATTATAGACTTTAAAGCGATGCCTTTAAAGTTCAATATTAAATAACTGTTAGCAGAGTGAATAAAAGAGTGTAATGAAACTTTTGTCATTTAATTTTGGACCTTAGTGTATAGAAATAAAGTCTAAACTTTAATGCCGCTTTTTGCAATCTCTGTGGCTTGACAATAGTTTTGCTTTAGTAGAATCGAGGGCCAGGTTGTTCACTACAGTTGCGTAGAGACGTTGCCTCTCTGGCCGTTTTCTACCGCCTCTACCACGGCGAGTGTTGTGAGGAGTTATTTCAACTGATCCCACCCTCTCCCTTCCTATCCAGAACAACATGTGCTGGTCTGCGGTGCCATCCACACACGGTGGAATCCATACCATCTCGCATTGAACAGTTTGGGGGCTCTTTCCTCTGCCACACGATAAAGAGCTGGAATGCTCTGCCCGCATACGTGTTACCCTCCACTTACAGTCCCGGGTTCTTCAAGCGGGGCGTGAAAAGTCATCTATCAAGGCCGTTAAGTTAGGGACCACCATTTTACGTCCAATGGCACTGGGAATGGTGGTCTGTATCTTCTGGACTGCACTTCAGCTTCGTTGCCATCTAGCGGGGTGCAGTCAATTGACGGACCAAATATATTACAAAAAAGGCAGACGGGAATCTTCCGAGGAGGGCCAGACCGTAAGGGATGGCCCTGGGTCAGCCGCGGTGCGAGGGATATGTCAAAGACAACCTCACCTCCGGCCTTGTATACTACGATTCTCAATTATCGTGCGATTTTAGTCGGTTCGAGTCCGACAGAACCTCCCCTTCCGGCTCCGGCAGGGGAGGTCTCCGAGTGGATTTCCGCACGAAAAAAAGGGGGGAAACGAAGGCATTAAGATCATTTTGAGTACTTTGTTCATCAATATTGGTCTGATACTGACTGTACAACTGTAATAAGATGGGTTCGTACTAAATAAATCGAAGTGAGGGAAGGCTCTCAATTTATTAGCAAACTCTAGTGCTTTTACGTTAAATGAACCATTTCAGTAATTAGCAGTGGAGAAGGGTGTAAATTATCAAAAGGGAATCTGCTGTAAAATACCTTTATGTCATGTATGACCGGTAAACCGACAGGAATCGGGATATAGGGACACCTCATCACTGGTAGTTAGTAGTTTTTTGAGAAACATGAGGAGCCTCTGTGGCGTGGCGGTAGTGAACGCCACTGCCACACGGGAGGCGCGGGTTCGATCCCCGCTCAGTGCAAATATTTGTATGCATGAATATGGCTATTTGCATTAGTCTGGGTATTACTATGTATAATATGTATGTATTTACAAAAAAGTATCTAAGTATGTTTATATGCATTCTAGATACCATAACACAAGTTAGTTAAGCTTACCATGAGTCTAGATAGCGTTGTGTGGAATGTTGTGGAATATTTATTTCTTTATTATTTCAGAGAAACGGAGTGAGGAGTTCCTCTGATGCAAAGGTGAACCTTTCCATAGGCGTCCAAGACACGCTCATGTGCTCATGCTCATGCCATCAATAATTAATTTCGGTGATTGATGGTTAGAACAAAAATACTTCATTCAACCATCAGCCACAGCATTAGACACATCCTGTCACGACGCGATGAGAACTTCCCTATGGAAAGAGAAACAACCACTACCTTCGGACTTCCTACTTCCCCAGGAAAAACTACCTCCCGGACAGAAGAACCTCTTTTGGCCCGAATGGAAGTCTCTCAATCGTCTACGTACACAGGTTGGTCGGTATAGACAAAATCTATGTAGGTGGGGAATGCGAGACCCGGGCTTTTGGTCTCGTGTTCTTTATGTCCTAATTCATGTAATAAAGACGACTTAAATAAAGCCACTAACAGCGCGGTTAAGATGGCAGAATTTTATTTCTGATTAGTGTAGTTATATAAAAATGAATCGTTAACACGAAAAGAAGAAGAAGACCGCATTAGACGATAGATTAATTATTCGTCAATCAAGGCCGTGACTGTAGTAAAACTAACATCAAAATCTACCGCGTAGTGGACGCCATGGCTGATGATATTTTGAGGGTTTAAAGTCGCAGTTGATATTCCCGGGTTCGAATCCTGGCCTTTACACTACCGACGTGAACCCACTCCTAGCACAAGCTTTCAGCTTAGTTGGAGGGGTTAGAGGGAATATTAGTAACTTCGGTTCTAATATTCTTAAAATAAATGTTGACGCACAAATTACTCAAAATGATCTCTTCTCTCGAGTTTTATCTCCTTGGCCACACCTGTGAGGCTCACAGAATGTCGAACAAATATAAGATATAATTTTGCCGGGGCCTATTACGAAGACATTAATGAAAGCCTGAGCTCTGTTGATTGGGAAACTACCCTGGGCCCTCAGTCCGATGTGGACACCATGGTAACAAACCTCTATTCCGTCTTGAAGAGTACGATAGAGAATTTTGTCCCTAGAATTAAGGTTGGTAGGACTGGGAACCCTCCTTGGTTCAATAAAAAGCTCACGAAAGCATTGAAAGAAAAGAAAAAGATATTTCGCAAATTCAAAAAGTATGGCAATGCATATGGATTTGCAAATACTCAATAAGCAATGCAAAAAGTTGGCTATCGAGTCATATAATAATTTTATTGCGATCGCGAGAATTGCAAAGAATCCGAAATGCTTCTGGTCTTATATAAAGAGCAAGCGAGGTAATGTGGGTTCCTAACCGGGTACAATGACTAATGGATCTCATACCTCTACGGACGGCACCGAAATCTGTGATATGTTCGCTAACTATTTCGCATCGGTTTATGATGTGAATGCACGACCGGGGTCTTCTGCTGAGTATCTGAAGGTCATTCCAGACTCTACACAAGTGGTCTCACTTATATATCTGGAACTGTCAGAGGTGTACCGGAAACTTAGCGAGCTAAATGCTAACAAGGGAGCTGGTCCTGACGACTTGGCGCCACTAAATAAGTAAATAAGTAAATAAGTAAATAAGTAAATAAGTAAATAAGTAAATAAGTAAATAAGTAAATAAGTAAATAAGTAAATAAGTAAATAAGTAAATAAGTAAATAAGTAAATAAGTAAATAAGTAAATAAGTAAATAAGTAAATAAGTAAATAAGTAAATAAGTAAATAAGTAAATAAGTAAATAAGTAAATAAGTAAATAAGTAAATAAGTAAATAAGTAAATAAGTTAATAAGTAAATAAGTAAATAAGTAAATAAGTAAATAAGTAAATAAGTAAATAAGTAAATAAGTAAATAAGTAAATAAGTAAATAAGTAAATAAGTAAATAAGTAAATAAGTAAATAAGTAAATAAGTAAATAAGTAAATAAGTAAATAAGTAAATAAGTAATTTAGTAAATTAGTAAATAAGTAAATAAGTAAATAAGTAAATAAGTAAATAAGTAAATAAGTAAATAAGTAAATAAGTAAATAAGTAAATAAGTAAATAAGTAAATAAGTAAATAAGTAAATAAGTAAATAAGTAAATAAGTAAATAAGTAAATAAGTAAATAAGTAAATAAGTAAATAAGTAAATAAGTAAATAAGTAAATAAGTAAATAAGTAAATAAGTAAATAAGTAAATAAGGAAATAAGTAAATAAGTAAATAAGTAAATAAGTAAATAAGTAAATAAGTAAATAAGTAAATAAGTAAATAAGTAAATAAGTAAATAAGTAAATAAGTAAATAAGTAAATAAGTAAATAAGTAAATAAGTAAATAAGTAAATAAGTAAATAAGTAAATAAGTAAATAAGTAAATAAGTAAATAAGTAAATAAGTAAATAAGTAAATAAGTAAATAAGGAAATAAGGAAATAAGTAAATAAGTAAATAAGTAAATAAGTAAATAAGTAAATAAGTAAATAAGTAAATAAGTAAATAAGTAAATAAGTAAATAAGTAAATAAGTAAATAAGTAAATAAGTAAATAAGTAAATAAGTAAATAAGTAAATAAGTAAATAAGTAAATAAGTAAATAAGTAAATAAGTAAATAAGTAAATAAGTAAATAAGTAAATAAGTAAATAAGTAAATAAGTAAATAAGTAAATAAGTAAATAAGTAAATAAGTAAATAAGTAAATAAGTAAATAAGTAAATAAGTAAATAAGTAAATAAGTAAATAAGTAAATAAGTAAATAAGTAAATAAGTAAATAAGTATATAAGTAAATAAGTAAATAATTAAATAAGTAAATAAGTAAATAAGTAAATAAGTAAATAAGTAAATAAGTAAATAAGTAAATAAGTAAATAAGTAAATAAGTAAATAAGTAAATAAGTAAATAAGTAAATAAGTAAATAAGTAAATAAGTAAATAAGGAAATAAGTAAATAAGTAAATAAGTAAATAAGTAAATAAGTAAATAAGTAAATAAGTAAATAAGTAAATAAGTAAATAAGTAAATAAGTAAATAAGTAAATAAGTAAATAAGTAAATAAGTAAATAAGTAAATAAGTAAATAAGTAAATAAGTAAATAAGTAAATAAGTAAATAAGTAAATAAGTAAATAAGTAAATAAGTAAATAAGTAAATAAGTAAATAAGTAAATAAGTAAATAAGTAAATAAGTAAATAAGTAAATAAGTAAATAAGTAAATAAGTAAATAAGTAAATAAGTAAATAAGTAAATAAGTAAATAAGTAAATAAGTAAATAAGTAAATAAGTAAATAAGTAAATAAGTAAATAAGTAAATAAGTAATTTAGTAAATAAGTAAATTAGTAAATAAGTAATTTAGTAAATTAGTAAATTTGTAAATTAGTAAATAAGTAATTTAGTAAATAAGTAATTTAGTAAATAAGTAATTTAGTAAATAAGTAATTTAGTAAATAAGTAATTTAGTAAATAAGTAAATTAGTAAATAAGTAATTTAGTAAATTAGTAAATTGTAAATTAGTAAATAAGTAATTTAGTAAATTAGTAAATTTGTAAATTAGTAAATTTGTAAATTTGTAAATTAGTAAATTAGTAAATTAGTAAATTAGTAAATAAGTAAATAAGTAATTTAGTAAATTAGTAAATTTGTAAATTAGTAAATTAGTAAATTAGTAAATTAGTGAATTAGTAAATAAGTAAATTAGTAAATTAGTAAATTAGTAAATTAGTAAATTAGTAAATAAGTAAATAAATAAATAAGTAAATAAGTAAATAAGTAAATAAGTAAATAAGTAAATAAGTAAATAAGTAAATAAGTAAATAAGTAAATAAGTAAATAAGTAAATAAGTAAATAAGTAAATAAGTAAATAAGTAAATAAGTAAATAAGTAATTGAGTAAATAAGTAATTTAGTAAATAAGTAATTTAGTAAATAAGTAATTTAGTAAATAAGTAAATTAGTAAATAAGTAATTTAGTAAATTAGTAAATTTGTAAATTAGTAAATAAGTAATTTAGTAAATAAGTAATTTAGTAAATAAGTAATTTAGTAAATAAGTAATTTAGTAAATAAGTAAATTAGTAAATAAGTAATTTAGTAAATTAGTAAATTGTAAATTAGTAAATAAGTAATTTAGTAAATTAGTAAATTTGTAAATTAGTAAATTTGTAAATTTGTAAATTAGTAAATTAGTAAATTAGTAAATAAGTAAATAAGTAATTTAGTAAATTAGTAAATTTGTAAATTAGTAAATTAGTAAATTAGTAAATAAGTAAATAAGTAATTTAGTAAATTAGTAAATTTGTAAATTAGTAAATTAGTAAATTAGTAAATTAGTGAATTAGTAAATAAGTAAATTAGTAAATTAGTAAATTAGTAAATTAGTAAATTAGTAAATAAGTAAATAAATAAATAAGTAAATAAGTAAATAAGTAAATAAGTAAATAAGTAAATAAGTAAATTATTAAATTAGTAAATTAGTAAATAAGTAATTTAGTAAATAAGTAAATTAGTAAATAAGTAATTTAGTAAATTAGTAAATTTGTAAATTAGTAAATTAGTAATTTAGTAAATAAGTAATTTAGTAAATAAGTAATTTAGTAAATAAGTAAATTAGTAAATAAGTAATTTAGTAAATTAGTAAATTTGTAAATTAGTAAATAAGTAATTTAGTAAATAAGTAATTTAGTAAATAAGTAATTTAGTAAATAAGTAAATTAGTAAATAAGTAAGTTAGTAAATTAGTAAATTTGTAAATTAGTAAATAAATAATTTAGTAAATAAGTAATTTAGTAAATAAGTAAATTAGTAAATAAGTAATTTAGTAAATTAGTAAATTTGTAAATTAGAATTAGTAAATTAGTAAATTAGTAAATAAGTAATTTAGTAAATTAGTAAATTAGTAAATAAGTAATTTAGTAAATTAGTAAATTAGTAAATAAGTAAATTAGTAAATTAGTAAATTAGTAAATTTGTAAATAAGTAAATTAGTAAATTAGTAAATTAGTAAATTAGTAAATTAGTGAATTAGTAAATTAGTAAATTAGTAAATTAGTAAATTAGTAAATTAGTAAATTAGTAAATTAGTAAATAAGTAATTTAGTAAATTAATAAATTTGTAAATTAGTAAATAAGTAATTTAGTAAATAAGTAATTTAGTAAATAAGTAATTTAGTAAATAAGTAAATTAGTAAATAAGTAATTTAGTAAATAAGTAATTTAGTAAATTAGTAAATTTGTAAATTAGTAAATAAGTAAATTAGTAAATTAGTAAATTAGTAAATAAGTAATTTAGTAAATTAGTAAATTAGTAAATAAGTAATTTAGTAAATGAGTAATTTAGTAAATTAGTAAATTAGTAAATTAGTAAATTAGTAAATTAGTAAATGAGTAAATTAGTAAATAAGTAATTTAGTAAATTAGTAAATTTGTAAATTAGTAAATAAGTAATTTAGTAAATAAGTAATTTAGTAAATAAGTAAATAAGTAAATAAGTAAATTATTAAATTATTAAATTAGTAAATTAGTAAATTAGTAAATTAGTAAATAAGTAATTTAATAAATAAGTAATGTAGTAAATAAGTAATTTAGTAAATAAGTAAATTAGTAAATAAGTAATTTAGTAAATTAGTAAATTGTAAATTAGTAAATAAGTAATTTAGTAAATTAGTAAATTTGTAAATTAGTAAATTTGTAAATTTGTAAATTAGTAAATTAGTAAATTAGTAAATTAGTAAATAAGTAAATAAGTAATTTAGTAAATTAGTAAATTTGTAAATTAGTAAATTAGTAAATTAGTAAATTAGTGAATTAGTAAATAAGTAAATTAGTAAATTAGTAAATTAGTAAATTAGTAAATTAGTAAATAAGTAAATAAATAAATAAGTAAATAAGTAAATAAGTAAATAAGTAAATAAGTAAATAAGTAAATAAGTAAATAAGTAAATAAGTAAATAAGTAAATAAGTAAATAAGTAAATAAGTAAATAAGTAAATAAGTAAATAAGTAAATAAGTAATTGAGTAAATAAGTAATTTAGTAAATAAGTAATTTAGTAAATAAGTAATTTAGTAAATAAGTAAATTAGTAAATAAGTAATTTAGTAAATTAGTAAATTTGTAAATTAGTAAATAAGTAATTTAGTAAATAAGTAATTTAGTAAATAAGTAATTTAGTAAATAAGTAATTTAGTAAATAAGTAAATTAGTAAATAAGTAATTTAGTAAATTAGTAAATTGTAAATTAGTAAATAAGTAATTTAGTAAATTAGTAAATTTGTAAATTAGTAAATTTGTAAATTTGTAAATTAGTAAATTAGTAAATTAGTAAATAAGTAAATAAGTAATTTAGTAAATTAGTAAATTTGTAAATTAGTAAATTAGTAAATTAGTAAATAAGTAAATAAGTAATTTAGTAAATTAGTAAATTTGTAAATTAGTAAATTAGTAAATTAGTAAATTAGTGAATTAGTAAATAAGTAAATTAGTAAATTAGTAAATTAGTAAATTAGTAAATTAGTAAATAAGTAAATAAATAAATAAGTAAATAAGTAAATAAGTAAATAAGTAAATAAGTAAATAAGTAAATTATTAAATTAGTAAATTAGTAAATAAGTAATTTAGTAAATAAGTAAATTAGTAAATAAGTAATTTAGTAAATTAGTAAATTTGTAAATTAGTAAATTAGTAATTTAGTAAATAAGTAATTTAGTAAATAAGTAATTTAGTAAATAAGTAAATTAGTAAATAAGTAATTTAGTAAATTAGTAAATTTGTAAATTAGTAAATAAGTAATTTAGTAAATAAGTAATTTAGTAAATAAGTAATTTAGTAAATAAGTAAATTAGTAAATAAGTAAGTTAGTAAATTAGTAAATTTGTAAATTAGTAAATAAATAATTTAGTAAATAAGTAATTTAGTAAATAAGTAAATTAGTAAATAAGTAATTTAGTAAATTAGTAAATTTGTAAATTAGAATTAGTAAATTAGTAAATTAGTAAATAAGTAATTTAGTAAATTAGTAAATTAGTAAATAAGTAATTTAGTAAATTAGTAAATTAGTAAATAAGTAAATTAGTAAATTAGTAAATTAGTAAATTTGTAAATAAGTAAATTAGTAAATTAGTAAATTAGTAAATTAGTAAATTAGTGAATTAGTAAATTAGTAAATTAGTAAATTAGTAAATTAGTAAATTAGTAAATTAGTAAATTAGTAAATAAGTAATTTAGTAAATTAATAAATTTGTAAATTAGTAAATAAGTAATTTAGTAAATAAGTAATTTAGTAAATAAGTAATTTAGTAAATAAGTAAATTAGTAAATAAGTAATTTAGTAAATAAGTAATTTAGTAAATTAGTAAATTTGTAAATTAGTAAATAAGTAAATTAGTAAATTAGTAAATTAGTAAATAAGTAATTTAGTAAATTAGTAAATTAGTAAATAAGTAATTTAGTAAATGAGTAATTTAGTAAATTAGTAAATTAGTAAATTAGTAAATTAGTAAATTAGTAAATGAGTAAATTAGTAAATAAGTAATTTAGTAAATTAGTAAATTTGTAAATTAGTAAATAAGTAATTTAGTAAATAAGTAATTTAGTAAATAAGTAAATAAGTAAATAAGTAAATTATTAAATTATTAAATTAGTAAATTAGTAAATTAGTAAATTAGTAAATAAGTAATTTAATAAATAAGTAATGTAGTAAATAAGTAATTTAGTAAATAAGTAAATTAGTAAATAAGTAATTTAATAAATTAGTAAATTCGTAAATTAGTAAATAAGTAATTGAGTAAATTAGTAAATTTGTCAATTAGTAAATTAGTAAATTAGTAAACTAGTAAATAAGTAATTTAGTAAATTAGTAAATTTGTAAATTAGTAAATTAGTAAAGTAGTAAATTAGTAAATAAGTAATTTAGTAAATTAGTAAATTTGTAAATTTGTAAATTAGTAAATTAGTAAATTAGTAAATTAGTAAATTAGTAAATTAGTAAATTAGTAAATTAGTAAATAAGTAATTTAGTAAATTAGTAAATTTGTAAATTAGTAAATTTGTAAATAAGTAAATTATTAAATTAGTAAATTTGTAAATAAGTAAATTTGTAAATTAGTAAATTAGTAAATTAGTAAATTAGTAAATAAGTAATTAGGTAAATTAGTAAATTAGTAAATTAGTAAATTAGTGAATTAGTAAATTAGTAAATTAGTAAATTAGTAAATTAGTAAATTAGTAAATTAGTAAATAAGTAATTTAGTAAATTAATAAATTTGTAAATTAGTAAATAAGTAATTTAGTAAATAAGTAATTTAGTAAATAAGTAATTTAGTAAATAAGTAAATTAGTAAATAAGTAATTTAGTAAATAAGTAATTTAGTAAATTAGTAAATTTGTAAATTAGTAAATAAGTAAATTAGTAAATTAGTAAATTAGTAAATAAGTAATTTAGTAAATTAGTAAATTAGTAAATAAGTAATTTAGTAAATGAGTAATTTAGTAAATTAGTAAATTAGTAAATTAGTAAATTAGTAAATTAATAAATTAGTAAATTAGTAAATTAGTAAATTAGTAAATTAGTAAATAAGTAAATAAATAAATAAGTAAATAAGTAAATAAGTAAATAAGTAAATAAGTAAATAAGTAAATAAGTTTGTGAATTAGTAAATTTGTAAATTAGTAAATAAGTAATTTAGTAAATTAGTAAATTTGTAAATTAGTAAATTAGTAAATTAGTAAATTAGTAAATTAGTAAATTAGTAAATTAGTAAATTAGTAAATAAGTAATTTAGTAAATTAGTAAATTTGTAAATTAGTAAATTAGTAAATTAGTAAATTATTAAATTAGTAAATTTGTAAATAAGTAAATTAGTAAATTAGTAAATTAGTAAATTAGTAAATTAGTAAATTAGTAAATTAGTGAATTAGTAAATTAGTAAATTAGTAAATTAATAAATTAGTAAATTAGTAAATTAGTAAATAAGTAATTTAGTAAATTAGTAATTTAGTAAATAAGTAATTTAGTAAATAAGTAAATTAGTAAATAAGTAAATAGTAAATAAGTAATTTAGTAAATTAGTAAATTTGTAAATTAGTAAATAAGTAAATTAGTAAATTAGTAAATTTGTAAATAAGTAAATTAGTAAATAAGTAATTTAGTAAATTAGTAAATTAGTAAATAAGTAATTTAGTAAATTAGTAAATTAGTAAATAAGTAAATTAGTAAATTAGTAAATTAGTAAATTTGTAAATAAGTAAAATAGTAAATTAGTAAATTAGTAAATTAGTAAATTAGTGAATTAGTAAATTAGTAAATTAGTAAATAAGTAAATTAGTAAATTAGTAAATTAGTAAATTTGTAAATAAGTAAAATAGTAAATTAGTAAATTAGTAAATTAGTAAATTAGTGAATTAGTAAATTAGTAAATTAGTAAATTAGTAAATAAGTAAATAAGTAAATAAGTAAATAAGTAAATAAGTAAATAAGTAAATAGGTAAATAAGTAAATAAGTAAATAAGTAAATAAGTAAATAAGTAAATAAGTAAATAAGTAAATAAGTAAATAAGTAAATTAATAAATTAGTAAATGAGTAAATGAGTAAATGAGTAAATTAGTAAATTAGTGAATTAGTAAATTAGTAAATTAGTAAATAAGTAAATAAATAAATAAGTAAATAAGTAAATAAGTAAATAAGTAAATAAGTAATATAGTAAATTAGTAAATTAGTAATTTAGTAAATAAGTAAATTAGTAAATTAGTAAATTAGTAAATTAGTAATTTAGTAAATAAGTAATTTAGTAAATAAGTAATTTAGTAAATAAGTAAATTAGTAAATAAGTAATATAGTAAATTAGTAAATTAGTAAATTAGTAAATTAGTAAATAAGTAAATAAGTAAATTAGTAAATAAGTAATTTAGTAAATTCGTAAATTAGTAAATAAGTAATTTAGTAAATTAGTAAATTAGTAAATAAGTAATTTAGTAAATGAGTAATTTAGTAAATTAGTAAATTAGTAAATTAGTAAATTAGTAAATTAGTAAATGAGTAAATTAGTAAATAAGTAATTTAGTAAATTAGTAAATTTGTAAATTAGTAAATAAGTAATTTAGTAAATAAGTAATTTAGTAAATAAGTAATTTAGTAAATAAGTAAATTAGTAAATAAGTAATTTAGTAAATAAGTAATTTAGTAAATTAGTAAATTAGTAAATTAGTAAATTATTAAATTATTAAATTAGTAAATTAGTAAATAAGTAATTTAGTAAATAAGTAAATTAGTAAATAAGTAATTTAGTAAATTAGTAAATTTGTAAATTAGTAAATAAGTAATTTAGTAAATAAGTAATTTAGTAAATTAGTAAATTTGTAAATTAGTAAATAAGTAAATTAGTAAATTAGTAAATTAGTAAATAAGTAATTTAGTAAATTAGTAAATTAGTAAATAAGTAATTTAGTAAATTAGTAAATTAGTAAATAAGTAAATTAGTAAATTAGTAAATTAGTAAATTTGTAAATAAGTAAAATAGTAAATTAGTAAATTAGTAAATTAGTAAATTAGTGAATTAGTAAATTAGTAAATTAGTAAATAAGTAAATTAGTAAATTAGTAAATTAGTAAATTTGTAAATAAGTAAAATAGTAAATTAGTAAATTAGTAAATTAGTAAATTAGTGAATTAGTAAATTAGTAAATTAGTAAATTAGTAAATAAGTAAATAAGTAAATAAGTAAATAAGTAAATAAGTAAATAAGTAAATAAGTAAATAAGTAAATAAGTAAATAAGTAAATAAGTAAATAAGTAAATAAGTAAATAAGTAAATAAGTAAATAAGTAAATAAGTAAATAAGTAAATAAGTAAATAAGTAAATAAGTAAATAAGTAAATAAGTAAATAAGTAAATAAGTAAATAAGTAAATAAGTAAATAAGTAAATAAGTAAATAAGTAAATAAGTAAATAAGTAAATAAGTAAATAAGTAAATAAGTAATTGAGTAAATAAGTAATTTAGTAAATAAGTAATTTAGTAAATAAGTAATTTAGTAAATAAGTAAATTAGTAAATAAGTAATTTAGTAAATTAGTAAATTTGTAAATTAGTAAATAAGTAATTTAGTAAATAAGTAATTTAGTAAATAAGTAATTTAGTAAATAAGTAATTTAGTAAATAAGTAAATTAGTAAATAAGTAATTTAGTAAATTAGTAAATTGTAAATTAGTAAATAAGTAATTTAGTAAATTAGTAAATTTGTAAATTAGTAAATTTGTAAATTAGTAAATTAGTAAATTAGTAAATTAGTAAATTAGTAAATAAGTAAATAAGTAATTTAGTAAATTAGTAAATTTGTAAATTAGTGAATTAGTAAATTAGTAAATTAGTAAATTAGTGAATTAGTAAATAAGTAAATTAGTAAATTAGTAAATTAGTAAATTAGTAAATTAGTAAATAAGTAAATAAATAAATAAGTAAATAAGTAAATAAGTAAATAAGTAAATAAGTAAATAAGTAAATAAGTAAATAAGTAAATAAGTAAATAAGTAAATAAGTAAATAAGTAAATAAGTAAATAAGTAAATAAGTAATTGAGTAAATAAGTAATTTAGTAAATAAGTAATTTAGTAAATAAGTAATTTAGTAAATAAGTAAATTAGTAAATAAGTAATTTAGTAAATTAGTAAATTTGTAAATTAGTAAATAAGTAATTTAGTAAATAAGTAATTTAGTAAATAAGTAATTTAGTAAATAAGCAATTTAGTAAATAAGTAAATAAGTAAATTAGTAAATAAGTAATTTAGTAAATTAGTAAATTGTAAATTAGTAAATAAGTAATTTAGTAAATTAGTAAATTTGTAAATTAGTAAATTTGTAAATTTGTAAATTAGTAAATTAGTAAATTAGTAAATTAGTAAATAAGTAAATAAGTAATTTAGTAAATTGGTAAATTTGTAAATTAGTAAATTAGTAAATTAGTAAATTAGTAAATTAGTGAATTAGTAAATAAGTAAATTAGTAAATTAGTAAATTAGTAAATTAGTAAATTAGTAAATTAGTAAATTTGTAAATTAGTAAATTTGTAAATAAGTAAATTATTAAATTAGTAAATTTGTAAATAAGTAAATTAGTAAATTAGTAAATTAAATTAGTAAATTAGTAAATTAGTAATTTAGAAAATAAGTAAATTAGTAAATAAGTAAATTAGTAAATAAGTAATTTAGTAAATTAGTAAATTTGTAAATTAGTAAATTAGTAAATTAGTAAATTAGTAAATAAGTAATTTAGTAAATTAGTAAATAAGTAATTTAGTAAATAAGTAATTTAGTAAATTAGTAAATTAGTAAATTAGTAAATTAGTAAATTAGTAAATTAGTAAATTAGTAAATTAGTAAATTAGTAAATTAGTAAATTAGTAAATTAGTAAATTAGTAAATTAGTAAATTAGTAAATTAGTAAATTAGTAAATTAGTAAATAAGTAAATAAGTAAATAAGTAAATAAGTAAATAAGTAAATAAGTAAATAAGTAAATAAGTAAATAAGTAAATTATTAAATTATTAAATTAGTAAATTAGTAAATTAGTAAATTAGTAAATAAGTAATTTAATAAATAAGTAATGTAGTAAATAAGTAATTTAGTAAATAAGTAAATTAGTAAATAAGTAATTTAATAAATTAGTAAATTCGTAAATTAGTAAATAAGTAATTGAGTAAATTAGTAAATTTGTCAATTAGTAAATTAGTAAATTAGTAAACTAGTAAATAAGTAATTTAGTAAATTAGTAAATTTGTAAATTAGTAAATTAGTAAAGTAGTAAATTAGTAAATAAGTAATTTAGTAAATTAGTAAATTTGTAAATTTGTAAATTAGTAAATTAGTAAATTAGTAAATTAGTAAGTAAATAAGTAAATAAGTAAATAAGTAAATAAGTAAATAAGTAAATAAGTAAATAAGTAAATAAGTAAATAAGTAAATAAGTAAATAAGTAAATAAGTAAATAAGTAAATAAGTAAATAAGTAAATAAGTAAATAAGTAAATAAGTAAATAAGTAAATAAGTAAATAAGTAAATAAGTAAATAAGTAAATAAGTAAATAAGTAAATAAGTAATTGAGTAAATAAGTAATTTAGTAAATAAGTAATTTAGTAAATAAGTAATTTAGTAAATAAGTAAATTAGTAAATAAGTAATTTAGTAAATTAGTAAATTTGTAAATTAGTAAATAAGTAATTTAGTAAATAAGTAATTTAGTAAATAAGTAATTTAGTAAATAAGTAATTTAGTAAATAAGTAAATTAGTAAATAAGTAATTTAGTAAATTAGTAAATTGTAAATTAGTAAATAAGTAATTTAGTAAATTAGTAAATTTGTAAATTAGTAAATTTGTAAATTAGTAAATTAGTAAATTAGTAAATTAGTAAATTAGTAAATAAGT
Source organism: Eilema sororculum (assembly GCA_914829495.1). Classification (NCBI taxonomy): domain Eukaryota; kingdom Metazoa; phylum Arthropoda; class Insecta; order Lepidoptera; family Erebidae; genus Eilema; species Eilema sororculum. The sequence goes on along the minus strand of OU618545.1, from coordinate 3,648,877 downwards.
AAATAAGTAATTTAGTAAATTAGTAAATTTGTAAATTAGTGAATTAGTAAATTAGTAAATTAGTAAATTAGTGAATTAGTAAATAAGTAAATTAGTAAATTAGTAAATTAGTAAATTAGTAAATTAGTAAATAAGTAAATAAATAAATAAGTAAATAAGTAAATAAGTAAATAAGTAAATAAGTAAATTAGTAAATAAGTAATTTAGTAAATTAGTAAATTGTAAATTAGTAAATAAGTAATTTAGTAAATTAGTAAATTTGTAAATTAGTAAATTTGTAAATTTGTAAATTAGTAAATTAGTAAATTAGTAAATTAGTAAATAAGTAAATAAGTAATTTAGTAAATTGGTAAATTTGTAAATTAGTAAATTAGTAAATTAGTAAATTAGTAAATTAGTGAATTAGTAAATAAGTAAATTAGTAAATTAGTAAATTAGTAAATTAGTAAATTAGTAAATTAGTAAATTTGTAAATTAGTAAATTTGTAAATAAGTAAATTATTAAATTAGTAAATTTGTAAATAAGTAAATTAGTAAATTAGTAAATTAAATTAGTAAATTAGTAAATTAGTAATTTAGAAAATAAGTAATTTAGTAAATAAGTAAATTAGTAAATAAGTAATTTAGTAAATTAGTAAATTTGTAAATTAGTAAATTAGTAAAGTAGTAAATTAGTAAATAAGTAATTTAGTAAATTAGTAAATAAGTAATTTAGTAAATAAGTAATTTAGTAAATTAGTAAATTAGTAAATTAGTAAATTAGTAAATTAGTAAATTAGTAAATTAGTAAATTAGTAAATTAGTAAATTAGTAAATTAGTAAATTAGTAAATTAGTAAATTAGTAAATTAGTAAATTAGTAAATTAGTAAATTAGTAAATTAGTAAATTAGTAAATAAGTAAATAAGTAAATAAGTAAATAAGTAAATAAGTAAATAAGTAAATAAGTAAATAAGTAAATTATTAAATTATTAAATTAGTAAATTAGTAAATTAGTAAATTAGTAAATAAGTAATTTAATAAATAAGTAATGTAGTAAATAAGTAATTTAGTAAATAAGTAAATTAGTAAATAAGTAATTTAATAAATTAGTAAATTCGTAAATTAGTAAATAAGTAATTGAGTAAATTAGTAAATTTGTCAATTAGTAAATTAGTAAATTAGTAAACTAGTAAATAAGTAATTTAGTAAATTAGTAAATTTGTAAATTAGTAAATTAGTAAAGTAGTAAATTAGTAAATAAGTAATTTAGTAAATTAGTAAATTTGTAAATTTGTAAATTAGTAAATTAGTAAATTAGTAAATTAGTAAATTAGTAAATTAGTAAATTAGTAAATTAGTAAATAAGTAATTTAGTAAATTAGTAAATTTGTAAATTAGTAAATTTGTAAATAAGTAAATTATTAAATTAGTAAATTTGTAAATAAGTAAATTTGTAAATTAGTAAATTAGTAAATTAGTAAATTAGTAAATAAGTAATTAGGTAAATTAGTAAATTAGTAAATTAGTAAATTAGTGAATTAGTAAATTAGTAAATTAGTAAATTAGTAAATTAGTAAATAAGTAAATTAGTAAATAAGTAATTTAGTAAATTAGTAAATTTGTAAATTAGTAAATAAGTAATTTAGTAAATAAGTAATTTAGTAAATAAGTAATTTAGTAAATAAGTAAATTAGTAAATAAGTAATTTAGTAAATAAGTAATTTAGTAAATTAGTAAATTAGTAAATTAGTAAATTAGTAAATTAGTAAATTAGTAAATAAGTAATTTAGTAAATTAGTAAATTTGTAAATAAATAAATAAGTAAATAAGTAAATAAGTAAATAAGTAAATAAGTAAATAAGTAAATAAGTAAATAAGTAAATTATTAAATTAGTAAATTTGTAAATAAGTAAATTAGTAAATTAGTAAATTAAATTAGTAAATTAGTAAATTAGTAATTTAGAAAATAAGTAATTTAGTAAATAAGTAAATTAGTAAATAAGTAATTTAGTAAATTAGTAAATTTGTAAATTAGTAAATTAGTAAAGTAGTAAATTAGTAAATAAGTAATTTAGTAAATTAGTAAATAAGTAATTTAGTAAATAAGTAATTTAGTAAATTAGTAAATTAGTAAATTAGTAAATTAGTAAATTAGTAAATTAGTAAATTATTAAATTAGTAAATTAGTAAATTAGTAAATTAGTAAATTAGTAAATTAGTAAATTAGTAAATTAGTAAATTAGTAAATTAGTAAATTAGTAAATAAGTAAATAAGTAAATAAGTAAATAAGTAAATAAGTAAATAAGTAAATAAGTAAATAAGTAAATAAGTAAATTATTAAATTATTAAATTAGTAAATTAGTAAATTAGTAAATTAGTAAATAAGTAATTTAATAAATAAGTAATGTAGTAAATAAGTAATTTAGTAAATAAGTAAATTAGTAAATAAGTAATTTAATAAATTAGTAAATTCGTAAATTAGTAAATAAGTAATTGAGTAAATTAGTAAATTTGTCAATTAGTAAATTAGTAAATTAGTAAACTAGTAAATAAGTAATTTAGTAAATTAGTAAATTTGTAAATTAGTAAATTAGTAAAGTAGTAAATTAGTAAATAAGTAATTTAGTAAATTAGTAAATTTGTAAATTTGTAAATTAGTAAATTAGTAAATTAGTAAATTAGTGAATTAGTAAATAAGTAAATTAGTAAATTAGTAAATTAGTAAATTAGTAAATTAGTAAATAAGTAAATAAATAAATAAGTAAATAAGTAAATAAGTAAATAAGTAAATAAGTAAATAAGTAAATAAGTAAATAAGTAAATAAGTAAATAAGTAAATAAGTAAATAAGTAAATAAGTAAATAAGTAATTGAGTAAATAAGTAATTTAGTAAATAAGTAATTTAGTAAATAAGTAATTTAGTAAATAAGTAAATTAGTAAATAAGTAATTTAGTAAATTAGTAAATTTGTAAATTAGTAAATAAGTAATTTAGTAAATAAGTAATTTAGTAAATAAGTAATTTAGTAAATAAGCAATTTAGTAAATAAGTAAATAAGTAAATTAGTAAATAAGTAATTTAGTAAATTAGTAAATTGTAAATTAGTAAATAAGTAATTTAGTAAATTAGTAAATTTGTAAATTAGTAAATTTGTAAATTTGTAAATTAGTAAATTAGTAAATTAGTAAATTAGTAAATAAGTAAATAAGTAATTTAGTAAATTGGTAAATTTGTAAATTAGTAAATTAGTAAATTAGTAAATTAGTAAATTAGTGAATTAGTAAATAAGTAAATTAGTAAATTAGTAAATTAGTAAATTAGTAAATTAGTAAATTAGTAAATTTGTAAATTAGTAAATTTGTAAATAAGGAAATTATTAAATTAGTAAATTTGTAAATAAGTAAATTAGTAAATTAGTAAATTAAATTAGTAAATTAGTAAATTAGTAATTTAGAAAATAAGTAATTTAGTAAATAAGTAAATTAGTAAATAAGTAATTTAGTAAATTAGTAAATTTGTAAATTAGTAAATTAGTAAAGTAGTAAATTAGTAAATAAGTAATTTAGTAAATTAGTAAATTAGTAAATTAGTAAATTAGTAAATTAGTAAATTAGTAAATTAGTAAATTAGTAAATTAGTAAATTAGTAAATTAGTAAATTAGTAAATTAGTAAATTAGTAAATTAGTAAATTAGTAAATTAGTAAATTAGTAAATTAGTAAATAAGTAAATAAGTAAATAAGTAAATAAGTAAATAAGTAAATAAGTAAATAAGTAAATAAGTAAATTATTAAATTATTAAATTAGTAAATTAGTAAATTAGTAAATTAGTAAATAAGTAATTTAATAAATAAGTAATGTAGTAAATAAGTAATTTAGTAAATAAGTAAATTAGTAAATAAGTAATTTAATAAATTAGTAAATTCGTAAATTAGTAAATAAGTAATTGAGTAAATTAGTAAATTTGTCAATTAGTAAATTAGTAAATTAGTAAACTAGTAAATAAGTAATTTAGTAAATTAGTAAATTTGTAAATTAGTAAATTAGTAAAGTAGTAAATTAGTAAATAAGTAATTTAGTAAATTAGTAAATTTGTAAATTTATAAATTAGTAAATTAGTAAATTAGTAAATTAGTAAATTAGTTAATTAGTAAATTAGTAAATTAGTAAATAAGTAATTTAGTAAATTAGTAAATTTGTAAATTAGTAAATTTGTAAATAAGTAAATTATTAAATTAGTAAATTTGTAAATAAGTAAATTTGTAAATTAGTAAATTAGTAAATTAGTAAATTAGTAAATAAGTAATTAGGTAAATTAGTAAATTAGTAAATTAGTAAATTAGTGAATTAGTAAATTAGTAAATTAGTAAATTAGTAAATTAGTAAATAAGTAAATTAGTAAATAAGTAATTTAGTAAATTAGTAAATTTGTAAATTAGTAAATAAGTAATTTAGTAAATAAGTAATTTAGTAAATAAGTAATTTAGTAAATAAGTAAATTAGTAAATAAGTAATTTAGTAAATAAGTAATTTAGTAAATTAGTAAATTAGTAAATTAGTAAATTAGTAAATTAGTAAATTAGTAAATAAGTAATTTAGTAAATTAGTAAATTTGTAAATAAATAAATAAGTAAATAAGTAAATAAGTAAATAAGTAAATAAGTAAATAAGTAAATAAGTAAATAAGTAAATTATTAAATTAGTAAATTTGTAAATAAGTAAATTAGTAAATTAGTAAATTAAATTAGTAAATTAGTAAATTAGTAATTTAGAAAATAAGTAATTTAGTAAATAAGTAAATTAGTAAATAAGTAATTTAGTAAATTAGTAAATTTGTAAATTAGTAAATTAGTAAAGTAGTAAATTAGTAAATAAGTAATTTAGTAAATTAGTAAATAAGTAATTTAGTAAATAAGTAATTTAGTAAATTAGTAAATTAGTAAATTAGTAAATTAGTAAATTAGTAAATTAGTAAATTAGTAAATTAGTAAATTAGTAAATTAGTAAATTAGTAAATTAGTAAATTAGTAAATTAGTAAATTAGTAAATTAGTAAATTAGTAAATTAGTAAATAAGTAAATAAGTAAATAAGTAAATAAGTAAATAAGTAAATAAGTAAATAAGTAAATAAGTAAATAAGTAAATTATTAAATTATTAAATTAGTAAATTAGTAAATTAGTAAATTAGTAAATAAGTAATTTAATAAATAAGTAATGTAGTAAATAAGTAATTTAGTAAATAAGTAAATTAGTAAATAAGTAATTTAATAAATTAGTAAATTCGTAAATTAGTAAATAAGTAATTGAGTAAATTAGTAAATTTGTCAATTAGTAAATTAGTAAATTAGTAAACTAGTAAATAAGTAATTTAGTAAATTAGTAAATTTGTAAATTAGTAAATTAGTAAAGTAGTAAATTAGTAAATAAGTAATTTAATAAATAAGTAATGTAGTAAATAAGTAATTTAGTAAATAAGTAAATTAGTAAATAAGTAATTTAATAAATTAGTAAATTCGTAAATTAGTAAATAAGTAATTGAGTAAATTAGTAAATTTGTCAATTAGTAAATTAGTAAATTAGTAAACTAGTAAATAAGTAATTTAGTAAATTAGTAAATTTGTAAATTAGTAAATTAGTAAAGTAGTAAATTAGTAAATAAGTAATTTAGTAAATTAGTAAATTTGTAAATTTGTAAATTAGTAAATTAGTAAATTAGTAAATTAGTAAATTAGTAAATTAGTAAATTAGTAAATTAGTAAATAAGTAATTTAGTAAATTAGTAAATTTGTAAATTAGTAAATTTGTAAATAAGTAAATTATTAAATTAGTAAATTTGTAAATAAGTAAATTTGTAAATTAGTAAATTAGTAAATTAGTAAATTAGTAAATAAGTAATTAGGTAAATTAGTAAATTAGTAAATTAGTAAATTAGTGAATTAGTAAATTAGTAAATTAGTAAATTAGTAAATTAGTAAATTAGTAAATTAGTAAATAAGTAATTTAGTAAATTAGTAAATTTGTAAATTAGTAAATAAGTAATTTAGTAAATAAGTAATTTAGTAAATAAGTAATTTAGTAAATAAGTAAATTAGTAAATAAGTAATTTAGTAAATAAGTAATTTAGTAAATTAGTAAATTAGTAAATTAGTAAATTATTAAATTAGTAAATTAGTAAATAAGTAATTTAGTAAATAAGTAAATTAGTAAATAAGTAATTTAGTAAATTAGTAAATTTGTAAATTAGTAAATAAGTAATTTAGTAAATAAGTAATTTAGTAAATTAGTAAATTTGTAAATTAGTAAATAAGTAAATTAGTAAATTAGTAAATTAGTAAATAAGTAATTTAGTAAATTAGTAAATTAGTAAATAAGTAATTTAGTAAATTAGTAAATTAGTAAATAAGTAAATTAGTAAATTAGTAAATTAGTAAATTAGTAAATTTGTAAATAAGTAAAATAGTAAATTAGTAAATTAGTAAATTAGTAAATTAGTGAATTAGTAAATTAGTAAATTAGTAAATTAGTAAATTAGTAAATTAGTAAATTAGTAAATTAGTAAATAAGTAATTTAGTAAATTAATAAATTTGTAAATTAGTAAATAAGTAATTTAGTAAATAAGTAATTTAGTAAATAAGTAATTTAGTAAATAAGTAAATTAGTAAATAAGTAATTTAGTAAATAAGTAATTTAGTAAATTAGTAAATTTGTAAATTAGTAAATAAGTAAATTAGTAAATTAGTAAATTAGTAAATAAGTAATTTAGTAAATTAGTAAATTAGTAAATAAGTAATTTAGTAAATGAGTAATTTAGTAAATTAGTAAATTAGTAAATTAGTAAATTAGTAAATTAGTAAATTAGTAAATTAGTAAATAAGTAAATAAGTAAATTAGTAAATTAGTAAATTAAATTAGTAAATTAGTAAATTAGTAATTTAGAAAATAAGTAATTTAGTAAATAAGTAAATTAGTAAATAAGTAATTTAGTAAATTAGTAAATTTGTAAATTAGTAAATTAGTAAAGTAGTAAATTAGTAAATAAGTAATTTAGTAAATTAGTAAATAAGTAATTTAGTAAATAAGTAATTTAGTAAATTAGTAAATTAGTAAATTAGTAAATTAGTAAATTAGTAAATTAGTAAATTAGTAAATTAGTAAATTAGTAAATTAGTAAATTAGTAAATTAGTAAATTAGTAAATTAGTAAATTAGTAAATTAGTAAATTAGTAAATTAGTAAATAAGTAAATAAGTAAATAAGTAAATAAGTAAATAAGTAAATAAGTAAATAAGTAAATAAGTAAATAAGTAAATTATTAAATTATTAAATTAGTAAATTAGTAAATTAGTAAATTAGTAAATAAGTAATTTAATAAATAAGTAATGTAGTAAATAAGTAATTTAGTAAATAAGTAAATTAGTAAATAAGTAATTTAATAAATTAGTAAATTCGTAAATTAGTAAATAAGTAATTGAGTAAATTAGTAAATTTGTCAATTAGTAAATTAGTAAATTAGTAAACTAGTAAATAAGTAATTTAGTAAATTAGTAAATTTGTAAATTAGTAAATTAGTAAAGTAGTAAATTAGTAAATAAGTAATTTAGTAAATTAGTAAATTTGTAAATTTGTAAATTAGTAAATTAGTAAATTAGTAAATTAGTAAATTAGTAAATTAGTAAATTAGTAAATTAGTAAATAAGTAATTTAGTAAATTAGTAAATTTGTAAATTAGTAAATTTGTAAATAAGTAAATTATTAAATTAGTAAATTTGTAAATAAGTAAATTTGTAAATTAGTAAATTAGTAAATTAGTAAATTAGTAAATAAGTAATTAGGTAAATTAGTAAATTAGTAAATTAGTAAATTAGTGAATTAGTAAATTAGTAAATTAGTAAATTAGTAAATTAGTAAATTAGTAAATTAGTAAATAAGTAATTTAGTAAATTAGTAAATTTGTAAATTAGTAAATAAGTAATTTAGTAAATAAGTAATTTAGTAAATAAGTAATTTAGTAAATAAGTAAATTAGTAAATAAGTAATTTAGTAAATAAGTAATTTAGTAAATTAGTAAATTAGTAAATTAGTAAATTATTAAATTAGTAAATTAGTAAATAAGTAATTTAGTAAATAAGTAAATTAGTAAATAAGTAATTTAGTAAATTAGTAAATTTGTAAATTAGTAAATAAGTAATTTAGTAAATAAGTAATTTAGTAAATTAGTAAATTTGTAAATTAGTAAATAAGTAAATTAGTAAATTAGTAAATTAGTAAATAAGTAATTTAGTAAATTAGTAAATTAGTAAATAAGTAATTTAGTAAATTAGTAAATTAGTAAATAAGTAAATTAGTAAATTAGTAAATTAGTAAATTAGTAAATTTGTAAATAAGTAAAATAGTAAATTAGTAAATTAGTAAATTAGTAAATTAGTGAATTAGTAAATTAGTAAATTAGTAAATTAGTAAATTAGTAAATTAGTAAATTAGTAAATTAGTAAATAAGTAATTTAGTAAATTAATAAATTTGTAAATTAGTAAATAAGTAATTTAGTAAATAAGTAATTTAGTAAATAAGTAATTTAGTAAATAAGTAAATTAGTAAATAAGTAATTTAGTAAATAAGTAATTTAGTAAATTAGTAAATTTGTAAATTAGTAAATAAGTAAATTAGTAAATTAGTAAATTAGTAAATAAGTAATTTAGTAAATTAGTAAATTAGTAAATAAGTAATTTAGTAAATGAGTAATTTAGTAAATTAGTAAATTAGTAAATTAGTAAATTAGTAAATTAGTAAATTAGTAAATTAGTAAATAAGTAAATTAGTGAATTAGTAAATTAGTAAATTAGTAAATTAGTAAATTAGTAAATTAGTAAATTAGTAAATTAGTAAATAAGTAAATAAGTAAATAAGTAAATAAGTAAATAAGTAAATAAGTAAATAAGTAAATAAGTAAATAAGTAAATAAGTAAATAAGTAAATAAGTAAATAAGTAAATAAGTAAATAAGTAAATTATTAAATTATTAAATTAGTAAATTAGTAAATTAGTAAATTAGTAAATAAGTAATTTAATAAATAAGTAATGTAGTAAATAAGTAATTTAGTAAATAAGTAAATTAGTAAATAAGTAATTTAGTAAATAAGTAATTTAGTAAATAAGTAAATTAGTAAATAAGTAATTTAGTAAATAAGTAATTTAGTAAATTAGTAAATTAGTAAATTAGTAAATTAGTAAATTAGTAAATTAGTAAATTAGTAAATTAGTAAATTAGTAAATAAGTAATTTAGTAAATTAGTAAATTTGTAAATTAGTAAATTTGTAAATAAGTAAATTATTAAATTAGTAAATTTGTAAATAAGTAAATTAGTAAATTAGTAAATTAGTAAATTAGTAAATTAGTAAATTAGTAAATTAGTGAATTAGTAAATTAGTAAATTAGTAAATTAATAAATTAGTAAATTAGTAAATTAGTAAATAAGTAATTTAGTAAATTAGTAATTTAGTAAATAAGTAATTTAGTAAATAAGTAAATTAGTAAATAAGTAAATAGTAAATAAGTAATTTAGTAAATTAGTAAATTTGTAAATTAGTAAATAAGTAAATTAGTAAATTAGTAAATTTGTAAATAAGTAAATTTGTAAATTAGTAAATTAGTAAATTAGTAAATTAGTAAATAAGTAAATTAGTAAATTAGTAAATTAGTAAATAAGTAAATTAGTAAATTAGTAAATTAGTAAATTAGTAAATTAGTAAATTAGTAAATTAGTAAATTAGTGAATTAGTAAATTAGTAAATTAGTAAATTAGTAAATAAATAAATAAGTAAATAAGTAAATTAGTAAATTAGTAAATTAGTAAATTAGTAAATTAGTAAATTAGTAAATTAGTAAATTAGTAAATTAGTAAATTAGTAAATAAGTAAATAAGTAAATAAGTAAATAAGTAAATAAGTAAATAAGTAAATAAGTAAATAAGTAAATAAGTAAATTATTAAATTATTAAATTAGTAAATTAGTAAATTAGTAAATTAGTAAATAAGTAATTTAATAAATAAGTAATGTAGTAAATAAGTAATTTAGTAAATAAGTAAATTAGTAAATAAGTAATTTAATAAATTAGTAAATTCGTAAATTAGTAAATAAGTAATTGAGTAAATTAGTAAATTTGTCAATTAGTAAATTAGTAAATTAGTAAACTAGTAAATAAGTAATTTAGTAAATTAGTAAATTTGTAAATTAGTAAATTAGTAAAGTAGTAAATTAGTAAATAAGTAATTTAGTAAATTAGTAAATTTGTAAATTTGTAAATTAGTAAATTAGTAAATTAGTAAATTAGTAAATTAGTAAATTAGTAAATTAGTAAATTAGTAAATAAGTAATTTAGTAAATTAGTAAATTTGTAAATTAGTAAATTTGTAAATAAGTAAATTATTAAATTAGTAAATTTGTAAATAAGTAAATTTGTAAATTAGTAAATTAGTAAATTAGTAAATTAGTAAATAAGTAATTAGGTAAATTAGTAAATTAGTAAATTAGTAAATTAGTGAATTAGTAAATTAGTAAATTAGTAAATTAGTAAATTAGTAAATTAGTAAATTAGTAAATAAGTAATTTAGTAAATTAGTAAATTTGTAAATTAGTAAATAAGTAATTTAGTAAATAAGTAATTTAGTAAATAAGTAATTTAGTAAATAAGTAAATTAGTAAATAAGTAATTTAGTAAATAAGTAATTTAGTAAATTAGTAAATTAGTAAATTAGTAAATTATTAAATTAGTAAATTAGTAAATAAGTAATTTAGTAAATAAGTAAATTAGTAAATAAGTAATTTAGTAAATTAGTAAATTTGTAAATTAGTAAATAAGTAATTTAGTAAATAAGTAATTTAGTAAATTAGTAAATTTGTAAATTAGTAAATAAGTAAATTAGTAAATTAGTAAATTAGTAAATAAGTAATTTAGTAAATTAGTAAATTAGTAAATAAGTAATTTAGTAAATTAGTAAATTAGTAAATAAGTAAATTAGTAAATTAGTAAATTAGTAAATTAGTAAATTTGTAAATAAGTAAAATAGTAAATTAGTAAATTAGTAAATTAGTAAATTAGTGAATTAGTAAATTAGTAAATTAGTAAATTAGTAAATTAGTAAATTAGTAAATTAGTAAATTAGTAAATAAGTAATTTAGTAAATTAGTAAATTTGTAAATTAGTAAATAAGTAATTTAGTAAATAAGTAATTTAGTAAATAAGTAATTTAGTAAATAAGTAAATTAGTAAATAAGTAATTTAGTAAATAAGTAATTTAGTAAATTAGTAAATTTGTAAATTAGTAAATAAGTAAATTAGTAAATTAGTAAATTAGTAAATAAGTAATTTAGTAAATTAGTAAATTAGTAAATAAGTAATTTAGTAAATGAGTAATTTAGTAAATTAGTAAATTAGTAAATTAGTAAATTAGTAAATTAGTAAATTAGTAAATTAGTAAATAAGTAAATTAGTGAATTAGTAAATTAGTAAATTAGTAAATTAGTAAATTAGTAAATTAGTAAATTAGTAAATTAGTAAATAAGTAAATAAGTAAATAAGTAAATAAGTAAATAAGTAAATAAGTAAATAAGTAAATAAGTAAATAAGTAAATAAGTAAATAAGTAAATAAGTAAATAAGTAAATAAGTAAATAAGTAAATTATTAAATTATTAAATTAGTAAATTAGTAAATTAGTAAATTAGTAAATAAGTAATTTAATAAATAAGTAATGTAGTAAATAAGTAATTTAGTAAATAAGTAAATTAGTAAATAAGTAATTTAGTAAATAAGTAATTTAGTAAATAAGTAAATTAGTAAATAAGTAATTTAGTAAATAAGTAATTTAGTAAATTAGTAAATTAGTAAATTAGTAAATTAGTAAATTAGTAAATTAGTAAATTAGTAAATTAGTAAATTAGTAAATAAGTAATTTAGTAAATTAGTAAATTTGTAAATTAGTAAATTTGTAAATAAGTAAATTATTAAATTAGTAAATTTGTAAATAAGTAAATTAGTAAATTAGTAAATTAGTAAATTAGTAAATTAGTAAATTAGTAAATTAGTGAATTAGTAAATTAGTAAATTAGTAAATTAATAAATTAGTAAATTAGTAAATTAGTAAATAAGTAATTTAGTAAATTAGTAATTTAGTAAATAAGTAATTTAGTAAATAAGTAAATTAGTAAATAAGTAAATAGTAAATAAGTAATTTAGTAAATTAGTAAATTTGTAAATTAGTAAATAAGTAAATTAGTAAATTAGTAAATTTGTAAATAAGTAAATTTGTAAATTAGTAAATTAGTAAATTAGTAAATTAGTAAATAAGTAAATTAGTAAATTAGTAAATTAGTAAATAAGTAAATTAGTAAATTAGTAAATTAGTAAATTAGTAAATTAGTAAATTAGTAAATTAGTAAATTAGTGAATTAGTAAATTAGTAAATTAGTAAATTAGTAAATAAATAAATAAGTAAATAAGTAAATAAGTAAATAAGTAAATAAGTAAATAAGTAAATAAGTAAATAAGTAAATAAGTAAATAAGTAAATAAGTAAATAAGTAAATAAGTAAATAAGTAAATAAGTAAATAAGTAAATAAGTAAATAAGTAAATAAGTAAATAAGTAAATAAGTAAATAAGTAAATAAGTAAATAAGTAAATAAGTAAATAAGTAAATAAGTAAATAAGTAAATAAGTAAATAAGTAAATAAGTAAATAAGTAAATAAGTAAATAAGTAAATAGGTAAATAAGTAAATAAGTAAATAAGTAAATAAGTAAATAAGTAAATAAGTAAATAAGTAAATAAGTAAATAAGTAAATTAATAAATTAGTAAATGAGTAAATGAGTAAATGAGTAAATTAGTAAATTAGTGAATTAGTAAATTAGTAAATTAGTAAATAAGTAAATAAATAAATAAGTAAATAAGTAAATAAGTAAATAAGTAAATAAGTAATATAGTAAATTAGTAAATTAGTAATTTAGTAAATAAGTAAATTAGTAAATTAGTAAATTAGTAAATTAGTAATTTAGTAAATAAGTAATTTAGTAAATAAGTAATTTAGTAAATAAGTAAATTAGTAAATAAGTAATATAGTAAATTAGTAAATTAGTAAATTAGTAAATTAGTAAATAAGTAAATAAGTAAATTAGTAAATAAGTAATTTAGTAAATTCGTAAATTAGTAAATAAGTAATTTAAGTAAAAAACAAAATTAAAATAGTATCTGACATGCAAGTATTATATCAACTGCATTATTTATAATCAATCAAGAACTACATATTATGTCAGTATATAAATTATAATGTCAAACGATAAGTTGTGTTATGTCAAGGTTATGTCAAAAGGTATGTCAATCAATGCTATGATCTAAACAATGTCATTTAATAGTGTTATCATTCAAAAATGTCACAATAGAGTAATATGCCTTATTCACCAAGAACATTGATAACTCTTTTTTAAATATATTGAAATTTGCCTCTAGTCTAATTAATTTTGGTAGCTTATTATATATTTTTGGTGCCATAGCAAAGATGCTGTTATAATACAGTGCCGTTTTGCATGCAACTAGATGCAGTTTATCGGCACGACGTGCACTACCAACTACTTTAAATTTATCCATATTCTGCCTAACAAACACAGCAGTTTCGAAGATGTAAAGGCATGGCATAGTCAATATTTTGTATTTCTTAAAATATGGTACACAACTATCCGTTCTGCGTAGATGGTACATTGCTCGTATGCATCGTTTTTGTGCTATGAATACTTTATCCTTACCAGTTGCATTACCCCAAAATATTATTCCGTATCTTAAGGTTGAAGAAACTAGACCATGATAGGCTGTCAATAATGTAGTTTCATTTACAGTTTTTCTGAGCATGTATAGATTGTAGGAGTATTGATGGAGTTTATTGCATACATGTTGAATTTGTTTATTCCAATTCAATGAGTTATCTATATGCAGTCCAAGGAATTTGGTTTCTTCTGTTTGTTTAATTATTTTACCATTATAATTTATATCCATGTCATGAGATTTATTCATCCTTTGTCCAAATTGCATTATTGTCGTCTTATCTAAATTTATTTTCAGATTATTCATAGTGAGCCAATTAATAACCATTATAATATTATCATTTATGTCAGTTTCAAAATTATTAATGTCATTATTATTAAAAACTAAGGTACTGTCGTCATTAAACATGATCATAGGATAAGAAGCAGAGTGCGGGAAGTCATTAATATAGATAATGAAAAGCAGGGGTCCCAAAACACTGCCTTGAGGTACTCCGTAGGCAGCTGTTCTCTGGGATGAACTAAAAGTTCTTTCAGATCTTTCGATTATTCTGCTCAATATCGTATACTGCTGACGGTTTTGAAGATAAGATCTAATTAATGCAGATACATTACCTCTCACACCATAACAATTCAGTTTCTGAATCAAAATCTCATGATCAACGTAGTCAAAAGCCTTAGACATATCCATATACAATCCCATTACTGGCAATTTTTGGTCTATCCTACTGACAATTAGGCTCAAAAAATCATATACTGCCATGTTTATAGACTTATTCTGCCTAAATCCTTTCTGACCATCGTGAAACAAGTTGTTTACTTCAAAATATTTGCTCAAATTGATTGATATGACCTTCTCAATAATCTTTGAAAAAATAGGGACTAATGCTATTGGTCTATAGCAGGACAGATCTTCCCTATCGATCGCATACTTGTGATTATGGAAATCGATAACTTAATAACCTGGTATTCAGTTACATCTGTCAAAGTCAAATTTATGGTATAGGCGTTAAATCATGGTTCTGAACTCGATGACAATATTCTGCTCGATTTGTATACGTAGATACGTTCACAAAAATTATAAAAGTTTAAATGTTTTTTATCATAGGAAAATCATTCGGTAAGTATTTATTTACATTTGAATTACAATGATTGCTAAAATTTGTCATTGAATAAATCCATACTAATATTATAAATTAATGCGAAAGTAACTCTGTCTGTCTGTCTGTCTGTCTGTCTGTCTGTATGTTAGCTTTCACGCCTAAACCACTGAACCGATTTTGATGAAATTTGGTATGAGGGTAGATTAAACGTTGAGAAAGGACATAGGCTATGTTTGGTCGCGATAACCGTCATCCACCCGGGCGGAGCCGCGAGCAAAAGCTAGTTCACGATAAATATTATACGATAATCTTCATTGCGCTATCCAGACCTAAAGAAAACAGGGATTAACTAACTTGTGTTTCGTGATTTAGAATGCGGATAAACATAGTATTTAACTTTTTCTCATAAATCAATCCCACCTTTTTTTTTGGCCTGCGAAAGCCTCGGATACCTCCCCCGGCGGAGCCGGAAGGGGTTATGTGGGACTCGAACCGACTAAAACCGCACGCGAGGTAAGGTGGTCATCGACATATCCCTCGCACCACGGCTGATCCAGGTCCCCGACTCGCCCCCGGAATGGGGAGGCGCGCTTTCTAGCGCGCCGCCGCCGTAAATCAATACCACCATGTATGTACAGTGAGCATGCAAGGTGCACAAAATGGTCATAATATCAAGGTATAGCTCGGGCCATATATCTTGGACCTATTTTTTTTATATAAAGGACACGTCAATTTCCCTTCACCTCGCCTGATGGTAAGCTAAAAGCAAAGTCTCGGAAAGGGAGTCACCATCGTAAACATGTACCATGTTAACAGTGGTGGCACTCAGCTTGACGGCCTTGTCAGATGCCTTTTCGCGCCCCGCTTAAAGGCCCCGGGACTGTAGGATCCTGAGAAGGAAAGGAGAGGCTGGGACTGATTAGAAGAGCTCATCAGAATATTCACCGTGGTAGAGACGGTGGAATACTGCCAAAGACGCAACATCTCTACGCATCTGCAAAAGCTCGAGGAAGTTCGTGACCTCAGGATTCCAAATGATGCGGTCCGCACGTTGCAGCGACCTGTCGAGAGCATCTAGTAAGTACTTTGCGTAGCCATCCCAGAGATACGAGCAGTATTCCACGTAGGAACGAATTTGAGTCTTGTATGAAGACGCCGCTGCTGCGAGGTTACGCTAGGCTGTTTTGATGCCTTTTTTCCGCGATTTCACACTGCTTGGCCGCGTGATGTGCGTGATAACTCCCGTGTAAGGTGCTGTCGTTTGCATAGCAATTAATGCTACCGTTGGAAAGCATGTCATTGATATGCAGAAGAAAGAGAGTGGGTGATAAGACGGAACCGGAGTCGTTTGCATAGCAATTAATGCTACCGTTAGAAAGCATGTCATTGATATGCAGAAGAAAGAGAGTGGGTGATAAGACGGAACCCTGCGGCGCGCCAGCATTCACCTGCAAGAACTCCGAAGCTCGTCCATCACAAAAGACGCGAATACGGTGCTCCTGCAGGACGCTTGTAACCCAGTTGCACGATCTGGGAGGCAGGCCAAAGGTTGGTAGCTTGGAAAGCAGCGATGTGTGCCATACCCTATCGAACCCTAAGCTGTGGCGATGTCAATACTAATGCCTGCAGGACAGAGGTCATTGAGCTACCTCCTATGTTACGCCGTGCGCCGCCTGAGTCCTCGGTCGCATCACAGTGATAGCACTAAGTCGGCTCCTTCTGTACCAGAACCAGGTGATCCCCCAAACGTCGTTTTGCGGAGATCACCGGTGTCATCAGTACGTCAAACATAATCTTTTCACATGGAGTGCTCGCATGATAAGTCTGCGCGTGAATGTTTATAGTGAAATGAGAACAATTTTCAAATTTTAAGGACAGGTGTTTTTTGGGTATATTAAAAGTTAGAGATGTTAAAAAAAAAGCCAATAACGAACAATATTTAAAATAAAAGTTTTCTATTCCCGTCTTTTTTCATTAAAAGTATCAAGTAAAGAACTTTTCAATTTTTTTTTCAAGAACGAAATTTGAGCTTCTCCATTCGATATTTAAAATTGATGACTATTATACTCACACGAAGACAAGGCTGAATAGCAAAGCGACCTCTTTGGTCTTTGGGCTGAATGCATGATGTCTATTGCCAGTATGAAGGTTAGATGTACGCGAACTTTTTTAAAGAAAGAAGTGTTTTTATGTAATTACTTACAGCCCTAGGGCTTTTCTAGCTGCATTATTACCCTAGAGCGCTAATAAATCACCTACAAGCCCCATTTGGAGGTAATAAGAACCTACTTATCGAACATGAGAGATGTAAAAATATTATAGAGATCTGGTTCTTAGCATTCCATGGATTCACCGTGCGGTCGCCGGGTCCATGGCGTGGTACAGAGAGGAACACTGTGACGGCGCCTGGGACTTGCGACCCAGGTGTAGGTTTAGGGTGGCCACCTTGTGATGCATCAGCGCTCACCTCCACCGTCAGTCGTGTTCCCCCCTCTACCTATCCAAAGGACAACCCCAACTCTCATACAATCTTGGGCCCGCATGTACAGGGTTGAAAATTAGGCAATATTTAGACCATCTAAGGACATTTTGTTTGCCTAATTTTCACGACGATTCACAATGGCCAAGTTTGTTAAATCGAGCATTGTTCATAGGTTTTTAGGTTATGTTGTAATACATAATGCGGTCAAACAGCATCTTATGTTGTGTTGTGTGTGATAGCTACACAAGTTATTCGCGTATCGCTTTTATATGTAAGTAGGTTAGCAGGTTTTATTAGTATAGAAAAGGGCAGGTCATTAATATTTTTAGTCATTAATGTGGAATGGTCAACTATATGCTAAATAATAAAACTGATATGTCGAAGCAAAGACATGCTTTAGCTACTTTTTTGTTGCACGATATTAAACCTTATAGTTTTATGATATGCAACTGACATTTACTCTAAAGGTGGTAAAGCAATCCTTCCCTACCCTCACTTCAGACGGCAACATCTGAGTGACATAGGGCACGCCGTAATAGCGGCGGTAAGACCCATCATGGAGGATTGCTTTTGGCAATCTCACCTCCGGCAACTAAGGACCCAAAACGGCGTGCAAAAAAAAAAACATCTGAGTGACATCCTTTTGCTATGGTTACCACTTTCCACAAGGCTGTATACATAATTGTTTGCTGTAGTAATATAGAATTTATTATATAAGTAGGTAATAAAATAAAACAACATTATTTTAAAGATTATTTTATTTTAAAAAAGTACTGTAATCTCTATCCCGGGTATCTTCCTATTTGGCTTTAGAAATGCTTACACTAGGACTTAGGTCTTTCCTCCCCTTTTTAAGCATCATCATAGTTTATTAAAATATTGTCAAGAAACTGTGCAGGAGGTGTGTGTGTATTGTCTTGGAACCGTGCCCAACCGAGCTACCATATTACACTCATTATGTGGGCACAGCACCCGACTGTTCTCTTACCTACAAAACAATTACAGCAATGCTGTAATATAGCATTCCTCCCGCTCAAAGAACTGTCAACTAATATATATACGTAATAAGTTCTACTACTTATATGCCTGGACTTTATTTTTCCTCTTAACAACCAAGTCGTTTGAGATGTTGACAGTTCTTGTAGGAGGTCTCTATCCACCTCTCTGCACACTTCAATGACATACAGAATACACACTATTCTGTGCCCCACTGGTGATTGCGCTGGTCTGTTCTCATCCAAACATGCACATTGAGCTTGAATCCAGCAAGATTCGCAAATGATGTCATTTGCATTCACCTTAAACAGAGATCATATTAAGTACTGAATATTCCATTAGTCATATAGGCTAGTTCTTCATGAACGTTACACATATCAGTCAAAATACATTGTCATATACAAAAGTTGGCATAATTATCTACGGGATTAGGTAGACTCGTAGTAATTTCTATTCTATAGCAGCTATCACACAGCTTGTTAACGTTAATTATAATAACAATTTCAAAAGAGCGAGAAATAACGAATAGGTATTTGAATGAATTTTTTATAGCATTTATTATGCTAACTGTTAAGTTCGAAAAACATTGGAAAAAATGAAATGCTCAAGTGAGACTCGAACTCACGACCTTTCGCTTACAGGGCGACTGCTCTGCCAACTGAGCCATTGAGCACCACTTGAATCATTCCAAATTTTCCTTCTCTTTATATCCGTCTATAAGGGCGACGGTGCAGCCATCTACCAACATTCTTACGAACTGTTGGAAACAACGAATGATTTTTCAACCATTTTTAAACATTGAATTTTGATGACTGCGCCCAAATATTTGAATGAATTTTTTATAGCATTTATTATGCTAACGCCCTTATAGACGGATATAAAGAGAAGGAAAATTTGGAATGATTCAAGTGGTGCTCAATGGCTCAGTTGGCAGAGCAGTCGCCCTGTAAGCGAAAGGTCGTGAGTTCGAGTCTCACTTGAGCATTTCATTTTTTCCAATGTTTTTCGAACTTAACAGTTAGCATAATAAATGCTATAAAAAATTCATTCAAATATTTGGGCGCAGTCATCAAAATTCAATGTTTAAAAATGGTTGAAAAATCATTCATTGTTTCCAACAGCTCGTAAGAATGTTGGTAGATGGCTGCACCGTCGCCCTTATAGACGGATATAAAGAGAAGGAAAATTTGGAATGATTCAAGTGGTGCTCAATGGCTCAGTTGGCAGAGCAGTCGCCCTGTAAGCGAAAGGTCGTGAGTTCGAGTCTCACTTGAGCATTTCATTTTTTCCAATGTTTTTCGAACTTAACGAATAGGTACTTACTATTTGTGGTGCGACCCATTCACGTATACAAGCTAGTATCCCTGCATCGTTCAATAAATGTCTGCCTATAATATTGCACCGATCGGTAGCGATTCCACAATTCACACAGAGACTCATTGTGATAGCTTTCAGCCGATGTGGTAAAGTCTAGTCCAGTTTTAAAGCCAAGGTCAACAAATGTAGCAAATAACGGTGTCCGGTAATCAAGCAAGGGTCAATTAGTACGAAAATCATATACAATTCACAGAGTAAAAGCAGCAAAACACATGATCTCAGGGAGCCGAAGGAAAGCGAATGCGACATTTTCAATCACAGGAGTGAAAATGACATATGATGTTACAGATTATTATGAATTCTATATGATCGATTATTTACATAGACTTTGAATACACTACGATTATTTACGATCGATATTTTGACTTCCATTATGAAAGAGACAGGTGTCTTTCTGATTAGTAAACTGAATAGCGAAAATAAAGATGCTACATAGATATTTTGAAATCATATAATAAAGCCACGAATTTTAAATTATAGTTATTAGTTATCGATTTGATTTCATAATCGAATCGATAAAGCAAGCATAATCATAGCGCATTTACGAAGATCGGATTAAGTATTACATTCAACGTTTACGAAGCTTGTTGATTAATGAAAATCACATTTTTAAACTTTTGTCGCACTTGGCCATTGCTGATTGTAATGAAGTCTAAACAAAATTATAACACAAAATAGACGAATTTTTTGAGGTAGGTTTGATGTCTGTACACTCAGGCCCAAAATGGGGTATCTCCTTTGGTAAGATCCTATCAACGCCGTTTTAGATATTCGTTTGAGTAAAGAGCTTACTGAAGCTCTTGGCAATCCGAGGTCTTTAAATAAGTTATACAGGGATTTAGCTGGAATTCCCCTTGCTCCTACTTCCACGGCGTAGAGTTTAACCACATAGCCATTTTGGTTAACTCGTTTAAACTTAACCATATTTAAAAAGCCCTACATAAGCTGAAAATATCGAAACAACTTTGATAGCAGGTCGTACCCATTTGCAAACCATAAACTGGAAACCTAGAGGACCGTTTCATGCCCCTACTGCGTACGCCGCAGCAGACGATGGCTACCAGGGCCATTAGGTACTGCCCGATAACCTTCGTCATGGCGAGTCTTCTGGCCGGATCGCCACCGTGGATCCTACAATCTAGGGCCCTTTCAGTGCTATATCGGTTCCGAAAGGAAGCGCGGATGCGGGGATACAATCCCGAGCCTGAATATATTCGGGCCGAGAAATCCCGGCCTCACATGGATATGGTGGCGGAGTGGGAGCGACGATTTAAGTAAGCTGTCGTAGCGGCCATACCAATCATGGGGGGAGAGACTAGAGAGGCCACATGGCAGCCCCTCGTATCGACTGACGCAAATTATCACTGGGCACGGGTGCTTCGGGTGGGATCAGCGTCTGATCGTTGAGGAGCCATCGTCCGGGTGCTATCACTGCGACACAAGCGAGGACTCAGGGCTGCACACGCTCCCCGAGTATCCGGCGTGGGAAACGCCGAGACGGGAGCTGGTGGCGACCTTGGGAGTGAGAGTTTTCACGCTCGCTACCTTACTCGCGGCGATGTTCCGCTGCACGGATGCATGAAAGGCCGGCGCCTCCTGGGAGCAAGTAATGCTCGAGAAGGAGACGGCGGAAAGGGAGTGGCAGCGTGACCTAGATAGACTCGCAAACCGCGCTACCCGCGGGCGCAGGCAACATGGACGTCGGATGCACAAAATCGACCTCCGAGGCCGCGCTTATGGGGGCATAAGCGCGGGCCTGGGGTGACAGGTGGAGCTGCTTGTCACAAATGAGGCTCATCAAAAATGAGGGCTGTACATCGTACTAATACTAGTTTTACAATTATGGTCTTAATAGCTAAGTCATGTAAGTAAGTACTATAATAATGTCTACATTAGAAGTAGCATATTATAAATGTGCCATAGAATAGCTTTTATTGGTAAAATAGAATTTAAATTAATAATCTTACTTTATTTACATTTTGCGACCTACCTGATCTAGGTTTTTATAAAGAAGTTCTTGAGAAAACCCTGGGTCAGCCGAGGTGCAAGGGCTATCGATGACAACCTCGCCTTCGGCCTAGCACTGTGACCCACAGATGGCGTGTGATTTTAGTCAGTTTGAATCCGACATAACCTCCCCCTCCGGCTCTGGCGGGTTTTCGTGGGGATTTCCGCACGAAAAAAAGGAAGAAAAAAAAAAGACATTCAAATGTGCTCTGTAAGTGCCTGAACTGAATAAAGGAAATTCATTCTTTGGTTCTTCTTTTTTATTATGTTCCATAACGGGCCTAACCCGTGCCATCTGCGTAACTATCGAACGATATACCCAGCGAGCGCTATGCCGCACAGACCACCAAGCGTACAATACTCTTTGATAATATTGTAGGTACAGTAAAAAACTTGGTTAAAAACTTGGTTAAAAAAACACTTTGGGCCTGAGTGTACAGACATCAAACCTACCTCAAAAAATTCGTCTATTTTGTGTTATAATTTTGTTTAGACTTCATTACAATCAGCAATGGCCAAGTGCGACAAAAGTTTAAAAATGTGATTTTCATTAATCAACAAGCTTCGTAAACGTTG
The DNA here is from genome assembly GCA_914829495.1 of Eilema sororculum. Lineage (NCBI taxonomy): Eukaryota > Metazoa > Arthropoda > Insecta > Lepidoptera > Erebidae > Eilema > Eilema sororculum. The sequence goes on along the minus strand of OU618545.1, from coordinate 3,626,549 downwards.
AATGTAATACTTAATCCGATCTTCGTAAATGCGCTATGATTATGCTTGCTTTATCGATTCGATTATGAAATCAAATCGATAACTAATAACTACGAATTTAAAATTCGTGGCTTTATTAAATGATTTCAAAATATCTAAGTAGCATCTTTATTTTCGTTATTCAGTTTACTAATCAGAAAGACACCTGTCTCTTTCATAATGGAAGTCAAAATATCGATTGTAAATAATCGTAGTGTATTCAAAGTCTATGTAAATAATCGATCATATAGAATTCATAATAATCTGTAACATCATATGTCATTTTCACTCCTGTCTTTGAAAATGTCGCATTCGCTTTTTCGCTTTCCTTCGGCTCCCTGAGATCATGTGTTTTGCTGCTTTTACTCTGTGAATTGTATGTGATTTTCGAACTAATTGACCCTTGCTTGATTACCGGACACCGTTATTTGCTACATTTGTTGACCTTGGCTTTAAAACTGGACTAGACTTTACCACATCGGTTGAAAGCTATCACAATGAGTCTCTGTGTGAATTGTGGAATCGCTACCGATCGGTGCAATATTATAGCCAGACATTTATTGAACGATGCAGGGATACTTGTATGCTTGTATACGTGAATGGGTCGCACCACAAATAGTAAGTACCTATTCGTTATTTCTCGCTCTTTTGAAATTGTTATTATAATTAACGTTAACAAGCTGTGTGATAGCTGCTATAGAATAGAAATAACTACGAGTCTACCTAATCCCGTAGATAACTATGCCAACTTTTGTATATGACAATGTATTTTGACTGATATGTGTAACGTTCATGAAGAACTAGCCTATATGACTAATGGAATATTCAGTGCTTATAACATGATCTCTATTTAAGGTGAATCCAAATGACATCATTTGCGAATCTTGCTGGATTCAAGCTCAATGTGCATGTTTGGATGAGAACAGACCAGCACAATCACCAGTGGGGCACAGAAAAGTGTGTATTCTGTATGTCATTGAAGTGTGCAGAGAGGTGGATAGAGACCTCCTACAAGAACTGTCAATATCTCAAACGACTTGGTTGTTAAGAGGAAAAATAAAGTCCAGGCATATAAGTAGTAGAACTTATAACGTATATATATTAGTTGACAGTTCTTTGAGCGGGAGGAATGCTATATTACAGCATTGCTGTAATTGTTTTGTAGTAAGAGAACAGTCGGGTGCTGTGCCCACATAATGAGTGTAATATGGTATCTCGGTTGGGCACGGTTCCAAGACAATATAACACCTCCTGCACAGTTTCTTGACAATATTTTAATAAACTATGATGATGCTTAAAAAGGGGAGGAAAGACCTAAGTCCTAGTGTAAGCATTTCTACAGCCAAATAGGAAGATACCCGGGATAGAGATTACAGTACTTTTTTAAAATAAAATAATCTTTAAAATAATGTTGTTTTATTTTATTACCTACTTATATAATAAATTCTATATTACTACAGCAAACAAGTATGTATACAGCCTTGTGGAAAGTGGTAACCGTAGCAAAAGGATTTCATTCAGATGTTGCCGTCTGAAGTGAGGGTAGGGAAGGATTGCATTACCACCTTTAGAGTAAATGTCAGTTGCATATCATAAAACTATAAGGTTTAATATTGTGCAACAAAAAAGTAGCTAAAGCATGTCTTTGCTTCGACATATCAGTTTTATTATTTAGCATATAGTTGACCATTCCACATTAATGACTAAAAATATTAATGACCTGCCCTTTTCTATACTAATAAAACCTGCTAACCTACATACAAATAAAAGCGATACGCGAATAACTTGTGTAGCTATCACACACAACACAACATAAGACGCTGTTTGACCGCATTATGTATTACAACATAACCTAAAAACCTATGAACAATGCTCGATTTAACAAACTTGGCCATTGTGAATCGTCGTGAAAATTAGGCAAACAAAATGTCCTTAGATGGTCTAAATATTGCCTAATTTTCAACCCTGTACATGCGGGCCCAAGATTGTATGAGAGTTGGGGTTGTCCTTTAGACCCACGTTCCGCCAGATGTGCACCAAACCCAAGGAGTATTTTATTGAGAAGGAAAAATAGATTCATTGTTTCATTTTGTTTAAGACCTTTGGACCTCCATTCATATATTGAAATTATACCGCTTTGTATTAGAACCAAAATTTCAAGATTATTCAGTTGAAATATTACAGGGATACCAGATCAATCGTAGTCATAGAGTATATTGAATAAATAAAGAAAATCGAAGCACCGCCACCCTCAATCAACACGAGTTTCTTGACTGAATTACATATTACATATATATATAATATATATATATATATTGTAGAAAAAGCCGAACAAATAGTACAACTAAAATTTGTTTCGAGGATTACTAATATGTACAACAATAGGAATATTTATTAAAAGTTTTTAATGAATGTTCAGAACGTTGGAAAATTGATTATCATAGGTACCATAGACCACAAAACAACTTCGTTTTTTTAGGTTTTTTAAGGTTTTCTTATTTCTTCTTGGATATTATCACTATTCGATCGGTTAGTATTATAATGTTGCCATTTTAGCAGCCTGCTGTGTATAGCTGTATAACTTATTTCTTAGGTCAAAAAAAAATACAAATGACTTATGCATTACAATAATTGTATTTTATTAAACTGTAGTGCAATGATGATAAAAAATATATTAATTATCCCATATTCATCTAAACATGAATAGATTTTTTTAAAGCAGATAAATAATAATAATAGTTAAGTATAAGTACTAATATTATGACCGCGCGATTAAGAGGCATAATTCTATTCCCGAATAGTGTAATTATTCATAAAAGTGAATCGTTGACACGAAAAGAAGAAGAAGACTAATATTAATTAGATTATAGTTCATAACAATTCCATGCATAAGAGTTTATGTATGAGATTGAAAAAAATAATAAGAATTTTAGAAATAACTTGAATTTATTGAAAAAAAATTGGCAATTCAAGTTATATTTTTAGTTTGGCATTATTTTCATAAATATGTCTTATGTCATATGACATAATATGTCACGTATATTTACTTGGTATTCTTTACCGGAAACTCACATAGTTTACTTACCGAAATTGCACGTTGCGTATATTTACGTCAGTAAAATCATAAGTAAATTTACGCAACTAAGTACGTAAGTTAGTGAATCGAGCCCCTGTATTTTAAATCAAGTAATACAATGTTTACTCTGAGGCTAGAATTAAGACACTGTGTGCAGTGTCGCAAAATATTTATTTATTTTTATTTTGCAGTAGGACTTATGGGGGTGAATCTTAAAAATTTTGGGGCCCACACCGCAATTTTGATACGGCCCTAGTGACTCCTAAAACCCCAATGACACGGACATTACACCGGTTATAATATGCCGCGAGCGTCTTGTGAGTATTATGCACAGTGGGTTATAATCTACATGTTATTTGTCCTATGTTGACAAACAACAAAAGTTCTGTCAATAAAGAGCAGCCAACTGTTTAGTTGACAAGATTTTGGTCAGATGTGACATGTTTGAAATAAGTTACAACTTTGTGACGAGACCTTTCATACGAACTTGTTAGGTGTTTACGAATTTTGGTGTTATGACCATCTGAGACCGAACTATAGAATACTAGCTTTTGCCCGCGGCTCCGCCCGCGTGAATGTCGGTTGCCGCGACCAAACATACAAAGCCTATGTCCTTTCTCAAGGTCTAATCTACCGTTATACCAAATTTCATCAAATTCGGTTCAGTGGTTCAGGCGTGAAAACGTAACATACTGACAGACAGACAGAGTTACTTTTGCATTTATAATATTAAAGTAGGTATGGATATGGATGGAACCGAGGAAGTGAATTTTGGGTTGATACTTGTGACTAGTGCAAAACGTACGTAGTTTAGTGGTAGCTTAGTGGTTGAGGAATCGGCCTTACGATCTAGAGGTCCCGGGTTCGAATCCTAGCCTTACACTGCCGATGTGAACTCACTACTAGTACAAATAATTTATCTTAGTTGGAGGGATTAGAGGGAATATCAGAATTTTGGTTACTAATATTCTTGTTTATTATATAAAAAAGTTTAGTGCAAAAGTACTTGCCGTATTTGATCTGTTCAGCAGCTTTTTTTATTGAATTCAATTTAAAATAAATAAAAACTGATTGCTTTTTTAAAGAATATTAGCAACCGAAATTAATAATATAGTCCTCCAAGTAAGCTAAATTGCTAGTACTAGAAGTAGGTTCACGTCGGTAGTGTGATGGCCCGGATTCGAACTCGGACTCACAGGAGGTGCGGATTCGATCTTCGCTCAATGCAAATATTTGTATGCATGCATGAATGTGGGTATTTGCAATCATTGGTCTGGTCTTGCCTCGGAGAGCACGTTAAACCGTCGGTCCCGGTTGCCATACGAACATCTATGGCAGTCGTCACTGGTAGTTGGTACCCTGAAAAGTCCAAAAACAGGTCTAGCTGCAGTGCTTCTATATCGCCTTTGGGTTGTGGAGGTCAGATGGCAATCGGTTCACAGAAAATATTGAAGTTTAGCCGAATTCGCAGTTAGACTGGTAAAGCGGAACCCATACTCCAAGCTGAAAGCTTCGGATGTGACTGAGATTAATGCCAAGATCAAGAAGAAGAAGACCAATCAGGGATTTACCCTTCTTATTCTTCGAAAACCATCGGAAAAAATTAAATGCTCAAGTTAGATCTGATCTTACACTCACGACCTTTCCCTGACAGGGGGAATGCTGTTCCAATTGAGCTATTGAGCCACACTTCAAATTTCAAATTTTCCTTCTCTTTATATCCGTCTTTAAGAGTGACGGTGGAGCCATCTACCAACATTCTTACGAACTGTTGGAAACAATGAATGATTTTTCAATCATATTTAAACATTGAATTTTGATGACTCCACCCAAATATTTGAATGATTTTTTTATAGCAATTATTATGCTAACTTTATTCTTCTTCATCGTTCTTCTTTGTGGAATGGATAAAGTGCCTAGTGGTACCTTCTCCATTAATTGGTCGACCCTAAATCTGGATTCCAGGTCATGAACAGCGTGCCTCTTCAATCTGGTGAATTTTACACTCACTGTGCCAGCAAATGGTGTTGCCAGGCATGTACTGATAATCTTTTCTGATATTTCATGCTGTATGCAGCAATCTTCTACCCGATGGTGTTGATGCTTAGGTCCATGTGTATATATTGGTTACTTCACCATCACTACATCCATACTAATATTATAAATGCGAAAGTAACTCTGTCTGTCTGTCTGTCTGTATGTTACGCTTTCACGCCTCAACCACTGCACCGATTTTGATGAAATTTGGTATAGGGGTAGATTAGACCATGAGAAAGGACATAGGCTATGTTTAGTCGCGATAACCGACATCCACGCGGGCGGAGCCGCGGGCAAAAGCTAGTAGTACCTATAAAGCAAAGTCGCTTTCCAAGTCCCCATGTTCCTATGTATGCTTATATCTTCAATACTACGCTACATATTTTGGTGCGGTTTCTTTGAATATATAGAGTAATTCAAGAGAAAGATTTATATTGTTACGAATGTGACGTAACATGTCAAAGCATCGGAACGATAAATTCGAACTTATTGTCAATAGCAGCTGTGACTGAGCGGTTTAGACCTCACCTGCCAAAAAGAAGGTCGACGGATCGAATCTCGGTGACACGATATGTGGTTTTTGTGATTTTCTAATTTATTTAAATCTTTATTTGGTAAAAGTAACAGAAGATTCTATATTTAAAATCTTCTAGTTATTAGCAGAACATTCTGGAAGAATGAAAATGAGAAACGAAATGAAGATCGAAATTATAGTTTAGCTCTTCTGGGAGATCATAGAAAATTCTGGAGAAATAATAAAATGAATATCGAAAAGACGATCGAAATTCAGGGTATAAAAGGAGCTGTCAGAGCCGTGAAAGGACAGTTAAGTTTGGGAGTTCAAAGTGAACACAAGAAGAGGAAGAAGGGTAAAGGAAGAAAATAGTGAAAAGTGCAGTAATTGTGCAGTCGCGCTGTGAGTGTCGTGAAAGCGCAGTGACCTTGCAGTACAGTCGCGCTGTGGGTGTCGCGAATAAGACTAAAGTGCAGTAGTGCATCGTGTGGTACAGTCGCGTCGTAAAGTGTCGTGTTCGAGATTTGGCTGTTGGGGTGTGAAAATAAAGCGGTCTCAAATACGAAGTTGTTTATTTCCAATCCCGTTACCCGTCTCCCGTAACAATATGTATAATACATGTTTAATATAGTAGAGGGTGCAGCGGGAACTTGATCGAACGCAACGCGTGTGGAAAAAAATTGTGGTAGGTACGAAGTTGGCCGGGTCAGCTAGTACTAAATATAAAAGTAATGTCAGTTACCTTGAAAACAGGGTACAGACTTCTCTAGCAAGTAATATAAAAATAACATAACATAAACTCACGCCTGTATTCCCCGAAGAGGTAGGCAGAGGTGCTAGCACCCACATTTCGCCAGTTTATGTTTAGGTTCCAATGTATTAGATGGCGAGCCTATTGCCATCAACCGGGAACTTATAAACCTGCGATAAATACACACAACTTCGAAAAGCATCGAAAAGTCATTGGTGTGTTCCATGGTAAACCTGGGATCGAACGACTTCGTCTCAGCAGTCCATTACCCATACCACTAGCCTACCGCAGTAATATAAAACTCTACTTAAAATATCCTTTAGAGTTAGAGTAAGTTGGGTCGTGAATTCCTCCAACTATCAAATCGCTTTGAAATCGTATTTTCAAAGCTGAACTGAATAAAATTGACGTTTTTGTGACCGAGTTCCATATCCCTGACTGGAAGAAAAGCAAATTAGGTCACACATAATTGAAATATATGTGACCTATTTTTCGTTCGTGAGGTTTCTCACGGTTTCATTTTGTAATTCCTTATGAAGTGAAACTTTATCTCCTAAACCATTAATAATTTGATTTATATCTTTCAGTGTTTGGAAGTTGGTCTTAGGATGGAACCTATCTTAACATATGGAGATGACTCCCTTCCGAGTCTCGGTGTGCACGATATGCCATTGGTCCTGATTGCCATACGCATGTGTCATTCCTTACCGGTAGTTGGAGTTCTAAAAAGCCCGATAATCTAGTCTAGTTACGAAATTTCGAAACGGAAAATATCGGAGTTCAGTTGTATCTTAGACTCAAAGCAAACCCTGAGTTGAGATAAAGGTCTCAGGATTTCTTTCTTTTTATATATTTCTTTCTTATCTTTTTTTTAAATAATAATATTTGTAGTAAAGTTGTTAAAAAAAATGATTGACTCGAAAGATGGATGGACTCGAACCTTGTAAGTATATTTTTTATTGTTTGCATATCTTTTTGTAATCATGCAAATAATAAAATATAAACAGTTGACAGCCTCGGTGGCGTGGTAGTCGTTAATGCTACGCAGGAGGCGCGGGTTCGATTCCCGCTCGGTACAAATATTTGTATGCATGAATATTGCATTGGTCTGCATTGGTTTCTATGTATAGTACGTATGTATTTACAAAAAAAAATTCTAATTATCTTTATCCGCATTCTAGATTCCATAACACAAGCTAGTCAAGCTATGCTTACCATGGGTCTAGATAGCGTTGTGTGGAATGTTGTGGAATATTAAAAAAATAAATAATAATAAATAAACCATTTATAACCAATGACGAATATTCACCACAATCCCATCCTATATATCAAACGTGTCACCGTGGAAACTGCGCCTCAATTTGGTACGAGCAAGTTGGCTACCATCAAACTGTGTTTTGAGTGAGGCAGGTGGAATTACAAGTCTACAACTTTATACCAGATTGAAAATGTTTCGCAAATCGCCTCGTACGGGGGCGAACGGGCACCTCGGCTCATGTAAACGATTCCAGAATTAATTGTGCAAATGTTTTGGTGGAGTTTACACAGAATATGTGTTAGCATTTGTAAAGTTAGTACCTAGTTGTTTAATAGATTGTAGGACGAGGGGTGGAGTACACTAGTACTTTTGTTAGCATTCAGAGTGTCTCTTCAGCGCGCCTCCCCATTCCGGGGGTGCGTCGGAGACACCATTGTCCCTCCTCCAGAGGAAGGCCAGACCGCAAGGGATGGCCCTGGGTCAGCCGGGGTGCGAGGGATATGTCGAAGACAACCTCACCTCCGGTCTAGCACCTTAGTAACCTTCCCTTCCGGCTCTAGCGGGGGAGGTATCCGAGGGGATTTCCGCACAGAAAAAGCCATCCGACCAACACCGAAAAGAGGCATATTCTTCAGAACCTCGTTCGTTGGTTAGTGATTGCACCAGTCAGCAGTGTAGGTTGGTCCAAGATCTAGACCAAGATTAGTTAGGTTCCATACACTGTATAAATGCACTTCTGTCTGATAAGACGCTATCAGAAGCAGCTTAGCATATTGTAAATTCCTGAAATATTATTTTTCCCTAGTATTTTGTCTGCACCTTATTCGAATGCCGCAAAATGTGTTTAAAAGATAATAAAAAATAATAAAAAAAATGTTTCCTTAAGTTGTGTAGCAATACGTGATGAAATAATTGTATACTTAAATTAAAATTAGTCGTCAATAATGTATTTTTGTTACAATAGGACTGACATGTTTCAAGATGAAAATCCTGTAAATAAGTAAAGAAAAAAAAAACACTATTTTCACTCATCGATATAACACGACACGGCAAACAACAGAAACAGTTATCCCATGAAACATTATACTTAGGGTCAATTCACACTGAAAGAGCAGCGGCCGGAAACGGCCGGCAGCTGCCGGAATTTCTTGCTAGAAATAGTTACGAGAAGGCTCGAGCTGCCGCATGACAAGTCACGGCACCACACTTTCCCTCCTTGGCCTTGAAATAACTATGAACTTTTCTACCGTAGATTTTGTTTTTTTTTTTATAAAGGACACGTCAAGTCTCGGAAAGAGGGTTACCATCGTAAACATGTACCATGTTAACAGTAGTGGCACTCAGCTTGATGGCCTCATCAGATGCCTTCTCACGCCCCGCTTACAGGACCCGGGACTGTAGGAAGAAGGAAACACAAACACGTGAGCTAACAGTGAGTTCCAGGTCTTAATGGTGCGGCATAGGGATGAGTCACTGAATCGCTTGGTTCTAGAAGTTATACGAATGGCATCTTAGCCTTGCACGTGTTGTCCTGTGAAGGAAAGAAGAGCGTGGCACTAATTGGAAGAGCTCATCAGAACATTCACCATGGTAGAGATGGTAGAATACTGCCAAAGACGCAACATCTCTACGCATCTGCAAAAGTTTACCGCTGTTGTTTCGGTGGGAACTGACCCTTACTGGGACGGACGCAATACATCATGTAAAAACCACGGCTGGGGCTAACAAATACCCAAGATTTCGAACCAGACTGACCTCGCCACACCGTTGTACGAGAACATTAGTCAAGGACGCAAACACAACTTCCTTGAGATGTGTTTTGGTAGCAGGAGCTTCTTTAAAATGAATTGTACCTAGCAAGATTTATTGGGAGAGACGAACGCTAGTAGTATGATTTGTAGGAATACTCGTTGTAAGAAGACAGCCTCTGTGGCGTGGCGGTAGTGAACGCGACTGCTACGCATGATGCGCGGGTTCGATCCCCGCTCAGTGCAAAAATTTGTATGCATGAATATGGCTATTTGCATTGGTCTGGGTGTTTCTATGTTTGTATCTATAAAAAAAATGTATTTAAGTATGTTTATCCGTATTCTAGATTCCATAACACAAGCTAGTTAAGCTATGCTTACCTTGGATCTAGATAGCGTTGTGTAGAATGTTGGGAAAATATTTATTAATTTATTAAAAAAAAATGTTTATCCGCGTTTTAGATTCTATAACACGAGTTAGTTAAATGAAATGAAATGAATTTATGTATTTGTTGGAATATGGGTGAAATAGGTAATGTTTAGGTACATTTCAGGTGCAAGCCATACTCTGGCGTACAAATTATGTAAAACTTACCATGGGTCTATATAGCGTTGTGTAGAATGTTGTGGAATATTTATTCATTTATCATAGAATGTCCGGCAATAGAAATATCCGTTTTTCTATCGTCGATGTTAGCAAATTATGTCGTCTCCGTTGGCGAAATGATGCATCCGATTATACATAATATGCTACACGGCTTAACTGATGTCTTACTAAATTTGGGACTAAGAAAAACGATGTGATGTTTTCAACGGACATTGTATTAACGGGGTGATGAAAATGGGTAATATTGCCATTATTATCCGGCAATATGAAACAACAGTAAAATTACTGTCGATGTTAATGACCTCATATTAAAAATGGTCACTCTAAATTAGAAGAAATTACCTAATTATATCGACTTATAAAAAGCAAAATGTGCACGAGTCAAACGCCACAAGCAATAATAATTAATTAAAATGAAAACGACCAAGTGCAAAATACCCACAGCTACATTCTATCATCGCACCGCACGCCATAGGCCTGCAGAGAGTTCATTCCCATACATTGCAACCGAAAACGGTGCGCACCGTGCGGTATGAAAAGAACTTCATCCCATGTACGCTTAAGCTATGGAATGAACTCCCTGTCGTGGTTTTCCCAAGCAACTACAATATGAGGTGCTTCAAGAAGGGCAATAGAAGGTTTCTTCAGGGTAGGCAGCGTGAGTGTAACGCCCCTGGTGTTGCATACGTCCATAGGCCGCGGTAACAACTTTCCATCAGGTGGAACGTCAGCTGGTCTGCCACCTAAGTCGTATAAAAAAATATTGAAAAAAATTACTTCGGTGATAACCTATAATATCGTAATATAGTCTATTACGACTGCAAAAAATCTTAAGTAAAAGCACCGTTACAGGAAAATTTGCCTTCCATCTACCATTTGAACAAAATACTTGGTTTAGTATTTCAAAAGATAGCTTCCATGCCTCGAGGAGTAATGAGATCGGCTTACATAGGGAATATAGTCCTTTGTAACGTGAATGTCTTCAGATAATAATGGCTGCCATACCTGCATAATGGAATTTTATATTGCTATAGCGTGTTATGCTAATCTATACTCAAAATATAGCTGATGATTAAAATATGACTATTACTTGATTTTTTATACCACTTCGGTGGCAGATCACCGGCGCACCTGATGGAAAGTACCGTGGCCTATGAATTTGTGCAACACCAGAGGTGCCACACTTACACTGCCGACCGAAATAAAAACAACTTTTAACTAATAAAATATATAGGGAAAAATGAATCTTCTCGGGCGGGACTCGAACCCGCGATCTTTCCCTTACAGGGGGAATGCCTTGATCAACTCGGATACCGAGACACACTCGATATGATTCAAATTTTCCTTCTAATTTTATTCATCTTTAATGCGACAAATAATCGCGGGTTCGAGTCCCGCCCGAGAAGATTAATTTTTTCCTATGTACCTATTTGATTTGTATAGTTAGCATTTTCATTCAAACTTTTACCTAATTCTATTGATTTATTTCATATTATTTACGGTTAGCCCGAAAAACAGTCGAAATAATTTTCAGCAGCCTGTGTGAATATCATATAATATTTATTTGGTGTTATAAGGAGGAGGTTTTGGCACCGAATTTGACAGAAATGACTTACGCGTATTTTCCTTTTGAGTTCAATCTGATTTACAGATTGCCAGTTGACAGTTGGCAGCATGTGTGTGATATCCTTGGTGTTAGACACGTCCATAAGACATGGTTACACACTTCCCATCAGGTAGGCCATGGTTGTCTGCCACCTAAGCGGTATAAAAAAATCTAGAGTCTTACACATTTTAATCTACATCAATAATATAATTTATTGAATAATTCAATTAAACTGCTATCAGTATAAAGCTGCCTGTTCACTGTCCTCCCGTGTTTGAAAAGAATTTCTCATTCACTGAACGTATTAAAACTTTCAGAAAAGTAAATGTAACTTTTTTATTAACCCGCGAATACCGTTACGGGTTTAATTTCATTCTTCTCTCATGGGGTTTACTTGTCATATCCTTTACAAACTTACAACTTTAATAAAAAGTAGCCACCTAGTTGTCCGTAACTTTTCTAATTTTACCACCGGTATTTATTAGCTTACTATAATACGTCCTATTCATTCGGTTTAGTTAATTTGATAACTAACTTAGGTACTATCACGGTCATCTGATTTTTTTAAAATTGAGCTATTACGAGAGTATCTATAGATATTAGATATTAGCTATATTCGATGCCGCTTTAACTTCTCTGCGGGATCTGCGGTAGCCTAGTGGTATGGGTAATGGACTGCTGAGACGAGGTCTCGGGTTCGATTCCAGGTTTACCATGGCACACACCAATGACTTTTCGATGCTTTTCGAAGTTATGTGTATATTTATCGCCGGTTTATAAGTGCCCGATTAATGGCAATAGGCTCGCCACCTATTACATTGGGACCTAAACATAAACTGGCGAAATGTGGGTGCTAGCACCTCTGCCTACCCCTTCGGGGAATACAGGCGTGAGTTTATGTTATGTTATGTTATATGCTTTAAATTGATTGAGAAACATATCCAATCATATAGATGATTTCCAGCTCCAGATACCAGATCATCCAATTAGTCCCACCCTCTCATTTCCTACACACGACAACACGTGCAGGGCTAAGATGCCATCCGTTTACGGTGCAGAATATAGCTGCTAGAATTGGTTCTAGCATGTTCAGACAGGCGTTTCAGTGACTCATTGGAAACTTCCTGCCAGCTCACGTGTTTCTTTCTTCCTACAGTCCCGGGTCCTTTAGGCGGGGCGGGAAAAGGCTGCTGATGAGGTCGTCAAGCTGTGCGCCACCACTGTTAACATGGTACATGTTTACGATGGTGACCCTCTATCCTCCATTCTACCATCAGGCGAGGTGTAGTCAAATTGAAATGTATTTAAAAAAAAAAGATGATGTTTATTATGCTGATGAACGGCTCAATAGATTTGGATGGATCGATGGGTTATAGTCAAGTAGAAAACCTAGAATACTTTACCTTTGTCCATGAAATAGATTTCCATGGGTTATTGGAACAGGAACATGATTGCAGGCGAAGCCGAGATCAACAGCTAGTTACTGTATGACTGAGGGCGTTAGAGAGTAAGGTACAAAAAAAATAAATACATACATAAAACAGTGACATGTCGTTTACTGGGCTCAGAATACCATTTATATGTGTTTCTTACAGAGTAATATCCGGTGGGAGGCTAGAGGCTACGTTAATAAATAGCACAAGATTGCTTGTAGCCGAGAGATGTTAAGCCGGCTGGTCCACCGCATGAATTTACCAGGATCAGGGAACGCAAATATACAATACAGGATATAACTCACGGTGGGAAACACGGAGTGTAAGGTCAAGCGGAAGGGTTGAGCAGCCATTACTTTTGTGAAACAAACAATGCTGTGTTAGAGGTCAATGACTTCTACGGCACACAAAAATCAAGGGTAGAAATGAATTTTGAATTGCGAATTTATAAACGGTACGCAACTGATACTGAACTGATATTTACTATAAGTGAGTGTGGTTCATTTAGACCCCGATAATTTTGGTGGGGTTTGGTTGGGTATGACCGAACAAAATAGGGTTAACATTTTTTTATTTAAGTAATAATTTGATAATTTACTAAATTTTAAAAACTAAAAAACACACTTTTATATTTTTTCGTTTTCCTGACAGCAAACCCTTTCATTTGATACCCATATCATTGGGGTGGATTTCAAACAGCCATTTCGCCATCTTGGGGAGGCTGCAATATTGCATTTGTAATGACGTTTCTTAGCTAGTCATGTATTGTCATCAGAACTCAGAGCGTGTGCAAAGTTCATCCTAATCGAAGACTGGGAAGTGGGTCAAATTAAGATTCCAAGATTTTCTTACATACATTGTTACAAGTGAAGCTAATAAAAAGAAAGAAATAAGGAAAATTATGTGTTTTATTAAAAACACAGCGCATATTTTTAAAATGTTTGAGTTTAAAATTTGATATTATTGAGTTTGCATTCGTTGCAATAATAACGTTTAGTATATCCAGTGCATTGGTATGGTACTCAATACTTTTGGAAGTTATCCGTTTGAATTACTAATATATCTGTTTTATATTTCAGACTTTCCGTCTTCACTCGTAACACGAATTTATACAAACGTATAAACTTCACTTTATGTACATAACGAATTAAACCACCAAATAAACTATAGTACAGTCAGCTACATAATAAAATATAGTCCAATAAACTGACAACACTGAATTTAATGTACCTCCTAGTACTGTAACTCTTGTTACGGTACCATAAAATTTACGGTTCTCGTCTGGACCACCGATTCGTATTTTATACGTGAACCGATATTTTCAGATGATACCAAAAATACAATAAATCTGATAAGCAACTGGTGATATTTCTCGTTGAATATCGGTATGGAGCAGTGGTGTGCTGACGCATCTCTCCACATAATAGTTAAGATAAAACGGGTATGTGAGAAAAGCACGCGTGGCAACTATTTAGAAAATTATGCAGTATATCGCAATAACTTTTAGCCTCCTATCCGACATGTTATAGAATAGAATAATGAAAGTATGGCATTAAGGGGCCAGATCGTGAAAATCACCGAAAAGAGTGTTACAATTTTTCATATTTAACCTATTTAGATATGATTGATATCAATGATACTTTGTATATATTACAATCAAAGACCAAAAATAATGGTATGCTTATATTAAACTCTTAAAACCTAATAGTTGTTATATAATAAACGTCAACAAACGCACAAAATTGAGAAAAAATGCAAAAACATGCCTTCGTATTTTTCAGATTTAACCCAATAAATCAACACAAATTGATAAAAAGAAACACTTTTTGAACACTGAAGAAACCAATAAAATATAGGGTGTACGTTTTTTGGACCTTTACAAACAAGGACTTCCTCTTTTAAAGCCCTAAAATCTAGATATGTTTTACGTAAATTCTCCATACAGGCTAAGTGAAATAGGCTCCAGTTTTTGAGTAAATTCATATTGAAAATGAGTGATTTTAGCAATGAACCGGTATACATTTGAAAGTCAAAGACTTCTTGATAGGGAAGACAAAACTTATTTGATGATACATTTAGTAATCAATCTAAAAAATCAATTCAAAGTTACTGAAAAACGCGTAAAATAGTGTCATTTTTCTGCCATATTTTTTCTCATCGCCCGTCAGTCGCCCACGGGCCTTCGAAGCAGGAGCACGTCTCTTTGGCGCGTGATGACAGTTCATGCATACACAAATAGGCCTACCAAGAAAAATATGAAATGAAAAATGGCGCCACCGTCTTCATAATCATTTGGACGGCAATAAAATAGTATGCATTTTACAGTAACAACCATAGTTCCGATTTTAGCCATTTCACACTTTCGTTGGTACATTTATAGCATAATGTTTCAGATTTTGACATACTTGCTTTAAGGTTTGAACTGTAAAGTTGGGGATATACCTAGTTAAAATATTTTTTGTAGAAACAATATTTTTAGGTTCTGTTGTAATGAAATTATAATTAGATACTAACTTCATGGTCTATTTTATATGATTGTATAGGTAAGTAGGTATATATGTATATTGTAAAGTAGCTGTTACCGTACATATTAGTAATAAAAAAAGTTTCGTTGGCTTATGTTATATTAAAGATACTGATTCATATTTAGCAGCATCACTAGAGTCGCAGGAGTCGCGGGTATCAGTTAGTGCGACCACCAGTAGACCTGGTGCACTGGATTAGAAGCCTTATGTATCGCAATGTCGCAGATACGCAAGAGAGCCGCCTTCGTTGGTACGATCACGTCAATCTGCGTCTGATCGATAAAGAGCGAACGTCCGAGTGCCATCATTGCGACGCGAGCGACGTCACGGGACTGCACACGCTCACCGAGTGGCCGGCAAGGTGGGAGCTCGTGGCGGCCCTGAGAGTGAGAGTTCTCATCCTCGCCACCTTGCTCACGGCGATGGTCCGCTGTGCGGACGCGTGGGTGGCCAGCGTCTCCTTCTGCGTCCTCCTTTTTTTTCTTTCTAATGGTCGTGAAGGAGACGGCGGAACGGGAGTGGCGGCGTGAGAGAGAGAGACTTACAGATCACACCATCCGCGTGCGCAGGCAACTCGGGCGTCGGAGGGCACAGACTGACCTCCGTCCCTCATGAGCACGGGCCTGGGGCTGACGGATAGAGCCGCCTGTCACCCCAGCAGAAGCAGGCCACGGCGGCGGCGTGCTAAGAAGCGCGCCTCCCCACTCTAGGGCGAGTCCTGGTTTTCCTCCTCCCGAAGAGGGCCAGACCGCAAGGGATGGCCCTGATGGTTAGCCGGGGTGCGAGGGATATGCCAAAGACAACCTCACCTCCGGCCTAGCACCACGACCCTCAGACCCGGCTTCAGCCGGGGAGGAAATGTAGGAAGAAGAGCTGCAAGACGGACCCTGAAACTGTGCAATTGGGTTGCTAGGTGCCTGCAGGAGCGCCGTATTCGTGTCCTCTCTCCCCATCACTCTCTTTCTTCAGCTTTCATTGCTATGCAGATGATAGCAATGAGTTCAATGCCAAGAAGACCCAGGCATGTGCGTTTACAGCAAAGGTATCTCTTTTCCTTTCCCTTCCCACTCTTCAGAGCACACCACTGCCACTGCAGGATCACCTCACTATACTCGGTATGGATATTCGCTGCAAACTGAATAACAAAAACTGTATCGAGAGTATCATCAAATCAGCCTCGCGTAAACTCGGAGTCCTGAACAGAGTGAGACGTTTTTTCACGCCGGAGCAGCGGTGTCTTCTATACAAGACCCAAATTCGTTCCTGCGTGGAATACTGCTCACATCTCTGGGACGGCTCCGCAAAGTAGTTAGATGCTCTCGACAGGTTGCAGCGACGTGCGGTCCGCATTATTGGGAATCGTGAGGTCACGAACACCCTCGAGCCTTTGCAGATGCGTAGAGATGTTGCGTCTTTGGCAGTTTTCTACCGTCTCTACCATGTTCTGACGAGCTCTTCCAATTAGTCCCACCCTCCCCTTTTCTTCACAGGACGACACGTGCAGGGCTAAGATGTCATCCATTTACGGTGCAGAGTATACCTGCTAGAACCAAGCGTTTCAGTGATTCATTCCTCTGCCGCACCACTAAGACCTGGAATTCCCTGCCAGCTCACGTGTTTCCTTCTTCCTACAGTCCCGGGTCCTTTAAGCGGGGCGTGAAAAGGCATCTAATGAGGCCGTCAAGCTGAGTGCCACCACTGTTAACATGGTACATTTTTACGATGGTGACCCTCTTTCCGAGACTTTGCCTTTAGCTTAACATCAGGCGAGGTGAAGTCAAATTGACGTGTCCTGTATAAAAAAAAAGCTATTTTCTTTTCTTACACCATTCCACTCTTCAGAGCACGCCACTACCACTAAACGACAATCGGATCGGCATCTAGTTAGGTCGTCAAGCTGAGTGCCACCATTGTTAACTAAGTACGTGTTTGTAATGGTGGCCCTTTCTTAACACTTTGCCTTTATCTTACCGTCAGGCGACGAGAAGTCAAATTGTCGTGCTCGGCTCCTATACATTTAGATTAATATGCGCGCTCTATACATAAAATATAAACTAATGTGATCTTCGGTATCTCGTAGTTTGATATTTCGTACAGAAATTCGGAATTTTGTAATTCGGGCTTTTAAATATCGTTTCTTTTGTACGTAACTGGCAGGTACCATACCTGCCAGTTACGTACTACGTTACTGTCTACGCGGTGGGCATTTTAATTTTATGAGTATTTTCAGTATCCTCAGATATCAACAATTAGGTGTAGGTATGTCCCCAGCCTTATTTTGTTCGAAATCTCATAATCTCTGTGAAAAGTTGAACATGCTATGTATGACACTGAAACAAAAGACATGCCAATGACGTCACGTAACATAATATGACAGGGATGAATGTATAAGAAGAAAAGAGATACGAAATGAAATTGACAGACGTAATACGTCACAATAAATCATATTACTCAAAAATGCACTCTAACCACAAGTCTTAAAATAGTTTTTTCATCATTGGTAAGACAATTTTCACCATTATTTTGACTGGTAAAGAGCGTCTTGCAGCCCACTGTGCATCTCGGTGATGTGTGCGTGCACGGCTGCGTCTGTATTTTGACAGATTTTGAGTCATGCGCTCCGCGGACCCGGTCCTTAACACGTATTTTGACGTTAATGACGTGACAGTCATCAAAACGTAGGTCAATCCAATATAATTATATATATTCCACTACATTCTACACAACGCTATCTAGACCCATATTAAGCTTAACTAGCTTGTGTTATGGAATCTAGAATGCGGATAAACATACTTAGATTCCTTTTTTTTAAAGTAAATGCACAACTGATTATACATAGAAACACCCAGACCAAAGCAAATAGCCATATTCATGCGTACCAATATTTGCACTGCGCGGGGATCGAACCTCCTGCGTGGCAGTCGCGTTCACTACTGCCACGTCACAGAGGCTGTAGAATATATATATATCAATCTATGGTTTCCTACTAACGTGTTTCCAGTTGTCTAGACGGACAGTTAAGACCAGTTGTGAGATGAAATTCTTAGATATCCATGTTATCACCGTGAGGTTTCGGGGACCATCGTGTGGCAGAGAGAAACCTGAGCAGACCCCAAGAAAACGTTTGTTCCCACTTGTTCTACTGAACAGTTCTACGGTAGATCTAAAGGGATTTTTTTTCTCTCTAGTTCGACGATATTAGGTGTAAAAAAAGAGTAGAACTTCTTAGTGAGAAGTCTTTACGTGTACATACATAGCTGTTAAAAAGCATCAAAAATATCAGGAATTCCAATAAAATAAAATAAATCTTGATGATATTTTTTTTTTTCGATATAAATTTGTAGTGATAAAATCTGTTAAATATAGTTTTATTTCCATACGTAAACGTTCGCCACAAGGTAACATGTCTGAAAGTAATTGAAACGTTTAATAAAATCCAAATTTCGCATAGGCCAATTTATTAATTTCCACGGGTAAACGGCGAAGTTGTAATCGTACAATTAAAGTGTAATTGCCTGTAGTAGCGCCGCAGATAGTTTCAGGTTAGATAAAGTTGCAACTTTGACAATGAACTCAAAGTTAAACACTTTGGGTTCATTGTTGAAATTCATGTCATAATTGCTGCGTTTATGTTGAACTGGTTTTGTAATTTGACAGCATAAAAACCACACTACAATATAACCACACTACAAAGAAAGGACATGTCAAGAGTACCCAAAACCGATACCTTTATATTTTAGGTATCACCGACAGCCCTCTCTGCAGAGCCTGCATGAACGAAGACGAAACTGCGGCACACGTGCTCCTACACTGTCCTGAAACCGCCACATACAGGGCTAAGTACTTCAGAAACACAGGTACGCTCCGGGAGATCAGCAGCAGCGTGAATAGCTGGGGTTCTTCAACGAGTTGGGGTGGATCCAATAAAATCCCACCCTCACGCAAAAACCGCGCCTTGTCGTGGAGTTGCGGACAACAGCCCGTGATACCATACCATACCATACCCCACTGGGAAAAAGGCGTGACTGTATGTATGTATGTACAATATAAAACAAGATTTAGGCTTCCAAGCTTGAAACATGGTCAACATAAAGTTTTTATTCATAACGATTTTATTGAATGTTGTATGTATGTAGATATAGCTGTGAGTACGGTAGTGTCCACTACGAGTATTATAAATGGCACACTATCTCGGCCATCGCAGCGTGAGCCAGAAATTGTCTTCAAACTTAAATTTCCGCAGCGGAATCTGTTCTTAATCGAGTGTCAACCATCGCACTGAACGCCTTTCACCCGATGTATCTACGTCACACATGACGTCACGTTCTCTCGGACCTGTCATTTTTATTATTGGGTTTGGTCCCTTTGGTATTATACATCCTATCCTAATTTGATATTAGCATTACGTATTATCTATAAATATAAAATTACTTGTCCCGACTGACTGACTGATTCATCAACCCAGAAACTAAATTGCTGGACCTACGAACTTGAAATTTTGAGAGTAGATGCATTTTATGATGTAAGCATCCACTAAGAAAGGATTTATAGAAATTCTGCTAATAAAGGGGTAAAATAAGGGATGGAAGTTTGCATGAAAGTCCGTCATTATCAGTTCTAGATGCAACTAAGGGAACGTTCATATCTGACGGAACTTGCGTCGCGTATTATCGGTCGCGTAACGCCAGAACAGACAAATGTATAGAAAAACACTTGACCGTTCACACTCAACCGATGTTTCGTTAGTGCTTCGAGTGTGAACGGTCAAGTGTTTTTCTATACATTTGTCTGTACCTGTGTCTTTTAAGAAATAAATGAATACTTGTATCAGCATTTTTTTCAAAATTTGACTACTAAGAGGGTAAAATAGGTGATAAACGTTTGTATGGAAAGTTCGTCATATAAGTCACTATCAAAAATATGGAATACGAAATTTTCCCGGGCGGAGCCGGGACGGGTCAGCTAGTAGAATTAGGACCACTTCTGTTCTTCCTGTGGGTGTCATAAAAGGCGACTAAGGGATAGGGCTGTCCTCCATCCGACGTAAACATACAGCAGACAAAGTGCCAGCTAGACGGCAATTAGGCTCGCCCCCTATAATGTCCTGGGACCGAAAATCATAATTAGAGAAATTTGCTGTGCGTGCAGAAAATGCTGCTTTGGCGTATACACTTATGAAAGAGATTAAAGATAAAAAAATAATCCAGTTTTAAGTCCAGGCACACGAAATTGCAGGCTAACTGAGCCTTGAATGAAAGAGTTTCAATATCTATAAGTATAGGATTGTATGTATTCAATTTATTTTCCAGTGATTGCTTTTAATCAAATCGTAGCAGACCTTAGAAAACAAGTTTCGTACTAAATAATTTCAATTTGATTTCTGATTACTAAATATTTTGAATGGCAGACCTGTCTTTTATGTTACAAAATGCAATTTGAAGTTTAGACTTTGCACACTTAAAAGAGTAATCTAAAAACAGTGTTACTAACACAGTGGTTTCTCCTCATATTTGGGGAGTAAATAAGAGGATTGGGATTTTCTGGGACTCTAGTTTTTATGGTTTTTAATAACCCAATCTATAAAAACTAACTTTGAAACTAGTAACTTAGTGAGGTCTGGTTGTTTCTTCTTTATTAAGAATTTTGAAAGAAGTCATCTATGAAATTATTAAGTTTCTGTATTTCAAATGCATTTCAAAAGTGTAGAACCACAAGAAAACATTTGATAAACGTTGTCTGCCGAGACTTTGCCTTTAGCTTAACATCTGGCGAGGTGAAGTCAAATTGACGTGTCCTTTATAAAAAAAATCTTTTATTTTTGTTTTTTGTTGCAGCAAAGAATAATATAAAAAAGAAGATAAATACATATTAGGTTTATCTTTTTAGACGTGTCTTACTAAACACATGTTGAACTAGTGTCTAAATATTTCTTGTATTCTTATTTTTAGAAGTTGGTAACACCGTCTAAAAACTAAAGCCAGATTACACAAATCCAATATCACATTTATTTATGACAAACAATTTGTACAGATATATTTTTACTAAAGAATCCAGCTAAACTAACATTTTTTGCGTTGGCTATTTGTCCATTATTCGCTTCGATGAGCCGCGTCAAAACAGATGATATATGGGTTTAAACCTTCGATGATTAACGGCCTACGGAGCAAAATAAATATACATTGATATAATAAAATGGGTTTTGACAGCAATATTTACATGAAAAATTGTTTAAGGTTATTTATTTCAAGTTTTATGATGTCATTGAGTGAATTATAGTAAATACACATATTTATGGACGCTGAAACACATATTTATGGACGCTGAAACACATAATGTATGCTGAAACGACTGTATACGCGCAGAAAAATACGATAATCTGAAACCGCGCTTATTGTAACTTTCAGTTGCAACCGAAGAGTCCGTCATCTTGGAGTTCGGGGTCCGCATTTTTTCAGTCTAATTGCGACGTAGCTCTGGTATATTCCTTGAAGCGGCTATCATCTCACCTCCAAAACCATCAAGATATTGCTGTTAAATCAGTATTCGAACTAACTACCTGTATTGACTGCCGTAGATGATGACCACCGAGATGGTTTAACGCGCTCCACGAGACATGTAGGATTCTCAATTCTTGTTTTTGTACTTATACTTGGGAAACTGGCGCAGGTTATCTGCTTTCGTATTCGGTCTTAATACACAATAAATACCACTATAAAGAGGTCTAAAATCTGATATTAGAGTACATTATTCTGCTACAATACACTCAGGCAATGCGCCAACCATTCTAACCATTCAATCTGAAAATTGCACCCATTCTAACTTGTATTATGAAAATATAGATGCACCGGTGGAGCCAAATCGAATTTGATAGTGATTGGTCACACAGTTACGACTGTGTTCTTTGGTAACAATGCTTTTATGACTTGTTCTACATGCATTTTCTATTATAAATGTTATTGGTTTTCATATCTTAAAGTATAACAAGTATTTCTTTAGTCGATAATGGTGGAGAAGTTATTTTCTTTGGACTATTAAGATTGCTTTAACGACCCTGTTTACCAGAGAAAAAGAACATTGTGCATGCAGTACAATTTCATTACATATTAGCGTATTAGCTTTTTACCCGACTTTAAAGATGGGTTATGTTTTTCGTACGTATCTTGTTTGTATGTTTGTAATATTTTTTATTACCTCATACCTTCTGAACCACTTGAAGTATTTCAAAGGTTAATGTCTCAAATTAGAGGCATTCATCGCCTAAGTTTTCTTGGATACATAAAAAGTGAAAAAAAAAGCTATAATGAACCAAAATGTATGTTGTCAAAAATATTTTCACTCGAACTTTCGAGATGGATATCAAAATGCAGGTAATTAAAAGGAGATTACAAAAATATATAACACATATTATATCGTTAAACATCGGAAAAAATTAAAGGTGTGGCTCAACAGGAAAAGCATTCATACAAAAAAAATTAAAAGAAATTCCCCCTGTAAGGGAAAAGTCGCGAGTTCAAGTCTCACTAGAGCATTTCATTTTTCCAATGTTTTCCGAACTTAAAAGTTAGCATAATAAATGCTATAAAAAATTCAGTTAAACATTATCGTAACAAAAAGTATTAAAGAAAATATTATTGCAAATAAAAAACCCGACTGATGACTGATACTGAAAAGATCGAAATACGTTTGATACCTACTGGTTTTTTATTTTGAATAATATTTTTTTATCGTTGATGTGCCTAACTTTACCTGAATTAAAAAACCCTTTCGAAAGTCTACAAGCAAAATTAAATTTCCTATATTTTATCACAAAGATATTTTAGAACCTCTATGTAATTGTAATGTCGTCCTTTAATATTTTTACTGTAGGTCCACCGTAAAAAGTAAAGTTTCCGATTCCATTTAAAAATCTTGGAATTCTTGGAAGAAGAAGGCACGTATTTAGACAACGCGACGACAAAGAAAGGAAGTATTAGACCGTATTATTTGCACCATATGAGAGTGATACCCCAATCCTGCACGTGATGTTCTCTATAAGAAGGAAAAGGGTGGTATTCATTGCGTATTCCTGTCAAAATAAGTAAACAATCTGCTACACAAAGGCACACAAACTTGACTAAATCCTCTGAAAGGTCCCTCAACTAAGTTTTAGTTAACTTGTAACCGCCAAAATAACAATTAGCACAATATTATTCTTTCACCCTTAGCATAACGGATTATGCTGATTTAACCGTTAAGTTTCTAAGTTGCAAACTCGCTGTTATTACAAAGTATTAGAGACTATAATTGATGAACATAAGCGGACCTACTCAATATAAGTTCCACTAGAGTTATATATAGCAACGTGAAGTGGGAATCGTTTTTCATTTTAACAAATGGAACGTTTTTTATTAGAAAAGTTTTCGTCGCCTTTCAATATTTTAATGTCTGCGTCCGCTTATTGGATTCTCCGGGCTGGGAGCGCTTTTTCTCTAGATATCATTGATAGCTAGTATCGGATCTTGAAATGTGATCAGGGCTACCATGATGTATACTAACTAGTAGATTAAATTTCTCGATTATAACCTTGGTCTGAATTAATTCAACTATTCAGCAAGATAGATAAAGATTTTTTTTAATAAAAGACGTCAATTTGACTTCACCTCGCCTGATAGTAAGCTAAAGGCAAACTCTCGGTCTCTCTCTTAATTAAAAATAACAGTGGTGGCACTCAGCTTGACGGCCTCATCAGATGCCTTTTCACGCCCCGCTTAAAGGACCCGGGACTATAGGAAGAAGGAAACACGTGAGCTGGCAGGGAGTTCCAGGTCTTAATGGTGCGGCACAAGATGATTTTATGTGGACATTAAAGCCGCTTAGGAAAACTGTTTATACGTTCATCTACTAAGTCATCATACAGTGAGGAGAAGCGAGGCCAGAGCACCACCAATTTTAGGATCAACGACGACGGTCTGATCACACACTTGTAAATCCCCGTAGGGGTAGGCAGAGGTCTATTAACACCCACATTTTACCAACGGAGGATTTTCGGTCTCACTTAATAAGGGGCGAGCATATTAACGTCAAGCGGGTACCTAGTCATGGGCTGTATGTTTACTGTCGGATGGAGAACAGCCCTAACCCTCTCTTAATAAAAAAAAACTGTTAGTAATATAATCTGGTGCAGAACAAGGTTGCAAATTGCATACGAAAGTAAAAATATATGAGATATTTATTAATTATTATTAGATAGATTAGAATAAATATATTAGGGCGGAGTTATCAAAAATCAATGTTTAAAAATGATTGTAACAACATTCCTTGGTTCCGATAGTCCTTTTTTTCTTTTTTTTTTCGTGCGGAAATCCCCTCGGATACCCCCCTGCCGCAGCCGGAAGGGGAGGTTATGTCGGACTCGAACTCGACTAAAACCACACGCCGACTGTGGGTCGTGGTGCTAGGCCGGAGGTGAGGTTGTCATCGACATATCCCTCGCACCCCGGCTGACCCAGGGCTGGTTCCGATAGTCCATCGCTAGATGACTCTACCGTCGCCTTAAAAACGGATAAATAGAAGGGAAATTTTAATCACATCGGACGTGTCTCGGTAGCCGAGTTGGTCAACGCATTCCCCCTGTAAGGGAAAGATCGCGGGTTCGAGTCCCGCCCAAATAGTTTCA
Source organism: Eilema sororculum (assembly GCA_914829495.1). NCBI lineage: Eukaryota > Metazoa > Arthropoda > Insecta > Lepidoptera > Erebidae > Eilema > Eilema sororculum. Next base: position 3,601,321 of record OU618545.1, on the reverse strand, counting down.
TTTTTCCATATGTATTCGATTTGTATAGTTAGCATACTTATTGCTGTAAAATTAATTCAAATATGAGAATAAAGAACAATAACTATGTAAAGCTGTAAGTTGGTGTCCAATAATTAAGTATAAATAATAAAGAATTATAAGACCTCGTGCCAAAAAAAAAATGAGAATTGTTATTAATAGACTTACATGTAACCTCAAAACTCCCCGTGCAAGTTAAAGGCCTTGAGTTATAGCATTTCATTTGGACGAAATCAGATCACTTTACAACTCCGCCAGTCAATAAATCACTCGACTAATAAAATAATTCATCGCACCGACACCGACACGGTTAACCGTAGAAACTTCGCTAATGAGTTTACTTCTTATTGGCATTCACTGGTTAAAGTAAAGAACTCCCATTTCAATTTCATTTCAACTTGGAGTCTTCGTGCACCATTTGATACTTGCTCGAGTTGTGCTAGAAAGTGGAATCGTTATTGTTAAAGTTTGACAAAACAATCGTTCAGAAACTCGCTTGGTTTTTATAGAAATAGAATTTGAATCTTGTCAATTTTCTTGCAACTTTGTTGCTGTTCGGTGATTCCATATGCTAATATTTTAAGTGATATTTAAGTTTTTTTTAAAGATCGGTAGCAATATTCACTACAGATAAATAAATCCATCCATCAATGCGAAAGTAACTCTGTCTGTCTGTCTATATGTTAACTTTCACACCTAAACCACTGAAACGATTTTGATGAAATTTGGTACAGGGGTAGATTAGACCTCGAGAAAGGATATAGGCTATGTTTGGTCGCGGTAATGAAATAAATGAATATTCCACAACATTCTATTCTACACAATGCTACACAATTCTAGCTCAACTAGCTTGTGTTATGGAATCTAGAATATACTTAGATACTTTTTTTAGTAAATACATACATATTATACATAAAAACACCCAGACCAATGCAAATAGCCATATTCATGCATACAAATATTTGCACTGAGCGGGGATTGAACCCGGGCCTCCTGCGTAGCAGTCGCGTTCACTACCACTACGCCACACAGAGGCTGTCAAAATAACAAGATGCCACGATACTGAAATAATAAGATTAAAATAATTTAATTTTCTCATTTTCTACTTTGTTTCTTCCTAATTGGTTAGAACAGATGTTGTTTGACTGTTCATGAACTGTTTTTCCGTAATTCATCAAACATCTGTCGAAGACATAATAACCGACTGATGGAACGCCTCATTGGGAACAACACAACGACAGCATCTGGTATGGTGGCCATATCTTTTTAGACTTCATCTTAATTTATCATCAGGCTGAGTATTATCAAATTGACCGATCTAACATTCCAAGACTATTTAAATGAAATTTTTATAGCATTTATTATGCTAACTTTTAAATTCGAAATATATCGGGAAAAATGAAGCGCTCAAGTGGGACTTGAACCCATGACCCTTACAGAGGGAATGCTCTTCCAACTAAGCTATTGAGCAACACCCGAATCACTTCATTTTTCCCGATGTATTTAGAATTCAAAGACCAAATAATTAAAAAATATATTATGTGTTCTGTTAAGATATTCACTAAGATATTTAAAAAAAGACATAGTTTTATGTTTTGTATGATAGTGTGAGTCTGGCTCGCATTTGATCGGATTTTACTATTTCTATAGATAATAGTAAATATGCTGTAGTGGTATCAAATCTTCGAAAACATCGGAAAAGGTGAATCTTCCCGGGCGGGATACGAACCGGTGCTCTTTGCCTTACAGGGGGAATGTCTTGACCAATTAGGCTTTTTTTTTTTCTTTTTTTTTATCGTGCGCAAAATCCCCACGGATACCACCCCCACGGAGTCGGTAGAGGCGATTATGTCGGACTCGAACCGACTAAAACGCACGCCGTATTGGGTCCTTGGTTGCCGGAGGTGAGATTGCCGAAAGCATATCTCTCGCACCCCGGCAGACCCAGAACCATCTCTTTCGAGAGTCCCCTTCAGGGTTGTGGGGACATCGGTGTCCCCAACTAGCCCCGGGTACGAGGAGGCGCACTTTGCCAATTAGGCTACCGAGACTCACCCGATGTGATTCAATTATTTTTAATTAATTCAAGTATTTGGCGTAGTAATTGAATATCAATGTTTAAAACTGATTGTGAATTCGGTAGGTAACTCCACCGTTGCCTTAAAGACGGATAAATATAGAAGAATTTGTTGGATAAAAAGTCGGAAGGATCTAAATAACATCACGAACCTTGTTGTCAACATGACGGGTAGGTACATCATAGAGTACGCGCAATGGAAATTGCCAATTTTCTTATTTTACCTACTGTAACTAATTGAGATTCTGAGTTTGATGATTAATAAATATGTACTTAATAATGAACTTGTTTATTTTTCTATTTTAACCACACTACTTTAAAACATATATCCATACTAATTTTATAAAAGCGAAAGCAACTCTCGTGTCTGTCTGTCTGTATGTTACGCTTTCACGCCTAAACCACTGAACCGATTTTGATGAAATTTTGTATAGGGATAGTTTAGACCTTGAGAAAGGACATGCGATAACCGACATCCACACGAGCGGAGGCTCGGGCAAAAGCTAGTCTTATATATAAAATTCTCGTGTCACAATGTTCGTTCCCGTACTCCTCCGAAACAGCTTGACCGATTCTCATGAAATTTTGTGAGCATATTGAGTAGGTCTGATAATCGGCCAACATCTATTTTTCATCCCCCTAAATGGTGCAGCGGGAACGGGATCTGACGCCACGAGGGCAGGAAAAAATTGGCGGTACGAAGTTCGCCGGGACAGCTAGTATTATATATAAATGCAAGGTTCTTGCGTATGACACTTTATGTCTGCAACAGTTTCTAAATAAGCTCAGATATTTGTACACTAGCCATTTCACATGTGTATCACTATACTTGATGTTGCCATAATCATAGACATTTATAGCGCCCCCAGTACGGGTTTTTTATTTTATTGGTCGGGCTTTATATAGTTTATATTATCTCATATGCTAACGCGGCTGTACCGACTGTCCTACAGTTCGGGTATAGTGCCTTTGGCTTGGAAGGAGGCGAATGTCCAGCCGATCCCCAAGAAGGGGGATCGCTCGGACTCAGCCAACTATCGACCCATAGCCGTCACCTCAGTGCTGTGCAAGGTGTTCGAGTACATTATTAACACATAGCTCATGCGCCACCTAGAGGATCACTCCTTGCTTAGTGACCGACAAAACGGTTTTAGACCGAAACGGTCAACGGGTGATCTTCTGGCGTACGTGACCCACCTTTGGGGTGAGGCTATGGAAAAGCACGGCGAGTCACTGGCAATTAGTCTTGACATTGCCAAGGCTTTCGATAGGGTATGGCACAAATCGCTTTTTTCCAAGCTACCAGCCTTTGGCCTGCCTCCCAGACTGTGCAACTGGATTGCAAGCTTCCTGCGGGGGCGCCGTATTCGCGTCCTTTGTGATGGACGAGCTTCGGAGTTCTTGCAGGTAAATGCTGGCGTGCCGCAGAGTTCCGTCGTATCTCCCGCTCTCTTTCTTCTGCATATCAATGATATGCTCTCTAACGGTAGCAGTCATTGCTATGCAGACGACAGCACCTTGCACGGGAGTTATTACGCAAATCCTGCGGCCAAGCAGTCTGATATCGCGGAAAAAAGGCAGCTTCTTGTCACTGAGCTGGACCGGATCCTGGACCACATTTCTCAATGGGGCGCTAGGAACCTGGTCGAGTTCAATGCCAAGAAGACCCAGGCATGTGCGTTTACAGCAAAAGTATCTCCTTTCCTACCCCTTCCCACTCTTCAGAGCACACCACTGCCACTGCAGGATCACCTCAATATCCTCGGTATGGATGTTCGCTGCAAACTGAATAACAAAAACTATATCGAGAGTATCATCAAATCAGCCTCGCGTACACTCGGAGTCCTGAACAGAGTAAGACGTTTTTTCACGCCGGAACAGCGGTGTCTTCTATACAAGACCCAAATTCGTTCCTGCGTGGAATACTGCTCACATCTCTGGGACGGCTCCGCACAGCACTTACTACATGCAAGGAATCCTGAGGTCACGAACACCCTCGAGCCTTTGCAGATGCGTAGAGATGTTGCATCTTTGGCAGTTTTCTACCGTCTCTACCATGGTGAATGTTCTGACGAGCTCTTCCAATTAGTCCCACCCTCTCCTTTCCTACACAGGACGACACGTGCAGGGCTAAGATGCCATCCATTTACGGTACAGAGTATACCAGCTAGAACCAAGTGTTTCAGTGACTCTCCTATGTCGCACCATTAAGACCTGGAACTCCCTGCCAGCTCACGTGTTTCCCTCTTCCTACAGTCCCGGGTCCTTTAAGCGGGGCGTGAAAAGGCATCTAATGAGGCCGTCAAGCTGAGTGCCACCACTGTTAACATGGTACATGTTTCCGATGGTGACCCTCTTTCCGAAACTTCGCCTTTAGCTTAACATCAGGCGAGGTGAAGTCAAATTGACGTGTCCTATATAAAAAAAAAAAGTTAGAAAATTTAACGCTTAAAAATTCACGTACCAATTCTTGTTAAGATGTCTTATAAGCCCATGAATTCCGATTACTTCTAACGTAAGAGGGCAGCTCCTTTCGAAATATTATAACCAATATGAGCTCTATAATATTCTTTGAACTTGACCCCTACTGACCTGCCCAATTACAGTTTCTCCAAAATTCATCCCGGTTACGCTTACTTCAATCCAGCTAAAGTGCTTTTCGACCTTTACAAAAATATTTACAATAATCTTTATTCAAAAACAAATATTTCGTTTATCATTTAAAGTAATTTATCAAAGACAAAACCCACTCTCCCTTGATTAAAGCCACTGGACCATAAGGCGGAGTGGTAGGGAACTCGACTAAAATACTTACTTTGTAATGGTGAAGTTCACTGAGTAGAATTATTGTTATCAAGCAAGTTGAAAAGGAAAGCAACGCACGTATTCCGGTTTTGGTCCAGTGGATACGCACTTTGTGTTCTCCTATTCATCACGATGAAAGAACTGCGGTCTATTCTACTGCAGTGAAGCATAAAAGTAAGATTCCGAAGCCGACCCCATACGACAACTGCAGCTGATTTTTAAACTGCCGAACGTAAGGGAATAGCCGTATCTCAACAGAAAAATAAACGAAAATATGATTTTTATGCCATCGGATAGCTTTAAAAAAATCGCATCTAATGAGCTAAGCATTTTAACGCTATAGCATATGAAAAAACACAGAAAGATTTTCTTATCTTAGTTTTAACTTAAGTCACTAAGGTATTAGAGGTATTTCAATATTATGTAGGCAACCAGCGGTATATTTGAATACTTATTGACGTACCGCTATAACGCTTAGCATTTTACTTCACAACTTTAAACTTCAATTATCTCGAAACTCACTTTTATTAAGATACGGCCTTGAGGAAATTCATTTCTACGGAAGAAAATTGCCAAATTGGTCGTATAGCAACATTAATTTTTATTTATAATGTGTCTGGTGACGTTGGCTTCGATCCCCGAGATATTGGTGAGGTCTAGAATCCGTGCCATATGATCCTGACGACTATAATAATTATGTTCTATACTGATAGCGTAAATACCTACCCTACAACACACTATTAATTTAAAAGTTCCAGGAACAATTTAGTTCAATTTTAGTCTATTTTTAGGACTCGTTAATTTGATTTCACCTCACCTGATGGTACGCTAAAGGCAAAGTCTCGGAAAGAGGGTCACCATTATAAACAGTAACGTATGTGGAATCGTATTCAAAGGGAATCTGCGCATTTAAATTCGGCTATGTTACTTTTGGCGTAGCAGTTCTACGCAGTGAGATGTCGTAGCACTGCTACATAGCGTAGCATCCATACTAATATTATAAATGCGAAAGTAACTCTGTCTGTCTGTCTGTCCGTATGTTACGCTTTCACGCCTAAACCACTGAACCGATTTTCATGAAATTTGGTATAGGGGTAGATTAGACCTTGAGAAAGGACATAGGCTATGTTTTGTCGCGATAACCGACATCCACGCGGGAGGAGCCGCGGGCAAAAGCTAGTCTATGATAAATTACAATGTTGGTAGCTACATCTTGCGCGACGCCCGCGTGCGCAGGCCACTCGAGCGTCGGAGGGCACAGACTGACCTCCATCCCCCATGAGCGTGCGCCTGGGGGTGACCGGTGGAGCCGCCTGTGACAGAAGCAGGCCACGGTGGCGGCGCGCTGAGAAGCGCGCCTCCCCATTCCGGGGTCGAGTCGGGGACACCGTTGTTCCTCCTCCCGAGGAGGGCCAGACTGTAAGGGGTGGCCCAGGGTCAGCCGGGGTGCGCGTGCGAGAGATATGTAGAAGACAACTTCACCTCCGGCCTAGCACCACGACCTTCAGTCGGCGTGCGGTTTTAGTCGGTTCGAGTCCGACATACCCTCCCTTTTCGGCTCCGGTGGGGCAGGAATCCATGGGGATTTCCGCACGAAAAAAAAAGAAGGTGTGTGGGAAAAAAATTATAGATTCTGTTCTTATGCAAAATTGGCCCAAATATGAGCACTGACGTTGATATTTAACAGAAATATTGGTTCGGAAGTATGGTTGGCTTGAATGAATTATTAATTTATTAGTTATTTTTCTACTAACCCCGCCAGTTAAGGTAAATTACTTGGGGAATAAGTAGGTTCATGTCGGTGGTAGCACAGTAGCTAGGATTCGAACCCGGGACGAGTGGTCCCGGGGTCGTAAGGCTAATTCCACTAAGCTACCAATAAAATAAATAATAATAATAAATAAATATTCCACAACATTCCACACAACGCTATCTAGACCCATGGCAAGCATAGCTTAACTAGCTAGTGTTATGGAATCTAGAATGTGGATGAACATACCTACTTAGATACGTTTTTTTCGTACACTGCGAAAACGCGGAAACGCGAAAACGCGAAAAATAATATAGTTTTTTACCGCCTCCGTGGTGTGGTACCACGGAGGCGGTAAAACACTATATTATTTTTCGTTTCCGATTTCTTTACTGAAACTAAATACATAGGGAAAAAGAAGAATCATCTCGGGCGGGACTCGAACCCGCAGTCTTTCCCTTACAGGGGAAATCCCTTGACCAATTCGGCTACCGAGATACGCCCGATGTGATTCAAATTTCCCATCTTATACGTCTTTAAGTTCGAGTCTCGCCCGAGATGATTCTTCTTTTTCCCTATGTATTCGATTTGTATAGTTAGCATACTTAATGCTGTAAAAATTCATTCAGTATAAAAATGTTACAAAACGATCAAATACGTGATTTTATTGGATTGCATAACCATTCAATTTGGTCACAGTAATGGCTCCTGGGTAGCGAGGAGGCCACTCCTCAACCCTCATCATTGGCCAGCGCCCGAGGGCTATCGACGTCTAGAATAGCAATTGGTTTATAAATTGACTAACTGACCGTTGTAATTCGATATTTTGTCCTACGATAGACGGTATTCACCTTTAAATTCCCGTTTAACTAAACCGAGTTTTGGTGTTATATTCAATGATAAATTATTAATGGTACATTCGACCAAACGCGAATAACGTTTTTTCCTTTTTTTTTTTTTTTTAACCGTGGGGGAAAATCCTTCATGGATGTTATGCCGGACTCCTACCGACTAAAAACCCCCACGGTAACGCCCAGAAGCCTATGGATGGGAGCCCCGGGTAAGCCCTCGGAAGGATGTCCCAGGACTCCCATCAGACCTACGGCCACAATTGCGGCCTCGTCTCGGGGGTGGTTCGGGTGCTATCCCGCGTCTATGGGGGGGTTTTCGGGTGTTATCCCGCTTCATAGGATTTTTTCCTAGAATAAACAGGTAATATCACCCACATATTGGCTGTTTATTCTAGGAATAAACTTTACTCGCGTTTGGTCGAACCGGCCTTAAGTAAATTTAATTAAGCTAACGTTAAGTTGAAATTCAATCAATAAATTAATTAGCCTAGTGGTATGGGTAATGGACTGCTGAGACGAGGTCTCGGGTTCGATCATAGGTTTACCATGGCACACACCAATGACTATTCGATGCTTTTCGAAGTTATGTGTGTATTTATCGCAGGTTTATAAGTGCCCGGTTAATGGCAATAGGCTCGCCACCTATTACATTGGGACCTAAACATAAGCTGGCGGAACGTGGGTGCTAGCACCTCTGCCTACCCCTTCGGGGAATATGGGCGTGAGTATATGTTATGTTTATGTTATGTTATGTAAATTAATTAGCTTATTGCAGTCTACAGCTGGATATAGGCCTCTTCCAATTATGGGAGGCTTTAACATACTGTTTCCACGCTGGTCAGACGGGTTGGTACGGTATTTTATTTTGAGTACACAGTACCACCACAGTATAACGAGAGATCTTACAGTAGTTCATCGCGTTTGATGTTTGCGGAAATGCCGCCTTTTGCAGTTTTGTCAGGGTTGTCACTTCAGTTTTTATATATAATTTTTCTGTAATATTCTATATATAACTCCTATTCGTTCTCTTTGTTCTGTCAAGGCACATCAACTCACGCTAATTTATATTACTAGGTGATGCCCGCGGCTCCGCTCGCATGGATGTTGGCTATTGCGACTTTTGGTTATATCTCCGGTTCAACTCAACCAATTATGATCAAGCAAACGTAATATTTTAAGTCGGAGTTTTTGGATTTTGGTTTCGATTTCGATTTCGATTTCGGTTTCAAATTTGATTTCGAATTTCTATTTCGATTCCGACTTGAATTTGGATATTGATTCGGGTTCGGGTTCGGGGTTGGATTCGGATTCGAATTCGAATTTCGCTAATCGCTGGGATCGCTAAATTGATGATATATTCTTAAGGAGCCTATCCACGATCAGTTCGCCTGCAGTTTCAAATCGTATCGGGCGGCCTGCAGTCCTAAGTCGACAGCGCCCACACACGAAAGCGATTTTGGCCTGGTGGCCATGCCTTGCTGTCAGTTTTGCGGCTACACACGATCAGTTGGGAGTCGACAGTTTCCCATCGTATTCTCATCGTATTCCCATCGTATCATCCCTGCCGGCAATTGTCTGCTATCGGGCTTGACGACCATGTTACCGACGATGAAAGATGGCGGACTTGAAATTTAAAAAAAAACAAATCTAGGTTTTCCTGGTGACTAATTACGTATAATAAAATCCATTTAGCGATCCAAGATGGCGGACTTGAAATTTCCCACAAAGTCAACATGAGCATCGTTTTGGAGGTTTTCAGAGTTGCTAATTACGAATATATCATCCATCCAATCATCATGTAGCAATCCCATGCTACATGAAAACATATTCGTAATCAGCAACCCCGAAAACCTTGAAAACGATACCCGTATCGATTTTAGTAAAAATTTCGAGTCCGCCATCTTGGATCGTGAAATGGATGTTATATTCGCAATCAGTGAGCCCAAAACCCTGAAAACGATACCCATATTGATTTTAGTGAAAAATTCGATTCCGCCATCTTGGATCACCAAATGGATGTTATATTCACAATCAGCGACCCCAAAAACCCGGAAAACGATACCCATATCGATTTTAGTGAAAATTTTGAGTCCGCCATCTTGGATCACCAAATGGATGTTATATTCGCAATCAGCGACCCCAAAAACCCTGAAAACGATACCCATATTGATTTTAGTAAAAAAAATCGAGTCCGCCATCTTGGATCGCGAAATGGATGTTATATTCGCAATCAGCGACCCCAAAAACCCTGAAAACGATACCCATATCGATTTTAGTGAAAATTTCGAGTCCGCCATCTTGGATCACCAAATGGACGTTATATTCACAATCAGTGACCCCAAAAACCCTGAAAACGATACCCATATCGATTTTAGTGAAAATTTCGAGACCGCCATCTTGGATCACCAAATGGATGTTATATTCGCAATCAGCGACCCCAAAAACCCTGAAAACGATACCCGTATCGATTTTGGTAAAAATTTCGAGTCCGCCATCTTGGATCGCGAAATGGATGTTACGAGTATATTCGCAATCAGCGACCCCAAAAACCCTGAAAACTATACCCATATCGATTTTTGTGAAACTTTCGTGTCCGCCATCTTGGATCACCAAATGGATGTTATATTCGCAATCAGCGACCCCAAAAACCCTGAAAACGATACCCGTATCGATTTTGGTAAAAATTTCGAGTCCGCCATCTTGGATCGCGAAATGGATGTTACGAGTATATTCGCAATCAGCGACCCCAAAAACCCTGAAAACTATACCCATATCGATTTTTGTGAAACTTTCGTGTCCGCCATCTTGGCTCACCAAATGGATGTTATATTCGCAACAGCGACCCCAAAAACCCTGAAAACGATACCCGTATCGATTTTGGTAAAAATTTCGAGTCCGCCATCTTGGATCGCGAAATGTATGTTACGAGTATATTCGCAATCAGCGACCCCAAAAACCCTGAAAACTATACCCATATCGATTTTTGTGAAAATTTCGTGTCCGCCATCTTGGATAGCTAAAAATCAAATAAAATAAAAATCTTGGATAGAAAAAAAAACAATTTTAACAAACAAAACGAGCCTTGAAAAAAAATCACGTGATTAGTGTGATTACTAATGAGACAGCCCTGAATCCTTAGTACCGAGTAAAATGTATGGGCGTACCGAGTAATACCCCGTCCCCCACCACCCCTCTCCCCCCGCACGATTGCTCTGTCTAGACGGCTTCGTTGACCGACTGTATGTGGTATGAATCGTTAGACTGTGGTACTACAGTGATGTTGTCTGCTTGGTTTTCTTTTAGTCGCCGTTTACGACACCCTTCGGAAGGAATGGTGATGTTCCTTTTCCGTCACCACACTAGTTGAAATGAAAGGTGTTTATAACAGTTTGTATTTATGACTAGCTGTGCCCGCGACTTCGTCCGCGTGGAATGTACTTAATAAAAAAAATCAGTTTATTTTTTTTTTGTTTTTGGCATTTTTATTTTAATAATTATCATTTATTTACAGTTTTTTTATTAGCTTTATTGAAAAATTTCTCTATATACAATATTTGGTGAACGATTTTCTTGGGCTAAAACAACAACACTATTGGCATTCCTCGTACGTGAACATGCCACGTATAGTTGCCCATGGGTAAAGCAACCTTTAGTTAAATCTATACCACCTTTGCTTAACGTTTGTCCTTGGGACCTAGACAACCGTCAGCAATAGCCCGCTCGCGCGTTCTGTCTGAGCCCGCGCGACAGGCAGCCTTTGTGACATTGATTCATTGGTGGGAGGATAATCAAAGGCAGACAAAAAGCAGGTATTGAAGATAATTGGTGAACCTTGAAAGTAAGGTGTTTAATATGACCTAACGAAGTATACCTGTATTAATCGATAACTTAAATTATATTTTTAGAAGTATATATAGGTTTCGTTGCGACGAAACCCTAGCGCGATCTAGAAAAGTTGAGAATAACGCCATCTAGTGGTGGCATGCGGGTGAGCTGCGCGTGGTACTGGACAGTATTTAGATATTGCAACATTACTTTATTTTTTATAATTTTTCTAAAATAAAAGCAGCCTAAGTTACTCCTTATTACATAAGCTATCTGCCAGTGAAAGTCCCGTCCAAATCCGTCCAGCCGTTCCAGAGATTAGCCAAAACAAACAGACAGACAGACAGACAGACAGACAGACAAAAAATTTAAAAATATATATTTTGGTATGTGTACCGTATATACATTCATATGCATGTAGTAGAAAGCGGTTATTTTAATATTACAAACAGACACTCCAATTTTATTTATTTGTATGTATATAGATGACATTTACATCGATAAATATCTATATTTTCATAGAAAAGATGACCTGTAAACATCATAAATATATTACAGCGATTTTCCTGTGAATTATTATTGTCGCTTACTCCCTTTAACGTTTTAAACGTGGATATGTTTGGTTATACAAACAACAGACGCATGAAGATATAAATCGAAGTTCAGACAGTTAAAGAACCTATTCAAACAATTCGTGGGAGAAAGTACAGTCAGCGTCAAAAATATCTTGACTACAAAGTTTTCAATGATCTTAATATTATGTATTAAGAGCAAATCAAAGGGTTTCATTGATTTAAAGTGCATTTTTGTCTGAACTAAATGTGTGTATCAAATATCAGAACAATCAGTCAACAGGCCCTCGATTCTACTAAAGCTACACTATTGTCAAACCACAGAGATTGCAAAAAGCGGCATTAAAGTTTAGACTTTATTTCTATACACTAAGGTCCAAAATTAAATGACAAAAGTTTCATTACACTCTTTTATTCACTCTGCTAACAGTTATTTAATATTGAACTTTAAACGCATCGCTTTAAAGTCTATAATGTAAACGATACCCGTATCGATTTTGGTAAAAATTTCGAGTCCGCCATCTTGGATCGCGAAATGTATGTTACGAGTATATTCGCAATCAGCGACCCCAAAAACCCTGAAAACTATACCCATATCGATTTTTGTGAAAATTTCGTGTCCGCCATCTTGGATAGCTAAAAATCAAATAAAATAAAAATCTTGGATAGAAAAAAAAACAATTTTAACAAACAAAACGAGCCTTGAAAAAAAATCACGTGATTAGTGTGATTACTAATGAGACAGCCCTGAATCCTTAGTACCGAGTAAAATGTATGGGCGTACCGAGTAATACCCCGTCCCCCACCACCCCTCTCCCCCCGCACGATTGCTCTGTCTAGACGGCTTCGTTGACCGACTGTATGTGGTATGAATCGTTAGACTGTGGTACTACAGTGATGTTGTCTGCTTGGTTTTCTTTTAGTCGCCGTTTACGACACCCTTCGGAAGGAATGGTGATGTTCCTTTTCCGTCACCACACTAGTTGAAATGAAAGGTGTTTATAACAGTTTGTATTTATGACTAGCTGTGCCCGCGACTTCGTCCGCGTGGAATGTACTTAATAAAAAAAATCAGTTTATTTTTTTTTTGTTTTTGGCATTTTTATTTTAATAATTATCATTTATTTACAGTTTTTTTATTAGCTTTATTGAAAAATTTCTCTATATACAATATTTGGTGAACGATTTTCTTGGGCTAAAACAACAACACTATTGGCATTCCTCGTACGTGAACATGCCACGTATAGTTGCCCATGGGTAAAGCAACCTTTAGTTAAATCTATACCACCTTTGCTTAACGTTTGTCCTTGGGACCTAGACAACCGTCAGCAATAGCCCGCTCGCGCGTTCTGTCTGAGCCCGCGCGACAGGCAGCCTTTGTGACATTGATTCATTGGTGGGAGGATAATCAAAGGCAGACAAAAAGCAGGTATTGAAGATAATTGGTGAACCTTGAAAGTAAGGTGTTTAATATGACCTAACGAAGTATACCTGTATTAATCGATAACTTAAATTATATTTTTAGAAGTATATATAGGTTTCGTTGCGACGAAACCCTAGCGCGATCTAGAAAAGTTGAGAATAACGCCATCTAGTGGTGGCATGCGGGTGAGCTGCGCGTGGTACTGGACAGTATTTAGATATTGCAACATTACTTTATTTTTTATAATTTTTCTAAAATAAAAGCAGCCTAAGTTACTCCTTATTACATAAGCTATCTGCCAGTGAAAGTCCCGTCCAAATCCGTCCAGCCGTTCCAGAGATTAGCCAAAACAAACAGACAGACAGACAGACAGACAGACAGACAAAAAATTTAAAAATATATATTTTGGTATGTGTACCGTATATACATTCATATGCATGTAGTAGAAAGCGGTTATTTTAATATTACAAACAGACACTCCAATTTTATTTATTTGTATGTATATAGATGACATTTACATCGATAAATATCTATATTTTCATAGAAAAGATGACCTGTAAACATCATAAATATATTACAGCGATTTTCCTGTGAATTATTATTGTCGCTTACTCCCTTTAACGTTTTAAACGTGGATATGTTTGGTTATACAAACAACAGACGCATGAAGATATAAATCGAAGTTCAGACAGTTAAAGAACCTATTCAAACAATTCGTGGGAGAAAGTACAGTCAGCGTCAAAAATATCTTGACTACAAAGTTTTCAATGATCTTAATATTATGTATTAAGAGCAAATCAAAGGGTTTCATTGATTTAAAGTGCATTTTTGTCTGAACTAAATGTGTGTATCAAATATCAGAACAATCAGTCAACAGGCCCTCGATTCTACTAAAGCTACACTATTGTCAAACCACAGAGATTGCAAAAAGCGGCATTAAAGTTTAGACTTTATTTCTATACACTAAGGTCCAAAATTAAATGACAAAAGTTTCATTACACTCTTTTATTCACTCTGCTAACAGTTATTTAATATTGAACTTTAAACGCATCGCTTTAAAGTCTATAATGTATTGCCGCTTTTTCCAATCTCAGTGGCTTGACAATAGTTTTGCTTTAGTAGAATCGAGGCCCAGGTTGCTCACCACAGTTGCGTAGAGACGTTGCCTCTCTGGCCGTTTTCTACCGCCTCTACCACGGCGAGTGTTCTGAGGAGTTATTTCAACTGATCCCACCCTCTCCCTTCCTATCCAGAACAACACGTGCTGGTCTGCGGTGCCATCCACACACGGTGAAATCCATACCATCTCGCATTGAACAGTTTGGGGGCTCTTTCCTCTGCCACACGATAAAGAGCTGGAATGTTCTGCCCGCATACGTGTTGCCCTCCACTTACAGTCCCGGGTTCTTCAAGCGGGGCGTGAAAAGTCATCTATCAAGGCCGTTAAGTTAGGGACCACCATTTTACGTCCAATGGCACTGGGAATGGTGGTCTGTATCTTCTGGACTGCACTTCAGCTTCGTTGCCATTTATCGGGGTGCAGTCAATTGACGGACCAAATATATATTACAAAAAAGGCAGGGGGGAAACTTCCGAGGAGGGCCAGAACGTAAGGGATGACCCTGGGTCAGCCGCGGTGCGAGGGATATGTCGAAGACAACCTCACCTCCGGCCTATTATACTACGATTCTCAATTATCGTGCGATTTTAGTCGGTTCGAGTTCGATATAACCTCCCCTTCCGGCTCCGGCAGGGGAGGTCTCCGAGGGGATTTCCGCACGAAAAAAAAGGGGAAACCAAGGCATTAAGATCATTTTGAGTACTTTGTTCATGAATATTGGTCTGATACTGACTGTACAACTGTAATAAGATGGGTTCGTACTAAATAAATCTAAGTGAGGGAAGGCTCTCAATTTATTAGCAAACTCTAGTGCTTTTACGTTAAATGAACCATTTCAGTAATTAGCAGTGGAGAAGGGTGTAAATTATCAAAAGGGAATCTGCTGTAAAAGTACCTTTATGTCATGTTTGACCGGTAAACCGACAGGAATCGGGATACCACCACTCGCATTTCTGTGATAGAAAATAAATAAAGGAAAATAAATAAATAAATAATAATTTATTTTTCTTTTTTTTTCTTTTGGGAAATTATTAGTAGCATCTGCTGCTGAGCTAGGCTTGTAGCCTGTGTTTCAGCAGACAGCGCCTCCACCCTCGAGATTTATTCAGTTAAATACCTATATGGTTTATTACTTAGTAGTCACCACTGGTAGTTACTAGTTTTTAGAGAAACATGAGGAGCCTCTGTGGCGTTGCAGTAGTGAACGCGACTGCCACACGGGAGGCGCGGGTTCGATCCCCGCTCAGTGTAAATATTTGTATGCATGAATATGGCTATTTGCATTGGTCTGGGTGTTTCTATGTATAATATGTATGTATTTACAAAAAGTATCTAAGTATGTTTATATGCATTCTAGATGCCATAACACAAGTTAGTTAAGCTTACCATGAGTCTAGATAGCGTTGTGTGGAATGTTGTGGAATATTTATTTCTTTATTAATGCATGATGCAAAGGTGAACCTTTCCATAGGCGTCCAAGACACGCTCATGTAAGCGTCATTCATGCCATCAATAATGAATTTCGGTGACTGATGGTTAGAACAAAAATACTTCATTCAACCATCAGTCACCACATTAGACACACGAACATCCTGTCACGACGCGATGAGAACTTCCCTATGGAAAGAGAAACAACCACCACCTTCGGACTTCCTACCTCCCCAGGAAAAACTACCTCCCGGACAGAAGAACCTCTTTTGGCCCGTATGGAAGTCTCTTAATCGTCTACGTACACAGGTTGGTCGGTATAGACAAAATCTATGTAGGTGGGGAATGCGAGACCCGGGCTTTTGGTCTCGTGTTCTTTATGTCCTAATTCATGTAAGAAAGACGACTTAAATAAAGCCACTAACAGCGCGGTTAAGATGGCAGAATTTTATTTCTGATTAGTGTAGTTATATAAAAATTAATCGTTAACACGAAAAGAAGAAGAAGACCGCATTAGACGATAGATTAATTATTCGTCAATCAAGGCCGTGACTGTAGTAAAACTAACATCAAAATCTACCGCGTAGTGGACGCCATGGCTGATGATATTTTGAGGGTTTAAAGTCGCAGTTGATATTCCCGGGTTCGAATCCTGGCCTTTACACTACCGACGTGAACCCACTCCTAGCACAAGCTTTCAGCTTAGTTGGAGGGGTTAGAGGGAATATTAGTAACTTCGGTTCTAATATTCTTAAAATAAATGTTGACGCACAAATTACTCAAAATGATCTCTTCTCTCGAGTTTTATCTCCTTGGCCACACCTGTGAGGCTCACAGAATGTCGAACAAATATAAGATATAATTTTGCCGGGGCCTATTACGAAGACATTAATGAAAGCCTGAGCTCTGTTGATTGGGAAACTACCCTGGGCCCTCAGTCCGATGTGGACACCATGGTAACAAACCTCTATTCCGTCTTGAAGAGTACGATAGAGAATTTTGTCCCTAGAATTAAGGTTGGTAGGACTGGGAACCCTCCTTGGTTCAATAAAAAGCTCACGAAAGCATTGAAAGAAAAGAAAAAGCTATTTCGCAAATTCAAAAAGTATGGCAATGCATATGGATTTGCAAATACTCAATAAGCAATGCAAAAAGTTGGCTATCGAGTCATATAATAATTTTACTGCGATCGCGAGAATTGCAAAGAATCCGAAATGCTTCTGGTCTTATATAAAGAGCAAGCGAGGTAATGTGGGTTCCTAACCGGGTACAATGACTAATGGATCTCATACCTCTACGGACGGCACCGAAATCTGTGATATGTTCGCTATCTATTTCGCATCGGTTTATGATGTGAATGCACGACCGGGGTCTTCTGCTGAGTATCTGAAGGTCATTCCAGACTCTACACAAGTGGTCTCTCTTATATATCTGGAACTGTCAGAGGTGTACCGGAAACTTAGCGAGCTAAATGCTAACAAGGGAGCTGGTCCTGACGACTTGGCGCCACTAAATAAGTAAATAAGTAAATAAGTAAATAAGTAAATAAGTAAATAAGTAAATAAGTAAATAAGTAAATAAGTAAATAAGTAAATAAGTAAATAAGTAAATAAGTAAATAAGTAAATAAGTAAATAAGTAAATAAGTAAATAAGTAAATAAGTAAATAAGTAAATAAGTAAATAAGTAAATAAGTAAATAAGTAAATAAGTAAATAAGTAAATAAGTAAATAAGTAAATAAGTAAATAAGTAAATAAGTAAATAAGTAAATAAGTAAATAAGTAAATAAGTAAATAAGTAAATAAGTAAATAAGTAAATAAGTAAATAAGTAAATAAGTAAATAAGTAAATAAGTAAATAAGTAAATAAGTAAATAAGTAAATAAGTAAATAAGTAAATAAGTAAATAAGTAAATAAGTAAATAAGTAAATAAGTAAATAAGTAAATAAGTAAATAAGTAAATAAGTAAATAAGTAAATAAGTAATTTAGTAAATTAGTAAATAAGTAAATAAGTAAATAAGTAAATAAGTAAATAAGTAAATAAGTAAATAAGTAAATAAGTAAATAAGTAAATAAGTAAATAAGTAAATAAGTAAATAAGTAAATAAGTAAATAAGTAAATAAGTAAATAAGTAAATAAGTAAATAAGTAAATAAGTAAATAAGTAAATAAGTAAATAAGTAAATAAGTAAATAAGTAAATAAGTAAATAAGTAAATAAGTAAATAAGTAAATAAGTAAATAAGTAAATAAGTAAATAAGTAAATAAGTAAATAAGTAAATAAGTAAATAAGTAAATAAGTAAATAAGTAAATAAGTAAATAAGTAAATAAGTAAATAAGTAAATAAGTAAATAAGTAAATAAGTAAATAAGTAAATAAGTAAATAAGTAAATAAGTAAATAAGTAAATAAGTAAATAAGTAAATAAGTAAATAAGTAAATAAGTAAATAAGTAAATAAGTAAATAAGTAAATAAGTAAATAAGTAAATAAGTAAATAAGTAAATAAGTAAATAAGTAAATAAGTAAATAAGTAAATAAGTAAATAAGTAAATAAGTAAATAAGTAAATAAGTAAATAAGTAAATAAGTAAATAAGTAAATAAGTAAATAAGTAAATAAGTAAATAAGTAAATAAGTAAATAAGTAAATAAGTAAATAAGTAAATAAGTAAATTTGTAAATTAGTAAATAGGTGAATAGGTAAATAGGTAAATAGGTAAATTAGTAAATTAGTAAATTAGTAAATTAGTAAATAAGTAAATAAGTAAATTAGTAAATCAGTAAATTAGTAAATTAGTAAATTAGTAAATAAGAAAATTAGTAAATAAGTAAATTAGTAAATTAGTAAATAAGTAAATAAGTAAATAAGTAAATAAGTAAATAAGTAAATAAGTAAATAAGTAAATAAGTAAATAAGTAAATAAGTAAATAAGTAAATAAGTAAATAAGTAAATAAGTAAATAAGTAGATAAGTAGATAAGTAGATAAGTAAATAAGTAGGTAAATAGGGAAATAGGTAAATGGTTAAATAAGTAAATGAGTAAATAAGTAAATAAGTAAATAAGTAAATAAGTAAATAAGTAAATAAGTAAATAAGTAAATAAGTAAATAAGTAAATTAGTAAATTAGTAAATTAGTAAATTAGTAAATTAGTAAATAAGTAAATAAGTAAATAAGTAAATAAGTAAATAAGTAAATAAGTAAATAAGTAAATAAGTAAATAAGTAAATAAGTAAATAAGTAAATAAGTAGATAAGTAAATAAGTAAATAAGTAAATAAGTAAATAAGTAAATAAGTAAATAAGTAAATTAGTTAATTAGTAAATTAGTAAATAAGTAAATAGGTAAATAGGGAAATAGGTAAATGGTTAAATAAGTAAATAAGTAAATAAGTAAATAAGTAAATAAGTAAATTAGTAAATTAGTAAATAAGTAAATTAGTAAATTAGTAAATAAGTTAATTAGTAAATTAGTAAATTAGTAAATTAGTAAATTAGTAAATTAGTAAATTAGTAAATTAGTAAATTAGTAAATTAGTAAATTAGTAAATTAGTAAATAAGTAAATAAGTAAATAAGTAAATAAGTAAATAAGTAAATAAGTAAATAAGTAAATAAGTAAATAAGTAAATAAGTAAATAAGTAAATAAGTAAATAAGTAAATAAGTAAATAAGTAAATAAGTAAATAAGTAAATAAGTAAATAAGTAAATAAGTAAATAAGTAAATAAGTAAATAAGTAAATAAGTAAATAAGTAAATAAGTAAATAAGTAAATAAGTAAATAAGTAAATAAGTAAATAAGTAAATAAGTAAATAAGTAAATAAGTAAATAAGTAAATAAGTAAATAAGTAAATAAGTAAATAAGTAAATAAGTAAATAAGTAAATAAGTAAATAAGTAAATAAGTAAATAAGTAAATAAGTAAATAAGTAAATAAGTAAATAAGTAAATAAGTAAATAAGTAAATAAGTAAATAAGTAAATAAGTAAATTAGTAAATTAGTAAATTAGTAAATTAGTAAATTAGTAAATTAGTAAATTAGTAAATAAGTAAATTAGTAAATTAGTAAATTAGTAAATGAGTAAATAAGTTAATAAGTAAATAAGTAAATAAGTAAATTAGTAAATAAGTAAATTAGTAAATTAGTAAATTAGTAAATTAGTAAATGAGTAAATAAGTAAATAAGTAAATTAGTAATTTAGTAAATAAGTAATTTAGTAAATTAATAAATTAGTAAATTAGTAAATTAGTAATTTAGTAATTTAGTAAATTAGTAAATTAGTAAATTAGTAAATAAGTAAAGAAGTAAATTAGTAAATTAGTAAATTAGTAAATTAGTAAATTAGTAAATTAGTAAATTAGTAAATTAGTAAATTAGTAAATTAGTAAATTAGTAAATTAGTAAATTAGTAAATTAGTAAATTAGTAAATTAGTAAATTAGTAAATTAGTAAATTAGTAAATTAGTAAATTAGTAAATTAGTAAATTAGTAAATGAGTAAATGAGTAAATGAGTAAATTAGTAAATAAGTAAATAAGTAAATAAGTAAATAAGTAAATTAGTAAATTAGTAAATTAGTAAATTAGTAATTTAGTAATTTAGTAAATTAGTAAATTAGTAAATTAGTAAATTAGTAAATAAGTAAATAAGTAAATAAGTAAATAAGTAAATAAGTAAATAAGTAAATAAGTAAATAAGTAAATAAGTAAATAAGTAAATAAGTAAATAAGTAAATAAGTAAATAAGTAAATAAGTAAATAAGTAAATAAGTAAATTAGTAAATTAGTAAATTAGTAAATTAGTAAATAAGTAAATTAGTAAATTAGTAAATTAGTAAATTAGTAAATGAGTAAATGAGTAAATAAGTAAATAAGTAAATAAGTAAATTAGTAAATTAGTAAATTAGTAAATTAGTAATTTAGTAAATTAGTAAATTAGTAAATTAGTAAATTAGTAAATTAGTAAATAAGTAAATAAGTAAATAAGTAAATAAGTAAATAAGTAAATAAGTAAATAAGTAAATAAGTAAATAAGTAAATAAGTAAATAAGTAAATAAGTAAATAAGTAAATAAGTAAATAAGTAAATTAGTAAATTAGTAAATTAGTAAATTAGTAAATAAGTAAATTAGTAAATTAGTAAATTAGTAAATGAGTAAATGAGTAAATGAGTAAATGAGTAAATAAGTAAATAAGTAAATAAGTAAATAAGTAAATAAGTAAATAAGTAAATAAGTAAATAAGTAAATAAGTAAATAAGTAAATAAGTAAATAAGTAAATAAGTAAATTAGTAAATTAGTAAATTAGTAAATTAGTAAATAAGTAAATTAGTAAATTAGTAAATGAGTAAATGAGTAAATGAGTAAATGAGTAAATGAGTAAATGAGTAAATGAGTAAATGAGTAAATAAGTAAATGAGTAAATAAGTAAATAAGTAAATAAGTAAATAAGTAAATAAGTAAATAAGTAAATAAGTAAATAAGTAAATAAGTAAATAAGTAAATAAGTAAATAAGTAAATAAGTAAATAAGTAAATAAGTAAATAAGTAAATAAGTAAATAAGTAAATAAGTAAATAAGTAAATAAGTAAATAAGTAAATAAGTAAATAAGTAAATAAGTAAATAAGTAAATAAGTAAATAAGTAAATAAGTAAATAAGTAAATAAGTAAATAAGTAAATAAGTAAATAAGTAAATAAGTAAATAAGTAAATAAGTAAATAAGTAAATAAGTAAATAAGTAAATAAGTAAATAAGTAAATAAGTAAATTAGTAAATTAGTAAATTAGTAAATTAGTAAATTAGTAAATTAGTAAATAAGTAAATTAGTAAATTAGTAAATTAGTAAATGAGTAAATGAGTAAATAAGTTAATAAGTAAATAAGTAAATAAGTAAATTAGTAAATAAGTAAATTAGTAAATTAGTAAATTAGTAAATTAGTAAATTAGTAAATGAGTAAATAAGTAAATAAGTAAATTAGTAATTTAGTAAATTAGTAAATTAGTAAATTTGTAAATTTGTAAATTAGTAAATTAGTAAATTAGTAAATTAGTAAATTAGTAAATTAGTAAATTAGTAAATTAGTAAATTAGTAAATTAGTAAATGAGTAAATGAGTAAATGAGTAAATTAGTAAATAAGTAAATTAGTGAATAAGTAAACAAGTAAATTAGTAAATTAGTTAATATGACTGACATTGTACAATTCTGACGTTCATATGTGCTCTTTATGTGCCTAAATTGTATTAATGAAATTGATTGATTGATTCTTTGAGTAAATTAGTAAATTAGTAAATTAGTAAATTAGTAAATAAGTAAATTAGTAAATAAGTAAATTAGTAAATTAGTAAATTAGTAAATTAGTAAATTAGTAAATGAGTAAATAAGTAAATAAGTAAATAAGTAAATAAGTAAATAAGTAAATAAGTAAATTAGTAAATAAGTAAATAAGTAAATAAGTAAATAAGTAAATAAGTAAATAAGTAAATAAGTAAATAAGTAAATAAGTAAATAAGTAAATAAGTAAATAAGTAAATAAGTAAATAAGTAAATAAGTAAATAAGTAAATAAGTAAATAAGTAAATAAGTAAATAAGTAAATAAGTAAATAAGTAAATAAGTAAATAAGTAAATTAGTAAATTAGTAAATTAGTAAATTAGTAAATTAGTAAATTAGTAAATTAGTAAATTAGTAAATTAGTAAATTAGTAAATTAGTAAATTAGTAAATTAGTAAATGAGTAAATGAGTAAATGAGTAAATTAGTAAATAAGTAAATTAGTGAATAAGTAAACAAGTAAATTAGTAAATTAGTTAATATGACTGACATTGTACAATTCTGACGTTCATATGTGCTCTTTATGTGCCTAAATTGTATTAATGAAATTGATTGATTGATTCTTTGAGTAAATTAGTAAATTAGTAAATTAGTAAATTAGTAAATTAGTAAATAAGTAAATTAGTAAATTAGTAAATTAGTAAATTAGTAAATGAGTAAATAAGTAAATAAGTAAATAAG
The DNA here is from genome assembly GCA_914829495.1 of Eilema sororculum. Classification (NCBI taxonomy): domain Eukaryota; kingdom Metazoa; phylum Arthropoda; class Insecta; order Lepidoptera; family Erebidae; genus Eilema; species Eilema sororculum. Next base: position 3,578,440 of record OU618545.1, on the reverse strand, counting down.
TAAATAAGTAAATAAGTAAATAAGTAAATTAGTAAATAAGTAAATAAGTAAATAAGTAAATAAGTAAATAAGTAAATAAGTAAATAAGTAAATAAGTAAATAAGTAAATAAGTAAATAAGTAAATAAGTAAATAAGTAAATAAGTAAATTAGTAAATTAGTAAATTAGTAAATTAGTAAATTAGTAAATTAGTAAATTAGTAAATTAGTAAATTAGTAAATTAGTAAATTAGTAAATTAGTAAATTAGTAAATTAGTAAATTAGTAAATTAGTAAATAAGTAAATTACTAAATAAGTAAATTAGTAAATTAGTAAATTAGTAAATAAGTAAATAAGTAAATAAGTAAATAAGTAAATAAGTAAATAAGTAAATAAGTAAATAAGTAAATAAGTAAATAAGTAAATAAGTAAATAAGTAAATAAGTAAATAAGTAAATAAGTAAATAAGTAAATAAGTAAATAAGTAAATAAGTAAATAAGTAAATAAGTAAATAAGTAAATAAGTAAATAAGTAAATAAGTAAATAAGTAAATAAGTAAATAAGTAAATAAGTAAATAAGTAAATAAGTAAATAAGTAAATAAGTAAATAAGTAAATAAGTAAATAAGTAAATAAGTAAATAAGTAAATAAGTAAATAAGTAAATAAGTAAATAAGTAAATAAGTAAATAAGTAAATAAGTAAATAAGTAAATAAGTAAATAAGTAAATAAGTAAATAAGTAAATAAGTAAATAAGTAAATAAGTAAATAAGTAAATAAGTAAATAAGTAAATAAGTAAATAAGTAAATAAGTAAATAAGTAAATAAGTAAATAAGTAAATAAGTAAATAAGTAAATAAGTAAATAAGTAAATAAGTAAATAAGTAAATAAGTAAATAAGTAAATAAGTAAATAAGTAAATAAGTAAATAAGTAAATAAGTAAATAAGTAAATAAGTAAATAAGTAAATAAGTAAATAAGTAAATAAGTAAATAAGTAAATAAGTAAATAAGTAAATAAGTAAATAAGTAAATAAGTAAATAAGTAAATAAGTAAATAAGTAAATAAGTAAATAAGTAAATAAGTAAATAAGTAAATAAGTAAATAAGTAAATAAGTAAATAAGTAAATAAGTAAATAAGTAAATAAGTAAATAAGTAAATAAGTAAATAAGTAAATAAGTAAATAAGTAAATAAGTAAATAAGTAAATAAGTAAATAAGTAAATAAGTAAATAAGTAAATAAGTAAATAAGTAAATAAGTAAATAAGTAAATAAGTAAATAAGTAAATAAGTAAATAAGTAAATAAGTAAATAAGTAAATAAGTAAATAAGTAAATAAGTAAATAAGTAAATAAGTAAATAAGTAAATAAGTAAATAAGTGAATAAGTGAATAAGTGAATAAGTAAATAAGTAAATAAGTAAATAAGTAAATAAGTAAATAAGTAAATAAGTAAATAAGTAAATAAGTAAATAAGTAAATAAGTAAATAAGTAAATAAGTAAATAAGTAAATAAGTAATATACCTGCTGATTGGCGGTGAGAGAAGGGCCGAAGGGCTGCAACATTCTTCTCGGGGTTGATGGTCAGTTACTTTTGTAGAAGTCAAGCTACGCCGAATCAAGAGACAGAAAATAACAACGGATCCGGGTTCTAACTTCGGATAAACCGAAACTATTGATCATGATCATGATGATGACTAAAGTCTAACTTTTTATTAGCTGCAGTAAAATAACGTTTTGTGGGTTGCCGGTTTTTGAAGAAAAATAAATAGGGATGTAGCTAAATGAGTGAATCATAAATGAATGAACAGTTTGGTTTTGTGTTTGAGATTTAATATTAAGTTGTAATGTATTTTTTTATTCTATTATTGTTACTATACTAGAGGATTGATCGTTTTTATTGGTAGTATAGGGAGGTACATTTAAAATGAAACAAAAATGCCATAATAATGTACAGCGAGCTGCAAAAATGCATGGACATTACAAATACTAAATCGTTTGCGCCGGTATTCAACGCCATCTGTTGACGAAAAAAAATAGTTCATAAAATCTAACTAGATGGCGCCGCGCTATCTTTCAAATATGAAAAAAAAACTATCAAAGTAGTTTAATAAATATACGAAACAACATTTTTACTTATTTTTGTATATTATCAATATTTTCATTACATTAATTTATACAAACACAAATGAATCAACATAATATAATTACAAAAAGAGAATGCTCTCGGCAGGGTTCGAACTCGAAACTCTAAAACTTGGTTTCACGATATATCGCATAGACACATCTATTGGCTAACATTGCACATGATTATTGCGTTGAAATAGAATACTACTAGATTTTTGTAGTTGCATGCACTACCGCCGCAAGTTACGAATATAATACACTGGTCCAAAATAAACCTATCTACTTTTTTATTAAGATGACAAATATATTTGCGGAGGTAGGTATACAATATTACTATTAAGAATGAAACGGTAGTTAGCATAATAATAACAACCGTATTAATGTCGCTCTCTAAATACGCTCATAGCTAGTAAAACCACTGGCGCCATCTAGTTTCTTATTTATAAACTGAGGTTTGACAGTTCACAGGATAATCGATCTTAAGCTATCCATGCATTTTTGCAGGTTACTGTACATACTTTAATCAATCTTTTTCGGAATTACTGTCACTGTCGCTTTCGGTAACACTAATAATAAATCTATCTGTCACTTCATCTATAATATGAGCGAGGTGGCACATTTTGTCTTCCACTTTTATAGTGTGAGACACACAGTCACTCCACTTAGCCGGTGTCACTTTGTTTATACCTTCAAGACTTCAGCCACCTTGTCAACGCATTCACTTGATTTTGGTAATTCAATGTTTGGTTCTGAACATTTCACTTCAAACACATATTTGTAAACGTTTCTGACCCAAAGTTTTTCTGTTGCACTTAGAGCTACACGTGGCCTCTTTTTCTTAGGAGATAAAAACGTGTCTCCATCTTGCGATGTGCCCGGCAGAGCATCCATGTCTTTGATGTATCAAACAAAAAAAAACTAAAACTATTAACGAAAACAGGTAATGAAAAACAAACACAACGTAACATAAACTTAACAATAATGCTAACAAAAACAACGCGCAGTGGGCAAATCAAAATTATTCGTGTACTCAAAACAGAAGTTAGAAGCCGAATGAGCGAATGACAACCGAAACAAAATGGCGGCCAAGCGTCATCGTAGCACCATAACTAAAAATCAGTACTACCGACTTGAGAGAGCGGTTGCTTGAGTGTTACCTTGCTTAATGCGTAAAAGGATCAACGTTTATACAGCCTTTTATTTACATTAATATTAAATAGAATTTAGCATGATCATTATGAGGCAAATTATGGAACGATTAGATATTTCGTAAACTTTTGTGAACTGAATCCCATCACTATTGAGATTAAGCTGTCAACATTATTTTACGGAATGACATTTAGAAACGTCATTTTACTGCAGCTAATAAAAAGTTAGACTTTAGGTGACAAAGGAGATATGTTTAAGCCTTTACATAAAAATACTATTCATACTGTTGATTGATGGCACTTGGTGGAATTTATTGTTACACATATTGAGAACACTTGTACTTTTTCCACAGTATTTATTATATTGAACCTGACCGGTTTCGCCATCCGGCATTCTCAAAGGTTTACATTTTGTACCAATATAATAAATAATGGGGAAAAAGTACAAGTGTTCTCAATAATTGTGTTTACATAAAAACTTTATAATGAAAAAGTGCAACCGTATCTACATTGTCGACTATACATCAGATACTTAAAGACAAAAAAAATACACATAAAAAAGGGTATTTTCAATCTTGAAAATCAATCGAACACTTTTTTAAATTTAACCGTTTAATAAGTGACATTAATTCATTTGTCAAACAACAGTAGCGAACGATACGTCTTGTGCAACGCCACATGCATTGATTCCACGCACAACTCTGAAGAATCCTTGGTCACCCCAGTTCGTTCCCCAGGAGTTCTTTAGTCTCCAGAACGGGATCCAGTCACCTTGTTGAACTGCAAACAAACATGTGTTGTATTAATTTAAATAAAAACACTTTCAAACGTATTCTCCATCCATCCATAAGTACACTCACGTCTGTAAATTCCCGAAGGGGTAGGCTGGGGTACTTTAGCACCCATGATTCGCCAATTATGATTTTCCCACGACTTAATAGGGGGCGAGCCTATTGCCATCTAGCGGGCACTTTGTCTTGATCTGTATGTTTGCTATCGAATGGAGAACCCCATCCCTTAGTTGCCTTTCACAACACCCACAGGAAGAGCTACCGGGAACCATCACTGTGAATTGGTTCCTGGTGTAATATATAATAGAGTTAATGGTGAATGTTCTGATGAGCTCTTCCAATTAGTCCCACCCTCTCCCTTGCTTCACAGGACGACACGTGCAGTGCAGGGCTAAGATGCCATCCTTATACGGTGCAGAGTATACCTGCAGTATACCGATATAATGAGTCACGGAAACGCTTGGTTCTAGCGTTTCAGTGACTCATTCCTATGCCGCACCACTAAGACCTGGAACTCCCTGCCAGCTCACGTGTTTCCTTCTTCCTTTAAGCGGGGCGTGAGAAGGCATCTGATGAGGCCATCAAGCTGAGTGCCACCATTGTTAACATGGTACATGTTTACGATGGGGACCCTCTTTCCGAGACTTTGCCTTTTGCTTAACATCAGGCGAGGTGAAGTCAAATTTAGGTGTCCTTTATAAAATAAGTGGTTTATTTCAATGAGTGATATTCGTGCAACCTCGAGACAATATTGTTTTTTATTTATTTTATTTGTTCACAGCTTACCTGAACCTGAGAAACCAATTCAAAAGGAATGAAAGAGTACCACCGTAGTCACCGGACTTCAAGGTACAAGAATGCATCCTGACACTGTTAGAATGGTGATTATGACATTTCTCCCTGAATCTGGTAACCCATCTTTCATATTTTAACGACCAACCCTCTAATTAGCACATTATTGAAGAAGATATGAACAGCTCTATATAAATTTTGAGTTTAGGATATTAAAAAAATATAACAGAGCTCGTTTGCGAGCAAACGATGTAAATTACACAGCCTTTTACACTTTAATTTCACAAATTGAGACCGTTACAGTCGTCAATGACTCGTTTTGCCGCCATATTTTGAATTTATGTTCTTATACGTCTTCTATACCTTAATGACTTATGTTGTTACTTAATATCAATGAGCGTTGATGTTCAGTCGGAAAAGTACTCAAAACTATCCTGATTCTTTGTTTTCTCCTCTTCCTGTTGACTGATTGTTGTGATACTTGGTTCACGCCTTGTTCGGACGATAATACAATTTAAATCAAAGAAACATCAATCATCAGGGCAGGCATGCACCGGAGCATACATACATACATACAATCACGCCTTTATCTTTTTGCCAATCATTGGATTCAGTCCCACGTAATGGGGCATTCCGGGCACTAATGTTGACTCAAGCCGCGCATCCGAGGCTGAATCTGGGCTGTATATATTTGTCTGATGTTATATAGCCCAATCCCTTAGTCGCCTTGTACGACACCGCATGGGAAGAGATGGGGTTGAACAAATTTGAAATAACGAAAATAGATAGAGGTTGAAATAGACAGGGGGAGGAAGAAGTGATCCCCGATCTGCCCATACTACACGATAATAACATAATAACAATATCTCGATATTCAACCATTCATCGATGGCATTGATTGACGTTCGATCGATTATTGTGGTAACACCTTGATTTAAACAATATTAAGTAAATGCCAAATGCCCATACACATGTACACCACAGGACCTTATGTGTGCCTCCAAGAACGCTGTACAGATATCAGCACACTGGGAGAAGATAATTTGCGGACCGAGGCGCCATCACCACGATAGAAGAAGAATGTAAATGGACATTCTTGGTTAAACCCACGCAGACGGTATACCGATCCTATTGGTAATGTACTAAAGAGAGGAGTAATCAAAAGCTCTCAAAACCGGCGAGCTTGCATGAAAAGTTTAATGCCAATAGAGGAAGCTAGTGAAGAGTACCTATAGTGGGCTGCTGGCACCGTCTAACCAAAAGTTCGAAACGAAATTTGTTAGAACTTTATTTCCTAACAAACGTTGTGCCTTTGTTGTGTACAGCAGTTAAAACAATAGCAACTTATCAAATTTAAAAGTTAACAAAAAAACCAACAAAATTGTACGGAAGTTGTGGAGTCTTATTTCCTTGAAATATCGCTGGACTCCTATTGTACTTGATAGCCACAGTATAAAGAAACAGACAAAAAAACTTGTTATAAAAATGGTAAACAGGAAAACAGCCATTGAAAGCATACATTAATTTGTGTATTCTATTAGGTGTATGTGAATATTGTGTGGAGCATGACGACCATTTTTAACTCCAGGCGCAAAAACAACGGGTGTCATAATTTTGACGTATCTGCGTGTGTCTGTTTTTTTTTGATCATACGATAAATCCTCACGGATACCACCCCCACGGAGCCGGTGGAGGTGGTTATGTCGGACTCGAACCGACTAAAACGCACGTCGTCTTGGGTCCTTGGTTGCTGGAGGTGAGATTGCCAAAAGCATATCTCTCGCACCCCAGCAGACCCAGGACCATCTCTTTCGAGATGGCCCCCTTCGGGTTGTGGGGATCACAGTGTCCCCATCTAGCCACGGTTACGGGGAGGCGTATTTTGCGCCGCCACCGCGGCCTGCTTCTGCTAGGGTGACAGGCGGCTCCACCGGTCACCCCCAGGCCAGCGCTCATGGAGGACGGAGGTCGTTCTGCGAACTCCGACGTCCGGTTCGCCTTCGCTCTGCGCGGGCTTCCCGCCTCCTTCTCAAGCATTACTTGTTCGCAGAAGGAGGCGGCCGCACCCCAAGCGTTCGCGCATCGTACCATCGCTGTGACCAATGTGGCGAGTGTGAGGACTCACACCCCCAGAGCCGCCACTAGGACCCACCGCGACGTGTCCCACGCCGGGCACACGTTCAGCGTGTGCAGCTCTGTGTCCTCGCTCGCATTACAGTGATGGCACTCGGACGTTGGCTCCTTCCGGATCCAACACAGGTAACTCCCGAAACACCCGTGTCAGGTAATCACCTGCGTCAGCCGGTACGAGAGGCTGCCGTGTGGCCTCTCTAGCCACTCCTCGATGATGAGTTTTACCGCCGCTATTACGGCATGCCCTGTGTGTGTGTGTCTGTGGCATCGTAGCACCCAAACGGATGAACTATTTTAGATGTAGTTTTTTGTTTGAAAGATATATTAGTCGGGAGTGTTCTTATTATTACCTTAATTGTATATATTATTATATTACTATTTGTTATACATACATGCATAACCATATCCAACTATCAAAGCAGCGTGGTCCAGCGTCTCGTATTTTAAATCTTCAGGTGGTATGAGTATGGAACCCGGCTGGTAATCTTTTAGACACGAAGAACTCAGACCTAAAATGTATAGTAGGTTTGTTTTAAATGCAAATATTTCAAATTGTGGCAACACTACATGTGCCTGGTAAGATCTGGCGACAACAGGCTGAAAAACTTCGATATTACAGATCCTCAATCACACAATTAAAGTTCTCGCCTTGGGTCGGCCTATGGATCCTTCTTGTATGTCGGAGGAACATAACACTCCATTCCTTCACAACTGTTCAGGTTCGATTCCCGCTCAGTGTTAATATTTGATTGCATGAATATGTCTACTTGCATTGGCCTAGGTGTCCCCATTCCTTAAACAGCACGTTAAGCTGTTGGTCCCGGTTGCCATACGAACATCAATAGCACTCCATAAGGTTACTTGGAAAGTCTGACTGGTCTAACTACAGAATTAAGATGTTAGGGACCCAAACCAACCTAATGCATGCCTACTGATTGAAGGACGAAGCTTTAGGGCGAGCTTTCGTCTCACGGTAGGGAAGCCTCCAGCAATCACTTGAAGCCGCAATATTCTGGAAGTTCTCAAAAATCACCCAAAAAATAAACAAGGAGCCCTCCTATTTGACAAATGATTTGTCCTGAGAATGAAATACCCTATTTTCTTCAATAGATATATTGTTAAACGTAGCTTTTCCAAAATGATAAACAGTAAATTGTTCGTAAGTATACAGGGTTTACTATATTTGTTACTGTTGATTAATGTGTTGTTTTTCTGAACACTTGATTGTCATACTTCAAGATAACACTCGAGGAGATGAAGAATAATGTGTACACGCTACCAATTTGTTTCTTTCGCGATTGTGTTTATATTATGGGGTTTAGGAATGAGGGTGGTATTTTATGAATGTTATTTATTGACATTCTTTTTTTTCTCCACTATAGTAACAGTAGATACTCAAAGAGGATTGAAGATTGTATTAAGCTGACGGTCCTGAAAAATATCTATGGCATTCTTAACGGGTAGTTGGAGACCCAAAAAGTCCAACAGTATTGCCTGTCCACAGAATTTCAATATCACCAGTGGTTCAGCTGCATCATGGAAAATAAAGAAGTTAGGTCGTTTCATAGTTCTACTAAAAGTTATAAAAGACAAGAAGATTTACGGATAGTAGTTGTAGCAGAGATCCCGTAGAATCATTGCTGTTTCGGGGCGATAAGAGGATACCGCACCATCTCATTCGAGGCGGCTTGCGCTATGGCAGGCTCGCCTCCGTGGAAGCTGGAAGCCGGGGTCCTAGCGTTAGTGTATCATTGGCGCGAGGAGGCCCGGAGTCGGGGCGAGTTCCCGGCACCTTCGGAGGTGGGAGAGCGGAGGCTCCAGGTGAGACGGTCCATGCTCCTGGAATGGGAGCGGCGGCTGGCCAATCCTACGGCTGGCAGAAGGATCGTCGAGGCGATCCGTCCGGTCCTCAGAGACTGGATGGACAGATCGCGGGGGTCGGTAACGTTCCGCATGGCGCAGGTCAATTCGGGGCATGGATGCTTCGGAAGCTATCTGTGCCGGGTGGGACGACAGCCGACCAGTGGGTGCCACCACTGTGGCGGCGATGATGACACGGCGCAGCACACCCTAGAGGAGTGCACCGCGTGGGATGGGGAGCGCCGTGCTCTCATCGCCGAAATGGGAACGGACCTCTTGCTGCCAGCCGTAGTTCTGTCTATGGTCGACGGTGGCGAAGAGGCGTGGGCAGCGGTTCAGGCCTTCTGCAAGAAGGTTAACTCGCAGAAGGGGGCGGAGAAGAGGGAGAGGGAATGTGACCCACTTTAACTCCCACAGCGCCGCAAGTGAACCGGGGCTCGGAGGAGGCCGTACCACCAACTCCTCCCCCCCAAACCGGGCCGGGCAGTAGACGCGGGGGCGTCTGCTGCCCTTACATAGGCCTCGAGGTTGAAGGCGCACGTCGTGTCGCGTGTGCCTTGCCTAGGCGGGTGGCAGAAGGACTCCTCTTCTGCCGCACTAGAGATGGGCCTGCCGCCGCCGATCAGTGGCGGGCGACCCACACGACGATGGTGGAAAATGTTGTTCCCGCCATCGTCGATATGTGGTGACTGGACTCCTAGCCTCCGAAGGAGGCCAGACTACTCGGACACCGTGGTGGTTTACCACGGTGTCCGAGTAGTCTGGCCTCCTTCGGAGGCTAGGAGTCCCACACGATGCCCACCCCGTGGGGGGTGAGCGAAGTGCTTAAACGCATTCCACCACGTAAAAAAAAAACAAAAAATAAACAGAACTTCGCTTCTTCTTCCCCTTGGAGTAAATCCGAGTCGGATTTGCAGCTTTCAGCTTCTGGGGTCCTCTTTACCAGTCTAACTGTGCATTTGGCTGGACATCGATATTTTTCGTGAAGCGACTACCATCTGATCTCCACAGCCCAAAGGTGATATTGAAGATAGACCACTTGTTGGACTTTTGAGGGCTCCAACTACCCGTAACGAGTGCCATAGATTTTCGGATGACGCCGACGCGACGGCTTAACGACGCTTACTCTCCGAGGTACGACCAGACTAACCCAAATACCCATATTCATACATATAAATACTTGCACTGAGCGGGAATCGAGTACGCGCCTCCTGCGTGGCGGCCGCGTTCATTACCTACAGAGGCTGTCCAAAAAACAGAACTTCGCTAACTGAGTAACTAACTAGTAATTTCAGTTAGCAGTTTTCTTACAACAACACAAACTTATAGTACCTGTTGACAACGGTCCGTTGTCATAAAGAACCTTAACCATAACATCTTCATTGGGTTCTACTCTCTTGAAACCCGTCACCAGGACAGGGTGTGGTGGTTGATCTTCCTGCCATCTGCATTCTTGCTGAGCATTTGCGTATGGGAAATAATCCACGCCACGAAGAACTCCACCAAATTTGGAGACAATGTTCCTAAAAATATACACAATCACATCTGTTAATCCCCGAAGGAGTAGGCAGAGATGTATTAAACACATACACTTCGCTGGCTATGCATGATTTGAGATTGACAGGGACATTCACATGGATAGTAAAACACTCGCCGGGATATTTACCATGTTTTTTTAAGATTTTGAGGATCCGATATTTCGGCGCCGTTACAAGCGCCATGATAACTAACGCTTGTAACAGCGCCGAAATATCGGATCCTCAAAAACTTTAAGAAACATGGCAATTATCCCGGCAAGTGTTTTACTTTGCGAGCCTATGCCATCAAGCAGGTAGGTACTTTTTCATGGACTGTATGTTTGCATAATTATATATAAGGAACTATATATATATACCTATATAAGGAAATGTCTAAAAATTGGAAAATAGTTGTACCTATACGAGTGATAGTGCTGTAATGCTCATTGAGACAGAGAAGGTCCTGCGCTTTGCTTCCCAGATACGGTTTATATAACTTTAAAGTGGGCGACTGCCCTCAACCTCAAGAGAAAAGTCCCTCAGTCTAATTTTTCTTCATTTCGGGCTATTTGTGTGGTTATGAAACGCATCCCAACATAGTTGAAATAATACTTACGCAAATGATCGGACCATGGAGCCAGCGGTGCATCCTCGCTGGTCGAAGTCACAGTCTATGAGAAACTGTTCCGAGAGGACCTCTTCCATATTCCTCCTTATCTTTAACTGGCTTTCGATGTTTGCTGCAGAAACGGGAAATATATTTAGGAATATTTCTTTAGCAGACATTCAATCAATTACTATTGTTCTTTGTTTTCTTATATTAAACTGCCCCCCAAGAAAAGGGACAATACGTTAGTGAAATAGAATATATTGATAAGTTTTGGGGTTGACATACGTTTTCGACTGTCATAAACGCCTAAATACATGTCGATCCCGTAAATTCAACAATCAATTCTATTCCATTGCCACTGGTCTGGGGGACAGGGGACTTAACTATACTAAGTAGGTATAGCTTTGGTAAGGTTAGTGCGAGTCTTATTAAAGCTGATGCCCCGCTTGTGTGTTGTGCTGCTATGCGTTGCGTCGTACAGGGTAATTCTTAGAAATTTGTAATCAGGTAAAATTATAGCAGCGGGAGAAATTCCTTTAAATTTATAAGAATGACCCTGCTCAACGCAACGCAACGCAGCGCAACGCTTATGTGGGGCCTCAGCCTTAATCGTATTCCTGTGAAAAAGTTGTTGAAAAACAGATATACAGGCACACAGCCATTGAAATGATCACAAAAGGATTTCTTATTTCCTTTAGAGGTACAGAACTTTTAAAGATCACAAGTGTCTCAAATGAGGGACCAGGGGTATAATTTTTTTGGGTGTGTAACGGTTGATATAATAACAAAAAATCTAACGTTCACTTGACATAATATCACTTAATATAATTTTATTTAATATAACGATCAGTTGTCATATTGAACTGTAGATATAATTTCATTTTATCTAATTTCTTTTGATATAATGAACACTTTTTATAATGCACATTTGACATAAAATTCGTTTAGTATATTATTTATTTACTATAATATTCATAATCTCTAAGTAACTTTTAATATAATTTAGAATATTCGATACGATTTTAAACGCCTGCTAACCTGGTGCTAGCAAAAGTGCATCGCATAAACATTATTGCTAACTAATATAGCTATTGTATTAAGTTTTTGTTCTTCCCTTTATACCCTATACATCACCCAACTATTGTTACCAGGAGGATCTGGATGCAATCTGGACTTTAGGGCACCCCGACTCGGATAGGTTAGGTTAGAAGGGGATGGCGGGGTCTACGACCCCGCCATCCCCTTCGTGGTTTTTTTTTTTAAATCAACCAGAAGTAGGAGCCCCGCGAAGCGGGGCTCCGTCGACCAAGTCCGACCTCGACCAGAAAATTAGGTCAAAAGAACATTAGGTTAAATGAAAGTTATATTAAAAGAATATTATGCATTTTGAAAATTATATCATATGAACTTTATACAAAATGTTATTATATCAAAGGAAGATTATATCATATAAAACATTATATCATATGAAATTAGGTTATTTGATATTATAGCATATGAAAATTATAACATATGAACGTTATTTCAAGTAAAATTAGAGCATTTGTTATTATATCAAACATTACACACCCAATTTTTTTTTACCTACGACTCCAAAAGCCCAACACGCGCTGCATGATATTTGATCCTTCACCGGCGATACAGCATTCTCCCACGACCAGTCAAAGTTATCTGGATAATTTGCCTGTGTTTTGTTGCCTGTCTCTTCATATCTCCATTGATCCTTCACAGGTCCTACTACGTGTTTATCTATCCCGTCTCCCCATTCTTTGCTGACTATACTTTTAGAAGGTTGGTTCGAAAGATCGACTGATGATCTATTTGTCAATATCAAAAACCCGTAGCATTGTTTCAAAACTATTAAGTATATCAGTGCGTTTAACATTTTCAAAGACTTCATATTGAAGGTGGTTTAGATTTAGCGACATTCGTTTTAAAGATATATTTTGTAGACGGTATTCAAGCGATGCGATTTTTATAGTCCTTTTTACAGCTGTTCCAATGTCAATATTCTAAGCACTTGAAATAGCGTGAATGTTTTTGAATAAGTATTTTCAAGTATATCATTTATTCTATGAATGTTGTTTTTATGTGGTCATTTTATTGTAACTAACTTTTAAGTGCATGGTAACAATTTTTTTTATTACTTTGTTGTGTCATTTTCGTTTTCAGCACGTTATTATTTAAAGAAAGGAGAATCCATCAGCAGCAACCAACGCAGCAATCTTTGCAGTAAGTTCTGTCACCACTAACGTGACTGTCCAATGGATTTCACAATCTAGCAAAGGGGGAAAATGGCTACGAGTGCGTAGAATACCACCGTTCTCTTTTGCAAGACACCAATGCAAGAAAAGAAGTTGTTTCCAGTACATTCCTCTAGTAGGGCGGGAATCCCCAACTTCACTTCAGGGTCTATGTATTTATAGGTGTTTCAAGGCCGTTCGTGCTTTATGAGAAAATGGGCTCTTGGATGCACCAGATTGCTCGTCTCATCCAAGTCAATGTGACGAAATATCGTGTGGTTTATGTCAGTCTGACATCTCCACCTCAACGTTGGCTGAGGTGAATATTTACCAACATTGTACACAACGCTATATCCATGGTAAGCATAGCTTAACTAGCTTGTGTTATGGAATCTAGAATGCGGATAAACATACTCACATTCATTTATTTTTTGTAAATACACATTTTTGTAGAAACACCCAGACCAATGCAAATATTTATTTATATTCATGCATACAAATATTTGCACTGAGCGGGAATCGAACCCGTGCCTCCTGCGTAGCACTCGCGTTTACTACCACCACACCAAGGGTGTTGCCGCATATAAATACAAGGTCTGATCATTACGAATTATTTTCGGCGAGGTGGGACTTATCATTGCTAAGGAGGTGGATACAGATTCATGCCATTAAGGTATGAATCTGTCTCTACCTTCTTCGTATGTTTTTAATATCTTTGTAATATCTGCCTGTTTACTAACATTAGATTTTAAGGGAAATTGTTACTACACCGTATGGACTCAAGTCTGAAATATTATCATATTACAGGCTCAGTTACCATTTTCAGATAACCGAAGATTCGTGACTGAATTGTAAAAGTTCCCACCACTTGCATGATACAAACCTGTTTATTTATAGGTCGATATATCTTTTGAGGGGAATACCCGCAGGTGATGTATTGAATAGTCGTTATCGCACCACCGAATTATCTCTGCATGTCGGTCGGGATACCGAACAACTAGCCATTAGACAGGAAAGACATTACCTGTAAATTATGTGCTGTTTAAAATAGCGCTATAATTTATGTGTACACACCAACAGCCACTGTTTCAAGTGCTATCAGTTCGTTTATTATATAGGATAATTGTGTATCCTATATGGATACATTCATATATACCAGTAGGAACTTATTTCTGGTATTTATAGATAGAAAAATACTTATTCCCAGTGAACAGGGGACTAAATATTGCTTGTGGTTTGAAGAACTAAGGGTAGTCGATAAAAACATCATTTATTGTTAGAACTTGCTACCACCTTACTTACCTTTACGTCACATTACGTACCTTACCTTACGTCAAATTTGACTGTTGCGATCTATCTTTAACTGTCAGCATGGTAGGTATTGGGAACGGCGTCAAGAGTTCAAGTTATGGTATACTAACTTTTGCCCGCGGCTCCGCCCGCGTGGATGTCGGTTATCGCGACCAAACATAGCCTATGCCTTTTCTCATGGTCTAATCTACCCCTATATCAAATTTCATCAATATCGGTTCAGTGTTTTAGGCGTGAAAGCGTAACATACAGACAGACAGATAGACAGACAGAGTTACTTTCGCGTTTATAATATTAGCATGGATTTTTTCTGACTAACCCGTACAACCGCTAATTTGGTCCCTATCACGAGAACATCGGTATCCCTAACACGAACACCTATCGTAATCTTAAAGTAAGCGTATTGACCGAACCGAGCATTGCGATTGGTCGTCTTAACGTACACACAGGTTCACAGTAGGCAGGCGACCAATCGCATTGCTCCATTTTCTCAATACGCTTACTATACGATTACGACAGTTGCTCGTGCTAGGGGTACTATACAGCCTGTTTTTTTCTTCTGTGCGGAAATCCCCTCGGATACCCCCACTGCCGGAGCCAGAAGGGGAGGTTATGTCGGATTCGAACCGACTAAAACCGCAAGCCGACTGTGGGTCGTGGTGCTAGGCCGGGGTACTATACGGCCTCATTTTAAGGCCTATTTATAGATGAGGTTCTATGGGTATGCAAACTTTTCTTACTTAGCACAATTTCTTACATTGATAACTTTGTTATGTAGGGAACAAAGATGACTGATTTATTTCACCACAAAAAACTAGTTAAACCAATTGATTTTGATCTTTTAAACATTATTTATTACATGAATATAAAATAAATAAAATGTTCTACGACATTCAACACAGCATTAGTTTGTATTATGAAAGCTAGAATGCGGGTCAACATAGATACAATTTTTTTTTCTGATACATATTATCCATATAAACAAAAAAAAATAACAAATACAAATTTAAAAAAAAATCAACTTTATAAATAAATATTTAAAAAAAATAACAAATACAAATTTAATAAAAATCAAACTTATAAATAAATATTTAAACAAAAAAATTAACAAATACAAATTTAATAAAAATCTTATTTATAAATAAATATTTAAACACACGATTAGGATACAATAGCTTGTGCCACTTGCGTGGCGATGCCGCATGCGTTTCGCCCGCGCTCCAGGTAGTAGTATCCTTGATCACCCCAGTCTTCACCCCATGAGTTCTTTATTATCCAGTATGGAATTTCCTTGTCCTTATCAACTGAAAAAATAAAAAAGATTAAAGGCATATTTTCATTAACGGTTCCTCATATAGTATTTGTATGTGCAGTCGACATATTTTGTTTGTTTCACCGGTACATACATACAACGTACATACATACATATACTCATCATGTATTAACAGAATGTTCTGCGTCCCATGTAACTATGATTTTCGGTACCACGTAACAGCAAAGCAAGCCTAATGCTGTCCAGTGGGCACTTTATCTTGGGTTGTATATTTAATATCGGATGGTGAACCGCCCTATCCCCTAGTCGCCTTTTACGACACAGGAAGAGCTGGTGTGGTCCTATTCTATTCTACCGGGAACCAACATACATTATACAATACCATACTATTGTATTTTTATCGAATACCCTGGTACAGGTCTGCGAAGCATTTATGCTGAGATGGTGGCCCATTTAAATTCGACGATGTACATTGATGTACTATACTTAAAGGTGGGTGCACCTATATCTCCTTTACCGTTGCACTTAGTGCTTTTGACTGCTTATATGAGACATTGCTATTCACTCAGTGCAAATATTTGTAGGTATGCATGAATATATGTATTTTTGTAGGTATTGGCTGGGCTTACACTGTCCAAGTCTGACTGCAAAATTTACTGACTTAGAATTTAAACAGTGAATTTGATACAGAGTGACAACGGAATTATAAATGGCTAGGCTACCCACCTAGGGTGGCTCTTTTCAAGTCATAAATAGTGATGTAGAACTCATAGACCAACTTAACAGAACAACAAGTTGTACCATCATTTGATATTTCTGTAACGATACGTACCATAAACGTTGTACCCTACTATCAAAACTGCGTGATCCAGATTATCAACAGGGCAATCCTCTTTTGAAGGCTGATCTATAGTTCTGGGTACGTATTTGCCACTGGACATTGATTTTGAATTGATGGCTGAAAAGTAAAAAATATAATAATATAATTTAATGCCATCCCCCTTTAGCACAGTTTATAAAGTGTCGATGACATCCATTGCCGTCCGTCATAGGCCTCGGTAACCTAGGCCGCAGTTTTCTTTTCTTTCTATCTTTCTAAATAAAATCGTACTTACCTACCGATAAAGGTCCATATCTGTAAATAGCCTTAACCATATCTTCTTCATCACCCTGTATAGATTTGAAGCCGCGGACGTAGATGTAGTGTGGCTTGGGGTTCGGTATGCTACATTCAGACCGACTGTTATGATATGGATATTCCTTTTCACGGATTACACCTTCGAACTCTTCAACAATGGTTCTGTAAATGTACAATATGAGAACACGTATTGATAACTCGCTAAATGTGAGTATAAAGAAATAAAATATCTTTTAATCCTATTTTATTCCTACAGTCCCGGGTCCTGTAAAAGGCATCTAATGAGGCCGTCAAGCTGAGTGCCACCACTGTTAACATGGTACATGTTTACGATGTTGACCCTCTTTCCGAGACTTTGCCTTTGCTTAACATCAGGCAAGGTGAAGTCAAATTGACGTGTCCTTTCTAAATGTGACAAAAAAAAAATATCTTTTAATCCTATTTTATTCCTACAGTCCCGGGTCCTGTAAGCGGGGCGTGAAAAGGCATCTAATGAGGCCGTCAAGCTGAGTGCCACCACTGTTAACATGGTACATGTTTACGATGGTGACCCTCTTTCTGAGACTTTGCCTTTGCTTAAGGCGAGGTGAAGTCAAATTGACGTGTCCTTTCTTTAATATAAAAAAAAATCGTGGGTATTGTTCGAGACATATATCTTGAACCGAAATGTGCTCTGAACGCACAGTACACGTTTCCTAGGTGTCTTTTGGTTGATTAGACGGAATGCTACTGCGTTGGAGAAGCTCAAATTCACTAAGCATAGATTATTACTATAGGTCGGAATTAGGTAGTTATTTATGTACTTGCATCGAAATATTGATATTAATGTGGATCCTCCCGGGATTGATGATGGACAAACTCGTGTGGCTAACACTATTACAAATAGATATTACAGTCTTTTTCCTTGCAATTTGTTTATTCTTTAACATTATAATAAGAATTAGGTGTAATGCCATTTGGGACCTTATTGACTTTTCGAAAAAAAATATAAATGCAATAATTGTGTAAAAATACACAGTTGAGACCATTGCTATGTTACAAAGAAACATAATAATTTTATCAATTGAAACATCATGGTCTTTCTCAGCTCTTTAATTTATTAATTTCAAAATTTGAAATGAAACATAATATCCGCATTGTATCAAATTAATGTAGGTACATAAATAACTCTACCTATGATTATTACAAAACAATCTAGTTAATAATTATGGCAATCCAGGTAGCAGCACACTAGGAAAACAGAATTTGAGAGTAGAAGAGTCGCTGATTCGATAGAAGGAGGTGAAAAACCGATTTTATACCTTGATCACACGCACCGAGTGGAGTGGTGAGTCATCCGGCGTGCGAGGATTATGTCGAAGACCACCTCACCTGGCCTAGCACTACCCAGTCAGCGTGCGGTTTTAGTCGGTTCGAGTCCGACATAACCTCCCCTTCCAGCTCCGGCGGGGGAGATATCCGAGGGGATATCTCGCCCGTCGAAAAATAGAGGTACTTGGTGTTATGTTCACGCGCACTGAGCATCGACCGAGTGTTATCTCTCGCCACTCCACACGGAGGGTGTGATCAAGGCTTAAGTGATACAATATCAAACAGACGCGACGTGTTGATTCTCGATGGAGTATTATGCCATCTTTTCGTGTCGTAGAAGGCAACTAAGGTATAGGGCTGTTCTCCATCCGACAGTAAACATAGAACCCATTACTAAGTTCCCGCTTGACGGCAATAGGCTCACTCTATTACGTGGGACCGAAAATCATAGTTGGCAAACTGTGGGTTATTACACCTCTACCTACCTTTACGGGGATTTACAGGCGTGAGTATATGTATAAATAAAAATAAATAAATATTCCACAACATTCTACACAACCCTATTTAGGCCCATGGTAAGCACTAGCTTGTGTTATAGAATCTAGAATGCGAATAAACATACTTAGATATTTTTTTTGTAAATACATACATACTATACATAGAAACAACCAGTCTGGGTGTTTATTTATATAGAGGTGCAAGTTTGATTCCCGCTCAGTGCAAATATTTTTGTATGCATGAATATATAAACTCGCACCTCCTCCGTGGCAGTCGCGTGCACTACCGCCACCACGGAGGCTGTCATAATATATGTACTTACGCAAATGCATTAACAACATTTCCATAACCACGACACCCTTGTTCATCTGTGATGCAGTCTATGAGATGCTGCTCCGAAAGGATTTCTTCCATACTCCGGTGTATCATTAAATTACTCTCAATGTTAGCTATGAAAACAAAAAAAACACCATAGAATTAAATAAATACTGCATCTTTTAGGGTTCCGCACTTCGAAAGGGAACCAACGGAACCCTTGGACACATCTAGTTCAAATTTATATCAAGCTAGATGACCCAGTGAACTTCGCTCCGCCTATTTTTTTTCCATTCGCGTAGCGTTAAATCCCGTTCCCGCTGCACACTCTACTATATTAAGCAAGTAATTATACTTTTATACCTTTCTTTTGAATTTCTTGATCTATAAAATAAAATTCGCATCGTAATCCGTAGCGTGGTTTTAAAGATATAAGCCCTGAGGGGCTGTGTAACTGGATTTCCAGCTTTTTGTCCAACAGAAGCATCCAAGCCGTCGTGGACGGCAGTCGCTCGGACCGCATGGACATAAACGCTGGTATCCCACAAGGTTCCGTGTTGTCTCCGACCCTGTTTCTGCTGCATATTAATGATATGCTGTCGGATGACTCCATTCATTGCTATGCGGACGACAGTACTGGAGACACATGTTACACGGGCCGTGCAAACATCCCCCAGTCCGAGGTGGAGGGGAGTCGCGAACAACTTGTGTCAGAAATCGAGACTACTCTCTCGGGAGTATCCGATTGGGTCGACTAAACCTGGTCCAGTTCAACCCCACCAAGACACAAGTATGTGTATTCACCGCTTAGTAAACCCCATTTATTGTAGCGCCGCAATTCCTGGGCACACGGCTTACCATTGCCCCGAGTATCGGGACCCTAGGCGTCGACATTTCAAGTGACGTCCAGTACCGCAGTCATTTAGAGGACAAGGTCAAGCTGGCAACAAAGAAACTTGGAGTTCTTAACAGGGCGAAGCAGTACTTCACTGCGGGGCAGCGACTCCTTCTTTATAAGGCACAGGTTCAGCCCCACATGGAGTACTGCTGTCATCTTTTTGCCGGAGCGCCCGCACGCCAGCTTAACCCTTTCGACTCGGTGCAAAGACGTGCGTTGAGGCTCGTCGACAGTCCCATACTCGCAGGCGATGTGGAACCTCTCAGCCTCAGAAGGGATTTTGCCTCACTGTGTGTTTTCTACCGCCTATATAATGGTTTGTACTCAGATGAATTATTTGACATGATGCCCACAGCTACATTCTATCATCGCACCGCTCGCCATAGACATGGAATACATCCCCACAAATTGCATCCGAATACGGTGCGTACCGTGCGGTATGAGAGGAACTTCATCCCACGTACGCTCAAGCTGTGGAATGAACTCCCTGCCATGGTTTTCCCAAGCAACTACAATATGGGGTTCTTCAAGAGGGGCATTAGAATCAAATCAAAATATAATTATCCATCCATAGATATGTAAATCACCGAAGGGATAGCCAGAGGCGTAATAGCACCCACGTTTCGCCAATTATGATTAACAATCAATAAATCATCATCATAATCGTCATCATCACTATCATTACATAGTATAGAGCAAAGAGGCTTTCCACGTCTATCTGTCCCTACGTATGCTTAGATCTTCAAAACCACGCAAAGGATTTTGATGTGTTTTTTTACAATAGACAGAGCGAATCAAGACGAAAGTTTGCATAGGGTGCAGTGGGAACGGGATCTGAAGCCACACGGGCGAACAAAAATTAGCGGGATGAAGTTCGCCGGTTCAGTTAGTAAATATATATGTCTAGACTAGCTTTTGCCCGCGGCTCCGCTTGCGTGGATGTCGGTTATCGCCGCCAAACATAGCCTATGTCCTTTCTCATAGTCTAATCTACCACTATACCAAATTTCATCAAAATCGGTTCTGTGGTTTAGGCGTGAAAGCGTAACATACAAACAGACAGAGTTACTTTCGCATTTATAATATTAAGTATGGATTACCTATGACTGAAAAAGCCCATCCAGCATTGCAGTTCTTCTGGTTTTTCACAGGCGAAACCTTTTTCTTATCTCTCCAGTCAAAGTGTATCGGTATTGGTTTATTAAAAGGTTTTTGGTACGCTTTACTCGAAGAATCGATGCTATCATTTTCCTTTAGTATCGAAGAACTATAGCAAAGTTTTAGAGCGAACAAAAATATAAATGGGAGCAACATTTTAGGTCTTTATACATTCAATATGTCTTGGTGGAAAAAAACAGGCCACTTATATAATGAAATGTTTTGAAGGAATTCAAACGATGTAATATTTTACAGTTGTTTTATCATCGTCAAGTTTTATACTGGACATTCCTTTCTTTTCTTTCATTCTTTCAAGGGTAGGGTTATAATTTGTTTGTCTGTTAAAGAATGACTTAAATAGTACTTATAGCTCGTGCGAGTTAACATGGCACCTGCCTCGAAGACACCCTCCTCCCGCTTCCCCGCGCGCGACCCCGCTCTCGCCGTGCGAGGCTAGTAGCGTCAGCGTACACGCCTCCCGCTCCCCCGCGCAAAGCCCCGAGCCAGGTGCCATGTTAACTCGCACGAGTTGTAATTCATTATTTTTTTACTATAAATATCAAGAAACTACTGGGCTGATTTCAAAAATATCTTTTTCCATTAGAAAACTCAGTTAACAGCTTTCAACATGAGTTATATATCATCACGCTACTATTAGCGATGAACGGGATCAGAATTTGACGCGGGTGGAGCCGCGAGCATTTAGTTTAAAGTAAAAACCCCCGTCACAAAAAACACCTCCAAAAAGTTGAAAATAAATAAAGTTTGGCTTTTAACTTTAACGGTTGCCATGTCGGGGGACCCTAACTAAATCAGCACTCCGTTTTATCGACGGAACAATTCAAGGCCCCCGACATGGCAACCGTTAAAGTTAAAAGCCAAACTTTATCTATTTTCAAATTTTTGGAGGTGTTTTTGTGACGGGGGTTAAAAAATAAATAAAAATAAAAATAAAAAATCGTATATTTGTCACACATAAGGTTTTACAGGTTGAGATTCAATTTTTGTGGAGCAAGCATAGTGGGCTTCTGCATCTGTTCGTCCCTATGTATGCTTATATCTTCAAAACTACGCAACAGATTTTGATGCTATTTCTTTTAATAGATAGATTAATTCAAGAAGAAGGTTTATATGTATAATACATGCTTAATATAGTAGAGGGTGCAGCGGGAACGGGATCGGACGCCACTAGGCCGGAAAAAAATTGGCGGTACGAAGTAAGTAAAAGCTAGTAATTTATAAATGTATAGTTCAAAATAGCACATAAACTATATTTTGACCTGGAAGTGAGTCCGTGATGTCTTTTTTTTTTTTTTTTTTTCGTGCGGAAATCCCCTCGGATACCCCCCCTGCCGGAGCCGGAAGGGGAGGTTATGTCGGACTCGAACCGACTAAAACCGCACGCCGACTGTGGGTCTTGGTGCTAGGCCGGAGGTGAGGTTGTCAAAGACATATCCCTCGCACCCCAACTGACCCAGGGCCATCCCTTACGGTCTGGCCCTCCTCAGGAGGGGGGACAACGGTCTCCCCAACTCGCCCCCGGAATGGGGAGGCGCACTATTCAGCGCGCCGCCGCCGTGGCCTGCTTCTGCTGGGGTGACAGGCGGCTCCACCCGTCACCCCCAGGCCCGCGCTCATGGGGGACGGAGGTCAGTCAGTGCCCTCCGACGTGATGTCGGGGGTCTCAAAAACGAAATCAGTACTACGTGGGTAGGTGCTGCCAGCAAAAAAGAGATCGCAATACCCATATGAATATAGTCCTATTAATATTGTATTTAAAAATTCAGCAATATCACCTACTGATATCTTATACAGGTATATTTACTCAGGTAAAATTTATATTGAAGTAGATTTCTTCTAAGCCAGACGCGGCTTATCCTAAAAATAAAGTTCGACAAACCTATTGTATGAAGGTCACTCGTGTAGTGCTTGTTAAGCGAGTTTTAGTAAGACATCAGTTATTTGCAAGTTCATTTTTTAAATAATAAATGTCAGTTGTACATAATATGTCAATCAGATCGAATACATTTTAAAGAAAGCCAGGTCAAGAGTACCTTCAATTGGATTGCTTTGAAATGTGTATGACAGGATTGTAGCAAGTGGAATCATTTGATCCCTACCTACCCCACAGGGTTGGTACAAAAGTGAAATGTTGGGCTCCCGATGTGGAATAAAAGGAACCAACCCCAATATTTCAAAAGTATTAAAAGCCTAGGTTATATGTCAAGTACAATGGTACAAAACCCTTCGTGTTAGAATGCGACGAAAAATCCACTTCTTTTTTAAAATTTGTCTCTCGGCATAAAATTGTAAGATTCGTCCCCTATGTTGGCCCATTGGTCCCCTAGTAGGAGGTCAGTTAGTACTTGAATGAATTATACAGCACTAAGTATGATAACTATACAAATCGAATACATAGGGAAAAATTTAACTTCTCGGGCGGGACTCGAGTCCGCGATCTTGCCTACATACCGAGACACACCCGATGTGATTCAAATTCCCCTTCTATTTTTATTCGTCTTTAAGGCGACCGTGGAGTCATCTACCGACATTCTTACGAACTATCGGAACCAAAAAATGATCTTATAATTATTTTCAATCGCCATAAATATGGATAAAAATAGAAGAGAAAAAAAGGGGTTTGAGCCCCGCCCGAGAAGTTTAATTTTTCGCCATGTATTCGATCAGTTAATATTCCACACTTGATCGGTTTTTTACAGTTGTTTATAGAATTCATAATAAAAATAATTATTTTGAACAAAGCCGAATTGTTAGAGGCATAACAAGTTATTTTGAACAATGTGATTTGGAATAAACAAATTAATGAACTCAACTAAAATTCTAAAACGCTTAGAAGATTAAAAAGATTTGCTATACAGATACTAGAATAAAAAAAACTATGATAGCTAGTGCGACCACTTGAAGCGACTTCAAAGCCATCTTTGAAGCAATTCACACAAGTTTTAATTGATCAATTTAACTTCAACTACTGCCATTTGACCTGGGTTTAGGGTTGAACGGATTTTAAAACACATTTTCAAAGTTTTTAATTAAAAATAAAATTATACAATAATAAGTTTGTTAACATTTTGAAATTTGTTAGTTGAAATTGTATGCTTAGAGGCGGTTTATAGTAGAAAGGAGTCTAATTGTTTGGAATAGGTTTGATGGCTATATTGCAGATTGTATTTAAAGCATTTTGAATTTGGAACTTGATGAAGGACCAAGATTTTAATGTTTTTAACCCCCGACGCTGAGAGAGCGGTGTTATAAGTTTGACGTGTCTATCTGTCTGTGGTATCATAGGTCCCGAACGGATGAAGCGATTACAATTTAGTTTTTTTTTGTAATAAAAGTGACATAAGTGCGAGTGTTCTTAGACATGTTTGATGAAAATCGGTTGAGCCGTTTTAAAGTTATGGGGGTTAAGGTGGGGTAGGGAGTGTCGAGGATTTTTAAATTTCTTAATTTTTATATAAATGAATGTCAATAATATATTGACATTCATTTATATAAAAATTTGGTTGCTTTTGTATCCTTATTTAAATGACAAATACCTAAATTTGAAGTCTTCAACGATACCAGTTTTTTGGTTCATAAATTCTTAAAATGAGAACTAAATACTAAGTATTCCAATGTAAGTAAAACCACGGGTATAAGTTTAGTATCCAGTCATAAAACATATAACGATAAAAATATTTAGCATTTAAATACGGAATCTATTGTATAGAATACTTTAAATGCTTCTATTTTACTACTAGTAACTAATGCATCCAACGATAAGACGGAATCTCAAGGATAAATTATTTGTTACAGACAATTTTACATACCTACACTCATATTCCGTTCTGTACCCGTTACACTACCAACTTGCACCACCAGTGTAGTGTAACGGGTATTTTTTATACCCGTTACACTACCAAGGAGAAGCATCGAGCCTGTGATATTATATTGACGTCATTTTATCAAGGATAGACAAATACTTCAAGTTTATTTTTTTGTATAGATCTAAATATATATTTATTACTGTTTCACTTATTATTAGATACAATTATTTTTTGTAGAAAATGTCGCTAAACAACGACCATGACCTTCAAACTGTCTTTGTATTACTAAATGTCTCGAATACTCAATACCCAACCAATACTAACTATTGAGTATTCGAGATTACCTTGACGTTGTTGTATTCCTAGAATAAACAGCCAACATGTGGGTAATATTGCCTGTTTATTCTAGGAATAAACTTTACTCGCGTTTGGTCGAACCGGCCATAAGTATCTTTATCGAGTATTGGTCATTCGAGACATTTCTTTACATTGTTATACTGAGTATTTGTTATCGATATTTTATCATTACTCTATGGTGAACTCAACCCTACACCGTCTCTAGCAACAGTTTAATCGATTCTCCTCTGAGACTACCTGTTATTGCCAATCTATGTGCTAAGCGACCACTACTTTGTGTCATAACTTATGTAATCGTTAATTATTATCTGTGTCCCCAGATACTGAAGGAAGATTTCGAATTCCGAACAGTATTACGTGGGTATTGGTAGGGTTACAAGGTCGTATTTTGTTTTGAAGTTATGTCATTACTTGGGGTGATTCTGTTGAGTAATATCGAGAATTTGTTATTAGAATGACGTGTTAATTGGTTAAGTTGTACAGTAACTTAGAAATGGTTCTGTTTTCCATTAATACTACGCATAAGACTAGTTGAGTTTCTGGACATAGAAAGATCTAGAATGGTTTATCATTCTCTTGAGCCTTTTTCGAAATTAGTTGGGGTCGGCTTTCTTTTTTTTCGAGCGGAAATCCCCATGGATACCTCCCCCGCTGGAGCTGGAGAGGGAGGTTATGTCGGACTCGAACGGATTAAATCCGCACGCCGACTGAGGGTCGTGGTTCTAGGCTGGAGGTGATCTACAACTCTCTCTCTCTCACTCGCACCGCCACTCCCGTTCCGCCGTCTCAATCACGACCATTACTACCTCGCTGAAGGACTCGCAGCGGGCCGTTGCCGTGAGCAGGGTGGCGAGGGTGCGAACTCTCATTCCCAGGGCCGTCACCAGCTTCCCAGGGCGGCTTCCCAGTCTATCTGAGACGCTGCTGAACTTGGATACTTTTTGTGAAGCAACAGCCATCTGACCTTCACAAGCAATTGAGGATATCGAAGTTATGTAGTTTAAAGGCTCATAGAATATTATAATAATTATATGGGGTTTTATACCGAGAATAGAACCGAGATTAATCCTGTAGGATGCCAAAATGGGATCAATATTTCACGCGAGTGGAGCCGCTGGCATTAACAGTTTAAATTGCATAAACTTTAATAACACTGATATCACATTTCATAATGTTCACCAATTCAAGTTACCCGTGTCTCTACTTTGCGAGCAAATGTCAGAACGTACAAGGTACAAAAGATACGTAGAATTTTTCTTTTTCCCTTGTAACCCATAAAACTCAATCTAATTCGGTCCGATAGTTGGTACGTGGTGCGAATACAAATGGCCCGATAGATAGTTCTGTTTCGACCCGAGTTAAAAAGTTAATTAAGTGACTTATGCTGTGTTGCTATCAGATGAACAGATGTGGTGTTAATACTAATAGGGTGTTGTAAAAGCTTCCTAATGCTTTGTTATTAGGATCGTCTTATGACGTAATTAGGTACAGTCAGTGACAAAAGTTTTTGAATAATCGAAAAATATAAAAGCTGTTCTTTTGACTGAATCTTTTTTATGGCATTTTTAATGCGTAAGAATGTTGGTAGATGGCACCACCGTTGCCCTTAAAGACGGGTATAAGTAGAAGGAAAATTTTCAAATGTTTCAGGTGTGGCTCAATAGCTCAGTTGGAAGAGCATTCCCCCTGTAAGGGAAAGGTCGTGAGTTCCAAGTCTCACTTGAGCGTTTCATTTTTTCCAATGTTTTTCGAGCTGTGCTTACATTGAAATACACGAATAAGTTAGGTACTTCAACAAATAAATTGATATTGTGGTTGTCAACTCGTATTTTATCATTATTGATTACTAACTGCCGCCTGAGCCTTCGTTATAATTGTGATTGATTATATTATTTGTTATTTTTGGATTGTATAATATCTCTAACAAAGACACATCATTTTGTGATGAAAATCGGTTCGACTTTTTACACACGCACAACAGTCTTGACTTTGTCACTGTAGAGATCCGGTTCTTAGCATTCCATGGATTCACCGTGCGGTCGCCGGGTCCATGGCGTGATACAGAGAGGAACACTGTGACGGCGCCTGGGACTTGCGACCCAGGTGTAGGTTTAGGGTGGCCACCTTGTGATGCATCAGCGCTCACCTCCACCGTCAGTCGTGTTCCCCCCTCTACCTATCCAAATTTGGTAAGATCCTATCAACGCCGTTTTAGATATTCGTTTGAGTAAAGAGCTTACTGAAGCTCTTGGCAATCCGAGGTCTTTAAATTATACAGGGATTTAGCTGGAATTCCCCTTGCTCCTACTTCCACGGCGTAGAGTTTAACCACATAGCCATTTTTGGTTAACTCGTTGGTCAGGTCAAAGTATTTGTTTATCTTGCGTGGTCTTTAGGTATGTTAGTTTCCCACGGTACTGTGAGTTCTACTAGTACTGCACGCTTTTGCTGTTTTGAAAATAGGAATATATCGGGTCTGGATGACGAGGTACAAACATCCTCCGGTATTTTATAGTGTTTCTCATACGAATCTGCGAGTAATGTCCAAAAGAAAATATTATAATCAGTAAATTCAACCACTTTTGTTACTGAATGTACATTCATACACGCATAGCCTCAGGCCGTATGAGTAGGCAGGAACAATATCCTTCCCCTTGTCTCCCCTTACCCTAAAAATATCCATCAAACCTCTCATAAATGCCTTTTATTCCATTCACTTGACACCCTGGTTTCTTGGAATACGTGGTCGCTGTACCACCGTTGAATATAATATTCGGATCACGTTCTACTTAAGTATTGAATTTCAAATGTGCTGTTGACGTCGAAAAGAAAAGTGTTAAGGGCAGAAAGGTTATCGATGAAGACATATATTATTAAGTTGTTCATAGAATAAACTGGGTAGTGGTTCTATCAGGACTAAACTTTCATAATGGGAGACTTTAAGACATTTTAGAGGAGATGAAGAACTGTGATGAAGACCACCAGAGCCCAACAAATGCGTCAGCAGAGAAGATACTCATTGTTAAGTAGTGCGAGGTAGAGGCGGCTCTCAAGTAGCTACTGTGATGCCGAAATCTACAGTATACTTCTGGCATGTACCTACTGGTGGCGGCGCGCTGAGAAGTACGCCTCCCCATTCCGGGGGTGAGCCGAGAAGGGCCAGACCGTAAGGGATGGCCCTTGGTCAGCCGGGGTGCGAGGGATATGTCGATGACAACCTCACCTCCAGCCTAGCACCACGACCCTCAGTCGGCGTGCGGTTTTAGTCGGTTCAAGTCCGACATAACCTCCCCTTCCGGCTCTGGCGGGGGAGGTATCCGAGGGGATTTCCGCACGAAAAAAAAAGGCATATACCTACTAAGTACACATGTTGAAGGACCGTCAGTGTGAGGCTTTTGCCGGTCGGAGTTTACCCATCACTGATTCAGACCTTCTACTGATTGCGTCTGCAGTTGTCGTATGCTGTCGGCTTCGCAATTATACCTTAAGTTGGTAGTGGGACGATATCTTTTATGCGTGAGTCCACCTCGCATTTAAACGATTTTCTTTTGCCAAATGTGGGTCTCAATCGTTGCTATTCCACTATTTCAAAAAAACTCTCCCACCGCAAATATTGTAACAAGTTTTGAATCATACTTCGTACTATTTTGAACAAAATAGAAATTTCAGGCCCGTATTCCAGAACATGTAAAAATAAATCGCAATTCTGGACTGAGTGTTAGTCCTGAATTGCGATTTATTTTAGGACATACTGTATATACAGATTGGTTGATTGTTATAGACAATCTACCAATCTGTCTATACTACATACTTATATTCACGCCAGTAAATCCCCGAACGGGTAGGCAGAGGTGTCTTAACATCCACATTTCGGCAACTAAGTATTATTTTCGATCCCAAAATCTGTCCTCGAACAAATGAAGATTATAAAAGTACCATTCTAGAATATTAGCCGTGTTGGTTCCCGGTGGAGTAGAATAGGACCACCCCAGCTCTCCTTGTGGGTATCTTAAAAGGCGACTAAGGTTCTCTGTACTGTTCTCCATCCGACAGTAAACATACAGCTCAGGATAAAGGGCGGCGGTAATGGGCGAAACGTGGGAGCCTACCCCTCTGCCTACCCCTTCGAGGATTTACAGACGTTAGGTCCAGTGATCGAGTGGGCACCTCAAAATTATGAAGGGACGAATGGGCACAGGGGACGAATTCTAGGGGACCAGTGGGTACTTACACATATGAATGCATTCTAGAATATGGGCCTTAACTTTTTATAACTTAACGTGCAGTAAACTGTGAATACATAAGTCAGTTAACAGTAAGCTACAAGTACAAAGGACGTCGTGCTAAAGTGTTAACAATCTGTTTCGCTCAGAGCAACTTCATAATTAATTTTAAAATATTTCTCGGAGTAATGCGCAGTATAAACCGTGGTTGTGTATCAAGACTAGGGACACCATCATTACTTTACGACATGGTGTATAATTTATGTTAAACATCATGTTTTAAGAGAGTTGCCATACTGCGGGGTGTTTACTCGCCCATCCATAAACTTGTTGAAGTGGAATTTTGGTAAACATTTCACGAAATTTTGGGGAATATATTTACAGATTATACGTATATAAAATTAATTTTGTTCTAAATTTTTTACTTAGGCAATCTAATTAGTGTCATTTCTAAATAGCTATATTTTTTTGTATATAATTTCTTCACTCTATTTCTAAATGTCATAAAATTTGTTTATTAGTATTTAAATTGTATAATTACATTTATGAATACTACAATGTCAAAAATTTAAAACTACTTATTAGTCACTATATTTTAATAAGTATATTCTAAGAACTATATTTTTATATAATAGCCATAAGTTTCGAACTGATAAACAGTGACTTATTGAAAAAAAAGCAATTCAGATATGTATTTAAAAATGACACGTTAGCTTAATTGTGAACGGATAAAATGTCGACAGTGGGCTTCTTTCTCTGCCTGCCACAGAAGGAGAATGCCAAGAGAGTGCTTACAATAATTGAGTATAATATAATATAATAATTGTAAAAAAACATATTACTTAATTATTATAATATTTAAAATACAATTTAGCTATGCCATCTAGATAGCGCTGTCAACAATATTAATAAAACGGTATAAGTAACAAACTTAACATTATCTGCTCATATAGACGTACTCATCAAAACAAAAGGTACCAAGCACTAAGCCAAAGATCATTCATAATGATAGTCGGCGCACATAGCCCAACATCCCAATCCTAAGCCCCCCTCCCCCCACTGACCCGTACACACACTATTCTTATCAAAACCGCTAGAGGACTAACTGGCTAAGCTTTATGACGTACCCAACACTAAATCCCAAAACGCATTAATTTTCCACTACAGTTGCACATTTCATACATCATGGCCACCCTAATCCGGTTTTAAATGAACTACAGGCGGGTAACAAAATAAAATACTATAGTCAGCTATTGTCTGAGTTAATGTACAGAGTGTTTACATGCAGAATAGTGGGGAAAGGAGTAGCAGGAAAAAAACTGCCTTTGTTTGAATAACTAGGGGGAGATTTTCTGACTGAATTTTGTATGAAAGGCTGGCTTTACATTCTTTCTAAACAAGTAAGTAAGCATAACTTTTATTTAAACCAAATATTTTGTACGCATGAATATTGATACATATTTGCATTTGCTCAAAAGTCCGACTAATCTTTGTGTGTGTGTGTGTGTGTATGTGTATGTGTGTGTGTGTGTGTGTGTGTGTGTGTGTGTGTGTGTGTGTGTGTGTGTGTGTGTGTGTGTGTGTGTGTGTGTGTGTGTGTGTGTGTGTGTGTGTGTGTGGTCCGTTCCTGTAAAATTACATTCCAGTAAAATTATTGCCTAGGCCATCAATACACTTCTTTAAAAATGTGTCGCATAATTATGCTTTTATTTTCTGCAAATCAATTGTATGTACATTTTTCTTTATTAACTTCGTAGCAGCATGAAAAAAGGATCTCTGATTGTACAATGCAATGCAAAAAACTCTTGCACAATTAATATAAGGCTAATTACACCCCTTCTTTCATCAACACCACAATGTTGCAGCGGTCCATTTTTGCTTGCAAATGAAACTTTTAAATAATTGCAAGCAGTAAAAGATCTTGAGGATAGATTAATTAGCAACCCGGAGGTTACTTGCATTGAAAAAGCGACTTTGCAGGAAATAGTATGAGTTTGAAGAGCCATTGTGGTATATTTTTAATAAAAGTCTGGAGTTTTTATCAGTACTGTAATATTTTTGCGTTGTACGTTTTTATTTAACGCGGAAAGAGGATCAGATTTCAATATATCGGAGCCGGTACTAGGTATATAACACGCTGCAAGTAACTTATAGTTTGGGGCACATTAGTAGGGTAGAGTAGGGTAATGGGAGTCAGCGGGCAATGGGAGTCACCCACACCACCACGAAGCAATACATGAGACCGACGCGTAAACAGCGTCCTCAGCCCCCGCTTCGGGCCCCCGCGCAGCCACGAACGGCTCGCGCCAGTCGACCCATTCGCCACTGAGAAACGACCGTCTTTTGTTTTAGCGCTCAGCTGATGAATTTTTACGTAAATGCAAATTAGAAGGTAAGTGCCAAATATCTTACAGTATGCGATTATGACATTTACACTTACTTAGTTAGACGTTTCAAATTGTGATGTGCAATTCAGATTATATCAGTGTATTGAAGATTTTTTTTATTTATATTTTTTACTCATTAGTGTAGTTGTGGGAAATGAGAGTCAGGTGACTCCCATTACCCGCAATCTGAGACATTTGTAATCCAAGACTGCAATGAATCTCTCGTAGCTACCTGTGGGATTCCCAGCACACCAAAAGAAGACTCACCAGTTCCAAGCACGTCAACACAAATTGTTTCAGCAGATCTTATGATGTCTAACCAAGAAGTCCCATTTGATTCCGAGTCAGTTGTTGTACCACAAGTTCCTGGCACGCCTAACCAATATAGTATATTGCATGATTTAATAAAAATGCCAGAGAAAGCATCTGTTATTAAAACAAGACAGGGCCGAAAGAAGCAACACGCTTTAACTTCAACGCCACTCAAAGAAAATATGCTAGAAAAGGAAATTAATAAAATCAAGAAAAAAGGAGGTAAAGGAAAAGAGAAGACATGGAAAGGCAAAGGACAAGGAAAAAATACTAAAGTACAGAAGAAGGGTCCTGAAGGCAAAGCGCCAAGTATTACAAGAACAGAATGAAACTTCTGTATCAGATGTTGGCAATGACGACTTATGCCAGGACGATGAGGATGATGACGCAGAAGATGCTGGAAACAGATGCCTAGTATGCGACGAATTCGGCAGAAACAACGAGATGTGGTACAGGTGTACCGCGTGTGGACTATGGGCTCACGCGGAGTGCACTGGATGGGAGTCAGCTAAAGGTTGTGTTTGCGATGTATGCTAGATTTTATTTGACTCCGATTGCCCCCAGTGTGATCACCATTACCCCTACGTTGGTGTAATGGGAGTCAAATCTGTTTTTTTTTTAAACTTTTATAATTTCCAAAGTTGATTGCCAAAGTGACTGAAATTGATCTCTAATGATAGTTTAATAAGTAAATTATGTTTACAGGCGGTTGCAATAAATACTTTCTTTTTAATTAAAATTTTATTTGAGTTCTCGCTTAAGTGACCCCCATTACCCTCTTTTACTGTACACATGTTCAGTAGTGGACAACGTTAGGCTAATTTTTTTCCAGTAATCCTGCAACTGTTTCGCTCAATCTTTTTGGTTAACGATTCGTCCCTTTGCAGGGGGCGAATATAGCTTGCATGGTTTTTATTTTTCTCCATCGTTCCCTTGTTCCCTTTGCAATATGTTTGATTCCTTTTGTTTTTATTTACTTTGTTTTGTTAATTACTCATGAGTTTGATATTATTACGCTATAACAGACAGGCTCCGTGGCGTGGTGGTAGTGAACGCGACTGCCACGCAGGAGGCGCGGGTTCGATTCCCGCTTAGTGCAAATATTTGTATGCATGAATATGGCTATTTGCATTGGTCTGGGTGTTTCTATGTATAATATGTATGTATTTACAAAAAAAAAAGTATTTAAGTATGTTTATCCGCATTCTAGATTCCATAACACAAGCTACTTAAGCTATGCTTACCATGAGTCTAGATAGCGTTGTGTAGAATGTTGAGAAATGTTGAGAAATATTTATAAGCGACTTTCTGCTTCTAAATATTTTGCTGCTTTCTTTTTTGGCAGATTTTTTTTATAAGCTTTTATTTAACTTGTACTGTTTGTATGTTGGTTTGTTCTTTTATCCTAAAGAGTTGAATTTTGCCTTATAAGTTTCGTTCTAACGTCGTGTGTATCAGTTACGTTCTATAATCTTGGCCAACATTCGGAACCAAGCTACCAAGGAGAACAGCCTCAGGCAATCGGCATTCACTCCCGTAAAAGCCGTATAAGACAAATAAAAAGAACAAGACGGAGTAAGTGAACCCTAGACTTCGAGGTAAAAA
Organism: Eilema sororculum; assembly: GCA_914829495.1. NCBI lineage: Eukaryota > Metazoa > Arthropoda > Insecta > Lepidoptera > Erebidae > Eilema > Eilema sororculum. The sequence goes on along the minus strand of OU618545.1, from coordinate 3,544,626 downwards.
CGAGGAAAAAAGTAACTAACTCTGTCTGTATGTTACGCTTTCACGCCTAAACCACAGAACATCACTTCTAGGGAAAGGGGTTCAATGGTAAATAATAAAAAAACGCAAACTAACACCAAAACCAACAAGCTATGAATTATCCATAATATACCAAACTGAATAACCACCCATAATTCAACAAACTCAACCCTAATAAAACAAAAAACAGGTACTTAACCTGTCAACGAATAAATGTTCATAAAATGCCTGCAAACGCAGATCGGGTCGCGATATAGGCTGGTCCATTCGCCAGGTCCACTCACGAACAACAATGCATTAAGCACAAATCCCTTTATCTGACCGTCCAGTCGCTTCGGCCATGCGTGGGATTGCTCTCCCTGCTGTGGGTTTAAGATGAACGGCCACTGAGGGAGGTCAACTTAAGTGGCAATTGATGTAACTAATGTTTTGCTGGGTTTGTTTTTCGGCGATTGAAAGTGTGTTTGAAATTGAAAATGTTAAAATTATATTGTAAATAAAACTTGTTTTCAATCACTACTTTTGTAATTTAGCTTCTCAAAACCCAAGACCCTAAGGCAGAATTAGATAATGCTTGACTTATAACTCTTATTATCATCATCCATTGATCCCGGTAGCATCTAAAATATGTGCGTTGGAGTCAGAGTTCCATGTTCCTACTCCTAATTCCCATAAATTAGGTTTATCTTGACTTTCCCAGAGACACTGACAATACAGAGAACAGTACGTCATGTGATTCATCTAAAAGCTTGTCAAGTGTCAGTGGTGTACTGGTCTGAACGCCGGGATCGGAACCTGGAACTTCATGGCCCCAGCCCTGGCACTGTGCGAAAGAGTAAAAATATAAAGCATGATTACTTACAAAAAGTTTTAGCTAAACCCTTAAATTCGATTCCCATGTAATTTGATGAGGGCAGCCAGCAGCGACTTCTGAAAGTATAAAAGATATTTCCAGAAAAAGTTTTGTGCAAAAGGGTCAATATTCAAACTTTGTACTATTAAAATGTACCTCAACAAACTTCGACGTTTTCTTTTAATTATTTATTTTCTATACTGTTTAAGTGGCAAACAAATATTTAGAACCGTTGAGTATCTTGACGGAGATTTCCTAGGTCAGGCCGCGTTTCAAACTGGTGATACATTAAATAAGTTTATTGTAGACATTAATGATATAAAATCGAATAAATGTCTTTTAACCTTTAATAAGAAAGTGGCAGCTGGCAAATTTAAAATAGGAAGTACCTACATGATCGCAAAGGTTAACCTTTGAGATTATGCGATATTGAGGACTTTTTATCTAGCTAAATAAATAGAAATATGAAAAAGGCACTGAAAAGAGTGCGCGCAAGGCTGCATTTTATTACATATAGCACTTTAACTCCTGCAAAAACTACAAGTTTCATGGAAATATAACTTAATACCCTCGAGATGCAAGAATTTAAAAACATCTGCACCAACATAGACTGCACTTTAAGTCGTTTATGTAAATGTGTGTCGAGTTTCTTGTTTATTTTTTAAATGTTTTTTTTTATTCTATCCTTCCTGCAATCCCGGATCTGTAAGTGGGACTTGAAAAATAGTTTGTCGAGGTCTTAAACTAAAGACACTGATCATTGTTAGCATTTAAGAATGGTGGATTTCATTGATAAGGTTCCCTATCCCATTTCTACAAATTTTATGATAATCACAGTTTTTATACCCGGAATAGGTTCCCATGGGTGGTGGAAGTGGGAACAATATGCCACGCGTGTAGAGCCACAGGCGTCAGCCAGTAGGAAGAATACTGAGTTGTGAAAAAGTTGCTGGATTGCCAGTACCTACATATATATCACTGAAATAGAAGGTATGGTTGGTTTTAATTCCCGTAATCTTTATAGAACTCTATACACTTGTAGGCCAATACACTGATTGGGTTATACAGTGTGCTACTATGTCAAAATATCCATATAAAATTGTGGAATTTTCTTATTAGTGAGGACCCTACAGTCTAATCTAATTTAAAATCACTAAAGCTCTTTAGGGAAAGCGGTAGACTCGGTAACACGTCCGTTTATAGGCACCGGTGACCTAATAAGACGGACCATTACCTTCTTTGTCGACTTAGTCCCATAAAAAAGGGTCTTCAGGATCAGTTTCTATCCGGGACTCAATTATCCGTCTATAAATGTTGAACATTAGCATATTAGTTAGGTGTAGGTTATTTGCATAATATTGGGTATTCGAGTCTTTTTTTATTGTGAATAGGTCTATCCATGTCTCAGTATCTCGTTTCGAATTTTGTCTTTTTAAATCCTACTAATATTATAAACGCGAATGTTTATAAATATGGATGGTATAATTTGGTATGGAGTTAGCTGCGGAGCCGTGGGCAAAAGCTAGTACATACATATATATTTCGTGCCTGTCAATTCCTGAATCTTGGAAGGTTAACATAGTGAGGTCATTGAAAGATTGACTCTTTAAGTATGTCTATGTCGATGGCATTATAGTTAGTCTTATGATAACTATTTTAAAGTCTAATTACTTAAATAATATTTTTTTTACCTAAATCAAACTTGCTTATTTAACTAAATTATAGACACAATTTTATAAACGCTCATTAAAAACTTAAGGACGTAAATACATCATTCCAAAAGTTAGAAAAAATATTATGACTTTCTGAACGAAATACTAATATTGTTTAAACTAGCTAATATCTACCGTATTAGCATGTATTAGCTAGGTTGTCTGTCTGTAGTGATTGTCGTTTGACCTTCAAACCTCAAGGTGGAATACGTGCATCAAATGATCGTCCATTGAACATGAGATATACCAGCCTCCAGGTTGTTAATAACGCTCCATAGAAGTGGTGAAGTAAATCATAATTCCTTTAAGCAGGGTTTGAAAAAGCATCTGATGAAGCCGTCAAGCCGAGGGCCGTAATGGTGACCGTCTCTGCTGAAACTTTACCTTGAGAGTACTATTATTTATTGTATGCTTCAGCTTACTATCAGGCAATGTGATATTATATTGACGTGTCCAATATAATTAACATCTATCGTCCTATTCGACCGCATTTTTCTTTTAATCCAGGTTAGTTTGTTTACGAAACAGCTCTAACTTCTTGGTAAAGTTGAGCCAAACAGCATAATGCCATTAGAAGGGACGGCTCCACTATGAGTAACTAATGATTGTTGAGGGCTCCGTGGATACACTTGAGAGTGTGAAGAGGAAACTAATGGATGGATGTGTACTGAGCTGGAAAATGTAGGTGAGGAATTTAAAATGTTGATTGGTTTGTGAATTTTGAATTTCGATTAAGTTTTTAAAATGCGGTTACTTTATTTGCCAATAGGCAATCAGTTTGCAATTATGTTTCTACAGAGTTGGCAAAGTGTATATTATAATGAACCTGTTATCACTGCGACCAAATTATGCGCTTTTGGTAACATTAAAGAAGATTTATGTGTTTCCCCTTTGGATAATTATCATTAATAACATTTTAGTGTTGTTTCAGGTTGCATCGCCGGCTTTCACCTTGGAGCCCGCTTTCTCCTTCTTCACAGCCTTTAGGTTTGGTTTATACAGCTATTCTGGGAGCAACTACAGTCTGACCACAAAATCCACATGGTCAATTAATCAGGGCGCTGACTGACCTCCGTCTCCCATGAGCGCGGGCCTGGGGGTAACGGGAGGAGCCGTCACCCCAGCAGAAGCAGGCCACGGCGGCGGCGCGCTGAAAGAAGCGCGCCTCCCCATTCCGGGGTCGAGTCGGGGACACCGTTGTCCCCCGTCCTGAGGAGGGCCAGACCGTAACCTCCCCTTCCGGCTCCGGCAGGGGGGTACCCTAGGGGATTTCCGCACGAAAAAAAAAAAGGTCCATTAATCAACAGATAAGGTTGACTTGACTAACTTTTAAACTCTTGCGTTCCATAATATACATTAATTATAAAGGTCGTGGTCACAGGCTGACCACGGCCGGTGTAACCTGGTCGAAACGTCAGGCAAATCAAAGGAAAGGTTGACTTGGCCCCGAACACTGGACTTCGAAATGAAAGCTTTTGATTCAATTAAAGAAGAGTTAATTCTACTTAAATCCATGCATCCATATACTCACGTCTGTAAATACCTGAAGGGATAGGTAGATGTGTATTAGCACCTAACTTGGGTACTAATACACCGCTACCTACCCTTTCTACTGAAATAAAATCTGTATATCGCAAAGATCGAAAATATTTTACTAGTTAATAATTTCTCTATCGCCTTGCGAAAGGTAAATAATTTATCGAAGTTATTCCATCTAACAGTTATTAAACTTCTTGATAAACTAGAACTACTTCTTGTAGAATAATTGTTAAGAAAATATATTTTTTATTGGATGTTGTTGTACTAGGAATACATATAGACAGTTCAGATAATATCTTTCAGTTCATTAGAGACAATATCTTTCTATTGGTTATGATACTGGTTAAACAATAATATAATTGTATTGTTACTAAAGGATTTTCACTTATTTTCATAGGTACAATGAATATAGCAGATGGTATATTATAAAGTAATATTATTTATGTGTTTTACGATTACCTGTAATAGTTTTATTGGAGCAAATTCAAGATAACTTTAGGTATTTAAATATATATCTACAAAGTTAACCAACGCTCTATAAAAATATCAACACCGAACAAAAAAACGAAGTCTCATCGATAGCTTGCACTATACAAACACTAAATTTACATGAATTATTATTTTATGTGTCTATTAGAAGTTCTTGAGTTACATATATTATTCAAAGAGTGTCCGTTTTTAAGTTCCAAAGAAAGATTAGAACTGTAAAGCTTTAGATAATTGAAAGAATTGCAAGTCTTAAAAGATAACATTCTTTCAACTAATAAGTACAATACCAGCTACCCAGCTATTTAATTAAAAACTTTTGTTCCAAGTTTTACAATACAAAAAAAAACAATAGGTACAGCAGCCCATAAAAGTAGGACGAAAAATCTAATTATAAATTAAAATTACCCCAAAGGCTACTAAATCAGACCTAATTTTACAAATTCAATTTAGACCAGCACAACCTTTGATAAATGTAAAGAAATGAAATTAGTCCCATCGGAACGTGGCATAATATTTCAGAAACAATTGTTCAAGTCGGAAATAGGAATTTCCGAGGGAAGAGAAACTCGATCAATGGTAGCCGTGAATAGTACCTGTTTACTACGTCTATGTTCATACTGTAACTTGTAATTAACATAGTTGAGACTTCAGGTGCTTTCGAGTACTGTTCCGCTACACTTCCCTTATCCTACTTCCGACTAATATTGTACTGCTACTAATATTGTATTCTACTAATATTAGAAGTGTGAAAGTTTGTAAAAAAATTCAGATGTTTCTTCCTCAAAAATAGTCAAACAACTGAACGGATCTATTTGGTAAAACCAATCAATTAGCGCACCGCAGTCCACTGTTGGACATAGGCCTCTCCCAATATGCGCCATTTCTCCCAATCCTCAACCTTCCGCATCCAGTCTGTCCTAGTCACCTTTATCAGGTCGTCAGTCTATCTCATTAAGGGGTGTTCTGCCTTCCGTTTGCTGTTTGGGACTAGAATAGAATATTTTGGAATTGCATGTATGTAATGTAGGCTACTTATCCCTGAAATAGGTGTAGTTGCATGAACGGGTGAACGGGTAAATCATTCCTATGGCGCATCATGAAGACCTGTAGCTCCCTGTTAGCTCACCTGTTTCCTTCTTTCTACAGTCCTTTAAGCGGAGCGAGAAAAGGCAGTCAAGCTGAGTGCCATTGTTAACATGGTGATCCTCTTTCCGAGATTTTGCCTTTAGCTTACCATCAGGCGAGGTGAAGTCTAATTAACGTGTCCTTAAGAAAACGGGATCAAAACTCAGGAACCTCTAGCAACAAAGTTAATTGTACTCCTATTAGGTTGATCGAAAAAATATGGGATGGCGTCGATTTTGTTTTGCTGTTTTCCCGCACTTAGAAAATCAGGTCACGTAAACATTTGCGTTGCCTTTCTTCAGAACTGCAATCTAAGCAAAATCTTGCTTCGTTAGTTTAGTGATTTAATATTTCATTATAGTTTGACTGCTAAGTCAAGGCGAATCCTCCCACTTAGAGAAAATACGTATATTTGCATTTGTCGCCTGGATGTTTATTTTTAAAATTACTTATTGTTTACACGTAATAAATGGTATCTTATTATATTTATCTGTATTTTAGAACCCGTATGACAAGGGCTGCTTAGTTTAGATCTAGATGGCGCTATATGAATATATTCTAGAATCACCATCACAAAGTTTCTCCTCTTTGAATATAGCGGGACATCACAGCTTTTTTTTTTGTTAATTTCGTTCACAAGAAAAAGAAAGGTAAGTTTTCTCATCTCTCAATTGTCGCTGCATAGCAGTATATTATACTTGGCTTTCATCGGTTGCGTTAAGTTGCACGTGCCTTGCCTGTAACAGGCGCGTTTAACTAATACTTTACCGTTTTTCTAGAGTACGTGCATCATCGCTATTATGGCTTCATCCACTCAATTCGAGGAACCGTAGAAATCAATCCTCGCATTTCGAAATTATTATTCACTTACTCCAATTGTGGGGCTAATCTAGCAAGTTCAACACCACAATTGGAGTAATATAATTTTAATCGAAAAATGTTAACATCTTAGGTGGGTTTGAACCTGTAATAGAAAAAGTTAATAATTACTTCAAAATTTCATTCATATCTATTGCTATTTACCAACCACATAAATTTAGGCCATCTACTATTTTCGTCAACTAGTGGAAAAAAGAAGAAAGTGTTGCATGATTTAATACTATTCCCTACAAATTAATAAGTTTAGGTCCCACGTTGGGCGCCAATAATTCCTAACAGTAGTGGCGGAAGAAGATTCATTATTGATATACTGTAATATAGTAAGTTTCTTCTATAAAAGTTACTTTACTTCTTTCTAAATACACCAAAACCAATTCACGATAAGTAAATAGCCTTTCTCTCAGAAACTCAGGTATTCGGATCGATTAGAAACAATACAATTTGAAACTTTTGCAATCGTTACTTTTAAACTTGGTTTATTGGAATTTAGAATGTGCACAAGTATTTTCCATTCAGGAATTTAGAATTCATATAACTCGCAAAACTATAAAGAAAAGAAATAAGTTAGTAAATATTTATACCGCTTTTATAGAGAATTGGATTAGAGAATCAAAGATGGCGCTAAAAATGCAATTATTTTTCTATTTTATATTTAGTCCGTCAATTGACTGCAATTTTAAGTAATTATAACAATTATTTTCGTTCTCATAACAGAGGAAAGTATTATAGAACCTAATCATCTCACCCTCACCAAACGCATCATAACCAATAAATATCTTAATAAATAATACTACCCTCACTTCCCCTTCACTAAATGCTTCAGTTATTAATATGCGTCACAAAAATAATTTGGTGGGGAGGTAAAGGAAAGATATCGTTACAAATATTATGGTGGACATAATGAATCATTATACGATGAAGAATAGATATCTTTAGCGACATTTCGACCAAAGATACTTGTCACAAGGCATTATTAATTATCTTTTTATGTACAAAATATTATAAGACTTTCTCGATGTATATTATTGCTGAATTTGTTTTTCACTATGATAAGACAGGTAATTCAATGATAATCCTACTTAGGGCCGGTTCGACCAAACGCGAGTAAAGTTTATTCTTAGAATAAACAGCTAATATGTGAGTGATATTGCCAGTTTATTCTAGGAATTAACTTTACTCGCATTTGATCAAATATGACATAAAATAGTATAAGAAATCTACAGAATAAGAATCTGGAGCTGTTTAGAATGCATAGTCTTATGTATGATAAGTGACAAAATTGTTTTGTTGGTATATCTGTTTAACAAGTTTATCTCTATTTATCGTTGCAATACTTGCAATCGAATGTTTAGGTTGATTGTCAAAAATAAATAAAATATCAAAAGAAGTTTTCTGTCTAGACATTGTATTAATGAACCAAAAGAAATATTCTCAAAACACTCGTATTATATTAGGTTGTTCATTTTGTTTTGTTGATTTTTTTCTATAGCTTTATATTTTATCTGTAGCGCCTAGTCTATATTGTCTTCTGTATATTCAAAAAGTTTGGTTACTATATTCAGCGCTGTAACGTTACATTTTTCCGATGCACCAGTATCATTGATCTTGCTCTGTTGAAACTACTAACGATTCCCTAACGACTAAGCCTTAGGCCAGTTTATTCTATCGCCAACTTTTCACGTGAAAATAATTTTGAAGTCTCTATTTTAGGTAGGTTTTCTAATTGTAAAGCTCGATTTACACCAGAAGTGATAGCAGTTTCTAGCTGTGACACACGAGTCACAAATTGGAATGGGCAGTTTTCGTGCTGTGAAAAATGTGCCTTCTATTCGAACACCCTATAGTCTCCACTACCTTCCACGGCATGACTGAAGTACTAAGGTTAGATAACATAGTAAATAAAAATGGCTGGATGGATGGATATCTAATCTAATCTAGTTGGCGCAAATAGAGGCTTGTTTCACAACCTGTCTCACAATCTAACAAGCACATGCTTACAAATATGCAAACTTTGCACCGAAACGAGCAAAAACGGATACCAAAAGAAAAAATACAAAAAGTTTAGAAAATCACCTGAAAATATTATTCAGTAAAAGCTTCGTAACCAACAAACATGTTGATAGCCTTCGGGACATACGAAAACAGAAGAGTAAAATTCTCTCAGCTATTAAGCGTTAAGCTATCCACTTATACGTGTTTAAAACCTGGCTTTTACAACCCACGGAGGCTTTCAGCGCTAATTGTATACCTTTTTCTGCGGCCATGTTTATATTCTCCTTAATAGTTATTGTGTAAAAGCATTATTATAAAAGTATGGTTTCTTGAAACAAAACTTATTTTAACGAAAGATATCGAAGTTTCGTGAATAATGGAAAATCTAGCTATCTGGTAAAAGTAACCAATTTTTTTTTGTTTTTGGTGCCCTACTAAGATTTTCAAAATAAAATTATCATCATTAGATATGTGTTTGTTATGGTCGCATTCGAGGCACTCACCTTGGATTTTCCAGTTTAACTACGAAACGACTGAACTTCGATATTTTCCGTGAAGCAAACTTCACAACACATTGGCGATATCGAAGTTCCGTAGTTAGATCAGTATTTCTCGTTTGACTTTTTAGACCTTTTTTTTTTTTTTTTTTTTTTTTTTTTTTTACGTGGTGGAATGCTTTTAAGCACTTCGCTCACCCCCCACGGGGGCAGGGAGTGGGCTTCGTGTGGGACTCCTAGCCTCGAAGGAGGCCAGACTACCCACTAAACCACCACGGTGTCCGTCGTCACCACATATCGACGATGGCGGGAACAACATCTTCCGCCATCGTCGTGTGGGTCGCCCGCCGCTGATCCACGGCAGGCCCATCTCTGGTGCGGCAGAAGAGGAGTCCTTCTGCCACTCGCCTAGGCAAGGCACACGCGACACGACGTGCGCCTTCAACCTCGAGGCCTATGTAAGGGCAGCAGACGCCCCCGCGTCTACTGCCCGGCCCGGTTAGGGGGGGAGGAGTTGGTGGTACCGCCTCCTCCGAGCCCCGGTTCTCTTGCGGCGCTGTGGGAGGGAAAGGGGGTCACATTCCCTCTCCCTCTCCGCCGCCTCCTTCTGCGAGATAACCGTCTCGCAGAAGGTCTGAACCGCTGCCCACGCCTCATCGCCGCCGTCGACCATAGACAGAACTACGGCCGGCAGCGAGAGGTCCGTCCCCACTTCGGCGATGAGAGCACGGCGCTCCCCAGCCCATGCGGGGCACTCCTCTAGGGTGTGCTGCGCCGTGTCATCATCGCCGCCACAGTGGTGGCACCCACTGGTCGGCTCTCGTCCCACCCGGCACAGGTAGCTTCCGAAGCATCCATGCCCCGAAAGGACCTGCGCCATGCGGAACGTTACCGACCCCCGCGATCTGTCCATCCAGTCTCTGAGGACAGGACGGATCGCCTCGACGGTCCTTCTGCCAGCCGTGGGATTGGCCAGCCGCCGCTCCCACTCCAGGAGCATGGACCGTCTCACCAGGAGCCTCCGCTCTCCCACCTCCGAAGGTGCCGGGAACTCGCCCCGGCTCCGGGCCTCCTCGCGCCAATGATACACTAGCGCGAGGACTCCGGCCTCCAGCTCCCACGGAGGAGAGCCCGCCATTGCGCTGACTTTTTAGACCTTCAACTACCCGTAACGATTGCCATAGATGTTCGTATGGTAACCAATATCGACGGCTAAACGTGCTCTCCGGGCGGTTTCCAGGCAATTTTCAAAATCAAATATTCTGGTTTAAATATTTTCAACATTGTTGCTTCTGTTGTTTAATAAAATTATACATGCACAGTGAGTGTTACGGCATAGATCCGATTAGTATCGATTGAATGAATAGGTTTGAAGTGAAGTACATTTTTACAGTGCAATGGCTGTGAATTATTTTTTTTTTTTTTTTTTTTTTATATAGGACACGTCAATTTGACTTCACCTCGCCTGATGTTAAGCTAAAGGCAAAGTCTCGGAAAGAGGGTCACCATCGTAAACATTTACCATGTTAACAGTGGTGGCACTCAGCTTGACGGCCTCATTAGATGCCTTTTCACGCCCCGCTTAAAGGACCCGGGACTGTAGGAAGAAGGAAACACGTGAGCTGGCAGGGAATTCCAGGTCTTAGTGGTGCGGCATAGGAATGAATCACTGAAACGCTTGGTTCTAGCAGGTATACTCTGCACCGTAAATGGATGACATCTTAGCCCTGCACGTGTCGTCCTGTGAAGGAAAGGGGAGGGTGGGACTAATTGGAAGAGCTCGTCAGAACATTCACCATGGTAGAGACGGTGGAAAACTGCCAAAGACGCAACATCTCTACGCATCTGCAAAGGCTCGAGGGTGTTCGTGACCTCAGGATCCCCAATAATGCGGACCGCACGTCGCTGCAACCTGTCGAGAGCATCTAATAAGTACTTTGCGGAGCCGTCCCAGAGATGTGAGCAGTATTCCACGCAGGAACGAATTTGGGTCTTGTATAGAAGACACCGCTGCTCCGGCGTGAAAAAACGTCTCACTCTGTTCAGGACTCCGAGTTTACGCGCGGCTGATTTGATGATACTCTCGATATAGTTTTTGTTATTCAGTTTGCAGCGAACATCCATACCGAGGATAGTGAGGTGATCCTGCAATGGCAGTGGTGTGCTCTGAAGAGTGGGAAGGGGAAGGAAAGGAGATACCTTAGCTGTAAACGCACATGCCTGGGTCTTCTTGGCATTGAACTCGACCAGGTTCCTAGCGCCCCATTGAGAAATGTGGTCCAGGATCCGGTCCAGCTCTGTGACAAGAAGCTGCCTTTTTTCCGCGATATCAGACTGCTTGGCCGCAGGATGTGCGTGATAACTCCCGTGTAAGGTGCTGTCGTCTGCATAGCAGTGAATGTTTCCGTTACAGAGCATGTCATTGATATGCAGAAGAAAGAGAGTGGGAGATAAAACGGAACCCTGCGGCACGCCAGCATTTACCTGCAAGAACTCCGAAGCTCGTCCATCACAAAGGACGCGAATACGGCATAATTAATTATATTATCGATTTGGGGAATGTTTCTCATGCGGTTCTCAGCGAAGTGGGAGTCGAAAGTTACCTCGTTACCTCGCAGAATGTCATTCAGATATAAATTTATTCTTGAACCGACTTAGAGCTCATCAACAAGTTTATGTTAAGTAGGTTAGTTTTGCCTTAGACAACTTTCCAAATTAGTATGTACAGAGACAACATTTACTGTTTGCTACTATTAATTATTTATTTACTGACCCCTGCTATATACCGTAAATCGGCATAATCGGCCAAGGCTCTTTCGTAGATTACTCGGAGCAAATATTTCTGTCTGTTTGCTCCGAGATTTTATATTTAGAAAAAGTTAAAAATATATCTTTTGTTTCATGTGCCGTGTATATAATTGTCGACAGAACATATCATTCTCCATTTCAGACATTTCTGCCAGATATTTTTTCCTCAGTCACTCCCTTCTTTGCCATATTATCCTCTTTTACGCAATTCATCCATCTTTTCTTGGACTCCTACAGCCCTGTACATTCATACATTGGATCTTCCTTGTAATATTATTTTCATCTCCCAAAACCCAAACACCAATATTAAAAATGATAAATGTATATGAGCTTAGCTAAAACCCTTGAGGTTGTAGATATATTTCTATCCATCAATATAATCATTATGTCTCATATTACCTGTTTCAGATATATGGTCTCCGCAATTTCGTTAATGAGTATATCCGAAAATGAAGATGTTGTTATAGAATTGGTGTTATATAAGTTGTGACTAGCATTTTGTTATTGAATGTAAAGAAAAAAAAAAGAGATAAGAGAAAATTCTATAGGTAAGACATGTCATTATTGACTTATAAATCATGAATACTATTTTTCATAGAGTTGTGACGGTTGTGTAGCTGGATGGATGATCTTTCTGTATTTTCTATTTGTTTCGGTATTCTTTATGGTTCCACACGCAAAGGGTAAAAACGGAACCCTATTCAAGTTGACGACAAGAAACAAAAACTGTCCGTCTGTCTGTTACCAAACTGCATCTCAGGAACCATGATAGCTAAATGTTTGAAATTTTTACAAATGATGATGTATTTTTGTTGTCGCTCAGACAACAAATACTAAAACCGAATAACACAGCTTATATACCCTTAGTGTGCCAAAGCAAGTTAGATTGGCACACCAAGTGCAAGTATTTTAAAAGTCGGTTCTTCCTTACATAGGGTTCGTCACATCACCTGATAGTAAACTAAAGGGTAAGTCTCAAACATGAGAGTTACCGAGATATAAATAAGGCTATAATAATGGCCCTCAGTTGGACGACCCCATCATATTCTATTTCACGTCCTACATAAAAGACCCGGGTAAGCAATTCCCCGGACATCAAATGCAAATTTCGAATTTCACTTGATAGAAGAAATTTAAATGGCGTCTAACCTAAAACAATATAGATACCGCACTGTAAACCGTTAAGCTGCGACCATCAATTACGTAAGTACAGTATTATGAAAAGGCGAGCGATGCCAAAACCACTGGCGATTTGTAGCCGCACATGGTCACATTTATGGCAGACATCAAATATGGCGCACAAACAAACGCTAGAGTGCTTTGCAATTTATTTGGCTTGCATATTTTATATATATCAGCATCAGATCGATTTGGCTAGCAAAGCATAGTACTCAATATGAACTTAATACCGTTTGAGTACTTTGCATCTGTACATGCATGGTGGTGCTGATTAAGATAATTTTGAGTATTTGCTAATCAAAATCGTTCTAATACTGACTCTTGTATCAATTTGCAGCTGGAGCCTGCAGCTACACCCGTTTAGAGTTCTAACCCGGTTGCTACCAATAGGTCCTATTCTATGGATAAACAGTATCACATCGTCGTTATCAAACCAAAACATTTGGCAATCGCGACTGAATTTTGACAATAGCGACTGGATTTTGACAATTGTGACTGGTAAATGAACCAATCTATCGTATGAAAGAACTGCTATGTACATTTATCTCCACAAATGAATTAAAACTATAATCTCCCCCCTCCCCTCCCTCTCCCTCACCTATTTGGTGAGGGAGAGGGAGGGGAGGGGGGAGTCTACATGACTAAATCCTACGTCTTTCTGCTGCTGAATGTTTTATACATAATAGTGGAATAAAAAAATGACTTAATGAAAAAAATGATGTTTTCTCAGCCAGTAATATTAGCATCTTACTAGATGGGAATGAATCACAAAGGTTGGTTACTATCATATTAATATTCAAATACACAAACTTCGTAGGTACCTAGATATTACGTTTTCAAAGTTCATATTGAGAGAAATACAAGCTGGCAAAACAAAATTCTGTGTTTGAGTAGCGTGTCCGTTGTAAACCTTCTGTTACAGCAATTTTGGACCTTTCAACGTTATAAAGAGCGACGAAAGGGTTTCGGTACGAGACGTGTAAGTAATAATTAAATACGGTAGACCACAAACCGGAGAACTAATTTTATTTCAGTCAAAAACCCTTGAGATTTTTAATTATAAAATAAATAAATAAATATTCTACAACATTCTACACAACGCTATCTAGACCCATGGTGAGCTTTGTAGAATCCGAATGAACATAATTAGATATTTTTTTTTTAATAAATATACACATAAACTCACGCCTGTATTCCCCGAAGGGGTAGGCAGAGGTGCTAGCACACACATTTCGCCAGTTCATGTTTAGGTCCCAATGTAATAAGTGGCGAGCTTATTGCCATTAACCGGGCACTTATTAATAAATACATACATAATATTATACATAGAAACACCAAGACCAATGCAAATATCCATATTCATGCATACAAATATTTGCACTGAGGTTTTTTTTTTTTTATACAGGACACGTCAATTTGACTTCACCTCGCCTGATGTTAAGCTAAAGGCAAAGTCTCGGAAAGAGGGTCACCATCGTAAACATTCACCATACCATACCATAAACGAACCTGCGTCTCCTGCGTGGCAATCGTGTCACTACCGCCACGCCACGGAGGCAGTTATTGTGTCATATTGAATATCCATTTATGGGCTTTTGCTTGTCCTCTACATTTTTCTTTCTTGTAGCGTTAATCTCAGTAGCATCTGAAGTTTTTACCTCGGATTTTAGGATACGCTTTTACCAGTCTAACTGCGGAGTTGGCTGCGGGTGAAGTGACTGCATCTAACCTCCTTGTTATTTTTTTGCTTAATGTAAATTCTTCCATTTTCTTATCGAATGTGGTTGTCGCTTGAGACCCCTGGTGCATAATTTGGTTTGTTAGGCCTTATTTGGCTGCTAATCCCTCAATTTAAACATTTCAGGGTGTGGGCCTCCCCCTCCCGAGGAGGGCTAGACCGTAAGGGATGGCCCTGGGTCTGCCGGGGTGCGAGGGATATGTCGATGACAACCTCACCTCCGGCCTAGCACCACGACCCACAGTCGGCGTGCGGTTTTAGTCGGTTCGAGTCCGACATAACCTCCCCTCCCGGCTCCGGCAGGGGGGTATCCGAGGGGATTTCCGCACGAAAAAAAAAAAGGGGCGTGGGCCCGACGTCAGATGGTGGTCTAAGTGGGACCCTTATAACCATTATGCATACCACACTACACACAAAATATTGACTATGGTAACGTTGGGTTTTCCATTTTCAAATAGACTGATAAAAAATGTTCCAAATCTGTAATCCACCTATGTATAAAACTGATGCAAAAAATTCCCTCGGTATATTTTTTACAGTTTTTATCACATTCATTGCTTTCATTGTGGAGAGTGCACGCAGACCATTAGTTGATGCTTTAGCGCCGGATTATTTTTAATCTGTAACTGAAAAAATATTCAACAATTTCTAGTTATTTTTTGCCCTTCGTGTTTCATTCTGTAGGTTTATTTTTAAATAGTTAAATTGCACTAAACTAGTCTTTCGAATGTTTGTGACTAATGACTTCTATGGAACTGATTATAAAGCTTATTTCTGCGGTTTTATTGATTGAAGAAAAGGTAGAATAAGAGTCCAGCATATAATATATGTTTCCTTTTACAGTCCCGGGTCATGGACATGGAAAAGCATCTGAGCTGAGAGCCCCCATAGTAGCAATGTTGGTTTTTGTAACAGTGCCAGCCCTCTTTCCTGAGATTTTGCCTCCAGTTTAATATCAGGCGCGATGTAGTAATATTGATTGTGTAAAAAAATCCACAGAACCGAGTCATCCCACTATGCTGAGTGACCAAACAACTGCCAACTGACCTCCACAAATTATTGATATCGAGGTGTTGCGGTTAGACCAGCTGTCGGACTTTTTAGTGCTCCAACGACCGTCGGCTTAGCATGGTCTCCGAGGCTTTAACTGCGTTCTACTCACTTAGTACTAATTTTAAGATGAATGAAAATTAATAACAAACTCATTAATTAAATTGGAATTACTATAAATACAATAAAACGTTTACTGTCCCTAATTGGTCAACAAGGTGCTCGAGACAAAAATGTTAAAGCATTTTGATTCGGATTTACTTTTTATGTGTTAATAGGTGGAGGGCAAACCCTCTCCCATCCGCGGTCAACGTGGCAGCGTAAAGCGCAAATAACTCCTGTCCTAATATATAAATAAGAAAGTTTGTGAAGATGTTTCTTATTAAATCACACTCTAACAGCTATAGAGTAAACAGCTATAAATTATAGTGTAGGTACAATAACACTCATGGGTTTTGCAAACAGGATCAAAGCACCATGCGCGCGAAGCCGGCAAACATACAAAGATTTCCCACATACCCAGTAGTACGATAAAAACGCATTGTAATCGGTATTGAACTAACATTCAACTTCGAAGGATAAAGAAAAGTAGTTCTAATGCAGTATACAAGATTTGTCCTTCACAAACAAACATGCAAACCTTGCAAGTAAATAAAATCTTATAAGAATGACTAGCTGTTGACATCGACTCCGCCTCCCCGACCCTATAAACTTATTCTGGAGATATGAGGAAGTAATCTATCCATGTGCCAAATTTCATTCATTTCATTCGTTCAGCAGGCCCATGCTGAACAAACTTTCAAACGATTGAAACGAATTCAATAGCTGAATTGGCGATAAGATTATAATTTCGCATGCTTTAAATTTGGTGACGTCACATTGTCGAGCACAAGTTGATTTTATATGTGTAACACCCCTCGTATTGCATACATCCATAAGACACGGTAAATCAGGTGAGTAGTGTGCTTGTCTGTCACTAAAGGAGTATAAAATCATCTGTACGGGTAATTTGTTACTCATACGATGGATCAAATTGATATATTATTATATAACAAAGGGTCTAAACTTATGAATGATAAGAGAACTTACGGAATGCATGAACTGAACTGAACTGAAATTCATTGCAAAATAATCATAATTTTGAAGTTAATAAAAATGATGATGCGTGCATTTGATTTAGCTATTATCTCGAACGTAGCTCTTACATTAACTATACACATATTCATTGTCTGTCTGCTATGCTTTCACACCTATACCACTGAACAAATTTTGATGAAATTTTGTATTGATAAAGACTAGAAGTTGAGCAAGGACATAGGCTATCTTTGGTCGTGAGAACAGATATTTACGCGGACAAAGTCGCGAGCAACAGCTAGTAAGATATACAACCGTTAGATGGTCTATTTCACAATACACGAACAATTATCCGCCTATTTCACGAGGTGTGAGCCCGGAAAACGCATCGCATGCATATGCAAACGTTATGTTAATGCGGGAACGTGCCGCGATAAACAACAGTGATTCCAGACAGCTTTGTTTTACAGCTCTGAATGTTAAATGTTCTACATTTTTTGAATTGTTCACCGAGTGACGTCATAGTTTGTAAATCCATCAATTCATATACCCACATCTGTAAATCCCCGAAGAGGTAGGCAGAGGTGAATTAGCACCCACGTTTTGCCAATAATGATTTTCGGTACCACGACGTAATAAGGGGGAGCCTATTGCCGTCTACTGGGCTCTTTGTCATGGGCTAAATGTTTAAGGCCAGGTAATCCAGCAGAGGCCGCATTTTGAGTTTTTTAAAAGCATTTGAATCATAGGAAAAAGCATTTTAAATTTCGAAAAAAAAAGATATATATTAGTTAAGGATCCAGTCTAGTCAAATTCGCATTCAGTTACCAGATCTGATGAACTTCACTCGATAGAAAAAAATCCCAAAGTTACCCCTTTTGGTTTTTTTTTTTAATATTATGACTAAATTACTTATGCTTTCTATAAAATTTTTGTACTAAACTAACACTAACATATGTCTAGACATTTTCGCAGATTTTGACTATATTATGAAATAATTTTTAAAGTTATATTTAAATACCTACTAAATTCGCGAGTGCTCGCGCCGCTGAGGCCCGAAAAGTTGCGCCAGTCGCGCGCTGGCGTTTACCGAAGTAGGACCTGTGTCAGTTTTTGCGCGACAGTTTCGTGCACCAATCAATCGGTTTTACGTATTTATAATAAATTGTTGCAAGTCATTCAATATGGGCAATAAACAACGCAAGCGAAAGAAGTCGTGCAAAGCCATAAACTAAATTTCTAACTCCGATTGGTAATTTAAAAAATTATATACCTAAATATTACGCTCATAGCGCCATAGTATAAGAATATCAGTATTACTACTGAAGATGCTACTTACGATTTTCTATAATTCATATTTTATCTATATCAGTACAGGGGTACCTAGTACCTACAATATTCGTACATTGTATATAATTTGTGTGTGTGTAAATAAATATAAATTTAGTTTTAGTTTAGGATAGAATAATTTTAATATTTAGGTAGGTTAGTTTAATTATTGGCCTTTTTTTATCGTGCGCAAAATCCCCGCGGGTACCACCCCCACGGAGCCGGTGGAGGCGGTTATGTCGGACTCAAACCGACTAAAACGCACACCGTCTTGGGTCCTTGGTTGCCGGAGGTGAGATTGCCGAAAGCATATCTCTCGCACCCCAGCAGACCCAGGAGAATTACTGGCCTTGGGTCAGCCGGGGTGCGAGGGATATGTCGATGACAACCTCACCTCAGGCCTAGCACCACGACCCACAGTCGGCGTGCCCACAGTCGGACTCGAACCGACTAAAAAGTCGGTTCGAGTCCGACATAACCTCCCCTTCCGGCTCCGGCAGGGGGGTATCCGAGGGCATTCCCGCACGAAAAAAGTTGTTAATCTCGTTAACTTTAGGTATTTAACTGCCCTGTCGACGACGAACGGTGCGATGATATAAAGTAACCGTTAGCATCAATTCAAACAAATGTTTGTAAAATTACAAGCATTATTATTATCATAATGTAAGTTTTTTTCGCCCAAGCAACTAAACACATAGAACAAACAGTTCTCAAACTCATACAGTTTTTTTTTAATTTCGTATTTATTACTTACTTAATATAATCATATAACTAAATAAAGTTAAAAAAACTACATTTAATTTTCTAAGTCAAATCAAGTTTTCCTACTGCATATTTCTATACTGTGACGCTGGCGGGGTCATCGCCGAGTTCACCGTCACTGCGTTCGCGCGTAATATTTTACGAGCGGCCGGGATCGCTATAAATGCCTACTTTTGCAGGAATACAGGCCCTTAATGTCGAATGGAGAACAGTCCTTTACCGTATTCGCCTTTTACAACTCCCATCATGAAGGCAAATTTTGTAAATGTTTAAAATTTTCAAGTGATATTGTATACCGCAGGACCTTATGTGCGCCTCCGAGAACGCCATACAGGTGGTAGCACACTGGGAGAAGATTATTTGAGGGCCGAGGCGTCATCGCCACGATATAAGAAGAAGATATTGTAAATCTACATTTTGCAACATAATTCGATAAGTATGTCTGTATGAATGCTTTGGCAGAGTTTTAGTTTGTTCCAATCTAGGTAGATCAAACTTAGCTCTCTTTTTTGGCGTCAAAGCAGTCAGATAATTTTTGGTTACAAATAAAGCACTTAATACATAGAGGACAGTAGGGTTACATAACAATGAAGTATCGATATGCTTAGTAGATATTTTCAAATATAAACACTAAATATGTCTAAAGTTCTGATTTGTATCTTGAGTTTCTTTCTTCAATTGCTTTTCTGATATTTATGTGCATAAAATTAACATTTTATGTTCGTTTGTTGCATCTGTGCTTATTAATTTGATAGTGCCAGGTACACACTAGTCGAAAAAAGCAAACAAATGCATATGAGTGGATTCAGAGGTTACCTTAGAAATTTAGTTAACTTTCTAATTTCAGCTGAAGTAGGAACCTCAGAAACTCCATTTGATGAAATGAATTGGTATTTTTAGTAGGGCAAATATTATCAAAAAATAAGGTACACTTTGGTATATATTTATATCGATGGTTGAAAGGGTGCAAAAACATCTCGTCCATTCAAAGAAAAAAGATCCTTAACAACATCATAAACACCTTTACAGTACAAAGATTTTCCTGTGAACTGTCATTGACGGTTAGACCTTTTGATATTTTAACCGTCAATATTATTTAATGTACCCGCAGTATCTCTCTAGATCTGTGGTTCGTATTTTCAACAGAGTCGATTTAAAAAGAATTCATTTGTTTGGAACGTTCGGAATGCGTTTCATTTGTTTCTGTCGAATGTCGCCATAGCTTGGTTTTGTTACAGTCGTGGAACGAATAAATGAATATTTAAGTTCAACGAACTGTGAACACAATAACTGTGAAGTGTTTCACTTATAAATATTAGCATCTTACGGTTCAAGTTCAATTCGATCTAAAATTTCTGAGTACCAGCATTCAATATTCCATCAAGAACCAAGCGATTCGGTGCCTGTTTTCTTTGCACAGTTACTTGGTTTTATTTATAATCGTGTTTTCTTCTTCCGACAGTTCCCAGATATGAAAAGCATCAGTTCAGGCTGTCAAGCTTAGGGTCGTCTTACCGTTCAAGGGAATTCCTTGAAGACAATCATTACACAGAGAAACAGCGTAGATTATAATTTTTATCATAAACCACGCTCTTGGCTTCCACTACGATGGAGAACAGGTTTAACAATAGTCTGGTGGTTCCAAATTTGAATTTGATTGATTCCTTGCATTTTATATGCTGATTTCATTGCATTGCTTTTTTTTAATTTACGTGCAGAATATCCCCGCGTATACCCCCGCACCCTACCCCGCTCATGGAGGACGGAGGTCGTTCTGCGACCTCCGACGTCCGGTTCGCCTCCGCTCTGCGTGGGCTTCCCAGGCCCGGAGTCTAGTACGGACTCGACCGGCCGCCTCCTTCTCGAGTATTACTTGTTCGCAGAAGGAGGCGGCCGCACCCCAAGCGTTCGCGCATCGTACCATCGCTGTGAAGAGAGGAGGAGGTATTATGTCGAACTCGAACCGACTCAAACGTACGCCGTCTATGCACTTCATTGCATTGCTGGAGTATATACCCAGCCGACAGATAATGGATCAAAAGACCAGATTTTCTAATAAAAGTCTATTCAAAATTCAATATAAATTTAATCTCAAACTTCTGAACGTCTATACGATCACTGTAATAAAATTTCTTTCAAAATTAAACCTTGATCTAAAGTTACAAACGATCACGATGACAATTTCCTCAATGTGTTACAAGAATAGCGTTTTTGATATTTAATTTGATTTTGACAGATCGAAATTGATTTTTAAACATCTTACTAGGAATATTGGCCTCCAAGTCAAATCAATGACTAACGAACAAGCTCGTGTCTCAAAGAGGAATAGTACTTCAAATACTAAAAAAATAATAGGTAAGATAATAACCTTGAAGGAGTTACAAAGGCCAAAAGCAACTTCATATTGAACTGTGACACACAAAGTAGCAGCCTTTCATAACACAAATCTCTCACTTAGGGATCGTAGAAATAAATAACGACTCAAAATACCACATAATAGAGTACAATATGGCATGCATGTTGAAAATTAATAGCCGTCACGTACAATATGTTATATGCCACGACTGCTTCAGAATCGATCAATCGAGTCTTGGATAACAAAAGGTGTAAGCATATTGTGATTAGACCAGATTTTGAACTAAAATTATGTAAAACAAGCCGTACATATAATCAGCTTGCACGCAAAAGTCACTCTGCCGTAGAGAGTTTTTGGTTGTGGTTTAAGATCTTTTCTCTATGAAATATCGATGTCGCTTGTACCTTTTGAGTTTCCTCCGTCTATGTGATTATTAACTTCCACTTGAATGTCTTTATACTTGACAATATCAGAACTCTCATTGGACTGTGTATAAAACAGATCTATAAGTGTCACCTACTATTGGACAGCTATAGTTAAAGAGTTAACATTATTTGAATGATTTTTATTTGCATTTATTATGCTAACTTCAATCAATAATCAAGACAAAATCTTTCATTGGTTCCAACAGTTCTAAAGAAAGTTGATAGATGGCTCCACCGTCACCCTTAAAGATGAAGAGAAGGGAAATTTGAACTGATTCGGGTGTGGCTCAATAGCTCAGTTGGAAGAGCATTCCCCCTGTTAGGGAAAGGTCGTGGGTTAAGTCCCACTTGAGCGCTTTTTTCCCCGATTTATTTCGAACTAGCTGTGCCCGCGACTTCGTCCGCGTGGAATGTACTTAATAAAAAAAAAACAGTTTTTTTTTAGCCTAAGTTACTCCTTATTACATAAGCTATCTGCCAGTGAAAGTCCCGTCCAAATCGGTCCAGCCGTTCCAGAGATTAGCCAAAACAAACAGACAGACAGACAGACAGACAGACAGACAGACAAAAAATTTAAAAATATATATTTTGGTATGTGTACCGTATATACATTCATATGCATGTAGTAGAAAGCGGTTATTTTAATATTACAAACAGACACTCCAATTTTATTTATTTGTATGTATAGATTTGAAAGTGAGCATTATTATAAAAATATTTATTGGCTTTAGTTAAGAATTAAGTTTAGAGAATCACTCGATTGAATAATATAATGAATTCAATGCAACTGCATGGTTCATTCAGGAGTAAAAGTGAAAAAGACTCCTACTTGAGAAGAGTGGTTACACTTTCAACA
The DNA here is from genome assembly GCA_914829495.1 of Eilema sororculum. Lineage (NCBI taxonomy): Eukaryota > Metazoa > Arthropoda > Insecta > Lepidoptera > Erebidae > Eilema > Eilema sororculum. The sequence continues at coordinate 3,521,945 of OU618545.1, read as the reverse complement.
TTCATGTAACTACACAGAATTAGCCTATCGCATCCCACTGCTGGACATGGCCTTTCCTAGCGTTTCAACAAAGAGAAGCTTTTGCCTACTGTTTCCACGCTGTACTTTGCACACATTTTTCCGTCTTTCTACAAGTCCGTGTTCTTTAAGAACCGTGTGAAAAGGGCATCTAATGAGGCCGTTAATCTAAGAACCACCATAGTCGCATTATTTCTGCCATGGTCATTGCTGAGAATTCACTTCAACTAAATACAACGCGATGTGACTTCATACTAACACGTTCTTCATTTAAAAATAAACAATAATGTTTATACGTTAGCTATTGTAGTAAGCACCCATAGTAGGGTACGTCCAAGTACCAATTGTTGCTTCTAGTCCTCTAAGATCAGTCTCAGAGGACAGTTAACAGACAATTTGTATTGTGAAGCAATAATCTAGCTTCGAAACAACATCGTTTATGTTCAAACAGAGTAGAAGTGAAATGTCTTGGAATGCTGTAATTGCAGTTTTTGCAACACAACGTATGAGGAGGATAAGTAGATATAGAAAAATGAAAGAAAAAAGTAACCCGTTTAGCAGAATCTAGACGTGTATCAGCTCACATTCTATTAGCAATTGGGTATTATTATCCTGTAGTTAAAATAAATATTCTAATCGAGCCTATTAAATTAAGAATGATAAAATAGCGGTAAAAATTGCGTCGGTTCTCATTTTATAGTTTTATTTATTTTTAATCATCCACTCAACCTATAATAGTAACTCATTTGACTATTGAATTTGATGACGTCACTAAATCTTTTTTCGTACAAATTACCTTATAACTTATCGTTTTGACCTTTAGTAAAAAGTAACTAATTTGACTAATCAGTAGAATACCCAATAAGGTTCAGTAATGTCGGTATAGTATTCACAGGATTCACATAAATCATTAACACGTTGACTGTCATGAGCATCATCGGTGGGATTTTGTGATATTCTGTGTGGTCATTGGTGGAGCGCTTATGTACTTTCTTAATTATTTCCCACATAATTTGATTGTATTTCAATTTTTGTAATTTAAAAGAACCGCTTCTGTGAGGGAATAATGTTTGAATATTGGCGCTCATTTGTTGACCACTTAGTGTTGAAGAAGGCCAATGAATGGCGCTGCGCACGGATTTTTCGAACTATATTTTGAGAATGAAGTTTCTACGAGCGAGACTCTCAAGCACCACGGCGGATCATCTACCCGCTCGCATTTTTTAGTCAGTCACTAAAACGCCCCAGCGCCGAAAGGTGTCTTTGACTCCGCTAACCCGCACCAAACGGAAGTTTGAATAATTCAACTCCTCGTTTCTTTCTGTGTAATTCTATAAGTTCCTTTGGCCACATTCTCAAGTCGGTGTAAGTGAAGTGTATCGGAAGAAAACGACAAATTCAAGAAAATAACCGACCGGTCGAAATATACCTACCTGCCAGCACGTGCCAGGAACCACGCCTGTCTGCAGCTGAATCCTCACGAGGTGGAACACAGGTCAGTGCCGATTCTCTTACGTTTTCATTCATAGAAGCGGTCACATGTGCATTTTCTTTTCATTACTACCTAACTGCTGGTCATAGGTTTCTTAAACGCTTTGTGTGCAAACACACCAATTGGCAGGACTATTTACACGTCCCACCATAATTTATGGTCCTTCGAGCCGGATAGGCCAGTAAATAACATATTCACGTAATTATTGGTGAATAATATTTCTTTCCTATTCATTTAATTAAAAGATTCACGTAATTTTGGTGAATTCTTTCCGCCATCTTAGTTTCATTACTTTCTTTCGCTAACAGATTTACGTAAATTATTTGGTAAATTCTGCATTTAAAACGCTAAATCTACGTAATAATTGGTAGATATTTATAATAGTTGGTGATTTACGTATTAATTGGTAAATAATCATCATTCTATTCGCATACGCGTAACTTTGTAGGTAAGTACCTATCTAGTTACGTAGTTACTTACATTCCCGCTCTGCTGTGCTACTTGCGCTATTATATAATAAGCCGTAGTACAATTTTCAATAAGAATGTAGGTATATCTAAACTGTTTGTGTTGAATTACTATTATATTATAGTAGGTACCTTACAGATAATCTTCTTGTTATATTTCAATAGGTAGGTCCTACCTATCGTTAATTTGCAAACATGTCGTCAGATCTCGAGACGAAGCTTATTCTGTTGAATCAAAAAAAGGAATTATTGTTTGCACGCATTAATCGTTGGTATAAATCGTCGAAATCAGTTGTGTGTTTTGACATAACGACGCGAGCCAATGAAGATTTTCTGGCTGAGACCGAGACCATCGATGACGTTCGCGATAAATTCGAGTCGATTGTGGATCAAATGAATAGCTTAAATTTATCATTAGAACCCACTGTGGAGCCCGACTATTCTTGCCTTGACTCATTCGATGAATTGTATTCGAGAATAAAACGCATTAGAAATAAATTATCTACGCTCAAGGTCAAGGAGGTCGCATCACACGGGCCGAGTAATTCAAGCGCGTCTGTAGTGAAATTGGAAATGCTTGTTATTCCGAGTTTTGACGGACGCCCTGAAAACTGGAATACATTTTATCAGTCCTTTAAGGCCAATATTCATTCGAACACACAATTGTCTGATTCGCAACGTGTGCAATACCTATTCTCAAAATTAACCAAAGACGCATTAAAGTTCACTGCCGGTATTGTTCCGTCAAGTGAGACCTACAGTATAGTGTGGGACGCCTTGGTCAAGAAATACCAAGATAAACGCTCATTAGGTTCATATTATCTTAATAATATATTAGACTTAAAGAATTGTTCACCTAGTGTGAACTCACTTGATTCATTTATAGGTATATATTCCTCATCTATCGCCGCGCTTAAAGAGTTAGGTATAAATGATTTAACGGACTTCGTGTTTCTACAATGTGCCTTGAGGAAAATGGACACGCTAACCATCCAAGCCTTCGAACTTTCTGTTCGAGGTGTCGATATCCCTACGACGCAACAGCTGATCGACTTTGTACAAGATTATGCTAAGATGATTGAACGGTCAAACCCGCGGTCTTCGTCATATGCGAAGTCGTCCACTGCTGGGACACCACAGTCTAATGATAGGCGTGTACAGCGTAATTCTAAGTCGTTTGTTGTCAGTGAGCCGATTAATAATAAGTCGAATGCGCCCGCCGCAGGTAACGCGCCCTGTTGTTTATGTGGCGGCAGTGACCACCGACACCTGTATGACTGCGCTCAGTTTAAAAATATGCAAAATGCAAAGGCTAGATATGAGTTTATTAAATCTAAGCGTGGTTGCGTGAATTGTCTAAGCACATTACATAATCTCCCGCAATGTAAAAGTACGTCAGTTTGTTTCTGTCAGAAAAAACATCATAAATTATTGCATTTTGAGAATAATATTAATAATTCGCACTCGCATGCGACGACTGTTGCCGCATCCCCGCCGCCCCAGTGCGACCTTGACGGTCCCACTCCTGAGTCATCGCTCGCTTCAAGCACTGTGCATTCGTATGCCTCTAGCCATAAGGGTGATATTCTCTTGGCAACCGCTCAGGTGTATGCTCGCCCTAAAGGTAGCACTGGAATTAAATCTGTAGTCAGATGTCTAATTGATAATGGCTCACAGAATAACTTAATAACATTGTCCTGTTGTCGTTTATTAGATTTACCAATAATACCAATGAGTAATTCTGTTGTCAAAGGTGTTGGCTCCATTTCGCACACGATAATAGGCTATGTGTATTTGGACATTGAATCTCGTATTTATGCAGATCATAAGTATACTATACATGCGTTAGTTATGAATAGCCTTACGGATCAATTGCCCTCGCAATTAATTAAGTGTGATAGCGAGTTAAATCTTCGCGATTTACCGCTTGCTGACTTAAGCTGGAACATTCCAGGAAACATTGATATAATATTAGGTGCACAGCTCTTCCCGTATATCTACTTAAGAAATAGAGTCGAGTGTGGTCCCAGTGCCCCTTGTGTACTATCAACCGCGTTTGGGTATGTACTTATGGGTGATTACCCACGTAAAGTTGTTGTGCCTACAACCGCATCCTTTTCTGCGCTAGCACTAAATGATTTAGTGCAGAAATTTTGGGAACTTGAGGAGGTTCCTGTGAAGCGCCTATTGTCTCCGGAAGAGACCGAGTGCGAGAATATTTTCACATCTACTGTGACTCGCGATGACGTAGGTCGTTATACGGTTGCGCTGCCGTTCTGCAAGGATCCCTCTGAACTGGGGAACTCGCGCGGCGTCGCTCACCGCCGGTTTTTGTCGCTCGAGCGTAAACTTCGTCAATCACCAACCGTACGCGAAAATTACAATAAGGTTATTCGGGATTGTTTGGATAACGGTTGTCTTGGTCTCGTTGATGACTCTAATTTGTCTATGGATGGTTATTACATACCACATCGCGCAGTGGTTCGACATGACAAACCGATGCCGCGTATTGTGTTAGACGCGAGCGCTAAAACCCACACTTGTCTTTCGCTCAATGATATTTTACATATTGGTCCCAATGTACAGGCAGACCTGTTTTTATTATTATTAAATTTTAGGCTATGTCCTATCGCAATGAACGCTGACATAAATACTCACCGCAAATCGCTTGAGTTTGATGTTGGCAGTCATTTCGCAAAGGTTTTAGGTCTCTCGTGGGAGCCGTGTGGAGATAATTTTTATTTCACATCCACCTTGGTAGATGAGAAGTGCACTAAGAGAAATATACTCCCTATAGTTGCACGACTATTTGACGTGCTCGGGTTGGTGACACCTGTGATACTCTACGCCAAGTTGTTAATTAAGGAACTTTGGCTTAGTAAGAGTGATTGGGATGACCCTGCTCTAGAGCATATACGCTCACGCTTTTCCGCTTTCGTTCAAGAATTAAAATTGCTTGACACATTAAAAATTCCGCGATATATAGGTGTCGAAGTTGATTGCGAATTACGTCTTGTCGCATTTTGTGATGCCAGCCTGAATGGCATGGGATGTGTTATTTATGCACATTGTACCTACCCATCTGGCATTCAAACTCGCATTTTGTGTGCGAGATCAAAGGTCACTCCGACAAAGATTACTACGCTTGCTCGATTAGAGTTATGTGCTATCTTGCTTATGTCAAAGTTAATAAGAACTGTACGTGATTCGTATGCATTACGCATTCCCGTTACTGACATTTACGCCTTTTCTGATTCCACGATTGCCTTATCATGGGTTCACTCGTCACCACATCGGTGGTCGATTTTTGTTAGCAACCGGGTCGCTCAGTGTCAAGAAAACTTGAACGCTAAACATTTTTATCACGTCACCGGAGACATTAACCCGAGTGATTGTCTATCACGCGGTATGCTCCCCTCGCAACTTTTGGCTTATGATTTGTGGTGGAACGGTCCAGCATGGATCCGCGGCCCCCCTGATGAATGGCCTATTAAGTCATTCTCTCCCGCCAACTGTTCTGACTTACCTGAGCATAAGGCAAATGTGTTGAGTGTGACATCAAAACACACAGAGTCGCCATTGTTATGTACATTAGCACAACGTGTTTCTTCTTGGCAGAAACTACTACGTATCATTACATACGTTTTAAAATTCGCACGATTTAAATTTAAGATCGAACCTCATTCTGTATCAGGATTACATCCTGTCCTTCTCCCTAAACGCGATCACGTTGTTGATCTAATAATTCAGCATTTTCACGTTGTCAATTGTCATACTGGACCTGGACTCCTCATGTCTATCATAATATATAAAACGCGTACTGGTATTTACAAACGCGCTGTAACCAAATTGTATCCTATCCCAACGCAATAACTTATAACGCTAAATAGAATCTTAAACTTTAATTTTTAACTCAAACTTTAAACATACTTTAGATAGAATATTGTTAGTCTAAGTTGTTATTTTCGCTATGTGTATTATTATGTTATACAAATTCACTATGGGCTCTAATCAGCCAGTGTTCGCTTGTTTGTTTCGTAACGTCTTGCGACGTTCCAAAGCCGGGTGCATGGTGGAGCGCTTATGTACTGTCTTAATTATTTCCCACATAATTTGATTGTATTTCAATTTTTGTAATTTAAAAGAACCGCTTCTGTGAGGGAATAATGTTTGAATATTGGCGCTCATTTGTTGACCACTTAGTGTTGAAGAAGGCCAATGAATGGCGCTGCGCACGGATTTTTCGAACTATATTTTGAGAATGAAGTTTCTACGAGCGAGACTCTCAAGCACCACGGCGGATCATCTACCCGCTCGCATTTTTTAGTCAGTCACTAAAACGCCCCAGCGCCGAAAGGTGTCTTTGACTCCGCTAACCCGCACCAAACGGAAGTTTGAATAATTCAACTCCTCGTTTCTTTCTGTGTAATTCTATAAGTTCCTTTGGCCACATTCTCAAGTCGGTGTAAGTGAAGTGTATCGGAAGAAAACGACAAATTCAAGAAAATAACCGACCGGTCGAAATATACCTACCTGCCAGCACGTGCCAGGAACCACGCCTGTCTGCAGCTGAATCCTCACGAGGTGGAACACAGGTCAGTGCCGATTCTCTTACGTTTTCATTCATAGAAGCGGTCACATGTGCATTTTCTTTTCATTACTACCTAACTGCTGGTCATAGGTTTCTTAAACGCTTTGTGTGCAAACACACCAATTGGCAGGACTATTTACACGTCCCACCAGTCATGAGCATCGCGGGGATCTGAAGATCATCATATTTTATTTTATTTGGAATAACAATAGTCGTTTACAAAAGTTTATTATAAATTATCATTATCTTAGTGTGATTTTCAGTTGCATCTGAAACTGCATTACACTCTTACTACTCCTTTAGATTTAACTTATACGGTTTTGCCACAAGAGCGATATAATCTAACCTCCCAATCTCGAGAGAAACAGCTGCGCTAGAGTCAATAACCGTGTCCAATTATTTATCATCATCTACATGAAAAACTTTCTCAATAAGTTATCTAGGAGCTGTCATAAGACTAAAATTATAATATTTTAAAAACTAAAATAGACAATATTTTTGTTTTACTAAGGTCTAGGTGTGTACTTTTATAGTGTAGTTTAAACATAATATCGATGAATAGTATTTTTTCATTTTACTCAGCTTTAACTTTTCCACAACATTCTACACAACACTATCTAGACCTATGGTAAGCTTAATTAGCCTGTGTACATATTATACGTAAAAACACCCAGACCAATGCAAATAGCCATATTCATGCAAACAAATATTTGCACTGAGCGGGGACCGAACCAGCACCTCCTGCGTGGCAGTTGCGTGCACTACCGCCACACCACAGAGGGTGTCATTTCAGACGGTGAACAAGTGTATGATTACTCTGGTGGTAAATGGTTACCTGCACCTATTAACAGTTGCAACAACAAGAGTGTGCTTTACCAACTAAATCCAACCTATTTTTTTTAAAGAAATACGTAATATCCGAAATTACTAATATTCCCTACTTATAGCCTTTCCGGCTAAGCTGGCTGGTGTGAGGATTTCACGTCGGTAGTGTAATGACTCCTTAACCGCTAAGCTATTGACACTTGCAAATTGATCTTGTTGGGCACTATTACACTTTTTTGGAGGAGAGCATCCCTTCTTCCTTCTGTCTTTCTCCTTCCGAGTTTTAATGTTTCCAGTTTCCAGACCTAATTGGAAACCTTATTACATTAAATTACTACGAAATGAACCGAAAACCGATTTGTCCTTGCAATTTCTATCCAAAAATATAAGTAATTTTCAGCAAAGTATTCTTATAAAGCAACATCTGGTTCCAATTTGATTTCAAACTGAAGACCAACGATAAACGATCTCCAACGAATTTTAAAAACATTTTCTCAATATTTCAAGTAGGTTAGCTAAAATCAAGTCTTGGGAATAAATCCATCATCCCTATAATCGATTGTTCGCTCAACGATGAATAATCGAGAAGTATCGAGTCGATGTTTAATATCGATACCTGTTTACAACGTTGTTTGGCGTGGTTTTAAAAAATAAGCTCTTGAAAAATACGAACAATGAAATTTCTTTATTCAAGATATTTTTGTATAGGCATTGTGTGAATCAGAGTAACCATACAAAATACAGCCGTATTTTTACATTACAATGTAAGAAAAGTAACGAAGTGGTGATGTTTATTTTTAAACCACATTTATTCAAATTTTGTTTTTATATTTTAGATGTATTATGGTTGATATTAACATAAGGTTTTATTTCGTTTACAAATAGAGCTTACAATACTTAGAAGTCTTGGAGAGAGTCTTTAAGCAAATTGATGACGTATTCAAGATTTTTACATGAGTTTAGATTTCTGCTATTAAAATCCGTACCTATTATTATTAAATAAATATTAAATTATTAAATATGCCACAACATTCTACACAATGCTATCCAGACCCATGGTAAGCATAGCTTAACTAGCTTGTCTTATGGAATCCAGAATGCGGACAAACATACATTGATACTTTTTTTTTTGTAAATACATACATTTTATACATAGGAACACCCAGACCAATGCAAATAGCCATATTCATGCATACAAATATTTGCACTGAGCGGGAATCGAATCCGCGCCTCCTGCGTAGCAGTCGCGTTCACTACCACCATGCCACGGAGCCTGTAAAGTAAAATTTTGTAAGTGTAAAATTTTGTTTGATAAAAGCTTGAGCTCTGGCTATTTTACTCATCTATACTACTAGAAAGAAAGAAGAAAAAACATTTATACATTTCTTCTTTCTTTAAAATAGCCAGAGCTCAATGCTGAGCTTTTGTGCTGTCAGTGGGAAGACAAAAGGCTTGTTCTGCTTAGTCTTCTGCACTGACGGCACAGAAACTCTCTGTTCTTGCAGGGTCAGCATCAGAAGTGTGACTCCTCTGGTGTTCCACGCGTCCTTAGGCCACGGTAATCACTTTTCATCAGGTGGGCTTGTCTACCACTTAAATTGTATAAAAAAAGGAGTCACTATAAGTAAATAAAGAAACAATTTGCTATTCTTAAATCAATGCTAAACTCAGTTATAACAATCCGTAAAGTAGAACCGTTTAGATATATCTCGAAGGCTTTTATTCCACTTTGAAGCCTCTGTCACTATCTCAGCCCAGAGAGAGCTCACGCAAATTTGTCAAACTTGGTTAAACACCCAAAGTTATGCCCTGGAAAATGGCTACTGGAGTGACGTCACAGTCTCCTACCAAACATGGCAGCGTGTTTGAATTCTGTAGAACATGTTTTGAAGTGTTACGTTTGTAAACTTCTTGGGTGAGATTTTGATAAATAATCTTCCAGTGCAAGAGGGTGATTTTTTTAAATGGAAGCCGGTGGAATACTTATTACCTCGATGTAGTGTATCATGCACCAGCAATTCATTGGAAAGCCGGCATGAATCCGATTATAGGGACACCTTTTCACTGTAACCTTTTTATCAACTAGAAGGTCGAATGCATCAGGAAAATAAATCTCTCGGGCGGGATTTGAACCAGTTGATTTGGATAGTTAGCATACTTAATCTTTTAAAAATTAATTCAACTAGAAAGTGCTGACGGCTCCACTCACGTGGATATCATTGACCTCTTGGCAAACTTTGCCTTTAGCTCAGGCGAGGTGAAGTCATTTATAAAAAAAACAGGAGTTTTTAAGTCTTTCCAAGACCTTTCTAATAAAAGAAACTTAAATCCGTTCTGTACTTTTTGCGTATACCGCGAGCAAACAAGCAAGGATTATATTTTACCCATGATTTTTTTAAATCTTATAAGTACCTTTAAATGAGCAATTCTTGATTGGAATCTCGGAATAGGCTCCAAGGATTTTCATGAAATTTAGTACACAGGGGGTTTCGGGGGCGATAAATCGATCTAAGTAGGATTCATTTTTAGAAAATTTATGAAAAAAAAAAATACCGAGCAAAGCTATTACCTTGATCTAGTGTATCATGCACCAGCAATCCATTGGAAAGCCGGCATGAATCCGATTATAGGGACACCTTTTTCAACTAGAAGGTCGAATGCATCAGGAAAAATAAATCTCTCGAGCGGGATTTGAACCCGCGATCTTTCCCTTACGGAAGGAATGCCTTAACCTACTAGGCCAACGATTAAGGCATTCCCTCTGTAAGGGAAAGATCGCGGTTTCGAGTCACGACCGAGAAATATTTTTTTCCTGATGTATTCGATTTCGATAGTTAGCATAATTAATGCTTTAAAAATTAATTAAACTAGAAGGTGCTGACGGCTACACCCACGTGTATGTCAGTGACCTCTTGGCACATCTGCGGTTATACCAATACCAATTACCCATAATGAAACATACGACTTCCTGAGACTTTGCCTTTAGCTTACCATCAGGCGAGGTGAAGTCATTTGACGTGTCCAATTTATAAAAAGAAACAGGAGTTTTTAAGTGTTTCCAAGACCTTTCTAATAAAAGAAACGGAATTATATCCGTTCTGTAGTTTTTGCGTATACCGCGAGCAACCAAGCAAGGATTATATTTTACCCAAGTTTTTCTTTAAATCTTATACCTGTATATGAGCAATTCTTAGCTAGGATTAATTTTTAGAAAATTTATATAAATAAAAAACCAAACCAGATATTATCTCATAATACGAGTAATACAATAAAATCAATTCACCTTATTTAAGCAGAAATTGTGTCCCGAAATACAGGCGCAAGCCTAGTTTGGGAACCAGTATCAGGTATGTTTGTAATTCCTACTGCGGTATAGTTTATGACATGTTTGTAAATCCATTTGAGAGCAATAAATATTTATATTCATTCATTCATTCATTCAGTTGGTATTTCCTTTCTTTGTCGCATGACAAAGAACTAAAAATAGTTAACCCACTAGTTTTCCTTTTCACTATAATTCCGGGTTTAAAACATCCGGGTCAAAAACGGCGGGTGAAAAAGCATCTGTCAAGGCCTAACTAAGGACCACCGTTTAGAATTAATGGTATCAGAAATAGTGGCTTTTTGTGTTTGGATTTGAACTGAGCTTACCATGAACAAGGGTAGAAAAATTGAGGGCTCAAACGTGACATAAATAACTGATTTAAAAAAAAAACACGCTTTTATAGAAGCTCAATTTAAAGTGAAAATATCAAGTCAACTTCTTATGCAAGATACACTGATTGATGAACATGGTTCTACCATAGGCTTTTTTTTCAGGATTGCGGAGTCAGACGTCAGGTGCTTCCATAAAAACTAAGATAAGCTAAAGCTATAGTAGGAAAATAAGGGTCCAGTCACGGCGACGGCGCGCTGAAAAGCGCGCCTCCCCACTCCGGGGGCGAGTGGGGGACACCGTTGTCCCCCCTCCCGAGGAGGGCCAGACCGTAAGGGATGGCCCTGGGTCAGCCGGGGTGCGAGCAGGTGATTACCGGACACGGGTGTTTTGGGAGCTACCTGTGTCGGATCCGGAAGGAGCCAACGTCCGAGTGCCATCACTGTGATGCGAGCGAGGACACAGAGCTGTACACGCTGACTGAGTGCCCGAGGCGGGTCCTAGTGGCGGCTCTGGGGGTGGGAGTCCTCACACTCGCCACATTGCTCACAGCGATGGTACGATGCGCGAATGCTTGGGGTGCGGCCGCCTCCTTCTGCGAGCAAGTAATACTCGAGAAGGAGGCGGCCGGTCGGGTCCGGACTAGACTCCGGGCCCGGGAAGCCCGCGCAGAGCGAAGGCGAACCGGACGTTGGAGGTTGCAGAACGACCTCCGTCCTCCATGAGCGCTGGCCTGGGGGTGACCGGTGGAGCTGCCTGTCACCCTAGCAGAAGCAGGCCGCGGCGGCGGCGCAAAATAGTAAGGAGGTTTTAACTTAATATATATTGATAAATAAATAGGTAACTTTGCATCTCTTTTTACGAAAATTGCGCGAACGGAGAAGTATGCAATTCCCCAAAACTTTAATAATTGTTAGTCTGAGGTCAACTTTTACTCAAGTGTTCATACTTTTTTTTAAAGCTTTGGTAATACGCACAGTCCTATACCTATTTGAAATATTCACAGCTGACGAATAAAAAAAGAGATACAAACAAAATTGTAAGGAGTTATTAAATTAATACCATTATTGATTAATAGGCGAAGCAGGGTGAAGTTAACACTTTGTGTCAGGTTTTACGAAAATTGCGTGGACGGAGAATACGATATTTTCCAAACCTTTATTAGTATGTAGTCAACTTCAGACATGATATAGTTATTATTTGTCTATAGTCTTATATACTGAAATACCGCTCTTTTTGAAAAAAAAAACTCAATATGTATATAAATGTTAATAATGTTAAAACTTTTAATTTTTAATTATTTATGGTCGAATTTCGACCACCGGGCGACCACTAGTTATTATAAATATGTAAGATCATAAATATTAAAGGTTTACTACCTTTATTAGTTTAACAGATAAGAACAGGCTACAAAAATGTGAAACGGATTTTATTATAATTTTTAAAATTGTTTTTGATTTATAAAAAAGAATACTAAATTATCTCATAGTTTTATTTCCTAATTAAATGCAGTAGATATTTCCTAAATTACTACTCACTTTTACCTCTGACTGTACTTTCTTAAATTATATTATACATACATATTATTTATACATACATGTGGGCCCCAAAGCCTCCGTTAAAAAAGAGGTTTAATGATGTAGGTTTTGTGGACCAGGGTCGCGGTCCACAAGACCTATACCCTCAATAGTTGGTAAAATAATGAGACACTTTGTGGACCGCGGTCCCGGTCCACAAAGCCTCCCGACCCCTCCGGCCTAGCACCAAGACCCACAGTCGGCGTGCGGTTTTAGTCGGATCGAGTCCGTCATAACCTCCCCTTCCGGCTCCGGCAGGGGGGGGGGGGGTATCCAAGGGGATTTCCGCACGGAAAAATAAAAGTCTCTAAAGTTTAAGGTTTAAATGCAACTGGACTAACGCTGTGGTAGATAATGACGTAATTAGCTAAATGTAGGTACTTATGTACTTACATAACAAAAAAGGTGGAGTTAAGCGATAGTTAATATCTAGGTGGTTTAAAGTAAGGTAATGCAGGGCAGTGGCGAAGGGGAAAGTATTTTCTGTATTTCTGTGATAAAACCACCATAATAATTTTGCATGGAATTCTTTAAACTTTAAATACAGATTTTCAGATACATTCATATATACATACGCTTACATATATTTCCTTCCGGGGTGCGTAGAGACAACAGCCCGCCATTTGACTACCCTTATATACTTCATATATCCTTATACAGTTCTTCGGTACCTTATATCACATACTCTATCCGGGCTACGATGCCTAGCTACATAAAAATATCTGGGTTGTATATTAAATTTGTTTGTTTGCGAAGGACTACCTGCGATGTTAGTTAGTTTATCTGGGCTATTCCGCACGATATAAACAACTGTCTCACTTCCAGAACCTATCACAAGGAACATAGAGTTGATGTTGGGAATCGTATCGGCTTTCGAGTGAGAACCTTTAGGACAAGATGTTGAGCGCGTTCAGCCCGTAACATATCTGCATTTTGAATTATGCTGTAACTGCACTGCATCCGTGTTCCATTTTCAAATTCATGCGTCAGTTTAATTGAAAAATGGTGGAACGTAGTTAGTAGTTTCGTCGGATCTCAAGTCTAAATAATATATATTTTGTCAGAAACTTTTATTGTACAAACAATTTTATGTAAGGTTTGAAAAAAAAAAGCTTACAATTTGTTCCGAAAATAACAGAACAAAGAGATCGTTCTTTTAAGTATTGAGGGAATGCTTATAATAATGCTAAAGTATGTGTTGGTTCCCAGTGGAGTAGAATAGGGCTAATTGATATCTTTCCGCGGGTAGAAAGCGAATAAGGCGTCTGACAAAGTGTTCCTTCGACAGAATTTTTTTAAATTTATTTATTCACTAGCTTTTGCCCGCGGCTTCGCCCGCGTGGATGTCGGTTATCGCGACCAAACATAGCCTATGTCCTTTCTCATGGTCTAATCTACCCCTATACCAAATTTCATCAAAATCGGTTCAGTGGTTGAGGCGTGAAAGCGTAACATACAGACAGACAGACAGACAGAGTTACTTTTGCATTTATAATATTAGTATGGATAAACAATATTTACATTGTGTTTGAACTTTTTTTTAAAATCTTTATATAAGGAGCTTAGCCACAACATGACTATGTCGCTCCATCATAGCCATTATATATAAAGTATAAATCATTTTATATGTATAGATTATACAGATGTTTGAAATTCATGATACAACAAATACATGTCTTGAGCTGTATCCGACATAGGTCTTGCCAGGGCGCTATTGCACCATCCGATATTCATTACATTAGTTCGTAGTAGGTCTGCTCTCCGCTGCTGGTTCCGAACACATTCCATCAGAATATGTTGCACATCTTCAACCACACCACATATTTCACAGTTTGGTGAGGGTGACAAACCCATAAGGAAAGTAAACCTTCTAGATGGGATGTGCCCGGACCGCAATCTCATAGCCAACACTAATTTATGTCTACTAAAGGAACAGTTATCAATCCAAGGTATAGTCAATGGTTTAGGTTGTATAGTTTTGTACCAGCCCTTCTCAACCGATCTCTTATCAAAATATTCCTTCCAGAGTTTCTAGCAATATTTCTTTACCAGATACAAGCAGTCCTAGAAGTATGGAAGTAAGGAGACAGGTATGCCTTCGGAACAAGCCTGTTTTGCTAGTATGTCTACTCTTTCGTTACCCGTTATGCCGACGTGTGACGGTATGCACTGGAGTTGCACCGTTTTGCAGCTATGTTCTAGCTCCAAAATTTGGTTAACAATAGTATAAGTAGAAAAAGTAATAGTATAAGCTGTCGGTGGTGGAGCTGTTTAAACTTATAGATCTAAACAAAAAAAAGGCAAGCATGAAACACACAACACAGTAAATTAACATTTCGTGACCAAAATTAACCAGATTACGTTAGACTTTGTTTGAGTAGACTCTCTCTATATTACGTGGGACTCAAATGAAGGCAGAATCCGCTAAAGATAATTTTATTTCAATTGTAACATCTATGTAAAACTTCGTAGCAAATAGATATATTTTGGCCGTGAGCGATCGTGACGAAATATAATATTACCCTCTTATCCTCTTATTACGGCACCGTTTATATTTACAACAAAATAACAATAATCAACTATACGCTACGTTTTCTTATTGACCATAATTGTAAATCAATCCGTTTTCATAATCAGCAGAAACAAATCAAAACAAGCAGAAAATAAACAAACTGTTATTTATTCATAGTTTGGTCAATACGCTGGGTGAGCTTGAGTCAGCCATCTTATTTCCGAAAGTTATATTGTGTCGGAACGCGAACGAATTTAATTAGTACCAAGTGCGATGGGAAATAGGGAATGGTGCTACCATCTCCATCTGGTCGGTTAGTAATTGGCTTACTTATAACAACTTTCTCATTTGTTTTAGTTAACTATTGTTTTGGGTATACAGCGAAAAAAATGTTGGATTAAATTACGTTCGTGTTATTATAGTAATGAGCTCAAGCACTTTTTTTGATCGGAAATCTTCTCCTAGACAAGTGGCAAAGGAGTTGTAGAACAAAATGATGATTCTATGGGATTTGACGTATATGACAGTTGCCATATCAAAAACGTCACTTCGTCACTTCCCTTGTCGGATTTCGCATCACTGTTGTTTACGGTGTTTATATGATGTTTCACGCCGTTGTGTTTTGCAAGCTTGGAGGGTTATTGAGAAGGAAATCTTCGAAAATCCATCGGGCCTTGACTGTCAGTATTGGTAACCTCTACCTAGTTTCAAGATAAAAAATTATGGGATTTGACGTATATGACATGACAGTCGTCAACACATCTCAAAAACATGAAATACCAATGCGCTAAGAATTCACGGAGTGGTTATTAGCGGCGTCCGCCGCGATTGCAGGCGATTCTCTGATTTTCTCCTCCTCGGGAGCTCACGCAAGGGGCTCCGTGAGTTCTTAGCCTTACCTAATAAAATTGTCGGATTTCGCATCACTGTTATTTACGGTGAAGACACTTCGTGTTGGGTTCGCGGCAATGAGTAAGGTAGCCACAGACTGAAGAGT
Organism: Eilema sororculum; assembly: GCA_914829495.1. Lineage (NCBI taxonomy): Eukaryota > Metazoa > Arthropoda > Insecta > Lepidoptera > Erebidae > Eilema > Eilema sororculum. The sequence goes on along the minus strand of OU618545.1, from coordinate 3,505,811 downwards.
TTTTGTGATATCACTGGGAGGACCCAATTCTCGTCCTGCTCTGTCTTCTTCCTGATGGCACAGAAACTCTCTGTTCTTACAGGGTCCACTTTCCATCAGGTGGGCCTTGTACTTATCTGCCAACTAAGTGGTATAAAAAGGCAGTGTTTTTAAATGGATCCAATAAACATACAATTGTTTATTCACGTCTTGGAGAGGTATTAGGAAGGACATACATTACATAACATAATCTCAAGCCCGTATTCCCCGAAGGGGTAGGCAGAGGTGCTAGCACCCACATTTCGCCAGTTTATGTTTAGGTCCCAAGCGAGCCTATTGCCATTAACCGGGCACTTATAAACCTGCGATAAATTCTCGAAAATCCGTCGAGGCTTGACTGCCGGCATTGGCGACCCAGACCTCTTTCTGAGATTTTGCCTTTAGCTTATCATCAGGCATGGTGAAGTCAAATTGACGGATCATTTTATAAAAAAAAAATACCTAGTTTCAAGACTAAATTTTCCTCTCTACTATAGAAAAAAAATGCTTTGGGTTTTTATTGTGGATAAAACACATGCACATACATATATATAATGTCATGTCACGCTTCCGCTCTAGTCCCGCTTCTGATATGAATTCTTCGATATCACATTTAGGTTATATAAGTCTAATGGTAGTCGATCTACGAAAAATATTGAAATTCAACCAAATCTGCAGTTCAAATTGACGGATCATTTTATAAAAAAATAATAATTTCAAGTTTAATTTTCCTCTCTACTACAGGAAAAAAATGCTTTGGGTTTTTATTGCGGATAAAACACCATGCACATTTATATATTATACTAGCTGTCCCGGCGAATTTCGTACCGCCAATTTTTTAGATCCCGTTCCCGCTGCACCATTTAGGGGGATGAAAAATAGATGTTGCCCGATTCTCAGACCTACTCAATATGCTCACAAAATTTCATGAGAATCGGTCGAGCCGTTTCGGAGGAGTATGGCAACGAAAACTGTGACACGAGAATTTTATATGTTAGACTAGCTGTTCTTCGTCCGCGTTACGTTCGGAATAGCTCAAACTCATCATTACACATGATGGAAGATTTTCATCTCAACTGGAACGGAAGTCGAACTCGGAATACTGGAAATAGTGAATTTACACAAAGGAAACATTCCTTTATTTTAAAAAAGAAACAAAACTGTATTTAAATCATTTCGAAAACTCGCTTGACATCTTCCACCTTGTATTTTTAAATTAAATATTATGTAGATAGTCTTTTTTAAATGACTGCCTTATAAATACAGGGCTAAACGACTGTAAACTACGAAAATTGACAGACTTCTTCTATGAGCTTGGCAAATACTGCGAAAGGATTCTAAAAAGTTCAATATTTTGCTGACGAAATCATTATTAAGTATGCGGATGAACATTGTTAAATGTGAACTTAGCAATGTTCACCAGTTTTAATGATTTAAATATTCTTCCTTCCTCCCGAATTCTTAAAACATGCTGCCAGCACATACGAACTGAACAAATTAAAATACATCAAGTATCACACAAAATAGTTTCAAGAAAACCCGGAGCCTTGCACGCCCTGAGCAGTGAGCAGTGGTGCTCTTCTTTGCTGAGCCAATGGTGGGTAGTTCCTGCTTTACACACAGGTAGAGAAGAGGGGCGCAGTGGGCAAGAGCATTGACTGGGATGGGGTCATATAGCCCCATTTTGCTATATTTTCCTTGTATTGGTAAGCTTTTGTCCAGCAGATTATGTAGATACTTCCAAATTGACACTGGAGTTGATGTCCACGCGGCGGAATTTTTTGGTCTGATGAAAATTACCGGGACTGAGTGTTTCTCTGCACACATTCAGTCTCTTTATATAATAGGAGCAGCGGTATCTTTTCTGCGGTTCTCATGGCGTACTGTTATCATTTCTAGGATAGATTTACGTATTTATTATTAGATACTTACGATTCCGTCTAGGATTGCGTTGGTAGTCATCAGGTCACTAACAGTGTATAATGTCTGCAGTTGCATCACTGCCTGTATTTTACCATTTCTACCGCACTACGGCGAGTGAAAAAGCCTATTAGGAGTCTTTCAACTAATCTCTCCTTCCTTCCGTCACTCACATAAGGTAGAAACAATGCCACCTCGAACCAAGCTGTTCGGAACTTCATTTCTTTATCAGGCGGTTAAGAACTGTATTGCTCTACCTACACATGTATTTTCTTCTTTTTAAGATCCGGAGTTTTTTTATATAGGACACGTCCATTTAACTTCACCTCGCCTGATGTTAAGCTAAAGGCAAAGACTCGGAAATAGGGTCACCATTATAAACGTGTACCATCTTAACAATGGTGGCACTCAGCTTGATGGCATCATCAGAAGCCTTTTCACGTTCCGCTTAAAAGACCCGGGACTGTATGAAGAAGTAAACGCGTGAGCTGGCAGGGATTTTCAGGTCTTAATGGTGCGACATAGGAATGGGTCACCAAACCGCTTGGTTCTTGATGGAATATTCTGATCCGTAAGTGGGTGACATCTGAGCCCTGCACGTGTTGTCCTTTGTAGGAAAGGAGAGGGTGGAATTAATTGGAAGAGCTCATCAGATCATTCACCAGGTAGAGACGGTAATACGATACGGACAACTATCTCCCAGAATACGTAATGTGCATCAGAGAAGGTGCAACGATTTACTTCCTCCATGAGCGGGGCTTTGATGGTGATGGCTTAGGCTACCCATCACCCTAGCCGAAGCAATCCCTGCTCTTCACGTTGAGACCACCTATTTATGATAGGTAACCAACGCCGGTATACTGGGGTACATAACAAAATACCCCCCAATACCCCATCTCCTTTGTTAAATTTTAATGGGTTTGATTCCAATATTGCGCTTGCCCCGATGTGGTGGAATCGGTATCAATGGGGGATACCAGTTTCAGTTTTATGACTTCTCAGGCGGGTGGGACCACTTTTTCATTCTCCGAAATGAAGAATTTTGTAAAGATCTAAGAATATTATATAATAAGTTCCACTATTACTGTCACACAACCTAGTTTTATGTACTACCTATAGAATAATAAGCATAGAATTTATATTTTACTTCAAATAAAACTATAAATACAATAAAATACAACAAATACACAATAAAATAAAAAAGTTAAACAAAAGTAAATAAAAAACCATAAAAGGAAAATTAGATTTTAGTTGGAATCGAACGCGACTCGGCTAAGATGCAAGTCCACCGCAGACATATTGAGCCACAGTTACTATGAAGTCATAGTTTGAAATAGACGTTTAGATCTTATGACTAAAAACATCACATACCCCATTCCTTATTATAATAGCGTGATGATATTAATTATGGAAGACAGGAGTCTCTTTACCGAACCAGCTGCTCACTAATTTCCTCGGATTCGAGAGAAAATCGTTCGAGAACAATGTGAATTCTATCGACACACTCGCTGTGCCGATAATCTGCAGTAACCTGACCTGACTTAGCTGAGATGTAGTAACTGAAGTTCTTCAGATTCCTATGACCAAAATAATATCTTCTTATAATCATTGTTGCTTCTTTATTGGTTCGATCTTTTCACACAATCACAAATTGTTAGCCGTGATTTGCTATTATTGACATAACTTTTTTATTTATGAACCGATTTCAATAAAACAAACACTAAATGTTAAGTGAAGCCTATTACAATCTATTACTGAAAACCGCAACCAAATCCGTTCAGCCGATTCTGAGATTAGCGTGCACAAACTCACAGACAAACAGAGAAACAGATAAACAGAGAAACAGATAAACAGATAAACAGATAAACAGATAAACAGATAAACAGATAAACAGATAAACAGATAAACAGATAAACAGATAAACAGATAAACAGATAAACAGATAAACAGATGAACAGATAAACAGATAAACAGATAAACAGACAAACAGACAAAAATTCCAAAAAACGTTGTTTTAGCTTCTATTACGTTTATAAAGTCCCCCTATAACAGTTTTTCTCATTTCCTTTCCATGTACAGACATCGATCGTTTACAGATTTATTATATGTATAGATAATGCCATGTCACGCTTCTGCTTTAGTCCTGCTTCTGATATGAATTCTTCGATATCACCTTTGGGTTGTGTAAGTCTAATGGGGGTGACGGGTGGAGCCGCCTGTCACCCCAGCAGAAGCAGGCCACGGCGGCGGTGCGCTAAATAGCGCGCCTCCCCATTCCGGGGGCAAGTTGGGGACACCGTTGTCCCTCCTCCTGAGGAGGGCCAGACCGTAAGGGATGGCTCTGGGTCAGCCGGGGTGCGAGGGATATGTCTATAACAACCTCACCTCCGGCCTAGCACCAAGACCCACAGTCGGCGTGCGGTTTTAGTCGGTTCGAGTCCGACATAACCTCCCCTTCCGGCTCCGGCAGGGGGGGTATCCGAGGGGATTTCCGCACGACAAAAAAAAAAAAAAGGTAGTCGATCTACGAAACATATTGAAATTCAATCAAATCCGCAGTTAGACTGGTAAAGCTTCGGGTGCGACTGGAATTAACGCTATGATGAAAAAGAAGAGTACTTTGTTAGTCAAGATCGAGCTGACATTGGCTGTGCCATGAGAAAAGTACCCACTAAATCCATACTAATAGTATAAATTCGAAAGTAACTCTGTCTGTCTGTATGTTACGCATTCACGCCTAAACCACTGAATCAATTTTGATGAAATTTAGTATAGGGGTAGATTAGACCATGAGAAAGGTCATAAGCTATGTTTGGTCGCGATAACCGACATCCACGCGGGCGGAGCCGCGGGCAAAAGCTAGTAATCATATAAAAACTTCGGTAGCTTAATAGTTTAGGAGTCGGCCTTACGATCGAAAGGTCCCGGGTTCGAATCCTGGCTATTATGTTACGTTACCGACGTGATAGAGGGAATATTAGTAATTTCGGTTCTAACATTCTTTAAGGACAGCCTCTGTGGCGTGGCGGTAGTGCACGCGACTGCCACGCAGGAGGCGCGGGTTCGATTCCCGCTCAGTGCAAATATTTGTGCATGAATATGGCTATTTACATTGGTCTGGGTGTTTCTATATATAATATGTATGTATTTACAAAACAAAAGTATCTAAGTATGTTTATCCGCATTCTAGATTCCATAACACAAGCTAATTAAGCTTACCATGGGTCTAGATAGCGTTGTGTAGAATGTTTAAAAAAAAAAAAAACAAACATTGAATTTTCAGTGACTATCGTAAGCTCTACGACAATTTACCGAATCGTAATCGGATTCATAATTTCCTTTCCAAAGAACTCCATCCATATTGCTGTTGTGATAATGAAGTCTTAAAATTATAAGAGGCATTTACATACGTGCCTCTTATAATTTTAAGACTTCATTATCACAACAGCAATATATAAGTGCCCGGTTAATGGCAATAGGCTCGCCACCTATTACATTGGGACCTAAACATAAACTGGCGAAATGTGGGTGCTAGCACCTCTGCCTACCCCTTCGGGGAATACAGGCGTGAGTTTATGTTATGTTATGTTATTTACATACGTAAGAGGCTTAAATATAAATGCGCATCACAGTTCATTAAGTATTATTTATTATACGGGAGGCAATATTTGCTCAAAATTAAATATTTTTCATAATCATAATATTTTTCAACAATATTCTAGCATCCTGCCGATGCTGATGTGTGTTACTGTGGCTTACCGTGCCTAACCGTGCACTTCATTGCTAGCCATCGTCAAGTTTTCAGATCTCGCGTCGTTGAAAAAAAAACAGAATTATTGTGTTTTATTTTATTTTATTTTATTTTATTTGGAAAACAAACAGCATTAAAACTATGTAACATAAACACTTACATAACTAAAGACCATTTATGAGTTTTCACATGTAAATAACAAATAGACACTAAAAAGGTTTTCTGTAACAGTGTTGAAAACAATTTAGAAAATAAAAATAAATAAAAATTGAGAAGTTCAATACAAGAATAAAAATAAAAATTGAGAAGTTCAACACAAGACACCTAGAGAACCAATTCGAACCAGAGATTACCGAGTATACGTTTGTAATTAGCAGGACTTGTGTTAAATAAATCTAATTCCGGATATTCGGAAGTTTTGTTCACAAACTTGGCTGATCTAAGGAAAAAAGAGTTGCTTCTATAATTGGTAATACTGCGGGGTATATGGAGAGGAACAGGTATTCGTACCGATCTAGTTGGGACCTTCAAGTGTATCATGGAGAGGAGATAAGAAGACTCCACCATGGATTGTGCTATTTTTAATAGCAAAGCTACATCCGCAAGTCTCCGTCTCGTTTGAAGGGGCAGCAAGTGGTGTCTCCTACAGCTTACCTCATAACTATCATCCCGTGTGTTGCACTTATAGCGCAAGAACTTTGAGAATTTACGCTGTATCGATTCCAATCTGTTAATATAGACATCACAATGTGGATTCCAAACCTGTGAGCAATACTCAAGGACGCTGCGAACGTACGAGCAATAAAGAATTTTCATCACCTTTATATTTGAGAATTGGGAACATGATCTGATGACAAAACCTAGCATTTTGTAAGCTCGCGTCGCGATATTGTCTACATGCTTTTCATATGTTAGTTTTGAATCATGTGTTACCCCCAAGTCTCGGATTTCCTGAACTCGCTTAAGTGTGATACCTTTAAGAGCGTAGTTGAAATCGTGTGTGGATGGCCTGCGAGTAAAACTAATGACATAACACTTTGAGGCATTGATGTCCAGTTTATTCACACGGCAGTATTCCTCGAATCTCGTGAGATCCTGTTGCAAAAGAAGACAATCGTCTACAGTTTTTATTGATCTGTAAATTTTCATATCATCTGCGTACATCAGAAATTGAGAATGTATAAAGCAGGGTGCAATGTCATTGATAAACAGATTAAACAATAAAGGACCCAACAGGGACCCCTGAGGAACGCCAGAGGGCACAGTATTCCAGTTGGATAAGCATCCGTTGAGTGCGACAGCTTGAGACCTGTTTTGTATGTAGGACACGAACCATCTAAACAAATTTCCATGCACTCCCATTCGCAAGAGCTTCTGATACAGTATCTTGTGATCAATGCGATCAAAAGCTTTGCTGTAATCAGTATAAATGCTATCTACTTGCCCCCCTCCTTCCATTTTGGATGACGTAAAATCAACAAAGGTGATAAGGTTGCTGGCAGTTGACCTATTTTTCACAAAACCGTGCTGATTGGGTAATATCGAGCTCGAGAGTGCGTTGTAAAGCTGGTCATAAACCAGTCGCTCAAGGAGTTTTGCAAAAATACACAGTTTTGAGATAGGTCTATAATTACATACATCACTTTTGTTACCGCTTTTGTGAATGGGAGTGACATAAGCTGACTTCCAGATATTGGGCACGTAGCCTTCCTTCACAGAACGTTGAAATAAAATGGTTAGTGGTTCGGTCAATTGATCTGCGCATTCCACTATAAACCTTGGAGCAATATTATCAGGGCCTGGTCCTTTACCAAGGTCTATAGATTTCAGCAACTTATGAACAACGTCCGGTCTTATTTCAATGTCACTTATCTCATGCGCACAGTCAGAATTACTCGGGTCACCCAGGGGTATGGATGAGGGAAGCGAGGGAGATGAGGGGGGAAGAAAAGTTGACTGAAAGTAAAAAGCGAATAAATTGCATGTTTCTTCGTTGGAGGTGGCCGATGCACCATTATACGACATCGACGAGGGATAAGAGTTAACTCCCTTTTTATTGGGCTTAATAAAGCTCCAGAATAATTTAGGGTCCTTTATGATAAATTGTTCAGCATTTTCAATATAAGAGCGATAGCAATCCTCTTCAACGCGCTTTGCTCTTTTTCTTGAGATTCACATGGTAATTCACATGATAAAAATCCCAGTGTATTGGAACACTATGACAAGACAATTGCTGACTGTATCGTTTACTTACTCATTTAAAACCTCAGATACATTCCAAACCAGGTGTCTAACCAGAAGACGCATACAGTCATCACAATAGGTCTGCCAAGCTTTAAAAATATTTTATTCTGTTTTGGAATTATAAAAACTTTGCATATTTTAAGAGTATATAAAATTAATCGCTTCACGAACTGGGAACATGTTCTTTCATTCGACCGAGCAAACCTTTGAAATCAGCGTTGCGATTATTGTGAAACTCACCGTAACTACACATTAATTTCAGTCATATGATTCTAATTATTGAAGTAAGCTGAATTGAAATTTTCGTAGCTTTACAATACCTAAAACAACAAGAAGTGTGGTGTGTGTGTGTGTGTGTATAAACAAAAGAATACTTGAATGTGTGTACATAAGTAACAAAAGTGTGTGTAATTCAAACATTGAGTAAGATAAAATACCAGTTTAATTGTAAAAACGTCCACATTATTTCTGAAATCTAACTTCTTTGGGGGAAAATTTTAATTTGCGCGTGTTTTGTGAACGAAATTTTGGCTTACTTTAGGCACTTCTCTTTGCATTAAGAACGTAACGTATTACGTAATGAAATTGACAAGGGACATTTTCGAATATTATACTTAATTGAAACCTGCAAATCGAGCCGATTTGCTGGTTTCAATTAAGATATCTCTCCAAAATGTTAAATGATAGACAATTATCTGATGTTCCTACTAAGTAGTTTAATAAGAGCTTTAGCGATGCCTGATATTAAGTCTCTATCAAATATTATGCTTAATTATTAATAATTACAACAGACAGCCTAAGTAAAGTTCAATGTACTGAATATGAGAATCTAAGTTCGTAAATGTTCGGAGCGTGATCTTTAATAAAATGGATACCGTTTTGTGTTTCGAAATTATTAGATCCGTCTTTGGTTAGTGCTTTATTTGATAATTAATCTTTAGCAGTTATAGGCAATATTACAATAAGCAAATATATGTATACTTCACATGTTTAATGGTTATAAAAATCATGAAGCTCATAATACCGAATTTCATTACAACGTACAAAAGTCCGAAATCCATAATAGTCATAATACCGAATGTTCGTTTCACCGAATTTTCAAAATACCGAAGTACAAAATTTCGAAGTATAAAATCCCGGAGCTCAAAATTCTGAAGACTAGATTTTTGGGTGGTCGTAAAAAAAACAGTCATACTGTCATACTCTTCGTGTTAGGTTACTTGTGATAATACATGAAGATATAGGAGTTACATGAACAAAAAAAATACGACTGTTGACCAGAGGCCTCTTCTTAGGTCAGAGAATAAGCATTGCCACAACGTGTCAATGCTGCCAGTCTTCTGGGAACGCTGCCACAAGATGCGATGCGGAGGAATACCTACGCGTTTTAATTTTAGTCTTAGTTTTAGTTTTTAATTTAATTCTGTATCAAACAGAGCTGTACATTGTATTGTTACAAGTTTTACAATAAGGTCAAATAATATATAACTACTTTATTGCTGTAAAAGGTAACTTTGAAAATTAAACTAGAACGCCTACCATCCGTAACATAACAAAATCAAATTTTGGGATTTTGAACTTCGTGATTTTGAAATTCGGAATTTTTACTTCGGGATTTTATAATTCTGATTCTGAATTTTAATATTATGATACATAACCTCTATAATATTAGTAGGATATTTGGAAGACCTTTCGAGTCACGAGTAAATTAATATCAGCTATTAAACAATGAATTTAACAGCGTGTAATGAGTACTAAAACGCGTATATTTCAGGCCCGATGAGTTAGGTACGTTGATTAACAGAGTTTCCCGCCGTTATGTGTATAGTTACACCATTAAGATACTCCTCCACTCGTAAACGAACTTGGCCCATTGAAAGTTACCATCGATTTTCAAAACCACGCGCTTTCATCAAATAAAGGTGTGAGCTCAGATTGAGAGCGACTTTTAGAGATTATTTTTTTTATATAATACTCGTCAATATACAACTTCAGTGGACTATGTGTCGCTGATATGATGATGATGATGATGATAATAATACAACTTCACCTCGCCTGATGGTAAACTGAAGGCAAAGTCTCAGGAAAGAGGATCACAGTAACGGTGAATGTTGCAGACATCAATAATGTTGTATTATCGTGTATTATTTACGTGTATGGCACCCGCATCATGGCTTTCAAGACTAAGACAAGTTACCTTCTGGTAAGTGCACCTGGTGAGTTTCTCTTCTGGTTGTGGGGGTCATATGGCAGTCATTTCCGTAAATGCCAACAAACATATACTAAGGCTAATAAGCGGGCTCCAAATTGTAAATGTAACAACCGCTTGAGCCTGGCACCGGGATCAACAGCACTCTCTATATTTTTTCCGTTGATAATAATTCTACGTATTTGCTAAAATCTTTTAATATAATACATACCAATCCGCTCTCAGTAAGGCATGTCTTTACCCACCATATATATAAAGCGTCATCGTATTCATTGTTAAAGCCCCATTACCCGTGAGGGCTGTGCAGCGACCGAGCTTTATTGCCCAGCCCATGTTTTATCTTTGTCGTATGTCGAGTATATCTAAAAGTCTATATAATTATGAAGTTCGTCTCTGCTCCCTCTGTTCGATTTTTGAATAAAATATTTTTAATGGAGGTAGGACACGACGGTATTTTCTTCATATTGAGCAGTCCGATTAGGGAAGTACCTCCTCTCTACAGAACACCGCGGCCATAACCTTGTTTTGTGTTCCCGGCGGTGAGTAGGATAGCCAGAGCACGCTGGAGAGCTTTTGTGCTGTTAGTGGGAAAACCAAAGGCTTGTCCTGCTTTGTCTTCTACCACAGCTTCTACACTGATGGCACTTTTTTTTTTCGTGCGGAAATCCCCTCGGATACCCCCATGCCGGAGCCGGAAGGGGAGGTTATGTCGGACTCGAACCGACTAAAACCGCACGCCGACTGTGGGTCGTGGTGCTAGGCCGGAGGTGAGGTTGTCATCGACATATCCCTCGCACCCCGGCTGACCCAGGACCAACCCTTACGGTCTAGCCCTCCTCGGGACACTGACGGCACTTAAGGAAGTGGTATTTTTATATAGCTTTGATAATGATATTTTTATAGAGCCCGTTATATGTAAAAGTATTGTACTAATTTGTAATCAAACTAGGCTGTTTCCTCGTGGCCAAACTGATTTGCCAAACTGGTTTGGCCACGAGCAATTAAATGTCCTAGTGACCGAACTAGCGCGCTAGTTGCGCTGGCAATTGCTTTATTTACATAGTCTTTAGTGCAGGAGGTAGGAATAAGGGACACGAGACCAAGTGCGCCTGCATAGACTGCTTGGTGTCTCCACACTCACATGTGGTTAAGCCCAGGTCTCGTATTCCCCACCTGCAAATGTAAATTTTGCCTCGACCGGCTGACTAGTGTGTACGTAGACGATTCAGAGACTTCCATACCGGCCATGGGAGGTTCTGTCCGGAAGGTAATTTTTACAGGGCAGGTAGGAAGTCCTAAGTTGGTGGAAGTTTCTCTTTCTATAAGGAAATTCTTATCGCAACAGGTACCAATGACTTTTATGTATAAACTGGCTACTACACTAAACGTACGGAATTATATATTTTAGCATTGATTTAAGACTGTCATATAGTTACTAACTTAGGTACCTATTAATATTTCCATGTGACAGCCTCCATGGCGTAGCGGTAGTGAACACGACCGCTACGCAGAAGGCGCGTGTTTGATCCCCGCTCATTGCAAAAAAATGTTAATGCACGCATTGCATGTCTCTGGTCGTGTCTCGGAGAGCACGTTAAGCCGTAGCTCCCGGTTGCCATACAGTCGTTACGGGTAGTTGGAGCCCTCAAAAGTTCAACAACTCGTCTAGCTGCAATAATTCGATATCACCTTTCGGTTGTGGAGATCAGATGGCAGCTGCTTCACAGAAAATATCGCAGTTTAGCCAAATCCGCAGTTAGACGGGTAAAAGCGGACCCTTTTTTTTTATTTTTCCGTGCGGAAATCCCCTCCGATACCCCCCTGCCGGAGCCGGAAGGGGAGGTTATGTCGGACTCGAACTGACTAAAACCGCACGCCGACTGTGGGTCGTGGTGCTAGGCCGGAGGTGAGGTACTAGGACATATCCCTCGCACCCCGGCGGACCCAGGGCCATCACTTATGGGTAAAAGCGGACCTAGACTTCAAGAAAAGCTTCGGATACGACACAGATTAACGCTAAGATGAAGAACGGAGACTAACGTTACCTTTTAACTCGTTTAGTTATGTAGTTATTACGTCAGGTTCAGAATCCATTTAACTCGTTTAGTTATGTAGTTATTACGTCAGGTTCAGAATCCATTTCCATCTCACCTTACAACTTATTTAATAGTCTACATTAACTCATTATAATAAACACTTTACTATTTCATTCTGTTCACTAAATTAACATAAAAATAACAGTTACAATTCAAAATATTACTGTTACCCCCAGGAGAACCGTATACATAAGTATGTGTATAAATGTATCGGTACTGAAGTTACGAATCCCTTAAGGTGAACAAAACATTGCTATTGTTATTGAACGAGTTTATTTCTTAATTTTATTTCAGCGAACGGAATAAGGTACATTAAACAAGAAAAGAACCCATATTACGTATAGTTCTATTCATATCTTGGACCGTGATTACAGAAAAGGCCCTGTCGCGTGCGGATTTTTTTGTAATCCATATCCATACTAATATTATAAATGGGAAAGTAACTCTGTCTGTCTGTCTGTCTGTCTGTATGTTACGCTTTCACGCCTTAACCACTGAACCGATTTTGATGAAATTTGGTATAAGGATAGATTAGACCTTGAGAAAGGACATAGGCTATGTTTGGTCACGATAACCGACATCCACGCGGGTGGAGCCGCGGGCAAAAGCTAGTAATCTATACTTGGTGAATTTGACCTCGTCCGCCGCAGTAGAAAAGAAAGAAAGAAAGAAAGAAAGAAAGAAAGAAAGAAAGAAAATTAGTTTTTATTGCGGATGATCACATGCACATATTACAAAGGAAATAATAAAAATCAGAATAATAAAATGTAACCACAACACCAGTGAGTTGACCTACAGCTACTTAGGCGGCGAACGTTTTGACCGAACAATAACCGACCAAGTTATTTATTATTGTTTCTTATCTGTGGTCGCCGCCTGAGCAGTCGCGACAGATTGACATTAATGACGTTGGCAACGTGTCATTTTCTACGTGGCGCAAGTCCATGACTTACAAAATACACACATGGTCTCACGTAACACGTGTTAATATTGGATTACAATTATAAATTATAAAATATGTACGCTGCGTCCGCAATAGGGCTACACTCAGCATATACTGAGGTGGATATTGACCACCACAAAACTGATTTTCAGTGCGAACCCCGTGCTATCTTCAAAATACATTCAAGAAACGTGTACTGCGCGGATAGAACACATATTAAGCACATTTTTGGTCCAAGATACATGTATCTCCATCGAGCTATACCTATGTAGCTGATTACTATCAATCTTGTATTATGTTGGCAGCAGTTATAGGTTAATTATAACGGGAATTAACGCGATCATGGAATAGGTACATACTTTTGATTTGCCTGACGTTTCGACCAGGTTACACCGGCCGTGGTCACAGGCTGACTGGCGCAGTAGTGCACGCCCGCCGTCTTCGAGTCCGTGAGGTAGTAGGTTCTTCATCTACCCGCACATTCTCGATATTTTGTTTTCGCCATGTACCGTCACATACCACACTCACAGTGTCCCTATTCTGTACGCTAACTGTCCGTTGTCTATCCGACTGCGCAGAAAAGCGAGGCTGCATGTTTTGGTCTCCAATGTTTGGTTTTGAGGCGTTTTAGATGGCGTAGGTATCTATTTAGTAATTTTTTTAAGTAAATTCGTATTCTATTCGTTTTCGGTCCTCGGAAACGGAGAGCACGGTCCTGATTGACCCAAATCTCATTGAAGTATGTCATATATACCAATAAACTAAAGCGGGCTACAGGACAGTTGAGATCTGAGCTATTATCTCGATACAAGGTAAACCTTTGACACATACATCTCGGTCGTGTGAACTCGAGCACAATGCATAACTCGGCTTCAAGAGATATGTACCGTCATTGTTATGTACTTTGATTAAGCCTGAAGTTTCTCGACCAAGATGGTCTGGGACGGCTTCAAAGCAAGTCACTAGGCAATTATATAAATGGTTATAGTGGGTTATACATAGCTAATATTATAAAGCGAACGTAACTCTGTCTCTTTGGAAACTATTTACCCCTAGACGGTGGTACAATACAGGTATATCCACCCCATTTCATCCGAAAGGTGTCGTGAGAGGCGACTAACGGAAAAATACGCAGTTGATGTCACTACGACAGAAGGAAAACTCAAAAAAAAATCCCTGTAACAACTCGTAATTTTTTTTATTTACTTTTCAGTTAATACTACCCCCTTTCTACCCAAAACAAAATGTTTGACCATTGTAGAAATTTAATTCCTTTTCAGAAATATATAGGAAACGTATTTGGCGATTTCTGTCTTTCCTAGTACTCAAAGCTAAAATGGTCCCCATAGTCTTTTGATCCCCACATAAAATAGGATCGATTGGCATTTTTGGACCTTTAGGATTTTTTCTTGCTGACTGTACTATTTTTCAAAAATCTGTGTATGCAGTTCAAAATATCTCAAAAAGTTAGATAAGGTAACTACAAAAGTTATGGTACTTGCCCTTACTGCCCCATTTCGAAAATACACCCTGTATACTTTCACATACCTTAAAATCATCCCAGTCCCAGTCACATCAGAAGAAGTCCAGGGTCCATGTTTGCAGTCTGACGACGAAGCAGCTGAACTTCAATATTTCCCATGAAGTGACTGGCATCTGGCCTTCATAACTCCGTGGTGACTTCGAAGATTCGCCGTAAGTAAATGTCGATTAGATCACCGTAAAGGACGATTTCGAGTGAGCATCAAGATGGCGGGATCAAACCCCCAATTTAAAATTTAGCACATTGAAGTGTTTGTACCACATATGTACTATTTGTACCCCAAACAAGACATTTGTACCTTTAAAGGTAAAAAAAATATGCCAAGACGTCCCTGGTCCCACCACTTTGATATCAAAGTGGCGGGTCCTTCTGGAAGCGCTACTCAGAGGCAGGTAATTTACACCCCAAGACTTAGTACTACATATGTTCAGGTATATATACTCAACTTTCAATACAATTGGAAGTGCCAAATTAAAGTTATGTGATTATAGCATTGGTCCCGACAAATTGATGATTCAAGCTATCGCTGAATTCATGTGAGAATCGTTACAGATCGTGTAAAATGAAATGTGGAAACTTAGTACGCCCTAAGTACATGAACTTGTGCAATTTTTACATTCATAGATTAAGTACATCAAAAGTTATCTATCATTCATCGTTATCTTTGAAATGGACACATTTATGCAGAAATGAAACAACCCGAAATGGTTTGGTAGGTAATTATATTTATACTAGCTTTTGCCCGCGGCTCCGCCCGCGTGGATGTCGGTTATCGCGAACCCCTATACCAAATTTCATCAAAATCAGTTCAGTGGTTCAGGCGTGAAAGCGTAACATACAGACAGACAGACAGACAGACAGACATACAGACAGAGTTACTTTCGCATTTATAATATTAGTATGGATGTTGATCTAACTGCAATTATAAATGTTCGATAAGATTTATTTTTGGCCGTATATTAAACAATTAGGCACTATGTACATTTGACTCTTCTGAACTTTCGTCTTTAAATCATCGTAACACTCCCACTTACCAGCTATTCGAAGTGACACTATAAGTAGGTACATACCTGCCCTGAAGCATGTATACCAACCTACCTCGTGACAGGCATGCACCTATGATGTCTGATATAGGTAATTTAGATACATATAAGTAAACAGGTGTACTTACATAAAATATACATACTAATGAACAATACATGATATTACATATACACCTATACACAACGATACAATATACACATCATAAATACCACAAATATACTTATTATATAAATAATATATTTATGTATGTATAGGTACATAATATAACACAATACAGTAGGTACATATTCTTAGCATATTTTAACTACCACTCCTCCATTCAGATAAGGTCAATTAGGATATTATAATGACACTGCCATTTTGCAATTTATGAAAGAAAGAAAGAAAGAAAGAAAAAATATTTTATTCAAGCTCCTCACAATGTGCATCTTACTAAAATATTATTACAATTTTATAAATAATATAGGTAGGTAAATATGTTAAATTAATCTACGGTACACACTGTGCGAACCCAAATAGGGCCCCATCTCAGCATTGAATGCTGTGCACACCCTTTGTTGAGTATGCACAGCGCTGGTTTACAGATGGGGCCACTAGGTAGCGCTGACACCACCAGTGGCGTAGCTATCATAGGGCCAGGTGGTGCAGTGCACCAGGGCCCCGGAGCTCAGGGGGCCCTCTAACCTCAGCTTTGAAAAAAAAATGAATTAAAAAAAATCTGGTGAGCAGGCTCGAGCCTCGAGTCTCGAATCGGCTCACAAGATTTTTTTTTAAATCAATATCACCAATTATAGAACTCCTTAGTTAACATTTTCAACACATACGCCAAGCGTCCTCGATAAGCATATACTGTGTGTTATCGTTTTTTCAGTTATTTGGTAGTTTGGATGAGTACGCCCGTAGCACATTGGATCAGCGATAAGCTCACGTGCTTGACAGTCGTGAGATCAATTCGCCAATTCCACCCATCCCCATCTGATTCTCCCTCAATTGATGGAGACGTGGTCTATTCGCCAGCTTTGCAAAGAAATTATAACGAAATTTGGCGTGCTCGAATGTGACTTTACGGAAGTGTATACAGCGATGCTACTGTTTCATACAATTCCTGTTCCTTCCGCGGCAGCAGAAAGATCTTTCAGTAAACTGAAGATTATGAAAAATTATTAGGGGTTAAAGTATGAAATTGCCGATTAGTACCGAAAATCTACCTTATTTATTTTTAATTTTTTAACAAATTTATTTCATCAAAATAGTTACCATTATTATCTATACATTGCTGCCATCTAATAGGAAGGTCATTTATGCCTTTGCGATTGAACTCTGGGGATCTAGACTGCACAAACTGTGTAAAAGTATTTTGTACTGCCTCCTGGGAAGAAAACTTCTCGTCACGTAGATAATAAAATTGTCCAAATCACGAAAAAAATGGTAGTCCGTTGGAGCAAGGTCTGGCGAATACGGAGCAAAAACGCACCGTCAGGGCAAAGCGGAATTAAAAGGTGCAATTCTGTGGATGTTACATGGTACGATAAACTGATAAGATATTACTATACGAAGGTAAGTAAGTAGTACAAAAAATTTGTTTGTAGTAAAAAGTTATATCTACACAGTTATTTCCCGCATACCCACATACAATGACCACTGCCCCGACGCGACGCTGTCACCGCCCGCATACCTACTATTGCATAATGTAGCTCGCATCAGACATACTTATTATTACATTACGAGTTGACAAGTAGATGTAAACCCATGATTGTTACATCATTTGAAGGTAATATTTGTTGTTTATTAATTTATTTGCTAAACTATCCACAGCAATGCGTTCGTGTTAGTGCTACTGCCCTAGTGATGGCGAGTGAAGGACGAAATACAGTGTGAATAAAAATGCAGCGCGTGTTATAAGACTAATTATATGGGGTGATTAAATGTGTATTGTGTGTTATAATAGGTTATAGAACATACAGGGAGTAATTATGTATGAGGCTATCATGCGGACGAGCAGTAAAAAGAGGATGATCCGGGACCGAGACGTCCCTCATCTAGGGGATAGCGATTATCCACAGCAGCCGAACTGATCCCTCGCCAATCGTCACTACGTTTACTAGCGTGCATTCCCAGTGTGAGTTTATCCTTTCTTTTGTTGCATAATCAATAGGTGCACACGATAACTATTTTTAAAAGAATTAATTGTTTTCAGAGCACGAATTGGCGGTGGCAGGTCGTTCCAAATCCGGCTTGCTGCGAATTTAAAACTACCCCGGTATGCAGTGGTCTTGTAGCTTGGAGTTATCATAAGGTAGGCCGACGCCCCTGTCCCATGTCTGTTGTAGTCTTTCGCCCACGACAACCTGTCGAACAAGGTGGCGAGGTGTAACTCTCTGCGTTCTACCATTTTCAGGATGTTTTCCTTGTTTAGAAAAGGTGTCACATGCGTGCGTGGGGGGATCCAGAAACAGAATCGTGCACAGGCATTCTGTACACGCTGGACAAGTCGCTCAGTTCTACTTAGGACACAGTTCCCATATACGCAGTCAGCATAATTCAGCTTAGAAAGTATGAGTGACTCACACAGCAACTTTCTGATGTTCACACTTAAGTAGGGGCGAATCCTGTACAACACCCTTAGCCTGTAGAAGCAGTTTCCGACAGCTTGCTGGACGTGTGTTTCGAATCTCAGTTGCTGATCAAAAACAACACCAAGATTTCGTGCTTCATTCACCTGTGTAACAAGACTGCCATCAATGTTAACATTTAGTCGCTGTTGAAATGTTTTCTCTACCTGCTGTCTAGTGCCCAAGACCATAAATTTTGATTTGTCTGGGTTCGGAGACAGACAGTTTTTCTGAGACCACTTGGCTATATTACTTAAGTCTCTATTGATTTTATTTACAGATTCCTGGCATTTGGATGGTGGAAAGGACAGATACATCTGCAGATCATCAGCATAGAGGTGGAAGCTGCAGTTGGTGATTGTGCTGGTGATGTCAGCACTGTACAGGATGAAGAGCAATGGCCCCAGAATAGAGCCCTGCGGAACGCCCCGAGTGACCTGGCGGTGCGGGGAGTCTACCATGTACCCCGTTTGACTATCCTTCACTTGAACAAATTGATACCTTTTGCTGAGGTAACTGTGGAACCATTTTACCACCTCTATGCTGCACCCATAGTATGCCAGCTTTGACAGGAGCAGCGATATATTAAGACCGTCAAATGCACGGGAGAAATCCAGCAGGGTGAGCACGGTGCTCATGCCTTGATCCCGGGCCTGAAGTACATTGTCCACCACATCCAGCAGAGCTGTTGTGGTGCTGTGCCCCCTCCTAAAACCAGACTGCATCAATGGCAGTATGTTGGAGTTCTCCAGGTAGGCCGTGAGTTGGTTGCTGATAACTCTTTCTAGGACTTTAGAGAGGCATGGTAGCAGGCTGATCGGCCGGAGGTCTTTTGGGCTAGTGGGGTTGGGCAGTTTGGGAATAGGCCTAACCTTTGCCGTCCTCCATGCGCTGGGAAAGGTTGTCGTGACAATGGACGTGTTGATGATGTGAGTTATAACAGTAATGGTCTGGGGCAGAGTCATCCGCAACATATCCAAGGATATGTCGTCAGCACCCATTGCATTCGATTTTAGATCTTTAATTATTTTTAAAACATCCTCCTCATCCACCGTCCTCATCTGAAAGCTGCCATGGCCAAAGCGACTGTACTCAAAGAATGTGAGATCCGATATACTCACATTATTTTGGCCTGGTATATTCAGAAAGTGTTGGTTTAGGCTGTCTGGACTGCCACATAGGGCCGACAAGTCACACTCATTTCTGTTGTTGGTAAGGATGCTGGATTTGAGGTGACTCCATAATTTCTTTGGGTTATTTATATTGCTATTGATATGTGTAGCAAAGTAAGCCCGCTTCTCATTCTCTATGGCAGCTCTCACCACGCCTCTGAGGTCCTGATACAATTTGCGATGCCCCTCCTGACCGGTCACTTTTGCTTTTTTATGTTGTTTGTCTCTAAGCCGCATCATATCTCTCACTGTGCTGGTGATCCATGGGTGGCTCTGAGGTTTTACCAAGGTTCTCTTAATCGGAGCATGTAGGTCAAATAATGATATGATAAGGCGACTAAAAGTTTCAACCATGCTATCTATGTGGTCCAAACTTATGACCGATTGCCAGTCAATTGCATTCAGGTCCTGTTCGAATTTATCTAGCAGTATGTCCTGAATGGGCCTATATATCATCCACTGGGGTTTAGGCCTCTCAACTCTAAAATCTATCTCAGCAGAGACAATAGCGTGCCTGCCCAGTTCAGGAATGTGCAACACTGCAACATTGCTCGCCCTGGCATCCGTGCAAAGCAGATCGATCGCTGTCGCACTGTGGTCTGTAAAGTGAGTAGGTACTGTCACATAGTTGACCAAGCTGGTACTAACCAGGAAAGATCTAAATAATTTCCATTTGTAATCTGTCTGTTCCAGTTGGTCTATATTGAAGTCACCCATAAGTATAATTTTGTCAGCAGAGAAGGAGGAGATTGAACTGGTTAGTGCATCCAAGAATATGTTTACATTGTGATGTGGCGGTTTGTATGCAGTGCCAATGATAATCGTCTGCCCATTTCTGGTAAGTCTCAGCCACATTTGCTCAACATTGGGAGAAGCTGGGTGTGCTTCACTGCGGGCGTGTATCCCCTGCCTTATGTAGAATCCTACCCCTCCTCCTCTGTCCGCTATACGCGAGGGGCGCGGTGTGTGCCGCAGTCTGTAGTTGGGCACTTTTGGTGCGCAGTCCCCCTCGCCCTCCCGAATCCAGGTTTCGTTAATAGCCATGATATCCACTGCCAGGTCCCCCATAGCCACAACGAACTCATCCTGGTGAGTCCCAAGCGACCCTGCATTAAATAGCCCGACTTTCAAAAGTCTATCCCCCTTGTTATTCATGTCTAATTTCAATACTGGACATTCTACCACACAGTACACGTCTCAATAAATGTGTCTCCCTATATGTGAAGATATACAATAAGCAAGACATGTATACATACATACAATACATATACTCATACATAAAACACACATATACATACATACAATACACATATACATACATAAAACACATATATACATACATAAAACACATATATACATACATAAAACACATATATACATACATACACATATACATATACACACATGCACTTCGCGTCACACCCATCCACCTCGCAACAGTAGCCGACTCCACAACAAATCGGAAACAATTCATAATCAAAATAAAGGTTACACAACACATAAGAAATGCACAGTAAACATCGATAATAATGCATCCGTTTAACCCTGTACAACTCCCGTTAGCCCGAGGGATCGAGAGACGCATCTGCTCCAAAAACACGCCGCAGGTCAGCTTCATTCCGCACACCGTAGATTGGCTTCCCGTCGGCTTGCCTCGCAAGTATCCTGCCGCGACTGGTCCACGAATATATCTCCAACCGTGACTGCTCGCTGCTTGTCGTGTCTGGTAAAACAGGTTTTTATTGTATTTGTTTAGCCTCTCGTTTATGAAGAAGCGGCGTGCCGGCGCCCTCTGTCCAAGGCCCGCGCTGGTGGCACCGCGCCGCACGCGCGCGCTCCGCAGCAGCTCGTCCTTAAGCGCGCGCCTCGCCAGGCGCACCACCAGCCGGCGTGGGCGGCCTGCCACTGCCGGCTCGCCCCGGCCGGCCGGCGGGCCCGTTCGCTCCGCGAACACAATGTCCCTTGACTCCAGCTGTACTCCCAGCTTCCTGGCCAATAATTCAACGAGGTGCAGGGTATTTTCACCGCTTTCTTCAGGCAGGTTGGAGATCTCGACGTCGGATGCCAGCAGATCCTGGTCTCGGTCATTGAGCTCCATCTTAAGCGTAGCCTCTGATTTTTCAAGGTCCTCACTGCTTGATTTATTAATTTCCAACTCTCTGACCCTGTCCTCTAGGCTTTGCATCCGATTTTCGCAGACCGCTATGTTGTTTCGGAGATCTCCAACCTCACGTCGTAGGTCTCTGATTTCCCTAGTGAGCTCGTATTTCATATCCCGTAGTTCCCAACTTTACTTAATTATTATAAAAAAACAGAGCTTGGATTTCCGCTCTCATTCTTTTAACCATGTACTGAGTTGCGTGAAATAATAAGAAAAAACAATTGTTTCATTTCTGCATAAACGTGTCCATTTCAAAGATGATGAATAATAGATCACTTTTGATATACTTAATCTATGAATGTAAAAATTGCACAAGTTCATGTACTTAGGGCGTACTAAGTTTCCATATTTCATTTTACACGATCTGTAACGATTCTCACATGAATTCAGCGATAGCATGAATCATCAATTTGGCGGGACCAATGCTATAATCACATAACTTTAATTTGGCACTTCCAATTGTATTGAAAGTTGAGTATATACCTGTACATATGTAGTACTAAGTCTTGGGGTGTAAATTACCTGCCTCTGAGTAGCGCTTCCAGAAGAACCCGCCACTTTGATATCAAAGTGGTGGGACCAGGGACGTCTTGGCATATTTTTTTTACCTTTAAAGGTACAAATGTCTTGTTCGGGGTACAAATAGTACATATGTGGTACAAACACTTCAATGTGCTAAATTTTAAATTGGGGGATTGATCCCGCCATCTTGATGCTCACGATTTCGAAGTAAGATCAGTTGTTAAATTTTTAGGTCTTTATCTACCCGTAACGAAAGCCATAGAAGTTCGTATAGCAACGTTTAAATACAAATATGTTATGAAAAATAAATAAACCGTATAGTAATTAAATATATTTTCCACTGTACTTGAATTACTTGCTACCTGTTAGAGACGATACTTAATCAAGTCCGTCTTGTAGTGGAGCACTCGATAAATCTATATCCAGTTCTTGCAACCAGGCCAGCAGGTACCGTACACGGTACATCTAAAAGTATATACAGTCGCGTGTTGTTGAAAGAGATTTATATACTTAGTGATAGGTACTTACTTCGTGTGTTTAGTTAATTTTAAATGGAAATAGAAATTTATTTGAAAATTAAATACTAAGTTTTTAAAAAGACCATTTGTGGGGTAGAACAATATTAACATTGAGATCGTTCACAAAGAACAATAATTAAACCATGATTCGTTTAGCCGGTCAGTTCAGAAGGTACACAGATTATATGGGGCTTCATGAAGACCTACAGAACGGGTATGCCTGTTGATTGACTGGTGAGGCCTAAAAGGCTTTCTTGTCACCATGACTTGTTTAATTAGTCAGTTTATAAGGTACACAGGGCATATGGGGCCTTATGAAACCTTCGGAACCGGTAAATTTTTGATTGACTGGCGAGGCCTTCCTCTCAATCTAATGGTCGTCCCTTCCGTAAGAGATAGCCGTCAGATTGAGAGTGAGAGTTGACTTCTGTAGGTTAAAGAGAGCCGGTCAAGTGCGAGTCGGACTCGCGCACGGAGGGATCCTTAATTTAGCTACATAAACCACAATATATTTTGCTTACGCTGACTTAGAATTTTTGCACAGCTTCAAGACGTTATAGACCTGAGATAAAAAATTATAAGAGAAATCTAAGACTTATTTTTAAATACCTATTCAACGATGCCCCACTTGACATAATTTGTTGAATTTAATTTTTTTGAATTTGATGGTAAATAGGCGGTCCGAAATGTCATTATTTTTTTATATTTTTCCTCTTTAAATGAGGTGTAAGCATCTTCTAGGATTGGAGACCCGAGGAAGCATAGAGAGTCTAAAGTTCTTTTGTCCAAAACATCATTTAAAAAATCTCACATAATTATTGTTTAGTTCTAAACCTATTAACCTAAATTAATTTTTAAAAAGTGCCAAATCTTGTAATACTGTCTCTACATCTCCGTCTAGAGTCATATCTCCCGTCGTCTAGATACCATAAATTAAATTTTGTATGATGCCCACCTCGAGCTCCTTGGTGAAAGAATTAGATGAATCTGAGAACAATATTAAGATGACGATGAATTAGTCCTTAAGGTACACGATCGTTTCGTCATATTAAAAAAGAATATCAAAATAGAAAAATATTTTATTTCATACTGCAAGGTATCCTCTTTATCCAATTTCTATAAGGACGGCAATCTAAATAATATTAGCCACAAAACAGTATATGCCTTTCCATCTCCATCCATTTTGTTTCTATTATATAATTTATTTATGAGCTCCAAAATATCGGCTTCCATTTTCCCAGGGGTTTAGCATCTTTACATAAAGAAAGGAAAAGAAAATTCCTTACTGCGTAGTCAATTTATTATTTTAGTGAGCGATTAGCGTATTAATAGGCTCCATGGTGGTAACTTTTATATCAATAAAGCGATAAACAAATGAATGCTTGGATGATCACAAGCGGTTACTGACGACATACTGTCTGCGAGTTACCGAATAATTTGACATGGAATTGAAGCGGTTATATTAGTTATTAACTGTTTAAAACAATATAGTGCGTTGGTGGTTTAGTGGTCAAGGAGTCGGCCATACGATCGAGAGGTCCTGAGGGTTCGAATCCTGGCCATTTCACTACCGACGTGAACCCACGTCTAGCACAAGCATTTTAGCTTGGTTGAAGTGGTTAGAGGTTAATATTAGTAATTTCGGTTCAAATATTCTTTAAAAAAATAGTTTTGGCGTGGTACTCATGTGATGTGGTTGTGTCTTAGTGGATGTAGAGACAATGTTTCTGCAATACGTTGATCGATTAGCTAAGTTATCCCTACACCGTTATAATACGCATATTCGCCAACTGGGATCGGCAGCACATGTGTGACTCCCCTGAGTGTTACATACGTAACCACTTTCCATCAGGTAAGCCTTGTGTTTTTCTGCCATATAAGTAGTATAAAATGCATGTACCGTCTCCATTCCGTCGCGGGTAAAGAAGAGCTTTGTCACAGAATAGAGAATACTAGCGTAGCTATGTTCTTCAATCCATTTAATAGGGTGTAAGTCACTCGGGCGCCGGAGGGCACAGACTGACCTCCGTCTCCTATGAGCGCGGGCCTGAGGGTGACGGGTGGAGCTGCCTGTCACACCAGCAGAAGTAGGCCACGGCGGTGGCGTGCGTAAGCGCGCCTCCTTATTCTGGGGGCAAGTTGGGGACACCGTTGTCCCCCCTCCCGAGAAAGCCCGACCGTAAGGGTTGGCCCTGGGTCAGCCGGGGTGCGAGGGATATATCGAAGAGGGATATGTAGATAACCTCACCTCCGGCTTAGCGCGACGACCCACAGACGGCGTGTTGTTTTAGTCGCTTCAAGTCTGACATAAGCTCCCCAACCAAAAAAAAAGTAAAGGTGTAGGTCCAGATTATCTTTATTAAAGCATAGAGAACAGAGAGCAGTAGGTTTGCACAGTCAACGTATGTCATAAATGTCAAATCCCATACAAATTCATCATTCTATTCTAAAATATACCGGCCAACAAATTGCCACTTGTATAAGGAGGTTCATGTCTAGTCACCTCGTAAGCTATATTATTAGGTTAACTGGGTTCATATTCTACTTCACCAGGACCTAAATCACATATAACTTAATCTTCTCCTTTATTTGGTAGGCACTTACCGCGTTATCTTTTAAATTAAAATGAACATTATGGAGCTATAATTATGGTCGCTTTTATCGTAAATCTTCCTGTGATCTCTATCTGTACTATAATAAAATAATTATAACGTATACTGGTTAGCCGTAAAAGAAACAAAATTAATAGGAGGCTAACACACGAAAGGTTTCGGCGGACCGCAGTTGTACTTTAAGTTATTTGTTTCGACAAATAGTTCTATTACTGCTGTGGTTATAGAACTTATATAAAGTTTTGTCTGTAATTCGAATATTTCGAGATATTCGCATAAGCGAACTTCGATACACTTTTGGGATGTAGTTCAGAGGGAGAAAAATGGAGCTATAGGTACATAGGTGTATAGTCGTAACTTTTCAAGTTATTTAAGGATTTTTTTATTTTATTTATTTAAACTTTTTGCACAAATACAAATGTACAAAGGCGGACTTAATGCCATGGGCATTTTCTGCCAGTCAACCTTAGGGTGATGCAGAGATATTTTGGTCAAAGGTAGGTGCGCGAAGTATTCTGGTGAGAATTTTACCTAGTTTGGTACACATGTTTACATAATAAATATGATTTTAAACTTAATAAACATAAACATAAGAATATGTTCATATATGGTAATATTTTTTTATTTATTTATTTTTATTTATTTATTTGGCTTTCAACATTGAGTACACTATTATACTAACAATTAAGTACATGCAATTTGAAAAAGCTAAGTGCCACAACATTTATGGAAAAGCACTGCGTGCACAGGAGAATTGCGCAAACTTAAACCTAAATTAACTTAACAGTAAATTATGAAGGAACAAGATTATGTTACTAAAAATTATGCATAATTTTGTTCACCCATATGAGAAGAACAAGGTATTGTGTGTAAAAATAACCAACTACACAGTCAAAGTAATGCCCTTTTGAGGGCAGGTATGGATAATAAATTCAAATCAATAAGCCTTTCATGTTCCCTATACAATGCATACATTCTCGACAAGGGACAGTGTTTTCTTAAGTTAGTGCGACAGATGGGAGCCCCAAAGAGTTTACCCGCATTTGTATGCCTCGGCAAGCGCGACGGTACACGAAGAGATACCCTGCCGAGTAGATCCGGGTCTTTCATTGATCCATTTAGTAATTTTTTTAAAAACACCAAATCAGAAATTTTCCTACGTTTGTCTAACGATACCATATTAAAGTGCTTCAATCTATCCTCATATGCCCGGAGCTTCTTACCCATGTTGCAACTATAAGTCAGGTGCCACATAAACCTCTTTTGCAATCTCTCTATGCGACCAGCGTGAACGGCATATCCAGGAGACCAAACCACACTGCAGTACTCCAACTGACTCCTTACTAGTGAGTTGTACATAGTGATCTTAGTTTCTGGTTTTTTAAAATTTTTACATTCTCTCAGTACAAATCCCAGCATTTTGGACGCCTTCAGAACCGCAGCGTCGATATGTTGGATAAAATTTAGCTTTTGGTCTAGTTGGACTCCTAGGTCGCGAATGTCACTGACTTCGTCGATTGTTACCCCGTTTAATGCATAATTTGACCGTATTATATTGACGTTTCTCGTGAATTTAATATGTTTACATTTTTTCACATTCAAGCGCATTTTATTGGATTCGCACCATTCCGTCAACCTAATTAGGTCCTTCTGAAATAGTACGGTGTCCTCGTTGCTTCTAATCTCTTTAATGGCTTTAAGATCGTCTGCAAACAAAAATATACGGGAATTATGAAAACATTTGTGAATGTCATTTATGAAAAGATTGAAGAGATGGGGTCCCAGATGGGAACCCTGCGGAACACCCGAAGCAGCGACATATGGACTCGATACACACCCATTCACCACAACACTTAGTTTCCGATCAGTTAGGTAAGATCCGAACCAACTCAGCAAGGGGTCTGTCACTCCATACATCTCTAATTTGGCCACAAGTATTTTATGATTAATTGTGTCAAACGCCTTGCTGAAGTCGGTGTAGACGGCGTCTACTTGAATACGCGCGTCAACAGCCTCGATTACACTCTCGGTATAATTCACTAAATTTGAGGCGGTTGATTTACCCTTTGTGAATCCGTATTGTCTGTCCGTGATGAGTTGTGAGAGATGCCACGACAGAGTGGGACAAATAAGGGCTTCAAATACTTTTGCGAGTGTTGACAGCACCGCAATCGGTCTGTAGTCAGTTACATTAGACCTGTCGCCACTTTTAAAAATTGGGACAATCTTAGTTTCTTTCCATCTGAGTGGGAAGATGCCCTGTCGCAGTGATCCGTTGAAGATTAACGTTAAGGGAAACGACAGCCTATTCGCAGTTCTAATAAGAAACAAAGGGGGGATATTGTCAGGTCCGGCGCCCTTATTTACGTCGAGTTGCTTTAGTGTCTTACTTATCATATCTTCAGTAACTGTCACGTGATTAAGAGTCGCATTACTTGAGCAGATGTCCAAATTATCAATGTACGCATTGTCACTGTTATCATACACGCCAGAAAAATGAGAAGCAAAATAATTACAAATATCATTAAGGCTATCAGAGGCATCAACACCATTGGTCATGATGTTGGGATAGTTGCTGGTTCCACCTCTCTTAACTTTTAAGTAACTCCAGAAGTATTTACTGTTAGACTTGACTTTGTTCTCGATGTTGTTAATGTACGCGTTATAACAAGACGTAGACAAGCTTTCGCATCTTTTCCTTAAGAGCTTTAGAGCAATTACGTCCATAGGATTATTGTATTTTTTAACTCTTAATCTTAACCTATTTTTTTCTTTTAATCGTGCAATAAGTTCTTTTGAGAACCAGTATGGATACTTAGATTCTTTTACTATAACTAGTGGAACGAATTGTCGTATTAAATCATTCAAAACCATGTAGAATTTATCGACCATGCCATCAATGCTATCGTTGGACTCGAAAATCTTAGTCCATTCGACCTCGCCCAATGCCTCATTTATTGAAACAAAATCAGCTTTAAAAAAGTTTAATTTTTGCTTAGAAGGGGGTTTTTGTTGTTCAACAGTACACTTGAAAGACAGGTCAATGTGCAAGGGCGGGTGGTGCGGGTCTACCTTTGATAGAATGTCCAAGGGCGCGCTCACTGTAACATTTGTCAAGTTTGTCAAGATTAAGTCGAGGATTCTCTTGTTATGATTGAGAAGGTAATTACATTGACGCATATTGTTTAGCAAAAAGAAATCCCAGAACGTGCGTTCCAACTCTGAGCTAGTGTGATGAGGTTCGCTGATAACTTGGCCATCGTCGTTCAGCCAGTCCATAGAGGTCAGATTAAAGTCACCAACCATAAGGTAATCGTAAACTTGTTCCAAAACTCGGTTTGAATTACTGATAAAATGTTTAAGTACGATTGGCTTGATAGGAGAGGGCAGATATACAGCACAGAGATAAATTAATTGAGTCCTCCCACACACCTGCAGCGTTAACTTGACCCAGAGATCATTACATGTACTCTCAAGATTATGCATTCTTTGAGATTTGAATTTATTAGAGATTGCTATTAATACCCCACCCCCATCAAGTTTACTGTTGAGGGTGTTGACGGTTCTATCACGCCTATATATGGTGTAACGACCATCCGTGATCTCTGTGTCAAAGACACTGCTTAACAACCAGGTTTCCGTGAACATAATAATGTCAAATGAACAGCAAGCGATGTTCCGGTAGATAACACTAAGTTTGGTTCTTAATCCCTTACAATTTTGATAGTAGATGTTTAAATTAATCATTTATAATAGTTACAACCAATGCATGAATCGTAATTAAAGTTATCCAAATTGTCTGACTCACTTAAGTGTATCCAAAGTGACACCATCTTTTATATAGATATAGTCCGAGCCATCAGATTTCCTGACAAAAATCCTACCGCTGCGTACCCACACGTACTTATAGCCAAGATTTTTAGCTTTTACCCGGGTTGCAGCGTGCAGAGCCTTGTTCGCTGGAGATAGGTGCTCCATTATGTACACGCTGCTCCTTTGACCACCGATACCCAAAAGGCTACTGTTTAACTTCTCGTCCAGTTTCTTCTGTTTATTGAAACTGATAGACGCAGCCAAGAAGGTATCGCGCACCCGTGGACTATTAAACTGCACAACAATTGATTTCGGACGGTTGCTAGTCGAGTTTAGTTTCGCCACTCTTGTCACATTGTGTATATTGTTCTCTGTCAAATTGCAAGAAATGACCCTGCCGATATTCAAAACTGTCGAGACCAAGTTTTCATTTTTGTGCTCCGGTAGGCATTGGATTTCCAAATTTGAAGAACGAGCCTGTTGCTCCATCTGGTTTAATCTGGCACTCAGATCTTTAACTGTCGATTTAAGTTGCTCATTTTCTTTTTTAATGTCATGGACTAAATTTAATTTAGACGAAACCTCAGCCTTCATATCCTCATACTTCTCGTTCATGAATTCCAAAGATTTTTTAACGTCATTAATATTCTCCTTAATAACGCCTAGCTCTTTGTTCACGTAGCTTGCTAAGGTTTGGTTGAAGTGCTGCATGAGATTACTAATTTCAGATTTAATAATGCGTGTCACTTCACTTGAAGTGACTGGCGCTTCATCTTTCGTGGTGTTTATAAGAGTTTCTTTTTTCCTCTGTGTAACATATGCATCTACAGCTACTTTGCTTCGGGCGGGACTGTTGTCGGCGTTGTTCGTTCTCGGCTTACAATTTTGACACAGCCAACTGCCAGTGTCAATCGACCTCAATGATACCTTCAATATGTTCTCGAGGCATGAGTGGTGATAAGGCTTGAGACATTTAGTGCAATTCAACACGGCTTTCTCATTGCTAATATTATCAGAACAGCAATCGCACTTCAATGTATTTCCTTTTTTGTTCTCCATTGTTTTAATACTATACTATAAAGGCACTGCAATAAATACCTCGGTTCGGCACACAGCAACCCGCACAGCAATAAAGGCCCACTCGTCAGCTATGTATGTATTACCCTTATCACTATAGGCAGTCGAGAGATGAGTGGCCGCGCGAAGAAGGGCGTACGCGCCGTACAATGAGTGTCGCTTACGCGTTTCACTGAGTCACTCACAATGCGAATGCCGGTACTTAGAATTTTTATCGAGATTGCAAGTATAATGTTAAAAGTTTCGATCAACACGCACTAATTGGAACTAAATTAACACTTGATATATACGGCAAATATAATATATATCATTAAGTATACCCCAAGCAAAAAATCAGCTCGCAAAGAGCACTTATATTTTTTATTTATATTCACTTAATCCACATAATATTGATTATTTTAACGAACTTAAGTGTTGCGCGCACGGATACCCGCATTATATAGTAATATATACAAACATCATAGACTACATACCATAAACTTATTATATACTACATACACATACAGATCGATATATACATATACACACATATCCATACATATACATACATACACCTACTATCACATACATACATACTTACACATACGTATACATATATTACATAATATCAAATATATACAACCTAAGAAAAAAAATGTAACGGGTACACTCCGAACTTGATTTCCTCTAACGATCGTTGTTGTAGAGCTGACGGACTCTGGCCTTGAATATGAAACGGTTTGCGGACATTCTGACTTCCAGAGGAAGCGCATTCCATAAAAGAATAGCTTGTACTAAAAAAGAAGAGTGAACAAGACTTGACGTGTGAGTGGGACAGTGTAGGAGAAGGTTGTTAGAAGAGCGTAAGTTTTTATTATGGGTAGAGCCAAGTAAGTGGAGCTGAGACTTTAAATTATAATAATTTAAAATATAATTATAGTTTATTATATAGTATTATATTTTTATATTTTATATTATATTATATTATATTATATAGTAGTATAATTATATATATAATAAAAATATAAAATATATAATTTAAAATATAATTATAGGAAAGAACAAAAATGAGTAGGTATGATCCGTTTTTAGAGTTCCGTAGCCAAATGGCAAAAAACGGAACCCTTATAGATTCGTCATGTCTGTCTGTCCGTCCGTATGTCACGGCCACTTTTCTCACTATATGGCCTATTGTGTTGAAATTTGGTAAGTATATGTATTCTGTGAACCGCATTAAGAATTTTACATAAAAATAGAAAAAGAGCAATAAATTTTGGGGGTCCCCATACTTAGAACTGAAAGTCAAAAATGTTTTTTTCATCAAACCCATACGTGTGGGGTCCCTATCTATAGATAGGTCTTCAAAAATGCTATTGAGATTTCTAACATCATTTTTTTCTAAAATGAATAGTTTGCGCGAGAGACACTTCCAAAGTGGAAAAATGTCCCCCCCCCCACCCTTTAACTTCTAAAATAAGAGAATGTAAATAAAATCTAGAAAATATATATGATGTATATTGCCATGCAAATTACCAACGAAATTTGGTTTGAACGAGATCTAGCAAGTAGTTTTTTTTTAATACGTCATAAACCGCAATTTTCCCCTTCCATTCAATTAACTCAAAAATAATACAAGAACTTTTATATTATGTTACTTGCTGCAGTTGCTGTTACGGAACACTTCATGGGTGAGTCCAACATGCACTTGGCCGGTTTTTAATATTTGGGTTCTTTGTATGGAACTCAGGACTGTTTGTCTGGTTATCTTTTGACATAAATCTATACAAAACCTGGGCAGTATGCTATTATTCAATGAAGAATTTTCAAATCTATGTTCAATGGAACTCCCTGCCAGCTCACGTGTTTCCTCGGGCCGTGAATAGGCATCTAAAAAGGCCATCAAGCTGAGTGTTAACATGTTTAATTTTACGATGGTTTCCGAGATTTTGCCTTTAGCTTACCTTCAGGCGAGGTAAAGTCAAATTGACGTGTTCTTTTAAATGATATTTTCTAAAGTTTACGCGAATGTCACTCATTGAAATAAAACCACTTTTTACGGATTCTATCGCGATATATTTGTTATTATTACTTTTTAACCCGACGTTTCAGCTGCTTTGCAGCAGCCATTTTCGCGGTGTGACTCACGATGGTAGTTGTCACATAGTTTGAAGTATAAGTTATCTCAAAATACCCGAATCATGGTGAATTATTGGTATTCGTATTTATGCAGAATGAGCTCACTGTGTTGTTAAGTCTTGCTGGATTTTGCTGCTTACTGGGTTTGATTAAGTGGATGACTGGGTCCCAAGCTGGTGGTACGTTCCATCCATCCTCTCTATTAAAATTTGGGTGTTTTTTTAATTTCAATAGCCTCGCGCATCATTCTAGGAATATATCGATGTTCCTTGGCGAGTATCTGTGGTTTATCAAACCTTAGGTAATGGTTGGTGCCTTTTTGCGCGTGTTCACATACAGCTGACTTTCTTTAGCGTTGGTGTTTTATGTCAGCTATGTGTTCTTTGACCCGAGTGCCAATGCTTCGCTTGGTTTGACCAATATATGAGAGCCCACAGTCACAGTCTATTTTGTAGACCCCTGCATCTTGTAGAGGTAGTTGGCACTTGACAGATGGTAAAAATGTACTTATCTTCGTTGGCGGCTTGTAGTATGTGTTGATTGAAGCTCGCTTCAAGATGTAGCCAATCTTGTCAGTGACCCCTCGTACATACGGTAGTACAGCAGGCTGGCGTTCGACCGTGGCTGGTTTTTCTCGGGATCTGTGACTCAGGCGCGGTGGTTTGAGCTTGTTGTCTTGCAATACTTGCTGTACGAGGGGTCACTGACTAGATTGGCTACATCTTGAAGCGAGCTTCAATCAACACATACTACAAGCCGCCAACGAAGATAAGTACATTTTTACCATCTGTCAAGTGCCAACTACCTCTACAAGATGCAGGGGTCTACAAAATAGACTGTGACTGTGGGCTCTCATATATTGGTCAAACCAAGCGAAGCATTGGCACTCGGGTCAAAGAACACATAGCTGACATAAAACACCAACGCTCAACAATGTCTGCTGTATGTGAACACGCGCAAAAAGGCACCAACCATTACCTAAAGTTTGATAAACCACAGATACTCGCCAAAGAACATCGATATATTCCTAGAATTATCCGCGAGGCTATTGAAATTAAAAAACACCCAAATTTTAATAGAGAGGATGGATGGAACGTACCACCAGCTTGGGACCCAGTCATCCACTTAATCAAACCCAGTAAGCAGCAAAATCCAGCAAGACTTAACAACACAGTGAGCTCATTCTGCGTAAATACGAACACCAATAATAATTCACCATGATTCGGGTATTTTGAGATAACTTATACTTCAAACTATGTAACAACTACCATCGTGAGTCACACCGGCGAAAATGGCTGCTGCAAAGCAGCCGAAACGTCGGGTTAAAAAGTAATAATAACAAATATATCGCGATAGAATCCGTAAAAAGTGGTTTTATTTCAATGTGTTCTTTTAAAATAAAAAAAAACAATCAATCAGCCCACCGTAGTCCACTGCTGGACGTCTATGTTCGAAGTCTTTCATTATATTACTTTGATCAAATATAAATGGGACCTGCCTCCAATAATATTCTTTGAAATAAATAAGAATCATCAATCGGGATCCCTTTCGTTAACATAATAATTATATGTAATCCTAAAATGTTTTGGCACAGTGAATTTGGCATATTTATACTTGGTCATGAATTCATGATTGATTTTTAGCAGCATATGCATGCTGTAGAATAATTATATTTAGGACTAATATATTTATGCATAGTTATAATTCCCACATGTTTTTAGGACAGTCACTACACAACCCGACTTTTTTATTTTTATTTTACCACCTCATTTAAGCTTATAAATTTCATGCTTAAATATGATTAGGCTAATACTAAATTTGTTATGGATCAAAAAATTAGGCATAAATATCATTAGTCTAAATTATTATATGCCAAAATATTTTATGGTTTTTTTTTATGCTAATGGATAGTGAACCTCATTATTCATTTCACAATTGGCTACTATATCGCTGAACAAAATAAAAATCTGTCGAATTAAGAACCTCCATTTTTGAAGTTGATTATAGAGAATTTAGGGCTTGTTGTTGTATTATATCAATGTTTAAACGCTTTAGAACGTATTATAAATACTTACACCAAACTTGTAAATGTTGTTTACGAGTTAAAAAAGACTTCAAAGTTTGCACTTTGACTGTGCTCTGACGCTGGTGAATATTTCAAAGACTACGTAACTATTGAAATTCGAAGAGGAATCAGAGCGGAATATAATAATGAAGATTTAAAAGGTATTCATTCTTTAGCCGTCAGCTAACGTCTGTTACTGAAAAGATAATTGTGTGAAAAATAAAACGGCCAGAAGTAAAATAATATTTTCTTTGATTTGTGACATCTGGAAAACATTTCTGAAGGTGCATTTACTTGAAAACATTAGTCTTAGGCACGGATGACAGAATATGATTAAGGTTCCAAGATCTTAGGCAACTTTCGAATCATATTTTAATAAGGCATAGTACCTAGTGTACGATTTGGTTATGTTGTAATAAAAAATAACCGTTTTTATGTATACGAGTATTACCCTCACAAGTGTGTTGATGTGGCATATTAATATTAGTAGTTAGTATATTTTAACAAATTTTCATGTTTAGAGAGTTTAGGAAGGTACAGAACTTACACAGGTATCATAGCTCCATAATGTACAGTCAGCGTCATAAATATCTTGACAACGAAGTCTCAAAATGAACTTAAAACTCTTGTATTGAGTGCAAATCAAACTATTTTATTGATTTATAGGGTATTATATTATA
This sequence comes from Eilema sororculum, assembly GCA_914829495.1. Lineage (NCBI taxonomy): Eukaryota > Metazoa > Arthropoda > Insecta > Lepidoptera > Erebidae > Eilema > Eilema sororculum. The sequence goes on along the minus strand of OU618545.1, from coordinate 3,470,696 downwards.
TACATCACTTACCGCCAATAATTCAGTTCCTCCGTGATCATGGTGCTTGCAACAGCGCCGATATACCTACTAGACGCTCGAAACAATACGTGGTAAATATCCCGATATATTTAATACTAAAGATTCGAGGATACGTTTATCATGCGTACTGCCAAGGAGTGGAATGTCTTGCCCGAATCTATGTTTCCGGATAGTTGTAACTTGGATGTATTCAAGACTAGAGTGAATGGGTTACTTTACTTCTAGGCAAACGTGCTCCACCGTCGACCGCATCGTCACTTACCAACAGGTGAGAAAGTGGTCAATCGCGAGCCTATCTATACATATAAAATTACTTGTCCCGACTGACTGACTGATGAAATAAGGAATGGAAGTTTGTATGAAAGTCCATTATTTTCAGAGCTAGATACACCAAATTTCATAAACCTGTGTCTTTTAACAAATAAATGAACACGTTTTTATAAAAGCTTTCAAGATTTAATTACTTAAAATAGGTGATAAACGTTTGTATGGATTTTTTTTCATTCAGGTCACTTTGGAATAGGAAATCTTCCCGGGTGAAGCCGGGCCGGGTCAGCATTCATAAAAAATCGTCGTTTGCCATATTTTTTACTTAAAAAGAGTAATAATATAAAATTTTATGTGAACCATTGGAAGTTCGTATATTCTGAGTTCCGCGCTAAAAGGTCCAAAAGGATTTATTGCAGTTGCAAAGTTGTTGGCAAACTCGCCAATCATAAGCTTTTAAACAGAAAACTATTCAAAATTCCCGCTCAAAGTATTCAATGCATTTAGGATGACTTTATTTGATCAAACTACTAACGTTTTGTACCCAACCGTCAAGAAGGGTTTGTTTTTCGGGTAAGTATGTAATACTTCATATCTTCTGAACCACTTCACGGATTCCAATGATCAATGCCTCAAATTAAAGGTGCTCGTCACCCAAGTGTTTTCGAATACATGATATGTGAAAAAACACTTTTTACTCCAATAAAATCATGAAGTCAAACGTGATACTAGGGAAGTTTATTTTCAATTTATAACATTACTAATCCTTAGTTATTAAGTAAACTTTACTTATGGATAACATTGCGCTTAAGGTGAAGTTTCTATTAGGATATAAGGTAATATCAGATATAATAATATCAATAATGTATCTTTAAATTATTAATTCTAATAAGGGACCGTCGAGTCCTTCCCAAAATTTAGTAACAGACTGTAAAATAAGATAGTTATTACCAAATATTGGTGGCAAATATTTGAGTTTCAATAACTAACGTTTCTGAGAAGATCTTATTGAGATCTGAAGAGATATTTCTAGTGAAGTTCATCTACTTGTTAGAGAAGATATTTCTAGTGAAGTTCATCTACTTGTTAGAGAAGATATTTCTAGTGAAGTTCATTTACTTAGAGGAATTACGTTATTAAGTGGAATTTAAATATCTGAACAGTAACGAATAGAGCCATTTTGAAATGATATTCTCCTTCATATAATTTGAATGAATTTAATAGCAGTTTTGTCTTTGCCTTATACAGAATGTTTACTCATAATGGTATGTTTACTCATAATATTCAAATGGATAAGCCGAGGTGTATTAACATTCAAATTTGGCTTTATTAATCCATCATAACTGTTGTCAAAACTTCCTTTTTGAAGCCCGTAATTCGCCTTTATATTTATTTTGGTTTTTGCGGGCATGACTGCTGTGATCGGATCCTCCAACCAATAAAAAAGAAAAACCTGTGTCTATTAGCAGGTGTATGGGCTTGGAGATAGGCTCAGCTGCAAAGGTCTTTATTGCTGCTTTATTAGTGCCATTTACTGTTTAGGTAAGAGAGTTTCTCTTAGACTATGATTTAAAGATATTAATATTTTAACTGTAGCTTCCCAATATAAACTCGAAAACATACTGTACCTATGTCAGAAAAAATATATCTAATTTTACAAAAGTAAGTGACATTAAAGACAAAAATCTGCGCAATAAAAATAAACTGCTCCTTCCATGCTATCGGCTTTGCAGAGATGGTGATTCTTTTAGGGGGGATGGTATACGTTTTTATAATAAATTGCCTGAATCAGTCCTTGGTATGCCTGACAATAAATTTAAAACCTTTGTGAAGACCACCTTATGTAAAAAAGCATACTATAGGACAGAGGATTACCTTAAAGACAAAAATGTCTGGCTTGAGCATGGTGCAGGCCCCTCCTAAACTGCTGTAATTACGGCATAATGTTTAAATAGGAACGCAAATTTCTTTATTCTTTATTTTTGTTAACTTTGGTTAATTATTTTATTATAAGTTTTTTTTATATACTTTAATTATCTTGAAACGAGACATATGTACATTCGTCCATATTTAGTCTTAAGAACTTACTTTTTTTGTAAATTGACGTCTGTAAAATGCTACAGTGGAGTTTGTTGCGCCGTTTCTTCTCCACTGGTGCCTAGGAAGCGGTGGTAAACTTAGTTTTAAGCAGAATTTGACGTCAAAAAGCTGTAGTAGTGCTACACAATTTTGAATAAATACTAATTTGAATTTTATAGAGTCATAAACCTTAATTTCCGCTTGACGGCAATAGGCTCGTCCCTATTCCGTGTGACTGAAGATTATAGTTGTCGTAATGTGGGTGTTAATACACCTCTGCCTACCCCTTCAGGGATTTACAGGCATGAGTATATGTATGTATGTACACCTTATTTTACTACCTCATATTTGCAGCATCAAAAATATACTGACAGAGTCATCATGCAACAAAAATCATCCAAAACATCAACGATTTAAATTAAACTCATTCTCTAAAAATGTTCGTGATAACAGAGTTGTTTTGGTTTCGTAACGGCAAATTAGTGGCCACTCTGTTTGATTACATTGAATTTTGCTTCAACGTCACGTACATTTCCACCGCGCTGACATAACCTCAGTGGTAAAGGAAAATATTCGGTTGTTCCCTTTTGTAACTGAATCTGGATGTTTACTATTTTGTTATGTAACAGTAATAGAAGTCTGTTTATACTGGAGATTGATGACACTTGTAACTTTTTTAAATTGTAAACCTTTGAGAATGCCGTATGGTGAAACCGGTCAGGTTGAGAAATGAAATTAAACTATGTGGATAAGTACAAGTGTTCGGGTCAATCACCGAACAAATAATCATGTCAGCGAAATTGCGACACCGCGCGATATGCATTGTATATTTTATGTATTACCTAAGTAAAATAGTCAGTACGCTTGCGGATAGCATATAGGGCGCGACTCAATCTCATCCCTTTCACCTCATCAGTTTTAGTTGTTATCCTAGTTGTATTACTGAAATATATTATCTTTATATTCTTAATCGTAGTTTATCTTAATCTCACCCCAAACTACAAGTGTATTATTCAATATGAGTAATGGAAGTATTTAAAGTATCGTGATCATTGATATTATTATTAGCCTTAGAGATATTGGGATAGTTATCTTGTATTGTTTCAAGATTCCGTTGATTCGGTGATATTGCCGGCAGCTAGATCACGAAAGAATAGAGTATTGACGGTAAGCAGTGAAAAAGTTTTTAAGACCAAAATATACTTGCCTTCTTTTTTTTTTTTTTATATATAGGACACGTCAATTTGACTTCACCTCGCCTGATGTTAAGCTAAAGGCGAAGTCTCGGAAAGAGGGTCACCATCGGAAACATGTACCATGTTAACAGTGGTGGCACTCAGCTTGACGGCCTCATTAGATGCCATTTCACGCCCCGCTTAAAGGACCCGGGACTATAGGAAGAGGGAAACACGTGAGCTGGCAGGGAGTTCCAGGTCTTAATGGTGCGACATAGGAATGAGTCACTGAAACGCTTGGTTCTAGCAGGTATACAACTTCTCTTCTCTTCTCTTACAACGTTACAACGCGTATCAGCACCAGTGGTACTGGTAGTGTACTACCTACTAGTACTACGATATTAGGTGTCGCAAAATAGTAGAACTAGCGAAACTTTACTTCCAAGTAATTTTAAACAAATAAATGTACTACCAAATATGCTAGTCGTGTCTTAATATCAGATTTTTTGGACCCTTAGATACCACAGGTTACAGTGGATACATTAAAACACTAATAATTAATTCTGATAGCACAACTCGAAACAATACGTCATTTGAATGAATTTTTACAGCATTAAGTACGCTAACTATACAAATCGAATACATAGGGTAATATGCACTTTATTGATTGACTGTACCCATTTTTAACTAAATAGCTATACAGGGAGGGTCCTTAAATAAGTTTGACCACGAGGAATCGTAATTCCTCATAGTCAAATCAGTTTGACTAAAAAGTTTGACCACGAGGAAGCACCCGGGAAAAAGAATCTTCTCGGGCGGGACTCTAACCCGCAGTCTTTCCCTTACAGGGGGAATGCCTTTTTTTTTTATCGTGCGAAAAATCCCCACGGATACCACCTCCACGGAGCCAGTGGAGGCGGTTATGTCGGACTCGAACCGACTAAAACGCACGCCGTCTTGGGTCCTTGGCTGCCGGAGGTGAGATTGCCAAAAGCATATCTCTCGCACCCCGGCAGACCCAGGACCATCTCTTTCGAGATGGCCCCCTTCGGGTTGTGGGGACCAAAATGTCCCCATCTAGCCCCGGTTACGGGGTGGCGCACTTTGCGCCGCCGCCGCGGCCTGCTTCTGCTAGGGTGACAGTAGGCTCCACCGGTCACCCCCAGGCCAGCGCTCATGGAGGACGGAGGTCGTTCTGCGACCTCCGACGTCCGGTTCGCCTTCGCTCTGCACGGGCTTCCCGGGCCCGGAGTCTGGTCCGGACCCGACCAGCCGCCTCCTTCTCGAGCATTACTTGCTCGCAGAAGGAGGCGGCCGCACCCCAAGCGTTTGCGCATCGTACCATCGCTGTGAGCAATGTGACGAGTGTGAGGACTCCCACCCCTAGAGCCGCCACTAGGACCCGCCTCGGCGTGTCCCACGCCGGGCACTCGGTCAGCGTGTGCAGCTCTGTGTCCTCGCTCGCATCACAGTGATGGCACTCGGACGTTGGCTCCTTCCGGATCCGACACAGGTAACTCCCGAAACACCCGTGTCCGGTAATCACCTGCGTCAGCCGGTACGAGAGGCTGCCGTGTGGCCTCTCTAGCCACTCCTCCATGATGGGTCTTACCGCCGCTATTACGGCGTGCCCTGCGCTTGGTCGCCCAAGTCGTAGCTCCCATTCCGCTACCATGTCCCTGTGGAGCTGAGACCTCACGGCCCGAATTTCTTCGGGCTCGGGTTCCCGTCCCTGCTCCCGCGCCTCCTTACGATACCGATATAGCATCGAAAGGGCTCTCGCATCCAGGTTCCACGGTAGGGATCCGGCAAGGAGACTCGCCGCCTCGAAGGATATCGTGCGGTATCCCCTAATGGCCCTGCTGGCCATTGCACGCTGCGGTCCACGCAGCAGACGCGCATTGTGGACCGTCAGGGTGTCCGCCCATATTGGGCAAGGGGGAATGCCTTGACCAATTCGGCTACCGAGACACGCCCGATGTGATTCAATTTCCCATCTTATACAGCTTTGATACGATGGTGGAGTCATCTACCGATTTTCTTACGAACTATTGTATCAATACATCATGGTAAATATTTCGACACCTCTAATAATAACTGTTATAATATTGCGGTCACATTTTAAAGACTGGTTTAAAACTTACGCTATATGGGAAGTGTCAAAAATCTCTGTCGGCGGACTGGAACCTATTAAAACACCACCGTCTCAGCTCCCAATTCCTGGAGCGTTAGGTTGCCCATAAGGCAATTGCCTAACACCTCGGCTGACCTGGTACCTTACTGGTGACGTTGGTAAAGTAAGATATACTTACCCATCGAAATTTGGAAAGTAGCCCTTCCATTCCCGGATTCAAACGTGCGAGAATTTCACTCCCTATGTGGTGCTTTAGGATTGAATTTTCTATTACAGAATAGTATACACAAGTATATAAGACTATAATATTACGCGCGTACACTCCCAGTGAATTCATCATAAACGATAGACGTTCGCGTGCCCTATTCAGATGACCACAGAACTGTTCATTATCGATCGAAAAATTGAGGTCAACACTAATATCTGCAGATGATGGATTGTCCGCGACTGACTTTAACCCGATATCGATTCTATCTAAACTTTGACATTTATTTAAGAATCCTATCCTACTAATATTATAATGTGAAAATTTGTGAATCTGTTTGAATGTTTTGTTAATCAATCATGCTCACACACACATGACACCTCTACGAATCTCGCTGAAATTTATTATAGATAGATTATAGTCTGCAATAACATATAGGGTAAACTAAACTTAAAACTTTCGCGTTCCATGATTTTCTGCGCAGGCGGATAAACAAAGGACAGTTTGCTGACAGAATAGGGACACTGTGAGTGTGGTATGTGACGGTACATTATGAAAACAACATATCAAGAATGTGCGGATAGATAAAGAACTGACTACCTCACGGTCTTGAAGTCTACAAACGTACAACACTGAGCCAATCAGCCTGTGACCACGGCTGGTGTAACCTGGTCGAAACCTCAGGCAATTCAACTACATCTTGGTAGGTATAGGTATGTGTACCTATACGCGTTAATTTCCGCTATCATTAATAAGGTAGCGGTAGTGAACGCGGTCGCTACGGAGGAGGCGCGAGGTCGATACCCCGCCTAGTGAAAATATTTGTATGCATGAATATGGGTATTTGCATTGGTCTGGTCGTGCCTCGGAGAGCACGTTAAGCCATCAGTCCCGGTTTCCATACGAACATCTATGGCAGTCGTTACTGAAAAGTCCAACAACCGGTCTAGCTGCAATGCTTCAATATCGCCTTTGGGTTGTGGAGGTGAAACGGCAATCGTTTCACAGAAAATATCGAAGTTTAACCAAATCCGCAGATAAACTGGTAAAGCGGGCCCCAGACTCCAAGCTGAGTGCTTCGGACTAAGATGAAGACGAAGATCATTAACATATAGAGCACTTTTAGTCCAGAAATAAGTTCCCATGGGTGACGAAAACAGTATCAGAAGTACACAAAGATATAATTTTATTCACTTTTATTCGTCAACCCTTTTTATGTACTACACTTACTCGGACAAGTTAAGAGTTAAATGTACTGCAAGATTCGGTTAAGCTTTGGTCGAAGCCTTTTCGCTGGATGTATATCATGTCGGATTTACATATGAATAGACCAAACGGCCCAGTGCGTAATTTGTCTAGTATAGGCGATTTATTATTGAGTTCTTTTATTGATGTTCAAAGCTTTGTTTGTTGTTATTCGACTTCCAATGAGAGATTTATTCAACCAACTGAAATGAACTTATCAATAAAGGATGTTTTATGTATATTTATTGGAAAGGGGTGAAATTATTTGCTTGCTCTCGATTTACACTTAGGAAATACCATTATTAGACTGAAATTTCTGAAGAAATTATAGTTAATATGGGTAAGGGATGTACTATGCTTCTAACTTTTTTGATATAAGCCAGTAGGTATCTAACACTGAAAATAAGAAGAGCTTTATAGAATATTATGTTCCTAATATATTTTATAGCACTGAAATGGTATCTACATTATTAATTTTATTCTGCTATTATTACCTTCATAGGAAAGGGAAGATACCAAGTAAATCAAAGTTAGGCTTCTTACACTCTTATTGACCGTACAAAACTAAGTACTAACCATAATGCCACTTAAATTCAGTCTCATAGTGAGAGCTTGGTACTTTGCTAGTTAGACTGATCAGAAATACTGAATAAAGCGGAATAAAAAGCAGAATTCTACCACTATGCCACAGTCTCTGTGAGCGTGGCGGTAGTGAACGCGACTGCCACGCAGAAGGCGCGGGTTCGTTTCAATATTTGTATGTATGAATATGGCTATTTGCGTTGTTCTGGGTGTTTCTATTTTTTACTTTTTTTATTTTTTTTATTTTTCAATATAGAACAATAAAATTGTTTCTTATTGACGTCAATTTTAATTCTACTTAATCTAAGTTTACCACCGCTTCCAAGGCGCTGGTGGAGAAGAAACGGCGCAACAAACTCCACTGCGGCATTTTTTGGACGTCAATTTACAATATATATTTTCTTATAGCTAAATGTCAACAAGTATATAAAACTCTTTATAATTAAAACAAAGTTACATAATATAACAAATAAGTCACGTAACTAATACAGTACCATGCTGTAATTATAGCAATTTACGAGGGGCCTGCACCAAGCTATGTATGATAATATTATGTATGTATTTACTAAAAACTGTATTTAACTATATTTATCCGCATTCTAGATTCCATAACGAAAGCTAGTTAAGCTATGCTTACCATGGGTCTAGATAGCGTTGTGTAAAATGTTGTGGAATATTTATTTATTATTTACCATCTACAGAATTCTTATGGTGCGTCCACACTTATGACACGGACAACGGACCGGACATCGTGATATCGCTACAGTACATGTACGCTAAGTGTGGACGGGTGAACGGCTCGACCCGTGACACTGTGACCGTGTCAGTACCATAAACTTATAATGCTAACAGACAAGAGTGAGTTTTAGGTGCCAATGCATGAAGGATGAAGGCTGTATCGTGCTATATTATTTTTCAAAACTGGTGTAACATCAAGTTCTTATGTATAAAAAAATGGTGCATTTTTAGACTTATCGTTTTGGACAACGCACAAGTTCAATCTCCCTAGGGAGCTTCTGGTAAGGCCCCACAACTTTGTTGAGGCAGCAATCATCTCATCATCGTCATCATCATCATCAACTGACAGCCTCTATGGCGTGTCGGTATTGAACGCAACTGCTACACAGGAGGCGCGGGTTTGACTCACACCTCATCATCCATTTGGCGATCCAAGATGGCGGACTCGAAATTTTAACGAATATCGATATGGGTATCGCTTTCGGGGTTTTTGGGGTCGCTTATTACGAATATATCACCTATTTAGCAATCCAAGATGGCGGACTCGAAATTTTTACCAAAATCGATATGGTCACTTATTACGAATATATCCTCTACTAGCTTTTGCCCGCGGCTCCGCCCGCGTGGATGTCGGTTATCGCGACCAAACATAGCCTATGTCCTTTCTCATGGTCTAATCTACCCCTATACCAAATTTCATCAAAATCGGTTCAGTGGTTTAGGCGTGAAAGCGTAACATACAGACAGACAGGCAAACAGACAAAGTTACTTTCGCATTTATAATATTAGTATGGAAGTATGGATATGGATTTAGCAATCCAAGATGGCGGACTCGAAATTTTCACCAAAGTCGATATGGGTATCGCTTTTGGGGTTTTTGGGGTCGCTGATTGCGAATATCCATAATAATTCATTTGGCGATACAAGATGGCGGACTTGAAATTTTCAGGAAAATCGATATGGGTATCGCTTTCAGGGTTTTTGGGACTGCGGGAGGCGGGAGGCGGGAGACATTCAAAAATCATAAAACCTAAACTATTAAAGAAGAAGAAGATTAAAGATATTTTTTACGTATGTTGATAAATAAGTACTGTTCTACAAATTACGATCAGAAAACTTACATAAAACGGGCCAAGTGCAATTCAGACACAAGCAATCAAATGTTGTGTTCATGAAATATTTCAAAAACATTATGGAGGTGCGTGGTTTATATTTGGTTGACAAGAAAACAGGAGGGGGATTAATTAAGGAACACACTTAATTGTTTTATTAATTAGAATTTAGAAATAAATAAAAATAAATAAACAAAAAAATATTTATATTTTATAGAAAAAGATATAAAATTAGCCTAATTGGGCCGTGTGCTTGTCTGTTTTAAAACCTCAACATCAGGCATGGAAGAGCTGGTGTCCGTTTGACCTGATAATCTTATATGCTCCGCTACAGCATATTCAAGCTCTTCCGCGCTTCTAGCTGTTACTAAATCAGCAACTCGTCGTTTTATGGTCAAATCAGAAATTTCTTTAAAGTGTTTCCTTAGCCTTCCACGGGCCAAGTCAGAGACAGTAGTGGTTCTTTGGTTCTCCAAATACTGTTTGACCTGCTTCGGAATGATAAGAATTCCCTCTCTAGCCAGTTTTTGCTCTTATTAAACATTCGAACGCGTGTACGTGAAGAGTTTTGCCATTTCTGACGAAAACATAATATTCTTACCGGCTGCTTTAGATAGCTTAAAATATCTTCACCACAGTCTTGTAACGTCAAGCCTTCTTTTAAATAGTTCATCACTGTAGAAATTTTATCTTTCTCCATACTACTCAGCCAAAACTCAAACAAGTCAATTATTTTCACGGAGGGAGTGGTACCTGAAATAGGCCAATATTTAAGGAGGTGGCAGATCGGGGCAGAATGTCTCTAAGGATTCTGTGTCTGGAGAATCCTAAGTACATAATGTGGTTATTTACATAACTGAAATGTGCTCACATTTTTTTTAAAGTCGAATTGAGTTTTCCATTTAGGTTAAAATCTTAAGGTTTTCAATAATTACGAGTATGAATAAATACATTACCTACAAATTAAGTCAATCTATTTATGTACATACCTTGTGTCAACTCGGCCATTGCTAATAAAATTATCAGTTTATAATAAATACTAGTAGGTAATTTTCCTCACAACTAGATTCGAATGAACAATAAAAAATACGATAAACCATGCAGCAATATTGTTGTACAGCTTTGTTAGCGTATAATATGAAGTTGTTGAGGGTATATTAACAAATATCTGTTTGAACGGTATACTTTGGAATGTCCTGATTACATTCTAATTATTTTTTTTTACAATACCGCGTAGGTCGGATTTTTATTTTTGAGTACTGCTTGTTCCATTGTGCGTCGGTGTAAACAAGTACCTCTTTAGTACCGGAGTAGACCTTTTCCTCCGGTTGCGTTATTATCTGATATTTTTTGTTGAAAAAGTGTTTTTTGAAGGTTTTATCACAGGGAGCAGCTATTAGTGTTTTGTACTCCATCGCCCGCCCAAGAAGGCCCAGGGAGGCGGGAGGCGGGAGGTGGGAGGCGGGAGGCGGAAGGCGGAAGGCGGGAAGCGGGAGGCGGGAGGCGGGAGGCGGGTGGCGGGAGGCGGGAGGCGGGAGGCGGGAGGCGGGAGGCGGGAGGCGGGAGGCGGGAGGCGGGAGGCGGGAGGCGGGAGGCGGCAGGCGGGAGGCGGGAGGCGGGAGGCGGGAGGCGGGAGGCGGGAGGCGGGAGGCGGGAGGCGTGAGGCGGGAGGCGGGAGGCGGGAGGCGGGAGGCGGGAGGCGGGAGGCGGGAGGCTGGAGGCGGGAGGCGGGAGGCGGGAGGCGGGAGGCGGGAGGCGGGAGGCGGGAGGCGGGAGGCGGGAGGCGGGAGGCGGGAGGCGGGAGGCGGGAGGCGGGAGGTGGGAGGTGGGAGGCGGGAGGCTGAAGGCAGGAGGTGGGAGGCGTTAGGCGGGAGGCGGGAGGCGGGAGGCGGGTGGCGGGTTGCGGGAGGCGGGAGGTGGGAGGCGGGAGGCGGGAGGTGGGTGCGGGAGGCGGAAGGAGGGTGACGGGAGGCTGGAGGCGGTAGGTTAGAGGTGGGAGACGGGAGGCGGGAGTACGATTGCCTACCGGCAATTGTCTGATATCGGTATTGACGACCATTTTATTGACGATCAAAGATGGCGGAAGTGAAATTTTCAACAACATTAATATGGGTATCATTTTCGAGGTTTTCGTGGTGACTAATTACGAATATTATCATCCATTTGCGATCCAAGATGGTGGACGAGAAATTTCCAAAAAAAGTCAATATGGGTATCGTTTTCGAAGTTTCCGGGGTTACTGATTGCGAATATATCATCCATTTAGAGATCCAAGATGGCGGACTCGAATTTTTCAACAAAGTCAATAAAGGTATAGTTTTCGAAGTTTTCGGGATTGCTAATTACGAATATATTATCCATCCAGTCATCTCGGATCGCTAAATGAATAGTATATTCGTAATCAGCCACCCCAAAATCCCCGAAAACGATACCCATATCAATTTTAGTGAAAATTACGAGTCCACCATCTTGGATCGCTAAATGGATGATATATTCATAATTAGCGACCCCAAAAACCCTGAAAACGATACCCATATCGATTTTAGTGAAAATTTCGAGTCCACCATGTTGGATCGCCAAATGGATGATATATTCGTAATCAGCGACCCCAAAAACCCCGAAAGCGATACCGGATATCGGTTTTGGTGAAAATTTCGAGTCCGCCATCTTGGATTGCTAAATAGATGATATATTCGTAATTGGCGACCCCAAAAACTCTGTAAACGATACCCATATCGATTTTAGTGAAAATTTCGAGTCCGCCATCTTGGATCGCTAAATGGATGATATATTCGCAATCAGCGACCCCAAAAACTCTGAAAGTATACAGAGTATAAATATATTATTATTGAACTTACGTACCGAGACAAGTCACGACGTGATCCACTACGCACCCCGTGTCAATATTAATGCGTGTCCGCGTGGTTGCTACGCGTGTCATTAATGCAGTGTCGCAAAAAACATCGAACATCCCTTGAAAATATCCGACTCCGACGGATCACCTCGTGACACGTAACTTTGATCCGTGACAGTATACAAATCAGCGTCCACACTAGACCCGAACAGTACCTCGTAACACCGTACATTGTCTTGGCGTTTGTTCCGTGTCTGACATTTCCTTTGAGTGTTTGGTATGGATAGAGGCGTGTCAGTAGCCTGTGACATAGTCCGCGTAACAAAAACCCGTCCACACTAACGAACTGACACGCGTGTCTGACACGGTCACGGAGTACTGTACGGCGTAAATGTCATAAGTGTGGACGCACCATTAGTCGTTTTCACTCATACTTTAAAGATTTGATAAACTATAGTTTCAGGTTCTGTATCCCATAGATATATCTGGTGGTCATTCATAAATTATTTCTCAAAGAAAGTTGTAGAATGTGGGTCCTACCATTTGTGTCTCTTTAGATCTCAGACATCTCGTGTAGAATCTTTAATTAAATCCAAAAGAGAGAAAAGACGGATTACGCCGTATATTATCTCAAAGGAACAGTATGTGAACAGCGAATGTAGATAAGTAACCGCTTGTGTTTTGTTTACAGAATTCAAAAACATGATAATATTTACGCAATCCTAATATACGCGAAAATCTTAAGGCGGGACCAGACTTCGTTATGTGTGTTATTTATTATGCGACTAGGATGTATTCATACCCAAATATTTGTTATGTGGACAAACAACACGGTACATGTTATTCGCAATACGTACACTTTACTTGCTGTTGGGATGGTACAAGCGGCTTATTCTTCCATTTGTGGTGGACGATCGGTGGACGATTGGACGATTCACAAGTGAACAGTATATAAGTGGAGATTAACAAGAGGATAACTATGCTTATTTTGTATTTACTGTATCAGCATACAGTCTTCACCATCATTTTCGTATGGCCCCTACTCGAGTTCTCATGTCGACGTGCAGTTGGCGAAGCCAGTCTATTGCTGCCGGTGTGAGGTCATGGAGCTAACGCATTCCGCCAGGGAAAGACGGAGTGGACACTCCTCTGCTATATGCATCGTTGTCTACTTTGGAGCTCCACAACCACAGTAAGGCGCTTCTTAGTCAGTATGCGTGTGTCATAAATGGCTAATGAACTCTCCACACTTTGTGGTACGTATTGAAAATGGCAAATAACAAAATAAGACGAAATGTAGTTTCGCCTTTAGACAGAAATTTGAAGTCGCTCAAGTTTATCTAATTAATTCTCAGTAAGATTAGGATAATCTGCCTAGAATTGGAAGGGAGCTTCTAAGTTAAATTTTGGTGGTGGTACTAAGAAAATACTTGTACTGAAATAATTGATAAAGGTTATATAAGGCTTCTGCTGGAACCTTTTTTTAAAAACGATTTAAAATAACAGTAATACCCTTTATTGTAATTTTGCTTACTTTACCCTCACTCATATTTTTAAAACGAGTTTTATTATCACAATGGGTTGCTTTTTTTATTCTGGACAGATGTCAAATTGGACAGAAAAGGACTAAACCTGGCTGGATATTTTAAAAAATAAACAGCACGAAATTTATATTTTGTTTCGATCTAAATGAAATTGCAAAAATGTACATTGCTTAAGCACGTGATTTAGGTTTTAACAGAAATAACTACTACTTCTTCCTACATTTTAGACAACCTTTGAAGCGTGGTGGTAGTGAATGTCACCATTACGCAAGAGACGCAGGTTCGACCCCGCTAGGTGCAAATATTTGCATGCGTGAATATGAATATTTGTATTGGTCACGTCGTGCCTCAGAGAGCACGTTAAACATTCGATCCCGGTTGTCTCGATGTCTGGCAGTCGTTACGGGTAGTTGGAGCCCTAAAAAGTTCAAACAACTGGTCTTACTGCAATAATTCGTAATGTGTAGGTCAGATCATAGTCGCTACACAGAAAAATATCGAAAGTTCACTAGGGCTTGAAGATCTTGGCTTTTAATATTATTTGTAGGACATGAATATTTATATTCATATTGAAAATTACTTTCATAATGTAACACATTTCTAATAAGAAATTTTTAGACTTAGCATCGTAACTTAGCATCATACAAATATCTGTCATATACACCTAACCAATTAACTACCCGCAGGTCTAATAAGGCCACTTTATTCGAAAGATATTTAAACGAAATTAGTATCTGCTTACTAAATTAATAGTTGTGATTCTGAATAAGTGACCAATGTATGAATTTTATAGGAATCTATTGAGATTTAATGGATATTCAGAAGTTACTCGTTTTAAAAGAACCGCTTAGTGTGGCGTTTTTAGCCCCCTGACCATACTACGGCGGCGGCGCGCTGTAAAGCGCAACCCCATTCCGGGGGCGAGTCGGGGACACCGTTGTCCCCCCTCCTGAGGAGGGCCAGACCGTAAGGAATGGCCCTGGGTCAGCCGGGGTGCGAGGGATATGACAACCTCACCTCCGGCCTAGCACCACGACCCACAGTCGGCGTGCGGTTTTAGTCGGTTCGAGTCCGACATAACCTCCCCTTCCGGCTCCAGTAGGGGAGGTATCCGAGGGGATTTCCGCATGAAAAAAAGCCCCCTGACCATACTAACATGTCATCAATAAATATTTTAAAAACACAAGCATTGCCATCCCTTAATAAAATTAAAACGAATAGGTAAATACAAATCCCTCTACCACATTGAACATAATAGTTTCAAAGTCACCGGTCCCAAAAATAATCCCATAAATATTCCACAACATTCTACACAACGCTGTCTAGACCCATGGTAATTATGGCAGACAGGAACGTGATTTCTATAAGGAAATTAGAATGCACAAATAAGTAAAAGTAAGCTTAATTAGAAAGAAAGAAAGAAAGAAAGAAAGAAAGAAAGAAAGAAAGAAAGAAAGAAAGAAAGAAAGAAAGAAAGAAAGAAAGAAAGAAAGAAAGAAAGAAAGAAAGAAAGAAAGAAAGAAAGAAAGAAAGAAAGAAAGAAAGAAAGAAAGAAAGAAAGAAAGAAAGAAAGAAAGAAAGAAAGAAAGAAAGAAAGAAAGAAAGAAAGAAAGAAAGAAAGAAAGAAAGAAAGAAAGAAAGAAAGAAAGAAAGAAAGAAAGAAAGAAAGAAAGAAAGAAAATTCGTTTATTATACACTTACACTACACACTGAACAAAAGAAAATATAAAAAGAAAAAAAAACAAAACAAAACAAACAAACAAATAAAAGAACCCGGAAAAAAAAGGCAGTCCGATCAATAACATTATTGTTGTAAAGCTATATTAGCTTGTGTTATAGAATCTAGAATGCGGATAAACATCTTTAAATACTTTTTTGTAAAAACATACATTGATACACCCAGACCATAGCAAATACCCAGATTCATGTATACAATGCACTGAGCGGGGATCGAACTCGCGCCTCCTGAATAGCAGACGCGTTCATTACCGCCACACCACAGAGGCTGTCATGAGACGCTAATTACGAAATTGTACCTAAAATATATTGAAATCCATTTATTTACGGCTGCCCGCCGAATATTAGATATAATCTCGACCAAAGGTCATTAATTAATTAAATTCAAGTGGCCTTGAAGGCTTGGGTATAAGCCTCTCCTGATATTGAGTTACTATCGCCATAGTAACCGAAGGTCTAAGTAATATTAGTCATTGGACGATACCTACTGGAAAATTAAATTACTATCTGTATCAAATTGAAATTGGTTTCTATGAAACTTTGAACGGGAAATAGAATGTTTTTTTTAGGGTTCCTTACTTTAAAAGGAAAAAAGGTACTCTACTCTTGTAGGATCACTTTCAAGACCTTTTTCTTAAGAATGCTGCATGTACTCGTATCAAGTGGAAATTCATACTACATGCTCAGGTCTGTAATCTCTTGCAACTGTGCAAAAATATATTATATATTAACACAACATTCTACACAACACTATCTAGACCCATGGTAAGCTTAACTAGCTTGTTTTATGGAATCTAGAATGCGAATAAACATACTTAGTTTATTTTTTATGTAAATACATACTTAATAAACATAGAAACAGCCAGACCAATGACAATAGCCCTATTCATGCATATTAATATTTGCACTGAGCGGGGATCGAACCCGCGTCTCCTGCGTGGCAGTCGCGTCCACTACCGTCACGCCACAGACGTCAACGCAATCAAAAGGTAGCAGTTTATGTAGCATAAGTTCGTCCTTGAATTTTGTACGGAATTCTCGGTGCGAGTGTGTGCGACTCCTACTTGACTGGTTTTTGATGTTAAATATCAAAAACATGAGCTAACTACAAAAAAAAACATGTAACAATATAATTAGGGAGTATTATTATCTAGATACGGCAATAGGATCACCCCCTATTACGTGGGACCGAATACGATGATTAGTGAAATGTGGGTGTTAATTTACCTCTGCCTAACTTTCTGTGGATAAAGGCGTAATTATGTGTGTCTGTAAGATGTTATTTCATAGGCAAACCAAATGAAATAGAAAATATTAATTGAAAAATTGCTGTGTTAAAATTGTATGCCAAGTCATTAACCCTGTATTACAATCCTAAACGATTAATCACAGGTATCTGGGATTCTGTTTCTGGACGTAAATAGAATTGAAATTATACAAATTTAAACTTTAGAGTAGCTATTTTTAGTTTAGAAACTCTTTATAAAATGTTCCACTTACTAAGAATCTGTATAGAAATGTTTTAAAATTTTGTATCTTGACTGTTGGTGTTTGGGGTCATAAGAGCAATACCTTTAGAAAAAATATCGAAATTCAGCAGTAGTGCAGTTAGACTGGAAAGCCACCCTAAGTTTTGAGGTTGAGAGAGTTGGACATAGACTCAGTGAATGATAATGATGTATTTCTGTCCCCGCTATACTATAACAACGGGTACTAAAAACAGAATAAAATAAACGCAATAAATGCATTGATATACAAAACGGTTTTTTGTATATCAGTGGATAAAAGTCACGAAGCCCTTCTTGCATGAGTCAGACTCGCATTTGGCTTTTTTTATATTTTGAAAATACAGTAAAGAAAGCCTTTAATATGATTTACTGCCAGCACTAAACATGAAAACTTAATTAACTCTACTTACCTACATTACGCCTACAAAATGGGAGCATGGCCGGGATCGAAGCATCCAATCAAACTTTATTGTGAGGCAGACGCGAATACACACTCTTTGCAGAACAGTACAACTTCAGAAAGGCGCTTTAGTATGCCAGAGATGTTCGGCACTTTTACATCCAATTCTATTGTGTATTCTAAGGGTTACTTCAAAGCAGGCGGTAAATGCTCGATCAATTTTCAAGTGGTAATTACCTATGTGGTGATGAAGAAAAAATATAAGGTATAACCATCTCATCGGGTACCGTAAGAGGCGACTAACGGAAAAATACGTAGACTATATTTCATCTGGCCAGCGTGGAAACAGTAGGTCAAAATCTCAGAATAAATAAATATTCCACAACATTCTACACAACGCTATCTAGACTTAGCTTAACTAGCTTGTGTTATGGAATTACGAATGCGGATAAACATACTTTGATACTTTTTTTTTGTAAATACCACCCAGACCAATGCAAATAGCCATTTTAATGCATATAAATATTTGCACTGAGCAGGGATCGAACCCGCGCTGCCTGCGTGGCAGTCGCGTTCACTAGGTACCGTTACACCACAGAGGCTGTCAATCTCAGAAGTGTCTAAATTTAATATAATTGACCCTTATAAAGTGATCGAGCATTTATCTGCCTGGTCTGAATTCACCTGAATTAAGGTGGAGTAAAAAGTCCATTAGCGGCAACTGTTTTAGTGAGTTTTCAGGTTTATGAGTGGGTTCAATTCCGTGGTAGTTGTCTTAGTAATTGCTTGAAAATTCATTATTAGTATACATGGTTGTCCGATTCTTCCAAAAATCCATATTTCCATATCCATACTAATATTATAAATTTAAAAGTAACTCTGTCTGTCTGTCTGTATGTTACGCTTTCACGCCTAAACCACTAAACCGATTTTGATGAAATTTGGTATAGGTGTAGATAAGACCATGAGAAAGGACATAGGCTATGTTTGGTCGCGATAACCGACATTCATGCGGGCGGAGCCGCGGGCAAAAGCTAGTACTTTCATATAACAAAGCGCGTAACTTCACCTGCTTGTAACGATTTTGTATACAGCGTCATTATTAGGTGGCTCAAATTTAATTTTCAAAATCAAAAATATTAAACTATTTTCTTCTAAGAAAACGTATCTTTAGCAGTTATTTAAATTAAGACGTAAATAAAATATTCCTGTCTTGCTACTCAGGTTGTTATATACCAACGCAATGCAATGCTACAAAGAAAATAGAATGACCAACAAATACGAATAGTATTGTCTTGCGCTTTAATCCATACTAATATTATAAATGCGAAAGTAACTCTGTCTGTCTGTCTGTCTGTCTGTCTATATGTTACGCTTTCACGCCTAAACCACTGAACCGATTTTGATGAAATTTGGTATAGGGGTAGATTAGACAATGAGGAAGGACATAGGCTATGTTTGGTCGCGATAACCGACATCCACGCGGGCGGAGCCGCGGGCAAAAGCTAGTAGGTTATAGAGTCAAATTTTTTTTTTCTTTTAAAAGAAAATTATTAATAAAACCTCAAAATCTAATCCCATGAAATGCTACTTAATAAATAATATATGTGTTAATATATCTTTCATAAGATTAAGTGCTGTATAAATCTCTTAGTTGTAAAAGTTCAAATTAATATAAGATATAGTCATCTTTGTCATCTTTTCTTTTTTCTTCGAATCGATTACTTTCAATCATAGATATAATGTTCATGTTTTATTTTCATCATATTATGCCTTTACTACGCGATGGTACCACAACCACAGGGACCAGAGTAAATGATAAAAATGAATAATAATTTAATTATAAAATAGACCAGGGGTCGAGTGGGCATCTCAAAATTATAAAGGGACCAATAGGCACAGGGCACAAATTCCAGGGGACCAGTGGGTACTAACCCAATAAGACATTGTTTTACTACGATTTGAAGATTATTTTTCAATCATTAGAGACATGTTTTTTGACAATTAACACTGTCACATGACAATTAACAATAAATTGTCAATTTCAGCCCGTTCAGTTCAGCCGATTGAGTATAATTTATCCAAAAAGCTTCACAATCCTTCACGATTATAAAATTAGTGGGATTAGGTTTGTCGACAGTTGACGCTCGGCGTGTGATCGATATCGGTGCTACCTATTTTCAGCATAAGCCATTAATCCCAAAGTTCCCGAACAGAATTACATTTGCTTTTTCTTAATTGATACCGTGATGGGATTATGTTGTAATCTGTGTCACAGGCAAGTAACCAATTTAAATGTTACGTCACTTATTTTTTTTTACGTAATATCATTAGCTTTTCGGTTAAGATAGGATTTTTTTAATTTTTTTAATTTTTTTTAATTTCGTACCCTGTACCTTTCTCTTACGGAGAGAATGCTCGATGGCTCAGTGATCAAAGCATTCTCATTCTTATAATCATACCTATATTATAAATGCGAAAGTAACTCTGTCTGTCTGTCTGTATGTTACGCTTTCACGCATAAACCACTGCACCGATTTTGGTGCGCGGGCAAAACCTAGTATTTTATATTACATTGTATATTTGTGGTATTTATCGTTTTCGTAATCCATAAAATGATACCAAATTATTATATTTTGGATAAAATCATAACAATACACTCACTAAACTCATTAGTCTACCTATTCATATTTGCAGTTATGCATGAAACATCACTATAGGTGCGGTATATCATCATAAAGTATCAGCCTACGCTTGACGCCATGTCATACATTTAGGAGTGATATCCCCGCTCTATACATAAAATCTATACTCCAAAGGATAATTTGCTATAATGTCTGCAGATATCGATTGACGAAAAATAAAAATAAAATGGAATTGCTTTACATTTTTTATTGTCAACAGCGTCTCCTAATTCATATGTACGTACGGTACATTTGAGTCTAGAATTTGTATATACGCAAAATTTCGCATAAACTCACACTCCGTTGGGTCTTCCACGCGATATTGCTCAATGCCTGAGTTTGTAGTGTGTAAGTTTATTACACAATCATCTGGAACTTTCCTATTCAGATGTAACTTGTGTATTTATTCCCAGACGTGTGTACTGTACCGTGGTAGCACTGCGGGGGAAATTTTACTATGTAATGTTATAAATAAATAAAATAAAAATCATTTATTGCCAAAAAGAATTACAATGATGAAAATTGCTGTGACCCCACACTAGGCGAAGCCTGTCCTGTGGGTGTCAATACGATTATAATTTACGTGAAAACATTGTTTGCTCGGGTGACGTCTGAGTTTTTGGACTTAACACATAATTTGACCTATACTGTTCAATTCACAATACTTTACCAACAATTACATCCATAGCTATATTTATACACTTTAATACGTTATTCTTTCACAGGACAATTACCAATAACTACAACATTTAAGAAACATGAGCAATTAAAATTTCGGTGAGATCGTACGATAGAGAATTGAGCCATTTTGTGACTTTCAACCTTGCCTCTTTAACCGAACATAGTTTTATGTCGCAAGCACCATTTGTTTGATTGTAAATGTGGATGTCTTTAAATGGTGCAAAGCGCCTGGCAAAGCTTGTGTTGACTTGGGGTAGTGGTAATTTGAATAATCGTCGCTTAACTAAATTTTCATAGTCTTCTGAATTTATTGTCTTTTTATGAATATCGAGAACTGTCTTTAGAATATGTAATTGACGCACGTTTAACAATTTACTTTCACTGTACAAAGTTTCTGTGGGATATCGGAAAGGTTTCCTAAACATAGTTTTAATTACTGCCCTCTGAGCTCTTTCAATTTGAATCATTGCTGTTTTCTTAGCACTTCCCCAACACGTTATGCAATATGTTATCAGCGACTGACACAAGGCATAATATACAGTTTTTAAAATGTCTGGTGACGCCGATGAACGAAGCAATTTTAATATATATGCTGTTTTTCTGACTTTGTTGGATAGAGCTGTTATGTGTGCGTCAAAGCTTAGATGCTCATCGATGACCACGCCAAGGTACTTAATAGTGTCGGTTTTCGATAACTCTTCACAATCACAGGGCTTCAATCGGTCCGAACACTCATGTATTTTAATACTTAGAGTCATATTTGGAGCTGTTGCCCGTGTTTTATGGAAACATATATACTTGGTCTTTCTGGCATTTAAGGTAAGCAGATTATATTGAAGCCATTTATTTATCTGCTTCATACCGTCCTCTGCCTTCAGAAACGCTTCCTTCCAAGTTAGGCCTTGGTAAATGATGGCAGTGTCGTCCGCATAGCATATGACGTCCGCATCAACACTATCGTGTATGTCATTGATATACATTATGAATAAAGTTGGTCCCAAGATGCTCCCCTGTGGCACTCCGTAATGCGTATATCGTAGCTCACTTTTATGATTGTCGACGCTTACACACTGCCTTCTCCCAGTTAAATAACTTTTGAACCAGTCAAGGGCAACACCTCTTATCCCAAAATGGTTTTCTAGCTTTCTCGTTAATATTGGAATTGAAACCGTGTCGAAAGCTTTTGCTAGATCTAAGAACACGCCAACACAGGCTTTCTTACGGTCGAGATGAGCCGATACAGCTGATGTCAGAAGCGTGACAGCTTGTTCGGTTGACTTGCCTTTTCTAAAACCAAACTGTCTTGGCGAGTAGAGATTGTTGATTTCGATGTACTTGACAAGTCTGTTATTAACAATCTTCTCTAAAAGTTTTGAAAACGCGGTCAGGAGTGAAATAGGTCGATAATTTTCCACAGAGCTCTTTGAGCCATCCTTATGAATAGGTGATATGGATGCAATTTTCCATGGATCTGGAAATGCACCTACTTCCAGGCTGGCGTTAAATATTGTTACTAAAGGTTTTACAATGACTTCCTTTATATCCTTTAAAAGAACATTAGTGATGCCATCAATACCCGGTGACTTATCGTTTTGTAGGGACATTATGAGCGATTCAACTTCACACACATCAGTAGGCTGCAAAAAGATGGAGTTCAAAATTTGCTTACGATCGATTTTTGCAGCAAGTGCTTCCTGCTTTAACTGCAGTTTATTGAGAGTCTTATTCGCTAAGTTTTCACCTACTGTTGAGAAATAGTGGTTGCAAATGTTCAAAGATTTTATGGGACTTGAACTATCCTGTAGTGCAAGAAGTTCTTTAGGCTGCTTATTTTTCTTTGTCATATGGCATACAGTTTTAATTGTTCTCCACATCTTTTTTGGGTCTTTTGCACTACTAGTAAGTGCACTATTTTCATGTTCTGTTTTAAGCTTACGTAATAGGTTATTGCAAAAATTCCTATACCGCGAATAGACTATCTGTAGAACTGCGTTGTTAGGGTTCTTTTTTGCTTTCATGTGTAATCTGTCTCGATTTCTCATACAGCGAATCAGCCCAGGGGTGATCCAGGACTTGATGACATATTTAGAGTGACTGATGTGAATTTCCCGTGAATATCTTTCTATTAGGTCAGCAAGCCGGTTACTAAAGATTTCTGTCATTTCATTTAGATCTTTGTGTTCAAATAGTTGTGACCAGTTTTCACTCGTAAGTTCCCTTTTTATGGCTTCGACGTCTCGTTTCACAGTCGTTCTATTTGCAGATTTTTCTATTACGCTGCTTGTGATCAGGCCGATTATTGCTATGTAATGGTCCGTTATATTGGAAGAACATACTATACCCATTGCATTTGGGAAAGTGTTGACGAAAATGTGGTCATGGCATGCGTCGTCTCTTGTTGGTTTCGTTATCGCAGGGAACAAGCCATGTTGTGCCATAAGGCATAGATATTCTAGATCTTGACTATTTGGTGACAGTATGTTTATGTTCATGTCACCGGCAGTGATTATAGTTGTGTTTTTATTAGTGTAACTAGCTAATGCACGATCGAGAGACGACAAAAACATATTCTTATTACTAAAACAGGGGGGGCGGTATATACCAAAAATAACAGTTTCATCCGGGAGTATTATTTGTAGACAACTTGCGTCATGGATGTCCGGTTCTGACACAGTTGCGTTTAGTGTTTCCCTGACATACACTACGACACCACTGTTCTGGTTAATTATTTTTGCGGTGCTATAACTATTATATGTTGGCATTTGTGGTATCACCGTTCGCTCATTGAGCCAGCACTCTGTCAATATGAGTACATCGAAGTGAGTGTTAAACCTTTCTAAGGTTGTCATAAGAGCATTCAAATTTTTGTTTATACTCTTTATATTAAAATTTAGGATTTTAAAGTTGTAGTGAGTGGCAATTGCGGATTGAAGTTGTTCAGGCATTTCTATTGTCTGGCAGTTTATACATATCGAGTCTATCTTATCAGCTATGGTTTTATGTATCATAATAGATGAGTAACAATTTTACATGCAACCAGTAAGTTTTAAGTTTTAAATGACAAATACTGCCAAACAGGACGTATAAAATAGCATACAAGTTATTAATTTCTAATAGCAATGCTGGTAAAAGCTTTTTTGCGTAGATTATTAAATATCTTTTGCGTTCAACATAATTATCCTGAGTAGTTGGTATATTTAAACGGTAAATACTTCTAATAGCAATTAAACAAACATTAAATTTAAACAGTAGTAACATATTAAAACTATAATTATAAGAACAGGTTAGTATTATTTCTAGAATTAAGTATAGAATAAAGCACAGCAAAATACAACATAATACAAAATCAAAGAAGTAAAAAACAAAACAGTCAAGCAGTTCGGTACTTTTCTTAGGTTCAGTTTTAGTTGGACACACTTTATCCCTCATTGGTCGCGCCAAAAATACGACGGAGGTCATCAAAAGTACGCACAGGAACCGCCGCCTTCCCCTCCCTTTGCTTGACGAAGATGTTACCTTGACTAACCCAGCAGAACGAATACTCATTTTCTTTTGATTTCTCTCGTGCCGCTCGAAAAAGTAGCCGGTTTTCTTTCGTCAGGCGTTCATTGTAGAAGACCTGCTGCGATTTACCAGGTACCTCGAGGTCAGCGGTGGTTATGGGTTTCCTTGATTTAGACGCTTTTATTAATTGATCCCGTTGACTCCTGCGCAGGAGTCGTACCACTATGGGCCTTGAGAACTGCGTATCGTTTACCGTAGAAGTAGCACGCTTAATACGCGGTCCAACCCTGGTCACCCAGTCGATGTCACAATCAGCCAGATTAACACCCACCTTTTTCGCTGCCAGTAGAACAATATGGTGTGGATTTTCATTTTCGTTTTCAGGAATTCCAACTAACTCAAGCTCGTTGCGCAGGTGTTGTTGAGACTGAGTATTTACTTGTTGTTGAAGCTCAGACACCCTGTGTTCAAGCAAATTAACCTCCTTATCTCGATTTTCCAGGTGATTTATTCTGGAATCATGGGAGACAATTGAGACTGTTAGTTCCTCTAATCTGGACTGGCAGCTGGTTAAAGACGATGTGGCATCCTCTAATCGTCCCTTGAGCGAGGTGATTTCTCTCGTAAGGAGACGGACCTCCTCTGTGAGCTCCCTCACCTCGGCGTGAAGATGGTCATCAGGAGCTTCTTCATGTTTCTTCCTCACTGTAATATTCTCATCCGCCGGTCGTACGGGCGTTGAACTATTATCGCCCCCTTTCTTTTTCTGGGCACAGCAGTCAGGGCACTTCCAGCTTTTCCTTTTCTCAGTCGACATATTAGTTAAATTTATACACATAGAACAAAAGTTTTTGTCGCATGTGGAGCATTTTATACCAGTAGTGCTGGAAGTCTTAAAGCAACCGGAGCATTTCATTTTAACTGATTTTGCTTCGCCTCAATATAATCAACAATATATATTAAAATAATAAAATGTATTATTTATTATTTTTTTCTATAATAAATCACAAAAAGTTCAAAAAAAAAAAAAAAAAAACAAGAAGTTCACCGTAATACTTTTCACACGAACCAAAAAGCAAATGTGGTACCACCCAGTATCGAACTCAAGACCAACAACCTTGCAGTCCAGTTTAGTATGCACTCGTCTAAACGGGCACTTCGAGACGAAGCTGAAATAGTCGTTCTTATTTGAATTGTGGTTTTAGCAATTTCACAAATGTTGACCTTTCTTTTTTTTTCAAAGTCATTCACTTTGCACAAGACACTTTTAACGAACTTTTTTAAACTATTTTTGCTTATAACTTTTATTATTGTTTATGCACTACTACAGTTTTTACACGATTTTGTTCGTTTTTCACTGGGCTACACACTGGTATAGCTTATAAACAATAATGTTCGGTTCTGACTACTCTTTTAGAATAAAATTTGCTAAACACACAGTAACACATCTGACTTCGACGGCGCCTCGAGCGATCTTCTCTCGACTAGTTTGTTTCTGAATTGTTGTTTTTGTTTTTCAAGTTATACATCTTTTGTGTAAGTGTAAAGTGTGTAAACGCTGTAGGCGAAAGGTGAACGACCTTGGGTTGAAATTGAAGAAGTTTTGGTACTAATGAAGATTATTAAGTCTCGAATCGGATATTAAACAGGGTTGTATTTATACCCTAATTTTACTATTACTATAATTGAGAAAGTTTATAAAAAGTTTAGAAGTTTCAATCACGGCTGAACTGTCTTGGCGCAGATATAGATTATATTATAGTCTGGCATAACACAAAATTCAAAAATCATTTAAACATTAAACTTTTAAATTTGTTTGGAATTGTCATTATTGTTTCCCCTACCGTGTAGTGCGTGACATGGCAACTACTGAGAAACACTGTCAGAAAACTCTGTAGGAACCGTTTTTAAAAGATCGTCTTGTCTTGAGTCTACATTTTAACCCTAGAAGAGGTCCCAAAGGGTAGTGAGATCAGAAGTTTACGCGACCGCAGCCAGAAAGGGTTTCCACATTTTTCGCATGCAAAAAGAAGTCGATAGGGGTCATATTATTATGAACCTGCGTCTTAGATGTTAAAAAGTGAGCCGAGTCAATCAATAAAAAATTTCCCGCTATCAGTGGTAACTGGCCCAAGACGTTAGTCCTGATTGCATCCGAGACCACGGTGCCCTTGGAGCTCAGGGTTCGCCTAGGTTGAAATGACCACTCAGTTGATTTCAGTATCTCTCATTCTACACGCACAAATTTCTGAATACTACTGAACAATGACTTTCCCAAGATAAAGTCTTAAGAATGCCATTGTTCACAAATATTCATAATCATACAATTCTCCGAAAATGCATATGATATTTTCATGCAAATATCCCCGTAACTTTTTCATATGTTTTGACAAATGGAATAGTAAGCGTAAGATAAATGGTTGTGTATCTTTTGAAATACAAATATAGTAGAAGAAGATACAGCTATACAAAGAAGTAAATGCCTGGTACTCATGGTAGACTGACTGTTTATGATCATACTGTGGATTGATAGCAATTGCTATTGATAGAATAGAAAGAAATTGATAGAAAAAATCTGCGGTAGCCTAGTGGTATGGGTAATGGACTGCTGAGACGAGGTCTCGGGTTCGATCCCAGGTTTACCATGGCACACACCAATGACTTTTCGATGCTTTTCGAAGTTATATGTGTATTTATCGCAGGTTTATAAGAGCCCGGTTAATGGCAATAGGCTCGCCACCTATTACATTGGGAGCTAAACATAAACTGGCGAAATGTGGGTGCTAGCACCTCTGCCTATCCCTCCCGGGAATACATTCGTGAGTTTATGTTATGTTATGTATGATAGCAATTGGTGAAACTGGTTACATACTGGGTGATTTGTATCTTATTCAATATTATTATGCTAATATGGTTTACATTTTGTTTTTTTTATATAGGACACGTCAATTTGACTTCACCTCGCCTGATGTTAAGCAAAGGCAAAGTCTCGGAAAGAGGGTCACCATCGGAAACATGTACCGTGTTAACAGTGGTGGCACTCAGCTTGACGGCCTCATTAGATGCCTTTTCACGCCCCGCTTAAAGGACCCGGGACTGTAGGAAGAAGGAAACACGTGAGCTGGCAGGGAGTTCCAGGTCTTAATGGTGCGGCATAGGAATGAGTCACTGAAACGCTTGGTTCTAGCTGGTATACTCTGCACCGTATATGGATGGCATCTTAGCCCTGCACGTGGCGTCCTGTGTAGGAAAGGAGAGGGTGGGACCAATTGGACGAGCTCGTCATAGTGTACATTTTTGAGAACTGAAGAATCACATCATGCACCTTTTATTAGTACATTATCTTAGTTGAAATAAAGTTAAATTTAGTCAATTTATTTCGCACTAGATGTAAAGTCAAATAAAATCGACGTAAATTTTAATTTTTGACGTAGGATTTAAGACTGAAATTAGTTTCGTTTGCACATTTCACGACTATCTCACTTTTAAATTGTTCAGACGACTGAGTCTACAGAATTAGGAATACTTCGTTGATTCTGTGATGTCAAGCCAATTCGAATCTTTACTAGAAACAGATTCATTATCATAAAAATAAAGATTTTTAAAATTATCATTTAATTTACATGCACGTGATTACGCTTCTTTGTCTTTGAGGTAGGCAGAAACAGCATTTTTAAGTTTGCTACGATCCTTATAGGCATTCGCTTCATCAACTTTTATAACTGTTGATCCATTGAAGAGTTTGATTTTAGCTTTTCAAAAGCCAGAGAACGCATTTTTGTATGGGGCAGCTCCCTTAATATCTCTATTCTTTTTGATACATTTGGAATTCATGCTAGCGTTTGAATAAGCTATTATGTAACTTACTGTAGATATAACAAAGCTGTGAAATACACGCACTACGTGAATATTACTACTGTTCTTTTAAAAGCCTTGAAGTCGTAATGCTCGTAATATGTAAGAGTTTGTACGTGATTTTGTTCAGTTTTTGCGTTCAAATCACACAGTATGTGATTTTGTTTTCACTATTAAAATATATGAAATTAAGTCATATCATTAGTCAAGTAGATACCTACTGTTAATCTGAAAATAGGTAAGTAATTAGCGATAAAAGCATTCTCCTTGTAAAAGAAGGATCGCGGGTCCGAATCCCGTCTGGTCCGATCAATTTTTTTCTATATTAATCGATTACATAAGTACAGTCAGCTTCAATATTAGCTGATCAAAAACTGAGTTCCAAAAGTATTGACTCTATAATTTTTTTCAATAACCTGACTTACTTCTTTTCAATATTATTAATCACTCGTGTTAAGGTTTCAAAATAATCAAAGAACTATTTTAAAAATAGGCTGATTCATATTTTTTTCAATACTCATAACTAAATTGTGTTTTTAAAGTAACTGATATTTAATTATATCAAAATAGTCAGACAAGAAGGGAAGTGATATACCCGGTCCTTACCAGTGCGAGCTGCAGGGTCGGCAGCACGAGTGTGACGCCCCTTTTTTTATATCGTGCGATAAATCCCCACGGAGCCGGTGGAGGTGGTTATGTCGGACTCGAACCGACTAAAACGCACGCTGTTTTGGGTCCTTGGTTGCCGGAGGTGAGATTGTCAAAAGCATATCTCTCGCAACCCGGCAGACCCAGGACCATCTCTTTCGAGATGGTCCCCTTCGGGTTGTGGAGACCACAATATCCCCATCTAGCCCCGGTTACGGGGAGGCGCACTTTGCTTCTGCTAGGTTGACAGGCAGCTCCCAGGCTAGCGCTCATGGAGGACGGAGGTCGTTCTGTGACCTCCGCCGTCCGGTTCGCCTTCGCTCTGCGCGGGCTTCCCGGCCCCGGAGTCTAGTCCGGACCCGACCGGCCGCCCCCTTTTCGAGCATTACTTGCTCGCAGAAGGAGGTGGCCGCACCCCAAGCGTTAGCGCATCGTACCATCGCTGTGAGCAATGTGGCGAGTGTGAGGACTCCCACCCGCAGAGCCGCCACTAGGACCCGCCTCGGCGTGTCCCACGCCGGGTACTCGGTCAGCGTGTGCAGCACTGTGTCCTCGCTGGCATCACAGTGATGGCACTCGGGCGTTGGCTCCTTCCGGATCCGACACAAGTAACTCCCGAAACACCCGTGTCCGGTAATCACTTGCGTCAGCCGGTACGTGAGGCTGCCCTGTGGCCTCTCTAGCCACTCCTCCATGATGGGTCTTACCAAGTGTGACGCCCCTGGTGTTGCACATGTCTATAGGCCAATGTTATCGCTTCCTATCAGGTGAGCCGTGTGCTTGACTGCCCCCTAAGTGGTATAAGAAACTGCTATTCTCTAACTTTTAGTAGTCGACGAGCCCGCAGCAATCGACCAATCACCCTATAGAACAAGGTTGTGCTCGCCGACGATTCTATGATGGGATTTGTCGATTGCTGTACGACGAACCAGCAGCGCTGTGTTAATTTTCGCAACCGGTGCTTTATTGTAAAATAAAAAACAACATAATCGTAAGGATAGATTTACTACTACTTACGTTTATTTTTAATAGACTAATTAACACCACTTATTGAACGTAAAAGTTTATTTCGCAACTGATGCTATGATATAAAAAATAGTAATTTGAAATAGCCACAACATTGTAACTAAAAAATCTTTCTATTTGCATAGATAACGGAAAGGTTAAAAAATTAACAAATCACTTAATTAATGTTAAGGTTTTGAATTGCATCTTTAGAATCGGGTATGGAAATGCGAAAGTAACACCGTCTAACTGTCTGTATTTTACGCTTTCACGCGTAAACCACTGAACGGATTTTGTAGAAAATTTGGTTTAGGGGTAGATTAGGCTATGAGAAAGGACCTAGGTTATGTTTGGTCACGATACGCGATACGGCCGCGATCGCGAGCGGAGCCGCGGGCAAAAGCTAGTTATCTATAATACACTGAAGACGTTCCCGCATGGATATGACCATGTTCTTACATATACATTCCGTAAACATGACAATTCTTGACAAGCCATAAAACAAAAGGCAGAACACAATATTTAAATCAAAATATTCTGAAAAGGTTTAGGTTCGACAAAAGTTTTATTCTTATTTCAGGTAGTTTTGAAAATTTCTGATACTGCTTTACTTTAGATAGATAGTTTTTTTTGCATTATGAAAATATTAATGCAACAAACACTTTTGCGAAGCGTTTTTGTCAGACTATTGTGACATATCTTGCAATGCATTTCTTTTGGACAATTCAGATACTACGTTACTATTGTGGTTGACTGTACAATAAAATTGTCGTCATGGTATGGTACAGTTTTCGAGTGTTACGTCAAGAGTTCGTCTATGAGCGAATTTAGTATTATTTTATTACAAGTTGCGAATAATTTTGTTAAATGTCCTTATCAGGAAAAAAAACAAAACACTTTTTGAATAAATTTCAGAAATCGAATGATGCTCTTTGTCATTATTATCAACTTCTGTCAACTGTCAAAAATTATGCCAACATTCACAAAAAAGAAATCTAAACTTTATTTGAAAGTGTTCTAAAAATAAAACGTCATAACCGGTTTAATTTCCAAATGCGTTTCGTTCGTGCGACACGTCACACATCGCTAATGGCGGCCACCATGTCATGCATTAAATTAATTTTTGACAATCAACCCAGATTTGAGCACAAGCTTTTAGTCATAAGGGGTTGGGCTTGTGAAATATTTTTATGGTTACAAATGGGGATGAAAATTAGGGTAAGCGCTAGTTAATGAACATTATATGGTAAATATTGTTGGGCTAAATTAAAGGCATTTTCTTAATATTTATGTTTTGTTGTGATAGTTAAATGTCCATCCGACGGAAAACATAGTCCATGTCAAAATGTCCGCTTAAACGGCAATAGGCTCGCCACATTATTACGTAGAACTGGAAATCATAGCTGGCGAAATGTGGATGTTAATACCCTTCTATCTACCCTTTCAAGAAGTTTAGAATGTGAATGTTTACGTATTAAATATTATACGTATTAATCTATTTAATATAAAAGGTAAGTGCTTTTTAAACTTTGCCTCCTGTAGAAGGAAAAATCCGTACTAGATTGATACTTCGAGCACCTACCTAGACAAATCTCTGCATCACCCTAAGGTTGACTGGTAGAAAATGCCTACGGCATTAAGTCTGCCTTTGTACACATATATTTTGTATTTGTGCATAAAGAATAAAAAAAAATGGGTAAGTAAAAATAACTATGTAAAGAAAGATTTTACACGAGCAAAGCTGCGGGCAATAACACAATAAACACACAAGAAAAAAAAACAACCAAAAAACCCAATCCATTTGCTAGAAAACACCCACATTATTGTTTAATTTTTAGCGCCGAATTTTAGGCAAATATATTGTCTTTTGCAATAACAGTTCAACATAAATTTTCATGCTTGTTTAAACCGGGCATGTTCAGACAAATATTACGATCAATGAAACATTTGGTACAATATAACACAAAACAGTCCTATATAATGGACATTGTACCTACAATTTGTGTACCAAACGTGCGCAGGGTTAGGTCGAAGTTCAAACAAATGACCTCAGACAAGGTCAAGATGAATATTTTGATTTATTTTTAACCTGTTGATTGCAGCTATACCTGTGGTTTTTTGTATTGGGTACGTCACTTTGACTTTACCTTGCCTGATAGTAAGCTGAAGGCAATAAAGTCTCAGGAAAGAAGACCACCAGTACAAACACGTCCGATGATAACAATGGCGGCACTCAGCTTGATTTTGGAGTACAGGATGTACTACAGGAATATATAAGATACAACGACCATAAGCAGTATTCAACTGCATGTCATGCGTGGCGAGAATAATCACGAGTGATAAGAAATGCCCCTATTTTTCAAATTTATTTCTTCATTTTTACTCTGGAGTTCGAAATAGCACAAACTGATATATTCACGTAATTAATAACGATGTTATTACAAGCTAGTCTTAAGAATACTGAGTAAGCGTTCGAAAGTTCCTGTCTCATAGGACAGGAATTGTCTAAAAAGTTGCCACGCGTCTTCCGTACACATGGGTGTTCCCCCCGCGCCACACTACGACACAGTCACATTTAAGTTGCGCTCATTGTAAAAATAGATAAACAGTGTTTAAACTCAAAACAGTTGTATAAAAAGTGCATATTATTTTGCTACAGTGTTGTGCTGTGTTAATTAGTAATTAACTTTACGTAAAACTTGCGAATTCGTGCTTAAAATTGGAAAATACAAGCCGTCTTATAGTACATTTTACGCAACTACCCTGTAATCTGTTATCGAAAACTGACCTGACGACAACCCGCAGTTTGTAGGCGACGGAGGCGGCACTAACTTAGACTGCTTGTAATATTTCTTTATTACAATAAACAAACTCCAGTTTTGGTCTGCCTTCGTGGAAAAATCTCACCGCCGCCGCCTACTGCACAGTGACGCGGCGTATAACTGACACAGCTAGTGATATATTGGTGGAGTCCCTACTAGCCTGGTACTATGGAAACACCGAAGAATAAATCACACTCAGATACAGAAATCGACGGGATGGATAGTGATAAAAATAAGACGCCTACTAACTATGCATTGCACAGAGCTAAGAGACGCAGGAGTGACTTGGAATACGAATTAGATGAATTTAAGGAAGAGATGAGAAAAATGATTACTAATTGCACAAAAAAGCAAGCAAATGAGACAAAAAAAATTAGTTCAACTCTTGAAACTATCAAGCAGTCAAACCTTAATATTGAGAACTCAATTGCATTCTTATCCGCACAAAATGACGAGTTAAAACAGAAAATTAACCAGCTTGAAAGCCAGGCTAAGGAGGACAAGAAGTGCATAGCAATATTAGAGAACAAAATTGAAGATTGCAAATCGGTGGCCGCAAAACTAATTTTGTTATAAAGAATGTCCCAAGAAAAACAAATGAAACCCAGGAAGACCTCATCCAAATGACTATGTCCCTTGCTGAAAACATTGATTGCAAGATTAATAAACAAGACATCAAGGCCATATACAGAGTGCGAGGAAATAACATGGAGAATCAGAATACACCTATTGTAGTGGAAACGGGCTCAACACTTTTGAAAACACAAATACTCAAAATGACCAAAGCCTTCAATATAAAGTATAAAAATAAACTTTGTTGCAAACATTAAGGCTTTAAAACGCACGAAGATGTACCCGTATTTTTGTCAGACCACTTGACGTCGAAGGGGTCTCGCCTTCATTTCCTCGCCCGAGACCTAGTCAAATCTGGAGCATACAAATTTTGTTGGACATCTTTTGGCAGGGTCTATGTGAAGAAGGATGAGCACTCACCGACCATCACAATTAGAAATGAAGAGCAGGTACATCAGCTTATTACAAAGAAATGACTAGCGATATACAACTGTCACGTATGTTACATACTATACCTTTTATTAGTATATTATATCATAAATATGTTGCCTCTGTTTATCGTAATAATACTGATCAATTCGCATGCTGTGAAATGTTCTCTTTCTTGTCTGTATGTTTTATACTATTTCTATATAGCATTAGGTTTTTAAATGTAACTTACCTGTTTAAATGTAGCACTTTCAAATGTAACACCATATACTCCAAGTACACATACGACTCACACAAGCACACTAAGCAGTTCCATAATATAAAGATATACCCATACCAAAGACTCATAAGCACAACAATTATACAATCACACAAAAAACTATACATTCATCACGCACACAACAGCTGTTTAAATAATATAGCGTTTTACTATCGTTCCTTGAAATATGTACTCGAACGTGTATTAGCGTCAGTAGTATATGATACGTTTTGTTATTGCCATTTCTCACTTCATTATGCAATTTACCAGTACATTATATATTTATCTTGGTCTGACGATTATTCTATTTATCCTCAAACATTATGACGGATACACTACAAACAGTAACTGATATAGACAACATTGAAATTGCACGTACTTTTGAATGTGATAGTTCTGAGCTCAAGAAACATATACGTGTTAATAATAATGACCTAACTATTATTTCACAGAATATCGCGAGTATATACCGCAATTTTAACAGTCTATTAAAAACATTGTCTACTCTTTTGTTTGAAACAGATATAATGATATTAACGGAATGTAGATTGAGTACTCGTAAACCTATTCCGCAACTTAAAACTTATAACAGTTTCACTACCACCCGCCAACTGAATCAAAATTACGGAGTAGTTATATATGTAAAAAACACATTAAAAGTAAAAGTTAGGGAAATAACATTGTCCGGCGCGTCTTGCCTGCAGCTAGATGTGCTTAATAATATAATATTGTGCATCTACCGATCTCCTTCGAACCAAAACGCTGAGAATTTTATTAATTCGCTTGAAACACATCTAAATACCATCACTTCACAGAAAGGCATTATAATAACGGGTGATATAAATATCACTATCTTGAAAAAAATTGATGAAAAGCCCTACGAGTATACAAATAGAGTGAATTATATAAATATGCTCGCCTTGCATGGTATTCTGCCCGGGCATATATTACCTACAAGAATTAGAAACTGTCTCGATCATTTCATGCTCAAATTAAACAAAAAAAAGGTATCTGCATCCATAGCTGTTCTACATACTTCTATCACTGATCATTATACAACACTATTGGTATTATCTAAGATAAAATGCATAAAAACTACTCAAAAAACTTCTTCAACCATAGATTATGAACAGGCTTTAAAATATCTGCAAGATAATAAAATTCACGAATTATTACTATGCAATGACCCAAATGTATTATGTTCTCATTTGATACAAAAACTCACAGACTCAATCAAATTTAGTACTAGTACTGTAAACATTCCGAACAATAAACGCATAATTAAACCTTGGATCACCAAAGGCATATTACGCTGTATACAAAATCGCAACAAACTTCAACAGAAGCTACGACAGGATCCTCATAATACTATACTAAAATTACATATACACGGTATAGAAATTATTGTAACAATTTAATAAAAAAATTAAAAAGGAAATATGATAGGGAACTTATATCAAATTCAATTACCAATAATAAATTGCTCTGGAAAAATATTAAAACTATAACCTACACTAATATAGATAAAAGTCAAAATAATGAATTATTAAGTACCATGACTACCCCTACAGAATCAGTAAATTATATTAATGAATATTTTGCTAGCATTGGCACACTACTAGCTCAACAAATCCAGCCTAGCGTAAATAATAACTATAACATGACTGGTAAGACCTGGGCTCAGCTCAATTCCTTCGTACTTTTGGATACGGACTGTGATGAGGTATATGGTGTATTAAAGAGCTTAAAACCTGACAGTGCCCCTGGTTGGGATAATATCTCAACGATATTTCTAAAACATGTCAGTAATGACGTTATTCCTATCCTAACACATCTAACTAATCTATGTTTTGGAAAAGGTGTCTTCCCCGCTCCATTAAAACAATCGATTATCATTCCGGTTCACAAGGGAGGTGATAGAGACGATATCAACAACTATAGGCCGATATCTCTGCTGAGTACTATAGCTAAAATCATTGAAAGGTTAATTAATAGCAGACTTCAAAATTATTTAAAAACATTTAACATTATATCTGATTCTCAATTTGGTTTTAGACAAAATATATCTACTGAAGATGCAGTCACTGCTCTAAGTTCATTGGTAGCCGAACGTCTTGATAGTGGCCATAAATGCTTAACAGTCTTCCTGGATCTCAAAAAAGCATTTGATACCCTCTCTATACCTGAGCTTGTAAAAAAACTGGAAAAGGTCGGGATCAGAGGTGCTGCCCTGAACGTCTTAAAAGACTATCTTACAGACAGGAGACAAAGGACTAGAATTGGTTCATTTACAAGTGAGGATGCAGAAGTATTATATGGCGTGCCCCAGGGAAGCGTGCTAGGCCCTACTCTCTTTTTATTATACATAAACGACCTCGGTAATATAAAAATTAAAAGTGCCGAAGTATTTTGTTACGCCGATGATACAGCTATAGTTTTCCATGGAACGTCCTGGCATGATGTTAAACGTAAAACTGAAGCAGGTATGAACTGTATTGCTAGTTGGTTAAACTCTAACTTACTCACACTAAACACATCTAAAACTAAATACGTATGTTTCAGTATCTATAATAGTACACAACCAACCAATGACTTTAAAATTACAATACACTCATGTAATGATGCAAATGGTGGAAATTGTAATTGCCCAAGCATCGATAAAGACACAGAAATCAAGTATCTAGGCATAGTAATCGACCAATCTGTCCTAGTCTGTTGCATCCCGGCCGAACCGAGACGGGAGCTAGTGGCAGCCCTGGGAGTGAGAGTTCTCACCCTCGCCACCCTGCTCACAGCAATGGTCCGCTGCGCGGACGCGTGGGCGGCCGGCGTCTCCTTCAGCGAGCAGGTAATGGTCGTGAAGGAGACGGCGGAGCGGGAGAGGCGGCGCGAGCGAGAAAGACTCGCGGATCGCGCCGCCCGCGCGCGCAGGCAACTCGGGCGTCGGAGGGCACTGACTGACCTCCGTCCCCCATGAGCGCGGGCCTGGGGGTGACGGGTGGAGCCGCCTGTCACCCCAGCAGAAGCAGGCCACGGCGGCGGCGTGCTGAATAGCGCGCCTCCCCATTCCGGGGGCGAGTTGGGGACACCGTTGTCCCCCCTCCTGAGGAGGGCCAGACCGTAAGGGATGGCCCTGGGTCAGCCGGGGTGCGAGGGATATGTCTTTGACAACCTCACCTCCGGCCTAGCACCAAGACCCACAGTCGGCGTGCGGTTTTAGTCGGTTCGAGTCCGACATAACCTCCCCTTCCGGCTCCGGCAGGGGGGGTATCCGAGGGGATTTCCGCACGGAAAAAAAAAAAAAAAAAAAAAAGTATGGGGAGGTGCGGCGAAGACAAAGTTTATAAAGGTGGAAAGAGCACAACAAGCTTTATTAAAAATAATGTATTTTAAAAAAATGAGGTACCCTACCGATAAACTCTACCAAATCAGTGATGTGCTGTCTGTTCGAAAATTATATATTACCCAAACAGTATTGAAAAAACATAAGACCTTAACTTACGATCCAAATATAATTGAATCTAAAAGAAGATCTTATAGAGTAGTCCAAGTACCTAAAACAAGTGCTTCTATTCAATTTAACAAACAATCAGCTCAACTGTATAATGAAATAAACAAAGAGTTGCATATATATTCTAAAAAAATGTATGATTGTAAACAGAGTATAATTAAATGGATAAAACTACTGACATATGAAGACACGGAAATACTTTTACAACCTGCTATCTCAGAAACAACCAAACACACAATCTGACAGACACACGCACACACAGACACACACACACGCACACACGCACACACAAACACACACACACACACACACACACACACATTCACACACTAAACGCTATAATTTTTGTATAAGAATATTCTGAAATAAAAGTAAAAATAAAAATAGTTTATAAGTTTATTGAATAACTTAACATAGTATTGTGTTCAAAATTATTATCACTGTAACGGAAGAGCGGAGGCTCCTAACACAGGATAGGTGACTCTTTTTGACCGCACTTAGCCTCTCTCTTGGGCCATTGTGCGTAGAGAGTGCTGGCTGGAGCAGCCAGCCTAGCTCCGCCCAGAAACGCAGAAGCTTACTTCACAGGCTTCGCGCAGCGACCTCACTGTGCCGAGGATTTGGGATCGTTGGGCGGCCACTGCCTCGCATTCCAGTATTACGTGGGCGGCCGTTTCCTCGGTGCTGGAACACCCCCTGCAAAGAGGGCTATCCGTGACACCGA
This sequence comes from Eilema sororculum, assembly GCA_914829495.1. NCBI lineage: Eukaryota > Metazoa > Arthropoda > Insecta > Lepidoptera > Erebidae > Eilema > Eilema sororculum. The sequence continues at coordinate 3,432,400 of OU618545.1, read as the reverse complement.
TGGTATGTAGGTGCTTGTTGAGGGAACAGTGGCCTGTTATTGTCCCCATAATTGTCCTTAGACTTGTTCTGTCTAGTCTTAGGAGACGTTTCCCCCTGCTAGGTAGCAATAAAGCTGACGTGCATTCCCGAGGATACAGACCACCATTCTCGGTGCCATTGGACGTAAAATTGACAATTAGCAGGTATAATATACGTAATATAATAAATCAAAAGATTTAAGTTGGTTCGATACACTCTCTCGAGATTAAATTAGTAATCGAATCTAACCTTAATTACTATGCTTTTAAGAGCACTTAGTTACATTTTGTTAAATAATCTTTGCTTTATTCTAGAATTCCAACTTTATTTCTACATTTATTGGTTAATACCACTACACTAACACAAATGGCTTAGTTTATTTCAGTCTTCTGAATATTTTAGTACTATCAAGGAGCTGGATGTAGCTTTTTTTAGAATTCTTTTACCTGAACTTGTATTAGAAAAATAGGATAAGAGCAGACAGCAGCTGCGAAGGGTGAAAATTTTAGAAAGGGAAGGCGCTACAAAAAGAACATTACATTATTCTAGTTTTAACATAAAATAACATAAACTCACGCCTGTATTCCCCGAAGGGCAGGCAGAGTTGCTAGTACCCACATTTCGCCAGTTTATGTTTAGGTCCCAATGTAATAGGTGGCGAGCCTATTGCCATTAACCGGGCACTTATAAACCTGCGATAAATACACACATAACTTCGAAAAGCATCGAAAAGTCATTGGTATGTGCCATGGTAAACCTGGGATCGCACCCGAGACCTCGTTTCAGCAGTCCATTACCCATACCACTAGGCTACCACAGAGCACTTTTAGTTTCACCGGCAGGAATTGAGTTATAAGGACCCATTACCACTGATCATCTGTCAGTCCTGGGTCCTTTAAGCGGGGCGTGAAAAGGCATCTAATGAGGCCGTCAAGCTGAGTGCTGCCACCACTGTTAACGTGGTAAATGTTTGCGATGGTGACCCTCTTTCCGAGACTTTGCCTTTAAGTTAACATCAGGCGAGGAGAAGTCAAATTGAAGTGTCCTGTATAAAAAAAAATCTAGGGGCTGGAATGTCTTGATATCTGTTAGATTGTGGGTTGGATCGGTCGTGGGTTCAAGTCCCACTTGAGCATTTAATTTTTTATGAAGTATTCGAATTGACATATGTTAATTAGATGGGCAAGACTATCTTTCAAGTTTCTCCCTATTTTTTTTACTTAACTTAGCTTCATGCGTGGGATTTCTTTTCTTGCCAAAACATTTTCCAACTACCTTGCCGAGGGTACGATGTACTGGTCATATAGAAATACGCTAAAACCAAATAATAGTAATCCTTAATTTATTTCCGAGCTTCGACCGTCTTCAAAGAATGTGTCACACTGTTAGGTAATACGTAGATAGGATATAACGTATAAGTCCTTGATAACATCAACTAGACCGGCGTTATGCCTGTTAGCATGTGATCCCAAATTTTATTGACGTACTCGTAGAATGATTAGAAGTAGATCAACTAACTCATACTACACTAATCATAAATAAATTTAACCTATCCCAGTCCACTGCTGGACATATAGTCTCTACGAATGTTAGTTTTTTTTTAAAATTACTCGGTACTTTTTTTTTGATCTACAATAAAGGCAAAACAATAAATCTCCCTTAGCTTGTTGTAACGAGAGTTACTTCCATAATTGAAATTCTGGAAATGAAAATCGAATTGTTTCGTTATTTGACATTCTACAAATGTGTCTGTATTTATGCAGCAAGGAACCACCCGTATTTATGCAGCAAGGAACCAACCATAAAATGGAACAGTGTGATTCCAAACTTTCTATTTATTGAGGTGGTGAACTATGCACCGGTTCCGAACGAATGATTTGAACATCGAATGAAATGTCAGAAACGAACGTGGGTAACGATTGCGGTGTGCTCGAAATAGGAAAAGAGATAAGAGAGAATGGGAACGAAATAAATTTAAGAATTTGTCACCGGGAACTTACCCCGTTTTTGTCTGCAGTTATTGCCGTGATATGTAGAGTTGTTATTTATGCGGTATTTGCTTTGGAATACAAAATAGCTTATTAAAATCAGACACGTAGTTTGTTGTATGGCTTAAATATTGCCTCATAGCGTTACAGTACTTAGTATAGGAGCATCATCATGTTAACATTGTTCCTAGTAGCATCCGAGATATTCAAATCAGATCCCAGGGTCCGCATTCTCTCTCTTTTGGTTTGATTTATACAGTTCTTAAGGTAGTGAATGCCGTTTGAACTCTCAAATCCGAGAAGTGCTATCCTGCTTCTGCGGCTCGTACGGTACAATTTCTGAAAAGCTTCTTAGAGAAAATCAAAATCCATACTAATATTATGAATGCGAAAGTAACTCTGTCTGTCTGTCTGTCTGTCTGTATGTTACCTATACGCTTTCACGCCAAAACCACTGAACCGATTTTGATGAAATTTGGTATACGGGTAGATTAGACTATGAGGAAGGACATAGGCTATGTTTGGTCGCGATAACCGACATCCACGCGGGCGGAGCCGCGGGCAAAAGCTAGTGTGCCTACATATGTGTTTTAATCTGTCTGGCTGTCGGCCTAAATGGGTCGAGCTTAAATTTGCTACAGGGATGTAGGTACTGTAGGTACAGTCAGTCTTCTTATTCCAGAAATAGGTTTCCATGTGTTACGGGAACGGGATCAAATCCCACACGGAAGAAGTCACGGGCCACAATCACCACAAAGATTTGATAAATTAACTTTATTATCAATTTTCAAAAATCTTTTTAAAGAATAACGCCAAATACAAACATAAAGTTTTAATGGATTTACTGCCCTTCGGATCTGAACGTCGATAACGCTTCCGTTCCTTCGATTGTACAGACACTTTTCTTTTGAAGATAAACAAAAATAGTTAATTACTTCCAACTCATTGAGATAATATCGCTCTATATACCACAGGACACGTACCTTGAACTTAAGTAAAGAGACAAACGAAGCTGTGGCACGTGCAGATTTTTTTATTATAATCTATGCTTGGTGAATTTGAGCTCGTCCAGCGCCTTATCACCCCGTACTATCCTCAAAAGACATCCAAGAAACTTTCCATTTGGGATTGGGGAGTCGGATGACAATCACCTCGAGAAAGGCCAAAACAATAAACAACGCCAAATCATAAAAATGAAAAGTACTGTAAAGGAAAGACGGACATTCTATATAAGCTCCTTGACCTTGAATCCTGGCCATTACACTACCGACGTGAACCCATTTTAGCTCAGCTGGGGTTTAGAGGGATTATTAGTAACTTCGGTTCTAATATACTTTATATAAAAAAAAAAGAAAAATGACGGATTTTTCAGAGTTTTTTTTTGATGAAGTTGATGATGATAAAGACTGTCATAAACTTATTTAACATCAAAATACGTGTCAATCTCATAAATCAGCTTTCTACTATGCCAACGAATGTAAACGTAGCTAAAACATGTCAAAAGGATATTTCACACACGCCAACCTTCATTCCATGTTATCAGTGCCTCCACCCTTCTCTAATTTAGCTTATTTATTAGGGGATTACCTCGAAACATAACTGTTACTGTTATTGTCGAAAAACATAAAATAATATCCTGTTTTGGCAGGTTTTTTACCATTTTGAAATACTTATGTACACATTAATGGGAGTATGTAATCCACCAAGACCTTTGAGGCCTATAATAGCCTAATCTGGTAATTGGTATACTTGTTAATCAAAGTGCTATGTTAGATAACAGTCACCGCCGTAAAAGCCAAAACCAAAGCCAAACAAAATAAATATTTGGTTTATGAACTACTAACAATTCGGTAACAAAACAATTTATTCATGAACTGATGGAAATAAAATCACTACGGACAGTTAAATCATAAGTGAATCAGCGACAGAATCTTTCTTCTAAGAAAGATCCGTCAACAAACCTTATCATTTTTATTTAAGATCATTACTTGTAATAGTTTTGGTATAGGCTCTGTTTCGCGGCAGCCTTCGTGGCGTAGTAGGGAAGGTGATAGCTATGCAGGGGGCACGGGTTCGCATGGCTGTTTGCCATGGTTCACGGTTGCCATACGAACGTCTAATGGATGGTAGTAGTTACGGGTAGTTGGAGCCCTCAAAAGTCTGATTAGTAAATTTGGTCCTAGAGGGCGGGGAGGAGGAGCAGTCGCTTCACAGGAAATATCGAAGTTCATCAGAAGCAGAAGCAATCAAGCCTCAGATAATGATGACTTGTAATATTAGATCTTGTTAAAAATATACATAATATGCAAATGGCTTTGAATCTCCGCCAAACTATAGGTATGTTTTATCGATATAGCGTCCGCGTAAGTGTGCCATCATTTTAAAATGGACTGAAATTGGTTGGAAGTGCTTATACAGGCAAGTCGGCGATCGATTCCATTATGCCGTACTACTTGTTCATTTTTTTTTTTTAAAGAATATTAGAACCGAAGTTACTAATATTCCCTCTAACCCCTTTTTTTTTCCGTGCGGAAATCCCCTCGGATACCCCCCTGCCGGAGCCGGAAGGGGAGGTTATGTCGGACTCGAGCTGACTAAAACCGCACGCCGACTCTTACGGTCTAGCCCTCCTCGGGGCCCCCTCTAACCCCTCCAACTAAGCTGAATTGCTTGTGCTAGGAGTGGGTTCACGTCGGTAGTGTAATGGCCAGGATCGAACCCGGGACCTCGCGATCGTAGGGCCGACTCCTTAACCACTAAGCTACCGACGCTGTAATGCATTTGTATAAAAAGTTATGTTATTTTAATTTTTTTCTTTCATAATGAACGGAGTTCGATGACACATTTTGAGAACACTTGTACTTTTACATTGTATTTATTCTATTACACCTGACCGGTTTCACCTTACGGTATTCTCAAAGGTATGTAAACCTAAATACAGTGGAAAAAGGACAAGTGTTCTCAATATGTGTAACAATGAATTCCACCAAGTGCCATCAATCAACAGTATAATTATCAGGAGTTTGATGACTTATGATATGACATATCCATATGAAGGTCACACACAATTACAACCACAGATGCAATAGATATGATGGGATTGAGGAGATGCTACCACTTACGGCCAACTCCGATCAAGACGGGAGTGATCCGGGACGGTTGCTTGGAGTGTCTCCACGTCCGTCTGACTGCCATATAGCAGAGTAGGATTCCACATCCGAGAGGGGCATCTCAAAAGCTGTGGGTGGCCCAGGATAAGCTGAGGTACGAGTAAAACGCCATATAGGATAACCTTAGACTCTGGTAAATGAAAGCCGAGCCCGTCAGCTGATTCGAGGCTAACATAACCATTACCTGCTGCCTGGTGGGAGGATCCGTGGTGATTTCTGCACGAGAATAGAAATACTAAATATAAAGGGATAGCTAAATCTATAGATATGTCTGATATTGAGGCAGGTGGTAGCGGGTAATAATATTTCTAAATATCCGTTCAGGAACTTCCGTCCCTAACTATACAATATCTTCCTTTGTACAACGTTCTAAGGAAACGCTTCCAGGGCATAAATCTTAGCATTGTGTGTGCATTCCGATAGCCAGTATCTGGAACGGCACGCCACAATATGATTGATTACGTTTGAACTGTTCGGCTATTTGAAACAAACAAATTGCAAACGAGGATTTCATTCAAATGGATGAAATTGTAAGCATCATTGCTCTTAATGAATCTTAAAAACTGTTTATAGAAATAGCATTTAAGATTCAAGGATATCAGTACGGCTCGGTACACTAGGGGGCCATTTCGAAACCGGAGTTAGCCCTGGATCAGCTTGGATCACGGCATATGAAGACTCAATACGTGGTGTGGTCGGTTTTATTTAGTCGGTTGGAGTTTGAGGAAAGACGTAGGGTATATCCGAGGGAATTTTCACACTATAGAAAAAAGGGTCATGTACACACTAAGTATATGCGTAGAAGCTTTTTTGTTTAGGTAAGATCCAAGCCACCTTCACGTGCGAGCATAGCATGACCGTGATGGCTATAACGCGGATATAGAAATGCGCGGTATGGCGGGGGACGAGGTAAAGAAAGAGAAGGAAAGAGCAGGAGTCCAGCGCGAGCGATATACCGCCGTTAGCGTCGACTGCAGACTGACCAAAACTGACAGTCGATTGATCGATAATCCCCAGTCTCACCGCAAAAATACCTAAGGCTAAGAACTCACAGAGTGATTTTCATCCACGTCTACCTCGGTTGTAGGCGATTTTCCGATTACCTCGGCGCGGACGTGCCGCGGGCCGCGAACCGGGGTGAAGAAAATCGGAGAATCACCCGCAATAACAGCGGGCGCGGTACAGGGGTTATGGTCGGTTTATAGTAGGTACTTACAACCTGCTGTTGAGACACACTCTCAATGCTGATAGTCGTTGGTCTATTTAAAAAGCATGCGATTACAATAATATCTGGTTTCATAGTTTATAATACGTTCGGGACTTCACGCGATAAATTTTGGAAAACTTCCCTTTTGCCGACGCTGTCTTTAACTGGATCAAGTCAAGACGTAACTACGGGTGCTCTAACGCACTCGAAACGTCAACAAAAGAACGTTTTCCAAAATATACCTATCGCGTAAAGTCCCGAAATATTATAAACTATGAGTATTCGCCACGATAGTTTTAAAATAAAATCTAGTTTGTAATTTTATCCCGTGATGTTTTTTGTTCACTGATAAAAAAAGTAAAGACATATTTAACAATGAATTTCGAAAGGTCAAAGATCATTATTTAAAAATGCTTCGCAAAAATTTTCTTGGAGTTAATTTCCATTATCCATTGTTAAAATAAATTAAGTCTTAGGTTTACTTACTTTTAAGAATTCTAGTAGGTCAACTGAAGACTAAAAACATCATTACGTTTTTGGGCATATAAAATAATGGTTTTATGTTTTAGACATTAATTACAGCTGAAGCTAGAGGAGAACCTCTTGGTTACTTTTACTTTGGCAAATTGAAATCGTCTTAACTAACGTTCGATTCGCAATGGAATTGATATCATTTTCATTAATTCAGTTAGAATCAGCAGTTTAAATGTAAAAGCTTAGTTTAGGTTTACTTTAAATAAATTTAAAAAAAAATCACTAACAAAATCCAGCCTAAATACCTACACTTTCCTTTGTCGCACCATTAAGACCTGGAACTCCTCGCTAGTTCACGTGTTTCCTGTGTTTCCATCTTCTTACAGTCCGGGTCCTTTAAGCGGGGCGTGAAAAAGCATCTAATGATGCCGTCAAACTGAGTGCCAGCATTGTTTACATAGTACGTGTTTATAATGGTAGCCCTCTTTCCTGAGACTTTGCCTTCAGCTTACCATCAGGCGACGTGAAGTCAAATTGGATTGCCTTATATAAAAAAGGTGCTTTTTATATTAAACATCGACAATCAACAGGCAGTTGTCGTGTCTGATGGTTAACAGTAGCTTCATCCTCTTATAATTTCATCTCTTAATCTACATTTAACCCTTTGAGAATGAGGGCTGAACTATTTAGAAAAACGTAGGAAAATTCACGGGACTGTAAATATAATCAACTTTGTTATTTTCATTTACTCGGCAGTAATTTATTCTACGTCACGATTGGTAAACCCTGTTATAGAAGAGCGGCATTGGCCCAATAGATTAGTGGCCATCTTGAATCCATCATCGCACTTCTGCTTTATAATACTAGTATAGATGAAATCAAGCATTTTTAATAATCACCGATAAACTGCTTGCATTTTGTCTTTTCGGAGGTAAGATGAGGACACCATAGTTCTTTCACCCGATGGGGCTCATCTCAAAACTAGTGATGGTCCTGGTCAACTAGGGTGTGAGAGAAGATCTATAGAGCAACCTTACCCTCAAAATCTGAAGACCAGAGACGGTGTACAGGTTTTTTTTTATATTTGGTCCGTCAATAATGACTAGACCCCGCTAGGTGGTAATAAAGTTGAGATGAGGAGGAAATATAGGAGAGGAGGTAATAAACAGTTTTGGTCGGTTTGAATCCGACACTATCCAACTACCGCATAAAAAAAGATATGGAACCCGATATACAACATTTATACTCGTTTAGACCGCCTTGAAAGCACACAAAGAAAATTCTTGAGGTACATTCAATTTAAAGCTAACTGTTATCTGCCTGACTATCATACACGCTGCAAAAGGTTTCATATTTTGCCTCTAGCTGAGCGTAGAAAAATATCGGTCATATCGTTTCTAATGTCTTTATTTAATAGTATAGCAGAGGTGCCAGAATTGGTATCTAAGGTGGGCCTATTCGCACCATCATTGTTTCTGCGCAGGCCGAACTTATTGTACGTCCCTATAGCAAGAACTACATATAGACGAAATTCATACCTATTGAGAGCATGTCGTTCTTTTAATGTGGCATGTCGGGAGGTTGATTTGGATTTATTTTGCACTAGTGTTACTAGAATGAAGACAGCCCTATGTGATCAATACTTTGAATGATGTTATCTCTAATATGTGATTTTCTGTAATATAGGTTCCTAATTTCTAAAAGAACTTAATTTGCATTGAGAGTTTTTGAGCATTATTATGTTAAGATGTAATACCACTTATATGTGGAAACTGATAATTGGCCTTCAACATTTTTATTATATAACTAGCTGTCCCGGCAAACTTCGTTTCGCCTTAAAAATTACAATGTATCAAATTCGAATTATTTTGAGAACGGAAAGCATTTCGATTTGGGCCCCATACGCCCACGGAGCTCCCGACACTAATAGGTCACCGGGGCCCATACTTAAACCTACGGAGCCTATATACCTATGGGACCCATACAACCATATACCTCTACGCTCAAGGGCGTTCATACTACCATAAGCCATCAATTTTCGACCTAAATAAAAAAATAGCCACCATAAATTCCGGGCTTTTTGTTAATAAAATTCAGAAGAATGTCTACTAATCACCCTCTGACGATATTTGCACGCATTATGTCAATTCTATATCAAACGTCAGATAACATAGAAGAATATCATACAGCAGTATTAGAATAATAAACACATTTTTTTCCAATTCGTATTCCAAATTCAAAATTTAGACATGGCGTATATGTCGGATCAGCTATTTTATATGGTGGTTATGTATTCTTAAATTTTCAAATTTTCCGCGCAATTTTCTTCATTTTTTCTTTCATAAGAACCTTCTCCTAACAATAACGAACAGAACAAAAAAAGAATTAGCGAAATCGGCTCAGCCGTTCAGGCGTGATGTCGTGACCAAGGGAAATAGGGGTTCATTTTTATATATATAGATATTGAACCTTTTTTAGCTGTAAGTTTCCCTAAAATTGTAAAATAAAATAAAATAAAATAAAATAAGGATTTTCTACCTTACGACCAGTCAGGGAAAAATATGAATAATAAGTACAATCAGCATCAAATCGATATTGACTAGTAGGATAAAGTTTTTTTCAGTACCTACTTTGCAAGGTCGATCTGATACTGAATGTACTTAAGTCTAAAAACAAAGGTCATGATGGTAAATGAATTTTGAAACAGAGCAGTACTCATATCTATGCATTTGAAACATTACAGCAATATTGTACGACAATATTTACATTTCTAGGAATCTTACGTACTTACTCTTAATTAGTTCTTGAAAGTTGGCTACAAGTGTAGAGTGCTCTGCTATCTGCCACTTAATCGTTCCATCTCTTGGAGCGGCGTGTTTAGTTCAGCGTATTCTTTATAGAGATGCAAAGCGATTTTGCACTGCATTCAATAATAAACCGTTTCCTCAAAAAGCCTCTTAAGGCTAGTTAAGGAAACGTTTTACTCGTGTTATGAGAATATCATTCATTATAGCATTCGTTGAAGTAAACTGAATAAAGAGATTGAATGAGGAAAATAATTTAACATCGACAACATCGCGTTATTCTGTTTCAACCCACATTTTCAATTCATGAATATTTATTCCTGTTTCAACCCAAACTTTATTCCGTTTTCTAGTCACGATTATTTAAATTTTTCGGTATTATTTCCAAAGCAGTTTCAGATTGCAACCCATATTTTCAATTCACGAATATTTTATTCCTGTTTCAACCCAAACGTTATTCCGTTTTCTACTCACAATTATTTTAATTTTTCCGTATTCTTTCCAAAGCATTTTCAGGTTTCAACCCACTGCAAACATCAAACGCCATTGTAAACACTCAAGACGGAAGAGTAAGCTGTTCATTAGTTTCAGTATTCTTCAAGGTAATACAGAAACAAAATCACAAAAAAATGGCGAATAACATTCATAACAATCAAATACCCTTAACATCGTTTCGGTCACCATTGAATACATCTCAAAGAAGGCTAACAATATCTCTGGCCTTAATAGGATACGTTTTTATCTCGAAAGTCCTTCGAGTTTACCTTTGTGGTTGAGAAGGTGTATTCTGAAGGAATTCCTTTATCGTTATGCGTACAATAAAGAAAGAGGAAGTTTTCTTGGATGACGTCATAAACCGCTTTAGTTCACAGCTTGAGAGTAAGGATACATGTGATATAAGCCTAATATTATAACAACATTGTTATACTGGTCAAGGAATACGAGAACAAATTTGAGTTTTGAGGAATGTTATGAACACTTATAATTATTTCTATGATAGGCTCTTCAATGTGACGTCACCCAGTCGATTTATAAGTACAGTCCTTACAATAAATGGCACCATTTTAAATGCCAATAATGCTACAAATGGTAGCATTGAGATTGATGGCTAAGATGATAAATTGTCGGAAGATTATCATCCACATAAAGACGTTAATCCAGATTGCATCCGAGGCCACGATGCTCTCGTAGCTCAGGGTCCGCTTTCCGGCTCTTCCTCCTCCACTTCGCTTGATCTTGGGCGTCCAAGGTAGTGAGACCACAGAGAGGCACACTTGTCACCCTCCACGACGCTAAGCCAGCACTTCTTGGGCCTACCCCTTTCTATCTGGACCCGATGGGGTACCATTACCAGGCAAGTTAAAAAGATGTTAAGATTAGGCAATACAAGATCATCCAATATACATACAACTATGTACTCAATTCTATGTCTACACTCTACTTTCACTCTTTTGAAGGTTCAATAGCAATATCTATCTATCTTGTATCTATAGATATCTCTGGTAAAGAATTTCAAATGTTTAAAGAAAACGTCTAATAGTAACAAAAAGTAACGCTTAAACCACAATTAGGTATGGCAATACAGGTTTATTCTAATAAGTAATAACCAACAAATCTCAAGAACAAACACTACTGCTGTGGACTAACGAAGGATTGTTTCAACTACATAGACAAAGACGTATATTGACACACGAGTGATATTGTAAACATTCTCATTCTAGCTCCAAGAGATTATATTCCCAAGATCGTGTATAACGAAGCTGTGTGAAGTCTAACTGAATTAACCTAGCTCTACGAGAATATCCACAGCTCCATTTACATGTAGAACAGTTGTAACACGCTTAGACAAGTTTCCTCAATTCACTATTACGTATCGTAACAAACTGCCGTCCAATAAAACGTAAACGTGCGATCCGTAATCGCGCACCAGGGGTTCCAAAATATATGTACATAAATTATTTTTTCGTCAATTCTGCAAACTGTGCGAACTTTTTTTTATTAAATTCTACGCAGACGAAGTCACGGGTAGGAGCAATTTATTCAATCGGTTGTTTTTGCACCCTGAGATTTTGAAGCCTGGAGCAGTATACGTAGACGTAATCAATACTGAGACACTTAACATTTAAAGCGTAATAAGGAGAAGTCTCTGACGCAATACTTAGAGCGCGGTACAAACGATCAGTGCGGTCATACAATGTTACCAGTTTCTAGATGACAGTATTATGCATGCATGAACTAACCTAAATCACGCAAGAAGAAGAAGTGTCACCCTTTTTTCTTACTTTCATATTATTGAAATTGTCATGTTTCTTACTCGTTTTGTATCAGTAGAAGGAATTTCCGTGTCATTGCTTATCATATTATGGTTTATTTAATTGCAATGTTAGAAGTGCAAAAAAGTTAATAACATAGAATAAGGACATTAAATATAACATTTTTTGATAATATTAATTGATTTTGTTTGCCTTGTTGATTCAAGATAGCTACTGTCTGAACGAACAGGACAAAGGCATATCAAATTAAAAGTTATAATATCTAAAACTTGTTCAAAGACATTGTTCCTACATTCTAAATGTACAAGAGCGTAAATATTTATATCTATTCAAACATTTATGCGAGTACAGCCATATACAACAACACGAACAAAAGTTTTCTGATCACGCCTGTTAAGAAATTCACAAGCTTATAAAGTTAATTTCAACTGCGATACTGAGTTGTATTAGAATATCTTTTAACATTATATTTCCGTATTCAGTGAATGCTTCCTACGATCGCATTTATTTCCCAGTTCTACCAACTTCTCATATCCAAATTACTTTGAATATATTCATAAAATTATACCAGATTAATTCCATAAATAATTCGAAGTTCGTATCAAAGTTATTCTATCCCTAATAAATATGAACTTTTAGGGTAAAGATGGGGTAAAAAAATGTGGACCTATTTGTTTGGGGACTGGTAACCTGAATGTATAATGGAATATGTTTTTTTCATGCTCACTAAATCTGGATAATAATAAATTTAAGTTATTATTTATATCGTAATAGATACATTTTTTTTTCATGAATCCAACTAGAGAACGTGCAAACTTTTACTTGCCGATTCGAGATCTTCACTCTGGGACTCGATTGCTCCTTGCGTCAGTCCTTTGGCAGATTAGCCATTATTGTCACTTCAGCTTCTGTGCTGCAAACAATGGATCACCTATCTGTGCCCCAACATGAATTTTGCGCTCGACTCGTTTAGTTCACGTGGATATGACCATTGGTTCAAATATGTTTATTTTTATCACGTCATTACTATAACTACATAACTACTACTCAAAGGTTTGCTGGAAGAGAACTGAACTCATATTGAGTAAAGATTTGCACATGCTTCTTGTAAAAATAAATGCAAGAGCAATTACTATTTACGTGCAACAAAGATTTTTTTTAAATATTGGAACCGAAGTTCCTAATATTCCCTCTAACCCCTCCAACTAAGCTAAATTGTTTGTGCTAGGAGTGGGTTCACGTCAGTAGTATAATGGCCAGGATTCGAACCCGGGACCTCTCGATCGCAAGGCCGACTCTTGAACCACTAAGCTACCGACGCTTTAAGAAAACTTTAGTTTACTTATTCTGCAAGCTGCAATCTTTAGTTCATTGTCATTATGAATTTTCTTCTTCATGAAATTCCTAGCTATAGTCACTTCATGGCTCGTTGCGCGATTTATTTTGTGGTTCAGCGTCGCTGTCAGTGCCCAAATACTTGAATCAACATTTAACAAAGAAATCCAATACAATTCCTATTCCTCTCATTACTTTCTAGTTATATTTGTCAGTAATACACGAACGAACGTTGTCAAATAACACAAACGTACAGCGGACCGAGAATACTAGATTTCATCCAAAAAGAGAAAAACGCTTCAATAAATTCGTGCCTGACTCGTAGACCAAAATCTACCTTGAACACATTGATATTAAGGTCAGAATGACTTGTTTGCAGAAATTAAAATGGATCGTACTACAACAATTCTGTTTACATGCCATGACAATGATGTGTCGCTTAGATTTTATCACAAATGCTTCGCAGTGATTAGTGAGTGCATGGTGCTGTATTTTTAATTCCATCTAGTTTTATACCTCCGGACTCGAATAACAAGATTTCCGTTATGGCATATATTATAAAAGCTCTTTATTATACACCTAGAAATACATCATAAATTCTACACTGAAGTTAATTGTATGACGGTGTACTTCATTCGTATACGTTGAGATTAGGTGCAACTTTTGAGGGTTAAAACTGCCTCCACGTAGTGGCTTATTCCACTTTTCCCCGTTGAAAATTCCCGTTGATGAGGAATTATTGAACTTTTTCACTATTCCCCGTTGACGCGAAATTTCTAAATAATGGGGATTAGTGGACCAAAAAGTTCACTAATGCCCATCACGATAAATTCTATTAGAACTAAAAAGTTCCATTGACCCCATTAGGTACATCCATACTAATATTATAAATGCGAAAGTAACTCTGTCTGTCTGTATGTTACGCTTTCACACCTAAACCACTGAACCGATTTTGATGAAATTTGGTACAGGGGTAGATTAGACCTTGAGAAAGGACATAGGCTATGTTTTGTCGCGATAACCGATATCCACGCGGGCGGAGCCGCGGGCAAAAGCTAGTTAAAAATAAAATACTATAAATGAATCATTTACTTTTTATTTCTTACTAGCTGTGCCCGCGACTTCGTCCGCGTGGAATGTACTTAATAAAAAAAATCATTTTCTTTTTTTGTTTTTGGCATTTTTTTTTCTTTTTTTAGCCTAAGTTACTCCTTATTACATAAGCTATCTGCCAGTGAAAGTCCCGTCCAAATCGGTCCAGCCGTTCCAGAGACTAGCTGTGCCCGCGACTTCGTCCGCGTGGAATGTACTTAATAAAAAAAATCATTTTTTTTTTTTGTTTTTGGCATTTTTTTTTCTTCTTTTAGCCTAAGTTACTCCTTATTACATAAGCTATCTGCCAGTGAAAGTCCCGTCCAAATCGGTCCAGCCGTTCCAGAGATTAGCCAAAACAAACAGACAGACAGACAGACAGACAGACAGACAGACAGACAGACAAAAAATTTAAAAATATATATTTTGGTATGTGTACCGTATATACATTCATATGCATGTAGTAGAAAGCGGTTATTTTAATATTACAAACAGACACTCCAATTTTATTTATTTGTATAGAATATGTATAGATAAGGTAAGGGCTGAATCTAATGGGGATTTATTGAACTTTTTAGTTGTAATAGAATTTATCATTTAGATTTAGAAATTTTGCGTCAACGGGCAATAATGAACAAAAAGTTCAATAATCCCCATCAACGGGGATTGTCAACGGGGAAAAGTGGAATAAGCCCACGTAGTTACCTCTTTCAAGCGTTTGCTCAGTTCCTCGCAGTCTGTGTGTGCCTCGCCCCCAAAGTCAAGAGTCTCAAAGTCAAACCGTGCAATACAGTCTTTCTCGAGGGAAAACAGCAATTGCGTGTGAAAGAGCGGGTCGCGAGACGTCACTCGTTCTTAACAGCGTCCAGGATTGCGCGGTAGAATGCATGCACGCAAACCACGCGACTGTAGGAGAAAGGTGAAGAACGTGCGCTCAGGGCTTCGCTCTGAACTTCGGTATGCGCACAATCGCGTTTTTTGTTTCGCCTGGTCTCTACCCCTCGAAATATTTTGTGAACTATGAACTTCAAAAGACATTCGCCAATGTCTTTTGAACATACATCAATGCATTCCGCCGCGAAATCTTGGCGCTGAAAATAGTATGGTTGCGTGACCATATAAAGGAGGCTAAGCGTCTTCGAATATTATATTTTTAAGAGTTTGTTTCCAAAGATATTTAACTGCAATGACACACAATATAAAGCAAATAGTTATTGAAACAATATCTGCTGACCTATGATTGCCCCTACTCTATGATTGGTGGACTTGAGTTTCTGCTATTCTCAAAGGACACCCAATAAATGTAGTCTGCGCACATAGAGTACATTTTCTTCTGAATTGGACTCAAGATATATGCCAGGTAACTGTACTTCGGAATAAATAAGAAGCCTTTCAAACATAAGTTCAATGCCTTATCCAATAGTAACTTCGCCATGTTCGCAAATTCGTTTGATCGATTAAATTATAATCTGTCTTCTCGAACCCACCATAATGAAAGTATCACGGATAATCCGAAATAATATTCTTGATGATAAGGATGAGAAACCTTATAAAAGATTAGACATGATTACTGGGAGGTTTGACTTCGCTGTGTAAGTAGAACTTGGGTACCGTGAGTAACTTTGAATGTCGTACTTTAAATACGTTTATTTTAATTTTAATATTTTTTTAAATGTAGCCCTACATTACCTACATGCATGGCTATTTAAATAATAGTAATAAATGAATAATAAGTATAATTAAATCATATTCTAGTGACACGAGGAAAATGTTGTGGGATATACATTAAGAAATAATTTATGTAAACCATTCCTCAAGTTAAGAACATTGAATGTATAACTGTTTTTTGTCCCAATAAATAAGTAATTTAAAAAGCTAACCAACACAATTTATTATTGCAGATGGATATCGTTTTGAAAGATGGAGACTATTCTTCATAACAGCTTCATGTTCTTTTCTGAAAGCATAGTTCTTTAGTGGATATAACTTCACTATAAACCTATTGCTCTGACTAAAATAATGTTAGCTCATGCAGTTTATGACGTAGTAGTCTACGTCACCAAAGTTCCAATCACAAGCTAGTCTCTGCGTTAATTGGTTTCAAAGTGTGTGGACACCAGAGTTCCTTTAACGCGGTAATTGTTTCCCGGCTAAAGCTCTTACCGAACAAGAAATTAACTACTATTAAGTACGCTTTTGGTAGTTGCTAACTAAATTGAGTTTCGTGTGATGTTTGAGGTAAAACAATTTGAGTATATTCTCGCCTATTTCTGACAGAGTGGTCAGAAGACCGAGTGTCTTCTACGAGGATTTTTTTAGATAGAAAATGATCTGTTTTGATTTACATCGTCTCATCATATATGCCTTTTGCGTCTAATTTTACAACACAGGCCATATGTAATACCAATACGTATCTTACTTCGTATTACGAAGTTCGCAATCGATGTCATCAATTGCAACAGTAGGTACAGATCTCAGGTACCTACTTACCATGATCCATTCGCTCAATTAAGTCTTCGCCTATGTGAAAGGAAGTGGAATAAGCATAAGAGGCAAGTTCGCCATCTTCGCTTCATCAAAATTTTTACAGCCTTTCTCAAGGTCTCTTTTCAGCCAGCCTCCGTGACGCTGTGGTAGTGCACGCGACTGCTGCGCAAGAGGTCGTAGTTTCGGTCCCCACTTTGGCAAATTATTTGCTTACCAATTGCGACAGTAGGTACAGATCTCAGGTACCTTCTTACTTCGATCCATTCGCTCGATTATGTCTTCGCCTATGTGAAAGGATGTAGAATAAGCATAAGAGGCAAGTTCTCCATCTTCACCTCATCAAAATTTTTACAGCCTTTCTCAAGCTCTCTTTTCAGCCAGCCTCTGTGACGCTGTGGTAGTGCACGCGACTGCTGCGCAAGAGGTCGTAGTTTCGATCCCCACTTTGGCAAATTATTTGCTTACTTTAAGCTAGATGGCGTTGTGTGATATGTCGAAAAATATTTATTTACACGTCTTCAGACGTCACATCAAGGATCAGTTGGGTGATTTCGGCGATTATCCCTTGTAAACTCAGCGATCTACGGTTCTTATAAACTCAAATGAGACCAATCTTATAATTTTTACTGTATTTTATAAACTGAAAAAAGATTACTGTAACAACTAAGGTAGTTTACTATTATAAGTTATAATTCAATCAACGCGAGATGACAAAGTAAAGAAAGGAAATCACAATATTTGTTTAGGATCTTAAACAAAGGGGAGCATACCGAAGGCTCGTTCAAATTGCTACTTTTTTCTGTACGTTGAAAATTATTCAACCTAATTTATTAAATGTTTTGTCGGTACTAGAGACAAGCTTATCAGAGCCTAATGGACTCAGTCTACCGGATAATTTTATAATTTCTAACTTCTTACACTGTCGACTTTTAGTCCTGAATTACTTTTGGTTCGTGAAAGTGCTGCTATCCTAATATTCCTTCTATTTATTTTTCATCCTGATGAAGAGCCTGCCCAGACAAGGCGATTAATGCACGAACTAGGTACTTTGGGGTATATGGGTTCTTTGACGTGCTGTTAACCTTCAAATTGGTATCTGTTGAAAGATGGCCGAGGCTTTGGCGTACGCCTTCTGGCATTCATCTTCTAGCGTTAATCCCAGTCGCATCCGAAGCTTTCTTCAACTTCGAGTCTGGGGTCCGCTTTACCAGTCTAATGACAATACCAATGCAAATACCCAGATCCATGCAAAGGTACAAATATTCGCGTTGAGCGTGAATCAAACTCACGCCTCTCGCGTAGCGACCGTGTTCACTACCGCTACGCCTCAGAGGCTGCCATTTATTCAGCATGAAAGCCGCATATTTCAAGTCTTAAGGAGGAGAAAGACAGGAGAAAGAGCAGATAGATAATAGATATTACTATAAAAATATTGCCACTGTTTCATATCGTGAAAGGCCTTGATTTCTCTGCAGTTTGAGTCAAAATATTTTTAACAACGTACGTTTTGGCGCCAAATTCCACCATTTTGACTTTCTGGATATTTTAATGTACCTGGTGTCACTCACACAATCACGACGAATCAAATGACACCTCACATGTCCAAATCCGTCAAGCCGTTCAGGGTGTAGGCCGTGCCAAATAAATGGATATACATACAAACATACATACATACATAGTCTCGAAAAACATTACCCTCCTTCCTTCGGCAGCCGGGTACAAAGAGGACATAAATTAAAACAAAGTATTTAAATACTGGTTGCCTTTCAGCCGAAATTGGCCAGAGTTTATTTCTGAAGTGGTAATTAAGTCTACACGGCTCCGAGTTACAAGTAAATATCTCGGGATTATAGAGTTGTTTCTTTCAAAAGTAGCGTTTTTATACTCTTGAACACGTGGCGCGGTGGTAGTGAACGTGGCCGCGGAAGCGGTATGCATGTATATAGCTATTTGTGTTGGTCTGGGTACCTTAGAGATCACGTTAAACCGTCGGTCCCAGTTGTGTTTAGACCCGTAAAGACAACTGGGACCGACGGCTTAACGTGTTAAGTTGGAGTTGGAGCCTTCAAAGAACCACTAGTCTAAAGAATGTTGAAATTAGCAATTGGTTATGCGGATCAGATGACCGTCACTTCACGGAAAATTTCGAAGTTCAGTCGCATCACAGATAGATTGGAAAGCCGACCCCAACTGAGATGAGAAAAGGCTCAGAATCATGAGTGTATAGACAGGTAGACAGAATTTGTGGGGTGGCGGTAGCGCACGCGGCCGCTACGCAGAAGGCGCCGCTTCGATCAGTGCAAATATTTTTATGCATGAATATGGGTATTTGCATTGATCTGATCGTGCCTCAGTGAGCACGTTAAGCCCTTGGTCCCAGTTATCATACGTTACGGGTAGTTGGAGCCCTAAAAAATCAGCAACTGATCTAACTCTAGTGCTTCGATTTCACCTTTGGGTAGGTAAGATGGCAATTGCTTCACAGAAAATATCGAAGTTCAGCCAAATCCGCAGTTGGACCGGTAAAAGCGGACGCAAGACTCCAAGCTGAAAGCTTCAGATGCAACTGGGATTAACGCTAAGTTTAAGAAGAAGAATAATGGGGGTAGATTAGGTTGACTGTGTAGTCAACCTAATCTAAAAGTCAGCACAGCACAGGTTTATAAAACATGAAATACATTTTTGAACTATCGGGGTGTAATCTCATGTTTTTTCGTTCGGGACGCCAGCCAAGTCATGACCATAGGTGCTGTGCAGCAACACCCTCGAAACGTTGGCAAAAGTAAGTAATCCAAAGTTTATCGCGTTAATTTTTTTTAAAGACTGATATAAGGAGAAGGGAATTTGTAGTGATTCAGATGTGGCTCAATAGCTCAGTTGGAAGAGTATTCCCTCTGTAAGGGAAAAGTCTTCGGTTCAAGTCCCACTTTAGCATTTTATTTTTCCCGATGTAGCCGAATTATTTAAGTTCCAAAAACTATGTAATTTCACTACAATAGCAATGCAATTATATTGACAAAGATGACTGACAGCTTAAGGTCTTAATGTATTTTTAGTAAGGAGAAATTTTTTTTTACTGGGATATAAAATTTTCTTAGTTGTATATTTTTGACGTGTAATGCGCAGCTTAATTCTATTTCCATTACTGTTACTTGCATTGTTATAATTCAGTAAACGAAAAAGTAATTTACTTTCTTAATAGAGTGATGTTTCATTTAAGAATGAATATATGTCTATAATTGAACATTATCAAGCTTTTTTACTTCCTATCGCCAAAAGAATAGTTGGCGTACAAGCCGTTGAGGCTTTGGCAGAGGTTTCAATTTTCTTAATCAGCAGGGGTTTTTTATATTTTGTTATCAAATGTTCGTACTCACAATTGTAAATCTGTCACCAAAACTGGTAAATTTGCCGCCAAATATGATAGATCTGCCGATAATACGATGTATCGATTATCACCGAGAATACGATAACGCGGGCCTGGATTCGTGATACTGCAAAGAGCCCTTTCTACGTCGCTAGAGACTCCATTTTGGTGACAGATCTACTATTTTGCTAACAAAGTCAAACTACTTTAGCAAAAGCTAAAATCACACACATAACAAAATAGCATCTAATAATAAACACCCATTTAATTTGATATGATTTCCAAGATTTACCAAATATTATGATAACCCAACACGCTGGCTTGGAAACAATTTCAGAAGAACATTATTGTAAACTCCCAAATATATTATGTATATTACACAAACAAAAGTCATTATTGCTGCCTCGCAGTATCGTTACTTTCCTTCCACTCCAAGTGATTTCAACATTTGGAATATTCAGATACTTTCGAACCAATACACCCTGTTTAACAGAAAAGGTAAAAGGACGGAAATGTTATACCTCTTTCATTCTTTAAGGACTATTGTCAACTGTTAGTTTTTGCACAATAGCAATTCAAAGATATGTTATAGGATAAAAAATAAGTAATTCAGAAAAAAAAACCCCGGAAAATTCAACATAAAATAGATCAACAATATCCAAAGTGTAAAATTCCATTTTTTTTTTTTTAACCGTGGGGGAAAATCCTTCATGGATGTTATGCCGGACTCCTACCGACTAAAAACCTCCACGGTAACGCCCAGAAGCCTATGGATGGGAGCCCCGGGTAAGCCCTCGGAAGGATATCCCAGGACTCCCATCAGACCTATGGCTACAATTGAGGCCTCGCCTTGGGGTGGCCTTGGGTTTTCGGGTGTTATCCCGCTTCTTAGGGGGGGGGGGGGGGGGGGGGCGTGCGTGAATCCCTCACGTCACGCTGCCGTCATGGGCCTGCTTCTGTAAGGACGGTGAGCAGCCAACTCACCGTCCTCAGGCCCCCGGTCATGGAGGCCGATGGTCTTCGGCGAAGACACGTCGGCGGCGCCCAAGCCGCCGACTGCGGAATTCGGGTGGGAGAGTTTTCTCCCGCTCTCGCCCCGCCGCCTCTTTCACGAGCATGACATGCTCACAGAAAGAGGCGGCGCAGTCCCACTTACTCCCGCTGGAGACCATAAAGGCAATAAGTCGAACATTGAGAATTACCGCCCTGTATCCAAACTGTGCTTATTCGATATGGTACTAGAACGGATTGTTTCAAACGCGTTTTACGCTGCTGTTAAACATAGTCTCGGTGACGAGCAGCATGGGTTCATTCGTAATCGATGTACCACTTCTAATCTAGTCTAATAATTTCATTCCAAAGGGAATGGAACAATCCCTGGACTTAGATTTGTTCTGTACAAGCTCGAACACAATTATAAGACATATGCGTGACAAGTTCTTTGGGGAAGGTTCTAGTAGCCGTCGCAGAACTCAGTCAGTGTAATGACACCAGCTGCGGACTATTCCTGTGCTATATAGTATATTATGTGCGGGTTTGTAATTAGCAATATATCTACACACGTTTATCAAGAAATAAATGTTATTAGTCTGTAAGCCTTCCTAAAATTATGTAATTAATAAATAAATAGACACTCATTAGACCTCTGAACCCTGAAAGCAAAGAGTTTCGTTTGTTAATCAACAGCTATACCTTCTTGATGAGATTAGCAGTTAAGTTTTGGTGGAGCGTGACACCCGTAATTCATACTCTATTCTAGCAATACACCAAGCAAACAACCTACCCTAGTATATCACCAAAATGTTATATAACCCTGTCTCGTAGAACAAAAAGGCATTAACCATACAAATATTTTATATTTAATGCGTCATATATCAATTTTATGAGTTTGGATATCACACTATCTGGACCTTAAGAAGTTACATTGAACCCCTGCGGTTATGGGCAGGAGACATTTATTAGAAACACCACGAAACCAGCATCGGTAGTTTAGCGGTTAAGGAGTCAGCCTTACGAACAAGAGGTCCAGGGTTCGCATCATTACCATTACGTTACTGATGTGAAGAATTTACCGACTATAAAGAATTTAGCTTAATTTTAGAATGTATCTCAAAGCATTAAGTACCATCAGATTATTTAAAAAAGAACAGTTCAATTGGTTAAATGAAAATAGCTTCAATAGCATTAAGAATAATAAAATGAAGGCGTTGATTGGAAAATAACATTTGCGCGATATTATACCACTGGCAAAAAACGCATACTCCATTTTGTAAACCTGTAACTTTTATCTATACGTACCATGTTTTTATGCAACTTAAATTTGAATTAGCTGGAGGTATTTGCAATACTAATTATTATGGCTAGGAACTAATATTCTGGCCGCGTGGGTACCGGCAGAGAAGAATTTTGGGCCAGCCCATCTCTTCCTATGCGGTATCTTATGAAGCGACTAACGAATAGGGATACTTAATGACAGACAGATATATGCAGCTCAGACTCAGCCTCAGATATAGGCTCGAGTCAACAATAGTGGCGGGAATATATATATTTTTTAATTTAGGACACGTCAATTTGACTTCACTTCGCTGATGTTAAGCTAAAGGCAAAGTCTCGGAGAGAGGGTCATCATCGCAAACATGTACCATGTTAACAGTGATGGTACTCAGCTTGACGGCCTCATTAGATGCCTTTTCACGCCCCGCTTAAAGGACCCGGGACTGTAGGAAGAAGGAAACACGTGAGCTGGCAGGGAGTTCCAGGTCTTAGTCGTGCGGCATAGGAATGAGTCACTGAAACGACTACAATTTTATTATTGGTGAAATGTGGGTGTTAATTCCACCTCTGCCTAACCCTCCGTGGATAAAGTCACGATTATATGAAAAACATTATTGAATAACACACTTGTACTTTTCCACTGAGTTTCCACTGAAACTCAGTGGAAAAGTACAAGTGTGATAATCAATATGTGTAGCAGATTCCACCAAGCGCCATCAATCTCCAGTATAAACAGTCTGAAAAACATTATTATATTATGATTCGTTATCGGCCATACTGGTCCAATTACGTGGGTTATAGAATACCTACATAAGCCTGATTCCATAGATCTTATGTCACTAAAGACGTTTACTTCCAACTTCAGGAAACTAATGATCTGTTTTAGAATGAAGATAAAATTAATGACGTATCTTTCTTTGTAATATAATAGCAGTAACGGCACAATGAAAAAAACTTTTCTAATGGATCCAACAGAGTAGGTATTTAGAGAAGATTTCTTTTAGGAAACATTTTTAAATATTCAACTTTGGAACTCAAATTTGTGTAGTGGTTTAAGTGGGCAATTCGCCAACAGCATCGAATGTAGTCGATTCAATGCGGATGTGATTAAAATACTTGTAATGTGGTTATTGTATAAGAGGCACCTCTGTGGCGTGGCGGTAAACTTTTCTATTATGCAGGAAGCGCGGGTTCGAATCCCACTCAGTAAAAATATTGGTACGCATGATGTCTATTTGTTTTTTCGTGCCTCGGAGAGTACGTTAAACAACATTAAAAAATTAAAAAGTATTTATTTCTTTAACTCGTACAAAAAACTTATCCGTGACGAGGGTATCCTTTTAAGTATACCTACAATATACTTGTGTTAGGGTACCCCCGTCCTCCATAACAGTGTTACATAAACTTACATAATACCTTACTGTAGATACACAATAAAAATGCTAATAAAGCCATATAAAACTATAATAAAGTGTGTGTGTGTGTGTGTGTGTGTGTGTGTGTGTGCGTGTGTGTGTGCGTGTGTATGTGTGTGTGCGCGTGTATGTGTGTGGTAACAAGCCCTACGACCTCAGTCTTGGGATCAGCAATATAGCCACTTGTTAACAGCATATCGTTTACTTAGGAAATTGCGTTCATAAGGGCCTCAGTTTCAACATAGCTTTTACTTTTTAGCCATAACACTAGTGCCTTTTTGCATCTGTGGTTATTCATATGATAGATGTTAAATATTTGTTTACTGTGTTGTATAAGTACGCCGATTGTCTAGCAAATTGCCTTTCAGCATAGCTACTTTTGACTGCGATAACGGGAGCTACAGTGTATTAATTGACGTCTTCTGTTAACTATTTCGCGGTTGTGACTTAGTGATTTATGTAATTTTGAGACAGCGTGTAGAATATATAGTTTTCTAATAGAAAGGAGATCACTGGTTGCATAGAGTTCCGTAGTAGGAAATCTATATGGTTTACAGTACTTAACTTTTATTAGCAATCTTTGTGCTCGTTCCAGTTCTAAGGTTTTAGTTTTAGTAGCCCCTCCCCATATATTATTGCTATGCAATAAGTTAATACTGATTGTGCCAGTGAAATGTAGATTTTATTTAAGAGATTCCTTGAAGCGACATGTCCCAAGGTCTTAAAGGTCCATACAAGTTTTCTGGTTCTAGACATAATCATTTCCATGTGACTGTGCCAGGTTAAACGCTGATCCACCATAACACCAAGGTACTTTGTCCGATTAACTTTAGTTACTGTACTGCATAAACAATTACTACTATTCCTACAGGTGTGGATTTTTAGTTCTAGGTCGTTTTTTGGTTGAGTTGTGATGTATTTAGTGAAGGTCTCTGTTCCAAAACTCTTGACCAAATTAGAATCCATTGGTGTAAGGGGGATAGCGCTAGAGATTTTTAGGGACTATCTTAGAAATCGTACCCAGCGAGTGAAGATAGGCTCCACATTCAGTGAGGAACAAATTCTATCATACGGAGTACCACAAGGCAGTATCTTAGGTCCTACACTCTTTCTGATCTACATAAATGACCTGTGCAAAATGACAATCCCTGAGTGTAGGATCTACTCCTATGCCGATGATACCGCAATTATTGCTGGTGGTAGCACTTGGCAAACCGTGAAAGAAAGGGCTGAATTCGCTCTCTCAGCAGTCATCAATTGGCTCAACAACAATCTCCTATCGCTAAACTTGGACAAAACTTATTTCCTGCCATTTGCTATTAGTCGAATCACCGCTCCTCCAAATACCTTCACTATAGTTGCCCATTCCTGCAATGGTTCCACCTCTCCATGTTCATGTGTGTCGATAGCCAAAACAAATTGTGTCAAGTATCTGGGGTTACATTGATAACGCTTTAAAATGGAGGGAACAGATTAACATCCTGTCTTTGAGAGTGGTACGCCTTCTGCATGTTTTCAAATCTCTCAGAGGGGCTTCAAACTTTGACACATTAAAACTGGTATACCTCTCACTATGCCAATCTATTATCAGCTACGGTATTACTGTTTGGGGTGGGGCGGGCAAAACGCTCTTCCTAAAGGCAGAGAGAGCACAAAGAGCTGTCCTCAAAACCATGATCCGCAAGCCATACCTGTACCCTACAAGTAGTCTATACAGTGACTGCGGAGTCCTTACTGTGCGGCAATTATATATACAAAAGACAGTACTTAGAATGCATAGATTTATCCCTCCTTCTAACCCTAACAACAAACGTGTAAATATTATACCAGGAGTTAAACACAAAACCTCTTTCTCTGAACAACAAAATATTGTACTAAGTACACATATATATAAAACGATCAATAAAAAACTTAACATCACGAATCTCAACAACTTTCAACTTAAGACCAAAATCACCGAATGGCTTCTACTTAAGGACTATGATTTTACAGAATCTCTGCTTGCCTTCATAAAATAAACACATTGAAATGTATACACACACACACACACACACACACACACACACACACACACACACACACACACACACACATACAATAGTATTATTAAAAATAGTTATGTAAGCTAACGATTGTCACTAAGGATTAATGCCCTATCCTATTCATTGCGACACACAACTTCGTCTACTTTATGTGTTCACAAAATATACCACTATTTGGCCGAACACTGTTGCCTAAGATACTGGCCCTGAGCCTAGTTTAGGTAACAGGGTTATAATCTCTTGTATCACATCAATATGCATATTTTAACATCTAACAATTGTGTCAAAACTATATTAATTGTATAGTGATTAAAAAAACATTGTAACCATTTTGTGAAATAAATAAACTTTATTATTAATAAAAGGTTATGTAGTTTGCTTTTGAGATGATGATGAGATGTTTAAGGTGAGAAGATTAGCATTCAACCAGCTAGCAATTTGAGATAGTCCTTTTTCAGTATTTTGCTTTACAGTGCCTACCCCAGGTATCACCAGTGAAAACTACCGCCGTGTCATCAGCGTAGGAAAATATTTGTCCGCCAAGGTCCTTCATATCACAGAGACTGTTTATATATATTAAGAACAGTGTAGGACCAAAAACACTGCCCTGTGGTACGCCATGTGTAACAGAAACATACTCACTGGTATATTTGCCAATTTTTACACATTGCTTACGATCCTTAAGGTAGTCCGTAAGCAATTCTAGAGGCAGGCCCCTTATACCTGCGTCTTCAAGTCGTTTTACAAGGATGGTGGTAGAAACGGTATCGAACGCCTTTTTTATATCTAGAAACACTGCTAGACATTTTTTATTAACATCAACTTGTTTGACAATATGTGAGGTAATTGCTATCACCGCATCTTCGGTAGAAATTTCGCGTCTAAAGCCAAATTGTGATTTTGAGAGTATACTACAATTGTCAAGATATTTCAGTAGACGATTATTTATCAATTTGTCTAGAATTTTTGATATTGCTGGTAAAACAGAAATCGGCCTATAGTTACAGAGATTGTCTCTATCACCACCCTTGTGTACAGGTGTGACGACAGCTTGCTTTAGTGGTACAGGGAATTTACCCTTTTTGAAATATAAGTTAGCCAAATGCGTTATTACGGGCACAACTATACCACTAGCTTGTTTTAGAAACTTAGTGGGGATATTATCCCAGCCAGGTGCACTATCTGTTTTCAACTGAGTTAATATAGAGTATACTTCATTATCATCTGCTTCAAGAAGCACAAAAGATGTTAATTGGCTATTTTTTGAAGTAGTATTTATTTTTTGTGGGGATGTGTGGTGTGTGTGTTTGTATAATTTCGTCAGCCAAAGTTTTGCCAATGTTGGCGAAATATTGATTGATAGCATTTATGGACTTTTCAGGAAATTTTTCAATGCATAAAAGATCCGTGCTTTGGGTTTTACTTGTGTTATTATGTGTTAAGTTATTTATTGTGCGCCATAATTTCTTAAGGTTTCTATAGGTGTTATTTAATTTTTCACTGTCATATTTACGTTTAAGGTTTTTAATTAAGTTATTACAGTGGTTTCGATACCTTCTATATGTAATTTTTAATATGTCATTATAAGGTTCTGCCCGTAGTTTCAGTTGCATGTGATTTCTGTTTCTGATGCATTTAAGTATGCCAGGAGTAATCCAAGGCTTAATTATGCGTTGGTTACTTGGAATTTGTGATATTACAGTATTTCGTAGTAAACAATCGGTTAAATGTTTCAATAGAATTTCAGCCAAAACGCAAGGATCGCTATATGACAGCAAATTCAATAGTAACTCTTTTAAGTTAAGTCGTCAAACTCGTAAAAGTCAAAGTCGTCAAACTCAAACTCAAAGTATTCATTCAAAATTGTGTAGCACTACTACAGCTATTTGATGTCAAATTCTGCTTAAAACTAAGTTTACCACCGCTTCTTAGGCACAAGTGGAGAATAAACGGCGCAACAAACTCCACTGTAGCATTATCAAGACTTCGTCGGTCTTGATTGTCATACGGTAGCATCTATGTCAGCCGTTATACTACCTATAACGACTGTCATATGCTATTCGGACCCTATTGAATGATTTATTGGATATGATTGAAACATCTAAAAAAAATCAGTTGTCTGTAAAGTCGGTTTACTGAAGATAGTTGAACGTGACATAGTCATAAGAAAATACTCACTGAATGGTTTCATTTTTCAAAAGAAAATTATAATTTTATTTGTTTGATTTGTCGCTCGTTCCGCGCTCTCGCTTGCACTTCAAGCGTTAAATGGAACGTCTCAGGGCGAGGTAACGCCGTATGACGTCGGGTTATTTCGTGTTTGCAGCCGGCTCCGTCGAATTATAAGACGTTGTCACGTCAAAAAAGTTTATTGCCTCAAAAAATCAGGTACACATTTAGTCTTAAAAGTAAGGTATAAATTGATTTTCACGCTTAAGTAAGTACTACGTTGGTTCCCAAAATAAGCCAAAGCTTGTATTTTGGGAGTCAGTGCTCTAACGTTGATTTGTACAATCATATGACCTTCCCGAATTGTGTGTTTTACACTTATTAGAACAGGTAAGATGTAAGCAATTCTTTAAAGTATGAATTGTAGTACCTAAGTAATCTAAACCCCGAGGTGGGCAAGACCGTAAGGGATGGCCCTGGGTCAGCCGGGGTGCAAGGAATATGTCGAAGACAACCTCACCTTCGCCCTAGCACCACGACCCACAGTCGGAGTGCGGTTTTAGTCGGTTCGAGTCCGTCATAACCTCCCCTTCCGGCTCCGGCGGGGGACGTATCCGAGGGGATTTCTGCATGAAAAAAAAAGTAATCTAAACATCGTAAGTACCTAGCGTAATAACGCGATAACACATATCTCTGCTGACCCCATTGGGGAGACTCGGTCATAATATACGTAAAAAAAATAGTTTTTTATACTTAAAAAAAATAACCCTCCTTCCTTCAGCAGTCGGGTAAACATACACAAACCACTTCAAAATAACATGAACGTTTTCAATCTACAAACTTTAGATCACCTCATTTTCGTAGTAATTGATCGCTATCCCAACTAGAACATTCCCCTCGAAGCGCCAGAGTGAACCACTTCCCTCAAAAACTTTTAGTAACATGGTATTAAAATATCCACAAAGTTTATCTTGTCCAACAGCAGATATAGTAGGTAATTAGGGTTTGTTATTCCGTAAATACTGAGAGAAATGAATCAACAGGAAAATATACCTACATTTTTTTTATGTTCGGTGCGCAAATTCCATTGACAGCCTCAGGCGCGGGTTCGATCCCCGCTGAATGCAAATATTTGTATGCATATGGCTATTCGCATTGGTCTGGATGTTTCTATGCATAATATGTACTAGCTTTTGCCCGCGGCTCCGCCCGCGTGGATGTCGGTTATCGCGACTAAACATAGTCTATGTCCTTTCTCAAGGTCTAATCTACCCCTATACCAAATTTCATCAAAATCGGATCAATGATTTAGGCGTGAAAGCGTAACATACAGACAGACAGACAGACAGACAGACAGACAGACAGACAGACAGACAGACAGACAGACAGACAGACAGACAGACAGAGTTACTTTCCCATTTATAATATTAGTATGGATGCATTTACAAAAAAAAGTATCTAAGTATGTTTATCCGCATTCTAGTTTCCATAACGCAAGCTAGTTAAGCTATGCTTACCATGGGTCTAGATAGCGTTGCGGAATATTTATTTATTTAAATTTAATTTGACTTTAGAATCAGCATCAGATCATTCTTGACTGCAAAGTCTCAAAAGGAACTTAATATCAAGGTGAAGATGAAGTCCAACTTTTATTAATTTGTGGATACTAGAGGTGTGTATCAAAATAACAGAACAATCAGTCAACAGTTGGAAAATCAAGGAATTCAGATCATTTCGAGTACTTTGTTTGTCAATATTGATTTAATACAGACTGTACTCCGTCTGATGGGTGCAGTGAAGTTAAAAAAGTAGAGGCCATCTTTACTGATGGCTTTCCTTACGCTCAGAGCCATGGGCACCAGCTAGTTTATCCTATTACACTATTATAAACGCGAAAGTTTGGAAGTATGGATGGATGGATGGATGATGTTACTCTTTCACGTCTAAACGGCTGTAGCGATTTTAACAAAATTTGTTCTGGAGTAAGCTGCCACCCTGGATGAACACATAAGCTATGTTCGGTCGCGATAACCGACATCCATGCGGGTGAAGCAGCGGTCAAAAGCTAGTAAATATCTAGATGGAAAAGTTTTGTATTCCAATAACGAGCAAATTGTATACCTAAAGTAAATAGTTGTTTGAATTAATAACTGATATTAGTATACTCTAAAAAGGTTATCAATTGCCAGCATTATGATTTCAAATACATACCTAGTTATGCTAACATAAACAAGCTATGAGATAACATCGACCTTTAGTTCACGACAACATTGTACGCGTAAGTATCAAATGTTTTCATAGGTAATTGATATTTGGGGATTGTGATGGGTTTAGTGTGTTATCTAGTTAGGGATGCTTAGATATTAGTAACAAAGTTTGTCTTTTAATGGAATACACTGATTGCAGGAATTTCTTACTTTGTATTTTTTTTTTGAGGATTTCGCTTCTCCGAAGCCCGGGGTCCAAGATGAAGGTCTATTATTACCAAAACGTTTGCATTTATCAATGGTCACCAAATTGGATTTTAGACTTTTGTTTCGCAGGATTTTCTTACTGGTAGACGCAAGCTCGGTTCGACGCCGCCATATCCTTCTAGCCTTATCTATCTAAGTAAAGGTCTCGAATACAATTGGGATACAACTCTATTATCTTAGCGTTATGTCCTTGCATGTTGACGATACTTTTCTTGTCTAATTTGTTATTAAGAATATTAAAAATACTTAAAAACGTCAAGAAGGATCATTTCAGAATCTGATTGCAGGGGCATCACCACCTGGATTGAATGGATCTAAACAATTCAGGATTACTAAAAAACCATTTTGTTTATGAGTACATAATAATGGACGACCAGGTCGGGGTCGACCTAGACATGCGTATTTCAAGCAGATCACAGACATTGTAAGGAAAGGATATGTTAAGAGTACGCAAAACTGGCGAGCGTGTATGTAAACAATTATGAAATGAAAGTAAAAAAAGCGAAAGATTTATGCTAGGATCGTAGCAAGTGGACAACTGTAGTGTCTGCCTACCCCGTTGGTAAATTAGATTCATGTTGACCTCTTTTTCTTACGTAGTAAACAATGGTTATCCATAATTATGGAGGTACTTACCTATAAATAAATAAAATAATAAATAATAGACTAAGGCGTCCATCTGTCAGATGCAGATGGGCCCAAGTAAGATAGCAAAGGAAAAAGAACGCGAGGTTCAAAGTTTAGATCGTATTTTTCTTTGGTTAGAGTTCAAAGGCTTGTCTGAGACGCATCGGTTAAATAAGGCTCACGCTATATCCGTTGTTAGCGTCTAATCGATAAGTAAAGCCTCCTCTACATATACGTGCTATTACATTTTAGATATATATATATACTCACGTCTGTATATCCCTGACGAGATAGTCAGAGGTGAATGAGTACCCACGTTTCGCCAATTGTGATTTTCGATCCCACAACGTAATAGGAGGCGAACCTATTGCTGTCTAGCGGGCTCTTTGTACTGTATGTTTACCGTCGGATGGAGAACATCTCTATCCCTTAGTCGCCTTTTACGACACCCACAGGAAGAACTGGGGTGGTCCTATTCTACTCCACCGGGCACCAACACGGCATTATTATCGGCAACGTGTTATTATCGATCAATAACTTTCCTGATCATATTACCTAACAAGCAAAATACCGGATGAGTCATAGAGAAAATTATTATGCATTAGATTAATGGGTAGGTTCGTCTTCCATGAGTGCGGGCCTGGAGTGAAGGGTAAAGGCAAAAGTAGGCAGAGGATAAGTTGGGGAAACCGTGGTTCCCACATCCGAGAGACCAGAGATGGTCCTAGGTCAGCTGGTTTGCGAGAGATATGTTTCTGACCATGGTTTTACAGCGTGTTGTTTTAGCCGGTTTAGTCTGACATAAACCTAATGATGTGTTATAAACTATATATACGTCATGCAGGAACATGGTCGCTTTCAAAAATGGCGCAAACACTACATATGAAAAAAATATAGCTTCTTAATAATATTTTAGTTATTAGTATTGTTACTAATCTATTGTTACTAATCACTATCGCGTCTCTGATTGGTGGAAGAAATGGTGCCCATTTGGTCAACATTTTTTGTTGACATCTTATAGTGTAAACAACAGAAGTACAGATTATAAAATATCATTGCATAAGCCCCTATTGGCTTCTGCGGTGGGTGTCAGTGAGGATTTCAGCACTATAAAAAATGTTGACGGCCTCAATGAAACAGTGCCAGCCTAATAACGAGCCTTAATAGTTTATCTGCGTTTTATTAACAGAGGTTTGTATACTTTGTTTAGCACTACAGCACAAGTTGGTTATCATTTCCTCCCTGCATGTTCCGGTAGAACGATCGAGTGTAATGTCAGAGATCGTAGGAAGTAGACTCATAGATGCTCATTCTCATTCTCACATAGAGACTCACTCAGCGCAATTGTATTCATTAATATTATGTTATTTAAGCCTTGCTTTGACCAAATCAACGCGTTTAGCTCGCGTCCACGGAGCATGCGCAGTGGCGATCAGTTGAAACAACTGATCGCCACTGCGCATGCTGTCAGCATCGAGAGATGTTGACGAACAAAGTGCTCAAATTGGTCTTAATTTCGCTTTTCCCCCTTCCTGTTGAAAAATTGTTCAGATATTTGGTACACACCTTTAATTCGGACAATAATCCATACTAATATTATAAATGCGAAAGTAACTCTGTCTGTCTGTCTGTCTGTCTGTATGTTACGCTTTCACGCTTCAACCACTGAACCGATTTTGATGAAATTTGGTACAGGGGTAGATTAGACCAGATAGAGAGAGAGAGTACAGGGGGAGATTAGAGAGATAGAGATTAGATGAGAAAGGACATAGGCTATCCATGCGGGCGGAGCCGCGGGCAAAAGCTAGTTCCATATAAGTCAATGAAATAGGTTGATTTGCTCTTAATACGAAAGTTTTAAGAACTTATGCCCGGGACTCTGTACGCCTGAATGTCGGTTTTGCGACTTTTGATTATAATTTCGGTTCTACTCGAAGATTTTAAGTTAAATGACCTGACCTGACTTTTTAAATAAAATAACCGTATCAAAATTCATTCTGTAAATTTTGCTTTCATTCAACAGAATTCCAAAAAAATAAAATTATGTTTTCAGAATCGTTAATAACATAATCCAAGCTTTTTCTTAAGTACAGTGTACAGGCGACTATTTCACAATTTTATATTAGTAGTGAAATACCTAAAAAATGCGAACTAAAAAAATATTTACGTATAAAATTGAATGCTCTTATAATTCAGTTACTCGGGTGGGATACCCGATTATGTTTATTCACTTTTTTTTATAAAGAACACGTCAATTTGACTTCACCTCGCCTGATGTTAAGCTAAAAGCAAAGTCTCGGTAATAGGGTCACCATCGTAAACATGTACCACTTTGTTTTCGTTCGAAACTTATTTTCTCTGACCTAAATAAACACGTCACAATAATAAATATTCCATGTACCTACATTGGACTCCGGTTGAAACATAATCAGTTTTCCACTAGGTGCCTGTCATCTGATCTCCATAATCCTGAGTAATAACTGTATTCTATTGTGTAAGCCAGTTGTCGATAAATTGAAAGGTATTGAGGGCCGATATCGATTGTCAATAATATTTGCGAAGCAACATAGACGGATTTTAGAACACTGTCTACTGATTGGACACTCATGCATGACATACCTTTGATCACATACCTATACTGTAAATACTCAGGGCCCGTTAGACGATCTCGACATCGAGAGAGAGCGCAGGGCGCTGGCATGGCGGTCCGATGTAATATGCTGGCACGCAGATTTGCAAGATGTTCGAGACAGTCGAAAGTGTCACTATTTCGAGCATACTGTCAGTCTTTCTAGAGGGCCTTCAGCGTGCTGCGCGTTCAATATAATAATGCGTTCAGGGTATTGTTGAGGCTACCACGCTACTGTAGTGCGTCGGGGATGTTCGCGGAGGCGAGGGTCGATTCATTTAATGCCATCATCCGAAAGAGATGCGCTTCCGTCCTTCGTAGGATGCGCGAGAGCTCCCACAGCTTTCTGAGCGCATTAACTGATAAGTGGGATGGTCCGATGCTGGGACGCTGGGTGCGAGCGCACGTACTGTAACGTATACAGTGTCTCAGTGTTGTGACTATACCTACTAGTACATTCTATGTTTTTGTTATTTCGTGTACTTACTAACAATAGAATAAGATTTCTGTTACTAACAATTTATGGGTCTTTGGTCTGCAATAAAGATTATTATTATAGGCTTGCCCCCTAGTACGTCAGAGGATCGAAAATCATAATTGGCAAAACGCGGTGGTAGTACACCTCTGCCTACGCCTTCGGAGTTTTACATGCGGGAGTATATGAATGAATGGATGGACATTTTACCTGACTGTACTTTAATATGCCCGCGAGTTGATGAATGACCCGTCTTCTTCTTAGCGTTACTCCCACCGCATCCGAAGTTTTTCAACTTGGAGTCTGGGGTTCGCTTTATTACTATAACGGTTAGCATTATAAATGCTATAAAAAATTCATTCAAATATTTGGCTAAACTTCGATATTTTCTGTGAAGCGATTGCCACCTGACCTCCTCAGCTCAAAAGCGATATGGACTTTATAGAGTTCCATAGATGTTTGTACTCTCTCCGACTACTACTGCTCTCCGAGGCACGACCAGACAAATGCAAATACCCGTAACCATGCATACAAATATTTGCATTGAGCGGGGATCAAACCCGCACCTTCTGCGTAGCAGCCGCGGTCACTACTACGCCACAGAGGCTGTCATGCTGATGCTCCGTACGTCTTAAGGAGGCCACACACCAAAGCGAGAATTGCTGCACGCACAGCAACTATTTCTATGGTGTGTGGCCTCCTTTGTACTATACAAATTAGTCCTTATATTCCCTCTATAATAAAATACTATCAAAATCGCTTTACATCTTGCTATTGTGATGTCTTAGGGAATTGTTACCGAGCTAGTATCACTAAAGGTGTCACTACCAGAGTGCCGACGCATTCCTATGCTTAAAGGCCTCCACTGATGGTAGCACAACAACAAATGTTCACTTAAGAAATGGACTATAACAGCATAATAATAGAATTGCAATTTATATGACAATCATTGTAGACATGAAAATGAAGTTGCAATACAGTTGTTACAGAAATTCAAGTTTTATTATCTGTCTTTAAAGTCTATTTCTATTTGTCAGATTATAATGCTTTGCGTGTTCGCACTACTAGTCAGTGTAAGCCCTAAGGAGCTCAGGTGACCCTTGTCACCTGCCGGAATACGACAATTCACGCAAACAAACTAATATGTTTATAGCATCTATAGTAAATTTTGAAGTATTCAAATGAAATGCAGAAAGGATTTATTCGATTTCAACCCATTTTCATGCCGAACCGCCTCGTATAAAATGTGTATCTTGTTGTATCTCATATTTCCACTGTATACCGAAAACAATAAATGGTAAAACTACAGAAGTTTGAATGAATTACAGCAGAATTTTTACAGCATTTAGTATGCTAACTATACAAATCGAATACAAAGGGAAGCCGAATTGGTCAGGCATTCCCCCTGTAAGGGAAAGACTGCGAGTTCGAGTCCCACCCGAGAAGATTCTTTTTCCCTATGTATTCGATTTGTATAGTTAGCATACTTAATGCTGTAAAAATTCACTCAATTATTTGGGCGGAGTTATCAAAAATCAATGTTTAAAAAATGACTGTAACATCATTCATTGATTCCGATAGTTCGTAAGAAAATCGGTAGACGACTCCACCATCGCCTTAAAGACGTATAAGATGGGAAATTTGAATCACATCGGGCGTGCCTCGGTAGCCGAATTGGTCAGGCATTCCCCCTGTAAGGGAAAGACTGCGGGTTCGATTCCCGCCCGATAAAATTCTTTTTCCCTATGTATTCGAACTACAGAAGTTTGTTTTGAATCTTGCGAACTATCTTGCCCGCGACTTCGCCCACGTGGAAATTTGAGCCCGTCTCAGCCAGTATAGATACTGTTATGCCAGCAATAGATTCAGATATGGAGATATAGATCTCCATATCTGAATCTATTGCTGGCATAAAAAATAATCGTTTATAAAAAACATATATACTGTTAATTTATTGATTTCAAAGGTTGAAGGCTTGCGTGGCGTAGTAGCAGTAGTAGCTATGAATCAATCTATCTACTTAAAAAAACCGCTTCACAATCTGTTGGGTAGTTTTAAAGATTTAAGCATACATAGGGACGGACAGACAGCGACAGCGACTTCGTTTTATACTATGTAGTGAAATGGATTCAAATACGAGAACTAACAATGATTTTCTAGTGAAAACAGACTGCTAAACAAATAAAAATGAATATTTAGGATACGAATTCATTTATTTATTAAATGCATTGGAGTAACAGAACCCATATTGGAGCAGAAAGTGGAAACTTCGAATACTATCGGGAACTAAAAGAAGCAACTCTCCTTCAGGCAGAATAGAATTTATTAAAAAGGTAAAGATCGATGTACAAGATACTGTAAGAAAGGTAACTGTGTTTAATTAGAAATAAATCGGGACTTAATCGCAATAATGCTGGAAGGTACAATACCTTTTGTTTCAGTGACGTTCTGAACGGACAGCTTAAGCTTAGGAAGGTTATATTCATACCATAGGTAGGTAAACACAGGTATATCAATATGATATAACGAGAATATTAATAGGTACAGTCAAAAGCGTCGGTAGCTTAGTGGTTAAGGAGTCGGCCTTACGATCGAGAGGTCCCGGGTTCGATCCTGGCCATTACACTACCGGCGTGAACCCACTCCTACCATAAGCATTTTAGCTTAGTTGGAAGGGTTAGAGGGAATATTAGCAACTTCGGTTCTAATATTCTTTAAAAAAAAAAACTTCAAGAAAAGAGCGTACTCTCTTTTAAAAGGAAGGCACTTGTGACTCCTCTGGTGTTGCGGGTGTCCATGTGCGGTGGTGATCGCTTACCATCAGGCGATCCGTCTGCTCGTTTGCCTCCCTAATCCATAAAAAAAATTATCTTGACTAAGAAGTCTCAAAATTATCTTAAAACTCTCGTATTAAGAGTAAATGAAACTGTTTTATTGATTTAAATGGTATTATTGTCCCTCCTGAGGAGGGCCAGACCGTAAGGGATGGCCCTGGGTCAGCCGGGGTGCGAGGGATATGTCGATGACAACCTCACCTCCGGCCTAGCACCAAGACCCACAGTCGGCGTGCGGTTATAGTCGGTTCGAGTCCGACATAACCTCCCCTTCCGGCTCCGGCAGGGGGGGTATCCGAGGGGATTTCCGCACGAAAAAAGGTAAATAAAGGTATTATTGTCCAAAATAAAGGTGTGTACCAAATATCAGTACAATCAGTCAACTGGAAGGGAGTAAAAGACGAAATTAAACTCATTTTGAGTGCTTTGTACGTCAAAATCTTTCTGATGCTTACTGTACCTACATCTCATCACAACGGTAAGATGATGATAAATAGAAGTCATCATCATAGTCTCTGTGGCATGGCGGTAACTTAACTCCATAAAATCCATACTTAATATTATAAATGCGAAAGTAACTCTGTCTGTCTGTCTGTATGTTACGCTTTCACGGCTCAACCACTGAACCGATTTTGATGAAATTTGGTATAGGGATAGGTTAGACCTTGAGAAAGGACATAGGCTATGTTTGGTCGCGATAACCAACATCCACGCGGGCGGAGCCGCGGGCAAAAGCTAGAAATAGATAATTATTTGTATACAGGGTGTAATCGTTTAGTGTGTCCAGGCCATTATTTCGTAACTATTACAGATATCAAAAAACTTTAAACTGATATCGAAAGTACGTTACCTAATGAGTAAAATGACATCAATAACTTTTTTTAAAACAAACGAGAGGTATCTAAAATTTTGCCATTAAACACTCCCATACATTTAGTATGAGATTAATAGAAAGGTTTTAGTGACATAACATAACATAAACTCACGCCTGTATTCCGCGAAGGGGTAGGCAGAGGTGCTAGCACCCACATTTCGCCAGTTTATGTTTAGGTCCCAATGTAATAGATGGCGAGCCTATTGCCATTAACCGGGCACTTATAAACCTGCGATAAATACACTTCGAAAAGCATCGAAAAGTCATTGGTGTGTGCCATGGTAAACATGGGATCGAACCCGAGACCTCGTCTCAGCAGTCCATTACCCACACCACTAGGCTACAGAAATTTTTTTTTTTTTGTTTTAGTGTCCTTATTTTAAAAGAATATTTTAGCTTAGTTCTGATATTATAGGAAACTGTTTATTAACATAACAGAGTAATAAAACTATCTTTTAATTGAATAATATTCATTTCTTAGTAAGTGGAGTAGAATAGCTCTTCCTGTGGGTGCCGTAGCAGGCGACTAAGGGATAAGGGCAGCTCTACATCCAACAGTTAACATATAGCCCATGACTGAATACCCGTTTTTTTTTATCTTGCGATAAATCCCCACGGATACCACCCCCGCGGAGCCGGTGGAGGTGGTTATGTCGGACTCGAACCGACTAAAACGCACGCCGTCTTGGGTCCTTGGTAGCCGGAGGTGAGATTGCCAAAAGCATATCTCTCGCACCCCGGCAGACCCAGGACCATCTCTTTCGACATGGCCCCCTTTGGGTTGTGGGGACCACAGGGCCTCAATCTAGCCCCGGTTACGGGGAGGCGCACTTGGCGCC
Source organism: Eilema sororculum (assembly GCA_914829495.1). Lineage (NCBI taxonomy): Eukaryota > Metazoa > Arthropoda > Insecta > Lepidoptera > Erebidae > Eilema > Eilema sororculum. The sequence goes on along the minus strand of OU618545.1, from coordinate 3,393,531 downwards.
GCCGCCGCGGCCTGCTTCTGCTAGGGTGACAGGCGGCTCCACCGGTCACCCCCAGGCCAGCGCTCATGGAGGATGAAGGTCGTTTTGCGACCTCCGACGTTCGGTTCGCCTTCGCTCTGCGCGGGCAAATACCCGCTTAACGGCAATAGACTCGCCCTCCATATGAGGCCGCATCATTTAATCAATCGGGAGAAAATCGTAGTTGGTGAAATAAGGATGTAAATACACCTCTGCCTAACCCTTTAGGGATTTATGCGCGTGAGCATATGAATGTATGAATGTAATTATTTTCATCATCTTTAAATGCCAATTTCATAATTTTGGTCAGTAACTTGGAATTTGTTAGGTAAGTTAATTTGTTAATTTTTCCCTAAATTAAAGACTTAACTTTTCCATATATTACACTAGCAATTGCCCGCGGCTCCGCCCACGTGGATGTCGGTTATCGCAACCAAACATAGCCTATGTCCTTTCTCAAGGTCTAGTCTACCCTCATACCAAATTTCATCAAAATCGGTTCAGTGGTTTAGGTGTGAAAGTGTAACATACAGACAGACAGACAGACAGACAGACAGACAGACAGACAGAGTTACTTTCGCATTTATAATATTAGTATGGAAGTATGGATTGAGGGATCGAGAAAGCAAAATAAATGTAACTCGAGCATTTTAGCTGGTAGAGTGAAAAGGATTTGATTACAACAGTTAGCCGACTGTGATATAGGACCGCTTGTACACTGATTAAAAAATGAACTGTGCAAAAAAGGGTTTCATTTAAATATGCTAACAAATACGTATTATTCCGTAAAATAAATTAAGGTTTGTGTCGACAAAAAGCACAATTATATCTCAATGATGGTATCTAAAAAGGTTCACACCCAATAGCTCGGCACCGTTTTGAGAAAACACTGAAATATCAAAAATGTAAAAATATATTTTGGACCGGAATGTCAATCTATCAATCGGTTAACTGTTAAAATCAAATGAAATATCAGAAACAACCATACTATTAATATTATGAATGCAAAAGTAACTCTGTCTGTCTGCATGTCTGTATGTTACGCTTTCACGCCTAAACCATTGAACGGATTTTGATGAAATTTGGTATAGGGGTAGATTAGACTATGAGAAAGAACAAAGGCTATGTTTGGTCGCGATAACCGACATCCACGCGGGTGGAGCCACGGGCAAAAGCTAGTCTTAACTATTCTAAACTAAATCTTTTCTCGATAAATTTCAAAACACTCGAATAATCCTTAGTGCTTTCTTAAGCGCCATTATAAGTTAATAATATTCCATACTTTTCATATTCAGTATTATAATAATATAACTTCAACAACGACCAAGTTATTGGTTTGAATTCTAAGAATCTATTTCAGTCTATTGAAATCTCTGAATAACGTTCTCTGCTAAACTTGGGCGAGACAAACTTCTGAATACGTCTATTTTGGATTCCAATAGCTAGATTAGTGATGTAAGAAATGGCGACTAGGCGTGGAGGTTGTTCAACGACCTCCACCCTCTCCCGCAGGTCTCAGATCTGCCGCACATGACCACACTCGCATTGGTCGACATGAGGCGCGTGCGAGTGAATGTGGGGTCACTTGTCACTAGCAGAAGCAAGCCGGGGTTAGAGCTATCGCCTTAAAGACGTATAAGATGGGAAATTTGAATCATATCGGGCGTGTCTCGGTAGCCGAATTGGTCAGGTATTCCCCCTGTAAGGGAAAGACTGCGGGTTCGAGTCCCGCCTGAGAAGATTCTTTTTCCCTATGTATTCGATTTGTATAGTTAGCATACTTAATGCTGTAAAAATTTCTTCAATTGTTTGGGTGGAGTTATCAAAAATCAATGTTTAAAAATGATTGTAACATCATTCATTGATTCCGATAGTTCGTAAGAAAATCGGTAGATGACGCCACGTCGCCTTAAAGACGTATAAGATGGGAAATTTGAATCATATCGGGCGTGTCTCGGTAGCCGAATTGGTCAGGCATTCCCTCTGTAAGGGAAAGACTGCGGGTTCGAGTCCCGCCCGAGAAGATTCTTTTTCCCTATGTATTCGAAAACTATCAGTTGATATCAGTCATATTGAACTCTAAAAACCCCTTAACAACCAAACTCTTTAAAAAAATTTAAGTTCCACGTTGTTATAGAAGCAAGTCAATTGAGTATTCTACTGACTAGTCAAATTATTTTACTTTTTACTAAACGTCAAAACGATTAGTTATAAGGTAACTTGTATGAAAAAAAAATAGTGACGTCATAAAATTTAATAGTCAAATCAGTTACTAATATAGATCGGGTGGATGATTAAAAATAAATAAAAATTATAAAATAAGAACCGAAGTTACTTTTAGAGCTCTTTTACCATTCTTAATTTAATAAGCTCGGTTAGATAATTTATTTTAACTATAGGATAATACCCAATTACTAGGCAGTTATTCATGGATGTTTACTATTTAATGGAAGACAACCGTATCGCTAAATCGCCTTTCATTAAAGCCTTTAATCAAATTTATCTTCAATAAATAATAATTTAATGAAGCTACATTAACGAGCCACATAAATAAGTTTATAGCTTTAAAAACTGGTATAAAAATATATTGTTATGTTCTTAACCGTTGCTGTAAACATTCGAGTTTTATTTTGTCATCCAAACATAAAATTTTATTCTCCAACAATAAAGTAATAGCAGCTTAATAATGCATTACAGAATTATTTGCGCCGAAACAGTACTAAAACATCTTACCTATGCGTTTAAATTCATCTGGAAAGCATTCAATATAACTAAAATAGAGAATACCAAACAATGCAAAATATGAATTCACGATACGTAAGGCATAACTGACATTTGGATAGACAATCGTCATTTAAAACCACCCAAATGAATCGTTTCGCGCACTATTCTCTGCGGAGGTATCATAAAAGCACAGCATAAAATAGTAATGTATTCAGTAACTGATACATGTACAGTATAAAAAAATTTCTGTTTGAATTTCCCTAGCATGTGGCTGTCTGAAATCTGTCGTCCTAGTCAGGTAGCGGCCGCAACTTTCAGTGCCCATACTAACTCCGGGAAGAGTAGACGCAGATCGCGCGGTTTGCCCGCCGATTTTCAAATTTGGAACGGTTCGAAGATTACGCCTGTTATGTATTGTTGTTCAAGTTAAAAAGTTTGAATATTATTTTTTTAAAGTGAAGTGTGGTTGGTGTTGAAATGTTAAGCCAAGGAGTTATCATGTTTTTATGTTTGTTGCTGACGTTGTTTGGAGGTAAGTTAATTTTTTTATTAGGTTATCGAAATTTATTGGTACGTCAATTTTTGCGGCGAAATATTGAATATCTAATTACCTCAGCGGTACCTTTATTAATGAACTCTCATCACTGCTAATGAAATGAAACGGCAATCAATTTTAATGTATTTTGAAAAGGAAATGACAGCGAGAGCAGATCCTTTTGTAGAATAATTAATTTTTAAAATGGTTTCTGTAAAAGCTTTGTTGATTATTTTTTATTGATGGCCAGTGATTGTGCTTATATTTATAAAACAAAAATTAAGTTAAGTGTAGAATAGATATAACAAGCAAGACAAAGGAACTATTTAAAATCAGAACTTCGTTTTTGAAATGATTAAGAATAAAACGGTTTTATAGCGATAAATATATATTTTATTCGTGGTTGGAATTTTTTTCAATATATGTACGTCGTGTACAGACTACTTAATTACATGCTTTTAAAATTGTAATTATTTTTAATATTTATTTAATGTAATTTCAGTGGGGTAATTCCAGCCTTTAGGGCTACCATGCCTAAAGTTACAGTCTCTTCTTCTTAGGGTTCCGTATTTATTTTTAATTTCTTTATTCATTTTAGTTACAGTTTACAGTTAGTATTTTAGTTAGCATATTATTGAATTTGTTTGTGTATAATGAACTTAAATATGAATTTCTCCAAAAAAGGTGTGAACTCCATCTTGCCTTCAAACATTAGGCATACAGGAATTGTCATTTATTTTAAGCAATTTAAATGAAGTGGTTTACAGCTGAAGGGACCACCAGAGGGTGTAAAAAAACGCGATCATTTTATTTACCAGCGTTTCTCGCCTGCCTCACTTTTCAAACACCCATTCACAAGATTGCGGTTTTTAATCGGGTTCAAAACAATAAATCCACGTTTCGTCTCCTTTGACAATGTCATAAACAGCATTAGAATGTCCGTGGTCGTACTTCAGTAGCATCTGTGAGCACTATTCCACGCGAGCCCTTCTTTGCTCTTCTTCTGCTCTGCTATCAGTTCATGAGGGATCAGAGAGGGATAGCCATCAACGAATGTATGGAATGGGAAAAATTTATGGGATTTGACGTTTATGACAAGCGTCACATTTATCATTCTATTCTATGATGCGCCAGCTAACGAATTGCCACTTTTAAATATATTCCACAACATTCTACACAACGCTATCTAGACCCACTGCCGGGGTGCGAGAGATATGCTTTTGGCAATCTCACCTCCGGCAGCCAAGGACCCAAGACGGCGTGCGTTTTAGTCGGTTCGAGTCCGACATAATCGCCTCCACCGGCTCCGTGGGGATTTTTCGCACGATAAAAAAAAAGCGCTATCTAGACCCATGGTAAGCTTTTAAAGCTTGAGTTATGGAATCTAGAATGCGGATAAACATACTTATATACTTTTTTTTTGTAAATACATACATATTATACATAGGAACACCCAGACCAATGCAAATAGTCATATTCATGCATACAAATATTTGCACTGAGCGGGAATCGAACCCGCGCCTCCTGCGTGGCAGTCTTATGCACTACCGCCACGCCACAGAGAGGGACTAGGGACTAGTGATTTGGACGTGTAGACGTAAACCTATTTGAATTTGTAATAATTTCATGGAAAATAAATATCAAATATTTATATTTGTCTTGGGGGAGGTTTTCAGTAAATGAGCACAATATTAATGATTCTAAATTAACTAGAATTTCGTAAGGCCAGCCCCAAGCCTTGATCACGCGCACCGAGTGGAGTAGCGAGAATCCAGCGAGTTGCCACTTGCGTAGAGAGCAGGGATTCATAATATCAGATAGCTGAATACGAAGCTCCAATATATTCCAAGAAATAACATAAGTACAAATAATAATGTTTGCTATGTGTTGTATGTATAGAAACTAATATTATGATATGCCCACGGCTATGTTCTTGGAAAATGTGGTTTGTAAACTTAATGATATCGCTTGAGATATGATTATGGTTACTTATATCTCATGATAGGAATATTTTTGAACGAATCCAAGATTTATATTAACTCTCTCGAGAAATTAGTCAAGAAATCGCTTGATTGAAAATTAAAATGAACTTTAGGTCGGTTTTAATATCTTAACCGACTTAGCAGTAAGAAGGGTCTCACTTTAGATTTGGTAGTAGTTACCTTAGTCAAGAAATCGCTTGAGTGAAAATTAGAATGAACTTTAAGCCTGTTTTGTTTTCTTAACCGACTTAGCAGTAAGAAGGGTCTCACTTTAGATTTGGTAGTAGTTGTAGGAGTGTTTAGGGTTGGTAGAAGTGTCGCCATAATTAAAGGTTTGATTCCCGCTTGAAACATTCTGTAGGCTTAATTGGTCTGGTTGTCTTATGCAGTATGTTCTAGGATGTTTTAAAGAACTTCTTACCTTACGCTTTCATCTATCAAAATAAATTGTTTGCTAATCGATTGATCGACTTTTCGTTTCGCACCGTCCCTTCGTTTATAATCATCTCAGAAATATAAATCATTACTCGATGTCTTTAGTGAATTTCAAATCATACATCTGGAGGATTCGGATACAATTATGGCGATTGTTCAAATTATAATGGATAGGTATAATTAATAGGTATAATCTAATATATAAAAATAAGTCGGGTTTTCCTTCCTGACGCTATAACTCCAGAACGCACGAACCGATTTGGCTAATTTTGGTCTTGAATTATTTGTGGAAGTCCAGGGAAGGTTTGTACGTTGAGAAAAAATCGAATAATTGCCGGGAACCGACATCTACGCGAGCGGAGCCGCGGGCAAAAGCTAGTTATGGTATAATAAGATGCCGGTAGAGTAGAATTTGGGCCACCCCATCTCTTCCCATGTGGCGTCGTACAAGGCAACTAACGCATAGGGCTGTTTAACATCTTTTTTTTTTTCTTGTGGATATCCCCTCGGATACCTCCCCCGCCGGAGCCGGAAGGGGAGATTATGTCGGACTCGAACCGACTAAAGCACCACGCCGACTAAGGGTCGTGGTGCTAGGCCGGAGGTGAGGTAGTCATCGAGATATCCGTCGCACCCCGGCTGACCCAGGGCCATCCCTTACGGTCTGGCCCTCTTCGGGGGCTGTTTAACATCAGACTTATATAATACAGCCCAGGCTCAGTCTCGGATGCATGGATCGAGTCAAAATAGTGTCCGGAATGCGGCAATAGAATGCGGTAATATTCACCTCTGTCTAGTCCTCCGGAGATAAAGACGTCATTATATACTACTATTAGATATTTTTGTGTATTTTCTGAGAAGCGTGGGCGAAAATGAGAAAGGCTTTCTTTCTTCGTGTTTGTGAAGAAGTTGTGTGTTAATAGTTACCTGTATTGGATAGTGTAGGGCGAGCACGAAAAATTAACGTTTTCGTAACGTGACGGTATCGAGGCCTCGATACGATAACGGAGTCTTACGTTAGGACGCAGCACGAGCACATATTACGCGGTACCGTGGGGCGAGCACGAACAATTTGCGAGAAAGTAAACGTATCGTTAACGTAAAAAAATGTATGACATTTGTACAGCGCCCCTATCGTGCGTAAAAGTAACTAAATTTGGTAGCATGAAGCACTTTCGTAACGTAAATGTATCGACTACTCGATACTCATTCACGTATTGAATGAGTATCGAGTAGTCGATACATTACACGATTACATTTTGTGAGTAAAATTAGGTAGCATGAATTTTTTTTTGACATACGGTAATGTAAATTACGAAGGCTGGCCGTCGAGTTTTACGAATCTTTTGTCACTAAATTTTTGTCGGTGACAAAAGTTTCGTAATCATATAAACTACACTAAAAATTATAGTTTAAAGCAATAAGTGCTTATGTTGTGATTAATAATACAATCCAGGACCGCTACATCATCAAAATAGTAAAAGGATTATATACTTGATTCCTAAAAGTGAGAGATGTTAACCTCGAGAATCTAGGTAAGTAAATGTTGTTCTAAATAAATCTATGCAATAATAATGGAAGCAAGTTTCATATTTTCCGCCAAATAAGTAGAAAATATCGTTTTAATATTTGTTACTATAAATATACAATATTTCTATTCACTGAATTTGCAAAATGGTGATATTGGGATGATGTCAGGAGAATTAGTTTTTTAAAGTTAAAGTTCTTTAGGCGAGTTTTGCAATTTTCATAGACGTTCCGACTAGAACACCAGTCGCGTGCGCCGACCAATGATATAAGTCACAAGTTACTTAGTTTTTTTTTGATTCTATGCATCATCATCATCATCCACATAAAGACGTTAGTCCTGATTGCATCCGAGGCCACGGTGCCCTCGGAGCTCAGGGTCCGCCTTCCGGCTCTTCCTCCTCCACTTCGCACGATCTTTGGCGTCCAAGGTAGTGAGACCGTTTTCACGCATGTCACCACGACGCCAAGCCAGCACTTCTTGGGCCTACCCCTTCTACCTGGACCGGGTGGGGGCGCCATTGCCAGGCATTTGTTACCCACGTAGCTGGGCGGTTTCCGCAAGACGTGGCCGCACCAGCGGAGGCGGCTCTCTTGCATTTTATCTGCGATGTCACGGACATGAAGGCTACCGCGGATGCGTGAGTTCCTCACGCGATCTTTACGCGTGACTCCACACATCCACCGCAGCATTTTCATCTCCGTGACACGCAGCATCTGCTTGTGCCGCTCCAACAGCGGCCACGCCTCACAGCCGTGTAAGAGGACAGGTCTAATGATCGTTTTATAGACCTGCCCCTTCAGCCTGACTGCCATTTTAGAGTCGCAAGTGACGCCAGTCATTTCCCGCCACTTAGCCCACGCAGCGGCAATACGTGCCTTGACGTCGTAGTCGATGTCACCAGAAGCGTGAAGTACAGATCCCAGGTACTTAACCTGATCCGTGCGCTCGACCAAGTCATCGCCTATGCGAACGGGTGTGGGATCTGTTGAGTTTAACGCCAAGTACTCTGTCTTCGCCACATTTAGCTTCAGACCGCCGTTCTCAAGCGCCTCCTTCCACACTTTCACACGTCGCACCAATCTGTTCCTGTCTGCGTCCATCAGCGCAATGTCATCAGCATACATAAGCAACCATGGAGGCTGCTCATGTGAGTCTCTGATACTGTCCGACAAAACGTCTAACACTAAGCTGAACAGGTAGGGACTGAGTACGGATCCTTGGTGTACCCCGACGGTGATGGGGAAGGTTTTCGTGTCGCCAACAGCGGTCCGAACCACGGAACCGGAATCTTGGTACATGTCTCGGATGGTGTCGATGTAAGCCTCTGGGACTCCTTTGGACCGCAACTTTGGATTCTATGCGGCCAGTAGTATTTAACAAATTGTAACAATATGTTGGTCACACTATAAGTTTTGCATAACCTAAAAAAAAACAGCATGATAGAACCAAACTATTACGTTTATTGCTTTTGAAAATATTCTCCTTTACATTTATAAAAAAATTCATTAATTCGAACCATTTTTTATAAGATGAGGACTACAGATCTGAAGGCATATTTTCTACGTGCGGATTGAACGCTATAACTACCTCTTCAGAGTTGATAAAAGTGAAACCTCTCTGATAGGGAAAATATAGAAATCACAGGGTGCTAGGTCAGGGTTATGCGCAGGATGGCTGATAGTTATACTTTTTCGGAAGCTAAAATGACTTTGTTTTGTTGGCCGTGTGTGAAGAAGCGTTGTCATGATGTAGGAAAACGCGGCTTTTTGGTCGTCTTTCGCGAACTTTTTCTAACACTCTGGGTAAACAAATGGTAGAATACCACTCGGTAATAACACTCTTTTGATCTTCAAGTGGAATTGTGCAGATGGGACCCGTAGCTGAGAAAAAATCACGATAATTTTTTTACCAACGTTTCTCGCCTGTCTCACCTTTGTTGGCCTGTTCTCGTTTTCAAACACCCATTCACAATATTGCTGTTTTTTATCGGGTTCAAAACAATAAATCTACGTTTCGTCTCCTGTGATAATGTCATAAACAGCATTAGAATGTCCTTGGTCATACTTCAGTACATCTGTGAGCATCATTCCACGCGAGCCCTTCTCTGCTCTTCTTCTGTTTCCTTCTTCTGCTCTGCTGTCAGTTCATGAGAGGGATAGTCATCAACGATTTTATGGTATGGGTAAAATGTATGGGAAGACAGCCGCGTGGTTCCCGACAAAGAAGAATTAGGGCCACCCCAGCTCTTCCCGTGCGGTGTCGTACAGGGCGACTGGATAGGGCTGTTTAACATCAGATAGATATTATATACAGCCCAGAGTCAGCCTCAGATATAGGCTCGAGTCAACAATAGTGCCCGGAGTGCCCGGCTATTACGAGGGGCCGACTACAATGATTGGTGAAATGTGGGTGTTAATTCATCTCTGCCTAAGTCTTAGCGGGGGATAAAGGCGTGATTATATGTATGTATGTATTTGACGTTTATGACAACCGTCAAATCGCATAAATTCATCATTCTATTCTACGATGCGCTGGCTAACGAATTGCCACTTCCACAGGGACTAGTGATTTGGACGTGTAGAGGTAAACCTATTTGAATTTGTAATAATTTCATGGAAAATAAATATCAAATATTCATATTTGTCTTGGGGAGGTTTTCAGTAAATGAGCACAATATTGATGATTCCTTCGTCACACACACCGAGTGGAGTAGCGAGAATCCAGCGAGTTGCCACTTGTGTAGAGAGCAGGGATTCATAATATCAGATAGCTGAATACGAAGCTCCAATATATTCCAAGAAATAACATAAGTACAAATAATAATGTTTGCTATGTGTTGTATGTATAGAAACTAAAATGATATGCCCAGGGCTATGTTCTTGGAAAATGTGGTTTGTAAACTTGATGATATAGCTTGAGATATGATTATGGTTACTTATATCTCATGATAGGAATATTTTTGAACGAATCCAAGATTTATATTAACTCTCGAGAGAGATTAGTCAAGAAATCGCTTGATTGAAAATTAAAATTAACTTTAGGTCGGTTTTAATATCTTAACCGACTTAGCAGTAAGAAGGGTCTCACTTTAGATTTGGTAGTAATTGTAGGAGTGTTTAGGGTTGGTAGAAGTGTCGCCATAATTAAAGGTTTGATTCCCGCTTGAAACATTCTGTAGGCTTAATTGGTCTGGTTGTCTTATGCAGTATGTTTTAGGATGTTTTAAAGAACTTCTTACCTTACGCTTTCATCTATCAAAATAAATTGTTTGCTAATCGATTGATCGACTTTTCGTTTCAAACCTTCCCTTCGTCTATAATTATCTCAGAAATATAAATACTTACTCGATGTCTTTAGTGAATTTCAAATCATACATCTGGAGGATTCGGATACAATTATGGCGATTGTTCAAATTATAATAGATAGGTATAATTATGGTATAATAAGATGCAGGCAGAGTAGAATTTGGGCCACCCCATCTCTTCCCATGTGGCGTCGTACAAGGCGACTAACGCATAGGACTGTTTAACATCTTTTTTTTTCTTGTGGACATCCCCTCGGATACCTCCCCCGCCGGAGCCGGAAGGGGAGATTATGTCGGACTCGAACCGACTAAAACCACACGCCGACTAAGGGTCGTGGTGCTAGGCCGGAGGTGAGGTTGTCATCAAGATATCAGTCGCACCCCGGCTGACCCAGGGCCATCCCTTACGGTCTGGCCCTCTTCGGGGGCTGTTTAACATCAGACTTATATAATACAGCCCAGGCTCAGTCTCGGATTCATGGTTCGAGTCAAAATAGTGTCCGGAATGCGGCAATAGAATGCGGTAATATTCACCTCTGTCTAGTCCTCCGGAGATAAAGACGTCATTATATACTATTATTAGATATTGTTGTGTATTTTCTAAAAAGCGTGGGCGAAAATGAGAAAGACTTTCTTTGTTCGTGTTTGTGAAGAAGTTGTGTTAATAGTTACCTGTATTGGATACTGATGTTCGTATTTTTTTCAAAAAAGGTAGATTCTAAATTAAAATATTTTTTTCAAAGACTTCTCTCAAGTCCTTATATTTTTACAGCACAGAGTTATTCTATCAAGTGCAATAGTACTTTGTACAGATGTACAGAGTATTAAATGATCCATTCTTCCATAACACCTGTAAACCCCCAAAGGGGTAGGCAGAGGTGTATTAACACCCACGTGTCGCGATAATGATGAATGAGTTAACTTATAATATTATTCGAAAAACATCGGAAAAAATTAAATGCTCAAGTGAGACTTGAACTCACGACCTTTCCCTTACAGGAGGAATGCTCTTTCAACTGAGCTATTAAGCCACACCTGATTCACCTCAAATTTTCCTTCTATTTATATCCGTCTTTACGGGCGACGGTGGAGCCATCTACCAACATTCTTACGAACTGTTGGAAACAAAGAATGATTTTTCAACCATTTTTAAACATTGAATTTTGATTACTCCGCCCAAATATTTGAATGAATTTTTATAGCATTTATTATGCTAACTTTTAAGTTCGAAAAACATTGGAAAAAATAAAATGCTTAAGTGAGACTTGAACTTGAGTATTTCATTTTTTCCGACGTTTTTCGAACTTAAAAGTTAGCATAATAAATGCTATTAAAAATTCATTCTTATAATATTACTATAATAAAATCCTATAATATACGAGTATGTTGATGAGTATGCTGTTATGTCAGTTACAAAAGTTTCATTACTACAATACCGTTGGATTTCTCAAAACACAGGTGCCTATAAATAATTGAATATTATGGAAGTTCTTAACTTTGTTTGTTTTGAAAAGGGTATGTTTTGTCCCTTTTGTAATTGATAGAGAAGTAGAAGTAAGTCATACTAATGTAGATAGATAGTTGTTTTGGCAGTTAATTTTAGAAGAGAAAAGAAGAGGCACAGAACTAAGGAATATTCATAGAATACATGAATAATTTTTAAGGTTCCATACCAATAAGGTCACAATGTTGTATACATATAAAACTACTTGTCTCGTCCCGACTGACTGACTGACTGATAACATCAACGCAAAGCTTAAGCCGCTGGACCTACAAACTTGAAATTTTGACAGTAGATGCATTTTATGATGTAAGCATCTACTAAGAAATATTTTTTTTTAATTCTGCTACTAAAGGGGTAAAATAAGGGATGGAAGTTTTGTATGAAAGTCTGTCATTTTCAGAGCTAGATATACTAAATTTCATAAACCTGTGTCTTTTAACAAATAAATGAACACGTGATTCAGCGTTTTTCAAAATTTAACTACTAACAGGGTAAAATAGGTGATAAATGTTTGCATGGAAAGTTCGTCATTTTCAAAGTTAGAAGCATGAAACTTCGTAATGTTTTGTCGCGATAACCGACATCCACGTAGGCAAAACCATGGGCGAAAGATAGTACTCACAATAGAACCCTAGTCCCTAGTAAATAAGATTCCAATGTTGTCTGGCACCAAGAAGTATCTCATGAACCTAGAAGACTGGAGTTCGCTTTTTTTACTTCCTCGAAGTCGAACAAGTCTTTCTCAAAATCCATCACTAATATAGCACTCATTATTTTGATGATGTATTTTAATTTGAGTGGATGAGACATCGTAATGAATAATTAGAGAATTTAATCAAGACTTTTAATTACATACTTGAATATATTAAGGGGAATTGAATTAGTGACAACCAGCCAGGCAAATTATTGTTCAAAGAATGAGTTGGCATGTACTGAATAAATAATGTATTATGAGTGTGTACCGGAGATAAAAAATATATAAATAAATTACATAATACATAAATAAATACAAAATATATTAATAAATGAACGATTCTGAATTCGAAATATTTGTTATGCAGTTTTGGTGGCAGGCAGGATGGAAGCACTCGGCATACAGACCATAAGACAGTGGAAAGTGATTACCTTTGCCTATGTACGCGTGCAACACCGGTGAAAAAAGCCTCCGGTGGAGTACAAAAGGGCCACCCCATCTTCTTATGGGTGTCGTAGAAGGCGACTAAGGGATACAGCTGTTCTCCATAACATACAGACCATGATTAAGTGCCTTCTTGACGGCAATATGGTCGCCCGAAACGTGAGACCTGAAAATCATAATTGGTGAAATGTGGGTGTCCATACATCTCTGCCTACCCCTTCGGGGATATACCGGCGTGAGCATATAGAAGCCAAATCTCTTTCGTTTTCTTAAGATACTGTGCTTACGTAACGTACAAATACTAGTATTCACATTTATCCTTCAACTGAGCTAAATTGCTTGCGATAAGAGTGGATTCACGTCGACGCGTCGTAGTATAATAGGCTGGGTTCATACCACAGAGTATAAAATAAAGAATAAGTGTTTCGCAACTTTTACAATTGAGGTGCCACTGTGAAGATATTCAATATAAGGTAGGTATATGCTTGGGACATAATATAATCTTTTTTTACTCTTTTTTTTTTGCCCACGGCCCACGGAGCCGGTGGAGGTGGTTATGTCTTACTCGAACCGACTAAAACGCACGCCGTCTTGAGTCCTTGGTTGCCGGAGGTGAGATTGCCAAAAGCATATCTCTCGCACCCCGGCAGACCCAGGACCATCTCTTTCGAGATGTCCCCCTTCGGGTTGTGTCCCCATCTAGCCCCGGTTACGGGGAGGCGCACTTTGCGCCGCCGCCGGCGGCCTGCTTCTGCTAGGGTGACAGGCAGCTCCACCGGTCACCCCAGGCCAGCACTCATGGAGGACGGAGGTCGGTCTGCGACCTCCGACGTCCGGTTCGCCTTCGCTCTGCTTGGGCTTCCAGGGCCCGGAGTCTAGTCCGGACCCGACCGGCCGCCTCCTTCTCGAGCATTACTTGCTCGCAGAAGGAGGCGGCCGCACCCCAAGCGTTCGCGCATCGTACCACCGCTGTGAGCAATGTGGCGAGTGTGAGGACTCCCACCCCCAGAGCCGCCACTAGGACCCGCCTCGGCGTGTCCCACGCCGGGAACTCGGTCAGCGTGTGCAGCTCTGTGTCCACGCTCGCATCACAGTAATGGCACTCCGACGTTGGCTCCTTCCGGATCCGACACAGGTAACTCCCGAACCACCCGTGTCCGGTAATCACCTGCGTTAGCCGGTACGAGAGGCTGCCGTGTGGCCTCTCTAGCCATTCCTCCATGATGGGTCTTACCGACATAATATAATCTTGGACCTAAAATGTGCTCAAGTGCTAAAGCTGTACTAACCGGGTCTATGGGGAACGCTCCCGAAGCCGAAGACCCCAAAAATAATTAACAATTAAAAAAAAACACAAAAAAACATTTAAAAAAATTCTCTCCAAATCGATTTTTTATGCCAATATGTTATGTACCTGGAGTACTACTAGGGGCCTTTGGTTTCGAGAGTGTTCCTCTTACACCCCGTATACGTGCAGTACACGTTTTTTGAGTGACTTCTTAGGATAGCACAGTGCGCTACGGCGGTGGACGAATTCACCAAGCATAAATTATTACAAAATAATTGGCGCACGGCAGAGCCAGAGCTAAGTCCAAGCCATATGTTCCAAGCAATATGATGCTGAAATTGACCGCATACGACTAAAGCAGCACATACACGTAATTCATTGCGGTTTTTCAATAGTTTCCTTTATTCGAATCATAGTATGTCAAGTAATGTATATAATGTATGTAATGCATCCGTCCGCAGCTGTGGTATGCAGTCGCCTTCGGAATCACTCCTTAAATGTAACACGATTGACTATGGTATTAGCCACGTGGTCAGCCAACGTAACTTGCAAGCCAGTATGATGGTCTGACGAAGCTCTGGCGCTGGTTTTCCTTCTCAGAGGTCAGACAGAGGGTAGACGCTTCCATAATGCAAGGAAGAAAAAAGAATTCCCACTCTGGGCGCCAAAGTAAAAGTATCAATGAGAACGTACAAATGTGGATAATCCATACTAATATTATAAATGCGAAAGTAACTCTGTCTGTCTGTCTGTCTGTCTGTCTGTATGTTACGCTTTCTAACTCTGTCTGTCTGTCTGTCTGTCTGTCTGTATGTTAACCACTGAACCGATTTTGATGAAATTTGGTATAGGGGTAGATTAGACCTTGAGAAAGGACATAGGCTATGTTTGGTCGCGATAACCGACATCCACGCGGGCGGAGCTGCGGGAAAAAGCTAGTGACGAATAAAAGGCGATATTATGTAAACAATTATGAAAGTTATAGAAGAAGCGAAAGATGTATGCCAGGATCGTAGCAAGTACAACCCGTTTCCGCGGACAAGTTCGAGACTCCATGGTCCCCCTTTCCGAGGAGGGCCACACCGATAGGGATGGCACTTGGTCCGCCGAGATGCGAGGGATATGTCTAACAACCTCACCTTCAGCTTTGCACTTGGACCCACAGACAGTGACTTTTAGTCGGTTCAAGTCCGACATAACCACCCCCACTGGTTCCGGCAGTTAAATCGTAGCAAGTGGAAAACTGTAGTCTCTGCCTATCCTACTGAGAAAAAGACGAGTCTGTATGTATATAAGTGGTTATATAACTCTGCGTACTCTCTAAGAAATATAATGCTTGAGTATATTATGTGCGTACCTATATATTTTTATGCTCAACCTCCCAAAACTGGATTCTCTGCTGTTACGAGCACGCATTACTTTTTACAGGGTAATATGATTTTCATGGTTCCTTTTTTGTTAGGGTATAAATAAAAAACTTAGAGTACCTACACCTAATGTATTCGCACTTGTTTATATTTCTTATATTCGTTACTTGTAGATGTACAGTCAGCATCAGAAAGATGTTGACGAACAAAGTGCTCAAAATGATCTCAATTTATTTTTTTACCCCTTTCCAGTTGACTGATTGTTCTAATATTTGGTACACACCTTTAATTCGGACAATAATACCTTTTAAATCAATAAAACAGTTTGATTTCCTCTTAATACTAGAGTTTTGAGATCATTTTGAGACTTCGTTGTCAAGATATTTATAACGATGACTGTACTTAAGTACCTACTTTTTTTTCGTGCGGATATCCCTTACTTACTACTTATGTACCTATAGTAAGCATCAGAAAGATGTTGATAAACAATGCTGACAAATTTTTGCAATATTTGGTACTCAAGTTTAGCTCGGACAGTAATACAATTTAAATCGATAAAACAGTTTGATTTGCTCTTAATACAAGAGTTTTAAGATCATTTTGAGACATTGTTGTCAAGATATTTCTTTTTCATCAGGTAAGTGGGTGGGTAGACATACGTGACACAAAACACCATGTTGGTTTGAGTCCGATATACTCACATACCCATCTCATCAACTCCGGTATAGTACAAGGGGTTTACACAAGCAAGATAACATAAAGTTAGGGAGATTACCAATATCTTCAGATCTTAAGACAATCTCACGTACCAAATGCATGTCTTAAAAGTTAGCTTACTTTCGGTCTAAATAGCGCTATGTAGAATATCCTTTTTTTTTCCGTGCGGAAATCCCCTCGGATACCCCCCCTGCCGGAGCCGGAAGGGGAGGCTATGTCGGACTCGAACCGACTAAAACCGCACGCCGACTGTGGGTCTTGGTGCTAGGCCGGAGGTGAGGTTGTCATCGACATATCCCTCGCACCCCGGCTGACCCAGGGCCATCCCTTACGGTCTGGCCCTCCTCAGGATGTAGAATATCCTAAAATACTATCTTATATTTTCCTGTGCTGAAAATTCAGGCACATTCAAAACCAAGATAAAGCCGTAAGGAAAGGAGCTGATTTATACAACTGGAAATTAGGTTGGAATAAAGATCCTGGCTATCAATAAAAAAAAAATTTGGAATTTATGCGTTCGAAAAAACAACTAAAATTATTATTACAAATTATATTACCAAAGAGTTTTCATTCCAGTAAACAATAATTAATAAATTATGACATAATCCGATAAAAGCAGTTTATTTCCAATGTACAATATTCGTGTACACTTCAGGAAATATAATTTTATTGGGTATAGCATTCGCTCTCGTCGCGTCGCTCGAGCCCGACCTTCTCCATCCTGAAGCCTTTTAATGCTCCTTTTTTTACAAATTCATGTTTGGTTATTGTTATTTTTAATTCAAGTAAATCGTGTAGTTAAATTGTGTATTATTCCGTGTAGAGATGGAGAAAGAATGCAATCTATCTCATCCAAATGGTGTAAAGTAAAGCCAACGAGACGAGAGAAAAAAGGTAAACAAAGCAACCATTACTGAGTTACGTTGCGATAACTAGCGATTATTTTCTCTGTCCTTGTCGCACATACGAGTATCACACGTACGCGACAATGGCCGAACGACAGCTTACTTTGCGTGTTTCATAGTACAGGAAAGCTGTCAGCACAGCGGTTTTAAACTGTCAGATCCGCCATCATATGAGCAATTTCATACCTGTCTGGAATTTGCTTCAAGTGATAATATTTTGGAACCGTTGAAACTTTGTTTACCTTTTTTCTCTCGCTTCGTTGGCTTTATTTTAGTAAGAGGCGACTAAAGGAAAATGGCATTCCCTTCCGGTCAACTAAAGGTGGTGCAGAAAGACTCAGTAGGTGCATTATTAAAAGTGGCAATAGGTATAGATATAATGTACCGTATACATGATAATATATTTTTTTTAACTTTATGCACATAAATTTGTATAAAGGCGGACTTAATGCCAAAGGCATTATCTAACAGTCAACCTTAGGGTGATGCAGAGATACGTTGAGGTAGGTGCAGACAGAAGAATAACTATTTACTATAATGTAATAATACATACAATAAACATACACACTATATATAATATTATAATTATCTAGAATATTCTCACGATAACTTAATTTGTAGGTACTTCATTATCTAACTAAAGTTAATTATTATACTGTTATGTAAGTTTTACAATATTTTGTCATGTTTTTGATAACCTTTCCTATCTTGGGCCTATGTTACCGTTACTGTAAACATGTTATTGTCGTTATCCATACTAATATTATAAATGCGAAAGTAACTCTGTCTGTCTGTCATCCAAGCGGGCGGAGCCGCAGGCAAAAGCAAGTATATAATAAAACAAGCTTCTGCCCGCGGCTCCGACCGCGTGGATGTCGGTTATCGCAACCAAACATAGCCTCTCTGATGGTCTAATCTACAACTATACCAAATTTTATCAAAATCGGTTTAGTGGTTTAGGCGTGAAATCGTAACATACAGACAGACAGACAGATATACTTTCGCATTAATTAGTATGGATTTAACTATTATAATAAAATTGCCATGTTGGTTGGTTTCCCATGGATTAGAATTGGGTCACTCCGTCTCTTCCCGTGTGTGTCGTAAAATGCTATTAAGGATTAGGGCTGATCTCCATTTGACAGTAAACATACAGCTTATGAAGAGGGGCCCGCTTGACGGCAATAGGCTCACCCGCTATTACACGGTACCAAAAATCTTATTTGGTGAAATGTGGATGTTAATAGACCTCTGCCTGCCTCAGTATAGTTATAGAGATAGATAATACAATACATAACATAACATAAACTCACGCCTATATTCCCCGAAGGGATAGGCAGAGGTGCTAGCACCCACATTTCGCCAGTTTATGTTTAGGTCCCAATGTAATAGGTGACGAGCCTATTGCCATTAACCGGGCACTTATAAACCTGCGATAAATACACACATAACTTCGAAAAGTCATTGGTGTATGCCATGGTAAACCTGGGATCGAACCCGAGACCTCGTCTCAGCAGTCCATTACCCATACCACTAGGCTACCGCATAGATAATAGAGATATAATGAAAATTTCTTGATGTTCTCTCAACAATATCATTAGAATATTTTTGTGGGAGGATTTCATAATCCATACTCCATACTAATATTATAATTGCGAAAGTAACTCTGTCTGTCTGTCTGTCTGTCTGTATGTTACGCTTTCACGCCTCAACTACTGAACCGATTTTGATGAAATTTGGTATAGGGGTAGATTAGACCATGAGAAAGGACATGATCTTCAGATATATGCGAGAGCTGCACCAGATAAACTTACGGATGACGTAGGTATCATCAACAGGGATATGGCCCGTATATGTGACTGGAGTAAATTTTATGGTCTGAAGGTCAACCCATCTAAGACCCAGGTCATAATTATTGGTAGCCCAAATTATATATCTAATATTGACTGGTCACTGCTACCTCAGGTGTCCTGTGATGGGATCAGCCTACAATATAGTAACAAAATTAAAAAAATCTGGGGATATATATGGACAGCACCTTATCTTGGAGCCCTCAACTTCAAGAAACCAGTCGCAGACTGTTTGCCAGCGCGGGGTCCCTGCGTAGGCTTCAAAATTTTCTTCCCATTGCCACGAAAACTGCGCTTGCACAAAGTCTTCTCTTTCCCATCCTTGATTATGCCGATGCCAGTTATCCAGATCTCACCGAAGACCAACTTAATAAACTTGAGAGACTCCAAAATCTTTGCATACGATTTATATTTGGACTTCGCAAATATGATCACATCTCCGAATTTCGCGAAAAGCTCAAGTGGTTACCTATTCGCCTTCGCCGGAATGCTCACTATCTTTATCTATTGTATAATATTTTATTTCAACCTCCTACTCCTATCTACCTAAAAGAACGCTTCGAATTTCTTGGTGACTCGCATTCTAGGGTCTTGAGATCGTCAGAGAATCTGAGGCTGAAAATGCCAGGGCACTCCACGCGTTTTATGGACAAGTCCTTTACTGTCCAAGCTGTCCGATTGTGGAATGCCTTACCCGTGTCCATAAGACGTGCGCAATCTCTGCCTATCTTTAAAAAACTGGTCACGGCCTATTATTTGCAAGAGCGATAGCTATTAACATTCATCTTCTATTTCCATATCCCCCTCAATCATGCTTCACTGTTTTTAGTATTTTATGTAAGTATATGTATTATGTATATCATGTGCCTGACGTTAGGTATGTACTATTTAACTATGAATTTAACCATGTGGTATATATTATTTATAGTAAGTCATGTATCTATAGCCTTATAAATATCTATGATAGAATATTGACTTTGTATGGACCACAAAAAGAAAAAAATTACACTTTCACTCCATCCCATGGTTGCCTGGAAGAGATTGCCCTGTGCGATAAGGCCGCCAATTGTATGTTACTTTGTTTGTTTTTAATATATGTTTCAAGAAATTGTAATAATTATGTCACATCTGGTACCATACAATAAAGAGTTAAAATAAAAATAAAATAATAGGCTATGTGTGGTCGCGATAACCGACATCCACGCGGGCGGAGCCGCGGGCAAAAGCTAGTATTATTATAATATTTTTGTGGGAGGATTTCATAATATTTATAGTAAAACCACTAGAATACTAACTAGTTGTGTTAGGCTAAATTAGGCGGGCTGTTTTTTGAGCCCTGTAGCGTACAGTCGAGAGATATTCACATCAAAGTTAAGAAAATGAGCGGCGGGCAGCTAGGCTCAAAGGATTCAAAGGTCAGTTTTAAGTACGTTAGTACTATAATAATAGAAGGTACAGACGTACTTAAAAGTTTGACCCCTTTTGAGTCTAAATCTTTTTTATTTAACCGATGACAATAAATAACGTATTGTGATCGGATGAATAGTACTTTATGTACTATTCATCGCTCATCATCATGCGCTTTATGTAAAATAAACGAAGGTTGATATTTTCAATCATAAAAAGAAAAACGGAATTTCAGATATTAATCAATCAATCATACTCAGGTTAAGTTAATTGCCTATTACTACAGACTACTGTGTTATTGCTTTCCACTACTGGACTTAGAGATAGGTCACATAAGCTAATGTGCCTCCTGATCCTCCGCCTTTCGCATTCAGTATGTTCCAATCAACCTTTTCAGGTCAACAGTCCACCTTCCACCTGGATGTCCGACCTTCCGTTTGCCTTCTCGCGTTTTCCACTCTCGATCGCAACATATAACCATGAAATGTTATCATGTGCATTTTCGTTCATTATAAACATGAACGAAAATGCACATGATAACCATGAAATTAGTTTTTTTTTTTAATATGCACAACTGTATATCAGTTAGTTTTCTGTGAATCTATTAGTTTTTGTAACATTAGAATGTGAACCAACTTATGTATTTATAGAACAAGCTTTCACGTTATTCGTTATTCATTTATTGGCTCACAAAAGAATATGGTTACATATTGATGGTAAGTAATATTAATATGGATTCTCTAATTCACCATCTCTGGCATGTGAGACTACGTAGGTACATTATACTTATATTTTTAACACTTACATTTGCTTTTAAGACATAGCATTTAATACAAACTAAATAATTTGGTATTTTGATAAACCTCCTAGATTGAAATTATCGAGTGCGCGCGGCGCGGCGTGCCAGTAGGCTCTTTCGGTTGTTATAATAGATGGCTCTATATATAAGGGATGGTCCCAGGGTCAGCCAGGGTGCGAGGGATATGTTGACGACAACCTCGCTTCCAGCCTAGCACCACGACCATCAGTCGGCGTGTGGTTTTAGTCGGTTCGAGTCCGACATGACCTCCCCTTCCGGCTCCGGCGGGGGAGGTATCCAAGGGGATTTCTGCACGGAAAAAAAAGTAGGTTCCTTCAAATGTTATCAATTCTTTTTTTGTACTCCTCGCTTGAAACTTGAGCTAGTATGATTCCTGTCCATTGTATTCTCTATAAACAGAAGACCTTTCTCTAACAAACAGGTTTGTTTGTTGCTACTGTGGTTTCGAATAACAGTTGTAGTTACAACTGTGGCCGACAGTCGTGTTCGCCGAACCGTGGAAGGATCTATGTCAGCCTCAGAACACAATATACAAACAGTTGTCGGTCATCCAAGGCATCGATGTTGTTTTCCAGCAACATCTGCACGATAGTTTAGTGGGTGACACAAATTTCTGAAGGACACTGAAGGAACCTGATTCCTATATTGATATGCACTTGGTGATACGGAATTGGAAATCAGGTCATTACTTAACGTCATCTAACAGTTGGAATGATTTTTTTATAGCATTTATTATACTAACTTCAAAATTGGAATACATCGAGACAAATGAATTAAGGGCGATTTGAAGTTATTCAGGTGTGGCTCAATAGCTTAGTTGGAAGAGCATTCCCTTGTAAAGGAAAGGTCGTAGGTTCAAGTCCCACTTAAGTATTTCGTTTTTCTCGATGTATTCTAAGTCATATAACAGTTTTTTTAATTTATACATGTATCAACCATTATTTTAACCCTACAATCCACAAGTTAATTAATTTAGAAAAGCGTGACTTGTTATTTTTTAAGAGTTTAACCATCAACTAGCTTGGTTGAAAGATTCTGCCTTAGTATTGGTTGCATCTAGAAAATATATAAAGGTTTCTTTTTTATATCAGATATCTAAATACACTCTGATGAATAAAAGTAATACTGATGTTCTTCTTCTTTATTTGGGCGCTTATGACAATGTCGTAATACTTATTAATGACGTCAAGTTCTTTCTTTCCACTTCAACAATCGACAATCCAGTAGCATATTATGCAACAATGATACATTTCTGAGGCTATTGTTAGGTGTTGCATTTTTAGTTTGTTATCAAACAGTCAGACAGAAATATACGTTTGATGGATAAAGGCTGAAGCTTTTTCGAAAGAGCTGCAAATTCTGCACGTGTTGTCTTAAATACTGCAAACCCGTTCATGCATATTGCACACATGTTCAAAAGCAAAAGAAAATAATTTGTCTTGTTCTAAAACGGTTGTTGCGTCCATGTGAGGGTTGACAGACATTTATATTACTTCACGAAGCAATAGATTGAGATGTAGTGGAATTTGTTTGTTTTGTTTCAACTTAATGAACAGTAGGTGAAAGCTTCCCAACATTTGGAGAAGACTAGGTCCAGCAGTGAACTATGATAGGCTTATTAATTGATTGGTTGATGTTGAAGTGATAACTTTTTTAGGTGCGTTGATAATTTTCGTAGAAGTTTTGGGTGAACATAAATTATGGAACTCGCGTCATCGGCACCGTTCACGCTGCAGTCATTTTCACTTGAATTGTTGTCAACGTCAATCGTCTGATGGCCAATTCAGATAAGTAATGGGTTCGATTCACGCTCATGTATACAAGTAGGAATTAGAACATACAAAACCTTTGGTAAATGTAAAACTTTGAGAATGCCGTAAGGCGAAACCGGTCAGGTGTATATAATAAATACAGTGGAAAAAGTAAAAGTGTTCTCAATATATGTAACAATGAATTCCACCAAGTGCCATCAATCAAAAGTATAAATATTATACCATTATATTTTATATGCACGTGTTAGATTTGGGGGGGTAAAATTTGGTGTAAACATGTTTATAAACCTATAACTTACTAAATATAGCCATAAACAGGATGCCATTTGCAATTATGTATTTGAACCAAGGAAACTAAACAATAAATACAATTCTGTTTTATCACTCTTTTATTCTGTTATACTACGTCAGTTCCAAAGGCTGTTGTAGACAGGAAAGAACTAACAAGAAAACCTGTCTGCCTTCTAACCACAACATAATTATTATTTTACTTCATGTTACACCAGCCTCGTAGCCAAATATTACAATATAAGACAACCCTGCTTTCAGACCAGTTACAACAGTATAATAGCTAAAACTTTAACACAGATACTTATCACATAGGAACCACATTGGAGTCGAACCACTTCTCATAATTATAAGTATGACAATACTTGCAAAGTCACTAATATGCTATAATAATATTGTACCATCTGGTACATCAGTGAAACAGACTAATAGCCGACACTATGATACATAGGTAGTACATAAAACTTAGATACCACACTGGTATCGAACCAGCCCTTATAATCATTGGTATAGCCATACTTCTACAGCCATTATTATTATGATAGTTTATTATCCCGAAGGACTATCGCAAATACATCAAGTAATACTTTGATTCGGTTACTTTACAAGTATATTTTAGTTACACAATATTTGGAACACTCAATTTAGTTATAATTGCTAATTCAATTACTTATTAAATACCAATCCACTATTATATTATTCACTATAACAGTAGTTATTACTACATTCACAACATTATAAATATAACAGAGGTATATCGTACCTCACACTTCGACGGCTCGGGAGCAACTGTGCGAATGACATCTGAGATCGTCTTTTTATAACATTTGAGACGTCGCATTGCATCGAATGATTTTCACCTACCTACTTATATAAATGTTGTATAAAGTAGTTTCTTATTTACAAATCCTTTAAAATATTCTTTATAGTAATATAAATACACTATAATACATCAAGCTACACCTCACCTGATCGCTGGCCACTCCATATTTTAACATGATTCTAACACACGTATTGCGGAGGTGAAGAGAGCTACCACAGTCTGGTTGTAGTTTATTTATTAAGACTCGATAATTTTATAAAGCAATGTCTTAGAAACTAAATAACAGGCCTAAGTATGTACTGATTTAT
The DNA here is from genome assembly GCA_914829495.1 of Eilema sororculum. Taxonomy (NCBI): domain Eukaryota; kingdom Metazoa; phylum Arthropoda; class Insecta; order Lepidoptera; family Erebidae; genus Eilema; species Eilema sororculum. The sequence goes on along the minus strand of OU618545.1, from coordinate 3,368,815 downwards.
CCACCATTGGTGGAGTGGGAGCGATGCTTGTGGTTACGTTCTATTTTCTTGTTGACTTGCATATTTTGTGTTATGGCAGAGGACGTAATTTCTTAGCTTACATCATTATTATTTGTGTATTATAATTTCTTTATAGAAATCAAGTTCCCGACAACCATACACGTATATTAATCGAATCATTATTTCAATAAATCAAAATTTTAAATAGAGGATTTATTGAGTCACCGTATCTATCATTACTTAAGTCATATACTATTTTATCGTCTAACTAAAAGAAAAAAAATAAACCGAATATTCAGTTGGTCTTTATTTAATACTAGCTATTTGTGCCAAACATCAAAGACATACTTCAAAATGTTCACTCTTCTTACGGATTGGCCCCGATTCAGCTTAGAAGTTAGACCTATCGAAGCAAACAATACTGAGATAACTCCAGTAATAGAAAGCAATGACTCAGCGATGGGAGTATTATATTGAGTTATGTTCACCTCAGCATTGAATAGAAACAAATCAAGACTAAAAAAAAAGATTAAAGGGCTATCTCACAATTTCAAAATATTGAAGTCCTTAAAGACTTCAATACTTTTTACCCGACAGCCGAAGGAAGGAGGGTAATGTTTTTCGAGACTATGTATGTATATTATGTTTGTATGTATGTATGTAAGTCCATTTATTTAGCACGGCCTACAGCCTGAACGGCTTGACGGATTTGGACATGTGAGGTGTCATTTGATTCATCGTGATTGTGTCAGTGACACCAGGTACATGAAAATTTCTAGAAAATCAAAATGGTGGATTTTTGTCGCCAAATCGTGAGTCAAAAATATTTTTGACTCAAACCTATCGAGTAGGGTATCAAAATGAAGAAAATTAGAAGGAGATTACAAAAAGTCATATCATAACTAAAACGTATAAAATAAAACAAATGATTAAAAAATAAAAAAGCCCGATTGCCACTGAAAAGATCTACTTACTTCACTTGCAGATAACTATGAAATTTTCTGACTGTTTATACAAAGTTAATAAAGTGTCAAATTATAACATTAAGGGAACGTTCATATCTGACGGAACTTGCGTCGCGTAATATCGGTCGCGTAACGCCAGAACAGACTAATGTATAGAAAAACACTTGACCGTTCACCCTCGACGCACTAACGTAACATCGGTTGAGTGTGAACGGTCAAGTGTTTTTCTATACATTTGTCTGTTCTGGCGTTACGCGACCGATATTACGCGACGCAAGTTCCGTCAGATATGAACGTTCCCTAAGATATTTTGAGATTTTCAAATAGCTCCTTTATCCATTTATAATGTTTTTTGAATACTGTTTTCTCGCGATATTTTATTTCCGTTGTAGATATTTCAAAGCCGTCTGAAAAGGCTTAGTGGGGACAAATGAATATTTATGAGAATTATATAGGGTAGCCGCTATTCCCACACGGTTGTCGGCACTTCAAAATGATGAGCTGGTTTAGAAGTGTCTGTTTTAAGGTAATTATGAGGTATTGTATTTTGCATAGGTGGTAAACATTATTATCATAATCATGGCAGGATTTTACCCTCTTCGAAAAAGGATGTATTTATGCCAACACAAAATAAATCAGAAATATAACAATATTCATGTATTGCCATTACAATCACATTCAGATATTGTATTTTTCGACAGAATACAAGTTAAAAGACAAAATATACTTTACTAGATTTGCCCGCGGCTACAACCACGTGGATGTCGGTTATTGCGACCAAACATAGCCTATGTCCTTTCTCATGGTCTAATCTACCCCTATACCAAATTTCATAAAAATCGGTTCAGTGGTATAGGCGTGAAAGCGTAACATACAGACAGACAGACAAAGTTATTTTCGCATTTTTAATATTATAGTATGGATATGGATAATACCATTTAGGAGGCAGACAAGCACACGGCCCACTTAATGGACATTGGCTACCGTGACCTATCGACCTATATGAACCTTCTAATAACCTTCTTGAAAACCCCCATATAATAGTCGTTTGGAAGGACATCAAATCATTTGATTTACATTTTGTCTAAATTGGTAGAAAACCACTGACATTACAGAAACCCTATGTAACTCGATCTGTGAATATACAAAAAAAAACACGAGATATGTTAATCAAATGTTATGAAATGTCTACTCCAGTGATCCAGGAACAAAGTCCGAACCCTACTGAAAAGGATCCCTTTTCCGGTTCAGGTTCCTCGAAAAAGCAAAATTAGCTCTCGGAAACTTTCGAATTTGTTTATCCGTACTAATTAGAATGCAAAAAAACCGTTGTTTTCAAATGGGTTTTTCGTATTGTGTGTAATTATCACGGAGTGTTCTTTATTCGAATGTTTGTTGTTTGTATAGTCAGCATCGATTGATCTTGACTTTTTCTAACTTCATTTTCTCTTTCTCTTTCCACAGTTTCTCACATAACAACACCACATTGTATACAGTAAGCATCAGATCGATGCAAAGACGCTCATATCCATCGATGCTGACTGTGCTGTTGGCATTAATATTGCGTTCATAATTTCAGTTATTATGTAACATGTTTATGTATGTGATTGATTAATTGTTTAAGTTCAAATCTTGCGAGAGCTTTGCTTCGTTTTCTCCGTTCCGTGTTTGTAATACTACTTACTACATCCATATTTATGAATAAATTGAGTTGTCCCTGTCGAAGTAGTGACTTGTCGATCTATGTGTTTTCAAAGTTCGCTACATGTCGAAGTATTGTACTGTCTAAATTCAGTCCGCAACCCGTCCTGACAATACAGTATTATGGTAGATTCTCTACTAGGAGATCAATGAAGACGGAATCATGAGGTGGTTAGTTTAATATTTCAGTGTTCAATATCGTGTCAATTTATGAGTGTTGTGCTATCCAGCGTTGGCTGATTTAGTCGGTTTTAAAATGTTCTTTACAGTATGCTTGGTGACAAGGATTTAATGATGGATACAGAAGATGAAAAGTGGAAACTAACTGAAAACTAGAAATTGGGCATTTTAAAACCGTAGCTCAAATTTAGTCCATTTATTATTTCATAGTTTTTGGTGCAGCCAATGAATTGAAATGAAGCAATGTAACAAACCCATTTCTGTTAACTATTTTTATTTTCACCTTCGCAGTTTCCTTCCCTTTCCCCACCTTCCCTCAGTTCAGTTTTAGTTCAACTTAATATCTGGTGTTCTTAAGTTTCGATAATAATTCACTCGAGAAATACGGTGCTCAAATCGATCGAGGTAAGCTGACAGGTTAAGTAACCTGTCAAAGTTCTTAAATGGGGGATCTATTCACCAGAAGTGACAACCCACCTGTGCATAGTCTGTAAGGCATGATATAAAAAAGGTTGGAAGAAATAAAAATACACCAGTGGACATTTGCTACCAGAAGTGCGTAACCTTTTAGGATATGTTTGTAGTTATGTGTTCAGCAATCTTATTATTTATGTTTGTTTCATCCGCAACGTCTGACATACTGAACTGATTTTAATGAAGAAAGTATTAATCAATGTACTAATTTAACTTGTAGTGGGATTCCCTTGGAACGAGAAACTTCTTTGTGCTAATATAATTTGGCATAACAAGTTTGGCATACTTTTAAAAGTCATAAAAATGCTATACATTATTTTATACTAGCTTTTGCCCGCGGCTCCGCCCGCGTGGATGTCAGTTATCGTGACCAAACATAGCCTATGTCCTTTCTCATGGTCTAATCTACCCCTATACCAAATTTCAGCGAAATCGGTCCAGTGGTTTAGGAGTGAAAGCGTAACATACAGACAGACAGACAGACAGAGTTACCTTCGCATTTATAATTATATAGTATGGATTTGGAATTGTCTACCTGATTCCATAATTAAGCTGTTACATTTAGCCCTTTTCTTATGCTTCTATACCATCTGCAGGTGCCAAATTTTTGCATAACGGTAACCTCCAAGTGTGTTCTTATTTCCTGTTAAAATATGTTGTGATGAAAATTATTTGCTTACATAAAACGAGCAAGATTCAAACCCAAATAATAAACCTACTACTGAATATGAATAAAATAAATCACATTAAAAACACAATGTATTATGAGTGCACAAGGAAGAAATCATAATAAATATGTTTGTTATTTCGTGAAATGGTAACGCAATAATTCAGAAGTAAGATGTTTATGGTACAATGTTGACTCAGTAAAAGGGATATTTTGAATATGTAGAAATGTTTATGTTGACATAGGACGTACAATAATTGGGACGCTTGTCATATAGGATTTATTAAAGACAAGTTATGATACACAGCAGAATTCTTTTCCTTTTCTCTTTGCCTAGCTTTGCCATATTTTTCTTCTTTTTTCTCTTCTTTCTCATTATAATTATCATTTCATGGTGAATCATTCATATTTTTATGGACTTTTCACAAATTATGGGATCTTCATCAAAATTGTTCTAAAAACGTAATGGACGAACAGATATTCTTTTATTTGACACAACAAAAGTCTTTGCGTAGGTCTATTGATTTAATTTTGTTTGGCTAAAACTTTTTAAGGGTTTTTCATATCATTTATTTTATTATGAAAATCGGTTCAGTTTTTTCGGCGTGAAACCATAACACACAGTGTTTATTTCTGATTTATAATAGATATTAGTATTAATATTACCTTATTATATTAAAAACGAGAGAGTATTGTTCATTTTCTGAACACCTACTCCTCCGTTAATTAAGTGAAGATTAGTACCAATTAACTTGGAATACCAAGTTATCGTGTGTAACATAATAACGTTCCATCAATATGATTATGGAGATAACACACTTCACATATCAGAATTTGTACACAAAATCTCACTATCAAAATGTAAAATAGAGCATGTAAAATATATTTTTGTGATTTGATTATATCAGGAATAATGAATTGCTCACACTCCCACTGAGCCACACCTGAATCAATTCAAATTTTCCTTCTCTTCATATCCGTCTTGACGGTAGAGTTATCTGCCAACACTCTATACTACAACTACCTACTATTTTGATGCAGTTTTTTAATAGATACAGTGAATCAAGAGGAAAGTTTATAATATATGTATAATACATGCTTAATATAGTAAAGGGTGCAGCGGGAACGGGAAAAAAATTGACGACAGAATCGGGTGATAAGCGCGCCTCCACATTCCGGGGGCGAGTCGGGGACACCGTTGTCCCCCCTCCCGAAGAGGACCAGACCGTAAGGGATGGCCCTGGGTCAGCTGGAGTGCGAGGGATATGTCAAAGACATCCTTTTTTTTATTTTATCTTGCGGAAATCCCCACGGATACCTCCCAGGGTCGTGGTGCTAGGCCGGAGGTGAGGTTGTCTTCGACATATCCCTCGCACCCTATTTTTTTTTTTATACGTGGGGATTTCCGCACGAAAGAAAAGGGTCAGCTAATAGATAAAATGTATACTTTCTTGCACAAAAACTACAAAAACCAAACAAACGACATTATAAAGGTTACAAATTATAATTATAGTACTAGTATTCGTACGGTCACCACTTAAACTATTAATTACCGCATCCGTGACACTAAAGTGTTATTAATTGTAACAAACAATGCCATCCACAGAACAAAAACATTCCATCTAATATATTGTGTTTAGCCGTAAACATAGATTAATCTTACTTCCTACTGTAAATATTATACATGAGAAAGTTTTTGAAAATGTTTATTTATCAATCACACTTTAATAGTTGAAGAGGTCTGGCTAAAATTTGGCAGAAGGATAGGTTTTATCTCGGGCAAAGCTTCCAGAACGGAACAAAAATTCTGTAGAATTCTGTAGTAAGCACGGAGGACAGAATATGAGATAGTAACCACGGCCTATTGCCTTATTCCGGGCACTTATTGTTGACTTGAACTATTCATCTGAGGCTGAGTCTGGAGATGTGTATAACAGTCCTATCCCTTAGCCACCTTGTACGACACCGCATGGTAAGAGACGGGGTGGTTTAACTTCTACTCTACTGGGAACTACGCGGCTTCTGTAGGTAGTTTTATTTCAATCAGTGACATTCATGTAAAGTTCAGACAGTATCATGATCATTTCCTTATTGAAAACAATCAAAAGCATAATGTTATAAAATATAGGCACATTTCACTTAACGTTATAAATACTCTTTATATATTCTAAGGATGGAGCCATCTGAGTGTTGAACCCTCTGGAATAATAATTATCTACCTGAATTAATTATTGAAGTTTAAGAGTCAAGTTCCGTTTAATTTTCCTCTAATTTTAGTCTTCCCCTTGTAATTTAACATAGTTTATAATTTGATATTCAATATTTTGAAATATATCTAACGAAAATGTGAATTTCCTTAGTATTTCTCCGAACTGTTCTTAGCGGCATTATAGCAGAGGAACTAAAGTTCGGTTCTTAGTTTTTATATCACATTTATAACAGGCCCACCTGATGGAAAGTGGTTCCCGTGGCCTATGGACATGTATTGTGCACCACCAGAGGACTCATACTCATGCTGCCGACCGTGTAAAAACGAACAGAGAGTTTCTGTGCCGCCCGTGCAGAAGACAAAGCAGGACGAGCCTTTCGTCTTTTTTGTGCTGTCAATGACAGCATAAAAACTTTCCAATGAGCTCTGGCTACCTACTCACTGCCGAGAACACAACACGAGGTTATAACGTAGTATTGGAAATCATTCAAATGCATAAGAACCCAGTGAGCTGCTGTCAGAGAAACTTGAGTAATTGAGGCTATCGAGGCATGGAATACAATTTTCGTCAGACATCAAAGCGTTGTTTGCGACATTTATAATCAAAAAATTTACCTGTGTGGAAGTATAAAAAAGCACCTTTCACTTTTCATGCATTTTACCTTTTCATACATTGATTTCGTACAAAATACATATTAGAAAAATTCATAGATGTAAGACATTGTGTGTATTTTTCATAAGGATTAGGTATGTTTCAAAAATAAGTTCCTGTAGGTTATAGAAATGGGTTTAGTTTTCTATATATCTAACATTATTATACACCAAAAGTATTTATTTAATTATCCATATTGAGTACCATACAATAAATCCATAATGAAATTCATACAATAAATGCTCGTTAAATAAATATTTAAAAAACCTGAAATTGAATTCGCATTGGTAGGAAATAAAATTTTATGAATTCACACCGAACGAGATTGAATATATTTTTAATTTTTTTACACAACGCCGCTTTGAAACGTGATGACAATAAATTTTAAGCTCGCTTCACCCAAATGGTATATTTCATTTATCTTTATCAGATTATTAATACTTTTTGAAATTTACGACTCAGAGTATAGCTTATCTTCAATGCGGGTGAGAAGGGGTAAATTGATACAGAAAGGATATCTTATCAATGTCGTCTAAAGATTAAGCTAATCCCTTTAAAAATGGTTCTGACTTAGGACTATCATTAATTATATGAGTAAAAGGTATGATGAGGTTTTTTAGACACATAAAATGAATGAATTATGAGCCCATGTCAAATCCTGTATTCGTGCCAGAACGACGGTATTTCCGTCCCAATTGAGCAGTCGAACTGCTCTCCGCCCTATAGAATACCGTGGTCATAGTAAGCTCGTGTTGTGTTCTCGGCAGTGAGTAGGATAGCTAGAGCTCATTACAGAGATTTGGTGCTGTCAGTGGGAAGACCAAAGGCTTGACCTGCTTTGTGTTCTGCATTGATGGCATAAAAATTCTCTGTTCTTACAAGGTCGACAATACGAATGTGACTCTCCTGATGTTGCAGAAGACCAACGCCAGGCCAAGGTAATCACTTTCTATTAGGTGCGCCGTGTACTTGTTTACCACCTGGGTGGTATAAAAAAGGCAATCTTGAATATACTATTATAATCAATCAATCAATCAATAGGAAATTCAGTATGAGAAATCACAAGAACGCACCATAATAGATTACAATTTTGCGCCTGACAAATCTGGTAATCCAGACTTAATCCACTAATTAGGAAGCGAACATCACGCTCAAAAGTGAAAACCTTAAATAAATTCATGTCATCCAAAAATAACGTGAAAGTTAATCTACCACGACTGATGCAAAATTCAACCGATTTAGCCATTTTTTATACCATACCATAGGTGGCAGACAAGCACACAATTCACCTAGTAGCCGTTGCTGACTGTTATAAAAATATGGGTACATAAACCTTTATATAGCAATTAGGTTCCTCCTTAGAATCTCATCTAATAAATGTTCAGTGTGTGCTCGATTCGTCACGGTGGGAGACAATGGCGGCGGACAGATCATGGTGGAGGAGCACCGTGCACACCAAGGTGTCTGAATTTGAGAAGAGAAGGAGATAGGAGCTCGATGCAAAACGAGACAAGCTCAAGGCTCACCCACCCAGGCACCATACATTACAACTACGTCGGGGGGGTGCTGACTTGTAGCGTATGTGGCCGTACATGCGCTCCAAAGATAGGCTACATCAGTCACCTGAGAGCACACCAACGAAGCTCTCATTAATCAGAAGCCAGTCGTTGTGGCCGAATCTGGTCGGAAGAGAACAATAAATGTTTATTCAACACTGCCAGATCTGAGTAAGTCTGATCTGAGTCCACATAATGTTCACTTCTTACCAATGCTGAGAAATATGAGACCAATAATTAGGTTGTTACTCACGAACATTCTAACATTATCTTTTATATTCGAATGAATTGTATTCGTGATTGTACAGCCACAAAGAGTTAACATGCCAGTTTGCGTTCACTTTTACAAACAGAATACAAAGTACACTCATATTCAAAATGGTTTGTGCAGATCAAATAAATAGTCGCTCCATATGGAGACTGAATGCATAATACTGGCGCAGCAGCAGTTATCATGACAACTACATAAAGTTCAGCGGCTTCTCTGCAGTCGAATTTATATTGGCTTGTTTATTTTTTAAATTATTTTGTACTAGCTACTATCCGAGAATTTTGATTCAATCCCAGTTTCCCAAAGAAACCTATTTCAGACTTGAAAGAAGAGGATGTAGCATAAGTTTTCTTCTCGGGATCGGACGGTCAGTTAGTAGAAGGTCTATAAAAGCCTTGTTCTGTGCCAAAGACACTGAGTTTCGAGGAGAAAGCCTCAGATATAAATTCGAACAACGTTTAGATGATAATAATGATGAATAGAAAAAGCATCGGTAGCTTAATGGTTAAGGAGTCGGCCTTACGATCGAAAGATCCCGGGTTCGAATCCTTTTTTTTTAACCGTGGGGGAAAATCCTTCATGGATGTTATGCCGGACTCCTACCGACTAAAAATCCCAACGGTAACGCCCAGAAGCCTATGGATGGGAGCCCCGGGTAAGCCCTCGGAAGGATGTCTCAGGACTCCCATCAGACCTACGGCTACAATTGCGGCCTCGTCTCAGGGGTGGTTCGGGTGCTATCCCGCGTCTATGGGGGAGTTTTCGGGTGCTATCCCGCTTCTTAGGGAGGGGGGGGGGCGTGCGTGAATCCCTCACGTCACGCTGCCGTCATGGGCCTGCTTCTATAAAGACGACCATTACACTACCGACATGAACCCACACCTAACACAAGCACTTTAGCTTAGCTGGAGGGGTTAAAGGGAATATTTTTAGTAATTTCGCTTCTATTAGTCTTTAAAAAAAAAAGAAAAAAAAATAGGTAAATACAAAACACTAAAATTAGGTGATGTGTTTAACACTTTCAATGAATGTAATGAAATCGTCTGACTAATTTTATTATGCTCCAGAAACCTTTCTCAGTCTTAATTATCATTTTGGATCCTGCTATGGTATTTACAATGACCATCTTTTAGGTACACTTTCTTGGTTATAGCTTTGCTCTGCAAGATGAAGCGTCAGTAGCTTAGTGTAAAGCAAAGAGCTCTCGCTCGAGACCATGGTGGAAGCCATGGTCTCCAGCGGGAGTAAGTGGGACTGCGCCGCCTCTTTCTGCGAGCAGGTCATACTCGTGAAGGAGGCGGCGGGGCGGGAGCGGGAGAGAACTCTCCCACCCGAGTTCCGCAGTCGGCGGCTTGGGCGCCGCCGACGTGTCTTCGCCGAAGACCATCGGGCTCCATGACCGGGGGCCTGAGGACGGTGAGTTGGCTGCTCATCGTCCCTACAGAAGCAGGCCCATGACGGCAGCGTGACGTGACGGACTCACGCACGCCTCCCCCCTCCTATGAAGCGGGATGATACCCGAAAACCCCCCCATAGACGCGGGATAGCACCCGAACCACCCCCTAGACGAGGCCGCATTAAAGCGGTAGGTCTGTTGGGAGCCCTGGGACATCCTTCCGAGGGCTTACCCGGGGCTCCCAACTATAGGCTGCTGGGCGATACCGTGGGGGTTTTAGTCGGTAGGAGTCCGGCATAACATCCATGAAGGATTTCCCCCACGGTCAAAAAAAAAAAAAAAGGTTTCTAGTATCCTAAATTTCTTGTATTTCTGCTAAATCCACCTCTTAAACTAAATCCATACTAATATTATAAATGCGAAAGTAACTCTGTCTGTCTGTCTGTCTGTCTGTCTGTCTGTATGTTACGCTTTCACGCCTAAACCACTGAGCCGATTTTCATGAAATTTGGTATAGGGACAGGTTAGACTTTGAGAAAGGACATAGACTATGTTTGGTCGCGATAACCAACATCCACGCGGGCGGAGCCGTGGGCAAAAGCTAGTTGTTTATATTTGGAGTAGGTTCACGTCGGTAGTTTATGTCGAGAAGGATTCGAACCTGGAATTTCTTAACTTAACCATATGAGCCACCGTAACTTTTTTCAATCAAAAGACCTACAAGCTTTAGAAAAAACATCTCTATAATTTTATGTATGTTATTTTTTACATAAATGGAATTACCTCCTTTGTATAAAATAACTAATTCAGTTTTTCGGCGAACGCAACATTTCACCTTCCCGAGGAATATTTAGCCTTATTAGAATAATAAATTCAGTTTTCTTTGAGGGCAAAATATTTTTTGTATCTCTAAAAATATTTTTATGTAATGGGAACGTTAGCAAATACACACAAAAATGTCAAAGAAGTGTCTGATCTGTCGCCAGGCGTTTCCTTTAAGCTGGTTCGTATTCGTCAATTTGCTTTTACTAACAAACATTTAAGATAAAAAAAAACATGAATAAAAATAAAAATAAAACTTGTCAACAAGACATTAAATTTGATTGCCTTATCCTATTGTTTACCACGATGTATGTACTACGCAGTTTTAATGAAACGAAAATTGATATTGGAAAAAAAGCTCTCAGACATCGCTTTGTCGAGAGCTATGAAAAGCACTGGCCGTGGTAGAGTCCCTAGTTCATCAAAAATTTTATCCACCTAATATACCTATGATTTTCTTAAGCATTTGGATACAAATAGATGTTAATAATTATGTTCTCTTTTGCAAATACATGGCATATTAACTACCGAGGATAAGATTTCAAAAACAACAAAATCAGACCAAGACAGTAACTCCGAAGTGCCACATTTGTACATAACAAATAGCATTTTTATCTAGGCAATATTCATTCACAGTTTCTGAAGTAAAATTATGTGACACGCTCTTAGGGAAAGAATTGGGGAGTGAAACTGAGTGATATACAGTTAGGAATGATTTAATACGTGAAAAATGTGGCATAAAGGAGGCTGGAGTGACAAATGTTGAAAAAGATATACAGGAACAGTTTGGATATGTAGAACGTACGAAACTAACTAACGAAAGAAAGAAATTTATGATGCGGATGTAAAATGATGGACGTCCAAGAATAATATTTACGAAACAAATATGCTTTTGGATAAGTAAGTGTATATATTGAAAGGAATAAGGACAAGCGGACCTTTGGCTCCAGAGGATGATAATAATTATTTATTTATTTATTTGTTGGAACATTTAACGGTTATACGTACATTGGTATTACAAATTTACAGTAAATATCTGTTAGGTAAACGCATAAACCACACCAATGTGCGCAAAGTAATATTATACAAGTGTGCATACAAGTACGCAAGTTTCTATGAGAAAAAGGTAGTTTGATTATTATTATACAATAGTTGATTACTGTGAGGGCTTTAAAATTTCAATTGCTTCTGCTCTTAATTTGAAATTTAAATGATAAAAAGATAGTGGAAGCAAAGGTTGTTGTTAAACCCAATAGAGGTGGGAGATATATCAACGTAAGAGACCTAAAACTAGCATCCTTTAGAGAATCTTTACCTTTAGAAGATATATGATGTAGATAATTTCACAGGCAAGTAAATATCACACTCATGAATAAAAATTAACTGTATTTTCCCAAGGTTATGTAAAACCAATTACGTCACGGTAACGTCTACTTTGTCACAAAAATCTACCGAATATAAATCACAAGGAAACCTGCGTCGACATTTTCTGCTAATGAAATGGAAACGCGCTCGCAAAGTAGGGGGTCCAATTCAATTTGCTTAGGTTACAGAGGGTTTTAAGCATTAGAAGGACTTTCGATGTACCTATTCATTAATTTTACGTTATATTCCCAAAGGACAATAGTACCCACGTATATATACGTACTACCATCGTACGTATCTGTTCCGAGTTCCACAGACACAATGAACAATATAACAAAATGTTTGTGTATTTGTGTAACAATATCTGTTTTTAGGCAGTTGGTTTTTTCTTTTGTTTATCATGCATCATTTATTTTGGAAGGTGAGTTTCGCATGAGTCTTTGGTTGGTGGGTAAATAAGGGTCTTATTTAATTTACGGAGGTGTTTATCCCTGATATGTTTAATTTACGAGGTCGGTATGCGGTTGTCGTGAGCCGTGTTGTTCATAAGCGCTTGTAAATTATTTTACTGAACTTGGGTTTTCATAGCAAATGTTTTGTTTTAATGAAAACGGAAGGAGAAGAATATCGTGCATTAGGTATGATTTAATAAACCATTTTATGTCTATATACACAGTGAGATCCTTGGGTTACCAATCAAGAGTAAGTTTGCAATAATGTTAAAGGAAAAGGTATCAAACAATGTACATCATAAACACAATTAGTGCTGTTTATATTTTGATTTTAATGTTCCTATTTCTAATACTTACGTCAATTTATAATTTGACAGTATTTATTATATTATTATTAAGTATTATAAATGTTAGAATATCTCAGCTCAGATTGGATGAAATCAAATACACTTCCAGTGAAACGGCACATGAAAGCATTATGTATAAATAATAATCATTAAAAAGAGAAAAAATAAAATACGTTCGACTGTAATCAAAATATTTTAATATCCTCGTTACTTATATGATAATTGTGTCATTCGCTTAAGTATTTTCCAATAATTTGAAACTCGTTTTCACAACAATTTACGGCTCCAAACAACCTACCCTTCGATCAACACTTCGCACTTTCATTAACACGAAAATCGAGTATAATTTAAATATAAATACTCCAACACACAAATATATCTCAGTGAATTTGTTGGTACGAAATACTATAATTCTATGCACAGTCAATGTATAAAATAGGGATCCCATTTTTTCTCATAATGGTTTTTTTCCTAATTTAAATTATCATAATAAGTTAAGCATAATTTTCTTTGTCATAATAATAGTATGCCATAATTAGTTTTTAGCATACTGTGTTTTTAAGCATAAATATTGTATATCCAAATGTTTTTATTCATAACTTTGATATGCATAAAGTTGTAAAGCATATTGTTTATTTAATTTGTCTAATAGTAATTTTAACACTGCGACTCAGTTAAATCCTATTTTTATTCCTACGATTTTAAGTCATAATTTAACATTGCATAATGTTACTTGTCCTAACATTATTTACGCATAAAACTCATTTGCCATAACTATATTAAAACTACGGTATTAAGAGCCAATCAACTTGTTTTATTGATTTTAATTGTATTATTTGTCCGAACTAAATATGAGTACTACAATCGGTCAACTAGAAGAGGGGAATTACGATAATTTCGAGCACTTTGTTCATCAAGATCGATTTGATGCTGACTATACATTTATCGTATTGTGTAACGTAGTTGAATCATTGCCAAAAACTCTCCCTATGCCGCTGTTTTTGTGTATCTTGTAATAAAAGTGTTAACCAAACAGCTTCGTATAAAGAAACTCCACAATCAAGTGGCGTCTATATGCTTGCTTCAATAGAAACTGCCTAGTCAAACTATTTAGACATGTCTGGACTAGAAAATAAAGCTATAGATTTTATTATTGATAAGATAAGCTTATAAAGTATTTACTTGTATTGAGAATTCTTGATATACCTACTTCGATTCTGAAAACAAAATCCAAGGCCTAATAGGAACATTTATATAAGTGAAAAACATTTTATTTTTCATTTTGTTTACTCATCATTGGAATATCTGCGGTAGCCTAGTGGTATGGGTAATGGACTGCTGAGACGAGGTCTCGGGTTCGATCCCAGGTTTACCATGGCACACACCAATGACTTTTCGATGCTTTTCGAAGTTATGTGTATATTTATCGCAGGTTTATAAGTGCCCGGTTAATGGCAATAGGCTCGCCATCTATTACATTGGGACCTAAACATAAACTGGCGAAATGTGGTGCTAGCACCTCTGCCTACCCCTTCGGGGAACACAGGCGTGAGTTTATGTTATGTTATGTATGTTATCATTGGAATATATAATAATTGTTAGAAAGAGGTTTGTTTTGAAGCAAAATTTTGGTTTTATACGATACACCTGTCGGTTTCGTTTTGCTATTATTAAAAATATGTTCATGTTTCTGTAGTCCGACATCGTCTACCAGAGCGCCCACTAAAAAGATATAAGATGATAAGATAGAGTATTTCTTACGGAGTCTTTAGCATAAAAAGAATAAAAGAATAAAATTATTACGTGATTACAACAGTTTTAGTTATTAATCATAAGAGTATCTCTTGATATATATGTTCTCCCAAGAGACAAAGAAATTCGCAGAATCGATAAACGAAGATCTTCATATAGTTTCGCTGCTTACGTATTTCGTGAACACCCATGAGAAATCTGATTATATTTATGTATTTTTTGTTATTATTATACTTACATATGCTCAGTTCTATTTACCTCTGGGGTAGACAAAGATAAGTTGTAGTCCACTTAAAACACCCAGCTGAATAGCACCTGAGCAAATAGCACCTGCCAAAAATATTGATAGGTGCTCTTCGTGGACATGGCTAGGTGCTATTCGCACAGGTGCTATTCAGCTGGGTGCTCTAAATAGACTACACCAAAGACGAACTTCATCTACTATCGTTAAACCAAATTTCATGCAAGCGTTACGAGTAGTTTTGTCCTGTCATTTTTTCTATACCTTATCAGTTTTGTCAGCATATTTATCGTGAGGTCGACTTCGACCGGTTAGCCCATTCACCTGTGCCTTACCTGGTGTGCCATTCATTTCATACTTATTCGTTGTGCGTATCTGCGGTAGCCTAGTGGTATGGGTAATGGACTGCTGAGACGAGGTCTCGGGTTCGATCCCAGGTTTACCATGGCACATACCAATGACTTTTCGATGCTTTTCGAAGTTGTGTGTGTATTTATCGCAGGTTTATAAGTGCCCGGTTAATGGCAATAGGCTCGCCACCTATTACATTGGAACCTAAACATAAACTGGCGAAATGTGGGTGCTAGCACCTCTGCCTACCCCTTCGGGGAATACAGGCGTGAGTTTATGTTATGTTATGTCGTTGTGCGTACTGGAACAACCTTAGCATAGCCTTTCCAACCCTCTGTAAGGTTCTCTTCTAGGCTAGAACTTTCTTGACTCTCTGTATTCCTCTTTCTATCAACCAGCCTTACTCCACATATACTTCACAATCTCACAAACATCTCCAATGCATTCACTTACTACTACTTTCATGCTTCTTTTACAAAGCCCAGTATTCTCTCTCATAGATTAAGGCTATTTGATTTGTCAGGCTAACACAAAATTCGTTGTAATTCATCCGGACTATAAGCTGAACTCTAATAATTGGTAAATAAGATTAAACACAGCCACACAACACGCGCCCACGGGTAATCCTACGTAACTGTAATTCTATTCCCCTAATTAAAGCAAAACAAGAGAGAAATCTGACTAAATTGTAAACAATTCGTGAATAGACTAACGTATTCAATGTTCAACATCACTTCAGGTGTAGTTTCAATAATGAAATAGTAAAATTTTAGGACAGTTCATTTAAAAGGTTTTCTTTATATATCTCAAACAGTTATTTTAGCATAGTTTTTACTTTTCCCAATGAAAAGTTAGTATAAGTTTTGGAAGGCATTAATATTAGAGGTATCGGGATATTTACCATGTTAAACTCGAAACAGTACGTTTCGAGATTTCTAGATTTCGGCGCTGTTACAAGTACCATGCGGTAGCCTAGTGGTATGGGTAATGGACTGCTGAGACGAAGTCTCGGGTTCGATCCCAGGTTTACCATGGCACACACCAATGACTTTTCGATGCTCTTCGAAGTTATGTGTGTATTATCGCAGGTTTATAAGTGCCCGGTTAATGGCAATAGGCTCGCCACCTATTACATTGGGACCTAAACATAAACTGGCGAAATGTGGGTGCTAGCACCTCTGCCTACCCCTTCGGGGAATATAGGCGTGAGTTAATGTTATGTATGTACGTACGTTCCTTCGTGATTACATGCGCATCCAAAGCTTTCACCTGGGATTCTGGAGTCCGTTTTTTCCAGCCTTGATTAATCTGTCATGTAATAATAATGAGAGTAACCATGATAGTTTAAATACCTTTGTTATTGAAAGCAGTATTTTAGCAACCACAAGATCTTATAAAGGCAAATTCGATCGTCATATTCAGTCAAGAAGGATTTTTATGATGCTCACACAAACCTGGAACAAAATAAAAGACAGCTTTGTAACAATGGATTTACCTACTGATGTATAAAACTAAGTATTTGTGTATACAACTTCTACGTAAACCCAGCTTACATCTAGTACTTTATCTGTACCTTTTCTGTGTAATATCTAAACCCAAATATCAAAGGAGACGGAGATCTCTAGGCCAAGTTGTAAAGAGTTAAGATATAACTTAAGAAAAGCTGTATATTTTTATTTTTCCAAATATAAAAAACCAAGCTCAATTGAACATCTGGAAGACCAGAAATCTTATAACTATTTTCCACTAATCAATTAAAATATCGATTCATGTGAATGATTTAAACAATATTGTCTATATATGACATATGCATCGCAGTATTATTTTTTTGTCAAAGTGAAGAAAACATATTCATCATAATAATTATAATAATAAACATTTATAAAACAGAATAACAATTGAATAAAAATAATTCTGAATTGATTTTCGTTAATCGATTAATTATTCCTCGTATTTATCAACTGTATTTTTAATCTGTGCTGTGAGAGCTAATAGAGGAACTATTCATAATAGAGGAGTTTCAGTCAATCAATTTATTGATTTAAATGAAGATTGTTTATACGTCAGATGAAACTTGAACCAACTATATTTTGCAGTAATCGTGAGTTATTTTGAGACTTATGTTAAATATATATTAAAATACTTTTAGAATAAAAACAACTACTACTTTCTATTAAATTAACATACAAATCGCAATTTAACAATATTAATTTCTTGCATAAGCTCACTTGCTAAAACTCTGCTCTCAGATTTTCAAAACCTGCAGAATTTTTAGGGATGGCTTAATCCATACTAATATTTTAAATGCAAAAGTAACTCTGTCTGTCGGTCTGTCTTCATGTTACGCTTTCACGACTAAACCACAGATCCGATTTTGATGAAATTCTGTAGTAAATAGGGGTAGATTAGACCTTGAGAAAGGACATATATAACCGACATCTACGCGGGCGGAGCCTCGGGCAAAAGCTAGTATTATATAAGCTCTTAATTTTTGTCTCACGCATCTCATCTTTTTAAATTTACGCCCAAGAATTTATGAAAGCTTATCTATCTCGATTACACTAAGCAAAACTATCTGTCTAGTAAGCTTATTTCAGCTCGACCTAAGCTCTTGAATTACACACGGAAATCTGATGAAATACAGTTTCTTAGTTACACCATAATAATATAATTTATGTACACCACATGAAGGAATATATTTCCCATTTTGTAGGAAGCTCTAAGAAGAATGTATGTTTTGTTTAAGTAATAAATAAGAAGTCATATAAATATTGTTATGAAACTTCAGACCTGGTTCGGTACAGCTAAGAATTCTATCAAAGAAAATAGGAAATCATTATGAATAACAATGAAAAACTGTGGTTTGTTTTGTGGTTTCCTTGCTTCTAACATACAGCTTTACGAGACTTCTTTAAAACATATTCAAAATAAGAATTAAAATATCAAAGGTACATTCTTAGACAGCCTCCGGGGGTATTCTCTCGTCTTCCATAAATTCCTTTGCACTAATATTGTTTGCCTTAATCATCCCCGATCATAATATTTACTTGCACTATTTTCATTTATACTAATAACGTTTACCATAACAACTCAACAGTCATAACTTGTATTTGCCATAAAATGACTTTCTATAACAACATATATCATAATAATTAGTTTCCATAAGTAACACATCTCATAATCGACTCTTGACATAATCGAAATTTGATATAAATATGAAAATAATACATAATATTGTTAGGTCGAAATTAATTATCGTTAACACCCCGACTCAGTGCAATCCGACTCGGATCGGTTAGGTTAGAAGACTTAGTCTTCGTGGTTTTTTTTTAAAACCACCCAGAAGTAGGAGCCCCGCCAAGCGGGGCTCCGTCGAGCTTTTCCGTCCGTAAACATTTAATTTAATGCCACCTTTAGTAGTTTTAAACACTTCACGACTTTCACTCATCTCGACAATATTAATAGTGAATTGACGACTAATATTAATAAGGGCTGTCTATGTAAGTCAGACTTATTTTATTTTACCCTCATACTACGAGTATTACTATTATCGTAACTTACTCATTAACATAAAAATTGCAGGCGTTTATATTAAATTATCTTTATTTATATTATGGTGAATTAAAGTTATGGGAAATGGCATTCTTGAAAACGAAAATTATAGCAAATACAATAATGGATTTAAATTATTATGACACTTGATCGATTATGACCAATGAAATTAGTGAAAGTAATTTTATGTCATTTCACGATTATGGCAACTGAAGCGTTATTTCTAATGAAATTATGGCAAATACCAGTATGGCATATGAAATTATGGCAAATACCAGTATGGCATATGAAATTATGGCATTTTAAATTATGACAAACATTAGTAAACCGCCTCCGGGGCGTAGCGTCAGTGAACGCGGCCGCTACGCAGGAGGAGCAGGTTCGATCCCCGCTCAATGTAAATATTTGTATGCATCAATATGAGTATTTGCATTAGTCTGATCGTGCTTCGAAGAGCACGTTAAGCCGTCGGTCCCAGTTGCCATACGAAATCTATGGCAGTCGTTACGAGTAGTTGGAGCCCTCAAAAGTCCAACAACAAAGCTGCAATGCTTCGATATCGCCTTTGGGTTGTGGAGGTCAGATGGCAATCGCTTGTCAGAAAATATCGAAGTATAGCCAAATCCGCAGCTTTCAGCTTGGGGTCTGAGGTCTGCTTTACCAGTCTAGGTAAAGCAGACCCCAGACTCCAAGCTGAAAGCTTCGGATGCGACTGGGATTAACGCTAAGATGAAGAAAAAGGTTTCTTAGAATATAAGAAATTTTATATTTTCGTTTTGTGTACATGGCATTTATCTTCATGTGCATGGCATGTTATATAAAATATGCTGGCGTGAGTAACTTCTCTATAGCTATGACAATTCAATATATCAATTAGGGTTGTCCACTGCTGGACACAGGTCTGTCCTAATATACAACATAGCACATCCCGTCTATCCCAGCCACCTTTTTCTGGTCGTCCTCGTCATCTTATCTTATTTTTAACGTTTTGCGGTCTCCACTTCAGGACTCGTTCTTAGCCATTGGAAACATTACGGAATTATTCGCCGTGGAAAAAGAAGAGAGAAAAGATAAAAAAGGAAATACGAATGGACTTTGATATAGTCACAACAAAGTACAGAAAACGGCAACTAAACGTCTAAATGGACGAATTGTACTTTTCTGGTTGAGCCAGCCGATTTAAGTTGAGACATCTTGTATTTTAGTTTGAATTTTACTTTGATCTCAGTATCAACTTAGGATGAAAGTTACCCTTTATTTCTACGTCACAGCCTAAATAATATTCTGGTTTTACGATAGTAAGAATGGGATAAAGTCTACTGTCGTAATTATCGATTCTCGAATGAGCACTTGAAAGTCAAAACCGGCTGGTTTGCAGAAAAAGTTTAATTATACTCGTAATATGTAGAGGGAGCTCTTGAAGTTATCGACAGAAGCAGGTGGCCTACCCTACTCTATCTCTCTCTGCCTATCCTGGAGGATAAAAAGCATGAAAATGAATCAATGATTGACCAACAAACATAATTACTGTATTCGAATATCTGCTGAGGGTTTTTGAGTTTTTCAGGGTCAAATGGTTATTGTTATAGGTGTAGATCGGCTGAATAAAAGTATTGAAAACAGTATTTATGAGTAAAGATAATTAACTTACATAGAATGCGTGTCTGTCTTGCGACTTGGGTAGTAAGAGAGAGAGAGAGAGAGAGAGAGGGAAGAGGAAACAGAGACATAGAGTAAATTCACAGATAATGTTGTCGTAGATAGCTTAGCATAAAGTCCGGTATGTAATAGTCATATTTTTTTTAAGTACATGAGTACTATCAATATCATTTTCAACTTCGCTCCTTGCTCTGACTTTTTCAAGGTGCAAGAGGTTTCAAATAAAAGAGTTGAATAAAACCAAAAGAATAGGTAGACAAATAAGGGCTTCAGCAGCCTCATAAAACGTGCAACACACAGCTACTTACCGACTTACTCGATCTAAGTGAGTGTATGAATGCGTTCAACAATATAATACACTCATACACAAGCCTAGCAAATAATGCGGGCTTTGAGGCTCTAGTTAATATTCTCTGCTCATATTTCTTTCGCATCTTTGACGTGATAAGCCCGAAAAAGCCATTCATTTCAGTGTAATGCTGAAAAGCTTTTTCACACACGTGAATGGCAGAAACCCGGTTTTAATTATCAAAAGGTTCATTTTTATATACTCGCGTTAATATATTCCTGAAGTTAGTGGAGAAGCAATATTAATTTTAGAGGACTAATATTTAGATATGTTAACGATTAAGCTACCGACGCACAGTGTTTCGACTAGAACAAGCTAGCTAGACAATATTATTTATTGGGGTATATTGCATCGTTTGGCAATTCTTACTTAATATCTTTCATTATATCATAATAAAGACTAGATATTTGTCAAGAATATATTCGTATATTAGTAGAAAATCCGTAATCTGAAAAACAGACACAATGACAAAGTTGCACTTAAGTGCGCAGGCTAAAATGACTTAAATTCACTAGTTATCAGATATGGCTATAGTGTATACAATTTCTAGCCCGGGTACAAGAGAGTACAAGTACTTTCTAGTCCAAAGAATTCAGTAAATTGTCAATAACTGACATTATTCCTTAAACTCTAGATATTTAAATAGGTGCGGTTGAAGTATATCACTTTTCTTATTACAATTAAAAAATATATACCCTTAACTTCCAGATTCATCACTAACACTTTTCAAAAAACTCACTGTCATAAGTGGTTACTTTGATAAGCGTAAAAACGCAATGAATAGGTAAACCTCAACTCTTTCTTCGTATACTACACTCATTATTTTATCAGTAGTTGATATTAGGGCAAAACAATTCTTAGAATTGGGACACATGGGTATCTGGCTAGAGGCTCAGGTAATACATTTCTGGATACTTGAAAATGACTTTTGTCCAGCTAGCTTGTTCTAAGCGGAACACTGTGCGACGCTTCAATAATATAAACATAACTAGCTGACCCGGCGAACTTCGTACCGCCAATTATTTTACACACACGTGTCATCCGATCCCGTTCCCGCTGCACCCTCTTATACAATTATATAGTTATCTAAACAGCAACAGAAATAACCACACTGTCACTTCTGCGACTATGCTGGCCGAATTTGTTGCGTTCTCGAATTGCGATTCACTGTTCCGTTCTTTTGAGTAGTAGCGTGATGAAATAATAGCCTATGTGTTATTCTGATGTATAAGCCATATTACTGTAAAGATTCATGAAAATCCATTCAGTAGTTTTTACGTGAAAGAGTAACCAACATCCATCCATCCATACTCACAAACTTTCGCGTTTATAATATTAGTAGGATATTAGTCTACCTAAGTACTAGTAATTCACCATATCTAGCCCACATCTAACCGAGATTGGCGTAACAAAAATTCACCATACTTACACGGTTGACGTAACAAATATATCAAATAAGGCAGTAATTAAGTTGGGGCAACACTAAGATCGCAGCGACCCTTCTTTTACGAGCTCCTTTATTAATACATAAGGAGTTGGTAGGAAATTGCAAATACTTGGTGGGAGCAAATATCTGCCGGCAGAGGCCTAGACGTCAAAAATCTCCCTTGTTTATGAGCAACGTTGGAATTGGCTGACAGTTTATGACTGGCCCTTAGAACTAGGGTAGCAACCATAGTGTATCTGTCGAATATCGCAACATGAATATTTTTTGTTATGTTATGTCTGTGTTAATTTGTTAGTTGGTTGGAATTGTTTAACACCCTTTTATTAGCTTCACTTGTAACTATGTATGTAAGAAAATCGTGGAATCTTAATTTGACCCACTGCCCGGACTTCGATTAGGATGAAATTTTGCAAACGCTCTTAGTTCGGATGACAATACATGACTAGCTAAGAAACGTCATTACAAATCCAATATGGCAGCCTCCCCAAGATGGCGGACTGGCTCTTTGAAATCCACCCCCATGATATGGGTATCAAATGAATGTTATCTTGTGATTATAGCCTACTGGTAATTTATTTTTACATCCTGTGCAAACTGCACATTTTATTGTAATGTACATTCAACAAAGGAGATACGATAGCACATTTACGTAAAACTTTAGGGTACTTTCAGTTATATGAATATATGTACAGTCAGCGTCATAAATATCTTGACGACGAAGTCTCAAAATGATCTTAAAACTCTCGTATTGAGAGCAAATCAAACTGTTATATTAACTTCTATGGTAATATTGTCTGAACTAAAAAAAGGTGTGTACCAAATATCAGAACAATCGGTCAACTGAAAAGCGGTAAAAGAACTAAATTAAGATCTTTTTGAGCACTTTTTTCGTCAACATCTTTCTGATGTACTGTACCTATACTGAATAAGTATATTTGTATTTATTTGTCGACTGTTCAAAGGGTATAACGTGGTTTTTTTCATAAAATCTCTTTTAAAAGGAAAGCAACGCACTAGTGAGTCCTCTGGTGTTGCGGGTGTCCATAGGCGGTGGTGATCGCTTACCATCACGTGATCCGTCCGCTCGTTTGCCTCTCTCTTCCATAAATAAGGAAAGACTATTTACTTGATCTACAGGGCACAAAAATAAAAATAAAAATAGAGATCTCTCAAATCTGACACTTCCAATTCCAGTTCTACTATTATTGTATAGCTTGAACCATCTTGGACCTAAAATGTGCCTCATACGCACAGTACATGCTTCTTGGAAGTATTTTGAGGACAGCACGGGATACTTCTGCTAATTCACCAAGCATAGATTATCACGAAATAATCCGCGCGCTCCAGGGCCTTCTATAGTTACGCGATTTAGGTATGGTATTCCAAAAATGGTACTTCAAAAATGTCCTCAGCGGTACCACGAATATCAGCTAGTACATTAAATAAAATATGTCATTGCTTAAATTGCAACTAAACAATAAAATTAGTAATATAATTCCTACTATCAAAGTTGAGTTCTACCAAACTGCAATAAACAAACCCTTTAAATGTTGGGGTCAGAGTTCGACAATAATACACAGCAATTAAAATAGATTACATTTGTTTCAATTTGGACAATTGTGTTTGAACTATGCAGAGATTGTAGTGTAAGTAGAGAAGTTTGAATGACGAAGCTGTAAACTATTGAGTTCAAAATACAAAAGGCTCTAAGGCTAAATATATAAAATCTCACAAAATTGCATTTCTGTATTGTATTGTTATTCGAAAAACATCCCTTTCCTTTCATTTTCCCGATGTTTTTCGAACTTTAAAGTTACCATAATAAATGCTATAAAAAATTCATTCAAATTGTATTATTATGTCAGGTGCAAGCTCTTTCGGCATTTTAACTACCATCGACTTTTCATTAATCTCAAGCCTCTCCAGATGGATTGAGAGGTTTCTTGGAACCAAACCCTTTTTTTGGAAAATATTTTATTATAAAAAGTTACTGGGTCTAGTTATCATAATGTCTACTATAGTTTGTGTCGAATAAGTCAATAAACCATTGAGTATTGGTGTTTATTCGTTCGATATAAAACTTCCACTCGCCGCTCACAACACCCTTGGGGCGTGTATGAATCTATTTGAAGCCGGGAGCTGTACAGTCAATATGCATATTTTTATGCAAAAAAACTGCTCTGAGCTATGTGTACAAATACCGTTTGTTGTTTATGAGTTTGTAGTTTTACCTTAGAGATTATAGTGAGTTATTTGTACGGGGTATCTCAATATCGAGCTTGATATAGTGGGTACAAGAGGTGTACTTTTGAGATTAATAGGACCTAGTTTTAGGAGTCTTTAAGGCCTGGTCTCCTACTAAGCCTAGGCGAAGAATTAGTGGTGGTTTTTTCTCGGGGTTCCCTTTCCTCAAAACTAATTTCAGTACTAGAAGAGGGGGTAAGTGGTCCCCAGGCTCCGAAATTCAGACTGGCGCTTGGATGTTAATTATGTTTTTAAATACAGAAATTGATTTGCTCCTATCAACTTGGTATTAATTAATTCAAGTAATTAATTCATAATTTTCACTGTTTAAACTCTGATTTTAATTTTATTATTTGGGACAGTGTAATCAATCTTAATTTATTCTGATGACATTATTTTAATTTTGACTCATATAATTGATTTAAGTTAGGAATTTGATGAATATTTTATTTAATTTAATTGTGTGTTAAGTTTGATTTTAATTGTTATTTTATATTTAATTTAATTTAGCTAGCGACATACCTATGATCAAATGCACACTGTTACTAACATAGCTTTTAAGTGTATTGTATTACTAACAGTTACCTATATGGACATTGTTCCGAAATAAAGTTTCATTATTATTATTATTATTATTAAGATCATTTTGAGACTTTGTAGTCAATAATGTTCTGACGCTGACTATGAAGACTTATTTTGATAACGTAGGAAGTAAAATAATATCAGGAGGGCCAGACCGTAAGGGATGGCCCTGGGTCAACCGAACCGAAACCCTGATATGTCGAAGACAACCTCATCTCCGGCCTAGAACTACGACCCACAGTCGGCGTGCGGTTTTAGTCGGTTCGAGTCCGACATAACCTCCCCTTCCGGCTCCGACAAGGGAGGTATACTCGAATTAACGGCACTTTTGCTCTGAAATTGTGTTTTCCCAGTGTGCCTGAATTATACCACTGGCACATAACGCAATAAGAAACGAAATTATAAATAAACTTAATCCGAATTCATGGTGAAAAAAAACTGATTTTATTGGAATAAAACGAAATTTATTATGTGTATATCGCGTGAGAAACACCTAATAAATTGCTAAATAAACCGGTAACATTATTTCCAACATAATATTATTTGTTCTTTATTGGATTTTATATATTTGGTTCAAAGTAAATCGTAAGTAGGAAGTGTTCGACCATTGACTGTTCTGTTGAATTGTTCTTTTACTGTCGCATAGAGAACAGCCGCCCTTAGCCGCCTTCTACTACACCCAAAGAAAGAGACGGGGTAGCCCTATCCTGGCCCCCCGAGGTAGCCCCCCAGGAACCAATACGGCATGTCTGGAAACTTAATATTTATATTGGTTTGTGTGTTTATTGATAAATTAAGTATTTAGTAAACATTTCTTCTGGTTTCGAGTTACCCCCTTTGGGTTTGTGAATCATAGTGCTCCCATTTTGCCTCCGGAATGGGAAGCCCACATCTCCCCTCTCGGTCCAACCTTACTACCAAGCATTTCCACCAGTAGGGAGGTTACACCCAATCAGGTGTAACCTATCAACCAGTAGGAAGGTTACACCCAACCAGGTGTATCTAACCAGTAGGAAGTAGGAACCTACAGTTATGATTTCAGACGCATGCAGCAGATGCCCTCCGACGCCTGAGTTGAATGCGCGTGCGGGCGGCGCGGGTCGCGAGTCTCGCTCGCTCACGCCGCCTCTCCCGTTCCGTCGTCTCCTTCACGACCATTACCTGCTCGCTGAAGGAGACGCCGGCCGTCCACGCGTTCGCACAGCGGACCATTGCTGTGAGCAGGGAGGCGAGGGTGAGAACTCTCACTCCCAGGGCCGCCACTAGCTCCCGCCTCGGTCCGGCCCATGCCGGACACTCGGTGAGTGTGTGCAGCTCTGTGTCCTCGCTCGCTTCGCAATGATGGCACTCGGACGTTGGCTCCTTTTCGATCCGACGCAGATACCGCCCAAAGCACCCGTGCCCGGTGATAATCTGCATCAGTCGATACGAGAGGCTTACCGCCTCTATGACGGCATGCCCTGCGCGTGGTTGCTCAAGTCGTCGCTCCCACTCCGCCACCATGATCCTGTGGAGCCGGGACAGTTATCCATTACTTGTTAAACTCTAATACGGATAAAGGGGACTATTGAGAAGCCGCAATGAATTATTGTATCTGCTGCGTGCGATTGCAGTTGTCGTAAGTTACCTTCAGAATGGTACCTTAACTCAAAGTAACTCAGACGCAAAGACATAATAGAATCTACATATCACTTCTTTATAAAAACATTGATGGCAGAGTTTACCAACATTTGTTACCTTCCCGTAGATTTGTGAGGTATCGTAAATTTGAATAAACTACAGACCCTTCACGGTCCGTATTTACATTTAATACCCGTAGGTTTTATGGCTTTTCCCAAATACCACCAGATGAATGTAATGGGGCACACGAAATGGTAAATGACCTTACTCTTATTGTAACGAATGTCAACGCGTCTCACGCACGTGTGCGCGGTTTGTAGATAACTATATTGTCACGTCATAATGAAATTTTATGTTTTTGTTGTGTTTTAAGAATCAATCCCCACTGAAAGAACAATGGCCGATGACGACCAGACGTTTGTACAGTCAGCGTCATAAATATCTTGACGACGAAGTCTTAAAATGATCTTAAAACTCTCTGTTAAAAGCAAATCAAACTGTTTTACTGATTGAAAAAACGAAATTAAGATCATTTTGAGTACTTTGTTCGTCAACATCTTTCTAATGCTGACTGTACTAGAAATTATTATGAAAAGGCTCGCGCGGCCTCGCTATGTCTCGAGGCGCCGCGCTGCACCTTGCCTCCTACGCCTTCAAAAGACTTTGATATTTTTCTCCTGTTTATAAAATTCAAAATGGTGTGTGATATTTTGTCTCAAAAAGCCACTGCCAGATTTATTTCAGCGGGGATTGATCCTAAGTCTAAAATACATTATTTTATTATCATTGATAAATACAACCTTCATGCCCCCGGGTATGCAGCGCTTCACTGACTGACTGACCTCTGGGGTCCAAGCCTGTTAATCAATCATTTCACATCACTTCACTACAACATAGTCTATAGTACTAGCACTTTCCGCGTCCTTGAGTATGCTTATCTTCAAAACTACGCAACAAATTTTGATGTAGTTTCTTATAATAGATAGAGTAATTCAAGAAGAAGGTTTATATGTATAATACAATGCTTAATATAGTCGAGGGTGCAGCGGGAATTGGCGGTATGAAGTTCGCCAGGTCCGCTAATTCTAAATAATAGTAACACGAGAATTGACGTTAAGGTTAATGACCGAAAGAGTGACGTACTCTTGTAAAACTTACTCCTTGTTACTTAAGTGCTGAAATTAAAAAGACTCGTGACGTCGCGTCGTGTTCACGTCGTCGTGTCGCACGACACACCGTTCCGCTGCAGTGCAGTTCCACTTAATGTGCTCTTACCTTAACCTATTTACGCTTGAATAAAAGACTAGGTGACTAAGTATGTACATAGTAGGTTTTTTGTTTAAAATTGTGTAAGAATGACGTATCATGGTCTATGCCTACCGCGGAGGAAATAGCTAAGAACATTCATCAACATCTTCATAACAATTTCCCAGTATAGTTTAAGTTTGCAATCTAATGGCCGGGGTTTGTTTATTACTTTTGACTAGCTTTTGAGACTTGGATGTTGGTTATCGCTACCAAACATAGCTTATGTCATATTCCAAGGTACTCTTATTGACAATAAAATATCATTTAAAAAAAAAGGACTGACTGACTGACTACCCGATGTTGATTTACCGATGAGGCACTGCGCAGACTTCGGGTCAGTGGGAGACGAAGTTGACATACGAGTATCCATACTAAAATTATCTTCTATCTCTCTGTCAGTCTGTATGCTACGCTTTCACGGCTAATCCACTGAACCGATTTTGATGAAATCTACCTGCCTATGTCCTTTCTCTTGGTCTACCATGAGAAAGGACATAGGCTATGTTGGGTCGCGATAACCGACATCCACGCGGGCGGAGCCGCGGGCAGAAGCTAGTATTTCATATTGGTATTTTCCCAAAGTAAACTACCAATATCTTAATATTAACGATAGGTACAAATAATTGCTATAAAAAGCATAATTTGCCCTTCCACGTAGACATCATTCAACTCTCCCTGAAAGTTCATCGAGGGCTATTACCATCAACTTGGAGTATCTCATTTTATTTTTCTAGGGACGAACGACTCCGTGCACTTAATGTACTTTGAGAGGAGCAAGTTAGTTAAAGAAATGCAAAGAGATCACTTCAACTTAACTTTTTGTACAACTTTTTTCATGTCGCGGAATATGCTTCGTTGGCATAATAAAATTATTATTTTACTTGAATGAAATTTTTATAGCATCTATTATGCTAACTTTTAAATTCGAAATACATGGACCAAATGAAGCGCTCAAATGGGACTTGAACCCACGACCTTTCCCTTACAGGGGGAATGCTCCTGCAACTGAACTATTGAGCCACACCTGAATCACTTAAAATTTCCCTTCTATTTATATCTATCTTTATGTTATTCTACTCTCAGTTATTTTGAGATTTTTTCGATACTTTAAATACTAATTATGGTACTCTTATGGGACATTTTTATAAGACTGAGATGGCAGACAAGCAACAGGCAACAGGCAGTAAAACAGTTTCCACGTTCCCAGCCTCTGTGGCGTGGCGGTATTGAACGCGGCCGCTACCCAAGAGGCGCGGGTTCGATCCCCGTGTTCCGTGTAGTTATGAGGTATGGTGTCAGCGCACTCATTACTAAGTGATAAAAGGTTTTGTATTATCGGCAGTGTGGCTAACAGGAAACAACACTAGTTGAAAAATATCCTGTTTGTCACAAACTGGTGTAACAAACTGGTGTGACTACGAGTCAGGCCTGTACTAAAATATAAAAAATACCGTACCAATAGTATGGTACGGTGGGATTATAAAAATATTTTGTACCAACAGTACGATATATTTTTATAATCCCGCGTACGCTTCGACTGCAGATTGTAAGGCAACAATAGATCGGTACCCGCCGGCAGTGTTCCCAAATTACGTCATCCAATCAATCTTTAGCTACAAGTGGATTATTCATAACTTTTCAGAGCGGATCTCACATCAAAAAAATTATCCACTCACAAAGATTTTTCGCTAAAAGAATGGTGGGAGTGAAAAGGTGTGTACTTATCTTTGTGGCTATGTGTACCTACTGAGTCACGATAAATTTTGATTAAAAAAAAGTTAAATTAAGAAAAGTGCCTTTTTTTTGTGCGGAAATCCCCTCGGATACCCCCCCTGCCGGAGCCGGAAGGGGAGGTTACTGACCTGACCCAGGGCCATCCCTTACGGTCTGGCCCTCCTCAGGAGGGGGGACAACGGTGTCCCCAACTCGCCCCCGGAATGGGGAGGCGCGCTTCTCAGCGCGCCGCCGCCGTGGGATTAAGAAAAGTACCACTACTAGTTACTACTGTACTAAGTAAATGTTTGTAAATAGACAAAAAAAATGCCGGAGTCTACTGGTGTGGGCCGCGTTTCGAACCGGATATGTTGACGTTTTGTAAGTTCCAATTTAATGGTCTATGCAGAATAAACGAATTTTGAATTTTGTCAGTGAGGATGAGGAATGGACTGATGATCGACCCTTGTGTGGGTGATTTCACTCATTCCCCTTATACCATAACGGCTGCCAAAGATGTTTGTATGACAACCGGGACCGACAACGGCTTAACATGACCGTCGATCAATGCTAATAGACACTGCATACAAATATTTGCACAGAGTGATAATCGAATCCATAGCGTAGCAGTCGATTGCACTATCACAGAGGCTGTTTGAAATAGGGGTAAGGTTTATGTTTACCCGACTACGGCGAAGCCAAAAGTAGGGTTATGATTTTGACAGGCTATGTATGTATATATGTATGTTTGTATGTATGTTCATTTGTCCCCTCATAGCTCCTCAACTACTTATTAGAAATGGACAAATGAGGTATCGTTACAAGCGGCTTGATAGTCCGATGGTTATAGGCTATATGACGTGCCACTCAATCTTGTGTGGCGCCCTCTAGCGCTGATAAGGTACTGTGTTAAAAAATAAATTTGAGATAAATATGCCGTGTTTGGTATTAAATGAAAGTGCTTAATGAGCACATTTCAAATTTATATTAATATATACAAAATAATGTTATGTATGTAAATGTAAATAATGTTATGTAACTAATTGTAAAATTATTAATTAAATAAATATAAAATATTAGGATATATACAAAATTAAATATTAGCTTTACCTAGCCCCAAAATAATTTAAATAAAAAATAAAGTTTAAAACTATAACCCGACTACCGAAAAATCACGCTCTAAAGAGTGACAAACAATATCAAGGCTAGCCGTGGTCGTATGCCACTTACTCACGGAGGACAGAATATGATTACTCTAACAAAACGATATATTCTAGGGAAAAGTGGCTTACGACCACGGCTAGCCTTGATATTTTCTTGTTTGTTACTTTTTAGAGCGTGATTTTTCGGTAGTCGGGTTATAGTTTTAAACTTTATTTTTTTAACTCTCACGGGAACGGCTATCGTTGAACCAAAGTTCTCAACCCTAGAAAGGAAAGCCTGCGCCGGAGTCCCTTTCGGCAATCACCATGTGGATTGAGTCTCAAAATTCTAGATGACCTTTATACATATAAGTATAGTTTATTTATTTATTCATTGGTCCACCAACGGTTGTTTACATGTTATAAACAAATATTATAAAGGTAACATTCCATTATGTAACAACCACTTATAGGTAGACACAACACTCAAAAACAACATTTAAAAAAAAAGAGCTAATATCATAGCAACATATGATTGTCCTAATAAGAACCTCAGCGAGAACCTCTTTTATACAAAAAAAAACAAATATATAACAAAGATATAGTTAACAAAGAAACTTAGAAACTAAGTCACTTTTGGCAGCATGTCCTAAATTATATATTATATAGTAAGGAACACTCGTAATACAACACTGTACCAACCCATCTGGGTCAGGCGTAGGCTAAAACCTCTTTGACACAACCCTGCAAGTAGATTTCTAGTTAAGGTAATTATTTTCCTAATCAAGTTACCTTATCTCTGATAGAAAATATGATTCTAGCTTGTTTATTCATCTCAAAGAAAAAATATCCTTGCTTTTACTTCGCATAACAACACGATATTCACTCTCTGACATAACAAAGGAAAAACTAATAACGGATTTTTTTAATTTTTTATTTTCTGGTTCATTTCCTCGTGAATGATTAGATTCCTTCTGGTCTTAAGTTAGACCGACCTAGTTGCTGCTCCATATTTTATAATTATAATTTCTAACTTTTGTTCAACTTTTTGCCGAGAATTTTAGCTTTAACTTAGTGATAACTAAGAAGAAGATAGAAGTGATAACAGGACACTGTCGAATACATAGGGAAAAAGAAGAATCTTCTCGGGCGTGACTCGAACCCGCAGTCTTTACAGGGGGAATGCCTTGACCAATCCGGCTACCGAGACACGCCCGATGTGATTCAAATTTCCCATCTTATACGTCTTTAAGGCGACGGTGGAGTCAATCTACCGATTTTCTTACGATCTGTTTGGGCGGAGTTATCAAAAATCAATGTTTAAAAATGATTGTAACATCATTCATTGATTCCGACAGTTCGTAAGAAAAGACTGCAGGTTCGAGTCCCACCCTAGAAGATTCTTCTTTTTCCCTATGTATTCGATTTGTATAGTTAGCATACTTAATGCTGTAAAAAATCATTCAAAGGACACTGTCACAGGCACCTGACACTCATAGGCGTGAAAACCGACCCCATAAAAAATGTCCCATGTACTCAAGAGTAAGATATGGGGACGGACACATTAGAAACACCAGACCTCGAGGATTTAAACAGATCGTAAGATTTTGCAAAGATACAGGTAGGTTAACGGAACGCCGTGATTGCCGGACACCCCATGGCCTCCCCAGGGGAGGAATAGGGGATTTGGGTGAAATGGCCATAAAGAGGGCAGATCACCTGTCTGGTCAACGGCGTCTCCCGTTGGAAGTAAGTAAGTAAGTAAGTGATAACTAATTATATGATCATATATATACGTGGTTTAAATCATAGCGTACCAAATAATTTTCCACCTTCTACAGGAACTTTGGAACTCACTAAAATACAAGGTCGCTATCTTCATTTTCTTTAAAACTAAAACAAAGTAATTCAGTTACAAAAGAGACATTGCATCAATGCATTTGAATTGGCTCCAATTCAACATCCAATGTATGGCGAATAAGACCAACAGTATCAAAGTAGGGCAAGTGAGAATGAAGTATTTGATTGTGTCCATCTTTTCATCTATTGTTATTACTTTTTACCCTACTGCGGTGAAGCCAAATAGGGAAGCTAGGATAGACATATATGAGTATTGAACTGTATGTATGTCCTCTTCTTCTTCGGGTGCCATCTTCTTAATGAAGGTCGGCGACCATCAGGGCAATTTGGATCTTTGACACAGCAGCCCTGAAGAGAGAACGGGTGCTCTTATTGTATCACTGGTGCAAGTTCGTCAGCCATAATATTCTTCGTCTGCCAACACTGCGCACTGTTATACAGGGATTTACCTGGAATTCCCCTTGCTCCCACTTTGCCTACCCGCGTCGTCCGATACGTAAAACTGAATTTAACTACTGCATACCACTTTTGCACGAATCGTTAATATCGTGACGGATTGTTTCCAAAGCTATCAAAACTCGGATATGGTAACGTTAAAGAAATGCACTGCAGTTTATGGCACACTGAAATTTTACACCTAAATCTTCACTTTTTTGGGTGGTCTCTAGCTATTAACTTCGCTGTCGAAATAGAGGTAGCTGAAATTACATAGTGTTTCTGACATCAGACAACCCTAGACAAGTGGCAATTGGTTAGTTCGCCTATCGTAGAATATAATGACGAGTGTATGGGTTTGACGACTATCCGTCAAATCTTATACATTCATCATTTTATTCCTCGATTTGCTCCAGCGAATTGCCGCTTGTCTAGAAGAGCTGTTGGTATTTATTTCTGTGTTGCTCTAGAGATAGGCTCTTTCGAAACTCTCTCTCTCTCTCATTGAGTTAAATGTGCGAATCCAATAGATTAAGATCAGAAACAAAAAAAAATTGCTCTTAAAATTGCCCTAAAATGTGAAAAATATGCAGATATCACAGGAAGAGAAGGAAAACTCGAAATAATACCCGCCAGGCCATCGTGGAAATAGTAGGCGAAAGCCTCCTAACATATTTTTTCTTTTTAAAGAATATTAGAACCGAAGTTACTAATATTCCCTCTAACCCCTCAAGCCAAGCTAAATTGCTTATGTTAGGATTGGGTTCACGTCGGTAGTGTAATGGCCAGGATTCTAACCCTGGACCTGTCGATCGTAAGGCCGACTCCTAAATCACTAAGCTATCGATGCTTTTAATTATGATTTGACTGATTGGGAAATGCCTATGTCGAGCAGTGGACTGCTATAGGCAAATCGATTGAAATTCAACCTACTAACGGGGACAGCAGTGACTGGGCGAATGATCTGTCCGTCATCCAAAAGATCCGACCTCAAGCGGTTAGAGAGGACATGAGCTATACGTTGCTTGTACTAACCGTTTTTGGCAATATTCCTGAGCCTAAAATCAGACTCGTTAGCCAAACATCCCTGTTCAACTACCGAATCAACTACCTAGCGATGAATTCCAGTGAGTATCTACACAGTCGAAAATAGCACATACGATTTGTTTCTATTGAGCAGAGAACAGCATGGCCCCGTCTGCGTATTAAGCAAATGAAGTACACTGCAGTGAAGTTAATAAAAGCAAATATGCCAGCTTTAGCAGTCTGAATTGTAAACTGATCAGTTATCAATATAATGAGATTAATCAGTGGATTATATGTTCAATTCCTCGAATACACGTTAAAATATTTTGTATACACCCCTGTTCACTGTTGAATGGAGAAAAACCCTATATCTTATTTGCATTTATACGACACCAACGAGAAGAGATAGGGTGGCCCTATTCTGCCCCGGAACACGAATATCTATACTAATACTTATACATGCTTCCGTACTATAATATTATAAATGCGAACGTAACTCTGTCTGTCTGTATGTTACGCTTTCACACCTAAACCACTGAACCAATTTTGATGAAATTTGGTATAGGGGTAAATTAGACCTTGAAAAAAGATATGGGATAGGTTATGTTTGGTCACGATAACCGACATCCACGCGGGCGGAGCCGCGGGTAAAAGCTAGTAGCGAATAAAGTAAAATATGTTGCCAAATAATAACTGATCAATGAGGCCACATCAGAATGACTGGCAGAAACACTATATCCATCTACTGTATTAGTGTATGAATTATTTATCATCTCGAACAATAACGATCCCAAACTTGCAATACAAAAGCAAAAACGTAGTCTTGAACATGCAAAAAAGTTCAGAATTTTCTCTTTGACCGATTCTACGCAAATCATATTGGCAAAGTTTTGAATGTATTGGAGCGAACTTGTGATGGAATTCATAAAGAAAAATCTGGAGGATATTATATTAAACATTTTGTGAGTATTTTGCGCCCGTTAATATGAATCCTTTTTGGATAACTTATGACAAAACTACTACAACTATATAGTTGCGACACGTTATGATGGCCGTTTTGACACGACTGGTTTTGCTCGTTTTCTCATTTTTAGTGTGTGAAGTTTATTTTCTTCTGTGCCAGTCTCTCCATAATTTTCTTTAATTATTCGTCTAACAGTTCATTTTATAATATCGAGCGCACCAAAAAAGAGAAAAATCGAAATCAGTCGTGTTAAAACGACCATCATAACGTGCCGCAACTATAGATCCATACTAATATTATAAATGCCAAAGTAACTCTGTCTGTCTGTGTGTTACGCTTTCACGACTAAACTACTGAACCGATTTTGATGAAATTTGGTGTAGGGGTAGATTAGACCATGAGAAAGGACACAGGCTATGTTTGGTCGCGATAACCGACATCCACGCGGGTGGAGCCGCGGGCAAAAGCTAGCCCATACTAATATTATAAATGCGAAAGTAACTCTGTCTGTCTGTCTGTCTGTATGTTACGCTTTCACGCCTAAACCACTGACCCGATTTTGATGAAATTTGGTACAGGGGTAGATTAGACCTTGAGAAAGGACATAGGCTATGTTTTGTCGCTATAACCGACATCCACGCGGGCAGAGCCGCGGGCAAAAGCTAGTATTATATATATATCCGCACCGCACCCGCACTATTGTACCCGCAAACGACGAGCATATTATAAAAACAATTAGGAAAGAAAATTTTGAAAAAAAAAACGTGTCCCAAGTTCGTAGCAAGTGTAATCGGATTGAGGTAATCCCCAATTGCAATGAGGCATGGCGTTAATTATGTATATATGTTACCATCAATGGGTATAATCCGGTATTATACACATTGCCGGTAATATATTATATCTATCATCGTAATGAGTTAGGATGAAACTAGACCACCTATATGAAAAAAAAAACAGTGGCAATGTTGATAGATGTTTACAGAAGTGTCAGTAACCATAACAGTGTTCGATTTCAATTGTTTTTCCACCACAAAAAACCCAACACATCTAGAGATCCGGTTCTCAGTATTCCATGGATTCACCGTGCGGTCGCCGGGTCCATGGCGTGGTACAGAGAGGGACACTGTGACGGCGCCTGGGACTTGCGACCGTAGATCTAGGTCGCTAGGTAGTTGATGTAGATTTAGGGTATACCTCCACCGCCAGTCGTGTTCCCCCCTCTACCTATCCAAATTTGGTAAGATCCTATCAACGCCGTTTTAGATATTCGTTTGAGTAAAGAGCTTACTGAAGCTCTTGGCAATCCGAGGTCTTTAAATAAGTTATACAGGGATTTAGCTGGAATTCCCCTTGCTCCTACTTCTACGGCGTAGAGTTTAACCACATAGCCATTTTTGGTTTACTCGTTGGTCAAGTCACTTCAAAAACGTGATAAAGCCGACAAAAATCACCCAAAACTCCCACAAAACGTTCTGAAAATGTGAATGTTCCAAATTTATCTAGTTTAATATACGGGTATATCATTAAAATTGTTTCAATAGCGACCAACTGCAAAATGTGGAGACAGTATAATTAATTTTCAACGAAATGAGTATGCGTATGTGTCTCTTTTATTTTGTACACGGACGTGGGTTTTATAGATTGTTTTGTTTATTGAACCTTTGTAGTAATTATCATCGCTCGTTTCCCATAAAGAGGTTTCCATTATTGAACGAGTTTATTTATTGCGTGAGATGATTATTCATTTTGTTTGGACTACTCTTTTAAAAATTTCGCATCTATTTTTTATTTTATTTTACCATTTTTGTTAGACAGATTTTGATCCTTATGATTGTCACTATCGATTGAAAATACAGAAACTGATTTTTTCAGGTTTAAGTCGGTTCAATTACCCGGTGTGTCAAGCGTGTTTATGAAAATCTTTGAGTGTAGTTTTGTTTCTTTTCAAAAAAGGAATGTTTCCTTTCAGTGAACCCAAATTCTTCATCTCCATTATTTCGAGTAATTCCCGTCCAAGGGCCATGAATATCTTCCACCCTATAAAAGGTGTAGTCCACTATAAGCACCAAGCTGAATAGCACATGAGCGAATCCTGTATAGTCGCGCTTCGTTCCTACTACGGTAGGTAGAGACCCCATGTTTCTACATGCTACGATCCTGATATACCTTTTTCGCTTCTTCTACTTTCCTAAACCCTACCTTCTTTTATACCCCTGACATGGCCTTCCTCTAAAATTCCCTCGATCTGTACGTATACCAACGTCATTTGTGAGTACATAATATTGATGTTTTTTAGTTCTTTTTTTTTATCTGGGACACGTCAATTTGACTTCACCTCGCTTGATGTTAAGCTAAAGGCAAAGTCTCGGAGAGAGGGTCACCATCGCAAACATGTACCATGTTAACAGTGGTGGCACTCAGGTTGACGGCCTCATTATATGCCTTTTCACGCCCAAGTGAAAGTTCAGATCCCACTTGCCATACGAACATCTATGGGAGTAGTAATGGGTTGTTGGCAACTGGTTTAATTACTACTTCGAGATCGCCAATGGATTGTGGAGATCATATAATAGTCGCTTTACGGAAAATATCTAATTACAGTCGCATCGC
Source organism: Eilema sororculum (assembly GCA_914829495.1). Lineage (NCBI taxonomy): Eukaryota > Metazoa > Arthropoda > Insecta > Lepidoptera > Erebidae > Eilema > Eilema sororculum. Next base: position 3,330,903 of record OU618545.1, on the reverse strand, counting down.
AATTAAACCATAACTCTTCAGAAAACTGAAGCAAGTCTCTGCAAAATCACTAGCCGGCGACCGTACTAAAATATTTATTTTCCCAAAAGATTAATAGACTTGACGATAAATTGCATTGTTATAAATCTAAACATTGTAGCCTTCACATTTAAATGTAACGTCCGTCGTGACACGAAGAAGTATTTATGTGACTGCTTATTCAGTGCTAAAGCCGAGCAGATAACACATTACTTAGTATTAAGTCGGGGTTGTCTGTTGAAATAACATTCTGACCACAGATTTATAGTAGGCTAGATACCGCACAACCATCCGTGCCAACGAATTGGTGCACTATGCAAGTTTCCACGCCTTTCCGCATTATTAAATTAGTCTAACATTAACGGTTAATGGCTATTAGTCAACTAAAAAAAATCTATTTTGCGACTGATACCATATCCTTCGTGGTTATTTTTTTTATAAGCAAGTAAGTAGTTTGTTGCTGCTCAATCAGTATTTTTGATGTGAATTTGAATAATTTTGTCGTGCATTAGCAGCATTAGCAGTGCATTAATAAAACTGCTTTGCATTAAGATAAACAGCCGTACGTTACGAAAATAAAATTGTAGTGTGTTTTCTAATAGTTTTGAGCTAAGTATTCTGCTGTGCAATCAGTAATTTTGATGGAAATTTGGATTATTATTTAAAAAAAGTATTTTATTTGATTTGCGTTTAAATACCACCCTATTTAAAGTATGTTTAAGAAATTTTATAAAACGAAATGCAAATCAAAATCCGTTGTACAGTCAACTACAAAAGTAGCTTAACAAATTGTAATTTATTGAACACTGAGGCCCCAAAACCTTACATAAAATTGTGAAAGAAAACATTGAATATGTAAATTAAGTTAGTCTTCTGGGAATCATAACACTACGTTTACTATAGACAGATGCATTCCATTATAAAAAGATTTGTAAAATATTTTAGTGTTAATCAACTTATGGCGTTTTTTATTTATTTATTTATTTATTGGAAACTTAACAGCTATTTTACATAATCGTGGGTAAACTTAAGCATAACGTAGGATTCTAAGCCAATAATAAAGTTTCACGACAAGTAAAGAGTTGCATGCATAACTTAACAACTAGGTACACAATATTTAATTTATGCAAACAGTAGTGTTCCATCTATATTATTCAATTAATATTAGCTATATTATTAATAAATTCACGTTGACTGTACTTTTGACGTTAATCACGGAAAATATATTTGTGTTTAGAATCGTTCATTTAGATCTCTTCTTTATTCCAGTCACTTCCGAAGCTTTCAGCTTGGAGTCTGAGGTCCGCTCTACCAGACTAATTTGGTTAAACTTCGATATTTTCTGTGAAGCGATTGCCATCTGACCTCCACAACCCAAAGGCGATATCACATTGCAGCTAGACCAGTTGTTGGACTTTTGAGTACTCCAATTACCCGGGCTCCTACTACTACCATAGATGTTTTTATGGTAACCAGGATCGACGGCTTAACATACTCTCTGAGGCACGATCAGATTAATACAAATACCTAATATTCATGCATACAAATATTTGCATTGAGCGGGGATCGAACAACATTGTAGCGGCCCCTTTCACGGAGGCTGTCAAAAAAAATCAAAGAGAATCGTTCATTTAGACAACCAATCCAATTAGAGAGATGATTTTGATATTTTATAATAATAGCAATTGGCGTTTTGACTTCGCGCATCGTCTCAGACCATATTAAGTCGGACGCCTTGAGTTCCACTGGTTCCACAACCACTGAATGCCTATAGGTGTGCTTAGAGCGGCCATATATCTGTTCCCTGATAGGGTTCACTCGTAAGCTGTATTAAAATGGTTGGGAACTCTTACGAGTCTATGAATGTGATCGATCCAACACATGGTTTATCCAGTGTTGGATCGATAGACCTAGAGTAGAGGTCTGTAATAGAATTTAACCCAACTCATGCGTATAATGCTTCCATTCTAAGCTAATGCTTTACATTATTAAACAAACTATGCATCTTTAAAGTGAATACATTATTACGAACAAAGGTTGAGGTAACTAAGAACTGAAAGTAATATGTTCATCGTGTTGTTATAATACTTTTTAGTTTTAAAGCAAGGTACCATCAGCGATAAATTATTTCTATAGGTACGTTTTAGTTTTTAACCCCCGACGCAAAAACGACGGGGTGTTATAAGTTTGACGTGTCTGTGTGTGTGTGTGTGTGTGTGTGTGTGTGTGTGTGTGTGTGTCTGTCTGTGGCATCTTAGCACCCAAACGGATGAACCGATTTGGATTTAGTTTTTTTTGTTTGAAAGGTATATTAGTCGGGAGTGTTCTTAGCTATTGGTGGGACGTGTAAATAGTCCGACCACTGGTGTGTTTGCACACAGAGCGTATAAGTACCTATGACCTGCAGTTAGGTTGTAATGAAAAGAAAATACACATGTGACCGCTTCTATGAATGAAAACGCAAGAGAACCGGCACTGACCTGAGTTCCACCTCGTGAGGATTCAGCTGCAGACAGGCGTGGTTCCTAGCACGTGCTGGTGGGTAGGTAGTTATCGACCGGCCGGTGATTTTCTTGAGTTAGTCGTTTTCTTCCGATACACTTCACTTATACTGACTTGAGAATGTGGCCAAAGGAACTTATAGAATTACACAGAAAAAGAAACGAGGAGTTGAATTACTCGACTTCCGTTAGGTGCGGCGGCGAGTCATAGACTGATAAAAAATGCGAGCGGGTAGATCGTCAGCCGTGAAGCTTGAGAGTCTCGCTCGTAGGAACTTCATTCTCAGAATATAGTTCGAAAAATCCGTGCACAGCGCCATCTATTGGCCTTCTTCAACACTAAGTGGTCAACAAATGAGCGCCAATACTCAAACATTATTCCTTCACAGAAGCGGTTCTTTTAAATTACAAAAATTGAAATACAATTAAATTATGTGGGAAATAATTAAGAAAGTACATAAGCGCTCCACCATGCACCCGGCTTTGGAACGTCGCAAGACGTTACGAAACAAACAAGCGAACACTGGCTGATTAGAGCCCATAGTGAATTTGTATAACATAATAATACACATAGCTAAAATAACAACTTAGACTAACAATATTCTATCTAAAGTATGTTTAAAGTTTGAGTTGATAATTAAAGTTTAAGATTATATTTAGCGTTGTAAGTTATTGCGTTGGGGTAGGATACAATTTGGTTACAGCGCGTTTGTAAGTACCAGTACGCGTTTTATATATTATGATAGACATGAGGAGTCCAGGTCCAGTATAACAATTGACAACGTGAAAATGCTGAATTATTAGATCAACAACGTGATCGCGTTTAGGGAGAAGGACAGGATGTAATCCTGATACAGAATGAGGTTCGATCTTAAATTTAAATCGTGCGAATTTTAAAACGTATGTAATGATGCGTAGTAGTTTCTGCCAAGAAGAAACACGTTGTGCTAATGTACATAACAATGGCGACTCTGTGTGTTTTGTTGTCACACTTAACACATTTGCCTTATGCTCAGGTAAGTCAGAACAGTTGGCGGGAGAGAATGACTTAATAGGCCATTCATCAGGGGGGCCGCGGATCCATGCTGGACCGTTCCACCACAAATCATGAGTCAAAAGTTGCGAGGGGAGCATGCCGCGTGATAGACAATCACTCGGGTTAATGGCTCCGGCGACGTGATAACAATGTTTAGCGTTCAAGTTTTCTTGACACTGAGCGACCCGGTTGCTAACAAAAATCGACCACCGATACCACATCGGAACGAGTGAACCCATGATAAGGCAATCGTGGAATCAGAAAAGGCGTAAATGTCAGTAATGGGAATGCGTAATGCATAAGAATCACGTACAGTTCTTATTAACTTTGACATAAGCAAAATAGCACATAACTCTAATCGAGCAAGCGTAGTAATCCTTGTCGGAGTGACCTTTGATTTCGCACACAAAATGCGAGTTTGAATGCTAGATGGGTAGGTACAATGTGCATAAATAACACATCCCATGCCATTCAGGCTGGCATCACAAAATGCGACAAGACGTAATTCACAATCAACTTCGACACCTATGTCGCGGAATTTTTAATGTGTCAAGCAATTTTAATTCTTGAACGAGAGCGGCAAAGCGTGAGCGTATATGCTCTGGAGCAGGGTCATCCCAATCACTCTTACTAAGCCAAAGTTCCTTAATTAACAACTTGGCGTAGAGTATCACAGGTGCCACCAACCCGAGCACGTCAAATAGTCGCGCAACTATAGAGAGTATATTTCTCTTAGTGCACTTCTCATCTACCAAGGTGGATTTACGATGGTCAACAGGTACGCCAATACGTAAATAATGTTGTTTTATGTCAGCGTTCATTGCGATAGGAAATAGCCTAAAATTTAATAATAATAAAAACAGGTCTGCCTGTAAATTGGGACCAATATGTAAAATATCATTGAGCGAAAGACCAGTGTGGGTTTTAGCGCTCGCGTCTAACACAATACGTGGCATCGGTTTGTCATGTCGAACTACTGCGTGATGTGGTATGTAATAACCATCCATAGACAAATTAGAGTCATCAACGAGACTAAGATAACCGTTATCTAAATAATCCTGAATAACCTTATTGTAATTTTCACGTACGGTTGGTGATTGACGAAGTTTACGCTCGAGCGACAAAAACCGGCGGTGAGCGACGCCGCGCGAGTTCCCTAGTTCAGAGGGATCCTTGCAGAACGGCAGCGCAACAGTATAACGACCTACGTCATCGCGAGTCACAGTAGATGTGAAAATATTCTCGCACTCGGTTTCTTCTGGAGACAATAGGCGCTTCATAGGAACTTCCTCAAGTTCCCAAAATTTTTGCACTAAATCATTGAGTGCTAGCGCAGAAAAGGATGCGGTTGTAGGCACAACATCTTTATGTGGGTAATCACCCATAAGTACATACCCAAACGCGGTTGATAGTACACAAGGAGCACTGGGACCACACTCGACTCTATTTCCTAAGTAGATATACGGGAAGAGCTGTGCACCTAATACTATATCAATGTTTCCTGGAATGTTCCAGCTTAAGTCAGCAAGCGGTAAATCGCGAAGATTTAACTCGCGATCACACTTAATTAATTGCGAGGGCAATTGATCCGTAAGGCTATTCATAACTAACGCATGTATAGTATACTTATGATCTGCATAAATACGAGATTCAATGTCCAAATACACATAGCCTATTATCGGGTGCGAAGTGGAACCAACACCTTTGACAACAGAATTACTCATTGGTATTATTGGTAAATTCAATAAACGACAACAGGACAATGTGATTAAGTTATTCTGTGAGCCATTATCAATTAGACATCTGACTACAGATTTATTTCCAGTGCTACCTTTAGGGCGAGCATACACCTGAGCGGTTGCCAAGAGAATATCACCCTTATGGCTAGAGGCATACGAATGCACAGTGCTTGAAGCGAGCGGTGACTCAGGAGTGGGACTAACATGGTCGCACTGGGGCGGCGGGGATGCGGCAACAGTCGTCGCATGCGAGTGCAAATTATTAACATTATTATAAAAATGCAATAATTTATGATGTTTTTTTCTGACAGAAACAAACTGACGTATTTTTACATTGCGGGAGATTATGTAATGTGCTTAGACAATTCACGAAACCACGCTTAGATTTAATAAACTCATATCTAGCCTTTGCATTTTGCATATTTTTAAACTGAGCGCAGTTATACAGGTGTCGGTGGTCGCTGCCGCCACATAAACAACAGGACGCGTCAACTGCGGCGGGCGCATTCGACTTATTATTAATCGGCTCACTGACAACAAACGACTTAGAATTACGCTGTATACGCCTATCATTAGACTGTGGCGTCCCAGCAGTGGACGACTTCGCATATGACGAAGACCGCGGGTTTGACCGTTCAATCATCTTAGCATAATCTTGTACAAAGTCGATCAGCTGTTGCGTCGTAGGTATATCGACACCTCGAACAGAAAGTTCGAAGGCTTGGATGGTTAGAGTGTCCATTTTCCTCAAGGCACATTGTAGAAACACGAAGTCCGTTAAATCATTTATACCTAACTCTTTAAGCGCGGCGATAGAGGAGGAATATATACCTATAAATGAATCAAGTGAGTTCACACTAGGTGAACAATTCTTTAAGTCTAATATATTATTAAGATAATATGAACCTAATGAACGTTTATCTTAGTATTTCTTGACCAAGGCGTCCCAAACTATACTGTAGGTCTCACTTGACGGAACAATACCGGCAGTGAACTTTAATGCGTCATTGGTTAGTTTTGAGAATAGGTATTGCACACGTTGCGAATCAGACAATTGTTTGTTTGAATGAATATTGGCCTTAAAGGACTGATAAAATGTATTCCAGTTTTCAGGGCGTCCGTCAAAACTCGGAACAACAAGCATTTCCAATTACACTACAGACGCGTTCGAATTACTCGACCCGTGTGAGGCGACCTCCTTGACCTTGGGAGTAGATAATTTATTTCTAATGCGTTTTATTCTCGAATACAATTCATCGAATGAGTCAAGGCAAGAATAGTCGGGTTCCACAGGGGGTTCCAATGATAAATTTGAGCTATTTATTTGATCTACAATCGACTCGAACTTATCGCGAACATCATCGATGGTCTCGGTCTCAGCCAAAAAATCCTCATTAGAACGCGTCGTTAAGTCAAAACAAACAATGGATTTCGACGATTTATACCAACGGGTAATGCGTGCAAACAATAATTCCTTTTTTTGATTCAACATAATAATCTGACCTGACGACATGTTTGCAAATTAACGATAGGTAGGACCTACCTATTGAAATATAACAAGAAGATTATCTGTGAGGTACCTACTATAATAGTAATTCAACACAAACAGTTTGGATATACTTTTTATTGAAAATTGTACTACGGCTTATTATATAATAGCGCAAGTAGCACGGCGGAGCGGGAATGTAACTAGCTACGTACCTAGATAGGTACCTACAAAGTTACGCGTATGTGAATAGAATGATGAGTATTTACCAATTAATACGTAAATCACCAACTATTATAAATATCTACCAATTATTACGTAGATTTAGCGTTTTAAATACAGAATTTACCAAATAATTTACGTAAATCTGTTAGCGAATGAAAGTAATGAAACTAAGATGGCGGAAAGAATTCACCAAAATTACGTGAATCTTTTAATTAAATGAATAGGAAAGAAATATTATTCACCAATAATTACGTGAATATGTTATTTACTGGCCTATCCGGCTCGAAGGACCATAAATTGTGGTGGGACGTGTAAATAGTCCGACCACTGGTGTGTTTGCACACAGAGCGTATAAGTACCTATGACCTGCAGTTAGGTTGTAATGAAAAGAAAATACACATGTGACCGCTTCTATGAATGAAAACGCAAGAGAACCGGCACTGACCTGAGTTCCACCTCGTGAGGATTCAGCTGCAGACAGGCGTGGTTCCTGGCACGTGCTGGTGGGTAGGTAGTTATCGACCGGCCGGTGATTTTCTTGAGTTAGTCGTTTTCTTCCGATACACTTCACTTATACTGACTTGAGAATGTGGCCAAAGGAACTTATAGAATTACACAGAAAAAGAAACGAGGAGTTGAATTACTCAACTTCCGTTTGGTGCGGCGGCGAGTCATAGACTGATAAAAAATGCGAGCGGGTAGATCGTCAGCCGTGAAGCTTGAGAGTCTCGCTCGTAGGAACTTCATTCTCAGAATATAGTTCGAAAAATCCGTGCACAGCGCCATCTATTGGCCTTCTTCAACACTAAGTGGTCAACAAATGAGCGCCAATACTCAAACATTATTCCTTCACAGAAGCGGTTCTTTTAAATTACAAAAATTGAAATACAATTAAATTATGTGGGAAATAATTAAGAAAGTACATAAGCGCTCCACCAGCTATGTTTGAAAAAAATCGGTCCAAGATGGCCGCCGCCACAACATGTTGCAATACATATTTCTTTATAATTCCCTCAATATGGGTATCAAATGAAAGAGCTTGACTAGTAGATCAATTTAAAAAGTATAAAATAAAAATTAAATTAAAAATTTAAAAAACCCCCGTCACAAAAAACACCAAAAAGTTGAAAATAAATGAATAAATTTTAATTCAACGGTTGCCATGTCGGGGGACCTTACGATATAAAGGAGTACTTAACCAGTTACGGTCCCCGACATGGCAACCGTTGAATTAAAATTTATTCATTTATTTTCAACTTTTTGGTGTTTTTTTGATTTATTATACACATTTTCAAGGATTAAATTTAATTGATGTTTTGTGACACGCTTTATTTTCTAATCTCAAACTCATTAACTACTGTGGTGTTCTCGACTTTACACAATAAAACACTGTTATTTAGTGAGTAGGTAGTTACACAGTTCACAGTACGTCTGCGCGCATCGGAAGGCTTACACCGACTGCCCGCACGTCACTGTCAACGGTCACTACTTTTAATTATGTATGCCACAACTATACTCCGTCCATTATATTATTGTATTTTAGACAGCTCACTGACAGTGGTCAGTATAACTTTGTTCTGGCGTAAACACCTGAAAATCCCAACAAAAATTTGGCGCCAAAACGTCATTTTTCATTGACAACGTCACGTCAGCCAGAAAGCAATTTTAGGGATGTAAGTCTATCGACTGTTTTTTAATAACTTGAATATGTTACAGTCGATATCGACTACAGAAAATAATTCTTCTAAAAAATAATAAATAACTGGCGGTTTAAACCGATTTCTAAATATCAATTCGGGTGTTTACAATTTTTATATTTGTATGATTTTTACGGAAAATGATTTTTGTAACTCCATCATATGTAGACGGATTGTCAGAATTTAAATTGCATAAAGATCTGATGATGGGTTTCAGACACAGACCACGGAATTCTTTTATAAATACCAGGAAATCAGCATGTTGGAATACTATTCTGGAAGTCAGTTGTTTTGTTTTGGAGATTAGCATGTGCGTTATGGCCCACAATCGTTTTCTATTACATTTGTAAATTGTAGGTATAGACACGAAATATCTACTGCTTTATTATCATGTACAGGAAGATAATAGATTATAATTCCACATGAAATCATATATTTATCATAATATTTTCATTTATCGATTAATTTTTTTTTAATCGAGGTTTTTAACTTTGTCGATATTTTAAATTTTCATGCAATCACTATTTCCATCTGTCTAAAATACAATAATATGATGGACGGGGTATACATAATTATTATTTTTACGTTTTTTTTAAACGCGCAATACATAAAATTTAGTTAGTTAAATAATTAACCTATTCTTTTTTATTATTGTTTGTATATATAGTACATAATATGTATAAGTACCTAAGTATAATTTCTAATTAGACCATAATTATGTAACTCAAAGGTGACTGACTGACATAGTGATCTATCAACGCACAGCCCAAACCACTGTACGGATCGGGCTGAAATTTGGCATGCAGGTAGATGTTATAGCGCAGGCATACGCTAAGAAAATATTTAGATTAATTCTTCCCCTAAGGGGATAAATTAGGGGATGAAAATTTGTATGAATCTTTGTCAATTTTAAACTGATCGGCGATAACCGACATCCACGCGAGCGGTGCCGCGGGCAACAGTTAGTCTATAATATTATTAGGAGTATCGTAGCTCTATATTAACACAAATCTTTGTGCAAAATGTATCCTTCATTTAGGGTTCTCCTGATAAACAGACAAACTTGTAGGTACATATTTCCAGAAAATTGATAGAGTTTTACACAAAAATATTAGACATTAGAAAACTCTTCAACACAAAAATAATCTTGGTTAAATCTCTAGATAATATTTCGAAGAGCAAAAACCTAATTTGTAAGTATAATTTTTCTTGTAAAGAATGGCTTAAAGCAGTATCTCTTGAGCACAAAGGTTGGTTCAAACATTGAGAGCAGATAATGAAAGTTGAGCTGCCGCAAATTAATTAGTTTTATACAATACCTCCTGTAAAACGCAGGCCACATTGCTGGCTATATAGTTAACGAGAAAATCGAGCATGGTTTCACCTTTTTCATACTTCTGTTTAATCCAATATGTTATTAGTGATACAAACGATACGAATGTAATATCCGACGATACAAGCTAGTGAGCCGGACGAGGATCATAGTTTTACAGTTATAAGCGTCAGTAGCTTAGTGGTTAAGAAGTCAGCCTTACGGTCGAAAGGTCCTGGGTTCGAATCCTGGCCATCATACTACCGACGTGAACCCACTCCTAACACAAGAAATTTAGCTTAGTTGGAGGCAATATTAATAATTTCGGTTGTTAATATACATAAAAAAAGCTTCACTCTTCTCTTCGTACTTGAGTGTCTTATTGGGTTTTCTTACATCCTTAGACCCTGGTTAGAGTCTAACATAACAAGAAGGGGGAATATAAAGGTATTAAGATCATTTTGAGTAATGCTATTGCCGACCATACTTGAGTTCACACCTTGAACAATGCGAACTATTTATAATCTGACGATCTGACTGTCTGAAGGAAGAAAAATAATAAGCACCCTTCACTCTCCCTTCCTTCAGCGTACCGGGCGGAAAAAAATATAAAGCACCCCCCTCCTCTTGCACTCGCCTGTCAAGTTACCGGTGTGAACCCACTGTATAGTTTTGGTAGACAGTAGTCCTTATAAAAAGCAAAATCAGCCAACTCTTTTTTTCTCTTCTTTTTTTTCTCTTTTTTCTTTAGAGTGCGACGGAGAGCGGACCACGACTCCAAAGTTCGACTTTTGGATGGAACCAGCAGTAACGCTGTGATAATAGCACTCTTTACACGTACAGAAATGGCGCCCCCACCGGGTCCAGGTAGAAGGGGTAGGCCCAAGAAAAGCTGGCTTGGCATCGCGGAGGGTGACAAGCGTGAAAACGGTCTCACTACCTTCGACGCCCAAGATCGTACGAAGTGGAGGAGGATGAGCCGGAAGGCGGACCCAGAGCTCCGAGAGCACCGTGGCCTCGGATGCCATCCGGACTAACGTCTCTATGTGGATGATGATGATGACATCTTTCGTGAGAGAAAATCGCATTTGTGTGTGAATGAGCGCGTCGCAAAACATCGCTCATTCTTTGAAGTGTCCAGAATTGCGTGGGGGAGAGCACGCACGTAAACCGCACGATTGTAGTAGAAAGAGAGGGAAAGCACGTGCGTTCAGCACTTCTCTCTGAACTGTCGTGGGCTCGCAATCGCGTCTTTTGCTTCGCGTCGTCTATTACCGTGCGAAAGATTTGCTGAACTTTGAACTTGAAAAGATAACCGCGCGCGATTATACGTATAGCAATCCTGGACGTTCAAAAAAGCGTGATTGCATGACCGTCTAAAGGGTGGTAATAATGAACATAGGTTATAATTAATTATTATCTTGCAAGCTAAACTAAAACCACTTTTTGAGATATAATACAATTGAGTTTTACAATTGTTTGCTAGTTCTACTCGCAATATTATATTTAGCACAAAGCAAAATACCACGAACTTCGACAAGGTTGTCATTTCCCCATGTGTCATGAGCAATTCGCCTCCGGATAAAATATTTTCCTTTCTGATTCAAAAGTTTGAATAAAACAATTTTCTAGTATCATTCAAAGTCAAAATCATAAACAGAAACAGAATTTATATGATGTTGAGTTAAAAATTAAGTTTTTCTAAATTAAATTTTGTGGGTATTCTCTATAATTACAAGAAGTTTTATATTACAGTTCTGTTAAATGTCTTGCTATTTAATTACTTTTCAACATTACTATTTGGTGGGACGTGTAAAATAGTCCTACCAACTGGTGTGTTTGCACACAAAGCGTATAAGAACCTCTGACCTGGCGTTTGGTTGTAATAGAAAGGAAATACTCATGTGACCGCTTCTATGAATGAAAACGTAAGAAAACCGGCACTGACCTGTGTTCCACCTCGTGAGGATTCAGCTGCAGACAGGCGTGGTTCCTGGCACGTGCTGGCAGGTAGGTATGTTTTCGACCGGCTGGTTATTTTCTTGAATTTGTCGTTTTCTTCCGATACACTTCACTTATACTGACTTGAGAATGTGGCCAAAGGAACTTATAGAATTACACAGAAAAAGAAACGAGGAGTTGAATTACTCAAACTTCCGTTTTGTGCGTTAGCGGAGTCATAGACACCTTTCGGCGCTGGGTGCGGGTTAGTGACTGATTAAAAATGAACGGGATCAGTTCACAGCGCCTCTATTGGCCTTCTTCAACACTAAGTGGTCAACAAATGAGCGCCAATACTCAAACATTATTCGTTCATAAAAGCGGTTTCTTAAGTTACAAAATTGAAACACAATTAAATTATGTGGGAAATAATCAAGAAAGTACATAAGCGCTCCACCATGCACCCGGCTTTGGAACGTCGCAAGACGTTACGAAACAAACAAGCGAACACTGGCTGATTAGAGCCCATAGTGAATTTGTATAACATAATAATACACATAGCTAAAATAACAACTTAGGCTAACAATATTCTATCTAAAGTATGTTTAAAGTTTGAGTTAAAAATTAAAGTTTAAGATTCTATTCAGCGTTGTAAGTTATTGCGTTGGGATAGGATACAACTTGCTTACAGCGACTTGTAAGTACCAGAACGCGTTTTATATATTATGATAGACATGAGGAGTCCAGGTCCAGTATGACAATTGACAACGTGAAAATGCTGAATTATTAGATCAACAACGTGATCGCGTTTAGGGAGAAGGACAGGATGTAATCCTGATACAGAATGAGGTTCGATCTTAAATTTAAATCGTGCGAATTTTAAAACGTATGTAATGATACGTAGTAGTTTCTGCCAAGAAGAAACACGTTGTGCTAATGTACATAACAATGGCGACTCTGTGTGTTTTGTTGTCACACTCAACACATTTGCCTTATGCTCAGGTAAGTCAGAACAGTTGGCGGGAGAGAATGACTTAATAGGCCATTCATCAGGGGGGCCGCGGATCCATGCTGGACCGTTCCACCACAAATCATAAGTCAAAAGTTGCGAGGGGAGCATGCCGCGTGATAGACAATCACTCGGGTTAATGTCTCCGGCGACGTGATAAAAATGTTTAGCGTTCAAGTTTTCTTGACACTGAGCGACCCGGTTGCTAGCAAAAATCGACCACCGATGTGGTGACGAGTGAACCCATGATAAGGCAATCGTGGAATCAGAAAAGGCGTAAATGTCAGTAATGGGAATGCGTAATGCATAAGAATCACGTACAGTTCTTATTAACTTTGACATAAGCAAAATAGCACATAACTCTAATCGAGCAAGCGTAGTAATCTTTGTCGGAGTGACCTTTGATTTCGCACACAAAATGCGAGTTTGAATGCCAGATGGGTGGGTACAATGTGCAAAAATAACACATCCCATGCCATTCAGGCTGGCATCACAAAATGCGACAAGACGTAATTCGCAATCAACTTCGACACCTATATGTCGCGGAATTTTTAAAGTGTCAAGCAATTTTAATTCTTGAACGAGAGCGGAAAAGCGTGAGCGTATATGCTCTGGAGCAGGGTCATCCCAATCACTCTTACTAAGCCAAAGTTCCTTAATTAACAACTTGGCGTAGAGTATCACAGGTGCCACCAACCCGAGCACGTCAAATAGTCGCGCAACTATAGAGAGTATATTTCTCTTAGTGCACTTCTCATCTACCAAGGTGGATGTGAAATAAAAATTATCTCCACACGGCTCCCACGAGAGACCTAAAACCTTTGCGACATGACTGCCAACATCAAACTCAAGCGATTCGCGGCGAGTATCCATGTCAGCGTTCATTGCGATAGGACATAGCCTAAAATTTAACAATAATAAAAACAGGTCTGCCTGTAAATTGGGACCAATATGTAAAATATCATTGAGCGAAAGACAAGTGTGGGTTTTAGCGCTCGCGTCTAACACAATACGCGGCATCGGTTTGTCATGTCGAACTACTGCGTGATGTGGTATGTAATAACCATCCATAGACAAATTAGAGTCATCAACGAGACCAAGACAACCGTTATCCAAACAATCCTGAATAACCTTATTGTAATTTTCGCGTACGGTTGGTGATTGACGAAGTTTACGCTCGAGCGACAAAAACCGGCGGTGAGCGACGCCGCGCGAGTTCCCTAGTTCAGAGGGATCCTTGCAGAACGGCAGCGCAACAGTATAACGACCTACGTCATCGCGAGTCACAGTAGATGTGAAAATATTCTCGCACTCGGTTTCTTCTGGAGACAATAGGCGCTTCACAGGAACTTCCTCAAGTTCCCAAAATTTTTGCACTAAATCATTTAGTGCTAGCGCAGAAAAGGATGCGGTTGTAGGCACAACAACTTTACGTGGGTAATCACCCATAAGTACATACCCAAACGCGGTTGATAGTACACAAGGGGCACTGGGACCACACTCGACTCTATTTCCTAAGTAAATATACGGGAAGAGCTGTGCACCTAATACTATATCAATGTTTCCTGGAATGTTCCAGCTTAAGTCAGCAAGCGGTAAATCGCGAAGATTTAACTCGCGATCACACTTAATTAATTGCGAGGGCAATTGATCCGTAAGGCTATTCATAACTAACGCATGTATAGTATACTTATGATCTGCATAAATACGAGATTCAATGTCCAAATACACATAGCCTATTATCGTGTGCGAAGTGGAGCCTACACCTTTGACAACAGAATTACTCATTGGTATTATTGGTAAATTTAATAAACGACAACAGGACAATGTTATTAAGTTATTCTGTGAGCCATTATCAATTAGACATCTGACTACAGATTTATTTCCAGTGCTACCTTTAGGGCGAGCATACACCTGAGCGGTTGCCAAGAGAATATCACCCTTATGGCTAGAGGCATACGAATGCACAGTGCTTGAAGCGAGCGGTGACTCAGGAGTGGGAGTAACAAGGTCGCACTGGGGCGGCGGGGATGCGGCAACAGTCGTCGCATGCGAGTGCGAATTATTAACATTATTCTCAAAATGCAATAATTTATGATGTTTTTTCTGACAGAAACAAACTGACGTACTTTTACATTGCGGGAGATTATGTAATGTGCTTAGACAATTCACGCAACCACGCTTAGATTTAATAAACTCATATCTAGCCTTTGCATTTTGCATATTTTTAAACTGAGCGCAGTTATACAGGTGTCGGTGGTCGCCGCCGCCACATAAACAACATGACGCGTCAACTGCGGCGGGCGCATTCGACTTATTATTAACACTGACAACAAACGACTTAGAATTACGCTGTACACGCCTATCATTAGACTGTGGCGTCCCAGCAGTGGGCGACTTCGCATATGACGAAGACCGCGGGTTTGACCGTTCAATCATCTTAGCATAATCTTGTACAAAGTCGATCAGCTGTTGCGTCGTAGGTATATCGACACCTCGAACAGAAAGTTCGAAGGCTTGGATGGTTAGCGTGTCCATTTTCCTCAAGGCACATTGTAGAAACATGAAGTCCGTTAAATCATTTATACCTAACTCTTTAAGCGCGGCGATAGAGGAGGAATATATACCTATAAATGAATCAAGTGAGTTCACACTAGGTGAACAATTCTTGAAGTCTAATATATTATTAAGATAATATGAACCTAATGAGCGTTTATCTTGGTATTTCTTGACCAAGGCGTCCCACACTATACTGTAGGTCTCACTTGACGGAACAATACCGGCAGTGAACTTTAATGCGTCTTTGGTTAATTTTGAGAATAGGTATTGCACACGTTGCGAATCAGACAATTGTGTGTTTGAATGAATATTGGCCTTAAAGGACTGATAAAATGTATTCCAGTTTTCAGGGCGTCCGTCAAAACTCGGAATAACAAGCATTTCCAATTTCACTACAGACGCGTTTGAATTACTCGACCCGTGTGAGGCGATCTCCTTGACCTTGGGCGTAGATAATTTATTTCTAATGCGTTTTATTCTCGAATACAATTCATCGAATGAGTCAAGGCAAGAATAGTCGGGCTCCACAGGGGGTTCTAATGATAAATTTAAGCTATTTATTTGATCCACAATCGACTCGAATTTATCGCGAACGACATCGATGGTCTCGGTCTCGGCCAAAAAATCTTCATTGGCTCGCGTCGTTATATCAAAACACACAACTGATTTCGACGATTTATACCAACGATTAATGCGTGCAAACAATAATTCCTTTTTTTGATTCAACAGAATAAACTTCGTCTCGAGATCTGACGACATGTTTGCAAATTAACGATAGGTAAGACCTACCTATTGAAATATAACAAGAAGATTATCTGTAAGGTACCTACTATAATATAATAGTAATTCAACACAAACAGTTTAGATATACCTACTTTTTTATTGAAAATTGTACTACGGCTTATTATATAATAGCGCAAGTAGCACAGCGGAGCGGGAATGTAACTAACTACGCAACTAGATAGGTACTTACCTACAAAGTTACGCGTATGCGAATAGAATGATGATTATTTACCAATTAATACGTAAATCACCAACTATTATAAATATCTACCAATTATTACGTAGATTTAGCGTTTTAAATGCAGAATTTACCAAATAATTTACGTAAATCTGTTAGCGAATGAAAGTAATGAAACTAAGATGGCGGAAAGAATTCACCAAAATTACGTGAATCTTTTAATTAAATGAATAGGAAAGAAATATTATTCACCAATAATTACGTGAATATGTTATTTACTGGCCTATCCGACTCGTAAGGACCATAAATTATGGTAGGACGTGTATATAGTCCTACCAAGTGGTGTGTTTGCACACAAAGCGTATAAGAACCTCTGACCTGGCGTTTGGTTGTAATAGAAAGGAAATACTCATGTGACCGCTTCTATGAATGAAAACGTAAGAAAACCGGCACTGACCTGTGTTCCACCTCGTGTGGATTCAGCTGCAGACAGGCGTGGTTCCTGGCACGTGCTGGCAGGTAGGTATGTTTTCGACCGGCTGGTTATTTTCTTGAATTTGTCGTTTTCTTCCGATACACTTCACTTATACTGACTTGAGAATGTGGCCAAAGGAACTTATAGAATTACACAGAAAAAGAAACGAGGAGTTGAATTACTCAAACTTCCGTTTTGTGCGTTAGCGGAGTCATAGACACCTTTCGGCGCTGGGTGCGGGTTAGTGACTGATTAAAAATGAACGGGATCAGTTCACAGCGCCTCTATTGGCCTTCTTCAACACTAAGTGGTCAACAAATGAGCGCCAATATTCAAACATTATTCGTTCATAAAAGCGGTTTCTTAAATTACAAAATTGAAACACAATTAAATTATGTGGGAAATAATCAAGAAAGTACATAAGCGCTCCACCACTATTAAAGATATTGGGATATTTATTATTAGCATGTATAACTATACATGCTAATAATAAATATTTTCGGCAATAGTTTCGGCACTATGGTAAATATTAAAAACAGTACATAGTAAATAGCCCAAAATATTTAATAGTATAGGCACCTCTGGATATATATCTTAAACCAAGTTTAGAGAAAAACGAGGCGTGATATACAGATTAAAAATATGGAATTTTATTTTATAATGATAGGATAGGTGCTGTCAGTGTGAAGACCAAAGTCTTGTCCTGCTTTGTCTTCTACATTGATGGCACATCAACTCTCTGTTCTAACAGAATCAGAAGCACAAGTGTGACTTCCCTGGTGTGGCACACGTCCATAGGCCACGGTAACCATCCAACCATTTTATGAGGTGGACCCTATGGGCGTTTTTCCACTAGTCGGTGTCAGTGTCGTGCCGTGCCGGCTAATGGAAAAACGCCCTATGTCTCCTATCTAAGCGGTTCAAAAAAATAGCGCACTGAAAAACTGATTTTGTATCAAAAGCAGTAACCTAATCATATTATAAAAATAAATAATCTAAGTTCAGCAAATATTGTGTACACCTAAGTCTGAAACTGCCTTTATTTTAGTTAAGTTTGCTTTTTTAAGTACGTGTAAAAAATACGATGGGCCTGATAGGTACGCCTGTATAAAAGTCCCTAATAAGATATGAAGAGAAAAAAAAGTTCAGCTGATTTCGCAGTTAAACTGTAAAAAGCCATCTCTAATACCACCTGCCTCTTCGTGGACAAGTTTAGGTGCTATTTAGCTGGGTGCTCTAAATGGACTACACCGATATTCGTGAGGTGCGAGTATCGGTGTAGTCCATGGGTCGCCTTGGATGCGACTGGGATTAGAATTATGATGATAATTGTAGAGAAATTAGGACAACCTACTTGTTAACCTCTCTAATGAAATGATACTTATATGCCTGTGTCGGGAGTACTTTATAAATTTGATAGCTGGATCATTAGGCTAACGAAGATTTTGATACTTTCATTTTTTTTCCTAATTAATTGTGAGTTTTTATCCATTTTATGGGTATCAATATCAAACACCATGAAAGAAACCTTTTTTAGTTTGCTTGTTAGTGCTAATATCAGTAACAAATATTCACTGCCAAAGTGCCAATAGAATTTATCTCTCATGGTTTTTAAAGGTTCTAAACGTGGCTGCCTTCAGTTCGGAGTCTGACGTCTACTTAAATATATGGCTTGGTTTTTTCGGGCCTAGTGGTATGGGTAATGGACTGCTGAGACGAGGTCTCGGGTTCGATCCCAGGTTTACTATGGCACACACCAATGACTTTTCGATGCTTTTCGAAGTTATGTGTGTATTTATCGCTGGTTTATAAGTGCCCGGTTAATGGCAATAGGCTCGCCACATTGGGACCTAAACATAAACTGGCGAAACGTGGGTGCTAGCACCTCTGCCTACCCCTTCGGGGAATACGGGCGTGAGTTTATGTTATGTTATGTAATAAGAGCGACTGTCATATGACCTTCCAGCCAGAGTTGTAGTTCGTGGATAACCACTGACAGAGTGAGTATACACTACATGGATTTAAACAAAGAAAATAAATATTATGTACAAAGGCGAGCTTAACTCGAGTTGAGTTCTCTTCCAGCAAAACCGCGAGTGCACAGAGGAATAGAAATCCTATGAGAGACAAAGTCTTGTGTACATTAATGTCAAGATTTAATAATGGAGGGGTATACGAAAGGTATACTCCTGACGAAATGCATTATAATAATAAATACTTACATTCATATTATAAACATCTTAGACCGTTATTCGGGTCGCCTATAGGACCTAACGATTATTGATAGCTCAAACCAACTTTTAACGTGCCTTCCAAATCACACGTGTGGTACCATTATGCGGGCACCCTTCCAATTGGTAACCTGGTGTAGGTGGCTTAACTTACTGATCGTTTACATAATAGGTGTATACGATCATTTTGTCGTCTTCCATATAATTATTATATAATTTTTTAATTATTCATATTCATAGTCTATTGAATTTTAATTATTCAATATTTCGATTTATTCAACAGCTAGGCAGGAGCTTGACAATCTTAAACATATTGTAGACTTAAATACGATGGACACGGACAGCCTCCATGGCGTAGAGTGAACGTTACGCAGGAGGTGTGGGTTCGATCCCCGCTCAGTGTAAATATTCCATGAATATTAAATCGTCGTTACGGGTAGTTGGAGCTCTCAAAAGTCTAACAACTGGTTTAACTGCAATCGCCATTAGGTTGTGAAGGTCAGATGGCTGTCGCTTCACGAAAAATATCGTCGTTTAGTCAAATCTGCGGTTAAACTAGTAAAGCAGATCACAGACTACAAGCTGAGAGCTTCAGATTCGACTGGGATTACCGCAAAGATGAAGAAGAAAACTTAAATAACATAAAATGTATAATTTTAGACCTTTGTTCAAATTCAAAACAGAATTATTAATTAAAAGTGGGTGTGTACCATAAGCATTATCCTACAGATCTTAAATAACCATCAAACGCACTGAAATTATAAGCTAACTTCTGAATGAACACTCCACTAAATTATTTTTTGTAGATGATACCATTTTCATTTAGAAGTAATTTAATTTCATGACACACAAAGGAGCTTTTATTACAGTATTAATTTATTCTCGTGATGCTATTATAGTAAAAAATAGAATTATGCCATCTCCTCTAGCGTTTCAATGTCTTTTATAGACATTCGCTTCAAATTTGTCACGGAAATTTTTACACGTGTTTTCTCCTTGGTGGATGTCGGTTATCGCAACCAAACATAGCCTAAGACCTTTCCCAAGGTCTAAACTATCTCTGTACCAAATTATATCAAAATTGAATACATAGGGAAAATGAATCTTCTCGGGCGGGACTCGAACCCTCAGTCTTTCCCTTACAGGGGGAATGCCTTGACAAATCGGCCACCGAGACACGCCCGATGTGATTTAAATTTCCCATCTTATACGTCTTTAAGGCGACGGTGGTGTATAGCATACTTAATGCTGTAAAATTCATTCAAATATAATATTATATATCAAAATTACAGTCTGCGTCATAAATATCTTGACGACGAAATCTCAAAATAATCTTAAAACTCTCGTATTAAGAGCAAATCAAACTGTTTTATTGATTTATATGGTAATGTCTGAATTAAAGGTGTGTACCAAATATCAGAACAATCGGTCAACTGGAAGGTGGTTTGAGCACTTTGTTCGTCAACATTTTTCTGATGCTGACTGTACTAGCGTTACGGTTCAGTCGCGGGCTCATTTGGTAAAAATAATAATACATACATACATATACTCATGCCTGTAAATCCCCAAAGGGGTAGGCAGAGGTGTATATTAACAACCACATTTCACCAATTATGATTTTCGGTCCCACGTAATAGGAGGCGACCCTATTGCCGTCAAGCGGGCTCTTAGCCACGGGCTCTATGTTTTACTGTTGGGTGAAGAACAGAACTATCCCTTAGTCTCCTTCTACGACGCGCGACGCCCTAAGGAAGAAAGTGGCCCCTATTTTACTCCACGGGGAACCAACATGGAATTTCAAAAATAACATAAACATAAACATCACGCCTGTATTCCCCGAAGTGGTAGGCAGAGGTGCTAGCTCCTACATTTCGCCAGTTTATGTTTAGGTCCCAATGTATGGGTGGCGAGCTTATTGCTATTAACCGGGCACTTATAAACCTGCAATAAATACACACATAACTTCGAAAAGCATCAAAAAGTCATTGGTGTCGTCATCGAACCCGAGACCTCGTCTCACACACATGTACCGTCTTTAAACAGGGTCAACACAGCATGTCGTTCGTCGTTATCACAATGACTGTAATCTCAATGCCCAATTCTGTTATTAATATGCTAATTAAGCTGTACACACTCCATTTATGCGTGTTTAAGTGGCCTATTAGCAAGCGAATATTGTCACGATTAATTGTTGATAGGATGTGGAGGGACTGTGTCTATTATGCTGGGTAGGCACTAGATTTGGGATGTTTCTTGAAAATATTTTGTTTAACAAAACTTGCTGATATAGACAGAGATAGATAGATCGAAACTCTTTCATTTCATTCTATTTGTACTGTTGATTGATGGCACTTGATGAGATTCATTGTTATACATATTGAGAACACTAATTTGTACTTTTTCCACAGTATTTATTATAATATAACCTGAACGGTTTCGCCCTATGGCATTCTCAAAGGTTAACATTTACTCAACCTTTCCTTCTGCAGTCCCAGGTCCTTTAATCGAGGCGTGAAAAAGCACCTGATGAGGCCGTCAAGCTGAGCGCCGCCACTAATAACATGATACATGTTTACGATGGTGAACCTCTTTCTCTTCAGGCGAGTTAATCAACAGAAGAGAAGCTTGATCATCTTAAACACATCGTAGACTTGATTGATGATTATGGGTATTTGCATTGGTCTGGTCGTCCTTCGCAGAGCACTTTAAGCCGTCAGTCGCGAGTACCGTACGAACATCGTTACGGGTAGTTGGAGCCCTCAAAAGTCTAACAACTGTTGACTGATGGCACTTGATGGAATTCATTGTTACACATATTGAGAACACTTGTGCTTTTTCCACTGTATTTATTATAATAACCTGACCGGTTTCGCCCTACGGCATTCTCAAAGGTTACATTTACTCAACCTTTCCTTCTTCCTACAGTCCCGGGTCCTTTAAGCGAGGCGTGAAAGGCATTTGATGAGGCCTCTTTCTCTTCAGGCGAGGTGAAGTCAAATTGACGTGTCCTTTATATATAAAAAAAACCTTTGACAACCTTTGAGAATGCCGTAAGGCGAAACCGGTTAGGTTATAATAAAATAAATACTGTGGAAAAGTACAAGTGTTCTCAATATGTGTTTCATTTAATTTTCTGAACCTTTTCCTATTTACACATCTGGTGGAGATTATTATTTATTATTCCAAAAATGAGTCTGAGTCTATTTAACTAGCGGGATTTCAGGAAAAAAAGTAAGAATTCCCACTGTTGGGCATTTGTCGGTGGGGGTTTCTGGAATAAACCTTCACTTTTTTATTTTCCATGAAGCGACTGCCATCAGACAATAAATTTGTACTTAGCCTAGTTAGACTTTTGAGGTCTCCAACTACCCGTAACGATTGCCATAGATGAGTGTTTAGCAACTGGGACCGACGGTTCAACGTGCTCTCCGAGGCACGAAAACACACGCAAATCATACACACGTATAAGTACATAGTATAAAGCAAAGCCGCTTTCCGCGTCCCTATGTCCCTGTGTATGCTTATATCTTCAAAACTACGCTACAGATTTGGATGTGGTTTCTTTTAATAGAAAGTGAAGTTCAAGAGGAAGGTTTACATGTATAATACATGCTTAATATGGTAGAGGGTGCAGAGGGAACGGGTTCGATCGCCACCCGGGTGGAAAAATATCCCTTGTTCCCTATATACTATAGATTCCCAAAATACCAGATTCCTATTATACCAGATTCTCTTAATACCAGAAAACGTACTGTTATGATCATAAAACCTACACTGTTGCAATTTATTGTTTTTGTTAATTTATTTTTTCTTGCAAAATAAAACTAGTTAAAGCTATTGACAAGCATCTGCTCAGATATTAAGGAGGTAATAAATGTTGAGATATTAATGGTAACTTGTATGTAGTGAATAGAACTTATTGAAATTTTAATTTGTTCAGAAGTATTTGGTCACCTTGTCTGCTACAGTATAATATATCTGATGGCGACTGTACTTCTGGTATTAGGAGAATCTGGTCTAATAGGAATCTGGTATTTTGGAAATCTGGTATGGTGGGAACAAAAGAAAAAAAATACGGTACGAAGTTCGCCGGGCCAGCTAGCAAAGTATATAAAGTGTACCAAATAAAATAAATCAAGCTGAGCTACCTCCTGTACTGCATTCTTTAACTAAAATTTATATTCCGCTCTTATGAAACGTGGCGTAGTGTTAACGACTCTTGGGCTCGGAGCCAACAATTAAAAGTGTGAGTTCATTTTTGGCGGTACAAACACAATTATTTATTTTAAACACCTTGCGATACATAGCTGCATGAAGTTTATACATTATACATAACCAGCATGGAAACAGTAGGCCAAAGCCTCGTAACATTGGGAGAGGCTCATGGCCAGCAATGGATTGCGATTTAAATAGATAGCTAATTTATAGGTCTTTTTCGTGCGGTAATCCCTACGGATACCTCCTACGCCGGAGCCGGAAGGGGAGGTTATTTTAGACTCAAACCGACTAAAACTGCACGCTGACTGAGGGTCGTGGTGCTAGGCCAGAGGTTAGGTTGTCTTCGATATATCCCTCACACCCCGGCTGACCCAGGACTATCCCTTACGGTCTGGCCCTCCTCAACGGTGTCCCCGACTCGCCCCCGGAATGGGGACGCGCCTGAGCACGCCGCCGCCGTTGCGAGAGATATGCTTGCGAGAGATATGCTTTTGGCAATCTCACCTCCGGCAAACAAGGACCCAAGACGGCGTGCGTTTTAGTCGGTTCGAGTTCGACATAACCGCCTCCACCGGCTCCGTGGGGGTGGTATCCGTGGGGACATTCCGCACGAAAAAAAAAAAAAAAACGCCGCCGCCGTGGCTTGCAGCTAATTGATAGCAAATACCCAAGGTCGTGAAGTTCAAATGTTTCGGAACCGTCAGTCCCCGGTCCCGTCTCCCGTCTCTTGTCCTATGTCCAATTATGTTCCGATACCGTTATAATCCGAGCGTATTTGGCCGACGGCTTACGGGACCCGGCGACCATTTTACATAAGACTTGCTAGAAAGAAAATTGGGTGTTTGAAATTTGGTAACAATATTCAGTCCAAGTAACTCGTATTTTTTAAAAGTAAATTTTTAATGAATTCTTACGAGCTACGCAAAAGCCGGCGAAATAAAGGATTCTTTCTTTCATGAACTTTATGAGTTTTTAGTTTCACTGCTTTTATTTTAACGTTGTTGTATTTTACAGGAGTTCTTGGGAACCGCTTAGTTTACTTTTAATTACGTTTCACAATGTAAAACTCAAATATTACCAAGATTGGAATCTTTGTTATATAAAAACAGCCTCTGTGGCGATGGCGTGGCGGTAGTGAACGCGACTCTATGCAGGAAGCGCGGGTTCTATCCCCGCTTAGTGCAAATATGTGTATACATGAATATGGCTATTTGCATTGATCTGGGTATTTCTATTTATAATATGTATGTATTTACAAAAAAGTATCTAGTATGTTCATCCGCATTCCAGATGCTATAACACAAGCTAGTTAAGCGTATCATGGGTCTAGATAGCGTTGTGTATAATGTAAAAGAAAAAAATAAAGAAACAAATCTCTCATATTCATAAAGTGACCGCTCAAAATGGTAAATGCCGTTTTGTTGCTCGTTCACTTAGTTAGGGTGTTTTATAAGCGAATGCTCTTTGTATAAAAAATAAGTAAAGTATATAATTTACATACATACATAACATAACATAAACTCAGGCCTGTATTCCCCGAAGGGGTAGGTAGAGGTGCTAGCACCCACATTTCGCCAGTTTATGTTTAGGTTCCAATGTAATAGGTGGCGAGCCTATTGCCATCAACCGGGCACTTATAAACCTGCGATATATACACACATAACTTCGAAAAGCATCGAAAAGTCATTGGTGTGTGCCATGGTAAACCTGGGATCGAACCCGAGACCTCGTTGCAGTCCATTACCCATACCACTAGGCTACCGCAGATCTCCTGAGGATGGCCCTGGGTCAGCCGGGGTGCGAGGGATATATCGATGACAACCTCACCTCCGGCCTAGCACCAAGACCCACAGTTGGCGTGCGGTTTTAGTCGGTTCGAGTCCGACATAACCTCCCCTTCCGGCTCCGGCAGAGGGGGTATCCGAGGGGATTTCCGCACGAAAAAAAAAAAAGAAAAAAGGCTACCGCAGATAATTTATTCTTTTATAAATAAATAAATATTCCACAACATTCTACACAACGCTATCTAGACCCATGGTAAGCATTTATAGCTTGTGTTATGGAATCTAGAATGCGGATAAACATACTTTTTTTTTGTAAATACATACATATTATACAAAACACCCAGACCAATGCAAATAGCCATATTCATGCATACAAATATTTGCACTGAGCGGGAATCGAAATACCGCAATACGCGTCGCGTCGCGTGCAATACCGCAACGCCACAGAGGCCTTATTTTGTTCTTTGTTGGATATAGGTTTTTTGACACGTATATCGGTTGAGCCTCGATAACACTGAGCTAGTTCACAAGCCACTAATTTCGCGAGCAGCTTGTAAACACCTCCGTGACACTGAGCTTTATACATTTTACTTTTGAGTTTCCGATTGTATTGCTTACTCACTCACTCGTTAGCTTTTAAACTCGCCAACTAGCATAATAGCAACTGTGTCACCGAGGCTTTAGTTAAGAAAAAAAAGTGAGTTTAATGGCAGTATGCTAGAATGGTAATCAGTTCTGATTCTTGGTTTATCTGAGAATCTTTATTTATTTAAAATCTGTCAAATCTGTTAACCTGTCAGTACAATATTTTGTCAGATAGGTAAATCAAGTTTCAAGACTGAGTGCCTTTCTAAAATAAGGGCCCTAGTAACTGATCGAGGAGAAAATACATACTTACATACTAATATTATAAATGCGAAAGTAACTCTGTCTGTCTGTCTGTCTGTCTGTATGTTACGCTTTCACGCCTAAACCACTGAACCGATTTTGATGAAATTTGGCATAGGGGTAGATTAGACCTTGAGAAAGGACATAGGCTATGCTTTGTCGCGATAACCGACTTCCACGCGGGCGGAGCCGCGGGCAAAAGCTAGTAAAAATATAAGCTGCGAATATACGGTATAAACTACATGTAACGACAAAGCTCCTGGTTATAAGTCCTTTTAAGTACTAACTACACTGCATAACAAGTTTTATAAAGTATTATAGTAAGTTCTTACTGGCCTCTTTTCACTCTCACGCAAGTACAGTCAGCGTCATAAATATCTTGATGACGAAGTCTCAAAATGATCTTAAAACTCACGTATTAAGAGCAAATCAAACGGTTTTATTGATTTATATATGGAACTAGCTTTTGTCCGCGGCTCCGCCCGCGTGGATGTCGGTTATCACGGCCAAACATAGCCTATGTCCTTTCTCATGGTTTAATCTACCCCTATACCAAATTTCATCAAAATCGGTTCAGTGGTTTAGGCGTGAAAGCGAAACATACAGACAGACAGACAGAGTTACTTTCGCATTTATAATATTAGTATGGATTATTGACCGAACTAAAGGTGTGTACCATATATCAGAACATTCAGTCGACGTCGACGTAATTAAGATCATTTTGAGCAACGTAGCCTCTCTGCTCGTCAACATCTTTCTGACGCTGACTGTAGTTCCTGAAATATTACAGAATGCTCTTACACGCTTTATCATCTGTGTGGGAAACTACACGGTAGTTGGTAGAAATATTGAATTTCGAAGCGCAGGCTTGAGCTAGATTTATTTTAGTTGTCAGCTGTTGTTAGCTGGCTGAACCGCATCATTAACGGTAGAGTAAAATTTGGGCCACCCCAACTCTTTCCATGTGGTGTAGTACAAGGCAACTAAAGGGATAGCACTGTTCAACATCAGACAGATAGATACAGCCCAGACTCAGCCTCAGATGCATGGCTCTAATCAACTTATAAGCTTTCAACTTAGTCTGGAGTTAGCTTAAAACCAGAGTCTTTGGTTGGTTTTCGTCTTGAGTTCTCTCGAAATCTCGATAAATATAAAAAAAGTATCGAACTTTGGCCGTTTCATATTATGACTGAAACTTATCCCCAACTGTAGGGAAAAGGTTTAGAGGAGGAGGAATAAAAAAAGACATATATCCAAATGAATATATAAAATAAACTCAGCCCTATCGCTACACTCGCAAAGCATAGTTAACTAAAATCAAGGACATTTCGAGCCAGCCATCTTCCTAATTATTTTGTGTCTGTACTCTTGCGAATCTTGAGGACGTATTAAGATAAAAACAGGCGACAAGGGACCTCGGAGAACGCTCGCGTTAAAGCCTATCTAAGTTGTTATATATCTTGCTCTGTTTCTTGAATTATAAATTATTATATTTCTGTGGATTAGAATGTCTGGAATGGAATCTTTCTGTGGGTGTCGTATATGTTACTATGAGTTAGGTTTATTCTCCATCAGACAGTAAACATACAGCCCATAACTATTACACCCCCTATTACGTGGGACTAAAAATCATAGTTGGCGAAATATGGGTGTTAATACAAATCTGCCTACCCCTTCGGGTATTTAGAGGCGTGAGTGTATTTCTGTATAACCACAGCCATACTTAATATTATAAATGCGAAAGTAACTTTGTCTGTCTGTATGTTATGCTTTATGCTTTCATGCCTAAACCACTGAACCGATTTTGATGAATATGGTATAGGGGTAGATTAGACCATGAGAAAAGACATAGGCTATGTTTGGTCGCGATAACTGACATCCACGAGGGCGGAGCCGCGGGCAAAAGCTAGTATTTTTATAAGGAATACACCGACTCAGCTTGAGTTTGTACAAGAGAAGCTTCGAATTCTGTACCACTACGTTGCAAGTCAGCAATTAAGTACCAAAAACAACAGACATATCATTGATTTTTACACGAGCTTGGCTGATCTATCTTAATTATTAAGAAGCTAGAACTAGCTGACTCAAGGAATCTGAACGAACCTTTTGTTCAAGTAATTTAGAGAAAGGATCCATCACTATGGAGCCCGATCTCTTGATGTGGCAAAAGTGAGTTAGTGCAATTTAATTAACAAATTTTCTTTCTGAGTCTTTAGTCTTTTTAATTCCAGTCTTATCCAAAGGTTTCATCTCGAAGTCTGGGGTCCGCTTTACCAGTCTAACTGCGGATTTGTCTGAACTTCGATATTTTCCATGAAGCTACTGGAATCTAACCTTCATAACCCTAAAGCGATAACCTAAGCTTTACAGTTAGACCAGTTGTTGGAGTTTTTAGGACTCTAACTACCCGTAACGACTGCCATAGATGTTCGTATGGCAACCAGGACCGACGGCTTAACATGCTCACCGAGGCACGACCAGACCAATGCAAATACCCATATTCATGCATACAAATGTGCGACGTATCAAAGTGAGTGTAATGCGTGTTGGCTACTCAGTCCTCCTCCCTACTTATATTACGAGTACATACATACATTCATACGCTCATGTGTATTTCCCTCCAGGGTAGGCAGAAACAATAGCCCGCCATCTGACTCCTTTATCCTTTCATACAAGCAATTATTTATATTAATGAATTATTAATATTATAAATACCGCGTACGGGCAAGCGTAGTGTAGAACGCCCAACAGCCAGGTGGAAAGACGACCTCATCAAGGTCACGGGGAAACGCTGGATGTGGGCTGCTTTAGATCGGTCATTCTGGAAGTCTATGGGAGAGGCCTACGTTTAGCAGTGGACCATGTGTGGCTGATATGATGATGATGATAAACATTATAAATATACAATTTTCGAAAAACATCGTAAGAATTTTGGTAGATGGCTCCACCGTCGCCCTTAAATACGGATATAAAAAGATGGAAAATTTGACATGAATGATGTGTGGCTCAGTTGAAACAGCATTCCCCCTGTAAGGGAAAGGTCGTGAGTTCGAGTCTCACTTGAACATTTCATTTTTTCCGATGGTTTTCGAACTTAAAAGTTAGCATAATAAATGCTATAAAAATTCATTCAAATATACAACATGTTTGGATTTCTGTTATTCATTTACCTAGCTGAAATGCGGATATATGTTATAATCTGGAAAAACAAATCAATTAATTTTATTTCTGAAATTCTGTTCCACAAGAATATTCCATGTGGGCGAAGCGGCGGAAATTAGCAAGTCATGCAATAATATATTCATTTTGCATACAAATTAAGACTTGCGAAAGGTGGACAGTCAAATACAATAGATAAACGTACGTATTTAAACTATCTGATGAGCTCTTCCAATTAGTCCCACCCTCTCCTTTCCTTCACAGGCCAGGGCTAAGATGCCAAGACCAAGCATTTCAGTGACTCATTCCTATGCCGCACCACTAAGACTTGGAACTCCCTTCCAGCTCACGTGTTTCCTTCTTCCTACAGTCCCACGTCCTTTAAGCGGGGCGTGAAAAGGCATCTGATGAGGCCGTCAAGCTGAGTGCCACCACTGTTAACATGGTACATGTTTACGATGGTGACCCTCTTTCCGAGACTTTGCCTTTAGCTTACCATCAGGCGAGGTGAAGTCATATTGACGTGTCCTTTATATAAAAAAAATATTAAAATATCATGCAGGAACGAGGAAACTTTTGCTTTGTGTTATTTTATTCTAAATAGTTTAATGAAAACACCACAGAACGCGGCTGGATATTGTATAACGCAACTTGTTGTGCAACAAACTTTTCAGAATGTTGTAAAGATTGATTTAGTTGGGATATTGTTTTACCGGTAGAAGTATTCAACAACTTTTGATATAAATGTGAAAGTAACTCTGTCTGTCTGTCTGTATGTTACGCTTTCACGCCTAAACCACTCAACCGATTTTGATGAAATTTGGTATACCTATAGGTAGATTAGACCTTGAGAAAAGACAAGGCTATGTTTGATCGCGTTAACCGACATCCACGCGGGCGGAGCGGTGGTCAAAAGCTAGTATAGATATAAAGTGCTTTTTTTTATTCGCGTGGAAATCCCCTCGGATACCTCTCCCGCCGGAGCCAGAAGGTAAAAAAATAACGGTCTCAGCTGTCATTAGTGTCAAAACGGATCTTATAAACTCCTTCCTGAGCATAACCCCATAAGATATTATCCAATGACACTCAATCCGTTTAACTCCATTAGATAATCCAAATTTTCTTTGGAAGTTCTCGTTCGAGAAGATTACGGTATGAAAGGACTGGATCTCGTTACGAAAAAGTCCCACCAAGTAGATTAAAATTTTAATCAAATTTGACGTCATTCAATGGCGATTTTAACATCATTTGGGAGGTTTTGTCTCCTCGACATAGTATTTTTAACCCCCGACGCAAAAACGACGGGGTGTTATAAGTTTGACGTGTCTGTGTGTGTGTGTGTGTGTGTGTGTGTGTGTCTGTCTGTGGCATCGTAGCACCCAAACGGATGAGCCGATTTGGATTTAGTTTTTTTTTGTTTGAAAGGTATATGAGTCGGGAGTGTTCTTAGCTATGTTTGAAAAAAATCGGTCCAAGATGGCCGCCGCCACAACATGTTGGAATACAAATTTCGTTATAATTCCCTCAATATGGGTATCAAATGAAAGAGCTTGACTAGTAGATCAATTTAAAAAGTATAAAATAAAAATTAAATTAAAAATTTAAAAAACCCCGTCACAAAAAACACTAAAAAGTTGAAAATAAATGAATAAATTTTAATTCAACGGTTGCCATGTCGGGGGACCTTACGATATAAAGGAGTACTTAACCAGTTACGGTCCCGCGACATGGCAACCGTTGAATTAAAATTTATTCATTTATTTTCAACTTTTTAGTGTTTTTTGTGACGGGGGTTTTTTATAATTGAAGTAGCAGCTGTCAGCAGAATAAATGTATGAATGAAAATTATATAAGCTGTTTATAATTAAATTATGTTATACAATAAACATAACATAAACTCACGCCTGTATTCCCCGAAGGAGTAGGCAGAGGTGCTAGCACCCACATTTCGCCAGTTTATGTTTAGGTCCCAATGTAATAGGTGGCGAGCCTATTGCCATTAACCGGGCACTTATAAGCCTGCGATAAATACACACATAACTTCGAAAAGCATCGAAAGGTCATTGGTGTGTGCCATGATAAACCTGGGATCGAATCCGAGACCTCGTTTCAGCAGTCCATTACCCATACCACTGGCTACCGCAGATATTATATACAATAACTATAACAGGAATAAACGCGATCATGGTATAGGTACCTGTGACCACGGCCGATGTAACCCGGTCGAAACGTCAGGCGAATCAAAGGTATGTATGTGCCTATACCAAGATCGCGTTAATTCCCGTTATTGTTATTGTATATCATGAAACGCGAGTGTTTAAATGTTAAATTACGTTAAAAAGGGAAATGTCATGTTAGTACCCGATGGACTAGAATAGGGCCATCCTGTGTGGGTGTCGTAGAAGGCGCCCAAGGTATAGGGTTGTTCTCCATCCGATAATCAACATACAGCCTATGACTAAGTGCCTAATTGACGGCAATAGACTCGCCCCCTATAACATGGGGCCAAAAATCATAGTTGGTCAAATGCAGGTGTTATTACACCTCTGCTCGCCCCTTTCTATACTTTACATGCGTGAGTATATGTATATTTTAAAAGGAATTAATGTAGTGTGGTGTTTTATAATTTTACATAACTGAATAAATTGACAGAAGCAATCCAATAATATCATTCATAGTTTGGTACAATCATTTAATAGTTACAAAGGACCTTAGGTACATAAGTCGCATAACCTTATAGAAAGAAAGAAAGAAAGAAAAGAAATAAAACACATTTATTGGCAATCAGCGCGAAATGGCACACAAAATATACGAATAAAACTATTTACTATTTACGACAGAGATGAATGACTAAAAAGACTAAGTGACGTATACTGACGAGAAGTCTGACAAGTTAACATAACCTACCCACCTTATTTTGCTTAGCCACAATCGGGTCACGAAAAAGAAGTCTTATAAAAAATCTGTTGAAATCACCTTAAACATAATTTCCACGTAAATTCGCTTACTAATTCATTCGAATCAGGAGACAAAAGGTTGCAACCGACTTCAAATGGTCAAAGGAGAAGGTTCCCAAATTATATCATGAACACTTTACTCAAAGGCGATTTTCTGTCTGTTACCGTCACTTGCACCCTTTCCTACTAAACTGAAATACATTTTAAAATCTTTAAACTTATCCTTGAACGAAAACACGACAATCGGTCTTCCTGTCTAAAACCATTTATTAAAGTATTTTAAACGTCAGCTCAAGTGAACTCCGAGGATTTTATTTTAATTGTGAGCTTAGGGCACTATTGCATTATTTAAAATTATAACACGACTGACGAATAAAGGAGTGTGATGTTTTCAGGGTTTATTATCCTTATAACCTTATTCTTGCGTTAGACCTTGTCAAGGTGGGCGATGGCCATCAGGGTGATAAAGGGATACCGCACGATCTCAGGCAAGACCATCGGCCTCCATGACGGTGAGTGGGCTGTCCTTACAGAAGCAGGCCCATGACGGCAGCGTGACGTGTGGGATTCACCATAAGAATCCCCCCATAGGCGAGGTCGCAGTAGTAGCCCTAGTTCTGATGGCAGTCCGGGGACATTCTTCCGGGGGCTTCCCCGGGGCTCCCAACCATAGGGGCTGTTGGACGTTACATGAGGGTTTTTAGTCGGTAGGACTCCGGCATAGAAGTATTCATTCATTCCATGAAGTATCTGCATTTGAATTTGAATTTGAAACATAGTTTTTATAGAGTCAAAATTTAAACTATAGTGTTTTAGGGTCAAAATTTAAACCACTGAACTAAAAAACTAATCAAATTGGACTTCAAAAATCTCTATTATTTTGTAATATTTATGTATTTTTCATATCTACCACTTTTACCTAAATGTAATATGTAGAAATTGTTTTTTGAATTACCTACGTTATGTTATAAATGACATACAACATCAAACAATCAATCAATTAACTTATCGTAGGCCACTGCAGGATATGGCCTCTCCTAATAAGCTTCATTGCTCCCAATCCTCCGACTACCACCTCCAGTATATCTCAGCAACATTTTTCAAGTCGTCAGTCAGTTACCTACCTAGCATAGCGTAATTTATTTGAATCAAATATTTGAAATACTATTAGTAACTAAGTTATACGAGAAATATGATTACAAAAATAATTATTTATTTGACATGACAAAGGCAAAATAAAGTTGGTTTGAATTGAATGGAACAAAATTTAATAATTAATTGTATGAACCCTTCTCAACAAACCATGACTTTTAATTAAAATCAAAATTCTCTTAGAGGTAATTAACACGAATCGGTTGAGAAGTACTTATATTATACTTACATGTATGATGTACTTAGCAGATACCCGCGAGTTCACCCGCATGGAATTTTGATCAGATTTTTGCAACCCATGACAACCTATTCTCGGGGTAGTGTTTACTACTATATTGTATATTTCACCGGCTCCCTGATGTCCACGGGAGTATTTCACACATACAGGCACATAAATAGGTAATGCGTACTCTCACTCAATACCTTGCATTGTGATTAAAGGCGCCATTTTCTGACAGCCCACTTCGGCCTGTGTCTGTGGTTACAGGTTACGCCCATAGACAATCGAGACGATGTGAATATGCTTTATTGCATACACGACACTCGGGATTAACAGATGTACATAAATTTGATACATGACATTAGAGAAACAAGAAACAAATAAAAAAAACATGTATTTACTTACCTAAGTGTTAATCAATTTTTGATATTCACTGTACCTATTATGTTATTGGCGGTATATACATCCTATCGCCTCAGGCAATTTGTAATTATGTGCCTATACGCTTTATACACGTATCCTATCGACATGACACATTGGATTAATTACGATCTGAAGCTAATTTTCGAGCCAAGGGTCTAGTTAACGATATGATTATTAGAATATCGAATATGAATCAACGACATTTTGAAGACGATAGTTGACTTTGATATTACTCTTTGATAAATAGAGCAACCTGTATATGTATAAATTGGAGATCAAAGAAAATTGCTAATGTAAACGTATTTACTTAGGACTTGGCCTGTGTAGTGTACTGCCTGTTAAGTAATTTATCTACAGTATGTTTGATTTTATTTTACGTGTCTTTCTTTCACTTACGAAGGGAAGAGAAAATATAACATGGAGGAAACAAAAGGGTACATTTTCACAAAGCTAAAAGTAGTGTAACACAAATGTATTTATAAGAATAAAGATATTATTAATAAGAAAGGCAGTAAAGCTCTTCGAAAGAGGAAGAAATCCATATCCATATCCATAATTACCATTATAAATGCGAAAGTAACTCTGTCTGTCTCTCTGTCTATCTGTCTGTCTGTCTGTATGTTACGCTTGCAAATCGAACACATAGGAAAAATAAAATCTTCTCGGGCGGGACTCGAACGTAAGGGAAAGAATGCGGGTTCGAGTCCCGCCCGAAAAAAACAATTTTCCCTATATATTAGATTTGTATAGTTAGCATACCTACTTAATGCTGTAAAATTCATTCAAGTAACGCTTTCACTTCTAAACCACTGAACCGATTTTGATGTTTGGTATAGGGGTAGATTCGACCTTGAGAAAGGATATAGGCTATGTTTGGTCGCGATAACTGACATACGCGCGGGCAGAGCCGCGGGCGAAAGCTAGTCTTATATAAAAAAGTTCAGATATCCTAGCATTGGCGGCTGGACAACTCAGCACTGAGCAAGCAAAAAACGCCGTACACTAACTTGCAAATACCCCCAAAGAAAGGTTATCTGTGATGTAATTTTAAGTGAGTTTCTAACAAAAAGGGTTGTAAATTCAACACAATGGACAGTCTGACGGCTCGAGTCATTAGTGTTACGACCTAGTAGTCCTAGTATAGTCAGCATCAGAAATATCTTGGCTACAAAGTTTCAAAATAATCTTAAAACTAAGGTTTATACTGTTGATTGATGGCAATTGGTTGAATCTGCTACACATATTGAGTAAGATTGTACTTTTGCACTTAAGTTTATTTTTCACCTGACCGGTTTCGCCTCAAGACAGCCTCAAAGGTATTATGAAAAGCAACTGTAGTTGTAGTTGTAAAGGTATAATGTGAAGTAAAGTTACTGTCTGAACAGTTACTTTACATCATACCTTTGAGGATGCCGTGACGTTAAACCGGTCAGGTGAAAAATTAAATTAAGTGAGAAAGTACAAAGTGTCTTACTCAATATTAAAACTAAGGTATTAAGAGCAAATCAAAGATCTGTTTAGTTGTCGTATTTTCCGAAGTAAAGGAGTGTACCAAATGTCAGAACATCAACAGTAAGGGGGGGAAAAGCAAAGAACTAAGATCATTTTGAGCACTTTGTTCATCAAGTTCGATTTGAAGCTGACTGTACAGAAATAACGCTTTGTTTCGTCGCAAATAGATATAGTTCAGACGTTACTTTTTTTATGTAAGTACAGTCGTGTGGAAAGAGAACTTCGTGTTAAGTGTTTAGGCATTTAAGTAAAAGTTCAAAGTACTTTTGTAAAACCCTTTATCTTTTGCCTGAATAATGAAACACAAATTCGTATTTTACTTATAAAAGTAGGCATTGTCCTACGTGAGCATCAAAATGCGCTAACACGACGCGTAAGTATCAAATGGTCGGTGTTCTCTATTGTGTCCTACGTAAACGTCACTTGAAGTATGGAACATAATGTCACGCGTGGCGTCGCCGTCGCTTGTGCGCGCTGTCACGTTTTGTCGCTTACGTAGGACAACGGGTAAGTAATGTTTTTGTTCGATGGTAGGTAGTAAAAGCACAGTTGCCATACTAAGATCTTTCTAATGCCTTGAGTTTATCAAAATTATGGTTTTTATGTACCTAATTTTCTAGGCTCCTGTTGAATTTTGAAAGAGTTCACGGATATGGCAATAAACATAATCCCTGTAACGTGTGACAGAAAACATACTTGGTTTAAGGCGTCGGTAGCTTGGTGGTTAAGGAGTTGGCCTTATGATCGAGAGGTCCAGGGTTCGAATCCTCGCCATTACACTACCGACGTGAACCTTAGCACAAGCAATTTAGCTTAATTGGAGGGGTTAGAGGGAATATTAGTAATTTCGGTTATAATATTCTTAAAAAAAATTTAGTACTTCTGCTTAGGTCTCCTTGAAATAATTTAGTGATAGAGTTAGAGCTAGAGAACGCTGACCAAGACAGTCTTAGTGGGACCATTCTTCATCCACTGAGCTTATCTTCGATCGATTTACAGATCAAGGCCCGGGATCGGTTAATTTTTTAATGGATTTTTCATTGCCTTTTACGAGAATGCCTTTTTTTATCGAGCGATAGATCACCACGGAAACCACCCCCACGGAGCCGGCGGAGGTGGTTATGTCGGACTCGAACCGACCAAAACGCACGCCGTCTTGGGTCCTAGGTTGCCGGAGGTGAGATTGCCAAAAGCATATCTCTCGCATTTGGAGAGGATATTTGTTTAGCAAGTGCACTCTCTAGCAGCTAAAGCTATATTCTAAATTTTGTGAAAAAAATCCAAGCGAAATCATACAAACAGTCCTATATAAATAGTTTAATGAGATTAGTGGAAGCTCATGAAACATGTAAGGCTAAAAGCAAATGGAGTAGTGTTGTCTGTGCCAATCTCTGGGGAGAAATCATGAGACTTGAGGTAATAATATTGCGCACCAAGGGTTTCCGTGAGGAAACAGAAGCACATGTCATGTTACTTTGAAATTTAGTTATTGTTACGGGTGGAAGAACGTGCCCTTATTTTATTTTTTCGATTTTGTGCGTCGATACTTTGATAAGTAAAATGGTGAATCTTCTTCTTTTTTGCGTCAACGATTCACTTTTATATAACTACACTATTCGGAAATAGAATTCTGCCATCTTAATTACGCTGTCAGTGGCTTTATTTAGATCGTCCTACTTCATGTACTAAATACATGAAGTAGGACATAAGGGACACGAGACCAAATGCTCCATGGACTGCACGGGGGCACCGCAGTCACATGCAGTTAAGCCCGGGTCTCGCTTTCCCCACCTATATAGATTTTGTCTAGACCGACCAACCAGTGTAAGTAGACGGTTATGAGACTTCCAAACGAGCCAAAGGAGGTTCTGTCCGGGAGGTAGTTTTTCCTGAGGAGGTAGGAAGTCCGAAGGTGGTGGTTGCTTCTCTCTATGGTGAAATTCTTCTTCTCTCTATCTAAATGGTGAATAAAATACATACATATAATCCGGAGGTTTGGGCAGATGGTGAATTAACACCCACATTTCACCAATAATTTGTAGTGGGTCCCATGTAATAGGGGGTGAACCTATTGCCATAATATTTCGGGCACTATTGTTGACTCGAGCCTGTATCTGAGGCTGAGTCTGAGCTGTATATATCTGTCTGATGTTAAACAGCCCTATCCCTTAGTTGCCTTGTACGATACCGCATGTGGAGATATGAGGTGGCCCAAATTCTTCTCTGCCAGGAACCACGTGGCTAAAAAGTACGTGCTATGTAACTATGTAACTTAACTGACATGTAATTGTGCATTTATTGCATTCCAAAAGCTTTTGCTGTATGCTGTTGCTATTTTGATGTACAGTCTGGTTAGCAGTACCGTAAGCGTAGAAACAATTTCATTGTGTGTATTTTTAGAGTCAAAGTTCCTGTAAATTGGAATGATTTAAACTTCTTTTATAAGGGTTCAACAGCTACGCCTAAGACCGATTTTGAGTGGGTGTGGTATAAATATACATCAAAAATAATATTATACCAATAAAAATTCAACATATAAAACCTTACCTGATGAAAGTGAACATATTGAACTAAACCATAATATATTACATCACGAATTCAATTTCAAAGCCTGACATTACCAAATTCGCGTTCAAAGAGTTCGTACAACGTTTGATAAAAACTCTTTAGTTGTTACAAAAGGGATTACTAAATAAAGAAGTACTCACACTGACTAACGTTGCTATCAAATTTCGAAACTAGAAACAACGCTTTATACATTGTACAAACAATGAATCCTAAAGGTAAAACTAACTTACACATTCACATTTAACAATAGTGTAACTTGATATAGATATTAAATGACACGTATCTATGGCATCTATGGTGAAGACTACGCTTTTGAAGATTTACATGTGTGTTTTAATCGGCGAAGGAGCTAAGGATGTACCTTTATAACCAAATCTATAATGAACTAGCGTCAGTCATCGCAACCAAACATAGCCTTTGCCCTTTCTCATGGTCTAATCTATCTCTATACCAAATTTCATTAAAATCGGTTCAGTGGTTTAAGCGTGAAAGTGTAACATACAGACAGACAGACAGACAGACAGATAGAGTTACTTTCGCATTTATAATATTAGTATGGAAGTATGGATACATGTTTTTTTATTTTTTACCTTGGATACTTTGACCACGGCCACAGCATTAGCCATTGCTCTGGTTCTCGGTAATCGTACAGGGCCTCGATTCTACTAAAGCAAAACTATTGTCAAACCACAGAGATTGCAAAAAGCGACAATACATTATAGACTTTAAAGCGATGCACTTAAAGTTCAATTTTAAATAACTGTTAGCAGAGTGAATAAAAGAGTGTAAGGAAACTTTTGTCATTTACTTTTGGACATTAGTGTATAGAAATAAAGTCTAAACTTTAATGCCGCTTTTTGCAATCTCAGTGGTTTGACAATAGTTTTGCTTTAGTAGAATCGAGGCCCAGGTGGAAGGGTAAAGTGGCCAACTGTAAGAGTTGTTTTTTTTATATACCACCTAGGTGGCAGACAATCACAGGGCCTATAGGTGTTTGCATCACCAGGGGAGTCACACTCGTGCTGCCTACCCTGTAAGAACAGAGTTTCTGTGCCATCAGTGCAGAAGACAGATCAAGACTAGCATTTGGTATGCCCACTGATTGCATAAAAACTCTGCAGTGAGGTTCTGCTTCCCTACTCGCCGGGAACACAACACGAGGTTATTTTGGCTGCGCTATTCTGTAGGGCGGTGGTCCTTTCCCAGTCGGACTGTTCAGTTGGGACGGGCATACCGTCGTGTCCTACCCTACCTCCTACGAAAGGTATATCTTTAGATGAAGTTATGTAGGTAGCTATTATAGCCAGCTTCCCAGCCGAAGCCTTGATAGCATGGTGTGGCTAATATAGTGATCAAATGTAGAACTACTAGAAAAAGTTCGAATATTAAAGACCACGATGTCAAAATGACGATAAATATATTTTTTTAACAATGATATTTTCTAAAGTTTACGCGAATGTAACTCATTGAAATGAAACCACTTTTTCACGGATTCTATCGCGATTAATTTGTTATTATTTACTTTTAAACCGACTTTTTAGCAGCCATGATTGCTGTATGACTCATGATGGTAGTTGTCACATAGTTTGAAGTATAAGTAATCTCAAACTACCTGAATCATGAAAAATTATTTGGTGTTACTATTTATAATAATATTTTTATTATAGTTTGTACTGTTATACGCAGTTATTTAAATTATATTACAGTGTTGCTAAGCTGACACTATCGGACTAACCTAATACCACTAGTATAACGTCGAATATTTACTTTATATTTACTCTAAGTAAAAGAAAAACCTTCTGTTAATATTTGTTTAGCGACAGCCTCTTTACCAGAATTTCCGATTTCAATATATATTTTCTGTTTGAAGTGTACAACAAGGACAAATGTAGTTCAACAAATTCGAATTTATTGATTACCTTAGGTCTCAAACCATCCATAAAAAATACGTGAAATATATTACCTTATTCTCTGGGGTCTATAAAACCAATAATAAGCACACAAAATTATGAATACATGTATTCCAATTTTATAACATATTTGCTCGTAAAGTGGTTGTAATTACACCAATTTCAATATCGTAATGTATCTCATTACGTACTTGTGCGATAATGTAATGTAAAAGGCACGTGTTTTTTTTTAATAAAGTTTTAAGATACTCCGTCTAAAAATGAACGATACTTTTAAAAATCTTAGCAAAGATGTTTTATGTCAAGAAAGTGGTCAATATTTTATGAATAAAATTAACTTTGGGAAATAAAATATAACAAATAAACATTTAATTCTTTAATTTAATTAATTTTGACAATAAAATTACAACCATTTATCTGTAACAAAAACACAAAAATATTAATTTACTTTATTAGTAATACTGGCTGTTTTTGTACCTTTGCCTAAAAAAAAAAGTTGATGCGCGCGCATCGCTTATTTGTGGACAAGTAAAAATAATTCCGCGCGCTTTTTCTTTTCGCTGTATTGTTTTTATTTGAAAATGTCGTCAAGTAGTGATGAATTTATTAATTTCCTCGTAAATATGTTATAAAACATCGTATGACATACGTGCGCTTTGAAAATTACAGCCTCTGCTTCCTTATAGCCCTCGCCGATGGCTCGGGCTAGTAATATCGCCTCGGCTGTAATTTTCAACTTACCGCACTTATATCATAATGTACTATTAAAGGTTTGAAAAATGTTTTAATGTTCATAAACTTTTGTCGTTGACTGTGTAGTTATACTTTCATTCAAACAATATATAGATTTTGTCGATTATCCGTGTGGTGATGAAGAAAAAATACAAGTATCACCACCCCATCTCACTCGAAGGGTATCACAAAAAGTGACTAACGGAAAAACGCAATCTATATCACTTCAAGAGTAGAAAAAATGGAAATAAAACTCTGTATGAACCCGTCTGGCCATCTTGGAAACATTAGGCCATATTCTCCCACATCAGGAGAGGCCTTATGTCTAGCTTTTTTTTTTTCCGTGCGGAAATCCCCTCGGATACCTCCCCTGCTGGAGCCGGAAGGGAAGGTTATGTGGGACTCAAACCGACTAAAACCGCACGCCGACTGTGGGTCTTGGTGCTAGGCCGGAGGTGAGGTTGTCATAGACATATCCCTCGCACCCCGGCTGACCCAGGGCCATCCCTTACGGTCTGGCCCCCCGAATGGGGAGGCGCGCTGTTCAGCGTGCCGCCGCCGTGGCCTGCTTCTGCTGGGGTGACAGGCGGCACCCCCAGGCCCGCGCTCATGGGGGACGGAGGTCAGTCAGTGCCCTCCGACGCCCGAGTTGCCAGCGTGCGCGGGCGGCGCGATCTGCGAGTCTTTCTCGCTCGCTTTCTCATGTCTCATACTGTCATTTTTACCCGACTATGGCTTTTTTTTTTTTTTTTTTTTTTTTTTTCGTGCGGAAATCCCCTCGGATACCCCCCCTGCCGGAGCCGGAAGGGGAGGTTATGTCGGACTCGAACCGACTAAAACCGCACGCCGACTGTGGGTCTTGGTGCTAGGCCGGAGGTGAGGTTGTCAAAGACATATCCCTCGCACCCCGGCTGACCCAGGGCCATCCCTTACGGTCTGGCCCTCCTCAGGAGGGGGGACAACGGTGTCCCCAACTCGCCCCCGGAATGGGGAGGCGCACTATTTAGCGCGCCGCCGCCGTGGCCTGCTTCTGCTGGGGTGACAGGCGGCTCCACCCGTCACCCCCAGGCCCGCGCTCATGGGGGACGGAGGTCAGTCAGTGCCCTCCGACGCCCGAGTTGCCTGCGCGCGCGGGCGGCGCGATCCGCGAGTCTTTCTCGCTCGCGCCGCCTCTCCCGCTCCGCCGTCTCCTTCACGACCATTACCTGCTCGCTGAAGGAGACGCCGGCCGCCCACGCGTCCGCGCAGCGGACCATTGCTGTGAGCAGGGTGGCGAGGGTGAGAACTCTCACATCCAGGGCCGACACTAGCTCCCGCCTCGGTCCGGCCCATGCCGGACACTCGGTGAGCGTGTGCAACCCCGTGTCCTCGCTCGCGTCGCAGTGATGGCACTCGGACGTTGGCTCCTTTTCGATCCGACACAGGTATCTCCCGAAGCACCCGTGCCCGGTGATAATCTGCGTCAGTCGATACGAGAGGCTGCCATGTGGCCTCTCGAGCCATTCCCCCATGATGGGCCTTACCGCCTCTATGACGGCATGCCCTGCGCGTCGTTGCTCAAGTCGTCGCTCCCACTCCGCCACCACGATCCCGTGGAGCCGGGACCTCTCGGCCCGAATGTCTTCGGGCTCGGGATCGTATCCCCGCTCCCGCGCCTCCTTACGGAACCGATACAGTGCCGCAAGGGATCTCGCTTCCAGGATCCACGGTGGCGATCCGGCTAGGAGACTCGCCGCTTCAAAGGATATCGTGCGGTACCCCCTAATGGCCCTGCAGGCCATCGTCTGCTGCGGTGCATGCAGCAGTTGCACGAACCTGGCCTGCAGGGCGTCCGCCCACACGGGGCACCCGTACAGGGCCATGGACCGCACGACACCCGCGTAGAGTCTCCTGCAGGAGTCCTCTGGGCCCCTCAAGTTGGGCAGCAGCCGCATCAGCGCGTTAGCGGACACCAACAATTTGGGGCGCAGACTTCGGAAGTGCTCTCCGAAGTCCCACCGACCGTCAAGTACGAGCCCCAGGTATTTCAACCGGGGCTTGATGTCGATGGGAGTACCTCCTACTGTCAAGCTGGATCCCGGGGGTGGCCTGCGCCGAGGACCATGAAAGAACAAGGCCTCGGATTTGTGCAGAGCCACCTCGAGACCCAGCCGCCGGATCCGATCCACGACTTGAGCAACAGCGGTCGTGGCCCTCTGGGTCGCCTCGCGGTGTGTAGCGCCACTCACCGTCACTAGCGTATCGTCCGCGTAGCACGTGACGGTGGCACCGAACGCGAGCTCACCGCGAAGCACCCAGTCGTATCCGATGTTCCACAGGAGCGGCCCCAGGACCGATCCCTGTGGGACACCGCACGACATCTCACGCCTACCGACGCCGGTCGCACTTGGGTAGATGACGGCCCTCTCCGTCAGGTACGCCCCGACTATGCGGCGGAGGTAGAGAGGCACATCGTGGTACACGAGCGCCTCCCTGATGCAACTCCAGGGCAAGGTGTTGAACGCGTTGGAGATGTCCAAGGACACCGCCAACATCACCTCGCCCCGGGCAACCGCATCCTCCGCCAGAGTCCTCAC
The DNA here is from genome assembly GCA_914829495.1 of Eilema sororculum. Lineage (NCBI taxonomy): Eukaryota > Metazoa > Arthropoda > Insecta > Lepidoptera > Erebidae > Eilema > Eilema sororculum. Next base: position 3,287,614 of record OU618545.1, on the reverse strand, counting down.
GCGCATGATGGCATCCACAGTGGAACGCCACCGGCGGAAGCCGTACTGCGTGTCCGCTAGGTCCGGCCCCACTCTAGAGAGGTGCTCGACGAGGCGCTTGGCAATCACTCTTTCGAAGAGCTTGCCCACCTCGTCGAGCAACACTATGGGCCGGTACCCGGACGGCTCGTCCGCCGGGCGTCCGTCCTTGCGGATGAGGACCAGTTTCCCCGTCTTCCACATCTTCGGAAACTGGCCCCGCTCCAAGCACGCGCTGAGGAACCCTCGCAGTCGGGGTTCGAGACCGTCTTCTCCTAGAGCTAGGACCCACGCACGGCCTGGAATGCCGTCGGGTCCCGGGGCGGTGTTCTTCTTGGCTCTAAGCCGTCGCACCGCCAGCTCTAGTTCTACCCAAGTGACCTCGGGCACGTCGTCGTCAATAACCACGCCGGGCGCATCAGGCGACCGAGGTGGCGGAGTCATCTGCGGCGGAACGTGTTCCGCCCGCGCCGGGAACAGGGATGCCACCACTCCTCCAAGCAGAGCCGGCTCGAGAACCTGGGTCAGGGGAGGGGCCCGGGGGCGCAGCTTTCCTCTTACTAAGCGGTAAGGCCGCCCCCATGGGTCCCGCTCCAGTGTCTCTGCTGCCTTGGACCGCTTGATCTCCGCTCGGAGGGCATTCCTGGCTTCCCTGTATCCCTCTTGCAACTCCGCCACTAGGGGATCTGTGTCTGCGGGGCGGCTACGCCTCCTACGGAGCCTGGCCCACCGGCGGTGCGCGATCACGCAGGCTTGACGCAGCCTCGCGATCTCCGCAGTCCACCAGTAGACCCGGCGCCTCGGACTATAGGCTGGAGCCCTAGACATACCCGCATCGCAGACAACAGTCATGGCCTCCCGGAACCACGCCGCCTCGTCATCGATGTCGTCAGGCCTGTCCGGCACCATGGCCCAGGCCTGCACGGAGGCGGCTTCCAGGAGAGCATCCCTATTCAGTCCCCTAAGCACCCAGCGCGGCTCGCGTGGGGCCGGTGTGACCGGCGCATCACTCTCGGGGGGGGAGACATCAAACCGAACGTATCGGTGATCCGACAGTGTCTCCACCTCCACGACAACACGCCAGTCCCGCACACGTTGCGACAGCGAAGCGCTCGCGAATGAGAGATCAACGATCGAACTCGCCCCGCGCTCCGCCACCCAGAACGTGGCTTCGGCCCCGCGATTCTGGAGAACCAGACCGAGAGTAGCGGCCCAGCTCTCCAGAGCCCTACCTCGCGGGTTCGTGTGCCGGGACCCCCAAGCCTCAGACCAGGCATTGAAGTCCCCAAGCACAAGAACCGGGCGAGGGTGACAGGCATTGACGACGTCGGTCAGCCGCTCCAGCGACTGCCGATACTGCCCTATGCGTCGGTGTGATGCCGGCGTAAAGGAAGCCAAAAGGAGGGTTATGATTTTTGACAGGCTATGTATGTATGTATGTATGTTCATTTGTTCCCTCATAGCTCCTCAACTACTTATTAAAACAGGACAAATGAGGTATCGTTACAAGCGGCTTGATCGTCCGATGGTTATAGGCTATATGACGTGTCACTCAATCTTGTGTGACGCCCTCTAGCACTCTTGGTACTGTGTTAAAAAATAAATTTGAGATAAATATGCCGTGTTTGGTATCAAATAAAAGGGCTTGATAAGTACATTTCAAATATCTATAAATTATTAGCTTTACCTTGCCCCAAAATAATATAAATAAAAAAAAAGGTTAAAACTAAAACCCGACTACGAAAAATCACGCTCTAAAAGTAAAAGTAAACAAGAAAATATCAAAGATAGCCGTGGTCGTATGCCACTTCTTCATTCACTTCAGGTCTAACAAAACAAGATATTCTAGGGAAAAGTGGGATACGACCACGGCTTTCTTTGATATTTTCTTGTTTACTTTTACTTTTAGAGCGTGATTTTTCGGTAGCCGGGTTTTAGTTTTAACCTTTTTTTTGGCTCTACGTTTGACAAGTTCTATGATACGACAAAAGCGAGTTGACATGACTTATGCTTAACACCGTGCGTTTTTAAGACAACGCATAATTGCCGGGTACTTTTCTCATTCTTTCACATTCAAACGTCCGTCTATTGATTTACTCGTGAATAGAATCTTGGAATAGATTAATTTCAGACTTGTGTATAAATTTAGGTTTGGTCAAATCCAACCTTAGACATTAATTGGTTTGTTTATCAATCCGTTTGTTGCAACACACCTTTATATTTTACAACGTATAATCAAAAGTGTCTACCCCACAGGTAGACTGTACATCTTAGCGAATATCTCACACTAGCCAAAATAGCAATCGTCTCCTTCACCTACGTGGTGTCAGTATTTCACCCAAGGGGCATGCCCACGTGAATAGGTACATAACTATTATCACACCTGTATTTCAACGCCCGCGAACAGACAGCGATGAGTCTCTAAGGAGTATTACATTTTCTAGAAGAAAGATACGTCTTTGAGGATCGTTTCTGAGGTAAACTTTTGGGGTAGATTGTCAACAAAATGTTTTATATTATTGTAGATCAATAATTTTATAAAGTGCTTTAATCTATACATATAAAATTACTTTACTGATTGATTCATCAATGCAGAGCCTAAACCACTGGACCTAGAGATTTGAAATTTTGGTAGGTAATTTTTTTAGTAATATTTTTTTCATATAACTATTGTTTATTCCGACACGAGACTTAAAAATGTAATTGACCTCAATTATAAACTATTGTATTATTTTATTTATTTATTTATTTATTTAAACTTTATGCACACATGTACACAGGCGGACTTAATGCCGTAGGCATTCTCTACCAGTCAACCTCATATTTTATATTGGAAATAAAAAAACTACGTCCGACTACGATAGGCAACCTGCAAATAGGGTTGTAGGTTGTAGGTATAATGTGTAGGAAAGTTGGTTTTGGATTCGTTTATGAATTTATTTTAAGCGAAACAGGGATCCGGGCCGCTAGTCATTAAATATGCATGTTGATATGTCATTAAATATGCATGTGAATCTTGGAACTAATTCCATTCACGTTACTACGACATGAAGCCGCAAGAAAAAATAAATATTCCACAATATTCCAAAACATTATACACAACGCTACCTAAATAGTAAGCATTATAGATTGTGTTATGGAATCTAGAATGCGGATAAACGTACTAATATACTTTTTTTTGTAAATACATGCATATTATACATAGATACACCCAGACCAATACAAATAACCATATTCATGCATTGCATATTTGCACTGCGCGAGGATCGAACCCGCGCCTCCTGCTTAGCTGTCGCGTTCACTAGCTCCACGCCACAGAGGTATATTATATAAAGTATGCTATTTTAACCCGGTATTTTTTTAATGATTCCATCGCCATTTCCGGTAGCGCCTGCCGTCTATTATCTAACCCTGAGAAAAAAAAATACAAAAATGTAGATTATCCCTATTCAAACCCGCCAACCGCTGACGAGCATTCAGCTCATTAAAAATGACATTACCCAAAACACACCACAACAGTCGTACATCCACAAAACATTATTTAATAATTAACCTGGTACTTTATTCTCTACACTGTATGTGCACAAATTATGCACATACGTGGTTACGTTAATTTAGCACAGCTTACATTAAAAACACCTGGTTACCGTGACATAGAATGTAACTGGTACTTTTTATTTTATGATAAACGATATTAGAGTGGTTAGAGTTGTGTGTTATTTTGTTTAAGGTAAGGTACAATCAGCGTCGAAAGCCTAACTGGTATCGTGGACCTGTGTATGGCAACTTAATAGCCGTATCCGAATATTGGGCACAAAACAAAATTTATTAATAAATTGTATGAGCCATTAAATCAAAGGAGCGTTTTTGACGAATATATTTTTTGGTTTTTCAAATTAATCAGTGAAAGTTTTGAGCTAGACAGTGGGTTATTTTGTAATATTTTTAAAGTTTAACTTAAATGTAATTAATTAAACATTAACTTAATGTTATATCAATTCAATATAGGTTGGTAACTAAAGTTTTAAAGCTGTACTAACTGCGCTGGTGGCCGGTAACTTGAAATTTGTTAAGCTAATTCCGGTGGCAAATGTACATAAAAAATATCAGTAGGCGTGATAATTGGTGAAGCTCTTGCAAAGTTAATTAAAAACACTTCATCTAATCCCACGGAGGTGAATTGTTCCAGTTTCCGTTCAGTCCCAATAACATTACATTTTTATGTTAAACGTGTCCTGAATCAACATTGAATATAAGCTTCAGAGAATGGAACTCTTGCACAGACACGAAATTTTATGTACACATTTTATAATTTTGTTTTTGTGGAGTACAGTACACATTATAAGATTTCTTAAAAATATTTGTTGTTCACCTTGACTAAGAATAGAATAGAATTATGTTTGCATAAAATGTGGTAAGTATAAGGGTGAAAAATTATTTATGAGCTAAAGACATATTTTGACACTTAACTAGTCGTGACATTAATTTGTCATCATCATCAGCTATCTATAGTAAAATCCTAGACTGGGTTGATTTTAACCCAGCCACTTCGGAGGTACTGAAACTGATAGACTGAGAGATAGTGAAGCAGACTGATAAAAATTGAAAATATTCATTTGTTGTTTGTTACGTTTTTTAACCCCTGACGTAAAAACGACGAGGTGTTATAAGTTTGACGTGTCTGTGTGTGTGTGTGTGTGTGTGTGTGTATGTGTGTCTGTCTGTGGCATCGTAGCACCCAAACGGATGAACCGATTTGGATGTAGTTTTTTTTGTTTGAAAGGTATATTAGTCGGGAGTGTTCTTAGCTATGTTTGAAAAAAATCGGTCCAAGATGGCCACCGCCACAACATGTCTGTACGATATATGACTCGTATGTCGAAATAGATATTTCTTCATAACTCCCTCAATATTGGTATCAAATGAAAGAGCTTGACTAGGAGATTGCTTTAAAAAGTATAAAATAAAAATTAAATTAAAAATTTAAAAAACCCCCGTCACAAAAAACACCTCCAAAAAGTTGAAAATAAATGGAGTTTGCTTAATAAAATAGACCTTGAATTGTTCCGATAATATAACGTAGTGCGAGTGAGTTAGGGTCCCCCGACATGGCAACCGTTAAAGTTAAAAGGCAAACTCCATTTATTTCAACTTTTTGGAGGTGTTTTTTGTGACGGGGGTTTTTTAAATTTTCAATTCAATTTATTGCAAGTTAATCCTACACCCCCCCCCCCCCCCCACAGTATGTTAAAATAAAAAAGCTTTTGCTAGAATAGCATAAACATATATACGTTAATTTTTATACAATATGCCAGCAGCAGCCACGTTATTAGACGGTTCTTATTAGCAGTCAAAAGCTTATTAGTATTAAAAACGAAAATTCGACGTAAGTCACCGTCAAAGCTCCTGAAGGCGCCTCTGTACAAGTGTACTAGTTTAAACGTTGACGGCACCGTCTCGCGTGGTGCACAAACTAATAATAAAACCACTCGTGTGCTTGAGGTTACTTTATGTGCCACGTAAAAAATATTTCATGTTAGAGCGTGAGAATTATACTGTAAAGTACAAGACGATTTTATTATAGTTGAGAATTTTCGCCAAACTATTATTAAAGAAGATTCGTGGCACAATAGGTATTTTATGAACTTTATTAGCGTAAAATTTTTGGAGTTAATGTATTACTGTACGTCAATCAACCTACAATCTAGTGTACCAGCTAGTGTAACCTGTCGATTAATAGATGTGCCTTTGAATTTAACTTTCTGGTGCTGGAATTTTGGAGTTACATTATTTTTTGGAATATATAAAATAATGTAACTCCATAATTCTTCCAGACCTGTTCAGTCTTTATAGCGTGACCAAGTATAACATTCCGCAATCTGTCTATCTATACTTTCGAATTTAAAAAAAATATTTTTAACTCTAAGAGACTGGAGAGGCTGGTAATCTGTCATACAGGTAACCCTAGTACACACACAATGACTTTTCGATGCTTTTCGAAGTTATGTGTGTATTTATCGCAAGTTTATAAGTGCCCGGTTAATGGCAATAGGCTCGCCACCTATTACATTGGGACCTAACCATAAACTAGCGAAATGTGGGTGCTAGCACCTCTGCCTACCCCTTCGGGGAATACAGGCGTGAGTTTATGTTATGTTATGTTATGGTAACCCTAGTACAGATACCAGTCTCTCACATAGATAATCATGTAGTGAAGTGTACCTAAGCTTAAGTTATTGTCATTATAATGTTTTATGTGAGAGAACTAATAAAATGATTTATGATTATGATTATAAGATAATATTATTATGTATTATAGTAATTAAATTGCATCTGAAAATCTAAACAATTGTTAAATTTAAGAGCAGTACTCTTACTTCTTCTGCACTTTTATTCTTTCTTGCCAGGATATTTTTTGGATTGAAGCCTTCAGCACCCAATAACTTATGGCAGGCGTTTCTGCAACAATGTTTCCTTGAGATAAAGTAGATACCATAAGTTATCCAACCAGACGAATCTTGGCGTCTCCATTACACTATAGTGAAAAAAAGAAAGATATATTGTGATGAATGGGTGGCTTTACGAAATTCCTAAATTTTAGTACCACTATTTTATCTTCTGTCTGTGCTTCTGTACTGTTACAAAGCTGTAAATATTCATTTTATTTGAGCGTCACTCAAAAACTATGTAAGCGCTTTTCTATAAACTTAAGATTTAAAAAATATATTCAATTAGAAATGATCTCCGATTGAGCTCTAATTTCGAGGCAATTTTCATTTACTTCAGAGACGGTTCTCAGCTACCTTGTGTTTTTCACGATAGTCGCTGCAATCGGTTAAAACTTTTTTTATCAATATATTGCCAGGCGAAGCCAGATCCAGGACGCCAGTATAACATATGTATAAATAGCAAGAGCATAATAAATTTCTTGCAAAAATAATGGACGCTGAGGTATACAATTTTTCCACGTCATAAGCAGATCGGCGTGCACTGCGGTTAGAATGCTATAGAATTAAAAACTTCACTCAGTTGTATGGCTGCTTGTCGCTGCTTCTATATTGCATGAATATTTGTGCAGAAAATTTAATACAGAAATGAATATCCCAGTGCAGCGTTTTAAAAATTTGTTGAAAAGATTTCTCTTCATAAGAATGAACCGTAAGGGATCTGGATTCTATTCAATATGCATGTATTAACTGATGAAATAAATAATAACTACGCTCACAGTCAAAGTACTTGGAGGGCAGAAAAGGGCAAATTTGTCAAATCTCCTTGTGCAAAGTTAAGGGTCCTATAAATGAGCAAGTTTGAGTTGATAATGTAGCATACAATATAATTATGTGCTTATTTTGGCGTTGCAATTTCTCTCAACTAAATTAAATTCAGTCGTATCTAAATTAGGTAAACCATAACTATTAATGAATTATTTGCGAATAATTACGAATCATATTTAATGATGTCCATTTGAAGTATGAATTAGTTCTGAAAATAGTTATATTATATATTGTTTATTTTATGTGTATAAATGGTAGGTTTCTAGGTTCCGTGTCAAATTCAAAATTCATTACCAAACAGTGGTATATTTTTTATTCTAAAAAATCTGGTAAATACTAGGTCCAAATCAGTTGTAAGGTCAATGAACTTTATTCTCAATTCATTTTGGATAGAAGAAGCATGAGCTATAGTATACTAAGGCTACGTTTGCAGGTGAAGTTGACTGAGTGAAGATCTTAGTAAGTCTGCATACTTTTATCAAGCAACAAAATTATAATGTTTAGGGATTGACATTGATGTACTATTTTGGCGTTTAATGTAAGGCTTTTAAATGAATGACATTGTGACTTAATTAAGTTAAACATCTTGAGCAAGACGTGGACGATCCCGGAGTCAATCTTTAACTTCGTTAAGTTGATCGAAATGTCAGCAAATATTTATTTGCGACAAGTACCTACTAAAAGCGATTAAAATTCAAAGTTTCGTTTACTTTCCATTTTACTGTAATTTATCATCCATGGTCTTGGGGCGATGTTGGAGCTACCAAGGGGTTTTGTTAGTACATTTTGAGTCATTTATTGTAATGTCAAGTCGAACTTCAAAGGAACTCTTACTATAGAGTTAAACCTTATTAATATGACCTCTTCATTTACTATTTTTACCCACGACGGAACGGAGACGGTATATGCGTTTGGGGTGAGAGGTTGTTTGTGTGTTTGTGCAAATCCATGTTGCCATTTTCTCCGAAACTACCAATCCAATTTTGATGCAGTTTTCAGTTATGGGTTTGGCTTTAATTGGAGCATGTTCTTAGACAGGTGTTACAATGACAACTCAACAGGGGGCGCTACAGAAAACATTTTCATGCATATCAATGTTGCCAATTTTCTCCAAAACGACTCGACCGATTTTCATGCAGTTTTCACTTATTGGTGCATGTTCTTAGATAGGTGTGGGGCGCTGCAGTAAACACGTCGTGGGTATTTTTAAAATTTTTAATTTTATTACTTTTTTATTCTATGGTGTGTACATAGATTAAGCAAGTAATAAAATTAAAAATTTAAACTATGGTATTTTATGCAGTATTAAAGCTCTCCTCTTATATCGTAGTAAAATATAAATCAATTTAAAAAATGCTTCATAAATTTAGTAAATTTGGAACTACAAGGCAGCAGGTATTATTTGAATAATACTCTTGTACTTTTCCACCGAGTTTAATTTCAGACTTTATTTTTAATTTTCGGGAAAAATTAAAAATAAAAATTAGGTTTAACAGTGAAAAAATTTTTTCACTGTTAAACCGAATTTTAAAACTACCCACACATGAAAAATGCAAATATTGTAAACCTTTAAGAATGCCGGGTTCAGAAATAAAATTAAAGTCTCTGGGAAAGTACATGTGTATTTTTCAAAATGTGTAGTAGATTCCACCAAGTGCCAACAATCTCCAGTATAAACAGGTATTATTTATCTACTTTGTCGAATTTTCATGTCAGGTTTTCAAGTATCTTAGTTAAAACACATCATTTAAAAAGAAATTCAACTGAACTACTTTTGTAACCCGATGTTTCGGTTACTTTGCCGTCATTTTTATCGTATAGTAACAAATATAATGTACGGGACTCCAGCTACAAAGTTTGTACATACATAGATATATACATATAGATCCAAATGGTTTTAATTTTATTCTTTTCCTCCGCATAACCGCTGAGGGATCTTTCATGAGCATGTTTGAAAGCCTGCTACTAAATTAGAAACTGCGGCATTCTATTGTGGTCTCAGTGGACATGGGTATGCTGAAGTACCAAACGCTGTTGGCTGTAAATTAGATTTCAGGCTCAGCCCCCTTGGGCAGGAAAACAATTTATAATCTAGACAAACAACCTACGTATAAATCATAAAGAATGGTGGAATTAATACGCACCAAAACGTCAGTTATTATATAAGCTAAATTTCACTATTAATTTCAAATATACTAGCAATCCTTTAGCACTATGCGTAATTTTCATTCGTGCCTAGATATTGTCTATATAGAAGACAGGGCAGAATAGCTTGCAGACTAGAAAATACAAAATCGAACACATTAATGTCACATACATTACATGTATTAAATTTTGGCGTGTATATTTTGTGTTTCATCATACGCTCTGAATATTTCTGGAGTTAATTGCTCACTCTATTATGTTGGGCCAAATACAGTTGACTGTGCGTGAATTGGCATCACTGCCGGCCATGTATCTCCACATAGACTCATACAGCATGAAATTTTGAGACTCAGTGTGACTTGTTGGGTCAATACAAGAATTATAGATACATCATATTATACTCACGCTTGTTAATCATCGAAGGGTAGGCAGGGGTGTATTAACATTATTAACATTTCGCTAACTATGATTCTACGTAATAGGGGGCGGCCTATTGCTGTGTGGTGGGTACTTAGTCGCTTGAGATGGAGAACAGCCATCCATATACGGTGCAGAGTATACCTGCCAGAACCAAGCGTTTCAGTGACTCATTCCTATGCCGCACGACTAAGACCTGGAACTCCCTGCCAGCTCACGTGTTTCCTTCTTCCTACAGTCCCGGGTACTTTAAGCGGGGCGTGAAAAGGCATCTAATGAGGCTGTCAAGCTGAGTGCCACCACTGTTAATATGGTACATGTTTGCGATGGTGTCCCTCTCTCCGAGACTTTGCCTTTAGCTTAACATCAGGCGAGGTGAAGGCAAATTGACGTGTACTAGATAAAAAAAAACGCCCACAGGAAGAGATGCGGTCGCCGTTTTATACTCCACCGGGAATCAACACGCCTTAAGTACTCGTATTTACAAATAACCAGTTATTATTAGTATGTACCGGTGGCCTTAATAGAAATTATATTTATAGCATCGTATCGTTCTCACCATATCGGTACGCGCTTAACCAATATATACCTTAACACGTTCGTTGTTACTGATTATAAGCGTTTTTTACTAAGAATATGGGCAATTTATTTTTTATATTTTTTTTTATTGTGCTGAAAGTTTGTAGTATGCTGCGTGTGTGATTTTATCGCTGTAAGCCTGATTACGATTTCATGTTCCTACTATAACTATGCTATAAGTAGGTTACACTAGTATTGCTTATTATAAAATGTTATTGGCCTAGAAAATCTTATTGTAACACACTCTGAGCTGAGATTACATTACTTTTTTTTTTTATTCTTCCTGTGTGTATTGTAGCGACCGACTAAGTTTTATCTTTTTTGATCCGATTTCGATTCGATTCGATTACTTTTTTTACCTTGTTTATGTATTTTATCGTTAGATTTTTATATATACTGTAATTATTTCGACACGATACAAATGTACATTCGTCCATATTAAAAGTCTTAAGAAATAACTTTTTATACATTGACGTCTGTAAAATTCTACAGTGGAGTTTGTTGCGCCGCGCCGTTCTTCTCCACTGGTGCGTAGGAAGCGGTGGTAAACTTAGTTATAAGCGGAATTTGACGTCAATAAGCTGTAGTAGTGCTACACAATTTATAATAAATACTTTGACTTTGAGATTGACTAAGGGCTGTGCTCTATCCAACAGCAAACAAAATGCTCGCTTGATGTTGATAGGCTTGCTGTTACCGTTGACCGAAAATGACCTTAGTTGCGTCTATTGCATCTTATTTTGGGTCTAATCTTGCGCCCTTAATGTGTCAGTTGTCTTAAGACAAGGACATGCATGCAGTGCCTCAAAACACACCTAAGGCCAAAACGGCACAAGTGTAGATAACTCCTGATATTGCAGATGTTCATAGGTTACGGTAACCACTTTCCATCAGGTAGACTTGTCTGTTACCTAAATAGTATAAAATATAACATACTAGCTTTTGCCCGCGGCTCCGCCAGCGTGGATGTCGGTTATCGTGACCAAACAGCCTATGTCCTTTCTCAAGGTCTAATCTACCCTTATACCAAATTTCAGCAAAATCGGTTCAGTGGTTTAGGCATGAAAGCGTAACATACAGACAGACAGACAGAGTTACTTTCGCATTTATAATTTTAGTATGGATCTTATTACAGGTGTATATGGTACCTACAATTTGGCAAGACAGAGCTCTTATTAAATTGCCCTTGTAATGACAGATAAGACTTTAGTCCTTTGGGAACGTCCTCCTATTGTTTGTCAGTCAATCAGACTGATCAAATAATACAGGGTATTCCCGAAAGGCTCCAGTCTCATGGCCTTAGTAGAACAAGTTTTTTTTTTTTTAATATATATTCATTACGTCGATAATTGATCACTCTGGAGGATTTCTAGGGTATAATAATAGATAATAGGGAAAAGTCCACACGATACGGGTCTTTATTTTGTCGATCTCAGGATTGGGGTTCGTACAATGGCGGTCTTGACAGATATATTTTTTCACACCCTGGTTTGAAACCTGATTGTAAGCAGAAGGAAATACGTGCACGATAAGATCATTCAAAGCGTCGGTAGCTTAGTGGTTAAGGAGTCGGCCTGACGATCGAGAGGTCCCGGGTTCGTAATACCAAAATCACAAAAATGTCGAAATCAATCACGATTTAATTGAAAAGTACTTTTCTACTTTTCTTTTTTCTTCTTTCTTTCAATTTTCGATTTATTTTTTCAAAATTAAACTAACTTTTGACATATCAAGACTGAATTTTTAATATATTTCTGTTGAAAGGAAATACTGAAACGGTGGGCTCGAGACGGTATTCTAAAGAAGTACGTAAAGAAAATTACAAAATACGGCAAATTCAGAAAAATGTCCATTATGTCATTCCAACGAGTACTCAGAGCTTTGAAACAAAATGTTTTTTTAATTAAAAGTTGCATTTTGTTCAGTCCTTGATGCATGCATTGCGTTTGCAAACGTCCTATTTCAGGCAAGCTTTAATTAACAGCAATTATTCGACGGAAAATTTATGTAATTGCTACCCAGTCTTGTCTAGTGTACACTTTACTTTAGTGTACAATATTATTCCGTTAATTTGTGCAAGAGGGTTAATGTTAGATTGAAATAACTGAACCATGTAGGTGACAGAATATATTATATCGTTTGAAATTCGTGTTTCAAATGGTATAATATTATTCTCTCACATGTTTATAATAAGTAGGTATTTCGTAGTATTTCGTGTGTGCAGTTAGAGATTCGAGTAGGTATGTAACGGAATTATATAATTTGAAATTCAAATTTCGATTCTATAATATTGAGTTAGTGGTTTCTCGATTGAAATATATTTAATTTCTTTAGCGTAATCCACATAGACTGGATGACACTTATATTAAACTAGCTGACCCAGCGAACTTCGTACCGCCACGCCAATTTTATTTCCGGCCGCGTGGTGTCTGATACCGTTCTCGCTACACCCTCTGCTATATTAAGCATGTATTATACATATAAACCTTCTTCTTGAAATACTCTATCTATTAAAAGAAACCACATCAATATCTGTAGCGTAGTTTCGAAGATATAAGTGACTTTGCTTTATACTATGTAGTCAATGAGAATAACTGAACAAACATATGGGTAGATAATAGCATCTTTGAGGTAATTATAACTAAGGATAATAACGCCTATCTCATATCAATTTTGAAGAAATTTTGCGATCTCGGTGTGGAAAGGTAAAATTCTGAGAAACAGACAAGAGTTACTAGTAGCTTCTCAGAATTGTTGCCATGCTATGCGTATGCGTACTATCTCAAAGAGGATGAACTCACATCAAAATTCAAGCGATCTCCTTTGATACTAAGATGTTTGTGTTCAACTGCAAAGTTGGTTAACAATTGCACGGTTCAGATGGTGGAATGCTCGAACACTAAAGTCGTTAACTCCGGGAGCTTTGCTCGCTAGTAGAAACGCCACTATACTCCTGTGTGATACTGTTTGGTCAATTACTGTGTGAGATAGGACTTTGATCGGTGAATGCAACACTATGTGAATTGCAGAGCAGAAAGATAATATTTTTCTGATACAATAACGGTTTTTCTGCGGTAGCCTAGTGGTATGGGTAATGGACTGCTGAGACGAGGTCTCGGATTCGATCCCAGAGTTACCATAGCCCACACCAATGACTTTTCGATGCTTTTCGAAGTAATGTGTGTATTTATAAGTGCCCGGTTAATGGCAATAGGCTCGCCACCTATTACATTGGGACCTAAACGTTAACTGGCGAAATGTGGGTGCTAGCACCTCTGCCTACCCCTTCGGGGAATACCTACAGGCGTGAGTTTATGTTATGTAGCTGTCGCTCGCGGCTCCGCCCGCATGGAATTCTGATTCCGTTCATCACTGATAGTATCGTGAAGATTATAATAATAGCCTGTTGGTACCTGATAACATAATTTTTTAAATCGGTCCAGTAGTTTTTGAGTTTATTCGTTACATACAAAAATACAAATATTTCTTCTTTACGATGAGTAAGTAAGGATTTCTAAAGACTATTTTCTTTGACGCATCATAAAGTATTAGATTGCCTGAACAACATGCGTGTTTCCTTCTTTCTACAGTCTCGGGCCCTTTAAGTGGGGCGTGAAAGAGCATGTGATGAGGCCGTCAATCTAAGTGCCACTATTGAAACATTGTTGGTCTGTAATGGCAATTGTCCTGAGCTTCTGCCTGCATCTTACTATCAGGCAAGGTGAAGTTGTTTTGAAGTGTCTTATTAAAAAAAACCTTTGTAAAAGTTAACAAGCATAATAAATAATGATTTCTTAGAATACGTTTGAGATAAAAGTATTAAAACTACTAAGGGCCGCCGCCGGCCGGTTCGACCAAACGCGATTAAAGTATATTCCTGGAATAAAAAGGCAATATGTGGGTGATATTGCCTGTTTATTCTAAGAATAAACGTTACTCTCGTTTAGTCGAATGTTCCATAAGAGATACAGATTATTATAATAACTATAAAGCTGCGTGTACATCACTTATCTATGACTTACTTGACTTAAGGTCAGTGAGTTTCCATCCCGTACGGTCTTGAGTCTCGCGTTTGAAGTCGCTCCAGGTTTCTCCAATGGCTTCCGCTTCGCCAATGACAGTCCACCGCCAGGTCTGTTTTGGACGACCACGTTTGCGCTTTCCTTGGGGATACCAGTCTAGGGCTTGCCTCGGTATGTGGTTTGGATCCCTAGAGCTGCTCGTTGGAAATTTTCTCTGGCCAGTAAGGCCCAGGATTCTGCGAATACATCGGTTGACGAAGACCTGGAGCTTGTGCTTATCTATAGTTACATAAAAAACGTTAAGAAACGAAACCTTTACCAAACAGGATGTAGCCAATCTAAGAAGTGTATAAAACATAAAGGTTTAAAAATTGTGAGAAGTGTAATCAATACCGTACCGTATTGAAACACTTACCTTACATAAAACGTTGCAACCGGGAGATAGGATTCCAGAAAAGCTGCTTGCAATGCACACGTTTCTTATTATATCTACAAGTACGAACGTGTAGAAATACGGTATACATAATACGGAATACTCGAATTGAATTAAAGGACGGGAGAGTACGACGAAAAAGCGCTTAGTTTAGTGAAATTACTTCGAAAAGGAACATCGGGGGAACGAGCAGTGATGTAATTTGTGAAAGCATTATGTTAACGAAATGCCGTTCCTCCGTGCTTATGAATGAACAACACCACATATTTATTTTATCAATATATTTACTTCGGAAGAAATAAGGAATTTCTTAGCGACGTGTCATCTTCAGAAATCGAAGACCGGCAATCATTTCTACGGGGGCTAGTAAATAAAAGAGATAGGACGAGGACATTATTTTCCTGCTCATTTGTTTGCTCATCAGAAATCGTTTTCCGGGAATAATTTTTCTGGGAAATTGTTTTTTTTTCTTCTAAGAAATTCGTTTCACTGTATTCAGGTATCTTTTTCTATAATCTTCTTCCGACGTTGTAATGGTATACAATAATGTTAACGGAAATTAACACGATCATAGTATACCTATATATATTTTTGATATACACTTACAGGTATATATTTATGTAGGTACATATTACATATATTGGCTTTTAAATTGCCTGATGTTTCGACCAGGTTACACCGGCTGAGGTCACAGGCTCTGTCAGCCTTAGTGGTTTAAGAGTTAGTATTGATTGTATTATATATGTATTTCACACTAGTATCAACAAGCTCAAACGAATAATGTGTGATGCTTTTTTCAGTAGGTGTTGATGTTTATCTATTTTTTTTTTTTTTTTGTCGTTTGTCTTATTCTTTAGTTTTGTTTACCGACTTTTCCGTAATTTACCTATAATTAATTTGTTTACTGGTGAAAACTTTTAATTGGCCTTATGCATGCTATGTTCTCTTATTTATTTGTTCATGTAGCTGTAAGTTTTCAAGAGAAATAAAATAAAATAAAATAAATAAATAATACTGCGTGATTTCATAATCATTTTGGAGAAAAAGAATTTCAGGACAGTTTCGATAGCAAAATCATCTATCAAGTATTAATTTGGCGAAAAAAGATATTTTTACAACCCCCATAAATTATTCCTTTCACTTGAACATTCTTCATATACATTATTAAAAAAATATTGTTGTTTTTTGCCAAATTTCGCTCTCGAAACTGTGTTCAAATTATTTTTATCCGAAACGATTATAGTCGTTTCACGGTGTATAATTTCTAAGATACATTACCGCTTTCACATAGATCAAAGCTGTAGCCTCTGTATTGTTCCATGCTATTTCTGGGCCAATTTCATTCGGTTGAACGTTGTTTTTTGTGACCAAATATTTTACAAACATCTTTCCATTTATTTGTCATGATGCCCACAGCTACATTTTATCATCACTCCGCTTGCCATAGGCAGGGAATTCATCCTCACACACTGCGATCGGAAATATTACGCACTGTGCGGTATGAAAGAAACTTCATCCCACGCACGCTCAAACTGTGGAATCAACTCCCTGCCGTGATTTTCCCAAGCGACTACAATATCGGGTTCTTCAAGAAGGGCATTAGAAGGTTTCTCCAGGGTAGGCAGCACGTGTAACGCCACTGGGGTTGCATACGTCCATAGGCCACGGTAACCACTTTCCATCAGGCCGTGTGCTTGTCTGTCACTTAAGTCGTATAAAAAAACATCCAAATGGTTGCCTATAACAGTAGGAAACTTAATAAAATCATCGTAGATTTGTTAGCAACTCGATATTCTGGTTGTAAAAGAGAGATTTCATTCCGAACAATCGAATAACCTGTAAAATGGTCACGATGAAACCAGTTAGGTGCAAAATTGTGGTATCGGTGCACTTTTGTTGGGGTTGTTTTAACTACATCGAAACTCGGTTGACTGGGCAGTTAGGCAATATTGTGTGGCAGTAACGACAGCAGTGCTAATTAATGCATGTTAGTTACTCGGGAACTTCACAATCGGTTGACTGTTTTGATGCTGTTGTTATAAACTCTATCACTAATACAATTTTGAAGCCGGTTTTAAGTTTCTGTGCCAATTTTGAAGTAACTCAAGTACATAATATATTATTCTTCTGTAATAAATACATAGATAAATAAATCTTTATTTTTACCTTATTGTGCTCTATGTCCTACACGGATACAGTGACAGTATTAAATACGCAATGGATGGCTTTATCACTAAATTACAAGTAATTTCTTCCAAGCAACCTTAGGATAGAATGTTAGCATAAGCCAGTGTTGATTTAATTCCATTAATGTATAAAAGAGTGTGTTACATGAAAAATTACATAGTTTAAATATATAAAGATTTCAACTGTCCAGGGCATGTCCAGGTAACCGCTGTCTGAGTATTCGATTTAAATAAGGTTGTTGCAAGTTGGCCCTGTACAGAAACTCATGATTTTCTAGACAGGGCCAACTTGCGACAATTTTATTTGAAATCTCTATCTATGTTACTATGTTATACTATGTAATTTTTCATGTAATACACTCTTTTATAATTTATATCTACTACTTTAGAGTATTCTTTCAATGTTGTCACAAATTGCCCCTGTCTAGAAAATCATGGTTTTTTAATGTTGTTCTCCTTATATTTAATAGCTGTAAGTTTTCCAAAACAAAAGATAATAATTAGTTCTTGTTCTTTATAAGTTTTGAACTGTGCCTTCTTCATCTTAGCGTTAATCCCAGTCGCTTCCGAAGCTATCAGCTCGGAGTCTGGGATCCGCTTTGCCAGTCTAACTGCGGATTTGGCTGAACATTGATATTTTCTGTGAAGTGACTGCCATGTAGCCTCTGTAACCTAAAAGTGAAGCATTGCAGCTAGACCATGCAGAGTATTGAACTGTGCCTTGTGCAACATAATATTTTCAATAATGGAGTATCATAGGATCGTACAACATTAAGCATTAAGTCCGCCTTTGTACACATATTTTATATTTGTGCATAAAGAATAAATAAATAAATACAACATAAAAAAGGACTAAAAATACTTCATTTATGTATTATTTAAAACACAAGAAAAAATCAATGAAAATAAATAGGTAGGTGCCACCGCAGTAGACAGGCAACTTACGATCCTTGTCAAAGACGCAAAAGTGTCAACAGAGCGGACAAACAAAATGAAACGTGAAACAATCTGGATGCTAGTGTTATGTATGTAGCTGTTAAACTATGTAACTTGTTTGTTCCATACATACTTCCTTCAATACTACATGTCAGAGCTTTTTGAAGAGTACTAGTATGTGCAACTTTGGCAATAATGGCATGAAATACCTACGCGTTATGCGTGTTTGTAAATGTCAATATTGTCCTCCATGACCGGGGTCCTGAGGACTGCTCATCGTCCTTGTAGCCGTAGGTCTGATGGGAGTCCTGGGACATCCTTCCGAGGGCTTACCCGGGTCTCCCAACCATAGGCTGCTAGGCGTTACCTTGGGGGTTTTTAGTCGGTAGGAGTCCGGCATAATATCCATGAAGGATTTCCCCCACTGTAAAAAAAGGGTGAGGCCACAGATTAATAAATAGTTACTACGTAAGTGTGGCTTCACTTGCGTTGCGCTACGTTGCGTTGCGTCGATCAGGGTCATTCTTAGAAAATTGTAATCAAATAAAATTATAGCAATGAGAGAAATTCCTTTAAATTTCTAATAATTACCCTGCTCAACGCAACGCAATGCAGCGCAACGCACAAGTGGGGTATCGCTCTTATCGGTAAATTCTGATTGCCCTAAAGATCTGATCTGAGTGATATTGGACAAGGTGCGTATTAATCTTAAGTATATGCACGTAAATATAATGCACATACCTTACGACTGTATGATTTTTATAGTGTGTATGTTTTACCTTCGCAGATGACAAACACGCTAAGCCCTTAAGACTTTATTTTGAAAAGGGTTGCTACCCCGGGAATTTACAACAATGTTGACATGACCTCGTTTGTTAGGATATAGGTACGCCTGTTTTTCTCCGATAGGTAGTAGAAAAGTAATTATCATCCGAATTCCAACTATTGGTAATGAGCCTACGCAGCCAAGGGTACTTGTCTTAACCAACCTATCTCCATAGACAAATGGCAATAGAAAGAAAGAAGAAAGAAACATGTAACTATTTCGTGCAAAATGGATAAACGTTGGAATCTGTTAGATTCTATGGATCTATCTATAAATAAGTACCTATGGGATTTGACGTATATGACATTCGTTGACGACTGTTATGTACCTATGTCAAATCATCAATCATCACTATCTAGATAACTTTATAAACGTTTAAACCTACTCTCCACCTTGAGGTTGGCAGAATCATCGGTAGGTAGGTACCCATATAACCGATGCAAGGCGCCATTTCAAGTTTAAAAAAAATCTATTACACGATACGCCGGCTAGTGAATTGCCACTTGTCTAAAGAGGCTGAATAAATTGATACAAAATAGTATGTAAATCCCATATGTTCATCAATATCGTTCTGTACGATTTGAGATTCATTATTAATAGGCTCTTACCCGTATATTTACCATGTTTTGTACCTTTGTGCGTACATCGTGATCATGTAGCAGTGTCTAAATATCCCTATAACAAAACAAATAAAAGCAACAAAAGTATAGTTTCGTTGCCGGTAATACTCGCAACAAATCTTATTTAGATACCTCTGGTAAGAAATGTCAAAGTAAAGTAGCAGAGAGTACTGTTTTTTGGGTTATTAAGTCGTGGCAAAATTTATGTTGCTACCATTTATTGAAGTTTATTTAAAAAATGTAAACAAACACATATATAATGTACATGTAAGTAAGCATTTTTGGTTCAAGCCACTTCACGTCGGCCTCTCAAGCCACGAAACTACACTTCAGCCAAAAATATGGAAACCGTCCCGACCTAGATGTGAAGAAAAAGTTCATATTTTGTTTAAAATAATTTTCTATGTTAATTTTAGAAAGGTTGAATAGATGTACTGTATTCGTTATTGAAAAGAACTTTAATAAAAAAAATAACACAATTAGAACATGATGCTAACTTTGCTAATTAATGTGCAATATATACAAAAATGAGAAGAAAAAACAGGGGTGGAAGAGATTGTAACTTTTGGCATCGTAGAATTCCTCCCCATCGATCTCTACCAGTTCCGTGCGCAAAAGGCTGGCGACATTACCCCGCTCTTTGAGCAAGGTAAAGGCCAGCCCTATGGTCACGGGAAATGAATAAATTACTTCGTGGGGTTTGAACCCACGTCTTTTCCCTTACAGGGGTAATTGCTCTTCCAACTGAGCTGCGGAGCCACGCCTGATCTTAATCATTCATTAGTTCCAACAGTTTGTAAGATTGTTAGTAGATGACTCCACCGACGCCTTAAAGACGGATATATAGAGAAGGGAAATTTAATTGATTCAGGCGTGGCTCAGTAGCTCAGTTGGAAGAGCATTCCCCCTGTAAGGTAAGGTCGTGGGTGAATGAATGAAATAAAATCATTCATTCATTCATTCATTCATTCGTCCCATCTGAGTAATTCATTATTCGTGATGACATGTAATCGAATTGTATAGTTAGCATAATAAAGACTAAAAAAATCATACAAATATGTAAAATGTAAAATCATCTCTACTCCACTTGACAGCAAGCTTTAAGACTTTGAAATCCCCCTTTTATAAACTTTCAATCTCCTCAAGTACTTTCGTCTTCAAAAATTCTTAGAACTCGTAAGTATTTGAAACAAAAACAAATCGAATATCTAAAGGGGTATGTGGGCAAGTAGGGAGGATGTGGGGATAAATGCCTAACTGCTGTAGTTTTTGATGGCTTAGCAAAAATGGGTAAGGTTTGATACCTTAGGATGAAATGGGACACCTATACGATTTTCAGTCATTTATAAAACGTAATATTTTTTATTATTATTTAATACCATATACCATCCATATAGTCACCTCTGTAAATCCCCGAAGGAATAGGCAGAGGTGTATTAGCACCAACGTTTCACCAATTATGGTTTTCGGTCCCACAGCTGGGGTGGTCCTATTCTACTCCATCATTGAGAAGCCGTAATGAATTATGCGTATCTGCTGCGTGCGTCTGCAGTTGTCGTAAACTTCGGTATCATACCTTTAGCTTTCTGTAACCAGCTCCCCTAGACAAATGGTAATTCGCTAGTAATATAGAATAGACTCAATGCAAGAAAATGACATACATATACGACTGTCATAAACGTGTTATTACTATATATTAATTATCCTACTAGCTTTTTCCCGCGGTTCCACCCACGTGGATGTCGGTTATCGCGACCAAACATAGCCTATGCCCTTATTCAAGGTCTAATCTACCTCTATACCAAATTTAATCAAACTCTATTCAGTATTTTGAGTATGAAAGTGTAACGTACAGACATACAGAGTTACTTTCGCATTTATAATATTAGTATGGATTCTAATAACGATTTTGAAACTTGTCTAAGAGACTCTATCAAAATATATGCCACAGCATCCGATAATCCCCCTTAGAAATCCGAGTATCTATATTCACAATCAAGGTTGAATCGAAAATAACCTCGTAAAATATTTCCACAGCTCAAACGTAACATGAGTGCCCTATTCATATAGTGACCTTAATACACTGTACATATAATATGTAAGGATCATGCGTTATTGATATCGCCCGCTCTTTGAGGGTATAGGAGAAAATGCGATAGTCTTTATACAAAAATAATAAAGGAATACATTCCTGGGAATGAAGGAAATTCACGAGTGGTGTATAGTATGAATATGTTGCTTATTGATTCTGGTCGGTATGATTCTGATAATTGTTGAATTCTGAATTTTATTTTTATTCTTTATTACCTATCATCGCTTGTTATTCTTTTCTATATCTTTATGTATTTTACCTATAATATATGTATGATTGCTTGGTTAATCTCATTGACTTAAGTCTGATTAATCTTTAAGGTTTATCGAAGACTAACTAACTATAACTCAAGAACGGCCGTACCGATTTGGAAGAAAATTGGTGGTGATGTAGTTGACCAGGAGACGGATATAGGATACTTTTCATACCATTCGACATTTATTTAATCCCGGGTATCGGTTCCTGTGAGTTTCAAAAAGTAATGATTTTGATGCGCGTTGCGAGACTTTGATGCGGGTTTTTTTGTTAGAACGGGTTTGGTCCCAGTGCCGCCAATTTGTTTCCGCCCGCATGGCGTTAGGTCCCGTTCCCGTTACACCCTCTACTATATTAACCATGTATTATACATATAAACCTTCCTCTTGACTCACTCTATCTATTAAAAAATCGCTTCAAAATACATTGCGTACATTTAAAGATTTAAGCATACACGGACGGACAGACAGCGACAGCAACTTTGTTTTATACTATGTAATGATAGTGATGTAGAGTAAAGCCAACGAAGGGAGAGAAAAAAGGTAAACAAAGTTTCTATAAGTAACCATTTATATTTTAAAATTATTACGTATCACTTCAAGCGCATTTCAGACAGGAATGAAATTGCTCATAAGATGGCGGATCTGACAGTTTAGAACTGCTATGCTGACAGCTTTCCTGTACTATAGAACACGCAACGACAGCTGTCGATCGGCTATCGTCGCGTACGTGTGACATGTGCGAGGACAGAGAAAATAATCGCTAGTTATCACAAGCTCAGTAACTCAGATTGTTTACCTTCTTTCTCTCGTCTCGTTGGCTTTACTTTAGTTTTTCTCATACGATATAATGGTATAGATATATAAGTAGAAGAAAGGTGAGGTACTAAATGCATGCACTATCTTGATTGAGCCCTCGTAGTGCGTCATCAAGAACACAATGCTCGAGAATCGTCGTAAATACAAGAGTTACTACCTTCAAAGGTAATACTTTTAAGTCTATAAACTTAGCATCTACATTCATAATATTTATTCACACCTGTAAATTCTAGAAGGGGTAGGCAGAGGTGTATTAACACTAATATTTCACTAACTATGATTACTGGTTCTACGTAAGAGGAAGAGAATCTATTGCTGTGAAGCGGGCGCATCTAGTTTTCTTAAAATATTGGTTTTTTCATAGTTTGACTAGTATTTTTGACAGACTTCCAAAAAGGAGGAGGTTCTCAATTCGATTGGTTTCTTTTGTCTATCTATTCGAAGGCGTAGGTAGTGTTTAATTTTCAAATATTCAATAGATCGATTACGTCAGGAAAAGTGAATCGCTCAGGCCCGCCTCGAGTCCCGACTCGAACCCGCGACCTTTCCATTACAGGGGTAAGCTCTGACCACTGAGCTACCGAACTTCGCCTGAATCCATTCAAATTTTCTTTTTATTATATACTAGCTTTTGCCGTGGCTCCGCCCGCGTGGATGTCGGTTATCGCGACCAAACATAGCCTATGTCCTTTCTCAAGGTCTCACCTATCCCTATACTAAATTTCATCAAAATCGGTTCAGTGGTTTAGGCGTGAAAGCGTAACATACAGATAGACAGACAGACAGACAGACAGACAGACAGACAGACAGATTTACTTTCGCATTTATAATATTAGTATGGAAGTATGGATCCGTCTTTACAGCGATGATGGAGCTGTAATCGATTTGTATGGTTGGCATTCTATAGGCTTCAATATTTTTGCCAGAAACTATTTCTCTTACTATATCGTTTTATTTCAACCAGATTTTCACAAACCATCTATTATGATTTTATCAGAATATACCTACAATAATAGGTATTGTAAATAGATATCCATAGATTATATTAAAAGGAATAACATAATATCATTATTACGTACAAACCCAGCTGCCTGTCATTGTATTCAATTATATGAGGTAATCTATCATCAATGGCCATCCAAATCATACTGTTTTTGTAGCCAATTTATAGGAACTGGCAGCTGAAAGGAAAGTTGTATCGAAGTATTCGAAGTTAGCAATACACATTAGGAACTAAATTAAAATGTCTGTTCGTAATACCAGAATAAATGATTTTGCTATATTTGTATTTTTATTTTGTGGTATTTAGGTTCGATTCAAACAAACCATAATTTATATAATAGTGACTATTCCGGAGTTAATCTATTCCAAAACCTAACTAATAACTTCCTCATCATTATCACTTTCTTCAATCAAATCATTTCATCCTTTGATTTATAAATTGTGCTTTCCTTTTAACTTTTGATATACCAAGTAATATTTTGATTCAGCGGTTCCCATGTTGGGGGACTCTAACTGGTTAGGCACTCCGTTATATTATCGCAACGATTCAATGAATCAAAATATTTCTAGGTATATCAAAAATTAAAAAGCAAAAACACATTTTATTTTCAACTTTTTGGTGGTGTTTTTTGTGACGGGGGTTTTTTTTATTTAAATTTTATTTAGTCTTTCAATTATTCTACTAGTCAAGCTCTTTGATATTCATATTGAGTGAGTTATGAAGAAATATGTATTTCGATATGTTGTGGCGGCGGCCATCTTGGACCGATTTTTTTCAAACATAGCTAGGAACACTCCAGACTAATATACATTTCAAACAAAAAAAACAACATCCAAATCGGTTCATCCGTTTGGGTGCTACGATGCCACAGACAGACAGACACACATACACACACACACACACACACACACACGCACAAATACACACACACACACACACATACACGTAAATCTTATAACACACCGTCATTTTTGCGTCAAGGGCTAAAAATTATTCCTTGCATGCGTAGAGTTCGTATAGCTAGTCCAAATGCGATGCAGTCATATTGAGATTTAGTCCTATTAGCGAACTAGTCATATTGATACGAAATCAAAAGACGAAATCGTGCAAGCCCTTCCAAAAGACCAAAGTACTAAAGAGCTCGCGTCGCGCCTCCAATTCCATAAAAAAATCATGATATGCGCAGACTGGTAGGGTAGGTTTGGGTAATACTAGGAGGCAGTCAGACAAAGACATAACAAAATCTTTTCTTCAAGTAGATGAAAATAATACCTACAAAGTGCACGCAATGACCCTAGAAATACAAAACGAATGGTTAACACTAGGTGAATTTTGTATTCCCATAGCCTTAAAATGGCGTACCTTAATATACGACTGGTCACCGGCACTCCTTAAATTCTATCTCAATGTATTCCAGTTGACCCTCCCCGACCAAAGCAATCTTGTCAGATGGGGAAAAGCCTCAGATAAAACATGTAACTCATGTGTTGAAGCAATTGGTACTGCTAGGCACCTACTGGTGGGTTGTAGGACGCTATTAGACCGGGGTCATTACTCGCGCCGACATGATAAGGTATTAGAAATCGTACGTGAGGCGGTAAGTTTGGCGGTAGCTAGAGCGAAAAAGGGTTTAAACTCAAACCAAAGAAATGACGTCGCGTTTGTAAAGGAAGGCTGCTCAAAAAAGACAAATCAAAAGCCGTACTCAATTTTGATAGCAGCCGCTGATTGGACATTACTCTCAGATTCGTATGAGAAACACTATAAAATACCGGAGGATGTTTGTGCCTCGTCATCCAGACCCGATATATTCCTATTTTCAAAACAGCAAAAGCGTGCAGTACTAGTAGAACTCACAGTACCGTGGGAAACTAACATACCTAAAGACCACGCTATAAAAATAAACAAATACTTTGAAGTGACCAATGAGTTAACCAAAAATGGCTATGTGGTTAAACTCTACGCCGTGGAAGTAGAAGCAAGGGGAATTCCAGCTAAATCCCTGTATAACTTATTTAAAGACCTCGGATTGCCAAGAGCTTCAGTAAGCTCTTTACTCAAACGAAAATCTAGAACGGCGTTGATAGGATCTTACCAAATTTGGATAGGTAGAGGGGGGAACACGACTGACGGTGGAGGTGAGCGCTGATGCATCACAAGGTGGCCACCCTAAACCTACACCTGGGTCGCAAGTCCCAGGCGCCGTCACAGTGTTCCTCTCTGTACCACGCCATGGACCCGGCGACCGCACGGTGAATCCATGGAATGCTAAGAACCGGATCTCTGTCGAATAAGATCACTACTCTTATTATAATTTATGATGAAATATGAAATTGATTGACTCTCGATTATATGGCTATTTATTATGGGAATATACTTTACTCGCGTTTGGTCGAACCGGTCAAGGGTCCTTAATACGCCCGAAATATGTGTCTGAATTTTTAAATCCATCTGTCTATTCTGGATCATAAATGAAGAGGCTTTTGAAAGATCTTTTATTATGTAACTGATGTTCAAGAGATACAAAATTAGGTAACAGACATATTATAATCTATTATAATGTAACTTTGTGAAAATGCGTCTATCTTTAAAATTAGGGGCGAACTCTTTTTGGTACAGTTTTTTTCGACGATTGTACTTAATAACTTAGGCTTCTTTTACGTTGCTATGCTTATTGAGCTACTAAATCTATTTGTGACGCATCGTGGGCTACAAAACCTAGTTAGACTGAAAGTGAAACTGAGTTGAAAAAGGTTCACTGAATGGTGACTTTGAAGCAATAAACTCCCAGTTGGTGTTACAGTACATTACAATTTGCAAAAGTTTGCCGTCAAATTTCCGCATTACGTATTTTTATTAACTTACTGCGTTCGCAACGTTCGTGAAGAATTCAGAATTATCACATCCGCTGTTCTCCCACGGCAAACTTTTTGATACATACATAACAAGCGTCGGTAGCTTAGTGGTTAGGGAGTCGGCCTTACGATCGAGAGGTCCCGAGTTCGATCCTGGCAATTACACTACCGACGTGAACCCACTCCTATCACAAGCAATTTAGCTTAGTTGGAGGGGTTAGAGGGAATATTAGTAATTTCGGTTCTTATATTCTTAAAAAAAAAACTAATGTCTTTCTCAACTCACTCACTCACAGAGATAATAGTTCACCGTTTCGACCGTTCCGTCTTCTTTATATAATTCATCGTTATCATCGCTATTTTCATCATTAATAATGTTGGTATCTATACGAGTAGTATGGACAGACGCATCTACAGAGTTTTTTAGAGTGTGCTCTTATCTCAATCGATGCACATTATGGCTTGATTCCGTATTTATTATTACACTAGCTTTTGCCTTTCTTGGATGTCAGTTGTCGCGACCAAACATAGCTTATATCCTTTCTCAAGGTCTAATCTACCATATACATAACTCATAAACTCACGCCTGTATTCCCCGAAGGGGTAGGCAGAGGTGCTAGCACCCACATTTCGCCAGTTCATGTTTAGGTCCCAATGTAATAGGTGGCGAGCCTATTGCCATTAACCGGGCACTTATAAACCTGCGATAAATACACACATAACTTCGAAAAGCATCGAAAAGTCATTGGTGTGTGCCATGGTAAACCTGGGATCGAACCCGAGACCTCGTCTCAGCAGTCCATTACCCATACCACTAGGCTACCGCAGATTATATCTAATCTACCCTCATACCAAATTTCATCAAAATCGGTTCGGTGGTTTAGGCGTGAAAGCGTAACAAACAAAAAAAACAAACAAAACAGACAGTCAAAGTTGCTTTCGTATTTAGAATATTAGTATGGATACATACGTATACTCAAGTTTGTAAATCCCCGAAGGGGTAGGCAGAGATGTACAAACACCCACATTTCACCAAATATGATTTTCGGTCCCACTTAATAGGGGGGGGGGGGGGGGCATGTTGCCGTCAAGCTGACACCTAGTCGTGGGTTGTTTGTTTACTGTCAGATGGAGAACAGTCTTATCCCTTAGTCGTCTTCTACAATACGCACAGGAAGATACGGGGTTGCCCTATTCTACTCCACCAAGGACCAACACGGCAATACGCATAAAGAGTCGTCCAAACTAATATTATAAATGCGAAAGTAACTCTGTCTGTCTGTCTGTATGTTACGCTTTCACGCCTAAACCACTGAATCAATTTTGATGAAATTTGGTTTAGGGGTAGATTAGACCATGAGAAAGGACAGAGGCTATGTTTGGTCGCGATAACCGACATCCACACGGGCGGAGCCGCGGGCAAAAGCTAGTCTTACATAAAATAAAATTTGCTGAATTAGTCAAAGTCACTGAACAATTTTTTAATTACATTCCAAAAGCGAAAAGCAGTTACTGCATAAATTGATGTGAAAACAGCCATAGTTGGATCCCAGCCAAGCAGCAATGCCCTCAGCTCTACAGCTATATTAGGCAGTATCTATGTACTAAGTAGATCACTATCAAATGTGCATCATTGTTTAAATTGGTCAATAACATTAATATCTATGACAACAGATTGTTCGAACAATAATAATCTAGATTAGGGGTATAACGCAATATCTAATATTATATCAGCATAACATGTCTGTTTATATAATATAAGAATATCATCTATTATAGGTTAGAATGAAATTTCAGACTAACCTCCGTACCCGATGAGCGCGGGCTTGGGGGTGACGGGTGGAGCCGCCTGTCACACCAGCAAAAGCAGGCCAAGGCGGTGGCGCGCGAAGGCCCGTCTCCCCATTCCAGGGGCGAGTCGAGAATGCCGTTGTCCCCTCTCCCGAGTAGGGCCAGACCGTAAGGGATGGCCCTGGGTCAGCCAGGGTGCAAGGGATCGAGTCCGACATAACCTCCCCTTCCGACTCCGGTGGGAGAGGTATCCGAGGGGATTTCCGCACGGAAAAAACTTCTCCTGTATCGCCTAATCCCGCTTGGACCGATTAATACTTTTTCCCATCTTATTCAATCTATTATAGGTATTGTACATATATTATGCCAAACGTTACGTAATTGGAAATCTGCAAGTCTACAATCTATAATAATATTATTGTCCGAATAATACGTTAACCAAATATTTCTTTTGTTTTCAGGTAAAGTCATCACTTCCATTTAAATCAAGTATGCTGTATTTCATTTGATAACTTCAATGGTTTAAGGGAGTAACTTTAATTGAATTCGCTGAAATTGCTTTGGAAGCTTTTGGTAAGTCCATATTGGCATGTATGTGGTTCCATAAAATGATTAAAAAAAAATATGATTTTTTTTTTATCATTTTTTTTTTCGGGAAGTTACAGACGTGAGTATATGGATGGATGAATGCGGAATTCCCCTGATTTTTTTAAATGTCAATTAAAATGAATTGAACAGTGAACTATAAAATTTAACTTGTGAAGAAAATTTAACTTGTGAAGAAAATTTAACTTGTGAAGAAAATGTAACTTGTGAAGAAAAATTATTGAGTATTTGGATAATAAGTATACATATAGAAAATAAATGCTTACTCTACTGGATTTATTATTGCAAACATGTTTATACAATACGAACGTAAAAAGTAAATACAGTATTTATACTTATGATCGCTGTGAAATTAATAAAAAGAAAATGAAAAGAATATTACACATTCAACTTAGTTTTCGATACTAATACCTGATTTAAACTTGACCAACAAACCCCTATAATTATACTCTGCCTGGACCGTGAATTTAAACCAAAACCTCACGATCGACTCAAATATTAGCCAACGAGGTTACTCAATCAGTAGTTAAATCTTACAAAATCATAGTGATAAACAAACCGAAGGTTACAGTTATTTCTCTGCAAATCATTTTATTACATTCCTATGTACTTATTGATTTGAATAATTTCCTTGATGTTCAATTCAATGAAATTGCTAGATGAACATTGTTGTGGTGCTTCGTTGAATAAAAGATTATTTTGTAAAACTTTGCTTGTCTGTACGTTGATTATCGTGGAAACGAATTAAATTATAGTTTTAGAACCTGATGAACAAATTTTATACAGAATACAATTTTATACAAAATACAGAATTTGTATAGTACTTGTTGAATCAATTGAAATATTATTTTTGTGTACCTATCTTATTTATACTTTTGAGTACTTTGTTCGTCAACATTATTCTGATGCTCACTGTACAGACACGCGTAATTTTATATAATAGTATCTATAGATGTTATACTATACAGTGTAGTTTTGATATGATATGATATGACATTCATTGTTTCCAACAGTTCGTAAAAACGTTGGTAGATGACTCCACCGTCGCCCTTATAGACGGTTATAAAGAGAAGGAAAATTTGAAATGAGTCCGCTTCGCGGACAGCATTTACGCTGAGAGGCGACCATTATTATGCACAGTTGTGTTATTTATTTTTTAGTTTTTTTAATGTCAACCAATTTTTTCTTTTTCTATTCACGTGTGGCTCAATAGCTCAGTTAGAAGAGCATTCCCCCTGTAAGGGAAAGGTCGTGAGTTCAAGTCTCACTTGAGCATTTCATTTTTTCCGATGTTTTTCGAACGTATAAGCAAATAAATATTAAAAAGGAAGGAAGGCGGACCCTGAGCTCCGAGGACACCGTGGCCTCGGATGCAATCAGGACTAACGTCTTTATGTGGATGATGATGAATATTAAAAAAAGGAAATAATAAAGCCGACTACCAACCACAGACTGCATAATATTTGTGCTATGCATCAACCAGTCATTTCAATGTGGCAACTCTATTGTTTGGGGGTTTTTAATTAAGCGCTTTCAGATGAAGCAGTGTTGCCAGACTTTATGAATTTGAAAAAGAAATAAGTTTTTATAAGAGCTTATTTTGTCTTCAGTAGGTATAGGGTCATTGCGGGATTTGTACGTTGCATCGCATTGGCGTAATCAGTGTTGTAGGTGAAAATATTGTAAATCGTCGACAGTCCCATACTCGCAGGCGATGTGGAACCTCTCAGCCTCAGGAGGGACTTTGCCTCACTGTGTGTTTTCTACCGCCTATATAATGGTTTGTGCTCAGATGAATTATTTGACATGATGCCCACAGCTACATTCTATCATCGCACCGCTCGCCATAGACAGGGAATTCATCCCCACACATTGCATCCGAATACGGTACGCACCGTGCGGTATGAAAGGAACTTCATCCCACGTACGCTCAAGCTGTGGAATGAACTTCCTGCCACGGTTTTCCCAAGCGACTACAATATGGGGTTCTTCAAGAGGGGCATTAGAAGGTTTCTTCAGGGTAGGCAGCGCGAGTGTAACGCCCCTGGTGTTGCATACGTCCATAGGCCACGGTAACCACTTTCCATCAGGTGGGCCGTGTGCTTGTCTGCCACCAAAGTGGTATAAAAAAAAAAAAAAAAAAAAAAACGTTGTGTCTTATAATGTAGTTTTTTGTACCACAGAAAGATAAATAATTTTATTTATTTAATTATTCATAATATTCCGAATGTTCTTGAGTTTTTGGTTCATGAATATCATTTAGGCGCAAATTATTCTACCCTCAACACCTGTCATTTAGCACTTGCATGAATACTGGGTTAATGTATATAAGTCAAGACGACCGAATTATATATACGGTTTATGAAAGGAGTCAATAGGACCAAACCTTCCTTCCCTAGATATAAATCGACATGGGATCATAACCTTGTATATCACCTTCAAAATTATTACCCAAATGAGAACCAAACATTGGCCTTTCTCTTCAAAAACTTAGGGGCACTCGCGTTGTCAACTGCACAACGTGTGCAGACGCTGTCACTTATGGGTTTATCCAGTGTTGTAATAAGTATTGCGATTATAGTTATATATATAGGCACCTCATAAATGACGTGCCGATCTGTTTTTTAGATTAGATTATACCTTTTTTTGGCAATAGGGAACAAATCTGTCCAGCCAAAACATTGTCTGCGTATATTGAAGCCACAAAGAGCTATAGGAGTTTACCACTAACTGATAGACTCACTCTTACTGCCAAGAAACCAATCCATTACACTAGTGCTGCAACTATAAGTAGATGGATTAAAAACGTGTTAAATGAAAGTAGTATTGTTACAGGAGTTTTTTGCGGCTCATAGTAGGTACCGTTCAGAAGACATGTTCAAAAGAACCGCAGGTTGGTCAGGAAACTCTTTAAACTTCGCTAAATTTTTTAATCTTCTGATTACAGTGGAAGAGGACAATGCATTTGCAGGGGCAATTTGTAATTGTTTATATGGTTAGAAGGTTATAAGGTTAAAAATAATCATCATAATACCTAAAATTAGATAATGACTACATTAAGTATGCAGAGGATGCAATTTTTGTTCAAGTACGTACACAATAAATGTCATGATTTCATATTATTGTGTTATCTTCGTTAAAAACCTTACCAATCTCGTTTGAATGAAAGCGCTAAACATCTACATAGTAAATATTAAATCTTGAGGATGTAACGTCGTAAGTATAATTGATGGTTAAACGAACTTACCTGTAAGTGAAGTTCGACCATAATTATACGAGACGTTACATCCGAAGAGATTTAAAGTCCCTCCCGAACCCATAAACTAAAGCCCATCAAACAATTCATCAAACGAGAATACTGTCTCTAAAAATGAATGAAGTTACATGGAGATGGCGCTACAGTCGGCGGATGTAGAATCAATTTGAATCTTATAATTTGATTTTTATTTCCACAGCTCTAAAAATTATGTGCGACACCTAGTACATTGAGAAGTGAAACTACATAGTGAATATTAAATCTCTTCGGATGTAACGTCTCGTATAATTATGGTCGAACTTCACTTACAGGTAAGTTCGTTTAACCATCAATTATTTTGTAGCGAGATGAGTGTCAACATACTGCTGTTAAACCCCAGATGGTTTGTGCAGTATGTACTATACTAACATAATGTATCATTGTTTGTGTTTTAGAAATAAAAAACTAAAAAAAAAAAAAAGTTAAGCTATGCTTACCATGGATTTAAATAGCGTTGTGTGGAATATTGTGAAATATTTATTTAATCTACTCATAAACCAAATTTCATCAAAATCCGTTATGTGGTTTAGGCATGAAGGCGTAACATATAGACATACAGACAAACAGAGAGAGTTACTTTCGTATTTATAATATTAGTATGGATTGTTTGTTATCTGCATAATATACCTAACTATCTACCCACTACACCAAGTTATTAATACATAATAAACACTTTTAATACTAACACCTAAAGTTCCATCGCTCATCTTAACTAGGATACAACTTTAGAAGAGATATAAAACTCAGTAGTGCACCAATTAAACAACTTTTGACGTCACCAGACGGGATTCATTCGCAAACGTGGAGAACTACACTAATGCCAGGGTTGACGCTAAACCGATCTTGGAACACCCTTTTCAACAATGTCATTTTATTATTCATCAAAAAAGTATAAGCAATTGAAATAAAACCAGTTTTTACGGATTCTATCGCGATATATTTGTTATTATTTACTTTTAAACCGACGTTTCAGCTGCTTCTCAGCAGCCGTGATCGCGGTGAATCCGTGAAAAGTGGATTTATTTCCATGAGTAACATTCGCGTAAACTTTAAAAAATATCAAGTATAAACAAGTCAAAATTACACAGTCCACATAATTTATATATTACTAGCTTTTGCCCGCGAGTCCGCCCGCATGGATGTCCGTTATTGCGACCAAACATGCCTATGTCCTTACTCATGGTCCAATCTACTCCTATACCAAATTTCATCAAAATCGGT
Source organism: Eilema sororculum (assembly GCA_914829495.1). Lineage (NCBI taxonomy): Eukaryota > Metazoa > Arthropoda > Insecta > Lepidoptera > Erebidae > Eilema > Eilema sororculum. The sequence continues at coordinate 3,254,222 of OU618545.1, read as the reverse complement.
TCAGTGGTTTAGGCGTGAAATCGTAACATACAGACAGACAGACAGAGTTACTTTCGCATTTATAATATTAGCACAGTCTAACGATTCATACTACATACTCATGGTTCAATCTACTCCTATACCAAATTTCATCAAAATCGGTTCAGTGGTTTAGGCGTGAAAGCGTAACATACAGACAGACAGACAGACAGACAGACAGACAGAGTTACTTTCGCATTTATAATATTAGTATGGATATGGATAATTTAATCTATTAACTCGCTAATCACCATACCCGGAGCAAATGTGACTTTGATATCCAATGCTTTATAAATTTACTGTTATCTATCTATACATATAAAATTACTTGTCCAGACTGACTGACTGACTGATTCATCAACGCAGAGCCTAAACCACTGGACCTACAAACTTGAATGACAGTAGATGCATTTTATGATGACGTAAGCATCCACTAAGTAAGGATTTTTGAAATTGTGCTAATAAAGGGGTAATATAAGGCATGGAAGTTTGTATGAAAGTCCATCATTTTCAGAGCTAGATGCACTAAATTTCATAAACCTGTCTAACACGTATCAACTTTTTTTTTAATTTAACTACTAAGATATGTCGGAGACACAGCAATTAAACACCGAGATCCAAAGCAGACTGGTTTATTATATAGTATTGAAATCTACCCGCCACCTGTAACATTTACTGTGCCTACCTACGCTAAGTAGTGAGTAGGTACATATATCAAAGTACCGTATACAACACTGTCCTCCTCCTATTCATAAACACCAGGACAAGTACATTACATCAGGTTAACTAAACACAGATATGACAAAAATCCATTGACAGGTGCACAATATTCTAAAATCTAAAGTTATATAATATATATCTTACACCTACCTATAGACTTACACTGACTAAACGCTAAGCAGGCACTAGAACGGAATACAATGTAACATTCATAGGTACACAATTATTTAATATAGCTTTAACTTTCTTATACATTCTTGAGCAGCTCTCCGACGCATACGGTTCTCGTCAACATCCTTTTGTGTATTAACTTCGTCCAAAGGTGGCGAAGAACTTGTTGGCACACTTATATTTGGTACTGCAGGTGTTTGGTCTACAAAAACTTTTGCGTCTGGCGTCGCACCCGGTCTACTCTCTAACATGTCTGTGGTAGTTGTGGTAGTTTCTACGCTATCACGTCTACACAGAGAATATCGCGACTTCCTACGATCCTTTGTTACTAACTGATCTATATGGCGTTTATGCAGACGTCCATCAGACTGGACCGTGTACGACACTGGTCCCGTGCGATTGACTACTACACCATCTGACCACTTTTGGTTATTTTTCGAGTAATCTCTCATTAATGCGCGATCGCCCGGTGCCAACACTCGCAAAGGTGCACCAGCGTCTCGTTGCTCGCGCGTCAGCTGTTCGTCACGGACCCGTTCACCCACGTCGGCGCGCAGTAGGTCTAGTCTCCCGCGCAAACGTCTACCGAACATCGCCACTGCTGGCTCGCGTCCCGTAGTACTATGTTCAGTGTTCCGATACATAAATAGAAATTTACTTAATGCGATGTCTTCATCAACCCCCTCCACGTGGGCCTTCTTTAAAACCCTTTTAATGGTTCGCACAGCATTCTCTGCTGCCCCATTGCTGGAGGGGTGATAAGGTGCTACCAAAGAGTGCTTAATACCGTTCATTTCAAAATATTGCTTTAACTCAAAAGAAGTGAAAGGGGGACCGTTGTCACTTACGATTCGTTTAGGTATACCGAAACGCGCAAAAATTTGTCTGAAACGATTGATAACTATTTTGGTAGATGTGGATTTAATCCTGTCCACTTCAATCCACTTTGAGTGGGCATCAATGATGACCAAATAATATTTGTTATGGAGAGGGCCCAAAAAGTCTACGTTCAAGCGGGACCATGGCTCTGTCGGCCATGGCCACGAGTGTGGCGGCGCCGGCGCCGGGAGCGCGCGCTGCGACCGGCAGGCAGCGCACTCGGCACAAACGCGTTCGATGTCGGCGTCTAACGACTCCCACCAAACGTAGTTCCGAGCTATTTGTTTCATCTTGACAATGCCAGGATGACCGTCATGTAATTCTTTTAGTAACCCTGCTCTTAATGACTTAGGGATTACGATACGATAGCCCCATACCAAACAGCCTTGATCTAAATGCAAAGAGTCCTTTCTATTAAAATAGGGGTTCTCCGATGCGTCCTGAACGCTCGTCGGCCACCCGAACTTTACGTAGCCTATTACTTTATTTAACAAGGGATCTTTGGACACTTCAGATTTAATTTCTTTAAAACTGAGTGGTAAGTCCTCCTGTATAAAATTTAAGTAACTGCAATCTTTTCTATTACCTCTCGCTCGATCATTACCCGAGTTCAGAGGTAACCGAGATAGTGCATCCGCATAACTATTGTTTTCTGATCTAACGTACTCAATGTCGAAGTCGTATGCAGCTAACTTGATTGCATATCTTTGAAGGCGACTCGCGGCCGTCACAGGTATACCTTTATTTTTACCAAATATGTAACTGAGTGCTCTATGATCACTACGTAAAACAAATCGCCTGCCGTATAGGTATTGGTGGTGTTTCGTCACCCCGAATACAATGGCCAAAGCTTCTTTATCTAGCTGTGAATAATTTGTCTCGGCCGCGGTGAGAGTGCGAGAGGCACAACTCACGGCTCGCTCGACGCCATCCGCGTGCGGTTGCGTTAGGACCGCGCCTATACCATACGGGCTGCTATCCACCGATAATATAAGTGTGACAGACGGATTATAGTGCGCGAGCATCGGAGATCTACTTAACATCTTTTTAATTGCGACGAACGCTTGTTCGGTATCGTCATCCCACAGCCACTTAACATTTTTTTTTAATAAATTATATAAGGGTTTTAAAACGACGCTAATATTAACAAAAAATTTGGAGTAAAAATTTACAAGTCCTAAGAAACTTCGTAATTGAGAAATATTAGTCGGTGACGGTGCTGCAACGATAGCTTGAACTTTCTTTTCATCAGTGTGCAAGCCGTGTTTGTCTATTTTATACCCTAAATACGTAACAGATTCCTTAAAAAAATCACACTTACTAAAATTAACTCTCAACCCATTATCTTTTAATCTCTTTAAGACCGCCCTCAAATTAGCCATATGAGAGGCTTTGCATTTCCCGCTAACACAAATATCATCTGCAAAAACAGCCGTGAACGGTAGGCCACTCAATGTCTCTTCCATTATTTTCTGAAAGTTTTCAGGAATACATTTTATCCCGTACGGCACGCGCTTATATAAAAATGTCCCTATATGAGTGGTAATCGCCGTTAAAGGCTGTGATTCCTCTGATAAAACACATTGTTGAAAAGCATTAGATAAATCTAGTTTTGTATAATGTTCCCCACCTCCTAATGCTGCGAACAGGTCCTCGATTCGGGGAAGAGGGTAATGAAAATCTTTTAAACGTGGATTAATAGTCACTTTATAGTCACCGCATATGCGAATATTCCCATTAGCCTTAACGACGGGCACAATGGGTGTTCCATAGTCAGACCTATCAACCTTGTAAATAACATCTTCCCTCTGTAACCGATCGAGTTCCCGTTCGACTCGACCGCGTAGTGCTAAGGGTAGCGGTCGTGCTTTTACAAACACAGGCGTATCTTCCTTGAAATAAAGGCGCAACTTGGTCTTAAATGTACCTAAACCATCAGCAAATACTTCGGGAAACTCATTCCTCAAAGATTTAGGAATCGAGTCTGCTACAGCCAAATTATGCAAAGCATCTATTGCACAGACAGGATATAAATTTAATTTACGAATCCAACTACGGCCCAATAATGGCGGCCCACCATTTTCTATAACAAATAACTTTAAATTCATATTTTTGTTATTGTACGAAACGCTTACTACAATATAACCAAGCGTCTCAATTACACCGCCTGTGTACGATCTAAATCTTAAAACATTGTCAATTGTAGGTATATTTGGGAACATTTTATTATAAAACGATTTTGATATAGCTGAAATTTTACTGCCCGTGTCAATCTCGAACTTTACAAATACATTCTCAATTTTTATCTTTACATAATAGGGGCTATCATCTGTCTTTAAGCTTTGCTCACAACTGTTTATAGAATGAAGACTAAAAAAATTACCGTCCGTGTCCGAATCACTTTCTGAATACAAATAAAACTGACCTTTAGATGATTTCTTGTCCGTTTCACTGTCACCTCGCTTTTTGCCGCACATTACCTTCAAGTGCCCCTTTACCCCGCACTTATCGCACGAATAATGTCTGTACCGACACCTGCCGTCCGAGTGACCTGCCTTACCGCAGCGTCCACACGTTGGTCTCGTCCCGGGCGACCCGGCCGCCGCCCGCGCCGCTCCCGCCAACACGATGCAAGCCGTCGTCGTCAGCCGCGCGCGGCGGCGCGGCGGCAGCGACGCCGGCCGCGGCAGCGCCCGGGGCGCCCGCCCGGCTCGCGTGCCGCTCCGCTGCCTCCAGCGCGAGTGCGAGTTCCACTCCACGCTTGTAATCGACATTCTTCTCCGCAAATAGCCTAGACCGCATTTCCTCGCTGTACAACCCCGACACAAATTGGTCGCGCAGGTTTACCTCCAGAGACGCACCAAAATTACACGTCTTAGCCAAATGCTTCAAACTGTGTAGGTAGGTACGAATGCTTTCACCTTGCTGCTGGTTTCTTTGCCTAAACAAATGTCGTTCTGCTATTTCTGATCTCTCGGGTTCCAGGTGATCTTTCACTAAGCTTACCAAAATGTCAAACGATTTACTTTCCGGTTCTTCGGGTGCACACAAATCGCATATCAAATCGTAACATTCTGACCCGACTAACGTAACAAGTGTAGCCACGTGTAATGACGCATCGATATTATTTAACGCGATAAATTGTCTCACTCGACGTATGTAAGTATCCCAATTGCCACCGATTTGAAAATGTTCAACTTTACCGATTGGCATTTTGCACAGATTTGACCTACACAACACGTATCGATACGTATGCACGCACTATTTAAATTTATTTTATTTTATTTTTTTCCTCGTCGCCAGTGATATGTCGGAGACACAGCAATTAAACACCGAGATCCAAAGCAGACTGGTTTATTATATAGTATTGAAATCTACCCGCCACCTGTAACATTTACTGTGCCTACCTACGCTAAGTAGTGAGTAGGTACATATATCAAAGTACCGTATACAACAGGTAAAATAGGTGATAAACATTTGTTTGGAAAGTTCGTCATTTAGGTCACTATCAAAATATGGAATACGAAATTTTCCCGGGCGAAACCGGGACGGGTCAGATATTACTAAATAGTCATAGTATTAGTGCATAGTATTTATTTTCATTTATGGTCCACATCACAAACGACGACCTTTGTCTAGATTTTAATTTGATAAAATATTGACAGCGTTTATAATTATTCAGTTCAATGAGTATGGAACTGTCACTAACGAGTTTGCAAATGTTAAATAACTACGTAGATTTTTTTTTTTAAATCACACGTTTAAATTTTAAATACTGGCTGACTGGAAAGGTCATCAGTCTGTTGCTGTGCACGTGACCTCAGGGGTACTACAGGGTTCCATAATAGGACCGTTACTGTTTGTGGTCTACATTAACGACATTAAATCCTGCTTCAAAAACTCCAAATTTGTTATGTATGCTGATGACTTAAAAGCGTTCAGATCGGTTGGCACTGCGGACGATTGCCGTTCATTTCAGGAGGATCTGGACAGGCTGTCCACATACTGTGTGCTCAATAAGCTACATCTCAGCCTGCCTAAATGTAATTACATTCATTTTACCAACAATACATTTATTGTCGACTATAATTACAGTCTTTGTGGATCTGCCCTGAGTAACATATCCGTTGTTAAAGACCTGGGTATACTTTTTGACGCTGATTTGTCCCTAAATGAACACGTACACAGTATAGTGAGGAGCGCATTCAGGATGTATGGATTTGTTATGAGGTCCTCCACTGAATTTAGGCGTCCTGCCACTTTCATTCAGCTATACAAGACGCATATCCGCTCGCAGTTGGAGTACGCTGTTCCTATTTGGAACCCGTTTTACAGAAAGTATACGGATGAGATCGAGAGGGTTCAGCGTAAATTTTTGCGTGCCATGTATTTCAGGTGCCACGGATCTAGGTATTATTTGTCATACTCACAACTATTAACTAAGTATAGGATGATTAGTCTTGGGGACCGACGCCAATATCTGGAGGCCAATATTCTTTATGACATTGTCCGTAGCCGTTTTGACGCACTAGACCTTACAAATAAGGTATGTTACATAGTGCCTCGCACTGTCAATGTGCGCAGGTTTCGTGCTGGTACACTTTTTGCTGCAACTTCATGTCGAACTAACTCTGGCCTGCATTGCCCCATTCGTCGTATGTTGGAAACGTACAACAATAATTTCATAGATATAGACATATTTGCATGCTCAAAGAATGAATTTAAGCTAAGAATTTATTTTTTAATCAGTGATGAATCTTCCACGTAAAATATTATTAATTCAATATAACTATAGAATTTGATTATTGATGCATTGAGTGACTACAGATTCGGTTTAATTTATTTAAATTGTTATTATTTGTACAGCTACTCCATTGAATTTCGTAATTTTTGTTTGATTTTATTTATTTAGAATTAAATGTTATTGAATTTTATGTACCTACTGTACTTAATTCATTAATTAATTAATTGATTATTTACTGAAATTATATATTATTGTTATGTTTTTATTGTATTCTTATGAATTTAATGTAATGGACTCTTCCTTATATTATTATGTATGATGTCAGCACTGTGTGTAACGTAGCTTCTAGGATGGCACACTCCGATTTTCAGTTGTTAATCCGTGGATAACTTAGTGGGTTACAACATGTAACTGTTTGTTGTCCCTATTTAAATAAAAAAAATAAAAAATAAAAACTTGTATGAAAAATAAATGTGACGTCATAAAATTTAATACTCAAATCAGTTACTATTATAGGTTGGGTGGATGATTAATAATAAATTAAAACAATAAATTATGACCCGATGCAATTTTCACCACTCTTTTACCAATCTTATTTTAATAAGCTTGGTTAGATAATTTATTTTAAGTATAGGATAGTACCCAATTGTGACAAAATAATCCACACGCGACTGTACTTAGAATGAAAATTTGTTTGTGACGCACGTTTCCTCTTTACGATTCCCGCAAGATGTAATCGAGTAAGATATCTTTCCACAGTAACACCTAGTATATTAACTCTTTATCGCTCTGTAAGGGCTATAAAAGTAAAGAAAATGCGTTTATAGCGCTATTAATTGCCAATCCTATACTAAATTTCCATTGTATACATTGTTATGTGAGGAAATGTAATTCGATTACCGTATTTTCTGGTGTTTTACTGAGAAAATGGCGTGTTGCGGACGAAAATGTAAGTAGGTTATTATTGTTATAGCTAACGTATTGGATTGGATTTCATTTTTATCCGGCAACTATTACAAATATTTTCTTGTTCCAATGTTATAAAGATTCATAATAATTATAAGACGCGTATTTGGAAACAAAATCAAAAGAAAGAAAAAAATGAGAATAGTTTTTTTTTGTAACTGAGAAGTTCTTTGAGATATTTTTTTTTAGTCGGAACCATATACTTTATAAGTTTATGTACGCTAAGCCCAAAAAACGTAACATTCCAATGGACTAGTAATGCTCTGGGAGCCCGTAAGGGACGGCCCTGGGTCAGCCGGGGTGCGAGGGATATGTCGAAGACAACCTCACCTGCGGTCTAGCTACACGACTCTCAGTCGGCGTGTGGTTTTAGTCGGTTCTTCCGGCTCCGGCGGGGGAGGTATCCAAGGGGATTTCAACACGAAAAAAAAATCTGCGAGAGAAATTATCCAAGGGCGTCTTCTATACTAATATTAAGATACCTACATAACGTCAATCTATCCTAATTTAATCATCACAATTGATTTATTTAAGATTTACATTAAATTCAAATAAAAAAGTTATCTAATAACATTGACAACCCTATCATTCGTCGCCGAGTCAGTGTCCAACTTGTTTCTGCTTATTCAGAATTGCGTTGAGTTGCAAAGCGGCAGATTTTGTTAGCACGCCTACACTGAACTTTATTCATCGTGGGATAAACACGTTGAATGGGTGTATGCTTACCATTTCTGGACTGGTATTTGCATAATACGGTAGATAGACAATAGAGGTACACATCTGAATGTTCAGTAGAATTTAGATCTCAAATTTCATAGTAGGCAGAATTGTACCTGCTGCTTGGTTAGTGAGTATTAGTAATGCAAGTATTTGAACTGTGGATATTAGGAATATTATTCTGTTTAGGGCCCAATCGTGCAAGTTCTTCAGTGCTAAGTAGTAAAATGTTTACATGATTTAGTTCTAAGTTATTCACTAGATGGCGTTGTACCATTTGTCAGATTTGTAGATATTATACATACACATACTACAGAGATTCTCCGGAACCATGTTATAAGCTTGAGTGAATAAAGCTATTTTTGTCCTCGCTGGGAATACGTGTTAGTTATTTAAACCCCATTGTAACTGCGATTTTTGGGACTGCGGTCCACAAGTGAATTATGTATCTTAAAAAAGTCGTGTGGTTTGAATGGAACTTTATCCCGCGCATGATCAAGATGTGCAATGAAATTCCTGCTGTGGTTTTTCAATATCGAGTTCTTCATGAGCGTTAACAAGTTTTTACAGGGTCGGCAACTCAAGTGTGACTCCTCTGGTGTTGCACACGTCCTTGTGCCACAGTAACTACTTGCCATCACGTGCCAAAAAGGCTGAAAAGCCGAAAGAGTTTCTGGGCGTGCGTTGCAGCCGCCGATGGCGATCCCTCCCCGGCCAGGGTGGACCTATGGAGAGCGCAGAGCTCGCCACCAACCCCATTCGTTCCGCTGTCGGAGAGTTTGCCGCCTGGGCACGACCTCTCCTGGATCAGGTGGAAGTCCCTAAATAGACTTCCCACACAGGTCGGAGAATCAGTCAAGGTGGGGTTTCTCGGACGGTGCGGACCTGCAGTGTGAGTGTGGAGTTACTCCACAGACCATGTCCCACTTGCTGACATGTGCTGCATGCCCGTCCACTTGTACAGCGGAGGAACTTATGACCTCCTCCAAAAATGCAATCCAGGTGGCGCCACACTGGGAAAACAGAATTTGAGAGTGGAGGCGCCTTCGATTCGAGGGAAGAAGAAGTAACTACTTTCCGATGGTGGGCCGTGTGTCTTTTGGTAGTGAAACTCTCGTGTCCTTCTTTGTGGTTATTTCTATGACGTCTGTGGTCTATCATTCAATAAACAGCTTTTTCTAAAGCAGATAGCAGATAGCAGGATTAACATGTCTATCTGCCACCTTAGTAGTATAAAAGAAAATAAAATGATCGCAACTCGAATACATAGGCAAAAATGAATCTTTTCGGGCGGGGCTCGAATATGCGATCTTTCCCTTACAGAGGGAATGCCTTGACCAACTCGGCTACCGAGACACGCCCGATGTGATTCAAACTCTTCTATTTTTATCCGTCTTTAAGGCGACGGTGGAGTCATCCACCCATGATGTTACAAACATTTTTAAACATTGATTTTTGTTATCTCCGCCCAAATACCTGAATGAATTTTACAGCATTTTAAGTATGCTAACTATACAAATCGAATACATAGGGAAAAATTAATCTTCTCGGGCAGGACTCGGTCTCCACCGTCGCCTTAAAGGCGGATAAAAATAGTAGGGAAATTTGAATCACATCGGGCGTGTCTCGGTAGCTGAATTGGTCAAGGCATTCCCCCTGTAAGGCAAAGACCGCGGGTGCGAGTCCCGCCCGAGAAGATCAATTTTTCCCTATGTATTCGATTTGTATAGTTAGCATATTTAATACTGTAAAATTTATTCAAATGATCGCAAGTATTTTGATTTTAGCCTATTTCCAAATAGATCAGTACCTATCTCTAGCTGACTGTCCAAACAATCCCTATCAAGTATCAAGAAGTGTATTTCAAAGCGCCACCTATACGTAACAGATTGCCTGACCGTTTCCTCTAGACGATTTAGTGACCCAATTTCCCCTATCGGCTTTACATACAAATCTAGAAGGTTAAACGCTTATACCAAAATCTTTATTCATTGGAATTAATTGGAAGCTTCTGTCCAGTTCTGTGTCAGCCTTTTTAGTTAGATTTTATCTAGATTCAGCAATGCTGAGATTTCTTAAATCTAAATTCTGTTATAAAAAGTGAACTAAATAAGCTAAGTTTTTATAGTTTTTTTTAATAATTATTGTTATTTACATATTATTATTACTTTCTGTTAAATTCTTTTCCCGTTCTCGTGATCTTCTGTTTTTTTAAAACCATCCGAGGAATTTATGGAATACTAGCTTTTGCCCGCGGCTTCGCCCGCATGGATGTCGGTTATCGCGACAAAACATTTCTCGAAGGCTCATGCTTCTAACTTTGAAAATGACGAACTTTCCATACAAACGTTTATCGCCTATTTTACCCTCTTAGTAGTTAAATTTTGAAAAACGCTGATACACGTGTTCATTTATTGCTAAAAAGACGTAGGTGTACGAAGTTTCACGCTTCTGACTTTGAAAATGACGATCTTTCCATACAAACGTTTATCACCTATTTTACCCTCTTAGTAGTTGATTTTGAAAAACGCTGACACACGTGTTCATTTATTTCTTAAATGAGACAGGTTTATGAAATTGACGGACTTTCATACAAACTGCGATCTCTTATTTACCCGTTTAGTAGCAGAACTTCCAAAAATCCTTTCTTAGTGGATGCTAATTCACCATAAAATGCATCTACGGTCAAAATTTCAAGTTTCTAGGTCTTGCGGTTTAGGCTCTGCGTTGACAAATCAGTCAGTCAGTCGGGACAAGTAATTTTATATGTATAACTACGAAATAAAATTAGTCAAATGGTTCAGCCATTCTTAACTTATGCGCTTAGCAATATCCATTAGTATTTTAGCTCTGTATGCAATATATCCATTTTAATACTACCCATTTCCCTTGTTATGAATCTACATGCAAAAATAAGTTTTAAACGTTTATGCAAAACTGTAACATTTATCTCATTTAATAATAGTTTAAAAATTTCTCTCCTGGAACAATAACTAAAAACACCTTGTACTTTTCAAATTAATGTTCAAGCTCTAACATAAAAGTTACGTTAACTCGCTTCATAAAGTAACTCTTTACAGCACCTTACTTGAAAGTAACTCTGTCTGTCTGTCTGTCTGTATGTTACGCTTTCACGCCTTAACCACTGAACCGATTTTGATGAAATTTGGTATAGGGGTAGATTAGACCTTGAGAAAGGACATCCATACTAATATTATAAATGCGAAAGTAACTCTGTCTGTCTGTCTGTATGTTACGCTTTCACGCCTTAACCACTGAACCGATTTTGATGAAATTTGGTATAGGGGTAGATTAGACCTTGAGAAAGGACATCCATACTAATATTATAAATGCGAAAGTAACTCTGTCTGTCTGTCTGTCTGTATGTTACGCTTTCACGCCTTAACCACTGAACCGATTTTGATGAAATTTGGTATAGGGGTAGATTAGACCTTGAAAAAGGACATAGGCTATATTTGGTCGCGATAACCGATATCCACGCGGGCGGAGCCGTGGGCAAAAGCTAGTATTTAATATATTAGTTCCCGAAGGTATCTCGGGTTCCGTTTACTCCTTTTCTTCGTCGTTTTATTAATTTGTTCATCAATATCTTTTTGAGGCTAACTGTACTAAACACAGCTCTACGCCAAACGAGGGTCCATTGCAGAGACTCGGTTAGTTTGGCCACCTGTGATGAGACATTAATTAATACTGTAATATTAATCTTACATATAATCACGCATTTATCCCCGGAGGGTTAGACGGAGGTGAATCAACACCCACATTTCACCAATCATTTAATCATTTTATTCGGTCCCACGTAATATGAGCCTCTTGCCGTATTCCGGGTACTATTGTTGACTCGAGCCATGTATCTGAGGCTGAGCCTGGACTGTATTATATCTGTCTGATATTGAACAGCCCTATCCCTTAGTCACCTTTTACGACACCGCATGGGAAGAGATGGGGTGACACAAATTCTATTCTGCTAGGAACCACGCGGCTAACTGATCATCATTGAAATAAAACACACTTTAACTGATTTTATCGCGATATATTTGTTATTATTTACTTTTAATACACATTTTGACTAACTCAAAAATCCTGATCACATCTGAGACCTTCACCTTGGAGTTTGGAATCCGATTAAATATGAAGTGGCTTGTTTTTTTCGCCTATATTATTGGTACCGACTGCCGTTGCGCTTCCAGCCTGAATAGTCAGCCACTGACAGAGTAGTTCAGGTCCCTCATATAGGCTCCCTCATATAGCCTAGCGACTACTGACAACTGTGACCGATTTTTAACGTGCCCTCCGAAGTACTAAAGAACTAAAACTGCCACGAAGTGGTCACTCATTCAAATTGTAACAGCGTGTAGAGTGAACGCATATGGTCACGAGTGTTTCTTAAATAATAATTGTTTAGCATATATTCCCAACTGGAACCAAACCCGTCTATAGTTGTAGCAGGTTATGATGGTCGTTTTGACACGACTGGTTTTGCTAGTTCCTCTTTTTTAGTCCGCTTAATATTGGACAATGAACTGTTAGACGAATAACTAAAGAAAAATATGGCGAGACTGGTACAGAAGAAAATAAACTTCACTCACCAAAAACGAGAAAACGAGCTTAACCAGTCGTGTCAAAACGGCCATCATAACGTGCGGCAACTATAGTACTTTATAATTTTCACGCTCTAACATGAAATATTTTTACGTGGCACATAAAGTAACCTCAAGCACACGAGTGGTTTTATTATTAGTTTGTGAACCACGCGAGACGGTGCCGTCAACGTTTAAACTAGCACACTTGTACCGAGGCACCTTCAGGAGCTTTGACGGTGACTTACGTAAAACGAACTTCTTAAAATTATTTTATTTCCTGCCCCTCTACACAAGTGGCAATTTGCTGGCTGGCATATCGTGGAATAGAATGATATATGTATGGGATTTGACGTATATGACAGTCGTCAATGAATGTCACATACGTCAAACTTCTCCAGGGGGCTGATCAACCTCTAAATAGCATACTATAACAGTTGAAATGCTTTTGTAAAGACACAATCAACGACTTAAGTTGACTAACACTAATATTTACATACCCTTTTTGAATTGGAATACATATTATAGTGTAAAAGTTATGTAACCAGTAGATCAAGTCAATGTATCTTGATAATGTTTTGTTCGTTATACATACATTTAGACGTTTAATAAATCGACGATCAATAAATTTGAATTTGTTAAACTACTTTTGTCGCTTCGCTGACTGCACTTGGGAGCTCAACAGTATTAATTTTATTTCCATGATATAAGAATAATAGCACCTTAAAGCATAGATATTAAATATTGTAGAACATTTATTATCCTACACCAATACAATGCTTGTCATATTATGGGTAATAGAATAAACATACTTAAAACTTTTCGTTGTAAATGGCTACATAATACACATTATACTACATAATACGTAAATAGCTAATAGGTATACCTAATTATTATTTTGAATAAAAATACCCTGACCACTACCACAACATGAACGAGAATCGAACCCGCGAATTCTAACTCAGCAGACTTCGAACGCTCTAACCACTGCACCACAAAAGTCACCAAATCACTACGAAATATGAAAAACTTTATGAAAAAAGAAACTAAATGGTGCGCCATAACGGATAGCAAGCGCAATAAAACGGCTTCATTTTACTTTTTCCATAAACTTCAATTAAAAATATTGCAGTTCGCTACAGATACAATGTAAAAATTTATATTTTTTTAACTTTTCGCTTTGAGGGATTTGGTTAAGCTGTGTTTTATTTGAGCTATGATTAGTAACTTCTGCAGTAGTGCCATTTTTATTCGCGTAGATTTTTGTAATATTAGCGAGAATAACATTTTCATTTTATATACCAGCTAACCCACCGAAATGTTACTTTTTTTTAAAATAAAAGTCATATTGCCAATAATTGTATTGGCAATATGACTTTTATTTCATAACAATTAGATCTTTACAATTTTACTAACAAAATTATCATGCAAATCCAGGCGTCAAAGACGTCCTCCTCATCGACGTCAACCGGGAGGGTGGCCAGAAGGCTGGCGGTATTGCCACGTTGACTGGCAATCCTTTGTGCAAGGAATAAACCAGCCCTCTGGTAGTGTCTACTTTAATAAAATGTATATCATTTGCTGGAAAAAAAACACACTCTTTCATCGAATGTCGGTTAACGCGACTTTGCTCATATCTTTGGTTCTACTCAACCGATTATGATCAAGCAAACGTAAGATTTTAAGTCTAATCAAGACATTATAAACTGAAAAAAAAAAACACATCACAATTTAATCGAATGTCGGTTAACGCGACTTTGCTCATATCTTTGGTTCTACTCAACCGATTATGATCAAGCTAACGTAAGATTTTAAGTCTGATCAAGACATTACAAACTGAGAAAAAAACGCATCACAATCCGTTCAGTAGTTTTTGCGTCCATCACTGACAAACAGACAAGAATTCCAAATATATATATATATATATATATCCGTGTGCAGTACATACCTACTTATGATTACATAGTTTAAAGCAAAGTCGCTTTCCGCATCTTCAAAACTACGCTACGGTTTTTAATACGGCTTTTAATAGATAGAGTAATTCAAGAGGAAGGTTTATATGTTTAATACATGCTCAATATAGTAGAGGGTGCAGCGGGAACGGGTTCAGACGCCACGTAGGCGAAAATAAATTGGCAGTACGAAGTTTGCCGGCTTAGCTAGTAATTTTATTAATATACCCAAGTATTTAGATAAATCATAGATTCAGCCTATGAATAGTTTCCTTATCTATGTAAATCATAGATTCGTAATCTTACCGCAGGTAGATTAATTAACCTTAATCAATAGTAATTGTGATAAATCCCGTTAATGTCACATTGAAAACGAAACTATAGAAAATAAAAAAGAAAAGAATTTAATTCTGGACACGCACAATAGGCCAACAGAAAAACTTCTACTAAAAGTAGTTAATTAAAAAGTACAATTCGGTTTATGTAAATACCTGCTAATGACTTAAAGTTTTCTTCTTGAAAGTGTTGAGTCTTAAGAAGAATTACTTACTTAAATTTGCTCATTTAGTTGGACCACTAACGTCGAAATTTAAGTAAAGTTCGGCTACTTTGCTACTTTTAATTTCCAATGAAAGAGCAGCGGCCGGTAGTTGCTTTTGTCTCAAAATATTACAAAGCATTTTGCATCTTAATCACTGGAGAAAAAGTTCATAGACATTTGATAGTATATGTGTTCGTAATGGGGTCACCATTATCTCATCTCCAGCAAGAAGAAGAACCAATATAATTTTAGACAAAACTTAAATACAGGTCGGTCAAATAAATTTACTTTTGGAAGAGGGGAAGATCCGGTTCTCAGCATTCCATGGATTCACCGTGCGGTCGCCGGGTCCATGGCGTGGTACAGAGAGGAACACTGTGACGGCGCCTGGGACTTGCGACCCAGGTGTAGGTTTAGGGTGGCCACCTTGTGATGCATCAGCACTCACCTCCACCGTCAGTCGTGTTCCCCCCTCTACCTATCCAAATTTGGTAAGATCCTATCAACGCCGTTTTAGATATTCGTTTGAGTAAAGAGCTTAATGAAACTCTTGGCAATCCGAGGTCTTTATTCAAGTTACGAGTATACAGGGATTTAGTTGGAATTCCCCTTACTCCTACTTCTACGGCGTAGACTTTAACCACATAGCCATTTTTGGTTAACTCATTGGTCAAGTCAAAGTATTTGTTTATTTCCATAGCATGGTCTTTAGGTATGTTAGTTTCCCACGGTACTGTGAGTTCTACTGGTACTGCACGCGTTTGCTGTTTCGAAAATAGGAATATATTGGGTCGGGATGAGAGAGCGCCACCTATTACGAAGGGATTGGAGAAACGTGGGCATAATAAGCGCCTCTGTTTACCCTCTATCCCTTCAAGGATAAAGACGTGACAATGTGTATCTGTACTATATAGTAATATATTATATTGTAACCACAACAATTACAAAAACAAACATTCTACTCACAAAATGTAAAATTTATTCGCTCACGAGAAATCTCAGCAATTAATTTGGTATTTAGCTAATCCCGCTGCAGCCTTGTCTCCGCACGCATGTGCTCATCTGACGGGACTTAAGAGAAGGAGAGTACAATGCAAAGTAACACGATTAAATGCTTAGTTTGTTAACATCAGCCCACATCACAGTAAAGCTCGTTTACACCTTGTCGCTTTTCATCCTCGTACTAAAGCCTATAGCCTAATTCAGTAAAGCCACGATTTTAAGACGTGTGATTTCAAGTCGATTAGAAAGAAAAAGTGAAATGAATTTTGGTATTTATAATGATCTTTGGAAAATAAAATGTATCTACCTACGTTTTCGTGAGGGTATTACAATTTGATTGCGATTTCATAAGGGGAATATTAAAAAATAGTTTTGACCGTGGCTCCGCCCACGTTGATGTCGGTTATCGTGACCAATCATAGCCTATGTCCTTTCTCAAGGTCTAATCTACCCCTATACCAAATTTCATCAAATTCGGTTCAGTGGTATAGGCGTGAAAGCGTAACATACAGGCAGACAAATAGAGTTACTTTCGCATTTATAATATTACTAGCTTTTGCCCGCGGCTCCGCCCGCGTGGATGTCGGTTATCGTGACCAAACATAGCCTATGTCCTTTCTCAAGGTCTAATATACCCCTGTACCAAATTTAATCAAAATCGGTTCAGTGGTTTAGGCGTGAAAGCGTAACATACAGACAGACAAACAGAGTTACTTTCGCATTTACAATATTAGCATATTTTATATGGATACCATAATTATAGATCTAATCACATGTTTTAACAATATAATTTTACTGAATTTTTCGCTTGAATAAATAATACAACTGAAGGTAGAAAAATTTGAAGTCAAATTACAATATATTGCTTAATATTTAATAGAAGTCTTGTATGAAATGCCTTGAACTGAATTTCTTTACATAATATTTAAATTTTTCATCGTAAAAATGGCTGTATTTTCAGTGAAGGTCTATTCTTTATTCAAATCGTTCGGTTGTGAAGTACTTTATCGGTCACCGAATATCAATTTCATTTTTAAATACACAATAAATATTCAAGAATAATTCATGAAGAAATTCAAAATACAGCATTTGTTACGTAATTGATTTTTACGCTGAATAAATTCTTTTTAATTTTTAAAAGCGTAACTTTGGTCTAAAACCTACATTCAATTTGCATTATTTGTATTATTTGATTCACTTTTTCGTCACGTCAATCATATTATAACACAAAAGGCGGTTGTGAACGCGACTGCTAAGCAGGAGGTGTGGGTTCGATTCCCACTCAGTGCAAATATTTGTTTTCATGAATATGGCTATTTGCATTGGTCTGGGTGTTTCTATGTAAGTATGTATCTAAGTATGATTATCCGCATTCTTGATTCCATAACGCAAGCTTGTTAAGCTTTGCTTGCCACGGGTCTAGATAGCGTAGTGTGGAATGTTGTGGAATATAAAAAAAAGGATGGTGGTATGGGTAATGGACTGCTGAGACGAGGTCTCGGGTTCGATCCCAGGTTTACCATGGCACACACCAATGACTTTTCGATGCTTTTCGAAATGATATGTGTATTTATCGCGGGTTGATAAGTGACCGGTTAATGTCAATAGGCTCGCCACCTATTACATTGGAACCTAAACATAAACTGGCGAAATGTGGGTGCTAGCACCTCTGCCTACCCCTTCGGGGAATACAGGCGTGAGTTTATGTTATGTTATATTATGGTGGATAGTAAATAGTTACTACGTAACAGATACGTCACTGTGACGTCATCGTAAGTATGCGCAAGAGTTGTAGGGTCAGTACACCGGTTTACAGCCCATTAGCAAGACTCCGTCACTCGCTCAAGGCCACGCGCTATATGCCTACCGCTCAGCATATTATTATCGTCAACGATATAACTGACATATAATTCTTATAAGTATTAAGTATTATATAATTACCCAGTATTGTACGAGCTCTTCCAATTAGTCCCACCCTCTCCTTTCCTACACAGGACGACACGCGCAGGGCTAAGATGCCATCCATATAGGGTGCAGAGTATACCAGCTAGAACCAAGCGTTTCAGTGACTCATTCCTATGCCGCACCACTAAGACCTGGAACTCCCTGCCAGCTCACTTGTTTCCTTCTTCCTACAGTCCCGGGTCCTTTAAGCGGGGCGTGAAAAGGCATCTAATGGGGCCGTCAAGCTGAGTGCCAGCACTGTTAACATGGTACATGTTTCCGATGGTGACCCTCTTTCCGAGACTTTGCCTTTGCTTAACATCAGGCGAGGTGAAGTCAAATTGACGTGTCCTATATAAAAAAAAATATAGGTAACGCACGGGCTACGAGAAAACAGGATAAATATGAATGAAAGACAAAAACTTACTATATTTTTCTTCTAGACTATCGACGCGAGAAATTACGTATTCATTCCATAAAATATACTGTACAAAGAAAATAGAAAAGAAATATGTCAACAGCTTTTAGTTGGATAATTGCATAAAGAACGTCGCAAGACGGCATTCATTACCTGCTCCACTTTGAGCGAACTCGAGCGCAATAATGGTCGCATCGTATCGTAGTGACGTTTCTAGCGAATAGTTTCTTGATACTTGCTATATCAATATTCAGTGTCTATCGAAAACTGGTAAAACGATTGCACTTCAAATTTATATAATCTTGCACCTAAAATGCATCAATATGCAATCTAGCATATTAGAGCGCGTATTGGATGTATTTTGCAGATAGCATGGGGCCCTACTACGCTGGACGAGCACAAATTAACCAAGTATAGATTATTACAAAACAATTTGCGCGCGCCAGGGTCTCTATATTGCGATCTGGGTCCAAAATATTATATGAACCAAGCTATGTCAATCTTATTTTTAAGTACGAGGTCGGCTATCCACTCTTTCTCTTGAATTGGCGCTCTTTATTTAGCTGTTTACTGGAGCGACTACCGTTTCGACGATTTTGAGCGTTATTGCTAATAGAATGTTACTTTGTCTAGAGCCTTAAGGCTACGGTTTGTTCTACAATACGCCTACGACTCTGCTACGTCTACGATAAGCTACGGTACTACGGTACGGTAGTCGGTTTCAGACCTAATTCTAATCCTAAACATATTAAATAGGTATATTTTAATCACAATTTTGTTATATGGATTTATATTTTTTATTACGTATAATATTTTACTGGATACTACTTAATACGTATTATACAATGGAATTTAAGTGGAGCGTGTAACTGAATCTGTTAAGGCTTCCAAGGTGTTTACCATTTTGGAGTTATCAACATCTTGTATGATGGTCCTAATCATCTGAACTTCCTAGCTTCTTATCATCCAGCGGATGTTATAAAAACAAATTAATATCGAAAAATATTGGAAAAAATGAAATGCTCAAGTGAGACTCGAACTCACGACCTTTCGCTTACAGGGCGACTGCTAAGCGACTGCTAAGCGAAAGGTCGTGAGTTCGAGTCTCACTTGAGCATTTCATTTTTTCCAATGTTTTTCGAACTTAACAGTCAGCATAATAAATGCTATAAAAAATTCATTCAAACAAATTAATATTTTCTTGATTTTTTTTGCTAACTTAAAAATTCGTAAACAAATAATTCTTTCAAATAATTGGGCGGAGTCGTCAAAAATCAATGTTTTGTTTTGTTTTTGCGGAGGAATTCCACGACGCATTATGTATGTAAATATTTTATTAATATCTTTATTTTCTTTTGTTTGTTTTGTCTCTATCACCTTGTTTGATTGAGTAAAAAGATAGACTCCATGTTTAAAAATGGTTGAAAAATCATTCATTGGCTCCAACAGGACCTAACAAAGTTTTTAGATGGCTCCACCATCGCCCTTAAAGACGGATATAAGGAGAAGGGAAATTTGAAGTGATTGAGATGTGGCTCAATAGCTCAGTTGGAACAGCATTCCCCCTGTAAGATCGTGGGTTCAAGTCCCACTTGAGAAGTTCATTTTTCCCGATGTATTTTCTTATTTTCTGTATTTCGTATAATAACATGTTTCACTTTCTACCATTATATTCTCTCTTCGCCATTGTCTACTTAACCTAAAGACCCTCACACACACGCTTCAGGAAATTGCACAAGAACATACAATGTTAACTTGGCACGAACACATGAAACTAAATTTTCTTATAGTTAAGGAACTGGAAATTTCAACGTAATGAACAAAATATCGGGGTAAGTTGGCGTGCACGCATCGCAACACTGAACACCCAAGCCAGAATAGCTAAAATTACAGTTAAAAGCATCATCAACTGCCTAATATAGCGGTTTAAGTTATACGCTGTGAGCGGGTGGGTAGCGTTAGTCGGGAGCTAATGAACTATAATAGTCTGCAGTAGTAATAGTCTCGCGGAATTGGAATAGTACAGACTGTACAGAGACTTTAACAAAGGTAACAGTAGGCGTTATATATAGTAATAATTGGTTCAGTTAGCCGTTTTATAGGAATAGCATTAAGCTATGCAAAGCTTAAAAAGCTCTTAGTTCCATCCATTTATATACTCACGTCTGTAAATGTAGACAGGAGTGTGCTAGCACCCTCGTTTCGCCAATTATGATTTTTAGTTACACGACGTATTAGGGGGTGAGCCTATTGCCGACTAGTGGGCCCTTTGTCTTGGGTTGTTTACTAAGTAATTTTTAAGTTATCGCGGTGTAAACTCATGGTTGTTTATGACTATTTGGGAATTCACGCGATATTTTTTTTCTTTTGTCTTACTTTTGCCGACGGTTCGGGTGCGATGCTGCATCCGTGGTCACGACTTGACTCTGTATGTTTACTGTCGAATGGAGCCTAACACAGCCCTATCCCTTAGGCGCCTTTTACGACACCCACATGAAGAGCTGGGGTGGTCCTATTCTACTCCAGTGGCAACCAACACGGCAAAGCTCTATGTTTCTTTTTAACCAACTTCAAATATCTGAAATACGTAAAAATGAAGCTACTTACAGCTGCTATCTTTTTTGTTTTTGGTGGGGAAATCGCCTATGATACCCCCTGCTGCTCGGTGGGGCTGTTATTTTGGCTCTACACGCTGTCTCGAGTTTACAGTTTATGATATTGCCTAGAACATATCCCTAGCCCCCTAGCTGATCCAGGACCATCTCCGGTCTCGAGATGGCCCCCAAGTGTTGGAGCCATGGTGTCCCCATCTGGCAATGGAAAAGGGGCATCGCACATCAAAGTATTAGTCAACTGTTATACTGACACAATCCATACTAATATTATAAATACGAAAGTAACTCTGTCTGTCTGTCTGTCTGTATGTTACGCTTTCACGCTTAAACTACTAAACCGATTGTGATGAAATTTGGTATAGGGGTATATTAGACCTTGAGAAAGGACATAGGCTATGTTTGGTTGCGATAACCGACATCCACGCGGGCGGAGCCGCGGGCAAAAGCTAGTAATATATAAAAAACATAGTTAAGTGAGAGTGACATATCAAAACTTTTACAGTTATGATATTAGTAGCACTAATGACACCAAAAACCGCGATCGCTCTAACTTACACATTAAGCTGAGTTTAAAATGGAAACCTCTAGGGCCGTCTCTACCGCTTAACTAGCACCAACTTCAAGATAGTTTTGAAAACTTAAATTGCCAAGTTACGTGGATTGAAGTCTGACTTATTTTGAGCTTATGTTTAATACTCCAGGGCATCTCAACTCGTAAAACTATTAAAGAGAATTCTAGCAAAATCTGTATTAAAACTATAAGTGGATATCGAAACGTATTTTAATATGATAGGCTCTTAGTAATTTGTATTTTGGAGCCAGTGGGTTTTAGTAATTTGATTATTTCAAGGGTAGGTTCGCCCGAAATGGTCAGAATTCTCTCGGAGTTTATTAAATTTAAGTGCTAATTAGCTACTATCGGTAAAATATCGTAGTGAAGTTACAAATTTTGATCGTTAATGTTGAAAATAACAAATTGAATTGGACTACCCTTGGGTTTAGCTTTCCTGTTGCCATTTAGAGGTCAACAACCCATAATACGTACTTGGTTAGTCCGTTCCTCATCAATTTCGAAAATAACGAAGTCATGTTCAATGTTCGACTTGTTCATATAATTCTGTTAAGTATTTATAATTTTCATGGAATGAGGTCCTAGAACAAATTCAAATTATAATTAGAACGAATTTTTATTTTATTTTATAGCATTTATTATGCTAATGCCCCTAAAGACGGATATACTACTCTGTCAAGAAAGTACCGGGAAAAAATCAATAATACACAAAAAAATTGTTATTCATCCAAATTTATTTTATCACCTTCAAAGTATGCTCCTTATGAAACGATACACTTACGCCAACGAATAATCCAATCATCAAAACATTTTTTAAACGCTGTTTCCGGAATTGAGTTCAGTTCTCGCCGCGAATTCTCCTTTATGTCTTCTACTGATTGAAAACGGGTGCCATGAAGTGGTAATTTGAGTGTAGGAAAAAGAAAGAAGTCGGCTGGAGCCATATCTAGTGAATATGGTGGTTGCTCGATGGTATTTGTTGAGTGTTTGGACAAAAATTCGTTCACAATGATGGCCTTGTGCGAAGGCGCATTATCGTGGTACAAAATCCAAGAATTTTCTTTACACAAATCTGGCCTTTTTCGTCGAATTTGTTCTCTTAAACGTCGCATAACGCTCAAATAATATTCTTTATTTACCGTTTGACCTTCCGGCAAAAATTCCGAGTGCACAAAACCACAATAGTCAAAGAAAACAGTCAACATGACTTTGACTTTTAATCGACTTTGACGTGGTTTTTTCGGTTTTGGTTCAGTTGGAAGGCGCCATTCCGAAGCTTGTTGACTAGTATGCATGTTAAACTCGTAAACCCACGTCTCGTTACCAGTAACAACGCGTTTCATGAATGTTGGGTCGGTATTGACCCGTTCTAGCATGTCCTCAGCGACTCTCATGCGATTTAGTTTTTGAAGAAAATTCAGGTCTTTTGGGACTAGCCGCGCAGCAACACGTTTCATACCCAAATTATTAGTTAAAATGGTACGGATCGACTCGTGAGATACAGAAAGTTCGGCGGCCATCTCTCTCAAACTTGAATGAGGATTATCAGTCACTATTTCCTTCACTTTTGCGATGTTAACTTCAGTTGCAGACGTTGATGGCATACCAGAACGAGGCAAATCTTCCATCACATCTCGACCGCTTTTAAACGCTTTGTACCACTCATAAGCACGTGTTTTTGATAAAGTCGATTCACCGGAAGCCTTCTGTAACATTTTCAGTGTCTCCGAACATGAAATTCCATTGGCGATGCAAAATTTAAGAAAAACTCTATGTTCGATGTTTTTGTCCATTATGAAATTCGCAATACACACTAAATATTATAAAACTACAAACAGCACTGTTTTTAACATAAATGACAGATGCAACTCAAACGCCGCCCCCAAATGGAAAGCAGTTGTGCCAATCAAACAACAACAAAAAAAAAACAAAAATTTGAATTTGGAACCATAAACAAAACATTCATTCCCGATACTTTGTTGGCTGAATGAGAGAAGTGAAATTTGAAGTGGTTCAGGTGTTGCTCAATAGCTCAATCAGAAGAGCATTCCCCCTGTAAGGGAAAGTCCCACTTGGGCATTTCATTTTCCCGATGTATACGAACAAATTATGATATTAGTATGTTTAATTGCAATCAAGATTATATTTTCAATAATCACTCTATTATTAACCGGTGTAGTGCACGCAGCTTCAGACACGATTAAGTAAAAAAAAAACAAAACAAATTTGAAACTAAGGCTAAACCTTGTAGGTATCTGATAAAAAAAAGATATTAATTAAAGTTTTTCTCAAATATTTTTCTAAATGTTTTAACAACAGTCCTGACCACCATTGCCTAACCTTTGAAGACCAAGGGTAGCTCTCTTATTCTTCTTTTCTTTATTTTGTACTATCAGCTTTTCTTATCCACCCACGTGGATGTCGGTTATTGCGACCAAACATAGCCTATGTGTTAATCCAGGGTGTCAGCTAACTCCATACCAAATTTTATTAAACTCGCTCCAGCCGTTCAGACGTAAAGAAGTAACAAACATGCTCACTCACAAACTTTCACTATAAAATTAATGTGATTAGGATTGTAACTAGGATACGATAGAACCTTGATAGGAGGTCCCTATTTCTTGACAATGCAAAAAAAATATAAATTTTGAAAAGGTTAGCTCTTGACCACCCAGACCAACACCCAAAAAAATGCCAGAGACTCACTCCTCAATCGGCAGGTTTGTTGGAATAAGGCGAAGCCGTGGATGGTTATTGGTGGATTGGATTATGGTTACGGGTGAGAGAAAATGACCTCCTCGGGTGTGAAATACTACGTGTCTTCATCTTGCCCCCAGATAAGGGGAAGCAAGGCAAAGTTACCTACCCGGAAATCTTGGTGGATACGATCGAAACTACATAACTGAAACTACATTCTATCATAAAATAACTTTCTTTCATAAAAGTCTAGGATCTATTTAACAGCTGTTGCTCTCAGATTTCCCCGCTAGTTTAAAGTTTAATTTAAATACACGCTTCTCATCTGTGAACAATAGTTTTCAAATTAATAAAACACGCGGTTCCTACAGTTCAAAGAGCACTTTAAAAGTTGTTTTTTTTAGTCTAGTATGTTTTTAGTTTAGGTGTAGTGAACGCGGCCGCTACGAAGGAGGCGTTGATTCGATCCCCGCTCAATGCAAACATTTGTATGCATGAATATGTATATTTGCATTGGTCTGGGTATTATATGTATGTATTTACAAAAAAAAGATTTCAAAGTATGTTTATCCGCATTCTAGATTCCATAAAACAAGCTAGTTAAACTATGCATACCAAGGGTAGATAGCGTTGTGTGAAATGTTGTTGTTTGGTTGGTTTAGTCCAACGAAAGATTAATTTCAGTTAAGATCCCTAGATGGCGTTGTACTATGTTATTTACATCGCGCTATGGTTTCGTTGCATGTAATTGGTTTAGTCCAACGAAGAATTATTTTTAGTTAAGATCCCTAGATGGCGTTGTACTATGTTATTTACATCGCGCTATGGTTTCGTTGCATGTAATTCTATAAGACGGATTGTTTTTTTTTGTTTAAATAATGGCTTACCAGTACTATCTACTTGTAAGATAAGTAATATACTCTTTCGTTATAAAGCAGTGTATTAATTTACCTCCTCGACGGACCCTTGAAAGTTATTCATGGTCCTCCGCAGCCGAATTTAGGCAACGGACGAGGTTTTTTGCTGTAGCGTATAGGTGGCGCTAGTATAGTTTCCGCCTGCTACATCCTATTTAGCCTTTAGTCGCATTATGTCCAATTCGCAAAATGTCCAACTGTCCAGTTCGCAGTAGGTCCAGTTCGCAATTGGTCCAGTTCGCGATTGGTCCAGTTCGCAATTGGTCCAGTTCGCGATTGGTCCAGTTCGCAAATGGTCCAGTTCGTAATTAGGGAACCTCCTTGATTACGAGAAGCTTTTTTGACAACCTTCTGAGAGGCTAGATTCAGGTCGAAGTAATAATGCATGTAATTTATTAACGTGATTATTCGTGTAATTTATTAACGTGATTATTCGATTTCATGAAAATATTAAAATAAACACATAACCTACCTACTATGATTAAAATACCTATATTGTTTCCATTTCATTAAAATACTTATGACTTAACGCAATTATTCGATTTCATGAAAATATTAAAATATACATATAACCTACCTACTACGATTAAAATACCTATGTTGATTCCATATTATAAAAATACTAATGACTTAACGTGATTATTCGATTTCATGAAAATATAAATATTACCTACTAGGATTAAAATACCTATGTTGATTCCAGTTTATAAAAATACTTATAATTATGTTTTGATCATAATTATTACCAAATTATGATAGATATGATACATATTTTACATATTATTTGTTAAATAAAAGTGTTGATCATAAATTATAAATGCATTTTTACTTCGAGCTGAATCACGCCTCGCAAAAGGTTGTCAAAAGGGCCAGCCGTAATCAAAGACGACTCCTATTTTATGAACTGGACCAATTGAGAATTGGACATTGTGAGAATTGGACGTTGTGAGAATTGGACAATTTGCGAATTGGACGTTGTGAGAATTGGACAATTTGCGAATTGGACGTTGTGAGAATTGGACAATTTGAGCCCGCTGGACATTTTGCGAATTGGACATAATGCGACTAAAGGCTGTTTAGGGGACAGTGCCCATATGGCGCCGTCCTGTCTTTTCCTACCGCGGAGCCCATAGTGTGAAGGAGCCCCTACTTGGTAGTGGAACCAGTGTGAAGTGAAGCACTTGGAGGGAGCAGCGTTGTAGCACGAGTGGATGTTGGATAAGCGCAACAGCGCCACAACAATAAGTTGGCAGTTGAGTGGAACGGGTACTAAGAAGTGAGTGGAACACCGCCGCCGCCACACCGGCGACTCTTGTGACGTCATCAATTGTGTCAGTGAGTGCATCAAAAAATTGTAAGTACATTATATTTATTGTGTCAGTTCAAGAATTTTCAAAGTGATTAAGTCCAGTGAATTCAAATAATAACTCTAAGTTAAAATCAATCTCCAGTTTGTTTACTTGTACTAATTGTAGTTTAGAACTTAGTAATAAATTTGTAGTTTAGGACTTGTAATAGTTTTAAGTCAATCTCGGTTGAGACGGGGAACCTATGCCCGATTTTTATTTGAGTTTTCAAGTTAAAAACACTTGTAAAATTTTTGTAAAATATTTGAGACTTAGAAATTTTAGCGAGATTTGAGACTGGTAAAATTTTGAAGAAAGTTTGGGACTTACAATATTTCGTAACGTATTAGCTTAGTTCTTTTGAATTTTATGCTACCTTTTTAGAATTGTAAGTTTCTAAACAAATTGTGCAAAATATATTATTATTATTGGTCATTTGTCCCAAATAAGTAGTTTAAAATGGAATCATTCAGTAATTTACAAGAAGACATAAAAGAGAAAATGCTTAGAATGAAAAGTAATTTTAAGAAATCTCCAAAGGATCGGTTAACTATTTCACATATAGAAACTAGACTAGAAAATTTAGAGCAACAATGGGCATTATTTCGTAACACTCATACACAAATAATAAGTCAAATCGCGCGTAGCGAGTTGCAAAAATCTGATTATTTTAAAAAATGTGTGTATGATGAGGTAGAAGAATTTTATATTGAATTTAAGACTGGATTAAAAGAACTCTTAATTACATTAAAACCTGCAGAGCCAGAAACTAAACCGAATAGTAATTCAAATGAAAACTTACATAAGCGTGTTAAGTTACCTGATATTAAAATTCCAATGAGTTCAAATGAATCAGATCCATGAATCCATGAATCAGAAATCCTAATAATACCTTGAGCCACACTGTGTATAGGAAAAAGACTCATACTGATAGGTACTTAAACGGTGAATCTCACCACCACCCTAAACAGTTAGCTACCGTAGGAATGTCTTTGTTTCAGAGAGCCCGTGGGATCTGTGACAAGAAACACCTGAACGCTGAGCTTCAACATGTCAAGCAAGTACTGCAAGACAACAAGCTCAAACCACCGCGCCTGAGTCACAGATCCCGAGAAAAACCAGCCACGGTCGAACGCCAGCCTGCTGTACTACCGTATGTACGAGGGGTCACTGACAAGATTGGCTACATCTTGAAGCGAGCTTCAATCAACACATACTACAAGCCGCCAACGAAGATAAGTCAATTTTTACCATCTGTCAAGTGCCAACTACCTCTACAAGATGCAGGGGTCTACAAAATAGACTGTGACTGTGGGCTCTCATATATTGGTCAAACCAAGCGAAGCATTGGCACTCGGGTCAAAGAACACATAGCTGACATAAAACACCAACGCTCAACAAAGTCAGCTGTATGTGAACACGCGCAAAAAGGCACCAACCATTACCTAAGGTTTGATAAACCACAGATACTCGCCAAAGAACACCGATATATTCCTAGAATGATCCGCGAGGCTATTGAAATTAAAAAACACCCAAATTTTAATAGAGAGGATGGATGGACCGTACCACCAGCTTGGGACCCAGTCATCCACTTAATCAAACCCAGTAAGCAGCAAAATCCAGCAAGACTTAACAACACAGTGAGCTCATTCTGCGTAAATATGAACACCAATAATTCACCATGATTCGGGTATTTTGAGATAACTTAAACTTCAAACTATGAGACAACTACCATCGTGAGTCACACCGCGAAAATGGCTGCTGCAAAGCAGCCGAAACGTCGGGTTTAAAAGTAATAATAACAAATATATCGCGATAGAATCCGTAAAAAGTGGTTTTATTTCAATTAATGCTTTTGTGTTAAAGTCCGTAACGTCCCTTCTCCCAGTTACAAAGGTAACCAGAGTAGAATGGGTTGACTTAGAATTGGGTGATTTGGCGGATCCCGAGTATAACAGGCCTAATAAAATTGACGTTTTGTTAGGTGCTGACGTCTATAGCCAAATCATTCATGAAGGCATTAAAATAAATCCAACCGGATCTCTTCTAGCGCAAAATTCTGCGTTCGGGTGGATTCTGTCTGGGGTTTGCGAAGCTGATAAACCAGCAAAGTTTCATTCGCACATTACAGTTCTGCATGCGTCTCTCGAAGCTGAAAATATGCTGAAACAATTTTGGGAATTAGAAACAGAGCCATCTTCACACAAAAGAATACCTACGGATGAAGAGATTAAGTGTGAAACTATATACACAAGTACTACAAAACGTAAGGAAAGTGGTAGGTATGTGGTGGCCTTACCTTTCCGAGATGCCGATCCCAGCTGTAAATACGGAAATTCAAGGCAGGTAGCAATTAAGCGTTTTCAAGCATTAGAAAGCAAACTAAACCGTGATAAGAATTTGAAAGCCAAGTATGCTGAGGTCATACACGAATATTTAACATTGGGGCACATGAGGCCAATAACAGAAGCAGAGAAGCGAAACCAACATGCTGTGTACTTACCACATCATGCAGTGGTCAGGAACGATAAGGATACTACTAAGGTTCGTGTTGTGTTCGACGCATCTTGCAAATATTCCAATGGCAAATCGCTTAATGACGATTTGCTCGTTGGACCAACCTTGCAGTCTGAGTTACGACATTTGCTGTTACGTTGGAGAACATATCCTATATGTATTATTGCAGATGTGGTAAAAATGTATCGTCAAGTTCGCGTGGCGGATGAACATACAGAATTTCAGCGTATTGTCTGGAGAGACGACCAGACTTCTGAAATTAAAGATTATAAACTACTCACGGTCACTTTCGGAACAGCTTCAGCTCCATTCTTAGCTGTTAGGTCCCTCCAACAGATAGCGCACGAAGAAGGGAAGAATTATCCGATGGCCGCTGAAAGAGTTCTTAAGGATTATTATGTTGATGATTTGATGTGTGGTTGCCAGACGCCAATGGAGGGAATTGAAATTTATCGTCAAATGAATGAGTTATTAAGTAAAGCAGGTTTCCAACTCCAAAAGTGGTCTAGCAATCACAAGGAACTATTAGGATATATGGATCGAGATTCCGAAACTCAGGATGAAAAAGGAATTAAGGTAAAGCATGACGAGATCTTGAAAACTTTAGGTCTTACCTGGAACCGATATGATGACACATTTCAATACTCGGTGCGGCTGCCTTTCCTTCAGGAACCTGTAACTAAAAGAAATATGTTATCAGACATTTCTAGGCTTTTTGACCCGTTAGGGTGGGTCGCTCCCGTTATAGTAATAGCTAAAATACAGATACAAAAATTATGGATTCTCGGAATCGGATGGGATGATGCAATACCAGAGGAAATGAGAAAAGACTGGTTCACTTACCGTGAGGAATTGCAACTCTTGACGAAGTTCACTGTCCCGCGATGGTTACATATGAAGCACAGTGATGAGAAGATTGATCTTCATGGTTTTTGTGATGCATCGAAGAGTGCTTACGCCGCTGTAGTATATGCGCGCACAGTTGATGCCGAAGGTAATATTTACGTCACCTTGCTTACTGCTAAAACAAATGTAGCTCCGATCAAAACCATTTCCATTCCGCGGTTAGAATTATGCGGCGCAGTACTTCTAACGAAGCTCTTAGTCGAGGTTGCGAGAGAGATAGGTGTTAGTAAATCGAATCTACACGCCTGGACGGATTCGGAGATAGTGCTGGCGTGGCTCAACAGTCACCCAAACAGGTGGAAGACCTTTGTGGCTAACCGCGTATCGGAGATTCTGAGCGCAATTGAACCTCAACAATGGAATCACGTCCAGTCGAAACAGAACCCAGCTGATTGCGCATCACGCGGGCTTTACCCATCAGACTTCTTGAAATCGCAGCTGTGGCTAGAAGGTCCTGAGTTTCTAAGAGAAAAGGTAGTTCCTGTAAATAAGATTAAAGGTAATTGTACAAGTGTCGAGGAAATAAAGGCACATGTATCTATTGATAAGAATATTGAGGACAATCATAAATGGATATGGAATAAATACTCCTCAATTACCAAATTAGTCAGGGTAGTCGCGTACTGTCGACGGGTGCTGGACTGGAGAAACCCTGAAAGAAATAAGTTACATTTAACGGTGTCGGAATTGAAGCAAGCACTGAATGTATGCATTAGACAGTGTCAAAATCAAAATTTTAGCAACGAAATTAGATGCATACAAAATAAAATTAATTTAAAGCGAACTGTTCTCAGTTCCCTTAATCCTTACCTGGATTCCTCAAACATATTGAGGGTGGGCGGTAGATTGGAACTTTCCAACCTTACCACAGATCGGAAGCATCCGATATTGATGCCGTACTCTGCTCCTTTAATGATCTCTTGGTGGCCGAAGCACATCGCTTGACACTACACGGTGGTCCCCAGCTGATGCTAAATTATTTAAGCACTAAGTATTACATCATCGGTGTTAAAAGATTGGTTCGGACTTGCGTACGAAAATGCGTAACTTCTTTCGTTATAATTCTACGTCTAGAGTACAATTGATGGGCCAGTTACCTACTGCGAGGGTAACACCTTGTAGGCCTTTTCAAAAATGTGGGGTTGATTATGCGGGCCCCATACTGTTAAGAACGTCTAAGGGTAGTGGTCACCATGCATACAAGGGATATATTTGTCTTTTTGTATGCATGGCAACCAAAGCCATACATCTAGAGGTAGTGAGTGACCTGACGGCTGAAGGATTCCTGGCCGCCTTCCGACGGTTTGTGGCGCGACGTGGTAGGTGCAGAGAAATCTGGAGCGATAACGGAACAAATTTTGTGGGGGCTTCCAAAGAGTTAAGGGTGTTAGCGCAATATGAAAGGTCTACCATCACAAAAGAAATAGCTGAGTCCCTAGCTAATGAGGGTACAGCGTGGCATTTTATCCCGGCTCATACGCCTAACTTTGGGGGCTTATGGGAGGCCGGAGTAAAATCCTGCAAACAGCATTTGCGCAGGGTCATAGGTAGCTCAACGTTAACATATGAAGAAATGGCAACCCTTCTAAGTCAAGTAGAGGCGTGCTTGAATTCACGTCCTTTATGTAGGATTTCAGACTCGGAAACTCTTGATCCCCTGACTCCCGGACATTTTCTTGTGGGAGAGCCACTGGTTAATGCACCTGATTATGATTTTTCATCGACAAATGTCTCTAGTTTAAAAAGGTGGCAGTTGATTCAACAGATGACTCAGGTGTTTTGGCGTCGATGGTCAAATGAGTATTTAACAACTCTATTGCACCGGTACAGGTGGGCAAATCAAACACCAGAACCACAGATTGGTGATACCGTGTTAGTGAGGGAAGACAATTTGCCCCCATGTAGGTGGTTACTTGGTAGAGTGGTTGAGAAACATCCTGGTTTGGACAATTTAACTCGCGTAGTCACACTGCGTACTAGTACTGCCACAATTAAGAGGCCAACGTCTAAGTTGTGCGTATTACCTATAGAAAATTAAGTAGATTATTGCCAAATAATGTAAGTTTATCTCTAAGATGTATTGTATTATGTTGCTACGTTTCCCCTAAAAGGACAGTTATCTCACAATTTGTCCTTGGCGGGCGGTATGTTTGGTTGGTTTAGTCCAACGAAAGATTAATTTCAGTTAAGATCCCTAGATGGCGTTGTACTATGTTATTTACATCGCGCTATGGTTTCGTTGCATGTAATTGGTTTAGTCCAACGAAGAATTATTTTTAGTTAAGATCCCTAGATGGCGTTGTACTATGTTATTTACATCGCGCTATGGTTTCGTTGCATGTAATTCTATAAGACGGATTGTTTTTTTTTGTTTAAATAATGGCTTACCAGTACTATCTACTTGTAAGATAAGTAATATACTCTTTCGTTATAAAGCAGTGTATTAATTTACCTCCTCGACGGACCCTTGAAAGTTATTCAGTTGTGGAATATTTATAATAATAATTTATAGTAATTTAAATAGGTAGTTGAATGAAACGAGTCCCGCGAGAAGATTCTTTTTCCCTATGTATTCGATTTGTATTCGACTCAAATAGGTAGGCCAGCTAGGTTACTTTTTCATTTTTTCGTGCAGTTATGGCCTCGGAACTTAGGTAGGCTCGTTTTTTTATATAGGATACGTCATTTTGACTTGATATGGGTAAACATATTATAGCTGTCTACCGAGTAGTTTATAGGTATGCTTTATATTTACTGTCTCATGGAGAACTTTCTTATCTCGTTGCCTTCTAAGGTATCCATGAAAAGAGGTGATAAAACCCCCTTATCTAACCAGACGGCAAATAAAACTGCTGCAAATTCATGAGGGCTTCATACTATTGTATAAGCTTGTCAGACTGTTCCCATCTCAAGAGATTAGAAGCTATGCAAACCACTCAGTATTTCCACCCAACGGTAATTTAATAAAGAAAATAAATTACCTGATTACGTACAACACGGTAACATCTGTAAATCTAATTGAAACCTTTTAAGCTCGGTGAAAAGGCACCAAAATTACTCGGAAAGCCAGCTAAAGGTACCTTCACATTATTGAATTGAACTCAGGGAGTGCGTAATTCCTTACAATTTATCGATAACACACGCAAATTCCATTTTCTGGTACATTACACAGGTCAATCTGAAACCCCCGATTTAGGCAATGATCGCGATTGTAGCGAGAATTTTCTTTAGTGAAGAAAGTGTTTAAATTGATTCGATTTTTCTTTGTTAACTAAAAGTCGATTCACATATCTTAAATCTGTCTCCTTCAATTGTGTAACAAAAGTTCACTGCCTTTATAATGGTAAAAATAGCAAACCTCAATTCCCAGTCAATCGTTTTGTACTTCTATGAATAAAATTGTATTTTTTACAAATGGAAAATCGACTTCGAGTAGAATATTTAATGATTTCTTATACATATAATAAAAAGCTATCCATTACGTTCAAGAGGTTGATTTGATTTTCGTTATTTATAGAGATTAGATTTTGATGATAAAATCTTGAGTGATTTTATCATCAAAATCTTGATCAATTTCAAGTTTTATTATTATCAAGTAATCTTTTAAATATGATCTCTGCTTAAGTTTATGCGATTTTCGACACTCTTTACTACTACTTTTTAACGTAAATCAATTTTGAAAGAAAAAGTTGTGATCGGTCGAGGTGGGGTTTGTTCTTCCTCTTCTTACAGGGAGAATGCTTTTGACCACTAAGCTACAAGACCTGTAAGAGAAGGATCGCGGGTTCAAATCCCGCCTGGACCGATCACAAAATGTTTCCTTTCTAACCGCCGTTCCCATTATCATACTTACAGTTAAAGATAGATCACTTCTACGGATAAAGTGCTCGGCTGTTTAAATTCAAAACATAGTAACTCCTATTTCACACCAATTTCGGAAAATAAAATAATACGGCGATGCGCTTTCCTGCAAAAAAATCAGTTACCATGTTTTGAATTTAAACAGCCGATACGTCAAATTTGACTGTTGCGATCTATCTTTAACTGTAAGTAATTTTATTGAGAACGGCCGTTAATCGATTTGAATTAATTATCATACTAAATACTTAAAACTTCATCAAAGAATGCTTTTTAACGGATTCTAAAGCAAATTATTTGTTATTATTATTTACTTTTAACCCAACGTTTCAGCTACTTTTCAGTAGCAAGGTCACAAAAGATTGTAGTCTTAACATAGTTAGAATCATATTTATTTATTTAAACTTCATGCACACATGTACACAAGAGGACTTAATGCCGTACGCATTCTCTACCAGTCAACCCATTAGGTGGTTATAAAACATATAAGTTTAAGTCTTTTTATATCAGTTAACGACCTTCTGTTGTAAAACGTACGATGGTATTGGTCGAATTATATAAATCATGGACCTAAATTACGAAATATAAAAGGCTCTGGCGCGCGCAGATTTTATTATAATCCATACTAATATTATAAATGCGAAAGTAACTCTGTCTGTCTGTCTGTCTGTATGTTACGCTTTCACGCCTCAACCACCGAACCGATTTTGATGAAATTTGGTATAGGGGTAGATTAGACCATGAGAAAGGACATAGGCTATATTTGGTCGCGATAACCGACATCCACGCAGGCGGAGCCGCGGGCAAAAGCTAGTAACCTATAATTGGTGAATTTGATATCGTCTACCACAGTGCTATCCCATGCTATCCTCAAAATACATCCAAGAAACGTGTACTGCACGTATAGAGCACATTCTGAGCACATTTTATAGCCCCTCTAAACGATGGGCCATCACGATGGTCCACTATGATGGGCCAGCGTGTGGAGGGCTTAGTGGTGTCGGTTGGCTTATGGTGCGTGCGATGGTCTTGAGTTGGCTTTGTTGGCAGTTTTTCGGCCGCACATCAAAGGTAGTGGGCCACCGATGGCGGTACGCATCTACACGTGGCCCATTCCACAGTGCGCGCTCGAACGGGGAGGAGTGAGGACGTGCCCGCTACTTAAAAAATAAAACAAAAATGACGAATACGTGGCCTCATATTGAGGTCATACAATTTTTAGAATTATATCGGCAAGAAACCATTATTTGGAATCCCACGCTTCCACGTCCATCTCAGTCAACGTTCAGATCACAACTGCGTGTCGCCATCGCGTAGTTTCCTCGCCAACTCGTTCGCCAATTCGTATGGCCATATCGCTGGGCCAGCGCTGGCCCATCGTGTGGAGCCAACATTAGATACAGGATATATGAATCAAGCTATAAATAGGTTACAGGTTATCCATAAAGTAGTAATCAATCTTTTCTGAAGGAACTATTCTAGACTCTGTTGAAAGTTAGCGCCGATTCTAAGTTGTAATTTTTTAAATCCTAAATTAAATACAGACTTGTTTTTCTTGATCTAATATAATGTTAGATTAGTAGATCTTATGTTTAGATACAAACTTATGTCAATATGATTAGTATTTTCAACGCAAGTTTCGAGATTAATATGTTCCAAACTGTATTCTAAAATTCCAAAATTTAAATGAGACACAACTTTTTTTTTCGGACCAAGATTCTGTTGCTTAGATTCAGAGTTCTGTTATTAAATTCAGCACCCCTTTTGAGATTGACATGTTATTCAAAATGAAATACGGACTTGTTTTCTGTATATCATTTTCGGAGTACATTATCAGAGTTCAACAGCTAATTAATCACTGTCCCTTGAGAACATGTTACTCGATAGCATACTTCATTTTCAAGTAATGAGTTTTCTCGTTTCCATATTTAGCATATTTTAATATTAATACAAAATTTCTCAGTAAATACAGTTTTAGTAATTAGTCATGAAAGGGGAGTCTCTTGTAAACGAATTCAAATAGAATTATATTAAACTGTAATTGAAATAGAAATATCATTTAGGTTTCATTTTCAGACCGCGATGTAATTAATTAGAATTTTCTTTGTGTATTTATATTAAGTCTAGTGACTATTCTTACTTTATTTTTATAAATACTATTTTATTAAATGTTGTGACTAGAATATACAATTATTAATTGCAAATATAATATTATAAATGCGTAAGTAATTCTGTCTGACTGTCTATATGCTACGCTTTCAAGCCTAAACCACTGAACCAATTTTGTTGAAATTGGGTACAGGAGTTGATTAAACCTTGAGAAAAGACATAGGCTATGTTTGGTCGTGATGACCGACATCCACGCGGGCGGAGCCGCGGGCAAAAGCTAGTTGCAAATAAAAATAAAAGAAATCTATTAAAAACTAAATCTAAGAGTAAAATTAAAACGCGTGGTTTAATTTCTCCGCATCGCATGCCTCCTGTGGCAGCGTTGTAACTACACAAGGTGATGTTATAATCGTTCTGCAAAAAAAAAGAATTTGCGCACAGTTTTGATAGCGAAATCATCTGGAAGGATTAATTTGGTGAAAGAAAAAGAAATTTACAACCCCCATACATTTTTCCTTTCACCTGAACATTATTCCCATATTGTTTACTAGTGGTTATCGCGACAAAACATAGCCCATGTCCTTCCTCAAGATCTAATCTACCCCTATACCAAATTTCATCAAAATCGGTTCAGTGGTTTAAGCGTGAAAGCGTAACGTACAGACAGACAGACAGACAGACAGACAGAGTTACTTTCGCATTTATAATATTAGTATGGAAGTATGGATACTGGAGATTGATGGCGCTTGGTGGAATCTGCTACACATATAGAATAACACACTTGTACTTTTCCACTGAATCGTGAATCAATGTAAGTGTTAATGTAAACCTTTGAGAATGCCGTAAGGCGAAACCGGTCAGATTCAGAATCAAAATAAACTCAGTGGAAAAGTTTCCCATACTATCAACAATTTTTTTTTTCTTTCACCAAAGTAATACTTCCAGATGATTTTGCTATTTAAACTGTGCCCAAATTCGTTTTGTTCCGAAACGACTATAAATTCACATTGTATAATAAGTAATTTATAATAAGTAAATTAATAATTCACACAACACGATATGTCAATTGATGGCAAAGATGAATAGTACAAAATAAAAGTGAAGACTATCGATCGATCGCGAGATCGCGGATTTAGCTCCAGTGTTGACAAAATGTAACCAAGTTTTTATCAGGCAAGTCTTCGTGGTAACCTTGATAAAAGAATATCATAGCTGCAAATGTAGATGTAGGGGAATACAAAAAAACCGGTTATACTCTTAATTATAAACGAAACAACAAAAACAGTTTAATTTTGTTAACCTACAATCTAAAGTATACAATTTACATCAAAACGACCCTTTCGGGTTTTCTCAACAACACTGTTCAACATTCCCTCTTCCAGGTTTAATATCTTTTATTTGAAGATCAAAATCTTAATCTACTTTGTATAGGATTTTAACCCTACCTTTGTCACCTCTATAAAAGCGGTTTAAGCTCTATATATTATAATGTCGGCACACTACCCGTACTGGCCCAATTTCCCCGAATCTGGGGATTAGTAGCTTGACTAAATCGTGTTTGAGCTTCGTACTCTTTATGAGTATGGGTATGAGTATTAAATTGACCAAAATTAAAAAGATCACTTTAGATAAATGTGCTTTTTTATTCTAAAAGTAACCTATGTGTAATTCCAGAAAAATTTATCATTCCAAATTGCAGCTGGATCAGTTGCAGCGTGCAGCGTGATTGAAAAATGAACATCCAAAGCTCTAATGTAAACATACAAATATCTTCACCAGTTTTCGCTTTTTATATTAGTAGGATAGAATAAATTAATAAAATAACAAATAAAGACTCCAAAACATTCAACACGACGCTATCTAGACCCATAGTAAAACCTAACTAGCTTGTGTTTTGGAATCTAGAATGCGGATAAACATACTTAGATAGCTTTGTTTGTACGTACATACATATTATACATAGAAACACCGAGACCAGTGCAAATAGCCATACATACAAATATTTGCACTGAGCACTGAGGATCGAAGCCGCGCCTCCTGCGTAGCAGTCACGTTCACTACCGCAACGCCACAGAGGCCAAATAGGGAAGGACTTGTACTAAGCAAATTTCAAGAAAAGATTTCCGTTGATTTGATTGAATATCTAGCTCATCACCATCGCTTAAATAATCGAGGCCATCATAGTTTCGTTTCTAACTGCCATAAACTGAAGAGTAAGCTTCAAACCTCTATAGCCGAATATCAAGAAAAGCCTAAAGTATAAATTACCGAATAAGAAAATTGACTTTTAAGCTGGTATAAATAAAGACGCCCCTGGTATTGATGACTCTAAGATCGTTTTACAGCGAACAATAAATTGTGTAGGCCTTAATGAAAGACTCAAATTGAACTCGTTCATCAAAGCAGAAAGGGTTGAAAACAAGTAGAAAAATATATTATACGGAACAATTAATAGCCCAGAGAAACTTTGGCGAAATTTGTATTTGTTGTCCAAAAGCTAATCAGAAAACTTAGTAAAAGATTCAATACTTCCTTGCTAGAAGATATTGACCAAAATATCTTCTAGCAAGGAAGTAGAGACTTTGTTCTCGAATCAATGGTAAACATCATTCCGGTTTCTTGTAAAATTTTGTCGGCTCATTACTGGGCCACAACCACTGCGTTGTCCGTTGGCTCACACATATCTTCCTTGGTAGATCGAGGGGCACAGTGGGCAAGAGAGCAAAATGCGACTTGAACTGGTACATTAATATCTAAAGTGATGAGTAATAACAAATTACTTACATCAAATTATTGACACCAATATCCATATAAACGATACTATGGACATTATCGACTTTTTTCATTTGTCATTATCGATTTTAATATAAGGTGGAAGTTTAATATAATACTCTCTGCCATAGTGATTCGTTTCGAGAGCATTTCGTGAAATATTCCTCTTGAAAATAAAATTTCAACAATAAAATATCACTGTGTTAGAATATGGTTTTTAAATATTGTCAAATAAAATTGAATAGCAGAATGTTATTATTTAAAGGCACTTTATCTTTTTAATGAAATCTGTAGTGTAAGGATAAAAAATTTTGTTGAGGTCAAAACTATATAAGTACATCTGAATTGAGAGTTTATGTTTTCTGAAGTCGCTTGAAAATTACTATCTTTTACTTACAGAACGTTTTATTTACTAACAGCATCTAATAGGTTGTAAAGGACCAAATGGCTCCCTTGTGACATGACATGTCGGCCGAATTACTTCCAAGATGAAGTTTGAATTGAACCACAAGTGGCACATTTCTCTTTAACTATACGCTAGGAAAATACTACAAACATAAAAAAAAAACAAAAAATTACAAAAAAATAAAAAAATATGTAGAAAAATTCACTTTTTATAAAGTGAATAATCCTCTGCCAAACTGTGCAACAGTTACAATACACATACTTTCAGTGTTACAATACACAAGCGTTTCAGTGATTCCTTCCTATGCCGCACCACTAAGACCTGGAATTCCCTGCCAGCTCACGTGTTTCCTTCTTCCTACAGTCCCGGGTTCTTTAAGCGGGGCGTGAAAAGGCATCTAATGAGGCCGTCAAGCTGAGTGCCACCACTGTTAACATGGTAAATGTTTACGATGGTGACCCTCTTTTCGAGACTTTGCCTTTAGCTTAACATCAGGCGAGGTGAAGTCAAATTGACGTGGCCTGTATTTAAAAAAAAAAACTTACAAAATATACTCACACTTGTAAATCCCCGAAGGTGTAGGTACAGGTGTATTAACACCCACATTTCGCCAATTATGATTTTCGGTCGCACGTAATAGAGGGCAAGCCTATTTGCGTAAAGCGGATACTTAATCATGGGCTGTATGTTTACTGTCAGATGGAGAACAGTCCCCTCCAACAACACCCATAGGAAGAGATGGGATGGCCCTATTCTACTCTACCGGGAACCAGTTCGGCTATAAAAAATACTATTTTATTATTAAATTTAGTGTCCGTGGTATATTTCAAGTACCTTTTTATCGTTTAATTAAAGATGTCTAAGTAAACAGTGCACAGGAGTTTGGAGGCTATTAATTTCGCGCACGAGCGGCTCAAAATCAGATCAACTTACGAATTAACCCAATCTAGTGGAAACGAAGCTGCTGTGTTGTGTAGTAATGCCTTTTAAAGGGAGAGGTTTTAGGGACCAGTGTTTTAAAGGGAGAGGTTTTAGGGACCAGTGTTTTAAAGGGAGATGTTTTGGGGACCAGTGAAGAAATTTGTTGGGAGCTTCAAGAAATGCAGGCGAGAAATAGCACAAGCACGTACCGGGTTCATCTCTCGATTTCATCTGTATGCGGATGCGTCCCGAGAGGCGGATAGGACCATGAGAGGTGAACAGGCTAAGAGTGGGCAATTTAAAAAGATAGCAAAAAATTTCGAATGTTATCTAATCCTGGAGGAAGAAACTGTTACTTCTAACTCAAATAAGCAACTGCTTTAAAAAAATTCTTTAGTAACTTACTATTTCGAATTCTTTAGTAACTATTATTCCCTCTGACGCGAGGGGTTAAGGGGAATATTAGTAATTTCGGTTACTCATAATTAAACCAATCATAATTGCTTCTGTTAGGAATGAATTCAGCTCGATATTTTAATGACCAGGATTCAAAGTTCAGACAGCTCTCGGTCATGAACCCCTCTCTCCCCGAGCTGCCAACTGGGAAAATATGTGTTACCTTTTCTGGAGAAATAAATTGCCACTATTTATTCAAATAGGCCAAATGATCATTCAAATCCTATTTTACATCTTAACCACAGATAAAACATTTGATTCCAGCAACCCTTTGTGATAGCACTCTACTAAACTACACTAAACTAATAAGGGGTCTCAAGACGTCAACGAGACGAATTTTGTGTCAGGAACATTCCAACCGCTTGAGATGATGATATGTTTCGGGTTCAAAGAACAAGGGAATACATAATATTATTACGATTCAAAGATTTTTGCTGGTTATGGGTAAACGATTACGTGATGTAACTTATAAAAAAGAGGAAATTTAAGTAATATTGGAGTAATATAATTTTACAATTTTACATCCGTAAGTTTTTTTATCGGGTGCTTACGTGGACTTCTGATCTCTTTTCCGCTGCTGACCCGACCCGGTAGCGTGATGATATCACACATAATATGGCTTTCTATTGGTAAAAGAAATATAATGAAAGATATTGAACGATACAGAAATATATTGAATCGCAGTAGTTTAACGTCCCCTCGAATACCTCCCCTGCCAGAGCCGAAAGGGGAGGTTATGTGGACTCGAACCGACTAAAACCGTAAGCCGACTCAGGGTCGTGGTGCCAGGCTGGAGGTGAGCTTGTCTTCGACATGTCCCTCGCAACCCGGCTGACCCAGGGCCATCTCTTACGGTCTGACCCTCCTCGGGAGGGGGAAAACGGTGTCCCCGACTCGTCCCCGGAATGGGGAGGCACGCTTCTTAGCGCGCCGCCGCTGTGGCCTGCTTCTGCTGGGGTGACAGGCGGCTCCACCCGTAACCCCCAAGCCCGCGCTCATGGAGGACGGAAGTCAGGACGACACTAATGCTGGGGCCACAGCACCGTCAAATGCTAATAATTACCGCTATCTAGGTGTTTCTTTTATCGTGCTCAAAATCCCCACGGAGCCGGTGGAGGCGGTTATGTTGGACTCGTACCGACTAAAACGCACGCCGTCTTGGGTCCTTGGTTGCCGGAGGTGAGATTGCCGAAAACATATCTCTCGCACCCCGGCAGACCCAGGACCATCTCGAATTCGGGTTGTAGGGACCTCAACTAGCCCCGGGTACGGGTAGGCGCACTTTGCCACCGCAGCGGACTGCTTCTGTTAGGGTGACAGGCGGCTCCACTATTTACCGCCTAAATTATTGACATATTGATTGATATGACATTGACACTTCACAATGCCATAATTATTGCGGTAACAGCCCGGTAAACGGTAAGGTCGAGGGATATGTCTTTGACAACCTCACCTCCGGCCTAGCACCAAGACCCACAGTCGGCGTGCGGTTTTAGTCGGTTCGAGTCCGACATAACCTCCCCTTCCGGCTCCGGCAGGGGGGGTATCCGAGGGGATTCACGAACGAAAAAAAAAAAAAAAAAAAAAGGTAAACGGTAAGGTAACTCGCAAACTTCACCTTTATATAATAATAATAATAATACTAATAATGGTATAGATAAAAAATGCTTCGTATCAGTAAAGTTAGTTTAAGTAAGAATTGGAGTGATGCCAGGCCATCGACCAACATATTTGCACAAAGCAAGTTTTACTCGTGTGACTCTGTGTAACTAAAGATGCTATCATCTGATAGGGGGTGGAATGAGAGCATGCACTTCTTACAAGTGCCGTGGAGCAAAGATCGAACTGTGAGATAATATAATGTACATGTTGACTTGCTTAGCTGCATGTATTCAAAGTATAGCAACTTTTTAACTTTTTACATAATATTGTCTTTTACAAAATAATCATCATCACTTCATCATCAATATATAGTATAAAACATGAAGTCACTTTCCGCGTCTGTCCGTCCCTATGTATACTTATATCTTTAAAACTACGCTACAGATTTCGATGCGTTTTTTTTAATAGATACTCGTAGAGTAATTCAAGAGGAAGGTTTATATGTATAAAACATGCTAAATAGGTATGGTAGATCGTGTAGCGGGGACGGCATCTGACTCTACGCGGACGGAAAAAAATTGGTAGTAAGAAGTTCGCCGGATCAGCTAGTAGGTCGCATATTTTAAACTAATAACGTAAAGAGTGGTTAGTATCAATAAAAGAATAAATAAATATACCACAATATTCTACACAATAACCCCATGTTAATATATTAGTAAATAAAGTAGATATTTTAAGATTCTAAGATACTTGATGAAGACTTTATTATGAGTTCTATATGCGAATAAAACAGGATACATTTTTTGATTAAATATTTAAAAACCTTATTTAGATAAACGTTTATCAGATTTCAGCACCACTTAAGTAGTTTATAATTATAGGTTTTAGAATCACCATCATCCAAAAAATTTCCCAGTTGCATTCAAACTTCCCACTTTAGAGCCCGGGATCCATTTATATGTTTTGGTCGGTAGGTATGACGTCTTTATCAGGAGTGACTGCTGTCTGAGAGGAAAGCCTGTGACAAAGCCTCATCCGTTATTTAACAGCTGCACCGACTTAAATAGATTATTATAGATCCTACTAATATTATAAATGCAAAAGTTTTGGAGTATGGATGGATGTATGTTACTCTTTCACGTAAAAACTACTGAATGGATTTTCATGAAACTTTACAATAATACAGTCCCGGGTTCTTTAAGCGGGGCGTGAAAAGGCATCTAATGAGGCCGTCAAGCTGAGTGCCACCACTGTTAACATGGTAAATGTTTACGATGGTGACCCTCTTTCCGAGACTTTGCCTTTAGCTTAACATCAGGCGAGGTGAAGTCAAATTGACGTGTCCTGTATAAAAAAAAAGCTTATACATTAGAATAACACATAGGGTATATATCATCACGCTACGGAACTCAAGGGAACGGAGCTGTGATCGTGGGGGCGGGGCCGCGGGCAAAAGCTATGACTATTTATTTTTCGTTAAACTTCCTCAAAATATGAATTTATCTCATTACTATTTTGACTAAAAACTCATTTTCCTCATATCCATATAACGATATAAAAACAAGATACACGAGCTAACGTTTTTTTTCTCTGAATATAAATCATCCACTCAAATATTACCTACAGCCCCGATCCAATTTGAATGTCTTATTTCATGCGTTAGCCCCATATATTATACATTCCGTATATCCCAAAGGCTTAGAAAGGAAACCAGGAAATGGTACAAGAAGTCATAAGGGGGCTAACATAAAACATTCGAAACTACGGGCCCACATGAAACACGAATAAAAGACGGTATTTAGCTATGTGAGTACCATTTTTCCAACGGTTTTTCCAACGGTTTTTCCAACTTTCAGTATGGTTAAAGCCGAACTGAAGTATCACGTACCGTCTCCGGGTCCGAATCCGATTACGGGATAAATGTGTTGGGTACTACCAATTTGCCCCACTAAGCGTTACCACTGGTTGAGCAATGTGGAATGTAAA
This sequence comes from Eilema sororculum, assembly GCA_914829495.1. Classification (NCBI taxonomy): domain Eukaryota; kingdom Metazoa; phylum Arthropoda; class Insecta; order Lepidoptera; family Erebidae; genus Eilema; species Eilema sororculum. Next base: position 3,209,870 of record OU618545.1, on the reverse strand, counting down.
AAAATGTATATGCAGTTCCGTGTATTTCCACTGTTGGGGAAAATTATACCCGTTTAAATTCCAGGTGCAACTGGCCCCACTAGGGTGGGACAACTTTGAATGGAAAACCTCTGTGATCCCTCTTTAATACAAGCAATTTTACTTAAATTGTAGGATTTTGCGGGAACATTAGAAACATCATTGTGATGTTATGAATCTTTTAATGGAAATTGTTCCAAATATAAAAACCCATTGCCGTGGGGTTTGTGCGATTAATTTTAGTATATTATGTATATTTGATTGTTCTTCAGGGCAGATTAAAGCCATATATAATACAACCTTCCAAGCGTTTATTCATGAGTTCCTACTGAGAGAATCGTAATGTGAGTGACAGCTCGAGCTGGCAGGTTGGTATCGTGTACCGCCTGTCAGTTTTCCCTTATGTTGGCTCCAAAGCTAACGAGTCTGTAAGGTATTGTATTTAAGTTCGTTTAACACAGGATGTAACGAGATACATTTGTTTTTGAACTACCACCATTGTAGGCTTTTTTTTTTTTTTATCGTGCGAAAAATCCCCACGGATACCACCTCCACGGAGCCGGTGGAGGCGGTTATGTCGGACTCGAACCGACTAAAACGCACGCCGTCTTGGGTCCTTGGCTGCCGGAGGTGAGATTGCCAAAAGCATATCTCTCGCACCCCGGCAGACCCAGGACCATCTCTTTCGAGATGGCCCCCTTCGGGTTGTGGGGACCAAAATGTCCCCATCTAGCCCCGGTTATGGGGAGGCGCACTTTGCGCCGCCGCCGCGGCCTGCTTCTGCTAGGGTGACAGGCGGCTCCACCGGTCACCCCCAGGCCAGCGCTCATGGAGGACGGAGGTCGTTCTGCGACCTCCGACGTCCGGTTCGCCTTCGCTCTGCACGGGCTTCCCGGGCCCGGAGTCTGGTCCGGACCCGACCGGCCACCTCCTTCTCGAGCATTACTTGCTCGCAGAAGGAGGCGGCCGCACCCCAAGCGTTTGCGCATCGTACCATCGCTGTGAGCAATGTGCCGAGTGTGAGGACTCCCACCCCTAGAGCCGCCACTAGGACCCGCCTCGGCGTGTCCCACGCCGGGCCACCATTGTAGGCTTATAGATAGTAATACCACAGTCTAACGATTTCTCTCGTTATACTGTGGTAATACTGTGACTATTATCACTATTTTACAATAATTCATAATATTTACTAACCTTTTTTTACCTTGTTGGTTGTTCTTAGCGTTAATTTTGATTTTCTTCATATAAACCCGGAGGGGTCTTGATTATCTGATCGACAAAAAAATGCTAAATATTAGATTCTTCTGACGTTGATAAGTTATGATGTAGTAAAATCTAAACTTTGTTGCCTATATATTAGAATTGTAAATAATTAAATTGCGGATTGTTAAGTTAAGAATAAAAAAGTATGCTAATCAACCTTTTTAGTTTTATATAATAAAATTAATAGTTTTTAATAAAATAATTCTAATACTTCGCATTTGGGTCTTCTGAACTAACATAAACCATTCCGTATAATCAACCATTCTGTAATGATTCGCTTCCAAAATTAATTATTCTCGCAATATTTGTTCGGAAAAGCGATTCCAGACTATGAATGTTATATTGCCGAAGATGAGAAGAACACGGGGTGTCGAACGTTTATTAGAATCCTAAAACACTTTCTGATGCTAAAATAGATTAGAGCTCCATCTTCAGATAGAGATCGGGTTGTTTTCCAAAGAGAAAATTTAAATAATGACGCAATTTTACTCGAAAACTGGCGAACTTACATTAAAATTATGTAGATTGAAGTATATTTCTTTCTTTAACGACCTATTAATGTGTCGTTATAAGTCCTGGATCCTTCCGAAGCGCCGGGCAGGATGGAGGGATTATCATGTATTTTATAGAATACCACTTTCTTGCTAAAGTTTTAGAGTTAATATGGTTTTTTTTTCTCTTTATTGAAAGGGCTTTGTCGCTAAAGCGATTATGTTGCCCAGTTAATATGGTTAAATCTTAAGTCATTATGAGTCTGAAAGTAGCAACAGTGAATGAATTGGGAAGAGAGTGACTGTCGTGGTAAAGACGTAATTATTATGAGAAGAAGTGAAAGTAATGTTGTAAAAGGGATCAAAGTATGACTGTAAAGAGCTTTAGAAGCAGAGGGATGCCCTAAAAGATGGATGGAGAGCGTGAAAGAGGCTATATGGCAAGGAAAGGACTGAGGAAATGACATCACTGACATGAGTATACAAAGTAGAATGAAAAGTTACAAGAGAGATCACGTGGTCGGGCAAATCAATTTCAGTAGGTTTGATCCAATAAGTGTTTCTTTAGATCAAAGGAACGGCGTAGTTACTTCAATTATATCGAAGATATTAAGAAGAACAACTATGAAATTACTAGCTTTTGCTCGCGGCTCCGCCCGCGTGGAAGTCGGTTATCGCGACCAAACATAGCCTATGTCCTTTCTCTAAGTCTAATCTATCCCTATACCAAATTTCATCAAAATCGGTTCAGTGGTTTAGGCGTGAAAGCGTAACATACTGACAGACAGACACACAGACAGACAGACAGACAGACAGAGTTACTTTCGCATTTATAATATTAGTATGGATAATACGTACCTTATCCTATTGTAAAAGTTAGGGGATTTTACTTAAGACCCATTAGGACACACCAAATCTAATCTAGATTCTAGAAGTGCTCCGTTCTGAAATTTACTCGCACAGTAGCGGTTTGAAACATAAAAGAAAACTAGAAGAAACTGATAAAACTTGTACGTATAAGTTGTAAAGGTGAGTAAATATATGTAGTTCAAAGAAAATGAACCTCTACTGTTTCTAAGCAGAAAATTCAGCAACACAGACGTATCAAAGAACAAATTGTATAGTCTATTCTGAAGTCCAAACACGTTATTCGGGACCTTTGGCAAACATCCGAGGTAGTTTTATTTGCCGCCATTTTGATGACGTAGCAGAGCGCAGTGAATGTTAAACGACATGCTCGTTTTACAACACTCTTTGCATTAACGTGTTAAAAATGTAGTTTTAGTTTATGGGAGGAATACTGATGTGTTTATTTCAGAGTGCTTATATATTTTATTTTTTTATTAAAGAATATTTTTTATACTGTAGATTGATGGCGCTTGGTGGAATCTGCTACACATATTGAATAACACACTTGTACTTTTCCACTGAATTTAATTATTAATTATAATATTTTTTAGGTTGTAGTTAGATTATAACAAATATCAAGGTGAAGTGATTTGTATTTAATGGTACTGGGTAAGCACGGAGATGTGCGAGAGAAACCACATTAGACCCCAATCGGACACCTGAGACGGCGTGCGGTTTTAGTCAGTTTTAATTGGAGGAGTTACTTGTGGAGATATTCGTACCGAAAAAAAGAATAAGTAGTCTGAACGAAAGTATTCCTTTATAGCTGGTAATTCAAAGAGGAAATTTAAAAAATGTTGTGAAAATTTTTGGTGCGAGGTAATCTTATCGGGCTTTATCAGATTATAATCCATCTCTGTGCCACATTTCATCCTGATCCTTTCAAACATTTATGAGTGAAGGAGTACTCAATATCCATCCATACATTAACTTTCAAAAATGTTTGAAGCATCAAAAAGTAATAATAACATCAAAACAAGGTATAAAGTACCGAAGCGTATAGGGGCGGATACTGGCATTACAGTCATAAAAGTGTTTTAATAATTCAATATAAATAGTGCTAACAAAACAGATATCTATTAGACATTTATATTTACTGTACAATTCACAGAACGAGAGTAGAACCGCACATTATTAATTAATAGCTACAGGCGTGAACAGTTCGACAGCTGCCGCCACCTGTCGGGCTAAATGAGAATTACGGTGCTGACGTGTTCAATGTATCTACTTAAATGAACTCGTAATAACTCGATTCACGTAGTTGTAGTAATGGAGATATGATTTTAATATTCTCACTTAATACTTAGGGGTGCCTTAATTTAAAGGAATATTGAGGAAGAGAGATTTAAAGAAGAAAGAAAGGAATACATATTTTTATCCCACACAGATATTTATACAGAATAAATATAAACATTACAGTACTAAAGACGATCTAAATAAAGCCACTGACAACGCGATTAAGATGGCAGAATTCTATTCCTGAATTGTTTAATTACTTGTAAAAGTAAATCCTTGACACTAGATGAAGAAGAAGATGAAGAAAAAGAAGAAGAATAAGGAAAAAATAAAAAGAAGAAGAAGCAATCCTAAGACTACAAAAAAAGTATAACAGTAATGTCGCACACAGCCATGCAGAACAACAGTTAATTGAATATATTGTCAGTCCCAGGTAATAACTGGCCCTAAATCAGCCGGGGCGTAAGGGATAAGTCAGAAGCAACCTCAGAGAGTGCCACTGCTTTTTATCCTGGCAATACGTTTCCATGGCTTGCGGGAACGGACACATAATTCCTCGCGGGTGAATCCGATGGCAAAAGCTATATGCCAAATGGATTGAGAATATAGTTTATTGACCGAGTTGACCTTGCGACCAGTTTGGACCGGTTACTTAGGGGTTGTAAACATTTTTCACACTTTAGCCAAACTGAATGCAGCGCCACGTGGCGCCTGCGTGAACCTTAATTTTTGCCACACAAAATTCTCTACATAAATACAATATTTTCTGCAAAATTATTCTCAATCGTTAGTTATTCTTAACTTAAAGTTATGTCGTCAAAATTGTATCCATTTTACGCTTCACTGAAGGTCTATTACTACTGTACTGTGTATTGAGATAAATTTTGTTCTCCAAATAAGTTATTCTCTCGATTCATCTTGTTCTCGCCAGCTGTTTTAGCCATTCTGTAGTAACGATATTATTGAATATCTCGAGTCTTTGTTACAATATAGGCAATGTCTACCATTGGTGTGAGATTGTAACTGCGTCTCAAAATATACTAGAAAAGTATCTCTTTATTCAAATGGTTTAAAAAGAACGAGAATTTATAAGAAAATTTTAACTACTGACTACTATTAAACAACTTTTAGGTATCTATTTGGCCTTATCAACATCTTTCAGGCCCAAGTCAACCTCTCCAACTAGGGTTGCCCCTATGAAACTGCTGCTGATTGATCTTACAACTTTTTTTTCATGGTTCTCATGGTTGAAATCCTCTCTTATATCCTCCCCCCATCAGAACCGGTGGAGAGGGTTACATCAGACTGGAACCAACTAAAATCACACGGTTTACAGTTGACGGTAGTGAGATACCAATCAACATATCTCCCGCATCCTGACTAACTTAGGGTTCAAGACCCCTCGGGTGTGGGAACCACGGCAGAGATGTATTAGCATCCACATTTCGCCAACTAAGATTTTCGGTTCAGCGTAATAGGGGGCGAGCAAAACTACCATCAAACGGGCTTCTTTTCGGATGGAGAAGCATGGGGCTTCTCCATCCGAAAAAGAAGCCCGTTTGCATTCTACGATAACCATGGGTAGAGGTGGGGTGGCCTTCACAGGGAACCGCCTAGGGTAACCAACTAAACTTAGCTTAAACTGAAATATTATTTAGTACTTCCTTTAATGGTTGTTTGCTATAAGCCCTGTATAGCTAACCTTTAGTTTATGTACTAAGCAAAGGTACACATAAACTTTGTAGAAATAGCGTTACGCCACTATATTTGTGTTGTGGTCAAAACCACAGAACAAACATGAAACAAAACTACACCACCTCTGAAGACAGAACAGCAGGTCAATGACCACTCAACGTGCCTCGATTTTGATCGAAATGTATTTGAATTGAATTATGGTTAGGTACTTATCCTTCTGTATGGTGAGAAGGTAGAAACTCCAGATGACAAGGGCCACAGGAACCACCATTCCAATTGGTGAGAAACCTGTTTATAATATATGAAACAAAAACTTGTTCTGCCACGTAGTGCATTTTTGACATTAGCGCCCTTTACACTAACAGTCTATCTCGAGGGAATACCGCATATGTATGTGTGACAGAGCGCGCGTCTAAAGACGTCACGCGTTCTGGTAGAGTTCAAAATTGTGCAGCAGATTGTCTAGGCATGTTTATCCACGCGATTGAATGCTCCTTTATAGGGGGCAATTGACATGACCTTTTCATTTTGGAATTGGAAAAAAGCATTGAACTCACGCCACTGTTAACGTTACCGCCACCTCTGTGTATAAGTATCTACGATTTTACACTACTGATTTTTTTAATGAATATTCCAAAATATCCAAGATGGACCTGCCGAATTTCTTAGACTGATTTTTTCACCAAGACTCCAAGACCTTCGGATGGTACGTTAAGAAAAATAATTCAAACTTTCTTTTTGTTACACTAAGTTCGAAATACATCGGGAAAAGAAGCGCTCAAGTGGGACTTGAACCCACGACCTTTCCCTAACAGGGGGAATGCTCTTCCATTCCTACTGAGCTATTGAGCCACACCTAAATCACTTCAAATTTCCCTTCTCGTTATATCCGTCTTTAAAGACGACGTCTACCTACCTACGCCATCTACCAACTTTCTTCCGAACTGTTGGAACCAATGAATGATTTTTCAAACATTTTTAAAATTGATTTTTGATGACTCCGCCCAAATATTTTAATAAGATTTTTATAGCAGGTTTTTTTCTTGCACGGACAAAACGTGACAAAATATGCTGTGATTCCCAAGTAATAAGTATGGCCATATACCTAATCAACAAACAATTGGAGATTTCAAAGTGACACTTGTAGATTTCTGTATTCGTCTGTACTTGAATCAGAGTATGTGTATGAGTACTTCTATTTTTGTAATGTCTTGGTGCTCCTACTGGACGCTTCACGGTTTCCTTTGTAGTAGGAGCACCAGAACATAGGTGTCCCGGTGCTCCTACCAGTAGGACTATTTAGTAGGAGCACGAGAACGCACTCGCATTTATTATGCCAACTTAAAAAAGTAAGCATAATTGATGCTATAAAATTACATGCAAACAAATTTAATCACTAAATTTAAATCTCTAGGTGGCACTGTGTAATTTATCTTAAAATGTTTGAATAATTGGAAGTAAAGGCCAAATCAGAGCAGGCAATCAGGCCTTTTGGGCTTAGCCAACTATGAAAATACACGCAGAGTTGTAAGTCTACAGTATTCGAGTGCATTTCGGTGAGTGTACGCTGGAATCGCATAACTAAATTACTCCAAGCCCGTTTATCATCGAATGACATGCAATGACATGCAACTGGTACATGGTGGATATTCCGCTCATACGTAGATACAAATTTGCGTAACATGTTCATTTCACGTTGTGCTTGTTCTGACCCCGATTCTGCTAATTTGAGCCACTGTAATATCACAGAGACTGCAATAAATGACTTTACATTACACATAATTGAAAACTTGACGTGCAGTTCGTATCATAGGTAATCCTGAGGTTACTAACACCTTGGAACCTCTGCAGTTGCGTAGAGACGGCGAGTGTTCTGAGGAGTTATTTCAACTGATCCCACCCTCTCCCTTCTTATCCAGAACAACACGTGCTGGTCTGTGGTGCCATCCACACATGGTGGAATCCATACCATCTCGCACTAAACGGTTTGGGGGCTCTTTCCTCTGCCGCACGATAAAGAGCTGGAATGCTCTGCCCGCATACGTGTTTCCCTCCTCTTACAGTCCCGGGTTCTTCAAGCGGGGCGTGAAAAGGCATCTATGAAAGCCGTCAAGTTAGGGACCACCATTTTACGTCCAATGGCACCGGGAATGGTGGTCTGTATCTTCTGGACTACACTTCAGCTTTATATCCATCTAGCAGGGTGCAGTCAATTGACGGACCAAATATAAAAAAAAACTCAATTGTACAGTAACGCTCAAAAGTCCATAAGCAATCTCTCAGCGCTATAGCTTGAACTCTAGTATGACTTACGACGTTTTTCTTTTGCAACATAGACATATTGCAACATACATCATAGTTTCAACAATATTCTATATGTCAAGATAGCCTAGCGGTTAAGCGCGTGCAGTTTGATGCTATAATAATAAGTCATGAGTTCGAGTCTCATGCGGTAAAGACTTCTTGTAAGTTTTATTCATCTTTATTTTTAATGTTTCATGTCTTGTTTCACACTTTTATAATGTATTTATACCTATTTTTTTCTATTTACTTAAAGTGATAGTTCGCACTGCTAGCGCCATCAATCAACTTAATATTATTTTATAACCATAAGCTATGGCCATCTAACATTTATTGTATTACTTGACACAGTTTTTTGTCTGATGGCACTAGCTGTGCGAACTGTCCCCTTAATATATAATTCAGCAGTTTCTTGTTAGGTGTAAATAAAAATCAAATCGTATGATAACAAAAGTATTTATTCTTTTTATTCTACTGATAAACAAACTGTAAAAAAATTGTGGCGTTACATTTTTACCTAAATGAACAAAGGTCCCTTATAACAATTCATAACATTGTTTTTTGTTTATTATATAAGTATGTATAGTAAGTATACCTACTTAGTGAATTCCTGATAATATTACAAGGAAAGAATATTGTTGTAAATATTACATGATTAATAAAACATTTACTATAAAATCTAATAATACATTTTATTGTTTTACAATGACATGAGGAAAAAACAAACGTGACTCACTTCTCTAATATAAAGAACTAACAACACTTGTAAGAAGTGATTGATTGTTTATGATTATAAACAAATTTGAATTTTGTATTCGTTTAATTTAGAACTGATCTAGGATAAACAGGTATTTTTATGTAACGTCACAATAAATGAATGTATTGAGGTTATAGCTTAAGTGTTCATTTTCGTGATGAAAAGAAGATTGAAACTTAACCTCATTAATATAATTTCGGATATGTTAATATTATTAACTACCTATTAGGTACACCATCATCTAATTTTTTAATTCAAAGCATCTGGATTTATTATCTATTTAATATTTTGTATAACCCCCATTATTTTCAATTCAGTCAAGTAAACGTTTGCGCATGGACCCTACAATATTACTACATATGTCGGTTCCTCTTAAATTTTCCCACATCTCCATGCAACGAGTTTTTAATTGTTCTATACACCTCTCATCCCGTGACTCCCACCTTTGCACCATCAAACCCCATATATTTTCTATGGGGTTAAGGTCGGGTGATCGCGCTGGCCATGGAACAACATTGATCTCCGGATGACTGTTAAACCATTCACGTACAGTACTCGCTCTGTGAATAGGACAATTGTCCTGGACAAATGTAAGCTGTGTCAACTCATCGGCAGGATAAATATTGCGCACAGTAGGCAGCATTACCTCTTCTAATACTTCTACATAAGTAGAACTGTTGGCGCGTGGAAGTATAAAAGCCAGTTCTCCTGGTCCTGCTGCACTCATCCATCCCCACATATTAATCGTGATACGACCAGACTCCGAATTGGGGATCACGTTATTTTCACACCAGCGAGTGTTATCTTTTCGCCATAACCGAAGTCTACCCTTTTGACAAGATTTAAAAGTCTTTTCATCTGAAAATATTGTCGTATTCCAGTCAAAATCTAAATAATCCCGCGCGAAACGTAATCGTTCTTGCTTATGTCTATCAGTCAATAAGGGTTTCTTAGCTGGTCTTCTGTGGTGCAAACCTTCAGAGTGGAGAACACGGCGAATAGTCTGCATTGAAGCGTTAAATTGTTCTGCAAAGTGTCTCGTTGGTGTGAAACCATTTGTTTCATACGCGCTCACCATTTGTCGTCGCTGCACCTCGCTAATGAGCGCCGGCCTTCCACTTCGCCGTCGACTAGCAAGGCTACCCTCTTCCTCATTCCTTTTGATCCAGAGACTTACAGTATTCCTCTAGAACAAAACAAATAAAAAAATATATGTTAGGCAGCTATAAAATACACTATACTAGTTACCCGTGGACAGGCTTAGAAAAAGCCTGTAAACTGTAGGTGCCAAATTAGGTAGTTACTAATATAATGTGCAAGTTTCATGTAAATCGGTTGAACCGTCTAGGAGGAGATAGACAGACATAATACATATATACAGAGATAGGGCTTTTATTATATAAGACAGACTCAATTTTTATCATTAAATTATTTCTAACTGAAAATACAATCGTATATTACTTAATATTATTCTATAACAAATATTAAAACTCTTTTCAACTATAAACAAACTAAAAACAAAACTATAAATAAACACTAATTAGATTCAAAAACAGTCAAAATAATTTACCAATAATGTGTCTTCAAATAAGTCTACGTATTGTTATGAAATAAAATTTAAGTTACAATTTCGTATAATACTCACATTCAGTCCGGTTTCACGAGATATTTGTGTTTTATTATAACCGTTTTCATGCAACGCAATAATAGTCGCCCTCGTCTCAATATTAATATTTGCTTGCATATTTAGAGAATAATAATCACAATCCATAAACCACAATCACAACTACAAAGAATCGACTCTGTATTAATTTCACATTCACATTTTGTATTATTTTTTTATAATCTACCCTCTTAATTTTAGTAATGCATTAACAGGTCGCCACTATAGCATTTCTTGTTTCGCATAGTATGACGACAATGTATTAGTATGTGTTATCTGCAAAACGATGAGACTTCACGTATACACGTACACCCACACACGCGCACTGGAGTAGCGTGCGCGGTGCGCGTTACAATGTATAGCAATGTCGTCCTTAGTGCGCTTATGGACTTTTGAGCGTTACTGTACTTAAGGTACAGCATTCCAGACCAGCTCAAGTAGCTTATGGTTTGCTTTCTAATTATTGAAACTGTATTTTAATAAATAAATAAAAATAAAAATCTATCTATCTAACTTATTTATTGACCGGTGAACCTGACCAGTTTCGCTCTTCGCTCAGGTTTACATTGTGTAATAATAAGTTCTACCGAGTATCATCGATCAACCGTAAAAATATACATTAAATTTGACTGTACTGTTGACTTGTAGACTGTGAGTGAGACACTGCGAAAAAATAATGAAAAAATATAATGAACTTCATAATAATTTAGAACATTAGGTCTATATCAATGAAGAAGACTTCACATCACAGACACTGCCAAAATTGATTTTTTGCAGTGTATGTGAAATGACAGTGATTGACAATTAGCAGAATTCGGGTTCTGGAAAGTTATAACCTGGGATAGAACCTGGAAAGCTTGAACCATTAAGTCTCAAGTAAACAAGTTGCTTCTAACCAAGTGTGTTTGAGGAATTTGTAGGAAATATTTAAAAAAGAGCAAGTGATTATATGAATAAAACAAAATTAATACATCTACCACAATCACTGAAGCACACAAATAAACCAATTTATAAATTCCAAGAACTTTCGCTTTGACCACGAACATTTAGAATATTTCGTAGTGCGGTAGATTTGGTAGTATGCTTAACTTTAGTTAATTGTTCTGCTTTGATACATCAGACAGAAATGTAAGGCTTTCATGCTGGCAAACAGTTTTTATTTTAATAGCAACTATTTATTAAAAATATGTAACGACCCTTAATTTTTGTATTTCATGATAATGACTTTACAAATATATAAGGGAATTAATACGATAATACGTTCAATCTTTATACGGTTAACTCTAATAGGGTACAAATATAAACTGCTTCTTCAATTAAGTTGCACTGATCGTAGTAACAGGTGGCTCAGTAAGTTTATGCCTTCGATTATCGAGTCCTTGTGGTGAAAGCATGTATAAAAATATAAAAAAAAAAACAAAAGCAAGGAAAGTTCTATTACCTGTTTTGAAGAAAAACAGCATGCAAACACACATATTGCAATTTATTCTTCTGACAGTATCAATTTTAAAGCAAAATATGCTCACATGAAATGTATTTGTTCTTTATATTTACAAAGTTACATGCACCAAAAAACTCGGGATGCCTCATTTCTTTTGTAAATATTTGTCTTGCTCTGAATCAAGAACAATATAGTTTACAGTATATTGCCATAGATATGGTCAGACAATATGTGGCAGTCTCTTATGAGTTATGCGACAGCCGATCTGTTTCGGTATACCCTCTGTTATGCTGGGTTTACACGCTTGCCAAGCCTTGGCAAGTCTCGACAATCACAAGCGTGTAAAGAAGGCGTTTGGCATGGCTTGCGTGAGCTTGTCGGCGCTTGCTTCCAATCCAGTCGAGTGTCGGTTTTTTGACGCAGATCAAAGGGCATTTGCGGCAAACGTTTGCGACGCATTTACACGTTGGTCCGCGTTTAGTAGCCATTGTGTTCTCGTGGCGACAACACGCATGCATGCTCGTGCTAAAAAAATAAAAACCGGCCAAGTGCGAGTCGGACTCGCCCATAAAGGGTTCCGCAGCATTAAGTAATATAATATAAAAATTCTTGTAGTTCATTAAATGTTTTGTTTTTAGAATTGAATGAGCCTAGTGGTATGGGTAATGGACTGCTGTGACGAGGTCTCGGGTTCGATCCCAGGTTTACCATGGCACACACCAATGACTTATCGATGCTTTTCGAAGTTATGTGTGTATTTATCGCAGGTTTATAAGTGCCCGGTTAATGGCAATAGGCTCGCCATCTATTACATTGGGACCTAAACATAAACTGGCGAAATGTGTGTGCTAGCACCTCTGCCCACCCCTTCGGGGAATACAGGTGTGAGTTTATGTTTATGTTATGTTAAATTGAATGAAAGGCGAAAATTGCGGTTTATGATGTATTAAAAAAACTACTTACTAGATCTCGTTCAAACCAATTTTCGTTGGAAGTTTGCATAGCAATGTATACCATTAGAAAAAAACAATGTTAGAAACCTCAATAGCATTTTTGAAGACCTATCTATAAATACCCCACACGTATGGGTTTAATAAAAAAAAATTTTTTTGTACGGACGGACAGACAGACAGACATGATGAATCTATAAGGGTTCCGTTTTTGCCATTTGGCTACGGAACCCTAAAAACGAGGTCTGGTCGAATGAGAAGAGTCTTTCGTTTCTGGAGAAAGATGCAAATCATAAAGATAAGAAGAAACAAGCAGATGCATGGATTCGTCTTGTTGAACTTATCGGAAGGCCAGTGAAGCATTTAAAAATTAAAAAAAGTACTTTTCGCTAGCACTTTCCTTTTTTTGTTTCACTTTGCTTGCATTTCAAATAAAAGTACGTTAAACCAAATGCAATTGCCGTGACAAGTTCGGTGTCCGCCATGCTTGGAGGTAGGTTGCAGACTGATCCATTCACAAGCGTGTAAACGCTTTCCAAACGCCAAACGAGATTTGTGATGCCTTGGGGCTGTTTGCCGTTTGCCAAGGCTTGGCAAGCGTGTAAACCCGGCATTATATATCCAAGAAATGTGATCATACTTTATCATTCCTTTTTTTGGTTCCGTCGTAAGCTGAATGAGCAGCATGATATCATAATATGACGTATTTTCTTTGAAGATTTATTGAGATGGTTGCCACTTGACTTCATTCAAGGACACGAATAGGAATTGAAATTTGTTTGGCTTACTTAGTTTTATGAGTTCCTATTTTTGTTATTCATTTCAGGAGCACAGTTATTAATAAATGTTCATCGATTTTTGGAAGGTTACTGTTTAGTTTTCAAACGGATTCCAAAACCGTCGAAGGCATTTTTTCTCCCCTTTACAAAACTTCAAAATGTATAACCAATTATCCAACTAGTTTCACATCCATACGTCAAACACTCACGTTCTTCATCATATTGTTCCAGGTGTCACAAGCCTTCGTGACGTCGTACTATTAGTGGAGCCATCCATCGTCATTCGCGGTGGTACAGCCACCCTGATCTGCTCCAGGGACATGCAGGGGGTCCCATTGTATTCCGTCAAATGGTACCGTGGGAATCACGAGTTCTACCGATATATACCTAATGAAAAGCCTGACATGAGAGTGTTTCCACTGGCTGGGATCCATGTTGACGTAAGTAAATGTATTTTTTACCATACCCACATGTAACCATATATAGTATATCAAACTAATTTTTTTAGATCTGTAACACGTAATCTTATCCATGAAGCCTATATTTGTTGATAGGTATTTTTTATTTAGGCTATCTACTTCTATTAACCCCCTAAATTCCAAATTTAATTACCTCCTATATTTACATCTACCAATTTTACTAAAGAAAGTGTTATTTCAACACTATAAGCCAAAGAGTTCATTGAAAACACACACGATCATTAACGCTTACGAATTATCCAATGCAGAAATAGCTATTATCATTTGAACTTCTATAACAAGCAAAATTTTCCATTTATCGCTAAAGTTTAAATCTGCTCCATAATTTTCTGGATTCGAATCCACCCAAGACTTACATAAACATAATTGTGGTTTTTACCTTCCTGTTTCACAATGTGCTGGTGTTTCTCACAGGCCCCTCGCTGGCAGATTAAGGATGCTATTACACGGATGGATAGTACTCGATTGGTGCAATCTAATTCTTTGAGTCACCTCCATAAAACAAAGAAGACGATTGCTGTTTAATAAATGAGTAGGATTTAGGAAGTGTAGCAAATATTTAGGAAGATTTACAAGATTTTGTTTTTTTATAGGAAAGATTTATCTAGGGAGTTTTGAATACTTATTTTTTTTGTGTATTGACTTAGGGTATCCAATTGTGATTTAGGTATAGATAATAAGTTTATTAAACTTCTTATATATTTTATTTCTGTTTATTATCACTAGTATTATGTACTTAAGCTGTTAATAAAGTCTTATGAACTGCAATGCATTAAGAGGGGGTATAAAGGAAAATTGCCGATCTTTGATTTGATTTTTATACCCGAAAGTGTGCCACAAATGAGCTTGTTTTTTAAATAGTAAATACGTTATATCTGAAAGGTACTCAATTTGGTGAAAACATAAAATAATAATATTTTGTCGATAAAATAAGATCACAAAGTTAGGCCTAATTTTAGATTATAATTAATTTATTTTCAAGATTATTCATATAACTGAGTCAATTTTTATGTACAAAGTATAAAATTTTAAAATCTAGTGACTCAATTTTTCACTTTGTTAAAATTATCTGGAATTTACGAGTAATTAAAAAAAAACGAATTCGGCGCTTACGATGTTCTTATTCCGCGCATAACGGTCTCTTGCTATCGCACCTGACCCGTGCTGCCGGCCATCTGTTGTTTCATCAATTAGTCGGGGTCGCCCCGTTGAGACGAGAGCACTGTTTTTCTGTTTTCCGTCGAAATAGTTCGTCGAAATTATGGGAAATAAAAAAAATCAAAAGATAAACTCTAAAAGAAAATATAAAAAACTAAGAATTCAACTCTTGGCTACTTGTCGAAAGTAATATTTCTTTATTTTCTTTAGTTTGTTACTAAGTACAATTTTTGTATCAACCGTTGCCAGGCAGTCGGGGTATAGTATATGAAAATCAAATAGATGTCTAAGACCACCTCGCGTTTGAAGTATGTAACTATACTCTGTCCATTCGTTTATTTTCTTTTTGACAGATGGAAATAGTAATGCTTGCACAAAAATTCAAAATATCGATTAAGTTAAAAACCTCGATTTATAAAATTATAAATCGATAATAGCAAATGATTTCATGTATTCATTATTCATTTCATGTGTATATTTCATGATTTATGTAGTATTTTATTTATTATCTATCTATACATAATAAATTAGTAGATATTTCATGTCTGTACATTTTATAACATAACATAAACGCACGCCTATATTCCCCGAAGACCCCGAAGGCAGAGGTGCTAGCCACCCACATTTCGCCAGTTTATGTTTAGGTCCCAATGTAATAGGTGGCGAGCCTATTGCCATTAACCGGGCACTTATAAACCTGCGATAAATACACACATAACTTCGAAAAGCATCGAAAAGTCATTGGTGTGTGCCATGGTAAACATTTACATTTTATAAATTTATCATAAACCGATTGTGGGCCTTATGAACGCACACGCCAACTTCCAATATTATATACCTAATTCACATTGTGGAATCTTTGGTATATTTCGATTTAATCGATTTAAAAGACAACAACGCAAATTCGATAAATCCTTTCATAATGCCCGCGTGACAAACAATCAGCCCTAAATCAATTAAGTGTTAATAAAAAAACCGGTAGCATTACATAACATTTTCAAGTTATTATAATAAAAACACAGTCGATCGACTAAATACGCCATCCCTAAAATTTCCTTCCGGCCGACGTGGCCTCGTCATGAATTGTGACGTATTGGCGCCTAATTTTTGTTCGGAGTTTTAGGTGTTGGCGCAAGAACAAAGTTATATCGACCATTGCGTGTGAGCTGTCAAAAAGAAAATAAACGAATGGACAGAGTATAATGTTATTTTTATAGCAGTAATATAATTATATTTTGCGAAAGTACTTATACATTGTATTATCAATTTTAATGCTTTTCAGAGTTGCTTCAGCTCGTAATATAACATAAGCTGATGAATCCGATCCAGTCGCATCGCTTAGTAAAAACTGTAACTTGTAACTGTTTATACTGGAGATTGATGGCGCTTGGCGGAATCTGCTACACATATTGAATAACACACTTGTACTTTTCCTTATTGAAAGAAAGAAAGAAAGAAAGAAAATAACATTTATTAAACACGCACTCACACTAACAATGACTGTAAACATAAAAAAAAGAAATAAAATATATCCACCACCAAAAAAAAAAAAAAAAAAATAACCAAAAGCATCTCACAATATCACAACAGAACAACTCAAGTAAAGCAATACAAAGGACCAAATTCCGTTACACAAATAAGCCTTCTATATGTGTCAGTGTGTGTGTGTGCCTAAAGGGCCGCAGTTCAGCTAATGTTACAGATAATAATTACTATCTGCAACGCTGATTTTCAACTGCCGCCGTCGTCGGCGCTAGATTGCTGTCTAGTTGCACATCGTTCACCCGTTTTGTTGTTCGTGTGTACTTTAGTAACAATATAATATCAATAAACAATACAATATCAAAAAAAGAAAAATAAATATATAAATAAAAAATCAGATAAAATAAAACGATAAACTTAACAAAATCATTAGAAGTATTTCATCTCATCATCATCTCACTTCATTTATGAGCAAAAAATAAATCATAATCATACATAACAGTTCATGTCAGATAATTAAATTAAATTCGGATTTCATACATAGGTACAAATTATACATAATTACAAATTATTTCATTAATATAGAATTCAATTCAATCCCTTATAAAGTGAATAGCAATGACGCGATGCGATACCCTTTAACAGACAAGCAGCTCTTGAGCCGTTAGCCGCTGCGTTTCTGCTCATTGAGTAATATATTTTTAAATTTAAGGCGAAAATTATGCACGTTTGTGAGCCTCCTAAGAGGAGGAGGTATGTTATTCCAAATTTTGCTAGCCTTATATTTGAAACTACCCTGAAACGCAGCCGTCTTATGTTTAGGTATGTGTAAATTTAGATGTGACGCTCTAGTTCTGTACCTACTGCCCTCACTGAGCCATTTGAGTTTAGTGTACAGGTGGAAGGGTTTACCTGTCGTCACAATTCCAAAGAGGACAGTAGCTAGATGTAACTCCCTCCTATACTTCATTTTCAGTATGTTCCACCTATTAAGATATGGAGTCACATGGCTTCTGGGCGGAATATTGTAACAGAAACGTGCACATGCATTTTGGACTCTCTGTATTAAGTTAGAGGTTTTCGCTAACAATCTAGGCCCGTATGCCACATCCAGGTAATTGAATTTAGATAACACTAGAGCATCAACCAACCTTTCACGTAACTCAACACTGAGGTAACTCCGCACTTTATAAAGAAGTTTCAACCTGTAGAAACAGTTCCTTACACATTCCGCAATATGGTGCTCAAACCTCAGTCCCTCGTCCATTAATAGTCCCAAGTTCCTAGCTTCCTGTACACGCTCAATAATAACGTTGTCAACATATAATTTTGGATTTTGTTGAGAGATAAGTGTGACCTGTTTTTTCGTGCCTAAGATTAAATATTTAGTTTTGCTCCCATTTAATACGAGTGTATTTTGGCGTGCCCATTGACAAATGCTAGTCAGATCCTCATTAATTTTCACCATGGCCTGCCGAAAGTCAGCTGCCTCAAAGGAAAAGTAAATCTGTACATCGTCCGCATACATATGAAATTGACAATGCTTTATAACTTTAACGATGTCTGCACTATACAGTATAAACAGTAAAGGCCCCAGCACCGATCCCTGCGGCACACCTCTGCTTACGGGTGATAGACTGGACCGCAAAATAGATCCGTCACTGCTTTGAGTTTCCACAAACTGTGACCTACCACTATTGGTACTGTTGGACTATTGCAATTGTTTTTTCTCACATTCAGTAAACATTTAAGATTCTATTCACAGTAGAATTAAAAAATATGCAACGTTGTATAATCTAGACACGCAGTAGCGTGTAAGAGAAGTAGAGTGTAATATAAACAAGTAGAATGGTATGGTTTGAGATTCACATGGTCATTCACATTAGTGATGTATGTAGTGTGATTACTCACCGAGATATTTACCATGTTGTTTTATTTATTTTGAGTAACTGTTACAATGTTACGTTAAAATGATGGGAATGAAGTTATTAGGACCATGGCTATTTATTTTGCCTTTTTTTCAGATCATCTTCTAATGTAGAGAACATCCCGACTAGTACTGTTTATAAAAAAAAAATAGATAAGTGAGTTTCAAAATCTCACTACATAATAAGCCATTTCCTTTTCTTTGGTTAAACATTCATTTATATAAATCAAGCAAATCAAATATAAAACAAGTAATAGAAAAATTCGACCACATGGAACACGGACGACCGCCCGTGGAAGGCTAGCTCAGAGTAAGAGTCCACATTGAATATATTTTTTAGTTTCATATTCTGTATGAACTAGTTAAAAGTAATACACTCAAAAAATAGATAGTTTTCAGGAAAATACGTAGTAAGTTTTTCATACTCTTTAGCCGTCAAAACAATAATTAATAGGTCATTTCCTAAACCTTTTCCACAAAAATTCACAAATAGGCGTAGGTTTCAGGTAGAATAATCAAAATCATACATACATACATAAACTCACGCCTGTATTCCCCGAAGGGGTAGGCAGAGGTGTTAGCACCCACATTTCGCCAGTTTATGTTTAGGTCCCAATGTAATAGGTGGCGAGCCTATTGCCATTAACCGGGCACTTATAAACCTGCGAAAAATACACACATTACTTCGAAAAGCATCGAAAAGTCATTGGTGTGGCTATTAACATTAAAATACACCCAAATTTTAATAGAGAGGATGGATGGAACGTACCACCAGTGGGACCCAGTCATCCACTTAATCAAACCCAGTAAGCAGCAAAATCCAGCAAGACTTAACAACGCAGTGAGCTCATTCTGCGTAAATTTGCAGCAGCCGAAACGTCGGTTTAAAAAGTAAATAATAAAAAATTTACGTGTTAGAATCCGTAAAAAGTGGTTTTATTTCAATGCTTATGTTTATTTTACAAATCCCACTCATTTTATCTATCACCAAAAATAAAATTATTGTGTGTTCAAAGTATACCTTATATAGATAATGATCCAGCTCTTTGCCAAATTTTATCTGATTATTTTGGGTATACTGTGCGCCTGCGTACCAAACACAGCGGTTAGCTGCCACACAAAATACTGCGAGACGACAGACGTGTGGACAGACGAGAGCGGGACGTATGAAGTGTGCGGGTGAAATCTGGCTTTTTACTAGCTTTATGCGCGCTCTTAAGTACATTTAGCAAATTTAATATAAAGAAGCTGATGTTTTGTATATCACAGAAATAATTTTAAAATAAAACCATTAATATAATATTTTTGCACTAAAAACCACTTAGACCAATATGAAAATTTTAAAGCAATATCAGCTGGAACCACATTTGAATAATATTACGATTGCAAAAGAGCGAGCCAAAATAACAAAAAAGTCGCGTACTCTTTGTCAACATTTTTAAAACTCATTCACATCACTAGTATGTTCTCACTTTGCTAGATTAAATCGATAAAGTGATCGAGATTGAAAACGATTTTCAATAGGTGATTCAGAGCGCTCATATAACGAGTATAAAACTATATCTTTCTTTCATTACTGTGAAACGATCGATGTTTGCAAAATCTCTTTCTGCATTATTCTCGAGGTATATAATAGAGTATCTCTTGATGCTTTTAAATCCATTTCGAGAATCTACTGCATCGGTTGCATTACGTTAAGTATTGTTGTTTTTTCTTCTCTCTATTATCGTAAGCTGCATTTACCGTAAATGAGAACGCTTGCTAAATGGGGCGACAACATTTTGGGGATTGCATGGGACCGTTAAAGTGTTTTGGACCCTTCTTAGTGAATGTTTATGTGGGAGTGGGATAGGTACGTTCATGTTTTCGGTAATGTTTTATGGTTGAGATGCGCGGTGATTGAAGTCAATGAAATTGTACTTTGTGTCGTGAAGGGTTTAGATTATATTTACACGGTATTTGATACTCTTGACTTTGACTTTTTTTGAATAAATTATAATTACAATAGTGTAGGTTACTTATTCAATATACTTTTCTATTGGCAGTTATGGGTTCACATATTAGAACTACTTCGTCCAAGTAAAGCTTAGGATGGTTTAGTTATAAGAACGTCTAAACACCGAAAAAATAAATGAAGATCCAACGCTCCAAAAAATATCAAACAAAATCAAACATTTAGAACCTCATAATGTTTTTAAACGAATTTGAATACTACATATTACTTTACACAATATTGCAGCTTGAGCCAGATAACCAAAATCTATGCAGCCACATTGAAAAATATTAAACCAGTTTATGCTGTGATTTTCAGACAGAGAAATCGAACGGCACTCAGGTGTTGCTGAGAAAGTTAGATCTCGGCTTAGCTGGCAACTTCAGCTGCGAGGTTACTGCAGAATCACCATCTTTTGCCACACAAATCGCTACAAGATTCGTCGACGTTATCGGTAAGCGATTTTGGAACATGTTATTTATATCTATTGCTTTTTATTTTTTACTTGACTACGTTACGTTGGGTGTTCGTCCATATTTAGAATTTATAAATATTTGAATACAAATTAATTAGTGCTGAGCGCACTGGGACCCACGTGATAATCCACCAATGGAACAATAAGCTAAGAGTTCATTGTGTTGTGATCCACTGTTGATTTAGTGGATTTAGTAACAATTGCCTCAGCTGATTTTGGATCTATTAAGGTATATGATAGAATATCGGGATTATCGGGCATATTACCAGTGAGTTCAAATAGACTATTTAGCTACAAAGTGTCATTTGAACCTACATTCAACAATTTTGTGCATCCTTCGCAAAATATATCAGCCTTAGTAGTACAATATTCTGCTCAGATAACTAAGTGCGCACTACAGCATAAGCGTCTCAACTGTATCTAGTCGATTTAGGTCAGTTAAACTCATAGTTTATGGCCAATGTAACAGGTGGCAAAATTTGTCGGCACAGAGCACTAGTATCTAGTTATTATTTATTAACAGTATCTATTTTACGAGGTATGTATTTTATGTGTCCTTTATCTTCGGGATGGTATTAAAATTCTTTAGCACATTTAGTGAGGTCTGGTGTGAGAATCATGAAAAGTGGTTAATACTTCGATAATACATTTTGGCTAGCGAATTATTCATAGCGTTTGTATAGATGCTTTGTACATAAAATCTTCCTGTCTGAATTTTATTTTTTTTCTGCTTTTTCATTATAATATAAATATAATAGATACTATTAATGAAGATAATGCGAAAGTGAGTGAAGATTACTCAGTTATCCTCAAACGACTGAATCATATCTGACTGACATTAAATTTGATACCAGAATAGATTATGGTCTAGAATATAGTTAAATTTTTATCCCTGTAAATATATTATGTTCCCATGAGGCGGACATGGGATCAAAATTCCACACTTGTGGAGCCGCGGGCAACAGCTACTGTATTAAAAAAATAACGGAAAGAAAGAAAAATATTGTATTTACGTTCCTCACAGTGTGCATCTCGTAATGTATAAGAGGACATAAATATAATAATATGTATAAGTAATAGGTGTCACAATTGGTATATGACAGTATTAATTTTCTTTTTTTATAAAGTAAGTATTATATTAATGTATGGGTTACATTAAAAACATTTTACACTGTGCCTAACATTATATTATTTCGACATCAAATTGAAAATCGCAAACAAATTCGATTAGGACTTATTCCGGAAGTAGAAATGTACGTTTGCGTAGGTTTGCCCCTGATGTTTTACATATCACTCAAGCACTCAAATGTATAAATTTAATTCATTGAGGTGAACCAATTCAATGAATTCCAAAAATAAACATTTCTGTGTGAATCGTCTTTTAGGCAATTGTTTGATGATCAATTTTGTTTCGTTTTATTGCATGGTTACTTAACGTTTGAAGGTATTTATGGGTCTCAATTTATTTAATGTTTATTGTGTTTGGCGACCCTCTAGTTGCTAGCCATTTTGTTTTCAAATCCATACTAATATCATAAATGCAAAAGTAACTCTGTCTGTCTGTCTGTCTGTCTGTCTGTCTGTCTGTCTGTATGTTACGCTTTCCCGCCTAAACCACTGAACCGATTTTGATGAAATTGGTATAGGGATAGGTTAGACCTTGAGAAAGGACATAGGCTATGTTTGGTCGCGATAACCGACATCCACGCGGACGGAGCCGCGGGCAAAAGCTAGTTAGGTATTATAAAGTTCAGATGCAACTCGATACCTACTATTTTTCAAGCCTTAAATATGAAAGCTGTTTAAAATTTGGTATTAAAAGTCAAATTTAACATTATAAAGGATTTTATATAAAGGACAAAAGTTTATGACGGTCGCCGCTTTAGATATTACTGTTGCATACTTAAGCAAAAGTTTTATCTCATCGTAATAATTTAATTGACCAATTTAATAAATTATCGTTGAAGGATAGGGTCGCCATTTTCATTTTCAACTTTAGCTGTTTGTCCTTGACGAATGCTGCTATTAGTTATGAATGATTTAAGCTGTTTTGTGTTCTTGATTGTTGTTTATTATACACTTCCAACAATTTCAAACTAGACCTATTTTACACTACCGAAACTAATTTTGCTGAATCTTTCCTTATAATTTGACTGTTATAACTTGAAGGAAATTTAATAAAAAATATAGATTACTAGCTCTTGCCCGCGGCTCCGCCTGCGTGGATGTCTGTTATCGCGACTAAAAATAGCCTTGTCCTTGTCTTGTCCTTTCTCAATGTCTAACCTATCCCTGTGCCAAATTTCATCAAAATCGGTGGTTTATGCGAGAAAGCGTAACATATAGACAGACGGACAGACAGACAGAGTTACTTTCGCATTTATAATATTAGTATAGATTAGAATATGCGCAGTGAGTGAACCCACTGTTTGATAATGCCACAGAACAGATAAAACTTAATTCCACATGTACTTAACGTCATCTAGCGATAGCAAAGTGAACTTTTTCGTTGATACCTACTACTACTACTATCACAGAATAGACAATAGTACTAGCGTACAGAACGGAAGCTCCCACCCCCGCTCAGATTTCATTTCCTCACCCCGCACGTTCGAATCAGAGGTACGATTAAAGGCACATAAAACAAGGGATGTGCCTTTCAAAGGTGCCTAGTACGATACATCGAGTAGAAGAGCGAGAAGATCAGCTTACTTCGATTTTGTAAAGCTTCCTCTCTATCGCACAACCCACAGTTTGATTTAACCCTGAAATGCATGATTTTTATTTAAATAATTAACCACAGCTCGTGTACCGGCTTCGACCGGGATTAAATTCGTTAAAAACCTACAAAACTGATTGCAGTGTGAGTCGTACAATACTGAATTGAGAAATGATCAAGTCGGAGTGCATTACCAATTACCCTTCGCTTACACCAAAAACTACAATAACAAAGTCAAAAGACAATTATTTATCTGAACATACGCTGCATTTCGGACATTCACTGTAACATACTGACTTGATGCAAAAGGCGGAGGTTCGGGAGAAATAGCGCACATTGGGAGACTACCAGTTGATGAGTGAGAAAATATTAAAAAATAGAAAATATTACCTATTTCTGTTGGTTTCTGGGTCTGTGTGTGTATTTCTGGGATAATACATCTTATGTGCTATACCAGATGTAATGTGTAATGAATTCTAAAATAGATAGTTTTATAACACAATATCACAATCCAATCATACTATTTATTATTGGAATCACAAACATAACATAACATAAACATAAACTCACGCCTGTATTCCCCGAAGGGGTAGGCAGAGGTGCTAGCACCCACATTTCGCCAGTTTATGTATAGGTCCCAATGTAATAGGTGGCGAGCCTATTGCCATTAACCGGGCACTTATAAACCTGCGATAAATACACACATAACTTCGAAAAGCATCGAAATGTCATTGGTGTGTGCCATGGTGAACCTGGGATCGAACCCGAGACCTCGTCTCAGCAGTCCATTACCCATACCACTTGGCTACCGCAGAAAGTCACAAACATGTAGGTAATTTAAACCCACTTTCGCCATTTTGGCTACTAACAGCAATTACGTTTTCTGCCATCGAATTATGACGAAATATATTTTTTAGTGTATAGTGAATAGTGCCCCTGATATAACATAGTGTAGGCTATGTGTTATCCCAGAAATAGGATTGTGGGTCATAAAATCAGAAGTCAGTCCGATCATAATTTTATGCAGCTGAAGTCGCGAGCAATAGTTAGTCTTTCATAGACGCAATCGGTTTTAACTACTATAAAGACATCGTTGTAGTAGTGTTTTGTTATTGGTGCTGATTCTGTGGTTTGAGGGGACTAAAATGTATCGCCATCAATTATTTTTTCGAATTGAAGACAAGGATGGAATACGTTTGTAACAACAGGATTGGCACCGTTGTCGGATGTGACGTAAGTCATGACATTAAGGGATAGAGCGAGAAAAATCATACTATCTCGCTCAAATATTGGTTACAACATCAAATAATGTCAACCCTAACATTTTGAAGTCTCTCACACATCAACACTACCGTGCATGTGCACGATCTATGAATGTTGTAATTACAATTCGAATTTTTCATACATTTTGTCGAGAGCTTCCGACGTGTGCTACTATCCTGGATTACGAAATCAAATTTATTGTAAAGTTCTCTCTTGGTATATAAGTAACCACCAAAACTCTATCTAAACTAAGTCTTAACTTTTAGTAGAAGCTCAGAGATATAGGTTCAGAGATAATATAATGTATTATAGGATTTTATGCAACATGATAATGATAATCTATAATAGGAATTTCATTATTGATATATTCTCAATTTTTATCAAAGTTAGATTATTATCGACACTCATTACTTGATCTGCTGATACAGATTTATACCTTTGTCTTAAGCTTCTCAAGATACTGACGTAAGCAGGGAAATACGGCTGCAGGTAGATTAAAGACGGCTTATGTCTAAATCAGTAATTGTCAAGGAATGAAATCCACCGTGTTTGATCTTTGAAGATATTTAAAGGTAGCGTAAAAAGAGAGAAAAATTTAAATGAGGGGGTTTTGATTCGCAAAACGTTTGAATATTACTAGAAGCTGTGGATAATAGAAATCTTTTCATGCCTTGATACACTATTTTACAAAGAAGGGTATTATAACAAATATGTAAATTATAAAAAACAGATTCTGTTACTTTTATTTGGAATTTCTTTTTCACCCTTCCACCGATTTTCGGAATTGAGATTAATAGTGATAACTATTATAATTAAAGGACTCCATTATTAAATCTTATAACATTGTAAAAATACTGTTGTTTCAAGAACTATTTTTAATTTATTTTCCTAATAATTTACGCTAAAATCTTTTTCAATCTCTCTATCTAGTTTATAACATAAAGCACTTCTAATGTGGGTGACATTCTTCGCACTATCTTTTGGTCCATTAACTCCCATCATCTCAGTCCTAAGACACAAGGATTATGTTTCGTGAAGACAGTAAGATTAGCCTTTAAGCATCATAAGGTATTATGTCTGCTTTCTCTAAATTAGAATGGAAGTACATAGACCTAGATTACAATGTACGTTATTGTAATTTAAGACATGAATATACACCGCTAAAGTACAGTATATTAGAGATATCTTTCAACACCACAAGTTTTGATGAATTAATGGATATATCGAATACATAGGGAAAAATAATCTTTTCGGGCGGGACTGAATCATATCGGGCGTGTCTCGGTAGCCGAATTGGTCAGGCATTCCCCCTGTAAGGGAAAGACTGCAGGTTCGAGTCCCGCCCGAGAAGATTCTTTTTCCCTATGTATTCGATTTGTATAGTTAGCATACTTAATGCTGTAAAAATTCCTTCAATTAATGGATATATTATACTCCATCACACTAGAAACTGAACATGAACAACCCTGGATGAAGTTTAGTACATTTATATAGATATAGTTTTGATTCTAGAATATCCCATAAGCTTTTTTTTTTTCGTGCGGTAATCCCCTCATATACCTCCCCCGATGGAGCCGGAGGGGGAGGTTATGTCGGACTCGAACCGACTAAAACTGCACGCTGACTGAGGGTCGTGGTGCTAGGCCGGAGGTTAGGTTGTCTTCGAAATATCCCTCGCACCCCGGCTGACCCAGGGCCATGCTTTACGGTCTGCCCCTCCTTGGGAATATCCCATAAGCATATTAAGACGAAAATAGGTTCATGTGGGTTACGGGAACTAGATTAGTACTTCATTTAAGTAGAAGCACAGGCCAAAGCCTGTCTGTAATCAATAATACAGATTATAATTTTTCCAAATCTTAAAAAAAATAGAATACTTGATATTCTGGTCAAGAAATGGGCATTGAATTCAAATATGTCCCAGAGAGATTCTAACTTCTAAGTACGCAATACTCATAGATATACTAGTAGTGTAATGCCTGATGTGAAATTCTGATGTGAATTTTATTATGTTAGGATTCAATGCAAAAAGGTCCCCGAAGACGCTGTTTTTTGTTCGCCTTTGGGATAAGCGATGTTATATTCTGTAATGATAAATCAATGTTCGTGTTTTTGACATTCGATTGATGGGTCATGTTTTTTATGTTCGTCGTCATTACGACAGTTACGTTCCTATTTTATGCTGTACCTTACAAAATGTACATTAAGGTATCCATAAATACAAAACATAATGATAGAATAATAATAAATGTCAATTCAGATCAGCAAAAATGATCACTAATAAAAAAAATTAGAAACCATTTATTTGCACACAAACTTGTAGACCATTCAAGGAAAAGCCAAATAGATTAATTCATTACATCAATATTCTGGCAGTTATATTTTATCAGGGATTTAGGGATCAGTCTATTGCTAGTGTTTCAACTAATCAAAGAATTTCATAATACAGTAACCCAAAAACACTATGCCCAGCTGGAATCAAACCCAGAGAAAAAGAAGCCTTATAATAATAAATAATAATAATCTTTTCAATAATTATTGAAGAAGTCGTAACATTATATTATTAGGACTATTTCTTATTATGAATAACATAAAAGTGCGTAGAGGCTTAGTTGTCATAGTAAACTGGCAATAATTCCCACAACATAATGTGTTTCTTTATCTAAGTAGTAAACACACCAGCTTATGACCAGATACCGCGAATGGCTGAGTAATATACGCCTTTTCATAGCGATAACTTGAGTATTTTTTATATTTCAGGAAAAGTGGTCTTAACAGGAATGTAATAGAATTCTTCTAATATAGGTTATAGTTATGTTTTATTCCAATTCAAGTAGGATTTTCAAATTTGAGTAAGACATTTAATTGATTAAATTCCGCTAGATGGCAATGAGTGTGATCCGCTAGACTCCGCTAGACCGCTAGAATGATGGCAATGGCCATAACGCATGGCATTTCAATTTATTTATTTTTAAATAGTGTAATACCACATAATCTTTTTGATATCAATTCTACTGGTTTACTCCACTATTAAATGAAATTCAGTATTTATTTATAGCATTTTCCCTCCAGGTAGGGTGAAAAATGTCAACTTTGTTAAATCATATCCATTGATCTTGATTCTCTATAATTTCAGTGTTACCGCCGAGTGGTCCATTACTAAAGGCTGACAAGGATCGCTATCAACCAGGGGAAGTGCTGCAGGCAAACTGTACGTCATCACCAGCTAAACCAGCTGCCAACCTTACTATCTTCATAAACGAGGAGGCTGTGAGTATCTTAGTTGTCTTATATTTTTGACATCTTCTAAGGGTCATTCCCTGAAGGGCGGTGAACAGAGACGGTAGCGTATCGCATCCCAAGGGATGCCGGCTACAGCCAATTCCGGCCTGACTGGACGAGGGCACAGTGGTGAGCAGAAGGGTGGGTTGGTTTTGTGAGTGCAGGCGTGAGGTTAACAGGATGGCCATCTGTCACCCTAAAGACGCCGCTGGTGACATGCTAGATTTTCTTGTGAGAGAATGGCGTATCATGGTTTATGTTGATCCACACCTATATCATGATCAATTACTTGCCAATAACATCAATACAATATTATGGATAGCAAAGATTTAAAAGTTTTGTATTACCTAAATTGCAAGCACTTTTTATTTATTTGCATATATTCTTCACCTTTCAGCTCCGTTCTTCAGAGATGAGCCTTCACCCCACGGAGAGTGGTTTCTTCTGGACAAATGTCAAGGCTGACATCCAAGTGACGCAGGACTTGTTCATTGGTGGACGTCTGAGGGTTGCCTGCCTTGCTACGGTCTATGACGTGTACAGAAGTTCAGCTAATCTTGACTTCTTCACGCCTGAAACTGATCCTAGGCCAGAAAGGAGTAAGTTTAGATTTTTATTACTATTATGACGTATCTTTGTGTTTTTTTTTTCACTTTACTATACAACAGCAATTTTTGAGGAGGGGCATTAAATTTGAGGAGGGAAATTTCTTGGCGATTTCTTGTATCTACGCGAACATTCTCTTAGTGTTATTCGATCCTCAAAAAAAGGATCAATAGGCAATTTTTTTGTCTTTGTACCTTATTTGTGGTTTTGTGATTAAATTTATTGTTCTTAAGATTTTTTTATTGTTTTAAGTTTTTGCTGACTGAGGTTTATCAAAATATATAATGTATGCCGTATAAATTTTCTTAAGTTATGGATGGTCTCCTAATAATCTTCTCCTGGAACTGCCTCATCTCAAAAATCCACCGTATAGTTAGTTCTACTAAAAAAATTAATTGTTGTAGTCAATCAAATAAATTATACTATTTGAGTCCCCGTAGCATGATTTGTGTATTGATAGAGCATTACTTTGCATTATTTCCTGTAAATACTAACATTATGGTTTGCACATTGAAAAATATTACCCGTAATTTATGTCATTACCATGTTTTTTATTATGATTATTTTCTTATTATGATTCTTTAATACGAAGTATATTTCATAGTGTGAGCGTGTATGTGCTCATCAATGCCTCAAACAACCTCACTTTTTAGCTCCCATGAGAGTCAAAATTAAGCCAATCATGGCGGATAGTAAACCCGAGCGCCAAATTGCCGATATTGTATGCAACCAGGATTGGTGCTCAGTTCACAACAAAGATATATCTCGTATTAGATAATATTGAAAATTCTTATCATTTTCAAACTTTCGTATATTTTTTTATTTTGTTTTTTATTATGCACTATTAGCTGGGGGACGGGACGTAGAAGCAGAAATTAACTAATCCTGTAAGTGTATAGGTATGATATTTTCTTACTTTCTTTTTATATTTAGTCTGTACTCTTTTATTTTTATTATTGATTTTCATGTTGTACTTTCATCATATAACCATCAGTCACTAAAGATGTACAGTATCAAACGTTAAACTCTAATGCTTGGCTTTTGTAATCGATTTTAGCCGGGTGGTTCCCGGAAGAGTAGAATTTGGACCACCTCAACTTTTGCCATACGGTGTACGACACCACATGGGAAGAGCTCCTAAGGGATATAATACAGCCTACAAACTTAGCCTCAGATGCGAGTCAAAATCTACCCCTATTCGTGTGATAGAATAGAATAATTGGTGAAATGTGGGTGTTAATTCACCTCTGCCTAACCCTCCTGGGATAAAGTCGTGTTTATATATGCATGTATGTATGTAATCGATTTTATAATACATCAGCTGCGGTCTGATCAGAGTCACGGAGCGAGGAGTAAGTGGACCCTGGGCTCTTAAATTGCGGAAGAAACTGGGAACAACGTTATGATGAAGATGAGTTGAAATGGGAATGGGATGTATTTTATGTATACTTGCTTCATAGGCCTTGACAAGCCTAACTATTCACCCCCACCCAGGCGTGCATTCAGAGAACCCACCTGCCTCCTAGCCTACTCTCCACTGGTTCATTTACTAATCTGAGAGTCAGGTAGAAAGTTTCCAAGTAACCCTCAACAACCACTACCACCTAGGTCTCGGTCGAAGTTAACCGTAGGTGGCAGCGTCTTCCCCTTGGGAGGAGGCACTGTCATCTCTATTGTCCAAGAGCCCCACAGAATTTACGCTGAGAGGTGACCGTTATTCTGCATTGCTGTGACCTAATATTTATTTGAACATTTTTATGTGTGTGTAAAATAAAAATATTTTCTTTCTTTTCTTTCTTCATAGAGGCACCTGACTAAACACTCCACCCACTTACTACCTCTAGCATCCAGTTAGGAATATAAACCATCCAGTTCCCATGTGATCTATTAAAACACATTCACGGAATATCAAGAAAAGTTCAGTCATACAGGCGTACAGACACTTTTCCACTTATATACTAATTTATTTATTTATCTTATTTACAGTTACACACAACGGCACGTCATCAGCGAAGTACTTTCAACGCTGGATTCTCCTACTATTCCTGTTTCTGCTGCCAATGGTGATTGGTCAAGATTTTGACCTAAATGTACACGAATACGAAGATTATGACGAAGCCACCACGCCACGTTTCACAGAAACATTTGTTATTCGTTGATTCTTAATGTATATGTAACTTACTATACGAATTTAGTCTGATATTAGAACCATTATAGTCAATAAGTACTGTAGGCTATTGAAAAGTTACATTTGGGGTTGCTTTGTCAGAGGACGCAATTTTCTTTCTTAGACGTCAAGGGAAGGAGGGTCAGTTTAAAGTTGAATCTAAGTTTGTAGGATTGCAACTTTTGTACTGGAATTTTAATTACATTTTTGGCTGCAAATAAGTTACAACTTCTGTTAAGTAACTGTAATCGTAGAACCTAAGATAAAAAGGAATATACGAGTACAGTGGATATTTCCTGGAGGGATAGCGAATTGAACTTAAAAAAAAATCTTCATAAAATTTTCTGAAACTGGTATCTAAATAAGAAAATTGCATCCTTAGAGGATGTGTGTCCAAATGCATGAACTCGAAAATGATACTTCTCAATGGACTAATATCTGTTCCATCAGTTGGAGATACGACCGCGACAGTGGTAATACGCTGTTTCTTTTATAGAGCTTTGCATTTCATTTTGAAGTTCAGGTGCCTTTTGTTGGTTAAAACATCGTTTTTCTATATCAACCATTACATAAAATGTTTTTCACTAATATTCCGCAAGCCAGCGACAGGTTCGCATGACCAATCGCCTCCCAGATGATAGTTTGTACAATGATTAAATAGGTTGAATTATAAATGTTCGTGTTTGTCATTTTTTTCATGATTGAGCGGTCATCGCTGCTTACCCCACCAATAAAGTCGCAGCTGACATTAATGATAATTCATAATTCAACCTCCTTAACCATTGTACGAAGTATAACCCAGGAGGAAGTCATGGACCAAATTTAATTGTGGCGTATACGTGGCTGATGGCCCTATACTAAATAGCCATCACGTGACTCGTATTTTGGTGATATAAATTGTACGTAAATATTAAATAACAGTCTTTTTAGTTTTATATCCAATCCAACATCAAAGGATTGATGTAATCGCTCAATTCCTTATAAATGTAAAGCCAACAATTCATGGAACTGTAGGAGGCCGCCACTGTACCTTCAATATTGTTATCAATCAATCAGCACATCGCAGTCCACTGCTGGACAAGGTCTCTCCCTAATTTTTTTACGTGCGGTAATCCCCTCGGATACCTTCCTTGCCGGAGCCAGACGGCGAGGTTATGTCGGACTTTAACTGGCTAAAACCACACGCCGTCTGTGCATCTCGTGCTAGGCCGAAGGTTAGGTTGTCTTCGACATTTGTCTCACACCCCGGCCCCCCGGTCTGTCCCTCCTCGGGATGGGGGATGGTGATGTCCGCTTTGACAGTTTCTATTTTCACCATTTCACAGAATTGTTGGTGGATAATTTCGAGTTCTGCAAGCTTGCATTAGCTTTAATAATATTGCCACCTCTGTACATTCCATTTTAACACTCCTACACAAATACTATAATAAGGTTGTAAATATTATTGTCTTCGTTGTAAGTAAATAAAATATTGTGATAACTCATAAAGGCTCAGGCCAACTAATTTTAGAGTAGAAAAGAAAATTAAATTTTCATATTAATATTATATCTTTGATTCATTGAGTTGTCATTATGTTTTACATACCAAACTATACCAGACCAAATATTTTAACTATACCAAATAAAAATGAACCTACTATCAACAGAACTGTACCACATACAAATTAACCCACTATTATTTTTATTATTGTTACTCAAAAGATTCTCTCACCAGAGTACGTGGGCAGGACAAGCTATTAAATAAATATTAGTAAAATAATACAAATATAATTCAGCGTTAATCCCCCTACCCGCTGCCCGTTAATTCTTCAGATAACTCCTGTGAAAGCTGTTCTTTTGAAATTGAAAATATTCAGTTCCATACTTAAAACACTAGTACTTAAACTGATCATGCTAACACGTAAGAAAATAATGTTAGTACTTACTTTTTGTTCAAGTTATCATGCTTGTTAATAATCTTGTTTAAGAGTAGACCATAAAAAGTACCATCATATATAAAAAAATCTGTTCTGGTACCTAGTAGGGACGGTTTAAATTTGGGTTAAATGGTTATATTTATACCTCCCTCCCGCCACCTGGTATGAAAATGAGAACTAACAAAAAAGTGTAAGATAAAGACTGTTATAAAGGCAACGGTTAAAATATTATATATATTTTGTTATTTGATTATTTGAATTTTCAAGCTTTATATTCATTGTTATTTCATTTATCACTGAAATTGTATTCTCAAATTGCTGTTATGTACCTACCTACATGTTATGTAAAGTACGATTCGTTGAAGTTTTAATATTGTTGACTAATTTATCCCAAATATTTTTATTACTTCGACAACGTGTAAATAAAAATAAATTTTGAAATATGTCAATATTGTTTTATTTATTGATATTTACCTGGAGTTATCACTAAAAATATTATTTCTCTATCTTAATGCCAGGTTAATTTGCTAGGATAAAGTTAAATAAAGTCAAAATAACCTAGGCATATACTAGGCTGCTATGTATCTGGAACTGGCCAGTTACACATAAAAAAACATAGTCCCTTCATTTTTGATTAGAGCTCAATTGAAGTGGACCAAGTACTAGCTCTTGTTTAATGTCCCCTGGTGATTTCCTGCCTTATATATCTTAATTATAGTTGCAAAACTTCTGAAAAATTCCGAATAATTCCCGAATACTTCTGGGAAAGTTTCTTTAACTCAGAATTATTCAAAATGAATTGAATTCTAATATTCTTTAAAAAAATTAAGTTTTTTTTTTTGCTGAAATATCGTATTTTGCGCCCGACTGCCACGCGAGTGCGTGCAGGCCATGGCTTTGCGGGGTGCGGTAACAGGGGAGATGCTCCCTGGAGAAGTTTTCCCTCGCCCCGCGAGAAAGATTCGTACCCCCGCAATCGAATGTTTCCGCTGAATGTTTCCGCCGAATATTTCGCCAGAATAATTCAATGGAAATAAACGTGTTTGTTTGTGGTGTGGTGGGTGAGTTAATTATTGTTCAGTGGAAAATACCTAGGTAAAATATAAATGTTTATTTTATTATAAATGGGATTGATTAAGTATATTCTGATAGGATTTTTATAGATTAACAGGATTTTTATTCTTCTGTTTTTAGGTAGGTACCTACTTATTTCGAAATCGAATGCTATCTTTATATAAGTGTCAGTTGTGGAATAAAAAACCAGGTTTTATTGGATTTGTTTTTTGAAAAAGGGTTACCTATTTTTAGGTTAGTTTGTATGTAACTAGTATGTATTCGCTAATCGCATAGGTAGGTAATTAATACTTAACGCGTATAATATAGCCCAGTCAATAAAAACAAGTAAAGGCAAACCTTGCAAGCGAACATGTTTTGATGCGGTTTTGAGAAAAGTATTTGTTATACTTAGGAGCAGGTTTTGGTATGTTAACCCACTTCAAAAAAAGGAGGTTATGAGTTTGAAACGTACGTATGTGTGTATGCCTGCGATTATCTAGTGTTTGGCTGAACTGATTTTCATGCGTATTTCAGGAAGGTATTTACTATACTTAGGCCTGTTTTTCTACGTTAACCGACTTCAAAAAAAGGAGGTTATGAGTTGGAACCGTATCTATGTAATGTATGCATGTTTGTCTAATGTTTGTCCGTGATTATCTCGCGTATGGCTGAACCTATTTTGATTCGGTTTTCAGAAAAGTATTTATTGCACTCAGGAGCAGATTTGGTATTATTAATCGACTTTAAAAAGGCGGTTATAGGTTTGAACCCTATGTATGTACCACAGCTTGTCCACGATCATCTCGCGTTGGGCTGAATCGATTTTGATGCAGTTTTCAGAACAGTATTAGTAGTCAAATAAATGTTGAAATAAATATGTTTGTTTGCTTGCTTGCAGTCACAACCATAAGCTTCAACTAAAGAAGATTAACTTCCAAGCGTGAAATAGGTTGGAAGGTCGATTTTCCTCGTTTATTTTTTAACATAACATAACATAAACTCACGCCTGTATTCCCCGAAGGGGTAGGCAGAGGTGCTAGCACCCACATTTCGCCAGTTTATGTTTAGGTCCCAATGTAAAAGGTGGCGAGCCCATTGCCATTAACCGGGCACTTATAAACCTGCGATAAATACACACATAACTTCGAAAAGCATCGAAAAGTCATTGGTGTGTGCCATGGTAAACCTGGGATCGAACCCGAGACCTCGTCTCAGCAGTTCATTACCCATACCACTAGGCTACCGCGGTTATTTTTTACAGTTGAAATATTCCCAAAGTTTCGGAATATTTCGGAATACTTCCGAAGTATTCGAAGGGAATGATTCGGAATTTTTCCCGCCAGCATCTATAATCTTAATAGTAAGTGAAATTACGTATTAGTGTCCTTAAATAATTTATGAGTCAAGTATAACTAGTAATTTTTCAAGCGATACCTATTTTTCTTTTAAGATTTAACACGTCATGAAAATTCTTTCTTTTTATACGTTCATAATAAAATAGCTAAACGCGAATTCGCAAAAAAAAAACAACGCGATTCAGAACGGTAGAATACGTACAATAGTATGGTAACTCCATCCATACAAAGAAGAACTACGGCGATTGGCACACTGCAACGCTCGACGCGCCGTCGTTCGTCGACGCGCGTGGACGCGAGAGAGCTGGTATAGTCCGAGAGATATTAGAATTTTTTTGGTAGTTAGGTGTGTGAAGTAATCTAAAATTTTGAGAAAAGTAAAGTAAAGCCATCCGACCATTAGCTCGATAGCCCAGACTATATTAAGAACGCTAGAGATGAAAAGAAAATGATTAGAAGTGCAAGCTATTTTCGACTTATTGACATGACATAGTAACTAATTGTTTTCTTATATTCGTGATCAGCGTCATCTATTAACGCGAAAAGAGACGTAACTAAGAAAATGCCATTTAGGTTGAAAGTCGCTTGCAGTCTCTGCGTGTTCCGATAACCAGCCAAAACAGTGGTGTCGGCTCCAATACCCGATATTGGGCATCGATATTTGACTTCCTCCGATCTCGGATATCGGATATTTGATATCGGACGTCAGTTGATGTGAAAGCGCTCTAAATTTGCCGTTAAATAGTCATGTTGCATTGCAATAATATTAATTTAAAATTCGTCTCAATTCCTACACAGAAATTTCTAACAGCTCTCGGACTAAAAATCCCTCGAAAAACACGCGCGTGAATGCAGATTTCAGTGTGCCATACCTCGCGTTTTCTGCTTGTACGCGCATATTCTGCGGCAACGCGCGTGATTGCGTTGTCAGTGTGTGGGACCCCGCGTTTTTCTATACAAAATGAGCTCCGTAGAGGCGACGAGCGCGACGCCGCGTCGACGCAACAACGCTCGACGCCGCGTCGCGCGTCGCAGTGTGCCAATCGCCTACAAGCTATGTGAGACGAATCAAGAACCACGTACGGTTTTTGGGAGTGCAAAGGTGCTGAAGTTCAAAACATATTGAACAGATGGCGCTTTACCAACATTGTTATAATGAGTTTATTTGAGTCTCAGGTGGATTGTGTGGACAAGCCTAGAATTCATATTATTGCAATCTTTAATTTCATGTATTACCTGCATTGTGATATTTATTTTATTTTATTTATTTTTATTTTATTTTATTGGGTACAAAAACAGATAACAGATTACGTAATACTAAAATACAATGTTCGCATACACTCTAAATTTGATGATGACAGCCTCTGTGGCGTGGCTGTACTGAACGCGACTACTCTATTTGCATAGGTCTGAGTGTTTCTATCTATATATATAAAAAAAAAAGTAGTTAAAGTATGTTCATTCTTATTCTAGATTCCATAACGCAAGCTTGTTAAGCTTACCATGGGTCTAGATAGCATAGTGTAGAATGTCGTGGGATATTAAATATGAATATACAAATTAAATATTATTGTTGAATTTCTATCATTATTGTCATAGTATGTGACATTATTGCATGCATTATTGTCTGAAATATGGTGGAACCCAATTGTATTTCTGTAACATCTTTGTATACCCGTACATTGCAATAAAATATATTTGAATTTGAATTTGAATTTATTATCAGTTAAATTTTAACTGATATTAATATTTAATTTGTGATATCACTTTCTAAACTATCTCTCTATACTTCAAA
The DNA here is from genome assembly GCA_914829495.1 of Eilema sororculum. Lineage (NCBI taxonomy): Eukaryota > Metazoa > Arthropoda > Insecta > Lepidoptera > Erebidae > Eilema > Eilema sororculum. Next base: position 3,172,694 of record OU618545.1, on the reverse strand, counting down.
TTTAGTCATAATATTGTCTCTTGACAAGGTATTTGAAACATGTAAAGTGTATAGTGTAAAAAACTATATCTAGTAAATAGATAATAAAATAGCGAAATATAGAAATTGATTATATCCTCAAAGACTACAATAGTACTATGAATATCTCTCCCCGTAAATATCTGTAGCTATGAGGCGAGTGTCTTTGGGCAACCAGATGCAAGTCAACCTAACATACATACATTAAGTTAGTTAGATCAAGTAAATATTAAAGAGAGGTCAGGAAAAAGGGGTAATCTTTTGATGTTGCGAAAATGAAAACAAGCAAGCATGAAAATAAGAGCAATAGGCCGGAAGAAACTGTATTGAACTTGATTTAATGTACATTACTCTTAAACGACTAATAGTACAATGTAGATTATCCTTTGGTACTTTATATTTCATATACTTATTTACTTCAAAATTATGACAAACATTAAAAACTAAAAAACAACCAAAGAATCCGACTGACATCGTTAGAGATATAAAAATGCATGTAAAAATGAAAATACAGTATCCTGGAAAATGTTAGGTTAGTTTCAAAATTCAGAATATTTTTCAAATTATACACAACTGTCAAACAAACTGAAAATTAAAATAGGAAAAATATAGCAAACAGAAGCTCGCACAGGACAACAAAAATTACAAAAAGCAATTTCAAAGCATAAAAAATAAACAGGACCTAATTGTGCGTCCGCTGTGAAGGCTATGAATGAGTAGAGCATTATAAGCGCACTGCAATTAGAACGCGCTAGAAAAATCAAATTAAAACCTCTAATGAACAAACATCGTGCGCGGAGCGGTAGCAATGTAGACACAGAGTAAGTGTAGGTACAGATCAAATCAAAATCTGAAATTCTATTCGAAATTTATTATTTAGATGATTTATGAAAGGTTTGTATAAGAGGAGCAGGTATGAAGGATACAGAGAAATGATGTAAGTATCGCTTTTTGATTGCAATAGCAGTATCTTTAAAGTACGCCATCACTTATGGTTTAGCCCTCCTCGGGAGGGGGGACAACGGTGTTACGTGAACACTGGTTCCGGTAATAAAAAATGAAAACATTTGAACATAGCAGTAATAAACGGTAAATACCGGTAGCTCGCGATTGCGGCGCGTACCCCCATCACTGGGTGGTGAACGCGGTCATTACCTTTTAAGGTAATGCATCGTGCTAACGCGCATATAAAATGAGTCACACGCATTGATAACCAATCAGCGCATTCCGTCAAACGGAGAATCGATCGAGCACAACACTAATCGACAACAAGAAAAAAAACACGCCCCGCGCTCGCGCCGAGGCAGACGGAGACCTCATTCTATCGCGAGACTTCACGGCGGAACGTAATAAGCTGAACGTGAACGTCAATCTTAAAACCTAGATAACATATAGTCTAGATTCTGCTAGTTACTATTATAAGTACACGTAATAGGCTAATATAAGCTGTTGTTAAATGTAATAGCAGTTCCCAACATAAGGGGTAAGTCTAGTGTCCTTAATAAACAGTGCGCGAGTATTAAACGATAGTCACGTAAATAATAAAGTAAAATAACATCTTCATTCGCGTGTAACATTCCTGCTTAGCCCCTAGGAGCTAAGCGTGATGATAGCTCATTTTTAGTACCTGCCTACCTGCGGTCGGGAGTTCGGTAGTTACCTAGCTGTAGTTCATCCTTCGTGTAAATGTAATTAAATTAAATTTAAAGTAAACTGTGATTAACATCGTAATCGTTAAAATGTTGTAAGAAAGTTATTGTATGAAGTGTGTCCATAATATATGTCGCGAGTATACATGTCGACAGACAGCCGAATATAGTAATTGCTTAAGAACTATTCAATTAGTTGTAATGTTTGATTGTTCATATTCTAAGAGAAAAATCAACACGGTGATATCTCGCCATAATTTTCTATGGATACCCACATTTTAAAAATATGTAAATTGTCGAATTTTAATCTCGTTTTAAATCCACGGTTCAGCATATATATGTATTATAGTTTAATTATTACTGAACCATTTATTTATGGTTGATTGAACCGTGGTTAACGGGGTTACAGACGTACTTACGATTATTAATTCCGGAACAATCCAGTTTTATTTCTTTGTTTATTTTATGTGTTATGTGTACCTACCATTGTACAGCGCCGCCGACCTTAGGGCCCATGTAGAAAATTATACGTTGGGGCCCGGCGCTGTGCATTGGATTCACGCACCAGTGCCTAATCGTGTGGTTGTCTCCCCAGAACTTGGTACCGGCTGGAATACCGGTCCACTGCATACCGGCTGTAATAGCAGCACCGCACCGTACCGGCCCGCCTCCGAACCAGCTGAGGTTGCCTGCCCGCTCCGTACCGTCTGGAAGACGGCCTTGGCGACGACCCCGCGGATCGAACTTGCAGCTGCGAAGCCTGGTGACCTTGAGGGGAAGACAACGTCACACTCGCACGGGGCCAGCCCGGAACCCCAAGTTGAGTACATTACTCAGCCAACCGTTTATAGTGACGTGTACGCGTACCCGAACCGACACTCGACCTTTACTTAGAGCAGTTTTATTATTGTTATAGCAGGACCTACGGATTAAAGTTGTAGATCTCGTACCAATCGTTTTCTTCATCCTTGACCCCGTAGGGCCCCGTATCATTGGCGCCCGAACAAAAAGAGTGTCTGTAGGGTATACGTCCACGTCGATTACTGTGAGCGGTTGCGCTACTTTGTATGTGTGTAAGGGTACTGTCTTTTGTGCTCACTCCTGTACTGGGTCGGGAGAGAAAAAACAGCTTAGAAAGCATCCAGTTGCCTCTCGTTGGGTTAGGCAGGTGGTAGGAGCCCACCAAAAACCAAGGGTTTTAAGCAACCCACCTTCCAAATTTTTTTTCTTTTTTTTAGAGTCCTCGAGCACAAGGGAGGGTACCCATATATTTTGTGTTTGTCTTCCCATACAGGAATTATTTTAAAATTATACTACCTTGATTGCCGAACTCGCGACCAGGTATTGAGATATTTGTATTTTAGCTATCGAATATTAAGTAGATAATGAATTTTAGTATTTTAGTTATAGATTCTCCCAACTCAGCTACTCAGGTAGATTTTTATTGACTATGTAGCTCACTGAAGCTTAACTTAGAATCATGGCGGACCGTAAAGTAAGGGTACGTTTACGTAAAGGACGACATGACATCCTCATATTTTGTATTTTTTTTTCATTTTATTGTAGGGTAACTACGTTTGTACTATGTTTAGTCTCGTTGTCCCAACCATCCGGCTTTCCCCATTGTTCGTTGCCAAGTACCGTAGTTTATATCCGATGCCTTAGGTTAGCTAGGAGCTACGTGGAAAGGTATACCTAGGTGACCGTTCAGTGGTTGGAGGGAAGCACAACTACGTTTTTATTGTTTTTGTTTCTACTATCTGCAGTAGTAAGATATGTAAAAAGACATGTGGTAGAGTTTAGTGCAAAACTCGAGCTGGGTTGTAGACCACCGTCATTCCTGTTGCAGTCGTTATGCGGTCTGTAGGAATTGATGATCCAGAGTAACTACGCACTTAGGGTAAGCCCGTAAGCACCGATCATCTCGTGCATATATTGGTTTATGTAGTTTATATATTAAATAATCTTGTTAATTTAGTTGATTTCAGTTCATAATTAATCATTTTGACACCGTTTTAGTGGTCTCGTACTTAGCATTGTCAACCTAGGCTTGAGGTAACCGCTGGGTTAAAAATAAGCCTTCACTGTGTATAAAAGCTTCCTTAGTGTGAAGTCTTTTTTTATCTGAGGGAGACTTATGTTCTCCCTGGGTTCTATAGCACGTCAGAGCGGTTAGTGACTCTGTTGCCGGTAGGTTAGCTTCAAGTGGTTTGCAATGTACCGTCGAGGAAAGCTGGCGCCAAACTTAACACCTCAATCGCAAGTGGTACGTCCCATCAGGTTGGATAGGGCCGGACAAGGTATGTGTGGTTCGTCTTCCTACCTCCGCGGGAGGAAGACTTGGTGTGATAGGTGTATGTTAGGTGGTGTGTCTGTGTTTCTGTATGGTTGTATGAAAGGGTTTTGCTTGCATTGAAGCCAATGACCTCGTTCCAGAGGGTTTGTTTCAGGCGGATTTTCACTGTTCCCCCAGTAAAAATCCTTCTCCCAGTTCGTTGGGTATTGTTACGTGAACACTGGTTCCGGTAATAAAAAATGAAAACATTTGAACATAGCAGTAATAAACGGTAAATACCGGTAGCTCGCGATTGCGGCGCGTACCCCCATCACTGGGTGGTGAACGCGGTCATTACCTTTTAAGGTAATGCATCGTGCTAACGCGCATATAAAATGAGTCACACGCATTGATAACCAATCAGCGCATTCCGTCAAACGGAGAATCGATCGAGCACAACACTAATCGACAACAAGAAAAAAAACACGCCCCGCGCTCGCGCCGAGGCAGACGGAGACCTCATTCTATCGCGAGACTTCACGGCGGAACGTAATAAGCTGAACGTGAACGTCAATCTTAAAACCTAGATAACATATAGTCTAGATTCTGCTAGTTACTATTATAAGTACACGTAATAGGCTAATATAAGCTGTTGTTAAATGTAATAGCAGTTCCCAACATAAGGGGTAAGTCTAGTGTCCTTAATAAACAGTGCGCGAGTATTAAACGATAGTCACGTAAATAATAAAGTAAAATAACATCTTCATTCGCGTGTAACATTCCTGCTTAGCCCCTAGGAGCTAAGCGTGATGATAGCTCATTTTTAGTACCTGCCTACCTGCGGTCGGGAGTTCGGTAGTTACCTAGCTGTAGTTCATCCTTCGTGTAAATGTAATTAAATTAAATTTAAAGTAAACTGTGATTAACATCGTAATCGTTAAAATGTTGTAAGAAAGTTATTGTATGAAGTGTGTCCATAATATATGTCGCGAGTATACATGTCGACAGACAGCCGAATATAGTAATTGCTTAAGAACTATTCAATTAGTTGTAATGTTTGATTGTTCATATTCTAAGAGAAAAATCAACACGGTGATATCTCGCCATAATTTTCTATGGATACCCACATTTTGAAAATATGTAAATTGTCGAATTTTAATCTCGTTTTAAATCCACGGTTCAGCATATATATGTATTATAGTTTAATTATTACTGAACCATTTATTTATGGTTGATTGAACCGTGGTTAACGGGGTTACAGACGTACTTAAGATTATTAATTCCGGAACAATCCAGTTTTATTTCTTTGTTTATTTTATGTGTTATGTGTACCTACCATTGTACAGCGCCGCCGACCTTAGGGCCCATGTAGAAAATTATACGTTGGGGCCCGGCGCTGTGCATTGGATTCACGCACCAGTGCCTAATCGTGTGGTTGTCTCCCCAGAACTTGGTACCGGCTGGAATACCGGTCCACTGCATACCGGCTGTAATAGCAGCACCGCACCGTACCGGCCCGCCTCCGAACCAGCTGAGGTTGCCTGCCCGCTCCGTACCGTCTGGAAGACGGCCTTGGCGACGACCCCGCGGATCGAACTTGCAGCTGCGAAGCCTGGTGACCTTGAGGGGAAGACAACGTCACACTCGCACGGGGCCAGCCCGGAACCCCAAGTTGAGTACATTACTCAGCCAACCGTTTATAGTGACGTGTACGCGTACCCGAACCGACACTCGACCTTTACTTAGAGTAGTTTTATTATTGTTATAGCAGGACCTACGGATTAAAGTTGTAGATCTCGTACCAATCGTTTTCTTCATCCTTGACCCCGTAGGGCCCCGTATCAACGGTGTCCCCGACTCGCCCCCGGAATGGGGAGGCGCGCTTCTCAGCGCGCCGTCGCCGTGGCCTGCTTCTGCTGGGGTGACAGTATCTTTTTAGTCGGTTCGAGTCCGACATAACCTCCCCTTCCGGCTCCGGCAGGGGGGTATCCGAGGGGATTTCCGCACGGAAAAAAAAAAAAAAAGTATCTTTAAAGTACAAATATTTCTGCGGTATCTATTTAATACGAGTATATCTAATATATCAGCGGTAGCCTAGTGCTATGGGTAATGGACTGCTGAGACGAGGTCTCGGGTTCGATCCCAGGTTTACCATGGCACACACCAGTGACTTTTCAATGCTTTTCGAAGTTATGTGTGTATTTATCGCAGGTTTATAAGTTTGAATTAGTGGTGTCTTCATCTTTTCTTTTGGTTTGATATAATTTGGTAGAACACCTTTAAATTTTTCAAATCTAAATATGTTTTTATGTGAGTGGAATATAATTTCTACCTGCTATCAGATTATTTCTCATGTATCAGGAATTAAATTCATGCCTACAGACAGATATTACCACAGAATAATTATTTAATACTATACAATTATATGTACTATCAACTGATATTATTATACTATTTCCTCATAATAAAAATCCTTGTGTTCTCATAATTATTTATAATAAATTTTATAATAAATTTTAACGCTTTACTCTCTGTAGCAATCTAACCTATGTCACTTATTCAGAGCGTCTTCCCGTTCGCATAGTTTGTCTCCGCCGCTTCCGCCAGGGGGCGCCTCGAGCTACACGCCACAAAGCTTTAGCTAAGAATTTTATTCTACCTCAACTCCACCTTAAATTATTTACTATGCACTGATGCGAATTGATTCTTCTTTGTTTGTCATGGTAATGAGGCTTATTTATATGCAATTCTTATTTAGTTGGCCGAGCAAGCGAAGCGTCTTCACCTCAGAAGTTGTCGAATTTAATTTTATTTTCAAGGTAAATTTAAACGGTAAAGGTAAATTTGTACCCCGTCAAGATCTTTTCAACCGTCCTTGATAGAGCAAGCCAATTAACACTTAGATCAGCTACCTCACTGTCTGAAGTTTTTTTTGTTCATTGGTGCGTGGTAACACCAAAGCTACCAAGCACAGACGTGGTTTTCTGAAATTTTCTACGGGGTGTCAAGAGCTCCAAGCGGTCTTGCTTTATACTTCATCATCAATCAGCCACACATAGTCCACTGCTGAACATAGGCCTCTCATTCTTAATCCAGCGTGAGTTTATTATAGAAGAAATTACATATAATTTATGAATGTCTTTAAGTATGGAAATTATTTATTGAGTTTTATATTGACCTGTTTTCACATACTTAATAAATGACATGGTTAGGATGAAAAATATAACAAGAAAACCAAATCATCATTGACGAACTATTACTTACATAAGACATAAACATTGAATCACGACCAATAGATTCTGCAAATAACTTTTCCAAAGCAAGCAATCGAACTAGATGCGGATAAATATTTCGCACGGATTCTCGAGCACTATAGTGCAAATCGTCTGCTTGTATACCCAAGATTCCCGTTTTTCTCGTGATTGAGAACTCCGGGATTGAGTCTGGATTGAGAGGGGATTTACCACGAGAATCAACTCGCCAAGAAAATGTTTTAGTTCTGAATACTGCATGTCTCAGGTACTAGCTTCGTTGGATTTAAAATTGACAGGATTGAATTTATCATTATTATTCTCTTTGTAGTTGGCTAGATGTATAATTTTGTTATTCACGGCGTATAGAATTTGCATTCTATTATTAGTGTGTGTGTATATATGATATATATTGTATACAAATAATAAACATAATTCAGTATGTAAATGGGAAAGTGATTTCTGGATATCGTTGATTTTATTTTTTGGCATTTGTTTCTATTCAAGATTATTACGAGGCTTAGGCTAAGTAAGGGCCGGTTTCTTGATCAGTAGCTAAGTATACAATTGGTTGAATAATGTAACAAATCGTTAAATTTCTGATAAATTGGTTTTTTGATCCATAGTTAGGTCAACCTGTAGTTAAATAAAAAACCGACCCTAAGTAATACCTTTTTATTGACAGTAATATTTATCAATGTACACCAAAGATAAACTGTAAGTTGTTCCACAATAATCTTCATCTTCTTCGTCTAATATTATCACATATAATAAATTTGGACTACATTCGTGACCACTTATTTACAACTAAGAACTTTCATTTTTTCTGGACTAATCAGATTTCAAGTAACTTTTTTTTTTTTTTTTTTTTTTTTTTTTTATATATAGGACACGTCAATTTGACTTCACCTCGCCTGATGTTAAGCTAAAGGCAAAGTCTCGGAATATTACTTTTATATATTATATTAAATATTACTTTTATAAATATGATAAAAAAACGGCATTCAGTTCATATGCCGAGATTGTTAAGCTTACAGCTGTTATATACCTGCTTAGGTACCCATTCGTACCGATAGCGATCTATTGAATAGAGTTTTACTGTTATTCCAACATCAATTTGCCTTTGGCAACCAGGTACTAGGCTTCGTAAGGCGAGCAAATATCGCAAATCCCCCAGGCTTAGATAAGAGTAACCTTTCGGTATTGCAGTTCAGGCAATATGAGATGCTTATCTTTTTGCTATTAGAGAAGCTAAATGTGAATCATTGTGTATTGGCAGTACGTACAACTTGGGAATCAATTTTGGCACGCTTCCGTTGTACATCTAACCACAATAGTTTTGTTTTAATAGGCACATTTCCATATAATGTTAGCCTATTTGCATAGGATATGTAGACTTTGGTAGCCTTCTAGGTACTCCAAAATTTGACATCCATAGGGAAATATTTCTAAGTACAATTATCAGTTTTTGACTGATTTATTTGACGTTATGATCAAGAAAATACATTACTGATATAACGCTCAATGAATGTAAGCAAAACCATCCATCACTTAAGATTTTGATAAAGGACCTTTTCTCGTTGAACATTTGAAAGATCATGTGGTTTTATGATCAAATACCTATCTAAACACAGTCTCAATACAATTAAACACTACACATCACCACGAATTGCGAATGCACCACACTCGCCAAGATCCACTCACCCACAAAAAATAATTGCCAGGATAAAACTTCTATAGTATACAAAGCTTAGCATTCATGCAAAGCCACCGTTTATCTTTAAGCAAGTTTAACATACCACCAACATGGACAAATAAGACTGTAAGACAAGGAAGATAAACGAAGGCTAGACGAAAATTTTAAGATGCACCGAATAGTGACATTAACATACACCAAACCGGAGTTTCGTACAACGAAGGCGGCAACGCTAGAAGCCACAATTAACAATGCAAATTTGCCAAGTGCGAAAGCTGTTCTGAATTTCATACCGAGAATACATATGGTAATTGAGTTTGAGCGCAAGAAAAACGCCATAGTATAGAATTTGAGGCTCGTTAAGATCTTGAAGGCAAGATAGTTCGACGGCGTCTGTCTCATTTTGTGCCAAGTTTTGAGTCTGTTAGTTAAAGTCGTTTATTTTCAGTGTAAACTTAAGTAGATTTTCCAGTTAAATGTTGGTTGGTAATAGAAGTTGCGGTAGTCTGGTGAATTTTGTAAATATGCACTAAAAGATAATTGGAATTAAGGAAATTTTATAGAATGGCATTGCTATGGCTGAATATTGGTTTTATTGTCTCAGCAACAAAATAAATAATACGGGTAATTATTTAACTTGAAATAATTAAAATTCAAATTTATTTTCTAAACGTTTTATTAATATATAAGTAGGGAAGTAAATTACTTGTCGGTAAGTATATCTACCTAATATTAAATTTGTATAACCGTCGTTTTTTAGGCAATAAAATAAATTAAAAATTTAAAAAACCCCCGTCACAAAAAACACCAAAAAGTTGAAAATAAATGAATAATTTGAATGAATTTTTTATAGCATTTATTATGCTAACTGTTAAGTTCGAAAAACATTGGAAAAAATGAAATGCTCAAGTGAGACTCGAACTCACGACCTTTCGCTTACAGGGCGACTGCTCTGTCAACGGTTGCCATGTCGGGGGACCTTACGATATAAAGGAGTACTTAACCAGTTACGGTCCCCCGACATGGCAACCGTTGAATAGAAATTTATTCATTTATTTTCAACTTTTTGGTGTTTTTTGTGACGGGGGTTTTTTAAATTTTTAATTTAATTTTTATTTTATACTTTTTAAATTGATCTACTAGTCAAGCTCTTTCATTTGATACCCATATTGAGGGAATTATAAAGAAATATGTATTCCAACATGTTGTGGCGGCGGCCAACTCGGACCGATTTTTTTCAAACATAGCTAAGAACACTCCCGACTAATATACCTTTCAAACAAAAAAAACTAAATTCAAATCGGTTCATCCGTTTGGGTGCTACGATGCCACAGACAGACACACACACACACACACACACACACACACACACACACACAGACACGTCAAACTTATAACACCCCGTCGTTTTTGCGTCGGGGGTTAAAAAGAAACGAAACGAAATAACAATTAAAGAAATACAACGGAATATCAAAACGGATATAGATGTTAAACGTGCATACGAATAAAGCAGAATAAACAATAAAATAAATGCTTGTAAAAATATATACTGCATTCAAATAATAGCATACGAGAAATCTGCCGACAATAAAAAGCGAATGCCTGAAATAAATTTATAGGTACAATATTTTTTCAATAAAATTCTACAATATTTAAATTGCTTTTTTTTTATTTGCTAGTTATTTATTACGATTGCCAGCCAGTCGGCGATCACAAATGTGTGAAACAACGCTTATTTAACAAAATGATAGCAGTTTTACCATGGTTGTTGTACTTCTTTGTTTGGACAGTACACAGAGGAATGAGTGTGAGAATATTCAACAATATACTACCGAAGGTATTGCCTACCAGGAATATTCCATTTGAGCCTCGAGGTAATTGAAAAGTGACGTCACAATTTTATATTTCTTTTGTGTATTTGTATTTGATTTATATTTCTTATCATTTCACGATATTGACTTTCAAATTCTCAGTAAAGGAAATCCATAGAAAATTACAATATATTAGAATGAATTTTTTATAGCATTTATTAGGCTAACTTTTAAGTTCGAAAAACATTGGAAAAAATGAAATGCTCAAGTGAGACTCGAACTCACGACCTTTCCCTTACAGGGGGACTGCTCTTCCAACTGAGCTATTGAACCACACTTGAATCATTCCAAATTTTCCTTTTCTTTTATATCCGTCTATAAGGGCGTCGGTGCAGCCATCTACCAACATTCTTACGAACTGTTGGAAACAATGAATGATTTTTCAACCATTTTTAAACATTGAATTTTAATGACTGCGCCCGTATATTTGAATGAATTTTTATAGCATTTATTATGCTAAGTTTTAAGTTCGAAAAACATTGGAAAAATCATCCATTGTTTCCAACAGTTCGTAAGAATGTTGGTAGATGGCTGCACCTTCGCCCTTATAGACGGATATTAAAGAGAAAGTACAATATATTATTTGAAATTTAATAGGTCCTACTACTTTATTATGTCCAAGTAATATTATAATGTTAAGGTTTGTAAAGATGTTTTGTTTGTGATGTTTGTTACGTCGTGACGTCTGAACAGATCTGGCTTAAATTAGATACAAAACATATTTATGTTATCTACTTTTATCCCGAGAATAGGTTCCTTTGGATAGCGGGAATATGAAAGGATTCATTGTCTTATTATATTACAGTATTAGGCTGCGTTCATTGACGTGGAGCAGAGCAATTATAACCAATAGCATTGCATAAAACTCCGCTCCTGCAGCAGCTGAGCGGAGTTCTTTTTTTACAATCCTATTGGTTAATATTTATCCGTTTCGCTCATCTCCGCGTCAATGGAAACGCAGCCTTATAATCGGTTTTTCTTTAACAGTAATTTCTGAAACATGTAAGCTGAAACCAGATAAGGGTCCTTGTAGAGCGGGCATTAAAATGTATTTTTTTAATGTGACCACACAAGAATGCGGTACTTTCTCTTGGGGCGGTTGTCAGGGCAATGGTAACAGGTTCGATACCGAAGAAGAATGTACTGCCAAGTGTTTGAGCAAAGAAGGAACACGAAGTAAGTTTTGTAACATGTCTTAATAATCTATATCTATATCTATATATATATTATATAAAAGAAAGTCGTGTTAGTTACACTATTTATAACTCAAGTACGGCTGTACCGATTTGGCTGAAAATTGTTAGGGAATGTAGCTTAGAACCAGGAGACGGACATAGTATATAGTGGTACATTTGCATAAAGTACCAGGCTCACAGAAACTTAAAGAAATTTTATCTCGGTCACGGGAACAGGAGCATTGCGTCCTATACCTTTCTATTCCGAACTCAACGCTGACGAAGTCGCGGGCAAAAGCTAGTATGATATATTTTGTAAATAAAAAGGTGTGTTTTACTGAAATTGTTGATGCACATAGTAGGTATGCTAACTATTCAATCCGATTAAGATAAAAATAATTGAATCGGTTTAGGCGGGATTCGAACCTACGATTACAAACGTATTCGAAGTATCACTTTTGTGCGTGATTGTATTTTAACTTTTTCAAATGAAGATGTACAAATGAGGTCGAATGGAACTCGATGTTTGACAGAGGGTCTAGTGGACACTAATGTAAAAATGAAATCCAAGATTGAGGGTCCAATTCTAACATGGAGGTCCAGTGGATCATATTTATAGATAAGGTCGAATTTTGAGGGTCCAGTGGGTACGTAGCCGATCTTTCCCGTACAGGGGGAATGCTCTGAAGAACTGAGAAGTCGGTTTGAGTCCGACATTTGGATTGATTACTAAAGTTACATCTCCGTATCAGGGCGCACGGAGTCGAAATCTGCGGACGATAACCAATACATTTGGTCTGATCTACTAATTTGAGTACCAAAATTTGTTAAACTTGTGAGTTTACTGATAAAAATAAATCTCCCGTTTTACTTTTCTTCAATTTTAGGACAAGCACCAAAATATTGTGCTCTTACCTATGACTATGGGTATTGTTTTGGTGCGGCACCAAGGTGGTATTTCGACAACGTATGGAAGACGTGTAAAGAAACTATATATTCAGGATGTGGGGGAAATGACAACAACTTCTTGTATAGAGAACAGGTGAGAATCTAAAACAAGGATAATTTTGGCTCCCTCCACTAGGTTCCACCGTCTAGATCCACATTTTACTTACTTGATACTTTTAAATCCTCTTCACTCCACCATAGAGGGGATCCAATAACATAACATAACATAAACTCACGCCTGTATTTCCCGAAGGGGTAGGCAGAGGTGCTAGCACCCACATTTCGCCAGTTTATGATTAGCTCCCAATGTAATAGGTGGCGAGCCTATTGCCATTAACCGGGCACTTATAAACCTGCGATAAATACACACATAACTTCGAAAAGCATCGAAAAGTCATTGGTGTGTGCCATGGTAAACCTGGGATCGAACCCGAGACCTTATCTCAGCAGTCCATTACCCATACCACTAGGCTACCGCAGATCCAATAATACTATTAATTTTATGCCACTGCCACATTACACCGTAGTGTTCCCGGCAGAGTAGAATTTGGGTCCCATCTCTTCCCATGCGGTGACGTACAAGGCGACTGATGGATAGGGCTGTTTAACATCAGACAGATATATTATACAGCCCAGACTCAGCCTCGGATGCACGGCTTGAGTCAACAATATAATATAAATAGACCTGGGATAAAGGCGTGATTGTATGTGTGTGTAGATCCACAGATGAAGGTATCCAAACATAGTAATATTTTTTATGTCACATGAATCCACAGTTTGGTAACCATAGCAGCCACGGACAGATTTGGTTTTAAGTCTTTCAGATCAGGTTAAAAAAGGCTTGAGTAAGGGAAGGTTCATATCTGACGGAACTTGCGTCGCGTATTTTCGGTCGCGTAACGCCAGAACAGACAAATGTATAGAAAAACACTTGACCGTTCACACTCAACCGATGTTACGTTAGTGCGTCGAGTTATATGAACCTTCCCTAAGTTTAAAGTGATACAAATAGGACATGTCTAAAATAGCTAAAACAGTTATCCGTGTGGTGAAGGAGAAAAAGCACAAGCGAAGGGTGTCGTAAAAGACGAACAACGGGAAAATACACAGAATTCACTGCGATGGAAGGAAAACTCAAAATTTCCAACCCGACTGGCCAGCGTAGCAGTGCACAGTGATAGACTAATAATAAGGAGTTTGCCTTTTAACTTTAACGGTTGCCATGTCGGGGGACCCTAACTGGTTAAGCACTCCGTTATAGGTATTATCGGAACAATTCAAGGTCCCCCGACATGGCAACCGTTAAAGTTAAAAGGCAAACTCCATTTATTTTCAACTTTTTGGAGGTTTTTTTTTGTGACGGGGGTTTTTTAAATTTTTAATTTAATTTATATTTTATACTTTTTAAAGTGATCTACTAGTCCTACGATGCCACAGACAGACACACACACACACACACACACACACACACACACACACACACACACACACGTTTAATAATTAATAAAGCATACTATATTCATTACACTAAAGTCGAATTTTTAATTAATCGAAGTTAACTAACAGCAGTTAATGTCACTTTATGAAATAATAATACCATATTCAATGCAATTGTGATGCATTCAGTTCTCGTTCACTCATGGCGCAGCAATGCCACCCTCAAATTGTTATTACATTCTTGACGGATCAAAGAAGAATCAAATAATGATTTTCATAGTCATTCACTTTGTCATAACATTCGTTTTATTTCATCAAAAACTGACAACCTAGTCAACGTGGATGAGCGGACTTCGTCTAATAAAAAAAATCGACTATAGCATTTTACACCAATCCTAAATAAAGCAGTTTTTAATGAAATCTGATTTCTGTACACGCATACCGGAGCGGAGATCGAACCTGCGCCTCCTGAGTAGCAGCTGCGTTCACTACCGCTTCGCCACAGAGGCTATTATCATTCATCATCATTATCCTTGCCTTAGTCTTGGATGCACCATGAACCATGACCATGAACTCACGACTATATACTTTTTAATTATTTTACAGTGCGAAGCAATATGCCTATATCGTAAAGGCCCTTATATGATTCAGGAAACAAGTAGTACTGGACCTAAAAAGGTTCTCATCGTCAATCCTCCTGGAGTAACCAGGAGAGAAATCAGGACAGATTCACCTATAACAGAGGGTTCATTAAGTATAACCAGTCCAGGCCCGGTGATACAAACTGTGGTAGTGACGGCTCCTGGTGGTCTTCAAGTTGGAGGAGTTAACGTGAACCTTAAATAACAGATAAATTTGTTTGAAAATAGTATGTCTTTTAATTTTTACCCGACTGCCGAAGGAAGGAGGGTAATGTTTTTCGAGACTATGTATGTATGTCCATTTATTTGGCACAGTCTATAGTCTGAACGGCTTGACGGATTTGGACATGTGAGGTGTCATTTGATTTGTCGTGATTGTGTGAGTGACATTAAACGGTCTAGAAAATAGTGGACTTTTGGCGCCAAAACGTATGTTGTCAAAAATATTTGCTAGGAGTGGGTTCACGTCGGTAGTGTAATGGCCAGGATCGAAACCGGGACCTCTCGACTTCGAGGCCGACTCGTACTTTCACAGTGTGATACCATCAATTCGTGTAGTCCACTAAGAACCTAGCCTTGCCTAGGAAGGCACTTATCAAAATTTTAGCAGGTGATATTCGTGGATATCAATTTCTACAACATTATCCATGAAGAGCACCTACAAGTTAGTTGTCAATTCCGTAAAGGCCATATAGTGGAGAAGGAAATAACTACAATACAGACCTATGAAAGCAGCAGCAGCAGAGACCCAGGACCAAGGAGATCCCTATACAAAATTTTAGCCAGATCCGCTTAGACGTCTCAACGTGATTGATAAACAAACACCTAGAAACGTTCAAATTTATAATATTAGTAGGAAGTAGGATACTCTGGTCTGCAATGCCATCCCGAAGCTGTAAATATTCTAAGCGTGCGCATCAGTTAGTAAAGCCATTCACGAGACATTTAAAAACCTCTTTGTAGTTCTCGAAACTCTGCTATTAATTATTCCAAGTTTCAGGAACACAGTATAAATTCACCTGCACCATACTGCACCCTGTCAACTATGGTTAATGTTGAAGAAATTACAACTGAAAGAAGCTAGCAAACTTTTCTTAAAATTCTCAAGTAGGTAACTACCATGAATTTACGGCTACCTTAGCAATACTCGCTAGCGACAAGCTAACTAGTGTCATAATGAAAGAAAGAAAGAAAGAAATCATTTATTGCTCGAAACACGGTATGTTACAATGGTGTTATATAAAATTAATGAAAGTCCGACATGCGTTGAATTTACTGCACAATTTTTACTTTGTTAGTTTTACTTGTACTCGTTTGTGAGCTTAAAACGTGACTTAAAAATAAAACTGATCTTGTAAAAACTGTCATTATAACACATCTGCGGGCAAATATCACATTGTCATCATGTTCATATCGATTTAGATTGGAAAGAGTGTATGGCCAAGGCGGGACTTGAACCCGCGATAAGTCTTTAACTTCATTTATATTATTGTGTCGGTACAGAGATAAAGGTACTGCGAAAATTCCAGGAACAAAGTACAAGCAATCTTAAAAGACTAATGCACTTTATGACTGACACTAACGAGTTTGTCGCTAGTGAGTATTTTTCGATCTAAACTCATGGTAGAGACAAAGATGTCGCTCTCGCAACTCTGACACTCGCTTGGGTACCTCACATGAGGTACGACTGCAGGCGTTTATCATATAATACTATAGCCACACTATAGCACTTAAGTTTCAGGTTTTACTATAGCCGACTCAAAGAAGAATTTTTTCACCAAATTTTGTGGTTATTGGATGTAATACACGTTAAAATAATTTCGTGCAATCACACTCAATCGGCGGATCAGATGTGACTTCAATTTGGTACAGGGATAGAGTATAGACTAAATCTTTTCTTTTCTCGACTTTGGACTCAGGGTAAAGAGACTGATACAAGAATAAAAAAAGAGCCTGCATAGATTAAAAAAATATAATTATTTCCATATCAATATTTTATAATAACAACGTACGAACAAATAAATACAATTTATCTACGAGTACCTACCCCTTAAATACTAAGATCAACTTTATTACCCGCATCACCACTAATTATTTTATCTTATTACTAATCTTTGACATCCACGATTAATAGAAAATGCTTCTTTTCATTAAGACATAGCTTTTGTTATAACGTCACTGTAACTTCCAGCCACTTGATTGATTCTGAAACAGAAGAAAACAAATGAAGTGCTATCATTGATCGTATGAATGTTGTAACAAATTGAAATATACCACTGTTTTGTTTTGCAATTTGTTTATAGAGCAGCAATCATTCCATAATCATTTAGTGGTACGTCGAGGACTGACTATTCCTTATCGTGCCACTGGTGGAACAAGTTGGTGGCACGACAAGGATAACGTCCTATGCTCCGTTTGGTTAGGTAACTAAACTTAACTAAGGCTGGGTTGCACCATCTTACTTTAACATTAACAGTACGGGTCAAGTACATAATAGGTTGCACCATTTGACAACAGTTAATTTGACGTCAATACTTGACGCTAACCGTAACCAGCCTAGGTCGGCCGGTTTTTGTCATTGTTAACGTTAAATTGGTAAAAAATCTGACAAGAATGTGTCTATATTATAAGTATAAAAAGAAGGAGTTAGATTTGATATCTCAACTGATCGACATAAGAATTGACAGCATATGACAGCTAATGTTATATTACCACAATCAAAAAAAATATCCATAAGGAATTTGACGTAAATAATGTCTCAAAAAAATACCCAAAAGGAATTGGACGTAATTAATGTCTCAAAAATACCCATAAGGAATTTGACTTGCAACCCTGATAACTTTAGCCGAGCTACTAAATACACGGGTGCAACATATTTTGCAAAAACTGTTATAGTCATTGAGAATGTCGTAAGGCGAAACCGGTCAGGTCTAGAAATAAAATCAGTGGAAAAGTACAAGTGTGTTATTCTATATGTGTAGCAGATTCCACTAAGCGCCATCAATCTCCAGTATAAACAGTCTGTTATAGTCATTGTTACTGTTAATGTTAAATTTGACGTAAACCTCTTACTTTAGCAGATAGTATGGTGCAACTAAGCCTTAGAGTAAACAATTTTGGTGTATAGTATGGTAGTTATTTAGATATATTGTCAAGTTATAATTATACATTTAGTTTTAACCAAAATAACTTGATAAAGTGAGTTTTTATATAACAAAAACATTAAAAGACATCAAGATTGTTTATTGTAGTTTCTAAGATTAACGTCTTTAATTTATACAATGTGGGCCTTCATAACATTGGTAATCAAATAATTTGTCTTCATTTGTATGGCTGTCATCATCAATAATAGTTTGTGCGCATATCACTTACTGTCTACCAATATACAATGACTATAATGGTAGATGCTCAAATACAGCGTGAACAGAGCAATATATTTTAGTACATGAAGGTACATGATCGATTCTCATATACATGCTTTTTTGATCAGTACATAAATATAATAGTTAATTAAACATATTCCACAGTCCATATACCATTCTATCAAAGTAAAAATTCTCAGTGAGTAGTTATATAGAGTCTGGGAAAGAGCTTGACCGATGAAAACAGACAAGAAGGTTATGTGTTTGTCTCAAATCTAAACACCCAAAGAACCACAGAGGATAATTACACCAACTTAGTCCTAAAATAGGTTTTCTGGGAAACGTGTCCAGGTGTTCCAAATACATCGGGAAAAAGAAGCGCTCAAGTGGGACTTGGAAGTGGTGTAGGAAAATTTTATTCAAATATTTGAGCGGAGTCATCAAAAATCAATGTTTAAAATGGTTGAAAAATCATTCATTGGTTCCAACAGTTCGTAAGAAAGTTGGTAGATGGCTCCACCGTCGCCCTTAAAGACGGATATACAGTGAAGGGAAATTTGAAGTGATTCAGGTGTGGCTCAATAGCTCAGTTGGAAGAGACCTGTAAGGGAAAGGTCGTGGGATCAAGTCCCACTTAAGTGCTTCTTTTTCCCGATTTATTTCGAACTTAAAAAGTTAGCATAATAAATGCTATAAAAATTCATTCAAGCATCCACGTGTAACGGCTATTAATATATTACAAGGAACTTACCTTCCGCCACTGACGGTTTTCATAAGATTGAACACGTAATGCGGGCATACATCAGGATCGATCACTCTTGCGCTGAACAGAATGCCTTGGCACAAACAATACAGTATTTCAGGTAAGGGAATGTTGGAAGGCAGGATTTTCTTCTCGTACAATATCGTTGAATAGAGCTGTGAAAAAAAATCCAATATAAGTTATAAATGTAAGAAGATTATTTTCTTTTAAGAAGAGTCTTTTGGCTCTCTTATCTAACTTTATTGCTGCATGCAATGGTGAAGATTTAGGTTCTATGCTTGGGTTTTACAAAGTCTTATTGGGTAAATGATAAAATTGACGAACACGAATAAGGAGTTTAGAAAGGTGCCCATATATGATTATAAAGCTATAGCACCGCAAATTAGTAATGAGGGACTCTGAATGACAGAATATTTTTTCGTCAAAGCGAAGCCTATCACTTTCAAGGATCCAGAGACAAGTGAAGCATAGAATCTGAGTATCTAACAGAAATCGACTAAAATTTATTGCAACCTACTAAAAATGAGATGTCTGTATTAAATATTTTGTTTGATCGAGGTTTCCACTTCTCTTTAATCCACTTTTTTATTTCAAACTTGAAAGCGTCCACTCACATTCAGAAATACACCTAAATATCACTTATTTTCACGAAATTTGAGGAATAAAACTTGATATCTGAATTTCTAGTAAACAATCTCGTACCTTGAATGCTCCTGTTAATGATGCTATTGATAATCCTAAATCTGGATTAAATAAAAAGGATAATCCGGCAGCATATCCAGCTGGTAAGGCATATAACGCCGAGTCAAAGCCTCTCTTACGGCATAAGTAACATATCACAGCCTGTAATAAAAGTAATAATTATTTAGAATTATAAACAGAGATTACAATAATGTTGTTAGAAAGATTCTCCTGGTTATTTCTCTGTAACACAATTTCATCAGCCTTGCGTGACAGAGAACATGGCAAAAAAGAAATATAATCATGTTGAACAGTATAATACTACAGCTAGAAATGATAATAACCTAGGTAATAATTTTTCTTATTAGCTTAGATGCCATCCATTCGATATAAGGCTAGTGACCTAATATAATAATTATTATTTTCATTCTTTTAAAACGAATTTCATATATGTAATTACTTCTTCTTCTCGTGTTAACTATTCGGGAGTAGAATTCCGCCATCATAATCGCGCTATCAGTGGCTTTATTTACATAGTCTTTAGTACACGAAGCGGCACATAAAGGACACGAGACCAAATGCGCCATGGACATCGCAGTCACATGCAATTAAGCCCGGGTCTCGCATTCCCCACCTACATAGATTTTATGTAGACCGACCAACCAGTGTACGTAGACGATTACAAAAAAATTGTAAAAGACTGTAATGTGCCGTAGAGATATCTTTTTACTTTTAAGTAATCTACTAGTTTTGATTCCACAAAGATATGAATTCTGCAAACGTACGTACTAGATCAGAAATTACTTAATCTAAATTATGAATATCTAGTTATCAGTAATTATATTCATATGAGACACTAAATTAGTCGTACTCTGTAAATACCGATATAACTGCTAAAGAACAACGCCAACTTGAAATGTTTGCTCCTAATGGAAGAAATGGCCTTAATAGGAGTTCTGATTTGTGGGAGAATCAATTTGGCCAGGGAAACTGCAAGGCCGGCTCCAAAGTATGCAGAGGCACCCTGAAATGAAAATACAGTAAGATAAAAGAAATAAAGAAGAGTAATTGATTGAAATTCTTATATTAATCAATATGTTTTTAGGTCTATTTGGAATGTTATAAGTACAGAAATTGATCACTATTACACTACATACATAAAATCACGATTGTTTCTCATAGGGGTAGGCAGAGATCACGGATCTCCATTTGCTACGATCCCGAAATACTACTCTCGCTTCATTCACTCTCATTACATTCTTCATGCATGCTTGCTGGTTTAGAGTACTTCTGACCTGCCCCTATTCTAAAACTGATCAAAATTGATATCAATTAATCGATATTTTTAATAGCCATGTGATTTCATTAACCGCCTCCTAGTTACTTCACAGTTTACAATGAAATTTTTCCTTTCTGAATTCTTTCAATTAATTTGTTTATGGTTA
This sequence comes from Eilema sororculum, assembly GCA_914829495.1. Classification (NCBI taxonomy): domain Eukaryota; kingdom Metazoa; phylum Arthropoda; class Insecta; order Lepidoptera; family Erebidae; genus Eilema; species Eilema sororculum. Next base: position 3,151,482 of record OU618545.1, on the reverse strand, counting down.
AGGACCAATCTAATAAACTTGTGTTATATGATTAAGAATTTCACCTTAATTATATACTTCTTACAACTGTCTGTGTGTGGGCATACATTCGGGCAATCGTCGGTCTTTTTTCTCACTTTTTCCGGTGTGAAGAACCTATAAAATAATATAATCTTTATCAGTGATATAAGAATTCTGTGCTAAATACAACATTCGAATGTTTTTTCACAGCACTAAGTATGTTAACAATACAAAAATCGAATAGGTATGTACATCCGAAGAAGTAAATACAACTTTTAATTATCATCATTATTTTTAGCCTATATTGAGAGGTAGGTAATATCATTATATATATCATCAATTAGGCAGGTTATATTAATGCTATAGGTACATTAGATTATGCTTTTGTTTACTTTTTACTCGAAGGCGACCCTATAGCTATATTTATTTTAATTGTACTTCGTAAGAAGCTATTTCATAAAAAAGAGAAGAAAAGAATTTATTACACATTCCAGTAACGCTAAAATACCGTAATTGTTGCTACAGATATTAACAATACATGTCACTATCGTCACGAATATTAAAACTGCATTCTTAGTTCACAAAATGTCTTTATATCAGATTGACAAATGAATTTCGTCAAACCCAAGATAGTACGATCTTTATCTATCATCAAATCATCTAAGTAAGCAACATCGTCCAGTCATTGCGTCAACAAAATGACGATTATGGTAAATACTGACTAAACAGATTAGATACAGCGACCAATGAACTGGAGCAGATAAAAGGAACTGCATTCAAGGTGTAAATTGAATAATGAACAGTATGTACACATCCGTATATTACTTTATCTACTGAGGTAGATAAAGCTAAGGATCCATACGAAGAATTTTTACAAGTGTGTCTATCGTATCCGCATACGATATTCTAAAAATGTCTCATGAAAATAGGTAACACACTAAGTTTATGTTTATCTTAGCGTTGTTCGATAGTAATTATACTTCTATTTTAAAAGTTATTGTTGTTGATTAATTCAAATGCACATTGTAATATTCAGTTGACTTTTATAATAGTAACCTTAGCGTTATTCCTTTAGAACCATTGACCTGCTTATGTCGTCTTATCCTTTTTGATTTCTTCGTTTTGAACCTAGGATTTCTCGATTGTGAAGTTGTTCACTTAGCTACTAACCTACCGACAATTATACGGGTTGAACTTACCAGAATAAAGGAGTCCTTTCTTTCTTATCTCCTTCTAAACGCATCAAGTAGAATAATAAAGAACTGCCTAGCATAAACATGAGAACTTTTTTTGATTTCGTTATCGATAAGTATCCGGCTCTCTGCATAATCCTTAGGTAGTACTCGATCACCTGATGAATAAAATTAATTATTATTATGTTGTAAAGCTTCAAACTCAAGAATACGTTTTGAAATTTAAATCAAAAGTTCATGGTAAAATCATCGCTAAAATAAATAAATAATATTAGGCATACTCAACTCACCAAGTTACAAAAGAGATTTATGACTAATCCTCTTCGGTGAGGTGGTTCCAAATATATGAAGAGACCACTTATAGTAAAAGGTAGCATCACATACGAATGCATATTGAATTTCCCAAGTAACTTCCTGAAAGTAAACAGGCATTGTTAAGAATTTGTAACATAATAATATATCATTAAATTTATAATTATAATGTTATGAAAAAGGTTCAAAGTATTTAAATGGCTCTAGTAACAGAGCTAGGCCCCAAAAAGATGAATGAAGATGATGAAGATGTTGATAATGATGATGTTTTAAAAATGGTATGGGAAGAAAGGGAATGACTAAGAAGTTGACATCTTACAGGAGTGTACGAAAGAGAATTAAATGTAACACCAACTGGGACCAGATCTGTAATTGGGACCAGGCCGAACAAATAACGATAAACACAACATTATCAGTGGGATCATATAATATTACTTAGTCAGTTGTTTCGATTTCATTGAAGTTTAACCGTTTCTTAGATTAAAAGTTGCGAAAAAGCTCAGGCTAAGGAATACGGAGGAGGGAATAAAATATAACAGTAGAACACAAAACGTTTCTTCACCTACCTTACCTAAACAGACAAATAAACTGGATCCCCGTGGTCCCAACGAGCAAGCCCAACAAAGTTGACCTCGCGTAATATTCACCCATTTTTATCCATTCTTTCTTCTTTGCCATCTTTTTTCCTCGCATCAAGATTTGCGCCTGAAACATGTTTAGTATTTAGTCGATTTGCGTTTACAATTTTATTGTGATTTTGACATTCTTACTTCGATTTTTGTATTGAATATTTTTAGTTAATACTTTGACAGTTACGATATTTCAGTTTAGAGACTTGAACTAGCCTCTAGCTCAATAATTTCACGCGACTTGTCTGGAGAGTTTTATATAACTTTTACATTCACGGGAATTAATACCATCGTTATAAGTGAATATATTAACGTTAAACTGACTGACCTTTCGAGTAGGTGGCTCTAGTTTTGGTCACAGAGTTAAGGCTCGTTTGGACGAGGAGAGTCTATCGCCTCGAATACTCAACGATTCTTAAAAGGAGATTACAAAATTGCATCGTCTGAGCACTCGCAGAAACAATAGTCGCTTGCTCGTCCGCACCTAGCGAGAATCGCCTCGCAATTGATTATTAATAGTGTCGTTCTAAACAGAATTTTAAAGCAATGACATATGGCATAAGGTGAAATGTCACTCGTATAATATATAATCGTATTAGAATTTTATTGCTAGTGATTATCGATTATACGATTTTATTGACTCGATCGTGCAACGAACTCGCACCATCTAAATGACGCCTTAGCTTGTGACCACTAATTATGGAACCCTACTACTACTATACAGGTATTAAAGATCATACTTACAAAGTAAACCAGAGAATAAAATTTCGCACTGCCAAAAAATGCTGATTTGTATACATCTAGATACGCCCTTCGGCAACTGTCTGTCCATGGATGACCTAATGTAGAGCATGGAAGATCTCTACACACGGCGTCAAACAGCTGTTTGCTGGCTACCACCATTTTGAGTTATTTATTTTTATCTTATCTTGTATCACTCGTATCGGTTTTCTGAAACAAATATAAATTGTTTTTGAATCCCAGTCAATAATCAATGTCAATGACAAATAAATCTAGTATTCTACGAAAGCCTTCTTCCTCAGTTGCATAGCGGTAGAGTATATGACTGCTACCTTCCGGGTGTTCTGTTCGAATCCTACTCAGGTAAAAATATAGTAAGCATAGCAAATGCCCTGCTGCATGAGCTGCGGGTCCACTCACTTGTTGAACGTTTATTTCTTTTTTCTTATTATTTTATTTGGATTTCTTTGTCAAATTTAATGTGTTTTTATCCGCAATGAAAACCAACTTTCTTTCTTTCTAAATAAATACCATGTCTATTTGCAATGGTCTATGTGTTTGTTGGTAAGGTGTTAATAAAATGTATCCTTTACAGTAAGTTCGAGTCCAATATAACTATTCCCACTGGTAAAAAGGGTGCTGTTTGCGGTTGCGGTTATTTATTTGAACTGAAATTAAAATTTAATTAAACTAGAGAAATAACAATGAAGTAGTCACTGGTTGACCGTTTTACTTTCATCAGTATTTTTATACCGCCATTAGTCTGATTTAATAGCAAGCTATAACACATTTTATGTGCATCCATATTGTAGTCAGAGTTAATTGCATACATCTAAATTAGATAAGATATATTATGTCCACGATGAAATAACAAACACAATAGTTGCTTCACTTTCAAATGAAGTGTGTAGTAGACTGAAACCGCATTTCAGAACAACACTCAGACCTGAATCTTGATTTTCATTAACAGATTTGACGGACATTTTGTCACAGTGACAGATTTGTCATTAACAATCTGTCATATCTGTCATTGACAAAATTGTCTTATCTGTCATTGACAATTTGTCATATCTGTTCTTTCACTTTCGCGATGCAGGATTCGTAGTGACGTAGTGGTTCGGCTTGATGTCGCTAGATGGCGCTGGATACATGTGGTATCGCATTTTAGTCAGCATCATCTTAGCTTTGGTGGTGGAAAGACCTCCATCTACTTCTCCTCCTCTCTCTGACCTTCCAAACCTGAGACGAAATCTTGTACCAGAGCGTTGACGACAGTGTGGTCAAACCGGGTAGTGAAACTAGATTTTTTTATACTCACAACTTAGATGGAGAAGTGCAGTCACTATTAGAAAGATATTGATGAACAAAGTACTCAAAATGATCTTAATAACGTTTTTTAGCCCCTTCCAGTTGACCCATTGTTCTGATATTTGGTACACACCTTTCGTTCGGACAATAATACCATTTAAATCAATAAATCAGTTTGATTTGCTCATGATACGAGATTTTTAAGTTCATTTTGAGACTTCGTCATCAAGATATTTATGACGCTGATTGTACACGGTCCACCTGACGAAGTGGTTACTATGTTCTATAGCTTGCTGATGACCCGTCTGCCAAACCATGGTTCAACGTGTATTTATTAATTTGGTGATGACTATTAAAGTATTAAGCATCACCGAAAATTGTGAATTGTGTAAATTGTGAATTTATGCTTTGAACTGAATATTAGTATCCGTACAAAGAAACCTAATTCGTAATAATTATGATAATTGATCGATAATTTTTCATTACATACATAATTAAATTAGTAAAAGTATGTTAACAACCGTAACAGAAATAGTTGAACTTATCCCGTTTGCACAATGAAAATATTTGTATACATGAATATGGGTATTTGCATTGGTTTGGCCGTGCCTTCAGAGAGCACGTTAAACCGTCGGTCCCGGTTGCCAAACGAACATCTATGGCAGTCGTTACGGGTAGTTCGAGCCCTAAAATTTCCAACAATTGATCTATCTACAATGCTTCGATATCGCCTTTGGGTTGTGGAGGTCAGAGGGCAATCGCTTCACAGAAATATCGAAGTTTAACCAAATCTGTAGTTAGACTGGTAAAAACGGACCCCAGACTTGAAAACGTTAGGATGAAGGAGGGAATTTGTCTATAAAATCTCCCATGTCTAAGCAATATTTGGACCAAATCCTTTCTTTAAATACCCTTTCATCAAGATTTCTTCAAAAATGGCAATCTATATTAACGGTAGCCCATGTGAGTTCCTTCAAGGAAAGAGTGTACTCTCTTTTAAAAGGAAGGCAACGCACTTGTGACTCCTCTGGTGTTGCAGGTGTCCATGGGGGTCAGTGATCGTCGATCCATCTGCTCGTTTGCGACCTTATTCCATACAAAAAAAAACCCAAGCTGGTAAACCCAGACACCAAGCTGAAAACTGCAGATGCGACTGGGATTAACGCTATGAAGAAGAAGAAGAAATAATGAAATACATAACCCGCGTGCTAATGATTGAGATATGAGTTTGAACCTCACCGAGGTGATAGCAAAATGAATCTCTGCACAAACAATTTAGCTCAAGTGGAAAACGAGAATAATTATTATAAAAATTACTCTCGTGAACTGATTTGAAGTTGGCCACGAACTATGCTATGCTTGGTAGCTCTGCATCGCGCCACCCGCGCGCGCAGGCAACTCGGGCGTCGGAGGACACTGACTGACCTCCGTCCCCCATGAGCGCGGGCCTGGGGGTGACGGGTGGAGCCGCCTGTCACCCCAGCAGAAGCAGGCCACGGCGGCGGCGCGCTGAGAAGCGCGCCTCCCCATTCCGGGGGCGAGTTGGGGACACCGTTGTCCCCCCTCCTGAGGAGGGCCAGACCGTAAGGGATGGCCCTGGGTCAGCCGGGGTGCGAGGGATATGTCGATGACAACCTCACCTCCGGCCTAGCACCAAGACCCACAGTCGGCGTGCGGTTTTAGTCGGTTCGAGTCCGACATAACCTCCCCTTCCGGCTCCGGCAGGGGGGGTATCCGAGGGGATTTACGCACGAAAAAAATAAATAAATAAAGGTAGCTCTGCATGAGCACAAGCTTTCCAGGTGTGATATTTTATTATATAATACGAGTATTAGTGACTGAAATTACTAGTATTTCTTCTAACCACACTAGCTAAACAAAATTGTTGCTGTTCAGAGTAGATTCAAATTCAAAGCTAAAAAAATGACATTAAATTTTAGACTTTATTGCTATGCCCCTAAAGTTCATAATGTAATGAAAACTGTTTCATTTACAAGTACTCTGCAAAAAGTAATTTAATTTTGAACTTAAAACGCATCGCTTTATAGTCTGACAATTATTAATACCGTTTTTTGGATTGGCGGGGGCACCACTGAGACCCAGGGTCAATGCCGGGAGCTCTCGATCGTTTGGTCTACTCCTTAAGCACTAATCTACAGATGTTTTTTTCAATTTATGCCACGTCAATTTGGCTTCACCTCGCCTGTTGGCAGGCTGATTGCAGTATCAGTAAAGAGGGTCACCATTACATAACATAACATAACATAACATAACATAAACTCACGCCTGTATTCCCCGCAGGGGTAGGCAGAGGTGCTAGCACCCACATTTCGCCAGTTTATGTTTAGGTCCCAATGTAATAGGTGGCGAGCCTATTGCCATTAACCGGGCACTTATAAACCTGCGATAAATACACACATAACTTCGAAAAGCATCGAAAAGTCATTGGTGTGTGCCATGGTAAACCTGGGATCGAACCCGAGACCTCGTCTCAGCAGTCCATTACCCATACCACTAGGCTACCGCAGATTCAGCAGACCATTACAAACATGTGCCATGTTAATGTCATAGTGTTTTGTTATTTTTTTTGTATCTTGAGTATAAAAGAAAAAAATATGATGTGTCAGTCTGACAGATCAATTGCTATCATCATTACCATTAACTTCACGTTTTTTCGGTCGCATGCGAAGTCATCAACTCAGAGTTAGTCCGAAGTCCAACTAATGTGGCGGTTAAAAAAAACTCGTGTTCTATTTGAAAGAAAAAAAAAAGAAAAGAATGAAAAATGTTTTTATTCTGACATGCTGCAGCATACAAAACTAAAAACACAAAAAGACAGGTTGAATAAATAATACATTGTATGACTTTAACCCTTCTTTGTATGCAAACTCACGTAAATCAAAGGTTATCGTTAGTATGCGGTAGTTAATTAGTTTAATGACACATACGTACTGCATATCCTTGTTATTTTCTATTTGTATCAAAGGTTTTTATATCATTAACCTGAATACATTGTGTATCGGGAATCAGTTGAGCTTAGACTCTGAAGAAGAAGAAGAAGCGTCGTCAGCTTAGTGGTTAAGGAGTCGGCCTTACGATCGAGAGGTCTCGGGTTCGATCCTGACCATTACACTACTGCCGTGAACCCACTCCTAGGACAAGCAATTTAGATTTGTTGGAGGGGTTAGCGGAAAAATTAGTAATTTTATAACATACAATAATATAAACTCACGCCTATATTCCCCGAAGGGTTAGGCAGAGGTGCTTGCACCCACATTTCGCCAGCTTATGTTTAGGTTCCAATGTAATAGGTGGCGAGCCTATTGGCATTAACCGGGCACTTATAAACCTGCGATAAATACACACATAACTTCGAAAAGCATCGAAAAGTCATTGGTGTGTGCCATGGTAAACCTGGGATCGAACCCGAGACCTCGTCACAGCAGTCCATTACCCATACCACTAGTCTACCGCAGATTAGCAAGTTAATTCGAGTTATTTAGTATATTAATTAGTAATTTCGATTCTAATATTCCTTTTTAAAACAAAAAATGGTAGGGCTGAGCTGTAAGCTACTACCGGGGTCCATAAGGTGGCGGATAATGGAATGGCTTGGAGATATCCTCGCTAGCTGCGTTAGCAGTCCCCGACCATTCAGCGGTAAAGTCACCGGGGCGTAGTGGTAGTCCTCAGGGAAGGGGCTACTTAGAAAATACTACAAAGCCCATCGATGACTTTATGACATGGCGAGTAGTGTACGTAAGCACACCCCTAACAACGGGCAGCTGCGTTGTTAGTATATGCGGAAGAGGAGGTCAAGTTGGCTGGTACTGTTCAGCATAATAGAGCTATTGGCGGAGATGGTGGACATCGGAACGACAATAGAACAGCGTGTGGAAGGCAACGGAAAACCACCACATACACTTTCCCAGGATGATCATTATGGCAGAGTACAATCAAACTATGGCCCTTAGTCCCCGGAACCTTAAATGGTCAGAGGGTGCGAAGAATCCCCGGGTCTGTCATAAGGATTGCTACATGGAATGTAAGAAGTATGTATGATACAAGCAGAATGTTGAATGTAGAGAAGGAGATGCTGCGACTGAATGTCGATATTCTTGGAGTAAGTGATTCAAGATTCAAAGGCGTTGGTATCTTAGACCGAGATAAAACTGTAACTTATTATAGCGGCAATGACACCAAGTCACATTACTACGGCGTCGCGATTATGATAAGCACGCGGCTGAAGCAAAATGTTATCAATTTTCTTCCTATATCCGACCGGGTGATGGTTCTACAACTTAGAGCGAAACCGAGGAACATCCAAATAATACAAGTGTATGCACCCACCTCTGAAGCTAGCGAAGATGACATCGAACTGTTCTATGAACAAGTAAATCTGGCCCTAAGTCACTTGAACAGCCGGGACATAATTCTGGTCTTAGGTGACTTCAATGCGAAAGTAGGAGAGGGGAAAGTGTCTAATGTAGTTGGTGAATTTGGATTGAGACAAAGGAATGACCGCGGAGACCGTTTGATACAGTTTTGTGAGGAGAACAAACTGGTGATCTCCAACACTTTCTTCAAACTACCACCTCGGAGGCTATATACATGGACCGCGCCACGTCATTCACCCCAAAAAATAATGCGAAACCAGATCGATTTCATACTTATCAATAAAAGATACCAAAACAGCATAAGGTCCACCAAAACATATCCTGGCGCTGACGTCAAATCTGACCATAATCCTGTAATTGCCTCCTTTCGCTGTAGTATGAAAGTACTGAAACCACCAGCGGCCAAGAAAAGAATGGATTTAACGCAATTAAAGGATGAGAGCGTACGTGGCAGACTCCATACAGAGGTCAACTGTGCGATCGACAAATTGTCCACAGAGTTGCTGGTTGAGGAGGTTGAGGGATTGTGGAGTCCAATTAAAAATGCCCTACGAGAAGCAGGACAGCGCATCTTACAGCCACAAAAACAAATAAAGAAAAGCAGTTGGGTTACACAGGAAATCCTTGATCTCATGGATCTGCGCCGAACCTACAAGGGCTCGGATGAAATGCAATATCAAGCTACAGATAAAACCATCCGCTTTAAAGTGCTTGAGGCTAAGGAAAAATGGTTGGGAGACTTATGTGCAGAGATTGAAGAATGTCAGGCTAAATATGACTGGTTCAACATGCACAAGAATATAAGGGAATTAACGGGAGCTAACAAATCACACAATACCCACACTCTAGTGGCATCTGACGGTAGATATGCAACGTCTATAGAAGAGAAATTGAAGATCTGGCAGGAATACATTTCTGTACTATTCGAAGATGATAGACAAGATATAGACTTGCTTATTGACTCAAATCTTGAACAGTGTACAGGTCCGTGCATTACCAGGAGGGAGATTGCTCACGCCATTAAAACAGCAAAAACGGGTAAATCCCCCCCGATGAAATACCTAGTGAACTGGTAAAAGTTCTGGAGTACAGTAATCTTGAGCCAATGGAAAAGTTGTTCAATGCCATTTATGACACTGGTAATATTCCGGTAGATTGGCTCAGATCCACCTTTGTTACTCTACCCAAAGTTTCCACAGCGAGGAAGTGCGAAGAATACCGAACAATTTCACTAATGAGTCATATTCTTAAAATCTTTTTAAAAATAATCCATAACAGGATCTACAAGAAATGTGAAAACACGATTTCGGACTCACAGTTTGGATTCAGAAGCGGGCTGGGAACTAGAGATGCATTGTTTGGGTACCAGATTCTTGTCCAGCGGTGTTTGGATATAAACCAGTCAGTCTTTGTGTGTTTTATTGACTACGAAAAAGCGTTCGATAGGGTACAGCACTCAAAATTGCTTGAGATACTTAAATCTACAGGTCTGGATAGCAAAGACATAAGGTTTATAAGAAACTTATATTGGAACCAAAGGGCGAATGTACGCGTGGCCTCGAGATTGACTGAGGATGTGAACATCTTGAGGGGAGTTCGGCAGGGCTGTATACTCTCTCCCTTGTTGTTTAACATCTAATCTGAGAACATTTTTCAAGAAGCTCTACAGGAACTGAATGTGGGAATTATTATCAACGGCCAAGTCGTTAACAACATTCGTTACGCTGACGACACAGTCTTAATCGCACCTACTATAAAAGACCTTCAGTTGCTGTTAAACAAAGTTCAATCAGTAAGTGCAGCGTATGGCCTCAACATTAACAAGAAGAAAACCAAGTTTATGACTATTACAAAAGACCCTCCCGCCCTCATTAGCTTGCTATGTGACGGCCATAAATTGGAGAGAGTAGATAAATACAAGTATCTTGGTTGCTTCGTTAATGATGCTGGAGAGCATAGTCTGGAGATATGGTGCCGCATAGAACAAGCCCGAAACGCTTTCTACAAAATGAAATCGCTACTCTGTAATAGGCGCATAAATATCAGGCTGCGTGCACGACTGGCCCGCTGCTACGTATTCTCCATTCTTCTGTACGGAGTTGAAGCGTGGACACTCACAGATGCTATGTGCAAAAAAGTGGAAGCGTTTGAGATGTGGGTGTACAGAAGAATGTTAAGGATATCCTGGAGAGACAAAATTAGAAACGAAGTGGTGCTGGAGAGGATGCATAAAAACCTGGAAATATTACAGGCAGTTAAAGTAAGGAAGTTGGAATATCTTAGGCACATTATGAGAAATCCCAAGTACCAGCTCTTGCAGCTCATTGTCCAGGGCAAAGATACAGGGTAAACGCAGTGTTGGCAGACGAAGAATATCGTGGCTGAAGAACTTGCGCCAGTGGTACAATAAGAGCACCCGTTCTCTCTTCAGGGCTGCTGTGTCAAAGATCCAAATTGCCCTAATGGTCGCCGACCTTCATTAAGAAGATGGCACCCCAAGAAGAAGAAGTAGAAAACAAAAAAAGTCGGGGACACCGTTATCCCCCCTCCCAAGGAGGGCCAAACCTTAAAGGATGGCCCTGGGTCAGCGGGGGCACGATGGATATGTCGAAGACAACCTCACCTCCGGCTTAGCACTACGACCCACAGTCGGCGTGCGGTTTTAGTCGATAACCAACATAAACTCCCCTTCCGGCTCCGGCAGGGATGCAAAAAAAGACCCCGAGGAAAACTAACAAATTATGGATTTTATTATCTGATAAATAAAAATGATTATTGTGTTTTATTTGGTATTATTTTATTATTTACAACTAACCGCGGTAACCGCGTAATCTTTCGATAGTGTTACATTTTTTTTTAACTTTTCCCGTGGATGACGTACATAAAGCGACTAAGGAATAGAATTACTGTTCTCTATTCAACAGTAAACATACAGTCCATAACACTAAGTGCCCGCGGGACGGCAATAGGCTCGCACGATATTATGGGGCAAAAATCATAGGTTGGCGAAAAGTGGGTGTTAATACACCTCTGCCTACCCCTTCGGGGATATGGTAGGCTTGAGTATATGGTAATGTGTTGTATACAGATGTTGAAGACGATAGGGTTGACTCGCGTTGCTGGTAAAGTGGTAGGTATTTGTATTTAGATGTACTTATATGTATAAGTTATGTAGATAAGTGAAGCAATACAGGACTGAGTAGTTATAGCAAGTTTTTATAACAATTTGAGAAGTACCATTGTTCTATTGTTTAAATTGAAGCGAATTATTACAATATTTACGTACTCAAATGAGTGGCAGGTCACAATCTCGTTATAAGTTATGATATCATAAGGATTTATCATAACATACTTACCTACCGTAATATAATAATTATCGTAATATTTTTATTTTATATATAATAGACATGTTAACTTAATTTAATAAACAAGCTAAAGGCAAAGTCTCGGAAAGAGGTTCACCATCGCAAACATGTACCAAGTTAACAGTGTTGGCACTCAGCTTGACGGCCTCATCACATGCCTTTTCACGCCCCGCTTTAGGCCCCGGGACTGTAGGAAGAAGCAAACACAGAATTATTGTAAACTAATGAAGCTCTACCATGATAGTTGGCTTTCCTCTTTGGATTGTGAGATCTGACCACAATCACTCAAATAAAGACCGTATAAGCTAAATTAAAAGTATGAGAAAAAGTACGCGGATTCCGGGTACAGAATCTGAATTTAAATTTGAAACATTTAAATCTGTAGAGGCTATGAAATTAAGTCGTTTGGCACCGGTGGTTCAACAGTGAATTGATGCATCTAATGTGTTTACTTACTCTAATAAATTATTGTTCCTATATAATATCGAAAGGTACGATGGAGTTGGCAAATCCTTATGGATAAAAACCCCCAATAAAATTTAAAAAAAAAAAGAAAAAAAAATTTGTGGTACAAAAAAAAATGGTTAACAAAATTTTATAAGACCATTTAATTTTCATTCTTTATTGGTATTTAAGTCTTGGTAACCATTACACATAGCGTTCGACATAGCAACACGAAACGGCGCCTACGTATCAATCAGATTCTATTAGGATCATTATTGTGCCGGGTACACACCAACCAAACGGCCGCATACTCGAGGTTAAATTTCGTCCTTGTTACTTTAATCACAGATTTGGAGTAACCTAGATAAGATACCGCTCGCTATTTAAATATTATAAAAACTTTTTACTTTTTTTTTCGTTCCCGATGTTGTAATATTGAAATATTGCCCGCATGTTGGTTATAGCGACGAAACATAGCCTGTCCTTTCTCAAGTTCTAATCTACTACTATAACAGTTTCATAAAAATCTGTTAAATGGTTTAGGCGTTTAAGCGTAACAGACAGACATAATTACTTTCGCATTTATTATGTTAGTATGAATATAGTGATAAAGCCCATTCCTGAACAAATCGGTTCAATTTTATTGCAGCTCGTCACTCAGCACGATCCAGCATTTAATATCGATCGATATCAACCGGCAAGGATGGACATGAAGTATTCGTATAAACCCAGAAAATACAGTTAATTGTCACACTGTATTAGTTTAGTGATAAAATGGGAGAAACTACTAATACAATCCATCCGTCCGATGTAAACTAAACAAAAACTATTGTGATAACGCATTATTTTTATATTGACGTTTTTTAGGCGTCGATATAATGGTCTAAGCACAATAAATGATTTTGAATTTCGAATTTCAACGAATTCCGTTAGCTTGCTTTCTTCACGACTTCTACATTATATTTATCCATTCGTTAACCTTTTTTAAGGGCACATTGATGACGTGGTGGCCTGGTTCACATGACACGATTGCGTATGCTTATACGCAATGTTTGTAGAAGTGATTTAAAACAAGTTTCACTACACAACTAGCGTAGGACTCAAAATTAGAACGCAGAACTCCCTGCTAACACACGTGTTTCCTTCTTCCTACAGTCAACCTCAACAAAAATAACAACAAAGGACCCAGCTTTGTTGTTATTTTTGTTGAGGCAGTCAAGCTGAGTGCCACCACTGTTACAATGATACATGTGATGGTGACCCTCTTTTCGAGACTTTGCCTTTAGCTTAACATCGGGCGAGGTGAAGTGATATTGACGTGTACTTTATAAAAAAAGGGAGAATATCGGCATTTGCCCTTAGCCTTTTCGGTTGGTATGTACACGGTATTATAAATGTATGGTCTATCTTTCTTATGAATGTGGGAGGAGCTCGACCTGGCATTCAATGTGTTGTCCTATTTCTTGATTGTCATCATCATATCAGCCACACATAGTCCACTTCTGAACATAGGCCTCTCAAATAGACTTCCAGAATGACCGATCTAATGCAGCCCGCATCCAGCGCTTCCCGGCTACCTTGATGAGGTCGTCCTTCTACCTGGCCGTTGGGCGTCCTACGCTGCGCTTGCCCGTACTATTTAGTTTTTAGTAATGGTGTTACTATTACCAGCGACGCGCATAGTGGTACCATAGGCTACGGTAACCACTTCTTATTGATGTACTTCTTTGCCACCAAAGTGGTGTAAAAATGCTCCTTATGAATTATAATGGGTGATACATGTAGTCCTTCATGCATCAATAATTAATTTGTTTATCAACACATTATAATACATTGAAATGATTAATTAATCACGCTCAAACGGCTTAATATATTTGGCTGAAATTTAAAACAGAGATAAAATATAGTAGGGAATTACACATAGGACACATCCCTAGAATATGAGTTGTAGAATTTACAAGAAAATCACATCACAGGTGTATAATAATCTCTCTGATATTCTCTGATATTATGAGGACTTCTAATCTGTACCACACTAAGTGATGCCTGTAATATAATTCCGATACGAACTGAATGTCAACATTGCACTTATCTTTACAAGGCTTTCTTTAATCCGAGTTAACAAGCCTTCTTTACAAGAGTCTCATTAGGCTAACACAGCCTACATACCTTTTTTTTTTTTTTTTTTTTTTTTTTTCGTGCGGAAATCCCCACGGATACCCCCCCTGCCGGAGCCGGAAGGGGAGGTTATGTCGGACTCGAACCGACTAAAACCGCACGCCGACTGTGGGTCTTGGTGCTAGGCCGGAGGTGAGGTTGTCAAAGACATATCCCTCGCACCCCGGCTGACCCAGGGCCATTCCTTACGGTCTGGCCCTCCTCAGGAGGGGGGACAACGGTGTCCCCAACTCGCCCCCGGAATGGGGAGGCGCGCTATTCAGCGCGCCGCCGCCGTGGCCTGCTTCTGCTGGGGTGACAGGCGGCTCCACCCGTCACCCCCAGGCCCGCGCTCATGGGGGACGGAGGTCAGTCAGTGCCCTCCGACGCCCGAGTTGCCTGCGCGCGCGGGCGGCGCGATCCGCGAGTCTTTCTCGCTCGCGCCGCCTCTCCCGCTCCGCCGTCTCCTTCACGACCATTACCTGCTCGCTGAAGGAGACGCCGGACACAGCCTACATACCTAAGATATATGACGTAATTATAATTTATGTTTATATTACTAGCTTAGAAAGATAGATAGTTAGGTACTGATAGGGACATGTAATAACCTCCAATTTCACGAATCAATAAATGTATATTAATTTATTTAAAACTAGCTTTAGCCCACGGCTTCACCCACGTGGATGTTGGTTATCGCGAACAAACATAGCCTATGTGTTAATCCAGAGTGTCTGCTAACTTCATGCCAAATTTTATGAAAATAGCTCCAGCCGTTTAGACGTGAAACAAACATTTATTCATCCATCCATACTTACAAACTTTCGTGTTTATAATAGAAAGAAGAAAGAAAGAAAGAAAGACAAATGTTTTTTTATTTAGACAAGCTGCAGCACACAAAAAACCTATCATGCCTAAGTCTAAGTTACAATTTTTTTTTTTACACACTCCATCTGTAGGTGCTTAAAACTTTTATTAGTAGGAGTATTAAAATATTAGTAGGACTAGCTCATGCCTGCGGCTCCAACAGCAAGAAAACTTGATCCCGTTACCATGGGAACTTATTGCTGGATTATAAGTTATATGTTATTTCAATCTTTAATCTATTCCTATACCAAAATTCTGCCAGATCTGTTCAGCCGTTAGAGTGTAAATGAATAGCAAATATCTGCACAAACTTTCACATTTATAATACTAGCTTTTGCCCGCGGCTCCGCCCGCGTGGATGTCGGTTATCGCGACCAAACCTATGTCCTTTCTCAAGGTCTAACCTATCCCTATACCAAATTTCATCAAAATCGGTTCAGTGGTTAAGGCGTGAAAGTGTAACATACAGACAGACAGACAGAGTTACTTGCGCATTTATAATATTAGTATGGATTTAGGTGGGTTTGACCAAACGCGAGTAAAGTTTATTCCTAGAATAAATAGACAATATCTGGGTGATATTACCATCTGATAATTACATATAACATAAACTCACGCCTATATTGCCCGAAGGGATAGGCAGAGGTGCTGGCACCCACTTTCCGCCAGTTTATGTTTAGGTCCTAATGTAATAGGTGGCGAGCCTATTGCCATTAACCAGGGCACTTATAAACCTGCAATAAATACACAGATAATTTCGAAAAGCATCGAAAAGTCATTGGTGTGTGCCATGGTAAACCTGGGATCGAACCCGAGACCTCGTCTCAGCAGTCCATTACCCATACCACTAGGCTGAACTCCCATGATAATTATTCTAGGAATAAAGTCGTTTGGTCGAATGTACCATTAGTAGGATAACATATTTTGGCAAAGATTTTTTTTATTATTTATTGTTATAATTAAAATTAAACACTAAATTGTATAACACTCACCCATTAAGGTTGTATCCCACTGTGACCACTGACTGAACCACAAGTCACAAAAGTTATATTTTAAATAAACAAAATGGGTTATTCACTCACTACAACAAAATTAAAAATTAACATGCAATGAGACGTCTATAACCTTTGATTACAGTAATCAAATGGTAATCGTTACTACATTCTTATCTTAAAAAAATACTAAGCTATATTTAATATGATTAGCTGATATCGTCACGATGATTTATCGGAATTAGACTTTGTATGTAGTTATTTACACAGTGTTTGCTTATTCTTGTACTGTACACTTGTACATTCTTGTAGGTAAATTCTATTACTAATTCTAATTCCTAAAATAAACAGGCAATATGTGGCTGATATTGGCTGTTTATAATAGTCTTTACCCGCGTTTGGTCGATTGTATCATAAATTTAATAGTTACATTTAATTTAACGATAACTTTCATCCATACTAATATTATAAGTGCGAAAGTAACTCTGTCTGTCTCTCTGTATGTTACGCTTTCACGCCTAAACCACTGAACCGATTTTGATGAAATTTGGTACAATGGCAGATTAGACCTTGAAAAAGGACATAGGCTATGTTTGGTCGCGATAACCGACATCCACGCGGGCGGAGCCGCGGGCAAAAGCTAGTCCTACTAATATTTTTGATGTAAAAAGTTGGTGAAGTCCAATGAATGTTGGTTACTTTTTGAATAAAAACAAAATCATTAACTACAATTGACTGCCATTAAGATGTTGCCATAGAAGGAAAGATTTCAATGTAATAATTATGTTCATCATTAGGTCCAAAGTTCTGGTAAGCATTAAATATTTAGAGACCGATAAACAGTATAATTTATATCCACTTGTGAACAATATTCTAGACAAATTAGAATGCTGTTTGGCTTGTAATTGTACTTAATGGTATGCCTAGATGGTTTGGGTCCAGAAAGAATGAGTACGGAGCGAACGATTCGCCAAGTTTGTAAAGTACAGGGGCTGGATTCACCGAGGAGGGCTAGACCGCAAGGGATGGCCCTGGGTCAGCCGGGGTGCGAGGGATATGTCGATGACAACCTGACCTCCGGCCTAGCACCAAGACCCACAGTCGGCGTTTGGTTTTAGTCAGTTCGAGTCCGACATAACCTCCCCTTCCGGCTCCGGCAGGGGGTATCCGTGGGGATTTCCGCACGGAATAAAAAAGGGGCTGGATACAATTGATGAATTAATCAAAAACAGGACAGGTCAGAAGCACTCAAAACCAGTGGGATTCAATGACAGAAAAGGAATTTGGGTATAATTTAGGCATTTCGGCCAATTTATTTACTACAATAAAAAATCTTCAAAATTCAGTATCGATTTAACTTCAACCTCTCAAATGTCGAAAGTGGTATTTTCGTGACAAAAATTTTAGATTTTTCTATTAATCGTGGAATCGTGATTGATTTGATTATTGAAATTATCAATCATTGACTTATGACGTCATATCTAAAATTTCAGAAAATAATCACCAGTATCTGATTAATACTGATAAACGCCAGTGTATTTAATTCTGATAACAATAACTAAAATAATAAGAATGTCTATATTTAACAAGAAGATAGCAAGTTTTTTATTTATTGTTATAAGATAGGAAACTAACATTCCCTCACTTTAAAAGATGCTATGCTGCATATCGGGAGAGTCATGTCTCCAATAGTGCACTATACAGGTTATTTTTTCGGATAAAAAGAATTTGGGCACAGTTTGGATACCAAAATCATCTGGAAGAATTAATTTGGTAAAATATTTTTTTTAAAACCTCCATACGTTTTAACTTTCACCTGAACATTATTCCCATACATTATTTAAAAAAAAAGTTTTTTTCTTCCGCCCAATTAATATTCCCAGATAATTTTGCTATCGAAACAAATTAGTTTAATCCAAATCGACTATAAAATCACACAGTATAACCACTGCAAGTAAAGAAGCAGATTATTTTTTAAGTGAAAGGGTTAAGGGAACAAAAAGTACCATTATTTATCAATTCTCAGTTCTATTTGCACCATCAAGAAGAATTGCTATAAAAATATTTATTCTTAAGTTTTCAAACATATAATAGATTAAAGTCGTCGTCTTATGATTTTATGTCTTTGTCTGTTTATGTACTAGTGTCTTTTGAAATTTATAATGGTTTAATAATAATTTATGTCGTGTATACTTAAAGTGATTGTTCATAATATAATGTTACTACACTATGACTATTTTCTCTTGTTTCCTAAATTTACTAAGCGTTTCAGTGACTCATTCCTATGCCGCACCACTAAGACCTGGAACTCCCTGCCAGCTCACGTGATTCCTTCTTCCTACAGTCCCGGGTCCATTAAGCGGGGCGTGAAAAGGCATCTAATGAGGCCGTCAAGCTGAGTGCAACCAATGTTAACATGGTACATGTTTGCGATGGTGACCCTCCCTCCGAGACTTTGCCTGTAGCTTAACATCAGGCGAGGTAAAGTCAAATTGAAGTGTCCTGGATAAAAAAAAAGTTACGGCCTAGACTCAGATATAAGCTTTTAGACCAAAAATAGGTTGTATAATTGGTAAAAAGCCTATATATGAGTTTTACTCTAAGTGAAACTTGATATCGAGTTTAAATATATTACAGAATAGGACTTCTTCTTCATCCTAGCCTTAATCCCAGTCTTTTCCCAAACCTTTTCAACTTAGAGTCTGGATTCCACTTTACCAGTCTAACTGTGGATTTGGCTAAACTTTAATATTTTTTCTAAGACGACTGACATTTGACTCACTACCCAAAGGCGATATCGAAGCATTGCAGTTAGACCAGTTGTTAGAATTTTAGGGCTCCAACTAACTGTAACGACTGCCATAGATGATCGTATGGCAACCGGGACCGACAGCTTAGCGTGTTCTCCGAGGCACGACCAGACCAATGGAAATACCCATATTCATGCATACAAATTTTTGCAATGAGCGGGACACCCGCGCCTCATGCGTAGCAGCCGCGTTCACTACCGCTACGCCACAAAATCTGTTGATATCACAGAATAGGACTATTATACCTTATATGTATATAGTAACCTGCCTTTTTTTTTCTTGCGAAAATCCCCTCGGGTATCTCCGGAATATCCCCTGCCGGAGCCGGAAGGGGAGGTTATGGCGGACTCGAACCGACTAAAACCACACGCCGACTGTGGGTCGTGGTGCTAGTTCGGAGGGGAGGTTGTCTTCGACATATCTCTCGCACTCCGACTGGGCACTATTATGGATACCTTATGGTGACCTGCCTGTAATTTCTAATGTCAGTTACTTATTGATTGATATTCACGAGGTTTGTTCAGTGCAGTAGAATTTAGACTATAACTTTTCTTGCGAAGTTGTACAACTTAACACGACGCCACTGTTATCAATAGATAATTTTAATACTCCAGATAACTAATATTATCTTTTACACAAATAACTATAATGATTTGTGACTCCCACTCCGACTCGTATCTGGGGCAAAGGTTGGCCATCGCTATTCAGCGGGGCAATGTCGCTCGTGTGATGTGCATCTTTGCACCGAGTGCGGTGTGGGATGGGTTAATGGAATAGAGATATAATTAGTATGGGTATTTTTCAGAATTTGAGGCAATAGGCTCACCTCCATATTACGTGGGACCGAATAAAATGAGTGGTTAAATGTGAGTGTTAAGTCACCTCTGCCTAACCTACCGGAGATAAAGGTGTGATTGTAGTATGTACCTATGTATGTACGTATTTTGATACGTAATTAGTAACGATTATAATCCATACTAATATTATAAATACGAAAGTAACTCTGTCTGTCTGTCTGTATGTTACGCTTTCACGCCTAAACCACTGCACCGATTTTGATGAAATTTGGTATAGGGGTAGATTAGACCATGAGAAAGGACATAGGCTATGTTTGGTCGCGATAACCGACATTCACGCGGGCGGAACCGCGGGCAAAAGCTAGTTTTTTTAAATATATTTTGTAACACATATAATGTTCCTTTAATAACAGTTTGGATAACGGCTTGGGATCTCAAGAACAATGATTATTATGTTTAGTGTTTTCATTTTCAATTATATTCCGATTTGTGTTCTACTGGTTGTATAATAGCTTGGGGTTTATATACCCAATACTAAGTTAAGCATATTTAAAAAAAACATTTGGACTTGCGATCGAAGGTCGTAGGTTCAGACCTCGTTCGTTATAATGAACATTCAATGTTAGTATAAATAATTCTACACTATTGTTTTAGAGTCATTTGTAATGATAGTGTATGATAATGTGTAATTAATAAAAAAAACCTCGAGCAGCTGCCTAACAATAATACTGATAATAGATAAAAATCATATTATGAGCTTATTATTCCCCATAAATTTTAATCGAAAAATGTCAATATCCAAGATAAGACTAAGTACCTACTAATAGCATTCATTCAAATATTTGGGCAGAGTCATGAAAATTCAAAGTTTAAAAATGGTTGAAAAATCATTAATTGTTTCCAACAGTTCGTAAGAATGTTGGTAGATGGCTCCACTGTCGCCCATAAAGACGGATATAAAGAGAAGGAAAATTTGAAATTATTCAGGTGTGGCTCAATAGCTCAGTTGGAAGAGCATTCCCCCTGTAAGGGAAAGATCGTGAGTTCAAGTCTCGCTTGAGCGTTTCATTTTTCCCGATGTATTTCGAATTATAAATAATTATGCTTACAAACACGTTAAATGTTATTTAAATGTAGATTGATGTCATTTTTTAAAGTTCAAGTCTTAAAAAAAAACAAAATCTTACAATACTTTCAATTAACTCAATATTTGAAATAAATCTTACCAAAAATATAATTCCATTGAGACAATAACAAATAATTCACTTAAAAAATTCAATCGTCATTAAGTCATGACTACTTATTTTTTTAAAAATGAATTTGAATCAAAAATTGTTCTATAAACAAATGTAACAACTTGACTCGTACTTTGAAGTGGACGCGCACGCGCACGTACTTATCCGACCTTGTTCCGTAACCAACTAAAAGTTACAATGAACGGGCTGTGTAATGGAGCATTTAGTGTACACCTCGGGAAATATATCTTGGACCCATTTTTTTATTTCATTTTTATAAAGAGCTAGCTTTTGCCCGCGGCTCCACCCACGTGGATGTCGGTTATCGCAACCAAACATAGCCTATGTTTTAATCCAGTTTTCAGCTAACTCCATATCAAATTTTACTAAAATCGCTCCAGCTGTTTAGACGTCAAAAAGTAACAAATACACACTCCCAATACAAACTTTCGCCAATGTGATTAGCAACCGAAATTACCAATATTCCCACTAACCCCTCCAACTAAGCTATATTGCTTGTGCTAGGAGTGGGTTCACGTCGGTAGTGTAATAGACAGGATTCGAACTTGAGACCTCTCGATGGTAATGCTGACTCCTTAACCATTAAACTACCTACGCTTAATGTGCCTAAAATGTGCTCTATACGAGCAGTAATGTTTCGTGGGTGTGTTTTGAGGATAGCACGGGGTCCTACTGCGGTGGTCGAGCTCAAATTCACCAAGTATAGATTATTAAAAAACAATCCGCGCGCACAGTGATTTTGTTGGCCCGACGCACATGACTACACTGGCACTGGTTTTCAGGAGCCACGAGCGAGTGGCAGGTTTAAAAACCTATAGAACAGTACCGAACTCTGCATTTGCTCTTACGTGTGGACGCAGGCACGTTTAAGATGGTATAGTGTCAATGTGACAATAATTGGCGGAGTGTCATGAACGAGTGCGAGTGCGGTCATGTTTGGCAGGGCTTTTTGTGGCTGCTGTGGTGGCTGCGACTGTGGTGCATCTCTACAATCGATGGACCACCTCTTGTCGTGCCCACTGTGCCCCTACACCTGCACGATTGCCGACCTAAATGAAGCTACGGAAGATGCGGTCAAAGTCGCCGAGTTTTGGGCTGGGCGTATCTAAGTATTTAAATTGTTGCCACTGACACGAAGAAGAAGAAGGGCTTTTTGTTTCGCGACCTAGGTCCAAGACATATGTCCCGAGGTATACGACAGTGTTTAGCTAAATTGACGTTGTGTTATGACAAAATATCTATTGTTTCCAACTTACATGTACATTTTAAAGAACATTATTTACTGAATTTACTATAATTCCGCCTAACCCCTCCAGCTAGACTAATTTTTTTGTATGAAGAGTTGGTTCACGTTGTTAGTCGAATACATATGGAAAAATTAAACTTCTCGGGTGGAATTTAAGCCCGCGATCTTTCCCTTACAGAGGGAATGCCTTGACCAATTCGGCTACTGAGACACGCCAGATTTGATTCAAATTTCCCTTCTATTTTCATCCGTCTTTAATTTAGTTAGCATACATAATGCTGTAAAATTCATTCGAGTCACGTTGTTAGTGTTATAGTCAGATACGAACCCGGGACATCTTGGTCTAAGAGTAACTCCTCAAATATAGGATCAATAACATAATGATTTTTTTATAATATACGTAAATGGCATCAAATAAACTCGGAGTTCTTAACAGGGCGAAGCAGTACTGCGCTGCGGGGCAGCGACTCTTTCTTTGTAAGGCACAGGTTCGGCCCCACATGGAGTACTGCTGTCACCTTTTTGCCGGAGCGCCCGCACGCCAACTTAACCCTTTTGACTCGGTGCAAAGACGAGCGTTGAGGCTCGTCGACAGTCCTATACTCGCAGGTGATGTGGAACCTCTCAGCATCAGGAGGGACTTTGCCTTGCTGTGTGTTTTCCACCGCCTATACAATGGTTTGTGCTAAGATGAATTATTTGACATACTGCCTACAACAACATTCTATCATCGCACCACTCACCATACCCAGGGAATTCATCCCTACACGTTGCATCCGAAAACGGTGCGCACCGTGTGGTATGAAAGGAACTTCATCCCACGCACGCTCAAGCTGTGGAATAAACTCCCTGCCGTGGTTTTCCCAAGCGACTACAATATGGGGTTCTTCTAGAAGAGCATTAGAAGGTTTCTTCAGGGTAGGCAGCACGAGTGTAACGCCCCTGGTATTGCATACGTCCATTTGAATCCAAGTCCAATTATGATCATTTTGAGTACTTAGGTCATCAAGATCGATCTCATGCTGACATGTACGTTATCAGTAAAGCGATCTCTTCTAATCAATCGTTAGTCCACATAGTAACAGTGGTAGTTGACGAATAAGGTGAAATTAATGGAACGAGTTACAACATATCGCTGTTTTGCGTGAATAACTACTCAATCTAAACATTTTGTGGTGGTACACGCAGCTACAGATATTACTACAGCTGCCAGATATTTCACTAAAGGTTTCTTATGCTCCAAACCCAGCTAATTGGCTGTAGGCTAATTGGACCACCAATCAGCCTATCGTACCCCCTGTTGAACATGGCTCTCTCTCAATGCTTAGCTTTGCTTTTGCGCATCCAGTCCATCCCAGTGACCACCAATTAGCCTATCGTATCCACTGTTGAACATGTTGTATCTCTCAATGCTATGCTTTGCCTTTCGCATCCAGTCCATCCCAACAACCTTTTTCAGTTCGTCAGTTTATCTGGCTAGGGGGAACCGTTTATTATGTCTCACTAGGTTCCTTCATCTTACAACCCCAGATTCTTTATGCAAGAGCAAACCATTTTGTCAAAGCCACTGACGAGTTAGGGTTCACCATTTTAGAAAGTTAAGTATCGGGAATAATTGTTATCTCTGGACCTTACTTCTTACCACACATACTTATTTAGTTATTTATTTATAACTTTTACACTATCATTACAGGTACATATCAAACCTAATACAATAGTGACGCTAGTGTTAATGTAAATTATATAAATCGAAGACACACAGTTTCTAAACTATTTATATCAAACCCATCCAATTTTCATTTTTTAATTGTTTTTTTTTAAACATTGAATCTCATTTATTAAAATATATACGTAGCAATCGAACAAGCAATTATATTACGGCTATCCATAGGGCGCCTCTATATAACCCATCCCTGTTGAGCGCCTACACTACACAATCGTAATCGTGAATGTGCTTATAGCAAACAATAAACATTATCACTTTTGTGAGTTCCCTCAAACTATCCGAGAATGTCTATTCTATTATGTACGTTCAGAACCCGTATTGTACGTGTTAGCTTCTGAATGTAGGAACCCTATATATTTAACCTAAATAACTTTTGTTGACTATAATCTCTGTAAATATAGAAAATTCTTTCCTCAAACATCTATAAAAGTATTAAACACGTCCGACTGTTCATTCTACGCTATGTGTACAATAATTTAACTCGAAGCACCATCTCCTGACTGGTTCGCCGCTTATTTTGCATTTTAGCATATTCTATGTGCACCAGGCGACCTGAATACGTAAAAGATTCAAGGACTTATGTGGACTATTACTGGGGATCGCTTCTGAGAACTAGGTATTTTGAAGTTCTTATATTTGTTTCTCATTTAAATTGTAATTAACGTAAATTATGAACTGATTCAAAAAAAATAAAAGTTTAAAACTACAACCAGACTACCGAAAAATCACACTCTAAAATGTAACAAACAAGAAAATATCAAGGATAGCCGTGGTCGTATGCCACTTTACCCTAGGATATATATATATATAATAAGTAATTGAGGAGCTATGAGGGAACAAATGAGCATATATACATACATACATACATACATACATACATACATACATACATACATACATACATACATACATACATACATACATAGCCTGTCAAAATCATAACCCTCCTTTTGGCTTCGCCGTAGTCGGGTAAAAAAGTATTTTTAATTACTTGATCTATCTCTGGTAAATAGATTCATAGTTATTCGTTACTAGCTAACCCGGTGAACTTCGTACCACCATTTTTGTCATCCCGTACCCCCTACACCCTCTACTATATTAAGCATGTATTATACAAATAAACCTTCCTCTTGAATTTACTCTGTCTATTAAAAGAAACCACATCAAAATTTGTAGCGTAGTTTTAAAGATATGAGCATACATAGGGACGGAAAGCGACTTTGCTTTATAATATGTAGTGATGAATGTTATCAGCGACTGATATAGTCTTCACAATGTTTCAAGAGATTTAGATACCTAACTTCTAATTACTGAGTTTTCAACTGCAATCTAGTGATATCGAACATCTAGGTCAACAAGAATGAATATTGATAATAATTAATTGTAACATTTTAACAGTTTAGACTGATATAGATGGGACAGTAAAATATAATAATTTACAATGTTGAACTCAGTCTGTCTTTCAGCAGATCAGAAAGGTGGTTTCACCGTGAACTTCGGGAGCAATGCCCCTTTCTTATATGCCTTGAAGGACCACGGGAAAGAATAAGCCGCCTTGTGATGTAAACAAAAAAAAAACAACGAAAAGAAAACGATAGAGAACATGCACGGACCCACTCGCTCCGAGTGAAACGAGAGAGAAGCAGCACTGACCCTTCTCGCACCGAGTGAAACGAGACAGAAGCAGCACTGACCCTTCTCGCACCGAGTGAAACGAGAGAGAAGCAGCACTGACCCTTCTCGCACCGAGTGAAACGAGACAGAAGCAGCACTGACCCTTCCCGCACCGAGTGAAACGAGAGAGAACAAGCACCGACCCTTCCCGCAGTAGACGCACCGAGCGCCAGAGAGCGCTATGCTATATTATGATCATTCATCATCTCCCTAGCAGAAGCAGGTTCGAAATATTGATGCGTATTCTACACGCACGGTGCTAAGTTTCGACAGAATATGTCGCACCGCAAAAAAGTTCATTCAGGATCAGCAGCTCGAATGTGATACCTATGATTTAGCATTATGTCTATAAACCACGTTAACCGCTTACCACAATAAAATTGTGGCTTGCCCTCAATGATAATGGCCTAAAATAATACACAAATTAACAAAATTAATCACTCCACTTGATAGTAAAGTGATTAATCGAAGATTAATCGTTCAACTAATGACTTTTTTTTGCTTTGCGTACCGATTTTAGTAGTTGTTTCGATTTTATCACCCTATTTTATGTTAAACTAGCTTTTGCCCGTGGCTCCGCTCCTTTCTCAAGGTCTAGTCTATCCTTATACCAAATTTCATCAAAATCGGTTCAGTGGTTTCGGCGGTAGCTTAGCGGTATGGGTAATGGACTGCTGAGACGAGGTCTCGGGTTCGATCCCAGGTTTACCATGGCACACACCAATGACTTTTCGATACTTTTCGAAGTTATGTGTGTATTTATCGCAGGTTTATAAGTGCCCGGTTAATGGCAATAGGCTCGCCACCTATTACATTGGGACCTAAACATAAACTGGCGAAATGTGGGTGCTAGCACCTCTGCCTACCCCTTATGGGAATACAGGCGTGAGTTTATGTTATATGTTATGTTATGTTATGGTTTCGGCGTGAAAGCATAACATACAGACAGACAGACAGACAGACAGACAGACAGACAGAGTTACTTTCGCATTTATAATATTAGTATGGATTATCAGTTAAAAAAATACCAGTAGGTACGTCTCTTATAGGCTGCATGATCTTTTAAAATACGCGGCATGGTTCTAGGGGCTGTCTTCATCTCCCGCGATAAAATCTTTTGCTTTCGGACAGGATTTATTCGAATTCTTTCTCTTAGAGAGACAGAGTTGAATTTAGGCCGGGGTGACCTGTTACGTGGGACCGAATACAATTATCGGTGAAATGTGGGTATTCATTCACCTCTATCTAACCCTCCGGGGATAAAGGCGTGATTGTATGCGTGTATGTATTTTTTATAATTACATTATTTACCTCTGCCTAACCCACTGGGGATAAAGGCGTGAATATACCTATTTATGTATAAATATATTTTTTACCAAAATGAACAGTGTATTATACACAGCTGGCATACAAAGTTGCCATTCAGCCTTCAGTAATGCAATAACTTTATTATTTCTGTAGCTGTGTATTGCAACACCCTAATTACTCATAAAATTTATAATCATCAACATCAACACCAATTGAAAATAGTGGCCATGAGATTTTATTACTAGATTCCTTTCTGAAATCCTTAGGCCGACATCACACTAGCGGGTAACCGTATTAGGGCAGCCACAAGCCACAAGATACTACCTACCCTACTTTAAGTATGAAAACTGATAAAAAAAAACTAAATCCAAATCGGTTCATCCGTTTGGATGCTACGATGCCACAGACAGACACACACACACACACACACACACACACACACACACAGACACGTCAAACTTATAACACCCCGTCGTTTTTGCGTCGGGGGTTAAAAATTAAATTTAAAATTTAAAAAACCCCCGTCACAAAAAACACCTCCAAAAAGTGGAAAATAAATGGAGTTTGCCTTTTAATTTTAACTGTTGCCATGTCGGGGGACCCTAACTGGTTAAGCACTCCGTTATATTATCGGAACAGTTCACACACACACAGACACGTCAAACTTATAATTACACCCCGTCGTTTTTGCGTCGGGGGTTAAAAACTGTATGCAATGAATGTAAGAGTAAGAACGGTACCTACATGCGATTTTAGAAGCTTCGACTCTCGAAGTATTGTGATTTTTCAAGTGTCATTGAGCACTAGACGCCGCCGTGACCACATACCTACGCTTATTTTTGATTAAAATATTTAAAGCGTATCTATTTATGTAAGTACTTTATGAGCACTTATGTGAGAAATAATTAAGATGTTAATAATTACAGCAAATAAATAGTTAATTTACACATTATTTACGTAATCACATTCTTATTATTTTAGTTTATGTACTTTTTGGACAAATGTTCTCAACTTCATTTTCTGCAAAGTTAACTGAACTGTTGATGATATTATGCATATTATCTTAATAGGGTATTTGACTAAGTCAATATTGCTTAATATGATAGCTTGTTCTGAAAAAATATGCCTTGCCAAATAAAATATTGCATATCTAAACTGAAACTATGACTTTTCATTATGTAATTGAAATTCCCAAAAAAAGTCAAAATATAAACAATCAAATTCAATTCAAATATATAACTTTTTAGATTCGTCATTCAATTTTAAATAACTTTGATTATGAACTAAATACGTGTAAACGCAACGTAGACCGAGATAAATGCGATATTCAGAAGCGTGACGTCACAGTTTAGAACGATTTTGTATGGAACGTTTTCGGGCGCGACAAATACAATTTTTCAAAATCAAATATCTTGAAAATTGTTTGTCGTACGAAAATTTTACTTTTACAGTTCATTATATTATAAGCAAGTGGTCATTTTTCGAAAGTATAAAAAATAGTCAAATAGCCTATTATGTAATTTAGGCAAGGAGCATAATGCGTAACGAATTAAAGTAAAATGCAATGGTTTCGTATTTCGCTAAATAAACATAAGTATGTATCTATATGATATTACATTTTATACAAATTACAATTGTATTCCACAACTAAACATTGTTTAATTAAAGTGTGCAATTTCAAAAAGTAATAGGTGTTGTCAAATAACAGTTGGATTTGAAATATATTCCACAATATTCCACAACATTCTACACAACGCTATCTAGACCCATGGTAAGTTTTTATAGCTTGTGTTATGAAATCTAGGATGCGGATAAATATACTTATATACTTTTTTTTTGTAAATACATACATATTATATATAGAAACACCCAGACCAATGCAAATAGCCATATTCATGCATACAAATATTTGCACTGAGCGGGAATCGAACCCGCGCCTCCTGCGTGGCAGTCGCGTGAACTACCGCCATGCCACAGAGGCTGTCAATGCATGCAATGTTTTTTTTTTGTTGAATTAATAATTCTATTCACCATATTATCTGTATTGATTATAAATGATTAATTGAATTTCGAATATTATTTACACAATATTAAAATGAATTGAGAATTGGCACATGGATTCGTTTTGGTGACAGTTTGCCTCTTAATATCAAAGAGAAGATAAATAAGCATTATAAGATTAATGAACTTATTTGTATTTGTTTATATTTTATAGTAATTTGTTTGTATAGTAATTATTAGTATTGAAATGACTAAACACAGAAAAACTGTGCGTAGTAGTGCCGTAGTGCGTCAAGCGGAGTGCGAAAAAAGCATAAATGTTAAGGCTGTCATGGTACCGGACCACCATAGTAGGATGATAAGACAGAGAAATACTAACAATTTGGAATGGTCGTCCGTAATATCTGGACTTCACGTTTTTACCAGCCTCCACTCACACACTGGACTCCACACTCCACTGGCTGGTAAAAAGTTGCAATCAATTGACGGAATGATTATTAATCTATACATATAATAAATTTGTAACCAATCGATGTCTCTACATGGAAAGAATACGAGAAAAACTTTTACAGGGGGACTTTATAAACGAAGCCAAAACAACGTTTGTTGAAATTTTTGTCAGTTTATACATAAATATTTAGGTAACGGGCATAGAACCGGAATGATTTTACCACCTGCTTATTAACAGACGAGTCCTTTTTGAGGTACAGAGTTTCGCCAATAGCTTCTATAAAAACCAAGACTGGCAAAATCATGAGCAGACAGAGTAGGTAAACTGTTTATATTTGAATAAAACTGACTGCTCGGGTATTCTTATTCTTTGTGAAATTGAAATATTACAAACATCTCTGCCTACCCCCTCTAGTATATACAGTCTCGCTTACATATCACGATCAAGCCGAATAAATTAGCATATGTATAATGTTGGCGTGTTTAGTTTAAGCTTAACTTTGTCAGAGAATAACTTACTAAGTCTTGTATGTTACGCGAGAAACTATAATACTCAGCTGTTACAACCGATTAGAATTTGAATTACTTATGAGGTTGTTACAGATTCATTTTCATGTATGTACAGTGTACAGTCAACGAGAAAATAATAAATGTGTGGAGCTGTGCGATGAACACCCAACCGTGGTTTTCCCAAGCGACCACAATATGGGGTTCTTCAAGAGGGGCATTAGAAGGTTTATTCAGGGTAGGCAGCACGAGTGTGACGCCCCTGGTGTTGCATACGTCCATAGGCCGCGGTAACCACTTTCCATCAGGTGGGCCGGCAGACAAGCCACCTAAGTGGTATAAAAAATGGCAACGATCTTTATATTGAACATAAAAATGAGTGCGGAGATTTTACGTGAAGTGAGAAATATTTTAATTAACCTAATTTTTTTAATTCTATTTATTGTATCACTAATTAATTCTACTAAAGTAAAACCAGAATTCACAGCACAGAGCTTCTGGAAAAAATGGCACTAAATTTTAGACTTTAAAGCAATGTTCTTAAAGTTCAAAATTAAATAACCTTTTGCAGAGTGAATGAAAAAGTGTAATGAAAATGAACCGTTTCATTTTGGATTTTAGTTGTATAGAAATAAAGTGTAAAATTTAACGTCATTTTTGCAGTGGCTGTTACCTGGAAATTGACAGCCTGACCAAACTATCAGGTATGCATGCGATCATGATAATATTCTAACACTGTTACTTTATTTGAATGAATTTTTTATAGCATTTATTATGCTAACTGTTAAGTTTGAAAAACATTGGAAAAAATGAAATGCTCAAGTGAGACTCGAACTCACGATACGTATATAAAGGAAACGGATATAAAGAGAAGGAAATTTTGGAATGATTCAAGTGGTGCTCAATAGCTCAGTTGGCAGAGCAGTCGCCCTGTAAGCGAAAGGTCGTGAGTTCGAGTCTCACTTGAGCATTTCATTTTTTCCAATGTTTTTCAAACTGTTACTTTAGTTACAATCCATACTTTCATACTAATATTATAAATGTGAAAGTAACTCTATCTGTCTGTCTGTCTGTTACGCTTTCACGCCTAAGCTATTCAACCGATTTTTATGATTTGGTAGGTATTGGGGTAGATAAAAAACTTGAGAAAGGACATATTATACTGTTTATGTATGTATATGTTAGTCATCTACATCTAAAATCGGTCGAAATGTCAACACGTCAAATCTTCCACATTAATATGCGCCTACCTCATACTAGCTTTGCACCACTCTATGGTAGACTGGCAGAGAATACCTACGGCATGAAGTTCGCCCATGTACAACGTGCATAAAGTGTAAATAAATAAAATAAATAGGCTATGTTTGGTCGCGATAACCGATATCCACAAGCTAGTATATTATATTACCAATGGTAATACTTTGTTCGTTAAAAAATTCTTGATGTATGGCAGCAATCTTAGAATACAGTGTATATTTTACGATTCTTGCCTTTACGAACGAAAAATATTAAAAAGCTTAAATTATAATTGTTATTTTGCATTCTACCAGTGGGTAAGGGACTGATAAGTCTGAATTTATCACTTCACACGATTTACATTTAATTACATTCAAGCCCAATATCATATCGATGACTGGAAGACAAAATGGTTCAAGTGACATAAATATTTCAAAGAAAAATCGACCTAAACGATATTAAAATACTTTACTAGCCAGTGATTTACGTATCAATTGTTATCGTCGCTTAAACCCTTTTACTTTGTATTCATCGATATGCAGTCGTTTCCTTCCTCTTTGACCTTCGCTTACGTAGAAACGTATAATAGTGTTAATTACACTATAATTACAAGACAATGTCATGACTTTTGTTTAGCTGATGAGCTATTAAAAACATGATTGTTAACTCTATTCAGCTACAGTTCTTTTTGATTGTCGACTTATAAGTAAATAGCATATGGAACCGTTTCAATTTTCGGATAATTAAGATTTAGTATGACTATAAATTTATAGTCATACTATACTTATATTTTATTTTTCAGTTGCCAAAATTTTAGGCATTTTGGAAAGAAGTTCTTTTAATCATGAACTCGTTCCATTACAGAATAGGTAATTTTTGGAAATAATTATTATAATAATGGGTTATTTTAAGAAGAAGTAGGTGGCCATTTACAGAATAAAGCATTTAGCTACGTACTAAACAAAGAATAATAATGATACCAATTGCTTTTTAGTAAATGAAATTATTAGTTTTTTAGGTGACAAATGAATATTTGGAATTACCAACGGATGGTAGGATATTTGATCCTCATATATACTGATATTGCTAAATATAGATCCAAAAAAACATTTGGCGCAAATGGTTCTTAAGGGTTGGAATAGTATACAGAGTACTTTCACCCAGGAATAGATTTTCTCTGTGCAGTATGAAATATAAATGAAAGGATTTCTGATTGCTTGATAATCGCTTGAAACAGCGCCGAAATATCGGTTACTCAATAAAAAAAATTAGTAAATATCCCGGTGATATTAAGGGATTTCGGATTTCAATATTTCATGCTAATTAGTCCATAATATCAAAAAATAATTGGAACATACCTTTAAAAACATAAATTTTGAAATATTCCAATAAAGCAACATGCAGAAATGTCTTTATAAATTCACGAACAAGCAAGCCAATTAATAAAAAGACTCTTTGAAAATACACAATACTTTAACAATAACACTATTCGCATTGAACACAATATTGTAAGCACAGTATGCGGTTTTATTTGCAATTAATAATTTACATGCAGATTCTGTTGCATATAGAATTGAATTTTGAATTGAAATAATACTTTTCACTATAATTTTTGACTTTCTGGATATGGTAGATATTAAATCATAATATTTCGATGCACTTTTGCTATGTGATTTAAGTAAGTACGTCGTTCTGATAACACTATTTTGTAACAGTTTTTAGAAGCAGTACGATTAAAATAACTTTATCAGTGTAGCAGCGCTTCGATAGATAAATACGTACTGATACGAAGTGGCTACCGTGCACAAAACATTATGAAATCAATAAAACGGTTGTCTAGCAACTGTCATATTAACTGCACCTGTAATCACAATGAATTACTCAATTTATGATTTGAGATTGACATCGATAGTAAAACACTCGTCGGGATAACACCTAAACATAAATCATCACCTAACCCAAACTATCAATAACTTTTAATATTTATTCTAGCATCTATTTCTAGCATATGTCTAGCATATATTTAATCCGCAGATTTATCTTTTCATAGATACGTACAATCAATGTTATCAATTAATGCGTCAATGCTTACTTAATTGTTATGTTTACACTGGATCGGAAACTGCCCATGGGGTGATTTTTTATCATCAGCCAATAGCGCTTCTTACATCTATCTATAAGTATAGAAAATCGCATACTGATATTTAATTTACTTTCCAGGTTCTTCAAGTATCAAAGCCATCAGGGAGGAAGACAAACCACCAATTTAGAATATTAGCGGCTAATAATATTTTGGACTTCATCCTGAATTCAATTGACAGACTAAATAAGATAATACCAATTAGACTAGATAGAAATGGGCATGAGACTACATAAAAACACTTAAAAATATACAATATCTTATCTCAGATCACGACGAAGCACAATAAACTTGGCAAAAACGTGAACATTGCACAATATCTTGCCGCAACAGCCATTCGGACATAAGCGTTGCAATAAAAATTATATACGTAGCCATTTAGAGATGAAACTGTACTATCCTGGCTTAGCGCCAAACAATTATATTAGTAAGAGTCTAGGCTAAATGGAGCTCCTTCTCACCGACCATTACCTCCTAGGAGTGCACCTATTTAGACGCTTGTCTTGTTTTAAGCGGCAATTTTATTACAGCGCCATCTATTTCAATAACTGTGAATTATAAGTGTGGACGAGTATGTTTACAATGTGAGTGTAAGGTTTTTGTTTGGGTCTGTTTTGGGAAAATACTTTGGTGGTTTTTTTCATACAGTAGCATAGTAACATGGTTCATTGGTAAGTAGTTATTATAGTTTATGAATGCCATCTGCAGAAGGGAAGATCAAGGCAAGTGGTTTTAAATTGAAAAAATATTTTATCGGTGTATAACCGAACGATGGAAAGGATGTGGGCATCCAGATGAAACTAAAATTATTGAGAATGGAAGGACTTTGTTTCCCACATCCAAGGGAGTTACTATAGAAAAAGCCTTCAGTTAGTGAAATTGTGGAACTGCGTCGACTTAAAGTGGAAACTTTACATGCCATTATTCTGTCTATCATATAATCCACCGATTCTAATAGATTATTTCGTTTCGTTTTTTTTTATCTTTTGAGGAGCAGAACCCAAATAAATAAGTTATGTTATTGCCTTATTGAGCCACTATCGCCAACGATACACTCGATCTCACAAAACATGTTCTCATAATTCCCTCCAATAACATCATTAATCAGCAAATGTGTTCGCTTTCGACAAATGTCATATATTTATGACGTTATAACATTCGCATAACAGCGTTATAACTGGCTGGCAGTTGGTGATCGAAGTATATTTATAACGTAATTTATTATACGAATGCTATCTTTATGCTTGTAAGCGGCATCTTACTTATCGAATCCTGCCAAAATATTTATATCGAAAAGAGAAATAAAACGTCTTAATGTAACGATATCTCTGGGTTGTATAAATCAATCGTTAGTCTGCAAAAACTTATGTAATAACTATTGATATTTTTTATGTTTTTTTTTTCATATAAGAACAAGTCAATGTGACTTCACCTCGCTTTATAGTAAGATAAACATGTACCATGTTAACAATGGTGGCTGTCAGCGTAACCGCCCCATATGGATGCCTTTTCACGGCCCGCTTAATGGACCCGGGGCTATAGGAAGAAGGAAACACGTGAGCTGGCAGGGAGTTCCAGGTCTAAATGGCATAGGAATGATTCGCCGAACCGCTTTGTTCTCGATGGAATATTCTGCAGCCTATGCCGGTAACATTTAAGCACTGCACGTGTTGTTCTGTGAAGGAAAGGAGAAGGTGAAACTAATTGGAAGTGCTCATAAGAACATTCACCATGGTAGATACGGTAAAATACTACCAAGGAAGCTGCAGTACCTCTACGCATCCGCAAAGGCTCAAGGGTGTAGGGAACGTAAACATGACTTCATCTAAATTACAGGCAAGCTGAAGACAATGTCCACCAACAATGTTACAATGCTGAGCTTGATGGCCTCATTAGATGTTCTCTTTAATCAATTACAGGTGTAAGATAAGATGGAAATACCGTGCTCTCCAAGGCACGTTAAGACATCAATCCCGACTGCTATTCAAATTTCTTCTCCTTTAAATTTGGTTACCCCCTGAAGGTTATGCAGAGGCGTATATTGGTTTATGTGAGTTTCATTAACGCTACTGCCGTTTGATCTCCTAACCGCAAGAGAAAAGTATGTACTACAGTTTGGTCAAATGTTTAGTGTCTACTCAGGTGCACCAAATAGCAGATGTGGTCGATCAAACCAAAGGTATTTTAGACAGGCCCTGTAGGACCCTGTGCATTAATAGCACATGTTCGCGCGTACATGCAATAAGTTAAATCTGGATCTAGTATTCCCCCACTACTTTTTTATTTATAAGTATTCCAATTGCTTTCAATATTACCACTTTTAAGCCCAAGGTTCATTTATAGTTTTTAATTGGCATATCGGCTTTTCCGGTAGTAACTGCAGAGATAAGACGACCTCACAACCCTGAGCAATACCTGTGCCAGAGCCTAGTCAATTATTTTCTTGTTTCATCGCCCGAAAAGCGTTGGTAGAGGTCGTAGCAAGCGTTTTGACCATATGCATTAATAGCACATGTTGGTTTGTTTTTTTTCCCATGGAACACTTAAAATAAGTTTAGTTTTCACTGCTGATTTTCATAATGCCTCCCCGTGCTCTATCCGAAGCGATAAATACAACCCCACTGTAAGATTATATTGGCCCCAAGCCAATTTTAATTTCGCATAGAGTGTTGCACGTATATTCGGACGAGATATTGCCATGTTCACTTGTAAATATTCACGTTTCAGTTCAATTTTGCTCTTTATACCCGAGATTATACATACAAATTCAGGATGCGAAGGAATTGGACTCGGCGTTAGAGCAGAATGTGTTTTATATTCTGCCGGCTTATATAGGAGGCGAGTGAAAATTGTGAGTGCATTCAAAATGGCGGGTTTTAGTACTTTGTGGATGAAAAGAACTCTTCTAATTTCAATGCTGATGTGTGTTGAGAGTTGAAACGCTTCCAGGATTAACTGCCTATATTGCAATGAGGCAAGCAGAGAAAATAACTGCGAATTCTAAACAACATTAAGTACTTACTCTGTTTTTAGATTTATAAGTACCTAAAATTTTTTTTAACTTCGATGAGCTCTTTTGGTTAAGTATTAACTGAGCAGGTTACTTAGTAAGGTTATGTAATACTAAGATTTTGGGCCATCATTGAAATATATGTACATGGGGTCTCTATGTACATATATTTCAATGATGGCCCAAAATCTTCTCCCAAAATCAAAATCCGTGCCTCAAAGAGGGTGTTAAGCCATCGATACAGATTGCCATACGATGCCAGGCTATCTTTACGGCTAAGAAGAGCCCTAAAAATTGGGTTGAGTGGTTCAGAGACAGTAAAATAATTTCTTTCCATCTTAGTTTTATGAAATAAAGAAATGAATATGAACAGCATTTTCATAATGCATACAGGAAGCGATTGATCTGTGTAAATCGCGATAGAATTTGTTATCAATGGTTTCGTTCACAATATGTGCTTTAAACTTTGTCAGTATCATGAAGAATTAAAAATAGCACGTCGTAAAAACATTACAAAGTCATGCCGTCATACTTATTGTAGTAATAGATTTTTTTTTATTAAATAGCACAACGTTCAATGGAAGTGGGTCAAATTCATACAGCTCGTTGCAATGAATGGACTAACCTATGGCACTGAGACTTGTATAGTAGAAACAAATCAGTACAACCATTTTTTAGAGTCTTTTTAAAATTAAAGTTGGAAAAAATCATGAACCAGATCAGGACTTGAATGCGTGGCCAGTGACTACTACAATTACTCTGACCGACTAAGCTACATAAATTATGTCCTGTCCCTTAAAACTCGGTAGATAGTTCAAATGTCGGCCCAAGAGATATGCAAAATAGAATTTAAAATATTTAGGACTATTACAGGTATGGATCGAAATGTTTGTCTTTTTTTTCTTTTGGGTTTCCGTAACAAGCCAAAACAAAATCGCGCGTATACAGTAAGTTAAGTCTGAATGTAGTATTCTCCCGCTGCATTTTTCATAAGTATTCCTATTGGGTGCAAGTCAGGTTCATCTATAGTTTTTAATTTTCGGTAGTAACTGCAGATCAGACGTCCTCACAACCTTGAGAATAATACCGGCGCCAAAGCTTAGCCAATATTTTTTCTTGATTCCCAAAGGAGTTGGTAGAGTCGTAGCAAGACCTATTGGGTGAGGAAACTCAACATCCATATAAACCATTTTTATTTGAATCATAAATGTAAATTTCCGACCGATTAATTAATATAGCTTCTATCTTTTACATTCAAAACAATCGCTTTGTTGAAGTCATAAATTATCCTCGAATAATACACAAAGTTGAGCCTCTGAGTTTCTTCTGCTTATGCCCGTGACGCAATTTCGAAGACTACGCTCAGACGTCATAAAACTCAATCAATACAACCATTAATACATTTGTCGACTCGGCAATCTATTTTATTAGTCCCTGTTTAAACCACTTTCAACTGTAATTCAATGGGTTTGAGTCCAAATTACCGTAAAGCTATAATCTAATAAGATTGATTGCTCTTGAGTGACATGGATAAATTACGTAAAATAAGGTATAGTTTTATTATCTTGATTTTAGAAGATGTATAAATTGATGTTATAAAAAATATAATACAAAGAAGTTTAAATTCAAATGTTAAATACAAAGTACAAAAATAAATACACGGAGTGTTTCCGTGATTATCCGTATTATTTTTCATAAATAATATAACACTTACAAAGGAATTAGCACGTTTCGTGCGAGTTCAATTCGTGCGAATAAGCCAAATTAATTCATTTTTAAAGTAAAAGTTAGTTCACAGGTGACAGTAAGCTGTTGTCGTGGAATTATAGTCTAACTACAATAAGATGACCAATTGACCAAGACCATACGAAGTGAAGTAGCAAAAGCCGAAAAACGGACCCGGACTCAAAAAATATTCATTTTTATATTGACATTTAAAAAAAAAACAGAAAGATAAGCGAGAAAAATGAGAAAATGGAAATGAAAGGAGAAAGAAAAGAAAATGTTTTTACACCACTGCCTCCGGTGTGCTTCTCTGCCACCCGTGCAGAGAAGCACACCAAATTCAAGAGGCTACCGGGGCCTATGGACGTGTTCAACACCAGAGGCATCATACTCATGCTGCTGACCCTGTAAGAATCTTGTAATGCCCTTCTTGAAGAACTAACCTATATTGTAATCACTTGGAAAAACCACAGCAGGGAGTTCATTTGAATCGTTTCTTTGAGAAACCCCGTAAGTCACGTTTTTGGGCAAAACCACTTTTCTGCGGGGATAGGTCTATAATATCACACACAGGTACAGAAAAACCGCACAAGTCAATGCAATAGAAAGAAAATTATGATAGGTCAAATTTTCAGCGTGTTTGAAATAAAGTTCTCTTTATGCCGAACTATTCGCACCGTCTCGTTCTTCTTATTCTTCCTTGAATGTTTTCTGTAAAGTACAATTTCTTAACGATAAAAATGGTGACAAAATAAATCATTTTCAGAATAAGACCCTATTTTAATCACATTTAACATATTCTCTGTAGCATAAGTTCATCGCCATCTGACTTGTTCCCAAGTTGATGACTCGTTAAAAATACAACGCGTCATCCTTCGAGGCGTTATTATTTCTCGTATTACCATAATAAGGAAAGTTTTCGACTTTATTACGGGGGGGATTTTTGTCAAGTAATTGACAGGGATATTGTAGGAAACTTTCGAGTTTGTAATTGGTCGACATTTGTGTCATATTTTTTGTGATGAGTGATGATTTTTGACTTTTATTTAAGTTGTTTTGGTGTGAAATAGTATTCGATTTTTTCTGATTTTGTATACGTATTTATTTAGTTTGAGTATTTAGTAAAAAATGAAGACTTTTTAATGTATCTAATGACAGCGCCTATAACTAGTAAGCCGACGCTGTTCTGTGACCAAAGTTTGCGGGTTCAATTCCTGCTCAGTGTATGTATTTATATGTATGTTTGTATTAGTCTGGCAGTTTCTATGTGTGTATGTCTTCGCAAAAAATATGTCTAGGTCGGTTTATCCCTATTCTAAAATTCATAATACAAGCTACTTATATGCTTACTTTGCGTCTAAATAGGCGCTTTATAAAATATTCTTGAATAATATGTATTTACTTATACGTAAACTAGCTGGCGCTCGCTATTACTATATCTGATGTGGATATTTATGTTCGAACTGACAAAACTGCATGTCGTCTCGAGTCTTAAATTGCCAAGAAGTAAATTGCCTAGGTTAAAGCTGGATCAGTAGCGACAAAAGACATAAAATCTAGATAACAGGAGAAAATCCAATTTCACTAGTGAAAGTGCTAATAACTCTGAACCTCTGGACATTTCATAATTCTAAATGGCCGGTTCGAGTTATACTGTGGTTGCTGGCATAGACCGTATATTTACGACATTGCACCTTGACGAAGCTAAATATCGGTCAGGACTTCACAGCTCTCAGCGTCGACCGTACGTTCTTGTTTTGCCCTAAAAGGTACCTGTAATATGTAACTATTAGTTTATTGACTTGGATGTCAGTATTGTGTGAAATATGTAATGGTTTCCTGAATGAATATTTGAAGCACCTTAAATTTTGGTCTGTTGCCTTTAAAGTGCGGGTTGGTTAAGTATAAAACTGGGTTGAAGATAAACTTAATGTTGCTGTTAGAAAATTATTGTAACAACATAAGTCACGATAATTTTACCAACTAGACTTCAGTTTCCACAAGTGTATCCTGTGTTACCAGCTGGTTGCTGCAGCTTCACTCGTATGAAATTCTAGTCATATTTTTTAATAATTTCAAATATTATTAATTATTTTATTAAATTGATACCCTAAGAGATAATTTCTGCAAAAAAAAAAAAATACTATCATACGCCAGACGATAACTATATTTCAAAATACTATACTATTGAACATGACCGGTTTCGCCTTACGGCATTTTCAAAGGTTTAGCAAAGTGAAACCGGTCAGGTTCAATATGATAAATACTGTGGAAAAGTACAAGTGTTCTTAATTATGTACTGTGTATATTTCAAAAGCTCATACTAATTTATTTAAATCCTAAAGAATAGCTACCTCTCTATTATTGTTAGGCAATAATGTTACTCCCCTACATGTATCAACATTTTTAGCAATACAAAATGCTTTCAACCCAACAAAAGCATCACATTTAATAAAAATATTCCTACACAGCCCATTTTTCTACAACCTTTGAAGTCGATTAAAAATCATTGGGAGGCATAACACATTCACTAAATCGTTGTATAAGTGAAATTATCCGTTTAATGTTCAGGGATTTTCCAGAGTTGTGAATTTTTGCGACAGTATAAACCGTGGGACAAACGTCGCGTTTATTCCGCGCCAGTGCGTATCTTTCAATTTTGGGCTTAGGACACATTATATTATTGACGAGTTCTTTTGTAAGAGTTTTTTGACTTCGTTGGTTGTGAACGCTAATATTTTTGAGGCCATAGTCAAGCTACCCTATGAGCGCTGGCCTGGGGGTGACCGGTGGAGCCACCTGTCACCCTAGCAGAAGCAGGCCGCGGTGGCGGCGTAAAGTGCGCCTCCCCGTAACCGGGGCTAGATGGGGACACTGTGGTCACCACAACCCGAAGGGGGCCATCTCGACTGCCGGGGTGCGAGAGATATGCTTCTGGCAATCTCACCTCCGGCAACCAAGGACCCAAGACGGCATGCGTTTTAGTCGGTTCGAGTCCGACATAACCACCTCCACCAGTTCCATGGGGGTGGTATCCGTGGGGATTTATCGCACGATAAAAAAAGACCCTCGATTCTATTAAAGCTTAACCACTGTGGCGCCGAAGTCACTGCAAAAAATGACATTAAATTTTAGACTATAATTCTATACGCATGAACTTTTTCAATTACTCTGCAAAAAGTCATTTAATTTGTAACTTTAACTACATCGATTTAAAGTCTATTATTGAATGCCGTTTTTGCACTCATGGTGGCACCACTGTGGTCTATAATATGGTCTATAATAATACACCTCTGCTTACTCCTTCGTGGATTTACAGGCGTGAGTATATGCGTGTATTGTAATAAATAAAGTCTCATCTCATCATCGTAGCGTTGTACCCAGTTGCAATGGAAGACCACCAACCAACGAATACACAATCGAGGAGGTAAACCGAAGACCAGACGCTTGGGAGAAGCGAATCGCACCGAAATCTATTGAATGCTTTAATGATATCGAGACTAGTAGACAACGATTTACTTAAACCATAGCCATAACTTTACCTTGTACGAGTGCGAGGCCCCTGTTACTGCACACTTCCATAGGTCACGGTAACTACTTTCTATGTGGGCTTATATTATATAGTGGCCCGAGTGCGCGCGCGCAATTCAAAGAAATAAGTAGCGAAGAGACTAATCGACTCTTCCCATGGCCATAGAGCTGGCCTTTACTACGCTCAAGGAATTGGTATTCCTATTCAGCGGGGTGACGACGGCAGCCTTTTGGGCACGGTACCAGTAGAAGTCGATGGGGAGGAATTCTACAATGCTTAAAGTTACAGTCTCTCCCTCTTCTTATTTATTTTTTATTTATTTTTCATTTTTGTATACATCTTGTACAGTTAGTATTTTATAGGGGCATCAAAAATATCCAAAGCAAATTTTGCATATCACTTACCGTAAAATATTTTCCTTTTTCAATTCATACAAACCAATGTACACGAACAAAGCATTTCATATTAAAGTGTGAGTAATAGAGTTGAATCTTTCATACCACTGTAACTTTAATTCCCAACGATGAGCCCCTACCTTTACCCCAAACGTTATGACGTACGCAAAACCGCATCCCTCATGAAATATGCGTTTGAAATACGCGCAGCCTTCACAGAAACAGCTGAATGTATAATGTTCAAGTTTTACAAGTATGTATAAGCGATAAAACCTCATGCTTTATGTGTCGACGGTGCTGTCTGTTGTGGTCTGAAGATTTATCCCTATTTAGGGATTAGCCTTTGTTAATATTCGAGGATAGAGGATTTGTGCTCTTTGGGTAAGAAATTATAATTCCGGCTGTGAATAGTGGGTTAAAGTGAAGATGTGGTGGTTAACGTTGGTTTAAAGGTGAACTTAACTCAAGATACTTAACTTTCTCGTGTAGTCCTTTAAACTTTACCATTAGTCGATAAACAGTTACCGGCAAAGTAGAATTTGGACCACCCGATCTCTTTCCATGCGATATCGGACAAGGCAATTGAGGAATAGGCCTGTTTAACATCGGACAGATATAGTACAGCCTAGACTCAGCCTCAGAAATAGGCTCGATTCAAAAATAGGGCCATGAATATGGCAATACTCACCCTCTATTATGTGGGAAAAAATATAACAATTGGTGAAATCTGGATGTGAATTCACCTTTGCCCAACCTTCATTGTGAAGGCCACTTCAGTTTAGTTTCATAATTGCTTTTGCCCGTGGCTCCGCCCACGTGATCACTGCTCCGTTCCCTTGTAGTAGCGTGATGATATATTATAGCATATGTGTTATTCTGATGTATAAGCTATATTATTGTAAAGTTTCATGAAAATCCATTCAGTAGTTTTTACGTGAAAGAGTAACAAACATCTATCCATACATACATCCATCCAGACTCACAAACTTTCGCGTTTATAATATTAGTAGGTCAAGAAACAGAACAAAGGTCCATAAAACTTCAAAAACAGTGGGATTAGTTACAATACAATAATATATTAATTTAGTAAACACCAAAAAAATGTTGTATTTATGTTTTTTCCCATGCTATTCACAAAAACATAATTAATATTGTGTTAAAGCCTTCGTAATTAGTGATTACCTAAGTTACTTGTAAAAAATGATATATATAAGCTAGTTGCTGCTTACGTTGGTATCCCAAATAATTACAAATACAGGTTTCTATAAAAACTATACAAACCAAACCAAAAGAAGTACCTAATTGAACCTGAGGCTTCCGCTTCTTATTGAAGACTTCGGTTGAATGCAACCGGAAGCAACACTAATATTAGTTGGTAGATGGCTCCACCGTCGCCCTTAAAGACGATTATAAAGATATTATTATATAAAGGAAAATTCGAAGGGATTCAGGTGTGGCTCAATAGCTCAGTTGGAAGAACATTCCCCCTGTAAGGCAAAGGTCGTGGGTTCAAGTCCCACTTGAGCGCCTTATTTTCCCGATATATTACGAATTTAAAAATTAGCATAATAAATGCTATATTTATTTCATTTCACATGTATTTCGGACTAATAAGCCATGA
Source organism: Eilema sororculum (assembly GCA_914829495.1). NCBI lineage: Eukaryota > Metazoa > Arthropoda > Insecta > Lepidoptera > Erebidae > Eilema > Eilema sororculum. Next base: position 3,107,646 of record OU618545.1, on the reverse strand, counting down.
AAAAAGTGATAAAATGATTAACTCATCAGAGCTCATTTAGCTCATTATCTCAAATATATTATTTAAAAAAAATTGAGTCTGCGGTAGCCTAGTTGTATGGGTAATGGACTGTTGAGACGAGGTCTCCCTATTACATTATATTGGGTATACCTATTACATTGGGACCTAAACATAAACTGGCGAAATGTGGGTGCTAGCACATCTGCGTACCCCTTCGGGGAATACAGGCGTGAGTTTATGAGAATATATTAAAAAAAATACACAAGTATTGAGTACTTCCAAAAGCAGCCAAAAATGCAGACATCGATTTCTTTTCAATTGGTCAGCAAAAATTCAGTCCTAACAAAACGTTTTACAGCTACTCTCTTACCGAAAATAGCTTCGCAATTGAGAAAAGGCCGAGCATATGTCGCGAGCTATTGGCAGGCTTCCACCGGTTCGCTGCTTCACTACCTTGAATGAAGTTAGCTCTTCAAATACTTGTCGGGGACAGTTTTCTTTAAGAAAACGATGTTCATTGAATGTTTTTAGGTGTTATTTTAAAATATTGTCATGTTTACATAACTTAAATGGGTGCGCATTGTCTTACATATCTTTTGAACTCCTATCATCAGAGGTCTGAAAATGTTTCTCATACCATTTAAAATTACAATGATCGTGATTCATAAAAATATTAAAACTAATATTAAAAAAACATAATCATGTACATTCATAAAATCACAAATTATACACTTATTTTTACCCGACTACGGCGAAGCCAAAAGGAGGGTTATGATTTTGACAAGCTATGTATGTATGTATGTAGGTATGTATGTATGTATGTTCATTTGTTCCCTCATAGCTCCTCAAATACTTATTAGAACTGGACAAATGAGGTATCGTTACATGCGGCTTGATCGTCCGATGGTTATAAGCTATATGACGTGTCACCCAATCTTGTGTGGCGCCCTCTAGCGCTCATAAGGTGCTGTATTAAAAAATAAATTTGAGAAAAATATGCCGTGTTTGGTATCAAATGAAAGTGCTTAATGAGCACATTTCAAATGTGTAAAAACTTATAGCTTTACCTTGCCTCAAAATAATTTAACTAAAAAATAAAGTTTAAACTAAAACCCGACTACGAAAAATCACGCTTTAAAAAGTGACAAACAAGAAAATATCAAGGATAGCCGTGGTCGTATGCCACTTACTCTAACAAAACAAGATATATTCTAGGGAAAGTGGCATACGACCACGGCTATCCTTGATATTTTCTTGTTTGTCACTTTTTAGAGCGTGATTTTTCGTAGTCGGGTTTTAGTTTAAACTTTATTTTTTATTACTAATATTTGTTTTAAATAATGTCTATCTAATAAATTATTAAATGACTGAAAATATATTAAGAAATACAAATTATGTATCACTTTAATTCTAATGATAACCATAACGAATGAAGAGGTAGGTACTTTTTATGACATTCGTGAGATCGAGATGAGATCGGAAATGAATTTTGACCATATTGAACTTCTGTACATAATGATGTATGACCACATACTGTGTGATCAAAAAGCATGGTTAGCAATATAGTGTTGCTATTATACCATTGCCTGCTCCATAACAAATAGGTATGAGTATGCGTGTAAAATGTGAGCATCGCTTATTTTGAATATCTGAATATTGATATTTCCTTTTCAAAATAAAATCAAATTTCAAATAATAATGTTTGGTCACGATAACCAACATCCACGTGGGCGGAGCCGCGGGTAAAAGCTAGTAATATATATAACCTACCGCTAATTTTGGTAGTTTAGTATCGGTAGTGTAAATCAGGAGACGAACCCTTCTCTACTCTTCCGAGCTTCTCGATCGTAAGGCTGACTTAATGACCAACTTATTACAGTTATGAATGAGGTACAGAATATATAAATCACCTTTTACTAATACCATGTAAAACATTCAACACGATCACAGCTAGCAATGTACATCAACCATATAAAAGTTCTCCTTACTTATTCGTTTCCTATCTCAATACAAGTCAGGTCAAGCAGTAGCCAAATCGATTTGAAGTACGAACCCCGAGGCTAGATTCATGTGGCCATTGCGCCAATGCTGTTTAGCTTACCTAAGAATTGTTTGAGCTTCTTTTAAAAATAAACTCGCAATCCTTAGTAGCTACACAATTTGGTTCATACAAAGGCTTTGTTCACTTTTCGGTTTTAAAATTCAGTTTTGTTGGACCACGAAGTTATTATCTTGTTGGCTGATCAGGAGAATGAGGTAAATAGAATGGTAGTTCAAGCAATTTGCTGGTTAATGATAGAATATTGAAGAGTAGTATTCTATTTGGTGATATATAGAAATTGGATGTCGAGTTTCAATTTGATTTGAGATCTCACTTAGGATTATTCAGGAAACTCCCTTTTGGCGTTATAACATATTATTTATAATTTATAATCACGAATGCTTTGGTCTCAGCTAGCTAAATTGGGCAATAGTATCGGTAGTATAAATATATAGTAGCGTAATTGGTAGCTGGCCATTACACTATCGACGTGAGGGGTTAGAAGGAATATTAGTAATTTCGGTTCTAATATTCATTAAAAAAAGCATATTCGAAGAGAGTCAAATCTGAATGACACTCGATACAGAATAGCACTATTGATCAAGACTTCCTTCTCATTTACCTTCTTCAATAGGAAATGAGTGAGAAACATCAAGTATGTCTATTGCCTATAGAAATAATTCTAAATTGTATTATTAAATAGCCAATGCGACCTCTTCTTATCAAGAAACGATTTTTTATTGATATTGTGAAAATTAATGCTGGATGAAATCTGGGTGTGTATAACTCTGCCTACCATTTCAAGGGATAGGTATGAATGTAAGCTACGGTACAAATTCACAGGCTATTCGAAGTTTTTTGTTTTATCCCTTGTTGGCGGCAGTACAGTTGAGCAGTAATTAATAGAACGCTTCATAATTTTGGTGGAGGCGTTACTGTTTTTGTCAGGTATTTAAAAGACCTGTGATAACGGTGTCAATAGGAGGTAGTAGTCCCTCAGGTAGATGGATAAACAATCTGAACAAAGTGGCTGGAATAGATAAATATCAAGGTCATCGGTGTTCAAGGTAACCTCATCCGCAAGCCAGTACCCCTGCTGATTAATAGATGAGACTCTGATGCAGGTGATAGATATTTATATGATATGTTGAGCATATTTACTAACAGTCACAATTTGCAATTAATTGTACTTCGAGAGCGAAGTACTTGTCACTATGGCCGTGATAGATATTTATATAATATGTTGAACATATTTATTTTATTGACGAGTCACAATTTGCAATTAATTGAACTTCGAGAGCGAAGTTCTTATCAGTATGGTCGTGATAGATATATTAATTATAATGTATAGATTATGTGACCAATTTATGGATAATATATTACGATGAAATGTAATTCAATAATTTTAGAACCATTTTATAAACTATTTTTATAAGTGGGTAGGTGAAAATCATTCGATGCAATGTGACGTATCAAATGATATAAAAAGGAGACACCGAATGAAATCGGCACAGTTTATCCCGAGGCGTCGAAGTGTAAGGTACGATATAATTCTGATATATGTTTATACTGTTTACTGTGTAATATTATTATGCTGTGCTGTAACTATTTGACCATATCGTGTTGGCTATGTAAGATGTACTTACTTGATCTATAATTGTTGTTATAATTTGGTAAATAGTAATATCTGCAGATATAGATATTATCTGTCTAGTAGATGCAAATATGGATTACTGGATTATACCCTTCACGGGTATGATGTAATTATGCAAGGTGCCTCACGATATCGATATGGTTGGATATAGTCCCTGTAATGATATTACTAGATGAGATATATTGTGTATTAACTGGCTACAAGCCTGATAACCTTTGATACAAGAGTCTAATATTGTTATATTGTGTAACTATTATAGTAATGTTTGGTTATAAGCCTAGATTGTAATTATGAATTGTTATAGAAAGACTATATCATGGTTGGAAGGCAGACAGGTTTTCTTGTTAGTTCTTTCCTGTCTATAAAAGCCTTTTGGGAACTAACGTAGTGTAAAAGAATAAAAGAGAACGATATAGTCATGATTGTTGTTTTATTAATCGTGTGACACAACTAAGTATTCCCCGTTGTATAATATTTGTATTTCCCTAGTACAGATCAATAGTTAAACTTGGTTTCTAGGAAATACAACTGGACCATAGTGAACCTCTAGCACTATAAAGTATTTGTGGTTGCTACGCAAGATCCTGACATATAATATTGTTATATATCTATGTTTCAATACACAGATATCTATCTATATTAGAAATACATATATACATAGTTAGATTGACAAATTAAGATACACTGTTAGATTCACTTTACTACTTGAATATTTGTTAATCTAACACAGGCATCCCCCACGCAAATGCTAGCTAATTCCATACTGATGGTATAGAAAAATCAACCGTGAACATCAAATTCCAAGCTTTGAACGCAACTGTAATTGGCGTTTAGCAAAAAAGAGCCTAATAATAGTAACTTCAAGGTACAATTTCCATAAATTATAATATTCAACCCGAAAAAATAATATTTCAACAACCATTGACAATAAAAAACGCTTAGAAATCGACTACGCGGTATATTCAGAATATTTTCAGGAGTCACACCGACAGTTCCATACAATAGCAAAGGACGGAAGAAGCCAGTAAAAGGCAATATACTTGAGACCATATTGCGACTATACTAACATATAACAAGAAGTGATATTTTTATCTTACGAACACATGGGGCGAGTCCGTATATTTTTTCTAAAGATTCTGAGGGTGTGTTATCTCTATACGTTTGGAATTGCCAAATGTTTTGTGCGAATGTGTGACGTTGAAGGAATACTGAAATAGATCTGTTATTGTATGCATTTGCGGTTTTGATGCGCATTAGTGAGGGATAGGGGAGTATGCCTCGATTATGTTTACATACAGCATTAGGGTTGTACTATATTCGTCCCAACAGAACTCATACCGTTTGGATGAGTATATCATGATAGATGGGACAAAAGATCTCTGTACAGGATACCTTTATCCCACTGAAAGAGGTCAGCAAAATATTCTTTATTGCATTTATTAGGGTATATTTTAGTATAAATTTAGTTCAGAGCATGAGTTTAACGACTTTAGCTTTAGCATAACATTGGGATAAGAATCAAATTCATTAGATACACCGATATAGGTGAAACTTTATAAAAGTTTGCAAAGTGAAAAGTTTAAGTTATACACTTTAACTGCATTAATATTGGCATCATTTGTAATTTGATCAAAAGAAGAACGATTAAACATTTTTATTAATTTTCGCGTAAACCTTTGAAAGTTTTGTATGAATGGAGCCGAGGGCAACAGTTAGAAATGAATAAAAAGAAAATAGCAAACAAGCAGAAACTCTTGCTACAGAAATACCAAAAAATATGTAAAACATAAACTGCTAACAACAGGTCAGACAAATCGTTGGGTCTTATGAAAAAATGGCCGACCTAAATTTGTTACTACATAATGGCTAAAAATATGTGACATTTTGTATAGCGCAGGTAAATCTGTATATGGATAGACCAGTACACAAAAACTTATGCGTGGCATTTTCTTGTAAATGCTCAGTCTAGGCCATGTTGTATTTATTTAAGGTATTCTAATCTGTCACATTCACGATATTTATAAAGCCTGTCATTGATATAACTTTTGCGTCATAGTTTTGTATTGCAAAGAGATTCCCCAACCATTAGCTTTATTATCACCGTAACCTAAGTAGATTTGTTGTCATTGATACCTTTTCCACAAAGAGACTTTTAAATCTCATGGTAAGCTTGCCTTATAATAAATTAGCTGGTGTTAAAGTGCTTTTTTATCGTGCGAAAAATCCCTACGGGACGCGACTAAAATGCACGCCGTCTTGGGTATTTGTTTGCCTGAGGTGAGATTGCCGAAAGCACATCTCTCGCATCCCGGCAGACCTAGGACCATCTCTTTCCAGATGGGCCCCTTTAGGTTGTGTGGACCATAGTGTCCCCATCTAGCCCCGGGTACGGGGAGGCGCACTTTGTGCCCCCGTCCGCCGGCCACGTCCGGTTCGCCTTCGTGAGTTAAAGTCCTTAGCATGGCGTTATTGTGATTTTAAAGTTCTTATTCGTAACGCCATTATAGTGAATATTTTACTATATCAGTTTTTATTATCTCAGTGATCTGTAATGGTGGTGCGATCAAGAGGTTCTGAGTTCAATTCTTGAACGTCAGGATCAGATCTATCCCTTTTTTAGTTCACTGCTCGTTTCGTGTTCTCACAGGTGACAAGTTGCATGAATATAAAATGTGATTTAACCATGTCGCAGAATGGTGAGCACTGGTAATAGATACGGCATCCTCATCAATGAACCCACCTGCCAACATCAGCCATTTAATCACAGCCCTCAATACCAATAAAGGCCCAATAGATGACGTACTTCCTAAACAAATCAAACCAATTGATCCATAAATCCAACCTATTTACAGAGTTCTGTATTCAAAAACTCAATTTTGAATGGACATTAACTCCAACTGACCATACCCTATCTCTTCTAAACTTATGTATAACATAGTACGTAGGAAAAGGATAACGAACGTATTGTGGTTGAATATTCATTCAGTTCAGCGATTTTTGCGTTGAACACATTTTTCTAATACCCGACGTCTCACACCATTAGGTTATGCGTTAATACCAACCTTTTCCCATTGTGTACCAAAAACGTAATGTACGTTAACGTTCGGATATTTTGCGACATTATTATGCTATATTTCTATGTTGATATGGGGATAAAAGTTCGTATTTTTGAGGCCTTTTCAGGTGCTCTGTGTATGTGTGAGTGAAATTTATATAGGCGTTAGTAGAGGATGGTAAGTGCGAGAATGCTATTATATTTTGGTATATTAAAGCGTCTGATCATTTGCGGTGTTTAGTTTTTATGACATTCAGGTTAGGGGGTTCGTAAGTACTAGGCGTTTTTAGGGTTTCGTAACTCAAAAGGAAATACTCAGATTCCTCATTGGATCATTTCATTATGTCAAGACTTTCTTTTTGGGAATGCGCGGGGAACCATTTCACAATTATATTATGATAGTAGGTAAAGATAATAATATCACATGACGGGCAATCAGAGTAGGTACTTCATCAAAATCTTGGAGGTCTAAACCAATTTCAATGCTGAAACACCTGGTAATTTATCCTGACAATATTAATTGAGTCAAATATGCAAGCTACAGGTATAGATACTCCTACTTTTTCGAAGTAAAAAAAATATATTCAACGTAGTATGAAGCAGTAAGTATAAAGTCATTTTAAAATCTAGTTTTCTAAGCAACATTTTTGTGAACTCATTTTAAAAGTTCAAATTAGTTATTGAAATAGCGTATTCCCGAGTATATTAAAGAGAATTTTCAAAATTTATAGAAGTTCTTATATTAACAATTATCTTTTTAGTAAATGGAATCGTAGTGGACTGTATAATTAAAAAAATTCACTGGCACTATTATGTATTTATTAATTAATCTCAATTTAATTTAGACGGGCCTTTTTTTTTTTTTTTTTTTTTTTCGTGCGGAAATCCCCTCGGATACCCCCCTGCCGGAGCCGGAAGGGGAGGTTATGTCGGACTCGAACCGACTAAAACCGCACGCCGACTGTGGGTCGTGGTGCTAGGCCGGAGGTGAGGTTGTCATCGACATATCCCTCGCACCCCGGCGGACCCAGGGCCATCACTTACGGTTTAGCCCTCCTCGGGAGGGGGGACAACGGTGTCCCCGACTCGCCCCCGGAATGGGGAGGCGCGCTTCTCAGCGCGCCGTCGCCGTGGCCTGCTTCTGCTGGGGTGACAGGCGGCTTCACCCGTCACCCCCAGGCCCGCGCTCATGGGGGACGGAGGTCAGTCAGTGCCCTCCGACGCCCGAGTTGCCTGTGCGCGCGGGCAGCGCGGTTCGCGAGTCTCGCTCGCTCGCGCTGCCTCTCCCGTTCCGCCGTCTCCTTCACGACCATTACCTGCTCGCTGAAGGAGACGCCGGCCGCCCACGCGTCCGCACAGCGGACCATTGCTGTGAGCAGGGAGGCGAGGGTAAGAACTCTCACTCCCAGGGCCGCCACTAGTTCTCGCCTCTGTCCGGCCCATGCCGGACACTCGGTGAGCGTGTGCAGCTCTGTGTCCTCGCTCGCGTCGCAATGATGGCACTCGGACGTTGGCTCCTTTTCGATCCGACGCAGATACCGCCCAAAGCACCCGTGCCCGGTGATAATCTGCGTCAGTCGATACGAGAGGCTGCCATGTGGCCTCTCTAGCCATTCCCCCATGATGGGCCTTACCGCCTCTATGACGGCATGCCCTGCGCGTGGTTGCTCAAGTCGTCGCTCCCACTCCGCCACCATGATCCTGTGGAGCCGGGATCTCTCGGCCCGAATGTCTTCGGGCTCGGGATCGTATCCCCGCTCCCGCGCCTCCTTACGGAAACGATAGAGTGCCGCAAGGGATCTCGCTTCCAGGATCCACGGTGGCGATCCGGCTAGGAGACTCGCCGCTTCAAAGGATATCGTGCGGTATCCCCTAATTGCCCTGGAGGCCATCCTCTGCTGCGGCGCACGCAACAGGGGCATGAATCTGGTCTCCAGGGTGTCCGCCCACACGGGACACCCGTATAGGGCCATGGACCGCACGACACCCGCGTAGAGTCTCCTGCAGGAGTCCTCCGGGCCCCTCAAGTTGGGCAGCAGCCGCACCAGCGCGTTAGCTGTCACCAACAGTTTGGAGCACAGACTTCGGAAGTGCTCTCCGAAGTCCCACCGACCGTCGAGTACGAGCCCCAGGTATTTCAACCGGGGCTTGATGTCGATGGGAGTACCTCCTACTGTCAGGCTGGATCCCAGGGGTGGCCTGCGCCGAGGGCCATGAAAGAACAAGGCCTCGGATTTGTGCAGAGCCACCTCGAGACCCAGCTGCCGGATCCGATCCACGACTTGAGCAACAGCGGTCGTGGCCCTCTGGGTCGCCTCGCGGTGTGTAGCGCCACTCACCGTCACTAGCGTGTCGTCCGCGTAGCACGTGACGGTGGCACCGAACGCGAGCTCACCGCGAAGCACCCAGTCGTATCCGATGTTCCACAGGAGCGGCCCCAGGACCGATCCCTGTGGGACACCGCACGACATCTCACGCCTACCGACGCCGGTCGCACTTGGGTAGATGACGGCTCTCTCCGTCAGGTACGCCCCGACTATGCGGCGGAGGTAGAGAGGCACGTCGTGGTACACGAGCGCCTCTCTGATGCAACTCCAGGGCAAGGTGTTGAACGCGTTGGAGATGTCCAAGGACACCGCCAACATCACCTCGCCCCGGGCGACCGCATCCTCCGCCAGAGTCCTCACGCGCATGATGGCATCCACAGTGGAACGCCACCGGCGGAAGCCGTACTGCGTGTCCGCTAGGTCCGGCCCCACTCTAGAGAGGTGCTCGACGAGGCGCTTGGCAATGACTCTTTCGAAGAGCTTGCCCACCTCGTCGAGCAACACTATGGGCCGGTACCCAGACGGCTCGTCCGCCGGGCGTCCGTTCTTGCGGATGAGGACCAGTTTCCCCGTCTTCCACATCTTCGGAAACTGGCCCCGCTCCAAGCATGCGCTGAGGAACCCTCGCAGTCGGGGTTCGAGACCGTCTTCCCCTAGAGCTAGGACCCACGCACGGCCTGGAATGCCGTCGGGTCCCGGGGCGGTATTCTTCTTGGCTCTAAGCCGTCGCACCGCCAGCTCTAGTTCTACCCAAGTGACCTCGGGCACGTCGTCGTCAATAACCACGCCGGGCGCAACAGGCGACCGAGGTGGCGGAGTCATCTGCGGCGGAACGTGTTCCGCTCGCACCGGGAACAGGGATTCCACCACTCCTCCAAGCAGAGCCGGCTCGAGAACCTGGGTTAGCGGTGGGGCCCGGGGGCGCAGCTTTCCTCTTACCAAGCAGTAAGGCCGCCCCCATGGGTCCCGCTCCAGTGTCTCCAGCAGCTCCCTATAGGAAGCTGCCTTGGACCGCTTGATCTCTGCTCGGAGGGCATTCCTGGCTTCCCTGTATCCCTCTTGTAACTCCGCCACTAGGGGATCTGTGTCTGCGGGGCGGCTACGTCTCCTACGGAGCCTGGCCCACCGGCGGTGCGCGATCACGCAGGCTTGCCGCAGCCTCGCGATCTCCGCAGTCCACCAGTAGACCCGGCGCCTCGGACTATAGGCTGGAGCCCTAGGCATACCCGCATCGCAAACAACAGTCATGGCCTCCCGGAACCACGCCGCTTCGTCATCGATATCGTCAGGCCTGTCCGGCACCATGGCCCAGGCCTGCACAGAGGCGGCTTCCAGGAGAGCTTCCCTATTCAGACCCCTTAGCACCCAGCGCGGCTCGCGTGGGGCCGGTGTGACCGGCGCATCACTCTCGGGAGGGGAGACATCGAACCGAACGTATCGGTGATCCGCTAGTGTCTCCACCTCCACGACGACATGCCAGTCCCGCACACGTTGCGACAGCGAAGCGCTCGCGAACGAGAGATCTACGATCGATTCGCGCTCCGCCACCCAGAACGTGGCTTCGGCCCCGCGATTCTGGAGAACCAGACCGAGAGTACCGGCCCAGCTCTCCAGAGCCCTACCTCGCGGGTTCGTGTGCCGGGACCCCCAAGCCTCAGACCAGGCATTGAAGTCCCCAAGCACCAGAACCGGGCGAGGGTGACAGGCATTGACGACGTCGGTCAGCCGCTCCAGCGACCGCCGATACTGCCCTATGCGTCGGTGTAATGCCGGCGTGAGATAGACGGCCACGACCGCAATCTCCCCCACACGCGCCGCTACGATGCCATGCTCCCTTGCGATCACCACAAAGGGAGGGGCACCCGCAGCGGCGTTACGCACCAGTGCCGCCGATCCATCCAGGTCGAACACCCAGGCAGGCCCGGGAGGCCGGTAAGTGTATGGATCGGCGACAGCGGCGACGTGTATGGACCACTGTGCCATGCTCTGGAGCAGAAGTGCCTGAGCATCGACACCGTGGCCCACGTTCGCCTGCAGGATGCGGAGCTGGGGATCCATTATGGAACCATCTCCGCATCCCGCTGCGAACTATTGGCGGAACGCCCACCTCGCGGCTTAGGCTCCCCTCCGGTGCAGGCCTTGCTCCCAGCCCGATGGTCGGCCGGTCTGCCCTCCGCTGTACACCTAAAACAGTGAAGCGGAGCTTCGCAACCACCGGCCCTGTGACCGGACTGGCCACAGCGGAAGCAGCGGTCACCGACCGTCACCTCCGCCGTGCACTGCACCCCCACATGCCCGACCGACAGGCACCTGAAACACCTAGCCGGTCGAGCCTTCAGGAGCTGAACCCGCACCCCAACAACGCCGTCCACCGCGAGGACCCGCCGATCGGCAGCCTTTTGGGCTGCTGCTATGGGGCAGCCGACAACTGCCGCCCCCTGTCCGCGACGGCCGTAGCGGATCGCTCCGACCTTTACCGCCTCCAGGGGGCAGCCCCCGGCCTCCGCTACGGTGGCCCGAATTTCTTCGGCCGTGATGGAGTCGTCCAGGTCGGAAATGCGCAGTTCTGCGCATTTGGTAGGCCTGGACACCCGGACGTCGGCTGCATCCAGCGTCTCCCTCAGCTTGGCCGCTATGGCATCAGCCTGGGGACCGCTGGAGGCACCTGGGACCTGGATAAGCCGGGCGCCCGTCCGAGTTTGTGTCACTCGGAGGGGCCTAGCCAGATTGAGGGGCCCCATGTCTATGAGGCCTCTGGCCCGCTTCACCAGGTCGGGATACTGCAGTCCCCTCTCCGCCGCCTCCGGCGTCATCGTTAATACGACAGCCGTTGTGCGGGGGACGCGCAGCCTCCCCGGTGCTCCCTTCGCAGCAGCCTTAGCCTTCTTTGCCTTTTTGGCTGCCTTCCTCTTGGCGTTCCGCCTCTTACGGGTTTCGCCGACCACCTCCCAGCCCCCCGACGGGGGGCTCGAGGAGGCAGCCGGCGCTGGGGCCCGGGCTGGGACTGAAGCCCAAGCCGGGGGTGGAGCTGAGGCCAGGGCTGGGGACTTCTTCCCCTTACCCTTGCCCTTCCCCTTACCCTTACCCTTACCCTGAATGCCCTGTGCGCCCTGAGCGGGGCCCGGAGGACCCGGAGAGGGGCGGCGAGCCGGCCCCGATGGGGTTGCCAGCGCCGCCGGGGAGGCAGGGCCCCTCACTGCGGCGGCGTATCCGGCCGGTGGTGCGAGAGGAGGACGGCGGACGATGTCCAGGATCGTCTCCATCCGTCGGTTGGTGCGTTCCTCCTGCGCCACCATCTCGGCGCGTATGGCCGCCATGCACTCGGCCCAGGACTTCGGCTCCGCCGGTCGAACCGGCGGCCGTACCGGTTGCGCAGCTTGCGCCGGCCGCTCCGATTGCGCAGTTTGCGCCGGCCGCTCCGGTTGCGCAGTTTGCGCCGGCTGCTCCGGTTGCACCGGTCGCCCCGCCAGAGCCGAGTGCGCCGACTTCTCCAGCTGCGCAAGTGCCGCTCTCCGCATTGACCGAGTCACCACTCCCGGCAACTCGGTCAGGCGCTCCACCCTCTTTTTGAGGGCCTCCAGCTCAGCTGTGACCCTCTGGAGCTGGTGCCAGGACTCAGCTTCCCGTTTTCGGGCCTCGGCCTCTCCCTTCATCCGCTCGACCAGCTGCTCAGCCAGACCCTTGCTGGCGGCAGCAATCTGCTCAACGACTCCGAGCATTACGGCCTGCTCGGGAGTCGGAGACTCCGCCTGCCTCGCCATCATTCGGCCGAGCCGATGGTTGAGGAACACGACCGTCCGGTAATTGGCCGAGCCCATTGGCACCTCCTTCTCCGGGTTGGATCCAGCCCACGGGGAGGAGTCCCGAGGGGGGGCGGCCTCCCTACCACTCCTCCTCGCCCTTTCGCGGCCGGTGGCCTGCACCTTGGCCACCCGCTCCTCCTCGCCGCTGCTGCTGCTACTGCTGCCGATGGCAGCCGACTCGAGCCCGGGAGGGATGGAAACCTCATCCACCTCAACCACCAGCGGCAGGGGAACCTTCTTGTTCCCCTTTCCCTTGCGCTTTTTGGCTGCAGACCTCGTCTGCAACCCAGGCAGCGCCTGCCTGTCTTCTTCGGCGGTGACGCCAAATTCCACTGACGTCACCGCCACCGTCGATGAGGACGAATCGTCCTGGGGTAGCGCGACCTTCGCGCTACTTTTTGAGTTGGGGCCGGATTTAGAGCTCGGCGCCGGGCTCAAACAATGGTTGTCCACCCCAGAATACGAAGGACTGCCGTTGCCGACTGGCAACGGGAGGGACTCCCCAGCTAGGCTGGGACCCTCCTGGGTAGATTTATCCGTAACTTGAGCCATTGTCATTATTTTTAAGGTTAATGTCCTTCGACGTGGACGCCCTTGGGACTGGACTCCCTCCAGCCACTCATCCCATCGCCAGGCGTCAAAGCTTGGGATTGGGGATTTTTTATAGAGGTTAACTCCTCGCGGATCCGAAGATCCACCGGTCCTGTCAATTCAGGATTACGGCCGGGCCGAACGGGGTCTGCCGCCCCTGGGGGTAATTTTTTATAGAGGTTGTCTTCCTCGCAGCCCACTAGGAGCCACCGTTCCTGACCAAGGTCAGGCTTACGGTTTGGCCGCACGGTGGTCTGCCCCAGACCATGTCCCCCATCTCTGGACGAAGCCAAAGGTGGAGAACCCGTCCGCCCTAGAGCGCGCCCTCCACTACGCCCTCTGCAAACAGAGGGACATGTAGAGGGCCCACGAACGGCCCCTCACAGGGCCACTCCCGCCTAGAACGTCTGAACGTCTCTCCCCTGTCCCCTCTGAAAACAGAGGGATACTGGAAGAGACGCCGACGACCACGGGCCTTGCAGGCCCGTCATCCCACGACCCCACCTCAGTGGGCTCCGCCGATGGGTTATTCGTCAACGGCCAACAGCACTCCCGAAGTGGGAGTCTGTTAGCCGTTGTCCAGGGTGCACCAGCCCTCCCGCTTCCGCTCCCCAGGACCGCGGTCCAAAGGGGGAAGAAACGGGAAGGCCAACGTGGAGGTTACCCAACCAGCACCCCAATTTAGACGGGCCTTGTGCCTCGCTCAGTTTTCGGTTGACAGATTGCTAGTGTTGCCACAGCCTTATCTTATATCTTACTATATTAATATTTAATACACTTATGTTGCCATAAACAAACCTATCAATTAAATCAGAAATAACTATTTGAAATCGAACATCAAATACGTTTAGTTCCTAATCATCACAACAGATGGCACCATTATCCTGAGGGCACGTGAGCCCATTGTAATATTAACTCGTTTCTCCGACATGTTTTCCTTTAGCTTGCGAATCTGATTATAAATTTAAATTGGGTACATACATTTGTAAACGTAGTCCGTTACCCGGTAGATATTTGCCTTGCTGTACTTTAAATTCTTGAAATTAAGTGTAGCGATCTGGAAAGACAGTTTCTACGCTTTATATGTGTGAAAAAAAAAGACAGAAAGATATTCGATTAGATTATGAACCGCCATGTTATAAAATTATTATTTTACATTAAGGAGATATCGTATTGTAATGAGGGAGATTTCCAAAAATCTTTAGATTTGAAACAAATGATGTAAATCTAAGATTTCAATTTGAAAAAGTGAACGTCCAGGATGGGAACCGCGACCAAGGGGTTTCTTCTATACATTAGTCTTCGGACGAAAGAAGAATTATCTATCGAAATTCTTACGAAATATCGGGAACAATCAGAGATGTAACCATATTTTTTTTTAATTATTTTATATTACTTCACCCAATTATTTGTATCTAAATCTAGAGAAAAATTTAGTATACTAATTGCTTTTTTTTATCGTGCTAAAAATCCCCACGGATACTACCCCACGAAGCCGGGGCTCGAACCGACCAAAACGCACGTCTTGGGTCCTTGGTTGCCGGAGGTGAGATTGCCGAAAGCAAATCTCTCGCACCCCGGCAGACCCAGGACCATCTCTTTCGAGATGGCCCCCTTCGGGTTGTGGGGACCTTTGTGTCCCCATCTAGCCCGGGTACGAGCCGCGGCGGCGGCGCAAAGTGCACCTCCCTCGCGGCCTGCTTCTGCTAGGGTGACAGGCGGCTCCACCGGTCACCCCCAGGCCGGCGCTCATGGAGATACTAATTTCTTCGAAAAACATTGGAAAAAATGAAATGCTCAAGAGCATTTCATTTTTTCCAATGTTTTTCGAACTTAACAGTTAGCATAATAAATGCTATAAAAAATTCATTCAAATACTAATTTCTTCTTTGGAAGTTCTGTAACCTTAGAGGGTCGCAGGGACTATGAAATAAAAAGCGCTTAAGGTTATATTACAGTTTTATTCCTCGGCCCTCATTTAGGATCTCAGGAGTGGGTAGACTCGGGTGTCTGTGCTTTTTCGCTGCTGCCAGAGAACTGGCTGGTCACTTAGCTTAGGCGTTCTGCTGCTGTAGAGGTCTGGCACGCCCCAGGTGCCCCGTACTCGGCTAGCTCTTGCCGCGGGTACTCGGAGACGGTAGCAGTCCCTCGTAGACGTCGTTCCCACAGCCCGGTCAGCAGGTCATGCTCGTGAAAGAGGCGGCGGGGCGAGAGCGGGAGAAAACTCTCCCACCCGAGTTCCGCAGTCGGTGGCTTGGGCGCCGCCGACGTGTCTTCGCCGAAGACCATCGGCCTCCATGACCGGGGGCCTGAGGACGGTGAGTTGGCTGCTTACCGTCTTTACAGAAGCAGGCCCATGACGGCAGCGTGACGTGAGGGATTCACGACCCCTCCCCCCCTAAGAAGCGGGATAACACCCGAAAAACCCTCCATAGACGCGGGATAGCACCCGAACCACCCCCAAGGCGAGGCCACAAATTGTACCCGTAGGTCTGATGGGAGTCCTGGGACATCCTTCCGAGGGCTTACCCGGGGCTCCCACCCATAGGCTTCTGGACGTTACCGTGGGGGTTTTTAGTCGGTAGGAGTCCGGCATAACATCCATGAAGGATTTTCCCCCACGGTTTAAAAAAAAAAAAAGGGTGGCAGCTGCAATTGTGTAGCTCTCCAGGCGGGTGCCCTGCACTTCGAGTGGATGGATGCAGGCACCGCAGGGGTGGAGTTCTCTAACCGGATCCAACCCTTCTAATATTATAAACGCGAAAGTTTGTAAGCATTTCACGTCTAAACGGTTGGAGCGATTTTAATAAAATTTGGTATAGACATAGCTGACACCCTGGATTAACACATGGGCTATGTTTGGTTGTGATAACCGACATCCATGCGGACGGAGTCACGGGCAAAATCCGGTATCAAAATAAATATTACATAACATAACATAAACTCACGCCTGTATTCCCCGAAGGGGTAGGCAGAGGTGCTAGCACCCACATTTCGCCAGTTTATGTTTAGGTGCCAATGTAATAGGTGGCGAGCCTATTGCCATCAACCGGGCACTTATAAACCTGCGATAAATACACACATAACTTCGAAAAGCATCGAAAAGTCATTGGTGTGTGCCATGGTAAACCTAGGATCGAACCCGAGACCTCGTCTCAGCAGTCCATTACACATACCAATTATACTCCCAATTATTCGCACATCCAGGTAATAGAACACTTATGCCAAAAACAATATGGCGACTAATCGACCTCTCATAAATAGCGCACAAACGTATTGCACCGCTACTATATCAATGTGTGTCAACAGCACTCGTGGACGCAGACCTTTACCCAGCAATAATAATGATGGATCACCTATGATCACAAATAACTTGTTTTGTTTTATTGCGATATTGTTTATAAGGTCCATATACACAACCAAAATATCAGAATATATATATACTATGCGCATTAACAGCCTCGGCGGCGCAGCGGTGATAAAACGTGGCCACTACGCAGGAGGCACGGGTTCGATCTCCGTTAGATGCTAATTTTTACTTACAGTCATACATGCAATCACGCCTTTATCCTCGAAGGATTAGGCAGAGGTGAATTAAGACCCTCATATTTGTGTGTATAAATATTATGGGTATTTGCATTAGTCTGGTCGTGCCTTCAAGAGCACGTTAAGCCGTTGGTCCCGTTTACCTTAACAATACCAACAACTGGTCTAACTGCAATGCCTCGATATCACTTTTGGATTATGGAGATCATATAGCAGTCCCTTCACGTGGGCGGCCGGCGTCTCCTTTAGCGAGCAGGTAATGGTCGTGAAGGAGATGGCGGAACGAGAGGCGGCGCGCGAAGGCAACTCGGGCGTTGGAGGGCACTGACTGACCTCCGTACCCTAAGAGCGCGGGCCTGGGGGTGACGGGTGGAGCCGCCTGTCACCCCAGCAGAAGCAGGCCACGGCGCGCTTTTTTAACGCGCCTCCTCATTCCGGGCGCGAGTCGGGGACACCGTTGTCCCCCCTCCCGAGGAGGGCCAGAAAGTAAGGGATGGCCCTGGGTCAGCCGGGGTGCGAGGGATATGTCGATGAAAACCTCACCTCCGGCCCAGCACCACGACCCACAGTCGGCGTGCGGTTTTATTCGGTTCGAGTCCTCCCCTTCCGGCTCAGGCTGGGGGGAATCCGAGGGGACGAAAAAAAAGAGCACTAGCAACTCAAACTTACGTTATTGCTCATAGCCTGAGACTCAGGTTGTAGAATAGGGTTCTTCAACAAGAGCATTAGAAGGTGGGTAAAAAGAAATCTAAACTTACGCACGGAAGAATATCTCCAAAATTGATACATTGGCAAAGCAGATAAGCAGACATCCTTATATAGACATACAAACATTATTATAACCTTATTAAGAAAAGGTGTATACTTATTTGCTTTGCCATGTGTACTTATAATAAAAATATACATACCTACTGAAACGTATTTTCAAAAAATTCTGATAATACAGCAAACGCACACAAATTCCCTCCTTAGACAACTTTTCAGGCTTCAATATAATTTTGCGGGAGTAATTTTGATTAACTTTTGCGGAGTTTTGCGATTTGTCCCATCTTTTCATTTTCAATGAACAAAACTTTGTACACAGGTATTTGAAAATAGAATTTCACGGGAATAGTCCCAACTACTTTGACATTGAATTGATAGTCAAATTATTTACTTTTTACTAAACGTCAAAACATTTTGTATTGAGATAAGTTGTATGAAAAAATTTTAGTGCCGAAAATTTTATAGTCAAATCATTTACAACTGTAGGTTGGGTGTATTATTAAAAATGATAAAATAAGAACCGACGCAACTTTTTACACTCTTTTACAATTCTGAATTTCATGAGTTCGGGTAGATAATTTTATTTTAACTGCAGGAGAATACCCAATTACGTTTTAATGATATATTAAAAATTGTGCAATGCTAAGCAATAGACAAGGCTCTTGAGCTGGGCTCGGGGCTGGTAGACTGGAAGGTGCAGAATTTGCTTCCAAGAAATTTAACTTACTGATTAGTTTTTATCAGTAAAAAGTAGACACCAGGACAACATTTGGACACAACTAGGTGATCCTTATAAGTATGATGAAGATGGCAATTTATGGGCTGAGCTACGGCAATACCACTTGGAGGGGAAGTACCTGAAATGGGGTCTGTACTTAAACGGTAAATTATGTAAATAGAAAATTCACAAAGAGTGGAAAGAAAAAAATACTAAAGGAAGACTTAATTTAGATTTTTTAATTTAATTGACAATGACACAGTACATTAATAAAATAATTTAGATATCACACGATATATTACATTACACTGTATCTATTTATATCACGGAAGGATCCTTGCAAGGCCAACCGGACCCCTATAATCGCGAAGACAGTATATTTGCCTTACCACGCGAACAACCCCGGTGTAGGTTGCCATTAGAAGGGTGGGAATATTTTATTATTTACCCAGCCATCCGGTGCGCTCGAGTTAATGACACGAATAGCACTTGTGTTTATAGGTTTTTGTAATGACCCTTGTTTACTACCTATTAAGATAAGTCTCTATTGTAAAAAAAAACATTGTATCGACACCGTATAATCACGCCATCTATCGAAATCGAAAGGAACCACTTCGAAACTATTGTTCTTGAATCGCGCCATGAAAATTTTTACGCATTACACAGTCTATGTCGCAATCATATAATTAAATCAGGCATTTAATTGGACTCCCTGAGCCTCTCACTTGTTCTTCTAAATTTATGTATTTATTTACGTCATACAGTATCAATATGAGAAAATATATATGTGTGTGATGCGAAACAAAGATAACATTATGCTCGCCTTTTCATACTATTATGTTCGAAGCATGCACTGCGCTGAATCTATTTAGAGTGATGCAAAAATTTTTTATTCTACGTAAGGCAGTGCGTAGCATAGCAAGGTCGGTAACGAGGCTACTACGGATAGCATTGAAATTGGATGTTGTGGGTTCGGATCTTAGTATTATCCACTTTTTGTTTTGTTTTCATTAACTTAAAAGAATCATCCAATGTTAATTTGTGCTTATAATGTTTTCATTCAAAAAATATACTTTTATAATTAATAATTATAATATTCTAATAAATAATATTATAATTATTATAAATAATAAATAATATTATAGAACAATAATTGCTCCAGAACAAAGAGGTTGCAGAAGACGTGCCAGGGGTTGTAAAGATCACTTGATGGTTAATAAAGCGCTTTTGGAGGATGCACATAATTGTCAGAAGAACCTTAGTATGGGGTGGGTTGACTATCGGAAAGCCTTTGATAGTATGTCGCACGAATGGCTGCTCAAAGTTCTCAAAATATATAAATGCCCACCACTTATCACAAGTTTTCTGGAAATAGACATGCCCACATGGAAAGTAGTTATGACAGCCCGTGGCGCAAATGCTTCTGTCACCACCGACCCCTTTTATATCCGGCGTGGTATATTCCAAGGTGATTCGCTATCACCTCTTTTATTTTGTTTAGGGATTAACCCATTATCACACGTACTCAAAAAATATATTAACAAGGGACACACACTTAAAGACAGCGAAACAATTAACCACTTATTATACATGGATGATCTAAAAGTATATGGCAAAAAAAAAGAATAGTTTAAAAGTTTTATTAGACAGCACAGAAATTTTCACAAGAGATATAGGAATGGAGTTTGGCTTAAACAAATGCAACATATTACATATGACAGCCGGAAGACAGCATGAAGAACAGGGAGAGGGACATATTCTACTGAGGGGATTGAAGTTTGAGCACCTTAAGAAGAATGAAAGCTACAAGTATTTAGGTATTAATGAGGCAGGACAAATAGATCATAATAACATTAGAGAGCAGGTTAAAAAGGAATATTTTAGAAGAATAAAATGCATTAGTACCACACATCTCAATGCAAGAAACCTCATTACAGCGATCAATGTTTATGCCGTACCCGTTTTGATGTATACTTTTGGAGTAGTTAATTACAAAAGTAAAGATTTAAATAGAATAGATATAAAAACACGAAAACTACTAGCAATGAATAAAGCACAAAAACAGAAAGCAGACATAGAAAGGCTATATTTACCTATAGAAGAGGGTGGGAGAGGACTTACAAATATAGAAATGTTATATAATACACAAATGATAAAATATAGGCAGTACTTAAATACAGGTCAGGATAATTTCATAAAAGCTATAGTCACACATGATATACATAAAGATAAATACTCAATATGCAAGGAGGGCAGAAGTAATGCAGTAAAAATAGGACTAGTACAGGAACAAAACTACACCGATAGGGAAATAAAGAAAGCAGCAACTAAAACAGGTATCAGTAGATGGAAAGATAAACCGTTACATGGCCAATTTTACAGGTCCATCATGGAGAAGGAGAATATAGATAGGGCGTATTCGTTTCGTTGGCTTAAAAAACAACAGGTTTCTCCCTCATTAGAATCGACAGTATTCGCAATACAAGACCAAGCAATAATTACTAAACAAATAGAACGGGATATCTTAAAGATGTCTGTCGATGGTAAGTGCAGGCTATGTTTGACCAAAGACGAGACGACACAACACATTGTCTCGGGCTGTGAAAAGCTGGCTGGCACTTACTATACGGCAAGACATAACAATATTGTGAAGTACGTCTGTTGGGCATTAGCTAAGAAACACAAATTTGAAGTAGCAGAACTTTGGTGGAAAGAAGTTTTAAATCAGCCGCAAATAAAAGAGAACGACACTGCGAAACTAATGTGGAAGATGCCTGTTCAGACAGATGTTACCATAGCACACAATAGACCGGATATTATATATATTGACAAAATCGAAAATAAAACGTACTTAATCGACGTAACTGTTTCATCAGATTATATTATAGGACCAAAAGAAATAGAGAAACTAAGTAAATATCACGCACTTAAAGTAGAAATCACCCGCTTATGGAACACACACACAGAAACCATTCCCATAGTAATAGGCGCAACAAGAATAGTAGCTAAAAGCATACATAGATATATAAATAAACTAAACGCAAACATTAACATACATATATTACAAAAACAAGCTGCCATTCACACTTCCACAATACTCAGTAAAGTTTTAGGGGACACAGTATTTGTAAATTCAGGGGAATCCGAACTTCCTTTTCCCTGAGGGTCTCAGGGCGGGAATTAGGAAAATACCAAGTGTAAACTTGTGAAAAAAATCTTTTTTTATACCCTGTACTATAAATAATATATAAATAATATTATAATATATAATGATATTCTAATAAATAATAAATTTTTATATTCGTATCAACATTTGTAAATCATAACTTTTAAATATAATATAATATACACAAAAAGTTATAAAAGTTTAGGATATCAGGTTCGAACCACCACCCGACCATTATCTTCCGCCAGCCCACACCTTAAACCATTAAGCCACGGAGCGGCTTACGTATGATATTGAAATTAACAATGTCAATCAACGAGTGAACAATGTTAATGTGTGTGCGTGTGTATGCGAATTGTCTTCAAAGAATAAGGTCATAAGTACGACTAGTGTTGACGCGCTATAGTTTCGTCAGATGCTACTAGACTTATGAACGCTACTGTACATCAGTCACTTCAATTTTATATTTGGCTAGTACTTTTTCAGGTCTTTCATTGGATACATGTTTATAATGGTGACAATCTTTCCGAATCACTTTCAAATTGACGTGTCCTTTTATAAAAAAAAAATAGCACTGTATATCCGAATCTTCACGCATCGTACGACAAATTTCTTAACAACATAAATTACAATGACTGTCGTCCTCTAGGTAAGAATCGTGAAAATATTTATTACCAACCATTCAGTAGAGGCGCAGACCGGATACTGCGACGCGCCAGTCTCAACGACATAATCCGTCGTGCTTTTTGCCACCTCCGGAGTGCCAGCTTTACTTAAATAAATGGCTTGGTACTTCCAGTACGAGTACCAGGTACCTGTTCAAAAAGTTGTAGTCCTTTTTTAGTCAAGATGTATTTACAGGTAGAAAAGTTTATTAGTTTAGTATTATTACCACAATAGTAACTCGTCCTTGAGCGCAAAAGAAAATAATTGATTTTAAAATAACTTCCGGCTTCACATAAGAATCTATGTTATCTTAGTGTATTCACAATAGTACCCGACGTCTTCACTTATGAGCTCAGGGTCCACTTACTTCTCATTTTGCTTCGCCTTACATGCTAATTTTGAGAGGTAACTGCGTCAAAGATGCTGTGGAATTATCTAGAATAGAGAGCAGTAGTTTATCCAAAGGACTACAGTATATGATTCTAAATGAAGCATTAAATAAATAAATAATAATCCACAACATTCTATACAACGCTATCTAGATCCATGGTAAGCTTTACTAGGCTGCGAATTAGAAGAGGTCAACAGATGGCAACACGAGTATGAGGCCTCTGGTGTGCACAAGTTTATGGGCTGGAAGATCTTGTTGGTACACACACTCTACAATACTTAGAAATTCATCATCTACCTAACCTTGCTTTTTCCTTCATACATTCCTGTCAGTTCTCATTTCCTTAGCTTAGTTACACCTTCTTCTTCTGCTATACCCTCTTTCACGCAAACCTTTCATCTTTTCTAGGGTCTACCTCTTATTCTAGAATCCTCTACATCTAGGTATACTTTTTTTAGTACATTACTAAACTTATACAATGATAATTTCAGCGAGCGTGGGATGAGGTAGGGGTGAGGCGTCTCCAAGCCCAACTATTAGACGGGGCTGCGGGGGTCGATAAGGTTCGACTGCGGGCTGTGTCACAGCCGGAATCGGGAGCGTGGTTGCAGGCGCTACCTTCTCCTCATCTGGGTACCCTGCTTGACGGCGACTCTCTGCGGGTGGCAGTGGCTTTACGCCTGGGCTGTAAGGTGTGTGAACCCCACATATGTACCTGCGGTTCCATGGTGGAAGCGGATGGCCATCACGCTTTAAGTTGTCGGCGGTGCACTGGAAGGTTTCCGCGACACCACGCTCTGAACGATATCGTCCGCAGAGCCCTTATATCGGCGAACGTACCCTGCGTGCTTGAGCCTCCGGGTCTGAGTAGGTCGGACGGTAAGAGACCGGACGGGCTGACTTTGGTGCCCTGGAAGAACAGTAAGTGCCTGCTGTGGGACGCAACTTGTGTCAGCACTGTAGCCGCCAGCCACCTTAGTCGCACCATCCACTCCCCGTCGGCCGCCGCGGATGACGCCAGCTCGAGGAAGAGACTCAAGTACGCTGAGTTGGAGCCGCAATACTACTTCGTGCCAATAGCGGTGGAGACCCTGGGGAGCTGGGGCAGAGACGCGAAAAGCCTTATAAAGGCGATTGGGCAGAGGCTCATAGAGGCTACTGGTGACTCCCGTTCCGGGTCGTTCCTGGTGCAGAGGATGGCCGTTGCAATCCAGCGTGGAAATGCTGCTAGTGTGATGGGCACCTTTGCACCGGGAGCGATCAGGGGCGGGTTATTCGACTAATACTGTGTAGTATTTATTTAGTATTAAGGTGACATGATTTATATATAATTAATGTTAATTGACAATAAAGATATATCAATTTAGAACTAGCATAAATTTTGCAAAGTATCAAATCAGCCGGCATTAACGAGTTACGCCCAACACCGTTCCGTAACCAAAGAATGACCCGTTAAGTGCTCACTTAAGTTGAGTCGTCTTAAATTACTGCAGAGAAAAAAGTAACCCGTCGACTGCAATCTAAGTGTTCCATCTTCGATTTCATTGCAATATAATAATTTGTGAGAAAATAGGTCGAATTAATAACTATCTTGAGCTTAAAGTGCATTTATTTCACATGCGTGGTGCTTCAATGACCATAGCACAATATTATGTCAAGGTCTAATCTACACCTATATCACATTTTATAGATATCAGTTTAGGGGTTTAGGCGCGAAATCGTAACATAGAGATAAACAGACAGAGTTACTTTCGAATTTACAATATTATTACAGCATGGATCGATCCTCATTATCCTTTTATCCTTCTAGCCATTTCCCAGTTACGCACACACTACACAGTTTACACCTTAGAACACCAAGGGGTATAGGAAAGGGCCCAGGTATAGAATGCAAACAGAAACGTACTTGAATGAAGAAGAAGAACCAGCAATTCTTCCACTATTTTAACTAATAGTGATTCATTTAAAAAAAGTTAAATCCTAAAAATTGTCCGACGTGTGATGACGGAGAAAAAAAAACAAGTACCTATCACCACCCCGTCATATATGGGTAGACTGATGAATGATTTATCATCCTAAGTGTACTAATGGGGGTCGAGAGGAAACTAAAACTTGACTGTGAAATAAAATCCACTATCGACCCCCAGGGGCCGAGTGTAAACTATGGTTAGGGGTCCAGTGGACACATTATTTATTGGGGGTCAAGGGGTCGAGAGTGGACTAAACATCACATCCGAAGGGTTTGGTAAGTCGCGACTAACGGAAAAATACGGAGACGATATCACTGCGAGCGAAGGAAATCTCGAAAACCCGTCTGGCCAGCGTGGAAACAGTAGGTACAAAGCCTTTCAACATTCATAGAGGCCTATGTCCAGGCGTAGACTGCGATAGACAAACTAATTGATAGACCTACTACTAAAAATTGTACGATAAGACAAGGTAGAACTTCTCTAGTCATGTTTTACTATATAGAATAATAATGGCAAAAAGAATAATTTATTTGCCTTTAAACATTGTATGGATCTTACAATATGTATAAGCACAGCATGTTTAGCTGCATATTGTAGCATGCAATTTTCAATTAACAATTTAATTTATTTTATTTAATTATTATTATTTTAGCTTTTGCCCACGGCTCCGCCCGCGTGGATGTGGGTTATTGCGACCAAAATATGGCCTATGTCCTTTCTCAAGGTCTAATCTACCTCTATACCTACCAAATTTCATCAAAATCGGTTCAGTGGTTTAGGCGTAAAAGCGTAACATACAGACAGACAGAGACAGACAGACAGACAGACAGAGTTACTTTCGCATTTATAATATTAGTATGGATATTTGTTTTTTATTTTATTTCTCTTGAAAACTTACAGCTACATGAACAAATAAATAAGAGAAAATAGCATGCATAAGGCCAATTAAAAGTTTTCACCAGTAAACAAATTCATTAAAGGAAAAAATACGGGAAAGTCGGTAAACAAAACTAAAAAATAGATTAATATCAACATCAACACCTACTGAAAAAAGCATCACACATTATTCATTTGAGCTTGTAGATACTTTTTACACCACGGAAACAACACTCCAAAGACTACGTGCATACATTACTGAATAGCATTGTACTGTAAAAAGCATCATGACTAATTACCTACCACCTAATAAATTACATCCTAAAATCTGGTATCAAGACAAAAAGTAAATCAGTGGCTGAACCCGTAAATTGTAAATCTGTGCAATGTGTTGCAGTCTGCTGTTTGGCGATATTAAGCGCACCGTCATTATCGTGTACGAATATTCATGAACGGTGACAATGCAGTGCACTTCCTCACACTCTCAAACATATGGGTTTATTTAGTAACTAGCTGTTACCCCACCTATTTTAAGGCGCTCCCTACAATTTCTGAGTTAAATTTTGGTGTATGAATAATCACCTCAGGTTAGATACTTGAAAAACTATCGTAGGTAGAAAAATCTAAATATATTAACTCAAAGGTGACTGACTGACATAGTGATCTATCAACGCACAGCGCAAACCACTGGACGGATCGGGCTGAAATTTGGCATGCAGGTAGATGTTATGGCGTAGGCATCCGCTAAGAAAGGATTTTGATTAATTCTACCACCACGGGAATTGAATTGATTGAAATTAGGGATGAAAGTTTATATGAAACTTTGTTAATTTTATGTCGATCGGGCTGAGACTTTGCTAGCATAACTGACATCCACGCGGGTAGAGCCACGGGCAACAGCTAGTGCTAATATTATAACATACATACATATACTCACGCCTGTAAATCCCCGAAGGAGTAGGCAGATGGCGTATTAACATCCACATTTCGCCAAGTATAATTTGTGGTCCCACGTAATAGGGGGCGGGCCTATTGCTGCCAAGCGGGCACCTAGTCATGAGCTGTATATTAACTGTCGGATAGAGAATAGTGTTGCCCCTAATCGCCGTTTACGACACAGGAAGAGATGGGGTGCCCCAATCTACTCCACCGGGAACCAAAGGCAACATTATAAATATTCTCTCCTCTTTCGCTGCGGTCTCTCTCTCTCCGCCTCTGTGGCGTGGCGGTAGAGAACGCGACTGCCACGCAGGAGGCACGGGTTCGATCCTCGCTCAGTGCAAATATTGCATGAAAATGGCTATTTCCATTGGTCTGGGTGTTTCTATGTATAATATGTATGTATTTACAAAAAAAAGGTATCTAAGTATGTTTATCCGTATTCTACATTCCATAACACAAGCTAGTCAAGCTTACTATGGGTCTAGATAGAGTTGTATAGAATGTTGTGGAATATTTATTATTATTATTAATTCTATTTGGAGTCTAGATTTAAATTAAGCACAGTTATGGTTCTAGATATCCGCTTTCCTATGCTTTCTTTTATGATTGCATTAGTTGGTTTTTACGGGCATAACCGTCCGTCTACCTCTCTCCCCAACCCTGATATACGTGAGGCTAGCTATTTGCAATGAGCGAGAATCATACTCGTATACCCCTGCATAATAGTCGATCATTCTACCGCTATGCCACTGCAGAGTCTATCGAGACGAGAATGTACACACTAAAATATAGGTTGATGGTGAAAAAGAGATACTTACATTACTTAACATCACGGAAACAACACTCTAAATCAATTTTTCTATCAAAATCAATGTACCATTAATACTGCTAACAGATCTGTCAAAAATAACTTTTGCTCTACTAAATCTTCAATAGATGTCCCAGAATTCTATATTCAATTCTAACTAAACTTTCGGGCTTATAATAAGGTCAATATTCTGAAGCAAAAAAGCCTAAACGAGCAGACGGGAATCAACAAAACCTTTGGACGTCATAGTTCCCTCATAAAAATATAGGAACTGCTCTACCAACTTACAACTACCCTCCAAGAAAGTAAATGACAAGCTAAAATAAATTCTGTGTCTTCAGCATAAGGTTGGTCATTAAAAATGTGAGCTGTTATTATAATCTGGTGTCGAGTCTAGTGATAAATAAGAGGTCTGACTTTGAGTGATAGTGGGTACATTTACAGGGCCGGAGGACCCACTCAGATTCGTGTTTGTCTCGCAGAAAATGTCTCGTCCTCTAATAAATTAAGATGGCGAATTATTGTGATGTTTTTGGGTAATTAATGTTTGGTCGTTGGCTATGTTTCTATTATGCATTGGTCATTTAGTTAGTCGTCTATGATATGTTTGGAAAGACCAAGATTTTCATGCCTTTTTTGTTCATCTGATTTATAATAATTTATATTATTACAACAGATTAATTATAATAATAGTAGTCAAGTAGCCAGCCAAGCTTTTGTCATGTAAATAACCCGCCCAGAACACTGGCCGCATTTCCGCGCTGTATCGCAATAGCTAGCCTTTGCATCAGGTACGATCCGGAGCGGGAGTCACCAGTCTTTTCTCTTTATCGCTGACCTATGTCAGCCACCAGTTTTTTCGCTTCTATTCCCTAACTGCCAACTTTATATTATTTATTTTTAAATATTTTAACTAAAAATCGCAATCAAGATTCTGAAGCAGAATTGTCGCAATTTCACTATACTTACTCAAAAAAAATCATCATTTCACTATCACTGCATAGTATAAAACAAAGTCGCTGTTTATCTGTAACTATGTATGCTTAAAATCTTTAAAACTACGCAACGGATTTTGAAGCAGTTTTTTAATAGATAGAGTGATTCAAGAAAAAGGTTTATACTCGTATGTATAATACACGCTTAATGGGTGCAGAGGGAACGGGATCAGACGCCACGTGGCCGCGTGGGCGGTAAAAAATTGGCGTTACAAAGTTCGCCAAATCAGCTAGTACTACATAATTAAAAAAATATTAAACACAGGAAAATAGGAGTGAACTAAGAAAATTGTGATAATTTTGACATTAACGACATATCTCAAGAATCGTGATTATGAACTCTATACCTTACCGTAGTCCCTTTTACTTTATAAAACAGTCATCAAAGACAATAAAAGTTTTAAGATTTCTGAGAAATTGTACGAAAATTTAAAGTACTCCCTTAGTCACAACTGTCCTAAAACCGAGGTAGGTTCCAACAAGTACTAAGGTAGTTGTGACAAAAAAATCAACAAAACATACGAGTATTATGATGTAAACCATAGAGAGAAGACTGGAAACACTAGGCACCTTATATTTTGGCATACTATCAACTACACTACGGGTGGTGTAAGTGTAATCAACCTCCATCTAAACTCGTTGGAGATTACTGAATTGAAAAATCTAGTACTGCCATAAATCAATTGGAGGAATGCAAAAGGCTTAGTTATTCCATTCACATTCTTACGGAGGTAGGCCTTATGTATTCCATTTTAACATCTGATCGCGAAATATTTCTATAAAACCTCCAATAATCGGTCATGTCACGCTCACATAATATAGGTACATCGACAAAAGGCCCAATCTCTGAATGAAGACTTTACCTTCAACTTACCATCGGGTGAAGTAATTTCAAATTGACGTGCAGTAAATTAAAAGTCTTCTAAATTATTTAGATTATCATTATCATCATTATAACGATGTCTCGAATCATTAGCATCTAAAGTTTGCACATATGAATCCGGGTTTTCCGGGAACAAATGCCGTTCGTTGTTAAGTAGGTGCACCAACTTGCTGGTGAAAAATTGGTTTGAGTCTCGACTCAAATCAATTTCACCAACAACTTGGTCCACGTCGCGGTCACACTAGAGCGGGCTCCAGCGTGGCCGCGGGTAGATAGGTCGGGGTTAGCCCTTCATTCACTGTAGAGACTCCCGCGAAGAGGTGAGGTCCTGATGTGTCTGGACATCGCCAAATCAGGAGGTGGGTACTGCAAAGGTCTTTTGACGCGCGTGTGTGATCCGTTGATACAAGCGTAGTATTTGCGACTGTTCACTCACAAGTCACAGCGTATGGTACACCCCAGGCAATGGCTTACAACCTTTGCTTATGCAAAAGCAGAAACAGCACAAATTTGGATTCAGGGGCCTCGGCCACGGAGGCGTCGATCACCGGAGGCCTCGGCCACGCACCCGTTGTTTTAGTATGGTGAAGGCATCACATATGTACGCGGCTTTCCCAAAAAAAAAAAGGTTATAAGTATGTCAGTATGGATACCTGTACACCCCAAGTAATTAGAATTCCAAATAATTTAGATACTAATGAATTATTCATGATTGCCAATACCTAGTTAAAAGCATCTTACGTAGTTATTCGAAAACTTTAATCTATTCATTAATATCGTTGGCTCGCGTTTGAAATTTGTTGATTGAATTGTTCATTAAATTTTCTATAACGATCATAATCATTTTTTGTGAACTAGTAGTGATTTTTTTGCTTATCATTATTGTAATTAATTTTGCATCATCTGTATTTTTAACCCCCGACGCAAAAACGACGGGGTGTTATAAGTTTGACGTGTCTGTGTGTGTGTGTGTGTGTGTGTGTGTGTGTGTGTGTGTGTGTGTGTGTGTGTGTGTGTGTGTGTCTGTCTGTGGCATCGTAGCACCCAAACGGATGAACCGATTTGGATTTAGTTTTTTTTGTTTGAAAGGTATATTAGTCGGGAGTGTTCTTAGCTATGTTTGAAAAAAATCGGTCCAAGATGGCCGCCGCCACAACATATTGGAATACAAATTTCTTTATAATTCCCTCAATATGGGTATCAAATGAAAGAGCTTGACTAGTACATCAATTTAAAAAGTATAAAATAAAAATTAAATTAAAAATTTAAAAAACCCCCGTCACAAAAAACACCAAAAAGTTGAAAATAAATGAATAAATTTAAATTCAACGGTTGCCATGTCGGGGGACCTTACAATATAAAGGAGTACTTAACCAGTTACGGTCCCCCGACATGGCAACCGTTGAATTAAAATTTATTCATTTATTTTCAACTTTTTGGTGTTTTTTGTGACGGGGGTTTTTTAAATTTTTAATATACTGTCAATTTCTTTAAGCCTTGTCTTGTGACCTTATGAATACGTAAAGGTACATGTAAAGGCTTCGTTTATGTTACTCTGTGAATTATATAATATATAATTATCATGACTTATTGTGATATAATTCGATACAGGTACCTCATAATTGCTAGTAAATATTGCATGAAGTGTTTCTCGATATACGTTTCCCCACTGTAATTCGTTTCGAGTTCTCAATATTTCTGCACCATATTCGAAGCACTATTTTACACGAATAGCAGATGAAATTGCAGGTGAATGTTTACGTGCAAGCAAACCGGTAGTCATTGGTTTATATGTTCGGCACTACACACAATGTAGTGCCGATTTCAGATATACATACATAAAATATCAAACAATTATTTTTTGCTTCACAGCAGTCGAGTGAAAAGTAGTTTCATTTCGATGTACAGTCAGTATCAGAAAGATGTTGATGAACTAAGTATTTAAATAAAGTAATAAAATTAAAAAAAAATGAAAAAACCCACGACGTATAAAAATAATTCAAAAAATCTTTACTGCAGCGCCCCTTAGTGGGTTGTCACCGTAACACCTATCTAAGAACATGCACCAATCAAACCCAAACCAACAATTGAAAACTGCATCAAAATCGGACTAGTATTGTTTAAGAAAATTGGCAACATTGATTTGGATTAAAGATGCTTTCTGTAGTGCCCCCTTGTTGAGTTGTCATTGTAACACCTATCTAAGAACATGCTCCAATTAAAGCCGAACCCAAAACTGAAAACTGCATCAAAAGTGGATTGGTAGTTTCGGAGAAAATGGCAACACGGATTTGCACAAACAAACAAACACACAAACATCCTCTCACCCCAATCGCAAACGCATATACCGTGTCCGTTCCGTCATGGGTAAAAATGATTTTAATTTCCTTTTTACCCTCTTCCAGTTTACTCATTGTTCTGGTATTTATTACACACGTCCAGCTAGGACAATAATACCATTTAAATCAATAAAACAATCATTTTGAAACTTCGTCGTTATGATATGTCTAACGCTGACTGTACCTATATTCGGGTAAACTTCCATAAGTAGGTACTTTAAGGAGATGTAGACGTTAAAAACATTGACATAATTTCTGGTGCAAACGAGATGTATCGCGTTTAGTTAAACGCTAAGACGGAACCACTCCGCGTGCAAGATGGATCATGATAAATGATATAACCAATTACTTAGAATTTTCTTTCATCTTATATAATATTATGTGTACTTATGAATCTGGAGATTTTAGAGAGAATAATAATAATAAGCACAGGCTAAAAACAGGAATACGAGTAAGAGTTTCTTCCTGTTTATTTTAAAATTTCAATATAATAAGTACAGAAATTATCATGGGACTTTCCGAACCTTGAATCTCTCAATCGTAAAACCGTTTTCTTAACCACTTGGATTTTTTTTTCTTAATCTATGGCGATACCAACTATTCCGCCAACAACTCAGTTTTTATACTCATCGAAATTCTGCGGTAAGAAAAGATTCTGCGGTAGCCTAGTGGTATGGGTAATGGACTGCTGTCTCGGGTTCGATCCCAGGTTTACCATGGCACACACCAATGACTTTTCGATGCTTTTCGAAGTTATATGTGTATTTAACGCAGGTTCATAAGTGCCCGGTTATTGGCAATAGGCTCGCCAACATAAACTAACGAAATGTGGGTGCTAGCACCTCTGCCTATCCCTTCGGGGAATACAGGCGTGAGTTTATGTTATGAAATAACGAGTGAAGGGAGTAAAATTCTTCCATATAAACAGTTGATTTTAAAAAGGGGCCACAAGGTTTATAGGGTGTTAAAGTACCTGTAAAGAGGAAAAAACTTCAAAGCAAACAGAAAGAAAAGTGTTATGTGGTAGAGCAGACGAACACAGTTTTACAGGTTAATATTGTTAAGATCTATAAAGTAACATAACATATAAATTAGTGGGAAATTAACATACGGTGTTAAAGTTGGCAGGAAGAGGGATATTATTTGGGGGTAAATCATACAGGGATCCACTCATCCTAGTGCATGAGAAGAAAATATGGTCAGGAGTTCCTTTGTCCAAACCGCATTTACTCAAGCCTTGGCCAAATCAACGCGTTCCGTTTGCGTCCGCGGTAGCTTGCGCGGTGGCGCAGTTTGTACGAACTTGCTGATCAAAGCAACTGATCGCCACCGCGCATGCTACCGCGGACGCGAGCTGAACGCGTTGGTTTGGCCAAGACTATAGAGAGTTATCCCTTATCCGTATTTTGGATAGAAAAACACACGCAGCACTTACAAACACATAATATAATTACAAATGTTTTTATTCAAAAACACCCACATCATTATCTTGTATGCGCAGTCGACAAAGGATATAAGTATATACCTTTTCATATAAAGTTGTATGAAAAAGTGTATACTTACAATCCTTTGTCGAGTGCAGAGAACCTTACATACACAAGCATACACAAGCGGAGTGGTTCGCCTAACCTTTTCTCACCATTACACAAAATTTTGAAGAACTGATTAAGATAGGAAATATGGATGCAGTCCAGGCGGGATTTGCCCGATCTAATCCAAATTCTCCTTATGAGTAGACTCGACTTATGAGGAGAATTTGGATTAGTTCAGGCGCGGTCTGGTGGCTCAGTAGCCAGAGGATTCTCCCTGTAAGCAAACGGTTTGATTTCCATTTTTCCTATTTTAATTGATTTGAATAGTTAAAAAAATAAATACCATAAAATTTTATTAAACTTTTGAGAAAGATAATAACTGCTATTTATCAAAACCTTAAACGAGAATTAAAGCTAGTCTAACATTTAATATTATTTTAAGACGTGTAATATAACTCAAGAATGCTCTCTAAGTACTGGCTATTTATTTAGCACTTGTGTCGTACTCGCAATTTTCTCCAAGAGTTAACCAGGGAAGTTGCCAGGCGATACCGGGGGAACACTTAGTGGAACTATCAATCTTAAACTCTCGCACAGTGAGCCGAGTCGTATAAACTCGCGAATATAAAATGTAATTTGAGTTAAACGTTCAAATGTTACGATTATGTAAGAGGACTGACAGGGTTTTTTAGTTTATAAATACCTTATGCGTATTGCTTGAAAAGCTTAATGACATTTATCAAAACGTTGATACTGTTTACATCTTTTATTTTGTAATTCGAAACCTGGATTCTGCTTCTCTAATCCTTTTCTTGATTCGACTTATCTTGATATTTGCGATGATCAGAAAAAAAAAATGTTTTGATCCTAATAGCTCATGTAAGTCGAAATTACCGGACCCTGGGCTTTGAGGTGAAAACCTGGGATGCAACTGAGGACAACAATAAGAAGATACCGTAGATAACTTTTTTTAATATTTGAGCCGTCAATTGACTGCATCCTGCTAGATGGCAATAAAGCTGAGATGCAGTCCAGAAATTATAGACCACTATTCTCGATGCTATTGGACGTAAAATGGTGGTCCTTATCTTGACGGCCTTAATAGATGCCTTTTCACGCCCCGCTTGAAGAACCCAGGACTGTATGAAGAGGGAAACACGTATCGGGGCAGAGCATTCCAGCTCCTTATCATGCGGCAGAGGAAAGAACCCTGAAACCGTGTGAAATGGTATGGATTCCACCGTGTGTGTTTGGCACCGTAGATCCACACAAGTTGTTCTGCTACCATTTATGCTACCATTTATGAAATCCTTAACAAAATAGACCATATATTTTTGGTTCACTAAATAAACTACCGCAACACTGTGCAAAGATATGAGGTAGATGCTAACTTCCAAGGAGCGACTCCTGTGTTATTGCACCTCGCATGTTTGTGTGCTCCACAGTAAAGTGATTACGATTAAATAGTTCCTTTGTACTGAAGTTTTAATTGAAACTGTCGATTACATTATTATAGTTCGTCGAAACTAGTTATGTGTTCACCTTATGTAAGATGTTGAGCTTATAAGTACATTATATGAGATGCTGTTTTGGTACTGACTTTATATTGCTCTCGGAGTTTCATGAAGATATTGGAGTGGAAAATCAGATTACAATTGTAATTCATCATTTTACCTTGGTTCCTACTTGCATTCAAGGCTTTCATGTACAAGCGTATGATTAAGTGATATATGTTCATGGAATATTTAAGTTTTCATCAGTTGAAGTTTTCATCATCTAAAATATTCACTCGCCATACTAACTAACTATTACCACCAGCTGAATTTTGCGCTCATTTGGCACTTATTCCGGAGAAAAATATAGGTATTTAAACAAATACCTTTGTAGGAGGTAGGATACGGTGGTATATCCGCCCAATTGAGCAGTCCGATTGAGGTAGTACCATCGCCCTAGGCCGCGGGGTTCTGTAGGGCGATGGGACGGGAACACAACACGCGGTTATCATTAACCGCGTGTTGTGTTCCCGGCGATAAGTAGGGTAGCCAGAACTCACTGGAGAGTTTGTATGCTGTCAGTGGGAAAACTAAAGGCTTGTCCTGCTTCTTTCACACTGACAGCACAGGAACCCTCTAAGCGTACAGGGTCGGCAGCGCATGTGTGACTCCACTGGTGTTGCACACGTACATAGGCCACGGTAACCACTTTCCATCAGGTGGGCCGTGTTCTTGTCTGCCACCTATGTGTAAATAAAATTGTAGGACATTCAATTTGGCCAGTGCCAGGATTCGAACTTGGTCCTCGTCGATCGTAAATCCGACTAAGCTAATAGTAATAAAACTAAGTCATTAACACTTATTTCATCCACATTTTAAGCCAATAAAGTGTTTATCCCCTAAACTATAGCCGCGGGTGTGTTCATACCAACAGTCCAATATTTACTGCGGAGTGTCATTGACAACTTTACGATCCGTACCTCCCGTTTCCCTTTTGTGTCAAAAACAAACCCCGAGGTTAGTTGTTAGGACATTTTCTTTATTTTATTGTTTATATTGTTGTTCTATGTACTGAATGGGTTCCTGAGCAATTTCCGATTGAATATGGCTTGTTTGAATTGTGGTTTTGACAGACACGTTTTATAGACGGCAATCGTTCGTTTTCTCTTTTGAAATATATGTTTTAATATTCTGTTGGGGCTTTAATCTTAGTATAAATAGAATTCTTGTCAGTATATGTGACGTGGCATGTTTTAAAATTGTGCCGTTTTATCGTAAGTAATTTTTTAATGTCCTACAAAAAGATTTTTGAATCAATCTATAATTTACTATTAAGTAGGTAAGTATTTCATATTCATCCAAAGGTTACTAAGAAATTGACTTTAGCGATAATACCACCATTTGTACAATAAGTTCTTTTTTAAGAGTAGGTAGTTAAATGAAACCCCTTCCGCTAAGTACAATAGGTTGGTTTGGATCCATTTGGTTTGGTTTGGTAGTGTAATGGTCAGCATTCGAACCCGGGATCTCTCCGTCGTAACGCCGATTCAACAAGGAACTTTGCTTAACTGGAGTTACTAGTCCAGTTAACTTGAAAACTAAATAACCTTTTACCCGACTGCCGAAGGAAGGAGGATAATGTTTTTCGAGACTATGTATGTATGTATGTATGTATGTATATCCATTTATTTGGCACGGCCTACAGACTGAACGGCTTGACGGATTTGGACATGTGAGGTGTCATCTGATTCGTCATGATTGTGTGAGTGACACCAGATGTATTACAATTGATAGGAAATCAAAAAGGTGGATTTTTTGCGCTAAAACGTATGTTGTCAAAAATATTTTTGACTCAAACATATCGAGTAAGGTATTAAAATGAAGAAAATTAGAAGGAGATTATAAAAAAATTTCATATATATAAAAGTATGAAATAAAACAAATGATTAAAAAATAAATATAAATTTAAAAAACCCGACAGCCACTGAAAAGATCGAAATAAGTATGATAGCAGGCGGTAGCCATTCAGACTATACCCAATCATAAACCGAAATAAGGGTACCGCCTGTTATCAAACTTATTTCGATCTTTTCAGTGGCAGTCGGGTTTTTTAATTTATTTTTTAATCATTTTTGGTTACTAGTATTATTCTTATTTAAAAACGTTTTCTATAAACCAATTCAATCTCAGCTTACAATAGAGCTAGATAGCTTTATGTAACATATTCTAGAACATCCATCTAATTCAATGTCAAACAAAATCACGCTCGCATTATTTGTTCAAAACGTCAGCAATTACTTACAACACTTCGGTAGATTATGAGAAGCTAAGTACTCCCTCACTTCGCAAGAAGAGGGGAGATGGAACGTCTTGATATGGTTATCTCTTTTAATCTTACCGCTAAGCTTTAAGCCCGTGTCATCCCTCTTGGAAGGATAGATTAATATTATGATACAGTATCAGAGTTCAAAGAGCTTAAAACAGTGGAATGACATACCGACTAAATGTGTGTGGTCCAAGTATTGAGTTATCTGGATATTTTTTACCCAGAGACGGTATATGCGTTTGGGGTGAGAGGATGTTTGTGTGTTTATATTGTAAACTACCAATCCAATTTTGATGCATTTTTCAGTTATGGGTTCGGCTTTAATTGGAGCATGTTCTTAGATAGGTGTTACAATGACCATCTCAACAGGGAGCGATACAGCAAGCATTTTTAATGCAAATCAATGTTGCCAATTTTCTCCAAAACTACTAGTTCGATTTTGATGTAGAAGTATGACTGGAAATTAAGCTTGTAACGTACATTTGAGGGTTTTTCTCAGTGTTATTTTTACTCAGCTTGTTTAATATCTATACCCAGTAAATAAGGTTTTAGGTTAGGCATAGATAAGAAAGTAATTAATGAAGGGCAAGCATTGGTAAGTTTACATGATATTCGTTTGTTGTTTTCATATTAATTGCGGGTCAGTAAAAAGTTGATTTTCTACATAAGATAACTATAGTGCCCGGAATATTATGGCAAGTATGTATGTACTATAAAATTTAGATCTTTTTTTTCAAATTCAAATTCAAATGCTTCTTCTCCTTCATTGAGTCGAGTGCAATTTTTGGTTCAATTAAATGTGTCCAGCCCAAAATTTATTGACACTGACGGCCTAATTTTAATCAGACTTAGACTTTACCTCAAAGCAGCAGTTCAACAACCACACATAAACCTTTCACACTTACCACCAAAGCAATTATAACGATTATTTCTAAGAAAGGTCTTAGTAACAAATATAATTAAAACTTCAAATACGAAGCCAGTCACTATTTACATTTAATATCAAATGCTCAAACAAAACTTTCTATTGTAATATATGGTGAATGCAAATTTTTGGCCTCAGCCCCCTCTAGAAATCTAATAACAGAATTATTGTTTAACCAAGGTTTGGCCTCAACGTAGACTGTTTACTTAGGTATTTCGAAATAACATAACTCACCTCTGGAAACATACCGTGAGTTCTCGATCGTGACGTCACAACCCATTCGTCTCTCGCTCATTCACTTCACTAACTACACTCAAGTAATATTCACAAAAAATTGAAAACATGTAGATATAATCACTATCGCCCGTATGAAAGAAATAGTAAGGAAAAAAAATACCTCAACCGCACAACCACATTGTACGGAGTAGCTAAATGGAACGCATTAAAAGCAGACATTTATGTAGTAAAACTGACTTTTATTAACACCCCAGTGTTATTAATTCTCGTTGCGTTCGTTGTTCTCACCTTCTCTTTATACGAGTAGCTCAGTGGACTTTTCAACTTTTTCTGCTCTACTTCGTACTAAATTCGTCATCCTTGGTAACTGCGGTAAGACCCATCATGGAGGAGTGGCTAGAGAGGCCACACGGCAGCCTCTCGTACCGGCTGACGCAGGTGATTACCGGACAAGGGTGTTTCGGGAGTTACCTGTGTCGGATCCGGAAGGAGCCAACGTCCGAGTGCCATCACTGTGATGCGAGCGAGGACACAGAGCTGCACACGCTGACCGAGTGCCCGGCGTGGGACACGCCGAGGCGGGTCCTAGTGGCGGCTGGGATGGGGAGTGGGGGTGGGAGTCCTCACTCTCGTCACATTGTTCATAGCAAAAGTGACTTTATTGTGACTTCAGTTCATAGTAGGATGCTACATTATTTTATGTGACGTCAAATCATGTTTGTCTTACATTGTAAGAGATAAAACAATATCTGCGAGTCGGTAATCCTGTATGAAAATTTTGTGAGCTTATACTATATTACATTGTTTCACAATACTTACGAATGTTTATTTTGCAAAATGTATTACATTCCTTGAACTGTTTAAATAGACATTTATCTTCATGCGAACAATATTTACACTCCCAGTGCAGGAACCACACCATCTCTTCTTGTGGGTGTCGTAGAAGGCGACTAAAGGATAGGGCTGATTTCTATCCCACAGTAAACACACAGCCCATGACTAAGTGCCCACTTAACGTCAATAGGCTCGCCCCCTATGTGACGAAATGTGGATTATACACCTCTGCCTACCCCTTCGGGAATTTACAGGCGTGAGTAGTTTACAGTGCTAGTATTGAATGCTCATATACCTATGTGAGCAAAGGTGTGGATGAATAATTTAAAATGCGAAAAATATAAATGAAAATATTATATATTTTCAATTTATAAATTTTAAATCAGATATTTAATAGCATTCATTGAAGAGATAATTATTATATGTCAAAGATGACACTGACATAATGTCAAACTAAAACTTGACATCTATGACAAGCTAAAGATGATTTTGAATTTCGAAAATTATATTCTTAATTCGACTGTAAGATGTTACTTGTAACGACTTTGATATTAGATCAAAGAATTTTAGAACAAGCTGGAAAATGTACTCAGGCTTAGTACGTACATTCACACCTTTTATTTCCAAAGGGTTTCCATTTGAACCTTTTCTGAATTAGAAACAAGACAACGATCCTAGCATACGCCTATCATTTCTTCTACTAACCGTACATACGTCTTTTGCTGTTGTTGTTGAGTTGTTGTCTTTGTCCCAATGGACAAAGACAACAACTCTCCTCTCGCTGTGATCCTAGCATACGCCTGTCATTTCTTCTACTAACCACTAAAACACAAAAAAAGATTAAAAAGTAAAAAACCGACTGGCACTGAAAAACATCGAAATAAGTTAGATAACAGGCGGAACCTATTTGCAAATTATAAACCGAAAGAAAATGAATCATTAAACAGTCGGGGTTTTTTTATCATTTTTTTATGTTATACTTTTTAGTTATGATATGACTGAATCTCCTTCTAATTTCCTTTATTTTGATACCCTACCCTACCCTACCCTTTGATTACATTGGGACCTATACATAAACTGGCGAAATGTGGGTGCTAGCACCTCTGCCTACCCCTTCGGGGAATACAGGCGTGAGTTTATGTTATGTTATGTTTATGTTATGATACCCTACTCGATAACTTTGGAGTCAAAAATGTTTTTGACAACATACGTTTTGGCGCCAAACATCCACCATTTTGATTTTTAGAAATTTTAATGTGCTCCTCACATGTCCAAATCCGTCAAACCGTTCAGGCTGTGGGCCGTGCCAAGTAAATGGACATAAAATAAAAACATTACCCTCCTTCGGCAGTCGGGTAAAAATAAACTAAAACGTAGATAAGTAAAATACAATTTATTAACAAAATTGGCCTTGTTGGATACCGGTGGAGTAGAATTAGGACACCCCCAGCTCTTTCTGTGTGTATAGTAAAAGTCGACTAAGGGATATGGCTGTTTTTAAGCCGACAGTAAACATACAGCTCAAGAAGGCTCCCCCCTACGTGAGACTAAAAATCATATTTGTTAAAACGTGAGTGTTTATACACCTCTGCCTACCCTTCAGAGGTTTGCAGGCTTGTATATAACAAAATATTTAAATCTCTAACCTCTTCCTTTGACTACCCTAAACCTATAGTCTACTTTATACCCATGTGCTTTCGCGTCGCGGTTTAATTTCATGGTGATATCTTTTATCTTTGTGAATATTTCTTGAAGAGAGACATTGGTGAACGTCTTCGACGCGTGTCGTACTGGCTGTTGGTATTGCTTTTTCTCCCGAAGTGCTTTCTTGATATATTCAGGCATTACTGTGAACAAAATTCGTGATTATTAGTGGCACCAGTAGCACTATGGTAGTGAGTGCAGTTATTGTGTCTCAATGTTCTGAGTTTGATACACAGGTTGGGCAAAGTGTGTTTCGTTATTTCTATTGAGTAAATAAAGGCAAATAGGCATATGCTTAATCACATTTCATTATGTTTTATTTGTTAGGCAGCTATGCTTTATTCACTTAAATAAAATTTGTCATTATCTTTTTGCCATTCGCTATTATGTGTTGTGCATGCGAATGAAACCCATATAGACGAATACGTGTGGTCTTACCTTAATGTAATAACTGACTTCTAAGGAAAATTTGGTTGGGGGGAAATTTTCCTTGGGAAAATTTCGAGGGTATTATTCTGATAATGACTGAGAACACAATACATAAAATTAGCTCACACTTTAATGAACCATGACAAAATCAGTCCAGGTTTTTGACTTTCAATAGAATTATTATGCCTAAAATATTAAGTATTTGTATCGAAAATCGCAATACTTGGTATGACTTTGTACGCTACACTTTATCTGATTGACGCGTCGCGCGTCGTACGCGCGACTTGACTCATACGTGCAAGATACTATCAGCACATATATCGAGGGTTGGGTGTTAAAACCCGATAAGTGAAAAAAAAGCGAAATTAGTTTTATTAGCCCACTAGAATCAGAATTTTTTGCTCTTCCTCGTGATGTTTCCAGATAACCCTATTTTAGAGTGTAACATAGTAATGTACTAACCAAATAACCCAGTAAGTGCATTACTAAATAATAATTTTAGTTGAAAATACTCTAAAGCTAGTTATAGGTACATAAACATTTCAAATTTTGTTTTACGAGAGAACCCGATAAAATGTATTTATTGGTATTGAAATCTTAAGGATAACCACGTCAATCACACTAATACAAAAGATAAAAGCACATAATTTTGTGTAACGGGTTTTAACACGAGAAGTAATTCAATACAAAACAAAAAAATCGAAAATTAAAATCAGTATAAATGAATTAATGGGTTTTAGCTCTAGATGATTTATCATGAATACACGTAATACGAAAATATAAAATACAATAAAATATATTTATTGGCATTTTATATCTGAACTATAGCTTAAAAATAGAATGTTTGTCAACGTAAAACAAGGTAAATATTTTTTTATTTCCTATGAAATGTATAATAGGTAAGGTTATAACCTCCGCTTATACCCGGAGAGAGTCTCACTACGCAACACCGTGTCCTTGTCATGGCCCTCCGCGTAAAACCCAAAGGTAAACGTGTTGAGCGCGGCCAACGCAGAACCAAGTGGTGGCTGCTTGATGAAGCCAAGTCCCAGAGTTTCGTCTCAGCTATCGGTGCGCTAATATATATATATATAAGTGCGTTATAATATGCTATAAGTGCGCTAATGCTGTAGACGAACCCGTGCAAGATTGCTGGGACGAGATTCAGGCAGTTAATCTTGAGGCGGATAAGGCAGTGCTCGGCACGCCCAAGGGTGGACGCAAGTGTGACAAGGACACCTGGTGGTTGAACGACACAGTCCAGAAGGAGATCAGGGTGAAGAAGGCTTTCTTCACCCTGATCTCCTTCTGACCTTCTGACTCTTTAGAAAGTGGCAAGCGTCCAAATCTCCCGAAGACTGCGACAAGTACAAAAGCGAACGAATAATAATAAACGTTAATAATGAACGCGCCACTAGGAGAGCCATAGCCAGGGTCAGACGAGACCACTTGCAACCGCTATACATCAAGTTGGAATCGTTTGAGGGACAAAAGCTCATCTATAAGTTGGCGCGCTCCAGGGCTGAAGCGGCGCAGGCTATAACCTAGTGCCGCTGCATCAAAGGCCCTGGGGACAATCTGTTGTACGAGGAAGTCGCGGTGAAGGAGAGATGGCGCTCATACTTCCACGAGCTGCTGAATAAGCAGCATCAAGAGGTGCAGCCACCAGAACTCCCTCCAAATCAAGGACTAGTGCCGCCGATAACGCCTGCAGAAGTCCAGACTGTCATTCGTCGCATGAAAGAAAAATAAAAGAAAGAAAGAGGGGCCCATGGTGTGGGCATCCTCGCTAACCTTTATAACCGTGTCCTCCTCACCGGTAAAATCCCAAACCAGTGGAGGCTGAGTGTCATTACGCCAGTCTTCAAGGGCGGTCTTCGGTGAAGGAGTGTGGTAGTTAAAGATAATGTCCACCATGAAAGACCATGAAGCTTTACGAGCGGATAATCGATTCCCGGATCCAACAGAAGAGTACCCTCTCGGAGTGTCAGTATGGGTTCCGCTCCGTACACGGGACTATGGATCCGGCGTTCGCCCTAAGGATCGTCGCGGAGAGATACAGGGCGAGGAACACGCCCCTGCACTTTCTATTCCTAGACATGCAGAAAGCCTTCGACTGTGTGCCTCGCGCGATGATCTTGTGAGCATTGAGGTCCCAAGG
Source organism: Eilema sororculum (assembly GCA_914829495.1). Taxonomy (NCBI): domain Eukaryota; kingdom Metazoa; phylum Arthropoda; class Insecta; order Lepidoptera; family Erebidae; genus Eilema; species Eilema sororculum. The sequence continues at coordinate 3,064,469 of OU618545.1, read as the reverse complement.
AGTCCCAGAGGCTTACATCGACACCATCCGAGACTTTACCGAGATTCCGGTTCCGTGCTTTGGACCGCTATTGGCGACACAAAAACCTTCCCCACCACCGTCGGGGTACACCAAGGATCCGTAGTTAGTCCCATACCTGTTCAGCTTGGTATTAGACGTTTTGTCGGACAGCATCGGAGACTCACATGAGCAGCCTCCGTGGTTGCTTATGTATGCTGATGACACTGCGCTGATGGACGCAGATAGGAACAGATTGGTTTGACGTGTGAAAGTGTGGAAGGAGGCACTTGAGAACGGCGCCGGTCTGAAGCTTAATGTGGCGAAGACTGAATATTTGGCGTTAAACTCCACAGATCCCATACCCGTCCGCATAGGCGATCACTTGGTCGAGCGCACGGATCAGGTTAAGTACCTGGGATCTGTACTTCACGTTTCTGGTGACATCGACTACGACGTCAAGGCACGTATTGCTGCCGCGTGGGCTAAGTGGCGGGAAATGACTGGCGTCACATGCTATGCTAAAATGCCAGTTAGGCTGAAGGGGCAGGTCTATAAAACGAGAGAGAGCCACCTCCGCTGGTGCGGCAACCGCCCAGCTACGTGGGTAACAAATGCCTGGCAATGGCACCCCCACCGGGTTCAGGTAGAAGGGGTAGGCCCAAGAAGTGCTGGCTTGGCTTCGTGGAGGGTGACATACGAGCAAACGATCTCACTACCTTGGACGCCCAAGATCGTGCGAAGTAGAGGAGGAAGAGCCGGAAGGCGGACCCTGACCTCCGAGGGCACCGTGGCCTCGAATGCAATCAGGACTAACGTCTTTATGTGGATGATGATGATGAGACATTTTTAGTACTACTCAAAACACACATAAAACGAGGGTAAAGCGATTTTCAACCAACGTGCAACTATCAGAACAGCTGGAGCAATTATACCAAAGATAGATACCGATCAGTATTGTCAAAAAAAAAGATCTAGGAACGATGTGCAAAAAAGAAATCATTCCCGAGGAATTTCATGGGTGGATCCACAGCCTGAAAACATATCTGAATCTAAAAGCGACAGTAATTACCTATAATAAAAGGATTATCGTGATTCACTTGATTTTTGTTCAAATAATAAAGCTAATAATTAATAGAAACATAATTTTAATTTTGGGATAAAACCCAATAAGTCAGCCCCCTAATTTACTAATTACAATTTTATGCAAAAGTTTATTATTAAACATGACAAAAATCATAAAATATAGTATTATGGATATATAATTTTACTAAATTACTAAGTAATTTGCATCAATTTATTATATTTACCTATTTTTTATTGCCAGCAAACTTTAACATCGATTATCTCGAAAGTTAATTTTTCGCACTTAACGGGTTTGAACACTCAACCCTCGATATTGGAAATGCATACGTGCGTAAATTGCACCTGTTACTGTGGGTGTGCTGCAGGGATTTATTCTCAGCCCTTTTATTTTTTGAATTAATATCAATTATTTGGCATGGCACAGATTGTGCGTCAAGATCTTTATTTATCAAATCTAATTATAGCATAGTATTCAAAATAGATTGAATATATAAATCTTGTCGCCAGAAAAATAATTAAATGTTTGAATTTTTATTAGGTTGCCTTTATAGGGATATGGAAGAGATCATCTTTGGCGATAAGGCCGACCATTTTAAATTGTACTGTTTGTATAAGATCATATTGTTTAATTTCTAGTCTATTTGCGTACAATGAAGATGTATCAGTCAATTTTTATCACACAAACATATTCTCAAAATTACTTTTAAAGATTTTGTCATATAAGATTCATAAGTACGGACATAAAACAACAAATAGTTATAGCCTTGTAAAACGGAACTGCATACTTTACACAAGTCGTGGCTTCACAAAGACGTAAACAACAAAAACTTACCACCATCCACCGACTCATAGTGAAGCCAGATTGCGATTGCAGTCAACACCAGACACAGACCACGCAGCATTGTTCTCTGACACACAACCAAACTCAGTTAGAGTTACACTTTATTTGACTTGGCGGAACTTGTGCGATGTTTTGTTGAAGAATGAAAAATAAAATGAAATGCTTGTTTTTAAGTGCAGCGTCGATTAACTTGATTGTGGAGAATTTGATTTTGATCTGAACTGGAATCGGTGTGTGATATGTGTTTGAACAATATTAACAAATATACTACATGGTTATTTATGTTTCATATATTTTAATATTGATTTATATTTAGGTTTTATTTTTTATTTTACTGCATTATTCCCATGTCGCATATCTCCAAACTCTGGAGAAGGCCCCATCAAGGTGAGCAGCAGTAAGATGATTGGCAGAGAAACCGCCGGTTTATTCGGGAACTGTCCAACTAGATCGCTGCCCGCTAATCCCGAGTCTGAACTGAGAGGTTCTTTGGAATCAAACCATTAATTGGTATGAATGAATGAATAGACTTTATTTCTCACCACAATAAACACATATTATGTGTCACAATTGAAATTCTAGGTTACAAAGTAGGTAATTCATAATATATTATATTGCAGGTGACTGGTGCCTAAGCTAGGCTCGCAGCCTGTGTTTCAGTACGTGCGTATGACAACAGAGACTATTTCTGCGAACTTCATCCTCAAGCTAGCTTCATGCTTCAGGTTAAGTTAAAGGGGGTCTATACCTGATAATAAACGAAATTTTGGTGGGAATACACCAAAAGTTATCAAATGATTATTAAATATCGTTGAGACAAAGAAGGGAATTCCAGTGGACAAAAATTCCAAATAAATTCCTCAGGGGATTGAAATGGGTGATCTTAGTGAAAGGTAGCCAAGGAGAAAGAGGAGTCCAAGTGAACACAATAATAATTTCACGCACAATTCCATAGTAACGATACACAAAATCATAGAACTTTTTTAACACTATGTTTTTTAAAACGTACTTTGTTTTGAAAACAAAATATAGAGCTGAAACATATGACTGAGTTCCGGGAACGGGACATCAATATACGGAGTGGTGTTTTTATTTATTTTGTTCGCTGAAAACGTTTTTTTTTTCACTTTATACCAATGTGCGTATCTGTTTTATTGATGCATGTCAGTGTCTGTTGTGTTAAAGTTACGATCGGCTTCGAAATTTTGGCAAGCTATTGTTTACTGACGTACGGTTTTATGTACGATAATATGTTAGTATTATTGTAGTTTATTTCACAGTAGATCTTTTGAATTTTTATGAAGTTATTGAAAGTATATAAATAAAAACTTATAAATCACCAAAGGAAAATTTTACATTTAAATGACTATTACATATCTCTGAACGAAAATATAACAAACAATTTGGGGGCCCTGGAATTGCAGATGCTGCAAATCCAATCTAAGATCTTATAAAACGTGTCTAATAAAATATGCTTCAAAGATTCTATATTATACTTATAAAACGATTTTTATGACAGTTACAGCAAGTAAATACGTAAGACTGTACTAAAACTAAACATCATACGTCAAAACGATTTATACCCAGATATCGATAATCGAGCACCCGTTCACTGTAGCATTCAATAAAGTTGAGAACGTCCCGCATCCGGGACAACGTAATCCGTAACACAGGACAGCACTATACGGTACTAACTTCTTCAACACTCACCAAACGATTGTTTTCAGCTGTTTCGTGAAATCCGATCTACACTGCAAACTCTTTCTTTGTGATTGTACTTGTGTTCGAACGAATGTTTGTGTACCTTTTGTTTCTTTTTTCTATTTGTGTTTCAGTTCGTGACTGTATCTAGCTGGTAGAAACGTTCTCTTCCAAGTGGGAATAATAATAATCTTACTAGGTCAAAATACATAGCACTATGTTTTGCCAATTTTCATCCTCCATTTTTTTCAATAACATCAACTGTTTCTAGATCCAGTCTGATAGTTTCTAATTTAAAATTTATTTTCATTTGATATATTGTGCTTTCCTTTAAGGTAATGAAACCAATGCTCTAAGGTATCGTTGCGCTATCCATGTGTTCCATCTATTTGATTAGAACCGTTAGATTAGTTGATTATTCCTTGTATCGCACGCTCGGAACTATTTCCACATCTATTGTATGCTTCGAGTGTTGGTAATTTTCTTATAGACGATTGAGTTTTTGTTAAGGTAGGTATATCATGCATACCTTTTTCTTTTGTAGTATTGATGGTATATTTGTTATATTTTGTGTGCCCAGTGTTCAGCCAAGCCAATTGATGGCGTGCACTTACCTAGAACGTGACTATTATATTGATAACTAGCTGTACCCATGACTTTGTTCACATAATCATTTGTCTCAGATTTGTATTTTAATACCTTTCCCAATTTTCCAATCTCTGAAATCTATGGCGAATCTTCCTAAAGTCCTTAAGTATTATTCGATTTATTAGTTAAAGAGACACCTAGTAGATTAACTGAAACTTGGATTACAGTAACGCAGAGACCTGTTGATGCCAGTGGACCCTAGTGAACTGAGAAGAATTATTCTGCAAAATAATAATAAGTTCAATATCACCATACGATTTTTAAATGTATCCTCTGAAAAGACGCGTATTACTAATCTATAATATACAGTCTCACAAACTAAGTATTTGCGAGTACTTACCATTATTGTAGTAAATCATTAACATGCCAATGAAGGTTTCGACTTGGTATGATTAATGTGTGTAGCAATTATTTACCCCCAAGGTGATAGTGCGAATAGGCCTATGTTATGTTATCTTTGACATCGAATCTAACGTAGAACTTATACCCTGGTAGGAAACGTGTTACCTAACTGCCAAGGAAGGGTTAAGCGTTATATACATGTGTATAAAATGTTTGTTGATTTTGAGGTGAAATGCAATGGCAATGTCCTTAAGGTGAATTAACTGCCGACTGAACCAAACAATCCATCTATTATGGGAAAATAAAATATATTTAATTTAAAATGTCGTTCATCGTCGGATCGTTGACAATCAAGTTCAAACGCACACAAATTACATTTACTGATATATTAATGGTAAGTTTATTAACTCTTCTCTTTTAATTTAATATTTATAAAAATACCTTGTATTTAGTCACTCATTAAAATGTTAAATTCCACTCTTCATGTAAGCCATAACATGGCTAACACGAGAGTAGAAATGATATTGTCATTTCTACATTATACTCAACAGAATTTTCGTCACTGTAATCCTGACTGTCAAAATAGTGACAACAATTCCTTGATGAAATACCCAAAATTACACTTACAACTTCAGACGAAAATTTATCCACACAGGGAACTTTACATCAACCTAACAAATAGCCGTGTTGGTTTCCGGTGAAGTTAGAATAGGATAACTCCATCTGTTTCCTTGGGTTCCAGGGATCCATCCAGCAGTAAACATACAGTCCATGACTAAGTGTCTACTTGACCGCAATAAGCTCGCGTGGGACTGCAGATCATAGTTAAATATTAAATATTCCACAACATTCTACACAACGCCATCTAGACCCATGGTAAGCTTTTATAGCTTGTGTTATGGAATCTAGAATGCGGATAAACATACTTATATACTTTTTTTTGTGAATACATACATATTATACATAGAAACACCCAGACCAATGCAAATAGCCATATTCATGCATACAAATATTTGCACTGAGCGAGAATCGAACCCGCGCCTCCTGCGTGGCAGTCGCGTGCACTACCACCACGCCACAGAGGCTACCAACACTTCTGCCTATCTCTTTGGGGATTCACAGGCGTGATAATATATATGTATCTATATATGCTAATAAATTTATTAACCAAAACATCCAAACATTAAACATAGTAGTGAGAAATCTATCATGCAAAAAGCAAACCGACTTCAATCTTGACTTATTTAACAAAACACGGGTACGAACGATCTGTCAAAGCCTCGCAGCCTATTCATGCCAAGATAAATACTCCGAGAACGTGATAAGAGTGAGAACTGTAAACATTGTGCCACAAATGCCACCATGGCGGTACTACGACAGTTTTTTTGTTCCGCACTTTGATTAATGCTTGGATATGTCAAAAACATTTATGTAGTCGGTTTTATGGGATGACAAACGGTTGTGCGGTTGTGATTTAGTGCCGGAATGGATTGATGGGGATGTGTTTGGATGCTCAAGTTTGATTGGAGTTGTTATTGTTATGAGAAGTGGTTCTTGATGTGTGTTGTCTTGAAGATAGGACAATGTAACACTTTAGTGTTATTCTTGCTTATCTTTCTTAGAAGAAAAAGTTGGCAAAAAAATTAATTCTAAGCTACCGGCTGTTTTCAATAGAGATTAGCGTCAATATTGGAGCCTACAATTTATTGACGTCCTGCTTAAACAAGCGACATTTCTCGAAAAGTTTAGTTCAGCCGTTTAGGACACTTCAATGCCGCTTACATATAGGTTATTCAATGTCATGTTTGTCATGACTTTAAAGTATTGAATATTGAATAACACACTTGTACTTTTCCACTGAGTTTATTACATTGATGTATACATCAATGTAAACCTTTGAGAATGCCGTAAGGCGAAACCGGTCAGGTCTAAAATAATCTCATTGGAAAAGTACAAGTGTGTTATTCAATATGTGTAGCAGATTCCACCAAGCGCCATCAATCTCCAGTATAAACAGTTCAAAGTATTGAAGTTCTCCTGAATATTTGAACCGAAAGTTATAATATACACCCTTATTATATGTATGTATATAGTATATGAATTATTGTATTATTTAAATATATAAATATATTTGTGTATGTATAGTATGTAAGTTAGGTATAATACCGGTGTATTTTGAGCTATTATTGTACGCCAAAACAACTACCATTCAATTCCTACAACCATACCTAATGACCATCCAAAGGTTGCCTGGTAGAAATCGCCTTGTGCTGTTTTCGTAGACATTTATTTTTTATTCTGTATTTTTATGGTGTATATAAATATTACACGGATGAAACTGATATATCAGTATTAAACCATTTCAGTAAAAACATAGCGTAAGTTGAAATAAAATTTGTATTTCCCAATTGTTCGTTATACTCGTGTTTGTATTTTTACACGAAAGTATTGAACCGATTTCGATCTGACAGATTAACTGATCGGTTTGCTTAACGCCTCACTTGACCAGCATGATGAACTACTATTATGCCGTAGAGCATTTCAAGCTAAAAATTTGAAAAATATGTTGGAGTTACTTGCCATTAGATTTTCACAATATGCAATCTGTACAGATTTTTTTATTGGAAGTTACAGTATTTTGATACAGATAAACTATTTATTGGGCAAACGAGATATTATAAAACCCCCGTCACAAAAAACACCAAAAAGTTGGGTTTTAAATTTTTAATTTAATTTTTATTTTATACTTTTAAAATTGATCTACTAGTCAAGCTATTTCATTTGATACCCATATTGAGGGAATTATAAAGAAATATGTATTTCACCATGTTGTGGCGGCGGCCATCTTGGACCGATTTTTTTCAAACATAGCTAAGAACACTCCTGACTAATATACCTTTCAAACAAAAAAAAACTAAATCCAAATCGGTTCATCCGTTTGGGTGCTACGATGCCACAGACAGACACACACACACATACACACACACACACACAGACACGTCAAACTTATAACACCCTGTCGTTTTTGCGTCGGGGTTAAAAACCAGAAATAGGAAATACAAATATCTACACAAATGAAATAAACTAAAATACTTGTTCTACTTTCAACCTGGTCATATAAAACACATAATCATGTTCACATCCGCTGTTGGTGTAGTAGGACCACGTTTAGTGAAATTATTATTAACATCACTTTATTATTTGCCAAAGTATCCATACTAATATTATAAATGCGAAAGTAACTCTGTCTGTCTGTCTGTCTGTCTGTCTGTATGTTATGCTTTCACGCCTCAACCACTGAACCGATTTTGATGAAGTTTGGTATAGGGGTAGATTAGACCATGAGAAAGGACATAGGCTATGTTTGGTCGCGATAACCGACATCCACGCGGGCGGAGCCGCGGGCAAAAGCTAGTCTTTTATAACTTAAAAAAGACAGTTCTTCAATCATGTATTGGTTCACTTAGTTAAAAAGTGATTTTATTCATTGCCGGTATCACATCACATCTTTATCTTAAAGCTAAAAGTACTCAGCTTTACATTATGCTAAACTACAACCTAGTACTAGTTTCGAGTGAGCCCCTTGGTGATTAGACGGATTGAAATACAACCGTGTTTACCTACTGAACTACCAACTTGTCTGCAGAGATACAAATGCAAAATAGTTACTTGAAGCTAAGGCAGATGAGCAGCAATTTTCGAAACATAAAATGTAAAGAATTATAAAATTACAGTAATAGTTGGGAAAATAAAACTGAAAAATAGATTTAACACCGGCAAGCATAATTTTTGTAGGTACAAACTAAGATGCAATTTTTTTAATAAATATGAAGAAATGAAGATGAAGAAGAAAAGAAATATGAAGGAAATGCGCACTGTGCGGTGTGAAAGGAGCTTCATCCCACGCACGCTCAAGCTGTGGAATGAACTCCCTGCCGTGGTTTTCCCAAGCGACTACAATATGGGCTTCTTCAAGAAGGGCATTAGAAGGTTTTTCAGGGTAGGCAGCACGATTGTAACGCCGTGTTGCATATCTCCATAGGCTGCAGTAACCACTTTCCATCAGGTGGGCCGTGTGCTTGTCTGCCACATAAAAATGCAGAAAAAAAACAATAACTAAGAAGAAAATAATGATTATTTTTTCATTTTATTATTGAATCAAATTAATGTTGGTCAACAGAGGCACCGCATTTAAATAAGAGAGGTGATGAGGGGGAACGGTGCCTAGCTGGAACAGTTGCTCCCTCAGGTATTTCTGCAACTCTACTTTTTAAATATGTTAATTGTATTCGTGAGAAGTAAAAGTAAACATAACACAAGTTGAGTAATCAAGAAGAAAAATTACGTTTAAAAATACCGACTTCAATAACAACAAAATAAAAAAAAAAGAAATATGGGACCAAATGGCAATTATTTCGCATCACGAATATCGGATCATAAATCTCAGAGTAATCGGTGTAAATAATTAAGAAAAAAAAACAATCAAATTGAGAACCTCCTCCTTATTGGAAGTCGGTTAAAAATCATTCTACTTTATTAGTCAAAAATGGCAGGAAATGTACTTGCTATACCTTTTGTTAAACTTGACTGAAATCACACTGAATCGGTTCCCTAAGTTACTGGAACATGATTAGACGACTCGCAAGCGGAGCCACGTGCCAGAGTAAGATCATCGGCCAAATAAGGTGGAAAAGTTCCGTGTGTATTACATCTGCGACATGGATAACTGCCACTGGTCTACAACCATAACTTGGAAAGGATGAAAAGGTTACTGTAAACTTTGAAAGAAAGAAGAAAGAAAGAAAAAACATTTTTAATTCTTGACACGCGCAATGATCATCCATCCACTTAGTAGGTATACAAATATCTTATAATCTACAATACGTATATATATACTTTGAGACATTACCTATATTTTGTTTGTTACGGGGATATATTTTAACTTTAGCATAGTTAAAAATGAGAAATACCTGCCTCAATTTTGTTGGTTTATTAGAAAACTCCTAGTTTCTTTCTCGACAGTAATAATAAGGGCTAATTCTCATTAGGGCAACCGACTCGCTAATGGACTACTTCTCATTATGGCCACTTCTCATATTGGCTACTTCTCACTTGGACTACTTCTCATTGGGGCTACTTCTCACTTGGACTACTTCTCATTGGGGCTACTTCTCATTAGGGCTAATTCTCATTGGGGCTACTTCTCATTAGGGCTACTTCTCAATATTTGGGAACGCTTAGTGAAATAAGTACTGTCTTTATGTATATAAATATGTTTATTCATTCATATGAGATCAATGACATTATTTTAAGAATAAATCAACATTAATTGAACCAATGTAATAGGTAAGTTTACAACATCATATAAGTATTACTTTTTGTAATTACTTTAGTCTAGCTTGAAACTAACATTTATTTATTCATAACATACAAAAATCAATAGTTAAAGGATAGGTGAACATTACTAGGTATCAGTCACTCAATTGGTCTCTTACTCTCGTAACGGTTATCGTTTACTTTACGATAGTTTTTTGCTAGGGTACTATATATAAGCATAAATCAATACAATAATTAACTGTCATTATTAATTAGATTACTTTAAATAAGAAGCTGGTAATAAGTCATTTTCTTTAAGAATGTAATAACTGTTATTCCACCATTTTTTAGTTTCGTAAGTGCTTTTTTATACTTTTTGTCGAAATTAATGTATTTTTTGCTGAAAATCGCGAAAAACTCATTATTTTGACCTTTGACCTTGAATTTTTTTTTCCTTACATGGGAATGATGGGGAACTTTCAAATTTTGTTTTTAATGATATTTTAAACAATCTTACCGATTTTCAGCTTGGTGGTAATTTAGGTAAACTCTACTCTTATTTTTGGTCTAATTTGACCGGAATAAAAACTGATATTTATTTATCTACATCTACACTAATATTATAAAGAGGAAAGATTTGTACCTATTTTTGTATGTTTGTTTGTTTGTAATGAATAGGCTCAAAAAGTACTGGGCCGATTTAAAAAATTCTTTCACCAATAGAATGCTACATTCTTCCAATTTGACATAGGCTACATTTCATTTTTACCTATTACATTGGTTCAATTAATGTTGATTTATTCTTAAAATAATGTCATTGATCTCATATGAATGAATAAACATATTATATACATAAAGACAGTAAAGCCCGACCAATAAAATAAAAACTTGTAACATATTTATTAATCATCAAACTCAAAATCTAAATACCTAATTAGTTACAGTTGGTAAAATTAGAAAATTGGCTAATTTCCATTGCGCGTACTCTATGATGTACCTACCTGTCATGTTGACAACAATGTTCGTGATGTTATTTAGATTCTTCCGAATTTTTATGCGACAAATACTTACTTACCTAGTTATATTGTAAATATTTTTTAATAGTTTTCGGCATTTATATAGCGCAATCAAATTCACATTAATTAACACGCACAATTGACACCACATTGACAGACAATCATAATGAAATCTCATAGATTGTTGGCATATTAAGAAATTAGTTCCAATAGTTTTCCGCAATATGGCGAGGTATTTTATTTTATTGGTCGGGCTTTACTTATTTCATTAAGCGTTCCCAAATATTGAGAAGTAGCCCTAATGAGAAGTAGCCCCAATGAGAATTAGCCCTAATGAGAAGTAGCCCCAATGAGAAGTAGTCCAAGTGAGAAGTAGCCCCAATGAGAAGTAGTCCAAGTGAGAAGTAGCCAATATGAGAAGTGGCCATAATGAGAAGTAGTCCATTAGCGAGTCGGTTGCCCTAATGAGAATTAGCCCTAATGCGCCTAAACCAAATCTTCGTGTCGTGTCCTATCACAATGTCGCCAACAGCTTTTCAGCTTTGTGATCGTACTTTAGAAAAATATATGAACCTACCAATAAAATATGATCTATTGTTCCTGTTTTATAGTAAGTTCACGAAAGAAATATAAAGTTAAACACAAAAACTAAATTGTTGAAATTTTAATTTATAAATATCACTACTTTTATCTATTACTCATAAGTTTTTTGTTTTAACTTTTTTTGCCAAAAAACCTACAGTTTAATCTAGTAAAGCGGACGTCCCACTCATCCAGAGCTTCGGATGTGACTGAGACTAACGCTAAGATGAAGATGTAGTATTTTTAGGGTTCTGTAGCCAAATGGCAAAAAACGGAACCCTTATAGATTCGTCATGTCTGTCTGTCCGTCCGTATGTCACAGCAACTTTTCTCCGAAACTATAAGGCCTACTGTGTTGAAATTTGGTAAGTATATGTATTCTGTGAACCGCATTAAGAATTTTATTTCTGAACCGAATAGTTTGTGCGAGAGACACTTCCAAAGTGGAAAAATGTCCCCCCACTAACTTCTAAAATAAGAGAATGATAAATCTACAAACATATATGATGTACATTGCCATGCAAACTACCAACCAAAATTAGTTTGAGCGAGATCTAGCAAGTATTTTTTTTTAATACGTCATAAACCGCAATTTTCCCCTTCCATTCAATTAACTCAAAAATAATACAAGAACTTTTATATTATGTTACTTGCTGAGACGGAACCTTTCATGGGCGAGTCCGACTCGCACTTTACCGATTTTTTTCTTTTGAATCACCAGATAGTAGTCCTATTTTGTTCAATAACATTTCATTCTAGTCCACCACAGAAAACAACAGTGATTCAATATACAATCTATTTATATCTGCGGTAGTCTAGTGGTATGGGTAATGGACGGCTGAGACGAGGTCTCGGGTTCGATCCCAGGTTTACCATGGCACACACCAATGACTTTTCGATCCTTTTCGAAGTTATGTGTGTATTTATCGCAGGTTTATAAGTGCCCAGTTAATGGCAATAGCCTTGCCACCTATTACATTGGGACCTAAACATAAACTGGCGAAATGTGGGTGCTAGCACCTTTGCCTACCCCTTCGGGGAATACAGGCGTGATATGTGTATGTATATGTATGTCAATAGAAACAGCTTAATCTTAGCACAAGGAGTGAAACTTCTTCATGAACAAGTTTGGCGGAATAGCATCCACGCCACTCAGATGAAGTGCTTCCTTTCCAAAAGCTCTTCGCATGAATTCCGTTTTAACTACGGAAATTCTTAATTTAAGCTGTTGCTAAAATAATTACGTACTAGTGCTTCCATGATGTACCTATGTAGCTATTCTTACGCTTCAATAAAAGTCTAAATACAGATAATTACATTAATATAATAACACTTATAAAATTTTATCATTCGAAATCCATATGACACTAAAGAAACACATCAGCCTTCTTTGCTTTCAAGTCATTAGTGCACTTATTATTATTATCATAAAAGCTTTATTGCAACCTTCTATACCTCATAGTTCAAAAATTGAAAAAGAAACAATATCTAAGAAATTATAATCCCTCAAACATCTCAATCCCTCAATGAATCGTTATTCCCTTATAAGTAACTTGGCCGTTTCTTTCGCCTGTGCTTCACCGATTTGTCAATGTCGCAGCTCATATTTTATCAAGTTGGGGACAATGGTAACTACATTTTGATATCGGCACGCTCACCGTCTAGTTTTCAAACCTTTTGATGGATTGTTCGGGGTCGTATCCATTTTGTCTCTACATCCTCTCTCTGAGAGAAAGGGGAACTTTTTTCCTGATGTATTGTAGATGTAAGGGGTAGTGAGGTTTATGCGGATTTATATCAGGTGCGATGGGGTGCGCGGAATTCTATTGATTAAAATATTTATGCCGTCTGTGTTTTTTATCGTACGGAAGGAGAAAATATATTGTTGGCATTACGTGGGTGTAGGGAACACAAAGTGGGTTACTATTTATTGGTGAGGACAACGATGTGAAACTATTTTTGTTTCTTATTTGGTATGTATTCTTGGAGGTTCAGAATGGAATTTGGAAATGAAATCGACTAGACACTTTATTTCTACAAGCAGTAGAACAGTTATTATGCAATGCTTTCAAAAGATACCTAGTAATCTTTTAACTGGTCTTTGCATTCACTTTTTCATCCACAGTGAAGTGGGTTTATCGTTATGAAGCTGAATGAAACCAATACAATATTATGTAAATCATAGGTGAGTCCACTGATGGGGGTTCTGGTATTATTGAAGAAAAATTTCAACAGAAACCTCAAAGATCCAAACAGTAAGAGTTCTTGTCGTAGCTGACGCATATTCTGCTCAAGGCATAGAAGGTCTTACAACCATCGCGAGTGTACTACTGCTAGGACCCCTACCTGTGATCCTTAATACTCTCAGTAGCTGAAGAGTTGTTTTACGGTTTCTAAGAGCACATCAGTCCAAACTAGTAATCGAACTGAGTACCTGCAGCAGCAAATCGTCAGTACAGCCAAATACACATGGTAAGTCTTGCTACCAAAATCGCTACAATACTTATTCAGCATTTAGTTGTGCTAGTAGAAATTCAGTTTTTCCATTAAACAAGAATACCTAATAGCTTATAAACTTGTACAGTATTAAAAGAGCACTCTCCCTGTAAGGTCACGGGTTCAAGCCCCGCTTGCACAATTCATTTTCCTGAGGTAATCGAATTTTATAGAATTTTTCCGCCTCCTTCCAGAATTCTAGGGTAGCAAGATATCAAGGTATTATCATATTAGTAAAACGTTGTTACGACATGAAAAATACTGCACTTACTAGAACCTTCAAGAATGTTCTTCAAAGATACAGGATACAAGAGAATCAAGTTATAAAATCCAGTATTTATTAACAAAGACTCAAAAGCAAGTGAGATGACTAGCGAATTCAAGCTCAATGATATTCGTACTAAGGTGAGATTCACATAACACATTTTGCTACCTGACTTGTTTATTCCATGTTTATTTTTGAGTGGCATTTATTGTATTTGTTTGTGTATCCGAGATAAGCGGTTTTAGTACTTTGACATGGATCTAAGCATTGCACAAAGTATACATAGTGTCGATCTTAGAAAGCTCAGAGCGACAATGGAGTTATTTCAAGTGGAAAATGTTTATGATTAATGTGGAATATCGTGATTTTATAATTTAGAAAATGCTTGTACTGAAATTTGATGATGACGATGAAGGGTAGCCTCTGTGGCGTGGCGGTAGTGCACGCGACTGCCACTCAGGAGGCGCGGGTTCGATCCCCGCACATTGCAAATATTTGTATACATGAATATGGCTGTTTGCACTGGTCTAGGTGTATCTATGTATAATATGTATTTCCAAAAAAAAAGTATATAAGTATGTTGATCCGCATTCTAGATTCCATAACACAAGCTATAAAAGCTTATCATGGGTCTAGATAGCGTTGTGTAGAATGTTGTGGAATATTTATTTAATTGAAAAAATTAAAAGAAAAGGTGGCTAAGGGATAGGGCTGTTCTCCATCCAACAGTAAACCTCTGTCACCCTAGCGGAAGCAGGCCGCGGCGGCGGCGCAAAGTGCGCCTCCCCGTAACCGGGGCTAGATGGGGAAATTTCGGTCCCCACAACCCGAAGGGTCGGTCCTGGGTCTGTCGGGGTGCGAGAGATATGCTTTTGGCAATCTCACCTCCGGCAACCAAGGACCCAAGATGGCGTGCGTTTTAGTCGGTTCGAGTCCGACATAACCACCTCCACCGGCTCTGTGGGGGTGGTATCCGTGGGGATTTATCGCACGATAAAAAAAAAAACCAACAGTAAACATACAGTCCAAGAGAAAGTACCCGCTAGATGGCAATACGCCCACCTCCTGTAACGTGGGACCTAAAATCATAGTTAACGAAGCGTGGGTGTTGATACGTCTCTGCCTACCACTTCGGGGATTTAAAGGCATGAGCATATGTATGCTTGAATTCTGGTTTACAAAATCGTTATGCTATTTCGTTCTACACAACTCTCTATTTCTATTCTATCTAAGTCTATTTATTACTAACGCATCTTGGCTGATAATCCTGTAGCCTAGAAAAAAATACTGTTTGTAGGTGAGGACAGAACACGAAAGGCGGAGTATCAGGTATACTAAAGAGTACATAAGGAGAGGCCTATATACATCAGTGATTGATAAAAAATAGCTATCCAGCAAAAGATTTTTCTAACTAATGGGCTATTTGACTAATTTTTTTTTACTTTCGAAAAATGACCACTGTCTTATCTTCTAAAATATATCTTCTAAAATTTGTTCTAAATTGTGACGTCACGCTTCGGTGGCGCGTAGTGAAAATGTATGGAGTGCAAGATAATATCGCATTTATCCGGTCTACGTTGCGTTTACACTTATATAGTTCATAATAAAAGTTATTTAAAATTTAATGAGGAATCGAAAAAGTTATATAAATTTGAATTGAATTTGATTGTTTATATTTTGACTTTTTTGGGAATTTCAAGTAATGAAAAGTCATAGTTTCAGTTTAGATATGCAATATTTTATTTTGCAAGGCGTATTTTTTCACAACAAGCTATCATATTAACTAGTATTGGGAAGAATCGACGACTTAGTCAAATACCCTATTCTACCATGTAAGATTTAGTTATAGCTTTATCTTACTGAATAGAAAAACAGAACTGTGCTACCTAAATATGAATTGACAGATCTCTTAATCCTTTGAGAACTCTCAAGTATGAACCTGGAAAATTCAGGGAACGTGACTGGGGAGCAATTTATTCCCTGCCAGGCGTGAGACGCTAATGATTTAACAACTCGGTTATTAATGCTCATTGAACCTCTCTTGAGACTCACAAAAGTGAAGCATAATATTTTTCCTGTTTCTTCCTATATTTTGTAATACTTATGAATGTTTTCTTTTTTTTAAAAGGACACGTCAATTTGAATTCACCTCGCCTGATGGTAATAGCGAAGTCTCTGAGCGAGGGTCACCATTATGGACATCTACTATATTAACAATGGTGACACTCAGCTGGACGAACTCATCTGATTCCTTTTCACGCCCCGCGCGAGGGATATATCGATGACAACCATACCTCCGGCCTAGCACCACGACCCACAGTCGGCGTGCGGTTTTAGTCGGTTCGAGTCCGACATAACCTCCCCTTCCGGCTCCGGCAGGGGGGTATCCGAAGAGGATTGCCGCACGAAAAAAAAAGGTAGGACTAATTGGAAAAGCTCATAGACTAAACGGAAACATTTGAAGATTGTTTATTACTAAATCACGTTCAAATGACTGGCTGAATTTTAGTACAGGGATGGATTATAGTCGTGATTAACATAATAATGTACTTTTTATTCTATTGGAGAATATGATACAGTGGAGTTTGTTCTCAAGCGCCTAAGAAGCGATGTTAAACTTAGGATTTTATTTTCTGTATCACCCAAAGGTTCACTTGCAGAACAAACCCGCCTTGGTACATTATTTTTTTATTTGTGTAAAAAGTTTAAATAAACTATAGTTGAAAAACATTCAATATCGCTGGAATAGGTTTCCAGGAGTATCAGAAACGGATAAGAATTCAATGCTGGTGGAGCTGTAGGCATCAGCTAGTTATTTAACCAAGTCAATAACTTTGCATATTATGCTATACCTAGACTTAGGTACAGGTAAGGCCAAAGGTCTAAGCTTCAAGCGTGAAGGTCGGGCTTTTCGCAATTATTACGAGGGCAATTATAATAATGGCTTCATTGAGTTCTAAACTGATATAGCTCTGAACTAGGCGAACTAAATAGTGACACTTTATATTACATCGAATAGCTAATGTTCGTACGTTAGTTGAAATTTGAATTTCTCTCTGCGGTATAATTCGGAAAGTAAGACTCGACAATTTACATATCTATACTCTAAAAAAGGCATCATCTTAAATCTGCACCCGTTGTCTTATTATGTAATTTACCGGTTACACTCGTATACAGTACAAATAATCCTATCTAATACCATAATATGTTGCGGCAACTCTCTACTGAACCAGAACGACTTGAAGTTTTTAACCCATACGCGTGTTTCCATTTTCAAAGAATATTAGCAAGCGTAATTACTAATATTCCCTTTATTTTATTTAAAGTCAGCTCTGCGCATCATTTCCATAAACATAGACGGGTTCCCTCGGTACAAGGCGGAGATACTCTCTAGTCTCTGCCAGAACACCCGTTCCGACATCCTGTGCGTGCAATAAACTCACAGAGATGCTTACCAGAGGACACCATACATTGCTGGAGTGTCGCTTATCGCCGAGATCTGTCAGCCGAAGCACGAACTACTGAGACTAAAGGGGTAACGCAGTGTGTTTTGCTCCCGGCGTAAGAGTATTTATCGACCCCGTGCATATCTGCTTAGGACCCCTACAACTAAGTTAAATTGCTCGTGCTAGGAGTGGGTTCACGTCGGTAGTGTACAGATTCGAACCCGTCTCCTTACCCTCTAAAGCTACCGACCGACGCTTAGTATCTTATTATCCCATAAACCAGGGTTAAAGTGCCCCCTTTATAGACTCCTTAGATCATAATGTATCGATTTAGAATACTGTTGCAAACTTGCGAAATAATGTGAATCGATGTTATGCTCGCTCGCACTAACGTGCTTGCGATTGCCTACTTTAGGGCTGCAGTTGATGGCGATTTTGCATATACAAATTACACATAAAGTTTTGCCTCTTATGGAGTTTAATCATAACAGCTTGAATCTTGTAATTTTGAAGTTAGCCAGAGTACTAATTCAACCAACACTGTGTAAATGTTTTCAACACTAAGTAAATTTTGAAACACTAACCAGATCTCAGTAGTTTCCTTTCACTGATAAAAATTAACGAAAACATGCCAAAACATTCTTCTCCTTTCTTTAATTGAGTTTGACTAATCAATGTAATAACTGAGCACACATTACCGTTTGGACAGGCCAGCAAATAGCTTAGTAACCATGCTTAGCCGGGAATGGATGTCGCGAATTATGTTAATGTCTTATGATAATGACGTCTGCAATGGTCTCTGGAGGGTGAGATACAGATAGAAACGATATGGAGTAATACATCGATGTTTATACTGAATCAATCAACTAGTTTATCGCAATCTACGCCTCTCCCAATGTTTCTGAGGCTTAGCCTACTGTTTCCACGCTGGCCAGACAGATTGGAACAGGGTTTTATTTCGAGTTTTTCTTCTCTCGCAGTGATATCGTCTGCGTACATTTCCGATAGTCGCCTCGTACGACACTCCTTGGATGAGATCGGGTGGTAATAGTTGTATTCTTTCTTCGTACCCCCGGATAGGTGGTTTATACTATAAGTTGTTTGTAAGTACGGAAGGTTATACTATAAGTCGATATTAGAATATTTGAAGTAGAATTTGTTATGCTCAAGTGAGACTCGAACTCACGACCTTTCGCTTACAGGGCGACTGCTCTGCCAACTGAGCTATTGAGCATCACTTGAATCATTCCAAATTTTCCTTCTCTTTATATCCGTTTATAAGGGCGACGGTGCAGCCATCTACCAACATTCTTACGAACTGTTGGAAACAATGAATGATTTTTCAACCATTTTTCAACATTGAATTTTGATGACTGCGCCCAAATATTTGAATGATTTTTTTATAGCATTTATTAGACGGATATAAAGAGAAGGAAAATTTGGAATGATTCAAGTGATACTCAATAGCTCAGTTGGCAGAGCAGTCGCCCTGTAAGCGAAAGGTCGTGAGTTCGAGTCTCACTTGAGCATTTCATTTTTTCCAATGTTTTTCGAACTTAACAGTTAGCATAATAAATGCTATAAAAAATTCATTCAAATAGAATTTGTTAGTTACTTAACAAAATAATGGTGGCGTAGTTTTAGCGGCAATTGGAAGGCGGTTTTGGAGTCTTTGTAGGGTACCTGCTGCAATTTTTTACTGGTTTCCTGTAATTATTTATTTAAGAAGATACCTAAACTCCTGAAATTGCCACTAACTAGCACGACTGCTCCACCCATAGTGATCTGAGGAAGCTAGGTTCAATTTTGGAGTTAACCTTGGACTACCAATAACAATTACTTGTGTCTTGGATGAATAAATTTTGGGTCAGTTAATGGTCCATTTACATATTATTCGATCCAAGTCCTCGATGAATACAGTAACTGCAGTGCACAAGTTGTCTAGAGGAGCTTGTGTGTGTTATATTTGTAGGTCATCCGTCATCAGCATAAAGTTGGTACGATGAAAGTGAAAGTGATTTTTTTGGTTTTTGTGTATAGGTTTGTCAACTTTGACGTCTGTATGTATCACTTATTAAAAAGGCAGATGGTGACAATTGTGTGCTACACACAGCTCAGCTAATCCACTTTCTGTCTAATTAATTCCATTATTAAAGTAATACAGATTAAAATATAAGGTGTCTGCTCCTCCACTTTTTCAAATTAACTTGTCTTCTTTTATCGATATTACAGGGTGTTGAACCTTTATGATCCTTAAAGAATTAGGAAAATGTTTTTGCTATCTAGTGGTAGCGAGATTCAAAGTGAAAAGTGAAAATTTCTTTGAATTTTTATTCAAAAGGCAACGGTTATGGCCAGCGATGGTATAAAGGAGCAAATACAGAAATATTATTAGGATTGAAAGGCCATGTGAGCGGGAAACGCATGGCAACTTTAGACAATTCCTGTCCTATGAGTCAGGAACTTTCGAACGCTTACTCAGCACTTTTAAAGACTAGCTTGTAATAACATCGTTAAAAATACCGTGAATATGACATTTTGTGCCATTTTCAACCCTAGAATACAAATAGAAAAGTAAATTGAAATTTATTATGAACTAGCTTTTGCCCGCGGCTCCGCCCGCGTGGATGTCGGTTATGGCGACCAAACATAATCTATGTCCTTTCTTATGGTTTAATCTACCCATAAATCAAATTTCAGCAAAATCCGTTCAGTGGTTTAGGCGTGAAAGCGTAACATACAGACAAACAGTCAGTGTTACTTTCGCATTTATAATATTAAAGTATGGATTAAATAGAGACATTTCTTATCTTTCTTGATTATTTATTTACATGCAGGTGAACAATGCTTATAGATATTCTATCCATAAATATTTCTGTAGGAGGATAGAAAATGATAAGTATCGGTGTTACGGAATTTTGTATGTGGGGCAAAACTTCGCGAGGCGAACGCGGAACAAATCGTTTGTGGATTGTTTGTGATTTACTTTAAAAGTCTATTACCGTAGATTTCCCATAATAATGTAGATGAAAAATAATCCTCTAAAGAAATTACAAAATAAAAAATGTGTGTAAAAACATTCATTGGGTGTTGCAGGATCAGGAGTTTGAAAGTAAAGTAAAGTATCTCTTTATTGTGTACACCAAGCATAAAAAAAACATGTGTTGTTTCAGGTACATTTCAGGTATAGTTATTAGGCGGCCTTATCGCACAGTGGCAATCTCTTACAGGCAACCTTTGGATGGAGAAAGAGATAAAACCATGTTTGTTGTAGTATGGTGCACAAAGTTCCAATATTGGTGTAATTTACTGTTAAAGGCAGCTCTTTGGTGAACAATATGAACACGTTGAATTTATATGGAGCTTCTTTATTTCGTTACAAGTAGATACATTATACTGGCTGGTACACGTACAGTATTTAGCGCGCACGTCGCGCGTCGTGTCGTAAAGGAGAATGGCCGAGACGAAGCGTCGCCCGCGCCGCGCGGTCACCCGCCCCCTCTCGTCCCGCGCGCCGCCGCCGCAACGCGCTAGTGTTGTGCGTTAACATCCTCCCCCCCCTTGAAAGTACAGCTTTCAAGAGGTTCCTGGGATACTATCAGTAAAGGAGATAATCTGGAGATAGCTCTTCGGAGGATTCCCTTTTTTGTACAGACATCGACGACTCTGGTGACGCTATCTTCACCGGGATAAAGTTTCACAATTCGTCCCATCAGCCATTGCAAGGGGGGCAATTGGTCATCCTTGACCAAGACGATGTCGTCGATGTGCAGGTTCTGGCCCTTTTTGCGCCACTTCACTCGCTGTTGCATGTCCGACAGCACCTCTTGCGTCCACCTTTTCCAGAATTGATGTCGCAGCCTCTCCAGTAGTTGATACCGGTTGACCCGAACAGGCTCGGAGACTGATGTAGGGTCCGGTAAAGCCGTCAAAGGTCTTCCAATCAGGAAGTGCCCAGGAGTGAGGGGTGTTAGGTCGGACGGATCCGAACTCAAGCATGTTATTGGACGCGAATTTAGGATTGCCTCAATTTGCGCAAATAAGGTAGACAATTCTTCAAAAGTTAAGCTAGTGTTACCCGCAATACGTCGGAGATGGAATTTAGCCGCCTTAACGCCCGCCTCCCAGATTCCGCCGAAGTTCGGTGAGTACGCAGGACTAAATTTAAAATCAACGGCCTCACTGGCCGCGTACGCACAAATAGGTTGGTCATTTTGTTTAACTAATCTAGCTAATTCATTACGTGCTCCCACGAAATTTTTGCCATTATCGCAGAAGATGGTTCGAGGTTTGCCGCGACGAGCAATAAACCTACGCAAACATAAAATGAACGCATTAGTACTAAGTTCGCTCACCACCTCTAGGTGAACCGCTTTGGTACAGAGACATACGAATATACATAGGTAACACTTAGTTGTGCGTGAACCGCGACCTTTGCGACTCGATATCAAGAATGGGCCTGCAAAATCAGTTCCACACGTTTCGAAGGGTGGTGCTGGACGCACCCGAGGGCTGGGCAAGTTGCCCATTAAAGGCTGAATTGTTTGAGGTTTGCACCTTCTGCACGTGATGCAAATAAAGACTGTTTTTGAACTCAGCGTTCTGCCACCAATTGGCCAAAAACGTTCACGAATAGAACTTAATAATTGTTGTGGGCCGCAATGAAGCAACCGCAAGTGTTCGCTTTTAAATAAAAGTTTGGTTAGAGGGTGCCTGGAGTCAATTAGCATAGGATGAATTTTGTTGTGTGAACAATGGGATGCATTTTGTATACGACCTCCTACACGAAGTATACCATTATCATCTAAGAACGGATTTAGAGACAAAATGTGAGACTTCGAGCTCACTGATTTAGTTGCAGACAGTGATTGTATCTCAGCTGAGAACGATTCCTTCTGCGACTGCTTTACTAAGACAATTAATGATTGCTGCAATTCATTTAAGGTAAGTCCAGGTTTCAATTTATATACTTTACTACTGTTTGCTGATTTTAGAAACCGTAAAACGTATGCCATTACTCTTTGTAGAGTACTAAAATTTGAAAACCTTTCAAATGGTACTATGCTTGACTGGTATTGTATTTTAAGACTTATTTTCATTTCAGGTAGTTCGACTTGAGAGACAACAGATGAAGGCCAATGCTGTTCAGACATCGTCAAGAAAGAAGGGCCGTACCACCAGAGGGCGCTACCATGAAGCCGCTGAGGCGAAACTCCACGGGACGCCAGATCAGCTGGATTGACCTCAGTAGGCACGTGACGCCATGACGACGCATCAGACAGTTGGCGTATCTCTTGAATCCTGTTACAAACGAAGGTTTTAAGTGTTTTTGGATGAGTTTTGATCCATCCCAGCACAATCGTCGAGTCCGACCAAAACAAGGACCTAGAAATCGGTACTTTAAATGATTTCAGTGCTTTAGAATGAAGTCTTGCACCAAGGAGTGCTCCTAATAACTCGAGTCTAGGTATAGTCATTTGTGGTTTCAATGGCGCTACCCTTGATTTTGCACATAATAGTTTAACTTGACTGTTAGACTTAATATAGAGACAAGCAGCATAAGCCTTTTGTGAGGCATCCGTGAAACAATGAAGTTCAATATCGAGTGAATTTTCTGATAAGACACATCTAGGTATTTCGATTTTCGACAAATAAGAGAGATTATTAAAAACTGATTCCCACAATGATTTTATCTCATCGGGCACAGATTCGTCCCAATCAGATTTCAAGCACCACAAATCCTGTAAGATAAGTTTCGGTGTAATGGTACATGCTGACAACAATCCTAGTGGATCAAATAGTTTACTTGACAATGAGAGAATGTTACGTTTTGTTATTTTTTCTGGAATTTCAGACTTTGTAGAAAATTGTAAGACATCACTGGTAGGTGCCCATTTTAGACCCAACACTGTGGACTCTTTGGAAAAATCTTGTACGTGATTGTTTATAGGAATATCCCTATCGGGAACATTTGTACGGAACTTTCGCAATGGAAAACAACCTTCATCTAGTTTCTTTACCACACCGCTAACTATAGATTTCAGTTCATCTTTTGAGCCACAGCCGGTGTTCAAATCGTCGACGTAAAAATCGTGACGTATTACGTTGGCAATTCTTTCATCTGAACATTCATTAGCAAGCTCAAACAAGCAACGCGTACTCAGGAACGGAGCCGATGCAGTACCGTACGTCACGGTGTTCAATTGAAGAATTCTCAAAGGTAGTGACTCGTCCTCTCGCCACAGAATAAGCTGCAAACGACGTTGAGACTCGTCAATGGTTATTTGTCTGTACATTTTTTCAATGTCTCCTGTAACAACATATCGATTTAGACGGAATCGCACAAGGATTGAAAACAAGTCATCTTGTATTGTTGGACCTACCAGCATTAAATCATTCAATGATTTACCAGAAGACGTTTTAAATGATGCATTAAACACAACTCTCAGTTTTGTTGTTTCGCTTTGTTCACGGAGAACTGCATGATGAGGGATATAGTACCCAAATAAAGGACGAGAAACCTCAGTTAAGTGACCTAAGAGTTCATATTCGTGTAAAAATTCGACATATTGTTGTCTGACAACGGACTTTGCTAAACGTTTTTCTAAATTATAAAAGCGCTTACGTACAATGGGGTATGAACCACCAAGTAATTCTTCCGGGGAATCACGCAGCGGAAGTTTAACACAAAACCTGCCATCTGGAAGACGTTTATAATTTTTAACAAAGTGAGCTTCAATGCTTCTTCCTCTTTGGACAATAATTTTGTAGATTGTGGAAGCTCTTCAACTTCCCAAAACTTGGCAAGAGATTCCTTTATCTCTTGGGAGAAGTTGCATTGAATTTGACGACTACTATTAATATTACTTCCTATAGGACCAGCCACCAGCCAGCCAAATTTGGATTCTTGCAACGTTGGATGATTTGGACCCAACTTAATTTGATTGGACATGACAACATCCCAGAACACGTCAGCCCCCAGCAATATATTTATTTCTGAAGGTTGGAAGAAACTTGTATCTGCTAGTTGAATATTAGGTGGTAGATTTAACTTGGATACATCAACTGGAACATTGGGCAAATTACTCGTAATTTGAGGGATTATCAAACAGCTGACATTAATAGAAAAATCGTTGTTACGAGATCTAACCTGAAGGTCACACATTCGAACTGTGCTCGTTACAGTGTTATTAACGCCATGAACTGTGATGGGATTGGTGCGAGAAGTAGCTATCTTCATTTTCTTTTGCATTCTTTCAGACACGAATGACGACTGGCTTCCACTGTCAAGCAAAGCCTTAGCAGAGAAAGTTTTATTATTTTTGACATCTACTAAGTCAACTTCGGCAGTGCATAATAGCACTTGGTTTGGTACCATGGTAGACAACGTTATGCTCGAAGACGAAGGCTGATTGGAAGAATTCTCAACAAGTGCTGGCGATGAGGATGAGTGATTGTGATTGTCCCTATCCTCACCCTGCTGATGCAACAAAGAATTATGCCTTTTCTTGCATAATTTGCAAGGACCCAAACGACAGTGCGAAACATTATGGCCAGAACGGAGACAATTTTGACAGAGTTTATGTTTATTTACTAAAGAAATCCTATCATCTAATGACATGCCTTTGAATTTATCACACAAAAACATGAGATGACTTTGTTTACACACAAGACATTTTTTAGAATTAGAATCATTATTAGTATTGACAAAAGACTTTGTAGTTTTGGTTGAATCCTTTACATTTCCGTTACTTCTTTCAGCTCTGCTTGAATCATTGCGACTATACTGAATAGTTTCAAGAACATCAGCCCGACCACGAAGGAACTCAAAGAAATCAGCAAATTTGGGTGACAACTGTAAAGTATTTCTGTGTTCTTCCCATTTCCTACTAGTGGCGCCATCTAGTTTCGATGCCATAATGTAAATGATCAATGTATACCAATGCGCAACAGGTTCACCCAACTCTTCCAAAGCACGTAAATTTTTTGAATAATAGTCAACCATATAGCGAATGGATTTATAAGACTCTTTAGAAATAGATTCAAAGCAGAATAAAGCCTTTGTATGATTATTGACAAGTATTCTCTTATTGTTAAAGCGATCACACAGTGTGGACCAAGCTAAGTTGTAATTAGACGAAGTGAAACTAACAGACTTGATGACTACAGCAGCTCCACCTTCCAGCGAATTTCGCAGATAGTGAAACTTGCTTATTGTTGGCAAGGATTGATTATTATGTATCAGTGACTCGAAGGTATCCCGGAACTCTAACCACTTTAAATGATTACCATCGAAGGTGGGTAAATTAATGGTTGGCAATCTGACCTGTTGGTTACAATTGCGATTACTACATGATCCTGATCCATGACAGGAACCTTCACTATTATTAGGAGTCTCTGATTGTTGGGATTTACTGAAAGTTTCTATAATATTTTGAGCTACAGCTATAACTTTACAAAAACTAGTCTCAATGAAGTCACGCTCCTCCACTTGAGAATCAATATCGGACGCTAAACATTCTATTTTGTTTTGAATAGTATCAAATGTAGGCAACAATTCTTGCATTCGAGTTAATTTTATCTGTAACTCTCCAATAACAATGCTATTTATTTCTTCGGAATCACGTTTACTTATGCTATCGACATATTTTTGAAAGAGAGTGAGTCTGGCCTTAATAGTGCCTCTTTGATGATTAAGTTCTTTGAGGCTTTCTTTAGGATCCGTTTTACCTACTACTTCGTCCATAATTAATTATAATAATGGCAATATGAGAGCACGCAACGAACCAACCAGAGAAACAAATTAGTAAACAAAGTAAAAAAGTTATCTGACCGTATAGGGCCGCCGCAATGTACTGCAAAGCGGCAATGTACTTCAAAATGACCACCTACTGCACCCGACGACGGCACAGTGACTCGCTGATTCTCGCTTACGACGACTCGTAACTCGTAGCTACTCGTAGTATTCGTAGTATTATTACCTCTTGTAGGTATAACCTTGCGGAATCTGGAAGTCGGTCGTTTTGACAGCGAACCTGGAATTGATACGGGTAACGAATGAATGAATGCAATTTTAATTTGGTCGGGTTATACGGAAACCTCGAGAACTTTATTTTGTCTAAGACAAAATAATAAAGTTTTACGTATTTAAGTAGTTGTTTTACAACTGAAATAATTAATAATTAAACACTGCACATTAGTGAAATAGGTTACTGGCCTTCGACAGCCGGAAAAAATAGGTAACCTAGGACTTACAACAAGTCTTAGCACTTTGTGATTGTGAATGTAATTTTGTATGAATTATAGTGACATAATTAAGTTATTTGTTAGTAAAATGAAGTGGAATAAGCTACAGCTGCGTTATTAACAGCTAGAAGTAGGTAGCTTAGGGCGTTGATTACACCTTAGCACTTCGTGGGCCTAGATTGTAGTAGGTAGGTACATGACCTAGGCTGTTTAGCAATAAATGAGTAGCAAACACTGATTGACGTGCGCAAAAACATAGATGGGTAAGTTGCAATGGAAGCAACGGTAAGCAAGGCCTATCACCACGCGAAAGTAGAAAATCATCGAAAGAACTGGAACCACGTGTTCGTTTTTTTTTTGAATGCACGAAATGCATAGATAAGAACCACAAACCAAGGCAATCCTAACTGCGATCATGCGAGACAATGAAAAGCAACTAAAACTGGGCTTACTTCCTTTTTGTATCACCGACGACGGCAAATACCTGTCCTTGTATCCACGTGGCCTCCTTTCCTTTTTGGTTGTATCAGTTACTTCCCTTGCGTTCCATCACGTCGGGGTCACCAATGTTAAAGGCAGCTCTTTGGTGAACAATATGAACACGTTGAATTTATATGGAGCTTCTTTATTTCGTTACAAGTAGGTACATTATACTGGCTGGTACACGTACAGTATTTAGCGCGCACGTCGCGCGTCGTGTCGTAAAGGAGAATGGCCGAGACGAAGCGTCGCCCGCGCCGCGCGGTCACCCGCCCCCTCTCGTCCCGCGCGCCGCCGCCGCAACGCGCTAGTGTTGTGCGTTAACATTTACTTAGGAGTCGATTATATGAGTCATACCTATATACACATCTAAATGTACATACTTTTTATACAATATACCTTTACAAATACCTATACTAGTACCTTAGTTTATTTTCATAAAATGGCTATGTGATGTTAACCGTATTACCACCATAGTTAACGGTAAACGGTTTTTTTTTTATTTGGCTCTTAAATAGCTTATAACCTGTAGAAAAACATCATAATACTTTCTATTTAGCAAATAGGAATTATTCACTTTAAAGGGTTTCCAAAGAACCTATCTAAAAGACATTACAATTTATAATATCATTATATTTTTAGAGTATGCAAACCTAATGTTAAAACGTTCTCTACAGAACAAAAAGGCCTAACAAAAGGCACTCAACACAGAAATTCTGGAGCCATGTCAATATGAAACGAACCCTTTCTACCCAACCCTGAGGGACCTTACATGTGGGTCTTATTAACAGCATTAACAAAAATATATTAGGGTCGAAACCGATTAATTACGATAAATGCTTTAGCAGCTAATTGAGTACTGTTGTAGGTGCACTTAGGGTATTAAGTGGTAAGTGGAGAGGAATGTATATTTGAATGAAGATCTGGCACACGTATTACATAGGCGATGGAGTAAAATATGGACACCCTCATTTCTTCCCGTCTCTTCCATCTGATAGTAAACACACAATCCACGACAAAGTGCCCCTTTGATAGCAATAGGCTCGCCCCCTATAACATGGGGTCGAAAAAAAATTTTTTTTTTAAAGAACACGTCAATTTAAATATGTTAATGTTTTACCAACATTTTACACAACGCTATCTAGACCCATGGTAAGCATAGTTTAACTAGCTTGTGTTATGGAATTTAGAATGCGGATAAACATACTTGATTTTTTTTTTTGTAAATACATACATATTTTTGTAAATACACCCAGACCAATGCAAATAGCCATATTCATGCATACAAATATTTGCACTGAGCGGGAATCGAACCCGCGCCTCCTGCGTGGCAGTCGCGTTCACTACCGCCACGCCACGGAGGCCGTCGAATTTGATTTCAACTCGCCTGGTTTAAAAGCTAAAGGCAAAGTCTCGGAAAGAGGGTCACCATCGTAACCATGTACTACGTTAACAGTGGCACTCAACTTGTTAGCAAAGGATGTTAAGACACATCTGCCTACTCTTCAGGGATTTACAGACGTGATTATATGCAGGGTGATTTTATAGTCGTTTAGGGAAAAAAAATTGTGGCACGGTTTCGGTAGCAAAATCATCTGGAAATACTACTTTGTCGAAAGAAAAAAATGTTTTTTTAAAAAACACCTACAAAAAGTTGGAAATTAATGGAGTTTGCCTCTTAACTTTAACGGTTGCCATGTCGGGGGACCCTCACTGGTTAAGCACTCCGTTATATTATCGGAACAATTCAAGGTCCAATGGCAACCGTTAAAGTTAAAAGGCAAACTCCATTAATTTCCAACTTTTTGTAGGTGTTTTTTGTGACGGGGGTTTTTTAAATTTTCAATTTAATTTTTATTTTATACTTTTTAAAGTGATCTACTAGTCAAGCTCTTTCATTTGATACCCATATTGAGGGAGTTATGAAGAAATATGTATTCCGACATGTTGTGGCGGCGGCCATCTTGGACCGACCTTTTTCAAACATAGCTAAGAACACTCCCGACTAATATACCTTTCAAACAAAAAAAACTACGTCCAAATCGGTTCATCCGTTTGGGTGCTACGATACCATAGACAGACACACATACACACACACACACACACACACACACACACACACACACACACACACACACACACACAGACACGCCAAACTTATAACACTCCGTCGTTTCTGCGTCGGGGGTTAAAAATATGTGGGAACGGGTGAAAGTAAAAAAAATGTACGGGGGTTGTTTTTATTTTATCTCACCAAAGTAATACTTCCAGATGATTTTGCTAGCAAAACTGTGCCCTAATTCTTTTTTCCGAAATCACCTCGCATATAATACGTGTTGAATGAAAAATACACGCTAGAAATAGTTACAATCACCCTGTACCATCAAAACAGCACCAGTAGTTGCGTGTGTTTGATATGATGTGGGTACTTCAAGAAGGGCAAGGTTCTTGAAAGGTCAATAGGCGATAGTGGACCGTCTGCTTGTATGTCATCTAAGTGATATAAAATAAGCGATTTTTTTCATGGCAATTTTTTTTTAAGAATATTGCAACCGAAAATACTATATTCCCTCGAACCCCTCCAACTAAGCTAAATTGCTTGTGCTAGGAGTGGGCTCTCGTCAGTAGCGTAATGGCCAGGATTCGAACCCGGGACCTTTCGATCGTAAGGCTGACTCCTTAACCGTTAAACTACTGACGCTTTGCGTGATGATTACTTTTACTCATGTGGCAATTTTTCGGCTAATGTTACTCTTATCCGTACCTACTTATAGCATTAGGATGACTTAAAAATGGGTATTGGTTTGAGTTAAGAATAAATAAATACTCTTTTAAAGAATTCTTAGTATATAGTATAACGAATACGCATTTGACATAAATAAAAAGAACGAGATGAGTTGAAATGTGGTGAATTTTAGAGGGGTGAGTTTCAGAGCGATGAATTTGGAATAACTCCTTCTACCGCGTTAAAAAACCTGCCAAGATAAATATTAAATATTCCAAAACGTTTGAATATCAGATGAAAAAAAGTCAAAAACACTACGCTGTTTTTCTTGTTAGAATAATTCATAGTACTGCATATTCCGCTTATACGAACAGACAGGAAGACGGATTGTACCATGGTTTATTATGCACACCTTACGTTTTCCATTATAAATAGATCTCCTCCCATCCCATGGGTGTCGTAAGCGGTGGTTAAATGATGATGCAATGAATAAACAATTATCAACAACTTGTTTAGATTTAGGTATTAATTATAATTTTTAAAGTTTAATTGAAAAATATTTGTTAGGATTATTATTGTTGAGCTTACAAACGTACTCGTGATGACTTTGTTAGTGATTACAATATGTTATTCTTATTTATTTATTTATTTTATTTAAGATTTATGCACACACAATACAAACATAATATATATTGGATGAAAAAGTTAGTACATTGGTACTGCTTATTTCTAAAAGAAATTTCTTCCAGCAGACCGGCGAGAGGAGATCGTGAAGAAAAGAAAGAGTTGTGAATGTGTGTATATGGTAAGGGGAGAGAAAAATAGTACACACACAAACTTAACATTACAAAATATATACATATTATGTAGTAATAATTAATAAATAAACATATGTTATACTATATAATATATAAGTGCATCATCTAATAATAAGTAACAATATATACATTATCCTACATAAACCTACATAATTATATCAAAATATACATACACATACATAATACAATAAATAAGCAGATATTTATGCATATAGGAGAATCACCATCCCTCTTCCACTCCGCGACTTAGAGTCACATAGTGGAAGATAGATAATGACTTCGAACTTTATTTCTAAACACAGACAATGTGTTGCTAGCTCTGATATCAGATGGTAACGAGTTCCAAAGTCTAACCGCTTGCACAGTGAAGGAACAGGAGTAGAAGTCAGTTTTATGGGAGGGGAATTTAAGGAGAAAGCGAAGGCTGGATCTGCACGGGTCATCAGGAGCACGCATAAATGAGAACCGCTCCCTCAGGTAAGACGGCGCAGCAGGGTTGTACAGAATGTTGAAAAGACAACAGAGAATACGAGTGTTCCTACGCTGGCGAATAGGGAGCCACTTGAGTTCTCTGCGAAACTGCGAGACTTCGGTCATTTCAGAATTGGCGCTTTACGTTGCCCTTCAGAAGTCCTCGCTATTACATGTGAAGGGCCACAGTGGACACGAGAGCAAATGCGAATTATTGTCTGGGATTTAGACCCCGCAATCGCAGGACGCTTGCGACCAGTCAACATAGGTCAATTTTACCATATTTTCTTTGTACTAGTCAACTTGGGTCTGTAAGTGATTAGTTACTGATTAACGTAATATTATTTGAATATTAATTTTAGACGATCATCATTATCGTGTTTTCTAGTTGTATCAGAGGCCTTCTCCTCAAACCCTGGGCCTCCTTTTCTTTACATTTTGGTTTATAAGATTCTGGACAGCCGCCTGACCCCCTAACTGCACGAGAAAATATGTGCCAGAGTGTTGTTGGCTTTGAGGAGACCATATACCCCAAAATAGGTAATTTATTAGAAGAATTGCAGAAAATTAAAACACATCTTCAAACAATTAACGAAGAAAGATACAATTATTAATTTTACAACATTAAGTATGTTATCTATACAAATCGAATACATAGCGAATAAAACCCGACTACCGAAAAATCACACTCTAAAAAGTAACAAACAAGAAAATATCAAGGATAGCCGTGGTCGTATGCCACGTTTTCCCTAGGATATATTGTTTTGTTTGAGTAAGTGGCATACGACCACGGCTATCCTTGATATTTTCTTGTTTGTTACTTTTTAGAGTGTGATTTTTCGGTAGTCGGGTTTTAGTTCTACACTTTATTTTTTATTTATATTATTTTGGGCAAGGTAAAGCTAATAATTTATACATATTTGAAATGTGCTTATTAAGCCCTTTAATTTGATACTAAACACGGCATATTTATCTCAAATTTATTTTTTAACACAGTACCTTATGCGCGCTAGAGGGCGCCACAGACCATTGAGTGACACGTCATATAGCCTATAACCATCGGACGATAAATCCGCTTGTAACGATACCTCATTTGTCCAGTTCTAATAGGTAGTTGAGGAGCTATGAGGGAACAAATGAACATACATACATACATACATACATACATACATACATAGCCTGTCAAAATCATAACCCTCCTTTTGGCTTCGCCGTAGTCGGGTAAAAATGAAACTTCTCGGGCGGGACTCGAACTCGCGATCTTTCCCGACAGGGGGAAACACTGTCGCCTGAAAAACGGATAAAAATAGAAGGGAAATTTGAATCACATCGGGCGTGTCGCGGTAGCCCAGTTGGTCAAGGCATTCCCCCTGTAAGGGAAAGATCGCGGGTTCGAGTCCCACCCGAGTAGTTTAATTTTTCCCTATATATTAGAAAAGATACAAGGCATGAAATATAAAACCAAATCGGATTTACTAGGCGCACAACAGTCAACCCCCGTCAATGTCCAACTCGGGCACGACCGGCATTCCGACATCGGTTCACTTGAAATGTGGAGAATTGGTACTTTGAAGAATCCTAGATTTTAGCTTGTTAAACCATATGTGTCCTGGCAGCGAAATAATTGTGCGACCTTTGAAAAAAAGTGAGACGAACCGAATGGGCTTAGACAAACAAGGGTTATGGCTATATCGTGAGGTGAATTTGTAGGTGTAGCTACGTATGTTTCATTCTTTATACAGTTTGTGAAAAGATTTATTTCAAATATTAGACAAAGAAATTATATTATAGCAGGTAAAGCCGGTCTAAAATCAAATGACGTGCCCCACAGAATGATTGTAAATTAACTAATTACAGGTAATGAATGTACCTCAGAAAATAATTAATAGGTAAAGTGTCTTCGAATTTATACAATAAACATGAACATTCGCTAATATATTCATTATTCTTAGTAAGGAATACTTGGAACAGTTTCATAGGACATAACGGTTCTTTTTCATCGACCCCCCGGAGCCGGTGGAGGTGGTTATGTCGGACTCGAAGCGACTAAAACGCACGCCGTCTTTGGGTCTTTGATTGCCGGAGGTGAGAATGCAGGACACATATCTCTCGCAGCCCTGCAGACCCAGGACCATCTCTTTCGAGATGGCCCCACCGGGTTGTGGGTACCATAGTGTCCCCATCTAGCCCCGGGTATGGGGAGGCGCAGTTTGCGCCGCCGCCGTGGCCCGGAGTCTAGTCCAGACCCGGTCGGGTTTTTCGAACATTACTTACTGACAGTAAGAGGCGGCGGCACCCCAAGCATTTTGGTCCCCACAACCCGAAGGGGGCCATCTCGAAAGAGATGGTACTGGGTCTGTCGGGGTGCGAGAGATATGCTTTTGGCAATCTCACCTCCGGCAACCAAGGACCCAAGATGGCGTGCATTTTAGTCAGTTCGAGTCCGACATAACCACCTCCACCGGCTCTGTGGGGATGGTATCCGTGGGGATTTATCGCAAGATAAAAAAAAAAGCATCCGAATTTGAAGTAAACTTACTGAACAACTTTTTTTGCCTCAGTCCTCATTTTAGTGACTAAATTGCAGATTAATTTCAAGAAACATTTAAATTTTAGACAAATGTAAATAATTTAGCAATTTCTCATAGAATATCTCGTTAAAATACAGTCTGATTCGCAAAATTTATATAATTAATTAAAATCAACAAACTCTAGTGTCATGATGACACGTATTCAATGTTAATACATCTGAATGCTTAATTAACGCCATTTCAAAACATAGGGGAACTCATAAGCAAATTTTGTCAAGTTAATCCCACCGTCACCTTTATAACTAAGTTATTTACTGCCGCATTGATTGAAAATAAGGTAACACCAAATAATACACGAGAATTGAGTTAATACGAAGGCGATAGTAAATTGCTAAACATTTAGGTACAAATGACCGAACAATCAATTTTAATCCATACAAAATTCCACTTTATACAGTGTTTAGTAAGGTTTAGAATTTATTAGTGATGGTGTAGCTGGGTGACAGTGTGTGTATCAAGGAATCCAAGTTACCCGACATTGTTGATAAGGGTCGCAGCTCCTGAGGCGACGGCCTCCTATTGAGCTTTACTCCTATTTAAGATATCAGGTCAAGTGATAAGACGTAGCGGGGATTAATTAAGCAATTAGTTACAATGATGTTTGAAACTTGGTTTGATAAATAATAAGTTTAACTGTTCTAACATTCATCTTTAAATACAGAATTAAAACTTACAATACAATACAACATCTTCTGTATTCATTAGGGATATTCGAGGCTCTTGAACCTGCATAGTCTCAAGCCAGTAGAGTACTATTCTCTATTCTGAGCCAGTAGATGAATGTTACATTTTTAGGTTTAGCAGAAAATGTTAAACACTTAATTAATTAGCGAAATTCCAACAACCCATGTTGAAATTTAAGAGTACTCGTATTTATTCATGGAACAATCAATGATAAACGGATATATCCAAACTGAACGAATCTCTTCAATTAGCATAATAGTAATAGTTCAAACAGAGGAGTGCCGGGGTCTTTTTCACGTGTTATGTTATAAATATGTACACAGCACAGTACACCATAAGCGGAATATAATTGAAATTTTGTCTGAAAAAACAATTCTGGTTCAGGCGGTCTGAAACTACATTTAATTTAAGCACGCTCGCTTTGAGAACAAGTAAAGCAGATTTCGCTAGGAGAAACAATATTTTTACATTTATTGTGGCGTAGGTTATTAGTGAACATGCAATCATGGTTATTGTTATATTCACCTGGTTATGGGTGGGCAATACCATGTCCTAATTATCTTTCATCTTGGTTACATTGTTTATATAAATAATTAATAGCTAATGTCCATGACTCCGTTACTCCACATGTGTGGGATTCTTCCTAATTTCAACATTTACAAGTGTGCCTATGAGTTATTCCAGACTTGAAGATATCGCTGCAAGTAATTTCGCCTGATCAGTTTAGTTGTTTGAGATAATTAAATTGAAAACTTCAATCAACCAAGTAGCCTATCGTAATGCAGTGCTAGGCCTTTCCTTATGTATGCTATTACGCCTTATCATCCTTCTGGATCCAGTCCATCTCAGCAACCTTTTTCAGGTCATCAATCCGTCAGGCTGGGGGGCGTCCAATTGCAATCTTACTAAGCCATAAATCTATATTCTTCTTTATTATTTTTGTTGAATAAAATTTTACCTTCTTCTATTTATACTGTTGATTGATGGCACTTGGTGGAATTCATTGTTACACATATTGAGAACACTTGTACTTTTCCACAGTATTTATTTTATAGAACCTGACCGGTATTGCCTTACGTCATTCTGTTAAGTTCTCAGTATATCTTTAACCTTCTTCCTTTTTTATAGAATAGGGAGGCAAACGAGCGCTTTCTTCTTTTTCTTCTTCTTCGGCTTCTTCAACGTCTACGCTTCCGAGTTCTCTCTCAAAAGTTTTATGCCCAACTTAAATTTTTTAAACGCGTATCGCTTGAAACTCAAACATGACTGTAACGCCCAGTACAAATTGAGTTTACAAGATTGTATTAGGAATCAAATTAGATCATATTTCTCCATCCAGTTTATATTACAGTTAGTCAATTTTATACAAAGTGACATTATTAAAATTCCTATACAGGATGATTGCAGTAATTTTATTCGAAAGAACATGTTTCCTCACTTTCCCTCACATTTTAGGCGTGGTAGGACATTTCCAAGAATCAAGATCGATTTTTAGTTCAACATTTTCAAAGATTCTTACTTACTTAGTTCTGTTTGTTATTAGACAATGGAAAGCAGTTACCGTGACCACTCAAAACTTGTAGCAATATAGCTCCCGTGTAATTTATTTACGGAGGGATATTACCATTCTTATAAACGTAAAAATAATGTAAAAATAAGCAGGTACATCCCACTAGTGATCCAAGCCACCTTAGTACATAGGTACATTCTTATTTTTTATTCTATTTATTATTAGCACAAAACATTACAAATTGATTTAGTTTATATAGCAACAAATAACGAAGGTTTATACTTGTGCTAATACAACAACAGTCACTAACATAATTATTACAGACTAGGTTTTGCCCGCAGCTCCGCCCACGTGGATGTCGGTTATCGCGACCAAACATAGCCTATGTCCCTTCTCAACGTCTAATTTACCCCTATACCAAATTTAATCAAAATCGGTTCAGTGGTTTAGGCGTGAAAGCGTAACATACAGACAGAGTTACTTTCGCATTTATAATATTAGTATGGATACTCACGCCTGTAAATTCCCAAAGGAGTAGGCAGAGGTGTATTAACACCCATATTTCGCCGATTGTGAATTTCATTTCCACGTGACAGGAGGCGAGCCTATTGCCGTTAAGCGGGCACTTATTCATGGGCTGAATGTTTACTGTCGGATGGCATCTTTCTTGATTGATTCAACACATCTTTATTATTATAATTACAGCAACCTGTATATAGTAATTCGGTAGCAGCATTTGTTTTTATTGTTTGAACAGGCTCTTCTTACCGGTTGCTGTAATTAGCTGATTTGTTTGGTAATTATTTTAAAAGGGTCCCCGTGTCATGTTTGTCTGTCCCTTACAAGGGATTGAACAAACATCGTACCTTTTTAATGTACTGCTGTGACAATGTTTAGAAATGATTTTATTCTCATTAGCTACGTTTTGGATATTTTGCATGATTGTGATTTTGGTTCCGTGATGGGGGTTCGTTATTATTATTACTGTATGAATGTGCAAAATTTTACCGTCTGTTTAATGTTTTTTTTAACATTGTAAATTTATTAAACGATGCCTTATGCAAAACGGCGGTGGATCGTGTGACGGTTATATTAGAGGACGCCGGTTTATTGAGCGTTATAATAAGTGCAAATAGAAGATCGATTACTGATCTAGGTATTTCAAAGGAATGTTTATAAGTATGATTATGTATGACATCTATTCCTGGAACTCCCTGCCAGCTCCCGTGTTTCCTTCTTCCAACAGTCCCGGGTACTTTAAGCGGGGCGTGATAAGGCATCTGATGAGGCCGTCCAGCTGAGTGCCACCACTGTTAACATGGTACATGTTTACAATGGTGACCCTCTTTCCGAGACTTTGCCTTTTGCTTACCATCAAGCGAGGTTCAGTCATAACATAAGCATAAGCACTTTACAAGTTACTTCAAATAAGTATAAGAGTAGGTAGTATACGACTACACGTAGAAAATTCACTAAATTAAGGACAAAATTATTGCAAGTCGTAATTGCTTACAATACACACAGATACCATTCTTAACTATGATATATAATAACCAAATAAATACGTCATATGACGAAAAAAAAACGATATTTTCATAATCATTGTCAACTCTCCAACTGCAGAAACGCCCAGTAGTTCAATTCATACGGAAAATTAAAAACACAACATTCTACTTAACAAAGTGCACTCCGAAGTACTCTAAAAAATATCCCAAATAAAGTCGCGTCGTCGTCCGAAACAGGCGGGGAGCTCATTCATTTTAACTACATAAAAATTCTTCGTACAAATTCTATTGAGAAGCGAGAACGTTTAGTTAAAACGTTACGAACGCTTGAATAAAATGCTAGAAAAACAAACAGGGTGGCTTTTATGTCACAGTGCAGAAACTTTTCAGTAAGATAACTTAATGGTCGGGTAATTTTTTTGATGTTTACTTATTTCCATTTGTTTAATTAATTCCATAAACAAATTCAACAATATATATAACTATGCTTACTAAATACTAACTGTACGGTTTATACAAAAAAGAAAACAAAAAATGTTTTAGTGTCAATACCTCACCTCCGGCCTCAACCTCACCTCCGGTCTTCAACCTCACCTCCGGCCACAACCTCACCTCCGGCCTAGCACCATGACCCACAGTCAGCGTGCGGTTTTAGTCGGTTTGAGTCCGACATAACCTCCCCTTCCAGCTCCGACAGGGGGGTATCCGTGGGGATTTACGCACGAAAAAAAAGTGTCCATAAAATTACAATAAATATTAGTGACAATTGTATCATAACTAAAAATAGAGATAAGATTGGAGATTAATGTAATATTGGTAAAAATAATAATTCTGGAAAAGTTGTTAGTGGCAGTAGTTTTGGAAATTGAAACGAATCAAATAAAAAAATGGGGTTCATATAATTAAAGACGTTATCTCTCATGAAATTTACAAGATTTAAGAATGGTTTAGTCAAAAAAATAAAAAAATTCACATAATATAATTACCTCATTTTTTTATAGCATTTATTATGCTAACTGTTAAGTTCGAAAAACATTGGAAAAAATGAAATGCTCAAGTGAGACTCGAACTCACGACCTTTCGCTTACAGGGCGACTGCTCTGCCAACTGAGCTATTGAGCACCACTTGAATCATTCCAAATTTTCCTTCTCTTTATATCCGTCTATAAGGGCGACGAAGGTTTTTCGAGTATTGTAACTAAGTTAATGTAAGTTAAGCCAAAACTTGCGTGATTTAATGTAACTTACATTAAATTTATAGAGCTGTTCCAACCTAAAACAGTTAGTCTACTGCATATTTTTACTCTAGCGTCAATGACAATCGACGCACAGATCCGCCGATAAGACATTGATGTATAGCGGCAATTGCTTTTTGCAAATTGCTCACCCACACATCGCAGGCTTTTATTTATGCGCAACAATTATTTTTCACCGAATATAAACGAGATTAACAGACATCATGTTGTGATAAAACTTTGTGGAGTTTGTGGTTTCTGTTTTGTAATCGATGTGCTTTTTTGTTACATTTTCAGAGTAGTAAACATTAGTAGCAGCAAAAAACCTTTGGTCAATGTAAACCTTTGAGAATGCCGTAAGGTGAAACCGGTCAGGTGTAATAGAATAAATACTGTGGAAAAAGCACAAGTGTTCTCAATATGTGGAACAATGAATTCCACCAAGTGCCATTAATCAACAATATAAATAGTATTTTCAGAGTAAATAATTATTTTAAACTGGTTTTACTGCCTACGATTTCTGTAATGGGTCCATTTTCATGTCAAATGTTGAGGTATACGTAGGAAAACCGCTTCCTTAATCCATCGTGAATGGATTCTTGTATAAATGCGGCTTAGGGTGACGTGGGGGTTATCTAGTGGAATTCAGGAGATCGTTGAGACGAGAATACTCTCTTTGGCGCTGCCCAAACGAGGGATCGCAAACTTAAGCCACCAATCTACAGCCCACAATTTGGATTCGCCTACTTTTGTAACAGATTTTTGATAACCAGATAGTGGACGGGTGCGCCTCGACACGGACTAAGTACGACCCGTAGAATCGGGCTCATATGTGATGAGGCAGACATGTTTGTCATAGTAACCGCGTCCCTGAAAACTCGAACCATGGAAAGCAAGCATCGGTAGCGTAATGGTTAAGGTGTCGGCCTTACGATCGAGAGGTCCCAGGTTCGAATCCTAGCCATTACACTACTGACGTGAACCCACTCCTAGCACAATCAAATTAGCTTAGTTGAAGGGGTTAGAGGAAATAATAGTCATTTCGGTTCTAATATTTAAAAAAATAGCCAATGCCACTGTCCCTCGTCTGTGCCACGATTATTAGTCAATCGATTTTCGTTTTGTTTATTACTGAGCTATTGAAAAGCTTCAGTGTTATTATGATATGCGTAAATTCACATTTATGCGTAAGAACTATATTGCATATCTAATTTCTTCTATATCTCTATCTATATTCTAATCTATCTGCGGTAGCCTAGTGGTATGGGTAAAGGACTGCTGAGACGAGGTCTCGGGTTCGATCCCAGG
This sequence comes from Eilema sororculum, assembly GCA_914829495.1. NCBI lineage: Eukaryota > Metazoa > Arthropoda > Insecta > Lepidoptera > Erebidae > Eilema > Eilema sororculum. Next base: position 3,024,160 of record OU618545.1, on the reverse strand, counting down.
TTTACCATGGCACACACCAATGACTTTTCGAAAATTTTCGAAGTTATGTGTGTATTTATCGCAGGTTTATAAGTGCCCGGTTAATGGCAATAGGCTCGCCACCTATTACATTGGGACCTAAACATAAACTGGCGAAATGTGGGTGCTAGCACCTCTGCCTACCCCTTCGGGGAAAACAGGCGTGAGTTTATGTTATGTTATGTTATGTTATGTTTAATTTCTTTAAATCTTCTAAAGCCTTATAAAAAAATTAATAGAATGATTGTCGATATTCGTGGTTGTAGGGTAGTTTGGGAAAAAATATGTAGTATGTCAAATGTTTTCTTAACTACAGCGAGCGTAGTAACATTTGAATCATAAGCAGTGTTTAAATAGTTTAAAAATTTAATTATTGTGGTAGTTTAATCGATCTGATTACACATCGAGGTGAGTTTTGGGAATCACTTAAAATAATTTCATGCAACGAAAGTATTGGGTAGTATTTCAATTTTTAACTTTTTTTAGAATGTCAGCAGAAACTTCTATCAGCAATGGTTATGAAATTATAAAATCTCAAAGAGGAGGTGATTTATTGTTACGAAATGGGTATCGGTACACTATAAAGCGTTCTAATGCCAATGGTCATATTGTGTGGCGCTGTGCTAATAGAAAATCATCATGTACAGCTGTGTTAGTTACGAACCTGATGATAGCTATAAAGGAACAAACAAACAAAAATGTCAATCAGATGTCGTTGGAAACAAAGTAAAAATAAAAGTAAACGATATCATTGAAAGAGCAGAGAAAGAATTAACACCTACGCCTATGTTGTACTCAGAAGTGACTGACCAGCTTAATAATGATGAACCTAATTTTAGTATGACAAATTTCCCAAAGTATGAAAATATAAAAAAAAACTTTATACAAGCACAGGAATCGAGCATTAGGGGTTAAGAAAATAAGATATTTTAAAGTCAAAGATGTCTCGATTCCAACGATATTTAATAATTTTATTTTAGTGGATTATTCACATAACAATGCCAGAATACTTTTGTTTGCAAGCACAGACGCTAGAAGTATTTTAAAAGACGCTAAACATGTATTCTGTGATGGGACTTTCAGATGTGCAACACCACCTTTTAAACAATTATATACTATTCACGCGGACGTAGGAAGTTCGGAAGAAAGTAATAGCATCGTGCCTGTAGTTTACTGCTTGCTCCCGGATAAAAAAAGGAATACCTATGATATTATGTTTAGGCTAATTAGGAGTAGAGTTCCGGAGTTTGACCCAGACAAATTTACAACCGATTTTGAAGCTAGTGCTATGCAAGCTATTACAGCAGTTTTTCCAACAACAAAGACGCAAGGGTGTCTATTTCATTTTGCCAGAGCTTTATGGAGAAATGCCCAAAAATCTTGCGAATTTGGCACCTCAGGCCTCAAAAAGTCACCTCAGCTGAGGGCTCACGTGAAACGGTGTATAGCACTTTCTCACCTACCTCAAGACTATATGAATGATGGATGGCTGTATAACTTGGGGGAGAGTGACAGGGACCCAAAAATTGATTCCTTTAATGACTACTTTCAAAAAACATGGTTGCGTAACAAATCATATTTTTCAAAGAAATGGTGTTTTTACCTAGTCAAACACAAAACTAATAATTTAATTGAAGCCTGGAATGCTAGGCTTAATAAAATGGTAACACCCAAATCAAACATTGCCGTTCTATTAAGGTCACTTCACAAAGATTCACGTCATTATTTCGGTATACTAAAAAGAAATGGGTACATATCGAAAAAAAAACAACTGAAAGTAAACGATCACAAAAAAAAATTGAGCGCGTTCTGCGAGAATTAATAGATAATGAAATAAGTATAGGACATTGCATTGAAAAACTAACTAACTAAAATTGTTATTTATCAATGTACAGTGTTTTTATTTTGTAATTAATAATTAAAGTTGATTATTAAACTTGATTTGACTAAACATACTTGTTTTTCTACATGGCAATATATCTATATGTATGTATTAATATATATCTATGTAATGAAAAAAAGTATATAGATTTAAATGCTTAAACATGTACACTATCTATTGTATAATAATATAATATATAAGCCTCCCTTCGCTTGGTTGAAACTAAAACAGACGTGGGCCCAGTTATCCATTATCAAATTTTGAGAGGGGCAACTGGTCCTCGGGCCAGTTCCATAGTGGGCCGAATGTCCCCTAACCCCACAAAATGTCAATCTCAAATCACACAAAACACAAGTGAACATAAAATAATAACTTTCGCAAGAATAATAACATCAATTGAAGAACAAACAGTATTACGACTTATGAGTCAAAATTAATGTCCCTGGAAGTGAAACAGCGGGTAAAAGCTAGTCTTTAGTGTTTTTATATTACCGGAAGGAAACACCGTCGCGACGGAGCTAAGAGGTGAATTCGGAGATAAACATCGATGTATGGCGGCAATTTCCTACAGAGAAGGGCAAATGGAAAGGGGAAGCCCGCCCAAGTCGTTCCGATTTATATAGGAGACGAAAATCTTTAAAGAGAACTATTTCGACCGGGGTGTATTCTGCTTGGAATTTGTTTGTTTATAGGAACGTTTTTGAGTAAATAATGATATTGCATTAATATATGCGGTAGCAGTGGGATGTATTATTAGTTATGTTCTAAATTGGGGTCACAACAAGTCATCATGTACCCTATACATCTCATCACTAGCCTAGGTGCTCTTCGTGGACAATATTATAAAAATAAATTAGTATCCACGAATAGCACCTGCCAAATATCTTGATAGGTGCTCTTAGTGGACACGGCTAGGTGCTATTCAGCTGGGTGCCCTAAGTGGACTATACCATATTAACTGCAACAAAACCTACAAAGTCAGTTAATCTCACCTGAAAGCCGGTATGGTGCACTTGCAGGTAATAAAGCGGTACTCTATTTTGAACCCTCGACGAAAAAACGACGGGGTGTTATAAGTTTGACATGTCAGTGTGTGTGTATGTGTGCGCGTGTGTGTGTCTGTGTATGTGTGTGTGTGTGTGTGTGTGTGTGTGTGTGTGTGTGTATGCGCGCGCGTGCGTGTGTGTGTGTGTGTGTGTGCGCGCGCGTGCGCGTGTGTGTGTGTGTGTGTGTGTGTGTGTGTGTGTGTGTATGTTCTAAACAAATACCTATTTTTTTATGACTACATAGTATAACTTCTTACATAATATATTTATTTCTTTTAATATCGAATTTTGAGACTGAAACAAGGTATCGTTCAAACAGGAGAAAATATCTATCGATTCCGCTAGTATTTTAATATAATATTATAATCTTTACTGATAATTAGAAACAACTTTTAGTAAAGTCGACAGTATCAGGAGTAAACATTATGAACATTTTAATTAGCTATCAACATAATTGGATTTCAAGGCACATGGTTAATTTCAAATTAATTACGTTGCCTGTAAATAGGTGATTAAAATGTTAATAGTGGGCAAGAGGATTCTGTTGTCTGTGAGTTGAGAATTTCTGTTTTAGTTCAGATGCGGCTCTCTCAACATTTTTATCGTATGAGGCTCGTTTGACCACTATTACATCTATGCTATTTTTATAGTGCGCTAATTCCCCCGGATACCCAGCCGAAGGCGTCTGGGGCAGTTATGGTTATGTTAGACTCGAACTAAAACGCATGCCGTATGTGGGTCATTGGCCATAAAATATAATACTAACTTTTGCCCGCGGCTCTACCCGCGTGGATGTCGGTTATCGCGACCAAACATAGCCTATATTATCCTCTCTTAAGGTCTAATCTACCCTTATACCAAATTTCATTAAAATTGATCGAGTGGTTTAGGCGTGAAAGCGCAACATACAGACAGACAGACAGACAGACTGACAGACAGGGTTACTTTCGCATTTATAATATTAGTATGGATTAAAAGAACAGTTCTAAAAACTACTTCAACTTAATTGTCTGTCTGTGTTTCTGTCTGTTTGACTTGGCTAATCTCTAAAACATCTAGAACAATTTTAATGGACTTTCTCCGGCAAGCAGCTCATTTGGTAGGATATTCCTCATAAAAAGAGAATGTCACGACTTCAAATACCGTGTCAGTTATGTTACGGCCGTGATATGCCAATAATTACCGCCATAATTTAACTCCTATCTCGCTAAAATCTAGTGTAGATACACCACTTAATGCAGTAATTTAGACGGTAAATTTAATGCCTTAAATATTGTGTTGAAAGCCCGGTAAACAGTAAGGTAGTGTAGCCATAAAATTACTGACATCTTCCGATTAAAATTACACACACAAACTATACCACATCTAAACAAAATTAACCCTTCACACATCGCGCTAACGTAACCGTGAAACGATCTTACCAAACCAAATATGCGACCAAAGCAAAAAGCAATCTGACTGTAACACGAGATGACCGCAGACCACTCAGCTAGCGTAGATCTATGTTTAGATAAACAACATTTACATTTGGTCGGTTAACCACTGTCCGGTTAATGAGATAACTGATTAAATTTGGATAAAGTGCGGTGGATTATTTCAGTTCGGTTAGTAGTTAGTGGGTGGTTAATTCTCAGAAATAACTTCTTTGGATGGTTAATTAATTGAACTAATTGACTAATTATTCCTCGAATAGTATGAATTTTTTTTCCGTGCGGAGATCGCCACGGATACCTGCCAGAGCCGGGAGGGAAGGTTATGTTGGACTCGAACCGACTAAAACCGCACGCCGACTGAAGGTCGCACTGCTAGGCTGGAGGTGAAGTTGTCTTCGACATATCCCTCGCACCTCGGCTGGATTATTATTTATGCAATATTTACACTGCATAATCTAGACTTAGACTAGGTTCTTGTTATCTATAATATAAAAATGCTAAATGTGTTGGTAAGCGCACAATTCAACAACGCCTGGTCCAATATGGCCAAATTTTTTTTTAATGTTCATTGAAGTTCAAGGATGGTTTTTACGGCGAGAAATATTACAATAATTGCCGGGAACCGAGATGCACGCGAGCAGAGCCACGGGCAAAAGCTAGTAGTGGATAAAAGATAATAAGGAAAAAAACCCAAACTAAATGTAAACATACATATTTGCACTGCGGTATTTGAAGCGCAACCTTTGACTTGGTAATGCTGAGATTATCGCAGAGTTCAAGTAAGAAGTTAAACAATAATATTTTGCGGAGATCAAATTTATAACTAATACTAGCTTTTTCCCGCAGCTCCGCCCTCATGAATGTCGGTTATCGCTACCAAACATAGCCTATGTCCTTTCTCATGGTCTAATCTACCGCTATACCAAAATTCATCAAAATCGGTTCAGTAGTTTAGGCGTGAAAGCGTAACATATAGACAGACAGAGTTACTTTCGCATTTTTAATATGGATAATATTATTTCATCCTAACTTCACATGGGTGCGACTGAATTAGGCATAACATGGTGTAGTTCAGGCGAGTAAATTCAGTGCGCTCAAGCGTGTTTGCTCGAATACACCTCAATAAATATCAAATGCCAGTGTCGTGATGGCCCTGAGTTAGGTCAGTTACTAGAGCAATTACTTTGTTGCTAACTGGCTGAGCGTCCTGACTTCACCCTGGGGTAATTGTAGCATCTTACCCGCTGACTTTGCATGAATTTTCTTTCCTTTTCTTCTTGTATAGTTAGCATACTTAATGCTGTAAAAATTCATTCAATTGTTTGGGCGGAGTTATTAAAAATCAATGTTTAAAAATGATTGTAAAATCATTCATTGATTCCGATATTAGTAAGAACATCGGTGGATATCTCCACAGTCGCCTTATAGACGGATAAAAATGGAAGGGAAATTTGAATCACATCGGGCGTGTCTCGGTAGCCTAGTTGGTCAAGGGATTTCCCATGTAAAGGAAGTATCGGGGGTTCGAGTCCCCCTGAGAAGGTTCAATTTTACAAAAGTAAGTGACATTATAGACAGAAATCTGCGCAATAAAAACTTCTCCTTCCATGCTGAGGGAAAAGCATGCAAGGGGTAATGTATGTTATATTATAACTTGGGTTAATTATTTTATTATGAAGTTTTCCTTTATATAGATTTTTTGAATTATGATTTTAACTATCTTGACACGAGACCTGTATAGAAAACTGACTTCTGAAAAATGCCGCTGTGAAGTTTGTCGGGCCACTTCTTCCCCACTAGCGCCTAGGAAGTGGTGGTAAACTTAGTTTCAAGAAGTGATCACGTTAAACTATTTTGAAAAATAAAGAATTTGATCTGATTCACTACAGTCGTTTGAAAGTCGAGGCTGGTAAAATAGGTTTAATAATAGGTAGTTTCATGTTACAATCCATAAAAGTTCGAAAATCATCGGAACTTGGAGAACATCGGAGACTTGAATTCACGACCTTTCCCATACAGGAGGATTGCTCTTCCAACTGAGCTATAGAGCCACGCCTGAATCATTTTAAATTTTCCTTCTCTTTATATCCGTCTTTTAGGGCGACGGTGGTGCCATCTACCTACATTCTTACGAACTGTTGGAAACAATGAATGATTTTTCAACCATTTTTAAACATTGAATTTTGAGGACTCCGCCCAAATATTTAAATGATTTTTTATGGCATTTATTATGCTAACTTTTAAGTTCGAAAAACATCGGAAAAAATGAAACGAAATGATTCAGGTGTGGCTCAATAGTTCAGTTGGAAGAGCATTCCCCCTGTAAGGGAAAGGTCGTGAGTTCAAGTCTCACTTGAGCGTTTCATTTTACATTAGTACGAGTAGGATACATCGGTATGATTTGTGATTGACTTGGTCATTTACATTGATAGTAAAACACTCGCCGGGATATTTACCATGTTTCTTGTGTACAGTACATCCGTGATCATAGCGCTTGAAAATTTCAAGACTTCCATTCTATTATCATAAATGCGAAAGTAACTCTGCCTGTCTGTCTGTATGTTACGCTCTCATGCCTAAACCACTTAACCAATTTTGATGAAATTTGGTATAGGGGTACATTAGACCATGAGAAAGGACATAGGTTATGTTTGGTCACGATAACCGACATCCACACGGGTGAAGCCGCGGGCAAAAGCTAGTCGTAAATATACCGCAAGTGTTTTACTGTGAAGGATACATTTGGTACATAAACAAGTATTAATACTCCCAAATAAAGTAGATAGTTGTACCCTATCCCTTCTGTTATATTTCCTTATTGGCCACAAGATAAGGATCGTATTCTCAAGCATCATTGCGTTTGATGTTAAGTGTCATATTGGCGTACATGAATCACGATTATCGCTGCTTACAAGTAACGCTGGCAACAAAAGGGTTCTTTTATGAATCCTTAAAGGTTAGCGGATGTGAACGTTTGAAATATCAAGTTTCAGCGTTATATTATTTAGCTTTCAAATTTTGTGCTGGTCTGATATATTTTTTTACTAATAATCCCCCTCACCTCTCCAACTAAGTGAAATATGCTAGTGCTGGGAGTGGGTTCACGTCGGTAGTGTAATGGCCAAGATTTGAGCCCGGGGCCTCTCGATCGTAAGGCTGACTCCTTAAACCCCTAAGCTACCGACGCTTCGCTGTCACTACTGATGAAGAACAGAGTATGATTTCCTTTCGATATGCACAATGGTTATATAATGTTTATACAAACCATTGAATAAGCAAGGTGAGCATGCGATGTATATTTTATTACTAACTTATTATTTTAAATGTATTGGAAGTTCCCCAAAAGATTAATTTCATTGTGCTAAATGACGCTTATAGTATTGTATTTTTTTTTCATGTTGTGGTGTTAGAATAGCGAATTTCTTAAAAAGGTATCTTTAGCTTTTGAACAGGTACTCGTAACAAACATACAGATTGATAATGTTAATATAGATTTAACTGGTCCTTTAGTCTCAGTAGTCCGGTTGGTAGTCCGGTTAACCGGACTACTGCGACTCTTCAGTAGCAGTAGTCCGGTTGTCAAACGGCCTCGAACTATTGCTACTATTGTGTAGCAGTAGTCCAGTGGTAGTTCGGTTAATCGGACTACTGCAACTCTCCAGTTGCATTATTATATCCAAGTAAACAATATTTTTTATCATGTTCCAGAACCTATAGCACACTTTCTATAAAGCCTAGCTCAATTTGGGCCCAGAAAGCGTTATATAAAATGTTCTAAAACATTATTACATAATTTTTTATACTAATCTGTATAAACGATATGAATAATAAATTATGTAAATCCAAAGAAAAAAAGATTATTGATTGATTCAGCCGTTCACAAATCACCATAAATCTTTAATATAATGGACGAGTATTACCCAAAATCTTTGGTAGAATTTCCGAACGTTTTATAAAAAATGTTTGCACTGATAGGCTAATGGGGAGTGTTGGGCCTTCAAATCACTGCTTGGGGAATTCGTGAGTCAATGTGTCAATATTTGTGGGTGCCAATCAATTATTACTTCACTAGTTTATGTCCGAGGTTTCGCCCGTGTGAAATGATACCCCTTTCTTGCAACCCATAGACTATGTGTTATTCTAGACTTAAATCGGATCCGGTAAAGTACAACCTATTCCCAAAATGCCTGAGACGTCAGTACGCCTAAAACTCAAATCGTCTTTATACCAAAACGTCTGAAGCCACTAATTTTTAGCCAGAGATCATGATTGAAATAAACACCAATATCCAAACATCTTTACAAATTTTCAAATTTATAAAAGACTAGTTTTTGCCCGCGGCTCCGCCCGCGTGGATGTCGGTTATCGCGACAAAACATAGCCTATGTCCTTTCTCAGGATTTAATCTACCCCTATACCAAATTTCATCAAAATCGGTTCGGTGGTTTCAGCGTGAAAGCGTAACATACAGACAGACAGACAGACAGAGTTACTTTCGCATTTATAATATTAGTATGGACTAGCTTTTGCCCGCGGCTCCGCCCGCGTGGATGTCGGTTATCGCGACCAAACATAGCCTATGTCCTTTCTCAAGGTCTAATCTACCGTTATACCAGATTTCATCAAAATCGGTTCAGTGGTTTAGGCGTGAAAGCGTAACATACAGACAGACAGACAGAGTTACTTTCGCATTTATAATATTAGTATGGATTGATCGGATAGATATTTATTTTTGTTATAATTAGACTTAATAATTTTTTGTTCAAAATTTTATTTGGTGGGTATCGTGTTTATTTGTGTTTTAATGCGATATTATGTTGTAATATATGTGTTGTTTAATAGGTATAGTATCACTTGAAAAATATAATATAATTATTCTAGGATTTGGTGCTAAACTCCGCTATAATATATCATCATACTACAATCGTTGTAATAGTTTTTTTAATGATTTTTTTATAGCATTTATTATGCTAACTAGATTACTATTGAAATTTGCCGTTCGGTAGAATTCGGACATGGTTCGAATATTAGACTCCGAAAATATCCCAAGGCGATTTTATAAAACCCATTGACAGCAATAGTAACTATTTGTAACAGAACTGGCAGGTTAAATGCGATATTTTCAAAGTTCTACCGAAAACAGGAGAAGATTGGCTGCTATCTTGAACATTTTCAACCGATACATAAAATAGTTTTATGGCTGTTCAGATAGGCGATGGGCGTTGGCCTGTAAGGTACACTCGCCTAAATATATTGCGTGTAGCGACGCCCGGTTAAACCCAATATAAAACGACCATAGATCAACGCTGTATGTAGACTCGGTAAATTACTGTACCTACGATATATACCTACTTAAAATACTTGTTGAAATATTACACTGAGCTTCTTACTTTTACAGATGTTTTTTACATTAATGCCTATTTGTGTAACTTACTGATTCATGAGGATTTTTGCAGGTAAGACAATTTGTATTTTGCTATTCATAGGATATTTTTTATACTGGAAACTTGGTGGAATCTGCTACACATATTGAATAACACACTTGTACTTTTCCACTGAGTTTATTTTAATTCTGAACCTGACCGGTTTCGCCCGGCATTCTCCATTTTTACAAGTACAAGTGTACAAGTGTGTTATTCAATATATTCATAGGATAAATAAGTAGTAATATAATTCGTTTAACACTCATGACAAAGTAACTCATGACTTGTAGACGGGGGACTGAAAATAATAGTTTGCGAAATATACCAAGGTGGTAATATACCTCTGCTTACCTCTTCTAGGAATGTATAGGCGTAAATGTGTGTAAATAATATTCAGCTAGTCTGCCTACACTTACTATGTAATAAGACTGAAATTATACTTGTTTAAATCACCATTTCACGAGTATTATACAAAAATATGATACTACATTTAAGCTCAAGTTTGTAAAATAAAATAGATAAAACATCAACATAATTTGTATAAATACTAAAATTCCCAATGATATAGGGAGTAGTTTATTTTTAACTAGCTTTTGCCCGCGGCTCCACCCGCGTGGATGTCGGTTATCGCGACCAAACATAGCCTATGTCCTTTCTCATGGTCTAATATAGCACCATACCAAATTTCATCAAAATCGGTTCAGTGGTTCAGGCGTGAAAGCGTAACATACAGAGAGACAGACAGACAGACAGAGTTACTTTCGCATTTATAATATTAGTATGGATTACTGTCCAAATTTTTGAATATGTTTTAAAGTCCATCTACAAAGGACGTCAAGTTGACGTACCTAGTTAGGAAACAAAAAGTGCCCTCATCATTATTCTTGGCAGGTAATAAGGAACAGGAGACTTTATTGAAATTCCCTTTTTAAGAGTGGAAATTTAATGCTGGATCTTAAATGGTGTTCATAAACTATGATTTTGATTGATTATCAAACACAAACGTCTTGTGAAGAGATTTAGACTGGATTGAATTTCTGAGTTATTATTATCTTTATGCTTATTGTGATTTAATGAAGTATTGTAATAAGTAACTTAGTTAGTGCTCATCATAACGTAATTATTACATAATTTTGAATATGTTAATTCATAACATAACATAAACTCACGCCTGTATTCCCCGAAGGGGTAGGCAGAGGTGCTAGCACCCACATTTCGCCAGTTTATGTTTAGGTCCCAATGTAAATGTGGCGAGCCTATTGCCATTAACCGGGCACTTATAAACCTGCGATAAATACACACATAACTTCGAAAAGCATCGAAAAGTCTGGTGTGTGCCATGGTAAACCTGGGATCGAACCCGAGACCTCGTCTCAGCAGTCCATTACCCATACCACTAGGCTACCGCAGATTGACATGAACTCACATTATGGAATCTGGACGTAATTTAGTGTGAATTTTGCAAAATATTTTTATAACAATTTGTTAAGCATATTTATTTAATTAGTGGAGAAAAAATTTACGTTGTAAGTTTTATGTATAATCGTATGTCTCTAAACAGACCAGGTGATCATACATGGTAAGTCAGAGACCACCATTATTATAAATCTCCATCTCGTAATTTAGGTAGATTAATTTTATGTGCGTCATAAATATCCACACACAGACAATCAGAGATAAATAACCACGAAGGCTAATTGCGGGTGCTCCGCTCCGCTCCGCTACCGCATTAGCTTTCTAACCTAACCTAACCAAGTTGGGTTATGTAGTGACTGCCCTAAAAACAGCCTTTAAAATTTATGCGACTCCTGCTTATGGCAAAACATATTATACTAAATGATAGCTATGCTAATATTTGCATTATGCCAAAGGATTATTATGCAGTAGTATTATTATGCCAAACAAAGTATGCCAAATCCACTGTGCCAAAACATTTTAGCCTTAAAATTGTATGCCAAAAGGAGGGATCCTCAATCAGAGAACTGTCTCATCTGTAACATAATCAATGATCGTTGATGTTTACAGAGCGCAGTGGACAGCGCTAGCGATCCATGCCAAGTGCTAACCCTTTGTTACTGTATCTCTTACCACACGATTTGTGTTTACAGTTACTTGTCGGTTAATAAATATGTATGGAAAAATAAGCTTGTTTGTTTCCATTGGTTGTCAGTAAAGGGGGGAATAAATAGAACCATTGTTAAGATTTATATTGAACTGCGTGTTTCGCCCCGGGGGTATAAGTTTCAGCTTATGATTGCGTGTGGTCGTGAGCTTCTGGGTTTCGATCTCCGGTTTGGGTGATTGAAGGATTTTTTCGCAACTTTTTGTTGGAGTTCGAAAAAGTGTTAGGTTTCAAGTTATAGCCCGCCTTATCCGAGAAAGTCAGAGTTCTACTATTATTATACATTTTCGATCGATATTGGAGCCATGTAATGAAATTTTACGAATGATTGGAAACAATGAATAATAATAACTTTTAAACTATCGCGATTAATGATATTTAATAATGTTAACGGAAATTAACGCGATCACGGTATAAGTATATGTACTTATACCGTGATCGCGTTAATTTCCGTATACATACCTTTGATTTGCCTGACATTTCGACCAGGTTACACCGGCCGTGGTCACAGGCTGACTAGCTCAGTAGTACACGCCCGCCGTCTTCGTATTCGTGATGTAGAAGGTTCTTGATCTACCCGCGTATTCTCGATTTTTTTTTTAAATTTTTTATAGCATTTATTATGCTATTGTTTATAGCATTTGTTTTGATATTTTCTTTTTGCCATGTACCGTCACTTACTACTCTCACAGTCTCCCTATACTGTTAGGAAACTGTCCAATGACTATCCAATTGCGCAGAAAAGCGAGGTTGATTTGTTTTTTAACACTGCATTCCATTTTGCAGATAATTTCAACCCATCTTTCCGACTGAAATTTTTATGCTTCGTGATTTCAGTCGCTTCACGTGCTGCTCTTGAATAGAAGTGACGTTCAGTGGAGAGGACTTGCGTATGATGGAACGCAATCCAGTGATTGGCCCTGCTTGTAGTATTCTTTACAGCTGTGATGTGTTTTTTGAGTCGTTCAGCATTAGTCCGCTTTTTGGCCTATATAGGACCTACCACAGCTGCTATCTATCTCATAGACAATACATCATGTGGTTTACCTTTATGCCCTGGGGTGTAAACTGAAAGAATGGAGTACGTTTTAACACGGATCCGACTATAACTGTTACTCCTTTCATATAAGGCATATAGGCTGGCTGTCTGCTCACTTCCGAATGTCTACGTCTCGATGTCTGTGGCTTCCGACGTCCGTTCACGTCATAACCCTTATTTTTAAGTTGAACATGATCCAGCTCTCGCTCTAGATGTTCAGGGTCACAGAGATCGTAGGCTCTGTAATGATAATAAAAAATAGACAAGTCAAAAGAAAAATCTTGACGTGTCTCGTATTTTGTAATTCATCAAGAGCAAATAGCAAGATGCTTTGATGTGCTTACATTAGGTACCTGAAACGAGTTTAGAAGTAAGTAAACGGAAACAATTGATTCAGAATACGTATTCAAAGACGGAAACTAATTGCTTGATAGCTAGCACACATCGATCAAGTCAGCCATGCTTGTAGTTAGTGTCTATAGTTTACATAAACCCGAATGCCTTACTCCTTCATAGTAATTATGCAAACATAGCACTAGATTACATCTAGTGTCAAAAGGCTTTACGGGCTGTAAACAACTTGAATCGCCTCGAAATAGCCCACTGTATCAACCTTACTTGATCAGTTTGTGTATTCTAGTGTATTTTTGCCCTGATAGAAAGGTGACAGGATAGGAATACCTTTTTACTAATAACAATGTGTTATACACCGTCACCGAGGAATTAGTGTCCTGCTCTGCAGCAGAGCCACCATATTAAATACCGATCAATTATCTTGTAAAGACGTTCGACACACCCACATACTTATTACTGTATACATCTAAATAACAAAATAATGTGTATTGAAAGTGACTCTACGTGGGATCATTCTCTCTAGTGGAGCCTCTTGGAAAACGGGAAAATTTAAGACCAGGTAACACCAATCTAATTCAAACAAATTACTATTTACTTAACCGTAAAATATTTAACAAAAAAGCTAGAATATTCACGACATTTTCACTCCTTCTGTGAAGTAAGCAAACTAATCAATTAACTGCTTAAACCGCTTAGAAAATTGTATTCATATTGAAATTAATTTGGTTTGGTTATTCTGACGAAACAGGAAAATTACCTGAACATTATTTTGCGCGCATAGGTATTAGTGGACAAGCTTGTAAAATATATTATATAACCTGACGAATTTTCAAGAACAGTTTTCAAAAACAGACCAATCATAATCATTAATGGTCATCCAAAGTTTTCTTGAAACACAAGTTTTGAAGAAAACTTGAGTGTGTGGACCTCAGTCCACTCTTCGTTTTTACGAGAGAGACTACTGTATGACCCCGAATGTCAAGAGTTAAGCTGCCAAAGAGCCTCGTAAAATCTGAATTTTGACGATCGAAATATGTGTGTTCAGATAAATTGTTCGACATGATGCTCACGGCCTTATTCTATCATCGCATATCTTGTCACAGGCGGGGAATTCTTCCTCACACGACTTGAAAAAGTACGCAGAGTCAGTTATGAAAGGAACCTCATCCTTCGCACACTTTAGCTGTGGAATGAATTCCCAGCCGTGGTTTTCCCAAACGACTACAGTATTAGATTTTTCAAGAACTGCGTTAGAAGGTTCGGCAGCATGCGTGTGACAGTCCTGGTATAGTACACATCCGTAGGCCACGGTTATCATTTTCCATAAGGCGGGCCATATTCTTGTCTGTCTCATAAGTGGTATAAGAAATCTTCAAATTCAAATACCAACATAAAAACGAGAAAATCCTTAATACCACTTAAAGATGATTTGCCTGGTGCTTGATCATACCTGATATCCATAATATTGGTATAATATAGCTCACTTAGGACCCATAATGTTCAAGTACGTGATGCTTTGACGGTCGTTCGTGCATTTTTTGTTCTTTTGTCTCACGCTGTGAGCGAGCAAGTGGTTTTATTATATTTCCCACTCCTTCAATTTATTGTTGATTAATTTCCTCGGGGGTTCTAAGACAGTTTAACTGCCCTCGGGCTCACTGAATGTCATTATTGACTTTTTCAAGGATCAGTACACTGTTGGCTAAAAGCCATATAGTAGGTACCTAGTTTTCATACTTTAGATGCAGAACCAAAGTTTACTGAATATCATCACATACACAAAACAGAAAGTCATTGTTTTGCGACTTAACAGTTGTTGATGATAATATGTATGATAGATAAAATTCTTATCCTTTGACTGATGACGTAGGAGCCGTTCGGGTCCACTATTTATAGTAAGAGTATAATTATTGTTTACATGGGTAGCCCATGTAAACAATAATTCTTAGAACTCGAGTTGAAAGAAGATGAAATAGTGAGGAAAATGACAAAGATAATGATGGTAACGAATGAACTGATGACGAATAACACGAATACGAACATATTTATAAGTCACAAAGTATTACATTAAGACTAAATAAATACATTTATCATCATTATTATTATGATTTTATTGATCAACTTTCTAAGTTTTTAAGCGGCTTACTACTATTAACAGATACTATTTTAACGATACTTCTTCTTCATCCTAGTGTTAATCCTCCGCTCCGGGTCCGCTTTACCAGTCTAACCACGGATTTGACTAAAATTTGGTATTGTTCATGAAGCGACTGCCATCTGTCACATACCATGCACAACCCAAAGACGATATCGAAGCATTGCAGCTAGACCAGTTGTTGGACTTTGAGGGCTCTAACTATCCGTAACAACTGCCATAGATGTTCGTATGGCAACTGGAACCAACGGCTTACTATTTATAGATACTAACAAAGTCAAGCAAATATTTGTGGTACAAAATAAGATATCTAAAGAAATGTCCTAATGTTCTCCTTATTGAGAACGAAAAATATATGTTATCTTTATTGGACTCCTATCGTAGCAAAACGAGATGAATGGTAATACCATACTTAAAAAGCAACATAACACACTTCAATTGTCCAGAAAGATATTTTTATTTCCGAAACATCGCTAGATTTATTCATGTCACGTATAAACTTTCCCGCAAAGCCTAAATGCCATCTGCTCCAAAAAAAAGGAAACAAACATTCTCCATTTTTATATATATTCAATTTCTGTCATCGACTGCCCAACACAAATACAGTCTGAGACCATAAATCTAATAAATGGATATTGAAATGAAGAGGGTGTGTCCCCTTCAGGTTCCTTCGGAGTTATTCTATTGGACACGTAAAATATGCCCTTTTTTCATGTTTACAATGTAATTTTACGCGTTATACGTGTTAATAAACAGTTAAAGTAAACAAATGTTATTCTTTAACCATAAATTCTTGGAATTCTCTTCCAGCATACAGCATTTTCTTCTTTCTATAGTCCTGCTTCTCTTGAGCGGGGCTTGAAAAAGTATCCAATTAGGTCATCAAACTGAGGACTCCACCGGTGTAATTTTGTTAGTGTATGTAAATGGTGACCGTCTTTTCTGATACTCGATCTATCTTCAGCTTACCATTAGGTGATTTAAATTTCTATTGACGAGTCCATAAAAAAATCTGCTGCACCGACCAACCTCAATCGTGCAAATCACGCCTGGGAGAGATTGCCCTGTGTGATATGTTTCAAGAAATTGTAATAATTATGTTTCATCTGTGTACCATACAATAAAGAGTTATAATAAATAGATAATAACTGAGGTGTGTGGGGTTAAAATCTTAGGTTTCTGGAAGCGAATGTTTGAAGCTACGTCGTCAATGTTAAGAGCATTTTAGGGATCTTGGAGACATCTTAGACGAATTCCATGATAAGTACTAAGATTATGTACTATAAAATCTTGCACTTCTTCACCAACACGCAATTTTCCTTTAATCCCCGGCCCTTTAAGTGTCTGTAGCGGCTGTAAAATAGAAGGCCACCATTGAAGCATAGAGGAAATTATCATTTGTAAGTATTCTTTCAAGGATTTGATGGCTATGGATCTGAATAACATAGAGATCCAATATCCATAAGGTAAAAAAAACAAATGATTTAAAATAAAAAAACCCGACTGCCACTGAAAAGATCGAAATAAGTTTGATATCAGGCGGCACACATTTGCAAAAATAATAAACCAAAAGAAAATTAATGGGTACAGCCTGCTATCAAACTTATTTCGATCTTTACAGTGGCAGTTTGTTTTTTTCATTTTTAATCATTTGTTTTATTTTATACTTTTTACTTATGATATGACATGTATATCTTTTTGTAATCTGCTTCTAAGTTACTTCGTTTTGATACCGTACTCGATAGGTTGGAGTCAAAAATACTTTTGACAACATAGGTTTTGGCGCCAAAAATCCACCATTTTGATTTTCTGGACATTTTAATGTACCTGGTGTCACTCACACAATCACGACGAATCAAATGACAGCTCACATGTCCAAATCCGTCAAGCCGTTCAGGCTGTAGGCCGTGCCAAATAAATGGTCATACATACATACATACATAAATACATACATACATAGTCTCGAAAAAACATTACCCTCCTTTCTTCGGCAGTCTGGTAATAAATACATATTTATTATCAAAATCAGCATTACTGATTACATCGAACATATACCTATATTAGATTCATGGCAAAGATATTTACCAAAAGAAAAGGAAATAAATCAATCGATTTCTCGCGGTTGAGAAAATAGCAGTGATCAAAACAGGCCAAGGTCACACTTGGCGCAGGACGTAACATGTGTGAAAAATATATAAGAGAATTCTGGGGACTTACCGAAATTCCAGTATAATGCTGACCCATTTTTCTACCTTCGAAGTGAGGGTACACAAAGCCTTTGATAATATACATGTCTGTGCAGCGTAGATTTTTACGTCATTAAAAGTAACCTGAATTTGACCAGCAAAATGTCACCTTCATGTGGATATTCATACCATTTTATCAAGATATTTTTTTTATTTTAAAATACTAGCTTTTGCCCGCGGCAAGCATAGCCTATGTCCTTCCTAAAGGTGTAATCTACTTCTATACCAAATTTTATCAAAATAGATTCAGTGGTTTAAGCGTGAAAGCGTAACATACAGACAGAGAGTTATTTTCGCATTTATAATATTAGTACGGATTTAGTAACTGAAATTACTAGCAGGTCTTCGATATAGCCTCCTCCAGCTAAGCTAAATACTTAGGTATATTAAGGGCAGGTTCATGTTGGTATTATTGGGTACTATAGTAGCTAGCGTTCGAACATAGAACCGCACGAACTAAAACCAAAAACCTAATGGAACTTCTTGTTGCCTATTGGCAAACGGCAATACGACAAAAATAATATATTTTTTGACTTTCAACAGAATAAACTATGGGTCATAATATTATCATCACGGTGTATATTCCTGGAAAAATTACCTTAATTAGCTAGTATATTGAACACTATCAAAAATCTTTCCATTCACACTGCCATGCATGCAAGACGCATTGCTTAGGCTGAAGCAAAGCGAAGATCTAGTGGGTTGTGATAAAACACGAAATATGTAAGAACGTAGCGGGTATCGGGGAGCACAAATAATAAACTCTGCTACCAAATCGAGTGGCTTGAGTTATGTGAAAAGTTGTCCGACCCCTGCGAGCGTACATTTAGGACAAGCAGTTACGAAGAATGGAAGGGACATTTTAGATTCAGAAGGACTTGTAAGTGGTAAGTGAATCGTGATCAATGTATATGTGAATAATGATGTAGCGTGCATGAATAAGGAAGGAATAATATTAGTAAATAATATGGGACTATTATATGCGTCTATAGATAAATGAGAATAAATATGATAGAGTAAATTTAGGACAGACGAGATGATGAGTGATGATGAGATAATTAGGCTATTCTATTCACATGACCAATCAATGCTCCCAGTAATAAATTCCTGCACGAAATTCTATGTTTTGCAATTCTGTATGTAAGAAATAAATAAGAGTAGCTTAGATCATTTACATTGGATCCCTCGATTGCCTTCGGAGTTACAATACCGTGGAATCCAGTCTTCGTTTCTTCTTCATTTTGCAGGATCTTCAACATTAACGGTATGGACATTATTAGCAAGGTATATCACCTTTTTGAAATAACTCTTAACTCCGTTACTACAGAGTTGTGTAGATCACTTCCATGTCTATATCTAAGATGTATTTGCAAGACAAATATACCTACTGCTTTTAATCAAATTTCCTTATTGTGATTGTTTCTTTTATATGACACTTTTTACTGCGGTAGGCCTTGAGAATTGTCTTCTTCATACTCACAAGCTGTATTGAATTGTTTAGCTTTACGACAGATTTTACCGTCCTCTCTCTGTACAACTTACTTGGCAAAAACTGTATTTGGTGCCTCTTAGAGCTTATGGTAACAAAAATACCACATATCGGTTTTTATACTACCCCTTTCTTTAAGACCCCCACACTTACTCTAAGAAACAGAAGCTACACTTTCAATTTAGGGTCGTGCTTTATCGATTATTCAAGTGTGGGCAAATTCCATGGCACACTACCCTCAATCACATAATCGGTCGTGCTCTTGTCACTGCCGGTGCACCAGCTGTACTTGTACCAAACGGTTTGGCACGCGACGATGGCAAGAGACCGGACGGCATGTTATTAATGCCATGGAAAATGGGTAGGACTCTGGTGTAGAAAGCAACATGCATTAAAACCATTGCGCCTTCCTATATACCAGACACGGCTGGCTGTGCAGGTGTTGCTGCAGCTCCTGCAGAGACTCTCAAGCCGCGCAAATACTCCAAACTCATTGGAGATTGTGAATTTGTGCCGCTTGGAGTCAAAACGTTTGGGTCATAGGTTCCGAGCGCCCACAATCTCTTCAGGGAGATTACGAAGCGTATGGTCGACGCTTCTCGTGACCAGAAGGCTTCTTTTAGGTCAAAGAATAAAATGCCATACGACGTGGCAATGCTGCCAGTCTTCTGTGAACGCTGCCACAAGACGTATGGGATACGGAGAAATTCCATGACGCGTTTTAACGTTTAGTTAGAGATCCAGTTCTCAACATTCCATGGATTCACCGTGTGGTCACCGGGTCCATGGCGTGGTACAGAGAGGAACACTGTGACGGCGCCTGGGATTTGCGACCCAGGTGTAGGTTTAGGGTGGCCACCTTGTGATGCATCAGCGCTCACCTCCACCGTCAGTCTTGTTCCCCCCTCTACCTTTCCAAATTTGGTAAGATCTTATCATCATATCGTTTGAGTAAAGTATGTAGTAGTTTATTTTTATCTAACTTTTATATTATACCTATATACTAAAAATATTCAAATCCGATGAAATAGATAATAAAGACCACGCGATGTTACATCATACGTGATCATAATATATCAGTTTATGTGGCTGAGAAATCTGCAGAGCCTTGGAAATGATAGCCCACAGTCCCCGACTGGCCTTGACAAACAACATAAGCGACCTTAACATGTTAGAGTTTGGTGATAGAGGCACCTATAAGTCTACTATATTATAACATACTAGCTTTTGCTTTGAAACACAACTTGCTACCACCTTGAGCCTTCTGAGTATACCAGCCTACTTCCTTAGTAAATTGCTTCCATGTCAAATTCGTACGATAAATTTGTGTTCAGCTCCGTCTTCTACATTTCCTAGTTTTCAAAATCAAGATTTTAGAAAGAAGCTACATGCTGTTTTTGTCGGCCAAAGTCCAGTATAACCAGCTTCGATGTAAGTCGGGGGTGGTATCCGAGAGGATTCCGCACGAGGCTTGTCTTGCTGTTTCTAGTGGCGCAGAAACTCTCTGTTCTTACAGGGTTGGCCGCACAGATGTGTCTCTCTGTTGCACACGTACATAGCCCACGGTAACCAGTTCCCATCAGGTGGGCCATGTGCTTGTCTGCCACCTAAGTGGCATAAAAACAACAAAAAAATAACATTACATATCATAAACTCACGCCTGTATTCCCGTATAAGGGGTAGGCAGAGGTGCTAGCACCCACATTTCGCCAGTTTATGTTTAGGTCCCAATGTAATAGGTGGCGAGCCTATTGCCATTAACCGGGCACTTATAAACCTGCGATAAATACACACATAACTTCGAAAAGCATCGAAAAGTCATTGGTGTGTGCCATGGCAAACCTGGAATCGAACCCTATGGGTAATAGACTGCTGAGACGAGGTCTCCGTCTCAGCAGTCCATTACCCATACCACTAGGCTATCGCCGATTTTATATAAAAAAGTAAATAACGGGAATTAGCGCGATCATGGTATAGGCCGGTGTAACCTGCACGAAAGGTCAGGCAAATCAAAGGTACCCATACCATGATCGCGTTAATTCCCGTTATTATTATTGTATATCATGGAACGCGAGAGTTTATAAGTTAACTAATAAAAAAGCCGAAGCAGTTTTCCCCATCAAGACAAAATTCTTATAATCTACAATATTGCTGAATACCAAAGTAACAGTGATAAAGAATCATATTTTTATACTATATCTTTATGCTAGATTACTTATCTATTGATTAAATAGTCTGTATCTGTGTCAATACTAATACACTTATAAGCTACGATACAAAGGTTAATACATATATTTTTGATAAAGTAAAAAGAAAAACGAAAGAACCTGTAAAATATAACGCCTATTAAAGTACGTTAATAATATTATACATTTTGATTTAAGCCTCTTTGTTAAGCTAAAAGATTATGGCCTTTGTAAAGGATAAAAAGGTAAAAGCTAATTTGAATTGAATAATAAGTTGAATTTCTATTTTCTATTTTTCGTTTGAAAACTGAGCAATTTCATGTTAACTCAGTGATAGGACACTGTTTGATTTCACCATTTTTTTGGATGCCCAAATATTTTTAGAAAATTATTTTCAGAAGTCATTTCAAATATTACCATCTAATGTTTCGAAGTCAATTCAAAAATAAATCGGTAATATTAAAAAATGCAGTACTAAATTTTGAAATTTATGTCTATTATTATGCTTTCAATGTATATTTCACTTTGTAGTTCAAATATTGAAAAATGAAAAATAATACTATCTAGTATCATTTTTTTTATTGTAATTAATTAATTTATTTATTTATTTGTTCGGAGGACCAACCGCCATAACAAAGGTATAGTGACTAAAATTGGTTACATACAGCCATTTATAGGTTCTCACTGATACAATTCAGAGTTTGTTTATAATGACTTAATGGAACTAGAAATTATAGGTGATAAAAGTGTATCATTGCAAATGCCCCGTGAATCGTTGTGCAATAAATTGAACATCTAACATAATTATCTAAATTATAAATTGTTAAAAGAATTCTAGGCTAAGCAACCTCCTGACTGATACTATACTTGCGTTAAATATATCGAAGTTATGCTGCAAGCGTGCCGCGTTAATCGTTTAACAAGCTCTACACAAAAATGTATTTTGGCGGTAATTGGATGGCGGAATAGGTACGTACAGGGGTATTAGGTGACGTAAAATTTTAACAGGTGTATTGATGTTAATTCTAGCCAAAAGGTGAGGGCTGTCGACTCTGTTGCATAGAATTTTTTGGGGAAACATAATTAAAAACAAAGTAATTTCATCGCTTAAAACGACATTCGAATTACAAAATATAATATATTTTGTGTGTTTTATTAACTAAATGAAGCACAATAATATGTTACGTGTCGTGTTTTTTTGTTATTAAATAAATAAATATCCTTTATTGTACATCAAAAGAAACAAACAAACAGAAATGTGATACAATCTAATGTACAATAAGGCGGCCTTATTGCAAAAAACAATCTCTTCCAGGCAACCTTTGGATGCACAGGAGTGCTTATAATTCGCACGTTATAATATTATAATATAATATAATATAATATATTATAATATCTTTTAAATAATCTCTTTGATAGTCCAATTTAATAGATACACTTCCAGTGTAAATACATCGCAATTCTCGGTACATTCGCCGCCATAAATAATAAGTGAGAGACCGGAGGCGCCGCGGATACGTAACAAAAAGTAACAAACAGATCTCTTAAATAAAGAAAACACAAGCATATGTTAACATCTGTCGGTACTAGCGAGCACAGTAAATGTAAGTTCTAAGTTTAAATATCCGCGCGTGCCCTCCGCCTTGGGAGTTGATAAAAGGATTTTTTAACTTTTTTTATTTTAACTTTAATTCTATCGGAGAAGAGTGATATCGGAAAACTTTGTGATAGTTTGCATTCACGACTATATGCATGTTATTAAGTTTTTTTCGATGTAGAATGCGTCAATATGACGTCACTGTTTTTGATAAGCTGGAGAGAAAGTCTAATCAATGAAGGGTACCATTGCATATACAAATGATTGTATAACAACATGGCCTCCAGTATAACGACCTTATCTACCTTGAATACCATTCTTCTGTAAACTCATTTTTACTTTTTGATCTTCAGAATTAATTTCACAAGCCATACAGTCGCATGTTGGAATAAAATATCCGCAATCCAACACTTATTTTATATTTTATAACCCACGTTCATAAAATATCAAATAATTCTGCCCTTCATGCCTTCTTGTGTGAAATGCTCAGCTGAGTTGATAATTCAATGAGAATGTTGTATGAAACGTCTTATTTGTATCTACCGTGAACACTTTGTAATGTGCGTTTTATGTGCTGGAATTTTCTTCCAAACCAATTTATATATATTCTGGTTACCTTCGGAAATACTTTTGAACGATCGACTATACATTTCACTAGTATCAATATGGCATAACGACTTATGCCATATTGATCGTGTCCCCACTACCCATACGGATAGAGCTGTAGACAACAGCTACTAATAACTAATTATTGCCCGCAACGCCACATGCGTATAATTCTGATCACGTACTTGCGACCTCCAGAAACCTAGATAGGGGGTTCCTGGGACATGTGCGTGCTTTTATGATTCGTCTTTGCGTCAAATGTCATCCAGATCAGTTCAGCCGTTCCGATGTAAAATAGTGACATACATCTTCATAGATCCACAATTCCGCATTTATAATAATACCTTGGTAATTATCAAACAATAATTCAAAATTAATCATAATCACTTCAGTGATACGAGACGGGAAAATACAATCTAATCAAATGATAAATAATTTAAAATATGAACTACTAATCAGGTTTTTCCAAACCGTGGAGTATAAATAACAAGCATTAGTGATTATATTGATCTGTTTATTCGAGACAATCAAAATGAAAATTTTGGCGGTAACACTGTTGGCGTTGGTTGCTGCTGCCAGCTCCAGAAACATTAACATTGAAGATGTGATTGATTTAGAGGATATTACTGCTTATGGATACCACACTAAGATTGGTATTCCTTTAGCAAATAAGATCCGTGAGTGGGAATCACTACCGGAGTCCCGAATTGTTGGTGGTTCATTCGCTTCAGCGGGGCAATTTCCTTATCAGGTGAGGTATTTTCCATAATATTATATAAATGTGGGCTAACCGGGCATTTATAAACCTGCGATAAATACACACATAACTTCGAAAAGCATCGAAAAGTCATTGGTGTGTGCCATGGTAAACCTGGGATCGAACCCGAGACCTTAGCAGTATTACCCATACCACTACCGCTTACTTTTTTTTATTTTATTACATTGGGACCTAAACATAAACTGGCGAAATTTAATGTGGGTGCTAGCACCTCTGCCTACCACTTCGGGGAATACAGACGTGAGTTTATGTTATGTATGTTTATGTAATAATTGTAAAGTGGTCGCGTGTGTACATTGGTATTATACAAAAAAAAACACTCGGGTTGTGTTATATTAACGATACTTAACACTTTTTTTTTTAGATTTCTTGTCTGTTTATCTGTGATGGATGTAACGTCGCTTTGCCTAGCATTATGACCCACAGGCGGCGTGTGGTTTTAGTTGGTTTGAGTCCGACATAACCTCCCACTCCGGCTGCCACCCCAGCAGAAGCAGGCCACGGCGGCGGCGCACTGAGATGCGCGCCTCCCCTTTCCGGGGGCGAGTCGGGAAGGCCGTTGTCCCCCCTCCAGGGGATGGCCCTGGGTCAGCCGTGTGCGAGGGATATGTCGAAGACAACCTCACCTCCGGCCTAGCACCACGACCTACAGTCGGCGTGCGATTTTAGTCGGTTCGAATCCGACATAACCTTCCGGCTCCGGCGGGAGAGGTAACCGAGGGGATTTCCGCACGAAAAAAGGAGGTATCCGTCTCCGTGGGGATTTCCACACGCAAAAAAGGTATCTGTCAGTAAATTGAATGACGTGTTACATAACAGACTAGGCCAAGCAATTCAGCTCAGTTGGAGGGGGTTAGAAGGAATATTAATAATTTCAGTTGCTAATAGTCTTTAAAAATATATATTAAAAAAACTATTTCATTTTCTCTCAGGCTGGTCTTCTGGCTAGCTTCGTCCAAGGCCAAGGCGTCTGTGGTGGATCTCTCCTCAGTCCTTCGAGGGTACTTACTGCCGCCCATTGCTGGTATGATGGTGTGAACCAAGCATCTAGTTTCACTGTAGTACTTGGTACAACTACGTTATTTAGTGGTGGAACTAGGGTCAATACAAGACAAGTAATTATGCACCCCCAGTGGACACCAATCTTGATCCGTAATGATATTGCAGTCATCACGTTACCATCGAATGTACCATTATCAAGTAAGTGTCTATATTTTTGTGGAGCCTAAATTATTAGTGAAACAATGAGTATTCATGAATAATTTTTAAATTCGTTATTTATCTACCTCTTTACAGACAGACTGACAGACAGACATACATTACATAACATAACATAACACAAAATAAAAGAAAGAACGTCAAAGTATGCCACGAACAAAATCGAACGTTTACTTCTCCCAATCAATTTTATTTAATTAAAATTTCATTAGTAATAAGTCTTCATGGCTCAATAATGGAACACTACTTAACGGAAACCTCTCTTAGAGAACACAGAAAGATTTGTTTTTAGACTGAACTTAAATTTAAAATAGGAAAGGAAAATTATAATATTTTTTGTAAGTAATGTTAGATATTTTTAAACTATCGCGGCGTATACGTACTCAAAGTTTCTTATGAATAGTTCGGAACTTCGCGCGATGAATACTTTGAAAACTTTTTAGTAATTTCAAATATCACCTTTTAACTTTTTTGAAGTCATGTCAAGAACAAAATCTTGTAATAAATATTTTGACAATCTTAACTATTGTTATTACTTTTACTGTTGTGTACAGACAACGTGGCTACTATTGCCTTGCCCAGTGGTGACCAGCAACTAGAAAATTTCGTCAATGAAAATGTAACTGCTTCTGGATTTGGCCGTACTAGTGATGGTAAGAACGATTATAAAAATAAAATTGCAAATAATTTGTTGCTGTACATAGAGATCTTTTAAACATACCTATAACTTCTGATATTTTTTTTTTTATAATGGACACGTCAATTTGACTTCACCTCACCTGATGTTAAGCTAAAGGCAAAGTCTCGGAAAGAGGGTCACCATCGTGAACATGCACAAGTAACAAGACGGCGTGCGTTTTTTGTCGGTTCGAGTACGACATAACCGCCTCCACCGACTCCGTGGGGGTAGTATCCGTGGGATTTTTCGCACGACAAAAAAACCATATGACCAAAACTTTCAATAACTGACGCCCGCAACCGGTTGCCGATTCTGCGCATTGTTAACCACTATCATATACCACATACTACAATAAAGACCGTTTAAAATTAGACTTTACTATAACACCTTTAAAATTTGAAATTAAATGGCATCTTATAAACTTCTTTCATTAAAGTTCGAAAAACATCGGAAAAAATGAAACGCTCAAGTAAGAATTGAACTCACGACCTTTCCGTTACAGGGGGAATGCTCTTCCAACTGAGCTATTGTGCTACACCTGAATCATTTCAAATTTTCCTTCTCTATATATCCGTCTTTAAGGGCGACGGTGGTGCCATCTACCAACATTCTTACGAACTGTTGGAAACAATGAACGATTTTTCAACCATATGAGTCTCACTTAAGCGTTTCATTTTTTCCGATGTTTTTCTAACTTAAAGTTAGCATAAAAAATGCTATAAAAAATTCAGTAAAAAAATCTTTCATTAATTTTACACTTTAATTCTATATCATTAAAATTTTAAATTTAATGGCACTTTTTGCAGTGTAAGTACTATGAGCGTGAGCAATAATTAGTAGAATCAAAGTCCCGTTATGGCGACTTTTCAGTGGCACAAGTGTGTAAAATATCTCAACTATTTGTTACTATGCAGGTGCTCCAGTCACCCAGGCTCAACGGCTCAGCTTCGTTGATTTGACTGTGATCTCTAATGAAGAGTGTATGCGCACGTTCCCGGACCACATTGTATCTAATAATATATGTACCAGTGCACCAGCTGGAAGAAACGTATGTGGAGCTGACTCTGGTGGCCCCCTCGTGACCATTAGAAACAATCGTCCAGTATTGGTAAGTACTATTATTTTCATATCATCGATCACGGTGCTGGTGATGATATAAGACAAATTATATCATCATTAGCAACGTGATCCTTATTTTAGAACGATATTCCGCCAATATACCGCCTCAGCGGCGGACGGTAGTAAACGTGACTGCCACCCAGTAGGCGCATGTTTGATTCTCGCTCAGTGCTTATTGATAGCTATATTTTGATCTCATCGTGCCTTGGAGAGCACGATAAGCCATCGGTTCCGGATGTCGTACAAACATCTGTGGCAGCCATTATGGGGTAGTTCGACCCCACAAAAGTCTCAACTAGTTTAACTGTAGAACTTCGATTTCCAAAATTGGTTGTAGAGGTTATATGGCAGTCGCTTCACGGAAAATATCGAAGTTCAGACACATTAAAGTTAGGCCGGAAAAATCCCGACTGATTTGGGAAAAGGCTCAGATAATGATGAGTCGATCCTGAATATTAATATTCGTTTACAGATTTGACAGATTGCCAATGAGAATCTGTCTTCAGTTTTATTTATAAATCGAAATTCAGAAATGAGTATCATTCTGGGATCCGCACCTCCAAAGTTTTCATATCGAACCTCGGAGTCCTTTCAATTCTTTTAGTTTGGCTTTTGTCTTTTATAACTGCCGTTTGACCTTTCAACATCATCATCCACATAGAGACGTTAGTCCTGATTGCATCTGAGGCCACGGTGCCCTCGGAGCTCAGGGTCCGCCTTCCGGCTCTTCTTCCTCCACTTCGCACGATCTTGGGCGTCCAAGGTAGTGAGACTGTTTTCACGCATGTCACCTTCCACGACGCCAAGCCAGCACTTCTTGGGCCTACCCCTTCTACCTGGACCCGGTGGGGGCGCCATCGCCATTTGACCTTTCTACCTCAAGAAGAAAATCCAGAGTCAGAACTTCGTGAATACGTGAATTGGCAGAAATATGGTTGTAATTGAACTAGGATGACTCCAAAGCAACCCATCCGATGGGAAGTGGTGACCGTGGCATATGAACGTATGCCACCAGAGTCATACATACGCTATCATGAGAGACGGAGGTAGTCCATGAACGCAGGCCTAGAGGTGACGGGTGGAGCCACTTATCAGGCTAGGTAAACTTTGATATTAGTAGAATGTTTAATAATGTTATTTTTGTAGATCGGTGTAGTGTCTTTTGGATCTGCTCGTGGCTGTGAATATGGCGCTCCTGCTGCATATGCTAGAACTACTTCCTTTACGCCTTGGATTGATTCCGTACTATGAACACCTTCAAGACTTAACAGTTTATTGGAATAAAAATTATTTATTGTATCAGATTTCAGTTCATTTATTTTTTAAACCTTTTCATACTTAGTGGTCTGCGGTAGCCTAGTGGTATGGGTAATGGATTGCTGAGACGAGGTCTCAGGTTCGATCCCAGGTTCACCATGGCACACACCAATGACTTTTCGATGCTTTTCGAAGTTATGTGTGTATTTATCGCAAGTTTATAAGTGCCCGGTTAATGGCAATAGGCTCGCATTGGGACCTAAATATAAACTGGCGAAATGTGGGTGCTAGCACCTCTGCCTACCCCTTCGGGGAATACAGGCGTGAGTTTATGTTATGTTATGATGTCATACTTAGTGGTCGAATCGTGTTTTGTTCGCACTTGTACTAAAAAAAATTATACCAATATTATAAATGCAAAAGTAACTCCATGTGACTGTTACGTATTCACACCTAAATCATTTTGATGAAATTTGCATGATGATTTATTATTATTATTCGGAACCTGCTAACATGTGCCGCATGCCCATCCACTTGTACAGCGGAGGAACTAATGAGCGCCATCAAAAATGCAATGGCGGCACACTGGGAATATAGAATCTGAGAGTTGAGGCGCCTTCTAATCGATAAAAGAAGATTATTTGGAAAGAACATAGGCTACCTTTTATCGCGAAAAATCGCTTAGGTTAAGGATTAAAATTCTGTATATAAGTAAGACATTACTGAAGATAGCCTGATGATATATTTGGTACACAAATAGACTAGGCCTTGGGTCATTGTCGAACATTGTTGAACAATAGCGGCAAATAGGTTTTTTATTCTATCGTATCAAATAAATATTGATAAAGTATTTTTCCTTTACATCCATCCAAGGTGACGATGGGAGTCATCTATCGATCGGACCAATGAATCGGTTTACCACTGGTGACCGAAATTCATTTGATCATTTGACGTGTGACCGATAAAACATTAGGCCATTCTACTACTGATCGAATGAGCAATTGACCAAAAGATTTTTTATCGAACAAACATTTGGTATTTTTACTACTACTACTACTAGTATAGAATTAACGTTTTGTCGAAAAACAGTGTTTTTTTTATACAGGACACGTCAATTTGACTTCACCTCGCCTGATGTTAAGCTAAAGGCAAAGTCTCGGAAAGAGGGTCACCATCGTAAACATTTACCAAGTTAACAGTGGTGGCACTCAGCTTGACGGCCTCATTAGAGGCTTTTTCACGCCCCGCTTAAAGGACCCGGGACTGTAGGAAGAAGGAAACACGTGAGCTGGCAGGGAATTCCAGGTCTTAGTGGTGCGGCATAGGAATGAATGTGGCACCAGGGAATGTTAGTGATAACTTTATTGAGAAAGGTGCACAATCCGACTTGGTTAGGTTAGGTTAGAAGGCTTTTTATTACCATGTAAAAAAGAAAAATTCTTTGGTCAACTGCTTTTCGATCAATCAGTAGTAAAAATACCAGATGTTGGTTTGATAAAAACTATTTTGGTCAATTGTTCATTCGATCAGTAGTAGAACTGCCTAATGTTTTATCGGTCACACGTCAAATGATCAAATGAATTTCGGTCACCAGTGGTAAACCCCCAATCAATGGTATTACAATTATTTTCAAACATATATATTTTTGATAACTCCACCTAAACAATTGAATGAAGTTTTATAGCATTTAGTGTGCTAACTATAGTTAGAGCATTTCCCCTGTAAGAGAGTAATAACCAGAAGCAGGCCACAGCAGAAGCAGGCCACGGCGACGGCGCGCTGAGAAGCGTGCCTCCCCATTCCGGGGGCGAGTCGGGGACACCGTTGTCCCCCCTCCCGAGGAGGGCTAGACCGTAAGGGATGGCCCTGGGTCAGCCGGGGTGCGAGGGATATGTCGATGATAACCTCACCTCCGGCCTAGCACCACGACCCGCAGTCGGCGTGCGGTTTTAGACGGTTCGAGTCCGACATACCCTTCCGGCTCCGGCAGAAGGGTATCCGAGGGGATTTCCGCACGGAAAAAAAAAGAGTAATAACTGTTGATTCAATAAAGATAAGTTTAAGTTCTTCAGCTAATTGTCATTACGTTTCTGATACGACTCAACTAACGAGTATAAAGGTAGTTCGTATTGTTACCACTAGATAGTTCTATGTAAAGTATATACCTACGTAATTTATTTTGAAATAAACAGTTTAGAGAGAGATTAGTTGTATACACAGAAATACCTACAGTTGTCTCTTTTTAAATTTCACCTATTCTGTGGAATCGACAGAAATACATTTTTTTTTTTTGAATAAAACCTATTTTATAAAATGTCAAACAGTTATATTACACAATTATTTCTACATGATTTCACTAAATATTAAATTAAAACTAACATAATAATAATAATAAAGTACAATATTTACAAGAAAGAAAAAAAAAAGTCGAAGAAGGGGGAGGGAGGGTAGTTCAGGCGTCGAAAAATTCCTCCCCATCGATGTCGACTGGTAACGTGCCCAAAGGACTGGTGGCATTGCCCCGTTGGATGGCAATGCCAATCCGTTGTGCAAAAAAGAAGCCAGCCCTTTGGTCACGCGAAGCATCGACCAGTCGCTTCGCTATTTCTTTGTAGAGCGACCGTGCGCTCGGACCACAGTTATGGAATCGAAAAAGCTAATGGAAAGGGAAAGCGTAGAGGACGCATCGCGGTAATATTTTATTTCCGAAATTGGTGTGAGTTCGAGTGGTGGATTTTTAGCCATAACGCCTTGGATAACGCACACGCGTTTAGGAAAGTGGCATATTACAGTGAATTGTAACTCTACGTGTTCAATCCAAATCTCCCCAGGGAGCTTTTAGTAAAGTCCCCACAACTTTACTAAAGGCATCAATCATCATTCACCGTTATCATCTTCATCATCATCAACGTCATCAACTCATCACCATTAATTATCATCAACAATAATTTCTAAGAAAATAAATAAAAGTGATGACAAGGCAGCATGGTCATAGTACCTTAGTTTGTTCCGAAACAAAAAAAATCGTTAAGTAGCGGTGTTCACGTGCACTTTCTTTTTTTTATACTGGACACGTCAATTTAACTTTATACCGCCTGATGTTAAGCTAAAGGCAAAGTCTCGGAGAGAGGCAAAGAGGGTCACCATCTTAAAAATTTACCATGTTAACGCCAGTTGTCGTACCAATAGCGCTGTCAAATAGATAAACTACGGTTAAAAGTACTCAGAAACCGGGCATTAATCGGTTACAGCTATAGTTATCAAAACTAAATTATTTAAAATTTCAATCAAAAATTTGATAAAATAATCAAACCTTTATTTTAATGGAAGTTCATCATCACCATTACTGACATTTTTACTATCACAAAATGTATGATAACATAGATTATAAGAATCTGTAGTATTAACTACTTTAAAAGATGATTTAATACCGTGATTAAAATGTGCTATGATAGTATTGTACAGTTTGTGTTAAAATTATTCCTCTGGATTAATTATTTCGTTTGTTGTAATAAAATTTATTAATTCTATCTGTTGTGTTATCACCAGCTCATGCTGTCTATCGGTGGTTTATACTATACTAGCTTTTGTCCGCGGTTCCACCCGCGTAGATGTCGGTTATCGCGATCAAACATGTCCTTCCTCAAAGTTTAATCTACCCCTATACCAAATTTCATCAAAATCGGTACAGTGATTTAGTCATGAAAGCGTAACACTCAGACAGACAGACAGAGTTACTTTCGCATTAATAATACTAGTTTGGATCTTCAAAGTTTACAGGTAATCAGTGAGTGTATAGTACACGGGCCTGGGGGTGACGGATGGAGCCGCCTGTCACCCCAGCAGAAGCAGGCCACGGCGGCGGCGGCGGCGCGCTGGTAAGTGCGCCTCCCCATTCCGGGGACGAGTCGGGGACACCGTTGTCCGCCCCCCTGAGGAGGGCCAGACCGTAAGGAATGGCCCTGGGTCAGTCGGGGTGCGAGGGATATGTCGATGACAACCTCACCTGCGGCCCAGCACCACGACCCACAGTCGACGTGCGGTTTTAGTCGGTTCGAGTCCGACATAACCTCCCCTTCCAGCTCCGGTAGGGGATGCAGGAGATTACCGCACGGAAAAATAGGATTTATCTATAAAATAAAATAAAACTGGTCATGAAAATAGTGAAATTTAAAATATATGTATTTATTTATTTTATTTATTATATACTTTATTGTACGCCAATTACATTATTAAAAGTATGGAAATTAGGAACACAAGAGCAGTACAAAGGGCGGCCTTATCGCTTTACGCAATTTCTGCCAGGCAACCTTTGGATGGAAATGTATGTTGGTTGGAGTACTTAACTGGTAGTTGTTGGCGTTCAATTATACATTTATATAATATACCTACACATTTATATAAATACATAATTACATAAATATATACCTACTTAAATATAAATATACATACATACATAAAATATATACATTTCTACATACAATATAAATTTTTAAAAATATAAAGGTACATAAACATCTACATACTTAAACAGATATAATAGTACACTATGTTAGACGTGACACACTGGACAAGTGTATACCTTTTTGAACACTTATTTAACTTTTTTTTATTTCCCTCGTAATTTCTAGCATTTTTAACAATATGGATGTAAAATTGTTAGGAATATTCACATACTTAGCCTAGTGGTATGGGTAATGATGGACTGCTGAGACGAGGTCTCGGGTTCGATCCCAGGTTTACCATGGCACACACCAATGACTTTTCGAAGCTTTTCGAAGTTATGTGTGTATTTATATTTATCGCAGGTTTATAAGTGCCCGGTTGATGGCAATAGGTTCGCCACCTATTACATTGGGACCTAAACATAAACTGGCGAAATGTGGGTGCTAGCACCTTTGCCTACCCCTTCGGGGAATACAGGCGTGAGTTTATGTTATGTTATGTTATATGTAGTGAATTTTATAAGGAATATAAATATATATTTATAATAATAGGCATTCATACAAAATCAACGAGATATCTTCGAAATAATGCATCTACATCTTCGTACAGTTTTGGAAGTTATGTGTGTATTTATCGCAGGTTTATGGCAATAGGCTTCGCCACCTATTACATTGGGACCTGAATATAAACTGGGGAAATGTGGGTGCTAGCACCTCTGCCTACCCCTTCGGGGAATATAGGCGTGAGTTAATGTTATGTTATGTTATTCAACGGATTGCCATTGTTTAGGGGGGTGATGCTTCATAAAATCCTTGATAGAATGTTCACAAAAGCGCTCTTGATTCTTCCACAACATTCTACACAACGCTATCTAGGCCCATGGTAAGCTAAACTAGCTTGTGTTATAGTATCTAGAATGCGTATAAACATACTCATATCTTTTTTTGTAATATAGAAACGCCCAGACCAATGCAAATAGCCATATTCATGCATACAAATATTTAGACGGGGATCGAATCCGCGCCTCCTGCGTAGCAGTCGCGTTCACTACAGACACGCCACAGAGGCTTTTTGTCTGTTGTAAAATTCGCAAGTGTATCAGCACTTTAAGATTAAATTAACACTGATTAAAAAAAATCCCGTCATGCAGTTACTTTTTAATGCACATTAAACTAAATGACTTCATGTCATTTAGTTTAATGTGCATTAAAAAGTAACTTTCTTCTTTTTATACCAGTCGAAATCTATATTCTATTGCACCAAAACGTATTTAACTCAAACTAATTGTAGTTTATTATAAAAGCATTCTTAGATAAAATACTCATTAATTAAAATGAACTCTGTTAGAGTACACTTTAAAGTCTAATTCCCAATGATGCATTGTCATGATTTTCTGTTGTTTACATCACACACAAATCAAAAGGCAGTAAAGTGCATTTTACATCTTCTATTTAGGATTTGTTTCCTTCGATAAACGTTTTAAGATCGTTAAGTGTAATGTTAATACAACTGAACTATTTGGGATCTTCTGTTGGGTTATTCTTGTGATTTGTTAGTATTGACGGAAGAAGTATTTGTAATACCTTTCACGTTCGTCATTGATCGTTCTAGATAATACAGGAATATGTTTGATTTGAATTGCTTTACGAGATATAGGGCAGTTCTTTTTATATATTGATTACTTTCTTCCATATTGTTATATTGTCTGTACGAGCCTAGTACATTGTTCCACTTTTATATTTTGTGAACATACTATTTACATTTCATTATACATGTCATTTACTTTTGGTCCTCACAACCCGAAGGGAATCTCGAAAGAGATGGGCCTGGGTCTGCCGATGATTCAGCAATCTCACCTCCGGCAACCAAAGTCCCAAGACAGTGTGCGTTTTAGTCGGTTCGAGTCCAGCGGCTCCGTGGGGGTGGTGTCCGTGGGGAATTTCCGCATGATAAAAAAATAAAAATGCCATTTACTTTAAGTTCAGCTCGCGTTCGAAAACTATCGACGAACCCCACGTACAGCAACATTTGTCGTGTATCACATCCTATCTATTGATATATTTAGTCAGTTATAATTTACTTCTGTGTTTTACTGAAGTATTTATAGAACCCAAGGTGTGCGGACCGTATATTGCCTGTCTGCAGTAAAGTGCAGAACCAATTTTACTGAAATTAGGCACGGACCCTAGACGGTCTCACTATATCTTCGGAAAAGACTTAGGCCATGTTTTATCGTAATAACTGACTTTCACGTGGGTATAGCCGCATGCAATAGCAAGTTTACTATAAACTCACGTGTTTCCCTCTTCCGACAGTCCCGGGTCCTTTAAGCGGGGCGCGAAAAGGCATCTAATGAGGCCGTCAAGCTGAGCCACCACTGTTAACATGGTACATGTTTCCGATGGTGACCCTCTTTCCGAGACTTCGCCTTTAGCTTAACATCAGGCGAGGTGAAGTCAAATTGACGTGTCCAGTATAAAAAAAAAGAAAGTGCACGTGAACACCGCTACTTAACGATTTTTTTTGTTCTTTTAGTTCCTTTCGGAACAAACTAAGGTAAAAAAAAAAAAAGCTGTTGCATACGTGACGGGTTTTTGAACGGACGGGGCAAGATGTTTGGGAAATATAATTTCATACAAAATGTATCCACTTTGCATATGTCACGGAGACAGGGACGGGACGGGACGGGAACGAGGCACGTGCGGGGCGGGAACTATCTCTACGCCGATGATGTATCATTCCTTGTTCGTAAGAGGCTTCTGGCGACTGGTACCGCCTTCAACTTGGACCGCGGTTCTAGAACATGGCACTTTACATCCGAATCACTGCCACCGAATCATTTACAGCACATTCCCGCTGTCAACGGGGAAGTAACGTGCCCGTTCCGTCCACGTCCAGTTCGGGGTATTATCCCGTTAATTAGACTCTTCCAATTAGTTCCACCCTCTCCCTTCCTTCACAGGACGAGGCGTACAGGGTTAAGATGCCATCCGTATACGGTGCAGAGTATACCTCCTAGAACCAAGCGTTTCAGCGACTCATTCCTATTCCGCACCACTAAGACCTAGAACTCCCTGCCAGCTCACGTGTTTCCTTCTTCCTACAGTCCCGGGTCCTTTAAGCGGGGCGTGAAAAGGCATCTGATGAGGCCGTCAAGCTGAGTACCACCACTGTTAACATGGTACATGTTTATGATAGTGACCCTCTTTCCGAGACTTTGCCTTTAGCTTAACATCGGGCGAGGTGAAGTCAAATTGTCGTGTCCTTTATTAAAATAAAAACAGCGGCACTAAGTTAGATCATGTGCTAATCTGCTACCATAAAAGTATAATTCTAACACATTTGTACGTTGATCTTTTGCTCCAAAATAATACAGTAAAATATTCAAGCAGATACACTTGTCGTTTATTTATGAGGTTGTAAAATATTATCTGTTTTGCACACTTTATTACAGTGTTTTATCATGTTGGCGCATGGCGTTCATACACGTTGTATGAGTCTGTATACGGTAGCCTGTGATACGGGTAATGGACTGCTGAGTCGAGGTCTCGGGTTCGATTCCAGGTTTACCATGGCACACACCAATGACTTCTCGATGCTTTTCGAACTTATGTGTGTATTTATCGCAGGTTTATAAGTGCCCGGTTAATGGCAATAGGCTCACCACCTATTACATTGGGACCTAAACATAAACTGGCGAAATGTGGGTGCTAGCACCTCTGCCTACCACTTCGGGGAATACAGGCGTCAGTTCAAGTTATGTTATGTTGTGTAGTATTAAAGAAAGTCACTGTCGCTGTCTGTCCATCCCTATGTATGCTTAAATCTTTAAAAGTACGCAACGGATTTTGAAGTGGTTTTTTTAAATAGATAGAGTGAATCAAGAGGAAGTTTTATATGTATAATACACGCTTAATATAATATAGGGTGCAGTGGGAACGGGATCGGACCCCACGCGGGCAGAAAAAAATGGCGTTACAAAGTTCACCGGCTCAGCTAGTAATAGCATTAAATAATTATCTTTTATAACTCAAAGTAATAATAATAATTAAAAAAAGTAAATTTAGTAATAAACATTTTCAACATACATATTAAACATTTTAACGTAATAAACATTATTAACAAAACTATAAATTTTTAAATGGATTTTTTTTTGGTGGCAAACATTTTGAAAACAATTGCCTATCTTCTATAAATATACCAACACAATGTCATTGAGATCGGCAAGAAACAATATAAATAAACACAGAAAAGGGAAACGAAAAACAAAAGTCACCCCTCAAGAGAAAATAAAAAGAGGCGAGTCGTAAAGAGATAGTAATTACCTATAAAGTCAGGTGCAGCTGAGTCACCATAGCGATATACGTACATCCAGACAACTGACATTTAGTATACATAAGGTCGTACTACATACAAAATAGCTGCCCAACTTTTTTACAGAATGTTCAAAATGTTTAACTGAAGTTGTCCTGCCTTCAGAAGTCGCTGAAAACTTACAAATTGACAAACGTTCTTTACATTTAAATGAACCTATAAAGAATAATAGATATTTTATTATGATTAATTTACCCCGCCCCCCTCGTTATATCGTAGAAGATTTTAACAACAACTGGAGGGAAAGTACTCTTAATACTGGAAATAGCGCATTTCACTATATTTTTAAAAAGTAAAGTGCATTCAAAGATTTCCTTTTTTATACTTAAAAAATCGAAATCTCCCAATGCAGTTTAGGAACTTCAAACATAAAAATTAAATTAAAAATTTAAAAAACCCCCGTCACAAAAAACATAAAATCCAAAAAGTTGAAAATAAATTGTGTTTGCCCTTTAACTTTGATATAAGTACCTATTAATATTTTGTTTCAACCGTTGCCATGTCAGGGGACCCTGACTGTTAAAGCACTCCATCATATTACCGGAACGATACATGGTCCCCCCGACATGGCAACGGTTGAAACAAAATATTAATAGGTACTTATATCAAAGTTAAAGGGCAAACACAATTTATTTTCAACTTTTTGGATTTTATGTTTTTTGTGACGGGGGTTTTTTAAATTTTTAATTTAATTTTTATTTTATACTTTTTAAATTGATCTACTAGTCAAGCCCTTTCATTTGATACCCATATTGAGGGACTTGTGAAATTTTTATATACTCCGCCATTTTGTAGCGGCGGCCATTTTGGACCGATTTTTTTCAAATATAGCTAAGAACACTCCCGACTAATATACCTTTCAAATAAAAAAAACTAAATCCAAATCGGTTCATCCGTTTAGGAGCTACGATGCCACAGACAGACACACACACACACACACACATACACACACACACACAGACACGTCAAACTTATAACACCCCGTCGTTTTTGCGTCGGGGGTTAATAAAATGGATCATAATACGTTTAGTAGTTAAGTTAAATAGACAAGAATTCTATAAATAACTTCTTATTAGATATAATAAAATAGGTATCTCTAATGTACAGACATATTTACAATTTTTTAATTAGTTCTAACTATAAATTGCATCTATGGCGATTGCTATTTAACACAAACCCTTCATTCATATTTCAAACATTTAGAATAATAAAATTGGAATAAAAACAAATTATTCAAAAAAAAATTGGTGGATATAAAATTCAAATTAAGTCTTTTTGGAGTCGAATCGTTTAACAATTTGTCACCGTTTGTCTTATTTTCAACAATATAGAACTTGTACTGTGTCGCCCTGTTCTTTTTTTGAATTTCTTTTTTTATGTAAATTCTGAATCCTTTGTTTAGAATTAGCATAAGAAAAATCTTTTTTCTTTTAGTAATTACGTCTATTAACAATATTTTCATGTCTTTTCCGTTTGACGTAAAATGTCATAGAAAGCCTTTGAATTGAGAGGTCGCGGATTCAAATCTTAGTTATTATCCAGGCGAAGTGACTCTTAACACAAACAATTTATATTTATCACTACCTAGTATAAAGCAAAGTCGTCAGTCCGTTCCTATGTATGCTAAAATAAGGACACTAAAACCTTTCTACTAATCTCATACTAAATGTATGGGAGTGTTTAATGTCAAAATTTTAGATACCTCTCGTTTGATTTTAAAATGTTTTTGATGTCATTTTACTCATTAGGTAACACACTTTCGATATCAGTTTAAAGTTTTTTGATAGATGTTATAGTTACGGAATAATTGCCTGGACACACTTAACGATTACATCCTGTATAGAGTAATTCAAGAAAAAGGTTTTTATGTATATTTAATACATGCTTAATATAGTGGAGGGTGCAGCGGAAACGGGATCGGACGCCACGCGGGCGGAAAAAATTGGCGGTACGAATTTCGCCGGGTTAGCTAGTACTATAATATTTCGGTTACTGTTGGTTCTAGTAGTAGGTTACTCAAAAAATGTTACATTTAAATTGGACGGGTAGTAGGTTTGAGTTCTGTATTAGGTTCTTCAGTACCCAGGCCAACCTCGTCGGCAAGCCGATGCACCTGCCTATATACATTCGGGCTTTTATGGGAGGCTTTTTTAGGGGAGATTTGCAAGGAAATATATAAAAAAAAAACATGCAGCCTCGCTTTTCTGTGCAGTCGGATAAAGACCGGACAGTTTGCTTACAGAATAGGGACACTGTGAGTGTGGTATGTGACGGTACATGGCGAAAACAAAGTATCGAGAATGTGCGGGTAGATGAAGAACCTACTACCTCACGGACTCGAAGACGGCGGGCGTGCACTACTGCGCCAGTCAGCCTGTGACCACGGCCGGTGTAACCTGGTCGAAACGTCAGGCAAATCAAAGGTATGTATGTACCTATACCATGATCGCGTTAATTCCCGTTAGTGTTATTGTATATCATGGAACGCGAGAGTTTAAAAGTTAACTTATTTCTCTGCATGCAACCCTTATCTGATGGCAGGCAGAAACCAAAATGAAGAAAATTATGAGGTTGTTAATGATATTTATATTAAATGCCCCTACTATAATGTTATATGGTTGAATCACCACTTATCCCATTTGGAGACATAAGACATAAGTCTAGTTTAATATATGTTGTACTTTTCTTAGTTTATATAACTGTAAATTTATATTATACGTTTGTTGTAACTCTCACACTGCTTGATATACTAGAGCCTATAATGACAATGTATCAGGGGGCCTGGAGATCTGTCATACAGGTATCACACCTACTACGGACTCCAGCTCTCTCAAGGTGAATATTTCGTTTGTATAAGTTCTAAAAGCTGTAATGGTAAATGAGAGAGAAATATATGATTTTTATTATTATTAGTTTACATGCATTACCAAACCATTGTTACGTTCATTATTATTGATTAACATATTACATTGATAAATATGCATGCTAAAACAAATATTTACACACCATAATGTAATGGTAGAATGTACATGGGACGCCACATATTTAAGACCATTCTGTGTAACCTACGTTCAAGTGAATAAATGAATCTGAATCTGAATCTGTATATAAAAAAGAACGAAAATAAGAATAAAATTTAAAAGGGTACTTATAATAGTCCACGTTCAAAAGACAAAAAAATATAGATTTTATTGGCGGAAGTAATATCCTCATGCTCTGTACACTGATTTAGATTTGATTTAAAGCCGGTGTACTTTAAAGAACTTAAAATACCAATCGGATACTCAAAAAACGACTTTATCTCATAGAAATAAAAATTTAATTTGAATGCACAAAAGAGTATGACAAAAATAGATACGACAATAAGAGGGGACGAATGTATAATTAACTGCAATCAACACTGACGTATAGAATTTCGAATATTTGTACAGTCGTTGACACATGTGCATGTTTATTTTATTATTATTAAAAGTGAAAATAAATTTTGGTTTTATTTGCATTGTATGTGTTTAGTGAAAACAAATTAATTTAATTGACATTGACAAGAAGCTAACAAATCTAACTGAAATTTGGTACAGTTATACATACTAATATTATGAATGTAACTATAATGTCTGTCTGTTTATCTGAGAGATAGATAGATAGATAGATAATTCTGTATTGTATACGGGTATACCAATAGATTTACATTAGAACAAGTAGGTAGCATGTATACTGTTTAATGGGCGGCCTTATCGCTGGAAGCGATTTCTTCCGGGCAACCTTCTGATTTGTTTGTATGTTACGCTTTCACACCTAAATCACTGAACACATATTTAGGTTTACTATAGGGGTAGATTAGACCTTGAGAAAGGATATAAGCTATGTTTGGTCGCGATAACTAATATCCACGCGGGTGGAGCCACGGCTAGTGAATTATATTTCTGAAATAACACAGAGGTTGATTTTAAATATTTACTTGAATAAGTCACTGAAGTAAATTAACCTAGGGTACAGAAACGGGATCAGAATTGCACATGAGCGGAGCCGCGGGAAACAGCTAGTGCCACATAATTTTATTCTGATATTTTAATTCCAATTAAAATCTAACAATAAGTATTGGACATAATTAGTTGTGCCATATAATAAGTCAGTTCAGGGATGAAAATATCTACCTATAATATGATTAATAATTTACATCTTATAATATTTTTTATTGCTGACACCAATCTCCTGATAAAGTGATATTTTCTGAATCACACAATATATTACATATTATTCAATATCAATAATATCAGTAATCATTTATTCACATAACTTTCACAGAATTTACATCACATAAACAGTTTATTTTTATCTACTGCAGTTGTAGTGTGAACTGTGTCACAGTCGCCATTATTATATTAAGAATAAAGATATGGCTTATGTAAAAACTGAACAACATCTGCATATTTAATATCTACTTTTACAAGATGGCAACCCACATCTACAATTATTAAAAACAGCACCAAAAAACAAAACTACATTCAAAGATTTTCAAAATCTCTCACTTGACCGGGTGCGTCAAGCGAGTTTTCGAAAATCTTTGAATACAGTGTTCTTTCTCTTGAAAAATAAAGAAATGTTTACTTGAAGTGAATTTCTCTATCTCCAGTATTTCGAGACCTTCCTCTTCAGGAGGCATGAAAATCTTCCACCCTGTAAATATATGATATTATATGTGTATAGAATCATCTTCAACAAATAAGCTACTGCAACATAATGTCACATATCAATCTTCCACCAGCATTGTTCTAAAACTTTTAATTTAATTATAGTACTTAAAACGCGCCGGCCATACTTAAATACAGAACAACTAAAACTCGAAATGAGGAGCAATAACTCATCGAGTATACGTTGCTCGTGCTTCTACGACAGATGTTAACACACGTTGTTTGTTTTCTTAGTTCGAAAGATATGTTTGTTATTTCCCCCATTTCCCCTCTAAGAATGCCCCTGCTCGGTCCCCTTTTTATTTATGTCACGAAAAATTAACTGTCGTCTCAGTTTCGTACGTTAAATTTCTTAATACGGTTATTAGTTTGCGAAGTCGGGACTTCTTGTTTTTTGTTTTGTTGGGTTTTCGGAAAAATGTCAAAGCATTAAAGTTTTCGATTTATTTTTTGTACTAAATTTTTGAGATCGAAAGTAAAGTCATTTAAAAAAATATATTATGTATTTTGATAGGGTTTAATAAGTATATCAAAAAAGTTATAAAAAACATAGAAATATTTTTATTCTCTCAATTAATTTAAATACAAATACTTATTAAATAAAACAATACTATCATTATTTTCTTCATGTATCATAATGGCTATACAAAAACACTGTAATTGTGAGACTGGTGCCTTAACTGGATACAACAATTTATATCTGTATTCATAGGTCACCAGGAAACCCACGCAACCAGTAAACTTAAGTAAAATGAGTACCTACAATTAATTACTTTATTACATTTTATAACGACTAAATTTATAACTTTAAACAATTGCAAACTACATCAAGGATTTACTATACCTAGCTATTGTATAGATTACATTTAACATAGATCTTCAAGTAAATACTCCGTTTCAACATATTTTTTTTTTAGTTCTATTAATAGTGTAAGACTCACCGGGCCCCATGTTATTTACCATGTTCAATGTTTTTGTTTGGTAACCGATATTTCGACGCTGTTTCAAGCGCCATGATCACAGTGACTATGTCAATCTCAAATCATACCAAAAATTCAACAATATATAAAATGGATAATAATATGACTTATGTAAAGGACAATGAATGTGTCCCCACCCACCAACAAATTTGAGACATAATAATGTCATTCGATGCGTCTAGTTCGATAGATCATTTCTTATTATGGCGACAAACTTAAAAAGTTTGAGGTTTAAATTTTACAGCACCTAGAAAGACAGATATTTTTTACTATGGAGTTATGCAAAAAGCCTTATAAAATAATTTATTTCCTATAGGATACGCTAGTGTGAGTAAAGCGATGCATACGGAACTGCAAGAAAGGTTGTCGTTGTTGTTGTGTGGTTTCTTCAGTTGTCACTCGTTCTTGAAGTTAACTTTGCATTTATCCGTATATATTCTTTAAGAGCGAGCATTACCTGGTTTGGTTCGAAGTGAACCACCGAACTAAATACACTCTGAACCAAATCCGATCGTCTGTCTATCAGTCTGCTGGGCATAATAATTAAAGTCCTCCTTTATTTGAACTTTACACAAAATAAAATTTTGTTTCTGAGTGTCGAAATATTCTAAAAAGAAAAAAATCACATATAATCTGTTTTTACTATT
The DNA here is from genome assembly GCA_914829495.1 of Eilema sororculum. NCBI lineage: Eukaryota > Metazoa > Arthropoda > Insecta > Lepidoptera > Erebidae > Eilema > Eilema sororculum. Next base: position 2,980,375 of record OU618545.1, on the reverse strand, counting down.
GCCCCTTTTGTAACTAAAAATACTGATTTGTTTACACCATTAAATGTCAATTAGTACAAAAAAATTACATAACTTTTATATTGTATCCGAACCCTACTAGATTTATCTCCAAATTCCCAATATCATTACAGTATTTTCCCAGATCGCTTACAACAACAAGGGTAAATTTTGTGATATTTTTAGACAGAAAAAAAACGTTATACATTGACAAATGTTTAACATCAAACATGACTAAAATCAGTGTACGAGGGGAGTTTTAAAAATGACTTTATCTCAATGCGACATGTACATTATGTTATTTTTGTGTCCTCGTTTGGTTCAAATTTAGGTAACAATTTGTCTCTGTGACTCAGGGCTTTAGGATTTCATTTATATTTCGAGTAGCAACTTTTTGTTTGACGGTATTTTGAAACTTGATTGACTGGATTAATTGAGTAACATTTTATCTGTATTATAGGTGAGCCGTAGGTCTGATGGGAGTCCTGGGACATCCTTCCGAGGGCTTACCCGGGGCTCCCATCCATAGGCTTCTGGGCGTTACCGTGGGGGTTTTTAGGCGGTAGGAGTCCGGCATAACATCCATGAAGGATTTTTCCCCACGGTTAAAAAAAAAAAAAACAAATTACAGCTAAAAATACTTCTTCTTCTTCAACGCATCCGAAGTTTTCAGCTTGAAGTCTGGGGTCCGCTTTACCAGTCTAACTGCGGATTTGGCTAAACTTCGATATTTTCTGTGAAACGATTGCCATCTGACCTCTACAACCCAAAGGCGATATCGAAGCATTGCAGCTAGACCAGTTGTTGGACTTTAGAGGGCCCAACTACCCGTAACGACTGCCATAGATGTTCGCACGGCAACCGGGACCGGCGGCTTAGCGCGCTCTCCGAGACACGACCAGAAAAATGCAAATATCCGTATTCATGCAAACAAATATTTGCATTTGAGTGGGATCGAATCCGCGCCTCCTGCGTAGCGGCCGCGGTCACTACCGCTACGCTACGCCATGGAGGCTGTTGATTATATAGCTAAAAACTATTTGCTAAAATAAATCAATTTAAATAGGTAAGTCATACAAAATAGAAAATTTACTGGAGAAGACACGATTGGTATATTGTTTTGTAGAAGATGTAACGGTGGTCAATAAACAAAATCCCACCTTGTATTGTGTCCACCATACACCATTACACGCACATATTATGAGGAAGTCCAAAACCCGACTGCCGAGACTATGACTTTTGGGCTGGACACATATACTTAATATCACTGAAAATTTCCAGCAGCTCAAAGGAGAAGAATTAAATGTAATAACCATGGATATTTTGTGAGTGGATGTAGGTACCCTAGGTTTGTTAACAATGAAACGCATCTAAGCGTCGATAGCTTAGTGCTTAAGGAGTCGGTCTTACGATTGAGAGGTCCTGGCTTCGAATCCTGGTCATTACACTAACGACGCGAACCCATTCCTAGCACAAGCAATTTAGCTTAGTTGGAGGGGTTAGAGGGAATGTTAATAATTTCGGTTCTAATATTTTTTTAAGAAAACTAATTAAAAATGCTATGCTCTTCCTGCCTAATTCCTATTACCTATTTTTACTTTTTGCACTATCAGTAGCGCCAAATTGGCAAATATGTCCAACATATACCTAATACTACTAAAAACTGTCATCGGCCTAAAAAAGGATAAACTTTACTATACCTATAGGTACCTGAGATCCTATTTGTTTTACTTTCCGTGCCTCCAAATAACAATTATACAAAAACTTTACGAAGTAAAATCCCTAATGTACGTAATGACGCTTAGGATCATTATCTCTCGTTAGAATTCATACATGTAGATATGCTATTAACGGCTAGATTAAAAGCTTATTAACTTGTATAAGTCACTTATGAAACATATCTCTTTCAGATTCATGTACATTTTAATTGCGTCTTCACACAAGATTTTAACGTTACGTTACAGCGTACTACGCCTGAATGCGAAAATCTCTACTGTCCTTTTCATTTTGCACCACAAGCGACCTGCAACCCTTATGAAAATCGTCTGCCATCCCTCTCTGACAGGCGCTCCGTTGGCACCGGGCGAATCCCTTATGTAAGTCAGTGCTTTCGCGGCTGTCTCTTCAATCGGACGCGCGCTCTCTTACTGAAAATATACCAGCGACGATGCCGATTTACAACTTATTCTCTAACCTTAATAAAATCAGTGCGTCATGTGATGAAAAACTTTGATGAACACGAGTGCACCCTGTGTTAAGTGACCCTAAATTAAACTAAAAAAAAATATATTGTATAAAATTTAAAATTTGTTTTAAACTTAAACGCGAGGATTATAGAAGATTTATATTCAAAAACAAGGGAGATTTTAGGGTTAATTTTAGATGCTCCTCACTCATTATGTTCAGTAAAGTAATCCAAGCACGCGTTACTGAAGTTTCTGACGTGATATTTATGCGCCAAACATCGGTTAAGGATAAATTAAAAATAGACAACGTTAAGTAGGAACTTAAATAATTATCTGAAGGAACATTCATTCTAAGTGTCATAAAACAATTTGTCAGCACGTTAATTGCTAAATAGAATAAATGTTGACGTATTTAGTGAAATCTTGTAGACAGTTGTAGACATGTATAAGTTGTGACAAGATGTTTAATTATTCAGTAATAAAAAGATAGAAACGGTACAATTCGTAGCAAACTATTAAGTGTAAAGTGATAATGAAAAGAAGAAGAGTGTCAAATTAAAAATAAACATAACATAAAATAAAAATAATATTGTAACAAAATGGCCGGAGATTTGAAGAGAATAAAGAGGCATTCATGCGTATTGAATGCGATACTGCTATTCATCTCGATGATTTACGGTGAGTGATTATATTTTGCAAATGTAGCAGCAACGTAATTAGAACTCGCTTCATCTTTTAATTAAGCCGTTGATTGATATTGAAATGAACGGATATAAGATTCTGCGATATGGAAGACCAACTACGGATGTTCATTTATTATTGTTTATGTGACTGTACTCCATTAGTATTCATTACTCTTAGGTTTAGATGTATTGTAAGAAATGTTTTGAATCATCTACCTGATTGCGATTAGGTATTAGAATGTAACTATTTTCTACATATTTTATCACGATGAATTTTTTGATAATTTACGCTGTACAAAACGTATCCAAAGACTGTCTGTACATGGGGGTGAGTTATGTATGGTAGTGAATGTTGGGTTTTGAAGAAGACGTATGAAAGTAAATTGAATGCTGTGTGTCTGAGAAGTATAGCTGGGGTGAAGTTGATGGATAGAGGGAGGAATAGCGTGATAAGGGAACGTTGTGGTGTGGTTGAAGATATAGTGACTAAGATAGAGAAAGGGATGCTTAGATGGTACACGTGGAGAGGGTGGACAACTAACAGAAGACCGACGAAACAGATTTATGCAGCGAGGGTGAATGGGTGACCCGGTCGGGGTAGGGTCAGGATCGTAGTAAGTGGAAAACTGTAGTCTCTGCCTACCCTACTAGGAAATAGGCGTGACTGTATTTATATATGTTTGTAATATTTGCGTATATTTCTCATACTGTCATGTAAGCATATGTCACATAATTTAATCCTAAAATACCTAGACATCGTCATTTACTGTTATTAGTCCTAAAACTAAATTCACTACATAGTTGAAATCATAATCACCTTTGCGTTACTCCAAGGCTTTCACTAGAGTTCGGGAACCACAATAATATTATAAGATGGAAAACGTATACCAATTCATTGTAAAATCATAATCACATAAATGTGCAGCATAACATTATCCATTTGTATGAATTTTTTTATAGCATTTATTATGCTAACTTTTAAGTTTAAGTCTCACTTGAGCATTTCATTTTTTCCGATGTTTTTCGAACATTATCCATGTTATAGTTATAGTTCTATATTACAGTAACATAAAGATATAACTGCAATCAAACCAAAAACCATCGACACAGATTGAAAACTTATGTGCGATAATAATTCAACCGAAGCGAGGAAAGACGCGACTGGATTAATTACTTCTGGCATTAATTACTTCGAGTAATGTACTACTCTTTCAACATTAATCTCTAAAGGATAAGCTTTTGTGCACACCCACTCTACAGATTAAGCTAGTGTTAGCTCATATGAGTGATTATCATAATGGGTCCCACACCCTCGAAGTTTATCTATTCTGACTAGTTTTGTGAAATTTTGTAAAACATTATAGTTGTGACAGTATGTTAAGCTATTTTGTAATTTTGAGTTAGTTAATGTCTAGACTATAAAACACTAGGTACCTACTAATGTTGCAACCCAAGTCAACCATTTTGACGCAGGTGGTTATATCGGATGCGAACTGATTATAACTGAACGCCATCTTGGGTCTTTAAATGTCAAAGTGTGAGATTGCCTATGGCATATCTCACGCACCGGCTTCAAGTAAATCTCATCTGCAAGTCAGTACACCTACTGAACCGCAAGCCAACCGGCTTTGGTCCCGATGACGCTGGTAGGGTTGTACCTATGTATTTTGTACGTCTTTATCTAACACTTCACTACACACTTACAAAATAAAATATTCCAAGAAAAAAAACCTGAATAAAAAGGTTTAGTTCTAGTTCAGGCGTTATTATTTTACCTGAAAGCAATTATATTACATACTAGCTGTGCCCGCGACTTCGTCCGCGTGGAATGTACTTAATAAAAAAAATCAGTTTATTATTTTTTGTTTTTGGCATTTTTTTTTAGCCTAAGTTACTCTTTATTACATAAGCTATCTGCCAGTGAAAGTCCCGTCCAAATCGGTCCAGCCGTTCCAGAGATTAGCCAAAACAAACAGACAGACAGACAGACAGACAGACAGACAGACAGACAAAAAATTTAAAAATATATATTTTGGTATGTGTACCGTATATACATTCATATGCATGTAGTAGAAAGCGGTTATTTTAATATTACAAACAGACACTCCAATTTCATTTATTTGTATGTATGTATGTATAGATGTATAGATATTGCACCCAGTACCGCTGGTAAAACCAGTTAGCACACGCTTTAATTCGGATATGAAATCAACTTCGACAATTTGAAAGGCAAAAAAGCGTGCAAGCGGCATTGACAGGAAAATTACTGTACTTCAAAGTTGGTTGGTTTTTAATAACGTTTGGGAATATTTCTCTTTGGTAATTTACACTGTTTTGCGTTTTAAATGTGAGATTCTTCTTTACCAATGTGACAATATTGGTAACTAATTTAAAATTCAAAAATATATTCATACACATGTGGCTGAAATTTACTTGGACAGTATATTTTTTTATATAATCTAAGTAATAAATAATAAATTTTTATATAATCTAAGTAATATATGATTTAAGTATTCAAGTCATAATTTTTTTTAAATTGTAGGTAAAGATATTTTGTAAATGAAGAATCTTTTACTTCTTTTATTATTGTATACGGAATTTAAAACAAATGAAGATACTCCGCTAATTTTAGCGATATTAGTTGTCATGCCAATGATGATGAATAATAAAATAATCATACTTTTTATCCCAGAAACAGATTTCTATTTGTAAGAATGCGTTTAGTATTTGTGTCAAGTGGATCCGCGGGTTTAAAAAGGCACAAAAATTCCCTAAAGCAATTTTGTTGATGCGAAAATAATAAATCCATATTGTCGTGAACCATTACAAAACTTAGTAATTTCCATAGGAGTTTTGAGTTGAATTTAATTATTTTTCTCGCAGGCAATCCGAAAACTTTTCATTTGAACAAGTAATTTTCGGAATCTGGTAACTTTTATTGAAGTGAAGAGCAGAGAACGAATTAAGATGGACTCATTCAGTGGGTCATGAATGAATTGGAATTAAATCACTTTTGTGAGTTTGGCGTCGTGGTAAAAGGTTTCCGAGGTCTAACTTTATCCCGAATTTAAAAGTTTTTCATTATATTTGGGTCGCCTTTTAATTTTTGCTATTGACCAAAATCTTTTATCAAATGGCAGTTTTGATTTACTTACGAGGACTCCAAAACTCCTAATGAGGTAAAAGGAGAATACTCATAAATTCTGATGGGATGTTAAGGGTCTAAAAAATCTTCAGAATCCAAGCCAGCTTCACCAGCTGATACGTGACCCTGGCACAAGCTTTCTTCTTGAAGTTGGCGAGTCAAACAGGAGACTCCTTTTTGCCTTTCTGCAAGTAATATTCATAGCGTTCATAGGACACGATAACATTCAGATATTTCCGTAGTCTAAACTAAATCCAAAGTAAACATAGGTTTATTAACATGTATTAAGGAGCTTAGCTTAGCGTACTAAATATTTGTACTGAGCGAGGATCAAATTCACTACCTTTGACTTCAATCCTGCAATCGAACTATCCATCACTAATTCAAACAAATCTTAGTCAATAAAGTAAAAGAAATGACCTGCTCTGACGCTCTTCAACTACGACCGTGCATTTCTCTAGAGCACTCTACTACGACGATCATTAAAACAAAGTCTTTTTGTCTCCGGACAAGTTCTGAGTGATACTTTGATGTCGTACAAAACTCTGTTGTACTTGTTTGAATAAATTATAAAGTAAATTTAACTAGTTTAAGTTTTCTTTAGATGTATTATATGACAAAGTATATTTGATCTTTACAATATTAAGATTCTTTAAAAACATAAAAAAAGATATTAGGTACTTTTTTTATGCCGCTCAGGTAGCAGACAAGCACACGGCCCACCTCATGGAAAGTGGTTACCGCGGCCTATGGACGTATGCAACACCAGGGGCGTTACACTCGTGCTGCCTACCCTGAAGAAGCCTTCTAATGCCTCTTGAAGAACCCCATATTGTAGTCGCTTGGGAAAACCATGGCAGGGAGTTCATTCCACAGCTTGAGCGTACGTGGGATGAAGTTCCTTTCATACCGCACGGTGCGCACCGTATTCGGATGCAATGTGTGGTGTGGGGATGAATTCCCTGTCTATGGCGAACGGTGCGATGATAGGATGTAGCTGTGGGCATCATGTCAAATAACTCATCTGAGCACAAACCATTATATAGGCGGTAGAAAACACACAGTGAGGCAAAATCCCTCCTGAGGCTGAGAGGTTCCACATCGCCTGCGAGTATGGGACTGTCGACGAGCCTCAACGCACGTCTTTGCACCGAGTCGAAAGGGTTAAGCTGGCGTGCGGGCGCTCCGGCAAAAAGATGACAGCAGTGCTCCATGTGGGGCCGAACCTGTGCCTTATAAAGAAGGAGTCGCTGCCCCGCAACGAAGTACTGCTTCGCCCTGTTAAGAACTCCAAATTTCTTTGATGCCAGCTTGACCTTGTCCTCTAAATGACTGCGGTACTGGACGTCACTTGAAATATCGACGCCTAGGATCCCGATACACGGGGCAATGGTAAGCCGTGTGCCCAGGAATTGCGACGCTACAATAAATGGGGTTTTCTTAGCGGTGTACACATACTTGTGTCTTGGTGGGGTTGAACTGGACCAGGTTTAGTCGACCCCAATCAGATACTCCCGAGAGAGTAGTCTCGATTTCTGACACAAGTTGTTCGCGAGTCCCCTCCACCTTGGACTGGGGGATGTTTGCACGGCCCGTGTAACATGCGTGGAGACGCACTGTACTGTTGTCCGCATAGCAATGAATGGAGTCATCCGACAGCATGTCATTAATATGCAGCAGAAACAGGGTCGGAGACAACACGGAACCTTGTGGGACACCAGCGTTTATGTCCATGCATTGAGAAATACGGATTTAAAAGTTTAGAATTAAACCTATATTTTTATTGAGATCGGTGGCGTCCAAATTACAACTTTTACTTTGGACAATCCTTTTTCTTAACTGGTATGTCATGGAGATTCCTGGTTCCTCTCGCTTCGACAATAAACAAAAACGCCTTATTGGAGCCGTTTACTTTTTTCAAAAATAGTGAACTAAACTACTTCTTATCTTGTTCTCAAAACAACTCTCTCTTGTTCTCAAAACCTCAACTTGTTCTCAAAACAAAAAAGGAACAATTTTTACTGAAATGCGATGTTCCAGATCGTAAGAAACTATAGCTGTGCCATACTTATTCGCACATCACAGTCTACGCGTGATTGAGTGTCTTACGCCACACAGGAATCATTAACTTTTTAGTATTATATTATGTTACCTGCAGGCATTCAAACTATCTGTGCATACAAAATTCACCTCGATTAGTAACTAACTTGCTGCCTGAAAGTAATTTATCTGCAAAGAAAAAGTCACTAACATGCCAAGCGTCTTTCAGGGCGTAAGATAAAATTTTAATCACCCCTATATGATTCATATAGCTAATTTATGTCAAAACGGTAGATAAGAAGCGAATATAATGGTCCATAAACACACCCAATTGAGACCAGTAGCACAAAGTTGATCCATTTTCTCCAACAAAGTCATAGAAAGTGTAAGCAGATATAAACAGCTCGTACAACGATGTTTTGTTTCATTATTTATAAGCAATGGGTACTAAACATCCTATCTCAAGAAAGACAGCGCCATTGAAATATTTTCATTCAACAAGAACACATTAAGGGCGCACAAAATGAACAATTGAACAAAGGTCGCGATCTTCAAGAATGAATACAAGGATAATGACGTTATTTATCCAAGTAATATAATGTTATCAAAAGAAGAAGAAAAAAAAACTATGAAAAAGCCAATTTCAAAGCAAAAGCTTATTGAAACTCTCTGTAAAATGTTAATGGAGGGAAACATTGAAACGGCGCCCAAAGTTGCTGCACAAACTACATTGGATTTTGAACTTTACTCTCTTTTGTGTAAGGTTGTGTTTAGCGTGTTGGTTTTTAATGCAGTGCGTATGGTTAGTGCTTTGATATTAACGGTATTTTTCGAATGGAAGTTCACAAAGTTGAAGTACCTATCTTCGGATATTTGGCACCGCATTCGCGTAGCTTTGAGGTTTTAGACAATTTCATATCGAGATAGAACAATGGTCTTTCGTATTTTGACTGCGGGATATCTTTGGATTTTGCTCAGCCGCATGAGTGTGACGCCCCTGTTGTCGCTAACGTTAATTTGCCATGGTGACTTCCCATCGGATGGGCATAAAAAATTGCATTTTTACATATTAATACGCTGAATATAATAATACAATTTGAAGATATGTTCGCAATCAATTTTACTAACACTAAAATTGATTTATGGAGCGTATCGAGCTCATTTTCTCAAACGATTCTAAAGAAAACTGTATTCGTGTGAAGTCATAAAGTAGTCGTTATTCTTACGAATTAAATCAGCCTTAAAGCTTTGAAGGCCTTATAAAGAACCTATTAAAAGTAATACATCTATGATGAAGCTACTTTTAAATTCAGTTCATCTATCTTACATAGTGAAATTTTAATAATCTTACAAAGAACAACTATCAATCTTCCATCTGAATGAGTAAACAAATAAATAAATTTAAAAGTAAATATATCTCAAGGATAAAAAGGTGACTTTAGAAAGGTGAAAGTCTGAAGATACACTTACTCAGAAAAAGAAATGTAATACATTTTACACGATTAGGTAGATATTGATCAAAGCCATGTAGTCATTTTTGAATTCTCGATATGATAAGGTTACAATAGAAAAACAAGCGATCTCTGTTTTCGATGCGATATAAAAAGAGAAATAAATCAAAAAACAAAAACACCAAAAACCAAGAATATCGCTTTTTTTTAACCGTGGGGAAATATCCTTCATGGTTGTTATGCCGGACTCCTACCGACTAAAAGCCCCCACGGTAACACCCAGCAGCCTATAGTTGGGTAAGCCCCGGGTAAGCCCTCTGAATGATGTCCCAGCGCTCCCAACAGACCCACGGCTACAATGCGGCCTCGTCTAGGGGATGGTTCGGGTGCTATCCCGCGTCTATGGGGGGTTTTCGGGTTTCATCCCGCTTCTTAGGGGGAGGGGGGACGTGCGTGAGAGTGAGACGCCATGATACTTGTTCTGACTTATTAATAAATTCATCGGTACAATATCTAAACCCCCCGCAACATTGATTTTTTTGCAGTTGATGCCATTTATGCCGTTAGTAGAAAAAAAAAGTTAAATAAAACTGTATGGAACGTCGACGTCGTCAACCTCAATTCAACTCTTCACGAAAAATGCATGTCTTAAATGCATCGGGTTATTTAATACCCATTAAAACTAACGATGAGTTAAATTGAACGACGCATTGAAACCATGTCAGTGCATTAAAAATTGCCACATTTCCGATGGAACAATAGATGTTTTGGTTCAGAGATTTTTTTGACGATGCTCCATTATTATTACCAATTGAGTGTAACGAAATTTAAAGACAAATTAGGATGTAGTAATATTTATATTTGAGTCAATAATTATGAATATGATATTTACTCCACCGTTTAAGAAAAACTATTATAACAGTGTTTTATCCAGAACGTTTTCAAATACAACAAAAAAACCAAATTGACAAAGTTGTTCTAAAGTTTTGAGCATAGCATCTTAAACATATTATTTTTAATAAAAATAAATTATTTAAAAAAATATATTAGGTCCTTACATATGAAATTGGTGTTTTGTATGGGAGGAACAAAAAGTCGAATATTTTTAAATATAATATATTATTTAATTAATCAAAGTATGAACTTCTAATTTGGTAGCCGTCTGTTGTGCGGTGTGTGGTCTAGCATTGTCGTGAAGCAGCAGTGGCGTGGAGCGATTGACCAGCCTAGGTTGTTTAGCCGCTAGCATAGTTTGCAATTGCTGACAATAGACATCAGCCGTAATAGTCTGGCCAGATTTGAGAAAACTGTAATGAACAATACCGGCACTAGTCCACCAAACGCTCACAAGTAACTTTTTTGGAGTTAATTTTCGCTTGGGGCAGGATTTGGCTGGCTGGCCAGGATCCAACCATTGCGCTGAGCGCTTCCGATTATCGTAAAGAATCCATTTTTCATCACAGGTAATGATTCGGTTTAAAATACCTTCATTATTGTGCCGCTTCAGTAATGTAATGCAAAGTCGACGCGTGTTTGCCGGGTTCCTTCAATCAATTCGTGAGGTACCCACCTTTCAAGCTTTTTAATCTTCCCAATTTGCTTCAAGTGAATTAAAACAGTTTTATTACTAACACCGCAGCCTGCAGCTAACTCGGACGTGGTTTGCGATGGAACCGCTTCCACAATAGCCATCAATTATTGATGGCTATTGTGGAAGCGGCGATTGATGATCAATACTTCATTATCAACTTGGGTCTCAGGCCGTCCACGGGGCTTGTTCTGCAGGTCGAAATTTAAAGAACGAAAACGTTGGAACCAAAAACGAACTGTGTTTTCTTTTGCAACATGACCGCCATAAACATTATTCACCCTTCGAATCGTTTCCTCAGCACTAGTGCCACGGCGGAACTCGTATTCGTAAATAATGCGATATTTTAAGTTTTCCATTTTGTAAAATGAGTGACGCAAACAGAAAAAAACAGAAGAAAAAAAACAAATGAATGACGGTCATCGAAGCACAAATACATGAGTAAATAGCTGTACAAAGGAGGACGGCCGCGTTGTATGGAGCCTCGGCTCAGGCGTGTACATTTTTTTATTTAAATCAAAATACTGCTATTTGGTAGCTTAAGCTATATATATACCAATAATATAAATAGTTTAGTACCAACTTAATTTAAATTCCACATGAAGAATCGGGTTATCCATGTTCTAGCGTAAGTAAGCGTGTGAGCGGGTGCAGTATCCAAAGAATTGCCAGGGTCAACGTTTAAAGAAGATACAGGGTCCAATAGCAATCCAGGGTCGTCGTAAAAGTTATCGCAATCCATTTATCAAATCTATTCAAATAATAACGAGAAATGATAGCAGCCGTACACGTCAAGCGAATGACATGACATTAGTCGAGTGTTAATAGAGTAAGAAAATAAAATACCCATACGCTTTATCATTTTTCAATTTAATTTATTTTAAGGCATACATTTTGGTCCCAAATAAAAAATATTTTGATAGTAAATGAAAAATAATCATAACTTATATGAGCGTTACAGTCTTCGACAATATCTTGATAATTATATTTTTATTTATTAGTCAGTGGTTTTGTTTTATTTTTTCCGCAGTTTTTTTATGTGTGCAACAATAGCTGCCTTTTTGATAATGGATGTATCCATTTATTGTGCTTAATCATATTAAGTACTTCTAAATACTTTTTCAATATGGGTTCTCTTGATACTACAATATTGTGCCTAATATTATTTCACAATAAAAGAAGACTATAACCCTTTTCATTTTGCTACGAAACAGCTGCACAGCAGAAAGCCGACTCTGGCCGTCCTCCTTTGAATTTGGAATTCCTTACCAAAGAGGAGAAAATCGTGATTAAAGTGGCCAGTACGAAAAACGCCAATTTCATATGTAAGGACCTAATATAAAACAAGATGTGCAGAAAATTCCTCCCTATCAACGCCAACCGAAAGGGTGGCCAGAAGGCTGGTGGCATTGCCACGTTGAATGCCAAGTAAAATTTTAAAGAATCAATAAAAAGATCATAAATTTTGTTGATTGCGTTTGCAATTGTTTAGATAAGTTATAAATGTATACCTATGAATGAATAAAATTTGGAAGGTAATGCCAAGCAAGAACAATTTGTAATGTACTTTTCCTTATATCTAAATCAACATCATGAAGATGAAAAGAACTTAAAAATTATTAACAAGCTTAAGCAGTCCTTATTGAATTAAACTGTTAGTTCATAAACATAAGTAACATAGCTAGTAATCTGAAGAACATTTCATATGCAAAGTGGTTAATAGGAAATGCACTTAGTGATGTAACGTACGTGTACTTAATTCCATGTATAGCAAGCACTAGAGAAATTCAAGTAAGTAATTCTGACCTCAATGGTCCTGTTCGTCTTTCTCGAGAGCTTTGTCAACCATTTTTATCAAAAAGTACATATAGTGCTCTGCAAGAGATACAGTTAAGTTTTTAGTATAGTGAACAGTTGACTTCTTTCGTTATCTGTCTATAGTAATCAATCAATTAGCTATTATCTATTCTGTGTACTTGCAGTTCACTTTTCTGTAGCAGTGATATCGTTTGCGTATTTTTTCCGTTAGTCTCTTTTTACGATACTCTTCGAAACCAATGGGGTGCTTATAGGTTAATAAGCGCGAAGATGTCAATCTCACTAAATATTATTCGTATGCGTGAAAATCTTCATTTGCATTGGTTTCGATGCTTCTGTGTGTAGTTTTTCCTAGATTATTAAATTTATACAGGGTGATTTTATAGTAACAAAAATAAAGTAACATATTAACCAGTATTTAGATATTTAACCAAACATAGAAAAACTAGTGTTTGTTACATTCCTAAATTTAATAGGTACTATTTCTTCCATTAAGAATCTAAATTAAACTAGAAGACAACGTTATTAAATCTTAGACAGAAGGTGGAGCCAGTGCGCAAACTGTAACAAGTGCCTTCAAGATTTTGTTGAAGAGCAAAACCTAAGTGTGGATATTGGTTTTGTTAAGATAACAGCTTGAGATTGGCTATGTTTTTCGCAGATCATGTGTATAGTTATAATACCGATGATAACACGTTCATTAGAATTTACTCACTTTTAAAATATACATAATCCTATCCACATTGAATTTAAAGTTCGCACTTTTGGTTCTTTGATCAATTTTCCTACTTTATCTGATTCGTACATCTTATCGATTAAGATTGGAAAAGTGAGCGTCCAAGACGAGATTCCTCGACCAGGCCCATACATGGAGAATGCTTTGACCAACTGAGCTACTTAGACATGATTTTTACGTTCGAAATTATCCTATATACTCATCTTGGAGCATACTAATTGCTTTGAAATTTCATTAAATCTTTGCTTTGAAATTTTTTTATACGGAAGTGGCTGCAATCTGACAAATGTATATATTTGAGCATATTCAAACCACAGTAACCAAACTCGCGACCTCCAACTGCAACAGAATTCTAGAATTTTCGGTTAAAGACTTGTAACTCGAAATATTCGGAGGACCTCATTTTACAATCTCAACCGCATCTATAAATGGGGTCTAAATGCGGTTGAGATTGTACATGTCCGAATTTTCGATTACTAATGTATAAAAAGAGCACTATTCTCGAAACTTTTGCAAGAACAGTAAATGTTTATCTGTGAGCTCAAATGCATTCAACATTTATTTTCTTTTACACTTATATCAGTTTATTGGTGTAGGTACATCGCATGTATTTCATCTCCAAGACGTCTTTCGTTCATAAAATCTTGGCAAGGTTCATACAAGTGTCGACCCAAAATCATTCAGATGTTCTCTCAACTACACAAGATATAAAACATATAATAGAATTAAGATTCCGAGTGGTGCTCCCATTGCAGTGAAAGCGTGACAGTAAAAATAATAATAAGTTCTTTTTTTTCGACATGATGTAAAAATTACTAAAACTTTGCATTTAGAATAAAATAAATACCATACAATTATGTTCCCTTTTATCTTTCAGATAAATACTATATTTATTTTCCGAAAAATATTTTTAACTCACTAAATGTGACCCAAAAGCTAAATTTAAAACTCTTTCTGAAATATTTGCTCAACCCATTAGCGAAAATAAGTTTATCCTAAAAAATATACACTGAATACGACACGAGTGATAAAAATGTGAAAGAATATTTAATTTGAAATAACGCGAAGTTATATGTACAAATTGTAATAGATTTTTACTTTTCTGAAATGGGAATGAAGCAATATGGTGTAACTAATTTTTAATTGGTGTTTATATTGTTGTTAAATCTATTAGAATAATGTTTGTAAAAGCTAACGTTTAATCGTTATTTTATGTTTGGTTTACTTCACTAAAAAACATAAATATATTATTTAGATTTTCACAATATGTACTTAGACTAACTAATAAACTGATGCTTGTGGCTGCATTTTGCTACGAGGGTATCGGTTATCGCAATTTGGTCAATGGTCACAGAACAGGTTCTACTGAACTGATTGCGATCAAACTTGCATGAGATTTTAAATCTGACTGGGACCATTCTAACAAAAAAAAATCACATGAAAATACGTTTTGCGTCCATGGTAGAAAAATCAACAAGAATGAAGTGGTGCTCAATAGCTCAGTTGGCAGAGCAGTCCCACTGTAAGGGAAAGGTCGTGAGTTCGAGTCTCACTTGAGCATTTCATTTTTTCCAATGTTTTTCGAACTTAAAAGTTAGCATAATAAATGCTATAAAAAATTCATTCAAAAAAAAAAATCAACAAGAATTTAAAAAAGGTGTTCAATGTAGCCTTAATGAACATAACCCAGGTTTCTTAAAATATTTCCAACACGTCACTTTACAGTTATTTAGTTATAAATAGGACAAACAACTTTACACTTTAGTCGCTACTATCAAGGTAGAAGGGAGATCGATCACCACTAACGCAATGTTATAGCAATCACGTCAGCAGATGATTAATTAGCCGACGGCGACGTCTGTGTATCTCACAGGGTACACTAGCAATCCTTTTAGACTTGAAAGTCGATGCGTGAATTAGTTAATTGAAATATTGTAACAACGTGTCTATCTAACCTTTGTTCAATGAAGCTCAAGTTTATTTGTGTCTGATATTCTAGTACGATATAGTAAGATACATTTAAAAAGTTTATCACCTTTGTCCTAATCTTTGGAAATAATATTATGGCTGCTAATTACTGTTATGATACAAATGAATCTACGTTAAAATTTCGTATATTGCATTCTTTTTTGCTTATCAGTCAGTTCTATCAATGACGATCAATATCAACTCTAGGGTATATTGCCTGATTATCATTACTAGTGGTCGCCCGGTGGTCGAAATTCGCCATAAATAATTAAAAATTAAAAGTTTTAACATTATTAACGTTTATTTACATATTGAGATTTTTTTTCAAAAAGAGCAGTATTTCAGTATATAAGACTATAGACAAATAATAACTATATCATGTCTGAAGTTGACTACATACTAATAAAGGTTTGGAAAATATCGTATTCTCCGTCCACGCAATTTTCGTAAAAACTAACACAAAGTGTTAACTTCACCCTGCTTCGCCTATTAATCAATAATGGTATTAATTTATAACTCCTTACAATTTTTTTTGTATCTCTTTTTTTATTCGTCAGCTGTGAATATTTAAAATAGGTATAGGACTGTGTGTATTACCAAAGCTTTAAAAAAAAGTATGAACACTTGAGTAAAAGTTGACCACAGACTAACAATAATTAAAGTTTTGGGGAATTGCATACTTCTCCGTTCGCGCAATTTTCGTAAAAAGAGATGCAAAGTTACCTATTTATTTATCAATATATATTAAGTTAAAACCTCCTTACTATTTTTTATATTATTTTTTTTATGTCGTCAGCTGTCAACATTTCAAATAAGTACGGGTTTTTTTTGGCCGGAAAGCGTAGAGGACGCATCGCGGTATTATTGTATTTTCCGAAATTGGTGTGAATTCAAGTTTTTATGTATAAAAATGCTGAATTTTTAGCCTGAATGCCTTGGACAACGCACGTGTAGGAAAGTGGCATATTACAGTGAATAGTGATTATACGCGTTCAATCCAAATCCTGGGGAGATTTGGATTGCTTTTAGTAAAGTCCCCACAACGTTACTAAGGCATGAATTATCTATTTATCATTCACTATCATCATCATCATCATCATTATCATCATCATCATCAACATCACCATCACCATCTCACCATCATTAATATCATCCACTGTTATTTCAATGAAGAAAATATTTGTAACTGATGATAAGGCAGCGTGGTCAAAGTACCTTAGCCTGTTCCGAGAGGAACTAAAGAAACAAAAAAAATCAAATAGTTATGGAACTGTTGTGATGATTTACCTATGCCTAAAAAAAAATAACTGTATGTACACGTAAGTGACATGCGTATGTGTGTGTGAACATTGGCTATAGTGTGCGTAACGTTTATTTTAATAAAAATAAGGTATTTTAATGCATTATTATAAAAAAAATATTAATCTTATGCACTTCTCTTCGGTATGAACTATCAATATGCCAAATCTCACCCTCCTACGTACCCGCAATTTTCGTAAAAAGGGATCCGAAAATTTTCCTTCACGTATTAATATATAGATAACTCATTAGGATTAGCTTTCTTCTTCATCCTAGCATTAATCCCGGTCGCATCCGAAGCTGTCACATCAACGTCTGGGTTCCGCTACATAACCGTGAAGCGATTATTACCATCTCCGAAACTCATTTTCGATAACGAAGCATTGCAGTTAGACCCTATAACGACTGCCACAGATATTCGTGTGGCATCCCGTGGATACCCCTCCTGCTAGAGCCGGCGGGGGAGGTTATGTCGGACTCGAACCTACACACCACACGCAGTTTGTGGGTCGAAGTGCAAAGCCCAAGGTGAGGTTGTCCCAGGGATCCTTGGTGGATTCAGTGTGGCAACCGGGAATGACTGTATAACGTTCTTTCCGAGGTATGAAAATACTCGGTCCAATAAATAGACATAATTATTGGTCTCCTCCTTTGGATTTGGTTTATCTTAACTTTTATTCGAGCAACGAATCTATCATCGTTGAGTGGAACCTACATATCCAACGTTTTAAGCTACGCTTTTGACATTTTCACAAATTCTACATTAATACAATCATAAAAACTAAAAGTGGTCGCTATCTATAAACAAGTAGAGAATTGTACCACAAGCAATTTTACACATTTGTAGCCATACCTGAAAGTGATTAAAATAACAAACTTGTAAGAGCTAGGATGTTTCAGAAACTTCTTTAGTAGCACTCTGCACTTGCCAACTTGCTAACTTAGTTCTCAAGGACTTAGCATGTAAAATGTTAGAGTACTCGGGGGTTACCTTTAAACACAGAAATTTCAGGTCCACACGAAACTCGAACGAAAGATGAAGAATCTAACTATAATAGTTAGTTACCATGAAGTCACTTCGATTTTCTTACGGTAGGGTTTAAGCTAAAGTGTCACGTACCATCTTCGTATCCAATTTTGGGATAAATGTGTTCCATGGAATCGACGAAACTTTGGGTTATTCTACTTTTCCCTGTTGACAATCCCCGTTGATGGGGATTATTGAACTTTTTGTTCACTATTCCCCGTTGACGCAAGTTTTTGATTAATCCGATTAGTGAACTAAAAAATTCACTAATCCCCATCACGATAAATTCTATTAGAACTGAAAAGTTCAATAATCCCCATTAGGTACGTTAAAAATAAAATACTATAAATGAATCATCTACTTTTTATTTTTTTACTGGGAATTATTGAACTTTTTAGTTCTAATAGAATTTATCATGATGGGAATTAGTGGACTTTTTAGTTCACTCATTCCTATTATTTAAACATTTTGCGGCAACGGGGAATAGTGAACAAAAAGTTCAATAATCCCCATCAACGGGCATTGTCAACGGGGAAAAGCGGGATAAGCCGAAACTTTAATCTGCGACGGCAAGATGTCTCATAGTAGACCTGCAGATCAGCAAAGTTATTGGCCAGAATGAAATTCTACACTTAGTTTCTTACTTTTATTATACTTTCAAATCGAATAAGTTTTTCGAAGACCTAATTTAGTGGCTTATTCTTATTGGCTTTTAGCGAGAAATTTCTCATCAAATTTTTGTATTGTACAGAATGAAGTTTTGTAGATAAACTAATTATTTACTTAGCAGTGCTTGTGTTTAATGTTTCACTTATTTCATGTATTTTGTTGACTGTTTTAATTCTATTAAATAACATTGTTAAATCTTGTTACGATTTTAATAATGTATCTAACACAATTAGTCAGATGTTGTCCTATTGCTTTTGTTTATTTAGTTTTTGTAACAAATTTGTTATTATGATAGTTATTCATACTAACATCTATCAGATTTACTTTTGAAGTGGCATTGATCATGGTGGGGGTATAGGTACCTTTCCTACAGTCCCGGGTCCTTTTAGTGGGGCTTCAAAAAAACATCTGTCCAGGCCGTTTAGGTAAAGACCGAAGATTCTAGGAACACCATCTTTAATGGCTGCTCCTAATCTTTTAATGAGCTTCAGCTTACAACTTTTTAATGAGCTTCAGCTTACAATTTTAACATGGTCGTGTGGGGTCACCATGCTGCTGAGTAGTCGGGCTAAATATAAATAATACCAAATAAATTGCAATATAATCCAATAAAAATTTTCAAAAAGCGAAGATCGCGTAAACTTCAGACGGTTAAATATTGGTTTTGCACATTCGGAATACATCCCTTCTCTTTATATCCGTCTTTAAGGGCGACGGTGGTTCGTAAGAAAGTAGATGGCTCTACCGTCGCCCTTAAAGACGGATATAAAGAGAAGGGAAATTTGAAGTGATTCAGGTGTGGCTCAAAACCTAAGTTGGAAGAACATTCCTCCTATAAGGGAAAGGTCGTGAGTTCAAGTCCCACTGAAGCGCTTCTTTTTCGAATTTAAAAGTTAGCATAATAAATGCTATAAAAATTTCATTCAAATGGTTTTGCACATTTTTATTAATATTTAGTCAGCCATAACTACTCTTAATAAAACGATTTAAAAGCGTATTGTTATAAAGCATATTAACATAAAACTCTTAACGATATCAAAGCGTAAAGTTCATCGGCATGCAAATTAAATGCCTGAATAATTAACTCCTTATGACGAGCCAGATGCACTTCGAGAAAATGTTGATTTCATTCAATTTACAGTTTGTGTTTGATGAAATTACTTTCTTATAAAAAAAACGTTTCACAGTTTAGAAAAGAGTAATACAACAGTAACTGCAGTAGGTAGTACTAGTATCTGTATAAAATGAATAAAATAGGAACTTATTCCTAAGGTTAACACGTTACTACCCGATTCCAATAAAATCAATTCAGCTAATTTGGTGTGATTATCATGGAGATATCGGGATTGTGATATTTTGGATAGAGAAACAATACAAGTACAGTAGCGTCATAAATATCTTGATGACGAAGTCTCAAAATGATCTTAAAACTCTCGTATTAAGAGCAAATTAAACTGTTTTATTCATTTATATATAGTACTAGCTGTCCCGGCGAACTTCGTACCGCCAATTTTTTCCTACCCTCGTGGCGTCAGATCCCGTTCCCGCTGCACCATTTAGGGGGATGAAAAATAGATAATAATTAAATGACGATTGATCATTTTTCTACCGGAAAGAAAAAATGATTAAATTACTAAAATGGCTATTAAAAAATAAGGGTTGATCGTAAAAGGGTGAAAATTGAGGATTGCGTGTATTTTTGTATGTTGTATCATAAAAAAATAGAAATTAAAAATTTTGTCTAAAAAATAAAAAATTAGGAACATTTAGGGGGATGAAAAATAGATGTTGGCCGATTCTCAGACCTACTCAATATGCTCACAAAATTTCATCAAAATCGGTCAAGCCGTTTCGGAGGAGTATGGCAACAAAAACTGTGACACGAGAATTTTATATATTAGATTATCGTCTGAACTAAAGGTGTGTGCCAAATATCAGAGTAATGGGTCAACTGAAACAGGGTCATAAAACGAAATTAAGATCATTTTGAGCACTCTGTTCGTCAACATATTTCTGATGCTGACTGTACCTATCCCGGTATCTAGAAAAGTAAAAATGTAAAAAATCATGTCAATATTATGTTTCACAATGAAATTAAATTTGAATTTTAACTTTCGCATATAAGATATTAGTTTGCATACTTAATTTCTTACTTGACTTCTTTTTCAAGACCCTCCACCGTTTCCTAAGGTTGTTGCTAGATTCATATGCACAAGGTACCCCATTCCATTGTTAATATTTTACCATTGTTCCAACCTGACATTAGCAGAAGACGCATTATTTTCAGGTTTTGTTCTCCTAATGGCTTCATTTGGACTAAACAATGTGAGTGTTGCAGATGAAGTTTGTATGAATGGTAATCTGAGTCATGATGGATCTTGTTAACATGAAACAGCTGTACGATATTGGATAAAGTATTAAAGTTGTTATCTACGTCATCTAAGGTTCGTAAATCATCTAAGGCCCGTATTCTAGAATGACGCTCAGCCTGAATCGCGATTTATCAGAGGACAGATTGTATAGGCAATATGTTGAACTATCAATCTGTCTATACAATCTCTCCTCAGATAAATCGATGGATACACTTAGGCCCGTATGCCTAAGTGTATCCAAAATATATTATTGTCTACCTCAATAATTCTGTTATTATACTAGCTAATTTATCTAGCTCAATCTCACCAATCTACCTTAAAACAGTAAAGGAAGCTCGTGAAGTACGTTAGGATAAATGCAAATGATTCTCTGCCTACCCCGAAGAGCAATAGGAGAACGAGTATATACCTAAGCTATATAGAATATATAAGTATTTATGTGGTATGCGAGAGTTTTAAAGTTAGTAATGAATCTAAATATTTATCACTTTTTACTTAACTAAGTGTACAATATATACAAAAATGAGAAAAAAGAAACATGGGCGTAAGAGACTGTAACTTTAGGCATCGCAGAATTCCTCCCCAAGTATGAATTAAGTTAGTGTTTAAATAATGTCATGTAATCAGCCTATAAACGAAATTGATCGTGTCCAAAAAATATGTCTATAGAAAATGAACATGGTCATGAGAATGAAACAAAAAAATCTTTACTAATAGAAGAAAAAGAATTCCATTGAAAGATAAGCAAATCTTATAATATAATCTTCAAGATTTGAATAAAATATTTGGATGTAACACTTAAGATTATTCGAGATATATCAGCTACATTTGTAATTCAAGGTGAAGCCCGATATACGTCTTGGAGTCCAGGATACATTTACATATGACGTTACAAGTCCATGATAAATATTCCATGTATTATTCAGATTTTTTGGGAACTCCCAATTCCAAGAGTCACCTAAACGCTATACATCAAAATGTTTTATCCTCTTCTTTGTTAGTTACTTTAAATTTTCCTCAATACTCTGTACTGTCCTTGTAGCCTTAGTACGGCGGACATGGACTAAACTGAGATATCTCTTCGACCAATGAAATAACTGACAAAACGTGTCCCAAAACGAACGTACGAACGTTTTTTACATTAACGTACGAACAAACGTTTACTTTCAGTTAGAACCTGGCGTTGATGCAACCGTTCCGGCAAGATCGTTCGATCGCGGAGTTCGATTGATCGCACGAAGAGGATTTAATAATTCACGTTGTTCGATCAATCGAACGATAGGGATTTGTAAATTCGTATTGAATCCTTGATGTTCGATCGGTCGAACTGTGAGGATTCTTAATTCCACATTGTTTGCTTGATCGCACGAAGAGGATATTGTGAACATCGGTAGTAAGTTTACTACTTACTACTGAAGAGATATTTAAGTTTAGTCGAGGCCAAAAGCATTCTCTCTGTAAGAGAAAGATCGTGGGTTCAAATCCCGCGTGGACCGATCAAAAAGGCGGTGGAGTAATCTACCGTTTGCTGTGAAGTTCTATTATTAGATAATAAAATTATTCGATACTTCGACGGAAAATCGAATAAAATCACAATTTATAATTTAAAGTTAAATAAAATTTTGAATTTGGCATGATACCTAAGACCAAAAATCCATTTGAACATTCACCAAAATGTGACTGGAGTACTACATATTTTCTTTTGTTAAAAATCAAAAGCAATAATCCTTTGAAATATCGCCTACAATGGGCACCAAAGCCTCTTTGAAGTGAGCAAGAGACTTCTACTTTTGTTCAGTCAAAGTAAAGACTGACATTTCTCAGGTACGAAGGACCTAAACCTTTTATAAAGCATGTCGTTTGTGTGCCTAACTTCGAAATTATTCAGAAAAAGACATATACAAACAAAATTTAATACCAAAATTCTGTACTACTAACTATAAATTTGATTTTCTATATGTTATACATGTTGATTTTCTCAAGAATGTCTTTGCTTTTTTCATATACATTAGTAGTAATTTTTCATTTCCGTGTCTTGTCATACGAAAGCATATTCTAGGAATTCTTTCATTTCATGTCTTTTATTACAATGTTGTCAGTACATTATTAGACCCTAGGCAACTGGGTGATATATCGATGTAAATTGCAGTAACTTCCAGTTTACAAGAAATGCTTCTGTATTCAAATATTTGTACTCAGTTCTCACAGCTCAAGACTTAGACTTCAGCAGGTTTCAAGGACATGTATTGCATTGCATTTATTAATTCATACATAAATTCATTTTTAATTAATACATTCTCTCATTTATTTGTTTACTTATTTTTATCTTTTCTTTCTTCTCTGTGTTTTTAAGTAGATAGAACCTAAATACACTATCTAGATGCAACTTAAGCATAACTTGTAGCATATTGTAAAATGAAGATAAACATCTACGATATCGAATCATCAATTAAATCGTTGTCACTGCTTGCTAGAACTCTCCCAATGTTCGGAGGCTTTGGCCTACTGATTCCACTGGTTAGATCTGATGGGTTGATACATTTTTCATTTCGAGCTTTCCTTCTCACGCAGTGATATCGTTTTCGTATTTTTCCGTCAGTCGCCTCTTACGACACCATTCGAATTAGATTGTGTGGTGAACCTTGTATTCTTTCTCCGTCATCACACGGATAATACAAACAAAACAGCTTTTTATCAATGACACTACTATTCTCTATTCGGTGATAGCACTATGAAAATATACACACACACACTCGTATATACTTTCGCACACACATCTACAAATACAACTTTCTGTCTATAACTATTTAATATGGAAACGCGACGTGCTGCTAAAATGAAATACTTTCGACAAGAAATGCAGCTCCAAGGCACATTTAGATCTCGAAGGTAGGTATTTATATTTGCTTATATTTCTTTGAATGGAATGTGAAATGTATTACAACCTTAAAGTTAGCAACTTAGTACCTATATAACTTAGTAAAGTTAAGTAACAAATACGTACTATTTACTAACAATATAACAAGACAACAATAGTTTTGTTTCCCGTGCCATGTTAGTTCCCGGTGAAGTATCCCACCTCAGCTCTTCCTGTGACTATTATAAAAGGCGACTTAAGGGATAGGGCTGTTCTCCATCCCTATCCCTTAAGTCACTAAATCTACAGTCCAAGACAAAGGGCCTGCTATATGGCTTTTTTTTTCGTGCGGAAATCCCCTCGGATACCCCCGAGGGGATGTCGGAGCCGGAAGGGGAGGTTATGTCGGACTCGAACCGAGTAAAACCGCACGCCGACTGTGGGTCTTGGTGCTAGGCCGGAGGTGAGGTTGTCATAGACATATCCCTCGCACCCCGGCTGACCCAGGGCCATCCATTACGGTCTGGCCCTCCTCAGGAGGGGGGACAACGGTGTCCCCAACTCGCCCCCGGAATGGGGAGGCGCGCTATCCAGCGCGCCGCCGCCGTGGCCTGCTATATGGCAATAGGCTTGCCCCCTATTATGTCGTGGGACCGAAAATCATAATTGGCGAAACGTGGGTGCTAATGCAACTCTGTCTACCCCTTCGGGGATTAACAGAAGTTAATATTTGGATGGATGGAATCCAACCAAAATATAAAAATATTACCACAATTTCATAATTAATTGTAGTAAAAATTCTCTGACACAATTAGCATGGAATGGAAATTGTCCCATCCCAGGCGTGTGGGTCAGACTAATTGCCGACGTCTCTAATGAAACTGCATGGTTTGTTTCCGTCCAACTTCCTCGTCTATTGTCTGCTCCTTTCATTCACACGTATTCGGTATTTGTGTTGCTGTCTCTCTTTTGCGGTATCTGTTTAAAACGTTTCTATTGAATTTTGATTTATCTAGCGGCTTTTCTTCTTCGTTTTGAGAAATCGGTGTTGAATCGGTGTTTCGAGAAATTATAATGAACTTTTATTACAGTTTAATGTTATTGGAAAATGTTGCTTGTGTTTTGACTAAGCATCAGCTTTAAGCTCACAACCTTTTTCTTCCGAGGTAGATAGAACAACTCAACATTTACTTCTGGCCTTACTTTCTTTACTTTCTAATATCTTCTTTCTTCATTCGGGCAAATTTATCTTTCTGTCAACTATAGTCTATATTCTTCTTATAGAGTATGTAATTTCGTAGAAGAATTGCAAATACACAATTACTTTTTACAGGCGGTTCTTTCTGTCGCGTACCGCCTTCCTTTTACTTCTTAACATAATACATACTAACATTTTTACCTTCTAAACGTTTATGTACACCTGGTATTTTAGTTGCAGTTTACTTAACCTCATCAACGGAGCTTAATGATGGTGTAAGGAGTGACTTTACATCGACAAAGGGGCAGGCTATTGGAATTCCCTCATATTGAGACCAAGGCCTGACCTCACCATATTACGTTTATCCTACTTTAGCTGAACATCCAAATTTAATTAAGTACGCGGCCGAAGTGAAGTCCCGAGCACTCTTAATATTGACTTTACTTGTTTCTGATAATCTTAGTAACTTTAAAGAAAAAGGAAAAATTTCCCGCTTATAATGTTCACCCTTTAACCTTTTTATTTTTATAAGAAAAAATAGGAATACAATTTGCAATTTTGTGCTAACTTTTCTATAAATTTGAGTCAGAAGGAACATCTATATTTGTTATACCTATTTACTATTGCTCAGTCAGAAGTAACTGATGGACCAACAGTAAATATTATAGCAAATTATTCGACAAATAGCGTACCTATATCGGCAAGACGATTCCAAAATGTACCAAAAACAAGCTGTAAAAGTAGTACATCCATACGAATACTATAAATGCGAAAGTAACTCTGTCTGTCTGTCTCTCTATCTGTCTATCCGTGTGTTACGCTTTCACGCCTAAACCGCTGGACCGATTTTGGTGAAATTTGGTATAGGGGTAGATTGGACCATGACAAAGGACATAGGCTATATTTAGTCGCGATAACCGACATCCACGCGGGCGGAGCCGCAGGCAAAAGCTAGTGTTATACATAAAATACTCATTGATGTTTTATCCTTCCGGAATAGTAGACAAAAATAATATGCTTGATATTTCTAGATAAGAGGATAGAATGAAGAACACGTGAGAAGCAGCGTTCGTGTTGCATTGCGAACTTATATAGGTCACATTTATTATGTGGGTCTGTGTCCTTGTTAGCTTCATTAGCAGTACGAAAATAACAATACTGCAGGTCCTTGTTGGGAACCGAGTCAAATGTAAAAACAAATTGTATTGTAATTGTAAGCAATTGTATTATTATGATATAGTGTACTCAAGTTTACTTCACTTGATCTAATTTGAAGGTCCGAAGGCAATTTTATTAATATCATTTTGAAAATAATGTTTTAAATTTATATTTCTATCTCAGAAGTCAGAGGATTTTGGACATGATTGGAATAAAGTATGTCACAAATACTATAAATAACAGAATTATATATATATATATATATACACCGTGAAAATGGCTGCTGCAAAGCAGCCGAAACGTCGGGTTTAAAAGTAATAATAACAAATATATCGCGATAGAATCCGTAAAAAGTGGTTTTATTTCAATATATATATTTTGACAAAATTCGATGCGCATTCAGAAGTATTCATTATGGTAGAAGAACCTAGTATAATAATAATGTTAGCATAGAAACAGAATTGCAGACTTTTGTCTTTAAAGATCCTTTCGTATAGGGACATTATTATTAGTACAGTATTATTCGTGTATTCGTTTCAAATAACTAAAGACCTCTACGTGATAATAAATAATGTAGTCACAACCAACTCCACTTTCATGCTCTGTGTGAAGCAAGGGATAAGTGTTCCGTATGCCTGTGGCAACAGAGTAAAGTCGACGTAATAAATTTTGCCTCAGAAGGAGGGAGGAGGGAAGTTACATTCAGATCCTAAAGTGTCCGTTAGATACCGACTACATTTTCATGGGATAAATACGTTGTACATTTCTTTTTTTTACGATATACGCTTTTGTTTTCTTATTAAAGTTCAGGACTTATCGTGATAAAAAATTTAACTTACTTTTGTCGGCGTTTCGGGTGCGGTGGTCACGACTTAGTTAAATACGCTGTTTGATTGCGATAAACGACATGCATGCGAGTGGAGCCGCTGTCAAAAGCTAGTAATATATATTATCTTCCTATAATACTGGCAAAACAAAACGTAAAACTTAACAATAATTTAACAATTAAAATTTAACAATAAAACTTAACAAAGATTCCACAGAAAAAAATATTTACTACAATATTAAAATCTAAATTATGAAGCAGATGATAATAAACCTAGAACTTTGATTAAAAACGGACTTGAAATTCTTTTGGCTCAAAGATAGCTTTAAGACAGAACGTATCAAGAAATAAATAAAGTCCTTTGAAGCAAATAAAGAGATTTTATCTGCTCCTTGCCTCATTAGGATAAAAAAACTACAAAGAAAAATGGTTGTGTGAGTGCACGTATCATAAGCATTATGTATCATTTCCTCAATAAGAGAAACGAAAGAAATGTATCAAGGAAAGAATATGGTCTTATATATAAAATAATATGGTTGAACTCGTGAGCTGGCAAGGAATTCCAGATCTTAATGATACGGCATAAGAATGAGTCACCGAACCGCTTGGTTCTTGATGGAATATTCGGCATCGTATGCAGGTGACAATTAAGCCGCACGTGTTACACTTCTATTGTACAATTTTTGGTTTATTCCAGAAATTCCCATCAACAAATTCCCACCAGTGGGGATTATTACTTTTTTTTCCTAAAATCTAGACTCAGTCTAGTGGGGATTTTTGGAAAAATAAGTACCAATCCCCACCAGATGTTATCATAAGGTTTTACGATTTATACAATAAAGCATCAAAACTAAAATCAGGTGACTTAATTTAGAGTAAACATTTTCACTTTACTTCACCATTCCTCAATTGTCGTCCTAAATATGTGAGAAATCTTCAAAGTCTATGTTCATCTGTTTAACCAATTACAACCTCCATGTCCAATTACGATGTACATTTATTTGCTGTAGTTATTGAATTGTATCTTAAAGATCTCATTATTATATACATTGGCCAGAAAATAATATTTCAGTACACGTTCCGCTTCATTAGACGTAACTACTAACGCTATTGCTCATAAGGAAAACTGGCAAAGAAACGCGTACCATGTAGATACAAATGATTAATAAACTAGTCGAAGAATGGTTTTCTATGACTACATAGTTTATTAGTAATACAGGCAACTTCGTCTTTGTATTATGAACAAAGTTGCCTGTGTCTATGTATTCCTGTGCCGCACCAATAAGACCTGGAGCTCCCTGTTAGCTGACGTGTTTCCTTCTTCCTACAGTCCCGGGTCTTTTAAGCGGGGCGTGAAAAGGCATCTGATGCGGCCGTCAGTGCCACCACTGTTAACATGGTATATGTTTACGATAGTGACCCTCTTTCCGAGACTTTACCTTTAGCTTAATATCAGGCGAGCAGAAGTCAAATAGACGTGTAATTAAGCTTGTTAGACTATGCTAATAATAATATTACTACTATTGTTTCATGAAATGTTCAATTATTCACAGACCCCTAAGATCCGCGTTTCTTCGGTTCATCATTTTCAGGATTTACATTTCTTCGGATTAATGTTAATTTAGCTGGAAGTTTGATTAAAAACGGCGTAATTTCTAACTTACAAATAACTTTGATCAAGACAAATGTAGAAATGTACATTGAATTTAAGAAAGAAATTTTATATAGGTATCCTAATGAGGTAGGGAATCACCTCATTAGAATCGGAAACTACAAAAGAAATATTTATGTGAGTGCCTGTATCTTCTCTATTTTATTTTATTTTATCTTTGCTTAAATTGATATCATTTACATCGTTATACGTTAAATAATGTATAATTTGGTAGGTATATTCATTTTGAAATATTTTACTTTTACGAGTCAACGAAACGTATTTCCTTAATTACTTTCCTTTCTACATGAATAATATTTTACATTAAATTTCTATAATTAGGGAAATCCAATTTACTGTAGTACAAATTGCTATATCTTAATAAAATTGACAGAATTTTTACAATCTTTGTTAGGTACTTACATTTCTACTTCAGTTTACTTTAGTTCTTGCTACTGTTACAAACTTTGGATAGCAGTTTAGATAAGCTGGGGTTAAAGTGAATGATACTATATTCCTTTATGTATAGACTTAAATATATATAAATAAATAAATAAATAAATAAATAAATAAATATTCCACAACATTCTACACAACGCTATCTAGACCCATGGTAAGCTTTTATAGCTTGTGTTATGGAATCTAGAAGGCGGATAAACATACTTATATATATTTTTTTGTAAATACATACATATTTTACATAAAAACACAATCATATTCCCAACACAGTTCGTAATGGAAATCTTTAAATGTGTTTAAATCCGAATTCCGAACATACTCCTTCTGAATGAATGGATTCTGTTGTAGCTACTATTTTCAGGTCATTTATTCGTTTGGCCTGGAGGGCAAAGCATCCCATCCCACCTTCCGTTTTTCAGCCGTGGCCTTTCATAGAAAATTTAGGAACATTGTTCTCCTTGGCCTTTTACATTTCAAAAGCTGCTCTATCTGATGGTAGGCTAACATCCAATTCTTGTTGTTGGCCTGTTTCCATATCGCCTTACGTAACTAGGCATAAATCAAAATGCTCCCTTGGATTTTTTATTCTGCTTTCTCTAACCTTTATAGGAATAGTAATTTCGTAAAAAGTTTCATCGTAACAATTTTTTTGGGACTCATTCTGATTTAGTTTATGCAGATCGAAAAAAAAAATTCTTAGAAATTGTATTAATCATTTACCAAAAATTTAATTATTAGATATGTACGAAATACATCAGGAAAAAGAAGAACACAAGTGGGATTTGAACCCACGACCTTGCCCTTACAGGGGGAATGCTCTTCCAACTGAGCTATTGAGTCCCAGCTGAATCACTTCAAATTTCCCTTCTCTTTAAATCTATCTTTAAGGGCGACGTTGGAGCCATCTACCAACTTTCTTACGAACTGTTGGAACCAATGAATGATATTTCAACCATTTTTAAACATACATACATACACATTTTAAACATATTAGATATGTACATAAAAAACACCCAAGAGCCATCATCAAACGAGAAGTCATGCCTGGCCCCACTAGGCTCTCTTTCTCTGTAAGCTTAGTAAAATTGCTGTTCCTGTGTCACCACTCTCTGAAGTAAACGATAACTGTGAATCCATACTACTACTCACGTACATACTACTCTATGGTTTTTTCATTGCAACACCTACTAATTAGAGGGACGCGGAAAATGGGAGTAATCTGAATAGATGCGCGCCTACACGAAGCTAGATAGCTTCGTTTGCTTTGTGTATAGACTAGATACAGGCTCATGATGCCAGTCAACAAAATTATCATTTGAAATGATCCAACATTAATCACGTTTAGAAGGCCTATAGTATATCAGCAGTAGGTACCTTCACCGCAGACCTGTATTACAATAGTTATAGAATTTCAAAATGCATTTCGAATTTCTAGTAAGATATTACATTTATCAGTACCTGAAACATTTATTTACTTCTACACAGATTGATAATAAAGACAAAATGTATTTGTTTTGTAACGATAAACAAACTAATTAATCTGCTTACACTTTTTTTATTAATTAACAGAAACAACAGAGTTGTTCTAAAAATATCTACTCGCAAACACTGAGCACTAAGTCGTGACAAAGGGTCATTAGTGAACAAGACTAGAAAAATATTTTGCACCGAGAAGAGCACTAACCTTTTAAAACGTTGCAAAACAACTACAGTGCTATTAATAAACAGATTTTATTATCTTCGGTACAATGTCACATACCTACTCGTACTTAAACATAATATTAGCGACAAGTTTTAATATGATAAATAATCTGCAATAATTCTAAATATAATTACTGGATCTATCCCATTATTTCCGATAAAGGAATGGAAAAAAAACATCCATACCAATATTATAAATGCGAAAGTAACTCTGTCTGTCTGTATGTTACGCGTTCATGCCTAAACCACCGAACCGATTTTGATGAAATTTGGTATAGGGGTAGATTAGACCGTGAGAAAGGACATAGGCTATGTTTGGTCGCGATAACCGACATTCACGCGGGTGGAGCCGCGGGCAAAAGCTAGTATCACAGTAAACATAATAGTAGCGACGAGTTTTAATATGATAAATAATCTGCAATAACTCAAAATATTATTACTGGATCTATCCCATTATTTTCGATAAAGGAATGGAAAAAAAACATCCATACCAATATTATAAATGCGAAAGTAACTCTGTCTGTCTGTATGTTACGCGTTCATGCCTAAACCACCGAACCGATTTTGATGAAATTTGGTATAGGGGTAGATTAGACCGTGAGAAAGGACATAGGCTATGTTTGGTCGCGATAACCGACATTCACGCGGGTGGAGCCGCGGGCAAAAGCTAGTATCACAGTAAACATAATAGTAGCGACGAGTTTTAATATGATAAATAATCTGCAATAACTCAAAATATTATTACTGGATCTATCCCATTATTTTCGATAAAATAATGAAAAATAAAAAACATCTACCATACCCCAGGAACATCTACAACAATCGTTACGGATAGTTGAAGCCTTAAAAATCTGACAACACTACTTTTACTTTTTTTACAACTACCAAACTTCGTATCGCCAATGCGTTGTGGAAGTTAGATAGCAGTCGCTTTACGGAAAATATCGAGGATCGGTCACTTCGTAGGAAGAGATAAAAGCCAACGCCAATTGAGTTGGAAAAAGACTGAAAGAATGATGACTGAATGACTGATGATAAAACAACAACAAAGATCTAAATAAAGAAAGTATTTTATTGGAGGATACTTCATATAACACTTCCATAAGGATCAACAAAGATTTTGATAAAGTTACTCTAAATTTGCAAGCTCAACATGTTGAGGAAAATAATCCTGAAAAATATGAGGAATTTTACCTTCAAGTGCCTACTTTAAGCAAGTCGTATATTTTATAATGAACTTGAGTGGACTCCAAGGCAAAATAAATCTTGTTAATATAAGTAAATTACACGACATAAAACATGTTTTTAGAAATAAAACTAAGCAAGCAGAAGAAACACTAATTTTACACTAAACACTAGCAGAAAAACTTTGGTATGAAAACATACCCTCGGGCTTAGCTCGAACAAGTGTACAAAAATAGTTAGTGTTAGTCGAAGATTGTACACTTAAGCTTATAGTTGTAATACAGTACACATTTATCTTGCTTTATTCTTTCAGACTTGATGAACTTAGTTTAAATGCAAGAATATTTTGCTACCTTGGTTGAGCAGTAGATGGGCATTGGATGTTTTAGGACTTACACCAAAATTTTCAGGGTTCAAATCATCCTCATCACTGCAAAACGATCGTAAAAACTAAAAAAATCGAAACCTGGTTGATGTACAAGGCTATGACACATGCTATCCTTTTGGGATTGGGATATCAGACGTAGTTCGCTCTCATAAAAGCCTTATAAGCTTAACCAAGAAGTGTTGAAGAAATAAGAAACCGGGAACAATGCTAAGATGATGACCTATGCCCAGTAGAACGCTAAGATAATAGTTCACCATCTGCTTCTATCTTTACATATTTCACTACATTACATTACTAAACTTCACGTCTACCGTCATAACACATTTCATAAAAGCATGCCAGTTTCAATAACAAAGCAACAATAACAACATAACCAAAATAAAAGGGAATGAAAATTTCTTATGACCTACTTAAAGATTATTCAAAAAACTGCTTACGACTCATTACGAACAGGGAAGAGAAAATCTCTACGCCGTGACTAAAATATCCTGCCAAAAATTTTCAAACGTCAAACATCCATTTTTCGAGCAAAAAAGCGGCACGTTTCTTAATCTCGGGTAATTAGTGAGAAAATTTTTCATCCAACTTTCTGCTTCGTTGAAAAGTATTAATCAAAATGCCGAACGATCTGAAACGTAGTAAATCAACAAAAGCGAGAAATCTTTAATGAGAAGCAAGGGAAGCAAAATTATCGGGACCTCGCAACGTGGCCGGAATATCTAAACCTTAATTATACCTTTTTAACGCAGATTCATTAAATCGCTTTTTAGAAGTTGACACGTGTTACGCGACAGAAAAAAGTTGTTTTTCTTCCTTTTCGGAGTCAGACGTTTACCTAAATTAGTATGCCGCTCCAACAATAGAACGTATTTAAGATTTCAACAGATGTAAATGTCGCTTTTAAATATTTTGAATTAAGGTTACTGAATTGGTATGGAATGATGAGCATGTCTTAAAGTAAATTTATTAAAGATAAATTATGTTAACTTGCTCTCTTCAATATTAATTTTGTTTTGATACTAATTTTACTTCGCTACATACACGTTTACTTGGAACTTGAAATAAATTCTCAAATGTGGGTATCATTAGTATCCAATTTATCCGCGCATGCTGTCGAATTCGATGAATACAATGTATTTTCGATACGATAAAATGCTGAAAAATATATGATATCATTTTAATACAATACATATCATTTCCTTTATCTTATCAATTGCTTTTAAATTATTGTAATACTGAAGCTACCTTGTGTATGAGTTGTTATAAAGTATAACTATTGTAGAAACAACAAAGAATTTTAAAGAACGATAAAGATGATGCGTCTTTGGCAGTTTTCTACCGTCTCTACCATGGTGAATGTTCTGACGAGCTCTTCCAATTAGTCCCACCCTCCCCTTTCCTTCACAGGACGACACGTGCAGGGCTAAGATGTCATCCATTTACGGTGCAGAGTATACCTGCTAGAACCAAGCGTTTCAGTGATTCATTCCTATGCCGCACCACTAAGACCTGGAATTCCCTGCCAGCTCACGTGTTTCCTTCTTCCTACAGTCCCGGGTCCTTTAAGCGGGGCGTGAAAAGGCATCTAATGAGGCCGTCAAGCTGAGTGCCACCACTGTTAACATGGTAAATGTTTACGATGGTGACCCTCTTTCCGAGACTTTGCCTTTAGCTTAACATCAGGCGAGGTGAAGTCAAATTGACGTGTACTATATAAAAAAAAAAAAAAATACGCTTTTTAATTTTAAACTTTAAATTTGTTTACCAAGTAAGACTCTTGGGAGAAACCAATGTTATCTGCAAGTCGGTATGCCTGCTAATTGGCAAACGAATACTTAACTAGCGCAGTCTTTTCTTCTGGGGGTTGGGAGGTCATTTTATGGTTAAGGAGAAGAAGAAAGCGAACCCCGGGCACCAAACTGAACGTCTATCTAAGATGTTACAGTAAGATGATGATGATGATGATATAACGAATATATATAATAGAACACTTTTGGGAAAAGAAAATCAAAATATACATAACTGAGTAATCAGTTCTTAGGGTTACTTAAATTCGAATGAACACATTTATGTCTGTCCATTTATCACTAATCAGTCAATTTACCAAAATTGACTAGACTAGAATAATTTGAAATATAGTTTAGGTAGGTGACCTAAACAAATACCAACATGTGAAATAAATCAACGTAGGAATTCCTGAAATGACACCGTAAATCTTTCAATATTGTGAGCACAAACTTAAGTTTGCAGTAAGATTATAAGGAAAAACATGTTGTTCGACTACTGAGTTAACTTTGTACCTAGGATAAATTATTGCTGTTACTCGTTTGACTTAACTAGGCCAGGCATTCAATAGAATTTAACAAGAGACAGTATTGTGCAGCAGTGTCCCTGTAAAATCTGGTACCATATTACGTAGATGTATTTTTTAGTTGCCACTGTATAAAAAAGTACTTGGTATACAACATACAGCGAACTGCACCTAAAAAAAAGAATCACACTAGTTATTATTTTTATTAAACATCTCGTTTTGCTTTGCCCATCTTTCTGCGTTACTTTCTCCTATTCCACCAATAAAGTGTCTAATAGGTACATAAAACGCGATAAATTACAGAAATTTCAGTTTGTAATTCATTGCATTGTGTTTAAGTTAAACTACACTGAGTTCTTTCATTTTGCTCAATGAATTAATCTAAAATTGATGAATTGCTTTGTTTAGTTTATCTTATTCGGGGTCACTGAAGAAATCCTTTTTATGTAAGATTATCTTATTCTTGTCATCAACGCCATCATCACTGTCACGTACCACGCCCCCTGCGTATTCACACCACACGCTTTATTAAGACACATATTAATTAGACATCCTAGCCCCCGAAACTGCTCCCTCCCATCATTAAACCCGTCGTTACCTATGTTTATAGCCGCTTTTGACATCAAAGCTTTGTTATTATGTTAACAGGGGGTCAATGTTGGAGTAAATGTTTGTCCTGTCCCCCGTCTAAGAACATATTGAGGCTACTAATGAACGGTAAGTGAGATGTTATTAACGGCTTCGGTATTGGATTCGGTTTACCTGCTAGTTTATCGATTTTATCTCCCTTCTGTTTATCTCAAAAGGGGGTAACCCAATATTGAACTAGTTTTTAGGTCTTTTTTTTTTTTATACAGGACACGTCAATTTGACTTCACCTCGCCTAATGTTAAGCTAAAGGCAAAGTCTCGGAAAGAGGGTCGCCATCGTAAACATTTACCATGTTAACAGTGGTGGCACTCAGCTTGACGGCCTCATTAGATGCCTTTTCACGCCCCGCTTAAAGGACCCGGGACTGTAGGAAGAAGGAAACACGTGAGCTGGCAGGGAATTCCAGGTCTTAGTGGTGCGGCATAGGAATGAATCACTGAAACGCTTGGTTCTAGCAGGTATACTCTGCACCGTAAATGGATGGCATCTTAGCCCTGCACGTGTCGTCCTGTGAAGGAAAGGGGAGGGTGGGACTAATTGGAAGAGCTCGTCAGAACATTCACCATGGTAGAGACGGTAGAAAACTGCCAAAGACGCAACATCTCTACGCATCTGCAAAGGCTCGAGGGTGTTCGTGACTTTGCGGAGCCGTCCCAGAGATGTGAGCAGTATTCCACGCAGGAACGAATTTGGGTCTTGTATAGAAGACACCGCTGCTCCGGCGTGAAAAAACGTCTCACTCTGTTCAGGACTCCGAGTTTACGCGAGGCTGATTTGATGATACTCTCGATATAGTTTTTGTTATTCAGTTTGCAGCGAACATCCATACCGAGGATAGTGAGGTGATCCTGCAGTGGCAGTGGTGTGCTCTGAAGAGTGGGAAGGGGAAGGAAAGAAGATACCTTTGCTGTAAACGCACATGCCTGGGTCTTCTTGGCATTGAACTCGACCAGGTTCCTAGCGCCCCATTGAGAAATGTGGTCCAGGATCCGGTCCAGCTCAGTGACAAGAAACTGCCTTTTTTCCGCGATATCAGACTGCTTGGCCGCAGGATGTGCGTAATAACTCCCGTGTAAGGTACTGTCGTCTGCATAGCAGTGAATGTTTCCGTTACAGAGCATGTCATTGATATGCAGAAGAAAGAGAGTGGGAGATAAGACGGAACCCTGCGGCACGCCAGCATTTACCTGCAAGAACTCCGAAGCTCGTCCATCACAAAGGACGCGAATACGGCGCCCCTGCAGGAAGCTTGCAACCCAGTCACACAGTCTAGGAGGCAGGCCAAAGGCTGGTAGCTTGGAAAGAAGCGATTTGTGCCATACCCTATCGAAAGCTTTGGCGATGTCAAGACTAATTGCCAGTGACTCACCGTGCTTCTCCATAGCCTCACCCCAAAGGTGGGTCATGTACGCCAGAAGATCACCCGTTGACCGTCACTTAATAATGAGGACTTTACTCAATATGGAGTAAGTTTTTTTTTTTACTGTCAGATGGAGAATCTGTATACGATCCTGATACGTCTTACCGATTGAAAATATTGTGTAAATAAAAAGATAGATCTATAATTTACTGATTGGGTGAGCCTACATTCAATACTAAGCAATTAGCTTTAGAGCCTGTATTTATTTTGGCACGAAGTATGCAGAAACTAATTCCAAAATGTTTAAAATTTCAAATTTTAATAGAACTATTTCCAACAGCATGTTGGCAACACTTATTCATAACATTATGACCACAAAGACCGACCTAAAATAAGCTACTCACAAAGCTTGTTATACGCTAAAATAGATGATGTTAATTCAGTAGGAACTTTAACTTCATAGAGCGAAGCTTAATCAGACCAACTTACGAACAAGTAATTATAAACTG
Source organism: Eilema sororculum (assembly GCA_914829495.1). Lineage (NCBI taxonomy): Eukaryota > Metazoa > Arthropoda > Insecta > Lepidoptera > Erebidae > Eilema > Eilema sororculum. The sequence continues at coordinate 2,943,142 of OU618545.1, read as the reverse complement.
TGAACAGGAATATTGCTTTTAATAACTGAATGTTTTAACGATGGGATTTCTACTGCACTAAAAACTTAAGTTTATCATTTGTGTTTCGATTACCCAGGATGATAATAACCTACTTTACAATTTGCACTGCCCTTTTAGACAAGTGACACCTCCCTTATCGGCGTATCGTAGAATATAATGCCGAATATATAACATAATATATATTTTCATAAATTTCAAATTCCATATACATTTGTCTTTCTATTACACGACACGCCAGCGAGCTATTGCCACTTGTCTAGAGGGGCTGGTCAGAAGCATTCAAAACCGTCGGGTTTGTGTGAAAGGTTTGATGGAGCTCGTGAAATATATAAGAATAGAAGCAAGTGGTGGGCTGTTACCTCTGCCTACCTTGGAAGGAAATAGGCCTGAGCGTATGTATATCTGGATGTTTTCAAAGCATTTGAAGCATTTAGTATGCTAACTAAATAATTCGATTACATCAGGAAAAAGGAGGAACCCGCGACATTTCCCTTAGTGCTCAGTGCTCAGTGGCTAAGTTAGAAAGAGCATTCCCAGGGGCAATGCTCTTTCCAAATGAGCCACTGACCCACGCCTGAAACAATTCAAATTCCCTTCTATGTATTTCCGTCTGTCCGTATGTTAATCGTTAGGTAATGTTTAAAATTCTTATTTCTTTTCATTTCATGGATGTGGAATTATTTCCGATAACTTTTCAAGGATAATGAGTTTATGTAAATTATAATTGTCGGTGTCTTTAAATTTTACAACAATGAATGCCTGAATAGATTTGAATATTTTGGGATTACTTTTCGGTCAACTTCTAGTCTTAAACAGATAAAAAATATGTAACCGAAAATATAATTTATCAACTGAAAAGTTCCAGCCAAAATCAAATTTAATTAAGGATGACAATAGAATCATAGTTATAGACAAGGAAAATGCATCATTAAGTTCGTTCATTTTTAGGCAGAAATGTCTCTGAAGCGTTTGCCAGTAGTCCATCAATGTCAACCTAGTTAGTCTATTTTAAACTAAAACAGTGTCAAACACTTCTTGTTTCAGTTTTTTTTTTCAGTTTTTGGCATTGAAACAGCGTATACCAATTACATGAATATAATAAATAATAGTGTTAAATACAATTGGTATTATCCTATAGTTAAAATAAATTATTTAATCCAGCTTATTAAATTAAGAATGGTAAAAGAGCGGTAAAAAATGTGTCGGTTCTTATTTTATAGTTTTTATTTATTTTTAATCATTCTCCTAACCTGTAATAGTACCTGATTTGACTGTTAAATTTTATGACGTCACTAAATCTTTTTTCATACAAGTTTCTTTATAACCCATCATTTTAACGGTTAGTAAAAAGTAAGTAATTTGACTAGTCAGCAGGGGCTCGATTCACTATCGCCACGTATCACGTATTTGTGAGTTTGTGAGTTTCGTTTCGATAACCTGGTATTCTGTACGAGCTGTCAGAGCATACGTTTACAGATACTTGGGTTTTTATCACTTTGACAACTTACGTCACCCATACAAATGGCTCAAACGTCATAATATACTAACACCACGTATCGCATACTTGTGATTTTGGAAATCGATAACTTAATAACCTGGTATTCAGTAACATCTGTCAAAGTCAAAATTATGCTTTAGGCGTTAAATCATGGTTCTGAACTCGATGACAATGTTCTGCTCGATTTGTATACGTAGATACGTTCACAAAAATTATAAAAGTTTAAATGTTTTTTATCATAGGAAAATCATTCGGTAATTATTTATTTACATTTGAATTACAATGATTGCTAAAATTTGTCGTTGAATAAATCCATACTAATATTATAAATGCGAAAGTAACTCTGTCTGTCTGTCTGTCTGTATGTTAGCTTTCACGCCTAAACCACTGAACCGATTTTGATGAAATTTGGTATGAGGGTAGATTAAACCTTGAGAAAGGACATAGGCTATGTTTGGTCGCGATAACCGACATCCACGCGGGCGGAGCCGCGAGCAAAAGCTAGTTCACGATAAATATTATACGATAATCTCCATTGCGCTATCCAGACCTAAAGAAAACAGGGATTAACTAACTTGTGTTTCGTGATTTAGAATGCTGATAAACATAGTATTTAACTTTTTCTCATAAATCAATCCCACCTTTTTTCTTGGCCTGCGAAAACCTCGGATACCTCCCCCGCCGGAGCCGGAAGGGGTTATGTGGGACTCGAACCGACTAAAACAGCACGCCGACAGAGGGTCGCGGTGCTAGGCCGGAGTTGAGGTTGTCATCGACATATTCCTCGCACCACGGCTGACCCAGGTCCCCGACTCGCCCCCGGAATGGGGAGGCGCGCTTTCCAGCGCGCCGCCGCCGTAAATTAATACCACCATGTATGTACAGTGAGCATGCAAGGTGCACAAAATGGTCATAATATCAAGGTATAGCTCGGGCCATATATCTTGGACCTATTTTTTATCCGCGGTAGCCTAGTGGTATGGGTAATGGACTGTTGAGACGAGGTCTCGGGTTCGATCCCAGGTTTACCATGGCACACACCAATGACTTTTCGACTTTTCGAAGTTATGTGTGTATTTATCACAGGTTTATAAGTGCCCGGTTAATGGCAATAGGCTCGCCACCTATTACATTGGGACTTAAACATAAACTGACGAAATGTGGGTGCTAGCACCTCTGCCTACCCCTTCGGGGAATACAGGCGTGAGTTTATGTTCTGTTATGTTTATTTTTTTATATAAAGGACACGTCAATTTCACTTCACCTCGCCTGATGGTAAGTTAAAAGCTCCTGCAGGACATTTGCAACCCAGTTGCACGATCTGGGAGGCAGACCAAAGGTTGGTAGCTTGGAAAGCAGCGATGTGTGCCATACCCTATCGAACCCTAAGCTGTGGCGATGTCAATACTAATTGCCAGTGACTCAAATCGTGAGATATAAAAGGCCCTGGGGCGTGCGGATTATTTTGTAATAATATATACTTGTCTTAGTGAACTGAAGCTCGTCAGCACCCCGTGCTATCGTCAAAATTCATCCAAGAAACGTGTACTGCATGTATAGAGCACATTTTAGGTCCCAGATATATGTCTCAAGCAATAATGAGATAATTTTGAGTACTTCGCTACTCAATGTCGATCTGTGCGCATCGCATTGACATCCCTGGGCCGCTTTTCTGCTATGGTGACAGGCGGCTACCATTGTCACACACCAAGTCTACGGTCCTGCAGGACAGAGGTCATTGAGCTACCTCCTATGTTACACCGTGCGCCGCCTGAGTCCTCGGTCGCATCACAGTAATAGCACTCAGTCGGGGTCCTACTGTACCAGAAACAGGTTATCCCCCAAACGTCGTTTTGCGGAGATCACCGGTGTCATCAGTACGTCAACCATAATCTTTCCACATAGAGTGCTCGCACGATAAGTCTGCGCGTGAATGTTTATAGTGAAATGAGAACAATTTTCAAATTTTAAGGACAGGTGTTTTTTGGGTATATTAATAGTTTGAAATGTTTCAAAAAAAAAATCCAAAAACAAAAAATATTTAAAGTAAAAGTTTTCTATTCCCGCCTTTTTTCATTAAAAAGAATCAAGTAAAGAAGTTTAAAAATTTTTTCAAGAATGAAATTGAGTTTCGCTTTTCGATATTTAAAATAGATGACTATTATACGCACACGAAGACAAGGCTGAATAGCAAAGCGACCTCTTTGGTCTTTGGGCTGAATGCATGATGTCTATTGCCAGTATGATGGTTAGATGTACGCGAACTTTTTAAGGAAAGAAGTGTTTTTTTTTTATTACTTACCGCCCTAGGGCTTATCTCATTTGGAGGTAATAAGAACCTACTTATCGAACATGAGAGAAGTAAAAATATTATAAACTTTAACCATAATATTTAAAAAATTATGCTGAAAATATCGAAACAACTTTGATAGCAGGTGGTACCCATTTGCAAACCATAAACTGGAAACCTGGAGGACAGGTTCATGCCCCTGCTACGTACGCCGCAGCAGACGATGGCTACCAGGGCCATTAGGTACTGCACGATACCCTTCGTTGTGGCGAGTCTCGTGGATCCTACAATCGAGGGCCCTTTCAGTGCTATATCGGTTCCGAAAGGAGGCGCGGAAGCGGGGATACAATCCCGAGCCTGAATATATTCGGGCCTCACAGGGATATGGTGGTGGAGTAGGAGCGACGACTTAAGTAATTACGCGCAGAGCACGCTGCCGCAGTGTACCAATCATTGGGAGAGAGGCTAGAGAGGGCACATGGCAGCCCCTCGTATCGACTGACGCAGATTATCACTGGGCACGGGTGCTTCGGATGGTATCTGCGTCTGATCGTTAAGGAGCCATCATCCGGGTGCTATCACTGCGACGCAAGCGAGGACTCAGGGCTGCACACGCTCCCCGAGTATTCGGCGTGGGAGACGCCGAGACGGGAGCTGGTGGCGGCCCTGGGAGTGAGAGTTCTCACACTCGCCACCCTACTTTTTTTTTTTATCGTGCGAAAAATCCCCACGGATACCACCTCCACGGAGCCGGTGGAGGCGGTTATGTCGGACTCGAACCGACTAAAACGCACGCCGTCTTGGGTCCTTGGTTGCCGGAGGTGAGATTGCCAAAAGCATATCTCTCGCACCCCGGCAGACCCAGGACCATCTCTTTCGAGATGGCCCCCTTCGGGTTGTGGGGACCAAAATGTCCCCATCTAGCCCCGGTTACGGGGAGGCGCACTTTGCGCCGCCGCCGCGGCCTGCTTCTGCTAGGGTGACGGGCGGCTCCACCGGTCACCCCCAGGCCAGCGCTCATGGAGGACGGAGGTCGTTCTGCGACCTCCGACGTCCGGTTCGCCCTCGCTCTGCACGGGCTTCCCGGGCCCAGAGTCTGGTCCGGACCCGACCGGCCGCCTCCTTCTCGAGCATTACTTGCTCGCAGAAGGAGGCGGCCGCACCCCAAGCGTTTGCGCATCGTACCATCGCTGTGAGCAATGTGACGAGTGTGAGGACTCCCACCCCTAGAGCCGCCACTAGGACCCGCCTCGGCGTCTCCCACGCCGGGCACTCGGTCAGCGTGTGCAGCTCTGTGTCCTCGCTCGCATCACAGTGATGGCACTCGGACGTTGGCTCCTTCCGGATCCGACACAGGTAACTCCCGAAACACCCGTGTCCGGTAATCACCTGCGCCAGCCGGTACGAGAGGCTGCCGTGTGGCCTCTCTAGCCACTCCTCCATGATGGGTCTTACCGCCGCTATTACGGCGTGCCCTGCGCTTGGTCGCCCAAGTCGTAGCTCCCATTCCGCTACCATGTCCCTGTGGAGCTGAGACCTCACGGCCCGAATTTCTTCGGGCTCGGGTTCCCGTCCCTGTTCCCGCGCCTCCTTACGATACCGATATAGCATCGAAAGGGCCCTCGCATCCAGGTTCCACGGTAGGGATCCGGCAAGGAGACTCGCCGCCTCGAAGGATATCGTGCGGTACCCCCTAATGGCCGTGCTGGCCATTGCACGCTGCGGTCCACGCAGCAGACGCGCATTGTGGACCGTCAGGGTGTCCGCCCATATTGGGCACCCATATAGGGCCATGGACCGCACGACTCCCGCGTAGAGTCTCCTGCAGGAGTCATCCGGCCCCCTCATGTTGGGTAGCAGCCGCCCCAAAGCGGCAGCTGTGTCCTTCAATTTGGGGGCCAGTCTTCGGAGATGCTCCCCGAAGTTCCACCGGCCATCGAGTACGAGCCCCAGATATTTCATCTGGGCCTTGACGCCGATGGAAATGTCTCCCACTATGAGGCTGGAATCCTCCGGTGGCACGCGCCGAGGCCCATGAAAGAACATGGCCTCGGTTTTATGCAGAGCCACCTCGAGACCCAGCCGCCGAATCCGTTCCACGACTTGGGCAACCGCGGTCGTGGCCTTCAGGGTCGCTTCGCGGTATGTAGCCCCGCACGCCGTCACCAGCGTGTCATCCGCATAACACGTGACGGCGGCACCGTCCACGAGCTCACCGCGAAGCACCCAGTCGTAACCGACACTCGCCACCCTACTCGCGGCGATGTTCCGCTGCGCGGATGCATGGGAGGCCGGCGCCTCCTGGGAGCAAGTAATGCTCGAGAAGAAGACGGCGGAAAGGGACTCGCAAACCGCGCTACCCGCGGGCGAAGGCAACATGGACGGCGGATGCACAAACCGACCTCCGTCCCCCATAAGCGCGGGCCTGGGGTGACGGGTGGAGCTGCTTGTCACCCTAACAGAAGCAGGCCAAGGCGGCGGGGCGCTAAGAAGCGTGGCTCCCCATACCGGGGGCGAGGTAGGGACACCGTCGTCCCTCCTTCTTGAGGAGACCCTGGGTCAGCCCAGGTGCAAGGGCTATCGATGACAACCTCACCTTCGGCCTAGCACTCCGACCCACAGACGGCGTGTGATTTTAGTCGGTTTGAGTCCGACACAACCTCCCCCGGCTCCGGCGGGTATCCGTGGGGATTTCCGCACGAAAAAAACGAAGAAAAAAAAGACATTCAAATGTGCTCTGTAAGTGCCTGAACTGAATAAAGGAAATTCACTCTTTGGTTCTTCTTTTTTTTATTATGTTCCATAACGGGCCGAACCCGCCATCTGCGTAACTGTCGAGCGCACCACAGCGCCACCCTCAATCAACACGAGTTTCTTGACTGAATTACATATAATATAATATATATATTGTAGAAAAAGCCGAACAAATAGTACAACCAAAATTTGTTTCGAGGATTACTAATATGTACAACAATAGGAATATTTGGTATCCTTTAAATAGATGCTATGTTGGTAGAAATGCAATACCGCTCCGCTATAAAAAGTTTTTAATGAATGTTCAGAACGTAAGAAAATTGTTTATCATAGGTACCATAGACCACAAAACAACTTCGTTTTTTTAAGGTTTTCTTATTCCTTCTTGGATATATATCACTATTCGATCAGTTAGTATTATAATGTTGCAATTTTAGCAGCCTGCTGTGTATAACTATAACTATAACTTATTTCTTAGGTCAAATAAAAATACAAATGACTTATGGATTACAATAATTGTATTTTATTAAACTGTAGTGCAATAGTGATAAAAAATATATCCCATATTCATCTAAACATAAATAGATTTTTTTGAAGCACATAAATAATAATAAATAGTTATAAGTATCTACTAATATTATGACAGCGCGATTAAGATAGCATAATTCTATTCCCGAATAGTGTAATTATTCATAAAAGTGAATCGATGACACGAAAAGAAGAAGACTAATATTAATTAAATCATAGTTCAAAACAATTCCATACATAAGATTTATGTATGAGATTGAAAAAATTAATAAGAAGAATTTATTGAAAAAAAAATTGGCAATTCAAGTTATATTTTTAGTCTGGCATTATTTTCATAAATGTCATATGTCATATGACATAAAATGTCACGTATATTTACTTGGTATTCTGTACCGGAAACTGACATAGGTTACTCACCGAAATTGCACGTTGCGTATATTTACGTCAGTAAAATCATAAGTAAATTTACGCAACTAAGTACGTAAGTTAGTGAATTGAGCCCCAGAATACCCAACTATAGTTTCCTATCGTCAATTCCATTTCGATATTTTTTTTTATCTATAATGGTAAAGTAAAATACCTTAACATGCATATAATTTAAAATATGTTTTAATATATAGGAACATATATATTAAAACATATAAATAACATATAGGATCTGCGGTAGCCTAGTGGTATGGACTGCTGAGACGAGGTCTCGGGTTCGATTCCAGGTTTACCATGGCACACACCAATGACTTATCGATGCTTTTCGAAGTTATGTGTGTATTTAGCGCAGGTTTATAAGTGCCCGGTTAATGGCAATAGGCTCGCCACCTATTACATTGGGACCTAAACATAAACTGGCGAAATGTGGGTGCTAGCACCTCTGCCTATCCCTTCGGGGAATACAGGCGTGAGTTTATGTTATGTTATGTTATGTTTAATATAATATTGAACACATGTGTTTTGACTTGAAGTGTATATTAATATTCTAGTATGTTAGTAGTTGGTATTACTTTTTATAACTCGTAATTGAATTTTCACATCACATTTTCGGTCTAGAATGCAAAATATTTACTTTAAAGAGATCATCTACGCGTTTGAACGTAATTTTATTTTCATATTCACATTTTGTTTTTTGAACACCACATCTTTATATTATTATATTTATTAAAATTCTTCATAGAGTATCGTTTTTAAGGTTTCACTTTTAATTTATTACGATGATACTGAAATGAGTACCTTAATATACAATTTCTTCGAAAATATCTACTAGCCACATTTCGATTACTTTTTAGTGTTCTCAGGGGTGTTTTTTTGTACAGCCGGTGGAGGTGGTTATGTCGGACTTGAACCAACTAAAACGCACGCCGTTTATGGGTCTTTGGTTGCCGGAGGTGAGATTGCAGAAAACATATCTCCCGCACCCCGCAGACCCAGGACCATCTATTACGAGATGGCCCCCTTCGTGTTGTGGGGACCATAGTGTCCCCATCTAGCCCCGGGTACGGGGATGCGCACTTTGCACCGCCGCCGCGGCCTGCTTCTACTAGGGTGACAGGAGGGTTCTCAGGGGTGTAGACCTCAAATGATTCCCTATTTTCTTTTCATTTGGGTCAAGTTGCTTTCCTTGCGATAGTAGCCATATACTAACGTCCAGCCTTTTGCTGTCAACTGCATAGTTGACGGCATTATACTCACCCGATATTGTGTTAAAACAAATCTGTGTTGATGAAAAAAAAAGAAATAACCCAACCTAATATCGCAAAATGCTAAATTATAACTTGTAAAAATCTAGTGCAAACAAATTTCATCGTTAAAGCTTTGATATTAAAAGCTATTTTAGTTCATAGTTTATAATTACTTAGTTTTACAAGTTGCTCTGAATAAACTTCGCTTTATGAAGTTAGATTTCCTACTGACTTAACTTCGCTTGCTAGGTGTATAAACGGTTTCATGAATAGCTTATATGGATGTTGTTGTTACCGGACACTACCGTTGGAGTAGCCCACATGCTAAAGTTCCATAGCAAATTGTGGAACAAACTATGCTTAAAGTTTCCTTGATAGCAAAGGATAAAATCATCAAAAAGTTTCTGATATTTCGTAGAATAAATAAACAGTACCCCTAGCACGAACAACTATCGTAATAAGGCCCACTGTCCACGGAGGCGTAGCTTCATAGATGCTTCAAAATATATGATGTGTTGCTTGTGTAGCCCAGCGTACTGAACACTATCCACGAGGCGTATTGCACGCGTACGTTTTCATACTTTTCATTCATTTGTCGCCATTTTTAAGAAAAGAAACACTTGCGTTCACTCGTTGTACGCCTGGGCGTATACGCGTCGCGTCGTGTCGTGAAGCTTGCATGCAGCTACGCGAGCGCGACGCCCGCGCTTCGCCGACAGAGTTACATTGTTTTGTATGGAAGCAGCAAGCAAACGTACACCAAACGTATAATGACGAATACGCACCTATGAAGCTACGCTATATAAGCTACGCTAATATACTTATATTATATACATAGACTGACCCAGCTAGTATTGCTTCGCCTAAAAATATGCTTACTTATTCGGTCACCACTCGGCCACGTGCTTTAGGATCGTATATAATTAATTTAATTTAATCCAATTTACAATGGTCAGAGCATCCTACTAAAAATAAAAAATATCATCACCAGAATATAGATAGGTACTGTTTGTCTGAACCGCTGATGTTTCATCACAATTTTCTTCCATCCACCCAAGTTATTCAGAATGACATAAGCCGACTGCCGATACCCTTTTCATATCTCGTCCGTATCCGAAAAATATTTATATATCAATAATACCGTCATCCACAATATCGAAAAACTATAAAAAAGATATATATTCTCCTTAGGCAATATCTTAAACAATACCTAGCAATTTTATTTCCCATATTGTATATGAGATTATTGGTCGGCCAATAGGAATGTGTGTACAGACGTAGCTCTTTGAGACAGCTATTGACTTCACATATAAAAATCAGTTTCATGGACGTCAGCCACAACGGCCCGTCAGAGCGCGTCCATTATTTTTACTCGAAAACTCTTGTGGCAGCATAAAAACATTTTTTTGATAAATTGAAATCCGTTGTCTCTCGTAAACCTATTCAACGCGTTGTTGCTCGGTGTACGCTGTTGTGGCATGTTATCTTCTTCCAAATTACGTGGTGGCTCAACATTTGAAGTAATTGACTCAGTCAATCCTATTAATTTTTTTTTTTTTGCGGACTATGTATGTAGGGTTTGGAACTGAGATGGAATAAGCTTTACAATAGACTGTTTGTATAGTGAATACCTATTAGCAAGAATAGATGCAGAAAATATTATTTGGACGAAAAAGGCACCGGAAAGTAAAAGTAACTGAATTTCCAGATGTAATATAAAAGACGAAAGTACGAGTGTGATTCTTTTTATTTACATTGGTTTAAATATTAGTTATTGGTCTAAAGGTGTCCGTGCCAAGTCCGAAATTTAATCCGAATTTTTAGCAACCGAAATTACTAATATTCCCTCTAACCCCTCCAACTAAGCTAAATTGCGTGTGCTAGGAGTGGGTTCACGTCAATAGTGTAATTTGGGTAGTAGTTGAGTGTAGCTTCTTCAATAAAGAAACTATTCCATTTTCAAACACCAAATAATAACATAGCGAATGTTTTAGACGCAATTGCAGCTTCGAAATACGTGTTATTCCGAAGCTGCAATTTCAATCAGGTATAGTCTACTTCGAACAATCCACCAGCCGTTGAGCCCGAAATCACTCGAGTGGAAGCGTGCTGACGCATCGGAGCATGTTAAAGCAAACATGTATGGGCTTGTCTAAGTTTGTATGCAGTTATCTTACACGGTATATTACTTTGATCAAGGAATGCAAAATCCAAGGTATTATTTCTAGCTGTAACGTGTAGTTGTTATGATACTCCAGTTGTTATTGTGATTCAAACTCAAACTCAAACTCAAAGTATGTATATTGTAAATCATAGGTACATAGGATGTTCACATAATAAGAAAGTCAGCTATGATTCGCCAATTGGGCATACAATAATAAATATTTCTAACTTACTAACTAAGTACTTACTTAAAGGCCCAGGAGCAGTTATTCAGAATTTAACATGCATAACATACATTGATGTACAGTTGTATATGGGTGAATTTCAACATCTATGAATTTTTAGCTAATTTTGGTGATTTTTTTTATTTCTAGGTATTTAGGTAATCTCTTTCAATATTTAGCTAGAAATACATATTTTATGCCTATTATGTTTGAATAGTCTAATTAGCCCTGGAAATTACTTGTTTATTTTATACACCTGAATTTTCAATACACCGAAATTGGTGTCTAACACCAAAATTGCATATCAACTTATTTTTATTTTTTATTTATTATTACTTATACTATTTCTTTGTTTTTTTTCCAGAATTTGGCACTTAATAGTTACATATAACCCTTAATTTTTACCCTTTTATCACCAACTTCATTTTTATATGGCAAAACCACTTTAGTTGTTAGTAGTATCAGTATAAAAGCAAAACATTTGATTGTTCTATCTATCCTTGCTTCTAGCAAGGATTATATTTTACTCTAATGGTGCCAATATTATCGACAAACTTATTCAAGATTGCTGGGAAAAGATTTAGGCAGTTATTCTCAAAGTGGGAGAGGTGGTACTCGGTATGCCTAAGGGTGGACGGAAGATATGCCATGGACACTTGGTAGTGACAAGACAAGTTGGTAGTGTGATATCTATTCCTGAACTTAGAGGAGTCCTTCAACTAAGTTTCTCACGCGGTGAGCTGATGGGCATTGCGGTTCAAAAGGGTTCCAGAGGTTTACGCCATCCGAGACATGTACCACGATTCTGATTCCGTTGTTCGAACCGCTGTTTGCAATATGAGAATTTTCCTTATCACTGTCTCTGTGATCTGTGATCTGTCCTTAGTCCATTCCCAATCAGCGTGGTATTTTGGTCGGATAGCATCAGACAATCACTCCATAACTGCCCATGTATGCTGTTAATATCGATGGTGGACGCCGATAGATTGGTGCAACATGTGAGGATGTGGATGTAGGAGCTTGAGGACGGTAGAGGTCAGAAGCCTTCTGTGGAGTCTGCAATAACATTTCTTATATTAGAGCTATGTGTTACCTCAGTTTTACTGCTTAAAGACACTCTTTTTATTTCTGTGAGTTGTGTTCTATTGCTGAGATATGATTTAAGTATTTCATACACATTTCCTCTCACACCACATGCATATAGCTTTTTTAAGAGTATTTCATGATTAACTCGGTCGAAAGCCTTTGACATGTCCATGAAGAGAGCTATTGCCGGTGATCGTTTGTCCATATTTATTAGCACTTCATGCAAAAAGTTGTAGATAGCTAAGTTTATCGATTTATTCTTCATAAATCCATATTGACATGTTGTGAATAGACCATTCGTGTCAAAGAAATCATACAGGCATTTGTAAATAATGGTCTCGAATGTGATTGTAGCAGTGTTTGTATTAAATGCACTGTATGGAATAAAACGATCATGACTTTGACTACATTCTGTGATATCATTTAGAATTATTAGGTCAGAAATTGTTTCCGTTGGTTTAAAGAAGTTTCACGAAGTCACTATGTAAGTGAAAACTTCACTTATATCCGGAACAAGTCATATGTAGCTCCTTTAATAATAGTACAGAATATTCAAATTTGGTTGTTGACTTCTTTCTTTAAATTTGTATGAAAGTCCACATACTGTCAGTAGCTACTTCAAAATTGTATTCATTTAAGAAATGATTCAAGCCTAAGCTGATTTGCTTTTTTCTACGTTAATCGAAATGATTAAAGTTTTTTTAAATTATTTTACACGTAAGGCTACTAATTGTATTTTAGTCTACGCGGATGGTGATGACAACCATCTAAACTGATCGAATCAAAATAGAGTGAAACATGATGAGGCGCCAGTTTTTTTGAATGCTTGTCATTGTTACTCAACAGATGTGACTGGCGGTAACTTTATACCACAGGGGCTTAACTAAAAAAATGCTATTTAATTATGGTTCAAAGTATTAATAGATAGTCAGCTTTGCATGAAATATCTTGAATGTTGTTTGCCAAGGGTCAAACGATCCTCTATTCAAAATACTGCTGTTACTGAGTGAAAAGCATCCGTGCGTGTTTTGATGCTTTTGGACGAACGCGCCCGTTTACTTCCAAAGTTCATTGTAGTGAGAGAAGTTTCTTTGACGACTCAATTGATACGTCTGAAGTAATTTCATTGACCTCCATTTTGAAATTAGGCAATATTAAAATATGACTTATATTTGTATAGGGTAATATCAAGTCATTCAATAAATTTCCATTCTGACGTTAATATAATAATAGATAGTACTTTGAAGCTCTGTATAGCCTTTCTAGGTCCTATTCAAGTCTCCTTTTGTTGCATCTTTATCTAGCGATACAATCAATTCATTGTGCGTTCAAGTCAGGGCGTACAATAGAAAATGATCCTATCAAGTTAGTAATTCTTTAGTGTAATCATCTTAAGTTACGTATTCATGGCGCAATATGTAAATGCAAAAATATACGGAGAAAACTTTTCGACGGTGAAAATTTTCCAGAACTTACAAAATATTCTAGTAAATTTTAAGCTCAAGTAACGTCTGGAATACTCAATTGTTTTCTTGAGGATTACCACTTTGATCAGTTTCATATATATATGAAGTATTAAATACATAAATTGGTTGTCTGGAAGAAATTGCAATCTGCAATAAGACCACCCATTGTGCAACTCACTACCATGCACAGGCACACTCCTTTTTATGTATCCTATTTTGGTGTGTAATAAAGAGTACATATCGAACTATATAAGAAATTTTACTAACACTATCGTTGTTTACTTAGTAGAGTATATAATATTACAAAGTAATAACATAGCCAATAGCTTGCCTAGCTTATTTTATGAATTCTAGAATGCAGATCAACAAAGTAGATACATTTGACTGATAATTTTATAGCATTATTAATGCTAACCATAGAGTTCGAAAAACATCGGAAAAAATGAAACGCTCAAGTGAGACTTGAACTCACGACCTTTTCGACGAGATCAAGTCTCACTTGAGCGTTTCATTTTTTCCGATGTTTTTCGAAAGTAGATACATTTTTTGAAAAAACATAGAACATACCGCATAAACAAAAAAAGCCAGACCAATACTACAATATATTTCAGGAACTCTTTAAGAAGCTGCACATATTGAAATTGGACAAGTTGCTTAAGTGGCCAAAACCCTTTTAAAAGGAAATTGAATAAAAGGCGAGCGAACCCTGTGAAAATGTGAAGAAGATTGTCAAAGGAACATTCAACTTATCAAATAAGAGTTACGAGATATGTGCCCACTTATTTAGTTTTCTCCTCTCAAGTAGTTCAGGTTCTTGTGTTGAGTCTTGTAGCTTGCATTTTGACGATGTTAGATTAAATTGAATCAGTGTAATCCAAAAAAGGACTTTCTTGACAGAAACCATTTCATTTGCAGTTGCAATGTTTTAGTTTTTTGGATTTCATGATGAGAATTTTTTGAGTCTAGTATCAGGTAAGTAGTGTTTGTTCTTACATTTATTTTACAACTTTATGACTAGAAAACCTGTGGTCCCCACAACCCGAAGGGGGCCATCTCTAAAGAGATGCTCCTGGGTCTGCGTTTTAGTCGGTTCGAGTCCGACATAACCACCTCCACCGGCTCCGTGGGGGTGGTATCCATGGGGATTTATCGCACGATAAAAAAAAAGACTAGAAAACAACCTTGCAAAATTAGATAACATATAAAAGAGATCTAAGTACAAAAGATGTAATTAAAGATCCAAATGTTTCTATGTCTCATTCAATTGGCTCTTGAAGTACCAGATTACGGACTCTTCCAATTATACTTAATTCTTATTTAGAAATTATTTTTTGCTGGATCTTATTTTGTCTATTATATTGTCTAACTATAGGCCTATATCGCTGGCGACTGTCGTAGCCAAGGTGCTGGATGGTCTGCTTGATAAACTGCTATCTAAGCATATTAAAATAAACGATAATCAGTTCGGATTTAGACCGGGCCTGTCCACCGAGAGTGCTATTCTATGCCTCAAGCAGACTGTTCAGTACTATACTGACAGAAAGACGCCTGTTTTTGCCTGTTTTCTGGACCTGTCACGGGCTTTTGATCTAGTGGATTATACCATTCTATGGCATAAATTACAGCACGAAACGACTGTGCCACATGAGGTTATTTCATTGTATAAATACTGGTATAGCAAGCAATGTAACAGTGTGAAGTGGGCGGGGTCACTCTCAGATGTGTACCGGTTGGAGTGCGGGGTGAGGCAGGGAGGGTTGAGCTCGCCTCGGCTCTTTAACTTGTACATCAACCGGCTGATTGGTGAGCTTAACAACACTGGTGTCGGTTGTCATATCGATGGACTGTGTATTAACAATATTAGCTATGCAGATGACATGGTGTTGTTGAGCCCATCAATCAGTGCCATGAGACGGCTGTTATCAGTCTGCGAGGCATATGCGGGTGCCCAAGGACTCAGGTACAATGTTAAGAAGAGTCAGATTATGCTTTTTAAGGCACCGGGTATTGAAGCGTACCAAAGCATACCAGACGTGACCATGGATGGGTTACCTCTTCAAAGGGTGGCTAGCTTTAAGTACCTGGGTCATTGGGTCACTGAAGACCTTAAAGATAACCTGGACATCGACAGGGAACGTAGGTCGCTGTCTGTGCGCTGTAACATGTTGACCCGCAGATTTGCACGATGTACAGAGCCAGTTAAAATTACTTTGTTCAAGGCTTACTGTCAGTCATTCTACACGTGCAGTCTGTGGACAAGATATCGTGGGCGCATATACAGCGATCTACGAGTCATGTACAATAATGCGCTCAGGGTACTGTTGGGGCTGCCGTGGAGGTGCAGCGCGTCGGCGATGTTCGCTGAAAGACGCATAGATGGTTTTCATGCCATCATGCGTAAAAGAAGTGCCTCGCAGCTTGCTCGCTTGCGCGGCAGCACTAACAGTATCTTATCCGTATTCGCAGATAAGTGGGAGTCTCCGATGCTGCGACACTGGATGAAACTCCACACTAATTAAATAAATAAAATTATGTTTTACTAACACTAGGTCATAAGAGCAATGTTACTAACAAAATATGGGCTTGCCTGAAATAAAATCTTTATTATTATTATTATTATTATTATTATTATTATTTACTGGTTTAATAACTGCTATTTCATTCCTACTATTCATATTATATATTTATGAATAGCAGTGCTTTCTCACGTCACCGTAAAGATTTTTATTCTTAAGGTCCTTACTAGAGACGATGCCTTAAAGCAAATGGGTGGAGTCTACGAACGTAATAATCGCAGCCCCGCACCACCCCGCACTCATGTCACTAAAGTGATTATAATATAAAAATATGGGAAAAGATGTCGGTAAAAAGGGTACAGAGTGGACACATCATATTCTGCCTAACTTCACGTACCTAACTGATTTGGTATTTTTTTGACATCAATGTTGATTGATTCTTGATTCTTTAATACAGCTAAGGTCGGCGGCACCGCCCGTATGGATGTCTATTATCGCAACTTTGGTTTTATCTCTGGTAGCATTCTACCAAAACCTTTTAAATAATAATAATTTTGTGGGTTTGATGCCCACACAGCACTTATATTCATAATTACATGAATCTTAATTATTAATAATCTAAGACATGAATATATATTTCCATTGGTTAGGGTGTTTATTGCATAGATACATTGAGGTAGGTGAATATGAAAGCTATAAGTATGCTATAGGCATAACAATTCACACACATCACACATTCTCACAGTGCCATCGTTTGCAACGTAAGCCCTAAAAATGTGTTTATCTAAATCACATCACATTCAAACCTCTTATATTATGCACTAACTGACCCGGCAAACTTCATTTCACCTTAAAAATTAGAATTTACCTCAATTGGCTGTATTAAGTCCTAATTATTTTGAGAACAGAAAGCATTACGACAGGGACTCCATACGCCCACGGAGATCCTGACACCAATAGGACATAACAACGTCTTTCGGGTCAGATATTTTATATAATGGTTAAGTATTCTTAAATGTTTCTATTTTCCGCGCATATTTTTTACTTTTTCTTTCATAAAAACCTCCAGACAATAACAAACACAACAAAAAAGAAAAAAGGGAAATTGGTCCAGCCTCAGCCAGTCCAGCCAAAAATGAATCTATCTGATATTGGGAAATAGGGATTCATTTTTATATTATATAGATTGTATTGTACATGTAAACCTACTTCTTGAATGATACTATCTATTAAAGAAAACGGCTTCAAAATCCGTCGCGTAATTTTAAAGATCTAAGCATACATAGAGACAGACAGACAGCGGGAAGTGAATTATTTTATACTAGTGATGATATGTAGTGATAATTATTTTATAATATTATATATTTATATATGTAGCTATAGGTATGTATAGTATTCTAATATACATATATTATTATACAGACTTAGTTTGTTGGTTTTATATCATTACACTTTTATATCATTACAAATAAAGTGTGCGAATAAAATAATCAACACAACATTTTCATGTATTTCTTGAGAGTTTAAAGCGTTAGCTTTTTTACCGAATTTACTTTCGGCGTCTCATAGAAGTGTCTTATCTGTCCACTTATGCATTAGTCTCGAATTGTGTTGCTGTCAAAGCTGCGAAAACGTGAAGCACAACCTCCCCGTCCAACAGCCATCACGGCACTGCCGCCCGGCCCCCGCATAGGCACCCGCTAAGCCAAACTCTCAAGAACGTAACAAAAACGTGGCCTGTGACTTCAAAAGTCAATGTATTGAACGGAAAAATGTACCACTTATACTCCAGATCTTTGTCTTTCTTTTAGTCAAAAAATTACGTAAAAATTCTTTTCCGTTTAAAAGTAGTTGCCAGTTTTCTTTTCAGTGACCTTTTTGCTTTGGGAATGATTTTCATATAGTAATTAAAAAGTGAGAATAATTAAAAATGTACCAAATGTAGACAAGAAACCAACAAATAAAGCAGTGTAAACAGTTTTCAAATACGTCCACAAATAAAAAAGGAGTTAGTCTCTAAACATACGCCTAAAAACAGATTTATCATTTTTATTCCTCTTAACAGCAATATTTACTATAATAAATTAGTTATCTATAATAATTTTTGTTTATTTTGATGCCACTAAAATCTATTAGAATGAAATTTATAGCATTTATTAATGTAACTTTTAAATTCCAAATACATCGGGACAAAGAGGAAGAACTCAAGTGAGACTTAAACTCACGACCTTTCCCTTACAGGGGAAATGCTCTTCCAACTGAGCTATTGAGCCACACCTGAATCACTTCAAATTTCCCTTCTCTTTATATCCGTCTTTATGGTCTTTAAGGGCGACGGTGGAACAATCTACCAACTTTTTTACGAATTGTTGGAACCAATGAGTTCTTCTTTTTCCCGATGTATCCCAATAAATCTAGTTCAGTTAGTCCAGCAGTAGAATCTCCAAACAACTATCATACATTGTCAAAATATTATCTCGGAAACCCGTATATTCTGTTTCGATATTCTACTATTTTAGCTTTATCCATAACCAAATAGCAGTTACTCATCCAAGATTGACGATGTTTGACCATATGATTGATGTGCGCAAAGGCAATTAGGCATAGAGACCCTATATATTGCGGCATACTTATAGCTATATTGTCACTGCTTTAATAGTAAAACACCCGCTGGAATTTTGCTATGTTTGTTCTGTTTTTGGGGTATCCAATGTATTATTATTTTAGTTTTTTGAATGACTTAGATTAATGTAATAGACTATGTCAATCTCAAATGATACATTGTTATTGCTGTTTACGTTAGTAGTACGTTCTTGATTTATGTTTTATGATTGCTTAGAAGAAGCTCCGTTATTGATAATTTTATATTTTGCACTCTATCCATGCTATATTATAAGCGACTCTGTCCGTACGATTTTGATAAATTTTGGTATATGGGTAGATTAAACCTTGATAATGGACATAGGCTATATTTGAACGCGATGACATCCACGTGGGCGGAGTCGCGGGTAAAACTAGACTTTGAAATAACTGCTTTTTTAAAGTTGGGTCATCTGACCTAACTTCAAAAACGTCAACTTGCATAGTTAGCATAATAAATGGTATAAAATTTCATTCGTATATCTGTACGAATGAAATTTTATTACATTTATTATGCTAACTATGCAATTCGATTAGGTACATCAAGAAAAACACATCACAAAGGTGGGGCTGAACCCACGACCCTTATAAATTTCCATTCAAATAATTGGGCGGAGTAATAAAAATCAATGTTTAAAAAAAGTTGAAAAATCATTCTTTGGTTCCAACAGTTCGTGAGAGTGTTGGAAGTTGACTCCACCGTCATCTTAAAGATGGATATATAGAGAAGGGAAATTTGAATTAATTCAGGTGTGGCTCAATAGCTCAGTTGGAAGAGCATTGAGCCCTGTATTATTATTATTATTCTCTTTATTCATTTTAAAAAAAAACTTATAAATTATATTTTTAAATACATATAAAAAAAAAAACATATATTTAAAAATATAAAAAATAGTATCCCACCGGCATCGGGTACAGGGACCAAGCTACCGGTGGTTAGGGCTCCAGAGAAAGGAACTTCCTCACGATGCGCGCCGTATCAAGGAGTACTGCCTTCTGCATCTGGCCCTTGACCCAACCATCCAACCCGAGCCTCTTTAGATGTTGGTCGAGGCTCTTTGCTATCAGTCCGTTGACTGATACGACTATCGGTACAATGATTGCTGAGTCAACATTCCACATGTCGACAACCTCGTGAGCCAAGTCCAAGTACTTAACTTGTTTATCTTTCTCAGCTTTCACGAGATTCTCGTCATGAGGAATGGTGACATCAACAATCAATGCTCGGCGTTCGGATCGGTCTATCACCACAATGTCAGGCTTGTTAGCTACAACAGTCCTATCAGTGATGATAGATCGATCCCAGTACAATGTGATATGACTATTTTCTAGAACTGGCTCAGGAACATACCTATAGTACGGTACCTCAACTTCCACAAGGTTGTATTTCAGAGCAAGTCGCTGATGGATTATCCTGGCTACTTGATTATGTCTGTGCAAGTACTCGCCGTTAGCAAGACGAGAACAACCGGAAGTAATATGCCTGAGGGATTCACCAGGTTGGTGACACGCTCGACAAATGTCAATTGTGCCATCCCTCATGATATACTTCCGGTAGTTATTCGTCTTGATAACTTCGTCTGCAATTGCACAGACAAAACCTTCAGTTTCCCCAAAAAGGTCACCGAAACGTAGCCAGGATACGGATGCCAGTAGGTCTACTTCGGGCCTGTGGAGGGCCCGATAGAACCTGCCATGTAGCTCCTTACTCTGCCATACCTCCCTGCGGCTGTCAGTGCCAACTATTGTAGGCCTGCGCCAGTTCTCTTTAGCCAAACCGAGCGGGGTTAGCCCGGTATCTACGTTGACTACATCACGATGCATATCCACGTTCGACTTTAGAAAGTAGTCTCTGAGATTGCACACCTCGCGATTATGAAGGGTCTTAGCATTTAAAAAACCTCGACCCCCACATTTCCGCGGGATGTACAATCTCATGACTGACGACCTTGGGTGGTGCATTCGGAATGCAGTCAACTGAGTCCGGACTTTCCTATCGATGGTATCGAGTTCAGTCTGAGTCCACTTGAGTATGCCAAAAGAGTACATCAAGAGTGGCATGACCCAACTGTTACAGGCACGCACCTTGTTACCACCTGACAAAAGACTGTTAAGTACCTTTTTCAGGCGGCCAAAGAAACGTTCCTGTAACATTTGTTTCATGCCGACCTCATTGATGCATAACGCCTGTGACATACCCAAGTATTTATAGGTCTCAGTTACGAGGAGTGATCTGAGGTTAGTGGAATCAGAGAGTTGTATACCCTCCGACTCCACCACCCGCCCTCGCTTTACATGAATGACTGCACATTTGTCCACACCAAACGCCATTTTAATAGAATTACTGAATGTTTCAGTTACCTTCAGTAAAGCTATTAATTGAGGGTTGGTGTGGGCGAATAGCTTTAAATCATCCATGTAAAAGAGGTGGGATACCATCTGACCCTCTCTTCGTAACCTATAACCTAACCCTGAATTCACTAGTAAAGTACTAAGTGGGTTCAGGGCTAAGCAGAACCAAAGGGGACTCAGACTGTCCCCTTGAAAAATACCCCGCTCTATTGTTATCGGCTCGCCACTACCCAAAGCCTGGCGACACCCTGGATAGAGAAGAACCGTCCTCCATTGCCCCATACATGACCTTAGGAAGGTACATAGAGTTGTATTCACTTTATACAACTCCAGCACCCTCAAAAGCCATGTATGTGGCACGGAGTCAAACGCTTTCTTGTAATCTATCCAGCATGCCACCAGATCCTTACGATTGCGGCGAGCTTGTTGGCTAATAGTCATATCAATCAGGAGGAGCTCCTTAGTACCCCGGGCCCCATTCCTACATCCATTCTGAGAGGTACACATAATAGAATTATTGTTTATATGATTGTTAATCTTAGCTCTCAGGATGGATGTAAGAAGTTTATAGACCGTTGGGAGACATGTAATCGGTCTATAATTATTGGGCTCCAGGGTACTACCAGTTTTATGGAGCAGGTGAGTAACTCCTGTCGTCATAAAAGCTGGTAGCGTACCAGATTCTATAGCGGATTGAAATTGTGAGGCCAAAACAACATGCGAACTCCGTAGCCATTTTAGCCAGAAATTGTGCAGTCCATCCGGTCCTGGAGATTTCCAGTTAGACAGCGAACGGACCGCACAATCTACATCGGTGGCATCAATGTAAATTTCTTCCATTTCTGGAATAGTTTCGCATGCTCTTTCGACCTCACGCATCCAATCGCCTTCAGTGTGGCTAACGGGCACCGACCAGATACTGCGCCAGAACGCATTTGTGGCTTCAGCATCCGGCCGTCGCAAGTCATCCACACTTTCATCTGTTCGCTCCCAGCTTCTATATACCCACCTTTGGTCTCTTTGGAACATACGATTGACGGTATATCGATCAACTCGCTTTTTGTATCTTCGAATACGGTTTGCCCATGCACAGACTTTCTGCTTCAGGAAGTCAATACGCTCTGTGACCCGAGACGTATAATCTTGGGGACTAATATTAGTTCCCGCAAACGCTCGGGTCACATAGCGCATCACCCTTGGGCGAGTATTGCCCGACCTGAAGCAGATTAATTTACCGATGAGCACCCTTGCCTCGGCCACACGTCGTTCAATTCTGCATTGCCATGCTGGTATGGCAGGCTTAGGTCGTATGGCAGGATCTTTAATGGGAAATTTAGCACCTGCCATACGACATGCTGCCACAGCAGTACAATACAGAATTGAATGAGTGTCACCGAGGTTTTCACTATTTTCTAAATATTTAGGTAATAATTTATTATTATTATTATTATTATATACTTCATTGTACACCTTAAAAATACAGAATATAGAAATAAATGTCTACGGAAACAGTACAAGGGCGGCCTTATCGCTTTAAGCGATTTCTACCAGGCAACCTTTGGATGGTCATTAGGTATGGTTGTAGGAATTGTATGGTAGTTGTTTTGGCATACTTTCTTAATATATATTATAGGTTTATCAACTCAAAAAACACAGGTATTACACCTAATTTACAATATTTACATACTGTACTTATACAAATAAATATATAATTAAACACTTACCTACATATACAGGCATATAAATGAAGCAATACATACATTAGTTTAATAAGCAACATATCCATATAATAATAGGTACATAAAACATACACATATATAGGTAATATATACTTATCTCTAATTGACAAATGAGATTTATGTAGATATAGAAAGTAAACTTTATTGTAAAAGAGCATATTCACAATGATAAGTAGTGCTCCTTTACCATATATTTGAAAATGTTCAAATTCTGAGCCTTTCTAACATTTACGGGTAGTCCATTCCATAGACGGATAGCCGTAACTGTGAAGGAGTTGTCGTAAAAAGTTGGGAGAAGGGGAAGGTCATGGATTCAAGCCCCACCTGAGTGATTCAATTTTCCAGTAATCGAGTTAGGTCGGTTATCCTATTACTAGTATTTCCGTTAATCATTTCATCTAAGACAAAATGCCTGTGTTCGCAACGGGTTCACATTCTGGAGTTGGAACCCGCGATCGCATGATCACAACACAAGTCCGCGTGACAAGTCAGATATTGAAAAAGAAAACAAAATCATACGTAGACCTACTTCTTTTCTTAAAAGAGAATATTAAATGAAACAAAAAAATTACACCAAAGATTGGTAGCCGGACATCGCTCAAAGGACGTATGCCGGAAATAATAAACTCATAAAACCCCTTTGAGCTGCCGAAGTATCCCATTTATGACATTATAACCTATAATGGTATCCACAACGAAAAAACATGAAAAAATCTTGTTAGCAAACACTCAATGGTATTTGATTTCGGCGTTTACAAAAACAACGGACGTCCATTCGATTTTGAACCTTATATCAAAGAAGATAAGATACTGTCATCCCAAAATCCTGTAACCCATACTAATACTGAAGGTAAACCTAACGACTAGAGTGCTCATGTTACGTTGTGATATTGAATGTGATACTTATGTTCATACCTGTACATCCAAGGGGTAAACAATGGTGTATTATTATTCACATTTCATTGGGCCAATGTGCTGGATCAGCATGTTGGCCCAAAGTGTACAGCTACACTTGGCGCAATGGTGGTAGTTGGCTCCAACGCTTGTGAGTTTGTCGAATAGTGTCAGTTTTGTGCACATATCAAAGGATCTGGGCGCGCTGGGCCAACTATCTGATGACTGGAGTACACAGTGGACCAACGATGGGCCAGACGTTGGTTCAATGTGTACATCGACCATAATAAGGGACGAAAATATGTTTTTTGGTTTTTTTTGGGCTTTTGATCACATAAAGTTATGAAACTACCCGGATCCCACAAACCTTGGCTATCAACTTTGATGAACCTGATAGGTATTTTAATCTACATTCATATCGGGATCCACACCTCTGGATACCCATAGAGAAGTACACAAGACGTACCCTCGCCCTGGCTTTGCGGGCTAGGGAACATAAAGAACTACATTTATCAGATCCCCTGGGAATTATAGTGGACGAAAAATCCAATTAGATCCCCCAAGGTATTGAAGCAGGGAATCCAAGTGGACCCAGAATATGGGAAATAATATGGCAGAGCCTGTATAGCAGGCAACCAATTATCACATATACGCCGTGTTGACTACCAAAGCTGTATTAAAAATATACAATTTAATTACTTTATATAAAAGTTGTGAAGCGAGAAAAAATTTCCTCACAAAGTAATTTAATTTTTGGTTCATTCAGTAATCTGCTGTATTTTGTCGAAAATGAACCTTGTCATAAGGCTTACTGAATGCAAAAATAAAAGCTTTATACAGGCATACTTTGTATGTACATTCGCAAACAATTTTGTTACGTTACATAAAAATAAAATTCAGCACTAAAAGCCTCACCTACTGACGTAAGTCGTAAAAGCTGTCTGAATGGACTGATTTAATGGACTTATCCATGTGTATAAAGTTATTAGTACCCGGATTGCTGTGTCAATGCTAGCAAAGTATTGTTTTTTTCATATTATTACATTTTTATTTTTAAGTATTACGACTCATGATGTTGCTGGCAGATTAATATGTTCCTGTATAGGTACAATCGTCATCAGAAGTCTAACGTTTAAATTATTTAATTTAAAAAAATATAAATTTTTGTATCATTGTTTTTCTTATTAATAAAGTAGCTAAATATACAGCCTCTGTGGCGTGGCGGAAGTGAACGCGACTGTAACGCAGGAGGCGCGGGTTCGATCCCCGCTCAGTGCGAATATTTGTATGAATGAATATGGCTATTTGCATTGGTCTGAGTGTTTCTATGTATAATATGTATGTATTTACAAAAAAAGTATCTTAGTATATTTATGCGCATTCTAGATTCAAACATAGCCTATGTCCTTTCTCATGGTCTAATCTAACCCCTATACCAAAATTCATCAAAATCGGTTCAGTGGTTAAACGTGAAAGTGTATCATACAGTACATACAGACAGACAGACAGACAAACAGACAGAAAGAGTTACTTTCGCATTTATAATATTAGTATGGAGTATGGATATATAGACATTATCCGAAATAGACGAAATGAAACATATCTACATCAGAACTTTACAGAAAAGGTGACCAAATAAATCCGAAGTTATACTTACCCGTAGAATGTAAATCACAATTTCAGACGATATCAGAAGATAGAATTTATGCTTCTAGTTTCAATATCCGTGAATTAAGGTCTCCGTGTATTAAGATATATGGAAATAGCTGTCTGACTCAACATAGATCTATCTATGAGGAATTGAATTTTGTGCCAAAATTTTCAATTATTATAATGCGGATCGTAATATGATTATAGGAATATATAGTCAAAGAATTGTAGTAACTGAGGTATTCTACGAGGAAGGTTATAAGAATTATTCGCTATGTAGTATTAGAAATTTGTTTTGCAAGTTGATAATATTGCACTAATAGTAGATTATTGCATCGAGCACACAGTAATTTATTATGGCACCGAGTGCCTGATTTAGGCTCTAACGGCACGAGGGCCATATAAATTACTTAAGGCGAGGTGCATAATCTGCTTTTTAACCCCCGACGCAAAAACGACGGGGTGTTATAAGTTTGACGTGTCTGTGTGTGTGTGTGTGTGTGTGTGTGTGTGTGTGTGTGTGTGTGTGTGTGTGTGTGTGTGTGTGTGTGTGTGTGTGTGTGTGTCTGTCTGTGGCATCGTAGCACCCGTTTTTTTTGTTTGAAAGGTATATTAGTCGGGAGTGTTCTTAGCCATGTTTGAACATGTTTGAACGCCGCCACAACATGTTGGAATACGTATTTCTTTATAATTCCCTCAATATGGGTATCAAATGAAAGAGCTTGACTAGTAGATCAATTTAAAAAGTATAAAATAATAATTAAATTAAAAATTTAAAAAACCCCCGTCACAAAAAACACCTCCAAAAAGTTGAAAATAAATTAATAAAGTTTAATTCAACGGTTGCCATGTCGGGGGACCTTAACTGGTTAAGTACTCCTTTGTATCGTAAGGTCCCCCACATGGCAACCGTTGAATTAAACTTTATTAATTTATTTTCAACTTTTTGGAGGTGTTTTTTGTGACGGGGGTTTTCTTTCAACTATTACCTATAGGAATAGTAGATAAAAGAAATTCATACCAATCAGTTAAAATATACGTTTAATTATTGAAATTAAATGTTATACTTGAGCAATTATTAAACGTAA
Source organism: Eilema sororculum (assembly GCA_914829495.1). Lineage (NCBI taxonomy): Eukaryota > Metazoa > Arthropoda > Insecta > Lepidoptera > Erebidae > Eilema > Eilema sororculum. Next base: position 2,916,560 of record OU618545.1, on the reverse strand, counting down.
AGGTTAAGAGTTTTGTTGGGCAAATTTATATTTAAATTTGGAACAAGTAGGATGGAAACGAATAAAACGTACGTAAAAAAAAGTATTGATATCGGCTGGCTGAATAGAGCTAATCCATTGAGATTGGCACCTTTTGGTGCGATTAAAAAATAAACTGTGCAATTATGAAATTTCATACATTTTTATTGCTCTAGAGCATTAAAGACTCGCTTTGTACTGAGTTTTTAGTGTGATTGTGATGTAATTAAAGCATAGTTGGAAGAAAAATAATTTGACGGAATGATTCCTGTAAGCGAAAAGGCCGCCATTTGTACATAATGTCATACATTGTCCATACATTTACTGGAATACTGGTGTACAATATAGATTTATGTATCTATCTATTCCTGATAAAGTAGAATAGGGTCATCCCATCTCATCTTATGGGTGTCATAGAAGGAGACTAAGGAATAAATTTCTTCATTTCTCAATCCTACAGTAAACATACAACCCATGACTAAGCTTGGTGGCAATAGGCTCGTCCCTCATGTGCGACCGAAAATCATAGTTGGTGAATTAATGTGGGTTAACCCCTTTGGGGATTTTCGGCGTGAGTATTATTTACGTATGTAATTTCGAAAATATCGGAAAAAATGAAATCACGACCTTTCCCTTACAGGGGGAATGCTCTTCCAACTTTACTGAGCTATTGAGCCACACCTGAATCACTTCAAAATTCCCTTCTCTTTATATCCGTCTTGAAGGGCGACGGTGGAGCGAGATGTACCAACATTCTTCCGATGTTTTTCGAACTTTAAAGTAAGCATAATAAATGCTATAAAAATTCATTCCAATACGCATGTAATGTTAAAATTAAATTTAAACTTTAACTTTTTTTTTAAACAAAAATTTGAAATATTAATTGTATTGGTTATCCGGTTATCCTTTTACCTTAAATACCTTGGTAATATTTTAATTCAAGTGTTGTCATATCGTCGAGGTTCTGAAACAGTTTTCACCAAAAAATTCGAGATTTATAATTTTATTTTACCACGTTCGTTTGTTTTTTTTTCTTTAAAATTTTTTAATGACATAAAAGGGAGCTATATGATAGTTTCGAATGAGGCTCATCGATTTTGACGGTTACCGTCTTTTTCCCCAACCGTAGCGCCTTCTTTCAATCAGCTGATACATTTCCTGCAAGCCGGTTTGCAGGAGGTAAGCTTGGCCCGGAATACAATATCCATGTTACACATTATGTTTGCGAAAAAATTATAGACTGTGATGTATGTATGTCTATGAAATATAATATTTCATCATAAAATACAGTCGTAATCTAGGTTATCAGAATTGTTACAAATGACTTCATTCACTTGACATTCAGAAACGTTACCTTTTATTATAGATAATAAAAATTTATTACTTATGAGATCACTAAAGTATTGTCATTCCAAACATTGTATGGATTTTTATTGGTGCTTCGAAGATAAATAACGCGGAAAATTGCTTGACATGAATAAGTTTAGAAGCTGGTTCTAACATTTTAGCTACAACTACAGACTCGACATATCGGGACTCGACATAAAGGGAACATATCAAACTTAGCAACTAAAAAATAAATTTTATAGAGATTGGTAACGATAATAGATTAATTATTCTTAGTTTCTTGGGAATGAATTTTACGATGCCTTAAGTTACAGAATCGCCCTCCTTTTTTTACGATTATACAAAGTGTTTCTAATAAATATTAAAAGTTATTAGACGAAAAAACAAATTGCTGACATTTAAGCTCCTGACTTATTTCTTTATTTATTGATCTGTCCACGGAGATTTACGATGTGTTTTTTCGTATTTATCATTGATATCTGTTGGCTCACTCCCAAAACACGATTCGATTACCGCGTTAGAATCCGACTAGCATATTGTATTATTTTCTGCAAATTTGGGTGAGAAGTATTTTTTTGTACAAAATGTGATTATAAGAAAAGATATGTATTCGTATTAGTTGCAAAACTAATCTTACAGCAGTTCGTTTAATCTTATAGCATATTGCGTAACTAGCATTTATATCCCTTACTAGCTTTTGCCCACGGCTCCACCTGCGTGGATGTCGGTTATCGCGATCAAATATAGCCTATGTCCTTTCTCACGGTCTAATCTACCCCTATACCAAATTTCACCAAAATCGGTTCAGTGAAAGCGTAACATGCAGACAGACAGACAACGTTACTTTCGCATTTATAATATTAGTAGGAAATACCTAATTCACAATTCAATAGTTTATTAGTTCATCGTTATGTACAAATCCATACTAATATTCTGTCGTCTTATTGTAAAAAGGCATAACTAACAAAAACAAAAATGTAAGATAATCGAGTTTGAAATTTTTCAAGGTTTTTTTAGCAAAAATAATCCCTTGTGTATTATTGGGAGAAACAAGTTATTAATTAAGGTACACAATCGAAATACCTATCCAACCATGTATAGGAATATATTTATTTATTAATTTTTTATACAGATAATCCCAATTTTCCCTTTCATCTTAACAAAATAATTTCAAATAAAATATCTTTTTGTCGTTTTAAAGGCACAACTAACCAGATAAGTCTTTTCTTTTTAAAAACAATTCAATATTAAAATGAAAGGACACATCATTTATGTAATTATGTCTTTGTAACGTAAACATATAGGTTCATTGCGAGTTTAAAAGAGTGTAAATTTTACATAAAATTGTTACTTTTAAAATGATTGACTTTTTCTCTTACTTTTTAATTATGAACATTGAACAAATAACAGAAAGTTGGTAATCAAAACTCTTTATTTCAAATAAAACGATAAATTTGACGTTACACTTTTTAAACCACCGTATTATCTCTGATTTTGGAACAAAATCTAATTCTACGGGGCCCGACTCACGTACGAAGTGTTTCAGTTCAATGATCTAGCTATAACGGTTCATGAAATTATACCAAAACCTGGTGAAAGACAGATAGCGAATCTTAGTAATATAGTCCCATTTTTACCTATTAGGTACGGCACCTTAATAATTCAAAGCAAACATGAATTTAAAAATAAACTAAAAATGCTAAACAACTCCTTTGTCAACATTTGTTTATTTCTTTGAGTTATAATTTTTTAATATAATAAGACTTTTCGTCCATTTCGTTCAAATAGATTTAGAAACACAACTTCAGATATCCGGCATAAAAACTAGAGTCTTTAGCTTTAGTGACTGTTAAGTACTATTTACTTATAATATACGTCGTAAGCGCGCGTGGGTAGGCACCTTATAAGGGTGTGCGTCGTGCGTAGAGGGTAGGTTGAAAATATTACTCCATTTTCCAAAAATTGGATGACATGATTTAAAATATTATCATTTTTTTGGCAAGTTAATATTTTTAGCCTACCCTCTGTTCATACTACTGTTATATGTTTACCTATTAACCTATTTGAGTTATCAGAACGAATTTGAAAAGTTATGATTATCTAAGCAAAAACATCTGATTACATAATCATAACTTAATTTAAGATTTTACAATAACAGAAACAACATTGCTTACGAATAAATCAGCTTGCGTTTACCTTGAATTGAAAACATTGGCGCAATGATGAGCGCAAGGACACCCCCACATTCCTTAGCTTCCTTACTGGCGTCTTAAAGAAAAGGCACAACCTGTCACTTGTGACTTCTCTTTATAACACTTTCAAGACATAAGTACGTATTTATGTTGTTTCTTCTTAATCGGTGTCAAATAAGCCTTTTCAATTTATTCAATAACAATTTAGCCGTTAGACATCCGTTAGATGTGCCTTTCGGGCTTAATGTATTTCCGTAGATTCTAGAGATAAAATTACACAAAAAATTGGGTAGATGCACCTTTTTCTCCTGATTCCGAATATGTATATAACTCAATTTTGAAAAAAATGTAAGTTAAGCCCTTTCTCCGTAATACGGCAGTATTATAAATGCGAAAGTAACTCTGTCTGTCTGTCTGTCTGTCTTTCTGTCTGTCTGTATGTTATGCTTTCACGCCTAAACTACTGAACGGATTTTGATGAAATTTGGCATAGGGGTAGATTAGACCTTGAGAAAGGACATAGGCTATATTTGGTCGCGATAACCGAAATCCACGCGGGCGGAGCCGCGGGCAAAAGCTAGTTTTAAATATAGTAGAAATAGAGCAATTTCATGATAATATTTTTTAGAAAAAGTCAAACCCCGCGAAGTTACGACCTCGATTCATGTACTTGATAGTAGAGTGTAGCATTGTCGTAACTGTCCTCACAATGACAGCACAGACACAACATATAAAAAGCCAGGCTCCATGTACTACATTAAATAAAATTCATACTTAATATTATAAATGCGAAAGTAACTCTGTCTGTCTGTCTGTCTGACTGTCTGTATGTTACGCTTTCACGCCTCAACCACTGAACCTATTTTGATGAAATTTGGTATAGGGTTAGATTAGACCATGAGAAAGGACATAGTCTATGTTTGGTCGCGATAACCGACATCCACGCGGGCGGAGCCGCGGGCAAAAGCTAGTACGATATAACTGTGGTTACATGAATCAAATTTAACAATATCCACTACTAGCTTTTGCTCGCGGCATCGCCCGCGTGGATGTCGGTTATCGCGACAAAACATTTCTCAAAAGACGTAGGGGTACGAGGTTTCACGCTTCTAATTTTGAAAATGACGAACTTTCTATACAAAAGTTTAACACCTATTTTACCCTCTTAATAGTTAAATTTTGAAAAACACTAATACACGTGTTCATTTACTTCTTAAAAGACACAGGTTTATGAAATTTAGTGCATCTAGCTCTGACGGACGGACGGACGGAAAATGACGGACTTTCATACAAACTTCCATCCCTTATTTTACCCCTTTTTTGTCCGGTAGTTTGGGCTGTGCGTTGATAGATCACTATTTCAGTCAGTCACCTTTGAGTTCTATATATTTAGATTACAGTTTCAGAATTTGTTTATCATTTGTATTAACGTAATGTATATCAATAATACAAATGAACTATTATATCAATAGTATCACAATCCTTTTAAACGTGAAATTGTATATCCAAAAATAGAATCATATCGATTTCAACAAAAAGGAATACTATTATCACATACATTTATTCACCACTTTACCGTTCAATATCGCATTACGTATATTCAGAGTTAGAAACATTTACAGCCAAATAGAAACTGGAGAGTATTTCCAGGAGAACAGTTCCAGTCAGTTAATGGTTACGTTTATGACTGTATAATCTTTTGGTTCTCTCAACAATGCCACGTCGTCGCCAAGTTCTATAATATTGTGTTCAAATTCTTTGCTGTCTTGGTCGATGTTCTATTAGTACCTACTACTATTAACATTCTGTTACTAATTTAATTCATATGTAAAAATGAATCTTTTCGGGCGGGACTCGATCCCGCGATCTTTCCCTTACAGAGAGAATGCCTTGACCAACTCGACAACGGAGCCTGATGTGATTGAAATTTCCCTTCTATTTTTATACGTCTTTAATTCCCTATGTATTCGATTTGTATAGTTAGCATACTTAATGCGGTAAAATTCATTCTGTTACTAATTGTTTAATAGTATCAAAATTAATCCTTTTTTACTGAAGGTAAAAACATAGGGATACATTGTAATTTTCGAAGTTCGTTAAGTTATTGCAAGTATAGCAACTGATGATTCTGCTATCATCGCCATCGTGTATTTATTTCCAAAATTCGTCATACGCAATTTTTTAGTGCAATGATATTCTTTTAGTTCATTTCTGTGGTCCTATTCTACGCCGTAAGTCAGTGTTTGGGGAGCTGGGCACAAGTCTCCAACATCTGTGTAAACACTCTCTTCTTTCTGAATCGATTCTTTTTTCAGTTCGAATACCAATTGCAAAAGGGAAATACCAGTATCACATATTTCGCAATGTTACTATCAAATATAAAATGTATGTGTATCAAATAGTACACTAAAGTTGGTCACATCGTATCGGCAATACTCTTCTTCATTCCCATGTTTTCTGTAAAGTTAAATGTACTGTACAGCACAACTATATTCAAATGCTATATGTTTATGGCAGTTGTACAAAATTACGACCTAGTGCGGTTGATCTCTACTAAATTATGCAAATATTCACGCCCGATGAGAGCAGACATTCGGTACTGAGTTTCTGCATGTATACATGCGCATATTCATAGCCCCGATTCCCTTGGATGTAAACTGGTAGTTCACAATTGCATTTACATATAGTTCATCAAATAACAGAAACAAGGAATAATGAGTGTGAATGTTTTGAGTGATGTCTCGGTTTCCTCTATCGAGATTTGGCAAAAGAGTTATTCAGTTTTTCGGTCATGAATTTCAGAATATTACAGGGAGTTATTAACAACTAGTAAAATATTGATGTTTAATATAAGTGCTTATTTCTTCAATGATATTATACCGGGTGTATAACTAATGCCCATTACCCAATAACCCAGTATATAACTCATGCCCATATCCTTCTGGAGTAAAATTTTCTAATTTTCAATCATAAATCTTAACTGATATATAGCATAATCTAGTGATCATCCTCCGAATGGTTTCCTGATTACAATTGTTGCCTGACTTCTCGTTGGGGGTGCCTGGAGATCTCCAAGTTGTTGCTAGAGTTACACCCAATATATTTTCGCAGAACGAATTATAAAAGATACGTCAATTTGACTTCACCTCGCCTGATGTTAAGCTAAAGGCAAAGTCTCAGAAAGAGGGTCACCACCGTAAACATGTACCATGTTAACATGTACCGTGTTTGACGGGCTCATCAGATGCATTTTCACGCCACGTATTTGTTCACATTGCTGCATAATAATGTAAGAGTTACACTAGAAAAAATACAAAAAAATCACATTATATTTATAATTGTAATAAAAGATATTAATTCTAAGAATTTAGAACAACCTTACTGCCAAAGCTTCATAATTTTCAACAATTGAGTAGTATGTGCTCCATACGGTGCAAACAATTCCGGGTCGAACTGAACGGTTCAGTAGGTACTTCCTTTTTATGTCACACGATAAAGAATTGGAATTCTTTATCCGTACACGTGTTTCACACTTCCTATAATCCCGGGTTTTTTGAGCGGAGCGTGAAAAAGTATCTATCGAGGCCGTCAAACTAACGATTACCGTTTTAGAAATACTAGAACCGAAATAGTGAACTTCTTTTTAACGCCTGACGCAAAAATGACGGGGTGTTTGTGGTGTTGACGGTTGACGTGTCTGTGTGTGTGTGTGTATGTGTGTGTGTGTGTCTGCTGTGGCATCGTCACCCAAATGGATGAACCGATTTGGATGTAGTTTTTTTTTGTTTGAAAGGTATAGTCAGGAGTGTTCTTAGCTATGTTTGAAAAAAAAAAAAAACGATCGAAGATGGCCGCCGCGCGCCGCTACAACATGTCGGAATACATATTTCTTCATAACTCCCTCATTATGGATTTGAAATGAAAGAGCTTGACTAGTACATTAAATTAAAAAGTATCAAATAAAAATTAAATAAAAAATTTCAAACCCCCCGTCACAAAAAACACCTCCATATAGTTGAAAATATATTGTGTTTGCCTTTAAACTTTTGATATACCTAGTAATATTTTGATTCAACGGTTACCATGTCGGGGGACATTGAATCGTTCGGATAATTAAACGAAGTGCTTAACCAGTTAGAGATAGCGTGCGTGCGCATGTATATATTCGCGTTCGCACATATCCCTGTGTATACTTCACTGAAAATGTAAAGTGAGCAGGTTAATTGAAAACGGTATATTTGTGCAGTGAGTTATATATTGCAAGGCTTTGATTAATATCTTACGTGTAAATAATTTGGATATGAATTCAATGATATTCCGTTTTGATGAAATTTGGTTACGTCATATTTATGTATATCACATGTCAAAGAAATATTGTAAATTGTGTATTAATGATGAAATATTTGATTGTTTGTTTGTATAGAGTCGGCTCGAAAACTCTTGGACCGATTTGAAAAATAAAAGTCTACATTAGGTACTTTTAGGGAGCGCAAACTATATATCGTCGGGCTAATGTCCAAGGGAGCGGAGTAATCATAAATTTCAAGGAATGTAGTAGATTCTTATACATTCTTTGAAGTGTTTAATGCATTTCAAAGAATGAATGAAATCTTATAACTGGAATAGACTATTATGGTTGTAAGATGTAAAAGGAGTAACGAAAACGTGCAGTGTGAACCTGATCAGTGGGCGGAGCCACAAACAACAGCTAGTATCCTTGAATAAAGTTATAATAAAAAGCACTTTTACAAAAATATAGTCTTTATAAAAACATTATTACAATAATAAGGGCATCATCAATCACATACGAAATAAATAAGGCACTTCATTGTGAGAAACTTTAAGTTGTAGCTAAACTTCTACATAAGTTTTGCTCCTACACGAGACGTCAAGAAGACAGTTTGATATTAGTACGCTGAAATATCTCTGAAGGCGTAGGCAGTTAGACAGCTATAATTTTACCCTGACGCAATGGGAACTACCCAACCCATGTTTTCCGATTTCATATAATTAAATTTTATGTTTGTATATTTAAGGTTGGGTGGAGAGCGGTCCTATTGCAGTTCAAATCTTTTATACCACTTAGGTGGCAGATAAGCACACGGTCCAATTGATGGATATTGGTTACCGTGGCTTATGGATGTGTACCCTCCACCAGGGGAGTCACATTCGTGCTGTCAACACTGTAAGAACCTTCTAATGTCCTTCTTGCGGAATTTCAAGAAAAGATAAATGGTATCAAAATTTGTAAATATATTCCTGTACAGTGTTTTTTTTATACAGGACACGTCAATTTGACTTTGACTGATGTTAAGCTAAAGGCAAAGTCTCGGAAAGAGGGTCCCCATCGTAAACATTTACCATGTTAACAGTGGTGGCACTCAGCTTTACGGCCACATTAGATGCCTTTTCACGCCCCGCTTAAAGGACCCGGGACTGTAGGAAGAAGGAAACACGTGAGCTGGCAGGGAGTTCCAGGTCTTAGTGGTGCGGCATAGGAATGAGTCACTGAAACGCTTGGTTCTAGCAGGTATACTCTGCACCGTAAATGGATGACATCTTAGCCCTGCACGTGTCGTCCTGTGAAGGAAAGGGGAGGGTGGGACTAATTGGAAGAGCTCGTCAGAACATTGTTATGGATTGTAAAAAGTATACCTGTGAAAATAAGTAACTTTGCACTTTTTGGGTGTTTCTATTAGAACAATAAGGAAAGATTTTAAAATTTAGTATGTTTATCCGTATCCTAGAACCTATATTGCAAGCTATGCCTAGTTTGGGCCTTGATAGCACTGCGCAATATTCAATGTCTAGCATTATATGAATATAATATATTATTTCGAAATATATAAAGTACTGTAGTTTTTTTTGTATAGAAAAAAACTTTTTTAAAATATTATACAACTTAAAATTAAAAAACGGTTGTTATTAATTTTGTATAAAGCGACGAAGGTATGTAAGTAGATTTGTCTCTGTACTTTCAAATAGTACATTTCGTTGAGCTTCGAAAAACAATGTTTGATGATCTAAGTACGAGACAGAACTTGTTTCTGTAAAGTTGTTTTGTTTCTCGAGAAAAGTAATAAGAATAACAATAAATCAAAATAAATTCATTTCTTTATCTTACAGTTCTAAAAACATACTTTGTTAAATTATTTGTATTGAATTTATGTGTGAGCATTACTATTTATAATTGGTGAAAATTGCGTAGAACGATTTCACCACAAACAAATACACCAGTAAATCCAGAATCCAGTGTTTACATCCGCCAATAAAATAGAATCAAATAGAATCTATGAAAACAATTATTTGGTTAGGCATATCTTTCAGCTACGTTCAAACATGTACTTCCAATGAAACCGATAAAATCTATCACCCTGCGTGCTACCCTTAGAGTAATCTACCCTCTGGACATTTCAGATTCCCAAGTGATTGTGTGAAATTGAAAGTAAGCTCAATAAAATGTCGATAAAACCCCCACAAAGATGCAATAACGAACGTGAGAAAGCGATTGAAAAGTGCCATGGTTTCATTACAAAACACAATGCTTATGGCTAATGGTTTTGGTAATCCTGAAATTGGCAAGTCAGCCTTGATGTCACTTAAGTCTTCCATAGAGTCTAGCACTTCAGCTTCTAGCCTATGATCTGCCTATTCGATTGTATAAGTAGCTAACCAGCCTTTTCTATGAGCGTAGCATCCAAGGCCTGGTAGATTGACATTAAGGAAAACAGACGGGATCTTGTCCTGAGCTTGATCATGTTTTGAATTTCAAATTCAGATTTTGCATATTTGTATTTTTTTAAATGACCAAAACTATCCAAGTCTTATATTTTTCCCAGTGTTTTGGCTATATTTTCTTTAACTGCAACAAGTCTCACGCTGTTATTAGGTATTTATTTCCCCTTATGTCTGTAATTGCACTACTATATCATCACTATCATCACTAGTATATATATTATTATTCTATAATAGTATTCTATAAAGCAAAGTCACTTTCCGCGTCTATCCGTCCCTATGTATGCACATATCTTCAAAACTACGCTACAGATTTTGATACGGTTTCTTTTAAATAGATAGAGTAATTCAAGAAGAAGGTTTATATGTATAATACATGCTTAATATAGTAGAGGGTGCAGCGGGAACGGGATCGGACGTCACGTAGGCGGAATAAAAATTGGCAGTACGAAGTTTGCCGGGTAAGCTGGTAAAGTTTAAACACCACATACTGCAGGAGCTCAGGGTAAGCTTGAATAAAGATTAAAAATTTAAAACCCCCGTCACAAAAAACATCTCCAAAAAGTTGAAAATAAATTGTGTTTGCCTTTAAAATTTTGATATACCTAGTAATATTTTGATTCAACGGTTATCATGTCGGGGGACCTAGAATCGTCCCGATAATATAACGAAGTGCTTAACCACTTTTTTCATTCTTTTTTTTCATCATATTTGTTTCTATTCAAGGACAGTAACAATATATGGAATGTGATATGACGCAACCAAATCAAATTTCATCAAAACGAGATATCATATATTTACACGTATGATATTAATCAAAACCTTGCAATACGTAACACACTGCACAAATATACCGTTTTTAATCATCCGTCTCCCGTTCCTTTACGATTTCAGTGAAGCATACACATGGATATGTACGAAAACATATAATGGCATCAATGTTGTACGTATATGTTGAGTCGGAATCCGGGATGGCTCGGGACTTATTATCGCATTCTCCACTTCCCGCCGTGATTCACTGGCGTATTTCAAACGTTTCTTTTTTAGTGTGGTCTAAGTGAAGAGAGATAAGATAAGTTTGTATATCATCAGAAATAAGTATTTTTTAGATATTTTTCTATTTTAACATTATTTTTTTATTATTCATGTATTCTCTATAAATACTGAAGTTTAACGGTGCTTATATCATAGTTATACCAAAAGTCGTTCTCAACCGGGTTAGGAAACTTTGGACGCTGAAGATGTCCCGTGGAGGGCCAGACCGTACGGGATGGCCCTGGGTCAGCCGGGGTGCAAGGGATATGTCGAAGACAACCTCACCTACGGCCTACCACCACGACCCACAGTCGACGTGCGGTTTTAGTCGGTTCGAGTCCGACATAACCTCCCGTTTTGGTTCGGGAGGGGAGGTATCCGAGAGGATTTCCGCACGAAAAAAAAAGGACGCTGAAGATGCTTACTGTTTCTTCATGTATGTATGGAGAATAATGTGAAATAAATCAAAATAATACCTCTTTAAGTACTTTAATTTGCGCATATACATTATAGTAGCACAAAATACATATTATTACTAACAATAGTACTCGCTGTGATAAATTATAAATAAGCCCCTACGTAATAAATACCACGCGCAATTATAGTACTTATGAATAAATTACTATGATTGGAAATATGATAATGAATAACGACCGCCGGCAATGAAATTCAGTTATTTTACGGGAGAAATTGTAATCTCTATATATTATGTAATTGCTTATAATTACTGATTTATGCCGATTGACTAAAAGGGAGCGTTTTTTTTCGTGCGGAATAGCCCTCGGGTACCTCCCCCACCGGAGCGGGAAGGGGAGGTTATGTTGGACTCGGACCGACTAAAACCGCACGCCGACTGTGGGTCGTGGTGCCAGGCCAGAGAGGTGAGGTTGTCATCGACATAACCCTCGCACCCCGGTTGACCCAGGGCCATCTATTTACGGTCTGGCCCTCCTCGGGAGGGGGGACAACGGTGTGCACGACTCGCCCCTGGGACTAAAAGGGAGCAAAAAATTAGTCCTTAAGTGAAGACCGCAAGTAGGCAAACGGTAGGTAGGGCCTTAGCCGGATGGACTGACGACCTGAAAAAGGTGGCTGGGACAGACTGAATGCAGATGGACGATAGGGGATTGAGAGAAATGGAGATTTGGAGAGGCTATATACAGCTATGGACTACATTATGAACGCAGGATCTAAACGGCAGGAATTCATAAATCAAAGTTTTTGGGTAGGTAACGACACGAACTCCAAGGACCCACAATAACACGGTTTTTTACGACCCCTTTGTAGATGAGGTACAAACTTTGATGTTGTAGTTTTTGCAATTTTTGCCTGTTATGTTGTATGTATTCACTAAGAATATTTGGAAACAAACAATTTCCCCCTTAAAGCGATACCGGGGGAGCAGTACGGGGATTGCCGCATTTAAAAAAGGGGGCTGGAAAGCTAGTTTTTAATAAACTGTACAATAAATATGGAAATATTACTCGCTACAATAGATAACGTGTAATTTTGTAACTCAAAAGCATTGCAATAACAAATTCCAATATTTATAACCAAATATAATAGTGACATTAATAATTCCATATTGAAATAATAGAATGTAGTTGTGTTATCTGTGGTTTAATGTATCATTCCGGGGACTACGTTATTTTCATATTAGTTTCCAGAATGTTATTCATGTATGATAAAATTTCACCCGTGACACATTGATATTATGAAGAATGATATGTATACGCAATTGGTTAAATATTATATGAGGTGGAGATAATATGAATGATTCCATTCGAGTTTAGTTTAGAATCTTTATTTTGTTATAGCCTCAAGTCCCAAAAATAGTGCTTTAATACAACTTTTTTTGCAAATAACTATACCTATACTCCGTCCATTATATTATTGTATTTTAGACTGCTCACTGACAGTGGTCGATATAACTTTGTTCTAGCGTCAACACCCAAAAATGCGAACTAAAATTAGGCGCCAATACGTCATATTTCATTGACAACGTCACGTCAGTCAGAAATCAAATTTAGGGATGTAGTAAGTCAATCAACTGTGTTTTTATTTTATAACTTGAAAATGTCGCAATCGATATCGACTACAGAAAATAAAATTAAAAAATATATTACTGGCGGTTTTTATTGACTTCAAAACAAGGAGGAGATTATCAATTCGGATATTAATAACTAATGAGATTAATGATTTTATAATCGAACATTTTTGAACTTTATCGATATTTAAAATTATTATGCAATCACTATTTCCATCTGTCTAAAATACAATAATATAATGGACAGGGTATAATAACTCATTTTCTTCGTATGCCTCTCATGACTGAAGTTACTAATGTATCATGGTATATCATACTTATTCGATTGGAGTTTTCAGGTAGAGGTATTTTCTAATGCTCGTATAAAACTATCCTCACATCCATGAAAATATTTACATCAAATATTATGTACTAACCTTTTTCTTACGAATATTAGCAACCAAAATTACTAATATTCCCTCTAATTAATTACTAATACCCCTCCAACTAAGCTAAATTGCTTGTGCTAGAAGTGGGTACATGTCGGTATTGTAAGACCGATTCCTTAACCACTAAGCTACCGATGCTTATTTTATTACATTAAATTAATTCTAAATGTATGGTTTTCAATTAAAATATATTATTTTTTGTTACAGGTAAGCAATAGCTAGTAGATGTTATCATTTACATAGATCAACTATCACTGCCATATGCCAGGTAAGTATTACAATAAGATTATTACATAGGATAAAGCTTAAACTAGAATTATAATTATTGTTTGAATAAGAAAATTAAATTATGATAATGAATATTATTATAATAACAAAGAAATACAACCAAAATTACAACTTTTTTTTTTCGTGGCGAATTCCCCTCGGATACCTCCCCCGCCGGAGCCGGAAGGGGAGGTTATGTCGGACTCGAACCGACTACCACCGCACGCCGACTGTTAGTCGTGGTGCTAGGCCGGAGGTGAGGTTTTTTTTTTTTTTTTTTTTTTTTTTTATCGTGCGAAAAATCCCCACGGATACCACCCCCACGGAGCCGGTGGAGGCGGTTATGTCGGACTCGAACCGACTAAAACGCACGCCGTCTTGGGTCCTTGGTTGCCGGAGGTGAGATTGCCAAAAGCATATCTCTCGCACCCCGGCAGACCCAGGACCATCTCTATCGAGATGGCCCCCTTCGGGTTGTGGGGACCACAGTGTCCCCATCTAGCCCCGGTTACGGGGAGGCGCATTTTGCGCCGCCGCCGCGGCCTGCTTCTGCTAGGGTGACAGGCGGCTCCACCGGTCACCCCCAGGCCAGCGCTCATGGAGGACGGAGGTCGTTCTGCGACCTCCGACGTCCGGTTCGTCTTCGCTCTGCGCGGGCTTCCCGGGCCCGGAGTCTGGTCCGGACCCGACCGGCCGCCTCCTTCTCGAGCATTACTTGCTCGCAGAAGGAGGCGGCCGCACCCCAAGCGTTCGCGCATCGTACCATCGCTGTGAGCAACGTGGCGAGTGTGAGGACTCCCACCCCCAGAGCCGCCACTAGGACCCGCCTCGGCGTATCCCACGCCGGGCACTCGGTCAGCGTGTGCAGCTCTGTGTCCTCGCTCGCATCACAGTGATGGCACTCGGACGTTGGCTCCTTCCGGATCCGACACAGGTAACTCCCGAAACACCCGTGTCCGGTGATCACCTGCGTCAGCCGGTACGAGAGGCTGCCGTGTGGCCTCTCTAGCCACTCCTCCATGATGGGTCTTACCGCCGCTATTACGGCGAGGTGAGGTTGCCTTCGACATATCCCTCGCACCCCGGCTGACCCAAATCGAAATTACAACAGATGAATGTCAAAATTGTGACCTATCATTTTTACCATATTACCAAAATTATAATAGCCAATGTCCCAGAAATTTATTTCATTATATTGGTTATAATGTTTCGCTTTGTTTAAATCACTTTTCGCTACCGCGTATGTATTAAACACCTCTTTAACAGTGTTGTTCAGATTCTTTTTTATGTTCTTGTTTTAAGAATGCTGTCATGGCTTCTAAAGGCGGCGTATGATTTGTTGCCGCGAATATTCCAAATATGAGCTTTGTTGGTCTCTAAATAACCATAAAAAAAGGATTGTCGGGCACTCTATCTTTGTTTATGGTTTGCTTAGAATAAGCAAACACTTCGCAGCAAACTATAACGGGGAAATTTTTCTGCAGCAAGAACTACGCTCTGTAATATTTCAGTCCAAAATTTTGGTGGTTAAATCTTGAATCAAATCAAATCTTATTGAATGAATTTAAAACGTTGAAACTCAGTTTAGATGCAAGAAAATCTTCCTTGAAATCATAATTGGGAGTAAAAAAGACTGGCTATAATAATCATTTTGACATAACTTCCCCTTCCGCCTCCGGCGAGGGAGATACCCGAGAGGATTTCCGCACAAAAAAAATGTATTATCTGAAAGTTAACCAAAGTTACACTAGTCCAAAAATCAATAAATTCAAATTAAAACTAAAAACTTACTGGCAAACGGACAGCAGCTTTTAATACGGTTAGTCTCAACGTGCTCTAAAAAGGATTGTGAAGAACACTGTTTAGGGAGTATCATCTTCAAATAGAAAGCAATTGTGGGGAGGATGACTTATGGCAACATTTATAAGCTGATGTTATTAATGTTTTTTTATTGTTTGAGTTATATAATATTTACGAGGTTAAACATGCAGCGTTTTATTTTAAGTTATTTTCTGACTTAATCATCATAAATTATATTTTTTATATAGCGTTCGAGACGTTTATATTTTGTTACGTTAGGATGAATTAGAGTTCTTTTTTAAGGATCGATTTATCATTTTTTGTTGAAAACTTTGTTTAGTTTTATTAGTTTTTGAAGTTTTAACCTGCTTCTAGTGACTAAAATAAAAATAATACTTAATACATGTTTTACTCGTATATATCCAAACTTTGTACTATAGGCATCATTGTTTGAATTGATTTATATTAGTAGAGTGAGTTCTTATTCAGACCGCATATAAAGCAAAAGTTTGACTGTGTTCCTTACCATAAAAAAATACATTTTGAAAAAAAAAATACATTTCAAAATGCGCCATTTTTTTAAATCTTAGTAAAAAACGCTCGCGTAACATAAATGAATACGTCTTAATGTAGAAGATGACATTATTATTTATTAAAATTAAATAATATTAGATATTTACGTGAATTTAAATATATCGACCTCGAATTGAAAACATTGGATAAAATATTTTGAAACCATGAAAAAAAAATTGTTCTAATTTTATGTACAACTTGTTTATTCTAAAATTTGAAATAGGTACCAAGAACGATGGAAATAATAAATATTTGCATGCACATCCAAACACATTCTTGGAACAAAGCGCATTTCAGAAGAGCCATCTTGGCGTGACTCTTGTCAAAATAAATAAACGGCTACTTGTGCATCCAAAGGAAAAGGGGTACGCATCTTGTCGAATGTTGTAAACACTCAGTGTTACCTTACTGGGGCATATTACCCTAAATTTAGCGAATACAATATAACTGTATTTATCTTAACATACTTTCTTATCAATTGCCTTTTATTTATTAAATTGTCCACGTTAATTTCGATTGTGTAAGATTAGAGTAATTTTTTTTCAAACTCACTCTTGTGCTTTCAAAAGAAAGAGCAGATAAGTTACACTTACATTTACATCAAATTTACTAAATATGTGTGTATTTATCGCAGGTTTATAAGTGCCCGGTTGGCCTAAACTTAAACTGGCGAAATGTGGGTGCTAGCACCTCTGCCTACCCCTTCGGGGAATACAGGCGTGAGTTTATGTTATGTTATGTGATCCTACCTAATTTTGAAATAACGTATTACCGATGCTAAGCCATTCCAAACGTTTCTCAACTACATACTGCTACTGAGAAATTTCTAACAAAAAATCCCCTTTTCCGTACTCAGAAATAAAATCACAGAAAGAAAAATTAACAATGCTAATTTAAGCGTTCTCTTGTTATAAAACAATGAAAAATTTAGCAACAACATTATTTTGATGACCAATTCATCAGAATTTGCAGCTCAATTTTTGCCGAGTATTGGGTAAAATAATTATAATACTGGGCAACACTTAACACTCAACAAAGAGTACTAGAAATTGTTTATATATTCATCATTGTGAAGCATTGTGAAGCGAGCCACCCTGGCCATTAGCTGTTAATGCATTTTTGTTTGTTTTCTTGTCATTGTAGTGTTCGTACTTCCTTTAGATTCCTGTTCTAATTTTAGACTGACCGGTTTCAATTTGGTTATGATTGTAGACTGACGTAGTCATCCATATTGCTGTTAGGATTACTAATGTCGGGAAATATGCCGATGTAGGTATTGCCCGATTCATATTTATCTTGGGCCTAAATCGCGAGATACAATTTATACTGAATTTGAGTTCGTCCACCGCAATAGCATAGCACCACGTGCTATCTTCAAAATACATCCAAGAAACGAGTACTGCGCATATAGAGCACATTTTAGGTCTAAAATATATGAATTGAACAATCGAACGATTGGCACTCTGATGAAGATTCGTGAAGTAACTTATAACTCATTTATTTGTAAGAATATTTAACATGTCAATCTATAAAAAACATCATTTGTCTATACAGTCAATCGTGCTTCCACAGGTGGGATAGTGTCCGTTATGTCATAAACATTATTTTGTAATTATCATTTAAATAGTCACCGGTAACCACTTTCCATCAGGTGGGCCGTGCACTCTAGTCACCTAGAAGGTATTTAAAAAAAAACTAAATTTTACTTTTATGTTTATTCTAATTTGAAAAATTTAAACCATTATGTGCCTGTTTCATACGACGTGGTCATATTTTATGTATGGAAAAACAATGTGTCTATTGAATTATGGATAAATGATACTCCTCTGTTTACCCTTCAGTGGTATAATAAGCATAATTAGACAATTATAGGTATGACATATAATAATGACATTAGCATTATTAAAATCAAGTCAGCAACACTAGATTACAAATCAAACCAAACGCACACGTACGTCGCATTGAGATTTAACCTTGATTAAATAATTTAACAGTTACACGATTTGCCAAGAAAATGCAGGTAGGCCAGTAGGGAAAAAGTCTTAGTGAATAAAGCGATATACGAGCAGAAAACACGTTTAGAGAACATAAAAGCGGTAAAGATACGACAAAGTCGCACTACGTAGGACAGATAGCCTAACCCTTTTCGTCAGACTATTTTACGACCTTTGTGTCAGTCGATAAGCAGGTGACGCCTTTATGCCCAAAGGCACACGAGGGAATACCTTCGTAGGTATCGTCTTCACTCATATGCCTTTATTAAGTCCACCAAATGTGATAAAAAGGGCTGGAGATTTTATATCAATGCCTTTGTCTTAACATGTGTTTGTAATTCTAGCCACATTCTTTATTTAACAGTCAAAATTGGTCAAAAAGTACTTTTATAGGGGATAAACTTTTAGTTTCGTCTAGAGACATTAAAATATTTAAAGTAATAAATGTAATGAATTTTATCCAGAATAAGTGACATGAATAATAAGTTAACAAAATGCAGGACAAATAATTTTAGTAGGACACTAGAAACTGTCCCTCTACAACTATTTTTTGCACTGCTTCTCTTATTCATACAAATTTGAAGTGAATTCATTACTATCATCTAAGCGTTGAATCCCCATTGAATCCGAGTCATTTACCTCCGTTCCCGGTATTTCCTTTTATTGATATTTATTTATCCCTAGTAGTGAGACCATTGACAAACGTGTTCCATCCCATATGACGTCAAGGCAGTTGTCCCTTTGTTATCTACGTAGCTAGGCAATTGCCGTAAAACGTGGCCGTGCCAGTCACCGCGCCTCGTTTGAATTTTATCTGCAGTATCACGGATATGAAAACCTCAGTGGATACGGGAGTTCCTCAGCTTCATCTTCCCGCATGTCTCTGTAATACACATATATTTGTACGACTGAAATCTAATGTCACCTTAGAGACAATCATGTTTTAAGACTACGTCAAAGCATAAACTATTTGACAAACTAAAAGCGTTAAACAAACTAAATAAAGTAATACATTAACCATATAACAAGACTTGAAGAAACTTGAATGAATCTTTTTTTGCGAAGTGGAAACAAATTTCCAACGATCTTGCACCGATGAGACGCTCCAAAGAAATTTCCGTTGCATATTAAAAAAGTGCACCAGAAGAGCAAAGTCATCCAACTAAAAGTTAAACACTTTTTTGTAGAGCATTCAAATTGAAAGACTTAAGATTGTTTCCGTGAAGTTTACGATAAATTTTCTTTTCCTACTTTGAAAGGATATTTTCTCAATTATTCAGTTTATAGGGATGAATTTTATCTTAATCCACTTCCTAACAGGTAACCAAAAAGTTTGGCAGTAATAATTTTTTTCATGCAGCATTACTCTGTGTTAAATCACAGTTGCAACGTGAATAGTTAGTCAGATTTTTTTAGGTTAATGTTCATATACGTTAGCCTATGGAACGATCGGTATCAAAAAAATCTTGTTATTATCAAGGTTGATCGTAAGGCCATTCAACCTAAAATCATCAGCATATTTTCAGTGCGCATGTATTTTTGTTAAATTACTTCCAAATTCTATTTCACGGAAGTCACGGATAGATTGAATAACACAAAATCCTTGGCATTTAGTACAAAAATATATCAAATCTAATATTTCAAGAATTGAGCGTCCATTTCTCTTAACGAGGCATGTTTACTTTAATCAAAAGTCTTTGAAAACTTTCAAAAAGAGTTTAACATTTTCCGCATCGCAGCCGAGCTTCTAGTTCTTCAACCTTTCTATATATTTGCTGTTTAAATGTTGGAGAGGAGGAACTGCCAATAACAGAAAACTCTTTAAGACTGAGACTTTCCTTGAGAAAAATGTATAAAAATGAAAGCAGAAACTGTCTCAGTTTATGATATTGTTTGCAAAGTAAATAAAGTAGATGTTCTTTTTACTGCTGTCTGTCCAGTATTGGATATAAAGTTTGTTCCAGTTTTGTAAACGATATCGTGTTTATGTAATAAATATTAGTTAAGCACTTCATTAGTCTTTGTGATAAATAGTTTGTGTTAATTCAAAAATTGGTTAGATTTTGTTTGTTGCACTTAATTCCGGTATAGGGTAACGTATTTAGGGAATTACTCTATCTTATTAATTTTCAGGGAATAAACATTTTGCACTGTAATAAAAATATCTATTGGTAGGTTATTGTTAGGACCTATTACGTTGGAAGCCAAACCATTACAGTGAATTCTATCCAATATTCTAGCGTCTTGAGAAATTTTGAAGGAGTCTCCTTCAAATCAATACCCCTTTGGAACATTCTTACTAATACCTGACTTTTAGTAGTAATTATGTGGAATGCACTTAAAAACTACCTACTAAAAGTTAGATAATAGTGTCATGATAATACTAGCCTTATACAAAGCATACGATTCGAGAGTAGAAATCTAGATTTTAGTTGGTCCAGGCATTTAATGCGAACTGGTCATTTGACCTTTGATATTCATGTGTTGGGATAATGACGTCACACGGTGTCCATTGTAGATCACAATGACGGTGAGAGCAATTCACATCACTGTCAGATTGAATTCGAATAATGGTAATGTTAGAAGCCAGATATTTAATAATGGAGTTTCAATAGCTATCTCTTGACACTATAATACAACTGGTACTAAGAATATTATCTTAAAGTCGGCTCGTCCTTGTCTTGTAGGGACACAGTTTGGTTAAAAAAGTAACAGTTTACAGTATTTCAGTTTTCAGTTTACAGTATTCCATTGAAAAATACGCTAGATATGAACCCATTCAACACAGAAAATGTTGGTGGTCTTCCGTAAAATATATTTTCAGTTTACGCTTTGGGAATCCGCAACATTGGTAAAAGGGAAACATATTATATACATGTAAAGGACTTCAATACTTTTTTTTACAACATTCTACACAACGCTATTTAGAAACATGGTAAGCTTAGCTTGTGTTATGGAATCTAGAATGCGGGTAAACATACATAGATACATTTTTTCGGTGCGCCATTTCCACTTCTGAATACTTTACTGTGTGGATTCCAAAATATAATATACTAGCTTTGATATCAATCAATTAATCAATTAGCTTACCACAGTCCACTGTTGAGCTCCCAAGCTTTGATATAATTAGCTTTAATATTTTCTTCAAAAAACTTCTCAATACCAACGTGCCGTCAAGTATCAAACTCAGACTCAATGAGTTGAAAGACAAAGAGCCTCCTTATCACTAAAATGGAATTTCATCAAATGTGGGTATTATAATTCATCTCTATCTATACCTTTACAGATTATAGGATATAAAATCCATCAATAAGTACTTACCCACACTTTTGCTCCTAGAAGAATTCTCGAAATATTATCAAAGCTAGGAGTTGGCGCACTTACTCCACCCCACAATACCGTCAATACTCTCGAGGATACTGCTGGCCATGCGTTTGACAGCCTTTGTTGTACTGATAACATTGAAAACCAACATTTTTATAACCCGTTCTAGAGAGTTCTATGTATAAATTGGTTATTCTGATAGATTTTTTTTCTGCTAACTCTCGTTCTACAAAAACTATGTACAGTCAACATCAATAGTAACGAAGTATCTGATTTGTCCAAAAGAAATGCATTGCAAGACATATTACAATAATCTGACAAAATCGCTTCGCAAAAGTGTTTGGTGAATTAATATTTTCATAATGTAAAAAAAACTATCTATCAAAAGTAAAGCAGTATCAGAAATTTTCAAAAGTACCTGAAATAAGAATAAAACTTTCGTCGAACTTAAACCTTTTCAGAACATTTTGATTTAAATATTGTGTTCTGCCTTTTGTTTTATGGCTTGTCAAGAATTGTCAGGTTTACGGAATGTATAAATGTCAGAACATGGTCATGTAGATAACTAGCTTTTGCCCGCGGCTCCGCCCGCGTGGATGTCGGTTATAGCGACATCCACGCAAACAGCCTAGGTCCTTTCTCATAGTCTAATCTACCCCTATACCAAATTTCATCAAAACTGTTAAGTGGTTAGGCGTGAAAGCGTAAAATACAGACAGACAGACAGAGTTACCTGCGCTTTTTCATACCCGATTTTAAAGATGCCATTCAAAACCTTAACTTTAATTAAGTGATTTGTTAATTTCTTAACCTTTCCGGTATACAAGTTTTTTTAGCTACAATGTTGTGGCTATTTCAAATTACCATTTTTTATATCATAGCATCAGTTGTGAAAATAAACTTTCACATTAGATAAGTGGCCTGTTAATTTTAAGTATATTAGCTATAATTTTCTAGCTATCTTTAAGCTTATGTTGTGTTTTTACAATAAACATCGGTTGCGAAAATTAACACAGCGCTGCTGGCTCGTCGTAGAGCGATCGACAAATCCCATCATAGAATCGTCGGCGAGCACAACCTTGTTCTATGAGGGGATTGGTCGATTGCTGCGGGCTCGTCGACTAGTAAAAGTCAGAGAAAACCATTTTTTTATACCACTTAGGTGGCAGTCAAGCGCACGGCCCACCTGATGGGAAGCGGTTACCGTGGCCTTTAGACATGTGCAACACCAGGTGCGTCACACTCGTGCTGCCGACCCTGCTGCTCGCACTGCTGCTAATAATTGTATAAGGACCGGGTATACCACTTCCCTTTTTGTCTGACTATTTGGATATGATTAAAATAGTCAGACAAAATTAACTATGTGACAACTACCATCATGAGTCACACCGCGAACATGACTGCTGCAAAGCAGCCGAAACGTCGGTTTAAAAAGTAATAATAACAAATATATCGCGATAGAATCCGTAAAAAGTGGTTTTATTTAAATGAGTGACATTCGCGTAAACTTTAGAAAATATCAAATATCAGACACTTTAAAAACACAATTTAGTTAAGAGTATTGAAAAAAATATGAATTAGCTTATTTTGACAATAGTTCAGTGATTATTTTGAAACCTTAACGCGAGTGATTAATATGAAGAAGAAGTAAGTCAGGTTATTGAAAAAAATTATAGAGTCAATACTTTTGGAACTTTTTTCATCAGCTACTATTGACGCTGACTGTACTTAAGTAATGATTATCTTAGATAGTATTTATTAGATAGATGATAAAAAAGTAAGGCTGCTAAGAGTTTGTTACTAATAAATCCATACTTAATATTATAAATGCGAAAGTAACTCTGTCTGTCTGTCTGTCTGTCTGTCTGTCTTTCTGTCTGTCTGTATGTTACGCTTTCACGCCTCAACCACTGGACCGATTTTGATGAAATTTGGTATAGGGGTAGATTAGACCATGAGAAAGGACATAGGCTATGTTTGGTCGCGATAACCGACATCCACGCGGGCGGAGCCGCGGGCAAAAGCTAGTAGTAGATATTACTGGTCTGCAATTCGTGAATTTTACCTTTGTGTATTGTTTTTTCTACTTTATCCACAGAATTTTTTATTTAGTAGCTATTGGTGCTATTTTTTACTGCTACAAAGTTCTATCTCTTTAATTTAAAATCGCTAAGGTTCCATGTAATTTACAAATGTATATTTTAATTTTATTCTTTGATCTTTAAATCGTGGACTTTTTGACAACTGATTCACCATCAACTATCTATATCACGAAAATCGAATTATTGCTATATACTTCAACCTAAATAATAAACTACAAATTAAAAGCAACTATTTTCGTTTTAATTATTTTTCAAATGTTTTCTTCATTCCTTTCATTGTGGAAAGGCTTTGTGATATATACACAATCTCAGTACCGTCGAGTCACATTGTGGCTCATATTGTCACATGCGACAGTTTGCGGTCGACGGTGCGCGAGATTGCTATCAGCCGTTTGATGGACTGTTAACACAATATCATAGCAGACATATTGTATAAAGCTAGGTTCAACGATCAAGCGTTAAATCGTACATTATAGTTTCGATATTAGGGGTGGGTGGGGTAATGCAAACGATTATGGATGCATAGAAGAATGATTAGATAATGGAATAACAATTAACTTATACAATCTGGAAGCATAGAGTAATATCTTATCAATAATTCTTTAGAGAGAGGTCTATGTCCACCAGTGGAATGCGATATGAAAATGGATTGATTCAATCCACATGTAAAACTGAATGTTTTCTTACTAAATTTTATAATAATTGCACCATTCTTTATATTCTAAATATGATTAAAGTCGTGCCCCATTGTGGAAAATGCAATCATATTGACTTTCCTGCAAAATAAGATTCATCCTCTATGTTGTGAACTAATTACAGTACAGATATAGCTTCATTAAATAATTAAGTGTTGAAAGAATTTACCTTCGAGGCCAATTGATTATTTTCCGTTTATATACATTACAATTAGTAGTAACAAAACCTTACCGATAAAATGTGTAGTAAAAATTTATGAAGCATTTCATTCTTGAAATCTAAAAATCTTTCAACTATTTCGAACATTTCCAACTCCATGCGTTCACTTTGAACCATTTTATAGAAATATTTCAATAGTTTTACTCACTTTCTTAGAAGGTTCTAGTCTATTTGAAAGGACGTGTCTAGGGGCATATCACGTACAAGATTTATAAGGCCTCTCGCGTTGCTTTGAAATATAATATACTGTTGGTGAATTCTTTGATGCTAGGTTTAGTTTAATACCACATTGAGAATAACAAGATTGGTTTAAAATTGTCGAAGTGAGTTTTGTATGTAATATAAGTAAGTTTAATTCTGATTTTTGCCATGATACCTTAGACAAAACGTATTCAAAACAAGTAAGCTTAACATCATCATCCTCATCGTCATATACTCACGTCTGTAAATCCTCGGTAGGCGGAAGTGTATTAGTATCTACTTGGAGGAACACATACGCTTTGGTGGTCAGCTGTTGTGTTACTAATATGGATGCCTCGACTCTAATGTCTGAGCACTCGCGAAGTCTTGCGTTCAGTCTAACCTGACTGACGAATTCCGGCTGTCTCTGGACGCGCATAGATACCTGCTACTCGATAGCACCCACGTTTCGCCAATTATGATTTTCGGTCCCTCAACGTAATAGGGGGCGAGTCTATTGCCGGCTGTATGTTTACTGTCATCTAACATCTCTATCTGGAGAATATACCTATCCCTTAGTCGCCATTTCCACCCACAGGAAGGGCTGGGGTGGTCCTATTCTACTCCACCGGGAACCAAAACGGCAAGCTTAACAGTAGTGCGTAAAAATAAATGCCATGTCATTTTTTTAAAAATCGTCCTATTTACTTTATTGTACAGCGAAAGCTCACAGTTTTGCTTTTAGTATCAGTAATTGTCAATTTTGTGACTTCAGCAAACTGCACAGCAGCTCCAGCAGTTTTGGTGATTTTATGAGTTCGACCGCATTCAAATCACGCTATTTACTTGCTGTATCGATAAATCCTGTGAGTTTTGACGATCGTGCATTTTATCGACTGGCATGTTTTCATTAAAGATTGAGTGGATATAAATTGTGACACTCCATGCTCAACACAAACCATCTAAAATTAGCATAATATGCTTTGGGACTTCATCCACTGTACTTTCTATCGGCATTCCGCAGTCCACTACTGGGCATAGGCTTCTCCCAATGTGCGCCATTTCTCCCAATCCTTCGTCTTCCGCATAGTACGGTTCCCACGGCCCGTTTTATCACAGGCCGGACCGTGCCAGGCCGGGTCAACAGGCCGTAGGAACCGACGCGTTCGTTGAGGCCCGTTGTCGCCCGTCCGATCCATCGGGAGTCGGTAACATTAAAGGCGCGGCAAAATTTCTATGAAAACGGGGAGCAGCATCAATAATACTTATAGGCCGTATCAGGCCAGCACATGCCATAGGAACGCTCAGCACGGGCCGTGGGACCGCTGCTCAATGGAGCAGGACAGACTGGATGCAGATTTAAAGGAACGAAAGAAGAAGGATGGAGGGAAAAGGTTTTTATTTCGTCAGTCCATTTAGCTAGAGGGTGTGGACCTTCCATTTGCCTTCAAAGAATGTCAAAATTGTCAATAAGAATAATTCATTTTTTATTTCATTGCAATTTTTGAAATTTGATCTTACTCTTTACATATGTTTGTCTGACACGACGAAACACTGCAATTCACAGATTAGTAGATAAATGTACTACGCTGCAATTGAAATCAGAATACTCGCATTGAAAATATGCAAAGGAGCTTATACTTCAAATAAGAATAAGAAATACCAAAATTCTGAATGCTTATAATATAAACAATAAGATCAAACCGCTCCAGTCAGATGTCAGACACTTACAATACACAATCAAGATTATAAATTTCTCCGTGAAAATGTACATTTATAAAATATTTGCTGAGAATGACGAAACCATTTTATCGTCGGTGATAATCTTGAGTACAGTACGCAGGTTTTATTGCATTACTTATAAATTTACTTCATTTGATAATTTATTCCTTATCAAGATGATGGTAAAAGCTTTGAGGCTGATCATAATAAGTATTGAACCAGTTCTTTTGCTGAAATAATGAACCTACTAATTTGCTTTCTATGTCATCTTTCTATCTTATAGAATATATTTTTTTTTATCTTATATAATTAATTTAATACCTGTATAATATTTAGTGGTTTAAATGATACTGATAACTAGCATCATTTATTCGTTTATGGTATTTTGATATTCATGGTAGCTTCATAGCTCGGTAGTTTCATGTTTTTTTTGGATCCAATACATTGCAGACTGACTCATCCATGCTTGGCATTCTGTGCGGTCACCCTGTGATCAAAGCTTCGTTAGAAGTCTTCATCCGTTTTTTATTTGACGTTGGAATAATTTAAGAATCTGTAAAATTATATTCGAACTCCTTTAAGTGTATGCTTATGGTGTTACAAATTATTGTTATGTAATGCTCAAGTGAGACTTGAACTCACGACCTTTACCTTACAGGGAATGCTCTTCCAACTGAGCTATTGAACCATTCCTGAATCATTTCAAATTTTCCTTCTCTTTATATCCGTCTTTAAGGGCGACGGTGGAGCCATCTACCAACATTCTTACGAACTGTTGGAAACAATGAATGATTTTTCAATCGTTTTTAAACATTGAATTTTGATGACTCCGCCCAAATATTTGAATGAATTTTTTATAGCATTTATTATGCTATTAAGTTCGAAAAACATCGGAAAAAATGAAAGTCCATCCTGAAAGACCTTCAACGAGAACAAAATATACTCAGACTAGCTTTTGCCTGCGGCTCCACCCGCGTGGATGTCGGTTATCGCGACCAAACATAGCCTATGTCCTTTCACATGGTCTAATCTAACCCCTATACTAAATTTCATTAAAATCGTTTCAGTGGTTTAGGCGTGAAAGCGTAACATACAGACAGACAAACAGACAGACAGGCAGAGTTACTTTCGTATTTATAATATTAGTATGGATTAGTATGGATGCACTAAGTTTGAAAGTGATCATTCAAACAACGTAAATCTAAATTTGTTTCGCAAGTTGTGTGTGCGAGAATTCGTTTAACCTACTCTAACACTGAGTTTAAAGTTTATTTGAATAGTACCGATTACGTTCCAGGTCAGTAAACTTCAAAGTACGATATCCGTATAATGTCTTCACATAAATATTTAATTACTAGCTGACCCGGCGAACTTTGTACCGCCAATTATTTTCCACCCGCGTATCGTCCGATCCCTTTCCCGCTGCACCCTCTTATATAATGACTAGCTTTTGCCCGCGGCTCCGCCCGCGTGGATGTTGGATATCGCGACCGAACATAGCCTATGTCCTTTCTCGAGGTCTAATCTACCCATGTACCAAATTTCATCAAAATCGGTTCAGCGGTTTAGGCGTCAAAGCGTAACATATATACAGACAGACAGACAGAGTTACTTTCGCATTTATAATACAAGTACGGAGTACGGATATAGTTATCTAAACAGCAACAGAAATAACCACACTGTCACTTCTGCGTATATGCCGATACCGGCCGAATTTGTTGTCATTAATGATCACTGCTTCGTTTCCTTGGGTAGTAGCATGATGACAAGCCTATGTGTTATTCTGATGTATAAGCTATATTATTGTACAGTTTCGTGTAAATGCATTTTGTAGTTTTTACGTGAAAGAATAACAAACATCCATTCATACTCACCAACTTTTACGTTTATAATTTTGCGGCGGTACCAGATATACCTCATATGATCCAGGGCTTAGTATAGGCGGGGAAAACGTTTCGACTATATCCGAAACCGTGCCTTTTAAATTTCTCGGAAGACAAATAGATAACAGAGGTTGCACTCCAGCTTTAGAAGAAGTAATTAATAACTTCATTATCGATATACAAAAGGTAGACCAGCAGCCACTAAGTAATGTCAAAAAAGCGTGGATTTACGACCACTATTTAACCTCGCGTCTTAACTGGCCGTTTCTTGTTTATGATATAAGCCAGAGCCTTCTCAAAAAACTAGATGCGAATGTTACGAAGACATTGAAGTCGTGGCTGGGGCTAGCTCAGTCGGCAGACCCATCGACATTATATAGAGCCTCAAATAACTTTGGAATGACGTTCAAGAAACCATCGGAACTATATAAACATCTAAGAGTAACCAAAATGCACGTCCTAGCGAAATCAAAAGACGAAATCGTGCAAGCTCTTCCAAAAGACCAAAGTACTAAAGAGCTCGAGTCGCGCCTCCAATTCCATAAAAAATTCATGATAGGCTCGCAGACTGGTAGGGTAGGTTTGGGTAATACTAGGAGGCAGTCAGACAAAGACATAACAAAATCTTTTCTTCAAGTAGATGAAAATAATACCTACAAAGTGCACGCAATGAACCTAGAAATACAAAACGAATGGTTAACACTAGGTGAATTTTGTATTCCCATAGCCTTAAAATGGCGTACCTTAATATACGACTGGTCACCGGCTCTCCTTAAATTCTATCTCAATGCATTCCAGTTGACCCTCCCCGACCAAAGCAATCTTGTCAGATGGGGAAAAGCCACAGATAAAACATGTAACTCATGTGGTGAAGCAATTGGTACTGCTAGGCACCTACTGGTGGGTTGTAGGACGCTATTAGACCGGGGTCATTACTCGCGCCGACATGATAAGGTATTAGAAATCGTACGTGAGGCGGTAAGTTTGGCGGTAGCTAGAGCGAAAAAGGGTTTAACCACAAACCAAAGAAATGACGTCGCGTTTGTAAAGGAAGGCTGCTCAAAAAAGACAAATCAAAAGCCGTACTCAATTTTGATAGCAGCCGCTGATTGGACATTACTCGCAGATTCGTATGAGAAACACTATAAAATACCGGAGGATGTTTGTGCCTCGTCATCCAGACCCGATATATTCCTATTTTCAAAACAGCAAAAGCGTGCAGTACTAGTAGAACTCACAGTACCGTGGGAAACTAACATACCTAAAGACCACGCTATAAAAATAAACAAATACTTTGACTTGACCAACGAGTTAACCAAAAATGGCTATGTGGTTAAACTCTACGCCGTGGAAGTGGGAGCAAGGGGAATTCCAGCTAAATCCCTGTATAACTTATTTAAAGACCTCGGATTGCCAAGAGCTTCAGTAAGCTCTTTACTCAAACGAATATCTAAAACGGCGTTGATAGGATCTTACCAAATTTGGATAGGTAGAGGGGGGAACACGACTGACGGTGGAGGTGAGCGCTGATGCATCACAAGGTGGCCACCCTAAACCTACACCTGGGTCGCAAGTCCCAGGCGCCGTCGCAGTGTTCCTCTCTGTACCACGCCATGGACCCGGCGACCGCACGGTGAATCCATGGAATGCTAAGAACCGGATCTCTCAAATACATGTTTTCATTTAAATCGTCAGACGTATCAGAAATGGCGAATTTAAATTGGAATAAAAACATACAGGTTATTATTTTAGTCGATATCACAGAAATATTAATAGAGGTGATCGCCATTAATACATATTCACTAGGAACGTTCGATTGAGATATTTTATCGGCTTTTTCCATACCTGTATTTCGATATATGGTTCAATAGATCATTATTATCGATAAGCCGTATACCGTACATTCGACATCAGGTTGGTATATTGCTGTGTTCAATATTTTTGTACGATATTATCGACTTAATGTCAGGTCATGCAATATCGATGGCTAGCAAATTAATATGTTCATTACTATACCATGCGATATCGCGTGCTCTGTCGTGGCATAATGGAACAACACTCAATTCTAATTTTCATACAAAGTTTTTGTATATGGTTTCATAGACTTGTAATAGTAGGTAATTGAACATGAATATTATATAATGCCTCGATGGTTTAGGGGTCATGGAGTCGGTTCTATATCCATATCCAAACTATTTATTTATTATAAATGCGAAAGTAACTCTTTCTGTCTGTCTGTTTGTCTGTCTGCCTGTCTGCCTGTCTGTCTGTCGGTCTGTCTGTATGTTACGCTTTCACGCCTATACCACTGAACCGAGTTTGATGAAATTTGGTACACCGGTAGATTAGACCATGAGAAAGGACATAGGTTATGTTTGGTCGCGATAACCGACATCCACGCGGGCGGAGCCGCTGGTTAAAGCTAGTATTCTAATAAAAAAGTATTCCCAATAATCCAGAGTAAGGCAAGATCACTTTTCTGCTTTTCTAAGTGTAGTTTAATATAGATAATAGACAGAGTTGTCAGTGAACATTCAATACTACAGTACCTTATCATAATATCAGCCTCCCGGTCAAGTAGCAATCCATTGGCCAGCGTATTGTTAATGAATGTATCAGAAGGCTATGATAGTCATCAACGTATGTCATAAACGTCAAAAACGTGGAAGTATACCCAATTGATAATACTAGACATGTCCGTCCCTTGACCATTAGTAGGTATTCATATTTTATGTGGACGTATAATGTTGATTAAGAAACTGACATTCCCACTAAAGTTATGCCCCTAATTTAGAAATGTTAAAATAGTTAATTTAATGAAACAATTGACTTAATTTTACTGCTAGCCTAACTCAAAGCAAGATTAGATTTTAATGAGCCATCTCTCTGACGTCATTACCAAGTTATTTATGGAAATAACGGTAGTAAAAAGTCTCGCGTTTTGTCTATGTCACATTTAAACTGTATATATAGAAATGTACAATTAAGCACTGCAATGTTATTTTTGTAATTCTAATTTTGAAATTTCGTTTGAGGGGAATAATGTAAATTAAACTTTAATAGGTTTTTTCTTTTTTGATATTTAGATTAATTTTGTTCATTTTCTTTGTAAAAAAAATGTCTTATTTATTTAATAAAAATGTTTTGTACCCCTGTGGGTATGTAATGCATCCTACAGTCCCGGGTCCTTTAAGGTCCTTCAATTTTAAGCGGGGCGCAAAATGAGGCCGTCAAGCTGAGTGCCACCACTGTTAACATGGTACACGTACATGGTACGATGGTGACGATCTTTCCGAGCCTTTAGCTTACCATCAGGCGATGTGAAGTCAGATTTACGTGTCCTTTATAGTAAAAAAAGCCATTTAGAAAAATAATTTCATACACTTCGAAACATTTATAAATTCTGCATTTGTATCCTTGACTTACACAGCAAATTGCTGGTTATGCTGTTTCGGGTGCTATATAACTTTTTGAAATAAATTTAAAAAAAAACCTGAAAAAAAAACTTAACAACACACATGACAACACACTCTCACACATACCTACATTCCCACAACCCGAAGGGGGCCATCTCGAAAGAGATGGGCCTGGGTCTGCCGGGGTGCGAGAGATATGCTTTTGGCAATCTCACCTCCGGCAACCAAGGACCCAAGACGGCGTGCGTTTTAGTCGATTCGAGTCCGACATAACCACCTCCACTGGCTCCGTGGGGGTAAAAAAACACATACCTACCTTCAAACATAACATAAACACCATTATCATCTTCACCTCAGCCCCAATCGCATTAGAAAGCCTCCCCACCTTGAAGTGAAATAAAAAAAGACGCAATATAAACTTTTCAATTTAAACCACTAAGGGTGCAGACAAGTACACCTGATGGAAAGTGGTTACCGTGGCCTATGGACATGTGCAACACCACGAGAGTCTCACTCGTGCTATCGATCCGATAAGAGCAGAGATTTTCTGTTCCGTGAGTGTAGAAGATAAAGCAGAACAAGCCTTTGATCTTCCCACTGACAGCACAAAACTCTCCAGTGAACTCTGGCTACCTTACAGCTGGGAACACAACGCGAGATTATTATGTCCGCGTTATTCTGGGGGCGGATTTCCCCAGTCTGCTAAATTTGGACAGAAGTACCTTTTTTTTCGTACCGAAATAACCTCGGATACCTCCCTCACCGGAGCCGGAAGGGGAGGTTATGTCGGACTCGAACCGACTAAAACAGCACGCTAACTTTGGGTCGCGTGGTGCTAGGCCGGAGGTGAGGTTGTCATCGACATAATCCCTCGCACCCCGGCTGACCCAGGGCCATCCCTTACGGTCTCACGCTCCTCGGGGGACGGAAATGCCGTCGTATCATACCTCCATTACACACGTCATAACAATTTTGAAATCAAACATGATCTTCCAATTATCCTCTCGTGTATTTCACAATCTCAAACGAACATATCGTGGCGTAAATTTATTTTTCCTGTATCCACCGACCCGCGTTCTTCCGCGTGTGTTAATTTGACTTGGAGACTTCGATGTGAAATTCTGACATTGACTTTGAATAATAACAAGATACGTAATTTATGTTCAAAGGCTTTGAATTACATTTGAATAAATTAATGTACAAATGTGGAGTGATTTGAAGACAATAGTTAGAGGAATGTTGGTTGGAATATTTTGATGAATTCTGTAACAACTGTCGTGAGATGAGCTATGAAATATTTGTACTAAAGTACTTCAACGAAGCGAGAGAAAAAAGGTAAACAATGTTTCAGCGGTTTCAAACATTTTTATTTGAAAATCATTACGTATCACTTCAAGCGCATTCCAGACAGGAATGAAATTGCTCATAAGATGGCGAATTTGACAGTTTAGAACTGCTGTGCTGACAGCTTTCCGGTACTACGAAACACGCAACGACAGCTGTCGCTCGGACAATGCTGCGTA
The DNA here is from genome assembly GCA_914829495.1 of Eilema sororculum. NCBI lineage: Eukaryota > Metazoa > Arthropoda > Insecta > Lepidoptera > Erebidae > Eilema > Eilema sororculum. Next base: position 2,883,059 of record OU618545.1, on the reverse strand, counting down.
CGTGTGACAAGTGCGACAAGGACAGAGAAAATAATCGCTAGTTATCGCAACGTCACTCAGTAATGGTAGCTTTGTTTACCTTTTTTCTCTCGTCTCGTTGTCTTTACTTCAAGTATTGGATAATTTTTAATAACGTCATAGGTATATTTTATACAATTTTTGTATTCGAAAATACTATTTTTTTAAATAAATAAATATTCCACAACAATCCACACAACGCTATCTATACCCATAGTAAGCATAGCTTAACTAGCTTGTGTTATAGAATCTAGAATGCGGATTCATACATACATAGAGACACCCAGACCAATGCAATTATACATAATAAATATTTGCACTGAGCGGGGATCGAACCCGCGCCTCCTGCGTAGCGGCCGCGTTCACTACCGCCACACCACAGAGGCTGTCGATTTATGTAGTAACTAGCTGTTTCTCGCTCTGTATATATATTTTGTCGGTACCTAATTAATATTTATAATCCATATTTTTCTTTATTGACATAAAGCTTTAATCTAATTATTAAAAATGATTTGTTAGTGTTAGTATTGTAGTAGTAGTAAGTATTGAAATCTATTCATGATATAGGTGAATATGTACTTGTCATAACTTTATTACTAACATTAGAGATAAGAAAAACATTGTTACTAACAAATTGGGCCTAGTTGCCATTAATAAAATGATTATTATTATTATATCCTTTCCCAGGCTCCAAACTATCTGTGTACAGTCAACGCCAGAAATATCTGGACAAAAGAACAAACTACGATACTAAGAAAATAAATAAACTACGATACAAAGAAAACTAAGATATTAAGAGCAAATTTAAGTTGTATTACTGTCCGAACTAAAGGTGTGTATCTAATATCACAACAATCCGTCAACGAAAACGTCAGCGAAACCAAGGAATTAATATCATTTTGAACACTTTTTTCATGTTGACTGAATTTTTTATAGCATTTTTATGCTAACTTTAAAAATGAAACGCTCAATTGAGGCTTGAACTCACGACACGCCTCACTTGAGCGTTTAATTTTTTTCCGATGTTTTTCGAACTTTTTTCACGAACAACTTTTTGATGCTGACTGTACCAAATGTCATTAGATTACCTTAGTAAACACATAACTTAATCGATTTCCATTCTTTATTTAAAAAATTCAAACTTTATTCTAAACGGTCAAATAAAAAATATTAACATTAGGTTACCTTCGAAACCACATTAACTAACTTTTTTCTGTTACCTGTTTCCTGTTCTATGTTTAAAATTTCAAAATTTATTCTAAACGATCGAGTTATACACTAAACTGTGCAGTTACAGACGACGTCACGAATAGACTCTAACGAACTAGGCGGGTATTTACCCGAACCTGAATGCCGAACAATCACTGAGGCAAGATCACCTTTGACTGAGAGCCAAACTCAGTCATCAGAAAGCCAAACTCGATAGTTTTGTGAACAAATTGGGCGCAGGTGTCACTCTTCTGTCAGTCTATTAGTGCATTTAAATGTAATGACTACTAATGTATTTTATTACCTGGCTGCCAAGGAAGGGGACGGTAGTCAATAATTCCGGTGTCAATTTGTTACATAATTTTCCATTAAATTAAAATGAAACATTTATGAAACTAAACGATTTATTTGAATAAAAAATATTTTATATTAATCTATATAATATATATAAATCAATTGCTGTTCGTTAGTCTCGCTAAAACTCAAGAACGGCTGTACGGATTTTTCTTATCTTGGTCTTGAAATGTTCGTGGAGGTCTAAGGAAAGTTTAAAAGGTGAGAAAAATTCGAATAATTGCCGGGAACCGACATCCACGCGGGCGGAGCTGCGGGCAAAAGCTAGTATGGAATAAATAAATGATTATTTTTCAATAATGAAGCTTTGAAACAAAAAGGATAATGAATTTGTTCTGTGCGTATTTGAATTAGCCCAATTTCTCGTAGAAATAAAAATAATAATCACTACATTTGTCCCTATGTTCGTATGAATGCTTATATCTTTAAAACTACGCTATAGATTTTGATGCGGTTTCTTTTAATAGATAGAGTAATTCAAGAAGAAGGTTTTTAAGTATTGGAATCGGACGCCACTATTACAGCCTTCTGCCAGAGCCCCTAGCAGCAATAATTGTAAGTAAAGGACTCCAACTGTAGGCAGTTATACAAAAAGACAATAATTTCCAAGTCTGTGATGACAAGCGGTTGTTCGGTCAATTGTTTTACTGTGACCTCGCTAAATCTCGGCCACAAGTTATCTTAACCGAATTATTATCCAGCATGTCCAAATTATTTGAGTTTATCTATTTTATTTGTATTCGAGCGCAGTTTAAAGGTCACGGCAACGTAACCACATGTAACATAAACCCGGACGGAACTTGGACGTGGCGGGCACGTGGTTGAATGTGGTGTTAATGCATACGAACGTTGTGAACTAATGTTATTTACAAGGAAAGATGATTTTTTCATTTCAAGAATTAGCTTTAATCTTAAACATCGTCGGCAACGACATTTTTCCCACTCCGCACAAACCACGTTTCCGTCCCGTCCGCGTCACCGTGACATAAAAGCACATTTTGTATGAAACGATATTTCCAAATGCCCCGTCCCGTCCGTGCAAAAACCCGTCTCGTATGCAGCGGGCTTAACTCTAACGTTTAGAATAATATTTTAAATTTGGAATTCAAAAACAAATATCGAAGCATCTTACTTGATCATGCAGGATCAACATGTTGAATATAAAATGTACAAAAAGTATATTATACATCGTGGCTGTATCAAATAAAACAATGCGTATTCTTAATTTAAACTTCCAATAAGTAAGTAACATGTTAGTTTATCCGTGACTGTATAAAGCTTAGGTTTATTTAAAAGCGATAGCGTTTTGTAGCTCGCATATTGATAAATATAATGATTTTAATGAATTTATAACACATTGTTTAAATGAATGTATTTATTAATTCAAATGAAATTGGTAAAGGACGATAAAAGAATACCACAAAGCGTAATTCAATTTAATAATTTTACGTGTAATGTCTCTTCCTTCATCATTATCGCTATCAACCATCCAGAGTTTTGTTCCTGATACAATTTTTCTAACAAAATAATTAAGTAATGTCACTTATTCAATAAAATGAACTCGGCAACTCAACCGAGCCTCAAGATCGAATGCACGCCAAGCATGATAAAATGTTACACAAACACAAACAAGAATCTAAATATTTAACAAAGAGATTCTATCAAACGTAAATCGAATAAGGAAACGCTAGATAAACACACAAAAATACTAATCACGAACCAATAAATTTGTTCGGAAATCGCTCGCACAGAGCCCCTACCACGTACCAAAGCTAAGCGCAAAGACGTCGAGAAATATTACCACTTGGACAGTAGCAGGTGCGTCCCGACAGCAATAAGAACTAAAGCAGTCTATATTCGTTCAAACTTACGGTTATTGCTCGATATTAAGCGAGTTTCAAGCATTTAGTAGTGGATTTATGAGAATATTTATTTGAAGGTAAAAAATGTTGTTTTGACTCGAACGCTTTTGGTTGTAATTTTTGGATTTAGAACTAATAAATTAGAATTGAAGTGTCAAAGGATCTTTGTCGGTATTTGGAGTACATTTTATTGGTATTTTTAATTTTGCGCTTTGGTAATATATTTCGTTTAAATAATTGGTTTATAGTATAGCATAGTAGAGTATATCTTTATTGTGCACACCAAGGATATAAACATGCGTTATTTGGTCGTACATCGTGGTTTTTAACAATAGGCGGCCTTATCACCTAGTGGCAATCTCTTACAGGCAACCTTTGGATGGATTAAAGTGTTCGAGTCTATCTTTGGTGTACAAAGTCTGTTTTAGGTACATGAGTACTTATAATATATATACATACCTGAATATACCTACATACAATTTACACAATATACTTATATACACACATCAACATGGTCCATTTTTGCTGGTATAAATATCTAAAAGACGTGTATGACTTTTTTTTTTTCTTTTACATTTTATACTCAAAAATACCAATAACTAAACAAGTATCAATGATAGGACGGTTAGCTGCATCTACTCGTGCAGAGTTAAGAAGAGGTGAAACAAAATCCACATTTTACTATTTTTTATGCCATTTAGGTTACAGACAAGAATAAGGTCGCACCTGATGGAAATTCGTTACCGTAGCCTATGGACGTATGAAAAACCAGGGGCGTTACACTCTCGCTGCCGACCCTAAATTATAATAATACTAGCTAACCCGGCAAACGTTGTTTTGCCATGTTTATTTCTAGGATTTTTTTTATTGCGATGGAAAAATAGGTGTTGATCGTAGAGGGTTTCAAATTCAGGGATGTATGTATTTTCTAATGCTGTATCATAAACAATTAAAAAAAAATGGTGCGGACATTTATACGTGACACGTTTAACATTTAGGGGGATGAAAAATAGATGTTATTAGATTCTCAGACCTATCCAATATGCACATAAAATTTCACGAGAATCGATCAAGCCTTTTCGGAGACGTTTAACTACAAACATCGTGACACGAGAATTTTATATATATACTAGCTTTTGCCCGCGGCTCCGCCCGCGTCGATGTCCGTTATCACAACCATAGCCTATGTCCTTTCTCAAGGTCTAATCTACCCCTATTGCAAATTTCATCAAATCGGTTCAATGGTTTAGGCGTGAAAGCGTAACATACAGACAAACAGACAAACAGATAGACAGACAGACAGACAGACAGACAGAGTTACTTTCGCATTTATAATATTAGTATGGAAGTATGGATTAGATTTTTCTGACCACTGTTGATGTTATCGATTAATCCTCAACACATAAACCTCCATAAAGTAAAACAAACCCACTAGCTTAGCTAGTATTTATAAAAAAAAAACAAAGAGTTTCACATATCTTTATTTTTCTAGGAACTGATTAAATAAAAGAAAATATTTATTCTTATCCCTTTATTATTTTTTATAGCGTGTGATAACGAAAATGTTTTCACTGTCCAAAACCAGCTCGTTTAAAAACAGGGGCAAAGGGAACAAAACCTACATATCCGAAGCCAATTCAACCCTCTCTATATAAACGAGAAAAAATACACGCCAGATAAATATCACAGGGTAAAATTAAATAAACGGTAGATTCTCTCCGCTACAGACGAAAAAAAGAATCCTCTCTATATTCATTGTACTGGTAATCCTCTGGGGTATACTCCTGTTATGATATCTGAAAAATAGAAGAAAAAACTCATTGCGATGCATTAGATTTAGGCAGAAAGGCTTTGAAAGAATAGAGATCTAACTTTACAGATTTTTCAAGCACGATATTAAACACAGAATTTTGTTATGGTAGATGATTTTATTATGAAATTTTAAAGTAAATTAGTCCCGTCATGACATTCACTGTTTTAAATGTAAGTCAATACGTTAGATGACTTGATTGTAATCTATTCGAAAGTTAATAATCATTGGTGCGCTTCGAGAATAAAAAGTTGATATTTTTAATTGTTATCGGGAGCGCTGCTAAAAGGTGCACTCCGAGGAATAATAAAGGTGCGCCTCATTAGGTGGGCCTCAAAACGGTAGCGCTTCGAGGAATACCTTAGCCAAAAGCTTTATTTTTGTTAAACGACAATACGGTAAGTTCAACTCTAAACTGAAAGAAGTATGAAGTTATACGTCATTAATTTCCAAAAAAAAAAAACAATAATCATACCAATATAACTTGGGTTACTTCTAAGATTTAAACTTACTATTGATAACATGTTTTCCTACTTACTATATTTAGTGCCTATTTCGATTTCTTTACTTTTGAACACTATTTTATGGGTTCATAGAATAAAGTATAGTTAAATAGATGGTTTTAGACAACCAGGTTATAAATAAATGTACCTACAACCATTTATAAGCATTTACATTGACCTACCAGTTTCTCGGGTTTACTTGACGGCAACAGGGTCACCTTATATGCTCCTACCTGTCATCAAATGTAACCTAAGCTACCTTTGAAGCGATTTACAAGCGTGAAAGTATGTCTTTGTGTATGCGTATCGTACTATCTAATAAATTTAGCATCAAATATGTGTTCATATTTCGTAGGAAAGTATCGTTGGATTTCTCCATGCATATTCAATATTACATTACAGAATGAAATGCTTGAATGGGTCTTATTTTGAAGAATATCGGCTGAAAGCTAGACAACACAAAGCTCTGCAGCAGACGGTCTCGAAGCAGATCAAATAAAATGACAAAAGTTTTAGACAACGACGTTGAATAGATATTCGAGATTCTTTGATTCTCATGTTGGAATATGCGCTTTGGAGGCATATGATAAGTAGATAAAACCTTTATAGAACACGTAAACGGTTGCAGATAAAGAGACTGCCCCTCTAGCCGGCGACAGGTGATAATTTGCTAGCCGGCGTTTGGTAGAATAGAATGAGGAATATATTTTTTTTTATTAGGACAATTTGACTTCACTTCACCATTTACAGACGTGAGTATATGGATGGATATGGTTTATTAACCAATCACGCTCCAACTAACACGAAACTAAAAACAACACGAAATAATAATTAATTGACAATTGTAAAATTGACATTGCGACTTATTGACTCATTGTGACGAATTAATTGACGCATATCCTTAGCGTTTATTCTCTTGGTGCTTGTAGGATGCTTGAATTATCGTTATATGTGATGCCGATTTAAATTTTCTACTCGACCAACAAATCGAGCATGCTGTATTCTGGATAATGTATTCTGGATGTATATGTGAAAATTTTATTGTATTGTTGTACTTAACCAATGTCTCTCCAAAATAAATAAATAAATAACTATTGAACAGCTCTGAGTGATACTCTCGTAAACTACCTACAAAGTTTCAGATCTGACTGAAATCTGGTACAGGGATAAATAATAAATATTCTGGAATAACACATAGTATATATTTTTTATTCATTTAGGGAATAAATTTCCGGGTGAAGCCGCAGCTAGCTAGTCAAAATTACTTAAAGAAAGCAGTTGCTTTTGTTTTTTTACTTTTACTAAAAAGTTATTGTATTATGGTATGAAAAATGTAGATTGACAAGCGTGATGAAGTGTAAATGTAAATCACACAAGCCTTGCAAATGCAACATAAATAACATTACCACCCCAAAAAGTGTTTTACAATAAATATTACTAAAATAATACCTATACATAATAATAATTGTATATCTACATATTGAGAACACTTTACTTTTCCACAGTATTTATTTTATTGAATTGATCGGTTTCGCCTTACGGCATTCTCAAAGGTTTACATTTACACATTAATGTGTAAAATACTGTAGAAATAGTACAAGTGTTCTCAATATGTATAACAATAAATTACAAAAGTGCCATCAATCAACAGTATAAATAGAATATATCTAAATCTGTGCACTCATACCTCTCTAGGTACCTTTAGGCTAGATAGAGATAACAGCCTGAGGAGGGCCAGACCGTTAGGGATGGCCCTGGGTCAGCTGGGGTGCGAGGGATATGTCGAAGACAACCTCACCTCCGGCCCAGCACTACGACCCACAGTCGGCGTGCGGTCTTAGTCGGTTCGAGTCCGACATAACCTCCCCTCCCGGCTCCGGCGAAGGAGGTAGCCGAGGGGATTTCCACACGAAAAAAAAAGATAGAGATAACAACTCCCTATTTACCTTTTGTCTCTAGTCGTTCTACAGCTCAAGTATTTCTTCTATTCTCAAAACTTTAACACAAGCCCGCCAGCTGTAGGTGTATGATCTACCTTCCTTTCTTATATTTTTTATAGAACAAAACCTCATACATATGGTCGTATAATAGAGATCGACCAATTTACCCGTATGTATCGATCAGCTTTTATGCCTGAATATATCCCCCAAGGGTTGGGCAGACGTGTTTCCTCATTTTGCCTGCTGAATTTTTTATTTCCACATAATAGGAGGCAGGCCCATCCGTGTTCCCATCGTGAGCTTCCCAATAGAAAAAGTCAATAGCAATTTACTCAACATGGGATTGGAACGCAAGTTATCACGAGTACATTCAAACATAATTATAATATACCTAAAGTATGAAAAAAGGGGGTTCTTGACAGTTTATGTGAATATCATACTTTGCAATAAAAGTATTCTTAATTATTTTTTCAAGAAAATTAGCAACCAAAATTACTAATATTCCCACTAACCCCTCCGACTAAGCTAAATTGCTTGTACTAGAAGTGGGTTTACGTCGGTAGTGTAATGGCCAGGATCAACCCGGAACCTCTCGATCGTAAGGCTGATTCCTTAACCACTAAGCTACAGATGCTTCTAAATGGATATTGTGTTGAAATTGCGATTTATTTTGAGCCATTCGATTACTTATAGAATTTCCGAAATTTTGGTGACTTCAATTTCAACAGCCATGAGCACGACTAAACTAAGATAGGGATCTTCTCTTTTCTTAAAGTATTTAACATAAGAAGATTTTCTCTATTTCGATAAAAGAAGTTATTACAAATATTTCGATAAAAGAAGTTATTACAAACCAGTTATTTACAAATAACGCTATAGTTGCTTTTAGTTACTTTTACTCGTGATGTTCTAAATTTCAATCAAGCATCCAAATCCCGGCAAAACCCTTCAACTGCGATACATCTTCGGTAGCAAAGCCTTGTAAATCAATGTTTATTACCTTCTAAATAATGACGGTTGGTTCCGCTATTGAGAATGGCTGGGGTGTATCAATATATTGGTGATAATAAAAGTCAATAAACCTATCAGAGGCAAATAATTTATGCCTGTGTTAGATTTGAGGGGGTAAAATTTGATGTGACCATATATATAACCTATAAATTACTATATATACCCATAAACAGGATGCCATTTGTAATTATGTATTTGTACCAAGGAAATTAAACAATAAATACAATTCTGTTTTATCACTCTTTTATTCTGTTATACTACGTCAGTTCCAAAGGCTGTTGTAGACAGGAAAGAACTAACAAGAAAACCTGTCTGCCTTCTAACATAATTATTATTTCACTTCATGTTACACCAGGCTCGTAGCCAAATATTACAATATAAGACAACCCTGGTTTCAGACCAGTTACAACAGTATAATAGCTAAAACTATAACACAGATACTTATCACATAGGAACCACATTGGAGTCGAACCACTTCTCATAATTATTAGTATGACAATACTTGCAGTCATTAATACGCTATAATGATATTGTATCATGTGGTATATCAGTTAAACAGGCTAATAGCCGATACTATGATACATAGGTAGTACATAAAAACTTAGATACCACACTGGTATCGAACCAGCCCTTATAATCATTGGTATAGACACTTGTACAGCCATTATTATTATGATAGTTTATTATCCCGAAGGACTATTGCAAATACATCAAGTAATACTTTGATTCGGTTACTTTACAAGTATATTTACATAAAACTTAGATACCACACTGGTATCGAACCAGCCCTTATAATCATTGGTATAGCCATACTTTTACAGCCATTATTATTATGATAGTTTATTATCCCGAAGGACTATCGCAAATACATCAAGTAATACTTTGATTCGGTTACTTTACAAGTATATTTACATAAAACTTAGATACCACACTGGTATCGAACCAGCCCTTATAATAATCATTGGTATAGCCATATTTTTACAGCCATTATTATTATGATAGTTTATTATCCCGAAGGACTATCGCAAATACATCAAGTAATACTTTGATTCGGTGACTTTACAAGTATATTTTAGTTACACAATATTTGGAAAACCCAAAGTGGGTATTTAGTTATAATTGCTAATTCAATTACTTATTAAATACCAATCCACTATTATATTATTCACTATAACAGTAGTTATTACTACATTCACTGTTATACACTAAGTACATATTATTATAACATTATAAATATAACAGAGGTATATCGTACCTCACACTTCGACGGCTCGGGAGCAACTGTGCGAATGACATCTGACATCGTCTTTTTATAACATTTGAGACGTCGCATTGCATCGAATGATTTTCACCTACCTACTTATAAAAATATTGTATAAAGTAGTTTCTTATTTACAAATCCTTTAAAATATTCTTTATAGTAATATAAATACACTATAATACATCAAGCTACACCTCACCTGATCGCTGGCCACTCCATATTTTAACACCTGCGTATCCGGGAAAATTTTGTATTAGATTTTTAACTGATTTCATAAAGGAGGACGTTCTTAGTTTGTTTTGTTTTCGAGTGATTTCAGTGATTATTCGTTAGGTGAAAGATCATTCTATGGGCATTTTTTATTATAGAGTTGGCACTATTGATATGATACTATGGCAATTGGGTTATTGAATGTATTGCCAGTAAAGATTAGAGAGGCAGAATCCATAATATTTTTTGAAAATGGTAACGAGTCATTATCTTTCTATAGAGTAGTCGTTAGAAACTCCTTACATTCACATTTTAATAATTTATTTATCTGTTCTATCGTATTTTTATTATATGTAATTATTCATGTAACACTCTCTTTATGTTAGCATATTATATACACTTTCATTCCTGTCCATTCTTTTGCCTTGAAGAAATCACTTTCAATTTTAAGTCCGTACATTGTGCATTTAAATGTCACTGTACAAATTATTAGTTATAATATTGGTGTACAATAAAGATAACTATCTGATATTGAATCAAATTTGGTTCAAATTTAATGATAAAATCATCAAAACTATAATAATTTCAAAGCTATAATAATTTCTCAAACTGCCATAATTTGAATTTTTTCTGTTCGATAACAATTAGTTAGATTGAATATCACCATCAATAGAAATGCCTTCAAATAAATGATTGGATCCCATTGAATGAATGAATGATGAATGATCATTTATTTACAAGAAACGGTACGGTTGGGTTCAACCAAATGTTCACAAACCTAAACCAGAATTCAAATATAACAAGATGAAGTTTAGCCTACTTCACTGGCCATTGTCTGAGCAATTATTCTTGGTCAAGGATTAATACTTCATGGGACCACAATCTCAGCGGAATGTAATGTTTTTTATAAACATCGTTGCTAAATGGCTAATGTTAAATCTTGGATAGTTTCTACTACCTAGATTTATTTATAGTGTAATAGATTACTGTTTTAAGTTATATTTATAGTTTAAGCAAGGTTTAAGGTATATGTACAGTCAAAAAAGAGATACAGTAGCAGTTTTCCACATTAAGTTCTATGTACAGATCGTATCTTCTTTGTCGGCTGTACATTTAAATTTGATTGTAATGTTGTTAAAGTAAAATGGAATATAATTAAAATAATATCTAACAACAAATTGTTTATTGCACTCTAAATTTCAATTTGGATCCTTGGAAATTAGGCTGCTATTACTATAGATTAGATTAGAGCATTATTATAAACAAAGTAATGACGATCAAAAGCAGGTCTTTTGATGAAAATTATACCAATATCTCTTTTTGGGGTTGACTTCATTCCCGAAGACGATCATTCTCCAGAAGTCGAAATGGAGAATATTTTGCTTATGATAAGATCTATGTAAGAGGTTTTGCTTGCTTTTTGTGTATGAAGTTATTTATTAGTCGGACTAAAATCGTATTGTAGATAAACGGAAGACTTATTTGGCATCCAAAATATTGGCTCCCGTTCAGAGTTGGCATCTAAGATTCTGTTTTGTTTGTTTGTTTGTCTTCTTGTGAAATGTTTTTAGACAGAATGAGCTGGAATTTATGATCAATTCAAATTTAATAGTAGCACTCTGATTATGGCTACTATCGCGGTAACACTTAAAACTTATGGTTCAGGGAAAGTATGGTTAAATTTCTTTAGCAGTGAATTGTTATGGGAATCATGGTGTCGGAAAATATTATATCATGGTAAAGGAAAGTAAAAGTGGATCTGGATGCGCAAAGTGCAAACTTCGGATACAAAGTGAGCTGCCGGTTGTTTGATGATGAATTTTGGCCTAGAGTGCAAACATCTGAATTTGAATAAGCAATTGTTTTTATCACTGCACATTGCAAGACTGCATTACACAGTATTCAAAATCTGCTTTCCCGTTGACCTCATAAACCTCTTCTTCATCCTAGCTTCATTCCCAGTTGCATCCGAAGCTATTTTTTATCGTGCGCATAATCCCCAAGGATACCACCCTCACGGAGCCGGTAGAGGCGGTTATGTCTGACTCGAACCGACTAAAACGCACGCCGTCTTGGGTCCTTGGTTGCCGGAGGTGAGATTGTCGAAAGCATATCTCTCGCACCCCGGCAGACCCAGGACCATCACTTTCGAGAAGGTTCCGAAGCTTTCAGCTTGGAGTCTGGGGTCCGCTTTACCAGTCTAACTGCGGATTTCGCTGATATTCGATATTTTCCATGAAGCGATAGGGTTCTCCACAACGCAAAGGCGATATCGAAGCATTGCAGTTAGACCAGTTGATGAACTTTTAGGGCTCCAACTGACCATCGACAACTATAGATGTTGTGGACCGACGGCTTAACTTGCTCTTATTTTATTTATTTATTTATTTATAAACCTAATCAGATGCCATGCATTTACGGTGCAGAGTATACCTGCTAGAACCAAGCGTTTCAGTGATTCATTCCTATGCCGCACCACTAAGACCTGGAATTCCCTGCCAGCTCACGTGTTTCCTTCTTCCTACAGTCCCGGGTCCTTTAAGCGGGGCGTGAAAAGGCATCTAATGAGGCCGTCAAGCTGAGTGCCACCACTGTTAACATGGTAAATGTTTACGATGGTGACCCTCTTTCTGAGACTTTGCCTTTAGTTTAACATCAGGCGAGGTGAAGTCAAATTGACGTGTCCTGTATTAAAAAAAAACAGAATCAATGGCTAAATTTTACTTTCTCTTGTTCTCAGGAGCCGGTGGTCTCCGTACCACAGAACTTCGGATCATGCCACGGGTCGTTCAGCGAGGTAGGAACGTGACAATGGCCTGCCTATACGAACTACAAGACTATGGCGTATACTCAGTAAAGTGGTACAAGGGTACTCAAGAGTTCTACAGGTACTCGCCGTTGGAGAATCCTACGACAAGAGTTTTACCTGTAAACGGTATTAAAATTGATGTAAGTACTTTAGATTGCTATATATGTATACGATTCTTCATACATGGTAAACAGTATGGTGAACGGTTACCATGATTTATGAACCTTGAAATACTAACCCCGTAGAATGTAATAGAGCGTTCCAACCCTACATCGAAGTAACGGGTTCGATTCGTACTCAGTGCAAATGTTTATAAGCTTTGGACATGGACGAATAAAAAAGTTAACAAGAGACAAATAGAGTTGACAGGAATATCAATGTATTGCAAAATATATATGATAATAATATCGTTTGGCACCTTGCCATTTTGATTAATTGTTGTAAAAATTGTTTTACTTTTCAAACGTAACTAGAAACGATATTCTTCATCTCTGAAACTAATTGCTGGATTGTGAATTTCTTCAGTATCGCTACCGTAACGTGCTTATAAGCAATCGTTATTCAGGCCTCGATCCATAGAGAGAAGGACAAAGCTATATTTATAAGGAATACATATGCCGTTGGGTTTCCGATCAAGTAGAATAGGACGACCCCACCCTTTCCTGTGGCTGTCGTAAAATACGACTAAGGGGTAGGGCTGTTCTTCATCTGACAGTATACATACAGCCCAAGACAAAGGGCCCGCTAGACGGAAATAGGCTCGCCCCCTATTACGACATGGCACCAAAAATCATAATTGGCAAAATGTGGGTGCTATTACACCGCTGCCTACTCCTTCGAAGATTTACTGACGTGAGTATATGGATGGATGGATAAAAGGCGTCATGTATCGGGCCCGGGAAGCCGCGAAGAGCGAAGGCGAACCGGACGTCGGAGGTCGCAGAACGACCTACGTCCTCCATGAGCGCTGGCCTGGGGGTGACCGGTGGAGCAGAAGCAGGCTGCGGCGGCGGCGCAAAGTGCGCTTCCCCGTACCCGGGGCTAGTTGGGGATACCGAGGTCCCCACAACCCAAAGGGGCCCATCTCGAAAGAGATGGTCCTGGGTCTGCCGGGGTGCGAGAGATATACTTTCGGCAATCTCACCTCCGGCAACCAAGGACCCAAGACGGCGTGCGTTTTAGTCGGTTCGAGTCCGACATAACCGCCTCCACCGGCTTCGTGGGGGTGGTATCCGTGGGGATTTTGCACACGATAATAAAAAGGCGTCATGTATGGCTTTATCTCTCTAGCTTTGGATCAAAGCTCCACTTGGCGTCGGTCAAAAGGATCAATTCTGAATCTGTTTCTTTTTTTACAGAGGTTAAGATCTAATGAAACACACGTGGTTCTGCTGCGGGTGGGGCCAAACCTCAGCGGCAACTACACCTGTGAAGTAATAATGAACGCACCAGCCTCCTACCCACACCACATGGCCTCAGCGAGGCTTGATGTTGTTGGTACGTATTCGCTAACATTACTGACTTAACAAAGTTTTAACCACACCCACTATTCTTCAAAACATTTTATATTACTATTTATCTTAGCGTTACTATCCACGGTTTTCGACTCTTGAAAGCCAAGACCGTGGGTAAACGTTAGTAGTCACTTATAACTACAGCAATTGTTTACTTTTACCTACAGGATATTGTCTAATAGTGCAGGACAGGATTCCCTTTTGATACCATATTCCATTATCAAATAATATGTCTTCACATGCAACCGAACATAGCTTTTTCAACATGCGGACGGGCAGGCGCAAACGGGACGTATGGATATTATATTTGTCCACTGATTCACAGGGTGAATGGATGCTAAAACCTTATAAAAAGAAAGTCTTACAGGACATAGGAGGTTTTAGTCCTAATATTTGTACACCATACTGCCCAAAGATAGACTCGAACACTTTTCTCCATCCAAAGGTTGCCTGTAAGAGATTGCCACTAGGTGATAGGCCGCCTATTGTTAATACCCACGATGTACGACCAAATAACGCATGTTTATATCCTTGGTGTGCACAATAATTCATTTATAATTCATTTATTTATCAAAAAAGGGCTATACATTGTATTATTACTAGTTTTACAAATGAGGTCAAATATAACTACTTTACTGCTAATAATGTCTACATTAAGAGTTCATGTGCAATAAAAACACTGTGTTATTATACGTTAAAGAAATGGAATTTAAAATATATATCACTTATATTTACAATTTGCGACCTACCTGATCTAGGTTTTTGAAAAACCTGTGTTTCAGGTTATGTCCGTTCAAACAATAAAGATATACTATACTATACCTTCGGTTTTCTTCATCAGTTCATGCTTATTTTTGAGTATATTCATGAGGTCATAGCTTTTACCTGCTGTTATAAATTTTAATTACCCTAAATGCAAGATTAAGTAATTTCTGTTCGCATTCACGTTAAACGTCACAATAGCTTCATTAGAACCTACAATTATAAATTTGGAACAAAAGGATAGTTTCTAATAATAGCAATTACGAAGTAAATGCGGGCGACGCGAAATTGGAGGAGGAAATAGGGAACATTTGTAGGGAGAAAACGCCGCGCAAATTCCATCTTAATGATAATCACCAGCTTGGGGCCGAGTTTCCGATCAATCTTGCCTGTGTTGCAATAATTTGCTTTTTAGATTTTGTTGTTCAATTTGGGAATAAAATTATATATTTTTCCGGTACTTAGATAAATACGGTTGATATAACATTTCTACATCAAAAATTTTGGAGCCAAGTTACGTATTGTAGGTATAATGTTATCTATAGATGTTTCAACGTTTATAATTATGTACCTTTTATGTAAGTATTACGTTTCCGAACCTTTTTTGGGAAAAAAAAACAAATTGTGTTATTCCAGACTGTAATCTTTTATATTTATAGTTTTAGTAGGAAGTAGGAAAATATAAAACAAAGGCACTTTTACGATTCAATCTGTTTATATGTTTTGAATGAATTTTGAATTTGGAACGGCAATTTGCACTTTTTGTAATGAAATCTATAAGGAAGCTATAAAAAGTGACACATTTTTAATCTGCTTCTTTGATTTGAATGAATTTTGAATTTGGAACGGTAATTTGCCTGTTTGTAATGTCATCTACATGACAGCTATTAAAAGTGACACATTGTTTCTGGTCAAGTAGTAGTCTTAATTCGACACTATTTCTTACACCTAGTCTAGCAGTAGATATATAGACACCTTCAAAACTCATTGCACTAAAAATACAGACTACTAAGAAAGTACCAGTATTATCGATGACGGAGAGTATGACAAATTCGCTAGTGATTGATGTATCGAAATGAAAGACGTTTGAAGTATCAATCATAAGTTGTCAGTGTAAACGTGTTCAAAGTCATTGCCTCTTGTCGATTTGACAAATGGCATTATGACTTCTTATTGTATGATATAAATAATGATGTTAAAATTTGACAAGTAATGGCGATAATTTTACATCTTTCAGTTTAATATTATATATTGAGTAGGTATGTAAAAATCCTATATAATTTATATAGGATTTTTTAAAGAATATTAGAACTGAAGTTACTAATATTCCCTCTAACCCCTCCAACTAAGCTAAATTGCTTGTGTTAGGAGTGGGTTCACGTCGGTACTGTAATGTGTAAGGTACCGACGTTTCTTTTATATTAAAGCCTCTTTATATATAGAAGATATTACGCTACATGTATTTGTCAATCTTCTTGCCTATTTCTATATAACTGATGTTATTTACTTGTCTATTTACGCTAGTATGTACACTAGTAAAGCAATGTCCGTCAGAAGTTGGTTATATAAATACTATTAGCTGAGACATAAATCTGAACAAGTATTATCTTACATTCATTCGTACATATGGGAATGTTTCTGGCAAAAGCTACGTTTTGTCAATACCGTTACACAGTTCGAAATACATCGGGAAAAAGAAGTCAAGTGGGACTTGAACCCACGACCTTTCCCTTACAGAAGAATGCTCTTCCAACTAAACTATTGAGCCACAACTGAATCACTTTAAATTTCCCTTCTACATGAAATAAGTTGAACGGTTTTCGTAATGTAGAACATAGTAACTGACATGTGGAAATTTTCCCCTCGAAAAAAGAGGATTAGTTGAAATTCCCCCCTTTCTCAAATTCTCCCCGATGATTTTTGTTTCAAAATTAGAGTTTATCACGCTATTATGAAACAAAAAAATCGGGAGAAATCGCGACTAACCCTAAAAAGGTATAACGCGATTTTCTCTCTTTGAAGAAGTATAGATATCTCTATATAGATATGAGTATTTGTGTATGTATGACAAAAAATCGTGTACCCATTGTACTTAAAGGGATGTTTTCAGTCGGTACTCGAGTCTACCGCAGAGTCGAGTAATGCGAGGATAATGATGTCACCATTTTAAACATTTTTTTTTTGAGCACCGCTTCAAATAAACGCTCGAGTACGCAAAGGGATACGTACCATACTCTTCAGATGAGTCGGGATGGTACAAAATAAATAAACATAATATTATACAGTGCTATATTGACCCAAACTGCCTGAACTAAGTTTGTTATATAGGTTTCAGAATGTATAATACTTACTCTATTTTAATAATATTCTACGACATACAGCATCTCGAATATAGCATCTAGAATCAAAAGTAAATTAGTTATACCTTGTAAATATATCTATCGTAGGATAAGGATAAATATATTTCTGTACATTTTCATTCGCTATACTAGTAGGATTAGTCCCACCCTCTCCTTTCCTTCACAGGACGACACGTGCAGGGTTAAGATGCCATCCGTATACGGTACAGAGTATACCTGCTAGAACCAAGCGTTTTAGTGACTCATTCCTCCGCACCACTTAGACCTGGAACTCCCTGCCAGCTCACGTGTTTCCTTCTTCCTACAGTCCCGGGTCCTTTAAGCGGGGCGTGAAAAGGCATCTAATGAGGCCGTCAAGCTAAGTGCCACCACTGTTAACATGGTACATGTTTACGATGGTGACCCTCTTTCCGAGACTTTGCCTTTAGTTTAACATCAGGCGAGGTGAAGTCAAATTGGCGTGCCCTGTATTAAAAAAAAAGGATCTACTACTAATAACAATAGTTTATGAAGGTTGGCTAAACGGATCTGAATGAAAATTTATAAAGGCATAGATTATAATCTCGAATAATACATAGGTTACGTTTCATACTGGGAATAAGTTCCCGTGAGCTGCGGGAACTGCGTCATATTCTCGAAGCGAAGTCAATATTTTTTTTTTAAACCGATGTTACTAATTTTAAGCGTCATTTACACGGGGCGAGTTTATCGCATCGAATATACGATTCTCGAACAGAGAGAAAAAAGTTGCATCGTCTAAACACATGCAGATGCAATAGTCGCTCGCTCGTCCTCGTCTGACGAGAATCGCCTCGCAATTGAATATTGATAGTGTCCGTCTAAACATACTTTTAAAGCATTGAGATAAGACATAAGGTGAAATGTCACTTGCGAAACTCAGATGATATAATCGTATAAGAGAATTGAGCGTGTAAACATTTTGACAGGGCGATTATTGCTAATGATTATCGCATACGACCTTATCAATTCGAACGCGCGAGGAACTCGCACCGTCTAAATGATGCTTTAGCAAAGTCAACAAATATTTGATTTGAAAGGAATATTTTTTAAGTCTTTTATGATATTTTATTTATAAATTATTATCTTCAGATAAAGAAATCATAGAGGTATGCTTCCAAAGAAACACGTGGGTTCAATATACTCTTCAAAGAAATATTTAATTGAAAGAGATTTTTTGTCGAAACCTTCCTAGCTCAATAGCTACTTAGTCTTTGATGTCTCGAATATAACATAATTCTGCAAGCGAATAACGAGCGTCTTCTAACAAGAAATCATTATATTTATGTCTTTTAAGTGGATTGTAATAGCGCCATTTTGGGAATATTATTGGGGAAAATTATCCATTTATAAGAATCACGAATTACAAAGAATGCTTGAGTACTTATTAGCTATACCGGGTGTAAAGGGAGGGTGTGTAATTTTTGATGACAAATGCTCTAATTTCACTTGAAATAACGTTCATATGTTATAATTTTCATATGCTATAATATCAAATAACCTAATTACATAATATGATCTAATGTTTTATATGACTTATTCTTCCTTTGATATAATAACATTTAGTATAAAGTTCATATTATACCTACTATATGAATGAATTTTTTATAGCATTTATTATGCTAACTTTTAAGTTCGACTAACATTTAAAAAAATGAAATGCTCAAGTGAGACTCGAACTCACGACCTTTCCCTTACAGGGGGACTGCTCTTCCAACTGAGCTATTGAGCTACAATAGCTCAATAGCTCAATAGCTCAGTTGGAAGAGTAGTCCCCCTGTAAGGGAAAGGTCGTGAGTTCGAGTCTCACTTGAGCATTTCATTTTTTCCAATGTTTGTCGATTATATTATATAATTTTCAAAATGCATAATATTCTTTTAATATAACTTTCATTTAACCTAATGATGTATTGACCCAATTGGTCGACGCAGCCCCGCGAAGCGGGGCTCCTACTTCTGGTTGGTTTATAAATAAATCCATCCAGATCCTCCTGATAACAATATCCGATATCAGATATTCTAAATTATATTAAAAGTTACTTAGAGATGATGAATATTATAGTAAATGAATAATACACTAAATGAATATCATGTCAAATGTGCATTATAAGAAATGTTCAGTACATAATATCAAATTAAATTAGGTAAAATGAAATTATAACTACAATTCAATATGACGACTGATCGTTATATTAAACAAAATTATATTAAGTGAAATTATGTCAAGTGAACGTAAGATTTTTTGTTATTATGTCAACCGTTACACACCCGTAAGGGGAACGCTCTCGAAGGTGAAAACCCTAGGGGTAACCCTAGAATCCAGCCCTAACGATAATAGTTATATAATTACTATAAGTTTTCAGCGACAACCCCACCCAATACTGAGACCTAAACAAAAGATAAAGTTAGTTCCAACTTTGAAACTATTTAGGGAATTCCCGTTCGAATATCGAGTTTCCGGACTGAAGGAAAGTAAATAGGTCTTGCCTACAGTTTTTTTATTAATAATGTTCTTAAGTAGGTACACATGTTTACTTAGTCCAGCCCTAACTAAACATTAAGAATAACTAGCTATGGAAAGAGAAACGCAAATCACAATTATTAAATCGACAAATAGATTATGTATGAAATAGATACCTATCTTCTTGACCGACTGTACTTAGATATTAAAATTCTTCATTATTGTTGTGGCTAGTAAAGTAGTCAATTGTTGTACAGAGCTATGAAATCTTAGCCACAGGCGAGAAATTTAATAATACGAGTGAAGTAATTATCATCGTCACTGAGGCTTATCTAATGCTTTTATGGAAAAAAGCTAAAAGAAATATTATCACTACATAATATAAAGCAAAATCACTTTCTGCTTCTGTCCGTCCCTATGTATGCAATATTCAAAACCACGCTTGAGATTTTGATGCTTTTTCTTTTAATAACATAACATAAACTCACGCCTGTATTCCCCGAAGGGGTAGGCAGAGGTGCTAGCACCCACATTTCGCTAGTTTATGTTTAGGTCCCAATGTAATAGGTGGCGAGCCTATTGCCATTAACCGGGCACTTATAAACCCGCGATAAATACGCACATAACTTCGAAAAGCATCGGAAAGTCATTGGTGTGTGCCATGGTAAACCTGGGATCGAACCCGAGACCTCGTCTCAGCAGTCCATTACCCATACCACTAGGCTACCGCGGTTTATTTTAATAGATGAAGTAATTACATGAACACATGCTTAATACAGCAGAGAGTACGTGGGGAACGGGATGATTATGCATCTTCGAGTAGGTATTTAAGCCTCGATATACCATAACATTAGATAGTTCTTAGTAGCTATCCATACCTATATATATAAGTACGTGGTTATCTGTCCATCCGCCTGTATGATACACTTTCACGCCTAACCACTAAGAGGTAGAGGTAGAATAGACTTTGAGAAAGGACATAGGCTATTTTTACTCGCGACAACCGACATTCACGGCAACGGTTAGTAAATAATATAAAAAGTTTTGAAACTCAACCCATCTCAATTATAATTGCAAACGTACATAAGATTCTTACATAAGACACAGAGTGCGTCCAAATAATTCTAAAGCTGTCCTTCCATGGCATTCAATTTCCGAAAATTTCGCCATTTCGCCCCTCGGGCCGAGGTCACAGGTGCCCTCTCTCCGTTTTACTACGACGAGCCCCTTTGTGCCTCACATCACATTTTTATGATTCCACGTTTGTTGCCCATTGTCTGTTACGGTCAAAGAGTTTTAATAATACGAGTTTCGCAGTATTTTATTTTTGCAAGAACACGTAAATGTGAAGCGGAATTTGTGATATTTGATATAAGTGTCGGAATTGGATTCCCTGTGATAGTGTTTATGCTTTTGTTTCTAAAGCAATAGACGTTCAAATAATATTTTACAAAGGCAGGGTATTTTATTATGTATAAGAAAATCCTTTTGTATCTTACCTTCGTTTGAGGAGTGCTTAGGGCTGGTTTCCACTGAAGCGGAGAGGATATAAAAAGAGATGTTTAAAAAGTAACCAAAGAAAAGAACTTGTGCACAGCACCAGTGTGACAAAAACCTAGAATGGTCATCTTATTCTTCTGCCTACTCGTCCTCTGCTCTACTAGTTAATCTTTTCAAATACTTTTATCGACCATTGAAAGCGGTGATATGGAAAGAGATTTCTCATTCCTTTTTTTTAATTGAACGAATGAAAGATCCAAATGACCAATAGTTGGTGTTTTATACGAATATCTAGCGAAGATATAAGTAGTATATGAGGACCCTGCAAGCAGTCGCAGCTACAGCAAATAATTTGGCGCCCTTAGTCAAGTGGCATTTCGTTGGCTGGTGTATTGTAAAATAATGTCAAAATACTTGTCAATCTCATACACTTCTCATTCCATATTACAATACGCTGGCCAATAAAAGGGGCACTGGTGTGTTCCCACCTACTGTATTTTGCTTGCTATTTCTCACTCAAAAAATAACTCAACATCGCTCTTAGCCCCTAACGAATTCACACTTCCTCTCCACTTTGACCCGCCACGCTATTTATCTCTGCAGTCTGTACATCTCTTCTCTGCTTTGGTGGAACCCAACCTTTACAATGTTCACAGTAAGCCAGGGACTAGCTTGGTTCTAGTTTATGTATAAATCATAAGCTATCAAATGTACCTAAGCTTCGTTTTTTTTTATTTAGATTTACATTGATAAAAATAGTAGGTAGTATGAATTTTTATAGCTTTTATTATGCTAACTTTAAAGTTCGAAAAACATCGGAAAAAATGAAATGCTCAAGTGAGGCTTGAACTCACGACCTTTCCCTTGATGTTATATGATGGTGAAATGATAAAAATAGATAGAGTAAAACACTTATTTGAAGAATAGCTTCTCTTATAAGGGTTTTGAAAGCTAGTAGCCTGGTTAAAGTCTACAATAAGGTTTCAAAGTCAAATACGGGATCGGGCATAATATTTTCATATTTCTCTGTTCGGAAATTTTCAGTTCCAGCACGAATAGTCGGTATAGGTGTCCGGTATTCGGCAATAAAGGCAATAAGCTCTTCACATGTTACGCGTTATACCGCGTAATTGTACCTTCACGACGTAAAATTTTTACATGACTTTTGAAACTTTTAATAGACTTACTTTAAAAACTTCAATGACTATTAGTATAATCGTGATAATAATACATTTTTAAATGAATAAATATTCCACAACATTCTACACACCGCTATCTAGACCCATGGTTAACTTAACTAACCTGTGTTATGAATTTTATGATATCTAGAATGCGGATAAACATACTTTAGATATATTTTTTTTAAATACATAATATTATAACATAGAAACACTAATGCAAATAAATATATTCATGCATAAAAATATTTATAAATATTGTAAATGTTATTTATAATATACTCCTTCTAGACAGTATGGTATTTACATATTTAGGTCTGTTTGAAAGTAAGTACTACAATCACAGAAACGCCACAAGGAAATCGGTTGTCCTGGTTCAGACATGTAATGCGTAGACATGAAACTAATATCGTGTGTAGCGTGGATAACTACAAGAGGAGAGAAAGACCTTAGAGGAGATGGTTGGATATGTGAAATATGATATATGGCTAGGAAGTGAGTGAATGTTGAGATGACTCATTATCATATTTTATCCTTGAGATGGCTGCAACTAGAATTCAATGTAAAAAGCACTAACTCCAAATAAATATGATCCATTCTAATTCTAATATTATAAATGCGAAAGTAACTCTGTCTGTCTGTCTGTATGTTACGCTTTCACGCCTAAACCACTGAACCGATTTTGATGAAATTTGGTATAGGGATAGGTTTGACCTAGAGAAAGGACATAGGCTCTGTTTGGTCGTGACAACCGACATCCACGCGGGCGGAGCCACGGGCAAAATCTAGTATAATATATGGGCGATGATGAAGATAATGTTAAATGATCTATACTTTAATACATAAAAAAAATAAGGACAGTATAAATATGAAAAGGAACCAGTTAAAACAATCGTTAAGTCGGTATCTGCGCTTTCGGTTTCTCTGTAAATAACTTTGGAAGGAAAATAGCTGAATAATTTTGTTTTTCTTTCATACACAAATATTGTACGTGGTACAAAGTTAAAATAAGCATTGTCTGTCCAATTTTTGGTTTACTTACGTTATAGCTTAGGAAACTTCGTGTAAAGTCAATATAACTTTTGTAAGAAGCCTGTAGTCTGTTTAAAATGTTTATCGTGAAAACATTTCTAAATGTTCAGTAAATTGTTATTTTCAAATAATTTGTACTTGCCTATCATGGTATTGAAAGCGAAGATGGGCGTGAGGTTGTTAGAAGAGTTAAATATATGATTTAGGGGTGAACTTAAGTAAAATGAAATAAAGTAAGGATAGCGTGAACGAGGATATCTTACAAACCAACTGCATTTACAAAGAATTGCATTACAATATTACATAAATTATGTCAGCACGGCATATTACAGAACTTAAACCGTTCGTAACTAAAACATAAAGTATTATTAGTTGCGAGTAGCGTTAAAATGTTTTGCGTAAAAATATATATTGTCAAACAAAAGTTACAAATTAAGCTATGAATTTTGAAAACCTAATGAGATAACTTCCACGTTGCGTCGCTGTGTATCAAATAAATTATACCTACCTCCCAAATCAATTTATTATTCTCAGATCTCCTTGATTTTTCCAGGCAATGCGTTTATATTAAAAGTCAAATTGATAACTCAATGGTAATAAAGTCGCCATTACAATTGAAACATCCAGGGAGGAAATTCATTACACTACCATTAACTCAACTGGAAGGGTTAGAGGGAATGTAATTGTGGTTACTAGTAATACGGCTTTCGCGTTCAAAAACCTTCTTCAAAAACGGGGTTATCGGCTTCATTCGATTATATAACCACGAATGCAAAAGGACATGCACTAATCAGCATGTGCGAGCGAGAACATAGTAAAACTTCCATGTTGAGATAACTCATTATCCTACTTATTTTAATTCCAGACCATTGTCCCCAGGTGTCGGAGGTCTCCGGGCGACAGACTTACGTATATCTCCTCCAGTGGTCCAGCGAGGAAACGATACCACCCTAGCCTGTCTGTACGAGCTGACAGACGCACCGCTGTACTCTGTGAAGTGGTACAGAGGGCGCCACGAGTTCTACCGCTACTCTCCCACAGAGACCCCTAATACGAAAATATTCCCATTTGCTGGGATAAATGTTGATGTAAGTATCTTTTACTATACAGACTATAGTTGCTGTCGGCGGCGCGCGTAGGCACCTCCCCATTCCGGTAGGCGAGTCGGGTACCGTAGTCCCCCTTCCCGAGAAGGGCCAGACCATAAACGATGGCCCTGGGTCAGCCGGGGTGCGAGAGATATATCGACGAAAAAGCTTTCGAAATCCTTACTTCCGGCCTAGCACTACGACCCTCAGTCGGCGTGTGGTTTTAGTCATTTGGAGTCCGACATAACCTCCTCTCCCGGTTCCCATGGGGATTTCGGCACGAAAAAAAAGGTGCTGAATACTAAGGCCCTTATTTCCAGAACTTGATTCTCAAAAGATTTATAACTGGCACTGAGGGCAGTTTATATTCTAGATGACAGTTCTAATGTCATGGTAAATCGATTAACAAATAATAGTTGTTCTGGAACTCGGATCTAAGACCGTCCGCTGCGTTATGCACATAAGATTTGTAAGACAGCCCGCAGAGCGGGTGCATGAGACAGCGGATGCTGTAACAAATGTAGAAATAATCTTTACTTTCATACACAATAGTAAAATAAATAGATGGGTATATATGGGGGGCTTGAATATCTTCGAGGCCCAAGCCAAACGCACTTGCAATGGAGTATACTTTTATCTCGAGTTGGGAGTCAGACAGCAATAATTGTTACCGTAAAAGATAAACACGATTTCCATAAGAGGTACCTCCATAAGCGGTAGCAGCAGAGTGGAAACAGGATTCCAAAGCTTAATTTTTGGATGAAACTGGGTATATTGCTTAGGGGACGAGTGAGTGAGCCTCAAATAAGACGAGTGGGCGCAGGGTATGAATTTGAGGTGATGAGTGGATTCGTCACCCTCAAATGATGTTGAAATGGTATTTAAAAACATTGGAATGGCAAATATTGTTGTAATCCTCAGGGATACTAGAAGATAAAGATATCGGATGTTAACGCAAATGTTACACATTGAAAGAAAACTATACATAACGGATTTCACAGAAAATTACTTGTTAAGATCATAAAAAATGTAAGTACCGAAAAATGTTACATGCAAGTAACTTTGACAAATGTATATCATAAATTATCATTCAAACAAATTGTATAAAATTCAGTACTAAACCCTGCAATGGCGATTCTAAAAGGGGCTTTTAAGCAGATATGTCGTGTCATGAATGTCAGTGCAATGAATTTCTTTGTGTATCCGATTCTCGGGAACTTGTAAACGAAGTAGACGATTTGTCTTCTCGGAACTGTCACAAACGACTGCTCGTGTCATGTAAATGCACGTTCCTTAAGCATGACGTGTACCGAAATGACTTTGCTATACTATATGATGCTATATACATTATGGATGAATAGCATTATAAATGGCTACTGCTTGCCAAGTTTGGGTCTGAAAATGGGTATAAAATTATGGATGAAAAATATCGACATGTATTAATATAGGGCATTACAGTATATTACAGTATAAATGTACATATTCCTATATTTCGTCATGGGTATACTTAATGAACTATTTTCTTCTAACAAATATGTATTTAAGCATATAAGAATTGGAAGTATTTTATATGCTAACTGTACAAATCAATTACATCAGGAAATAGTGAATCGTTCAGGCGGGATCCAAACCTGCGCCATATAGTTAGCATGTTCAAAATTTCAAAACAAATCACTCAAATGTTTGGGCGGCGTAATTAAAAATTAAGGTCTAAAACATTGTAATATAATTCATTGCTCCCGATAGTTCGTAAGTATGTCAGTGGCTGGCCTCACATATCTATAAAAGGAGAATTTGAATTACTTCAGGCGAAGCTCGATAGCTCAATGATCAGAGTATTCTCCATATAAGTGAAAAGTCGCGGCTGAGCGATTCACGCTCACGAAAAACTGGATATCATTGTTACAGAAGTATTTGAAAGGGTATAAGTAACAGCTTGAGAGATAAGGGTCGTGTAAATACTTAAACAGTGAGCTTAAGACACGAAAAGAAACAATGGGTAGCAGTAACAAATATTTATCAGGTAACCTAAGGAATGGTAGATGTTGACATAGGACAAGACCTAAATATACATATTCAAATGGACATACACAAGCACACTACTATTCGCACATATCAAACTGTGAAACATAGTCGTAGGCATAATACTATTTTTATCGAAGACTCTTAAAATATTAAAAATAAAGAAGTTGTCTACTACTCCGACTTCGTCAATTGATTGTGGAGGTCAGATTACAGGCACCTTACGAAAAATAACTAAGTTTGGCCGAATCACAGTTAGGACAAGCAAGAAATTCATCCATATTACATTAGAAACAGTGTACACAGTATAAAATGAATGGAATGGGCCTGTGGAATGGACTCCCTGCTAAGGTTTTACCAAATGTCTACAATATGGGTTCTTCAAGAAGAATTAGAAGGTTCTTACAGAATCGGCAACACGATTATGATAAGTACCTCTGGTGTTGGACATGTTCATAGGCCACGGTAAGCACTTTGCATCAGGTGAACTGTGAGCTTGTCTGCTACCTAAGTGGTATGAAAAAAGGACTAAAAAACTTGCCTTAACTGAAATGGGTCAGAGAATGGATAGGTAACAAAATTGTCTGATAACATTTTGAGATGACACGGTGTTATAAGTTTCAAACTTTACCTCTAAATCACCGCAATAGATATAGGTACTCGTAACGTTATTTATAATTGAAAGGTTTTCAAAACAAACCATAACTTATTTTTGAATCTTACAGCTTCAAAACTTGTTTCCATCGCATCAAACTCGCATTATCCCCGCGCTGGTGTACGGACTTAAAACTTCATTTCACAAAACAGATTTATTATATCTAATGTAAAAACTCTTGTTGGAGAAAATATGCGAATCTTGGAGCGCAGTGAAGAAAAATCTCGAATATCAGACGAAATGCCTCTAACAGCCATTATTCTTGTCGTTGGCCAAAGAAACTTCCTAGCAATTATTTTTACCTGTTGAGCTGTTGAAACAATGTATTTTATGGTGTGGAATTTGGTTAATATACTGGTTCAGTTTAGCGGAAGAGAAAATGTGTTGAGCCTCTGTTAAAATCTCTGAAATGTTTGCGGTTAAATAATTTTGTAATCTTTTGAAATGAAACATTTCTTTTTGGAGAATAAATATGAACTTTTTTTGATGATAAAGTATTTTGTTGGTCTCTCAAACAGACTTCTTAAAATTCTTTGGCTTATTAATTTATGAAGTGTTTGATTTGCTTTCGTTTGAGTCAGTTTGAAATAAAAAGGTAACAAAATAAAATACAGTAGATATACCACTGAATTTTTTATAATAGTGCCGTTGACTAGGCCAAAATTCAGTTAAATGAAATAGATTGGTTCACAAAAATGCATTTCTTCGACATTATTTTGTGTCCTTGTATTTATTACATATTAGTTCATAAATTTTTCAGTATTAAAGCACAATGTACATTTGTCAAACTGATATTAATGGTCCGCAAGCTAGCGACAGGTTTGCATGACCAATCGCCTCTCAGATGGTACTTCCTACAATGCTACAATGCTGCTGCAATTTCCTCCCGACTCAAAATTGGCTATATGACAGTTAAGCCTATGTATTTAAGGAAAAAAATTGTCAGCTGCATTTATATTTTCAGTTATTTCCTCCCGGCTCAAAATTGGTTAAAATATAGTTAAGCGAACACCTTGAAGGAGAAAAATTGTCAGTTACTTATATTGCGGTGGAACTTGCGTCAGTTACATCAGTTGCAGGAAGTCGTTGACCAAATTTAATCCTGGCTCGGGTACTATAAAAGATTTTTAAAATAAAATATTATCCATGATTATGATATTTTTTAAAAAACTGCCTGAAGGAATTTTAATAAATTTTGGCTCGACATTCATAAATACCAAAGCAAGCTAATTATTTCATTCCTAGATCAAAGAAAGAAACCTTTCAACTAAGGTGTAATTCAAGATAATATTGAACAATACATTTATAATAAAACAATATTACTCTTTTTTTTTAATGAATTTTTTATAGCATTGGATCAGTTGGAAGAGCAGTCCCCCTGTAAGGGAAAGGTCGTGAGTTCGAGTCTCACTTGAGCATTTAATTTTTTCCAATGTTTTTCGAACTTAAAAGTTAGCATAATAAATGCTATAAAAAATTCATTCAAATATTTGGGCGCAGTCATCAAAATGCAATGTTTAAAAATGGTTGAAAAATCATTCATTGTTTCCAACAGTTCGTAAGAATGTTGGTAGATGGCTGCACCGTCGCCCTTATAGACGGATATAAAGAGAAGGAAAATTTGGAATGATTCAAGTGTCGCTCAATAGCTCAGTTGGAAGAGCAGTCCCCCTGTAAGGGAAAGGTCGTGAGTTCGAGTCTCACTTGAGCATTTCATTTTTTCCAATGTTTTTCGAATATTACTCTTATTAGATAATATCTTATAAATATTATTTAAAAAGGTTTCTTGAATCATTTGCTACGTAATTTTTGTTTCTTGGAAACTTACGTAAAATGGAAAAATTAATGCCTAGGAAGGGTATTAAACTACACGGTAGCTCCATTCTAGAGAGACTAATACTGCTATAACCAAGCGTTTCAGCGACTTATTCCTATGCCGCACCACTAAGACCTGGAACTCCCTGCCAGCTCACGTGTTTCCTTCTTCCTACACTCCCGGGTCCTTTAAGCGGGGCGTGAAAAGGCATCTAATGAGGCCGTCAAGCTGAGTGCCACTACTGTTATCATGGTAAATGATTACGCTGGTGACCCTCTTTCCGAGACTCTGCCTTTAGCTTAACATCAGGCGAGGTGAAGTCAAATTGACGTGTCCTGAATAAAAAAAACTATTTTTGACATTTAGTTAGTGCCGTTTTAATGGTCTATACAGAATAAATAATTTTTCACTTCGACAAAACAAAAAATATGTACCTACCTTTAAATATCCCCAAAACCTCTTTTTGTACATCTTAGGTGGCAGAAAAGCACACGGCCTACCTGATAGAATGTGATTACCGTGGCATGTTTAACACACTCGTGCTACCAATCATGTAAGAATATTCCAATACCTTTCTTGAAGAACGCCATGTAGTAGTCGCTTGATTCTTTTCTATATCTAAAACAGCATTATGAACCCCCATACTCCACCATTAAAAAACAATTATACAATCATTTATTCGTCGAAATACAATGATATAAATCCTTACTTAATATTTATTTATTTATTTTATTTATAAAACTTCATGCACAAGTACATAGGCGGACTTAATGCCATAGGCATTCTCTACCAGTCAACCAAAGGTGGTGCAGAGAAAGACTCAGTAGGTGCATTATTAAAGTGAGGGAGTGACACTATAGGTACCTACATACGTGCCATGAGGCATGAATACCACCATACCTCGCGACTGGCATGCACCCATAATGTCTGATTGTATAATTTAGATACATATAAGTAAACAGGTGTACTTACATAAAATATACATACTAATTAACAATACATAATATTACATAATATACACAACGACACACATCATAAATAGCACAAATATACTTATTTATTATATACATAATACATATATATATATATATACATAATATATATACATAATATAACACAAAAACAGTAGGTACATATTAAACGTATTACATAGTTATAACATATTATAAATGCGAAAGTAACTCTGCCTGTCTGTTTGTCTGTCTGTCTTTCTGTCTGTCTGTCTGTATGTTACGCTTTCACGCCTCAACCACTGAACTTTGATGAAATTTGGTATAGGGGTAGATTAGACCATGAGAAAGGACATAGGCTATGTTTGGTCGCGATAACCGACATCCACGCGGGCGGAGCCGCGGGCAAAAGCTAGTAATAAATATTCCACAACATTCTACACAACGCTATCTAGACTCATAGTTAGATTAATTAGTTTTTGAAACATTCATATTTGTATATAGAAACACCCAGACCAATGCAAATAGCCTTATTCATGCATACAAATATTTGCATTGAGCGGGGATCAAACTCGGGCCTCATGCGTGGCAGCCGCGTTCACTACCACCACGCCACAGAGGCTGTCTCTCGTATATAACTCAAATCATGTCACCTTAATGCTAAATAATTAATCGAATTTCAGTATTAATCGAATCCCTCCCATTACAAAGGTTTTCACGTTGGATTGCGCTGGCCAGACTCTGCAACAGAATCGTTCTGAACTGGGAGTACAAAAACATCTAAATATAAATATTTCCAGAATATTATTTTAGAACACAATCGTCTAATATCCAAACTATACAATACCCATTCAGGATATTCAATTAAATAGTTTAATCTAAATGCTCGTGTGTTTGTAACAAAGGGACGGGAAGATAAGAATCACAATGTACGAGTATTATAGAATATTGTTCCGAGGCGTTGAAGCGGTCAGCTTTGTATTGTGATGTGGGTGGCGCAAGTCGGAAAAGGGAATCTCTAAATTCTTGTTTATATTGTCTAGGTGGAACACGCGCATAATCCATACCAATATTATAAATGCGAAAGTAACTCTGTCTGTCTGTATATTACGCTTTCACGCCTAAACCACTGAACCAATTTTGATGAAATTTGGTATAGGGGTAGATTAGATTATGAGAAAGGACATAGGCTATGTTTGGTCACGATAACCGACATCCACGCGGGCGGAGCCGCGGGCAAAAGCTAGTAAATAATAAGGGCGTATGGATTCTCATCAAAATGTTTGAGGGCTAAACCACACCTACAAGCCAGAAAACCAAGCCCTCGATTCTACTAAAGCTAAACCACGGTAGTGCCGCAGTCACTTACATTACATTTTAGACTTTATTTCTATACCCCTAAAGTTCAAAATGAAATGAAAATAATCTTGTTACACTATTTCAAGTACTTTGCAAAAAGTCATTTAATTTTGAACTTTAAATGCATCGCTTTAAAGTCTATTATTTAATGCCTTTTTTTGCAGTGGTAGTGGTACCTCTGTGGTTTGGCTTTAGCAGAATTGAGGTCCTGTAAGCTGGTCAACTTTTTCTTATATTTTGGTACGTCTGCCTGCTGATTGACTTGATGATGACAAAGCTGCAGCATAAGTTTTCCTCTATGAATAAGGAGGTCACGTAATACACCATCACAGAGAAAGAGATTGGTAAAGTGATAAGTGGAAAGAAGAGAAAGAAAAAAGGTATCCGGGATTCTAAAATAAACTTACTTCTCTTTTCTACTGTAATGATGAGAGATATTGATGATGAAATCGCCGAAATGATTCTTACACAATGGGTTTTGTTAATTGATGCATCAGAACCAAAACGAAAACCACTGATTTTATGATAGTATGGTTTCTCGGTAACTTTTTGTTTCGGCTGCAACTCGATAACAAGTAATAAAATTAAAAATTTTGAAACACTCACGACGTATAAAAAGTAATTCAAAAAATGTTTACTGCAGCGCCCCCTAGTGGATTGACACCGTAACACCTATCTAAGAACATGCACCAATCAAACCCAAACCAATAATTGAAAACTGCATCAAAATTGGATTAGTATTTTTAGAGAAAATTGGCAACATTGATTTGCATTAAAAATGCTTGCTGTAGCGCCCCCTGTTGAGCTGTCAGTGTAACACCTATCTAAGAACACGCTTCAATTAAAGCCAAACCCAGAACTGAAAACTACATCAAAATTGGATTTGTAGTTTCGGAGAAAATGTCAACATGGATTTGCACAAACAAACAAACACACAAACATCCTCTCACCCCAAACGCATATACCGTCTCCATTCCGTCCTGGGTAAAAATAAACATCGCTCTCGCTTGCATTTTACACTCCAAATCACAGATCTTTTATAAGTAGGTAGCCTCAGATAACTAAGAATTTAATTAATTAATCCAAAAGGGAAATATCGTCCACAGTAATAAATAAACACTGAAAATATATTTTGTTTTCGACAGTTACTTCCAACAGTCGTTAACTCGAACCATCATTTCAATAAGATATTTTATTTCAAACATTATTAATTTTAATTGAAGACAGACTGATTTTCAAAGCGACGAGATACTTTGAAGGTTCAATAAAAACTGATTTTGATTTTGTCAAAGACAATAGAAATCATGAAAACGTATTTGGTGATTAATTATTCCGGGCATGCTTTGAAATTTCGTAAATAGGACCAATTTGTTATATTAATGGTGCCATTTGAGGTAAAATCGATACTGAACGTTGACTTACCTTTATTTTTAATGTCTTTGAAGATGGTGAGCAG
This sequence comes from Eilema sororculum, assembly GCA_914829495.1. Taxonomy (NCBI): domain Eukaryota; kingdom Metazoa; phylum Arthropoda; class Insecta; order Lepidoptera; family Erebidae; genus Eilema; species Eilema sororculum. The sequence goes on along the minus strand of OU618545.1, from coordinate 2,849,901 downwards.
AAGGTAAATTACTCACCGTAAAATCTTCTCAGTCAACGGTTAATATAAGGTTATATTATTAAATAACAGTTTTGATTTTATGATTATGTGTTATGAATTATGACATTATAATTATATTCTTCGACAGCCTCTGTGGCATGGCAGTAGTGAACGCGAATGCCTCGTACGAGGCGCGGGTTCGATCCCCGCTCAGTGCAAATATTTATATGTATGAATATGGCTATTTGCATTAGTCTGGGTGTTTCTATGTATATATTTACAAAAAAAAGTATCTAAGTATGTTTATTCTAGATTCCATAACACAAGCTAGTTAAGCTTACCATGGGCCTAGGTAGTTGTGTATGAACCCTATGACCTTTATAGGTATACACAGTGTAGAACTTACGTAATGTTTATTGAAAATTTACAAATATAAAATGTATTTTGAATTAAAAGGAGTGCCGATCTTAACTTTATAAATGTATTTATTTAACAAACACAACGTAGACACTGCAAGGTTATTGTTAAGTAATAGACTCAATTCAAAGTCAATGTCTTTGATGTCCAACGGCCCAAACACGTGTTTTTCCTACAAAATAAACTCGACAATGCCGAAGTTAATTTCGTAACAGCTGCTTCTTATTCCTATAGAGTCAACCCTAAAAAAACAATCAGCCATTCTCTTCACTCACTATGAAGGAAATCCGCACAATTTTCACATACTTTATACCATGTTCCGAGCCACCATTTGAACATTTTTTTCCCTTAGAAAGGAGTCATTTCTCCTCGTCGTCTACGCGGAACGTGTTCATAAATCTAACCCTTTATCACTGCCTCTTATTTTGTAGTCTCGCTGCGATAATAACTATATGGGTCGTTTTGTTTCGTTTTTATTTTAAGTTTTTCTCTTATGGGCACTTGTATGCTGTAATACGTGATGCTTATATTGTAATCTACGATTTAAAACAGTCACCTAAAATTTTAAGAAGATTTTTTGTGGCAACCGAATTTAGCTTATACACGATACAGATTATTCCCGGGGGTACACTATTTATCTATAAAGTTTCAGCTAGAGCTCTGTAGCCGTTTTTGTGAGATTCAGTGAAATGATTAATAATAACTAAAAATGTTATAAGTTAGGATTAATGGTTCGCAAGACAAGACATAAAATAAGAGACATTTGGACAATAATATTTATAATATTTATAAGAACATGGACAAAATTAGCAAAGACTGCTAATTAGATCCTTGTATTAATAAGTTATCTTATATACATAACATAAACTCACGCCTGTATTCCCCGAAGGGGTAGGCAGAGGTGCTAGCACCCACAATTCGCCAGTTTATGTTATGGTCGTAATGTAATAGGTTGCGAGCCTATTGCCATTAACCGGGCCCTTATAAACCTGCGATAAATACACACATAACTTCGAAAAGCATCGAAAAGTCATTAGTGTGTGCCATGGTAAACCTAGGATCGAACCCGAGACCTCATCTCAGCAGTCCATTACCCATACATATAGGCTACCACTAGGCTCTTATATACTATTAGGTATATTACTAAAATGAGTAATTACTGTGCTCTCAAGGTCTCAAATGCCAAAATTTTAAGTAATAGACCAAAGGGAAGAAAACTTATACGCTAGTCTCCAAAACAGCCCTGTACTGAGATCTCGTATACAAAAATGATGATAGTATATAAAATATCGTATCATAAAATCTACCCAAAACCTAACGCAGCCTAAGAAGTAAATCGCTCGTTTGTATGACAGAATAGACGTTTAAATGAAAAATTGACCGACGTCAGGGGAATAGATGATACACATTGTATTCAGGTTTAGGGAACGCATTTCCAAATTCACCAAATCGAATACCGATCGTAATTTGACCAATTTATAAAGAGACCCATTGAATATTTAACGGTTAAATGCAATAACAATTTATAGTCAATTTGGGTGAATAAACGTTTTTTTTTCTCGGTTTCTGTCGGCGGAGTGCCATTTTGTAATATAAATTTTTGGAGTTTCAAATCAATCAATAGTTTATTGACGATCTGAAATAAAATGACAGAACTAGATGCAGAAGGCGGAGGGTCGATAGAGATGGCGCACACTGGGTGAGGTCTATGTCCTGGGTTGGACTGCAATAGGCCCATTGATAGTATTTAAGACCACAAAAGTATCATTTTCTGCCATTCCCTTTTTTATAAGTTTTTATTTTGTTTTTAACACGCTTTTATCAGCTTCACTTGTAACTATGTATGTAAGAAAATCTTGGAATCTTAATTTGACCCACTTCTCGGTCTTTGGATGAAATTTTATACACGCTCTGACTTCTGATGATAATCCATGACTAGCTAAGAAACGTCATTACGAATCCAATATGGCGGATGTCCAAAATGGCGGACAGGCTATTTGCAATGTATCCCCATGATATGGGTACCAAATGAAAAGGTTTGCTGTCAGTATTTTGTAATTTTTAGTGCGTGCCAAAAGCGTGTTTTTTTAGTTTTTTAAACTATTATTTAATAGATATCTACTCTCACTGCAGCATTCTACAAGACCTCAATAGTTTATTATATTATTGTTTCTATGTGTATTGGTATCAAAATTGCAGTTCCTATTTTTTATCTAATTTATAAAGTACTAGCTTCTGCCCGCGGCTCCGCCCGCGTGGATGTCGGTTATCGCGACAAAACATAGCCTTTGTCCTTCCTCAGGGCTAATCTACCCCTATACCAAATTCCATCAAAATCGGTTCGGTGGTTTAGGCATGAAAGCGTAACATACAGACAGACAGACAGACAGACAGAGTTACTTTCGCATTTATAATATTAGTATGGATTATGACAAACGCCTTAGAGTCTATGATACCATGGTTTATATATTTTTCAATATAAACTATACCTAAAAAACTTCCACGTAACAATAAAGAACGATGTTAAGCTAACCAAGAGCTAGGAAGCTTTACACTCAGACGTGGACCACCTCTGCGTACAGTCAACATCAGATTGATCCGATGCTAACTGTACTCTATTCAGTAAAGTACAGTCAATGTCAGAAATATCTTGACTACAAAGTTTCAAAATGTTCTTAAAACTAAGCTTTTAAGAGCAAATCCAACTGAATACGTCAATTTGACTTCACATCGCCTAATGGTAACCTAAAGGCAAAGTCTCGGAAAGAGGGTCACCATCGTAAACATGTACCATGTTAACAGTGGTGGCACTCAGCTTGACGGCCTCATTAGATGCCTTTTCATGCCCCGTTTAAAGGACCCGGTACTGTATTTTTATTGTATTATTGTCTGAACTAAACCTGTACCTTGCTAACGAAGATCAATCCGATGATGACTGTACAAAGCTATATATATACCTAAAATAATACAATCTGTGCAAAGAAAACAAACATAAATTATCGTTACCAATGAACCTCATTTGTCACAACCAGGTTTAATCTAATTCTGACCTGGATTAAACCCACATTGTAAGCAATTAATTTTCATTCTAACTATTTTTCTAGGTCTTGTAGAAGGTATTAGATTACTAGTTTCTGACCGCGGTGCTGACTAATGCTGGTATTTGTGGCTAGACAAAATACGTAAATGTGTGTTCACCACATTTGCACATAAAACCTTGGTTTTAGTTTGATACTTAGTTTACTGGGAAAATCAGTAAACTAAGAGATTCTTTATTTATATAGACAACTAGTTAGACAACTACAGTAGACTAGATATAGACAACTAGCTTTGCCCGCGGCTCCGCCCGCGTGGATGTCGGTTATCGCGACCAAACATAGCCTATGTCCATTCTCAAAATCTAATCTACCCTTATATACCAAATTTCATCAAAACCGGTTCAGTGGTTTAGGCGTGAAAGCGTAACATACAGACAGACAGAAAGACGGATATTAGTTACTTTCGCATTTATAATATTAAAGTATGGAGTATGGATTATGGATTATATTAACAAGCCTAAGCTTTTTGACTGTTTGCGTCAGAAGTTTACAATAAAGTACTTAAGCATGTTTATCCATATTCTAGAACCCTTAGTGCTGTGTAATATCATCATCCTCCTTGCTTTAATCCTGGTTGCATTTCTTCAAATGCAACCAGGATTAAAGCGGAGGCTTAAAAGAAAGCGGAACCCAAAATTCGAGGTAAAGGCCTCCCTTTACCTCGAATTTTGGGTTCCGCTTTCTTTTCCAATCTAACTTCGACGAGGCTGAACTTCGATTTCGATTCAAACTGAACATCGATTTTCTATGAAGGGACAGCTCTTTAATATTTATGTCCCAAAATATAGTTATTTACAAGCAAAAATATTTTTTTGTCTATTGCTAGTACGTGACACTCGCTTGATATTTTCACATTTTGGATTTTTTTAATTTGACAAGTGAGATTTTAGTTCTCGTATCTAAAACTTGTCATTCAAAGTTACACAGCGTATTTATGGTTCAGTCAAACAATAAAAAGAAGTTTTAATGAAATGAATTCGACGTGAAACCTTAAAAATGTACTAACTTAAATGACCCAACGGGAGAATCAGCGAGGATATCTGTTGGATAAGTTTTTAAAAATAGAACTAATCACAGACAAACTGCAGTCAAACGATTCGCAAAAAAAAAATGTTGTTTTATCATTCATTCCTGTAAAGTCAGCCTTCATTTTTGTAAAGTAAAAGATAAGGGCAATACTTTATTTTATAGTTTTCAAGCACTATTGTCTGATCTTCTCCCCACGATGTACAGGAACATATTTTTGGATGTAAAGTACTTGTTATTCCAGACCAAAATGTTAGGTGTCGAAAGCACGAAGCCTCGTAGAACCCCGGAAAGGGGGAGGGGAATCAGCATCCCACCGCTGCGCTAGCGAGATCCTGTAGAAATTTACCTAAAACCATGCATATTATACAGAAGCTATTAAAACGGTAATTTCCTTATCCTGCTTGAATGAAATTTTTATAGCATTTACTAGCTGTCCCGGCGAACTTCGTACCGCCAATTTTTTCCCGCCCCGCGATCCGCGTCAGATCCCGTTCCCGCTGCACGATTTAGGGGATGAAAAATAGATGTTGGCCGATTCTCATAGATACCGGATAAGCACAAAAAATTTCATCAAAATCGGTCAAGCCGTTTCGGAGGAGTATGGCAACGAAAACTGTGACACGAGAATTTTATATGTTAGACTAGCTGTCCCGGCGAACTTCGTACCGCCAATTTTTTCCTACCCTCGTGGCGTCAGATCCCGTTCCCGCTGCACCATTTAGGGGGATGAAAAATAGATAATAATTAAATGACGATTGATCATTTTTCTACCGGAAAGAAAAAATGATTAAATTACTAAAATGGCTATTAAAAAATAAGGGTTGATCGTAGAAGGGTGAAAATTGAGGACTGTATGTATTTTTGTATGTTGTATCATAAAAAAATAGAAATTAAAAATTTTGTGTAAAAAATAAGAAATAAAAATTTAGGGGTGGACTACCCCTAACATTTAGGGGGATGAAAAATAGATGTTGGCCGATTCTCAGACCTACTCAATATGCTCACAAAATTTCATCAAAATCGGTCAAGCCGTTTCGGAGGAGTATGGCAACAAAAACTGTGACACGAGAATTTTATATATTAGAATGTAGATTATGCTAACTTTTTAAGTTCGAAATACATCGGTAAAAAGAAGCGCTCAAATGGGGATTATTAGCTCATAATTTTTTGTACAGATTTCATTTACTGATTTTGTTATGTTAATTGAACAGCAGTATAAGGATACATCGAGAAAAGAAGCTATTGAGCCACACCTGAATCACTTCAAATGTCCCTTCTCTTTATATCCGTCTTTAAGGGCGACGGTGAAGCCTTCTACCAACTCAATATCAACTCAACTCAACAATAGCTCAGTTGGAAGAGCATTCTCCCTGTAAGGGAAAGGTCGGGGGTTCAAGGCCCACTTGAGCGCTTCTTTTCTCGATGTATCCTTATACTGCTGTTCAATTAACATAACACAATCAGTAAATGAAATCTGTACAAAAAAATATGAATTACTTTTAGTCCAGTGACTTAATTTTCCTTATTTTGACTTACCTAACTTAATAACAGGATTCCAAGGCCGGTCGTAATGTTGACCAGACAAGGGAACGTAATGAAACTTAATTAATGTCATCGCATCCTTATCCAATAAATTGGAGTTTGGTTAAGAACAAAGTTAAAAAAAAAAATAAAAAAAAAAAAAAAAAAAAAAATAAATCGTTTAGTAAATTTATTTTATTATGTTAGGCTTTTCTTCTGCTAAGCTGTTAAGCTAAGACTTTATTCATGTAGTATTAACTACATCCCGTAGTTCCACCCGCGAGTATTTTTGATCAGTTAACCCATGGGAACTTGTTCCAGAGATATAAAGTAGCGTATAAGTCATTCAGACTATAAAATCTATCAGTGTACCAAAGTTCAGCTACTGTTTGGGCAAGATGGAGTCAAAAACTTCCAAACATACTTTCACATCAACAAAATTATTGATTAAATCCATAAAATACTAAACTTTGCATGTGAAATAAGTGTATTAACGCCTTTTTTTCGTGCGGAAATCCCCTTGGGTACCTCCCCCGCCGTAGCCGGAATGGGAGGTTAGAGAGAGAGCGAGAGAGAAAAAGGAGTATCTCTCGCTCGCACCGCCGCTCCCGTTCCGCCGTCTCCTTCATGACCATTACCTACTCGCAGAAGGAGACACCGGCCGTCCAAGTGTATCGACGCCAGATATGCATTCTTGCACCATCATTAGATATAGACCAAGTGACTTTACATCCACCCTCAAAAGTAGTTCAACACTAACAAAGGCATAAATATGATCTTTATTATGAAATAAATCAAATGAGAAAATGGAGTTTTGTTATCTTCAGAGCATACGTTCAACATTCTTTTCGTTTTGTTTATTTTTCTATGAAGTTTTAAAGCTAAGACGGTTAGTAACTTTAAATATGCCGTCAAGTCGCTTTCTGAATGTGCTAAGTCAACACCGATAGCTACTGTACGGTGTTCTTATTCAAGTTGTACCCAATCAATAAAATTGAAAATCTGTTGTCAACAGCTGGCGAGATCTAATCAAAGTCAAGTTGTGCTCACAAGAGTCAGCTTCGGCCTGTCTGGGAACTTCAGCTGCGAAGTCACCGCAGACGCCCCATCTTTCGCCACGTCCATTGTTTCTAACACTATGGAGGTAGTCGGTAAGTAATATCGTTTTAATTTCAAAAGTTTTGCTGCTGCCTGCTGCAGATATTACGAATTAGATACGAATTTAAGTTGTGTAATAAGCTGTTTCGTGTTTAGGGGTCTTAGATTTTCTGAAGCTAATATCACCTGCAAGTCATAGTATCGTATAATTACATACATACATAGACTCAAGCCTGTAAATCCGCGAAGGGGTAGGCAGTGGCGTATAAATACACCCGTTTCGTCAACTATAATAATGAAATAGTAGAAAAGGTACTGGCGCAGGATTTTGCTCAAGGAGTCAGGAGGCCTGATGGCAGTCCTATGAAAGCTAAGTCATTCGATATGGGTACACCAAATCATCAATCAAAAATAGGTGTAAGTAAACCCCTGGCTCAGAAGTGAAGCATCAAATGCTACCAAGAAAACGATAAGCCAGTTTTACATATAGAATTAGGAGGACATCTATTTTTTTCTATGGGATCTGAAATGGAAATTTTAAAACGAGTATTATTTTATGATATTACATACATAATTTCTTCTACAGCCCTCCCACCACTAATGCCAACCATACAAACTAGCCAGCACTACTACATACCAGGAGACGTACTCCGAGCCAACTGCTCCGTAGGACCGAGCCGACCGCCAGCCGAGCTCGAGATCTATATTAACGATTTGCCTGTAAGTATATCTTCTTTTTTTGGTTCTTTTATTTGAAATAAGAAAATCGCACTTCATCATTGCCTCTTTAGGTACTGGGCTGTGAGATTGCCATAAAGAGTTTCTGTGCCAACAGTGTAGAAGACAAAGCCTGACAAGCCTTTGGTCTTCCCACTGACAGCATAAAAAATCTCCAGGGAGCTCTGGCTATCCTACCTACCGCTGGGAACATAACACTAGGTAATTATGGCCGCGGTATTCTGTAGGGTGGACTTTCCCAGTCGGACTGTTCAATTGGACGAAACTCCTAACCTATCCTTAGAACGTTGCCGACCTTGATAGTCTCACCGTATAACTATCCCTTCCTCCATCAAAACAACACCATTTGAGGTGGAGTTCACAAACATTCGTGGACTCCACTCTAACCTCATAGCCGTCCACCAACATCTTGAGACGGCACGGCCTGCTCTACTTTTCCTCACGGAGACACAAATAAGCCGCCCTGGTCAAAGAAGTTAGGATATACACAGACGGCTCTAAAACCACATATGGTACCGGAGCAGGCGTCTTCTCGAATGACCTAAACATCAAAATAACAACCACCCTGGACAAACTAAGTACAATATTCCAAGCTGAATGTATTGGTATAACGAGAGCGGCGGAGACGATTGCCGCCAGAGACGTCAGAGATCTAGATATAAAGATCATATCAGACAGTGCATCCGTACTCCAAGCTCTGAAAAGCAACACCATAACCTCTGTCCTCATATTGGAATGTCACAATACACTCCAATCCATTGCAAACACAAACAAGGTCACGCTGCAATGGATCAAGGGACACAGCAACTCCCTCGGCAACGACGCAGCCGATGAATTGGCCAAGAGAGGATCAGGGGCAACAGTATATGGACCGGAACCAATACTACCTATACCTCAAGCACAGGTCAAAACTTGGCTGCGGAAAAATACGGAAGAAACCCATCAAAAAGATTGGACAAACATTGAAGGATGCAGGCAAACAAAGAATGCAGTTCCGGTAGCATCAAAAACGTTTAGCCGAAACCTCATTAGATTAAAAAGGGACCAGATCCGTAAAGTCATAGGCATCTTGACCGGTCACTGTCCCCTAAACAAGCATCTATTTACAATAGGTGTGACGGACAGCCCCCTGTGCAGAGGCTGCATGGGGGCAGAAGAAACGCCACATCATGTGCTTACAGAGTGCATGAGCGTGGCCGAACAACGGGCGAAATTCCTCCAGTCACCAGCGTCTCTCCGGGAAGCATGTGGAAACCTGAAAAGGCTGCTGGCTTTTTGGGAAGATCTGGGTTGGTTGGAGTGAGAGGTAAGATGGTACGCACAATGGCCCAATCAAGAGGCTAAGTGCGGAACAGCCCAGGTAAACTAACTAACTAACTAAGCCGCCCTGGTGACACGTCTTACCTTCTATACCCCGGCTTTGTGATAGAGGAGAACTTCATAGCAAAGGCTGGAGTGTGCGTGTATATTAGGGCGGATGTTTGCTGTCGCCGCTTACGCTGCCTGGAGGACCCTTCTCTTTCTGTTCTCTGGCTACACGTGGACCACGGCACGTCTAGCCGAGTCTACGCCTGCGTGTACCGTCCTTTTAAGGGAGGACCTTCAGAAACGGCTCATCTCTTCGACCATCTGAGTCGGGCGGCAGATGCAGCGCAGGAGCGGTTTCCGTCCGCAGAACTGGTGTTTCTGGGGGATTTTAACGCCCACCACGAGGAGTGGCTGGGATCTACCAGAACTGACCATGCTGGACGGACTGCCCACGCATTCGCTCTCACGCACGACTTGGCCCAGTTGGTACCCGAAACCACCCGGGTACCAGATATAGCGGGTCATCAGCCCTCTTTGCTGGACCTTCTGCTGACGACCCATCCAGCCCAGTACAGTGTCTCTGTTCATGCCACTTTGGGTACCTCCGACCACAAGTTGATCTGCGCCAAGGTGCCTATCGCTACCCCCCCAAGACCAGTGGAGATCAAAAGACGGTTATGGCACTATTCGTCAGCAGATTGGGATGGACTACGAGATTACTTTGCATCCGTCCCGTGGACTCAGCGCTGCTTTAATGGTGGGGACCCATCAGATTGCGCATCTGCCATCGCTGGTGAAATCAGTTTGGGCATGGAGTATTATATTCCATACACTGAGGTCACCAGTGCCCGCAGAACTCGACCCTGGTTCGGTCGTGAGTGCGCTGCTGCTGTTCAGCAAAAACAGTTGGCGTACCGCGCTTGGACCAGGGCACATGCAATGCGCGATCCAAGTGAGGGCCATCTCAAGGCGGCGTATAACAGAGCCACCAAGGACTGCAAAAGGGCTTACATCAGAGCGGATGCCCAGCGCGTGGCACGGCTTGGCGAGCAACTCATGTCGCACCCTGCGGGTAGTCGTGGATACTGGCAACTGGCCAAAGCCGTACAAGCTAACTTTTGCCAGCCCTCGTTACCCCCGCTGCGATGCCCAGACGGATCACTGGCCCATGAGCCGCAGGAGCAAACGGATATACTGGTAGACCTCTTCGCGGCTAATTCCCGGGTTGACAACTGTAGTGTGCAGGCGCCCACATTGCCAAGTTGCGGTCACTCAATGCCTGATATCCGTATCAGACACTGCGACGTCCGCAAAACCCTGCAATCACTCGACATCCGGAAAGCCAGTGGCCCCGATGGTATTCCGCCAGTAGTCCTGAAAAAATGCGCAGCGGAGTTGACGCCGGCGCTCACGCGAATGTACCGTTTGTCGTATGCTTCGGGAGTAGTGCCGCGGGCTTGGAAGGAAGCGAACATACAGCCGGTCCCCAAAAAGGGGGATCGCTCGGACCCGGCGAACTACCGACCCATAGCTGTCACCTCAGTCCTCTGTAAAGTGTTTGAGCATATCATTAACGCACAGCTCATGCGTTACCTAGAAGATCAATACCTAATTAATGACCGACAGTACGGGTTCAGACCGAAACGGTCAACGGGTGATCTTTTGGCTTACGTCACACACCTCTGGGGTGAGGCTATGGACAGGCATGGCGAATCATTGGCTATCAGTCTTGATATCGCCAAAGCCTTTGATAGAGTCTGGCACAGTTCGCTACTTTCCAAGCTTTCGGCCTATGGTCTGCCTGATCGACTGTGCGACTGGGTTGCCAGCTTCCTGCATGAGCGAAGTATCCGAGTTCTCTGTGACGGCCGGGCCTCAGAGTTTATGCAGGTTAATGCTGGCGTGCCCCAGGGGTCCGTCTTATCGCCCACTCTCTTTCTTCTGCATATAAATGATATGCTAGCAGTAGGCAGTATCCATTGCTATGCAGATGATAGCACTTTACATGGGCGATACTTCGGGCTCCCCGCGGCCAAGCGGGCTGACACTGACGCAAATAGACAGCGGCTTGTCGTTGAGCTCGACCGTGTCCTGACGTGCATCTCCCAATGGGGATCAGAGAATCTGGTCGAGTTCAATGCCAAAAAAACACAAGCGTGCGCGTTCACAGCCAAGACCTCTCCCTTCCTTCCTCTCCCTACTCTCCAGAATACACCGCTAGCTCTACAGGATCACATTGACATGCTCGGAATGGATGTTCGCTGCAACCTGAACAACAAGAATTACATCGAGAGCGTCATCAAAACAGCGTCGCGCAAACTCGGGATCTTGAACAGGGCGAAGCGGTTTTTCACGCCGGAGCAGCGGTGTCTTCTGTACAAGACACAGATTCGCTCTTGTGTGGAATACTGTTCTCATCTCTGGGATGGTTCCGCGCAATACCTGTTAGACGCTCTTGACAGAATGCAGCGACGTGCAGTTCGTATCATAGGTGATCCTGAGGTTACCAACACCTTGGAACCTCTGCAGTTGCGTAGAGACGTTGCCTCTCTGGCCGTTTTCTACCGCCTCTACCACGGCGAGTGTTCTGAGGAGTTATTTCAACTGATCCCACCCTCTCCCTTCCTATCCAGAACAACACGTGCTGGTCTGCGGTGCCATCCACACACGGTGGAATCCATACCATCTCGCACTAAACGGTTTGGGGGCTCTTTCCTCTGCCGCACGATAAAGAGCTGGAATGCTCTGCCCGCATACGTGTTTCCCTCTTCTTACAGTCCCGGGTTCTTCAAGCGGGGCGTGAAAAGGCATCTATCAAGGCCGTCAAGTTAGGGACCACCATTTTACGTCCAATTGGCACCGGGAATGGTGGTCTGTATCTTCTGGACTGCACTTCAGCTTTGTTGCCATCTAGCGGGGTGCAGTCAATTGACGGACCAAATATAAAAAAAAAAAAAAAAAAAAAAATGATCATAAAGGTTTGACCGCAATGCTAAACATCGAAACTCTGGCACAGGCTTTCCACTCAAAATTAGGAGGTCAGGCGTTAATTATTCCCGGGAAGTAATTTAAATATAACATAACATAAACTCACGCCTGTATTCCCCGAAGGGTAGGCAGAGGTGCTAGCACCCACATTTCGCCAGTTTATGTTTAGGTCCCAATGTAATAGGTGGCGAGCCCATTGCCATCAACCGGGCACTTATAAACCTGCGATAAATACACACATAACTTCGAAAAGTAATGAAAAGTCATTGGTGTGTGCCATGGTAAACCTGGGATCGAACCCGAGACATCGTCTCAGCAGTCCATTACCCATACCATTAGGCTACCGCAGATTTAAATATAGCAATATCTAATATCTTAGTCGAAATAATCAAATACAGGATATCACAGAAATGTTGTTTATTGGCTTTTAGTTTATGCTACCGTTACTTAGAATCGAAGACCCGGATATTTGCGGCAAAAAGCTGGTGGAACGGCTATCTTACGTCCAATGCTTTATCCTAAAGCAATATTCAGTATTGTATTTATTGCTATTCCGAAAACAAATTTACTACTATAAACAGCTTCTTAGCTTAGCACAATATCGGTTTATTTTATGAAGGATATAACTGTATCTCGATTATATGAGACGTCCGGTGTAAATGAGAAATTGATAAATGGTTCTTAGAATGGTTATTGAAGTTTATGAGCACAGAATTATAGTTAAACGTTACCAACCAATATCAGATCCAGGGTTAGTTAATAAACGAACAATATTGAAGGAATATATAGAACAATATAGAAGGAAGGTTTATAAGTGCCCGGTTAATGGCAATAGGCTCGCCACCTATTACATTGGGACCTAAACATAAACTGGCGAAATGTGGGTGCTAGCACCTCTGCCTACCCCTTCGGGGAATACAGGCGTGAGTTTATGTTATATATGTTATGAAGGAATATAACCAAAAAGGCTGATTGGATAGAGGTGGCACAAGATACATTCTATTCCTTTTGCTTTTGTTTTGTTAGATTTGAGAGACATTTTTGTTTTAAAAGTGAACAGTAATGGGGAATTACCTGCGAATTTTTTTTTTGGATGTTTCTTTCGTGGACTAGACTTAGTGCTATTCGGCTGAGTGCTCTAAGTGTACATTAAATACTTCATCTTATTATTCACTACACATAAGACACACTGCTACAGATTCTTCGTATATCAAAATTATAATCCGCTAACTAAATCCGTCACTCCTCCGGATTGCCATCGTTCAACGGAACTTAAAATAACTTTCTGAAAGCTACAGTTGTTCCAACTCAAATTCTATAGTAGCAAGTTTTAATGCCTTCACAGTTTCACATTTCACTGATACCACAGCGAGTGCTTTTGAGATCTTAGTATCTAGAACGCAGCTCTGATGGTATTGTTTAACAGAAGCTGAACCAACTATTGTACTAATGATATTGTGAATTTCGAATGCAATTTCAAAGTAAAATAAATTAACGAGCTCAAATTTTAATACTCTGTGAAGGTTTTGTTTGTGATCCGATTAATTTAAACTTGAAATTAATGAGTTTTAACAATAGGTATGGTATTATTTAAATCGAGTTTTTTACTGACACTACTGAAAATGATTGACTGCCTGATTAATTAATATTTTCACTAACATAAAATTATTTATTTAATAGTTCCAACATCACACTAACACTACTAAATTAATATACTATCTTCAACGTTTTTGACGTTATCGTCAGTCAAAAGTCTTGGAAACTTTAATATCTTGTTTAACTTTTATATTTTGTATACTTACTGAAGATTCGATTGCATCAGGAAAAATAATCGCTCAGGCGTAATAGTTATCATACTTCTTTTTCATCATCTTAGCGTTAATCCCAGTTGCACCCGAAGCTTACAGCTTGGAGTCTGAGGTCAGGTTTACCAATGTAACTGTGGATTTGACTAAACTTCAATATTTTCTGTGAAGCGATTGCCATCTAGCATTGCAACTAGACCGGTTCTTGGACTTTTGAGGGCTTCAGCTACCCGTAACGACTGCCATAAATGTTCATATGACAACCGGACCGACAACTTATCGTGCTCTCCGAGGCACGACCAGACCAATACAAATACCCATATTCATGCATACAAATATTTGCATCGAGTGGGGATCGTGGTGAGCCTCCTTCACTACCGCTACGCCACGCCACGGAGGCTGGTTATATCTAGTTATTTAGTTAGCATACTAAATGCTTTAAAATTTCATTAAAACTTACTGGAGATGTTATCTTTAATACAATCGCGAGTTTATTTTTTGTTACTAACTAGGCACTTATACTACTTACTAAAATATTTTATAGCGGTCTTATGCTGTGAATAGTCTCGTGAATTTGTTGTGGCGCGAACACCACAACTGTTGACTCATTGTTTGTTGTGTTAATATTTGCAAATTTTCGTACGTTAAGCCACTTCGTCGAGCTCGAGTACTCTTCAGATTTAATCATATCTGCATTGCTATAAAGGAAATTTGAATTCTATAGGAATATTTATAAAGTGTGAATTTGTCTGAACTGTTAGCGTATTTATGTTATTTATTTAAATTCATAACGGTTTAAGTTCGGTGTGTTTTCTTTCATGTTGCTTTAGCGAATTATTTTAACTAGACTGCTTTGATAAAGCCAATCACCTTGTCAAAATTCGAAGGTTTCCTAGACAACTTACGTGCAGAAAAAGACTCGCTTCAAATAACAGTATCAATCCTATCATGAATATAATCTTGTTTGAGTCAGTATCTGGTATTATAATAGTTATTACATCAAATACAGAAGCATCTGCACTTTACGATTATGAAAAAAAGTAGATTGGTATTAGTATTAGATTATTCACTTTTGAAACTTGATATTACTGGAAATTTAATTTTATGAATAGTGTAACACTCACCGGATATTTACCATGTTCATCATTTTTATTTGGTAACCGATATTTTGGCGCTGTTTTAAGTGCCATGATCACGGTTCGTGTTAATGACCTTGTCAATCTCGAATCATAAATTTAATTTTATTTCAATACTTTCAAAACTTTTTAGTCGGTATTGTATTTCTTCTGTTATTATGGCACTAGTAACAGTACCGAAAGAACATAATATAGTAAATATCCCGTTAATTGTAACCGTAACCTATAATAATTCAGTTTTTGTTTTCTTATCAGGTAACTCCAAGCTCTCATCAAGTATACCCAGCGCCAGAAGGACTGTTCCGTTCTGAGCTCTACGTCAACTTCCAGCTGTGGCCTGCTCAGTTCGAGCGTGGTGCTCCAATGCTTCGCTGTCAAGCCAGAATTGGTGACTTATACAGAGATGATGCTGTTGTTGCTCTGTATTCAGGCAATAGTGATCCTAAAATTGAAAGAGGTAAGTATAGAAATGAGAAATAAGTTGACTGTTATCATATGGTATCATGAACAAATTCAGTATTAATATCAAACCAGCTGGTTATATTTTTCATCTTCAATTATGTAGTAGTTACAAGTTATTTTCGATTAAAATATTTATTCAAGTTTTTTAATTAACAGACTGCAAAAAAAAGAAATTTACTATCAAGACTGCGATTACATACTTGTATTTTAACGCTTTCTATAAATAACAGCACAGCAAATAACATCTGGTTAACATAGCGAAATCAAAATAAAGTTACACAGAAATTAGAATTTTCCTACGTCAATTACAACAATTGCTTGAATTTCCGCAACTAAAATTATACCTTTCACTGGATTCTGGATTTCAGTAATCTCAAGGGTGGATTCATAATGTGAAATTATGTAAAGTACCCAACAGCACTCAGGAAATTTATTCATTACGATGTTCTGAGAAAGGGCTTGTACGTCGTGCTCCCTTCAAGCATAATTGCAATTTTCATGACGGCCCATAATGTCTCTGTTTTATTAAATCTGTAGATTATCACATCACATATGAATGTATAATGTTCATCGTCGATACGGAAGGCAAGATTTCAGAATAAGTAATCTGAATTTCTGGATAATTCCTTACTTATTAATATTACATTTTTCATTTAGCATCGTGATGAGCTTTCTAAAAGTAATTCACCCGTACTTTATTTTGTAATTAGGTCTTCACAAATAGTTACTTCAATGACAAGAAGTGTGTAATATTACTTGAGACAGTGATTGCATTTTGATAGCGATTTTACATTAACAAAATAATATCTTCCACGTTGATAATATTCAACGTTGTAATTAAGCTATCACCTGCCGTATTGAAATCGATTACGTCGTCAAACGCACTAACAGCCCGTCATTATGTGATACATACTCGTAATCACGGTAGATATTAGGGCGGGTTATACTACGGTATATGAAATTGAAAATTATTAGTGATTTCGATAAAAAAACTTGTAGATTATAATATCATTCTTCGGAGCGCACCATTTAGTAGCTAAATGGTGCGCTCCGAAGAATAAAAATGGTGCGCCTCATTTGGTGCGCCTCAAAACTGTGGCGCTTCGAGGAATACCTCTATAATAATACACTCGAAAGTAATATTTTTTAAACATAAAAGTTATAGCATTGACTATTAGAAGAAAAAAAAAACGAATAATGTGTATAAAATTGTACATTTACTCACGATATGTAATAGCTATATGAAAAAGGAAATAAGCGGAGAAGCAAGAATTTTGGTCGAAAAAGAAAACAACTAACATTTACACAAAGAAACGAAAGGAAATATTTTCACGCGGCAAATTCCAAACATTACAGAACACGTCCTAACACGCCCGCATCTCTTTAATATCCGTGGAGAGGAAGCCCGGCTAATAAGATTACGAGAACCAAAGAGGGCATTGAGGGCCCAATGAGTTATTGCCTGCCGTCTCATTTGCCCAGACAATTTCCTCTGAGGGCAACAGTGAGGCGTTTGTCGGTAGATAATAAATTTATCTTTGACTGCAAGACTCACACGATACACGCCTACTAGTAAACTATTAACGTTCGCATGTTTGAATTTCTATTCGAAGAATTTGATCATATTTTGAACAAAGACTCTGTATGTAAATATCAGGACACAAATAAAATTAGAGGTTTATTTGCTTCAGAAAATAAATACAGTTCAGTGGATATTATGTTTTAGAATATACTTACTCCTCTGGATAATATTAATGATGTAACTTGTAACTGTGTGTTCACTGTCAGAGTAAATAACAATTTCGAAATTGAATCAGTATCATTTTATGTACACAATATATAATTTTGTTGATCCGTTTTGTTGTTTGCGTATTATCTTGAAGTTGTAGGATTAATCTAGATGTGAGCATATTATGTTCAGTTTTTTCGTGACATTATCAATAGGAGCACAGAATCGAGAAACGTGCTTAGTAAGCTGCAGTATGTGCATTCCCTATAATATAACATAACAATGAACTCAAATAAATCATACTTCTAAATATATGTGTAGGTATAAGTATAGTATTTATGGTAGGATATTTGTTTATATATACAGAGATATAGATATATATATATATATATATGTATGTGGAGGTATAGGTATTTATGTAAATGTGTAGGTATATTTATTTGTATGCATGTATCTCATTATCATTACGTATATATCTATGTATAGTAGCATTATACCTGGTGATGTATAGTGTTCATTTAATCAATGTCACACTCTCAACAATGCACCTACTAATTTGTCTCTGCACCACCTTTGGTTCGACTGGTAGAGAATGCCTATGGCATTAAGTCCGCCTGTGTACACTTGTGCATAAAGTTCAATAAATAAATAAATAAGGTCGAAAATTGCTAAGAAATTTTGTTTTACCTCTTTTTCATAAATACACTTATATGAAAAAATACTACCAAGTTATTCACTGACTTCTTTTTGACATTGAAATGAAATACAATACTTTTATTTCTAAGCAAGCCAAATTTAATTAACATTTAAGCTAAATTTCTTCCAGCATTACTTAAATTAAAACCAAACTCAAATTAAAAGCGAACCAAAATGCTTTGAAAGTAAGCAACACAATAAAATTCAACAATTTCAATTCCCGGTGTGCGAAAACCTTTAAAGTGTAAATTCAATTAGTAGAGGCTTTCAAAGGCAAAATAGGGTTCCTTGATACTTGTTGCCATGCCGCATCCTTTGAGAAAGTACGTAACTAAGTACTCGACTACTGGGGTGCGGGTTGGGTAACCTCCACGTTGGCCTTTCCGTTTCTTCCCCCTTTGGACTGCGGTCCTGGGGAGCGGAAGCGGAGGGGCTGGTGCATCCTGGACAACGGCTAACAGACTCCCACCTTGGGAGTTCTGTTGGCCGTTGACGAATAACCCAACGGCCGACCTCATTGTACGAGGAGGTCGTGGGATGGCGGGCCTGCAAGGCTCGCGGGAAGGGATCCGTAGGATCCCTTCTATTCAAACAGCCCTTTTGAGGGCTAGCTGACCCAGAGGGGGTCGTGGGATGGCGGGCCTGCAAGGCCCGCGGGAAGGGATCCGTAGGATTCCTTCCATTCAAACAGCCCTTTTCAGGGCTAGCTGACCCAGAGGGGGTCGTGGTATGGCGGGCCTGCAAGGCCCGCGGGAAGGGATCCGTAGGATTCCTTCCATTCAAACAGCCCTTTTGAGGGCTAGCCGACCCAGACGGGGTCGCGGTGTGGCGGGGCTTCAAGGCCCGCGGAGAGAGATCCGGTTCCCGCTAGTCGCTCCCAGTATCCCTCTGCTCTCAGAGGGGACAGGGGAGAGGCAAGGGTTCCGTGAGATCTAGGGACGGGTTGGCCCACTGCTCGCGCAGGGGCTGACAGGCACTCGTGCCACCGTCGGTGTTGGGAGAGTTGGCTGCTCCCCCGCGTCGCGTAACCTCCTAGATATCGACAACGACCTGAGTGCTAGCCACACTCGGTACGCCGGTATCCTGGAGGCCGCGGGGCTTGCCTTAATTGGCCGGCCCGCGACAAGGAAAAGTCTTAAAAACCCGACAGCGAAGTCGTTTAAAACCTGTGGACACCAGGGGACCTCAACAGTATGTACCCCGCTTCTCGGAAAGAGCGTCACCCGGGAAGTGTAACCCTTCGTCTCATACTCGTGGGAACCTTATGAACTCTTCTATCAATCATAAAAACCCCCCCCTACCTAGTGAAACAGACTGCGCGGAGGTCGCGCAGCGCCACGACGCGGAGGTCGCGTCACCAACTGCGGCGGTGTCGGAAAATTTCGACACCGCCACCGAGAAGAGCAGGGCGAACAGCCCGGTGGGTCTGCAGACCCGAAAATCTGCACGGAGGAGGAACGGCGGTAGGAAGGTTCCTCCTCCACCGAGGACTGAGCAGGACGCAGTCACCTTGACCGACTCGTCCTCCAACGAGGAGAACATCCAGGGCAGTGAGGATTCCCCCCCGCCCAAGGTTGCGATGGTCGGCCGGGGGAAGACGCGGGGTGGCAAGAGGCCCATTCCCCAAACGCCCTCCTCTCGGGTCCCGGACCTGAGAGATGCTGTGGCGCCGCCGAGGCCCTCCACCTCGGCGGCGCCCACGCCCATGCCGCGTACCGACCCTACGTCTAGGGAGGTACTGCAGGCCCTGGAGGACGTAATAGGGACCCGTGCTGGGTCTATGGGGCCGGAGGAAGTCCGGCTGCGACGGGCGACGACGCGCCTTGTTGAGGAGTTCGGCCTGCTCAGAGCGGAGCTGGCTGACTCGCGGAACGAGCGGGCTCAGCTAGGCAGACGGCAGGTCGAGCTCATCGAGGCCTCGGAGCGGCAGGCGGCCGAATACAGGAAGGAGATGGGCAAAATGGCGGCCGACTTTGCCGATCTCCAGAAGGTCGTTGCCGGGCTGCCGGAGGGGCGCGTCACGCGGTCGGCGCGGCGGAAGCCGGTCGCGCAGCCGGCAGCGCCGAAACCGTCGGCTCGGCCGGCTTCGCCGGCGCGGTCACCGGTGCGGTCGAGGTCACCGCTGCGGCTGGAGGCACCGGTGGTGCAGCCGGAGTCGCCACCGCTGGCGCCTGTCCGGCCACAGTCACCGGTGCTTGTACCGGCCCGGCCCGCGGACCCGTTGGCGGCCTGCATGGCGACTTTGGCCGCCATGGAAAAGCGTATGGAGGCGGCTCAGGCTGCGCAGGAAGCGCGGCAGGCTGCCCACGAGGAGCACACACGGCGCTGCTTGGAAGCCGTGATGGACTCCTTCCGCCGTCCGCCCCTGGCGACCCCGACTGGGAGTGGGTATGCCGGAGCACTCAAAAGGGGCCGCCCGGTAGCGACGCGGACCCCACAGGAGTCGGCCAGCAGCCCATCCGCTGTGCCATCCGCTCCGGCCGCTGCTGCGCAGGGCGCTCAGCCCAAGGGCAAGGGAAAGGGGAAGGGCAAGGGGAAGACGTCCTCTGCCCCAGCCCCATCCCCAGCCCTGGCTCCAGCCTCGACCTCGGCTCCGGGCCCGATCGCCTCCACAAGCTCCGCACCGGCAGGGGGCTGGGAGGTAGTCGGTGAGTCAAGGAGAAAGCGGAACGCCAAAAGAAAGGCAGCCAAAAAGGCCAGAAAGGCTGAGGCTGCTGCGAAGGGAGCGCCGGGAAGGTTGCGCATCCCCCGCACAACGGCCGTCGTCCTAACGTTGACGCCGGAGGCTGCGGAGAGGGGTGTGCAATACCCGGATCTGGTGAGGCGGGCCAGAGGCCTCATAGATATGAGGTCTCTTAAACTGGCGAAGCCCCTCCGAGTCACGGAGACCCGGACGGGTGCCCGCCTCATACAGGTCCCTGGCGCTTCCAGCGCTCCCCAGGCTGATGCCATAGCGGCTCAGCTAAGGGAGACGCTGGACGCAGCCGACGTCCGGGTGTCCAGGCCCACAAAGTGCGCAGAACTGCGTATTTCGGGCCTGGACGACTCCATCACGGCCGAAGAGATTCGGGCCACCGTGGCGGAGGCCGGGGGCTGCCCCCTGGAGGCGGTTAAGGTCGGAGCGATTCGCTACGGCCGTCGCGGACAGGGGGCGGCAGTTGTCGGCTGCCCCATCGCAGCAGCTCAAAAGGCTGCCGATCGGCGGGTCCTCGTGGTGGACGGCGTTGTTGGGGTGCGGGCTCAGCTCCTGCAGGCTCGACCGGCCAGGTGCTTTAGGTGCCTGGCGGTCGGGCACGTGGGGGTGCAGTGCACGGCGGAGGTGACGGTCGGTGACCGGTGCTTCCGCTGTGGCCAACCCGGTCATAGGGCCGGTGGTTGCGAGGCTCCGCTGCACTGTTTCAGGTGTGCAGCGGGGGGCAAACCGGCCGACCATCGGGTTGGTAGTAAGGCCTGCACCGGAGGGGAGCCGAAGCCACGAGGCGGGCGTTCCGCAAACTGTTCGCAGCGGGATGCGGAGATGGTTCCATAATGGATCCCCAGCTCCGCATCCTGCAGGCGAACGTGGGCCACGGTGTCGATGCTCAGGCACTTCTGCTCCAGAGCATGGCACAGTGGTCCATACACGTCGCCGCTGTCGCCGATCCGTACACCCACCGCCCCCCCGGGCCTGCCTGGGTGGTCGACCTGGATGGATCGGCGGCACTGGTGCGTAACGCCGCTGCGGGTGCCCCTCCCTTTGTGGTGATCGCAAGGGAGCATGGCATCGTAGCGGCGCGTGTGGGGGAGATTGCGGTCGTGGCCGTCTACTTCACGCCGGCATCACACCGACGCATAGGGCAGTATCGGCAGTCGCTGGAGCGGCTGACCGACGTCGTCAATGCCTGTCACCCTCGCCCGGTTCTTGTGCTTGGGGACTTCAATGCCTGGTCTGAGGCTTGGGGGTCCCGGTACACGAACCCGCGAGGTAGGGCTCTGGAGAGCTGGGCCGCTACTCTCGGTCTGGTTCTCCAGAATCGCGGGGCCGAAGCCACGTTCTGGGTGGCGGAGCGCGGGGCGAGTTCGATCGTCGATCTCTCATTCGCGAGCGCTTCGCTGTCGCAACGTGTGCGGGACTGGCGTGTTGTCGTGGAGGTGGAGACACTGTCGGATCACCGATACGTTCGGTTTGATGTCTCCCCTCCCGAGAGTGATGCGCTGGTCACACCGGCCCCACGCGAGCCGCGCTGGGTGCTTAGGGGACTGAATAGGGATGCTCTCCTGGAAGCCGCCTCCGTGCAGGCCTGGGCCATGGTGCCGGACAGGCCTGATGACACCGATGACGAGGCGGCGTGGTTCCGGGAGGCCATGACTGTTGTCTGCGATGCGGGTATGTCTCGGGCTCCAGCCTATAGTCCGAGGCGCCGGGTCTACTGGTGGACTGCGGAGATCGCGAGGCTGCGTCAAGCCTGCGTGATCGCGCACCGCCGGTGGGCCAGGCTCCGTAGGAGGCGTAGCCGCCCCGCAGACACAGATCCCCTAGTGGCGGAGTTGCAAGAGGGATACAGGGAAGCCAGGAATGCCCTCCGAGCGGAGATCAAGCGGTCCAAGGCAGCTTCCTATAGGGAGCTGCTGGAGACACTGGAGCGGGACCCATGGGGGCGGCCTTACCGCTTGGTAAGAGGAAAGCTGCGCCCCCGGGCCCCTCCCCTGACCCAGGTTCTCGAGCCGGCTCTGCTTGGAGGAGTGGTGGCATCCCTGTTCCCGGCGCGGGCGGAACACGTTCCGCCGCAGATGACTCCGCCACCTCGGTCGCCTGATGCGCCCGGCGTGGTTATTGACGACGACGTGCCCGAGGTCACTTGGGTAGAACTAGAGCTGGCGGTGCGACGGCTTAGAGCCAAGAAGAACACCGCCCCGGGACCCGACGGCATTCCAGGCCGTGCGTGGGTCCTAGCTCTAGGAGAAGACGGTCTCGAACCCCGACTGCGAGGGTTCCTCAGCGCATGCTTGGAGCGGGGCCAGTTTCCGAAGATGTGGAAGACGGGGAAACTGGTCCTCATCCGCAAGGACGGACGCCCGGCGGACGAGCCGTCCGGGTACCGGCCCATAGTGTTGCTCGACGAGGTGGGCAAGCTCTTCGAAAGAGTGATTGCCAAGCGCCTCGTCGAGCACCTCTCTAGAGTAGGGCCGGACCTAGCGGACACGCAATACGGCTTCCGCCGGTGGCGTTCCACTGTGGATGCCATCATGCGCGTGAGGACTCTGGCGGAGGATGCGGTTGCCCGGGGCGAGGTGATGTTGGCGGTGTCTTTGGACATCTCCAACGCGTTTAACACCTTGCCCTGGAGTTGCATCAGGGAGGCGCTCGTGTACCACGATGTGCCTCTCTACCTCCGCCGCATAGTCGGGGCGTACCTGACGGAGAGGGCCGTCATCTACCCAAGTGCGACCGGCGTCGGTAGGCGTGAGATGTCGTGCGGTGTCCCACAGGGATCGGTCCTGGGGCCGCTCCTGTGGAACATCGGATACGACTGGGTGCTTCGCGGTGAGCTCGCGTTCGGGGCCACCGTCACGTGCTACGCGGACGACACGCTAGTGACGGTGAGTGGCGCTACACACCGCGAGGCGACCCAGAGGGCCACGACCGCTGTTGCTCAAGTCGTGGATCGGATCCGGCGGCTGGGTCTCGAGGTGGCTCTGCACAAATCCGAGGCCTTGTTCTTTCATGGTCCTCGGCGCAGGCCACCCCCGGGATCCAGCTTGACAGTAGGAGGTACTCCCATCGACATCAAGCCCCGGTTGAAATACCTGGGGCTCGTACTTGACGGTCGGTGGGACTTCGGAGAGCACTTCCGAAGTCTGCGCCCCAAACTGTTGGTGTCAGCTAACGCGCTGATGCGGCTGCTGCCCAACTTGAGGGGCCCAGAGGACTCCTGCAGGAGACTCTACGCGGGTGTCGTGCGGTCCATGGCCCTGTACGGGTGCCCCGTGTGGGCGGACGCCCTGCAGGCCAGGTTCGTGCAACTGCTGCATACACCGCAGCAGACGATGGCCTGCAGGGCCATTAGGGGGTACCGCACGATATCCTTTGAAGCGGCGAGTCTCCTAGCCGGCTCGCCACCGTGGATCCTGGAAGCGAGATCCCTTGCGGCACTGTATCGGTTCCGTAAGGAGGCGCGGGAGCGGGGATTCGATCCCGAGCCCGAAGACATTCGGGCCGAGAGGTCCCGGCTCCACGGGATCATGGTGGCGGAGTGGGAGCGACGACTTGAGCAACGACGCGCAGGGCATGCCGTCATAGAGGCGGTAAGGCCCATCATGGGGGAATGGCTCGAGAGGCCACATGGCAGCCTCTCGTATCGACTGACGCAGATTATCACCGGGCACGGGTGCTTCGGGAGATATCTGTGTCGGATCGAAAAGGAGCCAACGTCCGAGTGCCATCACTGCGACGCGAGCGAGGACACGGGGCTGCACACGCTCACCGAGTGCCCGGCATGGGCCGAACCGAGGCGGGAGCTAGTGGCGGCCCTGGGAGTGAGAGTTCTCACCCTCGCCACCCTGCTCACAGCAATGGTCCGCTGCGCGGACGCGTGGGCGGCCGGCGTCTCCTTCAGCGAGCAGGTAATGGTCGTGAAGGAGACGGCGGAGCGGGAGAGGCGGCGCGAGCGAGAAAGACTCGCGGATCGCGCCGCCCGCGCACGCAGGCAACTCGGGCGTCGGAGGGCACTGACTGACCTCCGTCCCCCATGAGCGCGGGCCTGGGGGTGACGGGTGGAGCCGCCTGTCACCCCAGCAGAAGCAGGCCACGGTGGCGGCGCGCTGAACAGCGCGCCTCCCCATTCCAGGGGCGAGTTGGGGACACCGTTGTCCCCCCTCCTGAGGAGGGCGAGACCGTAAGGGATGGCCCTGGGTCAGCCGGGGTGCGAGGGATATGTCTTTGACAACCTCACCTCCGGCCTAGCACCAAGACCCACAGTCGGCGTGCGGTTTTAGTCGGTTCGAGTCCGACATAACCTCCCCTTCCGGCTCCGGCAGGGGGGGTATCCGTGGGGATTTCCGCACGAAAAAAAAAAAAAAAAAAAAAAAGTACTCGACTACTTACTAAGTATTCTGTATATATTGTTCCGATAGATTGTTTTGAGCTCTTCTCTTGACGTGCCTCATTTGTCAGAGATTTGTAACTGATGTGAATGACATGAAGTTTACATTTATGTCAGTCGTTGAGGGTAGTTGGGGAAGTAAAAATCTGACTACTCCAATGGAAGAACTTCGATATCGCCAATTGGTTGTCAGTCAGGGGCAGTCGCTTCACGGAATATATCGAAGTTCTGCCCTATCACAGTTTTGTATGAAGTGTTTCCAGGCGGCTCGAGTAATAGAATTTCCAAATTCAAATATTTTCAAAACTAAGCTCAGAAAATGAAGATGCTTTTGTATTAAGTTGTTTTAGTTATTGTTCAAAAATGAAATTTATTAATTATGTTGATATTGCTGGAACCGATCTATCCCCAGTTAACCTTTCACCTTTGACTTTATCGTATTCTAGTGTAATCCCTCAGGTGAATTTAAATTCATTCTGCTATTCAATTACCTTTTAGTTTAATTCTGTGTTTAGTATGTTATTTGTACTTATAAAATTTATTATTGTTTCAGTAACCTCACCGGGGTCAGCGTCTAGTCTTCAAGTGTGCCAATTTCTACTGTTAATTCATATTGTTGTTTGGGCAAACAACACATAGACGTTAAATTAATAAAATAAAATGTGTATAAATATAAATTAAATGATAAAAATATAAATAGGTAGATGTATTCGATTAAGTCGAATATAATTGTGAATTTAAATGAAAATAGTTAATTGTACCTAACGAGCTGACGACTATGCCAAAGAATGTAAAGACTAAGAATATTGTTGATTTAATACAAATTATATATATGTCATAGTTTGTTTTATTTATAACAAAAACTCAAAACCTGATAGTAGTTAATTTGAACCTGATAGTAGTTAGAACGAAATGAAAAATATTAATATCTACAAAAAAGACACAAAGAATACACATAGGACACTGGATTCGTCTTTCTGCTCATAGTATTTCACAAATATACATTTTCGAACACTTATTAATTACTCAATACATAGTAAGGCGGCCAGATTACAATCAAATGATGATAATATCTTGGTATGAATTAATTTAGTTTTTTCAAAAATACATAATCATATTATCTAGGTTTAGTTATCTACCTACTTTATTCTTCAAGTCCTAGTGTTCCTAGCAGTAAATCACAATCAAATAGTTAATTAAATATCCGTGTTAGAAGTAGCTCACTTTTACGAATACTGCATTTGAATGAAATTGAAACCAAATCTCCGATTGTATTGGACCGATATTGAGCAAGAGGTGTAATTAAAAAGTTAATTTGTGTCCGATTCGACTTTGTAATCTTCAATTTTGCGATAAACTATTCTTGTTGCTTTGCACTACACGAGAAGCGTTTTGCTGTAAAACAACCGTAGTACTTACTTGAAATTCTACTGTTTTTATCACAGAACAGAAAATAAAAGCCAGTCAAGTGCGTATCAAGCTCGCGTTTTGAGGGTTTCGTACAAAACTGGATTAAAGGGCGAACTTATGTTACAGAAACAGCTGTATCTGTTGATGGCATCGACTTAAAAGTATGATTATTTTACAGCTTCAAGGCGTCACAAACGTAAGTATTTGGTATTTCATCTTTTTTTTTTTCATTCTTTATTTATTATTGAGGGCTTAGTCACTGAGTGACTATGCCGCCCTCATTGAGGTTAACACTTGCGTTATCGATTAACACAACAGATCTTAGCCAAAATGTACAATTTTTTCGCCTCTTCCGAAGAGGGACGAGCGTGGATACTATTACATCGGCCGATATTGTAATTACAGTGGCCGTATAATTGCTTTCTTTCGGCTTCGTTCCGGACACACTCTATCAAAATGTGTGAATTTGTGTGTGTGTGAATTTTTGCTCTTGAAGAACGTAACATTAAAAACTTATAGACCTTTGATACAATCAATCAAATCAATTATCCTATCGCAGTCCACTGCTGGACCTAGGCCTCTCCCAATGTTGGGAGGCTTTAGCCTACTGTTTCCACGCTGGCCAGATGAGTTGGGACAGGTGTGGAAGAACAAAGTGTGATGTTCCTCCAACACAAAGGGAGGATCCTTCGACCAGGCAAGGTGATCACGCCGGTGATTTTCCATGGTTTTTATTAACCAACAGACGTGACATTCAACATTTTTTATACTTAGGTATACTAAAAGAATAGAATAATCAATGTAGAATAGATCGTATAAACCCACTGAAAGTCTTACTTACATTATTACCATTGGGTCGGAACAGGGATAAAGGACAATATTATCGTTTAGTTTTAAGCTGATATTTTGAATGGATATTGTGATCGTAATATGACGTCGTTCCAAAGACTTAGACCTGTAATGGATGGTAGGCCAGAGACTAAACAAAGTTATGTTGAGATTAACCAAGAATGTTCATGTAAAGAGTGAACAACTTCATTCTTTTTCTTTAACTTATTCTCGTGATTTCTATGCACACTAGTGTGAGTGTGAGTAACAGAATACTGATCATCCTAGCAGAAGAATATTCCAGATTGTGCTACGTATTCTGCTCGTGCATCTCTTGTTCGATGAGTGGTCAAGACAGATCCGGTTTCTTGAGGTTTTCTTTTTTAATTAACATTCAGAATTTCTTTACGGTAGTGTCCTGGGTCATCGGATCCTCACTAATACTGTCTTTGTTGTATTAAAAAAAATATGCATAGTAAATTAAGATATTGCCTAACTAAACTGAAACTATGACGTTTCATTATTTTTATTTCCAAAATAGGTCAAAATATAAAGAATAAAAATGAGACAAAATTTATCACTTTTTAGATTCCTTATTAAATTTCGAATCAATCTTATTAAAAATTGTACACGTGTAAATGCAACGTGGACTAAGATAAATGCGATATTTTTTTGCAATCCGTACATTTGCACCACGCGCCAGTACGCTGAGAAGTTACCACCTACCATGGTTTTGTATGAAACGTTTTCGGGCGGCTCGAGAAATTGAGTTATCGAAATCAAATATTTTCAAAACTATTTGTTATATGAAAATTCTCATGGAACAGTTCATTATATTATTGTCAAATGTGCAATCCATACTCCATATTAATATTATAAATGCGAAAGTAACTCTGTCGGTCTGTCTGTCTGTCTGTATGTTACACTTTCACGCCTAAACTACTCAACGGATTTTGATGAAATTTGGTATAGGGGTAGATTAGACCATGAGAAAGGACATAGGCTATGTTTGGTCGCGATAACCAACACCCACGCAGGCGGAGCTGCGGGCAAACGCTAGTTTACGATAATAATAATAAAAAATAGGACACAACCCTATTCCCTAACGTACTATTGTCTGTATAGTTTCAAAGATTCATTTATTCACACTTCCCAGCTGCGGGATTCTCCCATCAAAAACTAGATAAAGTTCAACAAGAATTTAGGTTTAACATAGTGTCCTTATTACTTCCATGTTTTAATTATATAAAACGATACAATAATTTTGAAAGTCTGAAAAATATTTTAAAGACGGTCTAAAGGGTGTTCATAAATTGTAAGCGGGTTGAAATTTAAGCTAAGGCGATCATTAGGCCTCACACTATTTTATGTAAGGACATGCGCTGAGCCTTGAAAATTACGGACGACCGTCCTAAATTAACCGAGTGAATACAGAGAACGAAGTATGCACAGTTAAGTTAATTAGTTCAGCAGTGCACACAAATTTTAGGATTCATTCATTCCAGGATTTAGTTTTATGAAGATTGTAGCTTTACTTCAGCTGGTAGTCAAAATTTGGAACGGTTAAATCATGAATAGGGTTAAACTTAACTATAACTCCTTTTAATTGGGAATAATATTGATGAGCAGAACTTATATGAATACTACCATGGTTCTGATAAAGTTCAAAATATCCTTTTTGATAATCTCAAGGGCCCTTCACTAATTCACTTGTTTGTTTCACTGAATTCCCTAAAAGTCCTCAGTCTTTTCTAGAACATAAGCTCCAGTGTGACTCTGAGTACACGATAAGTAGCTGTGACAGTATTAAGGGCAGGATCTTGTAGTGTCTCTCTGCTCATTGCTCACTCAACATGAGCTGATTATAGTGCCTCAACGATTACCGAAGACGTGGGTCCATAAGCGGGACTACCAACTAGCCGGTATGGTTTAGCAAACGACTTTAGACATCACTACATATGGGAGCTTGCTTTCCCCCTCAAAAAAGAAGCAATATTAAAGACAGGTAAGTAGAATATGAAAGTAGTATAACTTGGTTTAAATCCACTATCTTCCTACAATTTTACAAGATTGATTTGTGGTCACTTTACTTCGAAAATTAGAAGTTTACTGTTGGGAGTGTTTGAGTATTCAGAAGCAGGTCTATGAAGATATGAAGGACTACACATTATAATTCAAATTATATTTTTACATGCCCTAAATGTGGCAAAAAAACTGAGTGCCACCACTGTTAACATGGTACATGTATACGCTGGTGACCCTCTTTCCGAGACTTTGTCTTTAGCTTACCATCAGGCGAGGAGAAGTCAAATTGACGTGACCTTTATAAAAAAACACAAAGATTAAGTAGTTATAACGTAGGAACTATCTCCAGTGAATCCTGGTAGTGGAGTCGTAAAGTAGGGCGTGTCAATGATCATACTGTCTTTAGTACCGAAGACCATGGTAAGTGGAAGAGTAAAAGCTGGCAAACGGAAGCATATCTCAGGCTCTAAGGTGAAGGCCTCAAACGCGACACTGAGATAAAGATAGTGTCTTTACCGATCTAAAAAATTGGTACAAAAAGAACCATTTTTAATACTTCGGTTCTAAATCTTTAGCAAATCAACAACACATGTTGTGTGTTTCTGAAGTTTGCAAACATTGTGAATGTGCGACATTACAAACTGTCACAACGTTTCACGCACTTAAGACGAAATATAGCATTCTTGTTACTCCAACAAAGGAGCAATTAGAAACGGGACTTACACCGCAATCATACCAACAATTTCATGAATAAATTAATGTTGAAATGTTGTAATTAAACCATTATGATTTTATTGTAGCATAAAATTGATTTAATTTCACGATATGGAGAAAACAACTCGTAAAAGTAACTTATGATGTTTGATTCTGATGTTTTATATTTACTGCAATTGTTTTCATTAACGAAAATTAGAAATTTATTTGCACCTGCGAAATTAGATTCTATAATATTCTGAATTTATGGTAGAAAATTAATGTTAGAGGCATAATGGTTAAACTAATTAACGCCTGTCACCTCTTGTAAATTGGTTTCTAGTTTCAATCAAATCCGTTGTGGTTTTTCACCTGAATGGAACCTTTGTCACACTGATCCATTAATTTCGAGTGTGATGGCTTATTACAAACACTATTGTTGTAACTATAGGATCGTTGATTTCGTTGAGTCGCATACGTGTGAGGAAGTTCAATCCGTTTTGATCGAATAATTTTCGATCCCTATATCATTATGTGCTACGTATATGTTATATTATTACATACACACCTACATATAATCAAGCTTTTATCCCTGGAGGGTTAGGCAAGGGTAAATTAACACGGTATATTTCACCAATTGGTGAGCCTATTGCCGTACTCCTGGCACTGTTGTTGACTCGAGCCATGTATATATGAGGCTGAGTCTGGGCTGTATATATCTATCTGATGTTAAACAGCCCTATCCCTTAGTCGCCTTGTATGACACCGCATGGGAAGAGATGACGTATCCCAAATTCGACTCTGCAGGGTACCACGCGGTGTTATATCATGAGGTAGCTTTATCCATACTTCCATACTAATATTATAAATGCGAAAGTAACTCTACCTGTTTTTCTGTATATTAAAATTTCACGCCTAAACCACTGAATCAATTTTGACGAAATTTGGTATTGGGGCAGATTACCATGATAAAGGACATATGTTTGGTCGCGATAACCGACATCCACGCGGGCGGGGCCGCGGGCAAAAGCTAGTTATTTATATAAGTCAAACTATATCTTTCGTTGATTGTGGAGATCAATTGGCAGAGTTCACGGAAAATATCGAGCTTCGTAATTTCACTGAAAGCCAAAACCCAACTGAGTAAAGAGAAGATTCCTTTCCTACCTACCTACCTACATCAAATAAATAAAAATCTTGACCATAAACATGTCACTTGATATTCATGACTGTGATTCATTACAAGAATAATCTTTCGGTTCTTATGAATAGCAAATATTACGTTGGAGATATACAAATTTGGTAGGTAACTCATATTATGCAAGGGCAAACTACATGTGTCGAAAACAGCCTCAATTCACTATCATGTGCGAATTTCAAACCGGCTGAACAAAGTAGAGGCTGTCATTAATTATGTTAAAAGAGGAAAACACACTCGTATCGTGGGCTTTTGTGATATTTCACTTCGCACCAGAAAATTCAATTTTGCAGTACTGCTAATGAAAAGAGGGATTGATAAAGCAAGCGTACTGAGTATATTTTAGCAGGTGGTAAGTGGTTACCGTGGTTTAAGAACGCAAAATAGTGTAAATTAAAAACGAAATAATGAGAGATCTAAAGAAGAAAATGGGTAAAGGCTCTGGCACTCTGAGAAACCTTCCGAAATATATCATGCTAGGTTTTGCCCGCGGCTCCGCCCGCGTGAATGTCGGTTATCGCGACAAAACATAGCCTATGTCCTTTCTCAAGGTCTAATCTACCCGTATACCAAATTTCATCAAAATCGGTTCAGTGGTTTAGGCGTGAAAGCGTAAAATACAGACAGACAGACAGACAGAGTTACTTTCGTATTTATAATATTAGTATGGATATGGATTATGATTACATAAAGTGAATCTTAATCAAGAAACGGTATACTTATAACTAAAGGTTAATATACTGTAGTATAGTATAGCTACATCGTATATAAATAAAGTGGAACGTTCATGAAATACATTAGTAAATGAACTGCATATATTTCGTCAGACTGCTCAGACGCTAGGAATCCTGAATAAACCTTTCGCTTGAAATGAAGTAAAAGATTTCAAAGAATGATTTCTTAACATTTGTAAGTATACAGAGATCGACAGTTGCGATAATTCTAGTGAAATCTCCTTTTAAATTAAAGTAAGGTTTTAATGAAATGCATTGATTTCAATATTATTGTTTTCTTTTAACGTGTAAGGTGATTTATGGTCCACTGGTTCCCCAAGGATGGCCCTGAGTCAGCCGGGATGCGAGGGATATGTCGAAGATAACCTCACCTCTGGTCTAGCACCACGACCCTCAGTCGGCGTGCGCTTTTAGTCGGTTCGAGTCCGACATAACCTCCCTTTCCGGCAAAGGCGGGGGAGGTATCCATGGGGATTTCCGCAAGAAAAAAAAAGTGTAGCACTGGTTCCATGATTTGATCACTAACTGGCATAACTTCATGAGGAAATTTTCTGAGGTAGTAAGTCCCTGTCCTGTACTAGTCCTGTCCAGTAAGTTGAATCATGACCAAGTTCAAATTATGCCACCAGTAGATCATTGATTTTAATCATGAAAATGTCCCTTATCATACCCACAGGTAGAATGGTGTAGTAGTTTGTATTCCAAAGCTACCTCATTAAATAAACTTTAAGAATATAACATACGTGCGGTATGAAAGGAACAGAAAGGAAAGGAACTTCATCGCACGTACGCTCAAGCTGTGGAATGAACTCCCTGCCATGGTTTTCCCAAGCGACTACAATATGGGGTTCTTCAAGAGGGGCATTAGAAGGTTTCTTCAGGGTAGGCAGCGCGAGTGTAACGCCTCTGGTGTTGCATACGTCCATAGGCCGCGGTAACCACTTTCCATCAGGTGGGCCGTGTGCTTGTCTGCCACCTAAGTGGTTTAAAAAAAAACTGTATAAACTGGGACTGCGAAGTGTAATAAGTTTCTTAGTTGGATTGTTTTGTCAAAGTGCATTCAATTAAAATTAAATGGACTAACAATGTTAATTAGTAAATAATGTATACATGAATATCTATTTATATTAGTTTGTGTGTTTCTGTACTAATAGATGTACGACATAATTTTCGTATTTAGAAATACAGAAGCAAATTATTTAAAAAATGAATTAGACTGTGTTCACAGAAAAACCCCACCCTGAGAGACTCGGGTAAGAGAGTATGTACAAATAACTAGAACACAAATACCGCTCAATGAGAGAACTCTTTTGCCATCTAGGTTTTTACAAATATACATACTTTGATTATTTACCTGATTTGTTTGAGTACATCATTATTTTCCCACTAAACACAACAAGCATATAAATTGGTATCTTTATTCCATCTACAAAGTTTTATACTTTAATTAGATATTTATTGATCCAATTTAAGTGAAATCCACTTCTCAAGTTGTCACGACAAATATTCTCGGAAATAGATTCAAGAACTTTATCTATCAAATACAAATACATAGGGAAAAAGAATCTTCTCGGGCGGGACTCGAACCCGCAGTCTTTCCCTTACAGGGGGAATGCCTGACCAATTCGGCTACCGAGACACGCCCGATATGATTCAAATTTCCCACCTTATACGTCTTTGAGGCGACGTAGCGTCATCTACCGATTTTCTTACGAACTATCGGAATCAATGAATGATGTTACAATCATTTTTAAACATTGATTTTTTGATAACTGCGCCTAAACAATTGAAGGAATTTTTATAGCATTAAGTATGCTAACTATACAAATCAAATACATAGGGAAAAAGAATCTTCTCGGGCGGGACTTTATCTAGTTTCAAATAATTTATTATTAATAGAATAGATTTATGGAGGCATAATGTTTAAACATCGATTTGTTGTAAATTGATTTTCCTTTAGAACATCGTCGTATTATGAACGAAGTACCTCCAAACCTGTCCACTCATAAAAGCCATTTTACGATCCATTTTGGACCGCAAAACGGCCGTTTACAGGGTACAATGTGTTTTAGAATCACGCTACCGTCTCTTCTGTAGGCTATTAAAATAAATATAATGCTTTATATTTTGGATGTTTTCGAAAAATTTTATAAATATTTGAATGTGACATGCTCGATCATAAAATGTGAACACGTAAATTTAAATGCGAGGCGTGATTACTAATGTTATCTATAATATTAATACGTGAAGTGAAAACTTTTTATAAAAATTGCGTGCACATATGAGGGTGAGATTTGCCAAAGTGATATCTTATATGAAAGAGAATTACAGAATACCAAACGAAATAAAACATTGAAACTTTCAGAACTAACAGATTTAAAAAAATTAAAATGAATGTTAAGGAGGTTAACTTATCGATAAAAACCCTCCTATCGATTAAACTACGAAAAATAAAGATTATGGGGCTACTGACTACCCTACTGTTCACTAGTTAGTATTAAAATACGAATATAAAACTCACTAATAAAAATTAGGCAATCATGCAGTATTGAAGCAATTCAAGAAGATTATGTTCGTCAGATGTACAATATAGTAAGCTTCCTAAAAATTCCGTTGAAATGTTTGTTTGAAATGTTTAAACCAACATTTGAAGTTCATTAGAGTTCTACTTTTACTTCAAGTATAAAAACATCTTAACAAAGATAAACCTTATCACATTGTAGGTAAATTTCATAGACA
This sequence comes from Eilema sororculum, assembly GCA_914829495.1. NCBI lineage: Eukaryota > Metazoa > Arthropoda > Insecta > Lepidoptera > Erebidae > Eilema > Eilema sororculum. The sequence goes on along the minus strand of OU618545.1, from coordinate 2,815,188 downwards.
CGTCTATAACACTACAAGATCCACGATAAACCTGCAAAACTTTCCGCACCCAGTAATCTACTTCAAAACATCGTTTATGTACATTAGACCAATATTGGCCAGGAAGTCTACACTCTACTGGTTCCCAAGTAGTTTGGCCATTGTTTGGCCAATATTTCTTTTTACGTGATATACTGATATTAGCTCTCAACGCAGATAACTTGAATGGACTCTTTGAATTTATTGTACGGGAATATTTCACCAACATATACAACACTGAGTTATTAGTTGGCGACTGAATTGATTGCTCTGGGGCAGTTTCATTTGCAAATAGGAAGTGATAACGTGTATTTGCCTTTTGATAATGATCTTGTTTAGGGGAATGTATTGCTTTGATGTGGTTTCTTATATCTTTATGATCATCATTGATCATTATGTCGGATGTTTTTCTTTTTTCTGTACCCAATTTTATTATATGGACTTTCTTTTCTTCATTATGTAATTGTTCCAATCATTTTATGTGCATTATTAGAAGAAGTCGTTCATTGAGGGACTTCCTAGAAAATGAAGTCATCCGATGCAGTTTTTTTCATGGTTTTCACAGGGGCGGTAGCACGTGTGACTTTCTTGGTGTTGCACATGTCCATGGGCCACGATAACCGCTTTCCATTTTAAGAGTGATTGTCTGCCATCTAAGTGATATATAGGACGAAGTCTTCTTCAATTATTGTGTTTTCTATAGTTGTACACCACATAAGCATTTCCTTTTGCTTATGATTCCTAGCTCTTATTGCAGGCTGTGAAAAAGCATCTGTCTCCATTAAAGTATCTGCCGAAAGTATCACCATCAAACGCGGTACAGTCAAATGACAGAATAAACATAAAAAAGGTATAAAGTTGCAAATAATTCCTGGTGTTACGAACGTTTATAGCCAAGAAATTAATTCATAAAGGGCTGTGTAGAAATAAATAAACAAAGATCTACAAAATAATATTTACATTAAACTGAGACTGCAAAATCTGTGCTTAAAGTTAAATTAAAAACTTCACAGTTTTTGCTGGACCAGGCTATTCAAAGTTTCGAAACTTAGTTCCCGAGACTCGACCGGTATTGGAAAACACGTCAAACATTCCCGTTTTGTTTTTCTTTTTATACTCTTACCTTTGGGAACTTTTGAATTTGCTCCGGTGATGGCACTATGCTGGTGGATCAATACTTAGAATAGGTTGATTGTTTTATTTTACTAGACTTGGTAGTTTAATTCTGAACATATTTTTATTGAGGGAATATTAATAGACTAAATAGGTATAGAAGAACTGAATAGTCTTTGAAATACGTAGTGACTATATATTATATTTCTTGTGATTACGTATTATAATAGCCGTCTTTCATATTTTTTAATAATATTTAATATTTTGCATCCATTGCCGGGACGGATGGACGGTTTTTTCTATTATTACCAACATGGTTGTATTCAACTCCGTCCATGAGATAACCTGTAAACATCCGATAAATTTATGATTTGAGACTGATATGATCATTTACATTGATAGTAAAACACTTGGGGATATTTACCATGTTTCTTATAATTTTCGAGGATCCGATATTTCTGCGCTGTTTCATCTCTTGATACAGCTTGAAACAGCGCAGAAATATCGGATCCTCGAAAATTGGTAAATATCTTGGCGAGTGTTTTACTAACAATCCGATATTTTTTCTAAATTATTCCAAAATTCTTACTTCCGTCAGAGTCGTCTACGACTGTATTACAAAACTTGAAAAAAAAAGATAATTTTCCTAACTCAGTTGGGGTTGATTTTCCATGTAACTAGGAAAAAGCCAGGACGTTTCCCATGAAGCGATTACTGGCTTACATCCACAACCAAGTAGGTAATAATATCGAAGAAGAAGATTGAAGGCTGCAACTCCCTATAACGACTGCACCAAATATTAACGATGAGTCTACCCACAGCCGTAACCATAGAAAAATAACTATAACAACGTTGACTAAAGGAAGCAATATACATTAATTCTTCAACAGTTCCAAAGTACGTGCAGTATATGGACAATCTTTATTCAAAACACAACACAAGAGAGCACGCGATGACACTACAGTCAAATGTTGACCAAAAAATCAACACACCCATATCATATTCCGCTCGTTCCTCCAGTTATTTCACTTTTATCTCATGCATTGTTTACAACCAGCTACATTTAATTTCACCAACATTGTAATTGAAACACGCACGGTGTACGCCGCCTGCATTCATAATATCATAAACGGTCAGACAACTTTTTCTTGTATAATAAAACCGTTTTAATGTAAAAACTTTTTAAAAAGTATACATCGCTTTCCCTGGTTGTAACTTTTCGGGGATTCCATTTTTAATTTCAGATTAAGGGTCTTATTTATATCTTTGTTCAACGAGGTCGCTTATTGTTTTCTGTTATATATAGTGATGCGCCGTTCCCAAATTCCCTTTCCCGGAAATATTTCCAGTGGAAAAGTTCCAGGGAATATTCCGGCATTCCCGGGAACGTTCCCACATAGTGGGAAATGGACATTTAAATTGTTCCTTCTATTTTATTATATTAGTAGCTGCTCCAGCGAACGTTCGTTTGGCCAATTTTTTTTTAGGAAATTATATTAACATATCAAAATAGCGGACAGTACAAATGCCAACAAAAGGATATTCTAAATATTTGTAATACAATATTTTTCGTTGTTATATTTTCATAAAAAAGAAATATTTTATATTTGAATTAATATTTAACTACTAATAATACAAGAATATAATATACAGGTAATAATAAATTCGTTACTTATCGCTAGGCTGTCCCCAAGCCATAAATAACGTACCTATTTATTTTAAAACGGTAAGATAAGATATGACATTATTGCGAACAATATTTACAACATCCTTTATGGACAGAAAAATTTGAAATGTTGAACCCCCAGTTTACCATGCCATCTAGAAAGCTGTTAGCAACAACATTATTAGATCAAGAATATGAAACAGTACACAATGACGTCATAAATAAAATAAGACATGCTAATGTAATTCACTTAGGCATCGATGGCTGGTCCAATATTCGTAATGAATCAATTTTAAATGTAATTTTATATGCCCTCAAGCCTTATTTTTGTAAATTTATAGAAACTACCGACAATCATCATACTGCTGAATATTTATGTGAGGAAGTTTCTATAATCATAGATGAATTTGATGCATCAAAATGTTTCGCAATAGTAACAGATAACGCTAGTAATATGGTTAAACTTGGAATGCTGTTATATGAAAAATATGACCATACTATTTGGACTGGATGCTTAGCACATACGCTTCACTTATTTATAGGAGATGTAGTGAAGGTTCCGAAAATTCGTAGCTTGTTTTTTAATATTGTGGAAATTTTTCGTTGTTATATTTTCATAAAAAAGAAATATTTTATATTTGAATTAATATTTAACTACTAATAATACAAGAATATAATATACAGGTAATAATAAATTCGTTACTTATCGCTAGGCTGTCCCCAAGCCATAAATAACGTACCTATTTATTTTAAAACGGTAAGATAAGATATGACATTATTGCGAACAATATTTACAACATCCTTTATGGACAGAAAAATTTGAAATGTTGAACCCCCAGTTTACCATGCCATCTAGAAAGCTGTTAGCAACAACATTATTAGATCAAGAATATGAAACAGTACACAATGACGTCATAAATAAAATAAGACATGCTAATGTAATTCACTTAGGCATCGATGGCTGGTCCAATATTCGTAATGAATCAATTTTAAATGTAATTTTATATGCCCTCAAGCCTTATTTTTGTAAATTTATAGAAACTACCGACAATCATCATACTGCTGAATATTTATGTGAGGAAGTTTCTATAATCATAGATGAATTTGATGCATCAAAATGTTTCGCAATAGTAACAGATAACGCTAGTAATATGGTTAAACTTGGAATGCTGTTATATGAAAAATATGACCATACTATTTGGACTGGATGCTTAGCACATGCGCTTCACTTATTTATAGGAGATGTAGTGAAGGTTCCGAAAATTCGTAGCTTGTTTTTTAATATTGTGGAAATTATCATAACTATTACTAGATCACATAACTTTTCAGCTGATTTTCGTAGAATAGCTAATGATAGATCTATTAACAGTAGTCTTCATTTGCCTGTTAAAACAAGATGGGGAAGTTATTTATTACGTCTACAAAGTTTTGTAAAATGTAAAGTTATATTGCAAAATATGATAATTAACGACAATTCACTACTAACAAAATATAGAAACCTAATATTTGAAGAAGATACTTGGGACGAAATACAAAGACTGGAATACTTTATAAAACCGATCGTCCAATGGATAATAACACTAGAAGGAGATTATTACGGAGTACACTTAGTGCACCGAGCCTTTAAAGAAATACAAAAAGTGTTCAAACACGTACATTCAAGAATGCTTTTTGGAGATATGGTACATACTCTAGAACAAAAATTTGATAGTAGAAAAATGCTCTTAAGCCAATTCATTTGGCAGCTGCCCTTCTGGATCCACAAAATCAAGGAGTACTATTATCTAATCAAGAGAATGTTGAAGGCTGTGAATTCTTTTTTTTTTTTTTTTTTTTTTACACAACGCTATCTAGACCCATGGTAAGCTTATAAAGCTTGTGGCACGTGTATGGAATCTAGAATGCGGATAAACATACTTATATACTTTTTTGTTTTTTTTTGTAAATACATACATATTATACCTACATAGAAACACCCAGACCAATGCAAATAGCCATATTCATGCATACACATATTTGCACTGAGCGGGAATCGAACCCGCGCCTCCTGCGTGGCAGTCGCGTGCACTACCGCCACGCCACAGAGGCTGTCTGAATGAATTAATTATAAATATTCAAAAAGATGCAGAAGCTGCAGTTAATATATTTACGGAATTATCGCAATACAAAAGCCGAACACACTTGTGGGAAAAAAGTTTTATTTGGACTACGGCCGAAAATATTTCCCCATTATCATGGTGGGAAACTTTATTTCCGCAAACGCTTTTGGGTAAGATTGCCATAAAATTTTTATCAGTTCCCGCTACTTCTGCAGCTGTAGAAAGATCCTTTTCAACATTTTCAAATATGCATACGAAGAAACGAAATCGTTTAAAGGCAAACACAGCAGGGAAGCTAACATTCATATCACACAATTGGAAGCTAATTAACAAACCCACCCAATAATATCAAAGACCACTGTCAGATCATAATTTATCTTCAGTATCAAATTCTGCCTCGGAAGACGAATTTTCCCAAGTAGCAATAGATGAAACGGAAAACTCAGAGCTTATTTTTAATAACCCTGGCACTTCCAGGGCTAGATTAGATTTGGATTCCCATGATTCCAATATTATGAATTGTTCAACAGAAGTATAGCCAGGCCCCTCCAATATTAGTACAAGTGCAGCAAAAAAAAGAATAATAAGAAATATATTTATTTCCGATTCAGACTCTGATGACTAATTTTGCGTAGTCTCCGTCAAACAAACTGATTTCTACTATACTATACTGCATGGATTATTATTATTACTATACTGTATAGATACTGATAACTGTGGAGTTGATATATTTTTAGGTATCTGTAAAACACTACAATAAAAATCTGTATGTTTTTAATCATTTCATAATTGTATTGTGTAAGCAAAAACTTTACTTTCTGTGATTAATACGCCAATCCAAAAGACTGATTTGTATTTTATTTAAACTAATTAAAATTGTTAATCTATAAGACAGGCTATTTATATACTCGTAAATACTTTATATAGGTACATTTAATCATAAGCCATGATTATTATTATTACCTATTCAAAAAAAATGTGGAATTTTGCTACCACATTAAACTGTGTGGTGATTCTTTTTTAAGTTTTGTTATCATATCTGAAAGAAGAAAATGATGTGCCGTTTAAAAAAAGTGTAAAATTATATAAATCAAAGTTTTTTTTAATTAAAATAATGAATAAATACTTTGTTTTAATTCAAATAATTTCTTACTAAAAACCTTGGAACGTTCCCATCGATCCCGGGAGCAAAGGAATTTTCCCAGGGAATATAGGGATATTCCCAGGGAATATGGGAATATTCCCAGAGATTATCGGGAAAGTTCTCAAAGCAACGACTTAATTGAATTATGCCTATGTATAAAGGTGTACTTGCTTTTGCACATAGTGCAAAAGTTATTTACAAAGATATATACAACTATTTAAGTCAATGTTCCCAGTCATTCCCAACGTGCCCGGGAGCGTTCCTGGGAATTAGGGAACGTAGGAAACGATCCCGGGAACGGCGCATCACTAGTTATATATTGCAAAGCAGTTTTCTTTTATGTTTCCCCTTCAAATTTTTTAATAACGGTATTTTTATTTGAGTGTCGTACCGGTGATTATGAGTCATTACTTCTTATACTTTTTAATGCATCAGAATCTGATGTTGTGTATTGTTTGTATAATCTAATTAGAGTTTCTATTCATGTTTGGGAATATTAAGGCCTTTTTCACATGCGCCCGGGTGACACATGGTCACGGTACGGCATCCGTGTGGTCTCCCTCCTCCTGTGACGGCTGTGACTGTAAGCACGGTTTTGAGGCGGCAACCGTCTTGCAGTTTTGTATTGACTTAAATATGGAATCTCTCACATGCATGGGCGTAAAACGGCACAGCGGTGGCGACTGCAGGGGGTCATTCATGCGCTAACATTACTGGAGTCCAAGCGAGAGCGACCGAGCGTAAACCATGTATATGTGAATGGGCTTGCACGACACGGCCGTTTAGACGGAACCGTGTGAATGTGAAAAGACCCTAAAAGTACATGAGTTAGAAGTCTAGTGTAGTAGTAATTATTTCACAAACATTTCTTATAAATAAGCAGATTAGGCACAGATTTATATTCTTATAAGAGCTCTTCACTCAGCTATGCTACTCAAGCAAAGCACTGTATCTAAGTATTAGACTATGTAAATGTTTGTAAATAGACAAAAAAATGCCCGCTGAGTATCTTGCCGGAGTCTCAGGTCTGGGCCGAGTTTCGAACCGGTGGTCCATTTGCTTAACTAGTATTTAATATTTATTTTATATTGACGTTTTGTAAGTTCCGATCTAATGGTCTACGCAGAATAAATGAATTTTGACTTTACCTTTTTGACTTTGACTAAAAGGTGCCAATGTTTTAAGCAAAGCAAAGAATTTAAATGCGGCAGTATAAGAAACTTGTGAAGAACGTAAAGACAAGAGCATAATATATTATGATGGATTGTTGTCACTGCCTACCCCGGAGAGAAAAAGACGTGAGTTTAATATGTATGTTGTATGTTTAAAGATAACAGCTGAAGTCGCAAGAGGTAAACAAACCTACAACAATAAACATTTATGTGGACACAATGCACTGCTAAAATAATACGCTCTTGGAAGCGCTCTCTCAAAGTACCGTACCTCAATAGAATGTTCAGGTTCAAATATCTGACTGGATTACACCTCTTGGTAGCTCATCTTTGAGATTGTTTGAGCTCTGAACTAACTATGTTAAGACGTTGACAATATACCCAAAGTTCGAAAACGAAAATGTGATACTGTACATTCAGTATTTTATATTTAACTATCTGGCCCGTCGAACTGCTTCAGATCCCGTTCCCACTGCGCCCTTTAATGAACATATAAACATTCCTCTTGAATTACTCTATCTATTAAAAAAAACCGCATTAAAATCTTTTGCGTAGTTTTAAAGATGTAAGCATACATAGGAACAGACAGACGCGGGAAGGCAACTTGATGTATACTACGTGATTCCATAAACGAATATAATATTATCATGTCTAAGTTTTCTATGATTGAATATCTACATATTGAGTACCTACATAGCGTCATCCATACTAATATATTATAAATGCGAAAGTAACTCTGTCTGTCTGTCTGTATGTTACACTTATACGCCTAAACCACTGAACCTATTTTGATGAAATTTGGTATAGGGGTACATCAGGACATGAGAAAGGCTATATTTGCTCGCGATAACCGACATCCACGCGAGCGGAGCCGCGGCCAAAAGTAGTAATTAATAATAGGTGAGTGGATCAGTGATGGTAGTGTTGGCAAATCGCACCAGTAGTCGATAAAGGTACATATCTGTACATAGTACACACTTGTATTTACATTTGTATACTGTACACACATGTACAGTATACAAATGTAAATTAAAAAATAAATTCCATACTCCAAACAACAACATCTCACACAACTCACGTGATGGAATATACGTATGTCAAAGGACAATTATTTTATTAATTAGTGTGTAAGAATTTGAGAACTGACATTGAATATTTGTAATATACGAATTAATGAATAAAATTACAATAATCCAACAAACAAAACATGAGTTTTGTCCTACCCCTGAAAGATTATTATACAATCAAGAATAAATAAAAAACTTACATCACCAATAATCATAATTATCTTTTCTGTCAGATAAATATCCACTTACGTACAAAAAGTAAAACAAAAAATATTCCATTCAGACGGTAATAGCCAGCGGTGCTCAACCCTGGCGTGTTCCGATGCCGTGCCTAGAGATCATTACTGTTAATACCACTGTAATTAGACAAGCTACCCTTCATTTCATTTGGATTTACCCAACTACAGGCGAGTAGTTCGCTTTGGCACGTAATATAGAGATTTTATTCTAATCGCTCTTCTTATGTTACGGTTGTTTGTTTATTAAGCTGCCTGCAGTTTTTTTTTGAGCCTCTAGCGTTATTGAGCTCTTTCGATTCCCGCGCATGGCTATGTCTGTATTGTGTGGAAGTAATTAATGCATGTAAAATTCAGTAATTATAGTAAATTTAATATTTGCACGCCACAATTGGCAGAATATGCTGTATATCCTATATCACCCCAACACCACTGTAATCAACCATATTCTAGGAAATAAAGATTCTTATTCTTATTGGTGCTGGATTGCTCTAAAAGTTTGTAAAATTATATTCATCTGAACAGTTCGATTATGAGAGTTCTAAGAGTTTGGAAAATATTTGTCCAAAAAGTCCGATCGTGAGATACAGCCTAACGATTTGGACAAAGTTTGTCCTAACAACAAAAGAAGCGTTCAAGTGGGATTTGAACCCACGACCTTTCCCTTACAGGGAGAAAGCTCTTCCAACTTAGCTATTGAGCTACCTGAATCAGTTCAAATTTCCCTTCTCTTTATATCCGTCTCGAAGCGCTTCTTCTTCCCGATGTGTTTCGAACTTAAAAAGTTAGCATTATAAATACTATAAAAATTTCATTCAAAATCAACGGAGTTAATCCAACAGTTTGGATTTTTTTATAATCCTAACAGTTTGACCACCCGAGTCAGTCTAACAGTTAGGACTAAAATTGTCGTAACAGCTCGTCGAACTACTAGTAGGACAGGATGGTATAAGTCACAGAACAGTTAAAGGAGGTATAAGTCATGTTTTGGAGAGGGACCACACACAGTTTTGATATAACGTAGCTCTTACCGGTTAAAACCACTATTAATATTTAATAAATCCATACTAATATTATAAATGCGAAAGTAACTTTGCCTGCCTGCCTGTCTGTCTGTCTGTATGTTATGCTTTCACGCCTAAACCACTGGACCGATTTTGATGAAATTGGGTACAGGGGTAGATTAGACCATGAGAAAGGATATAGGCTATGTTTGGTCGCTATAACCAACATCCACGCGGGTGGGCCCGCGTGAAAAAGCTAGTTTATGATATTTAAGCGATAGAGAGGTAGTTCAAAATGTGGGAGAGCGTTCTGCAGCGTCTGCATGCTACGCGGTCATTGAAATATATTGTTATTTAAGTAACATCCAACTTAACTAACTTAGTAAACCAAAATATTTAAAAGAATATAACAGAGATGTCGAATAAGGGGGAGGGGAGTTGAGGCGTTAAGAAATTGCCACCGTGGGTAACAAATTTAATGTCTGTCCATACAGCCAGTGTACAAAGGTATGGGATTTTTTTACTAACGTATTTCTAAATATTTACTTCTCATTTCAAAACACACGAATAGAAAATTTAACATCCATGATGAAATATATCAGCAGTACAATATTGATATGTTGGTAACGTATCATGCAGCTGTTTTGTAATCAACTTGTAATCATTGTGTTCTGAAATTTCAATTTTAGAATTATGTATCGACTAAATATAAACTAACTTCCATTAAATTTCCAATTACTAGTAACGTTAGTAATGAATTGGGAACACAATGGTCAGTCAAATTTGCTGTAACAAAATTCTATTATGTGTATATTAACAATGCTTGTGTGTTTAATTAATATTTTAAATGCGCCATCAATATAATTGTTAAAGCTAAAATAGTACAACCTCCTTTGATTGTTATACGAAATCAATTGGGTTTGGTGTCATTATCATCATCATCATCCACATAAAGACGTTAGTTCTGGTTGCATCCGAAGCCACGGTGCCCTCGGAGGTCAAGTTCCGCCTTTCGGCTCTTCCTCCTCCACTTCGAACGATTTTCGACGTCCAAGGTAGTGAGAAAGTTTGCACGCGTGTCACTCTACGACGCCAAGCCAGCACTTCTTGGGCCTACCCCTTCTACCTGGACCCGGTGGGGTCGCCATTGCCAGGCATTTGTTACCCACATAGCTGGGCGGTTGCCGCAAGACGTGGTCGCGTGGGATTGGTGTATTTAGAAATTATCATAGTGAGTGTTAATGATTACATATAAATATTATAAGTACCTATTATAAGGTATATATGATAAAACATATATAACATACTAATAATATATTCACTGCAATATTCTGTGATACATAACATTGTTTGTTTTGTTGCATCTCGAATAAATAAAGAAAATTAAATGACAACAATAATTATATTCTCGATATTTTCGATACAGGAACCGGCATCATGCAATTAAATTGCTTTCAAGGTTAATGACGCGAACATTCGAGGACAGCCATCGTGATTTATTTATTGTCATTACATTTATAATGGCAATAAATAAATCATGCTACATATCAATAAATAAGACCACATAAAAATGAAAATTTTTGAAATTTTAAAGTAGTTTTCTGAATTAGTTTTATTTTGTTTAACGACTTATGAAAAAAAATACAAATTTAAACGAAACTAGTTTAAAAAATGACTTTAATACAGTTTTCTAATCACTTTTTGATATTTAACTGGACAATGATCGAACGATGATCAATCAATGATGAATGAACTCAGGGGGGACATCTTCCGATAGTAGGAGTGTGGCAGCCACTACGCTGCCCAGAGAACATCAACTATAGCTAGAGAGGGTTCGCTTTCAGCATAGGAGCAACATACGTACAAAAGTTCTTGTGACTTTTCAGTCTCTGTCACAGAATAGTTAATAGTCTTGCAATCGTGCAATTCCAGCCAGTGGAAAGCCACTTGAGCGCTTCTTTTTCCCGATGTTTTTCAAATATATTGATGTCGTTGAATTATGCCTAGTGTTCACCTAACAATCATTGGTAATATTTGGGTAAAATCTGATAATCAGATCATCAGTGTTTTGTTTAATAAACATGAATCTGTCAACATTATTATGGTCAGTTTGCAGTCTAAAGAACGAAATGGCCGAAAATCGATATTTTCCCTTTTTTCCCCGATTTCTCCCGGGTCCTTTAAGCGGGGCGTGAAAAAGCATCTGATGAGGCCGTCAAGCTGAGTGCCACTACTGTTAACTTGGTACATGTTGATGATGGTGACCCTCTTTCCGAGACTTTGCCTTTAGCTTACCATCGGGCTAGGTGAAGTTAAATTGACGTGTGCTTTATAAAAAAAACACGAAAAGAACACCAATCTGACTCTCCACAATTCAGTATCAATATGGAAATACTTCAAGGATGAAGTGAATTCGGATAAGACGCATACAGACACCTATATGACATAAAATGAGACAAATCTATAATACTACATTATAGAACGTGCTTGAAAATTTATTGAAGCACTTAGTGTGTGATTTTAAGCGATATAACTGAAGATATTGGCGCTCTCTAGCACACAGATAATCCCTAAACCCAACAACTTGCTGCTCTGCATATTTTATAGCCTAGTATCAAGATTTAGTCCATCAAACTATTTGTAGCGCTATTGACTTATTTTAACCCGAAGTAAAAAAGAATTATAAACGTGTGTGAGCTACACACTATAAGTTAGTAGTTATAGTACACAGTGTGTGTAGCTTCCAAAGGAATGGAATAAACCTATTTAGACGTATTTGGGTTCAAAGATTTTCTCAATTATTGAGTAAGACACGGTGAAAAGTGGAGAAGTATTAAGTGTCGGACTCCACCAAGTGCCATCAATCAACAGTATAAACATTTTCTCAAGTTATTTTAATAGGTACTTACTTACTGGGTGAAAAAGGAATTCATTACCGGGTGAAAAAATAATTTTTGTTTAATAATTATCATGTCGGTGGAACGAGGAATTCAAACCGGTTGAAAGCGGAAAAAAATTCAAGCGCAGAAAAATTACAGGCGGTTGAAAGCGGAACAACCCAAATATAATTTACTAATAGTTTATAATTTTCGGGACTTCACGCGATATATTTTTGATAAACTTACTTTTGCCGACGTTTCGGGTGCGTTGCAGCACCCGTGGTCACGACTTGACTGGCCTGCGAGCGTCGCGCGGTGTGCAGGAAACATTTTTTGTGCGCCTACCCTCCATTACTTTCATATTGAATGTAAGGCTGGCGACACACCACACTCACTATGTCAGTTTTAGACGGCATCGGCACTGTGTGTTTCGGTTTCACTATTTTGATCACTGGATTCCAGGTCCCGGATAATTTGAATCCATCTTCCCTATTGAAATTTTTATATTTTTATACATAAGTAAGTTTATCAAAAATAATTATCGCGTGAAGTCCCGAAAATTATAAACTATGAGTAAACGCCGCGATAGTTTAAAAGTTACATATAATTTACTTATTAGGAGATTATTAATAATTATTTTTTTATTAAGTACTCCTACAATGTTGACACAACTTGTATAATCAGCGTCAGAAATATCTTGACTACAAAGTGAGTGAAATGATCTTAAAACTAAGGTATTAAGATCAAACCATACTGTTTTATTGATTTAAATTTTATTATTGTCTGAACTAAAGGTATACTAAGTATAGAAAAAAAAAACCGTCAACATGAAGGGAAATAAACAAAGCAATAAAATTAAGATCATTTTGAGCACTTTGTTTATCAAGATCTATATGATGCTGACTGTACAGTTTATCTGCAGAATCTGGTGAGTCTCAATACATTTCTTATTTTAGATTTTTAAGTAGGTAACTGTTAAGAGATGCTGCAGCACACAAAACCTATCATGACTAACTTAAAAAGAAGTTGTAAAAATTTTACAACTCCATCATTAGATGCTTTATTGTGTTTGGAAACTTATGCAATGGTAGGCTATGGTAGTCAATTGAAATAGCTCTTATATAATATTTGATGGCCTATTCAGACGGTGAAATATAATATTTGATTACATAATCAGTGGTTTATTTTGTGACTAACCATCCTCCCCATTCATTATTTATTTCTCGGTATCCATTGAATAGCTACGGCCATTTAAATTAATTTAAACATAAAGAGACATACCTATTTTTTCCGTGCGGATATCTCCTCGGATACCTCCCCTGCCGGAGCTGGAAGGGGAAGTTATTTCGGACTCGAACCAACTAAACCCGCACGCCGACTGTGGGTCGTGGTGCTAGGCCGGAGGTGAGGTTGTCTTCGACATATCCCTCGCACCCCGGCTGACCCAGGGCCATCCCTTACGGTCTGGCCCTCCTCAGGAAAGGGGAGAACGGACAAAAGAGACATACCACAATACATTAGATCAAAGTATCAATTCAAGAAACTTACTTATAATAAACCTGTAATCCTGGTCCGTTATTTCAAATACTTTATCGTAAACAGTACCTTAGTTGTAGAACATGTTTTTATAGGAAAAATAGGAGCTGGTATGAATTAAGAATAGTAAATATTAAAAAATGGCAGGAGTTAATAAAAAAAATTAAATAAAATCCAGTGAAGGATAAAAATTAGTATGAGTTAATACATTTTAAAATGGTATGAGTTTTTGTGGTACCAAGAAGGAATAACCTATAATTTTAATAGGTATGTGAAAAACCAAATTAATTTAAACCTCCTTCATCCCGTGGCCCTAGTCGTCATGTTTATATTATGCACTGTCTATTCCTAGACATGCAGAAGGCCTTCGACTGTGGGCTTCGCGCGATGATCTGGTGGGCACTGCGGTCCAAAGGAGTCCCAGAGGCTTACATCGACACCATCCGAGACATGTACCCAAGATTCCGGTTCCGTGGTTTGGACCGCTGTTGGCGACATGAAAACCTTCCCCGTCACCTTGGGGGTACACCAAGGATCCGTACTTGGTCCCTACCTGTTCAGCTTGGTATTAGTTTTGTTGGACATCATCAGAAACTCACATGAGCAGTCACCGTGGTAGCTGATATCATAAACGTTTATACAATGTAAATGAACCTGGCCTGTCTGGTTCCTCCTGTCCTGGTTCGACCACATTGATTGATTCACAGAATGACCTATTTATTTTCTCCTCTTCAATATGTATCGTCAATCTTTTTTCGTCCGTCCTCTCTCTTTATACGAACCGTTTAACCATCCGTTGCTCTATCATGGTCATCCAGTCCCATAATTTCCCTAATCATACTAATCGTTTAGCAGTTTTAACTAAGCTAACCTACTAAGTGACAAAATAATACGTATACTCTTTGCAATGTTTGTCGTTTACCATGATAACAACCAAAGGACAGAGAATGAACTAAATAAGAATTTTAAAATTTAGCCATGAACCTTTATCCCGCCCCGACGATCAAATACACTGGAAATTTTCCACTCACACTGTCAATGGTTAGTATTATCTTATCTTTTATGTACCCAGAGATCGTTAGAGGTAACTATTAAAGAGAAGTGTCACGGTTTAAAATACGGTGAATGAAAAACTGAATATTTTAGGATCACAAGATAAATGTTTCAATCGAGTTTTTAGATGTTCCGGTCCGGTGGAGCCGTTTGATATCATGGTAATGGGCTTTTGGGTTTTCAAGGGTTTTGTTTAGTATTTTATAGAATTGTACATGAAATTTTATGATTGAAATTTTGTAGAACGTTATGTAAGTTGAAATGAGTTGTTGGATTATTCGTATTAGTTTTGTATTTGTTTAGTTGTGGTTGATATAATGTACTAAGTATTTGATTTTCAATTTATCTCTGGATGAAATCACTTTAATATTGTAAAAAAAAACTTGAAATTAGTATACGTAGACCAAAATATCAGACCAAATTATTTTTACATCAGCAATTTCCAATTTACAAATTTGAGAATGTGCAATTAAGTTTATGTTCATCTTTTATAATATTTTAAGTACAAAAAAGTGAATATACATTTAACTGTATTACCTATATTATGTGTATCTGTGAACTTGCTACTTACAGTTAGAATAAAGTTGATTTAATTATAAAGAAACAAAAGGCTAGATCAAACCGGAGATATTTATACTGAGCACAGTCTCAATTATTATCTGGTGCTATAATGCTTATATTCTTTCAGTCGTCTGCGAGTATGAACGAAGTCAGCAGTAATAAATCTAGTAGAAACTAAAGCATGTCCCTGTCACTTTATACGATTCAGCTATTCTTTGAAATAACGAACCCGTTTATCTGACTAAGGTGCATTAAACGTAAGCTGGACAAGAATTTGTGTTTTTATTTCTATCTATCATAAATTGCCATCTGGATTTAATAATGATAAAGATAATAGTATTTTGGGACATATATATAAAATTACACTAACCAAAGCGCGGGTATAAATATTAGTACTTTATAACAAAAAACGATTCGACCCATTTTAATCTGACTGGACTTTAATATGCGCGCGAGTTAATGACAGCAAAATAAAATAAAACAAAAAATACCAACTTGTGGACGTCTGCGAGTTTGATGCCCGCGAGTTGATGACTGACCCATATAAATTACAGCATTATCTAGACTCAATTGAGTGGTAGCAGAGAATTTCGTTAATGCACGCCCAGAGTAAAAGTAACCTACTGTCTTACTTTACCAATTACCTGATCCTTTGGTTGGCTGGTAGAGAATACCTGGGACATTGGTCTAATAAATGAAAAAAAAAGAACATACCTAATAATACTATTCTTCCTAGCGTTAATCCCAGTCGCATTTGACGATATAATTGGGGGCCGCATAACAATCTGGAAATTACTTACAAGCCAAATGTTTTATAATAGTTTGGGAGTTCACGCGTAAAACTATGGAAAACTTACTTTTGCCGACGTTTCGGGTGCGTTACAGCACCCGTGGTAACGACTTGACTGGCCTGCGAGCGTCGCGCGGTGTGCAGGAAACATTTGTGTGCCTACCCTCCATTACTTTCACATTGAATGTAAGGCTGGCGACACACCACACTCATTATGTCAGTTTTAGACGGCATCGGCACTGTGTTCTTGGGTTTCACTTTTTTATCACTGGATTCCAGGTCCCGGATAGTTTGAATCCATCTTCCCTATTGAAATTTTGATATTTATTAATTTCAATAGCTTCACGCACAATCCGTGAATAGTAGTGGTGATCAGTGGGGAGGACTTTGGGTTGATGAAGTTCAATCCAGTGATTGGTACCCGACTCGAAGTGTTTTGCAGCTGCCGGTTTTTCACAGCTGCGATATGTTCTTTGACTCTCTCCGCAATGGTACGCTTGGTTTGGCCTATGTAGGAACTATCGCAGCTGCATTCCACTTTGTAGACACCCGGTGTTTGCAGAGGTATGACGTCCTTCGGTGTTCGTACGTACTTCGCTACTTTGGCGGACGGTTTAAATATGGTCTTGATGGAAAGCTTCCGTAAACAAGATCCAATCTTATCCGTTATCCCTTTCACATACGGCATGAACCCCAGTTGGCGGTCAACGCCCGGCAGCATCATCCTCGGTGCACGTCGCGGCTTTCTAGAACCTGTAACATATCCATTCATTTTAAGCACCTCCTGAACGTGTTTTAATTCCTGCTGGAGGTGCTCAGGGTCACACAAATCATTAGCTCGCTTGATGAGAGTCGAGCTCACTGAATTCAAATGAAGTGGATGATGATGCGAGGAGGCGTGCAATTATCTATCTGTATGAGTGGGTTTCCGATACACAGTATGGGCCAAGGAGCCATTGGTTCTTATCATTAACTGAATATCTAAAAAGGACAATGTTCTGTTGTTCTCAATCTCATACGTAAACTGTGTCATCACATGAGTTGAGATACTCAGTAAAGCGGACCACCTGCTCTCTGTTGCCTTTAAATATACAGAATATGTCATCTACATACCTTTTCCATAGCCTGTACTGGGCGTGCGCGTTCTGAGTTACCTCTTCTTCGATATGTTCCATCCAAATATTTGCCACGACCGGTGCCAAAGCGCTGCCCATAGCAACGCCGTTTATCTGGAGGTAGTGTTGTCCATGGAAAGGAAGTAATTCACTTCGAGGCAACTCTGTAATAGTGTCGCATAACTATCGGGTAGACCATTATCCTTCAATTTGGTTTCGATAATCCGTACACAATCTTGTAAAGGAACATTGTTAAATAATGACTCCACATCAAAACTTACCAATAGTTCATCCGGTTCTAACTTAATGTCTCTGATTATCTCCACAAAATGGCGAGAATCTGTTCGCGTGAAGTCCCAAACTATTATAAAACATGAGTATACGCCGCAATAGTTTAAAAATAAGTCTAAAATGTACAGACGGTTTCAGAACAAAATAAATTCCAAATGTTATAAAGATAACACGAGGGCACTGAATAATAACGATTGAGAAACCTGAAGAGATTCAGATGGTACCAAAACCAATCAACAAAATGGTACTTAACTTCGTGAAAATTACCAAAGTTTCCAAATTTTCTAGGTTAAGAGCCATTAATTTGCCGCTAATCTCATTGGAAAGTAATCATTTGGTTCACATTAACCGTCTGGACCCATAATAGCAAGGCGCTTCTGTTAGATAGCATAATACACTGTGGCTATATTTTAAACATCATTACACCACCGGTGGTGCAAGACGGTGGTGTCAAGGGTCCAAAAGGAATGTTATACTCAAAGATGTATTCCATATCTCAGGATAAATTTCTACTATTTTGATATCTCTTTGATAGAATACGTTATAAATAGTTTTATTATATACATATATTCAAATCAAATACATAGGGAAAAAGAATCTTCTCGGGCGGGACTCGAACTCGCAGTCTTTCCCTTACAGGGGGAATGCCTGACCAATTCGGCTACCGAGACACGCCCGATATGATTCAAATTTCCCATCTTATACGTCTTTAAGGCGACGTGGCGTCATCTACCGATTTTCTTACGAACTATCGGAATCAATGAATGATGTTACAATAATTTTTAAACATTGATTTTTTGATAACTGCGCCCAAACAATTGAAGGAATTTTTACAGCATTAAGTATGCTAACTATACAAATCAAATACACAGGGAAAAAGAATCTTCTCGGGCGGGACTCGAACCCGCAGTCTTTCCCTTACATATAGTTAGCATACTTAATGCTGTAAAAATTCCTTCAAATAAATATATTCACTTCGGAAAATCCCAAAAGAGGAAAACAGGGTATATTAATACCCACATTTAGACAACTATGATTTTTGGTCCCAGGGATTTTTCTTTGTAATAGGACCCGTCAATTTGACTTCACCTCGCCCGATGGTAAGCTGAAGGCAAAGTCTCGGAAAGAGGGTCACCATCGTAAATATGTATGTACCATGTTAACAGTGGTGGCACTCACCTGTTATAAGTCAGAACTATGTATGCGAAGAATGTAATAAGAACAGTCACTGATGAAGTCAAGTGAGCATTATAACATGGCTGTATGTTTACTGTCGGATAGATAGCAACCATATCCCTTAGTTGCCTTCTACTATATCCACAGGAAGAGATGGGGTGGCCCTATTCTACTCCACCGAGAACCAATATAACGAATAATACTCGCATTAACTACGATATTAATTCAAATACATCGGTAAAAATGAAATGCTCAAGTGGGATTTGAACCCACGACATTACACGAGGTATGCTGAGCCTATTGAGCTATTGAGCCACACCTGAATAACTTCAGATTTGTTGTTGTTATTATTACTGTTGGAACCAATGAATGATTTTTCAACCACTTTTAAAAAATGATTTTTGATGACTCCATCCAAATATTTGAGCAAAATAAATGCTATAAAAATTAATTCGAACTACCACATTAAGTTAGTATTTTGGGTATTCGCCTCCTACGGGGTATTCCTAACACCTATTACTGATTGAAAGTCTATAGGGATATCAGTTTAATATGAGTACCTACTGTATCAAAAACTCATATAACTAAATCTGATATTAATCACAAAAGGGCTACAATCGCTTCAGTCGCGATAACCAACCCAACGGAGATAGTATTAACAGCAATTAACCAAACAAGGCTTTAAATCAAAATTTCAAATTATGCTACTCCCTGCGAGGGTGAAATGGGGTTGTATCCGTGAAATCGCATTCATCAAAACTTGGGAATTAGCTTCGTTCCCTAATTAAACCTGTCGGTTGTTAAGTTCGCCCCGATCTCCCCCGGGTTCTCGAATCTTACGTAAATATTAGGTTTGAATAAAAGTTTTATTATTATAGCTTTATTGGTGCTTAATACCGTGATCCTTTGTGTAAAGCAAAAGTTGATTTGAACGAATTGTAATTTGAATGAGATTTCGTCTGTTTGAGTGGGGCGGGCTGAAAGGTCAGTCATTTAATATTCATTGCATTTGCTATTCGCTGTGGAAAAATGTTTTTGTTCAAGTAGCTTCAGCAGTACACATTTTTTATTTTATTGATTCGTCGTTGTATATAGAATTTGAGATTATACATTTCAATATATCTTTCGCAAAAATATTTATTTTGGTTTTTAAAGAAGCGTGGTCGACCCTCCAACATCGGAGTGGTGTACCTAAAGATTTTGGTGAGATAGAGTAATAAAATCTGGGAGTCTTTTTATGGAGGTAGGACACGTCCCAATTAAGCAGTCCGACTGGGGAAGTACCTCCGTCCTTCAGAATATCGCGGCCATAATAACCTTGTGTTGTGTTCCCGATGGAGAGTAGGGTAGCCAGAGCTCACTGGAGAGTTTTTCTGCTGTTAGTGGGATGACCAAAGGCTTGCTCTGCTTTGTCTTCTGCACAGTTTAGAGCTGGTTGTACCATCAAATGCGAATAATTAATAAGCGAATTTATAGTCTTTCAAAAGTAATCTGGGCTATCATATTTATGTTGCTGAATTTCGTTAGTGGTTTAGTTAAACGTATTTGCTTTGGTGTAATCCGACCCATAAAGCTAATCAATTTAAAAAAAAAAACAACCAAATATTTTGATACTTGACTCGTATTTTATCACAGAATTAACAAATAAAATTATTATTCTGTATTGCCATCGTTACTTTTATACTAACAATTACGGTATCTACGTAACAAATTATATTAATTTATCAATACCAGTTATAGGTCCTAAGTTGTAAATTTTTCGGCATGATCCAATAATGATTAATTGCAACCAATTTAATTTCAATACAGTTGATAAAATTACAGTTTCAGTGACTCGAACTTTAATTTTTGACTGATACATTAATTGTTTTTATACATAACATACATACATAGATACAGTCACCTATCTCTTTCCCATATACAAAGCACCATATAGACTCAAATTATGAATAACTAATATTGATTGAAGAACAAAGGATGTACAGGAAATACATAACAAGAAATTGGAAATTTCATCTTCTAGTCGGTGCATTTTTTAAACAACTGATGTGGAATTGGAAGGTAAGATAACAGTCACAGTCGTGAAAACCAACATCAAAAGCAGTAAGCGGATCACTTGCTCCGAAGTATTGCTTTTGGACGTTATGTCGACAAAATCGTGTTAAATAATCTGTTGTTTTGTTCTATCTAAATCAATAACTGATATTTTATTCACTTCCCACTTCGTTCTGAATTAGCACCTTAATTTTTGATGGACAGACAGGTCACAAGGGTTTTACAGTGAAAAAAATATTGTGAGAGAAAAATACAATTTACATTTTTTTTAAGATAGAAAATTGTTTTATATTTTTACCATATCTATAACGATTAAACAAAGAAGAATAAACATGAAGAAGAAAGAAAACAACCTCCAAAAAACCTCTTAGTAAAGTTAGGTACAAGATAGACCAACTAACGTTACCTAACGTTTACAATACTGATTATTTTAAATTGCAACAAATAAATCAATCAATCTTGTCGCTGTTGTATACAATGGTATTGGTTATAGTATTCGCACCTGGTTTTTAAAAAGCAGTTACGAAAATGGATGAAGTTGCATATTATAATACTAGCTTTTGCCCGCGGCACCGCCTGCATGGATGTCGGTTATCATAACCAAACATAGCCTATGTCTTTTCTCATGGTATAATCTACACCTATACCAAATTTCATCAGTAGTAGTGGTTTAGGCGTGAAAGCGTAACATACAGACAGGCAAACAGACAGACAGAGTTACTTTCGCATTTTTAACATTAGTATGGATAAACCAGTCAATAAACCTGGCAACATTAATTATCTCACTAACGATGTTGAAGAGCGTTTCCTGGCGGTAACTGGAGAATTAGGTGCTATAGAAGACATTGGAGAGGCCTTTGTCCAGCAGTGGACTGCAACAAGGTAACGGAATGGCATAAAACAATTTGAATGTTTGTTTATAAAATGTCACTCTTAATCATAAGTTACTTAGTGTCACGATCCACGAATGAATAAAAGAAGACAAATCATCTGCAAAATTGTAAATTATATTCCAGATATCTCGAAACATACAAAAGATATTTTCCCGGTAAAGGAAAACATTGAAAGTATATTTACATATAATATCTGATGTTACACTCTAAACGTGTAAGACACAAATCCTTCCCACAAATCTGTCCTCATTTCTCCATAATACACTCGCATTCCTCATTTTCCTTCGCTAAACGGAGTGAAAAGCCGAATATAACTTTTTGACGCGAACTCCGTTGTCGCTTAATTATCTGAATTCCCTTCGTAACAGAGCAAAGAATTCTCAACACTTTGACTGAGAACAAGAAGCTCCATTTGAAATGCATAATTCATTATATTAAAAAGTTCCCGAAGTGGTCTCACAGCTCAATTAACCTCTGATTATTATTGCAGAAGCTGTAGCCTCCTGAGTTGCAATCTGTAAATATTAGCCCCGGCTCAAAGCTGGATGTTTGAATTATTAAGCCAATGAAATATAACTGTCGGGAAGTTAGTTTAACTCAGTGATGTTTCTCGTAGATTTGTTTTTGATGATAAATCGCTCGAGTTAGTGGAATTTGTGGTGCTGTCTATAAAGTTGAATTAGAATAGTGGTTGAGGATAAGCTTTGTGAATTACAAATGTCTGAACTGCTGAACACTAGTTTTAACGTACGTTTTAAAGTATATTTTTGCTGAATTGCTGCAAAAATTTAAATCAGAAATCGGTCTGCATTGAGCAAATTGACACTTAATTTACACGCCACATTACGTTAAACTGTCTGCAATCGAGGGTGAAAGTGGCCATTACACTTAAATTATTTTAATATGAAAACTGATGTTTTTATAACAAAAGTGTATGCATATTCACATCTTCAGACGAGCGATCGACCGAGATGGAAGATAGAAGTCCTCGCCTGTCATGAGACAGTCAGCATGGATACGAAGAAATCCAGCCATCTGTGTTTAAATTCTCCAGGAGAAACATCCATGTCTCATCAAAGTCCCATGTACTCACGAATAAGATGGGAAAATATGGGGACAGACACACTAGAAACACTAGACCTTGAGGATGTTAAGATGGAACAGATCGTGAGATTCTAAAAAGATACATGTTCGGTTCGACGGAACACCATGATTGCAGGACACCCCTTGGCTCCCCCAAAATGGTCAAATAAAAAGGCCAGATCACCGGTCAATGGCGTCCCCGCTGGAAGTAAGTAAGTAAAGCATATTCACAAATACTGTTTGAATTGGTTTGTAGTTATAACTAAGTACTTATTTCTCGTAGCATCGATTTTAAATATTTATAAAAAAATTATCCTTATCGTTATTTCATTTTTTTCTATCCTTCTCCTTCCACTTCTACCATTTTAACAGCTAACAACTAGTGGAGTATCTATCAAGCAAAACTTGTTTTCTAAGCTAGCTCCATCGACGTCACTTGCTAAATAAAAGGTCATAGTTTACTAGATTCTCGTTTCAATTTTATCCTGACATTGGCTACTGCTACTCTGTATCAACTACTGTTATTTTAGGTTTAACGTACTCAATCTCGCGTCATACGTAGATTTTAGGCAACTTTGACGACATTACCAACATCATCCGTGATCACGACCCAAGTTCGTCAAAACAAATATGAATTGATACAAGACATTGGGAACATGGGCGACATTACCTAATGTTGCTACAAACACACACCTAGTAGAAACGCGTCTGTAATCAGCTTTATTCCGATACAACCACTTCACTGTTCCATTATTTATATATAATTATCCTTGCTAATAGGCACTAACGTGATCATGGTATAGATATAATAATAATAATAATAATAATTTATTTCTTAAATCAGTGTACAGTAAATTACAAAGGTTCTTAACTTGTAACGTGCATTATTATATTATGGTTATTGCTTATGTAGGTTTTCTATCTAGGAATGTAAAATTATAAATATATAATTATATATATATAATTATATATATATAATTAAATTATACATACCCATATTATGTTAAATTTAAATGTGAGCATTCAGGGATTTTAAATAGGAATTTACTAATATTACAAAAATTTCTGCCTGAACTAGGTAATCCTGTGCTTCAGGCATCAAGTGCAGTTTAATAACGGTTATATTATCTACATAATATTACAGGTTCAACGATTTACTAAGAATAATACAATGCTAAAGTGGTTCATTTCTACTATCTAAAATAATGTCTTAATTAAACAACTTATTACTATTTATTTAACAACTGTCATTAATTCCTCTGTTTCATCGTAGGACATTCGTTGGAGGGCCTTCTTTACTGCTTGCTTGCAGCATATATAATTTAGAGAATAAATGTCTGATAAAGCGTTTATCCTATTATAGAGAAGCGGTCCTAAAAACATATGAAATTTGCCTGTGTATTGGCGTTTTATTACAACTCTGTCGGTGCATACAATATCTTTCCGCCTTTTGTTAGTAATTTCGGTGCTGTAGGGAAGCGATGCGTGCTGTTTTAGTACTGCGCTTAATATAAATAGCTGGCGGACTGTTAGTACTTCACAGGACTTGTATAGAAGGTCAGTCGGATATAGGAAAGAGCGAAACGTCGCTACCTTGAGGATCGCTCTCTGAGCTCGCTCGACAGGCAGTAGCAACGTCTTACCCATTCCCCCCCAAGACGTTATGCAATATGTTAATATAGACTGACAAAGGGCATAGTAGATGTTTCTAATCAGTTTTGGGTCACTAATGTATCTTAGTTTTTTGAATACAAATATCAACTTGCGCAGTCGCATAACTAGTGCTTCGCAATGGTCTTTAAACGATAAGTTTTCATCTATTATGATACCTAGGTACTTTATCTTATTTGTTGTGGTTATAACCGGGCAAGTGCATTTGCTGTTGTCATGATTAGGTTCTTTACAACAATGCGCATACAGTAAGTGATTGGGTTGGTTCATAGCTGATTTTTTACGCATAGAGAATGAAACGTATTTGGTTTTATCTGCATTTAGCGTTAGTAGGTTATATTGAAGCCATTTATTTACAAAGTTAAATCCTCGTTGCGCAAGCCTGTACACTTCTATTTCTGAATCAGCAGAAAAAAGGAGGGCAGTGTCGTCAGCGTAAGATATGATTTTACCGTGTTCTAGATTTATACTACATATCTCATTTATATATATTAAGAACAAGGTGCTTCCCAACACGCTTCCTTGAGGAATGCCAAATGACGTGTTGTCCATGTCCTCACTGAGAACGGTGCCGATCTTTACACATTGGGTACGCTCTTTTAAGTAGCTCTTGAGGAGCTCTAACTGTACGCCTCTTATTCCCATGTTGTCAAGCTTGTTCAACAGCTTAGGGATATAGACCGTATCATACGCTTTAGCAAGGTCCAAAAAGATTCCCACTGTACGCTTACCCTTATCAAGTTGTTGTACTATATAATCCGTCAGATGATGTACGGCATCGGCTGTAGACCTATTAGCTCTAAATCCAAATTGTGTATTTGATAAAAGCGCATTATCTTCCAAATATTTCATCAGCCTATTATTCACAATTTTCTCGAGTATTTTTGAGATTGCTGGTAGTAAGGAAATAGGTCTGTAATTCGTTACTTGGTCTTTTGCTCCAGACTTATATACAGGGACTACTACCGCCTTTTTTAGGCACTTAGGGAAAACGCCTGTCGCTAGACATTTTTGGAAAATGTAAGTTAACGGTGGCACCAGTATATGTCTGTATTTTTTCAGTATTTTATTTGATATGAGGTCCCAGCCAACAGCACAATCATCTTTTGAATTCAAGATTATCCGCTCTACCTCCTCTTCGTCAGTATCCAATAGTACAAGAGATGATAGGGTAGTCGCACTCGGGAATAGGGGGTTTATTGTATTTGCTTGCGTTTGCTGTGCAAGTCGCTTACCGACATCTACAAAGAACTTATTTACTATGTTAGCGGATGTTACATGTGATGTGTGGGTGTTCAATAAATTTGAAGGCGATTCATTTTGCTTCGTAGTGTAAGTTATATTCTTAATATGCTGCCAGATCTTTTTACTATTCGACCCCGCACTTTCCAGTTTTATTTTGTCATGATTTATTTTTACTTTTCTTAATAAATCATTGCAAAAGTTCCTGTATCTTTTGTACGACAACTGTAGCGTTAAATTATTGGGGTTTTGTCTACATTTCAGGTGAAGTTGATCCCTGTGTCTCATGCAGCGGATTAGGCCTGGTGTAATCCAAGGTTTCAAATTATGATTTATTTTATGCAATCGTATTAATTTTGTGTTTTTATGTATTGCATTTTTAATATTATCAGTCATGTATTGCATACTAAATTGCACGTCATCAGAAAAATAAACTGGGTCAAAGTCGATGTCGCGTAAATCGTCTTCAAGTTTGTTCATGTTTAATTTGGTGACTAAGCGTGTTTTATCTAGTTTGGGTAACATGCAACTCAGATTTAGTAAGGCAGCGCTATGATCGGTAATTGTGGAATTGATGACAAGTGCGTGTGCTGGGTATTGTGTTTTTAGCATGACGTGGTAGAGGCAAGACCCACTTGCCTGACGCGTGATAAAAGAGTGCGCGGGGAACAAGCCGTGAAATGAGCAGAGGTTGAGATAGTGTAAGGCATCCTCCTTTAGGTCTTGTTGTCCTTTTAGGATGTTTATATTTATGTCTCCAATTAAGATTATATTTTTGTAGGAAGACAGGTTTTGCAAGGTGTCATTTAATGAATCAATAAATTTATACTTATCATTAAAGGCGTGCGGCCTGTATATTGCTAGTATGGCCAAGTCTGTTCCTATTTTTATCAATAATCTATTACACTCTTGCATATTTGGCTCCTCTACAGTTGCATTTATATTATTTCTTATGTAAACTACTACACCATCGTTCTGATTATATATTGTATTACTTCTGTGCATGTTATAGCCCGGTATTAGTGGTATGTTATATGGTAAGGATAGCCTACATTCCGTCAATACGATGACATCAAGATTAATATTTATTCTATGCTGTAATGTTAGAAAGCTATCTAAATTCTTGAAGACACTACGTATGTTCTGGGTTATTATGTTTAATGGGTTAATGCTCGGGGTCAGATATTGTTTGCACTCCTCCGCCTCACACGTCCTGGACTCTGATACAGAGAAGTAATCTATATCATTTATTAAATTATGGATCATTATTCTTTAACTATAAGATAATTTAAAGCTATAACGGCTTAAGGTCAAAACAATAACTTGGTTAAGGGCGCTCTTAGGCGCCTTCATAATCAATGGAATTAATATACCTTCTTTCTGCCATTGTTTTTGCTGGACATTCAGGCGCTCCCGTGGTGTGATTGCTGGGCTTCTTGAACTTTGAGCAAGTCGCGCATTTTGCTTCTTCTGCTTTCTTTGTACAGTCCTTTTTTGAGTGTCCTTGTTCTCCGCACTGTCCGCAGGTGTATGTGGTCTCCCTACAAGTCTTTGCCGCATGGCCATACTGCTGGCACTTGAAGCATCGAGTAACCAGCGTGAAGTCTCTGACAGGGCAAGACGATCAGTTCACAAATACTCTCTCGTTGGTAATCAGGGCTTTACGAATGTTTGGAGGTACCTCAATCACATAATTACAGGTCTCTGCATCCTTCTTGCCCGATTTATGGCTGAGCCTGATCGAAGCCAGAAACTTTTCGAGGCTGTAATCCTGTAGCTTGTCCTCCAGGTTCTGGTTGTATATGCAGGTAAAAACTTCCTTTTCTTGCATAGACGCTGGTACTCCGATTACTATAATCCTCGGCTTTCTTTTGAGCTGGTCGTCTACTATAAGGCCTGAGTTTGTTAGCTGGGCTGATCGCTTTAGCTTTTCGATGTCTCCCTTTGTGTCAGTGCTAATAATGACGCCACCGTTCTTTGTCTTACGCAGACCTCTTACTTGCAGCTTCATTTGCTCAGGGCAGATAATTTTTTGGACTAGGGACTTGGTGTCTTCACTTGATTTGGCCTTGTCATTGGGATAGATCGCTACCGAACTGAAACGAGATGTAGGTAAAAAATCGTTAGTCCCCTTTTTTACCATATCTGCAAATGATGTCCCGGCTTTGTACTTTGTGGATTCCTCGATGGCATGTTTTAGGTCGTTGAGTTGTTGCGATAGGTTAAGGTCATCCTGGAGGGCTCGGCCAGCTGTGGTGGCTTGAACAGTTTTTGCTTTGAGGGCCTGATATTGCACTGCCATTTGGGACGTGCCGTGACTCACTTTTCGGCACAGTGAGCTAATGCGTAGTTTTTGCTCTGAGTTTAATTTTCCCTCTGCAGCAATATTACATACCTCATTAAGGTACTGCTCGATAGAGGTCATCCAGTTCTGGATCTCCGGGGTTGGGATGGTATCCACATAGGTCACAATTTGAGCCTGCACATTTGAGTGAGTAGCGGGTGAAGGAGTTGCAGGTGGCGGCGTGCGGCAGGTCCGGCTACCCTTACTAAACGGGCTGCTTTCCATTCTTTCGGGTTATAATCCGATCTAATTATATACTTATATTATCTACTTACAGCACATTATTGTCACAGTGGTTTCACTTTGCATTATATTTTACACACTCTTTATTACCGGCTATTGGTATAAAGTAGGTCACAATTCAGCAATTTAATATTATTTAATTATAATTGTTGTAAACACGTCTGTTTGCACTGAAGCCCAATGCTAACTCCTCTATCTATATAGTATAAGGTGTGTGCACGATTGAAGTGCTTTGTGTTTGCGTTGCTGTGACCACGACCAGAGTAAACTGTTTGAACCGCGTAAGGCAGTTCAAAGGTATGTATATGCCATGATTAGATTAATTATATTATGCCTTGCCGCCTGGATACCCTCTCCATTGGGCAACTTAGAAGCCATTAAATTGCTTGCGAAACCAAGTTAGCTGCTGCTAGGATATTATGGCAAAATGGGAGTATAATAGGCCAGTTGCAATTAGGCTGCGACTGTGGGCCCCATTCTAGTCCATGCTGCATTTGCTTTCTTGCCTACTGTACCCCTCCACATGTCCTATCGAGGACTAAGAGCAACGGATACATGCTTTGTGGAAAATAATCGCGCCAACAAAAATAAGGAAATTTTATGAGCCATTGAATCGAAGAAGAAGATTTTGACTTAACTAAGGTAGACCGTAAAGCAAACAAACCGGTGAGCGATTTGCCGCAACTAAATGTTAACAGTATTAGTGTGGTGCTGTGTCTTCAAAGCGTTGGTTAGAATTTCGCCTCCAACTGGTCTTAATTGACGTGAAACAGGAACGGTATAACCGCAGTGTTGATTAAAGTCTGGACTCTGGTTTGTCTTCATTGTCTAAAGGTATGTATCTGCGGTAGCCTATGGACTGCTGAGACGAGGTCTCGGGTTCGATCCCAGGTTTACCATGGCACACACCGATGAGCGATGACTTGTCGATGCTTTTCGAAGTTATGTGTGTATTTATCGCAGGTTTATAAGTGCCCGGTTAATGGCAATAGGCTCGCCACCTATTACATTGCGACTTTTTTTTTTTCGTGCGGAAATCCCCTCGGATACCCCCCCCTACCGGAGTCGGAAGGGGAGGTTATTTCGGACTCGAACCGACTAAAACCGCACGCCGACTGTGGGTCTTGGTGCTAGGCTGGAGGTGAGGTTGTCATAGACATATCCCTCGCACCCCGGCTGACCCAGGGCCATCCCTTACGGTCTGGCCCTCCTCAGGAGGGGGGACAACGGTGTCCCCAACTCGCCCCCGGAATGGGGAGGCGCGCTGTTCAGCGCGCCTTCGATCCGACACAGATATCTCCCGAAGCACCCGTGCCCGGTGATAATCTGCGTCAGTCGATACGAGAGGCTGCCATGTGGCCTCTCGAGCCATTCCCCTATGATGGGCCTTACCGCCTCTATGACGGCATGCCCTGCGAGTCGTTGCTCAAGTCGTCGCTCCCGCTCCGCCACCATGATCCCGTGGAGTCGGGACCTCTCGGCCCGAATGTCTTCGGGCTCGGGATCGTATCCCCGCTCCCACGCCTCCTTACGGACCCGATACAGTGCCGCAAGGGATCTCGCTTCCAGGATCCACGGTGGCGATCCGGCTAGGAGACTCGCCGCTTCAAAGGATATCGTGCGGTACCCCCTAATGGCCCTGGAGGGCATCCTCTGCTGCGGTGCATGCAGCAGTTGCACGAACCTGGCCTGCAGGGCGTCCGCCCACACGGGCCATGGCCCATGGACCGCACGACACCCGCGTAGAGTCTCCTGCAGGAGTCCTCTGGGCCCCTCAAGTTGGGCAGCAGCCGCATCAGCGCGTTAGCTGACACCAACAGTTTGGGGCGCAGACTTCGGAAGTGCTCTCCGAAGTCCCACCGACCGTCGAGAACGAGCTCCAGGTATTTCAACCGGGGCTTGATGTCGATGGGAGTACCTCCTACTGTCAAGCTGGATCCCGGGGGTGGCCTGCGCCGAGTACCATGAAAGAACAAGACCTCGGATTTGTGCAGAGCCACCTCGAGACCCAGCCGCCGGATCCGATCCACGACTTGAGCAACAGCGGTCGTGACCCTCTGGGTCGCCTCACGGTGTGTAGCGCCACTCACCGTCACTAGCGTGTCGTCCGCGTAGCACGTGACGGTAGCCTCGAACGCGAGCTCACCGCGAAGCACCCAGTCGTATCCGAATTACATTGCGACCTAAACATAAACTGGCGAAATGTGGGTGCTAGCACCTCTGCCTACCCCTTCGGGGAATACAGGCGTGAGTTTATGTTATGTTATGTTATGTCTAAAGGTATCATTTTCGAAGTATAATTATTACAAACAAAATATCTGTACGGAAACCTCATCAAGCAGAATTCGATGATTCTTCAGAATTCTGCTTAGCTAAGGAATTGAATTGAAAAAGTTTATAGTAATTGATATACACATACATACATATAATCACGTCTTTATCCCTGGAGGGTTAGGCAGAGGTGAATCAACACACACAACGAATCATCGTATTCGGTCCCACGGAATAAGGGGTGAGCCTATTGCCGTATTCCGGGCATTCTATTATGACTCGAGCCAAACATCTGAAGCTGAGACTGGGCTGTATATATCTGTCTAATGTGAAACAGCCCTAAAATTGGTACACCTACTTTAAATAATATAAGCACCGGCTCTTTCAACTTAATCTCAAATTAAGTAGCAGAATAATGTATGTAATTTGTGTAATCTGTATAAATTTATTTAGATAGCTTTATTTAAGATTAGGTAGATATACTTATATGAGTTTCACAAAGAATATTAAATCTATTGAACTTATGACAGTCCCATAGAAGTTCAGCTTAAATGCGCGAGATATCGTACTATTACGTACTATGGGCTGACCTTTACCTCACTCAAAGAATTGCTATCGCTATTCAGCGGGGTAATGCCACAAGCCTTTTGGGCACGGTACCGGTAAAGGTCGATGGGGAGGAATTCTACGATGCCTAAAGTTATAGTCTCTTTCGCCTCTGTTTTTTTTTCTCATTTTTGTATATATTTTACATTTAGTATTTTATTAGCATAATACTGGAATTAAATAAATGATCTTACCAAAATTAATAAATTACCTAATCTATATAGTTCAAAAGATAATTAGTTCTAATAGGTAGGTCGTACTATTTATGTTGAATGATCATAATAAAGTCTCATCTATTTGCTTTTAGTCGTCACTATTACATTACTTCGTATATTAATGTAAAACAAAATAGCTATGGAAATATGTCATTATCATACCGAAAAGATTAAAGGCTAAAATATACGTCCAGTTTCAATTTCCCTAGTTACCGAGAAATTAAGGCAATTTGATCCTATTGACGTCTAATTAAGGGCTTATTACATTCAAACTCTTTGGTTAATTGGGTAAGGGTCGTTGTGGTAAGGTTTATGATTGTATTTCTTATTCATGGCTCTTTGGGAAGGCTACTTAGTTATGGAACGTTATGTATTCAAATTTTAAAGACTAAACTCTCTATCATGTCGAGTGTTCTAATGAGTACGTTCTAATGAATCGTTCCTTCTCTTTCTCTCTTTTTCTTTCTGCCTCCTTCTCTCTCCTTCTTACTTCCTATGATTCTTCCTGTAAAAAACAAATTCAAAACAGATTTTTTTGAAAATAAACCCTCTGGAGCAATGAGCATCGTTTATCTATTTTTTAGTCGTATCATATTGTACAATAGCTTACTAGGAAGGTAAATAAAAGTCATAATATAAACTATTTTATTTTCGAAGCGAGCAATACGTGCAATTTATAAATTATGTACTCATGTTCTCCTCCGGAGAGCGCTGTGCAGATAGGTATTGTAACGGTGGTAATGAAGTGAGTAAATTTTTACCAATATCATGTTTGTACAACTTTTATTTGTTTATTCATATATTTATTTATATTCTTTATTGCACACACAGTCATTTTACATCTAAAAAAATAAAAGGATATTTTGTACAAAGGTGAGCTTAACTTAATGTTGAGTTTTCTTCCAGCAAACTTACCTTAGCGTGATAGAGGTTTGTTAATTGTATGGTTAAAATAAAAGCCATATATATATGTGGATGACTTGTTAAAGGTTATTAATAATTGAGACAGGAAGCTTGTTGCTGGAATGGCACATTTAATATTACATTAAAAACATGTAAGCAGCATTTGGTTTGTACGATATACCTAAAAAATTATTAACGACCTGTTTGCTTGCCGATGTTCTTTAGGCGCTACTTTGATGTCTTCAGAAATAGAAATGTATATTTAGAGTAAATGCGAATATTGAAAATGAGATCAAATTAGAAATTGCCCAGTTGCAGGTTTCGCCTTCGCCTTCTTAGAAAACCTGTTATCCGATTGAGGTACCGATGCGTGAAGAAAATATCTAAGAAACATTTATGAACCTTGTAGTAGGTAGATAATACGTCTGATTGATGATACAATCGATGAAGAACTTTTACAAAAAAGGAAGTATTATGAAACTGACTTTTTAAATTAGAAATGTCAAAAGATATATCAAGACTGTTTAACTTAACCAAACCCATACATACTCATAACTATTATAAATTAAAAGGAATTTCTTTAGAGATGTTTGAAGGACTCGTTCTATTAATAGCTCGAGGAGCTATTTAAACTAAGCACCTAGAATTAAGACGTATTCTTTTCTCTAAATGATAGTCGTTTTGAAGTCTGCGTTTGTCTTATTTTGCGGTTCCAGAGCTATATAACAAGGCCTTTTCAGATGGTAAGAAAGTGGTGGTCGTAAAAATAAATTATAAAGTCCTAGTTAAACATAAATACATTTAAAAAAAATAGCTGTAAAATAATATAAATAACTACCATTGTTCGGAAGTTGGTATCGTTACAGCCATGGGTGGCAGTGGAAGGTTCCCCCAGGTACTTCTAAATTCGTGGCGCTAAGAAAATGTGGAGAAGGTAATAAATATTTATAATAGAAGATCTATATAAACTTAATGTTCTGCAGTATAAAAATGGAATAATCGCTTATGATGTCAGTGAAATAAAAACGATTAATAAAATGAATAAAAAATTTGCTGAGCGTTACTTATGTAAATATCTAAAATATTCAGGTACAGATAAAAGAAAAATCTTACAAAATTTACTACTATTACACACAAATATTATTTTGGAAGGGGGAGTGTAAATAAAGTATATGGTTGAATTTAGGGTCATTCATTTACAAGACGAACTAACGAATTGATTTATTGTTTTCAGAACATGTTATAACATTTTGAAAGCGCTGTAACCACAAAATTCCTTGATTACTGAAGTCTTTATAACAAAATTTGATTCCATCGTTCAAATGAAGCAGTCACTTAAGTTGTAAAATTTATAGGGAGAGATTCCACACGGAGGTGAGGTAATGGGTAGATGAGGATTCTTAGAAACTGCACTTATATTAATGAGTACAATTATGTGGTAACTGCATTAAGTTTGTAGGTTTTTCATTGGATTTTAGAATCTAAAGTGTTTGAAAATAAAAAGTATTTTTCGTTGACTACTTTTGAGATAGATAACTTAACGATCATCTGGTATTGGGGGTATTTGGGGCACTTTCAGGCTGAGTTAAGTTCAAGCCAATACTACTTCAGTTTTTCCGCCCATGTAGACAAGTGGAAATTTATTGACGTATTATGGCACAAAATAAGGAATGTATGGGATTTGACGTTTATGATATGCATTAACGACTATCATGTGTGTCAAATCCCATACAACATTCTATTCTACGATCCACCGACCAACTATTTATCACTTGTCTAGGGACGCTGGATTAGGAGTCCATAAAAAAAAAATGTCATCAATGAGATGGCCGTGTGCCTCAACGCGTATATATTAATTTCTTGTCATTCAATATATTATCACCATTAACTCATCAGTGTAAACCTTTGAGAATGCCGTAGGCGAAACCGGTCAGTTTCAGAAATAAAATCAAACTCTGTGGAAAAGTACAAGTGTGTTATCCGTACTAATATTATAAATGCGGAAGTAACTCTGTCTGTCTGTCTATCTGTCTGTCTGTATGATACGCTTTCACGCCTAAACCTCTCAACCGATTTTGATAAAAAAAAATTAAATTTACACTTTCACTCCATCCCATGGTTGCCTGGAAGAGATTGCCCTGTGCGATAAGGCCGCCAATTGTATGCTACTATGAATTTGTTTTTAATGTTTCAAATTTTTTTAATAATTATGTCTCATCTGTGTACCATATAATAAAGAGTTATAATAATAATAAAGAGGATAATAATAATAATAAAATTTTATATAGGGGTAGATTAGACTATGAGAAAGGACATAGGCTTTATATATTCACCCAAATTAAATAATGTATACATTAACAGTGTCTATGTAAAACAGTCCAGTTTATTCGCTGTCCCAAAAAGGTGTTATTTTGACATAAGGTGCCTAATTTATCGTTAGGTTGTTAATAGTTTCCTAACTGCTACATTTTATAGGTGCAAATCTTTAGTGTTCATGGCATATAAACGAATCAACTATATTCCATGTAATGCGTGCTAAATATTATTTTTCCCCCATAAAATTTATAACTAACTGATATTAAAATGTGCATTCAACTGGACATTCGCTAACTCGCCTGTATACCCTATATTCAGAACGAGCATTGACTCGATTTGGAACGCATCCTGTGACATACATACTTGCTGAGCACATAGCAAATTGCCATGGAAAATGCTTCTTGACAATATTAGTGAAGTTAAAAAACGTTTGCTGCTTTGGTGCGTTTGCTTCTTTGATTTGCGGTGTTTTTATGTATTCAATTTCTATATTTAGCAAACTTAATGCTGTAAAATTCATGCAAGTTTCTTTTTTAAATATAGGCTTGATAAACGATACATTAACTATATTGAAAGTCTTCTTTGTTTTTTCTTTTTTAATAACCAAGGTGCTAAACCTCGAGTACAATTGAAATGCCACGAAAGGCATGTAGGTAATGAATGAGCAGCACACTGTCCGTTTCGTACCGTTCTTTATTGATATAAATTTGAACTTCTGCTTGTTCCCAATCATTCAGTTTCATTATTTGGTTCTTTACTGGGTTGGTAAGTCAGGCAATACTCTCCCTCAAAAAGCCACATACCTAAACTAAATTACCTTCTGATTACGTTTCTATAAGTAAGCAGACGTAAGGAGTAAGCAGACCCCGGATGTAAGCCTTGGATGCATCACTGACTGACAATACATTCACACTTCGCAACAGAACCGATCAGATTCACGTTGAGCATTTTTAAATGGCCAATATGTTTGCCGTCTGATGGATAAAATCAAAATAGGACATCTATTAGCGCCATAACATCCACAGCTATCGGTCCTCCACCCTCACCATTCTTAATAGAAACAAAATTAATGGACATTTTTTGTTTATCATAAACAAAAATGTCCACGGCTCCAACGTTGCTCCTAGTGATCCTTTGTTTGAGCACAAGGCTTGACCGCAAGTAATCCTATTGGAGGCACCTGCGCTAAAATAAACGAGGGTCATAAATCCCCAGAAATGTCCCGGCGGCTGTGACACGGTTATTGTTATTAGCTGACAGACGCTTGATTTGGCTCCAGCTCCAGATTTAGTGGCGGCTGTTCTGTATTGTTGGAAATCTAAATGACGTACGAAATCAACTGGAATAATGGCGGATAAGCATTGGTTCCTGTGAGAAAGTGGCACAAAAATTGTTACCAAAAAGGATTTTTTTGGGCCACTATCATAAAAAAATAACCATAAAATATTTTGGCATACGGTTATTTAGACTAATGATATTTTTGCATAATTTTTTTATCATAAATAAAATTATCATCTATATCATATCATAATAATCATATTTAATCATAAAACTTATAAGCATAAATGAGGTGGTAAAATAAAATAAAATAAAAAGTCGGGTTGTGACTACACAACCCGACTTTTTATTTTACCCGACGAATTTTTAAAGGCTCTTTTTCGGCAGTCATTAGACTGTCGTAAAAATAGCCTTTAAAATTTATGCTACTCCATCTTATGGCAAAATATATTATACTAAATCATAGTTATGCTAACATTTTTTTTTTTGCATTATGCCAAAGGATTATTAGTATATTATGCAGTAGTATTTTTAAGCCAAATTCATTGTGCCAAAACATTTTTGCCTTAAAATTTTATGCCAAGAGGAGGGATCCCGATTTCTTTTTCTATTCGTCAGTAAACACACCTCATGACGAAGTGCCGACTAGACGGCCATAGGCTTGCCTCTACTACGCTAGACATTTAAGGTTACAGACAGATAGAGCTACTTTCGTATTTCTAATATTAGTATGAATTTTACAAAAGTTTGTAACAAAGAATGACTTGTATGTGAACGTTACTCCACACAAACAAACAAACAAACTCTTCTATTTCAATTCTAAAACAGTTTATATTCAAAGTAGTTCGTTGGTAGAAACTTTTGACGTTCTCTTACGATATAGTAAGGTAATCTCACTTGGCAATGTTCACGATGGTACTGGTTCAATGCTTTCAGTTTTAGGTCAGTTCATTGTAAAGAATAGTCTTGATACTATGGAACTAATATAGTTTAGTTTTTGTTTTGATTCCATTCTAATACTTTACTGGAATTTTTAAGTTGTTACATATTTCTTGCTAAAATAATATACAGGGGCCATTTTGTTTCTGGTCTTGACTTTTGTACAAAATATCTAAGAGTTGTTGTCTCTCATTTAAAAGAAATTCTATAGCTAATGAAGAATATTCTGGATTAGATTACATACACATATTTGCACTGAGCGAGAATCTAACCCTAACCTGTGACTTAGCAGACGAACATTTTTTATACCATTAAGGAGGCAGAAAAGGACCACCTGATGGGGCACATGTATTATAAGGAAACAAACACATCATAAATATTTCTAAAGGTACTATAGCGATTAAACGATTGGTGTATATTGGCAAAATTATATAGGTACTTCTGTGTCGTAGCGGCTTGTGTTGTGTGTGTGGCAGTAGGTTGATGCCCACGGTATTAAGTCCGCCTTTATACACTTATTTTTATTTGTGCATAAAGATTTTAAATGAATCCATACTTCCATAATCCATACTAATATTGCGAAAGTAACTCTGTCTGTCTGTCTGTCAGTATGTTACGCTTTCACGCCTAAACTGAACCGATTTTAATGAAATTTGGTAGATTAGACCATGAGAAAGGACATAGGCTATGTTTCATCACGATAACCGACATCCTGGTGTTGAACACGTCCATACACCATGGTCACTAATCAGGTGGGCCGTGTATTGTACGGCCTCAGGTATACACAATTTTGCCAATATTCACCAAACTGTTAATCTCTAATAGCAATAATGTTTGCTTCTACACGTGCCGAAAAATATTCGTGTAATGTAATCAAAGGTAACAGGAACATTCTAACGCCTGCGGTAAAACTATCCGAGCGTAATGAACTTGCGTACACAAACAAAACAAACTTAATTTTAACAACAACATTGACTGCGTTGTTTAAACGGTTATTTGGGAGGAGGAGGGGTAAAGCCAGGATCATTTTTGTATTAGATTCCCTCTTACCAGATAGAAGAAGTCCCGTTTGAGCATTCACAATTTCCAATATAAATCGAATTATGTAGTTAACGTTCTTATTGCTTTAATTATAATGTCAAAATATGTATTTTTTTAATTTAGATATCAAGAAGAGAATGCCCCACATTAGTAATAACTTGGTCTTTTCAAATATTGTTAACGAAATGGGCGCAAAAATTACTGAACAGTGATGTCGATGCACTTTTTCTTTAAAGAGTCTTATTTAGCCTTAAAACCGACATTGACACGGCCAGAGCCGTGGGCATAAGCCAGTAAAGACATAAAATCTTACTCTCTTTATATTTTCGGATTACTTTTCAACGCGTTCAGCTCTCTGGCATTGAGTACTTGTCACTAACAATGAAAAATAAAAAATAAAGTAAGACAAAAAGGTATGCTCCAGTGGTCTGTCGTGTAAAGGGAATGAGTGAGAGGCGATTAACAAAAAAGGGTTCATGCGAAGTGAAGTGCCCTAGGTCGGAGAGGACATACACTGGCCAAATTGTTGGAGCCCTTGAGAAGGTCAGGTGTTTGTATACATGTAACAGAAAGTAAGGAAAAATTTAGAATAGCGTTTGAGAGTTTTATCACCAAAATGACTAAACTTCTGAAGCGTTTACCCGGTTGGCATAATTTAATATCTGTAGAACAGTAAACATAAAAAAACACAAACAATATAGTGCTTCGGTTAGCATATTAGGCCGTCGGCCCCGATTGCCATACCAACGTCTGTGGCAGTCGTTACTTATCCTTTGGAGCCCTCAAAAAGTTCAACAACTGGTCTAGTACAGAACTTCTATATCGCCAGTGGGTTGTCGAGGTCAGATGCATTCGTTTCATGGGAATTATCGAAGTTCAGTCGACTGGAAAAATGAACTCTGGACTCTGAGAAGGAAGGCCTTGGATGTGACTGGGACTTACTCAAGCATGGTGATGATGAATATAAATAAAGTTTGTACCTACCTTTATGCTCTTTAAGATCACATCTTCAGTTTAAATTGTAAACATTAGAGGCATCATACAATTTAAGCATACTCTATCAGCGGTGATCTAAAGGAAGTCATCCTGATCGTGGATCAAAAGGAAGTCAGCGGTGATCTAAAGGAAATCATCCTGATCCTGGACCAAAAGGAAGTCAAACTTGCTAACTGATGAAGTGGGCGTTTCAACGAACGCAGTCATTCGCTTAATACAAATCTTACAATACTAGAAACAGGGCCGATCTGCCAAATTTGAGCTAATCAATTTTTTTTATTAATTAGTCTAGCGAGAGTTGAGGCCGGACCTCGCCACTGCCGGTCTTCACAGAAGCAACGGACTCCCCGAGGTTTACAAACAAGTCGGAGTTTATATACTAACTGTAAGAAAAAAAATCATATCGCGATTCAGACGTGCGCTTCTAATTGGTTGTTACGATGAACGTGGTCGATAACCATGACGGTACGCAATACTTGAGCGTTGTTTTTTTCATCAGAGAATTATTTCAGATAATATTATACTACGCACATACCTAATATTATGCTTGATGCTTGCAAGATAATGTTTTAAGTAACCATTTAAATAGATTTGTTAATCATTTTTCTACCTACAACTTTAATAATTATCAGGATTAAGACAACTGCCTCACGACCTTTTTCGATTATATTGTGCTTAGTAAAAAAAAATTATAAAGGTCACGTCAATTTGGCTTCAACTCGCCTGATGGTAAGCTAAAAGCAAAATCTCGGAAACAGGGTCACCATGTTAACAGTGGTGGCACTCAGCTTGACGGCCTCATCAGATGCCTTTTCACGCCCCGCTTAAAGGACCCGGGACTGTAGGAAACACATGAGCTGGCAGAGAGTTCCAGGCCTTAGTGGTGCGCATAGGAAGGAGTCACTGAAAGGCTTGTTTCTAGCAGGTATATTCTGCACCGAAATCAGTCTACCCCTCCAGTTAAGTTAAATTGACTTGCTAGTGTAATATGTCGAACCCGGGACATGTCGATCGTAAAGCCAACCAAAAA
Organism: Eilema sororculum; assembly: GCA_914829495.1. NCBI lineage: Eukaryota > Metazoa > Arthropoda > Insecta > Lepidoptera > Erebidae > Eilema > Eilema sororculum. Next base: position 2,775,142 of record OU618545.1, on the reverse strand, counting down.
CTCTCTTAAAAAAGTATGTAATACTCCCACACATGCACCGCACACCAAGCAATGCGCAATATTTTCTTCTACTTTTATTGTTCTAACCTAAATCTAGACCAACTTTCAAAAACAGAACTCGTTAAGTCTCAATTCACTAAGTAACTGCATCTAGGTAATGCTAACTCAAAAAGCTTTTCACGGAGCCGGAAGACAACGACACATAGCAACAAAAGAGACAAAATGTCTACAAACCTAAGTAGCTTACTCGCTGCCGAACCTAAGTCTAAATGTACAGTGAAACATAACTCTGTATGGTATACGGTACATGTCATGGATAGCTGGTAAGAGCATGAGAGAAAAATTATCATTGTGTGTGCAAACGTGGAAACTTTTTGTGGCCGCTACCGACAACTTTGTGTCTTCTAACCGCCCAAACTAGCGACTTTCAGTGTTAAATTTATATGGTGTTTATTCTTGCAAGACATGCCTAATAAATAAAATAGAACTAAATTCTATTTGATTTATGAGGAGTGGTCAATATACATAATATCCTGCGGGAAGTAACGAACTATATTATTATCTAATGATATCAAAAAGTTGCGGTAAACATTACAATGTCACATAATTAGTTGCACTTGAAAAGGTATATTTATTCTATTATTTATAATTCTGGACGATATTATAGTCTATCGTTGTAGTAAACAATTGGAAATGCTCGGGAATAAGCAGTCAAAAGTTCCATAGAATTAAACATATTTCTAATAAAGTTTAGGTAAAAGATACCATTGTATAAATATAGAGTTTAATTTGAGACCGAAGTCAAGAAGAACTTTTTTTAATCTGAGAGGCAGGCGACTAAAAGTGGCCCAGTCTGCACACAATACCCACAATGTGGGCACTCTGGGGTATGTGAAACTCGCTCGCAGATTGCATAAGGAATGTGGATATGAGCTCTGTTTGCTTTGAAAGAGAAAGTCTGTCTGGTCAAATGCGAGAGAAATGCGCTCTAATAGTGTAACGGGTAGAAAAATATTTGAACAAAGATTAAAGTGGGATAAAATACTCTGGCAACACAGACTTTCTCAATCTAACCCTAATTTATTTAAAGTGGTTTTTCTAATACTAAAGAACCATTTGAACTCGAGACAATAAACCTATACTTATCCTCCAATAGGTCGGAAGAAACTTATTTCCTACGGCTTTCTTTTTTCATCTTTCTCTTCGGTATTACTATCGTTCATATGTCATGGTAACCGCTTTCTATCAGCTACCCTATTATTGCTAACTTAGACAAACATTTGATATTTTTTCCAAATTTTTAAATTACTATTTGTGTTGTGTGTACGTTACGTTTAATTTTTTGTGTGGTTGTTCACGCTCGAGTTCCTCGTCGTCTCAAGCAGGCATTGGTAGCTACTTAACAACATTATATGAACCATCTATATAAAAACGCAAGACCTGTCAAATACTCTAATTGAACGCGTGACTTTACAAGTTAGCTAACATGATTTATAGGGTTTCATCGAAACGAATTTATAATACGCTCTTATACCTTATAGCAGCCATTTTTAATAATCAAAAATGTTTTTGATACTATCACGTATACAAGAGATGAAAGTATTTCAGATATTTTTTAGTTATAATGGATATAGGTAAGGGTGATCGGTGTTTTTCTGACTATCGCATTTAAGTGGTTTTATGTGACTAGTCCAATTTTATTTGGATTCGAACAAGGCATCTGGCATTTATAAAAAAACTGCAGTTTTCATGCAAAAATCATTTTGGTAGGTCTGTATACGTACTGTTAGTTTGAGCTCATGTATGTTTCACCATCGAAATATTCACAAAATCATGCGATTGTGTGGCATGGCTGAATTACCGATCCTGCAAAACGCAATGAACATTCCAACATCGGCCACGGATACCAGGCGTGATCATCATAGCTCGTTTCACCAAAAACTAAACGCATTATCGTTCACTAAGCGTTGCTCTGTAGCCTGTGTGCTTAGGCCTACAACACATAATGCACTGAAAGGTACTGTAGTTTGACATACTGTGTTGTACATCAGCCTTTCTCACCATACCAGAAAAAAATATTTAAAGGATCAAGAGTATGTTATGAGTTCATCCTTAAATAATTACTTGCCAATGAGATTAGCCTGACTTCATTGGCACTTAATCTAGAAAGTTTAAAAAGTTTGATTATGTTCTCAAAAAGGATGGATCACTTTGTTGATTGGTTTTTGGAACATCATGACAATCTTATTATTCGAAAATATTCAAACTATGCGTTGTAAACTGTCAGATGTATATAATGTAAGTCACTTCTCCATCTGACAATAAATATCCAGCAACAAAATGCCGCCATCGATTGACGGTAAAAGGCACGCCCAATATTACGTGGGACCGAAAATTACAGTCGATCCACTTGTGCCTACCCCTTAGGAGATTTACAGGCTTGATTATATGAATTTAAGAACATACTAAAATAATATTTTAGTGCATACTGAGCATTTGCTAGTAACGTACATACTTAGTAGCATCGTAATAATTACGGATAATGTTTCAAATGCCCAGCCACCGGAACCAATATTACTTTCACCCACCAATCAGCAGCTCAGGTCTGAATCGCACTATTGAAGTTTTCCTTTCAGTTAGTATATAGACATCTGTTCTAGGTGTGTCCTCGGGGAGTCCGTTGCTATTGAGAAGACCGGCAGTGGCGAGGGCCGGACTCAACTCTCGCTACAAAAATAAATTGATTAGTTCATATTGGTAGAGTGGCCCGTTTCTAGTGTTTGTAAGATTTGTATTAAAGCGAATGACTGCGTTCGTAGAAACTCCCTCTTCTTCATCTAGTAGCAAGATTGACTTCCTTTTGTCAGTGAGATTTTTTAATAACTCTACTGACCTACGGAATCAAGCTTCTATCCTTTTATCCGTGAATCCAACCAGTGGTGCAGTAACTGCCTGTATCGAATCAACGAAGGCTGTTATCAGATCTTTTGGTATTGTATAAGTTTTGTGTGCTGCAGTATGTTAGATAAATGCATTTTTCTTTCTTTCTTTAATAGATCGTCAATCGTGTTGCCAATGATAAAACGCGTATAGAACACGATGCGCTATCATCTCAGACCTACGTCTGCCATGTACGCTCGGACTCACACTCCTGATGCATACTCTGAAGCACGCGGTGAGTCCTCTGCTGGAAGTTTGAGTATTTGGTTGAGATTGTTTTCTGTACCCTTTTTTTATATTGGACACGTCAATTTGACTTCACCTCGCCTGATGTTAAGCAAAGGCAAAGTCTCGGAAAGAGGGTCACCATCGGAAACATGTACCATGTTAACAGTGCCACCTCTTTGCACACACGCGTTCTTTCAAGGTCAGAAATGTGAGGCTCCTCATATCGATAGGTAGCTGTTACAAAGCACTACAAAACAAACATGATCTCAATTACCTTCATTGTACAGTCAGCGTCATACATATCTTGACAATGAAGTCTCAAAATTATCTTAAAACTCTCGTATTAAGAGCAAATCAAACTGTTTTATTGATTAAATGGTATTATTGTCCAAACTTAAGGTGCGTACCAAATATCAGAACAATTAGTCAACTGGGAGGGGGTAGAAAACTAGATTAAGATCATATTGAGTACTTTGTACGTCAAAATAAATGAACTTGAAAGTAATTCCTCAATTCGATGCCCACGGATTCAAAATCTGTTGTGACTAACCTCTACTTTGTTCACTGCCGCAGCAGTATAAAAATTATTACACGAACATAAATTGCTTATAAACAAGATACAACAGTAAGTCACTTTTTTTCTGCATAACACTGAAACGTGACTTAATAAAAAACATGTTTCACGAACGCATTATCGTTCACGGTTATTGACCACAATTACAGACGGTGAAACCGAATTTGTAATGTAAAAAACGACCAATCACCAGCTCAGGTCTGAATCACACTATTGAAAATTTTCAAGCAGTAAGTATATAAACATCTGTTCTAGGTGTAACCTCGGGGAGTCCGTTGCTATTGAGAAGACCGGCAGTGGCGAGGGCCGGACTCAACTCTCGCTACAAAAATAAATTGATTAGTTCACATTGGTAGAGTGGCCCGTTTCTAGTGTTTGTAAGATTTGTATTAAAGCGAATGACTGCGTTCGTAGAAACTCCCTCTTCTTCATCTAGTAGCAAGATTGACTTCCTTTTTGTCAGTAACTTGTTTTTTACGTCGCTCTACGAATCAAAATAGTTTGTATCTTTTTTATGTGAATTCAACCAGTAGCTGTCGGAATCAAATCAACTAAGGCTGTTACCAGACCAATGACCAATAGACATCGTGTTGCCAATGATAATACGCGTGTAGAACACGATGCGCATTATCTCAGACCTACATCTTCCATTTGCGCTCAGACTCACACTCCTGATGCATACTCTGAGGCACGCGGTGGGTCCTCTGCTGGAAATTTGAGTATTTGGTTGAGATCGTTTTCCGTACCTTGTAAGGTCAAAAATCTTATCAACACTAGCTTTAGTCTCGGTTTCATCCAAAGTGTCGGTAGCTTAGTGGTCTGGAATCGACCTTACATCGAGAGGTCCCGGGTTCGAATTCTGGCCATTAGACTCATGACGACGTAAAACCACTCCTAGGCTGTGTGGTCGATGCTCCTAGCACAAGCAAATTAGCTTCGTTGGAGAGGTTATAGGGAATAATTTAGTAATTTCGGTTGATAATATTATTTTTTTAAGTAAGTGCTTAGGAGCAAGGGGCCCGCTTTATAAATTAGCTGGACTTGTCGTAGCTATGTCGGGAGCCTACGTCAGAGTCTTATCTGAGAACCGGCAGGTTAGCAAATGGGATAGACTTGAGTTTAAGGGTCTTAGTGGGTTTCCAAAAACCCAATAATATGCACTTAACCATTAGTAAGTATAGAAATAATTATTAAATAATATAAATCACAACATTTCAGTTTTTTTGTTTGTAATCTACTAACTTTGATTGTTATTAAAGCACTTTCTTTTAGTCTTTTTTTTATACCACTTAGGTGGCAGACAAGCACACGGCCCACCTGATGGAAAGTGGTTACCGCGGCCTATGGACGTATGCAACACCAGGGACGTCACACTCGCGCTGCCTACCCTGAAGAAACCTTCTAATGCCCCTCTTGAAGAACCCCATATTGTAGTCGCTTGGGAAAACCATGGCAGGGAGTTCATTCCACAGATTTGAGCGTACGTGGGATGAAGTTCTTTTCATGCCTCACGGTGCGCACCGTATTCGGACGCAATGTGTGGGGATGAATTCCCTGTCTATGGCGAGCGGTGCGATGACAGAATGTAGCTGTGGGCATCATGTCAAATAATTCACCTGAGCACAAACCATTATATAGGCGGTAGAAAACACACAGTGAGGCAAAATCCCTCCTGAGGCTGAGAGGTTCCACATCGCCTGCGAGTATGGGTCTACAAAAATATCTAACTTTGACATATAACCACATTCCAAATCATTGTAGAACTTCTACGATAACAATTACATTTTTCACGAAGATTGTGATCTACACAACTCACGTTTGTTCCAGTTCAGATCAGATCCACAAAATATGATGCTTACATAACAAACAATGTTTTTGTTATATATTTACTGTAATATGACTTAGCTGATACTATAGCTGTTTTTGAATTAGTCACATGTCAAATTATATCTATCATTACTAGTACTCCTGTTAATCAGTCGCAGTAAGCCAAACTATTTGTGTAATAGGTATAATGGCTAATATATGAACCCGGGACCTCACGCTCCTAAAGTAACTTAACCTTAACTTAATTTTGTTCATTTAATTATAATTTTGAGTCGTTTGGAGTCAAAACGTTCAAAGAAATAGAGAAGCGACTAATCGACTCTCCCCGTGACCATAGGGCTGACTTTTACCTCGTTAAAAAAAATGTATTGCTATTCTACGGGATAATGCCACCAGCATTTTGGACACGGTACCGGCAGAGTCAGGTCAATGGGAAGGAATTATACGATACCTAAAGTTACAGTCTCTTCCCTTTCTTTTTTATTTTTAATTTCTCTTTTCATTTTTAGGGTTTCGTAACCAAATGACAAAAACGGAACCCTTATAGATTCGTCATGTCTGTCTGTCTGTCCGTCCGTATGTCAGTCTTTTCTAAACTGAATAGTTTTCGCGAGAGACACTTCCAAAGAGGAAAAATGTGCCCCCCCCCCCCTCTAACTTCTAAAATAAGAGAATGATAAATCTAAAAAAAAATATATGATGTACATTGCCATGCAAACTCCCACGAAAATTGGTTTGAACGAGATCTACTTAGTAGATTTTTTTAATACGTCATAAAGCGCAATTTTCGCCTTTCATTCAATTAACTCAAAAATAATAATAAAAAAACATTTGATGAACTACAAGAACTTTTATATTAGGTTACTAGCTGCTACGGAACCCTTCATGGGCGAGTCCAACTCGCACTTGGCCGGTTCTGTATATATATTATTGTACAGTTAGCATTTTAGTTACCATAGTTTAGAATACTGTATATTATTAATAAATTTTCTCATTACTACTTAAACAAACCGAGAAAAAAAAATTAAGTTTGCTGTATTGGAGTCCAGTGCATCCCTACCGAATAAACATCTCCTTAGAAATCGACCTCTCTGTCCTCAGCAGAGCCGCCGCAAGCACTACTCACTGAAAAGGGTCAAAGATTTACCCGTATTTGTCTGTGTGTACGAGTATACATATATAACACAAACATACTTACTAGCCGTCTACTGTTTGGAGCCCTAAAAAGTCAACAACTTTTTTGACAGCAAAACTTCGATATCGTCATTGGGTTATTAATAGTCGTTTCACGTAAAATACCTATCGAAATTCGGTCAAACCCACAGTTATACTGAAAAAAGCGGACTTCAGACTCCGAGGTGAAAGCTGCAGATGAAAGAAAGAAGAAAATAATATGTTTTATTTATAAAACACAGCACACATTTTTAGTATACATAGAAATAATATTAAAGCAAAGGAATACTTACAAAAGGTCCATGCTTGTTTTTTTTTTCTTGACAATATACGAGACGGTTTTGTTTTCAAATTCGCTGTTCATGGTCGTCGCGCCTGCCTGAGTTAGGGGGCAGTGCGGATACTAGCATTATCGCTTCCTTGTCAATCTTGACAGTTGACAGTGACATACACGACATAACTGACATAATTGTGTGATGTGTCACGTGTCAATATAACGTAGCAAGAGTGGCAAAGTGCCAACTTAAAGCACAGTTTTTCCTTTTAAAAAAATTTAGGTTAAATATTATTAAGTTTACACATAACATGTACGCTTTATTCCCAAATAAGTGTGGATACTCAGCATACACTTTAATTGTTTGCCACAGGGATTACCAACAGTTTGAAATAAACACTTTCCAGAACGCATTTTTAGTCAATTTGAAACACATTCCAACTTAAAGGGCTCGTTCATATACCATTCTTTCAATAAGACGGAACGAAAGCTCTCCACCGCTACTAAAACAGGCATTACCCAGGGGCCCTAATAAACCTGCCGTGGTACCTAAGGTAAATCTTTGGCCGTCCTCGTAAAAGTAAGGCTTTACGATGCGTTTACCCCGTTATATATGGCAGTGCCTTAATACCCCCAAATCCTCTTTTAACGCCAAAGGGAGCAATTAACAGCGTACTTGTGATTATTTCTGATTGATATTTTTATGGACATACTTAGCTTAAGATGTTTCGTCTTAGAATTAATATATTAGAAGGTTATATGAGTATTTTGTATAATCAAAGTAGCAAACCGTATGTTTATTTGCTACTTTGATAGTTAGCTATGAGGTTGTAGTGGCTTATGAATTTAACACACACAAAAGCTTTTTTGTCATTGACTGTACTTGGAAAATTTTAATTTATTGACCATTAAGGGTTAATCTTAAACCTTTGATAAAATCCATAATAATATTATAAATGCGAAAGTAACTCTGTCTGTCTGTCTGTCTGTCTGTCTGTCTGTATGTTACGCTTTCACGCCTAAACCACTGAACTGATTTTGATGAAATTTGGTATAGGGATAGGTTAGACCTTGAGAAAGGACATATAAGGCTATGTTTGGTCACGATAACCTACATCCACGCAGGCGGAGCCGCGTGCAAAAGCTAGTAATATTATAAATGCGAAAGTAACTCTGTCTGTCTGTCTGTCTGTATGTTACGCTTTCACGCCTAAACCACTGAACTGATTTTGATGAAATTTGTTATAGGGATAGGTTAGACCTTGAGAAAGGACATAGCTAGTAATAAATAAAAGAACCATGTATTTGATCTCTTATAAATATTTCATTACAATTAAATAAATAACAATACATTTATGCACTATGAGCTCGGAAGTACATTAAATTACTTATTAACCAATTATTATTCGCACATACTCGTATAGGTGATTGTAAAAAGTTTTTTTTTCTTTTCTCTTCTTTTAAAAAAAAAAGATTATTTTAGATTTAAGCCACTTTTTTCGTTAACTATACCAAACTTGATGATGTATGGTATAGTCAACAACAAGTGTTTCGTATCGTAATTTTAAAATAGTTACCTACCTATAAAACTCACCCTACATTAACTTCTCAATAACGGGCAATAAAATTAAAACACGTACAAATCGGGACAGGTAGGTCTATAAACCAGAATTAAATAGTTCGATAAACAGACATTGTTAAAGTAACACATAAGTCTATTTTATTGTGGAAATAACACCGCCCATCTTTAAGCACTAAAGTTTTTATTACAACCACATATATAAAAGTTGTTAAACTGAGAAAGAAAACCAGTAAGAACTTTGTTATATACGATAGCCTCCGTGGCGTGGTGGTAGTAAACGCGACTGCTACGCAGGAGGCGTGGGTTCGATCCCCGCTCATTACAAATATTTGTATGCATGAATATGGCTATTTGCATTGGTCTGGATATTTCTACGTATATTATGTTTATACATACATATATAAACTCACGCCTATATTCCCCGAAGGGGTAGGCAGAGGTGCTAGCACCCACATTTCGCCAGTTTTATGTTTAGGTCCCAATGTAATAGGTGGCGAGCCTATTGCCATTGACCGGGCACTTATAAACCTGCGATAAATACACACATAACTTCGAAAAGCATCGAAAAGTCATTGGTGTGTGCCATGGTAAACCTGGGATCGAACCCGAGACCTCGTCTCAGCAGTCCATTACCCATACCACTAGGCTACCGCAGCTTTATTTTTTTATGTTTTATTTCATTATGTTTATATTTACAAAAAGTATGTTTATCCGCACTCTAGATTCCATAACACAAGCTAATTAAGCTTACCATGGGTCTAGATAGCGTTTGTATTTGTATATAGAGCATTCGATATTGCAGGTGTATAGGGGCCTTAGATCTGTGGAGCCGAAGATAATCTCACATGGTATTGAAACCCGCAAGCCATCTCCTACAAAAAAAAATGGCCGCTGCCAAAAAGAGTGGATTTAAAAACAAACAACTTAATTTTTTTAAATTCTTTGATCCTTTAACACAAAAATAAGCATAACAACCACTTTTCCAATAAAACAAATGTTCATCTAAAATAAATTAAAAAAGGTTTGGCCCACAAAACATTTTATAATAAACCCATGGACCGTGAACCGTTCAAATTCAAATTTTACGCTTAGTTGCACTGTTAAACAGAAATAAGCCGAAACAGAAATTCTCTATGTAAGTACTTGTAATAATTGAATGCCATTCTTTGTCTAATATAAAATGAAGATGGCTCGAACAAATCAATCAGGCATAAAACAAACTGCCCTCGGCTCAATTAAGATTTTATTACGAAGCATTATTTAAAAATTTATTTGATATGTTAATAGCAACGGTTTATGGATTCAAATTTTTGGTTAAATATTTACACGAAATTTGAAAATTTTATATGAAATTATGCATTTTAGGTACATCTTAATTTCGTCGTCCTAACTTTTTTGGCAAAGCTAGCATTAGGTGAAATCCACATTTTCTTAAAACAGGAATGTAGATTTGCATGATTTGAGATGGACATGGAAAAACATGGTAAATATCCCGGCGAGTGCTTTACTATGAAGGAATGTAGATAACATAAAGAAGATTTATCTTGATTTGAATTTCCTTTTACCATAATTAAAGAGGAAAATACAATTAATTCTAAACGATTGACATAAAATTTTAATGAACTAGGTAGGCACACCGTAATGAAAAGTGCTTAAGATGGCTGCAAATACAATTGGTTGTCAATTAATCAAACCTTTGATTGGTTTTATTATCAATCTAATAAGAACCAAATAGAAGATTTTTCATCTTCCTATTTATACTACCTATAATCTCATAAAAAAATCACCTGGAAATATTTAAAAAGAATCTTTCACGATCGTGTTTTATAAATCCTAGAGATCCGGTTCTTAGCATTCCATGGATTCACCGTGCGGTTGCCGGGTCCATGGCGTGGTACAGAGAGGAACACTGTGACGGCGCCTGGGACTTGCGACCCAGCTGTAGGTTTTGTAAGATTTTGTATATATATTTTTTCAATAATTTTCTGTCCATTCACAATGTCCACTAAGAATATTGAGCGGCTATTTTTTGTCAGAAAAGTTCGACTTAACATTATATTATAGACGTACTAATTGCAATCGAGTGAGAATAATCAGTGATATAAACAAAACACGCAATAAGCGACTCCACGGGTGGAGTCGCGGGTGTAGCTAGAAACTAATAAATTTTCAAATCAAAACCCAAACTAATTATACTTCGTGTAACCTCAAATTATAATTTTAAAGGTAAAGGTCTTCGTAAAATATACATAAGCAAATTGAAAAAGTATGTATATTTCAAAAAACATAATTTAGTTTTTTATCGGAAATATCGAGCGTGTTAATTACCGAACCTGGAAAACAGAAGTGCATCTGCAGGATTTATTGTGTGTACCAACCACTCCACAAGTACCCTTCAGTGATCATAGAATTTATTTTTTATCCACAGTGATAAGCTTACTACGAATGCCATAGTCATGTCAGTCATACGAATAATGTCATAGATAGGCGGGACGTAATTTCTTTATGGAAATTAAATTATATAGATTAGAATGTTGTAAAAAAACACAAGTTCCCAAAGAACAGGCGTGACATATGTTGCCTGCATATTCATAGATATAAATATTAACACTGAGCAGGAATCAAACTTGCGCATCGAATGCACTACCGTGTTGCGAGTTGCGACTGGCCGCTATGAAATTAATGTTTTCGGGGAATAAATATTATTCTTATTCTTTTATTTTCGTGTGGAAATCCCCACGAGTATGCCCAAATCTTATCATCAATCATGCTTAGAACCCTATCCATCATAAGTTTGGCATATAATTTCTCAACCACACTTAGTAAGTTGATGCCGAGATACTTGCATATTCCTGTAGCAGGCTTTTTGTCTATATATATAAGAATAATCATCGCATTTAGTTCAGTCTTCTGGCAAAGTTTTTATCTCTAATGAAGGTTGTGTCAACCAATCAATCAATTAGCCCACCGCAGTCTACTACTGGAGCCTCTCCCAATGTGCGCCATTTCATCCCGATCCTCCACTTTCCACATTCAGTCTGTCTCAGCCACACTTTTCAGGTCGTCAGTCTATCTGGCTAGGGGCTGTCCTACCTTCCGTTTGCCTTCTCGCGGTCTTCACTCTAAAGCTCGTCTGCTCCAACGACCATCGCTCCTTCAACAGACGTGGACAGCCTTGTAGTTGTTAAAGGTTGTGTAGTTTGATCGGTATACTAAAATAAATAGTATAATATGTACTTTCCAGACTAAAATCTATTCCTGTACCCAGCCGTTAAAGAGTAAATCAAACAAAAATTCAAACAACTTGAGAAAAATTAACATTTATGACTAATGTCATACATATAGTTGAATATTACTGTCTATTCTTTAATCACAACTCCATTTAGGCTCAAACTGTGCATAGCTCTTATTTTTAACTGGATAAATGCTTGTAACAATTTTCGTACATACCCAGTCCAATTCGAATTGACATTTTGCACGTACACAAATATTTGCATTGAGCGGAAATCGAACTCACAATCCTTGACAAATGCAAATAAAATAAAGCACAAATACAAATACTCGACTACTAAATTGTACAAACACCTAAAAACTGAAAACGTAATTCCTGATTTCAAATATTGAATCTAGTGAAAGTGTGGCAAGTATCAAGAAATCGAGGAGTGGAACGAAAGAATGTAAGATTCTCTAGAAAAAATGATGATATTATAATTTACACATTGCCTTGAATACATTAATACTTATTTATTTGCAACTGGCCCCAGAGTAGGGGAGACAACAGGACTGAAAAAGTCCTGATCTTTCTCCTAGTGAGGGAGTGTATCATAGCTTTATGTCTACTGTCAGTAAATGGTGAAATTAAAAAAAAAAAAAAATTGTTAAGATACGAATACAATCTAAGATCTGCAGCAAGAGATTAATGTGGTCGCCTGTGACAGAATCTAACGGATTGTTCTATTGAGGGTGCTATGGGCGACGGACAATTAAAAGATATAATTCGTTACTAGACCACTTATTGGTCCAGACAAAGCGAACGCCTTAAGCCGACCGAAGCTCACATACTATAACATACAATACGGTTATGAATCTTATAAATACAGTTATTCATTCAATTGCTTACGTACACATTCACTTATTCTAGTTGGTACAACCGTGTACTGCTGCTACAGTTCAATAAATAAAATAAAATAATCGATTATTTCCATTAGCTTAACATCAGGCGAGATGAAGTCAAATTGACGTGTCCTGTGTAAAAAAAAAAAAAAAAACCACACTATATTTGGAATATACATTTGGGTTCACTTAATCTATAGTAGGCATATGTATAGTTTTCTATGTGGGAAGCTGGTGCCTAAAGTAGGAAAAATCCTGTATTTCAGGCCCCCAGTCAGTTCTTCAGTCGAATCGAAGGCGCCTCAACTCTCAGATTCTTTGTTCCCAGTGTGCCGCCACCTTGATTGCATTTTTGGAGGCGCTCATAAGTTCCTCCGCTGTACAAGTGGATGGGCAACCCATTGAACTTCCAGTACTGTAAAATAGAAACAATGATCTTCGAGTGACAAAAGGGGTGCTGGTGACCTAAATATTTCAATAAAACCTTCCAATCTGAATATATTATCTATGTGCGCATAAAACTTTCAGTAAATACTTGGCACAGTTGAATTACCACTGAACCCGTTATATTTCCGCTACCCCAAACACAATTCCGCTTACGTTTTACTCACAAGTTCTATAGATGAAAAGAATTGAGCTCTCAGGTATTTCCATCAGCCGCAACTATTTCATACAATTTACAAATTCTCGCGCCTCCACGGGTCGTCGGTTACGACCACTAACATGAAACTGAATTTATAAGAAAAAATGTTAAAACCACCCCTCCCAAAAGGGTCCGACCCGACCAATATGTTCTATCGAAAGTCACTTAGACGGGCAGCGTATGGGTTAAATGGTAAATGCACAATCGTTGGGTGTACCTAGAAAAAAAAATGTGTAAAAATATTGACTTTGATTGTAAGAGTTCGGTTGAACAAGCATAGGTGAGTCGTTACCTTTAGGGTTTAACAAATGAGGCGTGATATGCCTACTTTTTTTTTTTTTGTATAATACTGATGATGACCATGAGCTGCTAATGTTAGAGGTCTTCAAACTAGCTAGTATACGTTGCTCCGCCTGCGTGGATGTCGGTTATTGCCGCCAATTATATAGATTAGAGGTTAAGTTTTCTAATCTATGTGTGTAGCAAATTTCATCAGGTTATACTCAAAATTACTAATTTTCATCCCCTATTTGACTCCTTAACCCCTTTTTTCTTGATAATAAGTAGCCTATGTCCTTTCGCAAGCTTTAGACCATATCTTTATCAATTTTTATGGAAATTGGTTCAATGGTATGGACGTGAAAGTCTGAAAGACAGTCAGAGTTACTTTTGCAGAGTATGGATTCATTCCCAACCAAAACGTGATAACATACCTATCTGAACCATGATACCACTTACCCGTATTTCTTTCATCCGAAACTTAACAAAAGCATCCGTCTGTTGACCTACTTTTAATAAAAAAAATATTCTCATAAATCCCATCTAAAGCGCTGTCCACTCGCAGAGATCGTTAGAGATCGTTAGTATGTACACGAGACCGTATCAATTAAAACGTCGATTCAACGCCATGAATAGGGCTAGCCATCATGACGGATGAAGACGTGGATTAAATAGATGGAAAAGCTGGAACATTTTTATACTATTAAATAGAGAACTTTTTTACTACAGGGCGTGAAATGAATACTATCATAGAGTAGTTTTGGGATGGATTCACCATTAGCTGTGCTGGGTCCGTCGTATGCTTAGAGTATCAAGAGCTGCCATACCCACGAAAAAAAACTGCCTACCTAAACTTGGATTTTATGAATGAACCGAACGCAATATGGCGGCCTAGTAGGGAATCCAGTAAACTGTCGATAACTACTTATCGATATAAAAAGGGCACATACTAAAAATTTTAACATTTGAAAGAAAAATTACATAATTAAGTGGTTAGCTTAAGTGGATGCCGATTATTTGTGTTCTCAGGTCGCAGTGTGCTTAGGGCTTCGGAATTAAATCAAAATCAAGATTTGTATAAAATCATACTTTTAATTGAAAAATGGAAGTAATTTCTTATTATCTAAATTTATATTTATCAATTTAATAGCTCTATCACCAGATAATATTATTATCCTACTTATATTATAAAATTTGCAAGTATTGATGGATGGATGGATGTATGTACATAATATGTATGTTACTCTTTCACTTAAAAGGTACTGAATGGATTTTAATGAAATTTGATATGGAGTTAGCTGACTCCCTGGATTAACACATAGGCTGTTTGGTCACGATAACCGATACCCACGTGAGCGGAGCTGCAGTGGAGTCAGAAAAAATGTATAATTTAAAAAACGTGATTACAAATGCGACAGCCCTGAATCCTTAGTACCGAGTGAAATGTATGGCTGTACCGAATAACACCCTGTCCCCCACCACTCTCCTCTCCCCGCACGATTTCTCTGTCAAGACGGCTTCGTTGACAAACTGTATGTAGTATGAATCGTTAGACTGTGGTATAGTGCTTTAAGTACTCTGAGGCTGGCCTACCATTGTAGAAGGTGATATTCCAAATACACATTTTCTTGTTCAACTATTTATATCATATTGATTTTGTAGTGTCATAGATGTAAAAAATGTTTTAGTATCTATTCATCAGTAATACCAGTACCATTATGCGATAGAATAATAAAAAGTCAAAGGCATTTCAAAAGTCATTCACTATGTATGGAAAGTGGTCTTCGTTCTTTAAATTATATTTGAGAAAATATCGATAATATCTCGATAATTAAAATTCTATCGACGTATCACTAGCAATTTTATTTGACCAATCAGGTGCTACTACATCCCCACTACGTGCGAACGCAAGATGGAGGTTGGCATGTTCCTCATATGATTTTATGAATGAATTTCGTAGTAGCTTCAAATCTTCTTTATTTACTATGTCTATGGTCATATGATGTATGTCAAGACTCACCTTCACTACTCGTGTTTCTCTTCCTTCTCTGCCATATCTGATATGAACCTATTAGTGCAGCTTTAGATAATTATTATGGGATCTGCACTCTGGGACTCTAACTGGTTAAGCACTCCGTTAAACATAAAAGGTCCCCGACATGGCAACCGTTGACTAAAAATATTACTAGGTATATCAAAAGTATAAAAGCAAACTCCGTTTATTTTCAACTTTTTGGAGGTGTTTTTTGTGGCGGAAGTTTTTAAAGATTTTAATTTAATTTTATACTTTTTAAATTGATCTAATAATCAAGCTCTTTCATTTGATACCCATATTGAGGGATTTATGAAGAAACACGTATTTCGCCATCTTGGACTGATTTTTTCAAACATAGCTAAGAACACTCCCGACTAAACAAAAAGAACTAAATCCAAATCGGTTCATCCGTATGGGTGATATGATGCGACAGACAGACACACACATACAGACACGTCAAACTTATAACACCCCAATCTTTTTTGCGTCGGGGGTTAATAGATTTGCTTAGAATAATAATGTTAAAGGTGTTCAGACAGCTGCAGAAAATAAATCGCTTACATTACTCAGGTTCATTACCACTAAACTCTGCAAAACTAAAACGCTCGTTTACCCAACACAATAGATCAAGCAAACAATTTTAGTTCTATATTAATTCTGAAAATAGATATTAATACAGCTTATATTCAGAAATTAATAAATGAGCTGCAAAATTAATTAAGCAAAAATATTCTTAAGCCGTAATGTGCCAATTACTTGAGTTGATGGCCCCTTAAATTTCATCATAGATGGTTTATACGAATATTAAGATGGTTTATACAATAATTCTGAGTGTATCGCAGGTGGGCTGGCCGTTACTATCCACTTATTCATTATCGTAACTCATTTCAGTCGTAAACTGATCTAGGTTTTTATTGCACTTGTATCAATTTGATTGTATTTGCATTTCAAAATAGCTTTTCATTTTATTTGTTGATTCAATCAGAATAGTATCATTGTTGTAGCTAGATGTATTTTTTACTTTTAAGGTTTCTACAAGTATCAGTCTAGTCATAGGTCGTTACCTTGCCTCTCTTTTTCTCGTCTTTTATCTCTTTATTTAATTAATTATTTCGTACACACAAGAACAAACACACAGATACAGGTGGGTACAGTTGTACAGAGGCTCTGCTTATTTCTAATAGAAATCTCTTCCTGCAGACCTGCGAGAGGAGATAGTCTGACGTAGAGAACTTAGTGAAACGTGTGTAGGGAAAACGAAAGACAAATATAAAAAAAAACATAAAATATATTATAATAAATATATAAATATAAGTTTACATAAAAACATTAAAAATGCCTGGCAATGGCGCCCCCACCGGGTCCAGGTAGAAGGGGTAGGCCCAAGAAGTGCTGGCTTGGCGTCGTTGAGGGTGACATGCGTGAAAACGGTCTCACTACCTTGGACGCCCAAGATCGTGCGAAGTGGAGGAGGAAGAGCCGGAAGGCGGACCCTGAGCTCCGAGGGCACTGAGGCCTCAGATGCAATCAGGACTAACGTCTCTATGTGGATGATGATAAAAGCATTAAACATATATATACTATTATATAATTGTAAAGTAGTTGTGTCTGTACATAGGAGATATTTAAAAAATGAACGATACTGAACACGAAAATATTTTTTTTTTCATTTCCTGTCTGTTTGTCTGTTTGTCTGTTTGTCTGTTTGTCTGTTTGTTCGCGATGGACGCAAAAACCAGTGAACGGATTTTGATGCGGTTTTCTATGTTAGAAAGGGCTTGCTCAGACTTAAAATCTTACATTTGTTTGATTGCAATCGGTTGAGTAGAACCAGAGATGTGAGCAATAATATATAATAATCTTAATTTTACTAAGATTATAGATGTCGCTTTTTGCTTGAGATTATTCTTATGGATGAATTTTACTTCCAAACAAGTATGTAAATAAATATACTTAATTTTTATCTGCACAATCATGTAAAAAAATACGTATTTAAGCATGTAATTAAAATTTTAAATTCTATAATTTAGTTACAAAATAACAACTAGATGGCGATAACGCGGTTTTAAACAAAGTATGGTTTCGTTCACAGCTGAAATATAATAGCCCTACGGTAGAGGCGGTAATTGTCTGGCAAATCATAAAAATGCATAAGCTGATGTCGATGTCGGTGCAGTACTGTTTCTGTATATTTCGATTCGTAAGAAAATCTTTTGATTTACATACTTTCATCGAACATCCTGGTTAATTAGTCAAAATATTAGTCTGTAATTTTGTTAATACGACTGAAACCTAAGCGATGGAAAAATGGTTACCGTGGCCTATGGGCGTATTCAACACCACGACGGGCGTCACACTCATGCTGCCGACCCTGTGGAAACCTTCTAATCTAATACCCTTCTTCAAAAACCCCACACTGTAGTTGCTTGGGAAAACCAAAGCAGTGAATTTATTCCACAGCTTGAGCGTGTTTTGGGTGAAGTTCCTTTCTAACCGCTTACCGCACAATGCTCACCGTTTCCGGTCGGACTGTGTGAGGATTAATTTCTTGCCTATGGCGAGCGGTGTGATGATGTTTGACATGATCCCAATGCCAGATGCATTGGGATCATGTCAAACATCATCACACCGCACCGAGCAAAAAACGTACATGGGCTACCTTTAATATAGATTGCCATTTTTGAAGAACTCTTGATGTAAGGGTATTAAAAGAAAGGATTTGGACCAAATGCTGCCTAGACATGGGAGATTTTCTAGATCAATTCTCTTCTTCATCCTAACGTTTTCAACTTGGTGCCTGAGGTCCGCTTTTACAAGTCTAGCTGCAGATTTGGCTAAATTTCGATATTTACTGTGAAGCGACTGCCATCTGACCTAGACAACCCAAAGGCGATATCGAAGCATTGCCGCTAGACCAGTTGTTAGACTTTTTAGGGCTCCAACTACCCGTAACGACTGCCATAGATGTTTGTATGGCAACCGGGACTGACGGCTTAACGTGCTCTGCGAGGCACGACCAGACAAATGCAAATACCCATATTCATACATATTAAAGAATTTTGTTATTCTTGCGTATGTCAGAGTGGTCCCATATCCCAAAAGTCTGGATCTGATGCTGAGAACCTGGAGAAATAGAGGGAAAACTTAAAAAATACAGGAAAATGTCCCTGGCAACGCGCCTACTTAGTTATGTTAGCAATCATTTGTATAATGTCGTTTCGTTTTCAAAGAAAAAAACAAATGCCCAGGCGCTATCTATTAAAATTTCAGTATAGTAAAATTTTATAAAATACAGCGTAGTAATTATATTTTACAGCACAAACGTATTAATCAATATAATATATAAATGAAAGCCGTTGTTTCGTACAACGGCTTTCATAAGAACACAATGACTTTTGTTAGTCTTACTCAACTACGTGTTTAAAGTGGCTCTGATAGGGAGTATATTCCCCAGTAGAGCCATGCTGGATAATATATTAAGTAAATACAGTAAATCTGTAAGTTTCGTTATTCTTCGTTATTTTCCGTTATTTTTCTCTTTTGAGTGTCTCTCTTTTTTCTTGAAGTAGGTTTTACTTTTTGAAATTTTATTTATTTATTCCTTTTAGTCTAAGTTTATAACAGATTCATCGTTCATCATTTGCCTAGGTTTTTATCAGTAGTTTAACAATATGATTTTCAGAATCAAAAAATCACATAAATCATGTAAAAGCAACAGAAACAGTATCTTTGCCTACATTTTGAGGATATCCATAGAATCCTGTCATTTGAATCCGATTTCGACTCCCTGGACCATTCCCTTTCCAACAAAATAAAGATCATAAAAATCCGCTTTGCAAATTGTAACGTAAATACAACGGTTAGTCACCTATTTTGCCCCCTTAGTAGTGAAATTTAGAAAAATGCTGATACATTGTAAACATTTATTGTACCATATTTTTCTTTCTGACCGGGGGTAGCACCGCCTTACCTCTCCCGCCCCGGTGACGTTGGATTTCTTCTTCGTTGTCGTCATGGTTGTGGACCCAACCTCCGCGTCGGGTAGCGCAACCTATATATATCCACCGTTTCTATCCGTTCAAGATTACGGGTGGGACGGACGGGTCAACACTAGATTGTGTTCGTCCGCCCCTGAGTATTTTTATGGAGGTTTTTTTCCTTAGGAGTCACCGTTCCTGTCCTGGTTTAGGCTTGCGGCTTGGCCGAACCTTGGTCTATATCAGATCGTAGTTCCTACTTCTGAACGAAGCCAAAGGCGAATAACTCATACATCCAGTATGCCCCCCACTACACCCTCTGCTATTAGAGGGACATGTGAAGGATCTACGAGTAATTAATACCAGGGCTGCTTGGGCTGTCAGACAGGATCTCTCGAGTCTATTAACTGTTGTGCATGGTGCACCAGCCCCTCGCTTCTACTCTTCTACCGAGGTTCAAAGGGAAATGAAACAGGGAAGCCAACGTAGAGGTTACCAGACATCGCATTTGAGATGTGAGGTTGGATTGCGTTATTCCTTGAGTGTTAAGTAGAGAGGCGAGTAGACTGTCAAGTAGAGAGTACAGCACTGAGTTGAGTAAGGTGTCGAGAAGAGACTGGAACATAGAAATAATTAGAGGATCAAGTATAGAGTCAAGTACAGAGTGGAATACGGAGTCAAGTAGAGAGTTGAATAGAGAGGCAAGTAGAGAGTTGGGTAGAAATACGAATATAAAGGTGAGTAGAGAGGCGAGTAGAGTATCAGAGCTCAACACTCGACTCTCAGCGCTAAAATTTACAGCACTACGCAATAAGCGACATCCACGCGGGTGGAGCCGCGGGCAACAGCTAGTATAATATATAATAAATATACATACATTAACATAATATATGCAAGAATATATTAGAGTTAAGGGAATGATTAGTCAGTCATAGGCGGAGGAAACATAGTGCTGACGGAGTTTGTGTTTAAAACTATTGATCGTTTTGCAGTCTTTGATATCAGCAGATATCTCTTTCTCCTTCTTCATGTAAGAATTTAAGAGTGATATATATGGTATTACAGGCTTCGTTTCTTACCAGGCATGTTTTCATCAGTTTCTAGATTTGTGGCTCTCGTCTTTTGGACTTCAGCTTAGCTTCTATCCAGCGGGTAAATTTCAACTGTAAATCAAGTGAGGATGGGCGGTTAGGGTCGACCTAGATAAACTATGTCGATCAGATCGAGTGTATTTTAAGGAAAGGAAAGGAACCGGCGAGCATGTATGAAAATAATTACGAAAATTGTAGATATGAATGTAGTATGCCTTTTTTTAAGATTGTAGCAAGTGTCCGTCTACTTCATTGGGAAACAACTGTGTGTATGGTTATATAATAATGAAATTAATCATTATTTCAAGGGCAAGGCATAACTGTATATGTATGAATGGTTATATAGTGATGAATATAATCATTATTTTAAGGGCAGTTGTCTGAAAACTTTTTGAATTGTTGGCAATGCTGGTTTCACTGTATAATTTCAATCATTGCTATCGTTCAGTTAAACAATTCGTTGAATTTCGAGTTTGTATTTCATGAAAGCTTTTAAGTACTTGTACAAGTTTATAATTACAATGTAGGCATCATTCGAATTCCAATTAAACTTCAGTTTGATTGATAATGTTGTCACTTAATATATCTTGAATATTGATCAAAGAACTTCCACGTCATTGGCATTAAACTAAGATACATACTTAATTATTCTGTATGCGACTATATTACTGCTTCCCTCTTCAGACTATCATAGTCATGATAATCTTCACGCAGGTGTTTAGAAAACTATATTTTATTGCCTACGTGGGCTAAAAATGTTATTTGCAACATAGGAGATGAGTTTATTACCGTCAATTAGGTATCTTTTCAAGTTTAAACTTATTCTCAAATACAAAATGATAGTACACAGACTTAATAAATGCGATAAACATTTCCTACTGGCAGGAGCTACGGCCTCAATCCCCGCCCATTGCAAATATTAGTATACATGAATAGTCAACCAAAAATATAGGTTATTAATATAACTTTAATTCTCTGTGTGCCTCAGGTTAGCTGGCCTTTGCGGATAGTACTCAAGTTGTAACTCATATAAGCTATGAATGAATCCAGTGATTTTTACACATATGCTACATACAATAACAGGATTTAGGTGGAAATGTTTCAGCTAGTTTGATGGAGTTATTAATACTATTATAAGCTTAGCAGCAACTTTATGTAATAGGACTGAGGTCTGGTGAACTGACGGTCGAGATTCAAAAGTACCTCGTTGGAACAGACTCTGTGAAAGCTATTCACTCGTGCAGCTAATTGATGATTTTTTAATGATTTCCTTAACCTGGATAGTTATTAGTATTATTCCAACTTCTTCTTCTTCATCGTCATCTTAGCGTTAATCCCAGTCGCATCCGAAGCTTTCAGCTTCAGCTTTCTATATTATATTTTCTAAAGTTTACGCGAATGTCACTCATTAAAATAAAACAACTTATTTTTGTTTATACTGTAGATTGATGGCGCTTGGTGGAATCTGCTACACAATACATATTGAATAACACACTTGTACTTTTCCACTGACTTTATTTCTAGACCTGACCGGTTTCGCCTTACGGCATTCTCAAAGGTTCACAGTGATGTTTTAAAAACAACTTATTTCTATACTAGCTTTTTCCCGCGGCTCCGCCCGCGTGGAGGTTGGTTATCGCGACCAAACATAGCCCATGTCCTTTCTCATGGTCTATTCTACCCCTATACCAAATTTCATCAAAATCGGTTCAGTGGTTTAGGCGTCTGTCTGTCTGTATGTTACACATACAGACAGAGAGACAGACTTACTTTCGCATTTATAATATTAGTATGGATTAATCCAACTGATTTATTTCTATAGTTACTTTATAGTTGCGGTATATCTTTGCATATATCTACATCAGCAAATTTAAAATCTGTAAAAAAATATAATTAAATTTTGTCGTTTAAAAAAATATTGCTGGTAAAACTTATTTATTTTTTCACAACGGTGTTTATATTTGGATTTTTATGTCGGCACACTTGCGATATACTTTTCAAATGTAAAATAGTTATTCTAACTTCCTTTTATGAAAATAGAATAGTGAAGAGGTATGAAGCAAATTTTCTATTTAAGTTGCTACCTTGAAAGTCACAATTTCCATTGCTCAGATGGGCTGACTCAACCGGGAAAGTACTGCCATCCCACTTTATATCGACATGAAGTAGCAGTTTACTGCATTACGGACTATTTGTCAGAGTGCTATCACTTGCTGTAGAGGAATAGAGAGGAGCTTCATTTAAAATGAGAGGGTAGTTTTAGGGTAGGTGTTATGTGCCTGTTTTCAAATTACGTAAGAAAAACTTCTCTAAGCGTATGTGTCTATAACTAATGGTATAATCGGAATTAGTACGGATTTGTGAAATTGCTATTGCTATTAAATTTGGATAGGTAGAGGGGGGAACACAACTGACTGACCCTAAACCCACCTGGGTCGCAAGTCCCAGGCACCGTCACAGTGTTCCTCTCTGTACCACGCCATGGACCTGGTGACCGCACGGTGAGTCCATGGAATGCTGAGAAGGCCAAAGGCCAAGCATCATCGACCATTTCACATAAACACAACTTACAGAAAAACGTAACAGCAATTTTTAAATAGATACAGTTGGCAAGGAGATAGCCTTTATACGACAGATACCTTTGTAATATTACTAGTTTTTGTCCGCGGCTCCACCCGCGTAGATGTCGGATATCGTGACCAAACATAGCCTACGTACTTTCTCAAGGTCTAATCTACGCCTATAACAAATTTAATCAAAATCGATTCAGTGGTATAATCGTGAAAGTGTAACATACAGACAGACAGACAGAGTTACTTTCGCATTTATAATATTAAGTATGGATATGAAAAGTTGTATACTTATTTTCTTGCCATCGGTACCGTAAATACTTACTGTGATTATATTTGAGGCCATGCTTCCTCGGGCTCTCAGGCAACCTTGTAGGAAATTCAGCACAGAGACAGAGAAGTAGCCCATTCACATGTATATATCTCGTTAATATTAAGTTGAATTCTATTAAATCACAAAACAAAATTGTTTGCAATAAAGTCCATATCCACGACAATCCAACGGCAAGAGACAATGCAATCGTGATACAAGTGGATCGTTACCGTCGAAAATCGTCCATATTATCATTCGAACTCAGTATGCAGGCTACGGCGACGACACGACACCGGAGAGCAGACGATTACGACGCTTTTATGTCGAAGATACTATTTATGCAGTCATTACAGTTTAAGATTCAGATTCAGTTTAAAAAAGTAAGATAGTGCAGTTTGCTTAATAGGAAGATCTAACACGGAAAGTAGTGGAGACGATGTTACTTAAATATTTGTCACTGCATATTAATGTACCCTCAGAATGATTTATTCGGTAACATAAATGATCGAGAAAATGTGATTCATTAGATCAACATTTAATGGATCAACGCACCAAAACACGCCGATATATGTTATGAGCTCATTACATTAACAGTCCGTTTCGTCAACAAGGAGGATGGGCAAAAATGTATGGAACTTCGAACCACCCTCCAATGGTAAAAAGAAATATGTCGTTGCATAGGTCTTTTCAATTGGAACAATAATCATTATAACAGCTTTGTTGTTACTGCTGTCTGCTTGAAGCTATGAAGTTTTATAGTGCTTAAAAAAATATTAAACAATTATTTATATCCACTAGGTACATCACTAGTCCTTCAGAATACAACCAAAATAAGTCAAGTAGTAGATGTACAGTCAGCGTCGCAACGATCTTGACTACAAAGTCTAAAACTGATCTTAAGACCAAGGTATTAACAGAAAATAAAACTGTTTTAATGATTTCAATTATTTTATTGGCCGAACTAAAGGTGTCTACCATATATTAGATCAATCAGTCAACAGGAAGGAGGAACCAAGGCGTAAAAATAATTTTGAGTACCCTGTTCGTCAAGATCCATCTGATGTTGACTTTAGCTGCATAATTCCAAGCCAATCTCTTCTATATATTCTTAACTACAACTAACCCTTCTAAGACATATCTAACTATTGAATCAGAATAGATAGATAAGTCAAATCAGAAATTAACCGAACGAATTCGATCCATTGTACCGAAGTAATTGCTTGAGTTAACTGAGTGTGAACTTTCTTGATTCAGGCCTGCTGAGGCGGAAATGTCAATCATTGGATTTGAATTACTTCCATTGAAGGGTACCGGCTAGGCCTAAGAGTCGAAATTTGTTTGGGTTTGTGAGATCCTTTTTGTTAGTGATTTAGAATAATTTATAATTGTTTTTAAACTGTCACATTTTACATAAATAAAAAAGTTAGATCTGTAATTATGATGTCTCTTTTTCATTGGTCTTGTGGGGTTTGATGAGTATTTTGATGTCTCTCTTTAAGGGTTATGCGAGTTATACTAAACCCTATCCGTTATGCTCAACATAGGGCAAAGTAGTCCTTTAAGTAATGCACAGTATCACGCGGTGAAGCAGTATCACGAGTGATCGCAATTACGCAAATCACGAATTGATTAGTCAGTAATATGTATATGTTAACATTATAATATCTAACAATAAGGCTTATCACGTATTTAAATATAATTACACCAATAATATGACTGAAGAAATACTTAAATGTATCACAAAATTCGTACGCCTCAAATTAGTTACAATTCTTATCCATCTCAATACACCTTTAAGTAGAACCTGATTATTGTACCTGAATAAAATGTTGATTATTACAAATAGCGTTCCATTTAAACTAATGAAAAGCAATACAGATCTGAATTCTGACGAGATTGTAAAGGCCTGTTCATGTTATATGAATTTATATTCCTATTTATTGTGTTCCAGGAATTTCTCTGCGTTCTTGTAGTGACAAAATTTCAATTGAAATTGGTGATAAAGTTTAGTTGGCACTTATTAAAGGCAGGGTTTTGGTTACATTTTTAAATGTAAATTTATAAGTTCCTATTACTGCATTACAGGATCAGCCGCGCAAATATGACACCCTTTGTGTTGCACTTGTTAGATTTAGGGGGGTAAAATTAGAGGTGACTATATATACCCATAAACAGGATGCCATTTGTAATTATGTATTTGAACCAAGGAAATTAAACAATAAATACAATTCTGTTTTATCACTCTTTTATTCTGTTATACTACGTCAGTTCCAAAAGCTGTTGTAGACAGGAAAGAACTGACAAGAAAACCTGTCTGCCTTCTAACCACAACATAATTAATATTTTACTTCATGTAACACCAGGCTCGTAGCCAAATATTACAATATAAGACAACCCTGGTTGCAGACCAGTTACAACAGTATAATAGCTAAAACTATAACACAGATACTTATCACATAGGAACCACATTGGAGTCGAACCACTTCTCATAATTATAGCCAAATATTACAATATAAGGCAACCCTGGTTGCAGACCAGGTACAACACTATAATAGCTAAAATTATAACACAGATACTTATCACATAGGAACCACATTGGAGTCGAACCACTTCTCATAATTATCAGTATGACAATACTTGCACAGTCACTAATATGGTATAATGATATTCAATCATCTGGTATATCAGTTAAACAGACTAATAGCCGACACTACGATACATAGGTAGTACATAAAACTTAGATACCACACTGGTATCGAACCAGCCCTTATAATCATTGGTATAGCCATACTTTTACAGACATTATGATAGTTTATTATCCCCAAGGATTATCGCAAATACATCAAGTAATACTTTGAGTCGGTTACTTTACAAGTATATTTTAGTTACACAATATTTAGAACACCCAAAGAGGGTATTTAATTATAATTGCTAATTCAATTACTTATTAAATACCAATCCACTATTATATTATTCACTATAACAGTAGTTATTACTACATTCACTACATTCACTTTTATAACCCTGTAAGTACATATTATTATAACATTATAAATATAACACAGATTATGTCGTCTTGGAAAGAAAACACCCTGTTGTCGAATTCGGGGCCAAATAGGCGGTCCATGAGCCTCTGCATCGTAGCTGAAGCCCCAACCAAACCGAAGCACATGACATTGTACTGGAATAGCCCCCTCCTAGGAACTGTAAAGGCAGGGATCATGTCGTGCCGGACGCTCTGTCTCGAATAAAAATTGATTCCCTCGATACAAGCTCCACTAAGGATCCCTGGTATATCCACACCATGAACTGTGTGCGAAAAAACCCTAGGCATTACCCTAATTTTGACATTCGGGACAACTTACTGTATAGATTTTCGAAAAATAAGTATTCTTTGACCTCAGATTTCGATTGGAAACTAGTGGTACCTCAGGAGGATAGACTAACTCTCCTCGCCAAGTACCATGACGACACGCTTAGTGCCCATGGTGGTGTTTGGAAGACACATAAACGGTTGGCGCTAAACTATTACTGGCCCAGGATGTACGAGAGTGTCAAAAGTTATGTCGGGAATTGCGAGACATGTAAGCAGTACAAACCCGTGAACACTTCTCGTCCCGGCTTAATGGGCAACCCAAAGCGTGTGTCGAAGCCATTCGAAGCCATCTCGTGTGATTTACTTGGTCCCTTTCCTACCTCTGGTAATAGAAACGTTCATTTGATTGTGGTCTCGGACTATTTCAGCAAATATACCATGTTGTGCCCTATTAGGGTCGCCACAGGCGCTGCAGTTGCGAGATTCATAGAAAAGAACGTGTTCCTAGTCCATGGAGTATGTAAAACCATTTATATGGATAATGGTCCTCAGTTTGTTAGCAAGCAATTTAAAGATCTGTTGATCAAATATAATGTACCGAACGTTTATTATAACCCTAGGTATCATGCCCAAACTAACCAGGCTGAACGAGCTATTCGCAATGTGGTTCAAGCTATCTCCTGTTATGTGAAGTCACAACATAAGAGATGGGACGAACACCTGGTGGAATTACAGTGTGCACTGAACACTGCTGTTAGTGAAGCCACTCGTTTCACCCCCTACTTTTTGGTGCATGGTAGGGAATTCATTGGAGATGGGGTTTTGTATAGACAATCAGACATCGCTTGCCATCCTAATGCGGTCTCTATTGATGATCCCTCGGCCTTTGGAGACAAACTGAAAGGAATACAACGCATTTACGATCAGGTGAAGAAACATTTGAATGTTGCTCACCGACGTAATGAGAAGTATTATAATTTCAGGAAGAGGCATGTAGAGCTCAAGGTAGGACAGATTGTTTATAAGCGTACATTCTATTTGTCTAACAAGGAAAAGAATTTTACTTCTAAATTAGCCCCTAAGTTTATGAAGTGTATAGTGACCGCTAAACGCTCCCCTTTGGTTTATTGTTTGTCGGACTTGAACGGTAAGGACCTGGGAGTCTACCATATTAAGGACATCCTGAAGTATAGTGGAGAGGAGCAACCTAAGGTGTCTGTTCGGTCAGCCATCAGTCCCGTTTCGATCCCTTAGTACTCTAGTATGTCTTTTGTTTAAACTTTTGCTACACTGAGATATAAACTGTAGTTTTAGATTTTTTTTTTGTTTATAGACGACTGTGTCCTGAAAAATGGACATCGTCCCTCTGATGCCGTATCGAGTTCTCCTTTCTCACCAGCGCCTCAACACTCTGGATCTGCCATCAAGTGTTGAGGCATTGCGATATCTAGAGCAGGCGAATAGATGTAGTTAGCTTGGTTATTGTCTCACGACTTTTTCACCTTATATAAAGGTACTTAAACATGCTGTGATAGATTCATTGTCTTTCAAGATAGCGTGGTGAAAAGTCCGATTGTTTGCAACTGAGTGCTGTCCCATGAGGTTGTATCACCTTGCATTTTATTTTCTCACTGAGTCTTTGCTCGTTCTCTTTGTTGGGACCTTTCTTGCGTATTAGGCCCGCAAGAAATACTCTAAGGGGGGGGTGGTGTAACGTTGTTAATTCCGTTTCGGAACAAGTAGCGACACCTATCCGATTTTGTAGGGAAGTGAAATTGATTTTCTTGTCCTTCCGACACTAGATGGCGGTTTAATATATTTATCGAGTAATAATCTAATATATAATCTGTGCATAGACCTTTCTAGGACATCTGTTATGACTTCCTGTCAAGGATTCATTCTATGGGAACAAAAATCATACGCGAGTGTGCTCTAATAGAATTTTCTAGCACCTTCCATTCCAGTGTCGTCTAATGCAAATTGCTAGATTGTAAAGAGGATTTCCGTTTGTGTGTTTGCTGGAATATTCGATAATAGTTAATATAAATACGGGTGCTTCGGCTGTCACAGAAAACCTTTGAAGAAACTTTTGACGCGTGTGCATGTTGGAAGACTGTCGCTCTGTGACAGTAATTTGTTATACGAAACTCTGAGAAAATCGTTGTGAAGTTCGCCCAGTAATTCTGGTAAGAAATATCATTCAATTCCTATAGGTAAAATCTGTGCTGTTAGGTCTGGTAGTGAATTTAGTGTTTCGTATTGTAATACAGGGTCCAATTGTACCGCCAAGACCTACCCTGAGTCGCTGAGAGCTGTTGCGAACCCTGTGTGGAGATTTCCACCTTTGGCGTAACCTTGGCGTGGCGATATTGGCTTTGGTGCACCCGGTGTGAGCAGCCTGCGGTTCACCACGCAGCCCGACCCTGCACTGCCTCAGGCGGGAGACCAGGTCATGTGCAACTTTCTTTAATATTTAAGACTCGTATTTGCCAAAGCTAGTGATCGTTGAGAGTGAGCTCAGAAGAGCTGTACATGCTGTGTACTTCTAGTTGGAACTTTTGTTGACTTCTTTTTTTGCTTGTGTGATTATATGAACTAACTGTGATATCTCTGTATAATTTATTGTGTATATATCTTGGCCAAATATATGTATGGACTTAGGTGTTGGTGTTTCATTGAAGGCGTTCCCACAACTGCACACACCTCTGTTTAGGAAAGGCGCCCTGGGATAAGAGTTTCGGGAGTCTCCCCGCTGGGTGAGCCGGTGAGGTGACCTTTCCACCCAAAAAGGTTACAAGAGGTATATCGTACCTCACACTTCGACGGCTCGGGATAGACTGTCCGAATGACATCCGACATCGTCTTTTTATAACATTTGAGACGTCGCGACGTCTCAAATGTTATAAAAAGACGATGTCGGATGTCATTCGGACAGTCTATCCCGATCCGTCGAAGTGTGAGGTACGATATACCTCTGTTATATTTATAATGTTATAATAATATGTACTTACAGGGTTATAAAAGTGAATGTAGTGAATGTAGTAATAACTACTGTTATAGTGAATAATATAATATTGCATCGAATGATTTTCATCTACCTACTTATAAAAAATATTGTATAAAGTAGTTTCTTATTTACAAATCCTTTAAAATATTCTTTATAGTAATATAAATACACTATAATACATCAAGCTACACCTCACCTGATCGCTGGCCACTCCATATTTTAACATGATTCTAACACGGCCATACTGACAATTACTTCGCTCTCGAAGTATATACAACGAATTTTATTGCAAATTGCGATCACATTATTACATACTTAAACTTAGTCATTATAATTATATTTCTTTTACATCACTTTTTGCAAAACAGAATTTATACATTAAAGAAAAAACACTTCCTTAGTATCAAAATTACCCCAAAAAGAATAGTCAACACCAAAAAATATAGATATTCAACAACATTTTGGTACTTTGTCTCAAACTTAAGATTTAAACATTATTTAGTCTTCGATCTTTATGAAATCTTAGCATAGTAGAAGGGCAAAAAACATTTTATAAAATGTGTGTAAAATATATATATATATATTATCTTCTGTTATTATTCAGTTATCTAAGAACATTAATTACCTCCGAATCCAACGGACTAATGTGAACTTTTATAAAATGTCTTTTGTTATTGTTTGGTTATCCAAGAATATTGATTACCTCCGAATCCAACGGAATAATCTGAACTTTTTTAAAATGTCTTGTTATTGTTCAGTTATCTACGAATATTGATTACCTCCGAATCTAACGGAATAATCTAAACTTTATCATTTCAAACACCATCTATAAATTTACATGGGTTTCACTCAAATCTTAACCGAACTCCTCACAAACCGCAGGTTCCAAGTGCATATGCAGAACAGAAAAAGCAGATGGCGCGTTCAAAAAAACGGACTACCACAGGGAAGTGTCTTGGCTCCAGCGCTATTTAACATATACACAAATGACCAACCAATAACCCCGAACACAAAACACTTTCTTTACGCGGACGACCTGGCGCTTGCTGCTCAAACAAAAAAATTCGAAGAGGCCGAATTGAGACTGGGTGCAGCTTTGGAAAGCCTAGACCAGTATTACAAAGATAATGGACTCCGACCCAACCCCTTGAAAACCCAGTCGTGCGCTTTCCACTTGCGTAACCGGGAGGCAAACCGACCCCTTAAAATCTCGTGGCGAGGGGTCGAGATTGAGCACTGTCCAAAGCCACGTTACCTCGGTGTTACTCTCGACCGAGCTCTCACCTATGAAACCCACTGCCGGAACACCAAACAAAAAGTGGCGAGCAGGAACAACCTGGTGCAAAGGTTAACATCCACGTCTTGGGGGGCAGCTCCACATGTTGTCAGGACGACCGGCCTCGCTCTCTCTTTCTCGGCGGGTGAGTTCGCATGTGCAGTATGGCACCGCTCTGCGCATGCAAAGGAGGTTGATACTGCTCTAAACGACACATGCTGCATTGTAACGGGCTGCCTTAAACCTACTCCCTTAAATAGACTTTATCCACTCGCTGGTATCGCTCCACCAAGCGTACGACGGCACGTTGCTTGCGAGGTTGAGAAGAGAAAACAGGAGACAGATGAACGGCACCCACTCTTCCAACATGCCATACCCAACTCCCGCCTTAAAAGCAGACGGAGCTTCCTTCGATGTACTGCTGCTGAGATGGGCCAACCCGAGAGCTCTCGGTACCAGAAGTGGCTCACGGATTATAGACCCCCTCCAGATAACATCCAGCCCGCTGAGAGCCTACCACCCGGGCATGAAACAAGATGGGCCACCTGGATATCCTTAAATAGGTTGAGGTCTCAGGTCGGCTGCTGTAGGGTGAACCGGGTAAAGTGGGGTTACCTGGACGCGGGGTGTGGTGGCTGCGACTGTGGTGCACCTCTACAATCGATGGACCACCTCTTGTCGTGCCCACTGTGCCCCTACACCTGCACGATTGCCGACCTGAATGAAGCTACGGAAGATGCGGTCAAAGTCGCTGAGTTTTGGGCTGGGCGTATCTAAATATTTAAATAGTTGCCACTGACACGAAGAAGAAGAAGAAGAATTTACCATTAAATTAATTATGTATCACGGCATTTGATTATAACAGTTGTATACCCGAGATAAAGTCTCTTATTTTACACGAGGTATAAGTCTTGTTTTTTAACCGAGATATAACCGCCTCGCCTTTTTTCCCCATGAGACAAAACCGTCTCGCCTTTTACGCGAGATATCATAGTCTCACCTTTTACCCGAGACATCATAGTCTCTCCTTTTACCCGAGACATCATAATCTCACCTTTTACCCGAGACATCATAGTCTCTCCTTTTACCCGAGACATCATAGTCTCACCTTTTACCCGAGACATCATAGTCTCGTCCCTTTTGTTTTTTACTTACAACCACCACTAATGCCAAAAGCCAATAACACTATATATATAGTAACACAAATAGCAATGTTTTTAATCCATCACGGCCATTCTGAACTACACTTTGATCTCAAAGTGTTTAGTAAATCCATAATAAAATAATATCTATTGTAGTCCTTAAGGTACATTGTACATACGTAGTGTAAATGCTATTGACTTTCTTTTTTATTCGAATTTTGTTCGTTTTAACTGTACTTGACTTTACTTTGATTGTAATTTACTTTATTATTGTAGCTTAATTTGAATAAACTTTACTATTGCATCCACTGTACTCCACGTTTCAAACCAGTGGTCCATTTGCTAAATAGTATTTAATATTTATTTTTTATATTGGCGTTTTACAAGCAGAATAAACGATTTTGTTAGAATTTGAATTTAATATTAAATCGACGGTAGGTACTATTCGTGTAATATTAACTTTAATATTGGACCGACTGTACTTTTACTTTAATATTGAACCGACTGTACATTTGCTTTAATATTAAGTCTATTGTACTTTTACTCTAATATTGAATCGACTGTACTTTTACTCTAATATTGAACTGACTGTACATTTACCTAAATATTGAACCGACTGTACATTTACTTTAATATTGAATCGTCTGTACATTTACTTTAATATTGAACCGATTGTACTTTTACTTTATTATTGAATGGACTGTACTTTTACTTTAATAATAAATCGACTGTACTTTTACTTTATTATTGAATGGACTGTACTTTTACTTTAATAATAAATCGACGGAATTTTTACTTTAATAATAAATCGACTGTACTTTTACTTTAATAATAAATCGACTGTACTTTTATTTTAATAATAAATCGACTGTACTTTTACTTTAATAATAAATCGACTGTACTTTTACTTTAATAATAAATCGACTGTACATTTACTTTAATATTGAACTGACTGTACATTTACTTTAATATTAAATCGACCTCGACGGCACTTTTATCTTTAATATTGAATCGACGGCACTTATCTTTAATATTGAATCTACGGTACTTTTATATGAATCTATTGTACTTTTAACTTTAATATTGAACCGACTGTACTTTTAACCTTATTACCTTTACACGACTTTTGACTTTATTGGCTTTACACGACTTTTGACTTTACTGGCTTTACACGACTTTGACTTTATTGGCTTTACACGACTTTTAACCTTATTACCTTTACACGACTTTTGACTTTATTGGCTTTACACGACTTTTGACTTTATTGGCTTTACACGACTTTTGACTTTATTGGCTTTACACGACTTTTGACTTTATTGGCTTTACACGACTTTTGACTTTATTGGCTTTACACGACTTTTAACTTTATTGGCTTTACATTACTTTTAACTTTATTGGCTTTACATTACTTTTAACTTTATTGGCTTTACACGACTTTTAACTTTATTGGCTTTACATTACTTTTAACTTTATTGGCTTTACATTACTTTTAACTTTATTGGCTTTACACGACTTTTAACTTTATTGGCTTAACATGACTTTTAACTTTATTGGCTTTACATGACTTTTAACTTTATTGGCTTTACATGACTTTTAACTTTATTGGCTTTACATGACTTTTAACTTTATTGGCTTTACATGACTTTTAACTTTATTGGCTTTACACGACTTTTAACTTTATTGGCTTTACATTACTTTTAACTTTATTGGCTTTACACGACTTTTAACTTTATTGGCTTTACATGACTTTTAACTTTATTGGCTTTACACGACTTTTAACTTTATTGGCTGTACATGACTTTTAACTTTATTGGCTTTACACGACTTTTAACTTTATTGGCTTTACATGACTTTTAACTTTATTGGCTTTACATGACTTTTAACTTTATTGGCTTTACATTACTTTTAACTTTATTGGCTTTACACGACTTTTAACTTTATTGGCTTTACATGACTTTTAACTTTATTGGCTTTACACGACTTTTAACTTTATTGGCTTTACATGACTTAACTTTATTGGCTTTACATGACTTTTAACTTTATTGGCTTTACATTACTTTTAACTTTATTGGCTTTACATGACTTTTAACTTTATTGGCTTTACATTACTTTTAACTTTATTGGCTTTACATTACTTTTAACTTTATTGGCTTTACATGACTTTTAACTTTATTGGCTTTACATTACTTTTAACTTTATTTGCTTTACATGACTTTTAACTTTATTAGCATTACATGACTTAACTTTATTGGCTTTACATGACTTTTAACTTTAGAATGTGTCCAACTAAATAAAAAAAAATGGGTCGTATTTTAAAGTCCTGGTAACCATCACACATTAATGAGTATCAGTATCATGAACTTAAATTGTAAAGAGATGAATCCAAATAAATTAAGAATGTCTTTCAATCTTGTACATACCCTTTTAGTAATTCTCATAACAAATAAAATCTACTTTACACAGTAATCATAAATAAGTAACTGTTCGGCCAACCTGATATATCTTAATAGGTTACTTGTCAGGTACCGAAAAAAAACTATTTTAGAATACAAAATATTAACACCACTTAATCTGATCAAACCATTTCAGATCACCAAAAAGATTTAAGTTAAAGTATTAGTCAAGCCACATATTTTGTTCAAGAAAATAAAACGTTTGACCATTACTTTTTTTTCATTAAATATGAAATCCAGTATTACATCAATGATAATAGCCAGAAATTTTAAAATAATTCGTTAGTGATCAGCCCGGGTGGTTTGCAATTAGAACTATCAAGAAGTTACACTATCCAACTTGAACCTTATAAATCACAAAAGCTACAATACCGTTTTTGTGCACTTTTTTTGTTGATGGTTTGGAAATACACTGCTTCGCAGTACCGCTGCAAATTGATGCTGGATTTCACTGCCTTGCAGATAGCTGAGCCGTCAATCATTGCTCCAGTGGGTAGCAAATATTACAAAAGGCTTTTGGCAAGCCTCCCAGATACAGATACAATCTGAAACTTGTACAATATGTATTAGAAAATGGTTTTTGCGTATCCCACTTCTGATGTTAGATTTAGGGGGGTAAAATTAGAGGTGACTATATATACCCATAAACAGGATGCCATTTGTAATTATCTATTTGAACCAAGGAAATTAAACAAATACAATTCTGTTTTATCACTCTTTTATTCTGTTATACTACGTCAGTTCCAAAAGCTGTTGTAGACAGGAAAGAACTGACAAGAAAACCTGTCTGCCTTCTAACCACAACATAATTAATATTTTACTTCATGTTACACCAGGCTCGTAGCCAAATATTACAATATAAGACAACCCTGGTTGCAGACCAGTTACAACAGTATAATAGCTAAAACTATAACACAGATACTTATCACATAGGAACCACATTGGAGTCGAACCACTTCTCATAATTATAGCCAAATATTACAATATAAGGCAACCCTGGTTGCAGACCAGGTACAACACTATAATAGCTAAAATTATAACACAGATACTTATCACATAGGAACCACATTGGAGTCGAACCACTTCTCATAATTATCAGTATGATAATACTTGCACAGTCACTAATATGGTATAATGATATTCAATCATCTGGTATATCAGTTAAACAGACTAATAGCCGACACTACGATACATAGGTAGTACATAAAACTTAGATACCACACTGGTATCGAACCAGCCCTTATAATCATTGGTATAGCCATACTTTTACAGACATTATGATAGTTTATTATCCCCAAGGATTATCGCAAATACATCAAGTAATACTTTGAGTCGGTTACTTTACAAGTATATTTTAGTTACACAATATTTAGAACACCCAAAGAGGGTATTTAATTATAATTGCTAATTCAATTACTTATTAAATACCAATCCACTATTATATTATTCACTATAACAGTAGTTATTACTACATTCACTACATTCACTTTTATAACCCTGTAAGTACATATTATTATAACATTATAAATATAACAGAGGTATATCGTACCTCACACTTCGACGGCTCGGGATAGACTGTCCGAATGACATCCGACATCGTCTTTTTATAACATTTGAGACGTCGCATTGCATCGAATGATTTTCATCTACCTACTTATAAAAAATATTGTATAAAGTAGTTTCTTATTTACAAATCCTTTAAAATATTCTTTATAGTAATATAAATACACTATAATACATCAAGCTACACCTCACCTGATCGCTGGCCACTCCATATTTTAACATGATTCTAACACACTCATCGATATGCCACGGTAATCATTTTCCATCATGGGCCGTGTTATCATTTTATCTGCCTCCTAATTTGTATAAAAAACTGTACATTTTCACAATAATGACCGATTTTAATTCTTTATTGAAGATTATTAATGATAAGATTGTATGATCTACTATCTATCATTCACTACCTAATACTTCTTAACCAATTAGGAAAGTTGTTAAAAAAATGTAAGAAAAAAATTAGAGTGGAAGTATGTATTTATATGCAAAAATTGTATAATATATGTAAAGAATGAACATGTTTAAGCCAATTTGAAGTCTAAAGAAACAGAACCTCAAAACGAAATAAGATAAAAAGCAAAGCCTACAAAAGTTAATAAAGTGACCTTCGCAATAAAATGGAACAAAAAATGCATAATATTTTTAAATGAAAATAACAGAGGTCACAGTATACACGTCCTAACGTGAAAAAATAGCGAAATAAAAAATAAGTCATCTGTATTCAAGCGATGTACAAAAGCATCTTTGAGGCCCTCAGTACAAATGCTTACAGATTATGATGGACAGACATTTTTATCGTAACTCAAAGAACGAAAAGATTTGATCATGTACTCTGAGTGTTGGCGAGAATTCGGAATGTGATATGTCAAAGTTAACCTTTCAAAGAAATGTTGGTGGTATGTTTTTTTATGAAATAATAATCGGAAACACATGATTTGTACTTCAGAATAGGAGTTTTTTCTTTGCTTAGATTTATATAAATGCTTTTATAGAAATTACCAGAATATGAAGAATTCTATATATATCAGAAACTTAGCAGATTGGCGTTATTGGTCTTAATGTCGATTTATACAAGATAATGATCGTAAAAATATATTCCTTTAGAAATAGTGACAGCATTTTTGAATGACTGTTTTCTTTTACCAATCAAATAAATTTGGCTAGTATGGGGTTAACAGATAAAGCGAGTTTCATCCATGCAAAGGGGTAAAGTGACTGATATTATTTGTGACTTCAAAATACCAGTTAGATCAAAAGGACATGTTTAAGACATCGAATTGTTATGATAATTGTCGAAAGTTTACGCCTTTATCACTTATTGAAATAAAACTAATGCGTTTTATTTGATATCATTTACATTTAATAACAAAACGCTTCGGTTACTTTTCAGAAGCAATGGTCACTTAGTAATTAGTTATTTATACAAATATATGTCTATTTAGAATAACTATAAATAAACCATGTCACGATTAGTACTAGATAAATTATACAATTTCAGTATTAATCGAATAACCTAACCCTGAACGCTCGCGGTGCAAAGGTACCCACTAGCAGCTTTTCCACGCTTGATTGCGACGGCCAGCTTCAGCATCAGGAATGAGCCGGAACGGGAGTCACCAGTGGCCTCTAAGAGCCTCTACCCAATCGCCGTTTCAAGGCTTTTGGCCTCTTTGCCCCTGCTCCCAGGGACTCCACCGCTACTGGCACGAAGTACCTAGTACTGCGGCTCCAACACAGCGTACTTGAGTCTCTTTATCAGTGGATGGTGCGACTAAGGTAGCTGGCGGCTACAGTGCTGACACAAGTTGCGTCCCACAGCAGATACTTGCCGTTCTTCCAGGGCACCAAAGTCAGCCCGTCTGTACCCCTAGCACGAACAACTGTCGTAATCGTATACTAAGCGTATTGATAGAATAGAGCATCGTGATTTGCTGCTTGCCTACTGTGACCATGTGTGTAAGTGAAGCTGGCCAATCAAAATGCTCCATTTTCTCAATACGCATACTATGCGATTACTACAGTTGTTCGTGCTAGGGGTACGGGTCTTTTACCGTACGACCTACTCAGACTAGGTTATTAATTATAATTTGAATGCTAACTTTTTATACTGTTGATTGATGACACTTGGGGGATTTCAAACACATATTGAGAACACTTGTACTTTTCCACAAATACTGTGGAAAAGTACAAGTGTTCTCAATATGTATTTTAAGGCTAACGCAGTCCTTTACATTGCTTAACATCATCAAAATTACCAGCAAATTCCATATGAACTTGTACCAGATTATTATCCACCGTACTAAATTTCATGGCAGACATACGGCTTGGATTAATTTATTCCCATAATAGATCCAGGAGAACTAATAGACAATTCCGGAAGGATTAACCACGGATTACATCAGTTCAATTACTCTGTCGTTAGTTATTGCTTCGACAGATTGTTCTGCATCTGATAGAACACGAAGTCGACACGTTTATTGATGCGTGGAATTATAATGATTGAGATAGACTTCGATAGACTTCGATATTGACTAAAGTCATAATACTATCTTTGTATTTACTTGTAGGTATATCTTGATAATATGATATCCGTCGTCGTAAAGCTGGTGCCACCATTGTAACATACTACATGTTTGTAATGGTCACCCTCTTCCCTGAGACTTTGCCTTTAGCTAACCATTAGGCGAGGTGAAGTCAAATGGACGTGTCATATATAAAAAAAATAAAGAACATAATTTGAAAGTTGAAACATTTACTATATGTATATGGTTGAAACGGAAATTCAAACATCAAAATATAAGCAACATTTAATTATATTATTTTTACTATATACTGTTTCCGACGTTTCGTTTACTTTTAGATAGCCATGGTCACTTGGTCACAGGTAGACCTAAGGCAAAATTTTGATGTATATTTGTATATTTTTGATGTAATATTATGGGTCATCTTATTCAGTTCTATGGAAATGTAATACTTAATGTGTGGTGAATTTAAGTTAAATAGGCTCCAAAAGAAATTTTGAAAGATAAACTTCCTAACTCGGCTAAAGGGGAGAGCTGAATAAAATAAAGTTACAAAAGTTAGCAAATTGTTGTATATCCTAGAATGACAGATAAAAATTATAGATTCAAATAAATTTCAAAAATCGAACAACCGACTAAATTGTTAATTCTGAAATAATAAATAATATGCAATACACGATTTGCATCGTGACAGTAAAAAGTAAAAAGAATATAATCATACCTACTAAAAAGTAAGTACCTGAGGTTTAGCAAACGCAACCTGCAGCAAAATTACAACAAAAACGTAATTCACAATGAAAAACGCCACCTCATAGACCGTAATTGTTATGACGTAGCTATCAAACGATATGGCATAAATAATGACGTCAATAAAGTAGCGGATTACAAGCCATTCGACGAAACTCATTATCGAGAAGCTTGTAATTTTATTGTACTACCAAAGGCTCTGCTCACAGGCTCTGTTCGCTTGGATGTTGTTTATCAAAAATTTTGGTTACATTTCTTGTTCTATGCAATCGATTGTGATCAAACATCTTTCAACTTTTCATCAGGAGGGCCGCGTGCTTGTCTTCTCCAAGTGGTATAAAAAAAACTTGCGTAAGAATTTGAGTTCTTTTGAATGAATTCTGAAGCATTTAGTATGGTTATTAATTGAAATTTGTGATCCATCCATTGTCACCTAAAACACGGATATAGGTTATAACCTTTTTGGGTGGAAAGGTCACCTCACCGGCTCACCCAGCGGTCACGATACTCTTTTCCCAGGGCGCCTTTCTCAAGCAGAGGTGTGTGCAGTTGTGGGAACGCCTTCAATGAAACACCACAACCTAAATCTATACATATATTTGGCTAAGATTAAGTACACTATTAATTACACAGAGTTATCAGTCACAGTTAATTTAATATAATCTCACAAGCAAAAAAATAAGTCAACAAAAGTTCCACATAAAATACACAGCTTGTACGGCTCTTCTGAGCTCACTCTCAACGATCACTAGCTTTGTTCTTTGGCAAATAAGAGTCTAAAAATATTAAGGAATATTGCACATGACCTGGTCTCCCGTCTGAGGCAGTGCAGGGTCGGGCTGCGTGGTGAACCGCAGGCTGCTCACGCCGGGTGCAACAAAGCCAATATCGCCACTCCGCCTCCTACGCCAATGGTGGAAATCTCCACACAGGGTTCGCAAAAGCTCTCAGCGACTCAAGGTAAGTCTTGGCGGTACAATTGGACCCTGTATTACAATACGAAACACTAAATTTACTACCAGACCTAACAGCATAGATTTTACCTACAGGAGTTGAATGATTTTTCTTACCAGAATTACTGGGCGAACTTCACAACGATTTGCTCAGAGTTTCGTATAATAATTTAATATCACAGAGCGACAGTCTTCCAATACACACACAAGCGTCAAGAATTTCTTCAAAAGTTTTGCTTTACAGCCGAAACACCCGTATTTATAATATCTATTAAGGAATATTCCAGCAAACACCCAAACGGAAATCCTCTTTATAATCTAGCAATTCGTATTAGTCGACACTGGAATGGAAGGTGCTAGAAAATTCTATTAAACCACACTCGCCTATGATTTTTGTTCCTATAGAATGAATTTTTGACAGGAAGTCATAACAAATGTCCTAGAAAAGTCTATGCAGTCGATAAACAGATTAAACACCGCCATCTAGTGTCGGAAGGACAA
Organism: Eilema sororculum; assembly: GCA_914829495.1. Taxonomy (NCBI): domain Eukaryota; kingdom Metazoa; phylum Arthropoda; class Insecta; order Lepidoptera; family Erebidae; genus Eilema; species Eilema sororculum. Next base: position 2,734,046 of record OU618545.1, on the reverse strand, counting down.
GAAAATCGATTCCACTTCCCTATGAAAATGGATAGGTGTCGCTACTTGTTCCGAAAACGGAATTAATAACGTTACAAGGTATATAGAGAGTTAGATTAGTTCAGGCATGAAGTCTGGTAGCTTAATGATCAATAGTATTCTCCCTGTAAGAGAATGATCGCGGGTTCAAATCCCGCCTGGACAGATCACAAAATTGTTCCTTTCTAAATCGATTTGAATTTAAGTCTAGCCAAGATCTTCCTTACAATAAAAGTAATGACACTCGAGGAGCCAAAGACACATATCGAAACTTGGCCGATATTATGGTTATGATGTTTTTTTTGTATTTTTTTCGTGCGGCAATCCCCTCATATACCTCCGGTATTATATCGGACTCGAACAGACCATATCAAACTTCGTTCAGCTATTCGTGTGTCCACAACGAATAAACAGATAAGAATTGCAAATATTTTAGGGTTTATTTGACATAGTTAAAGTTCTTTTTAAATATCTCCAATGTGCAGACACCACCAATTTACATTTTGATAATACTATAGATGAAAACGATCCAGTACAACGTCCAATAAAAATTAATCAAAACACTCCCATGATACGACCATTTAAAAAAGGCGGGTTTGCACCGATTAACCGACTCATTTAAAATGATACAAGGCTCTCGACGCGCTTGCCAAATACTCGTGCTTCCGGTGCCGAACGCGCGCCGGTGGACGTATTCTGATAATTTTTGTAATATTTAATAAATATTATCAAAACATGCATAAAATGAAATAAATTAAAAACCCCTGACACTCCCACTTTTAAACGGCTCTACCGATTTCCATCAAACAAGTCTAAAAATACTCGCACATAATACAAAAAAAACTTCATCGAAATTGCTTTATCCGTTCGGGAGCTATGATGCCACAGACACTCAGACACATCAAACGTGTCGAGGGTTAAAAAAAACGCGTGATGGTGATGAAGAATACAAGTATAGCTACCCATCTTCTCCGAAGAGTGCCGTAAGAGGGGACCGGAAAAATACGCAGACGATATCACTGCGAGAGAAAGAAAATTCGAAATAAAACCCTGTACCAACCCGTCTCGCCAGCGTGAAAACAGTAAGCTAAAGCCATCGAAAATTGAGAGAGACATATGTCTAGAAGTGGACAAGCTCCACAGGGACATGGTAGCGGAATGGGAGCTACGACTTGGGCGACCAAACGCAGGGCACGCCGTAATAGCGGCGGTAAGACCCATCATGGAGGAGTGGCTAGAGAGGCCACACGGCAGCCTCTCGTACCGGCTGACGCAGGTGATTACTGGACACGGGTGTTTCGGGAGTTACCTGTGTCGGATCCGGAAGGAGTCAACTTCCGAGTGCCATCGCTGTGATGCGAGAGATGCCGGGGTGCGAGAGATATGCTTTTGGCAATCTCACCTCCGGCAACCAAGGACCCAAGACAGCGTGCGTTTTAGTCGGTTCGAGTCCGACATAACCACCTCCACCGGCTCCGTAGGAGTGGTATCCGTGGGGATTTATCGCATGATAAAAAAAAATGTCTAGAAGTGGACAGCGATAGGCTAGAAACAAAATCTGTTGTTAAACGTTTACGCACACTGGCTGTAAAACGGACTCGCGCTGAAGGCTTGTGTGCCTTCAGTCATAATTATAATAATAAAAAAATCCTTTGTATTCAATTTTTTAAGTAATTCATAGGTCCTTTTGTGTTGCAGTTTTTGTTCCTGCCGAACAAGAGCAGCAGGAATGTAAGTAGTTGTTTCTGTGGAGTATGTGAAATTGAACGAATGAATGGATGAATTAATGAAAGAAATAATGAATGAATGAATGAATGAATGATTTATTTCAAAGAATATGGTATATTGAGGTCTTTAGGTTTAGATGAATATGCGCTAGTACTGTATTATATGGATAGTAAACTCAAAATAAAACTTATTATGTATGTTTAATATTCAATATTCTAACGTAAATATCATATACAATTCAGAATACAACCGCGAATGGGTTACTAAATTCAACCGAATGCATAAATAACGAGCTTAATTGGGGGTGAAATCATGCTGCAGTTTTGATGAACCACTTGAAATTTTAAACGGAATCCAACTCGGTGCGCTCGTTCTCTGTTTTTTCTACTTATATTAGTAATACAGTCAAAATCTATACATGTTTTTAACTTTGAAATAGTGTGCACTTGGTTTAAAATACTTTTTAAAGTAAGACAATTTAGATTTTTCACAGACCAAGATGATGGGACCAGGCGGTCGACAACATAGGCAGTCGGGGCATAGAAGCAAAAAAAAACTTATGGCATGCGACAACTGCAGATGCACGTGTCAGATTTGGGGGGGTAAAATTTGGGGTAACTATATATATATATATGTCTATAACTTACTATATATACCCATAAACAGGATGCCATTTGTAATTATGTATTTGAACCAAGGAAATTAAACAATAAATACAATTCCGTTTTATCACTCTTTTATTCTGTTATACTACGTCAGTTCCAAAAGCTGTTGTAGACAGGAAAGAACTGACAAGAAAACCTGTCTGCCTTCTAACCACAACATAATTAATATTTTACTTCATGTTACACCAGGCTCGTAGCCAAATATTACAATATAAGACAACCCTGGTTGCAGACCAGTTACAACAGTATAATAGCTAAAACTATAACACAGATACTTATCACATAGGAACCACATTGGAGTCGAACCACTTCTCATAATTATAGCCAAATATTACAATATAAGGCAACCCTGGTTGCAGACCAGGTACAACACTATAATAGCTAAAATTATAACACATACTTATCACATAGGAACCACATTGGAGTCGAACCACTTCTCATAATTATCAGTATGACAATACTTGCACAGTCACTAATATGGTATAATGATATTCAATCATCTGGTATATCAGTTAAACAGACTAATAGCCGACACTACGATACATAGGTAGTACATAAAACTTAGATACCACACTGGTATCGAACCAGCCCTTATAATCATTGGTATAGCCATACTTTTACAGACATTATGATAGTTTATTATCCCCAAGGATTATCGCAAATACATCAAGTAATACTTTGAGTCGGTTACTTTACAAGTATATTTTAGTTACACAATATTTAGAACACCCAAAGAGGGTATTTAATTATAATTGCTAATTCAATTACTTATTAAATACCAATCCACTATTATATTATTCACTATAACAGTAGTTATTACTACATTCACTACATTCACTTTTATAACCCTGTAAGTACATATTATTATAACATTATAAATATAACAGAGGTATATCGTACCTCACACTTCGACGGCTCGGGATAGACTGTCCCGACGACATTGCAGGTCGTCTTTTTATAACATTTTGATACGTCACATTGCATCGAATGATTTTCACCTACCCACTTATAAAAATATTGTATAAAGTAGTTTCTTATTTACAAATCCTTTAAAATATTCTTTATAGTAATATTAATACACTATAATACATCAAGCTACACCTCACCTGATCGCTGGCCACTCCATATTTTAACATGATTCTAACACACGCAGTAGATTCGCGTAATTAATGAATTCTAAATTGTGCCCTTTAACCATTTTTTATATATTTGGTCCGTTAATTGTATGCACCATGTTAGATGGTAAAAAGTTATGGTGCAGTCCAGAAGATTCGGTTTATCTAGTAGCAATGTATGTCATGCATGTGCTACACGCGTTGGCAGTTATCGTATGCGATCGGTTTCAGAATTATACCTCTATGAAAGAGTTCATGTCGATAGTATAATGACTAGGTAACCAAGAAATGAACCAAGGAGCTCTCGCTTAGCAACTAAACTTCCGATATACACTGCTACGTATGTAATCCGATACTTATACATCGTACAAAATAAGTGTTGGTAATGTTCGAAGAAAAAGACTCCCACTTTGCCCCAACCAGACTACCGTATTATGAGTTATTCGAGTGAACCTTTTAGTTATAGGTAGATATGTCAAGCTAGAATTCTGTCTGAAAGCCAAGGCGCACTTTCTAATAGCGTTTCGCTTCTTTGTAAGGCTGCTTATTAATCCATTAGGCTTCAAGCTCATGCGCCATTTTGTAAACAGTGAAACATGTGTGTGTGTGTGTTCAAATATTGATATATAATGTATTAGGTATTTGGATATTGTCTGAGATTGATGTGGTATTTTTGTATTGTGTATATACATGTAAACACACTGCGTAAGTGTATAAAAACCGAACGCATAATAATGTTTAATATACAGATTATGTACACACGACAATGCCTATAAGTATGCAGGCCACACTAGTAACACGTATGTGTGTGTAAATCTAACGAGTGTATTATATTACGTTTCTATGTGTGCGTGTTGTTATTAACTTGTTTTGAGACTCTAAAGTAAAATTGTCAGTCAAAACTATTAACATTATTGATATTGATCCTACCAACATTAAATAACAACTACTGTGCTCATCACCCGTGCGCGATTAAGTTAGCTTATTTTACTTCTGTCACATAAGTTCTCGTAGCAAAGTGTCTAAGAGGGCGGATATAAATCTGCATCGTATTCGAGTGTCGCGAGATCGAATCCTTGCGCGACGAGCGACGCGACGTGCAGAACTCTTTTTGCCGTTTTTGTAATATATTTTTTTAGTAATAAGTAAATTTTTTATATTACATATTATAATAAGTATAAAGAAATTATTTTATTTTCCTTCTTTGTTATTTTATATTAGATAGTAATACTATATAATCTATAATATTATATAATATTAAATCATATATATAATATTTTTTTTAGTAATATTACCATACTTATTACTAAAAAAATATATTACAAAAACGGCAAAAAGAGTTCTGCACGTCGCGTCGCTCGTCGCGCAAGGATTCGATCTCGCGACACTCGAATACGATGCAGATTTATATCCGCCGTCTTAGACACTTTGCTACGAGAACTTATGTGACAGAAGTAAAATAAGCTAACTTAATCGCGCACGGGTGATGAGTTCCATTCGGCTTAGCCGAGCTTAGACGAAAACGCCCGAACAAGACATGATGCCCTATATTGTAAAAGGTAAAAGTATACGATGCTGGTACGAGCGTGTAAGTCACGCACATAGAAACGTAATATTATAATACACTCGTTAGATTTACACACACATGCATGTTACTAGTGTGGCCTGCATACTTTTAGGCATTGCCGAGTGTACATAGTAGAAGGGATGGCAAGAAGGAACAAGCGGGTAAAATGGAAACTACCTACTTGTTCTTAGTGAATAGAGTTTGATAAATACATATAATCACCCTTTATCCCTGGAGGTTTAGGCACAGTTGAATTAACACCCGCATTTCACCAATCAATGTATTTGGTCCCACGCAATTGGAGGTGAGCCTATTGCCGTATTCCTGGCACTATTGTTGACTGGCTGATTTTGATACGCTAAAATAATAAAGGGATTCGAAAAAAAAAATCTCTTTTAATTTAATAATCAAACATCCACATACTTATCACATATACCTAGTACAAATCGTAATTGAATACATATTTGAACTTACAAGGCATGGGTATTTCGAGTATTTGTTCGAAATACAATCACATATAATGACAAAGCGAGTGTACATTCGACAAAGGAGATACGGTCGCAACTTTACATACAAAAAAAAAGAAAACTTTACATGAAAAAGAGCAACCACCTCTCCTTTGTTCTTTGCTATTCGGTTTCTATTTGAACGCACATCAAAATTCAAATATTTGCGTAGTCTGCCATACTTATGCAAAGTGCAGTGACGCTTAATCACCGCACACAAATTATATACCTTTAAAAAAATAGTTCATACTTGTGGAAGTTTTCGCGCACATTACACATTGCCATAAAAGTATTTGCAACGTGTATTTCACTTTTTCATTGCAACGTGCAAACAGTCTACGTAAATAATAAAAGTGTATGTCGTTCCAGAAATAAAATTCAATGCACCGTCGTTAATTCAGGAATTGTTAAAATGGTTTTTGCTGAAAGCAGGTGTACACAAACAATGCAATAGCGTATTCTTTTATGGCGCAGTCATCCATCTTTCCAGAACTGAATTAATACAAAGGCGATCTATACAACAAGCGAAATCGCTCCGCCTATCCGAGGCACTAGCGGTGACTTATTCCTATGCCGCACCACTAAGACCTGGAACTCCCTGCCAGCTCACGTGTTTCCTTCTTCCTACAGTCCCGGGTCCTTTAAGCGGGGCGTGAAAAGGCATCTGATGAGGCCGTCAAGCTGAGTGCCACCACTGTTAATGTATATGTTTACGATGGTGACCCTCTTTCCGAGATTTTGCTTTTAGGTTAACATCAGTCGAGGTGAAGTCAAATTGGCGTGTCCTTTATAAAAAAAAACTAGCCTTATCGGTTACTGAGAAATCACTCAGTTTCCCTTTAAGCCATTGTCAAGTACTCGTTTAACTTCGCGTTTATCTTGGCATTTTAGCCCGGCTTTTTTGCAAGATCGACGCTCCAAATCTAATGAAGTAGAGAAGGGTTCTAAAAATTTCACAGGATGATTAATGATGAATATTATTGATGACCGGGAAACTTGAAAGTGTTGTTTCTTTTTGGTTCGTTTTGACGTCAATTTAACAAGCTTGAAGACTTAAGTGCTGGTGGCCCGTTTGTTTGAATCTTTTTAAATATAATTACGTAATTTAGGGCAATTTATGTGGATTATTTTGTTCAGGGATATTATACCTAGTATTTATATAATTAATTGGTATAAAAGGGATATAAGCAGGTATCGTGTTAAACAGACCCTTTGTCATTAGCTGACATCATGAAGTAAGTACATAATGTTTACCAGAAGGATGGTACAGTACTATGACAAGTCTAACCACAGAACGTAGGTTAACGATTTCGATCGTTAACTCGATTGAATTAAATATTAATAACTAGCTTTTGCCTGCGGCTCCGCCCACGTGGATGTCGGTTATCGTGACCAATAGCCTATGTCCTTTCTCATGGTCTAATCTAATCCTATACCAAACTTCATCAATATCAGTTCAGTGGTTTAGACGTGCAAGCATAACATACAGACAGACAGGCAGACAGAGTTACTTTCGCATTTATAACATTAGTATGGAAGTATGGATGATTTGTGCAAAATACCTGAGCCCAGTGTACAAACCAATTTGTATATTCTACTTTATTAAAACAAAACGTAAGTACTTTTTATTTCCAAGAATATGATATATTGTTTGATTTCATTCTGTCTAAATCTATATCTAACGACCGCTTTACACATTGACGAATACAGTGACGAACGCGTTGGCCAACACACGCTCGCTCTGACGCCCACATCACAACAAGAATCGCATAAACGCCCCGCAGGTCTAGGTGCCCCTAGCACGAAAAACTATCGTTAACGTTTTGAGAGAACGTGGCGATTGGCCACCTGCCTACTGTGAACCAGTATGTGTGAAGTCTGAAAATCGCAATGCTCCTTTCTCTCGATACTCGATTTTTTGTACAGGTATTTATACCCCGAGCACAAAATTGGCCACTACTGGCCAACGCGTTCGCTACTATATTCGCCAACATGTAGAGTGGACACAAGATTAGGAATGCATTATAGTATTTCCTTTGTTACAAAAACTACCTTTCTTTCCGAAGCATACGAATCGTTTCAATATCGGACCAATGAACTCACTTACCTAGAAGAAAGGAACGCGAAAGTAGAAATACTAAAAACCTGAAGCAAACTTACTTAGTACACACAAATGTAGCAACGGAAAAATGGAAGCTTGGATCACAGAACAGATGTGTGGAACGGTCCCGAGGACAAATTGTTTTATCGAAAATTACTTTCTGGAACGAGAAAGCGGATAAATTTCCATTTTTCTAATGGAACTGAATGGAGGCAGCCCTCTGAGACGGCTGGCGTTATGTTACAATTACTGGATGCGATAAAATGAGGGATAATTTTTAAGTTTGGGGGTAAGTTTTTGGAGACTTGGTCTGTTAAGAGTATGTAAAAATAGGTTACGGTAAGTCATTTATTCGGCAGTATACATTGTATTCATTTGTGTGAAAAAATATCTCTTGGAGACCAAAAAATTCCTGATCTTTTTCATTAAATTTATTCTAGTTAGTCGTTTAATTAGTGTGTTATCGTTCCAAGTTCGATAAATAAGTAGTAAATAATCTACTCAACCCACCATAACTATGTCATTTAAAGGTGTTCTTTTCATAAAGCTCCAATCAGGCCGAACAGAGTTTCGTGTGAGTGATGAGATAAATTTATTATCTACGTTGGCTTCGAAAACGTCCCTGTGCTTTTTAATAAAATAAAACGCTCGTAATTGCTCTGACATACAAAACCAACAAATTCGCACTAATCAACATGAAAACGTACATTTACGAGTATTTATCTGAAGTTTCCCCAAAAATAATTTCCATTTCCTTGAAACATATTTTTCCTGTCATCATTAATTTTTCGCAGGCATACCTTTAATTGTATTAAGTATCCTTACAATTACCATACCATTTTAATAAATGTCAAATACTATCAATATTTCAAATTAAAGCCGAAAAAAACGACTTTGATCTCGAATGATAAGATTTGCGAAACACATTAAAATTGTGTAATTTGTGTACCTGACTATGATAGAACTTCCGTTATGATTGCGATATTATTGAGGAGGGAATCGATGTTAAGTACCTTGAACATAATGTTTTTATTTATATTTTGAAATGTTGGAACGTTTAATAGTTAAGTTAGAGATCGTGAGTATGATACTCAGCTACAAATAATTGTATGCAGGAGGTCTATTTTCATTGGTCTGCTTAGCTTATTTCTATGTCTCGAAGCGACGTTAAGTCGTCGGTCCCAGTTGTCATAAGAACATCAGCTATGGCAGTCGTTACAGGTTAGAGCCCTAAAAAGTTCAACAACTGGTCTAACTGCAATAAATTTTGATGTGTTGTGAAGGTCAGATGACAGTAGGTTCACGCCACATGCAACAGACGTATTCACTACCGCCACGCTACAGAGGCTGTCATTACTATGTTGTCTTACATTTACTCTTAGGCTTGGTTGCACCATACTACCTGTTAAGGTAAGAGCTGTAAGTCAAATTTAACATTAACACTAACACTAACGGTTTCTGTCAAATGTGTTGCACCAGTGTATTTAGTAGATCGGTTTAAAGTTATCAGAGTTGCAAGTCAAATGAGACATCACTTAAATTCCTTATGGTTTTTTTATGAAGGACACGTAGTATATTACTTACTTTGTGGACACGTTAATTTTACTTCACCTTGCCTGATGGTAAGCAAAAGGAAAAGTCTCGGAAAGAGGGTCACCATCGTAAACATTTACCATGTTAACTGAACAGTCAGCACTCAGCTTTTTTAATGTGGTAATACTAGATCAAGATGTTAGCTGTAACTTGCTGTCAGTTTTAATGTCAGTCAGGTGGGATGAAATCGCTCTTTTTCACAGAATTTAATATTAACAATTAACACTAACCGGCCAAGCGTAGTCGGTTACAGTTAACGTTACGTTTGAGGTCACTTAAACTATTGTCAAATTGTGCAACCTATGAGCATTTTCCCTGAAAGAAAAATCGCGATTTGAATCCCGCCTGGACGGATAAAAACAAATCCTATCTTATGATATTTTCTAAAGTTTACGCGAATGTCACTCATTGAAATAAAACCACTTTTTACCGATTCTATCGCGATATATTTGTTATTATTACTTTTTAACCCGACGTTTCGGCTGCCCAGTCATCCACTTAATCAAACCCAGTAAGCAGCAAAATCCAGCAAGACTTAACAACACAGTGAGCTCATTCTGCGTAAATACGAACACCAATAATTCACCATGATTCGGGTATTTTGAGATAACTTATACTTCAAACTATGTGACAACTACCATCGAGAGACACACCGTGAAAATGGCTGCTGCAAAGCAGCCGAAACGTCGGGTTAAAAAGTAATAATAACAAATATATCGCGATAGAATCCTTAAAAAGTGGTTTTATTTCAATAAATCCTATCTTATTCAAAATGGTGCAACCTATTTTATATCTCACCGGTACTTTAACTGTTAATGTTAAACTTAGATTTTACAACCTAGTCTTACATTCACATTATTTCTTACTTCACATTTAACATTATGTTGAAATGTCACTCTTGTGTAATATGAGACAGTTTGTCGATACTAACGAGTATCAAGTGCAAACAAAATGCACAGAAATGGTATCAGTAGTATCGGCAATTGAGATAACTAGCCACTAAATCAGGCTCGTATTCGTGTAAAGCACATTGCTGAAGGCTTTGCTCGTTTTGCTAATGAAACGTCGGAATCCTGCTGCATCGAATCGGCAAATTTGCGAGGTGATCGATGAAATGAGATGAGATTAGCTGTTTTCATTTTAATTCTACTTCCATAATAAAATGTGAAAGTTTATGAAGAGGTTCATTTTCTATCACGCTCTGATAGTTTGTAGAATTTGATGATAATAGTCTAGAATAACATATAGACTGCGTTTTAACTTGAGAATAAGGCTTTAGCGCGATCAAAGTTCCACGCGGGCGGAACCACGATCATCAGCTTGTATAGTATATTATAGTGTGGTGTAGTGGAGTGTAGTGTAGTGCAGTGTAGTGCAGTGCAGTGCAGCGCAGTGCAGGACTGTCCAGTGTAGTGCAGTTCAGTGCAGTGAAGTGAAGTGCAATGCAATGCAGTGTAGTGTAATAAAGCTAAAAGTTTAGTAGGTAACTACACCTAGTATAGCTAAATTACGATAAATTTTAGTACAGAATAAGTAGGTAATAGTACAAATGTCCAGGATTCGAACCAGAAACCTCTCGATCGTAAGGTCAACTCTTAAACTACTGCGCTACAAATGGTATAGGAAGCTCGTGACGAGTAAGCATATAAGCAGAGGACGGAGAGTTTGTGTAAGGAAGAAAGGTGTAAGTCCATTTTTCTGTACTTATATTGTGTTTTGATGTGTCTATCAATCAATTACCTTAGCAGTCCACTGCTGGACATAGGTTTCTCCCAATGTTGGGAGGCTTTTCTAGCCAGTCGGGTTAGAACAGGGTTTTATTTCGAATTTTCGTTCTCTCGCAGTGATATCTGAAATTTTTTCCATAAGCCGAAATGTACGCCACCCCTGGGATGAGATGGTTTTTTTTTTTAAATATTTTCATCGTGCGAAAAATCCCCACGGATACCACCCCCCTGGAGCCGGTGGAGGAGGTTATGTCGGACTCGAACCGACCAAAACGCACGCCGTCTTGGGTCTGATGGGGTGGTGCTACTTGTAGTCTTTCTCTTTCATAACACAGAAAAAGAATACAAGTATTACCACCCAAATTTGTATATAATGGTAATTCAATGACCTGTGCAAGTAGCTCAGAGTAACCAACAAGCTAAATTGAAGTGATTGGTAAGACTCGTACTCGTCGTTTCAGTTAGAAGGTTTCATTTTATTATGGCGACATGGAATGTTTTAGCGAAATGGTGATTTAGTTTATTGTCAAGCAGATGTATCCAATGATTAGTGGACTTTTTTTTCTTCAAACCTCTTAGGTGACAGACAAGCACACGGCCCACCTGATGGAATGTGTTACTGTGGCCAATAGCTCAGGCTTACGGCAGATGCTCTCATAAAAGTCATAGACTAAATCAAGAGCAGATATGAGATGTGTTGGTTAACTGATGAGACTAAGATGATTTAGTTAAAAGCTGTGAAATGTTTCTTGATCTAATCAGATTCAATTACGAAACAAAAGTGATTGGAGGAATCTATTCCAGAGGAAGCTAAAACATTGAACTGCCTTAGATACACACTCATACATTTACATACACCCACTCCAATCAACGTATAGTTTGTTACATTCCCACGTTCATTATTCATTCATAGAATTACTTACCATATTATATTTGTTAGAATAATACACTTCTTTCTTCACTTTACTTTTTATGATACCTGTCCTAATATAACAGAAAAGAGTTTTCATTCCATGGAAAAATAATCACATGATTATATAGCTGGCAGTTTGGCCATTACAATGGTTAGCGAAAATTCAAGATTAGAAGATTAGAAGTTGTTAGAATAATATATCTCAGAATTCTTTACCAGTACACGTGATTCCCTTCATCCTAGAGTTCCATTAAGTGAGCCCGTCAAACTGAGGGCCACCATTGTAACATTGTTGATGTCTATAGTTATGAATCTCTTTACTGACTTTTTTATTTTTAACAACAACCCACCAGATTCTTTTTAGGGCCAATGGCACAAAACACCGAGTGGTTTTAGTCGGTTCCCATATGACTCTCCTACCGGCAATAGTGAGGTGAAACCCGAGAGGGGGAGAGGAGGAGGGTTGCACATGCAACAAAAACCATGATTAAGAGCACCATAAACATGGTAGAAACACTATTCTATAATAGTATAAATATAGTCTGTTTTTTGAATATCCTTGCAGTACTACTCGTAACTCACAGAAATAGTTCGTTCCCACATGAATCAGTTTCACAGTAATTTATCTCAGAGAGATACTACGAAGTTCCTCGCTCAACAATTGTGTAGTTTATCTGTTGGGCCGTTGTTTGATCTAATACCTACGTAGTCTAGACCCCAAACTGGTTTATCAGTGATCAGTGACGACCAGGGTTAGTTTAATTGTTACAATATAACAAGGGTAGATAAATCAAGAAAGTAGACTGGATGTACAATAATGTTAATAGATGAAAAATAAGAAATAGTTGAGAAGAGCTTATGTTGGAGTAGTTTTTTTGTGGAGATTAGTTGATGATAGGTACACAAACAGTAATAGGAATGTGACTTGATCAATGATATGCGTATGCTAGTAAATTATGACCTGGAACTCCCTGCCAGCTCACGTGTTTCCTTCTTCCTACAGTCCCCGGGTCCTTTAAACGGGGTGCGGAAAGGCATCTGATGAGGCATTCAAGCTTGTTAACATGGTACATGTTTACGATGGTGACCCTCTTTCCGAGACTTTGCCTTTAGCTTACCATCAGGTGAGATGAAGTCAAATTGACTTGACCTGTTATAAAAAAATGGTCTGCGACTGTGGGGTTTACCACTGATGACCGAAATTCATTTGATCATTTGACGTGTGACCGATAAAACATTAGGCAATTCTACTACTGACAGCCTCTGTGGCGTGGCGGTAGTGCACGCGACTGCCACGCAGGAGGCGCGGGTTCGATTCCCGCTCAGTGCAAATATTTGTATGCATGAATATGGCTATTTGCATTGGTCTGGGTGTTTCTATGTATAATATGTATGTATTTACAAAAAAAAACTATATAAGTATGTTTATCCGCATTCTAAATTCCATAACACAAGCTATAAAAGCTTACCATGGGTCTAGATAGCGTTGTGTAGAATGTTCTGGAATATTTATATTTATTACTACTGATCCAATGAACAATTGACCAAAAGAGTTTTTATCGAACCAACATTTGGTATTTTTACTACTGATCGAATGAACATTTGGTCGAAAAACAGTTGACTAAAGAATTATTTCTTACATGGTTATAAAAAAGTCGGGTTGTGCACCTTTCTCAATAAAGCTATCACTAACATTCCCTGGTGCCACACTGTTTTTCGACCAAACGTTCATTCGATCAGTACTAAAAATACCAAATGTTTGTTCAATAAAAACTCTACCAAATAAACATGTGGGCAGTCTTAGCGGCTGCCAATAGAAGGGAAATCTTAGTAATTTGTGAATTGTATCATCTTGACACCTGGCGTTTGGTAACGATGACGCGAGTTCCATAATTACGAGTATGTTCATTCAAAAAGTTCTCAACGCTCTTGAAGAAGTTTCCACTTATTTTATTTTTATCGATTTAATACCATTACTTGCCTTGATCCCGATTATTTTCCTATATCTTGGAGCTAGCAGACCGCTTCCTCCTTTTGATTTAACTTAAGTAAGCATTATGAAGCCTGCAACGCCCGTTGATTAGCAGGTATGCCGATTAGCAGAAGATGTTAGCTTGGTGGAACCTCCAAACATCGACAGAAGTAAAACAAGCTGATTTGATTGTTTACCGAATTCAGCATTTGATTGTTCACCGAATACAGAAATCCTACCCATATTTACTGTTTAACAATATCTATGCTCACATACATTATCAATATCATTAAGGGTCACGACTTTCCCCATAAACTTGTGCACCATGTTTTCTGCGGCGGTCCATCAACTTTGATATGAATACAGAGGCGGTAACCGCAGTTTTATGGGAGGGCAACTTTTTGACGCCACGTTGTCGTCAAGTTGGCGGGCCGTTACATATTCGTATAGCAAGTGGGGTAGGGGCCTATATAAAATGTTGTTAAGAAGAAAGTTTTTGCTCGTATGTAGGTGTAATATCGTGTAATACTTATTATTCGTTAATATTTAACTGTAACGATTTCAATGAAGAGACTATAATTTTCCTTAAAAATGATTTTAAGAAAATTTACTTGTATTTTAATTACAATCCCTACATTTCATCACTGTATTATTCAATGCCATTCTGTAAATATTTGATGTACGAGTATGTATTATAATTTTAGTATGTTACCATAATGGTATTTCAAAACTCTACGAGGTGACCCTAAAAATAGGAACACTTTGGAGTGAGACATGCGTGCTTGTGGGCTTAGTATTAAAAATATTTCTATCAATATTATCAAGTTTTTGATTGTGTGCCGTGATAAAGGGTTTGATTATTGGACCAAATGAAATGTTTTTGAATTAATCTAATATATAAAATTCTCGTGTCACAGTTTTTGTTGCCATACTCCTCCGAAACGGCATGACCGATTTTGATGAAATTTTGTGAGCATATTGAGTAGGTCTGAGAATCGGCCAACATCTATTTTTCATCCCCCTAATGGTGCAGCGGGAACGGGATCTGAGGCCACGAGGGCAGACAAAAATTGGCGGTACGAAGTTCGCCGGGACAGCTAGTAACTTATAAAATTCTCTCTCTGAATTAAACATTTCAATGGCACACATTTTGTATTATATACATACATAAAACATTAAATACATAAAAATATTACTATCATCGAATTCCATATACAATACGTAATCCTCACCAATTGACACCTCGAACTACGAACAAAGAACTTGCCCGAAGCGATATTTTTCTCGTTCAAGAGCCACTCGCGTTCTATCGATATTATCGATAATCGATACGCTCTGTTGACTCTCGATACCACTCTTTTCATTAGTTCTTTGTTATTTTGACAAGTTCCAAACTAGAGTTGTGAACTTAACGAATAGTTATCAATTATGATTCGAATGTTTTTGAGATATTTATGAGACTTGGGTAAACATTCGGCTCGTTTATCTTATAGGCTGATCTGCATTGGAAGTTGCTTGCTTAAATGAAGTCAAGGCTATTATTTTATTGTTACTCGTATTAATTGAACTTGTCTGTGTAAATACATTGAATATTTTACTGTATATTTTAAAAGAGTACTAGTAACCAATTACTAGTAATTACGGTTATCCCTTCCAGACCTTCAGTTCTACTAAGGCTAAACTATTCTGGTGCCACAAACACTGCCAAAAATGACATTAAATTTTAGACTTTATTTATAGACGTATAAAGTCCAAAATGAAATAAAAACAGTTTCATTACACTTTTTCAATTACACTGCAAGAAGTCATTTAATTTTGAACTTAAAACGCATCGATTTAAAGTCTATTAGTTATTGCCGTGTTTTGAATTGGCGGTGGCACCACAATGTTTTGACTTAGCAGAATCGAAGCCCTGTGCCTGTGCTAGAAATGAATTCAAGTCAGTATTTTCTATCACAGATTTTCTATACCGCTTCTCGATCGAGTATTTCATCTGAGTGCTTCCCGTGCTTCAAGGGTTATGTTAAAAATCGGCCGGTTCGGCTATTAATGGTCGTTGGGTCAAGAATTAGAACTATAATCGGTGACTGAACTCTTTTAGCGGTTAAATAAATAATAATGAATAAAATATTCCACAACATGCTACACAACGCTATCTAGACCCATGGTAAGCTTAACCAGCTTGTGTTATGGAATCTAAAAGCGAATAAACATACTTAGATACTTTTTTTTGTAAATACAAACATAATTATACATAGAAACACCCAGACCAATGCAAATAGCCATATTTTTCCACTGAGTTTACTATATTTCTAAACCTGACCGGTTTACATGTTTACATGTTTCGGATCCGAAACATCAATGTAAACCTTTGAGAATGCCGTAAGACGAAACCGGTCAGGTTAAGAAGTATAATAAACTCAGTGGAAAAGTACAAGTGTGTTATTCAATATGTGTAGCAGATTCCACCAAGCGCCATCAATCTCCAGTATAAACAGCAAATAGCCATACACATGCATACAAATATTTGCACTGAGCGGGGATCAAACCCGCACCTCCTGCTGTAGTTAGTGACTCTTAACTTGAGATGTCACTAACCACATCTAAAGCTGAGAGATCAGATGATAGTTGCTGCCAATAAAGCCTAAAAACCAGGCCACATCATAGTTAAGCGAACCCTATACTCTGAGGTGAAGGATAATGATGATGAAATGTCGTGAATGAATGGTCGTGAAGGAGAAGGCGGAACGGGAGAGGCGGCGCGAGCGAGAGAGACTCGTGGATTGCGCCGCCCCCGCGCGCAGGCAACTCGGGCGTCGGAGGGCACTAACTGACCTCCGTCCCCCATGAGCGCGGGCCTGGGGGTGATGGGTGGAGCCGCCTGCCAGCAGAAGCAGGCCACTCCCCATTCCGGGGGCGCGTCGGGGACACCGTTGTCCCCCTCCCGAGGAGGGCCAGACCGTGTGGGATGGCCCTGGGTCAGCCGGGGTGCGAGGGATATGTCGATGACAACCTCACCTCTGGCCTAGCACCGCGACCCACAGTTGGCGTGCGGTTTTAGTCGGTTCGAGTATAACTTCCCCTCCCAGCTCCCGCAGGGGAGGTATTACCGCACGGAAAAAAAAACAAAGATAATGATGATCAATATGTAAATTAGGAATAAATCGTTTACCCTTTTGTAAATTGCCACAACTCAACACTCGCGGAAATGAATACCGATTGACACTTTACTCTTCTTCAAGGAATAAAAAAACCGTTTCCATTTACAAGACACTTCCGCAGGGAGCATAGTTGAACGTACTCTTTGGAGCATTATTTGGGAACATAAAACTTTTATGGGGCAATCCCGCGTGCTCTTCATTATCAGCCAGTCCTGAACCGTCACGCCGTATTGTGGCTATTTCTTCACGTTTTTATTCATTTCCTGTTTATCTGGGACAAGAATCGATTTATTTTTATTCTGTGGCTTATTTTTTATGTTTCGTGGATATATTGTCTCGTTTTCTGTTGTTTGTCTTATACAAAGTTGGTTAACTTTGTTTACCCGCTTAAATAATGTGTCATAATTTTGTACATTCGCCGAAGGGGATACGATGGCACCTTAATAGGTATTTTAGATTTAGTTTCATTTTAATTCTGCTACACTTAATTATTATTATTATAAACTGTGAACTAATAAATGCACTGGATTTCACCTTTATATAAAAAGTGCTACCGTATCTCTTTTGTTGACTGTACCTTCAGTCAGCGTCATAAATATCTGGGCAACGAAGTCTCAAAATGATCCGAAACCTCTCGTATTACGAGTTAATCAAACTGTTTTATTGATTTAAATGGTATTATTGTCCAAACTAAAGGTGTGTACCAAATATCAGAACAATCAGTCAACTGGAAGAGGTTAAAACAATGAAATTAATATAATTTTGAGAACTTTAAACTTCAACATCTTTCTGATGCTGACTGTAGGTACATAGTTGGGCTTAGTGTGTTGGGTGTGTTATAACACATGTAATGCAGTATATAGTTAATATAAGTAAGGACGGTAGCCTAGTGGTATGGTTAATGGACTGCTGAGACGAGGTCTCGGGTTCGATCCACCAATGACTTTTCGATGTTTTTCGAAGTTATGTGTGTAGGTATTTATCGCAAGTTTTAAGTGCACGGTTAATGGCAATAGGCTCGCCACCTATTGGGACTTAAACATAAACTGGCGACATGTGGGTGTTAGCACCTCTGCCTACCCCTTCGGGGAATACGGGGAATATATCGAGTTAGGTTTATGGTAAGTAAGGACAATAGAAGGTAGCTTAACTAGAAATGTTAAATGATTATACTAGCAATTACGATTAATAGCATTAATATTTATTTAAATACAAGTATTGCTCACTTAGTGCTGACTTAAAGCTGACTACGGACTAAATATAGCTAAGAAGTTCACAACATTTAATATTTTAAAATCAACACCCTAGTGTTTCAAAGACAAAAACATCTCATTTAGTAAAATAATTAAAATCATTTCCGATGAAAAGGTACTGTTTATTGCACACTTTCTACTCTAAATAATATTAATCTCTAATTGGCCCGGGGAAATTACGACAAAATTTGTGTTGGTAAGATAATGACACCTGGTTGAATATGAGCGCTTTTTAATTATAAAAATAAAACCCATTTAGTTTTCATGTTGATCGAAGTAAAAAGTTACATTATATTTATTTTATGTTACTTTTACCATTGAAAATTATACATCTTTTAGGGAAGATCAATCATGAGCATAAACCATGACCAATCTTTATCATAACTCAGATGTCTCATGATCATCATTAATATAATAACTATTATGTATGATAACTATACTCTTGGCTTGTCCAAATAGGTGACGCTATAATTAAGTTATCAAAAAGTTATAAATATGTTTCTGATCCTTTTTTATGAACAGTTATGGTTATTTTTACACGTATTGAGAACACTAGTACTTTTCCACAGTATTTATCAATAAACCTGACCGGTTTCGCCTTTCGGCATTCTCAAAGGTTTACATTTACCAAAGGTTTTGGATTTTCTAATTCCTAAAAAGTACTGTGAAAAATTACAAGTGTTCTCAAAATGTGTAACATTGAATTCCACGTGATGTAGTATGGTTGTTTTTAATTACAAGAAGTCTTTTACTTAGGTAGAAGGGGTAGGCCCAAGAAGTGCTGGTGTTGTGGAGGGTGACATGCGTGCAAACGGTCTCTCTACTTTGGACGCCCAAGATCGTGCGAAGTGGAGGAGGAAGAGCCGGAAGGCGAACCCTGAGCTCTGAGTGTGAAGTCTTTATGTAAATGATGATGATGGTTGTTTTTAATTACATTTAACATAATTCGCTACATCATATGAAAATTAAATGTGACATAAGACATCATTAACATCATAGCCACTTAAGCACAAATAAAGTAATCGAGAAAGTTCACCAATAAACATTCGTTACTCTGTCAATTTCACCAAATATTATTCCTTCATTTGTTTACTCCGCATCTAACGATTGTAGTTCGGCCGTTTCAAATCAACTATTGGCATTTAGCGAGGTTCGTGGAAAACAAGATCATAATATAGGATGATCCATTGTGATTCTGTTTATGTATTTTGTTTATACTTCTTATTTGTACTTACCATAATCATGTAATTCGATTTCAAAGAATCCACTTCTGTTTTAACCATTTGTATCGACTAGTGATTTATTTATTTTTCATAATATATCTTTTATGTTTTACGGGTTATCTTTTGTTGTTAAAACGATAGCTGGTTCTTTACTTACCTTAGGATATCAATTGGCTTAGAATACATTCTGACTGACTTTTACTCTTCTATTATAAAATAAAATAAAATAAAAATCATTTATTAGCTAAAACTAGGTTACAGCACAAAGCATACTATACTATAAAAACAAAGGTGGGTAGGTCTAAATTTATGCATGGTTTACATAGATCACCGCACTAGGCATGCCTGTGTCGCGGCAATCTGGTATGGGTTGCACTGCAATTCATAAGCGGGAGCGGTTTTTGAATTGAGATGTTTACATAAATTTGTGTGAGCATGTAAAGCGCATGTACAAAACCAGCTAATATTTGTATATATACATACATATTTATATATATGTGTATATGTATATATATATATTCCTTATTTTTTTTTTTTTTTTTTTTTTTTTTTTATATATATATAAGAAATGTGCTGTTTATGTATAGGTAAATAATAGTATAAAATTTTCAAGATGACATAATTTATTTGGGTGGGAATAGGGACTCAATGTTTCTAAACTCTTATAAATAATAATCTATAAATAATATAAACAATAAAGAACATAAATGAATAAAATATTACAACACACATAAATATATTACATTGACAAGGCGCATGGTTCAATCTCCTATCAAATGCATGTCTCATGATCTCTTCCATAATATGTTTCAAGGTCATAACACTGGCCAATGTTGTAATATAAACACATTCATGTTTCAGACGCATATGCGCATATACATACACGCACGTGCATCTGGCAAGTCTACATGGACTTAGTCAAAATAGCTTCACTCTGCTTGTAGTTCAGTTTGGCTAAATACTTGACTATCAAATGCTTAGCATCAAACATACTGATGTCTTTTAGGGAATGTATTTTGACAAATTTGTTATGAATGAAGGGAAATAAGTGTTCCTTTTGTTTTTGAGCAAATGCGGTATTAACACTATGTATTGTAGCTTTGTACACTCTCCTAGTTCTGCCTTCATTATATTTATTAGAAATTGTTAATTTCTGATGTACTGTGAGAATTGCATGCTTAATGTATAGCTTTCTTACACTAAGGACGTTCCAGTCTTTGTATAGTATGTCAGTTCGATATCGGCGAGGCTTACCGAGCATAACCTTAAGCACAGCTCGTTGAGCTCTCTCTATTTCTATTAATATTAATTTAGCTGACCCTCCCCATACAGGAAGGCAGTATGTGATGAGAGGTTCACATACAGCCAGATATATTTGCCTCAGCAAACTTCTTTCCGCGGTGTTTCGTAATTTCCTCATCATATATATTATTTTTCTAACTTTGCCGGACAATTGGTGAATATGGTTTTTGTAAGTTAAATTCTCATCCAGTACTACTCCTAAATATTTGATAGACTTAACTTGTTTGACTATTTCACATGAACATTTATTTGACGCTTTACACTGGTAGGAACATTCTCGAAGAACAAGATTCATATCGGTTTTAGGCGCTGATGCTTTAGTTTTACAGAAAGTTATTAACTGTGTTTTCTCAATGTTAAGTGATAGAAGATTTTGATTCAACCATCTGTAAAGGAGCTTCATGCCTTGTTCTGCATTCCGTTTTGTCTCTTGCCAATCGTTGCCCGAAAAAACCACAGCAGTATCATCTGCGTAGCAATATATGTTTGCGTTACTTAGGCCAGCTGAGCTTATATCATTCAGATAGAGTATGAACAGGGTTGGGCCGAGAATACTGCCTTGTGGGACTCCAAAATCACACCTGGCAAGGTCACTGAAGTAGCTACCTATCCTGACACATTGCTGCCTATTTTTGAGGTATGACTCGAACCAACTGAGAGCAATCCCACGAATGCCGTAGAAAGCTTCAAGTTTTTTTATGAGGATTTTTCTGGAAATGGTGTCGAATGCCTTTCTCAGGTCGAGAAAGACACCCAAACAAGGTTTGCTCCCGTCCAAATGCTCAACTACCCGATCTGTAAGAGCCCCCACTGCATCTACTGTTGACCTACCATTCCTGAAGCCAAACTGTATGTCACTGAGAAGGTTTTTTCTTTCAAGGTAGTCTCTCAATCGTACATCTACAGTCTTTTCTAATAGCTTGGAGAATGTTCCTAACAGAGAGATAGGCCTATAGTTGTCTGGAATATCCTTAGGGCCGCATTTATGAATTGGAGTGACAACGGCGGTTTTCCAGGCGTTGGGGAACTCCCCCGTTGTCATGCTCAGATTGAAAATGTAAGACAGGGGCTGTTTTATATAGATTCCTACGCCTTTAATGAGGCGGTTTCCGATAGAATCAAGACCTGCGGCTGAGTCAACGCGTAAACTTTTTATAAGGTTATTTACTTCATTTTCATCGGTGGGTTTTAAAAAGAAGGAGTCTACCAGGTTATTATTTGCCTTTATTTTCGAGGCTAGAGAAGATTCATCGCCGCCCAACTCTTCCAAAATCAATTGCGACAGTTTTTCGCCAATTGACGCAAAATATTGATTACACTCAGTTAGAGACTCATTAGGCGTATTTGCAATTTTAGTTAGCTCTATCGGAGCACCTCTTACTGTATTAGTATTACTAATTTTTTTTATTGATTCCCAGAGTCTTTTAGGGTTAGCTTTATTTTCCTCAAGTTGACATCTATCGTATTCTCTTTTAAGACTACGTAGGAGGTTTGAGCAATAGTTTCGGTACCTCTTATAAGTAATTAAAAGGATCTCGTTTTTGGGATCGAGTCGGGTTTGGTTGTGCAATCTGTCTCTATGCCTCATACACTTTATCAGTCCAGGCGTGATCCAAGGTTTCAAATTATACCTGCTACGCGGTTTTGTTTTAATTTCTTTGTTTGCCTCTATTATGTTGTTGAGAACTCTCATAAAGTTCCCAGTGGCAACTTGAACTGAGGTTTGATTCAGAACATTGGACCAGTCGTGTGCTGACAAATCTCTTTCAATTTTGTCATAATTGACACATGTGTAATGGCGTGAGGTATTGCTGTTATTATTTACCTTTGATTTAGTTTCTATGCCTGTCAGGACCAAGTAGTGATCGGTAGTTGCCACTTTACAGACCATACCCTCAAACTTAAACTGAGGACGGATAAATATGTGGTCGATACAAGATGATATTGTAGAAACACGCGTTGGAATGTCAATAGTGGCCACCAGATTATGCTCAGCCATCAAGCATAAGTATTCCGATGCTCTTGGATCCATATTTGGTAAGATGTTAATGTTGATGTCCCCTCCAACAATAAGACATGGGTCTCTACTGAGGTTCTGAAGTTCTGTGTCAAGATCATTCAAAAAAGATTCAATATTCTTAAACGATGGGGATCTATATATTCCCAGAACAGTGAATTCTCTTCCAGCTTTCACTACGAGGGGTTCCGCCTCCTCGAATATTGGTTCATAAAAAGAGGCATCCCAAACAGAGTTTACGTATATGACTACACCCCCATTCTTGTTTAGAGTATGCTTAGTAAAAAATGAGTTAAAGCCATCGATTTGAGGGATACTTTCACAAGATTGAAGATGGCATTCCGTCAATATCAAAACATCTATGTCAATTATTACAATTATTACATGTTTTGTTTCTCAAGTCAGTCATATTTGAAGGAGGTGAGTCTAATGTCATATTCTGTCATCCGTGGTCTATGACGTACATTGTAATTCTTTTGTCTCCATGCTTAAAATCAAATATATATCTAGGTACTAGAGTTTATTGTAATTTTTTTAATCATCTATAGTATATGTATAATATTTCTTTAAATCTAACTTTAACAACTTGGTGTTCAGTGGAATCTGGATAGCTGATATCTACATAATCAAGTACCTATGAATAAACTCTGCAAATTGTCCTAGAAAATAGCATACGCTTATAGAATGTTATAACGAAGCAAACATTTTCAACTCAACTCCTGCAACTCGACAAACTGCTATCCATCCATCATAATTTATTATATTATCGTCTGCAGTATGGTCAAGTTTTTGATTTTCTCGAAGAATAGAAAAATAATCTTACAAGTTCAGCAGATGAGTAGCAACCAGTAGCAACCATGTATCTTGAGTTTAAGATATATTTAACCTTCATAATAAGTATCAAACTGCAAGAATTTTGGATCGATTCATAAATATTAAACATGTTGATAAAATTTTGCTCAAAATAATTGTCTAGAATATTAGACAGACCTTTTTAAATTTAATCAGGAACAGAATCAGTAATATTATAACGCAGATGGAGAAGAGGGTAAGAATGAATTCACCTTGTTTAACCTTCTCGAGGAATCTGTATGAGAAATGAGTACTGAGAACAAAGTAGGAAGTAATAAAATATAGTCAAGATGAAAATGCATAAATCTATAAAACACTTTTTTAATACATCCCTATTCTGGCTTAAACTAGCTGAACTTATCCAAAGTACATACGTAAATACAGCCATATATTATTCTAACCATAACATACGATATAAACTTCACTTTCAAGAAGAACTCACAAGATCACAAGCAAAGACTTCCATAAATAACTTTTATTTGTGCCATGGAGAATTCAGAGCATAGCGAATGCAACTGGGGACAGTGCGGAACTTCTCAATAAGTATTGATTGAGCTTGATAAGTTGAGGAAACTTCGCCTCTGGTCAGTTTCTATCAGTTTAGAAAAATATTGAACTAGTCACACACAAGTTTCTTGTTTGAAACTTTTAGTTGACTGCTAGAGATTTAATTTCTTTAACGTTTTCGCTGTTAGACGTTTTAACTCTGACTAGTTTTATACAGGGTTTTAGTTTAATGGTTTGAAAAAGGATTATCTTGATCATTAACCTTCTTTATACCCTAATCTCAACATTCCATACATCAACAGATTTTTTGTTTTTTTCTTTTTTTATATAGGACGCGTCAGCTTGACTTCAATTTAATTTACGACCTTTCTTCACACGTTGAGAACTTTTAATAGGTATAAATGAGCAATTTGCATGGGTGACATTTTATAGCATTTATTATGCCAACCATTACAACTCGATTATATCAGGAAAAATGAATTACTCAGATCCAGATCAGAGATTTTTTAAAAACCTAAGTTTCTTGAAAGTCAATCTTTTTGAAACAAAATAAAATTAACCTTCCATAAGTAAAGTAGACTGTTCATATATTGACACAAATCTTACATAAAGTGGAGGTACAAAAAGAAACTGTAACAAGTAAAAAATTCCAACACCAAAGTTAAATCAAGAAATACTAATAATCACCAGATAGATTAGTAGATAAAACTTTAGCGATTGGGAACACCTGAGAGTTCCTATTGTTATCGAATGTATTGAAACCTAGAACGAAGGCGATATAGAGCGATACGTAATAGGTATTGAAAAGAGCGTAATACGTACCGTTGGGAATATTAACAGTGGGCATAAATGGGAAGAAATCGATTTGTGATTATTTTGAAACGATATAGGATCGGAAATTGTTTTTTTAATGATAATAGGAAATAACGATTTCCGTTTCTGTATACAATATTGTAGTTGGTTGAACAAAGAAAAGAATCAAAGAATCAAAGAATCAATTTCATTCATTCAAGTTTAGGCACATAAAGAGTACATATGTAACGTCATAATTTTACATTTATTAATGGAATGTCAAGAATAATAATATTTGAAAATTATTATTATTATTTTTTTTTTTTTCATTTACGTAGGTATATGCGATCAGTCAATAAGACTATGAGCAAATGTGATGGAGTTATATAGCAGGTGAGGGGCTACTGCCAGCGCAGTAACTTCCCTTTATTTCATATAGGGCCAGTCCTCTTACTGACTCTACTGGTCAAAGATGTCTCGCCGTTTCTTTAGGCGACGAATGCTTTCAGGGACTATGAGCTGTCCCGCAAGTTCATTAGGATGCGTCTGAAGTCGCCTTTTGTATTTATCGCCGGAGGTACTTATCTCGTCTTTGACCATCGGCATGTTTAGGTTCTCATGGATCTCTGTTGTTCTGATAAACCATGGTGCATTTGATATTTGTTTCAGAATGTAGTTTTGCACTCTTTGCATAATCATTATGTTGGAATTACTGGCCGAACCCCATAGCTGCATTCCATATGTCCAGATTGGCTTGAGAATAGTTTTATAGATGAGAATCTTGTTATCGATGGCTAACTTTGAATTTCTGCTAAGGAGCCAGTGGAGATTTCTATAGTTGTAGTTGATCTCGTCTCTTTTCATTTGAATGTGTTTCCTCCAGGTTAGCCTGCGATCTAAGTGCATCCCCAGGTACTTAACAGAGTCTTGGTGTGGTAGCTGGGTGCCGTTTAACGTGACTGGTGGACAGTCACCTTTACATAGGGTGAAGGTTACATGTACAGACTTAGATACACTGGCAGCAATTCTCCATTTAGCTAACCATTTCTCGATTCCAGTCAGACTCTTTTGTAGGTTATGTGAAGCCTGGGCTGGGCTCCTACTTGAGGATAGCAATGCTGTATCATCTGCAAAAGTTGCGACAGTAACGTCAGGAGTTTGTGGTAAGTCAGATGTATATAAAGTGTACAAGACAGGTCCCAGTACCGAACCCTGTGGCACTCCCGCAAAGATATCATAAAAGCCAGATGTGGAGCCATTTTCTCGAACTTGAAATATTCTGTTACTTATGTATGATTTCATGATCATGAAGTAAGTATGTGGTAGTAGGGTTTTTACTTTAAATAGTAATCCTTTATGCCACACTTTGTCGAAGGCCTGTTGTATGTCAAGGAATGCTGATGAACAGTATTCCTTTTTTTCAAAGGATTTTCTGATAGCCTTACAGACTCTATGGACTTGTTCTATGGTGGCGTGTTCTTTCCTGAAGCCAAATTGGTGGTCAGGGACAATATGTCTTTCATGGAGTTCATGTGAAAGCCTCTGTAGCAAGGATCTTTCAAAGAGTTTAGACATAACCGGGAGCAGACTGATAGGGCGATATGAGGTAACTTCATGAGCAATTTTGCCAGGTTTGTGAATCATCACGATTTGAGAGACCTTCCATATGTCTGGAAAGTGTCCGATTCTTAGAATGGCGTTAAACAGCATTGTAAGATATACTATAGCTTTGCGTGGCAGCTCTTGAAGGACCTTCTTGTCTATGAGATCGAATCCTGGGGCCTTTTTGTTGTCCATAGATTTAATATTTCTGTGTATTTCTCTGGGTGTTATTAGTTTTAGCGGTGTGTCGAGTTGGAAATCTTGCAGGAGCACAGAATCAATTTCAGTTTCATCTGAATTTGGATCCGGCCCATTTGGTGTGAAGATTCGACTTAAATGATCTGCAAAGACCTCTGCTTTATTTTTGTCAGTTCTAGCCCATTTACCATCTGGAGTTTGAATTGGAGGTTTCGGGCGCAATGGCCGATCGAAGTTTTTGCAGGCTTTCCACACACAAAGAGTAGTTCGTCGCTTTTGTGGCAGAGAGATTTTCCAAATAAGTCTCGATGGCAACATTATTTGCTTCGGATATTAGTTGTTTTAATTCCTTGCACGCTTTGTTGTAAATCTTCTTGTCGTTGGGATGCCTACTAGTATGCCATATCCGCCGGAGTTTCCTTTTTTCCAATATTTTTTGTCGTATAGCATCTGAGTAAACTTTACGTTGTGGTGGACGTTCCACGATTTCAGGAGTAGTTATCCAACAACACTCTTGGATTGTAGTGGTTATTAACTTAGCTGCTTTGTCGATATCGTCACAGGTTTTCAGGGCCACTTTAAGTTCCAGTTTCTCATGAACTAGTTCTCGAAAAGAGTGCCAGTCGGTACTTCTGTTATATAGGGTTTGCTTTTTTTCAACATCAAGAACAGTACTTCCCACTGTCAGTATTACAGGCACATGATTTGTGTTACCGTCCAAGGATGTTTGTATGTTGTAGAAAAGTTTAGATAGGCCCTTTATGACAAAGAAATCAATGACATCTGGCAGTCTCTTTGGATCAGTGGGCCAGTTTGTAGGATCACCTGTTGAGATTGTGTTAATGTGGTTCTTATCTAGACTCTTTTTGAGCTCTCTCCCTCTGGTATTAGTAAGTCGAGACGCCCAGTGAACATGCTTGGCGTTCCAATCTCCTCCGACTATGAAACGAGGTCCCAGGCTGTTAAATAGCTCATCATAATGCTCCTCACTTAATTTGTGCCTTGGTGGGCAGTATATGGCAGATACATTAAATGAACCATTACGGTCTTCAATTGATATTGTACATGCCTGAATATGAGCCTTTTTAAACTGCGGAAGTTTGTAGTGTTTTATTGTAGATCTTACAATGACAGCTGCTCCCGCATGTGCAGTGCCGTCTGGATGATTTGTAGCATAGATGTTATAATTGGGAATGTTAACATAGCTGCTAGCAGTAAAGTGGCTATCAGACACCAATAATATGTCTATGTTATGAGTGTGTAGGAGAACCTCAACCAAGTCTTTATTAGGGG
This sequence comes from Eilema sororculum, assembly GCA_914829495.1. Classification (NCBI taxonomy): domain Eukaryota; kingdom Metazoa; phylum Arthropoda; class Insecta; order Lepidoptera; family Erebidae; genus Eilema; species Eilema sororculum. The sequence continues at coordinate 2,705,941 of OU618545.1, read as the reverse complement.
CCAGTCCATCCAGGTTCCAGGTTGCTAACTTGAGTGAAGTCATTTTGTAATTTTGCTGACAAGGGTTGTTATGAGGCCGATGAGGCTACTCATTTGTTGTAAGATTAAATCAATTTTCTCTGCTTGTTTTAATAGTATCTGCTCCAGTGTATTATTTGGTGGTTGAATAGTTTGTGAGTCTGCGTCATTGACTTTGTTGTTACATTTCAGAATATCGCTATATTTCATTTGTTTCTTAATACCAGGGTATTCTCTTTCAGGAGGGTGATTTTGAAGTGAAAGCGTATCTGAGTCAGTCTTACGGTTTCCTCTTGACTTGAGATGCAGTTCCTTTTTAGTTTTCCTTTCTAATATTTGTTTATAGACTTCGCAACCTTTAAAATTTGCTGGATGGGCACCAAGGCATAAGGCACATTTCGCGGGAGTGTTACGATCTTTCTTTGGACATTCAGCTGTTTTGTGTGATTGCGCACATTTTACACAGCGATATGGCCGCATGCAGTAATTTTTTGAATGGCCATACTGCTGACATCTTTGGCATTGGACTATAGTGTCTCTTTTTCTTGGATCCTCTATAGTAACAGATTGGTGATGAATATACTTGACATTCTTAGCCGCTTTATTGTTAGGACCCTGTAATAAGTTGGCAAAGAATGTGTGGGTAGGTTTTTTGTCAGGCCCATATTTGGCATTTATAATTTGGCCCACCACGATGTTGCCTGTCTCTTCCAGTGTTTCTCTTATTATAGAGATGGGTGTCGTATGGTGAAGGTTTCTAATAACAATTCTATATGAGCGATTCTCTTTTTTGTTGAATGTATGTCCAATTAAACCATTTTTTCTTACAATATCTATTATTTGTTTATATACTTCTGCATTGACACTGTTGATCCTCAGTTGGTTTTGGTTGACTATTTTGTAACTAAAGTCCGCTTTTATTGCCACGGTTTCTAGTAGTTCCGTAAGCTTGTTTACATCTTCGATTCCATAGAGAATAATAGGAGGTGGTTTGGTAACCTTTTTTGCATTATCATTAACTATTTCCATGTTATCGTCCTTTAGGTCAACGGGAAGATCGCTAAATTTGTTTGTGATTGTTATTCTATCCGGTGATGGGGAAGATACTTTTCTCCTTTTTGCTTTTCTCAAAGTTGGTACTCTCTGCCAAGTGGGAGGATTGGTGTCTTCCGAATCTAGACAGATTACATCCTCTTGGTTTTGAGTAGCAGAATTCGGTGTAAAGGTTTGCATTGGGATAATTACATCTGGCATGGAGCTCAGAGATGCACTTCTAGGTCTCGATATGAAGAGGCTAGGGTGGAAGGCTTGCTGAATTAGCTTCTTATTATTATCTTTAGGGCCAGTAGCATTTACTGGTAGGGAGGCCTGGGTACCCACCCCCCTACAGTCTTCGGTAACCAATTTCTCACTTACAGGCCCGGATACCTGTAAGCGCCGGGTGCTAGCCGGGGTGCATGGCAAAACATTTTCGTTAAACTCACTCATTTCATTATTGAAGTTGGTGGGAGAATTTACACAGCACTTTCCCGAGGTACTGTGAGCACACTTTTAGAAGGTATTTAATTCTTCTTGGCTCGTGCTTGCCAGATGACGGGTTAATTAACCGCCGCCCGTGACTCGGCGTTGGGAAGGCTGCTCAATTTGCACCACCCAGGGGGCACGTGTAGGGTGAGCCTTGGCTAAGGTGGTCAAGCCTTCGGACGTGAGCAACCACTACCCCCCAAATTATTTGAAAATATTTCTTTCGCTGGTTCGGTAGATTGGTTCTACCGAGAAGATACCAGCAAGAAACTCAGTGAACTCGATTACCTTCCTTTTTTAAATATGCTTTTATTTATAACAAATTTATACAGAGCGAGCAAGACATAATAAGAACATAATTGTATACCTATCTAGTTATAACTAAAGACAAAAGTAAAAGGCGACTAAGGGCTCCATCCGACAGTAAATATACAGTCCTAGACAAAGGACAATCCGAAGGGGGCCATCTCGAAAGAGATGGTCTTGAGTCTGCCGGGGTGCGAGAAATATGTTCCCTGAATTCTCACCTCCGGCAACCAAAGACCCAAAGACGGCATTCGTTTTAGTCGGTTAGAGTCCCACATATCCATCTCTACGGGTTCCGGTTGGGGGTGGCATCCGTGGGGATTTTTTGCACGATTAAAAAAAGACAAAGGATAATAGTCCGCTAGACGGCAATATTATTACGTCATGGGACCGAAAATCATAATTGGCAAAACGTGGTTGCTAATACACCTCTGCCTAACCTTTCGGGGATTTACAGATGTGAGTTATATGGATGGATGGATGGACAAAATTATTCAAAATCTATTTCTCCTCTATTTAGTCTATTATCTTTTTTGTTGTGAAGTATTCTCAAAGTTTTTCATTTTTTTTTTCAAATTCCAACAAACCTTTATGTCACGATTTGATGAAATTTGAATAAACTATGAGGTTTATTGAATTTGTGTAGCAAAATATCTATTATTCAATCAAAATTTATTAACATTTGAATGGAATTTATTTAGCACTAGCTGACCCGGCAAACTTCGTTTCGCCTTAGAAGTTGCTTATGCTGTGTTTACCTCAATTAGCTATATCAAAATTCTCCTAATTATTTTGAGAACGAAAAGTAACAGGGGCCCCATACGCCCAGCCACGGAGCTCCCGACACCAATAGGTTACCGGGGCCCATACACCTAATAATGACCTCTACAACCATATACCTCTACGCTCCAGGGCGTTTATACTACCATGAACCATAAATTTTTCGACATAAATTAGAAATAAAAATAGCAACGGGTCCCTTACTTCCACAGAGCCACCAACAACCACCATAAAGGTTTAAGCCCAAGCAAATGTGCAATTCCCTTCCATCGTTTGCTTTACACGAAAAAAAGGCACTCTGTTACGAAAATTCAGAGGTATGTCTAGTAATCATACTCTGACGATATTTTCAACACGCATTCTGTCAATTCTATGTCAAACGTCAGGTTACATAGAAAAATATAAAAAAATCGAAATACATCGGGAAAAAGAAGCGCTCAATTGGGACTTGAACCCACGACCTTTCCCTTACAGGGAGAATGCTCTTCCAACTGAGCTATTGAGCCGCACCTGAATCACTTAAAATTTCCCTTCTCTTTATATCCGTCTTGAAGGGTTCCCTGTAAAGGAAAGGTCGTGGGTTCAAGTCCCACTTGAGCGCTTCTTTTTCTCGATGTATTTTACCAGTCTAACGGCGGATTTGGCTGAAGGTCGTTTTTTTCCGTCAAGCGACTGCGATCTCCACAACCAAAAGGCGATATCAAAGCATTGCATTTCAACCAGTTGTTGGACTTTTGAGGGCTCCAACTACCTACTACTAAATTATCAAAAAAACACGGGAAACTCCGTTCACTTTTTAAATAATTCTATATAAACTGTTTCTTAAATGCTCTTTGCGTTAAAACACTTGAAATGAAATTTTATTGCCTATAATTTATACATACTACGTCATTAGTCTAGATAAATTGTGACCAATTGTAACATCTAATAAATATAATGAAATTTATCATTAATTATGAATCGATGCTTACTTTTACACGTCTAGTACGATTTGACAACTAAATTGCAATACTACAGATAGCAAAAGTCTTCCATCCATACAAAATTTCCATTTATATTCCTATGTTTGTAAATAACGTAGAGTCCAGTCGAAACAATGATGTTAGATAAGGTACCAGGAGCAAAAAAAGTTGTTAACACTAGAATGATTGTAGTTGCTAATTGTGGAAATTTAATGGGTATACAGTACCTACCTACGTATACTTTCCTTTTAGGATTAAGAGGTAAGAAGGCAATCGCTCCAGCAAAAGTCAACATATTAATAATTCGATTTTTATTATGGAATAAATGATATAATAAAAAAAAATAAAAAAAAAGCTTCATTTAAATGAATTTTTATAGCATTTATTATGCTAACTTTTAAGTTCGAAAAACATCGGAAAAGTTCATTCAAATATTTGGGCGGAGTCATCAAAATTCAATGTTTAAAAATGGTTGAAAAATCATTCATTGTTTCCAACAGTTCGTAAGAATGTTGGTAGATGGCACCACCGTCGCCCTTAAAGACGGATATAAAGAGAAGGAAAATTTGAAATGACTCAGGTGTGGCTCAATTAAATTGCTTAGTTGGAAGAGCATTACCCTGTAAGGGAAAGGTCGTGAGTTCGAGTCTCACTTGAGCATTTCATTTTTTCCGATGTTTTTCGAATAAGCTTCATTGTTAACATGGTACATTTTTACGATGGTGACCCTCTTTCCGAGACTTTGCCTTTATCTTACTATCAGGTGAGGTGAAGTCAAATTGTCGTTTCCTTTTATAAAAGAAAAACTACGAGCCCAAATGTAAAATAATACATATTATCTAAAATAGTTTCGATATTATTTTAGTAATAAACAGGCAAGAATATCTGAGTGTAATTTTATAGCATTTACTAGCTGTCCCGGCGAACTTCGTACCGCCAATTTTTTAGATCCCGTTCCCACTGCACCATTTAGGGGGATGAAAAATAGATGTTGGCCGATTCTCAGACCTACTGAATATGCTCACAAAATTTCATGAGAATCGGTCAAGCCGTTTCGGAGGAGTATGGCAACGAAAACTGTGACACGAGAATTTTATATATTAGATTATGCTAACTTTCAAATTCGAAATACACCGGGAAATAAGGAAAAGGCCGTGGGTTCAATTCCCACTTGAGTTCTTCATTTTCCCGATGTATTTCAAAAGCAAGAATATCCTCGTATATTGAAACTGGCTAAACGATATTCCCGAAATGACCTTTAGTCCTGAATTTTACTGTAGCACAAAATGAATCGAATATAGATAAAATTATCCAAGACTCTAATCCATTAATTAAAGACGATCACCTCCTTTGTATTAAAATGAAGGCTAATGCCGTATTATCGACCACAATGGCTATGCGATCTCCGTTCATTTGAGATGGTAATTATATTGGCCTATTTGTAATTCATGATATGGATATGGTATAACTGCTAGCTAATTTCATTCACAAAGCTATTGGTTCATCGATTATCCTTGGTTAATTATTGCAGGTAATCCACGTCTTAGATTGGATTGTGAAGTCAGGGATAGAGGGTTTATGTTATACTGCATATTGATCATGGCGTTGGTAATGGACTCTTGAAAGTATTGGAATACTACACCTATGGGCTTCCGTGTGAAATAAAAAGCACTCTGATACTTCTTATTATACTTTTGATAAGTATTTATACATTTTGTGTTATTCCTATGTAGAACTTATAATAGTGGTTTTTAACTAATTAATTTTTAAGTTCAGAAACGAAGGAATCTTTAAATTCAGATGTTCAAATTGTTTTGTTATATTATCTACCAGACGTGTTTCCGAAAACTGTTTGTTGCAATTATAACGATAGATTTCCATCTATCCGTCATTGTCTCTATAGACGGATTTCTAAATAATCTTTGTTATTCACGTGGTCTGTTTGCAGTATTTTAGTAGAATACTGCAAAATATGGATGTCAAAATATTAAAACATTTTTTTTGAAACACGTAATAGTTTTATTTTACTGTGTACCGCATTTCCTAAATCCAAACAAATCCGTTCTGCGATGCCGAATGTGAAAAAATAATATTGAGCATAAGAGTACCTATAGTAATTATTACGTCTTTGACCATATAACATAACAATGTAGTATTTTGCTTTGTTTATGTTGCAGCCGGATAGTAAATAGCCTAGACAGTTAATTGAACGGCTGACTAAGCTATTTGGCTGCGACCTGTATACCATCGTTGATACTTCTATAAAATTAGCGAGATAACCATAAATAAACTTAGGTTTTATATTACTATCGACATCTCAAAATTTGGGATTCATTATTCCACTTGGTTCAGAAGACAATTGTCATAATTGTGGATTGTACGAGGCTTCGGTATTCGCACAGGAGATAAATAAAAGAATAGGTTAAGCACAATATTATGGTTTATGAGCTTAACTTAATCTAGAATGGTATGATAATGAGCCCACCCGAACCGTATGATGATCGAAATGGTACCATTCTAGATTAAGTTAAGCCAGTAAACCATAATTGTGCTTAACCTATTCCTTTATTTATCTCCTGTAAGACTACCATAATGACCTATGATTATATAATCCTAAATTTAGTTTTAATATCAGAATTGTGTTGCTAAATTAATAGTGAAGCGCATTCACACGGTTAAAAACTTAGCGCCGCTACAGGTGTAAATGTTTTCACTGAGACTAGAGACTTTTTACAAAAAAGGCATCATGCCGATATAATCCACCTGTACACTCGACAATGAGTCTTTATCAATAAGTACTCGACAGAATGAGGTTGCGAGAAACAAACGGAAATATGCAATACTTTGGTTTAATATTGACGTTTGCAACTTCAATAAAGGCATTAGAATATTATGGAGGTAAGTGAATATAATAATATTTTATATATTTTCATTTGATGGTTTCAAAATTTAACAAATATCTAATGTTGTGAAAATCAAGTCGAGATTTATCCACTAATATGTTAGCACTGTTATGAAAAAGGCATAATTATATTGCTCTTACTATTATAACCCCTGGAATAATTTTCGTGTTACAAATCAAGTGTAATTTCACTTCTTGCTGAAAAAGAATTTTAATATTCTTTTGGTACCACTCAAAGTGATACAACCTGTTCTCATTTGAGACACCCAGTTTAGTTCTCCAACTGTTTTTTTGGAAAAAAGTAACGGAGGGACGCGCCCAGGTTTCGGGAACTGAGTGAATTTGCAGAACTGTATTTTTATTAATTTAAGTAGGAGAATAAGTTACGTTTAATAATAACTCTAATATTAAATGTTATCAACAGATGTACATAACTCCAGATATCTGATACATTTCAAAGAAATACCAAAACGATTTGAAGTTAAAGGAGGATCTGCTAACAATGACTTCAAGAAATACTTCGATGAAATCGAAAGCATAGCGAAACATGAAAATATATCAGTCGTATACAAAGTTAAGTTAGAAGTAGTGAAACCAATAGAGTTTTCCAGCAGAAAAATTATAGCAAAGAAATTTAAATCGAAGAAGTATAATATACCGCTGAAGAAGAATAGTATGAAGCTGTCAAACTTTGAAGTGATGTTGAGGAAAATGGCAGAGCAATCAGGTCACGGTAACAATCAGAACTATGAAAATTATAACAATCCTGCTGTCACCACAGAAGCTGACAAGAGGATATTATCAACGAAGACAATACAGTTAAAATACAAGCCGATTATTTCAAAGATAAAAACTAATTATACAAAGATCATAAGGCCTGTGCGAAACAGGATTATCACTTTGACTGGTTAATATTGAACAAAGCTTTATATTTTAATAGGGTATTTTTAAATAAATTTTTATACGAGACTGAATTGTTATTTTTTATATTATTTATTCCTTACTATACAATTAGACGGTTCTTTAACTTACGACAATTGCCTACAGTACAGTATAGATTAGGTCTAAAGTGAGGTGCATTACTTTAGATTAAGAGAAAGTAGTTTTACTTTATTACTTTTATTGGTCGTGAGACCATTTCTTAGTTATAACTTATCTACGTTCTCCTCAAACTTATTCTCTTCTCATTTCCTTCAATTCATCAATCCAGTAGCGACTGTGGTCACCCATTTGAAATCTTGCAATATGCAATTGTACAGAATATTCTTCGCACGACTTGTAATAAAAACTTTGCGGTCCATCAGTTTTGTTTTTCTCACCAGGGGCCGCGCTTATGAAACATATTTCAGCTAAATTGCCGTACATGAAACTCGGAAGAGTTTTAGAGATGATAGATTTTGTTTATTACTTGTCTTCGCTATATTTCACTGTAAGAAACGCTTCGTTTAGTTTAGGTAAATATTTACACGAAAGTTTTATTTGGATATTGATAAGGAAATTTGCTGTAGTTTTTGTTGTCGTCACTGAGACATCATAAACTATGAAATAAAAGAACATGTTTTTTGGATTTTGATTTAAGTTATATTCTTCATGAAATAATTATATTTTCTGTTTATCTGTCTGTCAATCTACAAGTTCGTTAATTTCGTTCATTGTTATTTTAGGCTTGGAAACTGTTGTAGAAAATATAATCAACTATTTGCATAGACTGTCATTGCATGAGCTCTTCGTAAAACTTGTCAGAGATCCTAAAGCACAAGTACGTTAAGAATATATTGAAGGACCAAATAATATATTCTCCAGAAAAAACCTTAGCAAAGAGGTCATTCCACAACTTCAGAGTTCATTCATACCCACATCACAATAAAAGCGTTACAATGTTTAAAACCATATACCCACATCAATATTAGGCCGCACAGAATTCGTAAATTCCAATACTGTACCAAATCCTCAATAAAAATTTGTTGAGGGCCAAATCCTTTTATGCCTCTAAGACCCGGGCTCTTTCTATTCCGCTCACACGCTGTTTCGCATTCCGCGGTGTCGCGCCACATAAAGCATTTTGGGTGCTACAAAACTATTGTACGAAATTAAATGTCGTTATAACTAAGTACGTTTATTTGTATAATGTGTTTAGATTGTATCGTTATTTGTAATATTTATTCAAGTAGCTGTTAGCAAGAGCTTCACTTGCGTGCAAATACATTTCGTTCTATCTCGTTCCAGTGATTCAAAATAACCCCGTGATAAAAAGTAGTAAATGTGCTATCTCTACTAAATTACATGGCGATCCGTTCAACAGTTTAGACTTGAAAGAGGAGCAAACATGTAGACATTCCATCCTCGCAAACCTTGTGAGAAATTAAACTCTTGTCGTAGCAGATAAAACATAACATAACATAACAATTGTCTTTATAGTACACCAAGGATAAAACAATACAATACTTAATATCAATTCGGTAGGTACATACAATTGGCGGCCTTATCGCTCTGCGACAATCTCTTCCATGCAACCATAGGATGGGAAGAAAAAAATAGGAGAAAATTATTTGGGCAGTTTTGTGTACATAGATTATAATAATAAATAACCAAGAGATAACAGAAATAAATAGAACAGATAGACACAATAGCTACCTAAGTTTAGGTAGATATACATAAATACAACAAAAATACATACTATTAATATCACAGATATCATAATTGCAACGCCAAATATTTATTGTGTACTAGCTGACCCGGTGAACTTCGTACCCACTGCACCCTCTACTATATTAAGCATCTGTTATACATATAAACCTTCTTCTTAAATTACTCTATCTACTAAAAGAAACCGCATCAAAATCAATAGCGTAGTTTTGAAAATATAAGCATACATAGGGACATAGGGACGCGGAAAGTGACTTCCCTTTATACTATGTAATGTGTTTATACTATACACAACTTCAAAACGAAAATACTTCTGTGGCAAATCGATCACTTTACATACAGGCTCATCAATGATTTAAAAACAAATTTGTATGGCTGAGCCCAAAACAAAGGTTGGATTGGAAACTCTCCCAACTCGATGTAATCAGATCGCTACACTGATGTTGTTCGGAGTACAGCTTAGCGCGATGCGTTGCGATAGTTGTCAACACACTCCTATTAGTGATGTACTCATATCTTGTATGTTTATCGATAAGTCCAATAATTAGTTGAATCCAAGTTAATCCGATGAGTGTCTTGAGTAATTTGACATCTGTCGGTGTTACTACAGTTTTGTTATGTCACCGTCTATAACCAAAGCAGCTGTAATTTGGTCTAAATGTCAGTCAATTCAAATGTTTTAAATTGCATTCTCAAAAAAGATTTGTGAACGGAAGGCCAGAGGGTAACCGACCGACAGTGACTTCCCTCATGGAGTGTTTTAGGAAGATGGTGAACCGGAACTGACGTACTTAAGTGATAGTCAAGACTATTTGTGTCGTGTTTGTGAAGTGATAAATAAGAGCTTTCCTGAGTAGGCCTGAAAGTAGACCACGTTAAGAGATAATCAAAATATCTACGATGTATTTCTAATGCTACGGCTACACTACCTTACCGTCTACCGGGCTGGTACCGTAATGCGAATGGCAGTAAGAGATATTCACTATAATTTACCCAGATGTGTCGAAATTTATTGGTAAAGCGTGGCTACGCCTAGGTGTTGTTGAAATTAGGGCGGTAATGATCGTCATATCACTGTACTGTGGCCGCAGTATAAGCTCCACTATGCCTACGCCTAGGGTATCCACCAGGCGTACAACTGAAAGGACAAGCATAAGCTCCACTGTGCCCACGCCTGGTGTCTACCATTCGTACAACTGAAAGGACAGAACTTCAGATGGTGCACAGGAACTCGTTATCAGGCATGTGTAACGACCCTTAATTATGACCACACCTTTCTGTAACACCCTGTACATGCTATCAACTTAAGGCAACTGTAAAAAGCTGCAACTTTATACAATAGGTGCATACAGATAGTAGTCAACATTCATTAATTTATTTTATATTTGTGTAGTCTCTTTAACCCATCTCATTTTCGCCTCACCCTTCAAACCGTGACACAATTTTTGTCCTCAGCTGATTGTGTAGAATACATAGCATTCATTAAATATGGAGCCTTTTTTTTAACTTGCCTTGTTAGTCTGTACCAACAAAGCATCCTAAAAAAGAAACTTTGTAAGAAGCAGTACCTTGTAACCTTATAACTAAACTTAAATGACTTATCGACCCAACCCCGTCCCTAGTGTTAGAGCTTGCATGTCGCGTAAGTGTTGATGGTATCGCGACGTTATGTCGAGTACACGATGAGACTGGCTCTACTAATGTAAGCTCCTTAAAGCAAACACGTATACGTTGTTAATTCTAACAAGTACCTATCATACTCATAGTATAGCACTTGCTATTTGTGATATAAATATCATAATCAGGTTGGCTGTAGCAAAGATGAAAGAAGTAACTGGTCTATAGGTGTATTCCTAAGAATTCTTGAGGGTTGACCGTCAACTTCAGTGAAACAACTTGTTCTGGGCGAGTGGCTGAGTGAGGGTCCGTCCACGTGGATGTCGGTTACCCGTACCAAACATAGCCTATGTCCTTTCTCAAGGTCTAATCTACCCGTATACCAAATTTCATCAAAATCGGTTTAGTGGTTTAGGCGTGAAAGCGTAACATACAGAAAGACAGATAGACAGAGTTGCTTTCGCATTGATGATAGTAGTATGGATAACACGGTAAGGTCATTCACCTGCGGAGAATCTTAACATCGACTTCTAAATTTTTGAGAAAAGCGTAATCTGTCACCATTTTAGGAACTAATATAAACACTAACTTCTACACACTTAACAATAGGGATGTGGAGTTATCCCACAAATTAAGGCCCGCCTACTAACACCCATTACATGTGCAATTGCATGCCTACGTGTTCCGATGAATTCTTTTACAAAGCAAAAAGAAAAAAAGTAGCATGCTAAAAGTATGTATAGAAATGGCCCGATTCATTGAAATCGGCAGATGGTAGAGGTAGGCAGAGGTGTCCTAACACCCACGTTTTGCTATGATTTTCAGTCCCACTTAATAGGGGGCGAGACGTTTGCCTTGGGCTGTGTGTTTATTTTCGGATTGAGAACAACTTTATTCTTTAGTCGATTTTTTCGATTACCCCAGAAAGGGCAATGGTGCAACTAGTCCTAGTCTACTCCACTAGGAACGAACACGACATAATGACGGATCATACGGAATACAGAATAAAGAAATGAAATACATTTTCATGCAAAAGTGTAGTAAAGAAGTAATAAAAAAGTACTCAGCGTTTATCCTTTCGCCCAATGCTACTCTTATTTATGAATACAGCAAGAATGCGCTTTAATTTGTTTTGTACCATCAACGTATTAACGCTTTGCTCCCGTGTTGTGTATAAAAAAAAATAGTGTATTTGTGTAAGTGATAAAACAACTGTATATTATTTTGAATGAATAATAATGGATGAAGGTGACAGGGAGCAATAATGAAATGAAACTTATCATATTCAGCTCTGAATCACTTTATAACGATTGCATGCGCATATATTAACAATACCTTAGTTTATATTAACAAAATTTACCTCTTAGAATAGCTTCCGTAATTAAGAATCACTGTGTCCTAAAATGACACATCTATTTTAAAGAGCACTGTTTCCCAAGATACAGGTCTTGGCCTAGTTTGGGAATCTGTATCAACAAAATTTGGTTAAATTTATAGCACAAATAAACATTTTTTATTTTATTTTTATTTATTTACTAGCTGTCTCGGCGAACTTCGTACCGCCATATTTTCCACCCGCGTGCAATTCCGTTCCCATTCCTGTTCCCGTTCCCATTCCCATTACTATTCCCATTCCTATTCCCATTCCTATTCCCATTCCCATTCCCATTCCCATTCCCATTCCTACTACTACCTACTACTACTACTACTAAATACTAATCCCGTAACGTAAACATAAACTTCTCTCACATAATAGAAAAAGTTTGTATGAGAAAAAGAAAAGTTACTTTCTGAAATTTTCTGTACAACTGTTTTATTATTTTTTTTCGTAAGAACCTTCTCCCGATAATAACAAACACAACAAAAAAAGAATTAGTGAAATCGGTCCAGCCGTTGGTGAGTTATGCGCTTACCAACACATTTTGCGATTCATTTTTATATTATAGATAGGTACCTAAGTAGAAATAGATCAAATATGTACCAATTGTACCGTTTTAAAACAATCAAAGCAACAACTTCAATAAAGATAGTTGTATTTCGCGTTAGATCGGCTATAAATAAATTAAAATTGCTTACCGTGATGTAATCTACCGTAAAACTGACTCAGTATAAGGCCTAAATAAGATTAAATTCAAATATCTGAGCAGCAACTTGGTACGCGAAGTGAACCGTAATCTCAACAATTAGTTGGCAAAACCTAGTTGGGCAATTGTCGCTTTGAAAATAAAGTTGCCAGTTGGATTCGCTCACATCTACTCTAAAACAACGTTAAGTATACCATCATTATCGACCTTAGTTTTAGCATAATAAGTGTCAATTTAGGACTATACAATTCATATAAACAAGTTTGTACATCGCTAACACGGCTTAAGGGATTTTGGATTTCCACTTTGATGCTAAACAGGAACGTTTTGAGTTTGGTTTAAAGGAAAGTTCCATCGAAAACTATTTAATAAACAGTTTCGGGTTTTACATTTACAATTTTGAGTGTTGTGCATAATGTTTCAGAATGATAATCATCGAAATATAGATAGTTTATTGATATTATATCCAAGATTTCAATTTAAGTACCTACGATATTTTCATTATGACATCGTATGAGCTTTCTAAAAACATAAATATTTATAAGTTGCATTTAATCTCAGATAACATCATTACTCTTGAGGCAGTTTACTATTGCAAACCTCGTCGCTAGAATATTTATCTTAATTTTCACTACTTTCTTCTTTTCAATGCATCTTCATTAGTACATGAATAAGCTGGTATATTGTTTCAACAAAACTCAGACTAATATAGAAACGTTACTACTCCGGAAGTTTTCCCATATCAATAGTTTCTACAACAAATATTCCTATAGTATCGGCATATCGAATATCTAAAATACAAATCTATTCAAAACTTGATCATTCCAAGTCCAAAACTTTTCCGTGTGAGATCTCACAATGGCGGTGGTAATTTCTCCTGATTTCCCACAAACTTGGTCTCCGCATTCGATAAGAGTAAAACCAAACAAGAGTATAAATTAAATCGAGAAGTTACTCTGTGGCGGAATCAGACGCCTCTTGTATTCCCTAAATATGGATATCGTGTTAGAATATTTTGGGGGTCCTTGTGAATAATGGATGGAACCAATTTTGTTCGTAACGGTAACGTTAGGCTATTTTTATCGAAGCAGCTAAAACCTACGCTCTATATTAAATATCCAAATCTGATCAAAACCATTAAAGACGATTTTAGTTAACTGTCAAAGAGCACTTAAAAGTTCCAGCCTTTTATTAAACAAGTTTGTTTTAGTGATTTCAAATTTGGTGCCCTTTATTAGACTTTCACTAGATATTGATTTTTTAATGAGTTGTTCAAACAATTTCAAGTCTTAAAATACTATATCGTGTGCGGAATCCTTCAAATCCAAAGTCTGAACTTACGAAGCTACAATCAACCCACATTCACAACTTATCTCCAGAGGCGAGTGGAGTTACAAATTCACTTCTGTCAAATACGAAGTCACAAGTTTGGCCAGAGTTAGACGCCAATTTGACACGCCCTAACCCAATAATACACAGTTATGTGTTGCAAAGTTATAACTAAGATTCCATTGATATAACTTAAGTTACTTTGAATTGACTAAATAAAGAGGTTAAGGAACTACTGTGTAACTATAATGGGTGTTATAATCAACAGAATTATAAATACTCTTCTAATAGTAGTGTAAATTCTAAAGGGAATGTAAATTTTTGGTTTACTCGATCAAGCCATAGCCACTGACAAAGACATAAAATTAGTTTTGAAGATTTATTGCAGTAATTTATGGATTTCTGTATAGGAAATCATCCAATGGCGTGAAAACTGGTGAACACGGGAACACGCCTAGGAAACATCAGAATCTGTCTGACTGGAAATGCGCTAGTATGGAAGTTATCAAAATAAAGTAATGAAAAAATATTAGATTCCACACGGTCAGTTTAGATCTTTAATGATCATTTTAATCCTTAATCCTTATTATATATATAATATAATATATAGTATTATAAATGCGAAAGTAACTCTGACTGTCTGTCTGTATGTTACGCTATCACGCCTAAACCACTGAAGCGATTTTGATGAATTTTCGTATAGGGATAGGTTAGACCTTGAGAAAGGACATAGGCTATGTTTGGTTGCAATAACCCACATCCAAAAGCCGCGGGCAAAAGCTAATTCTACATAATTGTAGTATTTGAACATAAACAATGACTGCTACTAAACAACTCATAATTAAACACTACTGTAGAAAAATGAGCTAAGTTTCACAACCGCAGCCAGAACGTGCGAAATGTTGCAGTTAATGAAGGGACTTGACCTGACCCCACAGCTTAGCGAACTATGCTAAAGGGCTGACGAAGGATATTGATAGGTATACCTTCAAAACAAACGTACACAAACATTATTCAACGTGTTACGCCCACGTTTACATATATTAACGGCCCGAGTTACTATGGTGTCTCGTTGGGGATTCGTACCGTCTATGTTTTCGCTGTTGGGGTTAGGGTTGATGCTTATCAACTCATTGTTTATAGTTATAATAAATCGTGTAACTCATTCTCTTTTATGTGTTGCAGATATTTGTTTTTAAGAACTTCTATCTATACCAATATTATAACTGCAAAAGTAACTCTGTCTGTTACCTTTTCAAGTCTAGACTGTAGATTAAATTTGTTATTTATAATCTGAAGAACATAAGACGCTATTTATTTTAGAAAATGGCAATTTACTACGATACAATCTATAAGATATCTTTATCTTTTAGTCTTTATCGCGGCAAATTGCCATTGAAACTAGTATTTATATAATGAAGACAGTATTATTTAAAAAAAACATGCGTGAGTTGATTATCTACTTCAAAGTACTTGATTAATTATTTGAATACCATGCTTTCTCCTATTCTAGGCTATAAGTCCACTTCTTTACTTTCATTTTCATCACTCTCCTATTCTCCATCCTTCTTCTCACCTTTATCATCGTACATCGTAGCATGAATGATAAAATCAAATTAGATGTGATCACAAACTTGATGAAGATACTGTTTAAGATTCCTGATATAATAGAAAATATAGTCTGCATAGAGAGCCTTTAATAATAAGTAATTAAAACATAACATAACATAAACTCACGCCTTTATTCCCCGAAGGGGTAGGCAGAGGTGCTAGCACCCACATTTCGCTAGTTTATGTTTAGGTAAATAAATATAAATATAAATATTCCACAATATTCTACACAACGCTATCTAGACCCATGGTAAGCTTTTATAGCTTGTGTTATGGAATCGAGAATGCGGATAAACATACTTATATACTTTTTTTTGTAAATACATACACATTATACATAGAAAAACCCAGAACAATTCTATAGTATTTAAGTAAGCCTATTCTATAATATTTAAGTTATTTCTAAGTAAGCCAAATAAAATACAGCTTTAACATTAATATAAAAGATAATAAAGTCATCTGTTGTAGCGTAGCCGGGTTTTAAATGAGAACCAGGGGTAGCTAAAAGAATTTATTTATTTTAACACAAGGTCGAACGAAGGTCGTGGGTGGTAAGGGCCCGTCAATTTTTGCTTTGGCAGCGGTACTTCCCGGGCGCGACACGACGACAGCAGCTCCGCTGGTCGGCTGCGTGGAAGGTCGTCGCTGGAGCGGGTGGTGTGGAGCCGGGGCCGGACCGCGTCAAGGTACAGTGCAGGCAGTGCCGGTTCTTAACCCAAATCTTGGACCCTAGAATAATGGTACCGGTCAGCGATGTCCTAAACATAGCCCCGACAAGCGACACCGATGATGCCAGGAGTGATGGTGATAATGTCCTGCGTTAAGCGCTTGGGAAGCCTGACATGTAGAAGGTGCAGTGCAGTGTGGCAATCAGAGCGGGTTATGGATAGCGGTGTTCCACGGTATCAAAATATGTTCAACACTTACCCAATCCGGGGCTAAAATTCCAATTTGGATGATGAATTATTGTTATTTTCACTGACTAGGCAGGCAGATAACTTTGATTCTTGGTTTTACACCTAGTGAGATGAGACAAACTAAAGCACTAGATAGAATCCACAATGATGTGCGGATGTGGTTAGCGCGCGGAGCAGTACGTGCAGCCGCTAAGTAAGTTTCGAGCAGAATGTTCTGGCCGCACCGGCCTGCGGTCATTCCAATGTCGCCTGCGCCCGACCGTCAAGTCGTGACGTAAAATCATACGATCTAGCGGGCGCCGACGCGAACAATAGAACCAGTTAGCCCGGTACAGTCAGGAGAATAAGTTAATGGTTTTGATATTTTTATTTTTATTTTTTATTGTTTTTAATTTTACGATTAGTATAAGTTGTAAATATTGTTTGTACATATTATTTAGGCTAATTAAATTATTTTAGTGTAGGTTTTGTTAGGTAAATATTTATTTTGCATAAAGTAACGTGTATTTACGTTACATTACCCCCTCTGGCACGGAAAGGATTTTATCCTAAAATAAAATCCGCGACAAATGCGCTTACGTATTTGTTTACTCATTCATACTTCATCTATCATATAGAATATTCATACGTCACGCAATTAAACAACAGCTGTATATATTTATATTCATACAGCCGTCACCTAGTACATTATAAGCAAGGGTATTGTTTCAACGAACGAATAACCTAACAAATACAGTAATGATAGAATATTGATAGGGTAAGTAACTAAAAGTTCGCGAAGTAGTGGGCAAAATATTTTTTTTTTGTTTTTTTTTTTTTAAGTTGTCCTAAGTGCCTGTTTTAATTATTGTATAATTTTAAATCTTTAATAAGCCAGGTTCCGATATTCTTCCCTTGCATATTTTCCAAGACATAGACAAGAGGTGACTTTTTACTTATAATTTTACATTTTATATATTTTGGAGCCAATTTTTTACTAAAATATTTATCCTTATCGCTAATGACATAAGTGCGCTTCATTACAAAATCTCCCACCTGAAATTCCGCCGATTTACGACGCAAATTATATTGTGAGGTATTTTTGACATGGGCGTGCCATAGTTGTTTTTGAACTTCGTCAAAGATACTTGATAGGCATCCTAAGTTTTCGGCATAAATATCCCTGGGCAGAAAGAATATCTCAGGTCCTAGGTCATTATCAACGTAATGAGTGCCGCATGGGACAAGTTCACGACCATATACTAGGAAAGCAGGAGTGTAACCAGTAGCTTCATTAACGGAACTATTTATCGCGAATTGAACTTTGGGAATAAAGGTGTCCCATGTTCTATGATCATTTTCCACGAAAGTTGAAATGCAGGTCATTATTGTCCTATTGTACCTCTCCACGGTATTGATCTGTGGCGTATACTTTGGCGTGTAAAAAACATTCGGTACGTTGTATTTTTTAAAGAAATTTTCCGTCGTACCGCTAATAAACTGAGTGCCATTGTCCATTAACACGGTTTGTGGCACACCGTGAACTAAAAACACCTGATTTTCCAATAATTTTACGACAGCATCCGCTGTAGGCCTTCTAATAGGGAATATAAGGCAAAATTTAGAAAAACAGCAGGTGATTACTAATATGTAACTATTTTGTGCACGGCTAACTGGAAGAGGACCTACGAGATCGACCGACATCATTTGGAATGGACGAGAGCATTGCTTGGGACGACCCATTTCTCCTAAGGTTTTATGATTTTGCTGCTTGTATTCGAGACATTTAATACAAGAACCTACATATTTGACTACGTCATTATGCATTCCTGGCCAAAAATAACGGAGAGCCAAACGGCGGTAAGTCTTATAGATGCCTAAGTGACCAGCCGTAGGCTCACTATGGTTCTCGGCAATAACTTGATCGCGAAGTTCCATAGGCACAACTTCCTTCCATGAGAACTCCGAAGTTAGCTCATGCTTATTCTTTGTCAGACGGTACAATGAGTTATTTTTGATATGAAAATTAGGGTAATTTTTGGCTGAATTCAATATGCCGTTAAAAACATCTTTATACCACGTGTCAGCAGTATTCTTATAAGAGTTGGCCGTGTAAATAGCGCAGATAGGAACGGCTCTTGAAAGAGCATCAGGGATAACGTTATCTACGCCGCGACGGTGTTTAATGTCGAAATCGAAAGCGGACAAACGAACGCCCCATCGTGCTAATCTACCGGTGGGGTTATTTATGGAAAGGAACCACTTTAAGGCACTGTGATCGGTATAGACAGTGAAACGTCTCCCGTTCTCCAAATAACACCTCCAGTGCTCGATAGCGGTGATGACAGCCAATGTTTCGCGTTCTGTGATGCTATAGTTCTTCTCGGCAGCAGACAAGGACTTGCTCATGTAAGCGATAGGATGCTCCTTGCCATTAACTGTCTGTGTCAACATGCCACCAACACCATAGTTTGAGGCATCTGTATGTACCTCAAAAGGCATGTTATAATTTGGACATGAGAGAACAGGTGCGGAAATTAAGGCCTCTTTAAGATTCTGAAAGGCAGAATCGGCTTCTGGCGTCCATTTAAAGGGTGGAGCACCTTTCTTATTAGAAGTCAACTTATTTAGAGGACCAGCTACGGTACTAAAGTTGGGGACAAAGCGACGATACCAGGTTGCAGTACCAAGGAAGCGTTTGAGGTCCTTTCGACAAGAAGGTGTCGGATAATTGAGGATCGCCTCGACTTTTTCTGGATCGGTACGTAGTCCATTGCTATCCACAACGTAGCCGAGATATTTAAGTTGGTTTCTAAAAAATTTACATTTCTCAAGATTAACAGTCAAGTTTGCGTGTTTAAGTTTATCTAATACACGTAACAAGAGAGAAACATGACTATTAAAGTCTTGGGAAACGACGATGACGTCATCCAAATAACAGAACACCTGCAGGTCAAAATCTCTAAATAAAAGATCAACGAGTCTTTGTTGTGTTGCTGGTGCGTTAGTGAGACCAAAGGCGGTTCTTTTGAAACGCAGAGTGCCTCTGCCAGGGACGTAAAAAGCGGTTTTATCCCTGTCCTTATCTATAATGGGAATCTGCCAGAAAGCTTTTGACAAATCGATACTGGTCAGATAGCGAGCATCGCGAAGATTGTCAAGGATTTCTGAGACATATGGCAAGCTATAGGCGTCACGCTTAGTGATGGAATTTAATTTGCGGCTATCAAGACAAAAACGCGGCTGTCCATTCTTCTTTGTAACGAGGAGAACTGGGGAAGACCAAGCACTTTCACAGGGCTCGATGACGTCCAAAGACAACATTTCGTCAACCTGTTCAACCAGAATCCGTTGTTTTTCCGGCGACATGCGGTAATAACGTTGACGAATAGGTTGTGCGTCGCCAGTGTCGATGCTGTGCGTTATAAGGCTGGTTTCTCCCAATCCCTTTCGCTCATACGAAATATCTTTGAACTGCTCGATGACATTATCTGTTAACCGACGTTCTACCTCATTTAAATTGTCATACCCATTTAAGTGCCTACCTGACTCTTCGTTAATTAATGTTTTTGGGGCATCTGTAATTTCAATACTATTCAAATATTTAGGACAAATGCCAAAGTCACGCCAGAAATCAACACCTAGAATGAGATTGGAAGTAACAGATGGGATAACGAAACCTTTTATTACGTGGAATCGGTTATCAAACTTGATAGGCAAGAGGATAAAACCGATGCTTTGCAAAAATTGACCACCTGCGGCTTGGGCCGTCATGCTGTTGTCAGAGTGCATCAGATGACCATGTTCTATTAAAAATGAATGAGCATTATTACCAATGATTGTTATTGCAGATCCTGAGTCCAAAAGGCCAGCGATTTGAAAGCCATTTACATCCACAGAAACATAAGGCCTAGTGTCATTTTCTGGTATTTTATGCAGAATTGTGTCAATCCTAAACGTTCTAAAGAAATTGCTAACAGTTTTAAGCCAAGAATTCCAATCCTCCTTATCAAATTTACTGCTGCTTGTATTGACATAATTCTTATCAATTAGTTTTTTGAATTAGAAGACCTATTTTTGGAACAATCAGGGCACTGAGGTGTTTTAACGTCTTTACGACCACACACAAAACAGAATATTGCGTCTTTGTTTGCTGTACACTGACGTAAATTGTGACTATCTACACGGCAACGAGGACAAAAACGTTTCCTCTCAACCCTAGTGTTAGTATTGATAGCATCTAAATTTTCATTACCTTCACTTTTATTATTATTGCTGTTGTTATTCTTGTAATATGTATTATTTGGTTTGTTTCTATTCTGATTATTATAATTTTGTTTTTGGAAAAATTTGTTTTGTGCTTTGAAGGTTGTATTGCCGGTGTATGCAAATTCAGGAGCTAAGGTGTCAGCAGTGGGCTTAGCTGGCTCATGAAAGTGAGCGAGGCGAGCTTGGAAATTCTCATAATTACGGCAAATAGACTTTAAGGTTTCTAAGTCTTTAACCTCAGAAACGGCAGCTAAAGTGCTAGTGTAAACAGGCCTGATGTTATGTAGAATTATTTCCAATCTCTCCTCCTCAGTCAATGGTTTTGAGAGACGAGAGAACATGCCCGTCATTATAGAAAGATAAATGGTAATGTTCTCAGATTCGCCTTGCGTACGTGACCGAATTTCAGAAATAAGTCTGTAGTCATAATCCGCCTGATCAAAATCCTTTCTCAACAAAACAACTAAATCATTCCACGTTTTAATGTCATCTTTGATACTTCTGTACCAATGAAGTGCACCTCCGGTAAAAATGTCGGTACAATAAGCTAAAAGTTTCGAGTCCTCAATACTCCTCGCTTGACAAAATTCAGAAACACGTTGAATGAATGTGCGCACGCAAGATTTGCCATCAAATTTTATTTTCGTGATTTCATTTGAAATTCCGCGCTCACAAGTCACTTTAATATTTAAAGGACTAGGTGTTTCTGGTTCGGGAGTTTGTAAATCAAGAAAATCCACGACATTATCTTTAATAGCGTTATATTTAAGATAATACTCTTTAAATTTTGCGGTAAATGAATTACGGATTTTTATATTTTTATCATCGTCAGTTTGTATACGCTTAAGACGATGATAGAGGTGATGTAATAAGTTTTGAGTGCGCAGCAATGTGTTTTTATCTGGCAAGTCTTCACAATCTAGGACCGAGGAAATTTTAGTTATAACCGTATTGATGCCTATTAGATCATTTTCGGCAGTAAAACTACTGGTCAGAATATCGTCCGAAGGGAAAAGTACGGCTAATTTCGATATTTGCCTACGTAATTCCTGGACTGTACCAGCCGGAGTTTCGCCTCTAATGCCTACTTCATACTCTAGCTCTGCCTTGTTCAGTGATAAAAATTTGATACTATACGCCATTATAAAGAGTGTTGTAAAATGAACGGCTTGGGTAAATGTAGAATCAAGCTATTAAGTTCTAACTAAAATTAATCTACTGATGGACTAAGAACCCAGCTCTGTTACAATGAGCGTTACAAGTTACTACGTCCAAGTTGTATACTAACAAAATACAGGACCAAGCAGAAGGAGAAGCAAGGAAAAGAAATCTAAATAGAAAAGAAATAAATTGTGGCTAATTTGCACATATTACAATTTATAATTAATTTGTTGCTGACTGTACGTCGTAAAAAGTTGTATGAATTTAGAATGTTACAATTTTTCTTTTACTTTAATTTATGTTGACGACTGTACTTCACGTAGCAGGTAGGGTATAACAAAATACTATTTATGTTTTGAATGCAGAAAAAGTACGTGCAAATTTGCCACCAATTCAACAAAAAGAAAACAAGGAACGTATCACAAAAATAAAAAAAACACAAACACATACACACTAACTACTTACTACCAAAGCAAAAATGACCTTGTTTAAACCACGTTGGCGCCACTGTAGCGTAGCCGGGTTTTAAATGAGAACCAGGGGTAGCTAAAAGAATTTATTTATTTTAACACAAGGTCGAACGAAGGTCGTGGGTGGTAAGGGCCCGTCAATTTTTGCTTTGGCAGCGGTACTTCCCGGGCGCGACACGACGACAGCAGCTCCGCTGGTCGGCTGCGTGGAAGGTCGTCGCTGGAGCGGGTGGTGTGGAGCCGGGGCCGGACCGCGTCAAGGTACAGTGCAGGCAGTGCCGGTTCTTAACCCAAATCTTGGACCCTAGAATAATGGTACCGGTCAGCGATGTCCTAAACATAGCCCCGACAAGCGACACCGATGATGCCAGGAGTGATGGTGATAATGTCCTGCGTTAAGCGCTTGGGAAGCCTCACATGTAGAAGGTGCAGTGCAGTGTGGCAATCAGAGCGGGTTATGGATAGCGGTGTTCCACGGTATCAAAATATGTTCAACACTTACCCAATCCGGGGCTAAAATTCCAATTTGGATGATGAATTATTGTTATTTTCACTGACTAGGCAGGCAGATAACTTTGATTCTTGGTTTTACACCTAGTGAGATGAGACAAACTAAAGCACTAGATAGAATCCACAATGATGTGCGGATGTGGTTAGCGCGCGGAGCAGTACGTGCAGCCGCTAAGTAAGTTTCGAGCAGAATGTTCTGGCCGCACCGGCCTGCGGTCATTCCAATGTCGCCTGCGCCCGACCGTCAAGTCGTGACGTAAAATCATACGATCTAGCGGGCGCCGACGCGAACAATAGAACCAGTTAGCCCGGTACAGTCAGGAGAATAAGTTAATGGTTTTGATATTTTTATTTTAATTTTTTATTGTTTTTAATTTTACGATTAGTATAAGTTGTAAATATTGTTTGTACATATTATTTAGGCTAATTAAATTATTTTAGTGTAGGTTTTGTTAGGTAAATATTTATTTTGCATAAAGTAACGTGTATTTACGTTACACTGTGTAGAGCCTATTCTAAATTTAAGTTAAATTTAAGTTAGTCAAATAACACAATCAGAAAAATATAAATTACATATTCATACATACATAAAATCACGCCTGTTTTCCATAGGGGTAGGCAGAGATCACGGATCTCCATTTGCTACGATCCTGACTACTATCTCTATACTACTCTTGCTTCATTCTCATTACATTCTTCATGCATGCTCGTCGGTTTAAGGTACTCCTAAATTCATTATTAAATGTAGTTTTTATAATTATTAACTTTTCATAATCATCAAAAACAGTAGTAGGGGCAAATGTAAACCTGCGAAAACTAAACATTCGATACATATTATTAAGATTCACTGATTGGATCGGCTCGGTGCTCCCCTACAGAAATTCGCCCTCTCACAGTCTCTTTACATAAAATTTGCATTATCGATTCACTGTATACATTCTGTAGGTAACTCTGCCAGAGATTATATGGGCCTACTTAGTATACTAGCTCAATAAATTTGACCTCGTCATTGGAATATTTTCGTTAGAAAGTGTTTGGGACTTTATGGCTCTCGATTTTCGTTGTAATTTCTTTTTCGTGTTCTTAAGATTGAAAGTTATTATTCCTTTAAGGGATGGCAAGAACGTGAAAAATGAGATTAAATTTGCTTGAAATAAAAGTTTTTCAATATAATTTTTGAACTTTAAAATTTTTGATGAACTGAAGGAATTTAGTTGCCATATAAAAATTGATTATCTGGTTACAAAAAGTTAGCAATAAGTAAAAAATCCCATGATGATTATTGTAAAAAGAAACCATAATTAATTAAAAACTAATGTTATGACATGATTATTCATCAAAATTGGATTAGGTTCGGTATAAATGACTCTTAATTTTTTGGTTGAACCACTACCATTCATTATATTAAGAGACATGGATCAAGGCACAACGGTTATTATTTTTTTAAGGTAGTACCAACTTAGTAGTCACATATACGCCAACTTTAGCAAATGCTTTCATAGCATACTTCAGAAATCAGCCGTAATGTCTCAGACTACTATTTATATTAGTTTCACAACACGCAGTAAGCTTTTTTATAGCCTCACCTAATACTTCATCTTCCATATCAATATATATTTTATGGTTGACGATCGTAGCTCAGTGTAATCCGTTGCTAAAGGTTGCTAAGCTCGTGAACAAAGTAAGCTTGAGGTATAATAAATTTAGCACTAATCCCGCACTCTGGCGTTTAGGTCATAAAGATTACGGTCAGCGACATGATGTATAGTTGCTTTATTTTTATAATGTTGGCAGAATGTAGTTTGCAGTTCTCCAGTTTACTGTGCAGTAAGATGTAATGTTCTTGTTATTAATAAGTGGAGTAAATTTGTTTTACTAGCTATTTAGGAAACTATTTCTGAGTTAAAAAGTTATTCCAGACTCCGGTTATACTCTATCTCTGGGACAAATTTCATCCAGGTATATTCAGTCATTAAGCAATAAATATTCAGTAAGTTCTGGCATTTGAAATAGTGGAAAGATCTATTAAAAATATACAATACACAAAATATCAATAAAGACACATACAAAATGGATTATCCTCGTTAGGGTCATGAAATAAAACCACCCAAGGAAATAAAAAAAAAATATTGAAAAAATATTCTATAAAGAGGAAGTTAGGATAGAATCCAGTAATGAATTTACACTCATTAACTTTGAGCTTACTCTGCGTAATTAGTAGCTCGAACAATTAACCTAAGCAGGTATCTTTGAGATAACTGTGCACTTCAAGAGATAAGATAGTGACAGGCTAATCTACCTGGTCACTACTGGAAAGCAACCCAACTATCATGAAATCAGTAATACTATTTGATCTAAGTCACGATAATGTTCAACTCATTGCAATTTAAACATGTATAACGAAGGGAAATTATACTGTATTTTTATATGTATTTCGAGATGTATACCGAAGTATAACACCTCAAAATGGCCACAGTGATGATTGTAAAACTAAATAAATAAGAAAAACAAGTCCAAACATACTCCATTACATTAATCCTGCCAAACAGCAATCCATTAATCCTATAAAAAGCTAAAAACGATTGCGTTCATTTGAGTTGCCTATGAAATTCAACATAATTTCACTAACGTGCTTAAAACCATTGTAATTGCTCTTATCCGGAAACGATATTACTCTTGTTTTATCAATTTTGAACTCTATTCTGTGAGCCTCTAAGTTTATTATTGATTGTTCTGATAATGAAATTCGAGGGAACAGTTGGTAAATTAACAGGCTGTGACAGGCTGTACACGGTTGCAAATATCCTAAGCTTTATTTGTTGATTGATGCAGGCCCTTCCTATTTGAATAGATTCCCTCTAATGTGCTAAGTAGATTGTATCTAATAGGCAAATGTTGTGTGAACTTTGTTAGTACCCTACGCTGCTCATGAGCGTTATTCTGACTGTCATAGAGTTTCTAAAGCAGTCGTAATTTGAGAAATTGGATTACAATTTGTTAGTTAATTAGAAGAAAGAAAGCGTAAAACTGGACCAACATAAATGCGTTGGCTTTTACGAACGCGCGTAGTAACGATACGGTTTGTCAATCAGAAGGGGCTTGAATCGATTCAAACACATGCAAATAATGACGGTAGTAGATATAACTTGACATGAGATTTAATCCAAGCGTGGGATATTTACCTTTGATTGCTTGAGTTTCACTAAGCTCGACGCGATTGGTTCAATCGGTTTGAAAGAGATCAAGAGAGTTATTGAATTTCGTGTAATATTAAATTCAGATATTTATAATGATGTAACGTTTACATTTAAAATCAAAGTAATCATTTAACCGTACGGTTGTTATGGAAATTATCAAGTGCCTAATCACAGAATTTTTAGGCCTGCAATTTGTTTTTACTTGATGAAACCAGCCCCCCTAGAGAACAGACATAATTATTAATAATCGTATAATGTAAAAGAATAGATAAATATATGGGGATAACGCGTATTTTTAAGATTTATAACAGTCACACATACATTGACTAGTCCATGAGAGATTTTTACCACTTATCTAAGGGGGTTGACTATGGTACGGTATGGTATCACGGGCTGTTGTCCGCAACTCCACGAAAAGGCGCGGTTTTTCCGTGAGGGTGGGATTTTATTCGATCCAACCCAGGGGGTTGACTACAGTACCTTTAGAATGACAAAATTTGTAGAACATTTCTACCACCATTATTTGTTAAAAAAAATCCTTGCCAATGAACTGGTACCATACAATCTATTGGTCTCGCTACCCCTTCAGATAAATACAGGCTAAAGAGTGTCTGTATTTTGAAAAAAAAATCCTGAAATTTATGAATTATTTACCTAATAAAAAATGACTTTAGTACTTGTTTAGTATCGTTATTCTTTATTGAAAACGATTATACTCTCTTTAAAAGATTATTAAACATAGATAAAACCTAAAAACGTACAAAACAAATGAGAATCTAATCTCTTTCAGAAGACCCACAAGAACATTACGAACAAACATAAAAATACTGTTACCGTTAACGTTCAAGCTATCGATTTCGCGCTCAGTAACAAGTAGTTTAATATCGAAACAAGTAAAAGTCTCACAGCTCGAGACACAAATAACTTCTGAAAGAATAACACGTGAGCGCAACTAAATTCTCAACATCTGCTGACCTCTGGCTTAGGACCTTAGAAACTTGTTTACTGGAAGAGATATCGAATAAGAAATCTACTTGAAATTGCGAACTATCTTGAGGATTCTTAATGGCCATAAGCGACAATAACAGGTTCTTTATACTACTTGAAATAATTTTGTGGACCTGAAGGCAAGTGAATATGAATGCTTGCAGCACCAGAAATGATATTAACGCGAAAATACAATAGGAAAAAGAGGATAAGATAAATAGAGAAAGGAAGGAAAGTAGAACAACTGAAGTTAGGTACTACTGAGGTATACTAACTATAACGTAATCAATATTGAAAGAATATATTCGATTATGCTCGCAAAATCATCTACCAAATTTTCACAGGCTATCAAATCCAAGCCAGTCTCAGCTGCACGTCGTTTTTTCACAGGTTTTGGGTAGTCAAAGCACACGGCCAACTTGATAGAAAGGCTTATTCAACCAGTGGTGGCCGTTGGGAATAAATTCATATACTGGTCCCCGTTTTAGCAGTGCCCGTTGGGAATAAGCCGATGGAAAGCGTTAAAGCGTTCATTTGTGCTGCTGACCCTGTAAAAACTTTAATTTGAATTATCTTGGATTTTTCGGACGAGATTGAAAAGGAAGCATGTGCCAAAGTCCCATGGACTCATAACGGACATAATCTATTAGGTATTTCAACCCATGGACGAAGTTTGCTTGCACCACAAAATCTTGATGATACCTTATTTTTCAAAGATAAACCAACTTAAATAAAAAGAAACCAAAAATACCACATCCAGTAACCAAAAGCTTTGTGGCCAGAAGGTATTGAAACGCTATAAATTAGCCGCCTTATCTCGCTGACCATTCGCGGCACATGCTCTAGGATTACTCTTGTAAGGGGAATCTTTTATTTCCTTACTCTCAAACTAGAAATAAGGTTAGTGATGCCAATGGAATTTGCGAACTGTAATTGTGTTACGTGATAACGTGGAAACTATGAGTGGTGAGTTAAGATGGTGTTGTTATCTTGTTGAGAACAATAAAATGTATTTCTGATACTTAATTTAAGTGTAATAGTACTAGATCCCAATGAATTATTTTACTGGAGTCGAAATCCGACCGTACTTTATTGAATTTTTGAACTTGAACTGCATTGACATTCTTTGACCTAGAGTGTCATTGAAGCGTGTCGAATATGTGCCACTTGCCTAAAGGGTCAGCCAGCAAGTGGCAAAACGTTTGCATAAAATAGATTGATCAATGTATGTCATTGACATACGTTGACTACTGTTGTTAACGTCAACGTCAGAATACGTGTCAATCCAATACATGCCACTTGCCTAAGAGGGCAGATATTATTTATTTAGCACATTTTTTCAGATGAGGTTGCCAAGATAATATTTTAACACGTCATTATTATTGAGTACTACCTTTTGCCCGCGGCTCCACCCGCGTGGATGTCGGTTATCGCGGCAAAACATAGCCTATGTCCTTTCTCAAGGTCTAATCTACCTGGTTTAGGCGTGAAAGCGTAACATACAGCGAGACAGACAGAGTTACTTTCGCATTTATAATTTTAGTATGGAGGATTTATAAATGATAGGTTTCTTCACTTGTTCTCCATAAAATATTAAATCTCTCGTTTTTAAGTTCAAAATTTTCATTTAGGTAACATAAAAGATTTTTAATAGTTCATTGTCCCTGAAACTATAGTGATCTTTTAAATAATTCATAGTCTGGCAATTTAATCTGGAGATCGTAATTCAATTCATTTTTAATTAGATTATACCATTTATACATTATTTATTTCACAGTTTTGTATTTCACTCTCATTCTTACATTTATTCTCCAATTATTGGGGATCGTGACCTTTTTATTTGTGGTACAGTCAGTGTCATAAATATCTTGACGATGAATTTGCTCTTAATACGAGAGTTTTAACATCATAAACTCTCGTATTAAGCGCAAATTAAACTGTTTTATTGATTCAAATGGTATTATTGTCCGAACTAAAGGTATGTAACAAATATCAGAACAATCGTTCAACTGGAAGGGGGTAAATAAACGAAATTAAGATCTTTTTGAGTACGTCAGAAAGATGTTGAGTACTTATTACGTCAACATCTTTCCGATGTTGACTGTACCTTCTGTTTGATGAACTTAATTATTGATGCCATTCGTATTGACAGATTGAAAATTGTATTGTCTCTGCCTTTTGTTTTGATAAAAAGTAACGCTTCACTCACGCCTGTGGGCAAAGTGTAGGCAGAAGTATATATTGCTGTAGACAAACAATCATATTTTTAGATCCAACCACATGAATGTCGAGTTTATTGCTGCCTACACGAGTCTAGATTCAATAAAGCTATTGAGCAGTTTCCAGAATAAACAAAACTTGTCTAATCTTTGATTTTTTTTTGATATGAAATTGTTATACACATGTTCCAAAAATTCTGGATTTCACTCTTAGGTGAGATAAAGACAGGTGGCGGAATTTCTGTCAATAAATTCTGTAAAACATTACCAATTACAAAAGTATCTGATGGACGGCAATAAGCACGCCCCCTATTAAGTGTTCTATTACATCCAGCTCAGCAAAAACATCGTTCATTAAAACGACAAGGCATCAGCTTAGAACACAAATTTGTTTTCTTCACTTCCTGTTTTTGCTTCGAAACTTTCCGTCTTATCTCTAAGTTTTGCTTAATTAGTTTATTTATAGATTGTGATATCTTGTGAACCAAAGATTTGGGTCACGGAGAGTTTGAGAATTGATCAGTAATGTTTTTGTTGGCTTGATAACAAAATCAAAATTATTATAAAACCGATGTAAAAATTTAAAATAAAGTAAAGCTAACGAGACGAGAGAAAAAAGGTAAACAAAGCGACCATTAAGAGTCCGTACCACTCCAGCTCGAATTCAAATTTTACCCCCGCGCGCTTCATCAACGCACACGCGCCGGCACTGCTCGCGCGCAGATGCAGCTATCTCACTCCCGCGATGACCCCGTGTTCACGTTGAGAGTTCACGCGTGTATCAATCGATAGGGTAAAGTAGCTAGTAATTAGACATCAAGAAAGTTATGGCAATAAACAAACTTTTGAGAAAAGTGTGCATATTGTAATGATAATTTACATAAAACTTATAATATATTTATACTTATCCTATTAATATTTATAAATGCGAAAGTTTGTGAGTATGTATCGCTGTATGTATGGATGTTTGTTACTCTTTCACGCAAAAACTACTAAATGGATCTGGCTGAAATTTGATACAGGGGTAGATTAGAACCTGGAATAACACATAGGTTGCTTTTTATTCCGGGTTAAGGTTTCCATGGGTTGCGGGAACGGGAACAAAACTCCACGCGGACGAAGCTACGGGCAGCAGCTAGTATAATATAATAATAGCAGTCCTTTCAATGTCTCACTGCTGGGCACTGCTCTCTCACCTGAAGGTACAATAAAATACTCCACCACGCGAACCCAATGCATATTGGTAGAGGTGCTGGGTAGGAAAACCTCCGCGTGGTGCACCCTGGTAACGTGGGCGACGGCGTGGGCTTCACGCGAGGTGCACGTCGTCGCCCATGGCCAATAGTCCACCAAGGAGGGTCCGCCTTTATGGTCGGTTTCGAGTTCTCCGCACGCGCTCTGCTAAGCCTAGCGGAGAACTCTAAGGGCGACGAGTAATTTGCCACTGAACGATCAGTGTTGAAATACAAGGTCACATGGGGACCAATTCCGGACCATCGATCGGCCGAGCCGTACCGCCGTCTGGCAACAGAAGGGCATGGTAGCTCTTAGGAGTTGCGAGGACGAAAACCTCTATAAAAAATCACCCCGAACCCCACGCCTGGCAATGGGATGCATCACTGGGGGGAACTCAGTGCCTAGGGCGTCACTCACTCACTCCCACCTTTCCCATCCTCACATACACTCCCAACCTCTCTATTTCCACCTCAATGTCGGTGGACATTAACCGTAAAACAAAATATGGTTTTTTTTTATCGTGCGATAAATCTCCACGGATACCACCCCCACAGAGCCGGTGGAGGTGGTTATGTCGGACTCGAACCGACTAAAACGCACGCCATCTTGGGTCCTTGGTTGCCGGAGGTGAGATTGCCAAAAGCATATCTCATGCACCCCGACAGACCCAGGACCATCTCTTTCGAGATGGCCCCCTTCGGGTTGTGGGGACCAAAATGTCCCCATCTAGCCCCGGTTACGGGGAGGCGCACTTTGCGCCGCCGCCGCGGCCTGCTTTTGCTATGGTGACAGGCGGCTCCACCGGTCACCCCCAGGCCAGCGCTCATGAAGGACGGAGGTCGTTCTGCGACCTCCGACGTCCGGTTCGCCTTCACTCTGCACGGGATTCCCGGGCCCGGAGTCTGGTCCGGACCCGACCGGCCGCCTCCTTCTCGAGCATTACTTGCTCGCAGAAGGAGGCGGCCGCACCCCAAGCGTTTGCGCATCGTACCATCGCTGTGAGCAATGTGACGAGTGTGAGGACTCCCACCCCTAGAGCCGCCACTAGGAGCCACCTCGGCATGTCCCACGCCGGGCACCCGGTCAGCGTATGCAGCTCTGTGTCCTCGCTCGCATCACAGTGATGGCACTCGGACGTTGGCTCCTTCCGGATCCGACACAGGTAACTCCCGAAACACCCGTGTCCGGTAATCACCTGCGTCAGCCGGTACGAGAGGCTGCCGTGTGGCCTCTCTAGCCATTCCTCCATGATGGGTCTTACCGCCGCTATTACGGCGTGCCCTGCACTTGGTCGCCCAAGTCGTAGCTCCCATTCCGCTACCATGTCCCTGTGGAGCTGAGACCTCACGGCCCGAATTTCTTCGGGCTCGGGTTCCCGTCCCTGCTCCCGCGCCTCCTTACGATACCGATATAGCATCGAAAGGGTTCTCGCATCCAGGTTCCACGGTAGGGATCCGGCAAGGAGACTCGCCGCCTCGAAGGATATCGTGCGGTACCCCCTAATGTCCCTGCTGGCCATTGCATGCTGCGGTCCACGCAGCAGACGCGCATTGTGGACCGTCAGGGTGTCCGCCCATATTGGACACCCATATAGGGCCATGGACCGCACGACTCCCGCGTAGAGTCTCCTGCAGGAGTTATCCGGCCCCCTCATGTTGGGCAGCAGCCGCCCCAAAGCGGCAGCTGTGTCCTTCAATTTGGGGGCCAGTCTTCGGAGATGCTCCCCGAAGTTCCACCGGCTGTCGATCACGAGCCCCAGATATTTCATCTGGGCCTTGATGCCGATAGAAATGTCTCCCACTATGAGGCTGGAATCCTCCGGTGGCACGCGCCGAGGCCCATGAAAGAACATGGCCTCGGTTTTATGCAGAGCCACCTCGAGACCCAGCCGCCGAATCCGCTCCACGACTTGGGCAACCGCGGTCGTGGCCTTCAGGGTCGCTTCGCGGTATGTAGCCCCGCACGCCGTCACCAGCGTGTCGTCCGCATAACACGTGACGGCGGCACCGTCCGCGAGCTCACCGCGAAGCTGCACCCAGTCGTAACCGATGTTCCACAGTAGCGGTCCCAGGACCGATCCCTGCGGAACACCGCACGACATCTCTCGCCGACCGAGCCCGGTCGCACTTGGGTAGACGACTGAACAAAATATGGCTATGGAAACGATAACGGATAAATCTACCCATGAGGGTACCCGGACTCCGTCTGGGGAATCCCTAGCTGTGACTGGTGATTGAATGGACACCCATTCGGTGACTAGCCATGGCAAACCCCCGCCCAGGTTCATCGTGGGTCTGAATCATCGAACAGCGAGGAGGACCTTCCTAGTAAGGCTACGCTAGACGGCTAGGCGCGAGTAGAGGTCGAAAGCCGACCTCTACACAGCGAAAGAGAGAGTAGCAGAGCCGCCAGCGATTGTGTCCCCGCTACCAAAGGAGGACACGGAGGTGCCGGCGGTGCAGAACATCCTGGCGCTTTCCCGCTTTTCTGGCGCCGTAAAAGGCCAGAAAATTACGGGAAAGAAGAGGGTCGTGGCGAACGCGACAAAAGGTGCCACCAAAGCGCTGGGGGAGCTCCTGGAAAGGAGGGTCTCCAGCGAGGAGGCGAAACTCCGGGCTCGGGTTGCGAGCCTGGAGACGGAGATTGCTGACTCCCACAAGCAGCAACGGCTGATGCGGGAGGAGATCGGTCAGCTGACGCAGCTGGTCCAGGGGGCCGGGGAGGCTCGGGGTGTGAACACCCCCGCTCCCCGTGCTCCATCTAAGCTGCTGGAGGTCATCGAGCTACGCCTCGGCGTCCTCGAGGACTTGGCATACCGCCCACCGCTGGCGGCACCCGTCGTCGCCTCACGAGCGACGACGGCTGCACCCAGTGGTGCTCCTGGTCCCAAGCCAAGGCCTTTGCCCCTAAGAAGACGGCACCTAGGGGAGGTGGTGGAGAACGACGTGCCCGTAGTTACGGAGGGTGAGGAACATCGGCTACGATTGGGTGCTGCGTGGTCCGTTGCTCAGAGGGGTCAGCGTAACGTGTTCCGCCGATGACACCCTCGTTTTTTATTATCGTGCGATAAATCCCCATGGAGCCGGTGGAGGTGGTTATGTCGAACTCGAACCGACTAAAACGCACGCCGTCCCAAGTCCTTGGTTGCCGGAGGTGAGATTGCCAAAAGCATATCTCTCGCACCCCGGCAGACCCAGAACCATCCCTTTCGAGATGGCCCCCTTTGGGTTGGGGGGACCACAGTGTCCCCGTCTAGCCCGGTTACGGGGAGGCGCACCTTGCGCCGCCGCCGCGGCCTGCTTCTGCTAGGGTGACGGGCTCCACCGGTCACCCTCAGGCCAGCGCTCATAGAGGACGGAGGTCGTTCTGCGACCTCCGACGTCCGGTTACACCATCATTACAGCGCGGGGAGCAGCGCACCGAGACGCAGCACTAAAGGCCACGGCAGGGGTTGCTCAAGTCGTGGGTCAGACACGGCGGCTGGGTCTCGAGGTCGCCCTTCACAAGTCCGAGGCTCTATGCTTCCACGGACCTCGGATGGAGCCACCTGCGGGATCCAGCCTACAGGTAAGGGGCGTCAGCAGCGGCATCGAGCCCACGATGAAGTATCTGGGGCTCGATAGCCGGTGGAACTTCGGACATCACTTCCGAAGTTTGGTCCCAAAACTGAGTCCGGTCCCAAATCAGCCGCACTCGCGCGGGACCCAACGCTCCCTGCAGGAGACTGTATGTATGGACAGAAAATCTGACGGCCAGTAATGTGGCTAGATAGCTGAGCCCACAGAGGGCGATGACCCTACAATACAAACAGATGAATGGAAATTCATAATTACGTACTGTCTATAATAAATATAGGAATATGTATGGTAGTAGTATCTAACTACTGCTATATTTATATTATGATCATTCGGGTTGTACTCATGTATTTACAGAAATATTCCGTTTATTCCGAACCTGACCCGAAAACTAGACCCGAAGATTATTTTTGTCGATACACAGGCAAGTATGCCTATGTCAATCCAAAATTTTGAAATAGGTAGGTATTTTACTGACCTATTTATTACTTTCTACTAATATAGTACCTATTGCAAATTGTTATGTACAGTATAAGCTACTTAGGTAGGTAGATTAGATACTTACTATAATCCATACTAATATTATAAATGCGAAAGTAACTCTGTCTGTCTGTCTGTCTGTCTGTCTGTCTGTCTGTCTGTCTGTCTGTCTGTCTGTCTGTCTGTCTGTCTGTCTGTCTGTCTGTATGTTACGCTTTCACGCCTCAACCACTGAACCGATTTTGATGAAATTTGGTATAGGGGTAGATTAGACAATGAGAAAGGACATAGGCTATGTTTGGTCGCGATAACCGACATCCACGCGGGCGGAGCCGCGGGCAAAAGCTAGTAATAAATAAATAAATATTCCACAACATTCTACACAGCGCTATCTAGACCCATGGTAAGCTTAATTAGCTTGTGTTATGGAATCTAGAATGCGGATAAACATACGTATATACTTTTTTTTGTAAATATATACGTATTATACATAGAAACACCCAGATCAATGCAAATAGCCATATTCATGCATACAAATATTTGCACTGAGCGGGAATCGAACCCGCGCCTCTTACGTGGCAGTCGCGTGCACTACCACCACGCCACAGAGGCTGTCTACATAAGACATCATTCATATGTTTTAATGTTTTTTTACGCCAACATACAATTTTCCTCTTTCGGTTTACTTTATTAACCCATTTCGCCTGTCAAAAGGTAGGTACTTGAATACTTTCGTATCGTCTATCGTAATCGTCTGCGCAGAGCGCGTGCGACACAAGTTCCCCGTATGATAGCCGAAGCAACACTGAGGAGGAGGCCGGGCGGCAGGGCGGTTCTAAGTTTAATGGTATCGCTTGAGTAAAAATTTAGATATTTGCTAGTTACGCAGAAACCAATGTATATTTGTAAAATTTGAAACACAATGTATCTTAACCACTAAACTGCACTTATTGTGTAAGTTTAGTGATCCTATTTTGCGTAATTAATCCATAATATCGTTTTATTTGTACGGTTTAGAGGTTTTTTTTTTTTTTTTTTTTATATTTAGTCCGTCAATTGACTGCACCCGCTAGATGGCAACAAAGCTGAAGTGCCACACATAAACATTAGTATTTATCCTCAACTTTACCACACATGAATTAAAAAGTCCATGCTTTAGAACTTTTGATATTATACACGTTTATGCTATGTCATTCGAGGTAGTACGGACTCTTAATGAGTTACGTTGCGATAACTAGCGAATATTGTCTCTGTCCTTGTCGCACATATCACACGTACGCGACAATGGCTGGGCGATAGCTGTCGTTGCGTGTTTCGTAGTACAGGAAAGCTTTCAGCACAGCGGTTCTAAACTGTCAGATTCGCCATCTTATGAGCAATTTCATTCCTGTCTGGAGTGCGCTTGAAGTGATAAATGTTTGGAACCGCAGAAACTTTGTGTAACTTTTTTCTCTCGCTTCGTTGGCTTTAGTTTAGGTAGATACAATACGAACTAAAGATTATCTACAGTACAATCGACAGATCAAGTATCTAAGACAAATGTAATAGTTCAATCAGTTTTAGCTGACATTAAGGAAATTCACGCTCATACCTAAAAGTTGAACTACAGCGAGCAAATGAACCAATCCATTTAAACCACTATATTAAGTCTAAATATGTATGTAGAAAATCAGTGCCACCATTGATACTCGATGTTGTATACCTGATATTGATGATGTATCAGCTCACAAGATGGGAATTTAAGTCTCATAGTGACAGAGAATCATCCCGATATAAACAGCTGCCTAGCTTAGTGACATAAGTTTCTCAATCTCATGTATCACGTGAAGCGAGGAGTCAGATTGAACTGCTACATAGTTTGTTCTAATCACCACAGAAACACACAGCTCTGGCTACCTCGCTCGAACCAGTCAATTAAGGCAGATCAGGATGAAGAAATTTGTTGCGCTCTTGGGAGATAAAACTCGTTAGCCAATAAAAGCCAGTTGGCGAAAGAGGACTATAAACTCTCTGAGGAATTAGGATCAACGTGTCATCACGCACGCTAAGTAAAAACTATTCTGCAGATTGTATGCTTTTCATAAACATCATGCTATATTTTTGATTGTCATCAAAAGGTTAGCATCACTCTGATTAAATAAGTTCACCTCGGTTGATGATAACTTACCATTGATAAGTCTCAACAATGAAGTTCACCATTATTTATATTAACAATGGTGTTCAGCTTAACCACCTCAACCAGTAGTCATCGAAAATTGCATCATGTCCTAATATTAAGCTAAATTTTTTTAGTAAATCCACAAAATGTATTCTGCTTCAACGTTAATAGATAACGTTGCCTCAGAATCCATACTAATATTATAAATACGAAAGTAACTCTGTCTGTCTGTCTGTATGTTACGCTTTCATGCCTAAACCACTGGACCGATTTTGATGAAATTTGATATAGGGGTAGATTAGACCATGAGAAATGACATAGGCTATGTTTGGTCACGATAACCGACATCCACGCGGGCGGAGCCGCGGGCAAAAGCTAGTAAAAAATAATGATGAGATATACCAAATATCACTGTTAATTTTAAGTTAATTTCTTCATTGTTAAAAACATACCTAAATCATTATTCAATAACCTTATACCATTCTCTTCTATTTTTACTCCACGAAAAATCAACTACGCTTAAGGAATATAAAAAATACATTTCGTGACTGTCCAAACGTCGAAAATAATTTCGCCATCGCTTTGAATTTGTCGTAGAATGTTGACAGACTTGACAACATTCCCAGTGTAAATATAATTTGCATTGGCGACACCTTGCTGAGCCGAAAATTTCAATATTTAGCTTTTGAGCTTCCAAAAGTATCGATTTGATTGTCAACGTTTGATTGACTACGTGTTTGTAAAGACAGCAAAAAAATTTGAATATTAGTACTCGTAATTTTATTGCGTAGGGAGGGAATGATTGATTGATGAATAAATATATTTTCAAAATGGAGAACAACAAAATAGAGTTAAATTATGTAGCCTGATTTGTTCTAGTCTAAAATAGGCTCAAAAACTTCATGTTTACAACCAATGATTATACTAGACATCCACAATTTACTGTTTCTATCTTCATGTTGTAGTGTTTTGTTTTTTTTTTTTTTTTAACCGTGGGGGAAAATCCTTCATGGATGTTATGCCGGACTCCTACCGACTAAAAACCCCCACGGTAA
Source organism: Eilema sororculum (assembly GCA_914829495.1). NCBI lineage: Eukaryota > Metazoa > Arthropoda > Insecta > Lepidoptera > Erebidae > Eilema > Eilema sororculum. The sequence continues at coordinate 2,667,949 of OU618545.1, read as the reverse complement.
CGCCCAGAAGCCTATGGATGGGAGCCCCGGGTAAGCCCTCGGAAGGATGTCCCAGGACTCCCATCAGACCTACGGCTACAATTGCGGCCTCGTCTCGGGGGTGGTTCGGGTGCTATCCCGCGTCTATGGGGGGGTTATCGGGTGTTATCCCGCTTCTTAGGGGGGGGGGGGGGGGGGGCGTGCGTGAATCCCTCACGTCACGCTGCCGTCATGGGCCTGCTTCTGTAAAGACGGTGAGCAGCCAACTCACCGTCCTCAGGCCCCCGGTCATGGAGGCCGATGGTCTTCGGCGAAGACACGTCGGCGGTGCCCAAGCCGCCGACTGCGGAACTCGGGTGGGAGAGTTTTCTCCCGCTCTCGCCCCGCCGCCTCTTTCACGAGCATGACCTGCTCACAGAAAGAGGCGGCGCAGTCCCACTTACTCCCCCTGGAGACCATGGCTCGCACCATAGTCTCGAGCGAGAGGGTGCCCACGCCCAGACCCACCACGAGGACCTGGCGCTGTTGCGCCCACGCCGTGCACTCCACCAGCGTGTGGAGCGCTGTGTCATCGCTGCGGTCCTCGCAGTGCTGACACTCGGCCGTGGTTTCCCGGTGTCTTCGCCACAGATACCTACCGAAGCTACCATGCCCGGTAAGTATCTGTGACAACCGGTAGGAGAGAGCACCGTGTCTCCTCTCCAGCCACTCGTCCATGACCGGTCTGACGGCCGCAATTGTGGCGAATTTGGTTGCTCAAGTCGCATCTTCCATGTCTCCACGGTTTCCTGGTAGAGCTGGGACCGCTGGGCCTCGATTTCTCGAGACGCAGGCCATTGGCCCCGCTCCAGCGCCTCCTTGCGCCATATAAATAGAGACGCAAGGGCTCTCGCTTCCAGGTCCCATGGAGGGCTCCCGGCTAGGAGGCATGCCGCCTCACCAGAGATCGTGCGGTATCCCCTTATCACCCTGACGGCCATCGCCCTCTGTGGGCTCAGTAATCTAGCCACATTACTGGCCGTCAGGTTCTCCGCCCATACGGGGGCCCCGTATAGGGCCATACTTCGCACGATCCCCAGGTACAGTCTCCTGCAGGGGGCGTTGGGTCCCCTGATATTGGGCATCAGCCGCGCGAGTGCGGCTGACGCCCCCCTCAGTTTTGGGACCAAACTTCGGAAGTGATGTCCGAAGTTCCACCGGCCATCGAGCACGAGTCCCAGATACTTCATCGAGGGCTCGATGCCGATGCTGACGCCCCCTACCTGTAGGCTGGATCCCGCAGGTGGCCCCATCCGAGGTCCGTGGAAGCACAGAGCCTCAGACCTGTGAAGGGCGACCTCGAGACCCAGCCGCCGTATCCGACCCACGACTTGAGCAACCCCTGCCGTGGCCTTTAGTGCTGCATCTCGGTGCGTTGCTCCCCGCGCCGTAACGAGGGTGTCATCGGCGTAACACGTTACGGTGACCCCTCTGAGCAACGGACCACGCAGCACCCAATCGTAGCCAATGTTCCACAGAAGTGGCCCTAATACCGATCCCTGTGGAACACCGCACGACACATCCCGCCGACCCGGCCCTAGCCAACTCGGGTAAGTAATGGCCCTCTCAGAGAGATAGGCCCCGACAATTCGACGGAGGTAGGGAGGCACTCCATGGTAGATAAGCGCCTCCCTAATGCAACTCCAGGGCAGGGTGTTGAAGGCGTTGGCGATGTCAAGAGACACCGCCACCACCACCTCACCCTGTGAGACTGCTTCCTCCGTCAGGCCTCTAATGCGCATGATCGCGTCTACGGTGGAGCGCCCCTGACGGAAGCCAAACTGGCTATCCGACAGATCAGGCCCCACACGTATGAGATGCTTGACGAGGCGTTGTGCAATAATGCGCTCAAAGAGCTTGCACACCTCGTCGAGCAACACGATCGGCCGGTACCCTGATGGGGAATTTGCCGGCCGCCCCGCCTTTCGGATTAAGACCAGTTTCCCTGTCTTCCAGACCTTGGGGAACTGGCCTTTTTCTAGGCATGCGCTAAAGAGCCCTATAATTCGAGGCCCAAGTTCTTCGAGAGCCAGGACCCATGCTCGGCCCGGAATGCCGTCGGGTCCAGGGGCGGTGTTTCTGCGGGATTTAAGCCGCAGTAGAGCCGCCGCTAGCTCACCCTCTGTGACTACGGGCACGTCGTTCTCGCTGCCTTCCGCGTTGGGCGCCTGAGACGGAGCCATGCGCGGAGGAATGTGTTCCTCCGCTCTTGATGGGAACAAGGAGTCCAGGACCCCCTCTAGCCGCTCTGGGAGACTCTGGGTCAGTGGGGGCGCCTTGGGGCGTAATTTGCCCCTTACCATAAGGTACGGACGCCCCCACGGGTTCCGCTCCAAGGTCTCCATCAGCTCCTCGCGGCCCACCTTTTTGGACCGCTTGATGGCCGTCTGGAGGGCCCTCTTGGCACCCTTGTACCCATCATAGAGCTCCGTCTCACGGGCTGCCGCATCGTCTGGGCGGTGACGCCTCCGGCGGAATCTGGTGTACCGGCGGCGCGCGGCAACGCACTCCGCGCGCAACTGCGCGATTTCCGGCGTCCACCAGTACACCTGTCTTCTCGCCGGTCTGGGCCTAGCCCTGGGCATCGCCGCATCGCAGATATGCGACATGGCTCTCCCGAACCACTCCACCTCGGCATCAATATTGGCAGGTCTGTCCGCTATCGGGATCCAGGCCTGCACTATGGCCGCCTCCAGGAGAGCCTCCGGATCCAGGCGATTGAGTGCCCAACGCGGTCCCGGGGGATTCGCAATAGCTGGCGGCAGGTTTGGTGGAGGGGAGACGTCGAACCGAATATATCGGTGATCTGATGACGTCTCCTCCTCCTCCACCACACGCCATCCCTGGACACGGCGGGCGAGCTCAGGGGTCGCAAACGAAACGTCTATGACCGAGCTGAGCCCCCGCCGCGTCCAGGTTGCGACATTCACCCGGTTCAGGATGACTAGGCCACGTGTAGCGACCCAGTCCTGAAGTATCCTCCCCGTCTCTGGTTTCCCGGGAGCCCCAAGCCTGCGACCAGGCATTGAAATCTCCCAGGATCAGGACAGGGCGAGGCCGGCATGCAGCGAGAACGACGTCCAGCTCAGGGAGCCATAGCTCAAACTGATGCTGGTCGAGGTTTGGCGAGATGTAAACGGCCACGACAGCCACCCCCTCATATTCCGCCGCGACACAACCCGGGCCCCTAGCGATAAGCGCTAGGCGCGAGTCGTCCGCGGCGGTCCCCCCAAAGACAGTCGCCAGGCCGTGCAGATCCACTGGGCTTCCCGGGTGAACCCAGTACGGCTCGGCGACAACCACCACGTTAACGGACCACTGCCTGATGCTCTGGTACAGAAGGTCCTGAGCACCAGCGCAGTGGTTCAGGTTCAGCTGCAGGATGCGGACATGGGTGCCCATTAATGGACGTCCATTTCCGCACCCTGCCGCGAGAGTGCACCGTCACCTCCCCGTGTGGACGGACGGGGCTTTGGCCTTGAGGCAGTACAGGCCTTACTGCCCACCCAGTGGTCGGCCTCCTTGTCTTCCGTCACGCATTTAAAGCAGCGTGGCGGAGCGTCACAGGCAAGGGCCACGTGACCGGGCTGACTACAGCGGAAGCACCGGTCTCCCACGGTGACTTCCGCCGTACACTGCACTCCCACATGCCCCACGACCAGGCACCTAAAGCACCTGGCTTCGCGTGGCTGCAGGAGATGCGCCTGTGCCCTCAGGAAGCCCCCGATAAGGAGGCTTCGTCCGTCCGCCACTTTTTGGGCCGCCGCGACGGGGCAGCTCACGACTGCCGACCCGTGACCGTACAGGCCAAAGCGGATTTCGCTTGACCTCACCTGATCACGAGGGCAGCCGCTCGCCTCCACGACGGCGGAGATTATCTCCTCCGTCGTGGCCGCGTCATCCAGACCCGAAATGCGCAGACTCGCGCATTTGTTGGGTCTGGTGACGCGGACGTCACCCGTGTCCAGCGACTCCCTTAGCTTTGCCGCTAGGGCATCTGCTTTGGAGCCACTGGTGGCGCCAGAGATCTCAAGGAGGCGTGCTCCGGTCCGCGTCATCTTGGACCGGAGACCTTCCTCTATTTCGAGGGCTTTAAGGTCCACCGCGGCCCTCGCCTGTCTCAGGACCTCGGTATACCCCACGCCCCTCGCCCTGCCCTCTGTCGTCACCGTAATGACGACGGCAGAGGAACGGGGAACGCGAAGCCTCTTTGGCGCCTTCACCGCGGCGGCCTTTGCCGCTTTTGCGACGGTTTTTGCCGCCTTCTTGGCGGCCTTCGCCGCCTTTTTGGTGGCATTAGTCGCCTTCTTCTTTGCTCCCACCACCTCCCAGACCCCCTCACTGGAGAGATTCTGGGATGCAACGGGAGCATTGGCTGTACTGCTTGGGTTAGGTGCCGTCTTCTTAGGTGCGGAGGGGGCGGAGGCCCTCGGCTTGGGACCAGGAGCCCCACTGGGTGCAGCAGCCTTCGTCGCATATGACGCGACGACGGGTGCCGCCAGCGGCGGGCGGTATGCCCGGTTCTCGAGGACGCCGAGTCGTCGCTCGATGGCCTCCAGCAGCTGGACCACCGTAGGCGTCACCTTAGATGGGGCACGGGGAGCGGGCGTTTTCGCACCCCGAGCCTCCCCGGCCCCCTGGACCAGCTGCGTCAGCTGATCGATCTCCTCCCGCATCAACTGTTGTTGCTTGCGGGAGTCGGCAAGCTCCGTCTCCAGGCTCGCAACCCGAGCCCGGAGTTTCTCCTCCTCGCTGGAGACGCTCCTTTCCAGGAGCTCCTCCAGCGCTTTGGCGGCACCCGTTACCGCATCTGCCACGACCCTCTTCTTTCCCGCAATATTTTTCTGGCCTTTTACGGCGCCAGAAATGCGGGAAAGTGCCGCCAGGATGTTCTGCGCTACTGGCACCTCCGTGACCTTCCCGCTTGGTAGCGGGGGCACAATCGCTAGCGGCTCTGCTACCCTCCCTTTCGCTCTGTAGAGGTCGGCTTTCCGGCCTCTACCCGCGGTGGTAGCCACAATCTTCCTCTTACTAGGAAGGTCCTCCTCGCTGTTAGATGACACATACCCAGGCCGACGGAACAGGCCCTTGCCTGGTTCGCTCGACCTGGGTCTCTTCCTACCTACGTCGGCATGGATACCGAGACCGAGGGTATCCTCGGTCCCGCCACCCACGCCGGCGGCCGACTCCATCTCCGAGCCAGCACGAGTCGACACGTCTTCTGCGTCGCCGTTTTGGGTGGTTTTGAGGCACACCCATGGGCCTGTGGGACTGTGGTGACCCCTCCCATATACCATCCGGGATGAACCCGGGCGGGGGTCGCCATGGCTGGTCGCCGAATGGGTGTCCATTCGACCACCAGTCACAGCAAGGGATTCCCCGGACGGAGTCCGGGTACCCTCATGGGTAGTTTTATTCTTCGTAGTTTCCATAGCCATTTTGTATTTACGGTTAATGTCCGCCGACGTTGAGGTGGAAGGAGAGAGGTTGGGAGTGTTTCATGTTGTAGTGTGCTGCCGTCAACTGGGCACTTCAGTCTGACTCCGAGTTTTTCCAGAGATATTTCTAAAGAAAAAGCACCATACGACATTCTATTTTAACCATTTTAAACTTGGTTTTCTTTTTTTATAAAAGGACACGTAAATTTGACTTCTCGGAAAGAGGGTCACCATCATAAACATGTACTATGTTAACAGTGGTGGTACTCAGCTTGACGGCCTCATCAGATGCCTGTTCACGCCCCGCTTAAAGGACCCGGGACTGTAGGAAGAAGGAAACACGTGAGCTGGCAGGGAGTACCAGGTCTTAATGGTGCGGCTTAGGAATGATTCCACGAACCGTTTGGTTCTAGAAGGTATATTCTGCACCGTATGCGGGTTACATCTAAGCCCTGCACGTGTTGTCCTGTGAAGGATGGGAGAGCGTGGGGCTAATTGGAAGAGCTCATCAGAACATTTACCATGGAAAAGACGGTAAAATACTGCCAAATCTCTACGCATCTGCAAACTAACTATCTTGTAACCTCTCAGTATATTTGATTATAAGATTCTTGTTATATCTTCTGTTTATCTACTCACATGGATATCCTAGAAAAAGTACCAAACATATAATTGAACACTCATATTTTGTCGGTTACCTTCTGTAGAAATTAGCCATCAACAGGCAACGAGGTATTACTACGACATTCCTATTCACTCTGTCGGCTCTGTGACTTAGCACTCTATTTTCAATAAAATGATTTCACTGGACTAAAAAGCAGTTTCAAAACTTGTTCTTTGAATTTCCAACTTTATAGACACTATATTCTTTACCTGTTTGTTACAAAGTCCTTGGAAGTTCCTATTGGTTCGGGTTTCCAACTCTTTTGTTAAATTATATAACAATGCGAACTCAACTTTGCTTTTATTAAACATTTACGCTTTTAAGGCGGTACACCTTTCTCTTATTTTGTTAAATATAAATTTAGTTGGTGTACTTGTAGACCTCATAATCATTGTAGAGATTTTGCTTAACGTTTTGAATTTATCAGGCAGCTGAAGTTATGAGAAAATTATTTTAAAGTGAATAATAATCTTTTGTTTAAGTGCACAAGGGCTAAACATTTACAATATAACAAAACATTATCTTATTAATAAATGGTAAAAGCTTTGAAAACTTCTAACAATTATTTGATTATCAACTTGGTTAGAGTATCGAAAGCCATAATTATCTTCTATCTTACATTTTGCTTTTCCAACATTCTTTTTTAATTTAACTATCAAATAAAAAAGTGATTATTATATTAAAAAATAATGTGAATTACTTACGCTTACCTTTAGGCAGATCTTGTATAACCTTATTCAAAACTTAATCGAATTAAAATATTATTTATAATTTTATAATATTATAAATGCGAAAGTAACTCTGTCTGTCTGTCTGTATGTTACGCTTTCACGCCTTCACCACTGAACCGATTTTGATGAAATTTGGTATAGGGGTAGATTAGACCATGAGAAAGGACATAGGCTATGTTTGGTCGCGATAACCGACATACACGCGGGCGGAGCCGTGGGCAAAAGCTAGTAATTTTATATCTAGGGAAACTCATGCATTAATAGACAAATCTATCGATAATATCATTCGTCGAAACCAAATCAATCGTTTACATAAAAATAATTGGGGCAGACATACTACATACATACCTAGATCAAACAAGGCTATCTTTTTTGATGTAGCAATCATGTCAAATAGTCGCAGACCATAAAATAACCAAGTTACTATTTCGATGTTAAATAGGACATAAGACTCAAAGAATACACCAAGATATCTCAAAGGAAAGGCAACTATCACATAAACCATATAAATTATTTGAAATTGTGTTATAAAAATGTATGAGATTTATTACTTTATTGTCGTAGGGTATTGGTGACGAGGCTCAGAGGGACGATCGGATCCTTCAGACATGCCTGGAATAGAGATCGCGAGATTTTCGTATTAAAACAGAGTGAGGCAATCGGTCGTGATTACTTTGCTCTGATGATAATATGAATTTTCGGTATCGTTGTTTGTGCAATTCAGCTGTTTCCTGACACGATTTTTTAAATTAAATCTAAGGATGTAATCTTAAATGGCCAGTGCTTAACACTAAAAGGAGACTGAAATGAATACATACAATCTTGGGCCTAGTTGTAAGAAGATGAAAATGGTGTCAATTAATAGCTTATATATTATCAACCTTTCACTGAAAATTCTGCGGATTTTGTCAATCTGAGAACAGAGATATTAGAGATTATGTAAAAGTGAGGTTATGTTAAAATCTTTAACTAACAGCTGATTCCTGAAGTGCAAAATGTGTTCTTTTGCATTAATAGTTATTATATTTACTAGAAAATGTTTGAAAAATCCTATGAATGAACGTCAACGACTTCAAGCGATAGGTAGGTAACAGGTAAGGAGATAGGGAAAGGATGTCTAAAATAAAATAAAAAATCATTTAATTTATTGTTTTATTCGCCTTCTGTTAAACACATTTTACATTTTAAACCTGCCAGGATGGTAGCTGGTTAGATGAGGTTATAGTTATTTACTTACAGACTGAGGTGCAAGCCGAATTGCCGAATCACTGACAGAATTGTTTCATCGTGTAAGGGCCGTTGGCCCAGTGTATTGCAGTGACCAGTGGATATCCCACAATTCACACAGTAATCCATAGTTTCAATAATATCCAATCCACAAGCCGGTGGTAAAATCCAAAATAACAATTCCAAGTCAAACGTGTGAGCGATCTTCGGTGTCCAAGGTGAAAGCAAGGGTCGTACAAGGTAGGCAGGGTCAGAATCCGTAAAATACAAAGCAGTTATCGTAAAAAATTATGAATAATCGGGAAAGCACTCAAAACGCATCGGAAAACACGAAACGAGTGAGCAAACAAAAACAGTCAGCAACTGTCTAGTGTCAATGTTAGTCAGCTGTCATGTCAGTGACATAGACTACAAATATAAGAGAGATTTGAATCGATATGAAATCGATAATCATTAATATTGGTTTTTCAGTAATTAATTGATATTTGATTTAATAATATGACTGTAATTATATGCACTATATTGCATGTAAGTATATATAGTCCATTTAATTACTTTGAGTTAATTATTTACTGCAAATGTTTTAGTGTAATCGATTACTCAATTGATAATCTCACGAAAACTATTTTCTCATATTTCTCCGCATCCAGATTGAGAATTGAGGTGATTTTTCATATTCTAAGATAGAAAAATATGACTAATTTTTTAGATCATATCTCAACTTATTACATTTGGGCCCACCATTTTCCATCTCCTTTCGTTTATAAAGCATCCAAGACAATGGTGCGTTGGTGTGTATCTATAAATGTGACTACAGAGCGACATAGTCACACTAGTGTGGCTAAGGATAAACAAAATATACCATAGTTCCATCACACCAGTGATTTTGCAATTTGATGTGACTACGTTTTGGTTATCAAAGTAACACCGGTGAATGTTATAATTATACTTGGTACTATAGTATTTAGAGCAATAAATTACTGAATTTCCCTAGCTCTGTAGTGATCTTCGTTTCGTTCGATTCGATTCGATCCTCGTTTCGTTTCGTGATTCCGTTCAAAGTCGTAATAATAGCAACAGAGACGACAATATTGACCACATAATTGGGAATGAAATAATTTTATATATCGGTGATGATTATAATGTAACAAAAAATTTAAATGAAAGACGTTTGACCTTATTAACATTGTATCATATCAAAATACCAATAACATCAAAGTTAATATTTCTATTTCAAATCGATTTAAAAACGAAAAATTTTGTGATCGGTCCAGGCGAAATTTGAACCCGCGATCCTTCTCTTACAGGGAGAAGGATTTCACCACTAAGTTACCAGATCCAAATAATAATATTTTCAAATACATAGGGAAAAAGAATCTTCTCGGGCGGGACTTGAACCCGCAGTCTTTCCCTTACAGGGGGAATGCCTGACCAATTCGGCTACTGAGATACGCCCGATATGATTCAAATTTCCCATCTTATACGTCTTTAAGGCGACGTGGCGTCATCTACCGATTTTCTTACGAACTGTCGGTATCGTTTATTGTATAGTTAGCATACTTAATGCTGTAAAAATTCCTTCAATAATATTTTCTTCCAACTATGCTTTAATTTCATCACAATCACACTAAAACTCAGTACAAAGCGAGTCTTTAATGCTCTAGAGCAATAAAAATTTATGAAATTTCATTATTGCACAGTTTATTTTTTAATCGCACCAAAAGGTGCTAATCTCAATGGATTAGCTCTATTCAGCCAGCCGATATCAATACTTTTTTTTTACGTACGTATTATTCGTTTCTATCCTACTTGTTCCAAATTAAAAAAAATGATTGCTGCTAACTCAGATTTAAAAATGAAAGAAATTTAAATAAGTGATTTGGTGGGAACTTTGTCAATTTTGCTTGACAATATTTTTGGAAACGATAAAGTTTGAGCGATAAAGTAATTTATTATTGCCCTCGTGCCTGTTAGATTAGACTCGGTGCAATAATAAATTACTTTGTGCTCGATGCAATAATCTACTATATTATATTTCTAAGCAGAACTTTATTCCAAAGAACTTTACTATACATAAATTCAAAACGATGCAAACTTGAATCGTTTTATCGTGAGAGTGTAATGGCTGGAGGTTTAAAACTGTTTACTGCTTGTTCTTTTCTAGTTCACCTAAAGTCAATAAAATAATTATTGAATTAAAGTGAATTTGTAGATAATAATAACACGAACAGATTCGAAATACATCAGGAAAAAGAAGAACTCAAGTGGGACTTGAACCCACGACCTTTCCCTTACAGGGGGAATGCTTTTCCAACTGAGCTATAAAGTCACACCTGAATCACTTCAAATTTCCCTTCTCTTTATATCCGTCTTTAAGGGCGATGGTGGAGCCATCTACCAACTTTCTTACGAACTGTTGGAATCAATGAACGATTTTTCAACTATTTTATAAAAAAAAATTATATTTTTTTTTTTATTTTATAAAAAAGTTAGCATAATAAATACTATAAAAATGTATAAAATTTTTGAATGAATTTTTTATAGCATTTATTATGCTAACTGTTAAGTTCGAAAAAAATTTTTCGAATGTATAAAATTATAAATTTATACATTTTTAAAGCATTAATTATGCTAACTTTTAAATTTGTACTATTTCGAATTTAAAAGTTAGCATAATAAATGCTATAAAAATTTCATTTAAACAACGAACAGAAATAAACCGTGAAACAGATTCACTTTCTCTGATAAAATACAAAATACCAAGAACGAGACCCAATTGCAACTAAAGTTTAATAGTAAATACATTTATCGTATACACAAAAATTTATTTATTGAGTAAGTTTTTGAAACTCTTTATAGTCAGAATTCATTACAGTGAAACCTGCTTCTAGTGATGATGTTTGCAAATTGAAATTCCTCGAAACTTCTGTGTTGAGCAAGGTACAGCGTGTCCGAGAGATACTAGGTATTCAATAGGTCAAAGGTTACATAAATAATCAACCTAACTAACTCATCGATATCAATTCTGCGAAATTCATATCAGTCTCTTTCTACTCGAATAGTTCAGCAGATATATCAGGCATTTGGTCTCAAGAAATATCGCGTATCTGCGCGATAACCCCAGTTTTCTACATTAATACTTTGAATCCATACTAATAATAATGATGTTACAATCATTTTTAAACATTGATTTTTGATAACTGCGCCCTATGTATTCGATTTGTATAGTTAGCATACTTAATGCTGTAAAAAATCCTTCAATTGTTTGGAGAAAATCGGTAGATGACGCCACGTCGCCTTATAGACGTATAAGATGGGAAATTTGAACCATATCGGGCGTGTCTCGGTAGCCGAATTGGTCAGGCATTCCCCCTGTAAGGGAAATACTGCGGGTTCGAGTCCCGTCCGAGAAGATTCTTTTTCCCTATGTATTCGATTTGTATAGTTAGCATACTTAATGTTGTAAAAATTCCTTCAATACAAAACCTTTGCTAAATGTAAACCGATCAATTGCACCACAAAGTGCCATCAATCAACAGTGTAAATAGTGTTTTAAACATTGATTTTTGATAACTACGCCGAAATACTATCTCATACTATGTTTAATATTTCTAAGTTTCTATACACTAGCCATTAATTATTTCGTCCATAACTAATATACTTGATAGTTTTACCTTCGAGTTCATTAATCAACTATTAGTTATGATAAGTTACTCTCTTAAGGGCCTCTTACTTATGAGTATATTAATTGTCTTGGGCTTTTCTGTAGTTAAAACCAGTTACGTCTATTAATTTTAATAACTACTAGCTGTGCCCGCGACTTCGTCCGCGTGGAATGTACTTAATAAAAAAAATCAGTTTATTTTTTTGTTTTTGGCATTTTTTTTTTAGCCTAAGTTACTTCTTATTACATAAGCTATCTGCCAGTGAAAGTCCCGTCCAAATCGGTCCAGCCGTTCCAGAGATTAGCCAAAACAAACAGACAGACAGACAGACAGACAGACAGACAGACAGACAGACAAAAAATTTAAAAATATATATTTTGGTATGTGTACCGTATATACATTCATATGCATGTAGTAGAAAGCGGTTATTTTAATATTACAAACAGACACTCCAATTTTATTTATTTGTATGTAGTATGTATTGTATAGATAACCGGACTACAGAAAAATCACTCTCTAAAAAGTATTAACATATTTACAAGAAAATCTTCTCATCATAAATGGATTCCCACCCACTGAAGAGAAGCATTCCGTACGGCCCTCCTGATAGAAAATAATCACTTTGTGCTTGTCTGCCGCCAAGTCGTAAAAAAAACATTATGTACGAACTATTTAATATTCAGATTGATTTATTTAAAGCATATTGGTTCTTAATGGTATTCAAGGGATATCCGTGTTCGCATACCACTTTTCCCCTAGAATGTATTGTTTTGAGAACCCTTTTTCTTCGCCGTGGTCGGGTAAAAATAGTACGCAATTACTAGTATTCCCGTTAACTCCATCAGCTAAGCTAAACTTCTGTTCAGAGTGGGCTTACGTCACTACTGTAATAGCTTGGATGAAACTCGGAATATCTCTATCGAAAAACTGACTCCTTGATGATTAAGTTAGTGACGTGAAAGAAATTATTATTATTATCTTTTTTTTTATATTTCCCAACATTTTACACAACGCTATCTAGACCCATAGTAAGCATAGCTTAACTAGCTTCTGTTATGGAATCTAGAATGCGGATAAACATAGTTAAATATGTACATATTTTTTTGTATACAAACACAAATATTTGAACTGAGTTTGGATCGCACCCACGTCTCATACGTAGCGGCCGCGTTCACTACCGCCACACCACGGCGACTCTAGGCCATGAAAGTAAAATAAGTGTATAAAATTTAAACCCGTTTATTTAAATTTTGCCTGCGGGCAACCAAATGATCAATACTTTGACAATAGGAACAAACTTCCTTCACAAAATAATAATGCTTAACATTAATATCAAAAACTTTGCTACAGGTACATTTTGATTAATTATGGAAAACATTACAATCTTGTTGATTAATGAATACGCAGATGTTTTGATAAAACTTTCCTAATTTATAAGAATAATAATAAAGAGCCAGCTCTCTAATAAGAACCTCGAGTATTGTATTTAAAAAATATAAGTACATTTAACAAGACTATCAGAAAATGTCAGAAGGCCGTTCGAAAGATGCCGAGTCCTAGAAAGAGTGGAGACCTCAAGAAAGTAAACGGACGGAAGGTGAGACGCCCTCTAGACTGATGGACTGACGAACTGGCCGACAATTCTACTAAGGCTGTGTGCCACAGTTAGCGCAAAAAATGACATAAAATTTTAGACCTTATTTTTATACGACTGAAGTCCAAAATGAAATGAAAAAGGTTCATTCACTCTGAGAAATGTCATTTAATTATGAATTTTAAACACTTTGCTTTAAAGTTTATTATTTAATGCCGTTTTTTGCAGACACCTTGGCACAATTTTGGTTTGGCTATAGTATAATCGAGGCCCTGAAAAGTGGCTGGTACAGTCTGAACGCATCGCACATTGCGAGAGGCTTTTGTCCAGCAGTGGACTTCAATAATAGGTTAATTGATTGATTGAACTGTGCTTGCGTATATTTTATACACTGGCATACACTGTTAGTCTGACAAAATTTCGTAAACTTACTTTTATTATATTCATTCCTGTAATTCTCTGAAGTGGTGGCAGGTAGGCCTACGCCCATATTTCGCTAACTGTGGCATTTGTTTCACGGGGCGAGCCTATTGCTTTCATGCGGCTACAGGTCGGATGGAGAACAGCCCTATCCCTTAGTCGCCTTCTACGACTCCCACAGAAAGAAATGGGATGGTCCTATTCTACTTCATTGGGAACCAACACGATATAATTTGTTAACTTATTTATGCATTGTTTGGAGCCAAATAACAGCGCTCAGACGACTCTCTCATTCAATCTAGACCGTCTAGATAAATGGCAGACTTGTATAGTGAAGGTAGGAAGGGTCAGCTAATTCTAAATATATTTTTAACATATTTTTATTTTAAATTTGCTTACTTAACATTCACGTAAAAATATTCTTATAAAAATAAAATAAAAACTCGTTTCGCATGTCCAAAGTAAACGAAGAATATTTACTTAGGGCTTGTTATAAATATTATGTACGTGAGAAATATGCGTTGTTTCAGCAGGACCTTTTTACTGAGCTCTGTATGCGCAATATATTTTCGCCATAGATAGGAGGTTTTACCTTTTATGGTTCACGCATTCGGTGGTGATAGATAACCTAATATATTGCGACAACATTTGCACCCACTTGTTTAAATATTATGAATTATATTAATTACACACGAGGGCGTTCAAGTGGGATTTGTTCCCGCAAAGTCATGGTAAATAAAAATAAAATAAGGAGGAATGGAAGAAGAGCGGGTTCTAGGATTGGCCCACCGATGAAAAAGAGCCAATAAGTTGATAGATTTCTTTATTTAGGACAATAAAAAATAAACCTGTCTAAATTTTACGATTTAAAAACAAAATTAATAAAAAGTAACTTTTTTATAATCCAATTTGAAAATGACCTGTATTTTTTTGTTTTATTTTTCTCGATGTATTTCGCATCACCTGTAAGTCAAAAGAATGAATTTAGATTTTTTTTGTGACCCTATCTGAAATCCACAAGCATTTCTAGTTCGATGTTGCTCTATACGGGCAAATTTACTAGGTATAGATTATTAAATAAAACAAATGATTATTTTTCTTTTGGTTTATGATTGGCAAATGGGTACTACCTGCTATCAAACTTATTTCGGTCTTTTCAGTGGTAGTCGGGTTTTTTATTTTTCCTTCATATCGTTTATACTTGAAATAAAACCTAACATCTTTACCTTCACCTTTATGTTAGAAAATTAGCTAAAATGATTGTTTTGTTAAACAACTTTACATCGTTATATATCTTAAACTATTATTTAAAATGAAAAATGATAAAAGGAACATAAAGATGATTTCAAAATACCTATTCAACGACACCCCACTTGACATAGTTCATCGACTTTTTTTTTCATTTTGACAATATGGCGTCTGGTTGTCGCTGTGGTGAATTTTTATTACTGTCATGTCTTTAGTGACACTCGCAAGATTAAGACGAATCGATTGACGTAAGAATTATCAAAATCGACCGATGCATTTGGTCTCTAGAACGCCACATAGAAACAAACATACATACATAGACTGATAAACACATTACCCTCCTTTGCGTCGCGCAGTCGGCGCAGTCGGGTAAAAACAATTTGCGCACGCCAGGGCCTTTCTTATCTCGCGATTTAGGTACAAGATTTGGTAATCGAGTTGAACTTTTTAGGGCTCCAATTACCTGTAACAAGGTGGGTCCTCTACAACTCGTGCGAGTTAACATGGCACCTGGCTCGGGGCTTTCCGCGGGGGAGCGGGAGGCGAGTACGCTGACGCTACTAGCCTCGCACGGCGAGAGCGGGGTCGCGCGCGGGGAAGCGGGAGGAGGGTGTCTTCGAGGCAGGTGCCATGTTAACTCGCACGAGCTATATGTGTTGAATACCTCCTAAGACTGATCTGCCTAGTACAATGATATTACATACAAAAAAGAGGCAGATATGTTATTAGACTGCGCCTGGTGAAGACGCGAAAACGTCCCAATTGGGACGTATCGCATTTAGTATATGTCTGGCAAACGCCGAGTTGTCACGTATGTAAGCGCATAATAAAATGGCAATAAAAATGCCATGGTGTATTTTTAAAAATGTACAAATTACGACACTAAAATCAATAAAACACGAAGGACCTTCTATCACATGTAAGTACATACAATATTACCGATTTTTTAGTGTATTTCATTAAAATTAGTTTATTAATATTTTTAAAATAATGGCGGCAAAGAAAAAGGACAGAAATACTTTTTGATATGAGCACGACAAGGACACAACAACACTGCTTGCATAGATTATCAGTACAGATGCGACATAGGGTAATTTTCAGTTTATTGCCTACTAAAGTAATAATTTTGACCTGCTGTTCAGTTTTATTTGTTATTCAAAATTCAGTAACATAATTTTTGTTTTATTTATTTGTTGTCCTTTAAATAATTGTAATAACCTAAATTTTTTTTCAAGGTTTCCGACTAATGAAGTTCGACTTCAAGAGTGGATTGCAATTGTTAAAGAACAACGAAATGAGTTTGACTGGACACCTTCAAAAAGCAGCAGAATTTGTAGCAATAATTTTGAAGCCACTGAGAGATATACTTCGGAAAAAGGAACGTTGCTCAGGAAGAATATAAATAACTGACAAATATACCACTGTTCGGCTTCATTCTGCACATAAAAATAATCCCAAAATGAAAAACTTTCTAAGAGGCAGAAAAGAAATAAATTAAATTTATTTGAAGGAGTTTAATTTTTGATTATAACGTCAGTACGGCACTATGGTTTTATTTTCGAGAAGTTCCCTAATTATCTTTTTGAATTATTATCATTTTCCGAAATAAATAATGACGTATTATTTTTTCATCGAATTTCATTTCTTGCCTACCAACGAAATACCCCTTCTGTTCAACAAAATCATAATCTATTCTTCGAAGCGCAATCGTCCGAATCATTCCGAATTATAGCTATCTTTTTTACTCATGTGCTTATCCCATCTTTCGTACTACTTTAACGCTAATTGTCAACTATTGTGCACTGACAGACTGCTGGATCAGATTTGAGAAGTCAGTTACTATGAACGTAACATATCTTGTATAAAATATCATTGGCCTAGTATTAATTTTTACACACTTAAAGCAACTTTCGTTCTAAAAAATTCAAAATTCTTTAACTAAAATGAGGTCCTTAGCCGAAAACACCAAAAAGAATTAACACTCTGTTTTTGTTATCTGTAGAAAAATAATAGGTGACAACATTCTTTACACAGGTGAAATTAGTTTTACCTTAAAAAAAGGTACGTTTTGTAGGCATAACGAAATTGGTGGTCCACGTGAAAAGAGATTGACGGTCTTTTTTATAATTCTTCTTGAAAGGTAATAATTTTATTGTATTTGTCTTTAAAAACTTTTAAAGGTATTATTATGTTTTTATCAAATTTCTAGACCGTGAGCCTGTTTACTCGGATAGAAAAGCGTCGGTAGTTTAGTGGTTAAGGAGTCGGCCTTACGATCGAGAGGTCCCGGGTTCGATCCTGGCCATTACACTACCGACGTGAACCCACTCCTAGCACAAGCATTTTAGCTTAGTTGTAGGGGTTAGAGAGAATATTAGTAACTTCGGTTCTAATATTCTTCTTTATAAAAAAAATATATATTAATATATATAAAATGAATATTAATGAAATTTCAACAAACAAACTCTACATCATTATTAGTATTTAGGGAAAAAGAATCTTCTCGGGTGGGACTCGAACCCGCGATCTTTCCCTTACAGGGGGAATGCCTTGACCAACTCGGCTATAGAGACACGCCCGTTGTGATTCAAATATCGCTTCTTATCTGTCTTTAACGCGACGGTGAAAAGTCATCTACCGATATTCTTACGAAATATTGAAACCAATGAATGATATACAATAACACTAACGGGAATTAACGCGATCATGGTATAGGTACATACATACTTTTGATTTGCCTGACGTTTCGACCAGGTTACACCAGCCGTGGTCACAAGCCTGACTGACTCCGTAGTTCACGCCCGCCGTCTTCGAGGTAATCAAAGGTATGTATGTACCTATACCATGATCGCGTTAATTCCCGTTAGTGTTATTGTATATCATGGAACGCGAGAGTTTAAAAGTTAGTTTACCAATGAATGATGTTACCAATCGTTTTAACCCCCGACGCAAAAACGCGTTTTAACCCCCGACGCAAAAACGACGGGGTGTTATAAGTTTAACGTGTCTGTGTGTGTGTGTGTGTGTGTGTGTCTGTCTGTGGCATCGTAGCACCCAAACGGATGAACCGATTTGGATGTAGTTTTTTTTTGTTTAAAAGGTATATTAGTCGGGAGTGTTCTTAGCTATGTTTGGAAAAATTCGGTCCAAGATGGCCGCCGCCACAACATATCGGAATACTAATTTCTTCATAGCTCCCTCAATATGGGTATCAAATGAAAGAGCTTGACTAGTAGATCACTTTAAAAAGTATAAAATAAAAATGAAATTAACAATTTAAAAAACCCCCGTCACAATAATCACTTCCAAAAAGTTAAAAATAAATGGAGTTTGCCTTTTAACTTTAACTGTTGCCATGTCGGGGGACCTTGAATTGTTCCGATAATATAACGGAGTGCTTAACCAATTAGGGTCCCCCGACATTACAACCGTTAAAGTTAAAAGGCAAACTCCATTTATTTTTAACTTTTTGGAAGTGATTTTTGTGACGGGGGTTTTTTAAATTGTTAATTTAATTAAACATACATTTTTGATAACTCCACCCAAATAATTGAATGAATTTTACAGCATTAAGTATACTAACTATAAAAATCGAATTCATAGGGAAAAAGAATCTTCTCGGGCGGGACTCGAACCCGCGATCTTTCCCTTACAGGGGGAATGAATTTCGATTTTACCCTAACATATATTCATATCAAATCCTTTTTACCTTGTCACACTAACTAGATCTTTACCAAGTCTTTCTTTACAGTAACCATACTAACTTCATGCCAACAACAAACGCTGTACAAACAGCCAATTTGTTGTTGTAGTTTGTTCCACGAACAATTAAAACAAACATGTTCCAACTATAGGGAACATTTGGAACATATCCGGAAAAATGGCTCTTGTAATATCGAAATAGGAACGGAAAGAGAAGGCTTGTTATTGACAGGCAATACTACTTTGTAGTGAAAAAAGAAGATCCGTGCACATACAAGTAGGAAATGAGGTAGGTAATATTAGAGTAAATAGTTGATATTGTTTATAGGATAGTATCAAATGGGGTATTGTTATTATAGTGGGTAGTTTGCATGTTATTGTGAGGTTCTGGGTTTCATGAGTCAGGCAAAGTGTTATTGGATTTTTTTAATAAGACAGTGGCAGTATAGTGACAGCCTCTATGGCTTGGCGGTAGTGGCTATTTACATTAGTCTGAGTGTTTCTATGTATATTAAGTATGTATTTACAAAAAAAAATGTATCTTAGCGTGCTTATCCGCATTCTAGATTCCATAACACCCCATAACCCCATGGTGAGCTTAACTACGAGTAACTTGTGCTATGGAATCTAGAGCCATCTCTAGATAGCGTTGTGTGGAATGTAGAGCCTAGAAACGTGCCTCATGGGCAACAAATTTCTCACTTTCTTACATAAGTCTAAAATTATACTTGAAAAAAAAAAGTAGATGACATCTCTGAGTACCTCTTAGAAGATGTAAATATGTAAGTATTTAATAAAAAAAGGAAAATCATGACGAACTAATCCTTTTAAAATTCAGATTCCTCTTTTTAAAGTCTAAAAATATAAACCCAACTGTACACTAAACCAAAAAGCTTCATCCAATCAAACAAAGTAAAAGCCTCTTGAACGAATTTCAACTTTATAGTGGCGCTGCGGATCTGGATAGGCGTCAAGCCCAAATTCATTCTAACAATCATAACTACGAGCAATCGCCTAGCTTTTAGCTGCGAACTAAACTCACCGGGCGAGTGTTGAAACTTTATAAAGGCGTAACTTTGTTCCGTACTGTAGCTGGCCAGTGGCTGTTAAATTTTGCTGCCTAATGTTGTGGAACATTAGATTCTCAATTTGATTTTGAGATTAGCTGTCGATGTAGAAAGAATTGGAATGTGGTTTTGGTATTCGAATAAGTCATTACTGTAGTAGAATATTATGTACATAAAGGTTTATTTCATTTTGCTTAGCGTAGCTTCTTTACTAATTTCAGTATGACAAACGATTGAATTTAATAAAATATGAAGTGATTCAGGTGTCGCTCAATAGCTCCGTTGAAAGAGCATTCCTCCTGTAAGGGAAAGGTTTAAGTCCCACTTGAGCATTTCATTTTTCCCGATGCATTCGAAAATTATTGAATTTTCTTCCAAAAACTATTTTTTTAAACTTTATGCATAGTTGTAGAAAGGCGGACTTAATGCCAAAGGCATTATCTGCCAGTCTGCCTTAGAGTGTTGCAGAGATACATTGAAGTAGGTGCAAGCAGAAGAAAGATCAATTTACTGAAAGTTTAATAGTCTAATTTGTATATAAGCTCTAATAATACATACTCACATTATACATAAACTATATTACTTACATACAATATATCTTAGGCTAATTTAAAATTTGGGCTGATAATCTTTTTCTAACACCAATCAAAAACATCACAAGTTTTTCTTCCACACCCACAAAATGAACATTATCCGTTCAGAAACTCACAGCAATAATATCTAGAACATTCTCTGAAGCACCTGACTTGAAGTGGCGGGTTCTCTATTAATTATTAGTTCCCCCTTGTTTGTTGCGAGAAGTTGGCAATATCCCGCAATTAGTAGCTCTATGCTAGGGATTGTTGGTTTTTATCTCAGCTACTTTACGAGCAGCAGTTTATCTTACTGAATTATGGCTGATACTGGCCGTGGAATTAGAGTGTGGATGAAAAAATGGTTTGTTTTAATGAGGTCTCGTTTTTTGCAATGCTTATGTAGTGTACAAAGAAGTTTTGCAAAATTATGTAGTGTTGATGATAAAATTACTGATTGGAATAAAACATAATAATATAGAATTAGCAATGATCCTAAAGAAACTCTTCTGCTAGCGACCATTTAATATTTTAGAGAAGAAAGACAAAAAATTATTCGCTTTGATAGTGATCGTTTTAATATTCTACTAATATACATACAATGGAAAGTAACTGAAGGGGTTAAGAAAAATATCAGAAATCGATTTAAATTCGGTTACCTATAACATATAATTATAGACTTAAATATTTTTTGAAATAAGCAACAAAATAAATAAATAAAAATCATTTACTTCGGGCCTGGGTCCATACCGTGTTAGTAACAATAATCTTAATATTAGTGTTAGTAACAATAAAATAAAATAGGAAAAGTTGAGACCACAAAAATACTAGGACACTGTCTACATCACGTGCATTCGTTCCCAATCAAAACTCGCCTATAAAAATCGCAAATAAAAGTTCAACATCAAAATATTTTAATTCATCGATCTACCTTAATAATTAAACTTATAAAGAGACATTATAAAGAACGTACACAGTACAATTTCACAGGTAAAAAGCAATGACGAGAAGAATGAAATTTTAGTTCTAAATCGTAAGCACAGACTAAAACAGAGTCAAACTTACGAGAACCCTTTAAAGTTCTGCCTACATCAAATTGAGGCGAAGTGCGAGCAATATACAATTTCCATTCAAATTTCACCAGTAAAATTAAATACAACCGTCTAAAACGGTAACTAACTAACTTTGACTGAGTTTCTGCGGCATTTACCGCAGGCTTAGGATAACGCCCCAGTGTTAGAGACGTTAAGCTAAGATAGTAGATCAAACAGTGATAGTGAATCAAAGAATGATAGTGAATCAAAGAATGATACTAGGTTCAACAATGATAGTGGATTAAAGAACGACGGATGAGATTCAGTTCTAGTAAAAAAGATATATAAATTGTAGGACGCATGTAGATCTGCTTATATCCCTCTGAACTGGGGCAACCACTGCTACCTACGGTAGCAGTCTTGTTGAAGGTTGTTCAGCAACATTCAACGTGTTCTTCTGATTAGCAGATCGGTGATCAGGACGACGGATGAGATTCAGCTCTAGTAAAGAAGATATATAAATTGTAGGACGCATGTAGATCTGCTTATATCCTTCTGAACTGGGGCAACCACTGCTACCTATGGTAGCAGTCTTGTTGAAGGTTGTTCAGCAACATTCAACGTGTTCCTCTGATTATCAGATCGGAGATCAGGCAAGGGTTATGTCCCAGTGCAGTCCTGGGAGCATTAATAATAATAAATAAATAATAATAAATAAATATTCCACAACATTCTACACAACGCTATCTAGACCCATGGTAAGCTTTTTTATAGCTTGTGTTATGGAATCTAGAATGCGGATAAACATACTTATATACTTTTTTTTTGTAAATACATACATATTATACATAGAAACACCCAGACCAATGCAAGTAGCCATATTCATGCATACAAATATATGCAATGAGCGGGAATCGAACCCGCGCCTCCTGCGTGGCAGTCGCGTGCACTACCGCCACGCCACGGAGGCTGTTCTCCTTCCACCTTCTCCTTCCCCTTTTCGGAATAAGATGGGGAGACCGTGGTTTCCACACCCGAAGGAACCATCTCAAAGTCAGATGTTCCAGGGTCAGCCAGCGTAAGTGGGGACGGACCTCTCGCTGCCGGCCGTAGTTCTGTCTATGGTCGACGGCGGCGATGAGGCGTGGGCAGCGGTTCAGAAGGAGGTTGTGGAGAGGGAGAGGGAATGTGACCCACTTTCACTCCCACAGCGCCGCAAGAGAACCGGGGCTCGGAGGAGGTGACTCCTCCCCCCCTAACCGGGCCGGGCAGTAGACGCGGGGGCGCCTGCTGCCCTTACATAAGCCTCGAGGTTGAAGGCGCATGTCGTGTCGCGTGTGCCTTGCATAGGCGGGTGGCAGAAGCACTCTACTTCTGCCGCACCATAGACGGGCCTGCCGCCGATCAGTGGCGGGCGACCCACACGACGATGGCGGAAGATGTTGTTCCCGCAATCGTCGATATGTGGTGACGACGGACACCGTGGTGGTCCTTCGGAGGCTAGGAGTCCCACACGAAGCCCACCCTCTGCCCCCGTGGGGGGTGAGCGAAGTGCTTAAACGTATTTCAACACGTAAAAAAAGGGTCAGCCAGCGTATGATTGAATTACGTTACTCAGTCACCTGGCAACCCAGTAGTTGAGAAGGATATCGGTTCAAATTCATCATAACCACCCTCACTTTGAAGATCGACACAAAAACCTTTGGTATCAAGAGTAATTTTTCTTTTAAAACTATAGTAATTGTTCCATCCAAAAATTACGTGTTCGGATAAACTAACGCAAACAATTTTCAGTGTAACTTTTTTATGTCACAGGTATAGAGGGCCTGATAAAGCTCTATAAACCGAAGCGAAACAAAACAACTCCAGTGCTCTGTATAGCGAAGCCTTTACAAAATGAAGTTGGCCACTCGACCGTGAAATTTAGTTAGCTCTAACTGATGGTAGCGATGTACTTGTTAGAAGGGCTAAGTTATTCAGTGCGCATGCTAGTGCACTAGCCACTATATTTTATATATTGTGCTATGACATAGAAAGGAATAAGGCAATTGACTGTGAAGGTTTTTGTTGAAAGTCGAGATGGAAGGTTATATGGAAACAAGATTGAATGAATTTTACAGCATTAAGTATGCTAACTATACGAATCGAATACATAGGGAAAAAGAATCTTCTCGGACGGGACTCGAACCCGCGATCATTCCCTTACAGGGGAATTGCCTTGACCAACTTGGCTACCGAGATACGCCCGATGTGATTCAAATTTCCCTTCTCATCCGTCTTTAAGGCGACGGTGGAATCATCTACACAATAATTTTTAAACATTGATTTCAGATTTTAGATTTTAGAAGGGTTTCAATCCCTTCGGGCGTGTCTCGGTAGCTGAATTGGTCAAGGCGGGAATGCCTTCTTGTGGGAAGGGAAAGATGATCCCTGTTAGGGAAAGATCGCGGGTTCGAGTCTCGCCCGAGAAGATTATTTTTCCCTATGTATTCGATTTGGAAACAAGATGTTTTACTAGCTTATTACCATTGATTATAATAAAAAGGATAATAAGATTTTTTACGGCTTTTGACAATTTTTGTTATGTTTTGTGAAGTTTAACGCCAAATAAATATTTAACTAGAATCCAACGTCAATAAATACAAATTAATAGCATACATAATAATATTGTGGAGGAACGAGGTGTGATGTTCCTCCAACACAAAGGGAGGATCCTCCGACCAGGCAAGGTGATCACGCCTGGCGGGCCGCGGCCCAACGATTGTCGTTGGGATGTTATATATATGTTGTACCAGCGCGCGAACTTCACTTTCGCGATGCAGGATTCATAGTGACGTAGTAGTTCGGCTTGCTGTCGCTAGATGGCGCTGGGTACATGTGGTATCGCCACATCACTCCCCTCCAAGACCGGAGGTTGATTGCGATGAGTCAGCTGTCTTAGCTCTCTTGAGGAGCGTGCCAATGCCAGTCTTGAGTAGTTCCGTTTCGTCGGAGCTGGACGCCGCGTATTCCATTTGGCGGAACAGTCATCCTCGCTAGTCCCAGTGAGTCGGGATAACCGCTGGTCCCGAAGAAGCGGGGCAAGTGCGGTGCTGCGGTGCTTGCGGTCCTGCGTTGAAACGCCCAGTGAGTTGGGGCTTGAAGCGTCGAGATGAATGCTCGGCGAGCCGCCAGTGAGGCGAGGCGAATCCTCGGTAAGCTGAGGTGAGTAGCCCTCGGTGAGTCGAGGTGAGTAGCCCTCGGTGAGTTGAGGTGAGTAGCCCTCGGTGAGTTGAGGTGAGTAGTCCTCGGTAGTGACGGGGTGAATCCTCTATGAAGCGAGGTAAGTCTCCCGTGTAGTGGGGCGAATGCCTTTAGATGCAGGCGTGGATGCAGGCGTGGCCGAAGGGTAACCAGGCTGCAGCGGTCGCTGCATGCTATGGTATCCATGTAAGGGCCGAAAGTGCTGGATGGCGAAGACTTGATTACCGCTCATGCGGAAGAAGTGAATGGGATGTGACGATGAGAATGCTGCTGATATGCACAGCGAAGGTCACGTGATCAGATCACGTCGGGGTCACCACTGTGGAGGAACGAGGTGTGATGTTCCTCCAACACAAAGGGAGGATCCTCCGACCAGGCAAGGTGATCACGCCTGGCGGGCCGCGGCCCAACGATTGTCGTTGGGATGTTATATATATGTTGTACCAGCGCGCGAACTTCACTTTCGCGATGCAGGATTCATAGTGACGTAGTAGTTCGGCTTGCTGTCGCTAGATGGCGCTGGGTACATGTGGTATCGCCACAATATATTCACGCCTGTAAAAACCCTGAAGGTAGGCAGAGGTGTGTTAACTCCCAAATTTTGCCAACTATGATTTTCGATCACACCGATTGCAATTTATAAACATTCGTCATCTGCGACACCCACAGGAAGAGATGGGGTGGCCCTATTCTGCTCCACCGGGAACCAACTAGGCTGCTAAAGCAAAAGTCAACATTTCTTTAAACTTTAATCTTATACGGTCCATTATTTTATTAATCTCTTTAATAAAGGTTTGAGAATAATAATGAGCCGCGTGGTTCCCAGCGGTGTCGAACAAGGCGACTAAGGGATAGGGCTGTTTAACATCAGACAGATATATACAGCCCAGACTCAACCTCAGATACAGGCTCGAGTCAATAATAGTGCCCGGAATAATATGGCAATAGGCTCACCCCCTGTGACTGGTGGAGCCGCCAGTCACCCTAGTAGAAGCAGGCCGCGGCGGCGGCGCAAAGTGCGCCTCCCCGGGGCTAGATGGGGGCACCGAGGTCCCCACAACCCGAATGGGACCATCTCGGCATCCGGCAACCAAGGACCCAAGACGGTGTGTGTTTTAGTCGGTTCGAGTCCGACATAACCGCCTCCACCGGCTCCGTGGGGGTGGTATCCGTAGGGATTTTATGCACGATAAAAAAAAATTGGCTTACATAGGATCGGCTACAATTATTGGTGAAATGTGGGTGTTAATTCACCTCTGCCTAACCCTCCGGGGATAAAGGCGTAATTACGTCGAAGAGCCAAACATAACAATCGAAGTCCACGAAGTCAATCCATCAACAA
This sequence comes from Eilema sororculum, assembly GCA_914829495.1. Taxonomy (NCBI): domain Eukaryota; kingdom Metazoa; phylum Arthropoda; class Insecta; order Lepidoptera; family Erebidae; genus Eilema; species Eilema sororculum. The sequence continues at coordinate 2,641,984 of OU618545.1, read as the reverse complement.
TAAAACGATAGACTTCGACAACCTGGAATCATAACCAGTCCACTCACGTAAACATAAAACGGAGCGAATCTCAAGAGATCGTAAAATTATTACTGCCGTCACTCAATAGCGGTATTGGGAACAATCGTGGATATTACGCAAGGCAAAAAGATTAGTTGAAGAAATACCGTCACAGGATTCAGAGCTATTGCAACGTCACTCTTGTCTGAAGATATAAAATATTTTACAAAAAAAAAACAAAAAGTCATGTCTGCATATACGTGCGGGTGTGTGTGTGTATGCATGGGTATGCGTGTGTGTTTGCGTGTGTGCATGTGTGTGCGCGTGTGTGTGTATTCGTGTGTGCGCATGTGTGTGCGCATGTGTGTGTGTGAGTGTGTGTAATGTGTGTGTAGTAGTAATAATAAAGATAGTAGTAATAGTTAAGAAACTTCTAAAGATGCGTTTAGTTCTAAATTAATCTTTACGAGTTCTTTATTCCAGTTAATGTTCAGAACATAAACCTTAGCATTTTACTACTAGTAAAATCTCAGTTAGTCTTAAGTTTTAAAGGTAATTACCGTTCTGAAACTTATGAGTAAGTACTTGTAACTTAAACTTATTACTCCTGAATTTGTACATGACCTGAGAGATGAGACAACCGATTGAGATAAATATAAAGTAAGTACTATAAAAAGATTGACTGTATTTATGATATCTGTGGTAAACGCAGTGGTTGTCACAATTATTATCATGTATCAATACTCAACTGTTTTAGGCATTTACTATTGTGATGTTGTTTGTTTATCCATAAATAAATAAATAAAGTTAGGGTTTGACTCCTGTACCAAGGTTTATGGAGTTTTCTAGTAGTAGCAGTACGGAGGCAACAAAGGACACTACTTGACAACGATCATAATTCAGTTACACTGCTTGACACACACAACTAAATTTAGCATTGAACCATGTAAATGGTTAACTATTTATCTCAACTACCAATAAATCTGACAGATCAAAAATCTTAAAAGCCGATTACATCAAATCACCTACAACAGTTTTACATATTTTTACATCAAAAATAAAATTTCTTTATCCACAAGTAACAAAAATTGTATCAACTCACACACACGAACACACACACACACGCCAGATCAGCGTGAAAATGTTACAAGCACACTAACTCATACATATACTAACACATACTCACTCATGCACAAACTTTCGCATTCATAACATTATTGAAAATGCACAAACACACACTCATATCCATTTACTGGAATAGCAATTGCACTACTACATTTCTATCAATTTGGTGACAAGCAAAACGTTTTCATTTCCGACAACTGCATTGACAAACACTTCAACAATACTCCGTTATAGATAGTAATCAATGAAATTGGAGTTTTTCGGCTTTGCCAACTGAATCGCGAATAATCTATTTCAAACAAACGGATCGGTGGGCGCAGGTTAATTGGAAAGTGATGAATTTCATCAGCTTTTGTCCGTGCACATGTATATTGGTTTGTAAAATCCATTTTAATCTGGCACTTATGTAGTCTGAAAATAAATTCAATTGTTGGTGAAAATGAATTATTGCAAAATATTACTTTCAATTAAGTTATAGCCACTGAAGCTTTTAGTTTTGTTGGTGAATATTACTACCAGCTTCAGTACTTAGGTTGTAAGTGGCTATACTAAAATCTTCAGGGACCAAGCCAACTTCACCTGAAAACAGTTTTATGGAATAGAGAGGCAAACGAGCAGACGGATCGTCTGATGGTAAGCCGCCCATGGACACCAGAGGAGTCACAAGTGCGTTGCCTTCCTTTTAATAGAGATTACGCTCTTTTCTTGGAGGTTTGAAGGTCGTATTGGTTCGTAAATACCGCTGGTGACAGTTCATTCCATAGTGTAGTTGTGCGCGGCAGAAAGTTTCTCGAGAAACGCACAGTTTTGGACCGCCAACCGTCCAGATGGTGAGCGTGGACTGCTGATTGAAGGGCGAGGTTTTGGAGTAGGCTTTTCTCTTGAAGTAGAGGGATCAGACGACCTTCAAGCTCAAACAAGTTGTAAAAGTAAAACCAAGAAGAGAAGGAGTGCGCGGATCCAAGGTTTTAGTAGTATAACCCTTGGATTATAAACTGTGCATACTTATAACAACAAATATTGTTATGTCTGCTTATCTGTATATCTATAAACGGTTTGTAAGATCGCTATTTGTATTATTTTTATCGCGTACGGTGGTACAATCCCTTTCATCTGATATTGCGTTGTCCACGGCTCACCGTGATCTAAGGGCGAGAGCCTATAATGGAAACATGCAGACTGTTATAGGCTCTAACATTTTTGCTACACAAATTATTTTAATATAGAGTGCACATTTTATCTAATAACCTTTGTCGTATAATAATAAAGTATTGATAAGGTAGGTAGTCAGTAGAGTAATAGTCACTCATCTTTTTCCTCTGCTAATCCTATGACTCCTGATACGACGCGACTTGTAACTTTTCCTTCATCTGTGTCATAAACATTCCTTTTGACATACATAAGCTAGATTTAAAACATTGTTATTTTTTTAATTGCGCCATATTTCATCGGTTAGTACGATGTTTGAGTGAAATAGACGCCAATTTTATCACTTACTAACGAAATTTCTTAAACACTGACATTAGAAGTTACTAATCCAGTATTGCTATATAGAAGTACTCCAGGCGTAACCACTTAAATTTGTGGAAGAATCCTCCCTCAGTCCCATAGAGCATCATACTTACCTCATTTGTTTCCATCAGTTGATATCTAAAAACAATTATATCTCACTAATTTTACTTTATGCCAATATAACGGAGATTTGTTAATATACACACGCGTTACTTATGACGTTCACTAATGTTAGCTATAACGTTCATAAATGTTACTTTTGTAAACTAAATCAATAAAATTTATTTGAACTTAAATTTGAAACTCAAATTTTAAAAATTCTAACCGCTCAAATAAAATTTTTACCCCATATTTCTCATATTGCTCGCTCAAATATCCACCCGTATGTTGCCACGTACAGAACATAAAGCAAAACGCTATGTTAGGTGCCTAATAGAAATTCCGCACGCATGTCGGCTATGTGCGAGGATCCTAATATCGTCTTACAGAAGGGATACACTTTTATTTTGCTTCCTCCGTATAATATAACCTTACTCACAATATGATGTAAACTTTTATTGTAATCTATAGCTTGGAGAACGTTTGTATACCTGACATACACATTTATATATTCCACAACAACATAACATTCTACACAACGCTATCTAGACCCATGGCAAGCTTAACTAGCTTGTGTTATGGAATCTAGAATGCGGATAAACATACTTAGATACTTTTTTATTTGTAAATACATACATATAATTATTACACATAGAAACATCCAGACCAATGCAATTAGCCATATTCATGAATACAAATATTTGCACTGAATAGGGATGGAACCCGCGCCTCCTGCGTGGCAGTCGCATTCACTAGCGCCACGCCACAGAGGATTCCATGTGTTGGTTCCCGGTGGAGTAGCATACGGACACCCCAGCTCTGCCTATTGATGCCGTAGAAGGCAACTAAGGGACAGAGTTGTTCTCCATCCAATAGTAAATCACCAGCCCATGACAAAGTGCCCTCTTGACGGCTACAAACTTACCCTGAATTACGTGGTACCGAAAATCACGGTTGGCAAATTGTGGATGTTCACCACCTCTACCTTCGGGGATTTCCAGGCATGAATATAATATGTATGTGTGTTTAATATTATTATCTTGGATGTGCCTTAGAGCAGGGACCTCTTCCATGAATACCTTTAGGATATAACTAATCTCAACTGCAAGCTGTTAGGCCTACAGACTGTTGATCGAGGTTCTGTCACAAAATTTCCCTTCATACTTTTTATGTCACGACGGACCATGATGGTGAGTATTGTTCCTCGACAGGAACCACCTGAATATTTTGAACGTATTAATGAGAATCACCTGGTTGAGCCCCAACAAGTTTCACACATCCACCAACCTCACTTGTAAGCTAGTTTTATGGTCAGACAGCACTTCTACAAGAAGCAACTAAATCAAATCATGGAAAGGAGGAGCAATATCTAATAACTTACAGTTCTGTTTACGCCATTTCTTTTTCGACCAAATAAATTACGCATATAGAAAACTTGTCCTTTTTCCACAGTATTTATTCTATGACACTAAGGTTTTGGATGTTCTCACTTTGGTAAATGTAAACCTTTGAGACGGCCGCAAGGCGAAACCAGTCAGGTGTAATAGAATAAATACAGTGGAAAAAGTACAAGTGTTCTCAATTATGTGTAATAATGAATTCTACCAAGTGCCATCAATCAACAGTATAAATAGCAAATAATCTTACTTCACACTTACTTTGCAGTGATTCAATCTCAATCGCCTGAACTACTTTTACCCATATATTGTACCCTCTTCAGCGCTGACTGTCTGCTCATAAACTCAATAAATGTAATGTACAGTTTACAAAACGTACCGTTTTCTCTCTCTTTTCGATACCTCCTTCACAGATTTCAGAACATTGAGAGTATCGTTGCCTCTGATCCTTGGTGAAATATGGGTGTTAATTCACCTCTGCCTAAGCCTCCAGGGATAAAGGCTACACCTTGGCTTGGTTTGACATGGACACTAGAGATGTGTGTTAAAGGCAATAAATTTTGTAACTTACAACAAAATTTACAAACTTAAGTTATGTTTTACAAGTAAATTACAAAATCTTGGATGTGAAATTGAATTAACACTCATAAAGATTCTCGTAAAGACGAAATTGTTTTATGTTATTCGAAAAGTTCGTAAGTTAATTTAGGTAAAAGACAAAGGCAAAATTTTCCCCAAAAGTATGTGAGCCGGTCAAAGTTCGCTACAGAAAAAAAACTATTAAAAGTTTCATCTGTAAGGAAAACTTAAATGCTTTTTGGTGAATTTCAAGATGTTTGATTCAATCACCAAGTTTTAAATAGATATCGAGTCATGGTTTACTCTTGGCAATTGAACATTAGGTAACCAGGCCGCGAGGTCACTCAAACCGCACGCCGTCTTGGGTCCCAATAGGGTGTCTATTGGGACCCAAGACGGCGTACGGTTTGAGTCTGACACTCCTATTGGCCGTCGGGAGGATATACATATACGAACGGTCAAAAAGGTAAAAATATATTTATGTTCTGGTAACCGACTCACTAGTGGCAACTTAACAGCGGATGGGATATCTGCCGCAAATTTCAGCTCTTATGGATGGTCGTTCTTTCAACAGTCCCTTTAAAGATGACATTTGAAGTACAGCCACTTCAGAAATATCTTGACGACCAAGTCTCAAAATGATCATACAACTCTCGTATAAATAGCAAATCAAACCGTTTTATTAATTTTAATGGTGTTATTGTCCGAACTAAAGGTGTATGTGATCAGAACAATCAGTCAACTGGAAGAGAGGTAAAAAAAATTAAGACCATTTTGACTACTTATTATTCGTCAACATTTTTTTGATGCAGACTGTACAAGTATAAAATTCAAAGTTCTTTATGTATTGGTAGTTGAAGTACTTATTGAATGCAACCAGGAGCAACACCGGAATGATATCATATATACAGTCACACCTTTATCCACGGAGGGTTAGGCCGAGTTGAATTTACACCCTCACTTCATCAATCATTGGATTCGGTACCACGTAATTGGGGGTGAGCCTATAGCCGCATTCCGGGCACTATTGTTGACTCAAACCGTGCATCCGAGGCTGAGTCTGGGCTGTATATATATAACAACAAAACGGGTGAACAATGTGCAACTAGACAGCAATCTAGCGCCGACGACGGCGGCAGTTGAAAACCAGCGTTGCAGATAGTAATTATTATCTGTAACATTAGCTGAACTGCGGCCCTTTAGGCACACACACACACACACTGACACATATAGAAGGCTTATTTGTGTAACGGAATTTGGTCCTTTGTATTGTTTTACTTGAGTTGTTCTGTTGTGATATTGTGAGATGCTTTTGGTTATTTATATTTATTTTTTTGGTGGTGGAGATATTTTATTTCTTTTTATGTTTACAGTCATTGTTAGTGTGAGTGCGTGTTTAATAAATGTTATTTTCTTTCTTTTCTTTCTTTTCTATATATCTGTCTGATGCTGAACAGCCATATCCCCTAATCGCCTTGTTCAACACCGCATGGGAAGAGATAGGATGAATAAAATTTTACACTGCCTGGAACCATGTGGCCATTATATATTATTAGACAATATAAATGGCAATATAGATGGCCGATGGAGCAAGAAAGTTCTGGCAAGCGTAGTATAGGACACCCAACGGCCAGGTGGAAGGACGACCTCATTAAGGTCACCGGGAAGCGCTGGATGTGGGCTGCTTTAGATCCGTCATCTGAAAGTCTATAGGAGAGGCCTATGTTCAGCAGTGGACTATGTGTGGTTGATATGATGATATGATGAGGCAATATAAATACCAAACTAAACTATTAACATCTAACAATCTTTCAATTTAAACAAGGTTTCCGACTTGTTACTGCGTCGTTTGTTCTGTAAACACCACATCTAAGCGACATTCAGCCAAATCAATGATCGGTACATCCATTACTGCTAATTCGCCCGCGACTAACACACGATCGTCGTCGACGAATCGTTGCTGATTTGTTCCCGTAATGGCGACATTAGTCTCGCGGTCCCGTTTGACGTGAGAATCAATTTTACCGCCTATTGTCTCATTGTTTGTAGGCTTGGGTTTTTCATGAATAACATTTGCGGTAAATATTTCTAGAGTTACTAGGAAAAAGTTTATTTTTTGAAGTAAAATTATGTATTCTTAAAATTACTTTTTTGTATTTGCAGTTATTGCTACTGACTATTTTATGACATAAACATAACATAACATAAACTCACGCCCGTATTTCCCCGAAGGGGTAGGCAGAGGTGCTAGCACACACATTTCGCCAGTTTATATTTAGGTCCCAATGTAATAGGTGGCGAGCCTATTGCCATTAACCGGGCACTTATAAACCTGCGATAAATACACACATAACTTCGAAAAGCATCGAAAAGTCATTGGTGTGTGCCATGGTCAACCTGGGATCGAACCCGAGACCTCGTCTCAGCAGTCCATTACCCATACCACTAGGCTATTTTATAAGTCTTCACTTATTCATGATTGCCGTCGATGTTATAGCATGAAAGCTGTTGAACCATGCTGTTGTAAGTGTAACCATGTTTGAATATATTCCTGTGCCAATTTCAGCCAGAACGATCCTTTTTTTTCGTGCTGTAATCCCCTCGGATACCTCCTCCGCCGGAGTCGGAAGGGTTATGTCGGACTCGAATCCCGACTCGAAAACCGCACGCAGACTGAGACCGTGGTGCAAATTCATCCAGCTGCTTGAGCGTGACTGAGTAAAAATATCCAAACACCATCTCAAACTTTCGCATTTATAATATTAGTAGGAAGTAGGGTAGCAAGATAACAAGACAACAAGAACAAGAACAACAATAAAATAGGTAATTAATAAACGTAACGAAATTAGTGCATTCGATCTTCTGAACATCCATCCATACAAAATATCGCATTTAGTCCGTAGTAAGATTATTCCACGTGACCAGAATTTGCTTCTATAAAAGATTTTGCACCCCATTCACATCACACAAAACCTGACATTGTTGGAACACTTCCAACTCCAAAGTAACATCGAGACCCTTATGCTCTTACTGTTATCAATTTCATCCGTATTTCATTGCAATAGCTGATCCGGCCAGGAAGAACCCCATACGAATTTACTGACCATACGTGTGGCAGTTCAATGCCATTCGAAATTATACTTTTAGTCTTCGATATAAGGTTTAAAATGTAGTAGCTGTATACGTATTACTTTTCAACAAAGTATTTTCAATCGTCTTGCAAAGAAATAAAGATAAAAATTCAATTTTTGTTTGTGGGTATATAATATGAACCCAAATGAGCTGGTGGTAAAACACAATGTTTGAAATTATAATACGTCGTTTGAAAATTGATTGATTTTGATGATCAATATCGGTAGAAAATTATGAATAATTGTTTTACGGGTCAGCTAGACCTTTGCTGCTTTTAAAAATGGGGGTAGTTGAAGGGTGAAAATTTAGGGTTGTACGCATTTTTCATTGCCAAATCAATAAAAAAAAACAGTTTACGACTGGTTCTCTGACCTATCAAAATATTCATAACAATAAAATTGGTCGAGCCGTTTCGGAGAAGCTTGCAAACAAACACTTTCACACGAGAACTTTATATATGAGATCTAACTTCCATAACATTACCTACTTATCAAGGTAACAAACAAACAAAGCATGCATTTTTAATAATAAGCAATAATAGTTCAATATTAATATAAAATAAATAAACTTTACTGAATAATAAAACGCTCAGTTAACCTATTCTATCAACCTAAAATATGATCTGACATCAGATGCAGTTATAAATTGAGATTTAAGACTGAATATTGTTCTGGAGTACGGGCCTATTTCTACTTAATAAAAAAATCGTACAAAGAAGTTAATTTCAATCCGTTAATACTCAAGTTAGTTGCAGCGTTTGTTTCTCTCTTCCATTACAAAGAACAATCAAAGCTCGTGATCAGCTTATCGACTAGATAAATACCTTAACTCGATTTTCACTTTGTTTAATGAATAATTATGAAGATTTGGGGATCCTGTTTAATTGTGCATTGCAAATTAAAAGTCAATAATCATCACAATTTGAGTACCAGTCCCGGTTTCATCTAAATTTGCACTTTGGAGTTCAGGAGTTATTGGTTTATTCTGACTTTTATGAGAGCAACTGCCACCTAACCCACCCAAGCCTCGTGTACTCGTTTGCAAAGCACTGTGGATCTCGTTGGGACTCCATACTTAAATAATAATCACTTGTTTTAGTACGAAGGCAAAAATCCTATAGGACCATAAGGAATGCCGATGTTCGAGCCATATAAAGTCAACTTTGATATTGCTAAGTGTTTTATAATAATATTTCAGACCCAGGGTACCCCTGGTCATTCCCGTAGTGGCACCGGGGTCTGATAAAATTAAACGGTACCACCGAGAAAGTGATCTACTCATGTCTCGCATGATAAATGGGTAATTATGTAGGTAAGTACACAATAGAAAAGTCATACTTACTTGATAGTAGTTACTGAACATGAATTATAACGTCTTCAACTGCTTGAACTATAACGTCTTGTTTCTTTAAAGAAGGAAAAATAAAACATATTTCAAATATCGATCACGAGAAATATCGAAGTTACGTTAATAGACTGAAAGCTATTAACTGCGATTAAAGGCTTGGAGCACCATATGGATGTATACAGTCTGAATTATGGCAATCCCGTCCTTAGATTAATCTAATGACGAAGTTTTCGAACAAACATGACGTAGGAAGTATCCACCTACAAAAAACAAAACAATGACGATGCTAGACTATTGATACTATTTTATCATGCAGAACTTGATAAACAAACAAGACTATTACGGCCACGCTCTTTAAGAGAAGACACATTTCTGAAAATATATCTAAAACACGACATTAGGAGACAACTTCTTTATATATATGGTTTCCGATGTCCCGATAATATATCGCAGTTCCGACACCTCCCACTTCCTCTTACGACGGCCAGGAATATAAAGTGGTGTAGACGTAGCAGATATAACTGCAACTGCCAAGAGTGTGAATGTGATTTTTTAAATATATATTTAGTGTTTTAAGTATGCTGGCTAAGTATATAGTTCCTGGCTCCAATCTCGTCATAAAATCTGGAAAGTATGCGTTTCTTGGGTGTCTTTTGAGAATAGCTCAGGGTGTTACAGCGGCTGATGAGTTTAAATCCTCCAATCATTGATTATCTCAAATCAGTCCAAGCGAAAAGGCCTCGTTTCTCTCACGACTTCAGGTCAAGATAAATGATGGTCACTATACAATACAAGGCCTAAGAGGTGCTGGCTTGGCGTCGTGGAGGGTTACGTTCTCACTACCTTGGACGCCCAAGATCGTGCGAAGTGTAAGAGTAAGAGCCTGACGGCGAACCCTGCGCTCCGAGGGCACCGTGGCCTCGGATGCAATCAGGACTAACGTCTTTATATAGATGAACTATACAATCTTTTGTTTCACTGCGTTATTAGTATGGGCTGATTATGGAAGGGAAATTATTAGTTAACTTCTAGTAAGTTGTTGTACCGATATGTAACTATGTAAGTATAACATTCCGGTAATTCTCAGAAAGGCAATTGTTACTTGATCAATGTAACTCATTGAAGGTGTTTTTAATTTTGAAACGTGTATTTGTACAGCTGTTCAGAAGCAATAACACTTTTGAGTTTAAACCAACTTCACTTGCTAGTTGGTGCATCTACTAACGGATGACGCTCTGGAGAAGGCTTTTCTTTCGTGTTAGTGGGTTCCGACGGCAGTGGCTCCTGTGAAAGTCCAAAGCCGACATCCCAATCAAAATGATTAAGCGGATCTCAGACTCCAAAGTCAAACAGGTCGGAAATGCTGATGATGTTTGTAGCAAAGGCCAACTTAGTACCTAAGAAATAAATTTTATATTTAGGAGCGCACGCTAACATGAGAAGAAATCAGTTTCCATTTGCTAAACTGATGTTCATAATTTATCTTTCAAGTTCACAATAATTATGTTTACGGAAATTAACATTTTGATGTTCACGGAAAATCTAAAAATTATTTACGTCACATTATTACAAGATTACATTTATGAACAACCTCTTCATACAGATTTTCCAACGACGTATTTGGCTACCTAACCTAATAATCCCAAAAGTTGATTAATAGACGAGGATGGACGAGGAGGATGGAGGAGGCTTTCTTCTCGAGGTTGGGAGGCTACTGTAAAAGTAGGTACATCAGAAGTAGGAAGAGACAAAGAGTGGACTTCGGCCTCCAGTCCAAAGTGCAAGCTTTGGATGGAGATTTGGATTACAGTTGAGTTGATGATAGCTCTGCCTAGTGTAAGTATTTAAAATCCTTACTATCCATACTGATATTATAAACGTAGAAGTAACTCTGTCTATGCCATACTTGAAAAACTCAACAGATTATTGTAAAAAATGCCACAGAGAGACTTGATCTCATAGGTTACGTTTGGTCACGATAACCGACCTCGACGCGAGTAGAACCAATCAGTACAATCCCATATAGTACATAATCATCATTCTCTGAGCCTTTTCCGACTCTGTTAGGGTCAGTTTTCCAATATAACTGTAAAGCGGATCAGACCTTCATAACCAATTGGTGATATTGCAATTCTGCAGTTAGAAAAGTCGAACTTCAGAATACAACTACCCGTAATAACCGCCAATAGATGTTTGTATGGCAACCGGGTCCGAGATTTAACAAGCTCTCCGAGGCACGGTAACACCCAGACCAATTGAAATCGCCATATTCATGCATACAAATATTTGCACTTCGAACCCATTCACTATTACCACGCCATAGATCTAAAAAATCGTAATTTCAAGACAGCACTGTCATAATTGATAACAATAAACTCATCGCAGTCACGGGATGTGCGATAAATTCGCACGGAAGCACCTAAAGCACTACTTTTAATGAGTTTTGTACTCACATGGCTCCTATTTATGACGGCGTCATGTAATAATTTTACGGAACATTGTGATTGCAAAAAAAATATGAGTTTTTTCTCAACACTGAGAAAATAAATTATGTTGTTGATTGTTGTGAGAATAATGTTTGTTGTGGAATGTGTTTATACTGAGTTCGGTGAATTAAAAAAGTGCGTGAACACGTTCGTTATTATTCATTGGATTATGTTGGTCAATACGACAATAACAACGTAAAAAGCTGCATATCCTACTATAGTAATAATATTGTGAATGTGGCAGTTTCATTCAATATGGGATAGCCCGGTGGGGCCACCCCATCTCTTACCCATCTCTTCTGTGCCTGTCGTAGAAGGTGAGTAAGGAATAGGGCTATTCTCCATCCGACACTAAACATACAACCTTTAACTGAGTGCCGTCTTGATAGAAATAGGCTTGCCCCCTATGACGTATTAGCGAAAATCATATTTGACGAAAAAGAGTATTTAAAAATTACAAAAAAATCTAAACGGTAGATTCTTGGCGAAAAAAAAAAATCTCAAAAGTACTTAACATAGTAGGTACTTAGTTAGGTTTTTAATATTTGTAATTAGTAGGTATGAACCTGTTAGAGTAGAACTATTTTTGACCAACAATACAGGAATTTACTTAATCTATCTAATCTTCTTCGTACACGGTTCCAGTCCGGATTGAATAAAAAGTAGGTTACTGTTAGAAGTCTAAAATGAAGGAAGAAATAAAACTTACTACGCGCATAAATTATATTTTTACTAGTTACAATTTTGTAACGCTTTGAAACGGTAAAAAGTTTGACACAGTACAATTACTATGTGAACAGACCACAATAAATATATATGTTTGTACAACACAGAAGCAACTAAATAGGAGGGAAAAAAAAAGAAAAAAAGAAAAAGAAAAATACTAGTTATGCCAAAAATATGTTTCCAAACTTACCGAAAGATGTGCAGTTTAAATTTTGAATTTGTAATTTAGGGTCTCAATGGTTTTTTCTTGCCACTGGGATGATGGTACGATTGGCTGAAAAAACACAAAGAGGGTTAGTATTACATGCGTAACTGCAGCCGCACAACCAATTAGCGTCTTGGGTAGTGTCAGACGGAGGGTAGTGTTTCCTCCAAAGCAAAACCCTCCAGACACCCACACACAGCGCACCCACAGAGAACAGAGTTAGCCCTTAACGTTGGTCGCCAATTTGTATCCGCTGAACGTGTCAGACGGACTACTCACCGGCTGACCCAGCAGAGAGATGCACGAACTCTATGGGATCCCAGGGCGCCTTTTGTCAGAGGAGAGAAGTGTGCGTGTGTGTGGGAGACCAGGGAGACTTCAGAGTTCGTGCATCTCTCTGCTGGGTCAGCCGGTGAGTAGTCCGTCTGACACGTTCAGCGGATACAAGCTTATAACTATAACCCACGGGAATGGGAACACAATTGTTACGCGAGTGAAGCTGCAGGTATCAGCTAGTTGTAAAATAAATTCTTAGAAGATACACACGAAAGACAGGATAAAATAGATATGAATGGTATGTACAGTTTAAGCTTTTAAACATAGTCAACATCATTGAAAGATAAACTAATCCAATAACACTGAGTGATTATGAAGAGTTAATCAGGCCAAGTGAAGCCTGGTGGTTTATAACACTCGTAAAATTACTATAAAACAGTGGTAGTTACTTTGAGTGATTATATAGTGGAACGATATTTATAAATATAATGTTGATACTGATGTCATTGTAACCTCAGAAGAATTGTTTGACATGATATCCACGGCCACATTGCATTATACTTTCACACCACCCGCCACCCGAAGGGGGCCATCTCGAAAGATATGGTACTGGATCTGCCGGGGTGCGAGAGATATGCTTTCGGCAATCTCAGCTCCGGCAACCAACCGGCGTTTTAGTCGGTTCGAGTCCGACATAACCACCTCCACCGGCTCCGTGGGGATTTTTCGCACGATAAAAAAAAACACCACCCGCCGGCAGGGAATTTATCTCTACACTTTGCAACCGAAAAAGTTAAATAAGGTACATACATATAGATAATATTGTAATATATCTATACCGCACGTCACAAAATGTACTATATTTTCTATGTATCTTTTTAGTATATCACGGGATGCTACGGCAGGGGAGGAATACCTATCATAAATGATATGAAACCAATCCGCGTGTGCCAGGGTCTTGTTTGTCTCGCGACTTGGTGTCAAGGATCAAGATGTATGCTGGTAACTATGTGAAAGGAGTTGCGCGCGGCAAAGCCAATGGCAAAAGGCGAGTATGACACTTATACAGGGTAAAAAGAAGCTAAATGTTTTTATTTAGCTTTCAGGGGGAATCATCATAGGTCGCAGAACGACCTCCGTTGTCCATGAGCGCGGGCCTGGCGGTGATCGGTGGAGCCACCTGTCACCCTAACAGAAACAGGCCGCGGCGGTGGCGCGCAGTGCGCCTCCCCGTACTCGGGGCTGGATGGTGTACTATGGTCCCCACAACCCGAAGGGGGCCATCTCGAAAGAGATGGTCCTGGGGTACGAGAGATATGATTCCTGCATTCTCACCTCCGGCAACCAAAGACCCAAAGAAAGCGTGCGTTTTAGTCAGTTCGAGTCTGATATAACCACCTCCGGCTCTACGATAAAAAAGGGGGAATCATTACGTTAAAGTTGATTACGATTGCATTGGAGGCTTGCTTTCGCTATCTATTTAGAAAAACCATTATCAGTTAAGTTACTGAGCGTTCACAATTATTACAATTGCGATACATTGAATATTCATCTATATCGAAAACCTTTTGTCCCTCTCCTATTTTTAGAGGATCCTTATTCAGTATAGAACGTTCAAATACAACTTTGTTATGCACAAAACTCGGAAATAGAACGTGTCTATCAAACTTACCGCCAACTTTCTTTTGTTTTCTAACGGCCAGTTATAACAAAAATAGCCTTATGTTACTTACAGTTCAATCAAATGAAAATCCACCTTAAATCTATAGGAATAAAGAAGTGACTGTGTGTATGAAATAAGCGTAGTATTCGTACCTGTGAAGTAGTACCATTTGATTGTACATGACAGTAACAGAGTAGGGTCCGAGCTGATTGCTTTACTCAGACCAAATGGCGGATCTTTATCTGTTTCGTATTAATAATTAAAAAGACCGTTTTGTCTTTTAGTTCACGAGTTGGTATTAATAAATGTTTGGTTCAATTTCCGTTTTGTTAGTGACGGAGCTCAGTGTAAGTGAATTAGGATATTGATGTGAATTTCATTTTGTACGATCCAAGGCATGTTTTTAGTTGATTGAGTATAGGTATTTTTTTTTTTATTTTTTTTTTATATAGGACACGTCAATTTGACTTCACCTCGCCTGATGTTAAGCTAAAGGCAAAGTCTCGGAAAGAGGGTCACCATCGTAAACATTTACCATGTTAACAGTGGTGGCACTCAGCTTGACGGCCTCATTAGATGCCTTTTCACGCCCCGCTTAAAGGACCCGGGACTGTAGGAAGAAGGAAACTGTAGGTAGGTTGCTTTTAGTTCGCGGTGGAGTAGAATAGGGCCACCCTATCTCTTTCCTTGGATATCCTGGAAGGCGACTAAGGAATAGGACTGTTCTCCATCCGACAGTAAGCATAGAGACCATGACAAAGTACCCACTTGACGACAATAGGCTCGTCCCATAATACGTGGGACCGAAAATCATTGTTGAAACCTACCCTTCACGGATTTTATTCAAATACTAGCTTTTGCCCGCGGCTCCGCCCGCGTGGATGTCGGTTATCGCTACCAAATATAGTCTATGTCCTTCCTCAAGGTCTACTCTACCCCTATACCAAATTTCATCAAAATCGGTTCAGTACTTTAGGCGTGAAAGCGTAACATACAGACAGACAGACAGACAGACAGACAGACAGAGTTACTTTCGCATTTATAATATTATAGTATGGATAGTATGGATAGTATGGATTGGGCGGAGTCATCAAAATTCAATGTTTAAAAATGGTTGAAAAATCATTCATTGGTTCCAACAGTTCGTAAAGTTAGTAGATGGCTCTTAAAGACGGATATAAAGTGAAGGGAAATTTGAAGTGATTCAGGTGTGCCTCAATAGCTCAGTTTGAAGAGCATTCCCCCTGTAAGGGAAAGGTCGTGGGTTCAAGTCCCACTTGAGTGCTTCTTTTTCCCGATGTATTTCGAGCTTAAAAAGTTAGTATGTCAGAATCGTAGCAAATGGAGACCCGTGATCTTTGCCTACCCCTATGGGAAACAGGCGTGATTTTATGTATGTATATATGCACACCTTTATTGTATACCTTTTTTTTTATATACAGGACACGTCAATTTGACTTCACCTCGCCTGATGTTAAGCTAAAGGCAAAGTCTCGGAAAGAGGGTCACCATCGTAAACATTTACCATGTTAACAGTGGTGGCACTCAGCTTGACGGCCTCATTAGATGCCTTTTCACGCCCCGCTTAAAGGACCCGGGACTGTAGGAAGAAGGAAACACGTGAGCTGGCAGGGAATTCCAGGTCTTAGTGGTGCGGCATAGGAATGAATCACTGAAACGCTTGGTTCTAGCAGGTATACTCTGCACCGTAAATGGATGGCATCTTAGCCCTGCACGTGTCGTCCTGTGAAGGAAAGGGGAGGGTGGGACTAATTGGAAGAGCTCGTCAGAACATTCACCATGGTAGAGACGGTAGAAAACTGCCAAAGACGCAACATCTCTACGCATCTGCAAAGGCTCGAGGGTGTTCGTGACCTCAGGATTCCCAATAATGCGGACCGCACGTCGCTGCAACCTGTCGAGAGCATCTAATAAGTACTTTGCGGAGCCGTCCCAGAGATGTGACCTGCTGATTGATGCGCTGATTCCGGTTGAGTGACGGATGGAAACAGGTAAAGATGATACGACTGACCACTACTTGACATTTGGATAGCATTCAATTTCATCATCTGTTTCATTTTGTAACTTTTTTAGTATTCAGCAACGTTTGTTGTTTACTGTACATAACAGCTTCGTTTCTTAAAAGCGTGGCTTAACAATAGGTGCATTTGCACTCGGTATTTAATCTAAACAGCAAACTTTTTAAATCATATAAAAACATCTCGAATCTGCTTACTTGCCGTGTTCGCCAACCGAATAAAAAAAACTGCAACCAAACCTTTAGCGCCAAAGTAAAATCCAAACAAACCATTATGTACGTATAATAAAAATGAATGCAAAAGAAATGAAAATCGGTGGCAATATATAACCCGGTCAATTTTTTTTCGCCGCAACTGGTCCTCAGTGCCCGGATAATCCCGGTCTGGTCATGTTTGACACGGCTGCCAAAACAAACATGGCTGCCATCCGCCATTATAGTACGTTTGTTTAGGGTTGGTTACACATTATTATGGTGTTATTTTTTGTTATCACATCGTTAAATTGGCGGGGTAATGTGGAGTATAAATTTCTTTGTAAGATTTTTTTTGGAAATAGAAAGCTTAGTTTTGTGTTGCGAGTACAATACTTTTCCCTGTAAGTGTGTTAAATATAAATTACAGAGATTTTTCTATAAATACTATTGGTTCCCGTTGGAGTAGAATAATGCCCCCTATCTCTTGTAGAGTGTCGTAGAAAGCGACTAAGGGATAAGGATGTTCTTTATCTAACAGTAAATAAACAACCCATTAAGTGCCCACTTAGCGGCAATTTGGCTTCGGCGATATACAGGGGAAGTGAATCTATGTAGTGTATAAAATAAGTCAATGTTTAGAATTGACATACGCTTACAATTATCATAAACGTGAAAATTCATGTTGCCATAGAGTCATTATCCTATCCATAGACATAGTAATATGACAGATAGTAAGCCGATGGAGCAAAAAAGTTCTGAAATGGCGACCGCGTACGGGCATGCGTAGTGTAGGACGCCCAACGGCCAGGTGGAAGGAAGACCTCATCAAGGACGCCGGGAAGCGCTGGATGCGGGCTGCCTTAGATCGGTCATTCTGGAAGTCTATGGGAGAGGGCTATGTTCAGCAGTGGACTATGTGTGGCTGATATGATGACGATGATGATGATATAGATGATATACTTTAAGATCCTATCGTACCATCGCCTGTGCTAGTTGTATAAGGCTGGAATTATTTTATTTCCAGACTCAAACTAAGTATTTTATAAATTAAATCGAAAATTAAATTTTAACTCTGGCAAATAGTCTTCGATTCGAAACTAAAACAAACTGTACCAATTAGATCTCGTGGAATCGCAGCTCGCTATTTATTGAGTCGCTTCTCCCACATGTAGCAATTAGTCTTCAAGATTACTAAGACGCGACAAATCGTGTACTCCTTGTCAGTGACATAACTTGTTAGAACCTAGTTTATGTACCTTCATTTATACAGGGTGGAAGATTGTCACGCTCCCTGGAGGGGAAGTACTCGAAATACTGCATTTTCCTTTATTTTTTTATTTTATATATATTCCTTTATTTTTTTAAAGAAAGAAAATTGCATTCAAAGATTATCGAAAACTAGCTTGACTCAACCGGTAATCGATCCGGCTGAAACCCGAAAAATAACACCTGAATTTTTATGGATTCATTGATAGTGGCAATCGAATAAGGATCAAATCTCTCTATTTTTTTTGATATTTTATTATGTAGTATTATTGAAATAAAACCACTTTTTACGGATTCTATCGCGATATATTTGTTATTATTACTTTTTTAACCCGACATTTCGGCTGCTTTGCAGCAGCCATTTTCGCGGTGTGACTCACGATGGTAGTTGTCACATAGTTTGAAGTATAAGTTATCTCAAAATACCCGAATCATTGTGAATTATTGGTGTTCGCATTCACGCAGAATGAGCTCACCGTGTTGTCAAGTCTTGCTGGATTTTGCTGCTTACTGGGTTTGATTAAGTGGATGACTGGGTCCCAAGCTGGTGGTACGGTCCATCCATCCTCTCTATTAAAATTTGGGTGTTTTTTAATTTCAATAGCCTCGCGGATCATTCTAGGAATATATCGATGTTCTTTGGCGAGTATCTGTAGTTTATCAAACCTTAGGTAATGGTTGGTGCCTTTTTGCGCGTGTTCACATACAGCTGACTATGTTGAGCGTTGGTGTTTTATGTCAGCTATGTGTTCTTTGACCCGAGTGCCAATGCTTCGCTTTGTTTGACCAATATATGAGAACCCACAGTCACAGTCTATTTTGTAGACCCCTGCATCTTGTAGAGGTAGTTGGCACTTGACAGATGGTAAAAATTGACTTATCTTCGTTGGCGGCTTGTAGTATGTGTTGATTGAAACTCGCTTCAAGATGTAGCCAATTTTGTCAGTGACCCCTCGTACATACGGTAGTACAGCAGGCTGGCGTTCGACCGTGGCTGGTTTTTCTCGGGATCTGTGACTCAGGCGCGGTGGTTTGAGCTTGTTGTCTTGCAGTACTTGCTTGACATGTTGAAGCTCAGCGTTCAGGTGTTTCTTGTCACAGATCCCACGGGCTCTCTGAAACAAAGACTTTCCTACGGTAGCTAACTGTTTAGGGTGGTGGTGAGATTCACCGTTTAAGTACCTATCAGTATGAGTCTTTTTCCTATACACAGT
This sequence comes from Eilema sororculum, assembly GCA_914829495.1. Taxonomy (NCBI): domain Eukaryota; kingdom Metazoa; phylum Arthropoda; class Insecta; order Lepidoptera; family Erebidae; genus Eilema; species Eilema sororculum. The sequence continues at coordinate 2,622,724 of OU618545.1, read as the reverse complement.
GTGGCTCAAGGTATTATTAGGATTTCTGTTAACAAGAACATCTAGGAAAGCTAATGAATTATATATATAAAGAAATATAATGAAAGGAAGAAAATGAAAAAAAAAATTTAAAAAAAAAGTATGTTTATCCGCATAAGTATATTTATTATTATTTACCTCTGATTCCATAGTGAATTGAATGTTGTTATTAATGGAATTAAGATGGTTCAGGAATGTATTTACACTATCTGTTGGTAGTATTGTGAAAGTGTCACCTACGTACCGTTTGTAAATCCGTGGTGTGAAGGCGGCCGTCTGCAAGGCTCGGGCTTCGAAGGCTTCCATATATATATCGGCTACGACAGGCGAGACTGGATACCCACACCATCGCCACACCATCGATTTGTAGGTAGTACTTGTTGTCCCACAACAGATAGCCAGTTGTTAGGCAATGTTTTAGTATGTCGGCATATTCCTCAGGCATAGTATTTTCTATTAGTTTGTTCCTAACGATGTCTATGCAGTCTTGTACAGGTCTAACTATGTGACAACTACCATCGTGAGTCACACCGCGAAAATGGCTGCTGCAAAGCAGCCGAAACGTCGGGTTTAAAAGTAATAATAACAAATATATCGCGATAGAATCCGTAAAAAGTGGATTTATTTCAAAAATGAAGAAAATTAGAAGGAGAGATTATAAAAAGATATACATCGTATTCGAAGATATACATGTCATATCATAACTAAAAATATATTTTTTTAATGGAGCCACTACTGTCCTTCTCCCCGATTCTAGGAGAAAGGCGTACTCCAGAGCCTCGTCCGCTATTAGTAATTGCATCGGTTGATACCAGCTTGAACTGTGAAGGTCTTTAACCTAAAATTCACCGGCTCAAAGATTTGCCTTTTTGAGTCGCGATCAGATGGCAGTTGCTCTCTTAAAAGACAACCGACAAAGAAAGAAAGGATAAGAGATCAGACCGCGGCTTTCAATTTATAAGTTTTGGAAGCCTACGGAATGATATTTTGAAGAAGGATTAAACCCTGCCCTGGAGTTGCATTGGGGAGGCGCTTATCTACCATGGTGTGCCTCCCTACCTCCGTCGAATTGTCGGGGCCTATCTCTCCGAGAGGGCCATTACTTACCCGAGTTGGCTAGGGCCGGGTCGGCGGGATGTGTCGTGCGGTGTTCCACAGGGATCGGTATTAGGGCCACTCCTGTGGAACATCGGTTACGATTGGGTGCTGCGTGGTTCGTTGCTCAGGGGGGTGAACGTAACGTGTTACGCCGACGACACCCTCGTTACGGCGCGGGGAGCAACGCACCGAGACGCAGCACTAAAGGCCACGGCAGGGGTTGCTCAAGTCGTGGGTCGGATACGGCGGCTGGGTCTCGAGGTCGCCCTTCGCAAGTCCGAGGCTCTGTGCTTCCACGGACCTCGGATGGGGCCACCTGCGGGATCCAGCCTACAGGTAGGGGGCGTCAGCATCGGCATCGAGCCCTCGATGAAGTATCTGGGGCTCGTACTCGATGGCCGGTGGAACTTCGGACATCACTTCCGAAGTTTGGTCCCAAAACTGAGGGGGGTGTCAGCTGCACTCGCACGGCTGATGCCTAACATCAGGGGACCCAACGCTCCCTGCAGGAGACTGTACCTGGGGATCGTGCGAAGTATGGCCCTATACGGGGCCCCCATATGGGCGGAGACGTATGGAGGGTGATAAGGGGATACCGCACGATCTCAGGTGAGGCGGCATGTCTCTTAGCCGGGACCCCTCCATGGGACCTGGAAGCGAGAGCCCTTGCGTCTCTATTTAAATGGCGCAAGGAGGCGCTGGAGCGGGGCCAACGGCCTGCGTCTCGAGAAATCGAGGCCCAGCGGTCCCAGCTCCACCAGGAAACCGTGGAGACATGGAAGGTGCGACTTGAGCAACCAAAGGGGGGATTCGCCACAATTGCGACCGTCAGACCGGTCATGGACGAGTGGCTGGAGAGGAGACATGGTGCTAACTCCTACCGGTTGTCACAGATGCTTACCGGGCATGGTAGCTTCGGTAGGTATCTGTGGCGAAGACACCGGGAAACCACGGCCGGCTGTCAGCACTGCGGGGACCGCAGCGATGACACAGCGCTCCACACGCTGTTGGAGTGCACGGCGTGGGTGCAACAGCGCCAGGTCCTCGTGGTAGGTTTGGGCGTGGACACTCTCTCGCTTGAGACCATGGTGGGAGCCATGGTCTCCAGCGGGAGTAAGTGGGACTGCGCCGCCTCTTTCTGCGAGCAGGTCATGCTCGTGAAGGAGGCGGCGGGGCAGGAGCGGGAGAGAGCTCTCCCACCCGAGTTCCGCAGTCGGCGGCTTGGGCGCCGCCGACGTGTCTTCGCCGAAGACCATCGGCCTCCATGACCGGGGGCCTGAGGACGGTGAGTTGGCTGCTCATCGTCCTTACAGAAGCAGGCCCATGACGGCAGCGTGACGTGACGGACTCACGCACGCCTCCCCCTTCCTATGAAGCGGGATGATACCCGAAAACCCCCCATAGACGCGGGATAGCACCCGAACCACCCCCTAGACGAGGCCGCATTAAAGCGGTAGGTCTGTTGGGAGCCCTGGGACATCCTTCCGAGGGCTTACCCGGGGCTCCCAACTATGGGCTGCTGGGCGATACCGTGGGGCTTTTAGTCGGTAGGAGTCCGGCATAACATCCATGAAGGATTTCCCCCACGGTCAAAAAAAAAAAACCCATCAGTATGAGTCTTTTTCCTATACACAGTGTGGCTCAAGGTATTATTAGGATTTCTGATAACAAGAACATCTAGGAAAGCTAATGAATTATTTGCCTCTGATTCCATAGTGAATTGAATGTTGTTATTAATGGAATTAAGATGGTTCAGGAATGTATTTACACTATCTGTTGGTACAAAAGTAATAATAACAAATATATCGCGATAGAATCCGTAAAAAGTGGTTTTATTTCAATGAGTGACATTCGCGTAAACTTCAGAAAATATTATGTAGTATTAATTATGATGACAATAAAAAAGAAAAAAATTATATATATATTTTTTCGTTTTCTCTTTTTTAATGTGTAAAGTTTATTTTATTCGTTCGTTATTCGTCTAACAGAAAGCGAGCAAATGCAGTCCTGACAAAAAGGCCATCATAATGTGCCGCAACTATAATTACATTGAATAAAACGGATTAGGGCTTGAGGCTAAGGTGGTTATCTTTTACATCAGAAGAGTAATAAGTTAGTTGTTATAAAACATCATACCAACACATCACACCTAATAAACATATAAGAATAAGGACTGATCTTATTTTATCTTATCTTAAGAAGAACAATCACGCCTGCAAACCTTCGAAGGGGTAGGGCAAGTGAATAATATATAATAATATACTTATTTCGCTAACAACGGTTGAGTGAGCGACCCTAAATTGCTCTCAAACAGGTACATCTTTATCGGCTGTGGAACAACCCTATCCGTTACTTCCATGGGAAGAAATGGAGTGGCCCTATTCTACTCAACTGGTAACCAACATAACAATAGAATACGTATGAATACTCCTTTTCCATAACCTTGACGAGATGGTGCCCATATGAACAAAAAAAAAACAAAGAAAAAGGTAACCGCCGATAAACCTTCAATTTGGATATTTCAAACGAAAATGGAAAAGTATTCCCGCAAAAATGTGACCCGAGTATACAAAAAAATATATACACAAATTCTTCGATCTCCATACATCCCCACCAGCATCATAAAATTCCAATCTAAATTGCCCAACTAAAAGTTATCCCGGACGCGTCCCCATTCAACACTGATGTCAAAAAGGCGCCTCGGAATCCGGCAACATTCATATCTTGTGTTGTGGATCTATTCGATTTTCCCGGGCATACATTTTTGCTCAGGGAAATTCTCATAACAATAATTAAAATGTTCGTAAACATTGAAAGGGAATTTGTCGGTCTTCTATTTGAGTCAGTGGTGAATTTGATTAAATATTCCTATGAAGAATAACGTGGGTATGTACAAAATATATTATTTTTCTTTATAGGTAATTATAGTCACATTTGAAGCCCAAGTTATCCATACTTGCTTATCAGTGATCCTGTTAAATAGTGGAAGAGGCTCTCTAGACTTTTTTCAGGTATCAGTGGAAATCGGTCCGAGAAAGCAGATATACCCATAGCAAACAATTAGCCGTCTACAAGCTCCAAAATGCAAACTTTGGACGCAACTGAGAAAATCACTATTCGTGAGTGATGACTATTTATTCTATAGAATTCGTTTACAATTGTATGAGTTACTAGCTGTTGCCCGCGGCTCCGCCCGCGTAAATTTCGCTTATTGCGTAGTGTTGTAAATTTTAGCGCTGACAGTCGAGTGTTGAGCGCTGAGTAGACACTCTCCTCGCCTCTTAATTCATCTCACTACTCACCTCTCTATTCGTGTCTCTACTTGACTCTCTACTTGCCTCCCTATTCAACTCTTTACTTGACTCGTATTCCACTCTGAACTCGACTCTAAACTGGACTCTCTGCTCACTTCACTACTTGATCCTTTAAACATATCTATGTTACATTTATGATTTAAGATTGGCATGGTCATTCTCATTAATAATGTATCTGTAAAATAAAATTCGACATTGTTCGCTTACATTGTAATAAAATACAAAAATAAACTTATAAACTTTTGGAAACCGCTCACTTTTTCATGTAAATTTAAATTGGTAAACGTCGATACACAGAACGATATTTAAAAACTTATTACGTTTCCAATATCACCGGGATGCCAAATGTAAATGAACTGAGTTGCAGCAGTGCAGTGACGGTGTGATAATATCTTCTATTTAAATAAAAATGAATTGCAAATTGTTGTTAGTCACGCCAAAAAATCGAAAACGACTGAACCGATTTGGTTGATTTTAGTCTTGAAATATTTGTGGAAGTTCAAAGAAGGTTTGAACTGTGAGAAAAAATATGGAAAAATTGCGAGTTAAATTTTTAAAACGACAATTTGTTTTTCCCTAGAAACTATTACAAAAAAGTGAGACGGGGCTTTGAAGTATTCCACGGGCAAAGCCGCAGCGGATCAGCTAGTTACATTTATTTTTTGAAAATATTCCAAAGAGGCAAACCGGACTGATTTGAGAAAAGGCTAAGAGAATGACGATTCTAAAGAAGAAATTGCGTGAGGAACTTCCGCATGCTGCGGTAACGTTTTGTGGAAACTGTCAGGCTTTGGGGGTAAGAAATATTTAGTAGTGACGACTCCGCCGGGTCTTGGTAAAAAGAGTATATGTATGTACCTGTAACTTAAATATTTCTTCAAAAGCTATCACCATCTTTCAGACTCTAAGACATAAGCGTACTGAGCAAATTGACAATGTTGTACACTCACAAGGTGACCACTAGTCACCACTAAAACAATTACTATCCACGTCTATTTAAATAGGTTGTATTCCACATTTCTCTTACACTATTTCGTTACTCCACTAAAATGGAAACACCAAACATTGACAGTCGCGACGCAATTCTTCCTTACATAACATCGTTAGTGGGCCGAGTGACGAGCCTTGGGGCAAACCTCCTCCCCTCGTAATTGGCAAATTGAGTTGCCTCCTCAGCTCGTGTAAGTAGCCCGATGTAATATTATTGATGAAGTTAGTGCTTGCTTTAGTTGTTGAATATAAATGGATTGATAGTTTTTTTAAGCTGAAAGCTAAGTTTGTTGCTTTTAGTTTGGGATTCCTTTTCGTTACAGTAGTACCTACCTACACTGTTTGATCAAAAGATATCGTATGCACAAGCATATCACTGCAGTCAATAACTTGAGTTTCATTTTCTTTTATAGATGGCACTGATATTTTTCAATCTAGTCTAGTATATTTTACGTTTGTACAGTTTTCAACGACAACGATGTTTTTTTACTTCTGTAGTGTAGATGTATGATTATGAAAAAGAAACCATATAGTATTTTGTTCTGACGTGAAACACTCAAAAATAAATCAACAATTTTGGAAATAAGTACAAGGGACATATTCGGGTCATAGATTTCTTTGCACTTTATGTATATATAGTTCTACGTTATAATTTGTTGGTTAATAACTACACTTTTAATTCGTTACTAGAGTCCATTGTCTCACACAACATTTACAACCAAAAATTCATTCTCTACCTTTGTGGAATAAAATTGTAGTCATAATAGCTTAGAAACCTTAAGATTGAGATGAGAGCTGTTTAAGATTAATTACAAGGCTTAATGCCTCAGTTGGACTTACAATTAGGAGTACAGGTTCCAGCCCTGCACGAAATCTACTGCGTCTAGGAGTTAAAATAAAGTATTACCTCGTTATAGTTACCGGCATTTATCTTGACCCCAGTCATTTCACAAAATTAACTCTGTATGCTCAGTTTTTCGATGTCTTTTGAGGATCATCAATTAGCATACATCAGGGCACGACTTGGTTTCTAGGTCGTAGGTATTATCATGGAAAGAAAGAAAATTGGACTTCACTTTCCGTCAGAACCACGTGCCAGGCAAAATTATAACACTGAACAAACAAAGGTATCTGAGAAATGAATAAATATAATATCATAATTGAAAAGGTATCGATGAAGCAGAAGTTAATCGGATTAATTTTCATAAACAAACAATAAAATTGACTTGGAATTTTTTAACAATGAGTAACTGGCTTTAACAAACATGAATAAAGAATTTAATGTAATAAGAATACTTGCTTTCAAGTCGTGAGGTGCTTTTGTAAATAAAGTATTTTCATGATTTTGTTAATATTGCTAAAGAGAGCAGCAGAAACGCATTAAGTAGCCACATTTTGCCAGTTTCATTTATTGGTTAAATCAATAGCAAATGCATCTTCCATGTCCAATCGACGACAAAAGTAATCTTTTTTTTTTTTTCGTGCGGAAATCCCCTCAGATACCCCCCTGCCGGAGCCGGAAGGGGAGGTTATGTCGGACTCGAACCGACTAAAACTGCACGCCGACTGTGGGTCGTGGTGCTAGGCCGGAGGTGAGGTTGTCATCGACGTATCCCTCGCACCCCGGCTGACCCAGGGCCATCCCATACGGTCTAGCCCTCCTCGGGAAGGGGGACAACAGCCAACTCGCCCCCCGAATGGGGAGGCGCGCTTCGCAGCGCGCCGTCGCCGTGGCCTACTTCTGCTGGGGATGACAGGCGGCTCCACCCGTCATGGGGGACGGAGGTCAGTCAGTGCCCTCCGACGCCCGAGTTACCAGCGCGCGCGGGCGGCGCGGTTCGCGAACGCTGCCTCTCCCGTTCCGCCGTCTCCTTCACGACCATTACCTGCTCGCTGAAGGAGACGCCGGCCGGCCACGCGTCTGCACAGCGGACCATTGCTGTTAGCAGAGAGGCGAGGGTAATAACTCTCACTCCCAGGGCTGCCACTAGCTCCCGCCTTGATCCGGCCCATGCCGGACACTCGGTGAGCGTGTGCAGCTCTGTGTCCTCGCTCACGTCGCAATGATGGCACTCGGTCGTTGGCTCCTTTTCGATCCGACGTAGATACCACCCAAAGCACCCGTGCCCGGTGATAATCTGCGTCAGTCGATACAAGAGGCTGCCATGTGGCCTCTCTAGCCATTCCCCCATGATGGTCCTTACCGCCTCTACGTCGGCATGCCCTGTGCGTGGTTGCTCAAGTCATCGCTCCCACTCCGCCACCATGATTCTGTGGAGCCGGGATCTCTCGGCCCGAATGTCTTCGGGCTCGGGATCGTATTCTCGGCCGAACCGATACAGTGCCGCAAAGGATCTCGTTTCCAGGATCCTCAGTGGCGATCCGGCTGGGAGACTCGCCGCTTCAAAGGATATCGTGCGATATCCCCTAATTTCCCTGGAGGCCATCCTCTGCTGCAGCGCACGCAACAGGGGCATGAATCTGGTCTCCAGGGTGTCTGCCCACACGAGACCCACACGAGAGTATAGGGCCACGGACGGCACGACACCCGCGTAGAGTCTCCTGCAGGAGTCCTCCGGGTCCCTCAAGTTGGGCAGCAGCCGCACCAGCGCGCTAGCTACGACAAAATAATCTTACTAATTTGAATGAATTTTTTATAGCATTTATTATGCTAACTGTTAAGTTCGAAAAACATTGGAAAAAAATGAAATGCTCAAGTGAGACTCGAACTCACGACCTTTCGCTTACAGGGCGACTAATTTTAATATTTATTGATCGTCACAATCGACCATAAATTAATGAAAAAAGCACGAAATCTATTGAACTTTTTCCTTGGGGGATTATAAAACTGCTTTTACATCAACTTCACGCTTTTTGAGTCAGTCAAATTTGTCGTTGTCTATATATTGTTGCCTGTCTGTCTAGTAAAATATACTTAAAACAAAGCCAATGAAGCGAGAGAAAATAGGTAAACAAAGTTTCAGCGGTTCCAAACATTTTATTTGAAAATTGTCACGTTTCACTTGAAGCGCATTTCAGACAGGAATGAAATTGCTCATAGGATGGCGGATCTGACAGTTTAGAACCGCTTTCCTGTACTACGACACACGCAACGACAGCTGTCGCTCGGCCTTTGTCGCGTACGTGTGACATGTGCGACAAGGGCAGAGAAAATGATTGTTCGTTATTGCAACGTAACTCAGTACCTAATGGTCGCTTTGTTTACCTTATTAACTTTATTTCCCTGCAAAATACCAACACAGGTACCCTCTCTCAAGCGCAACGCTCTCATTGACAAACTAAACAGTCGAGATATTCGAAGTTAACCTTTGTGATTTCGTATACCGTCCGTCCTGTATCTTTGACATGCTAAACTAATGGCGCGCCAACAACTGGCACCTCACAGACGTGCCGAGAATTGGTGTCGTTACCCTAGATTTGGATAAACGGGTAGATACTCCTCGATAAAAGCTGCATTATTCAGTCTAAACGATAACTGTATCACTTCACAAGTAGCACAATCGTTAGTAAGTAGTTACAATAGAATATAAAATGGATTTGACATAAAATTAGATACTTAGGGCCGTATTCTAAAATGACACTCAGCCTGAATCGCAATTTATCTGAGGGCAGACTGTATAAACAGATTGATAGATTTTACATATTGCCTATACAATCTGTTCTCATATGAATGGAGATTCAGGCTGAGTTTCATTCTAGAATACGGGTCTTAGAAATGTATGAAAATTACTATACATACTACAAACGATATGGGGCTTCATCAAGATCATAAGGGTTCAAGTAAACATCATCTGAGCTAGCCGGTACGCACCTTGCCATAGATTTTCCCCGTGGGAGATAAAGTGACAGTGGCTACAAAACTCAAGGTGAGACAAATCAAGAATAAGGGTATGGACCCTTAGCTCCAAAGGACAAGCTTTGTGTGCAACCGTGACCAATACAGAGAAGTGACAAAAAACGTCCAAATTACCGCACATAATATTATATTTATGCAAAAAATTATAAGCATGAACAGAACGGAAATCTAAACAGCAATATTTAACCTAGCATTTGATACGTTCACTGCTACGGAGTGCTACGACTTTTGTTAACTTTTATTTTTATTAAAGACACGTCAATATCACTTCACCACGCCAGTTTTTTTTTATTATTTTATTTTATTTATTTATCACACGTAACAGATACAACCAATAAGAAATAAATAATACTACGAAGCAGTAGGATTAGAGTCCAGGATGCATTCCACAAGAACGCGTGTACAAATGAATTAAGATGAAGAAGTTTCTAACAATAACACATATAAAACTGATGGTAAGCTAAAGGCAAAGCCTCAGAAAGAGGGCCACCATCGTAAACATGTACCATGTTAGCAATGGCCTTTTCACGCTTCGTTTAAAGGACCCGGGACTTTAGGAAGAAGAAAACACGTGGGCAGGGAGTTCCAGGTCTTAATAGTTCATACTCTTCAGTGGATGAAACCACAGGTAAAAATTTTAGCGTTGCCACTCTTTTATTAAACTAATCTTCTATAATGTTCTCTTTTTAACCCCCGACGCAAAAACGACGGGGTGTTATAAGTTTGACGTGTCTGTGTGTGTGTGTGTGTGTGTCTGTCTGTGGCATCGTAGCACCCAAACGGATGAACCGATTTGGATGTAGTTTTTTTTGTTTGAAAGGTATATTAGTCGGGAGTGTTCTTAGCTGTGTTTGAAAAAAATCGGTCCAAGATGGCCGCCGCCACAACAACATGTCGGAATTAATATTTCATCATAACTCCCTCAATATGGGTATCAAATGAAAGAGCTTGACTAGTAGATCACTTTAAAAAGTATAAAATAAAAATTAAATTAAAAATTTAAAAAACCCCCGTCACAAAAAACACTTCCAAAAAGTTGAAAATAAATGGAGTTTACCTTTAAACTTTAACAGTTGCCATGTCGGGGGACCTTGAATTGTTCCGATAATATAACGGAGTGCTTAACCAGTTAGGGTCCCCCGACATGGCAACTGTTAAAGTTTAAAGGTAAACTCCATTTATTTTCAACTTTTTGGAAGTGTTTTTTGTGACGGGGGTTTTTTAAATTTTTAATTGTACTAAGTCCATTACCATTTTCCATTACAGACAATAAAAAAATAGTCGGTACATTTTCACGCATTCAATTAATACCAATACCAGACCAGACACCCGTTTCATCCGAACTTCAAAACAAAATTAAATTTGGTTGGCATCGCGACAATCAGCGGCTATTCATGTTTAGGCTATTGTTCTCTAAAACAATGGCCGACAGGTTTTGCTAGTCAATTTGTTTGTTTCTGCGGTTTATAAACATCATTAGGGCGAGCACTTTATTTTATTTTCAACATTTTAGTGAATATGATATTAAATTTTCGCTTCACAAAAGACTATAAAGGGTTTGTGTCTGCTGCCATATATGATTGTTTTTTGTTTTAAATTTGCACGGTTGCTTTCACTTTTAGATTGACGTCTATAGTAAATTAAATAGGTTTGTTAAAGGGTCGCATTTTTACACTTGATTGAGTATTACCCTTTCTTGATTGTATTTTACAACCCACATGGTTAAAATAATTATATTGTGGTGACACTAATAATCAACAAATTGTTGAACGCCATCTAGCTAAGAGTGAACTATCGTTCTTGAATCGCACTTATGATAAATTTCATTCTAATTGGGAATGAGCACAGATACATACATACAAGCCAAACGCACAATAAAACTTCTTTTTTTAACACGCTTATTAGCTTCACTTGTAACTATGTATGTAAGGAAATCTTGGAATCTTAATTTGACATACTTTCCGGTTTTCGATTAGGAATGAAATTTTGCACACGCTCTGAGTTCTGATGACAATACATGACTAGCTAAGAAACGTCATTACAAAACCTATATGGCGGCCTCCCCAAGATGGCGGACTGGCTGTTTGAGATCCTCCCCCATGATATGGGTATCAAATGAAAGAGTTTGATGTCAGGAATATGAAAAATGTGTTTTTTATTTTTTTAACTATTATTACTTAAATACAATGTTTTTTGTCTGTAGGTGAAGTTATATTGACGTGTCATAAAAAGTTCTCTCTAATCCACCGCAGTACCAAATTTTATCAATGTCGGTATACCTGTGTAACTATAGTTACAGAATAAAATTGAGGCATGAAAGTGCAACAGACAGAGTTTTCACATTATTATAGTAAGTAATACTATGTTAATTGACTTTGAAATATCAATTGCAATTACGCTCAACGGTGCTGCTTCACTGATTGTGGTAAATAAATACTAGTTCTAACCACTGCACAGTTAAACACCGAAGTAATTTGTTCAGCTTAACCAATTTTCATTCAAAATAATAGCATCATTAGTTTAGTGTTGGTATAGCCAATGTTATTACACATTCATTTTGTTCTGACTTCTATCTGTTTGTCTGAATTAATTCTTTCTCATACATCCATACTTAATATAATAAATGCGAAAGTAGCTCTGTCTGTCTGTCTGTCTGTCTGTCTGTCTGTCTGTCTGACTGTCTGTCTGTCTGTTTGTCGCGATAACCACGCGGGCGGAGCTGCGGGCAAAACCTAGTATTCTCATAAAGTTAATCTGGAAATCTTTTTTTTTTCAGTGTCTTTTTGGTGTATTTTGGTTTTGAAGTTAGTTTCCTTATTTTTCAGTAGTTAATACATGAATCATTTACATTAACGTACATGACTTATATTTACTATCATCTTCTACTGATACTTCACCTTCTACTCTCCTCACCTCAAACTATCCTTGTGCTGCGTTTCACTATGGCAGACAAGATTTTTCGGGCGGATATGTATGTATTCCTTCGGATTAAGTCGGACTCGAACTGATTAAAACCCTACGCTGTCTTGGGTCTTAAATTTTTAAGGAAATCAGAAAGGAATAGTTGTTAGCTATCTTAGGCTGAGGCCTCACTTGTGCATTGCGCTGCGTTGCGTTGCGTTGAGCAGGGTCATTCTTAGAAATTTAAAGGAATTTCTCTCGTTTCTATAATTTTATTTGATTACAAATTTCTAAGAATGACGCTGATGCAGCACAACGCATAAGTAGGGCCTCAACCTTAGTAATTCATTCGATTCTTATCATTAACTAAATTGCATAATATGAATCAATGTTTAAAAATAGTTGCAAAATCACTCATTGGTTCCAACAGTTCGTAAGAAAATTGGTAGATGGCTTCACCGTCGCCCTTAAAGATGGATATAGGGAGAAGGGGGAATTGAAGTGATTCAGGTGTGGCTCAATAGCTCAGTTGGAACAGCATTCCCCCTGTAAGCAAAAGGTCGTGAGTTCAAGTCCCTCTTGAGCGCTTCTATATCCCGATGTATGTTAAATTGCATAATATATATCTATAACTAATTCAGTTGGTATCTAAATTCAGTTATATCCTGTTATGATAATATTATATGCAATAGATACTCGCTGCTTTGACATTGGATAGCGCTTTGATATCGTTTGCCTCTCAATATTGTGTAGAATTTCTCCGAGTTGAATTGGCAATAAGATTATTTATAGCTTCAGTATGTAAGACACTACCTAATATAAGATTAAAGCTCCGAGAAGACAATCAAACAGGTATTTCTATCGGCTTGGACACCAAACCAAATATGTATAATATATAGAGTTTTAAGCCTATCCTTATAAGATTACTGCAGACCCAGCGAACTTCGTACCGCCAATTTTTTACCATCCGCGTGGCGTCCGATTCCGTTTCCGCTGCACCCTCTACTATATTAAGCATGTATTATACATATAAACCTTCTTCTTGAATTATTCTATCTATTAAAAGAAACCGGATCAAAATCTGTAGCGTAGTTTTGAAGATATAAGCATACATAGGGACATAGGGGCGCGGAAAGCGGCTTTGCTTTATACTATATAGTGATGATGATTATTATTAGCTTTCTGTTAACTTTTTTGAGATGTATAAGAGAGTGTACGTTTGTGAGAAATATTGAAATTTATTATTCCACTTCCTACTGATATTATAAATGTGAAAGTTTCTGAATGTTTGTTCCATCACGTTCTAACAACTGAACGAATTCGAATGAAATTTGATACACAGATAGCTTAGGACCTGGAATAATACATAGGACGCTGTTTATCCCAGTTATAGGTTTCCTTTGTTAGCGGGAACGGGGTCAAAATTACACACTGACAGAACCACATATACCTTTTTTTTCGTGCAGAAATCCCCTCGGATACCTCCTCCACCGGAGCGTGAAGGGGAGGTTATGTCGGACTCGAACCGACTAAAACCGTACGCCGACTGAGGGTCGTGGTGCTAGGCCGGAGGTGAGGTGGTCTTCGACATATCCCTCGCACCCCGGCTGACCCAGTGTCATCCCTTACGGTCTGGCCCTCGGGAGGGGGGACAACGATGTCCCCGACTCGCCTCCGGAATGGGGAGGCGCGCTTCTCAGCGAGCCGCCGCACAGTGGTCCGGATTTGAAAAATGAGTGACTTAGGGATCAACTTTCTCTTTTCGAATTTTTATTTATGGCAATGGATAGATCTTATTAACCCTAATAACAATTGTTCTAGGTAATTTTCTTAATGCTTATGGTTTGGGTAAAATAAATGGTTCTTTGTATGGAACGGGTTATAATGAGTTCAATTTCTCCCAAGTCTTTAGCGATCCGGCTTTCAAACCTTTTTTTTCTTATTCCTTGTCCTATTTGCTATATTGTAACACTATTAACATGTACCTAAACTTGCAATTCTGCCAGATAAAGGGATCGAAAAAAGTGAAAAATATTGAATTTTACTATGCTAAGTTTTTAATTTTTTTACGTTCCTGTGGCCTATATTTGGTTTATGGGGCCCCACTAAGATTTTTAAGATCAAGCTTACTTCACCTGCTAGGCTGTACACAATTTACACCTGCAGATTGATAGACTAGATACTGCCAAACATTATAAAATTCTACGTAGAATTCTATTTATACCTTATTATTATGAATAACTTATCTAATTCAATTCAAATTCATTTATTTCGTGAAGTATAGGTAATAGAATATACCTACGTTATATTAGTCTAAGCTATGATCTGCCTGAGGCATACAAAATATTAAAATGATGTCAAAATTTATAAAATAGATAAATAAATATGTCAGAATCCAATTAAGTTAATTAGGTCAGAACGTAATCGCAAAAAAAGTCCATATCAAAATTAATCGTTTCCAAAAGTCTAGATGTCGTCAAATTGAGTAAAGCTTGCAGTTTAAAAGAAACTCCATCTTCGGTTATTATAATGTCTTCCTACTCTGGATAACACCTTAATTTTGCTTCCAATAGTTTATGATAAGAGGGATACAAATCAGAGCCATCTTCGCGGGCAGATTTTCTGAGGTTCATATATTACCACTTAGATAACTTTAGTGAAACTGCTAAAGCCAGCGCTTTCTCGGGTAAATATGTACGATCTTTTCCTTTACTCTCTCTTAAACAATCTTTGACTTTTTCTTATTCTTCTGGGTAACTGAGCAAATGATCCATTATTTTTCCAATATCTTCATTTCCAGTAGATTTCAAGGTGTTCATTTTAACTAATTTTTGTTCTTCTGGCGACAACGATTTATTTAATCGCTCTAAACGTCTTCGTTTCTGTCTTAATCCTTCTTCTTCAAAACCTTTTCAGCTACTTATATTGATGGTGGCAGATTTTCAACATTATCAATTTCATCTTCTAATTCAGGATTCACTGATAGCCGAATTAATTCTTTAGGCCAATTTATTGAATTCTAACCACTTCTTATTTCTTCTGATAAATAGGGTTAAAGTGCGACTCAATTGTTCCCATTAAGTACCTATATTTGAGCAAAACCTCTGGCAAAATTTTCAGAAAACAATATCATCTTCAATATTTAATAGTTGTTGTAGGTAAACTTCTAAAAAACGTTTTTACTGTCCGTAAACTATTTCAACTCATGTCATAAGATGACAAATAAATCCAAATTATTAACTAAACTCTCCATAATTAATAAAAGATCACTAAGTAAGAAGCAGTGCCAATAAACGAACACAAATACAAATTTGTGTTCGTTTATTGGCTTACCCGGGGCTCCCATCCATAGGCTTCTGGGCGTTACCGTGGGGGTTTTTAGTCGGTAGGAGTCCGGCATAACATCCATGAAGGATTTTCCCCCACGGTTAAAAAAAAAAAAAAAAAAAAAAAAAAAAAAAAAAAAAAAAAAAAAAAAATAAACGAACACAAATAGTAAATTTAAAAACACTGTCTTTTTATGAGCCAGTTGCGAATCTTGAGCATTATAATATTTGTATTGTAGGATGTCGGTAGATCAACATTTTGCACAATACTAGTTCTAAATTTTACCCCAGACTTTATGGGAGAGTAAGATTTAACTATTTGTCTAAATTTACACCCTAGCTAGCACCATCCACGTAACTTTATGTATTTTATTTAGTGAACTATGCCATTTATCATACTGAACACTGTTGTTCAGCTTGACCAAGCTAAGTAAAGCTATTTTGACGCACCTAATAATTGTAATGTATTCGCTAAATCTTAATTCAACATTTTCACCTTTTTGTGATTTAATCTGATATGTATTTGATGTTATTTCTCCCAAACTTTTGGGGTAAAATATTGAACTGGTATTGCTCATTATTTTGATCTACCCACATGCCTATATAGTATTATTGTTTTAAAGTTCTAATGTTCAGAAATTAACATAACGAATTTTAAATCCTATAAAGTGAAACCGGTGAGGCTTAGGCAAACATATTGGATATTGTGAAAAGTAGCACAGTGAAATGGGGGACAGAATCTTGATATAACTAATATAAGTCAAGTCATTACTTGACTTATATTAGTTATATCAAGATTCTGTTTAGGGTTGAAGTGATTATGACAATAATTAAAGAATGATATCAAATAGGAATAATAATGCGTAAATGAAGTATTTTTTTGTAAAAATATACCAGGGTTGCATCAATTTTGATATATATATGTTATAGCTAATTTTCGTATCTTACTATTTTATACTTGAAGTAAAAATTCTATGTAAAACTTTACAATGTTTGGCAGTATCTAGTCTATCAATCAGCATGTGTACATTGTGTACAGCCTAGTGGGTGAAATAAGCTTGGTCTTAAAAATCTTAGTGGGGCCCCATAAACCAAATATAGGGCACAGGAACGTAAAAAAATTAAAAACTTAGCATAGGAAAATTCAATATTTTTCACTTTTTTCGATCCCTTTATCTGGCAGAATTGCAAGTTTAGGTACATGTTAATAGTGTTACAATATAGCAAATAGGACAAGGAATAAGAAAAAAAAAGTTTGAAAGCCGGATCGCTAAAGACATGGGAGCAATTGAACTCATTATGACCAGTTCCATACAAAGAAAACTGAAAAATATTTTTTTACCCAAACCATAAGCATTAAGAAAATTACCTAGAACAATTGTTATTAGGGTTAATAAGATCTATCCATTGCCATAAAGAAAAATTCGAAAAGAGAAAGTTGATCCCTAAGTCACTCATTTTTCAAATCCGGACCACTGTGCGCCGCCGTGGCCTGCTTCTGAGAACCACATATATCAGCCAATGATATTTAAGTCTTATCCCAGACTTTAACTTTTCATATTTAAATACACAAGACCTAGGTACCTTACAAAACTCAAAGGTCATGAGTTCAAGTCCCACTTGAGCGTTTAATTTTTTCCGATGTTTTTCGAACCTTAAAACTCATTTAATTGTTACATCAGCAGAAATATGACTGTAGGTACATAAGTGCGTGATGAATGAATACTTAAGTTATTAATCACACTGTCAGTGATATTTCTGTTGATAATTGTGTAAATGTTGAGAGCGTTAAAATAACATTCAAATGCAAATCCAATTTCGCACATAACAAGCCATTTTAGTGACAGTTTGGACAAGCTTATACCACTTACATTTTGTAATAATACGAGTATTTTAGCATACAATCAATAGTTTTGGAAGCTGGCATTAAATTCGTGATATTTGTGTAAAGGAAATTTATTGTACACGATATTAAGCTTATTTGAATGACTTGGTAGGGGTAGGCAGAAGTGTATTAATAGCCACATTTCGCCAACTCTGGTCTTTGGGCCTACGTAGTAGGGAGAACGGCTATTGCTGACAAGTGGACACTTAGTCATGGACTATAATTGTTTACTGTCGAACGGAGATGTCCTATCCCTTAGTCGTCCTGCCTGACACCAACGGGAAGAGATGGGGTGGCCCTATTCTACTCCACCGGAAACCAACACAGCCAATTCATTATCGTGGAATTAATAAACTCTAAATATTTAAAAAGTAAACCATTATTCTTTATTGTAATGTTTTGCAAACTTTTTTTTTTCGTGCTCACATCTCCACATTGATACACAGTCGCAGGTATTTACATTTACATCATGATCGTTTTTATATTTGAGAGATTAACATTAGATTGAAACTAAATTCTTAACAGTTTTTTATAATGAGACTTAGGCCCGTATTCTAGAATGACACTCAGCCTGAATCTTGATTTGTCTGAGGACAGATTGTATAGGCGACATGTCTATCTATCAATCTGTCTATATAATCTGTCATCAGATAAATCCCAATGCAGGCTGAATGTCATTCTAGGATACGGGCCTTAGCCCTCAGATACCAACCTCATAACAACAGTATCACTCAGATAAGTCAAAGTGAAAAGTAAAATCTACGTATCGTGAATTCGTCCATGACATAAGCGCTTACCATCAATGCAGTCTCTGTTCGCTCCTAAATACGGTGACCGTGTCTGCCGTATCGACATACCATCAGGCGAGTATCGCGGAGCATCCCCAATCGTACTCAGTGAGCCAATCCATACCGTTCGAATGTTGCCAGTGCCGAATATGTCTCTGTTTTTCGTTGGTGCAAGTTTTAAGTTGATACGGATTGATTTAACCATTTTATTGATCTTAAAGTCTTGTTATTTTTTTAAACATTGTTAATACTGCTAAGTAGGGCGTGAAAAGGCATCTAATGAGACTGTCAAGCTGAGTACCACCACTGTTAATATGGTACATGTTTACAATGGTGACCCTCTTTCCGAGACTTTGCCCTTAGCTAAACATCAGGCGAGGTGAAGTCCAATTGACGTGTCCTGTAAAAACTATCAACAGTATACAGTATATATTGTATACAGTCCAGACTAAGCATCTCTCGAGTCAACAAAAGTGTTTGGACTACGGCAATAGGCGGTATACTCGTATTCCCAGTGTCCACCACCCATTTGTCCACTACTAGTGGACAGAGAGACAAATTATAAAATTATGTACCGCTGTCCCCCAGTGGTGGACTGAGCAACATATTTGGAAAAGTTTTGACACTGTCACCCAGTGGGGGATAGAGCAGCACCCCCTGTTATATTGGACCGAATACAATGATTGTTGAAATGGGGACGTTATTCATCTCTGTCTAATCCTACAGGGAGAGGGGTATGTTAATGCTCACATAATTAATTTTAGGTAAAGAATAATAAATTTAAAGTGTTATACCTGGTTAGTTATGCTTCATTCAACGTTATTTGTCATACAATAGCATTGAAATTATTAGTATTCAAGTCAACCTCTACAGCTAAGTATAATCGCTTTTGTTAGGTGTGAGTTCACGCGTGCGCAGGCAACTCGGGCGTCGGAGGGCCCAGACTGACCTCCGTCCCCCGTGAGCACGGACCTGGGGGTGACGGGTGGAGCCGCCCGTCCATTCCGGGGGCAAGTTGGGGACACTGTTGTCCCCACTCCCGAGGAGGGCTAGACCGTAAGGGATGGCCCTGGGTCAGCCGGGGTACGAGGGATATGTTGAAGACAACCTCACCTCCGGCCTAGCACCACGACCCTCAGTCGGCGTTCGGTTTTCATCGGTTCGAGTCCCGCATAACCTCCCCTTCCAGCTCCAGCGGGGGAGGTATCCGTGGGGATTTGCGCAAAAAAAAAGGAGTGAGTTCCCGTCGCATTCGAATCTAGGAACTCTAGCTCCTAAATCCGACACTTTAGTTACTATGCTATGACCACTAGTAGCATGGTATTTCAAAGGGATTGTGACATGATCAATTGGTTTGCCTCTCATTCTTTACTGGTATTTAGAGTATCTATTTTCACTTCTTTTCCGTTATAAAAGAAATTTGCTTCTAATAACATTATTAATAAGCTACATAATACAAGAAAATGTTAATATTTGCAAACATAAGTATACCAAAATAAATAGCCAAAGAGAGGTAAAATTAATGGAATTGCAAGACAAAAACAACATAAAATACAAGCAAGGATGCTACCAACAATACATGCACAAAAATACACAACTTGCCTGTCTAAAAATACGCTCATAAAACTAAAATTACCAGCAATTTCTTTTGAAATGTATTTTTCTTTTATGACCCACATTTCAGGCGCATGCCGCTGCATCCTCTGACTTGCAGCCATATATTGTGTGCCAACGATGCACCGTAGCTAAATCGTCGAGCATTTGTCCAAGTAACACCTCTATTTATTTTATAAAATGCTACTGAAGCTGTGATCAAAACTAGAGATGTACTTGAAGCCGTAATGTAAGCCAATGTATCGTTGCGCAATCTTTTTTTGGCTTTAAGGGATTGGAAGCAATCGTGGTTTGATTGCCTCGTCAATGATGTTACAGGTACAGGTAAAAGCCGTCAAAAATTCAACTGAATTGAAATACTTTTTTTTTATATTATTAGAATTTTCTGAATGTTACGAATATTTCGATGAATCGATCTTTTGATCGACAGTTTCGATAAGCTTGCTACTTACAATCTGGAAATTAATCCATACTAATTTTATAAATGCGAAAGTAACTCTATCTGTCTGTCTGTTTGTTACGCTTTCACGCCTAAACCACTATACCGATTTTGATGAAATTTGGTATAGGGGTAGATAAGGCCATGAGAAAGGCTATGTTTGGTCGCGATAATCGACATCCACGCGGGCGGAGCAGCGGGTAAAAGCTAGTTTACAATATTTTGTTGTTTTATATATGAAGAAGTTCACCTATAAATTAAATATCTGAGAAAAGACCGACCGTCTGCTAGTAACATGAAGGTAAGTAAGTAGCTATATTCATCTACATTTTAGAACCCACAGAATTGAAGAGCCCTTGGTTTGGCAAATCTAATCTAAATAGAAATTTAGTTGTCACAGCTTTGGGACTACGTTTTGGTCATAACCTATCACGGAAATTTGGACACAAACATGATGAGAGTAGTTGACTCGCCTAACTGTTTAACATGTGGTACAATAGACGATGTCCACAATTTGCTCTTGGAGTGCGAACGGAATCATAGTGCTAGGGAACAACTGTATTTAGATTTTAATGTAAGAGAACAAAATATAGGCTCATTCCATACTATTTTGCCTGCACCTCATTCGGACGCTGCAAAATGTGTTTATGAAATGTATAGAAATACTTGGTAAAATAGTTGGGACTACTTAAGTTAAAATTAGTCGTCAATAATGTAATTTAATCACAATAGGACTGACATGTCTCAAGATATAAGTTCTGTAAATAAATAAAGAAAAAAAAAGGATTTAAGAATCTCCATCAATTCTATGTTAGAACCCATACAACAAGTTATACTTAGTCTGGCTCTAAATGGCGCTGTATAATATGTCCTGCAATATTTATGTATCTTATAAATCTTTTTGGACCTATTCCAGCAATCACGTGAATATACACTCGTACGGGTTCCAAGTATACGGCTCATAAAAATAAAGCTTATCAGTTAAACTGCTAAAATAAAATAAAAAACCATTTGTCGTGCCAAATATCTTGTCATATCTACTTTACCCGTACCTCGCTTCCTAAATTCTAATACCTACAGGTTATCTGGTAAAAACTCCACTTCACCAGTATTTAACTTCTCAACTCCTATTACAGGTTATTCAATACAAAATATCGTGTCATTTATCTTCACTCCACCCGTCCTCACTTCTATAGTCCAATTACAGGTTAATCGGTATAAAATATCGTGTCATTAGTCTTGACTCCACCCGTATATCACTTCTCAACTCCTATTACAGGTTATTCGATACAAAATATAATGTCATTCATCTCTACTTCAACCGTTCTCACTTCTAAAGTCCAATTACAGGTTATTCGATACAAATTATCATTATTATCATCTCCGCTTTACCCATAGCTCACTTCGCAAGTCCTATTACAGGTTTTTCAGTACAAATTATCGTGTGATTCATCTCCAATTCACCCGTATCTCACTTCCCAAGTCCTATTACAGGTTATTGAGTACAAAATCTTCCGGAATTGATCTAGATATTTACGTAGCTATAAGTGACGTCAAGTGTTCAATAAACAGCGAAGCCCGAATAATATAAAGCGAGGGTAACGTCACATGTGGAGACATGTCAGTGCTAAAATTGTTTTATTCTGATTCCCACCTTTCGTTGAACATGGAAAATTGGTATGTTTTCTTATATCGGGTACCGTACCGGAAGGGTAAGAACATTACCCTATATTTATAGGACTCTACTGTCCGTCTGTCTGTCATTGTGTCTCATGAACCGTGATAAGTTTTAACAGTCGAAATTTTTCCAGATGGTTGACGCTTGACAACAAATACTAAAAACATAATGCAATAAAAATTTAGACAGCCTCTGTGGCATGGTGGTAGTGAAAGCGACTGCTACGCAGGAGGCGCGGCTTCGATCCCCGCTCACTGCAAATATTTGTATGCATGAATGCATGAATATGCCTATTTGCATTGGTCTGGGTGTTTCTATGTATAATATAATATGTATGTACTTACAAAAAAAAAGTATCTAAGTATGTTTAACCGCATTCTACATTCCATAACTCAAGCTAGTTAAGCTTACCATGGGTTAACGTTGTGTAAAATGTTGTGGAATATTAATTATTAGGTCCTTACATATGAAATTGGCGTTTTTCGTACTGGCCACTTTAATCACGATTTTCTCCTCTTTGGTAAGGAATTCTAAATTCAAATTTGTACAGCTATTTACTCATGTATTTGTGCTTTGATGACCGTCATTCATTTTTTTTCTTCTGTTTTTTTCTGTTTGTGTCACTCATTTTACAAAATGGAAAGCTTAAAATATCGCATTATTTACGAATACGAGTTCCGCCGTGGCACTAGTGCTGCGGAAACGACTCGAAGGGTGAATGATGTTTATGGCGGTCATGTTGCAAAAGAAAACACAGTTCGTTTTTGGTTCCAACGTTTTCGTTCTGGCAATTTCGACCTGCAGAACAAGCCCCGTGGACGGCCTGAGACCTAAGTTGATAATGAAGTATTGAAGGCTATTGTGGAAGCGGATCCATCGCAAACCACGTCCGAGTTAGCTGCAGGCTGCGATGTTAGTGATAAAACTGTTTTAATTCACTTGAAGCAAATTGGGACGATTAAAAAGCTTGAAAGGTGGGTACCTCACGAATTGACTGAAGCAAACCGGCAAACGCGCGTCGACAGCTGCGTTACATTACTGAACTGGCACAAAAATGAAGGTATTTTAAACCGAATCATTACCTGTGATGAAAAATGGATTCTTTACGATAATCGGAAGCGCTCAGCGCAATGGTTGGATCCTGGCCAGCCAGCCAAATCCTGCCCCAAGCGAAAATGACCCCCTTAAAGTTACTTGTGAGCGTTTGGTGGACTAGTGCCGGTATTGTTCATTACACTTTTCTCAAATCTGGCCAGACTATTACGGCTGATGTCTATTGTCAGCAGTTGCAAACAATGATGGAAAAGCTAGCGGCTAAACAACCTAGGCTGGTCAATCGCCCTACGCCACTGCTGCTTCACGACAACGCTAGACCACACACCGCACAACAGACGGCTACCAAATTAGAAGAGCTTCAATTGGAATGTCTAAGACATCCTCCGTACTCTCCGGACCTTGCTCCAACAGATTATCATTTTTTTCGAAATTTGGACAACTTCTTGCAAGGGAAAAAATTCAACTCTGATGGGGCAGTCCAAATCGCCTTCACAGATTTTATTGATTCCCGTCCGACTGGTTTTTTTAGTGAAGGGATCAATGAACTATCTATGAGATGGCAAAAGTGCATAGAAAACAATGGTTCATACTTTGATTAATTAAATATATTATATTTAAAAATATTCGACTTTTTGTTCCTCCCATACAAAACGCCAATTTCATATGTAAGGACCTAATATTAATGGCACTGAACTCTTCGTGCGCGAGTTCGACTCGCACTTGAACAGTTTTTGGTTACTACTAAAAAAAAGTGTGTAATATTTTAAAGGTTCCTGTGCAAGTTTGTTTTCTTCGATCACAACTTTTAAAAGCCACTTTGTATGTATGGTATATTATTGTCATCCTTACATGATCCCGGGCTGTACAGACTATAACATTTTTGAAGAAAGTTTATTTTTGTTTCAAATGTTTACTAAAATGTTATACTTCATTTGAAAATTGCAAGCGTTTATAGTCTAAAATAGTACTGATGTTCTTGTCAGACACTAACTAGATGGAATGTTGGGCTAGTATTTCATCCTGAGCAACAGAACTGTCAGAAAATCCATTCTCTTCTGGAATAAAGGCTTGCCTGATTTCAGTCAATGTTCTGCCGATACGGATGAGTTATTTTTGGGTAACATTGGTTTTCCATGTGACGTGAGGCCATAAGCAGAGGACACAGTAAAGAATGAAAGGGGTCTTATTCATCATCTTTGAGA
Organism: Eilema sororculum; assembly: GCA_914829495.1. Classification (NCBI taxonomy): domain Eukaryota; kingdom Metazoa; phylum Arthropoda; class Insecta; order Lepidoptera; family Erebidae; genus Eilema; species Eilema sororculum. Next base: position 2,598,538 of record OU618545.1, on the reverse strand, counting down.
CTGAGCTAATGTACACTCCTTAATCCACCATTTTGATATTCTAAAAATTTTAATAGACCCAGTGTCACTCACGCAATCCCGACAAATCAAATGACACCTTGCATGTTAAAATCGGTCAAGCCGTTCAGGCTGTAGGGCGTACTAGATAAATGGATATTACCCTCTTTCCTTCCGCAGTCGGGTAAAAATATAGTCAAGCTCGAATTCCTATCGATACCCTATTGACGTTTCCATACTTTCAACACAAGCGTTTAAATTGTCCAAAAGAACTAATGAGAATACTAATAATGTCACGGAATTCTTCAAAAATACACAATACCGTCTTTCATCACTATTAACAATCGAATAGTTGCTCCCAAAGAGCCTAGTTTAACGTTGTAACAAAATTATAAAAGGAATTGTTATATTGGAACACCGAAACGAGTTTGAAAACAAATTCAAAGCAAATTGAGCCTCGGCAAGGGTTGAGACTTGAGACATCAAAACTGCAAAGGGTAAACTGACCGACAAAGTTTCATTGTTACCTGAGTTCCTAAGAGATGAAACGTACTTCTTCCATTATCTGATTGGAGTGAATTTTAAATGTGATCGAAACGTTACTGAATATAAATTGGTTCATGTTTCAATTGATAATGACAGGTGGTAAGCGTTCACAGGTTGAGAATTATAATTGTTGAACAGAAACTATTACTATAGTTTTTTTATACAGGACACGTCAATTTGACTTCACCTCGCCTGATGTTAAGCTAAAGGAAAAGTCTCGGAAAGAGGGTCCCCATCGTAAACATTTACCATGTTAACAATGGTGGCACTCAGCTTGACGGCCTGGGACCTGGGACTGGGTTTGATGAGAAACCCGTGCAATGAAATGAAATGAAACATATGAGGCATCGGCGATCTTAAAATTGTTGTCGGGGTGAGAGAGAAATGCCTTATTTATTAACCTTAAAATTTACACCCGAGACGATATGCAGTAGTCAAGGTTAGTCGATGGTCAAAAAAAGTACTAAAAACCGGTATCACTCTCCTCATTAACCATATCTAGACCAAGAAATTATATCGTTAGGCGTGTAATTTTTTTATCAACAGTCAATCGCTCATAATCTTCGCGTTGTTCCCGGCGGAGATTAGTTCCACATACTCCTCCTCGTCCCCTTTATTAGGTTTATACGCTCTTTGTTCGACTACCGTCTGATATCACAATCCCAAAAGAACCAGTCAACCGCTCCTATCATTACAAATAATAATATATTTATTTATTCAAGTGACATACTCTCATTATGTTAGTAACAATTAAATCTTATAGAACTATGTTAGAACTATTTGTTATTCCGAAATTAAAAGACACAATACAGTGCTCAGTGCAGCATTGTAACAGGCAGCTGAAATCTTGGTGCAGTGAGACATGTAGCAGCAGTTCAGCCTGCTCGCTATCATGTCCAGGATGCTGTTGGCACTGGGGCACACCCTGCGAACTAGTGAGGCGCAGCGCTGCTGCATCACTGTATAGAAGCAATCAACGCGCGCTTCTGCAAACATACCCGATGCGCTGCAGAAGCGCGGATTATTACAAATGCCATTTACATTTGTTTACCAGTTACAATGCACGCCCGTTCATTTTATTCATCTGATCAATACCCTTATAATCCAAACGCAGCTAATTTCCAAATTTCCCTACCTGTATTATATTCAAATTTATTAATTAAACCTGACCAAAACGCCTCTTTGTCATCATAATTACGATAACGCCTATTAATACCTAAAGCAGTTTAAATAAAACAATTAACAAAGGCTAGCGGGCAGCAAATCGGATCTGTAATACTAATAACATTAACGTGGGACAAAGGATTCACGATAAGGCGACATTAGCCTCGTTCTGCCTCGTCCTGCCTCATCCTGCCTCGGTCCCTTTCGCCCTGTCACGACAATATCTTTTATATTTTTCCTCGACCGATATGAGATAAACGTGCGGATAATATTGTCTTCTAAATAGTGCAACTTAATATAAACTTTTTAGCTTTGTGCTTTAGGTTCTAAATCGCTTGACAGGTTTATTGTCATTAAAGGGTTAGGTGAAATTTTATTTTTCATAGTAGGCAAGTTAAGACAGATTTTTTTTTTGAAAACAACTAGCAACCTTTTTTACCACTTAGGTGACAGATAAGAACATGGCCCATTTGATGGTAAGTGGGTACTGTAGCCAATGGGCGTGTGGAATACCAGGGGCGTTACTTCTGATGAATAACATGTCACCTTGACCTTCCCATCGTGCTCCTAACCCTGTAAGAACCTTCTAGTGACCTTCTTGAAATACCCATATTCTCATCATCTCCTGATTGCATTCGAGGCTAAGGTCGACTCGGAACAGAACTCTATATTGTCGTCGTTTGTAAAATTCAAAGCAAAAAGTTCATTCCACAGCTTGACATGCGCAGAATTATGATATTTAGCTAATAAAAAATCATCTTCCTCAACAACTAATTCACCATTTTATAATAGTGTCAATGAAAGAGGTTGAAGGTTCTCTCTTGTCTGGTGACAGTCACACAAACAAACAGTGGAGTTTATTAATAAAGTTCCGTTACTACCCTTTGGACACGGAATCCGTAAAAAACCACTCAAAATTTCAGTATTATACGCTAGTTCTATTTAGTTAACGCGAGAATTTTACGTCGACTCCATGTTTTAGCCCGTGGCGCTATTATTTTTGATGTTGCTCAACTTTTATGATACTGTTAATAGCCTGTTATAAAAGTTGGACATGGAATTGCTTTGGTAATACGAAAGTGATAAGTAATAGTTTAAAATTTTATCAACTTGGGGCAATTTGTAATAACTTTACAACGTACTATAAAGCGGTATCTATAGCTTCTAATCTGGGTTCTGGAGTGCGTATGCAAACGACATTTATCTCTCCCAATACATAATAGCCAGTGATTGACCTTGTTATTTTTTTATAAGAGACACGTCAATTTGACTTCACCTCGCCTGATGGTAAGCTAAAGGCAAAGTCTCGGAAAGAGGGTCACCATCGTAAACATGTAACATGTTAACAATGGTGGCACTCAGCTTGACGGCCTCATCAGATGCCTTTTCACGCCCCGCTTAAAGTTTTTCTGAACACCACCGTAGGGTACCATCACATAATTCTTCTCAGAATGGTGCTTATACTGCTTATGCCATTGTGTGAAGACCTACGTGATGATTGCTACGAATGGTAGCATTCGTAGCAGTGACATTATTCTATTTGCTACGCCACCAGTCTTTTGAAGCGTCCCAAAAAAGGCGAGGTGAAGTAAAATTGACGTGTTCTATATAAAAAAAAAGGGACAACATGATTCCGATTACACGCCATGAATCCCCCCGGAGCCGGTGGAGGTGGTTATTATCTAGCCCCGGGTATGGGGAGGCGCATTTAGCGCCGCAGCCGCGGCCTGCTTCTGCTAGGGTGACAGGCGGCCCTGCTGATCAACCCATGATTGTGATTCATGTGCCACTGCATAATATTGCCCTCTGTACACAATGGTGACCCATAGTCTAATAATGGAACATTGTTACTGGCTCAAACTGATTCAATTAAATTACAATTAGACCCTTTTAACATAGAAGATCAAGAGGAAAATCAACTTTCTTGAGTTTTATGACAACAAACATACGATCACTGTATTTTTATTCATTATATAGATGAACTGTGTGAGTTAGGAAGCTGATTTTACTAGGCCATAAAGGACGCCAGTCTTGGACAGACGGAAACGAGCACTAGCTTCAGCGGAAACATTGAGTGTGAATAACGGGGCACATTGTGACCCGGCAATATTAAACTTTTACAGAGCACCCTGTACAGTCACAGTCAGTTTTTGTTTTTATTACCTTTTTAATATTTTAATGGAGATAGAATGACTACCACCAGAAAAGTTTTAGAACGAAAAATGTGTCACGGTTAAGCGGACATTAATTTTTAATATACACTAATAATAACGGGAGTTAACGCGATCATGGTATAGGTACATACTGACGTTTCGACCAGGTTACACCGGCCGTGGTCACAGGCTGACTGGCTCAGTAGAGCACGCTCGCCGTCTTTGAGTCCGTGAGGTAGTAGGTTCTCCATCTTCCCGCACATTCACTATATTTTGTTCTCACCATGTACCGTCACATCACATACCACACTCACAGTGTCCCTATTCTGTAAGCAAACTGTCAGAGGTTTATCCGACTGCGCAGAAAAGCGAGGTTGCGTGTTTTGTATCACTGGATTCCATGTTGCAACCCATCTTCGACCATCATCGAATCTAGAACGAGACTTTATACCTACTAATCCGGTCAATTTAAACCAAAAAATTAGATTAAAGGTACATAAATTCCCAACAAGCTGAAAATCAGTTAAATTGTTCAAAACATAATTATAAACAATACCTGAAAGTTCCCCATCATTCCCGTGTAAGGAAAAAAAAAATCAAGGTCAAAGGTCAAAAAATGTGTTTTTCGCGATTTTAAGCAAAACGGTACGTTTATCATAAAAGTACTGCGACAAAAATTGTAGATTATAAAATTATCTATAAAAATATACCACCAGTTTTTTTCCTACGAGCCACCGTTTTTGAGATATTCCGATTCAAAAAGTTATAAAAGTTATTATCGTCTTAATAATTATGCATGAGTACGCCACGTATGGCTATACTGTATTTTTTGTTATCTAACATATTTTGATACGGCACACCTTTACCTTTTACAGAGGTAGGACAAAGCTGTATTTCCGTCCCAAATAGAGTAGTCTGACTAGGGAAGTATCCACAGAATACCGCGACCATAATAACCTCGTGTTGTGTTCCCGGCGGTGGTGAGTAGGATAGTCAGAGCTCACCGGAGAATTTCTGTGCTATCAGTGGGAAGACCAAAGGCTCTCGGATTCTCTGTTCTTACAGAATACGATTCCCCTGGTGTTGTACACATCCATAGACAACGGTAAGCACTTTCCATAAGGTGGGCTGTGTGCTTCTCTGCCACCTAAATAGTAACAAAGTTTATGACAGCTACAAAACATCTTAATACAACATTTTTTGGAGAAATAGTTGCCCATGGATGCTCACCACCTCGGGCCCAGGGTCATCAGCAGTGCGAGGAAAAATTATTGGGGCACTTTACACCCCGAGACTTTAGATTCGAGACTGCTCACAATTTTAGTCAAGCCCCCGGCAGGTGGTTATATAAGATCCGTTCCAAAGGTTCCCACTGATAACGGGAACAGGATCACAATTCCGGGAAGCAGTAACAGCGTTCTAATAAATTATCAGAAGCATTGTACTTCAAACGTCAGAGTATGTTAATTAATTCCTAGTATGAATCGTTCAAACAATCAGAGACAACACACACTATACGCGAGTTAGATTAATGTTTGTATTGCAGTGACTCGGCGTGCACCGATGTCATGCACTTACTTCCTGCGAGATAACCTTGCTTAGGCTGCGTTTGTACTACCTACAACTAGGTATACCAAAGTTATTAAAATTCTCGCGCTAATATTGATCCATACATATAACCACGCCTTTATCCCCGAAAGGGTACGTAAATTTCCACATTTCACCAATAATTATAGTCGGTCCCATGTAATAAGGGGTGAGCCTATTGCCATAGTATTCTGAGCACTATTGTTGACTCGAGCCTATATCTCAGGCTTTTTCTTTTTTTTTCGTGCGGAAATCCCCACGGATACCCCCCTGCCGGAGCCGGAAGGGGAGGTTATGTTGGATACCGCGATGATAATATACGAGAGAGAGAGAGAGAGAGATACGAGAGGCTGCCATGCGGCCTCTCTAGCCATTCCCCCATGATGGACCTTACCGCCTCTACGATGGCATGCCCTGCGCGTGGTTGCTCAAGTCGTCGCTCCCACTCCGCCACTATGATCTTGTGGATCTCTCGGCCCGAATGTCTTCGGGGCCTATATCTGAGGCTGAGTCTCAGCTATTATATCTTTTTGAGGTTAAACAACCCTATCCCTTAGTCCCCTTGTACGACACCGCATGAGAAGAGATGGGGTGGCCCAAATTCTTCTCTGCCAGGAAAATATCGAAGTTCGCCTAACCAACAGTAAGACTGAAAATCTGATCACAACTGGATTAGGAATAGACTTAGAGGATGATAAAATAATATATAATGATCCATGGCGGAGTTATCAAAAATGAATGATTTAAAATGGTTGAAAAATCATTCATTGGTTCCATCAGTTCGTAAGAGAATTGGTAGAGGGCTCGACCGTCACCCTTAAAAAGACGTATATAAAGAGAAGGGAAATTTGAAGTGATTCAGGTGGGGCTCAATATCTCAGTTGGAAGAGCATTCCCCCTGTAAGGGAAAGGTCTTGGGTTCAAGTCCCACTTGAGCATTTATTTTTTCCCGATGTATTCGATTTTTTAAAGTTAGCATAATAAATGCTATAAAAAAAATTCAAATTTAATGATCCAACTCATCACGAAAACAAAATTAGTGTTATGAGCCTATGTACCTACTCTTTTCTTTTTAATTATTTATTTTTCACATAGTCCTGTAAATCACCGTAAGGTATGCTGAAGTGTAATGAAGGGCGAGCCTAATACCGTCAAGTGGGCACTTTGCCATGCTGTAGGTAGTTTACTGTCGGATGAAAAATATCCCTTTGTCGCCTTCTACGATACCCACACGGGCTTAGGTGAAGGCTCACCCTATAAAAATCTCAGATATAGCTGAGTTGCCACTTTTTGAAAGCGTTAGTGGTTTATTCACACACTGTATTCACTACGTCCAACTTTAAAGGTGGTCAATTCAGCAAATTAATATTTGTAACGCGTTCGCAACTATGCATTTTTGTTAAAAAACGCTAAAATGAGATGTTAAATGAGATTGTGTTAATTTAGTGATATTTTGTTTAATAGGATCAAATACTGAAGCAATACCTACATCTGTTTTTCATGTTGGTTTTGTTTATTTACTAGCGTAACTAACGACAACAACTAAGTTTATTAAATAAAAAAAATCGATTAGGCATGTCTTTTTAATTAGCTAGATACACTGCAAATTTTAAGCATAAAAATACTTATAAACAGTTGCAAACGCGTTACAAATATTTTGTTTGCTGAGTTGACCACCTCTAAATTTGGACGTAGTGAACTCACCCATACAGTGTGTGAATAAACCACTAACGATTTCAAAAAGTGGCAACTCAGCTATAGCTGAGATTTTTATAGGGTGAGTCTTCACCTAAGCCACCCACGAGAAAAATGTGATGCCTTTATACTACGTCACCGGGAACCAATACGGCAATTTATATTTGATTTCAATATTATGTTTTGTTTAAAGTCTAAGTGCATTTTCCTTTCAGACACGGTATTTTATCAAATAATTATAATAAACACGTTAGCAAACACAGCCATGGCCCCGTCCTAACGTTCACATGTCACAAACACAAACCCCACCAGCACAACACATGACGAGTTTAATTATTTCGAGCGAATGTTCGAGAAACACTCTGATAATAGAACGCCTTAAGACTTAGGGTCTCAACCCACTAGCCCGCATATTACAAAACGGGAGTAAGATATTGCACGGGACATATTATCTTGGTTTTTTTATGAGAATTTGGGACTTCACGCGTAGCATCGCACCCGAAGAGAACCGCAAAAGTGAGTGAAAAATTATCATCGCGTGAAGTCCAGAATTGTCATAAAAACAACGAGTTTACACCGCAACAGTTTAAAACTAACATATTATCTTGGAAGAAATCGCTTCCAGCGATAAGGCCGCCCATTGTACATTATACTGTATAGATGCGCATTATTTACATGACCTACAGTAAATCTGTTGGTGTACAATAAAGAATTATCTATCTATCTATCTAAAATGTGCACGAAATGTACTCTATATGCATAGTATACGTTTCTTGGGTGTTTTTTTGAGGAAAACATGGGGTTGTACTGCGGTGGAGCTCAAATTCACCAAGCATAGATCATTACAAAATAATCCCTGCGCGTAAGGGCCTCATTTATCTCGCGATTTAGGTTCAAGATACGTGTCCCGTGGTATATACACCGTAATAGGTATGAGTAAAATCGGTGCAAATGACGAAGATACAGACAGCCTCTGTGGCGTGTCGGTAGTACACGCGACTGCCAAGCAGGAGGCGCGGGTTCGATCCCCGCTGAGTGCAAATATTTGTATGAATGAATATGGCTATTTGCATTGGTCTGGGTGTTTCTATATATAATAAAAAATAAAAAAATAGTTTATTTTGCATTAAACAGTTTGGTATAACAGTTTTGTGATTGAAGCCTCATTTTAAGCAAGTAATGCCTGTATTAGGAGACTCCGTATGTATTTACAAAAAAAAAAGTATCTAAGTATGTTTATCCGCATTCTAAATTACATAATACAAGCTAATTAAGCTTACCATGGGTCTAGATAGCGTTGAAATAAAAAACACAAAAATAAAACAAATCGAGGGTTACATATCATTGACCATCAGTCGTCAGTTCAAAACAAAATCATGGACACATAATCATGCTGTTTACCTTGTAGGAATCTTCTGATTCTCTTCTTGAAGAACCGTAAAAGTAGTCACTTATCACAGTAGGGCTGCGTAAAATGGTGTTTTACCTATATTCAGTATACAGGACCCTACTAAGACTTTTGGAGCCTAAACTATTCTCACCTGCATGTCAGAGAGTATTATAAATATTAAAGAGACAGGTACAGTGATGAAGCACCCTTATTTTAGTTGTACTGTCGTCATTTCTAACGTGTATTACGTTTAAACAACGAAGGATTTATTACTGAATTAAAAGATGTATATACCAGTGTTTTGGTTTATATAATACGTTAATATATTGTGTATAATAGATGTTGGCCGATTCTCATAGATACCGGATAAGCACAAAAAATTTCATCAAAATCGGTCAAGCCGTTTCGGAGGAGTATGGCAACGAAAACTGTGACACGAGAACTTTATATATTAGATATAGACGAAAGTGATAGACTCAAATCATTTTTTGTCGATGACTTAAATTTATATTATATTATAAAGTCATCGACAAAAATTGAAAAATGATAAATCGGATCACAAATTTTTCCTTTGTAAATCGATTTGAATTAATTAGCATACTAAATACTTAAAATTTCATTCCAATATTTGAGCGGAGTAATCAAAAATCAATGTTTAAAAATGATTGAAAAATCATTCATTGGTTACTACAACATAGCTCGTAAGAGCGTCGGTAGATTACTCCCCGGCGCGTCGCCTTAAAGACGGATATACTATTTGGATTAGTTCGGGCGTAGGTCTGGTAGCTTAGTGGTCAAAAGCATTCTCCCTGTAAGAGAAGGATCGCGGGTTCAAATTCACTGGTCACAAATTTTTTCCTTAATTAATTAGCATACTAAATGCTTAAAAATTCATTCAAATGTTAAATAATTATAAGTAAATATATTAAGCTCCCGTGTTCCAGTAGGCACGTTAAGCGTTGGCGCTGGTTGGCGCACAACTGCAATTTGCTCGCACACTTTTTAATTGTTATTTGGATATCAACCTTATGTATGTATGATACATAGCAAAATTGAATATACGTCTAGATTATTATATTAGTCTATGCTCGCTGCAACTTCAATTCAATTTTGCAATGTATCATACATTCATAAGGTTGATATTTAAGTCAAGATAAAGGCATGTATGGGGGACTTGTACAACTCTGTCAGTCATGGGTCACTTACCACAAATCAGGCTAGGTTCTCTATTTGAATGAATTTTTTATAGCATTTATTATGCTAACTTTTAAGTTCGAAAAACATTGGAAAAAATGAAATGCTCAAGTGAGACTCGAACTCACGACCTTTCCCTTACAGGGGGACTGCTCTTCTCTATTTTTATTCCTACGATTTAATGTCATAATTTAACATTGCATAATGTTACTTGTCCTAACATTATTTACGCATAATACTCATTTGCCATAACTTTTTAATCATAATTTTTTAAATCCTATTTACTATAAGCATAATATTTTAGAAGCATACTATCCCAAAGCATAAGTCTACTTCTGGGTGGTTTTAAAAAACAAACACGAAGATTAAGGTGGGAGCTCCGCTTCGCCTCGCTCCCGCCTTAGTCTTCTAACCTAACCTATCCGAGTCGGATTGCACTGAGTCGGGGTGTTAAAATAACTATTAGACTAATAAACAATATGCTTTACAACTTTATGCATATCAAAGTTATGACAAATAAAATTATGCCGAACTTATTATGACAATTTAAATTAGGACAAAAACCATTATGAGAAAAAATGGGATCCACTCAGGCTAAGAGCTCAAATATAGTCGAAAAAAAGGAGCTAACGCACTACACAAACTACGCAATAACTTTCTTTATTTCAATGAATAGATTGTTTAAAAAATTACTGCTCAGCCACTTCTGTCCACGGCTGTACGTCACTCACCTACATTACACCTACACGTATTGAGATTGACGACAATTTACAAATCAAAATATATTCCACATATATGGAGGACACTGTTAACCCTTAAATGCGTGCGGGTCGGATTCTATTACCGCCGGGTCCCTCGGGCCCGTTGTGGGCAACCACTATTTTTGGCTGGGAGAGGCTTTATTAGGACCCTTCTAATAAAGAGAGTTTATTTTCGACATTGAAACACACAGCAATTATATTGGAGGTTCTTTTTTAATCGATTTAGTGATCTGCGATTTATATAAGTAGATTACCTACGTTCTTACAGAATGTTAAAAGATAGAGTTATTTCGGTATAATATAACAAACTAATATTAAATTGTAAAGAGATCATCATCATCAGCCCTCGGCAGTCCACAGCTGGACATAGGCCTCTCCCATGACACGTGTGGGGCGCCCTTCAATTAAATAGAGTGACGATCTACGCAGACTGGCTGGTGGGGAGTGGAGGGGGACAGCCAAAGACCGGGCTAAGTGTCGTGTCAAAGAAGAATCAAAGAATCAATTTCATTTATTCAGTTTAGGCACATAAAGAGCACATATGAACGTCAGAATTTTACAAGTAGGTAATGTCAATCACAGAAAAAATAAATAAAATAAATCATTAGAAAATGATTCTTTCGCTGGTTCGGTAGGTGGTTCTACTGAGAAGAGACCAGCAAGAAACTCAGTGAACTCGATTATCCTTTTTTTTTTATTTTAAATATGGTTTTATTTATTTAAATTTAAATATTTAAATATGGTTTTATTTAGCAATTTTTTACAGTGCGAGCAAGAGATGAGATTAGGATGACCATGCATCTTTATCATTTAAATATTCGTCTAATTTATAGTAACCTGTCAGAAAGTGTCTGTACATAAGTTGGCGAAATTTAAAACAGAACGGATTTTGATGTGTTCATTTTTGTTGGAAAGGTCTTAAAATCTGCCGTATATTTATTTTATCGCAACTTATAATAATAATATTCCACAACATTCTACCCAACGCTAAACCCGAAAGCTTAACTAGCTTGTGTTATGGGATCTAGAATGCGGATAAAAATACTTAGATACTTTTTTTTGTAAATACATACATAGAAACACACAGGCCACCAGTTTGCAAATAGCCATATTAATGCGTACAAATATTTGCACTGAGCGGGGATCGAATCCGCGTTCACGACCACTACGCCACAGATGCAACTGGTTGAGTAGAACCAGAGATATAACCAAAAATTTCAATAACAGACATTCACGCGGGTGGAGCAATGGGCATCTGCAGATTTTTTTTGTAATAGTATGCACAAAATAGATAATTAATGTACATTGAATTCACCTTTTCCATACAAATCTCCTTATAAGATACTCACAAAGTATGTTTACGCTCTCAACCCTATCAAGGCATTGTATGAAGCTAAGATTGATGTACAACGTTATGCAGCGTAACCACTGTACTCCGCATACATTGAGTACCGTCAACGTCCGTGACTTAGCAGAAAACAGCTGAGACTGTGCTAAGATTCTACTGAATAACTAGATTATGGCAATATGTTTGAAAGGATGTACATTTTTAGTAACCATGTTTATAAGTAGCTTCTATGGTTCCCGGAGACAGCTGAGAAATTTCCAAACTTTAAAGAGAGTAACCTAAGGGTTAATTTAAGCGTCTGTAGCTTAGTGGTTTAGGACCCGGCCTTACGATCGAGAGGTCCCGGGTTCGAATCCTGGTCATTACACTACCGACGTGAACCCACTCCTCGCACAAGCAATTTAGCTTAGTTTGAGGGGTTAGAGGGAATATTAGTAACTTCGGTTCTATTGCACATTTGAAAAAAAATTGGTGGAAAAGCCTCCGCTCCAGAAGACGAGAGGACTAGGTTCAAAATATCTAGCACAAAAAATTGTCGCTATCGTATCGTAAACGTATCGAGAGAATGGAGCATTGTGAACTAAGTATTCAAAATACACTGAAGTTCACAGAAAGCATCATCTCTCGAAACATTTACGATGCGAATACGATAGTTTTTCGTGCTTGCCCCTCTGGTCATTATACTGCCGACGTGAATTTATTCCTATCACAAATAATATAGCTTAGCTGGAGGTGTTATAGGCAATATTATTAATGACGCGTACTAATATTCTTAAAATAAGTTTTCTAATGAGGAAAAGTACAGTGGCCAAGATACGAGACTTGTGATCAAGAGATTACATGTTTATACTGGAGATTGATGGCACTTGGTGGAATCTACTACACATATTGAATAACACACTTGTACTTTTCCACTGAGAATGCCGTAAGGCGAAACTGGTCAGGTTCAAAAATAAAATTCAACAAGAGATTACATGTCTCATAATACATACAGGGCTCTGGACTCGTGGTTACCCGGTCGCGTCACCGTAGAGTGTAGAGTGACCAAGAGGATTTTACAGGTACTCCTAATACATGTCGGTACTCCTAATACATGTCGGTACTCCTAATAATACAAGTAGCTGCTCATAATACATGTAGACACACCCTATTAAAAGCATATAGATACTGCTAATACAAAATTGCAAATCATATTCGTAGACGCTTTAAACATAATCCGAAAAAATAAAGACCCGCCACTAAATCAAAACAAACGCAACATTTCGTACCCTTAACTTGTAACGCACTCTGTATTCAGAGAGAGTGGAGGCGTATAAAAATTCAGTCTTCGCTCGCATAAGACAACTCCCGTACATCACATAAACTTGTGCTTTATGGCGGAGCCGAACAAGAAATGTTAAGTCGATCACTGAGATCTATATTTTTTTGCTAGTATTTTTGGGTATTTTGATTACATACATACCTGCATAGATTATCACTTATTACACATCTGTGAATTCCCAAAGATGTATTAACACCCACATTTTACCTTTTTTTACGTAGTTAACAAAAATTATTTGCATAAATTATATAACAATTATTATAAATAAAAATATAAAACAAGATAGGTATGTGCAAAACTGCAGGTTCATTGCCACGTTGAATTTTGCGCAAGGACTAAATCAGCCCTCTGGTCACGGGTAGTGTCTACTAAACGTTTTGATATTTAACATTTTACCTATGCATTTTGTCAAGTAAAAAGTGATATAACCATGCGACTTGTTACTCGATACTCACAAAAAAACGATTCAAGTTGGTTTGAATATATAATCGATTTAAATATGTATTGTAAAGTGCATTGGATTACAGTTCTGATTAGAAAATGTAACTTAATCTTTGATGTTGTAGGATTTTGAAATAAGACAATGTTACCGATGATTATTTTCTATTATTTAATATTTTTTCAATTAAATTCACTCAATTACCGAAAGAAATCGAAAAATTGTATCTAATTTATCATTTCGTGGCCTGAATACTAGTAAAAATGTAAATAAATAAGGCCTAAAAATATATAATTCTTGATCGATTTGTTTTTTCCTGAACCGATTAATGATAGCCTGTGGAAAATATGGAATAATCGTTATGCTCAGCACTGTAGCATCTGTCAATGAAAAACTTTACTACTACCCTCAAAACATTTCGATGGCTAAAAATATAAAACCCATAGAATAGAGAAATACATCTGTTACCTTTTGGTTTGTGATGAGAGTAGTTTAGTAATTATTTGTATGATTATATTTATGTAAAATAATACGATCTTGCAATAGAAATGTGCATTCCTACCGTTGAGGCTTTACGATCTCTCCATCAATCTAAGACCTTTATTCACTTTGAAGGCTTCAGGATCCATCTTGAAACCGTCAAAGTAAAGCTGCGTCACAGAATAGGTAATAGTACTAGCGTTGTTAATATTAATTTCAGTTCTGCATTGCAAGTTTATTTCATAGTATTAGTAGTCTATAAAAACTTGGTAGTCATTAAAATGTCGATGGGCAGTCGAAATTCGACCATTTCTCATGAAATCCGATGTTTGACAACCACTACTAATTTCAACCGTTCATGATAATAATGTATATGGCATTAGAAGAATCACACATTTCTTTATTAATTTTAAATACTGATTGAAGTTTTAAAGCATTTAAAGGAAATAGTTTGTGTGGGATCCAGTGGCTCATTGGAGAGAGAGCATTTGTCCTCAAATCCCGCCTGGACTGATTCAATTTTTCCTATCTCAATCGATGTTACATTATTGTCTTATCGGTTGAAGGACCAAGGTAATCTGGGTGCACTTGGTCCTTTGTTGGTCCTTCAACCAGTAAGATATTAACCGTTAATAAAAGCTCCATTATTATTACATTCCAAAGCAGTGATCCATTCCTCTCACCTTCAAACACAGCTCTTATATAAATAACGTAGCGATATGAAACAAATCTATATCGCGATCTCCCTGAAGATGTTCCCATATTATATAAGTTGCTTCGTTTTCCTTATGAGCGAGAAATATTCGGTATGTATCAATCAATTTGAGTGAATACTATGGCTTACTGTCTGGCTTATGTGGTTATGTTTGGATCTGCTGCATTTCTTACTTACTGTTTGTATTTGCGGGGATATTTATTATTATTTTCTTATACTTTTTGAGTATTTGATATTGAAGTTGTCGTTAAAAGCCCCATGATCACGAATGGATGTATAATTATTGGTGACCGCCGAGCTAGTTGTTGTTAGGCAGGCCACATCGGTCTGCCCTCTTCTGCACTCGATTCTTACATGCGTCGTCTCAAAGAATATTAGAATCGAAATTACTAATATTTCCTGTAACCCCTCCAGCTAAGCTAAATTGCTTGTGTTAGAAGTGGATTCACGTCGACAGGACACGAACCAGGGACCTTTCGACCGTAAAGTAACCTTAACCATTAAGCTACCGACACTTTTTTTTTTTTTTTTTTAAACCGTGGGGGAAAATCCTTCATGGATGTTATGCCGGACTCCTACCGACTAAAAACCTCCACGGTAACGCCCAGAAGCCTATGGATGGGAGTCCCGGGTAAGCCCTCGGAAGGATGTCCCAGGACTCCCATCAGACCTACGGCTACAATTGCGGCCTCGTCTCGGGGGTGGTTCGGGTGCTATCCCGCGTCTATGGGGGGGTTTTCGGGTGTTATCCCGCTTCTTAGGGGGGGGGGGGCAGCCACCTTACCGTCCTCAGGCCCCGGTCATGGAGGCCGATGGTCTTCGGCGAAGACACGTCGGCGGTGCCCAAGCCGCCGACTGCGGAACTCGGGTGGGAGAGTTTTCTCCCGCTCTCACCCCGCCGGCGCCGCCTCTTTCACGAGCATGACCTGCTCACAGAAAGAGGCGGCGCAGTCCCACTTACTCCCGCTGGAGACCATGGCTCGCACCATGGTCTCGAGCGAGAGGGTGTCCACGCCCAGACCCACCACGAGGACCTGGCGCTGTTGCGCCCATGCCGTGCACTCCACCAGCGTGTGGAGCGCTGTGTCATCGCTGCGGTCCTCGCAGTGCTGACACTCGGCCGTGGTTTCCCGGTGTCTTCGCCACAGATACCTACCGAAGCTACCATGCCCGGTAAGTATCTGTGACAACCGGTAGGAGAGAGCACCGTGTCTCCTCTCCAGCCACTAGTCCATGACCGGTCTGATGGCCGCAATTGTGGCGAATCCCCTTTGGTTGCTCAAGTCGCAACTTCCATGTCTCCACGGTTTCCTGGTAGAGCTGGGACCGCTGGGCCTCGATTTCTCGAGACGCAGGCCATTGGCCCCGCTCCAGCGCCTCCTTGCGCCATATAAATAGAGATGCAAGGGCTCTCGCTTCCAGGTCCCATGGAGGGGTCCCGGCTAGGAGGCATGCCACCTCACCTGAGGTCGTGCGGTATCCCCTTATGACCCTGACGGCCATCGCCCTCTGTGGGCTCAGCAATCTAGCCACATTACTGGCCGTCAGGTTCTCTGCCCATACGGGGGCCCCGTATAGGGCCATACTTCACCCGATCCCCAGGTACAGTCTCCTGCAGGGGAAGCTACCGACACTTCAATGACATAATGACATACGGACATATAACATCAAACCTGGAGTTTCAGTTAGTCTAGAATGACACTCAACCTGAACCTCAATTTATCTAAGGGCAGTCGTATAGGCAATATGTCAAATCTATCAATATGTTTATACAATCTCTCAACAGATAAATCGTGCCTCAGACTGAGTGTCATTCTAGAATACGGGCCTGAGTTGCAAAACATTGCATTTTGGTTTCCATCAGGTGGGCCCTGTGCTTGTCCATGAATTTGCTACGTCAAACTTACAAGTACCGTGGACCAAAATATACAAATGAACTTTTCAGAATATGATATTCAACAACGGAACAACTATCGTCGACTTTGTAACATATTTCACCAGTGAATTTCTAAAACAAAGGAGTTATATAAATTTGTCTCAACTTGTACTTACAATACGGTCCTACTAAAATGTCTAGGCATCAAATTTTAAGGACGTTTTGTCGTAAAATGCGACTAGGACAGCGTTCGACGGACATCAAGCTGTTTACATAGTCTACAATATACTAAGCTGCTGAGATCCGGATCACTGTTTATTTCAAGCAATATATGAGATCCACTTGAAAATGTACGCTGGGTTTTAAACAAATGGCTTCTTTAACCATGAAATAGTTTATCTATGGGCCAAATTTCAACCAAATCTGTTCAACAGTTCAACAAAACTAACAAAAATACTAAGCAAACTGGCATAGGCTCACAGGTTCAAGTAGATAGTCCATTATAATGAATAAGGTTTACATACATATATAATATACATACGCCTGTAACCCCGAAGGGGTAGGGAGGTATTAACACCCCCTAAATTTCGCCAATTATGATCTTCGGTCCCACGTAATATGGGTCGAGCCGATTTCACATTATAACTATGAATGAAAATACAATGCAAATTAAAAAACTAATGCGTAATATTTTTACTAAACAAGAATCGAAACCGCGAGCTTTTCTATACTTACTAGTCGAACGATCCTACCCACGCAAACTATATTAGTTTAGTATTATTTATACTGTTGATTGATGGAATTCACTGTTACACTTATGGAGAACACTTGTATTCTTCCACTGTATTTACCTTATCTGCGGTAGCCTAGTGGTATGGGTAATGGACTGCTGAGACGAGGTCTCGGGTTCGATCCCAGGTTTACCATGGCACACACATGACTTTTCGATGCTTTTCGAAGTTATGTGTGTATTTATTGCAGGTTTATAAGTGCCCGGTTAATGACAATAGGCTCGCCACCCATTATATTGGGACCTAAACATAAACTGGCGAAATGTGGGTGCTAGCACCTCTGCCTACCCCTTCGGGGAATACAGGCGTGAGTTTATGTTATGATATATCCTCTCTTAATACAGTGGAAAAAGTACAAGTGTTCTCAATATGTAATATAGTTTAGTACTTCTCACCTCATCAGTAAGTGAATCATTGATTCTGTTGCTGAACTACTTCAACTCTATCTTAAGACGCAAATGGTTCAATTTCCTTTAGCAAAAGTTCATGAAATTTCTTGTAAGAGCCCGTTTCCACTGAAAGAGTAGCGGCTTGAATTTGTTACCAGAAATAGTTACGAGAAGGTTCGTGCAGCTAGCTTTGCAATGCGGTCTTCAAATGACTTTAAACTTTTTCTCCCGCAGATAAGATTCAAAATTGTTTATAATGTTTAATTCGGATCAGGTGTTTTTTTTTATTAAATTTCAGTTGTTAATTAAATATCGTCCTTATTATTAAACAGTTTACAATAATAAGATTGTAGCACTCGTCTATTTTAAGCGGTTAGCTTTGTTTTTATGGAATAAGGTTGAAATTCAATTAGGTACTACTTCAAAATAGCTCGAGCATTTTTATTGCAGGTTTTTAAGTGCTCGGTTAATGGCAATAGGCTCGCCACCTATTACATTGGGACCTAAACATAAACTGGCGAAATGTGGGTTCTTCAAAATAGCTCGAGCATTTTTCTGCCTAATCTAAAATGATCCTAATGTTTTGCCTCAAAAAGCTGCTGCCAGTAAGCATTGGCCCTTAGTCTAGCTCTAGCCTTTTCGCCTTTTTCGTTAAATTGGTTGAAGACAGTTTATAGACGCTTTTGTGAATATTTAAAAATTCCCGACGAGAATCTTTTTGTAATTAAGCTCTTTGGAGCGTGGCGCTGCGTGTTTTGTAGATCGTTAGCATGATTTACGGTTTTTTTTTGCATATTTGAGTGAAATATTTCTGCTATATTAACTTTTAAACTTTCGCGTTTCATGATAGGTAGCTACAATTATCGTTTACGGGAATTAATACCGTAGGTACTGTACAGTACGTTGAAACTGTGGTCCTTTTTTTATCCAGGACACGTTAATTTGACTTCACCTCGCCTGATGTTATGTTCCTCCTCGCCTCGCTAGTTATGATAACATTTTCAACGCTAAGTATCGCTAAGATTGGCTTTTCTAACTAATGAAAGAATTGCAATTCTTAAAACTTCTTGCTACGCATATAATAAAATAAATAAATAAATATTCCACAACATTCTACACGACGTTATCTAGACCCAAGGTAAGCTAACTAGCTTGTGTTATGGAATATAGAATACTAATAAACATAATTAGATACTATTTTTTGCAAACATATACATATTATACATAGAAACACCCAAACCAATGCAAATAGTCATATTCATGCATACAAATATTTACACTGCCTGTGGATCGAACCCGCGCCTCCTGCGTATCAGTCGCGTTCACTACCGCCAAGCCACAGTGGCAGAGAAGATGAATCGTTAGCTGGTAGACCATATTCTGGATGAAACTGGGCAACAGTTGAAAATATTGATACGATGATATTCAAAATATACTTCAATTTACATTTTGTAGTTATCAGGAAATGATTGCACGAAGAATATTATACTGAACTTTGCCGATACCGATATGGCACAAACAGTGAAATTTGTACAATATTTGACACGTAACTGTATAAAATATATACATATGAACAATAAACAAAGAGTTACGATACAAACAACAACTTTGTATCTACGTTACACCACAACTTTGTCGTTCTGTCCAATGTATTTTGAACACACTTTTAAGAACCGTCTCTATCAAACAAAAATAAACTCTAACCCAACAAAATAAGATTCATATCAACCATAAAGCTTAAAATTGTTACACTACCTTGCAATTTTATTACTTCAATTTAGCAAGCAATTTTCAACTTTATCAAAGGGTGTTAAAGTAGATATGTTAGTAACATTGTAGCATGCAGTTTCTCGTACAGTTAAACGGTACAAATTGCCATTCAAAACGTCATCGCGTTTCGTGGCGAAGCGTGTAACAACTACACCCTTGTGTTTTATAGTTATATCAAAGAGTTTATGTAGTGCGAATTTCATTGTGGCCTTTCACTTGATCAGATTTGCATTTGCGTGCGTATTTGCTAGATTTGGCATATAATCTTCAAACGTGGACATTGTATCAGCTGTCATACAGACCTGATTAATTTGACTATTGAACTTATGGAAGAATATAGGAAAACTAAGAACCGTCATCAAGCAAAGTTGAAATGTATGGGGACTTCATTAAGAACAGCTGTGGAATGAACTCCCTGCCGTGGTTACCCCAAGTGACTATAATATGGGGTTCTTCAAGAAGGGCATTAGAAGGTTTCTTCAGGGTAGGCAGCGTGAGTTTAACGCCCCTGGTGTTGCATACGTCCATAGGCCGCGGTAACCACCTTCCATCAGGTGGGCCGTGTGCTTGTCTGCCACCTATGGTATAATAAAAAAGCCCAAGCCAACCTTACCTGCAAGCCAGTACACCTGTTAATTGACTCTTGAACAAGCCAGGTGCAGTCGCAGTCCGAAATTCAGGGGGGTTCACGACACCTTCCCAACCCGCCCCTATTGGGGGCGTTTGTGAGCAAGTAGCAAGTGAAGAAGCAGGTTGGGCCACGTCCCTCCTTATCCCGGCTCATGGGACGGTTTCCAAGGGGAAAGTACCCATGGTCGTGTAAAAAGACGACCATGAAAAATGAAAAAGACTCTCCCACCCCCCACACCTCTCGGACCGCGCATGGAACAAGCTAGTCTCATGATGTTGGGAGCTTAGGTGGTATTCACTCCCATAAAACTTAAAATAATAGAAGTAAGATAATTCTAGGATCAATTTAAGTCTTTTCGGAACAGGCAAATTCGGTGGGGGGACTTTAACTATAAGTACTTTACCTTTCTTTTTCTTGCGGTCCCAATTTTATATGGGGAATCTGGGACCGCGGTCCAGGTCCCGAAAACCTCCTTACACAGATTATATGTAATCAGAACTAACGCTAGATGATGATGACGACGATGGGTGTGACCCAAACACTACAAAAAAAATTTTGAATTTAATAAAAAAACTGAGTTAGGAAAATGATAATCAGACTATAAAAATACTAAGTAGTAGGAATTAGGTATTATCCTATAGTTAAAATAAATTATCTTGGTTAAAGAGCGGTAAAAATTGCATCGGTTCTTATTTTATAGTTTTTATTTATTTTTAATCATCCACCCAACCTATAAATAGTAAATGATTTGACTATTAACTTTTATGACGTCACTAAATCTTTTTTCATACAAGTTATCTTATAACTTATCTGTTTGACGTTTAGTTAAAATTAACTAAGTTGACTAGTCAGTAGAATATCCAATTAATATAGCTCGTTTAAACTACCAAACATTAGCGACAACTGCAGCATAAAAATATATTCAATTTTCTACTCCAATGAACATTCAAATACAAACACAATTTTCCTGAATATAAGACAAAGTTTAGGAACTACAGTTTAAAATCTAACTCGACTATGAACCGGAACTATCTAGTACTAGGAAAATCTATTTTCTCTAGATACAAAGAGCGGGTCGTCTGCCCGAAAGAATAAAATGCCCACGGTATTTTAGACCGGAGTCCCGGGTTAAGGCGAAGCCTGTATCAATTTATTTTGTTGAATGAATTTTACAGCTTTAAGTATGCTAACTATACAAATCGAATACATAGGGAAAAATCAAAAATCAATGTTTAAAAATTATTGTATCATCATTCATTGGTTCCGATAGTTCGTAAGAATATCGGTAGATGACTCCACCGTCGCCTTAAAGACGGATAAGAAGGGAAATTTGAATCACATCGGTCGTATCTCGGTAGCTGAGTTGGTCAAGGTATTCCCCATGTAAGGGAATGATCGCGGATACGAGTCCCGCCGAGAAGATTCTTTTTCCCTATGTAGGTATTCAATTTATTTTGTTTCAAATAAAGATCTAAAAACTTGTAAGTTAGAACATTTAGGTACATAGGTACATTCAGGCTTGGATATCCCTGTACCACCAACTCCTCCCCCCCTAACCGGGCTGGGCAGTAGACGCGGGGGCGTCTGCTGCCCTTACATAGGCCTCGAGGTTGAAGGCGCACGTCGTGTCGCGTGTGCCTTGCCTAGGCGGGTGGCAGAAGGACTCCTCTTCTGCCGCACCAGAGACGGGCCTGCCGTCGATCAGTGGCGGGCGACCCACACGACGATGGCGGAAGATGTTGTTCCCGCCATCGTCGATATGTGGTGACGACGGACACCGTGGTGGTTTAGTGGGTAGTCTGGCCTCCTTCGGAGGCTAGGAGTCCCACACGAAGCCCACCCTCTGCCCCCGTGGGGGGTGAGCGAAGTGCTTAAACGCATTCCACCACGAAAAAAAAGGCTTGGATATCCCTAAGAAGGTAGGCAGAGAGGTGTAAACACCCACATTCAACTGACTATTATTTTCGGTCCCACGTATTTTTTTATACCACTTAAGTGGCAGACAAGCACACGGCCTACCTTATGGTAAGTGGTTACCGTAGCCTATGGCTGTGTTTAACACCAAGGGCGTAACACTGGCGCTTCTGACCCTAAGCGAATTTACAACTCCGAATGCTTTTTTTTAAGGGATTTGAAGTGATTCAAGTGTGACTCAATAGCTCAGTTGGAAGAGCATTCCCCTGTAAGGGAAAGGTCGTGGGTTCAAGTCTCACTTGAGCGCTTCTTTTTCCCGATGTATTCCGAATCCGAATGCTTTATAAAACCGTTATCGTAATGAACATACAAAAATTCATCATTCTGCATTCCTAATAATTAACAAACTATGAACTAAATGAATAACTTATGTAACATCATTTTTAATTCCTAAGCATGAAATTATCATACTTCGTTTCATTCGTAAACTACATAATTACTTCAATAAGTACCTACCTAGTTTCACCAGCAACTGACCAATACCTTTAAAATAATTATCGAAATAAAATTTAACTACGACATATTAAAATATAACTACGACATGGAAGCTGAAAAGCAGCCGAAAAGTTGGTTTAAAAGTAAATAATAACAAATATATCGTGATAGAATCCGTAAAAAGTGGTTTTATTTCAATGAGTTCATTCGCGTAAACTTTAGAAAATATCATACGAACTATTAATACTACGTATTTATTTCCTCTTTATTCATTTTAATAAAACTTATAAATTACATTTTTAAAAACATATTAAAAAAACATCTATTTAAAAATATAAAAAATAGTACCCCAAGGGCATCGGGTACAGGAACCAAGCTACCGGTGGTTAGGGCTCCATGGAGAGGAACCTCCTCACAATGCGTGCCGTGTCGAGGAGTACCACTTTCTGCATCAGGCCCTTGACGCAACTGTCTAACGCGAGCCCCTTGAGGTGTTGGTCGAGGTTCTTGGCAATCAGTCCGTGAACCGACACAACTATCGGAACAATAATCGCCGAATCCACATTCCACATGTCGACAACCTCGTGAGCCAGGTCCAAATATTTTATTTGCTTATCTTTTTCGGCTTTCACGCGATTCTCATCATGCGGAATGGTGACACTACGTATTTATTATTATTATAAATATCAACACTAGGCCTTAACTTAACCCATACAAGCTTCCCGGGGTACGTTCGTACCTCCAATCAAAATAATAGCAGCACCTAAAGATCCGTCCAGCTAGCCATTCCATTCGGTCCCGTTCATTTCACTCGTTCAATCGGTCCCATTCACCGGATAATTCGAAATGCTGACTGGTACACTTGTTTATTTTTCTATTCAATCAATTTATGAGATTTTTGTTCGTTGCTTGATTGTCGAACAATGATTTTTATTGGTTATAATATATTATTAAGAAATCATTTTCTCTTGTACTACTAATATGGCAAATTCGTAGCTTACTCCTTAGTGAAGGTAGGCGTCTTAGATTTGTCTTAATCTCTTAAAATTGTAACCGTACTCAAGCGCCTTATTCTACGTCTTCACAAATCTAACAATTTTGCAAGTGATTGTAATCTTAAATAGTGTGTAGCCTTACAATTGTGAAGTTCCAGATTCGAATTCTGACCATTCTACTTACTATTATAATAGTAATAATTTCGGTTACCTAATAGGTTCGGTTCTAATCATTATATAATGGAAACGTGTAAAAGTGGAATCTGACCTATTTCGTATTAAAATAACAACAATATATTTTTTAAACAGTAGACCTCACTGGGTATTTTCATTATACTAAGATTTTAATGGCCCCTTTCTCAGTAACGGTTCGTCGCCTGCCTAATATTTTTGATAAAAAAGTAAGCAATTAGTTACATAATATATGCATGAACAAAACCATAAAGTGCGAAGAGTGGAATTATAATACTGTCCGTTGTAATAAAATAAATGCAAAAGACAGTTTAATGTATATTACGCTTTCACGCCTTGATTACTCAATCGATCATCATGAAATTTTGCATAAACTTTATTAGAGGTACGAAAAATAACATAGTTATATAGATAGATATTTATTTATTGTACACCAATTGATTTACAGTAGGACAAGTTGGTAGCAAGGATAGTTTGATGTACAGGTGACAAAAGAGACACGATTGCACCTTTACATACAATATCATATGAGAATGTGTGACCTTATTTGCTTTGTCGATTGTAGAATGGGCAGCCTTGTCGCTGGAAGCGATTTCTTCCAGGCAAATCTGGGATGGGCAATCTTCTTCTATCTTCTATCTCAGACTATCGATGAAGAAGAGAAGAGAGAGAAATACAAATAAAGTGAAATAATAAATTACGGCTTCACGGAGCGTACCTTTCATCCACAAAACAGTGGTTGTAGAGTGTAAACCTACACAAAAGTACATTCGAAGTCGTGGATCGAAGTGTTATGAAACATTATCATATAGGTAGTTTTTTGTGCGCCTACCCGTCATTAAGGCTGGCGACACACCACATTCACTATGTCAGTTTTAAACGGCATCGGCACTGTGTTTTTGGGTTTCACTATTTTGATCACTGGATTCCAGGTCCCGGATAGTTTGAATCCATCTTCCCTATTGAAATTTTAAATATTTTTTAATTTCAATGGCTTCACACACAATCCGTACAATATGTAACAATAGTAACATTATCATAAGACACCCGGGTTTAACCTATTTTCGTTCAATAATCCCCTCGGATACCAGACCACCACTCGACAGAGGTGATTATTCCGGACTCGAACTGACTAAAACCAAATGCCGTCTTAGGTCTTCAGTTGCCGGGATGTGAGATTACGTAGAGTACTCATATCCCTCGCACACCAGACCCGAGTTTACCCTAGGAAGAAACCTCCACCCAGGAAATCTACTATCGAAAGATCATTCTGACTTCCACCCTTTTGCTTTCCAACCAGTATCAATATTGTTACATCTCTGGAACTTAAGAGCTACGCTCTTGTCGGTGGAGTAATCGCCACTTCTCTCTGCTCCGCCAATCCTTTCACCTCCTGATACGATGTGACTTGTATCTTTTCCTTTATCTGTGCCATAAAAGTTCCTCTTGGCCTACCTCTTCCTCTCTTTCCTTCTACCTTCCCCTCTATGATGTTTCTTATGAACAAGTCATGTCTTATCAGGTGGCCAATCATCTTTCCTCTTCGGTTCTCGATTATTCTCAATAAAGACCTTCCCTCTTGCACCCTATTTAGTACTCTTTCGTTCGTCATCTTTTCTGTCCAGCTTATCCCCTCCATTCTTCTCCAGCACCACATTTCGAACGCTTCCAGCCTGTCTCTGTCCCCCTTTGTCATTATCCATGTCTCACATCCATATAGTGCAATGCTCCAAACATAAGTTGTTTTTTGTATTGTTACATAATGCCTACATAATTATTTTCCTCATTTTCATTTATTTCATGAAATAATGAATCAGATAACAATAAACTGGAAATGGCTAAACAATATACAAATGTGATTTACGTGTAATAAAGCCATTTAAGTGACGTGTTGGCTGATAGCAGAAATTACTCGGTCCAATTATATCCAAACACGATTATAGGGTCAATGACACAGGTAATAAACACAGATTTAGAGTATGCTAGATACGCAAACCGTTCATACCAGGATCGTTCAACCATTCATTCAGTTAGTTAAAGGTCTTTTCGTGTCAGTTTATTTTTGTGATAAAGCATGGCTACATTTTGGTGGCAGATCTAGGTACTAACTTTTAAACTAGGTATCACGTTCCATGATATACAATAAGTTTAACAGATTGGTCTAGGTACATACATACCTATGATTCGCTTAATTTTTCCACCAGGCTACACCGGACGTCAGTCAGGCAAATCAAAGGTATGTATGTACCTATACCATGATCGCGTTAATTCCCGTTAACATTATTGTAGATATAGGTACAAGTTTGTGGGCAAACCCTATTATTTTAGGTGACAGATAAATCGCACCCATTAATATTCTTCGGCACAGTACAGGGTATGCAGGGTACCACCAACAATTTTAGGGGAAAAGCCAACCTCATGTACTGGTCAGTATACCTATTAAACAATAGATGAGGCTCCAGCGCCGGCTTACCTTTCGGAGTTGAGAGGTGAGAACCATATGGTACCACAATAAACCAAATCAATAAGAGAAGAAGGAGTAAACAAATCCTTCAGCTCCGAGTTGAAAGCTTCGAATTCATCCGATAACCCGACAAAGATCTTACTTACCTATGCAATATTCAGCCAAAAAAACAAATGATTAAAAAAACCCGACTGCCTCTGAAAAGATCGAAATAAGTTTGATAGCAGGTGGTACCCATTTACCAATCATAAACTGAAAGAAAATTAATGGGTACCGCCTGCTAGCAAACTTATTTCGATCTTTTCAGAGGCAGTCGGGTTTTTTTAATTTTTAATCATTTGTTTTATTTTATACTTTTTAGTTATGATATGACATGTATATAATTTTTCTGTAATCTCCTTCTGATTTACTTCATTTTGATACTCTACTCGATAAGTTTGAGTCAAAAATATTTTTGACAACATACGTTTTGGCGCCAAAAATCCGCCATTTTGATTTTCTCGTAATTTTGATATACCTGGTGTCACTCACACAATCACGGCAAATCAAATGACACCTCACATGTCCAAATACGTCAAGCCGTTCAGGCAGTAGGCCGTGCCTAATAAATGGACATACATGCATACATACATAGTCTCGAAAAACATTACCCTCCTTCCTTCGGCAGTCGGGTAAAAAGAATTATGTTACTTATTTATAATCTACACAGTAAATGCTATACCAATTGATCACCCGCTGTCCATACTAACAAATAACGCTATACAATATTTTTTACAAAATTGATACTTTATCATTCATTCGCAGAACCATCAGAATATCCCAAAATAAATTTATCTATTAATCCCCAACATTATACACAAAGCGGCTTCCAACACCTAACAAAGGGTTATAAATACATGTATTTAAATTCAGTCGTTTATTTGAACGCCCATCCTGATGTACAAAGCGGTTCATTATTCAATACGTGAATGAATCACTTTCGCTCAGCGAACGAAATGAACGAATGATAATGATGTTTATCGATAAAAAACGAAGCGATCGAGGGTTTGATGACGTCACACCTTTTTTTATTGAGTGCATTTTTCTTTTTTCTAATTAAATGAAGGAGTGTTTTAAGTTTCTGATATTTCAGCACTGCTCAGAATTCTTGTGAACAAGGCCACTTACTATTGATAATAATTTTTTTCTTCTTCTACACAATATTTACATGAAATTGGACTCTGCTTGATGAATAAATTGTTGTGATTCTGCTCGTTGATGAATAAATTGTTGTGATTCTGCTCGTACCAGTGACCATTTTACCTATTCCATAGAAATCTATTGGGATTTACCGGAAATTCAAAGGTAAATAAGTAACTTCGTTTTTAGCAGATTAACTTCAATTGGCGTTTTTAACCCCGCTGAAATTATAACAAAACTGGTTGCTGGCCGTGGCTCCGACCGACCGCGTGGATGTCGGTTAACGCAACCAAATATAACTTATACCTATCTTTTCTCAAACTCTCTGTTCATCTCAGTACCAAACATCAAGATCGGTTCAGTGCTTTTTTAATTCAAAATACATCGGGAAAAATGAATGAATTTAAAAAAAAAGTTAGCAAAATAAATGCTATAAAAATTCATTCAAATAGTTCATTGGTTACTTTTGCGTTCATACTTACCTAATATTAGCACAGACTAACGAACTTATAGATGATAATGTTATTCTTAATACATACTTAATATCGACTATGTAGTACTGTGCCCCGCGGTTCCCGGCAGGGTAGAATTTAGGCCACCCCATCTCTGCCCATGCGATGTCGTACAAGGCGACTAAGGGATAGGGCTGTTCATCAGACAGATATATACAGCCTCAGATGCATGGCTCAAGTCAACAATGGACCCATTGCGTGGGGCCAAATACATTGATCACTGAAATGTGTTTGTTAATTCACCTCTGCCTAACCCTCCCGGGATAAAGGTGTGATTATATATGTATGAATACTGTGATATTAGTATGAATTCAATAAAATATTGCGAAATATTTGACACTCTTTGGGGATTAGGAATTATTCCAGGTATTTTTTTTTTTTTTTTTGATACCTTTTTGATGTACGTAGGAAGTTTGTTGTTGGTCCCTGTGGCCCACAACGCGCTCTATCTATGTGGGTACAGTCAGCAACGGATTGCTTACGTGTCTCTATGTTCGCAGATGGTTTATTATAGCGGTTATTTATGTTTTGTGATATTATCTATAGAAGGTATTCTATAAATAAATAATAAAACCCCCAAATGTATGATAACTTCCGAACGACAGCATCAAATTCAATCATTCTTTTTTTTAACCCCCGACGCAAAAACGACGGGGTGTTATAAGTTTGACGTGTCTGTGTGTGTGAGTGTGTCTGCCTGTGGCACCATAGCTACGCGTAGCATCCAAACGGATGAACCGATTTGGATGTAGTTTTTTTTGTTTGAAAAGTCTGTTAGTCGGGAGTGTTCTTAGCTATGTTTGAAAAAAATCGGTCCAAGATGGCCGCCACCACAACATGTCGGAATACATATTTCTTCAAAACTCCCTCAATATGGGTATCAAATGGAAGAGTTTGACTAGTAGATCAATTTAAAAAGTATAAAATTAAAATTAAAATAAAATTTTTAAAAAACCCCCGTCACAAAAAACACGTCCAAAATCCTTGAATCTTGAATCGTTTCGATAATATAACGGAGTGCTTAACCAGTAAGAGTCCCCCGACATGGCAACCGTTGAATCAAAACATTACTAGGTATATCAAAAGTAAAAAGGCAAAAAAAATATTTTTAACTTTTTGGACGTGTTTTTTGTGACGGGGGTTTTTTAAATTTTAAATTTAATTTTATTATGTCTTTGAAATAAAACCACTTTTTACGGATTCTATCGCGATATATTTGTTATGATTACTTTTTAACCCGACGTTTCGGCTGCTTTGCAGCAGCCATTTTCGCGGTGTGACTCACGATGGTAGTTGTCACATAGTTTGAAGTATAAGTTATCTCAAAATACCCGAATCATGGTGAATTATTGGTGTTCGTATTTACGCAGAATGAGCTCACTGTGTTGTTAATTCTTGCTGGATTTTGCTGCTTACTGGGTTTGATTAAGTGGATGACTGGGTCCCAAGCTGGCGGTACGGTCCATCCATCCTCTCTATTAAAATTTGGGTGTTTTTTAATTTCAATAGCCTCGCGGATCATTCTAGGAATATATCGGTGTTCTTTGGCGAGTATCTGTGGTTTATCAAACCTTAGGTAATGGTTAAAAAGTAATCATAACAAATATATCGCGATAGAATCCGTAAAAAGTGGTTTTATTTCAATGAGTGATATTCGCGTAAACTTCAGAAAATATCATTTATTGTGTCTGTTTAAAAGGCCCATTTCTGCCGGTTTCCTAATGAGTCCAGCATAGACATCTCTAAGTATTGTGAGACTTTGGCCTACTGTTTCCACATTGGCCAGGCGGGTTGGTACAGGGTTGTATTTCGAGTTCTTCTCTCGCAGTCTGTGTATTTTTCCGTTAGTCGCCTCTTACGGCACCTTTTGGATGAGGCGGCATGGTGATACTAGGAGGGCCAGACCGCGAGGGACGGCCCTGGGTCAGCCGGCGTGCGAGTGATATGTTGTCGATGACAACCTCACCTCCGACCTAGCACCACGACCCTCAATCGGCGTGTGGTTTTAGTCGGTTCGATTCCGTTATAACGTCCCCTTCCGGCTCCAGCGAGGGAGGTATCTGAGGGGATTTCCGCACGAAAAAAGAAAGGGTGGTGATACTTGTATTTTTCTCCGTCACCAGTTTACGACACGGATGATAAAACTATAGTTAGAAGAAAATTACAAAAAATGAATACTCGTACCGTGATATATTGTAATTTTCTTCCTACCGAAGGGTGAAAAGGAAACTCGTGTGTAAAGGCCCTAAAGTACCGCAATATTAATTCCCAATAGTTTTCCCAGGTTAAGTGAGTTATCCCGCTGATGTTACAGGGGCTTCAGGATGACACACTAACCCGTTTTGATTATATAGAGGGAGGACCCTATGCCAAGGGGGCTGGGCGACCCAATTACTAAAATTGACTTTTACTGTTCATTAGCTAAACTTATACCTACCTATATGCATTATAATTACATCAAAAGTATCAACGTACCTATTGTAATCACAGCTCACAGTCCTGCGAGTAAACAGATTTTCTGATATTGGATTTTTATTAGAAAACCTGACAGATGTGTGAATATTGTTTTTCTTTATTTGAGTATATTACATATGAGTTACATTTTTAAATATATCCTAAAAAAAATACAAAATATATTTAAAAATATAAAAAATAGTATCCCACCGGCATCGAGTACAGGGACCAAGCTACCGGTGGTTAGGGCTCCAGAGAAAGGAACTTCCTCACGATACGCGCCGTGTCGAGGAGTACTGCCTTCTGCATCTGGCCCTTGACCCAACCATCCAACCCGAGCCTCTTCAGATGTTGGTCGAGGCTCTTTGCTATCAGTCCGTTGACTGATACGACTATCGGTACAATGATTGCTGAGTCAACATTCCACATGTCGACAATCTCGTGGGCCAAGTCCAAGTATTTAACTTGTTTATCTTTCTCAGCTTTCACGAGATTCTCGTCATGAGGAATGGTGACATCAACAATCAATGCTCGGCGTTCAGAATTATTATTATTATTATGTTTCTCTGTTCCGTGACTCTCGGGACTATGGAGTCCCGGGCCTTTGGAAGGCGTGCGTCGGGCCGAAGCCAAGACGTAGAGGCCCTTATAAGAGAGTTTAATATGCTAGGGATAGACACATGGCGGATACCACCCCCGAGCGCACAATATGATACACCCGGGGGTGGTCCCCGCTAGGTGCAGAGACTATTGGAATAATGGAAACTAGATTATGGGCTATGGGGTTGAGTATTAGATGGACTGGTGAATGGGCTATGAGGGGAGACTAACAGACGCCTGCCATGACAATAAGTCTCAAAATTGTTAAAGAGGCAGGTGGTGACTCGCCAACTCATTGCATGGGCCCCATTAAAATAGCCACGCATAGTGCGGCCATGGAGCAACACCCGTTGAGCGGCTAAGGTTGTCATTATTATTATTATTATGTCCTCTTTATTCATTTAACAAAACTTGTAAATTATATTTTTAAATAAATATAAAATAAAAACATCTATTTAAAAATATAAAAAATAGTAGGTACCCCACCGGCATCGGGTACAGGGACCAAGCTACCGGTGGTTAGGGCTCCAAGGAGAGGAACCTCCTCACAATGCGTGCCGTGTCGAGGAGTACCGCCTTCTGCATCAGGCCCTTGACCCAACTGTCTAACGCGAGCCTCTTGAGGTGTTGGTCGAGGCTCTTGGCAATCAGTCCGTGAACCGACACGACTATCGGAACAATAATCGCCGAATCCACATTCCACATGTCGACAACCTCGTGAGCCAGGTCCAAATATTTTATTTGCTTATCTTTTTCGGCTTTCACGAGATTCTCATCATGCGGAATGGTGATAACGATAATTATTGCGCGGCGCTCTAATCGATCTATCACCACTAGGTATATCAGGCTTATTGGCTACAATAGTCCAGTCAGTGATGACAGATCGATCCCAGTACAATGTGACACGACCATCTTCAAGAACTGGGTCGGGCACGTACCTGTAATACGGCACCTCCGAATCTACAAGTTTATATTTAAGAGCAAGTTGCTGATGGACAATCCTGGCTACTTGGTTGTGTCTATGCAAATACTCGCCGTTGGCTAGACGAGAACAACCAGAGATTATATGTCTGAGGGATTCTCCGGAACGGTGACATGCCCGACAGATATCAACCGTACCATCCTTAAGGATATATCTCCGATAGTTGTTCGTCATTACAACTTCATCAGTAATTGCACAGACAAAACCTTCGGTTTCTCCAAAGAGATCACCGAAGCGTAACCAGGATACAGATGCTTTTAAATCTACATCGGGCCCATATAAGGCCCGATGAAATCGTCCATGCAGTTCTTTACTCTTCCATACTTCCTTGCGATCATTGATACTGAGTATTGCAGGCTTGCGCCAGTTCTCTTTCGCAAGAGCGAGCGGGGTAAGTCCGCGGTCCACTGCCACTACATCTCGATGCACATCCACATTCACCTTGAGAAAATATTCTCTAAGGTTGCATATCTCGCGGTTGTGTAGAGTCTTAATGTTTAAAAAACCACGACCTCCAAACTTCCGCGGGATATACAACCTCATTACTGAGGAACGTGGATGGTGCATTCGATATGCAGTAAGCAGTGTTCGAACTCTTCTATCCAGGGCTTCCAACTCAGTTTGAGTCCATCTGAGTATTCCAAAGGAGTAGGTTAGGACTGGTATGACCCAATCGTTATAGGCACGCACCTTGTTACCGCCTGACAAAAGACTCTTCAGTACTTTTTTCAGACGGCAGAAAAAGCGCTCCCGTAACGATTGCCTCATATCAGACTCGTTAACACCTAACGCCTGTGACATACCCAGATATTTGTAGGTATCGTTCACAGAGAGGGATCTAAGTTTTGTAGAATCTGAGAGTTCTATCCCCTCAGATTCCACAATTTCACCTTTCTTTACATGCATGACCGCACATTTATCCAAACCAAACTCCATCCTAATGGAAGTACTAAAAGTTTCCGTTACCTTTAGTAGCTCCATTAGTTGGCGGCTATTGGGGGCAAATAATTTGAGGTCATCCATGTAAAGGAGGTGGGATATAACCTGACTACCTCTCCGCAAACAATAGCCTAGCCCTGAATCCTCTAATATAGTACTTAGAGGATTCAGGGCCAAACAGAACCACAAGGGACTCAAACTATCACCCTGGAATATACCTCGCTCGGACGGTCTCCCTGCACTCAGGGCTAATCTTGGCTGGACTACTCCCTCTGGACCTCAGAGTTCGCGAGGTGGCCTCGTTGTACGAGGCCAAGAGAGGAGTGTTCCAGTCATGGTTGGGGGACAGGGAGATCGAACGAATGGCCCCAGCTGTTAAAGCACCTCACCCCGCGGAGCATATGAGCCTGGGGTTCACCAGTCTGGTAGACGAGGAACATTATAACCGTGTGGAGAATATCCAAACACGCATTTTCACGGACGGGAGCAAGATTGAGGGCCGGGTCGGTGCCGCGTTATCCATTTGGCATAACGGGACCGAAACCAGGGCCCTCAAACTTGCTCTGTCGCCCCACTGCACCGTCTACCACGCCGAACTCTTGGCTATATGCAAAGCGACCAGTGAGGTCCTTAAGCGAGGCGCGGCCACGTTTGGGGTCTTCAGTGATAGCAGAGCCGCACTCCTGACGGTAATTAACCGTCATGCCCTCCACCCTCTGGCAGTTGAAGCCAGACTTAACATCAAGCGGGGCTTGGTCCAGGGCAAGGAAATTTCCTTGTTCTGGATCAAGGCCCACGCAGGGTTGGAGGGCAATGAGCGGGCCGACCAGCTCGCTAAGGAGGCGGCTCTGGGGCTGAAGATTGCCCCCCACTACGATCTGTGCCCAGTCTCGTTCGTCAAGCGTGGTCTGCGTCAGATCACGCTTCACGAATGGGGCGAAAGGTACAGAGCGGGTGTGACTGCTTCGGGCACCAAGCTCTTCCTACCATGCGCGGTAACAGCATACAGCATCGTTCGAAAGATCGAGATCGCCGGCATCACGACCCAGTTGCTAACAGGACACGGTGGGTTCTCCGCATACTTGGCTAGGTTCAAGTGTAAGGAGGACCCATCGTGTGCCTGCGAGCCTGGGGTACCAGAGACGGTCGCACACATTATCGTGGACTGCCCGATCCACGCGCGGGACAGGCAGAACTTAGAGTGTAATTTGGACGTAAGAATAAAAAGGGAAAACTTACCGTTGCTAATGACTAATAAATATAGGGAACTTTTCCTAGCATATGCAAAGAAAATAATAAACACTGTTAATCTATACATACATACATACAATACAAACAATACATACAATACATACAATACATACAATACATACAATACATACAATACATACAATACATACAATACATACAATACATACAATACATACAATACATACAATACATACAATACATACAATACATACAATACATACAATACATACAATACATACAATACATACAATACATACAATACATACAATACATACAATACATACAATACATACAATACATACAATACATACAATACATACAATACATACAATACATACAATACATACAATACATACAATACATACAATACATACAATACATACAATACATACAATACATACAATACATACAATACATACAATACATACAATACATACAATACATACAATACATACAATACATACAATACATACAATACATACAATACATACAATACATACAATACATACAATACATACAATACATACAATACATACAATACATACAATACATACAATACATACAATACATACAATACATACAATACATACAATACATACAATACATACAATACATACAATACATACAATACATACAATACATACAATACATACAATACATACAATACATACAATACATACAATACATACAATACATACAATACATACAATACATACAATACATACAATACATACAATACATACAATACATACAATACATACAATACATACAATACATACAATACATACAATACATACAATACATACAATACATACAATACATACAATACATACAATACATACAATACATACAATACATACAATACATACAATACATACAATACATACAATACATACAATACATACAATACATACAATACATACAATACATACAATACATACAATACATACAATACATACAATACATACAATACATACAATACATACAATACATACAATACATACAATACATACAATACATACAATACATACAATACATACAATACATACAATACATACAATACATACAATACATACAATACATACAATACATACAATACATACAATACATACAATACATACAATACATACAATACATACAATACATACAATACATACAATACATACAATACATACAATACATACAATACATACAATACATACAATACATACAATACATACAATACATACAATACATACAATACATACAATACATACAATACATACAATACATACAATACATACAATACATACAATACATACAATACATACAATACATACAATACATACAATACATACAATACATACAATACATACAATACATACAATACATACAATACATACAATACATACAATACATACAATACATACAATACATACAATACATACAATACATACAATACATACAATACATACAATACATACAATACATACAATACATACAATACATACAATACATACAATACATACAATACATACAATACATACAATACATACAATACATACAATACATACAATACATACAATACATACAATACATACAATACATACAATACATACAATACATACAATACATACAATACATACAATACATACAATACATACAATACATACAATACATACAATACATACAATACATACAATACATACAATACATACAATACATACAATACATACAATACATACAATACATACAATACATACAATACATACAATACATACAATACATACAATACATACAATACATACAATACATACAATACATACAATACATACAATACATACAATACATACAATACATACAAATAAATAAAATTGGAGTGTCTGTTTGTAATATTAAAATAACCGCTTTCTACTACATGCATATGAATGTATATACGGTACACATACCAAAATATATATTTTTAAATTTTTTGTCTGTCTGTCTGTCTGTCTGTTTGTTTTGGCTAATCTCTGGAACGGCTGGACCGATTTGGACGGGACTTTCACTGGCAGATAGCTTATGTAATAAGGAGTAACTTAGGCTACTTTTATTTTAGAAAAATTATAAAAAATAAAGTAATGTTGCAATATCTAAATACTGTCCAGTACCGCGCGCAGCTCACCCGCATGCCACCACTAGATGGCGTTATTCTCAACTTTTCTAGATCGCGCTAGGGTTTCGTCGCAACGAAACCTATATATACTTCTAAAAATATAATTTAAGTTATCGATTAATACAGGTATAGTTAGTTAGGTCATAATCTATACAAATAAATAAAATTGGAGTGTCTGTTGACTGTTTGTAATATTAAAATAACCGCTTTCTACTATATTCTATAATTCCACTGATCTGTTCTTCTTATCCTATTAGTAACGTTGATAGTTGTTTTTTTCTAAAATAAATATTTCTAAGTTGGGTTACTCATTAGTTATGCCTAAAAGAAAGTCAAATCTCTCTAAAAACACGAGAACGGCCAAAATCCAAAGATTGCAACGTGAAAATGAATCTGAACAAGATAAGGAAAGTCGTCTTACAAATTGTAGATTACGGATGTCCATGTCTAGGTCGAATGAGAGTAGTTCTGAGAGGAATGAACGATTACTGTTAGATAGAACGCGTCATTCATTGTTAAGGGCTCAAGAATCTTTGGAATCTCGAGATCATCGTCTAGAAAACGATCGTATTCAACACACTATCTCACGAAGACTAGAATCGAACGATTCAAGAGAGCAGCGATTAGAAAATGATCTTATTCGACACGCTATCTCGCGAAGTCTAGAATCATCTGATTCTAGAGAGGAAAGATTAGAGAACGATCGTATTCGACACGCTATCTCACGAAGACTACAATCGAACGATTCAAGAGAGCAGCGATTAGAAAATGATCTTATTCGACACGCTATCTCGCGAAGTCTAGAATCATCTGATTCTAGAGAGGAAAGATTAGAGAACGATCGTATTCGACACGCTATCTCGCGAAGTCTAGAATCATCCGGCATAGCGGCAACCTTACTTCCTGGCGGAAAAACGGCACACTCTATGTTTAAAATTCCACTAGATTTAGACCGTACGGAAAATCCAGTCTGTAATATACCCAAAAATAGTCTCAAAGCCAAAGTACTACAAGATTGTGTATTTGTAGTATGGGACGAATGCTATATGGCAAACATGATTTCTATAGAAGCCGTTAATAGGACGATGCAGGATATAAGAAGTAATAATCTATTATTTGGAGGAGTCGTATTCTTATTCGCTGGAGATTTTAGACAAATATTACCGGTTGTTAGTAAGGGTACGCGAGCCGATGAAATTAACGCCTGTTTAAAACGTTCAGTACTTTAGTCAGTTTTAACAGACAGTGTAAAAAACTTCATTTAAAACAAAACATGAGAGCACATTCAGCGGATTCAGATTTTAGTAAAATTCTTCTTGATGTTGGAGAGGGAAAGTGTCCAGAAGTGGTTCCTATAATACCATCGAATTTTCCATTTGAATTCAAAAGATTGCAATTCCCGATCAATGTCAGTTTTGCTATGACAATCAACAAGTCCCAAGGACAAACGTTAAGCAAAGCTGGTATAGATTTAACTAAAGGTTGCTTTACCCATGGGCAACTATACGTGGCATGTTCACGTGCGAGGAATACCAATAGTGTTGTTGTTTTAGCCCAAGAAAATCGTTCACCAAATATTGTATATAGAGAAATTTTTCAATAAAGCTAATAAAAAAACTGTAAATTAATGATAATTATTAAAATAAAAAGGCCAAAAACAAAAAAAAATAAACTGATTTTTTTTATTAAGTACATTCCACGCGGACGAAGTCGCGGGCACAGCTAGTAATAGAAATGAGAGTTGAACTAAATCTGTAGCAGATATCATTGGATATCTGGGAGTAGATTTCACTACAGAATAGAAATTAAGGAAAATGTTAAATAAGTATAGCAACATAATGTAGTCTAGTGAGTAAGTAACATGTAAATTAAGTTAAGTAGAAAATATGCATATATATTGTAAAAAGAAATAAATAGAAGCACAATATGAGAAAATCCCCTACCTATCCCACAAGAATGAAAGGCATAGTATGAAAGTACGAGAGGCAAATATGCGAGAACTGGTATGGTAATAGAGAACAGGAATGAAAGCGAGAACATTGTTAATATTAGATAGAAATAAATAGTTAGAATCTGCGGTAGCCTAGTGGTATGGGTAATGGACTGCTGAGACGAGGTCTCGGGTTCGATCCCAGGGTTACCATGGCACACACCAATGACTTTTCGATGCTTTTCGAAGTTATGTGTGTATTTATCGCAGGTTTATAAGTGCCCGGTTAATGGCAATAGGCTCGCCACCTATTACATTGGGACCTAAACATAAACTGGCGAAATGTGGGTGCTAGCACCTCTGCCTACCCCTTCGGGGAATACAGGCGTGAGTTTATGTTATGTATGTAAATAGTTAGAATATTGAAAGTCCAATAAACCCTGAGTGGGTTTTCTTTTAGAATATAGGCAGCCTAGTTAGCCAGTAATTATTAAAAAGCAGGAGAATAGGCTTTCACGAAGTGCCTCGGCACAAGTGAGAGGTGCTAGATAAAAAAAATATATATATATATATATCGCTCAATCTTTAAGCTCACCGTCATCCGGAATATGTCGACACCCAGGATAGCGAAGAGCCGTACTCCATTGCCCCATACATGCCTTCAAGAAGGTGCAAAGAGTTGTATCAACTTTATACAGCTCAAGCACCCTCAAGAGCCACGTATGTGGCACGGAGTCATAGGCCTTCTTATAATCTATCCAGCATGTCGCCATTATTATTATTATTATTACTTCTTTTTAATGAACTTTTCCGAGACAACCCTCCTCGAGCATTCCTTAATAGTAAAAGGAGGCGCTCTTTGTGCCACCACTGTGAGAAACATACTGAGCGAGAGAACTCCCACCCCCCAGGGCCGCCACAAGGACCTACCCAGGCGTTTCCCACGCTGGTGCTATCATCGACCTCCCAACCCTGACAAAACTGCCTGCACCTGAAACTCGCCCGTCGCGCTGACTTTGCAGTGTAAGTTTTCCAGCTTTTTTATACCACTTAGGTGGCAGACAAGAATACGCCCCACCTGATGGATAGTAGTTACCGTGGCCTATGGATGTATACAATACCAGGGGCATTACACTCGTGCTGTCGACCCTGAAGAAACCTTCTAATACCCTTCCTGAAGAACCCCATATTGTAGTCTCTTGGGAAAACCACAGCAGGGAGTTCATTCCACAGCTGATAACTAAATAATTACATTTCGTTTAATTTCATCTTTTATATTTTTGACTTTTCCACTGAGTTTATTTTAATTCTAAACCTGACCGGTTTAAACAATCTTATTATATTTCATTTAATTTTATTTCTTTTCATTTCATTGCATTCCATTTCTTTCTAGAAGTAGCGAAGAAATATCTAGCAAAATGTATCATAAAAATATACTTCGTTTTCTTCGCAATAAAACGCAATTGTTTAGAAAAGAGGCTGCCCTGCCGGGCGTCAGGCTGCACAATAGATAGCTGGTTGAATGCATTCTAATGATATAAAGAAACGTTTTGTCCCGCACTGCATTGACTCCGAGACCTAAATACCGCTGAATGGAACCGCTCCCCTTTTGAAAAACTATCTGTAGATATAGTGTAGTATTCTTGAAAGTTTTTTTTATATAGATTTTGGTAAAGGAAAGTTTCCTAAACAATTTTTTTTTTAAGTGTAGGAACTATAAGAAGTCATATTTATGCTTTGTTAAAAAAGCAATTACGGATGTACTTATGTTTTTTTCATGGAATAGGGAGGTAAACTAGCAGACGGATTGCCTAGTGGTAAGCGATCACTGCAGCCCATGGACACCAACATCTGAGGAGTCTGCGTGCCCTCCTTTCAAAAGAGAGTACGCTTTTTTCTTGAAGGTTTGAAGGTCGTATTGGTGCGGAAATGCCGCTGGCAACAGGTCATTCTACAGTTTAGTTGTGCGAGGCAAAAAGGATATTTTCGTGAAAATTACTCGTATTATCGGCCCGTTCCGTTTTTTCTTAACTCAGGTGGTCGGTTGGGAACGGGGGGTATTATCTCACTCTTTGCTTGCCTGACCTTGCCCGACTTATGAGCACATGGACGACTGAGGTGTCATCCCATATGATGCAACTAATTCCACCTGGAGCTGAACGATTCAGTGATATTTTTGCCCCATCTTGAAGGAAAGACTTGGATTTTTTTTTACCAGCACACATTTTTTCGTTCTCCTATACCTATATAATCCTCAGTCAGACACTTATACCTACTGCTGCATTAATAAATGAGTCTAGATACATCGGTAGGTATACAACATCACTGGATATTCATCAAAAAATAAACAAAGCCAGTAAACTAAATCATAAACTTCTAAGCAATGTTATTTTATTCAGAAACCAATATAAACTTTACTTATAAACTTCCAACTTCAACGACTTTGTCGAGAGTTTGAAAAATGAAATTGCAATTCAGTTTCACAGTTCGACATAATAGATTCTTTTTTACTGGTACTGGAGAGTGGCTTTATTTTGCCGGTGTACCTGAAGTTAGACTGCATATTAAAAATCTGGCTGCAGGCTACGAAGTGAGCGATACGACTGGAGTTTCTTTGTAGAGTAAATTCTTAATAAAGTCACTGAGCAAATAATTTTTTTTATAAATAAAGGACACGTCAATTTGCCTGACGGTAAGCTAAAGGCAAAGTCTCGGAAAGAGGTTCACCATCGCAAACATGTACCATGTTAACAGTGGTGGCACTCAGCTTGACGGCCTCATTAGAAGTCTTTTCACGCCCCGCTTATAGAACTGTGGGAGGAAAGAAAAACGTGAGCTGGCATGGAGTTCCAGGACTTAATAGTGCGGCATAGGAATGAGTCACAGAAACGCTTGGTTCTAGAACGTATATTCTGCACCGTATACGGATGGCATCTTAGCCCTGCACGTGTCGTCATCTGGTAGAGACGGCAGAATAGGTACTGAGTACTGAGATATATATATTTTTTTTTAACCGTGGGGGAAAATCCCTCATGGATGTTATGCCGGACTCCTACCGACTAAAAATCCCCACGGTAACGCCCAGAAGCCTATGGATGGGAGCCCCGGGTAAGCCCTCGGAAGGATGTCCCAGGACTCCCATCAGACCTACGGCTACAATTGCGGCCTCGTCTCGGGGGTGGTTCGGTTGCTATCCCGCGTCTATGGGGGGGGTTTTCGGGTGTTATCCCGCTTCTTAGGGGGGGGGGGGGGGGGGCGTGC
The DNA here is from genome assembly GCA_914829495.1 of Eilema sororculum. Lineage (NCBI taxonomy): Eukaryota > Metazoa > Arthropoda > Insecta > Lepidoptera > Erebidae > Eilema > Eilema sororculum. Next base: position 2,556,989 of record OU618545.1, on the reverse strand, counting down.
GTAAATCCCTCACGTCACGCTGCCGTCATGGGCCTGCTTCTGTAAAGACGGTGAGCAGCCAACTCGCCGTCCTCAGGCCCCCGGTCATGGAGGCCGATGGTCTTCGGCGAAGACACGTCGGCGGTACCCAAGCCGCCGACTGCGGAACTCGGTTGGGAGAGTTTTCTCCCGCTCTTGCCCCGCCGCCTCTTTCACGAGCATGACCTGCTCACAGAAAGAGGCGGCGCAGTCCCACTTACTCCCGCTGGAGACCATGGCTCGCACCATGGTCTCAAGCGAGAGGGTGCCCACGCCCAGACCCACCACGAGGACCTGGCGCTGTTGCGCTACTGAGATATACTGGATGCGCAAGACGGAGGATCGGGTAGGTACCTTCTATGGAGCACATTGGGAGACACATTCCAGCAGTGGACTGCAGAGGACTGCAGTGGACTAATCGATTGATTAATAAGTGGTGTGTGTGACGAAACGTAGGTACCTCGCAAGGATGATAATGATGATTGAAAATAATAATGAGAATACTTCAGGGATGTTATGGAGCTTCGCAACCGTGACCGAAACTATCGGATATCCGAAATAAAAATATATCCGTAACCGTATCCGCTTCAAAGCTATGGTAACATGTCCGGAGAATTCATACCAATACGTATAGCCGCCGCGTGGGCTAAGTAGCGGGCAACGACTGGCGTCACAACATATGATCACAAATGTCAGTCAGATTGAAGGGGCAAGTCTATAACACGGTCATTAGACCTGTCTTTTTATACGGCTGTGAAGCGCGGCCGGTGTTGGAGCGACAAGACGGAGCGGAAAGACACGTAAAGATCGCGTGAGAAACTCTAGCAACCGCAGCTGCCTCCATGTCCGTGACATCGCAGATAAAATGCAAGAGAACCGCCTTCACTGATGCGGCCCCATCTTGTGGCAACTGCTAGGCTACGTGGGTGCATTCCCGCCGGATCCATGGTCATGGAGGGTGATACGCGTGCAAATGGTCTCACTTCCATGGAAGCCCAAGATAGTGCGAAGTGGAGGAGGAAGAGGGGGATCAAGGGCATCTTGGTCTCGGGTGCTATTACGATAATGCGTCTTAATGACGATGATGATGAGATACCATAGTTTAAATAATTTATTAAGATAATTAGTACTTCCCTCCGCCTGCTGGCAGTGTACCAAGTGAGCAGGGTTTTCAGTGCGAAACTAACGGATAATCCGAAATAAAATAATTACATATCCGTAACCAATATACCGAATTCTATTCCAATATCCATATCCGTATTCAGCTTTTATGAAACGTCATGCATCATATAATGTAGTCATACACTTAAACGTATATATTAATGATGTCATTGTTATTTAAAGCGGCTAGTTATTGCATCTTAGCTGCAGTTAACTGGATTTATTTTGCAATAAAAACAATAAACTCTTCAGTTATTCTAGGTAAGCATTAACGATAATGATGTAAATTCATATCTAAGTACCATCCATTTTTTCCACAAAATACAAAGGTTAAAACAATTCATTTCTGCCATATACATTTTTATTCTGCGCAGTAACAAAACGTCAATGATAGATTTTGACCAATACGCCAAACGTCATTGTATTGTCAAAGAATGTTTTCTTATTTCTCATTGTGCAATTTCTGAATTATTGTTTAATATTTTAACTTCCATTTGTTAATTTAATAACTGCCAACAGTTTATTCTATAATACTGTGTTAGTACGATTAAATTAGAACCTAACTCCAAGAGTACGTCACAAGGGATTCTACAGTGATTGTAATTTGGTTTAAGAAAATCCATTTAGTTTTACGATAACGTGTCTAAATCTGAAATGGATTGCGTTACAACGTTAAAGATTTTAGTAATAGGTGAAAGCGGTGTGGGGAAATCCAGGTAAGAATAAATTACGTACCTAAATGTTAGTTATTGTAATTTGTAGGATGAGTCATGAATGAGTTCGTTCAGAATTTCACTAGAATGTAAATATACTATAACGTGCGTAAAACTGTGTAATTACAATTCAAAACAATCTGAATTTAATCAGTCCTTTGTTGTTCTAACCTTGATTTAAGAACTAAATGATAATTTGAGTTCAATTGCGTAGTTACGTACTTAATATATTACCTACTACGCCTTTAGTCTACTTCCTTATTGTAACGGATATCTAAGTATTGTTTCAAATTCCAGTATTACAAATTTAAGTTCAATTTTCACAGCTAAACATGCAATAAACTTGTGTGTGTGGTCAATCTTGTTATTATCTGGCCGTGGATCTTTTCAACAGACCTCAGTCAATACCATAGTCATCCTGGCCCTCAATTCTACTAAAGCAAATCCATTGTTGTGCTACAGATACTGCAAAAATGATATTTAATTTTAGACTTTATTTGTATGCAACTAAAGCCCAAAATCAAATGAAAAGTCAAATTGAGAACACTTGTACCTTTCCCACAGTATTTATTATATTGGACCTGATTGTTGCTAAATGTAAACCTTTGAGAATGCTGTAAGGTGAAACCGGTCAGGTTCAATGTAATAAATATACAGTAGAAAAAGTAGACAAATTGACAAATTGTTCTCAATATGTGTAACAATAAATTCCACCAAGTGCCATCAATCAACAGTGTTATAATATAAATGAAAAGAAGTTTCCAACAGTTCTTAGAATGTTGGTAGATGGCTGCACTGTCGCCCTTATAGACGGATATAAAGAGAAGGAAAATTTGGAATGATTCAAGTGTCGCTCAATAGCTCAGTTGGAAGAGCAGTCCCCCTGTAAGGGAAAGGTCGTGAGTTCGAGTCTCACTTGAGCATTTCATTTTTTCCAATGTTTTTCGAACTTAAAAAGTTAGCAATGAATGCTATAAAAAATTCATTCAAATAAATGAAAAGAGTTTCATTACACTTTTGCATTCCCTTTGCTAAAATAACATAACATAACATAAACCCACGCCTGTATTCCCCGAAGGGGCAGGCAGAGGTGCTAGCACCCACACTTCGCCAGTTTATGTTTAGGTCCCAATGTAATAGGTGGCGAGCCTATTGCCATTAACCGGGCACTTATAAACCTGCGATAAATACACACATAACTTCGAAAAGCATTGGAAAGTCATTGGTGTGTGCCATGGTAAACATGGGATCGAACCCGAGACCTAAAATTAAATGGAGTTTTAGAAGTGCCTGTGACATGATGCATGGTTTTTCCTTAGCAGAATCGAGGTCTTGGCATTAATTGATAATGCAGACTTCTCACATCTTTCGAATTTTAATGAAAAACATTGAGGAATGTTAATCTTCTTATAAGTTTCTGTTTTTAAAACTGGAAAAACTTTACTGTTGATTTTTAGGTATAATATGAACTTAGTTGTTAGTTAGAACTGTCTTTTGTTAGACCAACACAAATTCTGATATTGACATTATTATGACAAGTTATAAATATACCTACTAGATGTGGTTATACACTCAGCCTATAATTTAGAGTATTACTCATATTTGCTAGCAAGTAGGCCAAAGGTCATTATAGATATAGGTAGCGGCACGTAAGTCTAGCGGTGACAGTTTATGCGCAGAAGTCGAAAATAAGGTACCCCGGGGGAGACAAAGGGCGCGGGCGGGCGTGCGCGAGCGCTTATTGGCTTTCCAGCCGTACTTCGTCCCGCGCGCCGATAGACGCACCGTTCTCGTCTTGTGTACAGTCGCGTAAATTGTATTGTTATTCATTACAATAATTAGGTACTGTTAATTGTTGTGGTTTTCTATTAATTTTCAGTTTGTTTTTTATTGACTGTTATTGTTTATTTGTATGTATTTGCGTTGATTTGAGACAGTGAATATGCCTAAACAAATACTGTTTTGAGAAGACAGGCACGAAAATGATATATGATGTGCATTTTTTTTAAATACAGTAATTAGTAGATTAATTAATTCATTAAAACAGATTAAAAGTGAGATAGACGGCAATTTAATGAAAGGCGTGCTAACGTCATCAGACTCTGCATGATTATTATTAAATAAAAATTGTCAAACATTATTTTCAATGTTATTTTAATTATATTTTTACAGAAAATTCACTGCACAGATGAACTTGAAAGGCAAAACTGTATCAGTACACAAAATTTCATGAAAATCGGTATATATAAGTATATAAATATATATATACATAAGATACTAGCTTAGACATAGAAAAATGACAAACAAAAACACTTCCTTTATTATTCAGATATTGTAAAACCTATCAATTAAGTACGCGACTGTACCTATGCGCAAACATCCCTTCCACATTTTTTCACCGCTAGACTTACGTGCCGCTACCTGTAACTGTATAATGTAGTGTATAATATTCTCCACACATTTATTGTGCTGTGTGAAGCAATGGTTAACTGATTTCACAAACTTGAAAGAAATCCTACCCGGAAATATTAGGAATTATATTTGAAGAGCAGTGGCAGCAAAATTTACAACTGAAGCTTCGGTAGTTTAGTGGTTAGAGTCGGCCTTACGATCGAGGGGTCCAGGGATCTAATCCTGGCCAGTACACTACCGACGTGAACCCACTCCTAACACAAGCAATTTAGCTTAGCTAGAGGAGTTAGAGGGAATATTGGTAATTTCAGTTCTAATATTCTTTAAAAAAATAAAAAATATTCCCGTTAACGCCACCACCCAAAGCTTATGTTAGAAGTAGTTTGTAGGTACACTAAATAACATGTTTAATTTTAGCATCATCTTAGCGTTCACAACTGGCGATTACAATGCCTCGTTCCCCGCCACAATCGGAGTTGACTACAAATGTAAAGTAATGGATGTTAACGGCATGAAAGTGAAACTCGGTATCTGGGACACGGCAGGACAGGAGAGATATAGAACATTGACTTCTAGTTTTTACAGGTAAGTTGTAGAATTGTGAAGTTTCTATACGTATTTCATCATAGATAATTATGTTGTAATTTTTGTACTGATGTACAATCAGTAACACAAGTTGCTTAGCTCACAATTTTTTTAGTAATTAAAAGATAGCACAAAAAAAGTTTTCTTTGAGAATTTTTCTAACTCTGTTGGGGTTGGCTTTTCAGTCAAACCCCATATGAAAATCAGTTTAATGATTGTGACACATTAGTGAATACACAAACATTTATGACATGTTTATCCTCCACAGTCACAGATCTAAGTCTTTAGAGAATGTCACTTTTTTTTTTACTTATCAGAAACTTGCTTCTCATCTTTGACTTTGCATGTCTGTTTCCTAAAGCCAAATACTGAGTTAAATAATCAGCCTTTTCTTCTGGGAAACAACATAATATGTTGTTCTCAATAAATATTATTTATTGAGAACAAAGTGTGACTTTGGTGAAAAATGTGGTACACTTTCAATATCACAGTAATATGTAGATAACATAATCTACTCATTTTAATATAAAATATGTATGGGATGATGATATTAAGATATACAGAGAATGGTATTCTATCACCCTTCCATGTATCATAGTCATAGTATACCTATGTGTTGTACGCTAGCCATATATATGTAGCTAATGCACCTATAGAGGCACTTGAGCATATTTTTTAAATAATATTACACCTAACCTTCTTACAAAATAATTACCTAATACTAAATTAGTCGAAGAAGATTCACTCAATGAGCACCAGTTAGAATGCAAATTGCCATTCCATAAAAGCACCGGTGCAAGCTAATGTGAATCTTAAGTTCATAGTGGTAAGATAAAATATTAAATTGAGGTTGTTAATGACCCTTCTACTCAACAATTCTAGGCGAGCGTGCAGCAGAGCCGTTATATAATAATAATAATTTGTGTGTATGTGTGTGTATATCTTGCAAATAGTTTTGTTAAAGAGAAAATTTATAGTATCATCAAGTAGTGTGTTGTGCAAGGAAATATTGTGAAAGTATCGATTGGAGGTATGGAGGTGTAAATTGGGGTAGGTAATTTTTATAGTGAAATCTGCCCTGGAACAGATGGAAGTCTTCAAACAGACTCCGGACTCGGGTTGGCCGAAGCAAGGAATGCCGGGCCAGATGGGGGTTCTCGGAGGGGGCGGACCTGCGATGTGAATGTGGAGTTACTCCACAGACATTGGCCCACCTATTGACATGTGCTAAATGCCCATACACATGTACACCGCAGGACCTTATGTGCGCCTCCGAGAACGCCATACAGGTGGCAGCACACTGGGAGAAGATAATTTGAGGGCCGAGGCGCCATCGCCACGATAGAAGAAGAAGAATAGTGAAAAAGGGGTTATTGTGACTTGCAGTGAAACTGGACTTCCTATCGAAAAACAAGTCGTGGACATTCCTAAATATACCATGAACTTGTTTAAAAAGCTAACAAAAATGAGAAGTAAATATAAAAAGGGTCACAAAAAGTGCCTAGCATGCGATGTCTTGTCTACGGAGCCCCGCTTTACGGGGCTCCCATAGACTCCCGGGGCTCTTCGTAAATTATCATAATACAAATGACCAGATATCAGCTTTAAAGTATTTCAAGTCAATTGAAATGGATGGATGATCTAGCCCTTGAATAGTGACTGAATTTACCGAAGGCTTTTGTTTCAGGGACGCTCACGGTGCAATATTAGTATATGATGTATCTGATCCTAAAACGTTGACGAAACTAAACGAGTGGGCTGAAGAGCTTCAAGTTTATTCGACAAAGAAGAACATCGTATGTTTAGTGGTTGGCAACAAGATTGATAAGGTAAGTCGATAGACGTACAGTCGCGTTCAAAAGTTGCACAATAAATTTACTTTCGACCTTTGCATGAAATAAATTGATAAATATAATATGAAAGGTTTTACGTTTGAGGCGGTTGGTAACTTGGAATGTGTTAAACTACTTTGGAAAGCGACTAATGCCTTCTTAATGATTTAATCAATGTGAAAGTTTGGATGGATATTTATTATTCAATCACGTCAGAAAACCTATACATCTGGATGAAATTTTGATACTTCTGTCGTGTCGATGAAATTTTCCCACCATTATCCAGGACAAAGCGTGCGGGTCTGTGGTGCTGTTCACACACGGTGGAATCCATACCATCCCGCACTAAATGGTTTGAGGGTTCTTTCCTCTGCCGCACGATAAAGAGCTGGAATGCTCTGCCTGCATACGTGTATCCGTCCTCTTACAGTCCCGAGTTCTTCAAGCGGTGCGTGAACAGGCATCTATCAAGGCCGTCAAGTTAGGGACCACCATTTTATGTCTAATAACATCGAGAATGGTGGTCTGTATCATCTGGACTGCACGTCAGCTTTATTACCATCTAGCGATAGGTCGTAGGATTCATATTGTACAGTCACCTCTTTAAATATGTATACACTGTAGGGTTCCAGAAATAAGTCACCAGGGTTAACTTCAAATTTTTGTTTACAAAATATGTAGCAAAATTATGTAAACTCTTAATATTGCATAAATATGTAACCATTACACGCCTCATAAAATGTATCAAATAATGCTTGCAAAAATATATCCACAACTAACGGGTCAATTGAATGGAAACATGCTACAGTTGATATATATGTAAACACGTACTTTCAAAATAAAATAAAATATACTTTCAGTGAAGTTATGTAGTCAGTAGTCTAAAATATGTAGTTTTCTATAAAATCATACAGACACTCAGACTCAGGCTCACAGAATCAGACTCGGACTCTCTCAGACTCTCAGACTCAAACTCTCACACTCAGACCCTCAGACTCAGACTCTCAGACTCTGACTCTCAGATTCTGACTCTCAGTCTCAGACTCTCAGACTCAGACTCTCAGACTCAGACTCTTAGACTTAAACTCTCACTCTCAGACTCAAATTCAAAAGTCACACTTAAAATATTACGTTTGATCATAATTGGTTAAGAGTAGAAACGGAGATATGATTGAAAGTCACAATGGCCGACATCCACGCGAGCGGAGCCGCGGACATCAGCTAGTTATTTATATTAGCGTGAGTTGATGTGCCTTGAGAGAATAAAGAGACTAACTTCACTGAAATAATATTTTATATTATTTTGAAAGTACGTGTTTACATATATATGAACTATAGCATGTTTACATTCAATTGACCCGTTAGTTGTGGATATATTTTTCAAGCATCAGTTGATACATTTTATGAGGCGTGTTTTTTTTTTTATCGTGCGAAAAATCCCCACGGATACCACCCCCACGGAGCCGGTGGAGGCGGTTATGTCGGACTCGAACCGACTAAAACGCACGCCGTCTTGGGTCCTTGGTTGCCGGAGGTGAGATTGCCAAAAGCATATCTCTCGCACCCCGGCAGACCCAGGACCATCTCTATCGAGATGGCCCCCTTCGGGTTGTGGGGACCACAGTGTCCCCATCTAGCCCCGGTTACGGGGAGGCGCATTTTGCGCCGCCACCGCGGCCTGCTTCTGCTAGAGTGACAGGCGGCTCCACCGGTCACCCCCAGGCCAGCGCTCATGGAGGACGGAGGTCGTTTTGCGACCTCCGACGTCCGGTTCGTCTTCGCTCTGCGCGGGCTTCCCGGGCCCGGAGTCTGGTCCGGACCCGACCGGCCACCTCCTTCTCGAGCATTACTTGCTCGCAGGAGACAGCCGCACCCCAAGCGTTCGCGCATCTTACCATCGCTGTGAGCAACGTGGCGAGTGTGAGGACTCCCACCCCCAGAGCCGCCACTAGGACCCGCCTCGGCGTGTCCCACGCCGGGCACTCGGTCAGCGTGTGCAGCTCCGTGTCCTCGCTCGCATCACAGTGATGGCACTCCGACGTTGGCTCCTTCCGGATCCGACACAGGTAAGTCCCGAAACACCCGTGTCCGGTGATCACCTGCGTCAGCCGGTACGAGAGGCTGCCGTGTGGCATCTCTAGCCACTCCTCCATGATGGGTCTTACCGCCGCTATTACGGCGTGCCCTGTGAGGCGTGTAATGGTTACATTTTTATGAAATATTTAGAGTTTACATCATTTTGCTATATATTTTGTAAACAAAAATTTGAATTTAACCCTGGTTACTTGTTTCTGGTACCCTACCGTGTATACATATTTATAGAGGTGACTGTACATAGGAATCCTGAAAACTACTCCTTTATTGGGCAGTCGTGTAACAATGTATGAGATATATTTCAGGGCTCTTAGGGTTTTTACACAGCTCATATGATCTGAGTGTGAGAATCGTATGTAGTAATGAGGAACTCGTGAAAACAAAGGTTCATTTTTGTCCGCAAGTGCCCTAATATTGGCAGAACCGAAGGTAAACTAGAGTGCTAGAACTCTTAAAATAGTACTTTGAACACAGAATATTGGAGCCAAAAAGAGCTATCTTTAGGGTACCACAAAATGCTCTGATGATTTTCATGACGGATTGACATGACTTTTAGACTTGTTTTCTGTTAAGTAATTATGATAAAATGAAATGAGAGAGTTAACGACAATAATAATTCGGTATGCTCTCACAACTCGCTTTCTTTCTATCGATTCTGGGAGTGGCTGTTGAGTAACCTTACGGTTCTTTTTCTTGGAAATTTAACAACGTTGCCGCGTTGAATTCCATAGGGGAGCAATCGATCACAAACCCTCAGAGTGTAAGTAAAACCGTGAGTTCGATTATCCGAAGCCCCACCTAGAAGGTGGATTTACATTCACATTGCGTTGCTATATTTTGTCGCAACATTTTTACAGCAGTGTGGCAAATAATTCGGTAGCTGCGGAACAGGTTCCTTGGTTACAGATTTTTGTCATCTTAAATTACGTTGACTACTACTACTATCTTACACCCGTATCACAAGCCTCAGGATCTGCTAGAGCTTTCTCTCTACGACACTATAGACCCGGCACCCGCACGATAAATCCATGAAAAGCTAAGAATTTGGTCTCCCTAACAATATAGCTTCAACATTTAGTTTAAATACCGTTTGACGCTATCGTAGTTTACTTACTATAATTTTGAAACAGTAAGTCAAGATCGAAAGATATTCGACTAGTCTAATTTATTCCTAAGCCAAGTTGACTCTCATATGACGATTTCCAAATGCGTTTGCACCGCAAATACATAGAGAATGCTAGAATGCAACCAGCAACAGTATGAAAAATTTGTGTGTTATTTTACCGCCATCAATGGCATCATGCAAGCCATTTAAGTCCATCAAGGGTGACGTAAATAGAATCGTTGCAATCGCGACACGTCGGCCGGTAAAAAATTACTTTTTTATGTTGACTATCGAATGGCAAAGTTGAATGTACAGTAGGAAGGTGAAAGATGGCTTGCACCAAAGCTTGTGTGAAGCACTGCACCAGTCAGTGACTTCTAAATATATTTTTGGGTAGATCTGAGGCCTATGTCCAGCAGCGGACTGCGGTGGGCTATTTGATAGTTTGATTGAACAAGGTGGGCAGCACGCGTGTGCATATTCTGGTATTGCACACGTCCATGTGCTGTGCTAACCGTTTCCCTTCAGATGTGTCCTGTATTGGTCCGCCTGGAGCACCTGTTCAGAAAATCGGGATATTTACCATGTACTGTTTTGAGTGTCCGATAGTTCGTCGCTGTTACAAGCATCTGCACCATGATCAACAGCGATTCCCCTGAGAGTTCAGGGAGAGGAGTATAGTCAGCGAAGGGTTTGGACCGGTTTGCCTCAAGCTCAGTATTGAGTCCATTACTATACAATCTGTCTGTATACAGCAGACATTGGCACAAGCATATCTCTAATAGTTATTTCAGTGACCATGATAGTTTAAATCCTTATATTAATTAGTTTCCAAGAAATTATGAGGTGAACTCGAATGGACAAACTGCAAAAGGTCAATCAGATCGGGGGTATTTTTAAGAAAGTCCAGGTTAAGATACGTACAAACGGTCGTGCCCTACTTAAAAAATAAATATGTTTGCAAAAGCAAACTTGTCGAAAAGTCGAATGCGATCCAACTTAAGTCTGATTGGATGCTGTCGCCCAAGTTTCGCTTTGATTAGTGTCGCCACGATCTAACTAACTTGTAAGTAATCCTTAAACCGACTTTGTGGAAGGAGACTGATCGTTTCAACGCAGCTTAAACGGTAAACTTAGTCTAATAACATTTATTATGACGTTGAAAAAGCATTGCTCCGTCAATTTATGAAAATACTAGTTGTATCTGCGGCTTTTTATGCGTGGTTTTTTGATTTCGTTCGCGTCATTCATGGGAACCTACTTCCGGGATAGGTAAAAAATATACAATTTCAGATCAGTTAAGATGTTAGAGTATGATTGAATAACAAATATCGGACTCCCAAACATTCAAATATTCAAACACTTTCCCAAACATTTACATTTATAATATTTTTTGGATTTCGATGGCTTTCTTGAAGGCACGATATTTTTAGGTTACCAATTTCAAATTGCACCAAAATTATTCCATACAGCTTTGAATACTTTTAGTAGCAGAAGCAGACCCTAAGGTCTAAACGATCACGCGTCTCGAGCTTACGAGTTCATAAACATCCTCCACTATCATGAAACGTTCCATACAAGACTGCCTGCGTCAAGTACCTTCGCCCTGCATTTCTCAATGCATCAGTAAAAGTAGTAGAAAGTAGTTTACCCATTTAGTATAATAAATTCAAAATTACAGCAAAACCGCGTTGTACCCAGGGAAGATGGGAAAGCATTCGCTCAGAAACACAGGATGTTATTCATCGAGAGCAGTGCTAAGACTCAGGAAGGCATCAATTTGGCTTTCGAGGAACTCGTGCAAAAGGTAAGAAATAATTTTTCAACTTCACTCGATTCTTGGAAGGGAAATATTCTTTGAAATAAATTTGATTAAAGTACTGTCGTCACCGCAAGTGACTGGCGATACGGCACGTTAACAGTATATGCAATATAATTATTTCTGTAAATAAATAATAATTATACACTGGTTATGTAAATATCCTTTTCTTTACACTATATACACCGGTATATTAAACCTGTTTATATGTGTGTAAAAAATAACAAATAAATAATACGTACGAAAAACATTGGAAAAATGAAATGCTCAAGTGAGACTCGAACTCACGACCTTTCCCTTACAGGGGGACTGCTCTTTCAACTGAGCTATTGAGCCACACTTGGATCATTCCAAAGTTTCCTTCTCTTTATATCCGTCTATAAGGGCGACGGTGCAGCCATCTACCAACATTCTTACGAACTGTTGGAAACAATGAATGATTTTCAACCATTTTTAAACATTGAATTTTGATGACTGCGCCCAAATATTTGAATGAATTTTTTATAGCATTTATTATGCTAACTTTTGTTCGAAAAGTTCAATGTTTTTCGAACTTATAAGTTAGCATAATAAATTCTATAAAAAATTCATTCAAATAATACGTATGTTTATCCATGTTCTAAAACTAACATACTAGATAGTTATGTAGTATTTTAGATTCTAGCTGATGGTTTAGCACTATATAGGTTCATTTATTTATTTATTCGCGTGGTTACGAATGCATGTGTAGAAAATAATTTTATTCGCACACAGTAGGTATTGTGGATTCATCACATAATGAACCAGAAAAGGAGGAAGGTACGAAGTATTTTCTCATGAATCAGTAAACTTCGTTAAATTTTAATGTTACCTACTTCCAGATACCTTCAGATTTTTGAATGATTAATGCGTTTTATCAGATATTCATTACCTACGTACTGAGTACAATCCATGACAGAAGTAACTAAACACACTGCAATTTACAGATTGCTTTAAAGATCTTCATAATAAATAAATATTAATTCAATTTAAACATTTATTCATGTAGGATTCAAATGTAAATGTTGTATGTCAAAGGACTTTTGTCGATGCCTGTACTTTTTTAATTAACAGTTAGGGTTTATTAATAAAATAACTAGATCTGAGTATACCAAATTACAATTTTCCAGCATTGCTGTATACTTGAAGTCCTCTATACAGGGTGTATTTTTGAAATGGGGCATTAAATGCAGGTACATCAACCTTAACCGTTGTGGCTAGTTACAGCAAAATGTTCTTAGGAGACCTTCTGTAACTTTTTGAGATATGTTGAACTGCATTCACAGATTTTAGAAAAATCGTACAGTCAGCAAGAAAAATGCTAAAAGTCCAAGAAAAACATTTTCTAATACTGTTTTCAAAATGTGTGTTTTCAATTAGATTTAGAAGCAAAATGTAAAAAATACCTACACTGTGGACTGTCAAATAAAAATCCTTTAGAAACACTCAGGTTTTCAATTAGATTTTCAAATATCAGTTTCATACGACATACAGACATGACAAAACACGTAATTGAGGACAATAGGCTCATCCCCTATTACGTGCTTTTTTTATTATATTATTTTTACTTTCTACAATTATGTCCACTAAAATATTTTATACCATGAAATATATTTTACTAGAATAGCGAATTCTTTGGTAAGATAACATCGGCCTGCCAGATCCGCTAGTTAGCATATAAAAATACCCAATCTCTTATAAAATAACTCCAATTGGCGCTCAGGCTCTTGAATCATCATCAAATACAAAATTTATTCTATAGACTAATTGTGGTTGTATTTAGATCTTTTTTATGATACCAGACGAGGTCTCGGGTTCGATCCCAGGTTTACCATGGCACACACCAATGAATTTTCGATGCTTTTCAAAGTTATGTGTGTATTTATCGCAGATTTATAAGTGCCAGGTTAATGGCAATAGGCTCGCCACCTATTACATTTGGACCTAAAACATAAACTGGCGAAATGTGGGTGCTAGCACCTCTGCCTACCCCTTCGGGGAATACAGGCGTGAGTTTATGTTGTGTTATGTTAAATATATTTTACTAGAACAGCGAATTCTTTGGTAAGATAACATCGGCCTGCCAGGTCCGCTAGTTAGCATATAAAAATACCCATTCTCTTATAAAATAACTTCAATTGGCGCTCAGGCTCTTGAGTCAACATCAAATACAAAATTTATTCCATAGACTAGCTGTGGTTTTGTGGAATCTGGGGGTTTTTAGATACCATATTTTTTTAAAGTGGTCAAGTCTCCTGTCATACCATCAGCTATATTTAGTAAAACAACCACAGACATTACTCAGAGCAAACATACAGAAGAATAAACAGACTTATAAAAATGGTGTTTTGTTATTAAAACCGTAAAACACCCTTTACGCATTTTTTAACATGTTGTTATTTTAACTCTACAAACAGACACTTCTATTTTGTTTTTACAAATAAAAAAACACAAAAAAAGAAGTAAGAACAAAAATTTATTAATTTTTTTTTTGAGTTGTGAATCCTACCCGGTTCACCAAATTACACGTTGTACATGGGACCTGATGAACTTATCGACAGAATAAGAAATACAACATAGATATAAGCTAAAATTGTTACTAACCAAATGAGTCTATGTTACTTGAAAAATAAATATTCATTTTCATTTTATGTAGATAATAGAGACCCCTGGCCTCTGGGAAACTGGAGGGTCATCATCCAACATCCGTATCACAAACGGCTCTGAAAGAAGACAACAGGAACAATCATCGTGCTACGATTATACTTGCACTATTTAGAGTAAGCTTCTGTAGGTTGATATTTTAACGATTTTGTACCACGGCTATAATAGTGATCGGCAAACTTGTTGCTATGCGCGTTTTAGGGTCTCTTTGGAGGTAAGCGCGGGGCGCGGTGGGTGGAGACGCGCGGATCAACCAATCATAGATGATATTTAACTAGGAACTTTGATTGGCCAGTTAGTTAGGCGCGAACTTTTTGACGTTTGTAAGTTTGCCGATAACTATGTAAAGATTTAAACACGTTAGCTATTTTACTATCGAATCTTTCTAACACAGTAGCTTAGTGGTTAAGATGTCGACCATACGATGGCAAGGTCCCTGTCCTTTTAGATAAGTGGCAATTTGCAGACCGGCGTTTGGTAGAATGGGATGACAAATGTATAGGATTTGACGTTTATGACATGCGTTGATGACTTCGTCAAAGCCCATACATTCCTCATTCTATTCTACCAAAGGCCATTCAGCGAATTTTCACTTCTCTAGAGAGGGACAGGTTGGTCATTACGCTACTGATAAAAACTCATCACTAAGTAGAATTAAGAAATACTAGTAATTTCAGTTACTAGTCCTTTTTTAGAAAAATAAAAAAAAGCAAAAAAATAATACTATCATAAGATTCGTCAGCATAAAATAGCTAAGAAGTGTTTGATTTTTGGATGTGCTATTAACATGTAAGTGTGCACATTTGTATTTTATACGTGAATGCTCACTTTTGTATCGTCGAAACTCGTGATACAACACTGAACATATAAAAATAAATAGTAAATTTAGATATTTTTGTAGTGATACAATTGTAGTGATATTTGTGATAGCTTTTGTATTCATAGTTACAAAATCGTTAGTTGTAAAAAGCTGTATGATTCTAACTGATAACTTAAACTTGTATATAATCATAAAATGTAGCATACCTAGGGCCGCGTTTCTCCCAATTCTAAATTCTGCCTTACGCATTTGTAGCACTACAAAAATGGGGCCAAAAACACCAGAATGAGAACTACTAAAGTACAGTGATATACAGAAGATCTAACTTGCATCTATTAATAAAATGAAATGAATAAAACAGACCAACGTGATTTCAACTGAGTCTTGTTGGTAATTTTCACGGCAAAATGTCGAGAAATACAAAATTTTGTGAGCGAATAAGCAAATAAATTTAGCAATGAGGTTTTCATAAGCATTTTCACTGCATGTTTGTTTATAAAAGAGCTTTAATGACGTTGTAATCATATTTATTCACAAAATGTTCTTTATATGCCAGTGTAGAATATGGAGTTTATTTTTAACATTGTACTTTCTATAGCCTAAAATATAGGCATTTGTTGTTACATGCAAACTGCTTAACAAATGTAAGTGATTAAACGTGATTTTGTCATTTCAAAAATGAAATTAAGATATCAACTGTACGCGACTGTATTCATTTTAGAATTTATAACATCTGAAGCAGAGCCTTTTATTTCAGAATCAATTTAAATCTTAGTGATGAACATTTACGACTGTGATTTTAATGTATCTTTTGTGGTTGCCAATAAAGAATAATGTTATACTTTGTTAAGTATGTTTAGGCATGTATTCTGTGTGCTTGTTTGGTCAAATGCAATCGATTCTGCAATTCATTTTATATGTGTTATTTTTAAAAGTTTACGCGAATATCACATATTTTAATAAAACGATTTTTAATGATTTATTGGTGTGTGTGTGTGTTATTTTATTATTTACTCTGACACCCGACATTTAGGTTGCTAGGTGAATAATAAAATAACCTTGATAAAATCCGTTAAATAGTATTTATTTAACATGTCTTGGAAAATTGAAAACTTAATATGAAGTACAACCTTTTTGGTTCAAAACATTTTACAAATATTCACGTCTCGCTGTATTTGAAAACTAATGATACCGATTAAACTATTAGTAAGAAGGTACCTAGTTTAACAGGACTAAAATGTACTTGTCTCTTTTTCATCAAATACCTCTAAACATAAAGACACATCGTTTGTAGAATAGAATAGAACAATTAATGATGCTAATTCTGTTGTGGCAAAACTAACTAAATACGCTGAAAATCTCTAAAATGATGGGTGTATAATACACCCAACTTGTACAGTCAGCACCAAATGTCGATGAACAGAATCAACTTAACGAAACACCTGTTGACAATAAAATGCCATAAGTTATAGAATATCTAAAAGTATATTAACACACGGCAACATAAAAAATATACTTTGTTAAACTAATTTTGAAATTTTGATGTTCAGCGACTTTAGGAATACTAGTGCACAGATACTGGTGAAATACGCGTGTTTAACGAATTTTGTAAATTTCAGGTGTACAGGCTATTTTGTTTCCTAGTTGCGACTTTAATTTATGGCATTTTATTGTGAACAGGGTGTTTTGTTAAGTTGATTCTATTCATCGACTTTTGGTGCTGACTGTACCTATAGTCATTTCGTTAAAAACATTTTGGAAACATTTTCAATAGCAAAATCGTTAGGTGGGTATGTTATGTTAGACTCGAACCAAGTACAAGGACTACTAAGAACAGAATCATTTTCAGTTGTCTAGGGGCAGGCCTGATTAGGAAAGGTTTACATTTTAGTTCTATCAAATTGGTTTAGTTAGGAACTTTTCACAATAGAATAGGCACCGATATCAACCTGTCTTTGTAACAGTGGCAAGGGGTACCTACAACACGATGCCGGCTTACTCTGCAAATTTTCACCCTTCGCCACTGCTTTGTAATATAGTTTATGTACTATCAGATAGGGAATAATATTTGTCTAAAGTAAAGCCAACGAAGCGAGAGAAAAAAGGTAAAAAAAGTTTCAGCGGTTCCAAACATTTTGATTTGAAAATTATTACGTATCACTTCAAGCGCATTCCAGACAGGAATGAAATTGCTCTTAAGATGGCGGATCTGACAGTTTAGATCCGCTGTGCTGACAGCTTTCCTGTACTACGAAACACACAACGACAGCTGTCTCTCTGCTGTTGTCGCGTACGTGTGACCATGAAAACAATTGCTAGTTACCTATCGCTACGGAACTCAGTAATGGTCAATTTGTTTACCTTTTTTATCTCGTCTCGTTGGGTTTACTATACAGTGTTATCAGTGACTATGTGTTCTGTTATAGTTTGTTTATTATTTATATTGTTTTATTGGTAAAGGATTATGATAAATTAAAATTACATTTATGTGTAAATATATTTTGCTGTTTGATTTAATATTGCCACTATAGGTACAATTTAAAAAAAGATTTGCAGGAAATACGTTTCAAAAATATCTTCTAGTCTCAAAGCAAATTTTCGAAATGATGATAAGACAACAAAACCACAAATAAGCAAAATTAATTAAATTAAAAATTTAAAAACCTACGACACTCCCCATTCTCACTTTTAACCCCCATAACTTTTAAACGACTAAACCGATTTCCACCAAACACTGAAATCGCTTCATTCGTTCGGGAGTGACAGACAGAATAACAGACACGTCAAACTTATAACACCTGTCTTTGCGTCAGGGGTTAGAAAGGTAGGTAAGCACCCGGAAGACAGTTCGTTAGTAGAATAGAATGGTATAGAACCAGCAATGTAAGTAAAAGTAAGTAAAGTTTATGACAAACGTGAACTTAATGTCAATCCAATGATTGACATTAAGTTTACGTCCGTCATAAACTTCAAAATACGTGTCAATCACATTGATTTATTCCATTCTATTCTACTAACGATGGCCACTTGTCTATTGTCGATTTTTTAATTATTCATGTATATAATAGTGATGCATTCGGTTCTTGTTCAGCCATGGCTCAGCAGCGCCACCCTCAATTCTCAAACTTTTACGGAATCAAAGAAGAATCAAAGAATGATTTCATTCGGATTGTCATAATCATTAATTTAAAAATACTATTTTAATTCAATCAAAAGCTCACAACCCAGTAAACGTAATTAGAAATTCGACTTTTCTAATTGTTGGCGGAATCATTAGGATCGCCATAGAACATAAAAAACTACTTTAGAGAGGCAGCTGGTATTTTTATTAACCGTATCTACGATATGCACAATTTTTCTAAGTCTAATTCGTACCCACTGAGAAAAGAATAACTCGATTACCTAGCAACTGCTTTTAATTGTAAACCCATTTGTTAAGAAAAGAACCAAAATATTTACTTAGGTAAGTAGGTAAATACTTCCGTAAAATAAATATCATCATAATCAATACTTCAGCGTACTTGCGTTGAAGTACTTAAATAAATGGCTGACGACGAGCTTTAAGTGGTCTTTGTACTAGGGAGCAATCTTTTTATGGCTGCGTCATTTTACACGGGGAAATTTAATAAAACGAATTCCGTAAATGTAATGTGAAGATTGAAAATAAAATTACGGTAAAAAAGGCAGAGGGATGAACGTCCTCTCAGGGATATGCCGACCTTTGTCGGAGTGACAGCGTACCGCTAGACGGAGGGGGTATGTCTCCTGTTTATTGGTAAGTCTGGAGTGTTTTTAATCTCGATCTGTAGGTCTAAAAAACCCACTTCATTAGAATATTAGGCCAATATTTTGACATGCGACAATATTTGCACGAAATTAGAGTTTGCTTAGTAAATGAAATTGTGATTCTGCTCGTTTAAGTAACAATTTTACGAATTTATCGACCTCTACTTACTGGATATTTATAAAGTTACTCGTTTTTAGTGGAATCGACCAAAGTGCCCATATTAGACCCGCTGCGCGCTGGGACATTGGTATTGAACTCGCGTTCACACAAGCACAACACAAGCTCCATCCCGTATCTCAAACATAGAAACATCACTGGTTCATGAGAAAAAGGTAGATAACCTTTGATAATAGAGTCTAACCAAAGGCATAGGCTGGAAATCTCTAGCGTCTTTAACAGCTGACTTCGCCCTAGCAGATAAAGGCCCGGGGAGACAGCGTTGTGCATTCTTATTCCAAGCGCGCCTCTCTATGGGGGAAGACAACACATTGTAGTTTCGAACGCGGGCAGCAGGCCCGATCAGAGTCCCAGCGACACAATTTTTAGTGCGTACCTAGTTCGCGGGCACTACCATACACGTGAAGGAATACCGTGCAGTTTGTTTCAATAGGTGTGAGTGGACTTAGGTAAGTACTGCTCAGCATTAGCTCTGTTGAGAGTAAGGCCGAAAGAATTTCTGTACCTACATAAGAAACGAAGTTTTCTCAAGACCGCATTTTTTGCCACCGAGAAATAAACAACAAAACAGTTGGTTAATGATTTTCTGCCTTTAAACTCAACACAAATGCTACTCTTCCCTAAAACAAGGATCGGCGTCGATTTAACCAGTCGCTTTACAACTATCTGGGTCAAATGAAAAAAAGTGCGTGGGCAGTTTTAACGCACTTTCTGAAAAATTACCCCATAAAGGCGAAGTGGGGCGATAATGACCGTTATGGTGTATTTCGGTGACCGGATTTTATCGCTTTTCCTTATGGATAGAACGCGCATTCCCCACGGTATTAATGGGAGGAGGATTAATTTGTTTGAATAGGTGACTTCGGTTTTTGAAAATTTTCTATATTGTGTTTCTAGGGTAAACTTTCTTAATGTGGGGGCTTATGTGGGTCTTACGTTGTTGGAGGTGAGATTGGCTGATACACCCATCACCCCCAAGCCCTTGCTCTTGATTTGGATTAACTTGTACAGGAGCGACTGCTTTCGAACCTCTTAGCCCCATGCGGGAAGCCAGTGGCAGAGCATCATCCTTCAATTAGGTGAAGGTACATGCTACATTCATACAGGCTTGTGGGTAAGATTGCTGTTCCCAGTCAGTTGAAAAACAGCGGACACCGAGCTCATTAGTGCAAGTTTAGAATAAAACTAGGATTGGTGCCCAAGGTTTGCAGGAACAGGATTTAAATTCCACGCATGCGGAGCCGTGGGTATCAGCTAGTCTGATCTAAAAAGTTATGGCTACATACTTGATTTAGAATATTTGTTATTTAAGCCACATATTCGAGTAAAAATTGTGTTTTCCATAAGCCATGTTAAAAGCTTTTTGAGAGGCACGTTATCAACTAATAATTATATTTAAACGTTTCAGGAGTGCTCTGAGAAAAAACCTATTAGGTAATAACCTTTCATTACGATGTTATGATGCGAAAATAACTAGTAAAATGTGAATCCTTGGGGCGATATTGGCGTGAATACGTGTTTTCGTAATGGTAAATATTATTTTCTTCTGTAAGTCAAAATGTACGGATCTTTATATCGCGCAGGAACCCTTGCGTCTTAGTTGACTGTCAAATTACGGCAGTTGCACACTTCTTTTGTTTGTATGAAATAACACGACATGACATCAGCGTTGTCAGTTGCAACTAAACCTTTACTTTAGAGCCTAGTACTTGTACCCTTGCACTTGTATTCGTATACTTGTACTCTTGTACTTGTACTTTTGTACTTGTACTCTTGTACTTGTACTCTTGTACTTGTACTTGTACTCTTGTACTTGTACTTGTACTCTTGTACTTGTACTCTGTACCTGTACTGTTGTACTTGTACTCTTGTACTTATACTCTTGCACTTGTACTCTTGCATTTGTATTCTTGCACTTGTACTCTTGCACATGTACTCTTTCACTTGTACTCCTGCACTTGTACTCTTGCACTTGTACTCTTGCACTTGTACTCTTTTACTTATAACCATGTTCTTGTACTCTTTCACTCAATTTTGCTCATCTTGGAATAATTATATTATTATTGGTATTAAATTCACGTGAAGTCTCGATAATCGCGCAATCACTCTGCCAGAACGTCGACGGAACCGCACCAAAAACCAACCCGTATGTATCCACCTTCTTACGACTCTTTTCGAATGCCTGCGCTAATACCAGTGGCCGGGACGTTCCCATTTGTCACTACCAGCGGAGGACAAATAGGCTCAAGGAGGTCTGCCCCCAATGGCCTTAGATGGAGTCCCCTCATTAATGACCAGCCATCATTCAAGAATACTTGAGGATAAACGTTGACAAATAGAAAGGAAGCTCTTCGTTATGATATACGGGATAAGTGCTTTTTCAATGTGGAATGTTGTGTGTTTAGGTTTGTTTGGGGAGAATTTCTCTTAGATGAGTTTATAGCCATAAATTATGATTTGTTGTGAACTAGCTAATGTAGGACTAGACTTCTGCAAAACCGTTAACTATCTTATACAACGTAACTTGTCAATGATTTATTGGAATCTGAAGAATTTATGGGCAAATATGCAAATAAAACTTAACTTATATTCTGTTTGATTTACTTAACTTCTATAAAGTACATCGAGGTCTACTCATCATTATCATCCTGTTAGCGATTTCCAAGTTCGGTCCAAAGGTACACATCACATTGAAGCTCAAGGCATGTTCGTTATTTTCAGTTGGTTTATTAATTTTAACGAGAACAAGATTCGGGTTGTGAAACCCGAACCTTGCTCCAGAGCCTAGGTTCTAAAAAAGCAAAACTGCAGTCAAACCACAGAGACTTCAAAAAGCGGCATGAAATTATAGACTACAAAGTGACGCAGTTCAAGTTCAATATGTTAGCAGAGTGAATCAAAGAGTGTAATGAAACTTTTGTCATTAATTTTGGACCTTAGCTTAAAGAAATAAAGTCTAAAATTTAATGTAATGCCTTTGACTGTAATTTTGCTTTAATAGAATCGAGGCCCTGTTCTTTAGCAGGTGCACTAACTAAGCAAGTGAGATTTATTTGGAGCCTAAAAGTGCTGGAGAGCCCTGTATACCTTACCGAAAGCTCAAGTCGTACTTAACTCTAAACCTGGAAGCGTGCAATAACCTAAGCGATATAAAAATATCTGCCCACTGCCAGAAGGACCTGAGTAAGTCTGTTTGTTTGCAACTTTATTTGTATAAATGTAAATTGCGGCACATAACAACTCCATTTTTTCTTGCATTCATTAAACGTAACATCAAAAATTCAGCAAAATGTGAAAATAACGGGTTGTTCTTTTTATCATTATATAATATCGACAATTTCATCTCCGCACACAGAGAACGGCGGTTGGCACCGCGAAATTGAAATTGAGTATGAATAAATTAGATATCTGTGTATTTACAGAACGATTCTATATTTCCAATTGAAAATCTCGGAATAGAATGTCAATTTACATTCTATTTTTGAATACCAACGGGAAAGTCTTACATTGTGACGGTTTTGGGGATATGTTTTTTTTTTCAGACTAGCGACGACGTTTGGTTATTAACGACAATATTACTAACTTTAATAGTATTTTCATTAACCAATGAGTTAGGGTAAAAACTAGTTTTTTTTATCGTGCGAAAAATCCTCACGAATACCATCCCCACGGAGCCGGTGGAGGTGGTTATGTCGGACTCAAACCGACTAAAATGCACCCCGTCTTGGGTCTTTGGTTACCGGAGGTGAGATTGCCAAAAGCATATCTCTCGCACCCCGGCAGACCCAGGACCATCACTTTCGAGGTGGCCCCCTTCGGGTTGT
Source organism: Eilema sororculum (assembly GCA_914829495.1). Classification (NCBI taxonomy): domain Eukaryota; kingdom Metazoa; phylum Arthropoda; class Insecta; order Lepidoptera; family Erebidae; genus Eilema; species Eilema sororculum. Next base: position 2,533,960 of record OU618545.1, on the reverse strand, counting down.
TGGGACCTTAGTGTCCCCGTCTAGTCCAGGGTACGGGGAGGCGCATTTTGCGCCGCCGCTGCGGCCGGTTTCTGCCAGGGTGACAGGCGGCTCCACCGGTCATCCCCAGGCCAGGATAAAGACTAGTTTGATAAAATGAAGCTTAGCTGATTGTGGCTAAGCTGAATGAGGTGATTGAAAATTATGACCTCTTAATAGTAAAAGACCAACGTGTAACTGGGTCCACTATTATTGATTTATCTACACTTACAGGATCAACTTCTGTCCGATCCAAAAACAATGCGAGGAAATTTTACGCCAGAACCTTATGCATCAATCAGCTGTTCTACCAGCTTGCAGGTGACATTGGCTATGGTCCCGACGATTTCGGGAGCGCCACACATCTGCAGCTATGCAGTGACACAATATACCTCCAGCCCTCTAGCGCAATGCAACTGAAACACTACTAAACTATCAATTTCTGCATCGCGAAAGTGAAGTTCAGAAAGAATGAAAGTAAGAAAATCCGTTTATTACACACTTTTCCGTTCACTCGCTGGATTATTTAAAAAAAAACAGCATCATGACCTATCAGGCCCTAGATTGTACTAAAGCTAAACATCTGTGGTACCGCAAAAAATAGTCACTGCAAAAAATTACATTAAAATTTAGACTTTATTTCTATACTCTTAAAGCACAAAATGAAATGAAAACATTTTGATTGCACTTTTTCAATCACCCTGCAAAAAGTAATTTAATTTAAAACTTTAACTACATTGCTTTAAAGTCTATTATTTAATGTCACTTTTTCAGTGGTGGTGGCACCACTGTGGGTGACTTGAGAATTGAGGCCCAGGTGTGATCAATTTGCCTAATCGGATGATCCTCCTTTTCTGTTGAAGAAACATCACACCATGTTTCTCCAGACACTCAAATTTTCAATACTTAACGATCATAATAGCTCAAGATCTAATATTTCTGATCACCAAAAACTATTCTTCACTCGACGTCATTCGACGCACATAACGACAACTAAACACAACCAAATAAGAAATTAAATATTTAAACTGAACCTACGAGTACTTACCTACATGTAAAACTCTTGACGAGATTAACATCATTCCCGCTTACATTATTAAAACTCGTATAACGTCTTGTAAATCGAAACGCAATCCCCAAGTACAAATTACACGATATTCTCCAATGTATCCGAGTCAATATTATGCCTGGTTCATCCGGAATTAATCCTACGAGCATGTACCAAACGTTCTTCTTATATATACCTACCTATATGTATGTTGTAATGGTGCATTAAAAGGAGGTACGAATAGGTATTTGTCATGTTAACGTCTATAGCGTATTTATGTGCCAACCACCTATATAAAATTCGTCCTTTGAAACGGCTGGGCTGATTTTGCCGACTTTCGATGGAAAGCCGGATGGCTCCTTCGTTACCCGTTTTCGAATAAAGAACATTTTGACATACTAAGTGACCGTTTATTACATTAGAACGAGGTTTACTAAAAAAAACTTATTACGAGAAATGACCCTCTTTTAACTGAAATTGTGATCGTTTTAACATTTCATTGGATATTGACAGATGGAGACTGAATTTTGAACAAGTTTTTGTTACGAAACTTTGCGTTCTGGATGGAGCTGTGTACATCGTAAGAGAGTGACATCTTAACCTTCCACGTACCCATATGCCACATAAAATTATAACGCTATAGCAAAAGATGGTGCCATTGAACCTCCAGTAACCGACGACTGTTACCAATTTAATTACTTTGCGCGTCACGCAGCTCATCCGTTCAAAGTACCAACATTAAGTAAACACGTATTCTTAAGGACGTGACGTGACGGCGTAAGATCGTTTGTTCAGCTCTCACAACTGCTACTGATAATGTCGTAGGTACACAAAAACGATGTGTGTAGTGTGCGTTGGCCTTTAGGGTCAATTCTCACTTCGAGAGCAACGGCCGGAATTCGTTGCTGCTAGAAATAGTTTAATGAGACAGTTTCTGTGGTGTAGTAGTAGTTACGCAGGAGGCAAGGGTTCCACTCCCTTTTAGTGAAAATATTTCAAGGTGTGTCTCAGAGGGTACTAAGGGTCGAGGGGTTAAGCCGTCGCTCTCGGTTGTAATACGAACATCTATAGTAGTCGTTACTGGTAGTTGGAACCCTACAGACAGACAGAAAACAGATGGTCTAACTGCAATACTTCGATGTCGTAAATTGAGTTGTGTACATAGGCCAGATGGTAGTCGCTTCATAAATATCGAAGTTCAGCCAAACTCGCCAAATTTCACCTCAGACTCCGAGGTTAATTTTTTCTAGACTAACTGTCTAGAAAAAAATGAACCTCGGAGTCTGAGGTGAAAATTTCGGATGCTACTAGGATAACGCTAGGATGAAGAATAGTTTTAGAAGACGGTTCGTGCAGCCTCATGACGTAAGCCTTACGATTTCAAAAAGTGGCAACTCAGCTATAGCTGAGATTTTTATAGGGTGAGCCTTCACCTAAGCCACTGTAACCTCACTTCTTTTTTTTTCGTGCGGAAATTATCTCAGATACCTCCCACATCGGAGCTAGAGGGGGAGGTTATGTCAGACTCGAACCGATTAAAATCCCACACCGTCTGCGGTTCGTTGTGCTAGGCCGAACATGAGGTTGTCCTCGACATATTCCTCGCACCCCGGCTGACCCAGGATCATCCCTTACGGTCTGGCTCTGGTTGGGGACAATGGTGTCCCCAACTCGCCCCCGGTATGGGGTGGCCTGCTTCTGCTGGGGTGACAGGCGGCTCCACCGGTTACCCCAAGGTCCGCGCTCATGGGGGACGGAGGTCAACACCTCACTGCTACTCGTTCACGTTTAAATGACTATGATCTTTTTATCCATAAGATTCTAAATTCTTCGTTATATTTTGCCTGAAAAGCCACTGCCAGCCATTGCTCTTTCAGTGAGGAGTGACCTTTACATTGACTTTTTAACTCGAATCATGTTTTTTTTAAGGCCGTACCCGAGCTTTATTAGATTTTAGTCTTAGTGTACTTTATTGTTCAGTTAGACAGTGGAATTAGATTTAGCTACGCACCTAATCTTTTTTTTAAAGAATATTAGAATCGAAGTTACTAATATTCCCTCTAACCCCTCCAACTAAGCTCAATTATTTGTGCTAGGAGTGGATTCAGGTCGGTAGTCTTATGGCTAGGATTCCCGGGACCTGTCGATCTTAAGGCCGACTCCTTAACCACTAAACTACCGACGCTACCCGAACAACCCTCAGTTGTGAATCAATTCTCAAAATGATATTGGAACTGTTATCTAGAATACAATCTGTCCTAAGTCTAGTGATAAGTCGAATTTCAGGACTGAAAATCTTTCTGAATACGGGCCTGAATATCATTCTGGTACTACTCTCTCCGAAGGGAGAGAGGTGAAATGAATGAAATGGCTCTCAAATTTCACGTGGATCCTCCATCCGGTTGCCGGTATTCCCATTTTGAAATAATAATCATTCTGGAATATGAATTTGAATGTCATTTTGGAAAACGGTCCTAAGTTTCGTTCTGAAATACGGACCTTAGATTTGTAAATGTCTAGTTTTATCTAGATCGTTCGCAGTTTTGCTATTATTTCAATCAATAGAAAGAGCACGAGCCGCGATGTGTTCAAGTCCAAGGTACGGCAATTGATCACCACAGAATTGGCAGAATCATCGTCTCAACGATAATGATATTTCTACTCTTATTTATTTAAGTATATATAAATATATGTATATATATATATATACATGTATATCTATTTTAGTATAACCGGTATGTATTTTATTCTATTTGTATATTTTTTTATTTTATATATACATTGTTTTATTCATAAATTTGTATTAATGGGTTTATTATATTTCCTCCCACATTTATATGCGCCTACCTCGTAATAGCTCTGCACCACCCTATGGTAGACTGGCAGAGAATGCCTACGGCATTAAGTCCGCCTATGTACTTCGTGCATAAAGAATAAATAAATAAATAAATAAATAAATAAATTAATATAATCCAAAAATAACAGTTCTTTTCATTTCGACATACGGAATCCCAAAACCGATTTCGAAATAATATCAACAAAACAATATACATCAAAGATGAGATTGGAAACCTTAAATTAACATCTTAACCTACTTAAACTGTATCGATTGCATATTTTTCTCACTACGAGAGGAGCAACAAATCGTAACATCCCGGCATAAAATATTTGCATTGCAAATCACCTATTTCTCTCATAACTCACGATAAGGAGTATCGTAAAACTGTTGTAAACCTTCCAACATGGCTCCTTCGAGGATTTTTTCTGTTTTTACCTATCGGCTGGTTCTAACGATATTCTGTATCTTATATATCTGAGTTACCGCCTCGTTAAGATGGCAGTTTGCATGTTTTGTCAGATAAATGTAGTTTATTTGGTTCTCCATGATCGGGGACAATGGGCGATTTTATGAGTTTGGATCTGAATGTAGTTCTGTAATGCGTATTTTGTTATGGTGATGTTCCATGAAGTGTCCATTTGGATTCTCAGTTGGGTTTCTATTTATTTATTATGCAGACTCTGTATTATTTAAACAGCAGGAAAATCTGCCTCATGTTGGATTTGTATTATAGTATCGTATTCTATTTCACCCACGTGAATCTTGATTACATACATACATACAAACAATCACGTCTTTATACCTGGAGGGTTAGGTAGAGGTGACTTAACACCCACATTTCACCAATCATTGTATCTGGTACCACATAATAGGGGGTGAGCCTATTGCCGTATTCCGGGCACTATTTTTGACTCGAGTCATGCATCTGAGGCTGAGTTTAGGCGATATATCAGGGTGTCCACGGACCTGGAAGGTCAGGGAAAGTCAGGGAAAAGTCAGGGAAGCTATTGTGGGTCAGGGAAAGTCAGGGAAATGACTTCTCTACCTGGAAAAGTCAGGGAAAACAAGGACTTTTTGATGATTGATCTTTAAAATTAATGTAAAAGTCTAAAAAAGTATAGAATAAATGAAAATAATATTATCTTATCAGTCATCAGAATGAGAGAGAGGAAAATGACAGTTCTTTTATCATAGATTAAGGAAAAATCATCGGTGGTACGTTAGGTCGAAACGTTAATACGTCACTAGTCACTTTAGTCACTAATCGTCGAGGTATCATTACGTGGAAAATGCAATAGGTCGAAAGATCAAATCGTCGCTGGTATATTAGGTCGAAATATGAATACGTCGACGTATTACTACGAAAAAATGCAAACGGTCTATTGTCCGCTCCCCATAAAGTTGAAATTTTCAAAAAGCCTGTCTTTGCGGAATCTATGAAATAAACCTATCTTATAACATTGGGGCCATCCATCGAAACTTGTAGCAGTCTTTTTCTATCTAAATCAGAGATAGAAAAAGACTGCTACAAGTTTCGATGGACGGCCCAAATGTGAATATTAGTTTTCTGATAAAATTGAAAAATGTTCTTTCTTCCGAGGAAACAAAAAGTCCCTTATTGGACAAAGGTGTGTGTGGATTACACACTGTCAATGGTGCTTTCAAAACAGGTCATCAAAAAGTAGATTGGAAGACTTTTGAAGTACAAAAAACTATGTACAATCTCTTTAAAGATAGTCCAGTACGACGAGCTTTATACACACAAATCACAGAAGGGACTGTATTTCCACAAAAATTCACATCTATTAGATGGTTAGAAAATGGTCCTTGCATCGAAAGAGCTATCAAAATTTATGACAAGGTCAACCAATTTGTCAATGATCGTACAGTCCCTGAAAACCATAATCAAAAAATCTTAAAAGACATTATGAAGAATCCCTTGGTAAAAGTCCCTATCAACTGTAAAAAGTTTGACTAACGAATTCGAACCTTTTTTGCGCCGATTCCAAAGCGAGAAACCTATGGCTCCGTTTCTCTACACTGCCCTCCTAGAGTTACTTCACAATCTCATGGCGAAGATTGTAAAGCCATCCAAACTAGAAACGGCTTCGAGTCATAATATTATTAACCTTGATTTAGACGATAAAGAGAACCTGCTGCCGCCGTTAGAAAAGACAGATATCGGATATGAAGCTAAGCGCAGGAGGCGCTTTGCTTATAAAGATGCAAAATGCAGTCCGCAAGTCGAGCTAGCGTTTAAATCCGACTTTCAAAATCTAATTGTTCAAACGGTTGTGAAACTGGTGGATAAAAGTCCCATTAAGATTCGTTTTTTTGACGTGTTTCGATCCACGAGTTATTATGAACCACTCCGAAATAGCATCGAATCGCGTCGACATAGTGCTTGAAACGTTACATGGACAAGACACGATTCAAGGAGAGGTGGCCGACAGAGCCAAAAAACAATACAAAAAAATGTTATCTGAAGCTCGGGGAACTTCGAAGACTTCAATGAGGATGCGGTTGGTTTGGACTAGTTTTACCATCTACTCATAGGTGGAGTTAAACAGTATGAAGGCATATGGAAAGTCATGAAAATTTGTTTCATCATTTCTCACGGTAATGCAAGTGTTGAGGGCGGGTTTTCTGTCAACAAATCACTGTTGGTAGAAAATTTGACAGAAGAGTCACTGATTGCACAAAAAACTGTTTATGATTACCTTAAAACCATTGATGGCCCTGAAAACCACATCACGAGTAAAGGCTGTTACTCGTGATGTGGTTTTCAGGTGTCTGTCAAAAGTGCTAGGAAGAAATATCACGCGCGTCTAGAAAAAAGAAAGAAAATCAGTCTAAAGAACAGCAGAAATAAGCTGAAAAACGCAAAATCGAAAAGAAAATACGAGAAGTAGAGGAGAAAAAGAAGAAACTTGAACTACAAAGAGAAAGAGAAAATGTAGAGTTGCAATTTTTTACTTTAAAAAATTACAGCTAAAAAGGTCAGGGAAAATTTTAGAAATGGTCAGGGAAAGTCAGGGAAAAGTCAGGGAAATGTTTTGACGATTTAGAGTGGACACCCTGTATATATATCTGTCTGATCTTAAACAGCCATATTCCTTAGTTGCCTTGTACGACACCGCATGGGAAGAGATGGGGTGGCCCAAATTCTATTCTACCAGGAATCAGTCAGTCAGTCAAAATCAGTGTGAATATCGAAATAAAAAGTAGCCTAGATTACTCAGGAATAACGTAATCACTAATACCACGCAAGCTTTTAGCAATGGGACAGTAATTTTGGAGTTCATTCATAACAAACACATTTTTTAATGAAAGACACGGAATTTGACTTCATCCCGCCTGATGGTAAGCTAAAGGCAAAGTCTGAAGATGCCTTTTCACGGCCTGCTTAAAAGACCCGGGACTGCCTTTCCCTTTTTTTTTCAATAGTAGTCGTATTCATTTGTTTAATATCAATATCTTAACACAGGATAGGTGGAAAGCCAACCTCATAAACCCGTATAACTACTGATGGATCGAATCCTGGCATATTGTTTCCTCGGCAGAGAAGTTGACAGTTCACATGGTAATCATGTCCATAAAACTCATATAAACCAAATGGAAATGAGCAGATTTTGAAAACAGATCGTCTTCGATGCACTAGGAGGCTAAAATGATTATGATACTCTCGCCTGACACGTTGCTACCGATAATGTTTATAATAATCACTAATGGGGAAATAATTACAACTCAATGTATACGATACCCACATACTCGAAATCCATATAGAAACACCTGATAACAATCCCATTGCTATGAACAAGATAAATGAGACAGATTTGAAAAAAAAATTCCTGCAACCGTCAGGAGCTTTTGTGATTGATGATACCATTGTTTTTAATAGTCCATCATAGACTAACATTGATTCATTCGTAATATTGTTTGTTTGTGTTTACTTAAAGATTTTCGAGTGATAATATAAATTAAAAATTAAAAAACCCCGACACTCCCCATCCCCGCTATAGCCCCCATAACTTTTAAACGGCTCAACCGATTTTTATCAAACATGTCTAAGGACATTCGAAAAACATCGGGAAAATAAAATGCTCAGGTGGGACTTGAACCCACGACTTTTCACTCACTTCAAATTTCCCTACTCTTTATATCCTCCTTTAAGGGCGACGGTTTCGAATTTTAAAGTTAGCACAATAAAGTGCTATAAAAATTCATTCAAATGTCTAAGAACACTCGCATTTATACACTTTTAATGCATAAAAAACTAAATTCTAATCGCTTCATCCGTTCGGGAGCTATGCTATGGTCATAGTCATTTATTTATTTTTCAATATAGAACAATTAAATTGTTTCTTATTGACGTCAATTTTAATTCTACTTAATCTAAGTATACCACCGCTTCCAAGGCGCTGGTAGAGAAGAAACGGCGCAACAAACTCCACTGCGGCATTTTTTGGACGTCAATTTACAATATTTATTTTTTTAAAGCTAAATGTCAACAAGTATATAAAACTCTTTATAATTAAGAATTAAAACAAAGTTACATAATGTAACAAATAAGTCACGTAACTAATACAGTACCATGCTGTAATTATAGAAATTTACGATTTGAATGAATTTTTTATAGCATTTATTATGCTAACTGTTAAGTTCGAAAAACATTGGAAAAAATGAAATGCTCAAGTGAGACTCGAACTCACGACCTTTCGCTTACTGGGCGACTGCTTAATTTACGATTTATGATCGGAGGTGTGTAGTGCGTACGGTGCGGGTAGGTGGACGCTAAGTTTTGAAGTCATTGAAAATACTTATACCTATTGTTTGTGTTATTAACGGTAGTGCAATGGCCAGGGTTCACACCCACGATCTGTCGGTGGGAAATCCAACACCTTAGTATCTAGAATACCACGGCTCCATCCTACGTAAGACTGTATACTGCTACTTAAAGTTTTGAGTAATAAAGTAGTCAATAATTTAATAAACACATTACCCTCCTTTGCGTCGCGCAGTAGGGTAAAAATGCTGCATCAGCGGAGACTCTCAAACGACGCAAATTTTCCGATTTAACTAGTAATTGTATTTTTGAGCCATTTGGAGTTGAAACGTTTTTTTTTCTTATCGTGCGATAAATCCCCACGGATACCACACCACTCCCACGGAGCCGGTGGAGGTGGTTATGTCGGACTCAAACCGAGTTGAAACGTTGGATCTGGGGGGTCCAATACGCACGTGGTTTTTAAAGAAATAGCGAAGTGTGTAATCGACTCTTCCCGTGACCATAGGGCTGGCCTTTACCTCGCTCAAAGAATTGGTATCGCTATTCAGTGGGGTAATGCCGCCAGTCTTTAGGGTATGGTACCAGTAGAGGTCGATGGGGAGGAATTCTACGATGCCTAAAGTTACAGTCTCTCCCCCTTTCTTTTTTCATTTTTGTATATATTGTACAGTTAATATTTTAGTTAGCATAGTTAAGTATATTATATATTTGTTGTAGAAGTAAATAAAGATATCTACTTGTGAAAAAAATATATAAAACTTAAAATTCTAGTGAAAGTAAGGATCAATACCTACCCCATACATCAAAAACTTTTCAGACATTCAAAAGGCATTGGTAAACTGAAAAATACTCACATAAAACGAACTCCCTGCTGTGACTTCTCCAAGCAACTACAGTATAGAGTTCTTCAAGAAGGGCATTAAAGGTTCGTACAAGGTCGGTAGCACGAGTATGACGCCCTCGGTGACCACCTTCTATCAGGCGGGCCGTATGCTTGTTTTTTTTTTTCTTTTTTATTAAAGGGCATGTCAATTTGACTTCACCTTGTTAACAGTGGTGGCACTCAGCTTGACGGCCTCATCAGATGCCTTTTCACGCCCCGCTCAAAGGTCTGCCCTTTATACTATTTAGGTTTTATCATCTAATGGTATTAATAGTGTAACACTCACCGGTTGCCGAAATATCGGTTAAACAAAACAAATAATGTACATGCTAAATATCCTGGTGAGTGTTACATTATTCAATTCAATTCAATTCAATTCAATCGTTTATTTGCTTCGAATATGGTTACAGAGATTGTGTCTTAGAACTAGTAGGTACAGCATATTCTGCTCCATGGAGCGTGCAAATATTAAGTCATCGATTAGTTATATCAAATTATCAATCTATTAATTATCTCAATTATATTCATTCCATGTAGCTTATTGTTATGACTATTATTCATGTCAATGAAATCTATAGACATTACATGTCATAAATCCTAAGTAAATAAATAAATTCATAAATATTCAATTTATTATTTTTGGTATTTTGTCATCCAGAAATTCTCTAACACTGTAGTACATTCATTAAGATTTTTGTTTTTTGAACTTTCTTAAGGGTAATTCTCGATTATATAATATTGACAGCCTCCGTAGCGTGGTGGTAGTGAACGCGACTGCTACGCAAGAGGCGCAGGTTCGATTCCCGCTCAGTGCAAATATTTGTATGCATGAATATGGGTATTTGCAATGATTCTATGTATAATATGTATATTTTTACAAAAAAAAAGTATCGTACATTTATCCGCATTCTAGATTCCATAACACAAGCTAGATAAGCTTACCATGGGTCTAGATAGCATTGTGTACAATGTTGTGGATTATTTATTATTTATTTATTCATATATTAAAATTAATGTGAATGACCATGTTAATCTTAAGTAGGTATAAACAAAATTATGATCTTTCAAATCATCACACCTCCTTTTTACTCCATCCTGTATCCATTTATTTCTGTACACTCAAACTGTTCTAATAGGATATAGATTTAGTTTTCATTTTAACAGCGCCCACAACCCATAAATATATCTATCTTGCCGAAGTAAAATCAATTTCCTCTCCAAGGCGAGGTTCCCACCATTTGCACAGTTCTCGCAATTCCCGCAGTTCTCCGACTAGTGGTTGCACTATGAAAATCGTAATTATTCCCGGGAACGAAATCCGTTGGCGGATTAAAACCGAAGCTGTATTAACTGGTCATTTGAAGATAAAGTTAGGAAGGAGATGGACTGTGTCAAATGAATACTGCTGATGTTAACATTTGGCAAAAAAGTTGAATGATATTAGGGAACTATTACTTGAGTACCATTATAAATACAGAAGTTTGCATAGGTGGATAGGTTCCTCAGCTACGAGCGAACAAACACAGGGGCCGCTAACTACATCTTCTCCCTTTACTTTGGGTTATACGGCTAATATATGAACGATTGCCGTCATTTGACAGTTCATCCCAAGTTCACCTAGATCTATGGGACCCAAACCAACCTCATCTGCTCGCATGCTCAGTACACATGCTGCTTAACGGAACAGTCTTTGGCACAGGTTTTCTTCTCGGGATTGAGAGTTCTGGCGTAAAAGCCGTATACCGCACCATTAAGACCTGGAACTCCCTGCCAGCTCACGTGTTTCCTTCTTCCTAAAGTCCCGGGTCCTTTAAGCGAGGCGTGAAACGGCATCTGCAGAGGCCGTCAAGCTGAGTGCCACCATTGTTAACATGTACCATACATGTTTACGATGGTGACCCTCTTTCCCAGACTTTGCCTTTAGCTTACCATCAGGTGAGGTGAAGTCAAATTGACGTTTCTTTTATATAAAAATATTAAATAAAAATACCTTGGAGTAAGCAGGTCTCGGATGCAACCGGGCGCAACGCTAAGCAATAATGACGATTACGGAAACACATTAGTGTTCTCCGTGGGCATAGCCGTAGGCCACACATCATACAAGCAATATACCTATCTGTGAATAGAGTACTAACACAAAATATAACTGAACTAGCTGTTGCCCGCGGCTCCGTCCGCGTGGATGTCGGTTATTTATATAGCCTGCATCTCAAAATCCTTTCTTAGGGGATGCCTACGTCATAGCAGCTTTATGCATGCAAAGTCTCAGCCCGATCGGCTTAAAATCGACAGTTTCATGCAAACTTTCATCCCTTATTTTATTCCCTTGGGGGAAGAATTAATCAAAATCCTTATTTAGCCGATGCCTACGTCATAACATTTGCATGCCAAATTTCAGCCCGATCCGTCCAGTGATTTGGGCTGTGCGTTGATAGATCACTATGTCAGTCAGTCACCATTGATTTATATATATTTAGATACAAAAGCATACTCCACACAAAGTTAGCGCTGCAAATTTTGAAGCAACCAGAAATGGTGATGAAAAAAGAAAACCGCGGAGTGGCCTCTGCGAAATAATAAAAGCTGCATCGAGATACTGCTAATTAATATTGACCATCGCTTAACGCTTTCGGTATATTTGCACACATTTAAATTGCATCTTCCTACTGATTTCAATAGCGCGATTTAGAATCTGTATATATTTTTCGTGCTATAGAAATTCAATTTGTAATGTCCTGTTTTGATAATACAAGAATTATTAAAAAAAACACTTTCAGCGTGTTGGACGTTATGCGAGATTGGACGTTTTGCATGTTGGACGATATACGACGAAAGAACATGTAAAATAGAAGTTTGACAAAAAAAAACAATGTTGTAATATTGGCAGACCTTTTTTCTTTCTATCTTAAAAACGGGGAAGTTGATTGAAACTTTAGATTCAACCGAACGTCAATTTAGCAGAGATAGTCTCAATTGATAGGGCGCTAACCACTACCCTCGTTCTGAGATAAGGATTATAGTCTTAACTGATGGCCCTGACCCAGGGTTTTTCTACGAGAGAAACTTTTAGCTAAGGTTTTTTCACTGCGACAGATTATTCTAATATATGGTCACGCATCAATTAATAAGGTACATGACTGGAGTCAAATCAATTTTGTTAAAATAGCAAGTTCTAAGAAGACTTTTATGTAATGATATAATATAATGACCTATGACGTCATACTTTGTTATTCATTATCTGACTCTACATAATCCGACTGCTACGCAGGAGGCCCGGGTTCGATCCTCACTCAGTGCAAATATTTGTATGCATGAATTGGTCATGCATTGTTCTGTGTTTCTATGTATAATATTGTATGTATTTACAAAATAAAAAGTATCTAAGTGTTTATCGGCATTCTAGATTCCGTACAACAAGCTAGTTAAGCTTACCCATTAGATAGCGTTGTATAGAATGTTGTGGAATATTTATTATCTTTAGTTATTATCAACCTTGTGGCACTCCCGGTTGCATCAGATCATTAGACTTTCACTTCGGTGTCTGGTGTCCACATTTCTCAGGCTAACTGCGACGTGACTGAATTAAGATTTTCGGTAAAACAACCCTCGAGCCTTTGCAGATGCGTAGAGATGTTGCGTTTTTGGCAGTTTTCTACCGTCTCTACCATGGTGAATGTTCTGACGAGCTCTTCCAATTATTCCCACCCTCTCCTTTCCTTCACAGGACGACACGTGCAGGGCTAAGATGCCATCCATATACGGTGCAGAGTAGACCTGCTAGAACCAAGCGTTTCAGTGACTCATTCCTAAGCCGCACCACTAAGACCTTTTTTTTATTTATTTTTTATCGTGCGATAAATCCCCACGGATACCACCCCCATGGAGCCGGCACCCCGGCAGACCCAGGACCATCTCTTTTGAGATGGCCCCCTACGGGTTGTGGGGACCACAGTGTCCCCATATAGCCCCGGTTACGGGGAGGCGCACTTTGCGCCGCCGCCGCGGCTTGCTTCTGCTAGGGTGACAGGCGGCTCTACCGGTCACCCCCAGGCCAACGCTCATGGAGGACGGAGGTCGTTCTGCGACCTCCGACGTCCGGTTCGCCGTCGCTTTGCGCGGGCTTCCCGGGCCTGGAGTCTAGTCCGGACCCGACCGGTCGCCTCCTTCTCGAGCATTACTTGCTCGCAGAAGGAGGCACCACTAAGACCTGGAACTCCCTGCCAGCTCACGTGTTTCCTTCTTCCTACAGTCCCGGGTCCTTTAAGCGGGGCGTGAAAAGGCATCTAATGAGGCCGTCAAGCTGAGTGCCACCACTGTTAACATGGTAAATATTTACGATGGTGTCCCTCTTTCTGAGACTTTGCCTTTAGCTTAATATCAGGCGAGGCGAAGTGAAATTGACGTGTCCTGTATAAAAAAAACCATTTGTACAATCCATTGTCGATATTGAAATATTGCAGTGAGTTTGTTTTCCAGTGGTTTGTTGAGAGCCTCTGTGGCGTAGCGGTGGTGAACGTGATCCCCGCTCAAAACAAATATTTGTATGTCTGAATATGGCTATTTGCATTGGTCTGGTCACATTATGCCGTCGGTCACAGTTGCCATACGAACATCTATGATAATCGTTACGGGTAGTTGCAGCCCTAAAAAGTTCAACAACTGTTCTACTACTAGCTGCAATATCGCCTTAGATTTGTGGAAGTCGGCAGTCGCTTTACAGAAAACATTGAAGTTCAGACAAATCCGCAGTGAGACTGGTAAAGCGGATCATAGAAGGCATCGCATGCGACTGGGATTAACCCTAGAATGAAGAAGTTTGTTGTCCAGTAGTCTCCAACTACCCGCAACCCGCAACTGTCGTATGACAATGGGGATCAACGGCTTCACGTGCTCTCCGAGGCACGGAAACAATAAACACTCAGACTGAAGGCAAGTAGGCATATTCATGCACATAAATATTTGGACTGAGCAGGAACTGAACCTGCGCGCACTATAGGTATTACTATAACTTTCATATAGTCTTTTTACAATGCTTGAACGAAATTCGAGGTCCGTAGGCGAGGACGAAGTAAATCAAACACTCCACTTAGAACTTGGTGTATTTATTACTGTCACAATCACCTGACGATTTACACAAAAAAATAATTTGTCTTATATTTATACACTGGCGTGTAACCAAACCATAACGAGATTCAGTTTTTGCGCACAGCGCCATCTAGTTACATTTTACAAACTAAAGAAACAAAAAATACCATACATTGTAAAGTTTTGCAATACTGTTGTATACATTATCTGGACATACCGCCCATCAAGGACATAATGCACCTTGTCCTTAAAAACCGCCCATCATGACAAACTTAAAAAAAATACAATTAGGTGGTTACAGGCAGTATACATAATTTCGAGGTAGGTCTCTTAATAACTGTGCCCTTTGTGCGTACTGTCACCACACGCGTAACATTATCCGGACCTGGGTGCTTTTGCTCGATTTTTCCCAGCAACCATCTGCCTGGAGGCATGTCATCCTCCTTTATGAGAACTACATCACCTAGTGATGGTTCTGGGTTTTTGTATTCCCACTTGTGCCTTTGGAGGAACTGGTGGAGGTAATCCTGCGACCAACGTCGCCAAAAGTCTTGCATCATTCTCTGGTGGAGCTGCCATCGCCGTAAGGTAGATATGTTTGAGGTTTCATAATTAGCATCTGGTACTGCGACAAGTGGTTCCCCCACCAGAAAATGACCCGGAGTTAACACGACGATATCATTTGGATCCTCAATATAAGATAGAGGTCTCGAATTGAGACAAGCCTCAATTTGAGCCAATAAAGTACCTAGCTCTTCATAGGTCAGCGTGGCATTCCCAATGACGCGTTTCAAATGATACTTGGTAGACTTTATTCCTGCCTCCCACAATCCCCCAAAATTTGGAGCACGAGGAGGAATGAAGTTCCATTTGGTGGCATTGTTCGCGAGATACTCGGCCAATTCCTGTCGGAATGCTGATTTTTCCTCCTGGAATAGGCAGTGCAGCTCGCGAGCAGCTCCTACGAAATTTGTACCGTTATCACTATATAGCTCGGCACATCGTCCACGTCTGGCCACAAACCTTCTAAAAGCCGCTAAAAACCCTTGGGCAGTCAGATCACTGACTGCTTCTAGATGCACTGCTCGTGTTGACATACACACGAACAATGCTATGTACCCCTTATAGGATTTGTTCCCTCTACCCTTTGAAACTCTTATACTTATCGGGCCTGCGTAATCCACACCACTCAAAAAAAAAGGTTTATTTGGCGTCACTCGAGAGGACGGCATTTGCCCCATAAGTTGGGTTGTTACCTTGGTTGAGTAGCGAATACACGTTACGCAACTTCTACAATATTTTCTGACCAACCCCTTGATACCCACAATCCAATACAGTGAGCGCAGATAGGTGGTCATAAGTTGCGGACCACCATGCATAGTCTTTTTATGTGCGTCTGCAATCAAGAGATTTGTTAGCAACGAATCTCGTGGAATGAGAATCGGATGCTTCTCATTATAACTTAATTGAGACATTTCCAGTCTTCCACCGACCCTTATTACACCCTTTGCGTCTAAAAACAAGTTCAAGGACTTCAACCGCCTTCCCTTTGTACTTAAACTTCCTTTATCCCTTAGTTCCTCTAATTCTTCGCCCAACTCTTCTTCTTGACATCTCTTCACACATATCTCCAGGGCCTCATCAATTTCTTGACTTATCAATATCTTAGTGCTGTTCTTCCTCACTGAAGTTTTTCTAAGATTCAAGAATCTGCGACAGTAAGCAATTACGCGAAGGAGTTTGGATAAGGAAGAGAACCTTTGCCAAAGTGTGATATCAAAGACCGTGGTATGTGTCTTCGTTTGTTCTTGACTTGTGACTAGGTGCTTTGGTTTCTTGAATGCAATAACCTTTTGCCTCATAAAATCTGGCCCGTCAAACCAGATTGATGTTGTGGATAGTTCTGTTGGAGAAATACCGCGAGACGCGCAGTCAGCAGGATTTTGCTTAGATGAAACATGGGACCAATGGTGAGTATCCACAGTGGTTAAAATCTCCGAGACCCTATTTGCCACGAAGGTTTTCCAGCGGCTTGGATGATGATTAAGCCATGCTAGCACTACTTCGCTATCAGTATAAGCATATAGGTCGGCCTTGGGTATTCCTAAGACGTCAGCCACTTCCACAATCAATTTCGACAATAGGACTGCCCCACAAAGTTCAAGCCTCGGAATCGACACCTGTTTAATGGGAGCTACCTTCGTTTTCGACGTCACTAATGATACATGAATATTTCCCCTTTCATCTATCACTCTGAGGTATACAACGGCAGCATATGCCATTTTGGATGCATCCGCGAAGCCATGTAATTCCCGTTTTATTGTCGTCTGCTGGGTATGTAACCATCGTGGGATTCTCACATTTACCAAGGACGGTAAATCTTGACGGTAAGTCATCCATTCTTTTAATAAATTGCTGGGAACTTCTTGATCCCAATCAATACCAGCCAGCCATAGCTTCTGAATAAAGATTTTTGCTACGATTATACATGGTGCCAACCACCCCAGAGGATCGAACAACCGAGATATATCGGAAATAACCTTTCTTTTTGTAGCCGGTTCACTCAGCGGAGCAAGATCGACGGTGTATCGGAAGACGTCTTCACGTGGATACCAGGTAAGTCCTAGAATTTTTGTTATTTCATCCAACTTTATTCTCAACCCCTCATCAGAACTATCATTCTCATTTTTTATCTTATCCAATAACTCTTTGCTATTACTAATCCATTTTTGCATTTGAAACCCGCCTTTAGCCAATACTCTCGTCATTTCCCTATAAATATTGTAACATTTATCTTCATTTTCAGCTCCAGTCATGAGATCGTCCATATAGAAATCGTTTAGAATGATTTTCGCTATTTCAGGACTATCCTGACACTCATCATAAGCCACCTGATGCAGGGCCCGCACGGCAAGATATGGTGCTGCGGCCGTTCCAAAAGTTACGGTGACCAATTCGAATTCTTCTATATCTCTTTCAGGACTCTCTCTCCAAAGTATTCGTTGAAATGGAGTGTCTTCTTTATGGACTAGAACTTGTCTATACATTTTGACTATGTCTCCGACTAGACATATTTTATATTTTCTCCAGCATATAATGATATGACGGAGTTCGGCTTGCAAAGATGGACCAATCATCAAGTTATCATTAAGTGATATCCCGTTCATCCCCTTACAGGATGCATCAAACACAACCCTCACCTTAGTTGTGTCCTTATCCTCCCGGACTACTGCGTGGTGAGGTAAGTAAACAGCTTCTTTATTTGGTTTTTCTAAATTAGTAACCTTCCTCATATGGTTGAGTTCTAAATATTCTTCAATAACATTAGTATAATCTGTTTTTAGTTTTATATTCTTTCCTAATTTAAATTCTAATCCTTTAAATCTTTTTTCAGCTATTTTCCTTGTCTCACCATACTTGCAGCCCGGGTCCGCGTCCCGAAATGGTAACCGTACGATATATCGACCATGACTATCCCTTTTTGTGGTAGCTGTAAAAAGCTCCTCACACTTAATCTCTTCTTCGTTGAGCATTTTCTTAATTCCAGGTGGTTCAGCTTCCAACTCCCAGAATCTTTTCAAGAACTCGTCAGCGCTTAGACAAGAATGCATCACGGTTATATGAGAAGAGATATTAGCCCTGTTATCCACTTCACAGACAGACAGATAATATCCACCCGAAGGCGGTATCTTGCGCTAAGATTGACCCGCTCGAATTCCAATTAATACCTGCCTTTATTATGTGACTGTATATCTCAGCACCTAACAAAACGTCAATTTTGTTGGGCCTGTGATACTCAGGATCAGCCAACTCACCCATAGTCAATTGTACCCGTTCTACTCTAGTTACTTTCGTAACTGGTAGAAGGGAAGTAATCGACTTCAAGACGTAGGCATTAACCGTAATTTGGAACTGGGGATCGACTCTAGACCTTATATTTATGCTGACAGTGGACCTTGAGATCACACTTTTGTCCCCACCTACACCACTTATAGCGTGTTTGGACGCAATTTTCTTTAACCCCAAATACTGAACGGTAGATTCCGTAATGAAAGATCCTTGCGAACCTTGGTCTAGTAAAGCCCTAACCATACGAAAAGTCCCGTCTTTCGACTCAGCTTGTACAACAGCTGTGGTCAATAAAACTGTTTTATTACAGTTCCCTGTCGAAAGACAAGAGACAAGTTGCTCATTAGACCCCTCCGCTTGCGCGGTTTGCTTCTGACTACCTGAAGCAGTTTCCTCCTTCATCGATCTAGTCGATGAGGCCATTTCGTGAACCGTCTCCTCGTCTACTGACCCAGAAACACCACTAGGGTGTAATAAAGAATGGTGGCGGCGTTTGCACGCCTGACACCGGGTGATGTTCTTACACTGCTTGGCAGAATGGTTGCTATTCAGACAAACAAAGCACAATTTTTTATCCATAGCAAATTCGCGTCGACTTTCATTGGATTCCTTACTAAATGCCTTGCACGAAGTTATTTTATGATCAGCAGCACAAAACGCACAGGAAGCAGTACCTTTACCCTTAACAACATGAAAGGATTTCGTGTTAACCTTTTTCTCACTACGTGGTTTCGGATCTAAATTTTCCAGGCCCCTGAAGCGACCTATTAAAAACTCGGAAAACTCTGTAAATGTAGGTAATTCATCAGTCGGATCCGATGACACCTTTAGTTCCCAAGCCTTTTTAGTTTCTGGATCAAGTTTGGCGCTAATAACATAAATAATTAAAATATCCCAAGAAGATGTATCGACCCCTAGAGTTTCCATGGAATCTAAACATTCAGATGTAGTGTTAATTAAACTCTTAATTTCTGACGCCGATTCTGTAGTTGAAACCTTCTGGCTCAGCAATCGTTTCAGAATACCTTTTGCCAAAAACCTTTTATTATTATACATCTTATTTAACCTATTCCACGCATTTTCATAGTTGTCCGAAGTAACCTTAACATTTCGTAATAACTGCTCTGCTTCCCCAGTTACGTGCCCCTTTAAATAAAATAGCTTTTGGGCATTATCTATTGCTTTATTATCATGAACTAAACTTGAAAATAAATCTCTAAATGTTTGCCACTCCATGTATTTTCCCGAAAATGTCGGTATTTTAATGTCAGGCAACTTGACTCTGCTTACTACCAGGTCACTGGACGGCCTTGTGTCCGCCGATACATTCGTAGCAGTTACATCTTTACGTTTTGTTAAAATGACTTCTTTTAGTTCGCTTTTAAATTGTACATAAAACTCTTCTACGTCATCATACATGTTGGTTTTTACGTAATCAGAATTACTAATATCAGTCTTACTTACTGTACTTAAGATTTTAGTATGCGTATTTGTAAACAAGGTCCATTGTTGGTCTAGATTTTCTAACCTAGTTTCTAGATATGCAAACGTTAAACGATCCTTTGGGGACTTCTTGAAATTAGTTTTTGCTTTATACATTTTAGCTTTAATGTCCTCCTGCAGATTGCTGAACGATTCCATTTTTATAAAACAATTCCCAAACGATTACAAAGCACAAAATAATATTTTTATAACTTCTCAAATGTTATATGTACCACAAGTTCAATCAAAAAAGTTTAAAATTCAATTTACAGTTTCACCATTTAATTCAACCAACAATTATTATAGTTTCGAACACACTTAGACATAAAGCCAGCTGAAATATTCTAAGTCACAAAATAAATTCCAACAAAATATTCTAAGTCTTTGAACTAATATTCTGGGTAAAATCCGGCATGGATTCCCCGTCTAAACCACTTTTTACTTATAATTAATACAAGTCCCAAACTACTAAATTTTTTCTAAGTCCAAGATTTATACTACTTTCTTCGCAAATTTCAAGTAATCTTGATTTTTAAGTTCAAACTTCTATGCACTTTTTAAACTATTCAATTTAAATTTCTTCTTTTAAATAAGGTTGAAAATGTACTCACAATTTGAACTTCGGTACTCACTGTCACCTGTCACTTGCGCCGACGTGACGTCACTTCCAAAGACGCTCCCTAGCGGCGCCTATCCGCAATTCTGCCGGCTCAGTTCCCTCCGCTTCCGCCTCACCTCCAGATATGGCAACACTGGCCACCCGGTACCGCCAACACTGCAGACTGTTACACACTCAGCTCCTTGCTGCAGGGGGTTTATTCTGGACAGCGATCCACCGCCCAGTTGAGACGAAGAGGTAGTAGCCACTACCACCACCGATGACTACCGATGACACACCCGGTCAATCCGGCTCGAAGGACCATGAACGAAATTCGAGGTCCGTAGGCGAGGACGAAGTAAATCAAACACTCCACTTAGAACTTGGTGTATTTATTACTGTCACAATCACCTGACGATTCACACAAAAAAATAATTTGTCTTATATTTATACACTGGCGTGTAACCAAACCATAACGAGATTCAGTTTTTGCGCACAGCGCCATCTAGTTACATTTTACAAACTAAAGAAACAAAAAATACCATACATTGTAAAGTTTTGCAATACTGTTGTATACATTATCTGGACAATGCTATAGGCCAGAAGTTCACTACAGGCTACAGGCTCTTGTTCTATAATTCTTAGTACAGTCAGCATCAGAAAGATGTTAACGAACGAAGTACTCAAAATAATTTCGTTTTTTGACCCACTTCCAGTTGACCGATTGTTCTGATATTTGGTACACATCTTTAGTTTAGACAATAATACCATATAAATCAATAAAACAGTTGAATTTGCTCTTGGTACGAGAGTTTTAAGAACATTTTGAGACTTCGTCGTCAAGATATTTATGACACTGACTGTACCTACCTATTTACGGATTGTTTTAATATTGTAACATGAAATTTACTGCGCGCATTTCAGAGGTAAGTATTTGTTGGACATCTCATTAACGTGAAAATAAATTAACAATAATAGCTGAACATCGTTCTCGGTTCGTCCGAATCCATTACCAACGCTTCAAGTACCTATAGTTGGCATTGTTGTTAAGAATAAGAAATCTACCTTTAAACATGGTACCTAATATAGATCTTACAATATGTATAAGCACAGCATGTTTAGCTGCATATTGCAGCATTTTATTTTTTTTATCGTGCGAAAAATCCCCACGGATACCACCCCCCCGGAGCCGGTAGAAGTGGTTATGTCGGACTCAAACCGACTGAAACGCACGCGGTCTTTGGGTCCTTGGTTACCGGAGGTGAGAAAGCAGGAAACATATCTCTCGCACCCCGGCAGAATCAGGACCATCTCTTTCGAGATGGCCCCCTTCGGGTTGAGGGGACCATAGTGTCCCCATCTTGCCCCGGGTACAGGGAGGCGCATTTGGCGCCGGCGCCGCGGTCTGCTTCTGCTAGGGTGACAGGCGGCTCCATCGATCACCCCCAGGACCGCGCTCATGGAGAACGGAGGTCGCTCAGCGTCCTCCGACGCCCGATTCGCCTTCGCTCTTCGGGGGCTGCCCGGCCACCTCCTTCTCGAGCATTACTTGCTCGCAGAGAGCTATAAAATTGTAAACGTAACGTGCTTTCTTTTGCGACACCACCCCGTACACATCATTAATCCTTTGAGCTGTTTCTGCAGCACTTATGCTACGGTGTAGTCGTAAATATACTGATATTTCATGTTTTTCATTGTGCGGTGGTAAGCGACGCCAAAGAAAAAAATAATGATGAAAAAACAAATGAATGGCTGTTTTCAAAACTCAAAATGTACCAGCTAAATGAATTTATAAATTTAAATTTGGAATTCTTAACCAAAGAGGAGATATTTCAGATCAAAGTGGCCAGTACGACAAAACGCCGATTTCATATGTTAGGACCTAATATTTACCTACATCTCTAATTAGTACAGTGGTTTTTTACTTTTTTTATGATGTCTGCCTCAGTAGAGAAAGAATACATTCTCTATCTATCAGTACACACAATCCACTGACTGTAATAACTCTATATACACGTTACAAACGACTTGCATAAAGAGTAATTGCAGTCAATAGAAACAGTTCCTCTGCAAGAAATTACGGAAAATACTTTCCAGTGGACACATACATACATACATATAATCACGCCTTTATCCCCAGAGGGTTAGGCAGAGATAAATTAACACCCACATTTCAAAAATCATTGTATTTGGTCCCACGTAATATGTTGTGAGCCTATTGCCGCATTTCGGACACTATTATTGACTCGAGTCATGCATCTGAAGCTGAGTCTGGGCTGTATATTTGTCTGATGTTAAACCAGTTGACACTCTCTGACTTAATTATTGTTTTAAGTTTGAGTGGACACTTTGTATATAAGGTTGGCTTGAGCATAAAGATCTGCGCGCTTACTTGTATAAGGACCAGTTCGACCAAAGCCAGTAAAGTTAATTCCTAGAATAAACATTCAATATGTGGGTGATATTGTTTGTTTATTGTAGGAATAAACCTTACTCGCGTCTGGTCGAATGTACCATAAACCATCTATAAAATATTTCTCGAACATTCTCGATCAAATATTAATCTTTAGGGGCATTTAAATTAAATTTCCTCCAGTATCTCATCAATTACTAGTCTATATTTACCAAGGATCAGCCCACTCGGAGGGATCATTCAATTCTGTTATTATTTTATGGATGAACGCGATCCGTCTTGCGGTAACCCGATGTCAAACGTTACTAGACGGGTGAGGATTAAAAATGGCGGATATGTCCGATTAGATTGATTCTATCTTTAGAGAAACATGTCTTGTTTATTTTGTTTGGAGTACAAAATAGATACGGAACAGCATGTAATGTAATTTAGGTTTTTGGAGCCTCACCGTAGCTTACTAGACCCCCAGGAAACCATACTTGCAGGCTGGTAAACCTGCGGATTGATAGTAATCTGGTACAGAGACGTTAAACAAGCAAACAAGCTTGGATATGAGCTGTTCGCTCAGCTATGCCACTTAAGCAAAGCACTGCATCTAGATCATAAGTATTAGACTAAGTAAATGTTTGTAGTTAGACCAAAAAAAATGCCCGCTGAGTTTCTTGCCGGAGTCTTCTCGTCTGGGCCGCGTTTCGAACCGGCGGTGGTCCATTTGCTAAACTAGTATTTAATATTTATATCATACTAGCTTTTGCCCACGGCTCCGCCCGCGTGGATGTCTTTTCTCACAAAACAAAACATAGCCTATGTCCTTCTCATACTCTAATCTACCCCTATACCAAATTTCATCAAAATCGGTTCAGTGGTTTAGGCGTGAAAGCGTAACATACAGACAGACAGACAGAGTTACTTTCGCATTTATAATATTAGTATGGATTAACGTTTTGTAAGTCCTGATTTAATGGTCTAAGTAGAATAAATAATTTTTGATTTTTGACTTTTAACAGCAGCACGAGTGTAACACCCCTACTAGACAAGTGGCAACTCAATAGCCGGCGGCGTATCGTAGAATAAAATGACGAATGTATGGTATTTGACGTATATAACATTCGTAGCTGACTGTCATTTACGTCAAATCTCATAGATTTGTTATTCTATTCGGTGATACCGAAGTATCAGCCAGCGAATTACGAATTGTCTAGTGGGACTGGTATTGCATTATGTCCAAAGGCCACAGTAACCGCTTTCTATCAGGTAGACGCTCGTACGCCACCTATGTAGTATAAAATCAGGCTTTTCTCTTGCATTTAGGAAAGCAGACGGTAGTCAGTTTATTAAGAGCCAATTTAAACTAAATAATGGAAACTGGATGCAACTAGGATTGGCGCTCGGTTATAGAAGAGACCTAGTTAGTGACAGAATTCAATTACTTATAATGTAGCTTGCCAACCATTTCGAAGTGATTTAAATTTAAAATTTGGTTTTAATAGAATCTGGTGAGTTCTAGAAAGGATAATCCCAGAGATCCTGATCTGCCTTAGCCTAGCATTTGTATGTTGTTGGGAATCTAAATCTCCCCTAGGTAGGTTCAGACCCTGTATGTAGAGAGTAGAGAGCAATGACGAGGGTCACTCTAACTCGATTCCTGCCGGCTTCCAATGGTTCGCATGTGGTGCTTGACAAACTAGATGAAGATAAGTACTTTTTTTCCACTGGCATACCTTTTGAAAACATTCATTCATCGTCACTGGTAGAGAGACGAGCACAGAAACACCACACCACATTGGGCCTGCTTTTGCTAGGGCTTGTACAATACATCCATACTAATATTATAAATGCGAAAGTAACTCTGTCTGTCTATCTATCTGTCTGTCTGTCTGTCCGTATGTTACGCTTTCACACCTGAAGCACTGAACCGATTTTGATGAAATTTGGTGTAGGGGTAGATTAGACCATGAGAAAGGACATAGGCTATGTTTGGTCACGATAACTGACATTTACGGGGGCGGAGCCGCAAGCAAAAGCTAGTTTATAAATATGTATACACGCAAATTTAAGCGGGCAAAAGCTAGTATTTTATAGATTAACCTCATTTCGTCAACTTACATCATGATCAAATTCAACAAAAGCACAATTACAAATTGAGAGCAATAAAATAACTGCGAAACAAATTGTAGGGCCCAAAACCTGTATAATTATAACAGAATGACACACAATGCATTGTGACATATATGACAATCAATCAATGACATACATAATGACATTTATTTAGGCGGAAAAGCGCTCGGGCCCACTCGCCATCAAATTGGAGCCCTTATCTATTAAGTGCCATGCGTGTAGTATGTGGAAAATTAAAATAAAATATGGCTAGTATGGTGTTGTATGAAATATCGGAAAAAATCCTTGTAAAGGAGAAGGAAACATTCTCAGTCATGAATTCCGATCGAGAGGTCCCAGGTTCGATCCTGTCCATTACACTACCTACGTGAACCCACTCCTAACACAAGCAATTTAGCTTAGCTGGAAGGGTTAGGGGGAATATTAGTAACTTCGGTTCTAATAATCTTTAAAATAAAATGGAAAAAAATAATACCACCATGAAATCTTTTGGAAATAAATTATGTATAGGGGGTGTTTACTTATTTGCTATCTAAAAAAAGGTGGTATATACAATAGTATGGTGCTATATAGTAGTGGTTAAATATATTTATTTATGCTTAAAATTTATATCTAGGTCTGCAAGCAGTTCCCTTAGCTGTAATTGAATATGAAAATAAATAATTTGAGATAACCCCTTCCGTGCCTTCACAACATATTTCGGTATTGTGTATATCTAAGCTACCCCTTAACAAAAACAATCAATCTCCATCAGAAATATAACGTATTTGGTATTTTTATAGCAGGATTCAGTGGGGCTTGATAACAGTGCTACTACGGAGCTGAGGGTCAGGTAAATTATTGCTTTCATGAATTTGAGAGATTTTATGTCGGTACTGGTATTATGTTCTAATTGTCTTTACTTTAACTTAATGTACGGCGCCATTACAAAATAATATTACTTTTGTCTTTTTGGAGCGAAGAAAAAGTTTTAGTAAAATTGTCTGGAAGTATTAATTGCCGAGGAGGGTTTCCGATTTAGCACTACTACTATTTTCGTACTAGCACGACGACCCACAGACGGCGTGTGGTTTTAGTCGGTTCGAGGGGAACTCCCGTCGGAACAGGTTCCCCCTCCTGTTCCGGCGGGAGAGGTATCCGAGGGGATTTCCGCACGAAAAAAAGGAAGTATTAGTTTGGTGAAAAAACGCTTCTGCTTTCAAATGTACCCAAAATTTTAAACTTTAACAGCCAGTATAGAGTGGGGCTTGTCTCTAAGTGGTAAACAAGTTCATTACCATTATTGCAGAGTTAAACAATACTATTTAGGTCTCTAACTACTCTTAAATCATTGAGATACCTCTGTATCAGAAGCAGAACACGTTGGTCGCCATCCGACGTAGGTAGCCCAAAAAATTCAACAACTAATCTAACCTCTTCTTCGAGAAACGACGGCCGCCTGGCCTGCCAACCTCGAGAGGGAACCCCATTCAGTAAGTGTACTAACTTAACCAAAAGCTCTTAGTGAGGGTATTACTCCCAACTTCTACACTTTAAGTCACCTCTAATGTAGGTACAATCAGTGTCATAAATATCTTGACAACGAAGTGTCAAAATGATCTTGAAACCTTCGTACTGTAAACAAATCATACTGTTTTATTGATTTATATGGTATTATTGTTCGAACTAAAGGCGTTAACAAATATCAGAACAATCAGTCAATTGGAAGGGGTCAAAAAACTATATTAAGATCATTTTGCGTACTATGTTCTTCAATACTTTTTTGATGCTGACTGTACTTACTAATGTAAATGAATAGCACTTTTGTATTTGAAATAACTAAAATAGAATGAGTTCAAATTCTGAACAGGGGTCTATTAAGTTAGCCATAAATATTCGCCGCCTAAATCACAAAAGGCGTCATAACACATCATTCTATAAAACTGTTCTACCCAGTGTGGTTCTATGCTAATTTCCGTACGATACTCTCACTAAACAAATTCAGTTATTAACATAAAATGTTTGGAACCTTTGACGGGACAAATGCAAATTTAAGATTATATGGATGACCGCTACACCTAACTACATAGACGTATTTTAGACCTTTTGGTTAAGGAAAAAGGGGATAATTATGCTTTTAATTAAGATTAACTAGCTTTTGCTATATGCCCCGCCCACTGCCACTTCAATGAGCTAATCCGTTGGGCTACGTCGGTTACTTTTGTTCTCCTACGGATATCCGATATGGACGACGGAACAGATGGCCGATGGAGCAAAAAAGTTCTGGTATGGCGACCGCGTACGGGCAAGCGTAGTGTAGGATGCCCAACGGCCAGGTGGAAGGACGACCTCATCAAGGTCGCCGGGAAGCGCTGGATGCGGGTTGCTTTAGATCGGTAATTCTGGAAGTCTATGGGAGAGGTCTATGTTCAGCAGTGGACTATGTGTGGCTGCTAAGATGATAATGATGATGAGCTTGATTTTAAGCTTCCTAATGAAATCAGAGATTTACCTGTTAATAAATTTAAAAATACAGTAAAGAGCAAACTGTGCCAGAAAGGCTATTATAAAATCCAAGAATATTTAAACGATAAACAAGCTTGGAAATGAGCTGTTTGCTCAGCTATGCTACTCAAGCAAAACATTGTATCTAGAGCATAAGTTTTAGACTAAGTAAATGTTTTGTAAATAGACCAAAAAAAAAACCCGCTGAGTTTCTTGCCGGAGTCTTCTCAGGTCTGGGCCGCGTTTCGTACCGGTGCCGGTGGTCCATTTACTAGTATAAGTTAGTATTTTTAATATTTACTTTATGTTGACGTTTTGTAAGTGCCGATTTAATGGTCTATGCAAAATAAAATATTTTTGAATTTTGAATTTTGAATTTTTGAATTTTGAACTTTGAATGAACTAGCTTTTGTCTGCAACTTCACCCGTGTGGAATACTTAGGCACTCGTTTCTGTAGGCAACAAAAGAAATGTGATACTGTCAGAAGTTCACGCAAATATCACTTATTAATAAAACCTTTTAACAGTATATTGCGATTTATTTGGTGTTATTTTGTTACTTAGACTTAGCCCGACGTTTCGGCTACTTTCCAGCAACCATGGTCACGGGGTAGTAGTTGTCATATTCTTCACTTCTTCTTTTCACTCCTTTCACTACCACTCCTACTTCACTATTATATTATTTGTAACTATTATTAAGTCTAATAAAAACGAGTTGCAACACTTGAAAATCATAGTCAAAGATTGCTTTAACAATCAATGCATTATTTTATTCAGGGATCTCAGGTGTAGGTGTAGTGAGTCGCGTGGTTCCCGGCAGAGTAAAATTTGATCCACTCCATCTCTTCCCATGCGGTGTCGTACAAGGCGACTAAGGGATACGGCTGTTGAGGCGCGGGAGCGGGGATACGATCCCGACCCCGAAGACATTCGTGCCGAGAGATCCCGGCTCCACAGGATCATGGTGGCGGAGTGGGAGCGACGACTTGAGCAACCACGCGCAGGGCATGCCGTCATAGAGGCGGTAAGACCCATCATGGGGGAATGGCTCGAGAGGCCACATGGCAGCCTCTCGTATCGACTGACGCAGATTATCACCGGGCACGGGTGCTTCGGACGATATCTGTGTCGGATCGAAAAGGAGCCAACGTCCGAGTGCCATCACTGCGACGCGAGCGAGGACACAGGGCTGCACACGCTCACCGAGTGTCCGGCATGGGCCGGACCGAGGCGGGAGCTAGTGGCGGCCCTGGGAGTGAGAGTTCTCACCCTCGCCACCCTGCTCACAGCAATGGTCCGCTGCGCGGACGCGTGGGCGGCCGGCGTCTCCTTCAGCGAGCAGGTAATGGTCGTGAAGGAGACGGCGGAACGGGAGAGGCGGCGCGAGCGAGAGAGACTCGCGGATCGCGCCGCCCGCGCGCGCAGGCAATTCGGGCGTCGGAGGGCACTGACTGACCTCCGTCCCCCATGAGCGCGGGCCTGGGGGTGACGGGTGGAGCCACCTGTCACCCCAGTAGAAGCAGGCCACGGCGGCGGTGCGCTCAGAAGCGCGCCTCCCCATTCCGGGGGCGAGTTGGGGACACCGCTATCTCCCCTCCTAAGGAGGGCCAGACCGTAAGGGATGGTCCTGGGTCAGCCGGGGTGCGAGGGATATGTCGATGACAACCTCACCTCCGGCCTAGCACCAAGACCCACAGTCGGCGTGCGGTTTTAGTCGGTTCGAGTCCGACATAACCTCCCCTTCCGGCTCCGGCAGGGGGGGGAATCCGAGGGGATTTCCGCACGAAAAAAAAAAAGGGATACGGCTGTTTAACATCAGACAAATATACGGCTCAGACTCAGCCCCGGATGCACGGCTTGAGTCAACAATAGTGCCCGGAAGGCGGCAATAGGCTCACCCCCTATTACGTGGAATCCAACGATTGGTGAAATGAGGGTGTTAATAAACCTCTGCCTAATCCTCCGGGTGATTGTATGTATAGCTCGTGCGAGTTAACATGGCACCTGCCTCGAAGACACCCTCCTCCCGCTTCCCCGCGCGCGTCCCCGCTCTCGCCGTGCGAGGCTAGTAGCGTCAGCGTACACGCCTCCCGCTCCCCCGCGCAAAGCCCCGAGCCAGGTGCCATGTTAACTCGCACGAGTTGTATATATCTCACTAGTCAGAGCATGAATTCTGATTTCGGGTTTGAGTCCCATCTTGAGCATTTCACTTTTTCGATCGATTTCAATGTATATTTATTAAATACTAGCTTTTGCCCACGGCTTCGCCCACGTGGATTCCGGTTATCGCAAACATAGCTTATTTGTTAATCCAGGGTGTTGTCTAATATATAAAATTCTCGTGTCACAGTTTTTGTTGTCATACTCCTCCGAAACGGCTTGACCGATTTTGATGAAATTTTGAAATTTTGTCTGAGAATCGGCCAACATCTATTTTTCATCCCCCTAAATGTTAGGGGTAGTCCACCCCTAATTTTTATTTTTAGACAAAATTTTTAATTTCTATTTTTTTATGATACAACATACAAAAATACATACAATCCTCAATTTTCACCCTTCTACGATCAACCCTTATTTTTTAATAGCCATTTTAGTCATTTAATCATTTTTTCTTTCCGGTAGAAAAATGATCAAATCGTCATTTAATTATTATTTATTTTTCATCCCCCTAAATGGTGCAGCGAGAACGGGATCTGACGCCACGAGGGTAGGAAAAAATTGGCGGTACGAAGTTCGCCGGGACAGCTAGTAAATAAATAAATAAATATTCCACAACATTCTACACAACGCTATCTAGACCCATGGTAAGCTTTTATAGCTTGTGTTATGGAATCTAGAATGCGGATAAACATACTTATATACTTTTTTTTTTGTAAATACATACATATTATACATAGAAACACCCAGAACAATGCAAATAGCCATATTCATGCATACAAATATTTGCACTGAGCGGGAATCGAACCCGCGCCTCCTGCGTGCCAGTCGCGTGCACTACCACTACCCCACAGAGGCTGTCTTAGCTCAGCTAATTCCATGCCAATTTTTTTTTAAAATAGCTCCAGCCGTTTAGACGTGAAATAGTAACAAACATCTATCCATCCATACTTACAAACTTTCGCGTTTATAATATTAGTAGGATAAATTGATTTATATAAATATAAAAGACACATAAGAGGCTCTCAAACGGCGCAAATACTCCAAACTCATTGGAGACTATGAATTTGTGCCGTTTGGAGTCGAAACGTTGGGGCCTTGGGGCCCGAGCGCTCGCAATCTCTTCAGAGAGATTGCGAAGCGTATGGTCGACGCTTCTCGTGACCAGAGGGCTGGTCTCTTTTTAGGTCAGAGAATAAGCATTGCCATGCAACGTGGCAATGCTACCAGTCTTCTGGGAACGTTGCCACAAGAGGCATGCGATGCGGAGCAATTCTACGACGCGTTTTAATTTTAGTCTTAGTTTTAGTTTTTAATTGGTTTCTTTTATTTTATTTGTAATTAGTAGTTTTTTAGTATATAATTATAATGTATTCTGTAAATTACCAATAAAAAATATTTTATCAAAGACACATACAACTCGCCACTAAAAATTGATCCACACTCCTCAACATAGAACCAAATAAATCCAACCCAAACGGAACAACCCTTTCAAAATATTTCCTTCCTCAGGGTTAAATGAGAGGTGTCAATAAAGGAGTATACTCACCTCATGGCCGTCATAAATTGACCAGTATTATACAAAAAGGATCCACTCAGTATTCACCCGACGCTCGAAGGCTCGGCCCTTGCATTAACTACTAAAATGGTATGGCAATGAAATATGTAGTGTGTTTTATCAATTTTTTCTATCATAATAGATTGGTGGTGTTAAAATGATTGAGTTAGGACGTGGTTTGCAAATTTTATATCGTGTAAGCGATCTTAAGCTGAATAAAATGTATAACTTCAGAGTTTTTTTTTTAAGTAGACTACGACTAGAAGTGATGGTTACAAATTAATTCTTCAATCGGTGTAGTATGGTATGGTATGGTATAACGGGCTATTATCCGCAACTCCACGACAAGGCGCGGTTTTTGCGTGAGGGTGGGCATTTTATTCGATCCACCCAAACTCTTTGAAGAACGCCAGCAGGCTATTCACACTGCTGGTGATCTCCCGGAGCGTACCTGTGTTTCCGAAGTACTTAGCCCTGTATGTGGCGGTTTCAGGACAATGTAGAAGCACGTGTGCCGCAGTTTCGTCCTCGTTCATGCAGGCTCTGCAGAGAGGGCTGTCGGTGATACCTTAAATATAAAGGTGTTTATTGAAGGAGCCGTGCCCCGTGATGGCAGCCGTAGCCGTGCGTAGTTGCCGTTTGTCCAGTTGTCGAAGTCGCCTGGTCAGTCTGTTGTCAAGCACAGGGAGTGCCTCTCTGGCCTGTCTGCATACTTCCAGGTTTATCCAGTCTATGTTGTGTTGATCTCTTGTTCGTTTGTTCACTATGGTTCGTAGATATGCAAAGGGGATCGGTATTATGGGTTCAGGTCACATTGCAACCATGTCTGATCCTCTCCTGGCAAGCTCGTCCGCGGCATCATTACCACGCGAGCCGCTGTGGCCTTTGATCCATTGCAGGGTTATGTTGTTAGTGTGACCTATTTGATTTAATTTGAGGTGGCACTCCAGTATTAGTCCTGAGTTAATAGTATGGCAGTTTAAAGCTTGTAGTACAGCCATGCTGTCTGACAGTATGCGTATTGAGTGACCTTTCAGTTTCCTGGCCATTACCGCTGAGGCTGCCAAGGTGATCCCCATACATTCCGCTTGGAAAACTGTGTTATGAGTCCCCAGCGGTGTCGAAATGTGTATATTGAGGTCTTCCGAGAAGATGCCGGCCCCGGTGCCAGTACCTGTTTTGGATCCATCTGTGAAGATACGCAATTCTGCTGGGCATAAGGCCTCACAGCGATGGTCCTCATGGAGCTGAATCTTGTATTTTTTGTCAAAAACGTGCTGTTTAGGTATACGATCGAATCGGTGTAGTTGAGATGAATTGACTGTGAAGTATGTGTGAAGTTAGATTACTTTATAAATGGTCAACGAGAGTAATGTAACAAAAATTTTAAAGTCATATCATGGTATCCAAGTGAGAGAATAGGCACAGTCTACAAAAATGGTGTAGTCTACTGAGAGCACCCAGCCGAATAGCACCTAATTTAGTCGACGAAGGATACGTATGCGTATACGTTCGTAAGCTGTGAAGACTCTGCTTATGCCAGAGGAAGTAGGGTAGTTAATTAGGTAGTTAGTCTGGGCTGCTCCGCACTTAGCCTCGTGCTTGGGCCATTCTGCGTACCATATTACCTCTCAATCCAACCAACCCAGATCTTCCCCAAAAGCCAGCAGCCTTTTCAGGTTTCCACACGCTTCTCGGTGCGACGCTGTTGAATTTCACCCGTTGTTCGGCTACGCTCATGCACCCTGTAAGCACATGATGTGGCGTTTTTTCTGCCCCCTTGCAGCCTATGCACAGGGGGCTATCCGTCACACTTATTGTAAATAGATGCTTGTTTAGGGGACAGTGACCGGTCAAGCAGCCTGTAACCTTGCGAATCTGGTTCCTATTTAACTTAATTAGGTTTCAGCTGCGTAGTATCTAGATATATGTGATTATTCGTATTTGGGTTCAAATAAGTTATCCTTCAGAAAAAAATGATATCAGATGTCTAGAAAGACCATTAAGACCTAAGACCACACACGCTTTTTTCTTCTTCTGTAGTCCTAGGTGTTCTAAGCACGGCATAAAAAAGCATATCTATAGAACGGCTTTCAAGATCATTAAATAAAACTAAAACCCGACTATCCAAAAATCATGTTCTAAAAAGTAACAAACAAGAAAATATCAAGGATAGCCCCACGGCTATATTATTATAAACAATATATTATTCTAGGGAAAAGTGTCATACGATCACTCGTATGCCACTTTTCCCTAGAATAATATATTGTTTTGTTAGAGTAAGTGGCATACGACCACGGCTATCCTTGATATTGTCTTGTTTGTTACTTTTTAGAACGTGATTTTTCGGAACGTGAGTTTTAGTTTTAAACTTTATTTTTTATTTATATTATTTTGGGGTAAAGTCAAGCTAATAATTTATACATATTTGAAATGTGCTTGTTAAGCCCTTTCATTTGATACCAAACATGGCTTATTTATCTCAAATTTATTTTTTAACACAGTACCTTATGAGTGCCACAAAAGATTGAGTGACACGTCAGATAGCCTATAACCATCGGACGTTGAAGCCACTTGTAACGATACCTCATTTGCCCTGTTCAAATAAGTAGTTGAGGAGCTATGAGGGAACAAATGAACAAACATACATACATAGCCTGTCAAAATCATAACCCTCCTTTTAGCTTCGCCGTAGTCGGGTAATTAGGCAACTCTTGTAGTAAATGTTGCGTAAATTTTAAGTAAGTAGATTTTTTTAACAAGCTCGACAAAACCAATTTCTTAAACGAATTGTTTTGTTAAACCCAGGCTTATGAACTTAAATAACATCTTCCAGTCTTAATTAGGATAAAGTTCGTAAATTATAATTCCACCGTTGTTACTTCAATTACTAACACATTGTTTGAAAGAACAGACTTCGACTCTTCTAGCTTTTAGTTCAGCGAAACATGGTAATTAATTATAATATAAGAAGGTTTAATCACTTTAAAATTTAAGTGAAGTCTGGGTAGAAAGTTTCTTTGTGGAATTAATTATTTATGAACGCACAATTACGTACTGTGAGTAAAAAAAGTATGTATATACATACATATAATCACGCTTTTATCCCCGGAGAGTTAGGCAGAGATGAATTAACACCCACAGTTCAACAATCATTCTTTTCGGTCCCACGTAATAGGGGGTGAGCCTATTGCTGTATTCCGGGCACTACTGTTGACTCGAGCCGTGTTTCTGAGGCTGAGTCTGGGCAGTATTATATCTATCTGATGTTAAACAGCCCTATGCCTTAGTCGCCTTGTACGACACCGCATGGGAAGAGATAGGGTGGCCCAAATTTTACTCTGCCGGGAACCACGCAGCTAGTATGTTTAGCGGTTAAAAGAAGAAGGAGATGAAGACTTTATAAGAGCATCTCCGATATCCGATATCGGTGTTGGCTCCGATATCCGATATCGGAGGAAGTATTTAAGAAATATTGAATCTGTCTTTCACATTGTCCAGCCCGAGCCGACAACGCGGTGTTGGCCTAATATCGGATCATACATACTCGTAGTAAACAGCAACTGAAGCTTAATGACATTTTCTTCGTTACGTGTCTTTTCGCGTCAATAAATGACGCTGATCACGAATATAAAAGAAAAAAACCCGATACTATGTCATGTAAATATGGTCGAAAATTGCTTACACTTTTATCTTCTTCGTACTTCCCTAGCATTCCTAACTAGTCTGTGCTATCATGCAAATGGCGGTATCGGACCGATTTTATCAGATATATGTGTCTAGGTATTAACAACAAAATTATATATACATAGTATAAAGAGGGAAGATTTGGCTTAGTTGGGCCGTGGATCTGGTAGGTTAGTGGTCAAAGCATTCTCCCTGTAAGAAAAGGATCGCGCGTTCAAATCCCGTCTGGACCGATTTTTTTTCCTGTGTAAATCGATTTGAATAATTAGCATACTAAATACTTTAAAATTTCATTAAAACAATAGTTAGTGTTTGTGCGGGTTTCAGATTAGCGTTATCTCAGTTAATGTGCTTTGTTATGCCCTGATATTATGGGCTGTGCTTGTTTTTAAATCGCACTGAAAAATATACTAACACTTAAATAAACTAGCTAATTTCATCGTAATTGGGAACATCTCAATTGAAATTTAATCTAGAACAAAATGGTAGTGATTATACAATACGATTCAAAGATGTTATCTTTAAGTAATGATTTGTTACTTATTTGATCTCTCTGTCTAAAGGTCTGTAATTAAAGTGTTAGGATCCTAAAATGTCGGATATAATTTGAATGGTCAATAGTCTGAAGCTAAAACCAATTAAATGTTTAATAAATGTAGAACCTACATTTACATTTAGAGCAAAAGATTAACTAGAGACTCAATTAAATTGTACAGATTTCATCAAATCAGAATTTCTATTTGTCTTTCGATATGATGAATTCATAATAGTTCTATTATATATGTGATCACATATATAATAGAACGTGGTGTGGTGATAGTGAACGCGGTCGCTACGCAGGAGGCGCGGTTTCGATCCCCGCTCTGTACAAATATTTGTATGCATGAGTCGTTGATCTGGGTGTTTCTATGTATAATTTATAGGTATATACAAAAAAGTAAATGAAAAAAAAGAAAGAAAGAAAAGAAAATAACATTTATTAAACACGCACTCACACTAACAATGACTGTAAACATAAAAAGAAATAAAATATATCCACCACCAAAAAATAAATAAATAACCAAAAGCATCTCACAAAATCACAACAGAACAACTCAAGTAAAACAATACAAAGGACCAAATTCCGTTACACAAATAAGCCTTCTATATGTGTCAGTGTGTGTGTGTGCCTAAAGGGCCGCAGTTCAGCTAATGTTACAGATAATAATTACTATCTGCAACGCTGGTTTTCAACTGCCGCCGTCGTCGGCGCTAGATTGCTGTCTAGTTGCACATCGTTCACCCGTTTTGTTGTTCGTGTGTACTTTAGTAACAATATAATATCAATAAACAATACAATATCAAAAAAAGAAAAAAATATATAAGTATGTTTATACACATTCTAGATTCCATAACACAAGCTAGTTAAGCTTTGCTTACCATTAGTCTAGATGGCATGTTGTGGAATGTTGTAGAACAGTTATTTATTATTTATATTTTAAAGCTGAAGATGAATATGTTATAATATTCAAACTATAGCCCTGTTAATATTTTTGGAGTCCTTAGATCAAGTCAGACTTCACAATAGTACACTAGTCGATATCTCATTGAAGGAGACTCTGATGCAGGCTTTTCTCGCACAGTTAGGGGGTTACGTGGTAGTCGCTACTTTAATTGACAGAAACCCATGACTCCGGGGTACGACCGATTAAAGATTTTGAAGCAACAAGAACTAGTAAGCATAAATCTTAAATAAAAAGAAGTCACCCCTGATATCATTATTAATTAAAAACAACAAGATTAAAACCATTTTTATTTCATTTCGCGTATCGTTAGGTATTCACAAAAAAATCAACGTTAGTCAAAAGAGAACCTGTCTGTTTTGCCGGAGCAATAACATCTTCATATTTCCAAAATACTCAGTATTTATACTCACATATCGAGAATATTATGCTTACCACCACAAAAATGCAAACCAAGCAGCGTTGTTTTACATAACACCCGGCAAAGCCGAGCCAAACAATGTCTCATGCCTTCGCATTTCAGACCGTTGTCTTCAATATTTAATTGCTGAAAGCCTTTTTAAGCCACGCTTTGAAGTCAGCTGCGCGTCTAGCGGCGGCCACTGCGCTCCGTGAATGCTAAAATTATGGAGACTTATTCTGTACCACTGTAGTTAACGAAATATATAATATATTATTATATTTTTATTTAGAAGAAAAGTGTCTTAAAAATACTTGTTGATGCTGAAGTTATAAATTTGGTAATTTTCTAACCTAAAAGTGTTACCTACACACACCTTTGCAACAAAAGATGTTACAATCGGTGCAACTTTTCTACTTTTTATGTATTTATAAGTAGATCCGATTATCTATCCAACCACCACTAGTATTTTTTTTGTAAAAGAATATTAGAATCGAAATTACTGATATTCTAACCCCTCCAACTAAGCTAAATTGCTTGTGCTACGAGTGGGTTCACAACGGTAGTGTAATGGCCAGGATTTGAACCCGGGACATCTCGATCGTAAGGCTGACTCTTTAACCATTAAGCTACCGACACTTTTAAATAGATAACAATAAGGTGTAACATAAAAGTATTTTTACCTAGGTTGGTAAAAGGTAAATTATTGAAGAACTTGATCTACGACCGGTCCCTGTCAACTACTCTGACCAATTGAGCTAGTTGGACACGTCTAACAATGAGCAGCGCGCCAAGATCCTTCGATGTGTGCACGAAAACCCAACACTATTCGCCAGCATTGGCACCTGCTACCAACATTCCGGGAAAGAGTTGGGGACACCGCTGTCCCCCCTCCCGAGGAGGGCCAGACCGAAAGGGATGACCTTGGGTCAGCCGGTGTGCGAGGGATACGTCGATGACAATCTCACCTCCGGCCTAGCATGGCCACGACCCACAGTTGGCGAGCGGTTTTTGTCGGTTTCGAGTCCGACATAACCTCCCCTTCCGGCCCGACAGGGGAGGTATCCGAGTGGATTTCCGCACGAAAAAAAGCTACCAACATTCTGCCAAGTACAGCGGTACACGTTGGGCCAACGTGTTAGCCCAGCACAAAAATTCACTTCATTGACATTCATCTTGGTGCATATTTGGTGACCGATTTGATTTGACTTCCTTCAACTAACTTATGACGATACGAGCATGCGACGAGAAAATAGAATAAATTTCCTCGATAGAATTATTCAGTTGATATTTTTAAGTCACAATGTTAGGTATAATGCATCAATTTTAACTGATGTAACAATATTTTACAATAAAAATGTCAGTCACTTTGGAGATATAACGAGTTCTGAAATAATATAAATACTTACTTATTATATAAAGCGTCGTAAAGTTAAGACACTAAAATTGGAAATTATTTCTAAGTTTTGTTCCAAAACATACTTTTAATTTTTTTGCGTAAGTATATTATACTTAGTTATGTTTTTCGGTGCAAAATTGAATGTGATGATAACCTTTGTACACAAAGACCATCTATGTTACAATTTTTAAACTGTTACACCTTTTATATCCTGCTAAAAAAGAAATATTCTGCGACCAGGATAATCTAAGGCACAAATGCTAGAGCATTTTTCATTTTTTAAAGCAGCCGTTCGTGACGCAGCCTCTGCTAAGAAGATCCGGTGAAGGAAACCCAGTGAGCTTGTGTTCGTTTTGTCATCGTGACTTTTTTATTGTTTTACTTTGTAACACAGCTGTTTCATCCTTATAACTTCTGGTTACAATTGGGTATTCTACTGACAAGTCGAATTAGTTACTTTTTACTAAACGACAATACGATAAGTTATAAGGTAACTTGTATGAAAAAAGGTTTAGTGACGTTATAAAATTTAATAGTCAAATTATACCCCGTCCATCATATTATTGTATTTTAGACAGATGAAAGTAGTGATTGCATGAAAATTTAAAATATCGACAAAGTTAAGAACCTCGATAAAAAAAAATCGAGATATGAAAATATTATAATAAATGTTATAAATGATTTCATGTGGAACTGAAATCTATTATCTTTCTTAGCATAATAATAAAGTAGTACTTAGATATTTCGTGTCTGCACAGTTTACAAATGTAATAGAAAACGATCGTGGGCCATAACGCATACGCTAATCTCCAAAACAAAATAACTGACTTCTAGAAGAATATTCCAGCATGCTGATTTCAAAAACATTTTTCCGTAAAAATCATACAAATATAAATAATTATAAACATCCGAATTGTTGTTTAGAAATCGGTTAAAAATCGCCAGTTATGTAATATTTTAAAAAATATATTTTCTGTAGTCGATATCAATTGTGACATTTTCAAGTTATTATAATAAAACACTGTCGATTGACTAACTACATCCCTAAAATTGCTTTCTGGCTGACGTGCCGATGTCAATGAAAAATGACGTATTGGCGCCTAATTTTTGTTAGGATTTTCAGGAGTTGACGCTAGAACGAAGTTATACCGACCACTGTCAGTGAGCTGTCTAAAATACAATAATATAATGGACGGAGTATAGTTACTATTTATAGGTTAGGTGGATGATTAAAAATAAATAAAATCTATAAGATAAGAAACGACGCAATTTGTACCGCTCTTTTACCATTCTTATTTTAATAAGCTCGGTTAGATAATTTATTTTAACTATAAAATAATACCCAATTAAGTAGTGTAAGATCAGCTTTACAAAAATAATGTTGCCCCTGCCTTTCTATAACTATTAAAAAATAGTATGTAGTAAAAGTAAATTAGTTGTGTTTGTACATTGGGGATAGTATATAATACTAGCTGTCCCGGCGAACTTCGTACCGCCAATTTTTTAGATCCCGTTCCCGCTGCACCATTTAGGGGGATGAAAAATAGATGTTGGCCGATTCTCATAGATACCGGATAAGCACAAAAAATTTCATCAAAATCGGTCAAGCCGTTTCGGAGGAGTATGGCAACGAAAACTGTGACACGAGAATTTTATATATTAGATAAAATTTAAAAAATGTATTATGTTAGATTAACGATTTTGTACCGAACTTACTTTTTAGAATTTTGCTTTGGGATTACAATGAACGCAAAAAGTATTGAACTGATTTTGATGCAGGAAAAAAGTTAGCCTAATGAGCCTTATGCGAATCATCATGTATCATCATCATCATGATTTGTAACGTACACTCTGTAAGTATGTTTTTTTTTTTATAAAGGACACGTCAATTTGACTTCACCTCTTCTGATGGTAAGCTAAAGGCAATGTCTCGGAAAGAGGGTCGTAAACATGTACCATGTTAACAGTACAGAACTCAGCTTGACGGCCTCATCAGATGCCTTTGTTGGTCAAGTCTTCACGAATAACGAAGAACCTAATAAACAGAACATTCCAAAATAAGTCATGCGGTTAGAGCACAGCACGTTGCACTATTCCAGACCAATCTGAATAATTATCCAGATTGGTCAAGCCCTTTGGTCGCAATCGGATCGGACGTACGGACAACGCAAAATTGTCATATTGCTGCAAGCTATTCAATAATTAACTCGATTGCGGGTTACATCAGTACGCTGTCAAATACAGTCAGTGTACAATATCTTGACTGCAAATCGAATACATAGGGAAAAATAATCTTCTCGGCCGGGACTCGAACCTGCGATCTTTCCCTTACAGGGATTAATGCCTTGACCAACTTGGCTACCGAGACACGCCCGATGTGATTTAAATTTCCCTTCTCATCCGTCTTTAAGGCGATGGTTTCTTTTTCCCTATGTACTCGTATTCGATTTGTATAGTAAGTTGGCTTATTGGACGATTCGCACGAATTGAACTCGCCCGAAACGTGCGAATCGACTCCTTTAAAAATATATTATTTTCTGTAGGCGATTCGCACGAATTCGTGTTATATCTATCTATGTGTAGGTATAAAAGAAAGTTGTGTTAGCTACACTATTTATAACTCAAGAATGGATGCACCGATTTGGCTGAAAATTGGTGGGAATGTAGTTTAGAACTAGGAGGTGGACATCCGAATTTTATCCCGGTTACTGGTTCCTGTGGGTTTGTTCGCAATAGAAGCAAAAAGCACTGAACAGATTTTGATGCTTTTTTGTTAGGTCTTGGTCAGATTTAAAATCTGCATTGGTTCGATTGCAATCGGTAGAGCAGAATTGGAGATAAAAAATACTCATACTACATGCGACAGCCTCCGTGGCGTGGTGGTAGTGAACGCGACTGCCACGCAGGCGGCGCGGGTTCGATTCCCGCTCAATGCAAATATCTGTATACATGAATATGACTATTTGCATTGGTCTGGGTGTTTCTATGTATAATATGTATGTATTTACAAAAAAAAATGTATTTAAGTATGTTTATCAGCATTCTAGATTCCATAACACAAGCTAGTTAAGCTACGCTTACCATGGGTCTAGATAGCGTTGTGTAGAATGTTGGAAAATATTTAGTTATTTATTTATTTAAAATGCTGTAAAATTCATTCAACTTTACTACAAAGTCTCAAAATGATCTAAAAACTAATATATTAAGCGCAAATTAAACTGTTTCATTGATTTAAGTTGTATTTTTATCCGAACTAAAGGGTATGTACCAAATAGCAGAACAATCTGTCAACAGAAAGGGTGGAAAACAAAAGAATTAAGGTTTGTTTAAGCATTTTGTTGATCAAGATCGATATGATGCTGACTGTACCTATCACTGGAAATAAATCTGTGTTATTATTCAAGGACTAACCGCTACGACCCTTAGCTATACATTTATCGAAAGAAAGAAAGAAAAAAGATGGACAGCAATTTTATTGTTTAGAACATTAACCTACGAGAATGGACTCAAAATAAACGTAAAAGAAAAAAAAACTACATAATAATCTATTTTTCTTCTCTTCATCATAGCGTTAATCCCACGTGCATCCGAAGCTTTGAACTTGGAGTCTGGAGCCCGCTTTACCTGTCTAACAGCGAATTTGGCTAAACTTCAATATTTTCTACTAGCTTTTGCCCGCGGCTCCGCCCGCGTGAATGACGGTTATCGCGACCAAACATAGCCTATGTCCTTTCTCATGGTGTAATAACTCCTATACCAAATTTCATTAAAATCGGTGCAGTGGTTTAGGCGTGAAAGCGTAACATACAGACAGACAGACAGACAGGCAGGCAGACAGAGTTACTTTCGCATTTATAATATTAATATCGATGAAGCGATTGCCATCAGACCTCCACAACCCAAAGGCGATATCGAAGCATTTCATCTAGAACAGTTGTCGGACTATTGCGGGCTCCAAATACCCGTAACGGCTGCCATATATGTTCGTATGGCAACCGGGACCGAGGGGGGATCGAACCCGCGCCTCCTGTGTAGCGGCCGCGTTCACTACCACTACGCCACAGATACTGTTATTATTAGGTAATCTATCTATATAATATAAAAAAGAATCGCTGAATGTGTTGCTACGCGTAAATGTCTAGAATAGCTGAACCGATTTCGTTAATTCTATTTTTAGAATATTCCTTGCAGCACCTACAAGGGAAGCAAAGAAAAATTTAACAAATTGCTAAACAGGGTCAAGGTATGCCACGGGCAAAACCGGGGCAGGTTGGCTAGTATTTTAATAAATATAAAAGAAATGATGGTAATTTTATAACCTATAATGTGACTTATGCGTTATTTCAAATAAAATTGATTTTAATTATACTTATTTTAGTAGTAAATTATAAAATACGAGTTCAAAGAGACGTTTCCTTCTATTTTCCTCGTGATTTCGCGCTCTCTCACAAGCATTATATAAATATTCAGTTTGAAAGAGGGTCGTTAGTAAATGGTACAAGTCAGGAGAATACAGATACATATTTCCTTTCCTTCATAGGACGACACGTGCAGGGCTAAGATGCCATCCATATACGGTGCAGAGTTTACCTGCTAGAACTAAGCATTTCAGTGAATAATTCCTATGCCGCACCACTAAGACCTGGAACTTCCTGCCAGCTCAAGTGTTTCTTTCTTCCTACAGCCCCGGTTCCTTTAAGCGGGGCGTGAAAAGGCATCTAATGAGGCCGTCAAGCTGAGTGCCACCACTGTTAACATGGTACTTACATGTCTACGATGGTGACCCTCTTTCCGAGACTTGGCCTTTAGCTTACCATCAGGCGAGGTGAAGTCAAATTGACGTGTCCTGTATATAAAAAAAGTTTTTGATTTTTATCAAAAAAAAATAATATAGAAATATGA
Source organism: Eilema sororculum (assembly GCA_914829495.1). Lineage (NCBI taxonomy): Eukaryota > Metazoa > Arthropoda > Insecta > Lepidoptera > Erebidae > Eilema > Eilema sororculum. Next base: position 2,490,749 of record OU618545.1, on the reverse strand, counting down.
AGACAATAATTTTACGTGAATATTACATTCAGAGGTTAGATATTTATTTCGTTACTATTTTTTTTAACTATTACTAAATTTTAATTAACTAAATATAGTACTAAGATTTATGACAGGCTCTGTGGCGTAGCGGTGGTGAAGTGACTGCTACGCACGAGGCGCGGGTTCGATTCTCGCTCAATGCAAATATTTGTATGCATTAATATGGCTATTTGCGTTGGTCTGGGTGTTTCGTTGAAGTATGTATTTACAAAAAAAAAGTATCTATGTATCCGCATTCTAGATTCAGTGACACAAGCAAGTTAAACTTACTATGGGTCTAGATAGCGTTGTGTAGAATGTTGTGGAATATTTAAAAAAAATCGCTCGGTGTAAGTGCCTCACTAATTTCTTCGGAAGCTTAGTCAATGTCATCAATTAGGCCTCTCCCAACGCCGCCTGCAGGCTTTTTCACATGCGTATTAACGGACTAAGCTCCGGCGCATGCTCGGTGTCGTAAAATCCAAAGTAAATCAAATTATGGAAGGTAGCAATTAGGGCCCTAAAGTATAAGTTTTGAATGCCACCGGGATTGGTACTCAGATCGCGTGTGCAGATGCAAAAATCTCTATTCGCTCATGACTTATCCTGTGTCCCACCAGAAAAATATTATAACTTCGCTACTTCAAAATGAATCGTGTTATATAATTATTATCTTCTAGATTACACGCTTCATTTAAAATCGCATTGTGTGCTGTCAGATTCAGAAGGCTTTGAACAGGAAACGAAAAATCTTTGTGAAATATTCAATTTAAATAATTAAATTAGATGAGACGCAGTTACCTTTTAATCAGGATTAAAAAAAAAATTGCAAAACATTTATTCAATTTATAAAAACACGGAAAAGATGGAAGACGAAAGACAAGAGAGTGTGAATGCTGGCACTAATTAGATGTTTTTTTTTTCTTTTTTATAACATTCAAATACCAAACAAAACTCGCACTTTATCGGTGAAAAAACATCTTTAATTTACATTAAATTATTCACCTCTGCGAATAATCGAAAAAGGAAGATAGAACAATAATCAAAGGAATTAGAATGAAATACTAGTTCAAATATGATTTTTAGGTTGAGTGGTAGTAATAAAACCTCACGAAGTGTGTAAGGACAGGATTATATAGTTTTATTCCAGGTTGTTTCTGATCTTGTCAGCGTAATGCTGACATATTTTCGAGGATTCACCCAATCAAGATAAACCTTTTATATTACTATACAATTAGCTTGTGACAGAGGTAACACGTGTGTGTGATCTGATGATGAAATTTTAATAGTATTTATTAAGCAAATTTTTAAATTCGAATAAACAGTTCGTAAGAAAGTTGCTCCACCGTCGCCCTTAAAGACGGATATAAAGAGAAGGGAAATTTGCAGTGATTCTGGTGTGGTTCAAAAGCTCAGTTTCAATTTCAGCATTCCCCCTATAAGGTCGTGGGTTTAAGTCCCACTTGAGCGCTTCTTTTTCCCGACGTATTTCGAACTATATAAAGGAAGAATATTTAAAGCTTAAGCAGATAGTAGGCAAGGAGATCACTATCGCACTAAGTGACATTTACCGTTTTCAGTGCAAGTAAACTATTATATCTCCGTTTAAAAATCTTATCTCCAAGGCTAAGTACTTGAAACTTTTCTCATTATAAGGCTGTTAAAAGGAAGTAATTTACAAGGTGAGAACGGAAATAAACAAAAATAAAAAATAGAGAAAAACGAACGCCAAGGAATCTAATTAAAAAAGTACTTCAGTTCTGTGAGTATATTTCTTTTGCTTCAATATTTTTTTCTATATAATGGATGGTTCAGACAGCGGTAAATAAATGAACAAATAGCTACTGATTGATTTGACAGAATGGCTCAATAGCTCAGTTGGAAGAGCATTCCCCCTGTACGGGAAAGGTCGTGGGTTCAAGGCCCACTTGAGTATTTCATTGTTCCCGATGTATTCGGAGATGGTTGAAAATCTTCTAATATATAAAATTCTCGTGTCACAGTTTTCGTTGCCATACTCCTCCGAAACGGCTTGACCGATTCACATGAAATTTTGTGAGCATATTGAGTAGGTCTGAGAATCGGCCAACATCTATTTTTCATCCCCCTAAATAGTGCAGCGGGAACGGGATCTAAAAAATTGGCGGTACGAAGTTCGCCGGGACAGCTAGTAAAATTATAATAAAACAATGTTTAAAAGACGTTAGTGTATTAAGAGGTTACATACCCGCCGATTAAATGTCAATATTATAAACACTGCCTAATATTTTAGAGCCTGTTGCGAACATATATATAGTCACGCCTCCTTCCCTGTGCAGTAGGCAGAGACCATTATGTTTCCACTTGCTACGATCCCGGCATAGATCTTTCGCTTTTTCTACTTTCATAATTGCTCATTAGGTTTTGCGTATTTTTGACATGTCCTTTCTTTGTTGCTTCTTCTTCTATCGTGGCGATGGCCCTCAAATTATCTTCTCCCAGTGTGCAGCCACCTGTACACCGTTCTCGGAGACCCACATAACGTCCTGCGGTGTACATGTGCATGGACATTCAGCACACGTTAACAGATGGGCCATTGTCTTTGGAGTAACTCCACATTCACATCGCAGGTCCACCCCTTCCGAGAACCCCCATCTGGCCCGGCATTCCTTGCTTCGGCCAACCCAAGTCCGGAGTTTGTTTATTGACTTCCATCTGGTTCAGGGCAGATCATGTCCAGGCGGGAGTACCTCCAAAATAATAGTGCAGTTAATTGTACAAGTATATTCATAGTATTCATAATCATAATCAATATTTATGAATAGAGATACCAATAACATCATGATTTAACATTAGGTAAAAAAATATATCATCCGTATTCCACCCAAAAGTGATATCACAGCAAGGGTGTAATGGCCAGTATTCCAACCCGAAATCTCTCGATCACAATCCCGAGCTAATACTAAGCTGACACACAACTTTTATTCCATCTATATCACGGAGAAAATATTGTGGCGTGGTGGTAATGCATGCGACTGCCACGCTAGAGGCGCGGGTTCGATGCCCGCTCAGTGCAATTATTTGTATGCATGAATATGGCTATTTGCATTAGTCTGGGTGTTTCTATGTATAATAATAATATGTATGTATTTACAAAAAAAAAGTATATAAGTATGTTTATCCGCATTTTAGATTCCATAACACAAGCTATAAAAGCTTACCATGGGTCTAGATAGCGCTGTGAAGTGTGTGTTGTGGAATATTTAAAAAAAAACATCGATCGATATCAAAAGTCCAGACCACGTAATAAACCGCTGTATATGTAAATCAAAATGCCACAATTCTAATATTCAATTTCTCTATGCACGTACAAATCCCTATATTATGAATATGCATGCGAACTGAGAGTTGGCAACAAAAATCGTGTATCTCCCGGGTTTGTTTTGTTTTTATCGAATTTTGTTTTAGAATTCCATGGTATTACTTTCATAGTATCCGTACTTTTGGAACATATTTTTTATTGTATCGCTGCATAGTTACGATTATGACTCTAGTGTATATTGTTTAAGTAAAGCCAACGAGACGAGAGAAAAAAGGTAAACAAACGACCATTACTGAGTTACGTTGCGATAACTAGCGATTATTTTATCTGTCCTTGTCGCACATATCACACGTACGCGACAATGGCGGAGCGACAGCTGTCATTGCGTGTTTCGTAGTACAGGTAAGCTGTCAGCACAGCGGTTCTAAACTGTCAGATCCGCCATCATAAGAGCAATTTCATTCCTGTCTGGAATGCGCTTGTTTTGAACTGCTGAAACTTTGTTTACCATTTTTCTCTCGCTTCGTTGGCTTTACTTTACAGTATTATTCGGAAGTCGGTTGCTTAGTTATTAGGGAGTTAGCCTTACGATCGAAAGGTCCCGGTATCGAATCCTGGCTATAAACTATCGACGTGAACACACTTCTAACGCAAGCAATTCAGCTTAGCTGGAGGGGTTAAAGGTAGTAATAGTAATTTGGGTGAGTAATAAATATTGGTCCTCTGAAAATCCATACTTAATATTAGAAATGCGAAAGTAACTCTGTCTATCTGTCTGTCTGTATGTTACGCTTTCACGCCTAAACAACTGAACCGATTTTGGTGAAATTTGGTATAGGGGCAGATTAGACCATGAGAAAGGACATAGGCTATGTTTGGTCGCGATAACCGACATCCACGCAGGCGGAGTCGCGGGCAAAAGCTAGTAATCTATACACCTGAAAGAGCATTATTTGAAATCAGCTCCTGAAAATTCAATTTAAGAATTGTGTTTTTTATTGACCAAAGCCCATAAACATTTGGTAATTTAAATTAGGGAACTGATCAAATATTATTAAAGCATTTTAATCGATACTAATATTATAAATGCGGATAGACATACGGATAGATAACTCTGTCTATCCGTCTGTCTATCAGTCTAACTGTCTCACTCTATTTGATGAAATTTGGTATAGGGTTAGATTAGACCATGACAAAGGACATAGGCAATGTTTGGTCGCGATAACCGACATCCACGCAGGCGGAGCCGTAGGCAAAACCTAGTTTATCTATATTAAATTGGTGCATTAAATCCGAACTGTTAGGCTTGTCAGACCCTGAGAACGGCTTGACAGGATCAAAGCCTACTAGGAAGATATGACAGGTAGCTGAACGTCACAGATTAGCAGCCCATCATCCGAGCGAGCTTTGATCAACGCTCGACCACTTTGTTCAAACAGAATAATATCCACCTCGATAATAAACAACACAAATCCGATTACATCAGGAAAAATTAATTACTCAGGGCTTGAACACACGACCTTTCCCTTACAGGGGGAATGCTCTTCCAACTGAGCTACTGAGCCACAACTAAATAAATTCAAATTTCCCTTCTCTCTATATCCAAGTTTAAGGCGACGGTGGAGTCATCTACCAACACATACGAACTGTTGGAACCAATGAATGACTTTTCAACCATTTTGAAACATTGATTTTTGATTACTTCACCCAAATATTTGAATTAAATTTTATAGCATTTATTATGCTAACTAAACATACTAGCTAGCTAGCTACATTAGGAAAAATGTACCCACCTGAGTGATTAATTTTCCCTGATGTAATCGATCATGTGATCATATAGTTTGCATAATAAATTCTATAATTTTTTTTTTTTAAATATCCAAAAATTTACTAACATATAGTAGGTTATGAAACTGTAGCACCTAGATATTACTACTTACAGGTTTAATGTATTTACCAAAAAAATTCAACAAAACGATGACATTCAACGTGATGGACGTTGAATGTCATCCTTTGGATTAACAAAAAGTCAGTCTAGGATCTAGTCAAGACCAGATGAATAGCAACACCAACTTAAAATATCTGTCATTTGTTCTATTGTATTGAAAAGTAGTTACACGTCACAAGTTGGATGGTAGATTCTTATTTATAGCCTTTTATCCTATGAATTATGTTCGGGTATATTTTTGGTTGTTTTATCAATAGAAGCATTTCTCAATAACCTGGAAAGCATGGATTTTGTAAATTTTACATGACCCCCAACACCCAGTAATGATAAATATTTTCCATTACAATATTAAACCGGCAGGCAGAACGAACGAACGGTACTATATTGGTACCGTTCGTTGGTTCTTCCTGCTCCATGCTCCATAACCAAAAACACATTACTCGTGGGTATTGAAATTTGATTGATTTCGAAAACTCAAGTGCTGCCATAAAAGTGAATGATTACACTCAATATGATGCAATCTTAAACGACTTCCATGGTTATGGGATTGTATACCTTATTCCATTATATATGACTTCCTTTCTTCTAAACCTCATAGAAGCCCACGGTGGGCGCCATTGTAAAATTCGTAAGTATGTGATTTTGGTAAATGACTGATAATTTTATATTTCGCAAAATGTAGATGTTATTTTTTGAGAGTAAGACAGAAATTGAGAGCTTCAGTATTGCAGTGATTAAGGAATACACATTATTATAGAGAGGTACCGGGTTGTACGTTACCGGGTTGTGGTTGATTCCCAGCCAGTACGTTACCAAGACGTAAACTCACTCCGAAAACAAACAATTGCTTCTGCATACCTTTAAAAATATCAATAATATAATAAATTTTATTTGAGACTGTGTCCATTAAAATATACTAATGTAATTATTATTAAATTGAGTCGAGTTTATTGACTTCAGTAATTATATAAAGTTTCTTGTTGAGACTTAAATTAATTAAAAATTAATGAACTGTTGATTGGAAAACAATAACTATTTAATTAACTCGACAAACACAATAATTAAACTGAAAATATTAAAATCATACTCAAAAAGCACTTACATTCTAAAATACATCTACCCACACAATACATAATAAAATTCGACTAGTTATCACCGTACTTACATGGGAATATACGTTTTCACGTAATAAAAATGTCACCAAAGAGGGTTTTATTTCCTTGAACTCAAGAAATTTCAGTCATGAACCTAAAATATTACACAACCCACCTTTTCCAAGTTCCCGTACATTATGCAGATGGCCGTATAAACGTCTTTATTCTAAAAATAAGACATTATGCTATTCATTCTTTATGCCTACCTTATCTTTTATTTTCATTTTGCATTGTAAAGCGGGAATTACCGCGGTCGGGACCAGCAAGCCAAGCGACCAATAAAATGGCACCGAATAAAGATTTTACTGGAAACGAGTCTGTAGTCTGTACCAAACTTTCAGTTCTTTAGGCTTTTAATTTTCTTTATATGAATAGTAATATGTCTTAGTAAACGTGATTTATGATATTATTTTAACAAAAATAGCTGCTGTGAAACAACTGAAACTTAGAGAATAGTGTAATGTTTTCAAGTTAGTGTTACTTCTTTTCAGTGTTTTCGATAATTTATTGTGCTTTGTAAAAAACTATGGTAATGTGACAGCTAGGATTAGAGTTAACATAAAGGATTGATCCTTAGTTGAAAACCCCTTTGTAATTTTCTTTAAGCTCCATCAAATGCTGTCTATTTAAAATGATCAAACACATCATATTTTTCCAGACCCACGTTGGGCGCCACATTACGTTCTAAAAATTGGTAATGAAATATTAGGTAAATGTTGCAATAACCCCTAAAATTATTGAGGACAAAAAATAAATAACGAAAGTAAAGCCATAACAATTGAATCTCACTAAAATTGTAACAATCAAATATGAAAAATTTTAGTAAAAGAATTCATAAACAATTTCAAAAATGTTCAGAGAGTAATTTCATACAGAATTTTGCTTGAATGATTGTTTTTTGTAGATTTAAATGGGAAAAAGTCAAAACTTAAGAGGGTACTTGAACCTGTATAAAACCATATTTTATAAAAAAAAATTATCATGTAATAATAAGCAATGAGCATTATGCCGTCAACTGCGGGCTTTAACCTGATTTCGAAACTATTTTTTAGGTGACGCTGTGCAGAAATGAGGTTGTTTTCATATTCTTCTTACCCAAGACTATTTTTTATTATTTATACTCCTTGAAAGCCTTAATTTATTACATAAACCTTCATGCATGTGAACCTTCTCCCACACATTTTGTAAACGGTCACCGATCTGTAGCGTTGACCCTGTCAACGTTAACTTAACCTCGTTGAGCGCTCTACTAATTAATATCTTTCTAGAACTTGTAAAACTAGTTGTAAAACGATTGAATAACCTCTCTTTCCACTACCGTTCGACCTATTACAAGTTTAAATGAAATAGATTCGTAATAATATTTCAATCGAAGTTTTAAAGCAGAGACCGTCAACATTTAATAGGCTATTAGTGTTTTTCTCGGCTCTTGCCTTCGTCTTTGATTTACTTGAACATACCTTCTAATCAAGAAATCTGTAGAATTCTGTATTGTCATTATTAGTAACAATGTTCAACGTCTCTTCATTGTAAAGTGACCAAATGTAATTAATATCACTGAGCAATAGGTCCATTGATAAAACTCGAACGTATTAATAAAATTGCGTTTTTTGTTTGTTAATTAATCCCGCAAAAACAGTTATGGCTGTAGCTGAAATTTTGCATACAGGAAGACTGGTGACTGCAGATATGGATCTGTCGAAATACTACGTGGCTTTCCTCTGTCGTAAGAATTACAAAAAATTTAAGCGTCAAATAATTTTTTTCAAGTGAAAAACAATCAAAATGTTCTCCATCTCTGACTCAAGAGTCTACAAGAGGCAATAAGTTCGACCCCGTAAAGGCTATGCGCCTTTCGAAGACCCATTTATAACTCAGATTCTTTTGAACTCAAGAAGTGTAGATTGGAATTGTTTCACTTAGTACAAATAGGTCGGGTAACTTGATTTAGATCGGTCAGAATGTATGTCCATTTTAGTCAGTTATTTCATTATCCCAGGGCTGAAAGAAGTTAACATTTTTATTTTAGGTACGCATTTAGGAACGTATTCTAGATCTTACTTTATTTTTGCTAATGTTTTTTATTAGCTTCACCTTATAAATTACAAAATATCTAATCTAACCGACCCTTTCAGTAGCTTAGTGGTTAAGAAGAGGTCCCGGGCTTAGACCTAGAAATTGTAAGTTTAGTCGATGAAAATCCCATCCTGAAACCAGCTTGGCTGCTCACCGTGTTCACAGAAGCAGGCCCATGACGGCAGCGTGACGTGAGAGACTCATGCCCGCCCCCCCCCCCCCCCTCTTTAAGAAGCCCGAAATCCCCCCATAGACGCGGGATAGCACCCGAACCACCCCCTAGGTGAGGCCGCAATTGTAGCCGTAGGTCTGATGGGAGTCCTGGGACATCCTTCCGAGGGCTTACCCGGGGCTCCCAACCATAGGCTGCTGGGAGTCGGTAGGAGTCCGGCATAACGTCCATGACGGATTTTCCCGTACGGTAAAAAAAAGACCAGTAATTTTGGTTTTATAAAAAGTTTTCAGATTTGTAACATTTTGAAAGAATCATCAAAGACTTTAGTTTTGAGCCTGGAGCCATTCTCCTGCTCTTACTCTCGATTATATTCTCCCTGAGGCACATTCCTCTTGGTATTATTAACTCAGATGCCATAACTACCATACAAGTTAAAAGAAACCAGTAACAGAGGAGACAGAAGATTGGATCCCGGACAACGTGCAGGATATGGATGCGACTGGGATTCGTTTTCCAACGAAGAATGCCGTAGTCTGATCCAGTAACCCCTAGAGGCAACCTTGCTTTCAGCACCACAGCACCAGATGGTCCACACAACTCGAAGGAGGCCATCTCCAAAGAGACGGTTCTGAGTCTGCCGGGGTGCGAGAGACATGTTTCCAGCATTCTTACCTCCGGCAACCAAAGGCGTCCGTGGTGATATTTCGCACGATAAAAAAAAGAGATTATCTTGTAAAAAACAAAAAATGTAGCTACCACATAACCATATCAGAGATAATCAAGTATCGCTATACTAACTACTAGTTACGATGTCATCAAAAGCCTTCTCCTGAATATCTAATTAAAGAAATCGAGGTGGCAAGGTAAAGGATTCAAACTACTAGCGAACATGCCGCAACTCGAGTAACTTTGTAAATGCAGGCTGCACTTGCAGTAACTTAGTTAAGTTAGCTACTGAAAGGTTGGTGCTACTGAGAGCTTAACTATAGTTAAAATTGTTTGGGTACCGAGTCTGTTTTGTGTTCAGTGGTTTTGTTGAATATAGAATGATGGTGAATGGAATATACATTCTTAAGGTGCTGTTAAACTTGAGCATTCAATCGTAATGAACATTCTTGTGAATGGTGCATCACAGGAAAATATATGAAAGCGTTTTAGTGAGTTCTCTATCGAGCGTACTGGCGAGTATTATCACGAAAGGACAGTATATTGACTAGAGCGTGCGCTAGAAAGATCATAAAAACGTTCGTAGCAATGTTTCGTTCTGTGCTTGGTTCGGTTCGTTGTGCCGAGGAGGGCCAGACCGTAAGGGATGACCCTGGGTCAGCCGGGGTACGAGGGATATGTCGAAGGCAACCTCACCTCCGGCCTAACACCACAACCCTCAGTCGGCGTGCGGTTTTAGTTGCTTCAAGTCCGACATAACCACCCCTACCGGCTCTGACGGGGGAGGTATCCAAGGGGATTTCCACACGAAAAAAGAATAAGGCTCGGTTCGTTGTTCAGTGCGACAAATTAAAAAGCGGCGAATGCTCAATGTTGTATTACAAGTGAATGCTCAATTCTATCACCACCTCGTTTTCCTTGCCTTATGTTAAGAGTTACATGATAATATTACTGCAAGTAAAGTTGGTGATTTTGATATTATGTATTGAGAAGACTTTTTTTATACGATTTTGCTAACAAGCAAACTCACGTTGCACTTTATAGCAAGCACGTTGACCTGTGGACGTGTGCATTATCGAGCTTTACTAATTATGTCTATCCGCATACTAGATTCCATAACACAAGCTAGTCAAGTTAACCAAGGGTTTAGATAGCGTTGTGTAGAATTTTGTGGAATATTTATAGTAAAAAATTGTTTTATTTTAATCAGTATGGGTGGCTTACAGCTAGGTAAGCTAAGGTTAACTACGAGTAGTGTAATCCTCCTCAAGTTTACCGATGCGCACTCATTAGTCGGCCGCGCGAGGCGCAAACTCCTAAGTTCTCTATTTTGATGTGTACCGACCTGTACCACACAGAATACAGTTATAGTTCAACCCTAACTTAGACCACGACTTGGTATTAAATTTGCAAAATCTAATCTTAGGCGTCTTAGGTCAGTAATTCGATAATGAAACACACAGGTTCTACGGTTAGTGTGGGAATTACGACTGATTAATGTTAAAGCGCGCCTCCCCATTCCGGGGGCGAGTCGGGGACACCGTTGTCCCCCCTCCCGAGGAGGGCTAGACCGTAAGGGATGGCCCTGGGTCAGCCGGGGTGCGAGGGATATGTCGATGACAACCTCACCTCCGGCCTAGCATCACGACCCACAGTCGGCGTGCGGTCTTAGTCGGTTCGAGTCCGACATAACCTCCCCTTCCGGCTCCAGCAGGGGGGTATCCGAGGGGATTTCCGCACGGAAAAAAAAATGTTAAAATGTATGTTGACAGCCTCCGTGACGTAGCGGTAGTGAACGCGGCCGCTATGCAGGAGGTGCGGGTTCGATCCGCGCTCAATACAAATATTTGTATGCATGAATATGTATTTGCAAGCCGTCGGTCCCGGTTGTCATACGAACATCTATGGCAGTCGTTACGGGTAGTTGGTAACCTCAAAAGTTCAACAACTAGTTTAGCTGCAATGGTTCGATAACGCCTTTAGGTTGTGGAGGTCAGATGGCAATCGTTTCACAGAAAATATCGAAGTTTAGCCAAATCCGCAGTTAGACTGGTAAAACGGACCCCAGTCTCCAAGCTGAATGCTTCGAATGTGACTGGGATTAACACTAAGATGAAGAAGAATGTTAAGATATATGAAGGTGAGAATTTTGGCTGTCTAGGAAAAGTCCAGGCTGGTGGAGTATCCTTAGATTTTGATTTTCTTACAATTAAATTCAACGGTGTAACATTCGATTTCTGCATCGAAGGTCGCGAATTCGATGACTGCACACTGTAAATATTTATATGCATGAATAAACTATGTATCTAGACATATGTCTTAAAATATATATTTATTATTAATCTACTCTACCCTATGCTAGATCCATTGAGAATAAAGTATGCAGTCAATATCGTAATATCGGCTTGCGGGTGCCAGTCGGTTTCACTACAGTGAAGTGAAAAATGTTTACAACCCCTAAGTAACTGGTTCAAACTGATCACAAGGTCAACTCGGTCAACGAACTTTATTCTCAATCCTATTGGCACGAGGTATAGTAACTCCATCAAATCTGCCAATTCCATTTTTAAATTTACAAGCCGCAAACTAAATGGCTTCTACACAGTGTCTACCCACGCTTCTAAATCTATATCATTTTACACGGAAACTACGTCGAGTATATCACTATAATGCATATTGAGATACAATTACACGAGGCTTAGCGTGCTGTCGCGAGCTCCCGTTCCATTATATAGGAGATTATCTGCTATTATGAAGATTAACCCTCCAACGGTCGTGCATTGGTCTGTCAGACCGGTTACAGCCACAATCACTATCATCAATCATTAAAGAGAGACAAGGCATTGCAGTGTCAATGGAGGAGGAAGTATATTCGATCCATAGAATTATTTGCAGTTAGATTGTGTGCTATAAGGACCACGGTGTTATATGCCAAAGAGATGCTTTATACGAAAGGCCGACAGTGTTCTTTTCCATGGAGTGATTTCAAAAATCTGTTGAATTTTTTGTGGGTAGACTTAGAAATAGGATAAAATACATAATATAGACACAATAAAATATCTAACTATAAAATTACGTTAGTACAAATATTTGCCATTCACAATAATTATGTAATTATAATAACCTAAGTGATTCCAATAAATGTGGGAGCTTTCCACATGAAAATAAAAAAACTAAGTAGGTATAAATTTCCCCCAAATTATTTATAAAAAAATATGTTAAATATTTTACCCCAATTCACTGGAACAAAACCTCATGAACAATCCCAACCCCAGACTGACTAAAACACAGAGTGTTACGTTACCTGTTCTGAAGAAAGTATCAAGAAAAAAGGACTGTTCACTAGACAGGCTCCTCCTCCTATGGCTTACATAAACTCACTACCTACTTATTGCTTAATGTCCTGCAAGGACAAATTGCAATATTAAAGAAACAGGTATTTTATTTGCATTTTCTTTTACGGATATTAGTCATGAACTATAATACTTTTGCTATTAAAAACGAGTCTGAAACTATTTCAATAATTTAAATGATATCAAAACATAGTTGTCATAGCGTGCTTTAAAATTCAGTTCGTGCAGGCATTGTAGGGTTAACTGTTATATTAAAGCAACTTCAATGGCCTAATTCTTCTTGCCTATGAAATTAACATAAAACATAATACATTTTTCGATGAAATGCTACCTTTATTCAAATTTTAGGTTTTAATATGCAAATTGGGTGGGAAGCTGAGGTATCGCTTTTAATTTCGTTTTGGGGAAGTTGCTCATGCTGTTTTTAGTGGCTATTAGATTGCCAGTGTTAATTGCCTGGCAATATGGCGTCTGCGCGAGGTCCAGATGGAAGGGCCCAAGAAGTCCTAACTTCACGTCATAAATGGTGACATACGTGCCAATGGTCACACTACTATAGACACCCAAGATGGTGTGTAGTGGAGGAGGAGGAGTCAAATGATGGAACTTGGGCTTCGAGGTCATCTCGGCCACGAATTCAATCAGAAAAATACGTCTTCATGAAAATGATGATGATGATTCTAATACATAAATAAATAAATATTAAATAATCCACAAGATTCTGCACAATGCTATCTAGACCCATGGTAGGCTTAACTAGCTTGTGTTATGGAATCTAGAGTCTAGGTTTTTTGTTGTAAATACATACATAGGAACACCAAGACCAATGCAATTAGCCATATTCATGCATACAAATAATTGCACTGAGCGGGGATGCTTCGCAGGAGCCGCGGGTTCGATCCCCGCTCAATTCAAACACAACACAAACTAGTAAACCTATGCTTACCATGGAACAAGATAGTGTTGTGTGGAATGTTGTGGAATATTTTTTTATTTATTATTTACTAGTTTATGCCCGCGGCTCCGCCCGCGTGGATGTCGGTTATCGCGACTAAACATAGCTTATGTCCTTTCTCATGGTCTAATCTACCCCTATACCAAATTTCATCAAAATCGGTGCAGTGGCTTTTCAAGAAATCTATCTATACATATAATAAATCTGTAAACGATCGATGTCTGTACATGGAAAGGAAATGAGAAAAACTGGTATAGGGGGACTTTATAAACGTAATAGAAGCCAAAACAATGTTTTTTGGAATTTTTGTCTGTTTGTCTGTTTATCTGTTTATCTGTTTATCTGTTTATCTGTTTATCTGTTTATCTGTTTATCTGTTTCTCTGTTTATCTGTTTCTCTGTTTGTCTGTGAGTTTGTGCACGCTAATCTTAGAATCGGCTGAACGGATTAGGTTGCGGTTTTCACTAATAGATTGAGGTAGGCTTCACTTAACATTTAGTGTTTGTTTTATTGAAATCGGTTCATAAATAAAAAAGTTATGTCAATAATAGCAAATCACGGCTAACAATTTGTGATTGGGTGAATAGATCAAACCAATAAAGCAGTAACAATGCTTATATGAAGATATTATTTCGGTCATAGGAATCAGAAGAACTTCGAGAGGCAAGAGTTATTATATCTCAGCCAAGTCAGGTTAGGTTACTGCAGAATCTTCGGCACAGCAAGAGTCTCGACAGAATTCACATTAGTCTCGAACGATGTTCTCTCGAATCTGACAGATTAGTGTACAGCTGGTTCGGTAAAAAGACTTCTAAAGTCTTTCATAATTAATATCATCACGCTATTTTATTAAGGAATGGGGCAGAATGTTTTATGACATAAGTAAATGTCTATTTCACAGTATAATTTCATGGTAACTGTAGCTCAATATGTCTGCTGTGGAGTTACAACTTTGCCGAGTCGCGTTCGAATCCATCCTAAATGTAATTTTCCTTTTTTATGGTTTTTTATTTACTTTTGTTTAACTTTTTTATTTTATTGTGTACTAGCTGTGCCCGCGACTTCGTCCGCGTGGAATGTACTTAATAAAAAAATCAGTTTATTTTTTTTTGTTTTTGGCATTTCTTTTTTTTTTTAGCTTAAGTTACTCCTTATTACATAAGCTATCTGCCAGTGAAAGTCCCGTCCAAATCGGTCCAGCCGTTCCAGAGATTTATAGTTTTATTTAAGTATAATATAAATTCTATGCTTATTGTTCTATAGGTAGTACATAAAACTAGGCTTTGTGACAGTAATAGTAGATATAATATTCTTAGATCTTTACAAAATTCTTCATTTCGGATAATGAAAAGATGGTCCCACCAGCCTGAGACGTAATAAAAATGAAACTGGAATCCCCCATTGATACCGATACCACCAGATCGGGGCAAGCGCAATATTGGAATAAAAACGATCAAAATTTAACAGAGGAGATGGGCATTGGTGGGTATTTTGGGGTGAGGTACCCCAGTATACCGGTATTGGTTACCTATCATGAATAGGCAGCCTCAACGTGAAGAGTAGGGCCTGCTTCGGCTAGGATGATGGGTAGCCTAAGCCATCACCATCAAAGCCGCGCTCATGGAGGAAGTAAATCTTTGAACCTTCTTTGAAGCACCTTACGTATTCTGGGAGATAGTTGTCCCTATCGTATTACCGTCTCTACCATGATGAATGTTCTAATGAGCTCTTCCAATTAGTTCCGCCTCTCTCCTTTCCTCCACAGGACAACGCGTGCAGGGCTTAGATGTCACCCGCATACGGTTCAGAATATTCGATCAAGAACCAAGCGGTTCAGTGACTCATTCTTATGCCGCACCAATAAGACCCGAAAATCCTTGTCAGCTAACGGGTTTACTTCTTCCTACAGTCCCGGGTCCTTTAAGCGGACCGTGAAAAGGCTTCTGACAATGCCGTCAAGCCGAGTGCCACCATTGTTAAGATGGTACATGTTTATAATGGTGACCATATTTCCGAGTCTTTGCCTTTAGCTTACCATCAGGCGAGGTGAAGTTAAATTGACGAGTCCTATATAAAAAAAACTCCGGATCGTAAAAAGGAGAAAACACACACGTGTGGGTACAGCAATACAGTTCTTAACCGCCTGATAAAGAAATGAATTTCCGAACCACTTGGTTTGAGGTGGCATTATTTCTACCGTATGTGAGTGACGGAAGGAAGGAGAGATTAGTTGAAAGATTCCTAATAGGCTCTTTCACTCGCCGTTGTGAGGTACAGATGGAAAATACCAACGTCTCTATGCAACTGCAGACATTGTACAATGTTAGTGATCTAATGAGTACCAATGCACGCCGCTGCGATCTTATCGATTCCGTCTAATAAGTAACGAACAACGATGTGACTGTGGTCGATAGATTTTATCATAAAACTGGAACTAACCACCATTGGCTCGGCAAAGAAGAGGACCACTGGTCACTGCTCAGGGCGTTCAAGGCTCCGGGTTTTCTTGAAAATATTTGATGTGTTTTAATTTGTCCAGATCTTAAGTGGTGGCAGCACATGTTTTAAGAATTTGGAAGGAAGGAAGAATATTTAAACCATTAAAACTGATGAAAATTGCTATGTCCACATTTAGCCATGTTCATCAACATATCTACTTGATAATGATTTCGTCAGCAAAATGTTGAATTTTTTAAAATCCTTCCGCAGTATTTGCGAAGCCAATAGAAGAAGCCTGTCTTTTTTTGTAGTTTTCAGTAGTTTAGCCCTGTATTTATAAGTCAGTCACTCAAAAAAGACTGTCTTCATAATTATGTTATTGAAAAATACAAGGTGGAAGATGTCAAGCGAGTTTTCGAAACGATTTGAATACAACTTTGTTTCTTTTCAAAAATAAAGGAATGTTTCCTTTGTGTACAATTTACTATTTGCAGTTTTTCGAGTAGTTCCGTCCCAGTTGGGATGAAAATCGTCCACCATGTATAAGGATGAGTTTGAGCTGTTCCGTACTTAACGCGGACGAAGTTGCGGGTAACAGCTAGTAAATAATATGTCTAAAGCATTCGTGTAAGATTGAAAACCTCGTATGGCACCGAGATCAACGTCACTAACCAGGAATATGAAGTAAGAGAGTAATATTCTTCAATTAAGTTAACGTAATCAAATCACAAATTCCTTCCATAATAAATATAAAACATCTGCACTCCAAAAATCCCCGTTATCTCCCGTACAAATAAAACGAATGTTCCGATTAACCCCGGCCTGTTATCAGAACGTCGAAACACCACTAAGAACAACATTTACAAGATTTAACAAAAAGAAAGTCGCTGTATCATTAGCAATTCATCAGACATTTCAGTTTCCGAGTGCCAAGGAAACGGGAACCCATTCGGGTAGGGTGCCTTTGTTAGCGTGGAATGACCACAGCTATCGAAATGAGCATCCATGGTAATAAAACCATGGTACTGCACTATTTGATATACAATGTAAAACGTAAATTGTTATAGATGCCATTACGTTAGGGAGCCAGAGAGAGGGAAAGAGAGACTCACATTATCTCTTCTATTAACTGGTATTTCAACAGTTGTTCGTGAGCGTTATTGCTTCGTAACTTGAAGTAGTTTAGTAAATTCAGAATGAGAGAATAAATATTGATTATTATGCCTGTATTCGCGAAATTCGCGAAACTATGAATATTAAATGAAATAACAATTATGACATGATATAAATGAAATAAATAGAAGAATAAATAAATGAAATCAAAGTACATTAAATTAAAAGAAATTAATGAAAAAAGGAATAATGGCCTAATGTTACATATATTATCATGTTAATATAGCATTAATATCATGTGATAGTCGTAATTTAATATCTTGTCTATTCACTTCCTGATCGCTATCAAAGGTGCAACAACCGATATTTCTAAATGAATACGCAATACAAGAAAGATAAAAAAGAAACGAGAATAGCTAGCGCTCATTAACAATTCTCATTGTTTCCTTTATATAAAAGAAAATAATTAATTTACTTGCCCCAGAAACAAATGATAAAGTACACAATGATTTCGCCTTTTGCTCAAACATTCTTGTCTTGTTAATGCAAGTTATAGATGGTTCTTGGCAACCGAGACTGTTAAATTTTTACGGTAATGTTGGTATTAAACAGTTGTGCCGATTTAGACTGCAATAGGAATAAGTTGTAATAGAAATTTAAATAGTAAAGTCAACAGCTAGGATAGGACTTGAATCCAGCCCAGAGGAATACTCTGCTCACTGAGTTACGTGAAAAGACTTGGTTACCTGAAATGATTTGGTTACCTGAAAAGACTTGGTTACAGTTCTGTGGTGGTTAATACCCACCTCAGTATATACTGAGTGTCTAGCCCTATTGCGGAGGTAGCGTACATGTTTTGTAGCTTGAAATCCTAAAATTAGCTCAATGTTACACGTGGCAAGTGAGTTGTGTTATGTTATGTATGCCTTTCTTTCTGCAATATACTTTATTGGGACTTTTGACTTTGTGCCACGTAAAACATGACACGTTGACAGACAAGACAATGTCATTAATGTCACACCTGTATCACCGCGTTAACTGCCCAGGCGGCAACCATAGATTAGAAAAAAAAAATCTTTTCCGCATCACAACGAACCGTTCTCAGAGTTCGGTTCGGACATTGTTAAATATGCATTCGCCGCCTGAGTAGCTGCGTGACCTGCTGGTTCACTCACTTGTTTGAGCGTTTGTTTTCTTTGTTTTTGTTATTATTATTGTTTGGATTTCTTTTATATTTAGATATGTGCATGTGTTTTAATCCGCAATAAAAACCAATTTTCTTTCTTTCTTCTTTCTTTGCCTGAAAAATCTTGGTTACCTGAAAAGACTTGGTTAC
Organism: Eilema sororculum; assembly: GCA_914829495.1. Lineage (NCBI taxonomy): Eukaryota > Metazoa > Arthropoda > Insecta > Lepidoptera > Erebidae > Eilema > Eilema sororculum. Next base: position 2,472,211 of record OU618545.1, on the reverse strand, counting down.
CTGAAAAGACTTGGTTATCTGAAAAGACATGGTTACCTGAAAAGACTTAGTTACCTAAAAAGACTGTCACGGATTCATGAAAAGACTGTCACGGATTAATTAAAAAAAATGGACATACTATCAAAATTTCATTAATGTCAATAGCACAGAAGAACTATAATGGATTATCGTGTCAATGGTGTTATGCTTAGTTCGGAATGCACCTATGTTATGAACCGAAGTCAGTGAAAACTGAACTGTGGAACAACTGTTTACTTAAGTATTTTCTTTCAGTAAACCGTGTATTTTTTTGTTAATTTTTCAATCCAGCCTTAGTTTGATTATTTAAGTTTTTAAATTATTGAGACAATGGCTGCTGTGAAACAAACAAAAGTTCGGGCTCAGTGTAAACAATTTATAATAGGTACTAATTAAATCATTATATAAATTCATTAAATATATTTTTATAGTGATATTCGCATAAACTCTAACAGTATCTTGTTTTCATTTGTTTAAAGTTATGTTACAAGGCAATTTGTAGGTTACTGGTTAATGAGGTGACCTTACGATCAAGAGGTCCCAGATTTGAATCCTGGCCATTACACTACTGACGTGAACCCACTCCTAACACAAGCAATTTAGTTAGTTGGAGGGGTTACTACTATTCTACTACGAAGTACTAATCCATACTAATATTATAAATGCGAAAGTAACTCTGTCTGTCTGTCTGTCTGTCTGTCTGTATGTTACGCTTTCACGCCTCAACCACTGAATCGATTTTGATGAAATTTGGTATAGGGGTAGATTAGACCATGAGTAAGGACATAGGCTATGTTTGGTCGCGATAACCGACATCCACGCGAGTGGAGCCGCGGGCATAAGCTAGTATTATTTATAAAAAAAAATCAATTTATTCCAATTACTTTTTTTTTTTAAATACCTCGTGTTTAACACTAAAATATGAGTTCCATCCGCTTTCTTTCATATTTCATTTATTCGCTCACATCTTGGTAATAGAAAAACTTCGGCAGCGATCCCGGTTGACTAATGTTGAAATTTTGCGAACGGCGCGATGATACTCGCGGGACGCCTTCTATAGCAAAAATGTTTCATTTACATAATTAATTGAATAATTTTATGAAGTGCTTCGTTAAAAGGCGAATGTTTATTACATTAACGTTGTTTCACAAAATATGGTGTTTTTGAAAAATCTTTTGGTCAATATTTTTACACCGTGTTTTCCACATCGAGGTCTTATAACTGTAGATGTTCCAAGGTCAGCCGGGATACGGGAGTAATAACTTATTTGGTAACCGTACGTGCTGGTGTTTGAACCTCTCACCTTGTTATCTCTCGTGGTTTTAGCCGGTTTAAATCCGACATAACAATCTCCGATGGCCAACGGCCGTGGTGGATGTGAGAGCTTTTTTTTTTCGTGCGGAAATCCCCTCGGCTACCTCCCCCGCCGGAGCCGGAAGGGGAGGTTATGTCGAACTCGAAATAACTGAAACCGCACGCCGACTGTGGGTCGTGGTGCTAGGCTTGAGGTGAGGTTGCCTTCGACATATCCCTCGCACCCCGGCTGACCCAGAGCCATCTCTTACGGTCTGGCCCTCCTCGAGAGGGGGGATAACGGTGTCCCCGACTCGCCCCCGGAATGGGGAGGCGTGCTTCTCAGCGCGCCGCTGGATGTGTGGATAGCAGATAGTCAGACGACCGAACGCAACCAATGTTCCACCCTTTGGGCACAGAATAGAGAATAGTACTACTTTGGGTAAGTGAGGCCTGAGACGGGGGGAATTCAACTAATCGACGTCAGATCTGGTCAGTGTACCAACGCTCACGACGGTATCTCACTCGCTCTCAGTTAAATAGATGTTCATTCTTTCTCTTTCTTTGCCTCGTTCCCCGTCAAACCGCGCTTTCCTAGGGCGCAGTACACTTAGCATCAGATCAATATTGATGAAGAAAATACTCAAAATGATCTAAATACCTTGGTATTTTCCTCTTTCTGTCATCACACGTCTAAACTACTCCTACTCCATGTTCATAAAGGTGTGAATCTAGAAAAAATAAGCCGATAACAGACGAGAGGCTTAAACGAGAAAACAAACTAGACAACCAATCGGTTTTGCGTCAAACCTAAAACGAATAAAATCGTTTTATTGAGGATTCCAAAAGCAGGAATGTTTTTGGTATCCCCGATATCAGAGTCCTGTGCAATTGACGTATCGCCTCGACACGAAATACGAAAGTGTGTCAGCTCAGTGAATGGTTTTGGAAAGTGTTTGGCGAATAAAATTGTGAATGAAAGGAAACGGTTTAAAAGCGGTTTTTACGGCAATCTTATGTCTATCATGCGAAACGGGCTATAATGAGATACAATCCATATGTGTACTTGTACAAATTATTATGTGCTCCATCCATATGAAACATTCTTTAATTTTTTTAAGTCTGAGTCGTGTATAACGTAAATACAAGACACAGAAACACATATGTATATTGTATACTATCTGACCCGGTGAACTTCGTACTGCCAATTTTTTCCGCCCGCGTGGCGTCCGATTCCGTTCACGCTGCACCCTCTTCTATATTAAACATGTATTATACATATAAACCTATTCCTTGAAGTACTCTATCTATCAAAAGAAAACGGATTAAAATCTTTAGCGTAGTTTTGAATAGCATACATAGGGACAAAGGGACGCGGAAAGCGACTTTGCTTTATACTATATGGTGATAGTGATGTATTGTGTCTTCTTCTTCAACCCGTAGTCACCCAATGCTGAGTGTAGGTCTCTTCCAATTCCCTCCACTGTTGGCGGGACAGTGTTTTCGCCATCCAGTTCTTCCCAGCAACCTTCACTATGTCGTCGGTCCATCTAGCCGGCGGTCTGCCTACGTTCCGTCGTCGTCCCCATGGTTTCCACTCCAACACTTTCCTACCCCATCTGCCATCCATTCTACGACATATGTGGCCCGCCCATTTCCATCTCCTTCTAGTTATTTCTACAGCTATGTCGGTCAGCTTAGTCCTTCTGCGGATTTCTGTGTTCCTCACTCTATCAAGAAGGGAAAGAAGGGGTATTGTGTACTTGTACATAATTATCATGTGCTTCATCCATGTTTACCTTTTTTCAATTTCTTAAACGTCTGTGATAGGCATAATAAAAATGCCAGACACATAAACAATCTCGCAGTCTATGATAGTAGACTCCAAAAAAAAATTACATTAATTTCAGTAATTATACGCTTTTTCAACGTGCTCCCTAATGAAATTAAGAATTGTACGTGTCCATAAATATAAAAATCGTATTAGAAGTAAACTTGTGAGTGACCCTTGAATTCAGTTTTAGAATAAATTTAACTATTACATAATTATTTTTTACTATTTGAGTAATCTAAATGGTTTAGATTGACGTGGATCAACTTTTTTTTAATTCTTTGGGTCACACGGTCATTTAATAATCAATTAATCAATCAATTAGCTTCTTGTAGTCCACTGCTGGACATAAGCCTCTCCCAGTGTACGCCATTTCTGTCAAACCTCCGCCTTCCGCATTCATTTAATGAATAAAGACTTAATTATTTATGATGACTTCCTACGCCCTCCTTAACATTTAAATGAAAAAAATAATTAATTATGAGGTATTATAAATGATTTATTCAGTTGTACGGATTCACAGGAAAAAGATATGAAATATTTTTTCTTATTGTGGAACATTGCCTGTTGAAGCTGCGTAACTTTTATTTAATTACTAGCTGTCCCGGCGAACTTCGTACCGCCAATTTTTTCCTACCCTCGTGGCGTCAGATCCCGTTCCCGCTGCACCATTTAGGGGGATGAAAAATAGATGTTGGCCGATTCTCAGACCTACTCAATATGCTCACAAAATTTCATGAGAATCGGTCAAGCCGTTTCGGAGGAGTATGGCAACGAAAACTGTGACACGAGAATTTTATATATTAGATATTGATGGATAAAAATTATTCAAGTGCGTATTCGAGTTAATATACAAGGTGATTTTATAGTCATTCGGAAAAAAAGGATTCGGGCACAATTTCGATAGCAAAATCATCTGGGAGTATTAATTTGGCGAAAGAAAAAAAATTTTTTTTTAGATAATGTATGGGAATAATGTTCAAGTGGAAGGAAAAATGTATGGGGGTTTCAAAAAAAAATTTTTTCTTTCACCAAATTTATACTCCCAGATGATTTTGCTAAACTGTGCCTAAATTCTATTTTTCCAAAACGACTATAAAATCACCTTGTATAGGTAATTGTTAATTCTTAAACTGTTGTAGCTAGCTATGCATATATTGTGTTACGCAAGTTATAGAAAACATTCAATGTTTGTAAAAAACTAGTCGCCAATAAACTTTCTTCCGAACTACACACATCATTTTTTTCTCTCGAACCATTCAAACAAAAGTAGACCTTATCACAAGCACCATTATTTCTGTTATACACTCACAAAAAATAAAGAAGACAGCTGTGCATTAACATGTCAATAATTTTTTAACGTATAAAAATAAAATGTTCCTTATTTAAAATTTAGTAATTAGTAAAAATTTTAACTAAACCATCTAAAATTTTTACATCTCATATATTAAGTACTGCTTGAAATTTCATGACGTCACTACAGCTAACCCTGTCACCATCGCACTGCATAATATGTCTGCGTAGTCACTCAGCATAAAATACCGCAGCAACTGAATACTTGTTGAAAGTATGTTCGCTTCAGTGCGAGACAGATATGTGAAATTTAGTCCGTCTGCGATTTTAGAGGCACGTTGGAAGGTTAAATGTCTAGTGGTTATTGAAGGGTTAATTTACAAGTACGAGATATTTAAGAACGATACTTAAAATGTACTTAACATAAAAATAAATAGAGAGCTTCTAACCTCGGCAGAGCAGCCTGGACCTTTTGTTCGACAATCAGTTGCTTGCAGGTTTTGATTTTATTTTTATTTTAAATCGTTTATTTCTTTTTAAATAATATAAGCTTCGTAAAAACAACACAAAACCGTGTGAATGGTTTGTCTGTGGGTCACAGTCTCTTTTATATTGATGATAACTTACTTAACATTACAATAAAATTACAATAAATCATTCACATACGCCCATATAGTGTTTTTTCAATTTTGTTTTGAACTTTTGTATGTTTGTTTCAACTCTGATATCCTCAGGTAGGCTATTCAAAAGGTATGGAAGACGTTTTTCATAGTCCTGTCACCATAATTATTGTATACTAGGGGTACATTGAGTTTACTGGTGGTCATTGAGCGAGTATGGGTAGTGTTGTCGACACGAATTAGACCATGCTCCCGACTGTTATGGTTGTTAACTGCTAGCAAATGTTTATACAGTAGTTTAAGTGGTAGAATATTACATATTTTGAATAGGTGAGGTTGGCTTAGCCTTGAGGGTTTTGGTGTGAGCCCAGGGGCTCGGTGTTGAGAGGTCAGATGGCAGTCGCTTCCATAAAAATCGAATAAAAAAAGAAAAGAAAAGACTCTTAAACCACTCAGGTCAGGTGGCAGATAGAAAGTGGTTACAGCGAGCTATATATTATATGCAACACATAGCTCGCTTATAGATATTCCAAGTTAATATCAAGTGCTCTAAATAATTAAATTAACCTTTTGTTTGTTTGTAATTTTATATATTATATTGATCATTAAAAATTGTGAGGCCAAACTTATAATTATTTCCCACATTTTGGGGAAAAAAATTTTAGCTGGTATACCGAATTTTTTAAAACTACCCACACATGAAAAAATGCAAATATTGTACTGTTTCCGAATTATAATTTTAAAACATCAATGTGAACCTTTGAGAATGCCGTAAGGCGAAACCGGTCAGGTCTAGAAATAAAGACAGTGGAAAAGTACAAGTGTGTTATTCAATATGTGTAGCAGATTCCACCAAGCGCCATCAATCTACAGTATAAACAGTCTAAATTAACCTTTGATACATTGAAGCAACAATGTGATCAGTAATAAACGTTCATCGAGCATACCATTTTTCACTCAAACAATCCCACGCAACTGCATAGACTCAGCCTCTAACCGAGTAGGGCCAGACCGTAAGGGATGGCCTTGGGTCAGCCGGGTGCGAGGTATATGTCGAAGACAACCTCACCTCCGGCCTAGCACCATGACCCTCAGTCGGTGTGCAGTTTTAGTCGGTTGGAGTCCGACATAACCTCCCCTCCCGGCTCCGGCGGGGGAGGTATTGGATTTGAGGTTTCAGGCGACTGGGACCACTACATAACTAGGACCGCGGTGTCACTTGCCTGATTAGTTTTATTTATTTTATTTCGTCAGGCAAGTCGGACCACTCGTAATTTTAACTACAAAAATGTTATCAGGCAACTGACACCACGGTTCCATTTGTGTTGTGGTCCCAGTCGCCTGAAACCTCTTGGATTTCCGCACGAAAATTAAAAAGCCTCTAAATAGAATACTAACGATTCGTGAGCGACTTCCTCGTATATATTTTCTAACTTAATCCATGCACCGCTAAAAAGTTAACCTTAAAAATATCGCCAATAGAAATGAGAAAAAAATATCAGCAGCATATTTCTTGAGGCAACCTTCGTGTGGAGCGATACAGATAATTTTGAACGAAGAAAGGTTGCTCCTCAGAGTCCTGGACCCTTAAAATGTTGCTTTTTATGTTGTCCTTCATTGATATAACTTCTGTTTAAGTTTGTCGTTCGCTTCCTTGAGTGACATCGTTGCCCGAGCTGGAGAAATTATTCGAAATATTTTAATTCTAGAAAGTATGTACAAAGTTTGTAACATTGTATTGGTTAAAATCAAGTGTCAGCGCATTCGATTAAAGTAATAAGCAGCATTTTAATTGAAGGAAATTTTATTGCAATTAGTACGCAAACTTTTTTATGTTGACTTTTCTGATTTAAGTTTAGCAGCATTTTAGTTAAATATGATGAATTGTATGTACAGTCGGCAGAAGTAGATAAGTATACACTTTTTCGTATTAAGTTTTATGTAAAAGTGTAAAGGAGATGGAAAATGGTGGGCCCAAATGTAATAAGTTGAGATATGATCTAAAAAATTTGTCATATTTTTCTATCTTAGAATATGAAAAATCACCTCAATTTTCAATCTGGATGCGGAGAAATATGAGAAAATAGTTTTCATGAGATTATCAATTGAGTAATCGATTACACTAAAACATTTGCAGTAAATAATTAACTCAAAGTAATTAAATGCACTATATATACTTACATGCAATATTGTGCATATAATTACAGTCATATTATTAAATCAAATATCAATTAATTACTGAAAAACCAATATTAATGATTATCGATTTCATATCGATTCAAATCTCTCTTATATTTGTAGTCTATGTCACTGACATGACAGCTGACTAACATTGACACTAGACAGTTGCTGACTGTTTTTGTTTGCTCACTCGTTTCGTGTTTTCCGATGAGTTTTGAATGCTTTCCCGATTATTCGTCATTTTTTACAACTGCTTTGTTGTTTCACGGATTCTGACCCTGCCTACCTTGTACAACCCTTGCTTTCACCTTGGACACCGAAGATCGCTCACACGTTTGACTTGGAATTGTTATTTTGGATTTTACCGCCGGCTTGTGGATTGGATATTATTGATACTATGGATCGCTGTGTGAATTGTGGGATATCCACTGGTCACTGCAATACACTGGGCCGACGGCCCTTACACAATGAAACAATTCTGTCAGTGATTCGGCAATGGCTTGCACCTCAGTCTGTAAGTAAATACCTATAACCTCATCTAACCAGCTACCATCCTGGCAGGTTTAAAATGTAAAATGTGTTTAATAGAAGGCGAATAAAACACTATATTAAATGATTTTTTTATTTTATTTTAGACATCCGTTCCCTATCTCCTTACCTATTACCTACCTATCGCTTGAAGTCGTTTACTTTCATTCATATGATTTTTCAAACATTTTCTAGTAAATATAATAACTATTAGTGCAAAAGAACACATTTTGCACTTCAGGAATCAGCTGTTAGTTAAAGATTGTAACACAACCTCACTTTTACATAATCTCTTATATCTCTGTTCTCAGATTAACAAAATCCGCAGAATTTTCAGTGAAAGGCTGATAATATATAAGCTATTAATTGACACCACTTTCATCTTCTTACAACTAGGCCCAAGATTGTATGTAATCATTTCAGTCTCCTTTATCTCATATGCCAGCTGTATATATCTCTATGATAGCATTAATTCCGACGAGTGTAATATATTTTTTTATATTTTTTTATCTTACTTAGGTGGCTGACAATTGCTTATGACCGTGGGCAATACCAGGAGCATAATACAATCGAAACCAATGAATACGGGTCACTAAAAATCTCACAAACTAAGCGTAATGAAATAAATTTTGTATATGGTCCAAATTTATGTACGATGGTACATTGCTCTCGACTGTACTTGTGCTGTCTACCCTGTAAAAACCTTCTAATACCCTTCATGAATGTTATATAACTTACAATAGTATCAGACAGGTCATTGCTTTGTCTTTCACAGAAAAATAGCTCCTATATCTAAACAATGTAACATTATATGACGTGCCGGCATCATTTTATCGTTGCTAGTGAAAATATCACGTGTGACGTAGTTAGTGTGCGCGGTAATTGAGACGGGCACGGCGCTCGGAGACGTAGAGAATACTAATATGTACCATGAAAACATACCAGATACCTTCGGTGTTGCGGAGCTGTGAAGTATTACATTGTTGAAAACTAGGAGTGGTATGTTTTGGCTTTGATAGTTGGGAACTTCATTGGGTGGATTTCTTACGAGATAATAAAGGAACTGGCAATTGATCATATCTATTATTTTTATAGATATGATCAATTGCCAGTTCCTAATAATTAGCATAATAAATGCTATAAAAAATAATTCAAATATTTGAGCGGAGTCATCAAAAATCAATGTTTAAAAATGGTTGAAAAATAATTCATTGGTTCCGATAGTTTGTAACAAAGTTGGTAGATGGCTCCACCGTCGCTCGTCCGTCGCAAGTGATTCAGGTGTGGCTCAATAGCTCAGTTGGAAGAGCATTCTACCTATATGGGAAAGGTCGTGGGTTCAAGTCCCACTTGAGCATTTCATTTTTCCCGATGTATTCGAATTTGCATGATGAGAATCTCGTGAAAGCCGAAAAAGATAAGCGAAAAAGATCAGTGAAAGAAAACTAAACAAACTAAAACAAAAACATGCGTAAATATATAGATTAGGTATAATTAGAAAAAAAAACTTGCGAAGGGATTGCCCACTCTCTGTATAAAAACGTATTAAAAACCACCAAAAAAAAACTGCTGTATGGCTAATAGTTTTTTTTGTTACACCAAGGTTCCCTTTATATAGAGGTACTTCTAGTGTAGAAGTAGTTTTACACAGTTCAAAATTCAAACGAGAAATCTCATTGTGCCATTCTACCAGAAATCAAAATGCAAATAATCCTATATGACACAGTCATATACAACAATAAATTGTTGTTTGCGTTGCCAAGTCATTCGCTAATGTGCACCGTGTAAGCTCATTATGGAATTAATTAACGCTAAAATAGTGTTGTTCCCCTTGCCCGCTACGAAATACATACGTCACGTGCTACGCCGCGAGCTACGAACTCGTAGACCCGCTACGTAAAATACATTACGTTATATTTGCTTCTTTGTAAATAATAAATCTGTAATAAATTCTTAATTAAAACCAACGAATCATTGAGTTTTTGAGTCATATATTAATAAGTAATATTGGCATTTAATTTTGAATCTTAACCTATTGCAATAAGACTCAAATTTGTATTACAATTTAAATTCATTAAACAAAGTAGATTAACAAAACACACATAATCAATAGGATCGAACAGCTCATTAAAACGTCAGCCGTCAAGCTAAAAAGATAAAGAAAGGGAAAAAGATTCTCCCCAAGGTACTGGGTCCATTAATTCGGTCGGGACGTAAATCTGCCAAATGTCGGGACACTGAGGAACTAAATTACGGGATTACGCGTAAAATCGCGACCGGAATAGCGTAATGATTGCATAATGAGATGTCGGGAGGCGGCCCCTAAATGGATTAGTGACCCAACTCCGATTTGTTTTAGCTTATGTGAAAGAATACAAACACGGGGAGTGCTGTATTCTTTGGATCTTTCAAACAATTGATGGGTACTGATGGAATCGTCCGCTGAAATTTTTACCCCGTACTCCTATTGCAAAGATAAAAACAAAAAAGTGCGAATCGGTCTCACGCGACGGGTTCCGTACTACAATATGAGACAGACTTTTAACCCTCTGACGCCCAGCTTACCGCCGGTAGTAGCGCACCTACTACCATGTGTAGTGCCTGGTGTGTGAGGGATTAAAAACAATGCAGGTGTACTTCACCTTTCGGATCTACAGTCTACGTCAAGATATTCATGACGCTGACTGTACTTCATGAGATATAGCCTAGTGAAAAACAAATGGATAGGGATGTCTAATAAAATGGTTCTATCTTAAGCCTTTGGGTATGGAACCCCAAAAAGTAGCAAGTGTTATTCCCGATTATATTCCGCTCCTGTACAAAATTTTCAGATTCACTCAGCAGTTTGAGGGTGATTGAATACGAACACGTCCAAATAAGAATACATCCAAGTAAGAATACATCCCAATAAGAATACATTCAAAGAACAATAAATCCAAATAAGAATACATTCAAATAAGAATACATCCAAGTAAGAATACATCCAAAGAAGAATACATCCAAGTAAGAATACATCCACCCTCCCAACCTCTGTACAAACTTCAAGATTACAATATTAGTAGAAGTAAATTTAACTAAACATCTGAAGTAGACTATATAGACCAATATTTGCTCCAAAATTTAAGTTTTAGCTGCTAACCAAGCCATATCTCTATTCGTTGCAACTGGCAATACTCCAACGCAATTAAGTGGGGTTGTGTGTTGCCATGTCTGGTTGATGTGGACTAAATTAACAACGTTATTTGTGGCAATAAGTCTTATTAAAAATAAACAGTAAAGAGGATAGTGGTTTTAGTTGCTGGGTCGATAGGCAAAGACTAATATGGGGTTCTGCGAGGTCCGTGTAGTGACAGATTAACAATACTGTATGTCACTATCCCATTCCTTCCCGAGGGTGTCGTAAGAGGCGACTAAAGGAGTAAAACTATGCAGATAACATCGCTGTAAGAGAAGGAAAACTTGAATCGAAATCCTATGCGAAACCGGCGGGCCACCGTGGTATAGTAGGCTGACTAAATGTGCCCTGCAAATGGCAATAGGCTCGCCACCTATTACATGGGAAGAAGGATAACTGCGAAATGTGGGTTTGAAATACACCTCTGCCTACCCCTTTGGTGGTATATGGTAGGACGTGTAAATAGTCCGACCACTGGTGTGTTTGCACACAGAGCGTATAAGAACCTGTGACCTAAAGTTTGGTTGTAATAGAAAGAAAATACACATGTGACCGCTTCTATGAATGAAAACGCAAGAGAACCGGCACTGACCTGAGTTCCACCTCGTGAGGATTCAGCTGCAGACAGGCGTGGTTCCTGGCACGTGCTGGTGGGTAGGTAGGTGTCGACCGGCCGGTGACTTTCTTGAGTTAGTCGTTTTCTTCCGATACACTTCACTTATACTGACTTGAGAATGTGGCCAAAGGAACTTATAGAATTACACAGAAAAAGAAACGAGGAGTTGAAGTACTCAACTTCCGTTCGGAGCGGTAGCGGGTTGAGGAGACAAGTAAAATAAAATGGGGCGGGGAGATCGTCCGCCGTGAAGCTTGAGAGTGTCGCTCGTAGGAACTTCAGTCTCAAAATATAGTTCGAAAAATCTGTGCACAGCGCCATCTATTGGCCTTCTTCAACACTAAGTGGTCAACAAATGAGCGCCAATACTCAAACATTATTCTATCAAAGAAGCGGTTTTTTAAATTACAAAAATTGAAATACAATTAAATTATGTGGGAAATAATTAAGAAAGTACATAAGCGCTCCACCAGTATATAGGGGTGTATAATACATCTCTGCCTACCCTTTTCGGCATATAGGCGTGAGGATATGTGTGTGTGTTTTTTTTTTATCGTGCGAAAAATCCCCACGGAGCCGGTGAAGGCGGTTATGTCGGATTCGAACCGACGAAAACGCACGCCGTCTTGGGTCCTTGGTTGCCGGAGGTGAGATTGCCAAAAGCATGTCTCTCGCACCCCGCAGACCCAGGACCATCTCTTTCGAGATGGATGTGGGGACCACAGTGTCCCCATCTAGCCCCGGTTACGGGGAGGCGCGTTTTGGCCGCAGCCTGCTTCTGCTAGGGTGATATGTGTGTGTGTGTGTGTGTGTGTGAGAGAGAAGGATTTTACAAGGTCGACAGCGTGCGTGTGTTGACCCTGGTGACAAACACATCCATAGATCATGGAAAGCACTTTCCATGAGATAGATAGATAATTCTATATTGTACGTCAATATTATTACAGATTATGGTACATAGATACAGTTACAGTTAAATGTACAATGGGCGGCCTTATCACTGAAAGTGATTTCTTGGATAGGAATGAAAAGTATCCATACAAATATTATAAATGCGAAAGTAACTCTGTCTGTCTGTCTGTCTGTCTGTCTGTATGTTACGCTTTCATGCCTAAACCACTGAACCGATTTTGATGAAATTTGGTATAGGGATAGGTTAGACCTTGAGAAAGGACATAGGCTATGTTTGGTCGCGATAACCGACTTCCACGCGGGCGGAGCCGCGGGCAAAAGCTAGTGTAATATAAGTGAGTGTTGATGTAGTTTCTTAGACATATAAAATCTATAGATATTAAAGAAAGTGGTGTTAGTTACACTATTTATAATTCAAAAACGGCTGTACCGATTTAGCTGAAAATCAGGTTCCTGTGGGTCGCGGTCACGGGATCAGTATTTCTGTGATCCTGACGAAGTCGCGGTCAGAAGCTAGTATAACATTTAAAAGAGTGTGTTACATAAGAAAAATACATACATAGTATACCCTAATACACAAATACATAACTATATAGTTAAAGGAATAAATAAAATGTGAATGTGAGTAGTTTTCAATAGCCACGTTATAGAGATAATGATTATTTACCTTTTTTGTTAAATATTTATGGATTATGCCTCTCTAATCTTTACTGGCAATGCATTTCATAGGCCACTGACCTTCACAGTAAAGGATTTGCTATAATAATCAGTAGAGGGCGCTGTACTTCTCTATAGCAACAACAAACTTATTCGTCTTGCAATGAAAGCGTCTGCGTTCACCAATCTCCCATATTACTACACAATACGTTTACGTGGGCCTGTAGTTGCAGCACTAAATATACTGCATCTGCCGATAAAGCCTGTACTTAGTACTACATACAGTACAATGTTCGAACAATCGGGAAATATCTCAAACCTGCTATGGTAATCTACTTAGATTATCTTCGGGTAAGTCTTGTAATACTTTTTAGTTGAATAATAGGTAGACCTCTAATCTTCTTTCATCCTACCACCTCTATGCTGATGATCTGCAAATTTACACACAAGCTCCACTCGAACAGCTATCTCAAGCAGTTGAGATTATGAATAGCGACCTGACACACGTAGCAGACTGGAGCACAGAATACGGCCTCACCGTAAATCCTTTAAAAAGTCAAATTATAATTGTTGGCAGCCCCTGGCTGGTTTCAAGGATCCCGTGGACTCAACTGCCTCAGTTTGTTCTCAATGGAAACCAAATCCCTATTAGCGACAAAGTCAAGAATTTAGGGATCTACCTTGATAATACAATGTCCTGGGTCCCACAGCTACAGGAGGTCAGTCGCAAAGTTTTTGCATCAGCGGGATCCTTGAGAAGACTGCGTAACCTTCTGCCAATTTCTACCAAAACTGCGCTGGCTCAATCTCTCTTACTGCCAATTCTTGATTACGCCAATGCCAGCTATCTCAATTTAACAGAACAACAACTTAATAAACTTGAGCGTCTTCAAAATTTCTGCATTAGGTTCATATTTGGGTTACGCAAATATGACCATATCTCCGAATTTCGTATCAAACTCGAGTGGCTTCCAATTCGACTTCGCCGGAATGCTCATATTCTATCTCTTATTTACAATATCTTGTTTCACCCATGTACTCCTACCTACCTTAAGGAACGCTTTGCGTTCTTAAGTGATACACACTCTAGGCCCCTGAGATCTTCGGAAAATCTGCGTCTGAAGATGCCACTGCACTCCACAGTTTTCTTTGACAAATCCTTCACAGTACAGGCTATACGTCTGTGGAATGCGTTACCTGTGCCAATAAGACGAGCACAATCACTGAACATTTTTAAAAGTATGGTCATTACTCACTATCTATCGTTATAATTGCTTCTTATTTTACTTTGTTTCCTAATATTTTATCTATTCAAACTCATTATTATTATTTATGATTTTTTATTTACCTATTTATTTATTTATTTATTTATTTACTTATTTATTTATTTACTTATGTATTTATTTCCTTATGTATTTATTTATTTATTTTTTAACTGTGTACCCTGAACTGCCCATACACAAATCTATTGCATACGTGTCCATTGAGGTTGTCTGGAAGAAATCGCACCTAGTGATAAGACCGCCATTTGTACTGTCACTTTTACATTGTTTTCTCTGTACTTTTTTCACATGGTGTACAATAAAGTATATTGTATTGTATTGTATAGATACATAAATTATCGGAATTAAAAGAAAATATATAAAAATGTCTCTTGATGTAAATTACATACACATACATCTTCTTCTAAATATTTATACGTGAAGTGAAAACTTTGGATCCCATTTTATGAAAATCGCGGGCACGTAGGAGGGCGAGATTTGGCATATTGATAGTTTATACCGAAGAGAAGTACATAAGTATTTTTTTCTTAAATAATGCAGTAAAACTACTTTCAAGTATAAAGTACGTCAGCTCTACAGTAATCCCTAATGGCAATAGTGGGTAAAACTACAAGGTTATTTTTCATCATTTTGATAAAAAAATATGGTTCAAGTAGTAGTATATTATATAGGTATGTATTATATATATTTATATAAAGTATAAGTATAGGAAGGAGTATAGGAAGTATAAGTATAGGAGGGGAGGGACGCAGTAAGCCTTCTCGTTGAGCGCCACCTATGCTCGGGCCCTTCCCGTGAGTAGCGGCAAAAGCCGTGAAATCAATTACTGCACCACGATGGCAAACCAAAGCCCAATTAGTCCGCTAAACAAGCCGGCTCTGTGTGTAATCTCGGTAAACATCGAAGGGTTCTCTCAAAATAAATCAGAGATTCTCTCTGATCTTTGCCGCGAAACTAAATGTGACATTCTTTGCGTCCAAGAAACCCACCGAGATTTGCCACAGAGACGCCCTCAAATAGCTGGACTCACGCTTATCGCCGAGATCCAACATCCGAAGCACGGTAACGCAGTGTTTGCTGCTCCCGGCGTAAGCATCGTGTCCACCTCGAGCTCGTCCCATAACGGCATTGAAGTCGTTACCATCGAAACAGGGAACTGCACAGTAACTTCTGTGTATAAGCCTCCTGGGACACTGTTCCAATTCGACCCTCCAGAAAATTTTGACAACCAGCCAGTGAAAGTTGTGATCGGAGATTTTAACAGCCGGGGTTCCAACTGGGGCTACAGAGACACGGACTCGAGTGGACATGCGGTGGAGGAGTGGGCTGAAACAAATGATTTGAGTCTGATTCATAATCCCAAGCAACCGGCCTCCTTTAATAGCGGCCGATGGAAAAAAGGGTACAATCCAGACCTAATCTTTGTCACTTCTTCGATCAGCTCACAATGTGTCAAAAGTGTGTGTCCACCCATACCCCGTACCCAACACAGGCCCATCATGTGTATGGTACAGCCTATTGTCCGACACATCAATGTCCCATTCAGACGCCGGTTCAACTTTACCAAAGGAAACTGGGAGCTGTTCGCACAGTCCATCGATGATGCCCTTGTTAGCGTCTTGCCTAATCCGGACAACTACAACCGCTTCGTGGAAATCGTATCAACCGTTTCGCGACGTTGTATACCTAGGGGGTGCAGGACGTCTTACATCCCGGGGCTATCGAGGGATTCTGCAGAACTACTAAGGCAATACGAGTCACTATATAACTCGGACCCTTTTTCGGAAGAGACCACCTTAATAGGCGAAGAGCTATTGGCAAATATTGGTGAAAAGCGAAGGGAGAGTTGGGTCAATACAGTTACTAGTGTCAATATGACGCACAATAGTAAAAAGGCCTGGACTACTATCCGCAAACTCACAAGCGAACCCCCTCAACCCGCATCGCCCAGCCAAGTTACTGCCAATCAGATTGCTCACCAGCTTCTGCTTAGTGGCAAATCACCGAGCCGCCTCGGCAGGGTCCCCAAACTGAAAGGCATAATAAACACCTGTAACGAAATCAGCAAACCCTTTAACTTGACTGATATCATTACCGCAATAAAACATCTTAAATGCGGTAAGGCCTCTGGAGTCGATGACATCTCGGTGGAGCAATTAAAACACCTCGGTCCTGTTGCGGTGTCCTGGTTGCTACAAATGCTTAACCACTGCCTAGAGCACGCCTCTGTCCCCCGGCTCTGGCGAAAGGCAAAGGTCATCGCGATTCCTAAGCCGGGCAAACCAGCAGACGACCCGAAAAACTTTCGGCCAATATCATTGTTGTGCCATACGTACAAGTTGTTCGAAAGGATGCTGCTTGCCCGGCTAACCTGCTTGATTGACCCAAACCTGATTCCTGAGCAAGCCGGTTTCAGACCTGTGAAATCTTGCAGCAACCAGACTCTCAAATTAACGCAGCATATCGAGGACGGTTTCGAGGCAGGGATGGTTACAGGTGCTGTGTTCGTCGATTTATCTGCAGCTTATGATACCATCAACCTGAGACGATTGCTGTGGAAGGTGGAGTCCATTACCAATGACAGTAAATTTGTCAACGTACTTCGCGAACTCCTGCACAATCGCCGGTTCCAGGTCCATTACCTGTCCGACAAAAGTCGTTGGAGAACACAAAAAAATGGTCTGCCTCAAGGCAGCGTCTTGGCACCCATCTTATTTAACGTGTATACCAACGACCAACCGTCATCTCCCCACACCTCCCGCTTCCTATATGCAGACGATCTCGCTCTGACCTCCCAAGCTTCCAGCTTTGAACAGGTCGAACTCGATTTATCGAATGCCCTGCAAAGCCTGGGTGAGTACTATGACGCAAATTCTTTAGGGCCGAACCCGAGCAAAACTCAAACGTGCGTATTCCACCTACGCAACAAAGAAGCGGGCCGCAAGCTTACCATCCAATGGCGTGGGGTGCCCATTGAGCATAACGACTTCCCGAAGTATTTGGGCGTCTTTATGGATAGGTCACTAACTTTTAGGAAAAACTGCGAGAGCATTAAGCAGAAGGTGCATTCTAGGAACGGGCTCTTGCGTCGACTGGTTGCTTCAAAGTGGGGAGCTTCGCCTAATGTTCTGCGGACCACTGGCCTGGCGATCTCCTTCTCTGCAGGCGATTACGCAGGCCCAGTATGGAGCCGCTCAGCCCATGCAAAGTTGGTGGATACAGCATTAAATG
This sequence comes from Eilema sororculum, assembly GCA_914829495.1. Classification (NCBI taxonomy): domain Eukaryota; kingdom Metazoa; phylum Arthropoda; class Insecta; order Lepidoptera; family Erebidae; genus Eilema; species Eilema sororculum. The sequence goes on along the minus strand of OU618545.1, from coordinate 2,454,573 downwards.
AAACTTGCCGGATCATTACTGGTTGCCTAAAACCGACCCCGGTACAAATGCTGTATCCGCTAGCTGGAATAGCGCCTCCAGAGGTTCGCAGGACTGTGGCAGGCTCTTCCGAAAAGACCAAATTGCTAGACGACACTCGGCACCCACTATTCGATTACCATCCTGTGCCACAAAGGCTGAAAAGCCGCAACAGCTTTATGAAGTGTGTCTCCCCTCTTAAAGTCAACGACCGGTCAAAGGAGAGATGCCGGCTGTGGCGGGAGACTGTCGATCTTCCTAGCCCTTTCGTCCCACTGTCTGAGAGCCCGCCACCTGGACATGAGTTACCATGGCCCACCTGGAAATCTTTAAATAGACTTCGGACGCAGGTCGGCCGAAGTAAGGAGAACTTGTTCAGGTGGGGATTCTCAGATGGCTCTAACTTGGAGTGTAAGTGTGGTGCTACCCCCCAAACGATGAAACACTTGACTTCCTGCCCTGCGTGCCCCAACAACTGCACGCAGGAAGATCTAATGAATGCTACTGACAATGCGATTTTAGTAGCAAAATTTTGGGCCGATACCATCTAGGTTTGCTAACGACACGATAAGAAGAAGAAGTATAGGAATAGGCATATATGTAATTGTATATGTATGTATTTCTTGTGTATTATAGTGTGTATGTTTATTGTAAGTATTATTACATTCTAATAAATAGTTAATCTTCTGTCTGCACCTACCTCAATGTATCTCTGCATCACCCTAAGGTTGACTGTTAGATAATGCCTTTGGCATTAAGTCCGCCTTTGTACAAATTTATGTGCATAAAGTTTAAAATAAATAAATAAATAAATAAAATACCTTATTTTTGTTAAAACAAACGTTATGCACACTAAAACCATTTCTCACACACACACATATGCATACCTTTCTTTTTTTTTTCGTGCGGAAATCCCCTCGGATGCCCCCCTGCCGGAGCCGGAAGGGGAGGTTATGTCGGACTCGAACCGACTAAAACCGCACGCCGACTTTGGGTCGTGGTGCTAGGCCGGAGGTGAGGTTGTCATCGACATATCCCTCGCACTCCGGCTGACCCAGGGCCATCCCTTACGGTCTAGCCCTCCTCGGGGGGCGAGTCGGGACAACGGTGTCCCCGATTCGCCCCCGGAATGGGGAGGCGCGCTTTTCAGCGCGCCGTCGCCGTGGCCTGCTTCTGCTGGGGTGACAGGCGGCTTCACCCGTCAACCCCAGGCCCGCGCTCATGGGGGACGGAGGTCAGTCAGTGCCCTACACATATGCATACCACTTACGTGTTCATACAGTTATTTTTTTAAGCTTGAGTAAACATTACAGTACCTGTTTAAAATGTTTGTGGTTGAGTTTCGATCACCGCGAACACTAGTACCTACATATAATCACGCCTTTATCTCCGGAGGGTTAGACCGAGGTGAATTAACACCCACATTTCACCAATCATTGTATTCGGTCAGTGTATGTTGTCTGGGCAGTATTCCCGCATTAATCTTCTAACCTAATCTATCCAAGTTAAATTGCGTGGTGTGGACACTGCGCCCCGACCTGGATATATTATAGGTTAGAAGACTGAAGCGAAAGCGAGGCTCCAGCATTAGCCTAAGTGGTTGCATTTTTTATAACCACCATCAATATTCTTTGATACCATTTCATACATTTCCTGCTGCGCACTCGGCATTGTATAGAATGCCTAGGCATTGTATAGAATTCCGGATTATACACATTTCCGGTAACATATATATATCTAATGTAAATTAAAATAATATTTATAAAATGGTATCCCATGGGAAGAGAACAAAAAAAATATTCGCGGCGCAAGTCAATCACAGCTGTCAGACTGAAAGGGGGGTCAGATGACCGTCCCCGCCATTAAAGCTAAGCTACATCAAACCTCGAAAAGCAGAAGAGTGATCCGGGCTTTAAAGTGCAAGCACAAGATGTAAACGAGATTAAACATCCTAATTCGACTATTCTCCTTTCGCTTCTGCATAACAAAGAAGAAAAAGGCCGTAATAGTTTTTTTCCCTTTGAAGGCGTCAAAACGAATTTTCTAAGGCAACTTTTTCCCTCTAAAACGCTTTCACTAACTGTGACGCACATCAAAGAATTCGAGTACACTTGAGGCCCGATAACGGGTATAAATCCAAACGCTCGTAAATTTAAAACTCGAACTGGGCGTACTCTCCAGACATTGTATTGAAAGTTCAAGTTTACTTTAATTTTATTTTGAAACGTTTTAAGAATTTCAAATGCAGAAGTTACTTTAGTTTGGTAATATTTTGTAACTTACTATGGATTTTAATACATTTTAAATTCATTTGTGTGTTTTAATTAACTCTCAATTCCGAGAGAAAAACCGGTAACAGAAACTCGTATAATAAAAGCATGATAAGGCCCTAAAGCCGTTGGTGTTTACTTAACGCAAAAATAATATTTATAATTGAATGACACAATAACGAATCTCAATTTTGACCTTCCTACTTTCTTTATAATGGGGTATTAATCTCCTTAATATAAATTCTGCAGTTTTAAAACTAAATTAATGCCATAACATTCATAAGCTCACAGCCACATTCATATTGACCTTGGCACTCCACACTCATCATAAAAATAAACACAACTGCCACATTAATGCGGCTGGGAGTGTATTCTCAGTTCTTTGCCGAAGAACACTTTGATGTCGTTTTGTATATTGCGGGTGTGAACTTATGACTGTACGTACGCAGTATATTGTAATATGGATGCGTACCTTTACAATACGGTTCATCTGCACCGTTTTATTGTCACAATTTTATCTTCTGCTATTATAAGTAAGAAAGTGTCAGAACGACTGAACGAATCTGGATTACATTTTGTAAAATAATTATATTTATGCATGTAGGGCACAAAGTAACTCACTTATTAACGTAAGATTATTGCTCTATTGCCAGATTCACAAGACATTAATTATTGCCTTATGAATTTCTTATGAGAAGACATACATACATAGTCACGTTTTTTTCCCAGCGGGGTAGGCAGAGACTACAGTTTTCCCCTTGCTACGATCTTGCCATAGATCTTTCGCTTCTTCTGCTTTCATAATTGTTTTCATACACGCTCGGCGGTTTTGGGTACTCTTGACATGTCCTTTCTTTAAAAAGTCTGCGATCTAATTGACATACGTATGTCTAGGTCGACCCCGACCGAGACGCCCTTTCACCCTTGCTTCATAAATATGTTTGGTCAGCCTTCTGTTGTCCATCCTCTCCACGTGTCCGAACCATCTAAGCATCCCTTTCTCTATCTTAGTCACTATATCTTCAACCACACCACAATGTTCCCTCACGCTATTACTCACTCGAGCCGTCAACTTCACCCCAGCTATACTTCTCAGACTTCTCATTTCTACAGCATTCAATTTACTTTCATACTCCTTCTTCAAACAGTTATGAGAAGAACCTGGAAATAAAAACTCTTAGTCGCTTCTTTCTTCAATGGCAGAATTCAAAAACATAAAATTATTTTGTGGCCAACCTAACCTACCCACTGTTTCTTTATTGTTTATCCGGGGACATCCTAAAAGACCTAGTAACTTGGCTCCCTTTTTTTCGTACGGAAAACCCCTCAGATACCTCCCCCACCGAAGCTGGAAGGGGAGGTTATGTCGGACTCTAACCAACTAAAACCACACGCCGACTGAGGGTTGTAGTGCTAGGTAGGCCAGAGGTGAGGTTGTATTCGATATGCTTGCACCCCGGCTGACCCAGGGCCATCCGTTACAGTCTGGCCCTCCATTGCCTGGAGCCAAGTTGACTCCCAAAACTTGAATTACTCGACCAAATATTAAACAGAAGTAGCTTCGTCTTGTCCAGAGTTTGTCCTGCAATTGAACGTACCTCGCTGTGCAATCACACTTGCTCTTTAGAGCAATATTCAGTGTTTGTTTTACCTACAACTTAGAAATTTCATTAACTTAATTATACTGTTGAAAACAGGTAAGTACTGTAAGTACTAAAACTGCACACTCTTAAGTTAAGTTAAAGTGGTAAGCGGGAAATGCTTATAACTTACAAGTAACTTGTAAAATGCTTATAACTTCACTGCGGAAGGAAGTTTTATAATATGGAATTCAAATTTCATAGATTTAAGCAGAGTGATTCGTATGCATTGTGGCATTTCTTATTTAGATTGTGATTTTCGATAAGCGATAATGTTATTGAATTTTGAGGTTGAGCACATATCAAATTTTGTTGAGTATTAAGCACCTCGATCCTTATATGACGCTAGTAATGTGTGTACTTATATTTTCTAGTAAGATAAGTATTCGAACACATCGGAAAAATTAAAAAGAACTTTATTCCAAAGAACTTTACTATGCATAAATTCAAAACGATGCAAACTTGAATTGTTTTATCGTGAGAGTGTCTGTAGGTTCAAAACTGTTTTACTGCTTGTTCTTTTCTAGTTCGCCTAAAATCAATAAAATAATTATTGACTTAAAGTGAATTTGTAGATACTAATAACACGAACAGATTCGAAATACATCAGGAAAAAGAAGAACTCAAGTGGGACTTGAACCCACGACCTTTCCCTTACAGGGGGAATGCTCTTCCAACTGAGCTATTGAGCCACACCTGAATCACTTCAAATTTACCTTCTCTTTATATCCGTCTTTAAGGGCGAAGGGAAAAGAAAGATAAGTATTGCTACTGCATGCCATAATAGAAGTAAGGTGACTCTGGAGACTCGTTTTGTGACTGGTCCTTAGATAATAAAGTTATTGTTACTACAAAAAGCGATTCTTCAATCAGGATATAAGAAGTTCCTTCAAAGTCAGCAGCACGTATATGATGTCCAGCCCCTCTAGACAAGTGGCAACCTGCTGGCCGGCGTATCGTGGAATCGAATGACAAATGTATGGAATTTGACATATACCAATGACAGTTGTCAACTATTGTCAAATTGGTCAAATCTCATCCATTCGCCATTAATATATAGTAATTTATAGACTTTTATATACATTTGTTTACCTAACCTAATTTTACCCCCCATTCTGATCAGAACATTTGTTCAACCATGCAGCATTAATTTTTGACCAGCGCTACTTATTATGTGCCAACACAATTGCGCCTGACCCATACGTTATACTGGCCAATACGGGGTGCAATCAGTAAAGTATACACCAATCTTATATACGTTTAACCTCCGAGGTAGCAAGCTCTTGGACCGGGGCCAGGGGAACCGCGGTTTTGGTGCAACTTATAAACTTATTGCTGTATTTATTTTTAAAAACAACAGTCAAATAGTGTTATATTAAACTAGCGCTTCCGCCCGCGTGAATGTCGGTTATCGCGACCAAATATAGCCTATGTCTAATTTACCCATAAACCAGATTTCATTACAAACCGTTCAGTGGTTTAGGCGTGAAAGCGTAACATACAGACACACAGACAGACAGACAGAGTTACTTTCGCATTTATAATATTAGTATGGATTTGAAACCATACCTACAACTGAAAATACGAGTTAGAAAAACGAAGTGGTGCGTGGGGCTGCAGTCAATGAGATTGGGATTGAAATTCTCTGGTTGTGCTACATTATGCATGACTAAATAGTCGCTCTGGACTAACTTATAAAAAAAATCACATTCAGATTACTTATTCAGTAAAGAAACGGAAAATACGTATATTATTAACTTTAAACACGAAGCAGCGGTCCTTCCTTGACGTTATTCATGTTATTTTATTGCTGTCCAATAAAAGTAGCTCTTATTTAATGACAAACCATATTTGAAGGGTACAGGCAAGGAACAGGGAATATCGTAATGATCAGATTTTGAGAAAAACGCATTTAATAGTTTAGAAAGTATACATTTTTTATTGAGATCAGCGTCAAAATCACAACTTTTACTTTGGACAATCCTTCTTCTTTACTGTTATGTCATAGACATTCCTGATTCTTTTGGCTTCGGCCATAAATAAAAAAAGCCATTTTGGCGCCATCTGTTTACTTTTTTTAAAGTTAGTGATTGGGTACTAGACTACCATAGAGAAACATTTGTTTTGAATAGAATATGGAAAAATAAAAAAATAACATTCCCTGTTCTTTGCCTGCAAACCTTCATTTTAAGGTGAACTAAACGTATTTGTGAAGCTGCCCGTTAGTAATATTAATATTGAAATTTAAAAATGTATTTGATTTTTTTTTACAAATCAAAAGATCGCTCGCTTCAGTTCCTAATTTGCGCCATTGGGCATTGTTGATTAGATTGGCGTGGGTTACGTGCTGGTCAATGCAACCGTCGGTATTGTCTTAAAGCAATTTACTTCTTCTAATCGGCCACCCTCTCCTTTCCTTCACAAGACAACACGTGCAGGGCGGATGCCATCTGTATAAGGTTCAGAATATAACTTCTAGAACCAAGCGTTTCAGTGACTCATTCCTATGCCATTAAGGCGGCCATTAATACCCGGAACTCCCTGCCAGCTCACGTGTTTCCTTCTTCCTACAGTCCCGGGTCCATTATGCGGGGCGTGAAAAGGCATCTGATGAGGCCGTCAAGCTGAGTGCCACCACTGTTAACATGGTACATGTTTACGATGGTGACCCTCTTTTCGAGGCTTTGCCTTTAGCTTGCCATCAAGCAAGGTCAAGTAAAATGACGTGGCTTTGATAAAAAATAAAAAAGTTTAGGTGGCTAAATCACCTACTTTAAATGTTTACCAAAACTAGGTAAGATAAACGTTTCTGGTCAAGTACACACGATTCTATCATCCTTTTCCCGATTTTTTTTTTTTTTTTTAATAATTAACACGCACAATTGACACCACATTGACAGATGATTATAATGACATCTTATACAATACAATAATTTATTTCCAGCAAAAACTTATAAACTAAATTTTACAAATCGTTAAGTATAATTTACAAACGCATACAATATGATAGCACATCTGTGTCTGAACTAGATAAGTTAATATCTGTATTTCAGACAACAGCCCATTTTAAAGTAGATTAATTATGTAAGATTATGTCAAGAGCGTCTTACGAACTGTTGGAAACAATGAATGATTTTTCAACCATTTTTAAACATTGAATTTTGATGACTGCGCCCAAATATTTGAATGAATTTTTTATAGCATTTATTATGCTAACTGTTAAGTTCGAAAAATGGTCAATGTTTAAAAATGGTTGAAAAATCATTCATTGTTTCCAACAGTTCGTAAGAATGTTGGTAGATGGCTGCACCGTCGCCCTTATAGACGGATATAAAGAGAAGGAAAATTTGGAATGATTCAAGTGGTGCTCAATAGCTCAATTGGCAGAGCAGTCGCCCTGTAAGCGAAAGGTCGTGAGTTTGAGTCTCACTTGAGCATTTCATTTTTTCCAATGTTTTTCGAAGGTATGTATACAGTTTTCTCTGAGTTTAGTGTCAATTTATTACTCTGTAGCCAGTGACATACGCTATCAAAGCCCGCCTGGGCAAGCTCATAGACATCCTCCCAGGTGTCGGCAGAAAACAAGAGTACAGTGTCGTCCGCGTAGGCAATAATTTTGCCCCCTCGCAAGGTAAGATCACAGAGATCATTCAGATATACCAGAAATAGAGTTGGTCCCAGTATACTGCCCTGCGGAACACCGTGTGTGACCGGTAAGTCAACACTAACTAAATTATCGATTTTAGTGCACTGACAGCGGTTGGCGAGGTAGTCTTTAATTAATTTTAACTGATTCCCGCGGACTCCCAACCTGTCAAGCTTATCTATCAGCAGTGGCACCGAGACCGTATCAAAGGCCTTGGCCAAGTCCAGGAATATGGCTATTGTTTTTTTACCTTTATCAATTTTCTCTACCACATAGTCTGTAAGTTCGTGGACTGCATCGTTCGTAGATTTACCTGTTCTAAAGCCAAACTGATTATCAGAAAGTAGGTTATTTTTTTCCAAGTAATTTATCAATCTACTGTTAATGATGCGCTCCAAGAGCTTTGAGGTCGAGGGAAGGATAGAGATTGGTCTATAATTACTGATCGTTTGTTTATCACCGGATTTATGGATAGGGAGAACAACCGATTTCTTTAATACCGAAGGAAAGATACCTTCGTGCAAGCATAAGTTAAAAATATGTGTCAGTATTGGAACTAGAGTATGTCTTTTTTCTTTAAGTAGGTAATTGGGGATATAATCCCATCCCACAGAGCAAGTATTTTTAAGGTTTAGGATCAGACCTTCCAGTTCTGTCTCATCGGTGTCTAATAGCACCAAAGACTGCAGAGTCCTAGTTGAGTTCTTTAAAAAATCATTGATATGCAGACTGTTTTCGCAATGTATAGTCGATTCGGCAAGGGATTTGCCAACTGTGACAAAGAACCTATTTGCGTCATCAATAGACTTTTTGGGGCAAGCCCTATTTATTAATTCAGTAGATGTATTTTTAATTTTTGATGTGTTAGTGATATTTTTGACTGCGTCCCATATTTTTTTACTGTTTTTTCCAGCTGTCTTTATTAGGTCCTTCTCATAGGATATCTTAAGTTTCTTAATTAATTTATTACAAAAATTTCTGTACCGTTTATAGATTAATGCATGCGCTTCATTTTCAGGGCATAGTCTAGCTATTTTATGTAGCTTGTCTCTATGCTTTATACAGCGCAACAGCCCCGGAGTCACCCGCGGTTTAATAATTTTACGTCGTCGTGAGAATTTCACTATACTAGTGTTGTTAGTAATTGCTTGTTGGAGGTGTTTGGTGAGTAATGCCATAGAACTATTGGCATCGTTTGAATTTAAGATTGGATCCCAGTTAATATTGTCCAATTCTTTGTATAGTTTTTCTTTATTTGTTTTAGTAAATTCTGTGAGGGCATAGGTCCTTTTGTGTTTATAATTGAGGCACAGCAGTACAGCCTAGTGATCTGTGATTGAGGACTGTAATACTAAAGTGAGAGCTGGTGTTTTGGTTTTTAGTATCACGTGGTCAATGCATGTCTTGCCATGCCATGTAGGTAGGGTATGCGCTGGCCAGAGACCATAAAAGGAACAGAGATTCAAATACTCTGTTTGTGCCGTAAATACTGTATCAGGACGGATATTTATGTTAATGTCACCGATTATGGAGATATTTTTAAATGTGGTAAGATTTTGTAAAATACTAGTCATAGTCATAGTCATTTTTTTTCAATATAGAACAATAAAATTGTTTCTTATTGACGTCAATTTTAATTCTACTTAATCTAAGTTTACCACCGCTTCCAAGGCGCTGGTGGAGAAGAAACGGCGCAACAAACTCCACTGCGGCATTTTTTGGACGTCAATTTACAATATATATTTTCTTAAAGCTAAATGTCAACAAGTATATAAAACTCTTTATAATTAAGAATTAAAACAAAGTTACATAATGTAACAAATAAGTCACGTAACTAATACAGTACCATGCTGTAATTATAGCAATTTACGAGGGGCCTGCACCATGCTCAAGCCAGACATTTTTATCTTTCAAGTAATCATCTATCCTATAGTATGCCTTTTTGGATAGGGTGGTTTTTACAAAGGTTTTGAATTTATCGTCAGGCATACCAAGGATCGATTCTGGCAGTTTGTTATAAAAACGTATACCATCCCCCTTAAAAGAATCACTAACCCTGCTAAGCCGATAACATGGAAGTAAAAGTCTATGTTTGTTACGCAGATTTCTGTCTGTAATGTCACTTACTTTTGTGTAATGAGATATATTTTTCCTGACATACATTATGTTTTCAAATACATATTGGGAAGCTACAGTTAAAATGTCAATATCCTTAAATCTTTCCCTGAGGGAGTCTCTCTTGCCTAAGCAATAAATGGCACGAACTGCCCTCTTTTGCAATATAAATATAGTTTCTAAATCTGCTGCATTTCCCCAAAGTAGTATTCCATAGGACATCAAGCTATGGAAGTAACTAAAGTATACGAGCCTAGCAGTAGCTACATCAGTCAACTGCCTAATCCGTCTCACAGCATAAGCAGCAGAGCTAAGTTTACTGGCCAGAATAGTGATATGGTCACCCCATTGTAATTTAGAATCTATTGTAATTCCTAGAAAGGTAGTGGTGTTTACGAATTCTAGCCCCTTCCCCCCCAACACAACATCAACGTCTATTTGCCTCACATTGGGTAGTGTAAACTTCATACATTTGGTCTTTTCTGCATTCAACAATAGGTTGTTTGCAGAAAACCAATTTGACATGGCATTCAGAATATTATTAATATTATTTGCATCTGTACTATACCTATTTGCTTTGAATATTAACGATGTATCATCTGCAAACAGTACTATGCCAGCTTGTGCCTCGACCATATAAGGCAAGTCATTGACATATACCAGGAACAGAAAGGGTCCTAGGATTGATCCTTGGGGTACACCTATTTTGACATATGACCCATTTGACTTTACGTTATTCACAGTAACAGTCTGAAGCCTATCCGTTAAGTACGACTCTAATAGTGCTATTGATTTCTTATCAAAACCATATCGACGTAGCTTGAGTAAGAGTGTTTGATGGTCAACACAATCAAATGCTTTGGAAAGATCACAGAATACCCCAATGGCATCCTGCGATCCCTCCCAGGCGTCGTAAATTAGGCTAACTAGGGCCACTCCCGCATCGGTGGTAGATTTCCCGCCAGTAAAGCCATATTGTTGGCTGTGGAAAAGATTGTTGGTCTTGAAGTACAGTTGCATCTGATTGAGCATCACTCTCTCAAACACCTTACTCAGAACTGGCAAAATAGAAATGGGGCGATAGTTTCCAACTTCTGACTTGGATCCCTTCTTAAATAATGGTATTAGTTTACCATGTTTCATTAAATTAGGAAATGTACCGTTATCAACACATTCATTAAATATGAGCGCCAAATCAGGTGCCATGATATCAATTACATGACTAATTAAACTGACTGACATGCCCCAGTAATCTTCAGACTTTTTCATTTTAAGTTGCTTGAAAACTTTTAAGATGTCACTGGGATCAATATGTTTGAAGTTAAATTTAGAAGAAGAACTAATATTACTCTCAAGAAGAGCCACAGCACTGCGGGCGCAAGAATTGATTGAAGAAGTGATTTTAAATGGAATGTTGGTAAAAAAGTCTTCAAACGCATTTACAATATCTTTCGGAGAGGTTAAATCCTTATTTTCCAATTTAATTTTAGTAATACTATCCCTCATTTTACATTTACCCGACTCTTTGTGAATGACTTTCCAAGTTTCCTTCATTTTATTAGGGGCCTCAATTATTTTCCTTTTAATATGAATGGCCTTCGCTTGTCTACATACTTTTTTGAAAATTTTGGAGTAATTCTTAACATATTCAATGAAATCATTATCAAATCTGTACTGTTTTTGGGCGTATAAATCAAATAGTGTTCGTCTACTTTTATATATGCCTACAGTAGCCCATTCACAGAATCTAGATTTAGTATTATGCTTTTTACATTTTTGTTTGAATGTGTTGGAAAAAGCATCAGATAATGTAGTAAATAGACTATTATAATGAGCCTCAGGATTATTACCCAAATAAGCTAAAGAATCAAGTTTATCCTCTAACATATCTTTGAACTTTTTAATTTTACTTGAGGTTATGGGCCTACACATAATTTTCTCCTTAGGTTGACTATTAATACCCTTGGAAAAGGATACTATTTGACCCTGGTGATCTGAGGGCAACTTACTAATTAGAGACTTGCTTAAGTATCCACTATCACTAAAAAAATTATCCAAGCATTTGGCACTCGTAGCAGTGTTTCTAGTCGGCTCACAGAAAATATTCTCAAGATTATAACTTCTGAACATGTTTAGAAATTGAGTACTTTCCCTAGACTGTTGTAAGATGTTTACATTAAAGTCACCACACACAATAAGATTTTTCCTACTACTTGATGCAATCCCCAGAACTTGATCCATGACCCTAATAAAAGCTCGAAAATCACTGTTGGGTGGACTGTATATGCAGACTACTATACAACTATCAAGCTCGGCACAGGCCACCTCAGCGCAGCGCTCAACAGAAAGTCTAACAATGTCAACCCGCTTTTTACTGCAGAGACCATTTTTTATAAGGACCATGGAGCCACCTCTAATAGCAGACTTTCTGTTTAAGCAACTTACAATATTGTAATTGTTTATACTAAACATCATCTCACTCTCCTTGAGCCAATGTTCAGTCAAACACAAAACATCCACATTTAATTCCTCTAGGAATAATTCTACTATTAATTCCTTGCCGGGAAGGCCTTGTATGTTTTGATGAGCTATCTTAAGCTCAGGCATTCCTGTTGTCTGAACATTTAGTTTAAATCAGTCGTATTAGTAGTTAAACATATAAAATTACCAGAGCAAGTACCTGGTAAAACTGTAGATATTGGGTTATTTGTTTGTTTACAATGTAAACTTCTCCAAAATTTAATATTATTTGCTATTAATGTAGCAATTTTATATTTGTCAAACTTTGTAAGATAGATACTATCTTTCGTCTTAAAACAATAATTACTAATAAAATTATTAGTGTCAAAAAATATAAATTTGTCACTATGACGACATGTCATGGTATGAATAAAATTATTCATGTAATGTATGTTTCTGTTTAAATAACATGAGGACTGGCTAGACACATATGGGAATGCACATAATATTATTTTAAAGACATTTAATTTACTTAGACTGTCTATACAGTACATTAATTCTTTCTTGCCTACTCTGCTACTTTCACCCACCAGCAATACAATAGTGGAACTACTATTTAACTTGGAAAGTACAATTTTATCTATTATTTGAGTGTAAGTTGCATTGGGCAGGCAGTAATGAAAACAGTTATTTAAATGATGATTAAACATTGAGCCCATGTTACGACCCACACTGTCAGAAAACACCATTATATTACTAGACGGCTCAGTGTTGACAGGAGAATCATAAACAGAGTCCAGAGTACTGGTACAGCCTGAGGTAGCCGGTATGGTGTCATCGACAGGGGGGATGAAGCATGGCAAGGATTTGTCACAGTCTTCAAATCCCTGCCTATACAGATTTTCAAGTGACTTGAATCTTGCTTCATTGCTATGACATGAGTCCACTAGACTATTTAATGCCTCAATGTACTCTCCTATTTCCTTTTGTGCGGTTTGGTATTTCAATGTTACAGAGTTTAAGGAATCATTTAAATGTGAGATTTCTAACTGGAGCTGATATAGATCAGACTCATATTGGTCTGTCTGGGTTTTACCTACCTCTATTAACTGTCTTAATTGTACATTAGAATTACAGGCCCTACGACATTTGTTGATGCCCATTTTGAGATACCTGATCTTTTTCTGTGACTTACATATAAATTTATTTAATTTAACATATTTCTTATACTTATTTCTGCCGCTACTAACTAATCTTACCGGGGAATTCAATAACAGTTTATCGTCACAGGCTATATCCGTTGATGCAACTGTGGTATCAGGTGTTGTGATATCAATTAGGTCTGCAGTGATGCAAGGCTCGAGACAAATTAGGTCAGGTTCCCCTGCCACCAGCTCATTATAGAGGCTGTTGGATAATGCAGCTTCATCTGCCAATCTGCCAATCTGTCAAAATACTGTTTAGTGTTTGGAGGAAGTTGTCTATGTTTTTGTATGAAGGCGATCTATACACTGCTATTATAGCAGTTTCCCTCCCAATTTTTATAATTAGACAATTTGAGTCCTGGCAATGGGGTTCCTCCACAGTAACATTTAAATTAGTTTTAAAGTTAACGGTTACGCCATCATTTTGTAAGACGAGTGAACCAGTGGATGCATATGATCTATACCCATCCAATGTCGGTAAGAACGGACAACACGATAAACGGCATTCGGTTAAAATGATAATGTCACAGTCAAACCTAAGTCTATCCAACATAGCAATCAGGTCACTGAAATGCGCTGAGAGGCTACATATATTCTGCGTGATGATAGTAAGGGAATTCAACGGCTGTTTGATTAAGTTTTTGCACTCCTCGACATCACAAGCCATCGATTCAAACACTGACATACGATCCATATCCGAGAATACATCATCCATCTAATTGTATGGCATATTGCACATGATCACATAAAATGAGACTCAATAGAGCTGAGCCGGATATATGATAGTAAAAGTGTACAAGGGAATTGAAAGATTGGTTAATATCCCCAAGAGTTTTATGTGTAACCCCAGGTACCAGAGAGTGAAACCAACACTTTATGTAAAATTGAGTAATTTGTAAAGTTTGTAAGTGTGAGGAGTAGAGTAAAGTAAATGTATCTGCAGTTTTAACAACAAAGTTAGGTACAGTAGTATGGAATTGATTATGAAAATTAGTAGCATACAAATAGCTCAAGATAAATATTATTGATTTAACGTGTGAAGCGATCAGATAATCATTTTTCTCCACATCTAGTCAATCTGGAGTCACCTTCAGTTTAGCAAGATCAGCCTCTTCCTGGATGCGGATGTGAGGCATTCCTTCTTTTCTACGAAGGTATATTTTTCCATAGGAGGTCCAGCAGTAGGAATATCCGTGTGTGTTCGCGAAATCTCTAGCCAAGAAAAACAGTCGCCTTCCCTTTGGAGTTAGACTTTCAGAAATATAAATAGGCTTCTGAGGGCCAGGTATGCCTTTTTTTTTTTTTTTTTGACCGTGGGGGAAATCCTTCATGGATGTTATGCCGGACTCCTACCGACTAAAACCCCCACGGTATCGCCCAGCAGCCTATAGTTGGGAGCCCCGGGTAAGCCCTCGGAAGGATGTCCCAGGGCTCCCAACAGACCTACGGCTTTAATGCGGCCTCGTCTAGGGTGTGGTTCGGGTGCTATCCCGCGTCTATGGGGGGTTTTCAGGTATCATCCCGCTTCATAGGAGGGGGGAGGCGTGCGTGAGTCCGTCACGTCACGCTGCCGTCATGGGCCTGCTTCTGTAAGGACGATGAGCAGCCAACTCACCGTCCTCAGGCCCCCGGTCATGGAGGCCGATGGTCTTCGGCGAAGACACGTCGGCGGCGCCCAAGCCGCCGACTGCGGAACTCGGGTGGGAGAGTTCTCTCCCGCTCCCGCCCCGCCGCCTCCTTCACGAGCATGACCTGCTCGCAGAAAGAGGCGGCGCAGTCCCACTTACTCCCGCTGGAGACCATGGCTCCCACCATGGTCTCGAGCGAGAGAGTGTCCACGCCCAAACCCACCACGAGGACCTGGCGCTGTTGCGCCCACGCCGTGCACTCCACCAGCGTGTGGAGCGCTGTGTCATCGCTGCGGTCCCCGCAGTGCTGACAACCGGCCGTGGTTTCCCGGTGTCTTCGCCACAGATACCTACCGAAGCTACCGTGCCCGGTAAGCATCTGTGACAACCGGTAGGAGAGAGCACCATGTCTCCTCTCCAGCCACTCGTCCATGACCGGTCTGACGGCCGCGATTGTGGCGAATCCCCCCTTTGGTTGCTCAAGTCGCACCTTCCATGTCTCCACGGTTTCCTGGTGGAGCTGGGACCGCTGGGCCTCGATTTCTCGAGACGCAGGCCATTGCCTAAGAGGTTTGTGTTTAGTTTGTCTTTTTTTTCATGCAAAGTTAGCTTCTTGAGATTACTTAATAAAGTATCCTTAGTTAAGACAGAGGTAAATTCTACGATGATTGGCTTGATTACATCACTTTTTGAGAAGGGTCTGTAAACATCCTTGATGTCCGCAGTTTGAAGGTGTGAGTTTAAAGTGCTGCCGATTTTTTTCACAGCCTCACAGAGAACATGTTTGTTTTCGTTTTGAATTTTTGGTATATTTCTAATTTCCAATTTGATCGCGCACGATTGACGTTCGACAATTTCCAGTTTGTTCTCTAATAATTTTATATAGGCTAATTGTTCTTTACGTTCTCGCCGAATAGATACCAATTCTCTTAGTAATTCATCATTTTTTTCAGATAGTGTTAACATTGAAGAATTTATGGTTTCATTTTGTATTTTTATTTCAGTTAAACTCGACTCCAAATGGTCCAATCTCGCTTTTTGATCTTGTGAAAACTTTGTAAACATATCCTGAACCTGTCGCATAAAAATATTTAATTCACTTTCTCGTTTTCTTTTTGTGCGTACCGTGTTTGTACTGGTATTTGCTTTTTTATCAACCACAAGTTGGAGATCAGAGGTACTGCCATCCACACATTCGGAATCCGTCTCTGAAGGTCCGGGGATTGATGGAGGAGGCGTACGTTTTAAAGGCATTGTAGAATATTTATAGGTGTCTGGAGATTTAGTGAAATCGCAGGTCGTTCGTATCTGTTTTTGACCGTAGCTATAACTTCTTGATTTATAATAATATTTTGATTGATTGCAAGATAACTCGTAATATATGCAATGTGAAGTCTATAACTGGAATAGAAATATCTTCAAAAAGTGAATTTCATACTCAGAATCGAACTCAAGGCTCGTCATGCACAACGGTACATTTAAACCTCGAGGCTGAATCACTAGATAGATGTGAATGTTAATTTCTCAGCTATATTCTATGCAGAAATAATGTTATAGAATTTTTATACATTTAAATGTAGATGTAGCTAATGTAGCTTAGGTAGTGATTTGCATTTGATTTACTTTCATATATTAATAAATTTGTGTCCACCGTCAAAGTTTATAAATTATTCTTCATTTTGTTTGTTTATTGTTTTTTGAAATATAACAAAATTATTGTCTTTAATGTGTATGTAATGTAAGCAAGATAGTTTAAGACGATTCAACACATTATATCACAGGCTTCTTTCCACTTTGAGTTAAGTTAATGAGATTGGTACACTGCACTGTTCACTTATTTTGTTTGTAGCTTCTTTTCCACATAGGGTATACTTTCACTAACATTAGCAGGCACTAATTAGATAATACTTAATAGATTGATGATACAAGATTACTTAAAAACTCAAATTTACTATTTTTTTTAATGTATTAATTACGGAGCCGATGTTTACGTGACAGCTAACGCCATCTATGATGATTAAGTTGGAGTTAATATTTTCTGTAAAAGAACTGCGACGTGATCGCCACAACTCATTGTCTAAATCGAAGTTCTAATGTTAGGCCAGTTGTTGGGCTTCAACAACCCGCAATGACTACCATAGATGTCCGTATCGCCATTGCGCGCACAAAGCAACAACAATCTGACCTCCACAATTGGTGATATCTAAGTAATGCCGTTAGACTTGTTACTTTTTTCAACGAATTTATTTTATACATACATATACAGGATGATTTTACAGTCGTTTCGGAAAAAGAAGAGTTTGGGTACAGTTTTGACAGCAAAATCATCTGGAATTAGGTGAAAGAAAAAAAAATTACAACCCCCATGCATTATTTTTTATAGAGGTTTACTCCTCGCGGATCCTAGTGGCGGCTCTAGGGGTGGGAGTCCTCACACTCGTCACATTGCTCACAGCGATGGTACGATGCGCAAACGCTTGGGGTGCGGCCGCCTCCTTCTGCGAGCAAGTAATGCTCAAGAAGGAGGCGGCCGGTCGGGTCCGGACCAGACTCCGGGCCCGGGAAGCCCGTGCAGAGCGAAGGCGAACCGGACGTCGGAGGTCACAGAACGACCTCCGTCCTCCATGAGCGCTGGCCTGGGGGTGACCGTCGGAGCCGCCTGTCACCCTAGCAGAAGCAGGCCGCGGCGGCGGCGTAAAGTGCGCCTCCCCGTAACCGGGGCTAGATGGGGACATTTTGGTCCCCACAACCCGAAGGGACTCGAAAGAGATGGTCCTGGGTCTGCCGGGGTGCGAGAGATATGCTTTTGGCAATCTCACCTCCGGCAGCCAAGGACCCAAGATGGCGTGCGTTTTAGTCGGTTCGAGTCCGACATAACCGCCTCCACCGGCTCCGTGGAGGTGGTATCCGTGGGGATTTTTCGCACGATAAAAAAAAAACCCCATGCATTATTCCTTTTACTTGAACATTATTCCCATATATTATAAAAAAAACATATTTTTCTTTCGCCAAATTAATACTTCCAGATGATTTTGCTATCGAAAGTGTGCCCAAATTCTTTTTTTCCGTAACGGATATAATATCACCCAGTATATACCACGTCTCAGCTTCATATAAAACCATACAACATATATACATACATAAACTCACGCCTGTATTCCCCGAAGGGGTAGGCAGAAGTGCTAGCACCCACATTTCGCCAGTTTATGTTTAGATCCCAATATAATAGGTGGCGAGCCTATTGCCATTAACCGGGCACTTATAAACCTGCGATAAATACACACATAACTTCGAAAAGTATCGAAAGTCATTGGTGTGTGCCATGGTAAACCTGGGATCGAACCCGAGACCTCGTCTTAGCAGTCCATTACCCATACCACTAGGTTACCGCAGATATATACCGCATACAACAACAATACTCAAATATACCTAATACTAACAGTTACATCGAGCAAAACTTAGAACAAGCCAGCCAAACTTGGTGTATAAATCACCCCTCAGCGGACTTCGAGGGGGAAAAACTAGAAGTTCGACGTTCTACGTTATATAAACAGTAAAAAACAAAGTCCTTGGATGGAAGTTCATCCGTTTTTGTAGCAACTGATGCAGTCTGACAAGGGAGCAGTTTTTGGTAGTAAGATGTTTTTGTTTCGTACCGTTGAGATTTGATTTGTTGAGTTGGGAAGGAGAATAAGTATTATTGGATTTACTGTTGACAAGCGGACATTATGATGAACTGTGGTTGTACGAAGGCCGATCAATGTCCTGTATTGCTTGGGTCATATAATACGGGATATAAAAGTTTTCAATATGAGCTCGTCCACCACAGTACCTTACACCTCGTGCTATCTTCAAAATACATCCAAGAAACGTATATTCTTAGTATAGAGCACATTTTGAGCCTATTTTACATCCAAGCAATATATTTTGAAAGTCGCCTTAAAGACGGGTAAGGAAGGAAATTTGAATCACATCGGACGTGTCTCGGTAGCCAAGTTGGTCAAGGCATTCCCCCTGTAAGGGAAAGATCGCGGGTTCGAATCCCGCCCGAGAAGATCCTTTTTCCCTGTGTATTCGCTTTGTATAGTTAGCATACATAATGCTTCAAAATAGATTCAATTATATTTTGACGTTTTTATTTTACGCGTTGCACTAATCTAGATCCATTCTCTGTCTTTTGCAACTCAGTTGCCAGTTGCAATCAGCATCCCAGTTTAACTGCGACGTGGCTGAACTTCGATATATTTCGTGAAGCAACATCTATCAGATCTCTACAATCAAATTAACGATATATAAGTTCTGTAGATAGACTAGGTGGACTTGTTACGGCTGCCATAGATGTTCGTATGGCAACCGACCGAGGCACGGAAACACCAAGACCAATGCAAACATACATATTCATTGCACTAAGCCGAAACCATACACGCGTGGCACAGTTGCGATCAAGAATCACCACAGAAGCCACTAAAATTGAATTCTTACTACAATATAACTTAGGGCCGGTTCGACCAAACACGAGTACAGTTTATTACAGTTGCCATTGTAATGAACATAGTGATACCCGATATTTCAGTAGGGAGTCATTTTTTTCTGTCAACACTATAGATTCATCAATCATCGGCTGTCAATATTTGACTTTTGTCGACGGCGCCCTTGAATCTTTTGACAGAACATAAACAGCTTGCTAACCACTCGATGGAGCTGTGGTTAACTACTATGACCAATAGTTACATATTTAACTACAGGTTGACCTAACTATGGATCAAAAAACCAATTTACCAGAAATTTTACCATTTGTTACATTATTTAACCATTGTATACTTAACCACGGATCAAAAAACTGGCCCTAATTCCTCATTCACTTTAGATTAGCTATACGGTAGATTGCATGGAAAACGTCTATCGATTTACTCGAAAATAGTTACTCGTGTATAAATTTAGGTTTAGTCGAATCCACCCTTAGGTAAATAATAAAGTCATCAAGATTAAGAAAGAAACTCATAACATGGTTGTACAAGTTTGTACGTCTCTTTGAGTCGCTGCGAGTTGAGACGAGTTCTGTTTAGCTTGTTTTGTTTTAATGACAAGTTTAAAGTGCTTCGCAGACGTACGGAGACGTGTGGGGAAAGTTGGTTAGTTAATATGGTAGTGAGTTGGATGCATGGTTGGTTGAGATCTGAGGATTCTAGACTTATAGTGGCGGAATTATATTTTAGTTCCTCAAAAGAGATTTTAGAATCACTCATTACGAAAGAACTATAAATCATTAATTATAGGATTACTTCATCGGGCGTATTTATTTCTATTAAGACACTTTTCTAATCTAGAGCACGGCACGATTATATCGTACGCGGACGACACTGCCCTCCTTTTTTCTGCTGATACAGAAACAGAAGTGTACGGGCGTGCGCAGCGGGGATTTAACATTGTAAACAACTGGCTTCAATATAACCAACTAACATTAAATGCAGATAAATCCAAATACGTTACCTTCTCGATGCGCAAAAGGTCATCTATAACCCAGCCCAAACACTTACTGTACGCGCACCACTGTAGAGAACCAAATAATAAAGATTGTACTTGTCCGGTCATAGCTTTAGCAGATAAGATAAAATATCTAGGCATTATAATTGATGAAACCCTTTCATTTAAAGAGCATAGTGAAACACTAGTTAAGCGATTACGCAAGTTGATATTTGTGTTTAAAAGAATAAGATATATCGGTGACCCAAAATTGATTAAACAAGTGTACTATGCCCTTTGTCAGTCAATATTAACGTATTGCATAACATCGTGGGGGGGAGTGGGTAAGACATTGCTACTGCCCGTCGAGCGAGCTCAGAGAGCGATCCTCAAGGTAGCAACGTTTCGCTCTTTCTTATCTTCCACCGACCTCCTATACAAATCCTGCGAAGTACTAACAGTCCGCCAGCTATTTATATTGAGCACAGTGCTAAAACAGCACGCAGCACTTCCCTACAGCACCGACATTACTAACAAAAGGCGGAAAGATATTGTATGCACTGAAAGAATTGCAATAAAACACGAGTACACAGGCAAATTTTACCTGTTTTTAGGACCTCTTCTATACAAAAGGATAAACGCTATAACAAGCATTTATCCTCTAAATTATGTGTCTTGTAAACGAGTCGTGAAGAATGTCCTCCAAAGATTGTCCTACGGTGACACAGAGGAGTTAATCTCTGTATTAAAATAAATAATTAGTGTTAAGTTGCTTATTTAGACATAACTTTGGCTAACCGTAGCAAGTCACTATAGCATTGTATTGTATTCATAGTAATTAGTTGTACCTGTAATAGTATCTTAGAATTATTATTAGTCTGCACTTGAAGCCTGAAGCACAGGACTACCTAGTTCAGGCACAATTTAGATAATATCCCTTAGTAAAGACCTATGTAAGACACTAAACCGCACAAATAAATATACATACGTAAGATAACCATTTATGCACAATGTAACAACGCACGATAGATTAAGAAACCATGTAAAATAACTGTACAACGATTATTAAATAAATTTGATTTGATTTGATTTGATTTGATTTGATTTTACTCGCATATAAAGACGTACATATAATCACACCTGTATTTCCCGAAGGGTTAGGCAGCAAGGTATTATAAAAACTTCATCATAAATTATAATCACTACATAGTGTAAATTAAAGTGGCTGTCGCTGTCAGTCTGTCCCTATGTATGCTTAAATCTTCAAAACTACGCGACGGGTTTTGAAGGGGTTTTTTTAATTGATAGAGTGATTCAAGAGGAAGGTTTATATGTATGATACATGCTTAATATAGTATCAGGTGCAGTGGGAACGGGATCTGACGCCACGCGGGTGGAAGGAAATTGGCGGTACGAAGTTCACCGGATCAGCTACACATAAAATCTTAGAAACAGCTGCCCACGGCTTCACCCATGAGCGATTCTGATCCTGGCCCCGCAACCTATGAAAACCTATTCCAGGAATTAAAGTAGCCTATGTGCTATCCCTGTATCAGAATTCAACCAGATTCGTTCAGCCGTTTGAGTTCGATTGAGTAATTCCATCTTTAATGATCTTTTTAAGCATTAAGAAAGGTTGCCTGTAAGAGATCGCTCTTAGCGATAAGGCCGCCATTTATACATAATGTCATGTATTGTCCATACATTTACTGTATTACTGGTGTACAATAAAGATTTATCTATCTATCTATCTAAGAATGCCACTACAAATCGAATAAATCAGGAAAAATGGGTCGTTCGGGTGGGACTTGAACCCACAATCTTTCCTTTACAGCAGGAATGCCTTAACCAACTAGGTCACCGAGACACGCCCAATGTAATTAAAATTTCCCTTCTATATTTCTCCGTCTTTAAGGCGACAGTGGAGTCATCCACCGATGTTTTAACGCACTATCGGAACCAATGAATGAATAAATTAAACATTGATTTTGGATGACTCCACCCAAACACTTGTAGACAAAGTGTCAAGTTGGTTAAGGCATTCCCCCTTGTAAGAGAAAGATCGCGGGTTTGAATCTCGCCCGTAAGATTCATTTTTCCTGATGTGTTCGATTCCTTCTTTAATATTACCAAACTATCCATATTTTATCATCCACTCGAAATTGCTTTCTTTTTTACTCAAATAATATTACATTTATTAAAGTTATATAAGAAAATAAAACTAAAGTTAATAGTTGAGTCATTTTCTTTGAAATTATTGCCTTCAAGGCGTTCGCTCCACGCCTCGAGTAATTCCGAGCATCTTGCGTTAATATCGCCTTAGATGTCACCTGTATCGTAAAATGAAGAAGTTATCGGCTTTATATGTCGAAGGAGGTGGCTGTACGGCAGCTATAACATTAAATACGGGTGTCTTAGATATGTACATATAGGTACATACGTATAAACAGAGATAAGATAGTAAAAATGATATAAACCTTAATATTTTTGAAGATAGTGAGTGTGTACAATAACGCAGGAATTTAAGAAATGTGTTTTAGGCAACTGAATATACCCTAAAATGGTAAAAGCGGAACACTATTACTAGCCTAGCGTCCACCTAACCGCACTGGACGCATCGCACGCAATGGATTATTATGCGTTGTATAGAAAGTCGAACAAGTGCGTCCACGTGTTTGCACCGAACGGATTCCACGAATCTGCTCATCAGCAATGCCGCTGCTGCGATGCGTGCCGATGACTTCATTTGGAATGCCGGTCCTGGTGGACGCACAACGCGCGGATTCCGCCATTTGCATTTTGAAGTGCTTCCATTCTGTACCCACAAGCTAAAAGAATAACAAATATTTCTGCTTCTACCTCCTGCAAAAGTTCTTTCCAAAGTCTACCTTGACGTATTGTAGCTAGTCAATTGTTTATGACGTCTACCTCGTCCATACTGATACATATCGCACGTAGGCTTAATACGAAAATCCGATTGAAATGACGTCGGTAATCCAACTGGTTACTGGGAGTAGCGGCGGCGATGTGATCACTGCGGATCAGGTGGACGCAGTGTGAAGAATTCGATTGATGCATTGTGTGCGGTGCGTGCGGTGGACGCGAGGCTTAGACTCCACTGTCACTAGGTTATATCTCATGAAAAGTTAAAGTTGAAATTTTCACAGATGATATATTTATGTCTGCCGGTATGACATCAAATGAAGCAGGACAAAATATATAATTAAGGTTGCCTCCTATATAACTGATGACATTTTAAGGAAAGCTAGATAATACGTAGTACGTAGAGTCTCACTCGCAGGAATAATGAACAGACGTCAAGACTTCTAACGCCCGTCTTGTATGGCAACTGCCACCATCGAGGATGGGTCACCTGTTAGACAAGCGACTAAGGGATAGGGCTGTTTAACAGATATATATATCCTAGACTCAGCCTCAGATATAGGCTCGAGTCAACAATAATGCCCGGGAATATTAGGCAATAGGCTCACCCCCTATTACATGTGACCGAATACAATTATTGGTGAAATGTGGGTGTTAATTCGCCTCTGCCTAACCCTCCGGAGATAAAGGCGTAATTATAAGTACTAGTGGTCGCCCGGTGGTCGAAATTCGACCATAAATAATTAAAAATTAAAAGTTTTAACATTATTAACGTTTATATACATATTGAGATTTTTTTTCAAAAAGAGTGGTATTTCAGTATATAAGACTATAAACAAATAATAACTACACTGACGGACTCATAAACTGCATCAAAGTAATAGACGACTTTGAAATAAATATTTTAACCAAGTATGCATACTTTCTATACAGATTTAAATTGAAACCTCTAGATAGGTTCGTGAACTTTAAAACAGCGTAGGGTCATATCTTTAAGTTTAAGTTTATGTACTGGAAAGGACCTTAAGACTTTTTTTGAAGAAAAAACAGAAATTTAAGAAAAATTGGTTTAATTAAAAAATTGGTTTTAACAATAGACACAAACTTTATGCAAGGGTTTATTTGTGTTTTAATAAGGTGTATTACCCCCACGTGCCCTTATTACGGATTCTAATCGGTTCCGCATAGATTTTATAAGGGTTTTTAAAAGATCTTGCGGAATATTGTCCCATTCTTCTGAAAGTGCTGTTCTTAGTGCTGCCACTGTCGTGGGCGAAGGGTTTCTCGCATATACAGCTCTTTTTAAATTGTCCCAAACATGCTCGATGGGATTAAGAGCCGGGCTGCGTGCTGGCCAATTCATTGTACGTATCCCAACCTCTTCGCAATAATGTTGAACTTGTGCAGCTGCATGCGGCCGGGCATTATCCTGCATTAAAGTAAAATTTTCGCCTATGAATCCCATGTAAGGCACCACGTGATCTTCTAATATCTCTGTTATGTAGCGATGTGCTGTCAAACCCCCTCTATTACCGTTTTGACGGACCATGTCTATGAACACAAGTTCTGTTCGCCCGTTCATCGATATGCCACCCCAGACCATACATGAACCGCCTCCAAAAGGAACACGCTCCTCAATGCAACTTTGAGCATATCGCTCCCCACGTCGACGATAGACTCTTCTGCGACCATCTGCACCATATAAACATGTCCTACACTCGTCCGTGAACAATACAGAGGCCCACTGCTCTTCTGTCCAATTCAGGTGATGACGCGCAAATCTTAAGCGAGCTTGTCTGTGAGCTGTAGACAACTTTGGACCATTTGCTGGTCTAAAAGGGGTGATATCCGCTTCCTTTAACCTTCTTCTTATTGTTCGTGCACACACGTTTACTCCACGCACTTCATTAAGCTCGGTTTTGATGTTAACTGACGTGAGGAAACGATTTCGCAGGGAAGTTATAACAATAAATCGGTCATCATGACCTGTGGTTGCTCGAGTTCTGCCTGTACCACGTCTCCTCCTGTAAGAACCTGTCTCTACAAACCTTCTGTATATTCTAGAAACCGTAGACTGGTTTAAATTTAAATTTCTACCAATCGTTCGTTGATCCAAGCCCTCTCGCACCAATGCTACAATTTGTGCCGCTTGTTCGGACGAAGTATCCATATTATGGTTCAAAAACTCTCGATGTGTTAAAAAACTAACCCAACAATTATGCTGGTAACAATAATTCAATTGACAAAACAAAAAAAATCAATGAGAATCAATTTAAAACTTTGCTATAAATAACACGCAAATCTGATACTACAAGTAAATTTTCTTTTCCCGGCTATATTCATTTGTTTTACTGCAGTTCTATTTTTAAATTTAATTTTTTTTTTTAAGATTAAGAGCCAGTCTTTCCATATTTATATAATTTAATCTAAAAAGTTTGCATACTTATTATGAAAAATCCTTTTAGAGTAAACCTGAACTTTGATGCAGTTTATGAGTCCGTCAGTGTATATCATGTCTAAAGTTGACTACATACTAATAAAGGTTTGGAAAATATTGTATTCTCCGTCCACGCAATTTTCGTAAAAACTGACACAAAGTGTTAATTCACCCTGCTTCGCCTATTAATCAATAATGGTATTAATTTATAACTCCTTACAATTTTTTTTGTATCTCTTTTTTTATTCGTCAGCTGTGAATATTTCAAATAGGTATCGGGCTGTGCGTATTACCAAAGCTTTAAAAAAAAGTATGAACACTTGAGTAAAAGTTGACCACAGACTAACAATAATTAAAGTTTTGGGGAATTGCATACTTCTCCGTTCGCGCAATTTTCGTAAAAAGAGATGCAAAGTTACCTATTTATTTATCAATATATATTAAGTTAAAACCTCCTTACTATTTTTTATATTATTTTTTTATGTCGTCAGCTGTTAACATTTCAAATAAGTACGGGTTTTTTTTGGCCGGAAAGCGTAGAGGATGCATCGCGGTATTATTTTATTTTCCGAAATTGGTGTGAATTAAAGTTTTTATGTATAAAAATGGTGAATTTTTAGCCTGAATGCCTTGGACAACGCACGTGTAGGAAAGTGGCATATTGCAGTGAATAGTGATTATACGCGTTCAATCCAAATCCTGGGGAGATTTGGATTGCTTTTAGTAAAGTCCCCACAACGTTATTAGGGCATGAATTATCTATTTAATCATTCACCATCATCATCATCATCATTATCATCATCATCATCATCATCATCATCATCATCATCATCATCATCATCATCATCATCATCATCATCATCATCATCAACATCAACATCACCTTCACCATCTCACCATCATTAATATCATCCACTGTTATTTCAATGAAGAAAATATTTGTAACTGATGATAAGGCAGCGTGGTCATAGTACCTTAGCCTGTTCCGAGAGGAACGAAAGAAACAAAAAAAATCAAATAGTTAAGGAACTGTTGTGATGATTTACCTATGCCTAAAAAAAATAACTGTATGTACATGTAAGTGACATGCGTATGTGTGTGTGAAAATTGGCTATAGTGTGCGTAACGTTTATTTTAATAAAAATAAGGTATTTTAATGCATTATTATAAAAAAATATTAATCTTATGCACTTCTCTTCGGTATGAACTATCAATATGCCAAATCTCACCCTCCTACGTACCCGCAATTTTCGTAAAAAGGGATCCAAAAATTTTCCTTCACGTATTAATACACTGACGGACTCATAAACTGCATCAAAGTAATAGACGACTTTGAAATAAATATTTTAACCAAGTATGCATACTTTCTATACAGATTTAAATTGAAACCTCTAGATTGGTTCGTGAACTTTAAAACAGCGTAGGGTCATATCTTTAAGTTTAAGTTTATGTACTGGAAAGGACCTTAAGACTTTTTTTGAAGAAAAAACAGAAATTTAAGAAAAATTGGTTTAATATATGATTTGAGATTGACATGGTCATTAACATTAATAGTATAACACTCACCGGGATATTTACCATGTTTATAATTGGTGTTTGGTAACCGATATTTCGGCGCTGTTACAAGCGCCATGATCACGGTGTACTGACGACCGCCGAGCTAGTTGTTATTGGGCAGACCGTATCTGTCTACCCTCTTCCGCACTCGTTTATGACGCGCGTCGTCCCTACCACTGTCCGCGTTCTCGCACTGTACTCTATCGCGTTTTTGACATACAACACTCACTGAATCGACTCGCACGGGTTTTGAAATTGTAGGTCTTGTGAACATTCGAATCACTGGATGCCAGACACTCGACAGTTGAAACCCATCTTCCCGGTTGAAGTTCTTGTATTTTTTAATTTCAATTGCTTCTTTCACCATTCTGGGTATGTAGTGGCGTTCTGTCGAGAGAATCTGAGGGCTGTGTAGCTCAATCCAGTGATTCGACCCTTCCTCCAGCAGGTGCTGAGCGATAGCCGATTTCTGTGGCTCGTTGTTTTTGACCGCCCTGATGTGCTCCTTGATCCGGCATGAGACAGTGCGTTTGGTCTGGCCTATGTAGGAGCTCCCACAGCTGCAGTCAACTTTATAGACACCTGGACGTTCTAAAGGAAAACTGTCTTCAGGTGTGCGTAGGTATTGTGACAGCTTTTTGAAAGGAGTGAAGATAGTTTTTATTGAGTACTTCTTTAAAATGTTGGCGACCTTATCTGTCACTCCTTTCATGTATGGTAAGTACGCAGGTTGTCGTTCGACCTTATAGTCCAGGTGCTTAGGTGTCAGCGAACGTCTAGGTGGCATGATCCGCTCCTTATAACCGTTTCTCCGTAGAACGCCACGTAAGTGCACTATTTCAGCTTCCAAATGTTCCTGGTCGCATAGGTTGTATGCGCGGTCAGTAAGTGACGTCACTACGGAGTTCAGCTGACGCGGATGATGATGCGATTCGGCGTGCAGGTATCGGTCAGTGTGAGTTGGCTTCCTGTAAACTGTGTGACCAAGGGATCCATCCTCCCGGACCACGACCCTAACGTCAAGAAACGCTATACTTCTTTCCCTTTCCATCTCGTAGGTGAACTGGATTTTCCTGTGGATGCTGTTTAAATGAGCCAGGTACCCTTTCACAACACTCTCGTCACCTTCCAGTATACAAAAGATATCATCTACATACCTCTTCCACACTTTGACATTCTGAGGGGCAGTGACAATAGCTCTGTTCTCAAAATGTTCCATCCAGAGGTTTGCAACCACTGGTGCCACGGGACTGCCCATTGCCACGCTGTCAATCTGCAGGTAGTAGTCACCCTGGTATACGAAATAATTCGTGACTATGCAGTGCTGCACCAGGTCGGCATATTCCACCGGTATGTTGTGATCCCTGATAATGCTTCTGATGACATCCATACATTCAACTATAGGCACATTCGTGAAAAGTGACTCCACGTCAAAACTGACCATCACTTCGTCGTCGCTCACATTGTTGAGATGCAAAATTTCTACGAAATGGCGGGAGTCTTTTACAAAAGATGTTGATCTTCCGAGCAATGGCTGCAGTACACCTGCTACATGTTTTGCCAGTTCGTATGTAGGTGAGTCAATTTGACTCACGATTGGTCGTAGGGGGACGTTTGTCTTGTGGACCTTAGGCAAACCATAAAGCCTCGGCGGTAGACAGGTTCGGGGTCTCAGTAGGTGTACCGTCATGTCCTCGCCGATTGCATCTCTGCATCTCTTGACAAGGTTCAGCGTACTTCGGTTTGTTCTAGCTGTCGGGTTGTAAGTCACTTTCTTGTAGGTGTTGACGTCACTCAGTAAATCACGAATTTTATTGTCGTATTCAGTGACGTTCATGACAACCGTCGCATTTCCCTTGTCTGCCTTCAGAACCAAAACGTTCTTGTCCTCGCGAAGATCGCGTAATGCGGCAAGTTCGGTGACCGCGATGTTCCGCTGTGGGGGCCTCGAGTGACATAAAGTGATCGCGACATCCTGCCTCAAAATCTCCGCTTCGGCGGCGGGTATTTTATTCCGTCGTACCACTTCCTCCACAGTTCCGATCACTTTATCGTATGGAATACGACTAGGTGTTGGAGCCAAATTCAACCCTCTCTCTAGAACAGCCAACGCTGGCTCCGATAACACTTTGTCCGATAGGTTCAGCACTGTACGTTTCTTACTTGTGTTATCGTGGTAGGGGGTATCTGGTTTTTGTTTTTTCATAAGCGTGTCAAACTTTCGTTGCTGTTTCAGAGCACTTAGTTCTCGCGAACGTTGTGCTTGTAAGTATGTAATGCGATCACACTTATCAAAATCACCCCATGTCAACACCGCACTACACTGTTGATGTACCCGATATAGGTCACACTGAGTTTTAGCGATTAGATATCTGGTGTTGCTGATCGACTTGCGTAATAGTTTAACACTCGCGTTTCGTAGAATACGCGCGGAACCGTGAATGTCATTACGAGGTTTTAACCGACAACAAACGGGTATAACGTCTGCATCCCGACACTTCACTAGAAATGTTAGTGATTCACTTAGACACTCACTCTTTTTCCGCGCGCGTTCAAGATGTTTAATTAATTTAACACATTCCGGCCCGTACCGGTGCACAATATATGATTTGAGATTGACATGGTCATTAACATTAATAGTATAACACTCACCGGGATATTTACCATGTTTATAATTGGTGTTTGGTAACCGATATTTCGGCGCTGTTACAAGCGCCATGATCACGGTGTACTGACGACCGCCGAGCTAGTTGTTATTGGGCAGACCGTATCTGTCTACCCTCTTCCGCACTCGTTTATGACGCGCGTCGTCCCTACCACTGTCCGCGTTCTCGCACTGTACTCGATCGCGTTTTTGACATACAACACTCACTGAATCGACTCGCACGGGTTTTGAAATTGTAGGTCTTGTGAACATTCGAATCACTGGATGCCAGACACTCGACAGTTGAAACCCATCTTCCCGGTTGAAGTTCTTGTATTTTTTAATTTCAATTGCTTCTTTCACCATTCTGGGTATGTAGTGGCGTTCTGTCGAGAGAATCTGAGGGCTGTGTAGCTCAATCCAGTGATTCGACCCTTCCTCCAGCAGGTGCTGAGCGATAGCCGATTTCTGTGGCTCGTTGTTTTTGACCGCCCTGATGTGCTCCTTGATCCGGCATGAGACAGTGCGTTTGGTCTGGCCTATGTAGGAGCTCCCACAGCTGCAGTCAACTTTATAGACACCTGGACGTTCTAAAGGAAAACTGTCTTTAGGTGTGCGTAGGTATTGTGACAGCTTTTTGAAAGGAGTGAAGATAGTTTTTATTGAGTACTTCTTTAAAATGTTGGCGACCTTATCTGTCACTCCTTTCATGTATGGTAAGTACGCAGGTTGTCGTTCGACCTTATAGTCCAGGTGCTTAGGTGTCAGCGAACGTCTAGGTGGCATGATCCGCTCCTTATAACCGTTTACTTGAACTGTTGGCGACTTGTCTCATCAAGTCGCCAACAGTCTTTATACAAGGGTTTATTTGTGTTTTAATAAGGTGTATTACTCCCACGTGCCCTTATTACGGATTCTAATCGGTTCCGCATAGATTTTATAAGGGTTTTTAAAAGATCTTGCGGAATATTGTCCCATTCTTCTGAAAGTGCTGTTCTTAGTGCTGCCACTGTCGTGGGCGAAGGGTTTCTCGCATATACAGCTCTTTTTAAATTGTCCCAAACATGCTCGATGGGATTAAGATCCGGGCTGCGTGCTGGCCAATTCATTGTACGTATCCCAACCTCTTCGCAATAATGTTGAACTTGTGCAGCTGCATGCGGCCGGGCATTATCCTGCATTAAAGTAAAATTTTCGCCTATGAATCCCATGTAAGGCACCACGTGATCTTCTAATATCTCTGTTATGTAGCGATGTGCTGTCAAACCCCCTCTATTACCGTTTTGACGGACCATGTCTATGAACACAAGTTCTGTTCGCCCGTTCATCGATATGCCACCCCAGACCATACATGAACCGCCTCCAAAAGGAACACGCTCCTCAATGCAACTTTGAGCATATCGCTCCCCACGTCGACGATAGACTCTTCTGCGACCATCTGCACCATATAAACATGTCCTACACTCGTCCGTGAACAATACAGAGGCCCACTGCTCTTCTGTCCAATTCAGGTGATGACGCGCAAATCTTAAGCGAGCTTGTCTGTGAGCTGTAGACAACTTTGGACCATTTGCTGGTCTAAAAGGGGTGATATCCGCTTCCTTTAACCTTCTTCTTATTGTTCGTGCACACACGTTTACTCCACGCACTTCATTAAGCTCGGTTTTGATGTTAACTGACGTGAGGAAACGATTTCGCAGGGAAGTTATAACAATAAATCGGTCATCACGACCTGTGGTTGCTCGAGTTCTGCCTGTACCACGTCTCCTCCTGTAAGAACCTGTCTCTACAAACCTTCTGTATATTCTAGAAACCGTAGACTGGTTTAAATTTAAATTTCTACCAATCGTTCGTTGATCCAAGCCCTCCCGCACCAATGCTACAATTTGTGCCGCTTGTTCGGACGAAGTATCCATATTATGGTTCAAAAACTCTCGATGTGTTAAAAAACTAACCCAACAATTATGCTGGTAACAATAATTCAATTGACAAAACAAAAAAAATCAATGAGAATCAATTTAAAACTTTGCTATAAATAACACGCAAATCTGATACTACAAGTAAATTTTCTTTTCCCGGCTATATTCATTTGTTTTACTGCAGTTCTATTTTTAAATTTAATTTTTTTTTTAAGATTAAGAGCCAGTCTTTCCATATTTATATAATTTAATCTAAAAAGTTTGCATACTTATTATAAAAAATCCTTTTAGAGTAAACCTGAACTTTGATGCAGTTTATGAGTCCGTCAGTGTATATAGATGTTAATAGTCAGACAGAACCGTAATTATACCTACCATTCTCCTAAAAGGAGTGAAACTATGGTATCTTCCGAGCACGTTTTGAAAATTCATAAATGTTACTAAGAATTTCTTCACAAAAATATCAAGCCATGCTAGAAGGAGCAACTAAAACCTACAAGGCCAAAATAATCATATCAATATATCATTCCTAAGTATTCGCTAGTGCACGCCCAGTAATGGCTGGTCTTAGTTGAAATTTTGCTAATAAACTTTCGTAGTCAATAAAAGAAATGTGACAGAGAGGAATTTGAGCTCTGTGTTTCAACATCGAAACTACACACTGTGTGAAAGATCAGACAGCATTGTAATTTTTTTATTTTACTCCTTCTTCAAAAGCTCATTCCAAAGCTTGTAAATTGAAAGCCGCGGTCTGATCTCTTATCCTTTCTTCTTGCTTTGTCGGCTGACTTTAAAAGAGCAACTGCCATCTAATCGCGACTCAAAAAGGAAAATCTTTGAGCCGGTGAATTTCAGGTTAAAGACCTTCACAGTCCAAGCTGCCATCTACCAACCGATGCACTTACTAATTGTTGACGAGAACTCTGACGTAGGCCTTTGTCCTAAGATTGGGGAGAAAAACAGTAGTGGCTCTATAAAAACATTTTTAGTTTTGATATGACATGTATATCTTTTTGTAATCTCCTTCTAATTTCCTTCATTTTGATGCCCTATTTTGATTTTCTCGAAATTTTAATGCACCAGGTGTCACTCACACAATCACCGCGAATCAAATGACACCTCACATGTCCAAACCCGTCAAGCCGTTCAGGCTGTAGACCGTGCCAAATAAATGGACATACATACATACGAAACGATTCACATTTTTATACTATACATGAACGATTTACCAAAAGCTACCGCTAATCCCATAACACTATTTGCAGATGATAGCACAGTTACTGTTAAATGTACGGACAAAACGTTATACGAAGACCAAATAAATAAAACTCTCAACAGCGTTAATGAATGGATGGAAGTAAACAATTTAAAGGTTAACATGGCTAAAACCAACATCATGCATTTCAAACAGCGTGCCTCAGCACCCTCTGTGATAAAGGCAAACTATAAGAATCAGCTGGTCAGTGAGGTTCAAACTACTAAGTTTCTGGGCCTAACTATCGACAATAGCCTCACGTGGAAGCCGCATATTGAACAGTTATACGAGTATAAAAAAATAAATAGTTCGGTTTATGCACTTCGCCAACTTGTACAATTTACCAACATTAACACCATATTGACCGCATACCATGGCCTAGTTGAATCTTTGCTACGGTATGGATTAATTTTCTGGGGAAATTCTACAAATAAAGATGCAATATTCAAAGCTCAAAAACGATGTGTGAGGACTATGTTTGGGTTAAAAATTACAGACAGCTGTCAACCATTCTTCGTTAAACATAAAATCTTAAGTTTACCATGTCTCTATATTTATGAAGTTGCTGTATTTGTGAAAAATAATCCGCAATTGTATGAATTAGCATCAGTAGCATATAATAGAAGGCAACGAGACGTACATCGTCTCTGCATGCAGCATTCTAAAACTGCTTTAATGCATAAAAGTGTATTCCACATGGCTCCAATTATATATAACAAACTGCCAAATGAACTAAAGGAAATGAAAGTGGATAACTTTAAGAGACATTTAAAATACATATTAATTAATAAATGCTACTATAATTTAACTGACTACCTAAATGACAACATTAAATTGAATATAAGTATAACAAAAAGACACTAATTTATTACTAACTCTTGACTTTTGTTTCTCTTGATATCGACATTCATATTCTTTTTATTAAAATTGACCACATTGACACATTGCATGAATTAAAATGGATAATTAATTAATTAAATAAATAAATATAATATAAATAATGTAACTGTAAATTGACAAAGTATGTACTTTGTATTTTGCATGCCATCATAATGGCAGAATGTGATGAACTTTATAATAATGTAACACCTTTGTATCTACCATATTCGTGCAAATAAATTTGAATTGAATTGAATACATACATATTCTCGAAAAATATTACCCACCTTCCTTCGGCAGTCGGGTTAAAATTACAAACCCAAAGAAACCAGATACCTACTTCAAAATTCCAATATAGAAACATTTCCTACGTTAACAAACCACTTTCTAAAATTTATATTCACTCTACTGTGATTGGTTTCAATAAAGGTACGCTTTATCATATTGTACATAAGTAGGTCCACAATAGTTGAACGAGATCGCATTGAACACGTTACCTTCCGACCGGAAGCGCGCACAATAGCCTCTAAGCCATTGTTACGATATTTATTGAACGCGGAGCGAATTAATGGCTGAAATACTTGTATATTACTTTAAGTTTAATATTTAGTTACGCTTGTATATCGGTGAAGGGGTAAGCAGAATTGGATTAATACTTATATTTGACTATTTTAGGATTTAAGTGCTAGACGCGAGTCTATCAATAAATAATTCAAAAATAATAATGGTTATCATATCTTTCTTACCTTCAGGTAGTATCTCAGATATTATAGGTTCAGGATGTAGCTTACCATTAATTAAAAAAAAATTAAAAATTAAAAAAAATATTAAAAAAAATATAAAAATTAAGATTACCCTATATAAAAAAGTGATTTAATATCAATAATTCATCATCATCATTTATAATTTCACTATATACTTCTTTCTTTTGGTGTGACTTGCGACAACTTTGATATGAACGCCTGCCTTCTGTTCTCCCAACGCCAAGAGTTAAAGCCTTTAATATGCTTCTGTGTGAGTATAGTGAGAAGAATGAAGAGGTAAAGTATAGAGAGAAAATAAACAAATTCATAGTTAAAAACTATTTATGTTATAAGTATTAGACTATCCAAACGGTACTAACAAAACGTCCAAAAATAAAGAATAATATACTAACGCTTAGTCAATAGATCACTGGTTCCCAACATGAGCACGTCTTGCTTAGTTTATTTGCAAACATATTGCTTAGTTAAGTTACAATGTGTTCCTTGAGTTACATAATACGAGTAAGTAAACAGTTGCTTAAAGTTTATTTCCAAGCTTATTTAAACTCTCAAATTTAAAAGCAATAAATTCAACACAGTAAATGCTACAAAATTCATTCATTTTATCGACGTTCACCAATATATACAGAGTGCTCGCTTTCACTTTGTATACAATTTAAGCTATACCTCTTTAGGACACAGTCATCAAAACACAGTTAACTGTAATACTGTATCCCGCGGCACCTTTGTCTCCCGTCCGGGATTAGCCGTACGCCGTGTAATCCCCCTGTATAAGGACGTCACAGTAATCCGTTCGTCCCTGTTTAGAATGTCATAATAATTAATAGAGCCGTCGCAGATGACGCTTAGATGGTTAACGATTGACTGGGTTATTTTTTCTTTATTTTATTTAAAATGGAAAAAGGGATTTAAAAATACGTTTTAGTACCAATACCAAGGAGTTAATGAATATAGTATAGCGCAGTCTACTGCTGGACAGTGTTCGAAGATTTTGGCCTACTGTTTCCAAGCCGGCCAGACGAGTTGGAACAGGGTTTTTTTTATAAAGGATACGTCAATTTGACTTCAACTCGCCTGATGCTAAACTAAAGGTAAAGTCTCGGAAAGAGGGTCATCATCGTAAACATGTACCATGTTAACAGTGGTGGCACTCAGCTTGACGGCCTCATCAGATGCCTTTTCACGCCCCGCTTAAACGACCTGAGACTGTAGGAAAAAGGAAACACGTGAGCTGGCAGGGAGTGGTCTTAATGGTGCGGCATAGGAATGAGTCACAGATGCCGTATACGGATGGCATCTTAGCCTTTTATTTCTAGTATTCTGTCTTTTGTAGTGATATCGTCTGCGTATTTTCCGTTGGTCGCTTTTCGCCCTTCGGATGGAATGGGCTGGTGACACTATTCTTTCTTCGTCACCATAAGTAACAAAACATTGTCAAATCCATACTAATATTATAAATGCGAAAGTAACTCTGTCTTTCTGTCTGTCTGTCTGTATGTTACGCTTTCACGCCTAAACCACTGAACCGATTTTGATGAAATTTGGTATAGGGATCCAATCTACCTTGAGAAGAGACATAGGCTATGTTTAGCCGCGATAACCGACTTCCACGCGGGCAGAGCCGCGGGCAAAAGCTAGTACACAATAAATAGGATCTCTCACCATCAGAGTCTAAGTGTGCGTTCCGGTTGCATTTGACGTTTTTGTTTCAGAACCTGGAGTTCGTTGAACTTTCTTTGATGCTGGGGGTAACTCCTTTCTGAATCTAGGATCTCGATATTTCCCATCTCGAAAATTATTGTACCTACCTACAAGACGATCTTTTATTTTTCAAAAAGGATTACCACTGAGTTTTCTAGCAGTGTTTCTCAGTAGGTGCCACTGCACGGTAGGGGAAAAAGTAATGAAATTTCCAAACAATTATAAAATTTGGAATAAACTATTTTTGAATTTGAATTTGAAGCGTTTCAGTGACTCATTCCTATGCCGCACCACTAAGACCTGGAACTCCCTGCCCGCTCACGTGTTTCCTTCTTCCTACAGTCCCGGGTCCTTTAAGCGGGGCGTGAAAAGGCATCTAATGAGGCCGTCAAGCTGAGTGCCACCACTGTTAACATGGTAAATGTTTACGATGGTGACCCTCTTTCCGAGACTTTGCCTTTAGCTCACCTCAGCTGTATAAAAAAAAAACAGAATTCGATGGAAAACAATGGAATAAAAAAAAGAAAATAAAAAAAAGCTCCTGCGCCAAAGTCTCGTCTATTAATCAGCAGGTATACCAACTAGCAGTTATATTTGGCTGAACTCCCTATATCGGTAAAACCCATACACCCATAAATTAAAAGCGTCCGTAGCTTAGTGGTTAAGGAGTCGGCTTAACAATCGAGAGGTCCCGGGTTCGAATCCTGGCCATTACACTACGACGTGAACCCACTCCTAACACAAGCAATTTTACTTAGCTGGAGCGGTTAGGAATTTCGGTTAAAACAAAACATAAATTTATTTATACACTGTTGAAGTTGTTCAACCTTTTAAACAGTGTGTCTCAGCACTTATAGGTACTGCTTAACTTTTCCAATAAAATCGAAGTGAAATGAAATTTGGAATTTAGAAACGAAGGTGAAACTGATCGCGGGGCTGCTGTCGATGCTAATTTAGAAGATTTCCTTGAAATCACGATATTAAATTTGGCAAAATCCGTGAGAATATACGTACCTATATATGTTTTTCCACACGAGGCTTTGAAGATATACTCAGTGCGCGAATAAGAACCTCTTTAACTGATCGAGCTTTTTACGTTTTGTAGTCTTTCTCGATATTCCGTTTGAATCTCCTGTGCCTTTGAATTAAATATAGATCGAGAAAAAAAAAATCTTATGTTTTGAACACTTCATCCTCCCCATTCCAGTGGCGAGTCGGGGACACCTTTGTCACCCCTCCCGAGGAGGGCCAGACCGTAAGGGATGGCCCTGGGTCAGCCGGGGTGCGAGGGATATGTCGAAGACAACCTCACCTCCGGCCTAGCACCACGACCCTCAATCGGCGTGTGGTTTTAGTCGGTTCGAGTCCAACATAACCTCCCCTTCCAGATCCCGCGGGGGAGGAAAAAAAAATAAGGTGACAATGTACATAATAATATTCTTGTGGCTATAGTTACTCATTAGAAAAGGAAGTCAGCTGGTCGGTATCACTATTGCGTAGAACAGTTCTTAATATTCAGTTTTAAGTACGTTATAGTAACCGATCCTATGTGAAACCGAAAGGCATACCGATTTAAATACCTAAATCTAGTAAGAGCAGGTGATTCTATCGGTTCATTTGGTGTATTTTTTTATATACACGATGTTTCGATTATTTTTCAGCAGTTATGGTTTATACCACTGACAAGCAACCCATGTAATTTCACATAGTATATTTGTTAGTATTTAACAAATATTCTGAATCTAGGATCTCGATATTTCCCATCTAATTTGGCACTAGCTAAGTACGTATTTTTAGTATTTCGAGGTAAATTAAACAACCCTCAGATATTGGAGTCATTGATGCTGCTCGTTCCTGACACCAGACTGCGGCTGGCGCCAAGGGTCAAAACATTCGAAGTCCCAGTAGCTCGAACAAATATATTAAAGAACGCGCCTCACATACGAGCATTGAACATTTTAAATGTGATATCGCAAAAAATTGATATTTTTTATTGTTCATTGGCGGAATTCGAAAGGGTGACAACTCATTGTCTAGAAATAAATAATTTTTAAGAAATAGTTATTATTAAATTAGGGTACTACATTGTTGTATTGGACTTAGTCTGTAATAGCAATGTATGATTTGATAGAAATAAATAAAAATAAATAAATAAATCTCGAAAATTATTATACCTACCTACAAGACGATCTTTTATTTTTATAAAAGGATTCCCACTGAGTTTAGCAGTGTTTCTCAGTAGGTGCCACTGCACGGTAGGGGAGAAAATAATGAAAATTCCAAACAATTTTATAAATTTAGTTTTTTAACAATTTGATCGTTGACAATTAAAAAGCAAATATCATTACATATAGTAAGCAAAGTCGCATTCCGCGTCTGTCCGTCCCTGTGTATGCTTTTATCTTCAAAACTACGCTACAGATTTTGATTCGGTTTCTTTTAATAGATATAGTTATTCAAGAGGAAGGTTTATATGTATAATAAATGTATGTATGATTGTGTAATGTGTTGTGGTTGTAGACGTCATCGCGTCAGTTTACCATTGCATCATAACATAAAGCCAGTTCCATGGATTATGTCACTGTTATGTCATAACGATGTCATATTTTTTACCTTTATAATTATAAAATCATAGTCATAATCTATGGGCGGAAGGAGATAATGGTGGGAAGTGTTGCCACTGTAAAAAATATGATTATTTATTGTAGGAATAGAACTTATTATATATTTTAATTATAGGTAGCTATTTTGTAACATTTCTGTGTATAGCACATACACAGAAATGTGCAAATGCAGCTGCGAGAAATAAATGTATTTTCTTTCTTTCTTTTCTAAATGGTTAATATAGCATAGGGTGCAACGGGAAAGGGATCGGACACCACGCGGGTGGAAATTGGCGGTACGAAGTTCGCCGGGTCAGCTAGTTATTCTATAAAAATATGATTGCATGTAAGATTCAATGGCAGCACAGCAGAAGAAGCTCGTGAAATATAAGAAGTCATGAAAGAAGCAAATGGCGGACTGTTGCCTCTACTACATCATAGGGGAAAAAAGGCATAAAGTGTCTGTATGTTTGATTTTTTATTTTATTTTTATTGCATATATTTAATTACGCTGTAAGGGAAAAGTCGTAGGTTTAGGTCCCACTGGAGTATTTCATTTTTCCCGATGCTTTCGAATTTTAAAAAATCATTCAAATATTTGGGCGGAGTCATCAAAAATCAATGTTTAAAAATGGTTGAAAAATCATTCAAAGGTAGAGAAGGGAAATTTGAAGGGATTCAGGTGTGGATCAGTAGCTCAGTGGAAGAGCATTCCCCTGTAAGGAAAAGGTCGTGGGTTCACGTCCCACTTGAGCATTCCATTTTTCCCGATGTATTCGAATTGTTTTATAACTATTATAATAATAGCACAGCGTCACGCTCTTGAAGGCACCATAACCATTAGGTACACCGTGAGGTAGTTACGAACTAATTCTGCCGTACTCTGTGTTGAATGATGTGAACTTGTTGTCGAGTTCGGAATAATGCTGGAAAATACAAGTTTCTCGCGCTTCAGAGCCTCTTTGTACTGTACAGGAATAGTTGTATATACAATTGTACATGTATATGTATAAAATGTATTCTCGCTTGTATTATTGCAGAGCAACTTTACTCTGTACTAAACTAAGTTTTGTTTTGTATACCAGTCTGTCAGAATGCTAAGAATGACTTCATCTATTATTTTTTTTGTAAAGGACACTTCAATTTAACTTCACTTCGCCCGATGGTAAGAGGTAAAGTCTTGGAAAGAGGGTCACCACTATAAACATGTACCATGTTAACAATGGTGGAATTCAGCTCGACGGCCTCATCAGTTGCCTTTTCACGCCCCGCTTAAAGGACCCGGGACTGTAGGAAGAAGGAAACAAGTGAGCTGTCAGGGAGTTCCAGGTAATAATGGTGCGGCATAGGAATGAGTCAATAACCGCTTGATTCTTGATGGAATATTCTGCAGCGTATGCGGGTCACATGTAAGCCCTGTATTCTATGATCATTTTATCATCATTAGCCTCGGCTGTACCAGAGTGAGAAGTACTAAGTATTGGCACACATTTAATCTTCTACGCCACCAAGCCAAGACTTCTGTCTTTATTATCGCAAAGTCCCGTAAAAATCCATTTTTACGTGCTACTTCAAGTAAAACCTCCGCCATACCCTTCTAAACTGATTTATTCTACTTAATATTTATAATAATCTAACAATTATATTTCTCTATTCCTGTCAAGGCGTATAGTGTCCCAAAAATCTGCTTAAAATCATTCCAATGGATCTGCAGACTGGTAATGTGTAGATCTCTCTTAGTAGTTTACGATAATGGTAGAATTATGAAATTACTCGATTTGTATGCCTTCATGGACTAGGTGCTATTCGCACATATGCTATTCGCACAGATACTATTCGCAAAGATGCTATTCGCACAGATGCTCTAGACTACACCGATTCACCTATGACCACATAGATACATTACATCGTATGTGCCCCACAGATTTATAGACCTATATAACATTAGCCCAACTGCTGCCAATTGGGCTAGCCTAGAACATGTTACATACCAGACCTCTCATATTAAAACCTTTACTAGGTAAAGCTATCACCCGAACTTTAGCCCGTAATAACACTTAAAATACGACCCATTTTCGCTAAGCCAGGTATTATGAAACGACAAATACCTATCACTTATCCCGAAGTCCAAGTTACAAGCAGTTGTTATGCTACGACACGGATACGATAACCTGTACGTGACGACTCGTAGCTAACGAAATTATGTGCTTACCATTTTGAATACCGTTTATACGACCTTTATTTCAAGGTAATAAGAACTATATATGCTTGTTGGAGACTAAATTTATGTTGGTTCAAAAGTTTGTTTCGGTTTATAGCAACTTTGAATTGTATGTTGAAGTGCTTAAGGTTGAATTTCGAATTGTTGAACAGTTGGATAGGTATTATAAAATGTGAAAATACTTGTGCAGGAACATTGTAACCCACATTTGTTATGTAGAGACCACTAAGATGCGGTAGTGCGTGTAAAATTGAAATATTTTGTCAAACTATTCGATAGCGTTTAAAGTTTATTACTTATTAGATGTTCAGTTTCAAAGAGCCAAGAAAATTTAGAAAGTTGAACAGGTTAAGATCACATATTAGGAGCAGGGCATTCGACAAAATGAAACTTAGGTTACAATACCTAAGTTTTTTTTTTGCAGTGTTTATTATTATGTATATAAGTTCGTCATTATTTTATTTAAGTAATTCTGATTTATGTACAGAGTCTATGAATTGGTTTGCATTTTTACACCACGTTTTTATTTCTGTACACTCCTGTCCATCCAAAGGTTACCTGGAAGAGATTGTTGTATACAATAAGGCCGCCCATTGTACAGTATTTTATGTATGACTTCTTTTCTATTCATTTGTGTATTTTGGTGTACAATAAAGAATATTATACTTTTACTTTAAACGTTTGATAGCGGCACATTATTAAATTTGAATGC
Source organism: Eilema sororculum (assembly GCA_914829495.1). Taxonomy (NCBI): domain Eukaryota; kingdom Metazoa; phylum Arthropoda; class Insecta; order Lepidoptera; family Erebidae; genus Eilema; species Eilema sororculum. The sequence goes on along the minus strand of OU618545.1, from coordinate 2,412,553 downwards.
ATGAATATATACCTAATATTCTATAGTTAGAGCTCGTTTTTTCCTAACTCACCAAACTTCAATGGAAGTACTCTTGTAAACAGCTTTTTTGGATTGAACAAATATTTTCATGTCGAATAGCACGTTTATCGAGGAAGGTTAATATTCCACAACATTCTACACAACCTTTTATAGTTTGTGTTATGGAATCTAGAATGCAGATAAACATACTTAGATATTTTTTTTGTAAATAAATAAATAAATATTCCACAACATTCTACACAACGCTATCTAGACCCATGGTAAGCTTTTATAGCTTGTGTTATGGAATCTAGAATGCGGATAAACATACTTAGTTACTTTTTTTTTGTAAATATGAACATATTATACATAGAAACGCCCAGACCAATGCAAATAGCCATATTCATGCATAAAAATATTTGCAGTGAACGGGGATCGAACCCGCGCCTCCCACGTGGCAGTCGCGTTCACCACCGCCACGCCAAAAGGTTGCCTGGAAGAGATTGTTGTATACAATAAGGCCGCCCATTGTACAGTATTTTATGTATGAGTTCTTTTCTATTCATTTGTGTATTTTGGTGTACAATAAAGAATATTTTACTTTTACTTTACTTTAAACGTTTGATAGCGGCTCATTATTGAATTTGAATGCATGAATTTATACCTAATATTCTATAGTTGAAGAGCTCGTTTGTTCATTAACTCACTAAACTTAAATGGAAGCACTCTTACAAACTGCTTTCTGGATTGAAAAAATATTTTGGTCTCGAATAGCACGTTTATCAAGGAAGGTTAATATTCCACAACATTCTACACAACCTTTTATAGTTTGTGTTATGGAATCTCTCTTTTTTTTTGTAAATATGTACATATTATACATAGGAACACCCAGACCAATTCAAATAGCCATATTCATGCATAAAAATATTAGCAGTAAGCGGGGATCAAACCCGCGCCTCCTACGTGGCAGTCAGGTTCACCACCGCCGCGCCAAAAGAAATCACGTAGATATAATCATGTACTTAGATATATTCTGATAATAAAGATCGATTTATATTTTTTTGTTCGTATGGATATATGAGAAAAAAATATTTGGTCAAGTAACTCTCTGTGAAAGTATTCGCGAACTTTCGCCAGCATACGAAGCCGGCTCCCTAAGGAGACGGCCGAGGGAGGTCAGGTCGAAGGGAGAAACTGTTATTCAGATAGTTTATGAAGTGTATTGGAATGTGATTTATAAGTTCACTAGAGATTTCGATTGTACCAATGTGTTATTATTTACAGTATCTGCGCCTTGCAGGGCAAAGTAGAGCTGATCTTACATTCACATCTACTATAGGTATATATTAGACCCACTAGTATATGGGACCATCTAAACCGATGTGAGCCCCAATCGGTTTTTCAAAGGGGACAAACTCAAACTCAAACTCAAACTCAAACTCAAGGTATTTATTCAAAATTGTGTAGCACTACTACAGCTTTTTGACGTCAAATTCTGCTTAAAACTTTTTAGTTTAGTTTACCACCGCTTCCTAGGCACCAGTGGAGAAGAAACGGCGCAACAAACTCCACTGTAGCATTTTCTGGACGTCAATTTACAAAAAAAAAGTAAGTTCTTTAGACTAAATATGGACGAATGTACATATGTCTCGTGTCAAGATAATTAAAGTATATAAAAAAACTTATAATAAAATAATTAACCTAAGTTAACCAAAAAAAAATAATAAAGAAGTTCGCGTTCCTATTCAAACATTATGCCGTAGTTACAGCAATTTAGGAGGGGCCTGCACCATGCTCAAGCCAGACATTTTTGTCTTTAAGGTAATCATCTGTCCTATAGTATGCTTTTTTACATAAGGTGGTCTTCACAAAGGTTTTAAATTTATTGTCAGGCATACCAAGGACTGATTCAGGCAATTTATTATAAAAACGTATACCATCCCCCCTAAAAGAATCACTAACTCTGCAAAGCCGATAGCATGGAAGGAGCAGTTTATTTTTATTGCGCAGATTTCTGTCTGTAATGTCACTTACTTTTGTAAAATTAGATATATTTTTTCTGACATACAGTATATTTTCGAGTATATATTGGGAAGCTACAGTTAAAATGTTAATATCTTTAAATCGTTCCCTAAGAGAATCTCTCTTACCTAAACAGTAAATGGCACGAACTGCCCTTTTTTGTGGACAGTTTTTTACCGTATAAGAGTGTTTAAGGTTCTACTATTATTGTCGTATTGTGTAGACATAAGACTGAAATAAAAGAGAACTGTCATGAGTACAGTCATATACAAATACTTTAAATGTATTTTTAACTATTTATACTGGGGATTGATGGCACTTGGTGGAATCTGCTACACATATTAATAACACACTTGTACTTTTCCACTGAGTTTATTTTTATTCTGAACCTGACCGGTTTTGCCTTAGGGCATTCTCAAAGGTTTACATTGTGTTTAAATATTCCTTACTTTGTTTAGAAAGTGTTATGTATTTATAACTAATTTAAATTGTTTGTGTATGAGTATCAGCGTAGATACCAATCTACTCTGATGTAAGTAAGAATACTTACTTACTCTACAGCTTATTTATTATGTACTATACTGTTCATCTAGTCACCGTTCCTAATGCACCTACTATGATTTTCTCTGGACCACCTATGAGGTCGACTGGTAGAGAATGCCTACAGCATTAAGTCCGCCTGTATACATGTATGTATGAAGTTTAAATAAATAAAAAAAGTATCAAGATCCAAGTGACGTCATAAAATATACACTATACGTGAGGTATCTACGCGTTTCTAGCGTCTGTCATGATAGCACGGGGTCTTACAGTGGTGTAGGAGCTTGAATCCACTAATCATAAATTATATGAAACTAGGATGGAATTAGGACTCGAACTGACTAAAACCGCACGCCGTTTGTTGGTCGTAGTGCTAGCCTAGGCCCGAGGTGAGGTTGTCTTCGACATATCTCTCGCACCCCGGCTGATCCAGGGCTATCCCTTACAGTCTGGCCTTCCTCGGGAGGAGAGACAACGGTGTCTCCAACTCACAAGTAGCAAAGCGTGCGTTCGTACGCCACCACGTGGCCTGCTTCTGCTGAGGTGGGCGGCGGCTCCACCCGTCACCCCCAGGTCCGCGCTCATGGGAGACGGAGGTCAATCTGTGTCCTCCGATGCCCGAGTTGCCTACGCACGCGGGCAGCGCCATCAACGAGTGTGTCTCCCCTTATACCGCTAACTATACCTACCAGTTTGAACTAAACAATGAATGTGTCCCTACATCAAATAAACATTTATTTCTTTCTCGCATACCTATTAATCATTTCCAAACTAAATCCTTAAAGTTGGTGAACTTAACAAAGAACTAAATAAAAATGTTTTGTTGAGTTTGCTTCTTTAACAAGTTCACGTCTCGAATCCGAGCGGCTCCTAAATATTTTATGTCGACACAGTTCCGACACATATTTTTCTCGTCTAACTTTTGTTGTATTGTGTCAAACACTTTTTTTTTCGCTTGTACACTTGCGTATAAAAACGATTATAAAATAAAATTAAATCAGTCTCTCATTATCGGTTATTTACTTACTTAAGAGTTATTTTTACATCTAGCCTGATCGTATAAAGTCTTAGTAACGAAGGTCACTATAACAGATACCAACAATGTTGCAATGGTGGTCTTTTGTACTCGAAGAACTGTAAGAAGATATATGAGATAACTTATATTTCTAACTAACTAATGAAAAACCTAATGTAAATATTAAAATAAATTGCAATAGAATACGATAAAATAGTATCTCAATGTTATGATATTCGCGTAAACTTTCAACTGTATAAAAAAATTGTAAAGCATATCTGGTATTATCAGCTCTATAGATGTATCATGTTTTAATAATAGCTCTCGTCACAGACATCGTGAAGGTGACAGAACATAATTAAGTTGTTAACACTGAACTGATTCTTGAAATAGTTTAGTTCAAAGATCTTAATTTGGTTTCAACTTTAATAAAATTCTCGCAACTAGAATAATAGTTGTAAATTTCTGAAAATGTGGTTCCATCAGCAGACTCTAACTTAATATGGTACAATTTAATTTAACCTTGACTAATATTACATATTTGACTTGGTTATTCGGTCATGCAAAAATGATTGCATTTATGCAACTGTCAAACTTTCATCCAACAGCTATGAAGCGCTCGCAGGTCAGCTCACTGATCAGTAAACAATGAATGATAAATTTTGTAAAACTTTTGCCGACGTTTCGGGTGATGACGAAGTCGTGACCACGGGTGCTGTAACGCACCCGAAACATCGCAGTCCAACGCTGGACATAGGCCTCTCCCAATGTTGGACGGTTTTTTGGCCTACAGTTTCCACGCTGGCCAGTCGGGTTGGTACATACAGGGTATAATTTCGAGTTTTTTTTTTTTTGCTGGCAGTGATGTTGTCTGGGTATTTTTCCGTTAGTCGTCCCAACATCTATGTATCTATCAAACATTCTCATCTTCCTGTATGTGTTCGAATACAACACTCTTCAGATGAGGTGGAGTAGTGATACTGCATTCTTTCTCTGTAAGGTCTGTAAGTGGTTTATTTCTTACTACACCTTCTTTCTTTATGAGTGGAAAAAAGGCATAAAGAACTTCGCTACTGACAGGGGTCCTCAACCGTATTTCTTTTTTGAATAAGCGTAACCTAAATTACTAGTATTCTCATTATCCCTGAGGTTAAACGATATTACTTTGTTAGCCAATTAACCACCAATCACCACGCTATTGCTTTTTTGCCACCGACTTGCCTTGACTTATTTTATTTTCTATTTTACTGTTCACCTCATTTACTTAGATGACATCATTAGAGTTGAAGTTATTATAGGCATGAATATTGTACTTGAGTATTGACTGTGGTATTGATCTGGGTATTACTATATACTATAACCAGCTTTTTCCTGCGGCTACGCCAGCGTGAATTTCGGTTATCGCGACCAAACATAGCCTATGTCCTTTCCAATGGTCTAATCTACCCCTATATCAACTTTCTTCAAAATCGGTCCAGTGGTTTAGGCGTGAAAGCGTAACATAGTGACAGACAGATAGAGTTGCTATCGCATTTATGATATTAGTATGGATGTATGACTTGTAAAAAAAATTATGAAGTAGAATATTTACCTATATAACAATAGTAGATTGTATAACAAGGGAGCAAAGTAGTATTTTTACGGCGAGGGCGCTACTTTGAATCAAGAGCAAAGCGAAGGATTCTAGAATAGAATCCCGAGCGTAGCGAGGGATTCTAACCTAGAATCCTGAGCGCAGCGAGGGATTCAAAGTACACCGCCCGAGGGAAAAATAATTTGCTCCCGAGTTATACACTCTACTTTTCATCCCCTTTCTATGAGAAAATTTATTTCTCCCGAGATTTCGGGCGTAACAAGTTTTGTACGGCATTGTTAGCTTCTATAATATCTAATTGTTTCAAGAGTTAATGCATTGTCACTTCCTTAACTCGAAGTAGAACTCATATTATTTTGCAAAATACAACTTAAATAGGTAATGTACTAATTAAAGAACAGAGAGGTAATTGGCGCTCTTTGTTTTTTTTTACTTAGCACAGGTAACCCCACGCTGTGCAGCCAACACGTACCAGCCAGTAATCCGTACAATTTGAGTTCGATTTCTATGAATGATAATGTTCCAAATTCAAATCACTTTTACGGCCCGCTGCTTGGCCTTGAACAGAAAAGAGCTATTTTGCGCCCCGCTACAGTGACAGTAAAGTGACATTTTTCGAATAGAAGGGATGAAAATAAATATTACCCAATGATATTTTATACAAGATATGTTACGTTCATAGTAACTGACTTCTCAAATCTGATCCAGCAGTCTGTCAGTGCACAATAGTTGACAATTAGCGTTAAAGTAGTACGAAAGATGGGATAAGCACGTGAGTAAAAAAGATAGCTATAATTCGGAATGATTCGGACGATTGCGTTTCAAAGCATAGATTATGATTTTGTTGAACAGAAGGGGTATTTCGTTGGTAGGCAAGAAATGAAATTCGATGAAAAAATAATACGTCATTATTTATTTCGGAAAATGATAATAATTCAAAAAGATAATTAGGAAACTTCTCGAAAATAAAACCATAGTGCCGTACTGACGTTATAATCAAAAATTAAACTCCTTCAAATAAATTTAATTTATTTCTTTTCTGCCTCTTAGATAGTTATTTATTTTGGGATTATTTTTATGAGCAGAATGAAGCCGAACAGTGGTATATTTGTCAGTTATTTATATTCTTCCTGAGCAATGTTCCTTTTTTCGAAGTATATCTCTCAGTGGCTTCAAAATTATTGCTACAAATTCTGCTGCTTTTTGAAGGTGTCCAGTCAAACTCATTTCGTTGTTCTTTAACAATTGCAATCCACTCTTGAAGTCGAACTTCATTAGTCGGAAGCCTCGAAAAAAATTTAGGTTATTACAATTATTTAAAGGACAACAAATAAATAAAACAAAAATTATGTTACTGAATTTTGAATAACAAATAAAATTGAACAGCAGGTCAAAATTATTACTTTAGTAGGCAGTAAACTGAAAATTACCCTATGTCGCATCTGTACTGATAATCTATGCAAGCAGTGTTGTTGTGTCCTTGTCGTGCTCATATCAAAGAGTATTTCCGTCCTTTTTCTTTGCCGCCATTATTTTAAAAATATTATTAAACTAATTTTAATGAAATACACAAAAAAACGGTGATATTGTATGTACTTACATGTGATAGAAGTTCCTTCGTGTTTTATTGATTTTAGTGTCGTAATTTGTACATTTTTAAAAATACACGGTGGCATTTTATTGCCATTTTATTATGCGCTTACATACGTGACAACTCGGCGTTTGCCAGACATATACTAAATGCGATACGTCCCAATTGGGACGTTTTCGCGTCTTCACCAGGCGCAGTCTAATAACATATCTGCCTCTTTTTTGTATGTAATATCATTGATATTACCTAAACAACAAACACTAAGATCAGAAAAAAAACAATACGGAACACTTTGTACGCGAGTCGAACTCGCACTTGCCTGGTTTTAAAGAAGATTTAATTTGAATGAAATTTCTATAGTATTAATTGTGCTAACTTTTTAAATTCGAAATACATCGGGAAAAAGAAGCGCTCAAGTAGGACTTGAACCCACGACCTTTCCCTTACAGGGGGAATGCTCTTCCAACTGAGCTATTGAGCCACACCTGCATCACTTCAAATTTCCCTGGAGTCATCTACCAACTTTCTTATTGCTAATGACCTACAATATTAGCAATAAATCATTGTATTATTTGACCTGACTCGTCACCATAATTGCTTAGCGTACCCTATGTCATGTCCTTTAGTAAGTAATTCATGTCTGACACGCCAGACAGTGTGTACGAAGGTCATTTACTACGGAAACATACTCAGAATATTATCAGGTTTCAGCTTAACTTGATGACTGGGAGAAATAGTCTTGTGAATAAATATTAAGATAAGATAAATCTTATGAAATACTAGCTTTTAAGCTAAGTAAGTACAAGTCGCCTATATTAGGCCGCTTCCGTCTTGACTTACAGTTTGAACCAAAATGCACAACAATACTTATACAAAACTAGCTTTTGCCCGCGGCTCCGTCCGCTTGGATAAATTAATTTGCCTGCTGATGTGCTTTTTGAAATTTATATTTTGATGAAGATGAGGCTGTCATGCATTTTGTTTTCCTATTTTGGAGGTCAAGTGGTATTAGCGTAAAGTGGAGAAAAGCCCTGGCCTGGCACGCTTTCTATTACGTGGGATCGAAAATATTCTACTAATATTAACTTTTTTGTAAATATTGTTTTTGGTGTACAATAAAGAATATTGTATTGTATTGTATTGTAATGGATGAAATCTGCGGTAGCCTAGTGGTATGGGTAATGGACTGCTGAGACGAGGTCTCGGGTTCGATCCCAGGTTTACCATGGCACACACCAATGACTTCTCGATGCTTTTCGAAGTTATGTGTGTATTTATCGCAGGTTTATAAGTACCCGGTTAATGGCAATAGGCTCGCCACCTATTACATTGGGACCTAAACATAAACTGGCGAAATGTGGGTGCTAGCACCTCTGCCTACCCCTTCGGGGAATACGGGCGTGAGTTTATGTTATATGTTATATATATGTATTGTAATGTTTGACATTAATATACTATGACTTTCTCTATCGCTTTATTTAGGACATATGGGTATTTGCATTGGTCTGGTCGTACCGCGGAGAGCACGTTAAGCCGTCGTCGGTCCCGGTTGCCATAGTTGGAGCTCTCAAAAGTCCAACAACTGGTTTAACTGCAGTGCTTCGATATCACCTTTGGGTTGTGGAAGTTAGACCACATAAAATATCGTAGTTTAGCGAAATCCGCAGTTAGACTGGTAAAGCGGACCCCAGATTCTAAGCTGAAAGATTCGGATGCTACTGGGATTAACACAAAAATGGAGAAAAAGACTTTTTTCTAAATAAACTTGGAACTCACAATTTTTATCACAACTTCAAGGCATTGCCAGGTATTTGTTAAAAAATCAACTTGATGCCTCCACACATTCCCGAGAAAAAGATAGACGAAGACTATATAAAACAGATAGATAGAGAAGTCCTATAACGTTTCCCTTTTTCGTTTCAGTTATGAAGCCCTAAAAATTAGTAGAAATGAACCGCCAAGTTGTGCGTCTAATCCCGCACATGTTCAAACTTCCGATATATCGCTGCCTTCTTAAGTTTGATTGCTCACGCCATGAATCATACGGCACACAACTAGATGCAAACTTTTCACATTTTTATTTATGAGGAAGCTCGTTTACATCCTATCAGCGGTTTTTTCGTTTCCAACTTAACTTTTTTTGGCATCAAAAGTGATTTGTTGACCTTAATGACGGGAATTTTCTTTGCTGAATCCGAAATCAGCTCTTCAGCAGAACCTTATGTACTTAGTACAGAAACTTTTCAACAGTTCTGATTTGTTGGGATTTTGTTAATGAGTTTTACTGTTGAATATTTTTGTGCCTTTTAAGTGGGTTTACCACTGGTGACCGAAATACACTTGATCATTTGTCGTGTGACCGATAAAACATTAGGCCATTTTACTACTGATCGAACGAGCAATTGAACAAAAGAGTTTTTGTCAAACAAGCATTTGGTATTTTAAACACTTTTTTATACTGAACACGTTAATTTGACTTCACCTCGCCTTATATTAAGCTAAAGGCAAAGTCTCGTAAAGATGGTCACCATCGTAAACATGTACCATGTTAACAGTGGTGGCACTCAGCTTGACGGCCTAACGCCTTTTCACGCCCCGCTTAAAGGACCCGGGACTGTAGGAAGAAGGAAACTCGTGAGCTGGCAGGGAGTTCAAAGTTTAAGTGGTGTGGCATAGGAATGAAGCCTTACATTATAAGGAAGCCTTGTTTCGGACCCACTAAGGATTTGGGGCCAAATTAACCTCAATAACATCTACTGCATTAATGCAGGGTTTCTTCTTGGGGTTTTTTTTTTTATCGTGCGAAAAATCCCCACGGATACCACCCCCCACGGAGCCGGTGAAGGCGGTTATGTCGGATTCGAACCGACTAAAACGCACGCCGTCTTGGGTCTTTGGTTGCCGGAGGTGAGATTGCCAAAAGCATATCTCTCGCACCCCGGCAGACCCAGGACCATCTCCTTCGAGATGGCCCCCTTCGGGTTGTGGGGACCACTGTGTCCCCATCTTGCCCCGGTTACGGGGAGGCGCATTTTGCGCCGCCGCCGCGGTTCTTCTTGGGATTGGGTCTCACAAAAGCCGCATAAACCCAATTAATGGAAAGAGAATGTCGAGGTGGGACCCTTGGACGTGACCTGGACTAACGCTAAAATTTAAGAAGAGTTGGCCTTTAAGAAAAAAAAACAACTCTTAATCCTAAGAACGGCGCTAGAGAAATTGTACCTCACCCTTTCAATATCAAAGCTAAAATACCGTTACTCAACTATTATAATATAATCGCCGTATATTCTGACGTTCGATTCCCGGGCAGGTCACGCGGAAGGCGCCGGCTGCACCCCACGTGACCGAAGGTCATATTGAAGGCTGCCAATAATCGCGCCATTATAACAAGGGTTAGGTTCCGGCTTGTATTATGATGTAACAAAAGTTGGCTAATATGTTACATGTTTGGGCAGAGGAAAAGTGTGTTCAGGGATATTTTATTATATTGTGTATTTTCAGTATTAGTAGTGCAAGGACACAAAACGCGGATAGGAGGCACTTACACTATACACTGAAATTAATTACAACAACAAAATAAAATGAATATCAAATAAAAAATTATACAGGTAACCGAACCAAAAATGATAATCTTCTTCTGTCGAATCGAAGGCGCCTCAACTCTCAGATTCTGTGTTCCCAGTGTGCCGCCACCTGGATTGCATTTTTGGAGGCGGTCATAAGTTCCTCCGCTGTACAAGTGGACGGGCATGCAGCATATGTCAGCAGGTGGGACATGGTCTGTGGAGTAACTCCACACTCACACCGCAGGTCCACGCCGTCCGAGAAACCCCATCTTAACCGATTCTCCTTGCTTCGACCGACCTGTGTCCGAAGTCTATTTAGGGACTTCCACCTGATCCAGGAGAGGTCGTGCCCAGGTGGCAAACTCTCCGACAGGGGAACGAATGGGGTTGGTGGCGAGCTCCGCGCTCTCCATAGGCCCGCGGCTCTGCTAGCGTGATCACTGCTCCGTTCCCTTGAGTAGTAGCGTGATGATATAGCCTATGTGTTATTCTGATGTATAAGCTATATTATTGTAAAGTTTCATGAAAATCCATTCAGTAGTTTTACGTGAAAGAGTAACAAACATCCATCCATATATATATCCATCCATACTCCCAATTTTTTTCCGCGTAAGTATATAATATTAGTAGGATAATTTATACCCCGTCCATCATATTATTGTATTTTAGACAGATGGAAGTAGTGATTGCATGAAAATTTAACATATCGACAAAGTTAAAAACCTCGATTAAAAAAAATTTAATCGATAAATTAAAATATTATGATAAATATATGATTTCATGTGGAATTATAATCTATTATCTTTCTGTTCATAATAATAAAGCAGTAGATATTTCGTGTCTATACCTACAATTTACAAATGTAATAGAAAACGATTGTGGACCATAACGCACACGTTAATCTCCAAAACAAAACAACTGACTTCTAGAATAATATTCCAACATGCTGATTTCCTGGTATTTATTGCAGAACTCCGTGGTCTGTCTCTGAAACCCATCATCAGATCTTTATGTAATTTAAATGGGACCATTTTGGAATAAACCTCTTTCAAATAAAAAAGAATTCTGACAATTCGTCTACATATGACGGAATTACAAAAATCGTTTTCCGTACAAAATCATACAAATATAAAAAACTATAAATATTCGAATTGTTGTTTAGAATTCGTATAAAAACCGCCAGTTATGTAATAGTTTTAGAATAATTATTTTCTGTAGTCGATATCGATTGTGACATTTTCAAGTTACTATAATGAAAACCCAGTCGATAGACTAACTACATCCCTAAAATTGCTTTCTGGCTGACGTGACGATGTCAATAAAAATAACGTATTGGCGCCTAATTTTTGTTAGGATTTCCAGGTGTTGACGCTAGAACAAAGTTATATCGACCACTGTCAGTGAGCTGTCCAAAATACAATAATATAATGGACGGAGTATAGACATGGGTATACGTGCAGAAACGTTAGTAGCTTAATGGTTAACTAGTCGACCTTACGATCAAGTGGTCCCGGGTTTGAATCCTGGCCATTACACTACCGACGTACGACAAGCAAATTAGCTTAGTTGAAGGTTTTATAAGGAACATTAATAATTTCGGTTGCTAATATTCTTCAAAAAAAGATACGGTCCAGCGACAGATATTGTCAGCTCATTGCCCTTTCAGTCTCACTGTTCTAAAACAAACAAAAAATGCGGCGACTGCATCAACGGGGAGCTGAATGTGCGGGTTCAATTCCCGCTCAGTGAAAATATATTAAATATTGCATAATTTGAACCCTAAACCCTCTGATTAATAAATTTGAAAAATTCAGAGAAAGTTCTGTGGGTTTTAATTAATGAAGCAGTTCGAACAGCCTGTATATAAGTAATTCCTAGCTGTCATCAGTAGGGAAATTTCCCAGAAATCGAGCTATTTTTATGAAAGTCCACCTCGCCGGACTGTTTTCTTTGCCCGAGCTCTCTAATTAAAGTTATAGCGAGCTCTCTGAATTGTTGCTTTGGTCTAAGCAATGGAATAAAAGCGATTTAATCATGATTGAATCATTATTGAATCATGAATGAATGAAACCATATTAAATTAAATTGTATGACGAGATTATTGCACAAGAATTTCGCTACGAAATTCATAAATATAAATTCTATATAAAGGCTTGTACAAACATACATACATATAATCACGCCTGTAAATCCTCGAAGGGGTAGGCGGAGGTGTATTAATACCAACATGTCACCTTCTACGACACCCACAAGAAGAGATGATTCTGCTCCACTGGTAACCAACTCGCAAGAAATAAAGACTTGTATGCTATGTAAGTAACATATAAAAAAATACTGCGGCGCTAATATGGTTAACCAGCATAAAACAAAGGCTACTTAAAGCTACGTACTAATCCTACGTTGTGGCTACGCAAGAGCTACGGAAGCTGCCTATGAATCAAGCTACGGTAGCTGCCTACGAAATAGCTACGGTACAAGCTACGTGAATGCTACGAAATATGGCTAAGCGTCATGCTACGGAAGAAACTAGCCATAACGAAAAAATGTTCTATTTTTTTTTATCTAGGACACGTCAATTTGACTTCACCTCGCCTGATGTCAAGCTAAAGGCAAAGTCTCGGAGAGAGGGTCACCATCGCAAACATGTACCATGTTAACAGTGGTGGCACTCAGCTTGTATGTATGTTCCTATGTTGTAACAATATGAGTTCCAAAAACCGGAATTAAGCGCAAGAAATAAGCACTATACAGGAATTAAGATGTAAATTTCAAACGCGCTTATATTGACCGACACAACATGGTCATCACTCATCAGTGTGAAACTTTTTAAAACTTGGACAATACCACTCGGCTATCAAAATAGAAATAAAAATGATATTTTCTGAAGTTTACGCGAATGTCACTCATTGAAATAAAACCACTTTTTACGGATTCTATCGCGATATATTTGTTATGATTACTTTTTAACCCGACGTTTCAGCTGCTTTGCAGCAGCCATTTTCGCGGTGTGACTCACGATGGTAGTTGTCACATAGTTTGAAGTAAAAGTTATCTCAAAATACCCGAATCATGGTGAATTATTGGTGTTCGTATTTACGCAGAATGAGCTCACTGTGTTATTAAGTCTTGCTGGATTTTGCTGCTTACTGGGTTTGATTAAGTGGATGACTGGGTCCCAAGCTGGTGGTACGGTCCACCAAAAAGTAATCATAACAAATATATCGCGATAGAATCCGTAAAAAGTGGTTTTATTTCAAAGAAATAAAAATGTTTACACAGTGACACTGAAGCCTCCAACTATCCCACAGTACTAAATGAGTAGTAGATCTTTATTGCAAAGATTTGTTGGGACTGCTAAAATAGTGGATTGTTTTCAAATCAAGACGTACGTACGTATTCATTACCTCACAACGCAGTTTTTTAAGATGTCCTAATGTCCATTTGTAATGGATCAGTAGATCTACCGGAGCTGGTAAACAAGGTAGGCTTTTACGCGCCTCCATTGTTTTTACGCAAGCCAAACTTGCTGCACATTCCTATGGCAAGAACCACCTATAGGCAAAATTCCTATCTACTGCGAGCCTGCCGTGCATACAATGTGGCATGTCGGGATGTTGATATAGACTTATTTTTTACTGGTATCTCTAAAGTAAAGAAATTATTATGCGATCACTACTTTATGGATTAGGAATTTACTTTTGGTGTTGCTTACTATTGCTAGATGGCAATGGTTAGCAATTCTAAAGGTGAACATCATTCTGAATGTAACAAATTAATGTAAACCGTCCGTAGAATTGTGTTGCCGTAGGATCTTTTAAAAACTTTATACCTAATTTATATCGGTGAAAACTTGTAAATGGCCCTCACTTTGTTGTATGAATTTACCTATTGTTATCTTTTAGCTGTAAGTTTTCCTAAAATGATAAAATAAAATAGTAAATAAATTTATTACTTTAGGTGAGGCTCTACCAATACATTCGGAGCCGTTAAACCTGCTTCTTGACATATTATCGTTGATGTATGATGTGTGATATATGAGCGTCGGTAGCTTAGTGGTTAAGGAGTCGGCCTTACGATCGAGAGGTACCGGGTTTGATCCTGGCCATTACACTACCGGCATGAACCCACTCCTAGCACAAGCATTTAACTTAGTTGGAGGGGTTAGAGGGAATATTAGTAACTTCGGTTCTAATATTAGTTTAAAAAAAAAATGAAATGGTAAACTATTATTATCATCTTACAATAACTATCATCAATTAAGAAAATATCGAAAAAAAATTTTTTTTTTAATTGTCTTGAGAGCCAAAAGGAAAATCTTTAACAGAGCTTCAACCAAGACTTAGGCCCCCGTATTTTAAAATGATACTCAGCCTGGATCACGATTTTTCTGAGGACATATTGTATCGCGTAGGACATATAGCGGTAGCCTAGTGGTATGGGTAATGGACTGCTGAGACGAGGTCTCGGGTTCGATCCCAGGTTTACCATGGCACACACCAATGACTTGTCGATGCTTTTCGAAGTTATGTGTGTATTTATCGCAGGTTTATAAGTGCCCGGTTAATGGCAATAGGCTCGCCACCTATTACATTGGGACCTAAACATAAACTGGCGAAACGTGGGTGCTAGCACCTCTGCCTACCCCTTCGGGGAATACGGGCGTGAGTTTATGTTATGTTATGTTATGTTATATTGTATAGATAGATTGATAGTTTGACATATTGCCTAAACAATCTGTTCTCAGATAAATCACGATTCAGTCTGAGTGTCATCCTAGAATACGGGCCTTAGACCCCAAATACCTTGATTCATCCATATCCATACTAATATTATAAATGCGAAAGTAACTCTATCTGTCTGTCTGTCTGTTTGTATGTTACGCTTTCAAGCCTGAACCACTGAACCGATTTTGATGAAATTTGGTATAGGGGTAGATTAGACCATGAGAAAGGACATAGGCTATGTTTGGTCGCGATAACCGACATCCACGCGGGCGGAGCCGCGGACAAAAGCTAGTAATACATAATCTGTTACAGTGATTGTATTAAATCGCTCGCTCCCCCAACTTGCGCCAGCCCTTTTTTCCCAGCTTTTATTTGGCAGTCAGAATGATAAATGGTGTTTCATTAGTGGCCGACGCAAAGCAGGTACAGTACTCCGTATATCTGCTGCCTTTTATATCGGAAATATATATCGTGTCTCGGAGACGTGACCCGGGTTTACGGGGCCCATAACCTGTCGTAGGATGCCATCTTTAGTGAGGATGGGTCAATTAACTTCTTTTAACGCTTGCTTTTTTATTAGTACTGATAAACTACCTTGTTTTAGTTAATTAGTATGGAGATTGTATATTCATGTGCTGTTTTAGAAAGTAGAAAGAATGAATAAAGAAAAAAATTGAATTTATTCTGGCATGCTTCAGCATACATACAAAACTTGTACAACAGTTACATGCTTTATGAGTTAAGAACATGTTATTAACTGGTATTAATAACTTTATTAGTTAAAGCGTAAAATCATTTTACTCAACATAATTTGAATGGTACTGCGAAATGTCAAAAATTAAATAAATAGACTGATATTTAGCAAAAAACGGCCTCATACTAAAAAGAGTCTGGCAAATAAACTCGGACTTTCTTTGGTTTAAGAGCTCAGTCAGTCACTTTGAGACATTCGATTCTGATCAATGCGAATCCTGTACTAGCCCTGTTTGTCTATTAAGTTACAAAAATACAATAAATTACGCAATACAGCCTCTCAACTAACATAAAGGGGCCGAAATGAGAAATGACTAAACAATAGTGACCGGATAAAAATAAATGACTGGCTCGCTCCTAAGGAGAAGTTTTTCTCTGAGTTCATCGGAAGATCTTTAGAATGAGTTCTCAACAAGTAGCGTTGGCACAAGAAGTTTAATTAATAAAATAATTAAATTTAATATTAATATCGGTGGATGTCTTATAAGAGGGTACTACCACTTTGCCCCACTGAGCGTCCCCACTGGTACTACTGAAACAAAATTAGAATTTTTAGGTCTACTTGTACTCAAAAAAAAATATTTTGTGCTTTTTTCGCTACCAACCCATTGTTGACAAAAAGGACACGCTTGATTTAAATAGTTTTCTTATTATTCAGTGCACTTACAGTGTATAGTCTACTCTCATGCCTGGTTTCTGAATGGAGAAAATGCTGCTGTTCGAAACTTTGACCGGTATTGCCAAGACTTAACTTCAATTTCCCAATCAAAAACCTAGGCTCATATTTTTTGTACAGCCTTTACGCTGTTGCTTACCTGCTCACTCACTCCCCTTGCTGTCACGTGGTGGTTGTCAATTCTGACACAGCGTGTGATTTTATCTTTCGGGCTGCATCTTCAAGAAACGAGCGCGCTGATTGGTTGGAACACGTAATCATAATGATATGACAATTTGTTCTGAGCGTTGTTGATCATACACAGCACACAGAGTACATACCTATTTATCTTAATACCCATGGTACAGGGATACAGGGAAGAGAGGTACCCATGTATTTTTTGATTGTTAATTGATGAAAAAAAAACTGACGTTCATATGTGCTCTTTATGTGCCTAAACTGAATAAATGAAATTGATTCATTGATTCTTTGATTGATTGATTGATGGGTTATGAAAGGCACATCCCTTCATTACCCATTATTTGTAAGTATTCTCCATATAGCTGTCATGGATTCATATCCCATCCGATCTGAAATTTGACTTTTATAAAATGAAATTTATTAAATATAAATACGTATTTTATGCTCACACATATTTCCATACGGGTTGGTCGAAACCTATTATTAAATATTTAATCCCATGACTTTAATTTCACACACGCACCAAGTTAATTCACATTTTACTATTAAAATTATTTTATATCACAAACATGCAACTGCCCAATTGATTCGATATTCGTACAAAAAAAAACCACACAAAAAAGACGCAAAGCGAATCTTTCAAAATACTTTTCTAACTAAATAGCTAACACGATATGCAAATAAAGCTAAACTTTTTTTGCTGCCAGTACGCCCGTATCCGCCGAGAGGGGGGGAGTGAAGAAAAGTGGTGGGGAGAGGCTGATATCCGGAGAGGCGCCGCCATGACGCCGTTCTTCTCATAACTTTTACTGTCAACTCAATTACTCTATTACAACATGCCGTGTTGTCACCCTAGATGTAAAAAATATATTTGTATTACGAAATTTCATCGGCCAAACCCTTGTTTAAAGTTGAGTTGAGATAGTCCTGGTAATCTCGTTTTTATGGTCGCTGTGGGAATTAAAAGAAAACAGGATTTAGCGGTGCATTCGCTGTAAAGTGTGGTGCTTGCGTTGTAAATTGTGGAAGTGTTTCGGATTATGTTTCAAATTTATCTTCATATTTTCAAAATAACTATAAATAATTATACGACACAAAGCTATCTAAACCCAAAGCAAGTATAGTTTTACAAGTTTGTGTTATAGGATCTAGACTACGGAAAACTTATTTTTTTTATAAATACTGACATATCTATACATACATACATACAAATAAATAAAATTGGAGTGTCTGTTTGTAATATTAAAATAACCGCTTTCTACTACATGCATATGAATGTATATACGGTACACATACCAAAATATATATTTTTAAATTTTTTGTCTGTCTGTCTGTCTGTCTGTCTGTCTGTCTGTCTGTTTGTTTGTTTTAGCTAATCTCTGGAACGGCTGGACCGATTTGGACGGGACTTTCACTGGCAGATAGCTTATGTAATAAGGAGTAACTTAGGCTAAAAAAAAATGCCAAAAACAAAAAAATAAACTGATTTTTTTATTAAGTACATTCCACGCGGACGAAGTCGCGGGCACAGCTAGTTATACATAGAAATATCCAGACCTGCACAAATATTATACTTATTGGTGTTTGCACTAAGCGGAAATCGAAACCGCACCCCTTGCATATACCGATATGATTTACTAGCTGACCCGGCGAACTTCATGCCACCAATTTTTTCACCCGCGAGGAGTCAGATCCCGTTCCCGCTGCACCTTCTACTATATTAAACATTCCTCTTAAATCACTCTATCTATATAAAAAAACCGCTTCAAAATCTATTGCGTAGTTTTAAAGATTTGAGCATACATAGAGACGGATACACAGTGACAGTGACTTTTTTATAGTATGCAGTGATACACTAGTATTTTCATGTGAAAATTTAATTCGTAAAAAAGTCAGAGAAAGTTGCCATATTGGTTTCCATTTATGCAAGACTTAATCCGCGTGGTCTTAGACCTGGATCTTAATTTTCTCGCGCAAAGCAGAAATAATTTTTAAAATATCAATGTAACTCAAGTTACGCCTTATAGTATAAGTAAAAAACCCGTCAAAATCGGTCTAGTCACTTCCGAGATCACGCGTTACAAATAGACAGACTAAATTTTGAATTAGCTTTAGTACTCGTAATAATGTAGTATTGGCCACACTTTCACACCTGCTGTTATTTTAACGTTATAAACAAACACTTCAATTTTATTTCCATATACTTAGATGGAACTAAATTCTGAGTAGGGTGTCCCAATTTATAGTTTGAAGTTCAGTTGGGTTCAATCTTCCCATAATTTTATATGTCGGCAATATGTGTCTACGTGTAACCTTACAACTCATGAATAATTCTTCAGCGGAGGATTTTCTTGGGCAGATTTATTCAAAACTTAACTTACTCAAACTTTGAGCAATCATGTTTTTAGGGTATCAGAGAAATTCATCATTGTCATGGAACATTCATTCTGGTTGCATAAGTTGAATAATTTGTTTCTATGTATAATATGTATGTATTTACAAAAAAAAGTATCTAAGTGTATTTATCCGCATTCTTGTTGAGGCATGTACTCAACCAAGTCACACCACGGCGGCCGCGAAGACCGCGGGGTGCGGGGCGCATCGGGCAGCCACCGCGCGCGCCTCCTTCTACGTTCAACCAGTCAGCGGACACTAGCCACGACATCAGCACGTTACGCGCATTCATACTTTTTAATAGTTCCGTAGACGCGACTAACTTCATTGTACATCTTCGTTACAGTATTATAAATTATTATACAGTCCACTAGTCTTTCATTACCAGAGCCATCGGAGATCAAACATTGGTCCTTCTACCGTCAAAGTTAACCAGAAGACAGAAAAAAAATACTAGGAGGTGTACTGTGATTTCAAGTCGTCTTCACCTGATTTTTGGCCTTGAATACATCGAAGATAGTGGTTGATTGTACGTCGAGGAAGTCAACGCTGTGCTTCACGGATCGTATTTACGAAAAATATTCCAACCATAGATCAGAAGACATTGAATTATCAGGACTACGGGACAGGAACAATCTTCATCGGAAACGAACCCAGGCCTTTAGAGTGTCAACGTGCCTTGAGATCATTCAAGAATCTCCACGTCACAGTCATCACCAGTGATTTGCGCCGGAAAACCGTGAGATCGTTCCATTTCCTTATTCATTTTTTTTTCTTTCATTTCCATCCTATCATTCAAATCACTCCATTTACCTAAGCAATATCATTTTAATCATCTCATTAAATTCATTACGTAATCAATAGTGCAAGTCATTTCATTATTGCAAGTCATTTTCATCATACTGGTCTACCATTTTGCTTTTCGACTGTGTTCATCTCTTCATTCACTCATTCATTAGATACCTAGTTAATCACTTACACTATCATATCTTATTGCATTTCATGTGTATTTGTGTAACTCTTATTACTTTTAATTCAGTTTTAGTACATAATTACAGCAACTGATTTGGTTCTTCAAGCAAATAGCTTTGCTTCTTCGCCTTTATAAGCTTTTAAATCGGTACCTACCTGACCGTTACTTGCTTTTTCCCTTATTTTTTTTTTCTCTTTTCACCCCAATTTATCTACCTACTTTTTTAACTGTTAGCTACTGTGCTTACAATGGCGGACGCGAAAACTTTAAGCAAAAAACGAGCTTCAATAAAAGGAAAGCTTACGCAATTTGCAACTTATTTAAATGTTTCCAATTCCTGTGAAAAGTTAAGCGATGTTCAAATCATCGAAATTGAATACCGACTTAATATTTTCGAGAGCTTATATGAAAAATATGATGCTTTACAGAATGCGCTAGAAGAATTGGCGGATGACCCCAGCGAGCAATATACTGAGCGCGAGATTTTCGAAAAGCAGTACTGCAGCTTGGTGGCTACCGCGCGCCATCTAATTAGAAGCTCACGTAAGCAGCATGCGGGAGACCGGGGAGACACAATTTCTGAGGTGGAATCTTGTTCTAATCACACACACAAACAAAATTCTATTCGTTTGCCTAAGATTGATCTGCCTAAGTTTTCAGGTAGCTATCACGATTGGTTAGAGTTCAGGGACACATTTTCCTCTATCATTCACAATAATAACAACATTGATAAGATCAACAAGCTACACTATCTCCGCGCATCCTTGAAGGATAGTGCTTCTCTTGTCATAGATAATCTTGACTTCAGATCGGAAAATTACGACGCTGCCTGGGGGTTACTCTGTGACAGGTATGACAATAAAAGACTGCTTGTTAACAATCACGTACAGGCTTTATTTAGTGTGATTTCAATCAGTAAAGAGTCTAGTAAGTCATTACGTCACATAATTGACACTACAAATAAAAATCTTAGGGCTTTATCCACACTTGGTCAGCCTGTACAGCATTGGGATACACTAATCATTTACATTATGTCTAGTAAGTTGGATCAGGTGACGAATCGTGAGTGGGAGGAGCATAGGAATACTTTATCTGAGCCACCCTCATTAAGCATTTTTATTACCTTTCTTAGCAACAGAGCTGACTTACTAGAGACACTTGAGGAGTCGAATTCTTTAAAATTAAAAAGTTCAAACACTAGCGGTAATAATAATAGATTAAATAAGACATTTATGGCGTCTACCGAAAACCCCAAAGATCTATCATGCCCCATGTGTCAACAAAATCATTTCCTATTTTCATGTGAGATGTTTAGGTCTCTTCCAGTTCAGGGTCGTGTTAAGAAGGCTCATAGCTTCAATGTCTGTCTTAACTGTCTTCGGCCGGGTCATGAGATTGCCAAATGCAAGCTAAGGCACTGTAAATATTGTAGTGAAAAACACAACACATTACTGCATATTGAGACTGAGACAGACAACACGCAAACTGAAAATATTGCATTATCAGCTAATCACTCTGCTACATCTCGAATAATTTTACTTTCCACAGCGGTTGTGCGGCTGGTGGACAGCAGGGGTAGACATCATTCTGCTCGGGTCTTGCTGGACAACGGCAGCACAGCTAATTTCGTTACAGAGGACCTAGTTCGTAAGCTTCATATTTCTACCTACAATGCCAAGTCAAGGGTAATAGGCATTAATCATCAAGCTTCGAATTGCTCCCAAGGTTGCTCGGTTTCCTTAAAATCATTTAATAGTGATTATCAAATCAATATTGAATGTTTTGTATTACCAAAGGTATCTTCTTCCATTCCTAATACCCTTGTTGATACTAGCAGCATACATATACCAACGAACATTCGTCTTGCTGACCCTCAGTACTACATTCCGTCTTCGATCGACATCTTAGTCGGCGCGGAAGTTTTCTGGAGTATAATAGGCGCGAATCGTATCGCATTAGGTAAAAATATGCCATATCTGTTTGAGTCAAAGTTAGGTTGGCTTATCTCAGGCGTAGTTCATCAACCAAGCTTACCTTCTCATCTGTGTATGCACGCTGACACTCATGACTTAAATACAGATCTATCTCGTTTTTGGGAACTAGATTCTATAGACTGCAAGCACAAATTGACCACGGAAGAGCGGGCTTGTGAACAACTCTTTGTGGAGACTACTATTCGTAATTCTGATGGTCGATTTGTGGTTGATATTCCTCTTAAAGATTCACCTGATGTTTTGGGCGATTCATATATGATGGCTAAACGCAGATTTTTAAGTCTAGAACGCCGCTTAGACAGAGATATGAAATTGAAAAGGATGTATGTGGATTTCATGTCTGATTACATACAGTTGGGACATATGTCTCAAAGTAATCACGTGGCACTTGATTCTACTTCTTATTTTTTGTCACATCATGGCGTTTTGAAGGAATCAAGTTCCACCACAAAACTGCGAGTGGTATTTGATGCTTCGGCTACCACTACATCAGGAAAGTCATTTAATGACATACAAATGGTCGGTGCATCTTTACAGGATGATTTATTGTCAATTTTATTACGTTTCCGTCAACATAAAATTGTCATAAGTGCAGACATCGAGAAGATGTACCGACAAACTCTTGTTAATGAAAAACATCGCCCGTTACAACAGATCGCTTGGAGAGCGGATAAGACACATCAGTTGAAAACTTATACCCTAAATACAGTGACTTATGGCACTGCCTCAGGATGCTTCTTGGCAACTAGATGTTTAATTCAACTATCTAGAGAGTGTCCTGACCCAGCCATTAAGTTTACAATAGCGCATGACTTCTATGTTGATGACTATTTGTCTGGAGATTCATCTGTTACAGAAACTATAAACAAGTGTCGTCAAGTTGTCGCTGTTCTACAGTCTGCAAAGCTGAATCTGCGTAAATGGCAGTCAAACTCGCGTGAAGTTTTGCAGGGTCTTTGTAGTGACTTGAATCATTCAGATTTAATAGACTTATGTCATCATAGTGAGATGTCGAAAACTCTGGGCCTTAACTGGCGGTGTTCGACTGATACTTTTACCTTTTCCATCAATTTAAATTCAACTGAAAGGGCAACAAAACGTCAAATCTTGTCTGCTATAGCGCAGATTTTTGATCCTATAGGCCTAGTTGTACCCTGTATAGTGGAGGCCAAAATAATCATGCAGCAGCTTTGGCTTACAAAATGCTCTTGGGATGAACCTATTCCTGACGAGATTCAGCATACTTGGCGTGCAATTCAAACCACTCTTCCTCTTCTTAATGATTTAGAAATACCACGGTGGGTATCATGTGAGTCACCTTCTTCTGTGCATTTACATGTTTTTACAGACGCATCTGAAAAGGCTTATGGTGCTTGTGTTTATGTTCGCAGCGTGTCGGCTGGTGGGAAGGTTAGCGTTCACCTTCTCACTGCTAAGAGCAAGGTAGCTCCCATCAAACCGGTAACAATACCCCGTCTTGAACTTTGTGCTGCATTGCTTGGTACTCGCCTCTATCTTAAGGTTTGTCAATCACTTACGTTGCATATAGATGAATCCACATTTTGGTGTGACTCTACCATCGTCCTAGGTTGGCTGTCTACGCCGCCAACACACCTGAAAGCCTTTGTTCGCCATCGAGTATCCGAAATTCAAGACTCCGTCGGAGGATGTCTGTGGCGCTATGTACCTTCACCTGAAAACCCCGCAGACCTCGTATCGCGAGGACTTTCAGCTGACAAATTACTGTCCTCTTTTTTGTGGTGGTCAGGTCCACAATTCCTATACAAGGAATCATCTTCTTGGCCTAAATTTCCTGAGCCTCATTTAGGAGACACATCATATTCACTGGAAACTGTAACATCTCATCATGTTGACACTGCAGATTCTGTTGAAAATTCATTTTCATTATTATTTAAAAAATACTCTAGCTTTAGTAAACTACAACGTGTGGTCGCATTTATAATGCGGTTTATTAATAAATGTAAGAAGTTATGTTTAGAGTGTGGTCCACTCACAAACATAGAGTTGACTACATCATTACACTTTTTACTTAAATTAAGTCAACAGGAGTCGTTTCCTGAAGAGTATAATTTACTAATTTTAAATAAACAACTGCCAATCAAAAATAAAATTTTATCTCTCTCCCCCTTCTTAGATAAATCTTCTAATTTGATCCGTGTGGGAGGCAGATTAAGTAATTCATTTTATGATTTCAATGTAAAACACCCAATTATTTTAGCCAGTTCTCATATTATTTGTACATTAATATTCAATATGTATCACCTTCGTCTTATGCATGCTGGACCTCAGCTCTTACTTGCTACTATTCGACACCACTACTACCCTATAGGCGGTAGAAACCTAGCTAAAAAGATTGTCCATCAATGCATTACATGTTGTCGAATTAAGGCTAGCACTATACAACCAGTCATGGGTAACCTACCAGAGCAACGCTTGCATTTGGAATTTCCTTTTCTGGATGCAGGGGTGGATTACGCGGGCCCTATCATGATAGCTGATCGCAAAGGTAGGGGCTGTAGGTTGATTAAGTGTTTTATATGTGTGTTTGTGTGTTTAGCTACGAGAGCTGTCCACCTCGAACTGGTGTCGGATCTCACAAAGCAGGCTTTTTTAGCTAGCATGAACCGGTTTATTGCTCGCAGGGGGAAGCCACGCAATGTTTTCTCAGACAATGGTACCACATTCGTAGGCGCCTTCAATGAATTGGCTGACCTTCTTTCACAGGAGTTGAATTTCAGTGACATCGACCCAGGTATCAATTTTTCTTTTATTCCTGCATACACCCCACACTTTGGTGGATTATGGGAGTCTGCCGTAAAATCTACTAAGCATCATCTCAGACGTATTTTGGGTTTGACAAATTTAACCTATGAGGAGATGACCACATGTTTAACACAGGTTGAAGCCATATTAAATTCGAGACCGTTAACGCCGTTGTCTAATGATCCTACAGACCTTACTCCATTGACCCCTGCCCATTTCCTCATTGGACGTTCTTTGGTCATGCTGCCGCATCCACAGATTCAGAACCTCAACATCACCAGTCTACAACGGTTTCGAAGAATAGAGTGTCTGAAACAACATTTTTGGGCTCGTTTCTCTCATGAATACATTTTGTGGCTACAGGAGAGAACCAAATGGTGCCGTTCATCAGGTGAACTCAAGAAAGGAATGTTGGTCGTCATCAAGGACAAGACTTCGCCTCCTCTTCTATGGCTGCTAGGACGTATCATTTGCGTTCTACCGGGCAAGGATGGCATCGCGAGGGTTGCTGACATCCGCACCCGTAAGGGCGTCATTCGGCGAGCCTTTAATACCATTTGCCCTCTTCCAGTAGCTGTCGTTGAAGATACTTCAACCGGGGGAGTATGTTGAGGCATGTACTCAACCAAGTCACACCACGGCGGCCGCGAAGACCGCGGGGTGCGGGGCGCATCGGGCAGCCACCGCGCGCGCCTCCTTCTACGTTCAACCAGTCAGCGGACACTAGCCACGACATCAGCACGTTACGCGCATTCATACTTTTTAATAGTTCCGTAGACGCGACTAACTTCATTGTACATCTTCGTTACAGTATTATAAATTATTATACAGTCCACTAGTCTTTCATTACCAGAGCCATCGGAGATCAAACATTCTAGATTCCAGAACATAAGCTAGTTAAGCTTACCGTGGGTCTAGATAGCGTTGTGTAGAATGTTGTGGAATATTTATTTAATTTATTTATTTTAATCGTAGCTTATAAGGAAGCTACTGTCATCTAACTTGCAACCCTGAAAGGTAAACTTGTACCTCTTTATTTTTATTTTTGTGCGGAAATCCCCTCAGATACCTCCCCCGCCGGAGCCGGAAGGGAAGGTTATGTCGGATTCGAACCGACTAAAACCGCACGCCGCCTGTGGGTTGTAGTGCTAGGCCGGAGGTGAGGTTGTCTTCGATATATCCCTCGCACCCGGCTGACCCAGGGCCATGCCTTACCGTCTGGGACCTTGGGAACTTGTACCTCATAGAACCTTATTGGTAGACTTGCCAAAGAAATAAAGTTATATACCTTAAGTAAGTGGTTATGTACAACTAATGGATGTGAATGGATTATATTTACTTCTGTAGTTGTACTACTAAACTAAGTGTTCGATGAACGGGCGAGTGAAATAAAAAGATCGCGAACGTGAAACAGTTATTATATTGAAAGTCAGGTACACAGTTACAATTAACACAGAAGAGTAGGAAGCACTAATACGCGAAGGAAAAGATATATAAAGTTTATAGTTGAAAGCAGAGAAGATAGATACAAGATAGAACAGAAATAGTTGGAATAGAAAAACTAATATCTAAGCAAATAATTACGCGCGGTTCAACTAGTTACTTCAAAGCGCTAAGCAAACTCAGTTTGCTTAGCGCTTTGAAGTAACTTCAATTAAATTGAAGCCGCCGCGCGACGTGTGCGTCGCGCGGCGGCTAACAATGCACTGCCTGGTGGGAGTAGACATAAAACGAAGCGGCGCGCGCGCGGCCCGAGCGCCCCCGAAGACCGCCGAGGGCCGGCGCGTCTGTCCACTACACTTCCATAGTTTTGTATGTGGTACCCATGGCAGTAAATGTGATAACCATACCAGTATTTGTGGTACCCATACCAGTATTTGTGGTATCCATACCAATAAATGTGTTACTCATGCCAGTAAAGACTAGCCGGCTTCAAATCATTACGCTAAAAAATATTTTTTTGTGTAGAAAGATTCGACAAAATAACAAATTAAAAATGATTTTTTTTTTTTTACACAGGACACGTCAATTTGACTTCACCTCGCCTGATGTTAAGCTAAAGGCAAAGTCTCGGAAAGAGGGTCACCATCGTAAACATTTACCATGTTAACAGTGGTGGCACTCAGCTTGACGGCCTCATTAGATGCCTTTTCACGCCCCGCTTAAAGGACCCGGGACTGTAGGAAGAAGGAAACACGTGAGCTGGCAGGGAATTCCAGGTCTTAGTGGTGCGGCATAGGAATGAATCACTGAAACGCTTGGTTCTAGCAGGTATACTCTGCACCGTAAATGGATGACATCTTAGCCCTGCACGTGTCGTCCTGTGAAGGAAAGGGGAGGGTGGGACTAATTGGAAGAGCTCGTCAGAACATTAACCATGGTAGAGACGGTAGAAAACTGCCAAAGACGCACCATCTCTACGCATCTGCAAAGGCTCGAGGGTGTTCGTGACCTTAGGATCCCCAATAATGCGGACCGCACGTCGCTGCAACCTGTCGAGAGCATCTAATAAGTACTTTGCGGAGCCGTCCCAGAGATGTGAGCAGTATTCCACGCAGGAACGAATTTGGGTCTTGTATAGAAGACACCGCTGCTCCGGCGTGAAAAAACGTCTCACTCTGTTCAGGACTCCGAGTTTACGCGAGGCTGATTTGATGATACTCTCGATATAGTTTTTGTTATTGAATTGCAAGTGAAAAGGTTTCAGAGACTTACAAAATCCATACTAATATTATAAATGCGAAAGTAACTCTGTCTGTCTGTCTGTCTGTATGTTACGCTTTCACGCCTCAACCACTGAACCGATTTTGATGAAATTTGGTATAGGGGTAGATTAGACCTTGAGAAAGGACATAGGCTATATTTGGTCGCGATAACCGACATCCACGCGGGCGGAGCCGCGGGCAAAATTTAGTACTTTATACAATAAATGAGTGAAGATTGTTCACCGCAGTTAAAAGTATAACCACACCAAACAATTGGTCCCATGGGATGAATATAGTGTGTCGTGGTGTTTGTAACCGTGGAAATGCTGACTTGATTGTTTTAAATAACAATGATTTATATTGGTTTTAGTTATTATTTACTGTTTAACAAGTACATTCTTCCCTAACTTGGTATGCTAATAAATATTCGTCCAATATCCTAACCAATTAGACGACCAAAACTAATCAAACCACCAAAATTAACTAAACCGCCGACTAAAAGCCATCACCAATGAATACTTGAATACTAATATTACGTCTGTAAGAGATCGCTCTTAACGATAAGGCCCCCATTTGTACATAATACGTCCATAAATTTACTGTATTACTGGTGTACAATAAAGATTTATCTATCTATCTATCTGCCTAAACCACTGAACCAATTTTGATGAAATTTGGTACAGGAGTAGATTAGACCATGAGAAAAGACATAGGCTATGTTTGGTCGCGATAACCGATATCCACGTTAGCGGAGCCACAGGCAAAAGCTAGTCTTCAATATTAGTGTAATTTCTTAAAATAAAAAAAAATACTACATAGTAACTAGCTTCCTAATATAATAAAATCTGTGAAGATGTATAGATTTTTGTTATTCGATCACGCCCGAATTGATAACCGAGCTTATTAAGTTAAAAATGGTAAAAGAGCGGTGAAAATTGCAGCGGTTCTTATTTTATAGTATTTATTTTTTATATTCATCCGTCAGTAGAAGACCCAATTGCTGAATGGATCTGACTGAAATTTTGGTACTGGGATAGATTATTATCTGGAATTACACATAGGCTAACTTTATCCTTAGCTTCCTTAGGGTTCCTTAGGTTAGGTAAATCCCGATATGTCTTTTCTTTATACGTAAGTTTTGTAATCCCTGAAAAGGCTCCCTTACGTTACAGGAACGATACAATTATTCCACACGAGTGGAGCAGCGGTCAACAGCTAGTTACACCATAAAATAGTACCACAGTGTCACTTACACTTTTTTTTTTTTTCGTGCGGAAATCCCCTCGGATACCCCCCCTGCCGGAGCCGGAAGGGGAGGTTATGTCGGACTCGAACCGACTAAAACCGCACGCCGACTGTGGGTCTTGGTGCTAGGCCGGAGGTGAGGTTGTCAAAGACATATCCCTCGCACCCCGGCTGACCCAGGGCCATCCCTTACGGTCTGGCCCTCCTCAGGAGGGGGGACAACGGTGTCCCCAACTCGCCCCCGGAATGGGGAGGCGTGCTATTCAGCGCGCCGCCGCCGTGGCCTGCTTCTGCTGGGGTGACAGGCGGCTCCACCCGTCACCCCCAGGCCCGCGCTCATGGGGGACGGAGGTCAGTCAGTGCCCTCCGACGCCCGAGTTGCCTGCGCGCGCGGGCGGCGCGATCCGCGAGTCTTTCTCGCTCGCGCCGCCTCTCCCGCTTCGCCGTCTCCTTCACGACCATTACCTGCTCGCTGAAGGAGACGCCGGCCGCCCACGCGTCCGCGCAGCGCTGTGAGCAGGGTGGCGAGGGTGAGAACTCTCACTCCCAGGGCCACCACTAGCTCCCGCCTCGGTCCGGCCCATGCCGGGCACTCGGTGAGCGTGTGCAGCCCTGTGTCCTCGCTCGCGTCGCACTCGGACGTTGGCTCCTTTTCGATCCGACACAGATACCTCCCGAAGCACCCGTGCCCGGTGATAATCTGCGTCAGTCGATACGAGAGGCTGCCATGTGGCCTCTTGAGCCATTCCCCCATGATGGGCCTTACCGCCTCTATCTCATGCCCTGCGCGTCGTTGCCCAAGTCGTCGCTCCCACTCCGCCACCATGATCCCGTGGAGCCGGGACCTCTCGGCCCGAATGTCTTCGGGCTCGGGATCGTATCCCCGCTCCCGCGCCTCCTTACGGAACCGATACAGTGCCGCAAGGGATCTCGCTTCCAGGATCCACGGTGGCGATCCGGCTAGGAGACTCGCCGCTTCAAAGGATATCGTGCGGTACCCCCTAATGGCCCTGCAGGCCATCGTCTGCTGCGGCGCATGCAGCAGTTGCACGAACCTGGCCTGCAGGGCGTCCGCCCACACGGGGCACCCGTACAGAGCCATGGACCGCATGACACCCGCGTAGAGTCTCCTGCAGGAGTCCTCTGGGCCCCTCAAGTTGGGCAGCAGCCGCATCAGCGCGTTAGCTGACACCAACAGTTTGGGGCGCAGACTTCGGAAGTGCTCTCCGAAGTCCCACCGACCGTCGAGTACGAGCCCCAGGTATTTCAGCCGGGGCTTGATGTCGATGGGAGTACCTCCTACAGTCAAGCTGGATCCCGGGGGTGGCCTGCGCCGAGGACCATGAAAGAACATGGCCTCGGATTTGTGCAGAGCCACCTCGAGACCCAGCCGCCGGATCCGATCCACGACTTGAGCAACAGCGGTCGTGGCCCTCTGGGTCGCCTCGTGGTGTGTAGCGCCACTCACCGTCACTAGCGTGTCGTCCGCGTAGCACGTGACGGTGGCCCCGAACGCGAGCTGACCGCGAAGCACCTAGTCGTATCCGATGTTCCACAGGAGCGGCCCCAGGACCGATCCCTGTGGGACACCGCACGACATCTCACGCCTACCGACGCCGGTCTCACTTGGGTAGATGACGGCTCTCTCCGTCAGGTACGCCCCGACTATGTGGCGGAGGTAGAGAGGCACATCGTGGTACACGAGCGCCTTCCTGATGCAACTCCAGGGCAAGGTGTTGAACGCGTTGTAGATGTCCAAGGACACCGCCAACATCACCTCGCCCCGGGCAACCGCATCCTCCGCCAGAGTCCTCACGCGCATGATGGCATCCACAGTGGAACGCCACCGGCGGAAGCCGTACTGCGTGTCCGCTAGGTCCGGCCCCACTCTAGAGAGGTGCTCGACGAGGCGCTTGGCAATCACTCTTTCGAAGAGCTTGCCCACCTCGTCGAGCAACACTATGGGCCGGTACCCGGACGGCTCGTCCGCCGGGCATCCGTCCTTGCGGATGAGGACCAGTTTCCCCGTCTTCCACATCTTCGGAAACTGGCCCCGCTCCAAGCATGCGCTGAGGAACCGTCGCAGTCGGGGTTCGAGACCGTCTTCTCCTAGAGCTAGGACCCACGCACGGCCTGGAATGCCGTCGGGTCCCGGGGCGGTGTTCTTCTTGGCTCTAAGCCGTCGCACCGCCAGCTCTAGTTCTACCCAAGTGAGTGTCACTTATAACTACACTAATAGGTACATTATTTTTTAATGAATTTTACAGCATTAAGTATGCTAAATATACAAATCGAAAACATAGAGGAAAATTAATCTTCTCGGGTAAGACTCGAACCCGCGGTATTTCCCCTACAGTGGAAATGCCTTGACCAACTAGGCTACCGAGACACGCCCGGTGTGATTCAAATTTCCCTTCTATTTTCATCCGTTTTTAAGGTGACAGTGTAGTCATCTACCAATGTTCTAACGAACTATCAGAACCAATGAATTATTTCAAAATCATTTTAAACATTGATAACTCCGCCCAAATATTTGAATCAATTTTATAGGATTAAATATGCTAACTATACTAATCGAATACATGGGGAAAACGGTAGCCTAGTTAGCCAAGGATATCCCCTGTAAGCGAAAGGTCGCGGGCTCGAATACATTAATTGTTACTTAAGTAATATAAATTGGAATATGGGATGTCTTTATTGCGACTTCAGTAGGTGATGCGTCTAATTTATTTATTTATTCGATAAACTTTTTATTATGCTCGCTTGTTTACCATGTGCAAGTCATAAGCTTTAGCGGGAATGAAATCTAAAAAATGAGTTAGCGAACATACTGCGCCACACAGTTCATGAAACAATGGAAATGTTAAAAGATGAATTTAGTGAGCAGCTTATCTCTCGAAATGGCCCTGTGAGTTGGCCGTCAAGATCAGGCAATTTAACGCCTCTTGATTATTTCTTGCGGGGTTATGTTAAGTCCTTAGTCAATGTGGACAAGCCGAACACGATTGAAGCCTTAGAGAATAACATAACACGTGTAATTCGTGGAATACAGGCAAGTGCTCGAGAAAGTAACGGAAAATTGGACCATATGAATAGACCATTTTGAAACGGAGGCGCGGGCAACATTTCCACGAAGTTGTTTTTAAGCGCCTCGCGGGTCGCGGGTGTGGGCGCCGTGCGCGCGTGTGGCAGCGCCGTGCGCCCGCCTGCTCAGTCACGGGCGTCCGTGACAGATTCCAATCTTTCGCGTACATACTACGCATGCCCCGCTGCCCGCGCCGCGTCCGACGGGTATCCGTCTCACGCAGCGCTGCTCAGCGAAGGCGCTAAAACATAAATGGCAAAGGCCTACTTACCTATTTCAATAAAAAAATTGAATACATTATGCAAATTTGAGTGTTTTATTCGATATTTAAAAAAACAACGCTTAAAAAATCATCCATTATAACTATTTTAGATTCCAGACGTCGTTTTACCTCATGGCCATTTTACTAGTTTGACATTCTGATAAGGAGGGATTCATACGACTATAACCAAGAAAACAGAAGTTACGTGATCGTATATTGAAAGGTTTGTAATCGCTCATAACTTAGACCAAACTCTCCAGTTCAGTAAGCATTCTGTGAACCCATGAAGTGATAACTAAATGTATTATTGAGATGTTGGTAGTTACGCGTTTTTGGAGAGACGCCACCGCGTCTGACGGCGGGGGTTATAACATTTATTGTCATTGGAGTTTTTTATTGACGATCTGTGTAATATAGCGGTAGAGTGTTCGAATGGTCGCGGGTTCGATCCTCGTTATGTATTTGTAGCAAGAATATCATTTATCTATTTGCATTTTCTGTCTTTGCGTATTTTTTTGTATGTAAATTCAGGCTATGACCCCGTGTATCCAATTTTCAAACCTTCGAGTATTTTTGCAATTCAGTCTGTATACATATTTTTCAGTGTAACTTCGCTAAATAAATTCTCCAAGAAGTGACTAGCATCTGACCTCCACGACCCACTAACCATGTGCGCTGTTCCTCAAATTACCTAGACGCGGCTTCCATTTGGATGGGTGATTAGTCAGTGGTATTTCATCTAAGCGACAGCCTCTGTGGCATAGCGATAGTGAACACGGCAGTTACGCAGGAGACGCGGGTTCGATCCTCGCTCAATGCAAATATTTGTACGCATGAATATATATTACATTGGTCCACTCGTGCCTCGGAGAACACGTTAAACCATTGGTCCCGGTTGCCATACGAACATCTGTGTCTGTCGTTATGGGTAGCTGGATCCCTAACAAGTCTAACAACTATGTTAACTGCAATGTTTCGATATCGCTTTTGGGTTGTGCAGGTCAGGTGGTAGTCGCTTCACAGGATGAAGAAGAAGGAGAAGATTTTTATTAAGCGCTTTTATGCTTCGGAGAGCACGTTGAAAGTCGTAGGGTCAAAACAAAAGCCCATATAGATATGCTCTAGTGATTAACCACTAACCACAACTCAGGTGCAGTCGCCTAAAATAGCTGAAAAACTAAACCTTGTCATAGTAAAAAAAACCTTTCGGATGGTCAAAACCTCGGAAGCGAACGAGACTGACAGAAAATTGATGATGACACACAGCTATTTGATTGTAAGAATCTATCTATGATAAGTTCGTGTGGACATTTCTCCTACGTGGACGAAACTTTTTCGTCTACAGAACTCTTGGCTTACGGCCAATGTTCCAAGATTAAGTTTACCAAGTTCGTTAGTCTCATCTTTATTAAGTAAAGATGTTTGCAATACGAGCTTAAACCTATTATTTTTGTAACCTATACTGTGGTACTGCGTCGAATTAGAAACAAATAAAATTACTTGTTACAAATTGGATTGGATTTTGTATTGAGGCTGGAACGTTATTAGCAATGATATTGAATCTGATTGGTTTAGTAACTTAAAATAATTAATTTAGATGATATCATGTATCTATTACATACGGAGGACAGAGTGTGATTAAGATATTACATAATAGAATATATTACAGAAATACCTGATACTGGTTCCCAAACTAGGCTTGCTAATGTAATGTTATACACTTTTTTTTAAATATATTTGATCTGCAAATTGACTGCACCCCGCTAGATGGAAATAAAGCACCATTCTTGATGCTATTGAACGTAAAATGGTTGACAGATGCCTTTTCGTGCCCCGCTTGAAGAACCCGGGAATGTAAGAAGAGGGTAACACGTATGCGGGCAGAGCATTCCAGCTCTCTATCGTGCGGCAGAGGAAGGAGGCCTTAAACCGTTTAGTGCGAGATGATATGGATCCCATCGAGTGTGCATGGCACTGCATACCCGCACGAGTTGTTCTGGATAGGAAGGGAGAGGGTGGGTTCGCTTGATATAACTCCTCAGAACACTCGCCGTGGCACACTGCGGCAGTGTCATTATAGGGACATGATATAAATTCAATTTTGAAAAGTGGTATTTTGATAAAACTAATGATGTTATGATAAACTTGACTATCAAATCAAGTGTATTCATTACTACCCTTTAAAACACTATATCAATTTATTTAGTACCAACAAATTGCACTCGAAGTAAGACGTAAAAATCATTTCATTAGTTTCATCAAAATACCACTTTTCAAAATTGAATTTATATCATGTCCCTATATAACGCTGCCCCAGTGTACGTGGTAGAAAACGGTCAGAGAGGCAACGTCTCTACGCAACACTAGTAATAAAATTATAGTTGGCGAAATGTGGATATTAATAAACCTCTACCTACCCTTCGGGGGTTTATAGGCGTAAGTGTACGAGTATGTATTTATTATTATGCTACTTTGTTGGTACCGGAGGGTATGGAATTAGGTCACACCATTTCAACCTATGAGTGTTGTAGAAAATGACTAAGGGATAGGACTGTTCTCCATCCGACAGTAAACATACCAAGAAGTCTCCCAGGTCCCCCATAGACGCGGGATAGCACCCGAACCACCCCCTAAGCGAGGCCGCAATTGTAGCCGTAGGTCTGATGGGAGTCCTGGGACATCCTTCCTAGGGCCTACCCAGGACTTTCAACCATAGGCTGTTAGGCGTTACGGTAAGGGTTTTTAGTCGGTGAGAGTCAGAACATCCATGAAGGATTTCCCTCACGATAAAAAAAGGTGATATGGGTGGATATATCACTACCATGGAGTCCCAAGATCGTGCAAAGTGGAGAAGGAAGACCTGAGAAGCGGACGGCGAGCTCTGAGGTCGCCGTGGCCTCGGATCGATCAAGAAATATGAGGATATTATGATTATCTTATTACGCTGCGGTGTAAAATACGTCCAAATATAAAGGCATAGCGCACATAATTGGCTGTACCACCTACTCCACTTAAAAACCTTAATTAGTACTCGTACAATGCACTCATGGCCCACTCCATTCACGGTACACTCGCCCTTCAGGCTTTGTGTACGCAGCTTTATCGTTCCCATGACTGAGCACTTACGTACGCTCGTCATTATTAGCTGTATGTACGGGCCTTTAATAAAAAAAAATATGTTTAAAAAAATATCTGAGATGTTTTGTGATAATAAATTTTATTTTATTTATTTACTAGTAAATTGAGGTTTTTGTATCATTTACTAGTTGACCTCGTTACGCTAATTTCTTCCGCCCGCATGGCATCTGATCCCGTTCCCGCTGCACCCTCTACTATAATAAGTGTGTATTATACGACACGACAGCCTCCGTGGCGTGGTGGTAGTGGACGCGACTGTTACGCAGGAGGCGCGGGTTCGATTCCCGCTCAGTGCAAATATTTGTATGCATGAATATGGCTATTTGCATTGGTCTGGGTGTTTCTATGTATAATATGTATGTATTTACAAAAAAAAAAAAGTATCTATGTATTTTTATCCGCATTCTAGATTCCATAACACAAGCTAGTTAAGCTATGCTTACCATGGGTCTAGATAGCGTTGTGTAGAATGTTGTGGAATATTTTAATATTATTTTTATACGTATAAACGTTTCTCTTGAGTTAAGTACTCTATCTATTAAAAGAAACCACATCAAAATCTGTAGTGTAGTTCTAAAGATATAAGCATACATAAAGACGGACAGACGCGGAAAACGAGTTTATACTATGACAGTGATGATGATGATTATAGATATTAAAATAATATTCATTAAACATAAAATAGCATTTGAATTGCGTTTTAATCACTTGCTTATTGGGTACAAATTTACCCAGAGGCGAATTAACATTTGGGCAGCAAATAATATTCTGTTTACTTGTGGCCGCAGTGGTCAACATGTAGTGGACATCATTAGTTTAACTAACAAATATTACTAGCATATAATTTTAATAGTCAAATCAGATATAATTTTAGGTTGGGTGAATGATTAAATCTCTCTAATTTATTTTATATTATACAATTATTTATATATGATTTCACTAAATATTAAATTAAAACTTAAATAATTATTAAATTAAAACTAACATAATAATAATGATAAAGTACAATATTTACAAGAAAGAAAAAAAAAATAAAAAAATCGAGGAAGGGGGAGGGAGGGCAGTTCAGGCGTCGAAAAATTCCTCCCCAAAATTAGCTATTACTAGCTAATTTAGTATTTAGTTAATGTTACATTTTATCTGCAGTTAGTTCTTTTTTACCCGACTGCCGAAGGAAGGAGGGTAATGTTTTTCGAGACTATGTATGTATGTATGTCCATTTATTTGGCACGCCCTACAGCCTGAACGGCTTGACGGATTCTGACATGTGAGGTGTCATTTGATTCGTCATGGTTGTGTGAGTGTCCCCAGGTACATGAAAATTCCTAGAAAATCAAAATGCTGGATTTTGGCGCCAAAACGATTTCGATATTTTCAGTGGCAGTCGGGTTTTTAATTTTTTTATTCATTTGTTTATCTCCAGTCTGTTATGTGACTGCACCCCGCTGTTTGGTAGATAAGCTAAGCTGAAATCCAGAAGGTACAGGTTTCCAAATATCGGAGTCGGTAAAAACTTCATGTATGAAAAATATGAATTGTAGGTGCTAATGCTTTGTATATGTACCTAACCTATGGTTTTAATGACATGGTTAACTAAATAGCCCGGGGGCAAGTCCGGGACAACGTTGTTCCTCCTCCCGAGGAGGGCCAGACCGTAAGGGATGGCCCTGGGTCAGCCGGGGTGCAAGGGATATGTCGAAGACAACATCACCTCCGGCCTAGCACCACGACCTTCAGTCGGCTTGCGGTTTTATTCGGTTCGAGTCCGACATAACCTTCCCTTCCGGCTCCAGCGGGAGAACTATCCGTGGGAATTTCCGCACTAAAAAAAATAGGTAAACCAAATAGAATAGTGTGTTATTAGATGAATTTTTTGACATGATGCTCACAGCTACGTTCTATCATCGCACCTCTCGCCACAGGGAGGAAATGCATCCTTGTAAGTTGCGACTGGAAACAGTAAGTACAGGCAGATATAAATAAATAATAAATAAATAAATATTCCACAATATTCTACACAACGTAACCCATGGTAAGCTTAACTAGCTTGTGTTATGGAATCTAGAATGCGAATAAACATACCTAGATACTTTATGCTTGTAAATGCATACATGTTATACATAGAAACACCCAGACCAATGCAAATAGCCATATTCATGCATACAATTATTTACACTGAGTGGAGATCGAACCCGGGCCTCCTGCGTAGCAGTCGCGTTCACTACCACCACACCACTGAGGCTGTCAAATATAGATAATTAAGGCGAAGTTTCTCCAAGCGACTACAATATGGGGTTCTTCAAGAAGGGCATTAGAAGGTTATTACGGGATTGGCAGCAAGAGTGTAACGCCCCTGGTGTTGCACACCTCCGTCACGTCCCAGTAACTACTTACTATCAGGTGGGCCGTGTGCTTGTCTACCACCTAATTGGTTAAAAATACCCTAAATCCTTACTAATCCATACTAATATTATAAATGCGAAAGTAACTCTGTCTGTCTGTATGTTACGCTTTCACGCCTCAACCACTGAACCGATTTTGATGAAATTTGGTATCAGGGTAGATTAGACCTTGAAAAAGGACATAGGTTATGTTTGGTCGCGATAACCGACATCCACGCGGGCGGAGCCGCGGGCAAAAGCTAGTATTATAAATGCGAAAGTAACTCTGTCTGTCTGTCTGTCTGTCTGTATGTTACGCTTTCACGCCTAAACCACTGAACCGATTTTGATGAAATTTGGTGTAAGGGTAGATTAGACCATGAGAAAGAACATAGGCTATGTTTGGAGCTTTTGCTCGCGGCTCCGCCCGCGTGGATGTCGCCACGCGGGCGGAGCCGCGAGCAAAAGCTAGTATAAAATAAGTCACGCCATCAGATAGCTCGAATTCTTTCATCGCTTCAACAAAACTTAAGAGTTCGTTCTAGTTAAACGGTTTCACGTAACTATTTACTTCAGGTAAGCAAAAACAGTGAACAAATAGTAAGTTAAGTTCATAAATCAAGTTCGTTAACCTATTCTGTAAACAGACAAACAGCCGAGAAACGAACTAATGAGACTTAACGGACTGGATTGAAAAGGATCTAGTTACTTTGTTTAAGATTTCATTCTATTTTTAACCGACTTCGAAAAGAAGAAAGACGAATACATAGGGAAAAAGAATATTCTCGGGCGGACCTCGAACCCGCAGTCTTCTCTTACAGGGGGAATGCCTTGACCAATTCGGCTACGGAGACACGCCCGATATGATTCTAATTTCCCATCTTATGGCGACGGCGACGGTGGAGTCATCTACCGATTTTCTTACGAATATTCGATTTGTATAGTTAGCATACTTAATGCTGTAAAATTCAGTTAATTAAGATTTTTTTTGTTAATTATTAGCTTTAACCTGTAACAATCCTATTAATAGACTTTATAAATGTTAACTTTTTTTCAATTCACAAACTATAAACATTTTTTATTTATAAAGGACACGTTAATTCGACTTCACCTCGATGGTAAGCTGAAGGAAATGTCACGGAAAGAAGGTCACCATCGTAAACATGTACCATGTTAACAGTGGTGGCACTCAGCTTGACGGCCTCATTAGATGCCTTTTCACGCCCCGCCTAAAGGACCTGGGACTGTAGGAAGACGTAACATAACATAAACTCACACTTGTATTCCCTGAAGGGGTAGGCAGAGGTGCTAGCTCCCACATTTCGCCAGCTTATGTTTAGGTCCCAATGTAATAGGTGGCGAGCCTATTGCCATTAACCGGGCACTTATAAACCTGCGATAAATACGCACATAACTTCGAAAAGTATCGAAATGTCATTGGTGTGTGCCATGGTAAACCTGGGATCGAAACCGAGACCTCGTCTCAGCAGTCCATTACCCATACCACTAGGCTACCGCAGATAACTGTAACTGTAGGAAGAAGGAAACCAAATATCCAAACATATCTATATTGGGATGTTTATTGCTCAAAAATGTTATTTATATGCGAAAACTTATAAATGGCCTCTAGTGATGTAAGTGTTTATGTTACATAGTTTCAATGCTGTTTGTTTTCCAAATAAAATAAAATAAAAAATAAAATAAACCCTGAAACGACTGAATATATTTGGCTGAAAAAATAGAAATGGAAAATGAATGCAGGTCAAACACATAACATTCTATTTTTCGTTCACCGCAGTCGATCAAAGAGAAATTACAAAGAAAAAATATTTACAATTCTATTTCCATTGAACTGTTACTATAAAATATTGATTGAACTGCCGGCCACTGCGAATGCAAGCTGCGAACGTGTATTCAACAGCAGTACCAAGAATTTGAACAATT
Organism: Eilema sororculum; assembly: GCA_914829495.1. NCBI lineage: Eukaryota > Metazoa > Arthropoda > Insecta > Lepidoptera > Erebidae > Eilema > Eilema sororculum. The sequence goes on along the minus strand of OU618545.1, from coordinate 2,372,987 downwards.
CTATGCCTTTGATTAAAATGGGTATTGCTTTTCGGTATTTAATGGTTTTATGCTGTACATGGAATCGGATTGTTGCCACCAAAATTGTGTTCAAAAGTTCCAAGATTAAAATTTTCCTATTTTATGCTGGTTCGAATAACGATATTTCTACGCAGAACTACAATCCATACTAATATTATAAATGCGAAAGTAGCTCTGTCTGTCTGTCTGTATGTTAAGCTTTCACGCACGCGCAAATTTGGTATAGGGGTAGATTAGACCATGAGAAAGGACATGTTATGTTAGGTCACGATAACCGACGTCCACGCGGGTAGAGCCGTGGGCAAAAGCTAATAAGTAATTTTTTTTTATTATATACAAATGTCATTCATTAAAATAAAACCAATTTCCAACGGATAATATGGCGATATGTTAATTATTATGTATTTACTTTTAATCCGGCCGGCCACTTTACAGCCGCCATGGTCGCGGGGTGACTGATAATGGTAGTTGTCACATAGTTTGAAGTAAAAGTTATCTCAAAATACCCGAATCATGGTGAATTGTTGGTGTTACTATTTACACAGATCACTGTATCGTCACAGAATAGATAATAGTAATAGGTATCGTTACTGTGGCGTGGCGGTAGTGCACGCGACTGCCACGCAGGAGGCGCGGGTTCGATTCCCGCTCAGTGCAAATATTTGTATGCATGAATATGGCTATATGCATTGGTCTCATTTCTGTTTCTATGTATAGTTTACCATGGGTCTAGATAGCGTTGTGTAGAATGTTGAGGAAAAAAAAAGTCTTGCTGTACGTTTGATTAAGTGGATGATCAAGCTGGTGGTACACTCCAAAAATCTTCTCTATCAAAATTTGGGTGTTTAATTTCATTGGCCTCGCTTACAGGGTAGAAGATTTTTATCCCACCTGGGCGGGAAGTGGGCGTTTTTTTTTAAACGCGTCCAAGTTATAAAATGGAATGAAATAATAAAAAAAAATTGTAATGCATATTAAAAATTATTGAATGATTTGTTATTCTTTAAAAAACATTAAAATAGCTGCAGTTACCCAATAAGTATACTAGTTTGCACAAAAATAAAACTTTCTTTGGGCACGAGGGTAGTTTAGACATCCACTTTGTAACTTCTAAAATTAAAATTAATAAATAAAATAGTAAACTTTAAATGAAAGAGTTGCTTTTATTTGTTTAGAAATATAATATTCTTTAAAATAATAAAACAGCATAAGTAAAATAAGTCATACGTTTTTAATATTTTGTAAAGATGTAACCATTTTGTAACTATTTGGTAACTTTGCAGAGTTATCTTCTGATTTATACAGTGTAACCATCATTGAATGCTGTTGATTTTTTTTTATTAATTTCTTTTTTTATAATTTAAAGAAAATAAAAAAAACTAAGGTAGTCACTTTGAAAATAACAAAAAAATTAAATAAAATGGTAACAGTAAAATATAAGACAATTACAAAATGGAAAACTTCAGTTACAAAATCGAAAAGTAAAGATTAGTTCATCCTGGTAAGGAAATTTTGCATATCAGTAGGTACTGAAATAGGAAGGGATTGTAATATAAACCATGAATGATGGAACCAACTTAAAAAGAAATGAAGCTATGCTATTTTAGTAATCAACGCTTTTATTTATATTCAGCCTTATAATTCAGTTCAGTTTCAAAAAATCAATCTATATAAACACTACCTCATAGTAAATTTAATTATTGGTCCATGATGTCATCAATTCATCATAATTATTATTCACTTAAAACATAAACACCATCAACCCTGCATGCATTTGTACTCGCCTTTATATTTCCATTTTGTAACTTTTTTATTCCACCTCATATGTAACCAAACAAAATGGAAGTAACGCATCTCGAATCGCCGACTTAAGATTGCTTGTAAATAAACTTTAATAAAGGTGAAATACTGAAAAAACACTTTTAATAGCTTATAATGCGTTTGTAGTATATCATTATTATATTTCTATAAACAAAAATCCAAACTTACCAGTAAAAATCACAGTTACAAAGTAGATGAAAAATCCGGCACGGTAACGCTTAAAAAGTTTCGACACGAAATGCGTCGAACTGTGATTCTCTTGACTACATTACAAAACGGCGATGTCTGGAATAATGTTGCCGAGGAAGAAATTTTTAGTTAGTGGTAATTTTTTTTGGAATATATATTATTAAATTACGGTTACAAAGTGTAATTCCATGCAAAGCTGGAATTGTGAGACATAATAATAATGCTACGAACTATAGTATTTATTATAAAAGTAGTGTTATTTTATGTTTAATTCCGACAATATTATCACATTTCTATAACATTCATTCTTTTTTACCCTTACCACCGGAGGAAATTCGCAAATAAACTTAACTCAAAACTAAGCCGGTCACTGTGGGACATAGTAAAATCAGGGGTATTCAAAATTATATTCAGTATTATTTTATATTTATCAATAAATTATTCATATAGTTAGACGTATTTCCAATACATTAGATATTAAATATTATTACAATCAACACTTCATAATAAATGTTCTTTCATTTCTCCATAAAAATAAGGGTAAACTTGTGAGACATACACATTTAGAGTATGGTCGTGTAAAAAAAAAAATGCCCAAGTACGATATGCTAGACATAGAGAATTTCACTCAAAGGAAACATTCCTTTATTTTTAAAAAGAAACAAAACTGCATTTAAAGATTTTAGAAAATATTGTATTTGTATTTAGCTTCAATGGATAGTGGAAATCCTAAGGATCAAATCTCTCTAACAAATATGGTTAATAAAATGGAAGGAAATCACTGGAAACTAAACTTATAAATTCGATTGGACAAAATAAAGCACTTTTTCAAAGGTACATCTGATATCGTATTAAAAATAAAATTCCATATCTATAATATAAAAATGAATCGCTAAATGTGTTGGTAAGCGCATAACTCAACAACGCCTGGACCAATTTAGTCAATTCTTTTTTTTAAATGTTCGTTGAAGTTCAAGGAAGGTTTTTACGGCGAGAAAAATTCGAATAATTTCCGGGAAAGCCCTAAAAACAGCCTTTTTGTCACGGAATAGGTATTTCTGTGAGTCTGATACTTTATGCATGGAATACTAGGCTCGCAGAAACGTCAAGGTACGTATGCAGAATATTTTCCCGGAAATAGGGATACTTAATCCTATGAGTTGCGAGAATGAAATCACGTTCCACACGGGCGAAGCCGGGGGCATCAGCTAGTTTAATATAATAATAATAATAAGATATTTATTTCAGACTTAAGTCCATACGGTGTTAGTAACAATTTCACTTAAATCTAATGTTAGTAAAACAGGCAGATATTTTAATGATATAAAAACATACGAAGAAGGTAGAAACAGGTTCATACCTTTATGGCATGAATCTGTATCCACCTCCTTAGTAACGGTGAGTCCCACCTCGCCGCAAATACTTGTAGGAGCGTGTTCGGGCTGCCGCGGAGGCGCTCGAGGGACGACGTGCAGCGCTTGCGCATAATACAAGCGAAGCTATCCACCTTGTGGTTCGCGAACATAGCCGATGCGCTGCATCGCCACGGCAGCCCCATCACTGCCCTGAAGCCGTTATTATATTGTATATAAATTACTTATATAATAATATTAACGGAAATTAGCGCGATCTAAGTTCTTAAGAATAGAAATTGGTATGAAAATATAAGAATGGTATGGGTTACGAATACGCATTTGGTATGTTTTAAGAATGGTATCAATTGTCGTGGTATGAAGCCGGAACCACCCTCTTTAGCTTATGATGACACGGGTTCAACAACATGAATACGTCCATTTACATTGGCCTGGTTGTTTCCATGTAGAATTATGTATTTAATTTCAAAAATAGGTATCTAAGTATGTTTATCCACATTCCTGATTCCATACCACCATTTAATTACGCCATACTTACTTTGGGCCTAGATAACGCTGTGAAGAATATCCTACATTCGAATGTTCATTTATTATTCCAAAAGAAACTCAAACTCCATCTCCTTTCAAAACGATCAATGTGTGCACCAGACCTAGTATTTGCAAGGAAGGTAGGTGTACCCAGTTTATGAGCACGGTTGTGTTTCGTCCTGGTCCCATAAATACGGTGGTTGTACTGCGCAGTGCGGTGTATCACGACTAACTGCTAGTCTAGAGGCTCTTGTACTGCAACTGGTGTAGCTTCTCTAGATGTGGCTAGTGGTAAATAAAATTGAATGGACAGGTTTAGGCACCTACTTATGCCTGTAGGTAGTTCTTTGAAGAGATAGTCAAACGCACAGAACCAAACAAATTATAAGCTAATATTTAATTCCTGGGTATAAATTACAAATAAAATAATGTAATTGATTACAGTTCCATTTATGTCACAATAAAATTCACTCAAATATTTGGGCGGAGTTATCAAAAGTCAATATTTAAAAATGATAGTAACATCATTCATTGGTTCTGATAGTTTGTAAGAATATCGGTAGATGCCTCCACCATCGCGTCGCCTTTGATAGACGACGACTTTTGAAGACGGATAAAAATAGAAGGGAAATTTGAATCACATCGGGCGTTTCTCGGTAGCCGAGTTGGTCAAGGCATTCGGCACCCGAGAAGAAGAGTTCATTTTTCCCTATGTATTCGATTTGTATAGTTAGCATACTAAATGCTGTAAAATTCATTCAAATATATTTGTAGCTGGTTGTATACTGTCAAATTTTATGCTCAAACTATGGCGAACTTTTAAGTTTTGAAGCGTACAATTTTTATGTTGATTGTAAGCTGAGATGTAGTCCAAAAAAGTGGTGCCATGCGAATTATAGAGAAACCGGTATGAATTAGGATAAAGTGATTCCGCAAAACTGATATGTAGATAGATGCTCTTCTATTCAGCTGTTCTTAAAATAGATAAGCAAGTTATACCCTTTGTTGACGATGAAGTTTTGGTCCGCCCGTCTAAGGACAATTGATCCTAAATTTTAAATGTACCTATGTAAAAGTTCGTTACTTACGTACCTACCTATGACTGCTATGATGAAAAAAACAACGACCACCACGAACGGACTGCGAACAAGCGCTCTGATTGGCCGACGCGGGACGCCTTCACCCCCGCTGACCTCTGCGCCCGCAAAAACTAATTATTACAAACCGCTGGAGATAGATACCAGGTGCTTAAAACTCTCGCGCCCGTGCATTCCGTTCTGGTGGTCTCAAAATCATTTCTAATTTTTTATTACTACCAACAGACAACTTTCAGCTACACCCTTAATCCACCCAAGTCCCATACAAGTGCTTCAGTGTCACATCTAGTTTTCAAACATCCTTGTGTTATGGTCCTGGTGGACATTTCCCGCTGACATGAACACAATTAGACCGTTACTAGCCCGATGCAGGCTCCTTGCTCCCATTTAATTCCACCACTAGATGTTTTACTCCGGTTGCAGAGCCACCAATACCATGCTATGGTTGCAAAATTGAAACCAGAATACGTTTTTGAAACGTTTACTTCGCTATTTAGGTATTCAAACTATCTTGGCTGTTCACATTACGGTAGTTCCGTGATCATGGTGGTTGCAATAGTGCCAAAATATTGGATACTCAAAACAGTAGTGAATATCCTCGACAGTACAGTGAACAACATAAGTGGTTTACCACTACAATATTTACGTATCTTTTTTTAAACTGGGACCAAAGTACTAAAGAGCTCGAGTCGCGCCTCCAATTCCATAAAAAATTCATGATAGGCTCGCAGACTGGTAGGGTAGGTTTGGGTAATACTAGGAGGCAGTCAGACAAAGACATAACAAAATCTTTTCTTCAAGTAGATGAAAATAATACCTACAAAGTGCACGCAATGAACCTAGAAATTCAAAACGAATGGTTAACACTAGGTGAATTTTGTATTCCCATAGCCTTAAAATGGCGTACCTTAATATACGACTGGTCACCGGCTCTCCTTAAATTCTATCTCAATGCATTCCAGTTGACCCTCCCCGACCAAAGCAATCTTGTCAGATGGGGAAAAGCCACAGATAAAACATGTAACTCATGTGGTGAAGCAATTGGTACTGCTAGGCACCTACTGGTGGGTTGTAGGACGCTATTAGACCGGGGTCATTACTCGCGCCGACATGATAAGGTATTAGAAATCGTACGTGAGGCGGTAAGTTTGGCGGTAGCTAGAGCGAAAAAGGGTTTAACCACAAACCAAAGAAATGACGTCGCGTTTGTAAAGGAAGGCTGCTCAAAAAAGACAAATCAAAAGCCGTACTCAATTTTGATAGCAGCCGCTGACTGGACATTACTCGCAGATTCGTATGAGAAACACTATAAAATACCGGAGGATGTTTGTGCCTCGTCATCCAGACCCGATATATTCCTATTTTCAAAACAGCAAAAGCGTGCACTACTAGTAGAACTCACAGTACCGTGGGAAACTAACATACCTAAAGACCACGCTATAAAAATAAACAAATACTTTGACCTGACCAACGAGTTAACCAAAAATGGCTATGTGGTTAAACTCTACGCCGTGGAAGTAGGAGCAAGGGGAATTCCAGCTAAATCCCTGTATAACTTATTTAAAGACCTCGGATTGCCAAGAGCTTCAGTAAGCTCTTTACTCAAACGAATATCTAAAACGGCGTTGATAGGATCTTACCAAATTTGGATAGGTAGAGGGGGGAACACGACCGACGGTGGAGGTGAGCGCTGATGCATCACAAGGTGGCCACCCTAAACCTACACCTGGGTCGCAAGTCCCAGGCGCCGTCACAGTGTTCCTCTCTGTACCACGCCATGGACCCGGCGACCGCACGGTGAATCCATGGAATGCTAAGAACCGGATCTCATGATAATAATTTCCGCAAAAAAATTATTATATTTTAAATTTGAATGAATTTTTTATAGCATTTATTACGCTAACTTTAAAGATCGAAAAACATCGGAAAAAATGAAATGCTCAAGTGAGACTTGAACTCACGATCCAACTGAGCTACTGAGCCACACCTGAATCACTTCAAATTTTCCTTCTCTTTATATCGATATGATTTTTCAACCATTTTTAAACATTGAGTTTTGATGACTCCGCAATGTTTAAAAATGGTTGAAAAAGCATTAATTGTTTTCAACAGTTCGTAAGAATGTCGGTAGATGGCTCCACCGTCGCCCTTAAAGACGGATTTAAAGAGAAGGTATATTTTATATTTAAAAAAAATTACGCCGCATGGAAATTTTGACTTACCAGCTTTACAGCTACCGCAGCTACAGAACCTACGTATAACCAGCGTTTTTTATCAGTAAGGGCTTTACTGTTTTGTTAATTTACCCGACTGCTCTAGCTAAGGTAATGTGTTACGCGCGTATGTGTATGTGGTTTTCTTTGTTCCCCTCTAAACGCCTAACGGTACTACAGATTTTGATGAGTCTCAAATAAAATATTTATCGCAGGTTTATAATTGCCCTGTTAATGGAAATTGGCTCGCCACTTATTACATAGGGACCTAAACATAAAACTGGCGAAATGTGGGTGCTAGCACCTCTGCCTACTTCGAAGAATATAGGCGTGAAGTTATGAGTTTATGTATGTCAAATGAAAGGTATTCACCTCCCAAGTGTCATAGGATACACAAAATGTGTGTGAAACCTATACATAGGTTTTTTGGCGCCAAAATACATGCTGTCAAAAAAAAAGATTCTTCGAACTTATCGAGTAGGGTATCGAAATGAAGGGAATCAGAAAGCGAGTTTGATAGCAGGCGGTAGCCATTAATTTTCTTTTGGTTCATGATCGGCAAATGGGTACCGCCCGCTATCAAACTTATCTCCATCTTTTAAACAGTAGTCGGGATTTTTTTTTTTTTAATAATTTTATGTGAGGTGATTAATAAATTAAAATTTGTTGAGCTAATTTTGTTGTTGACTGTGTGTACTTCACTTTAGCTACAGTAACGAACAGTAATATGTTCAAGGATACAAAGCACGCGGTATCTAGACTGAAACTACAATGGCCCATGGTGGCCGATGGCAATTATAGGGGGTAATGGTGAGCGATGGCGGACGATTGGACATTGTGACTAACAATCGGGATGGTGAAGGTTTTTGGCACACTTCAAAGGAATCCATAACGTAATATTTAGCATACTATATTGTGGGTCTTTAGTGTTAACAATGTCACCGTTTGTATAGTATTGGTGCATTATCACGTCATATGAACCAATGCGCTGATTTGTTATTTCGATGGCGTGATAATTACGCACCAATAGGAGGAATTGGTGGCGTGAGCAAGGGGGACTGAACTCTGAACTAAACCTTATTCTTAAGTTTTTTTTTAATATCTCCACTCCCTCTACTTTCCAATTATACTGGGTGTAAGGGGAACACTCCTGAAGCCGAAAACGTACTCCAGGTATGTAACACATTGGCATAAAAAGCCCGGTATATTTATTCAATTCAATTCATTTATTGGCTCACAAAAGAATATAGTTACACATTGATGGTAAGTAATAATAAAGTGGATCCTCATATTCACCATCTCTGGCATGTGAGACTACGTACATAATACTTATATTATTAGTTAACACTTACATTTGCTTAATATATAGAAGTTAGGTATACAATAAGAATTAAAACAAAATATCATGCAGTGTCATAATATCATAATCCGCCTAATGTCATAATAATCATAATGTCAATAATAAAAATATGTCAGTGTCCATAATACTTCAATAATTTATATCTTTATCATTTCAATACAGAATTAATCACATAACCTCATCACTCATCAATAACACTTACATATCTAGATATTCTTGGACACTGTAGAAACACTTGTTTTTCAGCCACTTATATAAGTTTCTGCGGAAAATATTTAAAGGCAGATCCTTAATTTCATTTAACATTATATTGACATATATTAAAATGATATTCACTAAACACAAAATAGCATTTGAATTGCGTTTTAATCACTAGCTTAGTGGGTACAAATTTACCCAGAGGCGAATTAACATTTGGGCAGCAAATAATATTCTGTTTACTTGTGGCCGCAGTGGTCAATACTGTAGTGAACATCATCAGTTTAACTAACAAAATATTACTAGCAAATTTTATTTGAAAATAACATTAACTACAACTTTTAGTTACTGTTACATTTATTTGTTAGTTATTTTCTTCACTCTGTTGTAAAGTTTATGCTTTTTTGTTTTTTTTTTAAAGACAACTCCCGCACTAGGGAACAAGCCCTGTATCGCGGGGGACTTTACAAACATACAACTAATAAACACAAAGTACACCCAGACTCAGAACAACTATTTGTGGATCACACAAATTTTTGTCCTGTGTGGGGATCGAACCCATAATCTCGTGCACAGCCGGCGCATACTACGCCCACGCAGCATGAGCAAGGGGGAATCTTAGTCACTGATCTAAACTTTATCCCTAGTGAACTGTCTCTATACGCCACTACCTTATCCGCCATTTTGTTTTATTAACTTTATAAAGGTGGTTGGTACAGGACCCTACTAACACCTTTAGTCTAACTTAGACAGCCTCTGTGGCTTGGCGGTTGTGAACGCGACTGTTACGCAGAAGGCATGAGTTCGATCCCCGCTTAGTGCAAATATTTGTATGTGTGAATATAGCTACTTGTATTGGTCTGGATGATAATATGTATGTGTTTACAAAAAAAGTATCTAAATATACTAATCCACATTCTAGATTCCATAACACAAGCTAGTTAAGCTTACCATGGGCCTAGATAGCGTTGCGTAGAATGTTTTGGAATATTTATTTATTACTAACCTTATTTACTAGTCAGTGCTCCTGCTTTTCTGGCTTGAGAGGTTCAAACTGCACTCACGCCTGCAAAAGCTGACATACCAATAAAAAACAATAACTTTACGAAAACACTCACATGGCAAGTACTTACCAATAACAACCTACTAGCTCTAGCAAATAAAGATAATATATCACATCACAATTTACACAATATTGATCTCAAAAACAAAGTAATCTATAGACAAAACGGTTTAAAATCGAATGGCCTACCTCCGCTTAGTTTCTCTCCAGCCAGGCAGTGTCGCCATTAGTCTAACTGCAGCTGAGCATTTGAAAGCGCTACTCGTTATCACGCGATCATTACTCCTTTTTTCTGTTTCATTCTTGTATTAAATCCTTTTACGGTACTAGACTCGGTTATTGTTAGGTAATGGCTAGTGGCACGCACCGTTGAAGCTTATAGATAGGAGGTAATAGTGTAGTTGTAGCTTAAAAGTCCTCTGTGGCGTGGCGGTAGTGAACGCAACTGCCACTCAGGAGGCGCGGGTTCGATCCCCGCTCAGTGAAAATATTTGTATGCATGAATATGGCTATTTGCATTGGTCTGGGTGTTGCTATGTAAAATATGTATCTATTTAAAAAAAAAAGTATCTAAGTATGTTTATCCACATTCTAGATTCCATAATACAGGTTAGTTAAGCTATGGATACTATGGGTCTCTCTGGATACTCTGTTCTTCATTTTATGCCAATGATTATTATCCAAATCTTAAGAAATATGTGGCATGGCCGTAGACGACGTTTATAATTTATCAATTAGATACCCTGATTCTTAATTGATACATATCAGTTGTCATGATATTTAATGTACATACGCTATCTAGCGTATTCCACATCTATGTGCAATACAATTCGGTACTTGTTCAGTATCTGTTATTGTATTTGGTTTTGTAATTTACAAACAGGATGATTGACGTCTCTGCCCCGTGGAACCATTAACTGCTCGCAATTAATAGGGTGGATGAAGCTTTTAGATTACATCAGTTTCTTTAAATCAAACGTCTGAATTGTAAGTTCTGTGGTAAATTATATGGGTAACAAGGTATTTAAAAAGCATCCTACTAAAGGTGGCCCAGTCCGAGTAAGATATTTTATATATATCGTCGCTTTGGTGGTGAAAAGAGTCAAGCCACCATTTTACTCAAAATGAACTAAATATGCCACTAGCATAAAAAAGATGTTGTTTTATGGTGGGGAATAGATATCACTGCCATAATAGCTTATAAACAAAAATATAAGAAAAGGTTAAAGGATTTTAAATAGAATTACTATACATACATTACTTTATAATGTAAAAAGGAATTTAATTCGCATAGCTTTCTTAACTTCTTCATATAAGTACGAAGTTGTAGTAGTGGTGAAGAGAGTCAAGCCGTATAAAGCATTCGTTTTCCAAACTAACTCTGCATTTATTTTAGGCGTCTATTATGTAGATATTTTCGAGCACTAATATTGAAAGTTAAAATACGAAATTAGTACTCGAGATATTTTCAAATCTCGATTGATTTTCATATATCGAGATTTGAAAATATCTCAAATGATTTCATTCGACATATTGGAATTCGGAAATTTAACATTATTAAATGAATTTAATTATTTACTAAAAGTTATGTATACACTCTTGAAACACTCTATCTATTAAAAAAAACCGCTTCAAAATACGTTGCACAGTTTTAAAGATTTAAGCATACAGACAGCGACTTTGTTTTGATGATATTATAAAATAGATCTGCGGTAGCCTAGTGGTATGGGTACCATTACCCATACCACTAGGCTACCGCAGATACCTGGGATCGAACCCGAGACCTCGTCTCAGCAGTCCATCTGCTGAGACGAGGTCTCGAATTCGATCCCAGGTTTACCATGGCACACACCAATGACTTTTCGATGCTTTTCGAAGTTATGTGTGAATTTATCGCAGGTTTATAAGTGCCCGGTTAATGGCAATAGGCTCGCCACCTATTACATTGGGACCTAAACATAAACTGGCGAAATGTGGGTGCTAGCACCTCTGCCTACCCCTTCGGGGAATACAGGCGTGAGTTTATGTTATGTTTATTATAAAATAGATATTATATTCAAGTGCCTACTAATTTAGTACAGATTTTAAAATACCCTCGTTGTGTGTACGAAAGTAATAAATAACGAACTATAATAGGATAGGCGTGGTCATATTCCGGGGTATAATATATTCTATAATTGTGCCCCGCCCTATGCCTTAGTACACTCACCTTGGCGAACCATTTGTTATGCTCTATTTTAAAACAACAGACCAGGATTATCATAAAAAAAAAATTTAAGTCGTGCCTCGGAGAGCACGTTAAACCGTCGATCCGGGTTGCCATACAAACATCTATGGCAGTCGTTACGGGTAGTTGGAGCCCTCGAAAGTCCAACAACTGGTCTAGCTGTAATGCTACGATATCGCCTTTGGGTTATGGATGTCAGATGGCATTGGTTTCACAAAAAATATCGAAGTTTAGCCAAATCCACAGTTAGACTGGTAAAGCGGCCCCAGAGTCCAAGCTGAAAGCTTCGGATACGACTAGGATTTACACTAAGATGATGAAGAAGAAAAATGTTTTTTAAATAAAACCTTTAAAGCCATTATCGAACGTAGGAATGGGTGGATGATATGAAAACTACTTTAGGCATGTTGAGCACTTTTTGGTTGAAACAAAAATCATGGAACTCACGTCGTCGCCACAGAAAGCTTAGAACGTCACTGAACGCGTCACAAGTTTCATAAACTTCTAAACTTAGGTGGATGAAAAATGGTTATCGTGGCCTATGAACGACTTGGCCTAACTTAAAAAGTGGTGGTGGTATGAGAAGAGATGAAAATAGTGTTGTCAATGAATGTAAAGAGAGCTTTAGGAGCAGACGTAGGCCCAAGAAAAGATAGATTGCGTGAATGTGGATATGGCAAAGAAGGGAATGACAAAGGAAATGATATCTGACAGGAATGTATGGAGGAGAATGCCATGTTGCGCCGTCACCAAGTTTTTTTATTTAATTTTTTATAAGGAAATTAACCCCTCCAACTAAGCAAATTTGATTGTGCTAGGAGTGGGTTCTTGTCGGTAATAATATAATGGCCATGATTCGAACCCGGGACCTCTCGAACGTAAGCCCAACTCCTTAACCACTAAGCTCCCGAATGTATAATTACTATGCTTTTGGCAATCTCACCTCCGGCAACCAAGGACCCAAGATGGCGTGCGTTTTAGTCGGTTCGAGTCCGACATAACCACCTCCACCGGCTCTGTGGGGGTGGTATCCGTGGGGATTTATCGCACGATAAAAAAAAAAAAAATAATAATAATAATATAAGGGCTGGTAGATAGGTAGATGGATAGAAGAAGTTTTTGTACGTGTTTATAATATTCACAAAACAGAAAAGTTTTTTCTGTTCTGTGATAATATTCAATGAGTAAGCAGAGCAACAAATGTAACAGATTTGCCAAATGTATCTGATGTTGTCAAAATACTTAAATAAATTCATGTCAAAATAAATGAAGACATAAATAAATACGTTTAGTAGTTAAGTTTCCATTTAAACAATTATGTATGAAAAATAGTTTATAAGTGCCGACAGCACATTTAAAAAAGTCATAAAAGCTGGAAGCCGACTGAAAAAGGAAATGGACTATTACGGTACCAGACGATGAACTCGCAAATTGTAATGACTTCGCGTGATTGAGCTATGTAACTTTGTTTTTAGTAGTAAAAATAGGTAGGCCTGTAAATTCCCGAAGGGGTAAGCAGAGGGGTATTAACACCCACATTTAACCAACTATGATTTTCGGTCCCACGTGATAGGGGGCGAGTCTGATGACGTCAAGCGGGTATTTAGTCATGGGCTGTATGTTTACTGTCGGATGGAGAACAGCCCTATCCCTTAGTCGCCTTTTACGACACCCACCGGAAGAGATGGGGTAGCCCTATTCTAAGTATGGTGTATATAGGTATATACCATTAAAAAGCATTATTAGACCAGGATGGTGTGGGCTGGTGGTTTTCACGGATTCACAGTTTTTTTTATACAGTATACTTCAATTTGACTTCACCTCGCCTGATGTTAAGCTAAAGGCAAAGTCTCGGAAAGAGGGTCACCATCGTAAAACATTTACCATGTTAACAGTGGTGGCACTCAGCTTGACGGCCTCATTAGATGCATTTTCACGCCCCGCTTAAAGGACCCGGGACTGTAGGAAGAAGGAAACACGTGAGCTGGCAGGGAGTTCCAGGTCTTAGTGGTGCGGCATAGGAATAAGTCACTGAAACGCTTAAATTTTTATCCGGATAGGGCTGTTATAACAGCCCTAACCCATAGTCGACACCCACAGGCAGAAATGGGGTGGCCCTATGCTACTCCACCGGGAAACAACACGGTAGACGACAGAATAGGTATGGTATATTTGAAGGAATTTTTATAGCATTAAGTATGCTAACTATACAAATCGAATACATAGGGGAAAAGAATCTTCTCGGGCGGGACTCGAACCCGCAGTCTTTCCCTTACAGGGGGAATGCCTGACCAATTCGGCTACCGAGACACGCCCGATATGATTCAAATTTCCCATCTCATACGTCTGACTGCGGGTTCGAGTCCCGCCCGAGAAGATTCTTTTTCCCTATGTATTCGATAGGTATGGTATATATAGGTAAATAATAAATATGGTAAATATCCCGAAATACCTCCCAGCTTCGTGGGTAACAAATGCCTGTCAATGGCGCCCCCACCGGGTCCAGGTAGAAGGAGTAGGCCCAAGAAGTGCTGGCTTAGCGTCGTGGAGAGTGACATGCGTGCAAATAGTCTCACTACCTTGGACGCTCAAGATCTTGCGAAGTGGAGTAGAAAGAACCGGAAAGCGGACCCTTAGCCGTGGCCTCGGATGCAATCAGGATTAACGTCTTTATATAGATAATGATGATCCTATAATAAATAGTTGTAGTAGTAATGCACAAATGATTATGTTAATCTAAAATGAACCGTATTTGTTAAATTTAAGACTTATTTTCTATTGAAAATCATTACCGTTCTGTGTCACTTCATTAGTGAGCTATCAACACTAGTTTTCACACAAACAAATTTTAAAAACACATACTTATTTCATAGTTATTTTAACATGAACTTTTTATAGCGAAAGGCGAATCCAATTAAAATTTCCCAGTATTTCGCCTTGGTCAAAATTACGACCGCATTTCGTAGTAGCAAGTCCAAAATGAATTGCGTGAGTATCATGAATCAATTTAATTGGTACAAGTGAACGAGTGTTGATAGACGTCGGAGAGCACTGTGAATTTTAATTAACAAGTCATAACACGGCCAGGATGTTGAACAGTTATTAAACCAGAATACGAATTTTGTTCAAGAATTCATAATGCAATGTTTTATTACAAGACCAGGGGTAATAGCTGCTACAAATATTTTAGAGACATCTTTAGTCAGGTTGTAAATAAATTACGCAGTTTTGGCGTTGAGTATACATTAAAAGATTAAAAATTCCCTTGAAAAAAATATTTTTATATGTATAGTGCTATCAATGGAACTTCACCTTTGTGAGCTATAGAGAAAATCTTAAGAATAAGGTTCATGCTATCCAAATAATTCTAAAGGCAAGCGGTAAAGCATTTGGATAGTAGGCTACTTACACTCGGGATTCTGAGTACAAAGTAATAATATTCTTTTTTTTTAATATTCTACAATATTCTACACAACGCCATCTAGACCCATAGTAAGCATAGCTTAACTAGCTTGTGTTATGAAATCTAGAATGCGGATAAACATACTTAAATACCTTTTTTTTGTAAATACATACATATTATACATAGGGACACCCAGACCAATGCCAATACCCATATTCATGCATACAAATATTTGCACTGAGCGGGGATCGAACCCGCGCCTCCTGCGTAGCGGCCGCGTTCACTATCACTACACCACGGAAGCTATCGAAGTAGTGTCGAGTAATGTCAGAATCATATCATGTCCTGTATGAGTCCTCGCTACGTAAGGCCTTTTTCTATGGAATATGGTCTTGACTGTGATCAATAAAGCTCTAATTTGACCAAAGATTTTATTCCAAGTCCAATACTACTATTTTTCTATTTTTACTATTTTCTTTAATAAAAGTGTTCATGCTTTTTAGGTTATAAGTTGTTTTTAAGTTAGTTGTCATAACATTTTAATATACACAGTTTCGTCTATATTAAAGTAGTAATACAAATTAAATAGATGTTCGTTCATTTTGATATTTGCTTTTGTAAATTTTCGCTAGTTCGTCAAATATTTTACGATCAGATATAAATTTTGATAGACTTTAGGTTTTTACCATTTAGCTGCATCGATATTGTCCATCGATTGTCTTTTATTCTTTTACTATATTTTTATTGCTGACAGCAATTTACTAAAATAAAATTTTTATTTTGACTGCCAAAATTTTTATTCTGTTACCATGCTATTTGTCAAAACACTAAAATTTTATTTGGCATCCTTTTTAATGTTTAGTATAATACCTATGTTTTATTTTGGGTAATCCAAACTTTCTGGTGCTAAGTTCATAACTCCCAGAACTGGCAAATAAACTATTATATTTGAGTGGTACCCACAGAAAGGGGTGTAAAAATTCACGATGTTAGCTCGCTGAAGGCGTCGCTACTTGAAGAAATTCATTTTTGCTGTTATGCTCAACGCTCCGAGCAAGTGGCTCGGTAATCGAATCTTGTGCCTCGGCTCACGGTCGACGACTCCGCGCTTTTTCTTAGAAACTGCAGGAGGTATTTATAGCACTTGCTGTAAGTGAGTTCTGAAGTGCCCATGCTTTTTATTTACATTAAAGCAACATCTAGATGTTTCTGTATTTATTGCTAGAACATTTTTACTATCAATCAGTTGATGTATTGTACCAGTTGGTGCGCAGGTGAAATTGGTTTGGGTCCCCATATACAATTCAAAGAAGGAAAACAAATAAAGAAATTGAAAAATATAGAACGACTGTTAAAAAAAATAGAAAGAAAAAACAATGTACGCTCTCATATCCCAGCAATTCATGAAAAGTTTAAGCATTGTAATTTGGTAGATAAATCTCATTAATTATGATACATTTTAAGTAGGTTTAAGCTATTTATAACCTCGGGTAATAAGTGGCGAACCTATTGCCGTTTCCGGGAACTGAATCTTTCACTAGTCAAACTCGGTTCAAACTCAAATTCAAATCCTGGAAACTGGAATTGTTGTTAGGACAGTTATGGGATAGAATTCTTTAAAAAAAGTTTTACTTTGTTACAAGTTATATACCCTAATATACTCAGGTACTGTGTTGTGTTACAGACCAAAAGCTTTCAGCTTGTATACTGAAATGTCATTCAGCCAACGTGTGACGCGGCTACGGCGGCGGCGCGGCGGCGGCGTTTTACCCAGTACCCACAAAAGCAGTGATGTGCCTTTCACTTGTATTAAATTGTAATTTGCGAGCAATTGTATACAATTTGATCAGATGTGGTTTTGTTGCCGCGTTCCCCCATTTTCCTTCAGTCTTACGACGTTGATTAATTTATAACTTGAACATGAAATTTGAAAATTGTTAGGTTTTTGAACAAAATCAGTGAAAAAGTTTTCGTTATTACTGAAGAAAAAATACAACCATATTTTTTATATACATTATGTTTTACTTACTGTCAGAAATGTTAAAGCCGGCAAGCTTACATTCATCCTGAACTTCCGTCTTAACTCCGACTGTGATAAGAAAGCCTGCATCAGAGCTTGAACAGTTTATACTGGCTTGCAACTGAAGTTACCTTGGGAGCCAGCAATATCTTCATTGAGTCCCATACATCCTTACAACAGTCATTATTATTTTATTTAAATTTCAAAACGTGATTGCATAGTTCCCGTGGAACAATGCAGTCCACATAGAACATCAAGTCGAATGGCATCTGGTCTAGTTCACGAATAGCAAACACCTAGGCAATCTACTAAGTGTTCCACGGACACTAACCCATTCGAAAATGGAACGTTACTTTTTTATTACAAAACTTAAGCACAGGTAAACAAATAAACGGTTCCATAATGAAATCACAAACCAATATCTTCACCTTACCAATATTGAAAGGAAAATAGAAGGGAAGAATATAAAAATCATTACCACTCACTCGGTGCGGAAATTCTACAAAAGAATTTCATCCTTAAGGATCTTAATGCAATATTATTACCGCATAAAGGTGCTTTGGATTCGTTTCCGTTCGTCGCCTACAGGAAAAGTGAATTTGTTGGGGGAAGCCTCCTTCCGTTCTGACAGACAGATAGACACGTACTGACTAATGTGCATTTTGACGACTTGCGTGATGGAAAAGAAATTATAATCTATTGGTTTAGTGTCGTAAAAGTTCGCATTATCTTCCCAGTTGCGAACAAAGTTTGCAATTTAGACCCTTCTTCTTCTATCATGGCGATGGCGCCTCGGCCATTAAATTATCTTCTCCCAGTGTGCGGCCACCTGTATACCGTTCTCGGAGGCGCACATAAGGTCCTGCGGTGTAGATGACTGTATGGGCATTTAGCACATGCCAACAGATGGGCCATTGTCTGTGGAGTAGCTCCACATTCACATTCAGGTCCGCCCCTTCCGAGAACTCCCATCTGGCCCGGCCAACTTGCTTCGGCCAACCCAAGTCCGGAGTCTGTTTAAAGACTTCCATCTGGTCCAGGGCAGATCATGTCCAGGCGGGAGTTCCTCCGAAAGCGGGACGAAAGGGGTTGGTAGTGGATTTAGACCCTGACATAGAATAAATGATAGTGCCCTGAGGTCCGCTGGTATATCGGTTTTTCTGGGAGCGAAAGCCATATAATCTTACAACCCTAAGAGGTAAACCCCGTCCGTTGAGGTACGACGTCCTACATAGTGATTCCCTACCTTTTTTTTAATCAAGCAACCGAAATTACTAGTATTCTCTCTAACCCCTCCACCATAGCTTGTGCTTAGAGTGGGTTCACGTCGGTAGTGTTCATCTAACCCTTCCAACTAAAAAAATTGCTTGCGGTAGGATCAGGTTCACGTCAGTAGTGTGGCCAGGATTCGAACCCGAAATCTGTTAATCGTAAGGCCAACTCCTTCTAATCTACCGACGCTTCAAATCCTACATAGTTCACAAAATCAGACTAACGTAAAGTATAGTCCCAACATAGATAATACCTAGAAATGCCTTGATACGGGGCCCTACGGGGTCAAGGATGAAGAAAACGATTGGTACGAGATCCACAACTTTAATCCGTAGGTCCTGCTTTACAATAATAAAACTACTCTAAGTCAAGGTCGAGTGTCGGTTCGGGTACAAGTTCACGTCACTATAAACGGCAGGCTGAGTAATGTACTCAACTTGGGGTTCCGGGCTGGCCCCGTGCGAGTGTGACGTTGTCTTCCCCTCAAGGTCACCAGGCTTCGCAGCTGCTAGTTTGGTCCGCCGGAGTCGTCGCCAAGACCGTCTTCAAGACGGTACGGAGCGGGCAGGCAACCTCAGCTGGTTCGGAGGCGGGCCGGTACGGTGCGGTGCTGATATTCCAGCCAGTAGGCAGTTGGACCGGTATTCCAGCCGGTACCAAGTTCTGGGGAGACAACCACACGATTAGGCACTGGTGCGTGAACCCAATGCAACAGCGCCGGGCCCCAACGTATAATTTTCTACATGGGCCCTAAGGTCGGCGGCGCTGTACAATGGTAGGTACACATAACACATAAAATAAACAATAAAACAAAGAAATAAAACTGGATTGTTCCGGAATTAATAATCGTAAGTATTTATCGTAAGTACGTCTGTAATCCCGTTAACCACGGTTCAATCAACCATAAACAAATGATTCAGTAATAATTAAGATCTAATACTAATATATGCTGAACCGTGGATTTAAAACGAGATTAAAATTCGACAATTTACATATTCTCAAAATGTGGGTATCCGTAGAAAATTATGGCGAGATATACACCGTGTTGATTTTTCTCTTAGAATACGAACAATCAAACATTACAACTAATTGAATAGTTCCTAAGCAATTACTATATTCGGCTGTCTGTCGACATGTATACTCGCGACATATATTATGGACACACTTCATACAATAACTTTCTTACAACATTTTAACGATTACGATGTTAATCACAGTTTACTTTAAATTTAATTTAATTACATCTACACAAAAGATAAACTACAACTAGGTAACTACCGAACTCACGACCGCAGGTAGGCAGGTACTAAAAAATGAGCTAGCATCACGCTTAGCTCCTAGGGGTCTAAGCAGGAATGTCACACGCGAATGACGATGTTATTTTACTTTATTATTTACGTGACTATCGTTTAATACTCGCGCACTGTTTATTAAGGACACTAGACTTACCCCTTATATTGGGAACAGCTATTATATTTACTAGCCTTCGTATGTTAGACTAGTTCGTATATAGGTACACTAATATAATATAATATAATAGTAACTGGCAGAATCTAGTTACGCGTTAGGATTACGATTGTACGTTCCGCTGCGGAGTCTCGCGATCGAATGAGGTCTGCCGTCTACCTCGGCGCGAGCGCGGGGCGTGTTTTTTTTTGTTGTCGGTTAGTGTTGGGCCATCAGCTGATTCTCCGGTTGACGGAATGCGCTGATTGGTTATCAATTCGTGTGACTCATTTTATATGTGCGTTAGAACGATGCATTACCTTAAAAGGTAATGACCGCGTTCACTACCCAGTGATGGGGTACGCGCTGCAATCAAATTTATCGTTTATTACTGCTATGTTCAAATGTTTTCATTTTTTATTACCGGAACCAGTGTTCACATAACAGCCTAGAAAAGAAAAATCCCTATTAAATAATGAAATCTTTCTTCGTCTCAAACTGCCATGTAAAAGATCCAAGTTGCATTAAAACGAAATGAGTTACGCAATAGTTTCGCGGTCTATTTAAGTTTTTATATTTCCTTGCTGCACAAGACACTTTACCAGTATTTTTCTGAAATGTCAGCCAGAGCACTAAACGTCTGTATGATTAAATAACTTCTATAAACGAGCTATAGGAATCTTATTGCTTTTTTATAGTTGATATCTCACCTGTTGGTGAGTGACACGATGTGGTCGGCGGTGGAGCACGCTGGGTTAGAAGTAACCTATCTTGAAGATACCCAAGTTATAGCTTGTAGTAGTAGTAGTTATAGCTATATTTGACATGATGTCCACAGCTACATAATATCTTCAAACCGCTCGCCATAAGCAGGGAATTCATCTCCACACATTGCATCCGAAAACTGTGCGCACGGTACGGTATGAAAGCTTCATCAAATCAAAAATCAAAACTTCATCCTACGCACGCTCAAGCTGCGCAATGAACTCCCAGCCGTGGTTTTCCCAAGCGACTACAATATGGGGTTTTTCAAGAAGGGTATTAGAATTTCTTCAGGGCAGGCAGCACGAATGTAACGACCCCGATGTACGTCCATAGGCTGCGGGAACCACTTTTCATCAAGTGGGCCGCGTGCTGGTCTGCCACATAAGTGGTATGAAAAAAAAACCTATCCGGAAACATAGATTCGGACAAACCATTCCACTTACTTATACACATTGTAATAGTGATGCATTCGAAAAATGTGAGAACAGTCTATTTCGATTCTCGGTACATGGGACCCCACCAAAACCTTCGTGTTCCAAACCTCTAATGTAAGTCGATACACCGGCTGATAAATGGACGAAGCTCTAGTGCAAACTTCGCTCTCGACATTGAGAGGTCGCATACACAAATCTAAAGAAGGAGATAGAGTAAACGAACTATGAACTCCGAATTGAAACTCTCACAACCGGCAACCAAAGGAGGAGTATCATAGATATAGAAAAAATGATCCTAGAAATAGGAAAGCTGACAATCGTTGGCGTATTCAATTCAATTCTTGATGAATGGCTCTGTGCTCTGAGCATCAATTCCGCCAATGTCCCGTAGTAGAGCTATTAACGAAGGAGACAAAGTGGACCACGTTGGCGTATTGTAGATAGAATGACGATTGCATGGAATTTGACGCACATGACAGTCGTCAATACATGTCATAAACGTCAAATCCCATTCGTCACATATTCGTCATTCAGTGCAAATATTTGGGTGCATGAATATGGCTATTTGCATTGGTCTGGGTATTTTTATGTATAGTATGTATGTATTTATAAAAAAAAAGTATCTAAGTAAGTTTATCCGCATTCTAGATTCCATAACACAAGCTAGTTAAGTTATGGGTATATTATATTACCATGGGTCTAGATAGCGTTGTGTCCTGAGGAGGGCCAGACCGTAAGAGATGGCCCTGGGTCAGCCGGGGTGCGAGGGGTATGTCGATGACAACCTCACCTCCGGCCTAGCACCACGACCCACAGTCGGCGTGCGGTTTTCGGTTCGAGTCCGGCATAACCTCCCCTTCCGGCTCCAGCAGGGGGGGTATCCGAGGAGATTTCTGCGCGGAAAAAAAAAGGTCAACGATTTGCAACTTGTCTATAGAATATGAGGCTTCAAAATGCAAGCTTTTGACACAACGGAATTTAAAAGTTATCTCTCAATACTTTTAAAATCGAAATACATCGGTAAAAAGAAGAACACAAGTGGGACTTGAACCCACGACCTTTCCCTAACAGGGGGAATGCTCTTCCAACTGTGCTATTGAATCACACCTGAATCACTTCAAATTTCCCTTCTCTTGATATCCGTCCATCGTCGCCCTTAAAGACGGATATAAAATTTTATTCAAATACTCAATAGTTTTTTTTTACAATTTGCCGTCCATTACGTAAAGTTAGAACGTATAAAATTAATCCATAAGTAAATTGCTGTAACTGGCACAAAAGAGAGGCAAGTACGTGAATGTGTGAAAGAGACAGCATATGATTGCACGTCAGTGACAATACAAATGCAATAACTCAATGGAGTCCGGTTAAGCCGCTTAGCGTATTGACTGCGATCGCGCCGGGAGGGATGGTTTGTCCAAAACTCTAAAGTTTATATTTTCCAGTTGAAAATGTTTTGTTCTTGAAAGCGGATTTTAAAATCAAAACAATTGTTCGTGTTTTATATTTATTTTATATTTTTGTAGATTGTAGAGTTATGCTTTTTAGAACAAATGAGTTGACTTTATAGGGAAAGGATTATACCGGCGGAGATTTACGCGAATACATCGAAAAAAATCTAAAAGAATATCGTTTGTGAAAATGGAACACTAAGTCATTTTGAAGGATTCCATGGCGATTTATTTATGATGGCGGTAGTGAACGCGACTACTACGTAGGAGCCGCGGGTTCAATCCCCGCATAGTGCAAATATTTGTATGCATTTTCATTTGGTAGAACTACAGCAGAGAACATTCCATAGCTTGAACTTGGAGGGAATTAAACCCCTTTCATTTCTCACTGTGCGCACTGTTTTCGGTAACAACATGAAAAGATGAATTCCATGTCTCTGTCGATAACAGGTTTCTTTTTTTATACCACTGAGGTGGTAGACAAGCATACGGCCCATCTTATAGGAAGCTCTTACCGTGGCCTATAAACGTGTGAGTCACACTGGTACTGATGCCCCTGTAAGCACAGAGAGTTCCTGCGCCGTCATTGTAGAACAGAAAGCATGACAAGCCTTTGGTCTTCCCACTGACAGCACAGAAACCGTCCAGTAAGCTCTGGCTACCCTACTCACCGCCGAGAACAAAATAATATTTGATATTCTGGGACATATTACACAAACTTAGATTTTTTTAAAACACCAAACAGCCGAGAACAAAATAATCTTCTTCTTCTTCAACCCGTAGTCACCCAATGCTGAGTGTAGGTCTCTTCCAATTCCCTCCACTGTTGGCGGGACAGTGTTTTCGCCATCCAGTTCTTCCCAGCAACCTTGACTATGTCGTCGGTCCACCTAGCTGGCGGTCTGCCTATTTGATATTACCTATTTGATATTCCGGGACATATTACACAATCTTAGATTTTTTATAAACACCGAACCGCCGAGAACAAAATAATACCTATTTCATATTCTGGGACATATTACACAATCTTGGATTTTTATAAACACCGAACCGCCCAGAACAAAATAATATCTATTTGATATTCTGGGACATATTACACAATCTTAGATTTTTTATAAACACCGAACCGCCGAGAACAAAATAATACCTATTTGATATTCTGGGACATATTACACAAAATATCTATTTGATATTCTGGGACATATTACACAATCTTAAATTTTTTATAAACACCGAACCGCCCAGAACAAAATAATATCTATTTGATATTCTGGGACATATTACACAATCTTAGATTTTTTATAAACACCGAACCGCCCAGAACAAAATAATATCTATTTGATATTCTGGGACATATTACACAATCTTGGATTTTTATAAACACCGAACCGCTGAGAACAAAATAATACCTACCTATTTGATATTCTGGGACATATTACACAATCTTAGTTTTTTTATAAACACCGAACCGCCCAGAACAAAATAATATCTATTTGATATTCTGGGACATATTACACATTCTTAGTTTTTTTATAAACACCGAACCGCCCAGAACAAAATAATATTTATTTGATATTCTGTGACATATTACACAATCTTAGATTTTTTATAAACACTGAACCGCCCAGAACAAAATAATATCTATTTGATATTCTGGGACATATTACACAATCTTAGATTTTTATAAACACCGAACCGCCGAGAACAAAATAATACCTATTTCATATTCTGGGACATATTACACAATCTTAGATTTTTATAAACACCGAACCGCCGAGAACAATGTAATACCTATTTAATATTCTGGGACATATTACACAATCTTAGATTTTTTATAAACACCGAACCGCCCAGAACAAAATAATACCTATTTGATATTCTGGGACATATTACACAATCTAAGATTTTTTATAAACACAAAAACACCGCGGCCGTGTTGGTTGCCAGTGGAGCAGAATAGGGCGACCCCATCTCTGCCCATGGGTGTCATAGAAGACGACTAAGCGATAAGGCTGTCCTCCATCCGACAGTAAACATACTCCATAACAAATTACACCAACACTCACTTATATTACACACCTTTCATTCCTGTCCATCCTAATGTCGCCTGGAAGAAATCACTTTGAATGATAAGGTCGCCCATTGTGCATTTAAATGTAGCTGTTACTATGTGCAATATTATCCGTAAGAATTATCTATCTATCTATCTATCTAAGTGTCCACTTGACGGCAATAAGCTCGCCCCTTATTACGTGGGACCGAAAAACGTAGTTGGCGAAATGTGGATTCAAGGCCTTGAGTATATCTATGAACTTAAACGCCCAGAATAGAGAAAGAATCAAAGGCTCTGAATGAATGACGCAGGTCGTCAGGTATCCCAATTGTGTACTTTCTAAAACTCGAAAAGGACATTCCTTAGGCCTACTGTCCACGGAAGTGTAGCTTCATAGACACGTATTCGTCATTATATGTTTGGTGTACGCTTGCTTACTGCTTCTTGCTTACTGCTTCCATACAAAACAATGTAACTCTATCGACGGAGCGTCAGCGTGGCGCTCTCGTAGCTGCATGCAAGCTTCACGACGCCTGGCGTACCGCATGTTATACGCCCAGGCGAACAACGAGTAAACGCAAGTGTTTCTTTTCTTATAAATGGCGACAAATGAATGAAAAGTATGAAAACGTACGCGTGCAATACGCCTCGTGGATAGTGTTTAGTACGCTGGGCTGCACAAGCAACACATCGTATTTTGAAGCATCTATGAAGCTACGCCTCCATGGACAGTGGGCCTTACTTTCCCTACTTTCTCGTAATTTAACACGTCCCATGACATTATTAAGAAATAAGAGGCACATAAATTGATCAAAGAAGTTTTCGGTACCTGAAGAATTCCCCAACAAAGTTGCTCAGCGCGGGTCAATGTGCCGACACATTTGCTCTAACTATGTCAAATTAGGAGTAAAGGGTTCCGCCGCTCGCTTCGATCTAATTGCGACTCCGTGACTACCCAGCCCTCTTCCATTAGCACCGTGTACTACCACACTCCACAACGATAAACATCTACATTAATACCATATACATTGACTGTTTTGCATTGAAGTGAAAGTTTGAAAGTGTGTTGAAGTAGTAATGGATGTTGTAATAGATAAAGTTGTAGATTCTTTTGGAGGTTACTTATTGGGTTGTATTAGAATCTTTAAAAGTCTAGACAGAAGTCTATTGAATTTCTTATCCACGTTGATTTCTATTGATACAGTTTTAAATTGTATTTCTGTTGAACGTGTGATCTTTAAGATAAACTATTAGGTGCCGACGTGAATTCATTCCTAACGCAATCATTTTAGCTCGCTTGGAGGGGTAACAAGAATACTCGTTATTTTGGTTACTATAGTCATCATTTGCTTCAAAATAACACATGGTCTACCTGATGGAAGGTGATATAAAGAAGAAAAAAATGATATTTCACTCATTGACGTTGGTTTAAAAAGTAAATAATAACAAATATATCGCGATAGAATCAGTAAAAAGTGGTTTTATTTCAAAGAAAGAAGATGATATAAATAAATATTCTACAACATTCTACACAACGCTATCTAGACCCATTGTAAGCTTAACTAGCTTGTGTTATGGAATCTAGATTGCGGATAAACATACTTAGATACTTTTTTTTGCAAATGCATACATAGATACATCCAGACCAATGCAAAGACACATATTCATTCATATAAATATTTGCAATGAGCGGGATTCGAACCCGCGCCTCCTGCATAGCAGTCCAACGTTCAGCCCTTAATTTGTTATTTTTTTATAAATGTTTATTTTCCCTCAGATTTGATCATATAACTGAAATGGCGAACACAGCTATTTATATACAACTTAGAGATGTTTTAATAATAGACTATATTTCCACGTATTTCTTTTGTAGTGTTTATTGAGTTTTTAAGTGATTCTCTGCGCACAGAATTGAGTGTTTTGTTAGGACATCTCTTCGAATGATACCGAGAAAGTGATGATAGCACTTTAGAGGTTCTCAGAAGACCGTTCACCTCGTGAATTCCAATTTAAAGTCAGCTTTATATCGGATAGCGAAGATTTCGTAAACATTTTCGCAGCAGTCCTTTAACTAGATAAGTGGAGTACTGTCTAGGTAATGTTTATTGCGTTTTCATTGCTTATTTATAAAAAAAGTAATAGCGGAGTCTATGGCCACTTAGTCTTAGTTATTCAATCATTCTCTTCTGAGAAAAAAGGTATTGAGTAAAATAAAATTCTAGTACAAAAAATTTATAAGGTCAGTCACCTTATAAATTTTTAGAGATGTTTTAATAATAGACTATATTTCCACGTATTTCTTTTGTAGTGTTTATTGAGTTTTTAAGTGATTCTCTGCGCACAGAATTGAGTGTTTTGTTAGGACATCTCTTCGAATGATACCGAGAAAGTGATGATAGCACTTTAGAGGTTCTCAGAAGACCGTTCACCTCGTGAATTCCAATTTAAAGTCAGCTTTATATCGGATAGCGAAGATTTCGTAAACATTTTCGCAGCAGTCCTTTAACTAGATAAGTGGAGTACTGTCTAGGTAATGTTTATTGCGTTTTCATTGCTTATTTATAAAAAAAGTAATAGCGGAGTCTATGGCCACTTAGTCTTAGTTATTCAATCATTCTCTTCTGAGAAAAAAGGTATTGAGTAAAATAAAATTCTAGTACAAAAAATTTATAAGGTGACTGAGGTGACACAAGGCTGTTTACCTTTGTGACAGGTAAATATACAGTTGTGAAAAATACGCGATTGACGGTACCCTGGGAAATTCTGCACATATAAACAATTCATACTAATATCATAAATAAGAAAGTAACTCTGTTTGTCTATCTGTATGTTACGCTTTCACGCCTGAACCACTGAACCGATTTTGATGAAATTTGGTATAGAGGTAGATCAGACCATGAGAAAGGACATAGGCTATGTTTGGTCGTGATAACCGACATCCACGCGGGTGGAGCCGCGGGCAAAAGCTAGTCTAACATAAAATTATACACCTTAATTTTAAAACCAAAATATCTATTACAAATTAGGTAATAAATTTAGCTCATTTATTAATGAAGCTAATTAAAACGCGTCGTGAAATTCCTCCGCATTGCATGCCTCTTACGCTAGCGCTCCCAGAAGGCTGACCATGCAAGAGGGCGGATCACCCGTCCGGCCGCGCGACGTCCCCTACTGGCAATAAGTAAGAAGGCTGGCAGGATTGCCACGTTTTATGGTAATTCTTATTCTCTGACCATTAATAAAGTTATACTTACCACGGAATAATTGTTTTCCCCAGTATCTCCACAAACCTTCTCGTTATTAAAATCGTAAGTATTAGTTAACATCACAAGACTAATTCCAGCTAAGTCGCAAACAAATTGCTCACTATATTATAGTGGGCAGTCTTTTAGCTTCGGAGGAGTTTGCGTAAGAGATTATCATTAATAATCTCTTACGCAAACTCTTCCGAAGCAGTTTCTTCAAACATTTCGCTGACGTTCCCAGGGTTGCGAAGCGAGCACACCTTAATGTACATAAAAGAGTTGGTAATTCGAAAGAAAAATACGAGGTATGTTACTTGAATACACATTTTATATCACGCTGACACTTCTAGGAGTTGAATAATTCACGAACAAACAAAACTTTTAGTATATTTCGCGTCAACTTTTTAGCAGAGTTATGAATTATATGAAACTGTTTCTTCCAAAGAAATTCGACTTTGAGACACATTTACAAGAGGCAACTTGTTTCACATTCAAAAGTTTAAAGGATTTCTTTATATGCGAAGTTACATATGAACAGACAGATGAGAAAAGTTTGTGAAGTCTTTAGTCTGAAGACAAAAGCAAAAGATGAATTTTAGGATAAAATTATGTTGACGAATTAATTCGTTTGATAATGCAAGTGAAACAATAGATCTCTGAGACAAAATTGTTCAAATTTAATATTGTGATAATTTGAATGATGTTTTAGAATAGAAAAGTATAAATAGATCGTCTTTGAGTTGATTTTAGATAGCACTAACACATTTTTTTCTGAGTTCAAAGCTCATTTGTACAATTTTTGAGACTGGCTGTGTTGCTAAGGTCATGGTAAGGTTAAGAGTAGTATATAGCTTTTTATTCAAACGACAACGCAAAAAAAGAAACAAGCCTTTCAAAAATGCTTGCGTTTTTTCACTCCTGATGTATTGCGGTTGACAATCTTAGCTGCTCAAAGCAAATATAGACGCTAGTATAAGGCAGCACCTTCGATGAAAATTCTCTCAAACATGTATTAACATTTCACTTTGTACAGGTTCAACTAACGTAGTTGCTATATACATGTACATATTTGTTATAACTGTCGCAAAATATCGGTGCTAATCCCAACCGTTGGTTTCCTGTATAGGTAGTGCTGGCTAAACATGGGCACAATTCAATCGCCTTGGACCGCGGTCGCCCACTAATGACTCGGCAGGCTGGCCAATCGTGATTTATATGCCGGCAGCGACGGGTACTAATGTGGTACAAGTTAGTGACTACCCTCGGTTAATATTCATTTTTATTGTCCAAACGGGATTTCCATTTTTTTCGACATAGGCTACATCAAAAATCAGCCTTTTACAGTTCAATATGTACTAGGATTGATATGATACTGGATAGTTTTCTCCCAATAAGAATCAAAGCACACAGTCCTCGCTTTCGGTCTATATCAGCTATCTTCTTAGGACTTCAGTCCATCAGACTGAGGGACTAGTTTTCAATCGAGGACATCATTTTCGGACTGATGGTTGTTAAAATAAACGTTAACTGTTATCAGTCCGAAAATTAAGCCTTGGGATGTTAAGTGAGCCCTGTTCGAACTGCCCCATTCAGACTGCGTAAACAATAAAATAGTGCACTGTTAATGAGTTATTCTGGAATTTCAACTCATTTCTGGTTTAGAATACATATTGTTCTGAAAATTTGTTACTTAAACGACTGAGTATAGTTCTGGAAAGCTGGAGGTTAAGTGTCAGAAAGGAGAGTCACCATTACAAACACCATGTTAACAATGGTGGCACTTAGTTCGGTTGGCACGGCCTTATCAGATGCTTTTTTTAATGAATTTTTTATAGCATTTAAGTTCGAAAAACATCGGAAAAATGAAATGCTCGAGTGAGTCTTGAACTCACAACCTTTCCCTTACAAGGGGGAATGCTCTTCCAACTGTACTATTGAGCCACACCTGAATCATTTCAAATTTTCCTCCTCTTTATATCCGTCTTTAAGGGCGACGGTGTAGACATATACCAACATTCTTACGAACTGTTGGAAACAATGAATGATTTTTCAACCATTTTTAAGCATTGAATTTTGATGACTCCGCCCAAATATTTCGAATGAATTTTTTTATAGCATTTATTATGCTAACTTATAAGTTCGAAAAACATCGGAAAAAATGACATGCTCAAGTGATCAATGAGAGTGAAAGTCAAGCTTATCAGATGCTTTTTCAACCCCCGCTTAAAGGCCCCAGGACTACAGGATGAAGCATCACTACTAGGATGCATAAATATTTGTAGTAATAGCAAAATACCTGTAATTACAACCGCTTCAGCTTATCGCTAACACCGGGACATAACGCGCACCTGCTACAAACTTTCGATATTCGAACGCGAAAACGATAATTGGTTTCGATTCAACTGCTTGTTTGTAAAATGGGGCAGCAATTAAATTTTGTTTGAACGCGACTTGGTGTGACAGCTCGAGGAGCTGAAGGCGTTACGGTACCGCTGTAGTTCTAATACCTTCCTAGTTACTATAATCCCTTCATTCATTCATCATCTTAGCGTCGTTCTTTTGGTTTCAGAGACTTTTATGAAAACCTTGTGATCGTAAAGATGCACAAGCGCGTTAAGAAGCGGAGCGACAGCACATGGTGACCGTCTTTCCGAGATTTTGCGTTTATCTTTTAGCGGGGTTAAGTCAAATTGACGTGTCCTTTATAAAAAAAAACTACAAAAAAATCGCTGTTGACGAGAAGACTTAGGAACAGGAGGCACATGCTGTTAGAGCATTCCGAACAATCGAAGAAATTCGCCAGCTGAAACTGCAGTGAGATTTAAATTTCGCACGCTCTAAATTTGGTGACATTTCGCTGTCGAGTACAAGTCTCATGTATGTTTATGTGCTCGACAACGTGACTTCACCAAATTTAGAGCATGCGAATTTGAAGTCTCACCGCGACGAGCTTGACTAAAAAGTTTGACCACGAGGAAGCACCGGCATTCAGTTGTCAAATTCGTTCGATCGTGCGAACTGTTCTTACAACATGTGCCTGCAGCTACGGACCGTCATTTTAGGAACAACATCTATTCTTTAGAGTACATCCCATCTTACCTGCTATCATGTAGGGTGCAATCAATTTGACGGCTAAATTATGTAAAAAAAAGTTATCAGTTTATAACACTAACTTTTAAACTCATTTTCTTTGATATAGAGGTTTTTTTATAAAGGAAACGTCAATTTGACTTCACCTCGCCTAATGGTAAGCTGAAGGCAAGGTCTTGGAAAGAGGGTTACCATTGTAAACATGTACCATGTTAACAGTGGTGGCGCTCAGCTTGAGGGCCTCATCAGATGCCTTTTCACGCCCCGCTTAAAGGACCCGGGACTGTAGGAAGAAACGCGGAGCTTAAAAAAAAGGATATCAGTTTATAACACTAACTTTTAAACTCACTTTCTATGATATAATAATATTAAATTAGACAATTCAAATGATCGCAGTAATTCCCATTACCATTATCATATATTATAACCTATCAAATTTTCCTCTACGAACCGCGACCTATAACGTAACAATCGAACGACTTACCGCCACACCACAAAGACCGCCATACCATCTACCTTATGTATAGGTGCCACGGTACTTCTGCGAAATTGTACTGAATACATTATTATAGCTATATTGAATGCCAAATTGGAGCAGCTTAACTCAACGTGTGAAAATGTGTAGTTTCTTGGACTTTGTGTAAATGCGAAAGTAACTCTGTCTGTCTGTTGCGCTTTCACGCCTATACCAATAAACCGATCTTGATGAAATTTAACACAGACATTGGCTAAAGCTTAGAAAAGGACTGTATTTTATCGGGGAAAAAGTTGGTAAAAGGGTTTAAATAGGGGATGATTTGATTTGATTTTAAATAGAGAGAGATTGGTTCACAGTTAGACTGGAGCTTGGAAAGGACGTAAGCTATGTTTGTTTGCGATAGCCGACATCCACATGGACGGAGCCGCGGACAATACCTAGTATTATATACAGGTTGGAAGATTTTCATGCCCCAGGGGTATGAAAATCTTCCAACCTGATAAATAATGATACCAGGGTATCATTTTAAGAAATATTTAGCTTCAAAGATAACTTTATTGTTGAACGTAACTGATGACTCCTTGAGTAAGAGTGCTCTGTTGGCATTAAATTTATAAGTCTAGATTTCAGGCATATTTTTCATTTAAGTAAGTTAGCATAATAAATTCTATAAAAATTTCATTCAAATATTTGGGCGGAGTCATCAAAAATCAATGTTTAAAAATGGTTGAAAAATCATTCATGGGTTCCAACAGTTCGTAAGAAAGTTGGTAGATGGCTCCACCGTCGCCCTTAAAGACGGATATAAACAGAAGGGAAATTTGAACTGATTCAGGTGTGGGTCAATAGCTCAGTTATTACGAAATTAATTCACTAAGTTTGATAGACAGATTTAATCCTTATGATTGCCACCATCATCGATTGAAGCTATAACAAAACAGGGTGTGATTTTGTCGTGTTGTAGGCGGTCCGGGTGTGTCAAGTGAGTTTTCGAAAATCTTTGAAAGCAGTTTTGTTTCTTTTTATAAAATAAAGGATTTTTTTCCTTTCAGTGAAATTCCGTATCTCCAGTATTTCGAGTAGGTACTTCCCCTCCAGGAGGTAGGAAAATTTTCCACCCTGTATGACATACATACGTAGATAAGTCCAAAAGAGAATGTATATACAATTTTATTCCGCAAGCTTGCTATTACATGTTTATATCAGACGCGTCAAAGGAAAGATGATACCTTTGTAGATATTTCCTTTGAAGGATGATTGGCTTTCTGACTACCAGGATTGTGTAGAAAAAAAAAATAGATCAAAAGGTAGGATCAAATGATTATTATTTTTCTTTTTTGTGACTTGTTAGCTGACGCCTCCCCTCGTGTTATGTATAGAAGGTGAACATCACAGCATATTTATTTTAATAATTTACTAACGTGCCATTTGGTAACTTGAAAAAGGACTTTTCTAGTTGTTTCTATGGCGACTAATTAACGAACGAACTAAAGGCGTTGTCTTATGTGAGCGTCAAACGCGCTAAAGCGACGCGTTTCGATGTTGTTCGTTATTGTGTCCTACGTGATCGCTTTTACCCATAGACTTAATAATACACTACGTTGTGATATTTTCTGAAGTTTACGCGAATGTCACTCATTGAAATAAAACCACTTTTTACGGATTCTATCGCGATATATTTGTTATTATTACTTTTTAACCCGACGTTTCGGCTGCTTTGCAGCAGCCATTTTCGCGGTGTGACTCACGATGGTAGTTGTCACATAGTTTGAAGTATAAGTTATCTCAAAATACCCGAATCATGGTGAATTATTGGTGTTCGTATTTACGCAGAATGAGCTCACTGTGTATTATGCTGTCTATTATGCTATGAATAATTTATGGCTCCTATTGCCTACAACTGAGCCCTCTTGCGCAGGAGCGTAGTAAAGCTGTGTCTGCTATCACCGAGTCAGCTTCTTTGGTACGGTAAGTTATGTGGTAACTGCCTGTTAAGGACAACGTGAGTAACAAATGTCTGACCATGTCGCCTCCTCAGACCCCAGTAGAAGGGGTAGACCCAAGAAGAGCTGGGCGTCGTAAAACATGAACCATCATGTATGCCTAATGCCGGCACTACACCTAGATGGATGTGTCTAAAGACGTCTTCCTGATGAACACTGATGCGTCGTCAGCCGTGTGGACACACCGCACTCGTTCGCGTTAAAACCCTTTTATCTGTGCTACAAAAACGGGCAACTACGTATGAATCCCGGATGCATCTGCGGACGTTAAATACCTACAACAGATGAGCAAATTACCCCCTCTACACGTCAACGGACGCCTCCGCCAATGACGTCCGCAGTGGTGTGTGTAGTGCCAGCTTTAGACCTTGCAAAGTGGAGAAGTGAAAACAGGAAACAGACCCCAGACCTGGATGATGATAGTTTAAAAAGACAGGAAAATCCAATACTCGTGACATTCGGCTGCATTGATTTCCGTAGTGCTACTGAAGTACACCGTGATCATGGCGCATGACACAGCGCCGAAATTAATCAACCTGGGTTACTCAAAATAATTAATCAACCTGGTAAATATCCCGGCGAGTGTTACACTCAATGTCAACCTCAAATCATACAACGCCACTGAAGTAGTTAACACCTTTTTTTCGTGTGGAAATCTCCACGGGTACCTCCCCTGCCGGAGCCAGAAGGCGAGGTTAGGTCGGACTCGAACCAACTGAAATACCACCATGGTGAGACCTAATTTTCGTTGCGTCAATTTTATTCAATTCATTCGTTCATACATCATTATGTCAAATTCGTTCGTTCGTTTTTCATTAAAAACCATATACAACGTGTTCATAAAGCGCTTATGAAGCAAACATTTAATCTTTTCATACATCTTGTGTCAAAAGCAGGAGAGCAGGCGAATGTTTCAGTGGGTGTAGTGCTGGCTTTATTTAAAATTAATGAAAGGTTTTCTTACATTACGGATTTTTTTGTAAAATAATTAAAATTAAAACTTCTTTGGGTGCGTTCGGCATTTTTTGGGATGAGATTAATTAAACTGGTAACATTACCAAAATATTTCGGGTCGGCGCAACATATCATATCGCAGACAAAAACTGGCCAATTATTATTATTAAAGAACATGTTCTTTATTCCAATCCAATTCTTCTTAAAACCTAAGGACTTTCACAGAATCCCAGAGAGAAATTATACACCGTAGTACGTATTACTCTACACATTGAAATGCGTCCTTTGTGCTATACGGTTCATAAATATTTCATCTGATGCATTTCTAACACTACAAGCTTATAACGTTATGTTATAGACCCGTATATCTCCTAGCAGGCAACACAAGATGGAATCCTCTCACTTAATGCCGACGATAATAGGAGTGCAAAATCCCTTACCTCCGTTTCTTTTCTATTTTCTTCATCCGTCTCATCTCCGAGGTGAAAATATTAAATGCAACCAGAAACCATGCTAAGACTATGATAAACATAATTCATAAGTGGGATATTCAGTGACTATGTTGATTAAGTCAATTATGATAATCACAACGTCAAAGCTAAGCTACCTTAGCCATTTTCATAATCTAAATACTGGATCGAATATCCATAGTTATAAAGAAAACAACTACAAGGCTTGCTGTTAAAAATCTATTAGGAAAAACATAATTCAGAAGTGGGATGGTTAGTGATTTTATTAATTTAGGAGCAACTTAATTCTGATGTAGTTATAATAACCAAATAATGGTAATTACTAACATATAACTTAGTGGTAATATACACCTACACAAAAAATATAAGCCCCCTGAATTTAGCAAACATATCAAGTAATGCCACTTTCTGTTCTATCTACTGTGGTCAGTATCCAAATGTCCTTAACCCGGGCTGTTGACGTGCCAAGTAGTTACACCGCGGATGACATGGGTCTGACAGACCCGGGACATTGTATTAAATAATTCGTCCAGTATTAATTCAAATTGAAAAGCATTGTTGTTTCACTATAGGTAGTTATATCAATTTGGTAAAATTTCTTACAAAATTAAAGAGTAGTGGTTATTTTCCTGTAGGTAATAGATATTATTTCTATGTCATAGAAGGTAGGTTCGTAGGTTAATGCCATTCCTACCTTAAACCTTTATAAACCTTTATTAACCTTAAATCAATAATTACTAGTACACAATTTAGCTTCTAATTACCCAGGAACTTCTGAAACCCTTATACACCTTCCTCCTACAGTCCCGAGTCCTTTAAGCGGGGCGTGAAAAGGCATCTGATGAGGCCGTCAAGCTAAGTGCCTTTTTTTTCGTGCGGAAATCCCCTCGGATACTCCCCCTGTCGGAGCCGCAAGGGGAGGTTATGTCGGGCTCAAACCGACTAAAACCGCACTCCGACTGTGGGTCGTGGTGCTAGGTGAGGTTGTCATCGACATATGCCTCGAACTCCGGCTGACCCAGAGCCATCCCTTACGGTCACTCGGTGAGCGTGTGCAGCTCTGTGTCCTCGGTCGCGTCGTAATGATGGCACTCAGACGTTGGCTCTTTTTTGATCCGACGCAGATACCGCCCAAAGCACCCGTGTCCGGTAATAACCTGCGTCAGTCTGGCCTCTCTAGCCATTCCCCCATGATGGGCCTTACCGCCTCTAAAGCTGAGTGCCACCACTGTTAACATGGTACATGTTTACTATAGTGACCCTCTTTCCGAGACTTTGCCTTTAGCTTAATGAAGTGAAGTGAAGTCAAATTGACGTTTCCTTTGTAAAAAAGAAAGTACTTATGTTAATGTCTGTCAAGTTGCGTAACAGAAATATAATCATCAACATCCCAGCGTTAATCCAGCTTGCAATTTGGAGTCCAGAACCCGGTCTCCTAAGCCTTCTCTCTCTGATAATGTGACATAACTAACTGCCATCTTAAAAAATCCAAGAAAAAAAACATGTACTAGAATCTCATTCATCTAACAGCAGTTGCACCGTACAAATTTGCTCAACTTGGGTCTCAAAGATTGCACTGGGGTCCCATACATTCTTAAACTTACGACATTGCTCCAGAAAAATACTCTTTAATATTCATTTTTTCTCCAAATGATTCTACAAACGTCCAACTTATAAAGATATCGCGCAGCCCAACCGACACGAAACTTGTGAAACAATGAACAGAAAACATCAGAAACACATACAGAAAGTGGCAAACACAATTGCGAACAGAGTGGACGTCCCAAAACTCTGTTACAATGCGATCGTTTTAAATCAAGCAAGAAAAATTACGGGAAGCACTTTTGAGTCCGCTCCAAACTTTCCACTCTGAGGCTCTGCTCCCTCATTATATTGTGTTCACGTTTTAGACCGAGAGGTTTCAGGCACAAGCGCGAGCGGTTTATTAAATGGAACAGTTTTTGTGAGAGGTCACGTAGTCAACTTTGAGGCAAAGTGTCTTTGACTTGGATCTTTTTAGGAAGAAATTTGCGATAGACGCAAAAGCGAAAGTACCTGGTTAACCGCAATAACCTCGCATCCCTATACATGAGACCAAAAACAAAACATCTGGTATTGGTTTATTAATATCACTACATCTACTTTCGAAGATGTATCTATAGAAAGTTAGAGTATAAAATAAAATCATTTCAAATTATAAGTTGGTTAGAATCCATCCATCCATCCAAGGGGTAGGCAGAGTACCCACGTTTCACCAATTATGATTTTCGCTCCCACGACGTAATAGGGGGCGAGCCTATGGCTGTCTCCATCATCCACATATAGACATTAGTCCTGATTGCATCCGAGGTCACGGTGCCTTCGGAGCTCAGGGTCCGCCTTCCAGCTCTTCCTCCTCCACTTCGCACGATCTTGGGCGTCCAAGGCAGTGAGACCGTTTGCACGCATGTCACCCTCCCCGACGCCAAGCCAGCACTTCTTGGGCCTACCCCTTCTACCTGGACCCGGTGGGGGCGCCATTGCCAGGCATTTGTTACCCACGTAGCTGGCCGTCTAGCAGGCCCTTTGTCTTGGGCAGTATATTTACTGTCGGATAGAGAATCCATTTATTCATTAATACCATTGTACACGTAATCCACAATATTACAAATGTAAAATTTCTCTCAAGTTACCTGCGTTTTGAATCGAACCGCATAACCATCAAGAACACTGTATTTGCTGCTGTACGGTCTACAAGCGAGCCCCTTAGATGATAAAAACCGCACCTTGGACCCTAGGCCTTTTGTTTGGGCTCAAAAACATGACGATATATCTCCAGGAACTATTGCTTACAAAATTTGGTCGGTCTAGACAAAATCTTTGTCGATGGGGAATGCGAGACCCGGGCTTAATTGCATGCCCCCGTGCAGTCCATGGCGCATTTAGTCTCGTGTCCCTTATGTCTACTTCATGCACTAAATAAAGCCACTGACAGCGCGATTAAGATGGCAGAATTTTATTCCCGAATAGTGTAGTCATAAAAGTGAATCGTTGACACGAAAAGAAGAAGACTTTACAAAAAAAAATCTTTTTAATAAAACCGCTGTGCTCTCGTCTCTTGCGACACACTGCGTGAAGTGTTCCGGCGAGCTATAGAGCAGACACAACGCTCCCAATCTTATTTTTCACAATCTAAGTATCTCAGTCAGGTTTTATTGCACATCTGGAGCCGTTGACGTCAGCACTGTTACGTCACAGATCTATCGTATGAGTGCACCATGTGTAGGGATTATTACCACAGTCTTATTATTGGTTTATTCCTTGTAGATAAGCACAATTTCATTACACATTTGAATAATAATTGATTTCATTCCCGTAAGCCCGTAAGTACTATTGTCCAAAAGTCAAAAAACATGAACTGCTATAGGTCACACTAGGGGCGTTGCACAAGTCCATAGGCCATTGTACCCACTTACCGTCAGGTGGGCCGTGTAGTTGTCGTGTATAGAAAAAGTAGCAGTATAAAAGAGTATGCAAAAAGTACTTAGTTTAAGAAGTATAAAAGAATGAAAATCAATCGAATACATAGGGATAAATGAAAGTTCTCGGGCGGGACTCCAACCCGCAATCTTTCCTTTACAGGGGGAATGCCTTAACCAACTCGGCTAACGAGACACGCCCGATGTGATTCAAGATCGGGAGCTCGAATCCCGTCCGAAATGTTTCATTTTTCTCTATGTATTCGATTTGTATAGTTAGCATACTTAATGCTGTAAAACTCATTCAAATAAAAATCAGTTGAGAAGAACCTATGAAAATTGTTACTTATCTTTAAATTACCTATCTCGCAAGGAATGTTGTAAATCCACAGATACGTAATAATAATCAGTCAGAACAAGACATTGTCGCGATCCGCCATGTTTATGGAAGACGGATGTGACAGCGTGACGCGTGACAAGACACCGCAGGGTATACAGACACACTCATAATTCACGCGAGTTGAAACACACACTGATAAGGATAGGGGTGTGTATAATATTGCTGTTTATTAAAAGGGTGCCATGTTCGTTCCTGGTGGAGTAGAATAGGGAGACAATTGAACAGTCTGATTGGAGAAGTACCTTTGCCCTACAGAATAGAATATAATAGAATACTCTTTATTGCACACCAAACATAGAATATATACAGAGGATACATGCATGATAGTAAGTTGTACAATGGGCGGCCTTATCGCGATCTGCGATTTCTTCCAGAGAAGCAGTTTGGATGGACTGAACTGACCGTAACCTCATGTTGTGCTGTCAGTACGAAAATCAAAGGCTTGACATTTGGACCAAAAATTTTTCTTTCGATTTTTCGACATGAAATTTCATAAAAAACCACAACAAAAAAGCACGCGCTTGGCGCTAGTTGTTTTATTTTCGTAGTGATGTTCTTTTTATGAAACTGCCGTTTCCTTTAGCTTTACTAACACGATGGAGAGTAAATAAGGCAAAATAAAAAAAAACGAAAACAATCTTTTTTCAAAATCGATTTATATTTAAGTATGCCAATCTGTTACTGGAGTACTACTAGGGGTTTTCGGCTACGGGAGCGTTCCCTTTACACCCAGTTGCCGCGTGGTTCTCGGCAGTGTAGCATTTGGGCTATCCCATCTCTTCCCATGCGGTTGGTTTCGTACAAAGCGACTAAGAGATAGGGCTGTTTAACATCAGACAAATATGTACAGCGCAAACTCAACCTCATATACATGGCTCGAGTCAACAATAGTGCGAGGAATACGGCAATAGGCTCACCCCCCTTTTTTTTTTTTTTTTCGTGCGGATATCCCCTCGGATACCCCCCCTGCCGGAGCCGGAAGGGGAGGTTATGTCGGACTCGAACCGACTAAAACCGCACGCCGACTGTGGGTCTTGGTGCTAGGCCGGAGGTGAGGTTGTCATGGACATATCCCTCGCACCCCGGCTGACCCAGGGCCATCCCTTACGGTCTGGCCCTCCTCAGGAGGGAGGACAACGGTGTCCCCAACTCGCCCCCGGAATGGGGAGGCGCGCTTCTTAGCGCGCCGCCGCCGTGGCCTGCTTCTGCTAGGGTGACAGGCGGCTCCACCCGTCACCCCCAGGCCCGCGCTCATGGGGGACGGAGGTCAGTCAGTGCCCTCCAACACCCGAATTGCCTGATCGCGCGGGCGGCGCGATCCGCGAGTCTCTCTCGCTCGCGCCGCCTCTCCCGTTCCGCCGTCTCCTTCACGACCATTACCTGCTCGCTGAAGGAGACGCCGGCCGCCCACGCGTCCGACCAGCGGACCATTGCTGTGAGCAGGGTGGCGAGGGTGAGAACTCTCACTCCCAGGGCCGCCACTAGCTCCCGCCTCGGTCCGGCCCATGCCGGACACTCGGTGAGCGTGTGCAGCCCAGTGTCCTCGCTCGCATCGCAGTGATAGGCTCACCCCCTATTACGTGGGACCGGATACATTGATTGGTGAAATGTGTTGCGTGAGTGTTAATTTACCTCTGTTTAACCCTCTGGGGATGTAGGCGTGATTATATATTACCAAGTTAAATAGATAAAAGCTTATAAACGAAAACAGTGTGCCGGTATAACATTTATTATTAATTTTAGCGCAAATTTCCATTCAAACTCAACAGTGTAGTTTTTCACAACTGTAATCCGGTATTTTGTTGTCTAATTTAGGCACAGTTTATAGTAAGTTGTTAAATTTTATCGGCATATTGGTATTTGCCGACGCAAAACGCTTAATTGAAAATAAGTGCACACGCTGTATAATAATCTCATAGTTTCAAATAGTTGATGAAGTAAATGTTAGGAATTTTACTGTTTTTGTCGTGTTCAGTGGATAAAACTGGCATTTATGATGGTTTAGCAGCTGTAGGCTGATATATAAAAATGTTTTATACATTTGAAACTATGCAGTATTATTGGAGATATTGGGATAGAGCCCTACCAAGATGAGGCTCTGTAGGAAGTCGAATAGGAATCGTTCCCAGAAAAGTCAAAATGCTATTAAAATAAAATGAGAAATAAAAGTATGATAATGATTCGAAATATAACGGAAAAAATGAAGTGCTCAAGTGGGACTTGAAACCACGACGTTTTCCTTTCACACCTGGATCTCTTCAAATTTCCCTTCTCTTTATATCTATCTCTATATAGTTAGCAATACTATAAAAATTGCAAACAGAAGCTATTGAAAAAAATCCTACAAAGCGGTGCGGTGGGACCACGCTGCGGCTGCTAGACTTTTACTGCCGAGATCCTTAAACTTTCCATCAGGACATGTGATTGTTTGCCGCCTAAGTGGCATAAAAAAGCTGACGAAATATGGCTTGACATCAGACAGATAAGCCCAGACTAAGCCTCAGACACATGGCTTGAGTCAACAATAGTACCCGGAATACGGCAATAGGCTCACCCCCTATTACGTGGGACCGAATACAATGATTGGTAAAATATAGGTATTAAGTCACCTCTGTCTAACCCTCCGGAGATAAAGGCGTAATTGTATGTATGTAAGTATTTAGTAGCTACCAGAATTATTCACCATTATGGTTTTGTACATTAAATATTACATTGTACAACTACGCTTAATAAATAATTTGAGCGTGGCATATTATTTCTACAAAATGATAAATTAACTACTAGTATTGTTGACATTTCTAAATAATTAGCGGCGAACCAATCCCACTGATGTATGCCCAGAGCTATGATGAATTGTTATTAAGGGGAGGTATTCATTTGGGAAGCTTTTATTTAGTGCCAAGAAAGTAATTTATGAATCCTCACTTTGTTATACATATATATTTATTCATTCTTGTGTTTTATTTTTATTTATTTATTTTTAAACTTTATGCACAGTAAGGCGGACTTAATGCCAAAAGCATTATCTGCCAGTCTACCTTAGAGTGATGCAGAGATACATTGAGGTAGGCGCAAGCAGAAGAATGAACAATGTACTGAAAGGTTATCAGTCTAATGTATACAATATCGAATAATACATACTCACATTATACATACACCATAATACTTACATACAATACTTACATAAAATACATACACATATACATATATACTCGCATAATATATAATTCCATTTATGTCTGAAAATCGGTACTTATTGACAAAGTATCACTCACTCATTAACGCCACTGTAGAGCTGACATACTTTGTACTTGAACGTAGCACGGTTGGTGGCCACCCTGATTTCAAGAGGAAGCGCATTCCATTCATCGCATCGCATTGTTGGGTGAAGGGACAAATGTATGGTTTTCCAATACCCGCCGAAAATCTATGGGTGTTTATGGGAGCTCCGTCAAGATCTACAGGGCTAAACCAAAGTGACGGGGTATGGCGAAGGCTTTCATATTTTGGTTAAGAGAATATTTAACTTAATGATTGGTTCCTGACACCTGGAACCAATCATTATGGTTATATACTAGCTAACCCGAACTTTGTACCGCCAAATTATTTTCCACCCACGTGGCGTCCGATCCCGTTCTTGCTGCACCCTCATATACAATGATATAGTTATTTAAACAGCAACGCTACTGCTTATAAGCCGATACCGGCCGAATTTGTTGACATTAATAATCACTGCTCCGTTCCCTTGAGTAGTAGCATGCTGATATATAGCCTATGTGTTATTCTGATGTATAAGATACATTACTGTCAAGTTTGATGAAAATGCATTCAGTAGTTTTTACGTGAAAGATTAACAAACATCCATCAATACATACATCCATCAATACTCACAAACTTCCGCGTTTATAATAGTAGTAGGATTCTCTTAGCACCTTTGTTTTTTCCGTTACTTTGAGTACGACTGCCGTCTGAACTCCCAGCCTAACTTGTAGTTAGTGGCTAACTACGGACTTATGTGGGACCAAGGTTAACTATTAGATAGTCTATGCCAGTGTCCATATGGCAGACAGGAATGTGATTTCTATTAGGAAAAATTAGAATGCACAAATAATAAAGATGTAAGAGAAATCGTCTCCTCTGCCATAACACGATATATATGCAAGTCAGCGAGAAGATAGGACCACGAGCATCGCGCCCACTCCACCAATGGTGGGTAAATCAGTATATAAGCCTGTTATTTAGTTTGTAAGACATTGCTGTATTAAATCATTGTGTCGTAATAAATATACTACAACCAGACTGTCGTAGCTCTCTTCACCTCAGCAATATCCACATCTTGCCCCTAGCAACGTTGAAGCGCGCATCGCACCTCATCGGTCTGCTTCTGCTAGGGTCACAGGCATCTCCTGTCAAGTCCTGTCACCCCCAGGCCACATGCGCTTAACCCCATACACTATCACATTACTCTATGTCCTCTTATCGCAATCCATGTAACCACACACTAATTGACGTAAGCGTATTCGCTGCCACGCTTGGACAGTTCGAGTCGACGAATCGCTAATAAGCATAAATGCTTGTACACAATCTACTGTATTGACATTTGAATTAGTGCATGTCACACATTTGTATGTACTTATAAGGATTTATACACACTTAGCACTTAATAATCTTGTAAATGAATGCTCACATGGGGGGTGTGCATGGAAAAGTCGAAAGCAGAAACTTTGATTTAGGAACTTTGTTTGGACTAGTTAGGAGATAAACATACTAAAAGTCCTGACCGCTCCGAGGTGAGCCCGAGGGGGGAAGGCACACGAAGGTCCCGTTTTTTGGTATTTTGCTTACTTCTCGATGCTTCGAGAACGGCGAACGGT
Source organism: Eilema sororculum (assembly GCA_914829495.1). Taxonomy (NCBI): domain Eukaryota; kingdom Metazoa; phylum Arthropoda; class Insecta; order Lepidoptera; family Erebidae; genus Eilema; species Eilema sororculum. The sequence continues at coordinate 2,329,081 of OU618545.1, read as the reverse complement.
GCTTTGTACGAGATTGTATTGTACGACATAATAAAAGCTAATTAAATTTTCTACAACTTTATCTTTTGCACTTTGTATCTATCTCCAATCATTGCCTAACTATGAGCTTCTAAAGGTGGTCTCTCTCTTTGTGCCCTCCCCCCTCGAGCTCACCTCGGAGGGGTCAGGCCTTTAAGTATGTTTATCTCCTAACTAGTCCAAACAAAGTTCCTAAGTCAAAGTTTCTGCTTTCGACTTTTCCATCCACAAGTTATTCGTTTACTAGGCTATAAGTAGAATCTAGTTTGAACTATTATAAGTATTCTTGTTTTAAATAAAGGACAGAAAACCAAGGACAGCACTCAAAGTTTAAAATGGGGGTTATACAAAGAGTCCCCAATATATGATTTGAGGCCCCATCGAAACCTTGGGGCTCAAGTTAACTCCACTTGCAAGTTGATACTCCTGCTCAGTAACGGACGAAACTCTAGTACAGTCTTACATTGCATTTGGGGGGTCAAACGGCAAGTCTTCCCCGTAAAGGACAACAAAAATAATAATACAAGAAAAGTAGAAGAGTGAACTATGGTCAATAATAGTAATGGAGCACAAAAATACAAAATACTCATATTATAGATTGTTATTTCAATAAAACTAAAACCCGACTACCGAAAAATCACGCTCTAAAAAGTGACAAACAAGAAAATATCAAGGATAGCCGTGGTCGTATGCCTCTTTTCCCTAGAATATAATATATTGTTTTGTTAGAGTAAGTGGCATACGACCACGGCTATCCTTGATATTTTCTTGTCACTTTTTAGAGCGTGATTTTTCGGTAGTCGTGTTTTAGTTTTAAACTTTCTTTTTTATTTAATTATTTTGGGGCAAGGTAAAGCTAATAATTTATGCATATTTGAAATGTGCTCATTAAGCACTTTCATTTGATACCAAACACGGCATATTTATCTCAAATTTATTTTTTAACACAGTACCTTATGAGCGCTAGAGGGCGCCACACAAGATTGAGTGACACGTCATATAGCCTATAACCATCGGACGATCAAGCCGTTTGTAACCGAACCGAACCGATTTGACCAGTTCTATTATGTAGTTGAGGAGCTATGAGGGAGCAAAGGAACATACATACATTTATTTATTTATTTATTTATTACATGGATGGATACATACATTCATACATAGCCTGTCAAAATCATAACCCTCCTTTTGGCTTCGCCGTAGTCGGGTAAAAAACCCATAAAAGTTCCAAAAAATACCAGAAATCTGTGCCTTAAGTTGCACATCGATAAAATCGACATAAATTTAAATTCAATTACTGATTAACAAAACTCATAATATTAATTAATTCATGACATGTTTACAACTGCAGCGGCCATTTTATAAATTGATTCCTACCGACGGCGATGGGCACATAAACAACCATATTAGCGAAATATACGAGCTTGACGTTCGCAGAATTTATTTTTTTAATAATCGTTCCATTTTATAAAGGTTCTGATTGTCTACTTGTTTTTATAGGATTTTTTATATAATTATAAAAGAAACGTCAATATTAACTGAAGGCAAAACCTCAAGAAAGAGGGTCACCAACTATGATACGGCGGTGCCCTTACTAGACGCACGCCCCTCTTATAGGACCCGGAATTGTGAAGAAAGGGAATTAAAATGGAGTTACGAGAATACCATTCCCTGTCACCAGCGGTATTTTCAAACCAATACGACCTTCAAACCTTCAAGAAAAGAGCGTACTCTCTTTTAAAAGGAAGGCAACGCACTTGTTACTCCTCTGGTGTTGCGGGTGTCCATGGGCGGCGGTGATCGCTTACCATAGTGGTTGAGTATTTGAAACATCTAAATACTCAAATACGCTCAAACGACCAACGGATCTGGGTAAAAATCTGGAGTCAACTTTACAGTCAGTATCAGATCGATTTCAAAGAACAAAGTGCTCAAAATGATCTTAAACCCTTGGTTTTCCCCTCTTCCTGTTGACGGATTGTTTTGATATTTGGTACACACCTTTAGTTGGGTCATTCATCAACTCGCGTGCGTCAAACTCGCGGGACGACCTTTCAAAAAAACACTTCGATTTGCTGTTGCGATTAGTGTTAAGATCATTTCGAGCTATTGCAGTCAAAATATTTTTGACGCTGAGAGTTGCTAATTTATTTATTTATTTATCTAGTGGGTATTTTATCCCTGTTAAAATAGGTTCCCACGTGTTACGGGTGGAGCCGCGGGCAGCAGTAGGTAAGGATCTCATACCATATACCGGGTGTAAACGCTCCCGAACCCGAAAGCCCCTAGTAGTACTCCAGGTACATAACACATTGACATAAAAATTATTAGGAAAGGTAAATGACACCGTAATTTATAAAAAGAACATCACTACAAAAAAAACAACTACAAGTGCGTGCTTTTGTGTAGTCGTGTTTTTTATGAAATTACCGTTTCATTTACCTTTACTAACATCTCGCATATTCCGGCCTTGAAACAAATAGGCACATTAACTATCTATACAGTACTTGATTATACACAAGAACATTTAACTATCCTTGGTGAAATTCCCTTGAAGAATAATATAATCGCAGTCTAGTCTTCGCATTACTTAGAATAGCTTCGAGCTGTATACAAATTGCTTGTGCTAGGAGTGGGTTCACGTCGGTAGTGTAATGGCCAGGATCGAATCCGGGACCTCTCGATCGTAAGGCCGACTTCTTAACTACTAAGCTACCGATGTTTAAACTGATGCATTTCAGAAATTATGCGCGTATATACATTTAGGGGGTTTCATTTTTATTTATACAGATTTGTCCGTCTTAGGCGGATCCTGTACTCCGAGGACATCTAGGCTTCGGATGAAATCAGGATAACGTCTGTATGTAGGTGATGATTAGTCCGTCTTTACAACATAAAGTAGGACTTTTTAAAGAACAAATATTCAGTCAAAAATTTCTTCAAGAATATTCTTTTAACAATAATTACTAGTGACAGGATCGTATCTCCGCCAGTGGTTCCCCTTGGGGAGACAAAGCGATTAAGCCTTAGCCTACTCTGACAGACGACTCTCAATTTAGTCAATAATTTTATGGTAGTTTACTCTCCCCTGCACATAAAAATTATAGGAAAATATGTCAGCAATAGTAGGATATTTTATAACACTCGTACACAAAAATGGTAACAAAATTAAACTCCTTTTCAGCAGTCTCCGTATACCTGTCGCGAGTTCCTTTACTTTGTAAGTGTTTACGACTAGGATCTTGGTTTACGGTCCCCGTGGGACACGGACCCAACCTGACCCCCGGGCCCGACAGGGTACGAAGTTAGGGGTTTTGTTCTTTATATATTTAAACCCTATCATTGTTTTTGGCGTTAATGTTTGTGCCACTGAGATTTTAATATTTTAAATAGGTTGAAGTTGGGATCTGTCGCTTGGGTTATAATTTTATTAAACTACTAAAAGCGGAGTTCTCCAATGAAAGAAATCGAGATCAATTAGTGATAAACTGCGTTCATGTTTTAATAAACGTATTTCAATGAGTCATCATTGTCATCCGAGCGCTGATCCTGGTTCCATGCCTATACTTTGGAACTCGGAGCCTCTCTTCTTGACTTTAATAGGTGCGACTGCCGTTCGACCTCCAAACCCCGAGACGAAAACCTGAGTCAAATCCTTGTCAATCAGTTAATGTATCGACTAGCAGCTGAGTTTACTATCGTCACAGATAACATAATACTAAAGTACTATCGTATAACTTACTCACGCCTAAGTCGCGGTATACTAACTTTAAAAAAATACACAATACATGTTATAATAACAAAATTTTGTATGGAAATTTTGAGATACCACCTATTTTAGGGTTCCGTAACTAAAGAGGAAAAACGGAACCCTTCTAGTATCACTTCGTTTTCCGTTTGCCTGTCTGTCCGTCTGTCTGTCAAGACCTTTTTCTCAAGAATGCGTGGAGGAGGTATCAAGTTGATATCCATACCTTTTTTTTTCGTGCGGATATCCCCTCGGATACCCCCCCCTGCCGGAGCCGGAAGGGGAGGTTATGTCGGACTCGAACCGACTAAAACCGCACGCCGACTGTGGGTCGTGGTGCTAGACCGGAGGTGACGTTGTCATCGACATATCCCTCGCACCCCGGCTGACCCAGGGCCATCCCTTACGGTCTGGCCCTCCTCGGGAGGGGGGCAACGGTGTCCCCAACTCGCCCCCGGAATGGGGAGGCGCGCTTTTCAGCGCACCGTCGCCGTGGCCTGCTTCTGCTGGGGTGACAGGCTGCTCCACCCGTCATCCCCAGGCCCGCGCTCATGGGGGATGGAGGTCAATCAGTGCCCTCCGACACCCGAGTTGCCTGCGCGCGCGGGCGGCGGCGCGATCCGCAAGTCTCTCTCGCTCACGCCGCCTCTCCCGGTCCGCCGTCTCCTTCACGACCATTACCTGCTCGCTGAAGGAGACGCCGGCCGCCCACGCGTCCGCGCAGCGGACCATTGCTGTGAGCAGGGTGGCGAGGGTGAGAACTCTCACTCCCAGGGCCGCCACTAGCTCCCGCCTCGGTCCGGCCCATGCCAGACACTCGGTGAACGTGTGCAGCCCCGTGTCCTCGCTCGTGTCGCAGTGATGGCACTCGGACGTTGGCTCCTTTTCGATCCGACACAGAGTTGATATCCATACCACATTCACAGGTCTATAACGTCTTGAAGCTGTGCAAAAATCAAACTTAAATTGGAGTTGGGCACCCTCGATGCGCGAATCCAACTCGCACTTGGCCGGCTTTTTTATTAGTAAGACGGTGTTATTTAAATATATTTATACGTATTACGTATAAGAGAAGCAAGCAAATGGTTCACAGATATGTGGACGTATACTAGACCCAAGAGTATCTGCAGATCGTGCCTTCGCATAATGTGCCTCTGTTTGTTCCACGACAATTGAGACATGCTTCAAACTTCATACATAATAATGGGTCCGGGCTTAGAACTTGAACGGCGGTTGTCTACTAAAATATTGGGAGTATTCCATGTCTTATGGGCTTAAAGGGCATTAGCAAGTTGTGTTATGTAATCGCCAGTTTTAGTTATGGGGCTTCATTGTTTTGTTAAGGGTTAAACCTTTGAGATGTAGACGTTCACCTAGAATGGGGTGTAATTAGCTGTGTGATCGTCTTGATTCATCTTGGGACGGTTTAGTCTGTCAGTAGGTACTTGGTAATTAATTGTGGAAATATTGTAAAGTGGCCGTGAACATTGGAGATATTTGAATAAATTTTACAGCATTAAGTATGCTAACTATACAAATCGAATACATAAGGAAAAATAATCTTCTCGATCGATTCACGGATAAACAGACTATTACATTATTGTGTTTTTTACTAAATATATTTTTGCAAATATCTCCAATCGAATACATAGGGAAAATTAATCTTCTCGGGCGGGACTCGAACCCGCGATCTTTCCCTTACAGGGGGAATGCCTTAACCAACTCGGCTACCGAGACCCGCCGATGTGTCTTGGCGGAGTTAACAAAAATCAATGTTTAAAAATGATCGTGACATCATTCATTGGTTCCGATAGTTCGTAAGAATATCGGTAGATGACTCCACCATCGCCTTAAAGACGGATAAGAAGGGAAATTTGAATCACATCGAGCGTGTCCCGGTAGCCGAGTTGGTTAAGGCATGCCCCCTGTAAGGGAAAGATCGCGGGTTCGAGTCCCGCCCGAGAAGATTCTTTTTCCCTATGTATTCGATTGGAGATATTTGCAAAAATATATTTAGTAAAAAACACAATAATATAATTTGGTATTCTAGCCTGTTTATCCGTGATAGACGGCAAAACTACTGAATTAATTTTGATGCGTTTTATTTCTTTGAAATACCTTGTTCAGACTTACAATCTAATGTAAGTTTACTAACTTTGTGTAAATATTCATGCAAACCTATATTTCCACAAAGCAGGAATCGAACCATCTCCTTCCGACATTGCAATACAAAAGTGATCAAGTGGTTCAGGGACTCATTCGTATGCCGCACCATTAAGACCTGGAACTCCCTGCCAGCTCACGTGTTTCCTTCTTTCTACAGTCCTGGGTCCTTTAAACGGGGCGTGAAAAGGTATCTAACTAGGCCGTCAAGCTGAGTGCCACCACTGTCAACATGGTAGATGTTTGCGATGGTGACCCTCTCTCCGAAACTTTGCCTTTAGCTTACCATCAGGCGACGTAAAGTCAAATTGACGTGTCCTAGATAAAAAAAAACTCGCGGAGTACAGTCAGCGTCATAAATATCTTGACAACGAAGTCTCAAAATGATCCTAAAACTCTCGTATTAAGAGCAAATTAAACTGTTTTATTGATTTAAGTGGTAGTTTAGTCCAAAGTAAAGGTGTGTACCAAATAGCAGAACAATCAGTCAACTGGAAGGTAAAAACGAAATTAAGATCATTTTGAGTACTTTGCATATCCACATCTTTCTAATGCTGACTGTACCCAAACGGGCTCTGACCTATAGGACCATATGAGGCAGGATACGAGCCACATAAACTTTTTAAAATTGTTTTACCGAGAGTAATGTGCCTATAACTTTGTACACGGATTTTACATTATCACTTTTAGCACCGCATTTTTACCTTTTAATGTTGTGTCTCGAGGGCATACCCCTATAACTGTGAGGCGCAATTATGGTCAAAACGGGGACTATTCTTGGCTCAGACATTATTGAATTTTAGAATCCATACTAATCCATACTTTGTAATATGATGAATGCGAAAGTAATTCTGGCTGTCGGTCTGTCTGTCTGTATTTTACGCTTTCATGCCTAAACCACTGAACCGATTTTGATGAAATTTGGTATGAGGGTAGATTAGACCAAGAGAAAGGACATAAGCATATATTTGGTCGCGATAACCGACATACACGTGGGCGGAGCCGCGGGCAAGAGCTAATATTATAAATGTGAAAGTAACTCTGTCTGTCTGTCTGTATGTTACGCTTTCACGCCTAAACCACTGATCCTATTTTGATGAAATTTGGTATACGGGTAGATTAGACTTTGAGAAAGGACATAGGCCATGTTTGGTCGCGATAACCGACATCCACGCGGGCGGAGCTTCGGGCAAAAGCTAGTATATTATAACGCCAACTGGGCTCAAACTAGATCAGCAGCATCATCACAGCGTTAACCGCGCTTGTATCTAAAGTTTGTTTAAAGGTCATCATGGTCAACCATCCTACGCTTTCTCTTGTTAAGGCTTACTGAAGATTTGTCGGACTAATTGCCGTTTGACTTCTCACATAACTATACCGTTTAAATTATCTGCAACATGGAATCCAGTAATATAAAAAATGCAGCCTCACTTTTCTGCGCAGTCGGATAAACACCGGACAGTTTGCTTACAGAATAGGGACACTGTGACGGGACATGACGAAAACGAAATATCGAGAATGTACGGGTAGATGAAGAGCCTAATACCTCACGGACTCGAAGACGGCAGATGTGCACCACTGAGTCAGTCAGCCTGTGACCACGACCGGTGTAACCTGGTCGAAACGTCAGGCAATTCAAAGGTACGTATGTACCTAGACCATGCTCGCGTTAATTCCCGCTATTGTTATTGGATAGCCTGGAATGAGAGAGTTTAAAAGTTAGTATACCGTGGTTACCTAATAATAATAAATAATAATTAATAATAAATAAAAAAGGCCGTGGTGTATGTAATTTTTTTATAAGGTAATTCGGGTAGCTAATAGACAGTGCCGTGAACTGCCATGCTGTTTACGTCCTAAAATATCGATTGATTTCTTTTCTTTTTACACCTCTATTTCAGAATGTTTTATTGCGGGTAACAAATTCCTGCCAATGGCGCTTCCACCGGATACCGGTAGGAAGGGTAGGTCCAAGAAGTGCAAACTTGATGTCGTAGAGGGTCTGTAACGTGCGAAGTGTAGAAGTACCTATAAGTTGGAAAGCGGATTCCTGGCTCCAATGTAAAGGCCGTGGAAGCGGCCGGAATTAACACAAGAGTATCTAATAATGTTTTGTTTCGAATACTTAGGGAAAAAGAAGAATCATCTCGGGCGGGACTCGAATCCGCAGTCTTCCCCTTACACCTTACACCTTACCTCCCTTCCCTATGTATTCGATTAGTATAGTTAGCATACTTAATGCTGTAAAAATTCATTCATATGTTTTGTTTGACTATATCCGTATACGGTGCAGAATATATCATCTAGAACCAAGCGTTTCAGGGACTCATTCCTATGCCGCACCATTAAGACCTTGAACTCCCTGCCAGCTCTCGTGTTTCCTTCTTTCTCTGTAGAAACTGGGACTAAACCGGGAATGTTCCCGGGTACTTTAAGCGGGTCGTGAAAAGGCAAAAGGCCGTCAAGCTGAGTGCCACCACTATTAACATGGTACATGTTTACGATAGTGACCCTCTTGCCGAGACTTTGCCGTTAGCTTACCATCAGGCGAGGTGAAGTCAAATTGACGTGTCCTTTATAGTTTATAGTGGTATATAGTTGGTACATTTAGTACCACAAAAACAATAAAAACTATATCTGCTGAGTATGTTCAGGATAATAAAAAGTTGCTCTCCAACATATGTAGATGGCACTTTGATAGCTTACACTACACGATTTCACTGCGGATTTATTCACTGAGCCCACTGAGCTCACCAACTGTTCTTCACAAACTTTGAATGTAAAAACAAAATGGCCGTGTTTTTTCCGTCGCCGCGACCTTTGGCCCCTATTTGTATTTATTCTGGCGACTTTCTCGTTAACATTATTTTTTATCTTCTATACTAATATATAATTGTAAAGTGGGTGTGTCTGTACGTTGGAGATATTTTAAAAATATCTACTATAGTTAGGTATGTTCTATCCATACTAATATTATAAATGCGAAAGTAACTCTGTCTGTCTGTCTGTATGTTACGCTTTCACGCCTAAATCACTGAACCGATTTCGATAAAATTTGGTATAGGGGTAGTTTAGACCTTGAAAAAAGGACATTGACTATGTTTGGTTACGATAACCGACATCCACGCGGGCGGAGCCGCGGGCAAAAGCTAGTTAACGATATTTTTTTATTAAATTCTTGTCTGTTTTATCTGTTTGTCCACAACGGACGCAAAAATTACTGAACGAATTTTTGTGTTTTTTTTTTGTTTGAAAGGTCTTGGTCAGACTACGTTTGATCGCAAATCGCAATAGGTTACATAAAATGCTAAAACTTGCGTAATATTCGCACGGGTGAAGCCGGAGACGGAAGGCTAGTAAAAAATAAAACTTTCAATGGGACTGTTTGTCTAATAACAATACAGATTATACCAATGTTGGGGTAACTTTGTTTGTTTTTGCGAACTTTTTGAGTTGTTTCGCATTATATTGTATAAACAGAATTGTTGAATTGTGGAAATCTATTGAACATATACCCACGCCTTTAATTCTCCGAAGAGATAGGCAGAGGTGTATCAATATCCATATTTTGCCAGCTATGATTTTCGGTCACGCGTAATAGGGGGCGAGCTTATTGCTGTATGATTACTGTAGGATGGAGTACAGCCCAATAGGGCTATAGTCACCTTCTATGACACCTACCTATTCTACTCTATCGGAAACCAACAGGACAAACCCACTAGATAGACGATTTCCGTTCTCAACCCATGAAACTCTGTCTACGAGTTCCTTTTTCTACCACTTGAAAAAGTTCTTTACGATCTTTACCCTGAAGTATTCCAGCTATGCATTTTCAAGGAAGTAGTTGATGTGTTCATCAGTATGCACCGTCAGCAAATAAAGTAATTAACACTAGATCATCATTCAAGTTGTCCTAGCACTTTTGGGGCCCACTGTACATACGTATCCAATAACATTAAATCTCCCCATAAACGCCAGATTACCGAGAAATCAACATAGGATTTTATACATCGCCTGCTACCAAACCAATTGAGTCTGAGTGCATAATCCAGGGCAGTTAATGGAGCAATTTAATTTGTTTCTAACGACTAGGGTTACAAAGAGGTTATTCGTACCCCTGCCAAGTTGGCCGGCTTGCATGCACACTTAAAGCCGCTTAACAAATTATTTTATCGGCTTTTGAGAGATACGCAGTGTATTAAAAATGTTGGGCAACGGTTCAACTAGCTATTGTGTTAATTTAAAACTTTTGTTTAGGGTTTTGAGAATAATGGACGTTTTATTACCGTACCGTGTCGATGTTGATGAGCAAAATGCTCAAAGTTATCTTAATTCCGTGGGTTTCCACCCAGCCTGTTGACTGATTGTTCTGATATTTGGTACAAACCTTTAGTTCGAGTTAATACAATTTTAAATCAATAAAACAGTTTGATTTACTCTTAATTCCTTAGTTTATGATCATTTTGATAAGTCATAGCACAGATATTTCTGAAGCTGACTGTACCTTTTGTTAGACTTTTTTATTTTATCTAGGACACGTCAATTTGACTCCACCTCGCCTGATGTTAAGCTAAAGACAAAGTCTCGGAAAGAGGGTCACCATCGGAAACATGTACCATGTTAACAGTGGTGGCACTCAGCTTGACGGCCTCATTAGATGCCTTTTCACGCTCCGCTTAAAGGACCCGGGACTTTAGGAAGAAGGAAACACGTGAGCTGGCAGGGAGTTCCAGGTCTTAGTCACTGAAACGCTTGATTCTAGCAGGTATACTCTGCACCGTATATGGATGGCATCTTAGCCCTGCACGTGTCGTCCTTTGAAGGAAAGGAGATTAACTTAGTAAGGACATTGTGTATAGTTACCGGTCAATCTTAACCACAACAACGTCACAAAATGTACTCTGTATGCGCATACGCGTATTTGAGTGTCTTTTTTGGAAAGCCGTGTGGTTCCTGGCAAAGTAGAATTTGGGGCACCGCATCTCTTCTTATGTGGTGTCGTACAAGAGAACTTAGGGATAGGGCTATTTAACATCAGACAGATATATACAGCCTAGACTCAGCCTCAGATAAAGGCTCGTTTCAACAATAGTGCCCGGAACATTATGGCAAAAGGCTCTCCCCATATTATATGGGACCGACTACAATCATTGGTGAAATGTGGGTGTTAATTCATCTCTGCCTAACTCTGCGGGGATAGTTATGTATGTATGTATTTAATAAAACCTCACACAATCCGGTAATCGAAACTATTACGCAAAGCAGGCCGTACTCACTGAGTCAAAAAGTCCAGTTCAAATGATGAGATCTATTAATTCAGCTTATCTTCACCAGGTGGCGCCAAAGCATTAAATCTCTGTCTGAGGTACGAGTATAAACATAGTCTTATGATAAAGTAGTCGTTAAGCTACGTTCCCTGATAGATATACTGAACTGTATCTGGAAGACAAGCGTGTAAATGGCCTTGCTCCTTAAGGGGGTGAGCATAATATTCACGACTAATCACAAGGAGTTTTGTCAGACCAATGCCGTCTACCTATTAAATACTTTTTATGTATCCTGCTCAACATAGCAATCAATCATGGATATTTGACTACTCTCTTTTTATTAAAATGAAAATTAAATCAGGAGTATTGAAGACGTCGCGTCGTGTTAATGAACTAACTCATGAAATCTTTTTTTTTGTGCGGAAATCCCCTCGGATACCTCCCCTGGCGGAGCCGGAAGGGTAGGTTATGTCGGACTCAAACCGACTAAAACCGCACGCCGACTGTGGGTGTGGTTGTCATCGTCATATCCCTCGCACCTCCGCTGACCCAGGGCCATCCCTTACGGTCTAGCCCTCAACTCATAGAATCAAAGAATCAAAGAACTCAGGGGAAAAGTACAAGTGTATTATTCAATATGTGTAGTAAATTCCACCAAGTTTAGTGCCATCAATCCCCAGTATAAACAATCAAAGAATTAAGTTCATTTATTCATATTGGGCACGTAAAGAGCACATATGAACGTCAGAACACTGGAATAATAAATAAAATAAAATAGGTAGATTGGACAGTCAAGGCGAGGTTACCTAACACCTTTGAAGATCCCAAACCAGTCTGTATAGACACCATTAACCCGAACACAGGCTCGAAAACCCTTAACAAAGCTTATTATTGGTATTCAACAAGAATTTTTAATAAAACACCCTTATTCTGAGTAAAATAGATTATTATCAGACCCGCTAACAAGCCTTTGATTACCGGATAGGTACGAAAAAACGCGTGATAATGTAAAACGTGGATTTTAAATTCTATACGCGTACAATCAGATCGTTTTGCATTATTTTCTCATTGTACCAAATTGGGTTTTGGGGACAGTGGCCTGTCGTACCAGAGCGGTGGAAACATACGGGGTTTGGGTGGGACGCTCAACTCTGGTAAAAAAAAACTTCTGTTGAGCGTTGTTTTTTTTATAAGAAACAAAATGAAATACGACATTCTGTCTAATGTCATAATGTCTAATGTCTAAAATTACAATACGGGGTTCTTCAAGAAAGGCATTACAGGATTCCTACAGGATTGGAACCGTGAGTGTGATACCCCTGGTGTACATCTTTAAGGTACCTACCCGTTTCCAAGTGGTATAAAAAATACTTATTTTGTTGGTACAAGTTTCGGGCAATTGATTACCGAATACCTTTCTATAGGTATCTACCGAATACGTATATTTCGTTCATATTTCGTGCTGTTCCGAAGCTTCGGATATAGGAACATTTCATGGCAATTTGGTCTTACAAATATTTACAGTTAACAGCACTACTCACCACCAAGAGAGTCAATGGATACCTAAATATAAAAAGCCGCTGCGTTCCTGTCCCTTTTATATCTTGCCAGCGACAGATGTGGACACATCTTTCGTAGTAAATCCGATTTTTAAAAAAGATCAGTGCTTAATAATCCAATATCGAATGAATTGCCTGTAAATTCGACTCGGACGTGTTTCGCATGGCGTTCGGGCTCTTTCCACGGACCCTTAGAGCTTTCTTTTGTTCGTACAGAGTAGGAAAATAGTAGAGAAAACGTATAAAAAGTACTTTTTAGGCGGTCTGTAATAGTGTGGAATTGAAAGATCTGATAATTTCAATTATTCGTGTGTGTATGGGACAAAATTCAGTAAAATTCAAGTGTACGATGCAAAAGTCCATTTTACATCGTACACTTTTTCGAGGCATGGAACCAACAAAAAAACACAAAGATGCAGTAGGTTTAAAAAAATGGGTTATTTCCATTTTAACATAATTTTAATTCAGCCAGTTTGACATAACAAAGTGTCACGCTGTCAGAGCAAAAATCTGGCAAAACGAAAATCCGACGAAAACAAAATCCGGCGAAATTAAAATCTGTCAAAACGGAAAAAACTCCACACTGCGGTGACAACTTGTTTTTTTAAACGTTATCTAGTGACACTTCCTAAGACAAATCCAATAACATAACAATAACGAATCAAGCATCATGATTGGTTTAACCGTCTAGAAATTACAACCTAACAATACATATACAGATTAAATATATAACCCTCCTTCATCGTATACGTCAAAATAACCCGATAGAAGTGTCTCAAGATTAAATGACTCTGCCTACTCTGTGTCCGTCGCAGCTCAGTATGCCTGACGGCCACCTACAGCACAAGACTCGATAACCCGCGAGAGCCCATCGATAGTATATCCATCCATACTAATATTATAAATGCGAAAGTAACTCTGTCTGTCTGTCTGTCTGTATGTTATGCTTTCACGGCTAAACCACTGAAACGATTTTGATGAAATTTGGTATTTGTGCCATTAAACCATGAGAAAGGACATAGGCGATAACCGACATCCACGCGGGCGGAGCCGCGTGCAAAAGCTAGTGTATAATAAAACTATTATCACTTGTTACCTAACACAAATAATTATATAAAAACAGTGCTAACAATATAGTAGGTGCTAAAAATATCTATAGGCCGTGCCGTGTATCTATAGATCGAATAAGAATAAAGTTTGCAGTAAATATCGTAAATTATAAGTGGTGATTTTTTTGTAACAAAAATAAAGTTTCACGCGGGCGCCACGTGACGCTGCAGTCGGTTTCGCTACAGTGTGAAAAATGTTTACAACCCCTAAGTAACCGGTGCAAAATAGTCGCAAGGTCAACAAACTTTATTCTCAAACCATTTGGCGCGAGGTATACTTGCAATGTTCTATTCGAAATAATTCCTTCCCGCCTTACCCAGGAACCGTGACATGTTTTTTTTTAAACGAAACAGCCTGTCTAGTATGTTGCATAGAAATAAATCACTACATAGTATAAAGCTGCGGTAGCCTAGTGGTATGGGTAATGGACTGCTGAGACGAGGTCTCGGGTTCGATCCCAGGTTTACCATGGCACACACCAATGACTTTTCGATGCTTTTCGAAGTTATGTGTGTATTTATCGCAGGTTTATAAGTGCCTGGTTAATGGCAATAGGCTCGCCACCTATTACATTGGGACCTAAACATAAACTGGCGAAATGTGGGTGCTAGGACCTCTGCCTACCCCTTCGGGGAATACAGGTGTGAGTTTATGTTATGTTATAGTATAAAGCAAAGTCGCTTTCCGCGTCCCTATGTTCCTATGTATGCTTATATCTTCAAAACTACGCTACAGATTTTGATGCTGTTTCTTTTAATAGATTTAGCTTTAAGAAAATAAATATTGTAAATTGATGTCTAAAAAATGCCGCAGTGGAGTTTGTTGCACCGTTTCTTCTCCACTGGTGCCTTGGAAGTGGTGCTAAACTTAGATTAAGTAGAATTAAAATTGACGTCAATAAGAAACAATTTTATTGTTCTATATTGAAAAATAAATGACTATAAAAATAAAAAATAAAATAAATGTTTATTTTCAGTCAGTTCAGTGACATACGTAGAGTACAAAATTATTAGCTGCCTGATCTACATCAGTACAAGTAAATTTACATTCTAACTTAACGTCTATTTTACATTTATGCGTCTTACTACTAATATTTTAAACGGATTATACAATGAAGTTAGATATAAATCAATTTCATAAAACTGGGACCAGCCTGATCTAGGTTTATGTCAAACCTGTGTTTCAGACCTTCTCAGTTCTCATTTACATATCATAGTACTAATTAATGTTAATTTTAATATAATACAATTAGTCTATACTAGATACAATAATCTTACAGTCAACATTTTACTTAACAATCTCCAACAACTCTTCCGTGTCATCGTAATCTAGTTTACTATGACTAGATAGAGTAATTCAAGAGGAAGGTTTATATGTATAATACAGCTTAATACAGTAGAGCGTGCAGCGGGAACGGGATCGAACGCCACGCGGGTGGAAATAATTGGCATAGCATAACATTCGCCAGTTTATGCTTAGGTCCCAATGTAATAGGTGGCGAACCTATTGCCATTAACCGGGCACTTATAAACCTGCGAACAACCTGTTAAAAGCATCAAAAAGTCATTGGTGCGTGCCATGGTAAACCTGGGATCGAACCCGAGACCTCGTCTCAGCAGTCCATTACCCATACCACTAGGCTACCGCTACGGCTACGGCAACTCTTGTAGTATAAATATAAATCAATTGATTCCATCTTATAATTTGTTTATTCACTTGATTCCACACTGCATAAACGATATCAATACAAATACCAATCTTCGTTTGACTATTTACAAACAATATATTCATAACTGTTCAAATATTTAAAACAAGGTTTAATATTGAAACGAGGGCTTTAGAGGAGAATAGACATAATATTGTTTTATTTGTTCCGTTGATTGGCAACACAGAAAAATCTCATTTCCCGCAGGATATGAGCGGATTTGTTTTGTGAACGGTTATGTTTGAAACAATGGGTATAATATTAATATTGGGCTGGTCAAAAAGCCAGCGCGCTATTATAAAATAAATGAAATATAATAAACTAGCGACAGCCTCCGTGGCGGAGTGTTAGTGAACGTGGCCGCTATGCAGGAGGCGCGGGTTCGATCCCCGCTCAATACAAATATTTGTATGCATGAATATGAGTATTTGCATTGGTCTGGTCGTGCCTCGGAGAGCACGTTAACGTCCCGGTTGCCCTACCCTAGTTGTTGGAGCCCTCAAAAGAACAACAACCGGTCTAGCTGCAATGCTTCATATCGCCTTTGGGTTGTGGAGGTCAGATGGCAATAGCTGCACAGAGATTATCGAAGTTTAGCTAAATCAGCAGTTCAACTGGTAAAATCGAACGCCGGAATCCAAGCTGAGAACTTCGGATGCGACTGGGATTAACGCCAAGATGAAGAAGAAGTAAACAAGAGGCCCGGATCCTGGTTTCGCCCGCAAATACCAGACTGCCGTCTGATCCACAAAATCCGAAGCAAAGCCTGTATCAGAGCCTTGTCCATCAAGCCGCAGTGTAATGGCTGGTAGATGAATTGGCCACGAACATTTTGATAGGGCCCTGAACACTCATAAACAAATAATAGTGATAGGTGAAATAGTGATAGGTGAAATAGTGATAGGTGAAATAGTGGTAGGTGAAATAGTGGTAGGTAAATTCACGATGGACATTTTGGTAGGGCCCTGAACACTCATAAGCAAATAGTGATAGGCGAAATGGTGGTAGGTAAAATAGTGGCAGGTGAATTTGCCTAAACATTTTGGTAGGACCCTGAACATTCATAAGCAAATAGTGATAGGTGAAATAGTGGTAGGTAAAATAGTGGCAGGTGAATTCGCCTGAACATTTTGGTAAGACCCTGAACATTCATAAGCAAATAGTAATAGGTGAAATAGTGGTAGGTAAAACAGTGGCAGGTGAATTCGCCTGAATATTTTGGTAGGGCCCTGAATACTCATAAGCAAATAGTGATAGGTGAATTAGTGGCAGGTGAATTCGCCATGAACATTTTGGTAGGGCCCTGTAACACAGTGAACACTCATAAGCAAATTATAATCTTGATGCCCAGCTATAATGTCCATTTATATTGTATAGAAGTATATATACGGTGTCTCAATCAGATTGCACTTTTTAATTTTAAAATAAAAGCAAGTATTTTATGACAGAGTTTTGATATTTTATTGTATTTTAAAGAAGACATGTTCCGATTAAGTATGGAATAGAATATCCGGCATTTTTATTTTCATGACTTTTGCACCGATGACGCGTTGGATTTTCGATTTGAGCTCAGGAATTGTTTCGAGTTTATTCGCACAAACCCGAGATTTCGAAAACCCAAAGAAAAAAATTGCACGGCGTTAAATCGCACGATCTTGGTGGCCAGTTGACATCAGAATTTCGTGAAATAAGGTGTTCTGGAAATCGTTGCTGCAATAAATCGATTGTTTTGTAATGAGTTTTTACAATTGTAACGGGTTGTTCTTCCGAAAAGCGCTCCATTTTTAATAATCGGAATAAACTAAGGTGACAACTGTAAAATTTCAGAGTTGCCACTTGCATGAAAACAAAAATATTCCAATTTTAAAAAGTGCACTCTTACTGAGACATTCTGTATATGCTATGCATGGCAGTGTACAGTCAGCGTTAGAAATATCTTGACTACACTCTCTAAATGATAGATATTAAGAGATAATTAAACTGTTCTTTTTTTATTTAAATTGCATTATTGTCCGAACTAACGATGTGTATTAAATATTAGAACAGTTAACAGGAAAGTGAGATAACCAAGTAATTAAAATCATTTTGAATACTGACGGTGCTATGTGCACCGTCAGTATTCATACATAAAATCTACAAAATTTTACTTCCACGAACCACAAAACACAGCATCGTATTACAACTCATGTCCTTAAACAAATTGAAAACCCCTTTTTTATTTTATTAAAAAAACTTTCCGAAAACTCATCAGAATCACATTCAAAAGTATAATAATGGGCTTGTTATCACAAAACACCAAAGCATACAAAGGATGGAATCAGCATTTTCGAAGAGCGCTATTACAAACTCGCCGCTTCCCCGCCCCGCGCCGCGCCTCACCCATGCCTCACCCCCTCACCCCTTCCCTCCAGATTCACGCATTCGTTGTTTGCCGTGGGACAATTAAAATGCTAATTATTTGCCGACAATTGAAATTGTGAACCGTGTGGAACTAGGAAGCGCTTATAAAGCTGCAAAATTAGAATGTACTTAAATACGTCATATTCTTTGTACAGTCAGCTGTTCGCTCAGCTATGCTACTCAAGCAAAGCATTGTATCTAGACCACAAGCTTTAGGCTAAGTAAATGTTTTCAAAATAGACCAAAAAAAAATGCACGCTGAGTTTCTTGCCGGAGTCTTCTCAGGTCTGGGCCGAGTTTCGAACCGGTGGTCCATTTGCTAAACTAGTAGGTATTTAATATTTACTTTATGTTGACGTTTTGTTAGTGCCGATTTAATGGTCTATGTAGAATAAACTATTTTTGAATATGAATTTGAATCAGCATCATAATATCGATTATTATTTATTTATTTATTTAACATTCATGCACACACAAAATAATTACAGAACATACAATGGATGTTGTAAGGTTGGTACATTAGTACTGCTTATTTCTATTAGAAATTTCTCCCAGCAGACCGGCGAGAGGAGACCGTGACACATAAGGAAAATAGGTGTGATTGTGTGTACAGTAATTGGAAGTCGATCTTAATGAATGCTGAAAATGGAGAATGTTACTAGGTGTTTTAAATTTTATTACAATATAGCTGTTATTATACGTTAGTATGTAATAGGTTTATGATATAAATACCCCTGTTTTTGTTACATTCAATGCCAAGAAGTTATGATCATAATGGAGAATGTTCTCTAATTTTGTATTATAGCTAGGCTTTATTCTTCCTTTTCACATTTTTAACCTTCCTCGATAAACGGTCTATTCAAAACAAACGCAGTTGGCGCTGCCTTACAGTTTCACCAGAAATCTCGGGAACGACCAGTCTGATTTCAAACATTCTTTTTGTTTTGAATAGACCGTTTATCGAGGAAGGTTAAAAATGTGAAAAGGAAGAATAAAGCCTAGCTATAATACAAAATTAGAGAACATTCTCCATTATGATATTTTATAAAGTTTACGCGAATGTCACTCATTGAAATAAAACCACTTTTTACGGATTCTAGCGGAAGCAGCCGAAACGTCGGTTCAAAAAGTAAATAATAACAAATATATCGCTATAGAATCCGTAAAAAGTGGTTTTATTTCAATTCTCCATTATCTTGTTCAATTAATTACTTAAATAGATTTAATATAAAATTACTAATAGAACTAAAAATAAAAGAACAAATTCAAAACTAAAGCTTAAACTAAAATTAAATAGCATTCCACCGCATCGCATACCTATTGTGGCAGCGTTCGTAGAAGACTGGCAGCATTGCCACGTAAATTTTCCCCCTTCCTCTTAAGGCCCTGTATTCCTGCAAAAGTAGGCATTTATAGCGATCCTGGCCGCTCGTAAAATATTACGCGCGAACGCAGTGACGTTGAACTCGGCGATGATCCCGCCAGCGTCACAGTATAGAAATATGCAGTAGGAAAACTTGATTTGACTTAGAAAATTAAATGCAGTTTTTTTAACTTTATTTAGTTATATGATTTTATTAAGTAAGTAATAAATACGAAATTAAAAAAACTGTATGAGTTTGAGAACTGTTTGTTCTATGTGTTTAGTTGCTTGGGCGAAAAAAACTTACATTATAATAATAATAATGCTTGTAATTTTACAAACATTTGTTTGAATTGATGCTAACGGTTACTTTATATCATCGCACCGTTCGTCGTCGACAGGGCAGTTAAATACCTAAAGTTAACGAGATTAACAACTTTTTTAGTGCGGGAATCCCCTCGGATACCCCCCTACCGGAGCCGGAAGGGGAGGTTATGACGAGCCGGAGCCGGAAGACTATACATAAGATTTTTTTTTAGACTTTCTGGTCAAAATATTTCTGTCGCTGACTATACATAAGATTTTTTTTATACAGGACACGTCAATTTGACTTCACCTCGCCTGATGTTAAGCTAAAGGCAAAGTCTCGGAAAGCGGGTCACCATCGTAAACATTTACCATGTTAACAGTGGTGGAACTCAGCTTGACGGCCTCATTTCAATGAACTGTAGCTATACAGGGTGTATTTTTGGAAAGGGGCAGTAAGGGCAAGTACCTTAACCGTTGCAGTTACAGCAAAACATTCTTAGAAGACCTTCCCTAACTTTTTGACATATTTTGAACTGCATTCACAGATTTTGTAAAAAACTTACGGTTGGCAAAAAAAATGCAAAAAGTCCAAAAATTTTTTTTATGCCAATCGATTCTATTTCATGTGAGGATCAAAAAACTCTATGAGACCATTTTAGCTTTCAGTACTAGGAAAGACAGAAATCGCAAAAAACATTTCCCATACATTTCGGCAACAGAAACAAATTTCTACGATGGTCTAACTTTTTGTTATGGCCAGGAAGTGGGTAGAATTGACTGTAAAGTAAATAAAAAGAATTTTTACCCTCAAATTTCGAATTTGATTCGAAAATCTGTGTGTTATACTTAGTTTCAGCTGAGAAACTTCGTATGAGTTATTAATTAAGGATTTTCGCTAAAATGTCTTCTAATCGTGAAAAAATTGACTCATTAGAAGCGTATTTTGCCAATAATCGAAATGCGGGAACTGCATTAGTGTGGTACCGCAATAAGTATCCGTTGCGGCATGTGCCAACAAGAAAGGTTATTACAAATCTTTTGAAAAACCTGGAATTTCAGGGTTCTTTCAAAAGAAAGCGGCAGCCTCGTGTGGACATGGACACGGAGATTGCGGTTCTGACTTATGTCGAAGCATATCCAGAGGTATCGTCCAGGCAAGTCACCCTTGAAGTAAGTGTATCCCACTCCCTTGTGATAAAGATATGGAAGAAATACGGCTACAAGTGCTATCGATATGGGCGCATAGTTCAAGTGTTACATCCGGGTGATGATGTTCGAAGGCTTACTTTTTGCAGATGGCTAAGAGGAAAAATAAGCAGAGATCATGAATTTTTAAATTACATACTGTGGTCAGACGAAACGAATTTTTCCAATAACGGTATGTACAACAGAAAAAATCACCACTATTGGTCCAAAGAAAATCCACTAAGAGTTACGGCAAGTCATAATCAGGTTCGCTTCTCATTCAACTGTTGGTGTGGTATAATGTCCAATCGAGTCATAATGGTGGAATTTTATGAAGGGAAACTGAATTCTGCCATGTATAATGAAGTCATTTTACACCATCTTGAAAACGAGATGGACGAATGGCCCCTGTCGGAATTGCGAAAAGTTCATTTTCAACAAGATGGTGCTCCGCCACATAACAGTCACCTTTCACGTTCCAATTTGAGCCGCTTATTCGGTACACAGTGGATAGGTACACATGGTCCAACACAGTGGCCAGTGGGCTTCGTGAAAAACGAGGTATATAAGACGACGTACGCCAGTGTTCAAGAGCTCAAGGATGCATTAATGACCATTTTACGTAATATTCATCCCAGAACATTATTAGCCGCCATTCGTTCAGTGCAATCCGAGGCCTTGTTCTTTCATGGTCCTCGGCGCAGGCCACCCCCGGGATCTAGCTTGACAGTAGGAGGTACTCCCATCAACATCAAGCCCCGGTTGAAATACCTGGGGCTCGTACTCGACGGTCGATGGGACTTCGGAGAGCACTTCTGAAGTCTGCGCCCCAAACTGTTGGTGTCAGCAAACGCGCTGATGCGGCTGCTGCCCAACTTGAGGGGCCCAGAGGACTCCTGCAGGAGACTCTACGCGGGTGTCGTGCGGTCCATGGCCCTGTACGGGTGCCCCGTGTGGGCGGACGCCCTGCAGGCCAGGTTCGTGCAACTGCTGCATGCTCCGCAGCAGACGATGGCCTGCAGGGCCATTAGGGGGTATCGCACGATATCCTTTGAAGCGGCGAGTCTCCTAGCCGGATCGCCACCGTGGATCCTGGAAGCGAGATCCCTTGCGGCACTGTATCGGTTCCGTAAGGAGGCGCGGGAGCGGGGATTCGATCCCGAGCCCGAAGACATTCGGGCCGAGAGGTCCCGGCTCCACGGGATCATGGTGGCAGAGTGGGAGCGACGACTTGAGCAACGACGCGCAGGGCATGCCGTCATAGAGGCGGTAAGGCCCATCATGGGGGAATGGCTCGAGAGGCCACATGGCAGCCTCTCGTATCGACTGACGCAGATTATCACCGGGCACGGGTGCTTCGGGAGATATCTGTGTCGGATCGAAAAGGAGCCAACGTCCGAGTGCCATCACTGCGACGCGAGCGAGGACACGAGGCTGCACACGCTCACCGAGTGTCCGGCATGGGCCGGACCGAGGCGGGAGCTAGTGGCGGCCCTGGGAGTGAGAGTTCTCACCCTCGCCACCCTGCTCACAGCAATGGTCCGCTGTGCGGACGCGTGGGCGGCCGGTGTCTCCTTCAGCGAGCAGGTAATGGTCGTGAAGGAGACGGCGGAGCGGGAGAGGCGGTGCGAGCGAGAAAGACTCGCGGATCGCGCCGCCCGCGCGCGCAGGCAACTCGGGCGTCGGAGGGCACTGTGGAGTGCCGGGTGGAGCCGCCTGTCACCCTAGCAGAAGCAGGCCACGGCGGCGGTGCGCTGAGTAGCGCGCCTCCCCATTCCGGGGGCGAGTTGGGGACACCGTTGTCCCCCCTCCTGAGGAGGGCCAGACCGTAAGGGATGGCCATGGGTCAGCCGGGGTGCGAGGGATATGTCTATGACAACCTCACCTCCGGCCTAGCACCAAGACCCACAGTCGGCGTGCGGTTTTAGTCGATTCGAGTCAGACCTAACCTCCCCTTCCGGCTCCAGCAGGGGGGGTATCCGAGGGGATTTCCGCACGAAAAAAAAAAAAAAGCCATTCGTTCAGTGCAAAAAAGGATAGACTTATGTATTCGTGAAAATGGAAATCATTTTGAGCAATTTATTTCATAAACCAATTTCTTAAATGTTTAAATGATTTTTTTTATTTAAAAAAGTTCAAAATGTTACCTGACCTATGAGTTTCGAGTTGATTTATCATATTTCCGTACGAAATGTATGGGAAACGTTTTTGGCGATTTCTGTCTTTTCTAGTACTGAAAGCTAAAATGGTCCCATAGAGATTTTTGATCCCCACATGAAATAGAATCGATTGGCATAAAAAAAATTGAACTTTTTGCATTTTTTTTGCTAACTGTAAGTTTTTTACAAAATCTGTGAATGCAGTTCAAAATGTCCCAAAAAGTTAGGGAAGGTCTTAGAACGTTTTGCTGTAACTGCAACGGTTAAGGTACTTGCCCTTACTGCCCCGTTTCAAAAATACACCCTGTACATATATTTATTTTTAAAAACTGTTTCTTATGTAATAATTATATCCTCCAAATAGAAACACAAAGGAGAGCAAATTTTAATTCATATTAGTAGTCAGAAATGTTCTTCAAACAATTAATTTTCGCGTAGATGCTCATTTAAGAGCATTAAGCTCGTACGCAACGTCGGATTGTGGAGTCAAATGTTTGCAAATACAATAACGAAATTACTTTGTACGGACTCGCGAAATGCTGTATGAATTTTTTAAATTAAGTTGTCTGTGTAAAGTATTGAGTTGGGGTGATTCGAGCACTTCGTTGTGCGTTGCACCCTATACGCGTAGTTTAACTTGTAGCGTTATTCTGTAGTTTGATAAAGTTAATGAGAACTTTGCGTTGATAACGTTTAATCAATAACGTTGCAATAATTACGTTTCGTTAACGTTTCATTGTATCAAAAACCTTTCATAAGTTAAAAAAAAGAAAAACGAAGATATGTCTTGGCTTCGATTTTTCGACGTCACGCTTCGGTAACGCGTAGTGCCAATGTATGGAGTGCAAGAGAATTATCGCATTTATCTCGGTCTAAATTGCGTTTACACGTATATAGTTCATAATAAAAGTTATTTAAAATTGAATGAGGAATCTAAAAAGTTATATATTTGAATTGAATTTGATTGTTTATATTTTGACTTTTTTGGCACTTTCAACTAATGAAAAGTCATAGTTTCAGTTTAGATATGCAATATTTTATTTTGCTAAGCATATTTTTTCAGAACAAGCTAACATATTAAGCAGCATTGGGAAGAATCAACGACTTAGTCAAATAGCCCATTCATAGGAGACGGCTATTATCGTCAAGCGGGCACTTTGTAATGGGGTATATGTATATCCCTTAATCACCTTCGATCACATGAGAAAATACCTATGTATGAAATTATTTAGATTATTAAACTTCAGACAGTATCATGAGGTGACCCTATTCACTCCACCGGCATGAAGAACAGCCCATTCCCTCACTCTTTTAGAGATCCGGTCCTCAGCATTCCATGGATTCACCGTACGGTCGTCGGGTCCATGGCGTGGTACAGAGAAGAACACTGTGAGGGCGCCTGGGACTTGCGACCCAGGTGTAGGTTTAGGGTGGCCACCTTGTGATGCATCAGCACTCATCTCCACCGTCAGTCGTGTTCCCCCCTCTACCTATCCAAATAACCATTACAACAACAAAACACATTCACTCATTGCGTCATTTTCCGTTCACTATTCATTCACTCATTGAAAAGACATTCCATATGAACGCAATCCAGATATAACTCCTTGCTAATAAATTGTTGGCGTCTTAGTAATTGATTAATTAACGGAAACATGAAAGGGGTAACAAGTGGTAACTTGCGATATGGCTCCCTGATTTATATTGCAATTAATTTTGTTTAATTTACTGTGAATACGTTCAATTGTAACTGCTCTTGGTGCCGATATGGTTCGGTTGATCTAAAGTAAAGCCACCGAGACGAGAGAGAAAACGTAAACAAAGCGACCATTACTGAGTTGCGATGCGATAACTAGCGATTATTTTCTCTGTCCTTGTCGCACATGTCACACGTATACGCGACAATGGCCGAGCGATAGCTATCGTTGTGTGTTTCGTAGTACAGGAAAGCAACTTGTGTGATAAGTGATAAATGTTGTTATACCTATAAATTGTGAAAGTACGCCAAAACAACTACCATTCAATTCCTACAACCATATCCAAAGGTTGCCTGGTAGAAATCGCTTAAAGCGATAAGGCGGCCCTTGTACTGTTTCCGTAGACATTTATTTTTATATTCTGTATTTTTAAGGTGTACAATAAAGTATATAATAAAAATACTAATAATGTTTGGAACCGCTGAAACTTTGTTTACCTTTTTTCTCTCGCTTCGTTGGCTTTAATTTACCTGAGTGTATAATACATAAATATTACAAATACATCATAGGTGCATTGCAATTCCTCTGTGCACTCCCGGGTTTGCTGGAAGAGAACTCAACTTTGAGATAAAGAATAAAATAAAATAAATAATAAAATAGGTACTCAGAAAACTTCGGTGTGATGCAACCTGAGTCGTGATTCTGCTAAAGCCAAACCACAGTGGTGCCACCGCCACTGCAAAGAACGGTTTTAAATAATAGACTAAAGTTCAAAATTAAATGACTTTTTGCAGAGTAATTGAAAAAGTGTAATGAAAGTGTTTTCTTTTCATTTTGGAATTAGTGTTTTAAATACCTATTATATATATTAAAAAAAAATAACGGTTCAAAATAAAATTACACCCAAAACTGCCAAAAACAATGTTTTGCATGACCACGACCGACTGCTGAAAAATAACCACAACATCGGGCTAAATACCAAATAAACCGAAAAGGAATCCGTTAAAAAGTGTCTAAAAAGTGTCAATAAACAATGTTTTGGTTTGTAATAATGTTAAAACATACAAATTAAACGCATAAACAAGCCGTGAATGGCGCTGAAATGAAGTCACAGACGAGATTCAAACCGACTAGTGTTATTTAAACAGGCACTGAACACTCCGCTCTGATTAATTGTCTCTTCCTAAATAAATACTAACATCGATATTAAAGAATGTGTCTCAGTAAGAGCGTAGCGATAGATATATTTATGCCTTGATTACACGCACCGAGTGGAGTAGCGAGACAGTGTACTCGGCACTCGCTACGTGTGAACATAGCACCAAGTATTTTACATGTACACGTGCGTGATTCCCGATAGAGTAGAATTTTTGCCAACCCGTCTTTTCCCATGCTGCTGTTTAACATAAAACAGAGATATACAGCCCAGACTCAGACTCATATGCATGACTCGAGTTAATATCTAATATAATATATCGAATTATAATATATCGAAGACGTAATCGTTGAAAAGTCTAAGGGTGCAAGTCCCGGCGATGTTTGATAGGAAAATCTTTATACTGTAAAGTATTTATGGTATCGTTAAGGAGCGTTATTCTTTGAAAAGTAGATCTCGGTTGAACTCTTTTGCCATGACCCACAGGCCTTGAGTTGTAAGGCTTATTGAAATACGGATAATTTCTAGAATGATTTCCTACAGTAAAAAGGCGTGAAAAAGTATCCGATGAGGCTGACAAACTGAGAGCCTGCATTGTAGCATTTTTTGTACCTGCAGTGATGATCATCATTCCTTAGACTTTCCATAAGCTTATCATCAGATTATGTAAAGTCATATTGAGGTGTTCTACATCAAAATAAAAATATCTGTTATGAAATTTCTTGCGATACACGAATTTTATTGTCAACTAGCGGACCCGGTGATATACGTACCGCCAATTTTATACCGCCCGCGTGGCGTCTGATTCCGTTCCCGCTGCACACTCTACTATATTAAGCATGTATTATACATGCAAACTTTCTTGAATTACTCCATCTATTAAAAGTAACCGAATCAAAATCTGTATATAAGCATACATCGGGACATAGGGGCGCGGAAAGTGATTTTGCTTTAGCTGTAGTGATAAGATATTTTAAAGCAGTCATCGTAATGGAGCACAGCCCTAATTCACTGTACACCCAAAGTCTATTCAAATTAACATATTTTGTCGGAATTTCAGGCCAAATTAAGTTGAAATAAGATTAGGTGAACGTAAATAATTTGGACGAATCAGCGACATCTGTCCTAATTGACTCAAACGAGGGTTGTTCAGCTTCGTCCCTTATTGTGTTAAGGGCTCTTTAATTCACTGATTTTTGTCAAGGGTTTAATGGAGGTCCCGCTTTTTTATCGTATAAGGAGCTATGTTTTTTGTCAACGTTTTTAAAAGATAGCCTTGATAATACTGCCCCAAGTGCGATCGGTATAATTATCAGACGCGAGGTTTGATTCCCAAGTAAGGTATAGTATATTTTAGGTCACCCGACAGACACCAGGGTTCGAAATACATCGGGAAAAAGAAGCGCTCAAGCGCTCATTGGTTCCAACAGTTCGTAAGAAAGTTGGTAGATGGCTCCGCCCTTAAGGACGAATATAAAGAGAAGGGAAATTTGAAGTGATTCAGCTGTGGCTCAATAGCTCAGTTGGAAGAGCATTCCCCCTGTAAGAGAAAGGTCGTGGTTTCAAGTCCCACTTCAGCGCTTCTATTTTCCCGATGTATTTCGAATTTAAAAAAAGTTTAGCATAATAAATGCTATAAAAATTTCTTTTAAAAATCAGCATTTCCCCCCGGTACCCCACGGCCGGGCCGTCCGGCGGCGCGCGGGCGTTTATATCGGTGTCCAACCGATTAAAACAGCTCACTGTATGTGGGCTATGGCCGGAGTATAAGGTGTAAATATAAAGTGCTTGCACCCCGGTTGATAAAGGGCCTTCCCCGGTTTTGAGATGTCCCCCTCAATCAAGGTACCTACGACCTACCGATTTACTGATGAGGTTGACTTACACCCCAGACCTCTCCATACACCATATACATAACATAAATTCATAACATAAACTCACGCCTGTATTCCCCGCAGGGGTAGGCAGAGGTGCTAGCACCCACATTTCGCCAGTTTATGTTTAGGTCCCAATGTAATAGGTGGTGAGCCTATTGCCATTAACCGGGCATAACCGGGCACATAACTTCGAAAAGCATCGAAAAGTCATTGTTGTGCTCAGCAGTCCATTACCCATACCACTAGGCTACCGCAGAGCTACATTTATCCCTATAGCTCTCAGAAACAGGATCAATACTTCACGCAGGCACATCCCAAGCAAGAGTTAGTATATAAAAATATAAAAAGAAATAATAGAAATTGTATAACACCCTGTATAGCAGTAGGTATCACTTAGCCATAACTTACCCCGGCTCACAAAGGACATGATGTATCGGTGCCGGCCTTATTTTAATGCCCGCCTATACGGGAAGGAGATTAATCATTTTTGGGCAAGCCACAGCGACCTCTGGCCTTTGTCCCCAAGCTGAGAAGGTCAGTCTTCGCAACAGACATATTTATGGCACAGATATAATGAGAAAAATATGTTGTTTTAGGGATTTTTGTGTTTGTTGAATTTGGAAATCCTACGGAAAAACCAAATTCAAGAGTTTGGAAAGTTAAGGAGTCGGCTTTACGATTGAAAGGTCCCGAGTTCGAATCCTGGCCATTACACTACCGACGTGAACCCATTCCTTACACATGCAATTCAGCTTAGCTGTAGGGCTTAGAGGCAATATTAATAATTCCGGTTAAAAAATTCTTTAAAAATATCTCGTATCTCACAAAAGTCAAAAACTATCAAAATCTCAGTGAAAATCGTATAATGGACCAAACGATTATAGATCTAGAACAAAAGCATTCTAAGGCCAGTATTCTAAGGCCCATATTCTAGAATGACACTCAGCCTGAATCACTATTTATGTGAGGACAGATTGTATAGACAGATTGATAGATTTGATATATTGCTACAATCTGTGCTCAGATAAATCGAGATGTCATTCTAGAATACGGGCCTAAAGGCATCTTTTCTTAATCTATATATATATAAAAATCAACGCCACTTTTCGTTGTAATGTTATAACTCAACAACGCCTTTACCGCTCTGGCTAATTCTTCGTGGAAGTCTAGGGAAGGTTTGTACGTAGAGAAAAAATCGAATAATTGCCGGGAATCGACATCCATGCGGGCAGAGCCGCGGGCAAAAGCTAGTATTTTATAGTGTAAACGAAACCTTGTTTTCAAAGAATGAACAACAAACAAATGTTCTGTCACTGTTTACACTAAAACAATTTGATGTAGAGCAGATAGAATGAGCTCAACCGTAACGAGAATACCATTTTTGACATTTATGAGATTGGCACTAATACATTTCTACACTCACACAAAATGGCTGATTTTTTTTTTGCAAAAATTTTACATTTGTGACCGATAAGAGCAAGCTACTTTTTACAGGTACATCGTAGGCACGGGATCGCGAGCGAAGCCTCGGGCAACATCTAGTTACACTTAAAACGGATTTGCCAACGGAACAGGAACCGCATAGTTCCGTGGTGCTAACCGCGTACTGGTCCCGTGTCGCCGTCGTACTACCCGTACCAATTAATCGCCTGGGTATAACGATATAAAATCGATACATCTGATTTTATGTGGACACCGGGAATTTGCTGTTTTGAAGCACACTCTTTCTTTCCTCCTC
Organism: Eilema sororculum; assembly: GCA_914829495.1. Taxonomy (NCBI): domain Eukaryota; kingdom Metazoa; phylum Arthropoda; class Insecta; order Lepidoptera; family Erebidae; genus Eilema; species Eilema sororculum. The sequence continues at coordinate 2,299,630 of OU618545.1, read as the reverse complement.
TCCTTTGGTTTATTTAGACTTTTACTGAAGCAACTTTTGTTTATGAAAATCGAGAGGAAGGGCTGCACCAGAGCCTTATGCCTTGATCACACGCACCGAGAGGAATAATAGCGAGATACTGCACTTGGCCGAGTGATCGGTACGTGTGAACATAGCGTTGAGTACTTCACACATACTGAGCAATCGGCCGAGTGCACTGTATCGCCTTTCCACTTGATGCGTGTGCTCAAGGCATAGTAGCTGTACCGATTTGAATATGAGGTTTCCTTAGCCGGAAGATTTTGGTAGCACTCATTTTCGCATTGATTCTATCAACTCAGGCCACCATCCATTGTAACATTATTGGTTCAGCTTACTTACCATCAGCTAAGGTGAAGTCATTTTGATGTGTCATACATAAAAACAGTTAAATTCATTAAAAACTACAATATTATATATCACTAAACAACATTTTAATCCATTCTAGGCAAAGAGAGTTACAGTACTGTAGTAAGTAACAATATATTTATCAATGATTTTAGGCATAAAATTACGTTGAAAGCATAAATTGTGACAACCTACTAATTTATTTCCATTATTTCTAACTATCGTTCCCTTCGACAAATGTTCAACATAGCATACTGCTCCAAAACGAACTGCAAATTTTACATTCCGCTATACAAGGTCAATGGATGTCATTCATTTCCAAACTTTCAATACAAACTATTTTGTGAATTGGAATTGTTCCAAAATGCATGAAAGTGCCCTGTGGGACAATTAAAAGTTGCCATTGTCGCCCTCAAAGCTCACCCAGGCGAATTGTTTAAAACCTCCCGTTATTTCACTAGTGGGCAAATAAATTGCAGTCGAATTACTATTGGTGAGATTTATTCGTCGAATTAATAGGTTGGTGATGCTGATTGACATGTTTTCGTTCATTATAAAGTCACGTCATTTTTATATCCGTGCGCCAATATCTACTCGACTGTACCGGGTTCCCGAGAAAGATATCCACTTCTAAAACCAATCGGAGATGTACAAAAAGTATTCCTGCTCCTCCTACCAATAGGAGTTCCGATCGTAGGACTAATAGTTAGTTTGTTAATGTCCTTAAGGAAGTGTTTGCTATTAAATTAAACAGGGTAATTAATTATTCAGACTGACATAACATAACGTAACTACGTGCATTCGTATTACCCTACACAATTAAGTAGGTTTACTTTTCAGTATGCCAGTTCTTTGAAATTCACAGTCTTCCCGCTTCATACATTATATACTCACTAATAGTATAACACTCACCGGGACAATGATATTACATACAAAAAAGAGGCAGATATGTTATAAGAGTGCGCCTGGTGAAGACGCGAAAACGTCCCAATTGGGACGTATCGCATTTAGTATATGTCTGGCAAACGCCGAGTTGTCACGTATGTAAGCGCATGATAAAATTGCAATAAAAATGCCACCGTGTATTTTTAAAAATGTACAAATTACGACACTAAAATCAATGAAACACGAAGGACCTTCTATCACATGTAATTACATACAATATTACCGATTTTTTAGTGTATTTCATTAAAATTAGTTTAATAATATTTTTAAAATAATGGCGGCAAAGAAAAAGGACAGAAATACTTTTTGATATGAGCACGACAAGGACACAACAACACTGCTTGCATAGATTATCAGTACAGATGCGACATAGGGTAATTTTCAGTTTACTGCCTACTAAAGTAATAGTTTTGACCTGCTGTTCAGTTTTATTTGTTATTTAAAATTGAGTAACAAAATTTTTGTTTTATTTATTGGTTGTCCTTTAAATAATTGTAATAACCAAAATTTTTTTTCAAGGTTTCCGACTAATGAAGTTCGACTTCAAGAGTGGATTGCAATTGTTAAAGAACAACGAAATGAGTTTGACTGGACACCTTCAAAAAGCAGCAAAATTTGTAGCAATCATTTTGAAGCCACTGAGAGATATACTTCGAAAAAAGGAACATTGCTCAGGAAGAATATAAATAACTGACAAATATACCACTGTTCAGCTTCATTCTGCTCATAAAAATAATCCCGAAATAAAAAACATTCTAAGAGGCAGAAAATAAATAAATTGAATTTATTTGAAGGAGTTTAATTTTTGATTATAACGTCAGTACGGCACTATGGTTTTATTTTCGAGAAGTTTCCTAATTATCCTTTTGAATTATTATCATTTTCCGAAATAAATAATGACGTATCATTTTTTCATCGAATTTCATTTCTTGCCTACCAACGAAATACCCCTTCTGTTCAACAAAATCATAATCTATGCTTCGAAACGATCCTATAAAGGCAATCGTCCGAATCATTCCGAATTAAAGCTATCTTTTTTACTCACGTGCTTATCCCATCTTTCGTACTACTTTAACGCTAATTGTCAACTATTGTGCACTGACAGACTGCTGGATCAGATTTGAAGAGTCAGTTACTATGAACGTAACATATCTTGTATAAAATATCATTGCACCGGGATATTTACCCAACCCAATATGGTAAATATCCCGGTGAGTGTTATACTATTAATGTTAATGACCATGTCAATCGAACTCAAATCATTTATTATATACTCACGCCTGCAAATCCCCGAACGCATAGGCAGATATATTTGAATGAAATTTTATAACATATATTGCTAACTATACTATTCGAATACATCAAGAAAAATAGTTACTCAGGTGGGGCTTGAACCCACGACCTTTACCTTACAGGGGAAATTCTGTTCCAACTGAGCTACTGAGCCACACCTGAATCAATTCAAATTTCCCTTTATATCCGTCTTTAAGGCGACCGTGAAGTCATCTACCAAAACTCTTACGCCTGCTCCTTCCCTGCCCCCCTTAATAATTCAATTTTCTTGATGTATTTGAGGTATGTTCGAATAGGCAGAGGTATATTAACACGCTTAATTTCGTCGACTACGACTTTCAGGCCCACATAGGTAATAAGGGGCAAGTGTTGTCAAGCGGGCACTAAGTTCTAGGCTGTATGTTTACTGTCGAATGCCCTATCCCTCGCGTTATAACCGCGAGAAACACTCTTTGTCAAGCAGAATAATGCCCGAATGCCACAGTAGAGTAATAGTATATGGCTGCGCCATTGTGAATATTTAATTTAATTTATTTTATATGTCAACTAAACACACAACTCACTCCATATCACACATTATTATTACGCATAACAAAACGCATCTTTCGTAGGGCAACACTACTCATTCCTTCCAACTTCCGTTTCCCTACAAAAGTCAGTGCTTCAAAAACAACCGTACTCTCAACTCGCCGCGCCGCGACGTATACTCGCTAATTTTGTGACGTGCTAAATCTCTAAAATTTAATATAACCGCCTCATGAACATTTAAACCTTCACGACCAAGTGATCAGCGTTCATCAAGAAAGCCGTCACCGCAAAGACTTCAGAGGTGATCCAAGCCGCCGATTAAACCACCAGCAGGTAGGCACTGATTCCCTCCAAGTTTTGGTCCTCCGTCCCGGATAACTAATTTATCTCCTCAATCCGCATAAATTATTCTCTCCTCTCAATACAAATCACTCACGCATATTATTTACTCACGCATTATCGCATTATTTACGCTTTTATTTATGCAAAAACTCACCACCCGCCATTTATATTTTATTTCATCCTCATCGCTTATATACCTTTTTATTTTAAAGTGAATCACGCATAAAATACTGTTACTACACCTATATTCATTCGATTAGGTACACAAAGCAATATAATATTAATATTTCACAATTTTAACGTAAAATACTTAACGAAAAATTTCTACCCACATTTTTTATTATCACTACGCTCAGCCAACATTCTTGTTAGAATAATAAAATTTAACTCCGTTCGTCGCTTGAGACATTAAATTCAAACGTATTATATTTTTACAATAGTAATTATTTCTTTTCACTATGGGTGGAACTGAACCTTTATCCAAGGAAAGTGACAGCAAGTCCAATGACGTCATGATCTCTTTTCTTGAATATAAACAACAAAACCTCTTTCAAATTGTTCAAGAAATATATAACCTCAGTTTAAAGGTTTCCGACGAGGTTAGCAGTAAACAATTTCTTGCTAGGGTTCAATCCATTGAAAATACTCGTATGGAATACGTAGAAACTGTAGACAAACTCATTCTCGAAAAATTAAAGCAAAACCCACGGGTAAAGCCGAGTTTTAGCCTTCTCAACACTTTTGATGAATTATACTGTTACATCAAGCAGACGGAGACATCTCTGAGACAACAGCTCAGAGATTCACACAAAAATGAAAACTTTAACAACATGTTGCCCTCATTAAAACTCACAAATTTCGATGGTACTCCTAGCAAATGGCCAGTGTTTTATGATAATTATTGTAGTGTTATACACTCAAATACTCGCCTCACCAAGGCAGAAAAAATACAGTATTTAATTAGCTGCCTCTCTGGCAAAGCCCTCAATGTTTGTTCTGGAATATCTGCTACAGCTCAAAATTATGATATCCTATGGCAAGCTTTGCTAGATAGATACCATGATACCAGAGTACAGGCATCTGCTTATATAGAACAGATGTTACAACTCAAACCAGGACAATCACCTGAAAACATTATTGATAACTTTTGCTCTGCCGAGGCCGCTTTGCAACGCTTACAGATTGAGGATTTGTCAGACTTTTTAATAACTTATTTAGCATTAAGTAAGCTTGATAAGTCTATGGTAGACCTGTTTGAACAGGCTCATATACATATAGATATGCCTAAATTTAAAGATTTAAAACAGTTCCTACGCGAGCAATGTAAACTCCAAGTAGTACATGCTCCTTCTCGCTCTCAAGTTAGTAATAATCGCAGTCAATATGTTAAACCCACATCGCAAGTAAACAAACAGAAAACGTTTTTTACTCAAACTACTCATACCAATAATTCTGACAATAGTTCTCAATCTCAACCTTGCAAAGTTTGTAACTCTAATCAATCTCATCCTCTGTTCAAATGTGACTTGTTTTTACAACAAAATGTCAAAACGCGTAACGAGATAGCTCGTCAACACTCATACTGTACTAATTGCTTAGGATTCCATCATATAAATGCATGTAAATCATCCAGACGGTGTTCTACGTGTAACCGCAAACATCACTCGTTATTGCATTACGATAATAACAATAATTCAAATTTAACTCATTTCCCGCGCTCGTCCGAGTCTTGCACTTTTAATTCTAGAATTAAAAATGACAATTTGACCACGGCGCCATCGCCGCATTCGTGGAGCGAGCGCCCCGCGCCCGCGCCGCCGACATCCAGCGCTGTGGGTCCGCCCCACGCGGATTGTCCGTCTCACTCGCACCCGCAGTCTCGCCCGCATGCAGACTCGACGTTATCACAGCCACACTGCGCTCCGCGCGTAACTTCAAATAATGATAACAGCAGCTTCGCGTTGTCCGTTACCGTTCCCGCGCGTATATCGAGCAATAATACTACCGTATTGTTGCCGACTGCGTCTGTTATTGTGTATAATGCAAATAATAAACAAAATCGAATGCGATTATTTCTGGACACGGGTTCAATGAGTAACTTCGTTACGAAATCTTGTTGTGAGCGCTTGAACTTAAAGATAACTCCCGCACCTTCTGTTATTACAGGTATAGGTCAACTTAAAAATCATTCATTCGGTATTACGCAATTTAAAATGTACTCTCGCTTTGATTCTCGCTGTGTCTATTCTGTCAGCGCTCGCGTTATAGATACAATAACGGACTTTTTACCCAATATCGAAATTGATACTACTCACTTAACTCACTTGCAAACTTTACCTCTGGCTGATGATCATTATAACGTGCCTGGTGAAATAGATTGTCTTATAGGCAACGATTTAGTCCCGCTTTTACTCGGTTCACATAAAGTGACCTCACAAAACTCTTCGGTAGTTGGTATCCAAACCACTCTCGGATATGTCGCAATGGGCAAGGCCCAGTGCATATTACCCCCGCTCTCCGCTAAGTTTCTCCCAGAAGAGACCAATACACGCACTCATACTCATTCCCGCTCGCTCAACTCTAATAAAAATTTCTTTTGTCAAACGCACACGCTCTCACTTGATCAATTAACGCAACGCTTTTGGGAAATAGAAAAGGTCCCAGATAAAATCCATGCTAGTCCCGATGATGAAGCATGTGAGAAAATTTTTCAATCTACTTACTCACGGGATGACACCGGTAGATATACCGTTGTTCTTCCTTTCAAACACTCGCCCTCTGAGTTAGGACACTCCTACTCAGTGGCTAAACGCCGCTTTTTAAGTCTAGAAAATGAACTCAATTCAGCAGACTTACGGGCTGATTATAACGCAATTATACAAACATATATTGATCAAGGTTTTTTGTCTAAAGTTCCAAATAACTTTCAAGACACTCAAGTTTATTACATGCCGCATCGCGCCGTCTATCGACCTGAAAAGGAAACTACGAAGACCCGCGTTGTTTTAGATGCTGGAAGTAAAACCACATCTGGTAAATCACTTAACGACTTATTGTATGTGGGCCCAGTCCTACAAAATAATATTTTTCATTTGCTTCTCAATCTTCGTATGTTTTCAATCGCTCTAAGCGCAGACATTGAAAAAATGTATTTTCAAGTGAATCTCACTCGAGATCACCACTCATATCAACGCATTCTGTTTAGATTCGATTCCGATGCACCTATTGATACCTACCAATTTGGTACTGTTTGTTTTGGTGTATCTAGTTCACTATACCTCGCTATGCGCGTCGTGCGACAACTCGCCGCTGACAGTCGCGACTCTTATCCGCTCGCCGCTTATGAAGCTGACAATCACATGTATGTCGATGATTATATTTCCTCTGTAGATAATACAACCATAGCGGAAAATACCTATAAGGAAATGGTCGCGATGTTTCGGTCAGGAGGTTTTAATTTAGTCAAATGGATATCAAATGACAGAGAATTATTATCGCGTATTCCACAGGCTCATAAGAGTTCTCTCGTTGTTAAATTTGATGACGATCCCAACGCAGATACAAAAATCGTAGGTATGCAATGGCAGCCTATCGATGATAACTTCATTTTTAATATAAATATCGACTGTCAGGGGACTTGTACCAAACGCTCGCTTTTATCTATAACCGCACGCTTGTTTGACCCATTGGGTATCATTAGTCCAGTAATCGCTTACATGAAGCTTCTCATACAAGACTGCTGGAAACTACAGCTCGACTGGGATGATGAAGTCCCCGACTGTATTCTCTCCAAATGGAATCAGTTCCATATGGAACTGTCGCGTTTATCTGAGCTGAAAGTTCCCCGTCATATCGGAATATCTTCTACGAACAGAATAACACTTATAGGATTCGCAGATGCCAGCCTACAATGTTACGGCGCGGTAGTCTACGTGCGAATTGAAACACAGGAGAACGCTACCGCTGATTCTGTTAGGCTGCTCACCGCGAAATCTAAAGTGTCGAATCCCAATAAAACTCTCGCTCGCTTAGAACTCTGCGCTGCTGTGCTACTCGCAAATTTAATTGACTCAGTCCGCTCTGTTTTTAGTAAACGCTGTAGTATAAATCAAATATACGCATTCTCTGACTCCACGGTAACTCTTACCTGGATTCATTCTCCCGCACATAAATTTCAAACATTTGTAGCCAATCGTATCTCTCAAATTAATGAACATTTATCCGCACCTCATTGGTATCACGTCCGTGGTGTAGAAAATCCTGCGGATATCGTATCGCGCCCTGTAACTCCAACGGGATTACTCAATAACGCTCTGTGGTTCCATGGTCCGGAGTGGCTGACCACTCCTATTAACACCTGGCCTATAAAAAACTTTAAAATCAATCACAATGACAACACGGAGTCACAGGAAATGAAAACCGCTTCTCTCCACGTACGTACTGTAACTACGATTGACTCATCTCATCCTATTCAGGATCTCGCAGAACGCTGCTCTTCATGGATCAAATTTATTAACTCTGTTGCATACGTACTTCGTTTCTTAAAGATTCTCAAATCTCAAGGTTCCTTAACTATACAGGATATAGAATCCGCAGAATATTACGCACTACGCTACGTACAGTCTAAGTACTTTTCTCAAGAAATAAACGCACTTAAAACTAATAAATTATGTCCCACTCAATCAATTTTAAAACTCAATCCTTTTCTCGATCAACAAGGTCTACTTCGCGTAGGCGGAAGGCTTACTCATTCTCAATTAGATTTCACTAAAAAACATCCGATATTACTATCATCTAACGGTCGCATTGTTTCACTTTTAGTTGATCATTATCATACTTCCAACCTGCACACCGGACCAGGTTTGGTTCTGTCACTAACTCGTCAGAAATATTGGATTCTCTCCGCTAGAAATCTAATTCGTCAAAGAGTACATAAGTGTAATTCATGTTTTAAACTGAAGCCTCGCGCCACGACTCCGCCTATGGGCGATCTTCCCGCTATTAGAGTTTCTCAAGTAAAGTCTTTCGTGCACACCGCTGTGGATTACGCAGGACCCTTTTATATAACACACATACGTCGGCGCGGAGTGAAAAGCCACAAGGCTTATATTTGCTTATTTGTTTGTCTCACAACTAAAGCGCTCCACTTAGAATTAGTCTCTGATCTAAGTACGGACTTATTTCTGGCTGCGTTCAAACGTTTCATTTCTCGCCGTGGGCCTGTCTCCGTTCTCTACAGCGATGGAGGTACTAATTTTATAGGCGCTAAGCGCAAATTAAATGAAATTTATTCCCTAATACAGTGATTATAAAGATCACATAAATGATTATCTCACTCAACATAAAATTAAATTTCTTCATAGTCCACCTTATGGACCTAATTTCAACGGTTTGAGTGAAACTAATGTCAAATCCGTTAAAACTCATTTATTTAAAGCTATCGGAACTCAGATACTCACTTATGAAGAATTTAATACCATTCTAGTACAAATTGAAGGCCTGTTGAACAGCCGTCCAATTTGTGTTCTCTCTTCGGATCCTTCCGATCCATCCACATTGACGCCCAGTCATTTTTTAAATGTAACTTCGCTTAAATTTTTGCCCGCTGAACCTATGGATCTGACTCTGTCCGACAATAGACTGACGCGTTATCAACTCTTGAATAGAATAGTACAAAGTTATTGGAAGCGCTGGAGTGCAGAATATCTCACTTCCCTCCAGCAGCGAGAAAAATGGAACTCGCCTTCGAAACCTGTGAGGGTGGGTACCTTAGTCATCATTAAGGATGACAATTCGCATCCCTTGTTTTGGACACTAGCTGTTGTCACAGAGGTGTTTCCGGGCAAGGATGGTATAATTCGAGTGGCGAAGGTTAAAACTCCGTCGGGAGATTATGTACGACCCGTAACGCGGCTCTGCCCGTTACCTACGCAATAACCTCATTAATAATAACTCAAAATCCTTTTTTTTTTTAGCTCATAATTTATTTTAATTTAAACTTTTATCTCAATTTAGAGGAAACCTCTAAACCCCCCGAAGTTGGCTGCGCCATTGTGAATATTTAATTTAATTTATTTTATATGTCAACTAAACACACAACTCACTCCATATCACACATTATTATTACGCATAACAAAACGCATCTTTCGTAGGGCAACACTACTCATTCCTTCCAACTTCCGTTTCCCTACAAAAGTCAGTGCTTCAAAAACAACCGTACTCTCAACTCGCCGCGCCGCGACGTATACTCGCTAATTTTGTGACGTGCTAAATCTCTAAAATTTAATATAACCGCCTCATGAACATTTAAACCTTCACGACCAAGTGATCAGCGTTCATCAAGAAAGCCGTCACCGCAAAGACTTCAGAGGTGATCCAAGCCGCCGATTAAACCACCAGCAGGTAGGCACTGATTCCCTCCAGTATAAGTAACGAGATTATTAATACACCTTCACCTCATCCTTCAAACAGTAATGCGCTTAAGCCCACTTGGCCAGCGGCGGCGAGGTGAACTCTGACCCTTGACCCTTTCAATCCGGGGCGAGACGTGCCCAGCTGTGGATCAGTAATTGAGGAATAATGATATTGAAATTGTTTTGAACTTGGGATTCAAATGGGGTGGAACTTCTATCAGGTTATTGCAGAATATCTAAACTAAAGCCAACGAAACGACAGCAAAAGGTAAACAATGTTTCGGCTGTGCCAATTTTTTAGTTGAAAATGATTACGTATCACTTCAAGCGCGTTCCAGACAGGAATGAAATTGGTCATAAGCTGGCGGATCTGACAGTTTGGAACCGCTGTGATGACAGCTTTCATGTACTACGAAACCCGCAACGACAGCTGTCGCTCGGCCATTGTCGCGTACGTGTGATATGTGCGACAAGGACATAGAATATAATCGCTAGTTATCGCAACGTAACTCAGAAATGGTCGCTTTATTTACCTTTTTTCTCTCGTCTCGTTGGCTTTACTTTAGATAGAAATCGAGAAAAGTAAACAACCAAAAGTATAGTTGTACCATTTTCTTTTGTTTTAAAGCATTTAGGCCGTCTTACTTCGCTGTAAATTAAGCTAAAACTTTAACTGCTTTCAGTGGAGTTATTTAGGTTCACTTCCATCCTCCGCCCTCTGAACCACTCGGTTCCACGTAATAGGGACGAGCCCATTGCCGTCCAGCGGGTTGTATGTTTATTAACAGATGGAGAACTACACTATCCGTTATTCGCCTTTTATGACACCCACGGGAAGACAGGGGGTAAATCACTACGAATAGACCAGACCTTAGACAATATGGCATCACAACATGGTTGATATTCCGCCCATAGGCACAAAACATTCGTATTCGCAGCGGTTTCATCCCAAGTTTGCACTTTGAATTCACTCCCAAACTTTACTAAATTTTAAAAGGGGAATCTGGGGCCGCGTTACTGTACTGGTCCCAATAGCCCCCTACCCCCAACACTTACAACAAACGAATAACAAAAACAAGGCGACTAAGGAATAGGGCTGTTTAGCATCAGAAAGATATCATACAGTCGAGGCTCAGCCTAAAATGCATGGCATTAAACACAATAGTGCCCGGAATACAATAAGCTCCCTATTATGTGGGACCGAGTAGAATGATTGGTGAAATTTGGGTGTTAATTCACCTTTGCCTAACCCTCCAGGATTAAAGGCGTGCTTATATGTATGTATGTTCATGTATGACTTAGCGACTATCGTCCGATTGCCACGATAATCGTAATTAAAATTCGAAATCAGTTATTCTGCACAGTCCATTAAATCGGCGCTCATAAAACTTCAATACAAATATAAATATAAAGACTAGTTTAGTAAATGGACCACCGGGTGCGGACGACCAGGAATAAAGACACTGGCCTTTAATGAATGGTCCTTGTTCGAAACACGGCCCAGACCTGAGAAGACTCCGGCAAGGAGGAAGTCAAGAGGAGGCAACACATTAAAATCCTTTTAAGTAAACAGGCGTGAGAACACGTAGGTACATTTTAATCAAATCACAAACATCTCCAGATTATCCTCACATTCTGTGATCATGGCCCAAGTTACGAAATGAAAAATGGCGGACAGATGTTGCTTCCAAAAGTTAAAATACAAGTTTTATATTCTGGGAATATTGTCAAAGTTTTTGGCTACACGTGAGGAGGTTCAATCTTATTGATTGATATACTTTTTTGATACCGTCGAACCTTGTAAATCAACTTTGTTAAACTTGAATACTTTTCAAATCTTGCGTTAGATTTATATTTTTCATAGCGCTCATAATTATGGTTGTATTTGGCTCACACAGTGCCTCACCGACAGCCTCTGTGGCGTAGTGGTAGTGCAACTCGGCCGCTATACAAGAGACGTTTCTTCGATCCTCGTTCAATACAAATATTTGTATGCATGAATATGGGTATTTACATTGGTCTGGTCGTGCCTCAGAGAGCACGTTAGGCCGTCGGTCTCAGTTGCCATACGAACATCTATGGCAGTCGTTGGAGTCCTAAAAAGTGCAACAACTGGTCTTGCTGCAATGCTTCGATATCGCCTTTGGGTTGTAGAGGTCGGATGAAAGTTTCACAGATTGAAGTTCAGCTAAATCCGCAGTTAGACTGGTAAAGCGAACCTGTCTCCAAGCTGAAAGCTTCGGATGCAACTGGGATTAACGCTAAGATGAAGAAGAAGATTCTACGTGGATGCATATTAACATTCATATTAAAACAAATACGATTCTATCCATATACAAACAAATTGCGATCGTCATTAATATCATAAAATGAACACGCTCGTTGCGGATTAACACCGACAACGGACTGATACAGAGGCTTTGTCTAAATAATGCGATAGAGCCTGGTTTTTGTTGAAGGGCCGGGGATTAAGGGCATGCATGGGTGTGGACGATATTGATACCGATGCTCGCCTAGTTACGTTTTAAAACGAGTCTATTTAGTTTGGTCTGCTTTGATCAAATATAGTAATTGAAGTTTTACCCCCTAGCTGTTGACCGATTAATCTGATATTTGGTAATACGACAGCTTCTGTGGCGTGGCGGTAGTGAATGCGACTGCTACGCAAGAAGCGTGGCTTCGATCCCCGCTCAGTACAAATAATTCTATGCATGATTACGGCTATTTGCATTGGTCTGGCTGTTTCTATGTATAATAAGTATTTACAAAAAAAGTATCTAAGTATGTTTATACGCATTCTAGATTCCATAACACAAGCTAGGTATGGATCTAAATAGCGTTGTGTAGAATGTTGTGGAATATTTATTGGTACACACGTATAGTTCAGATGACAATACAATTGCAATCAATAAAACTGTATAACTTAAAAAATATATTACTTGTTTTTAAATTATTGTATGCTCGTCTGGCGCCGAGGTTACGTACATACGTGCTACGATCATAGATATTCAATTCTAGAGATAATACGCCATTCAGCTCCTATTTATCTCTGTTATCTCACGTTTGCTATGTAGGAATGGATGGAAAAAATTCTAAACAGATTTTGATGCGGTTTGTTTCAATCAATTTACCCAAACTTTTAATACTGAGCAAATATTAGAATTACGTGGTCGCAATAGCCGATATCTACACAGGAATTACGAATATTAGCTAGTTTATTATGAATGTAATAAAATGCAGCATTACAACTCTAAATATATAAAATTGTAAGTTTGTCCGCGCAGTAATAAATCCGAGTTAGCCTTTGATCTGTGTATGTATTCTCCTATTTGAGCAGTGCAGCAGGTCCTAGCTTCAAAGGATTTGTCAGCAGCTACCAACTCCACTGGATATAGTATGTACCTGTATTCTACAACGAAATATAGTGTTGTATTTAGTTGTGCAGAATATATCAGAGTTTACGATGCACTTACGCGATTGCTACTACAGCATGTGTTGTGTTAGCTTGACTTGACTTGACATCGAGTATTCTTGACCTACTTCAAAAAAAGAGGAATTCCTCGTTGGAAATCCATACTAATATAATAAATGCGACAGTAACTCTGTCTGTCTGTATGTTACGCTTTCACGCCTAAACCACTGAACCGATTTTGATCAAATTTGGTATAGGGGTAGATTAGACCTTGAGAAAGATCATAGGTTATGTTTGGTCGCGATAACCGATATAGCTAGTATTATATAATTATGTCCCCTACTATTCGTATTGTTTAAAGGCACTTCAGGAGTTTCCATTCATCTATCGAGACCTGGAACTCCCTGCCAGCTCATGTGTTTCCTTCTTTCTATAGTCCCGGGTCCTTTAAGCGGGGCCTGAAAAGGCATCTGATGAGGCCGTGGAGCTGAGTGCCACCACTGTTAACATGGTACATGTTTACAATGGTGGCCGTCTTTCCGAGACTTTGCCTTTAGCTTACCATCAGGCGAGGTGAAGTCAAATTGACGTATCCTTTATAAAACATAAGAATAGATGAAGCCATTCTTTGCATTCTGACAGACCGGTATACAAAACAAAATTAAGTTACAACTTTACTCTGTGATAATACAAACGAGACTACATTTTATACATATCCATGTACATTCGTATATACAATACAATACAGCAACGAGAAACTTGTATTTTCCCACATTATTCTGTCCTTTATAAAAAAAAGAGATTTATTTGGTGTTATTTTACTATTTCCAATTATGTAATCTGCGGTAGCCTAGTGGTATGGGTAATGGACTGCTGAGACGAGGTCTCGGGTTCGATCCCAGGTTTACCATGGCACACACCAATGACTTTCCGATGCTTTTCGAAGTTATGTGTGTATTTATCGCAGGTTTATAAGTGCCCGGTTAATGGCAATAGGCTCGCCACCTATTACATTGGGACCTAAACATAAACTGGCGAAATGTGGGTGCTAGCACCTCTGCCTACCCCTTCGGGGAATATAGGCGTGAGTTTATGTTTATGTTTTATGTCTATTTCCACCATCGTATCCGTACTTTTGACCATCTTTCTTTAAAATATCCTCGATCTGATTTCTTACGTTATATTCGATTACTGGTACGTGTCTACTTATTCGTCACGAATACATTTTCATAAGCTGACAGGAAGAAATTCACTCACTTCGTATCAATCATAACCTTTGACATAATATACCTACCGGTTACAAAAATATATATGTCAGAGGGAGTGCGTCGCATTCAAGTTTATAACAGAAGAGACGAAACTACGGACTTGAAGACCTATAATCATAATTAAATATAATATGATTTCTTAAAATGTATCTAGTCCAAATGCTAAATTCCTAATAATTACCTTAAAACGGCAATTTGTTTATTTTATCTAAACTGATCTACGTACGGGCAGTCATAAAAGTACTTAGTTTAAGAAATTATCTATAACTAAGCTAACTTGTCATGTAAAATCATTATTCACTTTAAATTCATTTATCGCAATTGAACATCACATCAAAACATTGTTGTAAAACTAAAACGTAACTATATTGAGCCGGGAGAAAGTCTTCCGAGAAAGTCGACACGCCATATTGGGATTGCGCGCGTGCAGGTCAGATCGGTGAGGATGGGTGATCGAAGAAGGATCGATCAATGTGAGTATAAGTCCTTTTCTATGGAGAAAACGAATAAGTTTAAGTATGATGAGGTGGTGGAAATCTTTGTGGACTGCGCGAACTCACTACTCAAGATACGTTATGTTTAGTTTCTCTTTGTTCTTATAAGTTTAAGACTCGAGTGTTTGCTAAAATTATGAAACAAAAGTAAATGTGTAAAGCAACAATCTATGGTTGGCATTTCACCCTAACCGCCCACGATACGTATGGTCATCGAGAAGAAGGCTGATGATGATCTAGTCTCTTCTTCGACATATATAATATATACTCGCGCTGTCGACCGCGCAAGAACCTTATACCTAATGCCGTTTTTGAAGAACCTCATATTGTAGTCGCTTGGATAATCCACGGCAGGGAGTTCATTCCACAGTATAAAAGAGCCTATCTTTTCACTTTTTAAATGTTGTGTAAGTTTTGTACTATAGTTTTGGAATAAGTAAGGAATTAATACGTATTCCATAACTACAGTAAAAAACTTTTATATAAAACTTCAAGATTAAAACACCCAGACAAGCTTGGAGATATAAATTATACTGTCTTCAATAACCATAGTGTCATCAAAACAGAGTCAAGTCGGTCTCTGAATTCTTCAAACGCGAGACAAAGTAATAAAATACTAAAGTTGTTCTAATAAAAACTTGAGGCCAAGTTCTGAGAAGACATAATTTCGATCACGTTCGACGATAAAAAAGTCCTTTTCTACCCTTTCTACCTACCCAGTATACAGTGTAGAGGATTGAAGATAAAATTTTATCGAGCCAACAGTTTAGCACTGGTCGTAAAATACAGTACTTATTTTTACAAGTTAGTTTCAGTGGCGTACGATGAAATAGAATATTTTACAGCTCATCAAATTGTTGTTCTCTAGTTTTAAGGATTTAGTTTTTATGCATCTGGTGTATGGTTTTATGAGCTAGATTTGTAGACCCTTGCAGTAGTCAAATATCTAGTAAAACATGTGGTTGAGCTGGATGGGCGAGCTTTCATTTGTTGACATTTTATTTTACATCTTAAAAAATGTGTAAGTATAATAAATAGACTTTTGTTCTTTCACTTGAAGTTTAGTAGATTTTCAACAAGAATGTTAATAAAATAAATAAATAAATAGAGAAAGATTTGCTGAACGATCTTATCTTAATTCTATTTTATATATTTGGTCTGTCAATTGATTACACCACGCTAGATGGTAAAAACGCTGACGTGCATTCTAGAAGTTACAGACCACCATTCTCGATGCTATTGCACGTAAAATGGTGGTCCCTAACTTGACGGCCTTGATAGATGCCTTATCACGCCCCGCTTGAAGAACCCGGGACTGTAAAAGGAGGGAAATACGTATGCGGGTAGAGCATTCCAGCTCTTTATTGTGCGGCAAAGGAAAGAGCCCGCAAACCGTTTAGTGTGAGATGGTATGAATTCCACCGTGTGTGGATGGCACCGCAGACCAGCACGTGTTGTTCTGGATAGGAAGGGAGAGGGTGGGATCAGTTGGAATAACTCCTCAGAGCACCTGCCGTGGTAGAGGTTAATCTTATATTATGTAAATTAATAACATCGAATTACAATATTTTGGCTTCGGTATACTTCCTAATTATATTTCATCTAAAGGTAAGTACATCTGTCAAAAAGTGATTTGATTTCAATAGTTTATTTTTGATCGTACAGTCAGCGTCAAAATATCTTTTCTACAAAATGTTAAAATGATCTTAAAGCTAGGAATTGAGAGCAAATCAAACATTTTTATTGACTTTAAATGCATTATATTGTCAGAACTTAATGTGTGTACTAGATATCAAAACAATCCATCAACAGGAAGGAGGGGAAACTAAGGGATTAAGATCATTTTGAGTACTTTGTTCAACATCTTTCTAATGTTGACTGTACATGAGTGAATAAAAAGATTCATTACATGTGGCTCACCCAGTACTTAATGATTTTCAATACTGACACCCAGATTCGAAAGACCATAAGTAATAACTTGAAACAAAACAATCCATACTTATTATAAATGCGAAAGTAACTCTGTCTGTCTGTCTGTCTGTATGTTACGCTTTCACGCCTAAACGACTGAACCGATTTTAATGAAATTTAGAATAGACCTTGAGAAAGGACATAGGCTATGTTTGGTCGCGATAACCGAATTCCACGCGGGCGGAACCGCGGGCAAAAGCTAGTAATATTATAAATGCTAAAGTAACTGTCTGTCTGTCTGTCTGTATGTTACGCTTTCACGCTTAAACGACTGAACCGATTTTAATGTAATTTAGAATAGGGGTAGATTAGACCTTGAAAAAGGACATAGGCTATGTTTGGTCGCGATAACCGACTTCCACGCGGGCGGAGCCGCGGGCAAAAGCTAGTAATATTATAAATGCTAAAGTAACTGTCTGTCTGTCTGTCTGTATGTTACGCTTTCACGCCCAAACCACTGAACCGATTTTGATGAAATTTGGTCTAGGGGTAGATTAGACCTTGAGAAAGGTCATAGGCTATGTTTTGTCGCGATAACCGACATCCACGCGGGCGGAGCCGCGGGCAAAAGCTAGTGATTGAATAAAAAGATTCATTACCAAGTGGCTCACCCAGAAAAGATTTGAAATCCTGACACCCAGATTCGAAAGAAAATAAGAAAAAATTAAGTTATAAAAAAATTACGACTACATCCAAAATAAACAAGTACCCAGACCAATGCAAATTGATTTACTCATATATACCTCAGTATTTGTTCAGTGAAACATACTTACAAATATTTGCACAGACCTCTGACGTCGCATTCGACCACACTACTCATCATTTCCTATAACCAAATTACTTTCATGCTTCTGACCAAACAAATAGCATTTCTATTTACATTCTTATGAAAATAAAATCACGTCTGCTTCATATTCAAAGGTCAAACAGAATCAGTATGTGGGGACGCGTCTTCAAGGCGTAATAACTATATGAGGGACAGACGAAGAAGATATTTCCCCAGAGGCGTAAATGTCTTCACATCTTGTCGCTATGTAATTATATAGAATGGACAACAATGTGGAAAGTTATTATACTTCGTGAGGGATGTTTGGTGGATGTTTTAGGGTGAATTTCAACAAGTCCATTAAAATCTTCATTTCCGTGGATATTTTTACCTTAAGTGTTATAATAAAAATACATCGCGTTAATTAAAGGTTTCGACACTATATGTATTCTTGCTTAATATCTAACAGATAACTAAAAAAACTAACGAGATATACAAGATTAAAAATTACATGCCACGGCGATGAAACATGCGTGTACGGCAATGAAACAAGCGTCCACGGCAATGAAAGCCAAATGTTCCATCATTTTGTAAGATTAACACGGAAACATCTTTTTATAATTGATTGTACAGTAAAAAACTAATCAAATCTATAATCGTATTGCAGAAAGTTTTCGAATCCTGTAATGTCAGTATTCGGTGCTACCTTTATAACAGGTAATGATGTTTATAATGCCTAATAATCATACTATGGCGATGAAAACATAAGTCACGGAAATGAAACATCAGGCCACAGCAATGAAACTAAATCGTTTTAAAATGCATGGCAATGATTTTTTTTTCATTGCCGTGTTTTTTTTTTCATTGCCATAGCAAATTTTGACCATGGAAACTACGGCAATGAAAGCACAGCAATGAAAAACAAGACCAAAATATAAAATAACAAAAAATCTAATAATTATTCTAAGTATTAAACACTTCACAAAAATAAACAAGAGAAATGGCGTTCTATTGAATGTTTAATCAAGAGGATAACTTATTAAAATAGAAAGTTATACCTATTCACGGCGATGAAAGAAAAAATGTCCAGTAACATAAAAATGGAAGACTTACATCTATGGCGCCAAAACGCAGGTACTTGTGTACGTTCTTCCGCGTCGAGCACTTAGGCGGCACCAATATGCAACGTTTAGCGCATATATAAGGGAGGACGCAAGTCGTTAGATAAGACAATATTCTAAAATATGTTTAGAACACGGCGATGAAAGGTAGTTCTGGGACAAATGTATTTTTTTTAGCCATTCGTTGTATTGTTTAAATATTTGAATAAATGTATTTCGTAACAATACTTTAACTATTCACGTATCAAATAAAAATAGGTATTAATAAAAATAACCAATAGATTTTTATCTATGAGGTATCACGACACAATAGGTGACGTGTGGACAAACACGGCAATGAAAGATTTCGGTGCATTTTGTTTTTTTTTGGAGTACCTATAATCCTACATAATAGATTATTTAGTGCCACCCATAGATCACTATTTCACCTAACTAGCAAAAAATATTAGAGCATATTAACTATGATTTTTAGTACTGATTTCATCAATGCCACGCAATTCTTGGTCCCGGGAAATTCACCCTTTAGAAGAAGATTGGTTGGAAGGTCTGTGATATGTTTTGTATTTGAATTTCTTATCTCAAGTTGTACCCATTCCATCGACAGCCTCCGTGGCGTAGCGGTAGTGAACGCGACCGCTACGCAGGAGGCGCGGGTCCGATCCGCGCTCAGTGCAAATATTTGTATGCACGAATATGGGTATTTGCAATGGTCTAATCGTGCCTCGGAGAGCACGTTAAGCCGTCGGTCCCGGTTGGCATACGAACTTCTATGGCAGTCGTTACGGGTAGTTGGATCCCTGAAAACTCCAACAACTGGTCTAGCTGCAATGCTTCGATATCGCCTTTGAGTTGTGAAGGTTAGATGGCAATTGCTTTACAGAAAATATCGAAGTTTACCCAAATCCGTAGAAAGACTGATAAAGCGGACCCCTTTTTTTTTTTTTCGTGCGGAAATCCCCTCGGATACCCCCCCTGCCGGAGCCGGAAGGGGAGGTTATGTCGGACTCGAACCGACTAAAACCGCACGCCGACTGTGGGTCTTGGTGCTAGGCCGGAGGTGAGGTTGTCATAGACATATCCCTCGCACCCCGGCTGACCCAGGGCCATCCCTTACGGTCTGGCCCTCCTCAGGAGGGGGGACAACGGAGTCCCCAACTCGCCCCCGGAATGGGGAGGCGCGCTATTCAACGCGCCGCCGCCGTGGCCTGCTTCTGCTGGGGTGACAGGCGGCTCCACCCGTCACCCCCAGGCCCGCGCTCATGGGGGACGGAGGTCAGTCAGTGCCCTCCGACGCCCGAGTTGCCTGCGCGCGCGGGCGGCGCGATCCGCGAGTCTTTCTCGCTCGCGCCGCCTCTCCCGCTCCGCCGTCTCCTTCACGACCATTACCTGCTCGCTGAAGGAGACGCCGGCCGCCCACGCGTCCGCGCAGCGGACCATTGCTGTGAGCAGGGTGGCGAGGGTGAGAACTCTCACTCCCAGGGCCGCCACTAGCTCCCGCCTCGGTCCGGCCCATGCCGGACACTCGGTGAGCGTGTGCAGCCTTGTGTCCTCGCTCGCGTCGCAATGATAGCACTCGGACGTTGGCTCCTTTTCGATCCGACACAGATACCTCCCGAAGCACCCGTGCCCGGTGATAATCTGCGTCAGTCGATACGAGAGGCTGCCATGTGGCCTCTCGAGTCATTCCCCCATGATGGGCCTTACCGCCTCTATGACGGCATGCCCTGCGCGTCGTTGCTCAAGTCGTCGCACCCACTCCGCCACCATGATCCCGTGGAGCCGGGACCTCTCGGCCCGAATGTCTTCGGGCTCGGGATCGTATCCACGCTCCCGCGCCTCCTTACGGAACCGATACAGTGCCGCAAGGGATCTCGCTTCCAGGATCCACGGTGGCGATCCGGCTAGGAGACTCGCCGCTTCAAAGGATATCGTGCGGTACCCCCTAATGGCCCTGCAGGCCATCGTCTGCTGCGGCGCATGCAGCAGTTGCACGAACCTGGCCCGCAGGGCGTCCGCCCACAGGGGGCACCCGTACAGGGCCATGGACCGCACGACACCCGCGTAGAGTCTCCTGCAGGAGTCCTCTGGGCCCCTCAAGTTGGGCAGCAGCCGCATCAGCGCGGTAGCTGACACCAACAGTTTGGGGCGCAGACTTCGGAAGTGCTCTCCGAAGTCCCACCGACCGTCGAGTACGAGCCCCAGGTATTTCAACCGGGGCTTGATGTCGATGGGAGTACCTCCTACTGTCAAGCTGGATAAAGCGGACCCCAGACTCCTATATAAATAAATAAATAAAATAAATAAAAATAAATAAAAATATTTTTATTCTCTCAAACAATTAAATACAAATTCTTATTAAATAAAACAATAATATTATTATTTTCTTAGTGTATCATAATGGCTATACAAAAACGCTGTAATTGTGAGACTGGTGCCTAAACTAGATACAACAATTTGTATCTGTATTTATAGGTCACCAGGAAACCCACGCAACCAGTAAACTCTAACTAACAATTCTCTTCTTTTTATTAACTTAATTATATAAACCCGGGTGAACCCGTAGAACGCAACTATACTCTGTTCTTGCAATTTCCTTCGAGGCCTAGATAACCATAGTCACTAATTACCTGTACAAGCTGTCAGTTAAAATTGAGGGTGAATCGCTAACGACTTCGCAGAACTACTTAACTGCGTGACTTGACGGACAATAATAGTTCCAATATTAGGGTGGAGTTCCACTGTCCCCCTAGACTAGTGGCAAATGGGTATTATCCTATAGTTAAAATAAATTATCTAACCGAGCTTATTAAATTAAAAATGATAAATGATCGGTAAAAATTGCGTCGGTTCTTATTTTGTAGTTTGTATTTATTTTTAATCATCCACTCAACCTATAATAGTAACTTATTTGACTATTAAATTTTATGACGTCACTAAGTCTTTTTTCATACAAGCTACCTTATAACTTATCGTTTTGAAGTTTAGTAAAAAGTAACTAATACTAGTCAGTAGAATACCGAATTCGTTGGCCGGCCGAATATTGTAGAATCCATACTAAGGGAAGGTTCATATCTGACGGAACATGCGTCGCGTATTATCGGTCGCGTAACGCCAGAACAGATAAAAGTATAGAAAAACACTTGACCGTTCACACTCAACCGAATTCCCGAAACGTTCCCTTAATATTATAAATGTGAAAGTAACTCTGTCTGTCTGTATGTCTGTCTATCTGTCTGTATGTTACGCTTTCACGCCTAAACCACTGAACCAATTTCGATGAAATTTGGCATAGGGGTAGATTAGACCATGACAAATTACATAGGCTATGTTTGGTCGCGATAACCGACATCCACGCGGGCGGAGCCGCTGGCAAAAGCTTGTAGGTAGTATGATAAATGTATGGGGATTCACATGAATTTTAACGTTTATGACAGTCGTCAACTTAAGTCATAAACGTCAAAATACGTGTCAATCTTACGTTACAGGGGACGAGCCTATTGCTGTGAAGCAGGCACTTAGTCATGGGCTGTATGTTTACTGTCGGATGGAGAACAACCCAATCCCTTAGTCGCCTTCTACGGCACCCACAGGAAGAAATGGGGTGGCCCTATTCTACTCCACCGGGAACCAACACTGCACAGCATCCATACTTCCATACTTACTAATATTATAAATGCGAAAGTAACTCTGTCTGTCTGTCTGTATGTTACGCTTTCACGCCTCAACCACTGAACCGATTTTGATGAAATTCGGTATAGGGGTAGATTAGACATTGAGAAAGGACATAGGCTATGTTTGGTCGCGATAACCGACATCCACGCGGGCGGAGCCGCGGGCAAAAGCTAGTAATATTATAAATGCGAAAGTAACTCTGTCTGTCAGTCTGTATGTTACGCTTTCACGCCTAAACCGCTGAACCGATTTTGATGAAATTCGATATAAGGGTATATTAGACCATGAGAAAGGACATAGGCTATGTTTGGTCGCGATAACCGACATCCACGCGGGCGGAGCCGCGGGCAAAAGCTAGTAATATTATAAATGCGAAAGTAACTCTGTCTGTCTGTCTGTCTGTATGTTACGCTTTCACGCCTAAACCGCTGAACCGATTTTGATGAAATTCGGTATAGGGGTAGATTAGACATTGAGAAAGGACATAGGCTATGTTTGGTCGCGATAACCGACATCCACGCGGGCGGAACCACGGACAAAAGCTAGTTTAAAATAAATACTGCTCAATATATATTTTGCGAATGGAATACCGGATCAAACAACTGAATACCAAGCAAAGCCAAGTTCTACTTTAAACTTGATTCTCAAACAATTCAATTCGATTCGATTTCAGATAAAACTTCTTCGAAAGTACGTCTGCATCCGCTGGTTAATAGATTAATGCCCTTTCACAACATTCTACACAATTCAATGGAAATAAAACAAACTAAGATTGCTAATGAAAATCTAAATTAAAATTTTAAAATACTCGTATTTTGGTACAGTCAGCGTCATAAATATCTTGACAACGAAGTCTCAAAATTATCCTGAAACTCTCGTATTTAGAGCAAATCAAACTGTTTTATTGATTTATATGGTCCGAATTAGAGGTGTGCACCAAATATCAGAACAATTGGGGGGTCAAAAAACTAAATTAAGATTAATTTGCGTATTCTGTTCGTCAACATCTTTTTGATGCTGACTGTACATCGGAGATCTTTAAAAAAAAGTGCTTAGGTTCTGTTAGAATAATAACAATTCTGGATACAAAAATATTTTTTGGAATTGTTACATAGCTGTTTGTTCGCGATGGACCAGTTAAGTATATTGTATTAAAATGAACGAGTGCAAACCTTTATCGTGACAAAGTGAAATGGAGTTACCTGGACGCGGAGGGTGGAATAACTGTGGTGCACCCCTGCAGTCGATGAACCACTTTCTATCATGCCTGCAGTGCCTCTAAACCTGTACTACTGCCGATCTGAATGACGCAACGAAGGAATCAATGTAGTTGAGTTTTGGGCTGATCGTGAGAAACAGATATACTGATGTTTGTTTGTTTACGATGAACGCAAAAACTTTTGATCAGAATTTTGATATAGCTTTAATTAGAAACGTCTTGGTCAGAGTTAAAATCTGCCATATATTTCATCGCAATCAGTTGAGTAGTCGCAATAACCGCTACAACTAAGACAGCCGAAACAAATCGTAGATGGAAATCCTCGCCTGTCATGAGACAGTCGAAGATCTTCATAAAAAGCATGGACACGAAGAAATCAAGCCAATTGTTGAAACTCTCCAGGGGAAACATGAGGCTGGTTATAGAAGTAATAACAGGACACTGTCGACTAAACAGGCACCTGACACTTATAGGAGTGAAAACCGACCCCAAATGCCCAGAGTGCATGGAGGCCGAGGAGACCAGCCTCCACCTGCTTGCCAAATGCCCCATGTACTCAAGAGCAAGATGGGAAAACATGGGGACGGACACATTAGAAACACCAGACCTTGAGGATCTGAAGGTGGAACAGATCGTAAGATTCTGCAAAGAAACAGGTAGGTTCGACGGAGCGCCGTGATTGCCGGACGCCCCCTTGGCCTCCCCAGGGGAGGCACAGGGGATTTGGGTGAAACGGCCCACAAAGAGGGCAGATCACCCGTCCGGTCGACGGCGTCCCCCGCTGGAAGTAAGTAAGTAAAGTAAGTAAGACAGCTTCTGTGGCGAGGCGGTAGCGACCGCGACGGCAACCCAGTAGGCGCGGGTTCGATCCCCGCTCAGTGCAAATATTTGTATGCATGATGGCTATTTGCATTGGTCCGGGTGTTTCTATGTATAACATGTACGTATTTACAAACAAAAGTTTCTAAGTATGTTTAACCGCGTTCTAGATTCCATAACATAAGCTAGTTAAGCTACGCTTACCATAGGTCTAGATAGCGTTGTGTGGATTGTTGTGGAATATTTATTTATTATTATATTTATAACTTAAAATAACTAAACAAAATCATTCCGTAAAGCGTAAACATATTTATCTTGTCAATTATTTAACATAGCAACATCGAACTTATTTTTAAATCCAAAAACAATCAAGCTCGACTCACGTCTCGAACCTGCGCCCTCCTAAATTCCGTGCGGATGCTGTCAATCAATTTGAATAATTAAATTTAGCTTGACATCATCAATAACTCAGTACAAAATTATTCACCGATGAACGTACAATATTCCGTAATTTCTAAGAAATCTGGTAGATCAAAATATTTGGTATTATTTTAAGCTTGAGATACAAACATTTGATCTCTAAAGACGTTTCTTAATGATAAACAGGTTTGTATTTGTCTCGGGGACACCGTTATCCCCCCTCCTGAGGAGGGCCAGACCGTAAGGGATGGCCCTGGGTCAGCCGGGGTGCGAGGGATATGTCGATAACAACCTCACCTCCGGCCTAGCACCACGACCCACAGTCGGCGTGCGGTTTTAGTCAGTTCGAGTCCAACATAACCTCCCCTTCCGGCTCCGGCAGGAGGGTATCCGAGGCGATTTCCGCAAGAAAAAAAAAGGCTTGTGTTCGTCTAAACATTTGTTATTGTCCCTACGCAAGAGGGCGGATCACCTGCCCAGCCGCGGCGTGGCGTCCCCTGCTGGCAGTAAGTAAGTAAATATTTATTAGCGAACAAGATATTAAGCTGATCTCTTAAACATACTAAATAATCTATGTATTTCTAGCTGATGCTCTGGTTCTGGTACTAGAGGTTAGGGCACAGACTGACCTCCGTCCCCCATGAGCGGGTGGAGCCACCTGTCAGCCCAGCAGAAGCAGGCCTGAGAAGCGCGCCTCCCCATTCCGGGGCGAGTCGAGGACACTATTATCCCCCCTCCGTAAGGGATGGCCCTGGGTTAGCCGGGGTGCGAGGGATATGTCGATGACAACCTAGCACCACGACCCTCAGTCGGCGTGCGGTTTTAGTCGGCTCGAGTCTGACATAACCTCCCCTTCCGGCTCCGGCGGGGGAGGTTTCCGTGGGGATTTCCGGACGAAAAAAAAGGTATACTAGAGGTTTATCCGTGTCCTTTGATTATCATTATCATAGAGACGTATTTTCTTAATTGCATCCAATATCAAGGTGAACTTGGAGCTTAAGGTCCTCACCTTCCAGCTCTTCCACCTCCACAATCTGTCCAGCATGTCTTGTCCTTACTCCCTTCTTCCAGTTTCCTTTGATGAATGCCATAAAACCGGTAAAAAAAACAAATCGCATATAATAGAGTGGTTCCGCATTAGAATATGGTAAGCCCAGATGCAAATCTAGTATCTACTTCTCTGGTTCCAGAGTCCACACTTTGGACGCAATCGAACAATCGTCATGAGAGTAGTGATGACTAATATAAACATCACCAGAAAGACTTAATATGTAATTTGAACAACACTTTTAAAATTTAAAAGAATCCAAAGATTTGAATATAGATACTTAATTGAGATAACTCTGGGAAGATGAAATATGCAAATATTTTTAATCATTTCAACCACCAGAGAGTTGTATTTCTGTTATAATAGCAAGCAAATCTTAATGTTTTTAAATCGGCCGATTTAGAAGATTTCGTAATTCAATTCAATTCAAATACAATATACTTCCCACTAATATTATGTATGTGAAAATTTCGTAGGAAAATCAAGGAGATGGCACATGTGTAGAAGTATAATTTGAATGAATTTTCGCACAGATATGCTCTCACGGCTCTGCTGCAGACTTTCCCTCGGGATTGGGGAGTTAGAAGGCGGTCATTCCTGTGAAAGTCAATATTAGCCATATTACTCACACACTCAAAAGCCAAAAATAAATATAAATTAACAGGGTGACTACCGACCTGTCAGGTATTCTTACCTACTGCTCTGTTCCGGTTGTTTCTGCCCATGTTAAAATGTGGCTCTCAGCTTGACGGCCTCATCAGATGCTTTCTCACCTCCCGCTTAAAGGATCCGGGACTGTAGTAAGAAGGAAACACGTGTGTTGGTAAAGAATTCCCAGACTTTATGACGCGGCAAAGTAAAGAGTCACCGCTTAGTTCTTGATGGAATTATTAGCAGATTGTTTTTTTTTGAAGAAGGAAACACGTGAGCTGGCAGGGAGTTCCAGGTCTTAATGATGCGGCATAGGAAGGAGGCCAATAATGCGGACCGTACGTCGCTGCAACCTGCCGAGTGTCGAGTGAAATCTAGTAATTACTTTGCGGAGAGTACAATTATTCGTAAGAAAATCCAAAGCGTCACTGGAGCCGCACCTTTATAATCATTAACCAACGGACCCCGGGGGCAAACGGGCATAAAATTAAGTAATAAGACACGTTTATTTGTTGGCCAATATTAACAGCTTTTATGGCCCCAGGCCTAATGTTACTCCGCTAAGAAATTGTTATCATATTTCTGTGTAAAACTACCTTTGTTGTCGCGTAAATCACGAATTAAATTTGTTTAAATATACCAAGATGGAGATTACTTACTCATTAAATTATTTCGTATTATACAAAATGAGACAGTTTGTAAAGATGTGAAATTTTGTTAAATCTTTAATGTATTGAAATAAAACCAGTTTTTAACGGATTCTACCGCGATACATTTGTTATCATTTGCTTTTAGGCCAACCGCAACGTTTAGGCTAATTTTTAGAAGCCATGTTCGCGGAGACGGTTTCCAAATACGACGGCCGGCCGCGGCTGCTGATTTGTGACCGCAACGTTGGTTTAAAAATAAATGCTAATAATATATCGTAATAGAATCCGTTAAAAAGTTATTTTATTTCAATGGTGACGCGTAAACTTTAGAAAATATCATAACATAACATAAACTCACGCCTGTATTCCCCGAAGGGGTAGGCAGAGGTGCTAGCACCCACATTTCGCCAGTTTATGTTTAGGTCCCAACGTAATAGGTGGCGAGCCTATTGCCATTAACCGGGCACTTATATAAACCTGCGATAAATACACACATAACTTCGAAAAGCATCGAAAAGTCATTGGTGTGTGCCATAGTAAACCTGAGATCGAACCCGAGACCTCGTCTCAGCAATCCATTACCCATACCACTAGACTACCGCATCCTTGATTTTAATCAACATTTTTAGAAATGTACCCGCTAACAGAGATAATTCGGAATTGTCCCGTGGCACGTCAATTACAACTCGTGCGAGTTAACATGGCACCTGGCTCGGGGCTTTGCGCGGGTGAGCGGTAGAGGTGTATGCTGACGCTACTAGCCTCGCACGGCGAGAGCGGGGTCGCGCGCGGGGAAGCGGGAGGAGGGTGTCTTCGAGGCAGGTGCCATGTTAACTCGCACGAGCTATAGTTACTTCTTTACCTATGCTAGTAGCTGGCGAAACAATAGCTTCCGAATCACTACATCCAAACCACTAAGCCCTACATTTTTAATTTTGCCTAGAAGAACTCGATTCTAGCCATAAGGTCGCCTATTGTAGGTAGATACATTAAACTGTAGATATACATGCTACTTGTCTTACTGTAAATCTATTGGTGCACAATGAAGAATTATCTATCTATTTAATCTTTCATGTCTATTCATTAAAATAAATCAATAAATTAATAACCCACTATATTCTACACAACGCTGTCTAGACCCCTAGTAAGCATAAACTAGCTTGTGTTATGGAATCTAGAATGCGCATAAACATAAATATAAACTTTTTTTTTAATACATACATATTATACATAGAAACACTAAACAAGACCAATGCAAATAGCCATATTCACGCATAAAAAATATTTGCACTGAGCGGGGATGGAACCCGCGCCTCCTGCGTAGCAGTCGCGTTCACTACCACTACGCCATAGAGACTGCAATGTTTTTTCTCTTTGACGGAGTTCAAGACCCTCTAGAGCCAGAAACATCCTCTTTATGAGTCTAACTTATATTCCGCGATTGTTACAAGAAAGCGTTCTAAAGTAAAACCAACGCAGCGAGAGAAAAAAGGTGAACAAAGTTTCTGCGGTTCCAAACATTTTTATTTGAAAATTATTACGTATCACTTCAAGCGCATTCCATAAAGGGAATAAAACTGCTCATAAGATGGCGGATCTGACAGTTTAGAACCGCTGTGCTGACAGCTTTCCTGTACTACGAAACACTCAACGACAGCTGTCACTCGGCCATTGTCACGTACGTGTGACGGGTGCGACAAGGACAGAGAAAATAATCGCTAGTTATCGCAACGTAACTCAGTAATGGTCGCTTTGTTTACCTTTTTCTCTAGTCTTTACTTTATCTATCTATCATACATATATGACGGTTTCAAAACGGTACAACCTTTACTCGAACTGTTGAATATTTTCAATGTGAATTGGTAAAATGTTCATGTATCGGTCAGCCGTGGAGAGAACACAATACCGGGCTCGTACGGCCCTGGCTGGGGGCATTACACGCGTCGGTACACCACATTCCACTATTTCTATCCCAAATGTTTTGGAAAGAAATGATATATGTTTCGTTATATCGTGTGTCGCGCAGCAATGCGCGATTCGCCATTTAACAATCGGTATGTATCAACATTAGTAATGTCAATCTATATTTTATATTGTGGTAACACCACTCTTGGCTTTGACTAACTTTATGTTGGCACTGTGCTAGAGAAATGGCGGGAAATGTGGCTGCTATGCAGACAAGTATGAGAAGTGGGCAGAAAGGTTGTCGCAAGCTACGAGCTTCTAGGAGGTCCAAGAAGACCCCAGGTGAGTGTCTACTTTGCAATATCTTTATGTCGACCTATAATTGCATGATAAGTGGAAAAATGAGAAGACTGTCGTAGCACGCCATTCTTTCCTTTACTGGTAGTCCAATCTTGCAGTGCACAGCACACTTGGTAGTCAAGGACATTGGACGGGAAGCCTGGAGCTCCCATATATTGGTAGTGTGATCCGGAAACACACTGGCACGGTCGACTGAGCTGGAGCAACCGTGGCGAGGCTATGGGGATGGTGGAGGCCTCCGGGGGGCCACAGGCCCCCTGTCCGGCTAAGTGACTAATATGCAAACATGATCAGAGTCACCAGGGATATACCCTGTTTAGACCGGAGCAAGTCGACCGATGCCCAGCTAGGTAATAGAGGTGTATAGCCATAAGTAAACTGCAGTCAAATGACAGTCCTGAGATCCCTCTCTAGAGTACGTGGGAGTGCAACCACGGAGAGGTAACAAGAGTATGGCAAGACACTTGGTAAAACCAGCTAATGCATGTGAGTGGCACAGCCACACGAGAGAGGCTAGACCTCACCTTAATAAGTGTAAATGCATAATACGTAATAATAGGAGTGGAATAAAACTGGTCGACTCATCTTTCCACTCTCATGATAAATGTGTAATTATGTATCCTCATGTCGTCCGTACATTATGTGAAGCAAGCTTATAGTATTTCACATACTATAGGAGGGACGACATTTTGGTGGAGATGCTGGGATATGATACTAAAAGGCTATTTGTGAATGCTATTGTAGTCAAAAATCCTTCAAACTTAAATAAAATAAAGAAACATATCCCATTATGCAGATATTTTATATGATTGAATATAAATAAGCATTAGCAGTTATCCGGGTAAGGATTCCAATTATTATGTTTGTAATAACATTACATATTATCAAGGTGTAAAACTTTTTTAGCAGATTGTAACCAGCTACATACATAAAATCGTTCATTTGTGTTCTCAGTAGGGATGGGACCGATATATCGAAACGTAGCTTATACCGGATATAAGTAAGTTATCACATATAGATATCTATATGAAAATAACCGATATAAAAAAAAAACTGTATCGAATCAAAAATACGAGTTAACTCCATTTAACATAACATTAGACATTTTTACAACCCTTTTTTACAGTCCGGTCAACAGATTTTGAGTTCTATCCTGTAAATATAAAGATGGCTTATAAAGTATAAATCCGTTACCAGAACTGTTTAATACAGCTGCCATTTGTCTACGACTGTAAAAGTGTGTTTGCGTTTGCTTTAGTTCGCGTTCATTGGTAGTTTTGTCATCTAAATAACTTGTTAACCTTTGCAAACTGTACTACTGATTTCGATATCTTAAAACCGTTTTCGATATCGATATGGAAACTATATATCGGTTACATAACAGTTTGTGAAAAAAATAACCGAAAAAACTCCCATCTAGTGTTCTGCGTGACAACACTACGGGCTGCAGTTGGTAGCATTGTTTTGTCTCATGTCAATTTTTTTCTCGGTTTGGCGCCTTTTCGGTCTTAAGAGTTAGTTTAAAAAGTTTAAAAAGTTTTAGTGCGAGACAATTACTGTAATTAATTGAAATAAGTGTTTGTGCTTGATATATTTTCGTTTCCTGGTTAAGACGTGTCGAAATAACGGACGGCAGGTGGTTAGAGTGTGAAAACAATGGAAGAAATTCTTATAAGAATGTTAGAAATGCGAAGAAGCAAACTTAAAGAATGCTTGGAACGAGCTAAAACTGATTATGAGTCGGGGAAAATGGTGCTCTCAACGGCGTCAAGTACTGTAGCACAATTAAAGCAGCTATTATACAGGCTACAGGAACAAACACGGCATTACACATCTTCCTCAACAAACCCTCAAATAAATATTGTCACCGAAGCAATGGAATTACAGCTTCAGGGTGAGGATTTCCTCACAGACATCGAATCCTCGATGGAAGCAATTGAGGCATCCTCACGGAGTGTACCTACTAAACAATATACCAGTCACCAATTAAGTATTCGATTACCGAAATTAGAAATGACTAAATTTAACGGAGAGGGTCTTAAATGGTTCGAATTTTGGGACCGGTTCAGCTCAAACATAGACGGCCAACCTATGGCAGAGGCTGACAAACTGACTTATTTAATTAGTAGCCTCGAGGGCAAGGCTCTGGAAGCGGTAGCAGGCTTAGCCATCACTAACCATAACTATACCATCGCTATTGAAGCCTTAAAGTCCAGGTACGGATCTAATGATACATTAGTAGACGCGCACTACACAGCATTGACCAACTTGGACAGAGCTGAATATACAGCTCCCAGCTGCAGGCAAACTCTGGATGGCATTGAAAGACATTTAAGAGTCTTAGAGAAATTAGGTGAGGACATAAATGGAAACCATCTGCGTGCTACCATACTGAGTAAGTTCCCGGAGCAAGTTCTCCATCAGTATCACTTGATGCCACAGCTTCATTCCAAGGATAATTCAACAACTAATGTTAGACAGATCTTACTAGACATTGTAGTGGCATTGGAGAAGGCTCAAGTCACACCAATACAAAAGGGATCAGCCACACAGCAAGAAGTCATTACAACTGAAGTACTTCAAACAAAATCTGCACTAAAACGCGAATATCCAATAAGGAGCAGTGCCAGCAACAAACCAGAAAGGATAAATCTGAAACGAAAGGCAAATAATAAATTAAATAACCCACCTAGAAAGTGTAGTAGGCTGCCATGTATCTTCTGCAAATTAAATAACCATGGTAGTGCAGATTGTAAAAGATATAACAACATTGAGGCTCGACAGAAGCAGTTGGGGGACAGATGTCACAAGTGCCTAAAGAGAAATCATAAGACTGAACAGTGCCACCGAAAGATTACTTGCTTCCGCTGTGGTGGTGGACATCTCCAAATGCTGTGTTCGAAACCACAAGGTGAGGCAACTGTTTCCAATAGTGATCGTGCTATAGTCAAATGTTACATGACAAAGAACGTTACTTTCTTACAGACAGCAGTGGCTCTAGTCACAAACCCCAGCAATACAACAAAGAGCTATAAATGCAGACTTGTTTTGGACAGTGGTTCACAACGTAGCTACATCAGCACTAGGGCTGCATCCAGATTACAGCTCACCCCTGACAATGAAGATCAACTCCTGGTGTATACGTTTGGCGCAACTGATCCGAAAGAGATGTCAAGCCCATCTGTAGACATTGTCTTAGAGACCAAACGTGGCATCCAAAAACAAGTAAGAGTCAATATTGTTCCACATATTACAGAGAGGTTACCAGTAGCTAAATTTGATTGTTCCATGGTTGATTTAGTGGCTGATGATGATTCTACTGGAGATAAAATAGACCTTTTAATAGGGAACGATTATTTTGCAGGCTTCATGCGTGAAACAAAGGAGATGATTCAGAATAATTTGTACTTGGTGGATTCTGACTTTGGTTGGCTGTTATCTGGAAATGTAGACCGAGATCCCATTGCCAAACAGGAAAATGTATTAACTGTAACTACTTACTGCCACTGTCACAATTCAAGCTGCCCTTATTTTACTGAACCTGACTTACCTCTTAGAAATATTGACATAAAATTTTTGTGGTCACTTGAGTGCATCGGCATAAATGATTCTCCTAAAGCTACAAGACAAGATGAAGCAGTCAAACATTTTAATGATACTGTTCAATACAAAAATGGACGTTATGAAGTAACATGGCCATGGATTGAATACCCACCTCAACTACCAGTTAATTTTGGCATGGCATTGGGAAGACTGAAGAGTTTGATCAACAGATTAGATAAGACAACACTACAAGAATATGATGAAATTCTTAAGGAGCAATTAAGCGGAAATATCATTGAAATTGTTGAACCGCATAGTAATAGCACAGAACATCCTATACATTATTTAGCTCATCATATTGTAAAAACTGAAGGGAAACGCGGTAGAATCGTTTATGACGCTTCAGCGAAAGCAACGGGTAAGAAGAGTTTGAACGAATGTCTTTATAGTGGACCTTCCATGCTGGAGGATCTCACGGCTCTTCTGCTGAAATTCAGAACAAAGAAAATAGCGATTGTAGCCGATGTAGAGAAAGCGTTCTTACAGGTTGGGCTCCAAGAAAAGGACCGTGATGTCACAAGATTCCTGTGGTTAAAGGACATCACAAAGGACCCAACTGAAGAAAACCTGTTGTATTTCCGATTTCGTCGTGTAGCTTTCGGAATAATTGCAAGCCCATTTCTTCTCGCAGCAACTATTAGATACCACATGACGCAGACTGATATGACCCTACTAAAGGATATTGCCAATAATTGCTATGTAGACAATTTAGTAACAGGAGCCAACTCTATACAAGAAGCTCAAGAAATATACGAGAAGACAAAGGAATCCTTTGAACAGATTGCTATGAATATAAGAGACTGGGTGTCAAATGAAAAGGGATTTCTTGACTTTGTACCTACAGAGAAACAAGCAAAACACGAAGGCACAGTAAAAGTACTTGGCTTGACGTGGAATGTGGCAAGAGACACATTAAAATTAAAAATAACTGATCAACACTTCAATAAAGATACTCCAGCCAATACGAAAAGGAAGGTACTTCGTACTTTAGCCCGGATCTATGACCCTTGTGGCTTTATTTGTCCATTAACACTGCCATTGAAGATCTTGTTTCGACACATCTGTGAACAAAAACATAAATGGGACACCATCTTGCCAGACGATTTGATACAGTCTATACAGGTAGTCTTGGATGTAATAGAAACAGCCGCACACATAGAACTGCAGAGATGCATAACAAATGCTGTTCCAGAGTTTGATACAACATACCAATTGAACTGTTTTTCTGATGCTTCAAAGGCTGGGTATGCTGCAGTTATATACTTAACATCAAAAAATCAACAAGGAACATCAGTCTCATTCTTAATGGGAAAGTCGAGAATAGCCAAAAATGAAGACTCAAGTGAACTTCATATCCCGAAATTAGAACTCTTGGGTCTGCTAATAGCGAGTAGACTTCTAAAATATGTAAGAGAGAATCTTTCACTTCCAATAAGCAAGGAAACATTGTGGACAGATAGTTTGGTTGTGCACGGATGGATGCGTTCCAACAAATTACTACCACCCTTTGTATCCAATAGGGTAGAGGAAATTAAGAAAAACCAAATGCAAGCAGAAATATACTATATTAATACAAAGATTAATCCAGCTGATGTTGCAACAAGACCTGACAGATGGAGTCAGTCTAAAGAACTTTGGTTCTACGGTCCCACATTTCTAAAAGAGGATGAATCAGTGTGGCCTGCAGATAGATATTACATGAACCACATGACAGTCCTTTCTGTCGGGGAGGGCCTGGACCAAAGTAATTACAGAAAGACTCTAGAAGCAGACGATGGTCCAGGGTATCAGCTGATAGATGGAAACCAACAAATGGAAATTGACGATGCAAACGATAACCCAGTGAATGAGAATTGGAATGGCGATATCATGGAAATTGAGCAAGTACAGCAAAGTCTACTTCCATCAAAGACAGTTGACACTATCGCAAAATTAAAGGAACTGCAAAAACACCATTTTGCTGATGAAATTGCAGGAAAGAGGACACACCTGACTAGAAACCTTGGTCTATTTCTAGATGTGGATGGAATCCTGAGATGCCAAGGACGAATGGTAAATACCACATGGAACTACGACATGAAACATCCCATATTATTGCCCCGAGATTGCGAATTTACAAATAAGATTATCAAGGATACTCATGAAGGAAATTACCATGTTGGTAAGACCCATACACTTAGCCTCATTAGAGAAAAGTATTGGATACCACAAGGGAAACGTCAGGTAGAACGAGTGATTTCAAGATGTCTGCAGTGTATTAAACATGGAGGTGGCCCATATCGCTTGCCAGCAGTGCCCGACCTACCCAGTGAAAGAGTGAACTACAGCACGCCTTACACATACTGTGGGGTAGATTATTTTGGACCGCTATATGTGAACACACCAAATGGAAAGCAAAAGAGATGGGTAGCTCTATTTACATGTCTTGCTGTGCGAGCTATTCACTTAGAAATAGTAAACGACTTGACGGCAGAAGAATGTCTCCTGGCACTTAGACGATTTGCTGCCACTAGAAATACACCAAAGCGTATATATTCTGATAATGCTACGTGCTTCAAACTTACATCTGAGGTGGTCAGTAAACCTTACTGTATTGAGAGAGGAATCGAATGGAGATTCATACCTCAGCTCGCTCCGTGGCATGGCGGATATTATGAACGACTGATAGGTGTAGTGAAGCATTCCCTAAAACGCACTCTCGAGAAGCACCTACTTGGAGACAGCAAACTACTGACAGTGCTCAAAGAAGTAGAAGCTGTTGTCAACTCAAGACCACTTACAAAGGTTGGAACTGAAGTGATCCATATATTGCGACCAGCTGATTTCCTAAGCTTAGGAAAATGCCTAACATTGACCCCAGCAACAAACAATGTTTATCCAGTGGACGGCTCCAAACTAAAGACCAATTTGATAGAGAGCTGGAAAAGAGGACTGACAATTCTTGAGGAATTCAAGAAGATTTTCATGGCACAGTATCTGACTAGTCTGCGAGAGAGGTACCAAAACTCTCCTAAACAGCCAAGAGTTGTATCTGATTGTGTACCAAATATAGGAGACATTGTACAAATAAGGTCAGACTTAAAAAACCGTGAGTTGTGGAAAGTCGGGAAGATAGCAGATCTGATAAAGGGTGCAGATGGTAAACATAGAATCGCTAAGGTCAAAGTTGGGGACTCTATATTGATTCGGTCTGTAGGTCATCTCTATCCGCTAGAAACTGAGCCAGACAACTCTGCACAGTCTGGACCAACTGAGGAGGAAGCGACAGCACCCCCTCTAGATGCACCAATCGAGTACTTGGATCTGGATGATGGCCCAAGTCGAGTGGATAACATGCAACCACCTTTACCAACTAATCCAGAATTTGAGAACCATGAAAATGAGGTAGACACCACAAGTGAAGTAACGCCAGTGCAAGAATCTATGATGAATACTGAGACATCAAGATCAGAGGAAAATACTAATGACCCTGAGTGTATGCAACCAGGGACCAGGGGAAGAAGGGACGCAGCTATTCGGGCCAGAGAGAAAATACTGGAATGGACGCGTCACCTTCTAACACTACTGCAATAACACTCTTTCTGCTTGTGGGAGTGTCGCGCAGCAATGCGCGATTCGCCATTTAACAATCGGTATGTATCAACATTAGTAATGTCAATCTATATTTTATATTGTGGTAACACCACTCTTGGCTTTGACTAACTTTATGTTGGCACTGTGCTAGAGAAATGGCGGGAAATGTGGCTGCTATGCAGACAAGTATGAGAAGTGGGCAGAAAGGTTGTCGCAAGCTACGAGCTTCTAGGAGGTCCAAGAAGACCCCAGGTGAGTGTCTACTTTGCAATATCTTTATGTCGACCTATAATTGCATGATAAGTGGAAAAATGAGAAGACTGTCGTAGCACGCCATTCTTTCCTTTACTGGTAGTCCAATCTTGCAGTGCACAGCACACTTGGTAGTCAAGGACATTGGACGGGAAGCCTGGAGCTCCCATATATTGGTAGTGTGATCCGGAAACACACTGGCACGGTCGACTGAGCTGGAGCAACCGTGGCGAGGCTATGGGGATGGTGGAGGCCTCCGGGGGGCCACAGGCCCCCTGTCCGGCTAAGTGACTAATATGCAAACATGATCAGAGTCACCAGGGATATACCCTGTTTAGACCGGAGCAAGTCGACCGATGCCCAGCTAGGTAATAGAGGTGTATAGCCATAAGTAAACTGCAGTCAAATGACAGTCCTGAGATCCCTCTCTAGAGTACGTGGGAGTGCAACCACGGAGAGGTAACAAGAGTATGGCAAGACACTTGGTAAAACCAGCTAATGCATGTGAGTGGCACAGCCACACGAGAGAGGCTAGACCTCACCTTAATAAGTGTAAATGCATAATACGTAATAATAGGAGTGGAATAAAACTGGTCGACTCATCTTTCCACTCTCATGATAAATGTGTAATTATGTATCCTCATGTCGTCCGTACATTATGTGAAGCAAGCTTATAGTATTTCACATACTATAGGAGGGACGACATCGTGGCCATTGTTTTGGAATTGATTGTGTTCGGTGTGTCGTTTTGTATAATACTGTTTGTAATGTACTCTTTAGTGTCGTTCAAGTGGAACGTGTGTATAAACTACATAGATTGCTTTTCGTGTATATCATAATTGTATGATTTGAGATTGACGTGGTCATTAAAATTAGTAGTATAACACTCACCGGGATATTTACCATGTTTATTATTTTATTGAAGAACCGATATTTCGGCGCTGTTTCAAGCGCCATGATCACGGTGCACTGACGACCGCCGAGCTAGTTGTTATTGGGCAGACCGTATCTGTCTACCCTCTTCCGTACTCGTTTATTAAGCGCGTCGCCCCTACCACTGTCCGCGTTCTCGCACTGTACTCGATCGCGATTTCGACATACAACACTCAATGAATCGAGTCGCATGGGTGCGGGTACCATAAAGAATTAAACTAATGCAACTGAAGAGTTGCAGTGCAGTAATCCGAAAAACCGAATTAGCAACCGGACTATTGCTGCCAGAAGAAAAAAACTGCGTTATCAAATCCTACTCATTTTTTTTTTTATTCTATCCTATTACCGTCAAACAAGCACTATTTTCAATAGGTTTTATAATTTCGAATCCAAGATCTCATGTACAGCTGTCGTAATTTCTACCACTGCGCCATTGCGACAACCCTAGACCCACACAATACAATACACGCACACAATATTTGATATCATCTGCGAAGCATTTTACAGAGCTGTTTTCAATTATCCTGCTCAACACGAGAAATGTGAGTGTGAAAATCAAATACGTAAACAAATCCCCTAGGGGAGTCCCCAGTAGGGTTGGTGCCGACATTTTTGGTAAAATAAAACTCTTTCTCTGAACTTTATGCCAAATCAGATGGAGTCAGTGTCCTTCTACCTACAGTCCCGGGTCTTTTAAGCGGGGCTTGAAAAGGTATCTGATGAGGCCGTCAAGCTGCGTGCCACTACTTTTAACATGGTACATGTTTACGATGGTCACCCTCTTTCCGAGACTTTGCCTTTAGCTTATCATCAGGCGAGGTGAAATCAAATTTACATGTACTTAAAAAAACTTCGATATTTTCCGTGAAGTGACTGCCATCTGTCCTCCATAACCCATTAGGGATATCGAAGTTCTGTAGTTAGAATAGTAGAATTTTGAGGGCTCCAATATCCTTAGCGACTGTCATAGATGTTCGTATGTTAACGGCGACCGACAGCTTAACGTGTTCTCCTAGGCACATTCATGCATACAAATATTTGCACTGAGCGGGAAGGGAATATCGGGAAGCCCCCTTCTTTGAGTCTTACTCCATCCTATAGTTGCCTGTAATAGATTGCCTCAGAGCGATAAGGCCGCCAACCGCCAATTGTGTACTACATAAATTGTACTTTTCATTTATTGTCAATATCTTTGGTGAACAATAAAGAAATTTTATTTATTATTATTTTCGAAAAACATTGGAAAAAATGAAATGCTCAAGTGAGACTCGAACTCACGACATTTCCCTTACAGGGGGACTGCTCTGCCAACTGAGCTATTGAGCACCACTTGAATCATTCCAAATTTTCCTTCTCTTTATATCCGTCTATAAGGGCGACGGTGCAGCCATC
Source organism: Eilema sororculum (assembly GCA_914829495.1). NCBI lineage: Eukaryota > Metazoa > Arthropoda > Insecta > Lepidoptera > Erebidae > Eilema > Eilema sororculum. The sequence continues at coordinate 2,260,214 of OU618545.1, read as the reverse complement.
TACCAACATTCTGACGAACTGTTGGAAACAATGAATGATTTATTATTATATTATTATTTTTTTTAAAAGAATATTAGAACCGTAGTTACTAATATTCCCTCGAACCTCTCCAGCTAAGCTAAATTGCTTGTGTTAAGAGTGGGTTCACGTCGGTAGTGTAATGGCCAGGATCGAACCCGGGACCTCTCGATCGTAAGGTCGACTCCTAAACCACTAAGCTACCGACGCTTGCGATATATTTATAATTGATCCTAAACATAGACTTGTTAACATGTAGGTACGCTTTTTATTTTATTAATTACTGACTAGTCAAATTAGTTACTAACTTAACGTCAAAACGATAAGTTATAAGGTAAGTTGTATGAAAAAAGATTTAGTGACGTCATAAAAAAATTGTCAAATCAGTTACTATTATAGGTTGGGTGGATGATTAAAAATAAATAAAAACTATAAAAAAGAACCGACGCAATACGTAGCCAATTTTTACCGCTTTTTTATCATTCTTAATTCAGTAAGCTCGGTTAGATAATTTATTTTAACTATAGGATTACCCAATTAAAACAATATTTACATAACATCATAACATAAACTCACGCCTGTATTCCCCGAAGGGGTAGGCAGAGGTGCTAGCACCCGCATTTCGCCAGTTTATGATTAGGTCCCAATGTAATAGGTGGCGAGCCTATTGCCATTAACCGGGCACTTATAAACCTAAGATAAATACATAACTTCGAAAAGCATCGAAAAGTCATTGGTGTGTGCCATGGTAAACCTGGGATCAAACCCGAGACCTCGTCGCAGCAGTCCATTACCCATACCACTAGGCTACCGCAGAACAACCGCAGAACAATATTTAAACAATATTATATTTATTTTTGGCAGTTGGTAGCCCTGTTTAAATGGCGATCGCGATGAAAAGAGAATGAAATTCAATCGCTCGTTGCATTTTCAATGTTATTGCGGCTTGTTACTGTTGTTACTGAGAACTGACCGTGTCTGCTATTTGTAGGCATTTTATTTCTAAATGTATAATAAAATAAAATAACTGCAACAATTCAAAATTCACACACACCTTTGCCATTGCATTGGTTCTTGATAGTGTTGTTGATACATCTTCTATGTATATATAAAAGAACGTCATTTTAGTTACACTATTTATAACTCAAGAACGGCTGTACCGATTTGGCTGAAAATTAATGAGGATATAGCTTAGGACCAGGAGACGAACATAGGTTACTTTTCATCCCGTTCGACCTTTATTTTATCCCGATTGTAGGTTCCTATAGGTTGCGGTTACGGGATCAGTATTTCTGTGGCCTTGGTACATTATCATGAAGTACCAGGCTCACAGAAACTTTAACAAACGTTACCTGGGTCGCGAGAACAGGAGCAGTGTGTCCTAAACCTTTCTATTTCGAACTTAACGCGGACGAAGTCGCGGGCTAAGGCTAGTATATTATTTAGTTTAAGGATGTTACAACAATATACGTAAAATGAATAATGCTAGCTGATGCACGCGGCTCCATCCGCGTGTTCGTAGTTTATGTTTAAAATTGCCAACACAGAGACGCCTAATTTATAATTTGTCACTATATCTATCTTCAGCGAGGCAACACTGCCGGCATAATTTTTTTTTTATCGTGTGATAAATCCCCACGGATACCACCCCCACGGAGCCGGTGGAGGTGGTTATGTCGGACTCGAACCGACTAAAACGCACGCCGTCTTGGGTCCTTGGTTGCCGGAGGTGAGATTGCCAAAAGCATATCTCTCGCACCCCGGCAGACCCAGGACCCTCTCTTTCGAGCCAGCATCATGGGCACCTTTGCACCGGGAACGATACGGGGAGGGTTATTTGACTAGTCATTTATTTAATTACTAATATATTATTTTTAGTTATAGTTTTTGTATCATTAATTTAAATACAATGTTAAATGATATAACCAGTTAACCACAACAAAATAAAACAATGCTTTGAAACATAAAATATTCACTCATATGACACTAACTTATAAGATGTCTAAGATTTATTTTGTTTACGAAACTGTAGTATTATTTTTTAACTAAACGTTATCTCTAATGATTTTATAACAATCATAAAGTGCTCAGTTTAGATCAGCTCAGAGGTTTAGTGTGGTGTGAATGAACTGCAGATAAGTCTATATGAGGCCCCACTTTTTTCAAAGAACCTGATAGAGCCCTATACACACTACATAACAGCACTGATATTGAAATACAGCTTTTTTAACGAATTCTATCGCGGTTTTATTTGATTTTTCATTCACACTCAGCCAGACGTTTCGGTTGCTTTTAAAAACCATGATACGGGGAGGCTGCTGGTAAGTAACTAAAATGTTGGTCTGTATTAAAATCTAACCAATAATAAATAAAACATAACACTGTCGAAAGTTTACGCGAATCCTCTATCTCTTGAAAGATCACTGATTGAAATAAAACTATTTTAACAAAGTTTAAAGACCTCAGTCAAGAGCTTTAGTATCCTCTTTACTAAAACTAATATCCAAAACGGCGTTGATAGGATCTTACCAATTTTAGATAGGTAGAGGGGGGAACACGACTGACGGTGGGGGTGAGCGCTAATGCATCACAAGGTGGCCACCCTAAACCTACACCTGGGTCGCAAGTCCCAGGCGCGCGCCGTCACAGTGTTCCTCTCTGTACCATGCCATGGACCCGGCGACCGCGCGAATCCATGGAATGCTGAGAACCGAATCTCATCTGATTCTCTTTATTTTCATATTTTCAACATTAACAACACGGATTGATAAGTTTAAAAATAGTGATTGCATTAGACATTACACCATAGTACTATTTTCAATGTTGATAGCATGGCCGTCCTTGGTACATTTTCAGGTCGTGATAACCGATTTGTTTTCAGTTATTTATGACGGTAAATAGATTTTTTCCGCAGGTTCACGTCACATTGTCAATATTTGACTAAATGTTATCGTTATCAGCGGGTTTGATAACGGTACAGGCGAGAACATAACGTTATGGTGGTTAGTTTAACTGTATTTCTTATCTTCTCCTGACAAGTGTTAAATGTATTTACGAACAGTAAGAGAAATTATTTGGTGGAGCCATGTTGTCAGGTTTGGACTTCACAACTACTTTTGCTATTTATGTTAACTTGCTAAACTTATATAAGAATCAAAGCACTGGTTCAGAAAACATTACATATTTGCATTGGTCTGGGTGTTTCTATGTATAATATGTATGCATTTACAAAAAATCTCTATCTAGGTAAGTATATCTATCCACATTCTAGATTCCATAACACAAGTTAGTTAAGCGTAGAGATCTAGATAGCTTTGTGTAGAATGTTGTGAAATATTTATAAATAAATATTAAATACCTAATCTAAAAATAACTATCCTAATTACCTCCCACAAAAAAAAAATCTCGGACCATTACTGTAATGAAATAAAATATTAGACTCTATCCAATCTCTTTTCCACTTTTGTCCGCGACAGTACAAAATAACTGCGCTTTTAACTTATCTATCTAAAATCTAACAGTCGGCCTCACCATTGTGTCGCGTTATACAGAATCGAACAAAAAATGAATTTCATATACATCGCCGCTATAATCATACTTATGGGGAAAACAGAGGGCTTCCTTGAAGACACGGCGAGCATTAAAATTTCCAACGAACAAAGGACACTCTTAAGGAAATTGCAAAATCTCCAGAACCCGAAAGATGACGCAAAGGCTTTGACATGGAACGAAATGTTGGCAGACGTATTAGTGAACAGAATAAAGATATTCTCGTCCAACAAAATGGATGACAACGAAATTAATAAGGAGTATAGTGAACCGTCGACAACTAAGAAAGTGCTCGTTAATTGTTTTAGCGAAGTATTGTTAATATACAAGAATTGTTTCTATGACAAATGGACATGGAGATACGAGGAGCCGGATTTTGATTATGATTATACGACTTCGAAACCAGATGTGACTAATACTGATGTACCTATATATGAAATGGATGGTCCGAAAGGTGAAGTAGAAATTATAGAACCAAAATACCATGGGAAAATACAAGATGCTGATTTAGAAGATGGGGAAGAGATTAAATGTCCGGAAGGAAATGTGAAAGATGAAGAAGGGAATTGTGTGAAAGAAATTTCGAGGTTATTGGTTTCAGTTCCAAATCAATGTCCGAGTGGCTATCGAGCTGATAGGCTTGGGAACTGTAGAATGATATTTTATTAGCTTATGCTGACGTCAGGAGGGCTACCATCTACCATGAAACATTGCCGAAGCTTCGGGCATTCGCTTTCATGGAACACTTCTATCCTAAAATCGGATCTGAAGATGGTATGTGAAACTTTTGGTTCCGCTTAAACTCTAGCGTAAGAAAGAAGTGACTTCATGGTGCCTACATGGCTAAATACTTCGTCTTTTGGTGGTGTATCATGCGCGCCCAATGTTTCGGATGTTTCGTGGTAGCCCCCAGATTTCATGTATTTATTTATGAAAATGTGATACTCATGAAGAAGAATGTTGTTAGTTAAGTTTTTATCGCCTAATAAAACCATATTGTGCATAATACATACATCAAAATTGTTTTAGTGTTGTAACAAAACTGGTTAAATTAGTAAACCTAAGCATAAAAATTTAAAAAACCCCCGTCACAAAAAACACTTCCAAAAAGTTCAAAATAAATTAATAAATTTTGATTCAACGGTTGCCATGTCGGGGGACCCTAACTGGTTAAGCTTTCCGTTATATTATTGGAACAATTCAAGGTCCCCCGACATGGCAACCGTTGAATCAAAATTTATTAATTTATTTTGAACTTTTTGGAAGTGTTTTTTGTGACGGGGGTTTTTTAAATTTTAAATTTAATTTTTATTTTATACTTTTTAAATTTATCTACTAGTCAAGCTCTTTCATTTGATACCCATATTGAGGCAATTATGAAGAAATATGTATTCGGACATGATGTGGCGGCGGCCATCTTGGACCGATTTTTTTCAAACATAGCTAAGAACACTCCCGACTAACATACCTTTCAAACAAAAAAAACTAAATCCAAATCGGTTCATCCGTTTGGGCGCTACGATGCCACAGACAGACACACACACACACATACACACACACACACACACACACAGACACGTCAAACTTATAACACCCCGTCGTTTTTGCGTCGGGGGTTAAAAATCAAAAACAAGATAAAAATGTAATATATTGGAATGTTGCATGGCCGTGTGCTTGTCTGCCACCTAAGTGGTATAAAAAAATGAAATTTTCATAGCATTTATTATGCTAACTTTTAAGTTCGAAATACACCTTCGCCATTAAAGACGGATATAAAGAGAAGGGAAATTTTAAGTGATTCAGGTGTGGCTCAATAGCTCAGTTGGTAGAGCATTCCTCCTGTAAGGGTAAGGTCGTGGGTTCAAGTCCTACTTGAGCGGTTCTTTTTTCCGGTGTATTTCGAATGTAATATATTATTATGCTAGGTTCATACCAAGTGAAAGAGTGTGAACGATAGAATCTTGGACCATTTACTGTGTAGACTAAGCTTTGCTAAGAAAATTCGTCGCAAAAAGCGTGAAAAGTCGATTTTGTGTGAGTAAGCTAATGTCAATATTTTTCTTTAATGTTTGCACGTCATGAATGTATGTAATATGTCAAATTAAATCGAAGTAGTACACAATCTACACAATGTTTATGCCGTTTTACGATTGACTTGCGGTGTCTATAGAGTTTGTAGGTAGTCTAATGCCTCGTATACACTACTCGCGAAGTTCCTCGGCGAAGTACTCGAGAAACTTTGCCTACAGTCCGAAGTGCGACACCACACACTCGTTCAACTTCGCGAGGAGCTCATTCGCTCTAAGGTGCCGAAAGCCTGCGCACGTTCGTCCTTATGACATTATTGATATTGGGGTCCTAAATAATAGGCTCTGCTTGTACAGTTTCGAGGAACAACATATTTTCCTCCTGTGACGACTGTATTTTGTTCATAATAAACACAATATGTGTCACACACAATAATTATAACTAGTACTGAAGTCGGCCGAGTAGTGTAGAGAGGTACTTCGTGAACGCACTTCGTACAACTTCGGGCCCTTTGACTCGGGCGCAAAAACCGACAACAAATGGAAGTTGCCCGAGGCTAGGTAAAGTTTGACGAGGTAAGCCGAAGTGCATCTCCACACTATCGTATTCGCCTAACTTCGTTTAACTTCGCGAGTAGTGTATAGGGGGTTTAAAGATAGACACTTGTTTGTCTTTGCTGTGACGTACATACCTATTGGTTCACTGCGAAGTGCAAACGTCATTATAAGAACATACAAGTTGGAACCTTTTGACGCATAAAACCATATACGTAAAACACCACCTTTACGCAAAACGCCTAATTCGTAAAACACAATTTACGCAAAATACCAACTACGCATAACACCAACTTGGAGTTACGCAAAACACCAACTACGCATAACACCAACTTTTTCATAAAGTTATATTTTTTAAAACGTGCTGAAACGTGCTTCTTTTGGCCTGTTGTATGTTCGTCTATTTCAATTAGGTACTCAAGAACAAACTGGATGTCAATATTGAAGAATTTAAAGCAGACTTTGAGGAAGCAGTTATTTTGGCAGTAAAAAAGTTGTATCTGGAAGTTCTTCATAATTGAGGCACTCTCGAATCGTTTGCGTTCATTCACCTTCATTCAGTTGGTATGTGCACAGCTATACACCACGGTACAATATAGTAATATTAGATTCTTGTTTATTACTCCTCGTGTAAGTGTAAAAGGAATCTTATACCGTAAGATCTTGCGCCATTGTTTTATCTCTATTTAAACTATGTTTAACTTGGTCAAAGAAAGAGATAGATAGTTTAAATGTTTAAATAAACAAAGTGATAAAACGAATGAATGAATCTGTTTACGAAAAATTAGTTTGATAATGGTGTAAATTTAAAAAAATATTATTATTTGTATAGATTTTTATTATTGAAATTTTAACGAACCAATTATTGTTATTATTTGAGACATTAAAATTGTCTACCCCTATGGGAAACAGGCGTGATTTTATGTATGTATGTATGTATGTATGAATGCAATGCAATAATACTGTAGATGATTAAATGATGTGTGTAATATAAACATTATGGTTTCTGTTTTGTTTTGTATTTTTTCCTTTCTTATTTTTCTGTTATGTGTATCTTTATGTATAGGTGTAGGTTTATGTACTTATGAATAAATAAATTTCTTTCTTTCTATTTGATTAAAAATATATGGTAGATCTAGTTCAGACTCTCACCTATTCTATCTCTTGATGTCACTATATATCCTGGACCCCCAATCCCGTCTATTAATAAACCAATAACCGGCTAACAAGTGCTGTGTTCTGGTATTTGGTACACACTACACACCTTTATTTCGGACAAACACAAATTTTAAATCAATAAAACAGTTTTATTAGCTCATAATACTTTAAATTTTTAGATCATTTTGAGACGTTGTAGTTCGTGCGTGTGTGTGCGTTTAATAAACGTCTCATTCTTTCATTAAAGATCGTTCTGGCGCTGACTGTACAATTAACAACACTAAAACAGTTTCGATTGCAAAATCATCTGGAAGTATTACTTTAGTGAGTGAAAAAAAAATTATAATGTAGGTATGGGAATAATGTTCAGGTAAAAGGAAAAATACATGGGGGTTGTATTTTTTTTTAATTCGACAAATTAATACTTCGCGATGATGTTGCTATTTTCAATTTTGCAAATTCTTTTTTCCGAAACTACTATAAAATCACCTTGTATATCATCAAATAAAAGTCAAGATAATCAAAATGACGAACAAGAAAAATGGCGACTGTTCAATAAACAAGTCTCTTAAATCAGCCAGACAATCGGGCAAGTCAATTTCACGGTGTACCGAACCCAAAAGGACTCCGGATATAGGTCCCTACCTGGTTTCAAACGGACGATTTCAAAGAAACCTCGATCGCCACAAATTGACTGGTACCTGAGTAGGGTTACCCTGTTTGGTGTTACATATTGGCGAAAAAAATATACCAGTTCGAGGGTTCAATTTGATTGGAACTGTTCAGAGCAAATATGCCAGTTACAGGTGACTGTCTATGTACTACTGGTAAGACATTTTATGAGAAATTTTTGAAAAGACAGAAGTGTTACGCGGGGTTTCCTCCCAGGGTTGAGATGTCATATGGTAGTCGCTCGCGGAAAATTGTACGAGATAAAAAGGAGGAGTGAGCGGACCGTGAAAGACACAAACAGTAACAACATCAAAATGTTGATGACGAGGGTGACCAGGGCTTAAAATACATACTAGCTGTTGCCCGCGGCTCCGCTCACGCGGATGTCGGTTATCGCAACCAAACATAGCCAATGTCCTTTCTCAAGGTCTAACCTATCGCTATACCAAATTTCATCAAAATCGGTTCCGTGGTTTAGCCAGACATTAGACAGACATATAGACAGATAGACAGAGTTACTTTCGCATTTATAATATTAGTATGGATATCTTTTCCTAAGCTTTAGTCTATCTCTGTACGAAATTGCATCAAATCGGCTCAATACATCCAGAGATTACCCAGAAGATAGGCTATGTATGGTCACGATAACCGACATCCTCGCGGGCGGAGCCATGGGCAACAGCTAGTAATATAAAATACCGCATTTCCTGCTACCTCAGTGAGTTTTTTGAAATAGCAAACATCACGTGACTTGTCTTACTTATGTAAACTCGCCATATCACAAACAGAGATAGCAATATCTCTATGTTAATAATCTCTCTCTTGATGTAATCCATTTGAGCTCCAGCTTCCTGTAGGATTGCCTGAAAATTCGATTTGTTCGGACTTGTGAATGTTTGGACAGTAGGTATGTGGATGTCAATATTATGTAAATAGGGTTGCTGTATTTAGGTTATGTTTGCTACTTGTATACTTATATTCACGCCTTTTATTTCTGGAGTAGGCAGAAACAACCCGTCATCTGCTTCTGTCTTTACAAACACAACCTCTTGGTACAACTGACTAAACATTTCGAATGCTTTTGACATAGGTATATTATTTCAATTAATTTTTCCCCCTTAGAATCATTGTGCTAAAATAAAAATAAAAATTTCTTGAAAGGGTATATTATTATGTAAAGATATTTCACTGACCAAGTGCCTGGCGTAGGAGGCGCCGAAGCAGTCATCGGAGTGGTGATCGGAGGTCCCAAAATGACCTCCATCCTCCATTAACGTGGACCTGAAGGTGACGGGTGGAGGTACCTGCCTACATTTACAGAACATCCCTGATGGTAACAGGTGGAGGAGCCTGCTTATATTCACAGAACAGATAATGTTAGATAAAAGTTACGTAGTAACTATTTATTAATCTGTGATAAAAGGCAGACATGTAAAACTTGTAACAACGACATCTGTTGACGACAGCGCGAACAAATTATTGCATCATTAATCAAATAGGCTCTATTTTGATGTTTCCAATGAGAGGATGGAGTGGAGGATTCGATAAATAATATAATAAAATGGAGATGTTTACATAAACACGACAATACTAAAATTTTCGGCCAAAAATATGAAACTTTTCACATAATGTTGCGAGTAAACAACATAAATATTCTGTCTCAGAATTGATTCTAGTAAAATTTCCACTTTGCCCTGCACCACGGGGCAAGCGGGCAAAGTTGCAGTAACAAATTGCAGACATCAGTCGTGTGTCGCATGCAGTAATTAGTCACAACTACTATAACTTTTAATGAGAGCGAGTGGGGAGAGTGGGGAAACTTTTCGTTTATGGCGCAATGTTTTTTATTGCAGCGGATAGGAAAGTTTGTGAGGGAACTGTTTGACACCGAAATGTATACATTTTTGTGTATCCGTTCCTTGTTTATCCTTCTGGTTAGTAGGAATATTTTTTATTGTAGTCGCAATCAAAAGTATATGAACACATTTCAACTCAGTTCTAAGAATTTTTATAAAATCGGGTCGAGAAACGGCACGTTATTCGACATAAGTCCCACCAAAAGAAATTTGAAGTAACTTCCTACGTTTTTCATTCGTGTCTTACGCGAACCAGAAGTTACAAATGGTAGACTATAAAAACAAATATATATTAGCTTAATAAATATTTGGAGTTACCGACCCCTTTTAGCTCAAAAACAATACATAAATACTTACCTATGATAAATAGACTTTGAAAAATGGTACATAGTCGTCCCAAGATAATTTTACCTCAATTTATTTTATTTATTCACTTCTATGTACTATGTACACAATTAGTTCTTACTAAACACTAACTACTGTACATTTAATTATTGCCTCTGATCTCCTGGTCTACGTGTACTCAAACTCCACATTAATTACACCCTACTCATCCTCAATAATCTTCAATCATTCAATTAACACAACGATAACTATAATACAATTAGATATCCAACAATCCACCTACACTTCCATTTTCCAACTACACACTGAAACCTAACACTGTGTACAAACTTTCAGGTGATACAGTAACAATATCCGCCACAGTGTGTTCGAAATCATTGTTGGAAACGCTGGCAAAGTTACGCGTTGCAAACTTAGCGGTACCCAGGTGCTAATTACGACTTTACGGGTACTAACAACCATTAATACTTGAGCTACCTCTCCCCGCCCGTTATTATTAGAATTAATAGTTTACAGGAGTTAATATATGATGGATCCGGGGTCAGACTAAGCTGGTTATGTTGAACAGTTGTAACCATTATCGACCACATATAAATTGACAGGATTGCCCGCTGGAGCTCCGTTATTAGCGTTTGTTATTTGCTACCCTTGGTATGAAATTCTAATGCAACTGACTGGACTATGGGTCGAATGTAGAATTCCTTTGTCGTCAAATGTTATTTAGAACCAGCCGGATCTATGGGAATCCATCAAAAACTTCGAGGCAAATACCGCTGTATATTCTCCTCGTTATAAACATCCGCATGCTACATAGGTAGATTTTTCCCTATGGTGGCTCCCGCTATATCTACAGGGGAAGAGAAAACTATTATATCTAGAGGGACAATAACAAGTATGACCACCTCTACAAGGGATTCTCACTGGTCATATTAGTATGACAGTGACAATGACAAGTAAGACCACCAATACAAGCTATTCTCACTGGTCATATCAGTATGACATGCCAGTATCGCCGAAAAATATTGGCCCCTGGAAATGTTTTCGGGGATTACTCGCTTAATCATTAATCACAGATTATTCTCTCAGGGTCAGACAGTACCGCCTCTGGTAAAGGCCAAGCTAAGTCAAAAGGAGTGGGAGTTCGGACTCCGGGTTTGAAAGTGCATGGTTTCAACGCAACCAGGAAAAATGCTACGATGTTTAGCCGGTCCTAAAATCTGGCCTTCCAATAACTTAGACTGCCTTATGGGCAATACAATGGCGCTCCCATGATGTTCATACTTCGTCAGCATCATCCTTTCACTAATTTGCTATACTTCATTAAAGATAAGGGATGAAGGCATCGACCACGGTAACCACTTCCCATCAGGCCCTCGATTACTAAAGCTTAACCAGTGCCGGAGTCACTGCAAAAAATGACATTCAATTTTAGACTTTATTTCTATAAGACTAAAGTTAAAAATGAAATGAATGCCGGTTTTTGCATTGATGGCGGCACTACTGTAGTTTGGCTTTAGTAGAATCGAGGCCCAGGTGAATCGTGTGTCTGCCACGTAAGTGGTTAAAAAGATAAGACGTTATTTTCCCGTGAATTACGATATAAACTCATAAATACCGTCGAAATTTCCACATAAAATCCAGTATGTGATGAAGTTAGCTGCCATTTTAAGAGCCGATTACACTTGTTGAGTGCTCGCGCGAAGTTTTGTCATCTCGCAATTAACTTGCTCGCTATGTCCTAAATTCCCTACTTTGTACTTGCTACAAGTTTTAGTAACAATATGTAGCGTAGTAACTTTTTAATAGCGTGTAGTGCTGACATAATTTACTAGATAATCGCTGTTCTATTTTTAATCAGTGCAAAAATAAGTGATGTTTTATATGACACTAGCCGACCCGGCGAACTTCGTACCGCCAATTTTTTTCCGCCCGCGTGACGTCCGATTCCGTTCCGGCTGCACCCTCTACTATATTAAGCATGTATTATACATATAAACCTCCTTCTTGAATTTTTTAATAATTAATTACTATATCTATTAAAAGAAACCATATCTTGTAGTATACTACTGTATACTACCACATTTATTTATAATTTTTTAAGTAATGCATGTGAATACTTAACCTTGTATTAATTTTTACGTTTCTGGCTAGTGCTAATTGTAGCAGTAGGCATTATGAACTAGATGCCTTAGCCTGTGTTTGAATGAGTATTTGAATGGGCTCGCGAATGAACTGAAGAACGAACTCATTGATAAATCCATCGATTGAAGGATGAAGTCAAAAACTTGGTGTTGGACCGGTGCAGGAGAATGGTCACTTAGAAAAAGGTTGAAGAAATATTTATTATGTGGATCTAGCCTCCATTTTTGTTTCGTGGACGCTGCGGCGAGCGATCCTTTTACATCGGACGCTGTCGACGATGGTGCCAGCGAAATACCATTGACATCTTTATGGGAGTCGTCGGTGCCGAAGATGTTGGCCATATTTTGGCCGCATGGTTGGAACGATGGTGGAAAAGTGGTTGCCCGTAGGCTAGCGGCTCAGGCGGCTGCTATGTAGGGGTCCCTTTTCCTACGACCCCTACGATGCCAAGGGTGACTCCCATGCGCGTCAACACCTGCGCATGGAGGTGAGGCCAATCAGCCTTCCTTCCGGCTTGAGGATGAAGATCAACGTATATTTCCATGTAAGTGCGTTTGCGTTATAATTGGGCCCAAATATCGGTGTGAATCAGTGCGCGTTCGTTTCGTATCCCGTACCGCCACGCGCGGCGTGTTCCTCGTGGACGCCTTATTTCTAAGGCCCTTCTGGCAATCTCAGACTAAGCTGATGTAATACCTAATTGATAAGAATATACTTGCATGTGAATTGAAAGACATTGTATTATTATTTACTTGGGAATCCTGACCATGGACTCAACTTCCACAAGAGGTCCTTGAACTAATAGTCCAGTGTAAGCTACCGAGGGTTATATCCGAAGTAGCAAAGAACATCAACATCGTAAGTATTACCTTACTGTCGCATTACATCCCATTTCTTTAACTTTCCCTTAAAAGCTGTTTGAAAGGTAGGAACGTCGTCTGACCGAGCCGACAAACAGTCTTTTTTTTATTCTTTTTTTTTTTATACGCGACAATCTGTAGCGTAGTTTTTTAGATATAAGCATACATAGAGACATAGGGACGCGGAAAGCGACTTTGCTTTATATTATGTAGTGATAAGTCAAAAACTTGTATTTTGTTTTTTTTATTACGACACCTTTAAAATTTCGAGATCGAAAATCGTGTCAAACTTGAAGCTCAATCGAAGAGGAACTTTTTGGTTTATTTTTAGAACATACATAAACCAACTCAATCTTTGCTTTATTTTTTATAGATTAATCAATGAACCCAAACCTTGTAGTACAAAAAACCTCGACACCATACCTCGTCTGCAAACAGCCTAACTCAGAAACACATAAAGAACAACACACGTTTTCCATTATACATCAGTAATACCAACACTCCCTCTCCCCCCTCCATAGTTTGTGTACTCCCAACGAATCGACTTGGAAACAATTCATTGCCAGCGGACCAGCAGTTTACGACTGGGCCTCTGGATTTGTGACGTCATCAGTGCATGGGCAAAGTGCTAGTTATTCTTTGCGCTTACTGCTAAAGTTCGTTCGGCCCTTAGTTTTATGTTTCGTAGATTTTATGGGCGTAAGAAAAACGTATACGAAATTGTATTTGGTAGGACTATAAAAAAACTAGGACGGAAAGCTTTGCCGGGAAAAAAAATACGGCAAAGTTTTTTTTTATATTGGCCTGTGCTATTTGACCTACACTATACTTTTTAAAGTGAAAAGTTTTATAGACACGTTGAGAGAGTTTTGGTTGGAAACAATTTTATAGGTTCGCTTTATCGACATACTAATGCCTGGTACACACTAACCAAATGAGAGCGAATTAGAGTTAGTCACGGCGAAAACCAACCAGCAAGATTTCAAACCTGCTCAGTGACACACAAATTGCTGACTGAAAAGAACTGAAAACTGTCTCTATTGCTCCATTTTTCAACTCTTTTTGCTAGGCTTGAAATGCTAGAATTCCTGGGTATTCTAGCTTCCAAATCTTTCGTCCAGAAATCCTAGAGTCCCTAATGTGAACGTCTTCTGTCAGACAACACTTAGGTATAACGCCGTGATATAATTATAACATAACCTCCCCTATTTTAAATTAAGATCACTGTACAATAACATAATTTCCCTAATATTTAGATCTAACAACCCAAAATACCGAGCGAGCCAAATTCGTCCCAAATCGAAAGGATTATTGTCTCCAAATTTGGCGTATTATACCGAACCTGTGGTATAATATTGATACCAATTTTCAATGCACACGAACATCCAAAAACGTGATATAACGATAGGGAAGCATACTGCCAAATCTGGAAGCACCTCTCGCCCATAGGTTCCGTTATTATTTGGCGGATTTCCAAAATAATTACTTACGTAAACCTACTCCGGATAGAGCGCGATTCGCGAGCCACCGTAGAAGTTAGTGCCGTTGGATGTGGTACGGTTGATAGTTGAGTCAAATGCGTTTCCTTTCTTGCACGTCAAAACAGCAAAAGTTTTTTGGTTTTTTTTATGAAATAACAAAGGAATGACGTCATACTCCGTTATTCTCCTACTAATATTGAGGGTAAGGAACGCAAACACTCTATAAATGTGCAAGTTTGTACAATATATTTGTTCTTCAGTCATGCACAAACGGCTAATCTGATCTGGCTGAAGTTTGGTACATGGATAGATTAAAAGTCTTTTTTTATAAAGGACACGTCAATTTGACTTCACCTCGCGTGATGGTAAGCTTAAGGCAAAGTCTTGGAAACCATCGTAAACATGTACCATTTTAACAGTGGTAGCACTCAGCCTGACGGCCTCATCAGATGCCTTTTCACACCCCGCTTAAAGGACCCGGGACTGTAAGAAGAAGGAAACACGTGAGCTGGCACGGAGTTTTTGAGCTTGTAGCCACTTTTCTTACCTGCTCCTTCTTTCCATGATTTGACTTCGTCGCCTTTTAGGGAAGCAACTGTACACCCAGCTCCCATAAAAAAAACTTAAAATAACACCTCTAGGACTGAGAACTTATCCAAAGTACAAGGGGAGTATTATCCTTCTTACATCGAGGGTATCAAGCACCAATACAGTACAGTATCAAATATTCATTATCTGCCCGTAAAGGGTACTCCGGGAGAGAGCTCCGTAATTTGGCAACAACACCCCCACAAATTGAATGCAATCATTTTTCTGCTTCATTTGTATTAGGGGATCAATTATAATGCGAATAATCAAAGGTATTTGCAATTTGCAAATCTAAGCATCGAATGTTAAGTGTCATATTTGTATAGCTTCCATATTTAATTGCATTTTTGGGGTTCTTTACTTCTGTATATTTTTCTTTTTTTTTGTTTTTATACCACTTAGGTGGCAAAACGGCCCACCTGATGGAAAGTGGTTACCGCAGCCTATGGACGTATGCAACACCAGGGGCATTACACTCGTGCTGCCTACCCTGAAGAAACCTTCTATTGCCCCTCTTGAAGAACTCCATATTGTAGTCGCTTGGGAGAACCACGGCAGGGAGTTCATTCCACAGTTTGAGCGTGCGTGGGATGAAGTTCCTCAACGCACGTCTTTGCACCGAGTCGAAAGGGTATCTGTCTGTGTGACAAGACCATTTTCTCCATTTGGGCCTTTATTCAATTTTGTACAGAGCAGCTTTAAGTATCTACCTACCACAGAATATACAATAGTACTACCTACAGTACATTACAGTTAGGCGCAGTTCCACAAACGTCAATGTCTGTTAGTATACGGCCAAACTTAGCCTGAGCCTTTTCCCATCTCTATGCTGACTCAAATCAAAATTGGTGTAATGGTTTAGCCGTGAATGCAAAGCACACAAACAGATAGAGCTAATTTCGTATTTACGGCATCATTTTTATTATTACATAGTATAAAACAAAGTCGCTTTTGTCTATCTGTCCCTATGTATGCTTATCTTATCTTATACCTTTAAATGAGCAATTCTTGTATATATACTATATATAATTGGAATCTCGGAATCGGCTCCAACTATTTTCGTGAAATTTAGTATACAGGGCGTTTCGGGCGCGATAAGTCGATCTAGATAGGATTCATTTTTAAAATTAACACAATTTATAAAAAAAAATCCGAGCGAAGCCGAATCCAGGTACTATCTTGTAAACTACGCTACGGATTTTGATGCGGTTTTTTTAATAGATAGAATAATTCAAGAGTAAGGTTTATTTATGAATAATACATGCTTAATACAGTAGAGAGTGCAGCGGGAACGGGATCTGACGCTACGCGGGTGGAAAAAAAAGCCGTAAGAAGTTTGCTGGTTAAGAGAAATAAATAATTCTACCTATAGAACGAAGAAAAGCATTCACGGAGCAAAACTCCGCGACGCTGCGCAGATCCGTCATGACGTCACAGTAAGTACGCACCCTTACAATATTTTAATAAAATATGTCGAGACGAAGGCTAAACGTTAGACTGTCATCCAAAATTATATAATTAATTAAAGAAGACTGCCATTAATTACGAGCGTAGGCAGAAAGTGGTGGCGCAAATTGTACACAGCCTGAATAATTGGAGAGACAATGTAAATAAATTCGCATTATAAAGATATTAACTTCGGTATAAAGGGTTTGTGGTAATTGTTATTGTCGTGCAAGGATTTCAGTGTAGTAGTACAGATTTGAAAACTCCTAGCACAAGCAGTTTAGCTTAGGGATTAGAGGGAATAATAAATAGTAACTTCGGTTCTAATATTCTTTTTAAAAAAACTTCTATTGGTTGGCCGTACTTTTTAAGACATTTATTTATTTAATTGTCCTCAAAAATAATTACTAATTTTGTAAAAGGAACCCAGGACCATGGTCCCGGTCCCGAAATGCCTCTACCGTAGGTATATGTATATTTGATATTATTTAGGTTTATGTAGAATATGTTTAGTATATCATTTTTAGTTAGTATATATATATATTATTATTTTAGTTAGTTAATATATATGATACATGGTATAGTATGTTTATGTAGATATTAAGTACTACTGTATATTTTATAATGTTAAGCGTGTGTGTGTACTTATACTTTTCCTCTCCAATTACTGTACACACAATTACACATATTTTCTTATGTGTCACGATCTCCTCTCGCCGCGCCGGTCTGCTGGGAGAAATTTCTTATAGAAATAAGCAGTACCAATGTACTAACTTTTCAACATCCATTGTATATTTTGTATTCGCTTTGTGTGTGCATAAATGTTAAATAAATAAAATAAAATAGGTTACGTCCATCGGGAACTAACAGACAAATAGACAAGAATTCAAAAAAAAAAATTCTAACTTCAACTATAATAACTCCGTATTGCATTCGCGGCGGTGAGTAGGGTAGCTAGAACTCACTGGAGAGTTTTTATTCTGTCAGTGGGCAGACCAAAGGCTTCTCCTGTTTTGTCTTCTACACTGACGGCACGGCAAGCACGAGTTTGACTTCCGTGGTGTTCCACACGTTCATAGGCCACGGTAACCATTTTTCATCAGGTGAGCCGTATGCTTATCTGCTACTTTAGTAGTATAAAATAAAATAAACTGAGAAACCGCTATGATGATGTAGAGAATGATTGTAATATCATCCCAGTTATTCAAACTTGCTTCTTCACAAGTTTAACAGCACACAAATAACTTTAATACCTCATAAATCTTTCATCAGGCTATCCGCACTGCAGCAAACCACCTTCTCAACCCCCAACATCATTATCCAACAAGTTTTAACAAGAAAACAAATGAGATCTAGTATTTTTAACCCTCCAGCGTTCACAGAGACTGCGATTTCAATTAAACAATAAAAGTTGACGAACAATTCCGCGGCGACGCGACGCTGCACGGCGTCTTGTCGCCTCAACTCTCACGAATCCAATTTAAAGTGTCCTATGTCCCCTGAAATAAAATAGTGACGGCCAGAGATGTCACGTCAGAGATAGATAAGTTATTGTGGGATATTAGAAGTTCAATCCGAGTTCTTGAGGGTTAAGGTAATGTGTGAAAGATCCTGGTATCACAGTAATTATTTCTCTCCTGATTTCTATGCCCTTTTTACATCATATGCTATTAGCATATCAACAGATCTATGAGACAAACTTGAGCCAAAGCTATCCCGCCATTTTAGTGTGATTAAATAATAAAGCAAGAAATAAATTAACAGCAATCAAACTTAATGTACAATCAACGACAAAAGTAGCTTAACACACTGATCTTCTTTCTCTTATCACGTAATTTACTCTTATGACCTTTCATTTAATAATAAACAAATCAAAACTCTAAAAAAGGTTTAAGTATAAACATTTTGCTGTAACGCGCCTTTTATCGTCGACCGTACACTCGCGACAAATACAGTTAAGCGAGAAACCGCAATACACAATAGAGAATCCACCGTACTGTTATTAGAAAACTAATCCAGCAGTAGATCGGTGAGCTCACTAAAAGCCCCGCAAGTATTCCGGCGCTATCTGGAGCCAAATATCGCAGCGAGCCCCGAGCCCCGAGCGCCGCCCTCACCTGCATTGTTCAGCAAATTGAGAAACTCGCGCGACTTACTTTATTACTTAGTTATTCTACGCCTAAGTACCGACTAAAACTTACTTGCTAGCAGCCCGATTCTGTACACTACGTTTTCAAAAGATGTGATTTCAATTCAATTTGAAAAATACGTAAAAAAGCTATGATATTCAGGAAGATCTGCCAAAACGAAAAGCTACGAACGTTTTTGTGAGGTTTTACTATCACCAAGATCTTTGGTGCCAAACTTATTTGGAGTCTACTGTATCTGTTAGTCAGTGCACCTGCTAACCCACTAAACTACGGACGAAGTTTGTTCGCTTTCCTTTTGGGGGAAGGTCAGACGCTACTTTCGTACAAACCAGTAAACCAAGCAAAAAATGGATGCACCTGTGAAATCACTAAATATAAATAAATATTCCACAACATTCTACACAACGCTATCTAGATCCATGGTAAGCTTTTATAGCTTGTGTTATGGAATCTAGAATGCGGATAAACATACTTATATACTTTTTTTTTGTAAATACATACATATTATACATAGAAACACCCAGACCAATGCAAATAGTCATATTCATGCATACAAATATTTGCACTGAGCGGGAATCGAACCCGCGCCTCCTGCGTGTCAGTCGCGTGCACTACCGCCACGCCACATAGGCTGTCACTAGTATAATGTTGGCAATAAATAGCCATGTTTTTGGGCCATTCAGTTCGCCTGCGTGTATGAAACCTCGGATATCATCACGAAAGGTGTTACCTTTCGTTATGATATCCGAGGTTTCCAAACGGAAAAATGTTAAATATTTAAACTACAAAGGACCTAAGTATATAATTCTGAAGCATACCATCATAAATACAATTCCAACAATAATGTTCAACGGCATTCAAATAATACGCACGGAAAACTTTACTTTGTGGGCAGGTTAGTTTTGTAAATTTACTGTTTGCGCTGGGTGAAATTACTTTTGCATGTAAAATAAACATGTTCGCGGCTCACGCTTGTCCAAAGGCTACCCCTGTCGCACCTTTGCTAAATAATATTTACCATCACAACAAAAACACTAATGCCAGTTGTGAAAGAATTCCTTTACTATGAGTTTTCCAAGTTACTGCAGATATGGGGTTTTTCAAAAGGGCTATAGAAGGTTCTTAGATTTAAGGCAAGGTCAAGTTTGAAAATTGTTTCATCTCGTCAAACCGCTTGTTAGCATTTGAATGAATTTTATAGCATTATGTATGTTATCTATACAAATGGAATACATTGGGAAAAAATAAATAATTTAAAATAAATTGAACCGACTTCAAAACGAAATAGGAAAAAAATGTTTAAAATAACAGAATTTAGAGATTTTCAATCTGTTAGAAGTCGGTGCCAACTTTGTTTGCTGTACCTGACCTGCTTTAATGCCATTAATGTAGGTATAATGACTTGTTGAGGTAGGGGTGGCCTATCATACTTAGCTATATTATTTTACCTGCTTGACTTGATATCGACTTTTGTATTGAAATGATCGATATTTCATTTAAATGCATCATGGCAGGTATTTCAGGTACAGCAAAGTACCAGCAAACCATGTTGGCACCGACTTCTAACAGATCGAAAATCTCTAAATTCTGTTATTTTAAACATTTTTTTCCTATTTCGTTTTGAAGTCGGTTCAATTTTTTTTAAATCATTTATTTTACAAAGTGCCCGGTTAATGGCAATGGGTTCGCCACCTATTACATTGGAACTTAAACATAAACTGGCGAAATGTGGGTGCTAGCACCTCTGCCTACCCCTTCGGGGAATACAGGCGTGAGTTTAGGTTATGTTATGTTATGTTATTTTTCCCTTTTTAGTGGGCCAAGGTTTGCGTTCGTAATCCAAGTTTAATCCAGTCCAGCATGCCATTAACCACAGTTTTCGTCTTTTGGGAGCATAATACTCCCAATAAGTTAAGGGAACTGGAACTTTTAAATAAAAGACGGCGAGTTGAACAGGTTGGTGATTTCGCAGATGGGGCTGCAGTTAGAATTTTACCAACGATCAAATTGGTGAATGACAACAACTCTAAGATGATAGCTCAACTATTTTACTGAGGGTCTTGTCAACGGTGTAATGCGCATTGTGTGTACGTTTAGGTGGTCTACTCTGCGTCGCGATCGGTCAGAATCCGACGAGTTACCTGATGCAGTTTTTATTAAATTCGACGATGATACTATTGGCACTAGATTGAAAGGTAGTGTGACAGCTTAGTTGCAATTGCAACAAAAGGCTATGGGGAGGTGGAAAGAAGAATCTGTTAATCTTGAGCTGGGCTGACACGGTTACCACATTAAAAAAAAGCGGTACTTAAATTAGAAAATATTTTTTTTGCTAAAGGTCAAGTGTGTGTTGCTTTAAGTGGACAAGACAAGTGGAGCCACCTGTCACCTCAGCAGAAGAAGGCCACGGCAGCAGCGCGCGTAGGCACGCGTCCCCATTCCGGGGGCGAGCCCCCTGCCGAGGAGTGCCAGACCGTAAGGGATGCCCCTGGGCCAGCCGGGGTGCAAGGGATATGTCGAAGACAACCTCACCTCCGGCTTAGTACTACGACTCTCAGTCGGCGTACGGTTTTAGTCGGTTCGAGTCCGACATAAACCGTTCCCTTCCGGCTCCAGCGGGGGAATCCGAGGGGATTTCAGCACCATAAAAGAGACCACCTCAGGAGTAGATAAACCCTTTTATAAACATACTTATTATTATTATTATTAATTGAGGAATTGTCTCGGTTTCACTGAGATTTTTATTACGATATCTCTGAAATTTCGTGATTATCTCAGGAGTATCACCTACCCTTACAAGTATCACGTTAGCCCTGCATACTACTACCAAGTTTCCATCGATCAATTGCAGTACTGTCCCCTCACTCCTAACTGTTAAGGAGTTCTATAGCTTCACTATCAACACAGCAGCATCAGAAGCAACACGTTACCCTATTTAGTAGTATACTAATTATTTATCATCCACCAATGGCAGTACTGTCGCCCAACTCCTGACCGTTAAGGAGTTCAGCAGCTTCATCATCAGCACAGCAGCATCAGATGTTGACACCCTGAAGCATATACCTGAGTAAGATATTATTACGTAACAAAAGCACCATACTCAACCGTTAAGGAGTTCTGCAGCTTCACTATCAACACAGCAGCATCAGAAGTTGATTCAAGCATATATCACAAGCAACACGTTAGCCCTACATACTACTAAATATTTATCATCCACCAATGGCAGTACTGTCTCCCAACTCCTAACCGTTAAGGAGCTCAGTAGCTTCATCTTCAGCACAGCAGCATCAGATGTTGACACGCTGAAGCATATACCTGAGTAAGACATGATTACGTAACAAAAGTACCATACGACCATACAATTTTCGATAGTTGCCCTCGATTTCTCCTGGATCCCATCATCAGATCCTGACCTGGTGAAAATGGGACCACCTCAGAAGTGAACCCTATCCAACAAAAAAATAAAACTTGAAATCCGTCTATAATTGGCGGAGATATCGGTGAACATACATAAAAAAAAAAAAATATTATGTACTAGCTTTTGCCCGCGGCTCCGCCCGCGTGGATGTCGGTTATCGAGACCTAACATAGCCTATGCCCTTTTTCATGGTCTAATCTACCCCTACACCAAATTTCATCAAAATCGGTTCAATGGTTTAGGCGTGAAAGCGTAACATACAGACAGACAGACAGACAGAGTTACTTTCGCATTTATAATATTAGTATGGATACAGACGAATTGAGAACCTCCTCCTTTTTCGAAGTCGGTTAAAAATGAATCTTCTCGTACGCGACTCGAACCCGCGATCTTTCCCTTACAGGGGGAATGTATTGACCAACTAGGCAACCGTGACACGCTCGATATGATTCAAATTTTCCTTCTATTTTTATCCGTCTTTTAGACAACGGTGGAGTCATCCACCGATGTTCTTACGAACTATCGAAACCAATGAATGATTTTACAATAATTTTCGTCGTTTTGAAGACGGTTAAACATAGAAGGGAAATTTGAATCATATCGGGCGTGTTTCGGAAGACTAGTTGGTCAATACATTCCCCCTGTAAGGGAAAGATCGCGGATTCTAGTCCCACCCGAGAAGATCAATTTTCCCTGTCTTCGATTTGCTAGCAGTTTCAATTCGTGAAGCCTGTGAACAGTGCTAACTCATCAAATCTGTTGACAGTAACACAGGATCGGCAGCATGAATCCCACTCGTGTTCGCCTCTTATTGACTTGTCCTCGCAAATAACAAAAAAACATCCACATATTGAGGACACTTGTACAGTTTCCAGACAGTCGCTTTCACCACCGCCACGTTATTACATACTCACTCCTATAAATCCCCGTAGGGGTAGGTATATTAACACCCACAGTTCCCTTACTATGATTTTCGGTCCCACGTAATAGGGGGCGAGCCTATTGCCGTCAAGTGGACACTTAGTCATGGGCTGTATGTTTATTGTCGAATAGAGAACAGCCCTATCCCTTCTTAGTCACCTTATACGGCACCCACAGGAAGAGATGGGATGGCCCTATTCTTCTACATTGGGAACGTACATGGCAATTTTTTTACCAACGACAAATCCCCAGCAATTTTTTTTTTGTTAAATAATTTTAAAACAACATCTGGTGGGGATTGTTACTTATTTTTCCAAAAATCTCCACTAGGCTGAGTCTATTTAACTAGTGTGGATTTCAGTAAAAGAAAGTAACAATCCTTACTGGAGGGAATTTGTCGGTGGGGATTTCTGGAATAATCCATTAACACAGATAAATAATATAATTAATATAATAAAATGATGCTAACAACGGCTGCCCCGAGCCAGTGGGCCGGCACCCCACACCGGAACATCCGTCAGTGCAGATATCTTAATTACTTGGAGGGGTGCCAGATTTCACAGAGTATTTGTTCAAGCCGATGTCTTCTGCTTCGCTAATGTGCTGTCGATTTTAAGAACTAGCTGCACGAAAAGTTGGTCGAGAGGATTTCGATAGTTTAACAGTTATATTATACGTTGAGAGCTCTTATAAAATTGTCTGTTTACTTTTTTTATTGTTCATAAATTCCTTGAATACCTCCCCTCCCCGTTCAAACTGGCGAGGGTGCTGATGTCGGACTCAAATCGATTAAAAGCGCACGCCGTCATGAGTCTTCAGTGGTCGGAGCTGAGATAACCATTGAAGCGTCGGTAGCTTAGTCAATCAAAGAATCAATTTCATTTATTCAATTTAGGCACATAAAGAGCACATATGAACGTCAGAATTGTACGATGTCAGTCATATTACAAATAATCTATAAACTGTTGTGTACCTCTTGACAATCTACCCTATACCTAAAAATATAATTGTACACTTCTTAAACAATCCAAATCCTAAGTGTCTACACCACACTCCATGCGCATGCGCATATCTGTGTTTACACTGTTCACAAAATTATAGTGGTGGTCTGGAAGCTGGGAACCATAAACCTGCCATAAATATAAATATTGAAAACAGCGCCATCTAGTTGCTCAGTTGGTAACTAGTAATCGAATTGATCATGTCACCAAAACTATCAAACACGAAATGCACGATGTGTGGTCAATTTTTGCCGGGAACAGATTCAGCAATAATCGCTAGAATGTCAGCTGTGTCATGTTGCGTACCACCGGCGATGCGTTGGTCTACCACCGAGCGGCGGGGTTACTGCGGCCTGGCAGTGCCCTAAATGCCATAAAAATAGACCAGCAACGAATATACACGGAACTAGTATAGCGCACTGCGACTCTGCTGAGAAATCTCCTGAGACCGTCGAGCTGACACATGACATAGTGGCGGAACTGAAAATATTTAGGGATACTATACGCTCCATTAATAAAGATTTGCAAATCTTCAGGGACGACTTAGCTGACATAAGAGCGTCCCTTAAAACTCAGCAAAACCACCTGGAACACCTAGAGGCCAGAGTGAGCGAGCTGGAAGAGCAATCACCCAAGTGCCCTTCTGAGACGAATGACGTCATCGCCCAATTGAAACAAGATCTGAATGATCGCGACCAAAGTTTGATGGATAATGATGTGGAGGTTGCGAACTTAACGGAAGCCAGCGGAGAAAACCCTGTTCATCTGGTGATGCTAATTGCATCGAAACTCGGCATGAGCCTCGACGAACGGGATATTGTGAGTGCAGAACGTGTGGGTGGTCGGCGCATAGCGGCCACGGAGTCAACAGGACCGGAGCCTCGGCCCCGACCCATCTGTGTGCGCCTAGCGAGACGACATTTGCGCGACGAATTGTTAAAAAATGCACGGACTCGCCGCGGGGCGACCTCCGCCGACTTGGGCATTCTGGGTCCCCCAAAACGTTTCTATGTAAACGAACGCCTAACCAAATATAACCGGCAGTTATTTCATATGGTGCGAGAAGCCAGTCTGCGTGAGGGGTGGAAGTTTGTCTGGTTCCGGCGAGGGCGTGTACTTGCGCGAAGCAGACCTGGAGCAGAAGCTTGTGTCATTCGAAGCGCGGCGGATGTCGAACGCGTCTTTAGCCCATAAGCTCAAATCATTTGTTATTCTATTTTGCATTTCGATTGTTTGTTTTTTTATTAGTAATCTTAAAGTTGTTTGCTTGCATTACGTAACAGCATTTGTATTGCGCGGTTATATAATGATTGCAGTTTTTGTCAAACCCCATTGCCATAGTGATACGTGTGATAACTATTATATATCCTATTCATTCGTTACCAAATATTCTAATACATGTAACATGTACTGCCAGCTTGTGCGTATAACTATGTTTATCTTAGGCGTACCACTGCCATACCCTACATACCTTGATTACCTCACATCGCCTTACAGCGAAGGCTTAGCTAACAGATTGTCCGTTGAATTCTCACGCAGCCGGGATTTGTTTGTAATTGAAACTTAAACGTTCAAAAACCGTATAAATAGTTTATATTCCGTTTCTGTGTATGTGTATGCATGTATATGTGTATATACTTATGCTTATCTATTATCTTACCTAGTGTTTTGTGACTTGTTTATTATAAATGTAATTGTTAATCATACCGTATTTTTGCGTCTGTTCTTGCAATATACCGATCCAAAATGATTGAACGCAACCTTAAGATTGGTTTTTTTAATGCGGGCTCACTGGGCACGGATCATGATGACTTCATAGCCATGGTTCAAAGGCACCATTTCGACTTAATTGCCATAAACGAAACCTGGCTGCGTCCTCAGGAGGAATCGCGTGCGCCGGCAGTGCCAGGCTACAGACTGCGCCATATGCCGCGACCAGTTAGTGTTAGAAAGGGGCATGGAGGGGGTGTGGGGTTCTTTTTGAGGCGTGGCCTAAGCGTGCGTGTAGTTAACTTTGCTGCCGACCCCATCTATGATTCAATCGAGCAGATGTGGTTGCTTCTTACGCTTGGCGGCAAAAAAATTGCAGTTGGCACGGCTTATCGCCCACCGTGGCTCAACTTAATTCTATTTCTCGATGGTGTGACCGATGCCTTGGCGGCCGTAGGTATGATTGATCACTGCATTCTGTTGGGTGATTTCAATGCCAACTTTTTAGATTCAAGTGAGACAAAAACCAAGAGGGTGACCGAATTTCTCGTTAGTATGAACTTATCACAGCTTGTTACGTCACCCACTCACTTCACAGACACATCCGAAACATTAATTGACTTGGTTTGTACCGATCTCCGCTCGCGGCGTATATCGGTGGAACCTTTCAAAAAACTACTGGGTCACTCCGTGGTTGTGTGTGAATTTTGCATTAGGCGAGAGAAATTCAGGCCTTATATGACACAATACCGGCCCATAAAAAATATATGTAGGGAAAGTTTGGATGGTGACTTAATCAGAGCAGACTGGAACAGCTTCTCACAGTGTGGCACAGTGAACGACATGATTAATGCATTGAATGCAGGCTTGTTGACGCTGTTCGATTTCCACGCACCAGTCAGAACCACTGTAATTAGGGAGCCGTCGCCTCCATGGATTACGGATACTGTAAAAATTATGATGCAGTTGCGTGACCGGGCGCTAGCACAGTATCGTATGACGAGGTCAGACATAAAACGGGATCATTACTTGCAGTATAAAACACTAGTAAGTCAGTCATTACACAGTGAAAAGGTTGCTTATTACAGATTTAATATAAATAACAGAATTGATAATCCTAAATTACTTTGGAAAAATTTGAAAAATATCCTACTACCTAATAAAAGATCTGACGACTTCCCTTCTCATTTATCTGATCCGAACCAGATTAATCGTCACTTTTTAAATGTGCCTGGAAATCCCACAGCTAGCTTATCAACCCTAATGTTCTATGAATCGAACAGATACAGCACGAGTTGTTTTAGTCTGGTACCTGTCACCGCGGAGGACATACGGCAATACCTGTTGGGATTGGGCTCGAACGCGGTAGGGTGTGATGGCATAAGTCGGGATATGCTTCTGTTGACACTGCCTCACACACTTCAAGTTATAACCGACATTATAAACAAATCAATCCTAACATCAACGTTTCCCGACCCCTGGAAGATTGCTATCGTTAAGCCCCTGCCCAAGCACTCTCATCCAGTGACTTTTAAGGATCTGCGACCTATCAGCATATTGCCATGCCTGTCTAAAGTTTTGGAAAGAGTTGTGTGCAAGCAATTAACTTCATACCTGGAGGTAAATTCCATCTTGCCAGCGCTTCAGTCGGGTTTCAGAAAACGTCGCAGTACCAGCACTGCCCTACTGGACGTGACGGATAACATACTCTCCGCCCAAGACCAGGGTATGTGTACGCTACTGGTGTTGCTTGACTACTCTCGCGCTTTCGATTGTATAAACACGTCACTGCTTGTTTCAAAATTAAATTACTATGGATTTGACCCCAACACGGTTAGGTGGTTCCATAGTTACCTGGATAAGCGCCATCAATATGTGGAAGTGCGCTCGCCTGATGGAACCATCACCCGCTCTGATCCCACACCTTTACAAAGGGTCAATTCTCGGTCCAATGTTATTTTTACTGTACTGCGCCGACATAGCCGGTAGCTTGAAGTCATGTAACTATCACATCTATGCTGACGATCTGCAGGTCTACATATCTTTCAAGCCCGATGAATGGGAAGCGGCTGTTGCAGCATTAAACAGCGACCTCCAAAGGATTGTCACCTGGTCTGAAAATAACTCTTTGGTACTCAACCCTCTCAAGACCAAGTTTATGTTGCTGGGTACAAAGATGCAGTTAAGTCGCCTGCCCACCCTGAACATAACACTAATGGGGGAGAGTATTGAAAGAGTAGATGACGCACGGAACTTGGGGTTGATTATGGACTCAAGTTTGAGGTACGAAAAACATGTCATAGAAGTCGTTCGTAACTGTTTCTATCGCTTAAAATTGCTGTACAGAATGCGACCTTTTTTGTCGGAGGAACTGCGAGTGCAGCTGGTGGAGTCGCTAGTTCTGTCCAAACTGAACTATGCCGATACTGTATACGGCCCTCGTTTATTATCACGGACAGAGAGGCTAGTCCAAAGGGTGCAAAATGCTTGTACGCGTTTTTGTTTCTCAGTACCCCCCAGGAGCCACGTGACCCCGTTTCTCAACAGCCACTCCTTGCTTAAAATGAAGACAAGGCGGAAACTTCATCTCGCATGCCTAATGTTTGGGATTATTAAGCACCAGGAACCAATCTACCTCTATAAAAAGATAAACTGGGTGTCCACCAAACGCAATTGTGGAAACAGACAGTGCTCTCAGCTGCTGTCTATCCCCCGTCACAAAACGGCTGCTTTTAGGGGTAGCTTCCGTTACACTGCAAGCAAAGTCTGGAATAACATCCCCCCGCCGATGAGGTCACTAAAGAATGTGAACACTTTTAGGAAAAAGTTACGGCTGTACCTACTCGATGCACAAAGGGAGTTTGCCATGACAAACGCGAATGTATCCCATATATAAATATTGTTTTGAGTGGTATGGTATAATTGTGTTTCGCAAGTCACGTTTTTTATCAACTTTGTCTATCTTATTATGTAATATATTTATTCAATAATATTGTGGCTGCGGTGGGTTGGCAGGACCTCTCAATCACATTTTATGCCTGTGCAAGGTTGTTGTGTGGGTGATGGCGTGGTACAGGCTAGTTAGAGTTTAAGGTTTTTTAATTTAAGCATGGGTTTTAATTATTTTTTTTTATGTGTGGCTGGTTTGCACCCGTGCTTCACCAATTTGGGTCTGGTTGAAAATCAGCGCTAGACATATGTCTAGCACATGCTGAACCTGAACCTTTTCGGCTGGCGTGTGAGGTGCACAAATAACGCAATGCATGCTCTATTAAGTGCCTATCTATTATTTTATACAGTGTACCTTAAACGTCAGCGAATAAATCTTTTTTCTTTCTTTCTTTCTTTCTATTAAAAATAAATAAAATAAATCATTGGAAAATGATTCTTTCGCTGGTTCGGTAGGTTGGTTCTACTGAGAAGATACCAGAAAGAAACTCAGTGAACTCGATTATCCTTCTTTTTTAAAATATGGTTTTATTTATAACAAATTTATACAGTGCGAGCAAGAGATGAGATTAGGATGTCCATGGATCTTTATCATTTAAATAATAAAGGTCCATGGACTGGATATGTGGTTAAGGAGTCGGCCTTACGATCAAAAGGTCCCGGGTTCGATCCTGGCCATTACACTACCGACGTGAACCCACTCCTAGCACAAGCAATTTAGCTTAGTTGGAGGGGTTAGAGGAAATATTAGTAACTTCGGTTCTAATATTCTTTAATAAAAACAAATCTCTTACACTCCAGCCTACTGTTCCGGGTGGCCTCTATAATTTTTTTTTATTGCAGATAGCTTTATGCTATACTAGCTTTTGCCCGCGGCTCTGCCCGCGTGGAAGTCGGTTATCGTGACCAAACATAGCCTATGTCCTTTCTCATGGTCTAATCTACCCCTACACCAAATTTCATCAAAATCAGTTCAGTGGTTTAGGCGCGAAAGCGTAGTATACAGACAGACAGACAGACAGAGTTACTTTCGCATTTATAATATTAAGTATGGATATGGATTACGTAACATAAACTACTTTTATTTTACAAATAGAATTATGGTTTTACCCAAAAATATTAAAACCCAGATCCCAGTCCACGCGGGTCGCGGATAAACGCGGGCACAGTTAGCACTAGTTTAAAACTTTACAATTTAAATTACACATGCATTCTTTAAACATGCATTTTTTTTGCTGAGTGCCGCCATTGTTATCATGGTACATGTTTATAATGGTGACCCTCTTTCCGAAACTTAAAAAATTAATTAATTTTATTGGTCTCCTACCGAGGGACCAATGGGCACCTGTAAAGAGGACGAATTTACAACTTTTATGCTAGGGGTCGAGTTTGATGGGACCAATGGGTACTGACCCAGTTTGCCTTTACCATGAGGCCAAAAAAAAAAGTTAAATTGACGTGACCTTTCATAAACAAAAAGTATAATTTGGTTTATTACTTCTTTGTAAGGTGATTGATATCTACGTGATCTTCATTTTGAGCTTACCTAACTTTACTTAATACAAAAAAATGTCGCCACAATTGTAATTTACAATCGTTACATAGTAGACTCTTTCAAAAACGACATATAGTTAAACGAATACAAAGCAAAATATAGTTAGAGTGATCTTAATCCTTTTGGGCGAGGGTGATTGTGTTTTGATGCGGGACTGTACGGACGAATCTCCAGTCGATCCTGTGGACAGCCGGACATGTACCAGTCATAAGCTGAAGCGTTTTAATAAAGTATAAAAAACTATTAAATTGGTTACGACCACCTGCAAACAAAAGATATTAATAGAAATGTATATTATTAAAACCTTCAAGAAAAGAGCGTACTTTCTTTTAAAAGGAAGGCAACGCACTTTTGGCTCCTCTGGTGTTGCGGGAGTCCATGGGCGGTGGTGATCGCTTACCATCAGGCGATCCGTCTGCTCGTTTGCCTCCCTATCCTATAAAAAAAAACTAAAATCATCATTGAATTCATGAGAACTCCTGGTGAATTTCATCGGCAAAACTCAATGCTGACAAAAATTTATGAATACAATGTACTGAAATTTTAACGCTTCAAATGACGGATTCCCAATTTACATGAAAAGTGACCCGTAAAATTACCTTTTACATTCGCTCTCTATTATGTGAAATACTATCTATTGCTTCGGTCATATACAAAGCGTGAATAGGTGTTCGGATTGATCCCCGCCGCCACTTTATGCCATCATTCCTCGCAACAGCAGTTCCACACTCACCATCTGGACAGTTAGCAGTCCACAACCTGTGTGTTTCTTGAGAAACTTTCTGCCTCGCACAACTAAACTGTGGAATGAACTGTCACCAGCAGTATTTCCGAACCAATACGACCTTCAAGAAAAGAGCGTACTCTCTTTAAAAGAAAGGCAACGCACTTGTGACTCCTCTGGTGTTGCGGGTGTCCACGGGTGGCGGTGATCGCTTACCATCAGGCGATCCGTCTACTCGTTCGCCTCCCTATTCCATAAAAAACATTTAAGCGCACATCAAAACCACAAACGCTAATATCCCAAATCCATTCGTTTCCTCACTCACGTAATTCCCCATCACTTGAACCACACCTCAAGTGCGGGATTACCCGGGATTTTTTCCCACTAAGCTGAGCGTAATTGGATCCCAAATTGACCGTGGAAGGGGAACGTTTCGACGGACGATCGACTCATTTGTTTTAGATATTACAATAAATTCAGTTCTATCGTGTATGGCTCAATATAATTCTCCTTCATCGGAGTCTAGAGACGTGAGTCGCGTACCGAGCGTACCATCTTGGGAAACTAGATGGACGTTTTTTGGCCCCATGACAAGTGGCAATTGGTTGGTTTGACACATATTTCAGGAAAATGTGAATTTCTCGGGCTGGACTCGAATGTAAAGTTAGCACCATTAATACATTAAAACAAACATTCTGACGTATTTTGACATTTATGACAGACGTCAACATTTTTTTTTTATATATAGGACACGTCAATTTGACTTCATCTCGCCTGATGTTAGGCAAAGGCAAAGTTTCGGCAATAGGGTCACCACTGGAAACATGTACCATGTTAACAGTGGTGGCACTCAGCCTGATGGCCTCGTTAATTGCCTTTTCACGCCCCGCTTAAAGGACCCGGGACTGTAGGAAGAAGGAAACACGTGAGCTGGCAGGGAGTTCCAGGTCTTAATGGTGCGGCATAGGAATGAGTCATTGAAACGCTTGGTTCTAGCTGGTATACTCTGCACTGTATATGGATGGCATCTTAGCCCTGCACGTGTCGTCCTGTGTAGGAAAGGAGAGGGTAGGTCTAATTGAAAGAGCTCGTCAGAACATTCACCATGGTAGAGACGGTAGAATACTGCCAAAGACGCAACATCTCTACGCATCTGCAAAGGCTCGAGGGTGTTCGTGACCTCAGAATTCCCAATAATGCGGACCGCACGTCGCTGCAGCCTGTCGAGAGCATCTAGTAAGTACTTTGCGGAGCCGTCCCAGAGATGTGAGCAGAATTCCACGCAGGAACGAATTTGGGTCTTGTACAGAAGACACCGCTGCTCCGGCGTGAAAAAACGTCTCACTCTGTTCAGGGCTCCGAGTTTACGCGAGGCTGATTTGATGATACTCTCGATATAGTTTTTGTTATTCAGTTTGCAGTGAACATCCATACCGAGAATATTGAGGTGATCCTGCAGTGGCAGTGGTGTGCTCTGAAGAGTGGGAAGGGGAAGGAAAGGAGATAACTTTGCTGTAAACGCGCATGCCTCGGTCTTCTTGGCATTGAACTCGACCAGGTTCCTAGCGCCCCATTGAGAAATGTGGTCCAGGATCCGGTCCAGCTCAGTGACAAGAAGCTGCCTTTTTTCCGCGATATCAGACTGCTTGGCCGCAGGATGTGCGTAGTAACTCCCGTGTAAGGTGCTGTCGTCTGCATAGCAATGAATGCTACCGTTAGAGAGCATATCATTGATATGCAGAAGAAAGAGAGTGGGAGATAAGACGGAACCCTGCGGCACGCCAGCATTTATCTGCAAGAACTTCGAAGCTCGTCCATCATAAAGGACGCGAATATGGCGCCCCTGCAGGAAGCTTGCAAACCAGTTGCACAGTCTGGGAGGCAGGCCAAAGGCTGGTAGCTTGGAACATGTCAATCCCGTATAAATATACATTTTCTATTCTATAGGACATGTCAATTAGACTTCATTTCACCTGATGGTAAGCTGATGGCAAAGTCTCAGGAAAGAGGCTTGTGTGGGCTGTAACATGGTCACGTACCACGTTACAATGGTGGCACTCAGCTTGGCGGCCTCATCAGATGCTTTTTCACGTCCCGCTTAAAGGACCCGGGACTGTAGGAAGATGGAAACACGTGTCTCTCCTAGTGGTGGAGTCCGTAATAGACATTATCCATTTTTATATCCCTGGAATACATTTAGTTAGTTCACGCGTAAAAGCAAGTATAATAAAAACACTACATTTATCCAATAATAGAGAAATACCCAGCTCAGTGCAAACAACAATTTATTACCAAAAATATCGCAATATGGACTGTTTGTCCATATTGCAGTCATTTGTTGACCAACTAGCCGACCTCGCCCAATTAGCGACCGCGAATATTTGTTTTACGCAGTTATCGTGTTACTGAATTGTGTCTAATTATTGTTTTATTTATTACCTGTGGCTTAGCGGTAATGAGCGCGGCTGATACGCAGGAGCGCGGATTCAGTCCCCGCTAGGGTGAAGAAGAAGATTGTTTTATTTACTGCAGTGTTGTATTACTTACTAGCTGCTGTCCTCGGCTCCGCCCACGGGAAAAACTGATCCCGTTCCCGCTACCCATATGTGTAGAAAGAAAGCTTGCTGACAATTACAGATTTAATACGCCAACTTTAAACTTTCCGATGTTTTTCGAAATGTATCTTTGTCCCAAATTTTATCTATATCCGCTCAGCTATATTTGAAAAAGTAAAGAATTAAGGCGTATCTATCCGTACAAACCTATGCATCATATTTAATCTAAATTTATGCTTATATTATACCTAAGTGCAAAAGTAACCCTGTCTGGTTGTTTGTCAGTCTTTCACGACCAACGACGAAACGACGAAATTTAGTACCTACATAGGTAAATTCAATCTTGAGAAAGGACAAACGCTAAGTTTGATGGCGAGAGAGCCATAGTCAACAGTAGTGTGTTGTGTTAGTACAAGGCATCGATTCTACTCTACAGCAAAACTATAGTCAAACCACAGAGATCCATACACTAAGGTCCAAAATTAATTGACTAAGGTTTCATTACACTCTTTTAATTACTCTGCTAAAAGTTATTTGAAATTGAACTTTAACTGAATCGCTTTAAAGTCTAAAATTTACCGCCAGTTTTTGCAATCTGTGTGGTTTGACTATAGTTTTGCTTTAGTAGAATCGAAATCCAGATCGTTCTGCTCTACTCTAAAACGTCCTAGTTTATATGAATGAATAATATTCGAGAACCAGACACACGTTAATTACAAACTTGAAGCTAGTCCGACAATTTACTAAGGGCCTGGAATTTAATTAAGTAAACACAAATTTCCCGGCATTACACTAAAAACGGAAACAAATCCTATATAGAGAGTGGAATGAACTCAATGCGCTTACGTAGGCAGTAGTGATGCGACTGTGAGGAATTGGATTACAGGTAATCGACTCGCCGACTACCACTTGATTAATTTACTTACATATATATAGATTATTAGAATAATCCCAACTAACTAAAAGGCTTTTTAAACTTTTTGCACAAATTAATATTATAGTATTAAATCTGCTAACTATACAAATCGAATACATCAAGATAAATGAATTTTCTCGGGCGGGACACGATTTTTGTCTATGTATTCGATTTATTATAGTTAGCGTATGTCCATAGACCGCGGTAACCACTTTCAATCAGGTGGGCCGTGTGCTTGTCTGCTACCTAAGTGTTATAAAAAAAGGAGAAATCGAAAAAGAGCCAACACAGAATATCCAGAACAAGAATGGTTTACAAACTTTGGATGTAACCGGGCTAAGATGATGATGCTTATTATTTTATTACCTAGGCGATTATCAAACACATTTCTACTCGACTAACTCGAGTATTATGTGTCCCATCACTAGTTCCGCCCACCTTACTTCGTAGAATGCAACAAGCATTTTTCTTTCAGAACGCTCCCGTACGGTGGAAAATTTCCCCTAGCTCACACATTTTGTGGCTTTTCGTTCAGAAAATGCACGCGTACAGTTAAATATAGCGAGTTCGCGTTTGTATAGAGTTTTATTTTACTTTTTGTCATATTTCACCGTAATTCTTTAACGTTATTTACAGGTGGATTACATCAGGATAAAATTAATTACTCGGTGGGGCTTGAACGCACGACCTTTCCCTTACAGGGGGAATGTTCTTCCAACTGAGTTACTGAGCCACACCTGAATCAATTCAAATTTCCCTGAGTAATTCATTTTTCCTGACGTAATCGAATTGTATAGTTAGCATGAGAAATGCTATAAAATTTCATTCTAACAGTTATTTACAGTATTAATTCTGTGTTATTTATATACATACTTACTAGAGGCCGCCTGTGACTTCGCACACGGTGAGCGAGTTAGACTTTCATACAAACTACTGCCCCATGTTTTAACCTTTATTAGTATATCATCACAAAGCATTTTAAGTCACATACTACAAAACATAGGCCTTTCATACAAACTTTAAACCCCAATTTTACCTCCTTGGGATGTTTGATGGTGACCTACATCCTATTAGGAACCTACCTGCCAAATTTCAAGTTTGTAGGTGTAATCGTTTCTGACATTAGGTTGTAGGCACCTAGGCACGCTCAAAGAATCAAAGAATTAATTTCGTTTATTCAGTTTAAAGAGCTTGGTCGTATGAACAATGTCAAGAAAAATAAATAAAAAAAATCACATGAAAATGATTCGTTCGGTAGGTTGGTTCTATTGAGAAAATAAACGGCAAGAAGCTCAGTGAACTCGATTTTTGTGCTCGTATCTTCTGACTGAGGGTGTAGACATATTAAAGTGGGCAGACAAGCCGAACGTGGGGTCGACCTGACTACTGCTACTACAAATATATAATATATGGAGCAAATTGATAATGTATTGAAAAAACAGCACTGTGAAATTTAAGTGCAGGATATTTGAATATATTCTTGAGTGTTAACTGGTAAAAACTCATTGAAAGCGGTAGACTTATTGCATAGCAAAAACTCATTTAAAGATATATTGCATGTTAGTTTAAATGACTGTAGAAAATAACTTTATGAAGGCAGTCAAAAACAAATGATGGGCTGTTGTCTCTACCTACCCAGGAGACAGATAAAACAGGGATGAACATATATTAAAATAGACCTCAAAGATAAAGAGCTCAAAAGTGATAAGTATATGCAGTCGAATGTCGTTTTGATTCTCAATGAAATAGGTCAGAACGAGTTCAATACTCTGTGGTATGTTCGTGGATAATTATTTTGTGTTGTGAGGATTATCGAGCTCAGTGCAAAGTGCGATCGGAATATCCTGTCGGTATTACGGATTAGTGACGTGAACCGAGTTCCAAAAAGAATAAAACTATTTATATTTTATGTGAGTTTTTTGTATTTCATTACGCTCTGCGTGCTATAGCGTTGTACTGCATCAAATGGAATAGGTTAGATTTCCGTACTACACTAATATATTTTTATACCACTTAGGTGGCAGACAAGCACACGGCCCACCTGATGGAAAGTTGTTACCGCGGCCCATGGACGTATGCAACACTCGTGCTGCCTACCCTGAAGAAACTTTCTTGAAGAACCCCATATTGTAGTCGCTTGGGAAAACCACGGCAGGGAGTTCATTCCACAGCTTGATCGTGCTTTTTCTTTTCTTTTATGCTTATATCCTACACCAGATCCCTTTCCATCGATCAACAGGTAGGCTAATAAGGGAGGATGGCTCGGGCACTGAACATCATGATGGAGCCCCTTAATATACACCCATGGATTTACATTTCATATTATACTTCTTAATAAGAAATTGTCAAATTTTACATTTATCCACTCATGCCTTTTTCATCCCCTCATTATTCTCTTAATTTTCCTAACTCAGTTGAGTTTGCCTTCCTAGTCTTCGATCTTGAAGTTCTGTAGTTAGGTTAGTCGGAATTTTGACAGCTTCAACGACTGCCATGCCATGATGTTCGTAAGCCAACTGGAACCGACGGCCTAAGGGGTGAAATTTTGAAAAACACCAATTCACTTGTACATTTATTTCTATAAGAAAAATCGTATAATTGGCTACTTCACTTAACTGTACCGGCCAAGTTTGGCAACAGTACTTAATGTAAAGGCCGCGCATGACGAAAATATGAGCAAAGTTCGCCAATAGCGCCTATATTGCAGGCCAGCGCGTTTTGTTTGAAATACTTTCGATTGCCCCCGCGATAACTTCGAAAGGACTTTAGAGTATTCAACTTGGAAGAAAGAAATTCATTTTGTCGGTAACTATTGACCATACAGTTGAACTTACCAGACAAATTACGATCAGATAAAAGCCGTTTTAAAGGAATGGCCAGATGAATAGTCTTTTTCTTTTTTGATTACTATCTCACCAGCTTATTATGATGGGATCAACGGCGGAACACACTTGTCTTGAAGCAAGCTATTCATCTCGTGAATTGAAGATTCTCGTTATAGTTACATTTACAGTTAAATGCACAATGGCCGGCCTTAAAAGTAATTTCTTCCGGGCAACCTTAGGATGGTCAGGAATGAGGAGTTTGTCATCTAAGCGGCTCCTTAATTATATTTTTAAATGAATGAGGGTCTCAAACCAGTATTTTGTTCATTTTTAAAACATTTAGACTATCATAAAGTAGGAAGTTACTTTACATCAAGTTTGTATAGTCCTCGTTGCAAAATTTCTTTCGACCCAACTTTTTTGTTACTTTTAACGTTGTTTTAGAAGTAATGTTTCAGATATCAGAAAGATAAGAAAGGTGATACAGTGGTGTAGCGTAATCCCTTAGCTATAGATTTTATTTTTCTCTGCATTATAAAATTATGATTGCCCTTCTTCCAAGATTTCCAGGGTGCAAGCCAACCTCACTCGGAAACCGGTACAGGTACACCAACTGGTTATTGACAGAGATGAGGTTCTGGCACAGACTTTTCTCTAAAGGAAGAAGTTCCAGTAAAAGGCAAAGTCTTTGTGAGACTTCATGTTTATAAACTTTCAGTGTACCCTTATTCTGAACATAATATTCTTCTTCATCTTTGGGTTAATCCCAGTCGCATCGAAGCTTCTTCAACTTGGAGTCTGGGGTCCATTTTACCAGTCTTACTGTGGATTTGGCTGGACTTCGATATTTTCCTTGAAGCGATTGCTATCTGTCCTCCACAACCCAAAGACGATATCGAAGCATTGCAGTTAAACCAGTTGTTGGACTTTTGAGGGTGCCAATTACCTGCAGTAACGACTGCCATAGATGTTCGTATGGCAACCGGAACCGACGGCTTAACGTGCTTATTGCGGAGGTGAAGAGAGCTACCACAGTCAGGTTGCAGTATATTTATTACGACTCAATGATTTAATAAAGCAATGTCTTACAAACTAAATAACAGGCTTATATACTGATTTATCCACCATTGGTGGAGTGGGAGCGATACTTGTGGTCACGTCCTATCTTCTCGCTGACTTGCATATTTTGTGCTATGGCAGAGGACGTGATTTCTTAGCTTAAATAATTATTATTTGTGCATTCTAATTTCCTTATAGAAATCACGTTCCTGTCTGCCATCTGAGGCACAACCAGAACAGTGTAAATACCCATATTCATGCATACAAAAATTTGCATTGAGCTGGCATCGAACCCGTGCCTCCTGCTTAGCGGCCGTGTTCACTAATGCTACGCTACGGAGGCTGTCCTAAATTCTAAACATAATATACCACAACATAATATAACTAAGACCATAATTTCATGAGCATATATATATCATATCTAAGAAGACATCGCCAAGACACCCAAACGCGTATACTAATTATAAAAATCCTTATAATCTCAAATAATTCTCGCTTATTAAATTTTATGGCGCCGCTCCATCCCACACCTGCGTCCGACTAACAATCTCTAAACTCCATTTTTTTAAATAAAAAGTAACGAAAAAAAGGTTAGTGTCTGTTTTATTAGTATTTGTGTGTACCCAGATTAGGGTATGCCACTTAGGGACACTAAACTTGGGATAAATAAATAAACACATGTACTTTGTTAGGCAATTACAGAGCGGGGTTGCTTTTTGTAAAAATCCTCAGAAGTTTCACTGAAAACGCTGTTGTTTTTTTAGTAAGACAGATTTAATTATATATCTGTATTCACGCCTTTAAATCCCCGAAGGGGTAGGCAGAGGTGTATTAACACCCACATTTCGCCAACTATGACTTTCGGTCCTACGTAATAGGGGGTGAGCCATTGCCGTTAAGCGGGCACTTATTCATGGGCTGTATGTTTACTGTCGGATGGAAAACAGCCCTATCCCTTAGTAGCCTTCTCGACACCCACGGGAAGAGATGGAATGACCCTATTTTACTCCACCGTGAAATAACACTGATTTTATGACCTTTGTACTATACATAAAAATGGGGAATCTAACAACTTACAACCAATGATTTTAAAACAAATAACAGATCAGGAGATGAGTTAAAACTTCAAATATTAAAGAAGACGAATGGGTGCAGGGCACGAATGGTAGAGGACCAGTAATATCCGTGCTCAAAATTCTGTGTGATCTACTAGACTGAACAATAAAATTGATCACTTACATTTTGTTTAGTTCAGTCACTTTGTGCATATTTATTTGGTATACCAAGATAATTATCCCACCCGAGGGAGCCATCTTAGAATCAGATATGGCCACCTTGCACCCGGGTACTGAGGTCCCAAGATGGCACGGCGTGCAACTGGGTTCTATCCTATAGTTAAAATAAATTATCTAACCGAGCTTATTAAATTAAGAATGGTAAAAGAGCGGATGGAACTCACGCATCCGCGGCAGCCTTCATGTCCGTAACATCGCAGATAAAATGCAAGAGAGCCGCCTCCGCTGGTGCGGCCACGTCTTGCGGAAACCGCCCAGCTACGTGGGTAACAAATGCCTGGCAATGGCGCCCCCACCCGGTCCAGGTAGAAGGGGTAGGCCCAAGAAGTGCTGGCTTGGCGTCGTGGAGGGTGACATGCGTGAAAACGGTCTCACTACCTTGGACACCCAAGATCGTGCGAAGTGGAGGAGGAAGAGCCGGAAGGCGGACCCTGAGCTCCGAGGGCACCGTGGCCTCGGATGCAATCAGGACTAACGTCTTTATGTGGATGATGATGGTAAAAGAGCGGTAAAAAATTCGTCGGTACTTATTTTATAGTTTTTATTTATTTTTAATCATCCACCCAACCTATAATAGTAACTGATTTGACTATTACATTTTAAGACGTCACTAAATCTTTTTTCATACCTTTATAACTTATCGTTTTGACGTTTAGTAAAAAGTAACCAATTTGACTAGTCAGTAGAATACCCAATTTTAGTCGGTTCTAGTCCGATATATTATTTTCAGTAAACATTCGAAAAATGGCTCCTCAGACAAACATTTGAACTGAAATTTTAATCATTCTTATTAAATAAACTACAGTTCTTACTTTAAATTTATTAAAGGGATCCCTTTCATAATAAAAATGTGTCGGAAATATTCCGAACAAACCAACGGGGAGTCAATCTCGTTAACGCCACACCGTGATGATATTTACATTAAAAATTAACGCAAAGTTTTGAGAACATGCGGCAGGAAAATTGGGAATGCAACGTTTGGTACTACTCTTTAATTTATTTCAGGATTTCCTAAAACAATATTAATGTGGATAGTATGCTGAGCCTTGCGCTTTCGGTTCCTGCCTATATTACCTGGCAGCGAATGGGTCAAGAACGGTGGATTACTGGTTTCACCTGTCTTGTAGGTCTGTACATTCGTCTCTGTGATCTCTCGTAGCCACTTAGCGGCTGTTCGTGTGGGTGGTACGCCATAGGCTTATTTTTATGGGAAAATGGAACCGCTGGAATGTTCAAATGGAATGTAGCCTTTTGCCTTTCGAGCAACTCCGACTCTTGACTGTGATTTGCAAATCTTACTTATAAAAAAAAACTACAATATTCTACACAATTCCGTGTAGACCCAACCTGAGTATAACTTAAATAGCTTGTTTTATAGAATCTAGAATGAGGATAATAATAAGAG
Source organism: Eilema sororculum (assembly GCA_914829495.1). Taxonomy (NCBI): domain Eukaryota; kingdom Metazoa; phylum Arthropoda; class Insecta; order Lepidoptera; family Erebidae; genus Eilema; species Eilema sororculum. Next base: position 2,219,034 of record OU618545.1, on the reverse strand, counting down.
GATAACTTAGACAGTTTTTCTTATACTAGCGGGAGTCGAACCCGCGAGACCCGCGACTTCTACGTAGGGGAGTCGGACGCTATACCGCTACGCCACAGGGGATGCCATCTATCCCGGTAGTTTCTATGAAAACATCAAAATTACAAAAATACTTACTAAAACTCCAAAGTAAAAATAAAACCTTAAAATATAAATCTAATAGGTATATAAAATTCTCGTGTCACAGTTTTCGTTGCCATACTCCTCCGAAACGGCTTGACCGATTCTCATGAAATTTTGTGAGCATATTGAGTAGGTCTGAGAATCGGCCAACATCTATTTTTCATCCCCCTACATGGTGCAGCGGGAACGGGATCTAAAAAATTGGCGGTACGAAGTTCGCCGGGACAGCTAGTAAACTATAAAAATATAAATAAACAAATGCCTGGCAATGGCGCCCCCACCAGGTCCAGGTAGAAGGGGTAGGCCCAAGAAGTACTGGCTTGGCGTCGTGGAGGATGACATGCGTGCAAACGGTCTCACTTGGACCTTGGACGCCCAAGTTCGTGCGAAGTGGAGGAGGAAGAGCCGGAAGGCGGACCCTGAGCTCCGAGGGCACCGTGGCCTCGGATGCAATCAGGACTATAAATAAACAAAATAAAAAAAACAACGTTTCCTAAACGTTTTTAATCGCAATTTCCGCGCGTATAACATTCGTCGGCTTTAGGCATTGGATTTTTGTCCTTTCACTTAAAAATTAACACTTTCCCCGAACTCGGTATACTTTTCGGCAAAATCTTGGGATAATACTGAATAATAAACGGTTCTGTCGGCCCTCGAATTGTGATACACTCGCGTCTTAATAATGTTATAATGGCATTCTGTGTTTAGCCGAACAACTTTTCGTCAACAAAGCAATTGTTTTAAATTATATATTTTAAGGGAAAGTGCAGGAAAGTTACATTATTATGAAAAGTTTAATCATAATGGTGGTTTACCTTTCATGAAACACTGATTAGGTGCTTCATTTGAATATTCATGATACTTTTGTTTACTGCAATTAGTTATTATTAAAGAATAGTTAGTTTAGTTATTTTAAATAATAATGGGGTATTGGCCCACGATGGGCATACGATGTAATAAAATAAATTTAATAAAGAAAAGTGTAATTCATGGAAGTAAAAACATAAACTCACGCCTGTATTCCCCGAAGGGGTAGGCAGAGTGAGCGTTTGGACCGCGGGTTTACTGATTAGAATTCTGCTGATTTTTTGCAGGATGATAGTACCTGTAGTGTACCTCAGTGTACCTTTCATAGAATTCAGTGTACCTCTCTAGATAATAAAATATTTAACCAAAATAGGTACACCCGCCATCCAAACGTTTAGACCGCGGGTGTACTTATGATTTCTGTGAGGAGACGCTAAATTCACTATTTCTTTATTGATAACATTAGTACCTGCAGTGTACCTCAGTGTACCTTTCATAGAATTCAGTGTACCTCTCTAGATTATAAAATATTTAACAAAATAGGTACACCCGCCATCCAAACGTTTAGACCGCGGGTGTACTTATTATTTCTGTTAGGAGACGCTCAATTCGGTATTTCTTTATTGATAATATTAGTACCTGCAGTGTACCTCAGTGTACCTTTCATAGAATTCAGTGTACCTCTCTAGATTATAAAATATTTAACAAAATAGGTACACCCGCCATCCAAACGTTTAGACCGCGGGTGTACTTATCATTTCTGTTAGAAGACGCTCAATTCGGTATTTCTTTATTGATAATATTAGTACTTGCAGTGTACCTCAGTGTACCTTTCATAGAATTCAGTGTACCTCTCTATATAATAAAATATTTAACAAAATAGGTACACCCGCACTTCAAACGTTTGGACCACGGGTGTATTGATTATTTCTCTTAGGAGGCGCTAAATTCGCTATTTCCTTGTTGATAACATATGTACCTGCTGTCTACTTCAGTGCACCTACAATCAGATCTAGTGTACTTCTATTGATGAAAAATTATACCTATAACAAAGTTACATAAATACCAATTTTATCAACCCGCCATTAAAGATCATATTATTATCTCAATTTTTTTATTCATTCTCCGGTAAGGCTAATGTCATCATTATAAAAATCCAAGCTCCACTATTGAGTCAGTGTCCACTATTGATACTTTTACTTTACTTATGTACTTATAGGTCTACCAGAATCTTATGGCACGATTTAAAAAAAGAATTACGATTTTCATAAGGCAATGTTGATGTCATCACGTCAAACTCGCATACAAAGTTCACAAAATTTGACATTGGTATACACCGAAATGTTAAATATTTTTTGTTTCAAAGTTTCTGGTCTTTGTAGTGGTTTGACCAATAATTTGGCTTGTACCATTTTGGTACTTTTACATACATTTTTATTCTTTGCCAGTTGTATTATAACTTCTTTGTGGTCATGATCATGATATAATACCTAGTTGTAGTTGTTGAGAAGGAAAATTTGGAATGATTCAAGTGTGGCTCAATATCTCAGTTGGAAGAGCAGTCCCCCTGTAAGGGAAAGGTCGTGAGTTCGAGTCTCACTTGAGCATTTCATTTTTTCCAATGTTTTTCGAATTTCAATAGATTTTTGTCATTTAATCATTTGCATTTGACATTATCATCCGACATTATTATTTTCATTTGACTATCAAAACCATCAATGTAATTAAACCTTTGAGAATGCCGTAAGGCGAAACCGTTCAGATTCAGAAATAAAATTAAACTCAGTGGAAAAGTACAAGTATACACTTGTACTTTTCCACTGAGTTTAAATTCAATACATATAAATGAATAATTTTTTTATACTTCGTTTTTGCGCCCTTTAGGACAGCCGTTGTTTCTCTTAAGACGTATCTATAAAATAATACATCATTGCTAAAAACATTTTATCTACTCTCATACTAAATGTAAACCATAAAAAAACTTTAATGGCGGTCTTTATTTTTTGTTTCTTTTGTAGTTTTCAGAACCGGTGAAGGTAACACTTGCCATCAACTTTATCATCAGTCTTTACGCAATCAAGTAAGTATATATAGGTGTACCAGAAACTCATGGCAAATTGCAAATTTGAAAATTGTAAAGCGCATACTGGGGAAATTGGATTAAACTATCTTGATACTTTAAAATTGTGGAGAAAATATAATTATTTTTAAACAATGCACAGGGACTATACTGGGTGTAAGGGGAACGCTCCCGAAGCCGAAAAGTACTTCAGGTACATAACACATTGGCATAAAAATAAAATCGATATGGACAAAAAAGTTTTTTTACGAATTCTTTATTGAATTTTTTATATTTTTAATTTTGCATTATTTACTCTCCATCGTGCTAGTAAAGCTAAATGAAACGGTAATTTCATAAAAAGAACATCACTACAAAGAAAAAACAACTAGCGCCAAGCGCGTGCTCTTTTGTAGTGGTGTTTTTTTATGAAATTACCGTTTCATTTAACTTTACTAATACGATGGAGAATACATAATGCAAAATAAAAAATTCAAAAAATTCAAAAAAAAAAAATTCGCCATAGACATGAAAAAATGCGTCATAACTGAACTAAAAATAAAACTAAACTTGAACAACTACAACTAGTTATTATATCATGATCATGACCACAAAGAAGTTATAATACAACTGGCAAAGAATAAAAATGTATGTAAAAGTACCAAAATGGTACAAGCCAAATTATTGGTCAAACCACTACAAAGACCAGAAACTTTGAAACAAAAAAATATTTAACATTTCGGTGTATACCAATGTCAAATTTTGTGAACTTTGTATGCGAGTTTGACGTGATGACATCAACATTGCCTTATGAAAATCGTAATTCTTTTTTTAAATCGTGCCATAAGATTCTGGTAGACCTATAAGTACATAAGTAAAGTAAAAGTATCAATAGTGGACACTGACCCAATAGTGGAGCTTGGATTTTTATAATGGTGACCTTAGCCTTACCGGAGAATGAATAAAAAAAATGAGATAATAATATGATCTTTAATGGCGGGTTGATAAAATTGGTATATAAGTAACTTTGTTATAGGTATAATTTTTCATCAATAGAAGTACACTAGATCTGATTGTAGGTACACTGAAGTAGACAGCAGGTACATATGTTATCAACAAGGAAATAGCGAATTTAGCGCCTCCTAAGAGAAATAATCAATACACCCGTGGTCCAAACGTTTGAAGTGCGGGTGTACCTATTTTGTTAAATATTTTATTATATAGAGAGGTACACTGAATTCTATGAAAGGTACACTGAGGTACACTGCAGGTACTAATGTTATCAATAAAGAAATACCGAATTGAGCGTCTCCTAACAGACATAAAAAGTACACCCGCGGTCTAAACGTTTGGATGGCGGGACTACCTATTTTGTTAAATATTTTATTATCTAGAGAGGTACACTGAATTCTATGAAAGGTACACTGAGGTACACTGCAGGTACTAATATTATCAATAAAGAAATACCGAATTGAGCGTCTCCTAACAGAAATAATAAGTACACCCGCGGTCTAAACGTTTGGATGGCGGGTGTACCTATTTTGTTAAATATTTTATAATCTAGAGAGGTACACTGAATTCTATGAAAGGTACACTGAGGTACACTGCAGGTACTAATGTTATCAATAAAGAAATAGTGAATTTAGCGTCTCCCAACAGAAATCATAAGTACACCCGCGGTCTAAACGTTTGGATGGCGGGTGTACCTATTTTGGTTAAATATTTTACTATCTAGAGAGGTACACTGAATTCTATGAAAGGTACACTGAGGTACACTACAGGTACTATCATCCTGCAAAAAATCAGCAGAATTCTAATCGGTACACCCGCGGTCCAAACGCACACGTAGGCAGAGGTGCTAGCACCCACATTTCGCCAGTTTATGTTTAGGTCCCAATGTAATAGGTGGCAAGCCTATTGCCATTAACCGGGTACTTAACCGGTAACCTGCGATAAATACACACATAACCTCGAAAAGCATCGAAAAGTCATTGGTGTGTGTCATGGAAGTTTAAATATAAGGGTGAATTTCAACAAGTCCATTAAAATCTTCATTTCCGTGGATATTTTTACCTTAAGTGTTATAATAAAAATACATCGCGTTAATTAAAGGTTTTGACACTATATGTATTCTTGCTTAATATCTAACAGATAACTAAAAAAACTAACGAGATATACAAGATTAAAAATTACATGCCACGGCGATGAAACATGCGTGTACGGCAATGAAACAAGCGTCCACGGCAATGAAAGCCAAATGTTCCATCATTTTGTAAGATTAACACGGAAACATCTTTTTATAATTGATTGTACAATAAAAAACTAATCAAATCTATAATCGTATTGCAGAAAGTTTTCGAATCCTGTAATGTCAGTATTCGGTGCTACCTTTATAACAGGTGTTATAACAATGTTTATAATGCCTAATAATCATACTATGGCGATGAAAACATAAGTCACGGAAATGAAACATCAGGCCACAGCAATGAAACTAAATCGTTTTACAATGCATGGCAATGATTTTTTTTTCATTGCCGTGTTTTTTTTTTCATTGCCATAGCAAATTTTGACCATGGAAACTACGGCAATGAAAGCACAGCAATGAAAAACAAGACCAAAATATAAAATAACAAAAAATCTAATAATTATTCGAAGTATTAATCACTTCACAAAAATAAACAAGAGAAATGGCGTTCTATTGAATGTTTAATCAAGAGGATAACTTATTAAAATAGAAAGTTATACCTATCCACGGCGATGAAAGAAAAAATGTCCAGTAACATAAAAATGGAAGACTTACATCTATGGCGCCAAAACGCAGGTACTTGTGTACGTTCTTCCGCGTCGAGCACTTAGGCGGCACCAATATGCAACGTTTAGCGCATATAAGGGAGGACACAAGTCGTTAGATAAGACAATATTCTAAAATATGTTTAGAACACGGCGATGAAAGGTAGTTCTGGGACAAATGTATTTTTTTTAGCCATTCGTTGTATTGTTTAAATATTTGAATAAATGTATTTCGTAACAATACTTTAACTATTCACGTATCAAATAAAAATAGGTATTAATAAAAATAACCAATAGATTTTTATCTATGAGGTATCACGACACAATAGGTGACGTGTGGACAAACACGGCAATGAAAGATTTCGGTGCATTTTGTTTTTTTTTGGAGTACCTATAATCCTATATAATAGATTATTTAGTGCCACACATAGATCACTATTTCACCTAACTAGCAAAAAATATTAGAGCATTATAACTATGATTTTTAGTACCGATTTCATCAATGCCACGCAGTTCTTGGTCCCGGGAAATTCACCCATAAAAAAATGGATTAAGATATGATTCTGAAGGTGACTAACAACTGCAAACGCACGCAGCAGCATTACGGAAGTTTAACAGGCAATATAATGTATGCTGCCACTGGCTGCCATTTGCTGCATCCTCTTGTAATTGTCGGATGCGGTCCGCTTCGGGATCATCATACCTTAACACAATGTGTTACAATTTAATACAAAAACTTAGGTACTGCATATCATTTCAACCCAGACAAAAACAAAATCAATTTACGTAACAAAAATTAAAAGAAAGGAAATGTGATATCGTTAAATATTTCAAACTAGCAAAAGTAGTTAACTTTGTAACTCCTGCGCACAAAACTTAGTTAACAATGGCGGCCAATAAACGACGTCCTTAAGTAACCAGTTCATTTTAATATTACATTTAGATTTTCGCTTTAAAAATCGGAATCCAGGGTTCAGAACAGCGTTATGGATTGGCGAAATTGATAAGACGTAGCGATTTATACATTCAAGTCTTTATGATTTCAATTTCTGTTGATTTGCGAACATGATTCACTCGCTTCCGACGCATGCCTACTTCATTAATTCTCACTTAGTTATAGAATCAAATCGAATATACTGTAGCTATAAAATTTTGCGTGGCGTCAGCGCTACCTAGTGGCCCCATCTATGAACCAGCGCTTTGCATACTCAACGCAATGGTGTGTGCAGCATTCAATGCTGAGATGGGGCCCTATTTGGGTTCGCGCAGTGTGGAATGTTGCACTCGTAGATTAATTTAATATACTTACCTACCTATACTGATTATAAGATTGTAATAATACTTTAGTGAGATGCACATTGTGAGGAGCTTAAATAAAATATTTTTCTTTCTTTCTTTTCTTTCTTTCTTTGAGTGCCAATCATTTAGCCCATTGCAGTCCACTGCTGGTTATAGCTTTCTCTTAGAGTGTGCTTTAATATATATTTGGTACCTATCTACAAGAATTAGAGGGTGAACCAGGCAGAGCTTAGCAGAGGGTGCTGTGAAAAAACAGTGTGAGAACGGGTAGATTCTGAAGTCCTACTTCAGGTAGCAGGCTACAATTATCATCATAATCATCATCTGCCCTTGTTCCAGTCATTTGGGGTCGGCACAGCATTCATTATGTTCTTGAAATTCGTGACAGGTGTCATCTCCCAGGTCACAGAATAGATAATAGATAAACGCCTCATTCATCTTTTGTTGGGTCTATTTTAAATGAAAGTACTATTAATTTAAATGAAGAACCTATGATTGTTAAAGAATAAATGAAACGGTATTGTAACCAAATTTTGACTCGCCCGAATTGTTGCATAAATGGTTAATCAAGTAGCAAAACAACAATTGAATCGCCCTTATCTGAATCACAACACAATTTTGCAGGTTAATCTCATTGTGCTCGGCGATAACCGCTTCATCTTATCGCTTATTGACGGCGGGGAACGGCCTGCGTAATGGCCAAAGTTGTTTTCCTTACGATTCTCGCGTCTATTACGTGCCGGTAAGGTGGAAACGCAAACGAGTCAGGCACGCAGTGATTCCATCATAAATGGTACAGACGGGCGTTTAATCTCGACTTCATTTCAAAAAGCATGTATACGATACATACGGACGCGCATAATAATTATATCTTGACCACAGTCACGTCAAAAAATTTACTATTTATGCGTATATGCTGTACGCGTTTTTTAGATGTTTTTTTGAGGATATCGCGGTGTGTTACGGTGGCGGCGAAAGAGCTCAAGTCCTCCAATGATATAGGTATACATCAAACCAATCAGAGTGCGTCAGAGATTCATTTCTGTCCCGACTTAGGGTTTGTGCCAAATACCTGTGCCTCGATTCTGCAAAAAACGGCATTAAATAATAGACCTTAAAGCGATCCGGTTAAACTTCAAGATTAAACGGCTTTTTCCAGAGTAAATATATTTCAGAATAAAATAAAAGACGTATAAGATGGGAAATTTGGATCATATCGGGCGTGTCTCGGTAGCCGAATTGGTCAGGCATTCCCCCTGTAATGGAAAGACTGCGGGTTCGAGTCCCGCCCGAGAAGATTCTTTTTCCCTATGTATTCGATTTGTATAGTTAGCATACTTAATGCTGTAAAAAAAATTCCTTAAATAAAAACAGTCTAACAAACCTGTTTTCATTTCATTTTGTACTTTAGATGTATAGAAATAAAGTCTTAAATTTATTGTAAGTTTTTGCAGTGACTGCGGTACCACAGTAGTTAAGCTTTAGTAAAATCGATGGCCTGTTAGCTGGTACACTTACTAATTGGCGGATGTTGCTCTGGTAGAGGCTTTTCTTCGAGGTTCAACTAATATAAAGAGAAAATGTGGATCCCGGGCATCATATTTATGAAAAAGTTCAGAAAAGCTCTGAATGCAACTAGGACTAACGCTGTGGCCGTGAAGATGATTAAAATATGGCAAAGAATATGTAACAAAACGGTACAAGTAGTAGCTAAACTCAAAGTAATTGAAAATATATTATATTTAGTTCTTAGCAGTACGAAATACATCGGGAAAAAGAAGAACTCAAGTGGGACTTGAAGCCACGACCTTTCCCTTACAGGGGGAATGCTCTTCCAACTGAGCTATTGAGTCTTAGCAGTAAGCATTATGAATGTACTGCCCAAAACGCATTCTACGTTTGAGCGTAACAGCATTGGAGTGGATGAAGGTAAAACGCTGCGATTAGAACGCCCGTCTCTATAAAAGTAGGCGGTGTAGAATAATGCCAACTTTTTCAATAATTCGCTCGGTTCCGCTCTGTAGGCACAATTAAAGGAAAAAGAAAGGAAACGGAAGGAAAACAAAAGGTCACGGGGCGCCGTGTTAGATTTCAAATTACAAAGCAGTTTTAACATAGGAATAAAAAATAAAATGTCTTCCTGTCGCCTTCGGATTAAATACCACTTTTTAACGATGTATAATTATCTTATTGGTTGTATGGTTCTTAATTTAGTTTGTTATTACATTGTTTACTCATTTTTAGGGGTCCATATCTCAAAATGAAATAACGGAACCCTTATAAGACCCCTTCGTTGTCTGTTTGTCTGTCTGTCTGTCCTTTAAGACCTTTTCCTCAGAAATGCGTGGAGGTATCAAGTTGAAATGCATACCACATAGGATTTTGATGCAGTTTTTTTATTAGAAAGGTCGATTAGACTTAAAATCTTACGTTTGTTTGATTTCCCGCAAAGAAACGTATGATATAGTGTAGACGACGGACCTCTCGCGATGAACCTATAAAATAAATATTACATAACATACTCTTCGATTACTATAAAATATATAAAATAATACTTACCTTTGTACCTACCTACTTGTTATCAATAAATAAATTATGTATGTGTTACCTGCTCGCACACTACGTCACACGATGCACTGACAAGCGCCGGCGCCGGTGGCGCCGCAGTCGCCTACACCAGTAGCTCGCGGTCACACGTCGTTAGTGTATGCGCTCAGGTGATACCTACTTACCTTCCAAGTCTTGTGTAATTTATTTCAAACGAACCTTAAAACATTCTACGCAATACCTGAATCCCGTACATATAGGTTGCTGTGGGTCGCGGTCACGGGATTCGTATTTCTGTGACCCTGTTACATTGGCATATAAAGTACCAGGCTCACAGGAGCTTCAAAGAACTTTTAAGGAACTTTATCTGAGTCGCGGGAACACGAGCAATGTGTCCTAAACCTTTCTATTTCGAACTTAACGCGGACGAAGTCGCGGGCCAAAGGTAGTACATAATATTCCAAGAGCTCTAGATCTAAAATCTGCGGTAGCCTAGTGGTATGGATAATGGACTGCTGAGACGAGGTCTCGGGTTCGATCCCAGGTATACCATGGCACACACCAATGACTTTTCGATGCTTTTCGGAATTATGTGTGTATTTATCGCAGGTTTATAAATGCCCGGTTAATGGCAATAGGCTCGTCGCCTATTATATTGGGACCTAAACATAAACTGGCGAAATGTGGGTGCTAGCACCTCTGCCTACCCCTTCGGGGAATACAGGCGTGAGTTTATGTATGAGTTTATGCTCTAGAATTATAGTCTTCAGCCCGCACATTGACCTTATATGTTTTGGTCCTTCGAGCCGGTCTTCAATAGCCGTGTAAATGTACATATAGTTCGATATAACAATACCATTATCAATCGAGCATCAGGTAACAGAATGTTAATTGACACGGATGATAGCCCAACATGACTTGCTGGTACGTAAACTGATGCAATGTACAGTGTACTATCAAATTATGCCAATCGGAAGTCTATACATAGATATAGAATATACTAGATGTGTTAGATCTAGGATTTAGTACGTGGGCACGAGCAGAGCGACGGCGACAGCGACAGCGACTATTTATTAAAGTATTAACCCTACAGTAAATATGTGTTAAGTTAATTTATAGGAAACTAGCTTTTGCCCGCGGCTCCGCCTGCGTGGATGTCGGTTATCGCGACCAAATATAGCCTATGTCCTTTCTCAAGGTCTAATCTACCCCTATACCAAATTTTATCAAAATCGGTTCAGTGGTTGAGGCGTGAAAGCGTAACATACAGACAGACAGACAGAGTTACTTTCGCATATGTAATATTAGGATGGATTTAATGTAGATAAATAATGTGATAATGACGCCGCATCACCCCTTGTCGCTGTCGCACACTTCACACTTTGAGTGAACTAGACACCACAATCGTATCACAAAACTACTGCAGTACACACAGTAATCAATATATGGGTTTGACACGTATTTTGACCTTTATGACAGTCGTAAACATTTTTTAATGAAATTTTAAAGCACGTTTAGTATACCAACTATTCAAATCGATTAAGATAGTAAAAGTGAATCAGCTCAAGTCAGACTCGAACCGCGATCTATCCCTTAAAAGGAGAATGCTCTGACCGAATACATAGGTAAAAATAAATCTTCTCGGGCGGGACACGGACCCGCAGCCTTTTCCTTACAGGGGGAATGCCTTGACTCGAACTCTTTCGCTTAACTTTTTCATCTAAATCGATTCGAATCGTAAACATATTCCTAAGCCGCAATCTGGAACTCCCTGCCAGCTCACGTGTTTTCTTCTTCCTACAGTCCCTTACGGGTCCCTTATGCGGGGCGTGAAAAGGCATTTGAGTGATTTGGCCGTCAAGCTGAGTCCCACCACTGTTAACGTGGTACAGGTTTATGATGGTGACCCTCTTTCCGAGACTTTGCCTTTGGCTTGCATCGTATCGTATCGATTGTATCGATTGACAACTTGAAAAGATTCGTCAGTAAAATAGATAACTTGACGTCATGGACGGTGTGGTGACATTTTTTCACTTTCGTTTATCTTATCCAGCATACTCTGAATCTGTGGTAACAACAGTTACTGTTGTTCTCATGCTTCAACTGATATGTAACTACATGATGGACTATTTAGTATATAGGCACTACATTTGGAGCTGCTAAATCCTGCTAACAAACATTTAAAGAATTAGAAATTGTTTTATCATTATTAATATACCTACTCGTCATTTTGTTTTGATACTTTTCCCAAGATTTCGTTGCTTTTTAGCAGCTGCGGACGTGGGTTTTGGAACGAGAACGAAACAAAGTGTAGTGTTATTTTTAAACTGTCGCGGTGTATACTCATCGTCAAATTTTATCACGTTAAGTCCCGAACTTTATAAAAAACGATAAAATGTAGTGTGTTGGATGTTTACTTTTTATAACTCTTCAAATCACAATGGCATTTCCAGAAATTACGCATGCAAAAATACAAACTTTTGAACTTTATTTATTAGTATAGGTAATAGTTTCAGAAGGTAACGATAACAAATATTTTACAGCACTGGACGTTTTCATCGAATTGGCGCCAAAACACTGCTAATATAAATACTAATAAGTATATAAATGTTTCTAGTTAATTGAACGTTTTTGTATTAATCATGACATAATCGTACGATAAATATCTAGGTATAATCGCCCAATGATCGCCCCAGGCAAAGGGGTCATTGGAAAAGATATGTAACAAATTATCAAACAATTTAAATTATAAATATACGAGTAGATAGGACCAATTTCTAATTCACAGTCGAAATATTGGTATGAAAGTGCATATAAACTCTAAGAGTCAAAGTCAAAAATCATTTATTCTGCATAGACCATTAAATCGGCACTTACAAAACGTCAATAAAAAATAAATATTAAATACTAGTTTAGCAAATGGACCACCGACCGGTTCCTGAGACCTGAGAAGACTCCGGCAAGAAACTCAGCGGGCAATTCTTTTTTGGTCTATTTACCAACATTTACTTAGTCTAATACTTATGATCTAGATACACTGCTTTGCTTTTGTAGCATAGCTGAGCTAACAGCTCATTTCCAAGCTTGTTTATCATCTAAATATTCTTGAATTTCATAAAATAGTAGATATATAGTATTGCTTATAGTCAAACCCCAACAACACATCAGCTACAAATGATTAGCATTCGCAAAAGAATTAGCTATAATCTACTGATTTACTGCAACAAATTTTATTCCCGCGCGGTAAGTCACTGCAGACAGCCAGTTTGATTTAATTCCGTTTTAATTCTACCCTCAATCGTTGCTCCGGGTAACAGAGTTAAGCTTCTTGCTGCCTGCGGATGGATAAACCGTGGCTTTGAATGCGAATACGTAGTTCTGCAATGCACCAGAGGGATTTATCGGGGACTTTTTACAATAGTTCTGTTAGAACTTACTTATAAGACTTAAAAATAATAATGATGTAGGAGAAAATGTTGTTTTACATAGATTATAACTACGGCATGATGGTATCGGATCATTAGTGGATAAAGCTGCAGGGTTTCCTTTCATGAAGAATAATTGTAAACAAAAAATAATAATACATATACGTGATAAACGAAATCTGTCGAGCATATCCAGCGGTGAGTGTACAATTTAATTTTTTTAAAACCTCTTTTCAGAAAAATATGTTTCTGAACGCGCTTGGAATATTGTGAATTTAAAAAACGAACGTCAGTTTCCTGTGTATAGAACTAGCCAGGAGCGTGTACCTGACTGGTAGTTTGTATCACAGATAAAAGAGTTCACGTAGATAAAATAGTTTTTTACTGTCTTAGTATTGTTTGTTTTTGGTCGTTTTCAATTTTAATTTTGTGTGGTTGTAGAAGGTCTTTACTTTGCACTCTTAATAGCTTTAAATTTCTAGCTGTAAGCAAATCAAATTTCGATAATATCGTAAGTTTCCATAAATGCCACACATTGAAGGATCAGTGTAGACAACACTAATTAAATTACAATAGACTTCATTAAAAATAGTTTTATTTCAATTACAATTACAGTTATTCACACAAATAAGAATCGAGACCACCAAAGCCTTTTATGTGCATTATTCAAGGCATATTTCTCCGAACTGTTAAATGGCGCCTATTTAATTGATCCTATACTCAAATAAAACCGCCAACCATATTTTTGTCTCTTACCTAGAATCCCACCAACTAGCTTTAAACATTATCAGAGAGACGATTCAGTTTGCATTATAAGCTCACATCGGGCAGAAAATATTGTAATAATATGAACGTATGTTTATAAAATTGTTTGTTGCTTATCACGCTTAAGTATATGGCAGAACATATTTGATACCTACTTATTTTACCCTGGAATAAGTTCCCATCAGCCTCGCGAGCAATTCACGCGGGTGGTGCTACGAGCATCAGCTACATTACAATAATTAACCACATAGCTCTCTTAGCTACCCGTATCAAGCACTAATGGTTACACCACTTACTAGTAATTTCCATCGGCTCGTGTCCTCCTCTGGTACGTCCAACGGCCGTGATCATCGTCAAGATAATAGCTCTCACCAATTACTGGGCACTGGCTTTGTGTTAACTGTTGTGTGGATTAGAGGCTGTTTGGAGAGCCCTGTACTGAAGGATTATCGTGAGTTAAGCTGCGTAGCTTAGCTTGGTAGTAAGAATTTGCATACGAGTGTAAAAAATCGATGTCATCGCTCCATAATATAGAAAAGTCGCTCTCCGAGTCTAGCTGTCCCTATGTATGCTTATATTTTCAAAACTACGCTACAGATTTTGATGCGGTTACTTTTATTAGATAAAGTAATTCAAGAATAAGGTTTATATGTATAATACATGCTTAATATAGTAGAGGGTGCAGCGGGAACGGGATCAGACGCCACGCGGGTGGAAAAAAATTGCGGTACGAAGTTCGCCGGGTCACCTAGTAAGTAGATAAATAAAAGTTAGATAGAGGGGCATTGGAGAGGATTATTATTTATGTCATCGCATTTCTGTTTTGTTTTCCATGGAGGAGAAAAAATAGATTTATAAAAAGAACAGATTTAAGTTCGTTAGTATTCGTTTTTTAATTTTATTCGTCGCTTATGAACTTATTGTTTTTGTATTGGTTCAGTCCCAATTCGGCCGTTTATAAATTTAATTGATATTGGATATACAGTAGGGTACTCCACAAAATTATTTGCGCTTTTCGGTGCTTTTTTATTCAAATTGTTTATTATTTCAAAACGCTCCTCTATAATAGTCTACTATTAGCTGAAATTACTGTCTGTTAGAGCCCTAATGGCATCATCTCTCCGTGTTCATGTGCATTCTGTCTGTTGACCGATCCCCGAAGATCAATTAACTTTGCTTGCATCCAGTCAATATAGGTACATTGCTTCCGAGAAAGGCACAGCCGGTGAGCATTGCAACCGTGTGAGATATAACGGACTACGGAGCTGGGCTGGACGTGATTGCAACGTGCATTCAGATAAGTGAGGCGTGAAATGATACGAGCGTATTGTAGTCTATCGGATACTTGTAGACTTCATTCCAATACTGTGAACTAGGAATCACTCGAAGTACTTTACAATTGTACTCAACCATAACATAACCTTTTATTAAAAATACCAAAATAGTGCCGTGGTTACCGGTGGGGTAGAATAGAACCACCTCATCTCTCCCTGTGGGGGTCGTAAAAGGCGACTAAGGGATAGGGCTGTTGTTGCTTTCTATCCGATAGTAAACATACAGCCCAAGACAAAGTGCCTGCTAGACGGCAATAGGCTCGCCCCCCTATTACGTGGGACCAAAAATCATAGTTGGTGAAACATGGATCTTAATACACCTCTGCCTACCCCTACGTTAAAAACTCCAAACTTAAATAGTAGATTTAAAGGGCACGTCATTTGACAGCCTTCATTTAGGGCTTAGTTTTTATAAATCTGTTGTTTGTGCGAATATCCGATTCCGATATCAAGAATTGATAATCAACTTATTTATAATTTCTGGTTTAGCCTTTTTTTCATCATTACAGGTCGTACATGCAAATTATCTTCTTAATTTTACATAATTTTAATACGTATGAGAACAATGCTCTTCCAAGAATACGTTCTGACAGTCAATTTACTTCACCGTATGCTTCTAAATTTAAATTTCTTTGTTGCCATGAAACAAAAGCAATTTCAAATGGGGAACCATCGAGAAAATTAAACGGAGAAAAAAATGGCTACCACATGTATCAAACGTCAAATGCCAAAACATTTCGATTCACTTTGAAGTATGGAGTTGAGCCAGAAGAAAACATTAGATATGTTACGTTTTGCTTACATTTTATTTACAACAAAGAGTCTTGAAATTAGACAATTTTTATGGAAATTTGTTGAAAATAGTATAAATTTTGTGAAGTACTAAACAAAACCATTAGAAAATCCATTATTATACATAGATACTTAAGTTCACCCAAACAAAGGAAATTAATGCATATCCATGTATAAAAATATTTGTATCGAACCCACAACTTTAAACAGCAATTAAACGCTCTATCACTACACCAGAGAGGTCGTATATACCCATTATCTATATAACTACTAAAACGAACAGCCAACAAAAACTATTATTTCCCTATCAGCCGACCAGTGACAGCTCAGCTATTCCGTAGCTTTTAACGTCCCCAGAGAGACAAACTCTGCGATAATTACCCGAACGAGCGCAAATTTCTCCCCATAACACATTCCCTCTGTGCCTATTGACAGCAAGAGCAGTAATTGTGACAGTTTATCCGCCATTTAACGGTAATATGGGCGACAAATCGAGGATTGTTATTGAATTACGAACGGATTTTGTCTGAACGCGAAATGAGATGGAAATTCGGTTAGAGTTAAGTTATGTGCCACATTTACTCATATCACTACATAGCTAAGTCGCTTTCCGCGTAACTATGTCCCTATGTATGCTTATATCTTCAAAACTACTCTACAGATTTTGATGCGGTTTCTTTTAATAGATAGAGTAATTCAAGAAGAAGGTTTATATGTATAATACATGCTTAATATAGTAGAGGGTGCAGCGGGAACGGACTCGGACGCCACGCGGGCGGTAAAAAATTAGCGGTACGAAGTTCGCCGGGTAGATAGTTAAGGTAGAAGTTGATGCTGGAACTATACTTCGTTATGTGTTATTTTTATGCGTCTATATTCGTCCAAATATTTGTATTACTAGCTGATACCCACGGCTCCGCTGATGGGAATCTATTTCAGTAATAGAAAGAATCCAAGTTTTAGAAAAGGCTACCATCTATACTTGTGCCAAATTTCACCAAGATCCGTTAAACCGTTTGAGCGTGATGAAGTAACAAGCGTCCAAACATCTTCACCATTTTATACCCCATAGGAGAGGGACCGGTGGAGCCGCCTGTCACCCTAGCAGAAGCAGGCCGCGGCGGCGGTGCAAAGTGCGCCTCCCCGTGCCCGGGGCCAGATAGGGACGCTAAGGTCCCCACAACCCAAAGGGGGCCACCTCGAAGGAGATGGTCCTGGGTCTGCCAGGGTGCGAGAGATGTGCTTTCGGCAATCTCACCTCCGGCAACCAAAGACCCAAGACGGCGTGCGTTTTAGTCGGTTCGAGTCCGACATAACCACCTCCACCGGCTCCGTGGGGGTGGAATCCGCGGGGATTTTTCACACGATAAAAAAAAAAATAGGTGAATATAATAGGAACACGTGGCCCAAGTGATAGAAAGTGCTTACCATGTCCTATGGAAGTATGCAACACCAGGATCACATTCATGCTGCCCTTTTTACGCCAACTTTATTATTCGAAAAACATCGGAAAAAATGAAATGCTCAAGTGAGACTTGAACTCACGACCTTTCCCTTACAGGGGGAATGCTCTTCCAACTGAGCTATTGAGCCACACTTGAATCACTTCAAATTTTCTTTCTCTTTATATCCGTCTTTTAAGGGTGACAGTGGAGCCATCTACCAATCCATACCATCTGTTGGAAACAATGAATGATTTTTCAACCATGTTTAAACATTGACTCCGCCCAAATATTTGAATTAATTTTTTATAGCATTTATTATGCTAAATTTAAAGTTCGAAAAACATCGGAAAAAATGAAATGTTATAAAAAATTCATTCAACTTTATTTACTCTAGGTTGGACAAAATTTCGTTCTCCCTACTTTTTATATAACTATATCAATTAATTGCCCTACGGGATAGCGTTCTGTATTTTAGAGAACTGAAATGTATTTTTCTTACATTCTTTCCTCAAGTCGCTTTGTTAAAAGGCATTCTTGTAGTTGTTTCTTCCTGTAGCCTTAAAAGAAACTTTTCTACAACTGTTTAATGAACCATGACGTCACAGAAAAACAAAACAACACCGCCCTATATTTATTTGCACCAACCTAATTGATCAAACAGCGAGACGAGATAAAAGAATATTCTGTCTTGTTTTACTCTCAGTTTCGCCCGCGACTGCGTCCGTATGGGCTTTCATTTAGGTTTCAAATTTTTAGTACGAGACCCTAATAAATTTGCCAAAATGAAAGTAGCCTATGTTACGTTTTGTAACATCAGTTATCTTCAGTGCAAAATTCGTTTAAATTGGCCCAGCAACTTTATATATTTTAAATCATTGGCCGCCATCGTTCCACACGACAGCAGTTCCACACTCACCATCTGGGCAGCTGGCGTTCCACAACTGTGCGTTTTTCGAGAAACTGACTCCTCTGATGTTGCGGGTGTCCATGGGCGGTGGTGAGCGTTTGCCTCCGTATTCCATAAAAAAAATCAATTTGCGCAGTACAGGTAAAACAGACAGATAAACAGAAAAATATTTAAAAAATATATATATATTGTTGTAAGTATAATTATATGCAAACATTAAAACACTATTCTTTCAAAGTTACAAACTACACTTCAGTTTTACTTATCTGTATAAAAAAATATAGCCATTGATGTCTAGACACAATCGTAAAGCCGGCAACCGGGGCCCGGCGAACCTCGGCACAATTATGCCGGATACCGGCCGATTTCCCACCGGATATAAATTTTGATCAAGACATAAAATTGCCGATACATCAACCGACAACTCCCTAATTGGTCTGAGGATCGTTTTGGAAAAATTGTACTTCTAATTGGGAATGGAAAAGTTCTATTTTGTCTCCTGGGTGCGGTTGAATTGGAACAAATTAGTTGATAGGTTATTTTTTTATTAAGTTTAGCATCTTTCCATAAAATTTTGGATTTAATTCGGCACTTCAAATAAAAGAAAAGGCTTCCCATGCAGTAAAGAGGTACTATAAACTATCTTCATTGCCCAGAGTGCATTATGCTTCTGGGGCGTGAGGTATTGTGAAGGTGGCAAAGTGCGCCTAGCGGGTAACTATGCCTACCAACTCGAATACTACCTATTGGACACTGGTAAGATCTGCGGTAGCCTAGTGGTATGGGTAATGGACTGCTGAGACGAGGTCTCGGGTTCGATCCCAGGTTTACCATGGCACACACCAATGACTTTTCGATGCTTTTCGAAGTTATGTGTGTATTTATCGCAGGTTTATAAGTGCCCGGTTAATGGCAATAGGCTAGCCACCTATTACATTGGGACCTAAACATAAACTGGCGAAATGTGGGTGCTAGCACCTCTGCCTACCCCTTCGGGGAATACAGGCGTGAGTTTATGTTATGTTATGGACACTAGTAATGTCCACTTATGTCGATGCTACAAACTAAATAAATTATTTGTAGCATCGACTTGAGGCAAAGTGCGCACTTGCACGGTAGGCGCAATTTGCCACCTTCACTATATATGCCAAAGGTAATCTCACCCTTGGTAATCGATGACCCGAAACAGTTGAGTTTTAGTTGGTTCAGGTCCGACATAACGACCACTGCCTGCCAAATAGCACAAGCGGTTCAAATAGGTGTATTATCTATTTTAAATATTTAAATTAAAATTTCTCATTAGTTCCATGGAACAAATAGATACTGAAACAACTGAAAAAATATCGATTGTTTTAGTATACGGCAACAAAACTGAGTATATCATACATTTGTATGTTGCCAACGCCCCCTGCATTTCCTTTTACAATGTTTTAGAAACTAAATTGCAAGCTCACGGTTGCACAAATTGCGAAGGTAAGAACCCGCCCTAACAGGTATTAGGGGGTGATCACAAAGGCGGCGTACCACTGCAACATTGCCCGTCTCCGTGCAATTTCCTTTTCAGTCGACAAAAGACAGATTAACAAGACATGCTTGGGGTGACGTGCCTTTAATAATTCAATAGGATCTTCGCGTGCTGTTGTTCAAGTTTGAGAAATTTTGTGAAGTGTTTTGTTAACATATTAATTAGGTACTGTTTACTAATTACTTGCATGCAACTTGGTGGTTAGTTTAGTGTTACGGAGATGATCGAGAGGTCCCGGATTCGAAGGCTGGCCACTGCCGATGTGAAGCCAGCTTAATACAAGCCATATTGCTTAGCTGGAGCAGAAGTTAGAAGGATATTAAGTCTCCAATACACAGTGTCGCTGTGATGAACGCCTATGTGATGAAGGCCTACAGTTGTACATTGCAGAACTTTGCCCACCACCGACCACTATATATTATATAGTTGGCCCATAACATATAATCACGCTCAACATCGAATTTATATTTAACAGAATAGCACTACTGAATGAAATAGCTTCGAATCAATTTCCGAAAACGCTATCATACATCTAACCAATTGTGTAAGAGCCTAAAATAAGTTAATAGACTATTTGTAGTTCAGAAGAGCAGTAAAAAAGATTAATTTTGCTATAGATTTTTTTGTGATCGGAAAGTTATATGGATACTAAAACATATTTATGGGAATACTATCAATAATTAGGGCCAGGCAAAGAGGTAATGGAGTGGAAATAGTGACATATCTAACAAAGTTTTCACATAACAAGTGCTATTTAGCTTTACGACGTATATTTTTATCACCGTTAAGTTGTAATGGCTCTTCAAATTATTTGATTACTCTTTTTGTAATTTAACTGAAAGTTTTTATTTACTTTTATACTTATTTTGTACCGATTTTTACAATGAAATACGACCATACTTTCAAGGATTCAGTAAACATAAAAGTATTCTTAGGCCTACCCTACACTTGGCGAAAATTCTATTATAACGCTCTGGAAAGGATATAAATAAAATGACTGATAGCAGGCAAACCTGGAATTGTGCATTTTTATACAATAACATGTGTTTTAGTCCCGACTACGCAGAATGTCCGCAACAGCATTTTCGTCGCGCCTTAATTCCTAGGTTTTTCATGGTAATGTAGGTAAGTAATTAATGTGTGTAATGGATGGGAAAACGACAAATATTGAAAAATTGTTTCAGTTTGGATATTTAAAGGTCTATTTGGGTCTATTGATTTCTTTATTCAGATTACTAAACAAAAATAAAGACGAAAATATATGATACTTGTATATTGCAAACATCTTTGCAAAGCAGCTATTTCGTATCATATTTATTGCCAGCTATTTACCGTTTAGTGCTGCTGAACAAATATGAAGTAATAACTCACAGACACTCAATAGAGCTGGCGGTAATGGGTGCGTTGGACGCCGCCATATTTTTCTTTTCGCGCGCTCCGCGGCAGCCATGTTGCCGCTGTGTCGGAACCGGACGGCGTCACAGCGGCGCCTCGTCCGGAAACGCCGGGTCGGGTGCGTTCACAAACTCTCACTCGAGACTCAATCGAGTGTGAACGTGTGTGAAGACTTTATTTAGTACACGATAAAGTTACACTGCGTTGGAATATAAAAGAATAATTGAAGCTGGCAATGAGCCTGGTTTGGTCTTCAGTTTATTTTTGGGTATTTGTTATCGATGCTGTGGTTAGTGCTGGCTGGTTTTAGTGAATTCTTTGCAGAATAATATATTGTATTCTTACTTTAAAATGTAGTTAAGTAAGTATACTTAGGTATCCTATATTCTGTGTTGCTATTAGGTATAGTTACATTATGAAAATTACTAGGTGTACCTGTACCTATGGTGTCCCAACCAGACCTTCAACATCCAAGCCAACAGAGGAGGTAATGCATACAGATACATACACTTGATGAAAGGCGTATTCGTCTTTCGTGTTGTCATCCTCCGTTTAATAAAAGTAAGTTTCATAAAAAATATATTTAAAAATAAATATAACGAAAAAAGCGTATTA
This sequence comes from Eilema sororculum, assembly GCA_914829495.1. Taxonomy (NCBI): domain Eukaryota; kingdom Metazoa; phylum Arthropoda; class Insecta; order Lepidoptera; family Erebidae; genus Eilema; species Eilema sororculum. The sequence goes on along the minus strand of OU618545.1, from coordinate 2,197,167 downwards.
CTGTGTCGTTTACCCGCTTACCGAGGACATCTTTTGACGGTTGGCAGAAAAAATTCTTAATAGAAATACAGCGCCCGATAATGTTTCTCTAATATGTTTGTTTACTGCATACGTAATCTCACGAGGGCACGAACGATGGCAGTTTAGCGCTGTTTTTCCGACTTATTTACATTTGAAACGTATCCAAGTCTGTTTTCCGACAAATTTTACTCATATCCTTCCTTCCTATATACGTAATGGTGTTAATATAACGCAGTTTGTCACTCCAAATAGTTTTAGGATGGAAAATGGGCGGGTTTTCTCGGGTAAGTCGTATGGAACGCATTAGAAATTGAATTATATCATCGCATGCCGAAGGGCCCAGATTTTAAGCCGATTAGAACAAATGTGTGTTGATTTAAAGAGGAAAAGTCGACATTCAAGACGGCATTGCATTAAATCTTATACCTTTAAATAAGCAATTCTTGTATATATAATTGGAATCTCGGAATCGGCACCAACGATTTTCATGAAATTTAGTATACAGATGGTTTCTGGGGGCGATAAATCGATCTATCGATCTACTAATTTTTAGAAAATTTATAAAAAACAAAATACCGAGCAAAGCTCGCTCAAACCAGATACACACATCAAAAAAAGTTTGCGATCACTTTGAAAAACTGAAATCTTTTTTGTTACTGTAGATTATATTATGATTTTTTCTTCTTTTAAGATTCTTTATTTAAAAATAAAGAATTAGAACACAAAACAATTACACCGTTCAATTGTTTTTTCTTACAAAAAGGCTTTCAGTCCTAGCTTACGCTCATTCAGAAATCTGATTTAGTGAATTATAACCGATTCAAGATATTTTTCGCGGAAAGTTGTGATTGAAAAAATGCCAAGAGGATTATCAGAGGTTTTACGAGCTAAAATAGTAACTATGAGGGAAGAAGGATACACCACGAGAGTAATAGCACGCAGACTTGCTATATCCCAATCCTGTGTCGTGGCTACGTTGCAGAGGTACCACGGAATGGAGAATTTAGCTGACCGACCCCGCAGCGGTCGCCCAACTGTTTTGACAGCTGCCCAAAAGCGCTATATTAGATTGCTGGCAGCCCGTGATCCCACAATCAACGTCATTAAAATAAAAGCAGAAGTCAGGGCCGCCTCTGGGCTTGAAGTCAGCACGCAGACCGTTCGCAATTGCTTGCACCAGGCTGAATTACGAGCACGGAGGTCATGGCGAGCTCCGCTCAATTCCCGGCAACGTCAACAACGAAGATTGCAGTGGGCTAGACTTCGGCAAAATGAAGAAGGTGAGGAAGAAAACATTTGGCATAACTGTCTCTTCGTTGGCGAATCCCGAATCTCCACTCATCCAGATAACCGACGTGTCCGTGTCTGGAGAAGACCAGGCGACCGTGAAAGACAAAGAACTGCAACTGGAACAGTTCAGCAAGGCGGAAAATCGGTGTCTTTTTGGGGTGGCATTATGATTGGAGGTAGAACGCCTTAGATCCCGTATCGGGGCTTCTTGACAGCAGACATGTACAAAGCAGTTGCTATTGATGATATCGTCAAACCATTGCGAGTAAACCATGGGCACCAATTTGTACTGGTCGATGATAATGCGCCCGCACATCGAGCTCAACGAGTCAATGCTGCTTTTCAAGAATACGATATCACACGATTAGACTGGCCTGGCGGCTCGCCCGACTTAAATTCAATAGAGCACGTGTGGGATGCTCTTAAACGAGCTGTATGGAACCGTGAGCCACATCCCCAGACAGTTCCAGAGCTCAGGAAAGCCGCTATTGAAGAATGGGATGGGATAGGTTACCCCAGGAAATGCTGGATAACATGATCCTCAGCATGCCCAGGAGGATCTCCGCATGTGTTCGAGCCAGGGGAGGAGTTATTTTATATTGAATTTACACCTTTTAATAATAAATTGTAGTTTAAGTTTAATTAAACAGTCTTTTTCTTTCTATGAAAGGAGACTGAAATGATTACATACAATCTTGGGCCTAGTTGTAAGAAGATGAAAGTGGTGTCAATTAATAGCTTATATATTAACAACCTTTCACTGAAAATTCTGCGGATTTTGTCAATCTGAGAACAGAGATATATGAGATTATGTAAAAGTGAGGTTATGTTACAATCTTTATCTATTAGCTGATTCCTGAAGTGCAAAATGTGTTCTTTTGCACTAATAGTTATTATATTTACTAGAAAATGTTTGAAAAATCATATGAATGAACGTCAACGACTTCAAGCGATAGGTAACAGGTAAGGAGATAGGGAAAGGATGTCTAAAATAAAATAAAAAATCATTGAATATAGTGTTTTATTCACCTTCTATTAAAACATTTTACATTTTAAACCTACCAGGATGGTAGCTGGTTAGATGAGGTTACAGGTATTTACTTACAGACTGAGGTGCAAGCCATTGCCGAATCACTGACAGAATTGTTTCATCGTGTAAGGGCCGTCGGCCCAGTGTATTGCAGTGACCAGTGGATATACCACAATTCACACAGCGATCCATAGTTTCCATAATATCCAATCCACAAGCTGGCGGTAAAATGCAAAATAACAATTCCAAGTCAAACGTGTGAGCGATCTTCGGTGTCCAAGGTGAGAGCAAGGGTCGTACAAGGTAGGCAGGGTCAGAATCCGTAAAATACAAAGCAGTTGTCGTAAAAAATTACGAATAATCGGGAAAGCACTCAAAACGCATCGGAAAACACGAAACGATGAGCAAACAAATACAGTCAGCAACTGTCTAGTGTCAATGTTAGTCAGCTGCCATGTCAGTGACATAGACTACAAATATAAGAGAGATTTGAATCCATATGAAATCGATAATCATTAATATTGGTTTTTCAGTAATTAATTGATATTTGATTTAATAATATGACTGTAATTATATGCACTATATTGCATGTAAGTATATATAGTGCATTTAATTACTTTGAGTTAATTATTTACAGCAAATATTTTAGTGTAATCGATTACTCAATTGATAATCTCACGAAAACTATTTTCTCATATTTCTCCGCATCCAGATTGAGAATTGAGGTGATTTTTCATATTATAAGATAGAAAAATATGACTAATTTTTTAGATCATATCTCAACTTATTACATTTGGGCCCACCATTTTCCATCTCCTTTCTATCACAATTGCATTATGATTAATGCCTCAATTTTTTTAAATAAATAATAAAATACTTATAGTTTTATATTTTAATTTCAAACAGGGTATTCCTATTTAAAGAAAGCATACAACATAGATTTTTTCTTGATAAAGTTAAATTTAAAGAATTCTAGGAGCTTATGCCATTGATCGCAAACTTTTTTTGATGTGTGTATGTATGTATGTTGAAATGAAGTATTTGCGGGAGTGGACAAACATATATACCTATCTACATATTTTTATATGAATACATAGCTTATTTATTGTAGATGGAAATACCCAGACCAATTCAAATACACATTCATTATCATCAAACATTTGCACTGAGTGGCAATATTGCCCGCGTCATCTTTTTTTTTTTATCGTGCGATAAATCCCCACGGATACCACCCCCACGGAGCCGGTGGAGGTGGTTATGTCGGACTCGAACCGACTAAAACGCAAGCCGTCTTGGGTCCTTGGTTGCCGGAGGTGAGATTGCCAAAAGCATATCTCTCGCACCCCGGCAGACAAGTCCGCGTCCTCTACGTCGTAACCGTCGAACGCTTTTCCGCTACGCCCACGGAGGACAGAATATGATTAAGTAACGGAGATGCCCCATTGATATTTCTCCTAATAAAAACGCGCGCCGAATGCGGATGGGAAGACAGACGCGCGGGGTGTCAAAAGTTGAAGGACTTCATGGGTATAACGTTCCTACCGAATGAGTCCATTTGACGTTTGGATGGCACGCGACTCGATTGTCTTGCAACAACTCCGCTATCATTTCCTTCTCCGTGGCTACGCCACAAAGAGATAATAATTTTAAGAATGAAATCCGTCTATAATTGGTGGAAATATCGGTGAACATACATAAAAAAAATTATGAATACAGACGAATTGAATTGGTTAAAAATTGGTACAAGTAACACTGGCAACTTTGAAAGTAGGTATATAACCCTAAGTCCAGAAACACAATAGAGAATAACAATAAAGACGGGGCGGTTTCCCCACCGCAGATAAGCCGATCTTCTCACTCTTCTCCTCGAAGTAGCCTTACTAGGCACATCCCTTGTTTTATGTGCCTTTGATCGTACCTCTGATTCGATCGTGCGGGGTGAGGTAATGAAATCTGCGCGGGGGTGTGAATTTCCCTTTTTTACGCTAGTCAAAAATATCATTTACACAAATGAAAAACAGTCGTCTGAAATACAGAAGTCCTACCTACTCACTAGAAAAGCATGACGAAGCTAGAGATTTCCTGGAGAAACTAGAAAAAAATATACAATCTATAAAAATGGAAGAGACAAGCACGGCCCAAATATTATACAATAAATTAGAAAAATGTCTCCTCGACAGTATGAAAACAGATAGAAAACCAGAGAAACACAAATTACCGAACATTCTCTCTGAGGAGACACTAAATTTAATTAAACAACGTCACAAATTACAAAACCTTAAACCTAAAAACCGAGAAGAAAAGGAGAAACTCAGTTCTATCTATAAAATAACAAATAAAAGTATTAGAAAAGACTACAAGAACCATAGACTAAAAGTTATAGAGAAACATCTGAAAACCAGTGGCAGTTGCAAACGAGCAAATAAGGAACTCCGTACACATAAAACCTGGATACCTAGCTTATCAGAAAACTCTACTCCGTCAACTAATAGAGCAAACATTCTCAAAATAGCGACAAATTTCTATACAAACCTATACAAGGAAAGAGACCATGGAGAATTCGAAATCGAAAGCTTTCGCCCTCAAAATAATAATATTATTGATTGGAACGAAATAGAAATAGATCGAGAAATAAGAAAGCTCAAATCATATAAGAGTCCAGGACCAGACAATATCCCAAATGAGGCATTAAAACTGGCAAGTCCGCTACTCACACCAGTAATTACCAGCTTATTTAACTTAATAAACAGTGAGCAGAGAGTTCCCGACCAATGGACAAAATCAAACATCATATTACTGTATAAGAAAGGTGATCCACAGGACATAGGAAACTATCGACCTATCAGCTTGCTACCCTGCCTCTACAAACTGTTTTCACAATGTATCCTAAGTAGAATATCAACGAAAATCGACGAAAATCAGCCGATAGAACAAGCAGGATTTCGTAGCGGATATTCCACTGTCGACCAAATTCAAACCTTAGAGTGCATAATGGAGAAATACAAAGAATTTCAAAGGCCTCTCTACCTAGCCTTTATAGACTACCAAAAAGCTTTTGACTCTATTTCGCACATCTCAATATGGGAGGCACTAAAGGAACACGGTATAGAAGAAATCTATTGTAACATAATTAAAAACACTTACGAGCGGAGTACAAGTAGAGTCTGCCTGGAAACAAGTGGCCCGGAAATAAAAATTAAAAGAGGCGTAAAACAAGGTGACCCTCTATCTCCTAAGCTCTTTATCGCTGTGCTAGAGACTATATTTAGAAGACTTGGCTGGACGGATCTTGGTATAAAAATAAATAACAAATTTCTCAGCCATTTACGCTTTGCTGACGATATTATTTTATTCTCGGAATCAAGTTCACAACTACAGCAAATGATACAACAACTACAAGCAAAAAGCGCAAGCGTGGGACTAGAGATGAACCTACAAAAAACAAAAATGATGACCAACTCTGTAAAACCACCAATAAAGGTAGGTAATCATACTTTAGAATATGTAGACACGTATATATACCTTGGAAAACGAGTATCATTTCACCGGGACAACAATATTGAGGAAATAAACAGAAGAATAAATATAACATGGCAAAAATATTGGGCTCACAAAGAAATATTGAAAGGAGACGTGACACTTTCTGGGAAAAAGAAAGTAATGGATAGTAGTATTCTTCCGTGCTTGACATATGGCTCACAAACCTGGACATACACGAAAAAGGCGAAAGAAAAAATTAGAATATGTCAAGCAGCCATGGAAAGATCCATACTAGGTATTAGGAAAATACAAAAAATACGGCACACCTTAATAAGAGAAAAAACAAAACAAATAGATTTCCTACTTCACGCAATGAAATTAAAGTGGAAGTGGGCGGGACATCTCGCTAGAGCTGACGACGCTCGATGGACAAGTCGTACGGTTAATTGGAAAGGCCCGGAAGGAAAAAGAAAACAAGGGAGACCACTGCGAAGATGGGTTGATGATGTGAAAGATATTGCTGGAGACGACTGGCAAACGAAGGCGAGAGACAGAAAGAAATGGATAAAAATGGAGGAGGCCTTTACCCTACATAGGGGTTCTCATTTATTGTAAAAATTGAAATCGAATTATGTTAATGAAAATAAAATAAGTATCGAATGGAAATTGCATGATATTACTATATATTTTTTCGAATGAATGTAATCAAATTGTTAATGAATATTATTATTTTTTTTATCTGCATGTATTAATACAAAAACTGTATGAAATTGAAATCTTATGTACCTTAATGAGAAATAATAAAAGGCTTATTTATTTATTTATTTATTTATTTATCTCTATTCTGTGGCAGAATTCTGCAAATAGCGGTAAATAAGAGTAAAAATATTGAAAAGTGTCATGGCGGGCAGAAAGGCGCGCAAAACTTGTCTAGATCGAGACTATGTCTAAGAATGCAATTTATATTAGTATATCGGGGAGCTATGTCCAACAAACCAAGCCTGGTTGCTGTAAAAAAGTGTTCCAAACATGGTTAATACGTAGTATGTAGTTTAGTTTTAATTAAAAAGAACGCTATTTACGTGTACCCAAGCGTCGTATCGTAACTACTAAGGTACAGTCAACAACAAAAGTAGCTTAACAAATTCTAATTTATTGAACACCGTGGACCCTCAACCTTACATAAAATTGTGAAAAAAAAAACATTGAATATGTAAATTAAGTTTGTCTTCTGGGAATCATAACACTACATTTACTATAGACAGATGCATTCCAATATAAAAAAGATTTGTGAAATATTTTAGTGTTAATCAACTTATGGCGTTGACTGTACTACTGCTGACTTCCCATAACGACGTCATACAAAAGAAAGCTTATAGCTTGTGGTTTGCCGCAGATACAGTCAGCCTCAGAAAGAAGAACAAAGTGCTCAAAATGATCTTAATGATCATAATTTCGTTTTTTTTAAGTTATATTTGGTACACACCTTTAGTTTGGACAATAATACCATTTACCTAAATCAATAAAACAGTTTGATTTGCCTGTTTATACTGGAGATTGATGGCGCTTGGTGGAATCTGCTACACATATTGAATAACACACTTGTACTTTTCCACTAATTTTATTTCTAGACCTGGCCCTCGATTCTACTAAAGCTAAACTATTGTCAAACCACAGAGATTGCAAAAAGCGGCATTAAAGTTTAGACTGTATTTCTATACACTAAGAACTTTAAATGCATCGCTTTAAAGTCTATAATGTATTGCCGCTTTTTCCAATCTCAGTGGCTTGACAATAGTTTTGCTTTAGTAGAATCGAGGCCCTGACCGGTTTCGCCTTACGGCATTCTCAAAGGTTCACATTGATGAGTTTGATTTGCTCTTATTATGACAGTTTTAAGATTTTTAGATTTCGTTTCGTGTTTTCGTTTGAGACTTCGTCGTGAACTGACTGTATATACTACAATGAAGTTAGATTTTCATTTATAGGGTTCCGTACCTCAAGAAGATAAAACGGAACCTTTATAGGATCACTTCGTTGTCTGTATGTCTGTCTGTCTGTCCGTCTGTCTGTCAAGACCTTTTTCTCAGGAATGCGTTGAGGTATCAAGTTGAAATCCATACCACATACGCAGGTCTATAACGTCTTGAAACTGTGCAAAAATCAAACTTCAAAGTCAACGCAAAAAAAATATATTATGATTTATGTAGCTTAAGTTACGGAGTCCTCCTCGGTGCGCGAATCCGACTCACACTTGGCCGGTTTTCGGTAGTAAGCAATGGTGAGAGCTTTTGTTCGGGACGTTCTTTTTTCTGCGGTAGCCTAGTGGTATGTGTAATGGACTGCTGAGACGAGGTCTCGGGTTCGATCCCAGGTTTACCATGGCACACACCAATGACTTTTCGATCCTTTTCGAAGTTATGTGTGTATTTATCGCAGGTTTATAAGTGCCCGGTTAATGGTAATAGGCTCGCCACCTATTACATTAGGACCTAAACATAAACTGGCGAACTGGGAATACAGGCGTGAGTTTATGTTATGTTCTGTAATGTTATGTTCTTTTTAAAAGTTTAAATAAGTGGGACGAAAAGGCACCTTTTTTTTTTTTTTGACCTTGGGGGAAATCCTTCATGGATGTTATGCCGGACTCCTACCGACTAAAACCCCCACGGTATCGCCCAGCAGCCTATAGTTGGGAGCCCCGGGTAAGCCCTCGGAAGGATGTCCCAGGGCTCCCAACAGACTCACGGCTTTAATGCGGCCTCGTCTAGGGGGTGGTTCGGGTGCTATCCCGCGTCTATGGGGGGTTTTCGGGTATCATCCCGCTTCATAGGAGGGGGGAGGCGTACGTGAGTCCGTCACGTCACGCTGCCGTCATGGGCCTGCTTCTGTAAGGACGATGAGCAGCCAACTCACCGTCCTCAGGCCCCCGGTCATGGAGGCCGATGGTCTGAAAAGGCACCTTACAAAGATCTAAGAAATCCTACTAATCACACCTGCAAGATACGCACACCACGACCGACGAGTCTCTCACGTAGGCTTTCCCCACGGGGTTCGGGTGGTCACACAATAGTCGCTCCCGTAAAAGTCGTTCTCTTGATCTTTAGAAGAAATAACAAGACACTTCTTCTTCATCTGTGCGTTAATCCCAGTCACATCCGAAGCATTCAGCTTGGAGTCTGGGGTCCGCTTTACCAGTCTAACTGAGGATTTGAAGATGTGAATGTGAACGCGCACGCTTGTGTTTTTTTGGCATTGAACTCGACCAGATTCTCTGATCCCCATTGGGAGATGCACGTCAGGACACGGTCGAGCTCAACGACAAGCCGCTGTCTATTTGCGTCAGTGTCAGCCCGCTTGGCCGCGGGGTGCCCGAAGTATCGCCCATGTAAAGTGCTATCATCTGCATAGCAATGGATACTGTCTACTGCTAGCATATCATTTATATGCAGAAGAAAGAGAGTGGGCGATAAGACGGACCCCTGGGGCACGCCAGCATTAACCTGCATGAACTGTGAGGCCCGGCCGTCACAGAGAACTCGGATACTACGCTCATGCAGGAAGCTGGCAACCCAGTCGCACAGTCGAACAGGCAGACCATAGGCCGAAAGCTTGGAAAGTAGCGAACTGTGCCAGACTCTATCAAAGGCTTTGGCGATATCAAGACTGATAGCCAATGATTCGCCATGCCTGTCCATAGCCTCACCCCAGAGGTGAGTGACGTAAGCCAAAAGATCACCCGTTGACCGTTTCGGTCTGAACCCGTACTGTCGGTCATTAATTAGGGAGTGATCTTCTAGGTAACGCGTGAGCTGTGCGTTAATGATATGCTCAAACACTTTACAGAGGATTGAGGTGACAGCTATGGGTCGGTAGTTCGCCGGGTCCGAGCGATCCCCCTTTTTGGGGACCGGCTGTATGTTCGCCTCCTTCCAAGCCCGCGGCACTACTCCCGAAGCATACGACAATCGGTACATTCGCGTGAGCGCCGGCGTCAACTCCGCTGCGCATTTTTTCAGGACTACCGGCGGAATACCATCGGGGCCACTGGCTTTCCGGATGTCGAGTGATTGCAGGGTTTTGCGGACGTCGCAGTGCCTGATACGGATATCAGGCATTGAGTGACCGCAACTTGGCAATGTGGGCGCCTGCACACTACAGTTGTCAACCCGGGAATTAGCCGCGAAGAGGTCTACCAGCATATTCGCTTGCTCCTGCGGCTCATGGGCCAGTGATCCGTCTGGGCATCGCAGCGGGGGCAACGAGGGCTGGCAAAAGTTAGCTTGTACGGCTTTGGCCAATCGCCAGTATCCACGACTACCCGCAGGGTGCGACATGAGTTGCTCGCCAAACCGTGCCACGCGCTGGGCATCCGCTCTGATGTAAGCCCTTTTGCAGTCCTTGGTGGCTCTGTTATACGCCGTCCTGAGATGGCCCTCACTTGGATCGCGCATTGCATGTGCCCTGGTCCAAGCGCGGTACGCTAACTGTTTTTGCTGAACAGCAGCAGCGCACTCACGACCGAACCAGGGTCGAGTTCTGCGGGCACTGGTGACCTCAGTGTATGGAATATAATATTCCATGCCCAAACTGATTTCACCAGCGATGGCAGATGCGCAATCTGATGGGTCCCCACCATTAAAGCAGCGCTGAGTCCACGGGACGGATGCAAAGTAATCTCGTAGTCCATCCCAATCTGCTGACGAATAGTGCCATAACCGTCTTTTGATCTCCACTGGTCTTGGGGGGGTAGCGATAGGCACCTTGGCGCAGATCAACTTGTGGTCGGAAGTACCCAAAGTGGCATGAACAGAGACACTGTACTGGGCTGGATGGGTCGTCAGCAGAAGGTCCAGCAAAGAGGGCTGATGACCCGCTATATCTGGTACCCGGGTGGTTTCGGGTACCAACTGGGCCAAGTCGTGCGTGAGAGCGAATGCGTGGGCAGTCCGTCCAGCATGGTCAGTTCTGGTAGATCCCAGCCACACCTCGTGGTGGGCGTTAAAATCCCCCAGAAACACCAGTTCTGCGGACGGAAACCGCTCCTGCGCTGCATCTGCCGCCCGACTCAGATGGTCGAAGAGATGAGCCGTTTCTGAAGGTCCTCCCTTAAAGGGACGGTACACGCAGGCGTAGACTCGGCTAGACGTGCCGTGGTCCACGTGTAGCCAGAGAACAGAAAGAGAAGGGTCCTCCAGGCAGCGTAAGCGGCGACAGCAAACATCCGCCCTAATATACACGCACACTCCAGCCTTTGCCATGAAGTTCTCCTCTATCACAAAGCCGGGGTATAGAAGGTAAGACGTGTCACCAGGGCGGCTTATTTGTGTCTCCGTGAGGAAAAGTTGAGCAGGCCGTGCCGTCTCAAGATGTTGGTGGACGGCTATGAGGTTAGAGTGGAGTCCACGAATGTTTGTGAACTCCACCTCAAATGGTGTTGTTTTGATGGAGGAAGGGTTTGCCGCTGTATATCCTGCTCTTATTTTGTATGCTGCCATTATTAGAATGAGTGGAAGGGAAGGCGTGAAAAAAAAGAGGTAACAACCCACGCAGCAGTATGTGACAAGGCGCGGGTATTGGTTTCGTCGGCGGATGTGTGGCCCAGTGGTGGCCGACCCGCCGGACGGAAGGGCCCCCGTACCCCCCCGATAGTGGTCGCCGGGTCCATCTCCGGTCACCAACCGGCACGACGAGCCACATCAAGATTATGCGCGGCCTGGTGGGGCAGCCTCCCAGAGTGGTTAGTTCCAGTTGGGCCCCTGTACTATGCCGCGGGCGGCCAGCGGCACCACCGTTTCTACGGGTCTCCCTGGCCGACGGATCGACCCACACCAAACCACACTCGACCTACTCCACCATTATCCCACTGGTCCCAAGCGTGCTGCGTGAGCTGCCTCCTCGTCATCTCCGGCTATGCAGTTCCTGAACCTTGAACGCACCCCAACCAAAGTTAGGATACTTGGAGGGTTTTTCGGAAAAGCACGGTGGTACCAACCCGGACCAAAATTGTGCCACCAGTAAATTTCGCCAGAGCCTCGTTCGTTAATCAGCAGATGCACCAGCTTGCAGGTGAGGTTGGCTTGGCCCCAATGGTCTTGGTAGGACCCATTTACATCCCAAACTTTTGAGGGCCCCAACTAACCGTATCGACTGCTATAGATGTTCGTATGGCAACCGGAACCGATGGCTCAGCGTGCTCTCCGAGGCACGACCAGACCAATGCAAATACCCATATTCATGCATACAAATATTTGCATTGAGCGGTAATCGAACCCGCGCCTCTTGCGTAGCGGCCGCGTTCACTACCGCTGTGCTACGGAGGCTGTCAGAAGAAATAACAAGACACTAAAGGTGGATAAGGACTAATTAATAACGGGCTCTAAGGTAAGCCTTGGGTGCAAGCGGATACTGATCATGATGATGATGATGATGACGATAGTGATAGATTAAGTAATTCCCCACCCTCCCTTCCTTCGATTTAGATGAAGGGCTGTAGATGGATTATATGTAAACGTATAATCGTTCTGTTTTCGATTGGTGAAAAAGCGCGTCGATGTGCCATTTTATATTTATTCTGCCAATATAAATCTGATTTTATTTATCAGAATATAATTACGCAAATCACTTGCGAGGACGACCCCGATTCGGAAGCCGCGCTTGTAAACCTAAATGGGAATAATTAATGCAAATTACCGTTATTGATATCATTAAACCACAGATTAGGTTTTGATTCAAAGGCACAGTAAGGTACAAAAAGGTATACTTAGGTACATTTAAATCAAAACACTTGAATTTCGATCATTCGGTACTTGTTCCAATTCTGAATGAAAACGAAAATCTTTTTATGTTTTTTTCATAGATTGTCTTAAAAGAAAGGTAGACCTATTAAGAAGTGGCTTGACGTCGCAGAGCGTAAAATAACCTACTGTGTGTGCCAATGATCTCACACCGTGCGATACGGAAGATGAAAAGCTGTAACCTGGGTTTGATTGAGATCATTGGCACACCGTGCGACGTGTAAGAGGAAAAGCTGGAAGGTAGACCCTGGGCTTCGAGGTGGAGGCTTCGGAAAACTAAAACTCCTAAAAAATACCTACTACTTACGTCTTTATGATGATGACGATTTGGCTTATCTTGGCTTTCACGGGAGCTAATGTCGACTAACTCTGACCGCTTAACCCTGAAAGGAAATCCTATACCAGAGCCTCGTCATTTGATCAGCAAGTGTCCTGTAGATGAGGTTGTTATTTTTGGGCCTACGCTTGGGTGATCCATAGACGAGAGCGTAGTGTTTCCAAAGAGCGACAGTTCACTCATTAGGTCGTGGTGTATGATGGCATTGATGGTACACAGCAGGTTGTTTTAGTGGGGTGAGGTCAGAACTCCACATACCCGCACCGTTTTCACGAGCTAGCGTTTGGTATACCTTTTTTTTTTTATTCCCTTTAAATCCCCTCGGATACCCCCCCTGCCGGAGCCGGAAGGGGAGGTTATTTCGGACTCGAACCGACTAAAACCGCACGCCGACTGTGGGTCTTGGTGCTAGGCCGGAGGTGCGTTTGGAATACCAACTGTAGGTACATTTTTTCCTGCGTAAACAAAAACTTATGAGCTGCGAAGACCGTGATAGCCTACATCTCCACACATACATGCAAGCATACACACAAATATGAGTTAGTATTGTCCGTTAAAATTACATTTTAATCAGTGTATTTACAGTAAGCTTTTCAAAAGCAGTTCTAATAAAGTCGTAGCACTCCTAGCTGCATTCAAAGTGTGTCGGTGCATTTGCGAAGACAATGGCAGACGCTTAGAGCCGGTAACAACGGCCGCCGCGTTCATTGTCCCTACAAGTGTGGTGAATACCGCATTCTACTTACTTGCTCTTAATATGATGAAGTGTGCAAATAAACTATGAAAATGTGATAAAGGTTTTACTTAAATTTCATTTAAATTAATGCTGTTATGATTAAGAGAGTAGACGGGTGTTGTTTATGAATTACAGTCAAAGACATAAGATGAAATATTTTCAATTTTTTTCTTTACACTGGAATACATTGCATCTATCGTCTAGACTAGGCAGGGATGGGCAAACTACGGCCTGCGGGCCAACTCTGGCCCGTGAAAGCAAGTAATCCGGCCCGCCGCGGCGTTAATTTTGATGGGCCCGACATATAAAATAGATTCCGTAGTAGCTGCATGAGAGCCGCCTCCACCTCGCACTGCTCGAGAACACGTATGAGAGATGAGACAGCCCGCAACGAGCGGAGGCTACTCGGACTCGGACCTCGGGAGTAGTAGAATTCCACAACATACCAACATTCCACAACATTCTACACAACGCTATCTAGACTAGACCCATGGTAAGTTTAATTAGCTTGTGTTATGGAATCTAGAATGCGGATAAACATACTTAGATGCTTCTTTTTGTAAATATGTACATATTATACATAAAAACATCCAGACCAATGCAAATAGTATGGTTATTTGCATTGGTCTGGATGTTTCTATATCATGCATATAAATATTTGCACTGAGCGGGGATCGAACTCGCGCCTCCTGCGAGGCAGTCGCGTGCACTAGGTACCGCCACGCCACAGGAGGCTGTCAGTACCTGCGTCCCGAGCGTGTGGGCTTGGTGTGTGATAATATTTCAGAGGGGTTAGGTATTCGTGTTAATTCTGGCCCACCTCTAAAATTTCTTCAACTTTCTGGCACAGCATTAGAAATGTTTGCCCATCACTGATTCAGTCTTTGGAGCCCAAGCCACAACCTCTCTTGCAAGCCGACACAACCGCTGATTGACGAGCGAGATTTTACCTACTACAGGCGTTCCTCTCAAACTTGGAAAATCAGTCAATAAGAGGAAAAGCGATCATCAAATACTTACAACTATGATTGTCGCTAGGATAAAGAAGCTCGCGTATACTTACCGGGTGTAAGGGGAGGGGGACTCTTTTTTTTTTCGCGCTTAGCTTCTCTTTTTGGGCCATTGTACGTGAGGGTGTAAGGGGAACGCAATGTGTTATGTACCTGGAGTACTACCTACTAGGTGTTTTCGGCTTCGGGAGCGTTCCCCTTACACCCGGTATTAGAGTCGAGTAGGTGCAGAGGAGACCGTCTCTACCATGGTGAATGTTCTGACGAGCTCTTCCAATTAGTCCCACCCTCCCCTTTCCTTCACAGGACGACACGTGCAGGGCTAAGATGTCATCCATTTACGGTGCAGAGTATACCTGCTAGAACCAAGCGATTCAGTGATTCATTCCTATGCCGCACCACTAAGACCTGGAATTCCCTGCCAGCTCACGTGTTTCCTTCTTCCTACAGTCCCGGGTCCTTTAAGCGGGGCGTGAAAAGGCATCTAATGAGGCCGTCAAGCTGAGTGCCATCACTGTTAACATGGTAAATGTTTACGATGGTGACCCTCTTTCCGAGACTTTGCCTTTAGCTTAACATCAGGCGAGGTGAAGTCAAATTGACGTGTCCTATATAAAAAAAAAATAATAATACATACAGGGTGATTATATAGTCGTTTCGGAAAAAAAAAATTGGGCACAGTTTCGCTGGCAAAATCATCTGGAAGTATTAATTTGGTGAAAGAAAAAAAAAATTACAACCCCCATAAATTATTCCTTTTACCTGAACATTATTCCCATACATTATCAAAAAAATATATATTTTCTTTCGCCAAATTAATAGGTACTTCCCACGGATATTTCGAAACTGTGCACAAATTCTTTTTTTTTTCTGAAACGGTGTTTCTATGTATAATATGTATGTATTTACAAGAAAAAAAGTATATATTAAGTATGTTTATCCGCATTCTAGATTCCATAACACAAGCTATAAAAGCTTACCATGGGTCTAGATAGCGTTGTGTAGAATGTTGTGGAATATTTATTTATTTATAAAATCACCCAGTCAAAATTTTTGAGATGACGCCCACGCCACGGTTAGGTAGGTACTTTGAAAAAGGCAACGCAAAACGATGCATCTCTCTATGGCATGATCATCATCAACCTACTTGCGTTAGTCCCTTTCGCATCAGCTTTTTCCAGTCTGCGAGGTGCGCTAAACATCGATATACTTGCATAACCATAATGGGCATGAATTTCTAATCTCTACCATCGATATGATTGCGTCAGTCGCAGTAGCACCCGGGGACCATAACGAATGCCCACTACCATATCCTTGTGGCTATAACTTCCTAGCATTTGTATTTTTTCTAGAAACCTAGGATTCAATTTAAAGAGACTTCAATTTGTCTTCACCTCGCTTGATGATAAGCGAAAGGCAAAGTTTTGGCAAGAGGGTCACCTTCCTAAACATGTACCATGTTAACTGTGGTGGCACTCAGCTTGACGGCCTCATCAGACGCCTTTTCACGCCCCGCTTAATGGACCCGGGACTGTAGGAAGGAGGAAACACGTGAGCTGGCAGGGAGTTCCAGGTCTTAATGGTGCGGCATAGGAATGGAATGTTATGCACATTATTTCTATAGGTCATTGCTTTTACCTCCTAGCCTATAGATTTAGATAATAGGAGGCTGAGAGATCACCATCTTAATAATTTCATACTCCATACTAATACATATTATAAATGCGAAAGTAGCTCTGCCTGCCTGACTATATGTTAAGCTTTCACGCCTAAACCACTGAATCGATTTTGATGAAATTTGGAACAGGGGTAGATTAAACCTTGAGAAAGGACATAGGCTATGTTTAGTCGCGATAACCGACATCCACGCGGGCGGAACCGCGGGCAAAAGCTAGTAATAATTATAAACTTGAACTAGGTGCCGTGTCGATTCCCGATGTAGTAGAATAGGGCCATTCCATTTTATCCCATGGACGCCGTAAGGCGACTAAGGGATAGAATGTTCTCCATCCAACAGTAAACATAGCCCATGACAAAGCGCCCACATGGCGGCAATAGGTTCGTCCGCTATTAGATACGTGGGTGGGACCGAAAATCACCGTTGGCGGAATGTGCACGATTAATAACTTTGCCTACCCCTTCGGGGATTTACAGGTCTGCATATAAGTCGACCTAGGAGTGGGATATACAAAAGGAAAATGAAACAAAACATACAGATCAAATAACAGAGTATAATAAAATTCACAATAAATATTTAAAAAATATACCCTTGTATAACGATAACATAACGTTTATATACATTATACAGGCTAGTGGCTCTTACACTACCGCTGACACCCGTCGTAACATATTATTCGATTGCTTTATTGCACTCCAGCCGAAAGATCGTCACGCATCAACTGTACTAGTGGCAAAAGGTACCTACCGGGTACCAGGTCGAAATTCGAAAAAAAATTAAAAATCTATTTACCAAAATACAGACCGTAGTAGAATGACACTCAGCCTGGAACACGGTTTATCGGATGACAGATTGTATAAACAGATTGATAGTTTGACATTATGGCCTATACAATCTGTCCTCATATAAACAGATTGATAGTTTGACATTATGGCCTATACAATCTGTCCTCAGATAAATCACAATTCAGGCTGAAGCCAGTATTCTAGAATGACACTCATCCTGAATCACGATTTATATCATGACAGATTGTATAGACATTGGCTACAATCGGTCCTCAGACTAATCTAGATTCAGGCTGAGTGTCATTCTAGAATACAGGCCTAAGTCCCGCATCTCGATTTATTTGAGAACAGATTGTATGATAATATGATAGATATTGACAGATTGTCTATACATTCTGTCCTCTTCTTCTTCTTTTTAAATGGCGCCTTGCATCGGTTATATGGGTACCGATGATTCTACCAACCTCAAGGTGGAGAGTAGGTTTAATCGTTTATAGAGGTCTCTATGTATTTATGGAGTAACTATAATGGTGGTAGTAACTTAGGATAAATCGATATACAGAACTAAGTTACAGTCAATGTCAGAAATATCTTGACGAAGAAGTCTCATAATGATGATAAAACTCTCGTATTATGAGCAAATCAAACTGTTTTATTGATTTAAATGGTAGTAGTGTCCGAACGAAAGGTGTATATCAAATATCAGAACAGTCCGCCAACTGGAAGGAGAATAAAAAAATTAAAATAATTTTGAGAACTATGTTCACCAACATCTTTCTGATGCTGACTGTACCATTCTAAGGTATCTACGCGCCTTAGACTCTCTTTGTCTTTCGAAAAATTGCATTTTGTATTGTTTACATTATTTTATTACAATATTCTAGTAAATAAACACCATTAACATTTAATTAGAGTAGTTATTTAATTTTGAATACCTTTATCCTGTTGATCACAATACCTAAGTCGAACATGATGTTTTGTCGAGTCATAAACCTTAGGTAGGTATAGCTCGACTCATATAACATAACATAAACTCACGCCTGTATTCCCCGAAGGGGTAGGCAGAGGTGCTAGCACTCATATATCTTGTACTTAAATTGCGAAATATAAAAGACCCATTGTAATAATCTATACTTTGTTAATTTAAGCTTGTCCACCGCTGTAGCACTCCGTGCCATCTTCAAAATATATCCAAGAAACGTGTATTGCGCGTATATAAAGCCAATTTTGAGCACATTTTAGGTCCAAGATATGTGAATCGAGCGATACCTTAAACATACTCTCATAATAATTTAATTTCAAAACAACTTATTAAACAGTCGCAAACATTTTGGCATAGAAATGATATTCTAAATTTAAAACCTCGATGAAAGTACCGCCAATCAAAATTTTAACGGATAAGTCCAACAAGGTGTCATTATAGTAATTTTATTTTGAAATTCGAACTACTAACTTTTTATTGTGCGTTTGATGTTTCGAAAAGGAGATACGGTTGCACTTTTACATACAACTTTAGTTGACGCAGTGCAACCCTATTTATACCTATGCCTATTCAATTCAATAGAAAAGGTATATAAACTACACAACCAACAGGTTTGTGAATTGAAGGAGGTCGCCAACTTTCCACCATTTTGTCAATGTAATTTAAATTTTAGCCACTTTATGGAATCGTAGGTTCTACTATACACAATCTCATGCACACTGGTATTTAAAACAGTCCGTACGCTAGTCCGAACGTGCGTTCAACGGTTACCTTGCTTGGTGCCCCTAAATACGTCCACGACTTACTATAGAAGATGTTATTACTAATATAAGGCATTTAACATTACGGTAATAAGATTCTATCCATGCTAAATAATATATACATACAGAAAAAAAAAATATCGCTCATTTACAATAGTGATATAACTAAAAATAACTTAAGATATAACATTTTTTTAGTATTTTTGCTAGATTTTACAAATATATACAAAATTGTTTAAAAAACAAAATAAAAAATAACTTAAAAATCACTGATTCGATTATATTATACATTAGTTTAAAATAGCATAACTGCGCTCCATGATAACTTTAACATGCAACGTTTCGTCGTCATAAAAAATCGTCCATAAATAAATTACGAAAATAATTACGTTGCAACGATTTCTTAAAAAAATAAATAATAACTTGAGCTACTATTACTTTGACACAATGTCTTTGTACGTTGAGTGCTGGCTACGTCTACTATCGTGCCTTATGAAAAAAAAGATTACCATAAACAGTATGCTCTATTCCCGTTAAAAATAATACAATTCGAAATTTGAAATCTGGACGTGACGTTTGACAAGTTTTGATATAAATTTCGAATGACATCGAATTAATGAGTTAATTTTAAACGTCATTGTCTAGATAATCAGATTTTGTTTGTTTCTATCAATATTTATTCGAATTACTTGATATTAAAACTGCAAATCTAAGTGTAAAATAACTAGTTTACGTATATTTACTAAAAGTCGAAAGTTTTATTTTTTCTCAATTCATGAAGCTATAATTCTATATTAAATTCGACTCTAAGCGGTGGAAATCTTAGACTTGGATTTGTAGTTTAATTTAAACAAAAGTATCACTATATTTAAATATTTTGTTTAAGAGAATCTTCAAAAATACTGAGTTTATTCAACTTGTCTAATGTAACTACATTATATTTGCAATTTAAATTGCAATCATCAGATCTCACGAACGTAATCAATTTGAGACGACTCTTGAGGTAAAACCTAACACAAAACTGACCTTTCAAAAAATTCGATAAAGTCAGAACTTCCATTTTTCAACATCGGTTAATATGCACCTGGCTGTAGTTCAATGTTGCCTTAGCCCATTCAAGTTCTATATTTGAATACGGAATACCGTTAATATTTGAAATGACAGCTGTCACTTTAAATACCGCTAAGGCAAACTGAGTTAACAATAAATAAATCTATATAACATTATTACAAACGGGACGTCAAACATCTACGTATTATCTATTACTATATAAAAACCCGTGATAATTATGGGTCGCATAGTTAACGGAAAATTTCTTGACAATGTACTGAGATCACGCAAGGCGCGTTTTTAGGTCTCTGGCGGAAAGCGCGGGGCGAGACGGTGGAGGCCAATCAACCAATCATAGATCATATCAAACTATGACGGGCTCAATAGGCTCACGCCATTGGTTGATCAGTCCTTTTATTGGGTTTTGATTGGCTGGTTATTGCACATGCGTGAACGATTTGACGTTTGTTCACGAAGTTTACCGTTAACTATAACAGGGCAAGTCGCAATACAAACTCTATCATATGGTACGGGAGCTAGCAACGTTTT
Organism: Eilema sororculum; assembly: GCA_914829495.1. NCBI lineage: Eukaryota > Metazoa > Arthropoda > Insecta > Lepidoptera > Erebidae > Eilema > Eilema sororculum. The sequence continues at coordinate 2,176,661 of OU618545.1, read as the reverse complement.
CGAGAAAGAATTTCAGGTCAGCTGATTTTGTGATATGCTGTCCTTCTTGCTCTTTCGGTTAGAGTCTGGGCTATCTGGCTGGCGGTAGTGGTTGCGTTCATTACTGTTTATATACTGTATTGTTGACTAATTGACTACCCACCTGCTCCATAAGACAGGAAGTACCTCGAACCCCAGTAACTATATAGACCGATCACGTGTTTATCATCGGTCTATAAACTTCTTACATCTATTCTGAGAGATAAAATAACAAAGCACATCTCTACAAACACTGTTATGAGTGCCTCTCAGAAAGGATGTAGGAGTGGGGCCCGTGGTACTAAGGAGCTCCTCCTCATTGATATGGCCATTAGTCAACAAGTTCGCCGTAGCCGTAAGAATCTATCGACATGCTGGATAGACTATAAGAAAGCGTTCGACTCTGTGCCCCATACATGGCTCCTGAAGGTGCTAGAGTTGTATAAAGTAGATACAACTCTGTGCATCTTCTTGGCGTCATGTATGAGGCAATGGAGAACAGTTCTTAGCTATCCAGGATGTCGAGGGGTGTGCAGTAACAGCGAACCAATAAATATTGAGCGAGGCATTTTCCAAGGTGTCAGTTTGAGCCCCCTTTGGTTCTGCTTAGCACTGAATCCTCTCAGTACCTTACTGAGGAATTCAGGGCTAGGCTACAGGTTACGAGGAGGAGGTCAGATAATATCAATGGTATATTTGCAATGGTTCTCTGTCTTATTCTCAGCTTATTCTGAAACTGTCTCTTTCGAACTATTAGCATCATACTGCAATACTTTTCATGCCTTTTTTATTTTAATTCAAGGTTTAACAATCGAATTAATGTCTGGCAAATTAATTTTAAGCTTTTCTTATCTTAAATAACATAATGTTAAAATTACAGACATAATAAAATACTTTTAAATTTAAAAAAATAAATAAAATAAATCGCGTATGGCACATAATTAACAATGTCAGAAATGTCTGGCAATAAAAAAAGTATGTCAGGTAGTCTTATTTAAAGACAAAAAATTAAAAATTACGCCTCTTAAAATATTTTTAAAATCCAGGATTATTACCTGGACAGGTAGGATGCGCAGTAATGAACGCAACCACTACCGCCAGCCAGATAGCCCAGACTCTAATCGAAAGAGCAAGAAGGATGACATATCACAAAATCAGCTGACCTAAAATTCTCACTTTCAAAACGTTGCTAGCTCCTATACTAATACACTGAATTACATTTTGTTAATTGCAGTGACTAAGACGTCAGAAAATATTCACATACAACAAGTTGTTATATAACAAAGTTTTGCAAAATGTGACATGTTATATGCAGCATGTTATATTACATAATGTCTATCTCTCTCATAAATAAGAGATAAGCACTTTTTAAGTGAGAATTCCCAATCCGTTCATTTGGCCTCTCTTCTTAGTTCTACGGTTCACGAAACTTTGTTTTAAATATCTTCAAAAATGTTCTTAAAAAGTCATTGTGTCTGTCTCAGTACATTAACTATCAATAAACTTTCCCCTTATGTTTTCCTCTTTTTCCTACTATTATTCGATATTCCTTCAACACAAAACTTCAATAATTAAAACGCTTCATATAACATTTCACATGACATTTTACACATAATAATGCTGAATGTTATATAATGCAGCACTTAATATGTAACAATAACAATTTTGCAAGTTTAACGCTGCATAAAAATAAGAGATTGCACAAACATATTCATACAATAGTCACTCTTAAATAGGATACCTAAGACTGATTATAGACTGACAACAATACCAGTGGCTATCTCCAGTCAAGGCCTAGAAAGGCGGTTTACTAAGAGAACATGCATTGCTTCAGCCCTGCCCCCACACAACCACAGATTCAATTCTTCTTTGCATCATTTTGTAAATAATGGTAGTTGATGAACCTAACGCCTTGTGTTATCTGTGCGCATTCGTTCGTGAAGTGGCACGCGAAGAGAAGCATATTCCTCGGTTGTACCTTCCACGCGAATCTCATGAACATCAGGGAGTATAGGGTGAGAGCTGGAAGTAAAAAAAGTAACATAAATACAACTGTACAGCGCCATCTAGCGAAGGTACGCTGAACTACACGTACTAGTTCAATCCAGTTACCTTCAAATTTATGGGGGAAGGAACATTCCAGCTATGGGGTGTACCGGTTAATCTCCTCCCATTTTGGAATTGTGTATTCTACTGAATAGTCAAATTATTATTTTTTTACTGAACGTCAAAAAGGTAGGTTAGAAGGTATCTTGTATGAAAAAAAATTTAGTGACGTCATAAAATACTATACTATTATTATAGGGTGGATGGATTATTAAAAATAAATAATAACAATAAAATAAGAACCGACGCAACTTTTACCACTCATTTACAATTCTTAATTTAATGATCGGGTAGACAATTTATTTTAATTAAAGGAAAATACCCAATTGGAATGGATTTGGGATGGAATGTATTATGACTATTATGAGAGGGATTTTACTACAACTTTGAGTATTTCTTCGCAACGACATAAAGTCATAATTAATCTAATTGACAACTTTAATTTTAATATCACCCAATACTGTCACCGTTAGAATTAAACGTCTGACTAGCTACCGAATATTTTATTTTAATAATTTTCCTAATCAGTACAGCTCGTGCGAGTTAACATGGCACCTGCTTCGAAGACACCCTCCTCCCGCTTCCCCGCGCGCGACCCCGCTCTCGCCGTGCGAGGCTAGTACCGTCAGCGTACACGCCTCCCGCTCCCCCGCGCAAAGCCCCGAGCCAGGTGCCATGTTAACTCGCACGAGTTGTACAAGTTATTTCCCGCTCTAAACATTGGTTCTTCAAGCCGGATTGGTTAATTTTTATCATTTAGCATGATTCATCAGCGATTAGCACGTGTGTAAACAGACTGACAGTTGGATAAATCAAATGTTTACGTAACTATTCCTAGACAAATAAAAAGTTGTACAGTGGTCGTCACAAAAATAAATTTAATTTTATTTAGTTTTTTTTACATTTAGGGAACACTTTTAGCTAGTAGGTAGTACAAAAAAGATATGTGTGCAATGTTACGGCCAATTAAAAGTTTTCACAAATATGATTTAAAAAAAAAATAGAAAGTCAAGACATCGAATACATACATACAAGACATGCTATCGTATGCAGCGAATATCTTTCTCCTACTGATAAGTATGAGAAAAGTATTCATTACCATAATGTTCTCTTTAGTTGTCTAGTATTTTGTATTAAATATATCAATGTCGACTCTCCGGCACGCTGCGTTGTACGTGTGACACGCCCTGATCATGAATGAGTTCAGTCGGTAGGTGGTTCGAGCAAGAGGAGTATCCAGGAGGTTATACCTCCGGAGATACGCTGCGGGTACCCGCAGACCTATTTTGCTCACTAACTCATACATCACCAAATGAACACGTATGAATATAAAAAAAGTAACAATATCCAAGGTATACTTCGGATACAGTTTATAAACGAATAGCTCGCCAAATAACATTCAAATTCGTTAAATAGTTTCGCCAGATGAGTACAAACTTGATACACTTTATACATTTGTTGGCGTCTGTACAATCATACAATGACATACAACTCGTGCGAGTTAACATGGCACCTGGCTCGGGGCTTTGCGCGGGTGAGCGGGAGGGGTGTATGTTGACGCTACTAGCCTCGCACGGCGAGAGCGGGGTCGCGCGCGGGGAAGCGGGAGGAGGGTGTCTTCGAGGCAGGTGCCATGTTAACTCGCACGAGCTATACAAAACTGTATACCTACAGTCGAACTCGATAAGGAACAACCTTCAAAGATATGTTGAAACAAATCTGGTAAACACATACAGTGTTATCATAATTCTTTACAAGACTCTTAAGTACCACTTGAGTTATCAGTTCCTGTATGAGTTTAGTCATGTCGATACGTACTCCAATCTGTGGAAGCAATCCCGGGTCTGAATGTTATCGTATCGTAAGAAAAGATATTCTTACTTTGGTTTGTTATTGTTTAGATTACAATTAGTTCAATGCACGATTGTTTTTACAAACGGTAGCGAGTAGAAAATTGCTTTCAGCATATCGAATATAGGGAAAAATAAATCTTCTCGGGCGGGACTCGAACCCGCAGTCTTTCCCATAGACTAGCCTTGACCAATTCGGCTACCGAGACACGCCCGATGTGATTCAAATTTCCCTCCTGTTTATCCGTTCTTACAGCGACGGTGGAGTCATCTACCGATCTTCTTACGAACTGTCGGAACCAATGAGTGAGTTAAAATCATTTTTAAACATTGATTTTTGATAACTCCGCCCTTTCGATTTGTATAGTTATCAATGTTATCATACTTAATGCTGTAACATTCATACAAGTGCTTTCGGCATAATCTGGATTTGGAAAGGTTTTTTTTATATAGTACAAGTGAAAATGACTACCTCCATGAAGGCAAAGTCTCAGGAAAAAAGGTCGCTATTACAGACACCAAAAATATTACAATAATGGCCCTCAGCTAGACAGCCTCATCAGCTACTATTTCATGCCTCAATGCCTTCTTCAAACAGCCCCGGGTCCATAACCCGCGGTTGTACGAAGAAAAAACACGTGTACTGGTAAAGAATTACTATGTTGTGGCAAGGAAAAGGGCACTTCTCTCAAAAGCAGCACACTGCATTTGTGAGAAGTGACGTCGATTCGATAAAAGAAGGAAACAATGATAATCCATACTAATATTATAAATGCGAAAGTAACTCTGTCTGTCTGTCTGTCTGTCTGTATGTTACGCTTTCACGCCTAAACCACACAACCAATTTTCATGAAATTTGGCTACCCCTATATTTAGACCATGAGAAAGGACATAGGCTATGTTTGGTTGCGATAACCGACATCCACGCGGGCGGAGCCGTGGGCAAAAGCTAGTCTGCCTATAAATCTCTGTTATCTATTTGAACATCGACTGCAATATCAGAAAGATAAATATTAGAGATTTAATTCACAGCAACTTGAAACGCATGCATAATTATGCAACGGAATTTGATACAAAGACGTAAATAAGGTAAATACAGCACAGAGGGGCAATTCTCAAAATCTATATAAATCTGTTCATAATTCATCGTCTAATTTCAATCTACCATACCGAAAACGATCAAGTCTTTCTTACAAATGACGACCGAAACCGACGTCTTAACGTGCTTTCCGAGGCACGGTAATCGTAACAACCAGACTAATGCAAAGAGACATATTATTCACTAGCTGTTACCCGCGACTTCGTCCGCGTTTATTTCGGAATAGCTTAAACTCATTATTAAACATGGTGGAAAATTTTCATCCCAACTTGAACGGAAGTACTCGAAATACTGGAAATAGTGAATTTTACGCAAAGGAAACATTTCTTTATTTTAAAAAAGAAACAAAACTGTATTTAAATCATTTCGAAAACTCGCTTGACATCTTCCACGAAATCATTATCTTATTCATGTATACAAATACTTATTTACACTGAGTGGCAACCGAACCTATATCCCCCCTACGTAGCAGTCGAATTCCGTACCTCCGCGCCACAAAGAGTAGTATAGGCTATTTAACTCTTTTTTTTACTTTCGAAAAAAGCTTTGTAATAATATAATGAACTGTAAAAGTGAAATTTTCTTACGACAAATAGTTTTAAAGATCTTTGATTTAGAAAAATCAATTTTTTGCGCTTATTGCGCTCACTTCAAATAGAAATGTATAAAGTTGTCGTGTTATGAATAATTTTCAAGGTTTACCTTGTAAATCCACCATGAATACCATAACACTGGTTATATTTATTGCACTTTCCTCTTACGTAGGAATAAAAAAGAATGTATTTTTTTTTTTAAGTATAGTACAAGTACAACATTATGGCCTGACACTTACTCTAACAAAACAATATACATATTCTAGGGAAAAGTGGCATATGACCACGGCTATCCTTGATATTTTCTGGTTTGTTACTTTTTATGAAGCGTGATTTTTCGGTAGTCGGGTTTTAGTTTTAAACTTTATTTTTTCTTATTCATAATTGCTTATTCAGATATAAAAAGTACCATAGTCAAATGTCTCATTCCTCTGATTTCTTCACTTTTGGTTTATATCATAATTCCTAAGTAAACGAGTCATAAAGCGTAGGTAATTCATTTTATTGTCAGCAAGCATTTGTCCTCATTCTAAGCAGTTAAGTTGGTGTAATATTATAAAGAGATTCTATGGGATTGTCTCGGATCTGTTAGTCAGGGTCGTTTAATGTATGGCACATATAGCGGCAATTGCTAATGTCATCCTGTATTATAAAAATGCGAAAATTTGTATAGAAGTTTGCATGTTTCTTGAAACATTTTTTTTTGTTAAAAGAATATTAGAAACGAAATTACTAATATTTTCTGTAACCCCTCCAACTAAGCTAAATTACTTGTGCTAGGAGTGGGTTCACGTCGGTAGTGTAGGTAATGGCCAGGATTCGAACCCGGGACCTCTCGATCGTAAGGCCGACTCCTTAACCACTAAGCTCCCGACGCTTCACAATTACATGTAAACTGCGCAAATTGACACATAGAGCTAGACCTTTTCCTCTTTGACAGCCTTAGTGGCTGAGCTGTGGGCATCATCTAGTAGACTATGGTATGGTATCTAGTAGACTATAATGTATTGGCCACGGCGGCGGCGCGCTGATAAGCATGCCTCGCCATTCCGGGGGCGAGTCGGGGACACCGTCCTCCCCCCTCCCGAGGAGGGCTAGACCGTAAGGGATGGCCTTGGGTCAGCCGGGGTGCGAGGGATATGTCGAAGACAACCTCACCTCCGGCCTAGCACCACGAACCACAGTCGGCGTGGGGTTTTAGTCGGTTCGAGTCCGACATAACCTCCCATTCCGGCTCTAGCTGGGGGGGTATCTGAGGGGATTCCAGCATGAAAAAAAAAAACTATAATATATTGGTTTTCGTTCCCTTATAGCCAGTATCATATATACTGATATTATAAATGCGAAAGTAACTCTGTCTGTATGTTACGCTTTCACGCCTAAACCACTGTACCGATTTTGATGAAATTTGGTATAGGGGTAGATTAGACCATGAGAAAGGCCATAGGCTGTGTTTGGTCACGATAACCGACATCCACGCGGGTGGAGCCGCGGGCAAAAGCTAGTATACTCATATACTCCACCGGTAAATCCTCAAAGGCAGAGGTGTATTATCACCCACATTTCACCAATTATGATTGATTGCCATCAAGTGGGCACATAGTTATTGGCTGTGTGTTAACTGTCAGATGGAGAGCAGCCACATCCCTCAGTCGTCTTTTACGACACCGACAAGAAGAGATGAGGTGGTCCTATTCTACTCCACCGGGATCAACACAGCAATAAAAGTATAATCAGCAATAGAAGAAATATGTATTTTTTATTTATTTATTACTTTATTGTACGCCAATCACAACATTTCGTCGCATTTGGTCCACTTCGCATTTGGTCTACTAGACGAAAACGTGCGTATTTCGCATTTGGTCCATTACGCACTTAGTCCTTTGCAATATTAATAGTATGGAAATTAGGAACACAAGAGCAGTACGAAGGGCGGCCTTATCGCTTTACGCAATTTCTGCCAGGCAACCTTTGGATGGAAATGTATATTGGTTGGAGTACATAGTTGGTAGTTGTTGGCATTTAATGTATTATGTCGCATCAAAATTTGAAAACTTACCAAATGTCATTTTGCCACTAATAAAACTGGGATCCTTCTTTGTGTCAGCAATGGCTGCTAATGGTATACCCCAATTTGCTACTGGCCCCCAGAAATGTGTGCTGAAACATATTAATTTTTTTTTGTACTATTAAGAGCACAAGGCCTACCGGAAGCTGTGTAAAGGTTTGCACTTAGTCTTAGGTCCTTCATTTCATACAAGTATTTAGGCAGATTTATCAAAAATCAATGCTTCAAAATGGTTGAAAAATCATTATTAGTTCCAATAGTTTGTAAGAAATTTGGTAGATGGCTCCACCGTCGCCCTTAAAGACGGATAATAGAGAAGGGAAATTTGAAGTGATTCAGGTGTGGCTCAATAGCTCAGTTGGAAGAGCATTCCCCCTGAAAAGAAAGGTTGTGGGTTCAAGACCCACTTGAGCGCTTCATTTTTCCTGATGTATTTTGATTCCACTTAGGACCACTTTTTTTATTAATGTATTTATCAAATTACAAAGATATTCATGAAGAGAAGTTACGACAGGACTTCTTTCATCATCATCATTGTGGGTCCTCCGAAAGTGGCCACTGCCTAGCCCTCAACCCTGAGGGAAAAGCTTGTGCCAGAGTCTGATCGGTTGTTTAGCATAGGCAATAACTTGGAGGTGAATTGGTCCTCAAAGACCCCAGTATATTCTCAAATAATATTGTACAACCTTAAATATCCATGGTTGTACATTTATCTTTAAGCTCACCAGTGGCAAACGCCAAAAGGAAGCTAGTGGAAAAAGCTTATGTGGATCTAGTTCGTCATGCACCAAGCTACCCAAAGGGAAGCTGGCAGGCATTCGGTTGTAAGGACCCTAGGACATGGAAGCCCAGTTATTGTAAATAGACACCTCAATGTATAAGCCCCATCAGTATGTTCAAGTGCAATCAGAATTGAGTTTTTTTTTAATATGAGGTCAAATTGACTGCACCCCACCTGATGGTAAGCTAGGGTGCAGCCCAAAGAATATTAACCGCCATTTCAAATGTTGCCTCTGGAATGTCGATCCCTGTCTTGACGGCCTTGAGTCTCTTCCTGTTTATTCAATGAGAATGTCACCTCTTGACAGAAAGACTTCAATGACAGAAAGACCACATCTTTGTACGGGATTAATAAATAAAGGACTCACCTCATCAAATAAGTCCTAAACTCTTTGCTTTTGATCTGATCAACAAATTTCCTGGCAATATTGGCCATTTTGGCTGGAAAAAACGAGATACAGGTTTGAGAAATATTTAAATTGTGAACTAATAATGTGATGATTACTAAATGAATATGGATCTATGAATAGTACAGAATAAATCTACATAATATGAAATAAATAATTACGTATGCTCTTATTAATACAGAAACATGTCAAGGTTAACGCAATTTTCTTATAAATATAATTGTAACACGATCACAGTAATGTACTTACCTATTTTATTTTTATATAACTACAATTTATTTAACAGAAATAAAACTAAATTAATCTACACAACCAATACACGGCGGGGTCAAATTAAATTAAATTTTGTGGTGCTGTGAATGTCAATGTCACTGAATGTCACTGTCATTTTTGTACAGACTATAAATAAAATAGGACTGTATCACGTAGTGTATTTAAAGCATAGACATAGTAAATATAAAGACGTGAAGCTACTACGAAATTCATTCATAAAATCATATGAGGAAAACGCCAATTCTCCATCTTGCTTTCCAACGTAGTGGGGATGTAGTAGCACCTGATTGGTCAAATAAAATTGCCAGTGATGCGGTGATAGAATTTTAATTATAGATATTTTCCCAAATATTTAAAGAACGAAGACCACTTTCCATACATAGTGAATGACTTTTGAAATGCCGTTGACTTTTTATTATTCTATCGCATAATGGTACTGGTATTACTGATGAATAGATACTAAAACATGTTTTACATCTATAAAACTACAAAATCAATATGATATAACTAGTTGAACAAGAAATTACTTCCTTTTTTAAATTAAAAGTTAGTTACTCAAAGACTGTAAAGAATCTTTGTAGATTTTACTTCCTTCTGGGCGAATTATTCGAAACTCCGGTTATCACAAGGAAAGTCTGACAGAAAGCCCTAAGCACACTGCAACCTGAGAATACAAATAATCGGCATCTACTTAAGCTAACCACTTAATTTTTTCTTTCAAATGTATAAATTTTTAGTCTGTGCCCTTTTTATATCGATAAGCACTTATCGACAGTTTACTGGATTCCCTACTAGGCCGCCATACTGCTTTCCATTCATTCATAAAATCCAAGTTAAGGTAGGCAGTTTTTTTTCGTAGGTATGGCACCTCTTGATACTCTAAGATTTAAAGTCTATGACTGTATCGCTCGTTGCTGTGTTGTCAGACTTACCAATCAGAAACAGGGTAAGTAAAGTATGACCGTTAGTGCACGAAGGGATATATTGATTAGAGATTTGTAGTACATAACGAATTGCATGAATAAATAATGTGGATGTGGTCGTAAATGGTTTTCCAATCAAGGCAATCTCCTATAATATGGCCTGGTAACATAACGGAAATGATGGGCAACGAGATGAATATAATCGTGATAGGCGTTGAGGGACGTGGACATGTCAGCCTCTTTGGCGTAGTGTAGCGGTAGTGTACGCGGCTGCTGTGCATAAGGCCCGGGTTCAATCCCCCTCAATGCAAATATATTAGTAGGTATAGGTATTATATTTTGGTTTGGACTGGTCATGCCTCAAAAAGCACGTTGAGCCGTCGGTTCTAGTTGCCATACGAACATCAGGCGAGGTGAAGTCAAATTGACGTGTCCTTTATAAAAAAACACTATAGCCTCCAATACGGGTAGTTGGAGCCCTAAAAAGCCTAACTGCAATATCTTGTGGAGGTCATAATAGCAGTCGCTTCACAGAAAATATCGAGGTTTAGCCAAATACGCTGTTAGATTCCAGATTCCAAGTCAGAAAACCTTCGGTGCGACTGGGATTAACGCTAGGATGAAGAAGAAAAAGAGGCGTTGATGACTAGGGACGAAGGATTAAGTAGTCTAAAGCACTGTATAACCGTACCTAATATCTCTTCTGTCAATGGTTTTTGAAGATCATCATGCACTAAAAACCACTAAAAACTTAAATATAATTTTTATAATCTGGGGAAGTAGTCGTAAAAAAAATATAAAACCGTCAGTTCTGTCATTTGTCAATTTCAAAACCACACAGCAGAATACCTATATATTTCAGTCGTTATTATAAAATTAACAAACCCACAGATGACGTGATCTAAGTATAAGCTAGAAATAAAAATAAATATAATATTTCTAGAAAAATGTACTATCCTTGTAAGAAAAATGGACATAAAGGTCTACAATTTCTATATGAAACATGGGTGTGGTCCGATTGATACTAGTCACATACATGCTGCTGTACATCACCATCTACTTTGGTCTGGTTGGAGCCCTAATTTATGTTAGAAACGTCATCGTATTGAACAATGAGTACGTAAAATCTTCGATTACAAGTTGAATTCATCTTGAAAGCCATCCAGTTGGGCTGTCGAGCAATCACTGCTATTCTTAGTCATTTAGTCTAGCAAGCTACCTAATAGTGGCAATGGTTACTTACTGTCAGGTTCTTTTACTCCCAAATCAATATATTCATCAGTTGAGCACCAAAATAAATGTCTTCTTACAAGAGCCCAGAATATCCTAACTACAAAGTAAGCAACAGTTATATCGGACTCGAACAGACTAAAACGCGGCCGTGCAAAGCCGAAGGTGAGCTAGTCGGGAATTATCGCATCTCTGCCGACCCAGGGCCATCTCTCTCGATTTGGCCCTCCTCGGGTGTGGAAACCACAGAGTCCTCAAGTCGTCCAAGGGGAAGAGAAGGCGCGTAAAGCTTCTGCTAGGTTGACAGGCAGCTCCACCACGTCGGACGGAGGTCATTCTGCTACCTTTGACGCTCGAGTTGACTCAGTTCACGGGCAGCGAGTTCCGCGAGTCTCCTTCGCTCCGGCGCCGTCGCTCCCACTCCGCTGCCTTCTTTACTAAAACTACCTCTGATTCGTGTCTCTCGAGACTCTTAACAGTGTCAGTTAACTCGACCAATAAAATAACAGTGAAATCTGTCACGTAGCCAAAACGAAACGACTCATTTCATACGAAAGATGAAGAAGACGACACAAATCTATATTCGGTAGACTCACCTATGGAATACAGTACAGGCCCAGCTGACCCAGAGCCATCTCTGGTTTCGAGAAATGATGGTTGGTATAAGAACCACTGTGTCCCCATCCTGCCTCTGGAAAGAAGGGTACAGGCTTGCACTATAGCTTCACAATCGACAACGCAAGTGATACTTACACCTACGTCATGTTGCTTGACGAATCTTCTTCGAATTTTAATGTGTTCTTATTATTCCACAGTATACCAGAAGAAGCCTACATTCAATATGAACAATAAAAACCTACATCAAAATGGAGCAAGTTCATCACAACTTCAAAATAAAATCAAAAGAATACATTACAAACACATCAAGAATTAAATGTCAAGCTTAAATTTATTAATACTTACCCATGAATATCAATGGCAGAAAAATAATCACTTGTCTGTTGATTTAAAATTTATTGTCATAGGGTAGGAAATAGATGCAAAATTTCTAATGTCTCTGCAACAGCAGTTAACTCAATGCTTACAACGAAAACAGACAGTACATTTCTTCTAGAATTTCAAAAAAATTGTCTCAAACTCAGTTTAAAAAATGTCAATATTTAGAATACCAAAATTGAAAGTACCGAGGATGAGAATGCCAAATTTAAAGCGCCGCAAATTAAAGTTCCCAAAGTTTAAACTACCCAAATTTCTTTCTCGCAATAAAAGATCGAGATCTCACGGTGTGATAATTTATGCATAGTGAAATAATATAAATTAATGTGTTACGGGGAAGAATTAAATACCTGATTTAGGAGGTAACTTTAATGTTATTTGCATACCCAATACAGCCATTGGTACAAAATCGCAGATACCTACCTAGATGCAAATGGCAGAACTAATATATCGCATGCAAGTAACAGAACCAAAATTTCAGATGATTAGATTACGTCACCACAATATATTATATTCCAAACGCTGGTCTAATCAGCGTCAGTTGTTAATAGTTATTTGTTCTTGAATATATAATAATTCCAGTATTATTGAGTCCGCTTTCTTTCTTGTTATTTGATCTCCCTCTTCTCAATTAATTTACATAGTGTATTACAGAGTAGATTTTTGTACGTGAAATTCTGATCCGGTTCCATTTTTTTTACTAAAAACATTCCGTGGAACTATAGGAAGGAACATTCGAAAAAATAGCCGAATACTTCGCGCCGTACCTAATCGATTTTTGAGGATGGCAACATCCATTTTTATAAAATGGGTCGAGCCGTTCTCGAGTTTTGCGTTCGGCAACATCCGTTTTTATATTCCGGGTGTAAAGAGAACGCTCCTGGAGCCGAAAGCCTCTAGTAATAATCTAGGTACCTACATGATATATTGGCATAAAAAATTGATTTGGAAAAAAAAATGTTTCTTTTTACATTGTTTACTCTCCATCATGTTAGTAAAGTTAAATGAAACGGTAATTTCATAAAAAAAAACATCACTACAAAAAAAAAAACAACTAGCGCCAAGCGCGTGCTTTTTTGTAGTGGTGTTTTTTTTTATCTTTCCCGTCATTCTGGGGTTGCAAAACTTAAAATGCTCACACACTAAAAGCGCGACTGATGAAGCGCCTGTGAGTTATGACCACTTTTTCCCATCTGAACCATTAATTTCTGTGAATATTATTGCGCTTATCAATGGTATAGCTAGGAAAGAGCCGTTATGTCCTCTAACTATTTCACTAGGATCCACCAAAATATTGCTAATCTTTTAAGCCTCGATCTTGCGATAGTGAACATAGTGCGGTAACTGATAACTGGCCAAAAAGCCAAAAGTAGGGTATACTAAATAAAATACATTTTCATTATAAACCAGTTTTATTAACAAAATAGTACAAAAAGGCACATATTGGACGGTATTTCAGTACGTCGACAATTTGATATGGAATGTTCTAAAATACTGTATTCATTTACCTGATATAATTGCCTCGTCCAGACAAAAAAAACATTTTACTACAATTTAGTTAGGTATTATTAGCTAATTACAGTTGCTGTGAGTAAAAGAGGACTTAATCAAATAGCTGCCTTAGTGTGCCTTAAAAAGATGCCTTAGTGAAGACGGTATCAAAAAAACCTGAATATTTTGGAATGAAAAATCCCTAAATCTACGCTAAATACAAAATACTTACGGCCGTTCCCAATAACATACTTGCAGTTTAAGATAGATCGCAACAGTCAAATTTGACGTATCGGCTGTTTGAATTCAAAACATGGTAACAGATTTTTTTGCGGGAAGTGCATCGCGGTATAATTTTATTTACCGAAAGTGGTGTGGAATAGGAGTTACTATATTTTGAATTTAAACAGCCGAGCACTTTATCCGTAGATGCGATCTATCTTTAACTGTCAGTATGTTATTGGGAAAGGCGGTTAATGGAAATATAGTAAACAAATTTGAGGTTGATTACTATATAAATAATACTATTCTATAATTGACTTGTGCAATATTATCTATAAAAATACTTTTAATTTGCTTTTTCAGTTTTTCTAGTTAGTTAACAAACTAACGATATGTCGAGATTCAATAATAATTATAGTAAAATATTTGTGTATGTGGACTGAAGGATCGGGTGTCTCGACACAAAATTATCAGACCAGAAGACAAATTCTCGTTAAAAAAATATGTTAAATATATTGCAGTATAATGGTGATCACGGATTAATAAATTGTTCAGGTTTGATGTAACCTGAATCTCCCAAATATCAAAACGGTAATCAGTAATCACGTAAGTAAAATTTAACAAATTTAGGAGATTGAGGGTAGATCGAGACTGAATTTTGAACATCTTTTTATTACGAGAATTGGCCTTCCAATAGTAATATTCGTACGAAGCCCAAAGATTTCAATTTTGGTAGACCGAATTTGGTCAAAATAGAATAGAATTTGGGCCACCCTCTTCCGAAGCGGTGTCGTAAAAGGCGACTAAGGGATAGCGCTGTTTAACATCATACATATATCAGACAGCCCAAACTCAGCCTCAAATGCATGGCTCAAGTTAAGAATAGTGCCCGGAGTGCGGCAATAGGCTCACCCCCTATTACGTGGGACCGATTGCTGCAATGTGGGTGTTAAGTCAACTCTGCCAACCCCTCCGAGGATAAAGGCGTGATTGTATGTATATTCGAAAATAGTTCTTATTTCGAATAGTACCACCACTTAGAATAAGCTCTGACTTGCCCCTTATGCCCTTTGCGTCTTAATTTCTTATCTACTTTGATAGTCATAATGCCAGTATCATCGTACAATATGACACCTAATTTTACGCTACAAGCCCCATACTACAGTTCATGCATAGAGTATGGTTTTATATCTAAGTATGTCAAGACACTGGGTTACCAATGCAAATTTTCTGAGAGAAATCGGAGGTCCTACATGAATCTATATTGAGTAGGTATAAAAAGAAACAAAACTAAAGCCTTATTTACGAGATTTTTATACCAGTCCGATTTGGTTTATTGATTTTCTCATTTAGGTATATACGTCTATGTAGACGTATTTTAGTTTCTTAATAATATTACGACCTTTGTAACGGTCAAGATTGATTGGGAGATTTAAAGCTATCTATTCACCATAAATATATAATAATCGTGCGATCCAAACTGTCTACAATAAGACATTATATTATAAAAAAATAATTTCAGTTTAGCTGCGTCTTTCCAAAATAGATAATATGAATACATACTTAAGTCTATGTGAACTTATTTAAATTCATAAACTTAAAACTAAACTAAACTATAATAATCACTATAAAATTATTGCAATGAGACTCAGCATTACAAAACTCAGTCTGATATGGACGGCATTTTTTAATTGTAAAATTTAAGTAGAAAATGTCTAACTTAATATATATAACGCAAACAAATGTATATAGAGATTAGTCAAAAGTACATTTTGTTAGAAACTAAATATAATGTATTGCAAAAAGCGATATAAATGTTTCAAAAGGAGATTCGTTAAAATAATAAAAAATAATATAAAGAAATAAAATCTAGAAATTTACGATTTCTTATGATAATAATGGTTGAAAAGAAAAAATGTAAGCAACAAAGACAGTTCACAGGATAATCACTGATATAATAGTGTTTGTAATGTCGTTTTGGACCATTTCTCTTTAAAAAGTCAAGTCGCTTACACCATTTTTGCCTTTGAACTGACGATATAGTTCAGTTTGCTCCTTCAATAAAAGTTACATACCTACAAACTAATACAATATCATAGTTCTAAACAATCTTTAGTTCAAAGTGTAAACGAAACGTAAAAAATAGATAAATGGAACTTACAAAGTCTACTTCGTGCAAATCGTGTATTTTGCACGAACGTACAATATTATTTGCACTAAATACGCGCCCGCACAAGATGACCATTTTAAACCAAAATGCAAGTGGATTTAAGTGAAGGAGTGAGTGTGATTTTGTCTGGCAGAAAAAAATTGAAAATGATGACATGTTGCACATTATGACATGACATGTTGCACATAAAGAAGTGAAAAAGGGTATAATTTAAACGATTGTTCGAACTTTGTTAATTTAGTTAAATTTTGTACTACTTAGATTTTTTTTAAATTCAGTCATCGATGGTAAACGGTATAAAATATTTGAATTGTACATACCATGTAAAATGAATTTCGATTTCGATTGGTATAAAATATTATTTTTGATTGATATTATTCATTTATTTATTAGACAATCAATACATATCGCGCTCCCATCAATATAATCCATACTGATATTAATATCAGTAAAATGCGAAAGTAACTCTTGTCTGTCCGTGTTACGCTTTCACGTCTAAACCACTAAACCGATTTTGATGAAATTTGGAATAGGGGTAGATTAGGCCTTAAGAAAGGACAAAGGCTATGATTGGCCGCGATAACCGACATCCAAGCGGGCGGGACCACGGGCAAAATCTAGTAATCCATACTGATATAAATAAAAAAGTAACTCCGTCTGTCTGTTACGATTTCACGTCTAAACCACTAAACCATTTTTGATAAAATTTGGAATAGACCGGGTAGATTAGACCTTAAGAAATTACATAGGTAATGACTGACCGCAATAAACTATACAATAATTGAATCATGATACTGAATCGCAATATATATTGACTATCTACACACGCATTCTATTTTATATCGTTATATTTTCATAGTACACATAGCTACAAGCTTACCTTAACCTAAAAACGACAAACAATACAGCGGCTAGTACCACGACACTGCTCTGTACCGCGGCGGCGCCTGCCAGCCGACACTTAAACATATCTATCCTGGTCTCCTTGTCGGCGATAATGTTCATAAACTCCGCCTCAACGATCTGGCCATCGTAGTACGTGATAGGATCTTCGAATGGGTACTCGAAGCCTTGGAGACATTCGCATTTGTAGCCGCCTGCGTCGAAACCACGGCCGGAAATTGGTACGCACTGGAAAGTGATTATAATATTAAAAATACCGGCCAAGTGCGATCATACTCACGCACGATAGGCGCCATACTAGTACAGATAATCCATACAAATATTATAAATGCGAAAGTAACTCTGTCTGACTGTCTGTATGTTACGCTTTAACGCCTAAACCACTGAACTGAGATTAGACCTTGAGAAAGGACATAGGCTATGTTTTGTCGCGATAACCGACTTCCACGCGGGCGGAGCCGCGGGCAAAAGCTAGTGTAATATAGTTCTATACAGTTTTTTTTTTGTTTATACAGGACACGTCAATTTGACTTCACCTCGCCTGATGTTAAGCTAAAGGCAAAGTCTCGGAAAGAGGGTCACCATCGTAAACATTTACCATGTTAACAGTGGTGGCACTCAGCTTGACGGCCTCATTAGATGCCTTTTCACGCCCCGCTTAAAGGACCCGGGACTGTAGGAAGAAGGAAACACGTGAGCTGGCAGGGAATTCCAGGTCTTAGTGGTGCGGCATAGGAATGAATCACTGAAACGCTTGGTTCTAGCAAGTATACTCTGCACCGTAAATGGATGGCATCTTAGCACTGCACGTGTCGTCCTGTGAAGGAAAGGGGAGGGTGGGGCTAATTGGAAGAGCTCGTCAGAACATTCACCATGGTAGAGACGGTAGAAAACTGCCAAAGACGCAACATCTCTACGCATCTGCAAAGGCTCGAGGGTGTTCGTGACCTCAGGATCCCCAATAATGCGGACCGCACGTCGCTGCAACCTGTCGAGAGCATCTAATAAGTACTTTGCGGAGCCGTCCCAGAGATGTGAGCAGTATTCCACGCAGGAACGAATTTGGGTCTTGTATAGAAGACACCGCTGCTCTGGCGTGAAAAAACGTCTCACTCTGTTCAGGACTCCGAGTTTACGCGCGGCTGATTTGATGATACTCTCGATATAGTTTTTGTTATTCAGTTTGCAGCGAACATCCATACCGAGGATAGTGAGGTGATCCTGCAGTGGCAGTGGCGTGCTTTGAAGAGTGGGAAGGGGAAGGAAAAGGGATACCATTGCTGTAAACGCACATGCCTGGGTCTTCTTGGCATTGAACTCGACCAGAAAGAGAGTGGGAGATAAAACGGAACCCTGCGGCACGGCAGCATTTACCTGCAAGAACTCCGAAGCTCGTCCATCACAAAGGACGCGAATACGGCGCCCCTGCAGGAAGCTTGCAACCCAGTTACACAGTCTAGGAGGGAGGCCGAAGGCTGGTAGCTTGGAAAGAAGCGATTTGTGCCATACCCTATCGAAAGCTTTGGCGATGTCAAGACTAATTGCCAGTGACTCACCGTGCTTCTCCATAGCCTCACCCCAAAGGTGGGTCATGTACGCCAGAAGATCACCCGTTGACCGTTTCGGTCTGAAACCGTATTGTCGGTCACTAAGCAAGGAGTGATCCTCTAGGTGGCGCATGAGCTGTGTGTTAATTATGTGCTCGAACACCTTGCACAGCATTGAAGTGTCGGCTATGGGTCGATAGTTGGCTGGGTCCGAGCGATCCCCCTCCTTGGGGATCGGCTGGACATTCGCCTCCTTCCAAGCCGAAGGCACTGTACCCGAACTGTAGGACAGTCGGTACAGCCGCGTTAGCATAGGAGATAACTCCGCTGCACATTTTTTAAGTACAACCGCTGGAATACCATCAGGACCACTGGCTTTCCGGACATCGAGTGATTGCAGTACTGCACGGACATCGCGTTGCCTGATCCGTATATCAGGCATTGCGTGGTCACCAGTGGGCATTGTCCGTGGTTGCATACCACAATCATCGACTCGGGAGTTGGCCGCGAAGAGATTGACCAGCAAATTTGCTTTCTCTTGCGGCTCATGGGCCAGAGATCCCATGCCCAGCCCTGACGCATGCCCTCTTGCAGACCTTTGTGGCTCTGTTGTACGCCGCCTTGAAGTGACCCACGTTGGGATCGCGCGTGGCGCGCGCCCGCATCCAGGCGCGGTACGCAAACTGTTTATGCTCAACAGCCTCCGCGCACTCGCGCCCGAACCACGGACGCGCTCCGCGGACTCCGGTGACATCGGTGTATGGGATATAGTATTCCATACCTAGACCGATCTCACCGGCGACGGCAGTAGCGCTCCCAGATGGGTTCTTACCCTCAAAGCAGCGTTCAACCCACGGGATGGACGCATAATAGTCGCGCAATCCATCCCAGTCCGCTGACGAGTAGTGCCAAAGACGCCTCTTCCCCTGCACGGGTCGTGGTGGCGCTACAATGGGCACGGTGGAGCGGACCAGACAGTGGTCGGAGTTACCTAAAGCAGCACTCACCGAGACACTGTACTGGTCCGGGCGACTCGTCAACAGAAGGTCTAGCAGAGAGGGCTCTAGGCCGGACTCTCTTGGTATCCTCGTGAGCTTGTGCACCAATTGAGTCAAGTCATGCGCCAGGGCAAATGCGTGAGTGGCTCTTCCCGCATGGTCTGTTTTGGCGGAGCCCAACCAGATCTTGTGGTGGGCGTTAAAGTCTCCCAAAAACACCAATTCGGCGTTCGGAAACCGCTCCTGCGCATCATCTGCCGCCTGGCTCAGGTATTCGAATAGTCGAGTTATCTCTGCATCTCCTGAATGGGAACGGTAAAGGCACACATAGATCTGACTCGTGGAGCCATGGTCTACGTGTACCCACAGGATGGAAAAGGATGGGTCCTCTAGACAGCGCAAACGGCGACAACAAATATCCGCCCTAACAAACACGCACACCCCGGCTTTTGCTTGGAAATTTTCCTCCATAACATAGCCGGGGTAAAGCAGGTAGGTCGTGTCGTCAGGGCGGCGTATTTGTGTCTCCGTTAGAAACAGCATAGCTGGTTTCGCCGTCTCCAGGTGTTGGTGGACGGCGTTGAGGTTTATATGGAGCCCACAGATGTTCGTGGACTCCACCTCAAATAGAGTTTTGGTGGGAGAGTCCCTAGCCGCTGTTTCAACAGTATTTGTTTTGTGCGGTGCCATGAGGTGAAGGGTAAGGGAAGGCGTGAAAAAGAGGTGATTGTCGCCGCAGCACCGCGTGACAAAACATGGGAGATTGGTTTTATCTATGAATGTGAGGCGTGACGAGAGCCGACGCGCCGAACGGAAGGGCCCCCGTACCCCCCCGAATATGGTCGCCGGGCTCCCATCGGGTCGCCAACCGGCACGACGAGCCATATCGGGATTATGCGCGACCTGGTGGGGCAGCCTTCCAGGGTGGTCAGTCCCAGTTGGGCCCCTGTACTATGCCGCGGGTGGCCAGCGGCACCACCGTTTCTACAGGTCTCCCTGCCCGGCGCGGCGCCCCGCGTCACACCCCACTAGACTACGCCAAAACCCACCGGTCCCACTAGTGCTGCGACTACCATCACCTCGTCCCGGCTATGCACTTGCTGATCCCTGAACGTAATCCAACCGAGATTGGATTACTATGGAGGGTTTTTCGCACTTGTGCACGGTGGTACCAACCCGGTCGAAATAAGTGTCAAATTTGTGCCATCAAATTTCTACCACCATCAGGGACAAAAACGGTTACACTTGTAACTTCCAAAAGCAGGCAGGCAGCTGTTATTTCTAAGCGTTGTTACTAGATGGCGACAATGCTTTGGCAAACTTTTCTATTTTTTACTATTAAAAACTAACTTGACAAAAAAATAAGAATAAAACCATAAATATTCTAATTAAAATTGGTTTTTGCAGTAATTTGAATAGTTATTTCATGAGATACAGCTTGATAACAGACAGACGGGGAATGGAGTCTCAGTAATTAATATGGTTTCGTTTTTACCCTTTGTGTACGGAACTCTAAAAAAAAAAGTGTAACCCTAAAAAACAGGATGGTGAAATAGTATAATAAAATAAAAAAAATACATTTCATCTTAGGTGATAAGCTAGCTTTGCTGTCATTACACTTTTCATGCAAGCACTATGATTTATACTGAAATATTCTTGATAGTTTTTTTATATACAACTTAGGTGGCAGACAAGCACACGGCCCACCCGATTGAAAGTGGTTACCGTGGACTATAGACGTATTCAACACCAGGGGAGTCACAATCGTGCTACCGACCCTATAAGAACAGAGTTTCTGTGCCGTCAGTGCAGAAGACGAAGCAGGTTTTTTTTTTTTATCGTGCGATAAATCCCCACGGATACCACCCCCACGGAGCCGGTGGAGGTGGTTATGTCTGACTCGAACCGACTAAAACGCGCGCCGTCTTGGGTCCTTGGTTGCCTGAGGTGAGATTGCCAAAAGCATATCTCTCGCACCCCGGCAGACCCAGGACCATCTCTTTCGAGATGGCCCCCTTCGGGTTGTGGGGACCTAGTGTCCCCATCTAGCCCCGGTTACGGGGAGGCGCACTTGGCGCCGCCGCCGCGGCCTGCTTCTGCTAGGGAGACGAAGCAGGATAAGCCTTTGTCTCCCCACTAACAGCACAAAAACTCTCCAGTGAGCTCTGGCTACCCTACTCACCGCCGAGAACACAACACGAGGTTATTATGGCCGCGGTATTCTGTAGGGCGGAGATACTTCCCCAGTCGAACTGCTCAATTGGGACGGGAATATCGTCGTGTCCTACCTCCATTATAGTAGACAGTAATAAAGAATGAGCATCCGCTAAGATATCGGAGTCCAAGCTAGCCGTACTGCAGTCGCTCCCTTTTTTTTCGTGCGGAAATCCCCTCGGATACCTCCCCTGCCGGAGCCGGAAGGGGAGGTTATGTCGGACTCGAACCGACTAAAACAGCAACCGACTGAGGGTCGTGGTGCTAGGCCGGAGGTGAGGTTATCTTCGACATATCCCTCGCACCCCGGCTGACCCAGGGCCATCCCTTACAGTCTGATCCTCCTCGGGAGGGAGGACTGCAGTCGCTCCAACAAAAACGTCAAGTCAAAACAAGAAGAAAAAGTTAGTTTAAACCGAATTCTGAGGTGAGAGTAACGGATGCAACCGGATACAACGGTAATGCGATGATGGTGATATTTAACACTTACGTAAGAAGAGCTGGTGTCACACTTGTCGGTTCCCTTGAAGGCGTTAGGCACGTAGGACCGGTCCGGGCACTGGTTGATGTCTAGAGACATTAGCGCCATTGTCACTGCCACCACACCTCTGTGGACACAAATATTTTGTTGAATACACTAAAACGAAGCTTAGACGACACCTAATATACAGGGTGATTTTATAGTCGTATTGGATAAAACGAATTTGGGCACAGATTCGATAGCAAAATCATCTGGAATTATTAGTATACTAGCTTTTGCCCGCGACTCCATCCGCGTGGATGTCGGTTATCGCGACCAAACATAGCCTATGTCCTTTCTCATGGTCTAATCTACCCCTATATTAAATTTCACCAAAATCGGTTCAGTGGTTTAGGCGTGAAAGCGTAACATACAGACAGACAGACAGACAGACAGACAGACAGAGTTACTTTCGCATTTATAATATTAGTATGGATGTTTTAGCGCCATCTGTTGTGGTGAGGTTGAGAAAAGTTCGCGCGCTGACTAATAATACATTGCAGTGTTTCGCAATCGTAAAGAAGAGGTAAATCACATCCGTCACAGAATTATAATTTGTGACTACGAGATGGTAGTTTTGGGTACCACCAAGATCTTCAGGGCCCAAGCCGGTTGGCTGAAGGTTGTGGATTGAAGGCTCTGGCTATAGCGTAGTCTTTTATGTCGAGATTTGAGAAATCAGACGGTAATAACTCCCGCTAAACCAAATCTAAAGACCTTTGAATGCAAGCACGACGAAACTGTAATTTGATATGACATAGATGGCCAAATCAGTTCTATGGAATACATTTTTGTTAAACACACATACATTCACACCTACATACCCCATACAAAAAAAAATAAACTCACTTGAATTCCAATTTAACTTTGACACTGTCCCATCCAAAGAAAGGCGCCGCGTAAGTAATAACCCATTGTTTCACATGCCCGGTGCAGTCGAAATAAGGCCTGGTCCAGTGGCCATGTTTAAGATTAGCCGCCCTATACTGCGTAGGGAAACGTTCATATCGCTTCAGGTATTTGCCTAATACGTCATCGCGTATCTTCATCTTCAAGAAGAATAGTTCCAAATTGTCGAAGTTGGTGGACCAGCGTTGTTTCAAGAATTGGAACCAGGGTTTATTAGTGTACAGTTCCTCTGTAAATAAGATTTGATATTTATCAATAAGGAATCCTATAATATTAAGGGTTGTGAAGATGTTCGGGATGTTAGGTACTCAATCACACTCAAATGATTGAACGGATCTGATTGACATTCGTAGGGTGCTTTTCAAATCGATCTCAAAGAGGCTTTTTTTTTTTCAAAAAACGGAGCACGGAGCTGGTGGCGGTGGTTATGTCGGACTCGAACCGACTAAAACGCTCGCCGTCTTGGGTCCTTGGTTGCCGGAGGTGAGATTGCCAAAAGCATATCTCTCGCACCCCGGCAGACTGCGACCTCCGACGTCCGGTTCGCATTCGCTCTACGCGGGATCAAAGAGGCTAATTTCACACTGGTATAGCAGAAGCAGAATTGTGCGGCTGTTACGGTACGCGATACAGGATCGATGCTGTAGTTAAATCGCACGATCCTATATATAGATCCCCACTAAGATCTTCGTTACATCAACCCGGTACTTTTTTTTTATAACGGGCACGTCAATTTGACTTCACCTCGCCTGATGGTAAGCTAAAGGCAAAGTCTCGGAAAGAGGGTCACCATCGTAAACATGTACCATGTTAACACTGGTGGCACTCAGCTTGACGGCCTCATCGGATGCCTTTCACGCCCCGCTTAAAGGACCCGGGATTGTAGGAAGAAGGAAACACGTTAGCTGGCAGGGAGTTCCAGGTCTTAGGTTCACACCTCTAGATTGACGGATGAGGCTCTAGTTTTAAACCTCCCATACCAAAATAAATGAGATTGAAAAATAGTGCATGGATATCGGGCCCTAGGTTCCAAATTACAAGCAAAATGCGATGCAACAGGGACTAACACTGATAATGATGACATACTTCGTCAACAGACCTGCGCCTAGTTTATAAGAGAAGTCATTTTGCCCTACACTTTAAATGCTCACCTATAAACATGTGCCCGCACTGGAGGATAAATAGTCTGATACACACAAATATACACATGCACAAATACCCACACAATGAGCATGTATCTATACGTAATGCATGTGTTTGATGCGTTAAAAAAATTACAAAATGTCCCCAGCCAGGTTTCACATATGGTACATTTCATATTTATGTCAAAATTGGCAAAATATTCTTAGTTGTTATTTAAAATTTTAGTGTTGGCAACTTCTGTGTTACCAGATTTCAAAAGTTACTCTGTTACAGGAATGATTTCATTTAATTGTATGACATTTTTAGGTTTGCTTAGTAAATAATATAATCACTGGTTAGTGAGAGCACACAATTTTTTTTTTTTTAAATATTCCAGAATCGCATTAAGTTCATTTGTAAATTTTTATTTCAGGTAACATCTGAAAGTTAAACACACATACACAACTGAAGTGTTGTTAAACATGGGCCACACAACAATAATAATATAAATAACCAAAAAAAATAGTATACACCTTAATGCCTTGATCACACGCACCGAGTGGAGTGGTTAGACAGTACTGTCCGGCGAGTGCAATGTACGTTCAGAACACTCAGCGCTATGTTCACTCGCAGCGAGCATGGGCCGAGTGCACTGGCTCGCCACTGCACTCGATGCGTGTGATTAAGGCATTACATATAAAGATGTTAAATATCATAGTTTTTGGGAATTAGAACATCCAAACCCTTTGCTAAATATAAACATTTGAGAAAACCGGTCAGGTTCAATATAATAAATACTGTAGAAAAGTACAAGTGTTCTCAATATGTGTACATATAAAGATGTATTAGGCCTATGTGGTTATTTTGTTTATAACCACCCAGAAACCGGATAGAAAGTCCGCGATTTTTTCCCGTTTTTGACAATTGGACCAAATGCGTATTTGACCAAACGCGACTAAACGGTTGAGACTCTAACGCGACTGACAGTTAACACATTACACTCTTAACTGATAAAAGGTCTATATTGTGAGTATATTGTTGTTTTTTAACAGTTTGAATGGAATAAACTCAACTCACCAGTGCTATTGAGGCGGGCGAGGTCTTCCAACTTATATTTCCTGGTATTTAACTCGGTTTTATAAGCAAACGGCGCGAAGAAAGTTCTGTTTGTAAACTTGTTTCTGTCCCAGAATGTACCTGTAATGAGTAAATAAACAATATTCTGTGGGAAAAGTCATTATTTGTGAACATGTTTGTTACTCAATCACAATAAATGGCTTAACAGATCTGACTGCAATGCATACCCTCCTACAGCTCATGGTATACCCTGAGTTAGTTAGTACAGGTATCCATACTAATATTATAAATGCGAAAGTAACTCTGTCTGTCTGTCTGTCTGTCTGTCTGTCTGTCTGTCTGTCTGTATGTTACGCTTTCACGCCTAAACCACTGAACCGATTTTGATGAAATTTGGTATAGGGGTAGATTAAACCTTGAGAAAGGACATAGGCTATGTTTGGTCGCGATAACCGACATCCACGCGGGCGGAGCCGCGGGCAAAAGCTAGTAGATTATATTTTGGAACAACACACAGCTGCTGGAACGGGATCAGGATTTCAGACGGGTGGAGACGTGGGCAATAGTTAGTTAATATGTTACATACTACTAGTAGAACTGTGAATTGGTTCCCATCTCCATTGTACACCCATAAAAGGAAATTAACATTAATATAGGTATTTGAATGAATTTTTATAGCATTTATTATGCTAACTTTTAAGTTCGAAAAACATCGGAAAAAATGAAACGCTCAAGTGAGGCTGGAACTCACGACCTTTCCCTTACAGAGGGACTGCTCTTCCAACTGAGCTATTGAGCCACACCTGAATCATTCCAAATTTTCCTTCTCTTTATATCCGTCTATAAGGGCGACGGTGCCGCCATCTACCAACATTCTTACGAACTGTTGGAAACACGCCCTTAAAGAGAAGGAAAATTTGGAATGATTCAGGTGTGGCTCAATAGCTCAGTTGTCTCAATTTTTTCCGATGTTTTTCGAACTTAAAAGTTAGCATAATGAATGCTATAAAAAATTCATTCAAGTAAGAAAGTTTTTAAACAATGACAATACAACGAATACTCACTTACTCACACACATTCACTAGTAAGTAAACACTTGGCTTAAGCCCGTGTTTATCTAAAAAAAACCGGCAGTAGCCGAGTTTCTAAAGAATGTAAACCAAAATAATAATAATAATAAGTACCTCAGTGCGTACCGTTCTCGGATGCTTCCTCTGTTTCAGGCGCTTGAACCTTCCGTCAACACATCGGCACAAAGACTATCGGACCAAGTACGGGTCATTCAACGCAATCATATGTTGAATGAAACCGTACTTGAGACACTACGGCAAGAATGCTTACGAAATATTTGTGTCAACCCCGCCCTGGCTCCTGCTCCTGCTTCTACAACTGCATTGAATGAAGATTCACATGTTACGCGGGATGACACACCTATTCCAGTAAGTATTCAGTACAATGAAGAGATTAAGGAGGCTTTGGAATATGCGCTGCGGGAATATCGATCAATGCCCATACATGTCAGGCCACGTCTCCCGCGGTTGCCCATACATAGACGTAATATAGCGCTGGTGAGTGCCCTTGATTCATTATTACCTAAATATTTAGAAAATAGTGAAAACCTCGGTGACACTCATTCAATTCTGTATTGTACTGCTGTGGCAGCATGTCGTATGGCAGGTGCTAAATTTCACATTAAAGATCCTGCCATACGACCTAAGCCTGCCATACCAGCATGGCAATGCAGAATTGAACGACGTGTGGCCGAGGCAAGGGTGCTCATCGGTAAATTAATCTGCTTCAGGTCGGGCAATACTCGCCCAAGGGTGATGCGCTATGTGACCCGAGCGTTTGCGGGAACTAATATTAGTCCCCAAGATTATACGTCTCGGGTCACAGAGCGTATTGACTTCCTGAAGCAGAAAGTCTGTGCATGGGCAAACCGTATTCGAAGATACAAAAAGCGAGTTGATCGATATACCGTCAATCGTATGTTCCAAAGAGACCAAAGGTGGGTATATAGAAGCTGGGAGCGAACAGATGAAAGTGTGGATGACTTGCGACGGCCGGATGCTGAAGCCACAAATGGGTTCTGGCGCAATATATGGTCGGTGCCCGTTAGCCACACTGAAGGCGATTGGATGCGTGAGGTCGAAAGAGCATGCGAAACTATTCCAGAAATGGAAGAAATTTACATTGATGCCACCGATGTAGATTGTGCGGTCCGTTCGCTGTCTAACTGGAAATCTCCAGGACCGGATGGACTGCACAATTTCTGGCTAAAATGGCTACGGAGTTCGCATGTTGTTTTGGCCTCACAATTTCAATCCGCTATAGAATCTGGTACGCTACCAGCTTTTATGACGACAGGAGTTACTCACCTGCTCCATAAAACTGGTAATACCCTGGAGCCCAATAATTATAGACCGATTACATGTCTCCCAACGGTCTATAAACTTCTTACATCCATCCTGAGAGCTAAGATTAACAATCATATAAACAATAATTCTATTATGTGCACCTCTCAGAATGGATGTAGGAATGGGGCCCGGGGTACTAAGGAGCTCCTCCTGATTGATATGACTATTAGCCAACAAGCTCGCCGCAATCGTAAGGATCTGGTGGCATGCTGGATAGATTACAAGAAAGCGTTTGACTCCGTGCCACATACATGGCTTTTGAGGGTGCTGGAGTTGTATAAAGTGAATACAACTCTATGTACCTTCCTAAGGTCATGTATGGGGCAATGGAGGACGGTTCTTCTCTATCCAGGGTGTCGCCAGGCTTTGGGTAGTGGCGAGCCGATAACTATAGAGCGGGGTATTTTTCAAGGGGACAGTCTGAGTCCCCTTTGGTTCTGCTTAGCCCTGAACCCACTTAGTACTTTACTAGTGAATTCAGGGTTAGGTTATAGGTTACGAAGAGAGGGTCAGATGGTATCCCACCTCTTTTACATGGATGATTTAAAGCTGTTCGCCCACACCAACCCTCAATTAATAGCTTTACTGAAGGTAACAGAAACATTCAGTAATTCTATTAAAATGGCGTTTGGTGTGGACAAATGTGCAGTCATTCATGTAAAGCGAGGGCGGGTGGTGGAGTCGGAGGGTATACAACTCTCTGATTCCACTAACCTCAGATCACTCCTTGTAACTGAGACCTATAAATACTTGGGTATGTCACAGGCGTTATGCATCAATGAGGTCGGCATGAAACAAATGTTACAGGAACGTTTCTTTGGCCGCCTGAAAAAGGTACTTAACAGTCTTTTGTCAGGTGGTAACAAGGTACGTGCCTGTAACAGTTGGGTCATGCCACTCTTGATGTACTCTTTTGGCATACTCAAGTGGACTCAGACTGAACTCGATACCATCGATAGGAAAGTCCGGACTCAGTTGACTGCATTCCGAATGCACCACCCAAGGTCGTCAGTCATGAGATTGTACATCCCGCGGAAATGTGGGGGTCGAGGTTTTTTAAATGCTAAGACCCTTCATAATCGCGAGGTGTGCAATCTCAGAGACTACTTTCTAAAGTCGAACGTGGATATGCATCGTGATGTAGTCAACGTAGATACCGGGCTAACCCCGCTCGGTTTGGCTAAAGAGAACTGGCGCAGGCCTACAATAGTTGGCACTGACAGCCGCAGGGAGGTATGGCAGAGTAAGGAGCTACATGGCAGGTTCTATCGGGCCCTCCACAGGCCCGAAGTAGACCTACTGGCATCCGTATCCTGGCTACGTTTCAGTGACCTTTTTGGGGAAACTGAAGGTTTTGTCTGTGCAATTGCAGACGAAGTTATCAAGACGAATAACTACCGGAAGTATATCATGAGGGATGGCACAATTGACATTTGTCGAGCGTGTCACCAACCTGGTGAATCCCTCAGGCATATTACTTCCGGTTGTTCTCGTCTTGCTAACGGCGAGTACTTGCACAGACATAATCAAGTAGCCAGGATAATTCATCAGCGACTTGCTCTGAAATACAACCTTGTGGAAGTTGAGGTACCGTACTATAGGTATGTTCCTGAGCCAGTTCTAGAAAATAGTCATATCACATTGTACTGGGATCGATCTATCATCACTGATAGGACTGTTGTAGCTAACAAGCCTGACATTGTGGTGATAGACCGATCCGAACGCCGAGCATTGATTGTTGATGTCACCATTCCTCATGACGAGAATCTCGTGAAAGCTGAGAAAGATAAACAAGTTAAGTACTTGGACTTGGCTCACGAGGTTGTCGACATGTGGAATGTTGACTCAGCAATCATTGTACCGATAGTCGTATCAGTCAACGGACTGATAGCAAAGAGCCTCGACCAACATCTAAAGAGGCTCGGGTTGGATGGTTGGGTCAAGGGCCAGATGCAGAAGGCAGTACTCCTTGATACGGCGCGCATCGTGAGGAAGTTCCTTTCTCTGGAGCCCTAACCACCGGTAGCTTGGTCCCTGTACCCGATGCCGGTGGGATACTATTTTTTATATTTTTAAATATATGTTTTTTTTTTATATGTATTTAAAAATATAATTTATAAGTTTTTTTAAAATGAATAAAGAGAATAATAATAATGGAGGAAGTTCCTCTCTCTGGAGCCCTGACCACCAGTAGCTTGGTCCCTGTACTCGATGCCGGTGGGGTACTATTTTTTATATTTTTTAATATATTTTCTTTTTTTTAGGATATATTTAAAAATGTAATTTATATGTGATATACTCAAATAGTAGCCTAGTGGTATGGGTAATGGACTGCTGAGACGAGGTCTCGGGTTCGATCCCAGGTTTACCATGGCACACACCAATGACTTGTCGATGCTTTTCGAAGTTATGTGTGTATTTATCGCAGGTTTATAAGTGCCCGGTTATTGGCAATAGGCTCGCCACCTATTACATTGGGACCTAAACATAAACTGGTGAAATGTGGGTGCTAGCACCTCTGCCTACCCCTTCGGGGAATACAGGCGTGAGTTTATGTTATGTTATGTTATACTCAAATAAAGGAAATAATAATGGATCTCATACATTTCATTCAGTGTGCTGGTGTTATACAATACGTTTAGAGTTAGAGGCTTCATTAGTATAGTAATAAGGGGTTTGTAAATGTCTCCATACCTGCCGACCAAATCTTAGAATCTCCGAGGACAACCGCAAGAGTTTCTCCAATCATCTGATCTTCAGTTAAAGGCTTGTCTGCCACACGATTACCGCTGAACACTTCTTGTGGATCTGAGACCTGCAGAAAGCAAAACAACTTGAATTAAAAAAAATATCGTAAAATTGTCAATGAAGCGTCGGAAGCTTAGTGGTTACGGAGTCGACCTTACGATCGAGACGTCCGAGTTCGAATCCTGGCCATTACACTACCGACGTGAACCCACTCCTAGCACAAGCAATTTAGCTTAGTTGGAGGGGTTAGAGGGAATATATTAGTAACTTCGGTTCTAATATTCCTTAAAAAAACCATGACCTGAAAAAAGTAGCTGGGACAGGCTGATTGAATAGATTGGAGGATCGGGATCAATGGCGCACATTGTGATATGCCTATATTCAACAGTGGACTGCAATAGGTTAATTGATTGATTGATTGAACTTTTCATGCAACCCCGCTGGTTTTAAGTGATTACAGTAACACAAATCTTAATATATCTCCATATTTTTTTATTTATTTAGGACACGTCACTTTGACTTCACCCCGCCTGATGTTAAGCAAAGGCAAAGTCTCGGAAAGCGGGTCACTATCGGAAACATGTACCATGTTAACAGTGGTGGCACTCAGCTTGACGGCCTCCTTAGATGCCTTTTCTACAATTTAGATATTTTTATTGTTCTTTTTTTATTTTTTTTTATTTATTTGGATTGTTTGAAAATACAATGGGCCCGGTAAGTGACGCTGTTAGCGGTATTTGAACTGTTTTGTCGGGCCCACTGTAATCATTACATAGTATAAGACTTAAGTCGCTTTTCCTGTCTGTACCTACATATGATTAGATCTTTAAAACTACGCAAAGGATTTTGATGCGGATTTAATAGATAGAGTAATTCAAGAGGAAGGTCTATGTGTATAATACCATGCTTAATATAGTACAGAGTGCAGTAGCGCTCAGGCTCAGAATGTCCCTTTCCCAAAATGTCCCTAGGTTCCAAATAGTCCCTTTCCCGAAATGTCCCTTTCCCACAATGTCCGTTCACGAGGGGGGTAATAATTGGCGGTATGAAGTTCGCCAGCTCCTATAGACAAGTGGCAATTCGCTGGCCAGCGTCTGATAGAATAGAATGACAAATGTATTAGATTTGACGTTAATTACATGCGCTAATGACTGTCATATCCATACTAATAGAATAAATGCGAAACAAACTGTCTGTCTGTCTGCCTGTCTGTTCACGCCTAAAACACTGATTTTGATGAAATTTGGTATAGGGGTAGATTAGACCATGATAAAGGACATAGGCTATGTTTGGTCGCGAAAACCGACTTCCACGCGGGGAAAGCCGCGGGCAAAAGATGGTCATGTTATAAACATCAAATCCACGGAGGACAGAATATGATTAAGTAACGGAGATGCCCCATTGATATTTCTCCTAATAAAAACGCGCGCCGAATGCGGGTGTGAAAGGAGACACGCGGGGTGTCAAAAGTCGAAGGACTCATAGTATTAACGTTCCAAGCGAGGACTCATTCGCTTGGAACGTTAATACTATATTAACGTTCCAAGTGAATGAGTCCATTTGACATTTGGATGGCACGCGACTCGATTGCCTTGCAACAACTCCGCTATCATTTCCTTCTCCATGATCAAATCCCACACATTCGTCTTTCTATTCTATCAAACGAATTCCCGCTTGTCTAGAGGTGCAGGTAAGCTAGTTATAATAAATCAAACAGGCCCTCGATTCGGATTATTCCCGTTGGCCACCACATAGTTGGCCACCACTGGTGGACATTGGGACATTTTATTCCTTTTTATCCCAATGGCCACCAGTGGTGGTCAGCGGGAATCAAATATTGGAAATGTTCCCGTTGGCCACCACATAGTTGGCCACCACTGGTGGACACTGGGAAATTTTGTTACTTTATGTCCTCAAGGCCACCACAAAGACAAATAATACAACTAGGTACGTATGATAGAAAATCAACATTTATTAAATATTTCCTAACAATAAAGTAGAAAAATAAAGTGTACCTAATAATAATTCGGTAAAATCAAATTCTATCGGTTCGGTAAAAACAAATACTAGGAGGCAGTCAGACTAAGACATAACAGAATCTTTTCTTCAAGTAGATGAAAATAATACCTACAAAGTGCACGCAATGAACCTAGAAATACAAAACGAATGGTTAACACTAGGTGAATTTTGTATTCCCATAGCCTTAAAATGGCGTACCTTAATATACGACTGGTCACCGGCTCTCCTTAAATTCTATCTCAATGCATTCCAGTTGACCCTCCCCGACCAAAGCAATCTTGTCAGATGGGGAAAGCCACAGATAAAACATGTAACTCATGTGGTGAAGCAATTGGTACTTCTAGGCACCTACTGGTGAGTTGTAGGACGCTATTAGACCGGGGTCATTACTCGCGCCGACATGATAAGGTATTAGAAATCGTACGTGAGGCGGTAAGTTTCGCGGTAGCTAGAGCGAAAAAGGATTTAACCACAAACCAAAGAAATGACGTCGCGTTTGTAAAGGAAGGCAGTTTCTATCCCTCGTACACACTGCGTTCACGCACGATTATCTCGAAAATAAGTCATAAGTAACAAGTATGGAATTACTTTTATTATGTATTTCTTATTCAATACAAATTTGAATAGGTACCGTAAAATATGGAAATTATATCAAATAATTTATTAAATAATTTAAATCTACATACACACAAATAATATACTTAATGCCTAATAATAACCATTTATTCAAGTTTTAAGATGTATACAGGTGTGGACTGGAATTATTTTAAATTCTAAACGTAAGATTGGTTTGAACGTAGGTAAGTATTTAAGAAGTAGGTACCTTCTATATTAGGATCAGTTGCAGAATGTGCACCATAAAATGTAATAAAACTTTATTCCCGCTGACCACCACTGGTGGCCATTGGGATAAAAAGTGATAAAATGTCCCAATGTCCACCAGTGGTGGCCAACTATGTGGTGGCCAACGGGAATAATCCCTCGATTCTACTAAAGCTTCTACTAAAACATTGTGGTGCCATAGTCAGCGCAAAAAATGACATTAAATTTTAGACTTTATTTCTATACGCATAAAGTCCAAAATCAAATGAAAAAAGTTTCATTCCACTTTTTCATTCACTCTGCAAAAAGTCATTTAATATTGAACTTCAACAACATTGTATTAAACTAACTCTTAAACTCTCGCGTTCCATGATATACAATAAAACTAACGGGAATCAATCGGGAAGATGGGTTTAAATTATCTACAACATGGAATCCAGTGATAAAAAACATGCAGCCTCGCTTTTCCGTGCAGTCGGATAAACACCGGACAGTTTGCTTACAGAATAGGGACACTGTGAGTGTGGTATGAGACGGTACATGGCGAAAACAAAGTATCGAGAATGTGCGGGTAGATGAAGAACCTACTACCTCACGGACTCGAAGACGGCGGGCGTGCACTACTGAGCCAGTCAGCCTGTGACCACGGCCGGTGTAACCTGGTCGAAACGTCAGGCAAATCAAAGGTATGTATGTACCTATACCATGATCGCGTTAATTTTTTTTTTTTTTTTTTTTTTTTATTCAGGACACGTCAATTTGACTTCACCTCGCCTGATGTTAAGCTAAATGTTAAGTTAGTGTTATTGTTTTAAAGTCTATTATTTACTGCTGTTCATTGCAATCGCTGCGGCACGACTATGGTTTGGCTTTAGTAGAATCGAGGCCCAGAACGCTTGTTACCTGTAAAAATGCGCTGATGAAGTTAGCTAGTCGCACGGCCATCTTGGCTTGGTTCTCAAACTGCTCCTCGTGTCCATACGCTATATCACCGTTGAGGATTAGATCTGATGGATTGTATCTGCAACAAATATTAAATAATTAATGAAGTTGTTAAGAGCGACAGTTACAGAACCAAAAATTATGGCGGCTCGATAAGAAAGAGAAAGAAAGAAAGGAAGAAAGAAAGAATACTCGTTTATTGAGAATCAGCACAAAATAGCACACAAATTACACAAAAAAAAAAAACAATTTACGACAGAGAAAGAAAAAGACTAAAAGGACTAAGTGACGTATGCTGACAAGAAGTCTGACAAGTTATCTAAATGTCAGTGTCACTCAGGCTGTCAGTCATACGTCACGGGACACGACGTGGCATACACTACAGGTACGTGGCAAATATTTGCACGTGATTTTTTTTCTCTGCCTTACATAAACCATTAAAACAAAGTATACTCCGTCCATTATATTATTGTATTTTAGACAGCTCACTGATAGTGGTCGGTATAACTTTGTTCTAGCGTCAACACCTGAACATCCTAACAAAAATTTGGCGCCAATACGTCATTTTTCATTGACATCGTCAGGTCAGCCAGAAAGAAATTTTAGGGATGTAGTATCTAAGTTCTACTTTATTATTATGTTTAGAAAGATAATAGATTTTAGTTCCCCATGAAATCATTTATAACATTTATCATAATATTTTCATTTATCGATTTTTTTTATCGAGGTTCTTAAGTTTGTCGATATTTTAAATTTTCATGCAATCACTACTTTCATCTGTCTAAAATACAATAATATGATGGACGGGGTATAAATAAACTAAGTCATGCACAAGTGCACTGTATTCCAAAAGGATGGACACTCAGCATACACTGCGATGGGTATCAGCCACCACAGCACTGATTTTCAGTGCCACCGGTAGTTTGTACGAGTGCAGATTCAGGCCAATTGCGTTTGAGAAAAGAGGACTGAATCAAACGCTGATTGGCTTGAATCCGCACTGAAGTTGAGCCAAGTCAAATCATGACAAAAAGTAGGAAAGTGGACTCCAGGACCCTAAGTACAGGCTTTGGATGGCTGAACCCCAGGGGAAATAGGTGTTTTTTTTTAAAGAATATTAGAACCGAAGTTACTAATATTCCCTCTAGCCCCTCCAACTAAGCTAAATTGCTTGTGCTAGGAGTGGGTTCACGTCAGTAGTCCGGGCCGGGACCTCTGGATCTTAAGGTTAAGGAGTCGCTTAACCATTAAGCTACCAACGCTTCTACCTACAAAATGGCCCTACGCAAAAGGGCGGAACACCCGTCCAGCCACGCTAAGTCCCCTGCTGGCAGTACGTAAGTAAGGAGAGTGAACCCAAGAATACAAAGTACAGGCATGCAACCGGATTAATTGGAACCTGATGATAAAAAAAAACGTGATTTGGGTATACAAAATACCCAAGACTTGTTCATCAATCTGTAGGCGTACAGGCTTGCAGATGAAATTGCCTTTTTTTTTATATTTGGTCCGTCAATTGACTGCACCCCGCTAGATGGCAAGCTGAAGTGCAGTCCAGAAGATACAGACCACCATTCCCGGTGCCATTGGACGTAAAATGGTGGTCCCTAACTTGACGGCCTTGATAGATGCCTTTTCACGCCCCGCTTGAAGAACTCGGGACTGTAAGAAGAGGGAAACACATATGCGGGCAGAGCATTCCAGCTCTTTATCGTGCGGCAGAGGAAAGAGCCCCCAAACCGTTTAGTGCGAAATGGTATGGATTCCACCGTGTGTGGATGGCACCGCAGACCAGCACGTGTTGTTCTGGATAGGAAGGGAGAGGGTGGGATCAGTTGAAATAACTCCTCAGAACACTCGCCGTGGTAGTTTGGCAGAGATGTATTAACACCCATAATTCTTCAACTATGATTTTCCACATTCTACACAACGCTACCTAGACCCATGGTAAGCTCAACTAGCTTGTGTTATGGAATCTAGAATGCTAATAAACATACTTAGATACATTTCTTTGTAAATACATATTATACATAGAAACACCCAGACCAATGCAAATAGCCATATTCATGCATACATGCACTGAGCGGGGATCGAACCCGCGCCTCCTGCGTGGCAGTCGCGTTCACTACCACCACGCCACAGAGGCTGTCGAAACATAAAATCCCTTAGTCATGAGCTGTATGTTTACTGTCGAATGGAGAACAACCCTATCGTTTAGTCACCTTCTACGGTTGCATTTACGCCTGTATAGACTCCTGTTGACGGTAACAAGACCTACTCACAGCGAACAGTTGCCAGGCTGCACTCCTCTGATGAAGTTAAGCACTTCGTACACGTTGACTCGCTCAGTGTGCAGTGCCTCAGGGCCGCGGGTCGCGTTGACGTACTCGTAGTGTCGGTCCATGTACATCGCTCGCAGGAATGGGTGAGCCCGCTCCCACTGGACAGGGAGGCGTTGAATCCCTGTTGACGACATATGGGGAGTTTTTAGGCAACTCCAAAGGCATTATTTTATCCATACTTCCATACTATTATTATAAATGCGAAAGTAACTCTGTGTGTCTGTCTGTATATAACGCTTTCACGCGGAAACCACTGAACCGATTTTGATGAAATTTGGTATAGGGGTCGATTAGACCTTGAGAAAGGACATCGGCAATGTTGTTCGCGATAACCGACATCCACGCGAGCTGATGAAACGATGAAATTGATTAAGATAGGAAACAGTTTTAACCGCTCCAGGTGGGATCCAAACTCGCGATCCTTCTCTTACAAGAAGAATGCTTTAACCGCTAAGCGACTGGACAACGCCTGAACTAATCGAAAAATTCTTCCTTATATATCCGTCTTTAAGGCGATGATGGTGAACGAAGCCTGCACCAGTCTGGCTACCATAAAATATCCGAAACTTCGGACTCGTACGAAACACGAATGAAACACATAGCATTTAGGTATCGTGAAATCACTTTGGTTTTCTTACGGTAGAGTTCACGACAGACACATACCTAACATCTTGAGATCTGATTTTGGGATAAATTTTAGATTCGTAAATGCAAATTTTTCATAATAGACCTACTAGCAAACTTGTAAATTGTAAAATGTACTACTTTTATTGGAAAAAAATTCAAACCCAGATAAGTTAAGATTTAGAGTGTAAATAAGAACCCCTACAAGGTGCATCGCGGTAAAGGTAAAGGCAATCAAATCAATTTTGGAAAATGTGATAGCATTTTCCAAAATTGATTTGATTTATTGATTGACTCATGAATTCAAGTTCATATGTATAAAAAGGGTGGATTTTAGACAATACTTAAATCAGTATTTTGTATTAATAAAGCGCTGTGATGTGTTATTGAACAAATTCACCACATTCTCAAAGATTGGACATTCCGGGAATTGGCAGTTTGACACCGTTGGACATTTTGAGAATAGGACATTTTGACCCTGAATGTTAACGTCTGGCACACAAGTGTAGGCAAGTGGCATATTCCAGTGAATTGTGATTTTTCTTGATTAGCGCCAATTCTCCCCAAGACTTTACTGAGGCAGCAATCATTATTCATTGTCATCATCATCATCACCGTCATTAACTTATTGTCATCATCATCAACTACATGAAACATAATATTTTTCAACGGGAAAGGAGATGGAAAATGGTGGGCCCAAATGTAATAAGTTGAGATATGATCTAAAAAATTAGTCATATTTTTCTATCTTAGAATATGAAAAATCACCTCAATTCTCAATCTGGATGCGGAGAAATATGAGAAAATAGTTTTCGTGAGATTATCAATTGAGTACCTAATCGATTACACTAAAACATTTGCAGTAAATAATTAACTCAAAGTAATTAAATGCACTATATATACTTACATGCAATATAGTGCATATAATTACAGTCATATTATTAAATCAAATATCAATTAATTACTGAAAAACCAATATTAATGATTATCGATTTCATATCGATTCAAATCTCTCTTATATTTGTAGTCTATGTCACTGACATGACAGCTGACAAACATTGACACTAGACAGTAAGTTGCTGACTGTTGTTTGCTTTGCTCACTCGTTTCGTGTTTCGTGTTTTCCGATGCGTTTTGAGTGCTTTCCCGATTATTCATAATTTTTTACGACAACTGCTTTGTATTTTACGGATTCTGACCCTGTTTACCTTGTTCGACCCTTGCTTTCACCTTGGACACCGAAGATCGCTCACACGTTTGACTTGGAATTGTTTATCTTGGATTTTACCGCCGGCTTGTGGATTGGATATTATTGAAACTATGGATTACTGTGTGAATTGTGGGATATCCACTGGTCACTGCAATACACTGGGCCAACGGCCCTTACACGATGAAACAATTCTGTCAGTGATTCGGCAATTCGGCTTGCACCTCAGTCTGTAAGTAAATAACTATAACCTCATCTAATCAGCTACCATCCTGGCAGGTTTAAAATGTAAAATGTGTTTAACAGAAGGCGAATAAAACATTATATTAAATTATTTTTTATTTTATTTTAGACATCCTTTCCCTATCTCCTTACCTGTTACCTACCTATCGCTTGAATTCGTTGACGTTCATTCATATGATTTTTCAAACATTTTCTAGTAAATATAATAACTATTAGTGCAAAAGAACACATTTTTCACTTCAGGAATCATCTGTTAGTTAAAGGTTTTAACATAACCTCACTTTTACATAATCTCTAATATCTCTGTTCTCAGATTGACAAAATCCGCAGAATTTTCAGTGAAAGGTTGATAATATATAAGCTATTAATTGACACCACTTTCATCTTCTTACAACTAGGCCCAACATTGTATGTAATCATTTCAGTCTCCTT
The DNA here is from genome assembly GCA_914829495.1 of Eilema sororculum. Classification (NCBI taxonomy): domain Eukaryota; kingdom Metazoa; phylum Arthropoda; class Insecta; order Lepidoptera; family Erebidae; genus Eilema; species Eilema sororculum. The sequence continues at coordinate 2,137,349 of OU618545.1, read as the reverse complement.
TCCAACTCCACACTGGCAAAATTGTCCCCTACATTGTACATTGGGTTGATATATTGCTATCTAAGAAAAAAAGCAGAAGATTATCCCCTACGATACTCACAGCCAATCTTCTTACAGTCGAAGTTGTTGTAGTACTGGTCGGAGGTGGCGCGCTCGATGATCTCGCCGAGGTAGGGCCGCCGCACGATGCTGGGCAGCCGCAGGCCGGGCGCGCAGCGGCACTGGTAGCCGCCGCGACGGAAGCCCCAGCCGTGCAGCGGCTCGCACTGGCAATCACACCTTATTATGAACTGTCTGTATGTTACGCTTTCACGCCTAAATCACTGAACCGATTTTGATGAAATTTGGTATAGAGATAGATCTGCGGTAGCCTAGTGGTATGGGTAATGGACTGCCGAGACGTTTAGAGCCTTATCATACTAGCGGTTTGTGAACGGCTGCGGAGCGGAGCGGGCGCGCAGCGAATGCGTCGCGAACACGCCGCGGCTGCACATCGAAGACGTCGCGAATGCGCCGCGAATTGGCATCGTTTTCGTCGCATCTTTGTACACTCAGTAATACAGTAATACGCTGGTTACTCGCGGCGATCTCGTTGCGCGCCCGCAACGAATCCGCTGCGCATGCGCCAAGTGTTCGTTGCGCACCCGCTTCGCCCTGCAGCCGTTCGCAAACCGCTAGTATGATAAGGCCCTTAGGTTTACCATGGCAGACACCAATGATTTATCGATGTTTTTCGAAGTTATGTGTGTATTTTATCGCATGTATATAAGTGCCCGGTTAATGGCAATAGGCCCGCCACCTATTACATTAGGACCTAAACATAAACTGGCGAAATGTGGGTGCTAGCACCTCTGCCTACTACTTCGGGGAATACAGGCGTGAGTTTATGTTATGTTATATAGATTAGACCTTAAGAAAGGACATAGGCTATGTTTGGTCGCGATAACCGACATCCACGCGGGCGGAGCCACAGGCAAAAGCTAGTGGATGATATATTCGTAATCCGCAACCCCGAAAACCCTGAAAGTGATACCCATATCGATTTTGGTGAAAATTTAGAGTGCCATCTTGGATTGCTAAATAGATGATATATTCGTAATTAGCGACCCCAAAAACATGCTTGGATTGGATTAAAAAAAAAATACCGCTAGGATTCGAACGCATTGATTTTACAATAACAACTCTGTATTATTACGTCATTCGATAATGTCGGTAATAAGGAACGGATCATGGAAAGTAATAAATAGTAATAAACATAATGTCATACTTAAGGTAAGACCTTATTTATTAAAAAAAAGAAAATCCTATAGCGTCATTGAAACATATTTAATTTTCTACTCCTACGCATCTCGTTCTAAGGGTCGCCGAACACGGGTCACCAGCCACAGCAACAATACACCGTCACTAGCATGTTGCCTGTTAATTTGTAGCAGCGACCATTTGTAGCATGTGCGCGGCGAGCCCATATAAAATGTATGATAACCACAGCGGCGGTGTTTTGTGGCTGTGGCCGGTGGCCCATGTGCAGCGACCCCAAGTTTCCGCAATACGTACCTCAGTAGTTTCCTTGCATCGCGCCGTCGAAGCGAACCTGTTAGGTCGATCGTTACCCAAACTGGGTGGACACTGGTTTATGTCAATTCTCTCATAGTCCATCTCCATGACTACAGCTGCCGTGTACCTGAGGATCAAAGACATAGAGCATGATTTATACACCGTCAAAATCACAGGGTTAGTCAGTAAAATAGGGTTTTTTTATTACTTCCGTGGCGTAGTGGTAGTGAACGCGGCCGCTACGCAGGAGGTGCTGGTTCTATCCCCGCTCAGTGCAAGTATTTGTATGCATGAATATAGGTATTTGCATTGGTCTGGTCGTGCCTCGGAGAGCACGTTAAACTGTCGGTCCCGGTTGCCATACGAACATCTATGGTAGTCGATACGGGTAGTTGGAGCTCTTAAAAGTCCAAGAACTGGTCTAGCTGTAATGCTTCGATATCGCCTTTGGGTTGTGGAGGTCATATGGCAATCGCTTCGCAGAAAATATCGAAGTTCAGCCTAATACGCGGTTAGACTTGTAAAGCGGTCCCCAGACTCTAAGCCAAAACAGCTCCGGATGCGACTGGGATTAACGCTAAGATAAAGAAGATAGTAGATCTTCGAAAACATTGGAAAAATGAAATGCTCAAGTGAGACTCGAACTCACGACCTTTCCCTTACAGGGGGACTGCTCTTCCAACAGTTAGTAAGAATGTTGGTAGATGGCTGCACCGTCGCCCTTATAGACGGATATAAAGAGAAGGAAAATTTGGAATGATTCAAGTGTGGCTCAATAGCTCAGTTGGAAGAGCAGTCCCCCTGTAAGGGAAAGGTCGTGAGTTCGAGTCTCACTTGAACATTTCATTTTTCCAATGTTTTCGAGCTTAAAAAGTTAGCTTATTAAATGCTATAAAAAATTCATTCAAATAGTAGATCTTTTCAAGTACAGTCAGCGTTATAAATATCTTGACGACGAAGTCTCAAAAATGGTCTTAAAACTCTGGTATTGAGAGCAAAACAAACTGTTTTATTGATTTATATGATATTATTGTCCGAACTAAAGGTCATCATCATCATCATCCACATAGAGAGACGTTAGTCCTGATTGCATCCGAGGCCACGGTGCCCTTGGAGCCCAGGGTCCGCCTTCCGGCTCTTCCTCCTCCACTTCGCACGATCTTGGGCGTCCAAGGTAGTGAGACCGTTTTCACGCATGTCATCCTCCACGACGCCAAGCCAGCACTTCTACCTGGACCCGGTGGGAGCGCCATTGCCAGGCATTTGTTAACCACGTTGTCCGAACTTTCTTTCTTCTTTTTCTTTCTTTTTTCTTTCTTTTTTTTCTTTTTTTTTCTTTTTTTCTTTTTTTCTTTTTTTTTTTCTTTTTTTTTTCTAAACTAAAGGTGTGTACCAAATATCAGAACAATCGGTCAACTGGAAGGGGGTAAAAAAACGTAATCAAAATCATTTTGAGCACTCTGTTCGCCAACATCTTTCTGATGCTGACTATACCAACATTTAATTCTCATTCTCTTAGCCTTTTCCCCAACTCAGTTGAGGTCAGCTTTCCAGTTCAACTGTGATGCAGCATGCGTTTAAACTTCGATATTTTCCGTGAAGCGACCACTATTTGACCTCCACAATCAACTAGCAATATCGAAGCTCTTCAGCTAACTAAAGAGCTTCGATATTACTACTAAAATATTGAGCCTAAACTAGTTGGACTTCTTTTAGGGCTTCAACTACCCGTAACAACTGCCATAGGCAACCGGGCCGACGGCTTAACGTGCTCTCCGAGGTACGACCAGACCAACCCAAACACCCATGTTCATACATACAAATTCTTGCACTGAGCGGTGATGGAACACGTGCCTCCTGCGTAGCGGCCGTAGCAATACCAAAACATAAATGCTGACAAAAAATATTTTCTATTTCATTTCCTAAATGTGAAAATACTTGTGGCTATCAGACTTGCGATCGAGAGGTCGTAGGTTTACTAAACACATGCTAGATAAGTTATCTAAATATCACAGGGTCAAGCTTTCTAGATTATTCCTAAGAAATTTCTATAAACAAATAGATAAAGTATTATGATGTACCTAGAAATTGATAATATTAATACGCAATAACTATGCTTGATTGGATTAGCGTAAACAATCATAGCCATAATCACTATCATCATCACAACATAGTTTAAAGCAAGTCGCTTTCCGCGTCTGTCCGTCCCTATGTATGCTTATATCTTCGAAACAATGCTACAGATTTTGATGCGGTTTCTTTTAATAGATAGAGTAATTCTAGAAGAAGGTTTATGTATAAAACATACTTATTATAGTACAGGATGCAACGTGAACGGGATCGGACGCCACGCGGGCGAATAAAAATTGGCAGTACGAAGTTCGTCGGTTCGGTTGCATAGTGCATGACAAACTAGATTGTGGTTTCCCTTTTGAAAATGTTGACCCTTCGCCACTGTTATACTGTACCAATAAAATAAGTACTGCCTACTGAATAGCTTATGTTAGAGTTTATAGCATCAGCTATCTGCCAGCGGAAAATTCCGTCAAAATCGACCTAGCCACATAGCAATGTCCAACACGCAAACATTCATGTAATATGAAGACATAGAATCTTAAGAATGTATCATTATGTGCTAATGGTATGAACAATACAATAGCTAGCCAGCATTCAAAACAATGCTGTTCTTCAGGTTGATGAACCATTGTTAATAAACAAATCGGACCCGGTGTAACGTCGCGTTTGTGAATCTCGTTACATCGGTGGTCTTTAACGGTTTTTAGTCGAAATTTCGCTAATTTCCGAACATTGGAGGCGACTGGCAACACTGCGTTGGCCAGCACGTCACCTTTCTTCCTTACGACCGAGCAAGATGGTCGATATAATATTACAATTTTCAATAATCTGAATCCATTGTCATGGATTAAAGTTATTCTTGTCCGGATGACATCATAAAATGTCCCCGCTATGATGGTAATATGGGATTGTCCCATATTTCTGGTGAGTTGACATTTTCTCAAAAGATTCATTTCGACGTATTTTTTTTTCTGATTGAAAAATAATATTTTAAATTCTGTTGTTTCAGTATTTGTTTCAAAAATACCATGATTTATCGTGTGTTTGGCATTTAACCAACTAATTAAGGCGGTGAGTCACACGTTTTTCTCAAAAATTAGGACCTCATGTATTCTGATAGGTAGGAATTGTTCTAATAACCTAAAATTTTATTTCAGGTCTCCATTGGAGCCGCCTTTTCCTTTTCCTTTTCTTTTTCCTTTTTCTTTGTTTAACTTTGGCTTTTCTTGGAACTTGCCTCTGATGGTTTGAACGATTTCTCAACCATACGAACGAGCATGTGCAATATCTTGGAATAATGGCTTGTTGAGCGGAATATTATGCTTCGCTGGTTGAGGTGAACCTTCACACACTCGCCGAGGGATGCCGTGAGCTTTCGTTTACTTTTAATTAAAATTTAACTTTAAAAACCTTAAAAAATTGCATTGGTGACAAGAGTAATATGTCATGTAGTTCTTAAATTTAATCTACTAGCATAAAATCCTTACTATAATAAGCACACTGGAGCGCTAGAGAATAAAACCTTAAACCTCAGTGCGGTGGTTTTATTTAGCTTACCTCCTGCAGATTAAAAGTCTTCAACCTACTTGATTGACTATCTTAGGCATGTGCTTCTCCAAGGCGCCCGAATCTTTAAGGTAATGTACCTATTTATATTGTTAATTTACAGGAGAACACACTTGTTAACTTTATCTCAAACAACAAAACACCCATGTGTATATATTTTTTATTATTACAATTGTCGCTCGCGAACAGGGACTTGACAGTGTGCAAATATATATATATCCTTGTCACCTTTGCATTATTAATTTAATTTAACATGTTTAGAACAATGTTTCTTTCATGTATATTACTGCATAACTCTGTGTTTCAGTAAATATTATTGTTTGTTTACTTTACAAAACTAATCTTACTACAGGTTGGTACGCTGTTGTTTATATCTCTTAATTACAGGTGAATATTTCAATTTGTATAACATTCACAGTTATTGTTATCATTGTTTTATCTTGTATAACCTTAATTTATAACAAGTTACATTATCTACATAGTAATATATAATGAAAAGTTTATAAACTTCAAACTAATATGTGAAAGTATAGTAATATTTGAATCTTTGATGTTTACCTCAAGTAAACAGAAATACTTTATTTTGTGAATCACTGATGCACTTTTTTATCATTACTTAAAGGCATTTGACCTAAATAACTTAACAATAACATTCATTTCTTTTGTTTGACCTACTTTTGAGGTTAGCATTTTTCAACAATAACAATTAAGTTGCATTCATAACTTATTTACTTTTCTAACTTTTATAGCTGCATTCATTGCATTCATTGGAAGTTCTTAGTGCATTTTATACAACTATTTTTAGATTTCACATTGTTTTCAAACATGGGCAAGGAGACGCAGGCTCCACCATTGTTTGCAATTATTGATAATACTGTCCCGGTTGGTACATCTACTCATGAGATGCCCCATGTCATGGCTGATCTGACTGAAGTTGTTGATCCGTTTTCACATAGTCGGGGAGCTGGTGATTATAGTCCGAGAGCTGCATCTTCGTTTAATATGATGAATGTTCTATTGAATGAAGACTTGAAGAAAAACTTGCCTTCTGTTACAAAGTTACCCGATTTGAAACGTTGTAAGCTTTTGTATGATGGTAAATCGTGTGTTAGGGAATTTATTACTGAAGTGGAAGAATATTTCTTGTTTAAAAATTTTAATGAACATTTTTTAGTTAGTTCATTTGCTGATCTTTTGTCAGGCACTGCGCTTAAATGGTTTCGTAGTGTGCGTATTCGTATTGCTTCTTGGCAGGAATTGAAGGCTGCGTTGTTGAAACGTTTTGATAGGATTGAATTTGACTATCATTTAGAACATGAACTCCGCACTCGTAAACAAAAGATAACTGAGTCCTTACCAGACTTTATTACAGATATAATGGATATGTCAAGCCGTTTGTCTATGCCTATTTCTGATGCTACCCTCATAACTATTATTAAACATAATATGTTAAATATTTACACACCTTTTGTGTTTGGTAAAACTATTTCTACTATTGAAGAGTTCATTAACCTCAGCAGAGGATTAGAAAATTTTGTGTCTAGAAAGAACTTAAGTGAGAATAGAAGTATTAAAAAAGAAAAACCTTCTGCTCACGTTAATGCTGTTAAAGCAGATGAATTAATATGTTTAAAATGTAAGTCCTCTGGACATTCTTATAAAAATTGCCCTAAGTTTCCTGGCATAATTTGTTTTAAGTGTCACAAAGCTGGTGTCACTACGAAGACTTGCGAAGTTTGTAATACTGAACAGTCAAAAAACGTATCAGGCCCCATCGAGCCCTAGTTTTTGATAAAACCTCAGGTGACTCGATGTTGAAAAAATTTAGCAATGCACCGGATGATGCCACTTGTAAAAAAGAATTTAGTGACTGGTTAGATTATTTGAAAGTTTTCTTTAGTAATATCAGGGCTGCCCCTGTTTTGTTTGTTAAAAATAAAGACACTAGACCCTATTTAAAATTTAATATTAATAATAAACTTTATTCTGGTTTGTTAGATAGCGGAGCTTGTAGTTGTGTACTCGGTTCTAATATTCATCAAACATTTTTACAATTAGGTTTTAAACTTAAACCTCACCAAGGTAATGCTGTTACTGCTGATGGTTCTCCACACAAGGTTATTGGAACTATGGTTTTACCTATCACTTGTGATAATATAACTAAAAATGTAGATTTTTTGATAATACCTTCTTTTAAACCTTCCATTATTTTGGGATTCGACTTTTGGTTGAAATTTAACCTTGCTAAAGACTTATTAAATAAAATTACTTTTGAAAATGAATCCACAACTTGTGTTAATGCGGTTACTTCTGTTTCTGATCTTTCTCCGTCTGAGAAACAGGAACTTAATAAAATTATTTCACTTTTTGAAGATATTTCTTATGAAAAGAGAGGCTTGGGTCTCACTCATTTAGTTAAACATAAAATTAATGTTACTGGTGAACCTTTTAAACAACGTTATTGGCCACTTAGTCCTGCTAAACAAAAAGAACTTTATGATGAAGTAGAAGTTTTATTAAAGGAAAATATTATTGAACCTTCCAAATCTCCTTGGTGTTCTCCAGTGTTAGCCGTTGAAAAACGCGATGGTGGAACAAGATTATGTTTGGATTCTAGAAAATTAAATTCAGTAACTATTAAAGATTCTTACCCTTTGCCTTATCCTTCTAGAATTTTAGATAACCTTCGAGGTGCTAATTATATAACTACTATTGATTTGTCTAAGGCATTTTTGCAAATCGCTTTAGAAGAATCTTCTAGAGAGAAGACTGCTTTCGTTGTTCCTGGGAAAGGTTTGTTTCATTTTACCCGTATGGTGTATGGTTTGACCAATGCTCCAGCTGAGTTGCAAAGGCTTGTAGATAAGTTGTTTGGGCCTGAATTTGATAATGTAGCATTCTGTTACTTAGATGATCTTATATTGGTAAATTCTAGTTTCTCTGATCACCTATATTATTTAAATAAAATTTATAAAATTCTTAAAGATGCTGGGTTAACTATTAATTTAAAAAAGTGTAATTTTTGTAAAGATAAACTTCGTTACCTCGGTTATATTGTTGATAGTAATGGTTTACATACAGACCCTGCTAAATTAGAGTCAATTGAAAGTTTCCCACGCCCAGAAAGCGTTAGACAATTAAGAAGTTTTCTTGGGTTATGTTCTTATTACCGTAGATTCATTGATAAATTTGCTGATATTGCTTCGCCATTAACAAAATTAACGGCTGGAAGCAAGAATTCTAAAAAATCTCTTTCCTGGAATGAAGAAGCTGAAGTCGCTTTTAATAATTTAAAACTTGCATTGATTTCTGCACCTGTTTTACATTGCCCAAATTTTGAGAAACCATTCTTTTTACATTGCGATGCTAGTTCCGTTGGAATTGGTAGTGTGCTGAGCCAAGATGATGATAATGGAGATCAACATCCTGTAGCTTATTATTCTAGATCGCTTAATAAATGTGAACGTAATTATAGCACAACTGAAAGAGAGTTGTTGTCAATATTAGATTCTATTGAACATTTCAGACCTTATATTGAAGGAATGAAATTTACAGTTATCACTGATCATGCTAGTTTAACTTGGCTTCTAAAACTTAGTAATCCTAGTGGTCGTCTTGCACGTTGGGCTGCTAGAATTTCTCAATTTACTTTTGATGTTAAATATAAAAAAGGTTCTTTACATTTAGTTCCAGATTGTCTATCTAGAATAGAAATTTCTGCTATTAATGTTCCTTTAAATAATAATATTGTTTTGCCAGACGAGGATATCGTTGATCCTTGGTATAGAAAAATATTTATAAATTGTCAAAAGTTTCCTAGAAAATATAAAAATTTCAAAGTTGAAAGTGATACTTTGTATAGATTTTGTAAAGATAAATATAATCCTAATAATCTTTTAAATTGGAAAATTGTCATACCTAAAGAACACATCTTAGACACAATTAGATCTAATCATGATGATGTTAATTCAGGACATTTAGGAATTCATAAAACTTTAAATAAATTAAAAGTACATTATTTTTGGAAAGGTATGTTTATTGATGTTCAAAAATACATTTCTTCTTGTGATACTTGTAAAGCTTATAAATCTTCTACTAATCCACCTCATGGAATTATGGTTAATCCTAAAAAAGTTGATAAACCAATGTTAATGCTTTCTATTGATATTATTGGAATTCTTCCAAAAGCTTATTCTGGACACAAGTATATACTTTCAATTGTAGATGTTTTTACAAAATATTGTTGGATATTTCCTATGATTAGTGCTACTACTAAAGTAATTTGTAAGATTCTTGAAAAAGAGATATTTCTTAGGTTTGGAACGCCTAAAATTTTAGTTTGTGATAATGGAAGCCAGTTCACAGCGAAGCAGTTCGTTGATTTTCTGAAAAGTTATAATATTAATAAAATATTTTATAATACTTTATATACCCCTCAAAATAACCCTGTAGAGAGATATAACAAAACGGTCGAAACATGTATTTCTTGTTTTGTTAAAGATGATCATAGAACTTGGTCAAAATATTTGCCTCATGTTCAATTAGCTTTGAATAATAGTGTGAATCTAGCCACAGATTTCACTCCTAATTTTCTCATGTTCGGTAGAGAACTTATTTTTGATGCTTCATTGCACCGTTTTAGTAATTCTTTTGATAACCTTGATCAACTTGATGTTGTTGAAAGGTCTTCTTTTGCTTTTTCACTAAAATTTCTTAGTGATATTTTTGTTAAAGTTCAAGCTTCATTGCTTAAAGCTTATAAGCGTAATGCGCGTTATTATAATATCGGGAGAAAGGTCATTTCTTTTGAAGTGGGAGATATAGTATGGAGGAGAAGTTTTGTGCAGTCTAATGCTCCTGCATTCTTTTCGGCTAAGTTAGCACCTAAGTTTATTAAATGTGAAATATTAGATAAGGTTTCCCCTAATGTTTATGTCTTGAAAGACCTTAACAAAAACTATACAGGTCGTTATCACATTAAAGACATTATTAAATATTAAATTGTTTACTGGTTTTACCAATATCTATCTTTGTTTTTTTGTACTTTGGTTGAAGTATGACCCTATTGAATGGTGATGTTTGAAAAGTTTTAGGGTCTTGAAAGGAGATGTATGCTAGGAACTTCACATCAATTTATTAATTTCAATTTTAGATACATTAAAAATTACTTAGGTCATTTTAGGTCTTGTTTCTTATACTCACTTCTCCATATTGACAAATTGTTCCACGTCAAAAGATCTTATATTTTTATTTGTTTTTGCTCTAGTTTAGGAGTGAAATCTAATATTCATTTTCTGTGTTAAATTCACTTGACTTATTTCCACTCACTTTTGGAATGGAAATTTAAGTTTCTTGAACTTAGTTTTTTGTACAGTTCTGAGTTATTGTCTTAATATTAGGATTCTCGGATTGGACGCATTTTATATGCACTTACCTTATACCTTGTTATACCATTTTTGGGAAACCTGGGATTTTCTGGACTTTACATTTTTGTACTATTGTGTTTCATACACATAGTCACGCCTTTTTACGCATTGCGCACGGAAAGCCAGTGGTGATGTACCGGTCGCAATTGTCGTTTTTCTTTTTTGTACTATTGTGTTTCTATACACATAGTAACATTTTTTATGCTTTGCGCACGGAATGTCGGTGGTGTTGAGCCGGTCGCAAATGTCATATTTTTTTTTTTATGTGGTTGTGCTCAGAAAGTCAGTGGTGTTGTACTGGTCACAATTGTCATATTTTCTTTATATTTTGCTTGTGCTCGGAAAGTTGGTGGTGTTATGCCGATCACAATGCTTATAAATATAATAACCTCACACTTTTGTTGTGATTTTGTTTTGACGTTTGGATTTTGGAGTTTGGATTTGAATTGAAGTCGGCGGTTTTACACCTAACCGATAATGGGAAAACTTCTTTGTTTTTGCCAATTTTGTTTCAGATTCGGCAGCGTTGGTGCTTAACCGATATCTTCTTCGTTTGATATTTATTTAGGAATTGCTGGTATAGAGTCGGTGGCGTAGGAGCTCAACCGCACTTTTGTATTGATGCTGGAAGGCTGGTTAAGATCTAGGATTAGATTCGATGGCGTTGGTTGCCTAATCGATATCTGGAATTGGAATTGAATTGGGATTTGTTTCATTTTCTCTGAATACTTTATTTTTCAGATTACTTTTCACTCTTTTCGGAGTATTTGTTTTGCTTTTGGTTTATTCCATTGAGTTGGAAAATATCTTTGATTTCCCTTGTATTTGGAAGTTGGTTTCCGAACTTAAATTTTATTTTTGAATGTTTTCACATTCTTTTACTTTTTTTGTGGATTGTTTTTGCAATATGCTTGCATGAAGCTTTTGCATTTTATTTTTTTTGTAGAATGTTGCAAGACATTTTATTTTCTTTTGAGGTTTTTTGGATTTTGGTCTTTGAATCTCATTGTTTTCTTTGAAAATAAAAAGGAATACCTTTTTCTTTTTTGGGGAGGGATGTAATGTAACGTCGCGTTTGTGAATCTCGTTACATCGGTGGTCTTTAACGGTTTTCAGTCGAAATTTCGCTAATTTCCGAACATTGGAGGCGACTGGCAACACTGCGTTGGCCAGCACGTCACCTTTCTTCCTTACGACCGAGCAAGATGGTCGATATAATATTACAATTTTCAATAATCTGAATCCATTGTCATGGATTAAAGTTATTCTTGTCCGGATGACATCATAAAATGTCCCCGCTATGATGGTAATATGGGATTGTCCCATATTTCTGGTGAGTTGACATTTTCTCAAAAGATTCATTTCGACGTATTTTTTTTCCGATTGAAAAATAATATTTTAAATTCTGTTGTTTCAGTATTTGTTTCAAAAATACCATGATTTATCGTGTGTTTGGCATTTAACCAACTAATTAAGGCGGTGAGTCACACGTTTTTCTCAAAAATTAGGACCTCATGTATTCTGATAGGTAGGAATTGTTCTAATAACCTAAAATTTTATTTCAGGTCTCCATTGGAGCCGCCTTTTCCTTTTCCTTTTCTTTTTCCTTTTTCTTTGTTTAACTTTGGCTTTTCTTGGAACTTGCCTCTGATGGTTTGAACGATTTCTCAACCATACGAACGAGCATGTGCAATATCTTGGAATAATGGCTTGTTGAGCGGAATATTATGCTTCGCTGGTTGAGGTGAACCTTCACACACTCGCCGAGGGATGCCGTGAGCTTTCGTTTACTTTTAATTAAAATTTAACTTTAAAAACCTTAAAAAATTGCATTGATGACAAGAGTAATATGTCATGTAGTTCTTAAATTTAATCTACTAGCATAAAATCCTTACTATAATAAGCACACTGGAGCGCTAGAGAATAAAACCTTAAACCTCAGTGCGGTGGTTTTATTTAGCTTACCTCCGGCAGATTAAAAGTCTTCAACCTACTTGATTGACTATCTTAGGCATGTGCTTCTCCAAGGCGCCCGAATCTTTAAGGTAATGTACCTATTTATATTGTTAATTTACAGGAGAACACACTTGTTAACTTTATCTCAAACAACAAAACACCCATGTGTATATATTTTTTATTATTACACCGGCGGGGCTGGTTATGTCGGACTTGAACTGACTAAAACCGCAAGCCTTTTTGGGTCATCAATTGCCAAGGGTTTAGCCCCAGTTAACCCAGGGCCATGGAAATGCCCTCTCAGGTATGGAACTACTGTGTTCCCTGGTTGTGTACCCTAGAATACAGAAGTGTTAAAGAGATCCGGTTCTTAGCATTCCATGGATTCACCGTGCGGTCGCCGGGTCCATGGCGTGGTACAGAGAGGAACACTGTGACGGCGCCTGGGACTTGCGACCCAGGTCTAGGTTTAGGGTGGCCACCTTGTGATGCATCAGCGCTCACTAATTAATTCCAAGCCAAATTAATACTTACGTAGGATATTCAATATGTCTATACTGCGTGTGGCGGGGGTATATATCGGCGACAGGTGATACCGCTGCCACAAGCCACTTGTTCAGTCTTCCACAATCATAGTATGGGCGAGTCCAGTTCACAGGTCCTGGGTTCTGTAACAATTAATATATTTAGTCATCATCGTCATAGCAATTTCTCAGTCGCATCCAAAATTTGCTCTTCAGAGCTTGTGGCCAACCAGAAAATGTCGTTTTTTGGGGAGTGACTACCATTTGATTTCCCAAACCAGAAGTAAGTTAGAACCAGAACATCCATTGGTTCATTGTTTAGCAGGCACTTAAACAAGCAGGTATGACTGGGCTTTACAACCCCAGCAACACAATTTTCTGACTGAAAAGATTCCAATTAGATTGTACAGTACACAAACAGTTTCCTCTTTCTGAGATTTTTTTAACAATAATTTGTAACATTACAATTATGTGTATAGAATCAGACCACATACCTCATCATTACCAGGAGGTCCGTGGAAAGTAAATGTCTCATTGGTATTATTAGAATATCTGATCTCTACTTGATATGTAGTCTTCGTGTCGTGCCGCTTATCCACTTGGTCAGGCAACCATTTCTTATACCACTCATTAATCCTATAAAACTCGGACGTATAATCCTTTGACAAGCTGTCTGGGTCGAACGCACCAAGATCTTCAACATGGAATGTATTCATGGTGGATATCTTTTGTAGATGCACTGGGTCATTGAAATCATCAGCTCTGAACGCTCTTGGTGCGAATCTAGGCATAGTTTTATTGAAGAATCCTCGGTAAGAGGATGTGTATGACATATTTGGTGAGAAATATATGGAACTAGCGTTAATTAAGGGGTTAGCTGACACATCAGCTACCGATGAAAGGAAGTAATACATCATACCAGGGTCATACGTATCGTTAATAGCTGGTCGGATAAACCTTGACTGCAGTATATAACTCCAAAAGAAGGCTCTGTTCATAGCCATGTTGTGTAAATGCAAAAGTGCAGTACGATTCGGAAACACTGGGTTTATATTAATTTCTTTCACATCCGGGTGATGGGAAACAGAATCTTCTGGTAAGTAGAGGTCATCTTCATGTGTAATAAAGCAGTTGTCTGCATTTATTTTGTCAACTTTTCCACGAATTTCGTCGAACGCATCTCGAATTTGCCATTCATACTGGCCGGCCACACCCCACAATAAAACACATAGGGATATAATTAATAAACTGATGTTTACTCTCTCCATGGCGTGATTTTTCACTTGTGCGTGTAACAAACTAATCTATTTAATTTAATTAATTCATTTTTAAGTTAATTTAGCTAGTATAAACTTGTAAAAAATAAGTAACGTCTGTTGCCGAGCCGACTCATACAAACGAATGTTTTGAAATGAAATGTCAAAAAATAAAGCTTTGTTGCCAATTGTCATAGACTAAATATTTTTATGATTAATTTTTTTATTAACAAGTTTCATATTCTTCATAAAATCTTTTCGATATGATGAAAGCGAAAAGAATTCATCTTCACACATCTCGAACTAATATATAACCTGTGGGTTCATAATTATATGAGTATAATATTGTGGACTGTGGACATTTTATTATAATAGATGTAGTGAGAGAAACCAAAGAACAAATATCCAAATATCACAAAAAAATAAACTGTCATATGTTGTTTGTCAATGGTTAACCTTTTAATTTTATCAAAATATACACATTATTTAAATTTGGATAAAATAAAATAACTTACGACAACAATTATGGCTGGAACTTTGTTCCGTAAGTATTATTCAACTATTAGAATCATATTTCATTTATAAAAATGAATACAGTAAAATAAAATGTATAAATAAATAATATTATGTTTCAGGCTCTATGTTCATTAACACTCTCTCATTTTACAAATGTAACACTACCCATTTGGTAAGTTATTAATAAATACTATTCAACAGTCACATATTCTAGTCTATAATTAGTTTTTGTATAAATAATTTGAATGCTAGAAATAACCTAATTGGTATTGATTTCAGAACAGAACTTTGCACACTGCACCAGTGTCCTATGCGGCGCGTAAGGGTACCAGGGCAAAGGCCCGTGCTAAGAAGGTCAAGGTAGAAGTCACTAAAGTGGGTTTTATCCCACACAATCAAAGAGGAAAAGACAGGTTTGTAATACTGCCCAAATTGTGTTATTTTTCCATTAAACTTTGTACCTGTACTACCTATGGGAGTGAGACACGGTCTCATGTCAAAGGCACCAATACTGAACTAAGGCCAAAGTCCTATCCTCACCCCATAGACTCAAAAAGCGAATGTGAGAAGGTCACAAAGCGTGATGTGGACTAAATAAATGGAGCTAATTGGTCACTCGTTGGCACCCGAGAGTTCAAGAGGGAAACAGAGGTTCATCAAGGAAATGAAGAAGATAATGTCAAACTCATTGCAGGCTCATTCTGAGTTCATGCAGAAAGAAAAAGAGCACATTGGAAGGAACTGGAGAATATATGCTCTTTCTCTGCACTCTTTCTTTGCTCCAAGGCACACCAAGATGAAAGAGTTGTTGTAACTTCAATAACTGCCAAGTTACTTACTTATTAAGCCTTAGAATAGAGATATGATATTCTTACTATATACTCTTTCACAGAATCCCCCCATTTGCTTTATTGAAATAAAATAAAAAATAAAAATAAAATTATTTCCAAAAAACAATTTGACATTTTGAGAGAGCTTCCCGTTGGCCCCACACTATGCAAGCCTGTCCTGTGGGTACCGTGACGTTTGCCTTATACAGTTCAGTGCTTGGTCATCAAGTTTAATGTAAACAATTACAAAAGTTAGAAGAAGGAGGAAATAGGACAAATTTTTTTAACCTTTCTAACAAAATTAATTTTAGTTCTTCATATACTATGTCCATTATAACAGTCTCTTCTACTTATTTCTCTGTCTTTACACATAGTAAATAATAAATAAATATTCCACAACATTCCACACAACGTTATCTAGACCCATGGTAAGCATAGCTTAACTAGCTTGTGTTATGGAATCTAGAATGCGGATAAACATACTTAGATACTTTTTTTGTAAATACATACATATTATACATAGAAACACCCAGACCAAAACAAATAGCCACATTCATGCATACAAATATTTTTACTGAGCGGGAATCGAAGCTGCGCCTCCTGCGTAGCAGTCGCTATCACTACCGCCAGGCCATGGGGGCTATAGTATAGATAATCTGTTTTCAGGGCAGTAAAATCAAATGTGAACAAACATAAAGACGACACATTCAAGCCTATCCCTATTGACGATGTATATCCTCTCAAATACTACCGGTGGGTGGTGTACACTGCTGAGCAAGCGGTGGAGGCGCACAAGCAGACTCACCATCCCACTATGTACAATGTACCTGATGCTCTTGTCTTCGCCCAGATTGAGTTCAACATGGAGGGCGTTAAACAGGTTTGTATTGGAGCAGGAAACTTAGATTGTAAATAGAGCATAAACCACTTAAAGCCCATGTTATGGGATGCAGTATCGTGGCCTATGGATGTATGCTAAATCAGGGGTGTTGCAAACATGGATGTGTGCAAAACCTGGTGCCCTTCTTCAAATTCTCTCCTCTCAAAAATGATCAAATTCAGAAATGTTATGGTGTTCATACAATAAGTTGCATAATTTTTTCGCTGCACATTTACTATATCGCCCTGCCTAATACTACTAAGGTCCAAATTAACATAACATAACATAAACTCACGCCTGTATTCCCCGAAGGGGTAGGCAGAGGTGCTAGACCCACATTTCGCCAGTTTATGTTTAGGTCCCAATGTTATAGGTGGCGAGCCTATTGCCATTAACCGGGCACTTATAAACCTGCGATAAATACACACATAACTTCGAAAA
This sequence comes from Eilema sororculum, assembly GCA_914829495.1. Taxonomy (NCBI): domain Eukaryota; kingdom Metazoa; phylum Arthropoda; class Insecta; order Lepidoptera; family Erebidae; genus Eilema; species Eilema sororculum. The sequence continues at coordinate 2,120,324 of OU618545.1, read as the reverse complement.
GCATCGAAAAGTCATTGGTGTGTGCCATGGTAAACCTGGGTTCGAACCCGAAACCTCGTCTCAGCAGTCCATTACCCATACCACTAGGCTACCGCAGGTCCAAATTATTACTACTAATATTTCCTTTTACCCCTTTGGGTGAACTAAATTGCCTGACTTAAGTATTTTGTAGTAGTGTAATGTAATGACCAGGATTCGGAGTGGAGAGGTCCTACTCTCGATTGTAATGTTGAACCTTTAACCACGAAGCTGTTGAGCGACGCATCATTAAAAGAAATTGATATATAGTAGGTACTACCTTTTATTACAGAACCGTTATTTGGACAATTTCACCCGGCTCTCGTTGCTTCCACACCTGTTCCCACGTGATGAGGAGCGCAGCATCCTCGCGTTCTGCAAGGGCTCCGATTTAATCAAAGAAGCCACAGACGCTGGAGCCACTATAGCTGGTGGAAGTGACCTTATCAAAAAAATTCAGGTATGTTGATTATGACAAATTCCTACCAACAGGCGGCGGCGAAAAAACATTCAAAAATTGTCTATTTCTCGCTCACGAAACACATAGGCATGCTCACTGAGTGACTGTTACGAGTATTTGACCTCGCACAAACTTTTCGGACACGCGCTGCTTACCGCCTCGTTTAGCTTTTTTTTTTCGTGCGGAAATCCACTCGGATATCTCCCCTGCCGGAGTTGGAAGGGGAGGTTATGTCGAACTCGAACCGAACCGCTCGCCGTCTGTGGGTCGTGGTGCTAGCTTAAGCTGCGATATGAATGTAGCATAGGGTACAAACGCTAAGAAAATATCTTTAGTATATCTCAAATTTTTGATAAGTAAGTTTTTAATAGTAAAAATTAGAACAGATTACCAAAGCATTATCGCCATCTAGTAACAACGCTTGGAAATAAAAGCTGCCTGCCTGCTTTTGGAAGTTACGAGTGTAACCGATTTTTGTTCCTGATTGTGGATCTATATAGAACTATATTATATTATCTGTGTTTGTAGTAAAAATATGTATTTTTTTTACCGCAGGATGGTCAAATCAAACTTGGAGATTATGACTTCGTAGTAGCCCACCCCAATATTCTGACTGACCTAGTACCACTCCGAGGATTGATGAAAAGAAGGTTCCCGAGCGTGAAAACACAGACCCTCTCTCCGGATCTCAAGGATATAGTGAGGAAGTTCTCTGGTGGTGTTCAGTACAGAGTAACAAAGGATGAACATCAGCAGAACTATGGATTTGTTGAAATACCTATTGGAAGGGTGAGTATCTACCGTAAAATGTTAGCTGAGTAATAAATTGCTATATCTGCACAAGTCTTTATTAGTTGGATAGAAAATTTAAATCTTACTTACCCTCGCGCCTCTGTCAGGTCTCGATCGCGAAGTAAACGGCACGGCAAGCCAAAAACCATGTACGCGCGTGCGAACACTAACACAGAACAGAAACATCAAATATGGACAAACATTTGCTTTTACGTATGGACGGCATATCCGACCATGTGTAGGTACAAGAACAGTCCGAATCGAGTTAAGTTATTCAAACCCCGTAAATACGGAACATACAGGTAGGATCACCGCAAACCTGTTTACCGATCAGAGTGTTCGATGTTCTTTAGTGTGGCACACATGTGCGAACCAAGTTGTTGCATATCATGTAACGCACGTAACGTACGTGCGTACACAGCTAAAGCAGATAAAGATAATTTATGTTCTGTCTCTTTATTTCTCATTGGTTTGCCACGCCGCCCACCGCTGACTTCGCGTCTTAGGCTGCCGTTCCATTGACGTGGAGCGGGGAAAGAAGAACGGAGTTTTATGCAATGCTATCCATACTTCCATACTATCCATACTAATATTATAAATGCGAAAGTAACTCTGTCTGTCTGTCTGTCTGTCTGTCTTTCTGTCTGTCTGTCTGTATGTTACGCTTTCACGCCTTAACCACTGAACCGATTTTGATGAAATTTGGTATAGGAGTAGATTAGACCATGAGAAAGGACATAGGCTATGTTTGGTCGCGATAACCGACATCCACGCGGGCGGAGCCGCGGGCAAAAGCTAGTAATATTATAAATGCGAAAGTAACTCTGTCTGTCTGTATGTTACGCTTTCACGACTAAACCACTGAACCGATTTTGATGAAATTTGGTATAGGGGTAGATTAGACCTTGAGAAAAGACATAGGCTATGTTTGGTCGCGATAACGGACATCTACGCGGGCGGAGCCGCGGGCAAAACCTAGTTGGTTAATATTTCTCCGCTCCGCGTTTAGCAATGGCAGCCTGAGATATTACACAAGAATCGCGTGGTTTTCGCGCTACAGGGTGTACCCTATTAGCTGTGTGTTATTTAAAGAAAATTGAATACCCAGCCGTGCTACTGAGAAGTGACTCAAAGGCCACATCTGCTTTAAAAAATTCAGAGGGTGACGCTAAAAGATCCCTAGATTTCCGTTACCTGTAAATTAATCCAAAGATCTAACAACTTCATTCGAAAACCCATATTACAAGCATAGCTTATACCCTAGAATATTTATTAATCTTGATTCTGTTTCCAGTTAAACATGGAGCCAAAACAAGTGGCTGAAAACTTAGACGCTCTTCTAAAGGACATACAATCAGGGCGACCCAAGCGAGATGGACGTTTTATAACAAGGCAAGTAATTAATTAAAATGAATTTTACTGCTCCTCGAAGTTCGTTAGCACTAGAGAGTATTTTTTATCGAGCACCTAATCTGCACTGATACCCCTTCCCTTCACCCTCTAGCGGAGCCGGTGGGAGTCCTCACTGTGCCCTTACCGGCTGCTCCTTCAGCGCATATGACCGCCTCGCAATGTATATTTTCACTGGAACCAATAGGAACTTGTGGTGCTGCTATAAACACATTGAACACTTCACTAACGTGTCATCCTCATTCACAAAGCGATTTCTGTGTTACGTTGTTCAATGTCGGCTTTTGTGAGAGCGACTGCCGTTTGACCACCCAACCCTAAAAGAAAAGCCTGTACCAGAGTCTCGTCCGTATTGTAGCACCAAGTAAGAATTGGGAATGACAAAGGTACCCTGTATACTGAACTGCCGCACCATTAAGACCTGGAACTCCCTGCCAGCTCACGTGTTTCCTTCTTCCTACAGTCCCGGGTCCTTTAAGCGGGGCGTGAAAAGGCATCTAACGAGGCCGTCAAGCTGAGTGCCACCACTGTTGACATGGTACATGTTTCCGATGGTGACCCTCTTTCCGAGACTTTGCCTTTAGCTTAACAGGTGAAGTCAAATTGACGTGTCCTATATAAAAAAAAAAAACTGCGACGATTATTTAACTTCGCTACTTACGCCTCAAACCAAACCTAATGGTGGCTCAGAAGTTCGTACCAACGCATTGAGGCCGATCGGTATTTGATTCATTATTTTCACAAACGCCATTGGCCTGGACCGGCACTCGTACGAACTTCCGAGCCGCCATTAACTAGATATAGCTGTTATTTCATTCATTCTATAACGTCATAACAGGTTCATTTTAATACCCATGTGTAAGTTCTAGGATTAAACCTAACCTAACTACTGCTATTTTATTGTAGGTGTATAATAGTCAGCCCACCTTCGCCCGAGAAACTCAAAATTAATCCGTTCGTGCACGTCGATGAGACGCTACGGAAGGAGGTTCAAGATGAAAGTGATGATGAAGATGATGCCGTACCCGCCACTGCATCAGCGTAATAGTTATAAGATGTGTTGTAGAATATTTTAGTTGTTTATATAAAGTTATTAGGGAAATAAAAAACCTAAAATTAAATTGCACCTGTTCTTTATTTTTGTGAACGCATCCTTTATGTTGGCAGCAAACGTCATGTTTGTGTACGAAGTCGAGCGAGATGTACTTTGAAACCACGACAAAAAGAAACAAATCTTATTTAGGATTTATTATAGGTATACTATACTGTTTTATTCTATCTGGAATGTGATTTGTAGAGAGCTAACATGAAGGTCTTTTAACTTATTCGACTATTTTTCTACTGTTATTTTTATAATTATTGAAAAATTTAATCTTACTTGAATTCGCAAAATTGATATATTTAAATAAGTGTTTTGAACGCACCTAAGGGGCGTAAACAGTGTGACCATATGTGACTGTGGTCTAACTTTTGGCAGTATTAAATCCTTTACGATTAAATCCAATTTTATCCTCCAGCTTCAGTGACCATTTTACAATCTTCAAACAAGCCAAAATACCAAGAATTAGAAGGTATGGCGATGAAAGAAATAATAACTTAACTATGATATTACAGGTATTGAAAATTATTCAACACTAGCTTTTGCCCGCGGGTCCGCCCGCGTGAATGTCGGTTATCGCGACCAATCATGGCCTATGTCCTTTCTCAAGATCTAATCTAACCCTATACCAAATTTCATCAAAATCGGTTCAGTGGTTTAGGCGTGAAAGCTAACATACAGAGTTACTTTCGCATTTATAATATTTTTATGGATTTTGAATGGATTCCCGGAAAGTACGAAACAGGTATAGATTCAGGATGAGGAATCGGGAATTTGGATTGTATGTAGGAAAAGTAGGCGTTCAAGAGGATGAAATAGGTCTGAACTAGGATGAGGAATGAGAAATGTATAATAGGCAGACCTAAAGAAATAGACTTCATAGCACCGTGAAAAGATACATGTATGGAGCTACGGAAGGCTTCCGTAGCGTGCAGTTATAATAATGAAACGCACGATAGTTTAGGGATGGATGACGCACTCTGTAGCCAAGCCATTTCTAAAGCTCATCATCTACACGACAGTTAGCACGAACGATTATATTATAATAATACCATACATTTTGGTCAGTAAATTAGATTTTCTAAGTTCGCGTATACTCGCAGTAAAATCAAGGTTACCAAGATAATGTGTACTGTATAATATGAAAATAATATACCTGCAGATAAAAGCTCATCTTCATAATTGCATACATTTTGTACGCATACGACTTCATGTGAGCGACCAGAGTATTTAATTGCCACTTTTTAGCTTTATTTTAAATGACCTTTGGCAGGATTTGTAATTTTTCAGTCAAAATAAGGCCAGATATAACGTTCAGTTGGTCACACTGAGCGTAAAACAATCCGCCATTTTGTCTCTATGATAACTTAGGATTTTATTAGTTTTAAACCCGTATAAATCTTATTAATCTTTGTATAAAAGTTATATTCTGGAAACTGTGTAGTGTTGGAAAAAACTGTGATATTTGTGTCTCCAGTTATTTTTGTTTACGTTTCATCTTGACATTTTATAGTTGACCGATTTTGACGTCGATTAGAAGAGAGCTCTAGATAAATCAAAATGGGCACAAGAGAGGACGAATACGACTATTTATTCAAAGGTAATTCAAATTTCATTCTGAACCATGTATAACACCTACCCTACTGTTGTTTACACAAAGATACCTGATTCGATATGAAACTTTTGTAACCATTGTTTCATCTCGTAGTGACGTAGGAAAAAGTGATTGATTAGAATTTTCCCTTCGTTTTGAATAATAGCACTGTCATATAAATGTTATTTACCCAAAAAACTTCATTTTATGAGTGTTTACAGGCAGTTACGTGTATAACAAATTAAAGTTCCTTCTCATCAGCTGATTGAGTCATATCGATCGATTCCTCGTAAATTTGAGTTTTTATGAGTCACCTTTCATCATACTCATGATATAATTGTTTACTGGTACATATTTAACATGGAATTTATCGAAACTTACAATGTTTTCGTAGTTTTTTTAATAAGGTTATGATAGTAATGTTTGGTACCCCTGTCCTTTGTTTCAGTTGTGCTAATAGGTGATTCAGGGGTCGGTAAAAGCAGTCTGCTGTCACGTTTCACTAGAAATGAATTTAACTTAGAGTCAAAATCCACAATAGGCGTGGAATTCGCCACAAGGAGTATAGAGGTAAATATACTTTTGTCATTGTTATGTTTATTACAAGGTACTTATAAAAAATACTGTGACATGAATACCAGAGACTAATGTTGTTACTTTTCTTGTTGCTGTAGTAGGTGTGCATCAATACTTTCAAAACACAAATGGATAACTTTTTTTTGTTATGTATACATTAGACACAGACCAATAAGATTCTTCTCATCTGATTAGAATCTTAAAATAGTGCATAAATAACAATCTACAATGTTTTTAATTGTAGTTACTTAGAGCTCAAATCAATTCTAAATTTAAATAATACCTCCTTATTCTTTTTTAATGATACAGGCTGTCTATATTATTTATTGTTGGATATGATACAATGGTTTTTGGATTTTTTTGGGTTACTAACAAAAAGCCTTTTCAAAAGCCATTATTTCTTTGTTCTTACTCTGTAAATATTAACAGAAATGTGAACAACTATCTTCAAATTGATTATTAATAGATGTTGTCCTCAACCTAGTTTATATTCACTTTCATTGTTGTTCAAATAAGTACCTATTATTACTTGTACTTATCATTTATTTCATATTAAATGAATACATACATACATTATAATCACACCTTTATCCCTGGAGGGTTAGGCAGAGGTAAATTAACATCCACATTTCACCAATAATTGTAGTCGGTCCCATGTAATAGGGAGTGAGCCTATTGCCATAATGTTCCTTGTAGTTTGAGTGGTACTGTATTCATACCAATTCCGGTATGAATACAGTATGCTATATGAGTGGGAGGGATATGTCTTGTGCGAGGGATATGTCTTTGACAACCTCACCTCCGGCCTAGCACCAAGACCCACAGTCAGCGTGCGGTTTTAGTCGGTTCGAGTCCGACATAACCTCCCCTTCCGGCTCTGGCAGGGGGGTATCCGAGGGGATTTCCGCACGAAAAAAAAAAGTATGCTATATTTTTACTTTTGATGAATTATTATTTAATTAACAGCTATCAATGCCAGTACCTAATGAACTTTATTGCTTCCTTGAATTCTTACATTGCATGATATAACCAGCAACTTTTGTTTAAATATCGACCATAGAATTGTATTACTGTTTCTTTCTCAACCCCAATGTCGGGTTTTTTTAAGAATATTAGAACCGAAGTTACTAATATTCCCTCTAACCCCACCAACTAAGCTAAATTGCTTGTGCTAGGAGTGGGTTCACGTGGGTAGTGTGATGGCCAGGATTTGAACCCGGGACCTCTCGATCGTAAGGCCGACTCCTTAACCACTAAGCTACCTACGCTTTGAGAGGAGTATGTCCAGCACTGGACTGCAATAGGCTAATTTATTGATTCATTCTTACTCAATACATAAAACGAGATCTATGACTATGTATGACTGAGTTTCATTGGAATTTTGCTATCAATATAAGGTGCAATGTTCATTTAATGCCTCTGTGGCGTGGTGGTAGTGCACGCGACTGCCACGCAGGCGGCGCGGGTTCGATTCCCGCTCAGTGCAAATATTTGTATGCATGAATATGGCTATTTGCATTGGTCTGGGTGTTTCTATGTATAATATGTATGTATTTACAAAAAAAAGTATATAAGTATGTTTATCCGCATTCTAGATTCCATAACACAAGCTATAAAAGCTTACCATGGGTCTAGATAGCGTTGTGTAGAATGTTGTGGAATATTTATTATTTAAAAAAAAAAAAAAAAATATCTTTGTTTATAAAATGTTCCACAACATTCTATACAACACTATCTACACCCATGGTAAGCTTAACTGGCTTGTGTTATGGAATCTAGAATGCAAATAAACATACTTAGATACTTTTTTTTTGTATATATGTCGGAGAAGGGAGTAGATCATCAGCCTTCTTCGAGATGATCCTACATATCGTGGGCGATTAGGGTGAAATGCCAACACAAAACCATTGATTGTTGCTTCAAACATTTACTTGTTTCACAATTTTAGCAAACACTCGAGTCTTCAACTTAATAGAACAAAGATGATGAAACTAAACATAACGTATCTTGAGTAGTGAGTTCGCGCACTCCACAAAGATTACCATCACCTCACCATACTCCAACTTATTCGTTATCGTTTCTCCTTAGAAAAAGGACTTATCCTCACATTGATCGAACCTTCCTCGATCTCCCATTTTTCTCTGTTCTGCTTTTCCAGCGCGCAATTCTAACATGGCGTCCACGAACTCACTCCGGAGTTATTCTCTCGGCTCAATATAATTACGTTTTAATTATGATAAACAATTTTGATGTGATGTTCAAATGTGATAAATGAATTTAAAGTGAATAATGATTTTACAATACCTTTTCATTGTTAATTTAGCTTAGTTCTTAGATAATTTCATAAACAAAGTACTTTTATGACTGCGAGTGGATAGATTCGTTTAGTTATACAAACCAATTGCTATTTTATGATGATAATTAAGAACCTTGCATTTGGACTAGATACTACATTTTAAGAAATCATATTAGATTAAATTATGATTAAAGGTCTTCAAGTCCATAGTTTCGTCTCTTCTGTTATAAACTTGAGTGCGGCGCACTCCCTCCGACATATATATTACCGGAAATGTGTATAATCCGGAATTCTATACAATGCCTAGGCATTGTATACAATGCCGAGTGCGCAGCAGGAAATGTATGAAATGGTATCAAAGAATATTGATGGTGGTTATTAAAAATGCAACCACTTAGGCTAATGCTGGAGCCTCGCTTTCGCTTCAGTCTTCTAACCTATAATATATCCAGGTCGGGGCGCAGTGTCCACACCACGCAATTTAACTTGGATAGATTAGGCTCCCGCATTAATCTTCGTGGTTATTTTTTTTTTATTCATTCAAAAATATAAATTTTCCACAAAATCATCCGCAAATATAGACAATAACCCATTTATTTCACACATTTCCGGTGGAACGGCAGGAATTCTATGTATTAACACACATTTCCTAGGATTTGTATACAATTCCTTGATTTCATACATTTCGGGTATATACATACATATTATACATAGAAACACCCAGACTAATGCAAATAGCCATATTCATGTATACAAATATTTGAACTGAGCGGGGATCAAACCCGCGCCTCCTAGTCGCGTTCACTACCGCCACAGAGGTTGTCAAATGTTGCCTTACATAGCACGTAATATTTTATGCTGTTGTTACATAGCAACACCTAGATCTAAATCAGACAGATTCTAGAATGTAGACAATCATAAATGCAGCACTTAGCTTCCTCTTTGGCCCATTGTGCGTGAAGGACCACCAACATTTTTTTTTGGGCGGTAGGTGTAAAAAAGTTAACACATCTAAAGAGACACTAAATATAAATTTAATTGGAAATATTTGAATTATTATAAATTTTTTTGTTAAATCTAGTGGCAAATAGTCTAAATAAACTCTACTCACATTTGCAAAGGTTTATGTAATATAAATCATAAATACACCACCTGCCAGCACTACAGCAACACATCATGTCTCAATTAAGCACCATTGAGTCTGCACAAAATTCACTGGAGGAGTGTTTTACGAAGAGAATGGAGCAGTTGGAGGCACAGCTTCAAAGTGGCGGTCCGGCTAAGGACACTGTGGCGAGAGTGGCTGAGGAGTTCCGGACCTTCAGGGAGCTTGTGTACAGTATGCTCAGTTTACTACGCAAACAAATAAATGAATGTTCCAAGACAATCGACACCATGGAGACTAGACACCGGCGAAAGGCACTCTTATTCTTGGGGGTTGCCGAGGTTGAGGGTGAGGACTGTGAGAAAGTTATTGTAGACATTATTCGCAAGAACCTAGCCCTCAAGGACTGCTCATCATCCTCAATCGTCGCCTGTCACAGGTTAGGAGCTGCCAGTAAGAAACATCATCGACCGGTTCTAGTACGGTTTTCCAGCTTAGAGGTGAGATCAGCCATTTGGAGAGCCAAAACAGCCTTAAAGGGTTCACCAGTTTCAATAAGGGAGTTCCTGACCAGGGTCAGGCAGGCTGTATTCACCAAGGCAAGGCTACACTTTGGCACTAAGGCTTGTTGGACGCAGGACGGTGTGGTTGTGGTTCGTACTCCAGACAGTAGTAGGCACAAAATCACCACTGGTGAAGATCTGCAGGCCCTGACTAAGGCGTATCCCAGGTCCCCCGGCGCTCCTCTGTCCAGCGGAATCAAGCACATGGCCCGAAACGAATAACCATTTTCACATACATTTGCTTCGGGACACGTAAACTTATTCGGAACTCAGGTATCATAATAATTATTATTATCAACTCATCGTTCTATTCGTGTTACCATGGTGTTACCTAATACTAAATTGATAACTTTCAATTCACTTTTGGTTTACTGGCGGTATAACTTTGTTTTGTTAATTTTGCTTGATGATGTCATTTATGTAAAGATAATTTATAACAATAATAGATAGCTGTCAAAAGTTGTCAAGTCAAATGTCTATGTAACAATGACATTACTGACATTTGCGAGTTGCGTTCCGTTCCGAAGCACTTCTCTGCTTTTATTTTTTATTCTGATTTATATTTCAAATTAGTTGAGTTATAAAATTGTGTAAACTTCATTGTATCCTCTTCTGTGTGTTCTATTCTTTTTATTGTTTCACTCTTGAAATGTGATTTTTTATTAAATACTGTGTTGTTGGCTGGCGGGTGGTGCAGAGACACAACGCCGCTTCAAGTTTGAGTGACATTTAGGAATTAATAGTTTCGTTATTGATATTTATTATATTTATATTTATATTTATCTCATATACAAGTACCTACGTTATATTATTCTTATTTTATTTTATATTTATTTTATTTTATTATGAATAATTTAACCAATGATGATAGTTTCACTTATTATTCAACCCACGAGGCGGATTCTTTGTCTGATGACGACAGTTTTTGTTCAGTCACCGATGTAACACTTGGTGACAGGCTCCGTGAGACTTTTCGGGATTCGGGGCAGTCACTCAACGTGTGTCATATAAACGCACAAAGTGTGGCTTACCATCACAGTGACCTGGTTGAAACATTTGGTGATTCACACGTACATGCCGTTCTGATTTCTGAGAGCTTTCTCAAACCCTATCTACCGTCTACTTCCTACCCACTGCCCGGATTTATCTTGATAAGGAACGACAGGACGGGCAAGGAGCGCGGAGGGGTAGCGATATACCTACGTAGCGACTTCCCTTACAAAATAGTCGCCGCATCTCCCTCTGAGTACTCTGCCACCGCTGAGTTCCTTTTTCTGGAGGTCTGGGTTAGGGGTGTCAAAGCCCTTCTGGGTGTTGTTTATTGTCCCCCCACTGTGAACTACTTCACTGATATCGAATTGGTTTTTGAATCCTTGGGGTCTGATTACGAGCATTACATCATCATGGGCGATTTCAACACCAATCTTCGTCCTAGTCTGTCATCACGAGCCATAAAGCTTCTGAAAATAGTCGAGTCAGTCAATCTTCAGGTTTTACCACTTCAGGCCACACACCACAACAAAGACGTCGAGGACACCTGGCTCGACTTGATAATTACGTCTTCGCCCACACTTGTTCTAACACACGGTCAGTTTCTAGCTCCGGCATTTTCTCATCATGATCTGATCTACGTCTCCTACAATCTCAAGCCTCCTAAAGTCAAACCCAAGGTGCTGTACAGACGATGCTTCGGGCGCATGGATGTTGACAAATTGTGCAGTGAGGCTGCCGAAGTCAGTTGGGAGCGTTTGGCAGAGGCAAACACAATCAATGATAAAGTACGTGTTTTTAACGACACAGTTATTGGCCTCTATGATATCCATGCACCCTTTAGGAGGGTGAAATTAAAACATCGACCAGCTCCTTGGTTAACAGACGGAGTACGATCTGCCATGAGGGGGAGAGACCGGGCTTTTCGTAAATTCAAAAGGAATCGTTCGGATGCCAACTGGGATTCATATAAAACTGCCAGGAATCGGTGCAATCAGGTGGTACGCAACGCTAAACGCCGACATATTCTCGATAACATATCATCCTTGACATCTGTCGATGTTTGGAGGTTTCTTGGGACACTGGGCATTGGTAAATCAAGACAGCTGGAGCTACCGAAGACAATTGAGTTGGATGCCATCAACCACCACTTCTCTACCTCTCACATATTCGATGGCCCAACCAAGCGTCAAACGATTGACTCAATAGCCGGACTGCCCAGTACCAACTACGCACTTTTTCAATTCACTCCAGTCGCATCGGAGGAAATCAGAAAGACGATTTACGCAATTAAATCAAAAGCAGTCGGCTGCGATAACATCAGTCGCCGTATGATTATAACTATTATAGACCAACTCCTTCCCGCTATTTCACACATTGTAAATTTTTCGCTTGATTCTGGTCAATTCCCAGACCTGTGGCGTAAAGCCTATGTACGTCCTCTTCCTAAAATCTCCAATCCCTCACTTCCTAATCATTTTCGTCCTATTTCCATCCTCCCTTTCCTATCCAAGGTGCTGGAAGCCTGTGTTCATCGTCAGCTGTCCAATTATGTGCAATCCAACGGGATACTCAGTCCATTGCAATCCGGATTCAGATCGGGACACAGCACTACAACCGCACTCCTTAAAGTAACGGGGGATATCAGGGACGGAACGGAGAAGGGTCTTGTCACAGTGTTAGTGTTAGTGGATTTTTCGAATGCATTTAATTGCGTGAATCATGATATCCTTTTAGTAATACTATCCCATCTTGGGATCTCAGCCGATGAGCTGGAGTGGTTTTCTTCATATCTTCGTGGACGTCAGCAGTCGGTTTGCGCGGACGAGATTTCGTCTGGTTGGTGCAATCTCGACTCTGGCGTTCCGCAAGGCGGCATTCTTTCTCCTCTTTTATTTTCAATATTCATAAACCTTATCACTTCTGAACTTCAGTGTGCGTATCACTTGTATGCCGACGACCTGCAGGTGTACAGCCAAGCTCGTGCGGAGAATCTTTCGGAGGCTGTTGACAGGGTTAACGCCGACTTGCGATCTATAAGTAGTTGGTGTGACAGGTTTGGCCTTTCTGTCAATCCTGATAAATGCCAGGGTATCTTAATTGGCAGTAACCATATGATAAATAAGGTAGACGAAGAAACTCTACCAAAAATAGACTTCAACGGGCGAATTATTCCTGTTACGCCTGCTGTTAAAAACCTGGGATTGAGTATCGACTCCACCCTGAACTGGCAATCACAAGTTGCAAAAGTCTCTCAGAGGGTGACAGGGATGTTGCGTAGTCTGTATCGCCTTAAAAACTTTCTACCTGTTAAAACTAAGGCGATGCTTATGCAGACCCTAATCTTCCCAGTCTTGGACTATGGTGATGTATGCTACCTCGACCTGAATGCAGATCTGCTCAACAAACTCGACCGCCTTCTCAACAATTGCATTCGATTCGTCTTCAACCTTAGGAAATATGATCACGTCTCAGTCTATCGTACAGAGTTAGGATGGTTACCTATACGACAGCGACGTAGCTTGCGGGCGGTGACGATGATTCATACTATTTTAAGCTCCCCCAATGCCCCCACTTATTTATCATCTCATGTACAGCTTCTTGGTTCTCATCATAACAAAAATCTACGATCAGCTGATAACCGTCTTCTCCACTGTCCTACTCATAGTTCTAGCCTAGTTCATTCTTCTTTCCTCGTGCAAGCTATTCTACTCTGGAATGCGCTTCCTCTCGAAATCAGGATGGCTAACAACCGTGCTACTTTCAAGTATAAAGTACGTCAGCTCTACAGTAATCCCTAATGGCAATAGTGGGTAAAACTACAAGGTTATTTTTCATCATTTTGATAAAGAAATATGGTTTAAGTAGTAGTATATTATATAGGTATGTATCATATATATTTATATAAAGTATAAGTATAGGAATAGGTATATATGTAATTGTATATGTATGTATTTCTTGTGTATTATAGTGTGTATGTCTATTGTAAGTATTATTACATTCTAATAAATAGTTAATCTTCTGTCTGCACCTACCTCAATGTATCTCTGCATCACCCTAAGGTTGACTGTTAGATAATGCCTTTGGCATTAAGTCCGCCTTTGTACAAATTTATGTGCATAAAGTTTAAAATAAATAAATAAATAAATACCAATCATAACCCATAAAGGGACCTTCAAAGTAAAACGCAACAGGGAAACCGCTATACGGATGATGAATCCTTACATCCTGGTTTACACCTACGACTCTTATTGGAACAATGAACATATTCTATTTTTAAAACTTGCTTGTCATGTCAACTTCAGGACCAATTATTGGTGCTCATAATATCTTGTCAGTCAATACTCAAATTACTTCTGTTTTTATATTTAACTTGCAGTCTTTGGGCTCTTTTAGATTACATATTTACATACAATCACGCCTTCATCCCCTGAGGGTTAGGCAGATGTGAATTAACACCCACATTTCACCAATCAATGTATTCGGTCAGTCGTAATAGTGGGTAAGCCTACCGCCGTCAAACGGCGACCTCACTGGCAGTAGTAGTAGTAATAACAACTAGCACGCTATTTTGTGATCTTAGTGTTTACGGGGCTTGTCGAAGACCTTTGGGGTTTAATAAAAAAGACCATATGATACTTTTTATTTTAACATTATCAAACAGATATACAGCCCAGACTAGTGTTGTAAGAGACTCGAGTCTTGGAGTCTCATTTAATAGAACTTGAGCTATTTTTGAAGACTCGAGTCTTATAAATAAAACTAGGAACTCAAGTCCTTCAGAAATTGGAGTCTTTTGTAAAAAAGACTTGAGTCCTACTAAAAAGAACTCAAAGACCGAGTCTTTTAAAAGAACTCATGACTGAGTCCTCTAAATCCATGGTTGTATAGTTTAGCATTAAAATCACAATGAATATAATTTTTTAGTAGTACTTAGTTGGTTTCAGTCTTCAGGGTGTGAATTAAAGTTCGGCACACGATCAAAACTATATTTATTACACAAACACTTTGTATAAATGGACAGTGCAACAAGTCGGACAACAATATTACAATATGAATCGGCAGAGCTCGTCTCGTGCGCGCGGTAGATGATTTCGCGGTCTCTCTTCCTCACTCTCTTTCTCTGCTCACCAGAGGGCGAGTGGAGGCGCGCGTTCTCCGAACGCGTTCGAATACACGCACGTTACAATTTGAATTTTATTTATTTCCTTACTAGCTTTTGCCCACGGCTCCGCCCGCGTGGATGTCGGTTATCGCGACCAAACATAGCCTATGTCCTTTCTCATGGTCTAATCCACCCTTATACCAAATTTCATAAAAATCGGTTCAGTGGTTAACGCGTGAAAGCGTAACAAACAGACAGACAGACAGACAGAGTTACTTTCGCATTTATAATATTAGTATGGATCAGCGTATGTTTTGGAATACTTGTTAACTTCTGTTGAAGATTTCACTTTTTTTGCACGCGGGGGTGTATAATTTAATATACTGGGAGAAGATTGACGTACTTTATCCTCTTGGCTAGACATAGTGATTTATTTATATTATTTGAATACGGGAAACAAGCTATTAATAGATAATTCTAGTGACACTGACAACATTATTCTCGTTTGTATAACACAATTATTTGCCTACCATCTTTCCGTCAACATTATCAATGTACTCATTTAATGTGTTGCCAGATTAATCATAAGAAAAACAATTCGCTCAGATTGATATCACCTATTACCTATTATGTACCTATCTATTGGATAATATATACAATACATGCCTCATGGCAGGTGTGTACCTATAGTGTCAATCCTTAAAATTTATTCGGTACGCTCTCTTCATACAATGTTGCTAATAATGCACCTACTGAGTCTTTCTCTGCACCACCTTCGGTTGACTGGTAGAGAATGCCTATGGCATTAAGTCCGCCTATGTACTTGTGCATAAAGTTTTATAAATAAATATAAAATAAATAAATAATGTGATACACCAACTCAAGTTCATGACTCAGTCTAGTTCAAAGAACTTAAGACTCGAAAGGACTCTGAAGACTCAATAGACTCCAAGGACTCGGAACTCATGTGACTAACGAGTCTTAGTCTTGAAAAAAGACTCAAGTCACGAAATGAAGACTAAAAGACTTGAGTTTTTTACAACTCTAGCCCAGACTCAGCCTCAGATGCATGGCTCGAGTAAACAATAGCACAGCAATAGTGCCTGGAATACGGAGTCGGGAGTGGCAGTGCTAGGCCGAAGCTGAAGTTGTCATCGAAATATCCCTCGCACCTCGGCTGACCCAGAGCCACCCCTGACGCACAGTGGTCCGGATTTGAAAAATGAGTGACTTAGGGATCAACTTTCTCTTTTCGAATTTTTCTTTATGGCAATGGATAGATCTTATTAACCCTAATAACAATTGTTCTAGGTAATTTTCTTAATGCTTATGGTTTGGGTAAAAAAAAATATTTTCAGTTTTCTTTGTATGGAACGGGTTATAATCAGTTCCATTTCTCCCAAGTCTTTAGCGATCCGGCTTTCAAACCTTTTTTTTCTTATTCCTTGTCCTATTTGCTATAATGTAACACTATTAACATGTACCTAAACTTGCAATTCTGCCAGATAAAGGGATCGAAAAAAGTGAAAAATATAGAATTTTACTATGCTAAGTTTTTAATTTTTTTACGTTCCTGTGGCCTATATTTGTTTTATGGGGCCCCTCTAAGATTTTTAAGACCAAGCTTACTTCACCTGTTAGGCTGTACATAATGTACACCTGCAGATTGATAGACTAGATACTGCCAAACATTATAAAATTCTACGTAGAATTCTATCCATACCTTATTATTATGAATAACTTATCTAATTCAATTCAAATTCATTTATTTCGTGAAGACTAATATAACGTAGCTATATTCTAATACCTATACGGTAATAGAATATAGCTACGTTATATTAGTCTAAGCTATGATCTGCTTGAGGCATACAAAATATTAAAATGATGTCAAAATTTATAAAATAGATAAATATGTCAGAATCCAATGAAATTAATTAGGTCAGAACGTAATCGCAAAAAAAGTCCAAATCAAAATTAATCGTTTCCAAAAGTCTAGATATCGTCAAATTAAGTAAAGCTTGCAGTTTAAAAGAAACTCCATCTTCGGTTATTATACTATATATATACTCCATCTTCCTACTCTGGATAATTAAACCTGGATAATAAAACCTTAATTTTGCTTCCAATAGTTTATGATAAGAGGTATACAAATCAGAGCCATCTTCGCGGGCAGATTTTCTGAGGTTCATATATTACCACTTAGATAACTTTAGTGAAACTGCTAAAGCCAGCGCTTTCTCGGGTAAATATGTACGACCTTTTCCTTTACAATCTTTGACTTTTTCTTAATCTTCTGGGTAACTGAGCAAATGATCCATTATTTTTCCAATATCTTCATTTCCAGTAGATTTCAAGGTGTTTATTTTAACTAATTTTTGTTCTTCTGGCGACAACCATTTATTTAATCGCTCTAAACGTCTTCGTTTCTGTCTTAATCCTTCTTCTTCAAAACCTTTTCAGCTTCTGGTATTGATGGTGGCAGATTTTCAACATTATCAATTTCATCTTCTAATTCAGGATTCACTGATAGCCAAATTAATACTTTAGGCCAACTTATTGAATTCTAACCACTTACTACCACTGATAAATGGGGCTAAAGTGCGACTCGAATTCCCATTTAGTACATATATTTGAGCAAAACCTCTGGCAAAATTTTCAGAAAACAATATTATCTTCAATATTTTTAAGTTGTTGTAGGTAAACTTCTAAAAAACCTTTTTACTGTACGTAAACTATTTCAACTCATGTCATAAGATGACAAATAAATCCAAATTATTAACTAAACTCTCCATAATTAATAAAAGATCACTAAGTAAGAAGCAGTGCCAATAAACGAACACAAATAGTAAATTTAAAAACACTGTCTTCTTATGAGCCAGTTGCGAATCTTGAGCATTATAATATTTATATTGTAGGATGTCGGTAGATCAACATTTTGCATAATACTAGTTCTAAATTTTACCCCAGACTTTATGGGAGAGTAAGATTTAACTATTTGTCTAAATTTACACCCTAGCTAGCACCATCCACGTAACTTCATGTATTTTATTTAGTTAATTATGTCATTTATCATGCTGAACACCGTTGTTCAGCTTGACCAAGCTAAGTAAAGCTATTTTGACGCACCTAATAATTTTAATGTATTCGCTAAATCTTAATTTGACATTTTCACCTTTTTGACCCTATAAAAAATCTAAATGTTATTTCTCCCAAACTTTTGGGGTAAAATATTGAACTGGTATTGCTCATTATTTTGATCTACCCACATACCTATGTAGTATTATTGTTTTAAAGTTCTAATGTTCAGATATTAACATAACGAATTTTAAATCCTATAAAGTGAAACCGGTGAGGCTTAGGTAAACATATTGGATATTGTGAAAAGTAGCAATGACTTAATTAGTTATATTGGTTATATCAAGATTCTGTTTAGGGTTGAAGCGATTATGACAATAATTAAAGAATGACATCAAATAGGAATAATAATGCGTAAATGAAGTATTTTTTTGTAAAAATATACCAGGGTTGCATCAATTTTTATATATATGTTATAGCTAATTTTCGTAATCTTACTATTTTATACTTGAACGTATGTAAAAATTCTATGTAAAACTTTACAATGTTTGGCAGTATTTAGTCTATCAATCAGCATGTGTACATTGTGTACAGCCTAGCAGGTGAAATAAGCTTGGTCTTAAAAATCTTAGTGGGGCCCCATAAACCAAATATAGGCCACAGGAACGTAAAAAAATTAAAAACTTAGCATAGGAAAATTCAATATTTTTCACTTTTTCGATCCCTTTATCTGGCAGAATTGCAAGTTTAGGTACATGTTAATAGTGTTACAACATAGCAAATAGGACAAGGAATAAGAAAAAAAAGGTTTGAAAGCCGGATCGCTAAAGACTTGGGAGCAATTGAACTCATTATGACCAGTTCCATACAAAGAAAACTGAAAATATTTTTTTTTACCCAAACCATAAGCATTAAGAAAATTACCTAGAACAATTGTTATTAGGGTTAATAAGATCTATCCATTGCCATAAAGAAAAATTCGAAAAGAGAAAGTTGATCTCTAAGTCACTCATTTTTCAAATCCGGACCACTGTGTGACGGTCTGGCCCTCCTCAAGAGATTGACGACGACGGTGTCCCCAAAAGTTGTGATGGTATTGCGTTCCTACTTCCCCTCTGCAGATAGGAAAGCTCCTAGAATCTCTGCTTCTTCCAACTTTCGCATCTGAGTCTGTGGTCCACTTATTCCAATCTAACTGCGGGTTTGGCAGATTTCCGATATTTTCCGTTCAGCAAAGCTCCTAAAATATAACTGATTAACAAGAAAAAAAGCCTGTATCCCGTTCTACTATCATAAAAAACAACAAACTCTGAAACTGTTTCCTGTTTTAAATTTTTTCTATCAATTTATCGTCTTGTCCAGTCGGTCAGACAGGACAACAGTCGTTTAAAATGCATTATTCAACAAAATTTGTTAACAAATACATAGAGATACAATTTATATTCATATGTATTATTTAGAGTAGTAATGCGTTATGTATGTGTGCAACCCCAGCTTATTGCTATGTAATAGTCAAATCAAAAGTAGACAATTTAGTCAACAGTCGGCAACTTAACTATGATGAGTTATGAACTTACTATGGCTAAATAAGTAACTAAGGCTCCATGGACCACGTTTATTCCGAATTGTACAGCGGAGGAACTTATGACGGCCTCCAAAAATGCAATCCAGTTGGCGGCACACTGGGAACACAGAATCTGAGAGTTGAGGCGCCTTCGATTCGACAGAAGAAGATTCCGAATTCGGATCCAAAGGCGCTAAAGACCGGAAGAAAGAAAGAAAGTTGTTTGAAAGAAAAGTAGGAAGGATACTGAAATAATTTTGAGAGACCCGGCTAAGTGATGATACGTCTTTCGTTCGAGTTTCGTTCGGGTCCGAAGTTTCGGATGTATCATGGTAACACATAACGAACTTGGAGGGCAGTTCGTTATCGTACGCATAACATTCGATAAATGGTGTATCGTGTATGATGGAATAGGAATACCAGATGCCGCTATAATCGTAGGCTTTGGCTAGTTTACATAATCTAAAAGTAAAACTGTTATTTTATGAAATTGAGATAAATTACCATAGATAATAATAATTTATAATCATTAAGATAACAGATAATAACTACATATTAGCATTAACGTTTTGTGTACGCTATGTTTATTAGGACTTTTACTTTTTTAATCTGTCCATCTGTTTTGTAATTGTTTACTAACAGCATCTCTGTAACATCATCAGCGCTTGCAGATTTGGGAAAGTTTTCTCCTCTCAATGTTCCGAGTTAAAAGGAATTCCTATAATTGATACCTACTTAATATTAATTCATACACTAGCGGCTATTTTAAGTCCGACCAAGGTCTTTAAAAAAAAAGCTCATCCAAATCCGTTCAGTAGTTTTTGCGTCCATCGCCATCGTCCTAACAGACAGATTAAAAAAATAAAATGTAAAACATAACGCAAGTTTTTTTAAACATATCCAATAAACAGACTAGATCACTTTACAATTATGTAATAGTATAGATAGCCCACGTTCACACACGACGAGACGAAATCTCATCTATTGTTTCCACGCCATTTGAAATTGATAACAAAAGATACATATGGTTTACTTTCTAACTCGGCGATTTCATTCATTATTTACAGTTACAGCGTTGAGAGTTCGTTACTCGACGAAGAAAATACCATAGGTACCGGGAAAATCGAGCTATAGGGGGAGAAGGACCCCTTTGGTCCGATTTCGACCAAAAACTAATCACTTATCGTTTTCCACCATGTTGATTTTAGGGGTCCGTTCCGTGCTTCTTGTAAAATTGAACCCCTCATAGAATAATCTCGTTGTCCGTATGTCTATTAAGACCTTTATCTCAAGAACGCGTGAAGGTTACATATTGAAACTAATAACAAATACTCAGATCTGTAGCGTCTTAAAGCTCCTGAGGAGGGCTAGACCGTAAGGAATGGCCCTGGGTCAGCCGGGGTGCGACATATCCCTTATGTCGAAGACAACCTCACCTCCGGCCTAGCACCACGACCCACAGTCGGCGTGCTGTTTTAGTCGGTTCAAGTCCTACATACCGTCTCCGGCGGGGGAGGAATCCGAGGGGATTTCCGCACGAAAAAAAAAAAAACAAAACAAAAACAAAAGCGTCTCAAAGCTGTGAAAAAATCAATCTCCCTAAGTCCAAATTTATTACAGTTTATGTTTTTTTTTCCAGTGTTTTAACAAATTAATCTCGTTTATTGATTATTCAGTGGTTAACCAAATAACAGCGAAGCAATTTTTTGTGGCCAAATTAAATGAACAGTTTGTAGAAACATGTAAAGCTAATTTGGATTAAAATGTAGTTTATGTAGCATTATTGCATTCTTTCGCATAATGACCCAAAAAGTAGGCGAACTTCGTACAAAATAGTCCCTATCCTATCCAAGTTCATTCTTCAATCCAATTCTGTACGGTGCCCTGGTTTTTGTTATACTTTTCCCTACAGAAAGGTAGGCAAGGAAAACATCCCACTATTTCCCTCTGCCCGTAGCCCTAACATAACGAGCTTTTGTGACGTCATTAAACTATGCCAGCCCACCGGTTTAGAGCGTTTCCGACCGGGCCCTTTTTGTTGTGAGTTTGAGGAATTTTCCGGTCATAATTATGATTCCCTACCTACCGTGCCCGTTACGTCACGTTTAGACGGAAAGAGGGAAATCAAAATCCAAAGCAGTAGAAATATTATGAAGGATATTTTTGACTCTCACAATTGATGCATTTGCAATTAGTATCTGTTTGAAGGTGAGTTTCATTATTTGCTCATCACGCCAACTGTAAAAAGTTGGTTGAATTTGTATACATGTTGATTAGGTATGACTAGAAATTGAATCTGGCTTCTTTTATCCCGGATATAAAGCTATCACTGGAACGGAATCAATTTTTCGGGCAGAGTACATACTACTGGGCATATCTAGCATGTGGGATAGAGATTTGTAATTTTTAAAAAAAGCACTTTTACTTTTTTCATCGGTATTGTCATTGGTTCATCTTGTCTTGTCTGTCTTGTCATTGTCATTGAACTTTTTTCATCGGTATTCATTGCATCAATTTCAACGTCATTCTCCCTCTCGTTCCATCAGTCATTCTTCACTTTAGTCGTTCATTATTACAATTCATTCTAGGCATCCTCGCATAACGTTGCATTCCTACATACGTAATAATTATATCGGGCGGTTCATTATAGAACAATATTATTACAGAATTCATCAGAAACAAATACAAAAAGTAAAATTATTGCGTTACACAGAACTCAAAGATCTTATTCAATTCAATCAACGACAAAAAGATACGGTCATAGAAATATAAAACACCGTATGATGCTTTTTATACCTAAAATTGATTGAATCAATGTATTGCATGCCCATGTAACCGGTAACGCCCATTATTTCTTTGTAAATCATTCTTCATATAAAATAATGTTTTAGCCCTTTAGCTGCGTAGTTCCCGGTGAAATAGAGTAGAAAGACATTCCCATCTCTTCTTGTGGGTGTCGGCGTCCATAAAGTGTCCAGTTGATGGGAAAAGGTTCATCTTTTATTACGTGAGCTAGAAAGACCCTGGCGTGAAGTTTGTGTATTGTGTGGATTTATATTTAACCAGCTTTTGCCCGCGGCTCCGCCCGCGTGGACGTTGGTTATCGCGACCAAACATAACCTATGTCATTTCTCAAGATCTAATCTACTGATAAATCAAAATAAGTTCAGTGATTTAGGCGTGAAAAGCGTAACATATAGACAGACAGACCGCGACCCGCGTGTATATCCGTTATCGCAGTTCTCATGGTCTAATCTACCCCTATGCCAAATTTCATCAAAATAGGTTCACTAGTTTAGGCGTGAAAGCGTAACATACAGACAGACAGACAAGACAGAGTTACTTTCGCATTTATAATATTAGTATAGATTAGTATGGATCTCCGGTTGTGGGTTGAGCAGTGTATTTTATTTTTTCTATCGACCTATTTTGACACTCTAATAGATGATAATAGGCCCCCTATTACAAGGACCAAAAATATGGTTGGCAAAATGCGGGTCATTCTTGCCCCTATGGAGCTAGCAAAAAACACAGAAATTCTCAGTTAAATACAACAGAGAATCAAAGCATCAATGCACACGCTCAATATGTTCAATTGACTGTAATTTAATTTCAATTGCGCTTTAAGTTCAAGGATATTAATTGATATGGGTAATGGACTGCTGAGACGAGGTTTCGGGTTCGATCCCAGGTTTACCATGGCACAAACCAATGACTTTTCGATGCTTTTCGCAGTTATGTGTGTATTTATCGCAGGTTTATAAGTGCCTGTTTTATGGCAATACGCTCGCCACCTAATACATTGGGACCTAAACATAAACTGGCGAAATGTGGGTGCTAGCACCTCTGCCTACCCCTTCGGGGAGTACAGGCGGAGTTTATGTTATATGAGTGTATGTTATATTAATTGATGCCCTTCATCTATTGTTGTTCAATAACTACTGCTAGGGGACCCGGTAGGTAGACCATAGACCAAAAAAATAATGCCCGCTGAGTTTCTTGCCGGAGTCTTCTCAGGTCTGGAAGAATTTGAAGGCAGGCGATAGAATATTTAATTGAATATTGTAATGATTATTGTCACTTATAATTGTTATTTTCTATTTTATCTATGTTTGCTTTTCCTATGTTATCTACATTGATTGCATGTAACACTAATCTTACTTGTGAAAGTTGTAAACCATAAATAATAATTTGCACGCCGTATGTGGCAGGATATGTAGTAACATAACAATAATGCCCCCGATCCCCGCTCAATGCAAATATTTGTATGCATAAATATGGGTATTTGCATTGGTCTGGTCGTGGTCGTCTCGGAGAACACGTTAAGCCGTCGCAAACTGGGGCAGCGTCATATAGAGACATGATATAAATTCAATTTGGAAAAGTCGTATTTTGATAAAACTAATGATGTTATGATAAACTTGACTATCAAGTGCATTCATTACTACCCTTTATAACACTATATCAATTTATTTAGTACCAACAAATTGCACTCGAAGTAAGACGTAAAAGGAATTTAGTAATTCACTAGTATATAATAGGTTAACTAACTGTTTTATATTAAACAGTTAGTTAACCTATTATATACTAGTGAATTATATGAGGAACTCATTGCAGAAATATAAAAAATATATAAAAATAGTGTAAATATCTTTTTTTTACATACAGCCTATGTAGGTTTTTAATATTAACGTTTTATTAGTGTATATTCTACATATCATTATCACTATGCTCCATATTAGACATAATTAATTCGTTTCGCGATCCACTATAAATAAATTATTGTAAGTATTTGCAATATTCTTAATTCCTTTTACGTCTTACTTCGAGTGCAATTAGTTGGTACTAAATAAATTGATATAGTGTTATAAAGGGTAGTAATGAATGCACTTGATAGTCAAGTTTATGATAACATCATTAGTTTTATCAAATTACCACTTTTCAAAATTGAATTTATATCATGTCCCTATATGATGCTGCCCCAGTGTGCGTCGGTCCCGGTTGCCATACGAACATCTATGGCAGCCGTTACGGGTAGTTGCAGCCCTCAAAAGTCCAACAACTGGTCTAGCTGCAATGCTTCGATATCGCCTTTGGGTTGTGGAGGTCAGATGGCAATCGCTACATAGAAAATATCGAAGTTTAGCCAAATCCGCAGTTAGACTGGTAAAGCGGACCCCAAACTCCAAGCTGAAAGCATAAATTAACGCTAAGATGAAGAAGAAGATATGCTTCGAGCACCCCTCTATACTTCACGGTCTCCTACCACCTACTCACTTGCTCAATAGAGTAACTTGTTCCATTAAAACTGCTTTTACAATATACAAGACACAATACATGACAAATAATAATATCGAGTGTGAAATTAATTCACAATATCTCTTATCAATTGATAACGTCATGTTCAAATCGTTGTACTTACATCTTTAATATGCACTTCACATTATACAGCGAAGTAGAGTAGAACATCCGTATGTGTCATTCATATTATGTTTAGCGCCATCTATCCTGCTTCTACGACACAACTAATCCTGCATCACGCTATTGAAGTCCTGACTCAATCAACATCATTTTAACGCTGTTGTCGGTTGTATTTGCATCTGAGGCTGTCACCTCGAAGCCCTGCATCCGCTTATTCCTCCTTTTCGTTAGCCATATGTGGGTGGGTGTGGCACATTAGATTCCAAGATCTTCAGAACCGACACCAAACTCATCAGCGCTGTGTAGGCTTTTAGTACGGGGCTGTTCAATATCTGAAAGTAAATGTGCCCGGTTGATAGCAATAGGCACGCACCCTATTACGACAGACAGATACGTAGTTGGTGATAATGAATCTTCGGGAAGCCTGAGCCTGTCCCAGTCTATAATGTTTCTATGTATAATATGTATGTATTTACAAAAAAAAAAGTATCTAAGTATGTTTATCCGCATGCTAGATTCCATAACACAAGCTAGTTAAGCTATACTTACCATGGGTCTAGATAGCGTTGTGTGGAATGTTGTGAAATATTTATTTATTTATTTATAACCAAACAGGGCTTCGTTTTTGCTAAAGTCAGTGGTGCCACCGCAACTGCTGCAAAAAAGGTATTAAATAATAGACTTTAAAGCGATGGGCTTAAAGTTCAAAATGGAATGACTTTTTGTCGAGTAATTGAAAAAGTGTAATGAAACAGTTTTCATTTCATTTTAGTCTTTAGGCGTATAGAAATAAAGTCTAAAATTTAATGTCATTGTTTGCAGTGATTGCGGCACCACAGTGGTATAGCTTTACGGCCGTTCCCAATAACATACTTACAGTTGAAGATAGATCGCAGCAGTCAAATTTGACGTATCGGCTGTTTAAATTGAAAACATGGTAACTGATTTTTTGCGGGAAAGCGCATCGCGGTATAATTTTATTTTCCGAAATTGGTGTGAAATAGGAGTTACTATGTTTTGAATTTAAACAGCCGAGCTTTTAATCCGTAGATGCGATCTATCTTTAACTGTCAGTATGGTATTGGAAACAGCGGTTAGTAGAGTTGAGGGCCAGGTGTAATGCACAAACTTTACCTTTTCCCACTCCCACTTTTGTCTAGGTTTACTCTTACCGATCGAATGTCAACATAAAAGTGCCTAATTGTCTAATGAACTATTCTGTTTATCACCAACATGAACCCTAAATGGCCTTTGTGACGTCATCGGTACTAAAGATAAAATGACGTGTTCAGTTTTCGTACCTATCTATTCTACTCCAATCTGTGGGCGTTAATATACCTAATGTAAAGCCAACGAGACAAGAGAAAAAATGTAAACAAAGCTACCATTACTGATTGAAATAAAACCACTCTTTACGGATTCTATCGCGATATATTTGTTATTGTTACTTTTTAACCCGACGTTTCGGCTGCTTTGCAGCAGCCATTTTCGCGGTGGCCGCATTACTGAGTTACGTTGCTATAACTAGCGATTATTTTCTCTGTCCATATCACACGTACGGGACAATGGCTGAGCGACAGCTGTCGTTGCGTGCTTCGTAATACAGGAAAGCTGGTCAGCACAGCGGTTCTAAACTGTCAGATTCACCATCTTAAGACCAATTTCATTCCTGTTTGGAACCCGCTTGAAGTGATACGTAATCTTTTTCAAATAAAAAGTTTGCAACCGCTGAAACATTATTATTAACTCTACACAATGACATTATTATGATGAAATTACTAATTACCTATGTAACAATTTGTTTAGATATCCCAATACTTGACAATGGATCTTCAAAAAATAAAATTTGCACACCCATCGAGGTAATAAGCAGAGCACTTGCACATTATTGTAAACGAAACCACCTTTATGTACCTGTCTGCGAATAAATTGATTTGATTTACCTTTTTTCTCTAGCTTCGTTGGCTTTACTTTACTGGAATACTTTTATACGGTCTTTGTAACTAAATCTAGATACGTTTTTACACTTCGAATTGTACTCGCCATATCGGAAAATCGATTCTAATACCTTTTGTACAGACTTCCGAGTGCCAGGCAACCATTTCGACGTGACGTCATTCCCCATGTCAAAGGTCGGAGAACTGTTACCTGCCTGAACTTTGACACAGTATGGCATCGTTTCCCATGCTCCCCATGTGTATATTTTTGGATAGTATTGATATAGCTTTTGTAGATTTTTAATTTCATATTGAATTGTAAAACGAAGGTTTATTAAGCTGAGTAAACATTTCCTACTAATATTCTGTCGTCAAGGATTCATGTGGGTCGAACCCGGGTTCGATCGTAAGGTTAAGGAGTCTGCCTTACGATCGAGATGTCCCGGGTTCAAATCTTAGCCATTACACTACCGACGTGAACCCACTCCTAACAAAGCAATTTAGCTTAGCTGGACGGGTTAGAGGGAATATCAGTAACTGCGGTTCTAATAATCTTTTTTTTTATAAAAAAAAAAAACAATTAGCCTATTGCAGTCCACTGCTGGACATAGCCCTCTCCCCACTCTGCACCATTGCTTCCGATCATCCGCCCTCGATCAATTTAAAAAGTATAAAATAAAAATAAAAATTTAAAAAACCCCCGTCACAAAAAACACCTCCAAAAAGTTGGCGTTAGTAGGTACCTATATGAAAAGTTAAAAGGCAAACTATTTATTTTCAACTTTTTGGAGGTGTTTTTTAAACAATTCTACAGACTACAATGACATTCACGTAAATATAACCCAAAAGATCATGAGATTAACAAGAAACTTATTTCACAACTCGTGTTACAATGCGAACAAGATTACCTATCTCCAGAACATGTACTTACCAATTCGTGCAAGCCTTGAAGATGTTTAATCTTTTCTACTTGAAATCGCGCACGTTTAATTTAGTTTAGTTTACCGCCTCAGTGGCGTGGCGGTCGTGAACGCGACTGCTACGCAGGAGGCGCGGGTTTGATCGCCGCTCAGTGTAAATATTTGTATGCATGAATATGGGTATTTGCGTTGGTCTTGGTGTTTCTATGTACGGTATGTATGTATTTACAAAAAAAAGTCTATGTTTATCCGCATTCTACATTCCATTACACAAGCTAGTTAAGCTTACCATGGGTCTAGATAGCGTTGTGTGGAATTTAACCAGTGAAAAAAACTACGATCAAGTCGCATTAAATTAATTCCATTGACTGCCGTATACTGGGGATACTTTTGGCACAAGCACAATCCCACTATAAAGTCACTAATAATAAACATATGAATATCCAATAACATTACTGTCACTTTCTTCTTTCTTCAAAAGTGGAAATGCTATTCTGTCATTCATTTGTTTCTACATTTACCACTGCTTTTGAAAAAAATACATAATTACCCATCATCACTACATAGTGTAAAGCAAAGTCGCTTTCTGCGTCTGTCTGTCCCTATGCATGTATGCTTACATCTTTAAAACCATGGTACGGATTTTGATGCGGTTTCTTTTGGGTTTATTGTCATAGTCATAGTCATTTATTTTTCAATATAGAACAATAAAATTGTTTCTTATTTTGCCACCGCTTCCAAGGCGCTGGTGGAGAAGAAACGGCGCAACAAACTCCACGGCGGCATTTTTTGGACGTCAATTTACAATATTTATTTTCTTAAAGCTAAATGTCAACAAGTATATAAAACTCTTTATAATTAAGAATTAAAACAAAGTTACATAATGTAACAAATAAGTCACGTAACTAATACAGTACCATGCTGTAATTATAGCATTTTACGAGGGGCCTGCACCATGCTCAAGCCAGACATTTTTATCTTTCAAGTAATCATCTATTCTATAGTATGCCTTTTTGGATAAGGTGGTCTTTACAAAGGTTTTGAATTTATCGTCAGGCATACCAAGGATCGATTCTGGCAGTTCGTTATAAAAACGTATACCATCCCCCTTAAAAGAATCACTAACCCTGCTAAGCCGATAACATGGAAGTAGAAGTCTATGTTGTATAATACATGTTTAATATAGTAGAGGGTGCAGCGGGAACGGGATCGGACGCCACGCGGGCGGAAACAAATTGACGGTACGAAGTTCGCCGGGTCAGTTGTTTGTCATAATAAAGTACATAGGTACTCCCAGATTCTCAGTTCGCATATTAGGCGCACTAATAGCGAACTCCATGAATTTACCTAAGTGAGCTCAACCTCATGAGGATGAGATTAACAGCCAAAGTAGTACCAGCCAAAAACGGCAGCCAAGATTGGCAACAAAATTATAACAGCCAAACAGATATTCCCATTACAAGAAGGTCTCAGCCAATTTACAGAAGTTTCTCCATTATCATTTTGCTGCTACTTGTATTGATTTTGGCTGCCAATTTCAGCCTCATCTCTGCCTCTATAATACTCTGACAGTGATCGTCAACAGTCAATTTATATATTAAGATTAAAATTATAGAACAAACTCAGGTATTTCGTATGTGGGTGTAGCAGCCGCCACATGAGCTCATGAAATGTATTTTTTTTTAATTTTTAGAACTGAAAATATTTAGGTACATATCGGTTCATGTAATGTACACAGCTGCCCGCACCTGCCTTTTAAATACACACTCACTCTTTATATTTAACTTCGTAATTGTATTCTTTAGAATTTAATATTGGTTTCGGTTGAAAGTAGAAGACGATGATCGTCCCATCTGACTCCGTGCGTCGGTATCGTACTGGAGATTGGGAATATGCTCTATCGGATGATCGATATTGTCTTTTGACCGTGACAGGTGTGAAGAGACACTGAACCTGTGCTTTCCCCATCAGGGATTGTTGATAGTGTGCATAAAGTGCGGCCACAGCTCATTTTTTGCTTGTTGCTGAGCTTGTTGTTAAATGTTTGGCGCCTTAGAGAAATTATTATTTCTCAACATGCCGAACATCATAATGTGAAAGATCATAGAGATGGAAATCTTTACAATGTTTTGTGGTGTGTTTTGTTGTGAAAAATATGAGCTGTAGCCGCATTTTAAAAGTTACCTTAAACAGTTAAAAGTTACAATAATAGGCTGCATTATCACTGCGTCTTCCAGTCGCCATCAAAAATTTACTCTATTAAAATTATTTTATGAAAGGTTTTTGAGCTACGTTAGTTTATAACTTGGAATTCTCTAATAACAATAAGCTTATCTTCAAAACGTCACAAAGGATCAATTAACCTCTTTATAATTCTCTACTAACGTTTGTAAAACAAACAGTAACAGGCGGATGTTGACGTCACCCATTTAGCATAAATATTACGTGTAAGCGTACGACAAACCGACACGACACACGACCAAATACGTAGGCAGACCGTTATTTAGACTCATGGCCCATGGCTCATGGCATTGTCCAAATTGATTGCCTTGAACTGGGCAGCTATGATTGGAATAGATTCTATTTATGATGCGTTTTTTCCAAGCGACTACAATATTGGGGTTCTTGAAGAAGGGCCTTAGAAGGTTTCTACAGGGGTGGTAGCGAGAGTGTGATACTCCTGGAGTTCCACACGTGCACAGTAACCACTTTTCAACAGTTGCCAGGTTGCCTAATTGCCTAGGGTGATTCTAAGACTCGTTTGCTCCAGCGGCCATCGCTCGTGCTGGCCTGAGGGTGACCGGTGGAGCCGCCTGTCACCCTAGAAGAAGCAGGCCGCGGCGGCGGCGCAAAGTGCGCCTCCCCGTACCCGGGGCTAGATGGGAACACTAAGGTCCCCACAACCCGAAGGGGGCCATCTCGAAAGAGATGGTCCTGGGTCTGCCGGGGTGCGAGAGATATGCTTTTGGCAATATCACCTCCGGCAACCAAGGACCCAAGATGGCGATTCGAGTCCGACATAACCGCTTCCACCGGCTCCGTGGGGGTGAGGATTTTTCGCACGATAAAAAAAAAAGGGGCCATCGCTCTTTCGACCGACGTGGCCAGCCCGAGCAACTCGACCGATGTCGGTAACTTTAGTTCCTCCTCGTTTCGAATTCTAACCTTCAGTGAAATTCCAAAGCATATTGAACATATTACTAAACAACCATTATCTTCTTCCCCAGGTGGACGGAAAAACCATAAAAGCTCAGATATGGGACACGGCCGGCCAAGAGCGGTATCGTGCCATCACGTCGGCGTACTACCGCGGCGCGGTGGGCGCGCTGCTCGTGTACGACATCGCCAAGCATCTGTCGTACGAGAACGTCGAGCGATGGCTGCGCGAGCTGCGCGACCACGCCGACCAAAATATACTGATCATGTTGGTCGGTAACAAGAGCGATCTTAGGCATCTTAGGTTGGTTTCTGTTATGGCTTTTTTGTATTCTATAACAGTGTTTCAAGCACCGTTGCATCCAAAGCCTGCACTTTGAAGACTCTTGATTTGGACCTCGAGAAGAAAGCGGTATGTCTCGTCCGTCAGCAAGTGGGTCTTGGTGGGTTGGGCCTAAAACACCTAAATTTATTCTAAAATTAACTTAACTTGGGTAGTTTCAAAATATGATGTAGAGAGCTTGCTTTAGAAATAGGCCTACAGCCTCCGTGGCGTAGCGGTAGTGGACGCGGCCGCTACGCAGGAGGCGCGGGTTCGATGCCCCCTCAGTGCAAATATTTGTATACATGAATTTGTATGGCATTGGTCTGGTCGTACCTCGGAGAGCACGTTAAGTCGTCGGTCCTGGTTGCCATACGAACATCTATGGCAGTCGTTACGGGTAGTTGGAGCCCTCAAAAGTTCAACAACTGGTCTAGATGCAATGCTTCGATATCGCCTTTGGGTTGTGGAGGTCAGACGGCAATCGCTTCACAGAAAATATCGAAGTTTAGTCAAATCTGCAGTTAGACTGGTAAAGCGGATCCCAGACTCCAAGCTGAAAAAGCTTCGGATGCGACTGGGATTAACGCTAAGATGAAGAAGAAGAGCTTTAGAAGTAAGCCGACCCTGTATAGGCCTTAAGACGTCTGCCTCAACTGCATCATTATCTGATGAAGGTGGCCAAATCTTCCTGCCTATGCTGTTGACTGTTGAAGATTTCCTTTATCCAGATAAATCATCTGGATGTCGATTTAGACCAGGCTTATCATAAAAATACTCACATTGTTATCGGAATTGTCATCAAAATGAAATATTTCTAATCGAGCAGTTCTAAAAAATCCACTTTATTGGAATCGTATTAGGATAATGTTTTGTCATGCGGTGATGTTTACACGAAGTCAGAAACTGCTTAGTAAATGAATTGAATGAATATTTTACGAATCATATAGTAGAATAGCTTTGTATGTCGGTTATCACGACCAAAAATGTCCTTTCTCAAGATCAAATCTACCCTTATACCAAAGGAGATTGCCCACTTTTCAATGGACCGCCGTTTCATAACAAATAATTTTGTATGACGGTGAAACTTGGATATTAAATTGGATTGATATCGTACTTTCATAGGAAATAAAAAATATTCTATTATTTTGTGGGGATTTCTCTCATTCTTCGTTTTGCTGTTCAAATTAGGGTTAAGTTTTGAAGCAAATGTCCATCAATCCGTCAAATCATTTTTGTCCAGAAAGTGCTAGTCGTTACATGGATGAACAGGGAATTAATTTAAATAAGATAGAAGTAATAGTTCCACACACTTATAAATAACCCTGATACCTATACACCAATGTTTATATTATAACTCTATTTAATGTATGGTCGCGCCACCGTTCATATACCTAGTTACGATAAATCTTTGTCAACCTGTAGCTTGCACTTGCGTGAAAGTCATGGACATAATTTGGACCCGGTAGGTGGCACTGCAATCGTGTTATAGGACTGTGCCGAGCGAAGTCGGGGTGGGTCAGCTAGTTACTTACCTACTAGGTTATGCTAAATGTACCTACAGGTTTGTATAGGAAGTAGAAAATGAAATTGCTAGAATATTTTAAGCAAGTTTTATTAATCTATGATCTCATCATCCTCATATTCATGAAATATGTTGAGCAAAAGTACAGCTGGCGGTTGAACGGATCCAAATCGAGCCCAACTTAGGCACCACAATATAGTAATAATGTGGGCACAGCACAAGTCCTCAAAAAGGTTCTAAAACGTGCAGTAATCCCAAGACTCGACTATACACGTACTCAATACAATAATCAATAATAGGCTCAACACTCAACACGACACTCAATAATAACATCCACGCATCCATGTACTCCCATCTGTAAATCCCCGACGGGGTAGGCAGAGGTGTATTAACACCCACGTTTCGCCAATTATGATATTGCTGCCCAGCGGCTCCTTTTTCTTGAGCTGTATGTTTTTGATCCAATCAATAATAACACTATCAATAAAAAGTGAAAACAAAACCGCACATTCGTTATTAAAAAGACGTTTTGTTTGAAAGGAGCTCTATCATGACCATAGACATGACACGACAGTTTTCAACTTTTAACAGATTGTATTTCGTTCAAAGAGCTAGTTTTTATCATTTTTCACAAATTCACAAACGGCATGGTCTCGCATCTTGCAACAAAATAGCTCTAAAAGCGTCCTCTACGAACCTACCCTCATTGTCATAATCGCATAGATATATTTTGATTTAGATAGCATACTACATGATTCGAAACGCTAAAGACATTGTATTTTGTCAGTTAAAATAATTCCCATTTACTGATTTTCTTATATATAAAAACTTTGATAAACGTGCTAAAAAGTCCCTGATAAAATTATTTTTTATCGTCAGTATTTTACATGAGTAGGTAACTACTTCCATCTCAACAATATTATTCCTACTCCATTTGAAACTATCTATGTTATGTGCATTTGAGTAAGAAGACAATTATAATCGATTACACCACTAATTATACCAAATTTTTAACCCCACATACGATTTTGTTTGAGTGAATTAAAAGATTGTTAAAAAAATATTTCATGATTTATCAAGTTACTTAGGTAGCCATACACTTTTTATTTAGGTTTTTCAAAAACGAAACGAACATTGGCATTCTCCTTTCATCAAAATCGGTTCACGAGGTTTAGGCGTGAAAGCTAACATACAGACAGACAGAGTTACTTTCGCATTTATAATATTAGTATGGATACTGAATCGATCAAGATATACTAGAAATTCATAAAGCTACTCGTTTTAGCAAAATCATTAAATGTGACCTTTTTAGACCAGCAGCTTGCATTTACGAAAAACATTTAGAAATTGAATTACTCATAAATATAACTTAAATGAATACCACGTAATCAAAAGTCAATAAAACAACTGTTATTATCAAATAATTAACGTTTAATATAATGTCCTCCACAGATCCATCCCGACAGAAGAAGCGAAGGCATTCGCGGAAAGAAACGGCCTTAGTTTTATTGAAACGTCCGCCCTCGACTCAACCAACGTCGAGCCTGCATTCCAGAACATTTTAACTGGTAATTATGAACACTGTTATTACGTGAACCACTTGTAAATTGGACACAACACAATGGTATTCCTCATATGGAAATTACTGGCGGAATGGTTGTCCACTGTTAGGGACCGAGTTGAGTAGGAAAATTAGGAATGTGGGCCCTGGACTCTGAGATAATAGCCTCAGAATCAATTTTGAATCATAACCAAATTGATGATGATGATAGACTACACTATCGGCACGCTATGATGGCGTTATCCTATAGTTTATGTTTATGATACATTATAGTAATAATAATCACATAATGAATAATAATAATGATAATGTACTAATAAATGACTAGCTTTTGCCCGCGGCTCCGCCCGCGTGGATATCGGTTAACGCGACCAAACAGCCTATGTGCTTTCTCAAGGTCTAGGCTACCCCTATACCAAATTTCATCAAAATCGGTTCAGTGGTTTAGGCGTGAAAGCGTAACATACAGACAGACAGAGTTACTTTTGCATTTATAATATTAGTATGGATTATAGTAATAATAATCACATAATGAATAATAATAATGATAATGTACTAATAAATGACTAGCTTTTGCCCGCGGCTCCGCCCGCGTGGATGTCGGGTATCGCGACCAAACATAGCCTATGCCCTTCCTCATGGTCTAATCTACCCCTATACCAAATTTCAACAAAATCGGTTCAGTGGTAGTGGAAAGCGTAACATACAGACAGACTGACAGAGCTACTTTCGCATTCATAATATTAGTATGGATTGTGACTGGGCCCCGAAGATCTCAATGAGACCCTACACACATTTTGTTATAAAGAATCAACATCATCATCATATCAGCCACACATAGTCCACTGGTGAACATAGGCTTCTCCCATAGACCTCCAGAATGACCGATCTGAAGCAGCCCTTATCCCGCTTCCCGGCGACCTTGATGAGGTCGTCCTTCCACCTGGCCGTTGGGCGTCCCACACTACGTTTGCCCGTACGCGGTCGCCATTGCAGAACATTTTTGCTTCATCGGCCATCTGTTCTGCGTGTTATGTGTCCCACCCATTGCCACTTCAACGAGCTAATCGGCTGTGCTATGTCGGTTACTTTTGTATAAAGTTACTAGCTGTCCCGGCGAACTTTTTTTCTACCCTCGTGGCGTCAGATTCCGTTCCCGCTGCACCATTTAGGGGGATGAAAAATAGATAATGACGTTTGATCATTTTTCTACCGGAAAGAAAAAATGGTTAAACTACTAAAATGGCTATTAAAAAATAAGAGTTGATCGTAGAAGGGTGAAAATTGAGGATTGTATGTATTTTTGTATGTTGTATCATAAAAAATAGAAATTAAAAATGTTGTCTAAAAAATAAAAAATAAAAATTTAGGGGTGGACTACCCCTAACATTTAGGGGGATGAAAAATAGATGTTGGCCGATTCTCAGATCTACTTAATATGCTCACAAAATTTCATCAAAATCGGTCAAGCCGTTTTGGAGGAGTACGGCAACAAAAACTGTGACACGAGAATTTTATATATTAGACTAGCTTTTGTCCGCGGCTCCGCCCGCGTGGATGTCGGCTATCGCGACCAAACATAGCCTATGTCCTTTCTCATGGTCTAATCTATCCCTATATCAAATTTCATCAAAATCGGTTCAGTGGTTGAGGCGTGAAAGCGTAACATACAGACAGACAGACAGACAGAGTTACTTTCCCATTTATAATATTAGTATGGAAGTATGGATAAAGAATAACTGATGTTAATGACAATGTTGTGTACAGAAATCTACAGGATCGTATCGCAGAAGCAGATGCGCGACCCGCCGGAGGGCGACGTGATCCGGCCCGACGTGGAGCCCACCGACGTGCGGCCCTCGCACTCCGACAACGTGCGCAAGCAGTGCTGCCAGTAGCCGCGCACCGCTCACACAGGTACTACTCGTAGCTATACCACGGATACCACCCCCACGGAGCCGGTGGAGGCGGTTATGTCTCGAACCGACTAAAACGCACGCCGTCTTGGCTCCTTGGCTGCCGGAGGTGAGATTGCCAAAAGCATATCTCTCGCACCCCGGCAGACCCAGGACCATCTCTTTTGAGATGGCCCCCTTCGGGTTGTGGAGACCACAGGGTACCCATCTAGCCCCGGTTACGGGGAGGCGCACTTGGCGCCACCGCCGCGGCCTGCTTCTGCTAGGGTGATAACTTTCGCCATAGCATTTATCTTCCTGACAGCCTCGTGTGTGTGTCACCCCAGCGGAAGCAGGCCACGGCGGCGGAGGAGGGTCAGACCATAAGGGATGGCCCTGGGTCAGCCGGGGTGCGAGGGATATGTCGATGACAACCTCACCTCCGGCCTAGCACCACGACCCACAGTCGGCGTGCGGTTTTAGTCGGTTCGAGTCCGACATAACCTCCCCTTCCGGCTCCGGTAGGGGAGGTATCCGAGGGGATTTCCGCACGGAAAAAAAAAGCCTCGTGTGTGTAGTAAACTCGGCCGCTATGCAGGAGGCGCTTGTTCGATCTCGGTGCAAATATTGTGTTACCGGCAATTTGTATAATCCGGGTATCCTATATAATGTGTAGGCAATGTATGAAATATTTTCATTGATCCTCGGAGAGCACGTTAAGCAGTCGATCCCGGTTGCCATACGAACATGTATGGCAGTCGTTACGGGGTAGTTGAAACCTTAAAAAGTCCAACAACTGGTCTAGCTGCAATGCTTCGGTATCGCCTTGGGTTGTGGAAGTTTAGCCAAATCCGCAGATAGACTGCTAAAGCGGGCCCCAGACTCCCAAGTTGAAAAGCATCAGATGCGATTGGGTTTACCCCAGAATTAAGAAGTACCTGCTTCTAGTATTGCTTAAGCCATATCTTGGACCTTAAAAATGTGCTCTATACAGTACACGTTTCTTGAATGTCTTTTGAGAATGTCTGCAGTGGACGAGATCACATTCACTAAGCATAGATTATTACAAATCAATCTACGCCAGGGCCTTGTTTGTCTCGTGATTTAGTCCAAGATATGTAGTACGTACTCACGACATAGCATTTATATTTGGCTACACATTGTAGGTGGTCCCAGTGTAATGGGGTGCGAAGGTAATGCTCTAGGCAACCTTACACTGCCGGCATCTGAATATCCGAGACGGCGGCGTGCGGTCTCACTCGGTTCGAGTTCGATATAACTGCCACCGTTCAGTAAAAAAGTACTAGTTTTTTTCTGTAAATACTTTCATACATTTCACACAACGCAAACAAGAAGAGTATTGAGGTAGATAATCTAGATACTATGTAATCAATTCATGTCTCCAAACCTTCAACTTAAAAATTTATTAAGTTTTTCGGTCACTGCTACAAAGCAGTAGTATTATACTCACACTTACAAAAGTGAGTAGAATTAATCCACGAAAGATAATAATATCTTCTTTCTCTTTCAGAAAGTCCAGTTTACGTCGGAGCCGAAGAGAGAGAGAAAGAGAGAAATGCGGCTGGAGATATAAATGCAATCATTACGAATCATTCCCAGACAATGGTGTTTACCAACATAATAAATAGTTGCCAGATGAAAAATATACTGTCACACATACAAGTCTTTACATGAAGCCGGTTATTGTCTATGGCCGCGGCAGATATTTTAATCTGGCAATACTAACTCAAAACACGGATAAGAGTGGCTCATGTAGATAGCTTTGTGTAATTATTGATATTTAGTGTCCGAACGAATAAAGTTAAAAATATAATAATGGTCGTAACGTGAAGAGACGATTCAGTATAACACTATCTAGTGAAGTTGCCGGCAAACTTCGTGAACAAACGTCAAAAGGGCAGCGCATGCGCACTTACTGGCTAAATAAAAAAACAATAAAGGTTTGAATGTTCGATTACAAGAAATGATTGAAAATTCATTCACTGGTTCCAACAGTTCGTAAGAGTGTTGGTAGATGACTCCACTGTCGCCTTAAAGACGGATATTACCTATATAGAAGGGAAATTTGATTTGTTTCAGGCGTGGCTCAGTGGCTCTGTTGTAGGGAAAGTCGCAGGTTCATGGCCCGCCTGAGCAATTAATTTTCCTGATATAATCGAACTAATAAATGTACTGATCGACCAATGACACGAGCCTTTTGAGCCTGTGTTTAGTTTAATATTATCTATAATTGGTGGATATACCACCAGAGACTTAAAAACGCGCTTTTCGCAGCCTAAGTACATTGTCACGAAGTTTGCCGGCCACTAAAAAGAACGCTTCGGTTATAGTAAGCACGTGTTTACTAATTTTGGCGCTAGACACACTATACCCGTGTAATTTATACCTGAATTTATCTTTTTTATTTAGGGGTAAACATATTTTTCGTTAGTAGATAATTCATGTTATAATGCTATTTATTTAGTGAAATAAATAATGATGAAATGTTACTAAAAATCCGTTATAATTTATATTTTTCCCCCCCCAATATAGTGTTAGGCGTAAATTCCTTAAATGAGCAATAATTCGGCTGAAAAAGCTGTTAATGTAACTATCACTGTTTTATAGCACACAATCATAGCTTGATAATTAAAAATACGTCTAATTGTTTTGTAATACACTAGCTAATAGTTTTTACTAAGTAACAAAATAGCTTTTTTAAAAAGGAAAACATTTTTTTCTTTTACGAATACGTGCCTTTTGTGGAAACGGCGTGACATGTACATTATAATGGAGCTTTTATTGTTTATTTTTTTGCCTCATGTTGAAGTTTCCGTTCAGGCTAGTGGCGGTTCAATTGTTAGGAGATTATATGGGCCGGTATTAGTTTGAGAACACGCTTGGTGTATGCTACGACTCTTTGAGATCTAATCATATTGTTATACCATCGGTATGCTAGTCGGGCGCGATACTCAGTCACTAGAGCCCGAGGTGCCATCTTTGTTTGTGGTAGGAATGTTTTTAAAACCTTCCATATCGGCACTGAGGCCTTTGGTAATTTTATTTCTCAAGTGAGGATGCAGTGTTTGTTGTATCTAAGAAATATGTTATTGTATAATGGTCTTCAATATGCATGATTATTTTTTTAGTGCCTACCTGTAATTACTTTATTAAAGACAAAGATAATAAAATATAATGTAAATTTCTTGACCTTTTGATTTTTGTATTTTACCCAAACCATGTAGCTTTGTTTTTCATAAGTTTCTAGCTTTTATATTTCGTGATTTACCTGGCAGATTGTTTTGTAATACTCTATGCCTGGTGAATTTGAGCTCCTCCGCCGCAGTAGCATCCCGTGCTATCTTTAAAATACATTCAAGAAACTTGTACTGCGCATATATAGTACATTTTGAACACATTTAAGGTCCCAAGATATGTGAATCGAGCTATATACCCTTCGTTCGCCTTAGTTTCATTGCTCAGTTCCATGATGGTACTACTGCGAATCACTCAAATTAGAATTCGCATCTTGCATTTAGAAAAAGACTATTTCCAACTAGTCTGGAAGTAGCTGCGCTAACTATTTGCATCCATCCAATATGTCACGCGAATCATCCCATAGTGATGTCATTATGGGATTATTCGCGTGATAGCTGTCGATAAAATTACGCCTTTCTTCGCCAGTCTTGAATTTCTTACTAGAATCACAGAATAGAGAATGCACTACTTTCAAATTAAATGATCACGAGCTCTGAATTCACGCACGCAGGAACAAAATTAACTTGTTAGTGAAATAAAATAAATTTTCACATTTTATTTTGGAGTAAGTTGTTGACATTTTGTATAGACCAGACTGTACAATCAGCATCAGAAATATCTTGTTTTATTGATTTAAATGTTATTACTGTCCGAACTATAAGTGTGTACCAAATATCACAACAATCTCTCAATAGAAATGGAGGGAAAATCAAGGAATTCAGATCATTTTGAGAACATTCTATATCAACATCTTTCTGATACTGCCTGTACGTATAAAACGTTAAAAATATCACAATTTGACTAATTTGACCATCAGCTCGCAACGCGACCCTATCCTGAGAAGACTACTTCTTTGCAGGTTGTAGAATAACTTGTGTATCTACTAAAGGATCTCGGCCAGCTCCAAGTAGTGCAGCCAGTAGCCCCGTAGGTACCTACTACGGAAAAATTCTACTTGGCGGGCTAGAATCGATCGCCTATAGGCCCAAATCGAGAGAAAAACAGCGATCGTAGAACGACCGTAGGATAGGATAGGGGACTCTTTTTTTTCCGCACATAGCCTCTCTTCTTGGGCCATTGTAACGACCGTTCCGTAGTTGGTAGCTAACGGGGAGTCTGTCTTAGAATCGTGAGGTTTGAATCCAGCCGCCATCCGCCATTAGATACACTACCGACGAGAGACTAACCCAGGGGCGTTACCGACAACGTTAGTAATATTACAAAGGGATTGTGGTTACTAATATTTAAAAAAAAACGTATTTTCTACCTAAATTAATATTATTATTTAAGCTGTGTAGCGCTAAAGTAATTATTTAGTGAGAACACCGATCGCGTTATTGGAGATATAATGTAACACGGCTAAATACAGTTGGTATTCGGTACGTTAAGCTGGCGTCAGCCCACGTCAGTCTTTGAATACTACCAACATAACTTCGTCGTGTAATAAGGCAATAACATCGATTCAAGGCTATCTACCGTCTGCGAGCGAGTTGGTCCCACCGGCCGGCACTCCGTACTCCGCAGTTTATCAACAGCGAACAGTGTCTAACCTACGCTACTCAAACTGTAAGTTTTTGTCAATTATTGTAATAATAAATTGTAGTTGCTGCCTACATATAATATGGAACTAATTAAGTACGAACATTAATCAGGCACCTTTGGGGCTCTCGGTAACCAATAAGTAAGGAGATAAACAAATTACGTAAGCTCTAAATTAGTTTTTTATACTTATCACTTTTATCTTCCTGGTGTAGATAGTAGGTTCTAGATTTATAGGATGCAGGCAGATATAGCGAAACTATAATAATAATATACTAGCTGTTGCCTGCGACTCCGCCCGCGTGGATGTCACCTATCGCTAAATTAAGATGTAAGCTATCCTATCTTTCAAGTTGAATCAAACTGCACACGGTGTGCAAATTTGATTAAAATCGGTTAAGTAGTTTAGGAGTCCATCGCCGCGGACAAACAACGTATTTATATAGGTAGGTATATATTAAGATTACGTGTTTACTATTATATAAAATTAAATAATTCATAACATTAATCCTTTATCCAGTCCGCATCAGATTGATAAAGTAACCGAGCTACTCAAAATGATCTTAATGCCTTGATTTACCCCCATCCTGTTGACTGAATATTCTGATATTTGTCTTTAGTTTATGCAATAATACAATTTAAATCAATATATTTGTCATATTTGTCGTTAGTTTGGACAATAATCAAATTGCAATAGTCACCGATCATGCTCTAACTAACTTGGTAATAAAATTATTTTGAGACTTTGTAGGTGCTCAAGATCGTTCTGACGCTGAATGTACCTAGATACCTAGTACATACCTACCTACTTCGAAATTCACATCATTGTAATTGTAATTTTTCACTATATCAAATATGTGGTACCAACTTAATTGATGACCCTGAAAGTTAAGTAAATAACACACCTACCTACCTACTTAGGTATTTACAAAACCCAATCTATGCAGTTGACAAACAGCTAGCTGCAAGCATAATAATGTTTTTAAGTCTTTAGTGTACCTACCTATGTAATGTAGAGTAAATCTATCTAAAACGTATTTTTACCTGATAAAACAACGTGTGCTTAATGTACCTATTTATGTATGTAGGTATGTGCAGTTGATGTTCAATTAAGAGCACAAATCTTCAGGAGTACTTAGAGAATG
This sequence comes from Eilema sororculum, assembly GCA_914829495.1. Lineage (NCBI taxonomy): Eukaryota > Metazoa > Arthropoda > Insecta > Lepidoptera > Erebidae > Eilema > Eilema sororculum. The sequence continues at coordinate 2,077,998 of OU618545.1, read as the reverse complement.
GAACGAAATATCCACTACTTAGTAGGTGCTTTAACCTTGTGGCCACCGTTGTTGGTGATCCTACCCCAACCTTTAGGACATGAGAAACTAGGAATCCTTTCTATCCTCTTCTGACCCGTTAGTAAAGTGAAGTGCTGCCCAACCTACCAGGCCCTCGATTCTACTAAAGCTAAACCACTGTGCTGCCGTAGTCACTGCAAAAAATGACATGAAATTTTAGCAATTTTTTACAGCATTAAGTATGCTAACTATACAAATCGAATATATAGGGAAAAAGAATCTTCTCGGGCGGGACTCGAACCCGCAGTCTTTCCCTTACAGGGGGAATGCCTGACCAATTCGGCTACCGAGACACGCCCGATATGATTCAAATTTCCCATCTTATACCTACGTCTTTAAGGCGACTTTAAGGGAAAGACTGCGGGTTCGAGTCCCGCCCGAGAAGATTCTTTTTCCCTATATATTCGATGAAATTTTAGACTTTATTTCTTAAGCGTCATAACACTTTTTCAATTACTCTGCAAAAGTAATTTCATTTTAAACTTTAACCAAGTCTATTATTTAATGCCGTTTTTTACAGTGGCCGTGACACCACTGTGGCACAGATAACATAATACTAAAGTACTGTGATTAGGTTTTAGCAAAATCGAGGCCTAGTTCCAATTTTGTTAGTAGAGATTTTCTTCCTCGCGGTCTAGAAGAGCCACCGAATACCTCAAAGAAAAACGAAAATCTTCCTACGTTCGCTTTAAGTAGCGCACCCCGCGCACCTTAATGCGCAGGTCACACATTAGTGTCAAATCAGGAAATTATAGGTTAAAAAATGTATGGAACTGACAATTTACCATGGTCGTATCAAAGTCGTGTTGAAGTTATTTAGTAAATAAGTACCTACTTGTAAATTCTTCATTGATAAAAGTGAAATTCATCTTTTAAAAGAGCCTGCAGCTAATGTGCTAAACTACTGAAGTAGTTTATACCTAGGTACCTACTTTACCAAACTTGAACTCAACGCAACATATCAACGATTGTTATTCTAATCAATTTCTAGCGACAACATGGCCATAGACTTGTACTTCATGTCGGGCTCCGCCCCCTGCCGGCTGGTGCTCCTCGTGGCGGCTGCTCTGGACCTCCAGCTTAACCTCAAACCTGTAAACTTGAGGGCAGGCGAACAGCTCACTCCTGAATTCTTGAAGGTAAAATATTGCTAGCTAAGTTAATGTCGTCAGATAAATTTTCAAATTATTTTTTTGTACACCTTACGCCCGGGCTATTATACTAAGAAATTTAGGGCCCAAATTAACCACAGCTGTTAGCCTGTAAACATACTGATTAGTAGACAAGCATAACTCTGGTGTAGGCTTTCCTTTCCGGGGAGGGAGAAAGTAGTAGCTTCCGTAAAAGGCTGGATAACGATAAACACATTTAAAGAAAAAGTAGGAGAGTAGCTCTAGAAAACGTACAATGACCCAAAAAAGAGGCTAAGTGCGGACAAAAGAGTCCTCTATCCTGGGCTCTAATTCGGCGTGCGGTTTTATTCGGTTCGAGTCCGACGTAACCTACCCTTCCGGCTCCGGCAGGGCAGGTATCCGAGGAGATTTCCGCACGAAAAAAATAATAAGAAAGGTAGGTACCAGTATAATATAGTACCTACTGCAATAATGACAATCATGATTTATTTTACGCGAAACTCTGAATTTGCCTTGAACCGGTCGAAATGACTGGTTGGCGGCTACCTAACTCACAGTTTGCGTAAGGAATTGTAGTAGTAAGAATTCACTCATTCTCTTATTATATGGAAACTAGTGCTAGCCTAGTTACTCCATTATTTACTCAGCTGTGCTACTTCATGACGGTGTCGGGTGCCTGAAGTAGGTAGGTATATAAAGCTAAGTAGATATCGATATAGGCTAGATAAACACATAAAAAGAAACAGTAGGAGAGGGGCTCCAGACAACGCTCAATGGCCAAATGGTCGGTATTCTTTATACTCGTACCTAATCCTCTATTTCGTTCCAGTTGAATCCCCAACACACAGTACCCACCATTGTGGACGATGGGTTTGCTCTGTGGGAATCTCGCGCGATCAGCAGATACCTGGTAAACAAATATGGCGGAGAGACTCTCTACCCCTCAGACTTGAAGCAGAGAGCGCTCGTGGACCAGAGACTGGACTTCGACTTGGGAACTTTGTACCCTAGATTCTCTAAATATTACGTAAGTATTATTAGTTAGTCCAATCATATTTACCGTAATCGGATGGTCGTTACAACAGTGCTTAAAAATTACTAACAAACGAACATTGAGTTTTATCGAATCTTCTCGGGCAGGACTAAACCCGCCATCTTTCCCCTCCATAATAATATAACTAAAAATATTTGGGCGGAGTTATCAGAAATCAATGTATAAAAATGATTGGTTCCGATAATTCGTAAGAAAATCGGTGGATGACGGAGGTAATTGGTATCAGATGCATCCGGAATACGCATTAGAAAGATGACGAGACGATTACATAAACGGTCAATAATTTTTTTCTTTATAGTACCCACAAATCTTCGGCAATGCACCTGCAGATCCAGCTGCATTGAAGCAGGTCGAAGAGGCTCTGGGCTTCTTCAACACTTTCCTTGAAGGTCACAAGTATGCCGCCGGAGACCAGCTCACGTTGGCTGACTTAAGTCTCGTCGCGACGTTGTCCACGATAGAGGTTGCTGAAATCAATCTAAAGGCATATCCTAATGTTGTCAAGTAAGTATTGAATTTGTGGCGATACATGTACCCAGCGCAGCGGTCGGAAGATCCTTCCTTTGTGTTGGAGGAACATCACACCTCGTTCCTCCATGATACAGATATGCATACACTCGCGCCTATTTCCATCCTAGGTAGGCAGGGATATTTGCTCGCTATTTAACTCTATCCTTATATACATGCTGAGACGAGGTCTCGGGTTCGATCCCAGGTTTACCATGGCACACACCAATGACTTTTCGATGATTTTCGAAGTTATGTGTGTATTTATCGCAGGTTTATAAGTGCCCGGTTAATGGCAATAGGCTCGCCACCTATTACATTGGGACCTAAACATAAACTGGCGAAATGTGGGTGCTAGCACCTCTGCCTACCCCTTCGGAGAATACAGGCGTGAGTTATGTATGTATGTGTGTATGTCTTATATACATCACGAGCCCTTTTACTTGGATTTTGGACAATATTACAATAATACATGCAATAAAAATGACCTTTTCGTGAAATATGAAGCACCCTGCACCGCATTACCTTAAAATTCGAACGGGTTTATGATAAAAACTCTTTTCAAGGCACGCGTCCTTCAATGGTATACGGATTTGTGTCTTCAAATCCGAGGCAAGGAATGGTAGTCGAATGTTAGCTACGAAAAGATTTCATTATTGCTGATGAAGTAACGGTCTTTCACGATACCATTTAAAGAAAATCTGTACAGCTAGTCCAGTAGGCAGTCACTAAATAGCCCAATCTTTTCTCTACCGAAATCAAAATGGTGTGAATGTTTTCTTTTCCAGTTGGTATGAGCTGGTCAAGTCTACCGCACCGGGTTATAAGGAGGCGAACCAGAAGGGTATCGACGAGTTCAAACAATTCTTAGCACAGGCTAAAGCTAAATCTGAACTCTAAAGTTCCTGTATAGTAAAATTTAATACTCAAGTAATGTGTCTCATTACATCAAGTTGTAATTTTTTTATACGAATGTGTACCACGACGCGAATATGTTGATGTTGTATTTTAAGTTATAAGAAGAAAAATATACGTTGTTAAACATACAATATATTTGCTATTTTTTTTACTTATAGCTCTATTGTAAATATTATTATGCCCTACACAAGTCTGTGCAGGGGCAGATTGGTAATTATCGTAATATGACCAGAAATAATATTGTCGGCTATAGGAGAGAATCTTGGAGGAAATCATATTTTGTCCTCCGTGCCCAGAACATGGTGAGGATGTGGTCTCAGGAGCAGTATTTTTTCAACCATTTTATGTGCATAGGAGGTAACCTCGACTATGTTATAGCATAGCATTCGCTTTTGGTGAATCTGGCACATTTCTGGTCTATTCGCTACCCTCGTAATGATTTTCTTTAGATTTGAGAGAGATCTTTGTCTTAAGGCGCCAACGGTTTCTTCCTTAGATTGTCCACGAGACCCTTGAACGCCTCAACACCTTTTTCGTTAATTTCTTCGTAGCCAGGTGCTGTTGCCTTCACTGTCTCGATCCATCTAGAAGCATCAAATATATTTTTTATGCATAATAGTCTACCAAACACAAACAAAACCCTTCAAACACCTTTTGAAGGCCTAAATACAGGTGCGATTGTAACCTATTTCTGGCCACTTTTTTCAAGTGCGTTTCTTCAGTAAATGCTTTTTTAGAAGACTAACTTGATGTACATGATTTTTTCCCGTGTAACCCGGGGGGAGGGGTATGGAAAAAATCATCAAAATCAATCATTCGGAACCCGCATGTACAAACAAGTAACAAATTGTGTCCGTTTAGCCCTAACTTTAGTAAGACAGCCTCCGTGGCGTGGTGGTAGTGAACGCGACTGTCACGCAGGAGGCGCGGGTTCGATTCCCGCTCAGTGCAAATATTTGTATGCATGAATATGGCTATTTGCATTGGTCTGGGTGTTTCTATGTATAATATGTATGTATTTACAAAAAAAAAGTATTTAAGTATGTTTATCCGCATGCTAGATTCCATAACACAAGCTAGTTAAGCTATGCTTACCATGGGTCTAGATAGCGTTGTGTAGAATGTTGAGAAAAAGTTATATACGTTTAAACAGTACAATGCCTTAGTGGCACAAGCCAACAACACCTGCTAGTCAATGCGCCTGCTAGAGAACAGGCGTGATTCTGACGTACTTTAGACACTTTCTCAGAAACGGCTTTTCTGAGGAAGTCTGATCTTCTGGGAAATCGCTATGAGGATGAAGATTCTTACCTTTTAACGTTAGGGTACTTCGTGACATCAATGTCAGCGGCACCGAGATTAGTGACAGAAGTGATGAGAGAGAAATCAGCGATCGTCAAGTTGGGGCCGGCGGCGTATTTCTGACCGTCCAAGAAGGTGTCTAGGATTTGAACAGCATCCTCAATTTTGGCTTTCTTCGCGCTGTCGGCGGGCGCTCCATGGACGAGTTGGGGGAACTGGAAACATTAATAGTATAACACTCACCGGGATATTTACCATGTTTATGATTGGTAAATACCAAATACCAATCATAAACATGGTAAATATCCCGGTGAGTGTTATACTATTAATGTTAATGACCATGTAAATCTCAAATCATAAACTGGAAACATGTTTAGAATTCGTTTATTTTCTTCATCTATAGCGATATTGGGACGTCCATTTTCTTAAATATTTAACCTACATTCATAGGAATCTTGTTTGCTCTTATTCAACTTAGACAAAACAATGGTCTTTAGTGATCTGTTGGGCGGTGGCCATAGGTTATATTATGTGGCCAGAGTTGATAGAGTGGTTTCACAGAGACCATCCAGGGCCTCGATTCTACTAAAGCAAAACTATTGTCAAACCCCAGAGATTGCAAAAAGCGGTAATCCATTATAGACTTTAAGCCGATGCATTTAAAGTTCAATATTAAATAACTGTTAGCAGAGTGACTAAAAGAGTGTAATGAAACTTTTGTCATTTAATTTTGGACCTTAGCGTATAGAAATAAAGTCTAAACTTTAATGCCGCTTTTTGCAATCTCTGTGGTTTGACAATAGTCTTATTTTAGTAGAATCGAGGCGCAATCGAGGACTTGAGCTTGGATGGTCCCTCAGGAAAAAAAGTTCACCTCTTTTTCCTTTTCTTCTTCTTCCTTTGCTCACAATCTCGCTCCTTTTGTAGACGCTTAAAAGTATTTGGGACTTGGTATCTATCTAATAATGGTGATCTTAATAACGGAGACTTTGTCTTTAGATTACCATCAGACGAAATCAAGTCACATTGTCGAGTTTAAAGTGGCATTACAGAACTATAAATAAACAGTATAATTAGTTACACTGTTGTTACTAGATGGCGCTGAGCGATTTAAATTCAAGCTATCGTTAGTTTCTTAACACATTATAAGAGGTCTACGAACAACTACTATATCATTCAAGATTTAAGCTACCATTGGAAGCTTCTCGAACACTACTTTAATTTTTGAATAATGTCTCCTTTTAGAGACATTTTGTGAAAGTTGTGCTGTGTTGTGACAAAAGCTGTAAAAGTAACGAAAGAATGGGTACCCGCATGTATTCGTTACTATATAAATGAGTACTCGTTACTTTCGTATCGTTACGTTACTCGTTAATCTGATGTCTCAACGTTACTACTGATAACGAATCAAGTCGTATTTCGTATGCGTATATCGTATGCCGTGATAAGCTTCGATATAATGAAAAAGCAACATAGGTGGTTTTTTAAAGAGATTTTATGACATGGTTACTAGGACCTTTAGTCAAGTCTTATTTTGTATTTTATTGTTTAAATTTTAATGATTGTTGATGATGATAATGAGTTCATGATGTTGATGATGATGACGATGAAGGAGATGATTGGTGATGATGACGATGAATGAGATGATTGATGATGATGACGATAAATGAGATGATTGATGATGATGATGACGATGATGATGACGATGATGATGATGATGATGATGACGATGATGATGATGATGATGATGATTATGATGACGATGAATGAGATGATTGGTGATGATGACGATGAATGAGATTATTGATGATGATGACGATGACGACGATGATGACGATAAATGAGCTGATTAATGATGATGACGATGAAGGAGGTGATTGTTGCCTAAGTAAAGTAGTGGGGACTTTACTAGAAGCTCCCTAGAGAGAGTACTGACTATAAATGACTACACTGGTGTGCGTTTTCCAAGACGACACTTATCTCTTCTGTCATTCGCACGCATCAACGTTCGGTACTTGACTACCCATAGATACATCAGATACATATTACCCATACGATACGAAACATGCGAGTAACGAATTAGATTCGTATGTAACGTTTCGTTACTGAATACTTGAAGGCGAACCCGTTACTCAGTACCGAATACATACGGTTTGTTACAGTACTAGTTGCGACCCTTTCTTTGGACGATTCACAGAATGGTTGTTTAAGATACTTATAGTAACTGACGTTGTTTTTCATAATTTGTCTTATATACATACGCTTAACATCTCGTAATAAAAGACTATCCATTATACTTACTAGATAATCAGCAAACCTCGCGTAAAGAGTGCCAATGTCGAAGTATAGGCGCTGGTCGACTAAAGCCCTGGCTCTGGGGTCTTCAGGGTACAGACTACTTCCCTTGCCGTACTCGGTCACTAGGTAGGCCATGATGGCGCGGGACTCCCAGAGCGTGAAGCCGTCCTCCTCCACGATGGTGGGCACTGTGTGTTGTGGGTTCAGCTGTTTGAGAAGATGTTAACGAAACTCAAGCAATTTGAAGATCAATTGGGTATTCTACTGACTAGTTAAATTAGTTACTTTTACAAAACGTCAAAACGATAAGTTATAAGGTATAAAAATAGTGACTTCATAAGATTTAATAGTCAAATCAGTTACACTATTAAAGGTTGGGTGGATGATTAAAATTAAATAAAAAATATAAAATAAGAACCGACGCAATTTATACCGCTCTTTTACCATTCTTAATTTAATAAGCTCGATCATGGTATAAGTACATACGTACGTTTGATTTGCCTGACGTTTCGACCACGGTTTCGACCGGCTAGCCTTTCGACCCTATACCATGATCGCGCTAATTCCCGTTATTGTTATTGTAAATCATGGAACGCGAGAGTTAAAAGTTAGTACCTATATTATACTCGGCTAGATAATTTATAGAATAAATATCCAATTCTTGTAATAAAAACTCTTCAAGATTCTGTATCTCGGTCTTATTATCTCAATATCCAACATCTCAAACACCATTTTTCGTTTATATCACTTATGTGGCTCACAAGCACACGGCTCATCTGATAGAAAGTGGTTACCGTAGCCTGTGGACGTGTGCAACACAGGAGAGTCACACTTTTCAAGAAAGACATCTAGTTTTTTTATCCTGCTAAATATTGCAAATGTGTGCGAGTTTGCAGGCCAACCTCAAAAGCTTTAGACTAAAGCTGAAGTACCTACCTACCTATTGTTTATTCACATAGTTTAATTTTATTTCTGAACCGTCCGGTTTCGCCTTACGACATTCTCAAAGGCTTACATTGATGTTTTATTGATCTCGTCTGATGGTAGCACGAAAACCTCAATGTAAACCTTTGAGAATGTCGTAAGGCGAAACCGGGCAGGTTCAGAAATAAAAATAAACTCAGTGGAAAAGTACAAGTGTGTTATTCAATATGTGTAGTAGATTCCACCAAGTGCCATCACATCTCAAGTATAAAAGTATTGTTTATTCTGTCACTGAAGCACTGAGAAAGAAGAAACTTAAAGCTGAAGCCAGCTGAGCGTAATTTTTTGGGTTGTTTGTTGCGTAATTTTCGTTGTGTAATTTCTGCTGCATTCGGTTTCAAAAAAGCCCTGATTGACGCGGTAACGCGTAATATGATTTTTCAACAAACAGAAGGTTTCTGGAGGAAGAGAGAACGCCTTAGGATAGGATAGGATAGGGGACTCTTTTGTCCGCACTTAGCCTCTCTTTTGGGCCATTGTGCGTAGAGAGTGCTGGCTAGAGCAGCCAGCCTAGCTCCGCCCAGAAACGCAGAAGCTTACTGGGGGCTTCACAGGCTTCGCGGAGCGACCTCGCTGTGCCGAGGATTTGCGATCGTTGGGCGGCCACTGCCTCGCATTCCAGTACATATTACGTGGGCGGCCGTTTCCTCGGCGCTGAAGCACCCCCTGCAAAGGGGGCTATCCGTGACACCGATGGTATGTAGGTGATTGTTGAGGGCACAGTGGCCCGTTATTGTCCCCATAATTGTCCTTAGACTTGTTCTGTCTAGTCTTAGGAGACGTTTCGTTAGCCGTTTATTTATCGACGGCACAGCCTGTTTTGATTGCCTGCAGTCGATGGTTTGTACCCATCTTTGGTTATGTAGTTCCACAGATCTCTGGCGTATCCAGGTACGGATCTGTGAAAAAGGGATCGGCAGTAGTGGTAGTGGGCCAGCAGTGGTTTATATTGGAGCCCCTCCTCGCGAGTTCGTCCGCAGCATCGTTGCCGTAGGACCCACTGTGCCCTTTTATGCACTGGAGCTTTACTACATTATGGGTGGATAGCTGGTTCAAAGCAGTTTGGCATTCTGCTATTAGTGTGCTGTTGGTTGTTTGGTGCTTTAGCGCTTTCAGGCTGTGCTGTCGGTTAGGAGCTTTATGTTAAAACCCTTAACCTGCTTTTCGCTTACTGCCGTCGTTGCTGTTGTTATGGCGACACACTCGCATTGGAAGATCGAGCTGTGTTCGCCTAGTGGAAGGTGGATATTTAAGCCAAGGTCCAAGGAGTGCACGCCGGCTCCTGAGCCATTCTTTGTTTTGGAGCCGTCAGTGTAAACGCGTACCTCTTTAGTACCAGAGTAGTCCTTTTCCTCGGCTTGCGTTGTTATCTGGTATTTTTTGATGAAAAAGGGTTTTTTGAAGGTTTTATCACAGGGAGCAGGTACTAGTGTTTAGTATTCCATCGCCCGCCCAAGAATTGTGGTGTGGGGACTATTGTGGTTGTTTCCCCAGAGTCCCAGGTGCCACATTCTAATGGCGGTGATGGTGGTTTCCTGTTGGATGTATAGGTCAAGCGGCGTTAGGTTCAGAGTTACCTCCATAGCTGCAGTTGGAGTGGTTTTCATGCATCCGCAAATTGATGAGCAGGCCAGCCTTTGGAAGGACTTTAATTTGGTAATCACGGTAGATAATTCCGTGCGGGTCCACCATACCAAAGCCCCGTAGGCTAGCATGGGCCTTATCAGCGCTGTGTACAGTCACAGTGCTATTTTTGGCGAGAGTCCCCATTTGCTTCCCATCATTCTTTTGCATTAGTAGAAAGCGATTGTGCACTTGTTCAGTTTGTAGTCAAGGTGCCTGTTCCAAAGCAGCTTGCTGTCGAGAATTACACCTAGGTATTTTACTTCTTCCTTAAGTGTTAATTCGGTTGCGAAGAGTTTCGGGAGCTTGTATGGGCCCGGTGCTCTTCAGTTTGTGAACATTACTAGTACTAGTACTAGAGAGAACGCCTTAAGCTTTATTCTTTTACATTCGAGCACCAGACCGGGTGAAAGAAATTTGCTTCAGCTTTTGCTTTGCTTTTTTGTGAGATACACATACATCAGCAAGAGATTGATAAGGCCCCTTATTTCATTTTCTTAACTAACATTTAAGTACATACCTTGAGGAACTCAGGCTTCAGATGCTCTCCATCCAATAGGCCTATCAACTTCAGATTGAGTTCCACGTTCAGTGCCTTGGCAGCGAGGCGCACCGCGCGGCAGGGTGCCGAAGGCGGCACGTAGTACAGGTCTATAGGCATCGTGCTGGGAAGAGAAACATTATACTGGAGAATCTGGCTACTGGTCATTTCAAGAGGTGCCTAAGCTATCCGCGTAGTGGAGACGGCTCCAGACACCGCGCGGCAGGGTGCCGAAGGCGGCACGTAGTACAGGTCTATAGGCATCGTGCTGGGAAGAGAAACATTATACTGGAGAATCTGGCTACTAGTCATTTCAAGAGGTGCCTAAGCTATCCGCGTAGTGGAGACGGCTCCAGACATCGGTTGTCGCTCAGACCTGTGGATGCCAGGTGGAGTCGCCTCGGTAGTAAATGCGACTGCCACGCAGGAGGCGCGGAGTATTTTCCCGCTCAGTATATTTTTTTTTCTCTTAAATAAAGAATATTGGAACCGAAATTACTAATATTCCCTCTAAGCCCTGCAGCTAAGCTAAAATGCTTGTGCTAGGAGTGTGTTCACGTCGGTAGTGTAATGACCAAAATTCGAACCCGGGACGTTTCGATCGTAAGGCCGACTCCTTAACCATTAAGCTACCGACGCTGTTATAAATATTTGTTTGTAATTTGAATTGGTCTGGTCTAGTCTCGGAGAGCACGTTTAGTCGTCTCGGTTGGCATACGAACATCTATCGCCGTCTTTAACGGTAGTTGGTGCCTTAAAAGATTCAACAACTGGTCTATCTGGGTCATACACATATGGGTGTTAGTATAAAATAACTTAAAAATTTACGTCAGTAAGTGAAGACTTTATATTTTTAAGATAAATTATTGTTAATTTTCTATTAACTCAGAATATTGCAAACTATGAAATGACATTTATATATTAAAAAATAAAAACAAAATGTTTCAAAAGTCTCGTCGTGTGGACTGTTCAGACTCGGGATATGAGTGTTTGGATAGATGTAGGTAATTAGTTTGTAACATATTTATAAAAAAATCATTGTCTTTTTTACGTGATATATAATGAATATTATTTTTATTACATAGTTGTTAATAATTGCACAAGATATATTTTTTTATTTTCAATAAACATGCTGTTATACGGATAAAGGTCTTTTTGGTGGACCTAAAAATCAACCAAATTTTAATTTCTACTAAAGCTACCATGTATGGAATATTTTTAAAATTGACATCACTGGATTGCGGCCATTTGTTGGCGTCCTTATCAGTACAGCTATGTGCCATTTTCTAATTTCCGAAGTTTTAAAATAAAATTAAGAGTTTTTGTCAAAGTTCAGTGCATCTTTCCTGTTTGGGTTGTAATTTGGTAAGTTATTATTTAATATTTTAGTAAATATTCCACCGATATGCCTATTGAGGAGTATTTTCAAAATTTCTTTTGTTGTGTTTCTAACCATAAAAATAAAATGGCTGCTTTGATTTTAGTTTGAAATATCTCTTCTGTGGACATCTTTTCTGTGTAAATAATTGTCCACAGGAAAGATGTATGTCCACAAAAAATAACATTTAACGGTTTTTCATGTTAACTAAGCTATAATGTTGGTCAAACAAATGGGCAGGATGTGATAGCATGATTTAAAATACGGCATTATTGGTATCGGCACCCGAAAAAGGAGCTTGATCAATTTTTTGCCAAATGTGGGATGCTTAGCATGGTTGGGTTTGTTACAGGTACAATGCCTCGATCAAGTCGGTCTAGAACTCAATTAACTGACGAAGAGAAGAAAATACGTCGTCGTGAGCAGAAAAAACTAAGCATGCGACGAGCTAGAGCCAAATTAGATGCTACCGCCATAGAAGAAAGACGTAGAAAAGAACGCGAAAGATATCATCTAAAGAAACAAAAGGGATTATTGAAGACAATTAAAGATTTTACACCCAGGCAGCAGCGACAGATACGAAAAATGTGGCGTGAAAAAGCCAAGCTAAGACGTGAAAGAGACAGACTTCTAAAACGAACAGAAGAAATAGTACGCGTGGATACACCGATTTCTTCTCCCAGTTCTTCTCGCTCATCACAGTCACGTGTAGAGGTGGGTAAAGCGATTCGCTTACGAAATCGCCGAATATTGAAGGCTCAAAATCAGTTTTTAATAGAAAGATTAAATATTTTAGAACGGAAGCTCTCTAAGTATAGGATGCGAATAATAAGATTAAAAAAAGGTAAAGAACAGAAGAATATCCAAAATATTAACTTAAGAAAAAGGATACATGAATTTTTAATCAATGACGAAAATAGCAGACTAACGGCTGGTAAAAAGGAAACGATCACGCGAAGAAAAGTCAAAAAGCAAATACGTCTTTTGAATGATACTCTGTTAAACCTTCACAAACAATTTAATAATGCGACTGGTTTGAATATCTCATACGAAACATTCCGCCGACATCGTCCATTCTGGGTAATATTCCCTAAAGCTGCTTCAAGAAATACTTGCCTGTGTTCCATTCATACCAATAATGATTACATTGTTCGAGCCTTACACCAAGCTAAGATATTAAATCATTCATCTGCCACCGATCTCGCAAAATCGCTTTGCTGTAATAATGCTTTTAGTGTTCTTTGCTTGGAACGGAAATGTACACAATGTTCTGAGATAGTTCCAAAGTACACTTTGTTAAATGGCAATGATACTATAATTTACCAAAGATGGATAACTAAGAATTTCACTGTAATAATTAAAGGTAGTGAGAAGATTTGCAAGAAAACTGTGAAAGAAAGCGTAAAGACATCGCATCAATTGCTTGTTAATATTTTAAATAAAAACCTACCCATATTCATGCAGCATCTTGCCAATATAACTAATCAGTTTAACGCTATAAAATTCATAAAACAAAATCTTTCACCATCTGAGGGATTACTACATATAGACTTTTCAGAAAACTATTCTTGCATGTACGGATCTGAAATTCAATCAACCCATTTTGGAGGATCAAAATCACAACTATCATTACACACGTGCGTCTACTATTCCACTAATTTAGAACCGCCACAAAATGTAGTAAAAACTACGTCTTTCTGTTCGGTTTCTGAAAATTTGAGACACGATCCCGTTCTTATTTGCGCACATCTGACACCTATAATTGAAAAAATTAAAATTATCTCGCCACGTTTGAAGGAATTACATATTCTAAGCGATGGGCCTACAACGCAATATCGGAACAAGACAATGTTCCATTTAATTGTAAATTATGTGAGTAAAGTCAGCAATGCAGAGAGGATCGTGTGGCACTATAGTGAAGCTGGTCACGGTAAGGGGGCACCTGATGGTGTTGGTGGCTGCGTAAAACGGACGTGTGACAATAATGTTGCCCATGGAAGAGATATCACAAATATTGACAGTTTTCTCAGTTGTTTGAAGGACAATTGTAAAGGTATCGAAATTGTTCCTGTTGATGATACCAATGTTCCTGAAATACAGAGAATAGCGGATGCAAATAAATGTCGTCCATTTAAAGGTACCTTTCAAATCCATCAAGTTACATGGAATGCTACTGAACCTCATTTACTTCACGCCAGGAGATTAAGCTGTATTTCATGCGCCACTCACGTTCGTTGTCTTCATTTTGAAATAGGTCAAATTCATATTGAATGTGTCTCAGATCCTGTAGAAGATTCAACAGCAGGTTCATCAAGACCTTCATCAAGTATTTCTATGTCGCCATCTTCTCATAGAACAGCATCTGTATCAACTATCACTGGACCAAGAACTCCTTCGCCATTGTTGTTAACACCTTCTCCAGAACTTTTAGATAATGTAGCTAGTCAACCACGTACTCCCCAAAAGAGGGTTCTCTGTGACAATAACTATTCTGTTGATTCAGTTACACCAACTAATAAACCCAAAGTTCGACCTTCGTTCTTTGAAAGTGACGATAGTGATGAAAACATTTTTTGAAATCGTATTTGTATGTAAATTTTTGATTAGTTTGATGTTTTATTGATGAATGAATGAAAAAGTATAATCTTTTTTGTTAGGATTTTTTTAAAGTCAATATTACTGGCTGGATAGCTGTTGTTAATTGAGTTTCGTTATTTTGTTATTTGATTTGTTAATGGCAAGTAATTGTCAATGTCAGAGTGATTAACCTCTCTACTGTAGAAAGGGTCTTCTCTGTGGACTTTAAAAAAAAAAAAGTTAAATAACTTGCTGAAATCTGAAAAACGATCTGGTTTTTGATTAATTTCTAATTACTTGTGAGATTACTTAATAAATAAGGCTGATTTGAAAAAAAAAATTAAGGACTTTTTATTACGTATATTTTTATAACCCGTTTTGTGTATGACCCATCTACAACATGGGTCGTGGTGGTCAGATGGTAGTCTGGCAGACTCGAAAAAAAGTGGATCCCTGACTCCGAGACGAAAGTTTTGGTTGCGGCTAGAATTAATGTTGGGATGAAGAAGATTGGATTACTATGTACGGTCATCAATAGTTCTAAACAGCCTAGTAAGTTCATTATTTAACACTCCTCATCATTGACAGCAATTTATCATGACCATACACGAATAACTACACAAATACAAGATAATAATGGTTATATCATCATAACACAATTATTATCATAACCTTGGCAGACGCAAATGACTAAAAAACAGAACAGATAAGACGCATATTGTGTGTCATACTGACGAAGCAATTTTTTTCTACATACACATTCCTACATCTAAAGGTGGATAGTTAAGTTACATACCGGTGTAAAGGGAACGCTCCGAAAACCCCTAGTAGTAACACATTCTATTATCGATTTGGATAAAAAAAATATACAATACAATACAATACAATATTCTTTATTGTACACCAAAAACAAAATATTTCTTACAGACAACCTGTGGCAATGGAGTCTGTGCAGTGGAGTTATGCATGGGCAGTTTAGTGGTGCACAAAATGTCAATATTTTTGTTTTATTTATAATAATACAAAATATACGGTACATACATATATTTACATATAAATATATACACACACAGATACAAATACACATACATATACATACACATATATACATACGTAGATAGATGAAATACCAATAAGTAGGTACTATATAAAACAAATATTTAAAATAATTACATAAATAAACATTTTTAACCCCCGACGCAAAAACGACGGGGTGTTATAAGTTTAACGTGTCTGTGTCTGTGTGTGTGTGTCTGTCTGTGGCATCGTAGCACCCAAACGGATGAACCGATTTGGACGTAGTTTTTTTTGTTTGAAAGGTATATTAGTCGAGAGTGTTCTTAGCTATGTTTGGAAAAAATCGGTCCAAGATGGCCGCCGCCACAACATATCGGAATACGAATTTCTTCATAACTCCCTCAATATGGGTATCAAATGAAAGAGTTTGACTAGTAGATCACTTTAAAAAGTATAAAATAAAAATTAAATTAAAAATTTAAAAAACCCCCGTAACAAAAACCACTTCCAAAAAGTTTCAAATAAATGGAGTTTGCATTTTAACTTTAACGGTTGCCATGTCGGGGGACCTTGTATTGTTTCGATAATATAACGGAGTGCTTAACCAATTAGGGTCCCCCGACATGGCAACCGTTAAAGTTAAAATGCAAACTCCATTTATTTGAAACTTTTTGGAAGTGGTTTTTGTGACGGGGGTTTTTTAAATTTTTAATTTAATTTTTTACATTTACTCTCCATCGTGTTAGTAAGCCAATGTGTTATGTACCCGGAGTATCACTAGGGGTTTTCGGGAGCGTTCCCCTTACACCCGGCGTCATTCGCTTTTTTGGATGGTTTTTGAGGATAGCACGGGGTGCTAGGGGGTGGCGCGGCGTAGGCCGTGTAGGAGTTCAAATCCATCAATCATGAATTACTTATTATATCCAACCAATCCGCGCGCGCCAAGACCTCGTTTCTCTCGCGACTTGAGTTGAAAATAGGTATATTGTAAACGAGGATCCTACGCTTTAGTGAAGTATTCAACCTACCTACCTTTTGAATGGTATTCATCTAATCAATATCAAAATCAATATCTGGCGGAGTGCCTGATTTACAGAGATGCACCCCATGGTCAAGAAGAGTGCCCTTAACAGGCGCTAATCCTGTGTGTCATACCACAGATAATAATATAATTCTGTCATACTAAAGTAGATCCGCACCAGATATTTAAATACGTTATCATAGGTACTTCTAGGTGTTAGTACCTACCTTTCTTATATGATGATAAATAATATGATGCACATACCATGTCTTCTTCGGAATTTTTCCGAGAGTCAGCCTTACGATCGGCAGGTCCCAGGTTCGAAACCTGGCCATTACATATTGGCCTGAAAATACTCCTGATACTAGCAATTCAGCTTAGCTGGAGGGGTTAGCGGAGATAGTAATGTAGATTTTTAGTTACTAGGAGGGACTCGTACTTGTCCTTTTTGAATTACGTGAAGATTCCAAAGTTATTTTATTTCAGACTAGCTGACCCGGCCAACTTCGTACCACCAATTTTTTCCCACTCTGTTATATTAAACATGTATTATCCATATAAACCGTCCTCTTGAATTACTCTATCTATTAAAAGAAACCGCATCAAAATCCGTAGCGTATTTTTTTTTATTGAAGGGCTTTGTCGCATCGCGACCATATCGCCCCGTGAAGACACACATAATATACATAAAATCAGTTTACAGAACACACAGATCTACTCTAGGTAATTCTAAAGATATAAGCATACATAGGGACGGCCCTATGTACCTATGCTTATATCTTTAGAATTACGCTACGGATTTTGATGTGGTTTCTTTTATTTATCTTATTATTTACTAGCTGTGCCCGCGACTTCGTCCGCGTGGAATGTACTTAATAAAAAAATCAGTTAATTTTTTTTTTTTAGCTTAAGTTACTCCTTATTACATAAGCTATCTGCCAGTGAAAGTCCCGTCCAAATCGGTCCAGCCGTTCCAGAGATTAGCCAAAACAAACAGACAGACAGACAGCCAGACAGACAGACAAAAAATTTAAAAATATATATTTTGGTATATGTGTACCGTATATACATTCATATGCATGTAGTAGAAAGCGGTTATTTTAATATTACAAACAGACACTCCAATTTTATTTATTTGTATAGATTTATACATTTTCTGTCCGTACAGACGCGGAATGCGAGTTTGCTTTATACTATGTTCTGCTTACTGAATAAATAACTGAATGTACCTACCGCAGTGAAAGCTTCAATTATTATCACATTATTATTACGAGAGATTACCATAAATATTAAAACTCCAACAAATTACCTTCAAAATTGGTTTTGTTTTAGATGTTTATAATCACCAAAGAGCTGACTGCCGCCGGCTCGACTAAGAATATCAGACTAAAGTAACTAAAAGCTACCAGAGGAAGGAGGGATGAGATATCCTATATTATAGCGTTGCATGCATGACAAGACATTTTGTCTCCCAATAATATAAATATTTATCATTATTGATAACAACTTATCATCACAAACATAGTAACCGCTACTTGAGAGATTATCCTATAAAGAAAGATGAATCTATATCCATACTAATAAACTCGCGAAAGTAACTCTGTCTGTCTGTCTGTGTATGTTACGCTTTTACGCCTAAATCGCTGAACCTATTTTGATGAAATTTGGTGCATGGGTAGATTAGACCTTGAGAAAGGACATAGGCTATATTTGGTCGCGATAACCGACAAAAGCTAGTATTATATATACTTAACTCAAAGGTGACTGACTGACTGACATAGTGATCTATCAACGCACAGCCCAAACCACTGGACAAATCGGGTTGAAATTTGGCATGCAGGTAGATGTTATGACATGATGATTATGGCGACGAGGATTTTGATTAATTCTACCCCCAAGGGGATAAAATAGGGGATGAAAGTTTGTATGGAACTTTGTCAATTTTAAACCGATCGGGCTGAGACTTTGCATGCTTAAAGCTTCTATGACGTAGGCATCCCCTAAGAAAGGATTTTGAGGTGCAGGCTTTTATTTTAGAATTTATGCTCAATAGCGTTGACTCAACGCTAAGCGATAACCGACATCAACGCGGGCCGAGCCGCGGGCAACAGCTAGTTTTATTAATAGTATAACACTCACCGGGATATTTACCATGTTTATGATTGGTATTTGGTAACCGATACAATGTTACAAGCGCCATGATCACGGTGTACTGTGTACACCGTGATCATGGCGCTTGTAACAGCGCCGAAATATCGGTTACCAAATACCAATCATAAACATGGTAAATATCCCGGTGAGTGTTATACTATTAATGTTAATGACCATGTAAATCTCAAATCAAAAAAAAAAAAAAAAAAAAAAGCTAGTTTTATGTATAAAAAATAATATGTAAGTAGGTTAGATAAGAAGCTGCTGTACAAAATGCATTTTTTAGGGTTCTGTGCCCAAACCCAAGGGTTAAAACGGTAACCTATTATTGAGAATCAATTATCGGCCAGTCTACCTGTCACCAGACAACATAAAAACAGATAATGCTACGGCCGATACCCAGAACCCTTCGTGTACGGGTCCGAATCGCACTTGGCCAGTTCTTTTTAAATATAATACCTATACTTTTTCACGAGGGTAATATGGCTTCATAGCCTTCATATGGTGAAAAACTGATGGAGAAGTCTCAAGAATGAATGTCGCCATTATAGATCAAAGCTAAGACAAGCAACATTACCATGACGTGTTAAAGCGTTCGTGTTCCCATTGAGAAAGAGGGACAGAACTTAGTTTATGTATAGGATGCAATCGCTCTTTCTCATCTGGAAGACGAATTCTTATAGCATGTCAAAGTAAGCGAACAGGGCTTCAAGGAAGTCGAAAATATGGTAAAGAATACTTCAACAAGAAATATACAAAAAAAATCTCGCTTAAAGTTTTATTCTTAAATCTGATAATTTATAACGATACGATTTTTTTTTTGTTATATTTAGATTAAGATCGGAGAGCAGTTAGTCTACATATGAAAACAATGATATAATGTTGTTCTTAAATGCGTGAATGCTACAGGAACATCTCGCAAGTCATAAAATTCTGATCATATTATAGTATATCATAAGTCTAGGTCTTAGTTAGAATCTCTAGCTGTCTCCAATTCCTATCCCACAGTGATTTTAGATGTTTCAATAAAGCTACAGTAAACAAGTCGATAACTCTGCTACTATTCTTCTTATTGATGCCTTTGGTTACTTCTTCTTCATTTTTCTAATTAGTTCTCTCACGGAGTCCAAACCCTTCTGGTTAATTTCTTGGTAGCCAGGAGCTGTGGCCTTCATTGTCTCGTACCATCTGAGAACATTAAAACACATACATAGAATTTCCATACAAAAGTGTCGATATACATTGTATTATACTTCTTAGTTTGAATATCAAGGCCTAATGGCCGTATTCTAGAATGATACTCAGCCTGAATCGCGATTTATCTGAGGACAGATTGTATAGGCCATATGTCAAACTATCAATCTGGCATCCGATTAATCGTGATTCAGGCTGAATGTCATTCTTGAATACGGGCCTAAATGTCGCTTGCAGAGAAGATAGGCTCATCGGTTTACCTCAATATAAAGATGATACTGGTAATATTTGTAATATCGAAGACCAACCGTTTCGTAGATATATTAAAAGCTAAACTAACTAGATTAAGCTAGTATGAAAAGGGTCTGGAGATCTCGAAATACCACCTCCTTAAACACTAAAACTGCCAAAACTTTATATCTCCAGTAATGTTGACACTATTCCGATGTCCTTACCTGTTAATATTGGGATACTTCTTGAAGTCAACATCTGTCAGTTCCATGTTGGATACCGTAGCGACGAGAGACAGGTCAGCAACAGTCAGGTTGTTACTAGCGACGTACTTCTGACCCTCCAGGAAAGTGTTGAGGAACTGTAGAGCTTCCTCAACCTTCTCCTTCTTGGCACTGTCTGGTGGAGCACCGCCCATGATTTGTGGATACTAGAACAGAAGTATTAGTGATAGTTAATTTTGGAGATAATCTTCTGGCAATATCGACGGAACAATAAAAGGCAATGCAATATAAACAAGGTACACCGTCAAAACACTCATTGCAGCCACGTGGGCTAAATAGCTCGAGATGATTAGTGTCATTTATGATCCCAAACTCATTTGTCATCATTTCATATTCCATTCACGTAGAAGCGGTAGGTCTATAATAAATAATTAGATCTGTCGTTTTACTTCGCTACGAACAATGGAAAATATTAAATGCTCCGGTTAAAGGTCTTTGATTAAATGTTTGTGATTTTCTTCAGAGAGATATTGTTCGTTATATATTCATAGATTCTCTTCTTCTTCACTTCTTCAGAGGTGTTAAGAGAGAGAAAGAGAGACCGTTCCTGCATAGTTTTAACAAAAGAAAATTTTATCATTGCACAGATAACAAACATGAATTTCTGGGCAAGCTAGAAATCTTCTTATATTTTGTGGTTATGAGTAGGTCAATGTTTCATGGGTGGAAAAACAATTACTTTAGTAAATAAAAGTATTTGTAGGTACTTACGAAATAATCAGCAAATCTCGAGCCCAGGGTGCCCAAATCGAAATAAAGGCGCTGGTCTACAACTGCTCTGACTTGAGGGTCTTCCGGGTACAGACCACTGTCCTTGCCGTACTTGGTGACCAGATACGTCATGATGGAGCGGGACTCCCAGATTGAAAACCCATTGTCCACAAGGGTGGGAACTGTGTGCTGTGGGTTGATCTGTTTGAAAAAAAAAATTTAGGAGGACATCTATCTCCAGTAATATTATCACGTTCCGTCGAGTTTGGGGGTAATACTTTTTGCCATAAATCGGGCACTTGATAAGTACTACATCCTTAGTATAAGTACGTCCTGAGGATTTTCTTATTGGGATTTCCTTCCTAGAGCATAAGCAAATAGGCTTAGACGCAAGTTTACTTTCAGATGTCGACAACTGTCACTCCCGTTGGACATTATAACATTGCTGGCATGTTGTTTGTAATGGTGACTGCCATTCTTGAAACTTTGTCTTAAGTTTACTATCCGGTTATCATATTGACGTGTCTTAGAGAAAATAAAACTAAAAAAACGGATCCAACTCTAGAGCCATGACACTAAGATAATGAGAGAAGGAGAGGCTAATACTTATCATAATGTAATGACATTAACATACCATAAGGTACGAAATACATCGGGAAAAATGAAGCGCTCAAGTGGGACTTGAACCCACGACCTTTCCATTACATGGGGAATGCTCTTCCAACTGAGCTATTGAGCCGCACCTAAATCACTACTTAAAAAATTTCCTTCTCTTTATATCCGTCTATAGCTCATTTG
This sequence comes from Eilema sororculum, assembly GCA_914829495.1. Classification (NCBI taxonomy): domain Eukaryota; kingdom Metazoa; phylum Arthropoda; class Insecta; order Lepidoptera; family Erebidae; genus Eilema; species Eilema sororculum. The sequence goes on along the minus strand of OU618545.1, from coordinate 2,056,216 downwards.
GAAGAGCATTCCCCCTGTAAGGGAAAGGTCGTGGGTTCAAGTCCCACTTAAGCGCTTCATTTTTCCCGATGTATTTCGTATTTGGGTGAATTTCTCAAACGTAAAATTTTCGCGGCGTGACTGAAAATCATACCTTAAAGTTAACATATAAGAATGATTATTTTTTGTAAGAAAGATATCGTTTTTCTCTATATGCACGTATAAATTATATTATTGAAACTATTTTTGTGAGAGTGTAAAAAATGTCTTTTCACCTAAATTCTAAGCTTGGTGGCGCGTCCACAACCTGTTTTCTTGGGAATGATCACAGTTTAATCAAAACTTCATTAGTTTACTGAGTATACTTAATAATAATTCGATTCGGCATTATTTTAGCTATCTTCGATACTGTCATTCGTAGTATTTAGTACTATACTTTATCTTAAAAATAATTTATAAGTTGCGTCCGCGGCAAATGTAAAATTTTGGTGGGATTTATAAAATCATCGAAGGAGTCGTATTGAAAGTACCTATAAGGACGACACTATCATCATTGGAAACGTTCAGTTGGGTGTTAATGAGCACCAGTGCCAGTTGTCCCCAGTCCCGTTTCGTTTTTCTGCCAAACACGTAAGTAGGTCGTTTCATAAGCATCGGACAAAAATATTGTAATTTTTGTGTTGATTATTTAAAACGGTTTATTCTCATTGTATGTTTTAATATTTAAGTATAGTGTACAGGTTCAGTATGTGTATTAAATTTTGGTAATGTAACCACTATATTCTAAATAGTATTTTTATAAATAATTTTTTTAGACGTGAAACTAATTTTGGTGGAGCAATTTTGGTGAATTTGGTGGGGTTTTACTAATCATCAAAATTGTATATTTACACCAAAATTTGTTTTCATAGTTATTTGATTAAGCTCCTACGTAGTCCGACGGGCTACTAAGTCAGGTGACCTCTACGTAGTATACCCTGGGCAATAGAGAAAGCACCGCCTCTCTCCCTAGGTGGGAAAGAGGTTGTTGGCAGTTGAGGGTTGTTCGGAAGCTTTCCTAATTTTCTCTCAGATTAACCATTAGCATATGAACTACCCATACAAAAGACGGGCGAGTAGTTGGGTGAAGTCAGCTGATGCCGCAGTAGGGACAGGCCGGTGTGGTGGAGCATCGTGCGCTTTTTCCGTCACCTGCTTCTACTGGCGTGAATGGCGGCCTCACTCTTTACTACTAAGCCTACGCCGTTAAAACCTGCCCACCCTTCTTCCCTCCTCTCCACTGTCAACATCATTTGGCTTTTCTTCCTCTGCTTTCTCACTTACATGAAAGCTACCGTGGAGCAAGAGTGCCTCATGCAATCTTTTGCACGTGACTCCACGCAACAAAGCGATGAAGTCGAAGATGTAGGTGACACGCAACTCCTGCTTATGTTGCTCCAGCAGCTAGCACTTTGCTATTGTGTAAAAGGTACTCGATCTTCTCCACAGAAGGCTTCTGACCTCTACCGTCCTCAAGCTCCTACATCCACATCCTCACATGTTGCACCAATCTATCGGCGTCCACCACCGATATTAACAGCATACATGGGCAGTTATGGAGTGATTGTCTGATGCTATCCGACCAAAATACCACGCTGATTGGGAATGGACTAAGGACAGATCACAGATCACAGAGACAGTGATAAGGAAGATTCTCATATTGCCAACAGCGGTTCGAACAACGGAATCAGAATCGTGGTACATGTATCGGATGGTGTAAACCACTGGAACCCTTTTAAACCGCAATGCCCATCAGCTCACCGCGTGAGAAACTTAGTTGAAGGACTCCTGTAAGTTCAGAAATAGACATAACACTACCAACTTGTCTTGCCACTACCAATTGTCCATGGCATATCTTCCGTCCACCCTTAGGCATACCGAGTACCATATTATGTTGCTCCAGCAGCTAGCACTTTGCTATCGTGTAAAAGGTACTCAATCTTCTCCACAAAAGGCTTCTGACCTCTACCGTCCTCAAGCTCCTACATCCACATCCTCACATGTTGCACCAATCTATCGGCGTCCACCACCGATATTAACAGCATACATGGGCAGTTATGGAGTGATTGTCTGATGCTATCCGACCAAAATACCACGCTGATTGGGAATGGACTAAGGACAGATCACAGAGACAGTGATAAGGAAGATTCTCATATTGCCAACAGCGGTTCGAACAACGGAATCAGAATCGTGGTACATGTCTCGGATGGTATAAACCTCTGGAACCCTTTTGAACCGCAATGCCCATCAGCTCACCGCGTGAGAAACTTAGTTGAAGGACTCCTGTAAGTTCAGGAATAGACATCACACTACCAACTTGTCTTGTCACTACCAAGTGTCCATGGCATATCTTCCGTCCACCCTTAGGCATACCGAGTACCACCTCTCCCACTTTGAGAATAACTGCCTAAATCTTTTCCCAGCAATCTTGAATAAGTTCGTCGATAATATTGGCGCCATTAGAGTAAAATATAATCCTTGCTAGAAGCAAGGATAGATAGAACAATCAAATGTTTTGCTTTTATACTGATACTACTAACAACTAAAGTGGTTTTGCCAGATAAAAATGAAGTTGGTGATAAAAGGGTAAAAATTAAGGGTTATATGTAACTATTAAGTGCCGAATTCTAGAAAAAAAACAAAGAAATAGTATAAGTAATAATAAATAAAAAATAAAAATAAGTTGATATGCAATTTTGGTGTTAGACACCAATTTCGGTGTATTGAAAATTCAGGTGTATAAAATAAACAAGTAATTCCCAGGGCTAATTAGACTATTCAAACATAATAGGCATAAAATATGTATTTCTAGCTAAATATTGAAAGAGATTACCTAAATACCTAGAAATAAAAAAAATCACCAAAATTAGCTAAAAATTCATAAATGTTGAAATTCACCCATTTAAAATGCAAATCAAATATATAAATACCTTAAGGTACTCAGGAGTGAGGTGTTCTCCCTGATGTAAGTTTATCGGCTTCACGTTTAGCTGCAGGTTAATGGCCTTAGCGACGAGTAACACGGCGCGGCAGGGCGACGAAGCCGATGTGTAGTACAAGTCGATGGTCATTGTGCTGTGGAAGTAACCACATTATTAGTGTTAGTTTGCTATTGAGCCCCAGAAAATGTGGATGGTAAAACAGTTCATTAAACATTGGCATCGAATCAAATGGTTCTTTATTCGGCATCATCCAATTAGTCCCACCCTCTCCTTTCCTTCACAGGACGACGTGCAGGGCTAAGATGCCATTCGTATACGGTGCAGAGTATACCTGCTAGAACCAAGCGTTTCAGTGACTCATTCCTATGCCGCACCACTAAGATCTGGATCTGCCAGCTCACGTGTTTCCTTATTCTTACAGTCCCGGGTCCTTTAAGCGGGGCGTGAGGCCATCGAGCTGAGTGCCACCACTGTTAACATGGTAGGTACATGTTTACGATGGTGACCCTCTTTCCGAGACTTTGCCTTTGGTTAACATAAGGCGAGGTGAAGTCAAATTGCCAATTTACCATTGCCAATTGACCAATATAAAAAAAAATTGCTGATTGGCAAGTCGTTGAGCGAAACGTTCACTAGTTGACTGAAGGTCATGTAGAAGGGCCAAGTTCCACAAGTCCCTAAGTCCACTTAGGGATTTTTTTGTCTGTTAACATTTTCTAATTCTACGTAAAAAAATACGCAAGACATGACCCTCGATTTTCGAATAAAAAGTACGCAAGTGATATAAAATGTAGCTTTAGTTTTTGACATTTCCATGATTTTGATCTCAAAAGTCCCTAAATGGAATGAACTCCCTTAGTCCTAAGTAATTTCATGAGAAATCCCTAAGTCCGTTATTTTGTATAATAATGATCAATATACCTCTACACAGAAAACTATGCCACAAAGGGGCCTAATGAAGTGATAAGTTGTTCAGATGATTATTTGCAGCAAATTGAAGGAGGTAAATACAAAAAATTAGCCCTCTTTTGTGATAACTGCTTCAGCCAGAACAAAAATAAATATCTGTTTACTTATTTAGATCAGCTCTGTTCTAAAGGTACATTTCAAACAGTGAATGTAATTTACCCAGTTCCAGGACATTCTATGATGCCAATAGACAGGGATTTTGCACAAATTGAAAGGAAACGGCTTATGAAGTAAACTATTTATTCACCTGAATATTATGTGAACTTAATAAAAATAGTAGAGTAAAACAATCTTTCGACATAGTTTTCGTAGAAAAAAATCTGAGAAGAAGCCAGGCTGATGAAAGAATTATTAAAGTTAAGAATTACAAGGATTTGTATAACAATTATGTTAAATCAGTTCCTGGCATTTCCCAAACTCGCGAGGTAATGTTCAGTAAGATAAATCGTCCATCACTGAAAAACACAATGACGGGACCATTCAAGTCCATTGCTTTATATCGTGTTGGTGTCGGGAGAAATTTACGTGTTGCGCCAGAAGATGCCTACGGAGCTCCATTGCCTTTGAAACCAGGGAAAGTTAAGGATATCCAACATCTATTAAAGTTTGTACCCGATACTGAAAAATATTATTACGAAGATGTTATTACTATTAATGTTGATATTATGCCTGAAAATGTAGGAGTTGACTCTGACCAGGAGGTTGAATAATGTTCACTAGTTTTTTATATATTTAGAAAAGTCTGATTATTTAGTTCCCCATACATTATAGTTCAGTGATCTCTATTGTCAACTAATAAAAGATCCTATGTCCTAGAAATGTAAGAAAAAGTGGCTAAGTCCTTACTGTAGAACATAAGTCCATTTTAAGAAAATGTTAATTATTTAATCATTTATATGATTAAGAAGATGTTTACCTGTAGAGAATAAAGGTTGATATTAATTACATTAAAAGATGTTTGATTTTATGTTAACTTAATGGATAACATATTTCCAGAATATTTTTTAAACAAATGTGCTCGTTATCCCAAAATGACGTTTTTGGACTAAGAGACTTTTGGAACTGGGCCCTTATTGTACTGACGGACAGATTGTTTGACTATTTCTCTATTATTAAGTGATGTCAACGGAGATACGCATTTCTCTTCGTGCATTACCGGTATTTCATGATATTTATTTCAGGAGCAGGCGTTCAATTGTGTACTGTAAATTCTGCAGATTACCTAGATAATGTGCTAATTAACAGATTTTGCTTTCTAACGGTAACATAACAGATAATATATTAATATAATAGATAAAAACTTAACACTCAATATGAACTTATCTGGCAAATCGATAGCAGGTAACTGATATAACTAAATGATTCATTTAGTTGTATCAGTCACTATAATATCTCTGGATTTGCCACAGTGAAACATTTGTGGTCCGAGCGTACTACCTTGGGGGACTATGGGGTCTCCCAAGGTAGTATGCTCGGTCCACATAAATCAACCTATGTCACCATAACTAAATGATATTCCGTGCTAATGATTAGACAGTGTGCATCGTTCTTATGTACAGCGATCAAAATATTACCTACATTATATTTATCTGCATTTATCATTGCAATCATGATTTCGCAACCACAAGTGTGTGTATCTTCAAATAAACACACCTTTATCTCTTATCTTGTCAGATAAAATGGAAGAAAGGCGAAAATGTATTAAATATGCATCTTCATCATATTGTATAGGTAACTAAGTAACTTTGACCTACCCCACATAAACTATTTCGGTTATCGTGACCAAACATAGCCTATGTCCTTTCCCAAGGTCTAATCTACCAAATTTCATCAAAATCGGTTAAGTGGTTTAGGTGTGAAAGCGTAACATACAGATAGACAGACAGACAGGCAGAACGAGTTACTTTCGCATTTATAATATTAGTATGGATTACCCAAAATAACCCGAAGATTGCAAAAGACTGTTGAGGAACATGACGACATCATTCATTATAAGTTTGCCTTGTTTTAACTAAACTTCGAATCTGCACAGACTTTTGACCAACCTTTGTACTATTCTAACTTTGCTATTGTTTTAATACCTATTAAAATGCTAATACAAACTGCCTTATCATCATGGATTTGTCATAGGTAAAAAAGATTGGCTGTAGTTAATAGCTAAAATGTGTTAGTATGTCATAGTGACTAGGCAGAAATGAACTATGGGTCATAACAGGAAGCTAGCGTATAACCGCAAATTGTATACGGTTTGGTTTAATAAAACATTCCATGGAGACTGGTGTATTTCTTAAAAACATTGGTTTAGAGATTTTCATCTGCACCTATAATACCCATCTATATAGATTCATTATGGACCGAATTTACGATTGTATTTCAGATGAAATTAAGATTAAATCAATTTCCATAACATAGCCTATGTCCTTTCTCAAGGTCTAATCTACCCCTATACCAAATTTCATCAAAATCGGTTCAGTGGTTGAGGCGTGAAAGCGTAACATACAGACAGACAGACAGACAGAAAGAGTTACTTTCGCATTTATAATATTAGTATGGATTAGTATGGATAAGGTCTGTTTGAATTTGGTCCTTGAATGGTAACTATAAATTCTCAGTTGGAGCTGGTGGTGTTGCAATATTTCCTAAGATTTATTTTACAACTTTGAGGATTTAATCAATCAATTAGCCTATTACAGTCCACTGCTGGCCTCTCCCACTATTTTGAGGATTGCTTGTGGTTTATCAACTACATTCAAGGTGCGTGCGAAAGTACCTATTGTCGTCAAATGAACTTTACTTAACTCTGAGAATTTCCCAAGACCCAGCAAAAATTTGCCAAGACTAAGACATTTTTTTGCATAGGTCAATAATTAGATCATTCTCAATTTTAGAATATATTTTTCATTATTAAAATACATTGAGAGACCATGTGTTACACACAAAGTAAAATGCTAATATGGAAATAAAACAATGTTCAATAACTCACATGATGTGTTTGGCACTAGTTTCTTTCTGAACGTAAATAAACACAATGTTTACCGACAGTGCGATTATATGAGACTGATTATCAAATTCGGATAACTTTATCTGAGGGGGGAGGGCAGGCTTATGTAATACTTAATAGGCAGTGTGCTGCAGGGTAATGATAAAAACAGTGAAATGAACAAACGTCCAAGTGAATTGGCCAATTCTTTACTTGCTGTTCACTTTTAATTTATTGATTTGATCAATGTTTTGGAAACTTGATATCATGTTTCTGTAAATGGCAATGTTTATGTCTATGTAGGTCTTCGACCAATATCTACTACTACTACTTGGTCGAAGATGTAGGTCTATTTAAAGGCAAGTTAGGTAGGCATACATAACTTGCCTGTAAAATTGACTCCGTACATTTTAAAAACATTCGTTTCTTAAAGTTCATAAGAATTTCGGTTCGGCTTTCCATCCATTCGAACTTTCTGTGAAGCGTCCTATAGTCCAATGTCGTCGTACGTATTTAGACAAGTATTACAGCTATCCAGAATGTATTCAAGTTATCCCTTTATTACAAATTTCTTTTCTTGCCGGTGAACCTCACCTGAGCCTGAGGGATATTGTTGGGGTTCCAACAACTATTATCTATTCTGTGGTTCCAAACATCCTAATTTCAAGCCATCTAGACAAGTTTAAAATAACAGATTTTACATTTTAACATTGCAAATCAGATCCCCAATAATTTCGAGTGAGTCATCGCTGTGCCGCAACTCTAATTCGCTGGCTAATGGTGATTTATATCATCGCACAAACCGATTTATGAAGTTTATCTTAAATGGTAATTTAATAACAGAACTTTAATTTTCAGATTTGTAATTTAGGGATTTAGTCAAACAAAACAGTTCACATCCGGCCTAGCACCAAGACCCACAGTCGGCGTGCGGTTTTAGTCGGTTCGAGTCCGACATAACCTCCCCTTCCGGCTCCGGCAGCGGGGGTATCCGAGGGGATTTCCGCACGGAAAAAATAAATAAAAAAAAGTCAAACAAAACAGTAAGACAGAATTAAGGCTTATCCGCATCTCACTATGAACGTGCATTGCACTACGAACACCTGTGACTGCTGTTAGTTTTGTCTGTAGTTTTGTTACAGATAGTTGGATCCTTATGAAGCCCAATGACCTGTTCTAACGACAGACCTTCGATATCGCCAATTGGTGTAATTCCAGATACCTCCAGGTTAGATGGCAGTCGTCTTTTTTTATCGAGCGAAAAATCCCCACGGAGCCGGTGGAGGTGGTTATGTCGGACTCGAACCGACTAAAACGCACGCCGTCTTGAATCTTTGGTTGCCGGAGGTGAGATTGCTGAAAGCATATCTCTCGCACCCCGGCAGACCCAGGACCATCTCTTTCGAGATGGCCCCCTTCGGGTTGTGGGGACCATAGTGTCCCCATCTATCCCGGGTACGGAGAGGCGCACTTGACAGTCGCTTAAAGAAAAAGTTGAACCGTTTTGTGCTTAGACCGAATACCGACCCCAACTGGGTTGAAAAAGGCTTGGAGTATGTATGCTGACGACTGTGATTGTGATTATGCTTCTACATTTGTATTTACACTCAGATTAACTAGCTGAATCCGGTCAGAATAGAAACTGGCAATAAAAACTCATGGCCTCGCAAGTAATTACAAATATTACAATGACGGTTAACATAGATCATTAGTATCGCCAAATAACATACTCAACAAATACACCAATCATTCAAGTGAACGATTTGATCTCATAGTTTTTTGACTTCAAGTACTTTTATTATTTTTGGATGCCTTTTGTCTTCGGAGGTGATCGCAAAACAAAACGCTAAAGCAAAACTATTGTCAAGCCACTGAGATTGGAAAAAGCGGCAATACATTATAGACTTTAAAGCGATGCGATGCGATTGAGCGATTAAGGGTGAATTTCAACATCTATGAATTTTTAGCTAATTTTGGTGATTTTTTTTATTTCTAGGTATTTAGGTAATCTCTTTCAATATTTAGCTAGAAATACATATTTTATGCCTATTATGTTTGAATAGTCTAATTAGCCCTGGGAATTACTTGTTTATTTTATACACCTGAATTTTCAATACACCGAAATTGGTGTCTAACACCAAAATTGCATATCAACTTATTTTTATTTTTTATTTATTATTACTTATACTATTTCTGTTTTTTTTTCTAAAATTTGACACTTAATAGTTACATATAACCCTTAATTTTTACCCTTTTATCACCAAATTCATTTTTATATGGCAAAACCACTTTAGTTGTTAGTATTATCAGTATGAAAGCAAAACATTTGATTGTTCTATCTATCCTTGCTTCTAGCAAGGATTATATTTTACTCTAATGGCGCCAATATGCTGGGAAAATATTTAGGCAGTTATTCTCAAAGTGGGAGAGGTGGTACTCGGTATGCCTAAGGGTGGACGGAAGATATGCCATGGACACTTGGTAGTGGCAAGACAAGTTGGTAGTGTGATGTCTATTTCTGAACTTACAGGAGTCCTTCAACTAAGTTTCTCACGCGGTGAGCTGATGGGCATTGCAGTTCAAAAGGGTTCCAGAGGTTTACACCATCCGAGACATGTACCACGATTCTGATTCCGTTGTTCGAACCGCTGTTGGCAATATGAGAATCTTCCTTATCACTGTCTCTGTGATCTGTGATCTGTCCTTAGTCCATTCCCAATCAGCGTGGTATTTTGGTCGGATAGCATCAGACAATCACTCCATAACTGCCCATGTATGCTGTTATTATCGGTGGTGGACGCCGATAGATTGGTGCAACATGTGAAGATGTGGATGTAGGAGCTTGAGGACGGTAGAGGTCAGAAGCCTTCTGTGGAGAAGATTGAGTACCTTTTACACGATAGCAAAGTGCTAGCTGCTGGAGCAACATAAGCAGGAGTTGCGTGTCACCTACATCTTCGACATCATCGCTTTGTTGCGTGGAGTCACGTGCAAAAGATTGCATGAGGCACTCTTGCATCCACGGTAGCTTTCATGTAAGTGAGTAAGCAGAGGAAGAAAAGCCAAATGATGTTGACAGTGGAGAGGAGGGAAGAAGGGTGGGCAGGTTTTAACGGCGTAGGCTTAGTAGTAAAGAGTGAGGCCGCCTTTCACGCCAGTAGAAGCAGGTGACGGAAAGAGCGCACGATGCTCCACCACACCGGCCTGTCCCTACTGCGGCATCAGCTGACTTCACCCAACTACTCGCCGGTCTTTTGTATGGGTAGTTCATATGCTAATGGTTAATCTGAGAGAAAATTAGGAAAGCTTCCGAACAACCCTCAACAGCCAACAACCTCTTTCCCACCTAGGGAGAGAGGCGGTGCTTTCTCCATTGCCCAGGGTATACTACGTAGAGGTCACCTGACCTAGTAGCCCGTCGGACTACGTAGCAGCTTAATCAAATAACTATGAAAACAAATTTTGGTGTAAATATACAATTTTGATGATTAGTAAAACCCCACCAAATTCACCAAAATTGCTCCACCAAAATTAGTTTCACGTCTAAAAAAAATATTTATAAAAATACTATTTAGAATATAGTGGTTACATTACCAAAATTTAATACACATACTGAACCTGTACACTATACTTAAATATTAAAACATACAATGAGAATAAACCGTTTTAAATAATCAACACAAAAATTACAATATTTTTGTCCGATGCTTATGAAACGACCTACTTACGTGTTTGGCAGAAAAACGAAACGGGACTGGGGACAACTGGCACTGGTGCTCATTAACACCCAACTGAACGTTTCCAATGATGATAGTGTCGTCCTTATAGGTACTTTCAATACGACTCCTTCGATGATTTTATAAATCCCACCAAAATTTTACATTTGCCGCGGACGCATCTTATAAATTATTTTTAAGATAAAGTATAGTACTAAATACTACGAATGACAGTGTCGAAGATAGCTAAAATAATGCCGAATCGAATTATTATTAAGTATACTCAGTAAACTAATGAAGTTTTGATTAAACTGTGATCATTCCCAAGAAAACAGGTTGTGGACGCGCCACCAAGCTTAGAATTTAGGTGAAAAGACATTTTTTACACACTCACAAAAATAGTTTCAATAATATAATTTATACGTGCATATAGAGAAAAATGATATCTTTCTTACAAAAAATAATCATTACTGTATGTTAGCTTTAAGGTATGATTTTCAGTCACGCCGCGAAAATTTTACGTTTGAGAAATTCACCCTTAAAGTTCAATATTAAATAACTGTTAGCAGAGTGAATAAAAGAGTGTAATGAAACTTTTGTCATATAATTTTGGACCTTAGCGTATAGAAATAAAGTCTAAACTTTAATGCCGCTTTTTGCAATCTCTGTGGTTTGACAATAGTTTAGCTTTAGTAGAATCGAGGGCCAGGACTAATCCTTACGAGAATTTATAAGGAGAGTAAAAGTGCGGGTTACATATTGGTACCTACATTATAGAGAGATATAGATCATATCATAATAATTTTCTATGTTATTCCGGTTGAATTCCCAACACTGAATCCATCAGTCTATTTTTCAACGTTACGCCAGCGACACTCGGAGCGCTTATCATTATAGGCATACCACAGGGATCTATTCTAGGTCCTATTTTGTCTCTCCAAAATAATTTGTCGTTTAAGTGTTATATTTTATTAACTTACTCGTAACACTATCCTACGTTTTGATAAAATTTGTACAGATATCATCATTTTTGGTTATCATTTCTGAATATCTATGCAAATACAAATGAAATTAATATTTACCAAAGGAAACGACTTACTGACTCAACATATAACCTATCTACCTTTTGTCATTTTCTGCAAATCAATGTATAAAACTAAAGACTTCCTCGAGGTAACTAGTCTACTGGTATCTTCGGTCTATGGTCTATGGTACTTGCGGATGTTATGTTCGTAAAATATGATCTATTTAGTAGGAATAGTAATGTACGCATGTTTAAATACCAAGAATAACAATAAATTTGCAGGAAGTGGTTTCACCTAGTTAACCCATGGTATTTTTTCCAAGGAAACGATTTCCTTGAACGTTTACCATAGTCAGATAATTACATAAATGCCTAAATATTCAAAAACATCGGGAAAAATGAAATGCTCAAGTGGGACTTGAACCTACGAACTTTCCCTTACAGGGGGAATGCTCTTCCAACTGAGCTATTCGAATTTTAAAATTAGCATAATAAAAAAACATTCAAATGCCTACATATTGTTATCGTTATAAATGTTTGCGATGTTTAGTCTTTAATACATATGATCAACTACGTGTATCCTCTCAGCGTTTATCTATTTTCCTCAACTCTGATATCAGTATTGCAAATTATATTTGTGATGCCTTCTACATAATAATTTGTATGAAAAATATCCATGGGTAAATTAATTCTATTGACAGCCTCCATGGCGTAGCGGTAATTCAAACGCAGCCGCCACGCATTAGGCGCGGGTTCAATCCCCGCTCATTGCAAATATTTGTATGCATGAATATGCGTATTTGCATTGGTCTGGGTCGTGCCTCGGAGGGCACGTTAAGCCATACGAACATCTATGGCAGTCGTTAAGGGTAGTTGGAGCCCTCAAAAGTTCAACAGCTGGTCTAGCTGCAATGCTTCGATATCGCCTTTGGGTTGTGGAGGTCAGACGGCAATCGCTTCACAGAAAATATCGAAGTTTTGCCAAATCCACAGTTAGACTGGTAAAACGGAGCCCAGACTCCAAGCTGAAAGCTTCGGATGCGACTGGGATTAACCCTAAGATGAAGAAGTAAGAAGAGTGTATCTTTCAATATCATATACTTAATATCAATATCTCTTTAGTTCCGTTAGTATATATATCTTATACTTACTTGTATTTTTGGATGCTACTGTACCTGGATCAGCACGTATCGGCGACGGCGCGCTAAGAAGCGCGCCTCCCCATTCCGGGGGCGACTCGGGGACACCGTTATCCCCCCTCCCGAGGAGGGCTAAACCATAAGTGATGGCCCTGGGTCCGCCGGGGTGCGAGGGACATGTCGATGACAACCTCACCTCCGGCCTAGCACCACGACCCACAGTCGGCGTGCGGTTTTGGTCGGTTCGAGTCCGACATAACCTCCCCTTCCGGCTCCGCAGGGGGGTATCCGAGGGGATTTCCGCACGGAAAAAAAAAAGGATCAACACGTATTGAGAACGATATATAGCTACTAGAGAATTATTAATTACTTCATCCAGTGCACTGTAACTATGGGTACGTATTTGAATACCTAAAATTATAATACCTAAATTAAATAACCTAAGTTCAAAATACCTAAAATCTAAATACCTTAATGGTGGGTTGACCTAAATTTAAAATACCGAAAGTTTAAAATGGCTAAGTATTTGAACACCTAAAATTATAATACCTAAAGTTAAATAACCTAAGTTCAAAATACCTAATGGTTGTTTGACTTACTTTTAAAATACCCAAAGCTTTAAATGACAAATTGATATTATAGTGAGTATCTACTACACTGTACTAACGTTCGGTAATTTCATAGGTACATATTATACTCGTAATAGGTGAAAATAGTATTGAAAACTTCAAATGATTTCTTCTCTTATGGAAACTGAATAATAAAACAAACAAATATAGGTTTTCATTTTTTTATTTGTGACTTACAAACTAAAGCTTAACAATCTTATAATTCAGAATGTAAAACAGTGTAACTTGAAAAAACAACGTTTTGTGAATGTGACAGCACATTTACATACTGTGAAGGTATATTATAGAAATTAGAATAACTCCATTCATTGTTATTGAGTCTTACCAGGAAGAATACGCGTTACATAGTGGTGTATCAGACATCTGACGCACTTCATTACAGGCCAAGAAAGCCACGAAAATGTTAGGTAATAGCGTGGCAAATGTTACTTCCAACATCTAGCAAACGTTGGCCGCAAAATTTGTTGAATGATAGTTGAAATGGTTGATCAAAAAGCTCTGTCTTCGCCTGTTGGAAAATTTGTCATAGTCCATTACAGACCAGCGAAATTAATTGCATTCGCACGCAATATTGACATCACGCAATTTGGAAATATCTGACATGATTTTGTTAATGAATGGAGTCAGAAATACTGTTATTTTGTCGTCAATGGTTACTTCTTCAGCATACTGTTGACAAGTCCCTTGAATGCGTCCAGACCTTTCTCGTTCGCTTCTTGGTAGCCAGGTGCTGTGGTCTTAATTGTTTCGTACCATCTGAAAGGATTATAATCACATGTAGTTTTCTTCAGGGGGTATGAACTAAGGCAGTCATCAGAGTTGTTAAATCGAGACAATGCATTTAGACAAGTGACTTGATACGAAGTATCTTCCAAAGACTGGGTTCTAAAATGATTACCAATGAAAATTCAAATTCGAGCCCTCAAGATCCAAGAACTCTGGTTCTGAATCAGAACTTAGATTTTATCAATTTGTTATGGATGTCTAACGGCAGGGGCTTCATGGAGAAAGCGACGTTCAGCCGTTTCGTTGTTATACATTAAGGTGACCAGAACCCAAGTTGAGAAAAGCTCAGAGGATGACTGACGCTAACCAAAAAACGTGGAGAATGATAACTGCCCTATCTTTACTAAGAGTGGTCTTTTCAACTTACCTCTTAACGTTAGCGTACTTCTTGAAGTCGATATCACTGGCTTCAAGGCTGGAGACGGAGGCGATGAGAGAGAGATCCGCGACGGTCAGACTGGGGCCGGCAACGTACTTCTCTCCCTCCAGGAAAGTGTTCAGGAGCTGGAGAGCATCCTCAACCTTGGCCTTTTTGTCGCTGTCAGCGGGTGCACCGCCGAACACTTGTGGGTACTACAAACATAAATATTACATTTTAGCTACTCCAATTTATTTCTGATTATTTTTATTGAGGGTTTCTATTTAATGTAACTTTTTTAAGAGTTCCCGAGCTGTGTCTCGAGGGTCATTACCTGATCCTTGGTGATCCTGATGTTTAGGAGTTACAGTACGTTACTGAAGGTGCAAGTAGGATTATTCTCATAGAAAATTGGTGCTAAAATTGTGGATTTTACTAGAGTGGAGAGAACAAATAAAAGAAGGTAGATTAAGAGTCCCACGATTCACAGGAATCTGGAACCTTTTCCTGGAAATGTACTATTACTATGAACTCCTATTCCAAACTATAATCCATGACGTGCCATATTTGATCCAAATTTGCTCAACCTTGTTTTCCGTGAAGAAGTAACTAATTTCCAGTCATCCTTATTATACATCAATCTAAACTTTCGCATTTATAACATGTCTGGTAATACTTACGAAATAATCCGAAAATCTGGTGTAGAGTGTACCAATATCGAAATAAAGGCGCTGGTCGACCAAAGCTCTGGCTTTGGGGTCTTCAGGGTATAAGGACCTGCCTTTGCCGTATTTGTTCGCCAGGTAAGTGATGATGGCGCGGGACTCCCAGAGGGCGAAGCCATCGTCCACCAGGGTGGGGACCGTGTGTTGTGGATTGATCTGTTAGACAAGGAAAAAGGTAAATTAACTAACACTCTTTTGTCTAATTATCAAGGATTGAAAGATAGAAGGTTCTAAGTGATTTCAACAGTCAGATAAAACACACCCATGCTGTAGATTTTCTAGACTGTATCTTTGAAGGTTTTCTTGTGAGCAGTCAATTTCACTGGTCTTTTTTGGATCCCACTAAGCTCCTGAGTACCAAATATACCCACATCAGCAAGCCTCTTCCCTGCAGGTGAACCGGCTAGACGGTGAACTTGGCTTGGTTGTCAAAGATCTTGGTGGAACTCTACTCCATAAACATTATTTTGAGTATTACAATGTGTTCAGTCTTTAGTTTAGTAAAACAACTCCACACTCCTCTAAAGAAATGCCTTTTTAATGTTTGATCTCCTTTTGCGAAGTGCACCGATAGAGAAGTGCACCAGTTGCGAAGTTCACCATTTGAGCATGGTATACAAGTTAAGATGTGCACCAAATGCGTCAAACCCCGTCAATTGACTGCACCTCGCGCAATATCCCCACGGATATCCCCCAACCCCAAGAAAAATATTGCCTTAATAATCATTATGACCTTGAATTATCCGTTTTTCGTTGCAGCAATCAACAAAACCTTTTCAAAAATCTTTCCGTGAAATAATTATACGCGTGCACCTGCCAAATTCGTCGAAACTGAGCCTACAAACAGAAATATTCAACTGGATATTCCGACAGAGACCGGTTTTGTCTAATTATGACTTTATGAGGGCCAGTGAACCACGAATGGCGTGTCCAGTGTTCGTAAGATCCGCTTTAGAAACAATTTCGTACATTAATAATAAGAAATGTTCATGCTTTACTGCGGGAAATGATAAACATTTAATAATGACAAGTGGGTCCTATAGTTAAAATAAATTATTTAACCGAGCTTTTTAAATTAAGAATGGTAAAAGAGCGGTAAAAATTGCGTCGGTTCTTATTTTATAGTTTTTATTTATTTTTAATCATCCACCCAACCTATTTAAAATAGTAACTGATTTGACTATAAAATTTTATGACGTCCCTAAATCATATTTTTCATACAAGTTACCTTATAACTTATCGTTTTGACGTTTAGTTAAAGGTAATGAATTTGACTAGTCAGTAGAATACCTAATTAGAAATAATTCTACAACAACTGTGATTTTGTAATCTGAAAGGGTGTGTTGATTTGATGGATTCAAAAAACAGGAGAGTTTATTTGTTTGAATGTTAACAGTGGCAGCTACCAGCAAACTCATCTCCTTCCTATGTTTACCAGTGGTTTATAGGTAAGTACTACCGACCTATTAATTTATGATTATTTACAATATCTTTTACCTCCTTGTTTGTCACAAGACCATGATGTACAGTCAGCATCATAAAGATGTTGACGAACAAAGTACTCAAAATGATCTTAATTTCGTTTTTTTACCCCCTTCCAATTGACCGATTGTTCTGATATTTGGTACACACCTTTAGTTCAGACCATATAAATCCAGAAAACAGTTTAATTTGCTCTAAAACGAGAATTTAAAGATCATTTTGAGAATTCGTTGTCAAGATATTTATGACGCTGACTGTACCTACTTACCTACCTAATATAAAAGCGAATAAGACCACAGCACAGACCACAGAGTACAGTCAACTACAAAGGTAGCTTAACAAATTCTAATTTATTGAACACTTTGGCCCCTACACCTTACATAAAATTGTGAAAAAAAAAAACATTGAATATGTAAATTAAGTTTGTCTTCTGGGAATCATAACACTACATTTACTATAGACAGATGCATTCCATTATAAAAAGATTTGTAAAATATTTTAGTGTTAATCAACTTATGGCGTTGACTGTACATGTCACACAGGTAGCATGTCACAAAATATTATTAGAAACTGAATTAACCTATGGAATTTAATTTTTAATCTGATCTTATTGTTTTCAAACAATTATGTTTGAAATAAGACCTAATTAAAAATGGTAAAAATACTCCATGTCAACCATCAAGTTGAATTCGCGTAAGTTGAAATCCAAATAGATACTTCCCTATGTAGAATTTCCGTACCTACCTAAATGTTGTTTTTTTTTTTATTCGCAAATACTAAACCCATCCCATGGCACAGAATTGGTGTACTGCCCATGCCGAACGCGTGTCTATGAGACGTGGTTACTAAACAAACCGTATTGCAAATAACCATGAGCGCACTGCGCAGTACAATTAAATAGTATATTCTATGAGTAAACATGGCTGTTCTCATAAAGGTTCAACGCCCCTAAATTCCAATTGCAGTATTACATCATGCTAAACGACCTTCAGCCGCGGTTACAAGATTTTATACCTTATTTCTTAGGGGTTAAGGCTTGTTGTTAATGTTTTATGTCATATAGAGATACATGTGATAGGTAGGTACTAAATGCTGGGAAACGCTGGCTACTTGCCAACAAAAGGCCTCCAGTTCAGTTAACATGGTGTAAAAGCACTGTTTCAGCTGCATAATGTAATCCTTCATAAACATTTTATAATTTGTATCCATATTAATATGATAAATGCGAAAGTAACTCCGTCTGTCTGCCAACTTTCACGCCAACCACGGAACCAATTTTGATGTTTGTATTAGGGATAGAATAGACATTGAGAAAGGACATAAGTAGGCTATGTTTGGTCGCGGTAATCAACATCCACGTGGGCGGAGCCGCGGGCAAAAGCTAGTCCTTCATAAATATTTTATGATTAGTATCCATTTATTATGATAGATGCGAAAGTAACTCGGTCTGTCTGTTTGTTACGCTTTCACGCCAAACCACGGAACCGATTTTGTTGAAATTTGTTATAGGGGTAGATTAGACATTGAGAAAGGACATAGGCTATGTTTGGTCGCGAGTCACGCGAGCGTGGCCGCGGGCAAATGCAAGTTAACCATATTTTACTACTCGTACATAACCTGCTTTGAATAATATTGATTAAATGTTATAAAACCGTTGTCGGCCGCTGTTGAAAGCATAATAAACTTTGCCAATCAAGGCTTTTATGATATTTCATATGAACTATTTTTTAACTACAGTGGTTAGTAGACTTTTTAATACCCCTTAGGTGGCAGTCAAGCACACGGCCTACCTGATGGAAAGTGATTACCGTGGCGTAGATGGACGTACGCAACCAAACAAGACTTTTATAAATTTGGAATATGGCTGGATAACTTCTTACTTTAATTATTTGCATTGGTCTGGGTGTTCTTTGTTTATTATGTAGGTATGTATTTACAAAAAAAAATATCCGCATTCTAGATTCCATAACACAAGCTAATTAAGCTTAGCATAGGTCTAGATAGCGTTGTGTAGAATGTTGTGGAATTTATTGTTTGATAAATTACCTACTCCGGTTACTTTCATTTTTCAACCCTTTAATAAATGGTAATGTCTTTTTGACAGTTGTTACCTTAGCTTTATTACTTTAGTATTATGTTATCTGTGGCTTTATGAAGAAAAGTATGTCTAGGTACCTACCCACATAAGTTGTATATAGTAGATTGAATCGAACATTAAATTTCCATTTCAAACAAATTACTTATTGCCTATTAGCTTTGCGTTAGATTATTACTTAATGGACAATTATTTTATTAGCGGAATATAGGTACCTACCTAATGATTATTTGATTTGTGCACTTTAATATAACAACAATAACAGGAAGAAGGATACGATAATAATATTTATTATTTATTAGCTTGTTAATTGTGTTCGACCTTCCTCAACGATGTTAAATTAATGTCATTAAAGTTACCTACAACAAAATACCAACAATATAATTTTTTAAATGATACTCGATTGTATCACAATAAAAACTGACATTGATAGAAAAAGGTTGTACCTACTTATCAAATTAAAGTTTTAATCTAACTTTAAAACGTTGTCCTAAGATTCATATTTCACGGAATTCTTGGTTTTACTGAAATAATATTCAATATCATTAACTACAACATTGTACACGTAAGCGTAGCTTAAATAGCTTGTGTTATAGAATCTAGAATGCGGATAAACATACTATAGATATTTTTTTTTGTAAATGCATACATCTTATACATAAAAACACCCAGACCAATGCAAATAGCCATATTCATAAATATTTGCACTGTGCGGGACCGAACCCGCGCATCCTGTTAGCAATCGCGTTCACTACCGCCACGCCATAGAGGCTGTATTAAAATAAACCACTTAGTTGGCAGCCAAGCAACCGGCCCACTTGATGGAAAATGGTTACCATGGACGTTGCACTCGCGCTGCCTGCCCTGAAGAAACCTTCTAATGTCCTTCTTGAAGAACCCCATATTGTAGTCGCTTGGGAAAACTACAGCAAGGAGTTCATTCCACAGCTTGAGTGTGCGGTTCAAGTGCCCTTTTATACGTAACTACTTAGGTCCATCCATCCATACGCTTACACCTATTTCCTTCTGGGTTGGGTATTATTCTGTAGTTAAAATAAATTATCTAACCGAGCTTAATAAAATAAGAATGGTAAAAGAGCGGCAGAAATTGTGTTGGTTCTTATTTTATAGTTTTTATTTATTTTTAACTAGCTTTTGCCCGCGACTTCTTCCGCGTTAAGTTCGGAATAGAAAGGTATAGGATACACTGCTCCTGTTCCCGCGACCCATTTAAAATTCCTTAAAATTTCTGTACTCCTGGTACATCATGCAAATTGTACCAGGGTAACATAAATACTGATTCCGTGACCGCGACCCGCAGGAACTATACCCGGGATAAAATAACGTTCGAACGGGATAAAAAGTATCCTATGTCCTTCTCCTGGCTCTAAACTACCTCCCTGCCAATTTTCAGCCAAATCGGTTCAGCCGTTCTTGAGTTATAAGTGGAGTAACTAACACGACTTTCTTTTATATATTATATAGATATAGATGATCCACCCAACTTATAATAGTAACTGATTTGACTATTAAATTTTATGACATCACTTAATCTTTTTTCATACAAATTACCTTATAACTTATCGTTTTGACGTTTAGGAAAAAGGTACTAACTTCACTAGTCAGTAGAATACCCAATTGGGTATTATCCTATAGTTAAAATAAATTATCTAACTGAGCTTATTAAATTAAGAATGGTAAAAGAAAATGGTAGTTTTTATTTAAGTATTTCTATTTATCCCAACTTATTTATGACGTCACTAAATCTTTTTTCATACAAGTTAGTAAGTAATTATGTGTGTAATTTGACTAGTCAGTAGAATACCCAATTGACTCTGTCCTCCTAACATAGTTCACAAGCTTCCTCTTTGTAATTAGGTATACACTCATAATAATTTTTTAGAAGTCAACATACCTTAAGGTATTCAGGTTTGAGGTGTTCCCCGTGGTGAAGGTCTACCAGCTTGAGGTTGAGGTTCAGGTTGAGTGCCTTTGCAGTCAGGAGCACCGCGCGGCAGGGCGACGAGCCAGGCACGTAATACAGGTCTACGGTCATTGTGCTGGGGAAGGAGAAGCAAGTGTTATGAGTACCATGCTAGTTAGTGGTTAAAGACCTAACTATCAAGAGGACATGGGAATACGAATCCTATAAAGAAATTAATAAATAAATAAATATTCCACAACATTCTACACAACGCCGTCTAGCTAGACCCATGGTAAGCTTAACTAGCTTGTGCATACACACACACACAACATACTTATATTATACTTTTTTGCTCAGCCAGACCAATGCGAATAGCCATATTCATGCATACAAATATTTGCACTGAGTGGGGATCGAACCCGCATCTCCTGCGTAGCAGTCGCGTTCACTACCGCCACGCCATATGTTCGAATTCTGGGTATTGCACTACTGACGATAAGAACCCGTTACTGACACATGCGAATTTTCACTTAGCTAGAGGGGTTAGGGGTATTCCGGTTACTAGGTACCTAAGACTACTACGTCGGTAGCTTAGTGGTTAAGGAGTCGGCCTTACGATCGAAAGGTCGCGGGTTCGATTCCTGGCCATTACACTACCGACGTGAACCCACGCCTAACACAAGCAATTTAGGTTAGCTGGAGGGGTTAGAGGGAATATTAGTAACTTCTGTTCTAATATTCTTTAAAAAAAAACGAAAAAAAAAAGTAACTTAGAAAAAAAAAGAATAAGGCGGCGTTTGTTGAAACTGGCTACTATGTAGGTATTATATTTAATAATAAGTAAAAATAACAACCTATTTAACATTAAAAAACATCTTATTAAATAAAATTTAAAAATTTGTGATTGTGTTCCAGTCTGTTGGATACGAGTCTATGACTCAGATTAAAAGAGCATAGACAAAACGTATAGATAAAGTAGTGCCATCTCGCTCGCTCTCTTCCGCGCTCACAAAGAGTGCGAAGAAGATAGCACTACTTTAGTATTCCTTTTTGCGGCTTCACTTGCTTGATCTATACGTTCCGTCTAAAAGAATAACTTTAAGTCTGAGGTCTATGAATAAGTACTTAGTTAAAAATGTCGAAGAAATGTACCTAGTTAGTTTTGTTTTAGTACCGATACCTATCTACCTACGTTTACACTAGCAACTATTTACGTCTTGTTGGAGTTATAAGGTCATTGACACGTTAAAAGTTGTAAAATTCTAGTTAATTTATACTTATCTTGGACCAAAAGTGTGCTCAAAATCTACTCTATACACGCAGTACATGTTTCTTACGTACTGACGTATTTTGAATAAGTAGGTAGGTACTTATAGCACGGGCTGCTGCTGCTGCGATGGAAGAAAATTTACCAAGCATAGATTATTAAAAACAATCCACGCTCGCCAGGATCTTTTATATATTGCGATTTCTTTGCGTCCAATTTTAGTATATCATTGGCGTCCAAGATATAATAGGGTAACTGCTATAGTAATTGGCCACGCTATAGTAACTGGCCACTCATAACAAAAGAGGTAGAAACAAGGTAATGCAAGCAAGCCCATGAATGCAAAGGACATAAAATATTTCTTTATCTATTGTATTTTCGTTTTAGTTCATAAAATGTGACCTAGATGGCGTTTTAAACCATTCAGACGGTCAGTTTGAAAAAGTTTTGACAGATGTGGGCGGTTTGTTAAGAAAAAAATAAGGTAAGAGTTTTGGAACAATTTGATTTGGTGTGCAACTTACTTTTCCAGTGCCTAAATATTATGTGTTTCTTTTAGTATATTAAGTGAAGTATAATTCTATGTAATTTCAAAGTTCGCAAGTTCGTTATAACCTTAAATTGTTTACCGGCTAATAACTAAATTCAAATTTGGTTGAATTTCAGTTATTGGCCATGGCCGGCCAATTACTAATTTTCCATTATACGTTTTTTCAATGCAGTTTCGACCTTATAAGGGTATAATATACGGCATACAAAAATTCTACAGTTCTAAATTCAATGAATCAGTTATTAGCCGGGGGTGGCCAATAGCTGGGAAGTAACATGGCCAATTACTGAATACTTTTTTTTAATTTCTTTCAGACTGCTTCAACATGCCAAAGATACCGCAATATATCAAAGAACAATTAGACAAAGCTTTAGAAGACGTTAGTCAAGGTATATCAGTTCGTACAGCAGCTAAAAAATATGGTATACCTAGAGCAACACTACAATTTAAATTGAAACACCCGGATAGCAAGAGTGAATTTGGACCAGAACCCTACTTGACTAGAGAAGAAGAAAAACAGTTAGAAGAATGGCTGTGCGATATGGGCAAAAGAGGGTTTCCTAGAAATGCCGAAGATATTCTAGATTCTGTTCAAAATTTTCTGAATAAAAACCCCAGAGAGACTCCATTCAGCGAAAATAGACCTGGAAAAGGATGGTTAAAAGGTTTTCTGAAACGCCATCCTAGAATAACTAAAAGAACGTGTGAAGCAGTTACGCAGGCGAGC
This sequence comes from Eilema sororculum, assembly GCA_914829495.1. NCBI lineage: Eukaryota > Metazoa > Arthropoda > Insecta > Lepidoptera > Erebidae > Eilema > Eilema sororculum. The sequence goes on along the minus strand of OU618545.1, from coordinate 2,032,885 downwards.
GCATGTGTATCCGAATCTGACATCAGAAACTGGTTTGGTCAAATCATGGATCAGATAAACAAGTCTAACCTAACCCACATTTTAGATGACCCTTCCAGAATTTTTAATGCCGATGAAAGCGGTTTTCAGACCTGTCCATCTACCGGAAAAGTCTTTGCTGAAAAAGGAGAGAAGAATGTCTACATTATCGATAAAGGAAAAGCCAAAGAAAATATGACAGTACTTTTTACAATATCTGCTGATGGACAGATGGTGTTGCCTACGATTGTGTACCCCTATCAACGTTTACCTGAGAGAATCAAACAAACTGTACCTGATGACTGGGGTGTAGCAACTAGCAGTTCAGGATGGATGACGGCGGATACATTTAAATATATTATCGAACATGTTTTTCACCCTTTTTTAGTGAGAAATAACATTCAGCTACCAGTTTTGTTGTTTGTTGACGGACACAAATCTCATTTAACCTACGACTTAAGTGTACTAGCTCGGTCTCTTCAAATAGAAATATTTGCTCTGTATCCAAACGCCACTAGGATTCTTCAGCCAGCTGATGTGTCACTATTTAGACCCGTAAAACAGTTTTGGAAATCGGCAGTTAGAGAATGGTTGCTAGAGAACATTGGTGAAGTTGTTTCTAAGCAAAATTTTGCTTTCGTTCTAAGAAAAGTTACAGACAAAATTAGTTCTGCCTGCATTGTAAATGGCTTCCGAGCTTGTGGTCTCTACCCTTTTGATCCAAATACTGTCGATTATTCTAAATGCTTAGCAAAGTCAGCATTCAGATCTGAAGACACTGCAGACATTTTAAATGATGAACCCGAAAAATTACTATCATTGACAAACTTTTCGGAAATCGTAGGTGTAGAGATGATTAACAAATTTAAAGATATTAAAAATATAATGCAAGATGTCCAAAACAACGAATCATTTTTCACACTTTATCAAATATGGAATTTTTATCATTCGAATACGGAAAATACGATAGAGAATACTAATGAAAATATAACAGAGACTACTAATGAAAATACGACAGAGAATACTAATGAAAGTGAAGAAGGAGAATACAAGGACATGGAACCAGAACCGACAATTGCACAAGAAGAAAACTTTAACACAACAATTATAAATAACAATATTTCTGAAAACGAAAGTCAAAATATAATCATAACAACACACCAACGCCTTGAAAGAATCCAGGATGAACAAAATAGCGCGAGAAATGACGACCAGACCTGTGAATATGAAAACTTTCCTCACTCTGACAAAGAACCCTTTACCATTCAACCTTCAAATAATGAACAAATCAACATTATTAGTGATCTACAGAATAACGACCAAGAACTTGTAACTTTAGAAGACCTAGGAATAGCAAATGCAGAAAACCATGAAAGAAACCTACCATCCTGTTCAACAACAAGACTCAAAGATTTTTTATCAATACCTCCAGGACCAACCAGAAAAGGGAAACGTAACACTGAGAGGCTACCTTACCACATATCAGGACCAGAATACCAAAAGATTTTAGAAGAAAAATCCAAAGAAAAGAATAGACTAGAGGAAGAAAAGAAGGCAAAGAAAGTTGCGAGAGAGCAAAAAAAAGAAGAAAGAAAGAGGAAACTAGAGGAAATAAAGACAAAAAAGTTGGAAAAGACTAGAAAAATTGAGTCTATTTCTTGCTGTGGTGTGTGTAAAAGAGTTGTAAAGAGCATAAAATTGAGATGTTGTGAATGTCAGAAAGCATATCATAAATTATGTATTCCTAAATCTCACCTTATGCATATACCTCAGGAGGAAGGAGACAATTTCTTATGCCATAACTGCTTTTGTACGGAAAATGATGAAAGTATTTCTGAGAACGAGGAGAGTGAAAGTGACGAAGAAAATCAGGAATTTTTAAATATAATAAGATCAGGACATAAAGAATTAGGTTTGAGCTGCGTAAAATTTTAATTAAGAAAAAAAAGAGTCAATAATTTACTAAGATTTCACAATTAAATTGGTTGGCTAATTACTGTGACTAGTCATGATAATTACTGTGATTTCATGGCCAATTGCTAAATTTCTTAAGTGATTGAATTTGATTGAGATTTTTCATCAATAAAACTGTGATTATATCTTATTTGTTTTATTACCTATGACCCCATCTCATTCGCTTTTATTTGGTATGGGATAAGTGTATGTGACTTTATCAACATGTTTTTTATTGATGTCAGAAAATAAATTTTACGTTAAGTGGCCAATAACTACAGCATTCACCCTATATGAATCCAGCTATAGTGTTCCAGCTATAGCGGAGCGGTGCAACATCACGCCCGTAAGATAGCGCTGTCCCCTTTTCGCAAAGTACCTAAAGTGAATAATAACTTACTGAGCTGAGCGGTTCTGGGTTCTGGCCGTGTGCGAATGCGCGATTGAACATCATTTTGTCATTGTGTAAGACCGTGGTTTTTTAAATGAGTTTGTTTTGATTTGTGTATGTAGTCACATTATTTTCTATTCTTTCTCATTATTATCCTCAACTTAAAGAACTCTTTTGTAACTTAGCATTCCGGACAAATCTTTGTGATTTATGGTAGGTATGCTTAAATTGTTATAAGTTTATGTAAACGTTGAATGAATAAATAAAAAATAAAAAAGGTTAGGTAGGGTCTATTACAGACAATAATTAGGGTGCGTTTCCTGTGAAGCGGATACGAGGAGAGCGGAGAGACGTCCAGAAACCGAGCAATCAGTTGGTTAACAAGTGATCCGTTGATTACAAGCATTGTGATTGTGATTGGTAGATTCCGTCTCCGCTCAGAACCTACGCGAGGAAATAAATAAATAAAATAAAAAATAAAATAAAAATAAAAATAAAAAAGCCTTTTATTTCTTGCGTAATCCAAATACAAATAAATTATTGTTACAAATATGTTATTATTGTGGTTCATTTAGTATTATTGTTGTTTACAATTTGTTATTCATAGTATCATCAGTTCATATATCATATATGATGTATATATCAATGTTGTATCATTAATATAATGATCAATATAGTATCATATTATCATGATTTATAATTGCTAGGTACTACTGGTTGTTTATTTATGAATTTATAAATAAATCCATTCAATAATTATTTAATTAACTTAAATTCCTGTAATAATAACATTATTTTCTCTAGTATTATTAAATTAAATTATAATTTACTGAACTTGTTTAAGTTACTTAAATTTACTTGACATGCAATGAAAATACAACATCATTAATATAATGATCAATATAGTATCATATTAACATGATAACACGTACAACAAAAATATATAGAGGTCATTAAGTATATATACAACAATTGCAGTAGCAGAGTGAAGCTTGAGTCGATAGGACCGCCAATAAGCATAAAAAGAGGTGTAAGACAGGGGGATCCTTTGTCACCAAGAATTTTTATAGCGGTCCTAGAGATGGCCATCAGCCAAGTCAATTGGAACAGAACAGGACTAAACATCAATGGAAAATTCATCAGCCACTTAAGGTTCGCAGACGATATTATTCTTCTATCCGAAGACGCAAGAGAACTAGAATCAATGATACTATCGCTAAAAGATGTAAGCGTCAAAGTAGGCTTACAAATGAACTTAAATAAGACCAAAATCATGACTAACAGCATAAAATATCCTTTGTATCTTGACCAAAATTTATTAGAATACGTGGAAAGCTACGTATACTTAGGAAAACAAGTCTCTTTCGATAATCAAAATAATGAACTAGAAGTAGAAAGAAGAATTTCAGGCGCATGGAGAAAATTCTGGAGCTTAAAGGAAATATTAAAAGGAACTATGCCTATTAATTTAAAGAAAAAAGTTATGGACACCTGCCTGCTTCCCTCCATCACCTATGGGTGCCAGACATGGAAGTACACACTAAGAGTGAAAAACATGATTAGGTCATGTCAACGGGGTATGGAGAGAAGCATCACAAATGTGAGGAAAATACAAAAAATCCCACACAGTATTATAAGAAAAAATACTAAAATTATAGATGCACTCCAATTCTCACTAAGATTAAAATGGCGCTGGGCAGGACATGTGGCTAGGATGGAGGACGACCGTTGGACTACCAGACTGACGTCATGGCAGGGCCCTGCAGGCATCAGAAAAAGAGGAAGACCGACAACTCGCTGGGAAAACGACTTAATAAAAATAGCAGGAAAACACTGGAAAACAAAAGCCAAAGATAGGGACAAGTGGAAAAATCTGGAGGAGGCCTTCACCCTCACAAGGAGGGGTTCTTGCATGTCACAGTAATGATTTTATTTCTTTTTTATTGATTTTCATTGCATGTCAAGTAAATTTAAGTAACTTAAACAAGTTCAGTAAATTATAATTTAATTTAATAATACTAGAGAAAATAATGTTATTATTACAGGAATTTAAATTAATTAATTAATTATTGAATGGATTTATTTATAAATTCATTAATAAACAAGCAGTAGTACCTAGCAACGCGAGGAAATACACTCGTAAAATTATATTCTTTATAATTTAATGCTCTTGTGCCGCTGCGGCATCTGCAGAGACCCTCAAACGGCGAAAATATGATAATTTGTCCAACAATTATATAATTATGATTATATATTATATTTAGTTTTAATTAAATATTAAAGAAAAATGTTTATTAAGTTAACGTAAACATGTTGTTGAATAAATAAAATTGTGTAAATTCCATAAGGAAAACCTAGATTCTAAGGTCAACGTACTTACAGGTATTTCAGGAAGGAAAATCAATCACCATGAAAGTAACGGTCCTCAACATTAAATAAATCGGAATGCTAAGTACCTATTGGAGCCTATCCAACTCTTCAAAGTAAGGATAACCGCAAAGAGAATTAAAGGAATTTTATAGTAATTAAGTAAGTACTTAAACAGGCCGTCGATTAGTACCTCAGTCACTGCAAAAAATTATATAAAATTTTAGACTTTATTTCTATAGGTACTACTAAAGTTCAAAGTGAAATGAAAACATACACTTTTTCATTACACTTTTTGAATTACACTCTGTAAAAAGTCATTTAATTTTGAACTTTAAACTCGTCGTTTTAAAGTCTAGTGGCGGTGGCATCACTGTAGTTTGGCTTTAGCAGAATCGTGGCCATGTATGGTATAACCATTTTTCATACAAGTTACCCTATAACTGATGTTTTGCTTTGTGTAATAAATAAATAAAAAATAAATAAAAACTTATCGTTTTGACGTTTATTAAAAAGTATCTAATTTGACCAGTCAGTAGAATACCCAATTATACAAATAGGTGGCAGGAGCAGCCATGACAGGTCATTTACAGCCGCCATTACTGTCGAAATGTCATAACAATGGAATATAAACAAATAAACACCTCCACCCACCCTGACACGAAACGCTTTGTGACACGTAACGTTGGTAGTCAATAAAGTAATGAGCGAAAGTAGACTTTAGATAGGTATAGCCCGGGACATATATCTTGGACGTTCAAAGATATTGATTCTCATTGGCCGATTCTCGTCGTTGTTTTTAGGATGCAACGTGACGTCACCACGTCTCATCCTTGATAGCGATTATGATTGGTTTCATCCTAGAGAACAGCCTTAATACTGATTGTGATTGGTTGATTCTCGTGGATGTCCTCATCGATGAGCTACATCCTAGAACGAAAATTAATGTAGTGAAGCACACGTCTCTTGGGTGTCTTTTGAGCATAGCACGGGGTGCTACAGCTATGGACGAGCTTCAATTTATTATACATGGATTTACAAAACAATCCATGCGCGCCAGGGCCACGTTTGTCTCGCGATTTAGGACCAAGATACGTGTCCCGAGGTATAGTCAATCAAATAATGACTGCAAGTAAACTTTACCGGATATAACTACATGAACAAATGGTGAGGTGGAGTAAGCCAGGAAATTACATAATAATGCATTCATGCGGAAAAATGGAGTATAATTTCTTACTGGGTATTACTTTGATTGAAGCTTTTTTGTATTAGGTGAATCTGTATTTGTGTTCATTTAGATTCTTAAGAATTTTTGATTATTTTTAACCAATAGTACATGAATTAGGAACGAGATTTGGGCAAAAGGTGAAATACCGACGTTACGTACGCACAAAAAATTGGATGAGAAATAGCGTTATTATTTAAGTAATTAGCAGGGGGCGTCAGATGTCGTATGCATTATAACAAAGACAGACATGGCTTCGCATGCATTGGTGTTAAGGATTTTATTTAGAGATCGAAATTTCTCGTTCATCTACAGCATGCCGATGAAGCTAAATGGTGGTAACGAAGACCTACTCCTCAAACTGAAAGGAAAGCCGGAGGCAAAGCCAGAAACTACATAAGCGAGGTAGACTTTTGGACCGAAGATTCTTGTGAACCACATCAACCCTTAGATATTCCAGTATATATTATTCATTTATTACTTCAATTTCATTTTATCATGTCATAAAACCATTAACGTGTGATCAAATACGACTAAAATGCTATTGCATGGATCTATACTATTAACAAATCATTAACTACACTACTAAGTAATCCGAAATCGATATAGAGTAACACGTTTTGTAATGGCTATTTAAAATAGATTCTTTTAATGTACACATCCATTATAATATTATTGTTATGTGATTTGTTATATGAATAATGGATTCTTATTTAATGATAAAGAGAACTCAGCGATAGGGTATTATGCTATAGTTAAAATAAATTATCCAACCGAGCTTATTACATTAAGAATGGTAGAAGAGCGATAAAAATTGCGTCGGTTCTTATTTTATATTTTTTATTTATATATAATCATCCACCCAACCTATATTAGCTAAGTAACTGATTTGATAATTAAATTTTATGATGTCACTATTATAATTGTTTTATACAAGTTACCTTATAACTTATCGTTTTGACGTTTAGTAAAAAGTAAATTTAACTATGTATTCAGTACACTGAATACAATACATAATGAATACATACAATAGGTACCCAATTGTAGGTAAGATGTGGCTACAGACAGAGATTCAACTCCTGAAAGTGTATCCCAGGCTCTCCACACACTGAACGGAAAGCCCGCACCCCTTGTTTAGTAGGTGCACCCACATGTAGGTGCAGGCTTGAGGCTTGAGCCTCAAGAATGTTCATGAGATCCTCTACAGACTGTGTACCCCTATTTTACTTTTACTTAATTCCCGTTAGTGTTACTGTTTACCCCACCTTATCTCTAATACAGCATAATAGGTGGCTCAAGATTTGCATAAAAGACTACTGTTACCAGGCAGTATAAGACCATAGCCATATATGGCACAGATAAATGCATGCTATTTGTACAATGACTAAGCCAAAAAAGAACCAGTTTGAAAAAAAAAGATGATCTTACAAATAAAAAAACTCAGACGGCGACTGGTTTGATGATTTTAATGACTGCCTACCCACGTGTGTCGTCCGTAGTGACCTTGAAGCTGACCGTAAATTAAGAAATTATATAACCGCTTTTTAGTTGTTTGGAGGCTTGTGGGATGATAGGGTTCGAATATTAGAAAACGGACTTTTCATCTGAATATTAGTGAAGAGGGACATTAATCCGAATTTTAGAAAATAGGGACTTTTCGTCCAAATATTAGTAAAGAGGGAATTTTTGTCCGAATATTAGTAAAGAGGGACTTTTCGTCCAAATATTAGTAAAGAGGGAATTTTCGTCCGAATATGGGTAAATAAGGAATTTTCGTCCAAATATTAGTAAAGAGGGAATTTTCGTCCGAATATGGGTATAGAAGGAATTTACGCGGTTCCCTTCAATTGTATACGAATGTTTCTTGATTTGTTGGATGTGCATGGTGCATGGTTGTGAGAAAGCGTGTGATTTTAACTATTTATGACGGAAATATTTAATTTGATATTTTGAAGATGCTTGGTTACTAGATTACTATAGTAGATATGGAGTTATAAAATGTTTATTACTATTTCAAGGTTTCTGCTGTTATCACAATTACTTTATTGCCATAATTTGGATGGGGCAGACGACGAATTTCACAATAAGTCGATAAATCGATGCGTGTGTGTTTTAAAATCTAACATCTGTATGTAGACACAGCACCTCTAAAAATTTCTGTGTGTACGGTACCGTGCAATCATTTACCCTGATTAAAAAATCAAACCTAAGACCCTACGAGCGTATACAAACAACTAGAACCTCGATTCTACTAAGCTAAGACATTGTGGTGCCGCAGTCACTGCATAAAAATGACATAAAATTTTATACTTTATTGTCTATACGCCTACAGTCCAAAATGAAATGAAACAGGGTTTCATGGTTTGTTACCAACGACCACTCAATCCATCCACCGAGGTGGTCAGTTAGGAATTTCATTCCTATCAAACCACCTACTGTCCACATGAGTGGTCAGTTAGGAATATTTTGAAGTAACCAACCACCTTTTTTTTCTGGGTGGTCGGTTCGGAATATTTAAGGATATAAAAACGCATTAAAAAAATCCGATAATATATAAACGTGTGGACAGTAGGTGGTTTGATAGGAATGAAATTCCTAACTGACCACCTAGGTGGATGGATTGAGTGGTCCGTTGGTAACAAAGGCACTTTTTCAATTACTCTGCAAAAAGTCATTTAATTTTAAACTTTAATTCCCATCGATTTAAAGTTTATTATTTAATGGCGTTCTTTGCAGTAGCGGTGGCCACACAATGGGTTGGCTTTAGCAGAATCGAAGCTCAGTTTCAAAAATCGAACCTAAGACATTACGATCATATGCAAACCTTACAGACACCTTGTGCACCGAAACCAAGAAGAGTTAGGTTAGTGATCAAAATGTTTTTAATTATTAGTAGTTTCGATGTTACTATCTATGGAATCCTTGTCCTTTTTTTTACTTTTTTAAATCCGAACCTAAGACGTGCAGTGATTACCTACTGTTACAGATTATAACTCAGACAATGCAATCCAAATGCAAACTTCGGAATTCGGACAGCAGACAAAATAAAACTGGTTTGGGAACTAAATTAAAAATGGACAGCAAAGTCACCAAAAAGGACTATAAATACGTAAATAAGAAAACTGAAGAGTTTGTTGTACACGCCTAAATCACTGAACCGATTTTGATGAAGCTTGGCACAGAGATGGAGAAGATATCCTCGTAGCAAGGCAGCGGACAGCTAGTATTATAATATCTATAATATAAAAATTATTCGCTGAATGTGTTGCAAAGCGCTAATCTCGAGAACAGCTGAACCAATTTCGCTAATTCATTTTTTTGAATTTTTCTTAAAAAAATTGCCCAAGGGGTTCCAGATATAACACGAACAAAGCCGGGGTGGGTCGGCTAGTTCTTATTAAAGCTAGGTTACACCCACTGACGCACATAGAATTCAATGCTTATCTGTATACCGTTATTAGTTTAGTAATGTATACTACTCGATAACCATGATTCATTTAGTCATCAATTTTGCATTAAGCGGTAGATGGGTTGGTAATTGGTTTCTACTTGGTGTTATCGATGCTACCGTTAAATTGTATAATAAAAGACTAAGCTGTATACAAACAGTGACGCAATTGGAGAAAATTACTTCTAAATTTTTAGGGGATGAAATTTATACGGGCAAACCTGAATATGTTACTATCATGGCATTTATACTGTACTGGCAGTGTTGGCACCGGCCGTGTCGCATTGCAATCATTTTGAATGCCAAAAAATGCGTCCAACAACTCAAAATGTTTCCATTGGGAAATTCTCGGTGCGATACGTACCTACCTACTCGGGTATTTACCTATGGTCACAGATTGCATAATAGTTGGAATGGAATGAATGCTGTGGTCCCCTAGAAACACCCACTAGTGTCTAGTGGGACCACGGGAAATCACTAGCAGCATCCCAGAAAATATCAATCGTATTAGTATACCTATCAACCAGCAACGGGTGTTTGAGGACCGTAGGTACATTTCTTTGGTCCCTTGAGCCAGGTATTTTTAAGGGGCGTAAATTTTTCGGGCCTTTTTACTGAAGGAAACACAAAATTTAAATTTTAGAGTTGCTTTCCAAGTATGTCATTGTGGCGATGTTATGAACTTATAACCTACTAGCTTTTGCCCGCGGCTCCACCCGCGTGGAGGTCGGTTATTGCGATCAAACATAGCCTATGTCCTTTCTCAAGGTCTAATCTACCCTTATACCAAATTTCATCAAAATCGGTTCAGTGGTTTAGGCGTGAAAGCGTAACATACAGACAGACAGACAGACAGACAGACAGAGTAACTTTCGCATTTATAATATTAGTATGGATGGACGGGAGGACGGGTACATAATATTCCTAGCAGTTGGTAACATTGTTTACAACATGGCGAAAACGCCGGCCGGCTAACGCGCCACAGCTTTATGACCTTGCGATCACTACGCGAGTTAAGACAAAAATAGAGGTCTGATACTTAGGTATACTTCAATGCTAATTTTCTATCGAGCGAGCTGCTATTAATACCAAACAAAAATACAAAAAAGACAATCGAATTGAGAACCTCCTTCTCTTTGGTCGAGTCGATTAAAATATAATGAACTATTTATTGCCCACGGCTCCACACACTCCTCCTACTGAAATCCTCCCACAAGTGACCACGACACGACCCAAAGGAATCTATTCCCGGGATAAAAGTGCCAAAGTACAATCCCAGCCCATAAATCTATGTCAAATTTCAATCAATTCTGTAGTTTTTGCGTAAAAAAGTAGCAATAAAACATTCAAAATGTTTTAATGGAACTGTAGCATAGAACTCTAAATAATTTTAGAGTTCTATGAACTGAAGGTTCTTCTACTTCATTTAAATCTAAATCACTTCTACTTCATTTAAATCTAAATAAAGTTGACTTCAAAATTACTGGGAGTGTCGCGGTAGATTGGTTGGTACAGTGTAATTAAAATTAATTATAACAACTTATTAAAACTACCTACATAGTAGGTAATAAGCCTACACAAACTTTCTCAAGACAAATAAGGCCCAGTATGCGAGATACGATGTTAAAAAATATCTTATTAAGACTAGTTCAAGTGCTCCAGATTTCGTAATACCGGTACATGGTGCCGGTAATACCTTTCACTTCACTATGCCTGCAATGGACACAAAGTACTGAATGGAATGTGTACGCGTAATTATTATGGCAAAGTAACTACGAAATAGATTACAAATGCAAATAATGAAGGCTTGTTTGAAAAAATTTTAATAGAATTTACATTGCAAAAATATTACCATAGATGGCCAAATTTATTAGGGATAGTAAGTAGTACCTAACAAGTTTTGTAATTTTTCCAGTTGAAATGACGTATTTTACAAAAAAAGCTAGGTACTATCCACATTTGATCATCCACTGTAAATAAATATAAACCAAATATATAAAAAAAACTAAATAAGCCGTGATAAAAGCTCACATTTGAAATTAGAAACGCTGCTAAAATTTACTCACGATAATTATCAATTTAACCCCACTAATATTAATAATTAGTATTAAAAACTAATAATTAGTGATAATTAGTAATAAAAACTTACATATTTTTTGATAAACTAGTTTCCTTTCGGGTAAATAAACACCAAGCGTACGGACAGCACGGTATTGTGAGACAGAGTAACTGGCCGTGGAGGGAGGGAACAGTTTTATACTGGCGTGCCGTGCATGACGCATTCGAGGACAACTAGCTTGGTCTTATAATGTATAAAAATGTTTTATACATATATATTTCCGTTTTAAACTTTATAAATTATGTAATAGAAATGTTTTCTAACAATTAGTCAGGGGGAATTTCGAAAAGCTATTAACATTAGCCATAGCAATATCTAATTAGTCAATCAGACTAATATTGCGGACATTATGTTGAATTAGTTTAGTCAGTGAAACGCAGTGTTATTTCTCTAAGATGTTGTTAACTTGTGCTTAACTGTACAAGTGTTTAAATTTCGAGGAGAATCTAGAAGAAATAATTTTCGGGGAGAATCGGTAAAACGGGTTCTTTTGGTTTGATTTATTTGGCTTTTATGGGAGGTACTTCTTCTGATCTCCCAAACCCACTAATATTAGCGACAAAGTCTCGCGCGTCATTCATCAGGGGTACCGACTTGAAGGGAAATTGGCTTGAGCTTCGAAGATCTTTGTGGGATCTGAAAAACACCATAATTCAACGGCTTATTCCCAACGGCCATGCCGCAAAAATGACACCACTGGCGGTCGTTGAGACAACGTTTTGAAAATTGTTTCGCCCACCCCGGTGTGGGTGGCTGTTGGGAAAAGAATATGAAAACTTATTCTCAACGCCCACCAAACACGGCTACCACTGGTGCCCGTTGAGACTTTACATGTATTCCCAAATGCTCCCAGAAAGGACTTAGGTACCTATCTATAGAGTCGTATTTATATGCATTTCAGGGATGCAAATCAATCGTTAGTAAGTATGTACTGGATTAACCGCGGAACAAAAAAAAATGGTCACGGCCACGACTGGTGTGCGGAACAAGAAACGTATTTATTTTTCGTTTAATTGAGTCTCCTTTCTTTTAACAGTTTAGTTACCTTCGTGAGAAACATTTCTGTTGAATCATCGGAGAGCTATACTCGGCACATGGTATGAATTCTTCTACTTCTTCGTCGTATCATCGGTGGCAACACTGATACGACATAAGGGGATGTATGAGGCCACACGACCGTTACCTGCAAGCTGTTCCACCAATTGATTGATGGAAGAGGGTTTGGCGTAGGCTTTTCTCCCGGGGTTGGAAGGTCAGACAGCAGTCGCTCCCATAAAACCTAAAGTACCTGTGGCGCGGCGGTAGGGACTGCAACTGCTAGCTACGCAGGAGGCGCGGGTTTGATTCCCGCTCAGTGCAAATATTTGTATGCATGAATATGGCTGGGTTTTTTCTATACATGTATAATATGTATGTATTTACAACAAAAAAAAGTATTTAAGTATGTTTATCCCACAGATATCCGATGGTTTATCCGCATTCTTTAACATAATTCCATAACACAAGCCAGCTAAGCTTACCATATGGGTCTAGATAGCGCTGTGTAGAATGTTGTGGAATCCATACTTAATATTATAAATGCGAAAGTAACTCTGTCTGTCTGTCTGTCTGTCTGTATGTTACGCTTTCACGCCTAAACCACTGAACCGATTTTGATGAAATTTGGTATAGGGGTAGATTAGACCTTGAGAAAGGACATAGGCTATGTTTTGTCGCGATAACCGACATCCACGCGGGCGGAGCCGCGGGCAAAAGCTAGTATTTAATATTTAGTATTTATTTGTCCGTTCTTTGTTCCCCCTCTGGGATCTAAAGTGAAAGCGTCGGATCAATCATCATCAGAAGTCATCTGTGATCCTTTCTTCTTGTTCGCACCTTTTGATTACTCCTATTGCACTTACACTTGCGTTTAGTTTCGTTTTTAGTGATCGTTTTTAAGGGCCAGTGCCAACATCTCTCAAATTAATACTAGATCATTGATTATTACAATTTATAATAGTCATCTCCACTGGGCAATATTGACCTGACTCACTAGGTAATGGTCAAGGTTTGGGAAAAATGCTTCGTCATGAAACTGTTAATTATTTTACGTAAGGTCGAATTTCCGCAAATAGTGACGTGTAGACGACTAATGTACGACCAAGATCTTCGGTCCCAAATCAAAGGTAACCAAACGGTCGGTGCCATCACTGTGATGCGAGCGAGGACACAGAGCTGCACACGCTGACCGAGTGCCCTAGCGAGGCGGGTCCTAGTGGCGGCTCTGGGGGTGGGAGTCCTCACACTCGCCACATTGCTCACAGCGATGGTACGATGCGCGAACGCTTGGGGTGCGGCCGCCTCCTTCTGCGAGCAAGTAATGCTCGAGAAAGAGGCGGCCCTTAATTATAATAAAATTAAATCCTGCAATCCAACTAACTGATTGATTTACGAGACAAGGGTGCAGGTTTTTCCTTTCAATATTGGGTGCTGACGGCATTCGCTATCGAAAAAGTCAATCTCATCAAATAACTGAATAAGAAGGACTTAGCCCATAAGAGAGCCGCCTTCACTGTTGCGGCCACATCTTGCGGCAACCGCCAGGCTACGTGGGTAACAAATGCTTAGTAATGGCGCTCCCACCGGTTCCAGGTAGAAGGGGTAGACCCAAGAAGTCCTGGTTTGACATAGTGGAAGGAGACAAGCGTGCAAATGATCTCACTACCATGGACGCTCAAGATGTGAAGTGGGGGAGGAAGAGCCGGAAGGCGCACCCTGAGCTCCGAGGGCACCGTGGCCTCGGATGCAATCAGGATAATACGTCTTAACGTTGATGATGAGGTCTCTAGGAGAGTGGACTCCGGGGTCTAAAGGGATTGGTGCTCTGGTGATGAGAGAGAAGACATACTTCTCTCTAGAAGGGTCTATTGACCTGACTCGCTAATGTTCAATAAGATTTATGAAAAAGGTTTAGTCACGAAACTGTTATTTTTTTTACGTAAGATCGCATGTCTGATTATAGTGACGTATGAACGGCCCACGGCACGTAAAACCAAGGTGAAGTGGGTAACCATTTACCCTTAAACTAGGTACATTAGTGCGATGTTTCGTCAAACTCTTATTATGGTTATTGGATCAATTGGACTTTTAAAGATCAATGATTTAGATGCTTCTCTCTTCATTTTCATGCATACTGAGCGGGAATAGAACCTGCGATCTATCCAGTCGAACGCTCAACCGCTACGTCACAGAGGTTATCAACCCAAGTAGCACAGATAGCTGTATAACTACTCACTTTAAGACTTATTTGAAACTCTGTGCGTATTAAGACGCTTCTAAGAGTACACTGGTGATGCTACAGTTGTATAATAGCGGTCAGTGATATTTAAACAGCTTTAGCTAATTAGAAGCTGTATTAAGGCTGATTAAGACCGACAAAACCACCATTAATACGCTAAGAGTGCTATAAAGGTATGTTTTTAATTACTCTATTCAGCTTCTAACCTTTTCTATTGCCTTAACCGTAGTAAGGCCTGTTTAGTGCATAAAATTACGCCAAATGCTGTTTAAGAAGATATTTGTGAACTCCTATTACACTGACTTATTAAAGGGGCACGTGTGAACTATTTTAAAGTGAATAGCTGTATAATGGACGATATGTGGCCCATATTACAGCTTATACCTGAATATGTCTACCGCTAATCAGCCTTTATACTGCAATTGATAGTATCTGCATAGCGGCTATTTAAACATTCACTAGATGCCTCGCAGCTGCTTAGAGACTAACTAGTGTATAGAATTAACGGCTTCTACTTTATAATGGTTCACATAAGTACCTTAAATCCGACGTTATCTGAATAAAAGTAACATATGTGGTACTGTAATCAGTCAGTGGAACTAAGTTGAGACCATATCCAACGTATTTTTATTTGCTATATATTAAATTGGATTCGCGTAATTCGTGGAAATTGAAAGCAAGAACAGGAGGCATTAGAAGAAAATTATCGAAAGAGTATCAAAGAATTATAAAGGTAGAAGAAATAAAACCTTCAAGTCGGGACGTAACGCAAAGCTTGACAAATAGTTTGAAACAAGATGGTTCCGTACAAAATATGAATAACTCCGAAGATGATTTTTAGGGTGAAATATTTCGTTTATGTTGTTGTACAATTTAATTTTACAATAAAAAATAATAAATGTATTAATTATATATTACTATATCTTACTATCCAACTTGAAAGGTTCGCACACGCGTAAAATAGTGTTCTAAATAATACCGCTTTGACAATTTTGTAATGGAAGTCCATGCGGTGGTTTTAGATTTAATACTAGGGATCCCTAAAGAGTCGGTATAATAACTGTTTAATTGTTCACATCATGGCTAAAGGTAGAGCTTGTGAACAATTAAAAGTAAAGAAAACAGCTTATAGCTGTATACATTTCACATGTGTAATATTATTCAGTTTTTTTGTAGAATAACAGCGCACTAGTGAACTATTAGACAGCCTGTTGTAGAATAGAGTTTGAACTATTCACGTTACTGTTTAACATAAATCCACCATTTTATTTTGTAACCTAAACATATTCTGACTGATTTTTCAACCTTTCCGATGTTTTGTGCAAGAAATAAAATGTATTGCACTAGTTTTTACTTCCTAATATCATAATAATAACTTTTTATCTTATAATTCTTTTCAAAGCACTACAAATTATTTAGTCATAGTTTACATCACAGCTTATTTATATCACAAAACTAATTAAAAACAAAATATTTTCATGGCGCACTAAAATTTTCTTAGATAATATATATGTATAATGTCAGTAAAATTAAATTCCCAATCATTTTTCCTTTATTACTCTGTAAAACAATGTACTTATCAGGGATATGAATATATTATCCACCATCAATTTCGTTTCCAATATTCACTTCACGTAACAAAGTGCAATGTCCATCAAGGCAGCTAGAAGCACCGGTAAATTGCTTAAACCCAGTATTGCATGTTCATTAATTTTACACAGGCCGCAATTAAGTAGCGTTTCGCGGTTTACAATATGTATAGAGTGCGCATTACAGACATATTTTCTGAATAAAGAGTAACTTGTGATCTCTTATTCAGTCGGATTTCAGCGCAAAGTACTGTCGATACCCTTTATAACACTGTTACATTTCTGCTACACAGCTCATAAGCAGCTATGTGAACTTGAGGCTAAATAATTTGTGCTGTTACCCTTGATAACACTGTTAAGTTGCTGCTACACAGCTCTTAAGCAGCTATGTGAACCCAAGGCTGAATAACTTGTGCCCATTTAAGAGTTATAAGAGCTGAATAAGGTCGTATACAGACTTAATGCAGCTTCCTTATTTGGCTTTAAGCGTTTTGGAAATCCGTTATTTGGCTATTAAGCAGCTTTGTGTGCTGCTTGGGAATAGTCCAAAAAGTTGTTGCAAACAGGGTTACATTAAGTTCCCATTTCCCACCTATCTCGCGAATCGTGTAAATTTCGTTTCACTGTTATGCAATGTTGTGGATCTTATCTTTATGCTCTATAGATAAAACTGTGAGTTCTTAGGTGCGGCCAATGATATTACATACAAGGCGCTCAATAAACAGTGTATGTCTGTATGCTTTCCTTGAAAACTAACAAATAAGTAGGTACTCGAGAATGTTCTTCGTTGAAAGTTATAATGACAATTTACTGAAAACTAGCTTTTGAACGCGGCTCCGTTCGCGTGAATGTCGGTTATCCCGACCAAAAAGGTCTAATCTATACCATAACATAAACTCACGCTGTATTCCCCGAAGGGGTAGGCAGATGTGCTAGCACCCACATTTCGCCAGTTTATGTTTAGGTCCCAATGTAATAGGTGGCGAGCCTATTGCCATAACCGGGCACTTATATAAACCTGCGATAAATACACACATAACTTCAAAAAGCATTAAAAAAGTCATTGGTGTGTGCCATGGTAAACCTAGGATCGAACCCGAGACCTCGTATCAGCAGTCCACTACCCATACCACTAGGCTACCGCAGATATCTATACCAAATTTCATCAAAATCGGTTCCGTGGTATAATTAAGCGTGAAAGCGTAACATACAGACAGACAGACATAGAGTTACTTTCGCATTTATAATATTAGTATGAATTAGTAGGTATAGCTCGTGCGAGTTAACATGGCACCTGCCTCGAAGACACCCTCCTCCCGCTTCCCCGCGCGCGACCCCGCTCTCGCCGTGCGAGGCTAGTAGCGTCAGCATACACCCCTCCCGCTCACCCGCACAAAGCCCCGAGCCAGGTGCCATGTTAACTCGCACGAGTTGTACATACAGCATCAGATCGATCTTCATAAACAAAGTGCTCAAAATTATCATAATGTCTTAGTTTTTTTTTCTTCCAGTTGACTGATTGCTCTGATATTTGGTACACACCTTTAGTTAGGACGATAATCCATACTAATATTATAAATGCGAAAGTAACTCTCTGTCTGTCTGTAGGTTACGCTGTTTGAAGTTTGTTGAAATTTCTTATAGGGGTAGATTAGACCATGAGAAAGGACATAGGCTATGTTTGGTCGCGATAACCGACATCCACGCGAGCGGAGCCGCGGCCAAAAACTAGTACAATTTAAATGAACTAAAACATTTCGATATGCCCTTAAAATCTTATTTTTAAGATCATTTAGAGATCGAAAAACATTGGAAAAATGAAATGCTCAAGTGAGACTCGAACTCACGACCTTTCGCTTACAGGGCGACTGCTCTGCCAACTGAGCTATTGAGCACCACTTGAATCATTCCAAATTTTCCTTCTCTTTATATCCGTCTATAAGGGCGACGGTGCAGCCATCTACCAACATTCTTACGAACTGTTGGAAACAATGAATGATTTTTCAACCATTTTTAAACATTGAATTTTGATGACTGCGCCCAAATATTTGAATGATTTTTTTTTATAGCATTTATTATGCTAACTGTTAAGTTCGAAAAACATTGGAAAAAATGAAATGCTCAAGTGAGACTCGAACTCACGACCTTTCGCTTACAGGGCGACTGCTCTGCCAACTGAGCTATTGAGCACCACTTGAATCATTCCAAATTTTCCTTCTCTTTATATCCGTCTATAAGGGCGACGGTGCAGCCATCTACCAACATTCTTACGAACTGTTGGAAACAATGAATGATTTTTCAACCATTTTTAAACATTGAATTTTGATGACTGCGCCCAAATATTTGAATGATTTTTTTTATAGCATTTATTATGCTAACTGTTAAGTTCGAAAAACATTGGAAAAAATGAAATGCTCAAGTGAGACTCGAACTCACGACCTTTCGCTTACAGGGCGACTGCTCTGCCAACTGAGCTATTGAGCACCACTTGAATCATTCCAAATTTTCCTTCTCTTTATATCCGTCTATAAGGGCGACGGTGCAGCCATCTACCAACATTCTTACGAACTGTTGGAAACAATGAATGATTTTTCAACCATTTTTAAACATTGAATTTTGATGACTGCGCCCAAATATTTGAATGATTTTTTTTTTATAGCATTTATTATGCTAACTGTTAAGTTCGAAAAACATTGGAAAAAATGAAATGCTCAAGTGAGACTCGAACTCACGACCTTTCGCTTACAGGGCGACTGCTCTGCCAACTGAGCTATTGAGCACCACTTGAATCATTCCAAATTTTCCTTCTCTTTATATCCGTCTATAAGGGCGACGGTACAGCCATCTACCAACATTCTTACGAACTGTTGGAAACAATGAATGATTTTTCAACCATTTTTAAACATTGAATTTTGATGACTGCGCCCAAATATTTGAATGATTTTTTTTTATAGCATTTATTATGCTAACTGTGACATTGGGCGCAGTCATCAGTTGGCAGAGCAGTCGCCCTGTAAGCGAAAGGTCGTGAGTTCGAGTCTCACTTGAGCATTTCATTTTTTCCAATGTTTTTCGAACTTAACAGTTAGCATAATAAATGCTATAAAAAAAATCATTCAAATATTTGGGCGCAGTCATCAAAATTCAATGTTTAAAAATGGTTGAAAAATCATTCATTGTTTCCAACAGTTCGTAAGAATGTTGGTAGATGGCTGCACCGTCGCCCTTATAGACGGATATAAAGAGAAGGAAAATTTGGAATGATTCAAGTGGTGCTCAATAGCTCAGTTGGCAGAGCAGTCGCCCTGTAAGCGAAAGGTCGTGAGTTTGAGTCTCACTTGAGCATTTCATTTTTTCCAATGTTTTTCGAACTTAACAGTTAGCATAATAAATGCTATAAAAAAAAATCATTCAAATATTTGGGCGCAGTCATCAAAATTCAATGTTTAAAAATGGTTGAAAAATCATTCATTGTTTCCAACAGTTCGTAAGAATGTTGGTAGATGGCTGCACCGTCGCCCTTATAGACGGATATAAAGAGAAGGAAAATTTGGAATGATTCAAGTGGTGCTCAATAGCTCAGTTGGCAGAGCAGTCGCCCTGTAAGCGAAAGGTCGTGAGTTCGAGTCTCACTTGAGCATTTCATTTTTTCCAATGTTTTTCGAACTTAACAGTTAGCATAATAAATGCTATAAAAAAAAAAACATTCAAATCATTTAGAGACTTTGTTGTCAAGCTATTTCTGCCGCTGACCGTACTATCTATCTGCTGTCTGCGGCAGTAGCGAGAGCTCCCTATAACCCGATTCCTGCCGGCTTTCTAATTGATCGCATGGTGCACAAGAAACTAGATCCAAGCAAGTGTCTCTTTCCACCGGTTTTCTCACTGAATTTTCGCCATACGTCACTTGTCCGCGGCTCCACACAAGTAGACTATCTCGTTCTTGCGATCCACAAGAATTTATTTACCAGAATAAATAGTACTTAGATGGTACCTCGTTTTTGCACAACGGATTGGCCTTGCCTTCCAGCAGGTCCAGGCCACGGCGGTGGCACGCTGAAAGAAGCGCGCCTCCCCATTCCGGGGGCGAGTCAGAGACACCGTTGTCCCCCTCCCGAGGAGGGCCAGACCGTAAGGGATAGCCCTGGGTCAGCCGGGGTGCGAGGGATATGCCGATGACAACCTCACCTCCGGCCTAGCACCACGACCCACAGTCGGCGTGCGGTTTTAGTCGGTTCGAGTCGGACATAACCTCCCCTTCCGGCTCCGGTAGGGGGGGTATCCGAGGGGATTTCCGCACGGAAAAAAAAGCCATCCAGCAGGTCAATGCCGCCTATCTTTTGGGCACGTTACCAGTCGACATCGATGGGGAGGAATTTTTCGACGCCTGAACTCCCACCCCCTTTTTTCGACTTCTTTTATATTCTTGTAAACAGTTTTAACTAGCTTTTGCCAGCGGTTCCGCCCGCGTGGATGTCGGTTATCGCGGCCAAACATAGCGTATGTCCTTTCTCATGGTCTAATCTACCCCTACTTATACCAATATATAATAATCTGCGGTAGCCTAGTGGTATGGGTAATGGACTGCTGAGACGAGGTCTCAGGTTCGATCTCAGGTTTACCCTAGCACACACCAATGACTTTTCGATGCTTTTCGAAAGTCATGTGTGTATTTTTCGCAGGTTTATAAGTGTCCGGTTCATGGCAATAGGCTCACCACCAATTACATTGGGACCTAAACATAAACTGGCGAAATGTGGGTGCTAGCACCTCTGCCTACCCCTTCGGGGAATACAGGCGTGAGTTTATGTTATGTTTGTATTAGTCACTCGTTACTTACAATAAATGTTTCTAATCTAGATACAAATTAAAAAATTAAAGAAGAAAACTTAGTTGGTTATCCTATTATTCTAAACTATAGTTTTCTAGCTTTAGCTCTCAATTTCGTCTACCTACTGACTCTCTCTCTGCACTGACGATGACGGCTCAGAAACTTTCTGTTTTTACAGGGTCGGCAGCACGACTGTGACTCCCGGTTGCACATGTCCATAGGCCACGGTAACCACTTTCCATCTCTCCTCTGGTGGGTCGTGTGCTTATCTGCCACCTAAGTGGTATGAAAAAATATCAGGCACACTGGCTTTTATCTTAGGTCAGTAACTGCCGTAAAAGTAAATCATAACCATTAATAAATTCTTGGGAAAAACCCATACTATTGGAAATACCGAATGAGTTGTGGGCGTAGGACTCTAAACAAGTATGAGTCAAACTGTCGCGGTCATTTAAATCATCATTTGTTTGTAGAGTGTTGTTTCTGGAGTGTTGTGGGTGCCAATCATTACTAACTGTATGAACCGGCAAACTTCTTGGATAAGCGTAAGAGAAAGTTCACGTTCCTCGCCGCTGGAGCCGGTGGGGGAGGTTATGTCGGACTCGAACCGACTAACGGCTGTTCCCAAATTAATCTCATTCAGCTTTGGGATCCATACTATTATTATAAAAGCGAAAGTAAGTCTGTCTGTTTGTATGTCCGTATGTTACGCTTTCGCGCCCAAACCACTGAACCGATTTTGATAACATTTGTTATAGGGATAGATTAGACTTTGAGAAAGGACATAGGCTATGTTTTATCGCGATAACCGAATTCCACGCGTGCGGAACCGCGGGCAAAAGCTAGTAGTAAATATAGCAGAAAACGTTATCAATATCAGATTTTGGTGTCCCAATCCAATATTTCTGCCATTGATATGTAATCCCTATCCTACCCTATCGATTGTAGGGCCTGTCAAGGGCCTCTGTCATGAAACAGTTAGAGAATTGTAATTATAATATTGCGACAGCTTTTTTTTTCGTGCGTTTCCCGTCGGTTACCTCCCCCGCCGGAGCCGGAAGGGGAGGTTATGTCGGACTCGAACCGACTACAACCGCACGCCGACTGAGGGTCGTGGTGCTAGGCCGGTGTGGTGAGGTTGTCATCGACATATCTTTCGCACCCGGGCTGACCCAGGGTCACCCCTTACGGTCTGGCCCTCCTAATATTGCGAAAGCAGTCACAGAGATACTTCGACCGAGGTGCGATCTAATTTAACTGTACGTATGTTATTGTGAACAGCAATACAACTAATGCCATCTAGGTCAAAGTGCAAAACTGAAGGTGAAGTTGTCGGGCAGAAAGAAAGTTCCCGCTGATAGGCATCTGGAACATAGATTAATATATATACCTACTAGAGAATCTGGAGTTTATGCACTATGCGGACTGACCACAACACCAACAAAAGGGCTAAGCAAGCAGAAGGTTGCTTCTAGCTGGTGCAAGAACTGGAGCCGCAAGGAGGCAAAAGAGCGGAATCTGATACCTATACTTCTCATTCTATTGCCCTAGGTCAGTTGGGGTGCGCGAGGAATATGCCAAAGGCTACCTCCCCTCCGGCAACTGATAGCCCCAGACGGATAGTGCGATTTTACTCGATCAGACTCCAACATAAAAATCCCGTTGGCTCCTCTGTCATCGCGTGATCGGATACCCCCAGGTTTGCTGCACTTTTTTTTGTAAAGTAGGTATAGGTACCTTATTAGAACCGAAGTTACTAGTATTCCCTCTAACCCCTCCAAGTAAGCTAAATTGCTTGTGCTAGGCGTGGGTTCGAGTCCGTAGTGTAATGCCCAGGTTTCGAACCCGGGACCTCTCGATCGTAAGGCCGACTTAACCACTAAGCTACCGACGCTTCAACACTACTTATTCCAAATACATGTCAATCCCATACATTGCTACTCCCATACGGCCAACGACTTGCCACTAGTCTAGTCACTAGTCGGGGGCTGATAAAGAGTAGAATTTCAGTCTATTCTCGTGATATTGTAAAGGTACTTAACAAAAACGGGATTCCGTAGATCCTGACACTTGTACAATCGACTGGTGGCCTTCCTGCTAGGCCAATGCCTTCAGGATCTCAAGTGTCAAATGACCTCTACAACAAGGATGACAGCTCGTCTGCCTTTGCGTTTGGGTCGACAGCGCGAGCGCCGACCGTAACGCAAACAATGCGAGAATAAAAAAAAATGTGTGAATTTGTCTATTATATTTAAATAGAGAATGAAAAAAGAAAAAAGGTGTTGAGAACAACCGTTTTTATACAATGGAAGCGTTAGTAATTGTGACGAATTCTCAAGTGTCAAAACTTGTATATCGCACGCTCTTTTTAACAGACTGCGCGACGCTAAGGTGTATGGGTGTATACCTAATCTGTGACTTAATGCTTATTTATTTTGGCAGTATACCATCATATGTGTAAAGACTAATTAGTTTTTATTATACATATGTTACTATACTACTTATCCCCACGGGTAACGGAAACTACCTCGGTCGGCCATTGGGTATTGTTATGGCGGATTCGTATCGTACCGAATCAAACGAAAAGCACACGTCGCCGTTTTAGGTCTAAATTACCAGGGTGGCACTTGGCAGTAAGGAAGTACTTATTATTAGATAAATGACAGAAGAAGGATAATAATTTTAGCAGTAGATGAACCCTTATTTATTCTATTGTAGCGTTATGGATACGAAATACATTGGTGGTTCATTCCCGAGGAGGGCCGATCGAGATTGGCACAACGACCTACACAGAAGGCGAGCGTTTTAGTCGGTTCGACTCCGATATTTAATGTCATCATTATGATCACCTGTTGTACCTACTTCAATCAAACTGTTGGCCGCCACATAAGCATGTATGAGGGTCCTGGGTGAGGCAGGAATTAATTTTGAAGTAGGTAATCAGACCTTGAGGACACCATAGCAGTAGTTTCGGATGCAACCGGCATAAATGCTTAGTTAAAACGACTTGATTACGTCCGCTACTTAGACTTTTTGTGACTAATTACGGTGATTGGGCTTTACGTGCAGCCTTAGAGTTCCGTGTATACCTAAGTAGGTACGTACTAAGTTCTTATTAGGCCTATTTGTTTTTTTTATTATTATTATAATACCTACCTACTCATATGGCATGGTGCGTATAATATGACTTGTATTTATACTCTTACTAGCTTTTGCCCGCGGCTCCGCTCGCGTGGATGTCGGTTATCGCGACCAAACATAGCCTATGTCCTTTCTTGATGTCTAATCTATCCCTATACCAAATTTCATCAAAATCGGTTCAGTGGTTTAGGCGTGAAAGCGTAACATACTGATAGACAGACAGACAGACAGAGTTACTTTCGCATTTATAATATTAGTATGGATCATCATCGTATCAGCGGTTTCATTGCATTCCAGATTCCAGGGCTTCATTAAACTTCTCTCCTCTGAAAAAGCGAGTGACTGTAGTCTGAACTTCTAACTCTGAGAGAAACGCCTGCACCACCATTGTCTGAGATGCAGCAGGTGTGTACTACAGAGTATATTGAATGATTGGAGAGGGTGGACCTACCGCTTGCTGTTTACAGGTTAAATCATAGAATAAATTAACTTGACCCCGAAAGTTTAGGAACTTTAAAAATACTACTAGCGCAATCTATCGGTGAAGCGTTAGACCATAGATGCGTTAGACTAAAGACCAACCGCACACTTGAAATATTTTCCGGTGGTTCAGTGCGCGGAGCTCGATTCCGCTATTTTTATTGTACACGAAGCTTGTAATATTTCAACTTCAACAATTTCATTCTAATACAAAACGAGAACTGGCAATATTGATTATGTTCAAATATAATTAGGCTATAATGACTTGTATCCAATATCTGTTAAATAAAAATTCAAAATCAAATGTTCAAAAATAAGCTCGCACCACACCTACGAGTACCTACCTAATTTTAGCATTACTTTATATTTGATCTCCCTCTATCACACTTTATCCGACAGAGAGATGCTAGAATGAAGGTTCTTTTCGAAGTACAGGTGAATGGAACATCAATAGTTTCATTTCATTGTCATTTGATAGTCATGTCATTGTCACTTGCTGGATGTCAGCAGGAGTGACAATTTGAATGAATTTAGGCATAACTTTCTTATTTTTTGTTAAACTATTTTTTCCCATCCACGATAATGTAAATATTTTCACAAAATATCGCAGTTTGTGTGTAGTTACACGTTCACTGTTCCACAATGGGAGACAGCAGCGATTCTGAAGAGTTCTATGATGCTGAAGAATTCACACCTATCAAAGGCTCTAAGTAAGTAATAAGAATGTGAGAAACGAGCAGTTTCTATGCTATTATAGACGATTATACGTGGCTATGCTATAAAATATATTGTATAATTTATGTAATAGTTATATTTTGTATGATATGCCATCGTTATTTTTTGTATAATAGAAGTAGTGAGTTATTGGGCATTCTACCCCACCTTAGTTCCTTCGGTTATCTTCGATAACCTCAGTCACGGTGGGATAGAATGCCCAACAACTCTTTGTAAAATCATTTACCTAAGCCAACGTTCCACATTTTAATGCCGTTCATTACACTACCGTTCCGTCGGCTCTCTGCGATCCCCTGGGTCGTAATTGCGTTGAATTGATTTTCGCATGCTACAACGTCAAAAATAATCACTGAATTAGGTTTTGCATCTGACACTTTCATAACGTCATCATTTGCCTGATATTTCTGAAAAGTGATTCCTGGTACTCCTCGTTAAACCTTTTCTAAAAAAATGTACTTTGGTTGATATAGAGTTTTAGAATATACATAAACATTTTGAAATGTCAATCCATTTTCGTGCAAAAGGAGACCAATTAACAAATTGGTTTTTCCACAATTTGATGGTCTGCAAATGATGCAACGTACTGTATTCGGCAATAATTCGACATAAATTGATTGACAGTTTTTATTTAAATCAAACATATAGCAAAATACCATACATACACATATACCATTTCCATTTAAAAAACTAACGAAAACAGAGAAAAAGCAAGTTAGTTGGATTGAACGTAACAGAAAGATACATTGGGATGAAGGATTTGTGCCATATTCCGAATACCAAACTTTGGTTTCAGATATATTAAGAGACAAATATATTTACGTTAAAGGTTCAGAAAAAGTTGTATGGTTGAAGTACATTTTAGAAAATAGTAATATATTTAATTTAGAAGATAAAGGTTGTCCTAGTTTGATAAGTCTATGTGATTATTATAAATATTCTCAAGATTTTTATCATTGTATTTATCATAGCTCTGTATGTGCTTTAAAAATGTATTATGTTTAAATAATTGGTGTCTTGATAATAAAATTATTCTGACATAAAAATTAAAAAAAAAACTTATTTTACTGTCCCCTCCCAACCCTAATGTATGAAAAGTGCCGTTCTTTATATTTGCTAGAGAACTTGAAGCTGTAGCACTATTTAAGTTATCATGGTGTTGAATATTGGAGACCGAGTGCAGATAATGATAGTAGAGAACCGATTATGTGGACTACATATTGCGAAAATATTAAACTATGAACAGTATAATGCTATATTAATACCTTTCCAGAGAGAGAAAGGTAGATGGCCTAAAATCTATTTCAAAGATCTAAAGTTATGGGCTCGAATAATTAGAATACATAATAATCTTGTTGACCTCATCGAAGAAAATGATTAGGTATTACTGAGTAAATGCAAAACTGTATATTAATGAATGATATAATGAATTGAATGAATAGTGAAAACTGGGGTTGCCTCTTAATAAATGCAACGAAATGTGCTATAATTTTAGGTCATTCCTGTCCCATTACTATTCGGACCACCTCATCCTTTTAAATTAAGAACATCAGATACAAAGTGTCATTATTCTTTTACACAATCACATATCGACACCTGCTTAAGAATGATTCAAAATTATTTAAGCCCCCGATATGAAATATATAATGACCATAAAATTCGATTATGTTCATTTCGACATTATTGGGCTACAGCAGATTCAAAACGAAGATTGGTGATGAAAATGGCTGATGCAGGTTTTTTTTACTGTGGAAGTGGTTTTACCGATAAAGTTATGTGCTTTTCATGCGGAGGTGGCATCGAAGATTGGGAGGATTACGATGATCCTTGGATGCAGCATGCTATATTTTTTCCTGATTGCTTTTATTTAAATGCTGTAAAAGGAACAGACTATGTTGATAAATCAAAACGTCTGTGTTTAAAAGAAACACAAGTATAAGTGGATGAGTCAAATCTACCATTTGCATCGAGCTACAAACCACGCAGTGCACTACGTCCTTCAGAGGATTAAAAGGAAGACCCAAAATAAAAGCAATGTCATGTAAGTAATTACTTATATGTTAATTATTTGATATATAATTCCTTGTTAGTTTACCTACTAAATATCTAATTTATTAGGCGACGTAGTTTTCTATGGAAGTCCTTTAAATTTAATTTTATACGATTATCCTTAATTTTCGTACTTATAAAATTTAAGTTCTGTACAAAATTCAAAAAGTTGTAAACAAAATAATGAACGCTGAAATATTTAATCTCTTGCTAGCACTTAATTGTACATAAAGTAGAATATTTTATCAAATTTGAATAGGCTCTGGTGTCTCAATTAGAGTAGCTCCCGAAGAAGTTGTAGGTTCAACATATTCGAACTACATTTACCAATTTTCAATAATTAGACTTAAACTTATATTTAATTTTATTTTCAGATATTTTATCATCACGGAAGAAATTGACGGGGAATCCTCATGGGCTGAGCGGTGAACCACGTAATCAATTTGTAAGTAGATACCTATATATTTTAGTCATTCCTTAGTGTAAAATTAAAGTAGCACGTAATTGTACATAACGTAAAATATTTTACCAAATTTGAATAGGCTTTGGTGACTCAATTAGAGTAGCTCCCAAAGAAGTTGTAGAATATAATATCATCAGTAAGGAATAATGTAGGTATTCTATAGAATAGCTGGAGAGTTTAGACAATACAAAATATGAAATATTAGGAATACTTATTGTAGTTCATTTCGTATGATACTAACTGTTAAGGTGCCTATAGGTATTTACTGGTTACCCGATTCTGTATTAGTATGTCGAATAAATTAAAATAAGCAATTACTAATTATTGTGTTTATATTATATTCGTTACCTGATATTGATAACGAAATACGTCATCATTCACGTTACAACACGTTTGAAATTCATAAGAATTTCACAACTAAGTATTAAGTAGGTACATAACAATAACATTATGCACCATACGAAATATTGAATGGTTGAATTTCAAGTTCTAACTTGATCATCATACCAATAAATACTTTATGTTAGCATTATTTGATATATCAACTGCGTTAGAAAAAATATTATTACCTAGTTCATTATTTATTAAACAGTCAAGACGAGCATATCTAACAACATGGTAGATATTTTATAACTTTCAATCTATTGGAAATTTCAATCTATTTACAAAATTCTTAGTATAATTTATTACTAATGTTTTAAATAATTTTCAGAATACCAACTTAAACAAATTTTCAAACGGAACAGAAGAGAGCTCTCCTGAATATCTTCCAAACCTGCAAGATCAGTTCGACTTGGACAACGCAATGAATAGACCTTGGATAATAACACCC
Organism: Eilema sororculum; assembly: GCA_914829495.1. Lineage (NCBI taxonomy): Eukaryota > Metazoa > Arthropoda > Insecta > Lepidoptera > Erebidae > Eilema > Eilema sororculum. Next base: position 2,003,970 of record OU618545.1, on the reverse strand, counting down.
AATGAAGAAGTAAAAACAAACAAAAAGAAAACTAATCGAAGAAGACCAATTACAAACAAACGCAGTGCATTGAATTCCTATATTATTAACAGTGAAAGAAGAAAAGGACGACGTTTAATAAAAATTACGATCAAGGAACTCAGTGAGTCAAGAGACAACGAAGATGAAGTTAAGGAGATAATCACTGCACAGTATGTTGTACAAGATACGGTAGATGAGATATCGGATCAAGCTGAAAAATTAGTTCACAATATTTCCAAAAAATTGTGTGGCTACTCATATCATATTTTTTAATTAGGTAATAATTCATTAGTATAACTAGTAGATAAAGTGATGACATATTTAGATTTTATTTACTGTGAAAATATGTGTTAAAAAAAAATAATATTAAAAATGTGTGTTAAAAAATAAAAAACCATAGGTAATAATTGTATGGCTACTCATATCATGTTTTTTAATTAGGTAATAATTCATTAATGTAACTAGTAGATAAAGTGATGACATATTTAGATTTTATTATAATTTTATTTACTGTGAAAATATGTGTTAAAAATTATATATATTAAAAAAGTGTATTAAAAAATAAAAACCATAGGTAATAATTGTGGGGCTACTCAGATCATGTTTTTTAATTAGGTAATAATTCAGTAATGTAACTAGTAGATAAAGTGATGACATATTTAGATTTTATTTACTGTGAAAATGTGTTAAAATATTATAAATATTAAAAATGTGGGTTAAAAAATAAAAAACCATTTACTTTAAAAAAATGTTTTATTTATTAAAACTGCGTATAGGTTGACTTTCTTGCTCTATTAAATTATTCTTTATACATAAAACATTTTTAAGTGCACATTGTTTAGTATGATTAATACAATTAAAACTGGTTTCATTATTTGAATATTTGTTATGCAACAGTGATAAATTTGGACATTTGTCTTCACCAAGATCTATACAAATACAATTCATACATAGATCTTGAATCCACTTAACTTTTTCTAAGCCCTTCACAATAATTTCTTTATTTTCTAAATAAGGAACAATTATACGTCGAAATTCTCTATAGTCGATATAACCTTCATTCCAGTAAATCCCCCTGTTTCTCTCCAACCACGTAACTTGTTTTTTTTCATTCGTAGTTAAGTATTTAAATAAGTATGGGGGCTTTATTAAGAACGTTTGGGTATAAACACGGGTGGCCAGAGCTAATTCCTTGACTATAAAGTTATTACAAGTGTCTTTAAACCCCTGGACATCCACTATAATTGTATTCGGATTCATGATAATTTTCTCACAGTGCTGCTTAATGGTTTATACTCAATTATACAGTCGTTCAATATAAGACAATATGCCGAAGTTTGATCTGGGATATCAATATCACTTTCAATTTCCACTCTTACGTCCACAACAGGACCTGACTTAAGATTATCTGGCTGTCTAGAACAGTCTATGACGAATAACGGAGCAACGTTTTTAAATTGTTCCTCACTTAATAAAGGCTCAGCGCGACGCCCATAATAAGACTGTTGAAATTTAGCATATTGTTCATACATTAAAGCAATTCGATTATTCGAGAAACTTGTATTTATATTTTCATATGGGAAGTAGGTGGAGTTAAGGTATACCTTAACATCACGAATCTCACAATGATCAAACTGAGACATATCAAGTCTAGCATTATTTTTTCTATTTGTCTGTAAACCAATAACGACAAATCTTGGTTTCTCTATTTGTGAAGATGTTTTTATTGACCAAGTATGTTTGGTGGTTTTAGGCAACATTGGATATTCATACAAATCCCAATTCCTGAATATCATCTGAAGTGGTCGATCTTTTTCTAACAATTTTAGAATGTTTATTTTTTCTTTATCAGATACTTTAACATGCGGTACACGCCATATTATTTTGTTTATGATAATATCTTCTACAATTTCACCAGAGTTGAGTTTTAATGCGTTCAGATTGGTATTACTTCGTAATAAGATTAGTTCATGTTTACTGTTTATTACTACTTTCTTAAAATCTTCTGCGAAACCAAGAATGTTGCGAAGTGGTATAGAAGCAGAAAAGCTACCTCCATTAGTACTTTTTATTCCGCCGATATTCCAACCCCAAGCATTAGATGTTTTAGCTTCGCTCTCATTCATTGATATAAATGATTTCATCGTGCTAGTTATACCAGCATTTTTTATTTTGTCTATCTCCACTCCATTTATCTCATACCTTATATCTTGAAACAAGTAAAGTAAACTATTGTTTGTGAAATGAACGCTACTGACTCTCTCTTTCGAATTGTCAGCCTTGTTTACAATAACAGTTCCTTCCAAAAATAAACTGCTTTCTGATGGTAATATATACAAGTCTTGTTGATTAATAGGTATCCTGATTTCATCGCTTCTATTAAAACTTGTTACGTAAGGCTTGTAAGAGTGAATTTCAATTCCTTCCACAGAGTTGTCGTAGGCTGGAGCGGATAAAACATCTAGGATATTCATTTTAACAAACCAATCGCCTTAAGAAATGCTTTATTGTTTTTATTCAACTTTATTCTCCTTTTACGTCGAGCTCTTACTTGATTGAGAGTTTGAGCAGAACTGCTATTTTGAATTGGAAGAAACATATTATATTTATTATAGTCAATCATTTTTTCTTTTGAGGTGTAGATACAACTGTACTTCTTCACCTCGCAAATTTATTAAGTTATTATTTATATCCAAAAGTCTGATTTGTATGCAGCTGATGTTGGTTTGGTTGATTGGAAAGTAAATTGCGTTTTTTGGTATTTCTATAATTCTGTATCCAGGTGGGACATTAAGTGCGAATTCATGTAGAATGTGACTGGATTGTCCGTTTATATAGGAACCGCTAACTATATCACATTCAACTCTTATCACGGTTGTAGGCAAAATGTTGACTGGAAACTCTGATACATGATATTTATTGGCTTCCAAGACTTGTTTTTTAAACCCCAACAAACCTCCGAACGAACAACCTTTAGTAAAATCTATAGTTGATGTACAAAATAACATAGTTTTTAAGGTGTTGTTATTGCAATGGAGTTTTATGGATGCATCCTTTACTTCAGATTTTAAATAATCACTGATATCTTGCAACTCATAAGTACCTTCAGGTATTTCAATAACATTATTTGAACCATAGTATAACTTATTATTTGTTTTATCAATATTTGGAATAGAATTATATGTGGATAAATGTAATAATGCACATTCATACTCTCCGATTAATTGTAACGTATTTGGATAGAAGGTAGTTAATACCGATGAGTTTCCAGTTATAGATAAGGTGAGTGTCATCTTGCAAATGACTAAAATTAAAGAACAGAATAAAATTTATAGTATTTATTCCAAAAAGATTGTAGATATTCTAAACACAAATGTCCACAAATTAGTGTGTCAAATTTTTGATATCTTGTATAGTTATAATTAATATTGCAGTTCTTAAAATATCGCATCAATTCAATTGGTGGTCTTAAATCACCAAAACTATCAAAATATTCACAATAATTATTTACCTTAACATAAGCTACCCAATGCGTTCCATCGTTTTCTGAATTATCTAGGTTAACTATACCACATTCAATTCCTTTAGGGATTTTTGGTAACTGATCCTTCATGTAAACTCCTCGAAAATAAGGAATACCATATGCGTAATTTTGAATATCAATATTAGTTAAGGCACGATTAGGTAGCTTATTACTTAGTTTTTTGACGATTTAATAAACAATCCTTTGCCTTTTTTGTGTGGTTTAATGTATAAACCGTTACCTAATGCTATAGCTTCCATAGTCTTATTATGACGTTCAGATTCTTGTAATTTTTTTTGACCTTCTCTATAATCATTCACTGTTTTTGCAATACCCGCTGCACCACCAGCCAAAGCTCCTAAAGCTGATAAACCAGCAAAAATCGGGATTAAAGGTAGAATGCCTCCTGTTTTGGGTAAAGGTATGACGCGTGGTACTCGAAGTTTTGGAGCGCACGGAACAATTTTTTTAGCAGCCCTATAAGCTGCATGTATTAAAGATTTACCATCTTTGGGTAAGCGTTTCTTGATTTTTCTTTTAATTTTTGTAACGAAATTATGAAATGTCTTAACACCAGCACCAGATTTGAGTTTAGTTTTCATAACTTTACTCACTACCCACGAACTAAGCTTTTCTCCTTTACTAGCATCTTTTGCTTTCATTCTTTGTTTGGCCATATTTAAAAGTTGTAAATCGGCTTTGTGACGATTAGACAAGTCTGTATAGTTTTCGTATGCAATGTCGTGATACATACAAGCTTCGTCTAGCTTATTTACACCTTTGTCACCACGCAGTAAACGTTTTGAAAGTTTTGTTCCAGGTCCGCAATAATTATAGCCAGGTAAGTGCAGTTCAAATGGCAAATGATTAATAACACTATTGAGTAGTCCACCACCTTGCATAGCTCAAAGTATAATGAACAAAATGTTGTAATTAATAACTATTATGTATACTTATTCTACTATTGCAGTCTTATCAATCCAACTATTCTCTTTATTACTTAAGCCCAACCATTTTACGAACAGTTTATTTCCTTTCCTTCGTAAAACTTTTTCTATCAAATAAACACCTGGACAAGATGACTTTTGAAGTTCGTGTTTGTAAAAGGTTCCTAATATAACTTGTTTGTGTTGATCTTCGATGTGATATGTTTCTGGTACAGTGTTATTGATATTTTTTATAGTAAATAGTTCCGTTGACCAATTAGGTGTATAACCTTTCTCAAATAGTTGTTTGTATTTACTAATTCTAACTCTATCACCAATCATAAACTTGGGCTTATGTTTATAGGATACCGTTTTCATTGAATTCTTAATATTATTTTTAACATCTACTTCATTCAATTTATTGACATCAACGGGTGCTAATTTAGTAGTGCTATGTTTTGTGTTGTTATATGTCTTTACAACACTCTCCAAACCAAAATCTATCCATTTATAGTGCCCGCTGAGACTAAAGTACTTATACAATTTATTTTTAATAGTTTTGATAACGCGTTCTACAATTGAAGCCTTTTTCGTTGAAAACGTTGAGTAGTGATTAATGTTATAGTTCTTTATAAGTTTTTGAAATGATGAATTATAGAACTCGGTACCCAAATCAGTTTGGAGATGAGCTGGTATCCGATGGTTAGTCGACATCAATTTCTCGAATGCGTTACAAACATCATGCTTATTTTTAGTTTTTAGTGATTCTATCCACACGTACTTTGAGAAGCAATCAATAACTATTAAAATATAGTTATAACCTTTATTAAATCTTTTCAAGTTTTGCATGTCGATTAAATCAGCTTGCCACAAATCATCAATGCCTTTTAAAATTACAGATCGACGAGGATAATTTTTTCGTGCAGCTTTATGTATTTCATTAACAACTTGTTGTTTTGTCATTTTGAGGAACTTTCAAGCTTATACTTTTGATCTAATACAAATTTAACTGCGTTTTCAACTATCTCATCAACTGCTTTTCGACTATAAAATTTGCTTTCCAAGTGAACCACTGCCTCAGATACTATTGTTTTTAAAGCTTTCTCCAGATCGTTCTGAACATCGTACACCAAAGTATTTTGCAATTTTTGTAAGTCGGTTATTAGTTTGGCTCTCAATTCATCTACATATGCTTTGTTTACTGCATCATCCGCATCTTGAGGAGGTTTGACCCCTGTTAGCTTCGATGTCTTCAAATCGTAATCACCATTTTCAGATTTTAGCAATGCATTATCATAAAATTCAAGCAATTCTGATATACGTAATCGCTTATGAATATAATGACCAAATTTGTCCACATTCATATTTAAGATGTATTGTGTTGAACGGTGTACAATAAAATGATACACATTTCTTATTAGTAAATCTATTTAATGATTTTGCTTTCACGTAGTTCTTCAACGATAGATATTATTTCATTATCTAGTCCTGTGTTGCCAGCATCTCGAGAAGCAATTAATAACTTTAATCTATCAACCAATTCATTTGGATCATCCCAATATACAAAATCTGTGTTTTTTTTCCACATTTTTGTTAAAGGTAATCCTTTTCCTACTTTCGGTTCAAAGCTTGGACTTTTACTTTGTTGATCGAAAAGAGGTTTAATAACTTGCATATATTTTTGTCCTTTATTACTTTTAATTGGTTTTCTTGAATCAAAATCTCGACGATGTGCATTTGTTACAAGTAACATCGACTTATAATTTTGCATGTCATAGTCTGTAACAAAGCTCAGATCAACGTCTTTTTTTAAGAGCAACTGTCGCAAGCCAGGTGTGCATTTGTATTTGTGTCCGGCTACAGTAATAACATCATCACCAATCGTTATACTAGAGGAACCTAACATTAACTTTCCACGTTCATTTCTTACACCAAATGGCACATCCGCTAATATTTCTGAAGATAATGACCAAGATGATACATCATGAACTGGATTAGTATCGACTAATGACTGAAATGAAGAGTCAGCTTCTGATTCATCACTGGTATCAATTGTTTCTTCTATATCTTGATCTTTCTGTAAGTCGTGGTTGGAAATTTGATCATGAAATTCTCCTTTTTCTTCATTTTTTGTTAGAGCTAGTTGGTTATTGGTGTTGGCTATTAAATTAAGAGATTCTGTAACAGGCTTAAAAACTGTATCAAGCACTTGTCTGTTATTATCTTCAAAATCCTTCATGTTACGTATTTTTTTCCTTACAGCTTGTGTTGCATCTACAATTTGTTTTTTCAATGATTTTTCCATTTTGTAAAATAGATGGTAATCCAATAAGAGCTGATTAAAGAATAACAAGAAACTGAAAGCAGTCTATTTAAATATTCAAATTTTATCTAATTCTACAAAAGTGTCAAACTTTTTTCTATAGCACCCATTGTTTTTAGGAGAGTCTTTATTAATCACAACATAGTCATAAGGCTCTTTCCATATTTGAGAACACATGTTACGAAATTCCAACCAGGTCATGTCAGTGTTAACATGTTCTTCATAAACATGTTTCAAATTAATTTCGTCTTGCTTAAAAAGCACAATTAAGTTAGCGTTATCTCTTATTAGTTGTTTAGGTATTTTGCTATATGTTTGATTTAAATAAAAACTGTCAATCAATTTATGTCTTCCCATGGCAAAATAATCACGCATATTACTTTGATTTTCACATGCTACATCGTCAAAAATAATCACTGAATTATGTTTTGCATCTGAAACTTTCATAACGTCATCATTTGCCTGATATTTCTGAAAACTGATTCCTGGTACTCCTCGTAAAACCTTTTCTAAAAAAATATACTTTGGTTGATATAGAGTTTTAGAATATACATAAACATTTTGAAATGTCAATCCATTTTCGTGCAAAAGGAGACCAATTAACAAATTGGTTTTTCCACAATTTGATGGTCCGCAAATGATGCAACGTACTGTATTCGGCAATAATTCTCCATGGCGTAACTTGATTTTTGGTAAATCATTACAGATTAAACTAATCTGTAACGACTTTGCTTGTTTAATGAATTTCATGTTTGATGCAATGCTGACGGACTGGTTATGAACAGATGTAATTATGACATTATGTATTTATAACCGTAAATAGTTAAACCAAACTGCTTATAGACAACGCAATAGGCAAACGTAAGACTGTACTGTTTATGAAATAACTCTATCGCTAACTAACAGAGCATCTTTCAGCGCAATTACGACGCAGGGGATCGCAGAGAGCCGACGGAACGGTAGTGTAATGAACGGCATTAAAATGTGGAACGTTGGCTTAGGTAAATGATTTTACAAAGAGTTGTTGGGCATTCTATCCCACCGTGACTGAGGTTATCGAAGATAACCGAAGGAACTAAGGTGGGGTAGAATGCCCAATAACTCACTACTAATAGATAGATATACATAGGCAAACAGATGTTTTAAGGTGTGTTTTATTAGCGTCCTTGGCGTAAGCGACAGGTTTCTATCGACAAATAACAATCATTTACCTATACAAAACTTAGTTGTATAAGCTGAACAATGAGTAATTGCACTGAAGAATGATTATCCAATATATTGATGGTTCACATACTAATTGGAAGATTATCATATTACAGGGTTCATATATAGACTGTCTGGTTGCAAGTATTGTTTGTATACACTAATAAGATACCAATTAATGACCCAATATTTTATTATGGGTAGTTCATGAGTCTAGTCAAGTTTAAGTTACCAAGCCTTTTGTTTTTGGAGATGTTTTAATGATTACCAATAGATAAAACATTAGAATAAATTGAAAAACTGTCTGCTGAACTAATCTAATGCTAAACCAATAAGGAGGTAGAATTTCAGCTATGTAGTATAGGTGCAAGTAGCTTTAGTTGGTATAGTGGTTACTCTCTAGAATCTCTTTCATAGTCACAAGCACTCTGCGACTGCGGGGCCTCATCCCAGAGCATGCCACACTTGCTCTCTTACCCACTGTGCCCTTCCACCTGTACCGTGGAAGGTAGGTATTAGGCCGACAAAATTTTATAGATTGATGAGCCATTGACACAAAGAAGAAAGTGGAATATCAGATGAGTTAATGAATCTGTCATGAATTCAAGTCCTGTACTGGATCTTGACTTTTTACAATTTGAATTTAGAAAGAAAAGAAAGAAAGAAAGAAAGAAATAATTTATAAACAAACTAGCTGAAACCTGTATCCTCTCCCATATGGAATCCTCGTACTGCACAACACATGATCTAAAGTATTCTCTATTATATTGCTGAAATAGAAATATAAAGGTACTAGCTTGTGTTTCCGCCCTCGTGGATGTCGGTTATTGCTAGTTAAGCTATGCTTACCATGGGTCTAGATAGCGTTGTGTAGAATGTTGAGAAATATTTATTTATTTATTTATTTTATTGCGACCAAACATAGCCTATGTCCTTCCTCAAGGTCTAATATACCTCTATATGAAATCCAAATCGATTCATTGGTTTAAGCGTAAAACATACAGATAGACAGACAGAGTTACTTTCGCATTTACAATATTAGTATGGATCCCTATTCTGGACTATAATCTGTCCCTGTACCGAGTTTCAACCGGATCTCTGCAGCCATTACCACATTACCCTCACTTACATTAGCCTCCGAACATCTAAATGTACTCACAAACTTTCAAATTTTAAAATTCTAGTTGGATTTTAATGCATTACAAAGGTCTGTCTTGTTTACCTGGGCTGTCCCGCACTTAGCCTCTTGACTGGCCATTGTGCATCCAAGTTCTGTCTAAAACAAACATACAAGTGTGCAGACAAATGTAAATAACTTTAGTTATCTGTACACACAGTTGTTTGCACTTAGCAGGCTTCTATATTATCGTGGCACACTAAACAGGTTACAGAAATATGACGTCATGTTCTAGGCAAATGTATTAGCCTTTATTAACACCTATTACGATGTGTACTTCGTAATACTGATTCAACACCTTTGGTTTTAAATTGGGATTGTTTTTAATTTACAAATGGGTATTCTACTGACTGGTCAAATTAGTTACTTTTTACTAAGCGTCAAAATGATTAGTTATATAAGTTGTTTAAGAAAGGTTTAGTGAGGTCATAAAATTTAATAGTAAAATCAGTTACTATTGCTATACTACAGGTTGGGTGGATGATTATAAATAAATAAAAAGTATAAAATAAGACCTGACGCAATTTTTACTGCTCTTTTACAATTTTTACTTTAATAAGCTTGGTTAGATAATTTATTTTAATTGTAGGATAAATCAATAGTAAAACACTCGCTGGGATATTTACCATGTATACCCAAATACAAGCATGAATATTGTGCTATCCAGATATAAATATAGGTCTGATTTTTTTTTAAATATTCAGATCCTCAAATTGACTGCACCCTACCTGACTGTAAGCTGTAGTGCAGTTCAAAGAATAGAAGTGACTGTTACAGATGTTGTCCCTAGAATGGCAGTCCCCACATTGTAACCTGTGATCATAGTTTTCTTAGCAATTTAGATTTCGTTTATGGAAGCGACTGCCATCTTTAACCCAAAACATATGCTTGCACCAAAGTTTTGTCTGCTAATGAGGTTCTTGATCCCCTATTAAATTGAGAACTCTATTACAATACACCACATGAGGGACACAGAAAATCCATACTTCCATAATAATCTTATAAATGCAAAAGTAACATTTCTGTCGTCTGTCGCTTTCACGCCTTTCACGATTTTGATGAAATTCGGTATAGGGGTAGATTAGAACATGAGAAAGGCCATGTTGTTTGGTCGTGATAACTAGTAGTGTTCGGAACGGCTACATTTTGATAACATGTTAAAACGATACGTTAAAAAGAAATAACGTTATTTTTATACGTTCCGTTAAAAAATATATCAGAACGTCTCGTTAAGTTACTTTTTAATTATAACAAAACAACATTACAAAGAACGGAACAAAAGAACGGAACGAAAGAACATATCAGAAAAAGAATTAACTTAACTTCGATTCTAAACTATTGTTGGAATTGGAAATGTAGCTCTTATTTGCTTACAGTAAAGCATAATTTGGCAGAATCGTTTCGTGCATCAAAACATACCTACTAGTTATTTATTGCAATATGAATCCTAAACGCTCATATATAAACAATAATTTCGCATGAACTACACTCGCGCCATAAAATTCTCGAAGCTTGTCGCCGCTCGCCAATACATTGTTGCCAAGTACTTGTCCGACGCGATACGATACGCGATGGTTAAATAACATATCAAATAATTTAACGTTTACCTGATTGAATATATAACAGTAGTTATAATTATTTTTTAAGAACAGGTTATTTTATTAGTTACGTATTATAACGAACACTCCTAGTGATAACCGACATTCACGCGGGCGGAGCCGCGGGCAAAAGCTAGTAAATATAATAATTTTAATATCATAAACATTTTATCAATTCCAGACGATCATCACTATGCAAGAACATCAATGTACTAGCTAGTGGGGGTGTACCAGAGAAGGAGAAGTCTCAGAAGGCTGAGTCCGCTGTCCCGGCGAGTGGGACTACAGGCACTACAGCGTCAGACCTAGCAGCTGTTGAAGATGACAGGACCTCGGTTAAAAACGTTAGTAACAAAGTCAAAGTCATTTAATCTCAATATTGAACAATAAAATTGTTTCTTATTGACGTCAATTTTAATTGTACATAATCTAAGTTTACCACCGCTTCCAAGGCGCTGGTGGAGAACAAACGGCGCAACAAACTCCACTGCGGCATTTTTAGACGTCAATTTACAATAGTTATTCTCTTAAGGCCCTCTATTCCTGCAAAAGTAGGCATTTATAGCGATCCCGGCCGCTCGTAAAATATTACGCGCGAACGCAGTGACGGTGAACTCGGCGATGACCCCACCAGCGTCACAGTATAGAAATATGCAGTAGGAAAACTTGATTTGAGTTAGAAAATTAAATGCAGTTTTTTAACTTTATTTAGTTATATGATTATATATATAAATATATATATATATATATATATATATATATATATATATATATATATATAAATAAATACGAAATTAAAAAAACTGTATGAGTTTGAGAACTGTTTGTTCTATGTGTTTAGTTGCTTGGGCGAAAAAAACTTACATTATAATAATAATAATGCTTGTAATTTTACAAACATTTGTTTGAATTGATGCTAACGGTTACTTTATATTATAATCGCACCGTTCGTCGTCGACAGGGCAGTTAAATACCTAAAGTTAACGAGATTAACAACTTTTTTCGTGCGGGAATCCCCTCGGATACCCCCCTGCCGGAGCCGGAAGGGGAGGTTATGTCGGACTCGAACCGACTTTTTAGTCGGTTCGAGTCCGACTGTGGGCACGCCGACTGTGGGTCGTGGTGCTAGTTTTTATGAAGTATTTATATAAATTTACACTGTACCTTCTTTTTTCGTGCGGAAATCCCCTCGAATACTTCCCCTGCCGGAGCCGGAAGGGGAGGTTATGTCGACTCGAACCGACTTTTTAGTCGGTTCGAGTCCGACTGTGGGCACGCCGACTGTGGGTCGTGGTGCTAGGCCTGAGGTGAGGTTGTCATCGAAATATCCCTCGCACCCCGGCTGACCCAAGGCCAGTAATTCTCCTGGGTCTGCTGGGGTACGAGAGATATGCTTTCGGCAATCTCACCTCCGGCAACCAAGGACCCAAGACAGCGTGCGTTTTAGTCGGTTTGAGTCCGACATAACCGCCTCCACCGGCTCCGTGGGGGTGGTATCCACGAGGATTTTGCGCACGATAAAAAAAGGCCAATAATTAAACTAACCTACCTAAATATTAAAATTATTCTATCCTAAACTAAAACTAACTTTATATTTATTTACACACACACAAATTATATACAATGTACGAATATTGTAGGTACTAGGTACCCCTGTACTGATATAGATAAAATATGAATTATAATATATATAATAATTATAAATCGTAAGTAGCATCTTCAGTAGTAATACTGATATTCTTATACTATGGCGCTATGAGCGTAATATTTAGGTATGATAATTTTTTAAATTACCAATCGGAGTTAGAAATTTAGTTTATGGCTTTGCACGACTTCTTTAGCTTGCGTTGTTTATTGCCCATATTGAATGACTTGCAACAATTTATTATAAATACGTAAAACCGATTGATTGGTGCACGAAACTGTCGCGCAAAAACTGACACAGGTCCTACTTCGGTAAGCGCCAGCGCGCGACTGGCGCATCTTTTCGGGCCTCAGCGACGCGAGCACTCGCGAATTTAGTAGGTATTTAAATATAACTTCAAAATTATTTCATAATATAGTCAAAATCTGCGAAAATGTCTAGACATATGTAGTGGCTTTAGTTTAATACAAAAATTTTATAGAAAGCATAAGTAATTTAGTCATAATATTAAAAAAAAAATAACGAAAAGGGGTAACTTTGGGATTTTTTTCTATCGAGTGAAGTTCATCAGATCTGGTAACTGAATGCGAATTTGACTAGACTGGATCCTTAACTAATATATATCTTTTTTTCGAAATTTAAAACGCTTTTTCCTATGATTCAAATGCTTTTAAAAAACTCAAAATGCGGCCTACCTGGCCTTAAGGCTAAATGTGTACGAATGTACATTTCACGTCTGGATAAACAATTTAAGTAGGTATATACTTTATAATGAAGAATTAAACCAAAGTTACATAATGTTACAAATAAGTCATGTAACTAATACAATACCATGCTGTAATTATAGCATTATAACAAGCCAGATATTTTTATCTTTCAAGTACTCATCTGTCCTATAGTATGCTTTTTAGATAAGGTGGTCTTTACAAAGATTTTGAATTTATTGTTAGGCATACCAAGGATCCATGGATAACTGTTATTTTACTTTCGGCTACTGCGAAATATTCATCGATAGATGTTTCTTATTTATTGACATCGCAAGCTTCTGCAAGGAAATGAAAGGTGTATCGTGAGGGCTGCACAAACGCTCACCAAGGGGAGGACTGGGTAAAAAATAGCTCACAGAAGTTATGATCGAATCATCCGTCCAGCCTCCGTTGTCCCACAGGGGAATAATAATATTTATTCACATCAGAATGGCTCAATGGATCTGGATGAAATAGTTTGGAATAGTACAATCCTGGGTATATGTTTCTATGAGTTGTTGGTATGGGATCAGTCTTTCAAATTCATTACGTAGCAGCCGTAGCAGCAGGGGTTTTATTACGGGTGCAACCGCCATCTTAGCGACCAGTGACTCTAGCCAATGAGGCTTTGGCCACAGCAAACATGGGCCAAGGCCTCAACAGTCAATCAACATGTCTACCTACCTCCTGGCTGCTTAGTTCGAAGCCTTAAGATTTTAGTAGGACCTCCCAAGCACGAAAACGTAAACAATGAGTATTGTACTTTATGAGTACAAGTGAAGTCAAAACAAAACTTATTATCCATACTTTCATACTAATATTATAAATGCGAAAGTAACTCTGTCTGTCTGTATGTTATGCTTTCACGCCTAAACCACTGAACCGATATTGATAATATTTGGTATAGGGGTAGCTTAGAGAGGACATAGGCTATGTTTGGTCGCGATAACGGATATCCACGCGGGCGGGGCCGCGGGCAGAAGTTAGTTTGGCTATAATTGTTGATCGTCGCCTGTCCGGTATCTTTGTACCTATAGCGTTTTTTTGTTTGTGTAAAAAAGGTTCAAGGTAGTAGATGTAAGCAGTAAATACTAATTTACACCCGAATGCGCGAAGTTAAATAATGTTTATCAATCTATTTGACGCCATAATTTATTGTTTAGTCATTCTATAATCCCATTTACATTGGAGGTTTTCATCTTGGAGCTCTAGCAAATGGCGCACGTCCGTGAGTGCGAAGCTGTTCGTAATCCGTGTCTACATCCGTGAAACCTCATACCGTGGAACAGAAGCTTAACACGAGTGTGTTGACGTGATTAATACTTCTACCTAACAATTCCGTGATATAAATGCGTATGACTTATATCATTCCTACAGCCTACAGGACAGCCTCCGTGGCGTGGTGGTAGTGAACGCGACTGCCACGCAAGAGGCGCGGGTTCGATTCCCGCTCAGTGCAAATATTTGTATGCATGAATATGGCTATTTGCATTGGTCTGGGTGTTTCTATGTATAATATGTATGTATTTACATTAAAAAAAAGTATATAAGTATGTTTATCCGCATTCTAGATTCCATAACACAAGCTATAAAAGCTTACCATGGGTCAAGATAGCGTTGTGTAGAATGTTGTGGAATATTTATTTATTTATTCCTATGCTGCACCATTAAGACCTGGAACTCCCTGCCAGCTCACGTGTTTCCTTCTTCCTACAGTCCCGGGTCCTTTAAGCAGGGCGTGAAAAGGCATCTGATGAGGCCGTCAAGCTAAGTGCCACCACTGTTAACATGGTACATGTTTAAGGTGGTGACCCTGTTTCCGAGACTTTGCCTTTAAGTTACCACAAATTGACGTGTCCTTTAATAACACTTATATTTTCTAGGTGGTGCAAGGCCGGCGAAGATTCCAGGAGTTTCGCCGCTGTATGCAGACTGAGGAGGATGATGAAGGGGTCCCAGATGCCACGGGCTCCGTGGACCAACAGACGTTCGCGCTGGAACACCCTTTCAAGTGAGTAATTTACTATAGTAACTCAATCATAAGGTGCTTTGTTCCGAGTACGAAAAATATTCGATTTCGGAACGAGTGAATGGAGCGAGAATGAAATCTGCGGTAGTCTAGTGGTATCGGTAATGGACTACTGAGACGAGGTTTTCGGGTTCGATCCCAGGTTTACCATGGCACACACCAATGACTTTTCGATGCTTTTCGAAGTTATGTGTGTATTTATCGCAGGTTTATAAGTGCCCGGTTAATGGCAATAGGCCCGGCACCTATTACATTGGGACCTAAACATAAACTGGCATAAATGTGGGTGCTAGCACCTCTGCCTACCTCTTCGGGAAATACAGGCGTGGGTGGGGTTTTTGGGCCAGTAGGCGTTTATATTTTTGGAAATGATACACGGAGAAGATTTTTGTACAGATCTATAATGGCGAGTGGAGTACAACCTCATCAATGACTTAAACTAAATAGAAGCGCCTGATAAAATTAACATATTAGGTACTAATATCCTATCTCTTCAAATGCAATCAGTGCATTTTAATCGGCGTTAACATTCCGGCGGCCGTAAAAACGTTGTTTTTACCCAGATACTGGGAGGGGGCAAATCTTACTAAACGAACGCCGAATAACTCCTGCTGATGTCCGTATGTCAGCTACCCGGGCGATGCCATCTGTCCCAGGATGCACAGCCACTATCCGTCCTAGTTTCCACTTCAACGGTGGAAGGTGATCCTCCTTAACTACCACTAAGGTATTCAGCTGGAGACTGTCCTTGCAAGATCGCCACTTCACCCTGAGTTGTAACTCCGCAATGTACTCCTTGCTCCATCTTGCCCAGAAGTGTTGACGGAGCTGTTCTATCCGCTGGAATCTGGATAGGTTACTAGTACAACGACTATTATAATCTGGCTGTGGTAAACTTGTCAAAGGTCGCCCGATAATAAAATGACCTGGCGTTAACGGGGAACAATCAGCTGGATCAGAAGATAATGGAGTTAACGGTCGGGAATTCAGAATGCCTTCAATCTGAATCAAAGTGGTGTTGAGCTCTTCATATGTCAGATGACAATTTCCCAACACTCTTTGCAAATGATACTTGGTAGATTTGACGCCTGCTTCCCATAGGCCTCCCATATGAGGACTATAAGCCGGAATAAAATGAAACTTAATGCCTTCACTGGCTACACTTTCGCCTAAAGAATTGCAGTTTTGCTTTAAAAACTTAGCCAAATCATTGTAAGCACCGACAAACGAGGTGCCGTTATCTGAGTAGAGGTTAAGAGGCTTTCCTCTTCGCGAGATAAACCGATGCAAAGCCATTAAAAATAAATTGCTCGTCAAGTCACCTACTAATTCAAGGTGGATAGCCTTGGTACTAAAACACACAAAAACCGCGATGTATACCTTTGCCAATCTACAACCTCGACCTTGACGAGTAGCAGACATTATTGGTCCAGTATAATCTACACCTACGTTTTCAAATGGGAAACCGGTAGATGAAACCCTTTGCCGGGGCAAGTTTCCCATCAGGGGAGTAGCAATTTTGCCTGCCATGCGACTACATCGCACGCACTTGCGATAGCAGCGTCTTGCTAAATTTCGACCACCTATGGGCCAATAAGTCTCCCTGATAGAAGCGAGGAGCAGCTGCGGGCCAGCATGCATCAGCCTACGATGCTCAAATTCAAATAATAAATGTGTAAAAATATGAGAGGACTGTAATAGAATGGGGTGTTTTTTATGATAACTATACTCGGAATTATCTAGTCGACCACCTACGCGTAAGATTTTATGTTCATCCAAATATATATTAAATTTTAATAATGAACTTTTCTTTGGTAATTCCTTACTACCATATAAAAGATTGTATTCTGGAAAAGATTCCTTTTGACATTGTCTGATAATTAAATACAGAGCACGTCTCAGTTCAGTTTCAGTTAAAAAGGATGATGGTGCAGGCTGTTTTTTGCAACAATCTATCCATTTGAGAACGTAAGCTACCGTACGCAATAGTCGAAGATAATTAGAAAAACGACTTATATCAATTAACTCATTTGGTTGAATTTTGGTAGTAACAGTGGTTAATGAAACGGTGGGCTTGGTCTCAGGTAGGTTAGCCACATATTTTGGCTGAGAAGGTACCTGAATGGGTTCGTGACTAAGAAACGCAGGACCGGTCCACCATAACGTTGAAGTTTGCAGGTAACTTATATCCATACCGCGGGATAGTAGGTCTGCAGTATTCAGCTCAGTTGGGATGTGTCGCCAAGAACAACTGCCAGCCTTATCTAAAACTTCAGCGACGCGGTTACGCACAAATGGCTGAAGCTTAGAAGGTAGCATTTGCAACCAACCCAACACGATGGTGGAGTCGGTCCAGAAACAAACCTCACTAATGGGCATTCTTAAAGATTTGATAATCTTTTCATATAGGCGAGTGCCTACTAACGCCCCACACAATTCCAATCGTGGAATGGTTGTAGGCTTGATAGGAGCAACACGACTCTTAGCCAACAACAAGCGAACCATAACTTCTCCATTATCGTTGGTACTACGAACATACGCGCAGGCTCCATACGCGAGCTCTGACGCATCTGTACATATATGCAACTGTACCACTTTATATGAATTACAAACTACTATTCTAGGAATCCGAATATCATTAATTAATGGTAACGTTTTCAAGATATCGTTCCAATACTTAGAAATCTCTGGGCTTAATGGTTCATCCCATGAGAGTTTTTGTAACCATAATTTTTGTAATAATATTTTCATACTAACTACAGCAGGAGCTAGTAGACCAATTGGGTCAAATATTCGCGCAATGGCCGATAATAAATCTCGCTTAGTATTGCCCTTTGGTAGGACTAAGCCTATCGGAAAACAGAGATAATCTGAATCTGCGTACCAGCCAAGACCTAGAAGCTTGCTGGATTCTTGAGATCCGATATTTAAATCAAGAGGTGTACGAGAACTATCGGACACCAGTTGTGGCTCATTAGATTGCCATTTTCTCAGCGGCATGCCAGCTGAAGCGAGTGCAGCAGTTACCTGCTTGCGTATATTTAATACTTTAGCCAGATCATCCCCACCAGTGAGCAAATCATCGACATAAAAATCATGCGCAATGATTTCAGCGATTTTATCATCATTGCATTCTAGACTAATCTGTTTTAGACATCTAGTTGCTAAATATGGCGCACTTGCGGTACCATACGTGATGGTATTTAACTGAAACATCTTTATTGGTTCATTCGCATTATTCCGCCAGAGTATTTGCTGTAAATACCTATCAGATGGGTGAACAACAATCTGCCTATACATTTTCTCAACATCGGCTGACAAAATGTATTTGTGTTGTCGAAACCGAAGCAAGATTGACAGTAAATCGTCCTGAACAGTCGAACCAACCATCTGAAGGTCGTTGAATGAAATGCCTGACGAAGTGGAACTACTCGCGTTAAAAACAACCCTTAACTTGGTTGTCGTGCTTTGATCACGACGTACACCGTGATGTGGAATAAAATACCCACTTGTACTTGAAATAGGTTGTTCACATGCAGACATATGGCCCAAGGACTCATATTCTGACATGAAGTTGCGATACATTTCACCTAAGTCAGGCTTAAGTTTTAATCTACGCTCAAGAGAAACAAAACACTGAGTTGCTCGTTTCAATGAGTTACCTAAAAGAGCAGGACTCCTCTTTAGAGGGATCCTCACACAAAACCGACCGTCCACAAGACGAGTGGTATTTGTAATAAAATGTTCCTCACAGAGTCTTTCCTCAGGTGAGTAAACACATGACGACGAAGAATTAATTTCCTCTAACTGCCAAAACCGTGTTAAATCACAATCATCACATTCAGATTTTGGCGAGGGACAATCGTCAGGGGTTTTAACAAAATAACACCATGAATTAGTTGTCAATAATGAGATATGACTACCAGAAACAGGTCCTGATATGATCCAACCCAATTTTGTTTCATAGAGCATTGGTTTTTTATCACCCAATTTTATTCTCTGCGACCCTAACAAATCCCAAAAGAGATCAGCACCTAACAGCATATCAATAGCAGCAGGCTTGTAAAATGTAGGATCAGCCAAACAAATGTCTGAGGGTATCTTAAGATCACTAATGTCAATCTCATGACTGGGTACATCATTAGTTATACACGGTAAAACAAAACAATAAAAGTCAGAGTTAAAGTTATCATTCAATGATTTAATACTCACCCGACAAGTTTTACCTACATGTGAAGTAACGTTGTTGATGCCCAATATTGACCTATCTATGGTTCGCGTTGTTAACTTTAATTGTGAACATAAACGTTCCGTAATTATACATGATGTACTACCACTATCTAGAACTGCCCTTACGACATGTTCCTTATTATTGTTATCGTAAATCTTCAATAATGCGGTAGACAAAAGCACATCGAGTTGCTCAGAAGAAGTTACCTTTGCCGCCAAAGTTTGATCACTACGCCCAGCGTTGGGCAACGCGGAAGGTACATTCTCAGGTAATACTACATTATCATTCTGTGTGTGACTAATAACTGCAGGTTTATGCTCAGTTTGGTGAACTAGGCTATTATGTCGACGTTTACAAATACTACAACCAGGTTTTTTACAGTGATTTGCGAAATGACCTGACTTTAAACAGTTGAAACAAACCTTTAATGTTGGCAACAGCTTAAGTCGAGCTTCATTACTAAGCGCTAAAAACTGTGAGCAGCTTGGTAAAATATGGTCACCCTTACATTTGGGACATAATATTTTACTTGATGTATTAGTAGATGAATTAGATTTATTAGTATTTGGTTGTATTGAAACCATAGACTTGGATTTAGAAGTTGATTGTGTATGATGAGTATGAGCAAGTTCCAAACTTTCTAAAAAGTTAGCATGTTTACATAAAAATTTCATAAATTCACTAAACTTATTGCATTTATCATCATCTAAACGACCCTTGTACTCTTCCCATTTCCTATTAGTCTTTTGGTCCAATTTCCCACTTATTATGTAGATTAACAGCAAGTCCCAAGTGTCAACAGGCTCACCCAAGATAGCTAATGCTTGTAAATTCCTTTTAACATGATCAATTAAACGTTTTAAACTAACAAAGGATTCTTTCCCTATCTTTTCAATAGAAAACAAAGATGCAATATGATTTTGCAATAATAATCTTTTGTTATCAAATCGCTCGCATAATATCTTCCACGCCACGTTGTAATTAGAAGATGAAAATCCTACTGATTGAATGACTACCTGTGCAGAAGACTCCAAGCTAGTACGTAAATAATGAAATTTACTTATGTCATCCATGTCATCATTCGAGTGTATGAGACTGGCAAAGGTATCGCGAAATTCAATCCAATTCTCGTACGAACCATCAAACTTAGGCAATTGAATTGTTGGCAGCTGGACGAGGTGACGATTACTTACTTCACTCTTAGTACTGCCCGACGACGGTACAGTACACATACCTAGTATCTCAGCCGCAACAGCTAGCGCTTTATGATATTGTGAATCAAAATCCGCACGAGCGGCTGACTGTACCTGGTCGGCAGCATCGTCTTCAATTAGACACTCAATTTTCAACTGCACCTCGTCAAAGCGGTCATACAAACCCTCAATTCGAGCTAAACGTGACTGCAATTCTCTAGTGGCAACAGAGGTCAATGGCGGCTTCAATTCCAAACAATAATTACTAAAAAAGGTCAATTGACCTTTATAACTGCCTCTCTTCTTAATTAATTCCTTCATCGACTCAGATGTAGGCATAATGGGAAGCAAGCGCGATCACCTGGAATTTATAATAAACTCTAAATACAATGGCACAATACCTATAAGCCTATTGTTGCAATGTATTCACTATAAGCAACGTAGGTACCTATCTGCTTACTAACTTTAATAGATACAAGTACATAGGTATTTTAAAAATGCAAAGCTAATTAAATGTAAAGGAAAAACTTTAAATGCAGTTAAATATTATACCTATAACCTTTCGTTAAGTAGGTACCTACACATCAATGTACTAGAAATTAGATTTATAGTTAATCACAAGTATAATTACTTATATTCACAATAACGTTGTTATTACGCTTTTACTAGTCTCGCAATAAAATTAACAAATAAAATAAATCTGGCACTAAAACAATCTACAATGACTTTAACTAAAAGTGAAATTGTTCTTTACTAACCTTAATTGCGTTGATTTCTTAAAAATATTAATTAACTATACCTTTGAGAGTGCTGGGTTATAAAATATATAATAAATATTCACTCAACACCACGAAATCAAGCGCATTCCAATGCACATTCCAATTGCAACGTGTGCCACGCCGACCAGTCTTCACAAAAACTATAATTATTCCCGTTTTTCAGTAGATTCCAGGTCTGATAACGATAATCCTTGGTTTCTTGAATGATCCGGCTCGAAGGACCAATGGGTGGGGTTTTTGGGCCAGTAGGCGTTTATATTTTTGGAAATGATACACGGAGAAGATTTTTGTACAGATCTATAATGGCGAGTGGAGTACAACCTCATCAATGACTTAAACTAAATAGAAGCGCCTGATAAAATTAACATATTAGGTACTAATATCCTATCTCTTCAAATGCAATCAGTGCATTTTAATCGGCGTTAACAAGGCGTGAGTTTATGTTATTATTATGTTATGAATGGAGCATTTTGATTGGCCTCCTGCTTACTGTGAACCTGTTGCTAAGCCTCATCATCATCATCATCATTATCCACATAAAGACGTTAGTCCTGATTGCATCCGAGGCCACGGTGTCCTCGGAGCTCAGGGTCCGCCTTCCGGCTCTTCCTCCTCCACTTCGCACGATCTTGGGCGTCCAAGGTAGTGAGACCGTTTTCACGCATGTCATCCTCCACGACGCTAAGCCAGCACTTCTTGGGCCTACCCCTTCTACCTGGACCCGATGGGGGCGCCATTGCCAGCTAAGCCATTGCTAAGCATATCAAGCTCAATGCTTCGTTCTCTCTATAAGTTTACGAATACGAAGATTTTTCGTGCTCTGGGCATTAATTTAAGTCACTTGTACTGTTCCACAAGGTTTGACGGAATAGGTTACATCTCTGCATTTACAACCACTTCAGGAACTAGACATATATGAACAAAAATCGCGATAATCGACATCCACGCGGGTCGAGCCGCGGGCATCAACTGGTGTGATATAGTAAAACTGTATAAGTCGTGCGCATTAAGAAAGAAAAGAAATAATAATAGTTCATAAAGACATAAAATATTATATAACACCCATATGCATTGTGTTTCCTAGATAATATATGTCTTGGTAGTATAAACAGCTGTGATTATTGTAGGTATCCATACTAATATTCTAAATGCGAAAGTAACTCTGTCTGTCTGTCTGTATGTTACGCTACCACTGAACCCATTTTGCTAAAATTTTGTATATGGGTAGATTAGACCATGAGAAAGGACATAGGCTATGTTTTGTCGCGATAACCGACATCCACGCGGACGGAGCCGCGGGCAAAAGCTAATAATCTATATAAACAAACCTAGATGTTGATAATTATCTTTCTGCTGTTGTCAAGCCTAAACTCATTGTATATGAAAGAATTCCTTTGTTTCAGGATAATAGCGCAAGATACAATGAGCTTGCAGAGTATGACGTCACTCGGCAGGATCGGGAGGATACTCAGCGGCGCCTCGGAGTCTCATCGTATGTTATTTTATAAACATACTAGCTGTCCCGGCGAACTTCGTACCGCCAATTTTTTAGATCCCGTTCCCGCTGCACCATTTAGGGGGATGAAAAATAGATGTTGGCCGGTTCTCAGACCTCAAAATTTCATCAAAATCGGTCAAGCCGTTTCGGAGGAGTATGGCAACGAAAACTGTGACACGAGAATTTTATATATTAGATTAACCCTCTTATATCCGCGCTTTGGTCTGTCAGACCGACGATATACAATCCCCTTTTTATAAGTAAAATACTTTAAACATTCTTCGCTAGTTGCATTGCTCGTGGTTACCGAAAATTAGTAAAACGCGAGCTTTTTATTTAAAGAACTAGCTGATCCGGTGAACTTCGGCGTCTGATCCCGTTCCCGATGCATCCTCTACTATATTAAGCATGTATGATACATATAAACCTTCCTCTTGAATCACTCTATCTATTAAAAAAACCGTAGCGTAGTTTTAAAGATTTGAGCATATATAGGGACGGACAGACGCGGAAAGCGACTTTGCTTTATACTATATAGTGATGCATGTGAGAAGTCGCGGGTTAGTTCCCCGTTCAGTCGGTTCAGTGCAAAGCATGAATGTATATCTATTTGAATTGATATGGAGGTCTATATCTATTTGTAACTGTTTGAGGGAATAAGTGTTTGCATTTTATTTACAAAAGATAATGTATAATAAGTACCTGTGTTTATCTGTATTCTAGAAGCCATTAAAGGTTTGGGTTTACATAAATAAATATATAATTATTTGACTGAATTTTTTATAGCATTTTAATGCTAACTTTAAAGTTCGAAAAATATAAATATTCCACAACATTCTACACAATGCTACGAGTATCTAGACCCATGGTAAGCTTTACTAGCTTGTGCTATGGAATCTAGAATGCGAATGAACATACTTAGATACTTTTTTTTGTAAATACATACATATTATACACAGAAACACCCAGACCGATGCAAATAGCCAGATTCATGCATACAAATATTTGCACTGAGCGGGGATCGAACTCGCGCCTCCTGCGTGGCAGTCGCGTGCACTACCGCCACGCCACAGAGGCTGTCCTGGGGCTGTTTAAAATGTTTTAGATTTTTTTAATTATCGTTACTCTCTCCACTCAATTTAAATCCTTCTAAACAAAAGTGCGTTCCTATCGGTAGTATGTATGTGTTAGAACTTGGTCGGTCTCATATACCATACGCGGGTGATATACCCGCTACACTATTTGACATGGACATGGGAAGGTTAACTTTATTAATACCTATCACCATAAGCGTATAGCTCAACGTTGAGCTGTGGCTTCAGTACAATAATTGCGCGGCGTATATGTGTTGGTCTGTTATGTAAAATTATTGATATGTGTCGCCATTGTGAGGGTTTCTTTCAAAATGTGTCGGGTTATAAAGTGGCGCTCTGTTTTGAACAGAATCTTAAAGGTGTTTACATACTAGACTTACTATACTGTGTAATGTGGTTTAATTTCTTTATCTATGAGACATTTATGCCTGATATCATATTCCACAACATTTTTCACAATGCTATCTAGACCCATGGCAAGCTTTAGGAGCTCAGTTTAGCTTAGAAGCGACCAAAGCAGCAAATTTTCCTACATTTACACGGCAAGTCTTGAGGTGACATTTTTCTTGGTAATTTGCTGTGTTTACAGGAAATAGTGCTATGGTGTGACTTGAGTGCCTCCTTTACAACTGACCCGTCCCGGGAAAATTTCGTACTTGATAGTGACCTAAATGACGAACTTTCCATACAAACGTTTCACATCTATTTTACCCTCTTAGTAGTTAAATTTTGAAAAATGCTGATACACGTGTATATTTATTTCTTAAAAGACACAGCTTTATGAAATTTAGTGCATCTAGCTCTGAAAATGACGAACTTTCATACAAACTTCCATCACTTATTTACCCCTTTAGTAGCTTTTTTTTTTTTTTCGTGCGGAAATCCCCTCGGATACCCCCCCTGCCGGAGCCGGAAGGGGAGGTTATGTCGAACTCGAACCGACTAAAACCGCACGCCGACTGTGGGTCTTGGTGCTAGGCCGAAGGTGAGGTTGTCATAGACATATCCCTCGCACCCCGGCTGACCCAGGGCCATCCCTTACGGTCTGGCCCTCTCCTCAGGAGGGGGGACAACGGTGTCCCCAACTCGCCCTCGGAATGGGGAGGCGCGCTGTTCAGCGCGCCGCCGCCGTGGCCTGCTTCCGCTGGGGTGGGCGGCGGCTCCACCCGTCACCCCCAGGCCCGCGCTCATGGGGGAGGGAGGTCAGTCAGTGCCCTCCGACGCCCGAGTTGCCTGCGCGCGCGGGCGGCGCGAACCCCTTTAGTAGCAGAATTTCCAGAAATCCTTTCTTAGTGGATGCTTACATGATAAAATGCATCTACTGTCAAAATTTCAAGTTTGTGGGTCCAGCGGTTTAGGCTCTGCGTTGATGAATCAGTCAGTCAGTTAGTCAGGACAAGTAATTTTATATGTATACTGGGTGATTTTATAGTGGTTTCAGATAAAAAGAATTTGGACACAGTTTGACATCTGAAAGTAGGTATTTTGGCGCAAGAAAAAAAATAAAATAAAAAAGTAAAAAAAAAAAACCATAAAAAAAAATGTTTTTTTAATAATGGATGGTAACCTGAACATTTCAGGTGAAGGAAAAATGTATGAGGGTTTTAAAATTTTTCTGTCTTTGGCCAAATTAATACTTCCAGATGATTTTGCTTTCGAAACTGCCCAAATTCTTTTTATCCGAAATTACTATAAAATCACCCAGTAGATAAGTAGTTTTCAAGGTTGGTCTGTTCGCAGCGAACATCCGAGATACAGCGCCGGCGCCATCGGTGTCTTCACGAGAACCGTCCAACATATCTGACGAACAACTGAGCGCTGACAACAGAAATCAAAATGGTAACTAAATGTCTTTTTATTTATTATGTGGCGTATACAGTGCTGTCAATGTGTTGTTTAGTTTAACGCCGTATGAAACTAACAGGTGAAGGTTTGCAGTTAATATGTAAATGTAATTTGAATGAAATTTTTATAGCATTTATTATGTTAACTATTAAATTCGATATATTAACAGTTCGTAAGAAAGTTTGTAGATCGCTCCAACGTCGCCCTTAAAAAGGGATATAAAGAGAAGGGAAATTTGAAGTGATTCAGGTGTGACTCAATAGCTCAGTTGGAAGAGCATTCCCCTGTCAGGGAAAGGTCGTGGGTTCAAGTCTCACTTGAGCGCTTCTTTTTCCCGATGTATATGTAAATGTAAATTGTTATATGGAAGGTGCTTTGGAATCTGTCGATATTAAATATTGGCTAGTTTAATTGTATTTAAAAATGACACTCAGTCCTGAATCTGAGGACAGATTGTATAGACGGATACATACCCGCGTTTAAAAAGTGCACTTGTGTTCTCATTGCTAAAATTAAAATTTTCGAGTTTTATTGTTTAATTGCGTTATTTGTTCATGAAAACAGTACTTTTATGTTGTTTACTAACTAAAACAGTAGTGAAAGTGTTATTTCGTAAAACCTCCCGCGAAATACGACGATCTATCAATATTAAAACCACAGTGCTACAAACCATATAAAAACTTCATCTTGCCTGTCTGTCTTAAATGTGATAAAGAAATACCTAAACTCGACGATAAAAATCCTAAAATACAGTGCCACGGTTGCAAAAGGCAAATAATATGCGTGAAATGTAGTGGTTTGCTGGCCACAGAGTTGCGAGTGATTATACTTCAATCTCCTACTTTGAAGTATTTGTGTCCTGAATGTGACCTTGGAGTGCGCCAGTTGCCAGCTTTAAGAAACACAGTGTCTCAATTAAAAAACGAAATTGAAGCCTTGAAAACCAAACAAAGCCAATCTACATGCATGGAGACCATTTTGGGGGAACTGGCAGAGAGAAAAAAGCGAAGCGCAAATGTCATACTTTTTGGGATTGACGAGTGTCAGCTACAAACAGGTGATGCTGTCAGAGACAAAGAGGTATGTATTGAACATGACAAGATACAGGTTCAACAAGCCATGGCTACCATCCCGGAAGCAGAGCGTCCCGTTGCTGTAATCCGCCTTGGCAAACCCAAACAATCTTCGCCACGACCAATAAAGGTAATTTTTCCCAGTAAAAAGACTGCAGTGAATGTACTAAAAAATAACAAAAAACTACCTTCCAATGTATCGGCTAAAAATGATCTTACACCCTATCAGCGTGAATATCTGCAGAAGCTACGGGAAGAACTGAAACAAAGGTTAGATAATGGAGAAACCGACTTAACCTTAAATATATACATGGTACCCCCAAAATAATAAGCGGAAAAAGGCTATAAACGGGGACATCGGGCTTTTGGAGGTCACCTTCTTCTATACGAACCTGGCTTCGATAATGGCTAAACGAGATTTGCTCATCATGGATATCGATAGGATTAAACCAACTTTCGTCGTAATAACAGAAACACATTTAAAACCTTCTATAAGCAGTAGCTTGGTAGATATCAGAGGTTACTCTTTATTCAGACATGATCGGGCCAAAGGGACAGGATGGGGGGGCGTGGCTATCTTTGTATTACAGAAACTATATGACATACCCATACAAGTGACCCCACATCCCACTTTCAACATAACACAGGTTGAGGCACTATGGCTGAACATAAAATACGGTAAATTCAAAATGCTGATTGCAGGTGTCTATCGACCAACCCACTATTCCTTTGATGAATCAGATAAGCTACTATTTGAAACAATCAAACAAGCTTCGGAAACTAACAATACTTTGCTTATCATGGGAGATTTCAACCTTCCGGACTTAAAATGGCCATTATGCAACATTGATATAGACACATATAATTCACTGCATGGACACTTTGTGGACATGTACATAAATAGTAATTTACACCAACTTGTAACAAAGGTAACAAGAAAGAGAAATGATGAGGAATCACTACTTGATCTGATACTTTGTAACGAAGAAAACTTTTGTACTAAAGTAGAACACCATCCCAATATAGGGAAAAGCGACCATCAGGTCCTAGTTAGCACAGCACAAATCAGATTGCAGTCATCTAGCAGAATTGTCACACAACAACCACGTAGGAACTACTTCAAAGCTAATTATGACAATGTTACCCAAATTCTAGGCCAACAAATATTTATAGATACCAATGTTAGTGATGTTGAGGCTGCTTGGACAAACTTTGCAAGAGTAACACATAATGTTATCGAAACTCAAGTACCGCTCAAAAGAACAAGTAAGAATTACAATATTAACAAACCATGGATTAACCGTCATGTATTAGACTTAGCAAAACATAAAAAACATTTATGGAGGCAGTATATCCTGAACGGCTCAAACGAGTCATACAGAATATATAGAGAAGCAAACAATCAATTGATAAGCACCGTAAGGCATCTAAGAATGGAATTTGAAAGAGGAATTGTTAAATGTGGCCCCAAATCATTCTATTCCTATGTGCGCCAGCAACTATCCTCAACAGTAACTATACCACCATCATTGAAGGATGAGAATGGGCGCGTTACAAATGATCAGAAAAAGGTAGCTAATTTGTTTGCCCGGCAATTTGAAAAATCCTTTGTCAGGGAACCAGCCACACATATTCCAGAGATACGACTTCCTCGAGTTGAAAATTCTATAAAGTCATTGATATTTACTCCAGAAAAAGTAACTAAAGCTTTGAAAACATTTAGCGATTCTACCTCGATGGGACCAGATGCTTTACCTTCAATATTGTTAAAACAATGCAGCAGTGTGCTCGCTCACCAACTTGCAAATATCATGAATCTGTCACTGGAAACTGGGAAGCTCCCTCAAGAGTGGAAGGAAGCCTTTGTAACACCTATATATAAAAAAGGTGACAAGCATCTAGCTGTCAATTATCGACCTATCAGTCTCACAAGCATTGTCTGTAGAACCATGGAGAAAATCATAGCAAGTGAACTGAGAGGTTTTATCAACGCAGAAAACATTCTCATCGATGAACAGCACGGTTTTGTACCTGGAAGATCTACAGTCTCGAATCTCCTGGTATGTCTGGACAAATGGACAAGCCACTGGAATAGTCATCAACCCACAGATGTAATCTATTTAGACTACGAAAAAGCATTCGATCGGGTGCCTATTAAACGACTTGTAGCCAAACTGGAACATCTTGGAATACGTGGACAACTACTCCAATGGATAAAGGATTTCTTAAGCAACAGGAAATTCAAAGTAAGAGTAGGTGAAACACTTTCTGATTCCCATGATGTACACAGTGGTGTGCCTCAAGGCTCAGTGCTGGGACCAATCCTGTTTGTGTTATACATAATGGACCTGAAACTAGCCATTCGCTCAAACTTATCAATATTCGCAGATGATACCAAAATTATGGGAAACCCACTAGTTTCGCACAACATTATCCAGCAGGACCTGGATCGGATAGTGCAGTGGACAAAGGAATGGCTGATCTCACTGAATAAGAACAAGTGTACTGTTTTGCATATAGGTAACAATAATCCTAAACACGAATACACACTTGAAGCTGTGCCACTGCAAGCAGTAAACTCCCAAAGAGACCTTGGAGTCACTATAACTCATAATCTAAAGTGGGATGAGCACATCGCAGGAATAACGAAAAGGGCCAACTCCATGCTGTACATGTTTCGTAAAGCATTTTATGCCATTACCAAAGATGTGTTTCTCAACATGTACAAAACCTACATAAGACCTTTGCTGGAATATGCTTTCCAAATTTGGAGTCCATATTTTAGAAAAGATATTCTATTGTTGGAAAGGGTGCAAAGGAGGGCAACCAAAATGGTCACTGGCCTGAAAAATAAGTCATATGAGGAGCGCCTCCTGGAACTGAACTTAACTACACTGGAGCAGAGAAGGAGAAGAGGAGACCTCATTGAGACATACAAGATGCTTAACAGACATTACAATTTGACAAGCATAGAGGACATGTATACCAGAAACTCAAACAGACACTTAAGAGGCCACTCGATGAAACTTAGCAAACCCCAGTGTGCCAGCAACCCTAGATATCACTTCCTCCCAAACCGGGTGGTGAAATCGTGGAACTCGCTACCAGAAACAGTAATAAGTGCTCCTAACATAAACATATTTAAAAATAGACTGGATAATCATTTAAAACATTAAACACAAGTGCAGTGATGTACACGCATCAGCTCTAAGCTGCTAGTGTATCGAACATTAATAATAATAATACCTAGATATCTAGAAAATAGTGAAAACCTCGGTGACACCCACTCAATTCTGTATTGTACTGCTGTGGCGGCATGTCGTATGGCAGGTGCTAAATTTCCCATTAAAGATCCTGCCATACGACCTAAGTTTACCATACCAGCATGGCAATGCAGAATTGAACGACGTGTGGCCGAGGCAAGGGTGCTCATCGGTAAACTAATCTGCTTCAGGTCGGGCAATACTCGCCCAAGAGTGATGCGCTATGTGACCCGAGCGTTTGCGGAAACTGATATTAGTCCCCAGGATTATACGTCTCGGGTCACAGAGCGTATTGACTTCCTGAAGCAGAAAGTCTGTGCATGGGCAAACCGTATTCGGAGATATAAAAAACGAGTTGATCGATATACCGTCAACCGTATGTTCCAAAGAGACCAAAGGTGGGTATATAGAAGCTGGGAGCGAACAGATGAGAGTGTGGATGACGTGCGGCGGCCGGATGCTGAAGCCACAAATGCTTTCTGGCGCAGCATTTGGTCGGTGCCCGTTAGCCACACTGAAGGCGATTGGATGCGTGAGGTCGAAAGAGCATGCGAAACCATTCCAGAAATGGAAGAAATCTACATTGATGCCACTGATGTAGATTGTGCAGTCCGTTCGCTGTCTAACTGGAAATCTCCGGGACCGGATGGATTGCACAATTTCTGGCTAAAGTGGCTACGGAGTTCGCATGTTGTTTTGGCCTCACAATTTCAATCCGCTATAGAATCTGGGACGCTACCAGCTTTTATGACGACAGGAGTTACTCACCTGCTCCATAAAACTGGTAGTACCCTGGAGCCCAATAATTATAGACCGATTACATGTCTCCCAACGGTCTATAAACTTCTTACATCCATCCTGAGAGCTAAGATTAACAATCACATAAACAATAATTCTATTATGTGTGCCTCTCAGAATGGATGTAGGAATGGGGCCCGGGGTACTAAGGAGCTCCTCCTGATTGATATGGCTATTAGCCAACAAGCTCGCCGCAATCGTAAAGATCTGACAGCATGCTGGATCGATTACAAGAAAGCGTTTGACTCCGTGCCACATACATGGCTTTTGAGGGTGCTGGAGTTGTATAAAGTGAATACAACTCTATGTACCTTCTTAAGGTCGTGTATGCGGCAATGGAGGACGGTTCTTTTCTATCCAGGGTGTCGTCAGGCTTTGGGTGGCGGCGTGCCGATAACAATAGAGCGGGGTATTTTTCAGGGGGATAGTCTGAGTCCCCTTTGGTTCTGCTTAGCCCTGAATCCACTTAGTGCTTTACTAGTGAATTCAGGGTTAGGTTATAGGCTACGAAGAGAGGGTCAGGTGGTATCCCACCTCTTTTACATGGATGATTTAAAGCTGTTTGCCCACACCAATCCTCAATTAATAGCTTTACTGAAGGTAACAGAAACATTCAGTAATTCTATTAAAATGGCGTTTGGTGTGGACAAATGTGCAGTCATTCATGTAAAGCGAGGGCGGGTGGTGGAGTCGGAGGGTATACAGCTCTCTGATTCCACTAACCTAAGATCACTCCTCGTAACCGAGACCTATAAATACTTGGGTATGTCACAGGCGTTATGCATCAATGAAGTCGACATGAAACAACTGTTACAGGAACGTTTCTTTGGCCGCCTGAAAAAGGTACTTAACAGTCTTTTGTCAGGTGGTAACAAGGTGCGTGCCTGTAACAGTTGGGTCATGCCACTCTTGATGTACTCTTTTGGCATACTCAAGTGGACTCAGACTGAACTCGATACCATCGATAGGAAAGTCCGGACTCAGTTGACTGCATTTCGAATGCACCACCCACGGTCGTCAGTCATGAGATTGTACATCCCGCGGAAATGTGGGGGTCGAGGTTTTTTAAATGCTAAGACCCTTCATAATCGCGAGGTGTGCAATCTCAGAGACTACTTTCTTAAGTCGAACGTGGACATGCATCGTGATGTAGTCAACGTAGATACCGGGCTTACCCCGCTCGGTTTGGCTAAAGAGAACTGGCGCAGGCCTACAATAGTTAGCACTGACAGCCGCAGGGAGGTATGGCAGAGTAAGGAGCTACATGGCAGGTTCTATCGGGCCCTACACAGGCCCGAAGTAGATCTACTAGCGTCCGTGGCCTGGCTACGTTTCAGTGACCTTTTTGGGGAAACTGAAGGTTTTGTCTGTGCAATTGCAGATGAAGTTATTAAGACGAATAACTACCGGAAGTATATCATGAGGGATGGCACAATTGACATTTGTCGAGCGTGTCACCAACCTGGTGAATCCCTCAGGCATATTACTTCCGGTTGTTCTCGTCTTGCTAACGGCGAGTACTTGCACAGACATAATCAAGTAGCCAGGATAATCCATCAGCGACTTGCTCTGAAATACAACCTTGTGGAAGTTGAGGTGCCGTACTATAGGTATGTTCCTGAGCCAGTTCTAGAAAATAGCCATATCACATTGTACTGGGATCGATCTATCATCACTGATAGGACTGTTATAGCTAACAAGCCTGACATTGTGGTGATAGACCGATCCGAACGCCGAGCATTGATTGTTGATGTCACCATTCCTCATGACGAGAATCTCGTGAAAGCTGAGAAAGATAAACAAGTTAAATACTTGGACTTGGCCCACGAGGTTGTCGACATGTGGAATGTTGACTCAGCAATCATTGTACCGATAGTCGTATCAGTCAACGGATTGATAGCAAAGAGCCTCGACCAACATCTGAAGAGGCTCGGGTTGGATGGTTGGGTCAAGGGCCAGATGCAGAAGGCAGTACTCCTTGATACGGCGCGCATCGTGAGGAAGTTCCTCTCTCTGGAGCCCTGACCACCGGTAGCTTGGTCCCTGTACTCGATGCCGGTGGGATACTATTTTTTATATTTTTAAATAAATGTTTTTTTTTTTTATATGTATTTAAAAATATAATTTATAAGTTTTTTAAAATGAATAAAGAGAATAATAATAATAGATTTGACAGGTGGTCAATACAATTTGTGCTCTATTCCACTAAGTAGAACTATAATAAGTATAAAGTTGAACTAATAGGATAAATTTTGTCCATAAACTTCAACTTTTACACAAAAAGAACGAAGTTGAAATAATTGGAATTTTTTGGTTACATTAGTTCAACTGGTTGAACTTAGTGGAATAGAGGTAATTTGTCCTCAGATAAATCGAAATTCAGAACTGGGTACCAATCTAGAATATGGGCCTTGCCTTAATTTTATTACTGTAATTTTTGTTATTATTCTCTAAATAGGAATAATAACATACTCCAATATAGTAGGACCTCATTAAAAAGACAAAAGTGTTACTAACAAAAATGACAAATATTTAATATTATTATATTTCCTTTTACAACACCAGTTTTATAAAAAAACTAAATAATATTATTATCAACGTGAACCTACTCCTAGCACAAGCATAACTACATAGATAGGAACTTTTTTCGTTTAACATTTCATATCAGTCAAAAGTAGCAGGAATGCTTTTGTATGGGCACTTACCGTCCACCCCGTATAGGTAAATAGGGCTACCCTAATAGGGCTTCTGTGTCCCGCAGTGCTGGGCAGCATGGAGCCCGACGTGATCGCGAGTACGAAGGCCAACAGCCTCAAGGCGCAGCGCGGGGGCTCCATCGTGGCGGTGTGCGCGGAGCCCCGGCCTTCGCTCGTGCCCCATCACCCGCCGCAGCCCGTGGCGCCGCCGCGGAGGAAGAAGAGAAGTGAGTATCACGTGATACTAGGAAGGATCAGGTCTGTATAGCTTGGGGTTACCCTAACTTCCCTTGGGTTGCATATTACGATATTGCTAATGATAACATTTTCTAAGAAAACGAAACACCTACATTGTCAACCTGGCATATAAATGTGTGGTTTTTAAGATTTGACTAAGACGTTTGATTGCGTTGCCTATGTCTAAAACAGGTGTTTTAATAATGAATACTAAAGAGAACTTGAGAGTAAAATAACACTTTAAATATTGAGAAACGTGTTCCTAATCTTCTTACAGAATAATCATATAGTTTTGAAAAGGGGACCCGGTTTTGTCAAAATAGTAGTGCCACAGGGCTCAACTTTGGGTCCATTTAATTATTAAATGTAACTTGAATGCTTGTGTCTGGAAATGATTCACGTCGGAAGAATATTGTGTTGACATTCGAGAAGCTCCTTATAACTTGCTTATTTTAATAATTAATAATATTAATCAACATTATTATACTAATTGATGTGCCATGAGTTAACTCCATAATATCAGTGTTATATCCGCAAGCGTTATATGTATAAGCTTCGCTTAAAAAAACTAACCTATTGTTACACGTTTTACCATCCTTGTCCATGATAATCCCGGTTGCATCCAAAGCTACCTTTACTTTTTTTTTTTGCGGAAGCAACTGCTCCCTGACCCTCAATCCTAGATAGGAAAGTCCGCGTCAGAGCATCGTCCGTCAATCGGCAGGTGTACCGGCTTGCAGACGTACGGGCTTTTTTGTATGAAACACGTCAATTTGACTTCACCTCGCCTGATGGTATATTAAAAGCAAAGTCTTAGGAAAGAGGGTCACCATTACAAACACGTATCATGTTAACAATGGTGGCACTCAGCTTGACGGCCACATCAGATGCTTTTTCACGCCCTTATACTTTGTGATTTTATATTCGTCTCGGATAAAAAGAATTTGGGCTCAATTTCGATAACAAAATCATCTCGGAGTATTAATTTGGTGAAAGAAAAAAAAAATCACAACGATATCCATCGAAGGTCTTGTTTTCGACTAACTTTATATGTAATGATTTTACAATAAAGCAATCAAATCGACATGTAACATGTGCGGTAATTGGACCGTACAACCCCCATACATTATTCCTTTCACCTGAATATTATTACCATACATTATAAAAAAAAACTTTCGCCAAATTAATATTTCCAGATGATTTTGCTATCGAAGCAGTGCCTAAATTCTATTTATCCGAAACGACTCCCAGTATTTGTGTGTGTACGTGTGTCTTGACGACGTCCCCATACACGTATAATACCGTATCGTCTGGTTGCAGACAAGCTGCACAGTTCGATGTCCCTGTCGCTGGCAGACGGGGACAACCTGAGCGTGTGCACCACCGACACGGACGAGTACCGCTACGTGCCGCGACCCACTCTTGCGCATCTCGACACTGACGTCATGGAGGTGCGTTGTCAACTAACTATACTTTGAAAAACTTTTTTAATATATATATATATATATATGTTTCGCAATATATTTCGCAACATTCTACACAACGCTATCTAGACCCATGGTAAGCTTATTAGCTTGTGTTATGGAATCTAGAATGCGGATAAACATACTTAGATACTTTTTTTTGTAAAGCCGTATTCATAGCCATATTCATGCATACAAATTTTTG
Source organism: Eilema sororculum (assembly GCA_914829495.1). Classification (NCBI taxonomy): domain Eukaryota; kingdom Metazoa; phylum Arthropoda; class Insecta; order Lepidoptera; family Erebidae; genus Eilema; species Eilema sororculum. Next base: position 1,968,404 of record OU618545.1, on the reverse strand, counting down.
CACTGAGCGGGGATCGAACCCGCGCCTCCTGCGTGGCAGTCGCGTGCACTACCACCACACCACAGAGGCTGTCAATTAATGCAAGATAATTTCACCTTCATCACGAAAGCGGTGCCTTTTTACAGAGCGAAATGCAGTTATGAGCGTGACTACTAATGATTCGTATTTGGATATTATTAATTGACATTATTATAAGATTCATTATTTTGACATTATTAATGGAATTATAATTTTGACTTGAATGAATTTTATAGCATTAATAGTACAGCTAACTATACAAATCGAATACATAGGGAACCTACTCTACTCTCTCCAATTAATACTCTCTCAAATTATTAATATTGTGTGAGAATTATTATTTAGTTCAGAAACATGATGAATTGTAAAACAAATTATTATAATTATTATGCTACTCTGTCGCATTGGGTTTGCCTGTAATTACATAGTATGTGTGAAATAAATAAATAAAAAAATACCAGCTTTGGAGTAGGGAAGGACGCCTGGAGGGTATGCCTTAATGGGTCACACTACACCCCAGCATTGGAAGACCTAAGACAGTGTCCGGTTTTAGTCGGCTCGAGTCTGACATAACCGGCCCCGCCCGATTTCCGCCTGACGGAGGCGGAATTTCACACAAAACAAATAGAGTAAGGTGCACGGAATGCTATGCAATGCCGCACATCATTGTATGAAACCTGTTATTAATATGGTTTTGTTTCTTTACCTGTAACACTTTTCTCAAGTAAAGCCAACGAGACTAGAGAACAAAGCGACCATTACTGAGTTACATTGCGATAACTAGCGATTATTGTCTCTGTCCTTGTCGCACATGTCACACGTACGCGACAATGGCCGAGCGACACCTGTCGTTGCGTGTTTCGTAGTACAGGAAAGCTGTCAGCACAGCGGTTCTAAACTGTCAGATCGGCCATCTTATGAACAATTTCATTCCTGTCTAGAATGCGCTTGAAGTGATACGTAATAATCTTCTACAATATAAAAATGAATCGCTATATGTGTTGGTAAGCGCATAACTCAACAACGCCTGGACCAATTTGGCCAATTCTTTTTTTTAAATGTTCGTTGAAGTTCAAGGATTGTTTTTATGGCGAGAAAAAATCGAATAATTGCCGGGAACCGACATCCACGCGGGCGGTGCCGCGGGTAAAAGCTAGTTTTCAAATAAAAATGTTTGGAAGCGCTGAAACTTGAAACTTTGTTTACCTTTTTCTCTCGCTTCGTTGACTTTACTTTCGAACAGTTATTTGTTTCATAAGTGAGCAGTTATTCACTACAACAGATAAATCTAATGATGCCTACTATGTCGTGTGAATATTAATATCGAACTCGGGTTGCAGCCGCCATCTTCGAGTAACCTGAACCAGTCCATGGCACTCCCCAGTCCGGCGAGCACCATCGAGTCACTTACCAGAGAGTTTCAGGACTCGCTAGAATTATCACATTCGAAATATGGTAAGATTTGGTTTTATTTCCTTCATTTTCATGATATATGATAAGGATATAAAGATTGCTGCATTCATCTGTCAGCTTAGTCGGGCTTGCGCTTATTGGGTTGCTCTCTATAATACGACGGGTCCTGGTTCAAGTCCCGTCCTGGGTCTGGACGAATGTGTCAGATTTTTATTTATGGGAAACTAGTTGATGCTCGCGTTAGACCTGGCACCTATATAACTTATTCCATGGTTACAAAGTAACCTGTATTATTCCAGACTATAATTTATTTCTGTGCCAAATTTTAGCCAGACCCATTCAGCTGTTTTAGCGTGATTGCGTAACAAAATGCCCTTGCGTTGCTGTTTTTTAACCCCCGACGCAAAAACGACGAGGTGTTATAAGTTTGACGTGTCTGTGTGTGTGTCTGTGTGTGGCATCGTAGCACCCATACGGATGAACCGATTTGGATGTAGTTTTTTTTGTTTGAAAGGTATATTAGTCGGGAGTGTTCTTAGCTATGTTTGAAAAAAATCGGTCCAAGATGGCCGCCGCAACAACATGTCGGAATTCATATTTCTTCATAACTCCCTCAATATGGAAAGAAAGAAAGAAAGAAAGAAAAATATTTTATTTAAGTTCTACACAGTGGACACGTTAAGTAGGTATAAATAGGTAGGTAAGTATAACAGTTCTATTAGTAGGTATATTAAATTAAGCTACGGGTGCAACATTCCACACTATGCGAACCCAAATAGGGCCCCATCTCAGCATTGAATGCTGCGCACACCCTTCGTTGAGTATGCACAGCGCTGGTTTTCAGATGGGGCCACTAGGTAGCGCTGACGCCACGCACCATTTTATATGTACAGTATAGTTTATAACTACGTAATTATAGTATCAAATGAAAGAGCTTGAGTAGCAGATCACATTAAAAAGTATAAAATAAAAATTAAATTAAAAAATAAAAAAACCCCCGTCACAAAAAACTCCTCCAAAAAGTTGAAAATAAATGGAGTTTACCTTTTAACTTTAACGGTTGCCATGTCGGGGGACCTTGAAATGTTCCGATAATATAACGGAGTGATTTACCAGTTAGGGTCCCCCGACATGGCAACCGTTAAAGTTAAAAGGTAAACTCAATTTATTTTCAACTTTTTGGAGGAGTTTTTTGTGACGGGGGTTTTTTAAATTTTTAATTAATAATCTATGCTCAGTGAATTTGAGCTCGCCCACTGTCGTAGGAAAACATCCAATAAACGTTTACTGCGGGTATAGAGCACATTTTAGGCCCAAAATATGACTCAAGGTAGAAATGCAATAAGCTTGATTGTTTATTGTTGTAGCGAGTGACCGCTCGTCGCTGAGTATCCACGAGTCGCGCTCGTCCGAGCGAGCGAGCGAGTCGTCCCGCAGCAGTACGGCGCATTCCGCCTCCGCTTCCGCCTCCGCCTCCGCCTCCGCTTCCGTCAGGCAACGGACTGTACCCGACTCGCTAGACATCAAAGATGTTGTCAAAGGTAGGTCTTTAGATTGTATACCGACCTACAATTTTCATATCATAGTGAAACCGTAAAAAATTGATAGTCGTGTTTGGTCAAATACGCGTTTGGTCCAATTGGCAAAAAACGACTTGGATAGGTTAGGTTAGAAGGCTAATGCGGGAGTGGAGTGGAGCGGAGCTCCCGCATTAGGCCTTCGTGGTTCCTGTTTTTGACAATTGGACCATACGCGACTAAACGCGATCAAATACCTATATTTTATTTCGTGCGGATATCCCCTTGGATACCTTCCCGCCGGAGCCGGAAGGGGAGGTTATGTCGGACTTGAACCGACTAAAACCACACACCGAGCGACTGGATCGTAGTGCTAGGCCGTAGGTGAGGTTGTGAGGATGAGGGATATGTCGAAACATATCCCTCGCACCCCGGCTGACCCAGGCCCATGCCTTCCGGTCTGGCCTTCCTCGCGAGGAGGGACAACGATGTCCCCGATTCGCCCCCGGAATGGGGAGGAGACGACCGCAACCGCTGTACCGCGCCTAGGGTATATGCACGGCGAGATGTGGGAAATATCGATCAATCGCCAGTCGGATAAAGAATGAATAAAAACATCCAAATAGTTATACTGCTTGGTAAATTTTTTGAATTTTTATATTTTTCGTATTCGTATTTTTTATATTATGTAAAGTAAAGCCAAGGAAGGAAGAGTAAAAGGTAAACAACGTTTCAGCGGTTTTAAACATTTATATTTGAAAATTATAACGTATCACTTCAAGCGCATTCCAGACAGTAAGGAAATTGCTTATAAGATGGCGGATCTAACAGTTTAGAACCGCTGTGCTGACAGCTTCCCTGTACTACGAAACAGGCAACGACAGCTGTCGCTTCGCCATTGTCGCGTATGTGTAATATGTGTGACAAGGACAGAGAAAATAATTGCTAGTTCTCGCAACGTAACTCAGTAATGGTCGTTTTGTTTAATTTTTTTCTCTCGTCTCATTGGCTTTACTTTAGTGTACCTGAAGTACTATCTGAGGCCTTCGGCTTTGGGAGCGTTTACTTTACACCCTATTGCTACAAAGTCACCCACTGAAATTAGCAGCAGGAAAACAGACCCCCAGACTCTAAAGTGCTCCTTTGCGACTGATATTGATCAAAAAGAAGAATATATAACAGAAGTCTGTGGTATATACAGGATCCGGCGTGGAAGAAGAAAGAAGTGCGCGTACGCACAGTGAGGGCCGCGCACAGAACCCCGCCGCACGCGCACTCAGTGCTCGGTACGTACTGACGCCTATCACCGTCACATGTGTACAAGTCTGGAGCCAATCACCTATCACCACACCTTTCATCATCTCACTAGTCCTCTCATCATCACCGTTTACTTCTCTCTCTCTCTCATCGTGATTATCGTTACTCGTATTATGACGTACAAGTAACGATAATCACGAACGTTATACATGATACGTATAACGTTCGTGATTATCGTCGCGATATATTTTAAAGGTGTTTTGGGATAAAAAGATTTTAGACACAGTTTCAATAGGAAAATCGTTTGGAAGTATTAATTTGGTGAATATTTTTTTTGTTATGTGCATACACGTGAAAGAAACAAGACATAGAGCTCATTACTCACTTATTACTTCCAGCTGATTTTGAAACTGTGTCTGAAATAATTTCCTTCTTTTCCAATGACACCACCAAATGATGGTGTCACCAGTGGTGTCACGGGGAATCACCTATTCCCCATGACACCTCAGGTGGTGTCAGGAGGAATCGTCTGTTATTCCCCATGACACCACTAGGAGAATCATTTGGTGGTGCCATGGGGAAAGAACGAATAATTTTATTCGAAAGGACTATAAAATCACCTGGTACAATAAGCCCGCCCTCCCCACAACGCAGGCGCAGTAACTCAGACGGTATGGGCGGGTCGCGGCGGCGCTCGGCCGGCGACGAGCAGCAACTGGGCCTGGCACTGCGCACGCGCACCACGTCGGGCCAGCAGCTCACCGACATCGAGATACTGGAGCAGGTCACCGTGCTCAACCTCGACACAGGTCCGTGAATGCCCCCTTCACCTTGTCCGCCTCCTCTCTGCTTTTGCTGCTATAAACGGCAAAAGCAGAGAGGAGGTGGACTAAATACAGTGGGCGGGAAACTTCGTGATAATTTCTTCTAGCTGAGCAAAGCGCGTTTAAGGGGTCTTCGATGATAAGCGCGGGGCCCGACCTCGTTTTACGCAACCTGAATATATTATTACGAAGTTTGCCGTTAAAATGTAAAAAAATACATGGGCATTCTCGAGTACGTCATTCAATAATGTGCCTCAAACCTCAAGGCAAAAGTACAGCACAATTATTTTTTTCTATATCATGCAAGCAAACTTAGTATATTCTTATCATAAGCCGCGGTCATCAGCTAGCGTTATCCTTCTATGGTGTTTTAGGTGAGCGAGTCCCACTGAGTGTGGCGGAGCACAAACTGCCGCAGTGCATCAACCCGCTCAGTTTGCACATCATGCGACTCACGTCCGAATACATCGGCCGTGCAAACGACGACGACCACGCCAGGTAACCACAACTACACCCCTACACACTTACGCCTTCACACCCCTACATCCCTACAACCCTGCCCCCTACACCTATGCATCCCTACACCCCTACAACCCACTCTGTCAGCATCATGCGGCTCACGTCCGAGTACATCGACCGCGCACATGATAACGACCACGCTAGGTAACCAAACCTATACCCCTACACCCATACACCACTGCACCCCTATAACCCTACAATCCTACACCACTACACCCCTATAACCCTACAATCCTACACCCCTAAAACCCTACACCCTTACACCCATACACCACTACAACCCTACAATCCTGCACCCCTACAATCCTACAACCAGCTCAGTCTGCACATCACGCGAATCACGTCCGAGTACATCGGCTGTGCATACGACCATGCCTACACCCCAACACTTCTACACCCATCCCTACCCGCTTCACAATATATCCCACTGAACGTGGGAGACGATGATGATGAGAAATAGAACGTCTATGTTATGTAAGATTCAGGTACTTCTCTGGTGTATTCCTGCTGAGAGACAAGGTTACTTGTTAGTGGGGTTATTGATGGATGGGCAGGAAAGGGCAAGGGAAAGATGGGGCTGAACTCTATGCGACCGTTACACGACCAAATATGTTTTTGATGTGATTAGCATGCGACTATTACAACACTAAGTCGTATAAAATGGGCCTATTGTCGGTCGTAACGACGTGACAATGACGTTTTAGCGACCAGCTTATAGAACTAAAAGTTAGATTCGGCACGTTGTGGCGACTACAAAAATGTTTGTTGGGTTGTTAGTAAAGTGCGGACGCCGAACACGAAGAAATTCGTACGTTGACCTCGTTCTGCCTATCTCTATCACTCTCGCGTAAATATTTTGCGTCTTCGCTCCCGACAGCGGCCACGCCTCCTGTGCGACTGAGACGCAAAATATTTACGCGAGAGTGATAGAGATAGGCAGAATAAGGTCAACGTACGAATTTCTTCGTGCTCGGCGTCCGCACTTTAATGTTATTGACGGATAGGCAGGAAAGGGCCAGGGATGGTGGGCCTTTTTATCGGGCGCAAAATCCCCACGGAGCCGGTGGAGGCGCTTATGTCGGATTCGAACCGACTAAAACGTACGCCGTCTTGGGTCCTTGGTTGCCGGAGGTGAGATTGTCGAAAGGATATCTCTCGCACCCCGGCAGACCCAGGACTATCTTTTTCGAGATGGTCCCCTTCGGGTTGTGGGGAAGTCGGTGTCCCCATCTAGCCCCGGGTACGGGGAGGCGCACTGTGCGCCGCCGCCGCGGCCTGCTTCTGCTAGAGTGACAGGCGGCTCCACCGGTCATCGAGGACGTCCGGTTCGCCTTCGCTCTTCGTGGGATGGTGGGGCTGAAGCAAACATTTGCTTAGTTCGTGAGGGTGCATGGTTACAGGGGCGGGGAGAGCCACAGCGGTTCATGGCGAGTACGCGTGTCGGCCCTCGGCCTGGCGTGGAGGCGCTCACCGTCTCTCTCGCGCGTGAGCCTCGACACTAGGTTAATATTTGTGTGACTAGGCTTCTGTGACGCTTCTGTGTTGCCACATCGCACAGTATGAGGGCACTGACATCGCTGAAAGAATCATTTTCTAATTTTATTGGTTTTTCTTATGATTCCTGACATTAATGTAAAATTCTGACGTTTATATGTGCTCTTTTTTGTACCTAAACTGAATATTACTATATGAAATTGATTCTTTGATTCTTTACTCATTAAAAGGCAATTTCTCGTGATTTAATTTCTGGTTAAACTTATCCTTAAATATTGAAAAGGGTATCTGTATGTAAAATATTTTGGCTTTCGTTTTTCGGTAAACTTCGTAGTTAGAGGGACAAATGTTTGAAGATTACAAGACCGACCAGATAACAAAGACTTTCGGTAATACCAAGATTTTAGTTAATTCATATTTGCTTATACCTCAGTGACAAAATTATCGGTGCTACACTTGCAATTTCTCATTCATCTCAATTCAACCCCACCAACTAAAATGTATTAAATTAGTACAGAATACCTTTGCCTGCTTCGATGCTTTATTTACATTTTTAATAAAAATGAGAAGAAGCCTTCCGATCATAGCCACAAGGCATAACCAACCCATCCGTGCTCGTTTGTTTATTCATTTGTTCGCTTATTTAGTTTATTTTTATTTATTCGTTGAGGGAGGAACATCCACCATTTATAGAAGATCTTTGGTCGAGGGAATCAATAAATATTACCAAAAGTCCAAATTATTCTAAATTTTATTAACCACAAGGATCAGATAAAACTATTATATGTATTATAACTGCTTTATATCATAACCTTCACCGTTTGGTGTGACGTAAGCACCACACATACATACATCACTCATTCACATATTCACTCACTCACACTTTCACCCATTCACTCACTCACACATTCACCCACTCACACATACACTCACTGATTCACTTATTTTTCTTTTACACATACTAATGTGACGGTCAAATGTATCATGTCGGAGCCTTTCACAATGTATGAGAAAAGATGGAGCTATCCTTGTAATCTATTTCCACGGGACTCGTACATTTTTATGTTATTCTGTGTATGCTATAGAGAAACGGATGAGGAAAGCGAGAGCGTGTGCGCGGGTGGAGCTGAAGACGAAACTAAGGAGATGAAGAGAGAGTCTACGGACAGACAAACCACCGGCATTAAGAGGAAGACTGACAAGTGAGTACCTTATTTTGACTGCTAAATTTGATTAAATCGATCTTAGCCAAACTCTTAATTCGAAATACATTGGAAAAAAGAAGATTTCTGATAAGAAGATATTCGAATGAATTTTTTATAGCATTTATTATGCTAACTTTTAGGTTCGAAAAACATCGGAAAAAATGAAACGCCCAAGTGAGACTTGAACTCACGACCTTTCCCTTACAGGGGGAATGCTCTTCCAACTGAGCTATTGAGCCACACCTGAATCATTCCAAATTTTCCTTCTCTTTATATCCGTGTTTAAGGGCGACGGTGGTGCCATCTACCAACATTCTTACGAACTTATTGGAAACAATGAATGATTTTTCAACCATTTTTAAACATTGATTTTTGATGACTGCGCCCAAATATTTGAATGCATTTTTTATAGCATTCATCCACACAACATATATGCTTATGGTAGTCTACTGATTGCAGATGTGCACAAAGTAAAAAAAAACAAGCGCTCAAGTGGGACTTGAACCCACGACCTTTCCTTTACAGGGGTAATTCTCTTCCAACTGAGCTATTGAGCCACACCTGAATCGTTTCAAATTTCCCTTCCCACTTGAGCGCTTCCTTTTCCCGATGTGTTTCGAATTTAAAAGTTAGCATTATAAATGCTAAAAAAATCATGAGGAATTTACATGGGTGCAGCTGGTCGTCTGACCAAGCCGCCTTGCCGAATCGCCAATTAGACAACAGAATTTAGCTGCGCACCAATAATAGTCTTTAAGTCACTCGTGTAAACCCCGTTTTACTCTCTGCCCGACTGCTTTTCAAATCAGAACCCGTGTATTAAACAAACGTTACAGGTTAAAACGCTTGTAAATTGAAATAAAACCACTTTTTACGGATTCTATCGCGATATATTTGTTTAGCCCGCGGCTCCGCCCGCGTGCATGTCGGTTATCGCGACCAAACATAGTCCTTTCTCAAGGTCTAATTCTATCCATGTACCAAATTTCATCAAAATCGGTTCAGTGGTTTAGGCGTGAAAGCGTAACATACAGACAGACAGACAGATAGACAGAGTTACTTACGCATCTATAATATTAGTATGGATTATTTACTTTTAAACCGACCTGGTTTTCAGCAGCCATGATCGCGGTGTGACTCATGAGTGACATTCGCGTAAACTTTAGAAAATATCACGTTTGTAAATATTTACTGGTCAAAATGAAGGCCAGTTTTTTTTAATACGAATCAATTAGCCAATCGCAGTCCACAGCTGGACATAAGCCTCTCCCAATGTTGGGAGGCTTTGGCCTTCTGTTTCCACACTGGCCAGACGGGTTGGTACAGGGTTTTATTTCAAGGTTTCCTTCTCTGGCAGTGATATCGTCTGCGTATTTTTCCGTTAGTTGCCTCTTACGACACCCTTCGGTTAAGATGAGGTGTGATACCTGTATCATTTCTCCGTCACCACATGGACTTTTTTTTTAATAGATTATTTTTTCTGTGTTAATTTTTTTTTTAATTTAGGGCAAATGCAAAACTAGTGAAATCTCACTCCCAGGACAACATAAACAAGAAACTGACGAACGATATGAACTTCAGGTGACGAGTGTGGCCACTAACACGCGACGCGACCATTATAACAGAACTATACCTCGTGCCAAATGGTTTGAGAATAAAGTTTGTTGACCTTGCGACTTTTACTTACCGGTTGCACCGGTTACTTAGGGGTTGTAAACATTTTTCACACTGTAGGGAAACCGACTGCAGCGTCACGTGGTGCCCGCGTGAACCTTTATTTTTGTTACACAAAAATCACTACTTATAATACGATATTTACAATCAATCAATTCTCAATCGATCTGGCACGAGGTATAGGCGTTAATAATGCTTTTATTTAACTTAATTATTATTCACTTTTTTTTTTTCAAATCAAGCTTTTATCATATGCTAAGTATGACACCGATATCCAATTTAATACGAGTGTTTTTTTTTTAATATAATAGCCGTCATTACCTACGATACTAAAGATGTTTTTTAATTTAAGCTGGAACTCTCTTTGCCAACTAAGATTGAATTACACCACATGCAGGGCTTAGATTTCACCTGCATATGGTGCAGAATATACCTTCTAGAACCAAGCGGTTCAGTACCTCATTCCTATGCGGCACCATTAAGACCAGCTCACGTTTCCTTCTTCCTACAGTCCCGGGTCCTTTAAGCGGGGCGTGAAAAGGCATCTGATGAGGCCGTCAATCTGAGTGCCACCAGTGTTAACATGGTACATGTTTATGATGGTGACCCTCTTTCCGAAACTTTGTTTTTAGCTTACTATCAGGCGAGGTGAAGTCAAATTGACGTGTCTTTCTATAAAAATAATAGTTAAAGTAGTTGCGAACAAATGCAACGAAATTGATTTCTTGCTGGTTTCTTTTTTCCTTCTTCTAGCCTTGTGAGAAATGCTCCAAACTCCTAAATCCATCTCTCCCTCCCCAACCAAAGGAAACCTCCTTAGGGTAGTTGAGTAAAATTTTAGATATCTCTATAAAAAATATCATTCGGTCATAGTGTGAAACTCCAGGCATCCACAAGGCTATCCTACTATACCCATCCAAATCATTACCTGTCATTTCTTCGCCAGGTTAAAGAGGTTCTTCGGCAGCACGGTCAAGAAGACCGTTGACGCGGCCAAGTCTCTCGCGCAGGAAGTATCGCACGCGCGGCACAAGGAGGATGTGGCGGACATCGCAGACGACGTCAGGGGCGAACACAATATTAAATTGAAGGCCTCCAACTCGCACAAGGGGCCGTACGACTTCGATGGCTGTGTGAGACATGTACAGGTTAGTGACTTCGATATAAGGATAATTATCTTTACCTCTCTCTCTCTTTCCCTGCCATAGTAACGTGTGAATGAAATTGATATTATTAAAGACATATTGAAACAATTTGTGCGCTATAAGGGGACGACAAAAAATTTCATCAAATTATTCGGACCTTTCTTCTTCTATATTTATTGTATTAGATATGACCAGCACAAAACTTGGCGACCCTAAAACTAAGGAACAAGTAAGATGTGTTTAATGCATAAATGATTAAATGCTCATCATTATGTTTTTTGAGTAGTCCGACTTTGATAGGTTAGGTTAGAAGGTTAAGGCGGCTGTTTAATTCTTTCGTACTCTAACTGACGCTCAACCATTTTTCGGGTTACGAGATGACCTCCTTGGTCGTCGGTCAATCTTGCTTCGGTTGGGGGTGGGGCATACATAGCCGCCTACTGAGGTAACAAATGGCTTCCTGTCACCCCCACTTTTGCTCATGTAGGACGACTTCCTACTTCCGGAATTGAGTTGCTTACGTTGCAATAAGCTGGGATGAGCTTACAGTTCGTGCTCTACCCACTGGACGCAAGATGTTTGTGTTGTAAAGGCGTGTGTTGTGTGGTGCAGGAGATGGGGTCGGGGCACCTGGGCGCAGTGTGGTGCTGCAAGTTCAGCGTGTGCGGCCGCCTGCTGGCCACGGCCGGCCAGGACAAGCTGCTGCGCGTGTGGGTCACCAGGGACGCCTACCACATGTTCCAGGTAATACCACCACCTTCCTGACCCTATGCCATACGTATTAGAGGTTATTTCTGCTTGTAATTATCCTTATAGCTCCCCCCGGCCATATCAGCTTTCACATAGTCCATCCATCTCATCAACCGGTCGACTGTCCCCATTTTTTTTTATTTTTGGAACGTAGTTCCTTATCGCGCGTTGCCAAAGGGGGGTAGACGGAAAAAAATAGGACCAAAAGTTGTAACGACACTTTTTACCCGACTGCCGAAGGAAGGAGGGTAATTACTATACTTGTAAGCCGCGTGTTTCGTGAAACAACTGGTCTGGTGGTAGTAGCGACATCTGGTGAAACTAATTAAACACATTCACTGTTGCAATACTCGTTTATTTAGAAAAACAGCCGGGTTAAATATTCTTATCGGTAACGAAATCATAAAGCGATCTATCTTTGGAAAGCTCCATCTAGTTTGGTTGTGTTGAACTAAATGCAAAAACATGTAACACAACATGGTTACGATTTTTGGAACGAAGTGTATATACAGGGTGTAATCGTTAAGTGTGTCCAGGCGATTATTCCGTAACTATTACAGATATCAAAAAACTTTAAACTGATATCGAAAGTACGTTACCTAATTAGTAAAATTACATAAATCACTTTTTAAAAATCAAACGAGAGGTACCTACCTAACATTTTGACACTAAACACTCCCATACATTTAGTATTAGATTAGTAGAAAGGTTTTAGTGTCCTTATTTTAAAAGAATATTTTAGCTAAGTACTGATATAAAGGAAACTGTTTATTAACCTAGCAGAGTAATAAAACTAAAAATAACTATTACTAATTAATCGATATAATACTAATTAATCGAAAGGAACTTCGTTCCATCCGAGTGTCCCTTTGTCCCAAGTTTTATTTTTTATAATATTTGTGAAAACTTTTAATTGGCCGTTAAATTGCACACGTAAATTTCTTGTACTACCTACTAACTGTAAGTTTTCCCTAAATGTAAAATAAGATAACATAAAATAAAAAAAATTGTCTATTTATACGCAATGCTTTCCTCACAGCATTGCTTTCCCTCCTACGTATCATGTGTCCAAATCAACAGCCTGAATATGGAGACATACATTATAATCTTTTCTAGTCTCCTCGAGTTTATTAGTCGAAGAGATACATTTATTTCGCCATGCTGGAGTCAAACTAGGACAAACTTGTTTCCACTTGAATACCATATCGGGGTCATAATCATTATAATAATCTAATAATTATATTATACCAGTCTAATAATAAGACCGTGAATACACGACTATCAAAATATTATCCAACTAATAATTTATTACAGGACATGCGAACAAAATACAACGCCGAACAGAAATCATCACCGACTCCCTCACAGGAGTCTTTGGCATCTCTGTCCGCGCCCCCACCGAGCCCCGAGGACCAGCCGCCCCTGGGCCCATCCGCCCCCTTCTGTCCTAAGCCCTTCTGTGTATACTCGGGCCATACTTCTGACTTGCTAGACGTCTCATGGTCTAAAAACTACTTTATACTGTCCAGTTCTATGGATAAGACTGTCAGATTATGGCATATATCGAGGGGAGAATGCCTCTGCTGTTTCCAGCATATAGACTTCGTGACCGCTATAGTGTTCCATCCAAGAGACGATCGGTATTTCTTGTCGGGGAGCCTGGATGGGAAGTTGAGGTTGTGGAATATACCTGATAAAAAAGTGAGTGTTTTGTCATTTTCTTTTTAATAAATACCAGTATTTTTTGTATGACTTTGTTTACACCACTTTTAATTAGCATTCAAACAAAATTCAAACTTCACTTTTACAGAACGAATAATTTTATAACGCGCATTGAACATTCTCATTGTTAGTAAACATACAGCAGCTCATGGCAAAATAGCCGCGTTGACGGCAAGATTCTCGTTGTCATGTGAAATTTGGGTGTTTAAACAACTCTACTGAGGTAGAATGAGATGTGATGAATACATAGGCGTTAGTTTGTATGTATATGCATGTATGCATGCAGCAGAAATATGTTATGATAGAAATATGTCAGGAACGAGATTTTATTATTCTAATACCATAATATTTATATCGCAATTGTAAAATAAGAAGAAGATTTAGCATATCTAATCTTCTATACTTTCTCAATTATACAGGGTGATTTTATAGTCGTTTTGGATAAAATAAAAAATAAAAAGAAAAAAAACTGTCGCGAAAGTAATACTTCCAGATGATTTTGCTATCGAAACTTTCTTCTTTCTTCTTTTCTTCTTCTTAATTCTTTGTATCCGAAACGACTATAAAACACCGAGTATGGTCAAAAAACATCACCTCTAACTTTCTTTACTTCACAGGTGGCCGTATGGAACGAAGTAGACGGCAAAACAAAACTAATAACAGCGGCAAACTTCTGCCAGAACGGCAAATTCGCCGTCGTAGGCACTTACGACGGACGCTGCATATTTTACACGACCGACCAACTGAAGTACCACACACAGATAGACGTACGATCCACCAGAGGAAAGAACTCCACCGGCCGTAAAATCAGCGGAATCGAACCTATGCCTAACGATGACAAGATCCTTGTAACCTCTAACGATAGCAGAATCAGATTATACGACTTGAGAGATCTCAACTTATCTTGTAAATATAAAGGTTATGTCAACGTGTCAAGTCAGATCAAAGCGTCATTTTCCCATGATGGGAAGTACATAGTGAGTGGTTCAGAGAATCAATGCATATATATATGGAAGACTTATCATGATTACTCGAAGTTCACGTCGGTTCGGAGGGACCGGAGTGACTTCTGGGAGGGGATTAAGGCGCATAACGCGTTGGTGACGTGTGCGGTGTTCGCGCCTAACCCGGATCAGATGATCCGTATGATTAACGAGAGGGAGGAGGAGGCGAAACTGGCTAAGGGTGGGGAGGAAAAGGATGAAGTGGTGAGGATTCATTTATTTAATTTTGTTTCTTTCAGCAACCTTAGACAAGTGGTATATTGTTAGCAGAATCAATACTCCATACTAATATTATAAATGCGAAAGTAACTCTGTCTGCCTGTCTGTATGTTACATTTCACGACTAAACCACTGAACCTATTTTGATGAAATTTGGTATAGGGGTATATTAGACCTCGAGAAAGGACATAGGCTATCTCTGGTCGCGATAACCGACATATAGGCGGGCGGTACCGCAAGCAAAAGTTAATAGCCAATGTATGAGATTGACATATTACGACAGTCGTAAACGCATGTCAATCCCATCCCTAACTATGTGCGCTTTGTCAAGAAGGGGGTTTGTCTAGTATTGCTCCTAAAATTATTTGAATGCAAGTAAAGAAGTTGATTAAAAACCCCGTCTTTGTGTCGAAGTTAGGAAAAGCTTGGAGGATTAAGATGATGACTATCAAAAGTAGAAACAGATATATAAAACGTGTTTCATTCTACCTACAGTCCCGGGTCCTTTAAGCGGGGCGTGAAAAAGCATCTGATGAGGCCGTCAAGCTGAGTGCCACCACTGTTAACATGGTACATGTTCACTATGGTGACCCTCTTTCCGAGACTGTCTTTAGCTTACCATCAGGCGAGGTGAAGCCAAATTGACGTGTCCTTTGTAAAAAAAAAAGTATAACTTTATATTCGCTATTCCCCTTGCCAATTGATACCCAGAAACGCAATACAATAACATGTACTTGTGAGTAATGGATGGTTCATGTGCATATGCACTCACACAGCTAAAAAGTCAGTTATACTTGCCCAACACTGTCCCATTCATAGACACCTTTTACAACATTCATATAAACCTAAAAAAAAGACACATTTAATGTGTAAAGCTCCACAAAACTTGCCCATATTTCTATAGCTTCATACTAGCGGACCCGGCGAACTTCGTACCGCCAATTTTTTTCCGGCCGCGTGGCGTCAGATCCCTTTCCCGCTGCACCCTCTATTAAGCATGTATTATACATATAAACTTTCCTCTTGAATTACTCTATTTATTAAAAGAAACCACATCAGAATCAGCAGCGTAATTTTAAAGATATGAGCATACATAGACAGAAAAAGCGGCTTTGTTTTATACTATGTAATGATGATAGTGATAATCATAAATATTGAGAACACTTGTACTTTTTCCACTGTATTTATTCTATTACACCTGTTTCACCTCGACGTGAACATTTTTTCAAAGGCGAAACCGCTCAGATGTAATAGAATAAAACAGTGGAAAGAGTACAAGTGTTCTCAATATGCGTAGCAGTGAATTCTACCAAGTGCCATCAATCAACAGAATAAATAGTATAATGATAAATGTTTGTATTACAGAAGGGTGCGGAAGGAGGCATGGTATCATCCTCCCAGACCGGCCACGTGTTAGTGAGTGCTGACTTCAACGGCTGCATCAAAGTGTTCGTCCATAAAGCTAAGCCTAAACACAGCTCTTTACCCGCCTCGGCCCTCGCCTGAACTTGTAATTACCAGTAATACTAAGTATTATATTTGTTGCTTTACATTCTTCTTGAGGGTGTCGTAGAAAGTGACTAAGGGATAAGGCTGTTCTCCGACAGTAAACATTTAGTCATTGGCTGTATGTTGACGGCATGAAGTGGGGCCGAAAATCATGGTTGGTGTAATGTGGGTGTTGATACACCTTTGCCTACCCTTTTATTGTATATGTATGTATATTTTACATTGCTATGTGTTGAGATCTGCAAACTTTGTGATAATGTAGTCAGGTAAAGCGAGTCTAGGTTTACATAGTAACACACTCACCGGCATATTTACCATGTATCTTTTTTTTTCCGAGGATCCGATATTATGAGACGTTATTAGACAGACCGTATCGGTCTACCCTCTTCCGCACTCGTTTATGACGCGCGTCGTCCCTACCATACATGGTAAATATCCCGGCGAGTGTTTTACTATGAATGTAAATGACCATGTCGAGTCGTCTGTTTGGCGGTAAGCGCAGGGCCAATCAACCAATCATTGGCTTGCGTTATTGCTTGATCAGTCCTTTTATTGTTTTTTTTTTGTGTATTTGAATGCCTTTTGTAAAGCATTAAATATGTTAATTATAGACATCGGGCGTGTTCGGGGGCCTAGTTAGTTAAGGCATTGCCACTGTAAGGGAAATATCGCGAGTTACAATCCCGACCGAGATTGTCATTTCCTGAAGTATTCGGTTTTTTGTGTAGCCAATTAGTGCACATGCGCGAACATTATGTTCACAAAGTTTGCCGCTAATATCAGCAATAGTTACGGAAGATTTTGAGTAACGACCATACGTTTAGTATGGAGTGAATAATTATTATTTTTAGTGATTCGAAAACTAGCACTCGGCGCTTAGACTATATAGTCTAAGAGCTATAAGTTGAGAGTTATTAGCTCTGTAGTGACAGTACTCTACCTCCGCTGTGAATATGCTTGTGGGGATCTTGCAATCAGAAATACCATATAGCATAATAGCATTCGAGATATCAATCATTTAAAAAAAAAGCACTAAACCAAAAGAGGTTTTGTATACTCACCTTAGCCAAAGTTACCCCTCATACCCCCAATGAAATCTTAAACGAATCTTCCGACCCTGGCAACATTGAACAGAGTTGCCATTGCAAAAAAAAATAAAGCTAGGTCCATTTAATATGGCCCGACTACTGAATGGGTCAGTTACCCCACAATTTTCTAGGCTAAAGTAACAAGACCGAATTGAACCGTATTAATAAAATACTATCGACATAGGTCGCTAAAGTAGATGATTAAAAGATGTAGGATATAGAAATCAGTCCATAAATGGGCCCATAAACTATAGAATTGAGAAATGTATTTTGTATTAATAAAAACTCGCGAAAGTATTTTTAATGAGTTTTAAAAATAAAAATGTTAATGCAGTTTTGTTGTATAATATAACAATCGTAAATCATTATATTCTGTGTAAAAAAAAGTATTTTCAATGGTGCGATTGCAGCTATAATTATTAAAAAAAGAATTAGAGCAATATAAAGCAATTAAATTATTACGCTTTTGTATAATCTTATAAAAAATTAATTAAGCGTCACTAGGTGGTAGTTCTACGTAAAATAATAGTTAGGAAGGGGAACTCCCGCACACCATCATCAGACCCCTTAATAGCAACAGGGATAAAACTTAGTGGTCCATAAGACCATGAACCTATCTTGCAATCTTATCGCTTGAAGTCCCGAAAAATCAAAAATAACCATATTTGTATTATGCAATAAATAGTTCTTTTTTGAGATTTCCTTTTTGAATTACCATTAGCCAAAAGAAACAAATCGATTTGGATAACTGGAGTTTCCTTATCTATCTATCTAGCTATTCGTACATCGTTTATCCTTGTGGCTATTTCGGGGTCTGACACATGAAAGTTTATGGGTTCCCCTCCCCTACTGATAGCTTGGATGTACTTTGTTGACAAATTTCAGCGTTTTGTATATATTTTTGTACATACATCATATAGATAAAATTCACATCATTATCCATTAAAAATCATCTCATAATTTGATAAATTTAGTATAAATCTTGTACTGCGAAAGTAAAGTACAGTGTAAAGAAAATCATCTATTTATTTTCAATGCAATTCTCGAGACTTGTGTAACAATCGATCAAAATCGATAGGAATCGTTCGAAAATTTACATTAATATAGCTATACGATTTATAAATTCAATGTGACATAACCTCTGCCATTAAATAGTACCAGTATCGCGTACTGTGTTGCGAATGTCTCCTGGTTGTTAATAATAAATGTATAATATAAAAATGAATCGCTAAATGTGTTGGCAAGCGCATAACTCAAAAACGCCTGGACCAATTTGGCCAATTCTTTTTTTTTAATGTTTGTTGAAGTTCAAGGATGGTTTTTATACGGCGAGAAAAATTCGAATAACTCCCGGGAACCGACATCCACGTGGGTGGAGCCGCGGGCAAAAGCTAGTATTTAATAAAAATGTATCGTAGAAAAATTCGCTCGCCAACTACAAGAGTGACCAGAACTCAAAATGATACGCAAAAAATATCGGCTGGCAATAAATAGCGCGATATTATACAGTTACGAATCATGTTTACACAACAATAATATCATGACATATTGACAGGATCGCGAAGTTCGCGATATATATATTATAACATGATATTTTGAGATATTTCCTGATATAAAATGATATTTAATTTTTGAATACAAAGCGAGTCTCAGCCACCATTTCCTTATATTGGGAATAACATTATTATTCACATAAAAATAACAGTAATTTCTGTTTGTTTTATACGTACACTTGTATAATACTAACATAAACAAATAATGCCCAGAATTTGCCAGTAGTATAAAAGGCTAGACGGACGATGCAATAACTCTTCTCCATATTTATATTTTTTATACATTCTTAAAAATAATTATTTCATTTCCTGAACCGTAATTTTCAATAACTTTTATTACTTTTCAAATCTACTTATTATCCTGTGAGTTTACCTAAATGGATATTAGCTATTGTTTTCAGAGTTCCTACTTTACTGTTTTCTTTACTTTTTAATGAACATATTTTATTGTAATTAAAATACTCAATGTTCCAAAATAATGCTTGTCTTCTGTTTGCCTGACTTATTTTTTGTTTAATTCCCCATATTACCATATTTCCTATTTTAAATTTTTAGTTTACATATCTTTACCGCTTCTTAACACGTTCGCGGACGCGCCGGCTACAGCCTTCTATTGCAATTTGTTTGAAATGACGCGCCGGTTATGGCCGTCGAACATTTTCATCATATTTGGGGCACAAATGCTTTAGCAGGTAGATTTCGATACTGCTACAGTATAGTTCATTTTATAGTGCCCCCATGTTCAATTCTTTGAGATGCTTAGTGTCACCTAAAGCGTATTTTCACACCAATAAACACAAACACTTATGTGTGTACGTGTGCGCACTCACAGTGTCACAAAGGCTATAGCAGCGGCCTCTGTACGGCGATTTAGTCAGTCGGTTGGGAAGTGCCCCGCGAGGAGGAACCGGGTATTTAGAAGAGTTTCGCGCGCGATCGTCTTATAAAGTAGTATTAATTATTAAAATTTTTCGTATTTTTCTTAGACATAGTTCAATACTTTTACTTTTATAGAATTCTTCGTAAAATTTGGTATCACAAAAGAATTGTAAAATGTAAACAAAGCTATCATCATCATTCCTGATTGCATCCGAGGCCACTATGCCCTCGGAGCTCAGGGTCCCTCTTTCTCCTCCACTACGCACGATCTTGCGCGGTAGTGAGACCGTTTGCACGCATGTCAACCTCCACGACGCCAAGCCAGCACTTCTTGGGCCTACCTCTTCTACCTGGACCCGGTGGGGGCACCATTGCCAAGCATTTGTTACCAACGAAGCTGGGTGGTTGCCGCAAGATTGGCCGTACCAACGGAGGCGGCTCTCTTGCTTTTTATCTGCGATATCACGGACATGAAGGCTGCCGCGAATGTGAGACTTGCTCATCTTTACGCGTGACTCCACACATCCACCGCAACATTTTCATCTCCGTGACACACAGCATCTACTTGTGTCACGACTCCCAGCCGTGTAAAAGGACAGGTCTAATCCGCCAAGATCAGTCAAATCCCGTACAATTTTGCAAGATATTGATTGGTTAGATAGTGTCAATGAAAGTCCTACGGAGAGTTGCAACAATCTTGACGCTGTACAAAATCATCGCATTTTAACACAAATACCAGACTCGCAGATGACCGACAATCAACAGCAACTGCAACAGCAACAGCAAATCAAGAGCGCAGCGCTAATCGCCACCAATCCCATTCGTTCCGCTGTCGGAGAGTTTGCCACCTGGGCACGACCTCTCCTGGATCAGGTGGAAGTCCCTAAATAGACTTCGGACACAGGTCGGTCGAAGCATGGAGAATCGGTCAAGATGGGGTTTCTCGGACGGCGCGGACCTGCGGTGTGCGTGTGGAGTTACTCCACAGACTATGTCCCACCTGCTGACATGTGCTGCATGCCCGTCCACTTGTACAGCGGAGGAACCGACCGCCTCCAAAAATGCAATCCAGGTGGCGGCACACTGGTAACACTGAATTTGAGAGTTGAGGCGCCTTCGATTCGACAGAAGAAGAAGAAGAACAGCAATCAAGGACACTTTCGGAGATTACTCCCTAGCTCTTTTCGACATCTTCAACTTCACAGGAATATATGGCAACATTCTAAGTCACCAGAAATTTTAGACGAAGACGCCACAAGTGATCCCAACGTGGGTGATTTCAAGGAAGCGCACAACAGAGCCACAAAGGTTTGCAAGAGGGCTTACGTCAGGGCGGATGCCCAACGCATAGCACGGCTATGCCAAGAGCTAGTGGTGCAACCCACGGGCAGCCGTGGCTACTGGTGACTAGCCAAAGCCGTGCAAGCTAACTTTCACCAGCCTTCGCTGAGCAAGCCCGATGGATCTCTGGCCCATGAGCCGCAAGAGAAAGCAAAATTACTGATTAATCTCTTTGCAGCCAACTCCCGATTTGAAGTGCTCCCCGAAGTCCCACCGAGCGTCGAGCATGGGCCCCAGGTATTTCAACCGGGGCTTGATGTCGATGGGAGTACCTCCTACTGTTAGGCTGGCTCCCGGGCCTGGCTTGCGCCGAGGAACCTGTGGAACCCTGTGGGAAACCGCACGACATCTCACGCCAAGCGATCCAGTCGCACTTGGGTAGATGACGGCTCTCTCCGTCAGTTACGCCCGGACTATGCGGCGGAGGTACAGAGGCACATCGTGATATACGAGCGTCTCCCTAATGTAACTCCAGGGCAAGGTGTTGAACGCGTTGGAGATGTCCAAGGAAAACGCCAACATCACCTCGCCCCGGGCGACCGCATCCCCCGCCAGAGCCCTCACGCACATGATGGCATCCACGGTGGAACGCCACCGGCGGAAGCCTTAGTGGGTGTCAGTCAGATCCAGCCCCACCCTAGAAAGGTGCTCGATGAGGCGCTTGGCTATAACTCTTTCAAAGAACTTGCCCACCTCGTCGAGCAACACTATGGGCCGGTACCCGAACGGCTCGTCCACCGGATGCCGATGAGGACCAGTTTCCCCGTCTTCTACATCTTCTGAAACTGGCTCCGCTCATCTGGAGCGTTCTTCTTCAGTCATGCGCAGTGTTCTTCTTGGCTCTAAGACGAAGGCTATACCCGGTGTATCAATATTGCAGAAATATTGTTAAATTACTAGGGGCGTAACGTCTACAGCAGGCGCAGGCTTTGACCGGTGTGACCAATTTAGTGAGCATTTCGACTATTACAATTGACGAAACGTCTATAGCAGGCATCGGCTATACACGGTGTGACCTATTATTTAACATACTTACTTTTAATAGGGACATAGCGTCTTTAGCAGGCAAAGGTTATAGCCGGTGTACGCTTTCAATGGACGTGTTGACCATTATTAAGAACGCAACGGCTAGAGCATATGAAGGCTATAACCGGTGCATAGTTATTTAAATAATATGATACATAAAGAACAGTGACGCAGCGGCTAGCACCGGCGAAGGGTATAGCCTGTGCAATTTTATGTGATAGTATAATATCTTTTATTTTTGTCGAAACGGCTCAAGCATCTCATACAAAAAAGTAGTGTCAAAGTGATGTTACAAAATAAATAGAAACGTCCGCGAAAGGGTTAATTACAAATTAATATATGTATTTATTCCAATGATAATGATGATACCATTATTCGAAAGCCGCTTTTTTGTTGCAACTTCTCATTTTGCATTACTTATATGAACAGAGTATTCAAAATGATCTTAGTTTCGTTCTAAACTGGAAGTGGGTAACCCTGGAAGGGTTGACTGATTGTTCCGATATGTTTCATTTGTTTGTTTCATTGATTTAAATAGGGCCAGACCGTAAGGGATGGCCCTGCGTCAGCTGGGTTGCGAGGGATATGTCGAAGACAACCTCGCCTCCGGCCTAGCACTACGACAAGTAAACTTATCTCTCAGTCGGCGTGCGGTTTTAGTCGGTTCGAGTCCGACATAACCTCCCCTTGCGGCTCCGGAGGGGGAGGTAACCGAGGGGGTTTGGCCCCCCCAAAAAAGAAATACAACACGTGTAAATCAATAAAACAGTTTGGTGTGCTCTTTTTAAGATCATTTTGCGACTTTGTCAAGACATTTCTGACGCTGACTGTACCTACCAATAAATACATGTCTATTGTATGTATACATTATATAATGTAGGCTGTTTTATATACCTACTTTCTGATCATGTGAACAAAATTACGTTTTAAGTTCTTGTCTGTGAATAAATATTGTTATGAATATGTAATAAGTGTACATTAGTATTGTATAAAGATCATGATGCCATTATAATTATATTGGAATATATTTTTAAATCGCATTTACCTTCATGAATAAATAATCGTTACTTTTTTGTCTATTTTATTATTTTTTCTTCCCTTTCCGACGACATTCCGGCTGTTTGAGGCTAGCCTAATTCTAAATTCTATGTATGGTTTGAATGAGTAGGTATTTCGGACTTAAACCGACTAAAACCGCACGGTGTTTCGTCACATTTATATTATATTGAATAGGATGGTGTTATAGGCAATCATCACGCTATTGCTTAAGGTAACGCAGCAGTAACCATAAATTAAAAAAAAATAGAAAATTTATAAATTGTGGGTTAACATTTTCGGAATCGAAGGTAGTCATTTTAAGTAAATGGTCATTTTAAGAAAGTGGTCATTTAAAGAAAGTGGTCGTTATCAACCTAAAGGATTGTATGCCTTAGGCGATTGGCACACTGCAACGCTCGACGTGGCGTCGTTCGTCGACGCGCGTGGACGCGAGAGAGCTAGTATAGTCCGAGAGATTTAGATTTTTTTTGGCAGGTAGGTGTGTGAAGTAATCTAAAATTTTGAGAAAAGTAAAGTAAAGCCATCCGAACCATTAGCTCGATAGCCCAGACTATATTAACGCTAGAGATGAAAAGAAAATGATTAGTCATAGTCATAGTCATTTATTTTTCAATATAGAACAATAAAATTGTTTCTTATTGACGTCAATTTTAATTCTACTTAATCTAAGTTTACCACCGCTTCCAAGGCGCTGGTGGAGAAGAAACGGCGCAACAAACTCCACTGCGGCATTTTTTGGACGTCAATTTACATATTTATTTTCTTAAATCTAAATGTCAACAAGTATATAAAACTCTTTATAATTAAGAATTAAAACAAAGTTACATAATGTAACAAATAAGTCACGTAACTAATACAGTACCATGCTGTAATTATAGCAATTTACGAGGGGCCTGCACCATGCTCAAGCCAGACATTTTTATCTTTCAAGTAATCATCTATCCTATAGTATGCCTTTTTGGATAAGGTGGTTTTTACAAAGGTTTTGAATTTATCGTCAGGCATACCAAGGATCGATTCTGGCAGTTTGTTATAAAAACGTATACCATCCCCCTTAAAAGAATCACTAACCCTGCTAAGCCGATAACATGGAAGTAAAAGTCTATGTTTGTTACGCAGATTTCTGTCTGTAATGTCACTTAATTTTGTGTAATGAGATATATTTTTCCTGACATACATTATGTTTTCAAATACATATTGGGAAGCTACAGTTAAAATGTCAATATCCTTAAATCTTTCCCTGAGGGAGTCTCTCTTGCCTAAGCAATAAATGGCACGAACTGCCCTCTTTTGCAATATAAATATAGTTTCTAAATCTGCTGCATTTCCCCAAAGTAGTATTCCATAGGACATCAAGCTATGGAAGTAACTAAAGTATACGAGCCTAGCAGTAGCTACATCAGTCAACTGCCTAATCCGTCTCACAGCATAAGCAGCAGAGCTAAGTTTATTGGCCAGAATAGTGATATGGTCACCCCATTGTAATTTAGAATCTATTGTAATTCCTAGAAAGGTAGTGGTGTTTACGAATTCTAACCCCTTCCCCCCCAGCACAACATCAACGTCTATTTGCCTCACATTGGGTAGTGTAAACTTCATACATTTGGTCTTTTCTGCATTCAACAATAGGTTGTTTGCAGAAAACCAATTTGACATGGCATTCAGAATATTATTAACATTATTTGCATCTGTACTATACCTATTTGCTTTGAATATTAACGATGTATCATCTGCAAACAGTACTATGCCAGCTTGTGCCTCGACCATATAAGGCAAGTCATTGACATATACCAGGAACAGAAAGGGTCCTAGGATTGATCCTTGGGGTACACCTATTTTGACATTTGACCCATTTGACTTTACGTTATTAACAGTAACAGTCTGAAGCCTATCCGTTAAGTACGACTCTAATAGTGCTATTGATTTCCTATCAAAACCATATCGACGTAGCTTGAGTAAGAGTGTTTGATGGTCAACACAATCAAATGCTTTGGAAAGATCACAGAATACTCCAATGGCATCCTGTGATCCCTCCCAGGCGTCGTAAATTAGGCTAACTAGGGCCACTCCCGCATCGGTGGTAGATTTCCCGCCAGTAAAGCCATATTGTTGGCTGTGGAAAAGATTGTTGGTCTTGAAGTACAGTTGCATCTGATTGAGCATCACTCTCTCAAACACCTTACTCAGAACTGGCAAAATAGAAATGGGGCGATAGTTTCCAAGTTCTGACTTGGATCCCTTCTTAAATAATGGTATTAGTTTACCATGTTTCATTAAATTAGGAAATGTACCGTTATCAACACATTCATTAAATATGAGTGCCAAATCAGGTGCCATGATATCAATTACATGACTAATTAAACTGACTGACATGCCCCAGTAATCTTCAGACTTTTTCATTTTAAGTTGCTTGAAAACTTTTAAGATGTCACTGGGATCAATATGTTTGAAGTTAAATTTAGAAGAAGAACTAATATTACTCTCAAGAAGAGCCACAGCACTGCGGGCGCAAGAATTGATTGAAGAAGTGATTTTAAATGGAATGTTGGTAAAAAAGTCTTCAAACGCATTTACAATATCTTTCGGAGAGGTTAAATCCTTATTTTCCAATTTAATTTTAGTAATACTATCCCTCATTTTACATTTACCCGACTCTTTGTGAATGACTTTCCAAGTTTCCTTCATTTTATTAGGGGCCTCAATTATTTTCCTTTTAATATGAATGGCCTTCGCTTGTCTACACACTTTTTTGAAAATTTTGGAGTAATTCTTAACATATTCAATGAAATCATTATCAAATCTGTACTGTTTTTGGGCGTATAGATCAAATAGTGTTCGTCTACTTTTATATATGCCTACAGTAGCCCATTCACAGAATCTAGATTTAGTATTATGCTTTTTACATTTTTGTTTGAATGTGTTGGAAAAAGCATCAGATAATGTAGTAAATAGACTATTATAATGAGCCTCAGGATTATTACCCAAATAAGCTAAAGAATCAAGTTTATCCTCTAACACATCTTTGAACTTTTTAATTTTACTTGAGGTTATGGGCCTACACATAATTTTCTCCTTAGGTTGATTATTAATACCCTTGGAAAAGGATACTATTTGACCCTGGTGATCTGAGGGCAACTTACTAATTAGAGACTTCCTTAAGTATCCACTATCACTAAAAAAATTATCCAAGCATTTGGCACTCGTAGCAGTGTTTCTAGTCGGCTCACAGAAAATATTCTCAAGATTGTAACTTCTGAACATGTTTAGAAATTGAGTACTTTCCCTAGACTGTTGTAAGATGTTTACATTAAAGTCACCGCACACAATAAGATTTTTCCTACTACTTGATGCAATCCCCAGAACTTGATCCATGACCCTAATAAAAGCTCGAAAATCACTGTTGGGTGGACTGTATACGCAGACTACTATACAACTATCAAGCTCGGCACAGGCCACCTCAGCGCAGCGCTCAACAGAAAGTCTAACAATGTCAACCCGCTCTTTACTGCGGAGACCATTTTTTATAAGGACCATGGAGCCACCTCTAATAGCAGACTTTCTGTTTAAGCAACTTACAATATTGTAATTGTTTATACTAAACATCATCTCACTCTCCTTGAGCCAATGTTCAGTCAAACACAAAACATCCACATTTAATTCCTCTAGGAATAATTCTACTATTAATTCCTTGCCGGGAAGGCCTTGTATGTTTTGATGAGCTATCTTAAGCTCAGGCATTCCTGTTGTCTGAACATTTAGTTTAAATCAGTCGTATTAGTAGTTAGACATATAAGATTACCAGAGCAAGTACCTGGTAAAACTGTAGATATTGGGTTATTTGTTTGTTTACAATGTAAACTTCTCCAAAACTTAATATTATTTGCTATTAATGTAGCAATTTTATATTTGTCAAACTTTGTAAGATAGATACTATCTTTCGTCTTAAAACAATAATTACTAATAAAATTATTAGTGTCAAAAAATATAAATTTGTCACTATGACGACATGTCATGGTATGAATAAAATTATTCATGTAATGTATGTTTCTGTTTAAATGACATCAGGACTGGCTAGACACATATGGGAATGCACATAATATTATTTTAAAGACATTTAATTTACTTAGACTGTCTATACAGTACATTAATTCTTTCTTGCCTACTCTGCTACTTTCACCCACCAGCAATACAATAGTGGAACTACTATTTAACTTGGAAAGTACAATTTTATCTATTATTTGAGTGTAAGTTGCATTGGGCAGGCAGTAATGAAAACAGTTATTTAAATGATGATTAAACATTGAGCCCATGTTACGACCCACACTGTCAGAAAACACCATTATATTACTAGGCGGTTCAGTGTTGACAGGAGATTAGAAGTGCAAGCTATTTTCGACTTATTGACATGACATAGTAACTAATTTCTTTTCTTATATTCGCGATCAGCGTCGTCTATTAACGCGAAAAGAGACGTAACTAAGAAAATGCCAGGTTGAAAGTCGCTTGCAGTCTCTGCGTGTT
The DNA here is from genome assembly GCA_914829495.1 of Eilema sororculum. Taxonomy (NCBI): domain Eukaryota; kingdom Metazoa; phylum Arthropoda; class Insecta; order Lepidoptera; family Erebidae; genus Eilema; species Eilema sororculum. The sequence continues at coordinate 1,940,667 of OU618545.1, read as the reverse complement.
CCGATAACGAGCCAAAACAGTGGTGTCGGCTCCAATACCCGATATTGGGCATCGATATTTGACTTCCTCCGATCTCGGATATCGGATATAATGATATCGGACGTCAGTTGATGTGAAAGCGCTCTAACTTTGCCGGTAAATAGTCATGTTGCATTGCAATAATATTAATTTAAAATTCGTCTCAATTCCTACACAGAAATTTCTAACAGCTCTCGGACTAAAAATCCCTCGAAAAACACGCGCGTGAATGCAGATTTCAGTGTGCCATACCTCGCGTTTTCTGCTTGTACGCGCGTATTCTGCGGCAACGCGCGTCATTGCGTTGTCAGTGTGTGGGACCCCGCGTTTTTCTATACAAAATGAGCTCCGAAGTGGCGAGCGACGAGCGCGACGCCGCGTCGACGCAACAACGCTCGACGCCGCGTCGCGCGTCGCAGTGTGCCAATCGCCTTAAAGGGAAGTTCATATCTGACGGAACTTGCGTCGCGTATTATCGGTCGCGTAACGCCAGAACAGACAAATGTATAGACGTGACCGTTCACACTAGACGCACTAACGTAACATCGGTTGAGTGTGAACGGTCAAGTGTTTTTCTATACATTTGACTGTTCTGGCGTTACGCGACCGATAATGCGCGACGCATGTTCCGTCAGATATGAACGTTCCCAAAAGGGTGCCACGGGCGAAGCCGGGGCAGGTCGGATAGTCACAAATACATACAAACATAATACTCACGCCTGTAAATCCATGAAGGGGTAGGCAGAGGTATATAAATACCCACGTTTGGCCAACTATGATTTTCCGTCCCACGTCACGGTCAAGACCTAAATAAAACTCACTAATACAAAATATAATTTATTAAATAACAAAAATACATATGGAGTGTCATTTGGGAATGTTCTAAATTCATAACATTATTAAATACAAACTATAATACATCTTAATTTAAACGTATACAAAAATAAACTATTTATACATAAGTTAAAATGAAGCACCTTACGGTTACGATACAATACCGTCACTTTATATGAATTACCTTGGGGCTAAAATGTTATAAAAATACATGTACTTAATTATAATATTTTATTGAGACATAACTGGGAATTAAGTTTTAATTCTAATCCGAATCAACTAATATGTACCTAATCAAATTAATCGCAAATAACATCAGATTACATTATATTATGAATAATAATTAATAAATAAAATATTTTTTTTTTCTTTACGCAAGCAGACTATAGGATATCTCTGCGCAACATTTTAAATTAATAAAAAAAACATCGAGATTCGTACAGTTATTTTAGCGCGAAATTGAAACAGACTTCCAGTCATCCATACAACTAAACGTTTACATTAAATTTATAATAGAAGTAAGTAGTGCAAAGGTGGGTCTTGTGTTTTTATACTAATTGTAGTTTTTATAACATCCAACCATAGAAATAGACCGGTGGGAATGTATTTCAAAGAGGTAGGTTTAGTTTATGCTATAATGACAGAGTCTGGCCAACGAAGATGGCGGCGCCATATTTGAAAAGTCAATATGGTCATCCTAATTTAATCTCTTGCTCGCACTGTATTTTGTTATAAATAAAAGCATACCTACTTTAAAAAGGAAGGATAATCGAGTTCACTGAGTTTCTTGCTGGTATCTTCTCAGTAGAACCAACCTACCAGCGAAAGTATCATTTTCAAATAATTTATTTTCATTACTCTTGACATTTCTGACACTAATTGTACAATTTTGACGTTTATATGTGCTCTAGTGCCTAAACTGAATAAATGAAATTGATTCTTTGATTCTTTGAACAGGTCGCAACACTGACTATACACCGAAATGACAGAGTTGATACTATGTTTTTTGTCCTTTTGCATGCATGAAACCTATCCTACTGTGGTACTTGGACAGACTCTAGTAAGTGTTGCAAAGTTTTTAAAATTTGGCGCCGTCTTTTTGCGCCAGCTTTTATTGGCCAGACTATACCATTTTGACATCAGATAAGGCCCTGGGTCTGCCAGGGTGCGAGAGCAATGCATAGGCCACTTAACATTCACATCTGAGACCACAGACGGCGTGCAGATTTAGTCGGTTTCCGCCCGACATAACCCGTGGGAAAGCTTGCACGAAAAAAAAAATTATGGTAACATGCTGTAATTCTATAGTTTATACTATAACATACTTACAGTTAAAGATAGATCGCCACAGTCAAATTTGACGTATCGGCTGTTTAAAATCAAAACATGGTAACTGATTTTTTTTGCGGGAACGCGCATCGCGGTATAATTTTATTTTCCGAAATTGGTGTGAAATAGGAGTTACTATGTTATGAATTTAAACAGCCAAGCACTTTATCCGTAGATGCGATCTATCTTTAACTCTAAGTATGTTATTGGGAACGGCGATTAGTTGCTTGCTTAGTTACTTTGAGTCTAAATATTGCTGTGTGGTTTGTCTTACAATATTTATTTTATAACGAAGAGAAGTCTAGATTTGCAAAGTTTAAAAATGTTCGAGAAAGATTCTTTAACAAGAAATTACACGGGGAGTATACATTAAATATGTGTTTTTAAGACTTAGCCTTACCTCCAGCTAAACTGGCCCGTATCCTAGAGTAAAACTCGGCCTGAATCGCGATTTATCTGAGGACAGCTTTTACGCTGAGAGGCGACCGTTATTCTGCACTGCTGTGACCGATTTTCTCCCTTTTATTATGCTTTTACCAGGGTTAACTTCAAATTTTTGTTAAAAGTATATTTTATATTATTTTGAAAGTACGTTACATATATATGAACTATAGCATGTTTCCATTCAATTGACCTGTTATTTATGGATATATTTTTGCAAGCATTAGTTGTTACATTTTATGAGGCGTGTAATGGTTACATTTTTATGAAATACTAGCTTTTGCCCGCGGCTCCGCCCGCGTGGATGTCGGTTATCGCGACCAAACATAGCCTATGTCCTAATCTACCCCTATACCAAATTTCATCAAAATCGGTTCAGTGGTTGAGACGTGAAAGCGTAACATACAGACAGACAGACAGACAGAGTTACTTTCGCATTTATAATATTAGTATGGATATGGATTAAGAGTTTACATCATTTTGCCATATATTTTGTAAACAAAAATTTGAAGTTAACCCCGGTTACTTGTTTATGGAACCCTATCGTGAATACATATTTCTAGAGGTGACTGTATATCTTTGTGTGTGCAGAATAAAATATTTTCTTTCTGTATAGGCAATATGTCAACCTATCAATCTGTCTATACAATCTGTCCTCAGATAAATCGCAAGTGACATTCTAGAATACGGGCCTAAGTTACCTACTGTGTTAGAAGTGGGTTCACATCGGTATAGTAACAGCGACAACTCGAACCTGGGACCTCTCGATCGTAAAAAGTCGACCTCCTTAACCGGTAAGCTACTGTCACTTACTTATTACAACATAAGTGTAGAGTTAGGTTTTACTGGGACTGTCCAAGTATCTGTTGATTATGACAATGATTGTAGAATTTAATATCATTTGTACTGTTCCACAGTATTTAACAACGGTACTTTCAAAGGATTTTAGACTGTATTCAGTGGCGATAAGTGAACATTTTCAAAGAGAATTCGATGAAAAAAAGAACTAACTTCGATCTGATTTGTCATGCACTTTGCGACAGAAAGAAAGAAAATTGGTTGTACATATTATTGGCGAGCCTATTGCCATTAACCGGGCACTTAAAAACCTTATAAAATATATTGTGGTTACGTTTTTGTTATTTTGATATTTTGTTATTTCCTTTTGTAATATATAAAACCAATTTTCTTTCTTTCTTTCTTCTGCACTCCTGTATAATTGAAGAAACACAGATTCGCAACTTTACCATTGATGTGATTGCCGTTCTGTTATGGGCTGTATGTTTACTGTCAGACCCTTCGCCACGGTAGATAAATATTATGGAACAGTACAGTATGTAAGTAAGTTCCATTAAATGCACATCACTCAACAGTGTAGGTAGTTTAACCATGACCCATGGCGGCTAGGCCTTCCACGGCGGTTTGTTGGTGAGAGACCGTCGAGCCCGGTCCCTCCGCTCGTGGGGCTCGGGGGGCTCTTGGCGGTCGCTGGTGGGCTCTTCGGCGTCTCGCTGAGGCGCTACACTGTCGCCACTGCCGTCTAAGTGTGCCGGCTTGCTTAGAAGCTGTGAAATGTTGGGTTTTTAAGTACCGTAAACCGGGATAAATAAGAAATAAAATTAATTTTACAGCATTAAGTATGCTAACTATACAACTCGAATACATAGGGAAAAAGAATCATGGAGTTATCAACAATCAATGTTTAAAAATGATTGTAATATCTTTCATTGGTTCCGATAGTTCGTAAGAATATCGGTGGATGACTCCACCGTCGCCTTAAAGACGGATAAGACGGCAAATTTGAATCACATCGGGCGTGTCTCGGTAGCCGAGTTGGTTGGACATTTCCCCTATACAGATCGCGGGTTCGAGTCCCGCCCGAAAAGATTCTTTTTCCCTATGTATTCGAGAAATAAAATGGTCGTTAGATTTTTTTAAATTCTATGAAATGTGTCATACATACACTCAATCACGACTTTTTCGCAATAGATTAGGCAGAGATCACAATTATCCAATTATTGGTTTCGAGTCGGGGACACCGTTATTACTACCGAGGAGGGCCAGACCGCAACGGATGGCCCTGGGTCAGCCGGGGTGCGAGGGATATGTCGAAGACAACCTCACCTCTGGCCTAGCACCACGACCCTCAGTCAGTGTGCGGTTTTAGTCGGTTCGAGTCCGACATAACCTCCCCTTCCGGCTTCGGCAGCGGAGGTATCCGAGGTAATTTCCACACGAAAAAAAAAGGGTATTCTAAACCTGCCCTATTCTTGTCTTCAACACAAATAATGAAATAATTTCGCCAAAGCACGTGAAACAAACAAACAAAAACATGTATAATTACCAGTTTAACGTACTGTTGTAGTTCCGTGTCGGTGAGTCCGTCGAACAGCTTGTCGTGTCCCTCGGCCGAGCGCTCCGGCCGCACCAGGCCGCGCTCTGGGAGCGAGAGGGGGGGAACCTTCACGTACTCGCCCCCTACTGCCGTCGATACTGGAATACGAACAATGGTTGAGAAATCATTCATTCTTTCAAACAAGAATGTTGGTAGATGGGTCCACCGTCGCCTTTAAAGACGGATATATAGAGAAGGAAAATTTGAAGTGATTCATGGGTGGCTCAATAGCTCAGTTGGAAGAGCATTCCTCCTGTAAGGGAAAGGTCGTGAGTTCAAGTCTCACTTGAGCGCTTCTTTTTCCCGATGTATTTCGAACTTAAAAAGTTAGCATAATAAATGCTATAAAAAAATCATTTAAATTAGATTGGAAAAATTGAGCGCTCAGGCGGGACTCGGAACAAGCGAACAGTCCTTTCAGGGAAATATTCGACAAATTATCCGTAGGTGGTTCCACCGTTGCTCCAAGACGGTTGTATAGGAGAATTTGGAACGCTTCAGGCGAAATTTGGTAGCTAAATGGTCAGAGCATTATACCTGTAAGGTTGCCCATTGTACATTAAAGTGTATACATATTATCTACTTGTCGTCAATGATATAATATAAACTATAGCCACAGTCTAACGATTCATACTACATACAGTCGGTCAACGAAGCCGTCTAGACAGAGCAATCGTGAGGGGGCAGGGGAGTGGTGGGGGACGGGGTATTACTCGGTACGCCCATACATTTTACTCGGTACTAACGATTCAGGGCTGTCTCATTTTTGTAATCACACTAATCACGTGATATTTTTTTCAAGGCTCGTTTTGTTTGTTAAAATTGTTTTTTTTTTCTTTTTCTATATTTAGCTATCCAAGATGGCGGACACGAAATTTTCACAAAAATCGATATGGGTATCGTTTTCAGGGTTTTTGTGGTCGCTGATTGCGAATATATCATCCATTTCGCGTTCCGAGATGGCGGACTCGAAATTTTTACCAAAATCGATATGGGTATCGTTTTCAGGGTTTTTGGGGTCGCTGATTGCGAATATAACATCCATTTGGTGATCCAAGATGGCGGACTCGACATTTTCACTAAAATTGATATGGGTATCATTTTCAGGGTTTTTGGGGTCGCTGTTGCGAATATAACATCCATTTCGACAGCCTCCGTGGCGTGGTGGTAGTGCACGCGACTGCTACGCAGGAGGCGCGGGTACGATTCCCGCTCAGTGCAAATATTTGTATGCATGAATATGGCTATTTGCATTGGTCTGGGTGTTTCTATGTATAGTATGTATATATTTACAAAAAAAAAAAAAGTATCTAAGTATGTTTATCCGCATTCTAGATTCCATAACACAAGCTAGTTAAGCTATGCTTACCATGGGTCTAGAAAGCGTTGTGTGGAATGTTGTGGAATATTTATTGTTGTGGAATATTTATTTCGCGATCCAAGATGGCGGACTCGAAATTTTTACCAAAATCGATATGGGTATCGTTTTCAGGGTTTTTGGGGTCGCTGATTGCGAATATAACATTCATTTCGCGATCCAAGATGGCGGACTCGAAATTTTGACTCAAATCGATATGGGTATCGTTTCCAGGGTTTTGGGGTCGCTGATTGTGAATATAACATCCATTTCGCGATCCAAGATGGCGGACTCGAAATTTTTACTAAAATCGATACGGGTATCGTTTTCAAGGTTTTCGGGGTTGCTGATTACGAATATGTTATTCATGTAGCCATCCAAGATGACTGGCTGGATGATATATTCGTAACTAGCTTTTGCCCGCGGCTCCGCCCGCGTGGTTGTAGGTTATCGCGACCAAACATAGCCTATGTCCTTTCTCATGGTCTAATCTACCCCTATACCAAATTTCATCAAAATCGGTTCAGTAGTTTAGTCGTGAAAGCGTAACATACAGACAGACAGACAGACAGACAGACAGACAGACAGAGTTACTTTCGCATTTATAATATTAGTATGGATTAGCAACTCTGAAAATCTCCAAAACGATGCTCATGTTGACTTTGTGGGAAATTTCAAGTCCGCCATCTTGGATCGCTAAATAGATTTTATTATACGTAATTAGTCACCCCGAAAACCTCGATTTGTTTTTTTTTTAATTTCAAGTCCGCCATCTTTGATCGTCGGTAACATGGTCGTCAAGCTCGATAGCAGACAATGGGCTATTTGACTATTTTTTTTTTTACTTTCGAAAAATGACCACTGTCTTATAATATGTCTTATAATATAACTGTAAAAGTAAAATTTTCGTACGACAAATAGTTTTCAAGATATTTTATTTTGAAAATTTCAATTTGTCGCGCCGCCCGAAAACGCTCCATACAAAATCGTTCTAAATTGTGACGTCACGCTTCCGTAGCGCGTAGTGAAAATGTATGGAGTGCAAGATAATATCGCATTTATCTCGGTCTACGTTGCGTTTACACTTATATAGTTCATAATAAAAGTTATTTAAAATTTAATGAGGAATCTAAAAAGTTATACATTTGAATTGAATTTGATTGTTTATATTTTGACTTTTTTTGGGAATTTCAAGTAATGAAAAGTCATAGTTTCAGTTTAGATATGCAATATTTTATTTCGCAAGGCGTATTTTTTCACAACAAGCTATCATATTAACTAGTATTGGGAAGAATCGACGGCTTAGTCAAATACCCTATTGCCGGCAGGCAATCATACGATGGGAAACTGTCGACTCCCAACTGATCGTGTGTAGCCGCAAAACTGACAGCAGGGTATGGCCGCCAGGCCAAAATCGCTTTCGTGTGTGGGCGCTGTCGACTTAGGACTGCAGGCCGCCCGATACGATTTGAAACTGCAGCGAACTGATCGTGGATAGGCTCCTTAAGAATATATCATCAATTTAGCGATCCCGGCGATTAGCGAAATTCGAATTCGAATCCGAATCCAACCCCGAACCCGAACCCGAACCCGAATCAATATCCAAATTCAGAAATTCGAAATCGAAAAAGAAATCGAATTTGAAACCGAAATCGTAATAGAAATCGAAACCAAAATCCAAAAACTCAGACTTAAAATATTACGTTTGCTTGATCATAATTGGTTGAGTAGAACCGGAGATATAACCAAAAGTCGCAATAGCCGACATCCATGCGAGCGGAGCCGCAGGCATCACCTAGTAATATAAATTAGCGTGAGTTGATGTGCCTTGACAGAACAAAGAGAACGAATAGGGCTTATATATAGAATATTAAAGAAAAAAAAAAAAAAATTATATATAAAAACTGAAGTGACAACCCTGACAAAACTGCAAAAGGCGGCATTTCCGCAAACATCAAACGCGATGAACTACTGTAAGATCTCTCGTTATACTATGCTATAGCTATGTTGTTTACACTCTTTAAGGGCGATAAAAGAATAATGACCAATTTGTCATATTTTTCAACCAATTAGAGACAAATGCATAACCATATTGACGTATTTTTTTTTATACTTCGCGTTTGCGCCATTCTTGAAAGCCGCCATGTTCCTGAATGATGTATCAATAAAATAACTAGTTTTGCCCGCGGATCCACCCGCGTGGATGTAGGATATCGCGATCAAACATAGCCTATGTCCTTTTTCATGGTCTAATCTAGTCTTATACCAAATTTCATTATTATCGGTTTACTAGTTTAGGCGTGAAAGCGTAACATACAAACAAACAGAGTTATTTCGTATTTATAATATTGTGTCGGTTATCGCGACCATAAATCTGGAGCGTCAGTGAAAAGTGATACATCTCGAGTCATATTACTTATTATATTTTTTCATATAAAAGATCTATAAAAAAATATCTATCTTTGACTCTTATCCCCGTATCTCTAGGGTTTAAAATGAGCGAGCTGGTTTGGTGCATAATGATATAACTGAACGTTTTTTTACCATTTCAATTGTGTAAAATAATACTTATAAAATCATGTCAAATTGAACTGAACAATGTTTGTGTTTTCTGTATTGTATAATGATACAAATTGAATTAACGAGTTTAACACAATGTAGATGTATAGATTAGAATTAGTGCATTGTAATATAAGTACACTTGCATTAATATACATTTTAAATTTACTCCTACATTCATTCGTGAAAAGTGATACAATTATATTTATGACGTAAAAAAATAAATAAATTTTAATAAAGTTATGTGTAAAATGATATAATTCTTAGAGAATCAATTAACACCATGATATTATTACAATCCTTAAGTGTGTCGAGTGATATAACTAAATTAGTATCAATATAAACACAATGTCGGTATAAGTGTCGAATAATACAATTATAGTTGTACCAAAAACACAAGCTTATTCAAATATTTTCATCATATAAAATTAAGTGAAAAGTAATACAAATCCTCAGCGAACACCTCCCGCGATTCCCTTCCCGCGTTGAACTATGTGAACGAGATGGTAATATTATGATACAAGAAGGAATACCCAAGTGAAAAAGGAATAACGTTGTTTGGTGATGCGACTGACTCGCCAGTCTCGCTTCGACGTAAGTAAGTAAGTCGACTTAAGTAAGTTGTATCATTATACACAAAATACGTAATATTTTTATTGGAATTATTTTATTAGTATTTGATACAAGTTTTATGCAAATGAAAATAATAATGCTATTTAAGTAAAGTAAATTAATGTAGCATTCAATTATAAAGATCATAAGCTTTTTTTATAAGGGACACGTCATTTTGACTTCACCTTGCCTGATGGTAAGCTAAGGGCAAAGTCTCGGAAAGAGGGTCACCATCGTAACCATCAGATGCCTTTTCACTTAAAGGACCCGGGACTGTAGGAAGAAGGAAGGAAGGAAGGAAACACGTGAACTGGCAGGGAATTCCAGGTCTTAATGGTGCGGCATAGGAATGAGTTACTGAAACGCTTGGTTCTAGAAGTTATAATTTGCACCGTATACGGATTGCATCTTAGTCCTGTATGTGTTGTCTTGTGAAGGATAGGAGAGGGTGGGACTAATTGGAAGAGCTCATCAGAACATTCACCATGGTATATACGGTAGAATACTGCCAAAGACGCAACATCTCTACTCATCTGCAAAGGCTCGATGGTGTTCGTTACCTCAGGATTCCCAATAATGCGGACCGCACGTCGCTGCAACCCGTCGAGAGCATCAAGTAAGTTGTACTTTACGGAGCCATCCCAAAGATGCGAGCAGTATTCCACGCAGGAAAGAATTTGAGTCTTGTACAGAAGACACCGATGCTCCAGCGTGAAAAAATGTCTCACTCTGCTCAGGACTCCGAGTTTACGCGAGGCTGTTTTGATGATGCTCTCGATATAGCTTTTGTTATTCAGTTTGCAGCGAACATCCATACCGAGGAAATTGAGGTTATCCTGCAGTGGCAGTGGCGTGCTCTGAAGAGCGGGAAGGGCAAGAAAAGGAGATACCTTTGCTGTAAACGCAAATGCCTGCGTCTTCTTGGCATTGAAGTCGAACAGGTTCTCTAGAGAACAGGATCCGGTCCAGCTCAGTGACAAGCAGCTGCCTTTTTTCCGCGATATCAGACAGCTTGGTCGCAGTATGTGCGTAATAACTCCCGTGTAAAGCTGCTTTCGTCTGGATAGCAATGAATGCTACCGTTAGAAAGCATGTCATTGATATGCAGAAAAAAGAGAGTGGGAGATATAACAGAACCCTACGTCAAGCCAGTATTTACCTGCAAGAACTCCGAAGCTCTTCCGTCAAGCGAATACGGTGCCCCTGCAGTAAGCTTGCAACCCATTTGCACAGTCCGGAAGGCAGGCCAAAGGCTGGTAGCTTGGAAAGAAGGGATTTGTGTCATGTATGATTTTCTCGAGGCGTCGGCCTTCGGTGGAAACTTGGATAAAACCAAGATAATTTTGAACGAACATGTTGCACCGAAACCGATTGCCATCGAAGGGGCGACGCACGAAGTTGTGCAAAAATATGTATACCTGGGCCAGGTAATCCAGCTCGGTAAAAACAACGTACGATTGAATTGTATAAAAATGGTAAGATCGTTGCCGTATTGGTTTGTACTGTAAGGGTGATGTATCTAAATATATAAAATAAATAAATAAAATAAATAAAAAAACTCCAAGAAAAAACTAGCCAGAATTATCCAACTGGATTGGGCAGTATTTCGCAAACTACGTAGAGTCTTCTCTTCTCCCCAACCGCATTGCCTGAAAACAAAGGTCTTTGACCAGTGCGTCCTACCTGTTATGACTTACGGTGCCGAAACGTGGACACTTTTGTATTTTGACGGTAGGGCTAGTCTATAACCTAAAAGTCGCGCAGCGGGCTATGGAGCGAGCTACGCTTGGAGTTTCTTTGAAGGATAGAATTCGAAATGAGGTCATCCAACACAGAACCAAAGTTACCGACATATCTCGCAGAATAAGCAAGCTCAAGTGGCAATGGGCTGGCCACATCTGTCGAAGGACCGACGGCCGTTGGAGCAGACGAGTCCTAAAGTGGAGACCGAGAGAAGGCAAACGCAAGGTAGGGCACCCCCTAGCCAGATGGACTGACAACCTGAAAAAGGTGGCTGGGATTGACGGAAGCGGAAGGTGGAGGATCGGATGAAATGGCGCACATTGGGACAGGCCTATGTCCAGCAGTGAACAGCGGTGGGCTAGTTGATTGATTGATTGATTGATTGTACATCATTACTAGTAGCTTTCAACGATTCTACGCAACTGGGTAACATAGAACATATTATTTCACTAGTAGTACTACCTATATACTTAAGTAATATCAATATACACGCTGATATGTTCAGTTGTATCATCTTAACCACACTTTGTATCGAAGTACACATCATATTTTTACAGACTCTAGAGGTGTCTAATGATATGATTGTGTTTTTTCTGACAAATTTATAATTAAACGCTCAATACAACTCACTATTACTTAAATGAATAATATTTATTTCAACACTTTCTATTTTTTGCATTTGTCTAGAGCACAACAATAGAATGTAAAAAACTTGTACCATTTGTCATGAAACCTATAGACAGTGTGTAAAGTAAGTCAAGTTAATTTGTATTAATGGTCACAAAATTGTTTAATAAATGTTTGATGTGTTTATTGATATAACTGTATATTTTCATAAATAAAAAAAAAACTATACATATAAATCCTCAAATTCGGCCATAAAAACCTTCGTTATTATTGTGTCTATTAATAGCAGTAGCATGTTTTTATTTTAGTTCACTGTAAAATGATTGACAATTTTTTAAAACTTTAAACTGGATTTTCTCAAAACTATGATTTTCGAGATAAATCACTTTTCACTGACACTCCAGAAATATCCTATGACCTTTCTCATGGTCTAATCTACCCCTATACCAAATTTTATCAAAATCGGTTCAGTGGCTTAGGCGTAAAAGCGTAACATACAGACAGATAGACAGGCAGAGTTACTTTCGCATTTATAACATTAGTATGGATACATCATTGCTTGTCCTACTGTAAATCTATTGGTTAACAATAAAGAATTATTTATTTTTCTATCTTACCGCTGTCCGGCCGCTCGAGCCTGGTAGAATCCAGTGAGGAGGCTGGCGGGTTCCCCTGCGTCAATATCCGTAACGCCTGACGCCACTGCGCCTCCATGACGCCATGTAGCTGTGACGCAATCTGCCCGCGACGACGCCGGAACGACTCCACCTTGTTCTGCAACGGTATGGGCTGGGTAACATCACGCTATTATCCGTAGGAGCTGGGTAGCCGGGCACCTAAATAGAACTGAGTGTGGCAGTAGTGAAAAATGATTTATTTTTATTGCGATCTAGTTTGTCAAGCATCATGCAAACCGTTAATTCTTCAAACCGACCGGAATCGTATAGGCCCCTCGCCACAGAAGTATAGTTATCAGCATATATTATCTTGACCCCAAGTCACAAGAGAAACGAGGCCTTTAGCAAAAAATTTAAAACGATAAATACTAATTAAATTTGAAATACATCGGGAAAAAGAAGCGCTCAAGTGGGACTTGAACCCACGACCTTTCCCTTACAGGGGGAATGCTCTTCCAACTGAGCTATTGAGCCACACCTGAATCACTTCAAATTTCCCTTCTCTTTATATCTGTCTTTAAGGGCGACGGTGGATTTGTATTTCGAATTTAATAGTTAGCATAATAAATGCTATATAAATTATTTATCTCACAAGCCACGTGGTTCCCGGCAGAGTAGAATTTGGTCCACCCCACCTCTTCCCATGCGGTGTCGTACAAGGCGACTAAGGGATAGGACATCAGACAAATATATACAGCCCAGACTCAGCCTCAGATGCAGCACTTGCGTCAACTATAGCTAACTTGAGTCAACAATTATAGTGCCCGAAATGCGGCAATAGGCTCACCCCCTATTACGTGGGAACGAATCCAATGATTGGTGGAATAAGGGTGTTAATTCATCTCTGCCTTACACTACGGCGATAAAGGCGCGATTGTATGTATGTATGTATATCACTATTTGTTGAATAAAGAGACATTTTGCAAAGGAGACATTATGAAAAGGGATATTTTGCGAACGAGCCTAGTGATCTTTTTACTCGTTGCTTACCTCAAGTAAGCCAATCTTCTCGCTGGCCTGCGCTAGCTGTAACCTGTACAATTTGATTTCTTCTTTCTGCTTCTCTTCTAGAACATTCACTTCAAGTTTGTGCCTGAAAATTAAGTATAGGTACTCAGTGATCATTTGAAAGAAAGAAAGAAAAAAGAAAGAAAATATTTTTAGTCAGCTGACTACATTCATTTATACTCATAAACAAGCAACAGCTTTCACACCACAAAATGGACTTGACCTTCGATATTTTGTCTTTGATTCGTATAAAACAGTAGGTATGCATTTGATAATGACAACTTTAGTTCCAGTTTTACGCATTTATAGTCATTTATTTTTCAATATAGAACAATAAAATTGTTTCTTATTGACGTCAATTTTAATTCTACTTAATCTAAGTTTACCACCGCTTCCAAGGCGCTGTTGGAGAAGAAACGGCGCAACAAACTCCACTGCGGCATTTTTTGGACGTCAATTTACAATATTTATTTTCATAAAGCTAAATGTGGACGATAGAACATTTCGCACTTCACAGAATAGTTGGTTTCAAAATATATTAAAACTCACTGTTCTTCTATCCTAGCAATCTGCTTATTATAGGTATCCACAATCGAGATCTCTTTACTCCTCGCGTCACTCTCCATCTCTCTCTCAGCCATATCCAGCTGCTGCTGGAACTCCTGCAGCTTGGCCAGCACAGCGTCTTCCAGCTGCTTCTGGTAGTGGCACTTTAGTTCCGTCTTCTGGATTTCCAGGTGTTTGCGGAGGTTTTTCACTTCACTGTCCAGGTTGTCCTAAGGATGAAAGTTTGTGAAGATTGATAAATGTTTGTTACTTTTGAGAAAATAGCTCAACAGAGCTGGGTGAAACTTAGTACAGAGATAGACCATAGTCTGGAGAAGCAGATAAGCTACTTTTTCTAGCGATTAGGTACCTGTCGACACAGGAATGTATCAGTATTCCATGCAACCAGAAACACTTGCATACACCTATTATTAAAAGAAAGGGTTTGGTTCTTTGTAATTGATATACCTACCTACTCCATAATTTCTGGGTCGATTTAAAAATAAATTCAATAATAGAATGCGATATTAGCCCTGAGTAAAATATAACGTTTTTAGCTACGCTAAGCCACTTTTTATATCAATACAAGATTATGCCTGCGGGCCCGCCCGCGTGGATGTCGGTTATCGCGACCAAACATAGCCTATGTCCTTTCTCATGGTCTAATCTACCCCTATACCAAATTTCATAAAAATCGGTTCAGTGGTTTAGGTATGAAAGCATATACAGACAGACAGACAGAGTTACTTTCGCATTCATAATATTAGTATGGATTCTCACCGGGCCTAGTCTTAAGCAGGTGAAACCGCGAGGCTACTACATATGCTGTTTTAACGTCCTGAAATCTTCCACAATACCCCCCTACCAGTGACACCTCAGGCTATGGTACTTTTCCCCAGAAAAAAGAACCACGGGTGATGCTAGTTGTCTACAATCAGATATCTTACACATCTCTTCAGCAGCTCACTGGTTTGGTTCTGCTTCTCTCCCAGCTGCCTCTCCACCACGTTGGCCCTGGAGCGTTCCTCATTCACCTTCTCCTTAAGCAAGTCCCGTTCTTGGACAAGCACAGACATCTCGTCGGTCAACGACTGTATCCTACGAGTGAGGTCGACAGAGTTGCTTTTCGTAACTTCGTGGTCGGATTTTTCCTGTAAGAAATTGTGTGATGCTTGTAAGATTTTGGTATGTATTTGTCCAAGATGTGAACTAAGCTTTATTCATTCTCACATTTTAAATAAAAAAAACAAGAATTTTCAATTTTGAAAATAAACATATTTTGATAACTTACTATGTTTGCATTGTGTGCAAATGTGGGTGCTAGCACCTCTGCCTACCCCTTCGGGGAATACAGGCGTGAGTTTATGTTATGTTATGTTACTAAAAATTGTTCCTAATAGGTTCACAAAGCCTCGCGACGACGCCGCACTTAGCTATCATTTCAAATGATTATAAACTTTATCTCTTTTTATAAGATTCAAAACAGTTTGTAACATTCTGCCTCAAGTGGGGCTTGACACTATCTGATAGGGATAGGGATGTTCTCCATCCAACAAGTCAAAGTGACCACTAGGCGGCAATAGGCTCGCGTCCTATTACGTGGAACCGAAACCATAGTTGGCGATACGTGGGTGTTAATACACCTCTGCCTACACCATCGGGGATTTACAGGTGTGAGTATATGTATCTATGTAATTAAACCCTAAAACTAGTTCTAATGCTATCTCACCTTCTCCAGCGCATCTTCGAGATTCTTAACACAATCCGTTGACTGTTTGTTCAGCCTCATAACAGTCTCATAATTCTCTTTTAACACTTCTACATCTTTCTCCTTCCGCGCGATGACGTCATCTCTCTCTGCCAAACTCTTACTCACTCTCTCTTCAAGTTGTTTCTTGTCTGCAGTCAACTGTTTGCACTTCTCTTGATAGTCGTGCGCTAGGTCCAAAGCTTTGTATAATTCAGCTTCAAAGTGACTTGTTTTCTGTAAAGAAGAAATGAATGACCATTTTTTTATTTTTTGCTTCTCTATCAGGACCCACAGGAATGTATTCTGGGAGCAAAAAGTAGCCTTTATGTTATTATAACTATTTTGTATATCTGCAATCATATGGTAACTGAACAGGTTAGTACATACATGGCAAGGTAAACCAATATAGAGCATGTAAATTTTTAGTATTATTATACATAAGGGGGACACCAGACACCGAGGCAGATAATCTACCTTTTGTTTGGACCGTTAGACCTATTTTCTCGGTTCTTTGGTTTTTGAGTGGGTAAGAGTGGGTTAGTCTTCAGCAACAAAACGAAGATGATGATGATGATGACATAGTGATAGTGAGGGTGATGATCATGGTGACGTAGTGACGATGATGATGACAATGATGGACAGGTGAACCTAAAAAAATAAGTTAAAAACCTACCTTTTGGGCATCATCAGCAACCATCCTAAAATTCTCCACTTCTCTGACCATTTTCTCTAGAGCCTGCCTATGTCTCTCTTCTGCCTTATCCAGATTGCCAGTGAGTCTCAGCCAGGCTTCTCGCAGTTTAGTGATAGCTCCATCCTTAGCACGATCAACTTTGACCGCCACTGCTAACTTCTCCTGTTGGTCTAGAATCCGCTTTTGTAGTTGCTGGATCATTGATTCACAATGCTACGGAAAAAAAATACACTTTGTAATAAGCAAACCAACCTCACCTGTACACCTGCTGCTTACAGACAAGGCAGGCTTTCTACTCAGGGTTGAGAGGAGACAGTCATTCTCTCAAAAGCCAAATTAAGAAGCATAGTAAGAAACTGACACCCTATTCTAAAGTAGGAACTACGAATGAAACCAGGATTAACGCTGTGAGAATGATAATTCAGTCAGAGAACGTGTTGTAGGTTTTTTTTTTGTTTTTTTCCTGTTTCCTGTTATCAGTTGATAGCAGATGGGAAAACTACCCCAGTATTAAGGCACATTCTTCATATAATTTTATTAAACTCCAAATACATAAAGAGTAAAGACGTTTTCACTATACTTACTTCTCTTTTCAGTCTCTCCTCCTCTAACTTCACACTGTCCCCTCTATCTCCCCTGTCACCCCTCTCCCCCCAAAGCTCACTCAAGCTCAACAGATCTGTATCAATAGTCTCCATGTACTTATTCTGCATCGAACCCAATCTTGTACCTTCCTTATTTTCAGGGCAAAATGGTCTCATTTGCGGCATCTTAAACTCCTCCCTCTTAGAAGAAGAGTAACTTTCGGTTGGAGTTTGAGTGTTTCTCGTATAGCTCTGAGCTTTATACTGTTCGAGAACTTTTGATGCACGATCATAGATTTTATTTGACGATGGTCTGAACGAATCTAAGTAGCTTGATTGTGTTCTCTTAGGTGTAGATGTTGGAGGTACATCTTTTTCACAAAAGTTCAGCTTCCTTATGCTAGGGGATCTTGTATCCTGTTTAGAAGTTTCCGGAGTTACTTTTATTGAGCTTTCAGCACGGCTCACACAAGGCGCTTCGTAACTTTTGTGAATTGTGGACGTGGGTTTCTCAGTTTTTGAGGCTGCAGAATTTTGAACTAAATAAATGTACTTATCTAGTATACTATTGTTAATAACTCGCCCACTAGGTAGCTTTACTTCTTCAAGACTGTTTGTGGTATCAAGTTTTTGTGATAAATAATCTCCAGTAGCTTTTATCACATTTTCGGGACACACTGTAGCCTCTTGATCCTGGTACTTGGTGTCGGGAGTCTCATAGCTTTCAACTTTAGTAAGAAACTCATCAATTTCATGTAAAAGCAATTTGTCATTCTTTTTATTGGGTGTTGACACTATGCTGCTTAGATCTCCATCCATATCATCTATAATACCAACTGGTTTAGACCGAGGTGTTTTAATATAGTCGAGTTTTAGTTCCGGGATGCCTTTGCCAAGCGTACTGACTGAATCTAAGCTAGTCAGTGACAAATCTCGACTCCGTTGCTTTTTAGCCAGTTTTCTTTTACGCCTACGCGGGAAAGTAAAGCATTTCCGCTCTAAACTCTGACTGTCAATACTGTCGGTTGTATCCCAGGTTTTAGACTTTATAATAGTACCGATACTCGAGATATCGCTCGATACTTCCAAACTTTCTAACCTAGTTTCCAATGTGTTCACCTGGTTGACTAATTTGCCGAGAACTTGAGCAGTACAGGATGGGGGCTTATGTACAACCGTCCTTGAAGATTCTAGCAGAGAATCCTCGGAACCTGAACTTTGTACCAGGAAGAAATTCGGTGGTATTAACAGGAGAACATCTGTATCGTCGGTCTCACTCATCACAGCAAATAAAAGGGTTTTTCTTCAAATAAACTTCGGCCATTATACAGAAAACACTCAATATTAATTATAATTCTAGTTATTTATGCTATTAAAACGTAAAATAATCACTTAAAACAAGGTAACGCAACGTAAACTATGTCCACGACCGACCGTTTGTTTTGTTTACAGATTATGTCAAAGTCGTTGTCAACTTGACGGCTGACAGATTCTAAAGTTTAGTTGATTTGAAATACGATTTCTTTTTAGTGTTCCAAAGTTTTCGGTCTCATTAGAACATTTTTAACTCTTTTATCTGGTGTTAATTATAATTGGTTCAACTTAACGAGATGGCCTTGAATTCAATTTCTGGGTCAAGTAATGCGGTTTTTCTTTAAAGGCACAGCACACACTGGCGGCAGCCAGCAATTTATTAAAAACCTTAATTTACGGTCAAAAATTGTATATTAAGAATAAATTCGCCACCACGCTCGGAGCGTCTAAATTATCTAATACAAGTCTAATAGAGCATGCGCCTCGCTGTACTTTTGACCGTATACTAAGTTGACCGACATGATCAATAGCTGGTTAAATGATAAGAAACATGTAGTCCTGGTCTTTATAGACTACAGTAAAGCGTTTGACACCTTAAGACACGAACAATTAGTTCAGCGGCTGGATAATAGTGGTGTTCGGGGCCCGTTGCTCGAGTGGTGTAAGGATTACCTCTGTGATCGCAGCTATCGGGTAAAAGTTGGCAATGCAAATAGTGATAGTGTTGAGGTCACAGAAGGCACAGCTCAAGGATCGGTCCTCGGCCCTTTGCACTACTTGGCCTATGTAAATAACCTTAACAATGTGATAGAGCACTGCACTGTATTCCAATTTGCAGATGATACCTGTCTGATGACTGCGAATAGGGACCTAAACGTAGCGCAGAAACATATTCAAAATGACTTTACAGACGGCTGTAAAGTCATTTTGAATATGTTGTGTTTAAATATGTATGATAAGAACAAATTTATCCTGCACAAACCTAATATAGGTTTATAGGATAAACTTAACTGTGAATAATTTTGTACACTAATTATAATGAATAAATAAAAAAATAAATTTAAGAAGGTTTATATGAAATTGTTGTCTTAAGTATAGTTATTCCAGCGGTGTGCGCTGCGCCTAAGAAATTTTCGGTGGCAACAAACCGCGCTTCGAAACGTATGTCTGGTTAAAATTCTATAAACGAAATTAGATTACTCTAAAAGGAACACTGGTCATAGTCATTCTTGATCACCATCCGAACCGAGCGCTAATCATTGTTACATTATTTAGAACTAGCACTTCGCAGCCTTGGACGTGCGGGTCCTTGCTAAAGATGGGCGTCTTCCCTTCCCTTCCCTGGGTAAGAATGGGTCGGGAAGGTAAAAATGGGTTTTTTCCCATATTTACCCATTTTTACCGGGTATTTTCATTTCTTCCCGGGTAAAAATGTTCAGGAGTTAATTCGGTGCGATTATTCATGTAGAATTTCACTTTACTTGCAGTCCCATTCAAATTTTTTAGATTCACCAGTCTAAAACATACGTAGGTATATAGTATTAGCACAGTCTAACGATTCATACTACATACAGTCTGTCAACGAAGCCGTCTAGACAGAGCAATCGTGCAGGGGAGTGATGGGTGACGGGGTATTACTCGGTACGCCCATACATTTTACTCGGTACTAAGGATTCAGGGCTGTCTCATTTTGTAATCACACTAATCACGGGATAATTTTTTTTCATGACTCGTTTTGTTTGTTGAAATAGTGTTTTTTTTTTCGTTTTCTATATTTAGCTATCCAAGATGGCGGACACGAAATTTTCACAAAAATCGATTTGGGTTTCAGATTTCGGGGTTTTTGGGGTCGCTGATTGCGAATATGACATCCATTTCGCGATCCAAGATGGCGGACTCGAAATTTTCACCTAAATCGATATGGGTATCGTTTTCAAAGTTTTCGAGGTTGCTGATTACGAATATATTATTCATGTAGCAATCCAAGATGACTGTATGGATGATATATTCGTAATTATTAAATTTCCGCTATCTTTGATCGTCGGTAAAATGGTCGTCAATCCCGATATCAGATAATTGCCGGCAGGCAATCATACGATGGGAAACTGTCGACTATTCGTGACGATTTTTTTCTGACGCTTTCGTGTGTGAGCGCTGTCAACTTAGGACTGCAGGCCGCCCGATACGATCTGAAACTGCTGGCGGATCTTACAGTAGTTCATCGCGTTTGATGTTTGCGTAAATGCCGCCTTTTGCAGTTTTGTCAGAGTTGTCACTTCAGTTTTTATTTACCTATAATTATTTTTTCTGTAACATTTTATATACAACCCCTATTTTGATCTCTTTGTCTGTCAAAGCACATCAACTCACACTAATATAAATTGCTAGCTGGTGCCCGCGGCTCCGCTCGTATGGCTGTCGCTGTCGGCTATTGAGACTTTTGCTTATATCTCTGGTTCTACTCAACCGATTATGATCAAGCAAATGTAATATTTTGACTCGTGAGTTTTTTGGATTTCGATTTCGGTTTCGGTTTCGGTTTCGATTTTAATTTCGATTTCAATTTCAATTTTTGATTTGGGTTCAGGTTCGGGTTCGGGTTCTAATTTCGATGAAATTTCGCTAATCGCCGGGATTGCTAAATTGATGATATATTCCTAAGGATCTCATCGTCCGCCTGCAGTTTCAGAGCATATCGGGCGGCCTGCAGTCCTAAATTGAAAGCGCCCACACACGAAAGCGATTTTGGCCTGCCGGCCATTCCCTGCTGTCAGTTTTGCGGTTACACACGATCAGTTGGAAGTCGACAGTTTCCCATCGAATGATTGCCTTCCGACGATTGTCTGATATCGGAATTGACGACCATTTTAACGACGATCAAAGATGTTGGACTTGAAATTAAAAAAGTCTAAGTTTTCTTGGTGACTAATAATAAAATCCATTTAGTGATCCAAGATTGCGGACTTGAAATTTCCCAAAAAAGTCAATATGGGTATCGTTTACGAGGTTTTCGGGATTGCTAATTACGAATATATCATCCATCCAGTCATCTTGGATCGCTACATGAATAATATATTCGTAATTAACAACCCGAGTACCTTGAAAACGATATCCATATCGATTTTAGTGAAAATTTCAAGTCCGCCATCTTGGATTGCTAAATTGATGATATATTCGTAATTAGCAACCCCACAAACCCTGAAAACGATACCCATATCGATTTTAGTGAAAATTTCAAGTCCGCCATCTTGGATTGCTAAATTGATGATAAATTCATAATAAGTTCCCCGAAAAACCCTAAAGGCGATACCCATATCGATTTTGGTGAAAATTTCGAGTCCGCCATCTTGGATTGCTAAATTTATGATATATTCGTAATTAGCGACCCCAAAAACCCTGAAAACGATACCCATATCGATTTTAGTGAAAATTTCAAGTCCGCCATCTTGGATTGCGAAATTGATGATAAATTCGTAATTAGCGACCCGAAAAACCCTGAAGGCGATACCCATATCGATTTTGGTGAACATTTTGAGTCCGCCATCTTGGATTGCTAAATAGATGATGTATTCGTAATTAGCGACATTCGTTGACAGACTGTATGTAGTATGAATCGTTAGACTGTGCTAATATTATAAATGCGAAAGTAACTCTGTCTGTCTGTCTGTCTGTCTGTCTGTATGTTACGCTTTCACGTCTAAACCACTGAACCGATTTGGATAAAATTGGTATAGGGGTAGATTAGACCATAAGAAAGGAGATAGGCTATGTTTGGTCGCGATAACCGACATCCACGCGGGCGGAGCCACGGGCAAAAGCTAGTAATATAATAAATAGTATCATTGTAATTGACAGAACACATATATTTATATTAAAAGTCATAATTTTGTGTGTAAGTATGATATAATTACATTTTTCATTTTTACCGGGTATAAATGGCAAGTGGGTGGGTAAAAATGGGTAAAAATGGGAATTTTCCCAAAACACCCATTTTTACCGGGTTAGCGCCCATCTCCCTTGCTATCTTACACTGACTGAATTAGCTGGTGCACCGGCCATACATTACCCTCTATTTTACATATAACTACTGGGTGATTTTATAGTCGTTTTTAACCCCCCGTACGTTTTTCCTTTCACCTGAAATTCATACTTCCAGATGATTTTGCTTTCGCAACTGTGCTCAAATTCTTTTTATCTTTTTTTTTTTTTTTTTTTATACAGGACTCGTCAATTTGACTTCACCTCGCCTGATGTTAAGCTAAAGGCAAAGTCTCGGAAAGAGGGTCACCATCGTAAACATTTACCATGTTAACAGTGGTGGCACTCAGCTTGACGGCCTCATTAGATGCCTTTTCACGCCAAATCAAATCTATATTATAAAAACATAGGCAGAGGGCTCTATTTTATTATTCCTAACTATATCCTGTTAATTTTCTATTAAATTCTACTAAGATAGCAAACCAGGGACTGGGGACACTCTTAAAGTAAGCGATTATCGTAGCCCTTGAATGCTCATCAAGGTGTCATTTCGTAATATATTGCTATTTGCTGACAAAAAGAGCATTAACATACATATTATGCATAACTTTTTTTTTGCATGTTGCATGCTTATCTGTACAGTTAGGTACATTACACTCTATGAGTTATACATACCTATTTATGCATGAAAATATATGCACTGAGCAGGATCAAACTCGCGACCTCTGACTTAGTTGTCGTACACTCTCTGCTACATCACTCAAATTATTATTAAAGAAACTGCCTAAAATTCAGAATGATAAGCAAGAATACTTTTTTCGTGCGGAAATCTCCACGGATACCTCCCCCGCCGGACTGAGGGACACGCAGACTGAGGGTCGTGGTGCTAGGCCGGACGTGAGGTTGTCTTCGACATATCCCTCGCACCCCGGCTGACCCAGGGCCATCCCTTACGGTCTGGGCCTTCTAAGCAAGAATACTCGCAACACTCTCTACCGCACCTTGGGTTGAGAAATGTAGTATTACTATTAGGTCAATTTTTACATGTAAAATCTTGGTCTTGAAATGTTCGTGGAGGTCTAGGGAAGGTTTAAAAGGCGGAGCCGCGGGCAAAAGCAGGTGTATGAATAAAACAACACTTTTCATAATCTAATTTACATTTACTTTATATTCAAAGCTGGATTGTTAATTACAATATGAATTACAATGTCTAGTTTACATATAAATTTAAGCCTCTGTAAAAATTTAGATTATAATTAAGTACAGAGAAATATAATAGAAGCCAATTAATTTATGTACTTTTGGAATGTTTAAAAAATCATAATAAAATTGATAGGTATTTTGAGAATAATTATGTATTTATAGGAGGCAAAGACCGTTATTTAGTAGCCATTGTTTTACTTTGAATGTGCTAACCTGCTTAGTTGCCACTCACATCTATAGTCCAGAAAACTTATTGAATTAAAACAGATTTCACAGGAGTTTATAACATTAAAATTGAATGATTCCATACTATTATTACTCTGAGTAATATTCATGTAAACTTTTGACAATATTATAATGATTAATTAAATTATACTCTTATTACTCTCAATCTATTGAAGCCGAAATAATAAAAATAGTTAAACTTTTACACAGATTTTCTAATAAATATCAAACAATTAGCTCACTGTAGTCCACTACTGGAGAAATGCCTCTCCCAATGTGAGCCATTTCACCCGATCCTCTGCCTATAAATAAATATAATTTGAAGCAAACATCAGAAGCTGCTAAGATATGTGTCATATGAGGAAAAATATTTTCATATTATATTTTATAATTTTTAGTAAAAGCGAAATTCAGTAGGTGCTACAATAATCTTTAGGAGGAATGTAATTTTACTATAGTCAATCAAAAATACTACATAACATTTTATTAACATTCACAGCCAGCTGAATTTATATTGAAGAACATAAAAAAAGTCTGATCATAGCTTGACAGCCTCCAACTGCTGGCCGAATATCCCAATTACTCGCTGAAAACTAGACTTAGAAGACATAGTAAATCTGAAGGTGGAACAGATTGTAAGTTTTTGCAAGGAAACAGGTAGGTTTGACAGAACGCCATGATTGCCGGACATACCATCCTATATCCTATAGGAAAATGGGTGAAATGGCCCATGTTGGCAGAAAGTATTTATAAATAGATTGCATATATGAACATTTTGCAATGAACCATTTAATATTATTCTCTTATATATTGGAATTGGTACAAGTTATCATTTAACTGTTAACTTTCATTATTGTAATCATCTTTCTGTCACATTTGGCTCTAAGTAATAATAAATATTTACATTATTTTCATTTTCTAAATTATCAAGAAGCTCGAACATGAATTGGTGTTTGTTTAATGAAGGCATCTAACTTATTTTTAAATAATTCACTAGTT
The DNA here is from genome assembly GCA_914829495.1 of Eilema sororculum. Lineage (NCBI taxonomy): Eukaryota > Metazoa > Arthropoda > Insecta > Lepidoptera > Erebidae > Eilema > Eilema sororculum. The sequence goes on along the minus strand of OU618545.1, from coordinate 1,915,774 downwards.
ATAGGTTCTCCAATACCACACATAGGATTTCTTATTGCGTATTTAACATAAATTTCTCCATAAATTTTCTTCAATAATTCTCGGACACCCTGCGCTTGGTTATCTGTGTTCATCACAAATTTTAGTCCCGAAGGAGTTTCCAGACAATATAGCGTATATTTTGTCGTTTTGTAATGCATAAAACCATCTTTAGGATCCAATGGAGATATTTTAGCAACGAAAGATTTGATTGAGAACAGCATACCATACATCAATTTCCCTTCCTGAAACAAATACCTATTATTAGAAAATTTTGTAGATATCTAACAATTATCTACTAAAAGAAAAAAAAAAAAATGGAATATTTAGTCTCTGATAGTGACGATGCAATTTTATGTAACATCTTATGAATATAAGTAATGAAATAAAACTTGAATGCGGAGTTCAAAACGATATTTGTACGAACCTCCTCCCTCGACATTCCAGACTGTTTTGACCTGTTCCATTCGCCATAATATAGAAGAGTCCCATAGCGATCGAATATGTATAAGTTATGAATAGTCATTTTATTATTAGAAAATAAATATTAAAGCACTAAATTTGCAGATTTTTAGAAATTATCAGGGAACAATCGCAATCACAACACAACAAGGCAAGACATCAATTCAGCGATTTCTTGACAATTTATTTTGACAGACATGACATGACCTGACATACATGACAGGTTGGCATGTCAGATGCTGACAGTAAATCTAGAGGCAGGGCTACATGAATTAGTTCACCTTTATTAGTCGATTTTTGATATCTTTTATCTTAACATTCATATGCACCCAGCTTTATTAGATACAGAAAATGAATGAAATGACCTTTTGAATTAAATTCGCACTTGAAGAACGTGGGAATAATGGTGCAACAATCGTCATAAAACAGAAAGAAACAAAATCCTACAAGAAATTGTGTATTTAGTGATATTTATAGTTCCAAACCTAACAAGTGCGTTGTGTAAAACAATTAAAGTATCGTAAAGTGATATCAACTTCGAGGTTATAATTCTTACCTAATCTTCCAGGACAATATAATCAATAAAATATAAATTATGGATGAATACACACGTGAGCCGTGCCCGTGGCGAATTCTTGATGATTCTGGTGGCGCCTTCATTATGGGCGCCATAGGTGGTGGCATATTTCATTCAATAAAAGGCTTTAGGAATGCTCCTGTGGGATTCAGCAGAAAAATGGTTGGTATATAATATATATAACATTTATATGTGTAGAAAACGTAACAGAAAGACCTGTTATATTTTAAATTAGTAGGTTTCACCTGTATAACTTCTAATCCCATTAAAATATTGCTATAAAAAGTAACCTATCACCTTCTGAATAAAACTGCTTATCATTGGAGAAAGAATGATTGAAATTGGTTTATTAGTTTCAGAGTGTATTGATAGGTAACATAAAACAAATCTATCCTTTTTGTTATTTTAGTCATCATCATCAACTCAATCTGAGGCCTTCACCTTGAAGTATGACAATACAAAAAGGTTCCCATTTATCTAATATCAGTATTAGCTTTAAACAACAATATTTTTGTGCAGCTTGGAAGTTTAGCAGCCATGAAAGAGCGCTCACCAATAGTTGGAGGCAACTTCGCAGTATGGGGTGGTATGTTCTCCACAATTGATTGCTCACTGGTGTACCTGAGACAGAAGGAAGACCCATGGAACTCTATAATGAGCGGGGCACTTACTGGTGGCATCCTTGCGGCCAGAAATGGTAAATATAGTTGATATATTATTAATAACAGCAGAGGAAGCTTGTGTGTAAGGATAGAAGTAGATTTTTCTTTCCTTTGGGGAGAGGCTGGGACAACATCCTACCCTGGAGGGTAAAGCTTGAATGTATGATGTATAAATTAAGAGCTGAGATATGCTGGCTGGACTGCTAGTAATATTTTAATTTTAAGAACTGAGCTAAGCATTTATATATCGTCGTTGTCAAACCAAAATCTGCTATGTGCATTTTTTATAATTTTAACATGTTGAAAATTGCGATTGGATTTTAACCATTGCAACTGGTAAATGAACCAATCTATTGCATGAAAGGCTATATGCTTATAAGTACTATACGACGCTCTATGACAACTTATTCAAATATGCTATGTGGAGCAGCTAGAAAATATTGTCAAATAAAATCTGCTAAGTGAAGAGAGTGCACATAGCAGATTTTGGTTTGACAACGACGATATGTATTGCAGTGGACAAGTGATTGATTAATATAATAATGAGTACCACTTTCTCATCTTACTCTGAACATTTCTAACGATACCTGTTTGTTTTATACTGTACTGAGACTGTACAAATTGGCAGGTCCTATTGAATAAAAACCTTTAGTCTTTTTGCCTGTCTGAAAGATTTCTAAATTCAAAAGTTCTTACCATGTTCTAGAAAGCTAACATGCATACATTCATAATAATCACGCCAACATTTCACCAATAATTCTATTTGGTACCATAGTTAGCCTATTACCATATTCTGGGTTAACAGACTATTTTAATTTCCAGGTGTTCCAGCAATGGCTGGCAGTGCCCTCGTAGGCGGTATACTACTCGCACTAATAGAAGGCATAGGAATAATGTTCTCTAGGATCACAGCTGAGCAATTCAAGCCACAGCAGCCAATATTTGAAGACCCGTCGGTGCTCGGCAGCCAAGGGCAGACACAAGGCCAAACGTTTCAATAGTTTAGGTTATAAGTGTATATAGGATTATTTATGTACAGCCTACTTTGTTTGCACGGTCTAAAATTCGACCATAACAACTTCAAAGTTTTTTAAACACTTCTTGATCCTAGCGTTAATCCCAGTTGCAGCTGTAGCGTTCACCTCGTAGTCTGGGATCCACTTTTTCCAGTTTCACTGTGGGCTAATCTTTATTAAAATAATCTCGGTGTAAATATTTGTATGCATGAATGTGTATAATTTTTGCATTGGACTATGATTTCCTATCTATTTGAGTATTTACAAAAAAAGAAAAGAATTTAGGTATTTTTATCTGCAATCTGGAACCATTATACAAGCTTATTGGACTATGCTTAATTTGGGCCTGGGTTGCAATCTGTAGAAGTAGAAGAAAAAAAAGTTCTATAATTAATTTATAACTCCTGTCAATGTTATTCAGTGACTGCCATCACTGATTTTTAATTAAAATTTTGCAAAGTAGGCTGTTCATTCTATGTTCTTAATAACCATACCAACATTGTAAGGTATCTTCTTAAACCATTATTTTCATATTCGGTTTTGATTGAGTGAATTATTTGAATCTGTGATATTTTCAGTCCCGTACTGATTTTTTTTTAATCTCACTCATAACAGTTTTCAATACCTGATTGTTATATTGTTAACATTATTTTATTCAATACAAAGCACAATGCGATACTTATTTAATTATTTTTAGGTATCTTACACAATATTATCCAATAATGTTGCCCTAACTTAATTATTTGTTCCCATATAGTTAGGGTTGCCAGCAAAATTGGTTTATTGACTGATTGTGGAGATTATTGTGCCATCTTCATATTGGTTTGTCCCATACCAATTTGTGTTGTTTGTTGTATAGACAGACATAGTCAACGGATCATTTTCTGTGAAATACTTCCTGGAGATAGGGTTTATTTAAAAATAAAGACTTTTATAGCAGTTGGATTTTTATTTTGGTTTCCTCATGCATTATCAGTATGTTCTTAATTGCTATGTTAACTCTAATAAAGTATGTGTTCACAAATTTCACAAAAATAAAGGAGAATAAAATTTTGTACTATCTTGAAGGCATTTTGTGTACAAATTTTAAAGCACACTGAGAATGCTGTATGAGTTATTAATAAACAATTAAGAATATTATGAAACAAAACAAACTTTTCATTAGTGTGTGTTACTGTTGCTTTTGCACTGCTCAACCAGTTGAGCAAACATTTCAACAATGCAGATACCAGGATTATGGTAAATGGAAAGATGTCTGCCAACCCCAATGAGAAAATGTAAGATAATTAAAAATTATGGTTAGTACATTCAGTTTGGAGTGCCAACAGTTACAAATCCATACTAATATTATAAATGCGAAAGTAACTTGTCTGTCTGTATGTTACACTTTCACCTTTAAACCATTGAATCGATTTTGATGAAATTTGGTGTAGAGGTAGATTAGACCATGAGAAAGGACATAGGCTATGTTTGGTTGCGAAAACCAACATCCATGTGGACAAAAGCTAATCTCTGATATTGAATTTAAACTTACACATTTAAACATGATAAAATCAACCAACTTTTAAAATAAATCATGACTATTTTTTAACATAATCTGATCTAAATTTAGTTTTATTGTAAACATGTTAGAATATGTTTCAAAATTGTCATGCGATAAGATTATTATATAAAAATATCCTACTAGTTTTGGGGCAAACACTTGGGGCAATATGAATCACAAATCTTGCTCTTATCACCGAAAAACTAAGGTTGTAAGTTCACAGCTTTGTTTTGAGAGGCAGTATCTCCGATTTTTCTGATTTCTTTAATAACATGTGCCAAGACTTCGGGGTCTACGCCTAGTTCACATAACCTGATACATATTGAAAGAGTTTCGGCATCTAGGCCGGTGCATAGGAGTTGTGATATTTGATACATCATTTGGAAAGCTTCTCGCGCTTGGCCAACTTGCGCATTCTTTTCAGATGTCATGGTTTCGTCTGAAAGTGGGAAAACGGTGTTAGATTATAATATAAGACAATTAAAATAGGATTGAACAAGTGTAAACCATTTACCTTAGTTCCAGCAATGCTCGGAACTTCTTTTATACTTAAATTAATTAGTTTTCGGTTAAGTATACTTGCATTAACTTCGAATTTTATTCAATCAAAACGAATCAAAACAATTTCGTTCCGTTTTGACATTTGTGACATCTGGCAGTTTTGACTGTTGACAGTTTTGTAGCTAGCTGCGTTCCAATTTAATATTAATATTAATAGTATAATAAAAGTCACACATTCGTTTCACAAGTCACAACCGTGACTGGTTTCTAGGTGCGTAAGCAACCGGGCCTGGGGCTTGTCCATCATGAAATAATGACTTAATTATGGCAATAGAAATTAGATATTTCTGGCGATCCCCTGCTTTCGAATTCTATTATAGTGAATACTTACTTGAGAGAACTGTGCACAAACACAGTTCGGCCTCTATCATCAGAATTATAATATTGTGAAAAGCCACCGTAACGTGTTGAATACTGTAAGTATATAGGTATTATACCTATTGCGTTTATCGCTGTGCCTCCGTGTTGAGAGTAGTTCCACTACGTTCAGGGTTAAGTACATAAACCTACCTCGGTTATTTTGTCGATGAGGAGCTGTGATTGTGAACCATCCGTATACAAGACCTTTCGTTTCTGTTCGGCACTGTACCTATATGAATGTTTCCGCCGACACCTTGTAAAAAAATTTGCGACTGCAGCAATCATCGATGTCGTGGAACGGCGCTGAATGCCGCGGAAAAGCGTTGAACTCTACGTATAGCATTTGCATATATAATATATGTATAATATGTATGTATTTACAAAAAAAAAAGTATATAAGTATGTTTATCCGCATTCTAGATTCCATAACACAAGCTATAAAAGCTTACCATGGGTCTAGATAGCGTTGTGTAGAATGTTGTGGAATATGTATTTAAAAAAAAAAAAAAAAAAACCCATTTGTCCTAATTTTATTGTTTTATGATGAATGTCCAGCAAACATCGTTATCAATACCTATTTGTTTACTTACTTGCCTAATGACTGAACGAGACTAATAACGAATAGAAATACAATTGGTATCATCTTGTCCAGTAAACACCATGAACAATATCTGTTTATTTGTTTAATGACTGACTAAGACCACTAACGAATAGAATAATTGGTCTCATGTATGCCGTCCCATACACAGCCATAATAGAGACCTAAAATGTTGATATACCTATTTCCCGCGAAGCATGTTTAGGCACCTATCGCGAATGTTGAACGCAGAAAGCTGCAGGGGATGTGTATTTACGTAGAGGCATCTTCAAGAAAATCATCTAAAAACCGTAATACCTATTGTTAATTTTGTGCCGTGAAGATAATATAATTTGATTAGGCATAGCCTATCTACCGGTGCATTCTTAAATTCCTTCTGGTCTTCTTTAAAATATACTAAAATGCAAAATAAGGATGGTGTATTGCGTGGACAGTTACCTATTTAGAATTTCACTGCCTCCAGCAATTTTCTTTCTTTATTATTATGAAAATGTACATAAGAGCAATGATCATATACATACATATCTAATCTACCTACTTAGGTAGGTACAACTTTACAGCTTACGCGGTAATCGAGTGGAATGGCGCGAAATTCATTTTATACGGCAAACATCTCCCTATTTTATTATTCATGAATATTAAATGCAATTGAAACTCGCGGGAAAGTTTCATGAAATTCACAACGCTCTGTATTTTCTATTTTTATACAGCGCGTGTGCACTCCTAAAAATAGACGCACAAGTTTTGAACATAGTGTGTTCCGTACGCGTGTCTTATAAACGTGATCCTTCCAAGGAAGTCTTTTGTATTTGCAGTGAAGTTAAAATAAAGCAAAAAGAACATTATGGTAAGTAAAAACTTTTTGCTTAAAAGAAACTCTTCTGTCAGGTCGTTATTATGGTCGATATTATATTTTATCTTTGTACAAAATTCTTTCTCGTGGAAATTGTGAAGAAATACTAAAATATTTTAGTTTAAAGCGTTGCTAAGGATTCAAAATGAGATCTATTTGGACGAGAGTCTGTAGTTACGAGTCCTATGTGCGTGGTTGCGATGGCGTAAAGGTATTTTCAATTTTATTTGTGATTTTGTTGTGTGCGAGATACATCAGTTAAATTCTGCCTTCTCATTACGTGCGTACGTCTTGGTAAGTCCAGATTTAAGTGCGTAGCTAGTACCTACCTCATGTATAGGTATTCCTAAGTTTTATGCCTTTTTTAAATGGTTTTTGTATTGGCTCTACATCTTTGGTTGTTAAATTTCTGGTAAAGTACATACTCTAGGCAAGAGCTAATCGTGCCGGGGTTGAGAAATGTAGGTCAAAATGCTTGTGTTGAATATGGGAATATTTCGGATACTGAACTTTCCTTAAAGTGCCGTTTTGTAGAAATGTAGCCAAATGAAGAACAGTTCTAAATTTATCTGGCCAAATTTCTAGGAGACTGTTTACATTGGTAATTATTATTATGTTATTATGCCTTTACAAGACGTGTATGGTTAACAGGATCAGGTCCTTGCGAGAAACCGGCTCGTAGTTCGAGGCATTAGATAAATACTAGTAGGTGCTTAGTAATAGTAAATAGTAGTAGGTAGTACCTACCTAGGTAGGTACATATAGCTTACTGAGTTCTATTCTTTTTCATTCATCTTTATTTTATGGCGTTTCTGTAATATCTTTCAGTCCACTCCATGTCTATGTCTGTAGTAGGTCATGGTTAGGTCATTATTTTTCGTATGGTACTCTTGAAAAATTCCGATTTTTTTATATTTTTACACAACATTCTACACAACGCTGTCTAGATCCATGGTAAGCATAGCTTAACTAGTTTGTGTTATGGAATCTAGAATGCGGATAAACTTATTTAGATAGCTACTTTTTTTTGTAAATACATACCTACATATTGTACATAGAATCACCCAGACCCAGACCAATGCAAATGCCATATTCATGCATACAAATATTTGCACTGAGCGGGGATCGAACGCGCGTCTCCTGTTGTAAATATAAAGCTATAAAGCTAATATACATTTTTATAAATAGGTGATTACTCATATAGGGAACTGACTGATAAAAAAGTAAATCTCATCGTTACACGTCATACAAAATGGGGTCACTAATTTTTTAAAAGGCCTCCTCATTTTTTAATCTTTCATGAAAACAGATCCGTTTAAAAATCACCATCCATTATGCCCGATTATCACTGTCTACTAAGGCTGAAGGTAGGTTAAACATTAGATATACTTTAAAAAAAATTCGTTGATTTTTTTTTCATTCGGGCGTATTTGAAATAAGGTAGGTATTGGCTTGTTTCCAATATAAGAAAAGCTCTACATTGCTGACTTCTGGTAATACTTTTGGAAAAAGTATTGAAAATCTAATATCACTAAGACCTGGAACTCCCTGCCAGCTCACGTGTTTCCTTCTTCCCACAGTCCCGGGTCCTCGGGGCGTGAAAAGGCATCTAATGAGGCCGTCAAGCTGAGTGCCACCACTGTTAACATGGTACATGTTTACGATGGTGACCCTCTTTCCGAGACTTTGCCTTTATCTTACCATCAGGCGAGGTGAAGTCAAATTGACGTGTCCTGTATAAAAAAAACCTAGGTAAAAAAGTATACAAGCTAAGTACAACTTATAGAAAGTACAGAAACAGATACAGATCAATGTAAATAGACAATTTCGGAGCGGCAACCGAATCCGACACCTCTGACATAGAATTCGAACGATCTACTGCCACACGGTGGCGTGATAATAGGCTATTTGACTAAGTCGTCGATTCTTCCCAATACTGCTTATTATGTTAGCTTGTTCTGAAAAAATATGCCTTGCAAAATAAAATATTGCATATCTGAACTGAAACTATGACTTTTCATGAGTTGAAATTCCCAAAAAAAGTCTAAATATAAACAATCAAATTCAATTCAAATATATAACTTTTTAGATTCCTCATTGAATTTTAAATAACTTTATTACGAACTATATACGTGTAAACGCAACGTAGACCGAGATAAATGCGATATTCCCTTACACTCCATACATTTACACTACGCGTTACCGAAGCGTGACGTCACAATTACATACGATTTTGTATGGAGCGTTTTCGGGCGGCGCGACAAATTGAATATTTCAAAATCAAATATCTTTAAAACTATTTGTCATACGAACATTTTACTTTTAAAAAAATTGTCAAATACCCAATTGAAAAGGAACCCATTCATCATATGTACAAAGTTGAAAACTTCCACATTTCTAATAAACTACCGGAAAACTTGTTAAACTCATAGTCTAAAGAAAAACTTAAGCAATAAATTTTGCCTTCTTTAAACACATGAGTTCAATTCGAACTAAGCAGACAGAATTCATATGGTTCAAAAATGAATAGAATTCATTTTTTTATTAGATTCTTGACTGTTTTATTGAAACATTTCTTCTAAAATTAGTAAGTAACCTAAATTACTAATATCCCCCTAATCCCTCCAGCTAAGCTAGGTAAATTGTTACGCCTTAAAAACCTTATATGGAAAATTAGTAATCTCAGTTGTTAATATTCTTTAAAAAAAAAAACAAAAAAAAGCACCAAGTCACCCGTGCTTTCGTCGAAAATCAACGACAGTATTTCCTTCAATAGTGTAGCTGTGAAAATCTTTCTCTTAATCCGTGAAGTTTTAGAGAAGTTTGTACAGAAATTTCAGTAATGTTTAAAATAAAAATCATACGTTAAATTAGGCAAGTCAACAAGAATTTATACACTTACGTGACTCAGCATTCATATTGTTTTGACTAATTCTGTACCCTTCGCAGAATTTGGGTGAGATAATTAATTTATTTGGAGCTGCGCATAAGTTACACGTCTGAAGTCTGTTTCCCGCGCTCTGAATATGTTTTTACGGTGCTGAAGTACCAATTATGCGAACTGTACCGCTGATGAGTATTCATACAGTTACGCTGCTTTTCCAGTTGATCAGGCTAAGAATATATATTTAAGTGGCAGTAAAGCCCATGTCTCTCCTGGTGGAAAGTGCTATGGACGTGTGCAACACCAAGGGGGTACCTTGTAGGAATCTTCTAATTCCTTCTTGAAGTATCCATATTCTAATCGCTTCGGAAAACTACAGCGTGAAGTTTTTTCATAGCTTGAAGGCGCGTGGGGTGATGATGTTTCCATTTACTACGGTCTTGGCATACAGCATTACTTCTTCTACTTTCATAAAATTGTTTTGATACATGCTCGCTCGGTTGCTCTTCGCTGGTTGCTCTTGACTTGGCTTTTCTTTACCAACATGTAATTCTGGGTAGGCCTCTTCCTTATCCTAACGTTAACCCAGTTGCATCCGAAACGTTTTCTTCGGAGCTTGGGGTTCCGCATGTTCCAGTCTACATAATACCTACTTAGTAGAAGAGTAGGCAACGCGAGTGTGAATATTAATTGGTTTTCAATAAGGTATTTTTCGGGAATTTAGCGTTTTTAAATCACGTGTTTTAAAAACGTGGTTGAATAAATTGGGTGGGAATAAATTCTGGTTCTATACCTTGAACCTTTGCAAGTAATATAGGTAACTAATTATTTACTTATATGCGTACAAATACTAAACAACATTCGCAATCTCATCGAGTCTTTCAATGCAAAGTGACAATTTGTCGTCCAATTTGCATCTGTTAACATACTTCGCTCGAGATCCTGCGCTTCGCTGGTTTTATTGCGAAGATAACGTGATTAGCATTCATCTTGTAAGCTCGGGGACTTTAATACGATCGTGCTGAAGATTTTTTGGCGCGCTTCGGCCGGTGCCGTGGCGGTACCTATCTATTTGTTTATTTCGTCACGTCTTGCGATATAGCCCCGCTATTGCGCAGGTGGCGATTCAAAAGACTTTTTGTACCTAACTCATTTTATTGGATTACATTATGATTTCATATATATACGTTATGTAGGAGAAAGTGTGCTGCAGTTATTGCTTATTTAACAGAATGCTTTAAAGATTGGCTTCCTATTAGTCCGGTAATAAATAAATAAGAGTAAAGTTTATCTAAATTCCCACAAAGCTGAAAATCGGTAAGAAGATTGAATCGCTATATCTCAGAAACGGTGGCTCGTAGGAATAAACTATTGATACATTTTTATAGATAATTTTGTAATCTACAATTTTTGTCTGAGGTACTTTTAGGATAAACTTACCGTTTTGCTGAAAATCGCGAAAAACTCATTTTTTTTACCTTTGACCTTGAATATTTTTTTTCCTTACACAAGAATGATGGGGAACTTTCAGGTATTGTTTATAATTATGTTTTGAACAATTTTACTCATTTTTAGCTTGGTGGGAATTTATGTACCTTTGAATGTCTAAATTGACCGGTCTATATAGGATGGATCTATGTTGAATATTATAATCAATTATATTCATCATTTTGTGTGATATGACTGGTTTTAATGTATGGGAGTCGGTATACACACTAGTGTCCATAAACTGCACATAAATCAATGGTAACGGGGTAGGTACTTACGGTGGTATCCCCGCAAGATCTGTACACTTTGCACCTCACCCCTTTACGGTATAAAAAAGATTTCATAAAAACAGTAAATAAATGTCATTGAAAATGCGAGGCACTGCTGAGGACCCTTTGAACACTGCAAACAGTTTTGAGAGCTGTTATCTTACTGTATAATTGCTCCTTCAAACTCCAAGAATAACATAGGTAGGTAGGCATGACATATCGGAAAACTGGAAGGAGATTATAAAAATGGATTTACAACAGTGTCGTTTGTACAGAACCCCTCAGGTGACAAGAACAGTACGTGATCCAATGTTAGTGAAAGCAATGACTAAACACGCTCCGCTCGCGTGGATGTCGGTTATCGCGACCAAACATATAGCCTATGTCCTTTCTCAAGGTCTAGTCTACCCTTATACCAATTTTAATCAAAATCGGTTCAGTGATTTATGCGTGAAAGCGTAACATACAGACAGACAGACAGAGTTCGCATTTATAATATTAGTATGGTTATATTTTTAAAGTACCAACTATTACAAGTTTTTGAATTAGTAGCTAGTTATTACTATTTTTTATTTCATAGGAAATGGTCCAAAGCTTTGTCGATAAAAGCTCATTAGGACGTCGTCGGTCTTTCGATTCGTGTTGCTGAAATAATGTCCAAAAACGAAATTTGTGTTTACCTAATTTAAATTAGGCTATATCATCACATTACGCTTTTTGAAGTACCAAAGTAAATGAATCGAACTTGGAGGAGCTTTTTGAAGTACCAAAGTAAATGAATCGAACTTGGAGGAGCTTTTTGAAGTACCAAAGTAAATGAATCGAACTTGGAGGAGCTTTTTGAAGTACCAAAGTAAATGAATCGAACTTGGAGGAGCTTTTTGAAGTACCAAAGTAAATGAATCGAACTTGGAGGAGCTTTTTGAAGTACCAAAGTAAATGAATCGAACTTGGAGGAGCTTTTTGAAGTACCAAAGTAAATGAATCGAACTTGGAGGAGCTTTTTGAAGTACCAAAGTAAATGAATCGAACTTGGAGGAGCTTTTTGAAGTACCAAAGTAAATGAATCGAACTTGAGGAGCTTTTTGAAGTACCAAAGTAAATGAATCGAACTTGGAGGAGGAAAATCTTGATTCAATATTTACTTTAAGTAATACTTAGGTGTTTTGTATTTAAGGAAGATTTTGTAATTCGATCGAGATAAATAGAATGAATGAATATTAACTTTTTTTTTAATGTTATGCAAATAAAACGTTCCTTGTTTGTATAAACAAATTGAATTATGAAAACGGGGTTAAAAACCCATTCAAGAGCTATTCTAACATCCGGGGAGAGGGTTTCCTAAATTCTTTTTGATTCCCGAAAGAATTAATGTTGGATTCCTTGGAATTTTCCTGGAAGCCATTCTATAAAATATGTATGTTGTACTGTTAGGTATGACAGCTTAGTAGGTAATCGTAAAAGTAATAGGGTTTTTTAAAAATTAATCTATGTAATAATTATAACAAAATATTGAATAACACACTTGTACTTTTCCACTGAGTTTATTTTAATTCTGAACCTAACCGGTTTCGCCTTACGGCATTCTCAAAGGTTTACAGTGATGTTGTAACCCTGTGTAGCAGATTCCACCAACTGCCATCATCATCTCCAGTATTAACAGTCTATAACAAAATAAGTAGTACGGCCTGGCTTTGTCTCATTGAAATTATAACACCTAACATGTAAACTTACCAGAAATTTTCTTTCACACAAACCTTATCCTAATAATAAATGGATGCATTAAAAGGAGATCCGATCTGATGAAGCCGTTCACGAGTTAGGTATGTGCGTACATATCCACATTTCGGAGATTCAGTGCCGGCGGTAGTGTAACCGGTTTTATGCCTAGGCTTTTTTGTGCGGCAAAACCGACGGCTTTATAAACCGCCGGGTTAGCGGCGGCCTGACCGGTGACTTGCCCGGCGCGTAGTGCCGCCGGTACTGTGTGTAGCAGCCTTTAGAGTAGATAAGTATATGAGAATTAGTGATTTCTACAAACAACTATATTATTAATTACAGGTTGACCCAGTTGAAGCTTTACCCCAAGAATCTGGCGGTGGCGAGGGTGCTGTGGCAGATGACAAACCATCAGACGTCACATTAGTAAGGACTAATTACTTTATTTTAAACTAGCTTTTGCTCGCGGCTACGCCCGCATTAATGTCGGTTCCTGGCAATTATTCGAATTTTTCTCACCTTTTAAACCTTCCCTAGACCTCCACGAACATTTCAAGACCAAGATAAGATAAATCCCCTTAGCCGTTCTCGAGTATTAGCGAGACTAACGAACAGCAATTGATTTTTATAATAATACAGTATAGATTAGTATTGAAACCTGGCATCACGTGACTTTTCTCGTGATTGTTCTGTAGTTTTGAGCTTACCATCAGATGACTCATGGAGATGTTCAGCCATTGATTGAGTGGAAAAAAAAAAGTCTTTAGATACCAACCCAATGATGAAAAAAAGAAAGAAAGAAAGGAAATGCATTTATTTTACATAGCTGCAGCACATAAAAATGTTACAAAAATATCAGCTAAGCTACAGCTAATATGTTATGCTAATCTCTTCCTCCCAAAGGTAGAAGCACCACAGTCCCAAACCGAAATAAAGCCAGAGGAAACCAATGCCGTTGGAGAAACACCTGAAAGTAAGCCAGCAGAAGAGCCGGAGAAAGAGATTCCTGTGCCTATAGCCACATCACTACAGGGAGTATCCATCAATGACGTGGCTGTAGCCGAAGGTAGTGCAGATACAAAACAAAACGTAAGTTTAGTGAGTGATACTATACTTACGACATTTTAATGAGAGTGCAATACCATCGATTTATGTCAAGTCGAACTATAGTACGTTATCAGTTTTTTCTATGTATTTGTGTTAAAGCAGGTATATAAGCCCATCATATGTGTTGTATGCTTATCCATAGCATACGCGGTGTAAAAAAATACGTTGTGCGTAATTAGTTTCACTGGTAAAATCCGAACGTCAGACGATTTCGTCGTGTCAAACGCGTGTAACTTACCCAGAGACAATTGCCACCTGCCATTAAGGACATCATCATGTTGCAAGTCTTTTTCCAGCTTAGCGTTGACTTTCAGTTGAACTATGAAGTGAAGCTACTGCCATCAGACCTCCACAACCCACTGGCGATATCGAAGTTTTGAACCGATAACATAAAATACACACATACATATAATCACGCTTTTACCCCCGAAGGGTTAGGAGAGGTGAATTAACACCCACATTTCACCATCGGTCCCATGTAATAGGGGATGAGCGTATTGCCATATTATTCCGGCCACTATTGTTGGCACGAGTCTATAACTGAGGCTGAGTCTGGGCTGTATATATCTGTCTGATGTTAAATAGCCCTATCCCTTAGTCGCCTTGTACGACACTGCATGGGAAAAGATGGGATGGCCCAAATTCTACTCTGCTGGGAACCCATAACACAAGCTAGAAAGGGTATACTGGTCTAGAATACTTTGTTATTCATTTTTATTTGTAGTTTTACCTAGGTATTAGACGCAAATTGTCCTAATGGTGCGTTTTGAATAGGCTCTCTAGTGCGCCATAGGAGCAAACTTTTTCAGGCGTTTTGTTTACCTAGTGAACACTTTATGAATTTACTAGCTTTTGCCCGCGGCTCCGCCCGCGTGGATGTCGGTTATCGCGACAAAACTTAGTCTATGTCCTTTCTCAAGGTCTAATCTACCCCTATACCAAATTTCATCAAAATCGGTTCAGTGGTTAAGGCGTGAAAGCGTAACATACAGACAGACAGACAGACAGAGTTACTTCCGCACTTATAATATTTTGTACTAGCTTTTGCCCGCGGCTCTGCCCGCGTGGATGTCGGTTATCGCGACCTAACATAGCCTATGTCCTTTCTCAAGGTCTAACCTATCCCTATACCAAATTTCATCAAAATCGGTTCAGTCGTTTAGGCGTGAAAGCGTAACATACAGACAGACAGACAGACAGACAGAGTTACTTTCGCATTTATAATATTAGTATGGATTACCTTAAAGCTTCTTGCTAGGCACTTCTTTTAAAGAATCCATCATATCGCAGTCTACTGTTGGATATATGCCTCTCCCAATGTTGGGAGGCTTTGGCCTACCCTTTCCGCGCTGACGAGTCAGGTTGGTACAGGGTTTTATTTCAAGTTTTCCTTCTCTAATTCTTCGTTATTATTCGCTATTATTCCGCAGAGAATGTTACTTCTTTGTAAGATGACCTGGTTACGAGATTTATTCTTTAAAGAAACTTCAAGCATAACTTACTCCATAGTTGCGCGATGTTAAGTTCGTGAACTATGAAATATTATGATAATGAGTGAATATTACTGTGGTAGTTTACATAAACTGAAGAATCTGGTATTCAAATGGTTGCTTGCTCGCGCCATTAGTGTTAAAAGTTCGATAGGAATTTTAACAAACTTACATTTTTCTTTTTCATTTTGTATACGCTTATTATAATAGGTAAATACCTGATACTGGCATGTAAGGACTTATCTGTATTTTGCTTTGAAACGTGAAACGGAAGAATAGAAAGAGTCAGACTGAGATCGGTTTGTGATAATTTTACCGTTTTCTCTAAGTGTCGAAACAAATCATGTCTATAACTTAAAAGCACGATCGCGCTCGTTAGACATAATATTGTATCTTTTAGGATATTTGAATGTTTTTTTTATAGCATTTATTATGCTGTCTTTAAAATTTGAATACATCGGATTAATTGAAATGTTCAAGTCCCACTTGAGAATTTATTTTTCCTGATGTTAAAACTGAAGTTATAGTGTTAACACTAATGGTTTTAACTACTCTTTAAAGATACCAAACTGTTAGTCCGACGCGTGATAGGGACAACGCTCTACACAATCGAAATAAGCTCGTATTAGCCGGACTCATCACTACGTCTACATCATTTGGTCTAAATCTCTATAAAATTGTATAGAAAGGGGAATAAGGAAATCGAATTATATTACATAATGGGCGGTCGTATGTTACAATAAATGCCAACATTTTGATTAATGGATCAATCGTAACTCAGTTCGCTCGTGTCTAACGCAATATAAACTCCTGCGTCAGCGTTGAAGTTTAAAAGCAATTTATAAATGTTGTTTTTGATAAATTAAATTACATTTCTTCATTTTGAATAATAACAGCTGATTTAATAAAGCACGGCGAATGTGACGGTAGGTAAAGGGTTTAATAAATAATTGAGAACTCTCGGTCTAAGGTTTTTCAATGCCCGAACAGCACTGAACTGCAGAAATGTGTTAATAGCACAAGTAATAGTATACCTCGGGAGATATATCTTGGACCTAAAATGTGTTCTATACGCGCTGCACGTGTTTATTAAGTGTCTTTTGAAGGAATGCGCGGCGTGCTCAAATTCACCAAGCATAGATGACCTATTCGTATATACATAACAATCCGCGCACGCCAGGGCCTCTTTTGTCTCGCGACTTAGCCCCAAGATATTGTGCCCCAAGGTATAACTATAGTGTGTAATAGTCTATCCAGTGAAGGAGTTAACCTTTAAGGTGTCAATAAACTCAACTTATATATTTTTACAGGGCGATTGGCAACAAAGGGAACAGGAACTTCTCACTAAAATCGAGGAGTTGGAAAAGTTCAAGAACGCGCGGTCGGAAGACGGGCTCAAGTTGGAATTGAAGGTAAACATGAAAAGCAATTTATATCTATTGCTCTTCGATATTTACACATGACTGTGGAATCCAACAACGCGGGTCGTTGGGCATTATAGTGCTTACTTTGCGATTATTTCATCCGATTATTACAGTGTTTTAGATGACGCTTTTTCACAAATGGTATATGGACTCTCAAATTCAAAATATTATTTTTATTTAGAGCGCTTGCCGTTACTTTAGTCTATGAAAACAACGATGTACGAAATTGTAGAAAAATCTCATAAGTGTAGAGTTTATGAGTATGTTTTCTTGCAAGTGTAGGTTATTTAGAATGTTTTTTGGTAAAATTAATTACTTTTGCTTGCTTTCCATATGCCAGCCTCTGTGGCGTGGCGGTAGTGAACGCGACTGCCATGCAGCAGGGGCGGGTTCGATCCCAGCTCAGTGCAAATATTTGTATGCATAAATATGGCTATTTGCATTGGTCTGGGTGTTTCTATGTATTCTATGTATGTATTTACAAAAACAAAGTATATAAGTATGTTTATCCGCATTCTAGATTCCATAATACAAGCTATAAAAGCTTATCATAGGTCTAGATAGCGTTGTGTTTCTACACAACGCTATCTAGACCTATGATATGTTGTGGAATATTTATTTATTTATTTATTTTCCACGAAAAGTTATTAATCAATTTGATTGAAACTGAAATATGAAGGTTACGAAAAGTTAGTGCTCGAAATGCATAAATTAATACCGTTTTTTGCTAAGGCAGTCTAGTAGTCTATTCCCATATTTTAGCCATTGCTTAAACTAAAGCGAACTTTTTTACCCATCGTAAATCTTCTCCTACCCGCAGGTCCGTGAAGAGGAGATCGACCTTCTCAAAGCGAGAGTGAGGAACCTGGAGACGGAGCTTCAGGCAGCACTGTCGAAACCCAGCGGCAAGAACCACGAGATGATTGAGAACATCAAACAGCAACATGAAGATGTAATGTCACTTTGAAAAGATTTTTGAATCTCAATAGGAAAATAGGAAATCTCGAAATACATCGGCAAAGAGAGGCGCTCAATTGGAACTTGAACCCACGTCCTTTCCCTTACAGGGGGAATGCTCTTCCAACTGAGCTATTGAGCCACACTTGAATCGCTTTAAATTTCCCTTCTCTTTATATCCAACTTTAAGGGCGACGGTGGAGCCATCTACTAACTTTCTTACGAACTGTTGGAACCGATGAATGATTTTTCAACCATTTTTAAACATTGATTTTTGATGACTCTGCCCAAATATTTGAAAGAAATTTTTGTCGCATTTATTAGGCTAACTTTATAAGTTTTGACCTTTTAATTTTTAACCAAGCGATTCTTGATACTTCTTCACTTCTTGTCGTACTATAGAGACTTGGGATTCTTTACCAGCATCATGTTTCCTTCTTTTTATAATCTCGGGTTCGTAGAGTGGGGCGCGAATTCCTTTAAACTGTGTAGCATCATTTTGTGTTTGCTATGTGGACCATCATTCCTGAGATTTCCTCTTTAGCTTGTTATTAGGTGAGGTAAAGTCGCACCGTATGGAGTGTGCCATCACATTAAACTTTTAACATGCCTGTTGCCAGCAACTTCCATTTCTTATCAATTGTTGAGCCAATTATAGTGCACTTTTTTATGAGGTACACGTCAATTTTACTTCACCTTATCTGATGGTAGGCTAAAGGCAAATTCTCAGAATACATACCATGTTAACAGTGGTGGCACTCAGCTTGACGGCCTCATCAGATGCCTTTTCACGCTCCGCCTAAAGGACCCGGGACTGTAGGAAGAAGGAAATACGTGAACTGGCAGGGAGTTCCAGGTCTTAATGGTGCGGCAAAGGAATGAGTTGTGGTATTAATGGATTGGAATGGTGAAAGGAATGAGGAATGATTGAGACACTGTGGAAATGCTTCGCAACTAGGTAGCACATGAACTTCTTCCAGGTCAGTCTATCCCATTATATTTCTGTCTTCGTTAGTCCCACCTTTCGTATATGGACATAAAATTACAGAAATTTTAACACCTAACGTAATTATTCTTGCAGCTTCTAAGTAAAGCCCGAGGCATGATCTTCGACAAGACAAAGATGGTGAAAAACCAGGAACTGCAGATCGAGGCACTGATGACGCAGGTTCAGTCTCTGAAGGACATCAACGTCATCACCAAGGACCTGTTAGAGATTAGGAACGGCGAAGTCAAGGCTATGGAGGTAAGGATTTGGGACATCATCAAAGCTTTTGAAGTTTCTCTTTTATAGTGCGGTAAACCTCATGGATATCCAACGGAGTGGTTATGTTGGACTTGAACCCACTTAAATGGTTCACCGTCACGAGAAATAAGGCAATCTTGGCTGATGAAATGGCACCCTTGGAAGCACCGGCCTACTTCAGTTGGGATGACATGTGACCGCACCGGTCACACAGGCTTGGGGCCTGTAATCCTCTACCAATCAGAGGGCACAGTGGAGAGCTACCGAGTAGAACATACATGGCAGCGTTTCCCCACCTTGGGAGAGAGGCATTACCTTCTCTTTTGCTCTGAATGCAGCTAGTAGAGTTTCCCAACCAAACACCCCTGGAAACGATAACTTTATAATTTTCAGCATAATTTCTGTGGTCTTGTTAATATTCTTACGTCATTTTTGTAAACGGGTTCGGAAGTAAACAAACTATAATTTAACCAACAGTCAAATCTTCTACACGGCACTCACGGCGTGACTGTTCCGCACGTTGCACTAGGAGTGAACTGCACTTTCAGTCTTATACGCGACACTCACAACGTGACTGCACCGCACGTTGACACATCTCTTTACTTGCACTTTACTTGCACTTCCTCTTTTTACTTTTCTTTTTTTCGTTACCCGTCTCTCGTTACATTATTGTGGCTAACCCAAATCATGGCGTCTCCAGGACCGTCTCCAGGCGATGGAGGCGAGGTTCAAGGCGGAGAAGGAGCGCTACGGCCTGGTGCTACAGCGGGCACACACCAGCACTTCGCTCAACGACGACCTCAAGAAGGAGTACGAGACGCAACTCGCCATCTTCAAGGTAAAGTAGCCGGCAAACTTCTTGACAATGAACATACAGCATAGGCGATATATATTCAGTTTTACATACAATTAGCATATATTATTTACTTTACTTTGATTTACTTCAACTCTTTGATGGTATTCTCGCGACGGAGTCCACAAATATACCAATCATATTAAACTAGATTATACTAGCGAGCTGATGTTCTCGAATCCACCCATGTGGACTTCCCTGAGTGCCGTTCCACGTTAGCCTCGCCCAAGAACTGCCACACAATTGTTGTTCTGAACAACTTCTTTAGTATTATACCCATAACAGTCATTGGTTTTAGTCGTCAAAAATTACCCTCTTTCTGCAATTGTATATATAGAAACTAGAATAACACTCAGTCTGAATCATGATTTAGCTTAGGACAGATTGTATAGAAAATCTGAAAACACTGTAAGGCCCGTATTCTAGAATGACACTCAGCCTGAATCTCGATTTATCTGAGGACAGATTGTACAGGTAATATGTCAAATCTATCAATATGTCTATACAATCTGCCCTCAGATAAATCGCGATTCAGATGAGAGTCATTCGAGAATACGGGCCTCAATCTGTCTAGATTGTATAGACAGATTGAGGCCCGTCCTCAGCGGTATCAAGATTCAGACTTTTAGCAATTTCGATTCCATTTCCGCAACCCGTAAAACTGCATTATAAACAGATGAGTAGTTCAAAAGATCTAAGGGAACAGACAAAGTTAACGAATTTTATACATATAGACTAGAAAATATTTATCTACTTGCAGGAACTAAGAGAAAAGTATGAGCAGAGAGTGAAGGCTTTGGTGGCCGAGAACAACAGGCTGAAGGAAACCACCAAGGGTACCGGCCCTTCTACATAGGAATCATCACATCGTAGTTATTTACCGATATGCACCTCTTTCTAACGCACGATTATAGTTATATTACAAACGAACTTTTAAGACTTTTTATGGAATATTTATTGGGTCCGTAACTAAACTTCGAGAGTCATATGTTCGATGAATGGAAAGTCGACAGAACGTTTGATCGAATATTGCTATTTCGAATGAACTTTTTATCGCCAAACGCAACTTCGACTTTATCGGGGACGGGACACAAGTCCTTTGCGCATTTGACAGATTATATAAAAACCGGCAATAGGGGATATTTGTTTAAAAGAGGGTGCTACTAGTACATACTGTAATCTTGACAGTTACTTGACATTGGCAAAAATGGCGGCAATTTCCCCTTTAAATGACCTGTGAAAAGGGAGTCGATAGTTGCAGTTGGTTAGACTACTAGAGATTGGTGTTTCGATATTAACTTGATATTGCAAATTGCGGTGATTCTCTGCAGAAGCCATTATAAGAAGAAAAAATAACTAGAGACCTCTTTAAACGATTAAATCTACTCTCCAACTCGAGGTTGGCAGAATCGTCGGTACCCACATGACTGATGCAAGGCGCCATTTTAATAAAAGAAGACCTGTCAAAAAATTGTTTACGCTAGTGCTGAACTCTGGCGCTAGAAAATTGTAGTATCTCCTATTGGTTACTCGGATCTTTGAATGGAAACACTTGAATGTATATAATTTTATCTATATATTGAAACTTATTAAAAAAGATCCGCAAAAAATACCGGTAACAGATCTTTTTATTACTTTTTCTCGTTTTAATATCCGCAGATATGGATGCGGGTTGATGGCACTTCACATACAAGATACTTTCGTTTTCTGAGGGATTAGGATCGACTAAAACCGCATGCCGGTATGAACTATAGCTTAAATCTATATCTTGAACTGAAATCGCAAGATATAAAAAGCACTGGCGCGCGTAGATTGCTTTGTAATAATCTATACTTGGTGAATTTGAGTTCGTATACCGCAGTAGCACTCCATGCTATCATCAAAAAAAAATAAAAAAATACTTCCAAGAAACGTCTACTGCGCGTATAAAGCACATTTTGCTCACATTTAAGGTTCATGATATATAAATCAAGCTATACCGGGGTGTAAGGTTACTAAATAAGGGATTTCCCTAAGAGAACCAGCTCTTACGGAATCATTACCGTATGTGTGACCATAAACATAAAACATAAACTCACACCTGTATTCCCCGAAGGAGTAGGCAGAGGTGCTAGCACCCACATTACGCCAGTTTATGTAATAGGTGGCGAGCCTATTGCCATTAACCGGGCACTTATAAACCTGCGATAAATACACACATAACTTCGAAAAGCATCGAAAAGTCATTGGTGTGTGCCATGGTAAACCTGGGATCGAACCCGAGACCTCGTCTCAGCAGTCCATTACCCATACCACTAGGCTACCGCAGATTTAGTTTGTGTGACCACTCTAGCCATAACATCACTTTTATTTCCATAGAAAGATTTAAAATAATAGTTTGTATTTTAGATTTTGTAATAATTTCTTTATTGTTTTGATTTTTAACCAGGACGTTTTCTTGCTAAAATTTTCTGTTGATGGTATTAAATTGTACGTAGGTGTATAAAATTGTAGCAACTTTTTTTTATTTGTGCTTCATTTGAGTTAGTTTTGATACTTTCTTGTGTCACTTTGAGGAATTTGAGATGTTACTCAAAGTGTCCAAGTACAAAGACTGTATTTGTAAGTTACCGACAATAATGTATTTGTTTTTTGTAAGTTTAGGAATTATGTTTTAATGAAGTATATTTGTAATAAAGTGTATTTAAAAAAATAAGGAAATGTTATTATCATCAAAAGTATATTAATAATAACTTACTCTCCGATCGAATCAGCTCATTTATATTTCGATATCAAATTGTTTGAGACGTCCATTTTGTGGTGGACGCCATTTTGGTGTGACACGCTCGTTACCCATCAATTTATAGCATGATAACGCGCGTTCCGTTTGACGCAGCTCGCATTGTCCTGCAGATATTAATATCGCAAGCTGAAATG
Source organism: Eilema sororculum (assembly GCA_914829495.1). Classification (NCBI taxonomy): domain Eukaryota; kingdom Metazoa; phylum Arthropoda; class Insecta; order Lepidoptera; family Erebidae; genus Eilema; species Eilema sororculum. The sequence continues at coordinate 1,892,771 of OU618545.1, read as the reverse complement.
ATTAACGACCTGCAGTGATACAGCATATTGTTTCTTGTTCATTTCTATCAGGTAGAGTTTTTTAACATAAAACATAAATGTTATAGTGGTAGTAATAATTATTCTTTATTGATTTTAAGTCCTGTGTTTGCCGCGGGGTTCCCGGCAAACTATTTTTATTTTTTACGGTTAACCGCGTATCTAGCTACGAGCTGCCGGATCCGCAGTCCATATAAATCCACCAGGGGAGCACCCTTGATAAGGAGATCGAGCTGGAGAAAAAATCCAGATAAATCCCCCAGGGGATTCAAACAGTGGATCCGGGTGGACGAAGGGGTAGAAATTTGAATTATGAAAAGCGTAATAAGTAACTTTATAATGTATCGACGCGTAACATCGGTGTAAGTAATAAGCATCGAGTTTAATTACTCTAGCAAATAATTACATTTGATATTATACTAATGAAGCTTAACGTTCTTGTGAGTAATTTTACATAGTAATAATATACCCTCGCTTGTAAATCCTTGAAGGGGTAGGCAAAGGTTCATTAATTCCCACATTTACTTAACAATGGTTTTCGGTTAGGAGCCAAGCCTATTTGCTCAAGCGGGTACTTTATTCTGGCCGGTATGTTTAATGCCTGTCTCTTAGGGAAGGTTCATATCTGACGGAACATGCGTCGCGTATTATCGGTCGCGTAACGCCAGAACAGACAAATGTATGATGCTACGTTAGTGCGTCGAGCGTACAGCGTCTATAATACGCGGCGCATGTTCCGTCAGATATGAACCTTCCCTTAGTCGCCTTCCACTTACATCTATTGACAGAGGTGACACATTTTTCGCGATTTGTTGGTTTGTTAAGAGATTTTCAAGACCGAGCTCCACCAAGACCTTTGAAGCCAGTATACCTGCTGCTTGATGGACGGGCTCTGGCATTAGTTTTCCTCTTGGGCTAGGGAGGGTCTCAAAAATTCTTAAACGCTACGTTTAAGAACGCTATCTGCCTTATGGTAATCTTGACTTCACTACATAGTATAAAGCGTAATAAAAAATTTATGCTTATATCTTCAAAACTACGCTACATATTTTGATGCGGTTTCTTTTAATAGATAGAGTAATTCCAGAAGAAGGTTTATATGTATAATACATGCTTAATATAGTAGAGGGTGCAGCGGGAACGGACTCGGACGCCACGCGGGTGGAACAAAATTGGCGGTACCTACGAAGTTCGCCGGGTCAACTGTGTTAATACGAGTAAAAACAATTTGTAAGAAGTATTCTGGATGAGATGATGGACGCCCAAGATCGTGCGAAGTGGAGGAGGAAGAGCCGGAAGGCGGACCCTGAGCTCCGAGGGCACCGTGGCCTCGGATGCAATCAGGACTAACGTCTTTATGTGGATGATGATGATTCTGGACGAGATGAAAAATAAAGAAAAACTTAGGTACCACCATTTTTGGGTCAACAGGTTCCAGAATAGCAGTCCGTATTGTCCGTATCCGTGCAGTCCGCACCTGAATTTTGTGGTGGGGTAAGACGGACTAAATATTATAAAAAAGTATGCATCCAAAGAATACTGCTAAAGTAATTTCGAAAAGTAGCTGTCAATCAGGCCTCAATTAATCGTAAAACATTATTCGAACGAATTCCCTCAAAACTGAAGAGCTCGTCACTTTAAGACTCTTTCGTGGTTCGACTTTTTGTGGGCAATAAATCAGATGGAAAAGTTTTCGAACTGGCAACCCAGCGACATCCACCTTCGTATAATTAAGTAGGCTCAAGATTGGCACGCCCGATTACCGCTTATAGGAGTTGGGGAAACGACTTCTCGTAAGGACGGAGTTTCATAAAATGTTGAAATAATTTACAAAAATGTTGAAATCAACCATCGACCACTGGAATTGTAATATTGTTGGAAGTTTGAAAGAATGTTTCGCATTGAAATAAAGTTATTTTTAATGGATTCTATCGTGATTTATTTGTTGTTATTTTATTACAAGTATCGCCCTGGATACTAGTAATAAAATAACACGTTCTTACTTCGTGGCAATATTGGGATAGCGTGGGATAGCGTATGTTCTCATAATGTGGTCAAATGTCTAGTTTAGCTTTGATTTGACATTCAGAGCAACTCGCTGCGCTCACAGCAATTACTGCTAGTGAAAGTATAGTGTCCTAACACCTGGAAGAAAGCTGTCTCCGGTAAGTGATCTTCTTTTACCTGTGTACGTTGTTGCATACCTCTATTGTTCTACGGTTGTCCGTCATATACTTATTGGATTGATACGCACTCCACGTATTCGTCGTAATTCGTTGTCAGCCCGCACCGAGAGCACGGCTATTTACACGCCTACCTCTCCACTCTCTCTTGATTTCATTTAGGTATCTTGACTTTCACAGCAACGACTGCCATCGTTCGAGGGATATGTCGATACGAGGGATATGTCGATGACAACCTCACCTCCGGCCTAGCACCACGACCCACAGTCGGCGTGCGGTTTTAGTCGGTTCCAGTCCGACATAACCTCCCCTTCCGGCTCCGGCAGGGGGGGGGGGGGGGTATCCGAGGGGATTTCCGCACGAAAAAAAAAGGCAACGACTGCCATCTGATCCCCTAAATTCAAGACAAAGTAAAAAACATGTTATCATGATAGAAGCTACAATATATAATATCAATGATGGATAGAAGTAGCTAAAAATACTTGAATGAATTTTACAGTATTAAGTGTGCTAACTATACATAGGGAAAAATTAAACTTCTCGGGCGGGACTCGCACTCGCGATCTTTCCCTTACCAACTCGGCTACCGAAACACGCCCGATGTGATTCAAATTTCCCTTCAAATCCGTAAGGCGACGGTGGAGTCATCTACCGATATTCTTAAGAACTATCGGAACCAATTAATGATGTTACAATCATTTTTAAACATTGATTTTTGATAACTGCGCCCAAATACTTCAATGAATTTTACAGCATTAAGTAGAATAAGGGAAAGATCGCGGGTCCGAGTCCCACCCGAGAAGTTTCGTTTTTCTCTATGTATTCGAGCTAAAAATAGTTTTGCTTCAACTATAATTTGATTTGTAAGTGACTTAATGTCAATGTAAAAGCTCTCGACGCATTCCTTTTTAATATCTAATAGGTTTGGAACAAACTTTGGTAACAAAAATGAATGAACTATTTCATTATTTAGAGTGAATATAAAATAAAAAAAAAATAAAATAATTTATTTTCCAAAAAACAATTTAACATTTTGAAAGAGCTTCCCGTTGGCCCCACACTAGGCAAGCCTGTCCTGTGGGTACCGTGACGTTTGCCTTATACAGTTTCAATGCTCGGTGATCATGTTTAATGTTAACACACTTACAAAAGTTAGAAGAAGGAGGAAATATGATATGTAATGTATAGATATATGTGTAGATATATAGTGTATGTATATATGTGTACTGTATGTATATATATATATATATAGATATTGTATATATAAATAAATAAATAAATAAATACTGGGCAAATAATAATTATGCACACTACAAACTTCGCACATTACTTAGACATTCTACTTAGTGCAGTAGAAGAATTTCTGTAGCCTCGTATGTCAGTGAAGTCAGCCACTTTGTAACCACCATATAAGTTATATAAATCAAATTATGTTCATTACTAGCTTTTACTCGCGGCTCCGACCGCGTGGATTTCGGTTATCGCGACCAAACATAGCCTACGTCCTTTTTCAAGGTCTAATCTACCCTTATGCCATTTCATCAAAATCAGTTCAGTGGTTTAGCCGTGAAAGCGTAACATACAGACAGACAGAGATACTTCCGCATTTATAATATTACTAGCTTTTGCCCGCGGCTCCGCCCGCGTGGGTGTTGGCTATCGCGACAAAACATAGCCTATGTCCTTTCTCAAGGTCTAATCTACCCTGTACCAAATTTCATCAAAATCGGTTCAGTGGTTTAGGTGTGAAAGCGTAACATACAGACAGACAGACAGAGTTACTTTCGCATTTATAATATTAGTATGGAAGTATGGATTACAAGCAATACTTACAAGAATATTTGCTAGATACGAAAAATCATGGGAACTAGTGTTTGTGGGTTTAGAATTCTCTTCATACAAATTACCTACTTATTTTCCAAACAATTGCAAATTTTAATGTTTTCATTCTACCTAAAAATCTATCATATTTCGATGAATGATGATATTTAACCGATGTTAAATAGGACCATTTTGGTACCATTAAAAACCGTGATTAAAATATACAAACATACTCGAAATATCCCGTCCAAAAATTATCACCAACTCATCACAATTTCGATTCTTCTTAACTCAAACAGGAAACCGAATGAGTGATTAATACCTTTCGTCAATAAACGAATAGGTTAGACCCTAATCACCCCTTAGGACGTATCTTGTATAAAGAAGGTTTATTAAGGATAGGGACGAGATCTCTGTCAACTTTGATTAATTATTACCAAGTGCTCGATTAGACACGCTCTCACTGTTTTTAGACGATGGAGGTCAAGGACACTAGTTCTTGAACTTGACTTGTCTATCACTCACCCAAAGACAATAAAGAGAAACAAAACATATAACGATATCAGTTGAACATGTATTTTTGAAAAGGGAACATGTCTAAAAATGTAAATTTTTCTGAGAGAATGAGATGTAATGAGAAGAAAAAAATCTACTTACTTATTTTCTAAAGTAGTGCAAGATTAAAAATACATAGACATTTTTTATGAGATGTGGGTTTTAGAAATTAACAGTCTTTATTAGCACATACAATTTTAAAGATATAAAATGCCCTGGTGCGCGCCGATTGTTTTGTAATAATCTTAGATTAGTAATGTCAGGGCAGCCATCATAACGTGCCGCAACTATAAGTATTCATAATTTATGAAAATATTTGCACTGATCGGTAATCGAACTAGCGATCTCCGACGCAGCAGTTGCACGCTCTATCGCAACACCACGGAGGTCGTCATCATATGGATGATGATGATGATAGAATTATAGTGAAACCAAAAGTAAAATAAAAACATTAAAAACTATAAGACAGCCCAGACTCAGCCTCAGATATAGGCTCGAGTCAACAATAGTGCCCGGAATAATATGGCAATAGGCTCACCCCCTATTACATGGGGTTCAATATGGGGTCCTTCAAGAGGGGCATTAGAAGGTTTCTTCAGGGTAGGCACGCGAGTGTAACGCCCCTGGTGTTGCATACGTCCATAGGCCGCGGTAACCACTTTCCATCAGGTGGGCCGTGTGCTTGTCTGCCACCTAAGTGGTATGAAAAAAAAAAACTTGGGACCGACTACAATTATTGGTGAAATGAGGGTGTTGATTCGCCTCTGCCTAACACCCCGAAGATAAAGGCGTGATTATATGTATGTATGTAAAAACTAAAAAAACGGCACTTAAAAATCGTCAACACCTATGTCTTCAATTACACAACTTCCTTACAATCCAATGTACGTAATCTTCGAAGGCTATACAAGATTGAATCTGAGCGATGCGTGGAGATGTTATTAGTTTATCAATGACGTCACTGGGACAGCCAATTTGGCTGTAAATTATGATTTCGGTAGTAGCCCCCTGGTGGATACTTCGGTGTCTGTTGTTTTAGTTTCAACCTTATACATTGTATCATAAAGTTTATTTTAGGAGCGCAAATGAAAATGAAACCGTTTGTTCTATAATTGCTAATGAAGCTTGGGTCTTGGGTCTTACGTGGGTTCCGAGTTATGTCCCGTATATCCAAAGCATAATAACGCCATATACTTACACAAGATATATTCACGACTGTTAATCCCGGAAGAGAGGTAGAGTTGTGTAACTGACGGAACCAGGAAAATGTGGAAGAAATGGGCAGAGAAAGCAAACATTTCTTCCCCATTTTCCAAGTTCTATCAGGAAATTTGGTGACCCCGAGGATTGCAACGCTTCAGTAGGAGCAAGTATCATCTGTGTGAAGAAGGATTTCCAAAAATACTTGGATAAACCGGTTGTCTGGAAGAAATCGCAGATCGCGATAAGGCCGCCCATTGTACAACTTTCTTTCATTAATGTATCCTCTGTATATATATATGTTTGGTGTGCAATAAAAGAGTATTCTATTCTATTCTATAACACTCCAACCTTCATCGAATCTTCGTGAATGCGGCGTGGAATTTTCCAGATAGAGATATCTATCAAGATTACCCAGGGAAGATGGACATCGTTGGCAAACATCGAAACTACAATCAACGGAAAAGCTGCTTGTTTGCTTTCTCTGCCCATTTCATTCATTCATTACACAACAAGTTGTATTAACACCCAAAGGAGATACCCCACTTTGGGCCTGAGTGTACAGACATCAAAGCTACCTCAAAAAATTCGTCTATTTTGTGTTATAATTTTGTTTAGACTTCATTACAATCAGCAATGGCCAAGTGCGACAAAAGTTTAAAAATGTGATTTTCATTAATCAACAAGCTTCGTAAACGTTGAATGTAATACTTAATCCGATCTTCGTAAATGCACTATGATTATGCTTGCTTTATCGATTCGATTATGAAATCAAATCGATAACTAATAACTATGAATTAAAAATTCGTGGCTTTATTAAATGATTTCAAAATATCTATGTAGCATCTTTATTTTCGTTATTCAGTTTACTAATCAGAAAGACACCTGTCTCTTTCATAATGGAAGTCAAAATATCGATTGTAAATAATCGTAGTGTATTCAAAGTCTATGTAAATAATCGATCATATAGAATTCATAATAATCTGTAACATCATTATGTCATTTTCACTCCTGTCATTGAAAATGTCGCATACGCTTTCCTTCCTTCGGCTCCCTGCTTAGAGTATATCGCTCCCTGAGATCATGTGTTTTGCTGCTTTTACTCTAGTTAACTAAACAGAAAGTCTAATGTGCTTAAAATATAGTTTGATTGGTGACGCTCTTAGGCGCCTTGTGAATTGTATATGATCTTCGAACTAATTGACCCTTGCTTGATTACCGGACACCGTTATTTGCTACATTTGTTGACCTTGGCTTTAAACTGGACTAGACTTTACCACATCGGTTGAAAGCTATCACAATGAGTCTCTGTGTGAATTGTGGAATCGCTACCGATCGGTGCAATATTATAGGCAGACATTTATTGAACGATGCAGGGATACTAGCTTGTATACGTCAATGGGTCGCACCACAAATAGTAAGTACCTATTCGTTATTTCTCGCTCTTTTGAAATTGTTATTATAATTAACGTTAACAAGATGTGTGATAGCTGCTATAGAATAGAAATAACTACGAGTCTACCTAATCCCGTAGATAATTATGCCAACTTTTGTATATGACAATGTATTTTGACTGATATGTGTAACGTTCATGAAGAACTAGCCTATATGACTAATGGAATATTCAGTGCTTATATTATAACATGATCTCTGTTTAAGGTGAATGCAAATGACATCATTTGCGAATCTTGCTGGATTCAAGCTCAATGTGCATGTTTGGATGAGAACAGACCAGCACAATCACCAGTGGGGCACAGAAAAGTGTGTATTCTGTATGTCATTGAAGTGTGCAGAGAGGTGGATAGAGACCTCCTACAAGAACTGTCAATATCTCAAACGACTTGGTTGTTAAGAGGAAAAATAAAGTCCAGGCCTTGTCCAGGCATATAAGTAGTAGAACTTATTACGTATATATATTAGTTAACAGTTCTTTGAGCGGGAGGAATGCTATATTACAGCATTGCTGTAATTGTTTTGTAGGTAAGAGAACAGTCGGGTGCTGTGCCCACATAATGAGTGTAATATGGTATCTCGGTTGGGCACGGTTCAAAGACAATATAACACCTCCTGCACAGTTTCTTGACAATATTTTAATAAACTATGATGATGCTTAAAAAGGGGAGGAAAGACCTAAGCCCTAGTGTAAGCATTTCTACAACCAAATAGGAAGATACCCGGGATAGAGATTACAGTACTTTTTTAAAATAAAATAATCTTTAAAATAATGTTGTTTTATTTTATTACCTACTTATATAATTAATTCTATATTACTACAGCAAACAAGTATGTATACAGCCTTGTGGAAAGTGGTAACCGTAGCAAAAGGATGTCATTCAGATGTTGCCGTCTGAAGTGAAGGTATTGCTTTACCACCTTTAGAGTAAATGTCAGTTGCATATCATAAAACTATAAGGTTTAATATTGTGCAACAAAAAAGTAGCTAAAGCATGTCTTTGCTTCGACATATCAGTTTTATTATTTAGCATATAGTTGACCATTCCACATTAATGACTAAAAATATTAATGACCTGCCCTTTTCTATACTAATAAAACCTGCTAACCTACTTACAAATAAAAGCGATACGCGAATAACTTGTGTAGCTATCACACACAACACAACATAAGACGCTGTTTGACAGCATTATGTATTACAACATAACCTAAAAACCTATGAATAATGCTCGATTTAACAAACTTGGCCATTGTGAATCGTCGTGAAAATTAGGCAAACAAAATGTCCTTAGATGGTCTAAATATTGCCTAATTTTCAACCGTGTACTTGCGGGCCCAAGATTGTATGAGAGTCGGGGTTGTCCTTTCGCAAACTGTGATTTTCGGTCCCACTGCGAGACTATTGTCATCAAAAAGGCACTCGGATGGAGAACGGAGTCGGTTTCTACGATACGAAAGAGATGGGGTGGTTCTGTATGTGTATACCTTGGAGCACTATCTTGGACTTATGTGGCGAGACAGACGAGGCTATTGGACAATCTCCTCAGTTGCTTTCCATACTTACTAATATTATAAATGCAAAAGTAACTCTGTCTGTCTGTATGTTACCTGTGACTAAACCACTGAACCGATTTTGAAGAAATTCGGTATAGGCGTAGATTAGACCTTGAGAAAGGACATCTACGCGGGCGGGCAAAAGCTAGTATTCCACAAAACAACACAACAATCTACACAACGAACGCTATTCTAGACCCAAGGTAAGCTTAACTAGCTTGTGTTTGTTAATTTTCAGGATGCTGTTGGTACTCCCACGTATTCTGCTCAGTAGCGATGCCGTTCTCTTGTGCATTATTGCCGCAAAGCCATCCGTAGCCACTTCAGCGAACATTGCCGAGGCACTGCAGAACCGCGAGAGCCCCAACAACATCCTGAACGCGTTGTTGTACTGGATCCGCAGAGCATTGTAGGCTTTCTGCGTATATCTGACCCACAGACAACACGTATTTCTATACTGGCAGTAGGTAGGTCTGGCAGTAAACCTTAAAAAGAGTCACCTTTACCGGCTTCGTGCATCTTGCGAATCTGCGAGCCAGCATATTGCATCGTAATTCGGGCCGTGAGGTCTCAGCTCCACAGGGACATGGTAGCGGAATGGGAGCTACGACTTGGGCGACCAAGCGCAGGGCAGGCCGTAAGAGCGGCGGTAGGACCCATCATGGAGGAGTGGCTAGAGAGGCCACACGGTAGCCTCTCGTACCGGCTGACGCAGGTGATTACCAGACACGGGTGTTTCGGGAGTTATCTGTGTCGGATCCGGAAGGAGCCAACGTCCGAGTGCCATCACTGTGATGCGAGCGAGGACACAGAGCTGCACACGCTGACCGATTGCCCGGTGTGGGACACGCCGAGGCGGGTCCTAGTGGCGGCTTTGGGGGTGGGAGTCCTCACACTCGCCACTGCGAGCAAGTAATGCTCGAGAAGGGGTCCGGACTAGACTCCGGGCCCGGGAAGCCCGCGCAGAGCGAAGGCGAACCGGACGTCGGAGTTCGCAGAACGACCTCCGTCCTCCATGAGCGCTGGCCTGGGGGTTACCGGTGGAGCCGCCTGTCACCCTAGCAGAAGCAGGTCGCGGCGGCAGCGCAAAGTGCGCCTCCCCGTAACGTGCCGGGGTACGAGAGATATGCTTTTGGAAATCTCACCTCCGGCAACCAAGGACCCTAGGCGGCGTGCCTTTTAGTCGGTTCGAGTCCGAGTGAGTGATGACGGCTGGGCAACCGTCTAGCCAAGGCCCGTCAGCTGCTGGGCCACACCCGCTCAAACGGCCTAATGCCGATGTAGACGCAAAAAATTATCTGCGACGATTAATTAAACCGGGCATTCTGTGGCTTCTTATATAATAAGCTGCAAAATAAACCGACGTGATTAGAAAACCTCCGAAAACTGTATTCATCTTCTCGTAACAAAATTAGAATCAACCACTTTTCCAAATTTTTAAACTCTTAAAAAATGTGATAATTAAAACAGTAAAAAAGGACCCTATAAGATTAATCAAGTAGGGGACTGGCGCGAAACTTAAAAAAAAAACCAAGGACCCAAGACGGCGTGCGGTTTAATCGGTTCGAGTCCGACATAACCACCTCCACCGGCTCCGTGGGGATTTATCGCACTATAAAAAAAAAGCATATTGCATCGTACCGACAACGCTCTTCGTTCCCTTTCCAGGTCCTGGTCATCATTTAGATCCTCAGTCACAACATGGCCAAGGTACTTGAAATACGACATTCTCTTTAATGCCCTATCATACAAGTATCCAGGCCGTACAGCCCTATCCTTTTTTTCAACCTTCCCCCAAACACCATGAGCTCACTTTTCCTTATGTTATACAGTAGACCGTGTGATAACGCGTATCTCTCGCAAACTTCTAGGAGTTGCCTTAGCGCGTCAATCGAAGGGCTCAGCAGCACCATGTCATCCGCATAACTGGTGCTATTCATTGTCATTCCATCTATAGAGCATCCGACACCTGTGCTGCTGAGCTCCTCGACCAACTGATTGATGGATAGGCTGAAAAGCGAGGGCGAGGATAACCCACCCTGCTTCACACCGCACCGCAGCCCATACTCCTCTGAGAAAACCCCAGACCATTTGACCTGGTTAATTTGATGGTTATACCAGTACTCTGAAAGTGCAATTATCTCATCAGGTTATAATAACATAATTTATTTTAGAGATTGAGAATTCAACAAATTTTAATGAAAAAGAATGCGCTATTTTTTAGGTGGTAGCTCAATTCAATTCTCAACTTTTTGTATTCATGATCTTCGATTTCTATAATGTTTCAGCCCAGCAAAGCGCTGGATGTCAAAAATATTCGAGTATTGGATTATAACTCAAGAACTTCAAGAATCAGTAACAATTAGATAAGTACATTGAATTCATCTGGTAAATTCCATTCATACGCGTGAAAATAATGATAGTTTGAATTTAAATCGATAAGCGCCATCTATCGCGGCTGTAAGCTTTCTTCAGTTTTTGTAACATTTGAATAGATATTACTCATGCTAGTAAAGATTGAATCAAAATCTTTGACCTTTCAGGACCCTCATATTCGTTTCATTCGCACAAATTAATAATGAATGAAAGAAAGAAAAGAATATTTATTAGACATACATATTCCTCTTCACTTACAGTCCCGGGTTCTTCAAGCGGGGCGTGAAAAGGCATCTATCAAGGCCGTCAAGTTAGGGACCACCATTATACGTCCAATGGCAATGGTGGAATGGTGGTCTGTATCTTCTGGACTGCACGTCAGCTTTATTGCCATCTAGCGGGGTGCAGTCAATTGACGGACCAAATATAAAAAAAAATCATAATGAAAGTGAGAAAGAAAGAAAGAAAGAAAAGAACATTAAACATATATTTACAGTCATTCACAGGCTTTTTCCCAACGGCCAACAACAATGAAACTAAACAAACAAGCAAAGTAATAAAAAAAAGTATCACAGGATAAATTCCGGGTTAAGAAACAATCATCAAACAAAAAGAATTAACTCTATTAAGATTTGAAACAAATAGTTACTTAATAAACTCGAATTTTAAAATCCAAAAGGCCTATTATCTCTTGCCAACACACGCCATGAACTTTTTAAAAGTTATCGTCGAAACATTGGCAGCCACAAATGGGCAGCCGGGCAGTTTCAATAACTTATAATTGAATTCCTTTTGTGACTGACGTTTCCATTCAAGTTGCGTTAAACTCATAGGTCTAAACGGGAGTGCTGTGTACAGTGTGTACAGTCAGAGTCAAAATCCAAATATCTACGGTGGGTGTGCCATGGAAGGCCACATTAAGGGAAAAATCAGTTATTATTCGTTCATTAACTAGATAAGGGTGAAGAATTTATTATTAATTACTTAACGGTTTGTTTTATTGTGCGACCTATAAATATATGATATCATCCCTTTTTATAAAAACAAAGGCGACGTAGCCGAATGCGGGAACTACCGTGCCATAAAGCTAACTTCACATACCTTGAAAATATGGGAATCCGTGATAGCTAGAAGACTATCTCAGCTTATAAACTTAACGCCAAACCAATGTGGCTTCTCGAGTGGCGTAGGAACCATATATGCCATACACTCAATCAAACTGCTCTTACAAAAGTTTAAAACATCTAAAATGGACCTACACTTCACTTTTATAGATGTGGAAAAGGCATTTGATAGAGTTCCAAGAGATCTTATATGGACAGCTCTTCGGGCACAGCACGTTCCCGAACAGTACATTGGAATAGTAAAAGACATGTACGATAATGTAACCACGAGGATACGTAGCCCGGCAGGATTGAGTGGGGAGTTCCATGTGAAGGTAGGAGTACATCAGGGTTCAACTCTAAGTCCACTTTTATTCAATACAGTCATGAATTATGTCACCGAAGATCTGCAACGCCCTGCTCCATGGACACTACTATATGCCGACGATATAGTGCTCGTGTCAGAATCTGCCGAAGATCTGCAAAACGAACTAACCCAGTGGAGCAAACGTTTTGAAAGTCGAGGACTGAGAGTAAGCCGACTTAAAACGGAATATATGCACTGCAATTTCTCTGGCGTAAATTTGAACGTGTCCCCACCACTTATAGATAATATTCCCCTCAATAAAGTTGCTAAATTCAAATACCTTGGATCCGTGATAACTAGTGAAGCGAGTACTAAAGACGACATAGACAACAGGATCCAAGCTGGGTGGCCGAAGTGGAGAGCACTGACTGGGGTGCTTTGTGACTCGCAAATACCTGTTCCAATAAAGGGAAATATCTACAAGAGAGCAGTTCGACCTGCTCTTTTGTATGGCGCAGAATGCTGGCCAATGCGCAAGCAAGAGGAGCATAAGATGCATTGCACAGAGATGCGAATGCTTAGGTGGGCTGCAGGCGTAACGCTAAGGGATAGGATTAGGAATGAATACATTCGTGGCACATTCAAGGTCGTGCCAATACAAGAGAAGATGTGCGAGAGCCGACTGAGATGGTTCGTCGTGATGCGCAGAGATGACGATCACATGACTAAAAGGGCGCTAAACAACAATGCCGAGGGAAAAAGAGGCCGAACCGTCCCCTTACGACCTGGATAAGCACAATAACCAAGGATATGAGAGCAATTGGCGCAAGCCTGGAAATGACACAAAACAGGAAGGAATGGCGCGAGTTGATACGGAGAGCCGACCCCAAATGAAATGGGAGAAAGGTTAGGAAGAAGAAGAAGGTTTGTTTTATTGTGCGACCTATAAATAACTTACTTTTACTCTAGATGTGGTCACTATTTAGTAATCTTAACTTTTAAAAAGGTCTTCCAACCTTGCAAGGAACAGTGCAGTGCAAGGACAATATTATGAATCAATCGTTCAACATAAAACTAGAGCTGTAATAGTCATTATATCAGCTTTTACTACAGCTAAATTAGAAGCTCTTCCATACTGTTTTATCTTAATAATAAACTGTTACTCTGTCTCTTGAAATAAAGTATTTTTTTAAATAACTTCAGTGTCGGTCACTATAATCTCGACATAATAAAATCTTCTTAATAAGCTCGATTACCATTCTACGGACACCACGTCTAACTAAGGATATATTAAAGGAAATAATTAAATAATAATGATAATAAGTATTATAGCGATAACAAATAAGTTTCAATAATGAAATTATAAAAAAAATAACATGGCCTGTAATGGCCTTCCTACAGGACCGTTCTTTGTAAGGCCAAATTGTTCTTGAAGGTCATTTATAATATTTTTGGAATAAATCTCTATTCAATGTGATATAAATAAGGCGTAAAGTCGTGCAACCCTTATATAAACTCGTAGTTTTCAGTTATAACTGCGCACCGGGAAAGTGAAAACAATGTTTATTGTTTTTAATATTATAATAGTACCTATAAAAAATTTAATATTGTAAATAAAACTTTAAGTTTAGCCAAATCCGTAGTTTTCAGCTTCAAAGTTTCAAGCTTTGAGCTTGGACTCTAGACTCTAGACTGACAGCTTCAGATGCGACTGAGATTAACGCTAAGATGAAGAAAAAGATTATAAACAAACAACTATAAAAATATTATAATATTTGTATACGTACATACGTACGTAATAATTATTGGTGGAGCGCTTATGTACTTTCTTAATTATTTCCCACATAATTTAATTGTATTTCAATTTTGTAATTTAAGAAACCGCTTTTATGAACGAATAATGTTTGAATATTGGCGCTCATTTGTTGACCACTTAGTGTTGAAGAAGGCCAATGGATGGCGCTGTGAACGGATCTTTTCGAACTATATTTTGAGAACGAAGTTTCTATGAGCGAGACTCTCAAGCTTCACGGCTGACGTTCAACCCGTTCATTTTTTAATCTGTCTATGACTCCGCTACCGCACCAAACGGAAGTTTGAGTAATTCAACTCCTCGTTTCCTTTTCTGTGTAATTCTATAAGTTCCTTTGGCCACATTCTCAAGTCAGTATAAGTGAAGTGTATCGGAAGAAAACGACAAATTCAAGAAAATAACCGGCCGGTCGAAACATACCTACCTACCAGCACGTGCCAGGAACCACGCCTGTCTACAGCTGAATCCTCATGAGGTGGAACTCAGGTCAGTGCCGGTTCTCTTACGTTTTCATTCATAGAAGCGGTCACATGTGTATTTTCTTTTCATTACTACCTAACTGCTGGTCATAGGAGCTTATACGCTCTGTGTGCAAACACACCATTGGCAGGACTATTTACACGTCCCACCATAATTTATGGTCCTTACGAGTCGGATAGGCCAGTAAATAACATATTCACGTAATTATTGGTGAATAATATTTCTTTCCTATTCATTTAATTAAAAGATTCACGTAATTTTGGTGAATTCTTTCCGCCATCTTAGTTTCATTACTTTCATTCGCTAACAGATTTACGTAAATTATTTGGTAAATTCTGTATTTAAAACGCTAAATCTACGTAATAATTGGTAGATATTTATAATAGTTGGTGATTTACGTATTAATTGGTAAATACTCATCATTCTATTCACATACGCGTAACTTTGTATGTACCTATCTAGGTACGTAGCTAGTTACATTCCCGCTCCGCTGTGCTACTTGCGCTATTATATAATAAGCCGTAGTACAATTTTCAATAAAAAGTATATCTAAACTGTTTGTGTTAGATAATCGTCTTGTTATATTTCAATAGGTAGGTCCTAATCGTTAATTTGCAAACATGTCGTCAGATCTCGAGACGAAGCTTATTCTGTTGAATCAAAAAAAGGAATTATTGTTTGCACGCATTACCCGTTGGTATAAATCTTCGAAATCCATTGTTTGCTTTGACATAACGACGCGAGCGAATGAAGATTTTCTGTCTGAGACCGAGAACATCGACGATGTTCGCGATAAGTTCGAGTCGATTGTAGATCAAATAAATAGCTTAAATTTATCATTAGAATCCCCTCTGGAACCCGACTATTCTTGCCTTGACTCATTTGATGAATTGTATTCGAAAATAAAACGCATTAGAAATAAATTATCTACGCCCAAGGTCAAGGAGGTCGCCTCACACGGGTCGAGTAATTCGAACGCGTCTGTAGTGAAATTGGAAATGCTTGTTATTCCGAGTTTTGACGGACGCCCTGAAAACTGGAATACATTTTATCAGTCCTTTAAGGCCAATATTCATTCAAACAAACAATTGTCTGATTCGCAACGTGTGCAATACCTATTCTCAAAGCTAACCAAGGACGCATTGAAGTTCACTGCCGGTATTAAACGACGAAAAATGAACGGGTTGAACGTCAGCCGTGAAGCTTGAGAGTCTCGCTCATAGAAACTTCGTTCTCAAAATATAGTTCGAAAAGATCCGTTCACAGCGCCATCCATTGGCCTTCTTCAACACTAAGTGGTCAACAAATGAGCGCCAATATTCAAACATTATTCGTTCATAAAAGCGGTTTCTTAAATTACAAAATTGAAATACAATTAAATTATGTGGGAAATAATTAAGAAAGTACATAAGCGCTCCACCAATAATTATTACGTACGTATGTACGTATACAAATATTATAATATTTTTATAGTTGTTTGTTTATAATCTTTTTCTTCATCTTAGCGTTAATCTCAGTCGCATCTGAAGCTGTCAGTCTAGAGTCTAGAGTCCAAGCTCAAAGCTTGAAACTTTGAAGCTGAAAACTACGGATTTGGCTAAACTTAAAGTTTTATTTACAATATTAAATTTTTTATAGGTACTATTATAATATTAAAAACAATAAACATTGTTTTCACTTTCCCGGTGCGCAGTTATAACTGAAAACTACGAGTTTATATAAGGGTTGCACGACTTTACGCCTTATTTATATCACATTGAATAGAGATTTATTCCAAAAATATTATAAATGACCTTCAAGAACAATTTGGCCTTACAAAGAACGGTCCTGTAGGAAGGCCATTACAGGCCATGTTATTTTTTTTATAATTTCATTATTGAAACTTATTTGTTATCGCTATAATACTTATTATCATTATTATTTAATTATTTCCTTTAATATATCCTTAGTTAGACGTGGTGTCCGTAGAATGGTAATCGAGCTTATTAAGAAGATTTTATTATGTCGAGATTTTTGTTAGCAACCGGGTCGCTCAGTGTCAAGAAAACTTGAACGCTAAACATTTTTATCACGTCGCCGGAGCCATTAACCCGAGTGATTGTCTATCACGCGGCATGCTCCCTTCGCAACTTTTGACTCATGATTTGTGGTGGAACGGTCCAGCATGGATCCGTGGCCCCCCTGATGAATGGCCTATTAAGTCATTCTCTCCCGCCAACTGTTCTGACTTACCTGAGCATAAGGCAAATGTGTTGAGTGTGACAACAAAACACACAGAGTCGCCATTGTTATGTACATTAGCACAACGTGTTTCTTCTTGGCAGAAACTACTACGCATCATTGCATACGTTTTAAAATTCGCACGATTTAAATCTAAGATCGAACCTCATTCTGTATCAGGATTGTCAATCGCTGAGACGGCATTGATTCTCGCCGTTCAATCAGTTCACTTTGCTGAAGATATAAAATTGATAAAGGCTGAGAAGTCACCCTCGAAGAAGCTGCTGCGTCTTGCAGTCTTCTTAGATGAAGAAGGCATTTTGCGCATAGGTGGCAGACTTTCTAAATCGATGCTTCCATTTGAAGCTAAACATCCTGTCCTTCTCCCTAAACGCGATCACGTTGTTGATCTAATAATTCAGCATTTTCACGTTGTCAATTGTCATACTGGACCTGGACTCCTCATGTCTATCATACGCCAACGCTTCTGGATATTAGACGCTAGAACTGTTATCAGATCTAAGTTACGAAAGTGTAACATTTGCTTTAAATGCAATCCAACGCACCCTACACCAATAATGGCTGATCTGCCCAATTATCGTGTATCAGAAGCCAAAGCCTTTTGTCATACTGGGGTTGATTACGCTGGTCCAATAAAGACCATACTTTCTCGTCGTAGAGGTCAGCATTCTTAAAAGGCATACATTATATTGTTTATCTGCATGGCCACACGTGGCCTTCATATCGAATTGACCAGTGATTTAACCACTGATAATTTTTTAGCTGCCTTTAAACGCTTTATTTCCCGCCGTGGACCCGTTTCGTGTCTTTATTCTGACAACGGATCTACTTTCATTGGTGCGAAGGCACAATTAGATGAGTTATACACGTTCCTATTGAACTCCAATTTTAAAACCGCGCTGTCAAACGAGTTGCTATCTCGGCGTATAGAATGGAAGATGATTCCCCCAAGATCACCTAATTTTGGTGGGATATGGGAAGGAAATATAAAAAGTATGAAAACTCATTTGTTCAGAGTCATAGGTAGTCAATTACTCACATACGAAGAATTGCAAACGGTACTGACTCAAATAGAATGCATTCTGAACTCGCGCCCATTGGGCTTGCTCTCCTCTGACCCTGATCCGGAGGTTTTAACACCCGCACATTTCTTAATGACTACACCGTTGCAATACTTACCCTCGGCTGATCTATCAGATCAACGAATTAGTTAGGTAGATCGAAAAAAATTGCTCGACAACATGATCCACTCCTTTTGGAAAAAGTGGCACGTAGAGTATTTGCACACGTTGCAAGTCAGACAAAAATGGGCTACTCCCGACAAACCAGTAGAAATCGGCACCGTTGTTCTTCTAGAGCAGGAAAATTCTGCTCCGTTGAATTGGCCGTTAGGAGTCATTACTGACGTGTTCAGAGGCTCTGATGACGTGGTTCGCGTAGCAATGGTTAAAACGCGTACTGGTACTTACAAACGCGCTGTAACCAAATTGTATCCTATCCCAACGCAATAACTTACAACGCTAAATAGAATCTTGAACTTTAATTTTTAACTCAAACTTCAAACATACTTTAGATAGAATATTGTTAGTCTAAGTTGTTATTTTAGCTATGTGTATTATTATGTTATACAAATTCACTATGGGCTCTAATCAGCCAGTGTTCGCTTGTTTGTTTCGTAACGTCTTGCGACGTTCCAAAGCCGGGTGCATGGTGGAGCGCTTATGTACTTTCTTAATTATTTCCCACATAATTTAATTGTATTTCAATTTTGTAATTTAAGAAACCGCTTTTATGAACGAATAATGTTTGAATATTGGCGCTCATTTGTTGACCACTTAGTGTTGAAGAAGGCCAATGGATGGCGCTGTGAACGGATCTTTTCGAACTATATTTTGAGAACGAAGTTTCTATGAGCGAGACTCTCAAGCTTCACGGCTGACGTTCAACCCGTTCATTTTTTAATCTGTCTATGACTCCGCTACCGCACCAAACGGAAGTTTGAGTAATTCAACTCCTCGTTTCCTTTTCTGTGTAATTCTATAAGTTCCTTTGGCCACATTCTCAAGTCAGTATAAGTGAAGTGTATCGGAAGAATCGACAAATTCAAGAAAATAACCGGCCGGTCGAAACATACCTACCTACCAGCACGTGCCAGGAACCACGCCTGTCTACAGCTGAATCCTCATGAGGTGGAACTCAGGTCAGTGCCGGTTCTCTTACGTTTTCATTCATAGAAGCGGTCACATGTGTATTTTCTTTTCATTACTACCTAACTGCTGGTCATAGGAGCTTATACGCTCTGTGTGCAAACACACCATTGGCAGGACTATTTACACGTCCCACCAATTATTGTATACGTGTTCCTATATATATAATGTGTAAATATTCTTATTACCCTAGTAAGGCCAACCGTCTAATATTTTAATTGCCTTTACAAGGAACCACTGGCTTTCATAACAACATAGGCAATATTTAAAAAAAATTAACCATTATTGTATTTTTATTCTTTAGTACCATAATAAACACTTACTTTTTTCTGATTATAATATCAGAAAAAAAAAGATAATGATAGGCCATTTACGTAAAAACTTCCCGTTTGCTGGGCGTGGGAATTACAATTTCAACGTAAACGACCGAAGTCTACAAACAGAAGCACCGCACGCGTAAAGTAGCGAAATGAGCGATGCACTGTGTCTTTGAATTTAATGCATCTATGTGTGAGTGGAAGGAATTCGACCTCACACGACCATAACTATGATTTTTTCAGAGTTGGCCTTCGAAGGAGCCTGGCCTTAAATGGTCCACCAACTTTACAGATAAATAAGAAACATCTACTTTCCTATAATTATTCCACACAAGGCGTAAGTAATTCTATTTAAAATTAACACCCTTTACTAAGGGACGAAACGAAAAAGTAAGAAACAAATTATGAGAGGCTGCATTGGTAAAGAAAGGAACACAGGAGGAAAGAATGAACGCAAATCCCTCTAGGGAGAAACATGTTGCGGATTACATTAAAGATTTTACTACACCAACCTTGTAGGCAGACATTTAATTTAGAAACATACGGAACTCAGTAGATTGTGTTTTTTATATAGTGCTAAGGGAACATTGTTGTGTTATGTATTTTAAGTGCCTAGTAAGTGCCTCGTCTTTATCTTATGTTGCATGCTAGTGATGTGGAGGTAAGTCAACCTACTGCATCGCTACTGAATGTGATACGATGCCCTCACTGTTCCCAAGCCCGTTTTTTTAAGGGTGAGCGAGGTTTGAAGATACATATCGGGAAAGTACACAAACCCCGACATGTATCTCCGAACTCTCCTCTGGTTATTCAACCCTCACTAAGTACAGACCCTGAAAACAATATTGAAATTCCCTTTTGGCAAAGACTATCTCATTTGAAAAATTCTGTTTCGATTCTGAAGAGAATTCCTCGTGGTGCAAGACCTATAGTTGCAAAAAGTTTGTCAAATTGTATAGGTCTTGTACTTCGAGAAAATACCAAAACGGCTTGGGAGCAACTGCTCACCTTCCCATATAAAATTCTGCATATTAGAACAGACAGGACAGACCACCGAACGACTACAAATTCATTAACTTCGGAAATTAGAAATAACTGTAACATTTTAACTGACAATCTTAACCCAACATATTCAATCTTTCGGAAAAGTAACATTTTTAATTTGGTTGAATCAAAATTGAGGGATGGTGACATAAGTGGAGCATCGAGATTGCTTTTTAGTAGCGATGTAGTGGCACCGTGCTCTCCGGAAACCTTCGCTGGTCTGCGGAGCAAGCATCCGTCGCCTGCGGATGGCCTTTCTTTTCCTGAGGCGCCTGACCCGGACCCTGATTGCCTGTGCGTAACGGCCAAGGAAGTGTTGGCAGCCGTTGGCTCCTTTCGAAGTGGCTCTGCAGGCGGCCTCGACGCGTTGAGCCCACAACATTTAAAAGATCTTTTGGGACCAGGCGCCGGGGAGGCTGGTGAGTCACTTCTGAAGGAGCTAACGGCTCTCATGAATTTGATGCTCTCCGGCAGTGTGGACGATGCCATCATAGACATTTTGTACGGGGCTAATTTGTGTGCCCTACGAAAGAGAGATGGTGGCATTCGTCCTATTGCCGTGGGTTGCACATACCGGCGTATGGCAGCCAAACTCTGCTGTCAATTTTATAAAACCGATTTGGCCACGAAGTTCCAACCCCTCCAACTCGGTTTTGGTTCAAAGGGGGGCTGTGAGGCTGCCATACATGCCTTGTCAACCTACCTTGGTACCAGGAAAAGTGAGGTCATTCTCAAGGTTGATGTGAAGAATGCTTTCAATTCTGTGAACAGGGATACCTTGTTGACCCAAGCAAAATTAGAAACACCCAAAATTTTCAATTTTCTTTGGCAATGCTATAGATATCCCTCTAAATTACTATACAAGGATAACCTTTTGGAATCCGCTGTTGGTTGTCAACAAGGAGACCCTCTTGGACTGGTAATTTTCAGTCTAGCAATCCAACCCATTATTCGGCGTTTAAATTCAAAATTTAATGTATGGTACCTAGACGACGGGACTCTAGGAGGAGATGCAGAGACAGTTTTACAAGATTTGGCTTTTATTAAAAAAGAATTTAAATTAATTGGTTTAGAACTAAATGACAATAAATGTGAAATTTTTTTAAATGACCTTTCGGACAAAATTTCTACTTTCTCTAAATTTAATTCATTGGCTCCTAATATTAAAATTATAGAAAAAGATTCTCTACTCCTCCTAGGGTCTCCAATACTGGAAGATGCCTTCACCTCATTTATAGAGGATAAAATTCAAAATTTTAGTGATATTTCGGACCGTCTACTTAAAATTAATATACACTCGGCCTTCACTATTCTTCGGCATTGCCTTTTTGTCCCCAAATTTACCCATGCGCTCAGATCATCACCATTTTGGAAAAACATAACAATTTTGGAAAAAATGGACAAAATTATAGAAATTACACTCAGTAAAATTTTAAATGTGGCTTTGAATGACCGAGCTTCACTACAAGCGTCTCTGCCGATTCGCTTAGGTGGGCTCGGTATTCGCAAAATTTCAGATGTCAGCTTACCAGCGTTCCTGTCTTCGGTCTACAGTACGGAAGAATTAACTAGGAAAATTCTTGCACCTACACTAGTTAATTCGGAAGTATTGTGCAAGACCGATGCAGTGAATGCTTGGAAAATTGCATGTCCAAACACGGATCTCCCAGGGAACCTTTTCTCACAGCGTCAGTGGGACGGGCCGCTTTGCAGCTTAGTTAGACAGAATCTATTAAATACTTGCTCTAATGCTGCTGAGCGTGCCCGTTTACTGGCGGTTGGAGTGTGGGAATCGGGTCTTTGGTTGCAAGCTCTTCCGTCATCTAACATAGGGACTATGTTAGACGACACTATACTTTCCGCATCGCCACATGCCTCCGATTAGGCGCGCCGTGTGTTTCTCTGCATCGATGCCGTTGTGGAGAAGCAGTTGACCGACTCGGACACCATGGCCTGTCGTGCTGCAGGAGCGCTGGGCGAATGCCACGGCACGCCAGCCTAAACGACATAATCCGCCGTGCTCTTGTCACCGCCGGTGTGCCAGCCGTGCTTGAACCTAACGGTTTGGCGCGCGACGATGGCAGGAGACCGGATGGTACGTCGTAGGGCCCTGGTGTGGGACGCAACCCCGCGGACACAGAGCCCCGCGGACACAGATCCCCTAGTGGCGGAGTTACAAGAGGGATACAGGGAAGCCAGGAATGCCCTCCGAGCAGAGATCAAGCGGTCCAAGGCAGCTTCCTATAGGGAGCTGCTGGAGACACTGGAGCGGGACCCATGGGGGCGGCCTTACTGCTTGGTAAGAGGAAAGCTGCGCCCCCGGGCCCCACCGCTAACCCAGGTTCTCGAGCCGGCTCTGCTTGGAGGAGTGGTGGAATCCCTGTTCCCGGTGCGAGCGGAACACGTTCCGCCGCAGATGACTCCGCCACCTCGGTCACCTGTTGCGCCCGGCGTGGTTATTGACGACGACGTGCCCGAGGTCACTTGGGTAGAACTAGAGCTGGCGGTGCGACGGCTTAGAGCCAAGAAGAACACCACCCCGGGACCCGACGGCATTCCAGGCCGTGCGTGGGTCCTAGCTCTAGGGGAAGACGGTCTCGAACCCCGACTGCGAGGGTTGCTCAGCGCATGCTTGGAGCGGGGCCAGTTTCCGAAGATGTGGAAGACGGGGTAACTGGTCCTCATCCGCAAGAATGGACGCCCGGCGGACGAGCCGTCTGGGTACCGGCCCATAGTGTTGCTCGACGAGGTGGGCAAGCTCTTCGAAAGAGTCATTGCCAAGCGCCTCGTCGAGCACCTCTCTAGAGTGGGGCCGGACCTAGCGGACACCCAGTACGGCTTCCGCCGGTGGCGTTCCACTGTGGATGCCATCATGCGCGTGAGGACTCTGGCGGAGGATGCGGTCGCCCGGGGCGAGGTGATGTTGGCGGTGTCCTTGGACATCTCCAACGCGTTCAACACCTTGCCCTGGAGTTGCATCAGGGAGGCGCTCGTGTACCACGACGTGCCTCTCTACCTCCGCCGCATAGTCGGGGCGTACCTGACGGAGAGAGCCGTCATCTACCCAAGTGCGACCGGCGTCGGTAGGCGTGAGATGTCGTGCGGTGTCCCACAGGGATCGGTCCTGGGGCCGCTCCTGTGGAACATCGGATACGACTGGGTGCTTCGCGGTGAGCTCGCGTTCGGTGCCACCGTCACGTGCTACGCGGACGACACGCTAGTGACGGTGAGTGGCGCTACACACCGCGAGGCGACCCAGAGGGCCACGACCGCTGTTGCTCAAGTCGTGGATCGGATCCGGCAGCTGGGTCTCGAGGTGGCTCTGCACAAGTCCGAGGCCTTGTTCTTTCATGGCCCTCGGCGCAGGCCACCCCCGGGATCCAGCCTGATAGTAGGAGGTACTCCCATCGACATCAAGCCCCGGTTGAAATACCTGGGGCTCGTTCTCGACGGTCGGTGGGACTTCGGAGAGCACTTCCGAAGTCTGCGCTCCAAACTGTTGGTGACAGCTAACGCGCTGGTGCGGCTGCTGCCCAACTTGAGGGGCCCGGAGGACTCCTGCAGGAGACTCTACGCGGGTGTCGTGCGGTCCATGGCCCTATACGGGTGTCCCGTGTGGGCGGACACCCTGGAGACCAGATTCCTGCCCCTGTTGCGTGCGCCGCAGCAGAGGATGGCCTCCAGGGCAATTAGGGGATACCGCACGATATCCTTTGAAGCGGCGAGTCTCCTAGCCGGATCGCCACCGTGGATCCTGGAAGCGAGATCCCTTGCGGCACTCTATCGTTTCCGTAAGGAGGCGCGGGAGCGGGGATACGATCCCGAGCCCGAAGACATTCGGGCCGAGAGATCCCGGCTCCACAGGATCATGGTGGCGGAGTGGGAGCGACGACTTGAGCAACCACGCGCAGGGCATGCCGTCATAGAGGCGGTAAGGCCCATCATGGGGGAATGGCTAGAGAGGCCACATGGCAGCCTCTCGTATCGACTGACGCAGATTATCACCGGGCACGGGTGCTTTGGGCGGTATCTGCGTCGGATCGAAAAGGAGCCAACGTCCGAGTGCCATCATTGCGACGCGAGCGAGGACACAGAGCTGCACACGCTCACCGAGTGTCCGGCATGGGCCGGACAGAGGCGAGAACTAGTGGCGGCCCTGGGAGTGAGAGTTCTTACCCTCGCCTCCCTGCTCACAGCAATGGTCCGCTGTGCGGACGCGTGGGCGGCCGGCGTCTCCTTCAGCGAGCAGGTAATGGTCGTGAAGGAGACGGCGGAACGGGAGAGGCAGCGCGAACGAGCGAGACTCGCGAACCGCGCTGCCCGCGCGCACAGGCAACTCGGGCGTCGGAGAGCACTGACTGACCTCCGTCCCCCATGAGCGCGGGCCTGGGGGTGACGGGTGAAGCCGCCTGTCACCCCAGCAGAAGCAGGCCACGGCGACGGCGCGCTGAGAAGCGCGCCTCCCCATTCCGGGGGCGAGTCGGGGACACCGTTGTCCCCCCTCCCGAGGAGGGCTAAACCATAAGTGATGGCCCTGGGTCCGCCGGGGTGCGAGGGATATGTCGATGACAACCTCACCTCCGGCCTAGCACCACGACCCACAGTCGGCGTGCGGTTTTAGTCGGTTCGAGTCCGACATAACCTCCCCTTCCGGCTCCGGCAGGGGGGTATCCGAGGGGATTTCCGCACGGAAAAAAAAAAAAAAAAAAAAAAGGTGTGGGACGCAACGTGCGTCGACACCATTGCCCCTACCCACATACCTGGCACGGCTGGCTGTGCCGGTGCCGCAGCTGCTTCCGCAGAGGCTCTCAAACGGCGCAAATACTCCAAACTCATTGGAGACTATGAATTTGTGCCGTTTGGAGTCGAAACGTTGGGGCCTTGGGGCCCGAGCGCTCGCAATCTCTTCAGAGAGATTGCGAAGCGTATGGTCGACGCTTCTCGTGACCAGAGGGCTGGCCTCTTTTTAGGTCAGAGAATAAGCATTGCCATACAACGTGGCAATGCTGCCAGTCTTCTGGGAACGTTGCCACAAGAGGCATGCGATGCGGAGCAATTCTACGACGCGTTTTAATTTTAGTCTTAGTTTTAGTTTTTAATTGGTTTCTTTTATTTTATTTGTAATTAGTAGTTTTTTAGTATATAATTATAATTTATTCTGTAAATTACCAATAAAAAATATATTAATAATTATATTTAAAAAAAAAAAGTAGATTGAATGAGTTGACTTATTATGTGTTTGCAGGTAGTTCAGCAAATAAAAGGTGGATTGATAAAAATATTTAAGGCTTGGACTTGGACAGCTTTGATTATTACATTTATATGTCTAGATGGAGTGTCAAATGCGTACAAACGTCTCAAAAAATATCAGCTTGTTCAATCTCATAATACTTACGCGCAGCTCAGTGACGTTCGCGTCGGCTCGGTGTCACAACGTAAAACCCGCGAAAAACATTAAATAAAAACTGTCGAAATATGGCGACTAGCATTATCAAAGTTTGCCGGAATTAAAAAGGACGCCTAAATACTACTACACACATTACCTTTTACGAATAAAGTAACCAAAATACAAGTTAAATTAATATTTTTTTTCATCACAACAATATGTCATTTATCACGCGCCATATTTGTAAGTGTTGCCAGTTTTTTAAATTCATGGTTTGGTTCGATTGGAGGAGCCTTGTACCGATTGGGGGAGCCAATGTCCCTCCTTTTTATTGATTTGGATTAGAACATTATTTCCGAAATCCGAAATCCGAAATCGAAATCGAAATCGAAATCGAAATCGAAATCGAAATCGAAATCGAAATCGAAATCGAAATCGAAATCGAAATCGAAATCGAAATCGAAATCGAAATCGAAATCGAAATCGAAATCGAAATCGAAATCGAAATCGAAATCGAAATCGAAATCGAAATCGAAATCGAAATCGAAATCGAAATCGAAATCGAAATCGAAATCGAAATCGAAATCGAAATCGAAATCGAAATCGAAATCGAAATCGAAATCGAAATCGAAATCGAAATCGAAATCGAAATCGAAATCGAAATCGAAATCGAAATCGAAATCGAAATCGAAATCGAAATCGAAAATTTTTGCTCCCAAGCGCTCCAAGACTAAAATTAAATATTAATATTATTTTATAATATTAATATTTAATTGAATTGACTTTACAACATTTTTAGATGTTCTTGCAAACTTGAACAACATAATATTTTAAACATTAACTAATCACACTACATCTATTATCCATTTTCTAACAAGATATTTTAAACTATTAAGTATTAATACAACAAGAAGAACCAAATGTCAAATGTCAAGCAAGTAAAATAAAATTTTTAGAAAATATTTAATAATTTAATCCGTAAAATTCCTCATCTTAGAGAAATATTACTTAAGGCATGACAATAGTATAAAATTTATCATTCTAATTCTACTGTTGACCCCAGACTGGGGCCCGTTTTATTATCATTATGTGTCCTGACGGCCATAAACCTCAAAATACTGAAGCTGAATTTGGCTCACGACGCCAAAGGCTGTTGTTGAAATATTATCTGATAAATACCAAAAACTATAATTACTAATTTATGGATAGCGACGCCGCGCCGCCGCCCCGGCAACCGTCGCGTCAGTGTGGTGTCAAGATTTGACTTTCTTTTGATATTTTCTTCCGATATTTCTATAAAATGTGTATATATTTTGTGTTTGTATTTATGTAAGTAAATTAAGTGTATTCTTTTTTATAGTTATATGTCTGTAATTTTAAGCGATGACAGCACTGCAATCCTGAGTGTCGGTAGTCAACCTACGTCGCAAAATTCCTTAGTCCGCTGCCCAAATTGTACCCAAGCTCGCTTTTTCAAAGGCGAACGTGGTTTGAAAGTACATTTTGGGAGGGTACATAAGCCCCAAAATGTGCTTCCAAATACATCAACGTCACCACAACTCTCCAACCCTCAAATTCCCTTTTGGCAGAACCTAGCAAAATTGAAAAATTCTGTTCCTATTTTAAAGAGAATTCCCCGTGGTGCAAGGCCTTTAGTAGCGCAAAGTCTGGCTCAATGCATTGGCCTTGTAGTACGGGAGAATTCTACCAGAGCTTGGGAACAATTATTCACCTTCTCTTATAGGATTTTACACATCTCAAAAAATCAGGCTTCCTCTAAAAGTTTAACTTCACACATTAAGGACAACTGTTCGACCAGTATTTTCGACCCTAAATTCACCGCGTTTCGCAAAAATACATTATCCCATTATGTAGAATCCAAATTAAGAGAAGGTGATATTAGTGGAGCAGCTAGGTTACTTTTTAGTAGCGACGTAGTGGC
Source organism: Eilema sororculum (assembly GCA_914829495.1). Lineage (NCBI taxonomy): Eukaryota > Metazoa > Arthropoda > Insecta > Lepidoptera > Erebidae > Eilema > Eilema sororculum. Next base: position 1,864,772 of record OU618545.1, on the reverse strand, counting down.
ACCTTGCTCTCCAGATACTCTTGCAGATCTGAAGAGCAAGCACCCATCGCCATCTGACGACCTTTCCTTCCCCGATGCTCCAAATTCCGACACCGATTTTTTGACTGTTACAGCCAAGGACGTGTTATCTACTGTGAGCTCCTTCCGAAGTGGTTCTGCTGGCGGCCTCGATGGCCTGACTCCACAACATTTAAAAGACCTTCTGAGTCCGGGCGTCGGGGATGCTAGTGGGGCACTTTTGAAGGAGCTTACAGGTTTGATAAATTTAATGCTATCCGGCAATGTGGATGAAGCCATCATTGATATCCTCTATGGTGCAAACCTATGCGCCTTGAGGAAAAAAGATGGTGGCGTTCGTCCCATTGCCGTAGGTTGTACTTTCAGGCGTATGGCAGCCAAAATGTGCTGTAAGTATTACAGCTCAGATATGACAAGCCATTTCCAGCCCCTACAACTCGGGTTTGGTTCTAAAGGGGGCTGTGAGGCTGCTGTACATGCCCTGTCCACGTACCTTGGCTGCGGCGAAGGAGAGGTCATTCTTAAGGTTGACTTGAAGAATGCCTTCAATTCAGTTAACAGGGACACCTTGTTGACGCAGGCCAAGCTACAAACGCCCAAAATTTTCAAATTTCTCTGGCAGTGCTACAGACACCCTTCTAAATTACTATTTAAAGAAAATATTTTAGATTCTGCGGTCGGGTGTCAACAAGGGGACCCTCTTGGGCCACTCATTTTCAGCTTATCAATACATCCTATCATTAGGCAGCTAAATTCCAAATTTAACATCTGGTATCTTGATGACGGTACTCTAGGAGGGGATATAGACACAGTGCTTCAAGATTTGGCTTTTCTGAATGACAAATTTAAAACTATTGGTTTAGAACTAAATCCTTCAAAATGTGAAATATTTCTTAACAGAAATATTGACAGATCTTTGGCAATTTCGAAATTTAATGTTTTGGCCCCAAATTTAAAAGTTTTAGATGAAAGTTCACTCCGGCTCCTAGGGTCCCCAATTCTTGAAGAAGCATATGATGCATTTATTGAGGAAAAGATACAAAATTTCAATGAAGTTTCGGACCGACTCCTCCAAATTAATATACATTCCGCTTTTACATTTGTCAGATATTGCCTTTTCGTCCCCAAATTCACCCATGCTCTACGATCATCACAATTTTTTAAACATTTGGAACTTTTAGGCAAGATGGACAAAATTATTCAAAATACCCTATGCAAAATTTTGAATGCAGATTTGAACGACCGAGCCTGGCTCCAAGCATCTCTCCCGGTTCGCTGGGGTGGGCTCGGTGTTCGTAAAATTTCTGATGTTAGTTTGCCAGCATTTTTAGCTTCGACTCATGGCACAGAGGAATTAACTAGGAAAATTTTAATACCTACACTGGTTAATTCCGAAGTGCCAGGTAAAGCCGAAGCTATAAATGATTGGAAAATGTTTTGCCCAAATACTGTTTTGCCCACCAACCTATACTCCCAGAGACAGTGGGATGAGCCGCTTTGCAGCATATTAAGGCAACAATTGTTAAATAGTTCTCACAGTGTTGCAGAGCGTGCTCGCCTCCTGGCTGTGGGAGAGTGGGAGTCTGGTGTATGGCTTCAGGCTCTTCCGTCATCCAACATTGGCACCATTTTGGATGACACGACTTTCAGGATTGCAGCCTGCCTTCGTTTGGGTGCTCCCTGTGTTTCTCCTCATCGTTGCCACTGTGGAGAAGCAGTCGACAGCCTCGGGCATCACGGCCTTTCATGCGGCAGGAGCGCAGGACGCATGTCACGTCATGCACATTTAAATGACATTATCCGCCGGGCTCTTGTCACCGCTGGCGTCCCAGCCACACTTGAACCAGTTGGTTTGGTGCGCGACGATGGCAAGAGACCGGACGGTATGTCTTTGGTGCCTTGGAAGATGGGCAGGCCTTTGGTGTGGGACGCAACTTGCGTCGATACCCTTGCGCCTTCCCATCTTCCAAGTACGTCGTACGGCGCTTGTGCTGCTGCGGCATCTGCGGAGACCCTCAAACGGCGAAAATATGATAATTTGTCCAGCAATTATATATTTGAGCCGTTTGGGGTCGAGACGCTGGGTTCGTGGGGTCCGAGCGCACGGTCGCTCTACAAAGAAATAGCAAAGCGACTGGTCGATGCTTCGCGTGACCAAAGGGCTGGCTTCTTTTTTGCACAACGGATTGGCATTGCCATCCAACGGGGCAATGCCGCCAGCCTTTTGGGTACGTTACCAGTCGACATCGATGGGGAAGAATTCTTCGACGCCTGAACTGTCCTCCCTCCCCCTTCTTCGACTTTTTTTTTATTTTCTTGTAAATATTGTACTTTATTATTATTGTTTGTTATTATGTTAGTTTTAATTTAATCATTATTTTAGTTTTAATTTAGAAATAATTGTAAAATTATATACCTATTAGTTATAATAAATGTATTCAATTGTGAAAATAAATTGAAAAAGTGTAAAAAAAAAAAAAAAAAAAAATTTTATAAAATCGTTCTCAAGAGCTCCAAAAACGTATGTAAGCTTTTTCGTTCGAAACTTCTTATCTCTATACATCAATTCCCAGGAGCTCCAAATTATAATATTTTAAGTAAAAAAATACTGTGTTCCCAACAGCTCCAAAACAAAGTGTACGGTTAGCAGAATTAAAAACATTTAATACTATAATACGATAATAGGACGTCAATAGGTTAACAGGAAGTAGTGTCTATTAGCCAAGTCTTGAGTTAGGTATGAATTTGGTATTCAAGCGGTTTTACAGAGAAAGCATGTTTGCACTGAAGTTATAATAACATCACTGGGCTGTTTAACATCAGACAGATTATATAATATACAGCTAACTCAGCCTCAGATTCATGACTCGAGTGTGCATGGGATATGGCAATATGCTTACCCCCTATTACGTGGGACTGACTAGGTATTATATTGTTTAATGAAATGTGAGTGTTAATGCTTTTATTTCTATTTTACTATTATTAGATTTTGTCACTAGCTGTTGCCCGCGACTTCGTGCGCGTTAAGTTTCGAATAGCTCAAACTCATCATTATTTATGGTGGAAGATTTTCATCCCAACTGGAACGGAAGTAGTCAAAATACTGGAAATAATGAATTTTACACAAAGAAAACATTCCTTTATTTAAAAAAAGAAACAAAGATGTTTTCAAATTTTTTCTTGACATCTTCCAAACTGTATTTTTCAATTACATATTATGAAGACAGTCTTTTTTGAGTGACTGACTAATGTATACAGGGCTAAACTACTGAAAACTACGAAAATAGACAGACTTCTTCTATAGGCTTGGCAAATACTGCGGAAGGATTTTGAAAAATTCAATATTTTGCTGACAAAATCATTATCAAGTATGTGGATAAACATTGCTAAACGTGGACTAAACATGTTCATCAGTTATAATGGTTTAAATATTCTTCTTCCTTCTTCCTAAATTCTTAAATCATGTTTCTACAACTTACGAACTGAACAAATTATAAATAATTTAAAAAAAAATTAACCGACTCCAAAACCAAATAGGAAAAAATGTTTAAAATAACAGGATTTAGATAGTCCCCACGTGAGTGCAGGCCACGGTGGCAACGCGCGTAGGACAACGGTGTCAACAACTCGCCCCCGGAATGGGGAGCCATTCCGGGGGCGAGTCGTTGACATCGTTGTCCCCTCTCCGGTGGAGGGCCAGACCGTAAGGGATGGCCCTAGGCCAGCCAGGGTGCAAGGGATATGTCGAAAACAACCTCACCCCCGGCCTAGCACTACGACCCTCAGTTGGCATATGGTTTTAGTCAGTTCGAGTTCAACATAACCTCTCCTTCCGGCTCCGGCGCACGATAAATAAACACGATAAAAAAAAGACCACCTCAGGAGTAGATAAACCCCATTTATAAGCATACTTATTATTTTTAATAATTGAGGAACTGTCTCTGTTTCACTGAGATTTTTATTACGATATCTCTGAAATTTCGTGATTTTTTCAGAAGTAGCACCTACCCTTACAAGTATCACGTTAGCCCTACATTCTACTACCTATTTTCCATTGACCAATTGCTGTACTGTCCCCTAACTCCTGATCGTTAATGAGTTCTGTAGCTTCACTATCAGCACAGCAGTATCAGATGTTGATTCAAGCATACCTCACAAGCAACACGTTAGCCCTACATACTACTAAATAGTTTCCATCGACCAATGACAGTACTGTCTCCCAACTCCTAACCGTTAAGAAGTTCAGTAGCTTCATCATCAGAAGAGCAGCATCAGATGTTGACACCCTGAAGCATATACCTGAGTAAGAAATTATTACGTAACAAAAACACCATACGCAACCGTTAAGGAGTTCTGTAGCTTCATTATCAGCACAGCAGTATCAGATGTTGATACAAGCATACCTCACAAGCAACACATTAGGCCTACATAATACTAAATGTTATCATCGACCAATTTCAGTACTATCCCCCAACGCCTAACCGTTAAGGAGTTCGGTAGCTTCATCATCAGCACAACAGCATCAGATGTTGACACCCTAAAGCATATACCTGAGCAAAACATGATTACGTAACAAAAGCACCATACGAGCATACAATTTTCGGTGGTTACCCTCGATTTCTCCTTGATCCCATCATCCGATCCTGACCTGGTGAAAATAGGACCACCTCCGAAGTGAACTCTATCCAACAAAGAAAAAAAACTTGAAATACGTCTATAATTTGCGGAAATATCGGTGAACATACATAAAAAAAATATTATGAATACGAATTGAGAAACGAATTGAGAACCTCCTCCATTTTTGAAATCGGTTATACATTATAATACATCAAGCATCACACAAAATAGTTTCAAGAAAACCCGGAGCCTTGGTCCTCTGCTTTGACGAGCCAATGGTGGTTAGTTCCAGTTTTATGATATACTAGCTGTTACCCGCGACTTCGTCCGCGTTTAGTTCGGAATAGCTCAAACTCATTATTAAACATGGTGGAAGATTTTCATCCCAACTGGAACGGAAGTACTGGAGATAGTGAATTTTACTCAAAGGAAACATTTGTTTATTTAAAAAAAGAAACAAACTGTATTCAAATCATTTCGAAAACTCGCTTGACATCATCTCCCTTGTATTTTTAAATTAAATATTATGAATACAGTCTTTTGAGTGACTGACTTATAAATACAGGGCTCAACTACTGAAAACGGGTCCGGTCGAGTACAACCTATTCCCAAAATGCCTGATCGCACTATAAACGAATGTCAAACCGTCTGTTTCCCAAGATGTCTGAATTCAACATGACTTAGGCCCGATTCGGCTGAATCCTAGAATGTCTTCTTCCCACTATGCCTGAAATTCCTAATGCCTTAATCATAAAATGACTGAAAATATTTTTTATATATTTAATAAAAAGATATTTTGACAGCCTCTGTGTCGTAGCGCTGGTAGGCTGAAGACCAATGGAACCCGTGGGTCCCACTGCTGAGCTCCCGCATGCGAATTATGTGCTGGTTTATAACTATTTCACGTTTATTTATCCTTCAAAAATATAGTAGATTATCAAAGTCTGTGTTCAAATTAAACTTAATGCTTGAACAGACTATAAATTAGAAATGTCAGCGGCTGCCAAATTCAGTCATGTTGCTATTCGGTTATTTTGGGATTCAGTCCATTTGGGTTTTGATCATTTTGGGATTAGGTTTATTCGAAAATTTGGTTCTCTGACGATTTGGGCTTCAGACGTTTTGGCATGAAGACGATTTGAATTTCAGGCATATTGACGTCTGCCTGAGACGTCAATATGCCTGAAATTCAAATCGTCTTTTGGGAATAGGTTGTACTCGACCGAACCCCTGAAAACTACGAAAATTGACAGACTTCTTCTATGGGCTTGGCAAATATTGCGGAAGGATTTTAAAAAATTCAACATTTTGCTGACGAAATCATTATCAAGTATGTGATGAACATTGTTATATGTGGACTTGGTAATGTTCACCATTTTTAATGGTTTGAATATTCTTCCTTCCTCCCAAATTCTTAAAACATGCTGTGGCAGCATATTTTAAGAACTTACGAACTGAACAAATTAAAATAAGTACATCAAGTATCACACAAAATAGTTTCAAGAAAACCCGGTGCCTTGCACGCCCTGAGCAGTGAGCAGTCGTTCTCTTTTTTGCCGAGCCAATGGTGGGTAGTTCCAGTTTTATGATAAATTCCATCGACCACAGTCACATCGTTGTTCATTGCTTTACACACAGGCAGAGAAGAGGGGCGCAGTGGGCCAGAGAGCAAATACAGCATTGACTGGGATGGTGTCATATAGCCTCATTTTGCTATATATTACTTGTATTGGTAAGCTTGTTTCCAGCAGATGATGTAGATACTTCCAAATTGATACTGGAGTTGATGTCTACGTGGCGGATTATTTGGTCTGATGAAATTTACCGGAACTGTGTGTTTCTCTGCCCACATTCAGTCTCTTTTATATAATAGGAGCAGCGGTATCTTTTATATACCTAACACATAGGTTGGCTTCTCCTGGCGTACTGTTATCATTTCTGGGATAGATTTACGTATTTACTATTAGATACCTACTTATTAGACGGAATAGATAATATCGCAGCGGCGTGCGTTGGTAGTCATCAGGTCACTAACATTGTATAATGTCTGCAGTTGCATGAAGACGTTGTCTCTCAGGCTGTATTTTACCATTTCTACCGCACCACGGCGAGTGAAAGAGCCTATTAAGAGCCTTTAAACTAATCTCTCCTTCCTTCCGTCAGTCACATACGGTAGAAATAATGCCACCTCGAACCAAGCTGTTCGGAACTTCATTTCTTTATCTTGCAGTTAAGAAATGTATTGCTCTGCCCACATATGTGTTTTCTTCTTTTTAAGATCCGGAGTTTTTTTTTATATAGGACACGTCAATTTAACTTCACCTCGACTGATGTTAAGCTACAGGCAAAGACTCGGAAATAGGGTTACCATTATAAACGTGTACCATCTTAACAATGGTGGCACTCATCTTTATGGGATCATCAGAAGCCTTTTCACGCCCCCTTTTAAGGACCCGGGACTGTAGGAAGAAGTAAACCGCGAGCTGGCAGGGATTTCAGGTCTTAATGGGGCGACATAGGAATGGGTCACCAAACCACTTGGTTCTTGATGGAATATTCTGATCCGTATGTGGATGACATCTGAGCCTTGCATGCGTTGTCGGGTGTAGGAAAGGAGAGGGTGGAACTAATTGCAATAGCTCATCAGAACATTCACGATGGTAGAGACGGTAATACGATAGGGACAACTATCTCCCAGAATACTTAATGTGCTTCATAGAAGATGCAACGATTTACTTCCTCCATGAGCGCGGCTTTGATGGTGATAGCTTAGGCTACCCATCACCCTAGCCGAAGCAATCCCTGCTCTTCAAGTTGAGACCGCCTATTTATGATAGGTAACCAAGGCAGGTATACTGGAGTACCTAACCCCAGAATACCCCCAATGCCCCATTCCTCTGTTAAATTTTAATCGGTTTGATTCCAATATTGCGCTTGCCCCGATGTGGTGGCATGGGTATCGATGGGGGATACCAGTTTCAGTTTTATGACTTCTCAGGCCGGTGGGGACCACATTTTCATTCTCCGAATTGAAGAATTTTGTATAGAGCTAAGAATATTATATAATAAGTTCTACTATTACTGTCACACAGCCTAATTTTATGTATTACCTATAGAATACTAAGCATAGAATTTATATTTTACTTCAAATAAAACTATAAATACAATAAAATACAACAAATACACAATAAAATAAAAAAATTAAACAAAAGTAAATAAAAAACCATAAAAAAGAAAAATTACATTTTAGATGGATTCGAACGCAACTCAGCTAGGTTTAAGTCCACCGCAGACGTATTGAGCCACAGTTACCATGAAATCATAGTGTGAAATAGACGTTTACATATTATGTCATAAAAACATTCTGCCCCATTCCTTATTATAATAGCGTGATGATATAATAATTATGAAAGCCAGGAGTATTTTTACCGAACCAGTTGCTTACTAATTTGTTGGATTCGAGAGAAAATCATTCGAGAACAATATGAATTCTATCGAGACACCTGGTGTGCCAAAGATTCTGCAGTAACCTGACCTGACTTGGCTGAGATGTAGAACTCTGGCCTCTCGAAGTTCTTCAGATTCCTATGACCGAAATAATATCTTCTTGTAAGCATTGTTGCTTCTATAATGGTTCGATCTATTCACACAATCACAAATTGTTAGCCGTGATATGCTATTATTGACATAACTTTTTTATTTATGAACCGATTTCAATAAAACAAACACTAAATGTTAAGTGAAGCCTGCCACAATATATTAGTGAAAACCGCAACCAAATCCGTTCAGCCGATTCTGAGATTAGCGTGCACAAACTCACAGACAAACAGATAAACAGATAAACAGACAAACAGACAAAAATTCCAAAAAACGTTGATTTGGCTTCTATTACGTTTATAAAGTCCCCCTATAACATTTTTTTTCATTTCCTTTCCATGTACAGACATCGATCGTTTACAGATTTATTATATGTATAGATTCCATCGACCACAGTGACATCGTTGTTCGTTGCCTTACACACAGGTAGAGGAGAGAGGCGCAGTGGGCAAGAGAGCAAATACCTACAGCATTGACTGGGATGGGGTCATATAGCCTCATTTTTCTATATACTCGTATTCCTTGTATAGGCAAGCTTGTGTAACAGCAGATGATGTAGATACTTCCAAATTGATAGGTACTGGAGTTGATATCCACGCGGCCGCATTCATTTGGTCTGATAAAATTTACCGGAACTGAGTGTTTCTCTGCCCACATTTGGTCTCTTTTATATAAAAGGAGCAGCGGTATCTTTAATACCTAATAATAAATAGGTTGGTTTCTCCTGGCATACTGTTATCATTTCTGGGATCTTACTATTAGATACTTACGCAATCGATAACATTGCAGCCATATTGTATTATCGGTAGTAGCAGATTGAAATAACACCCAACTGACATTACAAGATCTACCAATGATACGCTCTATAGTTAAATGTATGAGGATTTAATTTTTTCAGCCTCAGATGCATGACTTGAGTCAACAATAGTGCCCGAAATGCGGCAATAGGCTCACCCCCTATTACGTGGGACCGAAGCCAATAATAGGTGAAATGTGAGAATTAATTCACCTCTGCCTAACCACCCCTGCTCTCCGGGGATAAAGGTGTGATTATATGTATGTAGTAAATTTTTTATACTTTAAGTGGCAGACAAACACAAGGCCCATCTGTTGTAAAGTTATCGTGCATATTGAGTGAATTTACAGAATTATGTTGTTTAGTGTTCCTTGTACTACTTCACCCTGCGTGTTTGCACTTTGATATTTTCCACGAAACGAGCCCTCCAAAACCTCTTGGCAATATTGAAGTAATGCAGTTATTGAACTTTTTAGGGCTCAAAATACCTGCAATAGCTACCATAGATGTCCGTATTACAACCGGGGCCCACAGCTTAACGTGATCTCCGAGGTATGAAAATATCCAGACCAACGCAAATAAACATATTCATCAAATCATAACTCATCATCAAATCAGCCTCGCGTAAACTTGGAGTCCTGAACAGAGTGAGACCTTTTTCACGCTGGAGCAGCGGTGTCTTCTATACAAGACCCAAATTCGTTCCTGCGTGGAATACTGCTCACATCTCTGGGATGGCTCCGCAAAGTACTTACTAGATACTCTCGATAGGTTGCAGCGACGTGCGGTCCCCTTTTTTGGGAATCCTGAGGTCACGAATACCCTCGAGCCTTTGCAGAGCCGTAGAGATGTTGCGTCTTTGGCAGTATTCTACCGTCTCTACCATGGTGAATGTTCGGATGAGCTCTTCCAATAGTCCCACCCTCTCCTTTCGTTCACAGGAGTCGTGCAGGGCTAAGAGGCCATCCGTATACGGCGCAGAGTATACCTGCTAGAGTAGTAGTAGTAGTAGGAAATGTTTTGATTTATTCACAATTTCTTAAAATGCGCCACTCTGTATCAATTGAGAATTTCGATATATACTCTGAAATCGTAGAAAAACTTTATATTTCGATATTTAGGTAGAACAGAGCCCATATCGGTAGAAATACCGAAAAATCGGTAGGTTCGAGACCACTGTTTGCACATCATTAGGCAATGTTAGATTGCAAGGAAAGGTGCGGGGTGGGGGTGACGCGACAACGCTGCGTGGGCGCACCACCGCACTGACAGATTTCGTTCTTTACTACGTTCGGGTTTTGCCGACGTTACTTTTAATTTTTTGGAGCTGGTGGGAACGATTTTTATATTGAAGAATTGACTTTTGTATTGGAGCTGCTGGGAATAATATGTCAAAGTACCTAAACAATATTTTGGAGCTCTAGGGAATGAAATTGGTAAATTTGGCTTTGTTTATTATTTTAATAAAAACATCCGTGGAGCTCCTGGTAATCAATGTATGAAAATATGAATTTTAGAGAACAATAGATTTGGAGCGCACGGGAATAACCCATCGAAAGGAATCGCGTGGAAAGTACCCAGACCTATGCAAATTAGTCATATGTACACAAACAAAATATATGCACTAAGCGAGAATTGAACCCGTGCCCCTTGCATACCATTCTCATTTACTACTGTCACGCTACAGAGGCTGTCAAAAAAAAAAACAATATAATTATACCTAGGTGATTTTTTTGGGAAATTTTCCTTGTAGCTGGTATCATATTTACGCACACAGAAGCACGAATGCAACGTGTAAAACACGGGCCGCACGCACACATGTTTGCACAGGTTGACTTGTTTTATTTCCGTTGACAGTAGGACGAGGCTCTATCTAGACATTATATAATCAAAGTTGGACAGTTAAAAAAATAAATATTATGGTTGGTAACGCCATTCTGTATGAAAACGGAAGTAATTGATATTTACGATGCCAACTATTATTCAACCCAAACCAATCCTACAATTTAATTGGTTCGTGCACAGTACAACGGCGCCATATTGACGTTTCTGTGACGTGTGTGCTAAACGAACACTTCCCAAACCACCGCTGTGTTGAAAGGAGTTAGATTATTCTATTCCGCATTTTTACAAGACATAGGAGCATCGCCTTCTCCTGCTCTTTCGCATTCCCGCTGTTCAAAGTGGTGACGTGATATCGCGATTCGCGAGTGATACCAGAACTGTACAGACTTGTCGTGAGAGGAATCTCGGTGGTGGGCCTTTACCCGAGCGACTGTGAGCGCCGTCCACGCGATGAGTGCACGAACCATCCCAGATCTAATCCGATACCTTGTAACTGGTGATATCGTGAATTTTGCTATCGAAGGGATTTAGGTATATCGCGCTACTACATTTGTGGTCCTTCTAAGCCTAGATTACTAGCATTTACCGCCCTTATTAGGTCACCTATATATCCTAATAGGTGTTAAAAACCCGCCCTTTTAGGATTTTAAACTAAAAGTGTATTTATATTTAGCTACCCGCTATTCTAAATTTATTTCTATAGCCGCTGAATCCTACTATATTACCTAGGTACCTCACTATAATAGGTCTATTTAGGTGTAGTAGGCAAAGGAAACAATACGTTTTGTAGTGTATTGGTTAATAAACATAGCACGCTTACTGGTGGGGTGACGGGCGGAGTGGGGAGCTTACCATGGGTCTAGATAGCGTTGTGAAGAATGTTAAAAAAAAAGCAATAGCTAGCCACTCACTCGATTGTCAACCGCCGCGCGAGCAATACGAGCGAGTAATTTGTACACACACTCACGTTTGTTCACGTTTCATCATAAATACTAATAATTATAGGAATAATTAAAAATCTTTGCAAAAATTCTTAATTGCCCCACAATTATTTTTAAGTTGAGTGTAGTCGAGAATCCGCGACGCCCGTTATTGTAGAAGTATTACAACAACATAGGTACATACCACCGTTATTATTTAGTGCTTACCCAAGTTTGCGTTTCGTTTGGTGTTAATATTTTATTTTTAGTAATTTAATATACATAGGTACATATTACGTTGTTGTAATTATACACAAAGCCGAATGAAAAAGAGAATGCCCCTGACTCAAATTCAAATTACACGACTTGAAGTCGTGACCACGGGCAGCATCGCACCCGAAACGTCGGCAAAAAGTAAGTGAAAGTTTTTATCGCGTGAAGTCCCGAACTTGCATAAAATAACAATGAGTTTACACCGCGATAGCTTAAAAATTTAATTCATGTCAAGAATAAATGTCAAAATACAATGTAAATATACAACGTCAATATACAATGTCAATATACAATGTCATTACACAATGTTAAAATATAAAATATCAATATACAATGTCAAAATACAGTAATTACTATTGGTTCCCGGCAGAGCCGCGTGGTTCCCGGTAGAATAGAATTTGGGCTACCCCATCTCATCGACTAAGGGATAGGGCTGCATTAACAGCAGACAGATATATACAGCCCAGACTCAGCCTCAAATGCATGGCTTGCGTAAACAATAGTGACCGGAATACAGCAATAGGCTCACCCCCTATTACGTGGGGCCAAATACAGGGGTACTGCACGATCTCCTTTGAAGCGGCGAGTCTCCTAGCCGGATCGCCACCGTGGATCCTGGAAGCGAGATCCCTTGCGGCACTGTATCGGTTCCGTAAGGAGGCGCGGGAGCGGGAATACGATCCCGAGCCCGAAGACATACGGGCCGAAAGATCCCGGCTCCACGGGATCATGGTGGCGGAGTGGGAGCGACGACATGAGCAACCACGCGCAGGGCATGCCGTCATAGAGGCGGTAAGGCCCATCATGGGGGAATGGCTAGAGAGGCCACATGGCAGCCTCTCGTATCGACTGACGCAGATTATCACCGGGCACGGGTATTTGTGTCGGATCGAAAAGGAGCCAACGTCCGAGTGCCATCACTGCGACGCGAGGGAGGACACAGGGCTGCACACGTTCACCGAGTGTCCGGCATGGGCCGGACCGAGGCGGGAGCTAGTGGCGGCACTGGGAGTTAGAGTTCTCACCCTCGCCACCCTGCTCACAGCAATGGTCTGCTGCGCGGACGCGTGGGCGGCCGGCGTCTCCTTCAGCGAGCAGGTAATGGTCGTGAAGGAGACGGCGGAACGGGAGAGGCGGCGCGAGCGAGAAAGACTCGCGGATCGCGCCGCCCGCGCGCGCAGGCAACTCGGGCGTCGGAGGGCACTGACTGACCTCCGTCCCCCATGAGCGCGGGCCTGGGGGTGACGGGTGGAGCTGCCTGTCACCCCAGCAGAAGCAGGCCACGGCGGCGGCACGCTGAAAGCCGCGCCTCCCCATTCCGGGGGTGAGTCGGGGACACCGCTGTCCCCCCTCCCGAGGAGGGCCAAACCGTAAGGGATGGCCCTGGGTCAGCCGGGGTGCGAGGGATATGTCGATGACAACCTCACCTCCGGCCTAGCACCACGACCCACAGTCGGCGTGCGGTTTTAGTCGGTTCGAGTCCGACATAACCTCCCCTTCTGGCTCCGGCAGGGGGGGTATCCGAGGGGATTTTGGCACGAAAAAAAAAAGAAAAAAGGGCCCAAATACAATGATTGGTGAAATGTGGGTGTTAATTCACCTCTGCCTAACCCTCAGGGGATAAAGGCGTGTTTCTATGTAATGTAAAACTATTATAGTTATGTAGTATGTAGTTGCAGTCTAAGTCGAACAAGTACTTTATTTTTTACATGCAGAAAATCCCCGCGCGATGTTATGTCGGACTCGAACCGACTCAAAAGCGCGATGTACTCAAACGACACCTAAGAAACGTATACTACGCGTGTAGAGCGCTTTTTAGATCCAAGTTTTATGTCCCGAGGTTACTGAGTGGGACTTTCCCAAGCGAGCCAGCTTATCGTACTAGAAAATGTTTCACTCCGGCAAACAGCATGGCATTTTAAAATTCCATTGACCATGGCCTTAACCTCGTAAGCGAACTTAGCTAAATTGAGTTACCCTAAGAATCAGCCACGCAAACTACATCACCAGTAGTGACTTAAACGTCATCTGTTCCACAGTTTGACAACAATTAGACAGTACATTAAGTAAATTTTCACTATAAATATATTTTTAATTAAAAATTCACCTGTTAGACGGTTTGTATGCTATGCGCATGTCATGTTTTGGATCCTGTAGTTGGCGAGCCAGTCTTGTGAGAGCGAGCGATCCGTGTGGGCGTCACAACCCTTAGCAAAACCTCCCTAACACGAGTTACATTGCTATCAAATATCGTTCATATCCATCGTGATTTATTAACAGGCCTATGTTGTAATATTTCATTGTAATACTTACTTACATCTAGGGTTTTAACTTCACAGTGGATTTTTATTGGGGATTTCGAACTAATAACATATCATATTGTTAGATTTGTGTGGTGAAAGTCTTGTAGTTTATTTGTTGATAACTTTATTGTGAGTTAGGCAATATGTGGTGGATCCTGAGACGTGCCCGGCTCACAGGGGCTTCGCTGTTCAGCACTTCTTCGGGGACGAATAACAACAACAACACAAAAACAGGTATTTATTTACTACAAGACTTTAACTAGCAACGGAATATTGTTACGAAATGTCTGCGGACTTTGTATTATCTAGGAAACTTAGTAAAGATAGACAATACAACTTCTTTGTAAACGCGCGCATTTGAAGTTATTTCTTTTCTCTTTTATTGGGACACAAAACATTATACTCGTATACCTACTTTGTATCATGAAAGTGAACATTACAAAGATTTCGTAAACATATAATCCACACTTATGTCCGCAAAATAATGCAGTAGGTTGTCACAGGGATTCTTTCCCTAGAAGGACGAACGATAGCACGTATTGTCAGGAAGGAAGGCTTCGATAGAAATCCGAGTGAAGTTTAGTCCTTAACTTTGTCGTGACAAGGTAAAAGAGTAAATATTGTGGTAATCCTGTGCTTTAATTAAATCAAAGAAGTGAAGACATAGCTTGCAATCAATCGGCAGTAGAAGTCCGCTACTGGACATAGGCCTCTCCCAGTGTTAGGAAGCTTGCATTTTAAATTGTGCAAAAGTGCGAAAATGTCTAGGTGTATCCCGAGGAGGGTTAAACCGCCCTGGGTCCGCCGAGGTGCGAGGGATATGTCCAACAACCTCACCTTCGGATTTGCACTTCGACTCACAAACAGCGTGCGTTTTAGTCGGTTCGAGTCTGATATAACCTTCCCCACCGGCTCCGGCAGAGAGTATCCGCGAGGATTTTCCATACGTGAAGGTCATAATACGCGTAAATTTGGATAATAGAACTCGCCAACTAGTTCTATTGAATAAAAACGAAAGGAAACATTCATTAGGTAAGCACCAACGACTACGAGTTAATCGAATTTTGAAAAATGTCGGTAGATGGAGTGCCAAGCACTTATCAACAATTTTTATGTTTGTTGTAGATGTTTAGGTGTAAAAATTTGTTGTCATCCTTGCCATCCTGATATTCCAGTCAAACTGCAACGCGGCTACATTTTACAAATTGCCTCCACCAGCGACATCAAAGCATTGCAGCTAGACCAGTTGTTGGACTTTGTAGGGCCCCAACTACCCGTAACGACTGCCATAGATGCTTGTATAACAACCGGGACCGACGGCTTAACGTGCTCTCCGATGCCAGCAGACTAATGCAAATACTTACCCATAAGAAGGATTTCATTACTTATTAATTCCACAACATTCTATACAACGTTATCTAGACCCATGCTAAGCTTAACTAGCTTGTGTTATGGAATCTAGAATGCTGATAAACATACTTGAATACTTTTTTTTGCCGTATTCACTACCGCTACTCCACGGAGGCAAAGTTATGGGCTATTATTGTTTTGTTATAAGTATTTACAACAACAGCAGCATCTTTGAAAAGATTGAATAACTCGCGAATCTCAAGCTGTTGTTATGCCAACGTCAATTTACTAAATCTGACTTAAAAGTAACTCAATAAGTGCTAACGTATTTAGGAAAAAGAAATAGCCGAATTGGTCGAGACGTTCTCAAGTTTTATATCCTACTAATCCATACTAATATTATAAATGCGAAAGTAACTCTGTCTGTCTGTATGTTACGCTCTCACGCCTAAAATACTGAACCGATGGAATTAATAAATAATAAAATCCTTCAAAAATATTTTTTCATAAGTTTTATTTCACTTTATTGTTCTACAAAATGAAAATTAATTTCCACTAACAGATTTTCATATTGCCTCAATAAATCTACTTAGTACTAAGTTTCACATAATTCTACACAAATTAGTTCGGCAGTTTGCAAGTTGTAGGCACTTAGCGGTAAGATGCCGTGAAATTAGCATAGGGAAAAGTTTAAAATTATGGCCAAAGTATTTGTTTTCAGAAGCCTCATCTCCTTCTCACATATATATCTTAATCTTTGTTACGAGAATCCTCGGCTTTTAGAAGCTTACGTCCCGATACGGGTTCACTGTTGAGGCTGTATTTTACTTTGAGATAGGACAAGTGCTTGTGTGGAACAGTACGCGGTTGTTTCATTTTGTAAGCTTTAAAGTTAAGTCTTTTAGAAAAGGGTAAACCTGTCATACTGCATGACGTTTGGGATTATGTCAGCGTTGTAATCAATTTATACTCTAGAATTATAAATGTTGTTTTGTTTGTTCTTTGTACGTTGTCGTACCAGTGTGACATTTATTCAGTGCTATCTAATGGAAAGAACTCAAACTACTTTAAAAGGACCTGTCCTGCATCGCGCTATGAATATTCTCACGCTGATTAACATAACTACAAAAATTCGCGGTTCCTGAGTGAGGAGGTAATGAATTTTGATTTTGGAACGAGACGTAGAATTTAGATAAGTTAATGTATTTTGATACTTGTATAAATGCTTTTTGACAGTTACAACAAGTCGTGCATCGTCAAAGTCAAAGTCATAATCATTCGAACTCGAAACAAATATATTAAAACAAATATTAGTAAAAACTAAGTAGGGCACTGACTGACCTCCGTCCCCCATGAGCGCGGGTCTGGGGGTGACGGGTGGAGCCGCCTGTCACCCCAGCAGAAGCAGGCCACGGCGGCGGCGCGCTGAACAGCGCGTCTCCCCATTCCGGGGGCGAGTTGGGGACACCGTTGTCCCCCCTCCTGAGGAGGGCCAGACCGTAAGGGATGGCCCTGGGTCAGCCGGGGTGCGAGGGATATGTCTTTGACAACCTCACCTCCGGCCTAGCACCAAGACCCACAGTCGGCGTGCGGTTTTAGTCGGTTCGAGTCCGACATAACCTCCCCTTCCGGCTCCGGCAGGGGGGGTATCCGAGGGGATTTCCGCACGAAAAAAAAAAAAAAAAAAAAGTAAAAACTAAGTGTATGATTTGTGATATTATGAATTTAAATGATTATGTTTTTTAATATTTAGTTTTAATATTTTTTATGAATAACTATCATTATAATTTTAAATGGTATGAGAAAAATTTTCGGACTTCCGAGGACAGGAGTTGAAAAGTTATGTAAGACAATGCGCTCCCATAATATGTATGTATTTACAAAAAAGGGAGTATATTTAGTATGTTTATCCGCATTTTATATTCCATAACTCAAGCTATAAAAGCCTTACCATGGGTCTAGATAGCGTTGTGTAGAATGTCGTGGAATATTTATTTATTTATTGATATACCTAGAAACACAGAACGATATAAGCTCATATCGATATAGTCTCATTTTATATCACTGTACTATCATTTTCCTTCTTAATATATGTAGCTGCTAACACAGGTCTCAGATGAAAAACTGCTGAAAAAAATCCATTTGGAGATATTGCGTCTCGGCTAGATATTACACATTTTTCGGAGATAGTTATGGGCAATTTGGAGCGGGGAAAGGTAATATCGTTCGGACTCGTCCCTACCTGCGGTAGTTTGTCAAAATTTCATGGTAATGGAGGTTATAGAATATCGTTTATACGTGAAAGAAGTGCTGAAATATTCGAAATTTTTAGCTAGTTTAAGTAGTTCTGTCACTCTAGAAAGATTTAGAATATTATGTCATCACACGTGTCTACTTAATTCCATGTTCTGTATCTGCGAATAACACATAGACTAGCCAACGAAAGATGGCGCAAAAAGTTGGCGCCACATTTGAAAAACCAGCAGGTTGCAACACTGACTAGACTCTGGCCATGTACCATAATAGGGCTAGTTTTCATACATGCCTGATAGGATGTGCAGCGGAGGGCAAGCCGGCCGACCATAGGGTTGGTGCCAAGGCCTGCACCGCGGGGAGGCCGAAGCCGGGAGGCAGGCGCTCCGTCTCTGGTTCGCGGCAGGGCGCGGAGATGGGGGTTCCATAATGGATCCTCAGCTCCGCGTCCTGCAGGCAAATGCAAACCACTGTGTCGATGCTCAGGCACTTCTGCTCCAGAGCACCGCACAGTGGGGCATTAATGTCGCCGCTGTCGCCGAGCCGTACATTCACCGGTTTCTCGGGCCTGCCTGGGAAACCGACCTGGACGGATCGGTGGCACTGGTGCACAACGCCGCTGCCGGCAGTCCCCCCCTTGTTGTCGTGACAAGGGGGAATGGCTGCGTAGCGGCACTCGTGGGGGGAATAGCGGTCGTGGCAGTCTACTTCTCGCCGAGCCGAGTCATAGATGAGTACCAGCAGTGGCTGGATCATCTGAACGTCGTCGTCAATACCTGTTACCCTCACCCGGTTCTGGTGCTCGGGGACTTTAACGCCTGGTCTATGAACTGGGGTTCCCGGCGCACGAATCCGAGGGGCAGGGCAGTGGAGAGCTGGGCTGATAGTCTCAGCCTAGTTCTCCTGAATCGCGGGGCCGTCGCCACGTGCGTGAAGAGCTGGGGCGACTCAATTGTGGACCTTTCGTTCGCGAGCGCCCCGCTCTCAGGCCGTGTGCAGGGCTGGCGTGTCCTTGAGGAGGTGGGGACAGCGTCGGATCACCGATACATTCGGTTCGACGTCTCCCCTCCTGCGGGCGCCGCGCCGTTTACACCGGCCCCACGCGAGCCACGTTGGGTGCTTAAGAGAATGGATCGGGAGGTCCTCCTGGAGGCCGCCATCGTACAGGCCTGGGCCTCTGCGCCGGACAGGCCTGGCGACATAGACGATGAGGCGGCGTGGTTCCGGGAGGCCATGACGCGTGTCTGCGACGCGGCTATGCCTAGGGCTCCGCCCTATAATCCGAGGCGTCAGGTCTACTGGTGGTCGGCGGACATTGCGAGGCTCCGACAGGCCTCCGTGATCGCTTTCCGCCGGTGGACCAGACTCCGAAGGAGGCGTAGCCGCCACGCAGATACGGAGCCCCGAGAGGCGGAGCTTCATGCGGGGTACAGGGAGGTCAGAAAGGCCCTCCGAGTGGCCATAAGGCAAGCAAAAGCAGCAGCTCATAAAGAGCTGCTGGAGACGCTGGAGCGGGACCCATGGGGGCGGCCTTACCTTATGGTAAGGGGCAAGCTGCGCCCCCGGGCCCCGCCATTGACCCGGTGTCTCCAGCCGGAGCTGCTCGGAGGAGTCGTTGGCTCCCTGTTCCCAGCGCGGGCGGTGGAACATATTCCACCGCAGATGACTCCGCCACCTAGGTCGCCTATGGCGCCCAACGTGGATGACGACGACGTGCCCGAGGTCACTTGGGTAGAGCTGGAGCTGGCGGTGTTAAGGCTTAAGGCCAAGAACACCGCCCCGGGACCAGACGGCATTCCAGGCCGAGCGTGGGTCCTAGCTCTAGGCGAAGAAGACGCTCTCGAGCCCCGACTGAGAGGGTTTCTCAGCGCATGTTTGGAGCGAGGCCAGTTTCCAAAGATGTGGAAGACGGGGAAACTGGTCCTCATCCGAAAGGCGGGGCGCCCGGCGGACTCACCGTCCGCCTACAGGCCCATAGTGTTGCTCGACGAGGTGTGCAAGCTCTTTGAAAGAGTCATTGCAAAGCGCCTCGTCGAGCACCTATCCAGGGTGGGGCCTGACCTGGCGGATGGCCAGTATGGCTTCCGCCGGAGGCGCTCCACCGTGGATGCCATCATGCGCGTGAGGACTCTGGCGAAGGACGCCGTCACTCGGGGCGAGGTGGTGTTGGCGGTGTCACTGGACATCGCCAACGCCTTTAACACCCTGCCCTGGAGCTGCATTAGGGAGGCGCTCGTGTATCACGAAGTGCCTCTCTACCTTCGCCGCATAGTCGGGGCGTATCTGTCGGAGAGAGCAGTCGTCTACCCAAGTGCGACCGGGCTCGGTCGGCGAGAGATGTCGTGCGGTGTTCCGCAGGGATCGGTCCTGGGACCGCTACTGTGGAACATCGGTTACGACTGGGTGCTTCGCGGTGAGCTCGCGGACGGTGCCGCCGTCACGTGTTATGCGGACGACACGCTGGTGACGGCGTGCGGGTCTACATACCGCGAGGCGACCCTGAAGGCCACGACCGCGGTTGCCCAAGTCGTGGAGCGGATCCGGCGGCTGGGTCTCGAGGTGGCTCTGCATAAAACCGAGGCCATGTTCTTTCATGGGCGTCGGCGCGTCCCACCAGAGGATTCCAGCCTCATAGTGGGAGACATTTCCATCGCCATCAAGCCCCAGATGAAATATCTGGGACTCGTTCTCGACGGCCGGTGGAACTTCGGGGAGCATCTCCGAAGACTGGCCCCTAAATTGAAGGACACAGCTGCCGCCTTGGGGCGGCTGCTGCCCAACATGAGGGGGCCGGATGACTCCTACAGGAGACTCTACGCGGGAGTCGTGCGGTCTATGGCCCTATATGGGTGCCCAATATGGGCGGACACCCTGACGGTCCACAATGCGCGTCTGCTGCGTGGGCCGCAGCGTGCAATGGCCAGCAGGGCCATTAGGGGGTACCGCACGATATCTCTGGAGGCGGCGAGTCTCCTTGCCGGATCCCTACCGTGGAACCTGGATGCGAGAGCCCTTTCGATGCTATATCGGTATCGAAAGGAGGCGCGGGAGCAGGGACGGGAACCCGAGCCTGATGAAATTCGGGCCGTGAGGTCTCAGCTCCACAGGGACATGGTAGCGGAATGGGAGCTACGACTTGGGCGACCAAGCGCAGGGCACGCCGTAATAGCGGCGGTAAGACCCATCATGGAGGAGTGGCTAGAGAGGCCACACGGCAGCCTCTCGTACCGGCTGACGCAGGTGATCACCGGACACGGGTGTTTCGGGAGTTACCTGTGTCGGATCCGGAAGGAGCCAACGTCCGAGTGCCATCACTGTGATGCGAGCGAGGATACGGAGCTGCACACGCTGACCGAGTGCCCGGCGTGGGACACGCCGAGGCGGGTCCTAGTGGCGGCTCTGGGGGTGGGAGTCCTCACACTCGCCACGTTGCTCACAGCGATGGTACGATGCGCGAACGCTTGGGGTGCGGCTGTCTCCTTCTGCGAGCAAGTAATGCTCGAGAAGGAGGCGGCCGGTCGGGTCCGGACCAGACTCCGGGCCCGGGAAGCCCGCGCAGAGCGAAGACGAACCGGACGTCGGAGGTCGCAGAACGACCTCCGTCCTCCATGAGCGCTGGCCTGGGGGTGACCGGTGGAGCCGCCTGTCACCCTAGCAGAAGCAGGCCGCGGCGGTGGCGCAAAAATGCGCCTCCCCGTAACCGGGGCTAGATGGGGACACTGTGGTCCCCACAACCCGAAGGGGGCCATCTCGATAGAGATGGTCCTGGGTCTGCCGGGGTGCGAGAGATATGCTTTTGGCAATCTCACCTCCGGCAACCAAGGACCCAAGACGGCGTGCGTTTTAGTCGGTTCGAGTCCGACATAACCGCCTCCACCGGCTCCGTGGGGGTGGTATCCGTGGGGATTTTTCGCACGATAAAAAAAAAAAAAAAAAAAATGCCTGATAGGAAAAAGATTCTAGTATCGACTCCGTTATTTCGGTGTATATTCAGTGTTGCAGAGTGTTGATTTTTTAAATTTGGCGCCATCTTTCGTTGGCCAGACTCAAGGGATTTTCACGACACTGTCGAGTAGGATTCCTTCGTCAGAAAATACGTGATTTTTTTTCTTTATCGTGCGAAAATCCCCACGGATAGCCCCCCCCCCCCCTGGAGCCGGTGGAGGTGGTTATGACGGACTTGAACCGACTAAAACGCACGCCGTCTTTGGCTCTTTGGTTGCCGGTGGTGAGCATGCAGGAAACATATCTCTCGCACTTCAGCTTTGTTGCCATCTAGCGGGGTGCAGTCAATTGATGGACCAAATGTAAAAAAAACATAAATTTTATAAAAGTTAACAAAATTTTCTTATTAATTTATGATCACAAAAGTAATACACGATTATTCACGTACAGCCAAATTCCCAAGGCAATATAAAAAAAATACCGAAAAGATTTTGCTATAAATTATTGCTAGCTACGACCAATATTTCAGATTAAGTTAGATTATGCCTCTGAATCAAAGGCTATTACAATAATGAGGCATTATGTCCGCTCAGCAAGTTCCTCACTACATTTCTCGGTCGAATGTTCCACAAGATGTCTCGTGTAGAGGTGGAACGTGTTTCAATTTCAAAGTTTCAGTTTTGACTAATTAAAACTGTGTGTAATTATGTTCCGTGGCGAGTAGAGAAGTCAATATGAGCTACGACTTATTTAATTCTTGGGTAAAAAGTAAACTATTTTTAAAGTACATATACATAACATACATAAACTCACGCCTGTATTCCCCGAAGGGGTAGGCAGAGGTGCTAGCACCCACGTTTCGCCAGTTTATGTTTAGGTCCCAATATAATAGTTGGCGAGCCTATTACCATTAACCGGGCACTTATAAACCTGCGATAAATACACACATAACTTCGAAAAGCATCGAAAAGTCATTGGTGTGTGCCATGGTAAACCTGGGATCGAACCCGAGACCTCGTCTCAGCAGTCCATTACCCACACCACTAGGCTACCGCAGAACTACACCTACTTAAATAAATGTCTTTTTATGTAGATGACATAAAAAACACATATACTGCACACAAATTCATGATATAATTATGTGTCTGTTCATAATGCTACAGTAAAAATTCTTTAATAAATATGAATAGGTACATATGAGTATAGGTTAGTAATATAATATGTATATGTGTATGTAAGTATTATAGTGTATGTATAACGTGAGTAATGTATTATTAGTATGTATTATTAGATATTGTATACAAATTAGACCGTTAACCTTTCAGTAAATTGTTCATTCTTCTGCTTGCACCTACCTCAATGTATCTATTCTCTCTGCTTGCATTACCCTAGGTAGACTGGCAGATATTGCCTTTGGCATTAAAAAGACGGTCTTTAAAGCAAATAAAAAACATAGGAAATTGGAGATAGTACCAATAACTAGCTGCAGTCGACAGCTCATTTATAATGAAAGAAATCCAGATAAAATAAAATCCACTAGAAACATTCACACTAAAAATATGAAGTATGTACGGGACTACATTTTCACTCATTTGCTTTTAACCGCAAAATATGTATTACGTGCAAAAAGATAATAAAATAACACAAAAGCTTTTAAAACCGCCCAAAATATAAATACTTCTCAACTTTGAACATTTTGTAACGAAGATATTACCCAAAATACTTTATTTTTCCAAGCGCAACATTTTTAAACTTCAGTCGTAAAAAGCCCGCGCTATGCTAAAATACCACAGATTAAATTTAATACGACAGACGCAAAATATGCGTTTAGTTATTCTGCTTACTACAGAATATTCGCCTAGAATTTTAAATTTACTACTTAAAATTACATTTTTGTTATAAATTTCGCATACACTCGTATCCATACTATAATATTGTAATGCGAAAGTAACTCTGTGTTACGCTTTCACGCCTAAACCACTGAACTGATTTTGTTGAATTTTAGAATAGGGGTAGATTAGACCTTGAGAAAGGACATAGGCTATGTTTAGTCGCGATAACCGACATCCACGCGAGCGGAGCCGTAAGCAAAAGCTAGTGCATTTATAATATAATTTCTACTACTAATTATACTAATTAAACTAATTAAACTAATTAAACTTGCATGCCGTGTTGGTTCCAGGTGTAGTAGAATAGGACCACCGCTCTTCAGTAGGGTGTCGTAAAAGACGACTAAGGGATAGGGCTGTTCTCCATCTGACAGTAAACATATAGCCCAAGATAAAGGGGCCACCAAACGGCAATAAGCTCGCCCCCTATTACGTCGTGTGACTGAAAATCATAATTGGCGAACCGTGGGTGCTAATACACCTCTGCCTACCCCTTCGAGAATTTACAGACGTGAGTATAATGGTAATTGAATATAAGCTAAAATATTTACTGAATAAAAAGGCGATAAAAGTAGGGCTTTAGCCTAACCTCCCCCTTGAGTTTAGGTGTGAAAGAGTTCTTCTCGATCGATTTCAACTGGTAACGTATCTAAAAAGTCCCCGTTCGTTCTTCTTGTTCTTCTTCTATCGTGGGGATGGCGCCTCGACCCTCACATTATCTTCTCCCAGTGTGCTGCCACCTGTATGGCGTTCTCGGAGGCGCACATAAAGTCCTGCGGTGTACATGTGTACAGTAAGCTTCAGAGAAAAGTAACCCCCCTTGATAATGGTTTTATTCTCAAGGGGGGTTCCTTTTCTCTGAAGCTTACTGTACAGCATTTTGCACCGTTCGTTGATAATTGAATATTAGGTATTTCAACATTTATTTGCATAAAATCCACGCGCGCAGTTTAATTTACCATAGCAACTATAATAGTACCTAAAATGATAAATTAGTTCTGAACACGAGTGAGGCAAACTCAAATGATTAATTACAGCATTACCTGTAGCCTGTAATGAATTAACGAGGTAGTCGACATGAATGAAGCCGTACTGATAAGCTTTAGCGACCGAACACCAAACTATTTAGTGAATGTTAGTGTAAACAATTCAGGGAGTGATATATTGTTGGGATTAGATTTCTATTAACGACCATTCAAGAGTATGATTATGTAAGAATAACCTCTCGTCTTCTTACTTCTATTAGGTCCTTACATATGAAATTGGCGTTTTGTACGGGAGGAATATAAAGTCGTTTTTTCTTGTAAAATATATTTAGTCAAAGTAAAAAAAGAGCATAGATAACAAAGGTGCACGTTGTTATCTATGCTCTTTCACCATCTCAGGGATCCCTTTACTACTATAACCATGGGGGCCTGAAACAATAAACTCTTTGCCTCATCAAAGTTGATTTTTTTTCATTGTAAGAAGTTGTTCCAATTCCGGAAAAATGGTAATGTGTTGAAGCAAGGTCCGGGATTACAGGAGATGTCGTAGACAATCCAATTGTAGATCATCTAACTTAGTGGTTGTTAGTTGTGCAGTGTGTGGTCTTGCGTTGTCGTGAAGAAGCAGTGGTCTAGAGCGATTGATCAATCTCGGTTGTTTAGCAGCTAGATCTCCCTTCACGGTTTGCAGTTGCTGACAATAAATATCTGCAGTAAAAAAAGACTGACCTGTTATTCGAATGACCTATCAATCACTCGGAAGTTTTACGTGTACATACATTCAAGTCAATATAACAACCTGAATTGAAAAATCTTCATTATCACCTTGGCATTTGGGGTCGGCCTTCTGGCTTTACTCTTCCACTTCCCATGGTATACTGAGGCATCCATGGTAGTGAGATCCTTGGTACGTACGTCAACTTCTACGACATCAAGTCAGCACTTTTTGGGTCTATACTATACTCCTCTTGAGCATGGTCATACATTGTTGGCACCCACATAGGTCACCGCAGAATGGGGCCATACCAACAATTCTCTAATAAAAATGAATGAAAACCTTTAACACATAAAATCTCTCGAAACCTTAGTAAAACCATAACATATAAAATATTCTACGCATACATGTTTATTTCTTAGTAAAAAAGTATCATTTTACAAATATTACCTACACCGATTAATTTCCGATTTGTAAGTAAGTATGTAAAATTACCTACGTCATATGCCGTAAAACGAATCATATTTTCCTGGAGAGCCAACAAATTCTTTGAACGACTTTCAATTTCCTATCCAATGACAGAAGATTGTAATATGGATACGGGGTGGGCGCAAGTCGAGCGGAGAGGTGCGATTTAAGGCCCGTTTAGACGAGGATAGTTTCTCATACGTTACAGTTCAAAACATCTTTTTTCCGTTTCCGTACAATGAATTCTTATCTTAGTAGAGCAAAGGCTTGTCATTTTTTTTTAAATTTATTTACAGTAAGTACATATACATCATAAGAACTAATACATTGTCCCACAAAACCGTACAAACGGTTTGACTGTGGGATCAGGAAAAATATTTAGGTATATCTGACAATTTTTTTTTGTTTAAAAAGAATATTAGATAATATTCCCTCTAACCCCTCCAACTAAGCTAAATTGCTTGTGCTAGGAGTGGGTTCACGTCGGTAGTGTAATGGCCAGGATCGAACCCGGGACCTCTCGATCGTAAGGCCGACTCCTTAACCACTAAGCTACCGACGCTTCAATTTATTTATAGCTTATGAATTTTTAATAGGTTCGTGAGTAAACATTTATGGTGTCTCATTATGGCAGTGAGTCGATTAGGTGGTTTTTTAATTTAATTTTAAACAAGTTTGTTCTATTTTCTCTCCTTATTTCTATGTTTCATGTTTTGTGTTCTACACTGACGGCGCTGAAACTCTCTGTGCTTACAGAGTCGATTTCCCCTGGTGTTGCACAAGTCCATAGGCCACGGTCGCCCAATTTCCACTAGGTGGGCAGTGTGCTTGTCTGGCACTTAATAGTATAAAATAATATAAATAAAACACCGTCGCGCACTCATTGTAGCATCTGGCACAAAATCTAAAAATAAGATTATTGCTTTAAAATTCTGTTTAGACGGACACTATCAATACTAAATTTTGAAGCATTTGATGCCAAAGTGGAAGAGAGAGCGGTTATTATTTGTGCGAATATTCAGACGAAGCAACTTTATTTTTATATTTTCAATACACGTGTCTTGCATGTGAAGAACTCTCCTCGTCTAAACGGTCCTTTATAGTCGTAGACGCGATTAGACGTAACGACGTTGTCACTTAATAGTGTGACTACATATTGCATTATATCGGAAATACCTGTAAGACGTCGATGCACGTTCGTGAATATTCTATCAGTAGTTCGCCATGTAATTTCGTGTGAATTTTGTGGCACGTGTATTGCGGTGTTTGCGAATAAGGATGTTGAGCTTGTAGACCCACTTTTTACTTCAAGGAAACTCACAATTATTAAATTAATCGTAATTATTACATGCATACATACTAGTCAACTTAGTTATTTTTCTAAAAGTCATAACGATAAGTTATAAGGTAACTTGCATAAACTTAATATGGTAACTTGTATGAAAAAAGATTTAGTGACGTCATAAAATTTAATAGTCAAATCAGTTAATATTTTAAGTTGGGTGGATGATTAATTAAAAGACTAAAAAACACGCTTTTAGCACGCACTAAAAATTACAAAAGAATTCGGTTCGAGCGTTTATGTAATCTTTACACTTTTTGGACAAAAAGCTCCTCGCTTTCTTTCATAATAAATCATAGCAAATCCATACTAATATTATAAATGCGAAAGTAACTCTGTCTGTATGTCTGTCTGTCTGTCTGTCTATATGTTACGCTTTCACGCCTCAACCACTGAACCGATTTTGATGAAATTTGGTATAGGGATAGGTTAGACCTTGACAAAGGATATAGGCTATGTTTGGTCGCGATAACCGACATCCACGCGAGCGGAGCCACGGGTAAAAGCTAGTATTTCATCTCGAATTGAAATTGTTTGTAACCTCTTGTTTTAAATGTCCAAATTGTTTTGTAATTTTTAGTGCGTGCTAAAAGCGTGTTTTTTTGTTTTTTAAACTATTATTTTTATTTTATACTTTTAGTCTTTTAACTATTTTTTTTGTATTCCCGACAGCAAACCCTTTTATTTGATACCCATATCTTGGGGGTACATTTCAAATAGACTGTCCGCCATCTTGGATATCCGCCCTATTGGATTTAAGTTACGTGACAATTTTTTTTCGTATTCCTGACAGCAAACCCTTTAATTTGATACCCATATCAAGGGGTGGATTTCAAACAGCCAGTCTGCCATCTTGGAAGGCCGCCATATTGGATTTGTAATGACGTTTCTTAGCTAGTCATTGTAGAAGTATTGTCTTCAGAAGTCAGAGCGTGTGAAAAAATCTTAATTGAAGACCTGGCAGTGGGTCAAATGAAGATTCCAAGATTTTCTTACATTTATATTAGTTACAAGTGAAGCTAATAAAAGCGTGTTAAAAATAAATAATAAACGACGCAATTATTACCGCTTCTTTTAACTATAGGATAATACCCAATTAACGCGATTAACGGGAAATAATTCGATTAAGTATCGGTCCGGGTCTATACATAATTACATACACTTGAATTACCTGACAATTGGTAAGCACTTATATAGATACCTATGATCGGATATGTCTAAAGCCCCGTCCGTATTCATGGTAAACATTTGTTTAGCAACATTTGATCAACATTGTTGATGAGCGGAAAGAATGTTGCTGGAAACTTTCTTTAAATTAATACAGGTTGTCCACACACCAGTTTGCGTTAAAATGTTGCCCGAGGAAGTAGTGTTGTTGTGTTCTCTGTATCTCATGTGCAGGATTTGTAATAATTTTAGTTTTCGCGTCTTTTTTGGGTATATTTAGGGCTTGAGAAATTTCTTCGAATGCATCGTTCTTTTTATTACTTTGAATTATTTTAAAGAAGAATCCTATAATAATGATTTTAACTGAAACATTTCTAATAATTGCAATATAATATCATTGCTCCACACTACTACCATGTTTATAAACTGTTGCAAACACGTTCACACACGTCAACATTTGTTTCTATACTGATGTTTACGCTCGTCGGGCGAGAGCTTGTCATGTCAACATGCCGTTATCAACCCTGCAACACGCAGTGTTGCCAGCAACATGTTGACAGCAACTCCGCAACACATTGATTCAACTTTGTTGCTATACAAATGTTTACCATGAATACGTGGCTTAATAATTAATGACCCGTAAACTATCACCAAGCGAAATATCATTATTTTACTAATACCAAAAAAGTAAATAACATAAATAGTAGGTACTTGATATTATCTGTAGTAAAATATAATATATCAATCAATCAATCAATCAAATAGCCTATCGCAGTCCACTGCTGGACATAGGCCTCTCCCAATGTTGGGAGTCCAACATAATATACCGGATGTGAGAGAAACGCTCCCGAAGCTGAAGGTCCTTAGTAGTACTCCAGATATACTACATATTGGCATAAAAATAACAATTCGAAAAAAAAAACAGCATTATTTACTCTTCATCGTTGTAGTATTTTCATAAAAAAACACCACTATAAAAAGGCATACGCTTGGCGCCAGTTGTTTTTTCTTACACACGGTATAATAATCCATACTAATATTATAAATGCGAAAGTAACTCTGTCTGTCTGTCTGTATGTTACGCTTTCACGCCTAAACCACTGAACCGATTTTGATGAAATTTGGTATAGGGGTAGATTAGACTATGAGAAAGGACATAGGCTATGTTTGGTCGCGATAACCGACATGCACGCGGGCGGAGCCGCGGGCAAAAGCTAGTAACAAATAAATCGAAATAAAATCGTCCATCTGGAAGGTTGGCGCTCCACAACTGTACGTTTCTTGAGAAAATTTCTGCCTCGCACAACTAAACTGTGGAATGAACTGTCACCAACGGTATTTCCGAACCAATACGACCTTCAAACCTTCAAGAAAAGAGCGTACTCTCTTTTAAAAGGAAGGCAACGCACTTGTGACCCCTCTGGTGTCTATGGGCAGCGGTGATCGCTTACCAATAGGCGATCCGTCTGCTCGTGTTGCGCCATAAAAAAATCCGTTTAAAAGTGACTAACGCTATACTATTTTGAACTTCTTTTTTTCATTAATGTGTACTGGAACGAATCAGTAGAATTAACAAATTAACAAACAAAACTAAATAATTCGTACCTTCGTGTAAAAGATTCCAAATCCAATCAAGAAGGTCGTGTTACTTAGATTGTCTGTGTCTTGCAGTAATAAATTAGTGAACCCATATCTTCTATAGTTTGTTAGTTGTAAGTTGTTTGTGACAGCCCCTTACTATTGTAATTGGGAAAGGAATTACTTTCTTTGTTGTATATATATTTATAGCACAACGACAATGTCTCAATAATTAAGTTAGAGGTTGGATTTGTCATGTTGGTTCCTGGTAGTTTAAACCGGACCGGCCGGACCGAGGCGGGAGCTAGTGGCGGCCCTGGGAGTGAAAGTTCTCACCCTCGCTACCCTGCTCACAGCAATGGTCCACTGTGCGGACGCATGGGCGGCCGGCGTCTCCTTCAGCGAGCAGGATACGGCGGAATGGGAGAGGCGGCGCGAGCGAGCGAGACTCGCGGATCGCGCCGCCCGCGGGCGCAGGCTACTCGGGGGTCGGAGGGCACTGACTGACCTCCGTCCCCCCTGAGCGCGGGCCTGGGGGTGACGGGTGGAGCCGCTTGTCACCCCAGCAGAAGCAGGCCACGGCGGTGGCGCGCTGAAAGAAGCGCGCCTCCCCGGGGGCGAGTCGGGGACACCGTTGTCCCCCCTCCTGAGGAGGGCCAGACCGTAAGGGATGGCCCTGGGTCTGCCGGGGTGCGAGGGATATGTCGATGACAACCTCACCTCCGGCCTAGCTCCACGACCCGACATAACCTCCCCTTCCGGCTCCGGCAGGGGGAGGGGGGTATCCGAGGGGATTTCCGCAAGGGAAAAAAAAAGAAAAAAAAGGTGGTTTAAACTAAGGCCACGCTATCTCTTCCCGTGACGTCACGGAAGGTGACTAACTGCCGTTCCCAATAACATACCTACAATTACATGTAGATCGCACTTCCAGATAAACAGTCAATTTTGAAGTATCTGTTACTGCTGTCCTAATATTATAATTGCAAATCTCTATCTGTTTCATGGGACAGCTCCTACAATCGATAGGCAGTAGGATTACAGATCGATAAAAATATTGGGACACTAAAAATAGGCTAAACAAGGTTTACCTAGCAAGTTTTATAATTATTGGACTTCCGATTAACAATTTTCTACGTAACTGTACCTTTTCTTGTTAAAATAACACCGAAAGAATAACAAAAGAACACATATTTTTCCGAGGTCTAATAGGTACTACAAAAGAGGTCCAATAGAGTATTTTTATTGGATTTAATTTTGAAGGTCCAGTGGGCACTGAAAAAGAGGACGAGTGGGAACATTAATTATTATATTTTATAAGGGGGGTCCAGTGGGACCTAAAAGTGAGGTCCAGTGGGTACTTTTGTGAGAGGGTAGAATCTTGGAGGTCGAGCGGGTACATAGCCAAATTGATGACGATTTCTATCTTTAGTATCGCGAAACTGACAGTAGATAGGTAAGTTTATGGGAACAGCCGTTAGGGATAGGGCTGCGCTCCATCCGACAGCAAACAAAGAACCCATTTGATGAATTAAGCTTCAATTATGACTAAAAATCATAGCTGGCGACATGTAGATGTTAATACATCGCTGTCTATCCCTTTAGGGACTTCTAAGCTTGAATTTATATATACCTTTGTATGTATGTATTATTTAAATCTGTAAAGCAAGGGGCGGGTTTGCATGAAGTTCGTGAAGGGTATAAATATGGCGAGCTGTGCTGTTTCCCGGAGAAAAAAACGCGTCGTGCATATATAAATGGAAAGCGGTATACCTAAGGTTGAAAATGACATATCACAAATACTGTTTATCGCTACTGTTTACGTTTTAAAGATAAGTGTTCGTGTACACAAAATAGCGACGTGTTGTTTGAAACGTTTTCAAATAAATTTATAACACGTAAGTGCTATTTTATTCAACCCTCCTCACATGGGACAACATGTTTAAATATTTAAGGTGAATTTTCGATATCTGCCATGAATTTCGAGGACCTGTGAAGTTCATAAACAACGATAATCGTATGTAAGTGTTCTGTGTGAAGGTACAGGTGTTCTCAGAAATTGGGTTAAAATCAATGATGTTTTATAAACTGTAGATACGTCATGCAGGAACATGGCCGCTTTCAAAAATGGTGCAAGGTGCAAACACTAGGTTTAAAAAAAATATAGCTTCTTAATAATAATACGTCAATGTTATTATTTTATATGAATTATATCATAATTGATTTTAATTATATTATTATTAATTACTAATTAATTTGTTACGTTTTTTTGGCTAGCGCACTGTTGCATCTCTGATTGGTGAAAAAAATGGTAATAATTTGGTCATAATTTTTTGACCAAATTATTGATCGATAAAGTTAAAAACCTCGATAAAAAAATCGATATATGAAAATATTTTGATAAATGTTATAAATGATTTCATGTGGAACTATAATCTATTATCTTTCTGAACATAATAATAAATTAGTACTTAGATATTTCGTGTCTGTACAGTTTACAAATGTAAGTAATAGAAAACGATTGTGGGCCATAACGCATCCAAAACAACACACTGACTTCTAGAAGAATATTCCAACATGCTGATTTCCTGGTATTTATTGAAGAGTTCCGTGGCCTGTCTCTGAAATCCATCATCAGATCTTTATGAAATTTAAATGGGACCATTTTGGAATAAACCTCTTTCAAACAAAAAAGAATTTTGACAATCCGTCTACAAATGACGGAGTTACAAAAAACATTTTTCCGTAAAAATCATACAAATATAAATAATTATAAACATCCGAATTGTTGCTTAGAAATCGGTTAAAAATCGCCAGTTATGTGATATTTAAAAAAATATATTTTCTGTAGTCGATATCAATTGTGTCATTTTTCAAGTTATTATGATAAAAACACAGTCGATTGACTAACTACATCCCTAAAATTGCTTTCTGGCTGACGTGACGTTGTCAATGAAAAATGACGTATTGACGCCTAATTTTTGTTAGGATTTTCAGGTGTTGACGCTAGGACAAAGTTATACCGACCACTGTCAGTGAGCTGTCTAAAATACAATAATATAATGGACGGAGTATAGTAAATTACTTGACTATTAAAATAGTACGACATTATTTCATACAAGATTCCTTTTAACGTACCGTTCGTTCTAACGTTTTAACTAAAAAGTCACTAATTTGACTATTAATATAGACCTATTTATAATTATTGGTATTAATTGATTGAACTAAGATGATAGGCCATGCCAACTATACCTACTGATTATTACCGGGCAAGACTGTGGCGCAGGCTTCAATGGGAGATAAGACCGCATCCCATAAAAACCACATAAGCCAAGCAGAAACAAGGGAAGGAGCAAGCCGGCACGGAGTATTAGTTTGTGGGAGTTTTTAAATTTATAATATCAGTAATAATTACCGGCAAGTGGAGAAGCAGCTCTGAACTCACCTTGGCTCGGATGTATTCAGATAAATACGTCTCCCTGATGATGATTATTATGTAGATGATGTATATGTATGTATGTATGTATATATGTATGTATGTGTGTATGTATGTATGTATGTATGTATGTTAGTATGTAGGTGGTTATGTATGTATGTATGTATGTGTATGTTATATGTATGTATATTTATGCCTATTACCTGGGGTATACGTCTCGTATACCTCTTACATCAACATCGCTACTTTCATGTACGCTAGACTTTACCACTCATATTGCAATTCCTCTGTGCACTCCTGGGTCTGCTGGTAGAAAACTCAACTTTGAGTTAAGCTCGCCTTTGTACATTTCATTTCACTATTGTGTTTATTGTAATTTATGTGTACATAAAGAATAAAATAAAAAATAAAAATAAATAAATAAATTATTTTAGTAAACAGTAAGGATTCAGTTCGAAATACATCGGGAAATAGAAGCGCTCAAGTGGGACTTGAACCCACGACCTCTCTCTTACAGGGGGAATGTTCTTCCAACTGAGCTATTGAGCCACACCTGAATCACTTCAAATTTCCCTTCTCTTTAGGTATATTCGTCTTTAAGCGCTTCTTTTCCCGATGGATTTTGAACTTAAAAAGTTAGCATTAAAGGCTATAAAAATTTCATTTAAAGGACTAATTCATATCAACTTCAGTTATGCGTTGAGTTCATGGTTAAGGTATGTTTTAATTACATAATTTTACTTAAAACTTGAAGTAAATTCTCAAATGATTGTGGTTAAACCACGCAGGTAGATAAGCTAGCCCCTTGAAACATTGTAAGTGCGTCTAAAAATACTTGAATTGGCTTATCGGCTGCCTACTCGTGTATGAGGTTGAACGTGAACAATGTCAGACATTGTATCGAATTTAACATTGAAGGATTAATATAATTAATGTCGACTAAAGTTTCATTACACAACTAAATAATTCAATCTACGAGAATGAAGCTAAAGAGTGTGTTTGTTTGTGCGATCGAGCAAATCTCTAAGCTTACAATTACGATTTGAAAAAGAAGATTTTTGTATTTGATGGCCCAGTTTTTTGGGAAGATTTACTAGCTTTT
Source organism: Eilema sororculum (assembly GCA_914829495.1). NCBI lineage: Eukaryota > Metazoa > Arthropoda > Insecta > Lepidoptera > Erebidae > Eilema > Eilema sororculum. Next base: position 1,830,175 of record OU618545.1, on the reverse strand, counting down.
GCCCGCGGCTCCGCCCGCGTGGATATCGGTCATCGCGACCAAACATAGCCTATGTCCTTTCTCAAGATCTAATCTACGTTTATACCAAATTTCATCAAAATCGGTTCAGTGGTTTAGGCTTGAAAGCGTAACATACAGACAGACAGAGTTACTTTCGCATTTATAATATTAGTATGGGTAATACTAGCTGACCCGGCGAATTTCATACCGCAATTTCTTTTCCACCCGCTTGGCGTCAGATCCCGTTCCCCCTGCACCCTCTACTATATTAAGCATGTATTATACATAAAAACCGTCCTCTTGAAATACTGTATCTATGAAAAGAAATCGCATCAAAATCTGTAGCGTAGGTAGTTTTGAAGATATAAGCATACATAGGGACATAGGGACGCGGAAAGTGACTTTGCTTTATAATGTAGTGATGATAACGCTATACTTAAGTGTCGAGCAATAAGACACAAGGTGTTGTAGACCTAAATATTAATATGAATTTCAACTTGACATCTTCACAAATTCCTGAGAAAAAGGTTTTTACAGACAGTAGACAAGTAAATGATCATACTTATAATCTTTTAGGATTCCGAACCGACTAAAATCGCATGCCGACTGTGGGTTGTGGTGCTAGGCCGGAAGTGAGGTTGTCATCGACATATCCCTCGCACCCCGGCTGACCCAGTACCCATACGGTTTGGCCCTCCTCGGGAGGGGGGACAACGATGGTGTCCCCGACTCGCCCCCGGAATGGGGAGGAGCGCTTTTTAGCGCGCCGCCACCGTGGCCTTCTTCTGCTGGGGTGGGCGGCGGCTCCACCCGTCACCCCCAGGCCCGCGCTCATGGGGGATGGAGGTCAGTCAGTGCCCTCCGGCGCCCGAGTTGCCTGCGCGCGCGGGCGGCGCGTTCCGCGAGTCTTTTTCGCTCGCGCCGCCTCTCCCGCTCCGCCGTCTCCTTCACGACCATTACCTGCTCGCTGAAGGAGACGCCGGCCGCCCACGCGTCCGCACAGCGGACGGTGTTGTAGACCTAACTATTTAATATGAATATCAACTTGATGCCTCCACACATTTCTGAAAAAAAGGTCATGATATGACAGACAGACGGACAAGTAAATGATCATACATATAAGAATTCCGCTTTTTCCTTTCGAGGTACGGAATCCTAAAAGATGAGGAATTCACAACAATAATAAAAAAGAAGCACTCAAGTGGGACTTGAACCCACGACCTTTCCTTTACAGGGGGAATGCTCTTCCAACTGATCTATTGAGGCACACCTGAATCACTTCAAATTTCACTTGTCTTTATATCCGTCTTATAAGGTCTTTTAAGTCCCAATGTATTTCGAATTTAAAAATTAGCATAATAAATGCTATAAAAATTACATTCAAATAACTGATAACTTATTAAAACGTATCTATACAAAAAAATTTTGAGATTTGAAATAAGTAGTCATTTATGAACAAAATACCTTATGGTACTTAACAAAAATTGCTGACGCTTACATTAGAGTGAAGTTCAGGGATTTCTCAAAAGGTGTCGCTATTGTCGCGGCTTGAGCTGCGGCCCTTCAAGGGGGAGGTGGTTCGTTCTGCCGACTCATCCACTTGTGTATTGCCACCACAGCTATTATGATGGCTTAAGGTTCAGTTCTCGTGAACAATTGTATGAATTTAGGTGTATTTTGGTTGTTATTAAAATGTTTTAACAACTTTTAATTGTTGTTGAAATTCTTTGATATCTACATTTTAAAAAACTGTTGTATTATCAATATTCAATAATACATTTGTACTTTTCCACAGAGTTCAATCACCAGTATAAACAGTCTGTATGTGTATTATCCATCGTCCTATTATTATAATAAGATTTAACTGAATCTATACGCAATAAAGACAATTTATCATTATACCTACTTGTTGTGTAAAAAGCACGTGATGAGGCCATCAAACTTAGGGCTATCTTTATGGATTACTAGCTTTAGCCCGCGGCTCCGCCCGCGTGGATGTCGGTTATCGTGACCAAACATAGCCTATGACCTATCTCATGGTCGAATCTACCCCTATACCAAATTTCATCAAAATCGGTTCAGTGGGTAAGGCGTGAAAGCGTAACATACAGATAGACAGAGTTACTTTCGCATTTATAATATTGGTATGGATTTAACTAAAACTATACGCAATAAAAACAATTTACCATTATAATTATTGCGTAAAAAGCATCCTGATGGGGCCATCAAACTGAGGGTCACCTTTATGCATTATTTGTATCTGATCCTCATTCCAGAGACTTCCTCATTAGCTTAACAATAGGCGAGGTGCAGTCATATTGACAGGCCTTACGTTAAAAGGCTCAATGAAGATTACATTCAAAACGTTTGTAAAGTTGATTAAATGCAGTTACGTTACTATACGTTGAGGATGTAGATTCGTTAGCAATTTTCTGGGCAAAGGGTTTCTAGGAAGTGAAACCACGGGTAGTTTATAATAATGATGATAATATACAATGATTATAACAGGTTCAACCTCCTAAGGGACGTTGTTATCCAGATAGCCTCTAACAGGAGTAATAGAGATATAACTATAGTCATTATCATACGTTAAGTTAAATTTAAATTTGGTGCTGGTGTTGAAGTTAACAGAAATAAAGGGATAAATTGGTGTCTATGGTATTCTAGTATTTACGGTAGCGAGTTTGTATAATGTGGTACACGAGTCCCATAACGGTGATGGTAGTTTCATAATATTTATGATATACTTAGATATTACTTGAAACCTAAGACCTGAAACTCCCTGCCAGCTCACGTGTTTCCTTCTTTCTGCAGTCCCAGGTCCTTTAAGCGGGGCGTGAAAAAGCATCTGATGAGGCCCTCAAGCTGAGTGCCACCACTGTTAACATGGTACATGTTTACGATGTTGACCCTCTTTCCGAGACTTTGCCTTTAGCTTAACATCAGGCGAGGTGAAATCAAATTGACGTGTCCTGTATAAAAAAAAAACTTATTTAGAAAAGACTAGCTTTTGCCCGCGGCTCCGCCCGCGTGGAAGTTGGTTATCGCGACCAAACATAGCCTATGTCCTTTCTCAAGGTCTAATCTACCTCTATACCAAATTTCATCAAAATCGGTTCAGTAGTTTAGGCGTGAAAGCGTAACATACAGACAGACAGACAGACAGACATACAGACAGACAGAGTTACTTTCGCATTTATAATATTAGTATGGATGAACGTGAGAATGATGTTGATTAACTTTAGTTTCACTTGTTCCACTGAAAAGAACCAGGGAACTACGGAGAAAAAAAATCTCACTAGTTCCATGGAACAACTACACTGGAAATAGTCATACGAGTTCGAATATTATGTATTTTTTTGTTTCATTTGTTCTATTTTATCAAAGCCTTTGGAGCTACAGAGAAAAATTATTACCACTAGTTCCATGGAACTAATTGTTGGTGGAACTATTAAGAATTATCCACATTATACGAGTTTTAAGAACATACTCGTACATACATATAATCACGCCTTCATCCCTGGAGGGTGAGGCAGGGGTGAATTAACACCCACGTTTCCCTAATCATTGTATTCGGTCCCACGTAATAGGGGGGAGTTTATTGCTGTATTCTGGGCACTATTATTGACTCGAGACATGCATCTGAGGCTAAGTCTGGGATGTATATATCTGTCTGATGTTAAACAGCCCCATCCCTTAGTCGCCTTGTACGACACCGCATGGGAAGAGATGGGGTGCCACAATGCTATCTGCCGTGAACCACGCAGTTTTAAGAACACTTCCTATTAATATTATGTTCCGTATAAAGTATTCATTGTTTATTTCAGTTGATGGTTTTCATATTGCATAACAATGTTATTTTGAGTATAATCACTACATAGTGTCTTTCCGCGTACCTATGTCCCTATGTATGCTTATCTCTTCAAAACTACGCAACAGATTTTGATTCAGTTTCTTTTAATAGATAGAGTAATTCAAGAGGAAGGTTTATATGTATAACTAGCTGTGCCCGCGACTTCGTCCGCGTGGAATGTACTTAATAAAAAAAATCAGTTTTTTTTTTAGCCTAAGTTACTCCTTATTACATAAGCTATCTGCCAGTGAAAGTCCCGTCCAAATCGGTTCAGCCGTTCCAGAGATTAGCCAAAACAAACAGACAGACAGACAGACAGACAGACAGACAGACAGACAGACAGACAGACAAAAAATTTAAAAATATATATTTTGGTATGTGTACCGTATATACATTCATATGCATGTAGTAGAAAGCGGTTATTTTAATATTACAAACAGACACTCCAATTTTATTTATTTGTATAGATACATGCTTAATATATTAGAGAGTGCAGCGGGAACGGGATCGAACGCCACGCGGGTGGAAAAAATTGGCGGTACGAAGTTCGCTGGGTCAGTTAGTATACTTTATAATATGGGATGTGAAAATACCCCCTGCAACCTGTGAGCTATTTACATCAAGAGGCAATGTTTAATAAAGGAAATTTGCATGTAAAAGCCATCATTTGCACCAACATTACAAAAACTTTTCTTTCGAAATACTTCCAGTGTTAACGTCTAGCATAAAACGTAAATTATTCATTGAATAATAAACCCTATCAGTGAACCTATACCGTGTAAAGTATTTTCTACTCTGACATTTAAAGTGAACGTAAACTCTAGTGCAAAAAAAGTTGAAAATAAATTAATAAATTTTGATTCAACGGTTGCCATGTCGGGGGACCCTTACTGGTTAAGCTTTCCGTTATATTATTGGAACAATTCAAGGTCCCCCGACATGGCAACCGTTGAATCAAAATTTATTAATTTATTTTCAACTTTTAGAAGTGTTTTTTGTGACGGGGGTTTTTAAAATTTTTAATTTAATTTTTATTTTATACTTTTTAAATTGATCTACTAGTCAAGCTCTTTCATTTGATACCCATATTGAGGGAGTTATGAAGAAATATGTATTCCGACATGTTGTGGCGGCGGCCATCTTGGACCGATTTTTTTCAAACATAGCTAAGAATATAATATACCTTTCAAACAAAAAAAACTAAATCCAAATCGGTTCATCCGTTTGGGCGCTACGATGCCACAGACAGACACACACACACACACACATACACACACACACACAGACACGTCAAACTTATAACACCCCGTCGTTTTTGCGTCGGGGGTTAAAAATAGCTGCTACTTCGATATAATTTGACATGTACAACCCATAACATACATATATTTTTACGATATTATAAGTTGAAAGAATAATATTTACATACCTACATATATATAATCACGTCTGTAAATCCCCGAAGGGGTAGGCAGAGGTGTATTAACACCTACATTTCGCCAACTATGATTTGCGGTCCCACGTTAGGGGGCGAGCTTATTACCGTCTAGTGGGAACATTGTTTGGGTAGTATGTTTACTGTCGGATGGAGAACAGCCCTGTCCCTTAGTCGCCTTTTACGACACCCACAGGATGAGCTGGGGTGGTCCTATTTTACTGAACATTTAACCAACTTTACATTAGCTTAATCACACAAGTGAATTCACCGAAAGTTTGAATCGAAAAAAAAAACAAGTACCACTTGAGTTCTTCTTTTTCCCGATGTATTTCGAATTCTAAAGTAAGCATAATAAATGCTATAAAAATTTCATTAAAAGAAACAATGTTTAAAAATGGTTGAAAAATCATTCATTGGTTCTAACAGTTCGTAAGAGTGTTGGTAGATGACTCTACCGTCGCCTTAAAGACGGATATATAGAGAAGGGAAATTTGAATTGATGCAGGTGTGGCTTAGTAGCTCAGTTGGAAGAGCATTCCCCCAAGCCCCACCTGAGTAATACATTTTTCCTGATCTAATCGAATTGTATACATAGTAAGCATAATAAATTCTACAAAATTTATTTCTATCTATTTCTTCCAGATGTAAAATAATAGATATTTGTCTATTTCTTCTTGAATATATTTTCAGTAGTGTGATGATTGTTCTTGATATACTGACACTAAAAATAATAGACAAATGGTTATTATTTGTTTATCCAAGCTAACTTTAGAGGAAAAAGAGCACAGAGGCAAGGAAACTTTGAAAAGTAAAGGATAGATTGCAAAACAGACTAGATGAAATACCTTCGATACTTCCTAAAAGTAAGATACCTGTACATCATCATACCAGCATTCGCTCCAGTCAGCAGTTTAGTGGTTAAGGAGGCTTCACGATGAAAAGGTATTGGGTTCGAATCTTGGCCATGACACTACTGACGGGAACCCTCTTCGGAGAGAAGCAATTTAGCTTAGCTGGAGGGGTTAGAGGGAGCATTGGAATATTATTAATTGACAGCCTCCGTGGCGTGGCGGTAGTCCTTTCGGGGAGAAATGACCAAGGTGCAGTGAACGCGATTGCTACGCAGGACGCGCGGGTTCGATTCCCGCTCAGTCCAAATATTGCCCTATGCCCTTCTTGAAGAACTCCATGTTATAATCGCTTGGGAGCAAGACTACCATAGACAATTTTTTACTTTATCTTTATCTTCACCAAAATTTCCATAAAATAAACGGCTAGTTTCCTTATAATTGCAAGGAGCGTTTATATTAATGAAATATTAATCTCCGAAAGCATCATTGCTAATGCGATACATACAATGACCATTCGGTCAATACAATACCCATTCGGTCGGCCGACCCGCGTCAGCTGCTGTCAGCCGCGATTCAATATCCGACTGTCAAACTGACAGATAATTTATTTCATGACATTCGCTACTTATTAAAGTGGTACGGGCGTGCTTTTTTGTTGTTGCTCAGATGTAAGTCGTCATAAACAGATTTGTGTATAATAGAATCAACAATTCCGTGAATTAAAGGACCCAACAGGCCTATTGCGGAGGTGAAGAGAGCTACCACAGTCTGGTTGCTCCAGTGGATACGTCACAATATATATTGATCTTATTGTCTTGTATTGGTACGAGTACGGGTGCAATTTTCAGTGATTTATTTTTCTTCAGCTTTTCTAGTTTGGAGTCACTGTCTTGTAATTTGGAGTCACTGTCTTGTAATTTGGAGTCACTGTCTTGTAATTTGGAGTCACTGTCTTGTAATTTGGAGTCACTGTCTTGTAATTTGGAGTCACTGTCTTGTAATTTGGAGTCACTGTCTTGTAATTTGGAGTCACTGTCTTGTAATTTCCTTACTTCTTGCCAGTTGAAAATTTGCGGTATTGAAATAGTTTCTATTACTCTTGATAGGCGTCAGCAACTGTGTTTTGAAGTTCAATTATGTGCTCTATATCTGTGCAGAATTGTGCAATGTATTTCTAGATATCTTATTCTTTGTGTTATGGCATAGGACGTGATTTCTTACCTTACATCATTATTATTTGTGCATTCTAATTTCCTTATAGAAATCACGTTCCAGTCTGCCATAAGGCCCTTCAATATTTTCAAATCGTGCTAAATTGTTTGATGTGATTATGACATGTGCATGTTGAGGGCCCATCTTGTTTATTATTAAGATGTGCTTAGGATGGGCCCTCAGACAGCACGTGTGAACTGAGGGCCCACAGTTTATAGTCAAATATTCGCTTATTTGACTTTCATAAAATCTAATTCCAATTTTCCAATGGGTTTTCTACTGACTAGACAAATTAGTTATATTTTACTAAACGTCAAAACGATAAGTTATAACGTAACTTGTATGAAAAAAGATATAGTGACGTCATAAAATTTAATAGTCAAATCAGTTACTATTATAGTTTGGGTGGATGATTAAAAATAAATAAAAACTATAAAATAAGAACCAACGCCATTTTTACCGCTCTTTTACCATTCTTAACTTTATAAGCTCGGTTAGATAATTTATTTGAACTATAGGATAATAACCAATTGATTGGAAATGTTCACTAAAGCCTAAGGACATTTTAATAATAATTAAGAAGGTGGGCCCCTCAATCCACATACACACATTATACCAGTATCCATTTTTCACAGAAGTTCCGATATTTTTCACAGAATCGTGACTTTTTTAAAACTGTGACTGTTATACATTTCGGCTCTGCTCACCCTTACAGAGATAAACTTGTTTAAAAAATCGAATACCTTAGAAAAAAGAATCTTCTCGGGCAGGACTCAAACCCGCGATCTTTCATTTACAGGGGGAATGCCTTGACCTATTCGGCTACCGAGACACGCTTGATGTGATTCAAATTTCCCTTCTTATCCGTCTTTAGCCCCGCCCGAGAAGATTCTTTTCCCTATGTATTCGATTTGAATAGTTAGCATACTTAAAGCTGTAAAATTCATCCAAATAGTTTAAAAAAGAACATAAGACGTGAATCCATACTAATATAATCCATACTAATATTATAAATGCGAAAGTAACTCTGTCTGTCTGTCTGTCTATCTGTCTGTATGTTACGCTTTCACGCCTAAACCACTGAACCGATTTTCATGAAATTTGGTATAGAGGTAGATTAGACCTTGAGAAAGGACATAGGCATATAGCCTAGGACATAGGCATATAGACATATGCTATATGGTCGCGATAACCGACATCCACGTGGGCGGAGCCGTGGGCAAAAGCTATAGCTAATAATATAACATGTCTTATTAAGTCAGCGTACTTATATTTAGTATCTGTATCGATGTCATTAAAGATCAATACACGTCATACTTACGAGATCAAACATGTCTCGTCGCAGACAAGCCCTCTGAGCTTTTAATATTTTCACAGAATTCAATATAATTCTACAAAATCGCTTTTTACACAAGACTTGCTAGTATAATTAGATGTTTGGGACGCTAAAAGGAACGTTTTATAATATGCTACGGTGATCGTCTACGACGTCAGCGTAGCGTTTTGCTACGGCGTAGGCTTTGCTACGTACAGTGTAGAATAAAAAATACGGTGATTTTTATAAAATCTCCAGTGCTTGTATACTTTACCCTGTATACAACCATTGTTGATTTGGTATATCATGTTATTTTGTACCAACAGGTTCTATTCTTGGCTAGCGAATTTAATAAAATAATCAAATTGTTGAGTTTATTTTTTTTTTCAAAATTGAGTCAGACTCTTCTTTGAGTAATTTTCGCTTAATTCATGAATGATAAAATAAAATAAATAAATAAATACCCTTTCAAAAATTCACTTATCATCATCATTATCAATCTTACGCTAGTCCCGGCCGCATCCGAAGCCTCGAGGTTGGAGGTCTGTTTTACGCTCCCACCTAGACTCTTCACTCTCTACAGAAAAAAAAACACCATTTAATTTCATCGCTAAACAATATTTCATACTCGTTACTCATGAAAATAAAACGAGGCATAAATTAAATTGCCTCGTAATAACAAAACGCCAGCGACACGGGCGGGTTGTGTCGCGGTTAAAAGCTTTTATTGCGCGAACAAAGTCATTGCGGTTATAACAAAGTGTTACGGCCGCTTTGAACAGCTTTCTGAAGATATTACGGGCGATGCACTTCATTATAAAGAAAGATATCTTATACACATTATTATGGTACCTTTTAACCCGACTGACGAAGAAAGGAGGGTAATTTGAATGATTTTTTTATAGCATCTATTATGCTAACTTTTAAGTTCAAAAAACATCGGAAAAAATGAAATGCTCAAGTGAGACTTAAACTCACGACCTTTCCCTTTCAGGGGGATGTGCTCTTCCAACTGAGCTATTGAGCCACACCTGAATCATTTCAAATTTTTCCTTCTCTTTATATCCGTCTTTAAGGGCGAAGGTGGAGCCATCTACCAACATTCTTACGAACTGTTGGAAACAATGAATGAATGGCGAAGGTACAGCCACCTCAATAACTCAGTTGGAAGAGCATTCCCCCTGTAAGGGAAAGGTCGTGTGTTCAAGTCTCACTTAAGCATTTCATTTTTTCCGATGTTCTTCGAAGGAGGGTAATGTTTTTCGAGACTATGTATGTATGTCCATTTATTTGGCACGCCCTACAACGTCAACGGCTTGACGGACTTTGACATACGAGGTGTCATTTGATTCGTCATGATTGTATGAGTGACACCAGGTATCTTAAAATTGCTTGAAAACTCAAAATGGTGGATTTTTGCTGACAAAACGTATGTTGTCAAAAATATTTTTGACTCAAGCTTAACGAGTAGGGTATCGAAGTGAAGGAAATTAGAAGGAGATTACAAAAAGATCTAATTACAAAAAGATCTAAATTTTTTAATCATTTGTTTCATTTTTAGTCATGTATGACTAAAAATGAAACAAATGATTAAAAAATTTAAAAACCCGACTGCCACTGAAAAGATCGAAATATGTTTGATAGTAGGCGGTACTGTTGCTTCGATAGCTCTGTTGTGGGCGTTGGTGTTAAATCCAAAACACAAGGAGCAGGTTTTTTTTAAAGTTGGTTTTTGGGTTTTTAAAGAAGGGTACAAAAAAAGATTTACATAAACACGTCCGTACAATTTTGAGGTTTAAAGGAAAGAGAGCGTTTGTGTTGCTATCACAAAAAAAGGTAAAGATTTAAATATAAAAATTAAATGAAAAGTGTTGCTATCCGCAACAGGTACCCATTAATTTTATTTTGATCTAAGATTGGCAAATGGGTATTATATGTGTAGATAATTCGGAAATTCTTACAAAAACCCTCCAGCCGCTAGTGGGAGTCGTTATTTGAGATTTGAACCGACTAATATAACTTTTTTTTTTTTTTTTTAAACCGTGGGGGAAAATCCTTCATGGATGTTATGCCGGACTCCTACCGACTAAAAACCCCCACGGTAACGCCCAGAAGCCTATGGATGGGAGCCCCGGGTAAGCCCTCGGAAGGATGTCCCAGGACTCCCATCAGACCTACGGCTACAATTGCGGCCTCGTCTCGGGGGTGGTTCGGGTGCTATCCCGCGTCTATGGGGGGGTTTTCGGGTGTTATCCCGCTTCTTAGGGGGGGGGGGGGGGCGTGCGTGAATCCCTCACGTCACGCTGCCGTCATGGGCCTGCTTCTGTAAAGACGGTGAGCAGCCAACTCACCGTCCTCAGGCCCCCGGTCATGGAGGCCGATGGTCTTCGGCGAAGACACGTCGGCGGTGCCCAAGCCGCCGACTGCGGAACTCGGGTGGGAGAGTTTTCTCCCGCTCTCGCCCCGCCGCCTCTTTCACGAGCATGACCTGCTCACAGAAAGAGGCGGCGCAGTTCCACTTACTCCCGCTGGAGACCATGGCTCGCACCATGGTCTCGAGCGAGAGGGTGCCCACGCCCAGACCCACCACGAGGACCTGGCGCTGTTGCGCCCACGCCATGCACTCCACCAGCGTGTGGAGCGCTGTGTCATCGCTGCGGTCCTCGCAGTGCTGACACTCGGCCGTGGTTTCCCGGTGTCTTCGCCACAGATACCTACCGAAGCTACCATGCCCGGTAAGTATCTGTGACAACCGGTAGGAGAGAGCACCGTGTCTCCTCTCCAGCCACTCGTCCATGACCGGTCTGACGGCCGCAATTGTGGCGAATCCCCCCTTTGGTTGCTCAAGTCGCATCTTCCATGTCTCCACGGTTTCCTGGTAGAGCTGGGACCGCTGGGCCTCGATTTCTCGAGACGCAGGCCATTGGCCCCGCTCCAGCGCCTCCTTGCGCCATATAAATAGAGACGCAAGGGCTCTCGCTTCCAGGTCCCATGGAGGGGTCCCGGCTAGGAGGCATGCCGCCTCACCACAGATCGTGCGGTATCCCCTTATCACCCTGACGGCCATCGCCCTCTGTGGGCTCAGTAATCTAGCCACATTACTGGCCGTCAGGTTCTCCGCCCATACGGGGGCCCCGTATAGGGCCATACTTCGCACGATCCCCAGGTACAGTCTCCTGCAGGGGGCGTTGGGTCCCCTGATATTGGGCATCAGCCGCGCGAGTGCGGCTGACGCCCTTCTGACCAAACTTCGGAAGTGATGTCCGAAGTTCCACCGGCCATCGAGCACGAGTCCCAGATACTTCATCGAGGGCTCGATGCCGATGCTGACGCCCCCTACCTGTAGGCTGGATCCCGCAGGTGGCCCCATCCGAGGTCCGTGGAAGCACAGAGCCTCGGACTTGTGAAGGGCGACCTCGAGACCCAGCCGCCGTATCCGACCCACGACTTGAGCAACCACTGCCGTGGCCTTTAGTGCTGCATCTCGGTGCGTTGCTCCCCGCGCCGTAACGAGGGTGTCATCGGCGTAACACGTTACGGTGACCCCTCTGAGCAACGGACCACGCAGCACCCAATCGTAGCCGATGTTCCACAGGAGTGGCCCTAATACCGATCCCTGTGGGGGGGGTAGTTTTATTCTTCGTAGTCCCGACTAATATAACTAGGAATAACATCATGATTTTAAACAATAGTACAGTGAACGACAAAACTTAAATATACACTCCTCGATTACATCAGGAAGAAAGAATTACTCAGATGGGGCTTGAACCCACGACCTTTCCCTTACAGGGGGAATGCTCTTCCAACTAAGCTACGGAGCCACGCTTGAATCAATTCAAATTTTCCTTCTCTATATATCCGTCTTTATGGCGACGGAAAGGAGGGGAAAAAAAGTTTCTTACTATGTACTTGAATATTTAAAAACATTTTTTTTAATTGGGTAAAATGTATAATGAATATATTCTATTCTAATATTCTATTCTAATAATATAAAGCTAAAGAGTTTGTTTGTTCGATTGAACGCGTTAATCTCTGGAAGCATTGGTTTGAATTTTAAAATTATTTTTGTGTTAAATAGCCAAAGGTTATAAATCATCATGCTACTACTTAAGGGAGCGAAATAGTAATAATAAATGTCAAAAAGTCCGGCAGATTCCCTTATATTATTTGATAATTAATAAATTGCGCGTAAGCAGGTTCTACGACTACGGCGTATCGATATAGACCACAGGCGAAACCGGATGCTCGGCTAGTTCATATATAATTCCCTAGTCGTTTAATAATCCCCAGAGTACAAAGTTATTGTATGTTATGTTTAGACATACAATAACTTTGTACTCTGGTGATTATTATATGAGGAGTGAATTTGTGAAGCTACTTTTTTCGTTAACTGTACAGTGCACAACCAATCTAGATAGCATTGTGTAGACATGTCTTAATATACGTATGTGTGTGTGAAAAATGGCTTTAGTGTGCGTAACGTATAATTTAACAGAAATAATGTATTTTAATGCATTGTTATGAAAAAATATTGGGCTTATGCACTTCTCTTCGGTATAAATTATCAATATACCAAATCTCACCCTCCTACGTGCCCGCAATTTTCATAAAAAGGGATCCAAATTTTTCCCTTCACGTATTATATAGATACAGAAGTTAGTGAGAGAATATAAGAAAAAACCTCGGTAGATTGATGGTATGGGTAATGGACTGCTGAGACGAGGTCTCGGGTTCGATCCCAGGTTTACCATGGCACACACCAATGACTTTTCGATGCCTTTCGAAGTTATGTGTGTATTTATCGCAGGTTTATAAGTGCCCGGTTAATGGCAATAGGCTCGCCAACTTTTAAATTGGGACCTAAACATAAATTGGCGAAATGTAGGTGCTAGCACCTCTGCCTATCCCTTCGGGGAATACAGGCGTGAGTTTATGTTATGTTATGTTAGAAGTGAGACTCAAAAGAATTAATATAAAGCTTGTACACAAAGGTGAGCGTACTCAGCGCGCGGCTACTTAGTGGGGGAATATTCATGCGGCTCTTAGTAACCGATCTGCTGCTAGGCGATTAACTTTGAACGGTGAGCGTTGTGTTTATGAACGTGATATTTAATACTCGGATATTATCTTACTAATATTATAAATGCTAAAGTTTATGAAGATATTCCGATGTTTGTTAGTCAATTGCGCTCAAATAGCTTAAGGGATTCAGCTGTGTACAGGGATCAATTATAGTAAAACACTGGCCGTGATATTTGTCATGTTTGTTATAATAAAAGAATCAATTTCGTTTGTTCAGTTCAGACACAAGAGCACATAAAACGTCAAAATTTTACATTAATGTTCGGAATGTCAATAATCCATACTAATATTATAAATGCGAAAGTAACTCTGTCTGTATGTTACTGTCATGTAATTTGGTATAGGGGTAGATTAGACCTTGAGAAAGGACACAGGCTATGTCTGTGTATGTGTGTTTGGACATGAAAAAGGGGGGTTAAATGGGAGAAATAGTGTTTGAAAGTTTGTATGAAAGTTCGTCATTTTCAAAGTTAGAAGCATGGAACTTCGTACACCTACGTCTTTTGAGAAATGTTTTGTCGCGATAACCGACATTCACGCGGGCGAAGCCGCGGGTAAAAGCTAGTAATAAATAAAATAATCATTTGAAAATGATTCTTTCGCTGGTTAGGTAAGTTGTTTCTACTGAGAAGAAACAAGAAACTCAGTGAACTCGATTATACTTCTTTTTTTAAATAAGGATAGTTTTAAAATTTTGGAGGATCCGATATTTCGGTGCGGTTTCAAGCGACAAGATCACGGATGTACTTATTTATATATAGATAGCGTTGTATAGAATGTTGTGGAATATATATGCGGAATTTCTTAGAAAAAATTATAGTCTGTAATTTAGATATTTTTAGGGTTCCATACCTCAAAAGGAAAAAATACTGAACCCTTATAGGTTCACCTAGTTGTCTGTCTGTCTGTCAAATCCTTTACCTCAGGAATGCGTGGAAGTTGAAATTCATACCACTTACTCAAGTCTGTAACGTCTTCAAGCTGTGCAAAAATCAAACTTCTAAGTCAACAGGGGCTCGATTCACTATCGCCACGTATCACGTATTTGTGAGTTTGTGAGTTTCGTTTCGATAACCTGGTATTCTGTACGATCTGTCAAAGCATAGGTTTACAAATACTTAGGTTTTTATCATTTTGACAACTTACGTCACCCATACAAATGGCTCAAACGTCATAAAATACTAACACCACGTATCGCATATGTGTGGTTATGGAAATCGATAACTTAATAACCTGGTATTCAGTAACATCTGTCAAAGTCAAAATTATGGTTTAGGCGTTAAATCATGGTTCTGAACTCGATGACAATGTTCTGCTCGATTTGTATACGTAGATAAGTTCACAAAAATTATAAAAGTTTAAAAAACTTTCCCCGCCAGACTGACCTTCACATTACTCTGTCACATCAGTGTGAAGGGAAGGAAATAAAAATCCCACCATTACTACCAATGTGTTAGACAGACAAACGATTTCCTAACTGTCATATATTTATTATTAACCGCAACATCAGTGTGTATGTCAAGAAACTAAAATCCTTACTTTCATATTAGTGTGAAGCGGTGTGACAGAGCGGTGTGAAGGTGGAGAATTTATGTTTCTCACTATCACACTAGTGGGCCTGCCGGGACATCAATTCTTAACAGTTACACTATCTAAAAGAACAGTGTGGAGGTCGGGAAAAAAATCCTAAGCCCCGCTGAACACCTAAATATCAAAACGTAATAGTACAAGTATACCTATGTCGCGACAACGTAAATAGATTGAGTGTAATAAAACTCTGCTATTTGAAATTTAAGTATCTATTTATGACAACAGATTATTTTATTTTGCTTGTCATATTCTGCATGTGTCCTTATACATCACAATATTACGCAGGATATCAGGATATTCATGATATTATTGCTCCGAACCCTGCTTCCGTATAGGTTGCTATCACAGCAAATAAATGCAACTAAGAAAACTATTTATTTCAGTCAGGTCTATTTTGACGATTGATGGATTGCGGCATTTTTTTTACCTTAAAAATATCTATCTGAAACCTCTGTTGCTGGTGGTCCACTTACCCAGTTCACCTAGGTGAGCTATGGGAATTTGTTTTTTTACGTCGTCCACCAGAATGTTCATTTGTTTATTATATCGTAGTATTACGAAAGTAAATAAACGATATTCAAATTGCAAAGCCAGTTTTACAATGTTGAAATAGAACCATTATACGTTAAACAATAAGCAATAAATTAAAACATAAATTTTACTCTTCAAACTGAATAACACTTGTTCAGCAACTTAAAAAAAAGTTTTCAGATGTTCACTATCTCAAACAACTTAAATAGTATTTTCAATGTCCGACATCAAGTATTGACATCCCCTTAGCATTAACAGAACTTATAAATAAAAACATTTAGGCTAGATTTGAACAAATTTTTTGCTGATTTCGAAACTGGAGTCTCAAACACCTTGCAGAAAATTGTACCTACAGTGATAGGACTGGTCTGTACAATGTATTGTGGAATGTTTCTAACGATGAATTTCCAAAAAATGGCCGATAGTTATATCGCCATGTATCAACTGAAGTTTCGTATTAACTAGAATAGCATCCTTTTCTTGTTCGATGTGTCGTCTGTTATTGGAAGGCGAGTTTAATTTTATTATATTCGTCGTCGAATCTTCTTTTAAAGCCGTTAATAATTTAGCTATTGTAACATGGTTCTTGTTTACTTTTTTATTGATTTGCGAATTCCAATTTTCACATACGTTGTTGGTTCGATGACGTTCGTTGGAAGTACACCATTCCTCAATACATTCGTCACTTTTTAGCCAGGTCCTTTCCATATAATTAAAAAAATTGTCTAATTTGGTATTCTTAATGTTTTCACTTGAATCTCTGATATATGTCCACCCATCTCGAATTTTGTCTTGAGGTAACAAGGCAAGTGCAGTGCATAATCCAACAATTCGCTTTAGAGTTTTCGTTTTTAATCCAATTTCTTTCGATTTTCGCCAGATGCTGTTACAAAAATGATAATAGCATTTTCGCACTATCACTGTAGGTATAATGTTCTGCAAGGCGTTCGTCACTCCAGTTTCAAAATCAGCATGAAATTTATCCGGATTCCATTGGGGACATGTAGTTTTTATTAAATCGAATAAGGCTGAATAACTAGACTCTTTTTTATCTGTCATTAAGGCATAAAATATTGGAATCACATTGGTGGTTTTTGAAGTACTGCCCACGTCTCCAAAGATAACATATAATTGTACAAATGGTTTCGGTGCAGCTTTGAAGGTTCCATCGCCGAAATATTCTTTCACATTGTCAAGTACTTGTTTTGACTCCTCAAGGCAGAACAGTAGTACAACTGATCGGTCAAACCGATAGTCGGCTAGCAAAATGTCATGATATGTTGCAGGAACTTCAATATCATGTAAATTTGTAAAAACGGTCTTCTTAACTCGCTGTGCCTTTTTTCGTGCGTCGTATAATGAGCCTTTGACACTTTCAAAAGACGGAACCTTAGAAACAATTTGTAAGCCTTTGTCAAATGCCGGCTTTATGTTTTCTTTATATATAACCGGCATCGAAGTCACCATTGTGCATGCCTGTTCCTTCATTTTCTGCACGCACATTGAAATTTCATTTTTTGCAATGTCTGGCACACAGTTAACATTATGTTCATTTGATTTCACCATATGATCGTCCTGTGGAGGTCCAAATATTAAACAGTGTATGTCCTTAATGTTATTGGAACGAAGTTCCTTATGGCGCGTTGCGAAAGGGGGCTAGACGGAAATTGTAACGACACCCGACACTTTTTTTTTAAATTTTATTTTTCTTTATTAGGAAAACCAACAGTTTTTACAATTCTCATTGGTGTCTTAAATAATGTCTGTAAGCGCTATTAGTTTTTGCAAAGTCAAAGTCGAGTTCGACGAATTCGAGTGTTGGAGCTCGAGTTCGAGTGCCGGAGCTCGAGTTCGAGTGCCGGAGCTCGAGTTCGAGTGCCGGAGCTCGAGTTCGAGTGCCGGAGCTCGAGTTCGAGTGTCGGAGCTCGAGTTCGAGTGCCGTAGCTCGAGTTCGAGTGCCGGAGCTCGAGTTCGAGTGTTCGAGTTCGAGTTCGAGTTCGTCAAAAGTGTCAGAGTTCGAGTTCGAGTGTTCGAGTTCGAGTTCGAGTTCGTCAAAAGTGTCAGAGTTCGAGTTCGAGTTCGTCAAAAGTGTCAAGTGTCAAAAGTCAAAGTCAAAAGTCAGAGATATGCGCGTACAGACATTAAATAACTTCATTCCATCCGGGTGTCCCTTGACACCTCTCAAGTTTTTTTTTTATAACGTCGTCAAGTACCCCTAACACAAGTTTGTGTGAAGTTGTGTGATATAATTTATTTAAAAACTCATGCAAAAGAATGGTTAACAAAATAAATTTATTCACTTACTTTTGTAGTTATTGATCCAGTACACTTTATTTCTGCATGTTTATGCCTTCTATTAGTGCAGTACCAAATGGTATTACCATTTACGTATGTTCTTTGTTTGTGGTATTGGTACCCCTCGAATAACAGCACTTTTCCGCCGTTCCGATCAATAATATTAATTTCCATTGTATTTGTTTGCCAATGACGGACTAATAAAGCATGCAATAGATGACAATGTCAATCCTATCGCATTATCTCGAGTGCCTAGTTGTGTCATACATTTGTAAAGAGGTTTAATTCTATGAATACCATACGTCAGAGGCTGACAGTGTGACGGTTTTATTTCCTCACTTCCACACTGCCGAGTCTGATAGTGTGACGAATGACGATTTAGAGAATTGTAATTATTTTACAAAATTTCAACATTTGTTTGGTTTAAATTTTAATTAGTAATTCCCCACGTGGACAGCATCGTGGGTACAGTTATTGTCTACGACAGCATCGCGGACACAGTTATAGCTATATTTCTCACATTTTGTGAAAAACTCGTGCCGATCGAAATATCTCCATTAAGAACATAGGCTTAAATAACTTAAAAAAACAATGTGTCCGTAAGCCATATTATTTTATAGTGTGGAAGAAAAAGGTAAATGTAAGGAATAATCTTTTACCAACCTTCACACTAGTGTGACGACTTTTAGTGAGAGTATAAAAGTGAAGAATAGGAATAAAATTTCTTATCCTTCACACTGATGTGACAGAGTAATGTGAAGGTCAGTCTGGCGCGTGTTTTTTATCATAGGAAAATCATTCGGTAAGTATTTATTTACATTTGAATTGCAATGATTGCTAAAATTTGTCGTTGAATAAATCCATACTTAATATTATAAATGCGAAAGTAACTCTGTCTGTCTGTCTGTCTGTATGTTAGCTTTCACGCCTAAACCACTGAACCGATTTTGATGAAATTTGGTATGAGGGTAGATTAAACCTTGAGAAAGGACATAGGCTATGTTTGGTCGCGATAACTGACATCCACGCGGGCGGAGCCGCGAGCAAAAGCTAGTTCACGATAAATATTATACGATAATCTTCATTGCGCTATCCAGACCTAAATAAAACAGAGATTAACTAACTTGTGTTTCGTGATTTAGAATGCGGATAAACATAGTATTTAACTTTTTCTCATAAATCAATCCCACCTTTTTTTTGGCCTGCGAAAACCTCGGATACCTCCCCCGCCCGAGCCGGAAGGGGTTATGTGGGACTCAAACCGACTAAAACCGCACGCCGACTGAGGGTCGTGGTGCTAGACCGGAGGTGAGGTTGTCATCGACATATCCCTTGCACCACGGCTGAACCAGGTCCCCGACTCGCCCCCGGAATGGAGAGGCGCGCTTTCCAGCGCGCCGCCGCCGTAAATCAATACCACCATGTATGTACAGTGAGCATGCAAGGTGCACAAAATTGTCATAATATCAAGGTATAGCTCGGGCCATATATCTTGGACGTATTTTTTTATATAAAGGACACGTCAATTTCACTTCACCTCGCCTGATGGTAAGCTAAAAGCAAATTTTCGGAAAGGGGGTCACCATCGTAAACATGTACCATGTTAACAGTGGTGGCACTCATCTTGACGGTCTTGTCAGATGCCTTTTCACGCCCCGCTTAAAGGCCCCGGGACTGTAGGATCCTGTGAAGGAAAGGAGAGGGTGCGACTGATTAGAAGAGCTCATCAGAATATTCACCGTGGTAGAGACGGTAGAATACTGCCAAAGACGCAACATCTCTACGCATCTGCAAAAGCTTGAGGAAGTTCGTGACCTCAGGATTCCCAATGATGCGGACCGCACGTTGCAGCGACCTGTTGAGAGCATCTAGTAAGTACTTTGCGTAGCCATCCCAGAGATACGAGTAGTATTCCACGTAGAAACGAATTTGAGTCTTGTATGAAGACGCCGCTGCTCCGAGCTTCGAGCTTACGCTAGGCTGTTTTGATGATGCTCTCGATATAGTTTTTGTTATTTAGTTTGCAGTGAACATCCATACCGAGGATATTGAGGTTATCCTGCAGTGGCAGTGGTGTGCTCTGAGTCCGGCTCAGTGACAAGAAGCTGCCTTTTTTCCGCGATTTCATGCATGTGCGTGATAACTCCCGTGTAAGGTGCTGTCGTTTGCATAGCAATTAATGCTACCATTAGAAAGCATGTCATTGATATGCAGAAGAAAGAGAGTGGGAGATAAGATGGAACCCTGCGGCGCGAGCATTCACCTGCAAGAACTCCGAAGCTCGTCCATCACAAGAGACGCGAATACGGTGCTCCTGCAGGACGCTTGCAACCCAGTTGCACGATCTGAGAGGCAGGCCAAAGGTTGGTAGCTTGGAAAGCAGCGATGTGTGCCATACCCTATTGAACCCTAAGCTGTGGCGATGTCAATACTAATTGCCAGTGACTCAAATCGTGAGATATAAAAGGCCCTGGGGCGTGCGGATTATTTTGTAATAATATATAATTGTCTTAGTGAACTGAAGCTCGTCTACCGCAGCAGCAGCCCGTGCTGTCGTCAAAATTCATCCAAGAAACGTGTACCGCGTGTATAGAGCACATTTTAGGTGCCAGATATATGTCTCAAGCAATAATGAGATCATTTTGAGTACTTCGCTACTCAATGTCGATCTGTGCGCATCGCATTGGCATCCCTGGGCCGCTTTTCTGCTATTGTGACAGGCGGCTACCATTGTCACACACCAAGTCTACGGTCCTGCAGGACAGAGGTCATTGAGCTACCTCCTATGTTACGCCGTGCGCCGCCTGAGTCCTCAGTCGCATCACAGTAATAGCACTCAGTCGGGGTCCTTCTGTACCAGAAACAGGTGATCCCCCAAACGTCGTTTTGCGGAGATCACCGGTATCATCAGTACGTCAACCATAATCTTTTCACATAGAGTGCTCGCACGATAAGTCTGCGCGTGAATGTTTATAGTGAAATGAGAACAATTTTCAAATTTTAAAGACAGGTGTTTTTTGGGTATATTAATTGTTTGAGATGTTTAAAAAAAAAATTCCAAAAACAAACAATATTTAAAGTAAAAGTTTTCTATTCCCGCCTTTTTTCATTAAAAAGAATCAAGTAAAGAACTTAAATTTTTTTTTTTCAAGGATGAAATTGAGTATCGCCATTCGATATTTAAAATAGATGACTATTATACGCATACGAAGACAAGGCTGAATAGCAAAGCGACCTCTTTGGTCTTTGGGCTGAATGCATGATGTCTATTGCCAGTATGATGGTTAGATGTACGCGAACTTTTTTATGGAAAGAAGTGGTTTTTTTTTATTACTTACCGCCCTAGGGCTTTTCTTATTTGGAGGTAATAAGAACCTACTTATCGAACATGAGAGAAGTAAAAATATTATAAACTTAAAAACCATATTTAAAAAATTATGCTGAAAATATCGAAACAACTTTGATAGCTGGTGGTACCCATTTGCAAACTATAAACTGGAAACCTGGAGGACAGGTTCATGCCCCTGCTGCGTACGCCGCAGCAGACGATGGCTACCAGGGCAATTAGGTACTGCACGATACCCTTCGTTGTGGCGAGTCTCGTGGATCCTACAATCGAGGGCCCTTTCAGTGCTATATCGTTTCTGAAAGGAGGCGCGGAAGCAAGGATACAATCCCGAGCCTGGCGGCCCTGGGAGTGAGAGTTCTCACGCTCGCCACCCTACTCGCGGCGATGTTCCGCTGCGCGGATGCATGAGAGGCCGGCGCCTCCTGGGAGCAAGTAATGCTCGAGAAGGAGACGGCGGAAAGGGAGTGGCGGCGTGACCGAGATAGACTCGCAAACCGCGCTACCCGACCTCCATCCCCCATAAGCGCGGGCCTGGGGTGACGGGTGGAGCTGCTTGTCACCCTAACAGAAGCAGGCCAAGGCGGCGGGGCGCTAAGAAGCGTGGCTCCCCATACCGGGGGCGAGTTAGGGACACCGTCGTCCCTCCTTCTTGAGGAGACCCTGGGTCAGCCGAGGTGCAAGGGCTATCGATGACAACCTCACCTTCGGCCTAGCACTCCGACCCACAGACGGCGTGTGATTTTAGTCGGTTTGAGTCCGACATAACCTCCCCCTCCGACTCCGGCGGGTATCCGTGGGGCTTTCCGCACGAAAAAAACGAAGAAAAAAAAAGACATTCAAATGTGCTCTGTAAGTGCCTGAACTGATTAAAGGAAATTCACTCTTTGGTTCTTCTTTTTTTTATTATGTTCCATAACGGGCCTAACCCGCCATCTGCGTAACTGTCGAGCGCACCGCAGCGCCACCCTCAATCAACACGAGTTTCTTGACTGAATTACATAGTACATATTATATAATATATATATTGTAGAAAAAGCCGAACAAATAGTACAACCAAAATTTGTTTCGAGGATTACTAATATGTACAATAATAGGAATATTTGGTATCCTTTAAATAGATGCTATGTTGGTAGAAATGCAATAACGCTCCGCTACAAAAAGTTTTTAATGAATGTTCAGAACGTAAGAAAATTGTTTATCATAGGTACCATAGACCACAAAACAACTTCGTTTTCTTAAGGCTTTCTTATTTCTTCTTGGATATATCACTATTCGATCAGTTAGTATTATAATGTTGCCATTTTAGCAGCCTGCTGTGTATAGTTGTATAACTTATTTCTTAGGTCAAATAAAAATACAAATGACTTATGCATTACAATAATTGTATTTTATTAAACTGTAGTGCAATGATGATAAAAAATATATCCCATATTCATCTAAACATAAATAGATTTTTTGAAGCACATGGGTGAATTTCTCAAACGTAAAATTTTCGCGGCGTGACTGAAAATCATACCTTAAAGTTAACATATAGTAACGATTATTTTTTGTAAGAAAGATATCGTTTTTCTCTATATGCACGTATAAATTATATTATTGAAACTATTTTTGTGAGTGTGTAAAAAATGTCTTTTCACCTAAATTCTAAGCTTGGTGGCGCGTCCACAACCTGTTTTCTTGGGAATGATCACAGTTTAATAAAAACTTCATTAGTTTACTGAGTATACTTAATAATAATTCGATTCGGCATTATTTTAGCTATCTTCGATACTGTCATTCGTAGTATTTAGTACTATACTTTATCTTAAAAATATTTTATAAGTTGCGTCCGCGGCAAATGTAAAATTTTGGTGGGATTTATAAAATCATCGAAGGAGTCGTATTGAAAGTACCTATAAGGACGACACTATCATCATTGGAAACGTTCAGTTGGGTGTTAATGAGCACCAGTGCCAGTTGTCCCCAGTCCCGTTTCGTTTTTCTGCCAAACACGTAAGTAGGTCGCTTCATAAGCATCGGACAAAAATATTGTAATTTTTGTGTTGATTATTTAAAACGGTTTATTCTCATTGTATGTTTTAATATTTAAGTATAGTGTACAGGTTCAGTATGTGTATTAAATTTTGGTAATGTAACCACTATATTCTAAATAGTATTTTTGTAAATAATTTTTTTAGACGTGAAACTAATTTTGGTGGAGCAATTTTGGTGAATTTGGTGGGGTTTTACTAATCATCAAAATTGTATATTTACACCAAAATTTGTTTTCATAGTTATTTGATTAAGCTCCTACGTAGTCCGACGGGCTACTAGGTCAGTTGACCTCTACGTAGTATACCTTGGGCAATGTATATCTCTCCCTAGGTGGGAAAGAGGTTGTTGGCAGTTGAGGGTTGTTCGGAAGCTTTCCTAATTTTCTCTCAAATTAACCATTAGCATATGAACTACCCATACAAAAGACGGGCGATTAGTTGGGTGAAGTCAGCTGATGCCGCAGTAGGGACAGGCCGGTGTGGTGGAGCATCGTGCGCTTTTTCCGTCACCTGCTTCTACTGGCGTGAAAGGCGGCCTCACTCTTTACTACTAAGCCTACGCCGTTAAAACCTGCCCGCCCACCCTTCTTCCCTCCTCTCCACTATCAACATCATTTGGCTTTTCTTCCTCTGCTTTCTCACTTACATGAAAGCTACCGTGAATGCAAGAGTGCCTCATGCAATCTTTTGCACGTGACTCCACGCAACAAAGCGATGAAGTCGAAGATGTAGGTGACACGCAACTCCTGCTTATGTTGCTCCAGCAGCTAGCACTTTGCTATCGAGTAAAAGGTACTCAATCTTCTCCACAGAAGGCTTCTGACCTCTACCGTCCTCAAGCTCCTACATCCACATCCTCACATGTTGCTCCAATCTATCGGCGTCCACCACCGATATTAACAGCATACATGGGCAGTTATGGAGTGATTGTCTGATGCTATCCGACCAAAATACCACGCTGATTGGGAATGGACTAAGGACAGATCACAGATCACAGAGACAGTGATAAGGAAGATTCTCATATTGCCAACAGCGGTTCGAACAACGGAATCAGAATCGTGGTACATGTATCGGATGGTGTAAACCTCTGGAACCCTTTTTAACAGCAATGCCCATCAGCTCACCGCGTGAGAAACTTTGTTGAAGGACTCCTGTAAGTTCAGAAATAGACATCACACTACCAACTTGTCTTGCCACTACCAAGTGTCCATGGCATATGTTCCGTCCACCCTTAGGCATACCGAGTACCATATTATGTTGCTCCAGCAGCTAGCACTTTGCTAGCGTGTAAAAGGTACTCAATCTTCTCCACAGAAGGCTTCTGACCTCTACCGTCCTCAAGCTCCTACATCCACATCCTCACATGTTGCACCAATCTATCGGCGTCCACCACCGATATTAACAGCATACATGGGCAGTTATGGAGTGATTGTCTGATGCTATCCGACCAAAATACCACGCTGATTGGGAATGGACTAAGGACAGATCACAGATCACAGAGACAGTGATAAGGAAGATTCTCATATTGCCAACAGCGGTTCGAATAACGGAATCAGAATCGTGGTACATGTCTCGGATGGTGTAAACCTCTGGAACCCTTTTGAACCGCAATGCCCATCAGCTCACCGCGTGAGAAACTTAGTTGAAGGACTCCTGTAAGTTCAGGAATAGACATCACACTACCAACTTGTCTTGTCACTACCAAGTGTCCATGGCATATCTTCCGTCCACCCTTAAGCATACCGAGTACCACCTCTCCCACTTTGAGAATAACTGCCTAAATCTTTTCCCAGCAATCTTGAATAAGTTCGTCGATAATATTGGCGCCATTAGAGTAAAATATAATCCTTGCTAGAAGCAAGGATAGATAGAACAATCAAATGTTTTTGATACTACTAACAACTAAAGTGGTTTTGCCATATAAAAATGAAGTTGGTGATAAAAGGGTAAAAATTAAGGGTTATATGTAACTATTAAGTGCTAAATTCTAGAAAAAAAACAAAGAAATAGTATAAGTAATAATAAATAAAAAATAAAAATATGTTGATATGCAATTTTGGTGTTAGACACCAATTTCGGTGCATTGAAAATTCAGGTGTATAAAATAAACAAGTAATTCCCAGGGCTACTTAGACTATTCAAACATAATAGGCATAAAATATGTATTTCTAGCTAAATATTGAAAGAGATTACCTAAATACCTAGAAATAAAAAAAATCACCAAAATTAGCTAAAAATTCATAGATGTTGAAATTCACCCACATAAATAATAATAATAGTTAAAAGTACCTACTTTTTTTTTATTATTCTCGCGTCAATTCCCGTTATAATAATTAATTATTTATTGGTAATTTACAGAATACATTATAATTGTATACTAAAAAACTACTAATGACAAATAAAATAAAAGAAACCAATATTATGACAGCGCGATTAATTATTCCCGAATAGTGTAATTATTCATAAAAGTGAATCGTTGACACGAAAAGAAGAAGACTAATATTGATTAAATCATAGTTCAAAACAATTCCATACATAAGATTTATGTATGAGATTGAAAAAATTAATAATAAAAATTTATTGAAAAAAAAATTGGCAATTCAAGTTATATTTTTAGTCTGGCATTATTTTCATAAATGTCGTATGTCATATGACATAAAATGTCACGTATATTAACGTGGTATTCTGTACCGAAAACTGACATAGGTTACTCACTGAAATCGCACGTTGCGTATATTTACGTCAGTAAAATCATAAGTAAATTTACGCAACTAAGTACGTAAGTTAGTGAATTGAGCCCCAGCATCGAAATATATTACGGTTTATGTAGCTTAAGTTACGGAACACTCGGTGCAAGCGCAAGCGGTCAAGCGTCCGAAAATGTTATTAAGGTCGAAAATGCTTAATATGTTAGCTTGTTCTGAAAAAATATGCTTAGCAAAATAAAACATTGCATATCTAAACTGAAACTATGACTTTTCATTAGTTGAAATTGCCAAAAAAGTCAAAATATTAACAATCAAATTCAAATCACATATATAACTTTTTAGATTCCTTATTAAATTTTAAATAACTTTTATTAGGAACTATATACGTGTAAACGTAACGTAGACCGAGATAAATGCGATATTCTCTTGCACTCCATACTTTTGCACTACGCGCTACCGAAGCGTGACGTTACAATTTCGTGCGATTTTATATGGAGCGTTTTCGGGCGGCGCGTAAAATTGAATTTTTCAAAATCTAAATAATCTTTTTTTTTTAAATTTATCTCGAAAACTATTTGTCGTACGAAAATTTTACTTTTACAGTTCATTATATTATAAGAAAGTGGTCATTTTTCGAAATTAAAAAATTTGTTAAATAGCCTGTTAGCATCAGTATCAAACCGACTTGAACCTTTAACGTGATATTTTAATAGTGGTTTTCGAATTATATTCGTAAGAAACACACGTCATAGCTTGAAGCAGACGAACATAAATAGCGATAACACTGCCGTCTCAAATGAGATAGGTCACGAGCTTGTCAAATTAGGCGCCATTTGTCACCTGTATAAGTCACAAGTGTGAGAGATCTGAGTGTTTATGAGTCTGGGGAATCTCAGGTGTCTGAGTTATGTAACAATAATATACGCATTCATGATATTTTTTTAACAAAGGCTATATTTGGCAGAGAGCGTCTATCGGAGAGCGAGAGTCTGACTTCTTCTTTTCATGTCAATGGCAGTAATTTAAGAAGTCTAGAAGTGACCAGCCTAAAAGTCAGCTATCCTCCGTCGCCTCATTCAGATCGGCAATAGTACAGGTATTTCTTTTTTTATCGTGCGATAAATCCCCACGGATACCACCTCCACGGAGGCGGTGGAGGTGGTTATGTCGAACTCGAACCGACTAAAACGCACGCCGTCTTGGGTCCTTGGTGAGATTGCCAAAAGCATATCTCTCGCACCCCGGCAGACCCAGGACCATCTCTTTCGAGATGGCCCCCTTCGGGTTGTGGGGACCAAAATGTCCCCATCTAGCCCCGGTTACGGGTAGGCGCATTTTGCGCCGCCGCCGCGGCCTGCTTCTGCTAGGGTGACAGGCGGCTTCACCGGTAACCCCCAGGCCAGAATAGTACAGGTATAGGGGCACAGCACATGGCAACAAACAGTCTGGCTAAAAAAAGCTAAACTAGCCCGGTCAAGATAAATATTCGAGGTTACAATAATTCGTACCCGGCTGAAAGTTGGTAGGATTGATCAAAACACCATCCTAAACGAACTTTTAAAAGTTCTTATCAATACGATGCCTGCATTTTTTTAATTTAAGATCAAACGCCAGTACAAAGTTTTTCACGATTATATTACCCAAACCGTAAGTTTTATCATAAAAATTTCTGAGACAAAGTTAAATATTTTTTGTGACCTTTGACCTTGAATTAAAAAGTAGCCAGGTGTCGGATTGATGAAGAATGTTTAAATTGCATATTATGATGGTGTTTCGAACAATTCTACTAACTTTCAGCTGGGTGTGAATTATTGTACCCTTTTTTTTTCATGCGGAAATCCCCTCCGATACCACCCTGCCGGAGTTGGAATGGGAGGTTATGTCGGACTTGAACCGACTAAAACCGCAAGCCGACTGTGGGTCGTGGTGCTAGGCTGGAGGTGAGGTTGTCATCGACATATCCCTCGCACCCCGGCTGACCCAGGGCCATCCCTTACGGTCTAGCCCTCCCTGGGAAGGGGGGACAACAGTGTCCCCGACTCACCCCCGGAATGGGGAGGCGCGCTTCCTAACGCCCCTAACTGCTTCTGCTGGGGTGACAGGCGCCTCCAGCCGTCACCCCCAGGCCCGCTCTTATAGGGGCCGGAGGTCAGTCACCGCCTCTCCCGTTCCGCCGTCTCCTTCACGACCATTACCTGCTCGCTGAAGGAGACGCCGGCTGCCCACGGGTCCGCACAGCGGACCATTGCTGTGAGCAGGAAGGCGAGGGTAAGAGCTCTCACTCCCAGGGCCACCACTAGCTCCCACCTCGGTCCGGCCCATGCCGGACACTCGGTAAGCGTGTGCAGCTCTGTGTCCTCGCTGATTATTGTACCCTCACTCCTTTAATTCGGGGTTTTTTAAAGAATATTAGCAACCATGTTGTTGACCCCGACTAAGCGAAAGTATCTCTGTCTGTCTGTATGTTACGCTTTCACGCCTAAAGCACTGAACCGATTTTGGTGAAATTTGGTATAGGGGTAGATTAGACCATGAGAAAGGAATAGACTGTGTTTAGTTGAGATAACCGCCATCCACGCGGGCGGAACCGCGGGCAAAAGCTATCCATAAAAATATGAATGAAAAAGACTTAAATAATTCAGTTCTCTTTTGGAATATATAACTTTTAATATCTTCAGCAGTTGTTGCAATATGCAATCACTTAGATGGATTGGTATGCTGCCAAAAAAGAATGAAACTAAATGGTAGTATGAAGAATATGAACACATTGAACTAAATCTATTTTTAAAAAGAAAAATGAATATTTTACTTAAAACATTTTATGTACGATGAAATTGATTTAACGATTTATTTGATGTTATTGCATTATTTACACTGATCGGGATCAGTGTGTTAAACGACGTTTAACTTGCTTTTCAACAAGAGCAACAGATAATGGTTGTATAAGGGTTGTATCATAGTTTGAGGATTGAATTATTTAAAAATATCCAAATAAATATAATGTTATTACTATTCACGCAGAATGAGCTCACTGTGTCAAGAAATCTTTTTTTGTCGAGTGAAAAATCCCCACGTAGTCGGTGAGAGTGATTATGTCGGATTTAAACCGACTTTTTAAACTTTGGTTCTAATCGGGAGGTCCTGGCCCTTAAGAACCGAGGAAAAAAATATATCTACTAAGGCTAAATCATTGTGGTGCCGTTGTCACCGCAAAAATGACATAAATTTTTAAACTTTATCTCTATACGCCTATAGTCCAAAATGAAATGAAAACAGTTCTTTTACACTTTTTAATTTCTCTGCAACAAGTAATTTAGTTTTGAACTTTAACCGCATAGCTTTAAAGTCTATTATTTAATGCCATTTTTTGCAGTGGCGGTGGTATCACAATGATTTGGCTTTAACAGAATCGAGGCCCTGTAGTATTTTCATACAAAATCAGTTGAAATATAGATGCATTGGAGCTTCTATCTCTCACGTAACACGCCGAGTTTTTCAATCTAGAATGTTATCCGATCTGATTGATGCAGGAAATTGAATGAAAGCCGACCAAGCGCGACTCTTACGGGCGCACAGCATAAACAATTTTTGTAGGAAATATGTTTGATACTGATACTTTACTGTTTGTTTCACTTCCACACTTGTGCT
Source organism: Eilema sororculum (assembly GCA_914829495.1). Taxonomy (NCBI): domain Eukaryota; kingdom Metazoa; phylum Arthropoda; class Insecta; order Lepidoptera; family Erebidae; genus Eilema; species Eilema sororculum. Next base: position 1,800,273 of record OU618545.1, on the reverse strand, counting down.
TTAATGATTGCTTTAATTTGAATGACACTTTCATAGCATTTAAAATGCTAACTTTTCAATTCAAAATACATCGGGAAAAAAGAAGCGCCCAAGTGGGACTTCTTTTCCTTACGGGGGGAATGCTCTTCCAACTGAGTTATTGTGCCACACCTGAATCACTTCACAAATTTATCTTCTCTTTATATCCGTCTTTAAGGGCGATTCCGATTGTAAGGGAAAGGTCGTGGGTTCAAGTCCCATTTGAGCACTTCATTTTTCCTGATGTATTTTGGATTGCTTTAATGTTTGAAAAAAATGTTATTCTTGTTTTATTGTGCTGGTTTCTGGTAGAATAGGCCCCATCTCTTCCCTCTGTTGGCAACTGGGTGATAAAGATGTTTTGATGACTGTCGCATGACAGTGATAAAGTGCCCATCTGACGGCAATAGGCTCGCGTCTATTAAGTAGAACCAAAAATCACAGTTGGAGACATGTGGGTAGTACATTTTCTGTCTACCTCGTCGAGGATTTACAGCCGTGAATATATGTATATACCCAAGTCGCTATGTTCCTCGTGGTGCTGATTTTTTCTATGTGTATTAGTAGTATTAAAAATACATCCCATGACCAAGTGCCTGCGTGACGGTAATAGGCTCGCCTCCTGTTACGTGGGGCCGAAAATCATAGTGCAATGTGGGTGTTAATACACCTCTGCTTACCTCTTTCAGGGGTACAGACGAGAGTCTATGTATGTATGAATAATAGTAGTAGTAGCAAGTATTTTAAAGTCCAAATGTATACAGGGTATAGAGAAGGAAATGATAGCGGAGTTGCTGCAAGGCAATCGAGTCGCGTGCCATCCAAACGTCAAATGGACTCATTCGGTAGAAACGTTATACCTATGAAGTCCTTCGACTGTTGACACCCCGCGCGTCTCTCTTCCCACCCGCATTCGGCGCGCGTTTTTATTAGGCGAATTATCAATGGGGCATCTCCGTTACTTAATCATATTCTGTCCTCCGTGATACAGGGTGATTTTATAGTCGTTTAAAACTCCCATACCTTTTTCCTTTCACCTGAACATTATTCCCATACATGATCAAGAAATAAAAATATTTTCTTTTGCCAAATTAATACTCCCAGATTATTTTGGTATCAAAACTGCGCCTAAATTCTTTTTATTCGAAACGACTGTAGGGACACAGTAAGTGCATTGTACAAGCACGGCATCGCTTACGCAGCGAATTCCATTCGCGGCACTTCGCGGCGACTAACGGCAATCCGCGCTAGTTACCTCCTAACCATTCGGCCGTTCGCTTGTGTCCACACCTCAACCCTTCGCGAGATAGTAACCTTGTAACCGTGTTAGACTAGGTTCAGTGATTAAACAGTGCAGTCAAAATTTACAACGAAACTTTTTATTTAACCTTCCTAGCCGTGCAGTTACGTGCCGGAGACACAGGGTCTTCCGGTGGGGACGTAACTGGCATGCGCCGTAATAACTCAACACGCACCTTCTAGCATATACATACTCAGTCAGTACATATACCCCACACGACTATAAAATCACCCAGTATAACTAGGTTTATCTACATTGAAGTACTCATATAACAGGCTATACTTACTTTCAGTCTAGTAACTCCAAAATATGTCTGCTCTCTAATAAATATCAGGTTCAATTCTCAAAACTTTGTCACAAAATTTATTTTACGAGTGCTGGGGTAAATTTTTGAGACAAGAATATAAGAAAATTACCTCATCGTTATTTAAATCTCGGTGTTCAGCGGTTTCATCAAAATCTGCGAGTCAGCAGAGACGTGAAATATTGCCAGATTAGACAGAACGATAATATCTTCCATCTTGTAAATTTGAATTCCAAAAAGTTAATATCTAAAACGGGATTTGAACCTGTGATATTGTTCGTGAGCGTTCATAGCTCGATGCATACACTCATCCAAACTAATATTATAATTGCGAAAGTAACTCTGTCTGTCTGTCGCTTTCACGCCTAAACCACAACCGGTTTCGATGAAATTTGGTATAGGGGTAGATTAGACCTTAAGAAAGGACATAGGTTATGTTTGGTCACGCGGGCGAAGGCGCAGGAAAAAGTTAGTAATCTATACTTGGTGAATTTGAGCTCGTCCATCGTAGTAGCACCCCGTACTATCTTCAAAATACATCTAAGAAAAGTGTTTTTTCACAATTTAGGTCCAAGTTACGTGAATCGCGTTATAAACAAGGTAAGTTAGGGCTGTTCTCCATTCGATAGTAAACTTGTTAGGCCTTTTAAAAGTGCTAAGTTAATGGCAATAGGTTCGCCCTCTATAACGCGGTATTGAAAAACACATTTTTTTCCTTTCGGAACGTTCTGTCCGTTTCCCAAAACACCCGTTCCCAAAACATCCGTTCCGAAATAACAGTTTCTCAGAATTAACGTAGGCCAGAATACCCGTTTCCCATCACATCAGTATGTCAAAACACCCGGTTCTCATTGCATCCGTATGCCAAAAGAACAGTCTCTCATGACACCCGTATTCCCAAAAGACCCGTTTCCCATCACCTCAATAGTGATGTGTGTGTCAATACTGACGAGTTTCTATCATACGTCAAAATACCCTAGAAACCCATATAAATGTTCGCTTTATTTAACACAAAATATTAAGACAGTCCTTTAAGCGGGGCGTGAAAAGGCATCTAATGAGGCCGTCAAGCTGAGTGCCACCACTGTTAACATGGTAAATGTTTACGATGGTCACCCTCTTGACTTTGCCTTTAGCTTAACATCAGGCGAGGTGAAGTCAAATTGACGTGTCCAGTATAAAAAAAAGACAGAATGTAAATTTTCTAATGTAAATTAAAAACCATAAGTATTGTAACAAAGAAATTTACTTTACAGTATAGTATGTAGTGCAATGCTTAAAACATAACGCATCATAGAGAGATCCGGTTCTTGGCATTCCATGGATTCACCGTGCGGTCGCCGGGTCCATGGCGAGACAGAGAGGAACACTGTGACGGCGCCTGGGACTTGCGACCCAGGTGTAGGTTTAGGGTGGCCACCTTGTGATACATCAGCGCTCACCTCCACCGTCAGTCGTGTTCCCCCTCTACCTATCCATCATGACAAACATATCTTTTGGGAGAAGCGCATTTTGGGAAATGGTTTATGTAGGAAAAGGTGGTGATGAGAGCGGTCATTTCGTGATTAGATATTTTTGGGAAACGGATATCAAGAAAAACGTATCTTTTGGGTGAAACACATTTTGGGAAACACTTATAACGGGAAACGGATTAATTGTGCAAAGATGGTGACGGGAACGGTTGTTTTGGGAACGGGTGTTTTGGGAAACGGACAGAACGTTCCGAACGTATTTTTTTTACCCACTACGGAACGGAGGCGGTATATGCGTTTGGGGTGAGACGATGTTTGCGTGTTTGTTTGTTTGTGTAAATCCAATTTGATGCAGTTTTCAGTTATGGAGCATGTTCTTAGATAGGTATTACAAAGAAAACTCAATAGGGGCGCTACGGCAAGCATTTTTAATGCAAATCAATGTTGCCAATTTTCTCCAAAAATACTAGTCCGATTTTGATCCAGTTTTCAATTATTGGTTTGGGGGATCGTGTTCTTAGATAGGTGTTACGGTGACAACCCACTAGGGGGCGCTGCAGTAAAGATTTTTAATTACTTTTTATACATCGTGGGTTTTTTCATATGTCTCTGTATATTTTAGTCTATTGTATTGTCCATTATTGGATCGTATGCGTGTTTTTTGGACCAAAACCATTATACCTACTGATTAAAAGAATATACTGATTGAATTTGGCACAGGTTTTCCTATCGGGGCCGGGAGGTACCGTAAAAACCAATTCAAGAGAACAAATATGAGCCCCAAAGTGCCATCTTTCGATTCAACCGAAAGTTACTTATCTAAATGCCTGCCTACCCCTTTACAGATCTGCGTATATGCATATATAAAAAAACAATGTAAAACATAGAAAAACAAATCTGCCCCACGCAAATGACTTTATGCCCCCATAACGAAGCCTACGGTTCTAAAATAAACCGCCATGAGCCATGGGGATAAATGATTGTATGCCATCAAACGGATACTGTTTTGTTTTATTTCTTTAATTTAGAACACAATTGTCTTTTACGACTCCCACGGGAAGAGATCGGATGGCCTATTTAACACGGAGTATTATCATTTGTTAAGTCTAAAACGGAATACGATATTAGATAACATTTACACGACATTTTGTTTATTTGAAATCAATCTGGGTGATTGTTTGGGGCCCATTTTGATTGTCAGGGCCCAAGCCAATATCAAAGAATCAATTTCATTTATTCAGTTTAGGCACATAGAGAACACATATGAACGTAAAAATTTTACAATTAGTGCCAGGAATGTCAAGAGTAATTATAATAAATCATTTGAAAATGATTATTTTGATGTTTTGGTAGGTTGAACTAACCTACCAAAACAGCAAAAGCATCATTTCTGAGAAGACCAGCTGGAAACTCAGTGAACTCGATTACCCTCCTTTTTACCCCACTGCCGAAGGAAGGAGAGGAATGTTTTTTAAATAAGATTTTATTTATAATAAAATATAGTGCGAGCCAGAGATTAAATTAGGATCTTTATCATTTAAGTATTCGTCCACTTCATAATGACCTTTTTTCAAAAATCAATTTTTCACTTCAATTTTAAATTTAATGTGGCATGTCAATCAGGTCCTGAGGAATTTTATGAAACATTTTTATCCAACTGCCTACAAAAGAATTAACATGATGAGAGTTCGGTGCAAGCTATCCTCTAGGAGTTGGGAGGTAAGGAGGCACTCACTTCCAAAATAAATCAAAGAGAAAGAAATATTTGTATTCGAAAGTCTTACTTTGGAGCTCAAGGTTAATAATTCGATTTCTTCATAATTTTAGTTACATATGTAACGGACGCAATGCCAACCGTCCTAGCCCTGTGTTGAAGTTAGTTTGAACCCCGAAGATCTTCATATTTTTCCCACCTATGGTCATTTTGTCATGGGTAGTATATCTACTGTCGGATGGAGAACAGCCCTATCTCCAAGGCGCCTTCTACGGCACCCACGGAACCACCTGGAACTAAAATGGAACATATACCACCTCATGGAGGAGTGGCTAGAGAGGCCACACGGCAGCCTCTCGTACTGGCTGACGCAGGTGATTACCGGACACGGGTGTTTCGGGAGTTACCTGTGTCGGATCCGGAAGGAGCCAACGTCCGAGTGCCATCACTATGATGCGAGCGAGGACACAGAGCTGCACACGCTGACCGAGTGCCCGGCGTGGGACACGCCGAGGCAGGTCCTAATGGTGGCTCTAGGGGTGGGAGTCCTCACACTCGTCACATTGCTCACAGCGATGGTACGATGCGCAAACGCTTGGGGTGCGGCCGCCTCCTTCTGCGAGCAAGTAATGCTCGAGAAGGAGGCCGCCGGTCGGGTCCGGACCAGACTCCGGGCCCGGGAAGCCCGTGCAGAGCGAAGGCGAACCGGACGTCGGAGGTCGCAGAACGACCTCCGTCCTCCATGAGCGTTGGCCTGGGTTGACCGGTGGAGCCGCCTGTCACCCTAGCAGAAGCAGGCCGCGGCGGCGGCGCAAAGTGCGCCTCCCCGTAACCGGGGCTAGATGGGGACATTTTGGTCCCCACAACCCGAAGGGGGCCATCTCGAAAGAGATGGTCCTGGGTCTGCCGGGGTGCGAGAGATATGCTTTTGGCAATCTCACTTCCGGCAGCCAAGGACCCAAGACGGCGTGCGTTTTAGTCGGTTCGAGTCCGACATAACCGCCTCCACCGGCTCCGTGGGGGTGGTATCCGTGGGGATTTTTCGCACGATAAAAAAAAAAAAAACATATACCACCTGGAATTAAAACGGCATAAAGATCTTTATTGGGCCAATATTGATTGAAAATAAGTACTAAATTAAGGTCATTGCCCTATCTCTTATTTAGTAAAACAAAACTGGATCCTTACTAATCCATATGAGTGGTTCCTTCCAAAGTGGATAGAACCTTCGCGAAGTGTGAAGCTCGTTGAGCTGTGACAGTACAATCTGATCAGTACTACGCTCTCCTCACTCCTCAGTGCCTCTCCCTCCCATAAGGTTGATTGGATTGAGCAGGCACATGTCGCAAATGAAATTGTACATAAGGAAAATTTCGTAAAAGTGTACAAGAATGATTAGATTGTTTTATGACTTTTTTTTACTACGGAGAAGACAAAACACTGGGTATGTGTGTATAATATAAAGTCTTAGCAAATAGGTGAAGTTTTTTTACAGGCTGTTATTATATATTAAAATATGTAAGTGATCACCAATTTAAAAATATGGTCATGACACCCACAGTACCGGCTTGCCAAGTGCGGGGTTAATAGATATATCCACTTTAATTGTTTAATTATGGCAATAATAATAATTATTATTTTGTATTTGATGTGTAACATGGTGAACTCTACTTAATATTATAAACGCGAAAGTTTGTGAGTATGGTTGGATGTTGGATGTATGTATGGATTGATGTATGTTACTCTTTCACGTAAAACCTACTGAATGGATTCTCATGAAACTTTACAATAATATAGCTTATATATTAGAATAACACATAGGCTATATATGTCCTTTAAGCGGGGCGTGAAAAGGCATCTAGTGAGGCCGTCAAACTGAGTGCCACCACTGTTAACATGGAACATGTTCCGATGGTTACCCTCTTTCCGAGACATTGCTTTGCTTAACATCAGGCAACGTGAAGTCAAATTGACGTGTCCTATATAAAAAAAAACAACACGCTACTACACAAGAGAACGGAGCAGTGATCATTAATGTCAACAAATTCGGCCGCCAAAACTTTTTACGCCACCCTAATATACGCTACTCGAAATACTACCCCTGCGCAGAAGTCGCGGGCACCAGTTAGTTCTTTATAAAAAGAAGGCACCCAAACCGAAGTAGATTTTTCACTTTTATTAGGTAAATTCGAGAGGCTGTTTTGTTAGGACCTTCGTTTAAATATTCAATACTGTTGTTTTTTTTGTTTACTGAGGTCAGCTGGGACTAGAAACGATAAAATTGAGCTAGAATTTTAATAATAGTCTCATCCGAATTTATAGATTTTCTAAATCATATGGCCGTGTTGGTTTCCGGTGGAGTAGATTAAGGCCACCCCCCCCCCACCTCTCTTTTTTTTTTCGTGCGGATACTCGCCCCTCTCGCCTGAGCCAGTTGGGGAGATTATGTCGAACTCGAACCGACTAAAACGCACGCCTTCTGTGAGTCAAAATGTTAAGCCGAAGGGGAGGTAGTTGGACATATCCCTCGGTGGACCTGGCCATCTCTATCAATCTGGCCCTCTTTGGGAAAGGGGAGGACGGAGTCCCCATTCACACATCTCTTCCTGTGGAGGTCGTAGAAGGCGAATAAGAGGCAGTACTCCATCCGACAGTAAACATACAGCCTAAGAATATGGACCCGTTTGATGGCAATAGGCTAGCCCCTAGTATGTGGGAGCGAAAATCATAGTAGGTATTAAATTCTATAAATATATCTAAAAATACAACAAATAAAAATCTTTATTAATCGTAAATGTACACAGATTTACCCTTTGAGGCTGTAACTATGGAATATGTGCTATACTCTGATACTCTGACTCCTAAACTAGGCCTGCGCCTGTATTTTAAAAGTCAGTGCCCACCGTTTTTTGCTTTATAGGTTTATTTTCAATTTTATTGTTGTAAGTGTGTGTAAATGAGAGGGTCTAGTCTGTCTGTCTGTCTGTATGGAATTAGTATGGATTCTGAAAAATAAATGAATCTTATCTTTAAATAAATACGTAGAACAAACATTTTACCAACTACTCAATTCTGTAACGTAACGGGGTAAGGAAACTCGACACAGTTTCAAATTCAATAGTGATATTATCGGTGACGGCTGGCAATGTAATCGAATTATATTAGTATTGGCAAATGTTCGTCAGAATGGCGCGGCCAAATTCCACGGTTAAATTGAAGTGCCAAGTTTATACACATCGGAGTTTGGGTAACTTATTTACTTAAAGTCTTGAAGTTAACACATTGCGACTTCTATAGCCATTTCAAAAATTAAAATATGGCGTTGTTAGATTTCTTTTTTTATCAGTCTACATGTGGTATGCCGTATTTAATTACCAATTAACCGTTTATACTGTTGATTGATGGCACTTGGTGAAATCTGCTACACATATTGAGTAAGACACTTTGTACTTTTCCACTTAATTTTATTTTTCACCTGACCGGTTTCGCCTCACGGCATTCTCAAAGCTGTAGCGAAACCGGTCAGGTGAAAAATAAAATTAAGTGAAAAAATACAAAGTGTCTGACACATTATACTAATTAACTAAGTATTTTGTTCAAATATGTACAAGCATAGTCAGTTTGGCGTGGAGGTAGTATGCCGTTGCTACGCAGGAGGCGCGGGTTCGATCCCCGCTCAGTGCAAATATTTGTATGCGCGAATATGGCTATTTGCATTGGTCTGAATGTTTCTATGTATAATATGTATGTATTTACAAAAAAAAGTATCTGAGTATGGTTAAGGTATGCTTACCATATGGGTCTAGGTAGCGTTGTGTGGAATGTTGTAGAATATTTATTTATTTATTCGACCGTTTTTGACTTTTTCTTATAGTTCGACTCTTACTGCGACGTGACTTATACAGAAGAGGCATATTCAAAGCAAATCGTACGCATTGACAATTATCTATTCTGTGGCATTGATGTGATTACTGAGCAAATCATTTAAGTGCCGAAGATCCGCAACGAATTTTTCGCATAGTGTAGTGTTATTTTTAAGATCGCAGTATGATCGAAAAACATCTGAAAAAATGGCACGCTCAAGTGAGACTCGAACTCACGACCTTTCCCTTACAGGGGGAATGCTCTTGCAACTGAGCTATTAAGCCACACCTGAATCATTTCAAATTTTCTTTCTCCTTATATCCGTCTTTAAAGGCGACGGTGGAGCCATCTACCAACATTCTTACGAACTGTTGGAAACAATGAATGATTTTTCAACCATTTTTAAGCATTGAATTTTGATGACGCAGTATGATGTTAGAGATATAATAAAAAATAACCTTCCCCAAGAACTAGGCTTTAAATTATTCAGGTCAGTCTTCCCATCCAGGGAGCTCAAGAATTGCCCAGAGTTGGTCAGAGTATTCGCCCTGTAAAGGAATGTACACGGGTTCAAATCTCATCCTGACCGCTTTCCGATCTGAATCTTTACAAACTTTCTTACATAGATTCATATACTAACGCCTGTAAATGCCTGAAGGGACAGGCAGAGGCGTATTAACACCCACCTTTCGCCAACTATGATTTGACAAGTGGGCTCTTAGTGATAGGCTGTATGTTTACTGTCGGATGGAGAAAAGCCCTATCCCTTAGTCACCTTCTACGACACCCATGATAAGGTGGGCCTATTTTAATCAAGGAACCTAACATGAAACAAGCTTGCAGATATTTAAATCAATTTAGAAAGGAAAAATTTTATGATCGGTCCAGGCAGGATTTGAACCCGCGATCCTACTCTTACAGGGTGAATGCTTTTGACCACTAACCAGACCCACTCCCGAACTAATCCAAATCTTTCCTCTCTATAAATATCCGTCTTTGAGGCAACGGTGGAGTAATCTACTGACGCTCTTACGAACTATGCTGTCGGAACCAATGAATGATTTTTCAATCATTTTAAAAAATTGATTTTTGATTACTCCGCACAAATATTTAAATTAATTTTTAATTTATTTGAATTAATTAGCATACTAGCCAATTCATTAGTATACTAGCCAATTAATTAGCATACTAGCAAATTAATTAGCATACTAACTAATTAATTGTAATCGATTTTGAAAGGAAAAATTTAGAAGTTGTAAGTCAGATATTTGTTCAGATATTAGTAGGATATTGCAAAAATATTAGGTCCACGTCACAAGTTTGGTTATCAGAACACATTTAGGTCACAAGCCAATGTGCTAACAAACTTCTATTTTTAGCCACCATTATTAAGTCGGACGGCTAAACAGATAGCTGTCGACAAATGAAAAAGGATGGACGTCAGACTGTGTCATGTGTACAGAGGTTTTTGGACTTGTTTGTGAATAGGACATTATTAAATACATTCGGTTTAACGACTTATGTGCTTAACGTTTTGTTTGGGGTAATATTGGATTTAAATGGGGTTAAAACTGCGTTCTATTTTCTCCCAATTGGGTATTATCCTTTATTTAAAATAAATTATCTAACCGTGCTTATTGAATTAAGAACGGTATAAAGAGCGATAAAAATTGCGTCGGTTCCTATTTTATAGTTTTTATTTATTTTTAATCATCCACCCAACCTATAAAGATATTTCCTAAATCACTACTCACTTTTATCTCTGACTGTACTTTCTTAAATTATAATTATACATACATATTATTTATACATAAATGTGGGCCCCAAAGCCTCCGTTAAAAAAGAGGTTTACTGATGTAGGTTTTGTGGACCAGGGTCGCGGTCCACAAGACCTATACACTCAATAGTTGGTAAAATAAAGAGACACTTTGTGGACCGCGGTCCCGGTCCACAAAGCCTCCCGACCCTTGATTTGACTATTACATTTTATGATGTCTATACCATAAATCTTTTTTTGACGTTTAGTAAAGAGTAACGAATTTGACTAGTGAGTAGAATACCCAATGGTCAAGGAAGGGATAATACATAAGTAAATAAAAAAGTTAATGTAATGGTTTCACATATGTGTCAGTTTTGAAGTGAAAACTTCTTTAGCCACGCTTGACTTGGAGAGAAAGTTGGTGAATGCGCAACGCAAACTATTTATACTGAGCGGGAATTGAACTCGCGGCTGTCCAATGTTCTATCACCACGTCACGTTAGAATACACACAACAATTACATATATTAATGAAAACCATTCTTCACATTAATATGTATTCATAAAGGAATGCTACCATTATGGAATTCAATTTAAATGCAGCAACGACAGCCATTAACCTAAAAGCCATGGAATTTTAAATTAATAAAGGAAACTTATATTTAGGTATGCCAATAACTTGGGTTCTTGAACTGGAAACTCCACACGGTGCACACTGGGCAAAAGAGATGGTAAATATAATAACAATAACGGGAATTAACGCCATCATGGTATAGTATACACACGTATCTTTGATTTGCGTGACGTTTCGACCAGGTTACACTGGCCGTGGTCACAGGCTGACTGTCTCCGTAGTGCACGCCCGCCGTCTTCGAGTCTGTGAGGTACATCTACCCGCACATTCTCGATTTTTTTTTTTCGTCATGTACCGTCACATACCACACTCACAGTGTTCGCATACCATTTTATCATATCGTGGTAAATTGTCTATGATTTGCAATGAAACAGTGACAACCATAGTTCTGATTTTAACAATTTCACGGGATCGTTACTACATGTGGTTTCAGTCATTTAAAGCATCAATATTTATACTTGGAGTAGACTGACTGATTGATTCATCAACGCAGAGCCTAAACCGCTAGACCTACGAACTTGAAATTTTGAATTTTGACATTAGATGCATTTTATGATGTAAGCATCCACTAGAAAGGTTTTTTGGAAATTCTGCTACTAAAGGTGTCAAATAAGGGATGAAAGTTTGTATGAAAGTCCGTCATTTTCAGAGCTCGATGCACTAAATTTCATAAACCTGTGTCTTTTAAGAAATAAATGAACATGTTGTGTATCAGCGTTTTTTAAATTTTAACTAAAAAGAAGGTAAAATAGGTGATAAACGTTTGTATGGAAAGTTCGTCATTTAGGTCACTATCAAATATGTAATACTAAATTTTCCCAAGCGAAGCCGGGATGGGTCAGCTAGTTTTTTACATTAACGAACTCAAATCATATATTAACGAACTGGTGACCTAGTCAGTCCTTTCACTAACTATTGCCCCAAAATACACAAAAAAAAAGTAATTTATATGCATAAAAATTCGATCATATTCCCAAAGGATGAACCTCTTTCCTTACTCCTTTATATCTCCTTTCAAAGAGGTTGTAATATATTTTTCATGTTTATGGATATATTGAGCGTTGGTCCGAGGTCAAACCTGCGTTTAGTGGGTGTTCGGTGTAAAAAGGTCGGGTAAGGTGAGCTCCAAAGATTCTGAAGGGACTCATAAGCTCACATATTGAAATGGAATCCACTCCAGTCGTGTCACCTATGTCGTAATAAGCCGACTACTTTGGAGATCGAATAAAGCATAGAGGGTATATTATGTAGATATTGTACACTTATAAGATACTAGCTTTTGACCGCGGCTCCGCCCGCGTGCATGTCGGTTATCGCGACCAAACATAGCCTATGTTCTTTCTCATGGTCTTATCTACCCCTATACCATACATACATACATACATATACATAAAATCACGCCTGTTTCCCATAGGGGTAGGCAGAGATCACAGATCTCAATTTGCTACGATCCTGACACACTACTCTCGCTTCATTCACTCTCATTACATACTTCATGCATGCTCGTCAGTTTAGGGTACTCCTGAACTCCCCTTTTGTATAACTTCCCCGATTTGGTACCCTACCGACGCACGGTACCCTCCACATTCGCCTCATATACCTGTTTCGTTAGTCTTCTTTCATTCATTCTCTCAACGTGACCGAACCATCTGAACATTCCTTTCGCAAGTCTCATCACTACATCTTCTATCACTCCACATCGCTCTCTTACCACGCTATTTCTCACTCTATCTCTCAAGGTCACTCCACACATACTTCGCAACGCACGCATTTCTACTGCTTTCACTCTACTCTGATGCTTTTTCTGCCACACCCAACTTTCGCTACCATACATAAGGGTCGGCACTAACACTCCTCGATGTACAGCCCGTCGTTTTCTTTTCTTTTTTCTTATATAAGAGTGCGTAAAATCTTTCCACATTTTAAAGCTTCGTACACTGAATTTACGTAAGTACTACTTATGCAGTATGGAACAGAAAAATGGTATTGTGAAGGATCATAATGGACCACTCATGCACTAGTTATTATCATACAGATGATATAAAAAAAAGGTGCGCTATATCTATGCACTATAGTGGGTAGAGAGCGGAATAACATTTGGGTTGAAACCGCGAAAATTCTCATGGGTTGAAAACAGAAACATTCAAACAATGTTCCATATTTGTCTAGTTTCCGCGTACTGTTCCAAATTAGAAATTCAGCAATTTCAATATGTCAAATACACAAAGAGGGGTTTCCCGACATTCACATCTTTGTTTAAGGTGATGTGTTAATTTATAATAATTTGGTGACACTAGTATTTATATGCCAAAGAGATTCTGCATGGATCTGCGGTAGCCTAGTGGTATGGGTAATGGACTGCCGAGACGAGGTCTCGGGTTCGATACCATGGCACACACCAATGACTTTTCGATGCTTTTCGAAGTTATGTGTGTATTTATCGCAGGGTTATAAGTGCCCGGTTAATGGCAATAGGCTCGGCACCTATTACATTGGGACCTAAACATAAACTGGCGAAATGTGGGTGCTAGCACCTCTGCCTACCCCTTCGGGAAAAACAGGCGTGAGTTTATGTATAATATGAGAGAGAGATTCAAAGGCATTTCTTCTTGGTTTTCTATCATATAGATAGAACGGCAGCAAGAGCCGGCAGCAAAAGTGGAGTTGCACTCCTCCATAAGCATGGTAACCACTTTCCATCAGACCCTCGATTCTACTACAGCCTCTGTGGCGTGGTGGTAGTGCACGCGACTGCCACGCGGGAGGCACGGGTTCGATTCCCGCTCAGTGCAAATATTTGTATGCATGAATATGGCTATTTGCATTGGTCTGGGTGTTGCTATGTATAATATGTATGTATTTGCGAAAAAAGAAAGTATATAAGTATGTTTATCCGCATTCTAGATTCCATAACACAAGCTATATAAGCTTACCATGAGTCTGGATAGCGTTGTGTAGAATGTTGTGGGATATTTATTTATTTATTATTTATTTACTAAAGCTAAACCACGTGGTACCGCAATCACTGCAAAAAATTACATTCAATTTTAGACTTTATTTCTATACTCGTAAAGTTAAAAATGAAATGAAAACAGTTTCATTATACTTTTTCAATTACTCTGCAAACAGTAATTTAAATTTGAACGTTAACCGCATCGCTTTAAAGTCTATTATTATATGCCGTTTTTTGCAGTGGCGGTGGCACCAAGTTTGTTTGGTTTTATCAGAATCGAGGCCCAGGTTGCTTGTCTGCCAGCTAAGTGGTATAAAAAAGAAGAACGACCGCAAAATTCGGGTTCGATTCTCGCTGAGTGCAAATATTTGTATGCATGAATATGGCTATTTGCATTGGTCTGGGTGTTTCTATGTATAATATGTATGTATTTTAAAAAAAAGTATATAAGTATGTTTATCCGCATTCTAGATTCCATAACACAAGCTATAAAAGTTTACCATGGGTCTAGATAGCGTTGTGTAGAATGTTGTGGAATATTTATTAAATTGACTTTTTTTTAAATAAAGGACACGTCAATTTGACTTCATCTCGCCTGATGTTAAGCTAAAGGCATAGCCTCTCTTTTCTGCAATTACGTCATTATTCCAATGGATGAGCCAGTTGATGGATGTAGGTACTCTATTGGCCCTTAGGGCGGTAAAAGGAATCAATATTCAAGGCTATTAAATAAACTTTTTTTTTTTTAACGGCATTAAATAAACTGTAGTTAAAAAATGTGGCTATTTCAATTTCAAACCGTGGGCCAAAAATCATCTTTGGTGAAATGTAGACCGCTGTTAATAAATAAATATTCCACAACATTCTACACAACGCTATCTAGACACATGGTAAGTACCTATAGCTAGCTTGTATTATGGAATCTAGAACGCGTATAAACATACTTACATAAATATTTTTTTAAATACATACTATACATAGAAACACCCAGACCGATGCAAATAACCGTATTCATCATGCATACAAATATTTCCACTGAGCGGGGATCGAACCCGCGCCTCCTGCGTAGTAGTCGCGTTCACTACTACGAGTACCACGCCACGGAGGTTGTCATGTACACTAATATGTACATACATACTCCCGCAAGAAAATCCCTGAAGGGGCGGGCAGAGGTGTGTTAACATCTCTGTGTCGCCAACTATGATTTTCAGTCCTACGTAATAGGAGACAAGCCTATTGCCGTCTAGCAGGCACATTGTCTTCGACTGTATGTTTATTGTCGGATCGGATCGGAATAGATTTGAGGAAGGCCTCTGTGGCGTGACGCGACTGCCACGAAGGAGGCGCGGGTTCGATCCCCGCTTAGTGCAAATATTTGTATGCATGAATATGGCTATTTGCATTTTGTCTGGGTGTTTCTATGTATAATATGTATGTATTTACAAAAAAACAAGTATGTTTATCCGCATTCTAGATACCATATCACAAGCTAGTTAAGCTTACCATGAGTCTATATAGCGTTGTGTAGAATGTTGTGGAATTGTATTATTACCCTGCCTACCTCTTCAAGTATGAATATTATGTATATTCAGTAAAACCACAAACCCTTATATTTTATGAGCATCTGCAGTTCTATCGTGATCACACTGTGTGAAGGTTAACAGTACACGTTCCCTCGAGGGCAGTGACGTCACAATGTAACGGCCGCGTAAGACACATGACAGACAATGTCTGTTTTATGTCGAGATGTGACGCTCGCTTATTGCCCGTAAATTCTAGTGTTACGACTTGTACTACGCCATTTGTCTCTTGCGGACGTTTTATTATTTTAGAAGTATCATCTTAAATGGTTAGAAGTGTAGGTACTATAGATGAAATCTTTGTGTTAGAGATTTGAGAGGATAGTATAGGTAAGTAAGGAATCTGCGGTAGCCTAGTGGTATGGGTAATGGACTGCTGAGACGAGGTCTCGCGTTCGATCCCAGGTTTACCATGGCACACATCATTGACTTTTCGATGCTTTTCGAAGTTATGTGTGTATTTATCGCAGGTTTATAAGTGCCCGGTTAATGGCAATAGGCTCGCCACCTATTACATTGGGACCTAAACATAAACTGGCGAAATGTGGGTGCTAGCACCTCTGCCTACCCCTTCGGGGAATACAGGCGTGAGTTTATGTATGTATGTATGTAGTATAGGTAAGTGGCTACTAATGGATGATTTAAAAAAAACACAGAACATCATTCTTTGGTTCCGATAGTTCGTAAGAATATCAATAGATGACTCCACCGTCGCCTTAAAGACGGTTATGAAGGGAAATTTGAATCACATTGGGCGTGTCTCGGTAGCCTAGTTGGTCAAGGTATTCCCCCAGTAAGGGAAAGAGCGCGGGTTCGAGTCTCGCCCGAGAAGATTCTTTTCCCTATGTATTCAATTTTTCAATTATATTAAAAAAATGTTTTTTTAGTTGAATGGATGTTGCTAAGCGCATAACTAGGGAACAGCTCGACCGATTATGTATTTTTACCTGACTACCGAAGAAAGAAGGGTAATGTATTACGAGACTATGTATGTAATTTTCTTTCGGTTTATGATTGGCAAATGGGTACCGCCTGCTATCAAACTTATTTCGATCTTTTCAGTGGCAGTCAGGTTCTTTTTTAATATTTTTTTTTTCGTATGTTCCAAAATTCCACGGATTTAAGGAGAAGGAAAATTTGAAATAATTCAGGTGTGGCTCAATAGCTCAGTTGGAAGAGCATTCCCCCTATAAGGGAAAGGTCGTGAGTTCAAGTCTCACTTGAGCGTTTCATTTTTTTCGAGTTCCACGGAAACTTAAAAGTTGCATTGAGTCACGAAAACGGAAGATTAATAAAAAGTAAAAAAAAAAAAAAAAAATCTGTTCGTCTTTCTGCTAGGTACTAGTTGTAGTTGTCAAGAACCTCGGCGGTAGGCAGACATGTTCTATCTACTAGGAAATACAGAAGGTAGTAGGTACAGTCAGGATCGGAAAGGTATTCATGAGCAAAGCGCTCAAATTGATATTAATTCCTCGGTTGTCCTCCCTTCCTGTTGACTGATTGTTGTGATATAATACAATTTAAATCAACAAAACAGATAGATTTTCTCTTAATACCTTAGTTTGCAGGTCCTTTTAATCGTAGTATACTTGGTGATTTTATAGTCGTTTCGAAAGCAAAGTCATCTAGAAGTATTAATTTGGCGAAATATTTTTTTTTAAAACCCCTAATTTTCCTTTTACCTGAACATTATTCCCATACATTATCAAAAAAAAAAAGTTTTTCTTTCGCCAAATTAATACTTCCAGATGATTTTGCTTTCGAAACTGTGCCCAAAGTCTTTTTATCCGAAACGACTCTAAAATCACCTAGTATATAGTATAGGGTAGTCTATAGTAGGTCATTTTTCTTTTGACGCTGACTGTACCTTCATAAAAATCAATAAAATATGGCACGCAATATTTTTTGACAGAAAATTGCTTGTCATTTTATGCTATAAGGTATAGGATTTCAGTTTTAGCACTTAAAAGTTTGAACAGAAAAGCTTTTAAAGCGATAGCTTCCATCATGTCTGACATCTTTCTTCTCAAGAGTATCTTGTTCAGTTTAAAAAAACTTTCGTTTTGAAATCAAAGCAGTTTTAAGCAAAAAGAATTGGTATAATTAATTTAATTTAAATCACATTTCTGCCATTGTCGATAGTGATTACCTCGTCTTGTGTGTCTCATTCTAAATATGTAATTTATTCTCTCTTCATCCAGGAAACGTGATACATTTTTTTTATAACTTATTTTTCGTGCGGAATACCCCATGGATACCTCCCCCGCTGGAGCCGGAAGGGGAGGTTATGTCGGGCACGAACCGACTAAAACCGCACGCCGACTGAGGGTCGTGGTGCTAGGCCGGAGGTGAGCTTGTCTTCGTCATATCCCTCGCGCTCTAGCTTGCGTTGTTTATAACATAATTAGGACATTTGACTGAATTTTTTATAGCATTTTTTTTCAAGTCTCACTTGAGCGTTTCATTTTTTCCGATAACTAGGACATTTTTTGTGACCTACTTAAGGTCACAAAAATAAATAATATCAATACTTAATAATCATTTAAGTATTTGACATGCTTAAATGCTTGAATTAAATAAATTTAAAAACAGCAAAAGAGCATTTAATTCTTGAATCATTATTCAATTCTTGGCCATTTCCTTAAAATATCTATAAAATAAGGCTAATGGAAAACCGCAGGCAGTTCTAGTAAATATTCAAAAGAAAAATTGTTGTTTACAAGTGCTAAACTTCGGGAATACTTTGGTACGTTATGGAACAATGAAATCCAGTTAAGTACAATTCCTTTTGTAAATGTAAAGGCAAAGAGTCTTGCATATATATATACCTACAGATGTTAAGAAGCAATTCTGTTTAAAGTCACATTTTGCAAGGGTAGAGAAGCGCGAAGTGTAAATAAAGAAACAGATAAATAAGCCTTTACAGATGTTAGCTAAACTATCTATCATTTATTTTGTCTATCACTGTTCAATTCAAATAATAACAAACAAGATAATCTATCTTAACAAGACAGTGACAGTATCCTAAGATAACTCCGTCTATATTTTTGCTAAATAAATAGATAGTTGAAAAAAAAAGACGTTTTTTTCTGGCTTCTTGCTGCGCATTTAGCCAATGTCAAGTATATGATATTATAACTTTAGTTAAAATGATTGATGACGATGATGGGTTAACGATGTTGATGATGATGATAATGACGATGAATGAGATGATTGCAGCCTCAGTAAAGTTGTGGGGACTTTACTAAAAGCTCCCTGGGGAGATTTGGATTGAACACGTAGAGTCACAATTCACTGTAATATGCCTTTCCTACACGCGTGTGAGTTGTCCAAGACGTTATGTCTAAAAATCCACCATTGTATACATAAAAAATCGAATTCACACCAATTTCGAAAAATAAAATAATACCGCGATGCGTCCTTTACGCTTTCCCGCCAAAACTCCAAAAAAAGACTTACTTTTTATGAAACCGCCAAAATTGCAAAACAAAAGACACCTGATTAAATTTGATGACGTAGGTACATTCCATTTTCAAATTGTGGACTTTTTCTTCTATTTTGTTCAGAAGTGGCCAGTAATAAAGAACTTTCTGTTTGACTTTGTACAATAAAGCATCATCCATCAAGGGTCCCGTTTTATATGAAATGTACGGACTCCTTTAAAGTTTTATGTTTAATCTTCTAACTTTATACTTTTAGTTTGAAACTTACTTTGAAAAATGTACATAACATTTTACCCCTAGCATTTATTAATAATTTAGCAGTTCGTTGTATTTTCACTTTAAGAGATTAAAGTTTTACATTATGTTTTATGTAACTAGTCAAGTTGTCGTATTAATTACAGTTTGCGTTTGATAATTATTATTATAATACATTAAAATGTTTGCTTTAGATTAAAAAGCCATATTTTCAAAAGATTACAACTGTTTTATTTATTGTTTCTTTAAGAACGAAAGAATTGGGTATTATCCTACAGTTAAAATAAAATATCTAACCGAGCTTATTAAATTAAGAATGGTAAAAATGTGATAAAAATTGCGTCAGATCTTATTTTTTTATAGTTTTTATTTATTTTTCTTCCAACTATGCTTTAATTTCATCACAACCACACTAAAAACTCAGTACAAAGCGAGTCTTTAATACTCTAGAGCAATAAAAAAATGTATGAAATTTCATTATTGCACAGTTTATTTTTTAATCGCACCAAAAGGTGCCAATCTCAATGGATAGCTCTATTCAGCCAGCCGATATCAATACTTTTTTTTTACGTACGTATTATTCGCTTCTATCCTACTTGTTCCAAATTTAAAAAATGATTGCTGCTAACTCTGATTTAAAAATGAAAGAAATTTAAAAAAGTGATTTGTCGGGAACTTTGTTAATTTTGCTTGACAATATTTTTGGAAACGATAAAGTGTGATACTATCTGATTTTGAGTGCTTCGGCTTCGAATTAAAATAGAATCATCTAGCGACACATTAACTCCGGAAAACATTCTAAATGAAGCCGACAGTGTTATAGAATTTTTTTTTAACTGTTTGATATGAGTTTCTTTTATCTACTATTTCTATAGGTAATAGTTGAAAGAAAAGCAGATTATGCACCTCGTCTTAAGTAATTTATATTGCCCTCGTGCCTGTTACATTAGAGCCAGGCACTCGGTGCAATAATAAATTACTTTGTGCTCGATTCTATAATCTACTATTTAATCACTCACCCAACCTATTTAACAACCTAGTAACTGATTTGTCTATTAAATTTTATGACGTCATTAAATCTTTTTTCATACAAGATACCATAAAAGTGATCGTTTTGACGTTTAGTAAAAAGTAACTAATTTGACTAGTCAGTAGAATACCCAATTGCGAGAATAAAAACGTCATTATTTTCCCCTTCGCAGCCGGTTGTCTAAACAAAAAGAATTTTTGAAATCATACCAGTAGCTCCTGAGATTTCAGGTGAAACGTAAGGCAGCGACAACTACAGCTACTCCGGGACTCGATTCTTTTGAGAACTTTGAAAGAAAGGAAGAAAACAAGAAAGAAAGGAAATCCGTTTAATACAGAATTACACTACACACTGAAATTCATACTACAACAAACATCACATACTTAAAACAAAAGAAATTATTAAAATAAAAAATAAAAAAAACAAACAAACAAAAAAAATACACAAAAAGGCAATTCAACCAATAATAACAAGTAATATATTCGAAAACATTGGAAAAAATGAAATGCTCAAGTGAGACTCGAACTCACGACCTTTCCCTTACAGGGGGACTGCTCTGCCAACTGAGCTATTGATCACCACTTGAATCATTCCAAATTTTCCTTCTCTTTATATCCGTCTATAAGGGCGACGGTGCAGCCATCTACCAACATTCTTACGAACTGTTGGAAACAATGAATGATTTTTCAACCATTTTTAAACATTGTCGTGAGTTCGAGTCTCACTTGAGCATTTCATTTTTTCCAATGTTTTTCGAACTTAAAAGTTAGCATAATAAATGCTATAAAAAATTCATTCAAGTAATATATTGTTTGAATGCCTGTAAAATCATAACCACTTGGTATTTTTGAACGAAACATACTATACTAGCTTTTTGTAACAAAATTACAAGTGATTTTGCATACCTAGTAACATTCTCCATTGGTACAAATAGTGTCAAAATTAAAAAAAAATGTCCCGTTCCATATTCAAAATTCATAACCCAGAAATCGCGACCAACTTGTAGTTCAAGTTGGCTGGAAGCATAACCAAACCCTAACCCCTAACCTTGATAACCATTTACAATTTAATAAACACCTATACTTATTAAATTATTCGGTCGTTACGAATGACGCCGCAAACAATGGCGCAAACTTTTTTAATATCCTATTAAGTTGACAATTCTCTCAGATAAAACTTTAATTTAACATTG
Organism: Eilema sororculum; assembly: GCA_914829495.1. Classification (NCBI taxonomy): domain Eukaryota; kingdom Metazoa; phylum Arthropoda; class Insecta; order Lepidoptera; family Erebidae; genus Eilema; species Eilema sororculum. Next base: position 1,778,756 of record OU618545.1, on the reverse strand, counting down.
GAACATCCAGAGACAAAAGGAGGATGAAAGTTGAATCGTTTTTCATCAGAGACGTGCAAACTGTAATGTTCGGTCCCTAGAGGTGGGCCGTCTCTGGCAAAGGCACCTCGGGACATATATCTTGGACCGGTTGGAGGTAGCAAGAGAAGGCCCAATAAGTCCTGGTTTGACGTCGTGGATGATTACATGTCAGCAAATGGTCTCAGTACCGTATTTTTTTACGCTTATTTATAGGAGTATATTTCCCAAAAACGGCACGGAAACGACCACAGAAATGAAGGACCAGATTCCATCTTCGGACATGAAGACCTTCCGGCCTCCTGCCGCGAAGAGAGGTCGGCCGCAGCTGAACTAGCAGATCTTTGTGCAACAGGTGTAGATGGTTATGCAGGGGCAACAGCAGCCCTCACAGAATCCTCCACAGCATCTGCCGCAACACATTTTGTCTAAGAGGTATTCAGAGTACCGGGAAAAGTCTAAAATTACAAAATGCTAGAGGTTGTGGAAATAAACTAGATGACTTATTATTTTTTGTAATTTTTTTTTTGGTTTTTCTAATTGTGCGAAGTGGAGGAGTAAGAGCTGGAAGGCAGACCCTTAGCTCCGAGGGCAACTTGGCTTCGGAAAAATAAGAATAATACGTGTTAATGAAGATGATTATATCTTGGAGCTAAAATGTGCTCAAAATGTCCTCAATCCACAACCTGTAGACAACATTCTACAAAAGTTACACAACGCTATCTAGACCCATGGTAAGCTTACGTTATGGAATCTAGAATGCGAATAAACATACTTAGATAGTTTTTTTTTTGTAAATACATATAAATTATACTTATAGTAATACCCAGACCAATGCAAATAGCCATATTCATGCATACAAATATTTGCACTGAGCGGGATCGAACTTTACGTTTAGTAAGTACCCGCTTCTTGGGTGTCTTTTGAAGATAGCACAGTGTGCTATGGCGGTGGACGAGCTCAAATTCACCAAGTATAGATTACTAGCTTTTGCCCGCGGCTCCACTCGCGTGGATGTCGGTTATCGCAATCAAACATAGCCTATGTCCTTTCACAAGGTCTAATCTACCCTTATACCAAATTTCATCAAAATCGGTTCAGAGGTTTAAGCGTGAAAGCGGACAGACATACAGACAGAGTTACTTTCGCATTTATAATATTAGTATGGATTATAAAACAATTCGCGCGCCAAGGACTCGTTAGTCTCGTGACTTTAGTCCAAGGTAAGTGTCCCGGGGTATACAATGTGGTCGGACGAGCAGCTATTAACTAGATGAATCTGGAGTCTGAAGGCTATGTGTTTGTTGGTGGAATCAATATCATCACGCTACTATTCAAGGGAACGGAGCAGTAACCTTAAATATCAACAAATCCGGCAAATTCCCGTAGTTAAATTGATTGAAAAATTTTTTTTTCTTTTTTAAAAGAATATTAGAACCGAAGTTACTAATATTCCCTCTAACCCCTCCAACTAAGCTAAAATGCTTGTGCTAGGAGTGGGTTCACACCGGTAGTGTAATGGCCAGGATCGAACCCGGGACCTCTCGATCGTAAGGCCGACTCCTTAACCACTAAGCGGTAGACCTATTTGGTTTAAAGGAGTGATACGAGGTTTCAAATTATGGCACGGGAAAACCGAGGCGGGTTGGCTAGTATTATTTAAATAAATCTCAAACGGGCGACACGAACACAATCGTCTTAGCATTGTATGCTGATATAGTTTATGTAATACATATTATGAACTTACTAGCTTTTGTTCGCGGCTTTGCCCGCATGGATGTCGGTTATCGCGACAAAACATTTCTCAAAAGACGTAGGTGTACGAAGTTTCATGCTTCTAACTTTGAAAATGACGAACTTTCCATATAAAAGTTTATCACCTATTTTACCCTCTTAGTAGTAAAATTTTGAAAAACGCTGATACACGTGTTCATTAAAGGACACAGGTATATGAAAGTTGTGCATCTAGCTCTGAAAATGACGAACTCACACAAACTTCCATCCCTTATTTTACCCCTTTAGTAGCAGAATTTCCAAAAATCCTTTTTTTAGCGGATGCCTACGTCATAATATTTACTTGCATGCCAAATTTCAGCCCGATCCGTCCAGTGATTTGGGCTGTGCGTTGATAGATCACTATATCAGTCACCTTTGAGTTATTTAAATTTAGATATCTTCGCTAACACTCAATTTCAAACGAAGTAAAATATTATTTTTTAGAGAAAAAAAAACAAAAGGTCAGAGTTAAAATATGTAACTCATTTATTTCTCACACCGCACCGGCCCATCATTTAAGCGGGAAACTCAAATTACAACGACCCAAATCAAGAGAACGTTATGGACAATACGTTTTGTGAGACCGCGCGTACGCACGTGACTTGAATGAGTTGGGTTACATCTGAAACTTGAACGCGCGATGATAGACTAATAAACGGAAACAATAAAGTTATGGTAAACTATTAAGTAGATTACTTAGTAACTATGGTTATGGTATAAATTGCCAAGACAAAATATCAAAGCAAGGGCCGGTGTCTTTAGATATTTTTTTTAAACGTATACCTACTTCATTAGCGGTTATCGCGACCAAACATAGCCTATGTCCTTTCTCATGCCCAAATCTACCCCTATACCAAATTTCATCAAAATTGGTTCAGTGGTTTAGGCGTGCAAGCGTAACATACAGATAGACAGACAGACAGACAGACAGAGTTACTTTCGCATTTATAATATTAGTATGGACTAGCTGTTGACCTCGATTTCACCCGCGTGGGAGTTTTATCCCGTTTCTGTAACAAAAGGGAGCCTTTGACTGAAATTTTATAGCATTTATCATGTTAACTATACCATACGATTACATTCTACATTTCTATATCCTACTAGTATTATGAACGCGAAAGTTTGTGAGTATGGATGTATGTATGTATGGATGGAGGTTTGTTACTCTATCACGTAAAAACTACTGAATGGATTTTCATGAAACTTTACAATAATATAGCTTATACATCAGTATAAAACATAGGCTATCATCACGCTACTACTTCAGGGAACGGAGAAGTAATCATTAATGTCAACAAATTTGGCCGGCATCGGCATATACGCAGAAGTGACGGTGTGGGTATTTCTGTTGCTGTTTAGATAACTATATAATTGTATAAGAGGGTGCAGCGGGAACGGGATCGGACGTCACGCGGGTGCAAAATAATTGGCGGTACGAAGTAGTAAACTAGTAGTAGAAGTAGAAAACCACCACGAAGGGTGATTAGTAGACATTCTTCTGAATTAACAAAATGCCCGTTGCTTGGGCCGCGAAAATATTTATGGTGGCAATTTTTTTATTTAGGTCGAAAAATTGATGGTTTATGGTAGTATGAACGCCCTTGAGCGTAGAGGTATATGGTTGCATGGGTCCCATAGGTATAATAATATAGGCTCTGTAGGTGTAACGGTGACCTATTAGTGTCGGGCCCGAATCGAAATGCTTTCCGTCCTCAAAATAATTAGGAGAATTTGATACAGCTAATTGATTCTAATTTCTAAGGCGAAACAAAGTTTGCCGGAACAGCTAGTTTATAATAATATTTTCATATATCGATTAATTATTTGTTTAATCGAGGTTTTTAACTTTGTCGATATTTTATATTTTCCTGCAATCACTACTTTCATCTGTCTAAAATACAATATTGTAAATTGGAAGTGATTGTTCGCGATGGACGCAAAAACTACTGAACGAATTTTGATGCAGTTTTTTTATTAGAAAGGTCTTGATCAGACTTAAAATCTTACGTTTGTTTGATTGCAATCAGTTGAGTAGAACCGTAAACCGTATAGGTTGTTGTGGGTCGCGGTCACAGGATCAGTATTTCTGTGACCCTGGTACATTTGCATGAAGTACTAGGCTCACAGAAATTTTAATGCACTATATCTGGGTCGCGGGAGCAGTGTGTCCTTTCTATTCCGAACTTAACGCAGACGAAGTCGCGGGCAAAAGCTAGTTTTTTCTATAAATAAACCGAATAATAATACGTATAGTAGTACGTCCATTACGTTTGCGCCTATCGTGAACACAACTACATAGGTAAAAAGCCGGCCAAGTGCGAGTGGGAATCGCTCACCGAGGGTTCCACAACTTAAATTACATAAATGTTTGGATTGCGTTGACTAAAGTATGGTGTAAGGGGAACGTTCCCGAAGCCGAAAACCCTAGTAGTACTCCAGGTACATAACACATTGGCATAAAAAACGATTGGAACCAAAAAAAAAATGCTTGATTTTTTTAAATTCTTTTTATTTTTATTTTAAATTGTTTACTCTCCATTGTTTTAAGAATCTTTTTTTTGACAGCATATATTATTTTGGCGCTAAAAACCACCAGTGGGGATTGTTATTTTTTATTCCAGTAATCCCCACTAGTTACATAAACTCAGATTATTGGGGATTCTTGGAAACATAAGTAACAATCCCCACCAGATGTTGCAGTTTTAAAATTATTTAACACAAATGCGTTAAGGTATTATTTAATTAAATATGTTTCATTATAAACAAAAATTAAAACTTTTTATGATAACGTAAAAGGCGAGTGTTTTTTTTTATAAAGGACAACTCATTTGACTTCGTCTCGCCTAATGGTAAGCTAAAGGACTTTGGTCTATCATCGTAAACGACACCTGGTGGGGATTGTTACTTATTTTTCCAAAAATCCCCACTAGACTGAGTCTATTTATTTGGTGGGGATTTCAGGTAAAAAAGTAAAAATCCCCACTGGTGGGAATTTGTCGGTGGGGATTTCTGGAATAAACCATTTTATGTATCCTATGACATTCGGGAATGGTGAATACCTTTCATTTGACACCCGACTCATCGAAATTTGTCCAGCCGTTAGGCCTGCAGTGGAGAACAAAGAAAACTACGTACGTATGTTGCATAGGCGCGTAACACATTACCCTCACTGTCGCTGGCGGGTAAAAAGATAGGAAATAAATTAAATTACCGTTTAATTACATCACCATAACCAAACTGTGATCGTTCGACTAAACAATATTCCTGTATTAGCATCCAACGCGCGAATTCCTCGGTACATCGCAACCTTTCAAGGAATGTGCTTTACCTTTGAAGTTCATCCACAGCTGCGTAATATCTAACGGTTCGGCGTGAAGATATGCCGCCTTGTATTATAACTGCGAACATTTCGCCGAGGTATGCCCAAATATGTGCAAATTTGTAGGCATAAACGCGATAGAAGTAGTTCAATTTATTCTACCTTGCTCCACTTATATTTTAGGCGTTCCTTTTACATTTATACATACACTAGCTTTAGCTCGCGGCTTCGCTCGCGTGGATGTCAGTTATCGCGACAAAACATTTCTCAAAAGACGCAGGTGTATGAAGTTTCATGCTTCTAACTTTGCAAATCACGAACTATCCAAAGAAAAAACGCTTATCACCTATTTTACCCTCTTAGTTACATTTTGAAAAAACGCTGATACACGTGTTCATTTTTATTTCTCAAAAGACACAGGTTTATGAAATTAAGTGTATCTAGCTCTGAAAATGACGGACTTTCATACAAACTTCTATCCCTTATTTTACCCTTTTAGTAGCAGAATTTCCAAAAATCCTTTCTTAGTGGATCCTTACATCAAAAAATGCATCTACTGTCAAAATTTCAAGTTTGTAGGTCCAGCGGTTTAGGCTCTGCCAAGACAAGTAATTTTATATGTATAGATATACTCATGCCTGTAAATCATGTACCCGAAGGAGTAGGCAGAGGTATTTATCGGTAATGATAGTGGTGTAAATAAATAAAAAAAAAAAACTTTGACATTAGAAATCTAATAGGAATTTGACATTAAGTACCCACATAAGGGGTTTTGATGACTGAATATCTTATTCTAATTTTGAATATGTGACCTAATTCATTTATTGTAATATTTTATACATATATATGAATTGTAATTTAATTCGATCTTAAATTATTGTAGCTTGGACATTAGAAATCTAAATAGGAACTTGACATTGTGTGGTTTTGATGAAATATTTTATTGTTATTCTGATAATGTGCTCTAATTATTTTATTGTAATACCTTATTATCTGAATTGTAATTGTATAAGATTAATTATTTTGGTCTACTACCATTGTATTGGGTGATAGCTGTAAGGATGGTAGTATGATGAATAAATAAATACCTATTAATACCAACATTTTGAGAACTATGATTTTCGGTCCCAAGTAATAAGGGGTCATTTATATTGCATACTAAGATACTGAATACATAAGCGTATTTCTTCTGTTTGCAGGTAAATCATTTGTAGCTGATGGTGACCTACAATCTTTGGGTAAGGTAACTCAAATAGAATAAGTTATTACTTCTGTAAATACTTTGTATAGAATGAACCAACTCGAGAAAGGTAAACGTGACTTATTTATCTTTGTGATATATATTACAAAGCCGGCTTCACACTCATCTTCAATTTTGTAAAAGTCAATAATTTATTTAGTTCGTTGTTGTTGTGAATTCGCGTATTGACTAAGTAGTTTCTTCTACATAACATAACAGCTGTACGCAGAGCGGGTGTGACACTTCTGTTGTTGCTCACATCCATAGGCCACGGTAACCATTTTCTATCAGACGAGCTGTGTGCTTCGCTGCCACCTAAGTTTTACAAAAAAGGCAAGCAGATTATAAAGTAAATAAATCGCTGTACCAGTGATGATACAATTAGGTACTTACCAGTAATATTTGGAATTATTCCCAGTAGTCCCCTCTAGCGCTGTCCCCCAGGATCACAATAGTCCCCTCTAGCCCTGTCCCCCGGGGTGACAGCTTTATGTGTCGATACCACTGGGCCTCAGTCGAAGAGCTTAATCCAAAATAGCTGGATTGACATCGTGTTGGAAAAAAAAGTCGCGTAATGCAAAGTCAATATGAATATGACAATGGTACCGGTTTGTTCGAACCAGTTAAGTAGGTAATTTTAATCTTATCTAACTCCTCCTTTTAGGAGATTAATATATCCAAATGTAACCTAATAATTATCATGTGCGAACCCCATGTCTGAAGAGTACTTTATAAATGTAATTTCAATGAGTAAACAGGTGCACTCCCTGCCAGCTCACGTGTTTCCTTCTTCCTACAGTCCCGGGTCCTCTAAGCGGGGCGTGAAAAGGCATCTAATGAGGCCGTCAAGCTGAGTGCCCTGTTAACATGGTGCATGTTTACGATGGTGACCCTCTTTCCGAGACTTTGCCTTTGCTTAACATCAGGCGAGGTGAAGTCAAATTGACGTGTCCTATATATAAAAAAAGGTGCACATGAGGGCTTCATACGAAACTGGATTTAAACATAAGAAATAGTCTTTCAACATCTTGGCAATAAATTTTAATTAACCATGAAATATTTTTGGTAAATAGACTTGCTCTTACTTTAAATCACCTACGTCGTAATTACTATAGCAATTAAACTGATTTCAGGTATAATTCTAGTAGGTAAAATTCACCAAATAATCCGTGAATCCATACTAATATTATAAATGCGAAAGTAACTCTGTCTGTCTGTCTGTCTGTCTGACTGTATGTTACGCTTTCACGCCTCAACCACTGAACCGATATGGATGAAATTTAGTATAGGGGTAGATTAGACCATGAGAAAGAACATAGGCTATGTTTGGTCGCGATAACCGACATCCACGCGGGCGGAGCCGCGGGCAATAGCTAGTTTGCTATAATCAGAACTACGATTGTTACAGCGAAATGCATTATAGTTTTATTGCACATCTAAGTCAATTTAGCACGATTTGACAGCATTGAAAGGATAGTGGCACTGGCACCATGTTTTAGTTCACAAATTTTTTGGTAGGTACAATTATAAATTGGGCCTCGATTCTGCAAAACCAAACCACAACGGTGTCATCGTCACTGCAAAAAACGGCTTAAATAATAGACTTTAAAGCGTTGCTATTAAAGTTCAAAATCAAATGACTTTTGCAGAGTAATTGAAAAAGTGTAATGAAACTGTTTTCATTTCATTTTGAACTTTAGAAACATAAAAATAAAGTTTGAAATTTAACATCATTTTTTTGCAGTGACTGCGGCACCACTGTGGTTTAACTTCAGTAAAATCGAGAGCCTGTTCTATTGCACAGCGTACGTCTACAGCTTGATATAATTTTGGAGTAGTTAAAACCAAAGTTAAAGTTGTAATTTTTATGAATAGTGAACACAAACGGTTTTAACCACTCTTTATAGATACCAAACTGTCAGTTAGATGTGCGACAGTACGTTCTACAAAAACGAAGGAAGCCGATTTAAGCCGAACCACTCGCTTCCCGACACCAGCCTTTCCAAATCAAAAACTGGGTATTGTAAACGAGCATGTCCAAATACGACGTGATTTATCTCCCCCATTTACTCCACAACCACAACTGAATCTCCTCATTTTCCTTCAAAGGAGCCGGGGCTCCGAAGGCATTGTGTATAATAAAATTATTTCAACCCTTTAGCTAGCAACCCCTTTGTTTGTTCACAGTAATTAATCACTTAAAGGTTTGACACTAATGACATTTGCAATCATGGCGGAACTTCGAAACTCGCAACAAAATTGGAAACGGTCTCATATTATATTTATTAGAAATATTGATGGCACATAATTTAATTATCTACTTATCTACTTATCTACTTAAATATAGATACAGTCAACAAGTGAGATACGGTTACATCTTTATTTACTAATTATTTAAGAAAGAATACAATCATTACCACTCCATCTCATACGAAGGGTATCGTACAAGGCGACTGTTGACGATGGAGTTATGGTCCGCCCGTCTAACGATAATTAATTTAAGATTAATATTGTGTTATCTCATGTAAAATATTTTTTTTCTAATAAATAACGACCGCCACGAACGGACTGCGAACAAGCGCTCTGATTGGCCGAAGCGGGACGCCCTCACCCCCGCTGACCTCTGCGCCCGCCATTTTTGCAAAAACTAATTTTCGTACGAACCGCCGCCGCTGAGATAGGTGCAAAAATAAAACTCTCGCGCCCGCGCATTCCGTTCTGGTGGTCTCAAAATCATTTCCAATCTTTCATTACTATACCAACGAACCCCTATCAGCTACAGCGACAAACAAAAAAATACCCGGACGATTTTATTTTTTTTATCACTGCGATAGAAGGAAAACTTGAAATAAAGCCCTGTTCCAACCCGTCTGGCCAGCGTGGAAACATTAGGCTAAAGCCTCCCAACATTAGGAAAGGCCTATGTCCAGCAGTGGACTAGTGTGATTGTGACGATAGGCTAATTGATTGATTGCATCTTATGTCTATGAAAAAGTGTTATTAAATATAGGTACAGTTAGCATTAGAAAGGTACACTTTTTCAGATAAAATTGTCCGTAAAGGAGTCTCCATTGTTCCAAAAACTCGTTTGAGCTCTGGTAGATAGTCTAAACTATGAACGAGCAACCTAAGAGTGTTAATTTTCGAAATCAGCATTATTTTAATATAGTTTACTTCGCGTTTTTAAATCCTATACTCAGTATATTCTATACTCAAAAACTATCCCTATTAATGTCTAAAACGATGATAAATAGTATAAAACAAATATAAGTTAAAATCAAAAACACTTTTGTTCTCAACAGTATTTGCTCAAGAGTTTTGTTACAAAGAAAATGGGGGCAACACGGCCGGGGGCAAACCGGAATAACAAATTTTTCTATGTGGGAGCAAACCGGCCGGGGGCAACCCGGAATGGGAGCATAACGGCCGGACCCAAAAATACACGCCCGTGGTTTTACCCGTTATTTTTGAGTAGGTTCAATTACAACTAGTCCGTACTGATACCGTTTATACTTTGACCACATTTCTGCAAATAAATGAATTATGAATTATGACTATTCAGGATGGAAGATTTTCATGCCCCCTGGAGGGGAAGTACCTACTCGAAATATTGGAAATAGAGAATTTCATTCCTAGGAAACATTCCTTTATTTTTGTAAAGAAACCAAACTACATTCAAAGATTTTCAAAAACTCGCTTGACACACCCCGTAATCGAACCGACTAAAACCCGAAAAAATCACATCCTGTAGTATGCGTGGTGGTAGTGAACGCGACTGCCACGCAGGAGGCGCGGGTTCGATTCCCGCTCAGTGCAAATATTTGTATGCATGAATATGGCTATTTGCATTGGTCTGGGTGTTTCTATGTATATTATGTATGTATTTACAAAAAAAAAATGTATTTAAGTATGTTTATCCGCATTCTAGATTCCATAACACAAGCTAGTTAAGCCATGCTTACCATGGGTCTAGATAGCGTTGTGTAGAATGTTGGGAAATATTTATTTATTTATTTAATGGCTTCAATAGATTTTTCGATAGTGGCAATCATAAGGATCAAATCTGTCTAAGAAACATGGTAAATCGAGTACTTCCCGTCCAGGCGGCATAAACTTCCACCCCGTATATTGTAAGTATAGTCCTATGTCCAGCAGTTGACTGGGATAGGCTACTTGATTGATTGATTAATATTGTAAGTATAGACAGAGTATTTTTAACAAACTGGAATGCAAAACATCACTCAAAATATGCATTATGTTTAAATTAGCTAGGTCCAAATTGTTCTTCAAACTGTCAATGCATGCATGATAAGGAATGTTAGTTTATGTCAGCTTGAACCAAAGTATTAGTTTTTTTTCACGCCACGTTGTAGGTAGTACCACTGTGTCTATAGATTTTAAATTCAGTCTAAGTGTTTAATGTAAGTAGGAGTATATAGAATTGAAGCACATTATTACGCTGAGTATACCTACATTTATATTGTATTTTTTGACAATTCAAGGTGACCCGATTGTTTATTTTCCGCGTCGCTGGCCACTCTGTGGAAGGTCCCTCGGGGCCCGCTACCCAGTAAAATGATTTTAGCTCCGAAATTGCTTTTCGATGAGTATAAGTTAGGGTTGTATCACAGATGGAGTAGCGTAGCGATTTATATTTTTGATTGCGGTGGAAGGGCTATATATTATCTCTTAACTACCAAACAGCTGAACTGATTGTGATGAAACGTTTATCTTTTTATATAGATGAGGTAGGACACGACCGTATTCCCGTCCCAATTGAGCAGTCTAACTGGGGAAGTATCTCCGTTACCTCCGTTCTTCTCGAATACATGGGGAAAAATAAATCTTCTCGAGCGTGACTCGAACCCGCAGTCTTTCCCTTACAGGGGGAATGCCTTGACCAATTCGGCTACCGAGACACGTCCGATGTGATTCAAATTTCCCTTCTATTTATCCGTTCTTACGGCGACAACTTCATCCCACGTATGCTCAAGCTGTGGAATGAACTCCCTGGTGTGGTTTTCCCAAGCGACTAAAATATGGGGTTCTGCAAGAAAGAAGGGTTATTCAGGGTCAGCAGCACGAGTGTAACGCCCCTAGTTTTGCACACGTCTATAGGCCACGGTAACCGCTTTCTATCAGGTGGGCCCTGTGCTTATCTGCGACCTAAAAATATATATAATTAACTAATTTCAATTTGATACCTACGCGATCTAGAGAAAAAAGGTCTTGACAGATTGATTGATGGACAGATGACAGTTCCTTTTTACTTTTTTAGGCATGAATGTCTGAAATAGGTCTTGAAAGACTGGCAGACGGTCAGACGATTACTTTTACCTTTTGAGTTATAGATCCCCAAAAAGGTCTTGACATACTGGCTGTTGGACAGACCCTTTGAGGTATGGACCCCTAAAAACATTGTTCTTGTAATCATTATGGAAAAGTGAAATTTGTCGTAAAATTATGTCCGTTTCGAACTTTTCAGAAACAAAATACTGAGAACCTTCGCATTTGAGGGCCTTTTTGGGCTTAAGGCTTTTGTTCAACTTGTAATTAATATTATGTAAATATTTGAGAAGGTACTGTCATTCATAAGTAAATGGTGTTTTGAAAATATCGTGTTTATCATCTCGCTTATAGTATAAATCTCGAGGGTGGACAGAGATGAGTTATTCAAATCGATTCAGAAAGATTTTTTCAGGGTTCCGTAGCCAAATGGCTAAAAACGGCACACTTATAGATTCGTCATGTCTGGCTGTCTGTCTGTCCGTATGTCACAGCCACTTTTCTCCGAAACTATAAGGCCTATTTTTTTGAAACTTGGCAAGTAGGTGTATTCTGTGAACCGCGTTAAAATTTCACACAAAAATAGAAAAAAAGCAATAAATTTTTGGGGTCCCCATACTTAGAATCATGGCTGTCGTTACGGGTAGTTGAAATACCTACGAGTACTATAAATTCCGATGACAACTGGTTTAACTGGAGAACTTCGATATTCATAGACTTAGATTAGAAACTCGATGAAGTTCAGATGGCTTTTTTTCGTGCGGAAATCCCCTCGGATACCTCCCCTGCCGGAACCGGAGCCGGACTCGAACCGACTAAAACTTGGTAAGTAGACACTAAATAACACTAGACAACTAAACTTGGTAACAGACTAAAACCGCATGCCAACTGAGGGTCATAGTGCTAGGCCGGAGGTTCGACATATCCCTCGCACCCTGGCTGACCCAGGGCCATCCCTTACAGACTGGCCCTCCTCGGGAATGTCCCCCGACTCGCCCCCGGAATGGGGAGGCGCGCCTCCGCGCGCTGCCACCGTGGTCTGCTTCTGCTGGGGTGACAGGTGGCTCGACCCGTCACCCCCAGGCCCGCGCTCTTGGCGAACAGAGGTCAGTCTGTGCGGAGCTCAGATGGCAGTCCCTACACGGAAAAGAGATCCGGTTCTTAGCATTCCATGGATTCACCGTGCGGTCGCCGGGTCCATGGCGTGGTACAGAGAGGAACACTGTGACGGCGCCTGGGACTTGCGACCCAGGTGTAGGTTCAGGGTGGCCACCTTGTGATGCATCAGCGCTCGCCTCCACCGTCAGTCGTGTTCCCCCCTCTACCTATCCAAATTTGGTAAGATCCTATCAACGCCGTTTTAGATATTCGTTTGAGTAAAGAGCTTACTGAAGCTCTTGGCAATCCGAGGTCTTTAAATAAGTTATACAGGGATTTAGCTGGAATTCCCCTTGCTTCGACTTCCACGGCGTAGAGTTTAACCACATAGCCATTTTTGGTTAACTCATTGGTCAGGTCAAAGTATTTGTTTATTTTTATAGCGTGGTCTTTAGGTATGTTAGTTTCCCACGGTACTGTGAGTTCTACTAGTACTGCACGCTTTTGCTGTTTTGAAAATAGGAATATATCGGGTCTGGATGACGAGGCACAAACATCCTCCGGTATTTTATAGTGTTCCTCATACGAATCTGCGAGTAATGTCCAGTCAGCGGCTGCTATCAAAATTGAGTACGGCTTTTGATTTGTCTTTTTTGAGCAGCCTTCCTTTACAAACGCGACGTCATTTCTTTGGTTTGTGGCTCTAGCTACCGCCAAACTTACCGCCTCACGTACGATTTCTAATACCTTATCATGTCGGCGCGAGTAATGACCCCGGTCTAATAGCGTCCTACAACCCACCAGTAGGTGCCTAGCAGTACCAATTGCTTCACCACATGAGTTACATGTTTTATCTGTGGCTTTTCCCCATCTGACAAGATTGCTTTGGTCGGGGAGGGTCAACTGGAATGCATTGAGATAGAATTTAAGGAGAGCCGGTGACCAGTCGTATATTAAGGTACGCCATTTTAAGGCTATGGGAATACAAAATTCACCTAGTGTTAACCATTCGTTTTGAATTTCTAGGTTCATTGCGTGCACTTTGTAGGTATTATTTTCATCTACTTGAAGAAAAGATATTGTTATGTCTTTGTCTGACTGCCTCCTAGTATTACCCAAACCTACCCTACCAGTCTGCGAGCCTATCATGAATTTTTTATGGAATTGGAGGCGCGACTCGAGTTCTTTAGTACTTTGGTCTTTTGGAAGAGCTTGCACGATTTCGTCTTTTGATTTCGCTAGGACGTGCATTTTGGTTACTCTTAGATGTTTATAGAGTTCCGATGGTTTCTTTAACGTCATTCCAAAGTTATTTGAGGCTCTATATAATGTCGATGGGTCTGCCGACTGAGCTAGCCCCAGCCGCGACTTCAATGTCTTCGTAACATTCGCATCTAGTTTTTTGAGAAGGCTCTGGCTTATATCATAAACAAGAAACGGCTAGTTAAGACGCGAGGTTAAATAGTTGTCGTAAATCCACGCTTTTTTAACATTACTTAGTGGCTGTTGATCTACCTTTTGTATATCGATAATGAAGTTATTAATTACTTCTTCTAAAGCTGGAGTGCAACCTCTGTTATCTATTTTTCTTCCGAAAAATTTAAAAGGCACGGTTTCGGATATAGTCGAAACTTTTTCCCCGCCTATACTAAGCCCTGGATCATATGAGGTATATCTGGTACCCCGCCTACCCAGACATAGACAGTATCATAGTTAGATTGAAAATCCGAACTCAACCAAGTTGGGATAGGGCTCCGATGATGATAATATCATCAAGTGTAACCTACACAAAATCTTTAGAAGTATTTTATTTATAGAAAAGGCAAAACCAGAACAAGGGTTGATAAATAAATAACACGACGATATCCCGTACCCGGGTATTCTTGGCCACGTCACAGTATATTAAGAGCTGAGGTTTTTTCACGAATAAAATATATTGCAGAGGCTTTGCAATGGTAATGTTCACAATAAAGAATGAAATGTTGGAGTGTTAAGATATTACGTACCACTATTCATTTTTGTAAGTTGCTTCTATTATTATAGTATGATTTTATCCCTGTTCTAGTTGCCCCCCGTGGGGCAAAGTCGGTGGGGATAGTGAAATAGCTACAAATACAATTAGGGGTTTTTACGAAGAAAAAATCTAGTAGCAATTTTTTATCGCTATTCGTTGAGGGGTTTTTTCCCGGCGCAAACTTACTAAAATGTGTACGTAGCTTTAAAACACTATTCAAAGTCAAAGTCCCTATTTATTCAAAACTAGCCTTAGACCGCGACTTCGTCCGCATTAAGTTCGAAAAAGAACACACTGCTCCCGCGACCCATGTTCATGCAAATGTACCAGGGTAACAGAAACACTTAAAACGTTTATATGGGAAAAAGAAAACGGCTATTTTTAGAGTTTTACCGGCAATTATTTGAATTTTTCTCACCTTTTATACCTTCCCTAGACCTCCACGAATATTTCAAGACCGAGATAAAATAAATCAGTTCAGCCGTTCTCGAGTTTTAGCGAGACTAACGAACAGCAATTGATTTTTATATATATATAGATTGTGTAGCACTACTACAGCTTTTTGACGTCAAATTCTGCTTAAAACTAAGTTTACCACCGCTTCCTAGGCACCAGTGGAGAAGAAATGGCTTGACAAACTCCACTATAACACCAAATAAACCAAACACAGTCTGTCTTAGTGACTGTCCACTAGACGGCAAGCCTATTGCCGTCTAGTGGGCACTTGGTCTTGTCCTGTATGTTTACTCTCAGATGGTGATCAGTTCTATCCCTTAGTCGCCTTTTACGACACCCACAGAGAGAGATATGGTGATCCTATTCTACTCCACCGAAAACAAACACGGCATATGACACTGGTAGACAATTAGCTGATTTGTTTCATACATACATACATAAAATCACGCCCGTTTCACATAGGGGTAGGCAGAGATCACAGATCTCCATTTCCTACGATCCTGACATACTACTATCGCTTCATTCACTCTCATTACATTCTTCATGCTTGCTCGTCAGGGTACTCCTGACCTGCCCCTTTTCTAAAAGTTCCCCGATATGGTCCAGATATGTGCGCCTAGGTCTTCCCCTTCCGACGGTACCATTAGCAGAATCGTGTTCCCGAACGTTTCGCTTCCATAGCATGCCTCTAGTATAACAAGCCATTCGTTACCTGTGTTACTACCAGTTCTGCTACCAGTAGTAACACGGGTAACGAAAATTGTTCCGTGTTACTACTGCAGCAGTTAGTGGTAACGCAGGTAAAAAAAACTAGCCGTGTTACTACTGATAGTAAGACTGGTAGTGACACGGGTAACGAAGGTTAAATACATGTTTCTACTCGCCAATGGACGTTTAAACTTTTCAATAGCCGTTACCATCACGTCTAGTGACTCAGGGGAAATCAAACTAGCCTGACTCGAGTATTAGCGGGATATTTGTCGATGTCCCGGGGGCGGAGTGCCGGCTTCAGGTTAATATCCGGTAAATGTCCACTCGTTTGCGACAATGGTCCCATTCACGGCCAATTGCATCCACTGAAACAGTTTCAAGCTAGTAATTTAACATAGTTTAGTGAGAAAATTGTTTTTGTAATATTTAAAGTTCTTGCGCTTCAAAGACGTGCATAAGCGCATCTTGAAGAACTGTAAAATTGACGTCGACACATTGGAGCAACAGACCGATGATCGTAGCGAGTGGCGAAAATCGATCAATAATGGCGTCCAAGAATTCGCAGCAGTTAGGACACTTACTCTGGACAGGGCGAGAGAGGCTCGTAAGACCAGGCCACGTAGAGTATATGCCTACAACTACGTCAACAACATCGTAACATGCACTATCTGTAACCGCACCTTCAGTAACAAACTGGGATACACCAGCCATATCCGGGCTCATGAACAAAGAGATTCACCAGTCGAGCATCAGTCGCCATAGCAGAAATCGGTTGGGAATCAACATTATGATCTTAGTTCTGTGTTAGCATATTAGCGTTTTGACTGATCTTCGATATTTTCTGACTAACAACTCATTGGCGATATTGAAGAATTGCAGTAAGACCAGTTCTTGGAATTTCTAGGATACGTATGGCAACCGAGACAGTAAATTATATATTTCTTACAAGATTATATCACACATTATACCACTGAATAGCCACCTACTCCTATTCCGGGGCGTCGAATCACAATAGTGACCCGTACAGTAGACATCTGCTCAGGCAGCTGACGGACTGGAAACAGATTATGTCAGTGAATGTTAATAAGGCTCCGGTGGTACAGCAAGCTGGTAGCGATTAGCGATTTTTAACACGTGGGATGGCGAGGGATGAGGTAAAAAAGAGAAAGAAAGAGCACGAGACACGAGCAAGTGTACCATAGGAGTGATACAGCGAGTCTATGAGTAGATAACTGTCTATATGGGTTAAGATTATCAAAGACCGCCTTCCCCCGCAAGCCGCTTGATTGACGAAGTTCTATCACAGGCTTTTGTTTTGATTTGATTGACTGAAAGAAGGAAATAAAGACAGAAAATCTGAAGGAAATTGTGAAGATGTTTGTTATTTAATCACGCTCAAAGTATGGTACAGGTACTGATTATAATCTGAAATTTCACCTTGCCTGATGGTAAGCTAAAGGCAAAGTCTCGGAAAGAGGGTCACTACACACAATAGTGGTGGTACTCAGCTTGACGGCCTCATCAGATGCCTTTTCACGCCCCGCATAAAGGACCCGGGACTGTAGGAAGAAGGAAACACGTGAGCTGGCAGGAAGTTACAGCCTACAGGTCTTAATGATGCGGCATAGGAATGAGTCACTGAAACGCTTGGTTCTAGAACGTATATTCTGCACCGTATGCGGATGGCATCTTAGCCCTGCACGTGTTGTCCTGTGAAGGAAAGAAGAGGGTTGGACTAATTGGAAGAACTCATCAGCTAGTTGGATAATAATTTTAGTTCACGCATATTTTGACAATTTTTTAAAATCTTATCCTATCCGCTACCCGCTAAAAGTGCGGCAAATTCCTTTCAGCTTCGAGTCGTGAACAATGGCTCGAAGTACAAAGCCTACGTCCCTTACCTCCTAACTCCTATAATATGTTATGTTACAAGAATTCCAGACCGTCTCTCAGGACTGGTGAGAGAATTCGAGCTTGTTTTTCCGTTTCTTTTTGTACTTTATGATGATTGTAAGAAAGGAACTTGTTCAGTCTTACTCGGGGGGAAGGAGGTGAGTGAATATTTATTTGTTTCCAATATCGATGTTTAGTTTTGAGAATTATACCGATTTTATTGCAAGTACGTAGGCCTTCATAATATATCGATGAGATCGACTATTTAAGCGCCTGTCCCACTGAAATTCAAAGTTTCAAGTCGCGAAGAATGGCTGTTCAAAAGTTCTATAATCTGACTCACGTTAGTGCGAAAGTACGCCACAGCGATAAACGTATCGTCGAATGTTTGTCACTGCGATGCACGTTACCGCGAAAGTACGTTATGTCGATACACAAATTGTCGAATGTATTGCAGTACGGTACATGTTCTTGCGAATATTTAGTGAAAAGGGCTATAAGGGACTGGGCGTGGGTTCAAGTCCCGTTTGAGCATTCACTTTTTCCAATCTAAAACCACATTCATACCACAGCCACGAAAAAAACGGCATTAAATTTATTGTTGGACTTTAAATTGACGCAGTTAAAGTTCAAAATGAAATGACTTTTTCAGATTGAATGAAAAAGTGTAATTAAACTTTCTTGTTTAATTTTGGACTTTATGTCTATAATAAAGTCTAAAATTGATTGCCATTTTTCCAGTGGCAGTGGTACGACAGTAGTTTATCTTTAGTAGAATCGAGGGCCTGATCGAAAATGTCCTAAAGAAAGTTCAAGGTCAAGATTACCTGTAGCGGGCGAGCATGTATGGAAACAATGATAAAACCTGCGCCTCTAGAAAAGTTGGATTACGTTTGTAGAATAGAATAATAATAGTTTTAAAAACTAACATACACGCTTTTAACCCTTTAATTTGATACCCATATCATGGGGGTACATTTTAAATAGCCTGTCCGCCATCTTGGACGTCCGCCATATTAGATTTAAGACACGTGACTATTTTTTTCATATTCCTGACAGCAAACCCCTTCATTTGATACCCATATAATGGGGGTGGATTTCAAACAGCTAGTCCACCATCTTGGGCAGGCCACCATATTGGATATGTAATGACGTTTCTTAGCTAGTCATTTATTGTCATCAGAACTCATCCTAATCGAAGACCGGGAAGTGGGTCAAATGAAGATTCCAAGATTTTCTTATATACATAGTTAGGTACAATACAAGTGAAGCTAATAACAGTGGGTTAATAGATTGACCGATGTATGGGATTGACGTACAGTCAACATCAATAGTAACGTAGTATCTGAATTGTCCAAAAGAAATGCATTGCAAGATATATCACAATAGTCTGACTAAATCGCTTCGCAAAAGTGTTTGGTACATTAATATTTTCATAATGCAAAAAAAACTATGTATCAAAAGTAAACCAATAACAGAAATTTTCAAAAGCACCTGAAATAAGAATAAAACTTTCGTCGAACCTAAACCTTTTCAGAATATTTTGATTTAAATATTGTGTTCTGACTTTTGTTTTATGACTTGTCATTAATGTTTACGGAATGTATAAATGTCAGAACATGGTCATGTCCATGCGGGAACGTCTTCAGTGTATTATAGATAACTATCTTTTGCCCGCGGCTCCACCCGCGGGGATGTCGGGACCAAACAGCCTTTTTTTTTTCGTGCGGAAGTCCCCTCGGATACCCCCCTGCCGGAGCCGGAAGGGGAGGTTATGTCGGACTCGAACCGACTAAAACCGCACGCCGACTGTGGGTCGTGGTGCTAGGCCAGAGGTGAGGTTGTCATCGACATATCCCTCGTACCCTGGCTGACCCAGGGCCATCCCTTACGGTCTAGCCCTTCTCGGGAGGGGGGACAACGGTGTCCCCAACTCGCCCCCGGAATGGGGTGGCGCGCTTCCAAGCGCGCCGTCGCCGTGGCCTGCTTCTGCTGGGGTGACAGGCGGCTTCACCCATCACCCCCAGGCCCGCGCTCATGGGGCACGGAGGTCAGTCAGTGCCCTCCGACGGCCGAGTAGCCTGCGCGCGCGGGTAGCGCGATTCGCGAGTCTCGCTCGCTCGCGCAGCCTCTCCCGTTCCGCCGTCTCCTTCACGACCATTACCTGCTCGCTGAAGGAGGGACCAAACATAGCCTAGGTCCTTTCTCATGGTCCAATCTAACACTATACCAAATTTCATCAAAATCCGTTCAGTGCTTTAGGCGTGAAAGCGTAAAATACAGATAAGATGGAAATGCGAAAGTAACTCTGTCTACTTTCGCATTTCCATACCCGATTCTAATGCCATTCTAAACCTTAACTTTAATTTATTTGTTAATTTGTCAACCACTCCAAGTGGAAAGTTTTTTAGCTACAATGTTGTGGTTATTTCAAATTACCATTTTTTATATCATAGCATCAGTTGTGAAAATAACTTTTATATTAGATAAGTGGTCTCTTAATTTTAAGTCTACCTATAATTTTCTAGCTATCTTTAAGCTTATGTTGTTTTTTTTACAATAAAAAAATATACACTGCTGCTAATAATTGAATAAAGACCGGGTATACCTCTTCCCTTTTTGTCTGACTATTTTGATACAATTAAAATATCAGTCACTTTAGAAACACTATTTAGTTATGAGTATTGAAAAAAATATGAATCAGCTTATTTTGAAAATAGTTCTTTGATTATTTTGAAACCATAACGCGAGTGATTAATATGGAAAAGAAGGATGTCAGGTTATTGAAAAAAATTATAGAGTCAATACTTTTGGAACTCAGTTTTTGATCAGCTACTATTGACGCTGACTGTACGTTGATGACTGACATAAACTTCAAAATACGTGTGATTCAACTTTACATTCTATAATACTCCAGCCAATGAATTTCCTTTTATCTAGGAGGGCTGGCTCTCCACCGAGATGCGAGAGATATTATCTAACAACCTCTCTTTCAGCTTTACATTTTCACCCACAGACGGCGTGCGTTTTAGGTAGCCGGTTCGAGTCCGACATAACCTCCCCGATCGGAACCGGCGAGGGAAAGTCCACGGGTATTTTCCGTACGTAAAATTAAGGAGGGCTGACCCAATGAGCAAGAGTCGTGAATATAATGTACTCATACTGGGTGATTTTATAAAAAGTTTCGGATAAAAAAAAAATTGGGCGCAGTTTCGGAAGCAAAATCATCTGGAAGTATTCATTTGGCGAAAGATTTTTTTTAAACCCCCATAAATTTTTCCTTTCACCTGGACATTATTCCCAAACATTATTAAAAAAATCTTTTGCCAAATTAATACTACACAGATGATTTTGTTACCATAACTGTGCCCCAACTCTTTTTATCCGAGACGGCTATAAAATCACCCAGTATAACAGAACATTGGAAAAATCCAACATCAAGTCTAGACTCAAATCAGGGGCTCGATTCACTATCGCCACGTATCACGTATTTGTGAGTTTGTGAGTTTCGTTTCGATAACCTGGTATTCTGTACGATCTGTCAAAGCATAGGTTTGCAAATACTTAGGTTTTTATCATTTTGACAACTTACGTCACCCATACAAATGGCTCAAACGTCATAAAATACTAACACCACGTATCGCATATGTGTGGTTATGAAAATCGATAACTTAATAACCTGGTATTCAGTAACAACTGTCAAAGTCAAAATTATGGTTTAGGCGTTAAATCATGGTTCTGAACTCGATGACAATGTTCTGCTCGATTTGTATACGTAGATACGTTCACAAAAATTATAAAAGTTTAAATGTTTTTTATCATAAGAAAATCATTCGGTAAGTATTTATTTACATTTGAATTACAATGATTGCTAAAATTTGTCGTTGAATAAGTCCATACTAATGTTATAAATGCAAAAGTAACTCTCTCTGTCTGTCTGTCTATATGTTAGCTTTCACGCCTAAACCACAGAACCGATTTTGATGAAATTTGGTATGAGGGTAGATTAAACCTTGAGAATATACCGAAATCCACGCGGGCGGAGCCGCGAGCAAAAGCTAGTTCACGATAAATATTATACGATAATCTTCATTGCACTATCCACCTAAAGAAAACAGGGATTAACTAACTTGTGTTTCGTGATTTAGAATGCGGATAAACATAGTACTTAACTTTTTCTCGTAAATCAATACCACCTTTATTTTGTCCTGCGAAAACCTCGGATACCTCCCCCGCCGGAGCCGGAAGGGGTTATGTGGGATTCGAACCGACTAAAACCACACGCCGACTGAGGGTCGTGGTGCTAGGCCAGAGGTGAGGTTGTCATCGACATATCCCTCGCACCACGGCTGACCCAGGTCCTCGACTCGCCCCCGGAATGGGGAGAAGCGCTTTCCAGCGCGCCGCCGCCGTAAATCAATACCACTATGTATGTACAGTGAGCATGCAAGGTGCACAAAATGCTCATAATATCAAGGTATAGTTCGGGCCATATATCTTGGACCTATTTTTTATATAAAGGACACGTCAATTACACTTCACCTCGCCTGATGGTAAGCTAAAAGCAAAGTCTCGGAAAGGGGGTCACCATCGTAAACATGTACCATGTTAACAGTGGTTGCACTCAGCTTGACGGCCTTGTCAGATGCCTTTTCACGCCCCGCTTAAAGACCCCGGGACTGTAGGATCCTGTGAAGGAAAGGAGAGGGTGGGACCGATTAGAAGAGCTCATCAGAATATTCACCGTGGTAGAGACGATAGAATACTGCCAAAGACGCAACATCTCTACGCATCTGCAAAAGCTCGAGGAAGTTCGTGACCTCAGGATTCCCAATGATGCGGACCGCACGTTGCAGCGACCTGTCGAGAGCATCTAGTAAGTACTTTGCGTAGCCATCCCAGAGATGCGAGCAGTATTCCACGTAGGAACGAATTTGAGTCTTGTATGAAGACGCCGCTGCTCCGAGCTCCGAGCTTACGCTAGGCTGTTTTGATGATGCTCTCGATATAGTCAGGCGTCCGTCAAACTACGGCAATAAGTACCTACGCGTGCCGCACCCGCAGGCTGCTAGCGCAGTCGGGGCCGGCCCGCACTTGCGAGCACACGCGTGACGCGACTTGCGTAGATATACCTAAACACTATTGTGGCCGATCTTGTGAGATCAGTAGTTACCAAATCTTTATGTGTGTAGATACACTAGGTTTTTTTTTTTTATCGTGCGAAAAATCCCCACGGATACCACCCCACGGAGCCGGTGAAGGCGGTTATGTCGGACTCGAACCGACTAAAACGCACGCCGTCTTGGGTCCTTGGTTGCCGGAGGTGAGATGGCCAAAAGCATATCTCTCGCACCCCGGCAGACCCAGGACCATCTCCTTCGAGATGGCCCCCTTCGGGTTGTGGGGACCACAGTGTCCCCATCTTGCCCCGGTTACGGGGAGGCGCTTTTTGCGCCGCCGCCGCGGCCTGCTTCTACTAGGGTGACAGGCGGCTCCACCGGTCACCCCCAGGCCAGCGCTCATGTCCGGCTGCTCCGACGTCCGGTTCGCCTTCGCTCTGCGCGGGCTTCCCGGGCCCGGAGTCTAGTCCGGACCTGACCGGCCGCCTCCTTCTCGAGCATTACTTGCTCGCAGAAGGAGGCAGCCGCGTTCGCGAAATAAAATTAAAATTTAAAATTATTATTATTATTTATTCGATTTAAAATTTCATCAGCTTCATATTTTGGATCAGGCGTATTTCGTTTTACAATACACAACAGCTCTGCTTTCGTGTGGTAGTCCTCATATTGAATTCCATTATCACGAAGCCATTCTCTTATATTACTTTTACGCGTTTGTGTGTTAGGAACCTTATTTATAATTACCGAATGGTAACTAGCATTGTCCATTATAATTACACTTGGTTCTTCCAAATTTGGTATAAGTTTTCCTTTAAGCCATTTATTAAAATTTTCAGCATTCATATCATTGTGATAATCAGCATTTTTTGATTTAGTACTAAACACTAAGAAAGAGTTTGGTACGGGGCCTTTCTCTGATCCTGCATGAACTATAATGTACCTTTTCCCGGTCGAAACATTTTCAATTGCACCACTAGTTGAAGGACCTTGCCATGACTTCTTAGGTTTGTAGTTTCTATGGACATAAGTCTCATCTACATAAATGATCGGCTTGCCTTCTGCACGTTTTCCTGCTATAGTTCTTAAAAATCTATGTCTCCAAGCAGATTTGTCATAGCGTTCTATTAATACAGAACGCTCATTTTTATTCTTTTTAAATTCGTAGCCATTGGCTAATAACAAGCGGCGCAGAGTTTCTCTGCATCCGTTAAAATCAATACTTTCTTTTAACTCCACCAACAGTGTCCTTAGTGTAGGAACTTGTTTTTTAACTATATAAAATTCGTTTATCTTGTTACGCATAGCATCTATGTCAAAGTTATCTAGGTTAGACACAGTAGGTTTCCGTGGACGTTTCTTCCCCGGGGTACTCCAGACACCTTCATTTACTGCACCTTCCCTTTTTACTCTTTTAAGTGTTCTGACACTCACTTCTGCAAAGAAGAAATACGAAACATGTAATTAATTCTTGGTATTAGTAAGTAGAAATGCAAAGGTTTTTTTCGGCATAATTTCAAAACATCAATGTATAGTAAAAACTTACCAGTCATTGAAGCTATTTCTTCTAAGTACTGATTCTGGGTTATTATCCTATCTTTCTGCTCTAATTCAGTGAGATTTTCAATAGTTCTTACTATTTCATTAACTCCTTCGACATCTTGCAGATTCTCTGTTAAAGAAAGGTAATCGTTTTAAAATTAAAATTCATTATGAGTAAACGTAAAACATATGTGATGTTATTAAAATGAATTATTGGTTGACTGATGCGATATACGAATGAATATAATTAGTTTTATTCAATACATAGAGAAGCGTAGGTAACTTATTTGGAAGGATACGTAAATTATAAATCAAAATTTTATTAGGACGACTGGATAGGTAGGTGTTTAAAGTATCAAAATAATATTGTCTACTAACCTATGAAATTCAACACCACACATAGACAATCTTATTTTTGTTTAAACGCGGCATCACGCTGTTGTTGTATTTCGTTGAACTTGCCAATCATGCAAAACAACATCTTTCGTACACCACTTTTGATAGATTTGTTCATTTTAAGCCGTAATTAGAATCACAATTTACACAAACGCATACAATTTGTAAACAGAGATACCGAACGACAACCTTGTCAAATTGACGTTGACGTTCATACAGAGTTGCTATATAAAAAGTTCGCAATTAATTCCAGGGCCTACTTTCATTAGCCAGACTCTATGTTGGTAGAAATGCAATACCGCTCCGCTATAAAAAGTTTTTAATGAATGTTCAGAACGTAAGAAAATTGTTTATCATAGGTACCATAGACCACAAAACAACTTCGTTTTTTTAAGGTTTTCTAATTTCTTCTTGGATATATCACTATTCGATCAGTTAGTATTACAATGTTGCCATTTTAGCAGCCTGCTGTGTATAGTTGTATAACTTATTTCTTAGGTTAAATAAAAATACAAATGACTTATGCATTACAATAATTGTATTTTATTAAACTGTAGTGCAATGATGATAAAAAATATATCCCATATTCATCTAAACATAAATAGATTTTTTAAAGCACATAAATAATAATAATAGTTAAAAGCACCTACTTTTTTAACAGTGGTGGCACTCAGCTTGACGGCCTCATTAGATGCCTTTTCACGCCCCGCTTAAATACCATCAGGACCACTGGCTTTCCGGACATCGAGTGATTGCAGTACTGCACGGACATCGCGTTGCCTGATACGTATATCAGGCATTGCGTGGTCACCAGTGGGCATTTTCCGTGGTTGCATACCACAATCATCGACTCGGGAGTTGGCCGCGAAGAGATTGACTAGCAAATTTGCTTTCTCTTGCGGCTCATGGGCCATAGATCCATCGGGATTGCTCAGCGGGGGCAGCGAGGGCTGGCAGAAGTTGGCTTGCACGGCTTTGGCCAGTTGCCAGTAGCCACGGCTACCCGTGGGATGCGCCACTAGCTCTTGGCCCAGCCGCGCTATGCGCTGGGCATCCGCCCTGACGCATGCCCTCTTGCAGACCTTTGTGGCTCTGTTGTACGCCGCCTTGAAGTGACCCACGTTGGGATCGCGTGTGGCGCGCGCCAGCACCCAGGCGCGGTACGCAGACTGTTTATGTTCAACAGCCTCCGCGCACTCGCGCCCGAACCACAGACGCGCTCCGCGGACTCCGGTGACATCGGTGTATGGGATATAGTATTCCATACCTAGACCGATCTCACCGGCGACGGCAGTAGCGCTCTCAGATGGGTTCTTACCCTCAAAGCAGCGTTCAACCCACGGGATGGACGCATAATAGTCGCGCAATCCATCCCAGTCCGCTGACGAGTAGTGCCATAGCCGCCTCTTCCCCTGCACGGGTCGTGGGGGCGCTACAATGGGCACGGTGGAGCGGACCAGACAGTGGTCGGAGTTACCTAAAGCAGCAATCACCGAGACACTGTACTGGTCCGGGTGACTCGTCAACAGAAGGTCAAGCAGAGAGGGCTCTAGGCCGGACTCTCTTGGTATCCTCGTGACCTTGTGCACCAATTGAGTCAAGTCATGCGCCAGGGCAAATGCGTGTGTGGCTCTTCCCGCATGGTTTGTTATGGCGGAGCCCAACCAGATCTTGTGGTGGGCGTTAAAATCCCCCAAAAACACCAATTCGGCGTTCGGAAACCGCTCCTGCGCATCATCTGCCGCCTGACTCAGGTATTCGAATAGTCGAGTTATCTCTGCATCTCCTGTATGGGAACGGTAAAGGCACACATAGACCTGACTCGTGGAGCCATGGTCTACGTGTACCCAAAGGATGGAAAAGGATGGGTCCTCTAGACAGCGCAAACGGCGACAACAAATATCCGCCCTAACAAACACGCACACCCCGGCTTTTGCTCGGAAATTTTCCTCGATAACATAGCCGGGGTAAAGCAGGTAGGTCGTGTCGTCAGGGCGGCGTATTTGTGTCTCCGTTAGAAACAGCATAGCTGGTTTCGCCGTCTCCAGGTGTCGGTGGACGGCGTTGAGGTTCTTATGGAGCCCACAGATGTTCGTGGACTCCACCTCAAATAGAGTTTTTGTGGGAGAGTCCCTAGCCGCTGTTTCAACAATTTTTGTTTTGTGCGCTGCCATGAGGTGAAGGGTAAGGGAAGGCGTGAAAAAGAGGTGATTATCGCCGCAGCACCGCGTGACAAAACATGGGAGATTGGTTTCATCTATGAATGTGAGGCGTGACGAGAGCCGACGCGCCGAACGGAAGGGCCCCCGTACCCTCCCGAATATGGTCGCCGGGCTCCCGTCCGGTCGCCAACCGGCACGACGAGCCATATCGGGATTATGCGCGACCTGGTGGGGCAGCCTCCCAGGGTGGTTAGTCCCAGTTGGGCCCCTGTACTATGCCGCGGGCGGCCAGCGGCACCACCGTTTCTACGGGTCTCCCTGCCCGGCGCGGCGTCCCGCGTCACACCCCACTAGACTACGCCAAAACCCACCGGTCCCACTAGTGCTGCGACTACCATCACCTCGGCCCGGCTATGCACTTGCTGATCCCTGAACGCAATCCAACCGAGATTGGATTACTATGGAGGGTTTTTCGCACTTGTGCACGGTGGTACCAACCCGGTCGAAATAAGTGTCAAATTTGTGCCATCAAATTTCTACCACCTGTTATTATTTTTTTTAGTTATTATTCTCGCGTCAATTCCCGTTATAGTAATTAATTATTTATTGGTAATTTACAGAATACATTATAATTGTATACTAAAAAACTACTAATTACAAATAGAATAATTTATTAAGATAGCATAATAATAGAATTATGCTATTATGCCGAATAGTGTAATTATTCATAAAAGTGAATCGTTGACACGAAAAAAAGAAGACTAATATTAATTAAATCATAGTTCAAAACAATTCCATACATAAGATTTATGTATGAGATTGAAAAAATTAATAATAAGAATTTATTGAAAAAAAAATTGGCAATTCAAGTTATATTTTTAGTCTGGCATTATTTTCATAAATGTCGTATGTCATATGACATAAAATGTCACGTATATTAACGTGGTATTCTGTACCGAAAACTGACATAACCTATGTCAGTTTTCGCACGTTGCGTATATTTACGTCAGTAAAATCATAAGTAAATTTACGCAACTAAGTACGTAAGTTAGTGAATTGAGCCCCAGCTTTATTTCAAATACGAACCGGATACTCTCCTGAGAGCTACGTGATCGTTCATCGCCTTGTATAGACAGACATTTACATTTATATATGTATATTCTACACCTTATGCGAGCGTCAGGAGCCATGCACGCGAGCACTCATGAATATTATGATTTAGGAGATCATTTTGAAATAATGTGTTGGAGATTTTTATGGTATGAGTTTTTGAAGAGAAAGCTTCTTAAAGCGCGTTGAGTATTGAACTTTTTTTTTTGAAAGTACTCGTCAATTTCACTTCATATCGCCTGATGGTAAGCTAAAGGCATAGCTCGGAAAGAGGGTCACCATCGCAAACATGTACCCTGTTAACAGTGGTGGCACTCAGTTTGACGGCCTCATCAGATGCCTAAAAAAAAAATGCTTAAAGGACCCGGGACTGTAGGAAGACGCAACTCTTTTAGGGTGAATAAAAGTCATGGAACTCGCGTCATCGTCACTTTCGTCACAACGATACAAATCTTTCGGCACATTAAGCAGTTTTGAAGTAATGAAAAAGTTTCTGTTTCAATGATGATCTCCTTTCCTTCACAGGACGACACGTGCAGGGCTAAAATGCCATCCTTATACGGTGCAGAGTATACCTACTAGAACCAAACGTTTCAGTGACTCATTCCTATGCCGCACCACTAAGACCTGGAACTCCCTGCCAGCTCACGTGTTTCCTTCTTCCTACAGTCCCGGGTCTTTGAAGCGGGGCGTGAAAAGGCATCTGATGATGCTGTCAAGCTGAGTGCCACCATTGTTAACATGGTACATGTTTACGATGGTGACCCTCTTTCCAAGACTTTGCCTTTAGCTTAACATCAGGCGAGGTTAAGTGTACTTTATAAAAAAAAAAACTAATTGGTGGTTCTCATTCGGCCGAGTTCGGTCACAGCTTTTGATTAAAGAGAGCTTTTTTATAACTGGAGCCATATATCTTGGAACTAATATGAGCTCAAATATGCTCCTTAAGTACAGTAAACGTTTCTTGGATGTATTTTGAAGATACTGCGGTGGACCAGCTCAAATTCACCAAGTACAGATAATTACAAGACAATGTATGATTTGAGATTGACATTATTTAGGTACATCAATATAGTGAAATACTCGCCGGGATATTTACCATGTTTTTTATTAGTTCAAGTATCCGATATTTTGGTGCTGCTACAAGTACATTCGCGATCATGGTGCTTACAACAGCGCACGTAATATCGGATAATCGAACAAAATAGAAAACATGGTAAATATCGCGGCGAGTGTTTTATGGCCTTTTATATTTTGCGATTTAGGTCCAAGATATAAAGTACCAAATAATCCGTGATAGGATCCTTTAAAAATAGTTTTATTTTAATATTAACCAAGCCTCAAAATAGTGTTTATAATTTTCGGGACTTCACGCGATTTATTTTAGAAAAACTTACTTTTGCCGACGTTTCGGGTGCGTTGCTGCACCCGTGGTCACGACTTGACTGGCCTGCGAGCGTCGCGCGGTGTGCAGGAAACATTTTTTGTGCGCCTACCCTCCATTACTTTCATATTGAATGTAAGGCCGACCACACTCACTATGTCAGTATTAGACGGCATCGGCACTGTGTTTTTGGGTTTCACTATTTTGATCACTGGATTCCAGGTCCCGGATAATTTGAATCCCTAAATTGAATAATATAAATTGAAATCCTATTGAAATTTTTATAATTTTTAATTTCAATAGCTTCACGCACAATCCGTGGATAGTAGTGGCGATCAGTGGAGAGGACTTTGGGTTGATTGGGGATGATGAATATTATAAACACTATGAGTAAACGCCGCGATAGTTACTGTTTAAAAGTTACACAAGCCTCAAAAGTCGTAATGAAATCAAATTACAACATAAAGCTAATTGATAGCACATAAAACGTAAAACGAAGGTAAAGTTTGTCCGAATTTATTGGCTCCCCGTCCCAGATAACGGTGTTATCTACGAGGGTAGTTCAATAAATTACGCGGACGGTATAAGGGTCGATTTGCACTGAAGAGCCGGCTGCGGATTTTTGAGGAAAAATATTACAAACCATTTTGAATTTTATCTACGGTGGAAAAAGTTCATAGGAATTTGAAGGATGAAGACAGAGGTGGGATATGCGCCGCTAATGCGCGAATCTATTCAATACTATATCTAGTAACAAAGTCCGGCCATTGCCAGACAAGGACATGGTTCTCCAGGGCCTCGATTCTACTAAAGCAAAACTATAGTCAAACCACAGAGATTGCAAAAAGCGGCACTACATTATAGACTTTAAAGCGATGCTTTTAAAGTTCAATATTAAATAACTGTTAACAGAGTGAATAAAAAAGTGTAATGAAACTTTTGTCATTTAATTTTGGACCTTAGTGTATAGAAATAAAGTCTAAACTTTAATGCCGCTTTTTGCAATCTCTGTGGTTTGACAATAGTTTTGCTTTAGTAGAATCGTTGCCCTGATCGAAAGTAGTTCCCGGGGTATTTGGACGTGTGCAACACCAGGAGAATCACACTCGTGCTGCCGACCCTGTAAGGGGGAATTGTAATTATAGTGAGGAACTCCCTACACCGGAGTCAGTGGACGTGGTTTTGTCGGACGGGAACCAACTAAAACCGCACACCGTCTTTGAGTCATCAATTGCCGGAGGTGATACCCAGAAACATATCTCCCTCAGCTAGGGCTCAGGGTCATCTCTGGTTTCGTGATGGCTCAGTGGAAATTTACCCTAATGCGCAGTGCTACATATTTATCAAATGGTCCGCCTTAGCGACCTTTTCTATAGGACATTTGGGGACTTCTGTTCCCGAGTCTTATTAAAAATTCAACAATGTGTGCCCTGCCCGTTCAAAAAGGGTTGAGCCAATAAGTGGGAATGCTTCCCAGATAATATTGTAACAGTGTATTATGTCTTTATTTGGGCGGACGTGTGAATGGAAATCGTCTACTTTGGTTTCATTTAATGCACAATGCACCAACCTGTGGTCAGGTGGCTGTTCAGGTTAAGTTTTGCCCCGGAGAACTTAAGATGAGACCACGAAATAGCCTTGTACTAAGTATAATAATATAATTCAAGATTCTCTTAAGTGAGAGGAAGACCTCTTTTAGGCAAAAAATGCTCGTGTTAGGAGCCTCTCTCGTTACATATAGTAGTTAGGTTCCTCAATACCTGTATTTAAGAATGTTTGTATCGTGTGTATGGGGAACGCTCCTGAAGCTGAAAACCCCTAGTAGTAATCCAGGTATTTAACACATTAAAATCGATTTGAAAAAAAAAAAAGTTTTTTTTAAATTTTGCATTATTTACTCTCCATCGTACTAGTAAAGCTAAATGAAACGGTAATCCAATAAAAAAAATATCATTAGCTCGGGCTTTTTTGAAAACAATTCTTTGGTCCAAATGTTTTTTTTATGCCAATGGGTTATGTACCTGGAGTACTACTAGGGGCTTTCGGATTCGGGAGTGTTCCCCTTACACCCGGTATAGATAGGTTTGTACATACGAAGATAAATGAAATGTCTTCAGAGTGGCCTTCATTTTGAAAGAAACATAACACTGAATTTTATCCTCCAGGTTCCATTTTCTAGAGATTTAATTACTTTTATTCTATTTTTGTACCGTTTGTTCGATCTTGTTAAATCACGTAATGAATTCGCTACGTGATACTATATATATAGTTTTTAAACTAATTTACTCCTAATTGTTTTTGTGAAATATTCTCTTTTTTACGGAATTGTTTACTGTTTTAACATTCTTTCGCATAAGGCAGAAATCACGACCTTATTACCGATTCTCTCTTACTGATTCACATGGATGTTAATTCTTAACACACTGACCTGTAAGTAGGGTATGCTCCAGAGAGCATGTTAAGCCATCATTCCTAGCTGCCATATGAACAAAATATGGCATTCACTTACACACGAGCCGTAATAAGGTCGATTACCGAAATTTAAAAATCAATATCGCTAGAGGATTGGGGAGGTCATATGGCAGCCTATTCACGGAAAATATGGCAAGATCCATAAATGTAAAAATCAACAAACCAAAAAAAAAATTATGATTTGAGATTGACGTGGTCATTCTATTAAGATTAAGATCATTATGAGTACTTTTTTCATCAAAATCTTTTTGATGCTGACTGTGCTTACCATACAAATTAGTATATCGATATAATTTCGTTTTTAGCCTTAATAAAAATATTTTTTCATATACTGAACGAATGAATGACTTTCAAACCGTGAATGAACGAATTGAAAACTCCAGAAAACCGAAGACAATTTAAAACGCAATTACATCTCGAGTATAAAATGTTCAGGCTTCTTCAGTTTAATATTTGACAGACCAAGCCCGGATAAGATTTCTCTTGAATCTGAAGATACGGAATTACACGGACATAAAGGGAAGATCGTTTGAGGATAACGACGCAGAGTTCCGGCCGACGTATCAGATAAAGAATGAATTTGTTTTATGCGATCACCGCAGACTGGTTTTACGAAAATGATTATGTGGCTCGAGGAAGTTTTCACTTATCAAAAGACGGGAGTTGATTGCACAAAGTGAGAAAAGAAATATGTTTTAGAAGAATCTCATCTCAAATAATATAATATTTAATATTAGACGCTTTATAGTGCGTCTATACCCAATTAAACGCTTAATTAAAGCTTAACTAAAAAAAATGAAGCTTAAATAAATTAAAGCTTAACTAGCTTGTATTTTGGGTTTCAAATCAATGGGTTTGAACATACTTAGAATGTTCAAATATCTTCTAAATAGAAATAACTAAGTATTACTACAGTATTCTTATCCCGTGTCGTTTAAATATGACGTAAGCCAACAATCCACTATTCAAACATTTACGTTTTCAAGCTTCAACGAAAGTAGCGAATATAATTTAGCGTTGTTCGCGTAAAACACTCCACGCCCTAAAATACACGTTGTACGAAGTAATGAGGTGTACAATTTACCTTTGACTAACAAGTGGAATTTGTATTCATAACTTGTGCAATTTCTATACAATACGGACTTATACAAACCGTACTCACAATAATAAACTTATAGCCATTCAAATAATATTTCGTTTGGAAATTGATTTTGGAATTGGATTTACTATAACCATTTTACCATTGTTTTTATGTGCATCGGAGGCTTTCACCATCGAGACCGCGATCCGCTTTTTTTTTAATTAAGGACTCATCAATTTGACTTCACCCCGCCTGATGGTAAGCTAAAGGCAAAGTCTCTGCAAGAGGGTCACCATCGTAAACATGTACCATGTTAACAGTGGTGGCACTCAGCTTGACGGCCTCATCAGATGCCTTTTCACGCCCCGCTTAAAGGATCCGGGACAGTAAGAAGAAGGAAACACGTGAGCTGGCAGGGAGTTCCAGGTCTTAATGGTGCGGCATAGGAATGAGTCACTGAAACGCTTGGTTCTAGAAGTTATTGTAACTTTTAAACTATCGCGGCGTTTAGTCATAGTTTATAATGTTCGGGACTCGTATAAGTTTTTCAAAAATATATCGCGTGAAGTCCCGAACATTAGAAGTTATATTTTGCACCATATACGGATGACATCTTATCTTAGCCCTGCACGTGTTGTCTTATGAAGGAAATGAGAGGATGGGACTAATTCAGAACATTCTCCGTGGTAGAGACGGTAGAATACTGCTTGTTCGTTTTGAATTGGTTTATCTTGCGACCAGTGATACTATTATAAACTATAGATACGTGGTCCGCACTCTAAAATGGTGACACTCAAAACCTATAAGAAACCCAATAGCCTTTGCAGATGCGTAGAGATGTTGCGTCTTTGGCAGTTTTCTACCGTCTCTACCATGGTGAATGTTCTGACGAGCTCTTCCAATTAGTCCCACCCTCCCCTTTCCTTCACAGGACGACACGTGCAGGGCTAAGATGTCATCCATTTACGGTGCAGAGTATACCTGCTAGAACCAAGCGTTTCAGTGATTCATTCCTATGCCGCACCACTAAGACCTGGAATTCCCTGCCAGCTCACGTGTTTCCTTCTTCCTACAGTCCCGGGTCCTTTAAGCGGGGCGTGAAAAGGCACCTAATGAGGCCGTCAAGCTGAGTGCCACCACTGTTAACGTGGTAAATGTTTACGATGGTGACCCTCTTTCCGAGACTTTGCCTTTAGCTTAACATCAGGCGAGGTGAAGTCAAATTGACGTGTCCTATATAAAAAAAAAAAAAAAAAATATCTTCAAAACTACGCTACAGATTTTGATGCGGTTTCTTTAAGTAGATAAAGTGATTCAAGAAGAATGTTTATATGTATAATACATGCTTAATATAGTAGAGGATGCAGCCTGCGGGAACGGGATCGGATGCTACGCGGGCGCAAAAATATGGCGGTACGAAGTTCGCCGGGTCAAATAGTTGATAAAAAAATCGTACCCATATTGCAGCAGAAGGTTTCTTCAGGGTTACCGACCCTGAAGAAACCTTCTGCTGCAATACGACGACGACGGCGACGACGACGAGTGTAGTGTACTGCCCCTGATGTTGAATACGTCCATAGGCCACGTTAACCATTTTTCATCATATAGGCCGCGCGCTTGTTTGTCACCAAAGTGGTATAAGAGAGATCCGGTTCTTAGCATTCCATGGATTCACCGTGCGGTCGCCGGGTCCATGGCGTGGTACAGAGAGGAACACTGTGACGGCGCCTGGGACTTGCAACCCAGGTGTAGGTTTAGGGTGGCCACCTTGTGATGCATCAGCGCTTACCTCCACCGTCAGTCGTGTTCCCCCCTCTACCTATCCAAATTTGGTAAGATCGTATCAACGCCGTTTTAGATATTCGTTTGAGTAAAGAGCTTACTGAAGCTCTTGGCAATCCGAGGTCTTTAAATAAGCTATACAGGGATTTAGCTGGAATTCCCCTTGCTCCTACTTCCACGGCGTAGAGTTTAACCACATAGTCATTTTTGGTTAACTCGTTGGTCAGGTCAAAGTATTTGTTTATTTTTATAGCGTGGTCTTTAGGTATGTTAGTTTCCCACGGTACTGTGAGTTCTACTAGTACTGCACGCTTTTGCTGTTTTGAAAATAGGAATATATCGGGTCTGGATGACGAGGCACAAACATCCTCCGGTATTGTATAGTGTTTCTCATACGAATCTGCGAGTAATGTCCAATCAGCGGCTGCTATCAAAATTGAGTACGGCTTTTGATTTGTCTTTTTTGAGCAGCCTTCCTTTACAAACGTGACGTCATTTCTTTGGTTTGTGGTTAAACCCTTTTTCGCTCTAGCTACCGCCAAACTTACCGCCTCACGTACGATTTCTAATACCTTATCATGTCGGCGCGAGTAATGACCCCGGTCTAATAGCGTCCTACAACCCACCAGTAGGTGCCTAGCAGTACCAATTGCTTCACCACATGAGTTACATGTTTTATCTGTGGCTTTTCCCCATCTGACAAGATTGCTTTGGTCGGGGAGGGTCAACTGGAATACATTGAGATAGAATTTAAGGAGAGCCGGTGACCAGTCGTATATTAAGGTACGCCATTTTAAGGCTATGGGAATACAAAATTCACCTAGTGTTAACCATATACATGTCCTAACTACGAATTGCTCTGATATTACGAATAAATTATGTATATAAACAAACGATTGTAATAAAAAAAGTAAAATGTAAACACGTCTTCATTGAAACCTATATCAATAACGAATTAATTAAAATTGAGCTTTACCCTCTTTTTTTTTTTTTTTTTTTTTTTTTTATCGTGCGAAAAATCCCCACGGATACCACCCCCACGGAGCCGGTGGAGGCGGTTATGTCGGACTCGAACCGACTAAAACGCACGCCGTCTTGGGTCCTTGGTTGCCGGAGGTGAGATTGCCAAAAGCATATCTCTCGCACCCCGGCAGACCCAGGACCATCTCTATCGAGATGGCCCCCTTCGGGTTGTGGGGACCACAGTGTCCCCATCTAGCCCCGGTTACGGGGAGGCGCATTTTGCGCCGCCGCCGCGGCCTGCTTCTGCTAGGGTGACAGGCGGCTCCACCGGTCACCCCCAGGCCAGCGCTCATGGAGGACGGAGGTCGTTCTGCGACCTCCGACGTCCGGTTCGTCTTCGCTCTGCGCGGGCTTCCCGGGCCCGGAGTCTGGTCCGGACCCGACCGGCCGCCTCCTTCTCGAGCATTACTTGCTCGCAGAAGGAGGCGGCCGCACCCCAAGCGTTCGCGCATCGTACCATCGCTGTGAGCAACGTGGCGAGTGTGAGGACTCCCACCCCCAGAGCCGCCACTAGGACCCGCCTCGGCGTGTCCCACGCCGGGCACTCGGTCAGCGTGTGCAGCTCTGTGTCCTCGCTCGCATCACAGTGATGGCACTCGGACGTTGGCTCCTTCCGGATCCGACACAGGTAACTCCCGAAACACCCGTGTCCGGTGATCACCTGCGTCAGCCGGTACGAGAGGCTGCCGTGTGGCCTCTCTAGCCACTCCTCCATGATGGGTCTTACCGCCGCTATTACGGCGTGCCCTGCGCTTGGTCGCCCAAGTCGTAGCTCCCATTCCGCTACCATGTCCCTGTGGAGCTGAGACCTCACGGCCCGAATTTCATCAGGCTCGGGTTCCCGTCCCTGCTCCCGCGCCTCCTTTCGATACCGATATAGCATCGAAAGGGCTCTCGCATCCAGGTTCCACGGTAGGGATCCGGCAAGGAGACTCACCGCCTCGAAGGATATCGTGCGGTACCCCCTAATGGCCCTGCTGGCCATTGCACGCTGCGGCCCACGCAGCAGACGCGCATTGTGGACCGTCAGGGTGTCCGCCCATATTGGGCACCCATATAGGGCCATAGACCGCACGACTCCCGCGTAGAGTCTCCTGCAGGAGTCATCCGGCCCCCTCATGTTGGGCAGCAGCCGCCCCAAGGCGGCAGCTGTGTCCTTCAATTTAGGGGCCAGTCTTCGGAGATGCTCCCCGAAGTTCCACCGGCCGTCGAGAACGAGTCCCAGATATTTCATCTGGGGCTTGATGGCGATGGAAATGTCTCCCACTATGAGGCTGGAATCCTCTGGTGGGACGCGCCGAGGCCCATGAAAGAACATGGCCTCGGTTTTATGCAGAGCCACCTCGAGACCCAGCCGCCGGATCCGCTCCACGACTTGGGCAACCGCGGTCGTGGCCTTCAGGGTCGCTTCGCGGTATGTAGACCCGCACGCCGTCACCAGCGTGTCGTCCGCATAACACGTGACGGCGGCACCGTCCGCGAGCTCACCGCGAAGCACCCAGTCGTAACCGATGTTCCACAGTAGCGGTCCCAGGACCGATCCCTGCGGAACACCGCACGACATCTCTCGCCGACCGAGCCCGGTCGCACTTGGGTAGACGACTGCTCTCTCCGATAAATACGCCCCGACTATGCGGCGAAGGTAGAGAGGCACTTCGTGATACACGAGCGCCTCCCTAATGCAGCTCCAGGGCAGGGTGTTAAAGGCGTTGGCGATGTCCAGTGACACCGCCAACACCACCTCGCCCCGAGTGACGGCGTCCTTCGCCAGAGTCCTCACGCGCATGATGGCATCCACGGTGGAGCGCCTCCGGCGGAAGCCATACTGGCCATCCGTCAGGTCAGGCCCCACCCTGGATAGGTGCTCGACGAGGCGCTTTGCAATGACTCTTTCAAAGAGCTTGCACACCTCGTCGAGCAACACTATGGGCCTGTAGGCGGACGGTGAGTCCGCCGGGCGCCCCGCCTTTCGGATGAGGACCAGTTTCCCCGTCTTCCACATCTTCGGAAACTGGCCTCGCTCCAAACATGCGCTGAGAAACCCTCTCAGTCGGGGCTCGAGAGCGTCTTCTTCGCCTAGAGCTAGGACCCACGCTCGGCCTGGAATGCCGTCTGGTCCCGGGGCGGTGTTCTTGGCCTTAAGCCTTAACACCGCCAGCTCTAGCTCTACCCAAGTGACCTCGGGCACGTCGTCGTCATCCACGTTGGGCACCATAGGCGACCTAGGTGGCGGAGTCATCTGCGGTGGAATATGTTCCACCGCCCGCGCTGGGAACAGGGAGCCAACGACTCCTCCGAGCAGCTCCGGCTGGAGACACCGGGTCAATGGTGGGGCCCGGGGGCGCAGCTTGCCCCTTACCATTAGGTAAGGCCGCCCCCATGGGTCCCGCTCCAGCGTCTCCAGCAGCTCTTTATGAGCTGCTGCCTTTGCTTGCCTTATGGCCACTCGGAGGGCCTTTCTGACCTCCCTGTACCCCGCATGAAGCTCCGCCTCTCGGGGCTCCGTATCTGCGGGGCGGCTACGCCTCCTTCGGAGTCTGGTCCACTGGCGGAAAGCGATCACGGAGGCCTGTCGGAGCCTCGCAATGTCCGCCGACCACCAGTAGACCTGACGCCTCGGATTATAGGGCGGAGCCCTAGGCATAGCCGCGTCGCAGACACGCGTCATGGCCTCCCGGAACCACGCCGCCTCATCGTCTATGTCGACAGGCCTGTCCGGCGCAGAGGCCCAGGCCTGTACGATGGCGGCCTCCAGGAGGACCTCCCGATCCATTCGCTTAAGCACCCAACGTGGCTCGCGTGGGGCCGGTGTAAACGGCGCGGCGCCCGCAGGAGGGGAGACGTCGAACCGAATGTATCGGTGATCCGACGCTGTCCCCACCTCCTCAAGGACACGCCAGCCCTGCACACGGCCTGAGAGCGGGGCGCTCGCGAACGAAAGGTCCACAATTGAGTCGCCCCAGCTCTTCACGCACGTGGCGACGGCCCCGCGATTCAGGAGAACTAGGCTGAGACTATCAGCCCAGCTCTCCACTGCCCTGCCCCTCGGATTCGTGCGCCGGGAACCCCAGTTCATAGACCAGGCGTTAAAGTCCCCGAGCACCAGAACCGGGTGAGGGTAACAGGTATTGACGACGACGGTCAGATGATCCAGCCACTGCTG
This sequence comes from Eilema sororculum, assembly GCA_914829495.1. Classification (NCBI taxonomy): domain Eukaryota; kingdom Metazoa; phylum Arthropoda; class Insecta; order Lepidoptera; family Erebidae; genus Eilema; species Eilema sororculum. The sequence continues at coordinate 1,739,713 of OU618545.1, read as the reverse complement.
GTACTCATCTATGACTCGGCTCGGCGAGAAGTAGACTGCCACGACCGCTATTCCCCCCACGAGTGCCGCTACGCAGCCATTCCCCCTTGTCACGACAACAAGGGGGGGACTGCCGGCAGCGGCGTTGTGCACCAGTGCCACCGATCCGTCCAGGTCGGTTTCCCAGGCAGGCCCGAGAAACCGGTGAATGTACGGCTCGGCGACAGCGGCGACATTAATGCCCCACTGTGCGGTGCTCTGGAGCAGAAGTGCCTGAGCATCGACACAGTGGTTTGCATTTGCCTGCAGGACGCGGAGCTGAGGATCCATTATGGAACCCCCATCTCCGCGCCCTGCCGCGAACCAGAGACGGAGCGCCTGCCTCCCGGCTTCGGCCTCCCCGCGGTGCAGGCCTTGGCACCAACCCTATGGTCGGCCGGCTTGCCCTCCGCTGCACACCTGAAGCAGTGCAACGGAGCCTCGCAACTACCGGCCTTATGACCGGGTTGGCCACAGCGGAAGCAACGGTCACCGACCGTTACTTCCGCCGTGCACTGCACCCCTACGTGGCCCACCGACAGGCACCGGAAGCACCGTGCCGGTCGGGCCTGCAGGAGCCGCACCTGCACCTTCTGGAAGCCCCCGATGAGGAGGCTCCGCCCATCGGCAACCTTTTGGGCTGCCACGATGGGGCAGCCGACAACTGCTGCCCCCAGTCCACGCCGGCCGAAGCGTATAGCTCCGACCTTTACTGTGTCCTGAGGACAGCCTCCGGCCTCCACCACGGCGAGCTTAAGCTCCTCGGCCGTGATGGAGTCGTCCAGACCCGATATGCGCACTTCTGCGCACTTGTTGGGCCTGGACACCCGGACGTCAGCTGCGTCCAGCGTCTCTCTTAGCCTAGCTGCTAGGGCGTCGGCTTTAGGGCCGCTGGTAGCGCCGGGGACCTCGAAGATCCGAGCTCCGGTGCGCGTGGGCTTGCACACCAGATCCGGGATCTCGAGGGCTCCCAGGTCGATGCAGGCCCTTGCCTGCCTCACTACCTGGGCGTACTCCACACCCCTCTCCGACGCATCCGCCGTCAATGTAATGACGACGGCCGTCGATCGTGGGGCGCGGAGCCTCCTCGGCGCTGTTGCCCTCGCGGCAGCCTTGGCCGTTCTGGCCAATTTGGCTGCCTTTTTGGCGGCTCTCCGTCTCTGTTTATTGGCTCCGGCTACCTCCCAGCCCCCTGACGGGTGGCTCGAGGATTTAGCCGGAGCCAAGGCCCGGGCCGGCATTGAAGCCCGGTCTGGGGGCGGGGCTAAGGCCAGGGCTGGGGACTTCTTCCCCTTGCCCTTGCCCTTCCCCTTACCCTTGCCCTGAGCGGGACCCGGAGGACTTGGAGGGGGGCGGTGAGCCGGCACCGCCGCCGGGGAAGCAAGGCCCCCTCTCACTGCGGCGGCATACCCGGCCGGCGTTGCGAGAGGAGGACGCCGGGCGATGTTGAGGATTGCCTCCAGCCGCCGATTGGTGCGCTCCTCCTGCGCCACCATCTCGGCGCGTATGGCCGCCATACATGCGGCCAAGGACGCCGGCTCTGCCGGTCGAGTCGGTGGCTGCGCAGTCTGCGCTGGCCGCGGTGGCTGCGCGGTTTGCGCTGGCTGCGGCGGCTGCGCAGTCTGCGCAGTCTGCGCTGGCCGCTCTGGCTGCACTGGCCGCCCCGCCAGTGCCGATTGCGCTGACCGCTCTAGATGCGCCTTCCGCATTGACCGAGTCACCACTCCCGGCAACTCGGTCAGGTGCTCCACCCTTCTCTTGAGGTCCTCCAGCTCCGCCGTAACTCTTTGGAGCTGGCGCCGGGACTCGACCTCCCGCCGTTGGGCCTCAGCCTCCCTCCTCGCCTGTTCCTCCATCTGGGCGGCCAGACCCTCACCGGCGGCTGCGATCTGCTCCACAATCCCGAGCATTTCTGCCTGCTCGGGAGTCGCAGACTCCGCTTGTCTCGCCATTATCTGGCCAAGGCGGTGAGTGAGGATCATTGTCCTCCTGTAGATGGGCGAGTCCAGCGCCACCTCCCTCTCCGGGCTGGATGCACCCACCCACGGAGAGGAGTCCCGAGGGGGGGCGGCCCTCCCACCGTTCCTCCTCGCCCTTTCACGCCCTGTAGCCTGCACCTTCGGCTTAGGGGGGCACGGGCGGTCCTCTTCGCTGCTGCTGTTATTACTGCCGCCGGCGGCCGACCCAAGACCGGGAGGGATGAAATCCTCATCCCGCTCGTCCACCAGCGGCAGGGGAACCCGTTTGTTTCCCTTCCCCTTGCGCTTTTTGGCTGCAGACCTCGTCTGCAGCCCAGGCAGCGCCTGCCTCTCTACCTCGGTGGTGACGCCAGACTCCTCTGACGTCACCGCCGCCGCCAATGAGGACGACGAATCGTCCTGGGGTAGCGCGACCTTCGCGCTACTTTTTAAGTTGGGGCCGGATCTAGAGCTCGGCGCCGGGCTCAAATGATGGTTGTCCCCCCCAGAATACGATTGGGGACTGCCGTTGCCGACTGGCAACGGGAGGGACTCCCCAGCTAGGCTGGGACCCTCCTGGGTAGATATTTCGATATCGGTTTGTTCCATCATTAATTTTGAGGTTATCGTCCTCCGACGTTGACGCCCTTGGGACTGGACTCCCTCCAGCCACTCATCCCATCGCCAGGCGTCAGAGCTTGGGATTGGGGATTTTTTAAAGAGGTTAACTCCTCGCGGATCCGAAGATCCACCGGTCCTGTCAGTTCAGGATTACGGCCGGGCCGAACGGGGTCTGCACCAGACCAAGTCCGTCCGCCCCTGGGGGTAATTTTTTATAGAGGTTGTCTTCCTCGCAGCCCACTAGGGGCCACCGTTTCTGACCTAGGTCAAGCTTACGGCTTGGCCGCACGGTGGTCTGCACCAGACCTTGTTCCCCACCTCTGGACGAAGCCAAAGGTGGAGAACCCGTCCGCCCTAGAGCGCGCCCTCCACTACGCCCTCTGCAAACAGAAGGACAAGTGGAGGGCCCACGAGCTGCCCCTAACAGGGCCACTCCCACCTCGATTGTCTAAGCGTCTCTCCCCTGTCCCCTCTGAAAACAGAGGGATACTGGGAGGGACGCCGACGACCACGGGCCTCGCAGACCCGTCATCCCACGACCTCACCTCAGTGAGGTCCGCCGATGGGTTATTCGTCAACGGCCAACAGAACTCCCAAGGTGGGAGTCTGTTAGCCGTTGTCCAGGGTGCACCAGCCCTCCCGCTTCCGCTCCCCAGGACCGCGGTCCAAAGGGGGAAGAAACGGGAAGGCCAACGTGGAGGTTACCCAACTAGCACCCCAATGAGCTTTACCCTCTAAACAATATAATTTATAATTCGTTACCCAGTTTATTTTCAACTTTGTTATTACAAAAGCAAAGTTTGGGTTTTAGATTTTGAATGGTGCGATTACAGAGAGATAATGACTTGCTCATACAATTAAATGTTTTGTCCGAAGTTTCGGTAGGCTAGTGATTATGTGGTTCCCGACGATGTTTAATCAAGAGTCATCCCGTCTCTACTTGAGGGCACAATGTACAAGCCAATAAAGAGATAGGGCTGGTTTCTTTTCGAGAGGGAGCATACTGAAAACCAAATACCCTGTTGACGGCAACAACGATGGCATGGATTCATAAAAAATTAACCAATGATTTGGTACTACTGTCAAATTTAAATATTGTTTTATTGCAAATCAAAGGTGATTTAGCACAATTTGATATTATCAAAAGGAAAGTGAGGGCCTCGTCCGATGATCAACTCAAACTTAATAACATAACATACATACCTAAACTCACGCCTATATTCCCCGAAGGGGTAGGCAGAGTTGCTAGCACCCACATTTCGCCAGTTTATGTTTAGGTTCCAATGTAATAGGTGGCGAGCCTATTGCCATTAACCGGGCACTTATAAACCTGCGATAAATACACACATAACTTTGAAAAGCATCGAAAAGTCATTGGTATGTGCCTCGTCCCTGCAGTCCATTGCCCATACAAATAAGCTGAATGAAAATTACTAAATTTTGTATAAAAAATATAAATCTTACTTATGCATTATGTACCTAACTCTCACACTCTCTCTCACATAAACAACATTATGTAACTCAGCCTCAGATACAAGGCTCGAGCCAATAATTAGAGCCTGGAATACGGCAATAGGCTCACCCCCTATTACGTGGGACCGATATAATGATTGGTGAAATTATGGGTGTTAATTCACCTCTGCCTAACCCTCCAGGGATTTTATGTAATACTAGCTTTTGCCCGCGGCTTCGCCCGCGTGGAAGTCGGTTATCGCGACCAAACATAGCCTCAAAATCAAAAATAATTTATTTTGCATAGACCATTAAATCGGCACTTACAAAACGTCAACATAAAGTAAATATTAAATACTAACTAATACTAGTAAATGGACCACCGGTTCGAAACGCGGCCCAGACCTGAGAAGACTCCGGCAAGAAACTCAGCGGGCTTTTTTTTTTTGGTCTATTTACAAAACATTTACTTAGCCTAAAACTTATGGTCTAGATACAATGTTTTGCTTGAGTAGCACAGCAGAGCGAACAGCTCATTTCCAAGCTTGTTTATCATTTAAATATTCTTGGATTTTATAATAGCCTTTCTGGCACAGTTTGCTCTTTACTGTATTTTTAAATTTATTAACAGGTAAATCTCTGATTTCATTAGGAAGCTTGTTAAAAAAGCGAATACAGTTGCCCTGGAAAGAATTACTTATTTTATGGAGTCTGCTATGACAAACTACAAGATTGCTTTTATTTCTAGTATTTATATTGTGCCTGTCACAAAGTCTTGGAAATTTTGCAATATTTTTCCTGACATACATTAAGTTTTCGAAAATGTATTGTGACACTACGGTTAGAATATTCATCTCTTTAAACTTATCTCGGAGGGAGACTCTTGGGCCCAAATTATAAATAGCTCGCACAGCCCGCTTTTGCAAGACAAATATCGTGTTTAAATCTGCGGAATTACCCCAAAGGAGAATTCCGTAGCTCATAATACTATGAAAATAGCTGAAATAAACTATTCTAGCCGTATCCACATCTGTTAAAGTCCTAATCTTTTTTACAGCATAGGAAGCTGAGCTTAATCTACTAGCTATTTTTTCTATATGTGAACCCCACTGAAGTTTAGCGTCAATACTCAAACCTAAGAACACTGTCGATTCCGCAAGGCTCAACAATTGTCCATTGAGTTGTACATTGGTTTCTACCTGTGCAACATTAGGCAGAGTAAATTTAATACATTTAGTTTTATTCTCATTAAGGCAAAGATTATTTATATTAAACCAATGGACCACTCTTTTGATTGCACCATTCACTTCGTCATAATTATCGTGTTGCCTTTTAATTTTGAAAATTAACGAAGTATCGTCAGCAAATAAAATAATACTATTATTGTCCCTTACATAGTAGGGAAGGTCATTTATGTAAATTAGAAATAAAAATGGTCCAAGTATCGAACCCTGCGGAACGCCCAACGAAACCACAGATCCTGCTGAACATGTACCGTTAACATCGACCCTCTGAATTCTATTGTTCAAATATGAAGTCAGAAGCTCGAGAGCCTTGTTAGAGCCTTGTGAGAGCCTTGTGAGAGCCTTGCCTATGTCCTTTCTCAAGGTCCAATCTATGCCTATACCAAATTTCATCAAAATCGGTTCAGTGCTTTAGGCGTGAAAGCGCAACATACAGACAGACAGACAGAGTTACTTTCGCATTTATAGTATTAGTATGGATACAGGATGATTTTAAAGTCGTTTCAGATAAAAAGAGTTTGGAAAAGATTTTTTGTTAAATTCGTCAAATTAATACTTCCAGAGGAATTTGCTTTGGAAACTGTGACCAAATTCATTTTATCCTGTATATTACATAAAAGTATCATATCATAAGAGGCGACTAACGGAATAATACGCATACGATATCACTGCGAGAAACAGAAAACTCGACATTAAGATCATCTCTAACGGCCGTTTCCAATAACATACTTACAGTTAAAGATAGATCGCAACAGTCAAATTTGACGTATCGGCTGTTTGAATTCAAAACATGGTAACTAATTTTTTTGCAGGAAAGCGCATCGCGGTATAATTTTATTTTCCAAAATTGGTGTGAAATAGGAGTTACTATGTTTTGAATTTCAAAAGACGAGCACTTTATCCGTAGAAGCTATCTAACTTTAACTGTAAGTTTGTTATTGGGAACGGCCGTTTAATGTTTTATGTCCAAGAACTGAATAAATAATGCTAAAAAACGTATGCACTTCAGATATTTAACTCTAAAGAACTTAAACCATCCTCTTTCGAATATAACATTTTTACTACCTATATTAAAAATGAAATTGTCTATCGCTCGTAAGGCTGGCGATGCGAAGAGCTAGACAATTTGTTTTTAAAGCCGTTGTTATCTCGTCAAATGGTATGCGAGGAGCTTGATAATATTCACTTTTATAACAACTTTCGACGCTGAATTTTTTTAGAATGATAATGAAAGCAATTTAAACGGAATATAACGGTATAAGGAAGTGTTCCCCAGGTGTCACTTGTGCTGTGAAGATGTTTTAAGATAAATTGGGACTGTATTGGGTACTATTTGATATTATCCCTGGCTTCCTGTGTCGTACAAGGCGACTAAGAGATAGGATTGTTTAACATCAGACAGATATATACAGCCCGGACTCAGCCTCAGATGCATGGCTTGAGTCAACAATAGCGCCCGAATACGGTAATAGGCTCACCCCTATTACGTGTGGTGGATGCAATTGTTGGTTAAATGTCTGTGTTTGTTCACCTTTGCCTTACCTTTCGGGGCTAAAGGCGTGATTAAATGTATGTATCATGTTATAGTATCACTACAGAAATTCTTTTTATTTTACTTGATTAGTAATAATACTATTTAAATCTAAAGGCCTTTTAAAATAAAACAAATGATTATTCTTTCGGTTTATGATTGGCATATGGGTACCGCCTGCTATCAAACTTATTTCAGTCATTTCAGTGGCAGTCGGGTTTTTTATTTTTTAATCATTTGTTTTATTTTATACTTTTTAGTTATGATATGACATGTATATCTTTTGTTATTTCCTTCATATCGTTTATACTTAAAATAAAAACTTAATTCATTAAGTAAGAAAATTAGCGAGAATGATTGTTTTGTTAAACAACTTTAAATCGTACTTATATCCTAAACTATTATTTAAAATGAAAAATGATGAAAATAACCTAAAGATGATTTTAAAGTACCTATTCAACGACACCCCACTTGACATAGTTCATCGACTTTTTTTTTTCATTTTGACAATATGGCGTCTGGTTGTCGCTGTGGTGAATTTTGATTACTGTCATGTCTTGAGTGACACTCGCAAGGTTAAGACGAATCAATTGACGTAAGAATTATCAAAATCGGCTTACGCATTTGGTCTCCAGAACGCCACATAGAAACAAACATACATACATACGTACATACATACATACACTGAAAACACATAACCCTCCTTTGCATCGCGCAGTCGGGTAAAAATATTATGGTAAAAATATACGGGTACACCTCATATAGTAGAACTTTTTAAGTAATAATTTTATATTGCATAACAACTAATAGCATAAACCTCTTTTCGCAGAATATCGTTTGGCATAAACTCATTTTGCATACATTGAAACCCATAATTTTGTAAGTCAGAATCATCTGTACGCATAATTTTTGTATCCATAATAATCACAATGTATAACCATCACATCGCAGAAAGTTCAAAACCAGATTCATCTTTTGGTATATATTTCTTATCCATAACTATTTAAAAGTAGAACCATCATTTCGCACCTAATGTTTACAGCAAGAATAATCTTTTATGATTATTGCAACACTTTTCTAATCAGGCGTTATCATTTTTACTATTGCTATTAGTTGGAGGTAGTAATCACACAATCTGATTAATTTAATTGTTTTTTTTAGTAATATGTAATAAATAAAAGTTGATTTAATGATAATTATTTGGTTTTTATATCCTTGCCTATGAGAGCATGCTCGTTTCTGGCACAGGTCACAGTTCTAACCTAACCTAACCTATCCGAGTCGGGGTACTCTGTGTCGGGGTGTAAACAACTATCTATTCTACAGTTCTAACCTAACCTAACCTACCCATTTTTAAAGAAGAAAGTAACCCAATCTATATTCTGTGGTGTGGCGGTAGTGCAAGCGACTGCCACGCAGGAGGCGCGGGTTCGATTCCCGCTCAGTGCAAATATTTGTATGCATGAATATGGCTATTTGCAGTGGTCTGGGTGTTTCTATGTATAATATGTATGTATTTACAAAAAAAAAAAAGTATATAAGTATGTTTATCCGCATTCTAGATTCCGTAACACAAGCTATAAAAGCTTACCATGGGTCTAGATAGCGTTGTGTAGAATGTTGTGAATTATTATTATTATTATTATTATTATTCTAATTGAAATTCTATGCTCTTTGTAGTATGCCTAGTCGAATTATGCCAAATAATCTGTACTCTAAATGAACGTTATGCTAAATGAAGTTATACAAAATTTTAACTATGCCAAAGGTAATTATGCCAAATAAAATTCTACTATCTTAAATGTATGCCATTCTAAATTCGGTCATAAGCACATTATGCCTAAAAATATTTATGTCAAATATTTTTAATGTCTAATAAATGATCGATTAAAGAAGTTTCTGCGAAGTGAGTTATCCCAAATAGGTTTCGGAGTATCAAGTTTCTACCAAATAGACGGCACCCAAAATATACATAAGGCACTTTCCTTTTCTTGCGTTGAACCTTATCTTATAAAACAATAATAACGTACGAATCTCCCATTTTCCTACGCAATTAATTCAGCAATCTCCGCGTCTCTGCTGGTGACATCTCCTTCTCGTAATTCCTTTGTGTATCGCAAACAATTCCTACTCATTATATTTCGGGTACAACAAGAAATGTAAGAACAATAGTTGTTAAATTCAGATTTGGAAAAACAAATGTTGTTATGTATGAATACTGAATGGTGGTAGCATTGGGAAAATTTTCACGTTGGTAGTCACGTTTGTGGGTCCAAGGGTTCATATTATATACCTAGGCAAGACAATAACCAATACGTAGTAAGAGCGTTTTCACACTATCCGATATCGGTGTCGGCTCCGATATCGGAGGAAGTAAAATGTATGAAACATGTAAGCTACCTTTTTTCATCCCTAGCATCCTTAACTAGTTTGTGTTAGCAAATTGCTGTTATCAGCTGTAAGCTATCGGCGTCCGGCACCCGATATCGGATATTAGATAATGTGAAAACGCTCTAAGTGTCCAACGCGGCGTAAAAAATATCTATTACTTTGGAATGTTGTATGTTAACTTTTTTTTTATACCACTAAGGTGGCAGACAAGCACACGGCCCACCTGATGGAAAGTGGTTACCGCGGCCTATGGACGTATGCAACACCAGGGGCGCTACACTCGCCCTGCCTACCCTGAAGAAACCTTCTAATGCCCCTCTTGAAGAACCCCTTGTCTGAACTGTCACCTTACACGACACCCACCAATTTTATTTTTTCATTCCTTCATTCATTTTAAGTCCACTTCAGTCTATAATCCGTCTAATACTGTCCGGAGGAAAACGGACCCGATTTCGCAGAGCACTTTACCGGTACGTCTGTTGAAGTAATCCTACAGCTTAGCTCGACCTTCGGGCACACATCGCCAGCCGTTTCAATAGATCTATCTACCGAACGATAGATGGATAAAGCCCACCTATCTATCGGATACGGTAGAAGTAATTTTGTTTAACTGCGGAGACCCGGGCTTTTGAAATGACGAGCATTAAGGTACCTTCGCTAATTAAGTTTGGGTTTATTGTTGATTAAGGTTAGGTTTATGAATAACTAGCTGTTGTCCGCGGCTCTGCGCTACTTATTTATGTACCCTATAACCTATGAGCTAATATTCAGAGGAAAGAAAAATAGCCTTTACATTCAGCCGTTTCAACGTTATTGAGTTGCAAAAACAAACTTCCTCAGAATTCATTTTTATACCAGTTAAATGTCCGAAAATAGTAGGATCGTGAAGCTTAAAGTTCGACTCCTTGATCCAGATATCGAAGTAATCAAAAGAGGAACAGCCTTAGTAGAAGATGCATCAGTATCACGGAAGTCATACGAATTATGATTTGATATTAATGTTCAATTCAAGTGAAATGAAAACTATTATGACAGTAAAAGAAGTGGGAGGATCGTATTGTGAAATTTTGACGTGTCTGTCTGTTTGTCTGTCTGTCTGTCTCTCCGTCTGTAGGTGGAACTATGATTCCACCATATATTTTATATTATTTTGAAAGTACGTGTTTACATATATATGAACTATAGCATGTTTCCATTCAATTGACCCGTTAGTTGTGGATATATTTTTGCAAGCATTAGTTGATACATTTTATGAGGCGTGTAATGGTGACATTTTTATGATATATTAAGAGTTTACATCATTTTGCTATATATTTTGTAAACAAAAATTTGAAGTTAACCCCGGTTACTTGTTTCTGGAACCCTACCGTGTATACATATTTATAGAGGTGACTGTACAACATAATGCATTAAAATTTGGCAGTGTCAACCGTAATTCCTATTAAAGAATAGAGAATGATCTATAATATTTCTATCTATCTATGTTCACGGAATCATTGGTTTTTAACCGACTTCGAAAAAGGAGGAGGTTCTCAATTCGTCTGTATACATAATATTTTTTATTTTTTTTACTGTACCAAGTCACAGAATAGATAATACCAAGAGAGATTTGCTTTTGGCAATCTCACCTCCGGCAACCAAGGACCCAAGACGGTGTGCGTTTTAATCGGTTCGAGTCCGACATAACCACCTCCACCGGCTCCGTATGGGTGGTATCCGAGGGGATGTTTCGCACGATAAAAAAAAACTATATGTATTTTCCTTTATCTATTTTTAGATAACAATATATTATGATACTTCGCGCCCCAATAATAGTTCTGTTAACATCTCCAAAAAAGTTGCCCCTAGATTCCTTTCGTATTCCGGCTCCCGGTCCTTGGGGAGTCTCCGCGTGTATCGAAGACCTTGGAAGTTTGATAAAATCTTTATACACCTATTCTTATTGTGCGTAGATTTGATCATTTGGGAATTGAGTTGTTAGAAAGTTTGACGTTATCCTAACAGAAACTATAACTTTGATTCTAGTTTTACTTTTAATAATATTTTTTGTTGTTTTTCTTTTTTATGTAGGTCACGACAATATTGCACCGTTTCATGGTTAGGAAATAGGAAGTCTGTGTAATGAGGGTCACCATTAAAGACACAAATAATGTAACACTGCAACACTGTTAGGTCCTAAAGCAACTTCACCTGGTATCACAATAGCCGGCGCATCTAGCAGTCTTTCCTCTCGTCTAATTGTTAGGAGGACATATCCCTCGCACTCCGGCTGACCCAGGGCCATCCCTTATGGTCTGGCCCTCCTCGGGAGATTATCACAAAACAATCAGCGCGCGCCCGGGACCTTATTTGTCTCGCGACTTAGGCCAAGATACTCGTATGTGTCTCGAGGTATATACAAATTCTAGTTATATAAGTATTTTCAAACAAATGCCTGAAACGCTTGTGCTTGAATTATGAATGTCGTCCAAAATTGTCCTGAAAGTTATTGTTTTAGTGCGAACATTATACAGGACCCCGAAGGAATGAGTTTTCGGGACGTTTCGCTCCATAAATTTGTAGTAGTTTACCACGTTTTCGTCAGGGGCCGTGACCAGCGGAGGCATAGAAAGGACGGTGTTTATTGTACAACACACGTATATTATTCTTGCCTATTAATTCTCGAGGTTTATTACACCCACATTTCGCCAATTACGATGATATGTCCAAAATCTTTTATCCGAAACGACTATAAAATTATCCAGTAGGTATAAAATGGTATAAAGTAAAGCCAACGAAGCGAGAGAAAAAAGGTAAACAAAGTTTCAGCGGTTCCAAACATTTTTATTTGAAAATGATTACGTATCACTTCAAACGCATTCCAGACAGGAATGAAATTGCTTATAAGATGGCGGATCTGACAGTTTAGAACCGCTGTGCTGACAGCTTTCCTGTACTTCGAAACACGCAACGACAGCTGTCGCTCGGCCATAGTCGTGTACGTGTGACATGTGAGACAAGGAAATAACCGCTATTTATCGCAACGTAACTCAGTAATGGTCGCTTTGTTTACCTTTTTTCTCTCGTCTCGTTGGCTTTACTTTAGATAATTTCTTATGTAATTTATTTTCGTCTAAATAATATAAATCAGTGTATGATTTGAGATTAACATTAATAGTGTAACACTCACCGAGATATTTACCATGTTTATTATTTTGATTTGGTAACCGATAATTCGGCACTGTTTCAAGCGGCTGGCCGGCCGACTAGTGCTAGCAATTTTCGACCTTATTGACATCAAATAGAACAGAGATTTTTTTCGTATATTCGTGTTCAGCGGCATCTATTTTTGCAAAATGACATGTTATTAAGGTCGTAAATCGTTTTTCTGTTCTTAGTAGTCCTTGTAGTCGGTTCGAGTCCCACCTAACGATTTTGTTATCGAAACAGTGTACAAAATATTTTTTTACGAAAGCATATACAATCTGGTGTATTTAATACCATAGGATTCGTGTTTCAAATTGTAGAAACATGTGTTAACGATAATTAATTTGTTATAATGGCTGTCTAATAAATTAGGAACAATCCTCTGTCAAAACAAACGATCGGTATTAATATTTACTTAGCATTCAGGTAGCGCCACATACAGCTTGACATCTTGGATCGTTGACAGATAATAAATAATACATATATTGAGAACACTTGTACCTACTGTGGAAGAAGTACAAGTGTCGTCAATATGTGCAACAATGAATTGAAATGAAACCAAGTGCCACCAACAGTACAAATAGTATATCTAATCCATACTCCATACTTAATATTATAATTGTGTTAGTAACTCTGTCTGTCTGTCTGTCTGTCTATCTGTATGTTATGCTTTCACGCCTAAACCGCTGAACCGATTTTGATGAAGTTTGGTATATGGGTAGATTAGACCTTGAGAAAGGTCATGTTTGGTCGCGAAAACCGACATCCACGTGGGCGGAACCGCTGGCAAAATTTCTTCTTTTGCTAAGTAATAATTATCTCTGCTTACTCCGAAAGAGGAAAGGCGTGAGTGCATGCATCTATATGGATGTTACTACAACATAACACGCATACATATATTTTAATGTCATCCGCACTCAACCGTCATGACTTTTACGTTATACGTGACGCTTCAGTGACGATGACATTTTGTTATTTTTGTTCCAAAGGTTAATTTGCTCATGAGTACTCACAAAGTGCCTGAGTAAAGTGTAATTTGCTCATTGAGAACGAGATATGGCCACATTTAGTGTACAGTCACCATCAGATCGATTTTGCTTAACTAAAAAAGTACTCAAAATGATTGCCACCTCAACACCTTGCCCCCTTAATCCCTTGGTATTCCCCCCTCCTGTTCAGTGATTGTTCTGATATATCAACAAAATAAAATAAATAAACATTCCACAATAATCTACACGCTATCTAGACCCATGGTAAGCTTAATTATCTTGTGTTATGGAATCGAGAATGCGGATAAATATACTTTCTTTTTTTTTGTAAATACATATAGAAACACCCAGACCAATACAAATAGCCATATTCATGCATACAAATATTTGCACTGAGCGGGAATCGAACCCGCACCTCCTGCGTGGCAGTCGCGTGCACTACCGCCACGCCACAGAGGCTGTTTGATTAATTCTTAATACTTTGATATTAAAATCATTTTGAGACACTGTAGTCAAAGTCGATCTATGCTGAGTATACATACTTAGGTATATAACTATTGTTCATTAAAAACCAATGCAAATTCTATTCATATTCATTGGTAATGCATATAATAATGCTACCAGCTTTATTTTAGTTTAAATCGTCGTAAGTGGTTTGTTTATTGTAATTCTCTCTCTCTCTCTCTCATTATTAACATAACAATATCGCTTTCAGTCCTGTTTGTAGTCTTAATAAATATGTACTTATGAATAATAATTAACAGGTGGAACAACGGTATCCATGAATTTTCATAAGATATTTCTTATTCATGTTTTGATGATGTTTTGTATTAAAAGATGTTTCAGTATGAACAAGCCGCTTTGACGTGTATAATTACGTGTAAATATTCATACCAGGTTGCCCGCGGCTCCGCCCGCGTGATCACTGCTCCATTCTCTTGAATAGTAGCGTGATGATATATAGCCTATGTATTATTCTGATGTATAAGCTATATTATTGTAAAATTTCATGAAAATCCATTCGGTAGTTTTTACGTGAAAGAGTAACAAACATTCCTCCATACGTACATCTATCCATACTCACAAATTTTCGCATTTATAATATTAGTAGGATTTCTTTCGGCAGTGTTCCAGCTAAAGGAAATTAAGCTCTTGGGATTCGTTTACAGAAGTAATGCATTCTATTAACCCCATCGGTCCGCAATTTCGGATGTACTTCTCCAGTACACTATTCAGTATAACGGGTACAAGAAATAGAATCAGGTAAGTAGTGAGTTATTGGGCATTCTACCCCACCTTAGTTCCTTCGGTTATCTTCGATAACCTCAGTCACGGTGGGATAGAATGCCCAACAACTCTTTGTAAAATCATTTACCTAAGCCAACGTTCCACATTTTAATGCCGTTCATTACACTACCGTTCCGTCGGCTCTCTGCGATCCCCTGCGTCGTAATTGCGCTGAAAGATGCTCTGTTAGTTAGCGATAGAGTTATTTCATAAACAGTACAGTCTTACGTTTGCCTATTGCGTTGTCTATAAGCAGTTTGGTTTAACTATTTACGGTTATAAATACATAATGTCATAATTACATCTGTTCATAACCAGTCCGTCAGCATTGCATCAAACATGAAATTCATTAAACAAGCAAAGTCGTTACAGATTAGTTTAATCTGTAATGATTTACCAAAAATCAAGTTACGCCATGGAGAATTATTGCCGAATACAGTACGTTGCATCATTTGCGGACCATCAAATTGTGGAAAAACCAATTTGTTAATTGGTCTCCTTTTGCACGAAAATGGATTGACATTTCAAAATGTTTATGTATATTCTAAAACTCTATATCAACCAAAGTATATTTTTTTAGAAAAGGTTTTACGAGGAGTACCAGGAATCAGTTTTCAGAAATATCAGGCAAATGATGACGTTATGAAAGTTTCAGATGCAAAACATAATTCAGTGATTATTTTTGACGATGTAGCATGTGAAAATCAAAGTAATATGCGTGATTATTTTGCCATGGGAAGACATAAATTGATTGACAGTTTTTATTTAAATCAAACATATAGCAAAATACCTAAACAACTAATAAGAGATAACGCTAACTTAATTGTGCTTTTTAAGCAAGACGAAATTAATTTGAAACATGTTTATGAAGAACATGTTAACACTGACATGACCTGGTTGGAATTTCGTAACATGTGTTCTCAAATATGGAAAGAGCCTTATGACTATGTTGTGATTAATAAAGACTCTCCTAAAAACAATGGGTGCTATAGAAAAAAGTTTGACACTTTTGTAGAATTAGATAAAATTTGAATATTTAAATAGACTGCTTTCAGTTTCTTGTTATTCTTTAATCAGCTCTTATTGGATTACCATCTATTTTACAAAATGGAAAAATCATTGAAAAAACAAATTGTAGATGCAACACAAGCTGTAAGGAAAAAAATACGTAACATGAAGGATTTTGAAGATAATAACAGACAAGTGCTTGATACAGTTTTTAAGCCTGTTACAGAATCTCTTAATTTAATAGCCAACACCAATAACCAACTAGCTCTAACAAAAAATGAAGAAAAAGGAGAATTTCATGATCAAATTTCCAACCACGACTTACAGAAAGATCAAGATATAGAAGAAACAATTGATACCAGTGATGAATCAGAAGCTGACTCTTCATTTCAGTCATTAGTCGATACTAATCCAGTTCATGATGTATCATCTTGGTCATTATCTTCAGAAATATTAGCGGATGTGCCATTTGGTGTAAGAAATGAACGTGGAAAGTTAATGTTAGGTTCCTCTAGTATAACGATTGGTGATGATGTTATTACTGTAGCCGGACACAAATACAAATGCACACCTGGCTTGCGACAGTTGCTCTTAAAAAAAGACGTTGATCTGAGCTTTGTTACAGACTATGACATGCAAAATTATAAGTCGATGTTACTTGTAACAAATGCACATCGTCGAGATTTTGATTCAAGAAAACCAATTAAAAGTAATAAAGGACAAAAATATATGCAAGTTATTAAACCTCTTTTCGATCAACAAAGTAAAAGTCCAAGCTTTGAACCGAAAGTAGGAAAAGGATTACCTTTAACAAAAATGTGGAAAAAAAACACAGATTTTGTATATTGGGATGATCCAAATGAATTGGTTGATAGATTAAAGTTATTAATTGCTTCTCGAGATGCTGGCAACACAGGACTAGATAATGAAATAATATCTATCGTTGAAGAACTACGTGAAAGCAAAATCATTAAATAGATTTACTAATAAGAAATGTGTATCATTTTATTGTACACCGTTCAACACAATACATCTTAAATATGAATGTGGACAAATTTGGTCATTATATTCATAAGCGATTACGTATATCAGAATTGCTTGAATTTTATGATAATGCATTGCTAAAATCTGAAAATGGTGATTACGATTTGAAGACATCGAAGCTAACAGGGGTCAAACCTCCTCAAGATGCGGATGATGCAGTAAACAAAGCATATGTAGATGAATTGAGAACCAAACTAATAACCGACTTACAAAAATTGCAAAATACTTTGGTGTACGATGTTCAGAACGATCTGGAGAAAGCTTTAAAAACAATAGTATCTGAGGCAGTGGTTCACTTGGAAAGCAAATTTTATAGTCGAAAAGCAGTTGATGAGATAGTTGAAAACGCAGTTAAATTTGTATTAGATCAAAAGTATAAGCTTGAAAGTTCCTCAAAATGACAAAACAACAAGTTGTTAATGAAATACATAAAGCTGCACGAAAAAATTATCCTCGTCGATCTGTAATTTTAAAAGGCATTGATGATTTGTGGCAAGCTGATTTAATCGACATGCAAAACTTGAAAAGATTTAATAAAGGTTATAACTATATTTTAATAGTTATTGATTGCTTCTCAAAGTACGTGTGGATAGAATCACTAAAAACTAAAAATAAGCATGATGTTTGTAACGCATTCGAGAAATTGATGTCGACTAACCATCGGATACCAGCTCATCTCCAAACTGATTTGGGTACCGAGTTCTATAATTCATCATTTCAAAAACTTATAAAGAACTATAACATTAATCACTACTCAACGTTTTCAACGAAAAAGGCTTCAATTGTAGAACGCGTTATCAAAACTATTAAAAATAAATTGTATAAGTACTTTAGTCTCAGCGGGCACTATAAATGGATAGATTTTGGTTTGGAGAGTGTTGTAAAGACATATAACAACACAAAACATAGCACTACTAAATTAGCACCCGTTGATGTCAATAAATTGAATGAAGTAGATGTTAAAAATAATATTAAGAATTCAATGAAAACGGTATCCTATAAACATAAGCCCAAGTTTATGATTGGTGATAGAGTTAGAATTAGTAAATACAAACAACTATTTGAGAAAGGTTATACACCTAATTGGTCAACGGAACTATTTACTATAAAAAATATCAATAACACTGTACCAGAAACATATCACATCGAAGATCAACACAAACAAGTTATATTAGGAACCTTTTACAAACACGAACTTCAAAAGTCATCTTGTCCAGGTGTTTATTTGATAGAAAAAGTTTTACAAAGGAAAGGAAATAAACTGTTCGTAAAATGGTTGGGCTTAAGTAATAAAGAGAATAGTTGGATTGATAAGACTGCAATAGTAGAATAAGTATACATAATAGTTATTAATTACAACATTTTGTTCATTATACTTTGAGCTATGCAAGGTGGTGGACTACTCAATAGTGTTATTAATCATTTGCCATTTGAACTGCACTTACCTGGCTATAATTATTGCGGACCTGGAACAAAACTTTCAAAACGTTTACTGCGTGGTGACAAAGGTGTAAATAAGCTAGACGAAGCTTGTATGTATCACGACATTGCATACGAAAACTATACAGACTTGTCTAATCGTCACAAAGCCGATTTACAACTTTTAAATATGGCCAAACAAAGAATGAAAGCAAAAGATGCTAGTAAAGGAGAAAAGCTTAGTTCGTGGGTAGTGAGTAAAGTTATGAAAACTAAACTCAAATCTGGTGCTGGTGTTAAGACATTTCATAATTTCGTTACAAAAATTAAAAGAAAAATCAAGAAACGCTTACCCAAAGATGGTAAATCTTTAATACATGCAGCTTATAGGGCTGCTAAAAAAATTGTTCCGTGCGCTCCAAAACTTCGAGTACCACGCGTCATACCTTTACCCAAAACAGGAGGCATTCTACCTTTGATCCCGATTTTTGCTGGTTTATCAGCTTTAGGAGCTTTGGCTGGTGGTGCAGCGGGTATTGCAAAAACAGTGAATGATTATAGAGAAGGTCAAAAAAAATTACAAGAATCTGAACGTCATAATAAGACTATGGAAGCTATAGCATTAGGTAACGGTTTATACATTAAACCACACAAAAAAGGCAAAGGATTGTTTATTAAATCGTCAAAAAACTAAGTAATAAGCTACCTAATCGTGCCTTAACTAATATTGATATTCAAAATTACGCATATGGTATTCCTTATTTTCGAGGAGTTTACATGAAGGATCAGTTACCAAAAATCCCTAAAGGAATTGAATGTGGTATAGTTAACCTAGATAATTCAGAAAACGATGGAACGCATTGGGTAGCTTATGTTAAGGTAAATAATTATTGTGAATATTTTGATAGTTTTGGTGATTTAAGACCACCAATCGAATTGATGCGATATTTTAAGAACTGCAATATTAATTATAACTATACAAGATATCAAAAATTTGACACACTAATTTGTGGACATTTGTGTTTAGAATATCTACAATCTTTTTGGAATAAATACTATAAATTTTATTCTGTTCTTTAATTTTAGTCATTTGCAAGATGACACTCACCTTATCTATAACTGGAAACTCATCGGTATTAACTACCTTCTATCCAAATACGTTACAATTAATCGGAGAGTATGAATGTGCATTATTACATTTATCCACATATAATTCTATTCCAAATATTGATAAAACAAATAATAAGTTATACTATGGTTCAAATAATGTTATTGAAATACCTGAAGGTACTTATGAGTTGCAAGATATCAGTGATTATTTAAAATCTGAAGTAAAGGATGCATCCATAAAACTCCATTGCAATAACAACACCTTAAAAACTATGTTATTTTGTACATCAACTATAGATTTTACTAAAGGTTGTTCGTTCGGAGGTTTGTTGGGGTTTAAAAAACAAGTCTTGGAAGCCAATAAATATCATGTATCAGAGTTTCCAGTCAACATTTTGCCTACAACCGTGATAAGAGTTGAATGTGATATAGTTAGCGGTTCCTATATAAACGGACAATCCAGTCACATTCTGCATGAATTCGCACTTAATGTCCCACCTGGATACAGAATTATAGAAATACCAAAAAACGCAATTTACTTTCCAATCAACCAAACCAACATCAGCTGCATACAAATCAGACTTTTGGATATAAATAATAACTTAATAAATTTGCGAGGTGAAGAAGTACAGTTGTATCTACACCTCAAAAGAAAAAATGATTGACTATAATAAATATAATATGTTTCTTCCAATTCAAAATAGCAGTTCTGCTCAAACTCTCAATCAAGTAAGAGCTCGACGTAAAAGGAGAATAAAGTTGAATAAAAACAATAAAGCATTTCTTAAGGCGATTGGTTTGTTAAAATGAATATCCTAGATGTTTTATCCGCTCCAGCCTACGACAACTCTGTGGAAGGAATTGAAATTCACTCTTACAAGCCTTACGTAACAAGTTTTAATAGAAGCGATGAAATCAGGATACCTATTAATCAGCAAGACTTGTATATATTACCATCAGAAAGCAGTTTATTTTTGGAAGGAACTGTTATTGTAAACAAGGCTGACAATTCGAAAGAGAGAGTCAGTAGCGTTCATTTCACAAACAATAGTTTACTTTACTTGTTTCAAGATATAAGGTATGAGATAAATGGAGTGGAGATAGACAAAATAAAAAATGCTGGTATAACTAGCACGATGAAATCATTTATATCAATGAATGAGAGCGAAGCTAAAACATCTAATGCTTGGGGTTGGAATATCGGCGGAATAAAAAGTACTAATGGAGGTAGCTTTTCTGCTTCTATACCACTTCGCAACATTCTTGGTTTCGCAGAAGATTTTAAGAAAGTAGTAATAAACAGTAAACATGAACTAATCTTATTACGAAGTAATACCAATCTGAACGCATTAAAACTCAACTCTGGTGAAATTGTAGAAGATATTATCATAAACAAAATAATATGGCGTGTACCGCATGTTAAAGTATCTGATAAAGAAAAAATAAACATTCTAAAATTGTTAGAAAAATGATATTCAGATGATATTCAGGAATTGGGATTTGTATGAATATCCAATGTTGCCTAAAACCACCAAACATACTTGGTCAATAAAAACATCTTCACAAATAGAGAAACCAAGATTTGTCGTTATTGGTTTACAGACAAATAGAAAAAATAATGCTAGACTTGATATGTCTCAGTTTGATCATTGTGAGATTCGTGATGTTAAGGTATACCTTAACTCCACCTACTTCCCATATGAAAATATAAATACAAGTTTCTCGAATAATCGAATTGCTTTAATATATGAACAATATGCTAAATTTCAACAGTCTTATTATGGGCGTCGCGCTGAGCCTTTATTAAGTGAGGAACAATTTAAAAACGTTGCTCCGTTATTCGTCATAGACTGTTCTAGACAGCCAGATAATCTTAAGTCAGGTCCTGTTGTGGACGTAAGAGTGGAAATTGAAAGTGATATTGATATCCCAGATCAAACTTCGGCATATTGTCTTATATTGAACGACTGTATAATTGAGTATAAACCATTAAGCAGCACTGTGAGAAAATTATCATGAATCCGAATACAATTATAGTGGATGTCCAGGGGTTTAAAGACACTTGTAATAACTTTATAGTCAAGGAATTAGCTCTGGCCACCCGTGTTTATACCCAAACGTTCTTAATAAAGCCCCCATACTTATTTAAATACTTAACTACGAATGAAAAAAAACAAGTTACGTGGTTGGAGAGAAACAGGGGGATTTACTGGAATGAAGGTTATATCGACTATAGAGAATTTCGACGTATAATTGTTCCTTATTTAGAAAATAAAGAAATTATTGTGAAGGGCTTAGAAAAAGTTAAGTGGATTCAAGATCTATGTATGAATTGTATTTGTATAGATCTTGGTGAAGACAAATGTCCAAATTTATCACTGTTGCATAACAAATATTCAAATAATGAAACCAGTTTTAATTGTATTAATCATACTAAACAATGTGCACTTAAAAATGTTTTATGTATAAAGAATAATTTAATAGAGCAAGAAAGTCAACCTATACGCAGTTTTAATAAATAAAACATTTTTTTAAAGTAAATGGTTTTTTATTTTTTAACCCACATTTTTAATATTTATAATATTTTAACACATTTTCACAGTAAATAAAATCTAAATATGTCATCACTTTATCTACTAGTTACATTAATGAATTATTACCTAATTAAAAAACATGATCTGAGTAGCCCCACAATTATTACCTATGGTTTTTATTTTTTAATACACTTTTTTAATATATATAATTTTTAACACATATTTTCACAGTAAATAAAATTATAATAAAATCTAAATATGTCATCACTTTATCTACTAGTTACATTAATGAATTATTACCTAATTAAAAAACATGATATGAGTAGCCATACAATTATTACCTATGGTTTTTTATTTTTTAACACACATTTTTAATATTAATTTTTTTAACACATATTTTCACAGTAAATAAAATCTAAATATGTCATCACTTTATCTACTAGTTATACTAATGAATTATTACCTAATTAAAAAATATGATATGAGTAGCCACACAATTTTTTGGAAATATTGTGAACTAATTTTTCAGCTTGATCCGATATCTCATCTACCGTATCTTGTACAATATACTGTGCAGTGATTATCTCCTTAACTTCATCTTCGTTGTCTCTTGACTCACTGAGTTCCTTGATCGTAATTTTTATTAAACGTCGTCCTTTTCTTCTTTCACTGTTAATAATATAGGAATTCAATGCACTGCGTTTGTTTGTAATTGGTCTTCTTCGATTAGTTTTCTTTTTGTTTGTTTTTACTTCTTCATTGGGTGTTATTATCCAAGGTCTATTCATTGCGTTGTCCAAGTCGAACTGATCTTGCAGGTTTGGAAGATATTCAGGAGAGCTCTCTTCTGTTCCGTTTGAAAATTCGTTTAAGTTGGTATTCTGAAAATTATTTAAAACATTAGTAATAAATTATACTAAGAATTTTGTAAATAGATTGAAATTTCCAATAGATTGAAAGTTATAAAATATCTACCATGTTGTTAGATATGCTCGTCTTGACTGTTTAATAAATAATGAACTAGGTAATAATATTTTTTCTAACGCAGTTGATATATCAAATAATGCTAACATAAAGTATTTATTGGTATGATGATCAAGTTAGAACTTGAAATTCAACCATTCAATATTTCGTATGGTGCATAATGTTATTGTTATGTACCTACTTAATACTTAGTTGTGAAATTCTTATGAATTTCAAACGTGTTGTAACGTGAATGATGACGTATTTCGTTATCAATATCAGGTAACGAATATAATATAAACACAATAATTAGTAATTGCTTATTTTAATTTATTCGACATACTAATACAGAATCGGGTAACCAGTAAATACCTATAGGCACCTTAACAGTTAGTATCATACGAAATGAACTACAATAAGTATTCCTAATATTTCATATTTTGTATTGTCTAAACTCTCCAGCTATTCTATAGAATACCTACATTATTCCTTACTGATGATATTATATTCTACAACTTCTTTGGGAGCTACTCTAATTGAGTCACCAAAGCCTATTCAAATTTGGTAAAATATTTTACGTTATGTACAATTACGTGCTACTTTAATTTTACACTAAGGAATGACTAAAATATATAGGTATCTACTTACAAATTGATTACGTGGGTCACCGCTCAGCCCATGAGGATTCCCCGTCAATTTCTTCCGTGATGATAAAATATCTGAAAATAAAATTAAATATAGGTTTAAGTCTAATTATTGAAAATTGGTAAATGTAGTTCGAATATGTTGAACCTACAACTTCTTCGGGAGCTACTCTAATTGAGACACCAGAGCCTATTCAAATTTGATAAAATATTCTACTTTATGTACAATTAAGTGCTAGCAAGAGATTAAATATTTTAGCGTTCATTATTTTGTTTACAACTTTTTGAATTTTGTACAGAACTTAAATTTTATAAGTACGAAAATTAAGGATAATCGTATAAAATTAAATTTAAAGGACTTCCATAGAAAACTACGTCGCCTAATAAATTAGATATTTAGTAGGTAAACTAACAAGGAATTATATATCAAATAATTAACATATAAGTAATTACTTACATGACATTGCTTTTATTTTGGGTCTTCCTTTTAATCCTCTGAAGGACGTAGTGCACTGCGTGGTTTGTAGCTCGATGCAAATGGTAGATTTGACTCATCCACTTATACTTGTGTTTCTTTTAAACACAGACGTTTTGATTTATCAACATAGTCTGTTCCTTTTACAGCATTTAAATAAAAGCAATCAGGAAAAAATATAGCATGCTGCATCCAAGGATCATCGTAATCCTCCCAATCTTCGATGCCACCTCCGCATGAAAAGCACATAACTTTATCGGTAAAACCACTTCCACAGTAAAAAAAACCTGCATCAGCCATTTTCATCACCAATCTTCGTTTTGAATCTGCTGTAGCCCAATAATGTCGAAATGAACATAATCGAATTTTATGGTCATTATATATTTCATATCGGGGGCTTAAATAATTTTGAATCATTCTTAAGCAGGTGTCGATATGTGATTGTGTAAAAGAATAATGACACTTTGTATCTGATGTTCTTAATTTAAAAGGATGAGGTGGTCCGAATAGTAATGGGACAGGAATGACCTAAAATTATAGCACATTTCGTTGCATTTATTAAGAGGCAACCCCAGTTTTCACTATTCATTCAATTCATTATATCATTCATTAATATACAGTTTTGCATTTACTCAGTAATACCTAATCATTTTCTTCGATGAGGTCAACAAGATTATTATGTATTCTAATTATTCGAGCCCATAACTTTAGATCTTTGAAATAGATTTTAGGCCATCTACCTTTCTCTCTCTGGAAAGGTATTAATATAGCATTATACTGTTCATAGTTTAATATTTTCGCAATATGTAGTCCACATAATCGGTTCTCTACTATCATTATCTGCACTCGGTCTCCAATATTCAACACCATGATAACTTAAATAGTGCTACAGCTTCAAGTTCTCTAGCAAATATAAAGAACGGCACTTTTCATACATTAGGGTTGGGAGGGGACAGTAAAATAAGTTTTTTTTTTAATTTTTATGTCAGAATAATTTTATTATCAAGACACCAATTATTTAAACATAATACATTTTTAAAGCACATACAGAGCTATGATAAATACAATGATAAAAATCTTGAGAATATTTATAATAATCACATAGACTTATCAAACTAGGACAACCTTTATCTTCTAAATTAAATATATTACTATTTTCTAAAATGTACTTCAACCATACAACTTTTTCTGAACCTTTAACGTAAATATATTTGTCTCTTAATATATCTGAAACCAAAGTTTGGTATTCGGAATATGGCACAAATCCTTCATCCCAATGTATCTTTCTGTTACGTTCAATCCAACTAACTTGCTTTTTCTCTGTTTTCGTTAGTTTTTTAAATGGAAATGGTATATGTGTATGTATGGTATTTTGCTATATGTTTGATTTAAATAAAAACTGTCAATCAATTTATGTCGAATTATTGCCGAATACAGTACGTTGCATCATTTGCAGACCATCAAATTGTGGAAAAACCAATTTGTTAATTGGTCTCCTTTTGCACGAAAATGGATTGACATTTCAAAATGTTTATGTATATTCTAAAACTCTATATCAACCAAAGTACATTTTTTTAGAAAAGGTTTAACGAGGAGTACCAGGAATCACTTTTCAGAAATATCAGGCAAATGATGACGTTATGAAAGTGTCAGATGCAAAACCTAATTCAGTGATTATTTTTGACGTTGTAGCATGCGAAAATCAATTCAACGCAATTACGACCCAGGGGATCGCAGAGAGCCGACGGAACGGTAGTGTAATGAACGGCATTAAAATGGGGAACGTTGGCTTAGGTAAATGATTTTACAAAGAGTTGTTGGGCATTCTATCCCACCGTGACTGAGGTTATCGAAGATAACCGAAGGAACTAAGGTGGGGTAGAATGCCCAATAACTCACTACTCAGGTATAATAGCCGGGGGCCATTGTTAAACAATAATTAGGGAAGGAACCTTGTACCCTCGGCTTGTTATCTCGACAATGGTGACAGATAAGGACACCCCTCAATGAATTGCAAATTAACGACAATCGGAACTCGTTCAATTGTTAAATAGAAAGTTTGCTGCCGAATGGTATAATGTTAAAGAAACGATATTTAAGTGGTTGTTATTTTTTCCCCACAAAAAAGTATTGGCGGGGAAAAAATAACTGCCACTTGTGACGTAAAAAGGTATCATACTTTTACTACATATCGACTTTTTTGACAGCCTGCACTGGTAGTGACTGTAGTGAACGGTATTAATATTTGTAGCTAAAAATTTACTTAGGTAGTTATTTACACTGATGAAATTCAATCCAGTTGTACAAGGATAATTGTTTAAGTTTTATTGATGCTAAAATTTTCTGCGAGTTTATTTTTAGTACAAGAATTTAGTTCAACAAATCTTAAGTAAACACCAATTAAATTTGTTTCTATAAGTCTCGACAGCCTCTGTGACGTGGCGGTAGTGCACGCGACTGCCACACAGGAGGCGCAGGTTCGATTCCCGCTCAGTGCAAATATTTGTATGCATGAATATGGCTATTTGCATTGGTCTAGGTGATTCTATGTATAATATGTATTTACAAAAAAAAAGTATCGAAGTATGTTTATTCGCATTCTAGATTCCATAACACAAACTAATTAAGCTTACCATGGGTCTAGATAGCGTTGTGTAGAATGTTGTGAAACATTTATTGATTTATTATTATCTCTTATAATTTGGTGTTAAATACACTTAACTGTAATTTACTATACTAGTGAGTTATTAAAATAGAAGAAGCCGGCCTACTAATAAAAATATATTTTTTTAAATAAATTTTATAGCATTTAATATGCTAACTATACAATTCGATTGCGTAAGGAAAATTGAATTGGTCAATTTTTTTCCCTATGTATTGGATTTGTATAGTCAGCATACTTACCTAATGCTATAAATTTCATTCAAATTTTTGGGCGGAGTTATCAAAAATCAATGTTTAAAAATGATTGTAAAATCATTCATTAGTTCATCGGTGGATGACTCCACCGTCACCTTAAAGATGGATAAAAATACAAGGGAAATTTACATCGGGCGTGTCTCCGTAGCCTAGTTGGTCAAGGGAAGGTAAAGATCGCCGGTTCGGGTCCCACCCGAGAAGATTCATTATTCCCTATGTATTCGATTAATGCAACTAGTATTCTACCATTTTATATATATTTTAACACATTTAAATTAACAAAACAGTTTGTTTAGTTCCTATTAAGAAGAGTATTATAATCATTTTGATACTTCGTTGTTAAGATATTTATGACACTGATGATATTCCGAGATTCAATACTACAAATACCGTCAGAAATAAGCTCATATTTCTACAAATCGTATTCTACCGAATATGAAAAAAATGATGTATTATAAAGTATTAGGTTGACGCAAATCGGGCACACAATCGATTCAATCCATTCGCCAGATGTATGCGCTGACCTGGAACGAATAGACGTGAGGAATACGTCTGCGTTTCACACAGATATGTCTGTGACTCAAACTAGGTGGAATACAACAATTAAAGTTTTATGTGTGTACATTTTAGTGTGGGTTTTTTAAAACTAGCTGTTATCCACGGTTCCCTTTGCGTGGATTTTGGATATTGCGACTAAATATAGCCGCTTTATACTCTATTTTTTATATATGGATATATCTACTATATAAAAATAAGTCGGGTTTTCCTTCCTGACGCTATAACTCCAGAACGCACGAACCGATTTGGCTAATTTTGGTCTTGAATTATTTGTGGAAGTCCAGGGAAGGTTTGTACTTTGAGAAAAATTCGAATAATTGCCGGGAACCGACATCCACGCGAGCGGAGCCGCGGGCAAAAGCTAGTTATATCTAAGATAGATATATATAGATATAGCTATAGATGATTTAAGCGGGGCGTAAAAAGGTATCTGATGAGGCCGTCAAGCTGAGTGCCACCACTGTTAACATTTTAGGTACATACATGTTTATGATGGTGACCCTCTTTCCGAAACTTTGCATTTAGCTTACCATCAGGCGGGGTGAAGTGAAATTGATGTGTGTCCTTTTATAAAAAAATCTATTTGTAAGTATATCAAATTTCATCAGGTTATTTTCATCCCTATCTGGACCATAACCCCTTTTCTCGCTAGGTAAACGGAAAGTTACGGGAACGCAAAATATTCTTCTTTCGCTATTAGGACGTCAACTACTTCATTTTTCGTAGCTGGTTATCACAACAACAAAATAATTCCACGTCATAAACTGGTTATCAAAAATCGCTTATGAAAGTCGAACTCATGCCTTTTCTAAAACTCTAGTATTCTAGTTTATCTCTGTTCAAAAGGAGGATGAGCAATTGGGTACCCTGTCCAATTAAGATGTGTCATACATCGTTAGTTAGCTGTTCTCAAGGGGACACAAAAATTCTATGACGACCAGACCCAAATATTAGTCCATTTTGTAATACAGTCATCAGAAGATATAGGATTTTTAGATTTGAAAGTCAGATCTTTGGTTCAGCTTGATCCATTTTGAAGATTTTTACGCTTATATAAAGCTTATACACTAGGTTAATTGAAGCTGAAATAACAACAACAGCATTTCCATAGGTACAGTCAGCGTCAGAACGTTCTTAGCAACAAAGTTCTCAAAACGATTTTAATATCAAGGTTAAGATTAAAAATCGGACTTTTTTATTGATTTAAATTGTATTGTTCTCCGAACTAAAGGTATATACCAAATATCAGAAAAATAAGTCAAAAGGAAGGGGGGAAAATCAAGGCAAAAAGGTAATTTTAAGTACTTTGTTTGTTCGTCAAGATCGATGCTGACTGTACTTTTATCTAGATGTCAATTGTATAAATTGTGAGTGTACTCTGTACGTTAGAGATATTTAAAAAAATAAGTTAGTACCTACTTGGGTTATGTTATACTAACGATACCTACTAACATTTTTGAACACACTTCTTGTCTGTTAGTCCGCGATGGATGAAACTACTGAATAGATTTTGATGCGTTTTTTTCTTGTTAAAAGGGTCTTTATTAGACTTAAAATCTTACGTTCATTTGATCTCGATTGATTAAGTAGAACTAGAGATTTGACCAAAAGTCGCGGCATTGGCTAGTGATATAGAATAATATAATAGTAATCTTATCTGAATTGAAATGGGACGTTCCCATAACTGTCTAATACGCCGAAGAGGGCTGTACACTGTA
The DNA here is from genome assembly GCA_914829495.1 of Eilema sororculum. NCBI lineage: Eukaryota > Metazoa > Arthropoda > Insecta > Lepidoptera > Erebidae > Eilema > Eilema sororculum. The sequence goes on along the minus strand of OU618545.1, from coordinate 1,710,644 downwards.
TAGAGGTATATGCAGAGGTTCTTGCGCCCATATACATAGCATCTATTGTCTGATGTGTAGGGCACGATATACTCGAAGGTTTTACTGAACCAGCGTTATTTCGAAACAGTGTCGTAATAGATAATGCATACAATTAGGTATTCATTGTTTATCTGCAATAATTAATAAAACTCACTGGTATTTTATGGTAGCTACTGTACAAACTTATTTCTATATTGTTTTACTGTCAATATTCGGGGGAAAACGCAACTGGGTGATAATACCACACACCCAATAACAGTACATTGAAACAGATAAAAAGATACCAAATAAAATACTTTCAAAAGAAATAGTGAAAAACTTGAAAAAATCTAAACCTTTAAAGTAGATTTACTCCGATCGGACTATGAATAGAGACTAGCGCCATAGATATTCCTATTCTACTCAAAAATACCTTTCTAACAATGTATCACTCATTTTAATTGGAGCGGATACCAGGGTCCATACATTCTGCTCATCCTCCTTTCATCAAGATCGGTTCATTGGTTTAGGTGTAAAAGCGTAACAGACAGACAAACTGACAGCAGACACTACTAAGTAAAACTCCTGCAAATTACAAACACTAAATTAGTACATATATTAATTACACCGTCATCCGTTATGACGTAATATCCGTGACGTCGGCAGGTACACTATGGCCTCTTTGTTGCAGACGGATGTTAGACATCCGATATCATAATGTTTCGTATAATTACCGCAACGCTTAACATATGAAACGAGCACGTATCCGAACCATGCCACACAAGAAAAGTAATACATCCATACTTCCATACCCTTTGCGCTATGTATGTCTAATACGCAGTCCACCTAGCTCGCGTTATGTCATGCGAAAGTAACTCTGTCTGTCTCTCTGTCTGTCTGTATGTTACGCTTTCACGCCTAAACCACTGAACCGATTTTGATGAAATTTGGTATAGGGGTAGATTAGACCTTGAGAAAAGACATAGGCTATGTTTGGTCGCGATAACCGACATCCATTTTTCTTTTTCTTTCTTATCTCGGAGGACACGTTAAGCTGTCTGTCTCGTTCTTCATACAAACATCTAAGACATTCGTTACGGGTCTTTGGAGCCAAAACGCTACTGCAATGCTTCTATATCGCTAGTAGCTTAACATCAGGCGAGGTGAAGTCAAATTGACGAGTCCTATATAAAAAAAAAAAAGGTTAAGGCGGTCAGATGGTATTCGCTTCACGGAAAATAAATAATATAAATAAATAAGTATTTTTCGACATATCACACAGCACCATCTAGTCTAAAGTAAGCAAATACGGATATATATACTTATTATACTTTTTTTTTCGTAAATATATAATTAATAGAGATAAAATACACCCAGCCATCGTATAAATAGTCGTGCTCATCACACAAATACTTTATCTAAAGTGGGGATCGAACCCACGACCCCTTGCGCAGCAGTCGCGTGCACTACCACTACGCCACGGAGTTCAGGAGAAAGCTTCGGTGCTACCGAGATCAACGCAAGGATGAAGAAAAAGAAGACATTGTAAAATATGTAAAATATTACATGAAATATTTTTACAAACTTATATGTTCTAGCTCATTAAAAAGTTCCTTGTTAATTATAACCTGTCTTCGCTTCCAATGTGTAGGCCGGCTATCTAGATAAGATAGTAGAATGTAGATACTTTTATCCCAGCAAAATGCTGGATGTCAAAAATATCGAGTATTGGATTATAACTCTCTTGATGGATTAGAAATTATACACACGAGATTTGTGTGGACCTGGTGTGAACGGCGACATAACCTACTTATACAGACATTTGAAAATACTAATAGCTTGAATTTAAATCGATCAACGCCATCTATCGAGCATGAACTTTCATCAAATGTGATTAAACCTTCAACGCCAAAATACCAAAAGTTACATTTAAGACAGCATCTGTGGTCAAGTACTCTGTGCTCTGTGGCGTGGCGGTAGTGAACGCAACTGCTACGCAGGAGGCGCGGGTTCGATCCCCGCTCAGTGTAAATATTTGTATGCATAAATATAGATATTTGCATTGGCACAAGCACAACACACAAATTCTTAAATAAAATTATACAGAAACCAGCTCCTGTGTTTGGATTAAAGCCAACTACCAGAACAGAGCAATCGAAGCAACAGGATGCAATTTTCTTTTTTACCCAACTTCCGAGGGAAGGAGGGTAAGTGGTTACCTTAACCTATGGACGTATGCAACACCAGGGGCGATACACTCGTGCTGCCTACCCTACAAGAAAGGAAAATAAATTGCATCCTCTGACAAACGCACCCAAACAACCCAGTCTCTATATAATCACGTCTTCAACAATGTTTAAAACTTTATCCTCAACTTTTTATGCTATTATTTTAAAAAGCTAAAAAAATAGTTTCTTTGTTTGGTTGAACGAGCACTAATCTCAGAAACAACTGGTTCGAATAGAAGATTTTTTAGTGTCGAATAATCCGTTTAACGAGACTGGCCCAAGAGAGCGGAGTAGAAATAAATATCAAGAAATTCAGTAAATTCACAAAGTTACCAATTAATTAACACCCGTCGAGGCAGTCTGTATATTTCTAACTCTGTAGCCAATATCTCTTTGTTTTAACCAATAACGTGAAACCTGTGATTAACGAGATAATATATTGTTTACCGAAATTAATGTTATAGATACATTTATTTGTGGAAACATGTATTGTATTGTGTAAATAGTACGAAGTCGTGTTGATTTCCAGTGGAGTAGAATAGGACCACCCCACCTCGTCATAGAAGGTGACTAAGGGATAGGGCTGTTCCCCATCCGACAGTAAACTTATAGCCCAAAACAAAGTGCTTTGTTTGTTTTCTACCGCCTATACAATGGTTTGTGCTCAGATGAATTATTTGATATGATGCCCACAGCTACATTCTATCATCGGACCGCACGCCATAGGAGGGCATTCATCTCCACACATTGCACCCGAAAATGGTGCGCACCGTGCGGTATAAAACGAACTTCTTCATCCCGCGCACGATCAAGCTGTGGAATGAACTCCCTGCCGTGGTTTTCCCAAGCGACTACAATATGGGGTTCTTCAAGGAGAGCATTAGAAGGTACTTCCAGGGTAGGCAGCGCGAGTGTAACGCTCCTGGTGTTGCATACGTCCATAGGCCACGGTAACCACTTTCCATCAGGTGGGCTGTGTGCTTGTCTGCCATCTAAGTGGTATAAAAATATTTTTATTCATATTATTTTTTTTTATTTTATTTCATTCTTTATGTACACATACTGAATTCCAGAATACAGGTAAATACCTAGTCTGGAATTTCAGAGTATTCTAACATAATATAACCAGTTATAATGGCCAACCAGTTTGTGTTAAATGGTGTAACAGTTTTTTGTGAAATAAAGTTTTATTATTATTATTATATATTTATTATCCATACTTAATATTATAAATGCGAAAGTAACTCTGTCTGTCTGTCTGTATGTTACGCTTTCACGCCTAAAGAAAGGCTATGTTTGGTCGCGATAACCGACATCCACGCGGGCGGAGCCGCGGGCAAAAGCTAGTAAATTATATTTATACAAAATAGTTTATGTACACATACTGAATTCCAGAATACAGGTAAATGCCTAGTCTGGAATTTCAGAGTATTCTAACATAATATAACCAGTTATAATGGCAAACCAGTTTGTGCTAAATGGTGTAACAGTTTTTTTGTGAAATGAAGTTTTATTATTATTATTGTATATATATTATAAATTATCTATACTATTATATAATTGTAAAGTGGTCGCGTCTGTACATTGGAGATATTTAAAAAAAATATACTTGCATTATGTTATATGAACGATACTGAACACGAAAATATTTTTTTTTCATTTCCTGTCTGTTTGTCTGTTTGTTCGCGATGGACGCAAAAACCACTGAACGGATTTTGATGCGGTTTTCTTTGTTAGTAAGGGCTTGCTCAGACTTAAAATCTTACATTTGTTTGATTGCAATCGGTTGAGTAGAACCAGAGATGTGAGCAATAATATATACTAATCTTAATTTTGCTAAGATTATAGATGTCGCTTTTTGCTTGAGATTATTCTTAGGGATGAATTTTACTTCCAAACAACTATGTAAATAAATATACTTAATTTTTACATACACAATCATGTCAAAAAATACGTATTAATCATATAATTAAAATTTTAAATTCTATAATTTAGTTACAAAATAACAACTAGATGGCGATAACGCGGTTTTGAACGAGGTATGGTTTCGTTCACAGCTGAAGTATAAATAGCCCTACGGTAAAGGCGGTTTTTGTCTGGCAAATTATGAAATTATGAAGTTGAAGTCGGTCAGTACTGTTTCTGTATATTTCGATTCGTAAAAAAGGAGATGGAAAAAGGTGGGCCCAAATGTAATAAGTTGAGATATGATCTAAAAAATTAGTCATATTTTTGTATCTTAGAATATGAAAAATCACCTCAATTCTCAATCTGGATGCGGAGAAATATGAAAAAATAGTTTTCGTGAGATTATCAGTTGAGTAATCGATTACAATAAAACATTTGTCGTAAATAATTAACTCAAAGTAATTAAATGCACTATATATACTTACATGCAATATAGTGCATATAATTACAGTCATATTATTAAATCAAATATCAATTTATTACTGAAAAACCAATATAAATGATTATCGATTTCATATCGATTCAAATCTCTCTTATATTTTGTAGTCTATGTCACTGACATGCCAGCTGACTAACATTGATAGTTGAGACTAGACAGTTGCTGACTGTTTTTGTTTGCTCACTCGTTTCGTGTTTTCAGATGCGTTTTGAGTGCTTTCCCGATTATTCGTAATTTTTTACGACAACTGCTTTGTATTTTACGGATTCTGACCCTGCCTACCTTGTACGACCCTTGCTTTTACCTTGGACACCGAAGATCGCTCACACGTTTGACTAGGAATTGTTATTTTGGATTTTATCGCCGGCTTGTGGATTAGATATTATTGAAACTATGGATCGCTGTATGAATTGTGGGATATCCACTGGTCACTGCAATACACTGGGCCGACGGCCCTTACACGATGAAACGATTCTGTCAGTGATTCGGCAATGGCTTGCACCTCAGTCTGTAAGTAAATACTAAATACCTATAACCTCATCTAACCAGCTACCATCCTGGCAGGTTTAAAATGTTAAATGTGTTTAATAGAAGGCGAATAAAACACTATATTAAATTATTTTTTATTTTATTTTAGACATCCTTTCCCTATCTCCTTGCCTGTTACCTACCTATCGCTTGAAGTCGTTGACGTTCATTCTTATGATTTTTCAAACATTTTCTAGTAAATATAATAACTATTAGTGCAAAAGAACACATTTTGCACTTCAGAAATCAGCTGTTATTTAAAGATTGTAACATAACCTCATTTTTACATAATCTCTAATATCTCTGTTCTCAGATTGACAAAATCCGCAGAATTTTCAGTGAAAGGTTGATAATATATAAGCTATTAATTGACACCACTTTCGTCTTCTTACAACTAGGCCCAAGATTGTATGTAATCATTTCAGTCTCCTTTGGACCAAATGCTGCCTGCTTAGACATGGAAGATTTTCTAGATCAATTCTCTTCTTCATCCTAACGTTTTTAACTTGGAACCTGGGGTCCGCCTTTACCAGTCTAACTGTGGATTTGGAAAATCTTCGATATTTTCTGTGAAGCGACTGTCATCTGACCTACACAACCCAAAGGCAATATCGAAGCATTGCAGCTAGACCAGTTGTTAGACTTTTTAGGGCTCCAACTACCCGTAACGACTGCCATAGATGTTTGTATGGCAACCGGGACTGACGGCTTATCGTGCTCTCCGAGACACGACCGGACCAATGCAAATACCCATATTCATATATACTAAAGAATTTTATTATTATTGCGTATGTCAGAGTGGTCCTATATCCCAGAAGTCCGGATCTGATGCTGAGAACCTGGAGAAATCGAGGGAAAACTTAAAAATTACAGGAAAACGTGGCTGGCTACGCGCCTACTTATGTTAGCAATCATTTGTATAATGTCTTAATTCTTAATTCTTAATTCTTTATTGCACACAAAATATAGAGGTTTATATAAAAGATAATTGCAAAAACATGTACAAAGGCGAGCTTAACTCATTATGAGTTCTCTGCCAGCAAACCTTTGAGTAGCAGAGAAGAAGTTAGGTAATGAAGGGATGTGAAGTGCACAAAAAAAACAGATTAATAAAACGGTACCTAAAGAGGTACATAAACATGCATACATAGCAGACATATTGTATACATACATACATACATACATACACATACATATATATACATATATACATACACCTATATACATACAAATACATACCATACACATACATACGTACATATATACATAGACAATATACACACAAATAGATATATATACAGACTACATTATTGTGACAGGAAATGTTCCCTAGTTCTTCTCCTGAAGATGTCCAGAGTATTACTACCGCGAATGGTGTGAGGTAGTGAGTTCCAAAGACGTACAGCTTGTATTGTGAAGGATCCATCATAGCAGCTGGAACTATGCGCCGGTGTGCGAAGCAGAAGAGAGGAAGAAAGACGACAGGGTTTGCCCCTGGGCACAAGATATTCAAAGCGTTCACACAAATAAGTTGGAGCATTTGGATTATGAAGTATAGTATATAGAAGAGTTAGGATATGAAGGTTACGGCGCTGCCGAATAGGGAGCCAGTTCAATCTTTTGCGATATTCCGTGACATGGTCGTATTTACGAAGGCCAAACACAAAGCGGATTCCCAGATTCTGCAGGCGCTCAAGTTTGTTGAGCAGTTCCTCCGATGCATCAAGAAAGCAGACATCAGCATAGTCTAATAGCGAGAGAAGAAGAGATTGTGCAAGAGTAACTTTAGTCTGAAGAGGTAGGAGTTTCTGGAGACGTTTGAGAGATTGGAATGAACAGTATACCCTCCTACTTACCTCCGCAATGTGAACATCCCAGGCAAGCATGGAGTCAATATGCACCCCTAAATTTTTTTGCACTTTGTGAGTAGTCAATGGCTATTGAGTCATACATTACTGGAGGCAGAGAATTATGATCCAGTTGGCGGAGCATGTATCTACCACCAACAATAAGCGCCTGAGATTTTTTTGGATTAACCAGCAGTCCAAAAGATACTGCCCAAGCATGGATGCGTTGAAGGTCATTGTTGATGGCAGCCACGGCCCCAGTTAGTTCATCAGGTTTAAAATGTCGATATAACTGCAAGTCGTCTGCATAGAGGTGATAATGCGAGCTTATGACCTTAGTAACGGCGTTTATGAAGACAGAGAAGAGGAGGGGAGAAAGGACGCCACCCTGAGGAACCCCTGCCACTAAGTCACACCAATCGGAGGAAGCGTCATTCACTCTGACCGACTGTGAGCGTCCCTGGAGGTAAGATTTCAACCAAGTAGTTGCAGAGGCAGAAACATTGATGGAGGATAGAATACCCAAGAGGATGTCATAATCAACCGAGTTGAATGCACTGCTGAAGTCCAGTAGAACCAAAACTGTCAGTTGTTTGTTCTCCATGGCCATTCTTATGTCATCAGTTACTTTAACTAGAGTAGTTACAGTACTATGGCCACGGCGAAAGCCAGATTGGAAAGGACTTAGCAGGTCATTAGAGGAGAGGTAATAGGTGAGTTGATCATGAACAACACTCTCGAGTACCTTGGACAAGATGGGAAGTATTGAAATGGGACGGAATTGGGAGTGTGCTGTTGGATTAGATACTTTGGGAAGAGGTATAACTGAGGCTTTCTTCCATGATGAAGGAAAACAGTTGGAATATAAGGAGAAGTTTATAATGTGAGTAAGGACGGGAAGAATTATATTTACTATGGGGAGAAGCATTTGGAGTTGAAGGCCATCGTCACCGACCGCCCTAGTTGATATGGATTTTATATGTTTCTTAACATCTACCTCTGATACCGGGTGAAATGAGAAGGCAGTATTTAATGGTAGTGGAAGAGAAGAGAGAAAATTTAGAGTAGAAGATTTAACATCACTAGGAATAGTAGTTGGAGGCGCTGAAAAATGGGCATTCAATGCATTGAGGTCCATATCATTAAGGTTGTCATGGGCGACCTTACCGATTCCCAGAGATTTTAAGAACTGCCATTGTTGAGATGTATTAAGATTTTCAATTGAAGTGTGAATGTGGTCTCGTCTCGCATCCCTACACATACGATTGCAGCGATTGCGCAGCTTATACAAGTCCAGGCCTTCTACAGACGGACATTTAATGTATTTACGTTTCGCCTTATCTCGCTTCGACATAATATTTTTAATAGATGGAGTAAGCCATGGCGCAGGTCGATGTCTAACTCTTACCTTTTTAATGGGGGCATGTATATCATAGATGGCCAATAATGTGCTGGTAAAGATAGATACCTTCCCGTCCAGATCATTGCAGTCATAAACAGACGACCAATCAGTACTATCCACATCAGCCCCCAAACGCTCCAGATCGATGTCTTTAAAATTGCGAAGAAATAGAAATTTACTCTTGCGTTTCGGAGGACGCAGTTTATAGGATAGGTACACGAGATCATGGTAAGAAAAGGGAGCAGATAGCTGTCCGTGAGAGGCCACCTTATGTGGGCTAGAAACTAAAATGAGATCCAGTAGCGAGGGCGTAGTATTAGGAATCTTATGTGTAGCTTTTAGGGGGAGAATGTGCATGTCGTTTGGTTTGGTTTTCAAAAAAAAAATGCTCAGGCGCTATCTATTAAAATTTCAGTATGGTAAAATTTTATAAAATACAGCACAGTAATTATATTTTACAGTACAAACGTATTAATTAATATATGTTGTGTTGTTATGAAAGCCGTTGCTTCGTACAAAGGATTTCATAAGAACACAATGACTTTTATTAGTCTTACTCAACTACTTGTTTTAAGTGGCTCTGATAGGGAGTATATTCCCCAGAAGAGCCATACTGTGAAATATATTTCCACCTACCACCTACCAGCTACTTCTAACAGATCAGTAAATCTGTAAGTTCCGTTATTTTTCTCTTTTCAGGGTCTCTCTTTTTTCTTGAAGTAGGTCTGTTTTTTAATTTAATTTTTTAATTCCTTTTAGTATAAGTTTATAACAGATTCATCTTTCATTCGCTTTCGCCTTCTATTACCTATTACATTGGGACCTAAACATAAACTGGCGAAACGTGGGTGCTACCACCTCTGCCTACCCCTTCGGGGAATACGGGCGTGAGTTGATGTTATGTCATGTTATGTCATCATCATTAGACTAGGTTTTTATCATCAGTTTAACAATATGATTTTCAGAATCAAAAATTCACATTAAATTATGTAAAAGCAACAGAAACATTTTGAGGATGTTCAAAGAATCCCGTCATTCGAATCTGATTTCGACTCCCTGGATTATTCCCTTTCCAACTAAATAAAGATCATAACAATCCGCTCTGCAAATTGCGACTGTAAATACAACGTAGTGATCCCCCTCAGTAGTGATCATCATGTAATCATTTATTGTACCATATTTTTCTTTCTGACCGAGGGTAGGATCGCCTTACCTCTCCCGCCCCGGTGACGTTGAATTTCTTCTTCGTTGTCGTCATGGCTGCGGACTCAACCTCCGCGTCGGGTAGCGCGACCTATATATATCCACCGTGCCTATACGTTCAGGATTACGGCTGGGACGGACGGGGTCAACACTAGATTGTGTTCGTCTGCCCCTGGGTATTTTTTATAGAGGTTTTCTTCCTTAGCAGCCACCGAGTCCTGTCCTGGGTTAGGCTTGCCGCTTGGCCGAACGTTGGTCTATATCAGATCGTAGTTCCTACTTTTAGACGAAGCCAAAGGCGAAGAACTCATACACCCAGTATGCCCCACTACTACACACTCTGCAATTAGAAGGACATGTGAAGGATCTACGAGTGATTAATACCAGGGTTGCTTGGGCTGTCAGACAGGATCTCTCGAGTCTATTAACCGTTGTTCATGGTGCACCAGCCCCTCGCTTCTACTCTTCTACTGAGGTACAAAGGGAAAAGAAACGGGGAAGCCAACGTAGAGGTTACCAGACATCGCATTTGAGATACGAGGTTGGATTTCGTTATTCCTTGAGTGTTAAGTAGAGAGGCGAGTAGACTATCAAGTAGAGAGTCCAGCACAGAGTTGAGTAAAGTGTCGAGAAGAGACTGGAACACAGAGATGATTAGAGGATCAAGTATAGAGTCGAGTACAGAGTGGAATACGGAGTCAAGTAGAAAGTTGAATAGAGAGGCGAGTAGAGATACGAATAGAAAGGTGAGTAGAGAGACGAATATAGAGGCGATCTACTCGCCTCTACTCTACTCATGTATACTCAGCGCTCAACACTCGACTCTCAGCGCTAAAATTTACAGCACTACGCAATAAGCGAATAACGGCTATTATTTATATAAAATAGTGAGATGAGATGTACAAAGGCGAGCTTAACTCAAAGTTGAGTTCTCTTCCAGCAAACCCGGGGGTGCACAAAGGAATGCAATTCTATTGATAACCAATGATATTGCGAAAGAAAATTAGAACAATCAACACTGAGTTTTTGTAGTTAACATACAGGTTACATTAAAATCATCAAAACAATTGATCTCGTTTCTTTTCTAGGGAGTCAAAAGATGAAACATTATATATGTTTACACACTGATAAATATATTAACCTCCTTTATATTACACAGTTGGGTAAAAATTCATCTCTACCAACTACTCGATTGTGTCTTAACTTTATGGGCACAGTAGAAATCATAGCTCTTACAAATAGTGCCCTAGCAGACACATTAGCTGCCATTAACTAGATTTTTATGGCCCCAATAAATAACGGCCCTCCTTCCAGGGTACCTCCGGGCACTTACGGGAGGTAAAATATCGCTCGCTGATTAGAAACACTTCCGTCTAGAGTTTTGCAAATCTGCTGAGATTTTTATTAGGTTTCTCGCTGTTTAATTAGATAAGTTTGATAGGTATCCCGGTAGTATTAGATTTGGAGAGGAATATTTTAGGAATACATTATTGTTATTAATTAATAATAATAGTCTGGGGTGTTTTATAATATAACTAGCTTTTAGATGTCGGCTATCGCGACCAAACATACTCTATGTCCTTTCTCATGGTGTAATCTACCCCTATACCAAATTGCAACATAATCGGTTCAGTGGTTTATGCATGAAAACATAACATACAGACAGACAGACAGAGTTACTTTCACATTTATAATATTAGTATGGAAGTATGGATATAATAATCCACAACATTCTACACAGCGCTATCTAGACCCATGGTAAGCTTAACTAGCTTGTGTTAAGGAATCTAAACAAAAAAAAAAACAGATACATTAGATACATATTTTTTGTAAATACATACAATATTATACTTACATAGAAACACTCAGCCCAATGTAAATACCCATTTTCATGCATACAAATATTTGCACTGAGCGGGGATCGAACCCGCGCCTCCTGTGTGGCAGTCGCGTTTGGTGTAAACTGGACGAAACGTCAGGCAAATCAAAGATACGGATATAGAGTCAGCGTCAGAAAGATGTTGACGAACGGAGTGTTCAAAATGATCTTAAAACTCTCGTATTAGGAGCAAATCAAACTGTTTTATCTACAAGATGCAGGGGTCTAAAAATAGACTGTGACTGTGGGCTCTCATATATTGGTCAAACCAAGCGAAGCATTGGCACTCGGGTCAAAGAACACATAGCTGACATAAAACACCAACGCTCAACAAAGTCAGCTGTATGTGAACACGCGCAAAAAGGCACCAACCATTACCTAAGGTTTGATAAACCACAGATACTCGCCAAAGAACACCGATATATTCCTAGAATGATCCGCGAGGCTATTGAAATTAAAAAACACCCAAATTTTAATAGAGAGGATGGATGGAATGTACCACCAGCTTGGGACCCAGTCATCCACTTAATCAAACCCAGTAAGCAGCAAAATCCAGCAAGTCTTAACAACACAGTGAGCTCATTCTGCGTAAATACGAACACCAATAATTCACCATAATACGGGTATTTTGAGATAACTTGTACTTTAGACTATGTGACAACTACCATCGTGAGTCACACCGCGAAAATGGCTGCTGCAAAGCAGCCGAAACGTCGGATTAAAAAGTAACAATAACAAATATATCGCTATAGAATCCGTAAAAAGTGGTTTTATTTCAATGTTTTATTGATCTAAATGGACTGCCACCGCGCCTGCATCAGAATATATTCATACTCACTATTGTATTTCTTGAAAAGGGTAGATTAAAAAAAAATTACACTCACCCATTTGGGTGACCTATGTTGCGTAACGTTACAGCGTTGGACTGTTAGTCAGATGGCGCAGCTTCGATTTCCGATCAAAAAATTATTACGATCGATTCAGAGGTTTGGCCGTGAAAAGGTATCAAATTCACGCATTTAGAATGTCAAAACGGATGAACATAAATCTTGTTTATTGTCACAGTAACACACATACATAGATCACCACACATCAACAATTTATTACATGTTACTGCAGAATATATTATACTTCTAGAAAGAAGACATTCAATATTTAACCCTATCACAATTGACTAAGGACTATTTTACAGTGGTACAAAATACTGAAATGTAGTTAATAATTTTTTGTACCGGCCTGTATAAGCTTTAACTGGCCGTATTCTGTGACATCTCGATGAAAAAAAGTATTTTATGATGCCAATCGGTTTTATTTTACGATTGAAATATAAATTGTAACACATTAGCGATAAAGTTGGTTTTCCTTTGGGCGATGGATTGATATAAATTTTTCAGTATATTGACATTGATACGAATCGTTTGAAAAATCGTTTCGCATACAATACATTAACATTTAAGTACTGACGGGGGTCTGTGAGGCCGCAGTGAGCTGTCAACTCAAGATTCACAACTTTCCATCACAGAAGACGTTCTTTGATGTTGCTGAATACCTCCAATATAGATACTGTTTTGAATACCTGATCGGTAACTTGGAATGTGTTAAGCTACTTCTGAAAACGAATGAACTTTTTAGTAGCTTATAATTTAGTTAACTACATCAATTCATATTGGTTTTAAATTCGTTTATTACCCGTGTTAGTAACACGGTAATCTTACTACTAGTAGTCATCATCATCATCTCATAAACTCACGCCTGTATTCCCCGAAGGGGTAGGCAGAGGTGCTAGCACCCACATTTCGCCAGTTTATGTTTGGGTCCCAATGTAATAGGCGGCGAGCCTATTGCCATTAACCGGGCACTTATAAACCTGCGATAAATACACACATAACTTTGAAAAGCATCGAAAAGTCACTGGTGTGTGCCATGGTAAACCTGGGATCGAACCCGAGACCTCGTCTCAGCAGTCCATTACCCATGCCACTAGGCTACCGCAGTTACTACTGTTGAGTTAGCTTTCATACTACTAAAGTTGAAAGTTGTTAGAACAGGTTTCCGAGACTTTGCCTTTGCTTAACATCAGGCGAGGTGAAGTCAAATTGACGTGTCCTATATATAAAAAAAAACAGTAAAAAGAAATTACCCATGGTACACATGAGGCCTTACAGACCCCCACGACAATGTCAACGTGATTTTTTTGTTAATGGTTCCCATCACACAAGTAAATAATAATTGATGCCTTTAAAAATTACCGGAGAGTTTGAAGACCTTGATAGGGCCCAATAGGCCCCAGAACACTGTTTCAATGCCATTAACAACATTAAGTTGTAACCAACAGCCACCAAACGAGAAGATTGAACGTTACTAAATATGGCATCTTAAACCATCAATTTGCCAGACGACCATCCATCATAATGTTTGCTTCACTCTCAAGAATTGATAACTTGATTAATCTTCCCTCGCCAAACTCGACTCAGGAGGTTTACTTTACGCCAATGAATGATTTTATACTAAAACTGCCGTGCTTTGCAGTTTTACCCATTGAAAATATGTATCGACTGGAGGTTACTTTCCTGATTTTTTCACATACTCGGCTCCTAAGAGTTATTGTCACAAACAAACAAATATACAATTGAATTGCTCCCTGGATACCACACTAGGATTCCCTGTGTCGTGGTACCCAGTCACCTTCACACCATTATGACAACAATAGGTACAAGATTAGTTTTGTTCTTGAAATAATATATTACATAATAAATATTTTTTTTTTATAAGTGGAAAAAAAAAAGAACAAAAAGAATAAAAGCATGCATGCACGATGTGTTTGTGTGTGTGTGTGCGCGCGTGTGTGTGTGTGTGTGTGTGTGTGTGTGTGTGTGTGTGTGTATATGTGTGTGTGCGCGCGCGCGTATGCGTGTGTGTGTGCGAGTGAGTTTGTATAAAGGCAAGTGAGTGCCCACTTTTCATATAGAAATCTTCAATATATTTTCCGTTTCCTCATAGTCCATGTTATGTAACCAATCGAAAATAGCAATTTTGCAATTAATTCTATTCATGTTTAGTATATTATTATTGCAGTGATACATTTTTGAGTAAAGATAAGGTCCCATAAATTTAAAAGATGCTTTTGCGAGACACAAACGAACGTTGGGTCGGTCCCACTTCAAGGTTCTGTGAGAAGCACGAGCTAGTTGCTTTGCATTATTGTGATATTTAAAAATGGTTGAAGCTATATATAGCTGCCTTACTCTTAAGAATTTACAATCGGAATATAGAGAATCGGTACTATAGCGCCATGTTTTTTTGTATGCAATCTTTAATATAGCTCGTTGTGCACGTTCTAGTTTTATCAAGTTAGTTTTGAGCATAGCACCCCACACAACCACACAGTAACTCAAGATAGATTGACATAGACTCATATATACCAATCTTATCACATCAACATCAGCAATACGATTTAATTTTTTGAAAATATGTGTTAGCTTTTTAAGTCTTTTACATAAAGTATCTACCTGAGTGCTCCATGTGAGTCGTTGATCTATTGAAACGCCCAAGTATTTTACATCCTCAACTTGTTCCAGTTTATCACATTGACATAAAACATCACAGACATGACTGCCACCGTTTTTGCAACTATGCAGCTTGATCTCAATAGGTATGTTAGGTGCAGATCTTTCCGACACTCTGAACGCGATATATTTTGTTTTGGTTGTATTTAGGGTTAGTAAATTGCGGCGCAGCCAGGATCCAACGCTTGCAAGTCCCCCCCGAGCCACACAAACGACTTCCTCCCATGTTTTAGCATAAAAGATTACGGCAGTGTCATCCGCAAACGTGAAAATTTTTGCATTGTTTAATTTGAGGGTGCAGAGATCATTTATATAGACTAGAAATAGGGTGGGCCCCAAAACACTGCCCTGTGGCACGCCAAAAAGCACATCTTTGAAGTCACTGTTAAAGTCGCCAATACAAACTCGCTGCCTGCGCTCATCTAGGTAGGATCGAAATCACTCCAAGGTCAGGCCTCTGACTCCAAGGAGTTCAAGTTTCTTTAATAGTATTGGCCGAGACACGGTATCAAATGCCTTGGCCAGGTCCAGGAAGACGCCGATACACTTGTTTTTAGCATCCAAATTATCAGTAACAAAGCTAACTAGACTCGTAACCGCGTCCTCCGTGGATTTGCCATGGCGAAAGCCAAATTGATTCTCAGCCAGTAGACCTTTTGTTTCAAGATACTTGGTAAGTCTAGTGTTAACCACCTTCTCCAATATCTTAGACAGCGTACTTAGTAGTGAGATCGGCCTATAATTGGAAGGCTCTTTAGAGTTGCCTGCCTTATAAATAGGTATAATATTCGCTATTTTTAAAGAGTTCGGAACTGTTCCAGAAGACATACTGAGGTTGCAGATATGAGCCAGCGGATCGGCTATGTAATGTTTTATGTGTTTCAAGATATTATTACTTAAATTATCGTGCCCAAGGGCAGAGCTGGACCTAAGGGTGTCAATTAATTTAATTACCTCCATTTCATCTGTTGGGGCAAAAAACAAAGAACCTGTAAAATTATTAGGTGGAGCTGTAATGTTACGCGCCAGGTTATGTTCAGTTTCTTTCTGCTTAGATAATAGTTCTTTAGCTAATTGATCACCAATCGTACTAAAGTAATTATTTACACAATTTAATGACTCCGTCGGATCAGGCTTTAGCGTAATCAATTCATCATTTCTTTTGGTAGCATTTTTTAAATTACAATTTTTTTTAACTGTAGCCCAGGTCTTTTTAATATTATTTTTACTATCTATTAACTGTTTTTTATCATATTCGTTTTTAATATTTTGTAGTATGTTTACGCATTGGTTTCTGTACGCTTTGTACTCTATTTGCAACGTCTCATTATGGGGGCTTTTCTTGGCTTTCCTGTGTAATTCATCACGACGTCTAATACATTTTAATAAACCCGGTGTGATCCATTCTTTTGTAATTATTTTAGAGCTACTGATTTTTTTTATGGACTTACAATTGTCAAGAGCAGCATTAATTTTGTTATAAAAGTGTTCTACTGCTATGTCAGCATCATCTTCTTTGTATATGTCTGTCCAGTCTGTGTCTTTGATATGTGCCTCTAGTTTTTTTAGATCTATTTTAGTATAGGAATTATTTACCTTTTGACGAGGTAATATATTTTTATTTCCTAAGCTACATATCACTGTAGAGTGATCAGTAAGTTCAGAGTCACACACAACAGTAGTAGAACCAAAATCAGATTTAATCATACAATGGTCTAAGCAATTTGGGCCTCTAGTAGGGAAGTTATGACCAGGAACGTAACCATAGTGAGCTGTGAGAGTGAGATACCTTTCAGCACGTGGGTCCGTACTAGTATCTTTAATATCTAGATTAATATCCCCTATTATGACGCTATAGCCACCATTATTCATTTTCAAAATTTCTTCTAGGGAATCAAGAAAGTTGTCTATACAATAAAAAGATGGTGACCTGTATATGGCTATAATGCTGTATATATTCGATATTTGTACCAGTAAACAGCTGGCATCCTGGAAATTTGGCTGCACCACTGTTATGCTCAACTCGGGTTTATAATAGACAACGATCCCGTCATTTTTATTTATATAATTTTTAGAAAAGGTACATTCATAACCATCGAGAGGTATAATATTAAATTCATCATTAAGGTGGCATTCCGTTAGGACAATTACATCCGGTTTAAATTTTATGCGTGAGAGGAACAGCAAAAAAGGATCAAAGTTTTTTCGTATACTACGTATATTCTGCGAGACGATGGTAAATCTGCTTTTAGTAATGTTATAGCTTGATAATATATGAACTCAAACCATCTCTAAGAACTGGGCTATCAAACGCAGAAAGAAAAAGAAAAGATAAAGAAAAATGCGTTCCGCGGATAGCGTAGCTCTGTATTGTAGCAGTAGCGTAGAGGTATCGTAGCTGTAGTGTAGCAGTATCGTAGCGGCTAAGTAGTGGAAATTTTATAGAAGCATAGCGGAGACAAGCGGGTGCGCAGCGAGCCTATAGCGGGCGCGTAGTCCATAGTGAGTGCGTAGCGGCTACGTAGAGAAATATTTGTAGAAGCATAGCGAAATCTATGTAGCGGAAGCGTAGCGCTACAGAAGCATTCGTAAAACAGTAACTCAAGCCCGTCACAAAAACGGATAGTGTTCCCATAATGGATTGAAATTGCAGCAGAAGCGTAGCAGTAGCCTAGCGTAGCCTGGTTCTGGCGTAGCAATCTTGTAGAGGCCACGTAGCAGACTTGTACAGCCATGTAGCAGTAGCGTAGCAACCATATAACAATCGCACTCGCTACCGCCACACCATTGTTGTAGCTTTAGATATTCTAATATGTTAATGAAAAATCTGAACCGGCGTCGTTATGTGCTCCCGTGTGTACCGTGAGCTGTCAGGGTGCTGATTGGATTACCACAGTATAACAAAGCCTCGCTTGCAGGCATATCGTTGATTGCTTTTCCGCCATTATAGGAAAAACAAAGTCCTTTGCTGCAGGTGGTTTATGTAGATATGCGTATTGAAATTTTTTCATTTAATTTACTATGTTTGTTAGAAAGATTTTATCCTTATGATTAGGGCACTATCGATTAACGCCATAATAATATAGAATGTTACTATTCCTCTGTGCACTCTCGGGTTTGCTGGATGAGAACTCAACCTTGGGTTAAGCTCACCTTTGTTTATAAATATTTCACATAATTTTAAGAATATTATGAGAATACCATACCTAAAATAAAGAATAAATTAAAAAAATGAAATTTTTTCAGTTTTTATTCTGTTCGATTACCGGGTGTATCAAGCGAGTCTTCGAAAATATTTGAATGCAGTTTTGTTTATTTAAAAAAATTAAGGAATGTTTCCTTTGAGTGAAATTCTCTATCTCCAGTATTTAGAGTACTTCCCCTCCAGAGGGCATGAAAATCTTCCACCTTGTATAATATGATAGTACCTACAAAATTATTGCATACTTCACAAGCTTCCTCTACCGCCATTAAACTTATAACCTACCGGTTTTTTAATGAAAAATTTACCAAAAAACGTTTACCTGGCCACCACACTGCTGCAATGTATTGTGTAACTGCAATAAAAATACATCACGAAACGTAAAAAGTATTTCAATCCTAAAAAGTTAGCATAATAAATGCTATCAAAATTTCATTCAAATATTTGGGCCGAGTCATCAAAAATCAATGTTTAAAAATATTATGTATACAGACGAATTGAGAACCTCCTCCTTTTTCGAAGTCGGTTAAAAATGGTTGAAAAATCATTCATTGGTTCGTAAAAAAGTTGGTAGATGGCTCCACGGGCTCTAAAATCGGATATAAAGAGAAGGGAAATTTGAAGTGATTCAGGTGTGGTTCAATAGCTCAGTTGGAAGGGAAAGGTCGTGGGTTCAAGTCCCACTTAAGCGCTTCTTTTTCCCGATGTATTTCGAAGATGCTATAAAAAATTCATTCAATAAAAGTAACTTTTAACCATGACGTGCTATAAGCGTTTATTTTCCGGCCCGAAGAAGACAACGCTATACACCTTATATAGCTCCATCTCTTTTTATTTCACTTCACTGTATTTCTGAAATTGTACAATGAGATAACATAATAGCTCTTATTCATCCGAATCGGCTGGCTCGGCAAGACGTGGGCGATTCAAACGGCGCTGGCAAACGGCCAAGAAACACAAGAACTCTGACGTTTACAGTTTCAAGATTGTTAAAGTTTCCAATAAAAGGTCAAATAAATGATTATCAAGCGTTTATTGAAATTGGAATTCAAGTTAAAAATAAATCATATTGTTTCCAAAAAAAACTTCAAGAAAAGAATTATTAAGTCGCCCTTAAAGACGGATATAAAGAGAAGGGAAATTTGAAGTGATTCAGGTGTGACTCAATAGCTCATTTGGAAGAGCATTCCCCCCGTAAGGGAAAGGTCATGGGTTCAAGTCCCACTTGAGTTCTTCTTTTTCCTGATGTATTTCGAAAAGAATTATATCCAGTGTGATTCAGAATGTTTTTTTATACTATTTAGTTGGTATACAAGCACACGGCTCACCTGATGGAAAGTGGTTATCGTGACCTACGGACGTGGACGTCACACTCGTGCTGCTGACCCTGTAGGAACTTTTTGAAGAACCCCATATTGTAGTCGTTTCGATTGAAAAGGATTCTAAACATACATAGGTACTTTTGAATGTGTTCAGGTATTTAAAAGTTCCGGTGAAATAAAAATAATCGCATGCAAACATATATATACATGAAGTGTGAAAAAAGACACTTTATTAGGGTAAATATGTTGGCAATAAATTATTTTATTTCATATTTAGGTATTTTATAAATAAAAATACCAAGGCATTCCATAAAGTTAATCGGAACTTATTTACACTTTAGGCTGTGGTTTTGTGGAATGCGATTGATAGTAGTATCATTCATTTACCATTTTGCAGTGCAGTACTAGACATAGACTATTATATAAAACATAAAACGTATCAGTAGTCACAAGTATGAAGGATTATTTTTTATTTCACTCAAATAGTCAGCATCGAAATGACCAACACTAGAAAGACAGAAATAAAGAAAAGTAATTTTATTTTGATACAACACAAACATACCTACATTATGCATTGCAGAACATTAGGGTTATTATTCGTCAATACACCATACTATACAGGTGCAAAAGTTGGGCACATTCATGTTGCACCAAGAAAACAGTGTCTCGTGACTATATAACCCTTTTTTATCGTGCGAAAAATCCTCACGGATACCACCCACCCGGAGCCGGTGGAGGTGGTTATGCTGGACTCGAACCGACTAAAATGCACGCCGTCTTTGGGTCTTTGGTTGCTGGAGGTAAGAATTCAGGAAAAATATGTCTCGCACTCCGCAGACCCAGAACCGTCTCTTTCGAGATGGCCCCCTTCGGGTTGTGTGGACCTCGGTGTCCCCATCTAGCCCCGGATACGGGGAGGCGCACTTTGCGCCGCCGCCGTGGCCTGCTTCTGCTAGGGTGACAGGCGGCTCCACCGATCACCACCAGGCCAGCACTCATGGAGAACGGAGCCCGCCACTATATAACCCTGGAAAATCCTGGTGTTCATAGCAAACTATCATTACTATACCTACACTAGATTGCCATACCAGTAATGTATAACAATCGATTATACCGACCAAATGAAGATTCCTAAGCCGGTTTATCGTTAAACCCCCGTTAGGTTAATTGTTCGTACAAATGCTGCAGTTGATCTGTTACATTAGTTACAAGCAGTCATTAGCAGTCCTATGTACAGCGCGTAGGGTTGGCACTTTGCACTTTGATAATTTAATACCAGTTCATTAGTAGAACTCGATACTCATTATTAATTGCATTACAATGGTAATTAACGCAATTGCAATACTATTACAAGGAGTATAATTTATACTGTCCGGTAGTAGTTGGGACGGAAAAATGGAAAGGATTAAAACATTTTTGCTTGAAAAAATAAAAGTCAAAATCAATTAATTCATGCCAAAAATGTACAACAATCAATGCGTTACAGTAAAGCTAAATTATTATTTTATTATTGTAAATAAGTTGTGGCATAATTATTTCATTCATATTTCTAAATGTACAGGAAATATTTAAAAAATACTTGGATTATATTAAATTAACGGTAATGAACTTGTTTTTTTAATCAATCAATCAATCAATTAGTCTACCGCAGTCCACTACTGGACATAAGCCTCTCCCTTTTTAAATTCTTGCCTAATTGTAGTTGTCGTCTGTTTGGCAGCTTGTTAGCGATGGACGCAAAAACTCATTCCTATGCCGCACCATAAGGACCTAGAACTCCCTGCCAGCTCACGTGTTTCCTTCTTCCAACAGTCCCGGGTCCTTTAAGCGGAGCGTGAAAAGGCATCTGATGAGGTCTGATGTTTATAATGGTGGTGGTAGATGGCTCCACCGTTGCCCTTAAAGACGAATATAAAGAGAAGGGAAATTTGAAGTAATTTAGGTGTGACTAATAGCTCAGTTAGATGAGCATTCCCCCCGTAAGGGAAAGGTCGTTCAAGTCCCACTTGAGTTCTTTTTTTCCGAAGTATTTCGAATTTAAAAGTCAGCATAATAAATGCTATAAAATTTCATTCAAATACAGAAGGAATTTTAATGCGATTATTTATTAGGAAGGATTTGGCTCGACTTGAAATCTGCCGTATTTTTGATCGTAATGCCGGAGATATCTAAACGCCATGGTTTCCTTCATCCACGAGAGCGAAGCTGTAAGCGTAATTAGTAAATAAATAAATATTTTGTAATGTACAACAGTGATATTACTTGTTTCTTCAATAAAGTTTTATTCTAAAAGGTACGTTAGCACAAGTTTATTATGATTTTTATGAAAGAAAATGGTTAAAATGCCAATACCATAAATTCCATTCTATTTCGGGTAGCGAGCGGTGCTGCAGGGAATTTTTATTACTATGTTATATGGAAATATTTTTCGCCAAATAATAATAAAGAGTTATTTTCATACCTTTTATATTGTATATATTCATGTTTGCTTATTTCGAAAGGGGTAAGCAGAAAAACTAAAACTTTTGAAAAATGTTGGTTGGGAAAAATGATATGCTCAAGTGGGACTTGAAGCCACGACCTTTCCCTTACGGGGGGCCACACCTGAATCACTTCAAATTTCCCTTCTCTTTATATCCGTCTTTAAGGGGCGATGGTGGAGCCATCTACCAACTATCTAATTTATATTTAGGATTATAACTTGATTCAGATTGATATTTTCTAAAGTTTACGCGAATGTCACTCATTGAATTGAAACCACTTTTTGCTGCTTTCGGTCGTCGAAACGTCGGTTTAAAAAGTAAATAATAACAAATATATCGCGATAGAATCCGTAAAAAGTGGTTTATTTCACTAATTGATTCAGATTTTTATCCTGGGAATAAGTTCCTATGTGGCGGGAACGGTATCGAAATCCTATGTGGGCGGGGCGGCAGACAGCAGTTAGTACTTATTATTGTCTAAAGTACACGCGAACTTTACTTTACTTTAGTTGAACCGTAAGCACAGCTAAAAAGCTACCAAAATATCAGACTAGTTCAAACAATAACAATAAAAATAAATCGCGATAAAATTAACAAATAACATAACAATTGTCTTATCTACTATGTATTAAAAATTTAAAAAACCCCCGTCACAAAAACCACTTCAAAAAGTTTAAAATAAATGGAGTTTGCCTTTTAACTTTAACGGTTGCCATGTCGGGGGACCCTAATTGGTCAAGCACTCCGTTATATTATCGGAACAATTCAAGGTCACCCGACATGGCAACCGTTAAAGTTAAAAGGCAAACTCCATTTATTTTAATTTTTTTGGAATTGGTTTTTGTGACGGGGGTTTTTTAAATTTTTAATTTAATTTTTATTTTATACTTTTTAAAGTGATCTACTAGTCAAGCTCTTTCATTTGATACCCATATTGAGGGAGTTATGAAGAAATTCGTATTCCGATATGTTGTGGCGGTGGCCATCTTGGACCGATTTTTTCCAAACATAGCTAAGAACACTCCCGACTAATATACCTTTCAAACAAAAAAAACTACATCCAAATCGGTTCATCCGTTTGGGTGCTACGATGCCACAGACAGACACACACACACACACACACACAGACACGTTAAACTTATAAAACCCCGTCGTTTTTGCGTCGGGGGTTAAAAAATAAGTCGGGTTTTCCTTCCTGACGATATAACTCCAGAACGCCTTTACCGATTTGGCTAATTTTGGTCTTGAATTATTCGTGGCAGTCCAGGGAAGGTTTTTACGGCGAGAATAATTCGAATAATTGCCGGGAACCGACATCCACGCGGGCGGAGCCGCGGGCAAAAGCTAGTATATTATATACAACACCTAATATAAATTCGGTAGGTAAATATAATTAGCGGCCTTGTTGCTCTGCGGCAATATCTTCCAGGCAACCATAGGATAGAGGGGAAAAATATTTCATTAATTAATATCCTCTTAATGTGTGACAGCCCTACACAAACCGCACTCACGATCCGCCGCATCGAGCCCTCGCCAAATGCACTTTACTATGTAAGCCGCTGGAAAGTGGCTTCCTTCGATATCCCCACATCGCTTGAAAGCGCTTTCCGCTGGATATATTTCAGACCATATTGATATCACCACAACATAATTATGTAATGGCTCTCCATATGACTTTTTGTATTTTCGTATTCGACATATTTGGTATACAATTACTAAAGTAAATCCACCGAATGCGAGAGAAAAAGGTAAACTCGGTATAACGTCGGAGGTCGCAAAACGACCTCCGTCCTCCATGAGCGCTGGCCTGGGGGTGACCGGTGGAGCCACCTGTCACCCTAGCAGAAGCAGGCCGCGGCGGTCCCCGTACCCGGGGCTAGTTGGGGACACCGAGGTCCCCACAACCCGAAGTTTCGGGTTGTTGGATCGACCATCTCTTTCGAGATGGTCGATCCAAACGTGCCGGGTTCGAATTCTGGCCATTACACTACCGACTTAGCACAAACTCACTCCTAAACCAAACCATTTAGCTTAGCTGGAGGAGTTAGAGGGAATATTAGTAATTTCGGTTCGGTAAAAAAAACCGGCTGATCTCAGCAGAAAATAAACATCCAAAAACACAGGTATAACAGCTGCATGGCGGATAAAAATGTTAGAAAATAATGATCAAATCCACAAGAAGAATTTTATATCATAACAATGCATTTGGTTCCGACTCACTGCACATGTTCCGCTGTGATGTTGCATTTCAACAAATACTAAGCTCCGAATTTCGGGTGAAAATGTCGGTTTACCGAGCGCATTTTAGTTCTTTGTATAAATTTTTGACGTAGCCATTGAACATCGTTTTCATCTTATCATTACTTTTGTGGCCCCAACCGCCCTGGATGACAGTTAAACATCTTTACTGATATGCGTTTTATTTGTTTCAGGTACATTGTTACGAGTGAACAAGTAATTATGTCTAAACAACACAGAAAAGGCAGCTTCAAAAACAATGTTAAAAAGCCCGACTGCTCCTGAAAAGGACGAAACAAGTTTGCTTGCAGGCGGAACACATTAATTTTCTTATGGTTTATGATTTGCAAACGGGTCCCATCTCTTCATATTTTATCTAGCCCATAAAACTTAGATGATGAATACTTTCATTTGAAATCCCATTCATAGTATTCCATCCAGCCATTAAGCCTATAAAGAGGAACAAAGAAAATTACTTATATATACAAACACGCTTAAAACATTACTCTCTCTAGCGCAGTCGAATAATTATATACCGCAAACAAGTTACATAACCGTTATTGCTGTAAAAAAAGTATATTATATGAATATTTGATCACCCTAAAATGATTTAGACATTTTATTCAAATGGAAATCAAATTACATTCCTACTTTGGGCGCCTAAAACTCTATTATATAAAAAAGTAATATGGATTCCAGTGACCCTGAGACCTCATTTGCATAAAAATCTCGTCGGTTCTTACAAAATGGACGCAGAAAAATGATGAAGAACGGAGATAGGCCGGTGGATTAATTCTCTCGGTAATCTTAAGGTATGAACACACCTGCGGACTGGCCTCTTTTTGTAAGTGATTACGTAATCGGACCTATCCACAGTATATTGTATAGATGCATGAATGTTCGTTATCATGGTATAATAACATACCTACATACCTTTGATTTGCCTGATGTTTCGACGGGGCAAAACAAAGGCATGTATGTACCTATACTAAAATTGAGTTAATTCCCGTTCGCATTATTGTATATCATGGAACGTGGTATTTTAGAAATTATTATAGATTGTTCGTAATGCATCTGGGACCGACGCACGGCTTAACTTGCACTCCGAAATAAGACCAGGCCAGTGCAAACAGCTATATTCATGCATATAAATGTTTGCACTGATTGCGAATTATACCCGCGCCTCCTGCCTAGCAGTCGTATGCACTACAGCCACGCCACAGAGGCTGCCTGCCAAAATATTCACAATAAATCTATTTTTTTTTTCATGTTTTATCAATTCACTCCGTACCCCAAATCGTTATACAATTTCTGTCAGCACTACTTATCTAACAGTGCACCTAGAAGTCACATTGCCTAACATATTACACATACAGCAATTCCATGATTTTCAAGAGCCGCAGAAATATCGCTTTTTGTAACACCGTACCAGACCATCTCTGGTACCGAAGGTTAGACATGATAGGTGGAATTTATAGCCTTTATAGGCTGCCTAGATAGAAATAAACGGCACTTTTGTAACTGTTCGTGTAAGTCTAGCACTTGATTGTATTAGTACACTATATAGTTTATATGTGGGTTTCGCTTTTGGTATTAGATGTTATGTAACTTACTAGCTTTTCTCCGTGGCTCCACCCGCGTGGATGTCGGTTATCGCGACGAAACATAGCCTATGTCTTTCGTCAAGGTCAAGGGAAAGCGTAACATACAGACAGATAGACAGAGTTGCTTTCGCATTTATAATATTAGTATGGATCAATTCAGTGACTTAACGTTTGACTGCTGCGTTGGAAGTCGCAGGTTCGATTCTCGCTCAACACAAATTGTTTTGTATGCATGCATTAATCCCGGTGTTTCTTTATCTAATATATAAAATTCTCGTGTCACAGTTTTTGTTGCCATACACCTCCGAAACGGCTTGACCGATTTTGATGAAATTTTGTGAGCATATTGAGTAGGTCTGAGAATCGGCCGACATCTATTTTTCATCCCCCTAAATGGTGCAGCGGGAACGGGATCTAAAAAATTGGCGGTACGAAGTTCGCCGGGACAGCTAGTCTAATATATAAAATTCTCGTGTCACAGTTTTCGTTGCCATACTCCTCCGAAACGGCTTGACCGATTTTGATGAAATTTTGTGAGCATATTGAGTAGGTCTGAGAATCGGCCAACATCTATTTTTCATCCCCCTAAATGGTGCAGCGGGAACGGGATCTGACGCCACGAGGGCGGGAAAAATTGGCGGTACGAAGTTCGCCGGGACAGCTAGTATAATATGTATCTTGGTACCCTTTTTTTATCGTATTGGTACCCTAAAAAGTTCGTTATCTATGTAATCACAACTTTCACCAGTGGGTTGTAAATCAAAGACCGTACCTAATCAACTGACATAGGTCGAGAGATAATTATGCCCAATAGATATAATATAAATTTTATACCACTTAGGTAGTAGACAGGCACACGGCTCTCCTGATGGAAAGTGGTTGCCGTGATCTATACAAATATACACTATATACTAAAAGAGGTGGCATAATGGTTCTGCCGACCCTGTAAGAACAATTTAAAGCCCTTGTTGAAGTATTCACATACTCACAAATAAGATACAAAATAATTGAATTAGGCTGAATTCAATATCTATATATAAAAATCAATTGCTGTTCGTTAGTCTCGTTAAAACTCTAGAACGGCTGAACGGATTTATCTTATCTTGGTCTTGAAATGTTCGTGGAGGTCTAGGTTTAAAAGGTGAGAAAAATTTGAATAATTTAGCCCTTTTCTTTTTCCATTTTTTTTATACAGGACACGTCAATTTGACTTCACCTCGCCTGATGTTAAGCTAAAGGCAAAGTCTCGGAAAGTGGGTCACCATCGTAAACATTTACCATGTTAACAGTGGTGGCACTCAGCTTGACGGCCTCATTAGATGCCTTTTCACGCCCCGCTTAAAGGACCCGGGACTGTAGGAAGAAGGAAACACGTGAGCTGGCAGGGAATTCCAGGTCTTAGTGGTGCGGCATATGAATGAATCACTGAAACGCTTGGTTCTAGCAGGTATACTCTGCACCGTAAATGGATGACATCTTAGCCCTGCACGTGTCGTCCTGTGAAGGAAAGGGGAGGGTGGGACTAATTGGAAGAGCTCGTCAGAACATTCACCATGGTAGAGACGGTAGAAAACTGCCAAAGACGCAACATCTCTATGCATCTGCAAAGGCTCGAGGATGTTCGTGACCTCAGGATCCCCAATAATGCGGACCGCACGTCGCTGCAACCTGTCGAGAGCATCTAATAAGTACTTTGCGGAGCCGTTTCTGTTACCCTGGTACATTTGCATGAAGTACCAGGTTCACAGATATTTTAAGGTACTTTATCTGGATCGCGGGAGCAGTGTGTTCTAAACCTTTCTATTCCGAACTTAACGCGGACGAAATCGCGGGCAAAAGTTAGTCCATAATAAAAAACTACCGAACCAGTAAAATTAATAAAATCTCGACAGAGATCGTCACCGGCTCCCAATCACCCATCTTAAATCTCAATTCAATTATTTACACAGACTTAACGCAGAAAGTTTCTCAGAAGCCCCACGGTCCGGCCGCCATTGAAATATTAAATCAAACGTTAATTAGTGAGCAACTCATTTGTTCTAACAAGGTTAACTTCACTTGCGCGATTCAGACGATCGTTATAGAATTAATCTTCAAACAAAATAACTACAGAATGCGAAATATCTAATATATAAAATTCTCGTGTCACAGTTTTCGTTGCCATACTCCTCCGAAACGGCTTGACCGATTCTCATGAAATTTTGTAAGCATATTGAGTAGGTCTGAGAATCGGCCAACATCTATTTTTCATCCCCCTAAATGGTGCAGCGGGAACGGGATCTAAGAAATTGGCGGTACGAAGTTCGCCGGGACAGCTAGTGTATGTATAAACATGATGCTTCAACTTTTGGTAGCTTATAGATTTGGTTTACCTATATGCTTTTTATAGGAGCGACTGGCGTTTGACCTCCTAACCCCGAGAAAAAAGCCTACGCCCGAGCCTCGTCCGTCAATCAGAAGGTATCGGCTGAAAGGAAAAGTTAACTATTCACCGGTAGAAAAATTGCCGGTTGAAAGCGGGAGGACCCAAGCTAATTTAGGCACAAAGTTTTCATGGGGCCCCACACGTAAACAATAAACAATAAAAATGATTTAGTTTACTGTCGGTATAACTAAGCTATGAACTTTTGATTACATTTTTATTTTCTTACATGGCTTTTATGGAAGCGACTGCAGCTCAAACTACTACAACCTCTCAACTGCATCGAAGCTTCGTCGAAGATCTTGAAATGATGAACGTTTTTTTATGGAATAGGGAGGCAAACGAGCAGACGGATCGCCTGATGGTAAGCGATTACCGCCGCCCATGGACACCCGCAACACCAGAGGAGCCACAAGTGCGTTGCCTTCCTTTTAAAAGAGTGTACGCTCTTTTCTTGAACGTTTGAAGGTCGTATTGGTTCGGAAATACCGCTGGTGACAGTTAATTCCACAGTTTATTATTATTATTTTCATTTTTTAACAATGTTATACCACTTACCCTTATAATGTCTTTGTACACAAAAATAAACATATTGAACAATTTCCTTTGAACATTACATTTCCACCTATCTACGCATAAAATATATAATATCATATACGAGACACGCGCAGGGTTAAATTACCCGTGTACTAATAATGACAGCGCGGCACCGCGGCCATTCTTCAAAGGATTACCACGGCTTATCTAACCCTGCACGCGCGTCACATTATTTAGTACCTGTATGGAAATATACATGTTTTAATATATTTACGATCAACTTTCTTCCATTTTCTAACCTTGCTCCTTTCGAGACACCTTTATTTTTTTGTGTGGAAACACAACCTTATGGACTACGCGGGCTCTTTTTTTTACCGTGGGGGTAAATCCTTCATGGATGTTATGCCGCTCTCCTACCGACTAAAAACCCCCACGGTAGCGCCTAGCAGCCTATGGTTGATGAAGTATTTTGGAGTATATAATAAAACCACAGCTTAGTTGTAACGCGTAGAATCCTCGACTGCGCACCGCTCCCTGTACCGAATAGAGGCGCGTACTTACAATGTAACTACGCACTATGAACGATGAAGTGTTTCAGTATCAGATTGAGTTACAGTAACGTGATCTCTGGTAGCAGTGTTTTAGTTTTACACCGATCGACGGTCCTTTCATTTAATCAATCAATTAGTCTATCACAGTCTAGTATTGGAAATTATTTATTCTAGTACTGGGCCCAATGTGAGACATTGCTCACGACACGATTCTCCGCCTTCCGTATCTAAACTATCCTAGCCCCCATTTTCAGGTCATAAGTCTTTCTGGTCAAGTGGTCTAAGTATCCACCTTCCGTTTGCCTACTCGGGGTATCTACTCAGACCTTGTAAAACCCCAATGGGCATCGTTACTGCGACAAATTTGGCTAGCCCACAGCCACTTCAGCTTGCTTATTCAACCTTTCTGCAATGTTAACCAATTAAAATCCATCGATAAACTAATATCTATTTCCAGGAGAGACTTTATATTTGCAAATTAGATAACCACATTTTGGCCGAGGTACAGTCAGCATCAGAAAGACACTGATCAACAATGTGCTCATAATAATCTTAATTTGGTGTTTTCACCATCTTCCAGTTGACCGATTTTCGGACAATAAGACCATATAAATCAATAAAACAGTTATATTTGCTCTTAGTATGAGAGTTTTAAGATCATTTTAAGACTTCGTTGTCAAGATATTTATAACGTTGACTGTACTTGACAGAACAATCCATGTGGCGATGGAGAAAGTATACAAGTATCACCACCCGATGTCATCTGAAGGGTATCGTAAAAGGTGACGACGATATCACTGCGAGAGAAGAAATGAAAGCCTGTACCAACCCGTCTGGCCAGCATGGAAATAGTCACGGCGGCGGCGCACTAAATAGCGCGCCTCCCCATTCCGGGGGCGAGTTGGGGACACCGTTGTCCCCCCTCCTGAGGAGGGCCAGACCGTAAGGGATGGCCCTGGGTCAGCCGGGGTGCGAGGGATATGTCTATAACAACCTCACCTCCGGCCTAGCACCAAGACCCACAGTCGGCGTGCGGTTTTAGTCGGTTCGAGTCCGACATAACCTCCCCTTCCGGCTCCGGCATGGAAATAGTAGGCCAAAGCTTCCCTACTCAATATTGGAAGAGGCTAGGCAGTGGTATGGCTTATGATAGACTAATTGATTGATTGACTTAACAGAAACACCTCGAATAGAACAGAAAGTATTGAAAAATAGTACCTAATTAAGCTCCTGAGTAATTAATCAAAAACTTGTGTGAAAATCCTCGTGCAAGTGCGATTGATTGAGCTATGCTGCTGGAACCATTTCTATGTATACTGCTAAGGTATCAAACGAGCAAACAGCTGGTAAACGGTTACTACGTGTGTGCCAAACCCTCCCTTAATCATTTTATAGGGACATAACATACATACATACATAAACTCACGCCTGTGTTCCCCGAAGGGGTAGGCAGAGGTGCTAGCACCCACATTTCGCCAGTTTATGTTTAGGTCCCAATGTAATAGGTGGCGAGCCTATTGCCATTAACCGGGCATTTATAAGCCTGCGATAAATACACACATAACTTCGAAAAGCATCGAAAAGTCATTGGTGTGTGCCATGGTAAACCTGGGATCGAACCCGAGACCTCGTCTCAGCAGTCCATTACCCATACCACTAGGCTACCGCAGGGATAAGCTTTGGGAATATAGGTGTTAAAATGATCTAAGTTAGTCAAATTATACCTACTTACTCAAAATCAATTATCTACTTTTAAATCAATAATAATAAACTGACAGCCTCCGTGGCGTAGCGGTAGTACAATATTTACAATATGGGTATTTGCATTAGTCTGGTTGTGCCTTTTTTTTTCCCCCCCCTCCCCTCATCCCCTTATGTCGGACTCGAACCGACTAAAACCGCACGCCGACTGTGGGTCGTGGTGCTAGGCCGGAGGTGAGGTTGTCATCGACATATCCTTCGCACCCCGACTGACCCAGGGCCTTCCCTTACGGTCTGGCCCTCCTCAGGAGGGACAACGGACAACGGTGTCCCCAACTCGCCCCCCGGAATGGGGAGGCACGCTATCAAGCGCGCCGCCGCCGTGGCTTGCTTCTGCTGGGGACAGGCGGCTCCATCCGTCACCCCCAGGCCCGCGCTCATGGGGGACGGAGGTCAGTCAGCGCCCTCCGACGCCCGAAGTGACTGCGCGCGCGGGCGGCGCGATCCGCGAGTCTTTCTCGCTCGCGCAGCCTCTCCCGTTCCGCCGTCTCCTTCACAACCATTACCTGCTCGCTGAAGAAAACGCCGGCCGCCCACGCGAGTCTGGTCGTGCCTCGGAGAGCACGTTAAGCCGTCGGTCACGGTGGCCATACGAACATATTTGGCAGTCGTTACAGGTAGTTGAACTCCTCAAAATTCCAACAACTGGTTTAACTGCAATGCTTAGATATCACCTTTGGGTTGTGGAGATCAGATCACTTCACGGAAAATATCAAAGCTCAGCCAAATCCGCAGTTAGACTGGTAAAGCGGACCCCAGACTCCAAGCTGGAAGCTTCGGATACGACTGGGATTAACGCTTAGATGAAGAAGAATATCAATAATAATAATAATAATCTGAAATAGATCAATCATTTCATTATAAAATGTTGTCCCTCTATCCATACTTCCATACTTAATATTATAAATGCGAAAGTAACTCTGTCTGTCTGTCTGTCTGTCTGTATGTTACGCTTTCACGCCTAAACCACTGCACCGATTTTGATGAAATTTGGTATAGGGGTAGATTAGACCATGAGAAAGGACATAGGCTATGTTTGGTCGTGATAACCGACATCCACGCGGGCGGAGCCGCGGGCAAAAGCTAGTATTAAATAAAACATTTTCTAATTAAATTCTCGTCATTGCTTTATCAAAATATCGGTTAACACCGATGTCCGTTGAATGTCAAAGGTTGACGCCATTTTGAACAATATTTTATCGGAAATTGTTTTCTGTTTATTGTTGTAGACATCCTCGTTATTGCAAAGGTTCAATTGAAAACAATTCTCCGTACTGTCTGACAAACTCAAGACTTCGGATCAAAGCTGTCAAAGATTAATTTAATTTAAAAACTAGGCTTTGCCCGCGGCTCCATCCGCAGGGATGTCGTTTCTCGCAACTTTTGATCTTATCTACGGTGCTGCTCACCGGTTGATCAGATTTTAGGTCTGAATTTGAGCTCCTGTAACAAAAAGAACCGCATCAAAATTCGTTCAGTATTTTTTGCGGCCACCGTTCTGTCTGCTTGCCTGTATATCCGATACAGGCAAGCAGACAGAATATTGCATAAATAATATTTTTGTTATGTACTGTACACAAGTTGTATTCGTACTTTAATATTATAAATCTGAAAATAACTCGTCTGTCTGTCTGTATGGTACGCTTTCACGCCTAAACTACTGAACCGATTTTGATCAAGTTTGGTATAAGGGTAGATTAGACCATGAGAAAGGATATAGGCTATGTTTGGTCGCGATTTATAACCGACATTCATGCAGGCGGAGCCGCGGGCAAAAGCTAGTTTTTAATGTATCCAATGTACAGACACGAACACTTTACAATGTATATTATAATAGTTTAGAAGAATCTTTCTATAGACATCTCATCCAGTAAAGGCGAAGATATTGTTTTTTTTTCTAAGTGGAATATCTTAAATGTTAAAGAAATTGCCTGAAATTTATTTCTGATTAAATTTCCTGTTATTTCAAAGACGAAAGTTGAGAATATAAAAAGAAAAAATGCTAATCGCTGCCCAACTTTTAGTTGAATCAAATTAATATTTAAAAGAAAGGGCTTTGTCTTTAATTTAGATTAGCTATTGCTCACAGCTTCGCCCCTGATACGAATATTAGATTTTTAGAGCCGCCATTTTTATAAACCACTTTTGATTTAGCATATAGAGAAGGAGAGTGAGATTCAGACTTGTCATCATACTAATAGTTTTATAACTGTATAGAGTAGATAAAACCGTATGTGTTCTTAAAATATTACAATGATAACTTTGGTTTTAACTACTCTAGAAATATATCAAACTGCAGATATGCGTTGTGCGATACAGAGAACGCTATAAAAATCGAAGTAAGCCGATTTTATCGCTGACTGCAACCGTGAAGCATAATATTTTGTGGCGTTCATTTATATTTTATAGACTCTTGGGTCTTTCATCCTTCCTCCCTTCACACCTACATACATATACTCACGCCTGCAAATCCTCGAAGGGGTAGGCAGATGTATACTAACACCATGATTATCGTTCCCCTATACACCCGTACCAGGTGACTAAGGGATAGGGCTGTTTAACATCAGACAGATATATACAGTCCAGACTCAGCCTCTGATATAGGCTCGAGTCAACAATAGTGCCCGGAATATTATGGAAATAGGCTACCCCCTATTACATGGGTCTGACTTCAATTATTGGTGGAATATGGGTGTTAATTCACCTCTGTCTAACCCTCCGGTGTTATTAAGTGATTATATGGATGTATACAGCTGTGGCTGCAATGTGGCTTCACCTCGTCAGATAGCAAGCTGTACAAAGTGAAAAGAGAAAAATAAAAACATCCTTATAGGTATGATCTATCTCCCTTAAAATCGAAAGATAAATATCTCCGTTATAAAGGTCAAACCCTGATCGAAATAAAACGTAAACTTCAAAGGCTGTTTGATTGATTGCTTCATATAAAATGCTAGCGAAAACAAAAGCGACCCTTATGTGCTGCCTCTTAGGTTCATCTGTGCCTTGTGCGTGCGACGGACCGTGCACAGGAACGAAACATCTTTTAGTATTTTATTAAAAATCTAAGAACCATTTCAAATTCCACCTTAATGTGTTAGAATTAGAGTTGAGATTCGTATGAGGATAGAATAGAATGGTTGTTGTAGTTAAAAACACTTAAAATACACTCCAAATATTAATGTATTGGATTCGTTAATAGCAAAAATACTCAAATATAATAGAGTATTTTTGCTTTTAACGAATCTAATACATTAATATTACATATAACATCAATATTTAAAAATGGTTGAAAAATCATTCATTGGTTCCAACAGTTCGTAAGAAAGTTGGTAGATGGCTCCACCGTCGCCCTTAAAAGCTGGATATAAAGAGAAGGAAAATTTGAAGTGATTCAGGTGTAGCTCAATGGCTCAGTTGGAAGAGCATTCCCCCTGTAAGCCCCACTTGAGCGCTTCTTTTTCCCGATGTATTTCAAATGTAATTTGGAGTATGTAGTTTGGATTGTGCTTCTCACTTTTTACAACGGAGTTAATTTCGTCCTCAACGTGGTAAAGTCATATTTTTCTCGAATCTCTTTGAACATTGAAATAGCAGAAAACTGTAGCATGTACTTAACCAAAACAACTCATTTCATTCGTCAAAGGGCCTCTAGTACCGTGTCACGGTATCATGTCATTTAAATTATGTGGTACTAGCTTTTGCCCGCGGCTCCGCCCGCATGGATGTCGGTTATCGCGACGAAACATTCATACTAATATTATAAACGCGAAAGTAACTCTGTCTGTCTGTCTGTCTGAATGTTACGCTTTCACGCCAAAACCACCGAACCGATTTTGATGAAATTTGGTATAGGGTATATTAGGCCATGAGAAAGGACATAGGCTATGTTTAGTCGCTATAGTGCTATAACGCTATAGTCGCGACATCCACGCGGGCAAAAGCTAGTAGCCTATATCCTTTAAGGTCTAATCTACCCCTATACCAAATTTCATCAAAATCGGTTCAGTGGTTTAGGCGTGAAAGTGTAACATACAAACAAACAGATAGAGTTACTTTCGCATTTTTAAAATTAGTACCTATGGATATGGATTCAGATGCTGTTTATACAAAAACTTGAACTATAATGCTGTCTGAAGAGATGTACGAGTTTAGACTTTGATCTCGAGGTTGGGGGTACAGACAGCAAACCACTTCTTAGCAATTTAGAAAACACGTGAATAAAAAATCTTCGAAATGAAAATTTTATTAAAAATCTGTTTCCAAAAAAAAATAAGTTTGAACAAATTCAATAAGTTTACTGTGTAATAGAATTTTATATTATATTTGAAGTTCTCTAAAAAAACGTCTGCTGTCAGATTCAAGTTTCGTGCAATTATTTACACATTTAGCTACACATTTTGTAATCAAATTTCTTTATAAATAAAAGTTGGCTGCGCCATTGTGAATATTTAATTTATTTTATTTTATTATACGTCAACTAAACGCTTACAAATTCACTCCTTACCACACAATTTTATTACGCATAACAAAACGTATCTTTCGTAGGGCAACACTACACATTCCTTCCAACGTCCGTTTCCCTACCTAAGTCGGTGCTTCAAAAACAACCGTTCTCAACCCGTGGCGATACTCTCTAATTTTGTGACGTGCTAAATCTCTAAAATTTAATATAACCTCCTCATGAACATTAAAAACTCACGACCAAGTGATCTGTGTTCAGCGAGAAAGCCTTCACCGCAAAGACTTCAGAGGTGATTCAAGCCGCCGATAAAACCACCAGCAGGTAGGCACCGATTCCCTCCACAACCCAAATAATCCATTCACAACTTACTACTAATTACTTACTAGTACATTGTGGCAGTTCATTTACAAAATTATACATAATTAATACGAAAGTACCTACATAAAAAGTAACAAATATAAATTTGTATTTTCTTTGTTTTTTTTTTGTTTTTGTGGCTTCTTGCTGCGCATTTAGCCAATGTCAAGAATATGATATTATAACTTCAGTTAAAATGATTGATGTCGATGATGATAATGGGTTAATGATGTTGATGATGATGATAATGACGATGAATGAGATGATTGCTGCCTCAGTAAAATTGTGGAGACTTTACTAAAAGCTGCCTGGGGAGATTTGGATTGAACACGTAGAGTCACAATTCCGTTCTTTCCCCATCCACTGTAATATGCCACTTTCCTACATGCGTGTGAGTTGTCCAAGACGTTATGTCTAAAAATCCACCATTTTTATACATAAAAACTCGAATTCACACCAATTTCGGAAAATAAAATAATACCGCGATGCGTCCTCTACGCTTACCCGCCAAAACTCCCTACGCCATCAACAAATATAAATACTTAACCACCTACATTTCAAACTTAAATTTCGAATGCCAATCTCATACTTCTTTTTTTCAAGCCAAGGTTTTGCTGTGGACATTATATATTGAATCTAAAATGTGCTTAAAATATGCTTTATACGCGCAGTACACGTATTTCGGGTATCTTTAGAGCATTGCACGGGTTCCTACATCGATGGGCGAGCTCAAAATTTCACCAAGCATTTTTTTTTATTTTTTTTATTAAAGGTTCACAAAACTGGTCAATACAATTTACTAACTTAAAATTAATCAACACTAATTATGTTGTTACACGTTTGTACGAACTACTAGATGTGAACACAACATACACAGAATAAATTGCAAATAACTGAAATAGTGTTAGATATATTACACTAAATATGACACAAATGTTACATTAAAAGTACCACTGTTGACAAAAGTACAAAAATTATCCATTCTTTTGTTCAAAACAGAGCTTCTTTAAGTGATTGATTTTAAGAATAAAAATATCTATCTCGCTACTATACTTAAAATGACACAATCTGTGCTCGCCAGGGCTTTGTTTGTCTCGGAATTTAGGTCCAAGATACGTGTCCCGAGTTATATCACAAATAAGGCGGATTTCGGAAGCGCTTCCGATATTGGCTCAAGTAACGAAATCAATCTACCGCCGTCGATATCTGCCGTGATTACTTTCTTTTACACGCGTATTTTGCCGCGCGAAGAGGAATTTTGGCGATATTCCTGTGCCTTCACGTTTATTTTATGATGTGTGGTTATTCGGATATTGAGTCTATGTTTTTCGGAGAATGATTCTTTTGCTCATTTGCTCGATAGTTTATTTCATACTAGCTTTTGCCCGCGGCTCTGCCCGCGTGGATGTCGGTTATCGCCACCAAACATAGCCTATGTCCATTCTCATGGTCTAATCTACCCCTGTACCAAATTTCATCAAAATCGGTTCAGTGAATAAGGCGTGAAAGCGTAACATACAGACAGACAGACAGACAGACAGAGTTACTTTCACATTTATAATATTAGTATGGATTCTATGACTAGCTTTTGCCCGCGGCTCCACCCGCGTGGATGTCGGTTATCGCCACGAAGCATAGCCTATGTCCTTTCTGAAGGTCTAATCTACCCCTATACCAAATTAAAAAAAAATCGGTTCAGTGGTTAAGGTGTGAAAGCGTAACATACAGACAGACAGACAAAGTTACTTTCGCATTTATAATATTACTAGCTTTGCCGCCTAAGTCGTATCTCCCACTCAGCTACCATGTGGAGCTGGGACCTGATGGTGATGTCGGTTATAGCGACCAAATACAGCCTATTTCCTTTCTTATGGTCTAATATACCCCTATACCAAATTTCATCAAAAGTTTAGACGTGAAAGTGTAACATACAGACAGACAGAGTTACTTTCGCATTCATAAAATTAAAGTATGGAAGTATGGGTATTAGGAGATTTGTATGGGGTCCATATTGACTCACCTAAAGTTCTTTATCCGAAATTGTTCTTCCTAACGATTTGTAATCCGAATGATCACTCCTCCTAAAATTTTTCATCCTAAAGTTTTTATTCATACTATTTGTAGTGCTACCGTCGATGTTCATAACACTCATGTTTCCGAAAATTGTTATCAATAAAATCGTTAACATACAATATTAAAGCTCCTACTGTTTTTTATCCCAACGTTTTTATCCATAAACATAATTACCATAATGTTGTCACTCATACTTAGAAAGAAACATTTATCTACCAAATGTAATAATGTTACATACTTATTACTATTAATTAGAAAACTGTTTAGAATTATTAAAGGTTGTTTCACTGATTTTTTGGCTTAAATGAATGAAAATCATAAAATACGACTGATTTACGGTTATGTTTATGACCTTTTTCGTTTCCGATTCGTTTCTGGCACTTCGCCGGCCGCTACCGCGGCACGCTCGCTTCGCTCGCTCGGCTCGTGCGTTATGTGGTCACAATTCTAACCTAACCTAAACCAAGAACTATAAATATGACCGATTCGTTTCTGGAACTTGGCTGAATGACCGCAGCGAGATTTCGCTCGCTCGGCTCGTGCATTATGGTCGCAGTTTCTCTTATCTTTGCAGGTACATACTGATTATTATTAATAAAAATAAATCTAAACAAAAAAGGTATGACTTTCAATAATAGTGTACAAGATGGTTATGTTGACAAAATATAGGAAAAGAAATAATAGTATAATAGATGTTTATTGCTACCGACATTATGAAGTTGAATGATTCGGAATTAAAACATTAGAGACAGAGTAGTTAGGAATTGTGATTGTTAGGATGAAAAATGTTAGGAAGAACATTTTCGGAGTTCCAATTTTCGGAGTTGAAAATTTAGGTGAACTTTGGCGCACCCGATTTGTATATAATGCGTGTGAAACAAAAAGCCCGCACTCGCGATAGATGGCGTTGCTCGATTTAAATTCAAGCTATCAGTATTTTCAAGCATCTGTTTAAGTAGGTCATGTCGTATAGGTATTTTCGCTATAAAATTTGTGTAGTCGTCTAGATTTAGAGTTATAATCCAATACTCGATATTTTTGACATCCAGCATTCTGCTTGGATAAAAATTTCCCATACAATCCGCGGTTTTTCCGGGAACGATTACCTGGCAAGCCTGAGCCAGACTCGAGAGTCTCGTTCATCAATCTGAAGGTATACCGGTGTACGGGTGAGGTTGTCTCAAGCCTTCAAAACATTAATGTACAGTCAGTGTCAGAAATAGCTCGACTACAAAGTTTCAAAATGATCTTTAAGCTAAGGTATTATGAGCAAATCAAACTATTTTATTGATTTATATTGTACTAGCTGTTACCCGCGGCTCCACCCGCGTGGATGTCGCTTACAGCGTAGTGCTGTAAGTTTTAGCGCTGAGAGTCGAGTGTTGAGCGCTCAGTAGACACTTTACTGACTCTCTACTCGTCTCTCTATTCAACTCTCTACTTGACTTCGTATTCCACTCTATACTTGATCCTCTAATCATCTCTGTGTTCCAGTCTCTTCTCGACACTTTACTCAACTCTGTGCTGGACTCTCTACTTGATAGTCTACTCACCTCTCTACTTAACACTCAAGGAATAACGCAATCCAACCTCGTATCTAAAATGCGATGTCTGGTAACCCTTTCCCTTTGAACCTCGGTGGAAGAGTAGAAGCGAGGGGCTGGTGCACCATGCACAACGGTTAATAGACTCGAGAGATCCTGTCTGACAGCCCAAGCAGCCCTGGTATTAATCACTCGTAGATCCTTCACATGTACTTCTAATTGCAGAGGGTGTAGTGGGGGGCATACTGGGTGTATGAGTGTTCTTCGCCTTTGGCTTCGTTCAGAAGTAGGAACTACGATCTGATATAGACCAACGTTCGGCCAAGCCGCAAGCCTAAACCAGGACAGGAACGGTGGTTCCTAAGGAAGAAAACCTGTATAAAAATACTCAGGGGCGGACGAACACAATCTAGTGTTGACCCCGTCTATCACGGCCGTAATCCTGAACGGATAGGAACGGTGGATATATATTTTGGTTTATGGTTGGGTCCGCAACCATGACGAGAACGAAGAAGAAATCCAACGTCACCGGGGCGGGAGAGGTAAGGCGGTCCTACCCCCGGTCAGAAAGAAAAATACAGTACAATAAATGATTACAATGTAGCATTTTTCTAAATTTCACTACTAACGGGGCAAAACAGGTGACTAACCGTTGTATATACAGTCGCAATTTGCAAAGCGGATTTTTATTATCTTTAATTTGTTGGAAAGGGAATGGTCCAGGTAGTCGAAATCGGATTCGAATGACAGGATTCTATGGACATCCTCAAAATTTAGGCAAAGATACTGTTTCTGTTGCTTTTATATAATTTAATGTGATTTTTTGATTCTGAAAATCATATTGTTAAACTACTGATAAAACCCTAGGCAAATGATGAACGATGAATCTGTTATAAACTTAGACTAAAAGGAATCTATATATATATAAATCAATTGCTGTTCGTTAGTCTCGCTAAAACTCGAGAACGGCTTTATTTATCTTCTATTGTATATATCTTCTATCTAGTCTTGAAATGTTCGTGGAGGTCTAGGGAAGGTTTAAAAGGTGAGAAAAATTCGAATAATTGCCGGGAACCGACATCCACGCGGGCGGAGCCGCGGGCAAAAGCTAATAAATAAATAAAATTTAGAAATTAAAACATACTTCAAGAAAAAAGAGTGATGCTGAAAAGAGATTAAAACTAAAACCCGACTACCGAAAAATCACGCTTTAAAAAGTAACAAACAAGAAAATATTTAGGATAGCCGTGGTCGTATGCCACTTTTCCCTAGATTATATTGTTTTGTTAGAGTAAGTGGCATACGACCACGGCTATCCTTGATATTTTCTTGTTTGTTAGTTTTTAAAGCGTGATTTTTCGGTAGTCGGGTTTTAGTTTTAAACTTTATTTTTTATTTATATTATTTTAGAGCAAGGTAAAGCTAATAATTTATACATATTTGAAATGTGTTTATTAAGCCCTTTCATTTGATACCAAACACGGCATGTTATCTAAAATTTATTTTTTACACAGTACCTTATGAGCGCTAGAGGGCGCCACACAAGATTGAGTGACATGTCATATAGCCTATGACCATTGGACGATCAAGCCGCTTGTAGTGATACCTCATTTGTCAAGTTCTAATAAGTGGTTGAGGAGCTATGAGGGTACAAATGAACATACATACATACATACACACATAGCCTGTCAAAATCATAACCCTCCTTTTGGCTTCGCCGTAGTCGGGTAAAAAGTAACGGAACTTACAGATTTACTGTATTTACTTAAAAAATTATCCAGCATGGCTCTACTGGGGAATATACTCCCTATCAAAGCTACTTTAAACAAGTAGTTGAGTAAGATTAATAAAAGTCATTGTGTTCTTATGAAAGCCGTT
The DNA here is from genome assembly GCA_914829495.1 of Eilema sororculum. Lineage (NCBI taxonomy): Eukaryota > Metazoa > Arthropoda > Insecta > Lepidoptera > Erebidae > Eilema > Eilema sororculum. Next base: position 1,669,150 of record OU618545.1, on the reverse strand, counting down.
GTACGAAACAACGACTTTCATAACAACACAACATATATTGATTAATACGTTTGTGCTGTAAAATATAATTACTGGGCTGTATTTTATAAAATTTTACTATACTGAAATTTTAATAGATAGCGCCTGAGCATTTGTTTTTTTTTAAAACGAAACCACATTATACTAATGATTGCTAACATAAGTAAGTAGGCGCGTAGCCAGGCACCTTTTCCTGTAATTTTTAGGTTTTCCCTCGATTTCTCCAGGTTCTCAGCATCAGATCCGGACTTCTGGGATATGGGACCACTCTGACATACGTTAGAATAATGAAATTCTTTAGTATGTATGAATATGGGTATTTGCATTAGTCCGGTCGTGCCTCGGAGAGCACGTTAGGTCGTCAGTCCCGGTTACCGTCAGATGGCAGTCAAAGTAAATATCTAAGTTTAGCCAAATCCGCAGTTAGACTTGTAAAGCGAACATTTTCAACTTGGTGCCTGGCACCAAGTTGAAAATGTTAGGATGAAGAAGAGAATTGCTCTAGAAAATCTCCCATGTCTAGGCAGCATTCGGTCCAAATCCTTCGTCTTTTATTACCCTTTCATTAAGAATTCTTCAAAAATGGCAATCTTTATTGACGGTAGCCCATGTACGTTTTTTGCTCAGATGCATTGGGATCATGTCAAACATCATCACACCGCTCGCTATAGGCAAGAAATTCATCCTCACACAGTCCGACCGGAAACTGTGAACATTGTGCGGTAAGCGGTTAGAAAGGAACTTCACCCAACACGCGCTCAAGCTGTGGAATAAATCCCTTGCTCTGGTTTTCCCAAGCAACTACAATGTGAACTTTTTGAAGAAGGGCATTAGATTAGAAGGTTTCCTCAGGGTCGGCAGCATGAGTGTGACGCCCGTGGTGTTGAATACGTCCATAGGCCACGCTTACCATTTTTCCATCGGTTAGGTTTCAGTCGTATTAACAAAATTACAGACTAATATTTTACTAATTAACCAGGTTCGATGAAAGTATGTAATGTAAGTCAAAAGATTTATTTTACGAATCGAAATATACAGAAACAGTACTGCACCGACATCAACTTATGCAAATTCATGATTTGCCAGACAATTACCGCCTCTACCGTAGGGCTAATAAACTTCAGCTGTGAACGAAACCATACCTTGTTTAAAACGGGTTTCGTACATTATACCGAAAGTTAAATGATCGAATAACAATGGGTCGACAACGATTGGTCGGACGATCAAATCGTCGCTGGTACGTTAGGTCGAAACGTTAAAACGTCGAGGTATTATTACGTGGAAAATGCAATAGGTCGAAAGATCAAATTGTCGCTGGTGTATTAGGTCGAAATATGAATACGTCGACGTATTTCTACGTAAAAATGGAAACGGTCTATTGTCCCCTTCCCATAAAGTTAAAATTTTCAAAAAACCTGTCTTTACGGAATTGATACATACTTACATAAAATCACAACTGTCTCCCATACCGATGAGATCCGGTACTTAGCATTCCATGGATTCACCGTGCGGTCGCCGGGTCCATGGCGTGGTACAGAGAGGAACACTGTGACGGCGCCTGGGACTTGCAACCCAGGAGTAGGTTTAGGGTGGCCACCTTGTGATGCATCAGCGCTCACCTCCACCGTCAGTCGTGTTCCTCCCTCTACCTATCCAAATTTGGTAAGATCCTATCAACGCCGTTTTAGATATTCGTTTGAGTAAAGAGCTTACTGAAGCTCTTGGCAATCCGAGGTCTTTAAATAAGTTATACAGGGATTTAGCTGGAATTCCCCTTGCTCCTACTTCCACGGCGTAGAGTTTAACCACATAGCCATTTTTGGTTAACTCGTTGGTCAGGTCAAAGTATTTGTTTATTTTTATAGCGTGGTCTTTAGGTATGTTAGTTTCCCACGGTACTGTGAGTTCTACTAGTACTGCACGCTTGCTGTTTTGAAAATAGGAATATATCGGGTCTGGATGACGAGGCAAAAACATCCTCCGGTATTTTATAGTGTTTCTCATACGAATCTGCGAGTAATGTCCAATCAGCGGCTCCTATCAAAATTGAGTACGGCTTTTGATTTGTCTTTTTTGAGCAGCATTCCTTTACAAACGCTACGTCATTTCTTTGGTTTGTGGTTAAACCCTTTTTCGCTCTAGCTACCGCCAAACTTGGGTTTCGTACATTATACCGAAAGTTAAATGATCGAATAACAATGGGTCGACAACGATTGGTCGGACGATCAAATCGTCGCTGGTACGTTAGGTCGAAACGTTAAAACGTCGAGGTATTATTACGTGGAAAATGCAATAGGCCGAAAGATCAAATTGTCGCTGGTATAATAGGTCGAAATATTAATACGTAGATGTATTATAAAAATGCAAACGGTCTATTGTCTCCTCCCCATTAAGTTGAAATTTTCAAAAGGCCTGCCTTTGCGGAATCTATGAAATAAACCTATGTTATAAGTATACTTCTGGTTTGTAGCTTGTTCATTTTGTAAAAGTTTAATGGTTTGGTATAATCCTCGTTTCTGTTTGTCTAACAACTTATTCCAACGTATGTGCCGTTTTGAAAATTTCAACTTTATGAGAAGGGGACAAAAGACCGTTTGCATTTTTACGTAGTAATACGTCGACGTATTAATATTTCGACCTAATACACCAGCGACAATTTGATCTTTCGACCTATTGCATTTTCCACGTAATAATACCTCGACGTATTAACGTTTCGACCTAACGTACCAGCGACGATTTGATCGTCCGACCAAACGTTGTCGACCTATTGTTGTTCGATCATTTAACTTTCGGTATAATGTACGAAACCCGCTTACCGCCTCACGTACGATTTCTAATACCTTATCATGTCGGCGCGAGTAATGACCTCGGTCTAATATGTACGAAACCCGTTTAAAACCGCGCTATCGCCATCTAGTTGTTATTTTGTAACTAAATTATAGAATTTAAAATTTTAATTACATGGTTATATACGTATTGTTTTACATGATTGTGCAAGTAAAAATTAAGTATATTTATTTACATACTTGTTTGTAAGTAAAATTCATTCATAAGAATAATCTCAAGCAAAAAGCGACATCTATTATCTAAGTAAAATTAAGATTATTATATATTATTGCTCACATCTCTGGTTCTACTCAACCGATTGCAATCAAACAAATGTAAGATTTTAAGTCTGAGCAAGCCCTTTCTAACAAAGAAAACCGCATCAAAATCCGTTCAGGGGTTTTTGCGTCCATCGCGAACAAACAGACAAACAGAAAGGAAATGAAAAAAAAAATTTTCGTGTTCAGTATCGTCCATATAACGTAATGCAAGTTTTTTTTTTAATATCTCCAATGTACAGACACAACTACTTTACAATTATATAATAGTATAGATTATACGAACTAAAGGTGTTTACAAAATATCGGAACAATACGTCAACAGGAAGAGGGGAAAATCAAGGACTTAAAATCATTTTAAGTATTTTGTTCATAAAGATCGATTTAAGGCCGACTGTAACTGTGGAATGAACTGTCACCAGCGGTATTTCCGAACCAATACGACCTTCAAACCTTCAAGTAAAGAGCGTACTCTCTTTTTAAAAGGAAGTCTGAAGTCTCTGGTGTTACGGATGTCCATGGGCGGCGGTGATCGCTTACCAGGCGAACCGTCTGCTTGTTTGCCTCCCTAATACATAAAAAAAAAGTGGGCGTTGAAAAAACAAACTCATCATACGATAAAGCCCAGACTCAGACCGCAATAAAACATTTTAACTGTCCCCATTAAAACTCGCTTCTATACTTTTGTTTCTGGCAACATCTTAAACGCTTGAGTGCTTGGAACAGTTAGAACTTGGGGCACATAAAAAAGTTGTTACCACAGCATCAGTCATAAAGCCAGCGGCGTTTTTAGCTGGCTAGCTGTTTAATAAATTAGTAATAATATTTCTTTAAAGGAAGTTAAAGCTACGTACACTTCTACAGTTACGGGGACAACGTGTATAGATGCCCCACAATATTCCAAAACATTCTACACAACGCTAACTAGACCCATGGTAGGCTTAACTAGCTTGTGTTATGGAATCTAGAATGCGGATAAACATACTTAGAAACTATTTTTGTGAATACATACAAATTATACATAGAAACACTCAGACCAATGCAAATAGCCATATTCATGCATAATAATTATTGCACTGAGCGGGGATCGAACCCGCACCTCCTGCGTGGCAGTCGCGTTTGATTGATTTTAATAGTATAAAGCTCACCGGGATATTTACAATGTGTATTATTTTTATTGAGGAACTGATATTTCGGCTCTGTTTCAAGCGCCATGATCACGGTGTACTGACGACCGCCGAGCTAGTTGTTATTGAACAGACCGTACTTGTCTACGCTCTTCCGCACTCGTTTAACATTAAGTTAATGACCATATACGCACCACTACGACCTGGCACTCCCTGCCAGCGTGTTTCCTTCTTCCTACAGTCCATACACAGTGCCACCACTGTTAACATGGTACATGTATACGATGGTGACCCTCTTTCCGAGACTTTGCCTTTAGCTTAACATCAGGCGAGGTGAAGTCAAATTGACGTGTCCTTTATAAAAAAAAATGTCAATCTCAAATCATAATTGATTGATTGATTGAATTTCTGGTAAACAGCTAAATACTTATTTATTACTTGCATGTATATCGTGTTTCAAACGAACGATAAAAGATTTTCTTTCATTCATCGTTTATTTTATATATCGCTGTGAACTGAAGTTACATTTAGCATTTATTATATATATATTTATTATATATATTAACATTTTAAAAAGGTCATCAAATTAATTAGTATTAGAATAAACAGACGAAGTTCAGAGTTATCGTCCCACGTCCTTTTGTCAATCTCAGTAAAGTTTTAATTGAGAGATAAAAATAATCAGTGTATGTAAATGCCGCGTGGTTCCCGGCAGAGTACAATTTGGACCACCCCATCTCTTCCCATGCGGTGTCGTACAGGGCGACTAAGGGATAGGGCTGTTTAGCATCAGACAGATATATACAGCCCAGACTCAGCCTCAGATGCAGGACTTAAGTCAACAATAGTGCCCGGAATACGGAAATAGACTCACCCCCTATTACGTGGGACCGTATACAATGATTTTTGAAATGGTGTTAATTCACCTCTGCCTAACCCTCCGGCGATAAAGGCGTTATTATATGTATGTATGTACGTATGTAAATCAAACCAACTAAGTGTATGACTTCTATTCACACTAGACAGCCCAACTACTAGTTCTACTACTAACCTGGAACTCCCTGCCAGCTCACGTGTTTCCTTCTTCCTACAGTCCCGGGTCCTTTAAGCGGGGCGTGAAAGGGCCTAATGAGGCCGTCAAGCTGAGTGCCACCACTGTTAACATGGTAAATGTTTTCGATGGTGACCCTCTTTCCGAGACTTTGCCTTTGCTTAACATCAGGCGAGGTGACGTCCTATAAATATATAAAAAAAAAACATTTGCTGGTCCAGTAATCGGAAACAGGATATGTGATCAGCATCTGATCGATCTAGACAAACAAAGTGCTCAAAATGACCTTAATGCCTTGGTTGTCCCCACTTTCTGTTGACTGACTGTTCTGATATATGGTAAAAAAAAATTTAGTGCGGTAATCCCCTCGGATACCTCACCTGCCGAAGCCGGAAGTCGGACTCGAACCGACGAAAACGCCGACTGTGGGTCATGGTGCTAGGCCGGAGGTGGGGTTGTCTTCAACTCGCCCCCGGAATGCGCAGGCGCGCTTGTCAGCGCGCCGCCGCCGTGCCTCACCCGTACACCGGTATACCTGCAAATTGACGAACGAGACTCTCGAGTCTGGCACAGGCTTGCCAGGTAATCGTTCCCAGAAAAGCCACGGGTCGTATTGGAACCTTTTATCCAAGCAGGATGCTGGATGACAAAAAAAATCGAATATTGGATTATAACTCTAAATCTAGAATATGTGAGTGTCTTTAGCGCCAATATACGACGTGACCTACTTAAACAGATGCTTGAAAATACTGATAGCTTGAATTTAAATCGAGCAACGCCGTCTATCGCGAGTGCGATACGTTACATTAGATTAAAGAGCAAATCAAACTGTTAAATTGATATCGAATTGTATTATTGTCCGAACTTAATGTTTATACCAAATACCAGATTTATCCGTCAACAGAAAGGGGGGAAAACTAAGAATTTAAGATCATTTTGAGCACTTCGTTCATCAAAGTCAATTTGATGCTGATTGTACACAACAAAAACACAAATTATTTATGTCCGTCCGCTGAACTATTCTTACGTGGTCTAGTAAAAAACGTCCAGTCAACATACCTAAATCTATCCATCTAAACTAAGCGTTAGAGCACACCGAACTGGAATGTGCTCGAGCACTTTTTAAGTGTTAGTTAAATATCAACGTTTTGTATGTATAATACATTGCAAAATTGAATTGAAGCTGCTGCGAGCATAGACTAATATTTAATCTAGACGTATATTCAATTTTGCAATATTATACATACATACGGTTGATATTTAACTAACAATTAAAAATGCGCGAGCTATTGCATTCCGTCAGGCGCCAACGCTAAGGTAAGAAGATGTAGCCATGATTAAAGTTGCGGCACGTTATGATGGCCGCTTCGACACGATTGGTTTTGCTCGTTTTCTCTTTTCTGGTGTGTGAAGTTTATTTTCTGCAGTCTCGCCGTATTTTTCTTTAGTTATTCGTCTAACAGTTCGTTGTCCAATATGCACCAAAATAGAGAAATGAGCAAAACCAAAGTGTCAAATCGGCCATCATACATAGGATCAACAATATTTTTTTCAATCTTTTATCAGACACTTCAGTTAAAAAAAAACTAACTGGAACTTTTACCAAATGAAGGTACCGTAAACCTGAATTATGAGGGTAAGTACACAAAGCAATCATACTTCGCATTAGATACCCGCCGTCAGCTGATTTGACACGCCACGCCGGTACAAAGGACTAATGAAAACTGCCGTTGCAATATTTTGACAGGAAATTTAATTAAGACCGGCCACTTCCGCCTCCAACGAGCTACAGCCGGTTTAAACCGGTTACAGCCAATCGTGGGTACATTTTTGTTGTTAGTTACTCCAATGTGCCGTAACTTTTAGTGAAATGTTTCCTGCCAAAGTTTGAGTTCATGTTTCAGTACATTTGAACGATTAAAAGCTTTTAGTTTTAACGATAGTGTAAAAAAGGAAGTGTTGTGTTATCCTACCTTTGTGCTGATCCCGGTTGCATCTGAGCCTTTCATCTCAGAGCTCGAGGTTCGTTTACCATTTTATGTTTGACATATTTTAGTTTAATACCTATGGAACCGACTATTTAACTTCAGAGGGAAACCAGCACCTCGTCTGTTGATTACCAGGCACTTCGACTAGCGAGTGAGGTTGACTTGATTCTTAAAGGTGTTAGGGTCCTATTCATCATCATTTCTTCGACTAACCTAGCACCACTTTAGACATTATTACAATTATTTAACAAAATTCCTTTCATAGGTACCATGATAACTGTTCGCTTCTCATTCACTGAAGCAACTGTCATACTTCTGAAAGAAATCGAATACCATACATCGTGCGTACATAGGCTCTTTTATTTACTTTTAACCGACGAACCGACGGGGTGGTTATTTCAGACTCAAACCCATAAAAATTCATACGGTCTGTTGGTCGTAGGTTACCGATATTGAGATTCCTGGAGACATAATCTCGCACAGAGTACATAGGCCCCGAAGATCTTGATACACCTGTAGGGACACATCATTGTACATTAATCTGCAACGTATTCAATAAGATACGTACGTGTGTAGCTGACGCTAACCGCCGTCTGCGCCCGGGCTCCACTCCTACTAACCAGTTGCAATATAACTTCAGTGCAAATCAGTCGTTGTTTCAATTCCCAAACCCGAGTAAGAGTAACCTTCGACTTCAAATATATATATATATTATACTTAATAATTACAGGATATCAAGTAGATAGATATCCCGGTAAATTGGTGACCCCGACTTAGAACTTTTTTTTCTTGTGTTTCGGAATTTGGAAAGTTACACGTGGACAAAATGTCAGTGCCAACAGGACCGCCAGCGACACAGCCCAAGACTGAGGGTAGGGTTGACAGCGAGGAGAGGGTGCTATCTATCATCATAACAGCACTAACCTGATTGCGTCTTAGGCCTTTACCTTGAAGCCCCAGGGCCGCTTTTGTCCCATACACATTTATAATAATTTAATTGGACACAGACGAAGTCAACAAACCGTTTAACAGAATTGAGCCTTCCCTCACCTTTTCCCTCACCCGTGATTTAACGCGAGGAACGGTTGCGAAGTTCAAAGAAATGCTTCAAGGCGTCCATTGTGCCTGGCTCGCTGAACGAAGGCGGGGGCTGCCAGGGTAAGGGTTTATTGTATTACTTTTTATTTAGTGTTCTACCTACAATAAATTCTGTACTGGAGCAGAGCAATACATGGCAATACTGGAAACTTTGGTTATCACTAGTTTGTGGTGCGTTACCTTTTTAAAATAGATAGGTGTGGCTTGAAGCCCCGACTGTATAGAATTCTGATCCCGTTTCCGCAACTAACGATGGATGAAAAACTATTCGAGAGATAAAAAATAGCATACAGACATACATATACTCACGTCTGTAAATCCCTGAAGGGGTAGGCAGAGGTGTATTAGCACCCACGTTTTGTGAATGATGATTTTCGGTCCCACACCATAATAGGGAGCGAGCCTATTGACATCTAGCGGGCATTTTGTCTCAGGCTGTATGTTTACTATCGGATGGAGAAAAGCCCTCTCCTTTAGTCGCCTTTTACGACACGCTGGTACCTTGCCTTTTTGGCTTGAAGCTCTGACTATGTAGAATTCTGATTCCGTTTCCGCAACAAATTATTCCAGGGATAAAAATAGTCTAAGGCCCGTATTCTACAATGACACTCAACCTGAATCTCGATTTGTCTGAGGACAGATTGTTTAGGTGATAATAATATGTCAAATCTATCAATGTCTCTATACAATCTGTCATCAAATAAATCGCGATTCAAGCTGAGTGTCATTCTAGAATACGGGCCTTAAAGTTATTTCAGACTATATAATCTTCTTCTATTCTATTCTAGATTCCAAAACACAAGCCAACAATATGGCTTTACTGGCGGGAAATCTACCACCGATGCGGGAGTGGCCCTAGTTAGCCTAATTTACGACGCCTGGGAGGGATCGCAGGATGCCATTGGAGTATTCTGTGATCTTTCCAAAGCGTTTGATTGTGTTGACCATCAAACACTCTTACTCAAGCTACGTCGATATGGTTTTGATAGGAAATCAATAGCACTATTAGAGTCGTACTTAACGGATAGGCTTCAGACTGTTACTGTTAATAACGTAAAGTCAAATGGGTCAAATGTCAAAATAGGTGTATCCCAAGGATCAATCCTAGGACCCTTTCTGTTCCTGGTATATGTCAATGACTTGCCTTATATGGTCGAGGCACAAGCTGGCATAGTACTGTTTGCAGATGATACATCGTTAATATTCAAAGCAAATAGGTATAGTACAGATGCAAATAATGTTAATAATATTCTGAATGCCATGTCAAATTGGTTTTCTGCAAACAACCTATTGTTGAATGCAGAAAAGACCAAATGTATGAAGTTTACACTACCCAATGTGAGGCAAATAGACGTTGATGTTGTGCTGGGGGGGAAGGGGTTAGAATTCGTAAACACCACTACCTTTCTAGGAATTACAATAGATTCTAAATTACAATGGGGTGACCATATCACTATTCTGGCCAATAAACTTAGCTCTGCTGCTTATGCTGTGAGACGGATTAGGCAGTTGACTGATGTAGCTACTGCTAGGCTCGTATACTTTAGTTACTTCCATAGCTTGATGTCCTATGGAATACTACTTTGGGGAAATGCAGCAGATTTAGAAACTATATTTATATTGCAAAAGAGGGCAGTTCGTGCCATTTATTGCTTAGGCAAGAGAGACTCCCTCAGGGAAAGATTTAAGGATATTGACATTTTAACTGTAGCTTCCCAATATGTATTTGAAAACATAATGTATGTCAGGAAAAATATATCTCATTACACAAAAGTAAGTGACATTACAGACAGAAATCTGCGTAACAAACATAGACTTTTACTTCCATGTTATCGGCTTAGCAGGGTTAGTGATTCTTTTAAGGGGGATGGTATACGTTTTTATAACAAACTGCCAGAATCGATCCTTGGTATGCCTGACGATAAATTCAAAACCTTTGTAAAAACCACCTTATCCAAAAAGGCATACTATAGGATAGATGATTACTTGAAAGATAAAAATGTCTGGCTTGAGCATGGTGCAGGCCCCTCGTAAATTGCTATAATTACAGCATGGTACTGTATTAGTTACGTGACTTATTTGTTACATTATGTAACTTTGTTTTAATTCTTAATTATAAAGAGTTTTATATACTTGTTGACATTTAGATTTAAGAAAATAAATATGTAAATTGACGTCCAAAAAATGCCGCAGTGGAGTTTGTTGCGCCGTTTCTTCTCCACCAGCGCCTTGGAAGCGGTGGTAAACTTAGATTAAGTAGAATTAAAATTGACGTCAATAAGAAACAATTTTATTGTTCTATATTGAAAAATAAATGACTATGACTATGACTATGACAAGCCAGTCAAGCTTACCATGGGTCTAGATAGCGTTGTGTAGAATGTTGTGAAAAAAAATCTATTCCTGTATTCAATTTCATCCAAATCAGTAGTGTAATATTGGGGCTTCTGCATCACGCAAAAAATTATTGGGGCTTCTGCATCACAAACCTCGCTTCACTCGGCTTGTGACGCAGAAGCCTCCAATATTTTTTTGCGTGATGCAGAAGCCCCAATATTATTTTTTTAGTTGGCTACAGCATTACTTTTCATAACTCTATTAAGTCAACTAGATTATTGGAGAGTCTTATTATTTGAGCCCATAACGTGAGCCCTTCAAAGCGAATTTTAAAGCCTTTACCATTTTTTCTATAACAAGGTATTAAAACAGCACTGTACTGTTCATGGTTTATAATTTTTGCAATATGTAGTCCACATATTCTTGTCTCAACTATAATTATCTGAACTCGATCTCCAATATTCAAAGTCATATTTTATTATATATTTATATAAATCCAAGATTATATATGTTATTATGAGAACATTACTTTTTATGTATGCATAATTTATTTTCCAGGATTAAAAGGCAGGCTATGGGGGTAGTACTCAGTCCAATCATTCGACGACTATCGAAGTAAAAACTAAAACATGTGTATTTATATATTAAAAAAGTTTATTGTCAAAGCACCATTTTTTTAAACATAGTACATTTTTCAAAGCACATCCTGAATCATGATAAACACAGGTGAACAAATCTTCAGAATATTTATAATTATCATATAAATTTAACAAACTAGGACAGAACTTATCTTCTAAATTAATTACATTATCATTATTTAAAATACGTTTCAACCATGACACTTTTTCTAAACCTTTAGTGTAAACACACTTATCTCGTAAAATATCTGAAATTAAATATTGATAATTTGAATAAGGTATAAATCCTTCACTCCAGCATATTTTTCTATTACGCTCAATCCAACTGACTTGTCGTCTTTCTGATTTTTCAAATCATAAAATGGAAATGGTGCTTTAATTAAAAACACTTGTATTTTTTTATTACACCATATGGCTATTTCTTTTAATATAAACTCATTAGCTTCTGTTTTGAAGCCTTGAACGTCAACAATGGCATTCATGATAACCTGCGTACTATGTTGCTCAGAGGTTTGTATTCCACAAGCCGATCGTTTATAATTAAACAATATGCAGCAGTATTATCTGGTATTGCTTGCGAACATTCGATCTCTAGCCGGACATCTACTGGACCTGTTTTTAAACTATCGTTTTGCCTTGAACAGTCCAAAACAAATAGAGGAGCCTTATCTTTGAAGTCCTGTAGATTGAGCAAGGGGTCTATTGGACAGTTGTAATACGACTGGCGAAATTTTGCATACATTTCATATAATATACTGTATTTGTCCTCAGAAAACTTTAAGTATAAAGGTTCATATGGATAATATTGTGAATTCAAGAATAGGGTCACGTTTGTTACTTCACAATGATCAAAAAGTGAGCTATCTTTCAATTTATTATTTTTTCTATTAGTTTGTAAGCAGAAAATTACATATCTAGGCTTTTCCATTTGTGATGCAGTTTTAACTGACCATGAATGCTTTGTAGTTTTAGCACTGTTGTAATAAGGTATACAATTATATGATCTTCATTAGTTACTGTGCACACACCCTGCGATTCCTTTATTTGGATGCGGCGACACTCCGTCGCAGATATACGAGACGAAATTCTAAAAAGGAAATCGTATGTACTTTAGCTGCTCGTCACCAATATAAGAAGGGTTTCTCTTTAGACTGGTAGTTAACGATTTTATATGACTAACCAAAATAAAATAACCTCTGACATTTTTTAATTGTTATAATTTCAATATAGCTATCAACCGTAATAAATCCGTAATAAATTAATATGAAATAGCATGCTAATAGCATACTATGATCAACAAAAAATTGTTAGCAGAAACAACTCCAAACCGAAATATTAATTTATACGTTAAAGATAAAGTTTTTTGACATAGGTAGATCAAAACATTGACTTATTAACTAATAGGTATAATACTTAGTTGATTTATTTCCTCCAACAAATTATCATAAAATCCTTTTAAAATCCAATATTGAGGTAACAGCTTAAACTTCACGAGCTTCACGAGCCGAGTGAAGCGAGGTTTGTGATGCAGAAGCCTCAATATTTTTTTGCGTGATGCAGATGCCCCAATAATTTTTTGCGTGATGCAGAAGCCCCAATATTACACTACTCAAATCCATTCAGCCGTTTGAGTGAGATTGAGTAACAAATGTCATCACGAACTTTTACATTTATAAAATTATTTAAAATTTTCTGTTGCACCTAGAATTAAATCTAACCCGTAAAATTTCATATACCTAACCAACTAATAGAAGACACTAACCACGAATAGAAGGCGTACTCTGTACAAATAGATACATATATATTTTGGGCTACTAACAGTATAACCTCAATAGCCAATAAACTTTAAATTTTTAGACATACACAGCCATAATATACCATTATTCTAATCATTAGACCGGTGAGCTTGTTTAAGTAGATACTGCTAATGGTTGTTGAAAATGTGACTAGAAGAACGACTTGGGATAAGAATCAACACAAACTTGGTTCACAATCGCCCATTGATATATCAATCACCAGTTTCAAACTTCCTACCTACTATTTCAAATAGGTATTCCCCAGTCCTATGTAGTAAGTCTACCGAGGTGCGAGAGAAATGTTTTCTGCATCTCACCTCCGGCAACCAAAGACCCAAAGACGGCGTTTGTTTTAGTCAGTTCGAGTCCGACATAACCACCTCCACCAGCGCCGGGGGGTGGTATCCGTGGGGATTTGTCGCACGTTAAAAAAAAACGTCCTATGTAGTATGTATGAAAAGAATAATAATTATGAAGGTAGAAGAAGCGAAAGATGTAATTAGGGGTCAAAGTGAATCTTTCAAACCAGCTTTCGCATTGAAGACACAAAGCAAACGATTGTAAACTTTTTTCCCGATGTATTTCGAATTTAAAAAGTTAGCAGAATAAATAAATGCTATAAAAATTAAATTCAAATATTTGGGCGGAGTCATTAAAAATCAATGTTTAAAAATGGTTGAAAAATCATTAATTGGTTCCAACAGTTGGTAGATGGCTTCACCGTCGCCCTTAAAGACGGATATAAAGAGAAGGGAAAGGAGGACGGCCAAGTTGTATGGAGCTCCGGCTCAAGCGTGTGCATTTTTTTATTTAAATAAAAATTCTGCTATTTGGTAACTGAAGCTATGTATAAACCGATAATATAAATGGTTTAGTACGAACCTAATTCAAAAAAAGAAAAAAATGTGATTTTACGTGAATATTTTTATTTAATGTTCTTCATCACTTTCGTACACCAATAAAATACTACCGAGGAACCTAGCTAGCGGAGTTACAACTTCATACCTTGGGCAACCCAAGTACCAGATTACAGACATAATATGAGAGCAACAATCCACTGTCCTTAGGCCAACAATGTAGTTACAATAATTATTGTATATTAAATACTTATTGTATATTATTTGGGGTACAATGCATTCTAGAATTATATGTCGCACTTCATCTAGATTTAGAATATGTCTTTTACTATGGGTCACATCAGCACCACAATTAAAGCAATGTATAAATTCCACATCCAGACTGTAGAAATCGGGTTATCCATGTTCAAGCGTAAGTCTTCATGTAGAGCGGGTGCAGTATCCAAAGAATTGCCAGGGTCAACGTCTAAAGAAGATACAGGGTCCAAAAGCAAGCCAGAGTCGTCGTAAGAGTTATCGCAATCCATTTTGTAAAAGAAATATTCAAATAATAAAGAGAAATAAAACAGACGCACACGTCAAGCGAATGACATAACAGTAGTCGAGTGTTATTAGAGTAAGAAAATAAAATACCTACCAATGCCCTTTATAATTTTTCAATTTAATTAATTTTTAGGCATGCATTTTGGTCTCATATAAAAAATATTTAGATAGTGAATGAAAAATAATCATAACTTACGGGTGTTACAGTCTTTGACAATATCTTGATAATTACCTATATTTTTCTTTATTAGTCGGAGGTTTTATTTTATTCTTTCTACAGATTTTTATGTGTGCAACATTAACTGACTTTTTGATAACGACTGTACAACATATTGTGCTCAATCATATTAAATACTTCCAAATATTTTTCCAATGTGGGTTCGCTTGATACTACAATATTGTGCCCAATATTATTTCACAATAAAAGAAGATTATAACCATTTTCATTTTGCTACGAAAAAGCTGCACAGCAGAGAGCCGACTCTGGCCGTCCTCCTTTGAAGTGATTCAGGTTTGGCTCAATAGCTCAGTTGGAACAGCATTCCCCCTGTAAAGGAAAGGTCGTGGGTTCAAATCTCACTTGAGTGCTTCTTTTTCCCGATATACTTCGATTCATCTCTGCCACACTAAATTAAGAAACACGTGAAAGTGTAACAATAATCTAACAAAGTCAAATTCAAAGTATTTCATGCTCAAGCCAGACATTTTTGTTTTCAAGGTAATCATCAGTCCTATAGTATGCTATTTACATAAGATCATACTACAATTACCTACATTATAATTTAGACGCATAACACTCATGTTTCGATATAGGTATTTCTATGAGTTGAGCCTAGATCTAACAAAGTTTAATTAATGTTAGACAACGTCTAAATTCTCAACTCTGGTCGGGACTTGGAGTTGTAATTGAGATGCTGTCTCTAACCTCTAATAACATAATCCAAGTTTAGGTATTAACCCGGTATATTGTAACCTTTTTGGTGCATTATTCTGCTTGACAATAAATTTCAAACATGTGTAAACAAAAACATTTCAATTGAATGAATTTTTTATAGCATTTATTAGATAGCATTTATTAGATTGCTTGGCAGAGCAGTCCCCCTGTAAGGGAAAGGTCGTGAGTTCGAGTCTCACTTGAGCATTTCATTTTTTTCCAATGTTTTTCGAACATTTCAATTGGTTAATATTGAAGATAGAAGTGGTATAAAACGAAACAAACTTAAATAGTCGGCTTATACGATACTAGCTTTTCCCCGCGGCTCCGCCCGCGTGGTTGTCGGTTATCGCGACCAAACATAGCCTATGTCCTTTCTCATGGTCTAATCTACTCCCATACCAAATTTCATCAAAATCGGTTCAGTGGTTGAGGCGTAAAGGAGTAACATACAGACCGACAGACAGACAGAGTTACTTTCGCATTTATAACATTAATATGGATGGTTGGTCATTTTGTGTGAAGCGATTGCCATCTGACCTTCACAACCCAAAGGCAATATCGAAACATTGCAGCTAGAACAGTTGTCGGACTTTTGAGGGCTACAACTACCCGTAAAGACTGCCATAGATGTTCGTATGGCAACCGCGACCGACAGCTTGACGTGCTCTCTGAGACATGGCCAGACCAATGCAAATACCCATATGCATACAATTTGCATTGAGCGGGTATCGAACCTGCACCTCCTGCTACCGCTACGCCACGGAAGCTTTTAAAAATATTACATAACATAACATAAACTCACGCCTGTATTCCCCGAAGGGGTAGATAGAGGTGCTAGGACCCACATTTCGCCAGTTTATGTTTAGGTCCCAATGTAATAGGTGGCGAGCCTGTTGCCATTAACCGGGCACTTATAAACCTGCGAAAAATATAAGTCTTTCTAAATTTTAATTATGATTTACTAATTTAGCATCATTACAAACTTGCCTACGTAGACATTAAAATTGACTATAATCTCACACGATCTCCAAGTTTGAAACACCCCATAAAAATTCTATCTCGCAAAAAATTAGCATTTCGAATTTCATTAATTTCGATTGTCCGAGTTTTAACTTCAAAAAGAAAAAGGTTCTTTCCTCATTAAATTTTTTATGCATGGATATGTCTATTGACATTAGCTCTGGTATTTCCCATATTTGTAGGTAGATACTATGTACATACGTATTTACAAAAAAAAATGACTTATGTAAGGCATTTTATAAGTAGGTATGTTTATACCTAGCGAATCTTTAATATGAAGGTAAGTGAAGAAGTGTATGTGTCCTAAATGTTCATAAGTGTTACTTCCTCATTTATATAAATAAAGATATTTAATTTTATTCATCCGCATTTTAGACTCCTTATTAGAAGAAGACAAAATTACTTATATTGAGAACACACTTGTCTTTTTTGCATGACTTTATTGAACCTGACCGGTTTCACGAGTGCTTCCATTCTCAAATGTTTACATTTAAACCTTTGTTTTCTGAACACCGTATTTCTCTTTAAACCTTAAACTAAATGTAAACTTTTGAGAAGGCCGTAGCCGAAACCGGTCAGGTTCAATAAAATAAATTTTTGGAAAATGTACAAGTGTGTTCTCAATATGTGTAATAATGGATTCCACCAAGTGCCATCAATCAACAGCATAAAAAAGGTTTACTTAGTGTGGGTCTAAATGACACTTTGTAGACTGTCCAAGAATATTTATTTACTAGTATAAATTCACTTGATATAAATTTCCTATTACAGTCTACAGTTGGACAAAGGCATTGCTCCTGATCCTACCGAATGCTTTTTCACGTTGGACCTTCTTCAGATGACACTTTGCCACCGTAGTAGTTAAAAAACTAATTATTAAATCTTCATCAGAGAGAAATAACCATTAACTGTGTCACGTTTGATGTCGAATATGAACACCATAATACTAATAACGTAGGTCAAAAAGGTCGTATGTAAACAACTCCCTTTGCGCCATGGACATTAGTCTGTCCGATATTGGCTATACCTTGTTACTTTTTTTTATTGGCAAAGTCCCGAGAGGCGCCGATGTGTATTTTCCGATACAAACAAAAAAAAAGTGCGTGAACTCTGCCCATACTGGGATCAATTATTTGAGTGATTAATGGTTCAGGGGTGTTAGGGCCAGGCTTTCGGGAAAACTAATGGGACGACTAAATTGGGAATATAAGTATCTCACTTAATATTGACAGTCTCTGTGACGTAGCGGCTTGTGAATGTGGCCGCTACGCAGTAGACGCGGGTTCGATCTCCAGTGCAAATATGTGTATGCTTGAATACGGGTATTTGCATTGGTTAAGCCGTCAGTCCCGCATGTTGTATAGGGAAAATGTGTTAAATGGCCCACTCAAAAGGGCTGGCCCTCGGTTCTACTAAAGTTAAACCACTGTGGGCATCACAATAAAACCGTTTGTGTTCAGAAAAAAATGCAAGTTTGACTTTGGTTTTAAGTACTCCAAAATTATATTAAGCTGTAGACGTACGCTGTGCAATAGAACAGGCTCTCGATTTTACTAAGTTAAACCACTGTGGTGCCGCAGTTACTCCAAAAAATCAGATGCCTGATATAAACTATAGATAATTAGGTTGTTCACACTCTAAAATGTCAATGACTAAATGGTCATAATTTTTTCCACCAATCAGAGACGCGACAGCGCGTTACGGAAAAAAAATGAGTAGGTAATATTATTTGTTATTATTAATATAAATATAATGCCCACATTAATAATATTGACGTAATAATACAAACTAGCAATATTTTGTGTGTAATTTTTAACAACCGCCATGTACCTGAATGACGTATTTATAAAAAAACTCCCGTCACAAAAAACACCTTTAAAAAGTTGAAAATAAATGAATACATTTTGGTTCAAGCTCTTTCATTTGATACCCATATTGAAGGAGTTATGAAGAAATATGTTTTCGGACATCGTCACCGTAGTGCTTGTTTGTCCTATCTACCATTGGTTACATTTTACAGTGAGAAGATTTTTTATCCCTATTTTTATAATAACCTTTAGTTTGTAGATTCTAAGGAATTACTTTATAAATGAGTTGTCTATGAATACATTATTATAATGTAATGTATAAAATGGTGGTTAATTGTACCTTATTTTACAGTTACTATATGGAGATAGAACAAATTTGCACAAATATAATTACGAATGTGGACATAGAACAATACCTCAATAAAGATAGAACAAAAAGACTGTTTTAATTTTTCGTGCTTAACTGGTCTATGTGTCAGATGTATATACAGGATGATGTATTTAGTATTTTAGATGATAGGATTTAACTCGCAAATAATAAATGCATTTTAAACAAAAGTTTTTATTTATAGTTATTTTACTAATGATTTTAAATGTTTATAGCTAATAGAATACATGTTTCCTTGCTTGCCTTTTGATGCTCCAAAAACTTTTTGTTTACCTTGAGTATATATCTGTTTGGAGTGTCTTCTATGTAGTCTTTTTCAGCGACATCATGATTTACAAAAAGCTTTTTCTTAACTTTTTCAAGCCTGTTAAGGATATAAAACAACAAAAATATTATAATAACTAATTATATTTTTTAAAAACATTAATTAACAGTCGATCGATAATTTGCACTGCAAAAAGCAGAAAGCAAAACCCTGTAAACTGATTAAGCTTCTGAAAGTTCAATAAATTGATAAAAAAATAATTCAATGTAATAACATAATCGAGCAAGGACATCAGTGTAGCTACAGAGTACCTATGCCTAAATTAAAAAAAAAAAAAAAATATTCCACAACATTCTACAGAACGCTATCTAGACCCACGGTAAGCTTTTATAGCTTGTGTTATAGAATCTAGAATGCGGATAAACATACTTATATACTTTTTTTTTGTAAAAACATACATATTATACATAGAAACACCCAGACCAATGCAAATAGCCATATTCATGCATACAAATATTTGCACTGAGCGGGAATCGAACCCGCGCCTCCTGCGTAGCAGTCGCGTGCACTACCACCACGCCACAGAGGCAGTATATGTGGAGTAAGTAAGCTAAGTAAAAATATGACGTGATTGGCTTCGTTTTGATCAGCATTTATTTTTACATACAACTGTATTGTGACAACAAGATGAGCTGATGCTGATAAATAAATAAAATATCAATGAGAAAAAAAATAAAGATGCTGACAAAAACAAAAGTCAAATTGGCGTGTCCTATACAAAAAAATCGTGCTTTTTACAATTTTTTTATAAAAATCAATAGTATATTAATCGTAGAATAATAATAATTGAAAATAAAAATCTAGGTGTAAATTATTTTCAATAAAAAAATTGCCATAGGCCACGGTAACCACTTTCCATAAGGTGGGCCATGTGCTTATCTGCTACATATGTGGTATAAAAAAATTGTTCAAGCAATCAATATCCTTCAGTGTTTTAATTTAACGCAAAACAGAGTGAAGTAGTTGTTATCGAAGCGTTTAAGCACTACAACCAATGTTAGTTATAATAATAATTTTTAAATACCTTCATTGTACATACCAAACAATTCTTTCTAGGAGTTGGCAGAAGTATGAAAAAAAAACTAGGTTTGAAAATTAGGACACATTACATTAATCAATCAGTCATACTTCTTATAACGATGAAAAAGGATCGTTGAGCCACGCAGTCGAACATACCTGTTATGTCCGACTGCGGGGCTCATAGTTTATTAAAAAACAACACTCTGTGTAAAATTCAGAACGGAAACGAGCGTAAATCAAAAAGTACTTACTGCTCTGTTTGCGGCTGCGTTTGTTCATTTATTTTGCTCCTATAGCTTGTTCTAGACATAATTTAATGTCTGTCGAACACAATTTTACTAGAAACAACAATTTAAATAATATTTTTAAGTTTTTTCGGGAGCAACGAAGCGAATCTTACAATGTCTCCAGCCACAATGACAAATCAAACAAAATGGCAGACATGGCGTCATGGGCTGTGATTGGTCGATTGAGTGGACATAGAACACTCAAGCACTCAACATTTGTTATGATGTAGGATATAAAACAAACAGTGGACATAGAGCAAACAAGCACAAAATATTTATTACAGTGTTGTGTCACAGATAAAATTTAAATGTCTTTTTTTCTATATTATAGCAAAAAAGTTTAAAAAATTTCTTAACCAATAAGATTGAAATTTGAGTCTTAACAATACTACATTTAAAGTTAATTTTCTGTAAATTTGGTAGATAGAACAAATAAGCACTGAGGCGACGACATGTTGTGGCGGCGGCCATCTTGGACCGATTTTATCCAACATAGCTAAGAATACTCTCAACAGCTAATATACCTTTAAAAACAAAAAAAAAACGAAATCCAAATCGGTTGATCCACGTCACAGACACGTCAAACTTATAACACCCCGTCGCCGTCGTCGTTTTTGCGTCGGGGGTTACAAATAATGCATGATTGGTGGCGCCAGCATCGCTCTAAGATATTACACGTCCAATACGTCGTCCCAACTGACCTACCAGAAGGTGTCCCTGAGAAAGGGCTTAATCGCTCCATAAACTAATTAACATCCATCCAACAGAAAACTTACGCAATAAATAAGAAAACGAATAAATATAAAAGGTAGAAGTCGAGCAACTTTCACAAAGTTAATAAAAAACATTATGATGAAATAACAATAATTAATTTTAAGGTCACCTTTTAAATGTCAAGTAGAGTAATATATATTTGTATCAATCATTCAAGAGCTAGACTTTTCAATAATGTTTTTTTCACTAATAACCTAGACGATAAGCTCACAAAAGGTCGCCGTACTCTTATACAATTGATAATATTGGTAACTGATTCTCCGGTCATGAATGCTTTTTATATTTATTATGAACTAACTTATGTCTACGACTCAGCCCATATGAATGTCGGTTTTAACGTTTTTAGTCATATATCTTCGGTGCAACCAATCAAACGTAAGATTTTTAGTCCGGCCAAGACCTTTCAAACAAAAACGGCATCAAAATCCGTTGCGTAGTTTTTGCGTTCATCGCAAACAAACAGATAAACACAGAATCTTTAATTGAACATAAACCTAGTACTTACATAAACAAGCTTCTAATGAGATTTAAATTTATAACAAGATGGAAGTGCAAAAGACACCACGAAATGTCAAACTTGATAATGAATGAGCTTTAGAGCGCTGAACGTCGACGCAGTTACAGGGGTTTTTGAGTTTAGTTATACTACAATTTTGTAGTTAAACTACTATTTAATTAAACTACTATTTAGTCGAATAATCATTGACAGTTACAGGGGTTTTTGAGTTTAGTTACAATTTTCTAGCTAAACTACTGTTTAATTAAACTACTATTTAATCGAATAATTATTGATGAAATTAAAGTTTACTAAAATAATATGTGATGTTTTTATAAATTAGTCAAACAACAAATTCTCTCATGATAAAACACAGATACCTAGTGAAAATCTCCAACCTTGTTATAACAACGCAAACTGACTATTGATATTCAAATTCACTGAATTATCTCAAACAAATTATACAGATTGACAGCACACACTCTCGATTGACAAAGGTAATCTCTGTTTATAGTAATTGACAATCTGTCACACTGTACTAATGTTAATTACACAAAACATATTATTCAACAATTATTAGGATCAATATTACTTAACAATGATTGTGGAGACAGTTTGAAGTCGCATGTCTCACGGTATATTACCTAGAATTCATTTCAGAGTATTTATCGATTATCATATCAATTCGATTTGGAAAATAATTTATCCCCGCCGCCTCTTTCCGCCATCGTTCCGCCTGACAGCAGTTCCACACTCACCATCCTGGACAGCTGGCGGTCCACAACTGTGCGTTTCTCCAGAAACTTTCTGCCTCGCACAACTAAACTGTGGAATGAACTGTCACCAGCGGTATTTCCGAACCAATACGACGTTCAAACCTTCAAGAAAATAGCGTACTCTCTTTTAAAAGGAAGGCAACGCACTTGTGACTCCTCTGGTGTTGCGGGTCTCCAAGGGCGGCGGTGATCGCTTATTATCCGGTGATCCGTCTGCTTGTTTACTTCCATATAACATAAAAAAATGCTATTTTTTTATGCCATTATCACAGTCGCAGTCATACTACCAATGGGTAGTGTAGCTGGAGTACTACTAGGAGCCAGCGACTTCGGTAGCGTTCCCTTTACACACGGTATAATAGTATAGATAGATGAGGAGCCCGTGGTTCTCACATTCGAGGGGGACATCCGGGTCAGCCAGTACAATCTTACAGTACGGCTCCTGAAGGCCGGAGAGTCAAATTCCCGCAGTGAAAAAAAATGCTTACTGCCTACTTACTACTTTGTTTTATTATATGTATTAGGACTGATAGATTAGCAAAATCCCAAGAAATAATACATTTCTTAACATAACATAAACACACGCCTGTATTCCCCGAAGGGGTAGGCAGAGGTGCTAGCACCCACATTTCGCCAGTTTATGTTTAAGTCCCAATGTAATAGGTGGCGAGCCTATTCCCATTAACCGGGCACTTATAAACCTGCGATAAATACACACATAACTTCGAAAAGCATCGAAAAGTCATTGGTGTGTCCCATGGTAAACCTGGGATCACACCCGAGACCTCGTCTCAGCAGTCCATTACCCATACCACTAGGCTACCGCAGATGCAAATAATACATTTCTATTATATAATATTAAATAAATATTAGTACATATAAATAAACCAATTATGTTCATATCGCAGAGACTCAACTGAGTTCACAGACAAACTGTTCAAAACATTTTGTGAACCAATAGTAGATGCAAAACTTATAAATTGTATGCTTAGTAAATAAATAATTAAATTAAAAAACACATTCCCACAAACCATAAGAAGGCACCTTTAATCAATTTATTATAAACAATGCAGTGGGAAAAGGACTCAATCCACAGCCAAAATATCTGTTCGGAATTGGGTATTTACCCGGGCCCGGCTGAGAGCTTAACTCCGAAACACTGGAGGGTGCCCTATGCAAATGGCGGTTATAATTGGAAGTTTCACCGGCACCGCGGTCTGAGAACCTTCAATTAAATATGATTAAGGTTTATCAGTGATAACGAAGTCCTCCGAAAAATTTGCATAGGTACAGTCGGGACCAAAATTTATTAAACACTTTGTTAATTGAGATATCGGGATATTATTTACTACTAGCTGTCCCGTCCCAGCTTCACCCGGGAAAATTTCGTATTCCATAATTTGATAGTGACCTAAATGATGAACTTTCCATACAAACGTTATCACCTATTTTACCCTTTTAGT
Source organism: Eilema sororculum (assembly GCA_914829495.1). NCBI lineage: Eukaryota > Metazoa > Arthropoda > Insecta > Lepidoptera > Erebidae > Eilema > Eilema sororculum. The sequence goes on along the minus strand of OU618545.1, from coordinate 1,645,299 downwards.
AGTTAAATTTCGAAAAACGTTGATACACGTGTTCATTTATTTCTTAAAGGACACAGGTTTATAAAATTTAGACCATCTAAGTCCGAAAATGACAGTTTCATACAAACTTCCATCCCTTAATTTACCCCTTTAGTAGCAGAATTTCCAAAAATCCTTTCTTAATGGATGCTTACATCATAAAATGTATCTACTGTCAAAATGTCAAGTTCGTAGGTCCAGCGATTTAGGCTCTGCGTTGATGAATCAGTCAGTATTGCTTTGAAATTCCGGTATTTCGACGCTATTGCAAGCGCCGTGATCTCTCTATGCATCTGGTTATAGAGTTTTTTAGACTCCACCAAACTATCAGGGGTTTATTCCAAGTCTCCTCATTGGTGGACTAAGCTCTGGTGCATGGCTTTTCTCCCAGAGCTAGAACTTCAAACAACTGTCGCTTCTTTACAAGCGACTGAACTCAACCAAAAGGAAAAAAAGCATAAAATACCCCAGCCGTAATCACAACCGCTGCGCCATGGGAGCAATAAAGACCGGTTATGAACGAATGAATGAATGATAATATTATATTACTAATCTGTGTAATGATTTGTCACACCTCCGGGACGGCGGTAAATCAGCGCGTATTAATCATTAATCAAGCTAATTTAATATCTGTAATAGATATCGGATATTTTTGTGTGAGGCGATAATGGTGCGAGTAACTAGAGAGATTAGCAATGAATGAAGGATGTGACGTGCGAGTGTAATTTGAGCATCATTAGGAAAATAATGAGCTATATGTTATATTGAATACTTGCAGAATATTACGGGATATTATATAAGGCCATCAAGCTGAGTGCCACCACTGTTAACATGGTACCTCTTTCCGAGACTTTGCCTTTAGCTTAACATCAGGTGAGGTGAAGTCAAATTGACGTGTCCTGTATTAAAAAAAACATAGCCTCTGTGACGTGGCGGTAGTGAATGCAAGCTACGCTGATGTCACGGAATTAATTCCTACTCTTTGTAAATAAATGAATTTATGTAGTGGTGCCTCGGAGAGCACGTTAAGCCATCGGTCCCGGTTGCCATTAGAACATCTATGGCAGTCGTTACAGGTAGTTGGAGTCCTAAAAAGTTCAACAACTGGTCTAACTTAGATACATCGATAGTAATAATAAATAAAAATTCCACAACATTTACACAACGCTATCTAGACCTATGGCAAGCTTTTATAGCTTGTGTTATGGAAACTAGAATGCGGATAAACATACTAACCTAAATACATTTTTTTTTGTAAATACATATCATATTATACATAGAAACACCCAGACCAATGCAAATAGCCATATTCATGCAAACAAATGTTTGCACTGAGTGGGAATCGAACCCGCGCCTCCTGCGTGGCAGTCGCGTTCACTACCACAACGCCACGGAGGCTGTCGACTATTGAAGCCAAACGCGCAGTTAGACTGGATAAGAGTTAATCCACTTTGTTCAACTGCTTGTTCAACGAATTGAACAAACTCAACAAATTAAGTGTCATTTGTTCAACTATTTATTCAATTGAACAAAAGTCACTATTATAGTCTACTTTGTTCAACTATCTAACTATTTATTCAATTGAACAAAATCCACTATTATAGTGTACTTTGTTCAACTACCTACTTGCCTTCTAATAAGGTTACCTATGCATCTGTAGAGGCCTTTAAATGCATTGACGATGCAATGGATTTTGTAATTCGGGATTTTAAATTTCGTTATTTTTGTACGTAACCGATAGGTATGGTCTGGACGTGGACGTGGACCCCAGACTCCGAGAAGAAAGCTTCAGATGCGACAGGGGTTAAAGCTAAGATGAAGAAGAAGCCATTGCACTGAACCCTAATCGAATCCGTGACCCCTAACTTCGAAGCTAATCAAAATGAATGCAGTTCTCGCCTTTATTATCTCGTATTACTTTTTACAACGCTAGTAATTATACACACGGTGCAATATTCGTGGCTAAGTTTTAATAACGTTAATCGCCCGCTATTATTTTAACTTAGGTGTTAATAGCGGTTGCTATCGTTGGAGATTCGAATTGTCTGGCCGATGAACCATAGGAGAACTGAGGAAAAAATATATCTACATTGTACTTGAGGATTATCTTCGATGTTGCTACTAGGTCGATACGTTGAGGAGTTTGTTTGTCTATTTGGTGACGCTAATCTCTAGAAAAAAATAGTATGGAAGTATTAATTGGGCATAAAATAAATTATAAGCCCCATACTTACATTATTGCGTTCGTCTGTAGGTACATTATTCGGGTTCGATTCCCACTCAGTGCAAATATCTGTATGCATGAATATGGTTACTTGCATTGGTCTGGGTAATATGTTTGTATATACAAAAAAAAGTATCTAAGCATGTTTATCCACATTCTAGATTCTTTATCGCTAGCTAGTTACCATGGGTCTAGATAGCGTTGTGTAGAATGTTGTAGAATATTTATTTATTTTTTATTATTATAAACATCGCTTTTAATACTTCCGAGAGTTAATTTCCTTACACTTTTTATAAACTTATAACTAATTGCCCAGAAAATACATTAACATTATTGAAATAGGTAAATACATGAACCTTAAATACTCCTGAAACTCCCTGCCAGCTCACGTGTTTCCTTCTTCCTACAGTCCCGGTTCCTTTAAGCGGGGCGTGAAAAGGCATCTGACGAGGCCGTCAAGCTGAGTGCCACCATTGTTAACATGGTACATGTTTATAATGGTGACCATCTTTCCGAGACTTTGCCTTTAGCTTACCATCAGGCGATGTGAAGTCAAACTGACGTGTTAAGAAAAAAAAACATTGACTCATTGACTCAAATATATTTTGGTAGGCTATAGTCGCTGTACATTTCTATACAAAAGAAGTATCTCCAAAGTCCCCCGCTTCTAATTTAAATGAGAAATTCCTCATTGAGTACGATTTGTGTTAAGTTTAATCTGTTTAATGGATTAATATTGATAATTTTACGTTGTGTAGACATTTCAAATTATTACTGTCGCCATCTTGACAGATTGGAGTTCTCATTTTGAAATTTATGAAAGCAATTGTATTCTGCAGACGGGCGACTGTAATTTCGAAGTATTATCTATAATATTTTGAACTACGTCCATTTCGAACCCCTGCTTTAATTATAAAATGTAATACAGATTATAAATTTCTGTATATTTGACAGAGCCTTTATTGAAAATTGGGTATTTGACTGTGTAGTCAAATTAATTACTTTTTACTAAACGTCAAAACTAAGTTATAAATGAAAACAATTTGTGACGTCACTATTTAATTATCTTATAATAATTTACTATTATAGATTGCTTGGAATATTAAAAATATTTATTTTACCGACAGGAAAGTAGCCAATAAAAAATATTAAATAGGTATATTTATTGTAAGTCTGGTCTCATTAATTACTGTCGCCTTTTAATCTAAGTATGTATTCTTTTTCTTTTACAGGTAAATATAAAGACTAAAACATCATCAACGGCAAGTTGAAAGGTATCAATTTACTTTTATTTAAAGTTTTCATATAAATCAAGCAAATATCTCAGAAGTCTCATACAATACATGAAATCTATACTGTAAGCTCTTAATATATCGTTCTGTTTGTTTTCCGAAAATGCTACCAAAGATAAAAAGTCAGGGCAATACTGTTAAGTATCATTTAAAGAAAGATACGATACCTGCTGTAACGGTCACTTGAACATTATATGCATATTCAATTGAATTCAATTCCATCGTTTATTTGGTTCGAATATGGTTACAGAGATTGTACCTTAGAACTAGTACAGTACTGGTACTAGTAGGTACAGCACATTCTGCTCTATGGAGCGGGCAAATATTATTACTACTTCTTGTATCCATACTTCCATACTAATATTATAAATGCGAAAAAAACTCTGTCTGTCTGTCCGTATGTTACGCTTTCACGCATAAACCACTGAACCGATTTTGATGAAATTTGGTATAGCGGTAGATAAGACCATGAGAAACGATATAGTCTATTTTGGTCGCGAAAACCGACATCCACGCGGGCGGAGCCGCGGCCAAAAGCTAGTTATATTCTAAAAAAAATATATTGTATTCAATTGCAAATACAGAAGCTCAAAAATGTATAGCCCAGCCCGGCTTTCAACAAAGTGATACGTACTGCCTTTATACCCAGGCATAACATACAATCAATGTGAATTACGGATTAAGTTGTTTTCACATATTACATACTCTGAATTCCCTCGTGACCAAAAAACACCGACACGATTATATCATAAAACAAGTACCCCTATAAAGACTAATTCCTTTGCTGATTACCTTCCTCACGTCCAAAATAGCTAGACCTGTGCAAAAAATAAAAACGTACCAAATAACTTAATGATTTAAAACGTTCTAGAGGTCGAGAGGGAGCTTATTAAAATGGTCTTTGACACGGGGCGGTAATGAAGTTTTCCACTGTTCATTATCTGTGCGGACCAATTTTATACCTTGGGTGGTTGATAGTAAGTCTGAAATTAGTTTGTCGGTAGTTAGAGAGGATTAATTAGAACAAAATAGCTCCTACCGCATTCTGCTCTCCTGGTAGTTGGAGACGCGTCCGGCTAATTAGAAAAGAGGTGATTAACGTCTCATGAACCTTGATTTGATTTATACCTTTCTTTGATTGTAATTTTTTATTGTTGATTTTTTATAGAAATAGTATTTACTGCGTAGACATAGTGTATTTTAAGTCTATGATTTACTGAGAGCTAAAATGTCCTCTTTGGTTTGCAGCGAACTATGATATCATAGTGAAGCCATAATAATGTGCGCCAATCTAATCGAGTAGTTATTATATGCACGACTTATTCTTGAAGTAATTTGACGTTTTTTCTTAATAATTTCGACATGATTAACGACTTTAAATAACTTATACAAATTTAAATAACAGATCACATCAAAAAATTACAAATATTCTCGTTCTTTATCTGTGTTTCAAAAATATTGTTATGACGCGTTTGTCTATCAAGTTTGCAAATTTTTTTTTTTTTTTTTTTGGCCCGTCATCTACCCAAGTGCGACCGGCGTCGGTAGGGCGTGCGGTGTCCCACAGGGATCGGTCCTGGGGCCGCTCCTGTGGAACATCGGATACGACTGGGTGCTTCGCGGTGAGCTCGCGTTCGGGGCCACCGTCACGTGCTACGCGGACGACACGCTAGTGACGGTGAGTGGCGCTACACACCGCGAAGTGACCCAGAGGGCCACGACCGCTGTTGCTCAAGTCGTGGATCGGATCCGGCGGCTGGGTCTCGAGGTGGCTCTGCACAAATCCGAGGCCTTGTTCGTTCATGGTCCTCGGCGCCGGCCACCCCCGGGATCCAGCTTGACAGTAGGAGGTACTCCCATCGACATCAAGCCCCGGTTGAAATACCTGGGGCTCGTACTCGACGGTCGGTGGGACTTCGGAGAGCACTTCCGAAGTCTGCGCCCCAAACTGTTGGTGTCAGCTAACGCGCTGATGCGGCTGCTGCCCAACTTGAGGGGCCCAGAGGACTCCTGCAGGAGACTCTACGCGGGTGTCGTGCGGTCCATGGCCCTGTACGGGTGCCCCGTGTGGGCGGACGCCCTGCAGGCCAGGTTCGTGCAACTGCTGCATGCACCGCAGCAGACGATGGCCTGCAGGGCCATTAGGGGGTACCGCACGATATCCTTTGAAGCGGCGAGTCTCCTAGCCGGATCGCCACCGTGGATCCTGGAAGCGAGATCCCTTGCGGCACTGTATCGGTTCCGTAAGGAGGCGCGGGAGCGGGGATACGATCCCGAGCCCGAAGACATTCGGGCCGAGAGGTCCCGGCTCCACGGGATCATGGTGGCGGAGTGAGAGCGACGACTTGAGCAACGACGCGCAGGGCATGCCGTCATAGAGGCGGTAAGGCCCATCATGGGGGAATGGCTCGAGAGGCCACATGGCAGCCTCTCGTATCGACTGACGCAGATTATCACCGGGCACGGGTGCTTCGGGAGATATCTGTGTCGGATCGAAAAGGAGCCAACGTCCGAGTGCCATCACTGCGACGCGAGCGAGGACACGGGGCTGCACACGCTCACCGAGTGTCTGGCATGGGCCGGACCGAGGCGGGAGCTAGTGGCGGCCATGGGAGTAAGAGTTCTCACCCTCGCCACCCTGCTCACAGCAATAGTCCGCTGCGCGGACGCGTGGGCGGCCGGCGTCTCCTTCAGCGAGCAGGTAATGGTCGTGAAGGAGACGGCGGAGCGGGAGAGGCGGCGCGAGCGAGAAAGACTCGCGGATCGCGCCGCCCGCGCGCGCAGGCAACTCGGGCGTCGGAGGGCACTGACTGACCTCCGCCCCCATGAGCGCGGGCCTGGGGGTGACGGGTGGAGCCGCCTGTCACCCCAGCAGAAGCAGGCCACGGCGGCGGCGCGCTAAATAGCGCGCCTCCCCATTCCGGGGGCGAGTTGGGGACACCGTTGTCCCCCCTCCTGAGGAGGGCCAGACCGTAAGAGACAACCTCACCTCCGGCCGAGCACCAAGACCCACAGTCGGCGTGCGGTTTTAGTCGGTTCGAGTCCGACATAACCTCCCCTTCCGGCTCCGGCAGGGGGGGTATCCGAGGGGATTTCCGCACGAAAAAAAAAAAAGCTATTTTTTTGTCACACTGTTCACGGTTATATCAGACTCAAACCGAATGAAACCGCATGCCGTCGCAAATTCAACTATTTGCTATTGTGCAATTCAAAGTGGAATATTAACATAACTTAAGAAAAATATCATTGCGACTAGTATATCCACTTGAAATTCAACAGTAGAAACATTTGCTTGTGTTGCCAGTTCAACTAATTCCCTCGAAAGAAAGCCCTTTTATGTAATTTGTACTGAAAGTCATTGGCACGTAACTAAAATTACATGATTCCTGTAGTCAGCTTAATCAGAAAGTAATTTCATAGTCCCAATTAAAAGTTTTAAACCAGTTATATAATTTGAAATGTGAAGAAATTTTGACGTTTTGTAATCTATTTGGAGTAGATAAGTAGTGGGATATAAAAGTCTTGATACTAGAAACTACTTGTTATAGAATAGCTAGGGGAGATAGATAGTAGGGTAATATATTTAAGTAGAAGAAAAAGTCTGATAAATGATGATTATTCCCCATAAAACTATTAAGAAAATTATTATATTACATAAGTATTTTATGGAATACTAGCTTTTGCCCGCGGCTCCGCCCGCGTGGATGTCGGTTATCGCGACCAAACCTAATCTACCCATGTCCCAAATTACATCAAAATCGGTTCAGCGGTTAAGGCTTGAAAGCGTAACATACAGACAGACAGACAGAGTTACTTTCGCATTTATAATATTAGTATGGATATGGATATAACAATAATAATAAGTAGGATAGTATAGTAAGTAGAAGAAAAAGTCTGATAAATGATGATGTTTCCCGATGTAACTGTCAAGAAAATTATTATATTACATAAGTATTTTATGGAATATACTGTAGATATGAGCAATAAACAAACATAAGGACTATACAACGCTATCTATAAGATAACTTAACTAACTAGCTTAAATTATGAAGTTAAGAATGCGTATGCACGCTCTGGAATTATTTTATATACCTACCTACATAGATTCAAATTACAAAACAAAAGGAATTAGATTTGTCTATGTGAAACTTTGTTTCATTCCAATAATTCCACAGCAGAACATAGTTCTTTATAATTAATACAAAAAAAAAATAATCTGTAATATTAGTATGTATCTACAAGAAGCCAAGCCGCGCCACTCCCAGTTTGTTTAGGATAAATTAATTTCGAGATTCTCGGAATCGTTAGACGTCAAGAAAAATAAAGTAACATTTATATACATGGTATTATTAGCTGGTATTAGCCGAGTTTACATTGCTTGAGAATTAATTATAATTATATAGAGCTGGTACAGTCACCTCTATAAATATGTATACACGGTAGGGTTCCAGAAATAAGTAACCGGGGTTAACTTCAAATTTTTGTTTACAAAATATATAGCAAAATGATGTAAACTCTTAATATTTCATAAATATGTAACCATTACACGCCTCATAAAATGTATCAAATAATGCTTGCAAAAATATATCCACAACTAACGGGTCAATTGAATGGAAACATGCTATAGTTCATATATATGTAAACACGTACTTTCAAAATAATATAAAATATACTTTCAGTGAAGTTAGTCTCTTTATTCTCTCAAGGCACATCAACTCACGCTAATATAAATTACTAGCTGATGTCCGCGGCTCCGCTCGCGTAGATGTCGGCCATTGTGACTTTCAATCATATCTCCGTTTCTACTCTTAACCAATTATGATCAAACGTAATATCTTAAGTGTGACTTTTGAATTTGAGTCCTAGAGTCTGAGTCTGAGAGTCTGAGTCTGAGTGTCAGAGACTGAGAGTCTGAGTCTGAGAGTCTGAGTCTGAGAGTATGAGTCTGAGAGTCTGAGTCTGAGTCTGAGAGTCTGAGTCTGAGAGTCTGAGTCTGAGAGTCTGAGTCTGGGGGTCTGAGTGTGAGAGTTTGAGTCTGAGAGTCTGAGTCTGAGAGTCTGAGTCTGAGAGTCTGAGTTTGAGAGTCTGAGTCTGAGAGCCTGAGTCTGAGAGTTTGAGTCTGAGTTTGAGAGTCTGAGTCTGAGAGCCTGAGTCTGAGAGTTTGAGTCTGGGAGTCTGAGTCTGAGAGAGTCCGAGTCTGAGTCTGTGAGTCTGAGTCTGAGAGTCTGAGTGTGAGTGAGTCTGAGTCTGAGAGTCTGAGTCTGAGAGTCGCGTCTGAATCTAAGTCAGAATTGAATTTGAAATTTCGATTTTTATAGAAAACTACATATTTTAGACTACAAACTACATAACTTCACTGAAAGTATATTTTATATTATTTTGAAAGTACGTGTTTACATATATATGAACTATAGCATGTTTCCATTCAATTGACCCGTTAGTTGTGGATATATTTTTGCAAGCATTATTTGATACATTTTATGAGGCGTGTAATGGTTACATATTTATGAAATATTAAGAGTTTACATCATTTTGCTATATATTTTGTAAACAAAAATTTGAAGTTAACCCCGGTTACTTGTTTCTGGAACCCTACCGTGTATACATATTTATAGAGGTGACTGTACTACTGCTACCACAAACCATAGCTTATTTTTTTGTTGATAATGATTTTATTTTGTCTGCATTATGTAGGATAACATTCAATCCTGTTTATTTCAAAAAGGGTACACAGAGGCGTTGTTGAGCCTATAACCGTCCAATGATTACTTTAGACACTACTACAGGGCAAGCAATGACTCAACACGTCAAGTGATTTTAGTTGGTTCGAATCCAACATTATCATCCCTTCTGACTCCTGAGGGGGTGGGGGTATCCTGTGGGGACCGTGAGACAGAAAAAATACTTACAACTACAGTCAAACTAGTTATCGCCAACTGGATCTTTCTCCTACAGTCCCGGGTCCTTTAAGCGGGACATGAAAAAGCATCTGATAAAGCCGTCAAGCTGAGTGCCACCATTGTTAACATGGTACATGTTTATAATGGTGATCCTCTTTCCGAGACTTTGCCTTCAGTTTACCATCAGGTGAGATGAAGTATAAATATCGAGTTCTTTAAAAAATACCTCTTAATCGTTGTATGCAAGTAAAATAAATTCAAGAGATATTATTCTCCTGGGTCTGTCGGGGTGCGAGAGATATGCTTTTTGCAATCTCACCTCCGGCAACCAAGGACCCAAGATGGCGTGCGTTTTAGTCGGTTCGAGTCCGACATTAACCACCTCCACCGGCTCTGTGGGGGTGGTATCCGTGGGGATTTATCGCACGATAAAAAAAAAAGATATTATTCTGTACCCTCAGAAACGATTTCTTCCAATAGTCAAGAGCCTTTCGACCACTGTGAGAGTATTGCCAGTAACCGATGGTAGATAATGCTGGCAGCATTTTCACGTAATTGGAGAACACTTCAGATCATCTTGGTAGTAAAACTCTAATAGATTCTTATTTTATATGCAGGTCTTCAGCTTACAAATAAAGCAATACTCAACTTACAGTTCATTATTTTTATTTTTTAAGAATATTAGAACCGAAATTACGAATATTCCCTCTAATCCCTCCAACTAAGCTAAATTGCTTGTGCTAGGATTGGGTTCATGGCCAGTATTGACCCCGGAACCTCTCGATCGTGAGGCCGACTCCTTAACCACTAAGCTACCGAGCTTCAATGGGTAATAACAACAGTTTTAAACGTTATTGACTTTTAAACTGCCACACTCGATAACATAGAATCAAGCTATCAGTCACTAAATTAATAGTACTGAACAGATCGTGAGGATGGGCTCCAATTATCGCGCGTCTGGCATTCATGGATAATGTAATGGATGAAAGGAACACAGACGCTCAACCTGTGGAATGAACACTCTTCTGTCATTTTTCCAAGAGACTACAATATGGAGTTCTTAAAGAAGGGCATCAGTGCTATCCTACTGGGTCGGCAGCACGAGTATGATACCCTTGATATTGGTCATGTCCATAGGCCACACTTACCACAATCCATCGGATAGTCTAAGTGCTTGCTTGCCACCTTCTAAGTTGTATAAAAAAACCACTATTCTTCTACTACATAACGGTGAAAATGCAGGAATTCTGCTACCGAAACTATTCCTAAAAAGAAATAACAGTAAATTTAGTTCACTTCGTCAAATAACATAAAAGCTTCGCGACGTCAAACATATTTCCGAGTTCACAATAACGTTGTTGACACACAATATTTATCTCATTTCAACATTCTTTGTTGGCCCAAATATTTATATAATAAAAATACAAGGAAAACTCATTACCGGTCCCGAGCAAACTATTGTTTTCCCTCTCTCCCTTCAGTTCCGAACTTATTAAAGTCTGACCAAGTTAAATAAAACAGTGTGTTGGACTTATATGTTGTAAATGTGCGGTAACTACAATGCCCTCTTGAGGGCATCATATGTGTTTTCTTATTTGGAGTACAAGTTTGAGAAAATTACTTTTGCCCTTTTTTATGGACCTTTTAGAAAGTGCGTCTTAGGTATATTGCTTGTGTTACCTTAAAGCTCTCACGGTTTGAGATTAGAAACAGGTTTAGTAATGGTATTTAAAACGGATTTGTTTTGTTTAGTCTGCTTGTTCGTGGATCGAATTTAGTTTTTACTCGACTACGGCAAACCCAAAAGGAGGGTTATGAAATATTTCCTGTAGTTCGGATGAGAATTGTCACAGAATTACATATTAGTTCACAACTTCTGAATCAATATAACCGATTGACTTATTTTTAAATATACCTACTCCTGAAGACATTCGTGCATAATGACACTAACATCTAGGATTTGGAATAACAAATCTTATCAAAAGAACCCATAGAAAGTCTTAAACCTAACCCCTAACTAATCACACACTAAAAATAGGTTATAACAATCTAAGTCACTGAACATTTCCTCCGTCCTTATAACCCTTCATAACGAAAAACTCGCAAACAAATTATTAAACAAACCTTTTTCAAGTCCCATTCGAGAAAGGACTATTTCCCGGTTCCGCTCCACTGGGAACTGGGAACGCTCCACTGGGAATACTTCGCTCTGATTAATCCGCTGCCGGTTTCGAGAAATGAGATAAATTTGTTTTATTCGTAAAATTGATCTTTGAAACATGTTTTACAAATTTTGGTGACGATTATACAAGATAAATAAATGGAGTGAAGTGTTTATGAGAGTGATACTTCTGAAAAGTAATAGGGAATTTTGGCAGTACTTAAGACAAAATATATATTGTATCCTGTACGCATTTGGCAGAAATAATGAGACTATTTCTTACAGAGTCGGCAGTGCGTGTGTGGTGCCTCTGGTATTATACAAGTACGTAAGCCACGGTAACCACTCTTCATCAGGTCGGCCGGGTGCTTATCTGCCACCCAAGTGGTATAAAAAAAACCTAGTTATATTCATTTTTCCCTTTAGGATAAGCAGATTATCTCGCGACATTACCCTCTTCGCCTACTGTGATTAAACCTATACTAAAATAGTGATTAAAAAAAAATGTAGTAATGAAATACATCAACGAAATTTTATTACATGTCTGGCTTGTTTTACATTTATAATTTTAAGCAAATACCTACATAGGCGGTGATCGCTTACCATCAGGCGATCCATATGCTCGTTTGCCTCCCTATTCCATTAAAAAAATGTAAAAATGAATCTCGGACGGGGTTCACCTTAAAGACGAATAAAAATATAAAGGAAATTTGAATCACATCGGGCGTGTCTTGGTAGCCGAGTTGGTCAAGCCATTCCCCCTGTAAAGGAGAGACGAGTTCGAGTTCCGTCCCGAGAAGATTCTTTTTTCCCTATGTATTAAATTTTTTTAGTAAGCATATATTGCTATAAAATTAATTTCATTTTTAAATTTACATAGGCTCATCAACCAGCTCTAGCTTAGGTTTAAAAAAAAAATGTCGCGAAAATATTGTATGGACCTAGAAAAAATTATGAGACTGATGATCCCATCATCAGTCTTCCTGTCTTCGCCTTTAAATCCACTAGAGAACTAACAATGAAGCAAAAATCTATCATTTAAATCCTCAAAAAGATTCCAAGGAACCTCCTTTTTTCAGTCGGCTACAACATAATATAATATCACCACCATCTCAAAAGTTAATAATTTATTTTTATTTCATTGTAACATTTGACCTTTACGCCTATTAACATTGTCAGACAGTAAATTAAGATTACTATAGGACTAATTAAGAAAAGTACGAACTTAGCGAAATAAGGCGAAAGATAATAGAGACGAGAGCTTCGTGCAAACCCAAGATTATAAACAAACGGATGCGGCAAACTGCAAAGCGTCAGTAGCTTAGTGGTTAAGGAGTCAGCCCGGGTTCGATTCTGGCCATTACTGGTTGTTACATTATGTAACTTTGTTTTAATTCTTAAGTATAAAGTTTTTTATATACTTGTTGTGATTGTTTATCCAGACGCGAAATGTACATTCGTCCACATTTAGCTATAAGAAAATAAATATTGTAAATTGACGTCTAAAAAATGCTGCAGTGGAGTTTGTTGCGCAGTTTCTTCTCCACCAGCGCCTTGGAAGCGGCGGTAAACTTAGATTAAGTAGAATTAAAATTGACGTCAATAAGAAACAATTTAATTTTTCTATATTGAAAAATAAATGACTATGACTATGACTACCGACGTGAACCCACTCCAAGCACAAGCAATTTAGCTTAGTTGGAGGGGTTAGAGGGAATACTAGTAACTTCGGTTCTAATATTCTGTATATAAAAAAAATATATCAAAATGTGTTGTTCTCAACGGGTACACCTCATATAGTAGAATTTTTTAAGTAATAATTTTATATTGCATAACAACTAATAGCATAAACCTCTTTTTGCAGAATATCGTTTGGCATAAACTCATTTTGCATACATTGAAACCCATAATTTTGTAAGTCAGAATCATCTGTACGCATAATTTTTGTATCCATAATAATCACAATGTATAACCATCACATCGCAGAAAGTTCAAAACCAGATTCATCTTTTGGTATATATTTCTTATCCATAACTATTTAAAAGTAGAACCATCATTTCGCATAATGTTTACAGCAAGAATCATCTTTTATGATTATTGCAACACTTTTCTAATCAGGCGTTATCATTTTTACTATTGCTATTAGTTGGAGGTGTAAACAACTATCTATTCTGGCGCTTCGCCGGCCGCTACCGCGGCACGCTCGCTTCGCTCGCTCGGCTCGCGCTGTTGGGGTCACAGTTCTAACCTAACCTAACCTATCCGAGTCGGGGTACTCTGTGTCGGGGTGTAAACAACTATCTATTCTGGCGCTTCGCCGGCCGCTACCGCGGCACGCTCGCTTCGCTCGCTCGGCTCGCGCTGTTGGGGTCACAGTTCTAACCTAACCTATCCGAGTCGGGGTACTCTGTGTCGGGGTGTAAACAACTATCTATTCTGGCGCTTCGCCGGCCACTACCGCGGCACGCTCACTTCGCTCGCTCAGCTCGCGCTGTTGGGGTCACATTTCTAACCTAACCTAACCTATCCGAGTCGGGGTACTCTGTGTCGGGGTGTAAACAACTATCTATTCTGGCGCTTCGCCGGCTAAACTCAGCCTAAATCTGAGGCTGAGTTTAGCTGTATACGTGGGTTGACCAATAAATCCCCGTGTTAGAAATGAAGCCAACATTTTCTACTTTTTTTTAAATTCTGCTTTTTAAGGGAGGCTTATAAGCTTTTCCCAACGTTTCTCCCATTTTTTATCCCTTCCAAAAAATAAGATTCCTTAAACTCTGCAAAATACGCTTCTGTTTCGGCTATAACCTTATCATTTCAGTTGAATGTTTTTCCTCTAAAGCACGTTTTCATGTTGCAGATGCGTAGAGATGTTGCGTCTTTGGCAGTATTCTACCGTCTCTACTATGGTGAATGTTCTGACGAGCTCTTCCGATTAGTCCCACCCTCTCCTTTCCTACACAGGACGACACGTGCAGGGCTAAGATGCCATCTATATACCGTGCAGAGTATACCAGCTAGAACCAAGCGTTTCAGTGACTCATTCCTATGCCGCACCACTAAGACCTGGAACTCCCTGCCAGCTCACGCAATTCCTTCTTCCTACAGTCACGGGTCTTTTAAGCGGGGCGTGATAAGGCATCTAATGAGGCCGTAAAGCTGAGTACGTTGGTGATTTCGAGACTTTGCCTTTAGCTTCACATCAGGCGAGGTGGAGTCAAATTGACGTGTCCCGTATAAAAAAAAAAAGATATTCTGTAAGCCAAAACTCACTATCTTACTCGCGAGTACTGTTCATAAAAACGAACCCAAAGATTACACTTCACATATAACATATAGATCTATCTACAACATTACTATCAATTCCATGTAACAAAAACTGAACAGAATTCATCATCCATCTCTGTCTGACCTTCAGCCGAAAAAAAAGATAGGGATACGTTAACTCCATCAAACTCGTTTAGATAAGTTTTTGTTACAAGAGCATAAAATCGCCGCCATTCTTTGCCTCATTTACACCCTCAGCCAGTCGTTAAGTCAACAGAACTTGTGTTTACATCCCAAAGTGGGTAATAAAGTAGCCTATTTCAGTTTGGGAATGCCTATTAAGGTTTCAATGTAGTCACTTTAGTATTTACTTGAGTCGTTACGTTTTGACACAAGAACCTCGGTTATAACTTTACCTGTAACATTTTGAAGAGTGCTTATTTACATAAAAAGTAAATTGAAAAATTTAAAACCCTCGACACTCCTCATTCCCAATTTAACCCCCATAATTTTTAAACGGCATAACCGATTTTCATCAAACATATCTGAGGCCCGTATTATAGAATTACACTCAGCTTGAATCGCGATTTATCTGAGGACAGATTGTATAGACAGCTTAATAGCTTGCTATATTGTCTATACAATCTCTGTGCTCAGATAAATTGATCTGGCTGAGTATCATTCTAGAATACGTGCCCTAGAACACTCGTACATAAGTCACCTTTAGTACAAAAAACTAAATTGAAATCACTTCATCCGTTCGGGAGCTAAGATGCCATAGACAGACAGACACTTCAAACTTATAACACCCCTCTCTTTGCGTCTGGGGTTAATTAAATAGCTGTTGTTGATAAAACAAAATTAGTTCAGTTAAGTAGTTTTTCAGATTTCATTTTATATTTCTGTACTAAATTCAAACTTGATCCGTTCAGATGTACTACCTATGTTATAAATATCCAATCATATTCACAAATTTTTAGTAGGGTTAGGCAGAGGTGAATTAACACCCACATTTCACCAATCATTGTATTGGGTCCCCAGTAATAGGGGGTGAGCCTATTGCCATATTCCTGGCACTTTTAATTTTATAATATTAGTTTTGGTAGTATCCTACTTTAGAAATTCAAGTTATATACAATTTTATAGCGATAATAACGTATAGTTTAAAAAGTAACACTACAAAAGATTTGTCTAGACACTTCTTGTCTTTCACCTAAGAATAAAATAACGTTACTTGAAAAAAGGTATAAAAAATCATATCTTAATTGTAGAAAAAGTTAATAAACTAAAAAGTATTAAAACTGTATAAAAGAAATTCATTCAATTTCATTTAAATATTTCAAAGAAACATTATGATAGGAATATTCTATATAGTTTATAAACTTGTAATAAAATAAAATAGTTTTATTACAAAGGCTTATAGCAAACCATTTGAATTTGCTAGAAAATAAATAGGTTTTATTTAAAACTTAATAGTATTCACTAAAACATATATTGAATAACACACTTGTACTTTTCCACTGAATTTATTTATAGACCTGACCGGTTTCGCCTTACGGCATTCTCAAAGGTTCACCTTTGAGAATGCCGTAAGGCGAAACCGGTCAGGTCTATAAATAAATTCAGTGGAAAAGTACAAGTGTGTTATTCAATATGTGTAGCAGATTCCACCAAGCGCCATCAATCTACAGTATAAACACTAAAACATAAATGACTAACTTCATTTATAGTATTATTTATGAGTCGGTGAATTAAATATTACATACATACATACAATCACACCTTTATCCCCGGAGGGTTAGCAAGAGGTGACTTAACACCCATATATCACCAGTCATTTTATTCCGTCCCACGTAATAAAGGGCGAACCTATTGCCGTATTTCGGGCACTATTGTTAACTCGAGCCATGCATTTGTGGCTTAGTCTGGGTTGTTTATATCTATGTGATGTTAAACAGCCCTATCCCTAAGTCGCCTTGTACGACACCGCATGGGAGGAGATGGGGTGGCCCAAATTCCATTCTGTCAGGAACCACGATTCTAGAATTAAATGTTAAGTATCGTAAAAATAGTAATTAGATATGAAGACATGATTCTAATGTTTTTGTTGACAAGAATGATTTTAAAAGGACTGAGGCAAGTTTACTACAATTTTTGATTGAAACGAATATTCTCTGAGGCGAGTTGACTACAACCCTCTAAAACGAGTTTGACCAGACTAAAATATATCCCTTTTTGTAATTTTTTTTCGTGCGGAAATCCCCACGGAAGCCTCCCGCGCCGGAGCTGAAGGGGGAAGTTACATCGGACTGTAGGGTGTGCCTGTGGGTCGCAGTGCTAGGTCGGAGGTGAGGTTGTCATCGACAT
Source organism: Eilema sororculum (assembly GCA_914829495.1). Lineage (NCBI taxonomy): Eukaryota > Metazoa > Arthropoda > Insecta > Lepidoptera > Erebidae > Eilema > Eilema sororculum. The sequence goes on along the minus strand of OU618545.1, from coordinate 1,628,073 downwards.
ATCCCTTGCACCTCGGCTGACCCAGGGCCATCCCTAACGACTAAAATGTACCCCATTTTTTGTTTTCAATGGGAAATTCTGCAACCCATGGTTACCTACGAGTATTACAAGAATAAAAAGAAGTCTATGTATTAATTTCAGACTGTAATATTATATCCCTGTATCAATTTATCAGTCTGATTCATTTAGCCGTTTGAACTTGGTTGACTGTTACTCAATATATCAATACATCAAATACTCAATATATCAAATATCTTCACAAAATTGTACATTTATAAATATTACTTAGGAAATAAAATATTATGACGGAATTTTTAAAATGATTTCTACTTATTGAAATATTTCAGTAAAATCTTTTGAGAGCTCACTAAATTATTAATCCACGAAGACTGTCGTTCATCACGCTCATATCCGAATATAATTTCAGATCCATTCGAATAGACGTTCTGTGTTTTAAAATATTGATGGCCCGACATTTCCGCTAAGCTATTTAATATTTTTATTGCTATCCCACTTCCTTCAAATAAATATGAAATTTGTGAAGATTTGTGGGTATTTGTGGCTCAATCATGCTCAAACTGCCGATCTGGCTGAAAATTGACACAGGGATACATTTATAGCCTGGGATAACATTATTACCATCTTTCATACTGGAAAAGGTTCTTGCTGATTGTAAAAAAGGGGGTTCCAAGCGAGTGGAGCCTCGAGCCGTTGCTGGTACAGGGATAAAAGACAGTAATAACACAATACATAGTGTTTCGAATAGATTCGCATGGGTACCCGAAACAGGATCAAAATTCCTCTAGGACGGGGGCCCAGAACACACCGCCTAGCAGGGCCCCAAAAGTATTAGTAATAATAAGTTGGGCCCTACTTATACTTACGGGGTCATTCTAACCCCCAAATTATGTGATATATCTTTACAGTATTGTACTCACAAACAGGGTAGTGAACGCGAAACGCGATCGTAGGAGGCACGGACTCGATGCCGGCTTAGTACCAATATTTTTGTGCATGAATATGGATATTTGCATTGATCTGGTCCCGGTTGATATACGAATAATTATGGCAGTTGTTACGGGTAGTTGGAGCCCTAAAAAGTAAAACAACTGTTCTAACTGCAATGTTTCGATATCGCCCTTAGGTTGTGGATGTCAGATGACTGTGGCTTTACGGAGAATAGAAGAACAGAAGTTCAGCCAAATTCGCAGTTAGACTGGTAAAGCGGACCCCAGACTCCAAGCTAAAAGCTTCGAATGTGACTGGGATTAACGCTAGAAGAAGTATTGTACTCGTAAATACTTCTCTAAATTGTATATTCCATGTTCATCACAAACAGCTACAAACATAAAATCCAAAAACACAATAGCGCAATTCAAAGAATCGCAGGTGAAATGTAATACATAATAGAACAGGGGTGGTCATAAAAGAACTATAAAGGGCCCTATGAGATGAAAGGGACGTGGAAAAATTCTCGTCTGTGTCGTAAACTCAGTTTAGTTGCCCTTTTGGGAGCGAGTTTGAAGATGGATGCTGTATGTGCGCGGTAACTACTTACCTGCTCTCAAAGGATACTTTTTTACTGATGAGTTGCACTACAACGTTTGTATAAATAATTATTTGTTATTGCAAAAAAGATCTGCGGTAGCCTAGTGGTATGGGTAATGGACTGCTGAGACGAGGTCTCGGGTTCGATCCCAGGTTTACCATGGCACACACCAATGACTTTTCGATGCTTTTCGAAGTTATGTGTGTATTTATCGCAGGTTTATAAGTCCCCGGTTAATGGTAATAGGCTCACCACCTATTACATTGGAACCTAAACATAAACTGGCGAAATGGGGGTGCTAGCACATCTGCCTACCCCTTCGGGGAATACAGGCGTGAGTTTATGTTATGTTTATGTTATGCAAAAAAGAGGGAAAGAAAAAGATCATTTATTTGTTTGTAAAAACCATTTTTTTTTAATGTGTCTTTTAGGCTTCATGTATTCAAAGTCACATGGTTCCCGGTAGAGTAGAATTTGGTCCACTCCATCTCTTCCCATGCGGTGTCGTATAAGGCTACTAAGGGATAGGGCTGTTTAACATCAGACAGATATATACAGCCCAGACTCAGTCTCAGATATAGGCTCGAGTCAAACATAGTACCCGGAAACAGTCAGCGTCATTATTTTGATGACGAAGTCTCAAAATTATCCTAAAACTCTCGCATTAAGAGCAATTCAAACTTTTTTATTGATTTATATGCTATAATTGCTATAAACGTGTGTACCAAATATCAGAACAATTAGTCAACTGAAAGTGGGTCAAAAAACGAAATTAAGATCATTTTAACCACTCTGTTCGTCATCATCTTTCTGATACTGACTGTACAATAGTCTTTGGGCAACGATAAAATATAATACATGTAATTACCTACTTACCTTACTCTTATCTCATTTCAAATCAATTGATATTACCAAAAATAAATCGTATAACAAAAACAAAAGAGTAATTGTAAGAAAATCTAACTTTAATTACACGAAACGGTTCCCGCACGGCGCGAGCGGACCGCTAATGTTTTGTGAAACAACACGCTCGTTGAACATTCAACATTAAGGCTGCCTTCCCAAGGGATATGTGCTATGCTATGTTGAAAGAAAGAAAGAAAAATATTTTATTTAAGTTCCTCACAATGTGCATCGCACTAAAGTAAAATTATTGAGTTCGTACCAATCAATTTCGTTGGTCCACACAGCAAAGCACTGGTGGAAAGCGATTCAGGTAAACTATATTTTTACACAACTGCCGAAGGAAAGAAGGTAATGTTTTTAAATAGAAAGATACGTGCTTTGGATGCGTGCTATGGTACGTGTTATAGAAATATTATTAGGATAGAACGTACGCAGAAAACGCGTGGCAAGTTTATAAACAATGCCTGTCCTATGAGACAGGAACTTTCGAACGCTGACGCAGTATTTTTAAGACTAACTGTACTCGTATTAACATCGTTTAAAACAAATGATTAAAAAAACCCGACTGCCACTGAAAAGATCGAAATAAGTTTGATAGCAGGCGGTACCCATTTGCCAATCATAAACCAAAAGAAAATTAATGGGTACCGGTAGCCGGGTTTTTTAGTAACCAGTGCAAAAGTTTTATATCAATAACTTTTGCACTGGTTAATATTTCACACCGACAATTCTGCACTATCACTATTTGTACATTTCCGAATCTTTTGGTATAAGTTTGTTTCCACTTTGATCACTTTTTACCACACTTTAACTTTTTATTTTACGGAACAATCAACTATAACTATATATAGGTCTTTACTGTTTGAGCGCGAGCGCGGTTGAAATTCTCGAATTGATTTCCTCGAAGTTTTAATATAACTGGTATCACTCACACAATTACGGCGAATCAAATGACACCTCACATATCCAAATCCGTCAAGCCGTTCACGCTGTAGGCCGTGCCAAATAAATGGACACACATACATACATACAAACATACATAGCCTCGAAAAATATTACCCTCCTTCCTTCGGCAATTGAGTAAAATATCGTGGACATGCCATTTTGTGCTATTTCCAACTTAAGAATAAAAATGGAGAAGTAAATGTGAATGATTTTTTAAGCAATTAGTATGAAATAAATAGGTTCAAATCCCGCCTGGACCGATCACAATATTTTTCTTTTCTAAATCGATCTAAATCGATTTGAATGTAGAAGTAAATTTAAAAAATATGGGCATTTCTAATCTCTTGTGATTATTTTTATTTACACTGAAAAGTCGACACGCGTGACTCGGAGGTGAACCCTGCTTATGGACGTTGTATCCTAATATATTTCTGTGGTATGTGTGCTGTGCCCATGAGAATAGATTTAAATTTTGTAGGAAAAATAGCTCGAGCACATCTTACTCGCTTAGCTACATAGCATAACACAGTGGAAACGGTCACACAGTTTCATAGCTTAGCTTTTAAATTTTCATAGCATATCTACGGTGGAAAGGCAGCCTGAGGCTCACGATACAAACTCAGCTGTTTTTTTAATCCATTAAGTGGCGTACTAATTGCTCGTTTATCGACATTCGCTGTTTTGAATACGCAGTAAGATTAAACTCAGCGTTTAAAACAGCGAAAGTAACGTAATCACTTATGTTTGTGATCGGTTATAATTGTCTGTTTATTTGAAGCAGCTGTATCGCTTTAAAGTTAATTTAATAAGAAAAGGTAGACATGCTAGCTACGCTGCAAGCGTATAATCACAGAAGAAATTGTACTGTAAAAATAAATTGTGCCAGTAGTTTTTGCACGGCATGGCCAGTGCACAGTCACCTTTATGAATATATTCACAATAAAGTCTCAAAACTATTTTAAAACCAAGATATTAATAGCATGTCTCAACTTAAGGTATGTACTAAATATCAGAACAATCCATCAACAGAGGGTGGGGGAGAGACATAATCCAAGGAATCAAGATCATTTTGAACACTATACTTAATTTATCTTTAGTATATCTTAGTTTTATCATTAAGTATACTAATAAAGCCCTAATACTTTAACTTTGTTAACAAATTGTCATAACCGATGTACACATTGGACCAACATCTGGCCTATCGTTGGTCCAATGTGTAGGTCATCAGATAGTTGGCCCAGCGCACCTAGATCCAATGATATTTGCACGAATGACACTATAGTAAGTTCGCCAGCGTTGGCGCCAACTACCAACATAGAGCCAAGGGCTGTACATGCTGTTACCTCAGCTGCTAGCCGGTATACGATAATAATCGTCACGGGTAGCTGGAGCCCTAAAAGACCAACTAGCCAACTGTGGGTCTTGGTGCTAGGCCGGAGGTGAGGTTATCTTCGACATATCCCTCGCACCCCGGCTGACCCAGGGCCATCCCTTACAGTCTGGTCCTCCTCGGGAGGGGGGACAATGGTGTCCCCAACTCGCCCCCGGAATGGGGAGGTGCGCTCCTCAACACGCCACCGCCGCCACTAGTCTAACTACAGAACTTCAATATCGCCAAGTGGTTGTAGAGGTCAGATGGCAGTCACTTCACGAAAAATATTTTTTTTTCTTAAATTTATTTTCAAGCACAAATATAATGTCACAGACTGGAAAGTCGAACCGTCGTAGCTGTGTTTGAAAAAGTCAGGGATTGATGATTTATGATGATGAGGGTTTCAACATTTATACGAGAAAATTACAAACAAAATTTGTACTTTAATAAAAATACCGTCTAAAAATAATTCAATATTTATAAACAGCCTTTTTAATATTCGCTTTGACATAAAGGTACAAGTAGAATGACGATCAAAATATGTGTACTCCAATATGCAAATGGCTTGATTTAGCGACCGGCTGTGCCGACGCCTACTGACGCCTACGGAATCCGATTACCGTGCCCGGCTATATTATCATAAACATCTGATGAAAAATGTATTTTCTGCGTATATGTACTTAATATTGTAATGCACGATTGTACCCGAATCGTAGCAACGCTACCGCTACGAAGCTACGCCGTAGAAAGGACCAGAAAACTATGTAGCCGCTCGTAGCAGATATGGATCTGCTACGGGTGGCTGCAAGAAAGAATACTGTACAAGTAAACCTTAGTAACATAATACTAGCTGTCGACGCGGCTTGGCCCGCGCGAATGTAGGTTGTCGCGACCAAACATATCCTGTTCTTTCCTAAGCTCTACAAAATTTCATCAAAATCGACTCAGTGGTTTGGGTGTGACAGCGTAACAGACAGAAAGACGGACAGGTAGAATTACTTTTAGCATTTCAAATATTGGTATGGATCAAGGAAAAGTGTCGCTGTTGAATTGACAGTAATAATTGAAGACAGACTATCCATTATTTCGTTCACCTGTACATTACTGCACAGTACATAAATTATTTTAAAAAAACGCCCATCAATACTCTCACATAATTTTGCTATTGAAACTGTACTCAAAATGTATCTATAATCGATAGGTATCTATAATATAAAAATGAATCGCAAAATGTGTTGGTAAGCGCATAACTCACCAACGGCTGGACTGATTTCACTAATTCTTTTTTTGTTGTGTTTGTTATTATCGGGAGAAGGTTCTTACGAAAAAAAAAAAAACAGTTGTACAGAAAATTTCAGAAAGTAACTTTTCTTTTTCTCATACAAACTTTTCCTATAATGTGAGAGAAGTTTATGTTTACGTTACGGGATTAGTATTTAGTAGTAGTAGGTAGTAGTAGGAATGGGAATGGGAATGGGAATGGGAATAGGAATGGGAATAGGAATAGGAATGGGAATAGTAATGGGAATGGGAACGGGAACAGGAATGGGAACGGAATTGCACGCGGGTGGAAAATATGGCGGTACGAAGTTCGCCGAGACAGCTAGTATTAAAATAAAATCAAATATCATTTTTTTTGACTTCACCTCGCCTGATGTTAAGCTAAAGGCAAAGTCTCGGAAAGAGGGTCACCATCGTAAACATGTACAGTCAGCGTCAATAGTAGCTGATCAAAAACTGAGTTCCAAAAGTATTGACTCTATATTTTTTTTCAATAACCGGACTTACTTCTTTTGCATATTAATCACTCGCGTTAAGGTTTCAAAATAATCAAAGAACTATTTTCAAAAAAAGCTGATTCATATTTTTTTCAATACTCATAACTAAATTGTGTTTTTAAAGTGACTGATATTTAATTATATCAGCCCTGTAAGCGAAAGGTCTTGAGTTCGAGTCTCACTTGAGCATTTCATTTTTTCCAATGTTTTTCGAACTTAACAGTTAGCATAATAAATGCTATAAAAAATTCATTCATATATCAAAATAGTTAGACAAGAAGGGAAGTGGTAAACCCGGTCCTTATTCAATTATTAGCAGCAGTGCGAGCAGCAGGGTCGGCAGCACAAGTGTGACGCCCCTGGTGTTGCACATGTCTATAGGCGGTAACCGCTTCCCATCAGGTGGGCCTTGCGCTTGACTGCTACCTAAGTGGTACAAACAAATGGTTTCCTCTAACTTTTACTAGTCGACGTGCCCGCAGCAATCGACCAATCCCCTCATAGAACAAGCTTGTGCTCGCCGACGATTCTATGATGGGATTTGTCGATTGCTCTACGACGAGCCAGCAGCGCTGTGGTAATTTTCGCAACCGATGCTATAATGTAAAAAAAAAACAACATAAGCTTAAAGATAGCTAGAAAATTATAGCTAATAGGTAGACTTGAAATTAACAGACCACTTATCTAACGTAAAAGTTTATTTTTCACAACTGATGCATGATAAAAAAATGGTAATTTGAAATAGCCACAATATTGTAGCTAAAAAAACTTATGACTGGTATACTGGAAAGGTTAAATAAAACATTAACAAATCACTTAATAAAAGTTCAGGTTTTAAATGGCATTTAGAATCGGGTATGAAAATGCAAAAGTAACTCTGTCTGTCTGTATTTTACGCTTTCAAGCCTAAACCACTGAACAGATTTTGATGAAATTTGGTATAGGGATAGATTAGACTATGAGAAAGTACCTAGGCTATGTTTGCGTGGATGTCGCTATAACCGAACCCACGCGGGTGGAGCCGCGGGCAAAAGCTAGTTATCTATAATACACTGAAGACATTCGCGCATAGACATGGACCATGTTCTGACATTTATACATTCCGTAAACATGACAATTCTTGACAAGCCATAAAACAAAAGCAGAGCACAATATTTAAATCAAAATGTTCTGAAAAGGTTTAAGTTCGACGAAAGTTTTATTCTTATTTCAGGTACTTTAGAAAATTTCTGATACTGCTTTACTTTTTATAGACAGTTTTTTTTGCATTATGAAAATATTAATTCACCTAACACTTTTGCGAAGCGATTTTGTCAGACTATCTTGCAAAGCATTTCTTTTGGACAAGTCAGATAATACGTTACTATTGATGTTGACTGTACCATGTTAACAGTAAGTACAAAAGTGACTACAAAACTATCCCCATTTGTGTATATTAGCAGAGAACACAAAACCGTGTTCGTTAAGAACGTAATTTGTCAGCGATGTGTCGCCAGTCGCCGACAACTAGCGCGGTGACGGATTGAGGCGAGAGACGACCCGGTGCAAGGTTTTGTACACTAACTGTACATTATGTTGTTAGAACGATATGTTTATACAAGGGTATTTGGGCAGCAGTAATTTGATATAGAACTTGATTGTTTTTTAATTTGGTTAAGCTTACAGTAGGCAGCCCTAGTGCATCCAACGCCACGTTGCCCTCGGAGCTCAGGGTCCGCCTTCCTGCTCTTTCTACTCTACTTCGCACGATCTTGGGCATCCATGGTAGTGAGACCATTTGCACGCAGGTCAAGCCTGGACTTCTTGGACCGACCCCTTCTACCTTTTTTTTTCGTGTGGAAATCCCCTCGGATACCTCCCCCCTGAAGGTAGAGGCAAAAAGTGGTTTCTGTTCTTAGATACTATGCAATTAGTCATTGAACCTACTTATGACATAATGTTACGTGAACACTGGTTCCGGTAATTAAAAATGAAAACATTAGAACATAGCAGTAATAAACGGTAAATACCGGTATCTCGCGATTGCAGCACGTGTCCCCTCACTGGGAAGCAGGGATTGAAAACCGGTACCAATTTCGGTTCTGGTCCTTCATTTAGGTTCTTATAAAGGTTCCTCTTTTCGGTACGGTTCCGGTTCCGGTATCGGTTCCGGTTTGGGTTCCGATGTACCGGTTCTAAATACCGGGTCCTAGAACCTTTAAATTGGATAATGTTATACCGGTTCCTTGTTATCCGTTTTGAAGGTTCCTTACGGAAGAGGGGATTTGTGTTCGGAGCAAGGATTGAATAACCGAAAACTGATGTTCGTGCGTCGGCCGAGCCAGACAAAGCAAGTTATTATGCCATTTTGCCGCCATTCATGTTTCCGCGTCTACTTTGTTTATTGACATAAACACAAGGTGTGTTGGAACTTTTGTATAGATAGAGGTAAATATATATGATGGCTAGAGGTAAATTAGACCTTGAGAAAGGACATAGGCTATGTTTTATAGGTTATATAAATATATAATTTTATATATTAGGGTATGAAAGTCCGTCATTTTTTAAGTTATCCTACCTCATGCAATTTGGTACAGAGATGACCTACATATTGGGAATAGACGTATGCTACCTTTCAATAAAGGAAAAGAGGTTAAAGGGGGGAAAATAGGTGTTATATAATTTATGAAAGTTCGTCATTAATGAAAATAGCCTGATGAAATTTGGTAGAGAGGTGGATTAGAGTTTGGGAATAAGATATAGGCTTATAGTTAGTCTATTCCCAAACTCTAATCTTAGGGACTAAACTTCGTAATTTTGAAGATATCTTGCCCGCGCTATTACTATTGCGACTTTTAACCAATTATGATCAAGCAAACGTAATATTTTAAGTCTGAGTTTTTGGATTTCGGTTTCGATTTCGGTTTCAATTTCGATTTCGATTTCGATTTCGATTTTGATTTCGAATTTCTATTTCGATTTCGACTTGAATTTGGATATTGATTCGGGTTCGGGTTCGGTGTTGGATTCAGATTCGAATTCGTATTTTGCTAATAAATTGATGATATATACTTAAGGAGCCTATCCACGATCAGTTCGCCTGCAGTTTTAAATCGTATTGGGCGGCCTGCAGTCCTAAGTCGAGAGTGCCCACACACGAAAGCGATTTTGGCCTACCAGCCATGCCCTGCTGTCAGTTTTGCGGCTACACACGATCAGTTGGGGAGTCAACAGTTTCCCATCGTACGATTGCCTGCCGGCAATTGTCTGATATCGGGATTGATGACCATTTTACCGACGATCAAAGATGGCGGACTTGAAATTTAAAAAAAAACAAATCGAGGTTTTCGGGGTTATTAATTACGTATAATAAAATCCTTTAGCGATCCAAGATGGCGGACTTGAAATTTCCCACAAATTCATCAACATGAGCATCGTTTTCGAGGTTTTTAGAGTTGCTAATTACGAATATATCATTCATCCAGTCATCTTGGATTGCTACATGAATAAAATATTCGTAATCAGCAACCCCGAAAACCTTGAAAACGATACCCGTATCGATTTTAGTAAAAATTTCGAGTCCGCCATCTTGGATTGCGAAATGGATGTTAAACTGACATTGACATCTATTTCATGACGTATTGTCAATATTGTCAACCGTTGAAAAGGTTGAAAACGTAGTGTAGTCTATGGTTGAAATAAACGACAATGTGTGGATGTCGACAGCGCGTTCCAGCTTCGCACATTTCACGATCCTCTTAATTTGATTTACATACAGCATGTCGGGATCTGCGCACCGTCTGATGTACGCTACAGTTTTTGTTAAGAAAAAAAAAAAAAATTATCATAGTTGATGTTAGTATGCCTACCTAGACCGAAAGCGTTATATTTTATGTTATCTCTGCAACGTGTCTTTTACAAAAATATGTATATTTCGCTACTTACTTTGTTATTAATTAATTACTCTCATTGTGTTGTAGTTTTCTACATGCCACCGGCAGATGGAGGTATAGTATATATACGCTTTAGCCAAATATTTATTTATTTTATACTGTATTATATTATTTTATTTTCTGTTCTTATTAACAGACTATATATTTCAGACGCATGTCATTCACAGATAGTGGTAGTGACAGTGATGACTACTGTTCTCTGAGCAGTGGTGATGCAAGTTTTTGTAGTATACCATCACAAATGTCACTTGCAGAAATCCTTGAATCTCAATTCACTGACGTTCCCTTGAATTTCAACGTTGTCCACATAAATGCACAAAGCATTTCGGCTCATTTCCCGGATATGCTGGCAGCGTTTGACTGTACAAATATACATGCAATTCTCATCTCGGAGTCGTGGCTGCACCCACACCACGCCACTGCCTCATTTTCTTTACCTGGTTTCAACCTGATCAGAAATGACCGGGCAGTTGGTGAGGGTGGTGGTGTTGCCATCTATCTACGTACTGAGATTCCCTTCACTGTTATCAGCATTTCCCCTCAGCCACCCCACTCTGGGGAGCATCTCTTTCTGGAAATTGAACTCCTTCATTCAAAAATTCTACTGGGTGTTTTCTACTGTCCCTCTTCTCTTATAAACTACTTTTCTTCCTTCGAGCTTATATTAGAAAACCTAGTTCCCTCGTGCAGTCAAGCCATAATCATGGGTGACTTTAACACCTGTCTCCTAAAGAACGACTCTCGTTCCTCCACCTTGAACTCCATCATCGAATCGAAAAATTTGACAATTCTCCCCTCGGATGCTACTCACCATTATCCACACTGTCAATCTACTTTACTCGACTTAATTATTGTTTCTTCTCCTGATCGTGTTGCAAAACATGGGAAATGCCCTGCAACCCAGTTTTCGTATCACGACTTGCTATATTTGTCATACAAACTGCGTCCACCTAAGCCTAAACCTAAATTTCTCTGGCTACGTAGTTTTCGTAAAATGGACCTTTGTGCCCTGCGTAGGGATGCCGCAGCCATCGATTGGGGAACACTTCAGAACTCCAACTGCGTGAACCGAAAGGTGGAACTGCTCACATCCAACTTGACCAATCTGTACGACTTGCATGCACCTCTGCGCAAAATTAAGGTTAAACACCTGCCATCGCCTTGGCTGACAAATGATATTAAATCATTAATTACCAAAAAGGCTGCAGCCAAGTCCAGATACCGAAGTCGTCCTACGGAAGTGAATCGCTGCAAGTATGTAGCCATTCGTAATCACTGCACAAAGGTGTGTAGGAATGCTCAACGCCAATATATCCACAGCTCTATTGAAAACAGGGACCCAGCTCATGTCTGGAAGTTTTTAAGGTCACTGGGAGTAGGTAAGTCTCGGCATAACGTAATTTCCAATAACATAGATATAAATTCTCTCAATCAACATTTTACTGCTCCGTCCGCTTTCGACCCTGCTGTCAAAATTAAAACCATAAATTATCTTTCTTCCCTTTACTTTACTCAATTCACTAGCTGTGATGTTAGGAAGAGTATAATGTCGATTACGTCTAACGCTGTGGGAGCTGACTGTGTCGGCCGTAATATGATCCTACCTATCATTGACGAAATCCTCCCTATAATCTGTCACATCTTCAACTTCTCGATCACATGCAGTACCTTTCCAAGTGCATGGAAAGATGCTCAAATTACGCCTATCCCTAAGAAGAGTAACCCTTCCTCCTTTTCAGAATATCGACCTATATCCATCCTATCCTTTCTCTCCAAAGTGCTCGAACGACTAGTTCACTCTCAGCTAAGTGGTTTTCTATCTAAAAATTCACTCCTAAATCCTTTCCAGTCTGGGTTTCGTCCTGGCCATAGTACTACGACAACCTTGGTTCATATTACGGAAGACATCAGATCGGGTATGGAAAACGGTGAGTTAACTGTTTTAGCTCTGTTAGATTTCACCAACGCCTTTAATAACGTTGATTTTGACGTTCTACTCGGCATAATGCGCTCTCTTGGCATATCTCCAGCAGTGATTGATTGGTTTCAAAGTTACCTGTTTGGTCGCCGGCAGCGCATCCGCATCGAAGACACTGTCTCCACATGGTGCCAAACGTCTGCTGGTGTACCACAGGGTGGCGTGCTATCTCCTTTACTCTTCGCAGTTTTCATAAACTCAATCACTATACATCTCACTTCTTCCTACCACCTATACGCAGATGATCTGCAAATTTATACAAGAGCTACCCAGGATAAACTGACGGATGCCGTCGACACTATTAACAAAGACATGGAAAAGATATGCGATTGGAGTAAGTCATTTGGTCTGAGGTTAAATCCAAATAAGACTCAGTCTATAGTCATTGGCAGCACACACGCTATCTCAAGAACAGACTGGTCGCTCCTCCCCCTAATCACCTGTGACGGTACCAAGGTGCAGTACAGTGACAAAGTCAAAAATCTTGGTATCTACATGGATAGTAGTCTTTCTTGGGGCCCTCAGCTCCAGGAGGTGAGCCGCAGAATGTTTGCCACAGCGGGGTCCCTGCGTAGGCTCCGAAGTTTACTGCCCATTACCACGAAAACTGCGCTAGCGCAATCTCTTTTTCTTCCCACCCTTGATTATGCTGATGCCAGCTATACAAATCTCACCGAAGACCAACTAAATAAACTTGAGAGACTCCAGAACCTCAGTATACGGTTCATATTTGGGCTTCGCAAATATGACCACATCTCCGAATATCGTGCAAAACTCAAGTGGTTACCTATACGCCTTCGCCGAAATGTTCATATTCTTTCCCTTCTCTATAACATTCTGTTTCATCCTCTCACTCCAATATACTTAAAAAAACGCTTCAACTTTCTCTGCGACACTCACTCAAGGACCTTGAGATCGTCAGTGAATTTGAAACTGAAAATGCCTAGACACTCCACAATGTTCATGGATAAATCTTTCACCGTTCAAGCGGTCCGATTGTGGAATGCCTTACCTATCACTATAAGACGTGCACAATCACTGCCAGTTTTCAAAAAATTAGTTACGGCTCACTATTTGCAGGAGGAATAGTGTTCATTTTAACATTATACTTATTTTACCCTTCCTCTCTGTCTTACCAAACTATATATCTACTGTGTCCCATAGTATGTGAATAATAATATTTAAGTCTACTACCTATTTACTGTTCATTATAAACAAATTCTACCGAAATATTATTAGTATGTATGCATGTATGTTTTATTATGTAATATATCTTTCTCTAGGTACTCATCACATTTATCTAATCATCTACACTATAATATTTAATATCTATGTACACCAACTGCCCCAAATCTCTTCATATGTATCCTTCTCCATCCTATGGTTGCCTGTAAGAGATTGCCTCAGTGCGATAAGGCCGCCAATTGTCTACCACATAACCTGTACCTAAACAAAATCCATTTGTTGTATATTGAATTGGTGAACAATAAAGAGTTCTTTATTATTATTTATTATTATAAATTCGCAATGAGCGACCCCAAAAACCCTGAAAACGATACCCATACCGATTTTTGTGAAAATTTCGAGTCCGCCATCTTGGATCACCAAATGGATGTTATATTCACAATCAGCGACCCCAAAAACCCTGAAAACTTTACCCATATCGATTTTTGTGAAAATTTCGAGTCCGCCATCTTGTATCACCAAATGGATGTTATATTCACAATCAGCGACCCCAAAAACCCAGAAAGCGGTACCCATATCAATTTTGGTGAAACTTTCGAATCCGCCATCTTGGATCGCGAAATGGATGTTATATTCGCAATCAGCGACCCCAAAAACTCTGAAAACGATACCCATACCTATCGAGTTTTGTGCTAAATATAGAAAACGAAGAAAAAACAATTTTAACAAACAAAACGAGTCATGAAAAAAAAAACGTGATAAGTGTGATTACAAAAATGAGACAGCCCTGAATCCTTAGTACCGAGTCAAATGTATGGGCGTACCGAGTAATACCCCGTCCCCCACCACTCCCCTGCCCCCGCACGATTGCTCTGTCTAGACGGCTTCGTTGACAGACTGTATGTAGTATGAATCGTTAGATTATGCCATCGTCATAAACAAAACGTAGCTTTATCTAAGTACCATATTTCATCAGGTTATCTTCAAAAATTCGAAACTTCGTCCCCAACCTCTTTTTAACGTTTTTTAGCAATAAAAGTTAGCCTATATCCATTCCCAAACTCTAATCCACCTCTCTACCAAATTTCATCAGGCTATTTTCATTAATGACGAACTTTCATAAATTGTATAACACCTATTTTCCCCCCTTTAACGTCTTTTCCTTCATTGAAAGGTAGCCTACGTCCATTCCAAATATGTAATCCATCTCTGTACCAAATTGCATTAGGACTACTTCAAAAATAACGAACTTTCATATAAAGTTTCATACCCTATCCCCCCCCCCCCCCTTTACCCTTTTTTGGGGATAAAAGGTAGCCTATATCCGTACTCAAGCTCCAATGCATCTCTGTACCAGATTTCATCACGCTATCTTCAAAAATGACAAACTTTCATACAAACTTTCAACCCCTATTTCCCCTTTAACCTCCCTTTTTTGCGACCAAACATAGTCTATGATGTCTTTTCTCAAGGTCTAATTTACCCCTATACCAAATTTCATCAAATTCGGTTCAGTGGTTTAGGCGTGAAAGCGTAACATACAGACAGACAGACAGACAGAGTTACAGAAGATCCATCAAACACCAATCCAAATGTGATTGATTTCCTACAAACTCCCCTCTCCTCACACTCCGCCGCCCGCTACATCGCGCCGGTCACCCGACCGCACCTCAAAAAACAAGTTTAGACTCGCTTTGCCTAAGAACCGGTAAAATAAAGGTTCTTAAAGGTTCCAATTTTAGGTTCTGGTTCCTGTTCCGGTATAGGTACCGGAACCCCAAAATACCGGTATTTTACCGGTATTTTGGAACCGTTTTCAATCCCTGCTGGGAAGTGAACGCAAGCATTACCTTTTAAGGTAATGCATCGTTCTAACGCACATATAAAATGAGTCACACGAATTGATAACCAATCAGCGCGTCCCGTCAAACGGAGAAGCAGCTGATGGCTCAACACTAACACACAACAAAAAAAAAGCACGCCCCGCGCGCGCCGAGGCGTACACGGCGGATTCATTCGATCGCGAGACTTCGCAGCGAAACGTACACGTCGTGGTCCTAAAGCCTAGCTAGAATTCTGGGTGCATCTTAGATTCTGCTAGTTACTATTCTAAGTGTCTATACGAACTAGTCTACTATACGAAGTGTCTTGTTAAATATAAGCTGTGTTCCCAATTAGGGGTAAGTCTAGTGTCCTTAATAAACAGTGCGCGAGTATTAAACGATAGTCACGTAGAATAGTAAAGTAAAGAACATCGTCATTCGCGTGTGACATTCCTGCTTAGCTCCTAGGAGCTAAGCGTGATGCTAGCTCATTTGTTAGTACCTGCCTACCTTCGGTCGTGAGTTCGGTAGTTACCTAGATGTAGTTAGTCTTTGTGTAAATGTAATTAAATTAGAGTTAAAGTAAATTGTGATTAACATCGTAATCGTTAAAATGTTGTAAGAAAGTTATTGTATGAAGTGTGTCCATAATATATGTCGCGGGTAAACATGTCGACAGACAGCCGAATATAGTAATTGCTTAAGAACTATTCAATTAGTTGTAATGGTTGATTGTTCGTATTCTAAGAGAAAAATCAACACGGTGTATATCTCGGCATAATTTTCTACGGATACCCACATTTTGAGAATATGTTAAATTGTCGAATTTTAATCTCGCTTTAAATCCACGGTTCAGCATATATTAGTATTAGATCTTAATTATTACTGAATCATTTGTTTATGGTTGATTGAACCGTGGTTAACGGGATTACAGACGTACTTACGATAAATACTTACGATTATTAATTCCGGAACAATCCAGTTTTATCTCTTTGTTTTATTGTGTAATTTATGTGTACCTACTATTGTACAGCGCCGCCGACCTTAGGGCCCATGTAGAAAATTATACGTTGGGGCCCGGCGCTGTTGCATTGGGTTCACGCACCAGTGCCTAATCGTGTGGTTGTCTCCCCAGAACTTAGTACCGGCTGGAATACCGGTCCACCTTGTACCAGCTGGAATATCAGCACCGCGCCGTACCGGCCCACCTCCGAACCAGCTGAGGTTGCCTGCCCTCTCCGTACCATCTTGAAGACGGCCTTGGCGACGACTCCGGCGGACTGAACTAGCAGCTGCGAAGCCTGGTGACCTTGAGGGGAAGACAACGTCACACTCGCACGGGGCCAGCCCGGAACCCCAAGTTGAGTACATTACTCAGCCTTCCGTTTATAGTGGCGTGTACTTGTACCCGAACCGACACTCGACTTTGACTTAGAGTAGTTTTCTATTGTAAAGCAGGACCTACGGAATAAAGTTGTGGATCTCGTACCAATCGTTTTCTTCATCCTTGACCCCGTAGGGCCCCGTATCAATAAGAAATAAAATAACAAAAATATAAGAACAATAACTTTACTTCGTTGCTGCTAAAAATAATCACTTCTGCTGTAATTATTTGGTTTATCACACAGTTGGAACGGTAAGCATTTCCCCTATATATTTTCCACCTTTTGCAGTCAAAGGAAAACTTGAATCGAGTTTTATTCCTTTTGTTACATCGCCGACGAAGTCACGTGCAAAATAGATCGTATTTCTCAGGGCTCCGTTTGGCCCCGATTGAATGGGTTTTATTAAATCTAGAGAGCGTACAGCGAGAGCAATCGTGCAGTACGTAAAGGAACAAAGCAATTCTTACAGTGAACAAAAGTAGTTTGATTGCAATGACGCTTGTTCACGTAGATTTCCGCTTGTATACCTGAAACAGAAAGAAGTAAAATCTGTAGTCTTAGAACAGCTGAACACTAACACTTACACACACAGTAAGACCCTTACTAAAATTCAAAAAATAAGATTCGTACAGTCAATAACAAAAGTTGATTGACACTAAAAACTTTTCTTTAATAAATTAAAGTCGCTAAGCAAATTTATCATTTTTTTTTACATTTTTTTTTACATGTTACTGCGGTCAATCAAGCGAACTTTTCACCGTTATTAAATTAGTATAGATATATTCTAATTGGGAACTCTGAGGTCCAGGGTTCATACCTTTGCCCGTTGTACAGACTATGTGGTGAGCTCAGTGCTTGAAGGTAGACAAATAATATTACAGGCATTTAGTTCAAACATATTCAACGTTCATTTAGGCTACTTCAAAGACCCAAAGTCTGTGTTAATGAATATTTAAATTGTTAATACGGCACAATTTAATAAATATGTATTTAAATTATTGTAAATACGGCACAATTTAATAAATAGTTTTGTTAGTACAGGGGCAGAAAGCCTCCATGACGTGGAAGTAGTGAACGCGAGTGAATATGAGTATTTGCATGGTCGTGCCCCGGAGAACACGTGAAGCCGTCAGTCCCGGGTGCCATACGAATGAGTCCCGAAGACATTCGGGCCGAGAGATCCCGGCTCCACAGGATCATGGTGGTGGAGTGGGAGCGACGACTTGAGCAACCACGCGCAGGGCATGTCGTCATAGAGGCGGTAAGGCCCATCATGGGGGAATGGCTAGAGAGGTCACATAGCAGCCTCTCGTATCGACTGACGCAGATTATCACCGGGCACGGGTGCTTTGGGCGGTATCTGCGTCGGATCGAAAAGGACGCAAAGTCCGAGTGCCATCATTGCGACGCGAGCGAGGACACAGAGCTGCACTCGATCACCGAGTGTCCGGCATGGGCCGGACCGAGGCGGGAGCTAGTGGCGGCCTTGGGAGTGAGAGTTCTCACCCTCGCCTCCCTACTCACAACAATGGTCCGCTGCGCGGACGCGTGGGCGGCCGGCGTCTCCTTCAGCGAGCAGGTAATGGTCGTGAAGGAGACGGCAGAACCGCGAACTCGCGAACTGCACCGCCCGCGCGCGCGTTATAGGGGAATTATCCCCACGGATACCACCCCCAACCGGAGCCGGTGGAGGTGGTTATGTCAAACTCGAACCGACTAAAACGCACGTTGTCTTTGGGTCTAATTTAGAGAACATATCTCTCGCACCTCGGCAGACCCATGACCATCTCTTTCGAGGTGGCCCCCTTCGGGCTGTGGGGACCATACTGTTCCCATTCCCACCTTGCGCTGCCACCGCGGACATAGAAGGGCTGATCACACGAAGGGCTCAAATCAAACTTACGGCGGCAAGCTTAAAAACGTAGATGCCTCAAGGTCAACCTGTGTACCTCCGTGAGAAAAGCCTTAATGGTAATCTTATACTCTGGCAATAGTGAGTCGAGACAGCGTGCGGTTTTGGTCGGTCCAAGTCCTTTTTTATATTATGATCTGTTAATTGACTGCACACTAGATGGTAAAAACCCACAAGCCGCGTGGTTCCCGGCAGAGTAGATTTCAGCGATGGCTGATGTGGTGCCATTTCCTCCCATGCGGTGTCGTACAAGGCGACTAAGGGATAGGGCTGTTTAACATCAGACAGATAAATGCTCGAGTCAATAATAGTGCCCGGACTATGGCAATAGTCTCACCCCCTATTACGTGGTACCAAATACAATTTGGTGAAATGTGGGTGTTAATTCACCTCTGCATATCCCTCCAGATAAAGGCGTGATTATATGTATGTATGTAGATGGTAAAAGCTAAGGTGCTGTCTAGAAGATACGGATCGGTGTGGTCCCTACCATGACGGCCTTGATGGATGCCTTTTCACGCCCCGCTTGAAGAACCCGGGACTGTAAGAAAAGTCCAAATTAACCACCTCCAGTGAACATCAAGCGTGGTATCCGTAAGAATTTCTCCATACCAACGTATGTATACATAAAAATACAATACAATACAATATATTTTATTGTACACCACGTGAAAAAAGTACAGAGAAAACAATGTAAAAGTGACAGTACAAATGGCGGTCTTATCGCTAGGTGCGATTTCTTCCAGACAACAAAATCCAATTGATTAGCCGGTTTAGCAACTTATCTTAACACATAGCCTAATAATTACGTAAATACCTGTTTATTGAGAATATCAAAGCCACAATAGTTTACAGAAGTGATAATATAATATCAATTAAAGTTGTGCTCTAACCATTTGATGATGCTCACATTACCGATATTGTTCCTACTTACCTAGGTGTATTTGTGATATTTGATTACCCAACTTAGTCTCATGATATTGAGATAGTATTCGAGTGTATTGTTTACTTCAAGAAGGCGAACAATAGTTTAGTTTAGAGGGTATCTTAACAACTAACCTAACGTTCCGGAAGGTTGGTAATAACATCGAATTGTTAATTTTACAGTGTACTGTACCGTCAACTTCGGTGAAACGACTTGATCTGGGATCTGGACGAGAACGCTATGTTTATAAATGGCACGCTAAGGTCATTCCCTCGCGGGGAATCTTAACACCGACTTTTAAAATTTTGAGAAAAGCAATCTGTCGATATTTTTAGGGACTAATAAATAAAGCCCTTAAAGACGGATACAAAAAAAGAAAATTCGAAATGATTCAGGTGTGGCTCTATAGCTTAGTTGGAAGATCATTTCATTTTTTCCGATGGTTTTCTAACTAATATAAACATCCGGAGTTCATCTGGACACCGTGCTTCTTACACGCTGGGTATCCACTTTAAACCGTAGATAATTCAATATCAACCGGTTTACGAGAGAAATGCTTTACGAGTTTTGGGTAATCTGAAACCGTAGAGGGCATGCGGTTTTAATCGGTCCAATATTACGACCTTTTCTGGCTGACGGGGTATTCGTGGGGAGTTCCTCAAAAAGAAAGTACCCAGTAAGAAAATTCGTAAAATTTGCATGAAAGAGGATTTTGCCGATGAGGAGTGATTGAACATACAATAGGACAAGAATGTCATCGTAATCTTCTTAGCATTTTCTTACATCTGAGGCTTTCACCCCCAGCCTCTGATCCGCTGTCTCCATCTGCTCCGATTAGTTTTAAATTTTTTTATGGAATAGGGAGGCAAACGAGCAGACGGATCGCCTGATGGTAAGCGATCACCGCCGCCCATGGACACCCGCAGCATCAGAGGAGTCACAAGTGCGTTGCCTTCCTTTTAAAAGAGAGTACGCTCTTTTTTTTAAGGTTTGAAGTTCGTATTGGTTCGAAAATACCGCTGGTGACACAGTCATTCCACAGTTTAGTTGTGCGAGGCAGAAAGTTTCTCAAGACTTAAGACAAGACAGGACATGACGTAAGTATAATATGGTTTTTATGAGCGCGAATCCAATTCCTCAGAAGTCTTCGCCAGGGCCTCGTCAGTCAAGCAATAAGTATACTATCTTGTAGGAGAAGTTAGCTTCGCGCCGCCCGCGCGCGCAGGCAACTCGGGCGTCGGAGGGCACTGACTGACCTCCGTCCCCCATGAGCGCGGGCCTGGGGATGATGGGTGGAGCCGCCTGTCACCCCAGCAGAAGCAGGCCACGGCGGCGACGCGCTGAATAGCGCGCCTCCCCATTCCGGGGGCGAGTTGGAGACACCGTTGTCCCCCCTCCTGAGGAGGGCCAGACCTTATGGGATGGCCCTGGGTCAGCCGGAGTGCGAGGGATATGTCGATGACAACCTCACCTCTGGCCTAGCACCACGACCCACAGTCGGCGTGCGGTTTTAGTCGATTCGAAACCGATATAACCTCCCCTTCCGGCTCCGGAAGGGGGGTATCCCAGGGGACTTCCGCACGGAAAAAAAGGAGAAGTTAGCTTGGGCACCATACACTCATGAATTAAAGTATGTATCTTTTTTTTTATAAAAGACACGTCAATTTGCCTTCACCTCGCCTGATGGTAAGCTAAAGGCAAAGTCTCAGAAAGAAGGTCACGATTATAAATACGTACCATGCTAACAATATGGTGGCACTCAGCTTGACGGCTCATCAGATGCCTTTTCATGCCCCGCTTAAAGGACCCGAGTTTGTAGGAAGAAGGAAACACGTGAGCTGGCAGGGAGTTCCAAGTCGTAATGGTTCGGCATAGGAGTGATTCACCGAACCACTTGGTTCTGGAAGGTACTACCAGTAAGTCCATTTACGGTGCGGAGTATACCTGCTAGAACCAAGCGTTTCAGTGATTCATTCCTATGCCGCACCACTAAGACCTGGAATTCCTTGCCAGCTCACGTGTTTCCTTCTTCCTACAGTCCCGGGTCCTTTAAGCGGGGCGTGAAAAGGCATCTAATGAGGCCGTCAAGCTGAGTGCCACCACTGTTAACATGGTAAATGTTTACGATGGTGACCCTCTTTCCGAGACTTTGCCTTTAGCTTAACATCAGGCGAGGTGAACTCAAATTGACGTGTCCTGTATATTAAAAAAAAAAAAAAAAAAACCTTTGTATTTCGCTCGTATTAAGCTAGTACTCTGCATATCAGTGCGGTCGCTATAAGCCGATTTCTTCCGGCTTCCCAATATGTCACGTGCTGCATGTCGAACTAGATTGAAGTAAGTTTTATGTCCCGAAGGCTTCCCTTTTCAAAGCCCTCCGCCACTACTGCGCATTCATTTTGTAACTAACTATTTACCCGGTGAACTTCATACCCATTACCGCTGCACTCTCTACAATATTACGCATTCAATCACTCTATCTATTAAAAAAACCGCTTCAAAATCCATTGCGTAGTTTTAAAGACTTAAGCATACATAGGGACGAGAAGACAGCGACAGTGACTCTGTTTTAGTGTGTTAATACTAAGATATATGTTAATACTAAGATAATATGACAATGTGAGACAAGTCAACAATATATCTATCTACATACCCAAATATATTACTCACAAGATACACTGCCACAATTAATTTGTAACTGAGATTTAATATCATGTTCTTGGAATATATTTACGAGCTAGAAGTAATTGCTTTATCTACTCGTAGTTTCAAGTTTCAAGAGTTTTTGAAACTTTTGCTGTTTCATTTACTGTTTGAACAACAATTAATTGATTGCTAACCCTCTTAACAAGTTTGTGGAGATAAGACGATTCAAAATAAGAATGGAGGATGGAGGCAAGATGAGTTCCAAGCAAGATGAATAAGTAAATAATCCACGATAAATATTTTACACAGTTCATGTTATGGCATCTAGAATGCAGATTAACATAGTCGAAACTTTCTTCTTCTCTTCTTTCTTCTTGCTTTATGCGTGATCAAGACCTTCCAAACACGAAATCCGCATTAAAATTCGTTCAGTAGTTTTTGCGTCCATCGCGAAAAAACAGGCACGAATTCCAAAAATATTTAATTTGTTCAATAAAGTTTATACAACGTAACCTAAGTATTTTCTTTTAAGTATCACCAATATACAGATGCGACTACTTTACAATTTTGTAACTAATAGTGAAAATACATTGTCATTTATAAATACACTAGTTTTGCCCGCGGCTCAGCCCGCGTGAATGACGTTTATCGCGACTAAATATAGCCTATCCCTTCCTCAAGGTCTACTCTACCCCTACAACCAAATTTCAAATTTCATCGGAATCGGTTCAGTAGTTTAGGCGTGAAAGCATAACATACAGACAGACAGAGTTACTTTCACATTTATAACATTAGTATGGATAAACTATACACGTACAGAGTCACGCCCTTTTCCCAGCGGGGTAGGCAGAGACTACAGTTTTCCACTTGCTACGATCCTGGCATAGATCTTTCGCTTCTTCTACTTTCATAATCGTTTTCATACACGCTCGCCGGTTTTGAGTACTCTTGACATGTCCTTTTTTTAAAACGTCAGCGATCTGATTGACATACGTATGTCGCCCGTTCCCATGCTCATCCCACGCCCATTCACCCTCGTTTCATAAATCCGTTTCATCAGACTACTGTTGTCCATCCTCTCCACGTGTCTGAACCATCTAAGCATCCCTTTCTCTATCTCAATCACTACATCTTCATTCTTCAACCACACGTACGTAAGGTACGTAGAAACTAATATATTATATTACCTACAAATCGTGAATTACTCGTGAAGCAGAGATGAAAATCAGCCCCTATGTAACAAGATCACACGCCGCCCTTATCGGCACACGTTTGTAACACTCGAGCGAGAAATATTATCAGTTCGGGGAAAGTTCTCACATATCGCGCTCTCGTTAAAGCTGCGGTACAACCAACCTTCAAGGCCTTCAATCGACCTTCAAGGTAGCGTGTGGAGATTTTGCTGGCGTAGTCAGTGAGAAACAGTTAGCTACTTATGAAACTTACTTTAACATGTAACACACTTAATTTACTATTATAGATTTGGAAGAAATATGTTAAGATGATTGGATGTTCGTTATTCAGTAACGCTCTAACTCTTGAAGGGATCTGGCTAAAATTAAGGACAGGGATAGATTATTGTCCAGAAGAACATATAGGCTACTTTTTATCACCGGGAAAAAGTTCCCATGGGGTACGGGAATGGAAACGAAACGAGTGAAGCCGCGGAATACAGCCCCACTGACTGACTGACTGACTGACTGATTCATCAACGCAGAGCCTAAACCGCTGGACCTACAAACTTGATATTTTGAAAGTAGATGCATTTTATGATGTAAGCATCCACTAAGAGAGGATTTTTGGAAATTCTGCTACTAAAGGGGTACCGGGATGGAAGTTTATTTTATTATTTTATTTTATTCTTTATGTACACATAAATGACAATAAATACAATAGTGAGATGAAATGTACAAAGGCGAGCTTAACTCAAAGTTGAGTTTTCTACCAGCAGACCCAGGAGTGCACAGAGGAATTGCAATATGAGTGGTAAAGTCTAGTGTACAGGAAAGTAGCGATGTTGATGTAAGAGGTATACGAGATGTATACCCCAGGTAATAGGCATAAATATACATACATATAACATACACATACATACATACATAACCACCTACATACTAACATACATACTAACATGAAAGTCCGTCATTTTCAGAGCTAGATGCACTCAATTTCATAATCCTGTGTCTTTTAAGAAATAAATGAACACATGTTTCAGCGTTTTTTTCAAAATTTATCTACTAAGAGGGTAAATTGGTGATAAACGATTTTATGGAAAGTTCGTCATTTAGGTCACTATTCAAAATGGAATACGAAATTTTCCCGAGCGAAGGTAGGACGGATCAACTAGTAATAGATACGATTATCAGTCAAGTTGTGACCACAGGTGCTACATCGCACCCGAAACGTCGGCAAAAGTAAGTTTAATAAGTCCCGAATTTTCATTTCAAAAAACCATGAGTATACAATAAATATAACGGGAATTAACGCGATCATGGTATAGGTACTCATATCTTTGATTTGCCTGACGTTTTTTAGAAAAGAAGAGAATATTAGAACCGAAGTTACTAATATTCCCTCTTACCCCTCCAACTAAGCTAAATTGCTTGTGCTAGGAGCGGGTTCACGTCGGTAGTGTAATGACCAGGATTCGAACTTAACCACTAAGCTAGCTAGCTAAGCTAAGCTACCGATGCTTTCCCGTTATAATTATTGTATACTAGCTTTTGCCCGCGGCTTCGCCCGCGTGGATGTCGGTTATCGCGACCAAACAGCCTATGTCCTTTCTCATAGTCTAATCTACCCTTATACCAAATTTCATCAAAATCCGTTCAGTGGTTTAGGCGTGAAAGCGTAACATACAGACAGACAGACAGAGTTACTTTCGCATTTATAATATTAGTATGGATTTAGTATTTATCATGGAACGCGAGAGTTAAAAAAATCATGAGTATTTTATAAAACCTGTATCACTATGTAAAATATTTTAGCTACACGTCTCATTATGCTCTAAAATGACTTGTTCGCTTGTAATGAGAATTGAGCTCAAGTTGATTACGGCTCGAGGGCTCAGAACGAGACGCTCATTACGCGGTTTATTGTTTAGGAGCAGGAGAAATCTTACCACTGTTATAATGAATGCGAAATTTAAAGTATTAGAAACCTTGAACAAAAATACAT
Organism: Eilema sororculum; assembly: GCA_914829495.1. Taxonomy (NCBI): domain Eukaryota; kingdom Metazoa; phylum Arthropoda; class Insecta; order Lepidoptera; family Erebidae; genus Eilema; species Eilema sororculum. The sequence continues at coordinate 1,602,560 of OU618545.1, read as the reverse complement.
TGCATAACCACTTTCCATCACGTGGACCGTGTGCTTCTCTACCCTCTAAGTGGTATAAAAAAGCTATAATTTGTGTTTGGATGATTTTTTTATAGCATTTATTATGTTATCTCGTCCGAACTACCGTCGTCTCCCATTATAGACGGATGCAAAGAGAAGGTAAATTTGAAGTGATTCAGGCGTGGCTCAATAGCTCAGTTGGAACAACATTCCCTCTGTAAGTCGTGGGTTCAAGTTCAAATTGAGAATTTCATTTTTCCGATGTATTCGAACTATATTTTGTGTATATAAATAAATATTTTATATCTTCGTTGTAGTTTGCACTTTGGAATTTTAAGTCTGTTCGCTTTTTCTTAATTTGACTGTCACTGACCTCCCAACCTCGAGAACAAAACTCGCACCAGAGTCTCGCCCAGCAATTAGCAGGTGTATATTAACGTTGACTGGGGCTCTGAAGATCTTGGTGAAGCCTTATAAATAAAATAAAAAAATATTTATTTCACTCCATTTAGACCCATATTTTTACACGTTAAAAAAGTATTATCTGCGGTAGCCTAGTGGTATGGGTAATGGACTGCTGAGACGAGGTCTCGTGTTCGATCCCAGGTTTACCATGGCACACACCAATGACTTTTCGATCCTTTTCGAAGTTATGTGTGTATTTATCGCAGGTTTATAAGTGCCCGGTTAATGGCAATAGGCTCGCCACCTATTACTTTGGGACCTAAACATAAACTGGCGAAATGTGCTCTGCCTACCCCTTCGGGGAATACAGGCGCGAGTTTATGTTATGTTATGTATGTAAAAAAGTAGTACGTGCATTATTCATTATAAGACAATTGTTAATATTACTCATATCTAAGTCCATTATTAAAATTCTCATAGATTATAATATTTATTTATACTCCCACCTTATTGACAGTACGTCACTTCCTCATAAAACGAAGCACAAAAAGCCTACGCCAGACAATTATCTCGTTTATGGTAAAAACAATATAAAACATAACTACATTAGGTACCAAAAGGACGACAAAAAACTTTAGTGTAACATTTCAAAAGCGTTTAAAAGCAGTTTGCTCTGAGATTTAACTGAAAATTCAGATATTACTTGCATGTTGAAATGTCGTACGTACATACCTACCTACTGTGCATCTGTCACAGAGACTTGCTGCCACAGATATCGAAGATTCTAGATACGGCAAGCTTTTCTAGCATTTTACTACTTGTCAACCGGCTGTCGGTGATACGCTCTTATTTGAACGTAGACTAAAATAAACATTTGAATGAATTTTATAGCATTAGGATGCTAACTATACAAATCGAATACATAGGGAAAAAATAATATTCTCGGGCGGGGCTCGAACCCGCGATGTTTCCCTAATAGGGGAATACCTTGACTGTCGCCTTAAAGACGTGTGGAGGAACGAGGTGTGATGTTCCTCCAACACAAAGGGAGGATCCTCCGACCAGGCAAGGTGATCATGCCTGGCGGGCCGCAGCCCCACGAATGTCGTTGGGATGTTGTACATCTATTATACCAGCGCGCGAGCTTCACTTTCGCGATGCAGGATTCGTAGTGACGTTGTAGCAGCATAGTGGTTCGGCTTTCTATCGCTAGATGGCGCTGGGTACATGTGGTATCGCCACAGACGGATAAAAATAGAAAGGAAATTTGAATGACATCGGGTATGTCTCGTTAGCCTAGTTGGTCAAGGCATTCTCTCTGTAAATAAGTATTTTTCCCAGCGCCAAAATTAGTCCACGTGAAGACATCGTGTGAACTTCCCCGCGCACCAGAGCCAGGTGGAACTAGCATGGCAGACACTTGTTACCCCAGATGGATACCGTAAAACGTGGTTTACACAAAAAGCACATGCAGTATCTATCATATCATGAATCTATGGTTGCAACGATATCAAAGCTTTTAGTGTATCGGTACACTGAATGCCTCTTTTGAGTTTCCAGTGAGCGCTGTTTGCAAAAGATTTAGCTTTTACAAAATGTATGGCGGGCGTGTTTACTCGACCATAATACTAAAGAGTTTACAGCTGGTCAGATACTTTTGGTCCTAGTGTTTACCAGAATTTGGTCACGTACTGTCCTTGTCACTTTATGTGACAATAAGTGGATGATGTTCCCAATTGTTATTATGATAAAGACAACCGATTTTAGATTATTCCGAGAAGATAAAAATTCGACCGGATTTCAGAACAACGCTCAGTTAAGAATTGACTCTACCAATGACATTTAAAGTTTTTTTTATATGAAATATTCTATATTCCATATAGAATATTCTATCATTCATCTAGAATACTCAGATCTCATTATAAGTCGACATTCAGCACTGAGTATCATTCTGGAAGACCCCAGTCTTGTCATCTTTTGGTAATTATTTAAAAACAGCTGCTCTTCCTACGGCTTGCGTGAGTTGCGGAAATCTGAAATATTTTCTTTGCGTTTTCTTATACTCCATCTTTCTTCCCTTTGCAAATGAAAACGCGAGAGATATCATACCTAACCATGTATGTAAACACTTACCAATACCATAGAAATATAAAAAGTGTATAAAAATGTTTTGTTTCTCCAAACATAAAACATTAAGGTATACCCAAGCCGTACATCAGTCACTGTCATCCTTGAATCATACAAGCTCTGATATTATACGCCTTAAAAGTTCCCTGAGCGCAAGTACTTAACATGATAAATGATATATACCTGTTGAGAAAATATTTCCAAAATAAATTGCGATACAGATAATGGACGTTAAAGAATGAGATGATATAAAATGAGAAGAGTGCTCACACACAAACACACACACACACACACACACACACACACACACACACACACACACACGCACACGCACACACACACACGACACACACAGACACACACGAACCCTCTCACACACACCCACCGACACAAACAAAAGTCGAATTTTATAGTTACTTTTTACCCCCGACGCGACGCGACGCAAAAAACGTGTATTATAATTTTGTCGTCCGTGTGTATGTGGCATCATAGCTCCGGAACGCATTAAGCTATTTCAATCTAGTTTTTTTTTATTAAAGGTGACTTATGTGCTAGTGTTCCTAGACATGTTTCATGAAAATTGGTTGAGCCGTTCAAAAGTTATGGGAGCTAAAGTGTGGATGGGGAGTGTCGGGGGTTTTTATTTTTTTTATTACTAAACGTGAAGACAGTAAGTTATAAGAAACTTGTGACGTTGTGACATCATATTTATAACTATCTAACCCGACCTTGTTTTGCCATGTATACTAGGGTAGACTACCCTTAACATTTAGGGGGATGAAAAATTTAATTAAAAATTTAAAAAACCCCCGTCACAAAAAACACCTCCAAAAAGTTGAAAATAAATGGAGTTTGCCTTTTAACTTTAACGGTTGCCATGTCGGGGGACCCTAACTGGTTAAGCACTCCGTTCTATTATCGGAACGATTCAAGGTCCCCCGACATGGCAACCGTTAAAGTTAAAAGGCAAACTCCATTTATTTTCAACTTTTTGGAGGTGTTTTTTGTGACGGGGGTTTTTTAAATTTTTAATTTAATTTTTATTTTATACTTTTTAAAGTGATCTACTAGTCAAGCTCTTTCATTTGATACCCATATTGAGGGAGTTATGAAGAAATATGTATTTCGACATGTTGTGGTGGCGGCCATCTTGGACCGATTTTTTTCAAACATAGCTAGGTACACTCCCGACTAATATACCTTTCAAACAAAAAACACTACATCCAAATCGGTTCTTCCGTTTGGGTGCTACGATGCCACAGACAGACACACACACATACACACACAGACACGTCAAACTTATAACACCCCGTCGGTTTTGCGTCGGGGGTTAAAAATAGATGTCGTCCGATTCTCAGACCTACCCAATATGCACACAAAACTTCATGAGAATCGGTCAAGCCGTTTCGGAGGAGTTTAACTAGGTACAAACACCGTGACACGAGAATTTTATATATTAGATTTACTATTAAAGTTGGCTGGACTCTTTTACCATTGTTAAACTGAGTTAGTTAAACAAGTTATTTTAACTATGGGAAAGTTCTCAATCATCTCTTGTTTGAAATATTAGCACAGTATTATTTCTACACATATTTTAAGATGATTATCATATGACATGACACACAATGACAGCCTCTGTGGCGTGGCGGTAGTGCACGCGACTGCCATGCAGGAGGCGCGGGTTCGATTCCCGCTCAGTGCAAATATTTGTATGCATGAATATGGCTATTTGCATTGGTCTGGGTGTTTCTATGTATAATATGTATGTATTTACAAAAAAAAAATAGTATATAAGTATGTTTATCCGCATTCTAGATTCCATAACACAAGCTATAAAAGCTTACCATGGGTCTAGATAGCGTTGTGTAGAATGTTGTGGAATATTTATTTATTTATTATTTATTTATTTAAATTCCATCTTGAATACCTATCGACTTCAGAAGGCAAGAAAATGTTGACTCTCAATGAGTCAACATTTTCTTGTCTTCCTTCAACAATTCATTTAAATTCCTCTAGGTCACAAAAATCGGTCGTAACGACCTCGCCTCACACACAAGCTGTCTAGAATTTTCAATTCAAGTCTATATTAAAATACTTAACGTCTGCAAACAGCGTGTAATTAGATATTTTAATGTAAAACAATAAAGTGGTTCGCGTATTTCAAATGATAGAAATGTTTAGCTGTAATTAAGTTATATTCTTAATTCTCCAAGACAAAGTCTTTATATACGTTTTATTTTCGCTTTGTAGTACTCAAAGTTAATTTATATTAACAGACAAGTAAGTTGTTGGTAGTAATGCGATTGCTTTATTAGATAAGACGTTTTCTTTTCAACTTTATCCTTGATAAAAACGTAAAGAATTGTTGTTAATTCATTATCATTATCTGCCTCCTTTTCTCTATTGTCCCTAAGGGTAGCTACACACATAAGCGGGCCGGCATTAATCGGCAAGGCCGGGCGGTAAAATCGAATATATGTAGATGAATGTTCGGGAATCATAAGCCGCATATTATCACTCAGCGTGGCAACTGCCGAATTGTGCCGATCAGCACAAGCCGAACGTAATTTAGTTGTTGCTTTGGGTTGCCTTTTTATTCTGCAATACTGCCGAATGGAATGATGTGTCGACCCGAATGAACGACTCGATCGGCACTAGCCGGTTGAAGGCGAACAAGTGCAGTAATTGATTCGGGTCGGCTTTGTTGTTCAACAAGTATTACCGAACCGACAATGACAGACCGATGTGTGTAGCTACCCTAATAATTTCGGTTAATAATGCACTTAAAAAATCTTCAAAGTTACCCTAACACGTATTTAAAAGATAATTTTGGCTGTTCGAGACATGTTCACGTAGTTTTCGACAGAGCTCTTTGAAAAAAGACAGGAGTCACACCAAAATCACTTTTCCTAAAAATTTTAATCGTTTTTTTTTTATTAAAATTTGTAGGAAATTTAACATACTAATTTATTTGTCCCAATTGTCTCATCCCTGTAGACATATCTCCGAAGGTACTGTGATACTAACACTATACTTTCTTCTTGAAGGAAATTTAAACTACAGTTGTGACAAAAATAGTTCGACAAGGAATGAAAATACACTGACCTATCTTTGACAGCTCGCTACGTATTCCACGTCTAGCGATGCAGACGTTCCGACAATCTGACACTCAAATAACATTGATATTTCTTTTAAGTTTACCATCACACCTGGCTCCTACCTATGTACAGAGAGTTTGGTATAAGCGAACTAGATATGACATGTTGTCTCACAAAGATATATAAACAAACTCAGTACTTATAGTGCTTTAAGTTGAGGTCCATTAATAGCTAAAGTTGAATACATAACATAACATAAACTCACGCCTGTATTCCCCGAAGGGGTAGGCAGAGGTGCTAGCACCCACATTTCGCCAGTTTATGTTTAGGTCCCCTATGTAATAGGTGGCGAGCCTATTGCCATTAACCGGGCACTTATAAACCTGCGATAAATACACACATAACTTCGAAAAGCGTCGAAAAGTCATTGGTGTGTGCCATGGTAAACCTGGGATCGAACCCGAGACTTCGTCTCAGCAGTCCATTACCCATACCACTAGGCTACCGCAGATCCTTGATACATTATAGGTATAAACATATATTCAATATTGCAATGTATTATCTAAATATCTATAACTCAAAGGTGACTGACTGACTGACATAGTGATCTATCAACGCACGGATCGGGCTGAAATTTGGCATGCAGGTAGATGTTATGACGTAGGCATCCGCTAAGAAAGGATTTTGATTAATTCTACCCCCAAGGGGATAAAATAGGGGAGGAAAATTTATTTGTAGCGTTGACTCAACACTGCGCTATAACCGGCATCCACGCGGGCGAAGCCGTGGGCAACAGCTAGTTGATATTTAACCAACACTTAAAAAGTACGCGAGCAAATTGCAATTCGGTGGGCACCAACGCTTACAGTCTCGTGTTACATATTTATAAGCTACATCGAGTAGGTAGGTACTTCAAATATTTCAACCTAGAAGCTTTAAATAGTCAAGGTTTTCATAAAATATGCTTTTCTAGAGTATGAGGATCAAGAACATAACATTGATATTTCGAACGCTTGCCGGCTTTGCACGTAATCTGACGATAAGCGACTTGTAGGCGTTATTAGCATTCCAGCTGAGACTAAATTAATCCCTGCTGTTGAGATTGTTGCTTCATCTGGGCCTCGATTCTACTAAAGCAAAGCTATTGTCAAGCCACTGAGATTGAAAAAAGCGGCAATACATTATAGACTTTAAAGCGATGCGTTTAAAGTTCAATATTAAATAACTGTTAGCAGAGTGAATAAAAGAGTGTAATGAAACTTTTGTCATTTAATTTTGGACCTTAGTGTATAGAAATAAAGTCTAAACTTTAATGCCGCTTTTTCCAATCTCAGTGGCTTGACAATAGTTTTGCTTTAGTAGAATCGAGGGCCTGTTTGTTTGTATAATACATACTAGTATTTATGAACTTCTTCTTTATCCTAGCGTGAATCTCAGTCACATCAGAAGCTTTCACCTCGAAGTTTGAGGTCCGCTTTTTCCAGTTCAACTGCGGGTTAGGCTAATCCTCGACATTTTGAAACAACTGCCGTCTACCCTCCACACCCCATTGTTGATATTAAAGTATTGAAGTTAGGCCAGTTGTTGAACTTTTTAGGACTCCAACTACCTGTAACGACTCATACAGGGTAAAATATTTCCATTCCACTGGAGGAGAAGTACTTGAAATACTGCAGATAGAGAATAATACAGAATAAAGAAACAAAATTGCATTCAAAGATTTTCGTAAAGTAGCTTGGCACACCCGGTAATCGCACCGACTAAAACCCGAAAAATATTTCTATGGCTTTAATATATAGTGGCAATTACTTATAAGGATCAAATCGCTCTGACATACAACTCGTGCGAGTTAACATGGCACCTGGGTCGGGGCTTTGCGCGGGGGAGCGGGAGGCGTGTACGCTGACGCTACTAGCCTCGCACGGCGAGAGCGGGGTCGCGCGCGGGGAAGCGGGAGGAGGGTGTCTTCGAGGCAGGTGCCATGTTAACTCGCACCTCCCCTTCCGGCTCCGGCAGGGGGGGTATCCGTGGGGATTTCCGCACGAAAAAAAAAAAAAAAAAAAAAAAAAGCCATGTTAACTCGCACGAGGTATACATGGTCAATTAAATGAAAGGAAATCCCTGAAATCTAAACGGTCGTAGTCGGTTCGGTTATCGATGTGTCAAGCGAGTTTTCGAAAATCTTAAAATGCAGTTCTATTTCTTTATAAATTAGGAATGTTTCCTTTGAGTGAAATTTGCTATCTCCAGTATTTCTAGTCCTTACTTCCACTCCAGGAGGCATGAAAATCTTCCACTCTGTATATGTATAACAACGAAAGGTTACATTTAAAAAACATGTTTTTTAAATGTAACATTCATAACATTCAGTTCATTTTATTTGATATTGACTTCAAGGCATTGCCCTAAACTGTTTTCACAGCAAGACCTACATCCACAATTCCCAGTGTAGCCGAAATAAGGCCACTCGTGTTTGGAAATAAAATAAAAGTGAACGAACTAGTCGATAATTGACTTTAAACTGGCTAACTCGACAGAGAGCTAGTAGAATTGTATTATCCGATACAATTCCACTAGCCTACATACATAGATATCGCTCTTGTGTGAAACATTGAAATTGAAATAAAGCATCGGTAGCTTAGTGGTTAAGGAGTCAGCTTTACGAACTAGAGGTCCCGGGCTTGATCCGTCGTGAACCCACTCCTAGCAGAAGTAATTTAGCTTAGTTGGAAGGGTTAGCGGGAATATTAGTAATTGCGGTTGCAAATATTTTTCTAAGAAAACAAATAAAAATGAAATAAGGTATGGTATAAGGTATATGGTAGGTGTTTGGGGCTAGCCTTGCAAGTCGCATACCTGCTGATTGACGGACCAGGCTCTGGTTTATGCTTTCCTATCGCAAACGACGGTAGCGAACGCGACTGCCACGCAGAAGGCGCGGGTTCGATTCCCGCTCAGTGAAAATATTTGTATGCATGATTATGGCTATTTGCATTGGTCTGGTTGTTTCTATGTATAATATATGTTTGTATTTACAAAAAAAAACCCTATAATCGGAAGGTCGTAGGTTCAAGTCCCACATGAGCATTTCATTCTTCCCGATGCTTTCGAATTTTAAAGTTACCATAATAAATGCTATAAAAAATTAATTCAAATTAGTAGGATTTTCATCTTGTTAGTCAAAGGCGATAATAAGTATGCCTCATTACTTCATATGCATATAACATGCTCTCAGCTCTCACTATGAGGCGTGGAGTTCTATTACGTGCAATGAATGGATGCAAATAATGTTATATTTTCGGCACAGGTTGAATATGTTGAGGTAGCTTTTGTATGCTTTGTTCAGGTTTGAATAACACCAACACTGAAGGGAAATAAAACAATTTTTAGTTCTGAATTCGTATTCATAAATTTCCTGCAGCAGTAAGGAATGTTTCCTCAACTTGGGCATAAATTATATTCATAATCCAAGGGTATAAAACGCGAAAGTGAATTTGTTTTGAATCGCTTTCAAACCCCCGTCACAAAAAACACCTCCAAAAAGTAAAAAAAAATTGTGTTTGCCTTTGAACTTTTGATATACCTAGTAATATTTCGATTCAACGGTTGCCATGTCGGGGGGACCTTGAATCGATCCGATAATATAACGGAGTGCTTAACCAGTTAAAGTTCCCCGACAGGGCAAACGTTAAATCAAAATATTACTAGGTATATCAAAAGTTAAAAGCCAGACACAATTTATTTTCAACTTTTTGGAGGCGCATTTTGTGACAGGGGTTTTTCAAAACTATTAACTTAATTTTTTTACCGGTTAGCCACCATTTTTATGTTTCGGTAATTTATTAGTAAAAAGGAGAAAATCGATAGCTTATCTATTGATATCATATTATTGATGGCATTTGCCTTGTTCTGCTTGTTAGTAACCGTTAAGTTGAGGCGATCGTTTTACCGATGTTAAATGATCTATGATAATCTACAGATGCAGGTTCGAATCTTAAATACATATGTACATATACTCACGTCACTAAACCCCCGAATGGGTAGGCAAACGTATATTAGCACCCAAGTTTCGCCAATTATGATTTTCGGTCCCACGATGAGGCGAGCCTATTGCTGTCTAGAGGGCCCTTTATCTTCGACTGTTTGTTTACTGTCGGATGAAAAACAGCCCTATCCCTTAGCCGCCTTTTACAACACCCATAGGAAGAGCTGGGGTGGTCCTATTCTACTCCACCGGGAGGCAACACAGCAACCTTAATCTTAAATACTTAACTGATAATCATTTAATTAATAAATAAATAATAAATATTCCACAACATTCTACACTACGCTATCTAGACCCATGGTAAGCTTTTATAGCTTGTGTTATGGAATCGAGAATGCGGATAAACATACTTATAAACTTTTTTTTGTAAATAAATACATATTATACATAGATACACCCAGACCAATGCAAATAGCCATATTCATGCATACAAATATTTGCACTGAGCGGGAATCGAACCCGCGCCTCCTGCGTGGCAGTCGCGTGCACTACCGCCACGCCACAGATGCTGGCTCAATTTATTAATTCTGATCATACTAGAATTTTCTAACAAACCAACAAAATAAAAATGAATTCCACTCTCCTTTATTAACTAAACAATATCCATAGATATTATTAACTCAACAACATCGTAACTCGACTGTTCAAATCGATATTCATTACTTAAACATACCCAAGTAATGTTATTCCATGTCACCGCTCGTTAGCAACTAGACGTAATAACTTAATAACATATATGTCCAAACTTCGCGTCATTACGATGTAAGACCCAAGACAGCCAGCTGACATTGCCTTCCAAGTTTCAAGAGCAATTTACAAGTTTTCAATTGGCCGAATAGTAATTAATAATTGAGAGCCTATCATGGCGTTATAGACGATCGTGTTTTTGGCCGCGAGCCAGAGGAAGAGAGATAGAATTATACTCACTCTTCTTCTTCATTTTAGCGTTAATTCCAGTCGCTTCCAAAGCCTTCAGCTTGGAGTCTGGGGTCCGCTATACCAGTCTAACTGCGGATTTGGCTAAACTTCAATATTTTCTGTGAAGCGATTGCTATCTGACCTCGGGATGGCCCTGGGTCAGCCGGGGTGCGAGGGATATGTCTTTGACAACCTCACCTCCGGCCTAGCACCAAGACCCACAGTCGGCGTGCGGTTTTAGTCGGTTCGAGTCCGACATAACCTCCCCTTCCGGCTCCGGCAGGGGGGGTATCCGAGGGGATTTCCGCACGAAAAAAAAAAAAAAAAAAAACCTATCTGACCTCTACATACCAAAGGCCTTATTGAAGCATAGCAGCCACTACTGGTGTTCTTTCGTACGGCAACCGGGACCGACAGCTTAACGTGCTCTTGCGACCAGACTAATACAAATATTTGCAATGAGCGGGGATCGACCCCGCACCTCCTCCGTAGCGACCGCGTTCACTATTGCTGCGCCAGCGCCACGGAGGTTGTTAAATTATACAGCTATACACTCTATTAAGATCCATACTCTGGATTGCTTGCAGTATGAAGAATGTTACTTGGTTTGCAAAATAACTTGAAAGTTTACTACAGTATAGCCTGTGGTATAGCGTAGCCTCCCCATTCCGGGGGCCAGGGGCCAGGCCGTAACGGACGGCCCTGGGTCAGCCGGGGTGCGAGGGATATGTCGAAGATAACCTCACCTCCGGCCTAGCACCACGACCCACAGTCGGCGTACGGTTTTAGCCGGTTCGAGTCCGACAAAACCTCCCCTTCCGTCTCCGGCAGGGGAGGTATCCGAGGGGATGTCCGGATGAAAAAAACAAAGTGATATAGCGCAGGTGTCAAAAACGTAATGGCGAGTTAAGCCTTGGCCAAACCAACGCGTTCAGTTTTACTGGAATGAAGAGTTTTAATTTTTATAATATTACTAGCTGTCCCTGCGAACTTCGTACCGCCAATTTTTCCCGTGGCGTCAGATCCCGTTCCTGCTGCACCATTTAGGGGGATGAAAAATAGATGTTGGCCGATTCTCATAGATACCGGATAAGCACAAAAAATTTCATCAAAATCGGTCAAGCCGTTTCGGAGGAGTATGGCAACGAAAACTGTGACACGAGAATTTTATATATTAGACTTACCTTACATAACATAACATAAACTCACGCCTGTATTCCCCGAAGAGGTTGGCAGAGGTGCTAGCACCCACAATTCGCCAGTTTATGTTTAGGTCCCAATGTAATAGGTGGTGAGCCTTGCCATTAACCGGGCACTATAAACACCTGCGATAAATACACACATAACTTCGAAACGCATCGAAAAGTCAGATGTGTGCCATGGTAAACCTGGGATCGAACCCGGAGACCTCGTCTCAGGAGTCCATTACCCATACCACTAGGCTACCGCTGATTACTTACCTATTGTTAACAAACTCGTAAGCGAACGTAAGAATAAATTATTCAAGAAAATTACTACAATTTCGTAGAGAAACAATCTCATTCTGTAATAGAAATGCGAGTTCACAAGTGCGAATTGTTTTCCTCGAACAATCTTTTCTTAATGGGCATGTAATTCCCTGTCCTAAGTGCCGAGAATCTCATCTGGGCCTGAGGTTTGTCAAACAAGCTAGAAAGCCTTGAATTAATACCCCGATCTAGCTAATTGCGAATTAAAATGTCTGTAAAGCGACGGTTATTTTATACCTACTATCAAAGTTTGAATTACAAGTTTTACCTCATACCTCGTACGTAACCAAGCGTTTCTTTTTAATTACTTCAGGCTCGGGTTCCCGTCCCTGCTCCCGCGCCTCCTTTCGACACCGATATAGCATGCCATCCGTATACGGTGCAGAATATACCTGCTAGAACCAAGCGTTTCAGTGACTCATTCCTATGCCGCACCGTTAAGACCTGGAACTCCCTGCCAGCTCACGTGTTCCCCTATTCCTACAACCCCGGGTCCTTTAAGTGGGGCGTGAAAAGGCATCTGATGAGGCCACCAAGCTGAGTGCTACCACTGTTAACATGAACATGGTACATGTTTACGATGGTGACCCTCTTTCCGAAAATTTGCCCTTGGCTTACCATCAGGCGAGTTGAAGTCAAATTGACGGGTCCTTTATAAAAAAAACCTTTCTCCGCAGAGCCCCGGTATCAAAGGCCCTGATATTCCGACCGAATCCCGGGGGATAACCCCTGATTCAGAGGAAGCTCCAAAAGGTTCTGGTCTGGATTTGTAGAGGATGACATGCGTGCCAATGGGGTCACTACCATGGATGCCCAAGATGATGAAAATCATCTCACAGCAGTGGCAAGGGATCCATATAATCCGATTCCTGCCTGCTTCCCAATCTTCAAAATACATCCAAGAAGCGTATAGAGCATATTTTCTGCACATTTCAGGTCCAAGATATGTGAATTTTGCTATAGCTCTCTTCACACCCGCAATAGTAACTATTTCCGCCGACTTCCCTTTCATAATGATAATGGTTAATCCTATGCCATTATTTCACAGGATGTACAATGTACACTGTTAAACATATTTTCCTTTATACAGTTTCAAAAAATTAAAAAATCCATTTTCATGTACGAAATTTAGCATTAAAATTAGTAAATTCTGTATATAAAGTGTATAGCTGACCCAGTGAACTTCGTAACGTCAATTTTTATCCGCCCGCGTGGCGTCCGAACCCTTTCCCGCTGCACCCTCTACTACATCAAGCATGTAATATGCTTAGATAAACCTTCTTCTTGAATTACTCTATCTATTAAAAGAAACCGCATCAAAATCTGTAGCATAGTTTTGAAGATATAAGCATATATAGGGACGGACAGATGCTGAAAGCGACTTTGCTTTATACTGTCGCTTTTAACAAATAAATATAGTTTTCACGGTCGACTTGAGCACCAAAAGGAGCAGAATGTTTAAATATTTGCTCCAGTTCTAAGGGACGGTATGGCTTTGTACTTTGAGTCTATTGTTTGTGACTTACTCTGTCTTAGATCGCTTAGAATGTACAGAATGTGTATGTCAGCTCGTATATTCATAATCTACATATTTACACTGTGTTTAACACTGATGTGGAATTTGACGGGGCTGGATTAAACTTTATACAACAACGCAAAATAGGCTGAAATATTTCATAGTAGAGTGAAGATTTAATAAGAAAATGTGTAACCTCAATGACAATAGATGTTAGTTGCTTATTTTACCCGACTAAGTCAGTGAGGGTAATGTTTTAAGCGTGTATGTATGTAGCAGTATGCAGTGTTGTTTGTTCCCCTCTATAGGTCTAATGGCTGGACAAATTTTAATGAATGAGCTTCCAAAAGAAAGGTAACAACACCTCCCGAGTGTTAAAATGATTTATGGCGCTAAAAAACAAAGTAAACTGTGTCAGAAAGGCTATTATAAAATCCAATAATATTTAGATGATAAACAAGCTTGGAAATGAGCTGTTCGCTCAGCTACTCAAGCAATGCACTGTATCTAGACCATAAGTATTAGACTTAGTAAATGTTTGTAAATAGATTTTAAAAAAATGCCCGCTGAGTTTCTTGCCGGAGTCTCCTCCAAATGTTTTCCTTTCCAAATCGATCGGAATTAATTAGCATACTAAATGTTCAAAAATTCATTCAAATATGTTGTACATATTAAATAACTGTTCCAAAATATAATTTGAACGTTGCAACATGTGTAAGTATTCACAAACGAAGCCCAAGTTCCAACGTTCAATAAATAGCTTTGGTTCGTGTCCTGGTCTCCAGTCATCCGTAAAGTGAAGCCCCACTTATCCCCAAGTCCACACAAGCCATTCTAAGTCCGAAAGTACTTAATTAAGCAACTTTATAACAAACTACTCATAGTTAAACCGACAGTTGCAAAACGTAATTAGTAGCTACAGTGGTGACTTGTTAGTTTGTTGCCGTGGTAAATGTTTCTAATTCCCGATTCGAATTGAGTTAGGTTGAATTTTTGGGTTTAGTGAAATGCTAGCACCTCTGCCTACCCTTTCGGGGAATACAGGCGTAAGTTTATATATATATGTCTAAAGATGAAAATCAGTTTAGCCGTTTAAAAGTTATGGGGTTAAAGTGAGGAGGGGAGTCATCATCATCCACATAAAGACGTTAGTCCTGATTGCATCCGAGGCCACGGTGTCCTCGGAGGTCAGGATTCGCCTTACGGTTCTTCCTCCTCCATTTCGCAAGATCTTGGGCGTCTAAGGTAGTGAGACCGTTGATGGTTAGTGTCGGGGGTCTTTCAAATTTTTAAATTTATGTTTGTTACTATTCATTTACTATGTGAAGTTCAAACATACAACCTCAAACAAATCCGATATCTTAACCACAACGCAACCACCTGTTTATATTATTGAGGTGCGAGTATCAGTAACGGCAATAACGTTATTAGAACTTTGTAACTTGATTATATTGTTTTCAGTTATTGAAGATTACTTAATATTCACTCGTAGTTCAAGAGTTGGTGTTCCAAGCAATGAAACCGTTTCTGTAACCTTGTTAATCTTGCTTTGACTTCTGAGGTGGTTAGCAGAAAGTCAATTAAGTTTAGGTACGTTCAGATTCATATTATTATTAGGATTATAAATCTTAAGCTAAGGGTAACTTAAGGTCTATAATCCTTTGACCACCTAAGTCTTATTTATTTATGCAGGACCCTCGGTCCTGCTAAGCAAGATGCGAGGCTCTCGTCTATTCTTTCCTCTCGGGTTTGGGAGGCCTCTCGATTCTACTAAAACTAAATCACTGTGGTGCCGCAGTCACTGCAAAAAATGACATTAAAATTTAGACTTTATTTCTATACGCCTGAAGTGCAAAATGCAATGAAAACAGTTTCATTACATTTTTACAATTACTCTGCAAAAAGTCATTTAATTTTGAACGTTGCAAAGTATGTTATTGAATACCATTTTTTGCAGTGGCGGTGGCACCACTGTGGTTCGGCTTTAGCAGAATTAAGGCCCTGATTGGTGGATGAGGTTCTGGAGCAGGCTCCCAGGAGTTAGTAGCTAGGACAGTCGCTCGTGTGAAAAATAAGTAGAATATCAGACACTAAGCTCCAAATTTGCAAATTTAGATGCGATTGGAATTCGCACTTAATATTACAAACAGTTTAATTTAAATCTTTAGTTGTAAGATTAGATTGTTTATTAGTTTCTGGCATAAATTCATGTTTCAGCAAGTCGGGATATGAATTAATTCAATAACATAACTTCGTACTACGATTCAACTATGCAAGAACAAACTTGGTCAGCTTTGCCAAACGTTGCCTAGTTGGGTTTGGTACTAACTTAATAATAGGTATACGGTTATATTTAGATATCCAACACGTTTGAAATTTAGGGGTATGACTTAGGAGTGGTATTTCCATGTTTGTGAACCAATGAATTTAATAATCAAATCAACATTCAGTGACAGACAGACAGCCTCTGTGACGTAGGCGGGGGATCAATCCCCGCTCAGTGCAAATATTTGTATGCATGTATATGAGTATTTGCATTGGTCTGGTCGTGCTCGTGCCTCAGAGAGCACGTTAAGTCGTCGTTACGGATAGTTAGATCCTTCAAAAGTCCAACAACTGGTTCTGCAATGCTTCGATATCGCCTTTGGGTTGTGGAGGTCATATGGTATTCGTTTCTCAGAAAATAACGAGGTTTAGCCAAAGTAAGTAAGACTGGTAAAGCGGAACCCAGACTTCCAAGCTGATAGCTTAAGTGTGCGACTGGTACTACCAGAAAGATGAAGATTCAGTACGTGAATTATTATTAACAATGAACCAAATTTCAGTGTGTAGACTTTTTCAAATCCTGCCCGGACAGATCACAAAAAAAATCCTTTATACATCGATTTGAAGTATGCTTGCGTTTGACCATTATGTCGTCTGTTGGTAAGTGATGATGTAGTTGATAGTAGACCATGCATATCTAGTTGCCTGTTCACTCTAAACGTTAAGATTCCAAGGTTTTATGGAAACACAACTCTGTATGGGATCCCACTAAGATTTTCGAAGTCCCAACCAATTTGCAAGCCGGCGACCTACCTATTGATTGCTGAATGATGATAAACCTCTAGCGCGGGTTTTCCTTTTCGGGTAGCTGAGGAGGTCAGAACAATCCAATATAAGCTAAATCGAGAGTTAAAGTGTAAACTTTAGATGGAACTGGGACCAAAGATGTGATGATGATGACGTAAAAGCTAGTATTGCCATATTACAAAGGCTACAGTGAATAGCGAGCAGAAAAATATCAAGAAATCAGAAGTTTCATAAAAAAATTGAACACTAAAGCTGAGCCCTGATTGCTATTAGTCTCCAAATCCCAAAGCTAATCTACTGAATTAAAATGTCCACAGACTAAAAAACCTGAAAGTAAAAAATCTATTACAAACTGCTTTTAAAATTAAACGAGATACCTTTTGAACCATAACGTAATCACTCAAATAAATAGTTCGATCAAAATTCCGAGTACTTTGGTATCTCACATCGTTTTCAAAAGAATTAAAACGAAAATTCAAATATTATCTTATTAGGTATGTACTCAGAAAGGGCTCAGAGTGTATAGGGGGCGATAAATACAATTCTGAGTCGAGGCGAGGTTGCCTCGTCTGAGCCCATCCGAATTCAGTTCAGTGAACGACAGATTTCTGAGTCCCGCGAACCGTGATAATCTATACAAAAAGAATGTACGATTGAACAACTTTCAGTACAATAGGTGAACTCTTATTCCTTTTATCTCTTTTGTAAACCGTACCGTGAATTGAAAATGTAGTGTATTTAGAAAGAAAAGAAAGAAAAATTGTTTTTATTGCGGACTAATCGCATATAGTATTTTTCAATAGAACAGCCCCTTTAGCATAAGAATAGTTTTTTTAAAAAGAATATCAGAACGGAAGTTACTAATATTCCCTTTAACCCCTCCAACTAAGCTAAATGGCTTGTGCTAGGAGTGGGTTCGGTAGTGTAATGGCCAGGATTCGAACCCGGGACCTCTCGATCGTAAGGCAGACTACTTAACCACTAAGCTACCATGATTAATGTACAGGATTAACAGCTGATGTTAATTACTGTCATAAACGTCAAAATACTTATTCATACATTCATCATCCTATTCTACAATACGGTCAACGAATTGCAACTTGTCCAAAGGTGGCAGAACATTTAATTATTCTAAAATTAAATAGTGTTACCATCACAGTTTCGACCCTATTACAAAAATACCCGTATTACCTTATTATAAAATCTCTTCATTTTAATCGTTTAGAAAGTTAATTTTTTGTGATCGGTCCAGGCGGGATTTGAACCCGCGATCCTTGTCTTACAGGGAGAATGCTTTTGACGATTCCAGACCCACGCCCAAACTAATCCAAATCTATCCTCTCTTTATATGTGTATCTGTCTTTGAGGCGATGGCGACGATGAAGTTTTCATCAGTCTCGATCTTTCTCGATCTCGATAGAAATCGATTTGAATTAATTAGCATACTTTCTTTATTATACTACTAAGGTGGCAGACAAGCACACGGATGGAAAGTGGTTACCGTGGCCTATGGACGTTTACAATTACACGAGAGACACACTCGTGCTGCCGACCCTGTAAGAACAGAGAGTTTTTTTGCCGTCAGTGTAAAAGACAGAGAAGGATAAGCCTTTAGTCTTCCCATTGATAGCACAAAAACTCTCCAGCGAGCTCTGGCTACCCTACTCACCGTCGGGAATACAACAGGAGGTTATTATCACCACGGTATTCTGTAGGGCGGAGGTACTGCCTCAGTCGGGCTGCTCAATACCGTCGTGTCCTGCCTCCTTATTATTTATAATAATGTATAGTGGTAAACCTGGATTCTCACTTAATTTAATTGTGATCACGGCTCCGCTCACCTGCAATTCAGATCCCGTTAACTATGGAAACCTATCCTCTTCTAGGGATAAGAAGCCTAAGTGGTATTTCAGACTATAATAGTCTATCAAGGTATCAAAATGTCAGACAGATCCATACAGCCATTTTAGCACAATTTGTTTTCATAGGACACGTCAATAGGACTTGCCTTTACCTGATGTAATTATCGTAACATCACGTTATTCATTAGATAATGAATAGAATGTGATTCGTTTCGAAACGAATCATTGTCTATACGTTGTCTACAGACCCTTATCATTTCTCTCTCCTTATTTCCTCCAATATCCCTGAATAACACTGCTATTATATTCCACAATACAATAACATTATCCAATATGAAATGTGTCCACCGTATCGTATTTCAACGGTAACTTTTTCACGATATTAAGGAAAAAGGAAAATCATTCGCTAATGTCACAGTTTCTTTGAGTGCGTATTTCCTGGCAGGAAATTTACCTGCTCATACAAGGAAAATGTATTGGAAGAGCTACAGCACACTGGAGATTTTTTGTCGATTAGGCCCCGAAAATCTAACCGGGGCCCGATAATCTGTATGGGGTAAAATCTTGATGGAGCCCCATACAACCAATAACGATTTAACTATCATTCCACATGTGACAACCAACCCTGTTCAAAGTATTCTCTTTTTTACTAGTTTTGTTTATCTCGAAGACCAGCAAATTAATATTATTTTTCTTTCATTCCATCGATTGGCGTGAACCACGGATATCACGGATATCTGTGGGGTGGACACATACCTTTTCAAACTGAACCTATAAATTGATGCGTAATTTATTTAAAAATACTCAAAACTGTAGGTACAGTTGTTCCTATCACACACACCCATCGATTTATCAGCTCAGTCTAAACGCTGCGATCGTAACAATTTCTTGCAGCGTTTATACCACCATTAAGAAACGCGAGTGTGCGGTGGTTCTTACGGTACAAGTAACTGAGCGGAGCGTCTCGTGTTACTGTACCAAATTGTACCAAATTCAATTGCCGAAAGTTTTTCACGCTCCTTTACTTGTATTACTATCAGGACGTGATAGGAATCTATGCTGACTTTATTTAATAGGATTTTTTCATCACAGTTATTGCTGTAGGTGTTAAGGGCCCAATCTAGTACTTCGGTGCCTAAGTCAATCACATTTGCAAGGTGGTACAGGAAGGTGCCAAATTAACATAAATAGTAGGAGAACTGACCCCGGTCTCGAAAATGTACGCTTTGGATACAACTAGGACACTGAAGCTGTGATGACCCCACCTTACGGTTGAAATGGGCTAGGGCCCCTTGCATCATGGTTGGGCCCCACACACTAACCTGAATAAAGTATATGTGTTTGTATACAAACCAATTCCTTAAATAGAAGATTAAACGTTATATTTTTGTTACGTTTTGAAATATCGCTTCCATATATCATAACGTAAAAATACAACCAAATATGATCCAATATTGAAATGTACTAAAACCGAAGATTCTTTAGTAGTAGAAGCGAAATATCTCATCAAATATTAAGCTGGCCTTGTGTAGATACTTTTGATGAAAAACTAATACAAAGGGAATAGGCGTTATATTTTAAACTTCCATTTAATCAAATTATCACAAAATGTAAAAAAAAATGTGTTGGAGCAGCCGCAGAGCAGAGGAAACAACAGTTAATTCTTTGGCCAACGCACTGCGAAAGAGAGTGAATTTGCGTATCCATACTTAATATTATAAATGCGAAAGTAACTCTGTCTGTCTGTCTGTATGTTACGCTTTCACGCCTAAACCACTGAACCGATTTTGATAAAATTTGGTATAAGGGTAGATTAGACCTCGAGAAAGGACATAGGCTATGTTTTGTCGCGATAACCTCTACGCGGGCGGAGCCGCGGGCAAAAGCTAGTAATTCATAAAGTATCATGAGAATGATGAATTCATGAGATTGACACGTATTTGACGTTTTTGAAATTCATCAGAATTGCTCGCGGAAGGAGATGCCGCTGGCCGGTATGGGTTGTGGAGGTTAGATGGTAGTCGTTTCACAGAATCCAAATCCGCAGTTAGACTGGTAAAAGTGGACCCCACACTCCAAGTTCAAGCTTTGGTTGGAGTTAACGCTAGAATGAATAAGAAGACTCGAATTAGTATGAGACCTCCTGTACACACGGTAAAGGATTTAAGGATACACCTTTTCATACAAACTTGTATGTAAAGGTGTATACTTATATCCTTTGCTGTCTGTACGCATACCACCTATAATTACATTGCAAATATTTATGATCTTATATGTTCTTTATTAGCAGAACACCGTGAGCCCTTACGTGGTATTATGAGGCAACATATTCTGATCACGTATGTCCGGACAACCTCTTCAGGAAGGGTCAAGGGGACATATTGGTCGTTTATTTTATTAGAACTGTTTATTTCGCTCATTCCGGACATTTTCGGTCTGGTCATTTCTGTTCAAGATAGTGCCATGAACTAATTCAGTTATTTATATTATGATTTTGGATTGTCAATTTTATTGTAGTAGATACACGATAGGTATACAATCAGAGTGGAATACATCCTCAATGGAGCTATAACTACAGTATACACTTTTAGTTTTAAGTTGTGCTAACACCTATCATATAAGTTATTAGGTTAACTTAGTATATGTGTTAGTTGATACTCTGTTAACTCTGTAAATTAAAAATCTAGCCATATACTGTTTACGTGAATTTACCTATCTATTTTTACTTCTCTGAGGTGTAAATAAATGGTTTTTTATTTATTTTTTATTTACTGTGCCATTGCTATTCGTCATCATCATGAAGATAAATTTTCCTGATTGCATCAGAGACCAAGGTAACGTCAGAGCTCAGGGTCCGCCTTCCGCCTCTTCCTCCTCGACTTCGCACGATCTTGGGCGTGCGTGTTACTGTTCTATTGCTGATGAAGTGAATCGCAATGAATACCATCAACATAATTCGAAAGTGCTATGCTAATAACAGATTTTGAGTATTTTGAAGTGTAGTTCCATCTTTGGACAACACTTGTAACTATTTAGGTTCACTTGTAACTATGTATGATGTAAGAAAATCTTGGAATCTTAATTTGAACCACTGTCCAGTCTTCGATTAGGATAAAATTTTACACACGCTCAGAGTTCTGATGACAATACATGACTAGCTAAGAAACGTCATTACAAATACAATATGGCGGCCTCCCCAAGACGGCGGACTGGCTGTTTGAAATCCACCCCCATGATATGGGTATCAAATGAAAGGGTTTGCTGTCAGGAATACGAAAAAATTGTCACGGGACGACGTCCAAGATGGCGGACAGGCTATTTGAAATGTACCCCCATGATACTCGTATGGGTATCAAATGAAAGGGTTTGCTGTCAGGAATTCGAAAAATAGTCACGTGACTTAAATCCAACATGGTGGACATCCATTTTGTAATTATAAGTGCATGCTAAAAGCGTATTTTTTAGTTTTTTAAACTACTTTTTAAAAAACCAGATTAAAACCATTCTACGTCATCACTTTAACGCGATCCCTTGTATCATCTTGTAATTTTTAACCCCCGACGCAAAGAGGGGTGTTACAAGTTTGACGTGTCTATCTATCTGTGGCATCATAGCTCCCGAATGGATGAAGGGATTTCAATTTAGTTTTTTTTTTGCATGTGACTTATGTGTGAGTGTTCTTAAACATGTTGTTATGGGGGTTAAAGTGGGGATGGGGAGTATCGGGGTTTTTTTAAATTTTTAATTTATGTTATATTTTAAATGATTTTATATATGAATAAATTTTACAGTATGTATGCAACAAAGAATTAGGAATTATCCTCCGAGGCTGTCAGGCCCGAAGTGCACTTACTTCTACTCCTGTATATGAGAGCGACCGCCACCTGACCTCTCCTCCTCGAGAATCAGCAGGTATACCTACCGGCTTCCAGGTCAGGCTTAACTGAATCCTGAACGACTTAATTAAAAGCCTCTTTTTTAATATAAAATCATTGGTATTATTTATTCTGTTCAAACTCATTTTTTTCTAAATCCCCATTTTATAATAAAAGGATTTAACTTAAGTAGACCTTGAAACAAAAGAAAATAATGAATTTTAAACTCTGTAACTCAATCTTGACCCATTACTCGTTCATAAAACAAAGCATAAAAAACTTAAGCAGTGTCATAAGATATTCAAAAGAAAAATGGCAGATAACGAGGATAAAACTTGGTTAAATATTTGCCTAAGTTCAGAAAACTCTGCTTAAGTACAGTTTCTTCTGTGAATGAGTTGTTGCCACACAATTTTCGACCTTCAAACCACTAATTTGTTACTTGAGATGTAATAAATTACATGATTTGTGAATGAGATGAAGCACTCTCAAAGTGTTGTTAACATGTTTATATTTTACGTATTTTGGTATTCAGTGAGTGTGCGAATTTAAATGTCGAGTTTTCTAAAACTGGGTACTCACTTAACCGTGTAGCATGTAATGTAACGTGCAAGTGTGTACGGCTCGTCCACGGTCACCGGGTATTTTTTTTTTAAAGAATATTAGAACCGAAGTTACTAATATTCCCTCTAACCCCTCCAACTAAGCTAAAATGCTTGTGCTAGGAGTGGGTTCACGTCGGTAGTGTAATGGCCAGGATCGAACCCGGGACCTCTCGATCGTGAGGCCGAGTCCTTAACCACTAAGCTACCGACGCTTTAGCTGCGAGCTCCCGGATCCCGCCTTTGTGCTCGCAGTGAAAGCGCAACTCTGCGGTCGCTGAGACCCACCTACGATCACAAGCGAACGGTTCGCAGGTGGCTCGTACCAACGTACTTACTTGATACTGTATCAGTTACATTACATGCCACGCGGTTAAGTGAGTACCCTGCTTAATGGTGAATTGTTAACCTGAATTTTTGCAATACCAGAAGAGCAATACAAGATATTGCTGTCTGTATAGATGGATTTCAAAAATAGAATTGATAAAAGGTAGAGAAAGAAAGGTATGTAAAGAAATTCTACAAGATAAAAAATTACAATAAATAAAAAAATCCTCCGCAAAAGAGTTAAACACTCAGTTTTTTGTCAACAATTATAAGTAAAGTAAAAAGGTTCCTGGTGGAATAGAATAGAGTCTTCCTGTGTGTGTCGCAGAAGACGACTAAGGGATAGGGCTGTTCTCCATCCGACAGTAAACACACAGCCCATGACTTAGCGCCCCCTTAGAAATAGGTTCACCCTTTTTTTATTTTTTTTTATCGTGCGATAAATCCCCACGGATACAACCCCCACGGAGCCGATGAAGGTGGTTATGTCGGACTCGAACCGACTAAAACGCACGCCGTCTTGAGTCCTTGGTTCACCCTCAATTACGTGGGACCTAAAATCATAGTTGGCGAAAGGTGGGTGTTAATACACCTCTACTTACCCCTATGGGGATTTACAAGCAAAGATTTAAGAATCTGTCACAATAACTACAGTTGTTATATTAACTACGGTTTGTCAAACTTTTTTTCCTGGTCCCTGATCTTGGTCATGGTCCTGGTCCTATTCCTGGTCCTGATCCGGAACCTAGTCGAAACGTCAAATCAAAGGTATATATGTACCTAAACCACGACTCCGTTCATTCCTGCTATCATTATTATAAAACTACGGTTTTTAGTTGAATACATTTCAAAAATAAGTAGTGACATATAACAAATTGGGTTATTATGATACGCAACCCTACAAACCACCCAGGTTATAATACCGTCCATGCATAGTCCATACAAAGGTTGTTGGAAATAAATCACAACCTACGATAACACCGCCCATTGTACGTATACCTTTCATGCACTATCCTGCCTTTGTGTCCTTTGTTCAGTGTGCAATAAAGATATTATCTATCTCTCTATACCTTACTCTTCCCGACATAACGTTTGGCACACATGACGCTTGACGAATAAGAACGTTATTAAAATGTGCACGAGAGAAGCCTTCACGAGCGAGGTCAATTTATACTTATGACATTAAATTATAAAAGTCATAAGTACGTATTTATGTTGTTTCTTCTTAATCGGTATCAAATAAGTGTTTTCAATTTATTCAGTAACAATTTAGCTGTTAGATGTGCCTTTCGGGCTCAATGTATTTCCGTAGATTGTACACAAAGAATTGGGTACATGCGCCTTTTTCTCCTGATTCCGAATATGTATTTAACTTAACTATGAAAAAAAGTTAGTTAAGCCTTTTCTCCGTAATACGGCAGAATTAAAGTGAACTTGATTCAAAACCCCCGAAGGACACCTAGCACTCGGTAACGCAGAGTAATACACCAGAGAGCACGGTAATAGAAGACCACAAGACCAAATTTTTTCTGTGTCTAGGTGACTGATCCTCTCACAACAATGGCAACAAACAGTCCTATGATGCTATGATAATGAAAGCCTCTGTGGCGACCACGCCACGGTAGTGAACACGACTGCTACGTAGGAGGCGCGTGTTCGATCCTCGCACAGTGCAAATATTTGTATGCATGAATATGGCTACTTGCATTGGTTTGGGTGTTTCTATGTATAATATGTATGTTTTTACATAAAAAAGTCCAAGTATGTTTATCCGCATTCTAGATTCCATAGCACAACCTTGTTATGCTTACCATGGGTCTAAATAGCATTGTGTAGAATGTTGTGTAAAATTTATTTAACTACATCTTAGGTACTTGATGAGTTGATACTTTTCGTAACCATGTCCATTTAAACAAGTAATCAGTGTTGTTAACTTAATTTTGTTTCTATATTTATTGATTTTTATTATACTTTATGCACAGTTGTATAAAGGTGGACTTAATGCCAAAGGGATTATCTGCCAGTGTACCTTAGGGTGATGCAGAGATACATTGAGGTACATACACATATACATAAATATATACAATACCTCCTAAAAAAAAACAACATTTGACGAAATGAAACTTATTTGACGAGTCGAAACAATTTTCAGGCCTGACCACCTACTCTAAATCAAATTCATCAAAATTTTAACATTCTGTAATTCCCAAATGTTACAGTACAATATAAACAGTCTTGTTGTTCAAATATCAAGGAGTACGTACCTAAGTATATTAGGCATTTGAACTAATTCTGAACGTCGTTATGTATTAACTGAGTTTAGTGAGAATTCAGGTCTCGGTTGAGCTCATTTATTATTGAGCCTCTCAAAGTTGAGCGACAATGCCACTGGGTAATAATATAACATGTACAAAAACAAAACAACAAACTCAACTTCCACAATGTGCTAGAACAATGTTGAATAGTTTAGTTTCCTTGTGGAACAATTGTAAAGTATGACTGTACTGTATAATAGTATGTGACAGCCTTATTGTAAGGTCCGTACTGTTAACGACAAAAGTGAATCGGTTTACCACTGGTCACTGGTGACCGAAATTCATTTGATCATTTGACGTGTGACCGATAAAACATTAGGCCATTCTACTACTGATCGAATGAGCAATTGAACAAAAGAGTTTTTATCGAACCAACATTTGGTATTTTTATGTGTCGAAAAACAGTGTGGCACCACGGAATGTTAGTGATTACTTTATTGAGAAAGGTGCACAACCCGACTTGGTTAGTTTAGGTTAAGTTAGAAGTGGTTAATCTTTTATAACCATGTAAAAAGAAAATTCTTTAGTCAACTGTTTTTCGACCAAACGTTCATTCGATCAGTAGTAGAATGGCCCATTGTTTTATCGGTCACACGTCAAATGATCAAATGAATTTCGGTCATCAGTGGTAAACCCAAAGTAAATAGTCACTTTCAGAGTTTCAACAATTAAAATCTGCATGAATTAATAAACATAAAAAAAAACCAAGCGGTTAGAAACTTCATTTTTTCTTCTTCATTATCCTAACGTTAATGCCAATCACATCCAAAGCTTTCACCTTCTGAGTCTTGGGTCTGCGTGTTTGGTTGAATTTTAATTTCTCCTTGACCTTCACTACCCATTGGCGAAGCATTGCAGTTAGACCAATGGTATAAACAAATCCATACTAATATTATAAATGCGAATGTAACTCTGTCTGCCTGTCTGTCTGTATGTTCACGCCTAAACCACGGAACCGATTTTGATGAAATTTGGTATAGGGATAGATTAGACCATGAGAATGGACATAGGGTCGCGATATCCGACATCCACGCGGCAAAACCTAGTTATAACATATTTCATTTCAATTTCCATCAGCAACCATAAACACATAAATTATTGTAATATATTTTCCATCAAATCGGAACGCAAATCGAGCGATTCCCATATCTCGAAGCAAAATATAAATTCGAAACTATGTTATTTCCTGTCCCTTCACCGTCGATTTATCACGGCTTGTGTATCACCCCGAGAATAGATTCCAATATAATATAAGCTCACGGTCCCTTCATAGCCCTGCAGCTCCCTTACCTGACCTTTACGTCAAATATCCGCAAAACGGACCATTTGGCCTTCATATCGAGGAGGTAAAGCTGTTACATAAACACAAAAACATTCATATTTTTTATCTTCATTTCATGCTTTAAAGGACGTTAGCGCAGATAAATAAAGTTGAAGTTTGTCTAAATGTCACTTAGTACGTTTTTATGACAATTAGGTTTTTTTTTACCGCGGTTAGCCTAATGGTATGGGTAATGGACTGCTGAGACGAGGTCTCGGGTTCGATCCCAGGTTTGCCATGGCACACACCAATGACTTGTCGATGCTTTTCGAAGTTATGTGTGTATTTATCGCAGGTTTATAAGTGCCCGGTTAATGGCAATAGGCTCGCCACCTATTACATTGGGACCTAAACATAAACTGGCGAAATGTGGGTGCTAGCACCTCTGCCTACCCCTTCGGGGAATACAGGCGTGAGTTTATGTTATGTTATGAGGTTTTTTTTTATCGTGCGATCGGTGGAGGTAGTTATGTTGGACGCGAACTGACTAAAACGCACGCCTTCTAGGGTCTTTGGTTGCCGGAGGTGAGATTGCCGAAAGCATATCTCTCGCACCCAGGCAGACCCAGGACCATCTCTTTCGTGATGGCCCCTTCGGTCACTTAGGTGGCTGACAAGCGCACGGTCCTCGAGATGTAAAGTGGTTACCATCGCCTATCGACGTGAACAATACTAGGAACGTCACACTCGTGCTGCCAACTCTGTAAAAACCTTCTATTCCCCTTTTTGAGGAACCCATTATAGTCATTTTCAATCTACCGTGGTGTAAACTCGTGGTTACTTATGCCTATTCGGGACTTCACACGATAAAAAATTTCACTTACTTTTGCCGATGTTTCGGGTACGATGCTGCTGCACCGATGTGGCAAAAGTAAGTAGGTAAATTTTTTTATCGCGTGAATAGACATAAATAACCATTATAATCGTTTAAAAAACCCTCAGCAGGGAACTCATTCCACAACCACAACCACAATCCACTCATTCCTTCATACCTTCCATGGTACACTTACCACTGAATCATCCCACTGAATGATAGGACGTATCAACAAATCTGTGAACTAATGAATAGATTCACCGTCTCTTCAATGTTGTCAAATTGTGCCAAATTTGATGCGTAAAACAGTATGCAATTTTACAATCGTTGTTCCGGTTTTGGTCATAATCACTTTTTAATTTGTTAACATAAATATGGTGATGAGAGTTATTATATTGTTGCGATGCTATGTAAATAATAAATAAATAATAATAAATAAATAAATATTTTCCAACATTCTACACAACACTATCTAGACCCATGGTAACCATAGCTTAACTGCTTGTGTTATGGAATCTAGAATGCTGATAAACATACTTAAATACATTTTTTTTTGTAAATACATACATATTATACATAGAAACACCCAGACCAATGCAAATAGCCATATTCATGCATACAAATATTTGCACTGAGCGGGAATCGAACCCGCGCCCCCTGCGTGGCAGTCGCGTTCACTACCACCACGCCACGGAGGCTCATTCACTGATTCAATAGTGTCGTCCCCTGTAACATGGGCCCGAAAATCATAATTGGCGGAATGTGGGTGTTCACCCTTCGGGAATTTACAGCCTTTACATGAATATTGTATGTAGTGTATGTTTATCCGTATTCTAAAATCCACATTAAAAGATTTGCTTCGTATTGATAGCGCTTTGGGTTGTGTAAGGATTATTATAGGATACAGGATGATATTATCTTTATTATCATAGTAGGTATTAAATGCACAAGAAGATCCCATGAATGTAAGCACTTTGATAAGTAAGACGGTCAAGTACATGCGATTGAGGCCGATCGATCGTACCCTACTGATTAATCTGGGGGTCCGGGGCTATACAAAATCGTTAATCCGATTAGATCCCTCAATTTCGACCGATTCGACCGATTACAAAAACATTTCAATATACCTTTACTTTGAATTATCGTTGATAATATGCTTTAAGTAGGATTATGAGGATCTTTTTATTATTTTCATAAACATCTATTTGGATTTGAATGAAATTTTTATAGCATTTATTAAGCTAACTTTGAAATTCGAAATTCAAATTGTATTTCGAATTTAAAAGTCGAATTTAAAAATTTCAATTAAATATTTGAGAGGAGTCATCAAAAATCAATGTTTAAAAATGGTTAAAAAACCATTAATTGATTCCAACAGTTCGTACGAAAGTTGGTAGATGGCTCCACCGTCGCCCTTAAATACGGAAATAAAGGGAAGGGAAATTTGAAGTGATTCAGGTGTGACTCAATAGCTCAGTTGGAAGAGCATTCCCCCTGAAAGGGAAAGGTTGTGGGTTCAAGTCCCACTTGAGTTTTTCTTTTTCCCGATGTATTTCGAATCTATTTGGATATTTGCGAAATCTTACGCGAATAAATTCAATATTTTGCGTAGGTAAATGTATGAGAACAATTGAGTAGATAGGTACAGTCGCGCTCAGAAGTTTGCTGTACATTAACAAAACAAACGGTCATTACATTGAAGTGATTCAATAAATTATTATCTCACTTCTACTCAAAAAGTACAGCAAAATCGTATTTTTCTGTCGTATTTTTGATAGCAATTGGTTGAAAAAAACCGGAGACATGAATAAAAGTCGACATCCACGCGAGTGGAACTGCAAGTTTCAGCTATAATAAAATAAATCGCGCTCTAGAATCCTTTAAGAAATAGGTAGTTATATTCCAACGTATAATATTCACATAAACTCGACAATATCGCGCATGGTCTCGTTAAAATAATACCCGCTTTTCTAAAACTCATTAAAATTTAAAGCAGCTAGTCCTTAAAACTCAATTAACCTACATTTCCTCTCAACCATACATCAAAGGCGACGTAATAAAAAGTGTTATATTAAGAAAACGTATTCTAAAAATAAAATGAAGGCTTTCATTACTGAATGTATTTTACGGTGCGGTAAAGGCGGCCATTACCGTAATAGCACCGACTTTACAGAACTTAACAATTTTATATTCAGACTTTTTTTTATTTAGCTGAAGAATCAGCGCGAGGAAATCGTAAAGAGATTTACTAAAATGCCGGTTTTAAGGACGCCTTGAGGCTAGCGTTACTCTCCTTAAATGTAAATCGCAATTAGGAAGGCAAAAGGTCAAATTTGGAAGTCATTTTTTAGTTGTAATTCTTTAGTTAAATGTAAAATGTCAAGGGGAATATGACCATTAAGTACTTGAAGATAATCGTTACAGTCTTTTTTAAGAAACTCATGCATGTTTTTATTCTTTACAGGTACGGCAGTCAAGTATAGATGCTGATATTGATCCTATATGGTATGTTGGTAACAATTCATTTCAAACAGCAAAAAATCTAAATTAACATACATTTTATAAAAATGTAGTGACGAGGATTGAGAGGGGAATGTTCAGATGGTTCGGACATGTTGAGAGAATGAATGAAAGAAGACTAACGAAACAGGTGTATGAGGCGAGTGTGGATAGTACCGTCAGAAGGGGAAGACCAAGGCGCACATACCTGTACCAAATCGGGGAAGTGTTAGAAAAGGGGCAGGTCAGGAGTACCCTAAACCGACGAGCATGCATGAAGAATGTAATGAGAGTGAATGAAGCAAGAGTAATATGTCAGGATCGTAGCAAACGGAAATCCGAGATCTCTGCCTACCCTATGGGAAACAGGCGTGATTTTATGTATGTATGTATGTTTTTTATAAAAATAAAGCTTACATTTTTAAACATAGTTCTAGTGGTGACTGTACAGTATTATTATTACAAATTCAAAGTTACAGATCACCTAAGCTAGTAAGTAAACCTTTGTCTTCAGTGGATTTTTTTTCACACGTCAATTTGACTTCACCTCGCCTGATGTTAAGCAAAGGCAAAGTCTCGGAAAGAGGGTCACCATCGGAAACATATACCCTGTTAACAGTGGTGGCACTCAGCTTGACGGCCTCGTTAGATGCCTTTTCATCATCATCATCATCAGCCCGCGGCAGTCCACTGCTGGACATAGGCCTCTCCCATGACACGCCACTTAGCCCGGTCTTCGGCTGTCCTCCTCCACTCTCCACCAGCCACTCTGCGTATATCGTCGCTCCATCTAGTCGCAGGGCGCCCCACACTACGTTTGCCGGTTCGCGGTCTCCACTCAAGGACTCGTTTACCCCAACGGTTATCGGTCCTACGGCAGATATGGCCAGCCCACTGCCACTTCAGCGTGCTAATTCGTTGAGCTATGTCGATAACTTTAGTTCTCTGCCGAATTACTTCGTTCCGGATTCGATCCCTCAGAGATATACCGAGCATAGCTCTTTCCATAGCACGCTGAGCGACCTTGAATTGGTGGACCAACCGTACCGTAAGTGTCCACGTCTCGGCTCCGTATGTCATTACAGGTAGAACGCACTGGTTGTAGACTTTTGTCTTAAGACATTGTGGGATGGGCGACGAGAATACCTGACGAAGCTTTCCAAATGCAGCCCAGCCCAACTGTATTCTTCTTTTAACCTCACCCTCAAAGTTGCTTCTCCCTAGTTGGAGCATCTGCCCTAGGTATACATACTCCGAAACAATCTCGAGGGGAGTTCCGTTCACAGCAATCGGCTGCCGGTCAACGTGCTCGTTGAACATGACCTTGGTTTTATCCAGGTTCATCCGGAGGCCGATGCGTTCAGAAGAACAAGCTAGGCCGTCCAACATTTGTTGTAGGTCCTGCAGCGTCTCTGCCATTATGACAATGTCGTCGGCAAATCGTAGATGAGAGATGTACTCGCCATTGATGTTGATGCCCCGATCTTTCCAGTCCAAGGTTCTGAACATATCCTCCAAGGCGCTAGTGAACAGTTTCGGAGATATGACGTCTCCCTGTCTCACTCCTCGGCGCAGGTGGATATGTTCCGTTTGTCCATTCTGTACTTGAGGGACTCCGCTGCAGGGACTCTAGAACAGACCAGGTCTCGACAGTGTCGAAGGCTTTCTCATAGTCCACGAAAGCTAAACACAAGGGCTGATTATACTTTTCTGTCTTCTGTATTATCTGCCGTACTGTGTGGATGTGGTCTATGGTGCCATATCCACTTCGGAACCCGGCCTGCTCCGGAGGTTGAGCCTCGTCAAGTCTTCGTGCAAGACGGTTCGTGATGACCCTTGAGAACAGCTTATAGACGTGGCTCAAAAGCGATATGGGTCGATAGTTCTTCAATAGGGTTTTATCTCCTTTTTTGAAGAACAAGACGACTACACTTCTGTTCCACGCCCGCGGAGTTCTTCCAGAGAAAAGGACCGAGTTAAATAGTGTCTGGAGCTCCCTAAGTACCGGAAGTCCTCCTACTTTAAGGAGCTCGCTCGTGATTCCATCCTCTCCTGGAGCCTTTCCATTTTTAAGCTGCCCAAGGGCCAACTCGATCTCGCCTAGGCTGATGTCCGGCAGGTCTTCTGTGTGGTGGCGTGTCCGAGTGGCTCTAGGGTCTCCGTCATCGGATTTAGGTCGCGGTGCGTGTGAAGCGTACAGGCTACCATAAAAGCGCTCAACTTCCGAGAGAATCTCCGGCTTCGAAGCGACCACATTTCCTACCGATGTAGTCAGCTTCGTCAGGTGGCTTCTCCCAAGTTGTTGGACGAACACTTTCGATCCCCGATTCTGCTCGATTGCTTCCTTAATCAAGAGCGTATTGTAAGATCGGAGATCGCGTCGTACCAGCTTGTTGATTTTTTTATTGAGTGCCCGGTGTTCTGACGAAGCCATTGGAAGATTTTCGCGACGCTCTCTCATGAGCTCTAGAGTCTCCCCTGAAAGCTTACACACTTTGCCCGCACGCTTCCCGCAGAGTTTGGCGCCTTCATCCCGGAGCACATCCACCACTTGCTCGAGCTTCCGGTCAACGCTGTCTGTGGTTTCCAACGCAGCGAATCGATTTTCCAGTTTTAACTGGAAACATTCAGATCTGGCAACAGTTTGGGCCAAGTTTGGTTGGAGCTTTGACTTCATTAGACGGGTTCTTTCACGCTGAAGATTTAGATTCAGTGAGCCTCGTACAAGTCGGTGATCGCTTCCGGTTTTAAACCTAGCGATCACTGAGACGTCTCTGAATATGCGTTTCTTGTCCGTCATGATGAAGTCAATCTCATTTTTGGTGGTGCCGTCTGGACCCAGCCACGTCCACTTTCGTTGAGGAGGTTTTTTGTAGAAGGAGTTCATTAAGAACAGGCCTTCTTTCTCGAGAAAGTTGACGAGCATCTGTCCCCTATCATTTCTGTTCCCATATCCGTGCGGTCCTATTGATGATTCGCTGCAGCTCTGTACTCCCACTTTGGCGTTGAAATCTCCCATGACAACATTGTAGTGCGCCTTGGAGGTGTTGTGTAGTGCCTTAGAAATATCTTCGTAAAGATTTTCCACTTCGTCATCTGAGTGTGTCGAGCACGGTGCGTAAACCTGCACCACCTTGAGGTTGTACCTATCGGTGAGCTTGACTATGAGGTACGCGACCCTTGTTGACACACTGGACACTTCTACAACGCTGTCAACGAGATCCCGATGGACCAGAAACCCCACACCATCATATGAAGCCCGGTCTCCCTCTCTGAAATACATAAGATGGCCTGACTCTAGGGTTACGGTGTCCTCGCCCTCTCTTCGGACTTCGCATAGACCCAAAATGTGCCATCTCACGTATCCCAGTGCCTTTTCGAGCTGCTCGAGATGCTCACTGAGCCGAATCGTGCGTCCATTATATGTAGCCAGGGTCAATTTGTTTAGAGACTGGCGGCCTTCCGTATCCTGGGGATTCTTAGCACCCCCTGCCCCGCCTAAGCCATGACCGCCGCCTTGGCCAGGCATAGCGGGGCGGCCAGGAACTAGGGGCCGTGGCTTCATTTTTCTCATCATGTGAGGTTATGCCCTACTCGCCACGCTGGGCATGCGGGTTGGCGAGCGCAGAGCGTAGCCCTTCGCACCAGTGACGCTGCTGCCCGTCACCAGCCTGTTGCACTTAGCTACGCGGTATTGGAATGGTTATCCCGCCATTCGTCGGTCGCCAGAGCCTCGTTCGTTAATCGGCAGGATGCACCACGGGCAGGTGAGGTTGGCTTGGGGCATTGAGATAGAAGTGTGCCCCCATACATCCTTTTCACGCCCCGCTTAAAGGACCCGGGACTGTAGGAAGAAGGAAACACGTGAGCTGGCAGGGAGTTCCAGGTCTTAATGGTGCGGCATAGGAATGAAACTACTTATAAATACATTGATGTATTTATAAGTAGTTTCATTCATACAAGTATTATTTCTATTCATACAAGTATTACTTCTACTATGAAATATTCTTAATACCACTGATTTTATTATGTTAAGTTTTTCTTTTTGTTTCTTTTTTAATTATTTTAATGTTGAACAAAACTGTATCTGCCTACAGAAACGAAAACGATTCTTAATTAATATAAACGAAAAGTAATATAGGTATATATAGTAGGTCCTAAGGGAACAAAGTCCTTGGTTCTTGACTATAGGTATGTGAAACAGGACATACTCAATGTGTAATGTCGGTCTTACGGCCAATATAATTAACCTCAACAGTAATTAATTATATTTATACGAGGCTTTACGAAACATAACATTTTATGATGGAACGTAATGTGCCGTAATAATTTTGTCCCAAGTGTAAGTAGTAGTATTTATCTTTTACTAGCTGGTAACCCGTGGCACTGCCTGTGTTTTATTATTTACTGATAAAAAAAATTATGCTCAACTTGCACCTGTTTTTACAAGATGGCGGACGCGGGAGTAGGGTTGCGGCCCCACAATGGATTTGACATTACACTAAAATTCTTGACATCAAAAAAAATGCGTTTTCTAACTTTACAATGAACTATAAATCAAAGTAATAATATAGTAGCATTCAAGAATTCTCAAACGAACTCTCAAAGAACATATTCGTTCTTTTCATTCATTCGTTTGTATTCAAATGATTTTGTCATTCAAAAACTCAAAGAACATATTCGTTCTTTTCATTCATTCGTTTGTATTCAAAGGATTTTGTCATTCAAAAACTCAAAGAATATATTCGTTCTTTTTATTCATTCGTTTGTATTCAAAGGATATTGTCATTCAAAAACTTAAAGAACATATTCGTTCTTTTCATTCATTCGTTTGTATTCAAAGGATTTTGTCATTCAAAAACTCAAAGAATATATTCGTTCTTTTTATTCATTCGTTTGTATTCAAAGGATATTGTCATTCAAAAACTTAAAGAACATATTCGTTCTTTTCATTCATTCGTTTGTATTCAAAGGATTTTGTCATTCAAAAACTCAAAGAATATATTCGTTCTTTTTATTCATTCCTTTGTATTTAAAGGATATTGTCATTCAAAAACTCAAAGAACATGTTCGTTCATTTCATTCATTCGTTTGTATTCAAAGGATTTTGTCATTCAAAAACTCAAAGAATATATTCGTTCTTTTTATTCATTCCTTTGCATATAAAGGATATTGTCATTCAAAAACTCAAAGAACATATTCGTTCTTTTTATTCATTCGTTTGTACTCAAAATTCACGAAGTCAAAAGCTACTTATAAATTACAAATATTATATCATTCGAAGATCAAAGACTTCTACGAATTTCAATAAATCAAAACTTATAATGTCTAGGCACATTTATTAACGTAAGTACTCAAAGAACAGACATGTTTTTCAAATATACAAATATCATTACGTATTTATATCATAGAAAAGCTCAAAGGACTCGATTATTTGAACTGTTGAAATAATTCAAAGGTGCGTGAAAAAGCATCAGTCTGATGAGACTGGCGAGCCACTAGTATTTTAGGTTCATCAATCTTCTAAACTTCACCTTAATACCAATGTATAAGCAAATCAAATTTATTTTATGATACCCGCGTGGATGTCGGTTACCGCGACAAAACATTTCTCAAAAGACGTAGGTGTACTAAGTTCCATTCCACCTACTAGCTTTTGCCCGCGGCTCCGCCCGCGTGGATGTCGGTTATCGCGACCAAAAATAGCATATGTCCTTTCTCAAGGTCTAATCTACCCCTATACCAAATTTCATCAAAATCGGTTCAGTGGCTTAGGCGTGAAAGCATAACATACAGACAGACAGACAGACAGACAGAGTTACTTTCGCATTTATAATATTAGCGTGGATTCTCCGAACTAAACGTGTGTACCAAATTTCAGAACAATTTGTCAACAGTAAGGGTGGGAAAACACGGGTTACCTATCTTAATCCCGAATTTTAATATTCCGAATATCATAATCCAGAAAACGTTTGGCCATTTATTCATAATCCCGGTTTTCCAAATTCCGAAGTTTTATTTGCTATATAATCGCAACTCCGAATTTCATTTTCCTATATATTCATTTGTACGACGTTTTATAATCCAGACGAACGAATTCCAGACACACGAAATCTAAATGCACAAAATCCAGATGACCGTAATCCATATGCACGAAAGCCAAATTTTTAAAACACAAATTTTTGAAATGCAGTTTATTGATATCCAGACAAACCAAAATAAACACAAAGACAGACAAACAAACAAACCTAACCTAACCTAACCTAACCTACTGAGTCGAATTTGACACTTAAACCTATCTGTAATAGGCAACTAATACAATAAATTTACTGACTGGTAATTGAAAATTTGGTAATAGTTCATTTGGAAAATGGTACGATGGGAAACAAAAAAAAATATTCTGAGAATCTGGTATAACTATATTAGGATTATGACACTATGGAAAACAAAAAAATACTATTTGAAAATTTGGTTTTAGTGCACCTGGAAATTGATTCATCTGGGAAATGAAAAACGGAATTATAGAAAGTTGTCATTCATTACATCTGTCTTTTAAAAGTTCTACCAACCGTTTTCGGGGTTTTAAGATTCGGGTAACAGAAATTCGATATTTCAATAGGTTACCGAAAACACGACATTAAGATCATTTTGAGTAATTTTTTTTTTTTCATCGAGATCTCTCTGATGCCGACTTTACAATCAATTGACGGAATGAATATTATAAAAATAAAATGCCCGCAATTTCGGATGTTCATTTCATGGTAGACCTCCCAGGTTTCTTACAAATCTAACAACAGCGGATGAATTGATAAGGTTGAATAAATAAAACTCCCGGATTGGTACTCGGAGAGTTTTATTATAACTTTGTAAGCCACGAACAAATTAAAGTATAATAGGGCCGTTTTCTCAAGTTTGCTTTATTAGAAAAGTTCAGAATTTGATGGAGTACTTTTGTGCTTCCGATTAAGTTGATTAGATAGATTAAAGGAGGATGTAGGAGGATGTAGTGACAGAACTTAAGGGCTCGTTGTTAAGTGGTTACCAAGTAGGTTTGCACATTGTAAGGTTCAACAATGCTGACCAGGATGACGTATTATTTTTGAGATAAATATGTCATTCGGGAATATTGCGCAATAATACTTACGCATTTATAATATTAGTATGGATTTATACGCATTATATTATTATGTATATCAATAATAATATTCTTATTATAATACCACAGAATAGATATATGCCTATACTAATTTATTACTAAAGACGTAATTTACTTATTATTTCCTGTCGCGTCTCTGATTGATGAAAAATGATGATCTAAGGGTCATCATTTTTTTGTTGACATTTCAGAGCGTGAACAATCTATCTATAGTTTATAATATATCATGACCAGGTCAGTCTTAGGATGTTGTGCATTCTTTATTTATTAAGACCCTTCTGTGCCTTGTAGAGCACGTCAAGCCGTCCTAGTACCAGTCATAAATAGTCTCCACGTTGTTGGCAATAGCAAGTATTAACAAGCAAAAACCATTATTAAAAGGGGTTTTAGCAATCATTCTTAGTGCTCCAATCATTGTCTAATATATCAGTTGTGTCGTTTTATCACTTAGTCCATGTTTGGGAATCCGATTTCTCCTTCAAGAAATTCTTTTGATTCTGACAATACTGCAGTTCAAAATCGTCTTTATCCATACTAATATTATAAATGCGAAAGTAACTCTGTCTGTCTGTCTGTATGTTACGCTTTCACGCCTAAACCACTGAACCGATTTGATGAAATTTAGTATAGCGGTAGATTAGACCATGAGAGGATATGTTTGGTCGCGATAACCGACATCCACGCGGGTGGAGCTGCGGGCAAAAGCTAGTCTATCATAAAACAATATTTCAAGTACGATGCTTTCTCGAAGGCTATGTCTGAAAACTCAATACTTCTATCTGATTTAACTCTCAATGCTAAAAGTTAGAGTAACCATTTACGGAACATCGTTTGTGCCTTTCGATATAATTTGATTTCGTTACCAAATGTCTCTGCTTATATTGTCATTGAAATCGAATTTACCTCGAGTGTGATCTAACATTGTAACTTACCTACCCAATAATTGGGTATTCTACTGACTAGTCAAATTATTCACTTTTTACTAAACGTCAAAATGTTATGTTAAAAGGTAACTTGTATGAAAAAGATTGAGTGACGTCATAAAAATTTATAGTCAAATCAGTTACTATTATAGGTTGGGTGGATGATTAAAAATAAATAAAAACTATAAAATAAGAACATACGAATTTTGACCGCACTTTTACCATTCTTAATGTAATAAGCTCGGTTAGATAATTTATTTTAACTAAGTATAGGATAATACCCAATTACATGATAGGCATTGACGTATCTTATTATTGAGGTTATGTTTTTTGCACCATGCTAGATAGCAAACAGTGCAGTGCACCATGTCTGATAGTCATAAAGTGGTGGCACAGATTACTAAATAGTTACTACGTAACAGATACTTCACTCAGTAGAAAAATTCCAAAACCTTCTGCTATAATAGCCTACTCCGTCGCGTCAGCAACCACTGCATGCTCAAATGTGCCTAAATGCATACGCGTACAGTTGAGATTGCTTCGCACCGCGCAATCCCACAGCAATCGCAGGGCTGCCTCTTTAATAAAATTAAATTAACATAACTTTTTGTGTCTATGTTATTGATAACTGTGAGTATATTTTGACTACTACTGACTTTAGGTGGTACCTAGTTTAAAATTGTATCGTTTATAATAGTACGTTATGGTACAAGCGTGTAAAGTTGGTGATCCTCAGCGGTATGAGGCGACATTGAGAGCCGAGGACGGTAAATCACCATACACGCGAGTAAATATGTAATACTAAAAATACTACATAACACAATCAAAACACAATTTTGAAAATCTATTTATTTTCATATGCGCGCGCATCTAACTTTTTTTTTATTTGTTCCTTTCGGAACAGCCTAAGGTACCATCACCATGCTGCCTTGTCATCTACTTACTTATTTGAATTACGATTTTTTTTCTCTGTAAATACTTACAGAGAA
Organism: Eilema sororculum; assembly: GCA_914829495.1. Classification (NCBI taxonomy): domain Eukaryota; kingdom Metazoa; phylum Arthropoda; class Insecta; order Lepidoptera; family Erebidae; genus Eilema; species Eilema sororculum. Next base: position 1,563,188 of record OU618545.1, on the reverse strand, counting down.
AAAAAAACGGAACGAACGAACGGAGCGATTAAAATTAAACAGCGTGCGTGCGCTTCGCTTGCGAAACTCGCACTGAGTTAGGTCCGCAAACGGCCCGAGGCCGCTCGGCTCGGCCGGGCGGTAGGTAATTATAGCGCGCAAGTATATGGAGTGAAGGAGGCCTGGTGGTGGTCCCTAACTTGACGGTCCTGATAGAGGCTTTTTCACGCCCCGCTTGAAGAACCCGGGACTGTAGGAAGCGGGTAACACGTGTGCAAACCATTCCAATCCAACTCTTTAACATATGGCAGAGGAAGGTGGACTCAAACCGTTTGGTGCCATATGGTATAAATTCCACCATGTGTGGGTGACTTTACATATTTGTGTACCTTATTATAGCCTCTGTGGCGTGGCGGTAGTGAACGCGACTGCTACGCAGGAGGCGCGGGTTCGATCCCCGCTCAGTGCAAATATTTGTATGCATGAATATGGCTATTTGCATTGGTCTGAGTGTTTCTATGTATAATATGTATGTATTTACAAAAAAAAAGTATCTAAGTATGCTTATCCGCATTCTAGATTCCATAACACAAGATAGTAAAGCTTACCAAGATGGGTCTAGATAGCGTTGTGTGGAATGTAGTAAAAAAAATTGGGTTGAAACATACAGGATTACAAAGATATAGCAGAATTATATTGTAAACCATTGTTTAAAAACTAAACAATATATCATATCTTTATCTACAAAACAAAGGTATTGAACTACCTACAGTATTTACAACATTTCTAGTTTACGAGTGAAACAGCTGGCGTTCACCGAATACTAATCAGTATATTTTGTATTAAAATTGTTTTGAATATTGTACTAAATACTGGAAATATCATAGAGCTGCAGTCGTTACGGGTATTCGGAGCCCTAAAAAGTTCAACAACTGGTCTAACTGCAATCCATACTAATGTTATAAATGCGAAAGTAACTCTGTCTGTCTGTATGTTTCGCTTTTACGCCTAAACCACTGAACCTATTTTGATAAGATTTGCTATAGGGGTAGATTAGACCATGAGAATTGACTATGTTTGGTCGCAATAACCGACATCCACGCGGGCGGAGTGCAGTAAAGCTAGTACTTGATAATACCAATGGGTTGTGAAGGTCATATAGGAGTCGTTTCACGGGAAATATCAATGATCAGCTAAACCCGCAGTTAGTTTGGTTAAAGCGGACCCCCGACTCCAAGTTTAAAAGCTTCTGATGCGACTGGGGTTAACGCTATTATGAAGAAGGAGAAGGAGCTACACTTTTCCACCAACCTAAGTAGGTATAGTGCCACCCGCGTGTGATTATGATGAAAACTTTTTCTGTTTATACTTGAGATTGATGGCGCTTGGTGGAATCTGCTACACATATTGAATAACACACTTGTGCTTTTCCACTGACTTTATTTCTAGACCTGACCGGTTTCGCCTTACGGCATTCTCAAAGGTTCACATTGATGTTTCAAAATTTATTGTTTTTATGTGTTTCCGAATTATAATTTTTGAAACATCAATGTGAACCTTTGAGAATGCCGTAAGGCAAAACCGGTCAGGTCTAAAAATAAAGTCAGTGGAAAAGTACAAGTGTGTTATTCAATATGAAAACTTTTTCGTTAGATGGGTCGGTTTATATATAAAGGCTGAGCTGACAGCGTGAGAAAAACGTATAATGTACGTCAATATTAATTTGAGTTCGTGGAGGAAAGTGTCAGTTATTCAATTAAATGTATGAAGGAAAATATTATGTTTCTTTCAAAATATGTTTTTGATCGAAGACGTTACACTCTACCGCCACAGAAATCTTCAGTAGTTTTACAAAAACAGATGTATTTTTATTTTTAAAGTGACAGCCTCCATGGCGTAGCGGTAGTGAAAGTAACTGCTACGCAAGAGGCGCGGGTTCGTTTCCAGCTCAGTACAAATATTTGTATGCATGAATATTGCTATTTGCATTGGTCTGGCAGGGGGTTTCTATATATAGTATGTATGTTATGTGTATGTTTACAAAAAGAAAAGTATCTAAGTATGTTTATCCGCATTCTAGATTCCTTAACACAAGCTAGTTAAGCTATGCTTACCATGGGTCTAGATAGCGTTGTGTGGAAAACTGTGGAGTATTGTGGAAAATATCCCTATGTATCTAAACGTAAATACTTACCTACTTACAAACTTAACAATGTTTAGTTTGTTTCTAGATATGGCTCTATAGTTAGATGCCTTGGAATAAAAAAAAATGTCGCAAAATAACGATCTACCAAAAACTATATCATCATAGATAAGATAGAAGACAATACTTTTGGCGCGAAGTTTATCTCAAAATTGTCTCTCAAAGATATCACGGTTCTACCCGGATCCCCTGCGGCTGTTATTATGTAATATTTTATTTTATAAACGAGAAATAGAATGTGATAACAAGAGATTGTGATAGCGCTTGTGTTCGGTAAGTAATTGAATCCTGTCACGGAAAACCATCGTTCCGTCTACAGATTAAAGAGAATAAAAATCGGTGCCTTTGATGAAAGAAAAAACAATTACTTTTGTATAATCTTGTTTATTAGGAAATTATTATTATTTCAGAGCACAATAATTAAATACGCTGTGATTCCACACATCGTTTTATTATGTCAAAAAACATTTAGATACTCGCATATACGGATTTGCTTAGATATGTCAGATAATACCCTTCAAATTTAAATATTTTTACATCATCTATGTATGAATGAGTCTTAAAGACCTCATTTTCAGACCCATTTATAAATGAGGTCTAAACTTTGAGGTACAGAGTACGGATTTTCCGTCCATAGTCTACACTAACCTCATTATCGAGGATCATCCCCCATTTTATTCGGAAGGAACTCACGTAGCAGTTGGCGAGATAATCGCATAAATCACTGCGCCAGCTGTGCCTTATTTATTTAGATTAAAACCTTAAAAAACTGTTTCATTTTAATTTCCTTCGGACAAAATTATGTTACTTATTTCTCGGGAGGAGGGGGTATGACGTTCGATACAAAGGGACTGACTGATATCCAAAGCCTGTACACCTGCTGATTAACGGACGAGTCCCTGGGCCTGGTTGGATTCTTAGAGTTGAGGGTCAGAGGTCCCAGACAAGCCGAGATAAACCAAATCGTGGACCCTCATGATCACAATTAGATTTTTTAGTAGAACACTTATGAGCTTTAGATTCAACCGGGATTGACAATTGAATGATGATAAAATTGCAGTCCTGGGGCGCGTCCAGTTGCGTTTCATACCTTCGTTCGCCCCACGGTTCGAATCACCCCATGAAACTTTTTGATGTTGGCGTTTCATACCATGATATTCAATGAAATGCCGTACATATCTCAAAATTGTCAAGGAAAAAAGCCAAATGTACATTCGCCCATATTTAGTCTTATGAAATCACTTTTTGTAAATTGACGTCTGCAAAAAGCTACAGTGGAGTTTGTTGCGCCGTTTCTTCTCCACTGGTACCTAAGAAGCGGTGGTAAACTTAGTTTTAAGCAGAATTTGACGTCAAAAAGCTGTAGTAGTGCTACACAATTGTGAATAAATACTTTGAAATTGACTTTGACTACAAGAAATATCTTGGGCAATTCAAATCACGATCTTTTTTTTAATTTACGAAAATCTTGTACTGTCGAGTAGAAAATGGTTATTAAAACAAAAAATAATACAATATTTTTAGTTGTAATACAATTATAAAATAATCAGTATTATATTATCTACTCAATTTACCGAGTACTAAATGTAAAAGTATTATTAGATAACACAAAGTTATCAAACTTGAATTTCATAACGCTGTTTCATTCCAAATGGACATTAAAATGTATGGAGCTTAATTAAATTTGAACGAATTATATTAAACTTTTCGCAAATTGCTTTACGAAAGCTAAAACATTTGGGTACAGGACAAGCTTTGATCTTTCACCTGAATATAATTATTTAAGAAATGGCCTGATGTACGTCAAGCACAGATGATGTTTGAACATACTCTGTCTCGACCAGCCCTCTAAACAAGTGGAATACGTTAGTATAGCTCGATTCATATATATATGCCCTAAGAAATTGTAAAAAAGAAACTAAGTTTAAGGCCCGTATTCTAGAATGATTTATCTGATGACAGATTGATAGTTTGATAAATAACCTATCCTAACCTAACCTAACCCAATCTGTCCTCAGATAAATCGAGATTCAGGTTGAGTGTCATTCGAACTATAGCAGAATGAAGAGAGCTATAGCAGAGTTTACATATCTTGAACTTAAAATGTGCTCAAAATGTGCTCTATACGCGCATACGTTTCTTGAATGTATTTTGAGGATAGCACGGTGTGCTACTGTGGTGGACGAGCTCAAATTCACCAAGTATATATAATTACAAAACAATCTGCAAGCACCAGGGCCTTTTATATCTCGCTATTTTGGTCCAAGATACATGAATCCTACTATAGATTACTATAAAATAGATTGATCAAAATTGTGTGATCGACATACATAAACGTCATAAACGTTAAAATAACTGTCAATCGTATTCTACGAGTAAAACCGGCCAACGTATTGCTACCTGTCTAGCGGGGCTATAGTCTCGATATATTTGTTTCAGTTCATCTTTCTTGATAGTAGAAGATAATTTATGGTATGATGTGTCTCGTACCATGTATACTGTCTTTATGTTCAGAAGACATACTTTGAGAGGCTTTAAATATGTCCAAAACACCGAGGCCTAGTAAAATAGAATAGACATTTCTGAGAATAAACAAGTTTAGGGTTTAAAATTAACAAAGATATAAAACCATTTAGCCTATCGCAGTTCACAGCTGCACATAGGCATCTCCTTATGTTAGTTCTATTGCCTACTGTTTCCACGCTGGCAGACGGGTTGGTATAGGGTTTTATTTCGGGTCTTCATTCTCTCGCAGTGATATCGTTTGCGTATGTTTCCATTAATTGCCTCCGGTTGAGATGGACTCCCATAATATTCTGTAGCTTATGTTCACACAGACTGACCTCCGTCCCCCATGAGCGCGGGCCTGGGGGTGACGGGTGGAGCCACCTGTCACCCCAGCAGAAGCAGGCCACGGCGGCGGCGCGCTAAGAATCGCGCCTCCCCATTCTGGGGGCGAGTCGCGGACACCGTTGACCCCCTCCCGAGGAGGGCCAGACCGTGGTCTGCCGGAGAGCGAGGGATATGTCGAAGACAAACTAACCTACGGCCTAGCACCACGACCCTCAGTCGGCGTGCAGTTTTAGTCGGTTCGAGTCCAACATAACCTCCACTTCCGGCTCTACCCGAGGGGATTTCCGCACGAAAAAAAAGTAGCTTATGTTGTCGTATAAACTGAAGTATATTAATATATTTATATATGAATCACCAACGGTTTATTGTGTTACAAAATATGGTAGAACTTACAACCTAAAACTTCAAAACACTAAACAACTCTAAAATATCCCAAGACATTGATATTATCTTGCACAGCAGAACGTACCCTTAAACTCGTCAGTATACCACTGACAGGTATGAGGAAGCCGATGACTCAGCTGAATGCGCCCACACCCTCTCGGTACTTCCACTCCTGGCTCGACCAGCCACGCCTTTGAAGGCTATAAATTTTTCTCCAATATGGTTGAAAGGCTGTCATGAGGTAATTTGTGTTGTTCAACCATTAAAAAGTTTAAGTAACTAGAGTTTTAGAAGTTAAGGGTAGTGTCACACAGACGGAATGTTTCACTGAATTCATTCTACTAATCCTGCTAATCTTACTATTCTACTAATAAGTATGTATTATAAATGAGAAAGTTTGTGAATATGTTTGCTATTCAATTACGCTCTAATGGATAAATAGGCCTGGTTCAAATTTGGTACAGAGATATCACTTAAAGTCTGGAATAAATAAACTCATAGGATAGTTTTTATCCCAGAAATAGGTTCCCATGGGTAGCGGGGAAGGAATCAAAATTTCACGCGGTGGTAGTTGCGGACAATACTCTTTTTTTTATACCACTTAGGTGGCAGACAAGCACACGGCCCACCTGATGGAAAGTGGTTACCGCGGCCTATGGACGTATGCAAGGGGCGTTACACTCGCGCTGCCTACCCTGAAGAAACCTTCTAATGCCCCTCTTGAAGAACCCCATATTGTAGTCGCTTGTGAAAACCATGGCAGGGAGTTCATTCCACAGCTTGAGCGTACGTGGGATGAAGTTCCTTTCATACCTCACGGTACGCACCGTATTCGGATGCAATGTGTGGGGATGAATTCCCTGTCTATGGCGAGCGGTGCGATGATAGAATGTAGCTGTAGGCATCATGTCAAATAATTCATCTGAGCACAAACCATTATATAGGCGGTAGAAAACACACAGTGAGGCTTCACCTTTTTCACATATAATCTAAATAAAAACACATACATATGCTCGCACCTCTAAATCCCCGAATGGGTAGGCAGAGGTGTATTAACACCCACATTTCGCCAACTATAAGTTTCCGTCTCACGTAGGTGGCGAGCCTATTGCCATCAAGCGGGCACTTAATTATGGACTGTATTGCAGAAGTGAAGAGAGCTACCACAGTCTGGTTGTAGTATATTTAATACGACTCAATGATTTAATTAAGCAATGTCTTACAAATTATATAACAGGCTTATTAACTAAATTTTTATTTTTTTATATTTTTTATTTTTTTCTCCACATCACTATCCTTACAGGCTAACCTAATACAATAGTGCAGACTAAACATATTTTATTTAAACATTCATATATTAATAAAGAAATAATAATAATTAAAGATAGCATATTACATAAAGTGTCCTTCTTGTGAACTCACTCAGAGAACAGATAAAAAGGTCCATCCCTTCCGCTACTTCATTGAGTATAAGTAAGGTGCGCGTTATCGCAGATTTCCCCAGTAAGTTCGTCCTGGCCCTGGGCACTGCTAGTAGCCGGGGACGCCTCCTGCGCCACACGTAATTCTTGGGCACACACAGGTTGATCTCTTGCAAGACCCCTGGGTTCAACGTCTTACCACGTAATAATTTAAATATATACGTGGCAAGAGCCAAGTCCCTTCTTGTCTCCAATTTGTTGTATCCATGCCTATAACAAACAAGGTTGGATACATCAATGGATAAAATGGGTATACCCCATACAGCCTTAGGTATAAGAACCTAGTAAATTTATTTTGAATACGCTCCAACATGAGACTATATTTAGCTTCATGTGGAGCCCAGATAATTGCGTTACTTTCTAATTATCCACCATTGGTGGAGTGGGAGCGATGCTTGTGGTCTAGTCCTATCTTCTCGTTGACTTGCATATTTTCGAGACGTGATTTTTTACATCATTATTATTTGTGCATTCTAATTCCATTATAGAAATCACGTTCCTGTCTGCCATAGGCTATATGTTTACTGTCGGACAGAGAACAGCCTATCCCCTAGTCGCCCTCTACGAAAAAATCTGATTGATTATATTATTAACAGTTTGCGTGATGTATTTGCTACATCTTAGGGCCTGTTCCACCAACGCGAATGAGGTTTAGTCCTAGAATAAATAGCTACATACTCGAGAGAAATTCACATTCTAGCATGCATAATACTAAGAATTATTAGATACCTATACAAGAAAATGTTATCTAGGTCTACGCCTTTATTAGGCTGTGAAAACCTCATTGTGACAAATTCAATGGCCCAAATTACTCCACCTGGGCCCGTTACCTTACAAGGGCCCGGTGCGCCAATATCTTGGGCCCCCGACAAGGACACAGATCCTATCTAAATGTTTATATTGTTCCAAGTTCGCCACGACTTGGGTCGTTTGCATAGGCAGATACGGTATACTACTGTCAACTTACGATATTGGAATTAAATTACGGGATTTCTCGAAATTTACCCATATTTTGGGGAAGTATATAGGTGTTGTAGCTAGATTAGATATACATACTTACTTGGGTTGGTTACCGCAAGTTGACTGTAACAATAGTTATGTGCCTAATAAATATATATGTACAATATGTTTGAATAATAGGTACTACTTAGTTTAAAAATGTAATTAGGTTGTAAAAGGACACAGTTTTCCAGGAGATGTCCAGTTGGTGAGAGTATTCTCAGAAATGAAGTGTTGACTTTATTTTTACATTTTTAGCAAGGCAATCACCAGGCCATGACCACACCTCAGAAGCTCTCGACAAAATGTTGAAAATGTATGAAACACTCGAATTGTAATTACAACATTCATAGATCGTGCACATGCACGGTAGTGTTGATGTGTGAGAGACTTCAAAATGTTAGGGTTGGCATTATTTGATGTTGTAACCAATATTTGAGCGAGATAGTATGATTTTTCTCGCTTTAATGTCATGATTTACACATCCGACAACGGTGCCAATCCTGTTGTTACAAACGTATTCCATCTTTGTCTTCAATTCGGAAGAAAAATAGATGGCGATACATTTTAGTCCCCTCAAACCACAGAATCAGCACCAATAACAAAACACTACTACAACGATATCTTTATAGAGTAGTTAAAACCGATTGTGTCCATGAAAGACTAACTATTGCTTGCGACTTCAGCTGCATAAAATTCTGATCGGACTGAGATCTAATCTTATGACCCACAATCCTATTACGCTAATACGCTAGTACTATTATCTATTCTGTGCCACGACGTAAAAATGGCTCGATAGATATGAATGAATTTTACAACATTAAGTATGCTAACTACACAAATTGAATACATGGGGAAAAAGACATCATTCATTGGTTCCGATAGATCGTAAGAATATCGGTAGATGACTCCACCGTCGCCTTAAAGACGTATAAGAAGAGAAATTTGAATCACATCGTGTCTCGGTAGCCGAGTAAGTCAAGGCATTCCCCCTGTAAGGGAAATATTGCGGGTTCGAGTCCCGCTCGAGAAGATTCTTTTTCCCTATGTATTCGAACTTTTCTTACATATAAAGTAAAACCGGTACAACTTTTTACCCTACAAATAAATTCCATTGGGTCACCGAAAACGGGTTAATATTTACAAACAACCGATATTACCAAACCCCGCGTACGAAGTCACGGTCATACCCTAGTACAATAGAAGTACATAATATTATCTGTGCTCGTACTAAATACATACAAAACTAATAGTAAAAACTATTCGAAGAACAATTCCACCAATAGTTCACCATACAGCTGAAGCACTAGGAAAATACCCGAGAGTGTTTTCTAATTGCGCAGGGTGCCTGATTGTTCCCGAACATTGTCTCGTAAAGGCCGAGATAGCCTCCCTCCACGATAGCTTGATTTATTTTAATTCGATAACTTTGTCCCACACAGTTCCTCAACAACACTCAAATTTACGACTTGAACTACCAACAATCTGGTGCAGTCCTTCTACAGAGATCGGATCACGAAACTTTAGCAACATAATGTTTTATAGCTTTATAAGGAGTAGGTACTTTAGAGTTAAATCGATCAAAGTTGGTAAGGCGACTTCAAAAAAGATTGAGGTTCTCAATTCATCGGTATCTCTTTTGTGAGAAAGTTATTTAATACTGTGTTCTTAACTCAGGATCCTTATTTGATTAACATAAATTTCAAATTTTTAAATCTCTGATACGAAAGATCTTATAAAAACCTAATAAAATATCCGAAATAAATATTCCAAAACATTCTACATAACGCTATCTAGAACCCATGGTAAACATAGCATAACTAGCTGGTGTTATGGAATCTAGAATGCTGATAAACTTACTTAGACACTTTTTTTGTAAATACATACATATTATACATAGAAACACCAAGACCAATGCAAATAGACATATTCATGCATTGCAGTTAAGAATGGTAAAAGAGCGGTAAAAAGTGCGTCGGTTCTTATTTTATAGTTTTAATTCATTTTTATTCACCTACCCAACCTATAATAGTAACTAATTTGACTATCAAATTTTATGACGTCACTAAATCTTTTTGCATACAAGTTACCTTATAGCCTTATAACCAATCGTTTGACGTTTTGTAAAAAGTAACTAATTAATAGACTAGTCAGTAGAATACCCAATTGTTCAACGTGCCTCATCTGACAATTAATAGTAGAAAGATATAGATTGATATAATACAAGATATCGTCCTGTAACTTCGTAATTATTGACGCCTCTGTTTATGAGAGCCCGGGGTAGGCTTGTAACATAATTAATTCAGGAAAGGGATTAATCTAATCACCATGGCCACCACCGAAGCCGGAAACGAGGGGAGATGGAATTTATCAAATATTCAAACGATGTTAACTTCCACTGAAGACTCCCCCGACATTCCGTTTCGTAAACCAAAAGGGTTAACTGAAGATTAAATAAACAGGAAAACTTTACAAATTCTTTGACAAAACATATTTCGAGGAAATTTTCGGGGGCATTTTTTTATAAAAGCTTTTAAAAGATAGGTGTCAAAAGATTGTGGAGTTACTTTGAACTGCTTGATGTTAAAAATGCTAATGGCAAAATAATTCATCGTCGACTTCCGTTAATTATCTTAATATTCTAGAAACTGTTGAGTCTACGTGATGGCTTATGACTGTTTTCTCCTTTTTTCTGCCTCGGCCTGATTCTGCTCATGCACGTTCATGGAGGATGGAGGTCGTTAAGCTACGGAGACCTAATATCTGTGACATCTTTTCAAGTGTTTATAGGCAATCATATGTTTCCTACATTTATATGTCATGAAATATTCTCCTAAAGCACGTCATGAAAAAGACATATAAATGTATTTTGTCCTCTGAAAGGGCAAATCAAAGAAGTTTACGGCCCAGACGAGAATTTTTATAACACATCCGTTTTGTACCTTTTATAGTCATTTTACGACGCGAGGGACTCATTCAGTAGCAACGTAGAATTTACCTGCAATTATTCAAATTGAACAATTGTATTTGTTCGTTCATATAATGCTAATGAACGAACAAAATGCTATGTTATTATAGTAGCTATGTTGGCTATGTTCCGCTGTTTCACCCTCGTTCCTCGGTTGTATTTCACCTGGACGAGTAGAATTTTGTAGTCCCTCTTCTTTCCTTATTGCACGGCTACTAATGTCGTAACCTGATTTATACAGCTTATCAATCCTCAAAAAACTGGACGATACAATACCATTAGAATTTTTCAAATCGCATAACATAGTTCCTATTTTATTATACCACTTAGGTGGGCAGACAAGCACTCGGCCCATCTGATGGAAAGTCGTTACCGTGGCCAATGGATGTGTGCAACACCAAGGGTGCCACACTCGTGCTGCCGACCCTGTAAGAACAGAGACTTACTGTGCCGTCAGTGCAGAAGACAAAGCAGGACAAGCCTTTGGTCTTCTTACTGACAGTACAAAAACTCTCCAGTGAGCTCAGGCTACCCTACTCACCGCTGAGAACGCAACACGAGGTTATTAAGGCCGCGGTATTCTGTAGGGCGGAGGTACCTACCCAGTCGAACTGCTCAATTGAGACGGGAACACCGTCGTGTCCTTTCTCCCTCATTTTCCCCCTAAGCAAAAGTTAAGATTCGAGAAAAGAGGAGTGCCGATCGCTTCCTTTGTCTTGTCTTGGCAGCAGGGCACACCGGTAACCAAATATATTCTGGGACATAACTACTTACCCTCTATGAAACTGCAAGGATTTATAAGCATGTATATCTATTGCACTCCATATTTATTCCATATTTAGTGTTAAGAAATTACTTTTTGGAAATTGACGTCTGTAAAATGCTACAGTGGAGTTTGTTGCGCCGTTTCTTCTCCACTGGTGCCTAGGAAGCGGTGGTAATCTTAGTTTTAAGCAGAATTTGACGTCAAAAAGCTGTAGTAGTGCTACACAACCCATACTAATATTATAAATGCGAAAGGTACTCTGTCTGCCTGTCTGTCTGTATGTTACGCTTTCACGCCTAAACCACTGATTTTGATGAAATTTGGTATAGGGATGGGTTAGACCTTGAGAAAGGACATAGGCTATGTTTGGTCGCGATAACCGACATCCACGCGGGTGGAGCCGCGGGCAAAAGTAAGTTTTGGATAAATACTTTGACTTTGACTTGACTCGACTGGATGTTTCTATGTATAGTCTGTCTGTATAGACGAAAAACAATGTTGCATTGTATGATAAACGACCCACGCATGTCTATCCACTGGGGCCGAATGACAATTATATGTGGCGACTGACAAATTAACATTTAGGCTTCATGCGAGCTGAAGCCTGAGTTTAATTCAAACGGACTCGCAAATTGAACCTAACTGTTGGCACGCGGATAATTAGAGCGAAATGCTTTGGTCACACACACATGTCCTATTTTAGCTTCAATAATGTAGGAATTCGACACGTTTAATGTAGATAATTTTATTGGAACTGTGCTATCGTTTTCGGGTTTTTTTTTTATACAGGACACGTCAATTTGACTTCACCTCGCCTGATGTTAAGCTAAAGGCAAAGTCTCGGAAAGAGGGTCACCATCGTAAACATTTACCATGTTAACAGTGGTGGTACTCAGCTTTTACCATGTTAGCAGGGTGGAGTAGAATAGGACCACCCCAGTTCCTCCTGTGGGTGTCGTAAAAGGCGACTAAGAGATAAGGATGTTCTCCATCCGACAGTAAACATACAGCCCAAGACAAAGGGTTGGCGGCAAAAGGCTCGCCCCCCTATTACGTCTTCGGACCGAAAATCATAATTGGCGAAATTTGCATGCTACTCGTAATACACTACTGCCTACCCCTTCGGGGCTTTAAAGACGTGGGTATATGGATAATATATATATATTTTTTTTTTTTTACACAGGACACGTCAATTTGACTTCACCTCGCCTGATGTTAAGCTAAAGGCAAAGTCTCGGAAAGAGGGTCACCATCGTAAACATTTACCATGTTAACAGTGGTGGCACTCAGCTTGACGGCCTCATTAGATGCCTTTTCACGCCCCGCTTAAAGGACCCGGGACTGTAGGAAGAAGGAAACACGTGAGCTGGCAGGGAATTCCAGGTCTTAGTGGTGCGGCATAGGAATGAATCACTGAAACGCTTGGTTCTAGCAGGTATACTCTGCACCGTAAATGGATGACATCTTAGCCCTGCACGTGTCGTCCTGTGAAGGAAAGGGGAGGGTGGGAATAATTGGAAGAGCTCGTCAGAACATTCACCATGGTAGAGACGGTAGAAAACTGCCAAAGACGCAACATCTCTACGCATCTGCAAAGGCTCGAGGGTGTTCGTGACCTCAGGATCCCCAATAATGCGGACCGCACGTCGCTGCAACCTGTCGAGAGCATCTAATAAGTACTTTGCGGAGCCGTCCCAGAGATGTGAGCAGTATTCCACGCAGGAACGAATTTGGGTCTTGTATAGAAGACACCGCTGCTCCGGCGTGAAAAAACGTCTCACTCTGTTCAGGACTCCGAGTTTACGCGAGGCTGATTTGATGATACTCTCGATATAGTTTTTGTTATTCAGTTTGCAGCGAACATCCATACCGAGGATAGTGAGGTGATCCTGCAGTGGCAGTGGTGTGCTCTGAAGAGTGGGAAGGGGAAGGAAAGGAGATACCTTTGCTGTAAACGCACATGCCTGGGTCTTCTTAGCATTGAACTCGACCAGGTTCCTAGCGCCCCATTGAGAAATGTGGTCCAGGATCCGGTCCAGCTCAGTGACAAGAAGCTGCCTTTTTTCCGCGATATCAGACTGCTTGGCAGCAGGATGTGCGTAATAACTCCCGTGTAAGGTGCTGTCGTCTGCATAGCAGTGAATGTTTCCGTTACAGAGCATGTCATTGATATGCAGAAGAAAGAGAGTGGGAGATAAAACGGAACCCTGCGGCACGCCAGCATTTACCTGCAAGAACTCCGAAGCTCGTCCATCACAAAGGACGCGAATACGGCTCCCCTGCAGGAAGCTTGCAACCCAGTTACACAGTCTAGGAGGCAGGCCGAAGGCTGGTAGCTTGGAAAGAAGCGATTTGTGCCATACCCTATCGAAAGCTTTGGCGATGTCAAGACTAATTGCCAGTGACTCACCGTGCTTCTCCATAGCCTCACCCCAAAGGTGGGTCATGTACGCCAGAAGATCACCCGTTGACCGTTTCGGTCTGAAACCGTATTGCCGGTCACTAAGCAAGGAGTGATCCTCTAGGTGGCGCATGAGCTGTGTGTTAATTATGTGCTCGAACACCTTGCACAGCACTGAGGTGACGGCTATGGGTCGATAGTTGGCTGGGTCCGAGCGATCCCCCTTCTTGGGGATCGGCTGGACATTCGCCTCCTTCCAAGCCGAGGGCACTGTACCCGAACTGTAGGACAGTCGGTACAGCCGCGTTAGCATAGGAGATAACTCCGCTGCACATTTTATAAGTACAACCGCTGGAATACCATCAGGACCACTGGCTTTCCGGACATCGAGTGATTGCAGTACTGCACGGACATCGCGTTGCCTGATACGTATATCAGGCATTGCGTGGTCACCAGTGGGCATTGTCCGTGGTTGCATACCACAATCATCGACTCGGGAGTTGGCCGCGAAGAGATTGAAGAGCAAATTTGCTTTCTCTTGCGGCTCATGGGCCAGAGATCCATCGGAATTGCTCAGCGGGGGCAGCGAGGGCTGGCAGAAGTTGGCTTGCACGGCTTTGCCAGTTGCCAGTAGCCACGGCTACCCGTGGGATGCGCCACTAGCTCTTGGCCCAGCCGTGCTATGCGCTGGGCATCCGCCCTGACACATGCTCTCTTGCAGACCTTTGTGGCTCTGTTGTACGCCGCCTTGAAGTGACCCACGTTGGGATCGCGCGTGGCGCGCGCCCGCACCCAGGCGCGGCACGCAAACAGTTTATGCTCAACAGCCTCCGCGCACTCGCGCCCGAACCACGGACGCGCTCCGCGGACTCCGGTGACATCGGTGTATGGGATATAGTATTCCATACCTGGACCGATCTCACCGGCGACGGCAGTAGCGCTCTCAGATGGGTTCTTACCCTCAAAGCAGCGTTCAACCCACGGGATGGACGCATAATAATCGCGCAATCCATCCCAGTCCGCTGACGAGTAGTGCCATAGCCGCCTCTTCCCCTGCACGGGTCGTGGGGGCGCTACAATGGGCACGGTGGAGCAGACCAGACAGTGGTCGGAGTTACCTAAAGCAGCAATCACCGAGACACTGTACTGGTCCGGGTGACTCGTCAACAGAAGGTCTAGCAGAGAGGGCTCTAGGCCGGACTCTCTTGGTATCCTCGTGACCTTGTGCACCAATTGAGTCAAGTCATGCGCCAGGGCAAATGCGTGAGTGGCTCTTCCCGCATGGTCTGTTATGGCGGAGCCCAACCAGATCTTGTAGTGGGCGTTAAAGTCCCCCAAAAACACCAATTCGGCGTTCGGAAACCGCTCCTGCGCATCATCTGCCGCCTGACTCAGGTATTCGAATAGTCGAGTTATCTCCGCATCTCCTGTATGGGAACGGTAAAGGCACACATAGATCTGACTCGTGGAGCCATGGTCTACGTGTACCCAAAGGATGGAAAAGGATGGGTCCTCTAGACAGCGCAAACGGCGACAACAAATATCCGCCCTAACAAACACGCACACCCCGGCTTTTGCTCGGAAATTTTCCTCGATAACATAGCCGGGGTAAAGCAGGTAGGTCGTGTCGTCAGGGCGGCGTATTTGTGTCTCCGTTAGAAACAGCATAGCTGGTTTCGCCGTCTCCAGGTGTTGGTAGACGGCGTTGAGGTTCTTATGGAGCCCACAGATGTTCGTGGACTCCACCTCAAATAGAGTTTTTGTGGGAGAGTCCCTAGCCGCTGTTTCAACAGTTTTGGTTGTGTGCGCTGCCATGAGATGAAGGGTAAGGGAAGGCGTGAAAAAGAGGTGATTGTCGCCGCAGCACCGCGTGACAAAACATGGGAGATTGGTTTTATCTATGAATGTGAGGCGTGACGAGAGCCGACGCGCCGAACGGAAGGGCCCCCGTACCCTCCCGAATATGGTCGCCGGGCTCCCGTCCGGTCGCCAACCGGCACGACGAGCCATATCGGGATTATGCGCGACCTGGTGGGGCAGCCTCCCAGGGTGGTTAGTCCCAGTTGGGCCCCTGTACTATGCCGCGGGCGGCCAGCGGCACCACCGTTTCTACGGGTCTCCCTGCCCGGCGCGGCGCCCCGCGTCACACCCCTCTAGACTACGCCAAAACCCACCGGTCCCACTAGTGCTGCGACTACCATCACCTCGGCCCGGCTATGCACTTGCTGATCCCTGAACGCAATCCAACCGAGATTGGATTACTATGGAGGGTTTTTCGCACTTGTGCACGGTGGTACCAACCCGGTCGAAATAAGTGTCAAATTTGTGCCATCAAATTTCTACCACCTGTAAATGGATATATGGATGCCCTATATTTATGTACATACATACAATACATACAGCACTTTCCCAATAGAAGCAGGGTCCACCTATATCTACTAGATATGATCCTGGTATAATTAAACCTTTTTTTTTCGCACTGCTCGTGGTTGCTTTTACTCTTTACATATCATAATCACTTAGGGTACGCTAGTAGGTACTATTATCTACTATATGCTTAGAATTTCCCAGCAAAAATTTTTTTTTATATGTCGTTCATTTAAATAACTTTGATTGAAATTCATTTTTAAAAGCATTTAGTATACCTACTAGCTATACCCCCGCTCAGTGCAAATATTTGTATGCATGAATATGGCTATTTGCATTGGTCTGGGTGTTTCTATGTATAATATGTATGTATTTACAAAAAAATAAAGTATATAAGTATGTGTATCCGCATTCTAGATTCCATAACACAAGCTATAAAAGCTTACCATGGGTCTAGATGGCGTTGTGTAGAATGTAGTGTAATATTTATTATTTTACAATTCGATTACTAAGGAAAAAAAAACACCTCCAAAAAGTTGAAAATAAATGGAGTTTACCTTTTAACTTTAACGGTTGCCATGTCGGGGGACCCTAACTGGTTAAGCACTCCGTTATATTATCGGAATAATTCAAGGTCCCCCGACATGGCAACCGTTAAAGTTAAAAGGTAAACTCCATTTATTTTCAACTTTTTGGAGGTGTTTTTTGTGACGGGGTGGAGGGACGTGTAAATAGTCCTGCCAAATGGTGTGTTTGCACACAGAGCGTATAAGAACCTATGACCAGCAGTTAGGTTGTAATGAAAAGAAAATACACATGTGACCGCTTCTATGAACGAAAACGTAAGAGAACCGGCACTGACCTGAGTTCCACCTCGTGAGGATTCAGCTGTAGACAGGCGTGGTTCCTGGCACGTGCTGGTGGGTAGGTAATTTTCGACCGGCCGGTTATTTTCTTGAATTTGTCGTTTTCTTCCGATACACTTCACTTATACTGACTTGAGAATGTGGCCAAAGGAACTTATAGAATTACACAGAAAAGGAAACGAGGAGTTGAATTACTCAAACTTCCGTTTGGTGCGGAGCGGAGTCATAGACACCTTTCGGTGCTGCTGCGGGTTAGTGACTAATCAAAAAATGCGAGCGGGTAGATGATCCGCCGTGGTGCTTGAGAGTCTCGCTCGTAGAAACTTCATTCTCAAAATATAGTTCGAAAAATCCGTGCGCAGCGCCATCCATTGGCCTTCTTCAACACTGAGTGGTCAACAAATGAGCGCCAATATTCAAACATTATTCGTTCATAAAAGCGGTTTCTTAAATTACAAAATTGAAACACAATTAAATTATGTGGGAAATAATTAAGAAAGTACATAAGCGCTCCACCATGCACCCGGCTTTGGAACGTCGCAAGACGTTACGAAACAAACAAGCGAACACTGGCTGATTAGAGCCCATAGTGAATTTGTATAACATAATAATACACATAGCTAAAATAACAACTTAGACTAACAATATTCTATCTAAAGTATGTTTAAAGTTTGAGTTAAAATTAAAGTTTAAGATTCTATTTAGCGTTGTAAGTTATGGCGTTGGGATAGGATACAATTTGTTTACAGCGAGTTTGTAAGTACCAGAACGCGTTTTATATATTATGATAGACATGAGGAGTCCAGGTCCAGTATGACAATTGACAACGTGAAAATGCTGAATTATTAGATCAACAACGTGATCGCGTTTAGGGAGAAGGACAGGATGTAATCCTGATACAGAATGAGGTTCGATCTTAAATTTAAATCGTGCGAATTTTAAAACGTATGTAATGATACGTAGTAGTTTCTGCCAAGAAGAAACACGTTGTGCTAATGTACATAACAATGGCGACTCTGTGTGTTTTGTTGTCACACTCAACACATTTGCCTTATGCTCAGGTAAGTCAGAACAGTTGGCGGGAGAGAATGACTTAATAGGCCATTCATCAGGGGGGCCGCGGATCCATGCTGGACCGTTCCACCACAAATCATAAGTCAAAAGTTGCGAGGGGAGTATACCGCGTGATAGACAATCACTCGGGTTAATGTCTCCGGCGACGTGATAAAAATGTTTAGCGTTCAAGTTTTCTTGACACTGAGCGACCCGGTTGCTAACAAAAATCGACCACCGATGTGGTGACGAGTGAACCCATGATAAGGCAATTTTGGAATCAGAAAAGGCGTAAATGTCAGTAACGGGAATGCGTAATGCATACGAATCACGTACAGTTCTTATTAACTTTGACATAAGCAAAATAGCACATAACTCTAATCGAGCAAGCGTAGTAATCTTTGTCGGAGTGACCTTTGATTTCGCACACAAAATGCGAGTTTGAATGCCAGATGGGTAGGTACAATGTGCATAAATAACACATCCCATGCCATTCAGGCTGGCATCACAAAATGCGACAAGACGTAATTCGCAATCAACTTCGACACCTATATATCGCGGAATTTTTAAAGTGTCAAGCAATTTTAATTCTTGAACGAGAGCGGAAAAGCGTGAGCGTATATGCTCTGGAGCAGGGTCATCCCAATCACTCTTACTAAGCCAAAGTTCCTTAATTAACAACTTGGCGTAGAGTATCACAGGTGCCACCAACCCGAGCACGTCAAATAGTCGCGCAACTATAGAGAGTATATTTCTCTTAGTGCACTTCTCATCTACCAAGGTGGATGTGAAATAAAAATTATCTCCACACGGCTCCCACGAGAGACCTAAAACCTTTGCGACATGACTGCCAACATCAAACTCAAGCGATTTGCGGTGAGTATTTATGTCAGCGTTCATTGCGATAGGAAATAGCCTAAAATTTAATAATAATAAAAACAGGTCTGCCTGTAAATTGGGACCAATATGTAAAATATCATTGAGCGAACGACAAGTGTGGGTTTTAGCGCTCGCGTCTAACACAATACGCGGCATCGGTTTGTCATGTCGAACTACTGCGTGATGTGGTATGTAATAACCATCCATAGACAAATTAGAGTCATCAACGAGACTAAGATAACCGTTATCTAAATAATCCTGAATAACCTTATTGTAATTTTCGCGTACGGTTGGTGATTGACGAAGTTTACGCTCGAGCGACAAAAACCGGCGGTGAGCGACGCCGCGCGAGTTCCCTAGTTCAGAGGGATCCTTGCAGAACGGCAGCGCAACAGAATAACGACCTACGTCATCGCGAGTCACAGTAGATGTGAAAATATTCTCGCACTCGGTTTCTTCTGGAGACAATAGGCGCTTCACAGGAACTTCCTCAAGTTCCCAAAAATTTTGCACTAAATCATTTAGTGCTAGCGCAGAAAAGGATGCGGTTGTAGGCACAACAACTTTACGTGGGTAATCACCCATAAGTACATACCCAAACGCGGTTGATAGTACACAAGGGGCACTGGGACCACACTCGACTCTATTTCCTAAGTAAATATACGGGAAGAGCTGTGCACCTAATACTATATCAATGTTTCCTGGAATGTTCCAGCTTAAGTCAGCAAGCGGTAAATCGCGAAGATTTAACTCGCGATCACACTTAATTAATTGCGAGGGCAATTGATCCGTAAGGCTATTCATAACTAACGCATGTATAGTATACTTATGATCTGCATAAATACGAGATTCAATGTCCAAATACACATAGCCTATTATCGTGTGCGAAGTGGAGCCAACACCTTTGACAACAGAATTACTCATTGGTATTATTGGTAAATTTAATAAACGACAACAGGACAATGTTATTAAGTTATTCTGTGAGCCATTATCAATTAGACATCTGACTACAGATTTATTTCCAGTGCTACCTTTAGGGCGAGCATACACCTGAGCGGTTGCCAAGAGAATATCACCCTTATGGCTAGAGGCATACGAATGCACAGTGCTTGAAGCGAGCGGTGACTCAGGAGTGGGACTAACAAGGTCGCACTGGGGCGGCGGGGATGCGGCAACAGTCGTCGCATGCGAGTGCGAATTATTAACATTATTATAAAAATGCAATAATTTATGATGTTTTTTCTGACAGAAACAAACTGACGTACTTTTACATTGCGGGAGATTATGTAATGTGCTTAGACAATTGACGCAACCACGCTTAGATTTAATAAACTCATATCTAGCCTTTGCATTTTGCATATTTTTAAACTGAGCGCAGTTATACAGGTGTCGGTGGTCGCGGCCGCCACATAAACAACATGACGCGTCAACTGCGGCGGGCGCATTCGACTTATTATTAATCGGCACACTGACAACAAACGACTTAGAATTACGCTGTACACGCCTATCATTAGACTGTGGCGTCCCAGCAGTGGACGACTTCGCATATGACGAAGACCGCGGGTTTGACCGTTCAATCATCTTAGCATAATCTTGTACAAAGTCGATCAGCTGTTGCGTCGTAGGTATATCGACACCTCGAACAGAAAGTTCGAAGGCTTGGATGGTTAGCGTGTCCATTTTCCTCAAGGCACATTGTAGAAACATGAAGTCCGTTAAATCATTTATACCTAACTCTTTAAGCGCGGCGATAGAGGAGGAATATATACCTATAAATGAATCAAGTGAGTTCACACTAGGTGAACAATTCTTTAAGTCTAATATATTATTAAGATAATATGAACCTAATGAGCGTTTATCTTGGTATTTCTTGACCAAGGCGTCCCAAACTATACTGTAGGTCTCACTTGACGGAACAATACCGGCAGTGAACTTTAATGCGTCATTGTTTAGTTTTGAGAATAGGTATTGCACACGTTGCGAATCAGACAATTGTTTGTTTGAATGAATATTGGCCTTAAAGGACTGATAAAATGTATTCCAGTTTTCAGGGCGTCCGTCAAAACTCGGAACAACAAGCATTTCCAATCCCACTACAGACGCGTTCGAATTACTCGACCCGTGTGAGGCGACCTCCTTGACCTTGGGCGTAGATAATTTATTTCTAATGCGTTTTATTCTCGAATACAATTCATCAAATGAGTCAAGGCAAGAATAGTCGGATTCCACAGGGGGTTCCAATGATAAATTTAAGCTATTTATTTGATCTACAATCGACTCGAACTTATCGCGAACGACATCGATGTTCTCGGTCTCAGACAGAAAATCTTCATTCGCTCGCGTCGTTATGTCAAAGCAAACAATGGATTTCGAAGATTTATACCAACGGGTAATGCGTGCAAACAATAATTCCTTTTTTTGATTCAACAGAATAAGCTTCGTCTCGAGATCTGACGACATGTTTGCAAATTAACGATAGGTAGGACCTACCTATTGAAATATAACAAGAAGATTATCTGTAAGGTACCTACTATAATATAATAGTAATTCAACACAAACAGTTTAGATATACCTACTTTTTTATTGAAAATTGTACTACGGCTTATTATATAATAGCGCAAGTAGCACAGCGGAGCGGGAATGTAACTAACTACGTACCTAGATAGGTACCTACAAAGTTACGCGTATGCGAATAGAATGATGATTATTTACCAATTAATACGTAAATCACCAACTATTATAAATATCTACCAATTATTACGTAGATTTAGCGTTTTAAATGCAGAATTTACCAAATAATTTACGTAAATCTGTTAGCGAATGAAAGTAATGAAACTAAGATGGCGGAAAGAATTCACCAAAATTACGTGAATCTTTTAATTAAATGAATAGGAAAGAAATATCTTTCACCAATAACCACGTGAATATGTTATTTACTGGCCCATCCGACTCGTAAGGACCATAAATTGTGAAGGGACGTGTAAATAGTCCTGCCAAATGGTGTGTTTGCACACAGAGCGTATAAGAACCTATGACCAGCAGTTAGGTTGTAATGAAAAGAAAATACACATGTGACCGCTTCTATGAACGAAAACGTAAGAGAACCGGCACTGACCTGAGTTCCACCTCGTGAGGATTCAGCTGTAGACAGGCGTGGTTCCTGGCACGTGCTGGTGGGTAGGTAATTTTCGACCGGCCGGTTATTTTCTTGAATTTGTCGTTTTCTTCCGATACACTTCACTTATACTGACTTGAGAATGTGGCCAAAGGAACTTATAGAATTACACAGAAAAGGAAACGAGGAGTTGAATTACTCAAACTTCCGTTTGGTGCGGAGCGGAGACATAGACACCTTTCGGTGCTGCTGCGGGTTAGTGACTAATCAAAAAATGCGAGCGGGTAGATGATCCGCCGTGGTGCTTGAGAGTCTCGCTCGTAGAAACTTCATTCTCAAAATATAGTTCGAAAAATCCGTGCGCAGCGCCATCCATTGGCCTTCTTCAACACTGAGTGGTCAACAAATGAGCGCCAATATTCAAACATTATTCGTTCATAAAAGCGGTTTCTTAAATTACAAAATTGAAACACAATTAAATTATGTGGGAAATAATTAAGAAAGTACATAAGCGCTCCACCACGGGGGTTTTTTTAATTTATAATTTAATTTTTATTTTATACTTTTTTAAGTGATCTACTAGTCAAGCTCTTTCATTTGATACCCATATTGAGGGAGTTATGAAGAAATATGAATTCCGATATGTTGTGGCGGCGGCCATCTTGGACCGATTTTTTTCAAACATAGCTAAGAACACTCCCGACTAATATACCTTTCAACCAAAAAAAACTACAATCAAATCGGTTCATCCGTTTGGGTTCTACGATGCCACAGACAGACACACACACACACACACACACACACACACACACACACACACACACACACACACACACACACACACACACACACACACACACACACACACACACACACACACACACACACACACACATACACACACACACACACACACACACACACACACACACACACACACACACACACACGTCAAACTTATAACACCCCGTCGTTTTTGCGTCGGGGGTTAAGAATGAAGCTCTCCCTGAGCAGTTCATTTTTCCAGATGTAATCAAACTTTGATTCACTTTAATAACTTCGCAACTGAAGCTACGAAACAATAGTTTATTCGATTACTTAGTTTTAGTAATGGGTTTTCCTCAAGTAAAAGAAGAATGGAACTAAAGAAATATTGTTAAAGAAAAGTCTTATTGTAAGGATTGCTAGCGGGTTCTTGCGAAAACATGTTTGTAGGATAACATTCTCTTGTAAAAGGTTTCATATAATCACGTTTTTCAATTTCATAGGATATCGCCATAAAGACATGAAAACGCCAGGCGTGTCCTACGAACTGAATGGACACACACACGGCGTGTTCTCTGGACCTGAATAAAAGTAGTTTATTATTTGCAATTTTGTATCAAATGTTTACAAATGTGATCTCTATTGTTTTTCCACAGCATTCTATACAACGCTAACGCTTAACTAGGATGTGTTATGGCATCTAGAATGCGGATAAACATACTTAGATTCTTTGTAAATACATACATATTATACATAGAAACACTTGATGTTTGACAATGCAAATAGCCATATTCATGCATACAAATATTTGTACTGAGCGGGGAACCCGCGCCTCCTTGCGTAGCAATCGCGTTCACCACCACCACACTACAGAGGCTGTCTATAGAATAAAACAGATAGGTATATCTCTGGCCCCTCTATGTTTTTTGGGGTCCAAGTCAATCTCACCTAAAAGCCTACAGCAGTACAGTCAGCGTCATAAATATCTTGACGAAAATGATCTTAAAACTATCATATCAAGAGCAAATCAACTGTTTTATTGATTTAAATGGTATTATTATCTAAACTAAAGGTGTATACCAAATATCAGATAAATCTCTCAACTAGAAGGAGGTAAAAAATTAAATTAAGTTATTTTTGACTACCCTGTACATCTTTCTGATGCTGACTACAACACTACGAACTCGGACGTCAGACGGCTTTTACGCTTATAAAAACGAACGAAATCGGGTACCATTATCCCATACATAGCTACCTTTTTTCATAGTTGTTGTCTGTCAGTATAGATTAAAAAGTTATTTATAAAATAAAAACCAACCTTTAAAACTAGACAGCAATAAATTCATTTTCGCGCAAGGTCATTAGTTAGTTTTTCAATTAACTGTATCCGTCCCGAATGGACTGCGACTGCTGGGACTACCAGGGCACTACGATGTACGGGAACTAATTTGTTCTGATTAATCCATTCTCACTTACGAAAAACAAATATGTGACTTAACACATTCGGAAAAAGTTGAAAATCGTTCAACATCAATACGTCGTATCACTAACTAACATCACTACTCACTACATAGTGAAAAGCAAAGTCGCTCACCGCGTCTGTCCGTCCCTATGTATGCCCCTATATCTTTAAAACTACGCTACGGATTTCGATGCGGTTTTTTTAATAGAAAGAGTAATTCAAGAGGAAGGTATAAAAAGAAAAAAAAGCGAAAGGTCGTGAGTTCGAGTCTCACTTGAGCATTTCATTTTTTCCAATGTTTTTCGAACTTAACAGTTAGCATAATAAATGCTATAAAAAATTCATTCAAATATTTGGGCGCAGACATCAAAATTCAATGTTTAAAAATGGTTGAAAAATCATTCATTGTTTCCAACAGTTCGTAAGAATGTTGGTAGATGGCTGCACCGTCGCCCTTATAGACGGATATAAAGAGAAGGAAAATTTGGAATGATTCAAGTGGTGCTCAATAGCTCAGTTGGCAGAGCAGTCGCCCTGTAAGCGAAAGGTCGTGAGTTCGAGTCTCACTTGAGCATTTCATTTTTTCTAATGTTTTTCGAACTTAACAGTTAGCATAATAAATGCTATAAAAAATTCATTCAAATGTATAACACATGCTTAATGTAGTGCTAGTAATGAAATAATTCATTGTCAGTCCACGTCAACGAACCTTTTTACCCGACTGCCAAAGGAATCAATATTCGTCTTTAGCTGAAAATTATTGATGTATTTACATTGATGGAGCGAGTGACACGAGCAAGAGTCTCAGTTTCGACAAGGTTACCCATTTTGCTTTTGTCCGTATTTATGTCAGT
This sequence comes from Eilema sororculum, assembly GCA_914829495.1. Taxonomy (NCBI): domain Eukaryota; kingdom Metazoa; phylum Arthropoda; class Insecta; order Lepidoptera; family Erebidae; genus Eilema; species Eilema sororculum. The sequence goes on along the minus strand of OU618545.1, from coordinate 1,537,793 downwards.
TTGTCAGTTCCGGTCTATAGGACGCGTTTCCTAAGCGATTTTCATCAAACTTGGCACTACATGTTTTTTGATTTAAAACTCAACTTTTTCGAGAGATTTTTTAAATAGCAGGAAAAATGGGGGAAGACGGGGGGAAACTTGCTGTCCGTTATTTATGAATACACAGTTAATATGATGGTTATTACTTTTTGATGAAACATCCAAGGCTATTTAAGATTAAGTTTTTTTAAGGATACTAGTTTTGATAAAGGGTAGGTACTAGAAAAATGTGGCCTCAAAGCCTCGCGACGGTAGACCGTTCACAGATCTGCTAGTTATTTATTAAGGCCAGTTTATTTTGGCTTGGGTCTCAAAAACTTTCCAATTCCATTCTAGGGATGACAATCATTCTTTGAACATCATTCCCCACTGTTTCCGTCCACCGGATCGAACATGAAAATTCCAAAACCTACATACGTAAAATGAAGAATTATTCCCAACGGTCAAAAACTGCCGCCACTGGTGGTCGTTAAACGCCCATTATTACAAAACTACATGCTTCCTTTCTGAACATAAAGTATCCCACACACGGCACAAACGTAAATTTTTTTTAATGAAGGACACCTCAATTTGACTTCACCTCGCCTGATGTTAAGCTAAAGGCAAAGTCTCGGAAAGAGGGTAACCATCATATACATGTACCATGTTAAAAGTGGTGGCACTCAGCTTGACGGCCTCATCAGATGCCTTTTCACGCCCCGCTTAAAGGCCCCGGGACTGTGGGAAGAAGGAAACACGTGAGCTGGCAGGGAGTTCCAGGTCTTAGTGGTGCGGCATAAGAATGAGTCTCTGAAACGCTTGGTTCTAGCAGGTATACTCTGCACCGTATACATACATTCTCTGCGACGAAACACTAAACCGGATTGATTTATAAAACGGGCCGGTTCGTAAAAACGGTTACAAGTTTATACGTCAGCAACCGGGCATATTCCGTGATTGCTTTTACATCGTTTTTACTGTTATACGTCGAGTTTGAGTTAGATTGAAATGGATCACGGTTTTGATTATGTTTTCGAAGAATATCGAACCCTAATAAACAAATATTCGTTGAAATATAGCATTGTAGGTGTTTATATGTTAATAAATTTAAAAATGCAGTTAAAAGTAAACTGTGCTAGACTGCCGTCTTATTGTAAAAAGGCATAACTAACAAAAACAAAAATGTAAGATAATCGAGTTTGAAAATTTTCAAGGTTTTTTTAGCAGAAAAAATCCTTCGTGTATTATTGGGAGAAACAAGTTATTAATTAAGGTACACAATCGAAATACCTATCCAACCATGCATAGGAATATATTTATTTATTTATTTTTTATACAGATAATCCCAATTTTCCCTTTCATCTTAACAAAATAATTACAAATAAAATATCTTTTTATCGTTTTAAAAGCACAACTAACCAGATAAGTCTCTTCTTTTTAAAAACAATTCAGTATTAAAATGAAAGGACACATAATTTATGTAATTATGTCTTTGTAACGTAATCATAAAGGTTCATTGCGAGTTTAAAAGAGTATAAATTTTACATAAAATTGTTACTTTTAAAATGATTGCTTTTTTCCCTTACTTTTTAATTATGAACATTGAACAAATAACAAAAAATTGGTAATGATAACTCTTCATTTCAAATAATATGATAAATTTGACGTTACACTTTTTAAACCACCGTATTATCTCTGATTTTAGTACAAAATCTAATTCTACGGGGCCGGACTCACGCCCGAAGTGTTTCAGTTTAATGATCTAGCTATAACGGTTCATGAAATAATAGCAAAACCTGGTGAAAGACAGATAGCGAATCTTAGTAATATTGTCCCATTTTTACCCATTAGGTACGGCACGGCACGGAGTAATCATTGACCGACCTGACTGTCCCTTTGCTCAATACTGGGAGCGTTTGCATATGTATCGACCAGGCAAACCAGGCTACCTGAACTAAATACAATAATGATTTAAAAAATTCAATTAATATAATGCATTGCAATAAATAAATTTCATATAATATACATAGTTAATAAAATACCTAAAATTCAATTCAATTTAATTTTAATTCATTTCATACAATTTCATTCATTTTGACATTCAGTTTAATTTATTCGCTAATTTATTGTTATTTCTTTTATTATTGTATTTAACTTATTGTTTTTAATTGTTTTTGAATTTAAATCTACTACTAACATAGTCCGTAAGTCGTGTAAACTAACTTATATGGAATATTGTTCCGAAATAAACTATTATTATTATTATTATTATTAATAATTCAAAGCAAACAAAAATTTTAAAATAAACTAATTAAAATGCTAAACAACTCCATTGTCAACAATTGTTTATTTCTTTGAGTTATAATTTTTAATATAATAAGACTTTTCGTCCATTGCGTTCAAATAGATTTAGAAACACAACTTCAGATATCGGGCACAAAAACTAGAGACTTTAGCTTTAGTGACTGTTAAGTACTATTTACTTATAATATACGTCGTAAACGCGCACGGGTAGGCACCTAACAGGCGTGCGTAGAAGGTAGGTTGAAAATATTACTCAATTTTCCAAAAATTGGATGACATATTTTAAAATATTAATATTTTTTTGTCAAGTTCATATTTTCAGCCTACCCTCTGTTCATATTACTGTTATATGTTTACCTGTTTGAGTTATCAGAATGAATTGGAAAGTTATCATTATCTAAGCAAAAACATCTGATTACATAATCATAACTTAATTTAAGATTTTACAATGAAAGAAACAACATTGCTTACCAATAAATCAGCTTGCGTTTACTTTGAATTGAAAACATTGGCGCAATGATGAGCGCAAAGACACCCCCACATTCCTTACCTACCTTACTGGCGTCTTAAAGAAAAGGCACAACTGGTCACTTGTGACTTCTCTTTATAACACTTTCAAATCATAAGTACGTATTTATGTTGTTTCTTCTTAATCGGTGTCAAATAAGCCTTTTCAATTTATTCAATAACAATTGAGTTGTTAGATGTGCCTTTCGGGCTCAATGTATTTCCGTAGATTCTAGAGATAAAATTACACAAAAAATTGGGTAGATGCACCTTTTTCTCCTGATTCCGAATATGTATATAACTCAAATTTGAAAAAAATGTTAGTTAAGCCTTTTCTCCGTAATACGGCAGTAGAAAGGCTAATAGAAAATCCAAGAATATTTAGATGATAAACAAGCTTGGAAATAAGCTGTTCGCTCAGCTATACTACTCAAGCAAAGCATTGTGTCTAGACCATAAGTATTAGACTAAGTCAATGTTTGTAAATAGACCAAATAAAATGCCCGCTGAGTTTCTTGCCGGAGTCTTCTCAGGTCTGGGCCGCGTTTCGAACCGAGCGATGGCCCATTTGCTAAACATGTATTTAATATTTATTTTATGTTGACGTTTTGTAAGTGGCGATTTAATGGTCTATGCAGAATAAATGATTTTTGATTTGATTTAATATACCTACATTCGTGCATAAGTAGTTTTTTATTGTATAGACTTAACGCAATTTCCGTAAAATTAGCGAGGCGACCTTGCCAAGGAATCACAATTATTATAATCCCATTCATCGTAATTAGCGTTAATTTAGCTAGATAATGTGTATGATCTTGAGTATGTCGTAAACAATGTAAATAAATGCGCCTTGACTTTACCGATTAAGTACCTACTTTAATTTATATTTTGCTTTTATATAGCTTTATAAATGTTTTTAAAAACAACTACATACATAAATACTCTCGTCTATTCAAAAACAAATGTCCGGATAAAAGAGGTTGGAGCTTCTATTTCTATGTAGCTAGTCATTCTAATCAATTCAAAAATTAAAATGACCTTCGATGTCTAGAACGTAATATTCAGGTTGTTAATTTCAATTTCTGTGAAATCTACATCAAAAATTAATATCCTACTCCTTTATATATCAGGTTTCGCCGATTTCCTTCAATTACTGTCGATTTTGACAAGCAACACGACGACATACTTAGCCTACGCAGTAACAAAATATTCCAAATTATCCTGACCTGTTGATTCTGAGGAATAAGGTGACTATGGGGTAGAAAAGGTCGGAAAATGGGTACCATTAAATTGCCTACTCAAAGAGTATTATTACTTACAGGTGTAATGTAACATGTTACAAAGGTAGAATTCGAGCAGTCTCTATAAAGTAACAAGCAATATAATAAGACGCATTTTTATACAGATTTTAGCACACCGTTTTGAAGTAGGTGAAAAGCTCATGTAGGTACAGTCAGCGTCATAAATATCTTGACGACGAAGTCTCAAAATGATCTTAAAACTCTCGTATTAAGAGCAAATCAAACTGTTTTATTGATTTAAATGATATTTTTGACCAAACTAAAAGTGTGTGCCAAATATTAGAACGATCAGTCAAAAGGAAGGGGGTAAAAAAATGAAATTAAGATAATTTTGAGTACATTGTACATCTTTCTGATGACTGTACCACGAATGGCAGGAATGTACAGGTGTGGATAGATATTAAAAATTGATATACATATAAACAACTAGCAATTTATAAAGACCTAGGATTGTTGCGGCCGCATGACAATTGGATGTGGCGACACCGGTGACCGATAAATTAATTATTCAGGCCTGTGGCTTATAACAATTTCAACTAATCCTCATCCAGTGATCAATTGTCCGGTTGTTAGTATTAACAGGAAGCGGTTATTGGTGCGATTGAAAGCTGTGATTACCTGATAGCTAAGGCTTGAAGTTGGGATGGGATACCGGGGATTTTTACCCCAGTCATGACACGACCAGCCGGGGTGCGAGAGATATGCTTTTGGCAATCTCACTTCCGGCAACCAAAGACCCAAGACGGCGTGCGTTTTAGTCGGTTCGAGTCCGACATAACCGCCTTCACTGGCTCCGTGAGGGTGGTATCCGTGGGGATTTTTCGCACGATAAAAAAAAAAAGTCATGACATGACCAAAGTAAACCCACTCGTAACAATAGCAATTTAGCTTAACTACCTTCCACTTTTTTTACCTACTTAAGTTTTTTTTTTAATTCCTCAACATTCTACATAACGCTATCTAGTCCCACAAGTACATATTATGTGTTCAGAGTGATGTGATCTGAAAACACAATAATTTCAAATCTAAGTATAACTAATAAAGTAGTTAGATACTCGCCAAATGCAGAATTTAGGTATGTCATGTTTTGGAAAAACATTGGAAAAAATGAAATGCTCAAGTGAGACTCGAACTCACGACCTTTCCCTTACAGGGGGATTGCTCTGCCAACTGAGCTATTGAGCACCACTTGAATCATTCCAAATTTTTCCTTCTCTTTATATCCGTCTATAAGGGCGACGGTGCAGCCATCTACCAACATTCTTACGAACTGTTGGAAACAATGAATGATTTTTCAACCATTTTTAAACATTGAATTTTGATGACTGCGCCCAAATATTTGAATGATTTTTTTATAGCATTTATTATGCTAACTTTTAAGTTCGAAAAACATTGGAAAAAATGAAATGCTCAAGTGAGACTCGAACTCACGACCTTTCCCTTTCGACACGATTATTCGAAATATTATCAAGACTTTTTAATTGCCTCTTTTTGAAATTTATTACGAGCCTTTATTGAGTTGGAGTTATTTTTCAATTTTACTGGTGCAGTGAAGGTCTGGTTGCATTTCAAATCAATTTTCTTTTTCATTGGATGGCATCTTATCGACCCGTTTTAGGAAACATACTTGCCAGTGTCAAGTTGAAATGATTGTCGATAATGATGAATGATGATTGCTGTCACAGTAAAATATCTTGCTCATATTCTTTCCATGTTGTACAATATTTTATTTAATCCCGTAACTCCCTCATACCTCAAACAACGTTTTGAGTTCCTGCACAACATGCACTCGAGGGTTTTGAGATCATCGGAGAATCTGAGATTGAAAATGCCGAGTCATTCCACCAACTTTGCCGACAAATCCTTTTCGGTCCAAGCGGCTCGGTTGTGGAATGCTCTGCCCGTAACTATTAGGCGCGCTCAGTCCTTGCCTATATTTAAAAGACAAGTCAAAGAACACTACCTATACCCCGTCCATTATATTATTGTATTTTAGACAGATGGAAGTAGTGATTGCAAGATAATTTAAAATATCGATAAAGTTAAAAAACCCGATTAGAAAAACCATAATATAAAAATATAGGTAAGTATCATGATTTCATACTATACATAATAATAAAGCAGCAATACTAAAATCAATAAAAAATATTTTTTAGAATCGATGTATAAACACCGGACACCGGGAATATCGCTGAATATTCTAAACACCTCTGCGTACTCATTCGAAGTGGTATGAATAATGGCATGTAATATTGCAGCACTCGCGGCTGATTTCCTGGTATTTATTAACGAAATCTTTATGAAATTTAAATGGGACCATTTTGCCAATAATATATAAATAAAACCCAAAAAATAATTTTGTAACTCCGTCTACATTTATGACGGAGTCATGCGCGTACAAAGTAAGGTAATATTTTTAATTATTTTCTGTACAGTCACGAGCAATAATATATATACATTGTCACATTTCCTAAAATATGTAAACTTGTGCCGATCCAGAAAGAAGTGAACGACAATTTGTTCTAAACGAACTAACCATTAAACGATGTCAAAACAAAGTATACGTTTATTCCACATTAATATAACCGAAACAAATTCATAAATAAATTCACACGTTGAATATCATATAAAACTATTCGTGACAATTTCTATAAAATGTAAACAAATGTACACATGTAATAGGCATTGTCACTGATACATATAAAAGATATTGGAAATGTATACTTGCTTTTGCCGTTTTTGTAACTTTACTCGTCATTTAGTTGAATTCAGTGATCATGACGAATATTTATTTCGTAACTAACGGAGTGGGAGCTACGACTTGGGCAACCACGCACAGAGTACGAGGTAATAGCGGTATTAAAACCCACTATGGGGAAGTGGGACCCTGACGGCCACCAATGCTCCGATGCTGCGTGCTCCGCAGCGTGCAATGGCCAGCAGGGCCATTAGGGGGTACCGCACGATATCCTTTGAGGCGGCGAGTCTCCTTGCCGAAACCCTACCGTGGAACCTGGTTGTGAGAGTATATCGATACCGAAAGGAGGCACGGGAACAGGGATGGGAACCCGAGCCTGAAGAGATTCGGGCCGTGAAGTCCCGGCTCCATCGGGACATGGTAGCGGAGTGGGAGTTACGACTTGGGCGACTACGCGCAGGCCACGCCGTAATAGCGGCGGCAAGACCCATCATGGGGGACTGACTAGAGAAGCAACACGGTAACCTCTCGTACCGGCTGACGCAAGTTATCACCGGACACGGGTGTTTCGGAAAGTACCTGCGTCAGATCCAGAAGAAGCCAACGTCCGAGTGCCATCACTGTGATGCGAGAGAGGACACGGAACTGCACACGCTTACCGAGTGAGTGACTGGCGTGGGACACGCCGAGGTGGGTCCTAGTGGTGGCCTTCGGGGTGGGAGTCCTCACACTCGCCACTTTGCTCACAGCGATGGCACGATGCGCGAAAGGTAAGGTACTTCCCGAAACACCCGTGTCCGGTGATTACCTGTGTCAGCCGGTACGAGAGGCTACCGTGTTGCTTCTCTAGTCAGTCCCCCATGATGGGTCTTACCGCCGCTATTACGGCGTGCCCTGCGCGTAGTCGCCCAAGTCGTAGCTCCCACTCCGCTACCACGTCCTGGTGGAGCCGGGACTTCACGGCCCGAATCTCTTCAGGCTCGGGTTCCCATCCCTGTTCCCGTGTCTCCTTTCGGTACCAACATACTCTCGCATCCAGGTTCCACGGTAGGGTTCCGGCAAGGAGACTCGCCGTCTCAAAGGATATCGTTCGGTACCCCCTAATGGCCCTGCTGGCCATTGCACGCTGCGGAGCACGCAGCATTCGAGAATTGGTGGCCGTCAGTGTCCCACTTCCCCATAGTGGGTTTTACCACCGCTATTACCTCGTACTCTGTGCGTTTTTGCCCAAGTCGTAGCTCCCACTCCGTTAGTTAGGAAATAAATATTCGTCATGATCATTCAATTCTACTAAATAACGAGTAAAGTTACAAAAACGGCAAAAGTAAGTATACATTTCCAATATCATTTATATGTATCAGTGACAATGTCTATTACATGTATACATTTGTTTACATTTTATAGAAATTGTCACGACTAGTTTTATATGATACTCGACGTGTGAATTTATTTATGAATTTGTTTCGGTTATATTAATGTGGAATAAACGTATACTTTGTTTTGACATCGTTTAATGGTTAGTTCGTTTAGAACCAATTGTCGTTCACTTCTTTCTGAATCGGGACAAGTTTAGATATTTTAGAAAATGTGACAATGTATATATATTATTGCTCGTGACTGTACATAGTCGATATCGATTATGACATTTTCTACTACGACTAACTACATCCCTAAATTTACTTTCTGGTTGACGTGACGTTGTCAATGAAATATGAAGTATTGGCGCCTAATTTTTGTTCGCATTTTTAGGTATTGACGCTAGCACAAAGTTACATCGACAACTGTCAGTGAGCTGTCTAAAATACAATAATATAATGGACGGAGTATAGTCTCTCTGACTGAAGTGGAATAAATAACTTTCCTCGATTATATTATGGTAAAATGTTAGTATTTATGTGTATATTAATTCTATGATATCTATGATATTAATAGTATGTATGTTTGTATATTTATGTATATCTACCTATACTTAGGTAGCTATTGTGTCTATCTGTTCTATATATATCTGTTATCTCTTGATTATTTATTATTATACTCTATGTACACCAAACTGCCCGCAATATTTTTTTTCCTATTTTTTCTCCATCCTATGGTTGCCTGGAAGAGATTGCCGCAGAGCGATAAGGCCGCCAATTGTATGTACCTACCGAATTGATATTATGTACCTATTGTAATGTTATATCCTTGGTGTACAATAAAGACAATTATTATTATTAGGTTTCTCTGATCCGTGACTCTCGGGACTATGGAGTCCCGGGCCTTTGGAAGGCGTGCGTCGGGCCGAAGCCAAGACGTAGAGGCCCTTATAAGAGAGTTTAATATGCTAGGGATAGACACATGGCGGATACCACCCCCGAGCGCACAATATGATACACCCAGGGATGGTCCCCGCCAGGTGCAGAGACTATTGGAATAATGGAAACTAGATTATGGGCTATGGGGTTGAGTATTGGATGGACTGGTGAATGGGCTATGGGGGGAGACTAACGGACGCCTGCCATGACAATAAGTCTCAAAATTGTTAAAAAGGCAGGTGGTGACTCGCCAACTCATTGCATGGGCCCCATTAAAATAGCCACGCATAATGCGGCCATGGAGCAGCACCCGTTGAGCGGCTATGCGAGCGAGGACACAGAGCTGCACACGCTGACCGAGTGCCCGGCGTGGGACACGCCGAGGCGGGTCCTAGTGGCGGCTCTGGGGGTGGGAGTCCTCACACTCGCCACGTTGCTCACAGCGATGGTAAGATGCGCGAACGCTTGGGGTGCGGCTGCCTCCTTCTGCGAGCAAGTAATGCTCGAGAAGGAGGCGGCCGGTCGGGTCCGGACCAGACTCCGGGCCCGGGAAGCCCGCGCAGAGCGAAGGCGAACCGGACGTCGGAGGTCGCAGAACGACCTCCGTCCTCCATGAGCGCTGGCCTGGGGGTGACCGGTGGAGCCGCCTGTCACCCTAGCAGAATCAGGCCGCGGCGGCGGAGCAAAAAGCGCCTCCCCGTAACCGGTGCAAGATGGGGACACTGTGGTCCCCACAACCCGAAGGGGGCCATCTCGAAGGAGATGGTCCTGGGTCTGCCGGGGTGTGAGAGATATGCTTTTGGCAATCTCACCTCCGGCAATCAAGGACCCAAGACGGCGTGCGTTTTAGTCGGTTCGAGTCCGACATAACCGCCTTCACCGGCTCCGTGGGGGTGGTATCCGTGGGGATTTTTCGCACGATAAAAAAAAAAACCCGTTGAGCGGCTAAGGTTGTCGAGAGGTGAGTCTGCGGGGTGCAAGATCGGGATTCAGAAGTCGGTCAGCAGGCCCCGGGCGTTATGACATTTTACACTTCCAACCTGGAGCATAGGTTCCGCTCTTGCGACTCCACTCTTGGCCGGCCAATAAAGGCAAGCACAAGAGGCGGGGCGGAATAAATTCCAACCCTCGGGAGAATCAGGGTACGTGGTGTCGCCACTCACCAACAGCTCGCCACAAGCTGCCCCTGCAGGTAATTATTATTATTATTATTTAAAATAGTGGAGACTGGACTCTGGACTGGCTTCTAAGGATTTTAGGACTGAAGAAGAATATTAGGGACTTGAACCCATGACCTTTCCCTTACAGGGGGAATGCTCTTCCAACTGAGCTATTGAGCCACACCTGAATCTCTTCAAATTTCCCTTCTCTTTGTCCTTAAGGGCGACGGTGGAGCCATCTAGCAACTTTCTTACGAATCCTAATATTCTGTCTAAACCCTACAACAAAGCAAAATTGCTTGTGCTAGCAGTAGGTTCACTTCGGTAGTGTACTGGCCAGGATTCGAACCCGGGACCCAAGGCCTGTACTATCACTAAACGACCGACGAAAGTAGCATTTTCACGGTAATATGCTACTTTTCTACTCTTGTGCTGTTTGACCAAGACACATTACGTCTAGAAAGTCACAATTTTTGCACTTAAGAACTTGAATTTACACCCATTTTAGAAAATGCGATGAGCCATTTTTCACGTTGGTTCAAATCACTCGTGCTATTCATTGTGCAAAGTCGTACAACCGTTTTTGTTCTTTTTACGTAACTGTTCGCAAAAGGAACCTCACATACTCGTAAATACATTTATGCTATGTGTTATTTTAGGTTTGTACCTTTGTGTTTTTAACTAGATGGAATACAAAAGGATTGTATAGGAAGGTAACGAATTCGATGACTTATAAAAATAGGTTCAAACCCACATTGGTTTGACCTGATTATAAGCTATTCAAGCTTATAATCAAGTCAAACACATATTAGCATTTTTTGGTCCAAATCGTTTTTTTTATGCCAATGTGTTATATACCTGGAGTACTACTAGGGGATTTCGTCTTACTACTCATAATATGTAAAGTCGACAAATACACCTTTTCATCTAAAGTTGTGTGTGAAGAATGTTAAACGTATCTTCTTTGTCGACTAAAACTACAGCTGGTAATGTGGTATTGAAGTGTATCTGTACACGCAGGTGCATTTAACTATCTCAGAGTACAAACACAACATAGAGCTCTTCAAACTAATCGATATCCGAGCTACCGTGGTTAAATTGTTTGTCCTAGCTCTAGCCACAGTTTAGGTTCTGTGCTCTAGCGGGCACACAGGTATGCGAGTAGATTAAAGTTTGGTGATTGAAAGCTTTGTAACGTGCCTATTCGACGTTTTATTGTATTAAAGGCTTAGGATTTGGAGTACTTGGGGACGTTATTGGTCAGGCATAGTGGTCTGCTTACCAAACTGAGAATCTTTTATTACATTACAGGGGGAATGCCTGACCAATTCGGCTACCGAGACACACCCGATATGATTCAAATTTCCCATCTTATTTTATTTATTATTGTATAATTAGCATACTTAATGCTGTAAAAATTCATTCAACTTATTTCAATCTTACTTTCATAGTGAGAATCGTACTCGGATCATTGTCATCACAACAACTTATTTCAATCTTACTTTCATAATGTGAATCGTACTCGATATTTGTGTACCTATGTAAGATTTGTGTAAAATCTGACAAATTAAACAAATAAACATAATAATTAGACACAGAGATACTGAGATACTGTTTGACCCGGTTTACCCCGTGGTTTGCCCATTTAACACAAGTAGTTAATTGGGTATTCTACTGACTAGTCAAATTAGTAAACATCAAAACGATAACTTAAAAGGTAAATTGTATGACGAAAGATTTAGTGACGTCATAAAATTTAATAGTCAAATCAGTTACTAAGGTACCTGAGGGTATTAAGGCCTAGCTAAGGGAAATTTGCAATAAAATGAAAAATATGCAACATAATCAACAAGTTTTATTATTAATCAGTCATGTACTTAAATTACTAAAGAGTTTAAACTAAAAATAGCTTCTCTAGCTTAAAACCACAACATTATGTAACTTTTTTTAAAACGCAGTCTGTAGGCCTTATTATAATAGGGTAGGGTAAAAAGGCCTATATATTAAACTATCCAAAAATCTACTTATACTACGTAAATTGGTAGTCTTGAGATCAATAATCAATAACATAAAGCAATAGGAAGCACAGTGGGCTTAGAAAACTAAATAAATTGCCTTTATTCGCATCCATCAGGACATTGAAAGTCATCAGTATCTTCTGCAGTCAATCCGACACATTCTTCATGGTACCACTTGAAGCATCCTGAGCAAGGCCTCATTGCATCGTCCATTCTATCTTCTTTGCAGGCATGACAGTACCAACAATATATTCTTGGTATTACAGGCAAGCCCATTTCAGAATACCAGATTATCGTTTGCACAAGTTGAGCTTCCTCTTCATCATTTATTTAGTTAGGTTTACGTCCCAAACTTTTCTTTAAACTGCTAGACTGCAGATGATTTCTGATTGTTCTTCTAGAAACCGTATATCTCTCTGCAGCCTTATACGTACTCAAATTTCCTCTTTGTACTGCTCTAACAGCTGCGATCAGATCGTCTTCTGACCACAATGCCCGTTTGGGAGGCATCGTGACCGTAAGCACTGAAAACAATGATAAATAAATTGAAAATATATAACTACGTGCTAAATAAAATAATAAATATATAACTACATTTTAAAACACGCTCCTACTTACTATATTTACTACTACTTACTATATTTACTATATTACTATAGCAGTTTAAAAAATAGGATTATAATAAGGCCTATAGTAAAATTTTATAGGCCTTAATATCCACCAACCACATGGTTACAGAAAAAATTAAAAATAAAAATTTACAACTACAAGTTCCATAATACGGTAACCTAGGGACAAGCATTCATTAATTAATAAACGGACAGTCAATACAGGTTTGTAAATATGATATTTTCAAAATAACTTACGTTTTCCTGGAGCCAATTTTTCTAATTCATGCCACATGATCGCACCGCTGAATGATTTCGACGATACTGACGGGAGGAGACGTGCAAGCGTTCGTCCACCGCCTCGCAGCGACTTGTATACGCAATAAGCGTGTGTGAGTGTAACCTTGATCGTCAATTATTGTTTTTCGTATGTTTTTTGTTACTTAGGCCTTATTGCCCGAAAGGCCTTAATACCCGCGGGTACCTTATTATAGGTTGGGTGGATGATTAAAAATAAATAAAAACTATAAAATAAGAACCGACGCAATTTTTATCGCTCCTTTTACCATTCTTAATTTAATAAGTTCGATTAGATAATTTATTTTAATTATAGGATAAAACCCAATTTGAGTATCTACCTATGCTGTCATTCCTGACGAACGCTGACGGTCTGATTCACACCACGAAATTCACAAAGTAAGATTAAACTATTACTGCTAGAAATATTTTAATGATGTCCATTGATATTCGCACAATATTAAAAACGAATCTAAAGACATTATTAAGCTTCAAAATTATTATGCTTTAAAATAGTCAAGAAGGCAAGTGTCTGCCTACTGGGCTATATTAAAATGAAAAAAAAAAAAGATTTTCGAAAGCTGCAGGAAAGCTAAAGAGTACTCTGTAGCTTTTTTGCAGTTTTCAAAAAAACATTTTTTTATACCACTTTGGTAGCAGACAAGCTCAGGGCCCACCAGATGGAAGACGGTTACCATGGCCTATGGGGGTGTGCAACACCAGGGGAGCCACACTCGTGCAGCCAACCCTGTAAAAATAGAATGTTTCTGTGCCGTCAGTGCAGAAGACAAAGCAGGACAAGCCTTTGGTCTGCCCACTTATAGCACAAAAACTCTCCAGTGAGCTCTGGCTACCCTACTCGCCATACATACATCCATACTAATATTATAAACTAGCTTTTGCCCGCGGCTCCGCCCGCGTGAATGTTGGTTATCGCGACCAAACATAGCGTATGTCCTTTCTCATGGTCTAATCTACCCCTATACCAAATTTCATCAAAATCAGTTCAGTAGTTAAGGCGTGAAAGCGTAACATACAGACAGACAGAGTTACTTTCGCATTTATAATATTAGTATGGATTCGAAAGTAACTCTGTCTGTCTGTCTGTCTGTGTGTATGTTACGCTTTCACGCCTAAACTACTGAACCGATTTTGATGAAATTTGGTATAGGGGTACACTAGACGTTGAGAAAGGAGGCAATGTTTAGTCGTGATAACCGACATCCACGCGTGCGTAGCCGCGGGCAAAATCTAGTACAACATAAAGTAAATAAATACACATTTATCTTCAAATGTTTTACGTTAAAGAATACAAATGGTTCCTGTTTACTCGAATAATAGGTTTTCCTATTGTAGTGTAATATAACAGTCGAGTTGTAAGACATCTTTGTTAGTTCGTCTCGTCACACGTAGAATAAACAGAACATCTAAAAAATACTGTTTATATTTCGCAACTGAGGAAGCATTATATTTGTTGTCAACTCTCTTGTTTGTCCATTTGTCGTAAGCACTAAGTAGTTATTGATCTGTTCTTGTATGTAGCTGTAATAGCTGTGAAAACGTTAGTGTTCATTGGAGTAAGTGTACTTTAATTTAGTTTAGTTTCGAAATACGTCGGGAAAAAGAAGCGCTTAAGTGGGACTTGAACCCACGACCTTTCCCTTACAGGGGGAATGCTCTTCCAACTGAGCTATTGAGCCGCACCAATCACTTCAAATTTCCCTACCCTTTATATCCGTCTTTAATGGATTAAATTAGCATAATAAATGCTATAAAAATTTCATTCACATTAGTTATTTTTTTAGTGAGTGCATTAGTTTGCCAGTTAAAAATCTATACTGCTCTTGCAAGACTCGATAGCTTAGTGGTGAAGAAGTCAGTCTTAAGATTAACCCGGTAGGTTCGAATCCTGGCCAGATTTTATTACAAGCAACTTTAGCTTAGCTGGATAGGCTAGAAGGATACTAGTAATTTCGGTTTGTTTTTATTAACTTACCTGATGGTAAGCTAAAGGTAAAGTTTATAAGGAAATATGGTTACCATTACAGACAACACCTCCAAACAGCTTAAAAATGAAAAAAAAATAGAAAATAAATCGTGACAGATTCAGTAAACATAATTTTATCTCAATCAGTAATATTTTTCGACAATATTATCATTGTTTGTAGATTTATTTAGGTACACATGATTGGGCACCAACGAAGTCAATAAAAAACGTTAAGACCTTTACTGTAACATTGACTCACAAAAGAAAAATAACAAAAGCCTCGTATTCGATCCGAACGTTTCATATTTTTCTTTAAAAAAAACCTACGTACCAAAAAGGTTATTTTCAAAGGTCGAATAGAATACTCGTTACACCTCATTATAATGTTTCTATTGTATTACATTGTAACCGTTGGCCAAATTGAACTTGGTTTTATTATATTTCTCGCCATTCTCCTTTTATTAGGTCCAACTGTTTTCAAAGATTGATTATACTTGCGATGGTAACGAAAGGAACATGAAAATACTGAAGGAGATGACGCATCGCGGCATTTTTCGTTGAATTTTTAATTTCCTAGTGAGACAATTTGAAACATTACCGAATACCACAGTCATACCAAGTTCAAGGCAGTTGTAAATAGGCGCTGGGAGGGATAATAATTATTATGGGTGAATCTTGAGAGTCCAAAATTTTGCTTTAATGTCATACTCGCGGCCGCCTCTGGAAACCAGCGCTGTCCGCCTGCACTACTACGCGGACAGCATTCACGCTGAGAGGCGACCATTATTATGCAGTTGTGTTTTATTTATTTTTTAGTTTTTTTTATTGTCAACCAATTTTTTGTGTGTATAATAAAAAATATTTTCTTTCTTTAAATTATCATGCCTGGACGATAAAAGACTTTTTATAACAGAGCACCAACTTATACCTCTAAAAAAAGTTATAATTGTATTTTATTAGACAGAGAAAACCTCTCTCGGGAAGATCGGGCCATTGATTCCCCTGCTACATTTTTTGATTCCCTTGGTTCAAAAAAAAATAAAATTATCACATCACATCACACACACCGAGTTAAGTGAGGTAATAGTGAGTCTCTGTGCGAAATTACTTATATAATAATTCGAAACGGTCTATTCAACCGTTCCAGTGTGCTTGAGTAACATCTAGCATTCCATCCAAATTTTCTTTTATAGTAACCTGGCAAACTTCAAGCAAGATTGCAGTTAAAAGATCTTTTCAATGACTCCTATGTACCACGACCACCAAGTATTAGGTGCTTACCTACCGTACTAAGTAAGTACCTAAATTAGGTACCTAAAACGACCCAAACCGTGCCTGCGCCATTATATAAACACGGCACCCATTATTTAACATTGTATTAATATAGAAGTACGTTACAGATCATAAAGCCCCGAATTTGAGGTAGACGGGGCATAGCGGCAGAGCGGGCGAAATTATTTTAATCAATTCGGCCGCGACCGCGCGCCTACGGCGTCGCATCGCTAAATTAAAAACACAGCGCGGTAACACAATGGCGCCAAATTGCTAATAAACTGTCGTTATTTACTCTGTGGAAAATATTCATAAAAGTTATTGAGTTGACGGCTGCTTTCCCGCTTTTGGTGTTTTAAAAAGTAAATCTTTTATCCTTTTGTCTATGGTACAAGTCACCAATTTTTTTTATGCCCTGGCTCAATTAATTTTCGTATTAGGGTCTCAGTTTTTGATACTAGTTTCGAAGTAGGTAGGTATCATAATCTTCCAAGTGCAATAGGAAAATAAACAAGATAGAAACCAAGATCTTCAGGGCTAAGACTAACCGAAGGGGGCCAGTCCGACTTAACCACCTCCACCGGCTCCGTGGGAGTGGTATCCGTAGGGATTTTTAGCTCGATGAAAAGAAAGGGCGCAGACTAGCGGCAGTTGTTCCCGAGAAGTCGTCGTCATATCAAAACGCCACGTATAAATGACGTTAAGAAAATTATCAAACAATCACAGTTTGAAGACGTGTTTGTGATAACTTTACGCCTGGAAATCGTATTACGATCAAATTGGAGTTTAGACGCAAATTGAACAGAAATGAAAACCCCGTCGCCCGGAGGAGCTCTACAGTGCTGTGGACTCCCTCAGGGCCTCGCGTCAGTTTGTGGAAAGTTTACCGATAATCATATTTAAAACTGGCTAATGCTCCCGTCTTCGCTTGCGTGGATATCGTTTTTGGTCATATCTCCACTCCTACTCAACTAATTGCGATCAAAACCTTAGATTTCGACTAAGAGCTTTCAAACAAAAATAATCGCACCAAAATTGCGTCTATCGCGAACAAAATAGATGAACAGACAACAATTCCCAAAAACATTTTTTTTTTTTTTCAACTTATCCCTCATACTTACCTTACTACATACATACAAACAATATAATGATGAGCCTCTTTCCCGAGACTTTGCCTTCAGCTTACAATAAAGCGAGGTGAAGTCAAATTGAAGAGTCCTTAAAAAAAACAAAAAAAAACAAGTTTTTTAATATCTCCAATGCACAGACACAGCTATTTTACCATTTTATTATATTGTAATAGTTTAGATGACATTCAGTCGCCCGTGGAGACCAATCTCGAGTGCCGACTGCTCAGGCGATTGGAACGGATGCATTGAAACGTGTTTACAGTTAGACAATTTCTACTATAAACTTTCAATACACAAGGGAAATAGATTGTTTAGAACGATAATTAGAAGTCAAGCCGGTTTTCGGTTAATTGCAAACGCATCCTGTGCTGATAGGAAGTTGTTGAACATTGACAAATGCACGAAAGATCACAATGACTTCTGTAGGTAGCTATGAATACACCTTTTTTTTTTTTTTTTTTTTTCGTGCGGAAATCCCCTCGGATACCCCCCTGCCGGAGCCGGAAGGGGAGGTTATGTCGGACTCGAACCGACTAAAACCGCACGCCGACTGTGGGTCTTGGTGCTAGGCCGGAGGTGAGGTTGTCAAAGACATATCCCTCGCACCCCGGCTGACCCAGGGTATGTATACACCTGGGATATTATATCTTGGACCTAAAATGTGCTCAATATATGCTTAATATGCGCAGTACACATTTCTTGGGTGTCTGTTGAGGATAGCAGGGGGTGCCACGGTGGTGGACGAGCTCAAATTCTTCTGAGGGTTTTTTCAAAGAGATTTTATTACATGGTAACTAGGAACTTTATGTCAAGTCTTATTTTGTATTATATTACTTATAATAGTTAATTTATACTTATATTACGATATCAGTATGTTGATGACGATGAATGAGATGATTGCTGCCTCAGTAAAGTTGTGGGGACTTTACTAAAAGCTTCCTGGGGAGATTTGGATTGAACACGTAGAGTCACAATTCACTGTAATATGCAACTTTCCTACACGTGTGTGTGATGTCCAAGACGTTATGGCTAAAAAACATTACCCTCCTTCCTTCGGCAGTCGGGAAAAAGCTCACCATTTTTATGCATAAAATCTCGAATTCACACCAATTTCGGAAAATAAAATAATACCGCGATGCGGGTTGTTTGGCCCGAAAGCGCCAAACACCTCACTTTTCTGTGGGTATAATGCAGAGTTCTGAGTTTGATCTACTAAATTCATAGACAATCAAAAAAGGTTTTGTCCACTATCAAAAGAGCTTACTAGACTAGACTACTTCACTATCACTATTACTACATAGTAGGTACCTATAAAGCAATGTCGCTGTCCGCGTCTGTCCGTCCCTATATATGCTTATATCTTCAAAACTAACCTACAGATTTTGATGCGGTTTCTTTAAAGATAGAGTAAGAGAAGTTCAAGAAGAAGATTTGTATGTATAATACGTGCTGCGGGAACGGGATCGGATGCCATGCGGGCGGAAAAAATTGGCAGTACGAAGTTCGCTGGATCAGATAGTATTAGGTATACATTCTGTGCCCAAGTGTAAATAATTGAAACCCGCATTCTTAACTGTAGATTAGACAGTGTCGGGCTAAATTGAACTCGTATTGGAAATCCGTCAGCCCTTGATACGTCGTGTCTATTTACAGTACGAGATAAAACAATTACTGATCAAATACTCGCTTTAAACGTTGATTGAATAGTACGTACCTACATACCGGGTGTAAGGAGAACGCTCCCGAAAACCCCTAGTAGTAGGTACTCCAGGTATAGAACACATTGGCATGAAAAAACGCTTTGGACAAAAATAAAGATTTTATTATTTTTTTATTTGCATTATTTAATCTCCATTTATTGGAGCAGAAGAAATTGGTAGGTAAAAATTTGAACTCGTCCGCATTAGTCCCGATAGCATACAAAACTTATACTTCAGAGGTTAGGTTTCTTACTCAAGCATTGCTCCTCTACTGCTTTTTTTTTAAAGGGCACTTCAATTTGACTTCACTTCGCCTGATAGTAAGCTAAAGGCAAAGTCTCAGAAAGAAGGTCACGATTATAAATACGTACCATGTTCACAATGGTGGCACTCTGCTTGATGGTCTCATCAGATTTTTATTCCCCGCTTAAAGGACCTGGGACTGTAGAAAGAAGGAAACACGTGAGCTGGCAGGGAGCTCCAGGTCCACAGCTTGGTTCTTGATGGAATATCTGGGTGACAATTAAGCTCTGCACATATTGTCCTGTGTAGGAAAGGAAGGTGGGACTCCGACCTATCTTGGGCATCCAAGGTAATAAAATAACACAATGTCAGCACTTTTTGAAGTTCCCCCTCCTACCGTGGCCCGGCTTTGGTTGTAATATATATCTAAGTCGTCCGGTGGTTGCCACAAAATAGTACTATCAAAGGCGACACTGTGGCAATTTGGAAGGTGTCAAAGTATGACCACCGTTATGGCAGTAGAAGAAGTGAACAACTCATTCCATAATCATTCAAGGGAAAAGATAGAACAACTATTACTATCCTGGTAGAAAAGACTTGCGATGCTGGTAGAAAAGACAAAGGTACTATTCGGTAAAGAAAATACTTGGAAGAATCTGAGGGCAGGCTATAGAATATTTGATTATGTGTTTTACTGATTATTATACTAATAATTGTTATTTTCTATTATAACTATGTTTGCTTTTTCCTATGTTCTTTGAAATATGAATTAATTAAAGTCAACCAGCCGACCCTGTGGGAGCCTTCGAATGTCTTCCTAATCCAATGAACCCTACATTCTACTCACTTGGAAATAAACATAACATAACATAAACTCACGCCTGTATTCCCCGAAGGGCGTAGGCAGAGGTGCTAGCACCCACGTTTCGCCAGTTTATGTTTGGGTCCCAATGTAATAGGTGGCGGGCCTATTGCCATTAACCGGGCACTTATAAACCTAAGATAAATACACACATAACTTCGAAAAGCATCGAAAAGTCATTGGTGTGTACCATGGTAAACCTGGGATCGAACCCGAGACCTCGTCTCAGCAGTCCATTACCCATACCACTAGGCTACCGCAGATTGGAAATAGGTACCATATAATATTCATTCCACATTCCACAACATTCTACCCAACGCTATCTAGACGCATGGTGAGCTTTTATAGCTTGTGTTATGGAATCTAGAATGCGAATAAACATACTTAAATACATTTTTTTTTGTAAACACGTCCATATTATACATAGAAACACCCAGACCAATGCAATTTTTTTCAAAGAAAGAAAAATGCAAATTGAAGCGTCGCGTCGGTAGCTTAGTGGTTAAGGATTCGGCCTTACGATCGAGAGGTCCCGAGTTCGATCCTGGCCATTACACTACCGACATGAACTCACTCCTAGCACAAGCAATTTAGCTTAGTTGGAGGGGTTAGAGGGAATATTAGTAACTTCGGTTCTAATATTCTATTAAAAAAAAAATTGCTAGATCATGCATACAAATATTTGCACTGAGCGGGGATCGAACCCGCACCTCCTGCGTGGCAGTCACGTTCACTGCCGCCACGCCACGGAGGCTGTGTAGGTATGTGACTATAGAATTACTTATGTATGTATAGGTATAATCTATTCTAAGCAAGCGTACACACGACACAGTCATATCAGTATCATTCGCAGCTCACATTTCCCAGCAGAATTTTATGATGCGTGCCAAAATAATATATTTTATGTCATCCGGCTTGCCCCATCTCCGCAGAACGCAATTTACGCTCCGCGGTCGTGACGGTTCGTTAGGAAGGAATCCTCGCGAGTTATACCTAATGATGCTGGAGTTATGGAGAGAGGTACGTGTGCTCTGAGCGGAGCCATAAAATTGTGGCCAAATTAAGTGCTTCTATTAAGATAGATTTTATGGTTCACTTACTGTATGAGGTATTTACCTAAGTACCCGTACGGATTCGCATCAAACTGTAAAATTGTTTTCTTTTTTATCTAGGACACGTCAATTTGACTTCACCTCGCCTGATGTTAAGCAAAGGCAAAGTCTCGGAAAGAGGGTCACCATCGGAAACATGTTAACAGTGGTGGCACTCAGCTTGACGGCCTCATTAGATGCCTTTTCACGCCCCGCTTAAAGTACCCGGGACTGTAGGAAGAAGGAAACACGTGAGCTGGCAGGGAGTTCCAGGTCTTAATGGTGCGGCATAGGAATGAGTCACTATTTTTATTTACTTTCCAGCCAATCCTACCCACTTCCGATCCAAAACAAGAAGTTTAATCATTCTAAATTTTTGATTTTCGTGCTGAAATGTTTGGGGAAACGTTTTTGGCTATTTCTGTCTTTCCTAGTACTCAAAGCTAAAATGGTCCTATAGAGTCTTTTGATCCCCATATGAAATAGGATCGATTGGCACCAAAAAAATAAATTTTGTACTTTTAAAATGTTTTCTTTCTGACTGTACGATTTTTCGAAAATCTGTGAATGCAGTTCAAAATTTCTCAAAAACTCAGGGAAGGTCTTTTAAGAACATTTTGCTGTAACTACGACGGTTAAGGTAAAGACCAACTAACCAAGTACTCAAGAAAGAAGTGCACTATTTTGTAAGAATTAATAACTATATTCGTGGCCTAGCGGTGTAGCGCACTGAGTACACAATACAGGCGGTTGGAGGTTCAACTGCCTTTACTGCCCCGTTTCAAAAATACACCATGTATATCGTGAAGGAGAGGAAAACGCGGAGGCGTCTTTACCTATGGTGCAGTACGTACGGTGCACACAGGTGCGAAGTGTCAGGTTGCGCTGACTCGCTGACTGCCAGTCCACAGTGTTGCTCTTCGGCCTCTCATTCCGGGGGCAACACACCGTAGTTCCCGCACTCGAGCGGTCTACTTTTCTCAATAAGTTCCTTTGCTAACTTACTTATCTAATTATATTCTTACAAGACAAGCACTGGTTCTAGAACAAACTAGAAGAGCAGGTTTTGAGGCAAGAGCGCGCGGCCCAATATTATGAAACTTCAACTGGCTCGCCTCGTTACAGCTCAGTAATAGTAGGACCTTACAACAGATTGTTGCATCATACGAACGCCAATCCCAGTTCCATCTAAATCTTTCAGAGCCTGGCGACGGCTCTCCTCCTCTTTCTTCTCATTATGTTTAACCAGGTTTTTGCTCGGAGCTACTACAATCTGACCCTCAACCGAGAAATGCCTGCACCAACAGTCTCATCCGTCAATCAGGGGAGCAGGCAGGCGCAATTGTATCCTGAAATTTGGAAGTCAGCCCTAGATTTTGTAGGGGATCACTTTATTATGCGAAAACTTCTTCACAAAATCCTTTTTTAGAAAACTTTTCATGATTTTGGGGGACGGTATTGTCCCTTATGACCAACCTCCCCCCTCGGCCCATAAATTCAGGTTTACATATATTTTACAAAATCGAATGTAATGTAAATAAATAACAAACCTTTTATTTAATCACATACAAATGTAGTCTGAGGAATATTTTTTCATTCGCAATGTAAACAAGATGAGGCGCAACTCGAGGGCCGCGCCGATTGAGTATTTTATCTCACATGTTTGTTCGACGCAGCATCCCGAGCTGTTCATGAGATAATTATATTTTATCTTATTTTACTTTGAAAGCCGAATTTACCATTCGATATGAAATAAATATAGGAATGGAGTACGAATCAATCAGGAGAGGGATTCATGTAATTTAGATTTCAATATTATGTGCTAATATTTAGAACGGATAAATATTTGTATATTTACTCATATAGATATGTTAGTTTGATGTTAATTTTCGTTATTAACCTTCATTATTTTTTTCTTCTTCTGTCGAATCGAAGGCGCCTCAACTCTCAGATTCTGTGTTCCCAGTGTATTATTATTTTATTATTGTATTATTCTTTTTAATAAAAGGTTAAATATCGCTTATGGGCAAGTAAAGGTCAGAATTCTAAAAGGGTGTTTGAGGCTCTAGTGAGGCAGCCTCACGAATTTCATCGTGACCCTGGGAACCGGTACAGCCAGCCCAGCATCAGAAAGATGTTGATGACTAAAGTACTCAAAATGTTCTGAATTCCTTGGTCTTCCCCCTTCCTGTTGGCTGATTTTTGTGATATTTGGTACACACCTTTAGTTCGGACAATAATACTATTTTCACACCACCTGCTCGACAATGCCTCATTATATATCATGCAAACCTTACTCAAAGTAAATCATTATAGCCCTTGTCTTTTGCCGGGGTGTAATCTTGTACTGAATTTCATTATAACCCGCCGGGCAGTAATGTGATTCTCACTTCTCTTAGTTCTTATTGTTATGCATTTAAAGTCTAATTTCGTCAAAATCGCGCGGCGTTTGAAAATCGAACTTATTTGAAAATCGAGCTGGCCACGCCACGGCAAGCCGAACGAAAAAAAAACAATACTTAAAACAAAAGCCGCGAGTATTTCAATACGACATAACCTCCCCTTCCGGCTCCGGCAGGGGGGGTATCCGGGGGGATTTCCGCACGAAAAAAAAAAACGTATATCCGCCTTTGAGGCGGCAGTATTTCTTACTTTTCCACGCTCTTCCAACCTACCTTAACAATCAGTATCAGACAAACTGCAAAAGAAGATAGAATAAAACATTAAGAAAATGTCGAGTGACGAAATAGTATTTTAATAATTAAAATACTTTTTCTAGTAGCCCTGGTTTTTATTGTCTCGCAAAAGGTGAGAAAAGTAGAGTATACTCCTCAGGGATAAAACTGATTTTGCCTTGGGCGCGCTTAAATCCTTCACTGCTCTCAGGACTCCATTTTAATTCCCTCACTTCGCTCGGGAATTAACTAAAAACCCCCTCGCTACGCTCGGGAGTTAAATCTGGAGTCCTTCGTTACGCTCAGGATTCAATATCGCGCCCGTGACATAATACAGTGCTTTATCCCCTTGGTGTACAATCTACTATTAAACCAATATGTATGATTTGAGTTTGACATGGTCATTCCGGGATATTTACTGTTTTTTTAAGTTTTTGAGGATCCGATATTTCGGCGCTGTTCCAAGCGCCATGATCATGGCATCCGTGATCATGGCGCTTGTACCTACTCGTAACAGCGCCAAACATAGTAAATATCCCGGCGAGTGTTTTACTATCGAATTTAACCAAGTTTGATTTGCTCTTTATACCTTGGTTTTAAAATCATTGTGAGACTATGTAGTTTTTAGTTTACTCTACACTAAACTTAAAGTTAAAATAATTTTGATTGACGGATAAAGTTCTAACGCAGCATTACCTCGAAGAGTTGGAGGTC
The DNA here is from genome assembly GCA_914829495.1 of Eilema sororculum. Taxonomy (NCBI): domain Eukaryota; kingdom Metazoa; phylum Arthropoda; class Insecta; order Lepidoptera; family Erebidae; genus Eilema; species Eilema sororculum. Next base: position 1,512,914 of record OU618545.1, on the reverse strand, counting down.
AGACGGCTTTCATTTTAATAAAAAACAAATGCAAAGCTACATGGGACATAATAGGCAATAAACTTGACAATAGAAAGAACCATACAGAAATACAACACATAAATAGCGGCGGAAACTCAATTACAGATCCATCGGAAATTGCCAACCAATTTAATAAATTTTATATCTCTAAAATAAACAAACCAAACAACTGTACCCCTAACTATAGATTGATTGACAGGGTCGACTCTAGTATCTTCATAACACCCTGTTCTGAAAAAGAGGTTGAAAAAGCGATTATGTCACTTAAAAATACATACGCGGTAGGGCATGATGACATAGCTACAAAAATAATAAAACTCAGTTCTAAAGAGATCTCGAGGGTACTTTGCCATGTGGTCAATCTCTCTTTTTATTATGGAGTATTCCCTGAAAAACTTAAGACATCTATTGTGAAACCGGTTCACAAAAAAGACAGTAAAGATGAATTAGCTAATTATCGACCCATTACTCTTATACCGATATTTTCAAAAGTCTTCGAAAAGTTAATGCACACACGGATCACAAACTTTTTAAATAAACATGACATAGTCATGAAAGAGCAAAATGGTTTCCAAAAAAATAAATCCACTACTTTGGCTGCATTCTCTCTGATACAAAGTGTTACGGAGTCGCTGGACAAAAAAAGGCTCGTCTCTTCTATATTTTTTGACATGTCCAGCGCTTTTGATTTTGTAGATCATAATATCCTCTTGAATAAATGCGAGCTCTATGGCATTAGAGGAACCGCTTTAGATTGGTTGTGTAGCTATTTGAGCGAGCGCAAACAATGTGTAGAGATAACACGTATGAACGATAAACAAGTTACTACTTCCTATAGGTCTACATTAGAATATAATGGAGTCGGTGTTCCTCAGGGAAGCGTCCTGGGACCACTACTATTCCTCCTCTATATTAATGACATTCCGAAAGTCACTAGCCACAAGTGCATATTGTTTGCAGACGACATTTCCGTTGTAGTTTCCCAAGATAAGAACAGTAAGGCTGACCATAGGCGAACCCTGAAAGATACAATCGAAATCATCTCCACATGGTTAAAGTCTAACAATCTAACTGCAAATCTAACTAAAACCAAAATAATACAACACAAACACTACAACAGCACAGTACCCAACATAAATAATATAAAATTCGAAAATAATGAGATCGCGCAAGAGACAGACACTACATTTTTAGGAGTTACACTAGATAATCACTGTAACTGGAAGGCTCACATAGAAACATTATGCAAACGTATAAACAGGTTCATATTTGCGCTTAGGAAGACCAGGAAAATGACAAACGAAAAGACCGCCTTGTTAGCCTATCATGGGTATGTGGGATGTCTATTAAGGTACGCAATATTACTGTGGGGAAACTCAACCGCAGTAGAGAAAGTGTTTCTGTTGCAAAAAAAATGTGTTAGAGCAATCTGCGGTGCAGCCCCACTTGACTCTTGTACTTAGTTTTTTAAAGAGGGGCCCTCTTTAAAAAACTAAGTATACTGACACTTTTTTTTTTTTTTTTTTTTTTTCGCGTGTGGCAACACTACGGCTAACATCTGATTGCATTTCGTCCCGTATTTATTTTAATTTAAAATTATATATTTCGATAAATAAGGCTCAAATTCATCACAAAACACAATTCTACAATTATAAAAGTGTATCTAGATAAAAACGTGTGTGTAAAAGTGAAATAAATCAGTGAAAATTGCGCCCAGCTGATTTTGCTCACCGGTTAAATGTCAATGACACCGCATATTTGAAAAGAAAAATACTTCGATTTGTGAACTTGTCATCTCTTTATAAACAGTTTTTCAGTGATTTTTACACAGGTAATTGTACCAGTAACTACTAATTATCATATTAGCGTATACTTGACAACATAATATTCAATTCATTTCGTTTTGAGGTTACATATTTATTTGTGTCGGGTACCTGTTGATCAAACTGCCTTTTGGTATTTATTCCACTATAAATTTAATTACCACTAATATTTTTACAAAATCATAATGCCAATCACACGTAGCATGTCGTCTGCACGCCGTGATGAGGCTAAACTAGATAATATCTTGAGAAAACTTGATTTGACTTTGAAGGAATTAGATGCATCCAAAACGCTGGTTGAACAGTTACATAAAGAAAGAGATGACAATGAGAAGGAACTACTGGATAATTTAAATAAATATGACTTGATAAAAAAGCAGTTGGCTGAGCTGCACACAGAGCATAGGTTAGTGTTAGATGAGCGGGACAGATTGCACAACATTGTGGCTGGGTTTAGGGAGTGCAGTGACGAATACGAGCAGGGCCTCAAGCGCATGTCGGTCTTAGAGCAGGAACTACAAGAAGCCCACCACCATATAACCCACCTTGAAGCAGAGAAACGTGACACCATAGTATCCCATACCCATAACTTGTTTGAGGAGTTAGTCGGTAGTGTGCCCAGCCTTGTTTCTACTGAACTTAATGCAGAACCCACAATTACAATAGATTTAACAAATGATGATACCTTAATAGGTCATTCCCATCCCAATATGGGCAGAGTTGAGTGCAGTAGAAACAAACTTAAGAAATATGTGAAAATAAATAAATTCATAAGAAAAACACAAAAACTTGTCAAAAGACAAAAATGTATATATAAAAAAGTCAAGTATATTAAAGAGAGAAGGCAACTAGGTGATGAACTCGATATGTATTCTATATTAATTGAAAATAACATTTCAGAATATAACAATAGCATCTTAAAGTTAGAATCAGAAATTAATAACTTAAAGAAATCACTAGACGTAATGACCGACAAATATTGTAATGTTAAAAGTGAGTATCAGGAATATATTCTGGCCATGAAGGATCTGATGAGTCCAAGTTCCACATTAACATCTAAAGATAATTTACTCAGTCCTCAGCCAGTCTGTAAGTCCTCGCTGACTTCACACAAAAGCCCTTCACTTGAGCCAAATAATAAACACAGTAGTTCCTTCACTGAACAAAATAATGTACAATCAAAAATAGTGATGTTTTGTGATGAATTGGGGAAATCAATGGGCCAGTTGCTAAGTTCATATTTGGAACAAAACATAATTAACTACTGTATGCCAGGTTTAACTTACTGCAATATTATTGAAAAAATTAAGAGTCACAGTATAAACAGCGACAATACTCTTTTAATTTTAGTGGGAGACAGGGGAAATGCAGACAGAAGTGCGGTTATGAATTGTTTTAATTTGCTGAGCTTATTAATGTAATAATAAAAAAATATATACACATGTGTGTTTTGTTGTTTGAGATAAAGTTAACAAGTGTGTTCTCCTGTAAATTAACAATATAAATAGGTACATTACCTTAAAGATTCGGGCGCCTTGGAGAAGCACATGCCTAAGATAGTCAATCAAGTAGGTTGAAGACTTTTAATCTGCCGGAGGTAAGCTAAATAAAACCACCGCACTGAGGTTTAAGGTTTTATTCTCTAGCGCTCCAGTGTGCTTATTATAGTAAGGATTTTATGCTAGTAGATTAAAATTTAAGAACTACATGACATATTAATCTTGTCACCAATGCAATTTTTTAAGGTTTTTAAAGTTAAATTTTAATTAAAAGTAAACGAAAGCTCACGGCATCCCTCGGCGAGTGTGTGAAGGTTCACCTCAACCAGCGAAGCTTAACATTCCGCTCAACAAGCCATTATTTCAAGATATTGCACATGCTTGTTCGTATGGTTGAGAAATACTTCAAACCATCAGAGACAAGTTCCAAGAAAGGCCAAAGTTAAACAGAGAAATAGGAAAAGGAGAAGGAAAAGAAAAAGGCGGCTCCAATAGAGACCTGAAATAAAATTTTAGGTTATTAGAACAATTCCTATCAGAATACACTAAGTCCTAATTTTTGAGAAAAACGTGTGACTTACCGCCATAATTAGTTGGTTAAATGCCAAACACACGATAAATCATGGTATTTTTGAAACAAATACAGAAATATGGGATAATTCCACAACAATATCATAGCGGGGACATTTTATGATGTCATCCGGACAAGAATAACATTAATCCATGACAATGGATTCAGATTATCGAAAATTTATATTGTAATATCGACCATCTTGCTCGATCGTAAGGAAGAAAGGTGACGTGCTGTCAAACGATCAAATTGACAATCGCCTCAGACGTTCGGAAATTAGCGAAATTTCGACTAAAAACCGTTAAAGACCACCGATGTAACGAGATTCACAAACGCGACGTTACATTACATCCCTCCCCAAAAAAAGAAAAAGGTATTCCTTTTTATTTTTAAAGAAAACAATGAGATTCAAAGACCAAAATCCAAAAACCTCAAAAGAAAATAAAATGTCTTGCAACATTCTACAAAAAAAAATGCAAAAGCATCATGCAAACATATTGCAAAAACAATCTACAAAAAAAAGTAAAAGAATGTGAAAACATTCAAAAATAAAATTTAAGTTCGGAAACCAACTTCCAAATACAAAGGAAATCAAAGATATTTTCCAACTCAATGGAATAAACCAAAACAAATACTCCGAAAAGAGTGAAAAGTAATCTGAAAAATAAAGTATTCAGAGAAAATGAAACAAATCCCAATTCAATTCCAATTCCAGATATCGATTAGGCAACCAACGCCATCGAATCTAATCCTAGATCTTAACCAGCCTTCCAGCATCAATACAAAAGTGCGGTTGAGCTCCTACGCCACCGACTCTATACCAGTAATTCCTAAATAAATATCAAACGAAGAAGATATCGGTTAAGCACCAACGCTGCCGAATCTGAAACAAAATTGGCAAAAACAAAGAAGTTTTCCCATTATCGGTTAGGTGTAAAACCGCCGACTTCAATTCAAATCCAAACTCCAAAATCCAAACGTCAAAACAAAATCACAACAAAAGTGTGAGGTTAATATATTTATAAGCATTGTGATCGGCATAACACCACCAACTTTCCGAGCACAAGCAAAATATAAAGAAATTATGACAATTGTGACCAGTACAACACCACTGACTTTCTGAGCACAACCGCATAAAAAAAAATATGACATTTGCGACCGGCTCAACACCACCGACATTCCGTGCGCAAAGCATAAAAAATTTTACTATGTGTATAGAAACACAATAGTACAAAAAAGAAAAACGACAATTGCGACCGGTACATCACCACTGGCTTTCCGTGCGCAATGCGTAAAAAGGCGTGACTATGTGTATGAAACACAATAGCACAAAAATGTAAAGTCCAGAAAATCCCAGGTTTCCCAAAAATGGTATAACAAGGTATAAGGTAAGTGCATATAAAATGCGTCCAATCCGAGAATCCTAATATTAAGACAATAACTCAGAACTGTACAAAAAACTAAGTTCAAGAAACTTAAATTTCCATTCCAAAAGTGAGTGGAAATAAGTCAAGTGAATTTAACACAGAAAATGAATATTAGATTTCACTCCTAAAACTAGAGCAGAAACTAAATTCCCAAATTTGTACAAAATATACAATTTTACAAAAATGTAAACAAATATATATACAGGACAATAATCCTATTATACAAAAACAAATAAAAATATAAGATCTTTTGACGTGGAACAATTTGTTAATATGGAGAAGTGAGTATAAGAAACAAGACCTAAAATGACCTAAGTAATTTTTAATGTATCTAAAATTGAAATTAATAAATTGATGTGAAGTTCCTAGCATACATCTCCTTTCAAGATCTCAAAGCCTTCCATACATCCCCATTTAATGAGATCATACTTCAAACAAAGTACCAAAAACAAAGATAGATATTGGCAAAACCAGTAAACAATTTAATATTTAATCATGTCTTTAATGTGATAACGACCTGTATAGTTTTTGTTAAGGTCTTTCAAGACATAAACATTAGAGGAAACTTTATCTAATATTTCACATTTAATAAACTTAGGTGCTAACTTAGCCGAAAAGAATGCAGGAGCATTAGACTGCACAAAACTTCTCCTCCATACTATATCTCCCACTTCAAAAGAAATGACCTTTCTCCCTATATTATAATAACGCGCATTACGCTTATAAGCTTTAAGCAATGAAGCTTGAACTTTAACAAAAATATCACTAAGAAATTTTAGTGAAAAAGCAAAAGAAGACCTTTCAACAACATCAAGTTGATCAAGGTTATCAAAAGAATTACTAAAACGGTGCAATGAAGCATCAAAAATAAGTTCTCTACCGAACATGAGAAAATTAGGAGTGAAATCTGTGGCTAGATTCACACTATTATTCAAAGCTAATTGAACATGAGGCAAATATTTTGACCAAGTTCTATGATCATCTTTAACAAAACAAGAAATACATGTTTCGACCGTTTTGTTATATCTCTCTACAGGGTTATTTTGAGGGGTATATAAAGTATTATAAAATATTTTATTAATATTATAACTTTTCAGAAAATCAACGAACTGCTTCGCTGTGAACTGGCTTCCATTATCACAAACTAAAATTTTAGGTGTTCCAAACCTAAGAAATATCTCTTTTTCAAGAATCTTACAAATTACTTTAGTAGTAGCACTAATCATAGGAAATATCCAACAATATTTTGTAAAAACATCTACAATTGAAAGTATATACTTGTGTCCAGAATAAGCTTTTGGAAGAATTCCAATAATATCAATAGAAAGCATTAACATTGGTTTATCAACTTTTTTAGGATTAACCATAATTCCATGAGGTGGATTAGTAGAAGATTTATAAGCTTTACAAGTATCACAAGAAGAAATGTATTTTTGAACATCAATAAACATACCTTTCCAAAAATAATGTACTTTTAATTTATTTAAAGTTTTATGAATTCCTAAATGTCCTGAATTAACATCATCATGATTAGATCTAATTGTGTCTAAGATGTGTTCTTTAGGTATGACAATTTTCCAATTTAAAAGATTATTAGGATTATATTTATCTTTACAAAATCTATACAAAGTATCACTTTCAACTTTGAAATTTTTATATTTTCTAGGAAACTTTTGACAATTTATAAATATTTTTCTATACCAAGGATCAACGATATCCTCGTCTGGCAAAACAATATTATTATTTAAAGGAACATTAATAGCAGAAATTTCTATTCTAGATAGACAATCTGGAACTAAATGAGTGAGATCCAAGCCTCTCTTTTCATAAGAAATATCTTCAAAAAGTGAAATAATTTTATTAAGTTCCTGTTTCTCAGACGGAGAAAGTTCAGAAACAGAAGTAACCGCATTAACACAAGTTGTGGATTCATTTTCAAAAGTAATTTTATTTAATAAGTCTTTAGCAAGGTTAAATTTCAACCAAAAGTCGAATCCCAAAATAATGGAAGGTTTAAAAGAAGGTATTATCAAAAAATCTACATTTTTAGTTATATTATCACAAGTGATAGGTAAAACCATAGTTCCAATAACCTTGTGTGGAGAACCATCCGCAGTAACAGCATTACCTTGGTGAGGTTTAAGTTTAAATCCTAATTGTAAAAATGTTTGATGAATATTAGAACCGAGTACACAACTACAAGCTCCGCTATCTAACAAACCAGAATAAAGTTTATTATTAATATTAAATTTTAAATAGGGTCTAGTGTCTTTATTTTTAACAAACAAAACAGGGGCAGCCCTGATATTACTAAAGAAAACTTTCAAATAATCCAACCAGTCACTAAATTCTTTTTTACAAGTGGCATCATCCGGTGCATTGCTAAATTTTTTCAACATCGAGTCACCTGAGGTTTTATCAAAAACTAGGGCTCGATGGGGCCTGATACGTTTTTTGACTGTTCAGTATTACAAACTTCGCAAGTCTTCGTAGTGACACCAGCTTTGTGACACTTAAAACAAATTAAGCCAGGAAACTTAGGGCAATTTTTATAAGAATGTCCAGAGGACTTACATTTTAAACATATTAATTCATCTGCTTTAACAGCATTAACGTGAGCAGAAGGTTTTTCTTTTTTAATACTTCTATTCTCACTTAAGTTCTTTCTAGACACAAAATTTTCTAATTCTCTGCTGAGGTAAATGAACTCATCAATAGTAGCAATAGTTTTACCAAACACAAAAGGTGTGTAAATATTTAACATATTATGTTTAATAATAGTTATGAGGGTAGCATCACAAATAGGCATAGACAAACGGCTTGACATATCCATTATATCTGTAATAAAGTCTGGTAAGGACTCAGTTATCTTTTGTTTACGAGTGCGGAGTTCATGTTCTAAATGATAGTCAAATTCAATCCTATCAAAACGTTTCAACAACGCAGCCTTCAATTCCTGCCAAGAAGCAATACGAATACGCACACTACGAAACCATTTAAGCGCAGTGCCTGACAAAAGATCAGCAAATGAACTAACTAAAAAATGTTCATTAAAATTTTTAAACAAGAAATATTCTTCCACTTCAGTAATAAATTCCCTAACACACGATTTACCATCATACAAAAGCTTACAACGTTTCAAATCGGGTAACTTTGTAACAGAAGGCAAGTTTTTCTTCAAGTCTTCATTCAATAAAACATTCATCATATTAAACGAAGATGCAGCTCTCGGACTATAATCACCAGCTCCCCGACTATGTGAAAACGGATCAACAACTTCAGTCAGATCAGCCATGACATGGGGCATCTCGTGAGTAGATGTACAGTCAACGCCATAAGTTGATTAACACTAAAATATTTTACAAATCTTTTTTATATTGGAATGCATCTGTCTATAGTAAATGTAGTGTTATGATTCCCAGAAGACAAACTTAATTCACATATTCAATGTTTTTTTTTCACAATTTTATGTAAGGTTTAGGGGCCACAGTGTTCAATAAATTAGAATTTGTTAAGCTACTTTTGTAGTTGACTGTACCAACCGGGACAGTATTATCAACAATTGCAAACAATGGTGGAGCCTGCGTCTCCTTGTCCATGTTTGAAAACAATGTGAAATCTAAAAATAGTTGTATAAAATGCACTAAGGACTTCCAATGAATGCAATGAATGCAGCTATAAAAGTTAGAAAAGTAAATAAGTTATGAATGCAACTTAATTGTTATTGTTGAAAAATGCTAACCTCAAAAGTAGGTCAAACAAAAGAAATGAATGTTATTGTTAAGTTATTTAGGTCAAATGCCTTTAAGTAATGATAAAAAAGTGCATCAGTGATTCACAAAATAAAGTATTTCTGTTTACTTGAGGTAAACATCAAAGATTCAAATATTACTATACTTTCACATATTAGTTTGAAGTTTATAAACTTTTCATTATATATTACTATGTAGATAATGTAACTTGTTATAAATTAAGGTTATATAAGATAAAACAATGATAACAATAACTATGAATGTTATACAAATTGAAATATTCACCTGTAATTAAGAGATATAAACAGTAGCGTACCAACCTGTAGTAAGATTAGTTTTGTAAAGTAAACAAACAATAATATTTACTGAAACACAGAGTTATGCAGTAATATACATGAAAGAAACATTGTTCTAAACATGTTAAATTAAATTAATAATGCAAAGGTGACAAGGATATATATATATTTGCACACTGTCAAGTCCCTGTTCGCGAGCGACAATTGTAATAATAAAAAAATATATACACATGTGTGTTTTGTTGTTTGAGATAAAGTTAACAAGTGTGTTCTCCTGTAAATTAACAATATAAATAGGTACATTACCTTAAAGATTCGGGCGCCTTTGAGAAGCACATGCCTAAGATAGTCAATCAAGTAGGTTGAAGACTTTTAATCTGCCGGAGGTAAGCTAAATAAAACCACCGCACTGAGGTTTAAGGTTTTATTCTCTAGCGCTCCAGTGTGCTTATTATAGTAAGGATTTTATGCTAGTAGATTAAAATTTAAGAACTACATGACATATTAATCTTGTCACCAATGCAATTTTTTAAGGTTTTTAAAGTTAAATTTTAATTAAAAGTAAACGAAAGCTCACGGCATCCCTCGGCGAGTGTGTGAAGGTTCACCTCAACCAGCGAAGCTTAACATTCCGCTCAACAAGCCATTATTTCAAGATATTGCACATGCTTGTTCGTATGGTTGAGAAATACTTCAAACCATCAGAGACAAGTTCCAAGAAAGGCCAAAGTTAAACAGAGAAATAGGAAAAGGAGAAGGAAAAGAAAAAGGCGGCTCCAATAGAGACCTGAAATAAAATTTTAGGTTATTAGAACAATTCCTATCAGAATACACTAAGTCCTAATTTTTGAGAAAAACGTGTGACTTACCGCCATAATTAGTTGGTTAAATGCCAAACACACGATAAATCATGGTATTTTTGAAACAAATACAGAAATATGGGATAATTCCACAACAATATCATAGCGGGGACATTTTATGATGTCATCCGGACAAGAATAACATTAATCCATGACAATGGATTCAGATTATCGAAAATTTATATTGTAATATCGACCATCTTGCTCGGTCGTAAGGAAGAAAGGTGACGTGCTGTCAAACGATCAAATTGACAATCGCCTCAGACGTTCGGAAATTAGCGAAATTTCGACTAAAAACCGTTAAAGACCACCGATGTAACGAGATTCACAAACGCGACGTTACATTAAATGTTAAAAATATAATTTTATTTACATTTCCATATAGCCGTAGCTTGTCACAGGTAGAAAATAATATTAGATATAAGCTCAATCAAACATTACATACATTGACATTTCATAATCCAGATAAATTCCATTTGATTAATATAAATTTATATTTAGAAAATAAACTATTATTGACAAAAGATAAATTCTATTTGAATAGATTTTTTAAAAGACAGATAGCATCTTCGCTATCATATTATATTAAATACTCAGCCAAGAACTTGGCTAACCAACCTGCTTCTTTTGAGCAGAAAAATGACAATGTTTGTCTTGCGACCTTGGAATCTGTTCCAAATAATAGTGACAATCATTTAAATTTAATTCTAGGACAATAGAGGAAATCTCTAGCAATCTAATTTTAGGGACAAAGGAAAAGTCTATGTTCATGAATATTATACATCAAAATATTGAAGGTTTTTCTGGCAAAGAGTTAGAACTAGAATTATTTTTAAATGAAATGCATATTCATGTACTTTGTGTAACTGAACATTGGTTAAAAAAACATGAACTATTAGTTAGTATTGATAATTATAAAATCATTAGTTCGTTTACTAGAGTTGCCGCTGAAAGAGGTGGTTCATTAATTTTAATTAATGATAAATTAAAATCTAAAGAAAGAAAAGATATAGTAGCACTCTCAAGTGAGCGAAATATTGAATTAGCATGTGCAGAGCTTGAGCAACACATTATTGTTAGTGTCTATCGACCTCCATCTGGGGATTACCACCTGTTTGAATCAATTATGGAAGAAACCTTAAAAAAAATATGTAAATGTAAGAAGACGGTAGTTGTATGTGGTGATTTTAATGTTAATATATTAGAAAAATCCCAAAACGCGTTAAGGTTCCTCAATCTTTTTAAATCTTTTAACTTGCAAAATCTTTTTTGTGAACCAACTCGCACCACACCCACAACAGCTACCTGCTTGGATAATATTTTTACTGACGGCAATGTAAATGAGAAATCTAAAATAAAATTTATAAAATCAGATCATACAGGTCAGTTAGCTAGATTTGAGCACCAACATGTCCCATTACCTAAAAAAATTATTGTATGTAGACCAATCACAACTTATCGATTAGAAAAATTTAAAGAAAACATTAACAATAAAGTACCTCTTTTGGAGCCGAACCGTAACGAAAACCCGAATGATCTCTACAGAGATTTGTTCGGAGTAATCCAAAACGAATTTAATAACATTTTCACAAAAAAAACAATAAACGTTAATCAATTCAAAATTAAATTCAGTGATTGGGCTACACCTGGAATCTATAAAAGTAGAAAGAAATTGTATGAATTATATGAGACAAAGGCATGTACAAATGATCCACAAGTAATTGAATATACTAAAAAGTACTCAAAAATGTTCAAGAAAGTCTGTTCAATAGCCAAATCCAATTATATTCGGACTAAAATACAAAAAGCTGACAATAAAATTAAAGCAACATGGAATGTTATAAACAAAGAAACCTGTAAAACAAGGTCACGTGATCGATCTTTTGAGTTAAAAATAGATGATAAACACATTAATACTGATTCTGCAGTGGCCAATGCATTTGAATCTTTTTTTACAAATGTTACAATTACCACTACAAGTAAATTAAATTCCTCAACAAACGCAGCTGCTATTCTACTTGAATCTAGTGTTGAAAAATGTAGTGTTAACTTTGATTTTCAGTATATTGACCCCGCAACCATACTTGAGACCTTTAAGCAACTAAATATAAAAAAGACAGAGGATCTTTGGGGCATTTCTACCAATATAATAAAATCAGTAATGCCCGTTATTGCACCATATCTCGCATTCATATTTAATCAATGTATAGATGATAAACAGTTTCCTACTCTCATGAAGTATAGTAAAATCATACCGTTATTCAAAACAGGGGACAAAAGTGATCCATCAAATTTTCGGCCCATCTCCATACTCCCAGCCCTTAGTAAAATCTTTGAAAAAATTATATTTAATCAACTGCTTTCACATTTTACGCATAACAAGCTACTTCATGATAAACAGTTTGGTTTCACTAAAGGTAGAAATACGACAGATGCAGGAATTGAACTCGTTAAACATATATTTGATGCATGGGAAAAAAAGCAGGATGCCATCGGTATCTTCTGTGATCTATCAAAAGCTTTTGATTGTGTTGATCATGAGACTTTGTTAATAAAATTAGGTCATTATGGTGTTTCGAACGGCTCACTTGGCTTGCTTAAGTCTTACCTCACTGGCAGAGTACAAAAAGTTAACATCAATGGCACCAATTCATCTGGAGCCCCTTTAGTCATGGGAGTACCCCAGGGCTCGATATTAGGACCCCTTTTGTTCTTGATATATGTTAATGATCTTCCTTACTTCAGTAAAGATCTTTGTGAAATAGTATTATTTGCTGATGACACATCATTAATTTTTAAACGTGATAGACAAACAGAAGTACTTGACGATGTAAATAATACCCTTTCTAAAATTTTGCATTGGTTTACAAGTAACAACTTGCTGCTCAATGCTAAGAAAACAAAATGTGTAAAGTTTACTATGCCTAATGTAAAACAGGTTGATACTAGTATTACAATGAACGATGAATCTGTTCAAATAGTTGATACCACAGTTTTTCTTGGAATAACTATAGATAATAAACTGCAATGGGGTTCTCATATCACAGCCTTAGCAGGAAGACTTAGCTCAGCTGCCTATGCGGTTAGAAAAATGAGGTCATTAACTGATGAGGAAACGGCACGATTAGTTTATTTTAGCTACTTTCATAGCGTTATGTCGTATGGTCTGATGCTGTGGGGCTCAGCTGCCGATATTGAGACTATTTTCATATTACAGAAACGCGCGATACGAGCAATCTATGGCCTCGGACCCCGTGACTCGCTGAGAGAAGTTTTTAAGGAAATTAATATTTTAACAGTTGCTTCCCAATACATTTATGATAATATCTTATATGTACGCAAGAATCTAGATCTCTTCAAAAAAAACTCTGACCAACACAATTATAATACCAGAAACAAAAATAAACTTGCAGTGCCAAAACTCAGGCTTCATAAGGTTGGTAATTCGTTTGTAGGCAATTGTATAAAATTGTTTAATAAAATGCCTCAGGATCTGATAGACATGCCACTTAATAAATTTAAAATTCAAGTGAAAAATTGCTTAATAAAAAAAGGTTACTATAAATTAGACGAATATTTAAATGATAAAGATGCATGGTCATCCTAATCTCATCTCTTGCTCGCACTGTAAAAAATTGCTATAAATAAAACCATATTTAAAATAATAAAAAAAAAAGGATAATCGAGTTCACTGAGTTTCTTGCTGGTCTCTTCTCAGTAGAACCACCTACCGAACCAGCGAAAGAATCATTTTCTAATGATTTATTTTATTTATTTTTTCTGTGATTGACATTATCTACTTGTAAAATTCTGACGTTCATATGTGCTCTTTATGTGCCTAAACTGAATAAATGAAATTGATTCTTTGATTCTTCTTTGACTCACATCCATCTACATTCATGAAATTGGCCTATTCGTCAAAAAGCAACCTGACTTGTTCACAAAAGCATGTACAGATAAAAAGTATCTTAGTAGAGACCCTACCAAGCTGTGGCTGCCACACATGTCCACAACGCTTCAACAGAAAAATTGTTTCTGTATGTGTATACGGGTGTTCAACAGAATTCCTAAAGAGATTCGAGAACTGCCATTAAATCGCTTCTCACCTCGATTAAAAAAGTGGCTTATTGAGAAAGGATTCTACACTATACAAGAATTTATGGCGCACACTACTTACAGATACAAAAAATCTATGTAGGTAAATTAGTTTAATAGGAATAAAGTATTAATTTTGTGTTACTAAGTGTTTGTAAAATTACTTATAGATTTAATATTGTTACCATTTTGTTTTGTTTATTTTTAACTGTATAATGTTTTTTAATTTCTAAAAAAAATTTAGGTAACTATGTAAATCTAGTCTTATTTTAGTTCCTTATAAATATTTGCACACCGAACACGGTGAAACATGCTGTACTTTTGAAACACTGCCTTACACCTATTGTAAAACCATGCTTCTCGCAAATAAAGATTTATTATTATTTATTTATTTATTTAATAAAAACCGTATGTCTAAATTAATAAAGTCCATTTTGAAACTGTCATAATATTATTTTAATAGCTACGAGTAATGAGAGCATCCTCTTTATCTAAATGATGGATAAGCGAGCAAATACTAAATGTAATTAGACTATTTATGCGTGAACGAATGATAAATAGGACATAATTAGTATTGTGTGTAAATAAAATGTTGGTACAGTACCACCGCACATATATCCAGCAATGGAACGCTGTGGGCTAATTGATTAATTGACAGTACCACAGGCTTTTTGAAATCGTAAACAAAAGTGAGAGTTCTTCGTAGATCGGACTGCTACGGCGCAGAGCGACCTCTATGACATTTAGATATTTCAATTACCGGTGTTACTACTAGTAGTAAGATTGGTAGTAACACGGGTAATAAACGAATATTTAGAGCAGTTAAAACTAAAACTGTGATTGAACACATAGAAAAAAAAAGAATCTTCTCGGGTGGGACTCGAACCCGCGATCTTTCCCTTACAGGGGGAATGCCTTGACCAACTCGGCTACCGAGACACGGCCGATGTGATTCAAACCCTTCTTATCCGTCTTCAAGGCAACGGTGACGATAGAGTAAACTAAAAACTGTGATTTTGTTAGGGAATCGCGATTTATTTGGAATCCCATGACCGTAACCATGGCTGTTGAAAACACTACACCTCCGTGCTAAAAACCAACCGAAATTTCGGGAACGGTGTAGTAATAAAATAACAAAATAAATCGTAAAAGATCCGTAATTTTTATTTTAATCTGTTGTACTTAGATATACCTATATAAGGCTATATACATTTTATTATTGAAAATATGTACCGGTTCTTTGCGATTACAGCTTATTCTTTAAATTGCTTCTAAGAAAATCAATTCCCAAATCAACGGCGTACTGTGCCGTACCCGGGGCAGTCATCACTCCATATCCTCCGTGACCATAACAATGAACGACTTTAGTACCATTCAATAACTCCTGCTCAACACGCAACGGCGATCTGTGAGGTCGCAATCCTACTTTATGGCTCACCACCTCAGCTTTCTTCAAACTAGGCATTAGCTCACAACACCTCTCCATTATAGACGCTGCGTCGAACCGACAGTAATCCAAATTGTAGCTGTCATACTGCCTCACTCCACCCAAAGTAACGATCCCATTAAATCCCGGGATAATGTAAGTATCGTAATCATCATAAAACGCCATTTTCACCCATGGTGCCTTCACCTTTATTACTTGACCTCTAATCGGCACTAAATCGTGATCATTGCACAGATATTTCGCGCCTAAACCGGCGCAATTGAAAACTAAATCGAATTTACCGAAATCGGATAGTGATGCGAAACTCTCGATCTTACTTTTTACTAATTTGGCGCCTTTGCCGGTAATCAAATTGGCGGTGTACGGCAAATAGAGACCGCATTCGGTTTTCAAACTCGAAAAAAACGATCCATATTTTGCGCCTACCGGGCCAAGTTTCAATTCCGATTCAGTGACGGGTCTGTAAATTGGACACAAATCTTCAATAAGATGATTTTTCGTAACGTGCTGATTCTTCTTAGAAAATATGTACGCGGATAAACTCATAACTCCCATTTGCGGAGCTTCAGGTGTCTTCAATATATCATTCCAATAATTCCACGAGTTATCGATCCAACTTTTAGTGATTTGTTCTGTGGGTCCTTTAAAAGTTGTTCCTGGGCGGAACATTCCAGCGGCTATGTGACTTGTGGTGTCTTCATGGAACTGATCGGCAATGACGGTGACGTTGCAGTCCTTGAGATGGTCCTGCATTATCTTAGCTACCGTCAGGCCCACGACTCCTGCCCCCACCACTGCTATATTTGGTTGGTTGCTCATTGTTATATAAGTGTTGTTTCTGTAAGAATAAGAACATCTCATCAGCATCAACTTATTTATCTTTTTTTTTATATTTGGTCCGTCAATTGACTGCACCCCGCTAGATGGCAACAAAGCTGAAGTGCAGTCCAGAAGATACAGACCACCATTCCCGGTGCCATTGAACGTAAAATGGTGGTCCCTAACTTGACGGCCTTGATAGATTTTTTCTCTTTCACGCCCCGCTTTAAGAACCCGGGAGAGAATAACTATGGTCTCTAAAAGGAGCAAGAAACTAATTAATATTCCATTACTCATAATATTTATTTATAGCATCATGTTACCTACCTAATAATAATTCTTACTGAATTACTTATCTTTATGACATGAGCAAATAAATGATAAAAATGGTAACAAACGATGGAACATGAAAATTTGTAAATTGCAAATATTGTAAAAATTTTAGTTCTTTATTTTTTACTTATCTGCAATAAGTGCAATTTCGTGTGCATTTAGTTTGCAGTATTTTATTTTTTCCTTAGTTATAAACGGGGGCAATGATCTAATGTTGATATGAATCACTAACATCTTAGGATGAACTGAAACCTTAAAACGATCGCTCTAAACTAGGCTGAACACGCTAGCCAATGGGGTAATGGTTTAGACTAGCTGTCACCTAGCAGAAGTTGACATACGCGTGCCTCTCTGTAGGGGAGGGGGGATTTGATCTCCAACAATGCGACACGTCTTCGGGGTCAACGATATTTGTGGGCAAGACCGATCGCGGAACCAGGAATCCTTAGGAAGGTCTATTTAGAGTGCAGTTACCTGGTTTCACTAATACAAGTAACCTAATAGGACACGCACCAATCAGTGAGTGCGAACGAAAACCAAGGATGACTTCTGACATAGGTAATAATAACTTGGCCCCCTTTTGACATCGCGATAGTATTTTTTTTCATACCACTTATGTGGCAGACGAGCACACACACCTGATGGAAAGTGGTTACCGCAGCCTATGGACACCAGGGGCGTTACACTCGCGCTGTCTACCATGAAGAAACCTTCTAATACCCTTCTTGAAGAACCCCATATTGTAGTCGCTTGGGAAAACCACGGCAGGGAGTTCATTCAACAGCTTGAGCGTGCGTGGGATAAAGTTCCTCTCATACCGCACGGTGCGTACCGTATTCGGATGTAATGTGTGGGGATGAATTCCCTGCCTATGGCGAGCGATGCGATGATAGAATGTAGCTGTGGGCATTAGGAGTATTGAGATAACCGTAGAATATAAGAAGAGACAGTCTCCCGCAGCTCGCTTGTGCAATAACGCTGTAAAAATGTTCTAGGTACATTACCCATATTGAGAACACTTGTACTTTTTCCACAGCATTTATTTTATTGAATCTATCTAGTTACTATATCTACTTCGTTAACGACATCGTTGTACGCAGGTCAAAGAGTTCGATATGGACTAATGCTATTGTGATAACACGAGTCGTCAATAGCGATAAGTACCTACTTAGGCACTTAGGTACCTACCAAACTAAAATATCTGTAAGTGCTCTATTATTGAGAGTAATATCTGTTATGTAATATCTGACACAAACTATCAATGCTAATGTTAAAGATTAATCTACCAGGCCTCCAGCACTACAAACGTTAGGTACCGCAAAATATTGTACTTATGTATAGTAACATAATTATTTACTTACTGTTATCCATGCGTTTATTGGACTACATATAATGTATTGGCAAAATAATACGTATTGATAGAGCAATTGGAGAGATATTTATCTATTATTACCTTTATTATAATAATATGTATGTTATAATGATAGGTAAATATGTGTCCATAATCTAGGTACTTATACATATTATGCACATGTAGGTAGGTATCTATAGAATGCATTAAATTGGAGTGCCTGTTTGTATCGTTAAAATAACAGTTTTTAAATAAAGTATTGAATATTAATTTATTTGAAATAAAACTAATAAACGATGCCTAGGTATAACAAAAAGCGCAATATAAAAGAATCCTGTCTGTTCCTAACCAGTACCTAAGTAATCTCTGAAGTGACTGGGCAGATTTTAATATGATTTTTATTGTATTAGCTGTATTATTTGTAAATAGCTGATGTTACATTACAAGGCGTAACTTAGGCTTCTTGTAGGTATTTTCAAATATGTAGGTAGGTAAGTATTACCGTATGGCGTAAAAAAGTTATAACCCAGACCGGAACCGGAGTCCGCGCGGACGAAATAAAAGTGTACCAGTACCTACCTACCTGTTCCCTAAGAACACTCACACTCATGAATAATGTATCTACCTAGAATATAAATTAAATAACTAAGTAGATAGTATAATATTTATCTTATCTTAATATACCCTTAGAAAATATTAAAATGTAAACTAAAAGTAAAAAAAATTGTAAACTATTGTATATTTTGCTAGGCGAAACTGGTCAGGTTTAAAAATAAAAAGATGTGGAAAAGTTTATGGACCTTAGTCAATGTGTTGCATTTCCGCGAAGCGCCATCCATTTCCAGTATAAAATAAAGGCAAACGGTTCGATTTGTTACAAATATTTACTTACCCTACGTTAGCTTTCTTTTCGTTTATCGTAAAACGTCAATGCGCACTGTCTTGCCATTGTAACCAATTTAGGGTCTATAAATAAACAGTAGGTAAGTACCTACATAAAACGATGCGGACAGCATACATTATAAATTAGACTACAAAATATTTGCATACCATCGAGCAAAGTGCTGTTTCTATACCTAACCGTAAAAAGATAGTAAACCTAATTAAATTCTATTTATAAAAACAGTTACCTTATATAATTTTTGTTATTTGTTCACAGAATCAAGACCTCCTCGAAAAAACTACAATCAGTTATCGTCCACTGAAAAACTCGATAACAGACAGACAGATGATATTCATATCGAAGAAGCAGAAGTGGAATCAGACGCGAGCAGCACTGACATAGACGAGCGTGATACTCGAGGCGTTTGCCCCCCTTGTGCGCATGACCGATACAACAACAACGTGCGTCGACATGCCCACGACGACTTCAGTGATGACACAGATTACGGTAATTAAATAGATAGTTACAAAAATACTTATATAATAGCATGATATAGAACTTTTATCGTTATCAAAAAGTAGAAATAGAAAGTTACTAAATTACGCATTTGTATTCGGGCATGCGCATCACTAGACAAATTTTCTCCGTTCCATTTGTCTATGGTTTGACTTATCTGCCAAAGCTGTCAAACGGTCATACATTTTGGTTTTGACATTTGTTGTCCAACATTAAAAGTGGGCCGTGTTACTAATAATATAATTCTCGGAAGTTTTACTAAAATTGTGTTATCCTTTTTGCAATAAAAACGAACTGAGCGTAAGGAAAAAGGCTTGAACAACAATGGCGAATTTGAAGACGGACTTGGATCAATATTTACTCAAGAACGATACCCGACGGAGTTACAATTTTAGTTTACCATCATTTTCGACTCCAAGTTTTCTTACCAGGAGCAATGATGAGAGTCCAACTACTAGCACAACATCATCTTGGTTTGAAAATGTCCAAAAAGAGTACTTTACACTGGTAAGTAGGACAATGTTGAATACTACATAATCTTGATTATGAATCATAATATCACTTTGTTAACTGTGCCAGACAAAAAATATCTAGATACACGTAATGATAGGAACCATAGCGAAACAAACAACAACATTTTACTGTTATTTAAGACTAACAGCTAAAATTCTGAGCAGTTCTAAGGTCAAAATAATGATAATTCACCTTTTTGTGATAATGTAATTCTAACAAAGCATTGCGTTAGCAAAAAAATACATATTTCAACAGTAATTCAGTTAAAACATGAATATTAAAATAGGTCATTAAGATATGAGAAATAATCTTAACGCAAAGCTATTGTTTCATGAATCTACAATGTTATGTTTACAATCTAATATTCTATATTGTACACCATAAGCAACTTTTTACAAATTTGACCATTGAGACAAGAGAAAAGTATATACTATAGATAAAAAAAGATAAAAAAAAACAATAGATAAAAAAAGAAAAAAATAAGGCCTACTCTCACATGTAATGAAAGATTCACTGTTTACTACAATTTACTGAAGAATTTACTGGAGGAAGCATTCTATTTATATAGAGTGCTTTCTATATAATAGTATCTATTTGAATGAATTTTTTATAGCATTTATTATGCTAACTTTTAAGTTCGAAAAACATTCTTATTGTATAAAGTCCTTAAAAAAAGAAAAAAAAATTAAAGAAATCTGTGTATGTTCCAGAGTCGGACACAACGGTTCATGGGATTTGGCATCTGTCTGTTCCTAGGAGTTCTCTGCTTCATACTATCATTCCTGTACTTACCTGTAATAGTTCTAAAGTCAATGAAGTTCTCATTGCTGTTCACACTAGGAAGCATTTTCTTCATTTTAAGGTAAGTTTCATTTATTGTTTTTATTTCATCACCCAACAAAGTAAATTTTCGTAAAATTGCACCATCTTTCTTAAGTATTACAATAGTGAAAATGAAAGGGTTTATTGGATACTGGATTAGGGACTATTGGTATTTGCCACAAGCTACTACTTCTCATGAGGTTACAGGTTCAAATCCTGTCTTGGTAAAAGTCCAAATTAGGGCAAACAAGGGAGTAGTTGGGCAAGTGAAGAGTTGTAGGAGAGAGCACCCTGGGCTCCTAAAGTTCAGACTTTCGATGCAATCAGAAATTGGCTCTATGATAAAAAAAGAGTTGGCAACACTAAGCAAACAAAATTTAAGGGGCTAATTTTCACTCAATACTTCATCTCATCTTAACATTACTCCTGGTTGCATCTGACGATCTTACCTAAAAGTCTTACATACATTAATCACGCCTTTACCCCCGAAGGGTTAGGGCTCAGCCACAACACTGCGGTGCGGCATCGCGTCATATAGAGTTTAGTATTTGCTCAGTATCGTCGTTTTGCAATGTCGCAATGCACTGTTGTGGCTTGGCCCTAAGGCAGATGTGAATTAACACCCACATTTAACCAATAATTGTAGTCGGTCCCATGTAATAGGGGTTGAACCTATTGTCATAATATTCCGGACACTATTGTTAACTCGAGTCTATATCTGATGCTGAGTCTGGGATGTATATATCTGTCTGAAGATGTTAAACAGCCCTAAAAGTCTTATGTGTGACAATTACAATACTAATCATAATACCACAGTTTCAGTTTCTTGTACGGGCCATGGAACCATCTGAAATCAATGTTCAGTAAAGAGCGAGCGCTGACCACCACCCTCTACATGCTGACACTCGTATCCACATTATACTGTGCGCTTTATTTAGAGAGCACTCCGTGGACTGTAGTGTGCGCAATACTACAAGTTATAACCCTATTTTGGATGTTAATGGGATCCATTCCCGGAGGTTCAACAGGAGCAAGATTCTTTGGCAATATGTTCAAGTCGTCTGTGTCGAACACTTTACCGATTTAACATTGTGTGTTTTATGGACTGATATTGATGTAATATTTGTATAGGTGTATTGTAATGAATTTTTTCTATTACTATTGTTATTTTTATATCAGTAGGTTAACAGGTGGTTTGAAGTGTGAATGGTAAATGGAATAGTGGGTTCTTACGTATGTGTTGTAAGGTTGTTCTACTATCGAATTAGGGTTGTCAACTAAATCGATTGTTGCCTTATATCGCAGTGAGAGGTAGCTTGAAACGAGAACCTAGTATTTTAAAGTAATTTTAAATGCTTGTATGTGAACATTATCAATTTTTAAATTGTCTCACGATATGTCACATTGTAGATAAATCCATACTAATATTATAAATGCGAAAGTAACTCTGTCTGTCTGTAGTCTGTCTGTCTATCTGTGTGTTATGCTTTGAAGCCTAAACCACTAAACCGATTTTGATGAAATTCGGTATAGGGGTAGATTAGACCTTGAGACAGGACATAGGCTACGTTTGGTCGCGATAACCGACATCCACGCGGCAAAGCCACGGGCAAAAGCTTGTTTGTTCTATTTTAACACCAGTAGGTAATTGATTTTTATATCAATCATGTAAGCATATCACCAGCTAGTATTAATTTCGATATTTTTTTTTTATGAAGAAGCAGCTACATAATGCCACATAAATTTAGTATAAAAAATATCTCAGTTGGCAACCCTGTGTTCCGTTTCTTCGAAATTAGCAGTAATTATCTATCGTTATCTGCAATCACTGTTATAATTACCGTTGTTCGTTAAATGTACGCATTACCACGAAAACCCTTTATCATCCTACAATTTGTATTGCACTTTTAGAATTAAAAAAGTTACACGACTTATTTGTTATACTTAGGTATACACCTAAATACGCAAAACTCGTAAATCCCCTTCGAAGTTCGATTCCCGCTCAGTGCATATATTTGTATGAATGAATCTGTATACTTGCATTGATCTGGGTGTATTGTACGCATCTAAAAAAAAGTAAATATGTTTATCCAGTCTAGATTCCATACACAGGCTAGTTAATCAATGCTTACTTTGTGTGTAGATGGCGCTGTGGAGAATGTCGTAGAATATTTATTATTATTATAAAACTATGAATAAACTTTTGAAGGTTACGTTTGCGTATTAAGGTGTTGATAAAAAAAATATCTCCTTTATTTAGATATTGGACTATTTTCCTCTTATCAATTTAAAATATGATGTAGGTACATATGTATTTAATACAATATAGCTTGTATAGTTATTTATTCTAACTTGCCTTAATTTTTAAGTTTGTTCATATATTATAATATTTAGTTAATATACTTTCTTTGATCGTACTTTGCATTTATATTTTTCAGTGAAACAAATTTTAAGGACTACCAATTGTAATTTTTATGTTGTTTAAAATAACGACAAACCAATAACGTCTACAACATTCTGCTCAAATTCTTAATAGTAAAAAGATCTACAATGATATTTTTTGTAAAAAAATATTCGAATAAAGTTTATAAAAGATACTGTGGTTTCATTTACTGTGTTCATAGAGAGTTTGTTTTGCTATATTGTATAGGTACCTATACATATTTAAATAGATACATATAGAGAAAGGTCCCGGGTTCGAATCCCAGCTATATAACCCACTCCATGACCCAAGCAATCAATTTAGGTCACTACTATTTAACTGTTAACTGAAGAAGTTTGGGGGAATACTGCTAATGTTTTATATATTTTCCCGTTTTCTTCAATACATAACATTTTTACATAATTAATAAAATAATTGCGTGATAGATGGATGATTTATAATGCGGTCTACCGTCCATTCCACTATCGTCGTAATTTTTTTATTACCTACCTATGCTATCGTGCATCCTTGTGGGGAAGTTTGGTTTGGCTACCACTAGATGGCGTTAAACCATTTTGAGAACACTCATGAAAGTATAGGTATTCTGTGGTAGGGTTGTACGTGTACCCACCACGGAGGACAGAATATGATTAAGTAACGGAGATGCCCCATTGATATTTCTCCTAATAAAAACGCGCGCCGAATCCATTTGACGTTTGGATGGCACGCGACTCGATTGCCTTGCAACAACTCTGCTATCATTTCCTTCTCCATGGTACGCACCCACTCCTCCGTTCGGAAAAGGTGGCGGTTAATAATAACAAAAGAACTTGAGCCTCTGAGTTTTATTGTTGTTTAAAAACCGTGGAGAGGAAAGACAGATATATTTGTAAAACAACATTTCTCTCCGAGAGATAAGCGATAGATTAAACAGTATACTAAACAGTAGTGATGCGAAATTTACGTTTATGGAAATTTATGCAAATGCAACTGAAAAACATGCTCAAACTGTAATGATCTTCGTTTCTCCTTCAGATGAGGCACTGACATGCAACGTCTGCGACAGGTCGTTTCCAACACGTCGTCAACTTGGAGATCACCAACAGAAGAAACGTCATTTCGGGTACGTTACCTAACATTTAGATTTATAAATAAATATTCTAGGGAATAACCGCACAAGTACCGCTTTGAATAAAAAATACTATTTATACTCAGTTGATTGATAGCACTTGGTGGAATTAATAAAATTGTTACACATAATAGCATCTACACCTAAACTAAGCAGAGTTTGATATTGATTAGTTTTAGAGCGCGCTTATAATTACCACCCAGCCGTATGCGTTATACATATTGTACTTAAGCTGATGATTGAACTATTTTAATTACTGGACCCAGATTATTATAATTGCCGTGTTGTTACAAGTTGCATGGAAGCCTGTATCTACGATATTTTACACGATACCTATATACCTCGGGTCGCAAATCCTGGACCTAAGTCGCGAGGCAAATGAAACTGGTGCGCGTGGATTTTTTTGTAATAATCAATTTATACTTGGTGAATCCGAGCTCGTCCACCGCCGTAGCACGCTATGCTTTCCTCAAAAGACATCCAAGAAGCGCGTATAGAGCACATAGGTCCAATGTCCCGAAATATATAGACTGGTAATGGCAGATAATTTCATCCCAACCTTTTCAATTCCAGATGCAGCGCGTGCGACAGCCTATTCCCATCCCTGATGGCGCTAGAACACCACAAGGAGGAGTTCCAGCACTGGAGCGATTCCTCCTACTGCTCGCACTCCGAGTCCGATGACAGCGACCTCGAGACGTGCCACGAGGACAAGCACAGACTTCTCTAATGCCACCACCTCATTATTGCCGGGGACAAGCCCACCAAGTTGGGCACTTTCGTGTGAACAATTCTTCTGGACTATACAATAATGTTAACGGGAATTAACGCGATCATGGTATAGATATCTTTGATTTGCCTGACGTTTCAGTTAGCCTGTGACACCGGCCGGAGCCGGCCGGGCCGGCTGGTCGCATCGTCAGGCAAATCAAAGGTATACCAATACCATTTCTTTTTTTTAATCGTGGAAAAATCCCTACGGATACCACCCCCACGGAGCCGGTGGAGGCGGTTATGTAGGACTCGAACCGACTAAAACGCACGGCGTCTTGGGTCCTTGGTTGCCGAAGGTGAGATTGCCGAAAGCATATATCTCTCGCACCCCGGCAGATGTACCAATACCATGATCGCGTTAACTACCGTTAACATTATTGTATATCATGGAACGCGATAGTTTAAAAATCCTTCTGGACTCTTATATTTATACAGACAATGGGATGACAAGGCATGAGAAATCTGACGAGACTTTGTATATTTCTATGTGTTATCAATTTATGAAAGAATCTTCGTTCTCAAAACTCAATAGGCAGGTTAGTGCTAGACGAGCGATGCGTGTATTGGACGAGTAAAGTGAAGCCAACGAAGCGAGAGAAAAAAGGTAAACAAAGTTGCAGCGGTTCCAAACATTTTTATTTGAAAATTATTACGTATCACTTCAAGCGCATTCCAGACAGGAATGAAATTGCTCATAAGATGGCGGATCTGACAGTTTAGAACCGCTGTGCTGACAGCTTTCCTGTACTACGAAACAGGCAATGACAGCAGTCGCTCGGCCATTGTCACGTACGTGTGACATATGCGACAAGGACAAAGAAAATAATGTGTCCATTACAATGGCGGGACCAAGTCCTGAATTCGGTCAATTCATATTACAGTGTTTAGTACTAAATTGGTACTATTTGCTACCTTTGGTAAAAAAATTAGTACCTCTTCTATTTCAAAGTTATATTTAAAACAGTCTGGTCCCGCCATTATAACGTTATAATGGCCGGACCAGACTGTACCACTCATGTCGGCCATTGTTAGCTGTGATTAGTTTTATTAATATTTAGTACCTAAATAGTACTCTTGAAAAATGCGTAAAAAGTGTGGCTGGGTACAGCATGTACTGGGCTTTTGTATTAAAACACTGATCCCGCCATTATGTTTAAACGTGTAACGGTCTATTATTTAAAAATGTAGGTAGTTGAAAAATTTACTTATAATGGCGGGATCAGTGTTTTAATACAACAGCCCAGTACATGCTGTACCCAGCCACACTTTTTACACATTTTTCAAGAGTACTATTTAGGTACTAAATATTCATAAAACTAATCACAGCTAACAATGGACGACACGAGTGGTACAGTCTGGTCCCGCCATTATAACGTTATAATGGCGGGACCAGACTGTTTTAAATATAACTTTGAAATAGAAGAGGTACTAATTTTTTTACCAAAGGTAGCAAATAGTACCAATTTAGTACTAAACACTGTAATATGAATTGACAGAATTCAGGACTTGGTCCCGCCATTGTAATGGACACGAAAATAATCTCCTTCTGGCCACTTAGGACGGATTCATCGCAACGTAACTCAGTAATGGTCACTTTGTTTATCGTCTCGTTGGCTTCACTTCGGGTACTTATACAATGTAGAAATTTTTACCCGTGCCGTATGCACTAGACTCCCATTTTTAATTCTTGTTCTTATAATAACTTCATTACGTATTGTACTGAGAGCATAAATGTCATAGATGGTAACAGGCGTTGCAGTGCAGACTGCACAGACTGCCAACAATGTGGTCAAGACAGCTTAAATACAAAATATTAATCCGAGAGCATGCGGTCAGATCTAAAGACACTCATACGCAACGATCGCTCTAGCAGTTACTAGCCTCGAGTTATTTCGAAGATAACATGGTCATGAATATCACGATCACAAATCCAATTGCACATATTCGAAGTCGATAGTTTCCTATACTTATAGTACTTCAGTGGAAGCAGTTCCATGGCGGAACTAGTGAGACTAGAGATGGAACTACTTCCACTTAACTACTGGAAATAAACTGACCACTTATAGGTTCAAGAAATTCCTGCGCTTTTGTCCGATAACAAACGGCCGCAGAGTTTTTTGAACCTGCCCTTACATGATAAGATACCAGAATCAGACAGACTGTTTATAAGATACGGGGACAAGGAGCTATTTGACACAGAGGTTCTTCAGGTAGAAGGGTCAGATAGCAATTGCTCCAATAGAAGCTAAGCTTTGGAGGATCCCGAGGTTCAAATTACAAGCTTTTAGATGCAACCAGGGCCTCGATTCTGCTAAAGCCAAACCACAGTGGTGCCACCGCCTATGTAAAAAACGGCATTAAATAATAGACTTTACAGCGTTGCTTTTAAAGTTCAAAATTAAACGACTTTTTGCAGAGTACTTGAAAAAGTGTAATGTAACTGTTTTCATTTCATTTTGAACTTTAGATAGTATAGAAAGTCTCAAATTTAATGTCATTTTTTGCAGTGACTGCGGCCTCACAGTGGTTTTTCCTCACAGCTTTAGTAGAATCGAGGGCCAGGACTGCTGTATGAATGAGGAGTAGGCGCGTGTTATAAACGGCAAACTCTTTCTGGTATCTCACTACTAATATCGATTAATTATAAACACTACGAAGAGTTTGTAACACCCCTGGTTGGTTCTACTCCTCTTACAGAGTGATATGCTTCGATTTATAAATCTTGTACCTAGATCACGAGATATAAAGAGCGCTGGAACGCGTAGATTGTTTTGTAATAATCTATACTTGAATTTGAGCTCGTTTACCGCAGCAGCATCCCGTGCTGTCCCCTCCGTCCACTAAGATCCATTACAAAAATCCATTGATGGATCTTTTTACACTACAATCCTCGATCCTAGAATATTTACAAAATGGATTTTTTAGAACCAACGTGTGTGTGTATTAAAATCTATTATAAAGCCACATCTACACTAGCCATTTTTTATTAATGAACAAATAAAATAAATAAAGTTTATATTAAACAAATTTGAACTATCTATAACCTCTTTATAACAAAAAAAATTATGATTCAGCCAGTGAAGTTTAAGGTGATAAAGAAGATTGCATGTGTCACCGCTTTATTTTTATAATACACTGACGGACTCATAAACTGCATCAAAGTTCAGGTTTACTCTAAAAGGATTTTTTATAATAAGTATGCAAACTTTTTAGATTAAATTATATAAATATGGAAAGACTGGCTCTTAATCTTAAAAAAAAAATTAAATTTAAAAATAGAACTGCAGTAAAACAAATGAATATAGCCGGGAAAAGAAAATTTACTTGTAGTATCAGATTTGCGTGTTATTTATAGCAAAGTTTTGAATTGATTCTCATTGATTTTTCTTGTTTTGTCAATTGAATTATTGTTACCAGCATAATTGTTGGGTTAGTTTTTTAACACATCGAGAGTTTTTGAACCATAATATGGATACTTCGTCCGAACAAGCGGCACAAATTGTAGCATTGGTGCGGGAGGGCTTGGATCAACGAACGATTGGTAGAAATTTAAATTTAAACCAGTCTACGGTTTCTAGAATATACAGAAGGTTTGTAGAGACAGGTTCTTACAGGAGGAGACGTGGTACAGGCAGAACTCGAGCAACCACAGGTCGTGATGACCGATTTATTGTTATAACTTCCCTGCGAAATCGTTTCCTCACGTCAGTTAACATCAAAACCGAGCTTAATGAAGTGCGTGGAGTAAACGTGTGTGCACGAACAATAAGAAGAAGGTTAAAGGAAGCGGATATCACCCCTTTTAGACCAGCAAATGGTCCAAAGTTGTCTACAGCCCACAGACAAGCTCGTTTAAGATTTGCGCGTCATCACTTGAATTGGACAGAAGAGCAGTGGGCCTCTGTATTGTTCACGGACGAGTGTAGGACATGTTTATATGGTGCAGATGGTCGCAGAAGAGTCTATCGTCGACGTGGGGAGCGATATGCTCAAAGTTGCATTGAGGAGCGTGTTCCTTTTGGAGGCGGTTCATGTATGGTCTGGGGTGGCATATCGATGAACGGGCGAACAGAACTTGTGTTCATAGACATGGTCCGTCAAAACGGTAATAGAGGGGGTTTGACAGCACATCGCTACATAACAGAGATATTAGAAGATCACGTGGTGCCTTACATGGGATTCATAGGCGAAAATTTTACTTTAATGCAGGATAATGCCCGGCCGCATGCAGCTGCACAAGTTCAACATTATTGCGAAGAGGTTGGGATACGTACAATGAATTGGCCAGCACGCAGCCCGGATCTTAATCCCATCGAGCATGTTTGGGACAATTTAAAAAGAGCTGTATATGCGAGAAACCCTTCGCCCACGACAGTGGCAGCACTAAGAACAGCACTTTCAGAAGAATGGGACAATATTCCGCAAGATCTTTTAAAAACCCTTATAAAATCTATGCGGAACCGATTAGAATCCGTAATAAGGGCACGTGGGGGTAATACACCTTATTAAAACACAAATAAACCCTTGCATAAAGTTTGTGTCTATTGTTAAAACCAATTTTTTAATTAAACCAATTTTTCTTAAATTTCTGTTTTTTCTTCAAAAAAAGTCTTAAGGTCCTTTCCAGTACATAAACTTAAACTTAAAGATATGACCCTACGCTGTTTTAAAGTTCACGAACCAATCTAGAGGTTTCAATTTAAATCTGTATAGAAAGTATGCATACTTGGTTAAAATATTTATTTCAAAGTCGTCTATTACTTTGATGCAGTTTATGAGTCCGTCAGTGTACATTTTAATACACACGTTGGTTCTAAAAAATCCATTTTGTAAATATTCTAGGATCGAGGATTAAAGTGGACATAAGTGTAAAAAGGATATCAATGGATTTTTATAACGGATCTTAGTGGACGGAGGGGTTCTGTCTTCATAATACATTCAAGGTGTACCTACTGCTCTTTTATAACACATTTTAGGTCCAAGATTTATGAATTGTACTATAAAATTATGTACAGAATTCATTTTATTATGCATTTGCTAACCACTCGTGTATACTGACAGATTGCTTACCAAATATTTTTTAAAGATAGGCGGGTATATTTTTTACTATCAACTGGCGTTTTTACATTAAAACTGATGGCTATTCCATCTAGCTTACAATTATGATCGCACAACGATGATAGCCATTTACATTTATTACATACTGTGCTAAGCAGTGTGTCAGTACGCGTATCACTTGGTTTAGTAAAATGAGTAATAAAATTCAACGGTATATACAGGTTGTTCATGTAATTCATCCCAGCCTATTCGCTGCTGATATAAAAGGGGGCCTGACCGACTGATCTGTGAGATTTTTCTTGACGGTCAAGAGCAAGCCGCTATCATTGATTTATACTTTGACAGATAGGCGTCATATTGTTAAGAAAGGAGGTTATAGAAATTAAACATCGTAAAATATTGGCAATTTTCTTGTAGAAAATGTTTAATAATTAAGCAACTCCAATCCTTAGTCTACAAGAATAAAGTAACACAATTCTGAATTAATCCAAGGTTAAAAGCTAAAAGTTCCATGCTATAATAAGGCTGTACTGGCTCGTCACTCGCATGGCCTAATCTCTACAGAGGGTGGCGATAGCCTGGGGCCAACACTCCACTTTTTAATTTCAAGTATATGTTCTATGGCAATGAACTTATTTTACTCCTTTTTTATACTGTGCTAAATGTTTATGTAGCTAATACATATATTATATAAAAACAAAAAACAACCAAAAACGTTAACATTCTTATAAACAAACAAAACATGATAAAACATCAGGGCCCTTTCATATCAGTAGCAGATCTATTAACAAATAATGGTAAAAACAACACTCTGTAGCTAAACATCGACTGTACTGTTCTGATGTGACTGCTAAAGTAATAAAAATTGATTATAAGCAAATATATATTCCAAAATAATCAGGTCAATACCCTAGTGACATAATTATCGCATACATCCAGAGTTTTGATGTTTCACAATTCATATCAAATCACATTGTGATGAACTTCAAAATAAAAAATACTGTATGCCTAAGTATATAATAAAAAAGGAGCCTAAATGACATAGTTAGACATATCATTTTTGTACAAGCCTAAAGTACTTAAGAGACGAGCCGTATCAAATCAATAAGAAAATAGAATATTTGTAAACATGCCTAAGATGTACAATTCTTATTTTTTTTTGTATACAAACATTTCATCTGTACATTTGTTTAACATCTCAGCAACAAACAAAAAGGTTGAATGTTTCACAATAAAAAAAAAAGAAAACAATGACTCAAATCAGGGCTTATAAGATGATAAAAAACTATGTTGTTTGAAATAATTTATTTATAATTAATTTATGACTATGAATTTGGTGATATCAATATCGTAAGTGCAAACACTTGAGCTCCCAAATTCATAGTGTCGTCTCATTTTTGTTGTATTATTAAATACACAATAAGTCCGCAACCATTATGAGCCAATCGAGTATTGGCGGTTTCTAGTACACAATCATTTTACAAATCCTAATATTTTAAGGTTCCATATTGTTGATAGATAATGTTAAGCGCATTTTATATACGATAATTGTTTTTTCTATATCAGTATTTATTTCCGTAAGTCCGTGTGTCGTCTTCCTCCGTTCCTGTCGAGTCTGTTTGTAAATACTACTCCTAGTGATATCCCGGCAATAATGCATATCACGGTACTGTTTAATGACTGATATTCTAGTCTAAATCTGTAAATAGTTACTAAATATAGGTATATGTGTCAACTGAATTTGAATGAATTACTTTCTGGTGATAACACGACAGTGTAACAAACCTCGGTAAAACGTTTAGAGTTAAAGATCGAGCGCAGTGCGGCAGAGAGCAAGGAACGGCCAGAGTCGTCGTCGAGAGCGTCATCGTCAGAAAGTAATCTCATCAATTACATTAGAGTTTTAAATCGTTAGTGTCACAATGAAACAAATGTATGTCCCGGTCCTTCCCCGCCGAGGTCCTCTTCGAGTCTAGCGTAACGTTCCAAACGGTCGTACTATTTTTGTAAAGTATCATATCGAAACGATCAATTTGTGAGGCCGACCCGCCGCGCGAGGCGGGCGGCGAACGAAACCACTCATACAAATAAAAATACTATTGAAAATATGTACAGAAATGTTTATTTTATAGGAAATCACATAACCACAGAGTACAGGCTACGAACACGTATGTACTGCGCTATGTCCGATCTCCCATAAAGGTACCGAAAGGCCGCGATCGGCGCGTATCGTCCGGGGAGCGACGTACACAAGTTTAATTTTCATATATCGAGTAATCAGGAATACAAATCACGAATCTCTTACAAAAGCATAATACGAGTAAGTCTAGCGACGGCGCCTCGGGCGCGGGCTCAGGCCGTGCCGTTCAGCAGCGCCGCCTTGCGCGCCGGCGAGCGCCGCTTGGCGCCCCGCGCGCCCTCGCCCGCCGCGCCGCCCACGCCCGCGCCCGCGCCCGCGCCCGCCCCCGCCGTCACCGCCGCCGGGGCCGCCGGCGCGCCCGGCGCCGCCGTGCCGTTCTTCCAGCCGCCTCCTGCAACACACGGCGGCGTCAGAGCGCGCTCTACTCACGACGCCATCTGAAAATCTTACGTCGTGCGCCACGCGCGGAAAGCGACCATGCACTATACTACCGAGCGCCCGTGAGGCTACTACGGATGATGAACACTACCGCTATGTATTTACTGTGTATATGTACATATAAATATATTGTATACAGACTTGAATATATATTTATTTACACTCCTAGAAGTAAGTTAGGGGATGCGACCGGTACCTTGCGAGTCGGAGTCGATGTTGATGAGTCTGGCTGTGCTCGCGATGAGGTCGTCGTGCGATAGTCGCAGTCCTAGCGATGGGGTACGTGAGTATGGGTGTTTTCGAGTACGTGAATGAAAGTTGAGCGATTTCAATTTACAGACGTATATTCACAGTTCAACATAAAAATCATTGAATGACAAGTTTAAGGTGCTGTCTATAAATTGATATACGCAAATGATAACTAATGAACAAATGATTGACAAACGAATGACTGAAAATAGTGAGTCGTGAGAACATTGGTATGATTTTTTTAAAGATTGCCCTTTTTATACAATTAGTCAGTACATCATTCAAAGTGAAGTGTTGGACAAAGTACAGATACGAAATTTGAATAGAAAATATACAATTTTAGGTACATTATTTCCAACAAGTATCTCAATAAAGTGGAAAAACAACCTATATTTCGTAGCACAAAACAGAAATGAAAACTTTTTTACTATGCAATCAATTTTTCTGACACTTACAACTTTAGTTGATTAAGATTGAAAAAGTGAATCGCTCAGGCGGGATTCGAACCTGCGGCTAGTCTAGCCTGCGTGTGTGCGTGTGCGTGTGTGCGTGTACCTTGCCTCCTCCTGCGGCGGCGCCTGGCTCCGGCCGCCTCGCCCGCGCCGCGGCCCTCGTCGGACGTGGCGGACTCTGAACAACATGGCGGGCCTACATTGCACCGAGGCGCCCAACGTAGCGATACGGAGCGGTCACTAGGGGGGACTAGTCGTTTGCTATTGCGCCCACCTCTTGGAAAGGAAACGGGGCCACATGTCACATACTGCGCTACTACCCACTACTCCTACGCCGTACGCTCCTACGCTAACTATGGATGGATGAGGCGAGCGATCGTTGTTCGGTTGTCCTCGACAGAAGGACGAATAGGACAGTACATCTCCCAGTGTTTTCATTCTACCAGTCTAAGACCCGTATTCTAGAATCGTACTCAATCCTGAATATCGATTTATCTGAGGACAAATTGTATAGATTCTATACAATCTGTCCTCATATAAATCAAGATTCAAGACTGAGAGTCATTGTAGAATCGCGTATCCTTATGAGGCTATCGACTGGATGCGCTGTGGGGCGCTTATAGCTTTCGAACTTTCAACTCCTAGTACGATAAGAAATAATATTGGAAAACCTAACCGAGATTTTCACTTACTAAGGACGAAGAACACATATTCGATGTGTAAAAAATAAACGTAGGTAAGTAACTTTTTCTCTGTGTTAAGGGTACATTCTCAGATATATAATTTAGACAGTGTGTCTAAAAACCACTGTAGGAAAATATCTCGTCAATAAAACATTACGAGACGTAGAAACGCATAATTTTGGTAGAGAGCAACAAGAATATTTCTGAATATGTAGATACATAATATATATAGTCTTCAAAACTGAAGAAGTAAGAATAAAATTGTGTCTAAAGTTGACTATATAAGA
This sequence comes from Eilema sororculum, assembly GCA_914829495.1. Lineage (NCBI taxonomy): Eukaryota > Metazoa > Arthropoda > Insecta > Lepidoptera > Erebidae > Eilema > Eilema sororculum. The sequence continues at coordinate 1,478,254 of OU618545.1, read as the reverse complement.
GCTTTTAATAAATTATAACTAAAACCATGAAATAGGCAGCTAAACTACGGCAGCAAAGTGTAACCACGGACTGTGCACTATCGTCGAATGGGGTAAACAGACCAAGGGCAACATACTACAAACAGAACTTGGTTTATGCAAGTATCAACATTTACAAAACTACCAGTAACAATTGTTTATTATCTATCTACAGCATTGCACTAAAATTGTTTCAATTGATAGTTTTGTAAAACAAATAAATCATTAAATTGCCATTACTATAATTTTATTCCCTTGATTTATATTCACCCAATTCGACAGTACCTTTGGTTAACCGTCACCAAGGTTTTAGTAACCATACGAAACCAAACCGTAGAATAAAAAGCAAGAAAAGGATCCGTAAATAGCAAACAACTATTCACCCCACGCATCAACTTGTAAGAAAATAAAACTTCCCATTCATCCTTCTACATTATGTACTAATTAAAATGTAAAACGGGGTGCACAAAATAAACATATAAACATTATAATGCATAAATAAACGTACGGAATATAGAAACACTACTAAACTACATTTTAACTAGCACATTCAGTAATATTTTCAGATTTTGTCGTGATGTAGCTGAGAACAACTGTAGGTACCAACCGATAGGCGGACGACAGATTGTGTGCATTTAACAAGGAAAAATTATACGCATTTATTTTAATATGGATAGGGTAGAAAATAGACACGTACCCCATTAAAAGTAAGCAGTGGGTGTTGCGTCAATAATTGCACTCTATTCATAAATGCTATTCAGGATACCTACCTACCACATTTGTGGATGGATAACGTAGGTATTCTCTAGCATTTTCTTTTATATGATCTTATTCTGAACGAGTGTTCTAGAGAAAAAGAAAGTGACGAAAGATCAAATCGAAAGAAATGTAACCCATTTAGTATTTAATAAACCTTGTTAATCCAATTTACTCTGTTTAGTTAAACTCACACTAAGAGAAGAGAGAGAGTCATGAATATACCTTCGCGACAAAACCATGGATCAAATCTTGTCGAAGCAGAGCAATGCCCGCCATGTATCTTCGATGGCTTAATGAAGCCTCACATCACTTCTCCAAATAACATTTTTAAGAATTCGGTAGCACACATCCCCATTTATTTTTTAGCAAATTATACATTAAAGGGATCGTTTGTAAAATGTCATTATAATATAGGTACTATCCATTATATACCTTATCCAATGTGCGCGAATGGCATAAAAATAGGCTTATTGTATTATTTATCACAGCAATCAATAAATAATATAAATTGATCTGTCGTCCGTCTATCAGCTGAGAAGGAATACTAGCTCTGGGCGAAATTAAGTATTGAAATCGTTCAGATTAACCACTTTAAATCAGGTCTTAGATAGTAAATGAAAATTGTAAGTATGGAAAAGAAATAAATTGACTTCTGCAGGCATCGAACCTGCGATACTCAAAACAGTTTCATTTGACATGGTTTCATAACTCACTGTGTGTTATGTGACAAATAACTGACTCAGAGATGAGTCAGTCAGTAAACCATTGTAACAAAATATCTTAAGACCAGATTATAATAATCTTTAACCTAAATCTTTACATTTTTCAAATAACAACAAGATATTTTTGTGAAATAACGATAAACAATTTATTAATTTCGACCAATATATTTATAATCTACGTAAACAGATTTCCCAACACTAAAGACATCTATGAACCTTGGCTTATTCAAATTCAACTAAAGGTACTTTTGAGGCATTATTTTTTCTGTACAAGTCTGCCCAAATTTCACATATTCTATAGCTAGAACAATGATCGCGTTATTGCCTGTTATTGTCCAAAATTCTTTAAAATGTAATCCAAATAATTATGTAGGAAATTGACCCATATGCATATGCTACATGACGGATGACGTCGCGGATCTTTCGGATCAGAACGTCAATACAAATGATTGCATATAAATTACTAAGGTTGCGTTTGATTGACGCGGAGCGGAGCGGACTGAGAAATATTAACCAATAGCATTGCATAAAACTCCACTTATGCAGCTGAGCGGAGTTTATTATGCAATACTATTGCTTAATCTTTCTCCGCTCCGCGTCAATGGAAACGCAGCCTAATATCGGCCACACCGCGCGTCGTTATTTATACGCAATAAGCAATCAATTATCGCGGTCCACAGCTGGACACAGGCCTCTCCCAATGTTGGGAGGCTCTGGCCTACTGTTTCCAGTCTGGCCAGACGTGTTGGTACAGAGTTTTATTTCGAGGTTTCCTACTCTCGCAGTGATATTGTCTGCGTATTTTTTCAGTTGGTGATGTTACTTAGCTAATAAATATTATAAATGCGAAAGTAACTCTGTCTGTCTGTCTGTGTCTGTCTGTTATGCTTTGACTACACCACTAAACCGATTTTGATGAAATTTGGTATAGGGATAGGTTAGACCTTGAGAAAGGACATAGGCTATGTTTGGTCGCAATAACCGACATCCACGCAGGCGAAAGCTAGTAGTTAATAAATCATTAGAATCCCGATGCGGAAGATCCGCGACAGCATTTCCGTGCGCCTACCACTTAAGTAATCTTAAAACGATGTTCCAAGTTATATTGAGTAGGGATAGTCGATTAGCTAGGTTCAGAGATGTCGGTGGGGCGAGTGGGGCGAGTGGGGCGAGTGGGGCGAGTGGGGCGGGTGGGGCGAGTGGGGCGGACGGTACCTCTGTCTGCACTGGACACGTCCTGGCTGTCGAGCACGGAGCTCTCGTCGTCGGTCTGCCTTCGTCGGTCTTCACGTCGTCTGCCAGTCTGCAAATGTTACAACACGGTTACAGTTTGGGTTATGATTCAAAACAATTTCAATTTTGATATGGACCAAGAATTAGTATACTGCTATCATGTGAACGGATCTCTACTAGTAAAATGGAGGCCTGTATTCCAGAAGAATACTCAGTCTTGAATCTTTGAATTATAACAGCACGAGCAACTATCGTAATAGTGTAAGCGTATTGAGAGAGCCGAGCATCAGATTGCACAGACGCGCCTTCACGATTCATATGTAGAAATAATATACAGGCTGCAAGCTCAAGAACATAGGTTCGTTTTCAAACAACATTAAAACCATCCAAAGGTACATTCAGAATTAATATTTGATGCTTGGTTGAAAATAGCCAGGAAGTAACTCACGGCCAATCTTCCAAACGCCAAATTAGTAAAGCCCTGCAACCAACATAGCTCGTATTAACATAATAATGGTAAAAAGGAAAGTATATTTCACTGAATTTTTAATAGCATTTTTAATGCTAACTTTAAAGTTCGAAAAACATCGAAAAAAATGAAATGCTCAAGTGAGGCTTGAACTCACGACCTTTCCCTTACAGAGGGAATACTCTTCCAACTGAGCTATTGAGCCACACCTGATTCATTTCAAATTTTCCTTCTCTTTATATCCGTCTTTAAGGGCGACGGTGGTGCCATCTACCAACATTCTTACGAACTGTTGGAAACAATGAATGATTTTTCGCTCATTTTCAACAATGTTGGTAGATGGCACCACCGTCGCCCTTAAAGACGGATAAAAAGAAGAAAAATTTGAAATGAATCAGGTGTGGCTCAATAGCTCAGTTGGAAGAGCATTCCCTCTGTAAGGGAAAGGTCGTATTTCATTTTTTCCGATGTTTTTAGGAAAATATATGATAATAACAACAAGATAAAGTTCAAATACTTGAACAGATCTTTATAGTTTATAATAGAACACCATTTCAGTGTAGCTATTGTCTAGTTAGTTGGAGCCGATCTTGTGTTTCATCATCATTTTACAATTGCTAGCATTTTACTAATAATTTTTTTTTCGAATTGTGCTGTCGCATTTCTGATTGGTGTAAGAAATGATGACCAAAAAATAGTCATAATGACATTTGAAAGTGTGAACAATATTTTTTCGGAAATCCTCTTGGATACCCTCGTCGGAGCCGGAAGCAGAGGTTATGTCGGACTCGAACCGACTAAAACCGCACGCCGACTGAGGGTCGTGATGCTATGCCGGAGGTGAGGTTGTCTTCGACATATCCCTCGCACCCCGTCCGTGGGTTAGCACCCCAGGGTCATTTTTTTTAATGATTTTATGACAATGGTGGCTAGACTCTTATGTCGTCTTATTTTGTATGATATAACTTTAGTTAAAATGGTTGTTGACGATGATGATAATGGGTTTAATGATATTGATGTTGATGTTGATGATGATGGTAATGACGATGAATGAGATGATTGCAGCCTCAGTAAAGTTGTGGGGACTTTAATAAAAGCTCCCTGGGGAGATTTGGATTGAACACGTAGAGTCACAATTCACTGTAATATGCAACTTTCCTACACGCGTTTGAGTTGTCCAAGACGTTATTGCTGCTAATTCTGTTGTTATATCTCTAAACTTAAAATTCTCTAAAATTTTCTAATTGCATCTGTTTCTTTCATTATCAGATAGAAAAGGACAGATGATTTATTTTAGTGAATACCTGTCAAATTAAGTCGGCGCCTTGACGGTATCCTTCGCATGTCCGCAGATATCGACTAAAATTGTTAGTCGATATCTGCGGACATGCGACTCAACTTACTACGCATAAACAAGGCGTTGTTTCAATTTGATAGGTCTTAACTTAAATAAAATCATCTGTCCTTTTTTATCTAATCATGTAAGAAAGAGATGTGTGGCGATACCACCACTGTGGAGGAACGAGGTGCGATGTTCCTCCAACATAAAGGGAGGATCCTCTGACCAGGCAAGGTGATCACGCCTGGCGGGCCGTGGCCCAACGGTTGTCGTTGGGATGTTATATATATGTTGTACCAGTGCGCGAACTTCACTTTCGCAATGCAGGATTCGTAGTGACGTTGTAGTGGCGTAGTAGTTCGGCTTGCTGTCGCTAGGTGGCGCTGGGTACATGTGGTATCGCCACAGATGCAATTAGATTTTTTTAGAGAATTTTAAGTTTAGAGATGTAACAACAGAATTGGCAGCATTGTCTAAAAATTTTTATACATAAAAACTAGAATTCACAGCAATTTCGGAAAATAACATAATACTGCGATGCGTCCTACGCTTTCCCGCCAAAACTCCCCCCGGGGCCATCCCTCACGGTGCGGTTCTCCTCGGGAGTGTGAACAAACATAATGTATGGTTAGGTATAGATCATTGGTTGTGGCGCGTACGTACGTTGGCGCGCGTGTCCGTGTTCGTGCGCAGGGCGCGAGGGGGCGCGGGGTGCGCGCGGCCGTTCTCTAGCGGCACGCGCCGCTCGTCGCCGCCGCGCCGCTCGCCGCCCCGCTCGCCGCCTCGCTCGCCGCCTCGGTCGCCCCGCTCAGCGCGCTCGCCCCGCTCGCTCGACCTGCGGAGACATTCACAATGATAAACGAACTTGCCACTCACAGCAATTGGACGAGTGTTACCTATTATTTGATACACACCTTTAGTTCGGACAATGCAATTTAAAATTAATTGTTTGGTATTAAAATCATCAGTATGTAGGTATTATAGTACATTATGGTAACAAGTCGATGCCGTTGAGAACGGTAAACAACGATAGGTTTGTTAAGCTCGACCATTATTATTTTACTAAAAAAACCTAATGGTATGGGCAATGGACTGCTGAGACGAGGTCTCGGGTTCGATCCCAGGTTTACCGTGGCACACACCAATGACTTTTCGATGCTTTTCGAAGTTATATGTGTATTTATCGCAGGTTTATAAGCGCCCAGTTAATGGCAATAGGCTCGCCACCTATTATATTGGGACCTAAACATAAACTGACGAAAAGTGGGTGCTAGCACCTCTGCCTACCCCTTCGAGGAATACAGGCGTGAGTTTACATACAAAAAAAAATTCGAAGGTATTAACATCCTTCGCATCAGAATGAAATTTTAAAGCATTTATCGCTCCCATCCTTACAGCTCTAGGCCAAAATGTGAATTGTTAACAGCACAGCAATCTTTTCAAGATCAACAAATACTTTAAATTTTCATTAAGTTTTAATACTTATTTCTCTAGTATGTTGTACCTGAGTAAAACACGTAAAGCCCACTGTCCACGTAGGCGTAGCTTCATAGATACTTCCAAATACGATGTGTTTCTTGTGCAGCCCAGCGTACTGAACACTATCCACGAGGCGTATTGCGCGCGTACGTTTTAAAACTTTTCATTAATTTGTCGCCATTTTTAAGAAAATAAACATCTGCGTTCACTCGTTGTACGCCTGGGCGTATAACATGCGGTACACCAGACGTCGTGAAACTTGCATGCAGCGACGCGAGCGCTCCGTCGACAGAGTTACATTGTTGTATATGGCAGCAGCAAGCAAGCGAACTGCAAACGTATAATGACGAATACGCGCCTATGAAGCTACGCCTCCGTGGACAGTGGGCCTTACTGATGGAGATTCCCGCTCCGCTATTGTGATCCAGCACGAAAATGTGGCCAGTGTTGTAGACTCCTTTGCACCAGAAGTGACCCGGGGCGGGTTTTTTACGTGACAAAGGTTTGGCTACTTGACTATTATTATTATTTTGTAACTATTGTAATAAAGGAATCTATTGAAATTTACTAGAAAATAAATAATTATACGATGATTAATAAAATTAAAAAACGAAGAGGGTTCGAAAATATTAATTCCCTCTAGTCCTTACGACACACAGCAACAGGTAATCTATCTTCAAAGTTAATTACAGATGAAAGCGCAACCGACAACTACATAGGCGCGAAGAAATAAATTTTTCATTTTGTAAAATTCCATTTTGATCAATATTTCGTTTGTGTTATTCCTGAGTAAAATACCAAATGCTTACGTAAAAGACTAAATTCTTTAGTAAAAGACTAAATGCTTACTTAGACGTAATCTTTCCTTTATAAGAAATAAGTGTTTACCTGTTGGTCCTCGGCGGCCTGCCGCCTCGACCACGATATCCTGCACTGTCACTTCGCTCTTCACCTAGTTCTGGAGTCATTCGTCGTCCGCCCGCTACATGAACAAAACGTATACACTGTTATTAGTTGGCAAAATTTGACACAAGTACAGAGAAAATGAAGACAAACTGACTGCATATCATTTACACAAGTGACACCTAAAACAACCACTGCATTATCCAAATTCTCACGACTACGTACGAACGATGTCCGCTATGGAATCCTCTGTCATTTTAGTTTAGAAATGACACTACGCATTTGCGTTTTGTGGCCCACAGCGACCACTAAACGCAGACAAAAAACCGTTAAACGTCACTCACGCGCGTCACTCTTCACCCATTTTTTTTTTTCGTGCGAAAATCCCCTCGTATACCTCCCCTACCGGAGCCGGAAGGGGAGGTTCACAGGCACGCCGACTGTGGGTCGTGGTGCTAGGCCGGAGGTGAGGTTGTCATGGACATATCCCTTGCACCCCGGCTGACCCAGGGCCAGACCGTAAGGGAATCCTCAGGAGGGGGGACAACGGTGTCCTCGAACGCCATACAACCACTCACGCGATTCTTCACCTTAAATCTTTAACATTAGAGTTTATTATGTTATGACACTGCGCGCACGGGGTACAAAAGTAGCCGGTTCCTACTGCAAGTGTCAACCGCGTGTGGCCCGTGAGCAGCGACTCCATGTGTAGCCGCAACAAACTCAAAGCAGCGCGCGCCAGCTACCTGTGACCGGTGGTAGACACTTGCAGTCGGAAGTCGTTACTTTTGTAACTCGTGCGCGCAGCGTCATACTAGACTCTGATGTTGAAGGTTGAGGGTGAGGAATCGCGCGATATTGCGGTGTTTTGTGTCGACGTTTGATGGCCGCTGTGGGTCAAAATAAGCGAGTAGCGTCGATATGGAGCGTTTGACGGTCATGTGTCTACTGTGTGCGAATGTATGAAAACTACACAACTGGTCGATCTGCCCCCTGTCCCCCTGCAGTGGTACGTACCGGTGGGGTACCGGTGGTGCGGCGGGCGCGTGCGGCGCGGGCGCGAGGGCGGCTGGCCGCGCGGCGGCGGGTAGGACGACGTGCCGCAGCCCATCACCACGCGCAGCTGCTGGTCGATCTGCCCCCTGTCCCCCTGCAGTGGTACGTACCGGTGGGGTACCGGTGGTGCGGCGGGCGCGTGCGGCGCGGGCGCGAGGGCGGCTGGCCGCGCGGCGGCGGGTAGGACGACGTGCCGCAGCCCATCACCACGCGCAGCTGCTGGTCGATCTGCCCCCTGTCCCCCTGCAGTGGTACGTACCGGTGGGGTACCGGTGGTGCGGCGGGCGCGTGCGGCGCGGGCGCGAGGGCGGCTGGCCGCGCGGCGGCGGGTAGGACGACGTGCCGCAGCCCATCACCACGCGCAGCTGCTGGTCGATCTGCCCCCTGTCCCCCTGCAGTGGTACGTACCGGTGGGGTACCGGTGGTGCGGCGGGCGCGTGCGGCGCGGGCGCGAGGGCGGCTGGCCGCGCGGCGGCGGGTAGGACGACGTGCCGCAGCCCATCACCACGCGCAGCTGCTGGTCGATCTGCCCCCTGTCCCCCTGCAGTGGTACGTACCGGTGGGGTACCGGTGGTGCGGCGGGCGCGTGCGGCGCGGGCGCGAGGGCGGCTGGCCGCGCGGCGGCGGGTAGGACGACGTGCCGCAGCCCATCACCACGCGCAGCTGCTGGTCGATCTGCCCCCTGTCCCCCTGCAGTGGTACGTACCGGTGGGGTACCGGTGGTGCGGCGGGCGCGTGCGGCGCGGGCGCGAGGGCGGCTGGCCGCGCGGCGGCGGGTAGGACGACGTGCCGCAGCCCATCACCACGCGCAGCTGCTGGTCGATCTGCCCCCTGTCCCCCTGCAGTGGTACGTACCGGTGGGGTACCGGTGGTGCGGCGGGCGCGTGCGGCGCGGGCGCGAGGGCGGCTGGCCGCGCGGCGGCGGGTAGGACGACGTGCCGCAGCCCATCACCACGCGCAGCTGCTGGTCGATCTGCCCCCTGTCCCCCTGCAGTGGTACGTACCGGTGGGGTACCGGTGGTGCGGCGGGCGCGTGCGGCGCGGGCGCGAGGGCGGCTGGCCGCGCGGCGGCGGGTAGGACGACGTGCCGCAGCCCATCACCACGCGCAGCTGCTGGTCGATCTGCCCCCTGTCCCCCTGCAGTGGTACGTACCGGTGGGGTACCGGTGGTGCGGCGGGCGCGTGCGGCGCGGGCGCGAGGGCGGCTGGCCGCGCGGCGGCGGGTAGGACGACGTGCCGCAGCCCATCACCACGCGCAGCTGCTGGTCGATCTGCCCCCTGTCCCCCTGCAGTGGTACGTACCGGTGGGGTACCGGTGGTGCGGCGGGCGCGTGCGGCGCGGGCGCGAGGGCGGCTGGCCGCGCGGCGGCGGGTAGGACGACGTGCCGCAGCCCATCACCACGCGCAGCTGCTGGTCGATCTGCCCCCTGTCCCCCTGCAGTGGTACGTACCGGTGGGGTACCGGTGGTGCGGCGGGCGCGTGCGGCGCGGGCGCGAGGGCGGCTGGCCGCGCGGCGGCGGGTAGGACGACGTGCCGCAGCCCATCACCACGCGCAGCTGCTGGTCGATCTGCCCCCTGTCCCCCTGCAGTGGTACGTACCGGTGGGGTACCGGTGGTGCGGCGGGCGCGTGCGGCGCGGGCGCGAGGGCGGCTGGCCGCGCGGCGGCGGGTAGGACGACGTGCCGCAGCCCATCACCACGCGCAGCTGCTGGTCGATCTGCCCCCTGTCCCCCTGCAGTGGTACGTACCGGTGGGGTACCGGTGGTGCGGCGGGCGCGTGCGGCGCGGGCGCGAGGGCGGCTGGCCGCGCGGCGGCGGGTAGGACGACGTGCCGCAGCCCATCACCACGCGCAGCTGCTGGTCGATCTGCCCCCTGTCCCCCTGCAGTGGTACGTACCGGTGGGGTACCGGTGGTGCGGCGGGCGCGTGCGGCGCGGGCGCGAGGGCGGCTGGCCGCGCGGCGGCGGGTAGGACGACGTGCCGCAGCCCATCACCACGCGCAGCTGCTGGTCGATCTGCCCCCTGTCCCCCTGCAGTGGTACGTACCGGTGGGGTACCGGTGGTGCGGCGGGCGCGTGCGGCGCGGGCGCGAGGGCGGCTGGCCGCGCGGCGGCGGGTAGGACGACGTGCCGCAGCCCATCACCACGCGCAGCTGCTGGTCGATCTGCCCCCTGTCCCCCTGCAGTGGTACGTACCGGTGGGGTACCGGTGGTGCGGCGGGCGCGTGCGGCGCGGGCGCGAGGGCGGCTGGCCGCGCGGCGGCGGGTAGGACGACGTGCCGCAGCCCATCACCACGCGCAGCTGCTGGTCGATCTGCCCCCTGTCCCCCTGCAGTGGTACGTACCGGTGGGGTACCGGTGGTGCGGCGGGCGCGTGCGGCGCGGGCGCGAGGGCGGCTGGCCGCGCGGCGGCGGGTAGGACGACGTGCCGCAGCCCATCACCACGCGCAGCTGCTGGTCGATCTGCCCCCTGTCCCCCTGCAGTGGTACGTACCGGTGGGGTACCGGTGGTGCGGCGGGCGCGTGCGGCGCGGGCGCGAGGGCGGCTGGCCGCGCGGCGGCGGGTAGGACGACGTGCCGCAGCCCATCACCACGCGCAGCTGCTGGTCGATCTGCCCCCTGTCCCCCTGCAGTGGTACGTACCGGTGGGGTACCGGTGGTGCGGCGGGCGCGTGCGGCGCGGGCGCGAGGGCGGCTGGCCGCGCGGCGGCGGGTAGGACGACGTGCCGCAGCCCATCACCACGCGCAGCTGCTGGTCGATCTGCCCCCTGTCCCCCTGCAGTGGTACGTACCGGTGGGGTACCGGTGGTGCGGCGGGCGCGTGCGGCGCGGGCGCGAGGGCGGCTGGCCGCGCGGCGGCGGGTAGGACGACGTGCCGCAGCCCATCACCACGCGCAGCTGCTGGTCGATCTGCCCCCTGTCCCCCTGCAGTGGTACGTACCGGTGGGGTACCGGTGGTGCGGCGGGCGCGTGCGGCGCGGGCGCGAGGGCGGCTGGCCGCGCGGCGGCGGGTAGGACGACGTGCCGCAGCCCATCACCACGCGCAGCTGCTGGTCGATCTCCATCTTCTCCGCGCGCAGCTGCTCCACCTCCTGCGCGATATAACGACCGGTTAGTGGCTGAGTACGACATCACTATGTGACGTCGCGGCACTTCCTTTGCAGTTAATTATCACGCTGCGCGAACACGGTGCACACGCAGCGTACATATGAACTTCGCGTGCACTGCTGCGCATAATGTTAACTGAACTTCTGCGATGGACAAATATTAGTGTGAAGGGGCTCTAAGCGTTTATACGTTAACAGTTAGAAAATGGGAAACATTATGCCACATAAATTCAGTCAAAAATTAAATTCCGGCGAAATTGTCATGTCATTCTCATCATTCCGACAGGCAGTGACTCGGGCCGTACGTGTGTCGGAGGGCTAGGGATGGTGGTTGGTGGATGGTGGCGGCACGTACCTTGAGGTGCGCGACGTGGTACTCGACGAGCACCTTGGCGTTGGCGATGTTCTCGCGCGTGCCCACGAACACGAAGGGCACCACGCCCTCCTCGCGCGGCGCCGACGGCTGCGGCTCGTTGTCGCCCTCCACCTTCACCTGCGGGCACCGCCACTGCGTATTGTACACGTCACACGTCACGCGTCGCACTCACTGCCACAGCTCTGACGGCAGCGCTTCTGTGCCACGGTGGAAAAAACCACTGCCGTCTATGGCTGACTTCGATCAATGCGGGAGCAGCCTTATTGAGGGCTTATTTGGAAACTCAACATTTTAACTTTAATTAGCAGACGGCACAATGCGGGTGTCCGTGGGAATTTTTAAAGGGTTTTTAATGGTCAAGTATAATGATAAAATTCAAACAACTTTCCAAATAAATGATTCTAAGAAGTACACCACAGAAAAGTATATACTAATTCGCGACATACAATGTGCTAAAATATAATAGAGCACCTATACGCGCAGTATGTACACGTTTCTTGGATGTTTCTTAACGCTAGCACAAAATGAGTTGTAAAGGTCAGATGGTTGTCGCTATAAAAAATATCAATAATCAGCCGCAGCCAGCAGCAGTTATGACTTCAAAGGATGTTGAAGACATGATAGTGTTGTATATTTATCAGATAGAAAGATATACTCACGCGCACTACGCCGCTCTTGTCCACGATCTCCTGTATGACCTTCCCGTTCTTGCCGATGACCTTCCCGACGAGCGCCCGCGGCACCTTGATGCTCTCCTCGGCGTACTCCAGCAGGGACCGTGCGGCGCGCACGGCGTCCACGGACTCGCCGCAGATCTTGAAGGTGCAGGACACCTCCTCGAGCTCGATGTTGGTGACGCCCGACACCTTGCGCGCCTGCTGGATGTTGGCGCCGTGCGTGCCGATGGCCAGCCCCATCAGGTCCTCGCGCACTGAGAACTCGTCCGTGTAGCTGCACCAACACAGAAGTTCATTTAATACAACTCAATCTATCACGCATTTCACTGCTTGGACATAGGCCTCTCTCACTGTCAGGAGGCTCAATAGAACTAAGCATGACAAACTCTTCCTCTCTACAAACATGGTGCTGTGCCTGACAGGGTTCATAATTGTAACCTGAATAACTATAATACATTATGGAATTCAATAAATGTATCAAGTATAACCTACTATCTAAATTTCATATATGTTTTTCACGTGCGCAAAATCCCCACAGATACCACCAACACCAGAGCCGATGGGAGAGGTTATGTCGGACTCGAACCGACTAAAATGCATCCCATCTGTGGGTCATAGTACGAAGCTGAAGGCGAGGTTGTCAGACGTATCCCTCGCACCTCGTCTGACCCAGGGCCATCCCTTTCGGTCTGGCCCTTGTCGGCAAAAAAAATTTAATGTAGGATACAGTAAGAGACACTTACGAGATGAAACAATACCCAAACTAATTTAAATTTAACATATTTGTATGTATAAAAAGTGTGGTGAATTATAATTTTTATTATGCACAATCTAACCAGCGGCTTTGGTGTATCAGCCTTAAATACAACAATTACAAAGGTGACAGGGCAGAGAAACCTTGCACCCACAATTTTATTACATGCATACTTTTCATAGCATCCGATCAATTTTCACGCTAGGATGCGTCCACTAATCTCCATTTTGTTGCATGCGTGCCGTTTGTAGCGGTATGCGGAAATACCATCGACAGATATAAACATCTATTTATGGAAGCCAGTGTTTTTAATCTGTGGCTCGTTATGTTGATGTCGCCACGACTGATAAGCTGTGGGTGCTTGAAATTAAATGTTTTGTACGAACTACAAGTAGTACTTGATTATTCTTTTAAAATGTGAAGGGTGGAGACGGAGGCTATCTGATAGTAGAAAGTGGCTGTGAACCGTAATTTCGGAAACAATCAACAAAAATATTATCTAAAGTGTTCAACATTTCACAAATTAATATGTTTAGATACATAATTAATTTAAGGTTTTTAATTTTTAAATGGTTATGCATATGTTGTGGTAATGGGATAGGGTCAAAGTTTGATGCTCAGGTCAGTCTAGTGTTATAGAATTATTTCTTCTACTAGGAGTCCAGTAGGTACCCTGTAGATGGCCAGCAATCAATAAAAAAATGCAGTAAAATGTGCGTATGAAACATAATTATTATGCCGACCCTACCCTAGATTTTACGTCTTTATATTCGAAACATTCGTGACGATAGACAAGAAATTATCTATCACACGTATTTTAAATTAAAAATATGTATACGATTGCGGTCATTAAAGCGTCACGTTAAATGCAGCGGCAATTATCGGAAGCAAGGTATGTTCTTGATCTTGTCACTTTTATCGTGACGTCACCTTACGACAAATTAGTCTGCCCACAATCACTCTTACTCGCGATAGTACTATCGGTTAATTAAGTAAAGACGCATTGACTAATGAGCGGGGTGTTATGCAATGTTGTGAAAGACATTAGAATGGAAATGGAAACCAAATTCATCGCTTTAAGTCACACATTGAATACAGAAAGTAAACTTAAAAAAAAACAATATAAAATCTTTTTCTAATTTGTTTTTACCAAGCTGGATAAGCTGCCCAAAGTATTATTTTTCATTCATTATAGAATTTCGAGTCCATATTATACCTATGTGACATTAGTCCATTAGTATATAACTAACGTTGCATGCAGAGAATCAACGAAACATGTCGGACTTTGATTAATTAAATTGACACCATTGTAACATACTGTGTATCGAGCAATAAATGATTTCTTTCTTTTGGTGGTTTTCGATCTCCAAACATGCAAGTACTTGGTTTTGTTCAAGTTTACACTCAGAATCCAGAAGACAAATTTGGAATAATGGGAGATAATGTCTCCAGTATCAAGTGAGAAGGTAATGCTACCCTGGTTGAATGAACTTTTACTTCAGTAAACACTTATTTTATTTCAATAAATATACAATATTTAAGTTATTGCGTGCACTCACCCGCCTTGATTGTGTATTTTTGTGGATTCTAACTGTCTGGCTGCCTCTTCAGTCTTTTTCAACAATAACAGCTTCTGCGTTAGATTTCTGGAAAAGGCAACAAGAAAATACCGTCGTGAATTCGAAATTTCGAATGTGGCAAATCAAATAGTGTACAAAATGTCAAAATAGTTAAGTAAAATGTAGGAAGCTTAATACTACCATTTGACAAATATCTTACTGCCATTGGCCCTGTAGCTTTCTGTTAATGTTAGCACTAATTTGTGTGAACAGAGAGTCTGCTGTTCAAACAAACTGGATCTCAAGTGAAGCTTTACAAATGAGATCCATTTCGTGTGCTGGTACATAATATGTTATTCTTCGGTAGTGGTGGCAATGAATGGGTGCTTATTGACCATTTTCCATCTTCATCGAAAGAGTCTACAGATTATACGATTTAACATCTGATTGGTGATCGGCAAACTTAGTGGTAATATACTCAAATTGCGCAAAATGCGTTTTTTTTTCTTTTTTGGTAAGCGCAAGTCGAGATTTTTTGGTTGCTACTGCCGCAGTATACGCGGGAACTTTTTGAAATATGTCCACGAAGTTTGCTGACACGTTTTTTCTTTTTTTTATCCAGGAGACGTCAATTTGACTTCACCTCGCCTGATGTTAAGCTAAAGGCAAAGTCTCGGAGAGAGGGTCACCATCGCAAACATGTACCATGTTAATAGTGATGGCACTCAGCTTGACGGCCTCATTAGATGCCTTTTCACGCCCTGCTTAAAGGACCCGGGACTGTAGGAAGAAGGAAACACGTGAGCTGGCAGGGAGTTCCAGGTCTAGGTATAATGATCGTTTGTACGCGCTCACCTAAAGTGCATCTCCTGGAGCATCTGCGCGCGCTTGTGCGACGTCTCGCAGCGCGACACCACGGCCAGCACGCCGCGCTCCGGCACGTACCACACGAGCGCGGCGCCGATGGCCTTCTGGAACTCCTTGTGCGCGTTCTCCACCTTCGCACTGTGGATGTCGTGAACGCTGCAATCACTCCCATACTCAATTTTCTCTGCACATTACAGTGTTAGGTGCCACAAAACGATAACAGCCGCCGCTGGCTTATTCATATACACGCATGCGGTGTTACACGATTTCGAACAATATAATTTACGGGACAGGCGCCCGCATCTGTGCATACGGATAAGACAGCGGATGGCCTAAAAGATTCAGTGCGGAATTTGAACTTTACTCAGAAATAATTTTGTAAGTTCCTGGCTAAGGGAGACATTCAGTAGACAATCGAAGTGATATTTTTAGTCACCGCAGTGGTCACGCGTTATACATATACGCATACTTAGTATAGTTACTTCTTTACACAATTTTTATCATGTCAGTATGAGGGATAAAGCCAATCACGCTGTAGATAGAAAGTCAAAATCATCAAATGGACCTCGAAGTTGATATTTATGGTAACGGAACACCCATGACGATTGATGATTAATAAAAAAACATGCTGATTCTTTACAGTGTCACTCTAGCCTTTGATGAACTTTGGACACAGGATTTGAAGATCCTTACAAGATCCAAATCATTCTAAACATATAACGCTGACACTACATTTGGAAAAGAAACCAATTGTAGTTAATTACTTTAATTTGGGTATCACAACTAACAAGAAGTGTGGCCAAGATATCGAGGATGTTTAAAAGACTGCATGAAACGTGTAATGAATGTAAAAGTAGATATTCGTAATATTTTGAGTCAGCCTACCTCTCCTAATCTATCTGTAATATGTGTGAAGGTATGTATTTATTTTTACTGAAATTTTGTACGTAAAGTTGAATTTCCGCGCTGAGTCACGTAATGATTTAATTATAATCAAGCTATTTGATTTTGCGTTTGTATTTCAGAGCTCATATTGAGAAATCATTGCTTGTTGTTAGGTTAGGTTTTTAAAAATGAATGATACAGAAAGTAAGCTATTTCAGCCACCAAAGGCATAGGTAAAATAGACACTTAAATGATTTTTTATAGCATTTATTATGCTAACTTAAAAGTTCGAATACATTGGGAAGGGAATTTGAGAAGGAAAATTTAAGTGATTCAGGAGTGGCTCAATAGCTCAGTTGTCTCAAAAAGATGGTGGGTTCAAGTCCCACTTGAGCATTTCTTTTTTCCCATATTTTCGATAATAGACATTTCCAGGAAAAGATGGACAACACAACATACTACTGAACAGATCTTGTATGCAAGGTTTCATTCACTGTATTATTCTAATTCGACTATTCTTAGCTTTTACTCTTCATAAATTAAATAATTAACCTAAATGTTTGCACTACATTTTATTACATTTAAAATTCCTAATCCAGTTGATAGCATACTGAATGCCCCGTAAGTATAAACCTAAAAACGCACGTATACTCAAGCTCATGTATTAGCGATAGGGATAAGCAGAGGTGTTATAACACATTTCGTCAACTTTTGCTAACAACCACATTGCGCGCCATATTGACATTAAGCTTTTATATTTTCAGAAGGAATCATTCGATCGATCAAGAAATGTAGGCCACATGCTATCATCATTCCTATCGTTACTCTTATCCTGAATGACGCGTGTACGTATTAGCCACGCCACATTCAAGTTGGTTCAGATTTTCGTTTAAATAGCTTTTGAGATCCCACCAATCTCTCCTCTCGGGGTTAGGAGGGCAGCGGCAGTCGCTTCCAGGAAAGCCGTGCAAGCCAAACAAAGATGAGTAAACAGATCCCTAGGCGCCACTAATTTCGCCTAGTGAAATTTACCGATTACACGGGTTAAGACTGTGATTAGCGTTCTTTTCCAAATATAATACATACAAAAATGGGATGTCCCACAATCGGGGACTTTTAGTATGTTCATCAGGGACCCTAAAAGACTAATACTATACCAATTTTCAAAACTACACGAATAATTTGATCTCATTGTTTTGGGTTCACGTTAATTTAAACACGTTTATATTTCCTGCATAATAATATACTTCCTATGTTTATTGCTGGTACTTAAATACGAGTGAACAAAGAAATTAAAGCAATTAAATTCGTTTGATATATTATATCACTTTGGAATGAATGAGCTTGTCATGTAATTATGTAAATCCTTTGTTCTATTGAAAGCCCCCAAAATGCAATAAGTAGGTGACTATTGTGTCTTCGTCTTGACTTTATCAAGGTATTCAAGGTCATACGGCATAATGTACTCGTTAATTAAAGCGGCAATAGTCTAGTGGCTAGGACTTGCGATCGTGCCGCGGCGGCGGCGCACAGTGCGCCTCCCCATAGCCGGGGGCTAGATAGGGACACCATGGTCCCGACAACCCGAAGGAGGTCACCTCGAAAGAGAGGGTCCTGGGTCTGCCGGGGTGCGAGAGATATGCATTTCGGCAATCTCACCTCCGGCAACCAAAGACCCAAGACGGTGTGCGTTTTAGTCGGTTCGAGTCCGACATAACCACCACTACTGGCTCCGGGGGGCGGGGGTGGGGGATTTTTCGCAGGTAAAAAAAAGGACTTGCGATCGAGAGGTTTGTGGCTGTCGTAGAATGCGACTAAAAGATAGGGCTGTTCTCCGTTCGATAGTAAACATTAAACATACAGCCCATGACTAAGTGCCCCGCATAGAGGCAATAGGCTCGCCCCTATTACGTGGGATCGAAAATCATAGTTTGTGAAATGTGGCCAATGTGGGTGTTAATACACCTCTGCCTACCCCTTCGGAGATTTACAAGGGATGATAGTGATGATGAAGTGAGGTAACCAAAGCGTGTGGATCCCATCAAGATCTCCCAGCACAACCCAAGGTAACTTGCTGCAATACAACTGGTGTTTAACGGGATTGCAGCCTTCGGCGGGGTTAGGTGGAAGTCATTCCCGTAAAGGTCAATAAACCAAATTGTGGGGAGGAAAGCGAACACCAAGGCCCAAAGCAAAAGTCTTGCAAAAACCAGGATTGTCGAGAACGATCGAAAGTGCTCGGGTTCTAAATCAGACCAAACAATTTGGTTTAACTGGAGGGGTTGGCGAGAATTCTAGTAAAATGCGATTCACATTATAGTATTCCTCGAAAAAATACCTAATAGTATCTGAATTTTATTGTAGGCAGACTTAACTAGTCTTATATTTAGTGTAAATTATTCTATAAATACCAACAAATTTAAAATTCAAGCGGCTAGGAATACTGAAACTATTGAAATGAGTAAGAACTGTTATCTCAAAATTGTTTCCTTTTTTCACAAAGTATGTTAAAAAGCGCATTTGATTTACGGTGTTAGTTGTATAGAGGCCTTTTTGGGTTTTTAGTTTGTTACTATTATTTGTCGTGATAGCAGTTTTATGAGTATTGTGTGAAAGTAACTCGCTAGTTGTTACGGTTCCGAGGATACGACCCGGATTTGTGACAGACGGATGGAAAAACGTTGAAGGATTGTATTGGGTTTTTGTGCGGAATAATCACCTGTATTTTAAATAAGGCGTATTGCAAGGTTAAGCAATACTAGGAAAGGATAGGATAAGGGACTCTTTTACCCGTACTTAGCCTTTTTTTGGGCCATTGCACGTGTAGATTACTGGCTAGAGCAGCCAACCTAGCTCTGCCTAGAAGCGCAGAAGCTTAATGGGGGCTTCACAGGCTTCGCGGAGCAACCTCACTATGACAAGGATTTGGCATCATTGATTGACCACTGCCTCGCAGTCCAGTATTACGTGGAAGGCTGTTTCCTCGGCGCCGAAAGCAATTAAGCAATACTAGACAATTCGATCTTACGATGGATAACCATTCTTGACACATTGAGATGTATGTGTCTGTTGTGATGTATGAACATCTATTGCATTAGTAACCGGTTATTAGGGCCCTGAAAAGTCCTAAAACCAGTCTATATAGATAGACAACCCATAGGCGATAACACCGATATCACCTGCGGGTTGTAGAGGTCAGCTTGCTGAGAACATCAACCGACCGCAGGAGTTGGGAAAGGCTCGGAGGGCGACGAGGATGATGACGTATGAAAGGACTTTTTTCTCAAGGAGAGCAAGTAACTAAGGCAACGACGTTTGACAAAACAGTTTGGCAGAAGGGATCAACTAATTGGAATAAAGCCCTATTATGGGTTTATGACCTTATGCAGGTATTTAACATTTAAGACGAATCCCATAATGCCTCTAAAACATTTAACAACAATTTTGTTCCTAGGAATTGATGCAAGAATTTAAATGAAATTGTACATTATGTACATAATTTGTCTGAATAATTTCATATGCAAATTTTTATGCAAATTCATCACCCGAAACGTATGTAGAGGAGAAAGATAAACAAAATTTACTAGAACGAGAAATATATTTTCATTTCTTCCTAGCAGGGACTGCACAGATTGCAGACAGCACTGCATGAATATTGCATCTTTTCCAATATGTAATTTTTAGCACTTAGGCGGCATGACAAGCACACGGCCCACCTGATTAAAGTGTTTACCGTGGCCTATGAACGTGTGCAAGCCAGGGGCGTCACACACCCGTGATGCCGACCGAAATTTATAATTTCTGTGCGTGGTCTAATATTGTTGTATTGACACTATCTAATCAAATCACTCACAAATGAGTGAATGAAATACATTTCAGGGAATCTTAAGCTATGGGGGGAATCCCCAAAGGTATAATAATGTTAAGTAGGTAGATACAGTGCGACGTGTGAGATTACTTATGTATTGCGGGAAGTCCCTTGGATATTTTGAACTTATTGGCTAGTAGTTAGTGAAATTATCAAATATGCGAGTGCCAGATTGATAGCGCCCATTACGTGAGGCCAAAAATACTGCTGGCAAAATCACCTCTAGTATCAGAAGATTCAAAAGTCAGACCAATTCATGTAGTTTTGAAATTTGGTACAGTTATTCCCTTAGGTACCCAAATGAATATACTAAAAGTCCCCGAGGGTGGGCCATGAGCGGTGGGGGAGGGGGGATAAGTCCTTTTTTCAGTTTTATGCTTCAGTCACGCTAACTCTGAATGTCATGAATGTAAGTCCCACTGCTAAATTGAAATTTTACATCAAAAGCCTATTATTATTGTTACAATTCATAATTTAAAGCATCTGTCAATAGTCACCTAGATTTAAACAAAAAAAAATCAAAGGTGTTTTTAAAAGAAATAATAAATATAGAGGTCAGTGACCCATTACAATGACCTTCTGTAGTATATCTATATATATAGAAGAAAGTCGTGTTAGTTACTCCACTTATAACTCAAGAACGGCTGTACCGATTTGGCTGAAAATTGGTGGGGATGTAACTTACAACCAGGAGACGGACATAGGATACTTTTCATCCCGTTCGACCGTTATTTTATCCCGGGTATAGTTCCTGCGTGTCGCGGTGACGGAATCAGTATTTCTGTTACCCTGGTACAATTTGCATGATGTACCAGGCATACAGAAATTTTAGCAGTTTATAGCAGTGTATCCTATACCTTTCTATTCCGAACTTAACGCGGACGAAGTCGCGGGCAAAAGCTAGTTAAACAAAAAAGTTTGCAATAATGAACAATGTTAGTTCGTAAGAATTACATGTAGATGGCTTTAGATTAGAATTTCAGCTACCTAAGACATGCTCTTTTCATATATCTTGGACCTAAGTCGTGAGATATAAAAGGCCCTAGTGCACGCAGATTGTTTGGTAATGGTCCTGGGTTTGAATCCTGGCTATTACATTACCAACATGAACATACACAATTTAGCTTAGTTGGAGGGAATATTAGTAATTTTGGTTAGTTATTTTCTTATGTTGTCATTTTCGATTTAAATTAATAGGAAATGTGACTACTTACTAGTCCTTGAGATCATCTGGTACAGGTATTTCAAATTTGTGGAAGGTGGTCTTGTCTATGGGTGTTTTGGTGGTCTTCACCCGGAGACGGTCTTTTGGCACAATTTCTGTGTAACAGTTGTCCCACTCAAGGTATTCTATCACCAGGAATTCGCCCCTCATCATCTGGAAAAATGCAAATAGTCCGATAACATAATAGGTTTGTTACTTGTAAAAATTCTGCTTACCCCACATATGGAGGCAAGACATATTGTGTATTATGTATTGAATGTGCAGTCTACATTATGAAATTGTAAATTAGTTTGGCCATACATTGCAAATATTTAAAAAAAACAATATTTTGGTTATGTTAAATTAACAATTCTGAAAATATTTTTTAGGAATACTTCTTTTGTTCTTGATACGGCAAAAATTACTGAACGAATTTTGATGCAGTTTTTTTTTTTGATCAGACAAATCTTTAATTGATTGCTATTGGTTGAACCAAAGATATGACTAATAAAAACAAACATTAACAGGGTGGAGCAGCTGGATCAGCTCCTATATAATTATACCTAAAAACAACCTACATAATATTGAATTTGTTATGAGAGGTGTTAATACAGTAAGGATGTTGACCTGTTCTGCAGTGTTAACTTTCAGGAAATGAGATTGGAACTTGGAGGAAGAAGATCTATACAAGTATGAACATCAACTGCAATGGTAATATCACCATTAGTTACATTTATCTAACATGTTGCTATCATGTCATAACTAGCACATGTGAAAGTGAAGATTTTCTGAATACTCATTATGAATTTTAAATACAGATATTAGACAGGTTCTGTAAAGGAACTATTAATTGAATGTTTAGTTACAGTTTTCGGTATACTCTCCCTAACAGTTCTATTCTTAAGAGTATCTGAATCAAAAAGAACTTATTTTTTTCCTTATAGTAAACTCCCTTTACAAATATCTGTATTGTCTGTTATTGTTGGTTGCTGGAGGTGTCTTCTCCATACTTTTATGTTTCTCAACCTTCTCTTCCCTCCCCTACCCTTCTGCTGGTATAAGTTATTTCTAGCAAGTATCAAGCATTGTTAGATTGCTGTAACCACGTAACTGTGTGCTTATATGCTACCTTAGTGATATAATATTTCAAGTAAAACATTGTTTGAAACAGCTGTATTAGGCAGAAATGCTAGGTAGTATTTCTTTTGGTCATAAATTTAAACTGTATTACAATATCCTTCATAAATCTCTGAATCTAAATGATTGTCTTCATATAATCTCAGAATATCTAATAATAGAAAGAGAGAAAACGACTCAGAAATTTATATGAAGCTTGTAATGATTGATGTCTTCCAAGTGTTGAAAACAGAAGTACTGAATAACATGTGCCATTAAATACGCCTGAGAACATTACTGTTCCACATGAGTGAAAGTGCTACTTTAAAGTGGAATACATGCATATCATTACACTCAAATTATAATGATAATAGTTGCCATTCATTACTGTTTTCATTATTTTTATTTAGAACTTCCATACATGATTCCATAAAAATTGTTGTAATAAATCAATGTTTACAACTAAACGAGTTACAATTGAGTCACAATTGTAAAATAAAATTACAATTGACATTAATGACAATCAATCCAGTTGTTTATTTACATAAATTAATGTTTATTGTCAACACAAAATAAACATAAGGAGTACACAGCCATTACTATTTTTTTCGTAATATTTGATTTAAGAAAGCAGGTTATTTTTATAAATGAGCAATATCATAAGTTGCTATCAATCAATGCTGTGGATGGTATCAGAGTTATGCTAAACAGTGTAGGGTTGAGAAAGGTCACCATATCAGGTCTAAGCACAAAAGGGTTAAGTTCAATGACAACCTCCATTATGCACTGTCTGAGGGTAAATCTCAACAACAAAGAACCTAACCAGCGCTGTTTAGTCACAGACAGATGTGCTTTTGGTGACAGGAAAGACCAGTCTAGGCTGAATGTAATATTACTGTAATTTAGAAAGCTTAATTGCATAAAATTTCATATTTAGAACTGTATGTTGAGATATGTGCTTTAAAATATATTCTGAGGGTAGTGAAAACAAAAAAATATTCTAGAATATCAATACATTTGCTGTTTTGATTGTATGTAATTCAATACCTTAATATTTGCTGTCCACCACCCACATGCTTCTTTCTCATTGGATCTCGCGTATACCTCCACCTCTTGGTTTTCCACGAACTCTGTGTGTTTGCCGGTATCTTTAGGTGGTAAGAACACTTGGGAGAACGGAAATTTGGACTCCGGCTGCCAGCTACAAACAAAAAATCATGTAAATAAAAATACCTGCAGTACGCCATTTCGATTCATAATTATATATCCAAAATTTATTTGCTAAATGATTGTGATACTCACTCATTTTCAAAGGCTACAAGAACCTCGTTGTCGAGCACGTCGGTGACAATGGCCTAAAAATAAAGAGATTTTTAGAACATTCCAACGATACAGAAACTTGGTGATGCGCTAGAAATAAGATATCTGGGTCATTTATGTATATATCCGTAAATTTAAAAAGGCGTCATGTGTCGTTCCAATTTCATAACACTGGCACTACGGCTAAAAATACTGTATGCAGCATAATTATTACAACACATGGAAAAATCACGCCCTGACAGGCGGACATGGCGTCCATTCCAGCCGTGATGATCTTCCCGGAAAAATATTTTTGTAAGTATAAGTATTACCAAGGCATTGATGGTTGAAAATAATTAGATAAATATAACACTAATCAAAATAGTTCTTGTTGTACGCATTTTTATCGTACTTCACAATTTACAAACCTTATAATAAGCACCATTATCACCGTACACCTCGACCGACAAATCCTCCATTTTGGTTTGAAAGCGTATTTGGCGTTTTCGGAGCGAGAACGAATGTTCGGCGAGAACTGGCTAGCCAATCGTTATCAAGTATTCCTGCATAGACAATAATCATTAACTTTTTTTAAAACTATAACTATGCTATGGTTACTTTAGTGAGTCATCGACATATTTGAATTTGGAATACCCTAACAAAAAAAATCAGTGTAGTCACGAAAGTAGAAGGTTTTCCACATTTCAAGGCTATCCTAATTTTACAATTTTTATGTTTTGAATTTTACATCATTATCTATAAAAGATGAATTTTTTCGAAGCTGAAAATTCATCTTTCCTACTTGCATACCGACATTCTCGATTAGCCATAATTAGTTACTAAACGATTTTAAAAATAGTTTTTTTTTTTTAAATTTTCTCCATCCACACCATAGATATAGGAAGAACGCTCGCGCGCTTAGTAGATAGGCCATACCTACAGATTAAGCGTGTATACCTACGTTCCATTTTCGTGAATGAACGTATGGCCGACGGTTACTACGTTAGGGCTGTAGCTTCTAGTATCGTAATATTTGTCGATATCTTATATTTAAGAGTATAGAAAAATGCTAGGCGCATGGTATCATCATGACGGTTTATGCGAATAAAATAACAATAAAAATATTATAAGCATTTTTTATTTAAATATTGTCGATGTGACAGCTTATCGCATTGTGTACGATCGTGGTGTCTAAACCTGATGTCTAGAAAAGTCTGTATTACACATTTAATTAAAAGAAACTTGTGATTAGTGCTATGTGTTGCATCAGAATCGGCAAAAATATTTTTCATATCATAAAATTCACACATAAATTTAAATATATATAAGTAATAACTTACGGGGGTTCTCTTGTTTGTCAGGTGCATTTTAATTAATTTTTCCGTTTTTGTGTTATGTGTATGCTTACCACGCTCGATGAAGCGTATATAAGGCCTCCTCTTGATTTTATGTAAATGAGTCTCTTCACGTCTTCTTCTCCGAGCAGTAATGATGCAAAACCTCGCATTAATTTTTTTAAATAAAACTCCTTGTGATAAAGCCAGCTTTGTATTGCGTGATACGCTCTGTATACGCATCAATATTTTTTTTAACACAAATCTTCGGCGATCTCCACTAAGCTATTTTTGGCGGGCTGTGGCCGAGCGACTGCGAAGTAAGAAAATAATAATAACCGTAGGCCGACAAATTTGTAGGTATGCAGAGGTTAATCTCCCTAACTTAAGGAACTTGACTGAGTTAGATTGTTGATTTTCCAGACAGTGAGTTATCTGTACCAGCTATTAGTTAATTTGTACTATTATGTGAAAAAAGAGTATTTTCGTCGACAAATCATTTGTTGGAGTACATCACTATCATGCTTCTTGTAGTTTCGTGTAGAGTAAAGTAATGAATGAGTGTAACAAATCATTCATGGATTGTGCCAAAACTCGGCACGCTGTCAAATCTATACACTCATTTTCCCAAATGAGAAATAACTTAAATGTTTTGTCTCTTTTTTACAGGCAAAACTGTATATTAGAAAAAAAGAGACAAAGTGATGTTTCATGGTCTGTCTCATGTTTACCTCATATATGTATACCTAAAATTTGTATATGTTGAATAGGGCCACCCTGTGATCCACACCCTTCTGGGAATATTACAATAGTCCGTGGTTAGTTTTCTCGTACTACTCTTGCCAACGAAACCTGATTATATATTTTTTTCAAAACTTTTATATAGTAGCAATGTTTTGCGGTCGATGTCGGTTCGTATTTTATAGATTTCGAAAACGTCTTGATCCCCAACACTCATGAATAATTTTCCGATAATTTTAAATTCAAATAATTATTTTAAATACTGGTTATACCTATGTATAATTATTTTTTAACAATTTTCTATTATCAACAATTATTTTTAAGTTAGTAATTGGATATAGGGGAAGCAATCTCACGAGATTGAGGCGCAGGCAGAGCTCGCTATCCTCTAACTAAAATGCCTTTGTTCGCAAGATTCCAACTTTCTCAGGCATCCAACTTTTCAAACATCAATACAAGTCTTCGCATAAGTACAACTTTCTTTTTATGAGTACTTTTATTAGCACTATTACGGTTGTATTTTAAAAACCACATTCCTCTTTAAGTGTCCAGTTAGATAAAAGTTGGAATAGTGCTAATAAAAGTACTCATAAAAAAAAGTTGTACTTATGCAAAGGGGTCCATATTGGCTCACATAAAATTTTTAATCCTATTCTATTTCTTACTACCGATTTGTGTTCATAATCATCACTCTTCATAATTTTACTTTTCATACTTTTTATTCATACTTTCTTATTACTATCATCGTAACTCATACATAACAGTTAGTGATCATATTTTTTTTTAATACTGTTCCTACCTAGAACTAGTTTAAATCCATAACGTTTTTTTTTTCAGATCTTTTTTCTTCATAACATTCTATTATCATATTGCTTTATTTAATAATGTTGTAACTACGAACCTTTGATTATTTATATGTCTAGATGGAGTGACAAATGCGTACAAACGTCTCAAAAAATATCAGCTTGTTCAATCTCATAATACTTACGCGCAGCTCAGTGACGTTCGCGTCGGCTCGGTGTCACAACGTAAAACCCGCGAAAAACATTAAATAAAAACTGTCGAAATATGGCGACTAGCACTATCAAAGTTTGCCGGCATTAAAAAGGACGCCTAAATACTACTACACACATTACCTTTTATGAATAAAGTAACCAAAATACAAGTTAAATTAATTATTTTTTTCATCACAACAATATGTCATTTATCACGCGCCATATTTGTAAGTGTTGCCAGTTTTTTAAATTCGTGGTTTGGTTCGATTGGAGGAGCCTTGTACCGATTGGGGGAGCCAATGTCCCTCCTTTTTATTGATTTGGATTAGAACATTATTTCTGAAAACATTATTTCAGAAATCCGAAATCCGAAATCCGAAATCCGAAACCGAAACCGAAACCGAAACCGAAACCGAAACCGAAACCGAAACCGAAACCGAAACCGAAACCGAAACCGAAACCGAAACCGAAACCGAAACCGAAACCGAAACCGAAACCGAAACCGAAACCGAAACCGAAACCGAAACCGAAACCGAAACCGAAACCGAAACCGAAACCGAAACCGAAACCGAAACCGAAACCGAAACCGAAACCGAAACCGAAACCGAAACCGAAACCGAAACCGAAACCGAAACCGAAACCGAAACCGAAACCGAAACCGAAACCGAAACCGAAACCGAAACCGAAACCGAAACCGAAACCGAAACCGAAACCGAAACCGAAACCGAAACCGAAACCGAAACCGAAACCGAAACCGAAACCGAAACCGAAACCGAAACCGAAACCGAAACCGAAACCGAAACCGAAACCGAAACCGAAACCGAAACCGAAACCGAAACCGAAACCGAAACTGAAACCGAAACCGAAATCGAAATCGAAAAACCCTATGCAAATTCGTCATATGTACACAAACAAATATATGCACTAACCGAGAATTGAACCCGTGCCCCTTGCATACCATTCTCATTTACTACTGTCACGCTACAGAGGCTGTCAAAAAAAACAATTTAATTATACCTAGGTGATTTTCTTGGGAAATTTTCCTTGTAGCTGGTATCATATTTACGCACACAGAAGCACGAATGCAACGTGTAAAACACGGGCCGCACGCACACATGTTTGCACAGGTTGACTCGTTTTATTTCCGTTGACAGTAGGACGAGGCTCTATCTAGACATTATATAATCAAAGCTACGAACATACTTCAACAAAAAATCTTTTTGCATAAATTTTGTCTACTTTTCTAACAAAAAAAATAGTTTGTGGCGCTTCGCCGGCCGTTGCCGTGGCACGCTCGCTTCGCTCGCTTGGCTCGCGCGTTGTTGAGGTCACAGTTCTAACCTAACCTAACCTGAATATTATAGTTATTTATTCGAATGATTATGAGTTTCGACCATTAGTATAAACAAATATTAGTAAAAACGAGGTGTATGATTTGTGACATTATGAATTTAAATGTTTTTTTTTTAATATTGAGTTTTAATATTGTTTATGAATAACGATCATTATAACTTTAAATGGTATGAGAAACATTTTCGTACCTCCGATGATAGGAGTTGAAAAGTTATGTAAGACAATGCGCACCCTATGCGAAGACTTATATTGATGTTTGAAAAGTTGGATTCCTGAGAAAGCTGGAATCTTGCGAACCAAGGCTAAAATGTACCTTTTGACCCGCGGGCTAGTGTAAATTCATTTCCTTATTGATTAATGAGCTTCAAATATGACTTTTATGCTCGAGTGCAATCTCGCGAGATCTCGCCTGGTTTTCAGCCGAGATCAATCTCGTTAAAAAAGTGCGAGATTTCGATCAAGATTGCAGGCCCTAATTGGACCGTATTTGCGTACCCTGGTAACTTATCCACCTGGTACCTTTAAATGTCCGCAAATCCGATGTTAATAATAGAGTCCAGCCTAGTGATCGCTAATTGAGTCATTTACCAATATATGAAAATGAAAAAAAGTTATTAGAAAGTGGACGAAATGAAAAAGATAAATGACAAAGATGCATGGTCATCGTAATTTAATCTTTTGCTCACCCAGTATTTTGTTATAAATAAAAGCATATTTAAAAATTAAGGAAAATCGAGTTCACTGAGTTTCTTGCTGATATCTTCTCAGTAGAACCAACCTGCCGAACCAGCGAAAGAATAATTTTCAAATGATTTATTTTAATTAAGTACTCATGATATTTCTGACACATTGTACAATTTTGACGTTCATAATGTGCTCTTTATGTGCCTAAACTGAATAAATGAGATTGATTATTTGAATAAAACACTCATGAATCCATACTAACCACACTAATACATACTTCCATACTTCTATACTTCTAAATTTCTACCTTGCATAATTTTTATTTCATTTACTTATATTATATATTTTTTAGTTTACGTTATAGACCTATGTCATTTTCAGATAGTGGTAGTGACAGTGATGACTACTGTTCTTTGCGTAGTAGTGACGCAAGTTTTCACAGTATCCCATCACAAATTTCACTTGCAGAGATCCTTGAATCTCAATTCTCTGACGTTGCCTTGAATTTCAATGTGGTCCACATCAATGCACAGAGCATTTCGGCTCATTTCCCGGATATGCTGGCAGCGTTTGACTGTACAAATATACACGCAATACTTATCTCGGAGTCGTGGTTGCATCCGCACCACGTCACTGCCTCATTTTCATTACCTGGTTACAACCTGGTCAGAAATGACCGGGCAGTTGGCGATGGTGGCGGTGTTGCCATCTATCTACGTACTCAGATCCCTTTCACCATTATCAGCATATCTCCTCAACCACCTCACTCCGGGGAACACCTTTTTCTGGAAATTGAACTCCTTCATACAAAAATTCTTCTAGGTGTTTTCTACTGCCCCTCTTCTCAAATAAACTAGGTACTTCTCTTCCTTCGAGCTTATATTAGAAGACCTAGTTCCCTCGTACAGTCAAATCATAATCATGGGTGACTTTAACACCTGTCTCCTAAAGAACGATTCTCGTTCCTCCACCTTGAACTCCATCATCCAATCTAACAATTTGACGATTCTTCCCTCTGATGCTACTCACCATTATCCACACTGTCAATCCACATCACTTGACTTAATCATTGTTTCTTCTCTTGATCGTGTTGCGAAACATGGGAAATGCACTGCAACCCAGTTTTCGTATCACGACTTACTATATCTATCATACAAACTGCGTCCACCTAAGAATAAACCAAAAATTTTCTTGCTACGTAGTTTTCGTAGAATGGACCTTTGTGCCCTGCGCAGGGATGCCGCAGCTATTGACTGGAAAACACTCCTTGATTCCAGTTGCGTGAACCAGAAGGTAGAATTGCTAACATCCACCTTGACCAAACTGTACGACTTGCATGCACCACTGCAAACACCTACCATCGCCTTGGCTAACAGACGACATAAAAATATTACTTTCCAAAAAGGCTGCAGCCAAGTCCAGATACCGAAATCGCCCCACGGAAGTGAATCGGTGCAAGTATATAGCCATACGTAATTACTGTACTAAAGTATGTAGGAATGCTCAACGCCAACATATCCACAGCTCCGTTGAAAACGGGGACCCAGCTCGTGTTTGGAAGTTCCTAAGGTCATTGGGAGTCGGTAAGTCTCGGCAAAACGCTATTTCTAATAACATAGATTATTAATTCTCTTAACCAACACTTCTCGGCTCCGTCCACTTTTGACGCTGCTACCAAAGTTGAAACAATGAATCATCTTTCTTCACTTGCCACTCCCGACTGCTCTCCATTCTTCTTCACTCAATTTACTGGTTGTGATGTTAGAAGAGGCATAGTGTCGATCACGTCCAACGCTGTGGGAACTGACTGTGTCGGCCGTAATATGATCCTACCTATTATTGACGAAATTCTCCCTATAATCTGTCACATCTTCAACTTCTCAATCACAAGCAGTACCTTTCCAAGTACATGGAAAGATGCCCAAATTACACCTATCCCTAAGAAGGAATAACCCTTCCTCCTTTTCAGAATATCGACCTATATCTATCCTATCCTTTCTCTCCAAAGTGCTCGAACGACTGGTTCACTCTCAGCTAATTGGTTTTCTGTCTAAAAATTCACTCCTAAATCCTTTCCAGTCTGGGTTTCGTCCTGGCCACAGCACCACAACAACCTTGGTTCATATTACGGAAGACATCAGATCGGGTATGGAGAATGGTGATATAACTGTTTTAGCTCTCTTGGACTTCTCCAACGCCTTTAATAACGTTGATTTTGACGTTCTACTCGGCATAATGCGCTCTCTTGACATATCCCCGGCAGGGATTGATTGGTTTCAAAGTTACCTGTTTGGTCGCCGGCAGCGCATCCGCATCGAAGAAACTGTCTCCACATGGTGCTCAATGTCTGCTGGTGTACCACAGGGTGGCGTGCTATCTCCTCTACTCTTCGCAGTTTTCATAAACTCAATCACTAAACATCTTACTTCTTCCTACCACCTATACGCAGATGATCTGCAGATTTATACTAGGGCCACCCAGGATAAACTGAGGGATGCTGTTGACATTATAAACGAAGATATGGGCAAGATATGCAATTGGAGTAAATCATATGGTCTGAGGGTGAACCCAAGTAAGACTCAAGCTATAGTCATTGGCAGCCCTTACGCTGTCTCAAGAATAGACTGGTCGCTTCTCCCTTTAATCTCCTGTGATGGTACTAATGTGAATTATAGTGACAGAGTCAAAAATCTAGGCATCTACATTGACAGTAGTCTTTCTTGGGGCCCTCAACTTCAGGAGGTTAGCCGCAGAATGTTTGCCACAGCGGGGTCCCTGCGTAGGCTTCACAGTCTGCTGCCAATTACCACGAAAACTGCGCTAGCGCAATCTCTTTTTCTTCCCACCCTTGATTATGCTAACGCCAGCTATCCAGATCTCACCGAAGACCGACTAAATAAACTTGAGAGACTCCAGAATCTCAGTATACGGTTCATATTTGGGCTTCGCAAATATGACCACATTTCCGAATATCGTGCAAAACTCAAGTGGTTACCCATACGCCTTCGCCAAAATGTTCATATTCTTTCACTTCTTTATAACATTCTTTTTCATCCTATCACTCCAGTCTACTTAAAGGAACGCTTCAACTTTCTCTGCGACACTCATTCAAGGACTTTGAGATCATCAGGAAATCTGCAACTGAAAATGCCAAGACACTCCACAATGTTCATGGACAAATCCTTCACTGTCCAAGCTGTCCGATTGTGGAATGCCTTACCGGTCACTATAAGACATGCGCAATCACTGCCAGTCTTTAAAAAAATGGTTACGGCCCACTATTTGCAAGAAAAATAGTGTCTGAATGTGTCTATATTAGAACTGTGTCCCATAGTATGTATCCTCTACGTATATACTTGGCGAGGACGAGTTGAAACAGGCTGATAAGTTTCGCTACCTAGGGAGCACCATAACATCTAAATGTGACCTTGATGCCGAAATCAATAGCAGAATCGGAGCTGCTGCGGCAGCATTCGGGAAGCTATGCGCTAAGGTATTCTGCTCGCACGATCTAAAGCTGTCTACCAAAATTTCAGTATACATGGCGATCGTGCTGCCAAACCTCCTATATTCATCCGAAACATGGTGCGTGTACCGTCACCACATTCGCACTCTAGACCAATTCCACCTTAAATGCCTGCGAAAAATTTTAAATATCCAGTGGTCCGACTATGTGCGAAACACCGAAGTTCTACGAAGAGCAAATGTCGGTGGCATAGAGACGTATTTAATGCGTCGTCAACTTCGGTGGTGTGGTCACGTATCTCGGATGACGGAGGATCGAGTG
Organism: Eilema sororculum; assembly: GCA_914829495.1. Taxonomy (NCBI): domain Eukaryota; kingdom Metazoa; phylum Arthropoda; class Insecta; order Lepidoptera; family Erebidae; genus Eilema; species Eilema sororculum. The sequence goes on along the minus strand of OU618545.1, from coordinate 1,445,670 downwards.
GCGGAACGCATCTTTTATTCTGAATTGGAGGAGGGTAAGCGGAAACAAGGCGGACAACTCCTCCGTTACAAAGATGTTCAGAAGCGCCATATGAAAAAATGTAACATCGAACCTTCGAGATGGGAGGCATTGGCGGCACAATGCCCTGAATGGCGCAGGCTTATCCGTGTGCAAGTGGGCGAGTTCGAGGAGCAGCGGAAGGCGGACCTCGACACCAGGCGCGACCAACTGAAGGCCCGACAGTCTGCTGCCTTTACCTACAATTTGGGTGGAGTGCTTACGTGCGCTATATGTGCGCGTAGGTTCACCGCCAAGATTGGCTATATTAGCCATTTGCGTGCGCACCAGCGCCGTACCAATCAGGAGGACTTATAAGTGGTCGCCATGGCCGAAATCGGTCGGAGGTCATCATCATATATTATTATGTATAAGAACTATATAAATTTGTAACTCTTTGTAAGTATTTACTGTTATTTATATTACCAATGTCTTCTGAAATATTATTAGTATGTATTTTATATTCTATAATATACCTACATATAACTACTCCTAATATTTACATATCTAATAATTCTTCTAAAAAAAAAATCATTATAATAATCTCTCAGTACACCAAACTGCCCCTAATCTCTCTGTCTGAGTCTTATTCCATCCTATGGTTGCCTGTAAGAGATTGCCTCAGAGCGATAACCACATAAATTGTACCTGTAAATATCCTTGGTGAACAATAAAGAATTTTTTATTTTATTTATTTATTATTATATCTATACTAATATTATAAAAATGCGAAAGTAACTCTGTCTGTCTGTCTGTCTGTATGTTACGCTTTCACGCCTAAACTACTGAACCGATTTTGATGAAATTTGGTATAGGGGTAGAGTAGACCTTGTGGAAGGACATCTATACTTAATATTATAAATGCGAAAGTAACTCTGTCTGTCTGCCTGTCTGTATGTATGTTACGCTTTCACGCCTAAACTACTGAACCGATTTTGATTAAATTTGGTATAGGGGTAGAGTAGACCTTGAGGAAGGACATAGGCTATTTAGTCGCGATAACTGACATCCACGCGGGTGGAGCCGCAGGCAAAAGCAAGTATCTCATAAAAAAATATAAAAGTTGTTTTTATTTATGAGGTCAAGTTCAAACACACACGTCTACTAGCGCTGCTCTGCTTATAAACATGCATGTTATTAGTACCATCGTGGGCTCATGGGGTAGGAACGCTAAGAAAATATTTATAGTTTAACTCTGAAATTCGTTGGTAATATCTATAATATAAAAATGAATCGCAAAATGTGTTGGTAAGCGCATAACTCACCAACGGCTGGACCGATTTCACTAATTCTTTTTTTGTTGTGTTTGTTATTATCGGGAGAAGGTTCTTACGAAAAAAAAAAATAAAACAGTTGTACAGAAAATTTCAGAAAGTAACTTTTCTTTTTCTCATACAAACTTTTTCTATTATGTGAGAGAAGTTTATGTTTACGTTACGGGATTAGTATTTAGTAGTAGTAGGTAGTAGTAGGAATGGGAATGGGAATGGGAATGGGAATGGGAATAGGAATAGGAATGGGAATAGTAATGGGAATGGGAACGGGAACAGGAATGGGAACGGAATTGCACGCGGGTGGAAAATATGGCGGTACGAAGTTCGCCGAGACAGCTAGTAATAAATAAAGATATCGTGACAAAAGTGATAACTTAGGAATCCGCCATCTAGCGATAATTTTGTTCAACTGTTCATGTTAATCATCCAAATTACTGCAGAATCAATATAGATTAGAGTATTTAGGGTTTAATTCAGTCTTATTCAATAATGTGTCTAATGTATTTTTTCATATTTGATAAGTTAGTGTATAATAGTACAAATTAGAAAAGTTTGCCAACGCATTGTCGCCATCTAGTAACAACGTTTGGAAATAAAAGTTGCCTGCTTGCTTTCAGAAGTTACGAGTGTGACCGTTTTTTGTTCCTGATTGTGAATTTATATAGAAGTATATTATATTATTTGTGATATTAGTTAATATTACCATATTAGTTCGGTCTATAGTCAGTGTTGCAACCCGTTGATTTTTTTCAAATTTGGCGTGGATTTTTTGCACCAGCTTTTGTTGGCCAGATTATCTTCAAATTTTCTATTAAGTAGGAAGACCCTTAAATGTATTAAATTGTTTTATTAAGAAACTAGCTTTTGCCCGCGGCTCTGCCCGCCTGGATATCGATTCCCGGCAATTATTCGAATTTTTCTCACCTTTTAAACCTTCCCTACACCTCCAGGAACATTTCAAGAATAAGAAAAATCATTCAGCTGTCCTCGAGTTTTAGCGAGACTAACGAACAGCAATTGATTTTTATATAATATAGATATTAAAACATTTTTTCTTTCTTTCTTTCTTTCTTTCTATAATGCCTCTAACCTTTTTAAATTATTCTATTGTCATCAGCGGGCCTGATCTCCTGATAAAAATCTATTCAAAATTCAATCTCGATCATACTCTGGGGTCTTGATCTTATCATAATCATAATATCTCAAATGTCAAATAAAATTAAACTGTAGGTACTTTATTAGCAGTATATACCTAATTGTGTTTGTTTGTTTGGTTGACTGAAAATCTTTTTGTGTTGAATTGTCCGTTTATCGAGGAAGGGAAAAGACTATTATATCACCATGCTATTGCACAAGGGAGCGGAGCAGTAATAATAAATGCTAACAAATTTGACGGGATTACAAGGAGTACCTATGCCACGAGAAATGGCCGTGATCGGCCAGTCTAGCATATCTAATGAAATACTCAATTCAAAGGTCAGAATTTGAAAGAAAAAATAATATTTCTTCCGAATTATTGCGTTAGTAATTAAGTAGGTATGTAACTACAGGTAAACAATGTTGTAGCGACTTTTTATAAAAACACATACCTATTAGATATATAAACTCAGGCTAACTAACTGAATAGCTAGTGGTTTAATTACGGTTTTTACTCTTTAAAAATGGGTTTATAATCAGAACAATAATAATAAACTGAGTTTGAAAAAATTATATTAAAAGACATCAAGACTGTTTACATTAGTTATGCGTATGGGTTCGATTCCCGACAAATAATAGATAAGTTTTGGTAAGATTTAGTGTAATCACAAGTCACAAATGCGTTGGACAATAAGTAATTACAAGACGTTAAATGCCACGAATGTACGGTTTGGTCGCGCCCGATTCCCGTAAGATCTTATGTTGTACTTGGTTGTACTGTTTCAAATGGCAATAGCACTGACCGCATCGTATCCGCGAATGTTGCTTACGCATGCATTTTTATAATGTAGGTATATACCTAATGTATGTGGCCCGTACATTATGTACCTCTCCTTATTTATTCAATATACCTTATGTATGTACCTAACCAAATGGAGTTTAAATAGGTTTATAATAATCAAAAAATACAAAGTTCCTGATGACATATACAACGTGTTACAGAAATGCGTGGTCATTTTCGGGGGACGCATTAGGTGCGATATAAATAATATGTCGGTGGGGGTATCAAATCCGATTTACTTGCTATGACGTAGAAAAATAATTTTCTTTTTTATCGACCATGTGTAAACTAGTGGAAATTGCCGATAAACGCACAACACTAAAAAATAACCAGGCCTCCAACCGCTGGAGCGCGTTATTACAAATGAACTCTACGGTTTGAACCCGAGTAGGTTTACCACACGATCTAAGTTAATAGGCTCTGTCTCACTATCATCCTACTCACCTTCTAGCTAGGTAAATATTTTGATGTTATCAGGCAAAGAAATTCTGAAACCGCTTATAACTTGTTAAAATAGTATAAAAATGATAACAAGATTCACTTTAAGCAATAAGAAGACATTTTATTATCCTGTAATCATCCATGCTGAATGTTTGCCTTGTCTCAAAATTTCCTTTACCTAAGGTTAACCTACATTCAATACCAGGAGCCGTGGATCACCGAAATCCCTGATACGCCCCCTAATATTTAACTTTTTAAAATTGGTTCCGTACCCAATTTTAAACTTCCAATGTGCGCCATGCATGGTCATGATACGCGATCTGGCCTTCTGCATCCATTATTTAAGTTTTTTTATTGAAATGTCATACAAAGTTTGTCACATAGTAAATAGTAGGTAGAGATCCTTTGAAGCGGCGAGTCTCCTAGCCGGATCGCCACCGTGGATCCTGGAAGCGAGATTCTGCGGCACTGTATCGGTTCCGTAAGGAGGCGTGGGAGGGGGGATACGACGATCCGAAGACATTCGGGCCGAGAGATCCCGGCTCCACCGGATCATGGTGGCGGAGTGGGAGCGACGACTTGAGCAACCACGCGCAGGGCATGCCGTCATTGAGGCGGTAAGGCCCATCTTGGGGATTCCATTCGGCTAGAGAGGCCACATGGCAGCCTCTCGTATCGACTGACGCAGATTATCACCGGGCACGGGTGCTTCGGTCGGTATCTGTGTCGGATCGCAAAGGAGCCAACGTCCGAGTGCCATCATTGCGACGCGAGACACGCTCACCGAGTGTCCGGCATGGGCCGGTCCGAAGCGGGAGCTAGTGGCGGCCCTGGGAGTGAGAGTTCTTACCCTCGCCGCCTTGCTCACAGCAATGGTCCGCTGCGCGGACGCGTGGGCGGCCGGCCTCTCCTTCAGCGAGCAGGTAATAGTCGTGAAGGAGACGGCGGAACGGGAGAGGCGGCGCGAGCGAGAGACACTCGCGGATCGCGCCACCCGCGCGCGCAGGCAACTCGGGCGTCGGAGGGCGCTGACTGACCTCCGGCCCCCATGAGCGCGGGCCTGGGGGTGACGGGTGGAGCCGCCTGTCAGCCCAGCAGAAGCAGGCCACGGCGGCAGCGCGCTGAAAAGCGCGCCTCCCCTTTCCGGGGGCGAGTCGGGGACCCCGTTGCCCCCCCTGGCCCTGGGTCAGCCGGGGTGCGAGGGATATGTCGATGACAACCTCACCTCCGGCCTAGCACCACGACCCACAGTCGGCGTGCGGTTTTAGACGGTTCGAGTCTGAAATAACCTCCCCTTCCGTCTCCGGTAGGGGAGGTATCCAAGGGGATTTCCGCACGAAAAAAAAAAGTAGGTAGAGATCGACCTATCTTAAACAGAAGCCTTTAATTCCAAACTTTTAGATAGGTACACGATACATGGTGGTGCTTAGTCGGGAAACGACGCAGCACACCCTGGTAACGGAGACGGTAGCACCTCTCTCCAAAGGCTGCTGCTCAATCCCGACCGAGGCGGAAGGGGCCCTGTAAAGGGTTGCTACGGTTTTTTCACGTGCTGACTGGCAGAAGACACAGTAGAGAGCGATAAAGGCTCAAATAGCTGTTTGATTCTTCGGTAGGGGTGACAAGTGCGGCCACCTGTCACCCCAGCAGAAGCATCGCGCCGCGGCGGCAGAGGGCTCCTCCTGTCCGCGTTTAAGATGGATACACCGTACTTTCCAATATCGAGAGAATCTCAATAGCGCAGAGGGCCCAGATTTTGTTAACCAGTAACATAAATAACGGCTCTGTACAAGGTTTACAAAGAACTTTACCCGGATAGCATAGACTTTGGGAGGTCCTTCATAAGCGTTCGTTAAAGTAACATTCATTGCGGAACCCTAAAATATTTCATAATAATAAAATATCGTCTCTTTCACTCTAAACTGCCACGCCCCTCCACGCCCCTTATTTATGCTTGATTCCGTACCTATATTATTTAATGCAAAACTATCAAAATAACTTTTCATAAAGGATAAATAACAAGCAAAGTGAATACCAGGATAGCATAAATTTTAAGAGCCGTTTCATTCAAATTACAAATGCTACGGTACCCTAAAATAATTGATAAGAAAAAACATTTCTCTTTTTTTCTGTACCTACCTAAATAGGGTAAACTGACCAATACCTTGCCATGGTCACAACTTTTCTGCAATACAACTGTATTACCTATGCTTAAGTTTTTTTCGAACATGGTTAGAAACAACGGATTAATCTTCAGTCAGTGTATCTTAAGACAAATAATTAGCGACGTATTTTTATTAATTTATTTTTAGTACTTACGTATTAAAGTTATGCAATTTTGTGTGAAGAAATGTTACGACATTAAGGGTGAACGTAGGTATTCTATCTGAATAAATAGCGAACTTACTACGTTCAAATACCTACTTATTTACGTGTGAAACAAGTTAAAAGAAAAGCAACAGTACACATAAACTCGAGTAGTAATACGATATTTTTCCGAGTAAGTACAACGCTGATGAGTTCCTTTACATTCAAACGTGTTATCTCATTCAATTGTCCAATCCAAAAAAACTTTAAAAAAATGGCTCAGTCATTTTTAATATTAAAATATTTTTAACTGGACGAAATTCAGTACATTTACCCTAAATTAATAGGTGAAACGTTCGCCGCGGAGTCCTTTGAAGAAGCCGCGGCGCGTGCCGGCGTTTTTGACAAAATGCCGCCAAGGTTACCGTAAAAGAGTGCCGCAAAATAATTGGTTTTTAACTGAACGAATAGGTAAACATCAGTGTTGCCATAACTGATTTTATGAAATCAAACATACGATTGTTTAAAAATGTTAGAACCAGGGTGGACTAGAATAGTATGTAATACAAATTGGTAGATTAGAATGTATTTTTACGAATTTATCCTTTTAAAAGACGAAAAGCGGTATATTTGCTTTGCGTCTTGTCATTCGCAAAGTAGGTACGGACGCAAATAAAAATATTGCGCCAATATCATGAATTGAATAGGTTAATGAGTAACTGCTTACCTATTTCTTAAAATTTCTTTAAAATATTAGTAATCATTGCAATTACTAATATTCCCCTAACACCAGCAACTAAGCTAAATAACTTGTACCTAACTTGGACTGGATTCACGTCGGTATCGCGGTAGTGTTTTTTCATCTTAGCGTTAATCCCAGTCGCAACCGAAGCTTTCAGCTCGGAGTCTGGGGTCCGCTTTACCAGTCTCACGGGGGATTTGACAGAACTTCGATATTTTTTGTGCAACGACTGCCATCTGATCTCCAAAAACGGTAGTGTAATGGCTAGGTTGAATCCTAGCCATTACACTACCGTGATACGATAGCCTAACCTTTGATTTTAAGTAGCAAGGAGCAAGGCCTAGTTTGACCACTGAGCCAGCTATTAGGTAGGTTAGTTAGTAGGTACCTAGTTCTACATTCAGATTCTTAGCGCGAACAAATAGATAACAAATAGCAAACAAAAATTCTTGCTTTATTTAGTAGGTACCAAATGCAATTTGAGAACAAATGTAATATTGTTCTCGAGAAGGGATTTTTTTAACGATTAATTAGTTTTATGCACCTTTAAATTAAAACGAAGATATGTGAATATTTTTGAAAATTAAATTGTTGTTGTTTAAAATTCTACGTAATTTTACCTTAATTATTAGGTGGCAACATTCGTAAGTACTTGTTCCAACTCTTTCTGTTTGTTGATTTGTTGTAGTTGGTGTTTTGTTGTTGCGTGAAGATGTCGGTTTTCAGTAATAGCGAATATTGTGAGATGAAGCTTTGTGTTGGTGTAGCGGATGGTATGTGATAGCCTCGTCGGCTGTACAGTGTAAGATTTGTGGACGGAAAGGCCAGAGGGTGACCGACGGCGACGGCGTCTTCCCTCTTTGGAGTGTTTTAGGAAGATGGTGAATCGTCTTTAACACACTGGAAGTTTTCGTACTCTTCTTCTCAAGGATGACAACCTACGACATGCACTGCTTTAGAAGAGAGAATTCTTGAGAATTTTGAAGCAGACCCGAGAACGAGTACCTGTCTAGCCCAGCGAGCTGTATCGCTTCTTGGAGTTAGGTACTAAGTGGTACATACCAGGTACATACCATTTTTGGCGCACTCGAGAACTGTTTTTGTGACCTAACATAAGTGATAGTTAAAACTTGTGTGGTGATCGTGAAGTGATAAATTAGGCATTGTGCATTCCTATGGCTGTACACTTATCAGTACCAGGTTAGGTACAACACCGCTTCGCTGAAAGTAGACCTCGGTAAGTGATAATTCAAAACATCTCTGATTTCTAAGCTCCACAGTGCCTAAGCGCGCGCGCGGCAAACGTAGATCAGCTGGGTACCAGGCGTACAGAGAGTAGAGATTTTACAGAGGTTATTGGACTCTATTGAACTTATCGCAAAAGGACAAAATACAATAGTGTTGTGACCTACCCCTATTACTAATCTATCGAATAATTTATTGAATTTTAAAATTTTGTATGAAAATTAACAATGCTATCACTTTATTACTATTTGTACTTTGGTCGGTACGTAGGAACTCGTTATCAGGCATATGTAACGACCCTTAAATATGACCACGCCTTTCTGTAACACGCTGTATATAGCTCATATATACCATTTCATCACATCACGTGGTTGAAGATTATGTGACCGCGCAAATATTGTTTTTAATTTTAAAATGTGCTATATTTACAGCTATTTGCATTGGTTTGTTGGTAGTTCCGAGAGCACATTAAACCGTCGCGTCGGTCCCAGTTGTAATACGAGTGGTTGGACTATTGGAGCCCTTAAAAGTGCAATAATTGGATGTAACCAATGGATAGTGGAGGAGATAACGGTCGATTCCGGGTGACTAATGTACGTAGACTTGGACGTTTCAGAGATCTCCATATCAGCCTTATCGTTATGTGGGAAGTATTTTTCCTGGAGAGTAGGAAGTCCGAAGGTGGTAGAAATTGAAAAAGGAAAGTTGAAAGGGGTAAAGCTTCGGATGCGACTGGGCTTGACGCTAGGATGAAGAAGGGCAAGTTCTAACGATGATGTTTTCGATTCTTTTAAGATACCTATATAAATTTTATTACGATTGTCTCAAGTTATGAGATGGCAACATTGCCTAGGGATGTACCCTAGGCGGTGTTGCCATCTCATTAAAACTGTAGGGACATAATACATACAACAGCAGCGCGGGACCCCGCAAACACGTCTGCACGCGGCGAACAATTTCCATCAATGCGACACACCCGCGCGAGCCGCCGCCTTTTACGTATGTGTCAGTTATATACCCGCGACACAAGCGCCACACGGCAGAATTTGTAACTATATTGTATATAATAGCTTTAAGGATTTCTTATGTAAATAAATAACCTCTTCTGATTGGTGTAGCATAGTTTATAAGCTCGATGAAATAATGTCGGGTTATCGATAAATTTGGCAATATAACTAGCCCCATTTTCTGAAATAAATACAGTTCCTCTTCGCTCTGTCTTTTCTTCCTTGGCTACGGTAACCCTCCGGTCCAAGTAGTCAGAGCACCCTAGCGACGGTACAACGGTTCAGCAGTGAACCTGGCCGGTCTAGGGGCATCAGCCAGCTGGCACAGATATTAGGGCAGTACCTACCTCACGGGTCAGTGACCCCAATAACAGCTGACCCCAAATCAGCTGGGCTGAAACTCGGTCAATAGTCAGCTGAGCCATAGTCCGGTTAGGCGGAGGCCATAGACCGACATTGGTGACCCCTGACGAACCCGAACAGCTGATACCGACGACGTACCTACGGCATTGTACGCACTTTTGCACGCACGCATCAGCTGATTGCAATACCGAGTGCAACAACCTACGTACATCATGTCTAAAGAAGAAATCACACCTGGTAGTAACACACCTGGCAACAACAGCAACGTCACTATGATATCACTACCGGCGCGCCTACCACCTTTCTGGCGGCAAAACCCGCGACTATGGTTTGCTCAATTCGAAGCGGCCATCGCGGCGAGCAAAATAGGGGAAGAGCAGAAATTCAATCTAGTAATGCCACTACTGGGTTGCAACGACTTAGAACAAATTGCAGACATAATTCTCAACCCACCTGCTACTGGCAAGTACACCGTGCTAAAAGAAAGACTCATATCAACGTATCAGGAATCTGATCATCGCCAGCTGCAAAAATTTCTTAGTGGTCTTGAACTAGGCGATTCGAAACCGAGTCAGCTGCTACGTAAAATGCGAGAACTAAGTGGAAAATTACTAACAGATGAAGCACTACGCGTCATATGGCTGAACCATTTACCGACTCAAATACGCGGCATATTATCTGTAAATACAGAATCATCACTTGAAACCCTAGCCGCCATGGCTGATAAAATGATAGAACATTTCGAACCCATCACAGCCGCAGCCATAACTACATCGATATCCGTGTCAAACCCATCACAAAGACAAAACGAAACAGTTGCTACATCTACGGTCGAAAAACTACAACTCGACTTAATTACGAAACAAATAGAGAAATTATCCCTCGAAGTAGCAGACCTACGTTCGAATCAATTTCGACCGACGACGCGAAGCGCCTACCGCCAACCACGCGGCAACGAGCGCTTTGACGACAGACGAAGCTATCAGCCGCGTTCACGTTCGCGCACGCGTCGGCAGCCGGGCGACCCAGACTGGTTATGTTATTATCATCTACGATTTGGCAATAATGCTCGTAAATGTGCAGAGCCATGTGCCAAAAGTAATTCCAATACGAAACCGAACACAAATAAGCAACAGGAAAACTAAATAAGACATCGACAGTGGCGGGTGTCGATGGTAATCAAAGCCACCGCCTATGTATAATAGACAGAAACAATAAAGAAAAATTCCTCATCGACACTGGAGCTGATATTTCAGTGTTAGCCGCAAGAAACAAAAAGTATTCACAGTCTACTGAAAGCAATTACAAATTATTTGCTGCAAACGGAACCCACATTCGTACCTATGGCGAGCGCACACTTGAACTCAACTTAGGTTTACGTAGAAGCTACAAGTGGACATTCACTGTTACCGATGTCAAGACTTCAATATTAGGCGCAGATTTCCTAGCAAAACACAAGCTATTAGTTGACTTGCATCAGAAGAAACTCATCGATAGTGTCACAGATCTCACCGTGAACACTATTAGCATACATAATACAGAAGAATCAGTCTACATTATCAACCAAAATCACGCATATCACGACATTCTGAAGCAATTCCCAGACATTTTACGACCCATGACAATCAAATCAACAGTAAAACACAACGTCACTCACCGTATAGAAACAAAAGGACCGCCCATATACTCCCGACCACGCCCACTTCCACCAGATAAGTACAAAGCTGCCAAGTTAGAATTCGCAAAACTAATGGAAATGGGCATCTGCGAACCAGCTAACAGCCCATGGGCCAGTCCACTGCACGTGGTAAAGAAAAAAGATGGTTCTTTACGTGTATGTGGTGACTACAGAAGACTAAATGCTGTCACAATTCCCGACAGATATCCGATACCCAGAATACAAGATTTTACCTACCAACTACATGGTAAAGTACTATTCTCGAAGCTCGATATGAAAATGGCATATTACAGTATACCTATCGAAAAAGAAGACGCCGCAAAAACAACTATCACCACACCCTTCGGTGCATTTTTTTTCAAGGTCATGACGTTTGGCCTCATGAATAGTTCGTCTTCATTTCAAAGATTCATGCACGAAGTACTACGCGGCCTTGACGACATCTGTTTCTGCTTCATCGACGACCTACTCATTTACTCGGGAGAAAACGAAGAAGAACACAAAAACAACGTAAAGAAAGTTCTAGAACGCTTAAACCACTATGGCGTAACACTCAACATCGAAAAGTGCGAGTTCGGCAAGAAAAAAATCCAATTCCTCGGTTACGAAGTTTCATCAGACGGAATCAAACCCACAGACGAACGCATTCAAGCCCTAACCGGACTATGGCTCAGCTGACTATTGACCGCAATGATATTTTATACAAGATATGTTACGTTCATAGTAACTGACTCCTCAAATCTGATCCAGCAGTCTGTCAGTGCACAATAGTTGACAATTAGCGTTAAAGTAGTACGAAAGATGGGATAAGCACGTGAGTAAAAGAGATAGCTATAATTCGGAATGATTCGGACTGCAATCGTCTCGTTCGTTCCAGGATGGCTTTTTAGCATAGATTATGATTTTGTTGAACAGAAGGGGTATTTCTTTGGTAGACAAGAAATGAAATTCGATGAAAAAATAATACGTCATTATTTACTTCGGAAAATGATAACAATTAAAAAATATAATAAACTTCTCGAAAATAAAACCATAGTGACGCAATGACGTTATAATAAAAAATTAAACGCCTTCAAATGAATTTAATTTATTTCTTTTCTGCATCTTAGAAAGTTTTTTAAATCGGGATTATTTTTATGAGCAGAGTGAAGCCGAACAGTAGTATATTTTGTCAATTATTTATGTTCTTCCTCAGCAATGTTCGACCTTATTTCGAAGTATATCTCTCAGTGGCTTTAAAGTGATTGCTACAAATTCTACTGCTTTTTATAAGGTGTCCAGTCAAACTCATTTCGTTGTTCCCTAACAATTGCAATCCACTCTTGAAGTCGAACTTCGTTAGTCGGAAACCTTGAAAAAAAAGTTAGGTTATTACAATTATTTAAAGGATAACAAATAAATAAAACAAAAATTTTGTCACTGAATTTAAAATAACAAATAAAACTGAACAACATGTCAATTATTACTTTAGTAGGCAGTAAAGTGAAAATTACCCTATGTCGCATCTGTACTGATAATCTATGCAAGCAGTGTTGTTGTGTCCTTGTCGTACTCATATCAAAAAGTGTTTCTGTCCTTTTTCTCTGCCGCCATTATTTTAAAAATATTATTAAACCAATTTTAATGAAATACACTGATAAATCGGTAATATTGTATGTACTTACATGTGATAGGAGATCCCTCGTATTTTTAATTTAATGTCGTAATTTGTACACTTTTTAAAAACACACGATGGCATTTTTGTTGCAATTTTATTATGCGCTTATGTACATACGTGACAACTCGGCGTTTGCCAGACATATACTAAATGCGATACGTCCCAATTGGGACGTTTTCGTGTCTTCACCAGGCGCACTTTAATAACATATCTGCCTCTTTTTTATATGTAATATCATTGATTGACCGAGTTTCAGCCCAGCTGATTTGGGGTCAGCTGTTATTGGGGTCACTGACCCGTGAGGTAGGTACTGCCCTAATATCTGTGCCAGCTGGCTGATGCCCCTAGACCGGCCAGGTTCACTGCTGAACCGTTGTACCGTCGCTAGGGTGCTCTGACTACTTGGACCGGAGGGTTACCGTAGCCAAGGAAGAAAAGACAGAGCGAAGAGGAACTGTATTTATTTCAGAAAATGGGGCTAGTTATATTGCCAAATTTATCGATAACCCGACATTATTTCATCGAGCTTATAAACTATGCTACACCAATCAGAAGAGGTTATTTATTTACATAAGAAATCCTTAAAGCTATTATATACAATATAGTTACAAATTCTGCCGTGTGGCGCTTGTGTCGCGGGTATATAACTGACACATACGTAAAAGGCGGCGGCTCGCGCGGGTGTGTCGCATTGATGGAAATTGTTCGCCGCGTGCAGACGTGTTTGCGGGGTCCCGCGCTGCTGTTGTATGTATTATGTCCCTACAGGTACCCCCCTCTAAGAGAAACGTACGTTTGGTTTTACCTTTCTTCCCGTACGAGTCATGTAAGGGTCTTGTTTGTTGTTGCTGGCAGAGCTGGCACTTGTAGTTTTCTCGGAATTTGTAGTCGTAGAGTATTTGGAATTGGGTGGACTCGATGACGTAGTAGGTTCGCGAAGTATATTTGTTGCTGGCCCCGTGCTCCGAGATTGCGGTTCGTTTGTTTCAGGGGCCTCGTTATATACATATCGATACCGGAAATTTCAATTGTCGTAAAGGACATTTTACCTAAAATGAGTTATTTATATATTTGGAATCAGCGTCGCGAGCTCTATCGAATGGCATATTTAAAATTGTCATATCTCTTAAAAAAAATCCTTTACGACCTAGATTTTCAGTAGCTATAAATATACTTTTTTAAATATTTGGGACGTATCGTAAAAATATTTTTTGGTAGGCGTCGTAAAGGTGCATTTTTATTATTTATGAGGTTGTAATTATGTTATATGATAATCGGAAACCATTACGACCTGTCTATTCTTTATTATAATATTCGTAATTATGGTGTAAAGGCCGTTTGTTATTTTGATGTCCTTTACGACCCTAATTTTAAGCGATCATTTCTAATACCTACGGCGCGCGCGGCGCTCGGGCTCGGACACGAGGCGATGCGCAGGATAACGGGGGTGTAAGTAACGGGTGCGGGAGGAGCGTGACCCGTACGATTCACTTTGCAAAGTCAGTTCGCGCGCAAACGTTAGTTGGTGTTGTTTGTTTTATGCTAATAATGTCGGACCATAAATTACCCAAAAAATTGAATTCTTTAGAAGTAAGGAAGAGGAAAGTTAACGCAATATTAAAGTACCACTGCAAAATGTTACGGTAAGTAATTAATTCATATTATTATTTATTTAAATCTAGGTATTATAGTTAAACTAAAGAGAACCAATGTAAAATAATATTTGTACGTAGGTATAATAGGTACATACCCCAAAAAATCAATTATATCTATTAGATAAGTGAAAATAGGTATCTAGGATGTTTACGAAACTTGAATTTTGATATACTCGTAGTATAGACTAAAATCAAATTAAATGTGAATTTATGACCTTTAAAATTAGATACCCACCTACCTACTTACTTGATTTACTAAGTTATTGTAGTTAACCATAAATGATAATCACAAATTATCATTATTAAGATATTTTTTGTAGATAGCCCGAGACATAGATAATTATAAAATCTTACTCTCTTAAATAGACGACAAATGACAAGTTATGTTGGTAACTTTGTTTCCGTATAGCAATTCTGTCATTTCATATTGCAGTAATAGACAATAGACATAAGTTTAGGTATTCATCTGTTTACCATCACACTAATTGTTATTATAAATAAGTGAAAATCACAACATAAATCAAAACCGAAAATCACAACAATTTAAAGCACAAGCAAGTGACGATGTACTTACCGCTGTCAGCATCCAGGACATACCTCCAGGAGATGTTGTCTTTACACGTACCTCTGAAACAAAGAAAATAATGCAGAGTTCTTCTATTGACGACGTACTTACCTCTGACGGCATTCAGGACATACCTCCAGGAGATTTTGTCTTTACACGTACCTCTGAAACAAAGAAAATAACGAAAAGTTCTTCTATTGACGACGTAGTTACCTCTGATGGCATCCAGGACATACCTCCAGGAGATGTTGTCTTTACACGTACCTCTGAAACAAAGAAAATAACGCAAAGTTCTTCTATTGACGACGTACTTACCTCTGACGGCATCCAGGGCATACCTCCAGGAGATGTTGTCTTTACACGTACCTCTGAAACAAAGAAAATAACGCAAAGTTCTTCTATTGACGACGTACTTACCTCTGATGGCATCCAGGACATACCTCCAGGAGATGAAGTATTTTCGCCTGAACCTGAAATAAATACCACTTGGGCTACTTTTTCTGATGTAATACATGAACCAAAGGCGCATCATTCTCGTGATATTTCTTGTACTGAAATAGTAACAAACAACGTTGACCAATCTGCATTATTTCAACAACCTCAGGTGTACACTTCCTTGAAAACAGTGGTATTTGAACATGAACCTAAGGATATAGAAGAGCGTAAGAGTTCCCCTTCGATTATCAATGTTTTAGATACATCTTTTTTTGATCCAACTACTGACCCCAATAATCATGTTATGATTTCTGAACAACCTAAACTTAACAAGAAATATCGTAAGAAGATTTTAAAATCCTACGTTGATTATCTTTCCGATAATGAAGACTTTTCAGCTGGTAGTTCGGATCTTTGGAGTATGAATGAGTCGGATAGTTCAATTAATAGTGATAAAAAAAAGAAAAAGTGTACTAAAAAGAAACAAAAAATAATAGCTGAGAACAATAAAACAGTAACCAGTGAAAACCTAATTAAGTGAAAAACCAAGAAAGAAAATAAAAGTAAACTGAGGAGAAAATTAAAAGATACTGGTAAGTCTTACGAAAGAAGATCAGGATGTATGGTAGAAGAGAAGACAATGAATGGGTTTCCTCATGCTTACTTGGCGTATGTGCTAGAAAATGTTATGAGATATCAGAGGATAGAAGAATTAGCCTATTTAATTATTTCTGGTCTCTGGATATTCAACGTCGAAAAGACTGGATTGTTAGATGTGTACAACCAATTTCTATCAAAAGAAAAAAAACTAAATCTGTAGAAAGCAGAAGAGGTCAAACGTTTGAATATGTTATAAACGAAGGTGAAGGATCTAGACCTGTTTGTCAAAAGTTCTTAATTAATACATTAGATATCACACAAAAATTTATTTTATATACAGTAAAAAATTCACAAGAAAATATGGCAAGCGTAGAAAAGAGAACATTTCATGCAGATAAGTATAGCGATGAAGATAAAGCATACGCCAAAACTTTTATCGAAAGCCTTCCAGCCGTTCCTTCTCATTACTGTCGTAGCAAGAGTTCATGTCTGTATTTACCTCAAGAATTTAAAAATGCTACAAATTTATTTAGGATTTATCTTCAAGACTGCCAAAATAATAACAAAGTACACCTAAGTGAAAAAATCTTTATTAAACTTTTTAATGCAGATTATAATATTCGGTTCCACATACCCAAAAAAGATAAGTGTGTGATGTGTACAAAAGCTGAAAACACAGAATTATTATCAGAACAAGAAATCAAAGACATGACTGTTCATCTAGAAGAAAAAAAGGCCAGCTACCAAAGATTTAAAATACACCAGCAATTAACTTCAAATGATACGCTCACCGTTAGCTTCGACCTGCAAAAAGTGCTGAATACTCCTCATGGAGAGAGCATGTTGTTATATTACTCTAGAAAATACGCCGTCTATAATTGCACATTCTACGAAAGTCAAACTAAAAAGGGACATTGCTATGTATGGGGTGAAAGCGATGGTCAAAGGGGTGCAACGAAATTGCTACTTGTATTTATAAATTTCTACTTGAAATCGATAAACGTCCTATTAAAAATGTGCTACTTTATTGCGATTCTTGCCCCGGGCAGAATAAAAATAAGATTGTTCTCACAGCCCTCCACTACTTTATACAGCATTCTAAGAACATACAAGTGGTACAAATAAATTATTTGTACCCGGGGCATACTTACATGCCCGTCGATTCAATGCATGCGGTCATTGAACGCGAGGTTAGACGAATTATTGTTTGGAGTCCAAGTCAATGGCCAACATACATGGAATCTGCAAGAAAAAATCCTGACCCATATAAAATTAATGTTTTAGATTACTCTGATTTTATCAACTGGAACAGCTTGGTATCTCAAAAATTTACCAGTAATTCTCAAAAGCAAATACAATTAAAATTAATGTGCATCGTCACATTCAAGAAGAAAAACACTAAAAGTATGGAAGTTAAATATTCAATGAATGAGAAAGAAGAAGCTCAAGTTGTAACATTTGAATGTAAAGAAAGAGGATCAAAAGGAAAAGGCAAAGGGAAGAAAGGAAAAAACCAAGATCTGAAAGGAGTTGAGAATGTAGAAGCAGGTTTACAAAAACTTTATGACAAACCTAACCCTATAACAGTCGCTAAATACAACGATTTAAATCGTTTATGTACTAATGGAACTAT
The DNA here is from genome assembly GCA_914829495.1 of Eilema sororculum. Taxonomy (NCBI): domain Eukaryota; kingdom Metazoa; phylum Arthropoda; class Insecta; order Lepidoptera; family Erebidae; genus Eilema; species Eilema sororculum. The sequence continues at coordinate 1,428,033 of OU618545.1, read as the reverse complement.
ACCAAAGCGTTTTCATAAAGAGTATTTTGAACTGCCGTCTTTAGGAACTGTAAAGGATATTCTTCCTGAAACAGATGAAGAAGACGATATTGAGTTTTAATTTTAGTTTTTTAGATTCATGTATCTTACAAAGCAGTTGATAACAATTGTGTTACTTTAAAATACCATTTTGTTATAACAAATAATTTTACGTTTATGTTAACTTGTATGTGTCGAAAAGACTGAAGTTACTTGTCATAATTATGTCAATACTTTATAAGGAAAAAATTCTTAAATTTATTATTTTTATGTTTAAGTTCAAGACTGATTTGGTAAATAATGATTGCATTTTGTTAATAAAACAACAATAAATATTAACAATTTTATACAGGGAAATTGAAAAAATACCAGCTACCTCTTAGGATATGCTTGGCATGATGGTCCTGAGCAATGTTCAGTAAAAGTAATGTTTAAAACATTGTTCAGAACCATCATGCCAACCATGCCCTAAGAAGTTGCTGGTATTTTTTCAATTTCCCTGTATAGAAAAACGGCATTATAATTGTATGTTCCTATTAGAATAATATTTTCGTTACTTAATAAACCTTTTATTTCACTTAAAAAATAAATCTTTTATTTCACTTAGTTTTACTACCCATTGTAGGTATCTTTAAATAGAGCGTTTTTGGTTTTGCTCTCTTTACGACCATAATATTTGATTTACTTAACTTATACTACCCATTTATGAATAGATTAAGGCCTTTACTGCACATCGAACTTTATGATAACAATATTTCGCGGGTGTAAAGTACAACAGTTCAAGTTTTTGTGGGCTGTAAAGGACCTTCATTTTCGTTAATAATTAAGTTTAGTTTATTTTGTCAATACAAACGGATAGAACACGAAAAAATAGCATAGGTCTCTTTTGACTTGATAATTATAGGAGTTTGTTTAAAAAAGTTATAAGGCAAAAACTTTTTTTTTTTTTGTTTTTTTGCTCTCCTGAAAAGTCGTGTTTTGTCCTTTACGACAATTGAAATTTCCGGTATCGATATGCTGGCTTCAGTCTGTCTATTGATACACATGTCTGACGATTTGGTAGTTGAATGGTGAAAAACTTGCCATTTTGACTTCGTTGGATAATCTTGTAAGGGCCGTCATATGGTGGGGTCAACGGTTTTCGCACCGTGTCATTTCTCAGGAACACATGAGTACAAGTTTCGAGTTCTTTGTATACGAAGGGATGTTTTGATGAATGTACCTTTTGCTTTGGTAATAGTGACGTCATTGTTTCGGTTAGCTGGCGGACGAATTCTGCGTCATCAATGTTTGGCTTAGTAGGCACAAAGAAATCCGACGGAATTCGTAGTGTAGATCCGTAAGTCATAAGTGCGGGACTTACAGATGTATCTTTACATATTGCGGTGCGTAGTCCTAGTAGTACTGTAGGTAGCTCTTCACTCCATTTGGTACCTGCACATCTGGCCATTAATGAAGCTTTCAAACACCGATGTCTTTTTTCTATGAATCCATTTGCTTGAGGATGGAACGGAGTCGTACGTATTCGATTAATACCAAGTCTCTGCATTAGTGTGCGAAATAGTGATGATTCGAACTGTCTACCTTGGTCTGTTGTGATTCGTAGGGGACATCCGAATCGTGATATCCACCCGTCGTAAACTGCCTTTGTCACTGTTTCAGCAGTGATGTCACGTGTAGGTACAGCTTCAATCCATTTCGTGCATCGATCTATCATAGTGACTATGTATCGATATTCGTTCGATGTGCATAGAGGTCCGACGATGTCTAGATGTACGTGTTCGAAACGCGATGACTCTTGAAACTCGCCGAGGGGACTGATAACGTGTCTTAGAATTTTTGCGCGCTGACAGCCGATGCATGATTTTGCCCATGTAGTTACGTCCTTATTCATAGACGGCCAGAAGAATTTGGATGTTATGAGTTTTCTAGTAGCGCGAATGCCCGGATGACTTAGATCGTGCTGTGCTTTGAAAGCTGCTTGCCGATAAGTCACTGGTAGGTATGGTCGAATGTTTGCAGTTGATACTTCGCACCATATGGGTAGGGGTTGATGACCGGGTAGACTCACACGGGCGAATTTGAGGTTTGACTGTTGTTTACATGTTTCTAATTCTGTGTCTTTCTCTTGATCTATGGATAATTTGTTGTAGTCGATAGTGTTGTTTAGTATCTCAATCTCGGTAATTCGTGATAAGGCGTCAGCAGCTGTGTTGTATTCACCTTGAATGAACTTGATACTCGTACAGAACTGACTTATGTAGTGAAGTTGTCTTTCTCTTCTCGGCGTGTCACTGTTGTTGGCTGATCTTGTGAGTGCGAAGGTCAGAGGTTTGTGATCGGTATATATAGTGAGTTCATTGCCCTCTATCAGCCGTCGTAAGCTCTTAACAGCGGTATACATAGCTAGTAATTCGCGATCGTATACACTGTATCTTCGTTGTGTGTCGTTCATGTTTTTCGAATAGAATGCGAGTGGTTTCCATATGCCATCGACCTTCTGTTGTAGCACAGCGCCTATGCCAGTGTCTGAAGCGTCAGTGAGTAGGCACAATGGAGTGTTCGGTATCGGATGAGTTAATGTAGTTGCATCGAGAATACTTTGTTGACATTGTTGAAATGCTTTTTCGGCTTCGAGTGTCCATTGGATAGGTGATTTATCATTCTTCTTGGCGTTGTGTAGGTACCTATTGAGTAGGTACTGATGATTGGCTTGATTGGGTAGGCAGCTTCGATAGAAGTTGATCATACCCAAAAATCTTCGTAATTCTTGTATTGTACTTGGTTTGGGATATGTTAGTATGCGGAGGCCATAGACCGACAAAACTAAGAAAACTTCAAGAACTTGCTGTCAAAGTTGTCACCATTTTTGACATAACGTTTGACGTTTGTATTTGACTATCGGCAAATTCGTCGGTCGTGTCATTTAATTTCTTATTTCATTTTCTCTTGGTAAATAGATTATACCTATATAATTTATGTGTAATCTTTTCAAAAGTTTAGTGCAGCGGTGATTCAGTGAATGCACCTTTATATAATATTCGCCAGACTACATTAGTCTACATCACACATTACACTCTCATTGCAACTGTGGTGCATTGTGCAGGCGGTGCAACATAGCGAATAATATTCAAATTCTCCATATTTTTACTGTGATTATTTGTTAAAGGTAATAAGTAGTTTAGTTTACTTATTTCAACAAAGATTTCGTTTTAAGTTATAGTTGATTTGAAATATTGAATCAATTGTTTTGCAATATATTTAGATGACTGAAGAACGAAGGACTATAATAGTTACTGGAGGGTCTGGTCTGGTTGGCCAGGCAATAAAAACTGTAATAGAAGAAGAAAAACAAAACGATGCTGCTGAGTCTAAAAACGAAACATGGATATTCTGTGGCTCTAAAGATGGGGACCTTAGGTAAGAACAATTTTTTTATACAGATGTATACAACTACACTACTGCCAGTGGGGATTCCGTTTGACCAGATGGGTGATCAGCCCTACCATGTGGGCCATTTCACCCAATTCCCCTGTAACAACTGCCATGCATGTTTGTAAGGCAACTGGGACTGCCAGCTTAAGATGCTCTCCGAGGCACGACCAGACCAATGCAAATACTCTACTACTACTATATAAGCATACAAATATTTTTACTGAGTGGGGATTGAACACCTGCCTCCTGCAGAGACCGGGTTAACTACTGCTATGCCAAGGAGGCTGCCTATAAAGATGTATAAGACATTAAAGTTTACATATTGAATAACACACTTGTACTTTTCCACTGAGTTTATTTTACTTCAGGAAACCGGTCAGGTTTAGAAGTAAAATAAACTCAGTGGAAAAGTTCAAATGTGTTATTCAATATGTGTAGCAGATTCCACCAAGCGCCATCAATCTCCAGTATAAACATTATAGTTTAATTTGTTTTTTTTTAAATTTGGATGAAAAATGCCTTTATCCAAAATCAATACTCAGTTTTTACTCTTGAATCTCACAAAAAACATTTTTTTTTATATTCTAGGACTACACTTGAGTGATTTGATTTTATGTACAATCAGGTAATTTTAACATTTATAACATGCCTCTGTGGTGTGCCGGTAGTGCACGCGACTGCCACGCAGGAGGCGCGGGTTCGATTCCCTCTCAGTGCAAATATTTGTATGCATGAATATGGCTATTTGCATTGGTCTGGGTGTTTCTATGTATAATATGTATGTATTTACAAAAAAAAAGTATACAAGTATGTTTATCCGCATTCTAGATTCCATAACACAAGCCATAAAAGCTTACCAAGGGTCTAGATAGCGTTGTGTAGAATGTTGTGGAATATTTATATAAAAAAAAATGTTCACTTAAAATCAGTAATTGAGTATCTTTTGTGAATATAGTATAAAGAATAGCCTAAAAATTTCATTCAAATAGCCTAAGATGTAAATCTAGATGTAGTCTTATAGACTGGAGACATTAAAATTTTTGTAATATATTGTATTTGAATTATGGGTCTGGTGACCCACCAGCAAGATCTTCTGTTTGGTGACTGAGGGACAAGGCTGTCAGAATTTGGTTTGGTTGCAGGTGCATCATACAATTCCATCAGGCAGGCATCCTCTCACTGAATTGGTTGATCTTGTGTGTAACCAATAGGGTTGGGATGCGAGGAAAAAAAAAGCCTGAGACATCAATACTCATAAAACCTAATTGCCTGATTTTCATATCCCAAATAGACACTGAATCCCAAAAATTTCAGTCATAGTCAAATTTAGTCATTGCTAGTCATGCTATTCCATTAGCAACATGACTGAATTTGACCATGACTGACATTTTCAATTAGATATTCCACAACCACAACATTCTACACAACGCTATCTAGACCTATGATAAGCTTAGCTTAACTAGCTTGTGTTATGGAATCTAGAATGTGGATAAACATACTTAGATACTTTTTTTTTCGAAATACCTACATATTATACATAGAAACACCCAGACCAATGCAAATAGCCATATTCATGCATACAAATACTTGCACTGTGCGGGGATCGAACGCGCGCCTCCTGCGTGGCAGTCGCCTTCATTACCGCCGCCACACCACAGAGGCTGTCTTGATATTGAAACAGTCCCAATATACAGGGTGGAAGATTTTCATGCCCTCTGGACGGGAAGTACTTGAAATACAGGAGATAGAGAATATCACTAAAAGGAAACATTTCTTTATTACTAAAAAGAATCAAATCTGCATTCAAAGATTTTTTGATTGAACCAACTAAAATCTGAAAAAATCACATCCTGTATTTTTATGACTTCAACCAATAGTAGCAATCATAAGGATCAAATCTGTCTTACAAATATAGTAACTTAAATGAAAGGAAATTCCTGAAATCTAAACCTATAAATTGAATTTGATAAAATAATGCACTTAAATTCAAAGGTCCATCTGATATGGAGTGGAGAAAAATAATACAGATTGTTTTTAAAAAAAAAACTTGTAATGACTAGATATTCATAGGACAAAGGAGGCAATGGAGACAAGATGTACTGACTACTGAGAGAAACAAAATTTGTTGAGAATAATAATCGCTTCAGAGAATTTATTCTAACAATACCTATTGTTGTGAAATTATTCTCCAAATAACAATTCAATATTCCAAATTATGTAAAACAATGCTTGTTTTTCAATCTATATCTCATTAGCATTTATTTTATTTGTCCACAACATATTTCTCTCCAACTGCTATACTAAATACATCAGGAAAAGTGAATTGCTCGGGTGTGACGATCTTTCTCTAATAACAGTACTTACTAGTTACTTAACCACTAGGCCACCGAGCCACGCTTGAACTGATCCAGATTTCCCTGACCTTCTGAGCCCGAGTTGTGTTAAGTGGCCAACTGACATAGTTGCCCATATCTGCCTTGACCTAAGGACAATTACAGCCGGAACCGACTTGACTTAACATGCCCTCCGACCGATGGAGATGTTCAGATTAAATACCACAATGCGGTGAGCCATTAAGAATAATAAATACAACGACGTCATAACTTCACTAAATATGCCATAACAGAAGCTATAAAGAAGGAATCATATTCAAGCATTCTGTTCAAAATATTATATGTATAACGACTGTAATATGTAAAGTGTAGCCCCAGCAGTTTATCGAGCGCGTGCGTCGCCGTACACTGATAAAATTACCGATAAAAATTATATTACCTATATGCAGTTGTTTTGGTGACTATTTAAAGAAAACCTGTCGACTGAATAATGAAAAAGGATATCATTCTCACTTATAAATTTTTTTTCACTATCTCCTCCCTCCATATCCTTTTGTCTTATCTCACCGGAGCGTTCAATGAGGTGGTTATGTCGGACTGTCTGGCTATATGGCGGGAGAACCAGGTACCTATGCTTTAGCTGAGTCGTCCCTCAGCCTTGCTCCATATCGCTGGTGACCCCGATATGTTATGAAAGTCGTAGCCAATATAGAGGATACACCATGACCCGGTGTCGTGTATCCGCGAACTTGGTGTGTATCCATAAGGGGTGACCCCTTAGCCAGCTTTAATGAACAATGGAGATCATTCTGCCATTTCCGTGTTTTACGAGCCTCTGTGGCGTGGCGGTAGTGAACGTGACTGCTACGCAGGTGGCGCGGGTTTGATCCCCGCTCAGTGGAAATATTTGTATGCTTGAATATGGTTATATGCACTGGTCTGGGTCTGTTTCTATGTACCTATAATAATTATGTAGGTATTTACAAAACAAAAGTATCGAAGTATGTTTATCCGCATTCTAGACTCCATAACACAAGCTAGTTAAGCTTACTATGGACTATCTAGATAGCGTTATGTAGAATATTGCGGAATATTTATTATTCATTACTGGCTCGCCAAAGAGGATGTCAGCAGTTCATACTTCCTCGCTTCTTCAGGACGTTACAAGGTCTTGCTGAGCAGTCTGTCCTTGTGTGTACCGGCGTGTCCATTGTCCTGTTATGTTTAGACTATAACGCATATAATGACGGAACTGCGCTTGGTAAACTGCAATATCTTATTACAAAGTATGTTGTCATAATAACACATAAGAAATTATGATTTGTGAAGAGTTTCCCAAGCAATTTTCCGATTGTAAGTTTGCAAATGAGTCGTGTTGTGTTGTGAATTGGGCCAGGCATTACATGTTACATGTAAACCCATACCATCACAACCTTATTTTGATTGATAAATGATTTAATTTCTTACAGTGTGCAATGCCTATAAATTTGCTTCTTCAACAGATACTTTGATTTACCTGCGATAAGCTATCATTAATCTATACCTAAATATCTATTATTATAAATGCGAAATTACTTAACTCAGTCTGTCTATCTGTCCGCGAGCCGATCTTAATGAAATTTGGTACACAGATAGACTAGACCTTGGAAAAGGACATGGGCTTTGTTTGGTCGCGATTACTGACATCCATGCGGGCGGAGCCGCGGGCAGTAGCTAGTATAATGATATAATCAACTATAATTTTCTGTTTCCAGAGACAAAGCCCAAACAGATGCATTGTTTGAAAAACACAAGCCCACACATGTCATACACTTGGCTGCTATGGTGGGAGGCCTGTTCCACAATATGGCTCATAATTTAGATTTCTTTGTAAGTTACCAGTTTTTCTTAATATAGGTAACTTAATAGATCTTTAACAGTGTTTTCTACTGCACTATTAATATTATGTTAAACTATAAAAGACTCCAGAATAGAAGGCCAATTCTGCTAATCAATGTATTCAAAATCCAGTTTGGATGATCTAATCTCAAACACCCAAATATCAAAAACAGTATTCAAAATTCTTGTATTAACAATGTTTTCAAAATCAAGTTTCGATATAATGTTAAAAATGATCACGAAATCAAAGTTCTTTCTTAAAAATTGTGTGAAAATTCCATTGGCCTTCAGGTGATAATTATCTTTTATTATTTTCAGAGAGAAAATATGGCTATGAACGATAATGTTTTAAGTGCTAGTTATAAAAATAACGTAAAGAAAGTCGTGTCTTGCCTGTCCACGTGTATATTTCCTGATAAAACTACGTATCCTATTGACGAAACAATGGTAAGTTAGTATAACAACTAGATTCTGTAATAATGTCGTGTTGGTCTCCAGGAGTAGAATAAGGCCATCCTATATCTTCCTTTGGTTGTCGTAGAAGGGCTGTTTTTCTATTCGACGGTAAACAAACAGCCCTGACAATTTGGCCGCTTGACACCTCTGCCTACCACTTCGAGAATTTACAGGCGTGAATGTATATATATACCACACATATTGAATCTTCTTCTATCGTGGCGATGGCGCCTCGGCCCTCAAATTATCTTCTCCCAGTGTGCTGCCACCTGTATGGCGTTCTCGGAGGCGCACATAAGGTCCTGCGGTGCACATGTGTATGGGCATATAGCACATGTCAACAGATGGGCCATTGTCTGTGGATGGTCCGCCCTCTCCGAGAACCCCATCTGGCCCGGCATTCCTTGCTTCGGCCAATATTGAATAATGTTGTAGGTATGTAAACCTGCCGCGTGGTTCCCGGTAGAATAGAATTTGGGCCACCCCATCTCTTCATAAGGCATAAGGCGACTAAGAGATAGGGCTGTTTAACATCAGATAGATATATACAGCCCAGACTCAGCTTCAAATGCATGACTCGAGTTAACAAATAGTGCCCCCTATTACGTGGGATCGAATAAAATGTCATGACTGGATTAACTAACTCTTCGTGGATAAAGGCGTGATTGTATGTATTATGTATGCATGTATGTATGTATGTAAACCTTTGAAAATGCCGTGAGGTGAAACTGGTCAGTTTCAAAAATAAAATAAACTCTGTGGAAATGTACAAGTGCATTGAAGTATTCAATACACATATTTGTTCAAATGTCTCAAGGATAAAAGTACATTTTAGTTAATAATAATCTTATTCTGATTATTATATTGAAGGTTGTTTGTATATTAGAGGTTACTGGTCAAATAAACTGCACATGAATATTATTATCGGTCTATTGTGAATTACTCGCACATTATAAAGACTTCTTCACGCGCTCTCCTTGAGCGCGGGCCTGGGGGTGACGAGTGGAGCCACCTGTCACCCTACCGGCCTAGCAGAAGCAGGCCGTGGCGCCGCCTCCGCATTTAATCAAGTCGAGTCATATCTACTGGACGCACGAGAAAAACAAAAGGATTCTTCACCAACATATTCCACAGGGCCGTTGGTACTTGGTATTGTTTTTTTATACCACCAGACAAGCACACGGCCCACCTTATGGAAAGTGGTTACCGCGGCCTATGGACGTATGCAACACCAGGGGCATTACACTCGTGCTGCCTACCCTGAAGATACCTTCTAATGCCCCTCTTGAAGAACCCCATATTGTAGTCGTTTGTGAAATTCACGGTAGGGAGTTCATTCCTCAGCTTGAGCGTGCGTGGGATGAAGTTCTTTTCATATCGCACGGTACGCACCGTTTTTGGATGCATTGTGTGGGGATGAATTCCCTGCCTATGGTGAGCGATGCGATGATAGAGTGTAACTGTGGACATCATGTCAAGTGTTCACGAAAACCACGATTTTAATGCGGGACCTCTCAGTCGTAAGGTCGACTCCTTAACCACTAAGTTTATACATTTGTGTACCAACTTATCAATGATTTCAGGTACACAACGGCCCACCGCACACATCAAATTATGGCTACAGTTACGCGAAGAGAATGATAGACGTATTAAATAGGTAGTTGATGATTTTACAGCATCTTTGACGTAGTTTGTTGTAGTCTGCTATGTTTTCCATTAAAACTCTCAGGGTTCACCTCTTTGATTCTAATAGTGATCGACAAACTTCGGCAAACCAATCGTCCATACTAATTAATACGAAAATAACTGTCTGATTATCTGTTACGCTTTCACGCCTAAATGACTGTTCTAATCTTGAATTTGGTACAGAGATGGACTAGAGTAAGGGAAAGCACGTAGGGTATGTTTGGTGGCCATAACCGACATCCACGCAGGCAGAGCCGCGGGCAACAGCTAGCAGATTAAATAAAACTAACCAACGCTAAGGCTAAGGCTAGCGATATTGATTGATCATTGACCAGTACTTTTATTAATTTATGGTTTAACCTATAAGTGCAAACGCGGGTACTTTTTGTCGTTTGTTCACGAAGTTTGCCGATAACTATGCTTGTTTATGTTAATTACGCTTTCATTTCAATCCTTCAGCGATGTGCCATCTTGCTTTAATACCTCTCGTTTCATTCATTCATTCCGTTCCTTGCATCCATTGGGCGCAATTTTCCGAAGATGTGCTTTGTTAATTTGTTACAAATATCACTTACGTTATTCATTCTGTCTGCATTAAATTTTAATTAGGATCTTATTTGCAATGCTCACATTTACTATTTATTATTTACTTTACATTCCTTAATCCACACGCAAGATATTCATATAATACTTTATATAAACCTGGTCAAGTATTCGGTAAAGTCGTCAGAAGCAGCGGTCAATGCCGGTGATCTGAATCTTGCAGATGATACTGTGCGCAGCCACCAGGCGTACGAAGAAATGCTTGGTGACAAGTGGTTACATCCAACCTGTATCTTTCGTTACATTCGTCAAGCGAGATCTGTCGCAGACCCGACAGATGGAGCTGTCTTCAGCTTCCTTGGTGAGCTGGTTTGACCACTCATTACCCTATTGACCCTTACAGCACAATAAGGAAAAGAATCCCTTACCCTGGGCCCTGTCCCAGGATGACTTGGCTTCCAACTGCCATAGGATGCATGATGTGGCGGTTAATTACCGCCAGGAGCGCGTCTCTGCTGTAACTGAACATGGCCTCCTCGATCAGACACCGGAATATCTTTTTCCTTACCGTGGCCATTGCTAACGACCCGGTAGATACCCTCGCAGAAGTCCTCCCTGTCCAGCTTTCCGTAGACCAGTATTTAAAATACTAGAAAGGTACTCGGATACTTTGAAAGCCACTCGATCGCTCTTGGATATGCGGAACAAGACACAAGAGCTTGATGTCTAATAGACCGACCGCGACCGCTATACCGCGCTCTAGATGCGGGCGGTATGGCGGGGAACGCGTAAAGAAAAAAAAACAAAGAGTATGAGAAAGCGAGATACCGCTTACCGCCTTGAGCGTCAGCGATAGACTGACCAAATCTGACGTTCGATACTACCCCCGTCTCGCCGCGCATATACCCGCACGGTACAGTGGTTACGGTCAAAATATAGTAAAGTAAAGCCAACGAGACGAGAGAAAAAAGGTAAACAAAGCGACCATTACTGAGTTATGTTGCGGTAACTAGCGATTATTTTCTCTGTCCTTGTCGCACATGTCACACGTACGCGATAATGGCCGAGCGACAGCTGTCGTTGCGTGTTTCGTAGTACAGGAAAGCTGTCAGCACAGCGGTTCTTAACTGTCAGCTCCGCCATATTATGAACAATTTCTCTCTCAGTCTGGACTGAGTTTGAAGTGATACGTAATAATTTTCAAATAAAAATGTTTGGAACCGCTGCCGCGCTGAAACTTTGTTTACCTTTTTTCTCTCGCTTCGTTGGCTTTAGAAGTGTATACGAGAGCGATCGAGGAAGCGTGTCGGGAGAGTATCCCAGTCTAAGAACAAGATGTCTTGATCACAAGGCTCACGACATTGAAAAAGTCAGTTATCACCAAAAAGCGTCGCATCAGAAATGCAGCGCCGATTAGAAGACAGTATGTGGTGGGGCAGTACTTGGAAGAAAAAGAACTGTATAAATCTGAAGTGGCGAAGGCGGAGATCGAATGTTGGAAGTACTTTAGCGAAATATATAGTCTGTAAGTAGTAGCTGAACACATACCGACTACGTCTTAGGAAACAAAGAAACCAGTTATAGTCTGTCTAAAGACTATAATAGGTAGGCGGCTCTGTTTAATTTTCATTTAGATTTTTAACATTATTGTTTGACGCTGACTGTGCAGTGCGCATACATTTATTATATTGATGTTTTTCAATGTAATATATGTATTTGTAAATTTGTTAGTGTTCAGTTACTTTTGATCGCTGATTCTATACCTATATCTTACATCTCGAGCTGGTAGATTTTAGCTGGAAAAACATCACTACAAAGGTCTAACTGTGGGTATAGCCCGACTCAAAGATATATCTTGTTGAACAGAATGCGTGAATACGATTCCTTCTTTATCTTGGACCTAAAATGTGCTTTATACGCGAAGTACACATTTCTTGAATATCTTTTGAAGATAGCTCGGGGTGCTATTGTGGTGAACGACCTCAAATTCACCAAGCATAGATTATTATTATTACAAAACGATCCGCGCGCACCAAAGCCTTTTATATTTCGCGATTTAAGTCGTAGGTAGATATATGGTTCGCGCTATACAGTTGAAAAAGGAGATAAGGTTGACCGTATCTCCTTTGTCGCCGGTACATGACTTATTTCCTATGGGGGTAATCAAACAACATCACGCCATCTGCTTCTATCCTTACATACTTCGCACAGCTTCCTCTACTATCGTACCTTTCATGCACGCTCGCCAGTTTCGAGTTCTTCTGACCTTACTACTAATAGTACGGTCATTTGAATAAAGTTGTACTGTGATGTTCCAGAGGGTACCATGAGATGCACAACTGTATGTTCACGTCGGTGATCCCGTGCAACGTGTTCGGTCCACACGACAACTTCAACCTACAGTCCAGCCACGTCATACCCGCACTTATCAGGAGGATGGACGATGCCATGCAGAAAGGTAACAGCTGTTGACCTTCTTTATTTGTTAAGTTTTTTTTATAAGGTGGGGGTATATTCACAATCGGGGTAACTCTAAAATCTAAATCTATAAATGCTAGTTTTTGTATACACTTGAAAAGCTCACTAAGGCCCGTATTCTAGAACGAGACTCGGTCCTAAATCACGATTTATCTGGGGACAGATTGTATATATACAGATTGATAGAATGTCTATACAATATGTCTTTAAATACATCGAGATTGTGAATTGAGTACCATTTTTGCATCGATTGAGCTCAAATTTTGACACGATATCCTACTAATATTATAAACGCGAAATTTTGTAAGTATTGATGGTTGGATGCATGGATGGATGGATGGATGGATGGACGGATGTTTATTACTCTTTCACGTCTAAATGGCTGGAACAATTTTAATTAAATTCGGTATGGAGTTAGCTGATACCCTGGATTAGCACGAAGGCTGTGTTTGGTCGCGATAAACGACATTCACACAGGCGGAGCGCGGGCAAAAGCTAAGAGGTACATGTACAGCGAGCTGCAAAAGTGCATGGCCATTACAAATACTAAATCGTTTGCGCCGGTATTCAACGCCCACTGTTGATGAAAAAAATGGTTCATAAATATCTAACTAGATGGCGCCGCGCTATCTTTCAAATGTGAAAAAAAAAAACTATCAAAGTAGTTTAATAAATATACGAAACAACATTTTTACTTCTTTTTGTATATTATCAATATTTTCATTACATTAATTTATACAAACACAAATGAATCAACATAATATAATTACAAAAACAGAATGCTCTCGGCAGGGTTCGAACTCGAAACTCTAAAACTTGGTTTCACGATATATCGCATAGACACATCTATTGGCTAACATTGCACATGATTATTGCGTTGAAATAGAATACTACTAGATTTTTGTAGTTGTATGCACTACCGCCGCAAGTTACGAATATAATACACTGGTCCAAAATAAACCTATCTACTTTTTTATTAAGATGACAAATATATTTGCGGAGGTAGGTATACAATATTACTATTAAGAATGAAACGGTAGTTAGCATAATAATAACAACCGTATTAATGTCGCTCTCTAAATACGCTCATAGCTAGTAAAACCACTGGCGCCATCTAGTTTTTGTTTTATAAACTGGGGTTTGACAGTTCATAGGATTATCGATCTTAAGCTATCCATGCATTTTTGCAGCTTACTGTACAACCCACTAGAAAAATGTAATTATTTATTTTTTGCAACAGTAGATGCCCCGCTGCAATTAGCTTATAGAATATTTTTTTATAAATATTTTCCCGAGCAAAGTCAGGATCGGGTTTTATCAGGTCGGATTCAATATAAAATCTTACCTTACCAACTTGCTTTTTTAAACGTATTCCTGAACTAAAATAACAATTGCAGGTGACACATCGTTCACGGTGATGGGTAGCGGTAAGCCGCTGCGGCAGTTCATCTACTCCTTGGATCTAGCCAAACTGTTCGTCTGGGTGCTCAGAAACTATGAGAGCATTGAGCCTATTATATTATCAGGTAAGGCTGAGTTGGGTTAAAATTTGTACTAAATAAAACTTGTCCTAAGGTGTATCTTAACATTTCGTGCAGAAAACTCCGCTAAAGCCTCACACCGGCCTGTGGACGTGGTTATGTCTGACTTACAGTGACTAAACGCCTAGACCCTGGGCAATCTTCTCGCCGGAGATATAGGTTCTTAAACCCTCGCGGGTTTAAGAACCTATATCTCCATCTTGTCCCGGTAAGGGGTCGGGGGCGTCCTGCTTCTTACTGTGCCAGCCCTGACCTGGTCCCCCTGTACCCTCTGGCAGCCAGAGGGACACTAAAACAGCCTCCTAGTAGACTTCTACAGGGCCACTCCTGCCTAATCCATCATCATGGAATTTGTTGTAAGCGACAGCTTCTCCTCTACGGAAGAAAGGTACTGCCGTCTCCGTTACTCAAGACACACTGCGTTGTTACAAACCAAGCACCCCACCCCCCGAAATATCTGGCCTTAATATTCTACACTATTTTGTTTTCTCGTGATCATCGAAATCTCCCCATTCCAGTGGATGAAGCAGACGAAGTCACCATCAGCACAGTGGCAGAAATGATCAAGAAAGCGCACGCCTTCCCCGGCGAGATCGTGTACGACACCACTAAAGCCGACGGACAGTACAAGAAGACAGCTTCGAACAGTAAACTGCGGAGTCTATACAAGGACTTCAAGTTCACACCTTTTGAAGTAGCTATACACGATACTGTGGCCTGGTATAAGACAAATAAGGAACATGCTAGGACGTAGTACTGTATATTGTTCTTTAGGGAGTTTACCCCGTATTAGGGGCAAATTTGGGGGTAAATACACTTTGGGCTGAGCTAAAGACAGAATTTCCATTTACAAATATTTTCTTCTACAGATCACGTTTTTTTAAGCCAAAATGATTTGTATTATGATAAGTATAATAACATATCATATGTAGGAACTTAAATGGCATATCTGTATTTAATTTTAACATTTATGACCACATTGGAAGGCTTTTCCTGTGACAGTGATCGCGTCCTGTACTTAGAGGCTAAATTCTAGAATAACACTCAGCCTGAATTTCGATTTGTCTGTGGACAGGATGTACCGGCCATATATCAACCTATCAATCCATATTAATATTATAAATGCGAAAGTAACTGTGTCTGTCTGTATGTCGCTTTCACGCCTAAACCACTGAACTGATTTTGATGAAATTTGGTATAGGGGTAGATTAGACCATGAGAAAGGACATAGGCTATGTTTGGTCGCGATAACTGACATCCACGCGGGCGGAGCCGCGGGCAAAAGTTAGTCTATACAATCTGTCATCAGATAAATAGTTATTCAGGCTGAGTGTCATTCTAGAATACTAATAATATAACTATTTATAGCACAAAGGTGATTCAGATACATGATAAAACATGGATTACTTGAAACTAGGAATTCCTTGTATTCTTCCAATAGTAGGGGTGCTTTTGCTTTTGCACTGTATAATATTTTCAGCTAACTTTTTACGATCATATAAATAATTATGAGCCGTGAATGCTATCGAAATGTATTTTTAAATGGTATCTGTCAGCTTCACCAATATTCCACAAGCGCGACTCCTATATACATCTGTAGCTAATGAGCGAACCCCAAGCGAACTGTATGGGAAGTTAAAATGTAATATATCCACTTATTGTTATTCTTATAAATAAATGTTAAACAACTAATAGCTCAGTTTTTAGTTTGTGTTGTCTCAGCCTTTCCCGCTTCCGAAAATAACTTTTAGTAGGGCACAAGTAGAAGGTAATTCGGTAGTAACTCGAGCGCGTCAGTCAGATAAAGCTAGGGAAGGCTAGTTACATATTGACAAAGTCCTCCAGCCAATAGGCGCGACTTTAATATTATTTTATTGTCACTGGTTACGAGATTTCAGTTACGAATATGGATGAAGGGGAATAGACGCTTTTCCGTGCCATCACGCCGTGGTATCATTGGGAATAGAAGCTTACCATGACGCCTCTGGGTGACATTGGAAATAGATGTTTCTTCGTGACGCCACACTGGGGCGTCATTGGAAAAGACGCTCCTTCGTGATGCCGCTGGACTGTCACTTGGAAAAAGATGCTTCCACGTGGCACCACTGGAGGTGTCAATGGGAATACACACTACCCCGTGACGCCACCCTTTAGGCGGAGTACATCGAATTCGTAAAAAGTCAGTTTCTCAATAGGTCTGTTTCTCATTAGGTCGGATTCTGAGTAGGTCAGTTTTTTAAAACGTCAGCTATGCTTTATTACACTTGTTTACATAATAGAATTCATACCTACCCGAGTATCGACCAGACCTATACTGTAACTTATGATGTATCTACCTATATTTTCCTGATACTGATACTGTATTCATAGTAGTAATCCGATTTGAAATGTTTAATGTCCACCTCAAGTACGGTTTTCAATATTTCAAAGTCTTCAAAATTCTGACAAGGTTTCTGATCTAAATACATTGAATTTAATATTTTTAATTAAATAAAAATACTTACCGTAAAGTATAATTAAAAAAGTGGATATTATTACGTAGGTTTATTTATGCTTTTAACTGTACTTTTGCTTCAGGTTTTAAAAAACTGACCTGCTCCGAATCCGATCACTTAACGGACCTATTCAGAATCTGACTACTAACGAACTAATCTGGCCTGCTCCGCCTAAAGGGACGCCAGTGGGGGTCACAGGGAATAGACGATTCATGTTGCTTTAAAATCGGTTTCGGACTGACCTCTCCCCTAGCTGGTTCCCCTGGGGGGGATGCAAGGATTTTCTAGTACTACCGTCTCCACTCAGTGAGGGGTGATAATAAAACTCCTTTTTATTGTTTTCCTTTCGGCCTGAAGTCTCCCTTATCTGGTTCCCCGGGGAGACGTTAGGATTCCCAAGTACCAGCGTCTCCCTAGACTAAGGGGAGACATTAAAACCTGATTTGGAAAAAAACATTAAAACCTGGTCTGAAACCGTATTGCCGGTCACTAAGCAAGGAGTGATCGTCAAGGTGGCGCATGAGCTGTGTGTTAATGATGTGCTCGAACACCTTGCACAGCACTGAGATAGATATTTTCTGCAAGATAACTCCCGCTTTTTAAGTACAACCGCTGAAATACCATCAGAACCACTGGCTTTCCGGACATCGAGTGATTGCAGTAATGCACGGACATCGCGTTGCCTGATACGGATATCGAGGTCACCAGTGGGCATTGTCCGTTGTTGCATACCACAATCATCGGCTCGGGAGTTGGCCGCGAAGAGATTGACCAGCAAATTTGCTTTCTCTTGGGGCTCATGGGCCAGAGATCCATCGGGATTGCTCAGCGGGGGCAGCGAGGGCTGGCAGAAGTTGGCTTGTACGACCTTGGCCAGTCGCCAGTAGCCACAGCTACCCGTGGGATGCGCCCCTAGCTCTTGGCCCAGCCGTGCTATGCGCTGGGCATCCGCCCTGACGTAAGCCCTCTTGCAGACCTTTGTGGCTCTGTTGTACGCCGCCTTGAAGTTGGGATCGCTTGTGACGCGCGCCCGCACCCAAGCGCGGTACGCAGACTGTTTATGCTCAACAGTCAACGCGCACTCGCGCCTGAACCACGGACGCGCTCCGCGGACTCCGGCGACATCGGTGACACCTAGACCGATCTCACCAGCGACAGCAGTAGCGCTCTCAAATGGGTTCTTACCCTCAAAGCAGCGTTCAACCCACGGGATGGACGCATAATAGTCGCGTAATCCATCCCAGTCCGCTGACGAGTAGTGCCAAAGACGCCTCTTCCCCTGGGGTCGGGCGATAGATACCTCGAACGCAAGTTGCCGCAGTCATTATAAAGACTAATACTGTTTACGTCCATTTCTCATTATGTTATAATAGCATTTTGTCGAAGTCGCAAAATGTCTAAAAAAAATAATGTCACCAAGGGTACAGTCGTTGACAATATGGTTACTGGCGTCGCCATATGATTATTCAATGAATCTATAAAATGAAGAATATAATTTATTAAGAAGCGAAATTTATTCTAATAATTCATTTAATAAAATCAATTCGAATCACATACTTCTACACTATACACTATATTTAAGCCTTATATTATAATTTAATAATCCACTTGAATTTAGTTATTTCTATTCCTAAATTGGCCTTTATCAATGAGAATAATCTGTTGTAGGTAGTTTCCGTTTTATCTCGTAATAAAGCATAGAGAACAGGCACAACGTTAGTGTAATTTTCGCAACTGTAGAGATCTACGTGAATTGAAAAAAATTGCTTAGAGGGCTTTGGCGTCCTCTTAAATGTACCATCGCCGAAGAATAATTTATTTTTAAAATTTCGGATTGATTTACTGCAAATTTTAGAGCAAAAGATGACAATCTTGTTTTCATCCCCATCTTCTACGAGAAGAATCATTGGCAAGTATTTTAGAAATCTTTACATCCGTTAAATTATTGAACTCAGTCATTTGAACTTTTAAATATTTATTCGTTCTGTACAACACATCTTTTTTTTCTTTATATGAGGGCATAGGTACGTTTGAACTAAACTTTGAAATTTCCTTTTCAAAAATAGATTTCACTGACTTCATTTTTTGCATACTGCCTGTCTACAAGAATCCATCACAAAAGCCCTCACATTCTTATCGTGATGTGATTTGCACGTATGTTTGCTTTGTCGAACGACAGTGTTCCGATCGGCATTTAATGTAACAGACATTGTTTTCGATTGATGCACCTCCATAAGGAATTACCACTTTTGTTGCTATTGCCCCAATTGTACCGATGCCCATGAAATAAAAGTGATGATTTTCCTTTTTGGTTGACAATAAAATGCAGATTTTCTTTATTAAAATCCATCACTATATTTTATTAAACAATAATTACGTACCTATCACAAGACCCGCGATTGACACAAGGAAGGAAAAATATGACAATTGCATCTTTATAGCTATTTATTATAAATGAGTGGCCAGTATTAGAAAAAACAAAAACTTTAAATACCTAATTTTTATATGGTGTACAACCTATGTCTTACCTATGTGAAGTTCTCATGAAAGCTATGAAAGTCTTTACACCAAAACCATAATATACCAGGCATAACTCTATTTTTCAATCGACTGTACCGTAATCTCTGTACATTCTAGTTTTTAGACATTTTGCGACTTCGGCAAAATGCTATTATACCATAATGAGAAATAGACGTAAACAGTATTAGTCTTTATAATGACTGCGGCAACTTGCGTTCGAGGCATCTATCGCCCGACCCTTCCCCTGCACGGGTCGTGGGGCGCTACAATGGGCACGGTGGAGCGGACCAAACAGTTACGATATATGAAAGGTAATGCGGGGTTCCACTATCCCTTTAAACAATTTGTTTATATGTCAAGTCACATCCCATAATGTCTCCTACTATCAAAGGAGATCCGCTAGTACTAAGAAGTTTCAACGTCGCCCTAATGGTGGCCTCCCCTTAGTCTATGGAGACGCCGCTGGTACTTGAGAATCCTAACGTCTCCCTGGGGAACCAGCTAGGGGAGAGGTCAGTCCGAAACCTTAAAATCGTCTGATGAGAGAAGACTTGCATAGATAAGAAATAAATGATACGCCAATTACTATCCACATACCTTTATTTTATAATATAATTGACTGTGTAAAGACCCGACAGATTTAAAAAAATGACATAATTTAACATGTTTATACAAATCTTAAACGAATAAGTAATAGAAAAGTATAAACACAACATTAACAAATAACACGTATAGTTTCTTTCGCACTTAAGTGAGCTAAGTTACGTACTAAAGTACGCCGAGCAACCTAAACGTAATGTAACACTGATCAGGCAGATGCGGGGCTTTTAGTACTATCTAAGTTACGTACTAAAGTACGCCGAGCAACCTAAACGTAATGTAACACTGATCAGGCAGATGCGGGGCTTTTAGTACTATGTAGTATGTATCCATTCGTATCAGGTACAGTTAGTAACAAAAGTCTTTTAAACTTGCACAGTTTGCAGCAGCTCATCAACTTGCCACAGCCCACACAACAGAACCGAATTTCCCTTCATTTAGGTATTTTGATTCAGCGTGACTGTGATTAAGTGTATGTACCCAGTCAGTCGGAGGATTCCTGTAACGTATCGCTTCATCCTCGGTATCATTATTATTTACATCTATGTACATTTTGTTTATCGATGAAATACGTTCAATATTTCGAATTTGAAAGTTTCACTTCACTACGCTACGCCAAATCTCAATTTATTTGTCCTTCAACCGTTGTTACTGACTGTCCCAGCTCAAATATTAAGAGCACTTCGTGCGAAATAATTCCTTAGTGGTATTCTAAACCTATATAATTTCGTTATATAGCTAAACCGTGTTCGTCGTACGTGACGAATATCTTCTCAATGGCGGTTATGTACGCTGACGTCCTCAGGTCTAGCCCAAGCTTGTGTTTCTTATTCGCTGCATCAATGTTCTGAAAATGGACAATATTCTAGTTTGGTCCTCCGCTTTTCTACATAGGACTAAGGCCAAGATGACACTCAGTCTGAAGCTTGATTTTTTTTTTATCGTCCGATAAATCCCCACGGATACAACCCCCACGGAGCCGGTGGAGGTGGCTCATAACCATACCAACCATACCGGCATAACCATGTCGAACTCGAACCGACTAAAACGCACGCCATCTTGGGTCCTTGGTTGCCGGAGGTGAGATTGCCAAAAGCATATCTCTCGTACCCCGGCAGACCCAGGACCATCTCTTTCGAGATGGCCCCCTTCGGGCTGCCTAGCCTATCTAGGGTATCTAGCCCCGTGTACGGGGAGGCGCACTTTGCGCCGCCGCCGCGGCCTGCTTCTGCTAGGGTGACAGGCGGCTCCACCGGTCACCCCCAGGCCAGCGCTCATGGAGGACGGAGGTCGTTCTGCGACCTCCGACGTCCAAGCTTGATTTAGCTGACGACAGATTCTATAGAAAATCTGTTAATCTGTCCTAAACTACTTATATCAAAATTCAGACCGAGTGTCATTCTAGAATAGGGGCCTTAGTAGTAATAGTACAGACAGAAAATGTCACTCTCTGCATGCAAAAATTCGAAACGCCTGTCATCCCTTTACCCCCATTATGTGGTTTAAGAGCGAGGCCCCACTTGTGCGTTGCGCTGCGTCGTCGCATCGAAGCAGGGTCATTCTAAGAAATTTAAAGGATTTTGTCTCATTGCTATAATTTTTTATTTGATTGCAAATTTCAAAGAAAGACCCTGATCCATTGCGAGGGGCAGCGCAACGCACAAGTCCCCACTTGTCCGTTGCGCTGTCCCGTCGCAACGGATCCTTAGTAAAAGTAATACTTGTTCGAGTGATAAAATGCACTCCAACTACTACTATCCAGATTCGTTATGTCAGTCCGAATCCGACATGAACACCCCCGATGATCGACAGGGGTGGTTTCCGAGGTCCTCGTTGATTCATCGAAGGTTTAGGCGTAATGGACCTACCTGACAAGCATTGTTCATGGAGTACTCGAGTCCGGAGTTGACGAGGAGCTTCTCATTGGCGCCGCACATCATGGTCTTGAACAACGGCGACGCCTCGATCTTGGCATTAACTTTCGCTTTCTTCAACGATTGTTCCACGGAATCTGTAATATTTATTTATTAATAGTTTGTAAAACCGCGACAATTGCAGTCACGGGCACGAGTAAGTTAACACATTGCAAGGTTAAGCAACACTAGCCAAGATGATCTTAGCCTTTCGGTCTCTTAGGTCCAGTTCCTGTTAGGTCCAGTTTAATCTTAAGTCTATTTCTTCGAACGTCTATTCCCTGAACGTCTTTATCTTCGAACGTCCATTTCTTCGAATGTCTATTCCGTGAGTGTCAGTTCTTTCTCTAAGGTTTTTTATTTAAATTACGAGACGATGCCCGCAGCTTCACCCGCGAAAATGAAATTTGGTGCAGGGGTAGATTAGAGCTTGGGAAATGATATCTGTGAATTCTATTTCATCCCCTTCGTTCTCTTAGGTCCAGTTCCTGTTACGTCCACATTCAAAGAAATGGACACTCACAGAACTGGACATTCAAAGAAATGGACGTAATAGGAATGTTAAAACACACTTGACCTAACAAGAACTGGACCTAAGAGAACGAAAGGGATCTTAGTATGGGTGACCATTCTCAAGACCCCTCCATGTCTTGGAGGGGCAAGGTAAGCCTTCGCTCCCGGTTGCCATACGAACATCTACCTATGGCAGGAATCACGGTTATTTGCGAGCCCTAAAAGTCCAACAACTGGTTCTAACGGGTTGTAGAGGTGAGGTCGCTTTACGGAAAATATCTAGGTAGTTTCAGCTGCGTCACAGTTAGATTGGAACACATGAGGATCGAATAGCACCAAAAAAAACTTGTTTGGACTTTTAGTATTGTTGTTCCTGACTACTATTTTACCTAATTCTGTCAATACAATTCACAACCTCAGAAAAAACAATAGTTCAGTTGGAAGAGCATTCCCCCTGTAAGGGAAAGGTCGTGAGTTCAAGTCTCACTTGAGCATTTCATTTTTTCAGATGTTTTTCGAACTTTAAAATTAGCATACTAAATGCTATAAAAAATTCATTCAAACTTCTTTAAAAGTTGGCATAGTCTCCTAAGAACGTTTTACTGACTCGTTTCAAAAATACAGCCTGGATATATACACCCACGTGTACACCATACCTAACAGTGCAGTGTTAGAATCTCTCCAGAACTTGATGCTCAGCTTGCCAAAGCTCACATGGTTGAGGTTCTTAAGGAACTCGAAGTAAGACACGGTGACGCCCCCAGAGTTCACCAGCAGGTCTGGGATGACCAGGATTTTCTTCTCCTGTAAGGTTTTGTCTGCCGAGGGCACTGTGGGACCGTTCGCGCCTTCCGCTATTACCTAAAAAATAAATTTTACTTCACAGTTCAGTGTCCCATAAAGCACTTAAAAATAAAAGGGAAAAGGTGCGAGTAGTAGGTACCTATGTATGTAGGTACCTACTTATATAAAAAGACGACTAGCTCTACTACAAAGAAGGACGACGGAAAACTCGAAATAAAACCTAGGGGTATGGGTAATGGACTGCTGAGACGAGGTCTCGGGTTCGATCCCAGGTTTACCATGGCACACACCAATGACTTTTCGATGTTTTTTTTTTATGGATTAGGGAGGCAAATGAGCAGACGGATCGCCTGATTGTAAGCGGTCACCGCCGCCCATGGATACCCGCAACACTAGAAGAGTCACAAGTGCGTTGCCTTCCTTTTAAAAGAGAGTACGCTCTTTTCTTGAAGGTTTGAAGGTCGTAATGGTTCGGAAATACCGCTGGTGACAGTTCATTCTACAGTTCAGTTGTGCGAGGCAGAAAGTTTCTCGAGAAACGCACTGTTGTGGACCACCAGCTGTCCAGATGGGGGAGTGTGGAATTGCTGTCGCGTGGAACGATGGCGGAAAGAGGCGGCGGGGATCAATCCGAACAATTCCTCGGAGCATTCCCCATGGTATAGACGATAGAAGATGCAAAGCGAAGCCACATCTCTACGCAGTGCCAAAGAGTCTAGCCGATTTGAAACATCCCGGCAGCTGACTATTCGAGTCGCTCTCCGTTGGATGCGGTCCAGAGGGAGAAGTTGGTACTGAGGTGCTCCTGCCCAGAGATGAGAACAGTATTCCATATGTGGCCGTACTTGCGCCTTGAGTTCTTGGCGGTGAGCCGGAGTGTAATACTGTCTCGATCTATTGAGCACGCCCAGCTTCTTCGAGGCCAATTTAGCTTTACCCTCTAAGTGACCGTGAAACTGGACTTCGCTCGATATGTCAGAGAGAGACAGTTAAGGGGGTGCTCTCAAAACGAGGGAATACGACCAGTGGCTGTTTTTTTGCGGTGATCGCACAAACTCGTGTCTATGTGGGGTTGAAACGGACCAAATTAAGTCTACCCCAAATTGAAACTTTATCTAAAGAGGTTTCAATTTCAGACAATTTGTTTCGGCTCTCGTTGACGTTTTCCCGAGAAATGTTCGCGCAGCCGGTATAGAGGGCATCGCTCGTACTGTCGTCCGCATAGCAATGAATGCTGCTAATTTGTCATTGACATGGAGGAGAAACAGAGCGGGCGATAGCACACAGCCTTGAGGGACACCAGCATTCACAGACATAGAGTCAGAGCATTCACCGTCGACTATGACTTTTATGCTTGTCTGTTAAAAAGCTAGCAATCCATTTGCACAATTTCTCGAGAAGCCCATAGGAAGGAAACTTTGATAAAAGCGCTTTGTGCCAGACCCGATCAAAGGCCTTGGCTATGTCCAAACTAACCGCCATGGCTTCTCCCTTGGTCTCGATCGCCTGTGCCCAACGATGCGTCAGGTATACTAGAAGATCACCAGCCGACCGACACCTATGGAAACCGTACTGCTGGTCACTGAGTAGTTGATGACCCTCCAGATACCGAAGGAGCTGGCAGTTGATAATGGACTCCATTATCTTCGAGAAAAGGGAGGTAATGGCTATTGGTCTGTAGTTGGATGGATTTGAGCGGTCGACTTTTTTAGGGATAGGCTGAATCAGCGCTGTCTTCCATAATGTAGGGACTACGCCAGAAGAGTAAGAGAGCCGGAAATCGGCTCGTTAAGACCGGTGCCAACTCTGGAGCGCACATCTTCAACACTATGGGAGAGATTCCATCAGGCCTATCAGGATATCGAGGGACGTAAGTGCTAAACGCACTGAGCGTTGGTGAAACAGGATATCCGGCATACAGCTCTCGCAACGCGGTATACTGGGCGGTTCTTTCCCTTCGTCATCCAAGGTCGAGTTAGACGCGAAGAGTTTGCCCAGAAGATCGGCTTTCTGCTTTGCGTTGTGGGTCAACGAATCATTTCCCATGTGCAGAGGTGGGAAGGATGACTTGCAGAAGTCCCCTTCGATAGCTTTGGCAAGAGACCAGAATGCACGAGCTCCCGAAGGTAGACGCTCGAGCCTCTCGCCAATTCTACAGATGTGCTCTGACTTCACCCTTGCTATGTCTCTTTTGAAGGACCTGGAGGTCCAGGTTATAGTCCTTTCTTAGTGCGCTGGTATATTGGTCCCGTGCCGTCACCGCATTGGCCCAGGCTTGGTAAGCTTCGTGCTTCCTGCGAAAAGCCGTTTTGGAAGATTGACCAAACCAAGGCCGGAATCTGCTACCAATGGAAACCACAGAATGGGATGAAAAGCTCCATGTCCTGTAGCACCACATCAGCGACAGAGCTGGCGGCGGTGTTGGGATTATCCGGCGAGAAGCATAATTTTCGAAGTTGTGTGTATTTATCGAAGGTTTATAAGTGCCCGGTAATGGCAATAGGCTCGCCACCTCTGCCTACCACTTCGGGGAATACAGGTGTGAGTTCATGTTATATATATATTTGATTGACTTACTCTACAATTCAGTTTGGGTGCAATCTCGTTGGTGATGGACTTTTCTGTGGCGGCGGCTATGAATATGTCGCACTTCTCGAACATTAAGTCTTTAGACATCTCCTGCCCGCCGGGGAAGCCCTTAGCGCTGCCTTTGTTCTTCTTCATGTAGTTAAACAGCTCCTGAAGAATAAAGGATAGCTTAAAGTACATTATACTCACGCCTTAGTATAACTGGGTATAACGAATAATCTTACAGTAGTTTATCGCGTTTAAAGTTTGCGGAAATGCTACTTTAGTTTCTTTTTAATTCGAATTTGAATAAGTTTGCCGTGTCGGTTATAATATTGAAACTTCTAGTCCGCCACATTTTATCGTTAAATGTTACCCGAAAACCTTAAAAACGATACGCATACTTCGAAAAACACTGGAAAAAATGAAATGCTCAAGTGAGACTCGAACTCACGACCATTCGCTTACAGGGCGACTGCTCTGCCAACTGAGCTATTGAGCACCACCTGAATCATTCCAAATTTTCCTTCTCTTTATATCCGTCTATAAGGGCGACGGTGCAGCCATCTACTAACATTCTTACGAATCAACATTTTTTCCAATGTTTTTCGAACTTAACAGTTAGCATAATAAATGCTATAAAAAATTCATTCAGATACGCATACTGTTTTTAAAAATATTCGGGTCCGTAATCTTTAATCGCGAAATGGATGATATGATATCACTACGCCACTATAATGCCGCGCGATCTGCCCGCTGCTTCCGATAAGGGGTCTGCGTTGCCAGCCGCGCCACCGCGCCGCCGCTGCCCCGCTGCCCGCAAGTTTCGAGGCAGAGGCCTTACGGATAAAATGGATGCCATTTTTGAAAAAATGGAGCAAGATCGGCATATCAGTAGTTACGACGTAGCTGAAGAACTGGGAACTGACCACAAAACAGTTTTGGCGCATTTGAAAAAAACTGGATACACAACAAAGGTCGATATTTGGGTACCTCACGACCTCACTGAAAGAAACCTAATGAACCGTGTACTCATTTGTGATTCCTTATTATGACGTAATGAAACCGAACCATTTTTGAAGAAGCTGATAACTGGTGATGAAAAGTGCATCACGTACGACAAGAACGTGCGAAAAAGATCATACTTAGTCAAAGGCCGGTCAGGCTTCACAGACTTTGGCGTAACCCGGGTTATGCGGCTGTGTGTGTGGTGGGATTGGAAGGGCATTATTCATTATGAGCTGTTACCACCAGGTAGGACCATCGATTCTGAACTCTACTGCGAACAACTGATGAGATTAAAGCAAGAAGTTGAGAGAAAGCGGCCGGAATCAAAGGGTGTGGTTTTTCTTCATGATAACGCTAGACCTCACACATCTTTAGCCACTCAGCAAAAATTAAGAGTCTGGCTGGGAGGTGTTAATGCATCCGCCGTATAGTCCTGACCTTGCACCTTCAGATTTCCACCTGTTTCGGTCTCTTCAGAATTCTTTAGGCAATGTCAGGTTAACATCACGAGAGGACTGCCAAAACCCACTTGTCGCAGTATTTTGATCCCTACCTACAAGATGCCAAAAAGTTATCGAACAAAATGTTACCTAGGTACATACTTTGGTTAAATGTAAATAACTACTACTATATTAAAAAATGTTTTGAATTTTCTTAAGAAATGCGAAGAAACTTTTCCCCTACCTATTATATTCAATGTATTTACAGAACAAACATAACAACCTATATAATAAAATGTAGTGATTTACTCACAGCACAGTTCAACCCTTCATTGCTTTTGAGGTTGCAGTCGTGCTCCATCACACCAATGACCTTCACTCCCTTCTTTGCCAGGTACATGCCAGCGAAAGCGCCCACGTTGCCAAAGCCTTGAATGATTGCGGTCTTACCCTGGAAAAAAAAACAATCACGTTAATCTATAATACCATTAAAGCGCAGTAACGGCCATGACAGTTTTTTATTAATTTGAAACACCGCCAGTAGAGGTACGATTATTACCGCAAATATTCAAACTATTATCACAGTCTAACGATTCATACTACATACAGTCTGTCAACGAAGCCGTCTAGACAGAGCAAACGTGCTGTATTCCTCGGTACGCCCATAAATTTCACTCGGTACTAAGGATTCAGGGCTGTTTCATTTGTCATCAGTCGTCACTAATCAAATTAGTGCAGAATCAATTTAGATTTGAATATTTATGGTGGGAAGCGATCACCGCCGCTCATCACGCCCATGGACACCCGCAACACCAGAGGAGTCACAAGTGCGTCCAACATAACCTCCCCTTCCGGCGCCGGCGGGTGAGGTATCCGAGAAAAAAAAGATGGAACAGATCTATTTAACATAAGTATGACTTACATTTAGTCCAGGTTCGAGTCCCACGAGGTCCATATAATCCTTCCTGTTCATGAAGTTCTCGACCGCTATGCAGGTGCCGCGGCCCGTCGCCTCCACGCGCCCGTGGATGCCGCCGCCGTTGATGGGCTTCCCGGTTACACACGCAGCGGCGTTTAAGTCCCTGTAGCCTGTAAAAGTTTTATTAGATAAAGAGAGTCGACAACAAGAGTATGACGACACTGGTCCTGGGCCTAGATTCTACTAAAGCCAAAACCACAGTCGTGCTACAGCCACTGCAAAAAACGGCATTAAATAATAGACTTTAAAAGCGATGTGATTCAAATTCAAAATTAAAGGTGAATGAAAAATTCTAATGAAACTTCTTATTTTATTTTGAACTTTAGGCCTTTAGAAATATAGTTTAAAATACAATGTCATTTTTTGCGATAACTGTGACCACAGTGGTTTAGCTTGAGAAGCAATAAGTGCGTGCCTGCGTGGCACTAAGTGGCAAAAAATTACGACCCGGTTTAGAATCCGCATCGTTACACTACCCATGGCGAAGTAAACCTACTCCTAACATAGCTGGAGAAGCTAGGGTTAAATAACATTTACTTACACCCGCTTAGGGTGTATGGGCCTAGTGTATACCTTCAGACTTTCAGCGTTAAGTCATCTGCACCAGCACGTCGGTTCACTGCTAGTTGACTTTTAGGTTGGGGTAAGACAGCAGTCGTTGCCATAAAAACGGTAAAAACAAATCAATAGGGGAAAGAATATTTACCTTGGTATGGTACCTAAACTAACGACCCCTAGCACTAAGGTGAGAGATGAAACACACTTGAATCAGTTTTTTTATAAAACACACATCAATTTTACTTCATCTCGCCTGATGGTAAGGTAAAGTTTGAATAACTCAGTCAATCTACACAAACTCCTATAGCTGAAACAAGGTGAAGCAGGTATAAGTGTATAACTTTGTCATTATAACTTACCGAGGGTTTTTATATAAGTGTCCACAATCCAAGACATCTCCCTGCCTGAGGTCGCCATATCTGGTGCAGGGACATCGATTCCGGCTCCTTTAATCCAAACGAGAATATAAAGTTACTATGAGTACCCAAAAAGTTTTTTTTTTATAAAGGTCACGTCAATCTGACTTCACCTCGCCTGATGGGTAAGCTAAAGGCAAAGTCTCGGAAAGAAGGTCACTATCGTAAACATGTACCACGTTAACAGTGGTGGCACTCTGCTTGACGGCCTGATCAGATGCCTTTTCACGCCCCGCTTAAAGGACCCGGGACTGTAGGAAGAACACGTGAGCTGGCAGGGAGTTCCAGGTCTTAATGGTGCTGCATAGGAATGAGTCATTTGAATACCCATGTGGCTATGCTCGACAGAACTACTCAGCTTACCGATGTAGTTTTTCTTCGCCAGTTCTAGAGTGTATCTTCTCGTAATTCTTTGTAGTTCTGCCACTGTGTACTTCTTAGGGTCTATTGAAATGCCTGGAAATAGTCAAGAGATGTTTTATTAGCTAGGTATACTTAATATGTGCAAGTAGGCATGGGTAACCTCCTAACGCCTATTGCCTAAGCGAGTGAATGTCGGTTATCGCAACCAAGCAGTATGATATAAATGAACTATGAACTTTATCAAGATCTAGTCTAGCTTTGTACCAAATTTCATCCGCTCCGTCGCTGTATATCATATTCTCAAAAGGCCACATTCGTAAAACATCATATTCGCAAAACACGATATTCACAAAACATGATATTCTTTTATTATCATATTCTGAAAACATCATATTATAAAATATTATATTCGTAAGAAACCTTATTCGCTATAATATCATATTCTCAAATTACCACATTTTTTATCTAAAAGTAACATCAGGGAAATAGTCAAAAACTATTCTTGATATGTACCTACCTATGTAGGTATAATTAATTTTATTTCTGTAAATTTGATACTGGCTGACAATGTATTTTCCTAATAATAAAGACAGTATATGGGTGAATTTCTCAAACGTAAAATTTTCGTGGCGTGACTGAAAATCATACCTTAAAGTTAACATATAGTAATGATTATTTTTTGTAAGAAAGATATCGTTTTTCTCTATATGTACGTATAAATTATATTATTGAAACTATTTTTGTGAGTGTGTAAAAAATGTCTTTTCACCTAAATGCTAAGCTTGGTGGCGCGTCCACAACCTGTTTTCTTGGGAATGATCACAGTTTAATCAAAACTTCATTAGTTTACTGAGTATACTTAATAATAATTCGATTCAGCATTATTTTAGCTATCTTCGATACTGTCATTCGTAGTATTTAGTACTATACTTTATCTTAAAAATAATTTATAAGTTGCGTCCGCGGCAAATGTAAAATTTTGGTGGGATTTATAAAATCATCGAAGGAGTCGTATTGAAAGTACCTATAAGGACGACACTATCATCATTGGAAACGTTCAGTTGGGTGTTAATGAGCACCAGTGCCAGTTGTCCCCAGTCCCGTTTCGTTTTTCTGCCAAACACGTAAGTAGGTCGTTTCATAAGCATCGGACAAAAATATTGTAATTTTTGTGTTGATTATTTAAAACGGTTTATTCTCATTGTATGTTTTAATATTTAAGTATAGTGTACAGGTTCAGTATGTGTATTAAATTTTGGTAATGTAACCACTATATTCTAAATAGTATTTTTATAAATATTTTTTTTAGACGTGAAACTAATTTTGGTGGAGCAATTTTGGTGAATTTGGTGGGATTTTACTAATCATCAAAATTGTATATTTGCACCAAAATTTGTTTTCATAGTTATTTGATTAAGCTCCTACGTAGTCCGACGGGCTACTAGGTCAGGTGACCTCTACGTAGTATACCCTGGGCAATGGAGAATGCACCGCCTCTCTCCCTAGGTGGGAAAGAGGTTGTTGGCAGTTGAGGGTTGTTCGGAAGCTTTCCTAATTTTCTCTCAGATTAACCATTAGCATATGAACTACCCATACAAAAGACGGGCGAGTAGTTGGGTGAAGTCAGCTGATGCCGCAGTAGGGACAGGCCGGTGTGGTGGAGCACCGTGCGCTTTTTCCGTCACCTGCTTCTACTGGCGTGAAAGGCGGCCTCACTCTTTACTACTAAGCCTACGCCGTTAAAACCTGCCCACCCTTCTTCCCTCCTCTCCACTGTCAACATTATTTGGCTTTTCTTCCTCTGCTTTCTCACTTACATGAAAGCTACCGTGGATGCAAGAGTGCCTCATGCAATCTTTTGCACGTGACTCCACGCAACAAAGCGATGAAGTCGAAAATGTAGGTGACACGCAACTCCTGCTTATGTTGCTCCAGCAGCTAGCACTTTGCTATCGTGTAAAAGGTACTCAATCTTCTCCACAGAAGGCTTCTGATCTCTACCGTCCTCAAGCTCCTACATCCACATTCTCAAATGTTGCACCAATCTATCGGCGTCCACCACCGATATTAACAGCATACATGGGCAGTTATGGAGTGATTGTCTGATGCTATCCGACCAAAATACCACGCTGATTGGGAATGGACTAAGGACAGATCACAGATCACAGAGACAGTGATAAGGAAGATTCTCATATTGCCAACAGCGGTTCGAACAATGGAATCAGAATCGTGGTACATGTATCGGATGGTGTAAACCTCTGGAACCATTTTGAACCGCAATGCCCATCAGCTCACCGCGTGAGAAACTTAGTTGAAGGACTCCTGTAAGTTCAGAAATAGACATCACACTACCAACTTGTCTTGCCACTACCAAGTGTCCATGGCATATCTTCCGTCCACCCTTAGGCATACCGAGTACCATATTATGTTGCTCCAGCAGCTAGCACTTTGCTATCGTGTAAAAGGTACTCAATCTTCTCCACAGAAGGCTTCTGATCTCTACCGTCCTCAAGCTCCTACATCCACATCCTCACATGTTGCACCAATCTATCGGCGTCCACCGCCGATATTAACAGCATACATGGGCAGTTATGGAGTGATTGTCTGATGCTATCCGACCAAAATACCACGCTGATTGGGAATGGACTAAGGACAGATCACAGATCACAGAGACAGTGATAAGGAAGATTCTCATATTGCCAACAGCGGTTCGAACAACGGAATCAGAATCGTGGTACATGTCTCGGATGGTGTAAACCTCTGGAACCCTTTTGAACCGCAATGCCCATCAGCTCACCGCGTGAGAAACTTAGTTGAAGGACTCCTGTAAGTTCAGGAATAGACATCACACTACCAACTTGTCTTGTCACTACCAAGTGTCCATGGCATATCTTCCGTCCACCCTTAGGCATACCGAGTACCACCTCTCCCACTTTGAGAATAACTGCCTAAATCTTTTCCCAGCAATCTTGAATAAGTTCGTCGATAATATTGGCGCCATTAGAGTAAAATATAATCCCTGCTAGAATCAAGGATAGATAGAACAATCAAATGTTTTGCTTTTATACTGATACTACTAACAACTAAAGTGGTTTTGCCATATAAAAATGAAGTTGGTGATAAAAGGGTAAAAATTAAGGGTTATATGTAACTATTAAGTACCAAATTCTAGAAAAAATACAAAGAAATAGTATAAGTAATAATAAATAAAAAATAAAAATAAGTTGATATGCAATTTTGGTGTTAAACACCAATTTCGGTGTATTGAAAATTCAGGTGTATAAAATAAACAAGTAATTCCCAGGGCTAATTAGACTATTCAAACATAATAGGCATAAAATAGGTATGTATTTCTAGCTAAATATTGAAAGAGATTACCTAAATACCTAGAAATAAAAAAAATCACCAAAATTAGCTAAAAATTCATAGATGTTGAAATTCACCCATATATGCATCAGATTTGATTTATTATGTTATTGCTTTGCGAGCTTAGTGCAAATTAGTGTTAGTGGATGAAAATGGACCAACCAAATTCGAATAACAACGAAATGAATCGAAAACATCGGAAAAAGTAAATCTTCTAGGGCGGGACTCGAACTCGCGATCAGGTGAAGATCACAAGGAGAAATTCTTTTACCAACTAGGCTACCGAGACACGCCCGATTGAATATTCTATTTCATAATATAAATGTTTAATTTCTCAAAAACAACAACACTGTGGTGTGATGTGTTGGTCATTTATTATTTACCCGACTGTACTCAGAATAGAGTCTTTTGCGTTTATCATGTTTTACGAATGTCATATTTTGCTAGTATGATGTTTTCAGGATATGATAATAAAAGAATATCATGTTTTGTGAATATCGTGTTTTGCGAATATGATGTTTTACGAATGTGGCCTTTTGAGAATATGATATACAGCGACGGAGCGATTTCATCAATATCGGTTTAGTAGTTTAGGCGTGAAAGTGTACAGACAAAGTCACTTTCGCCTTTATTGAGTAGGTAAGAATGGTTTTTAACTCACCTCCCTTAGCGCCTCCATAAGGAATATTGGAGCAGGCGCACTTGTAAGTCATCAATGAAGCCAGAGCCTTCACCTCCTGAAGATCAACCGCAGTGGAGAACCGGATACCTGAACGAATGAACTTCATTGATGGTGCAATCGATATCGTTGCAAATAAAGCGATTCGGTAATTTCTTTCGGATATGAATTACCTATATGTATAATAACTTTGTCCGCAAAATATTAGATTTTGTCTCCAAAATGTAGTCTCGCGTAACGTGGACGGACACAAAATATATTTCCTATTCTTATTTTTTGTCATAGGTACCTACGACAAAAACTTGAATGCTTGAGCTCATCCCTGCGTCCTTCAACGCTAGGTTCTTTAAGCGAGGTACGAAAAGCATCTGTCCAGGTCCAGGCCGTCAAGTTAGGTATGCCTTTTTTTTTTTTTTTTTTTTTCGTGCGGAAATCCCCACGGATACCCCCCCTGCCGGAGCCGGAAGGGGAGGTTATGTCGGACTCGAACCGACTAAAACTGCACGCCGACTGTGGGTCTTGGTGCTAGGCCGGAGGTGAGGTTGTCAAAGACATATCCCTCGCACCCCGGCTGACCCAGGGCCATCCCTTACGGTCTGGCCCTCCTCAGGAGGGGGGACAACGGTGTCCCCAACTCGCCCCCGGAATGGGGAGGCGCGCTGTTCAGCGCGCCGCCGCCGTGGCCTGCTTCTGCTGGGGTGACAGGCGGCTCCACCCGTCACCCCCAGGCCCGCGCTCATGGGGGACGGAGGTCAGTCAGTGCCCTAAGTTAGGTATGCCAGGGTGCGAGAGATATGCTTTCGGCAATCTCACCTCAGGTAACCAAAGACCCAAGACGGCGTGCGTTTTAGTCAGTTCGAGTCCGACATAACCACCTCCACCGGCTCCGTGGGATACCAATCCGAGGGGATTTTTCGCACGATAAAAAAAGGCCGTCAAGTTATGGACGACCACATGTTAGCCCAAGTAACAAAATCTGGTACTATAAAAAACCTGAGAACGTTTTAGAACGTGCTAATTAGTGTTCATGATAAGCACTATATTAGTGTTTTAAATGTTTACAGAACCCCGAATAGGCCCTAGTTTTATCACTGATTTATTCTATAAACATTACATAAAGGCTGTCACGGTGATAAATTAGGTCTGTAGTTGAAATTAAAGAGTGATAAGAAACGCTTTTCAGTACTAAAATAGCGCTATTTGCAACGTTTTTTTGACAAAATTGCTCTATAAAAGTAACCAAAACGTGTTTATAGTGTTATTTTGCACCGTAAACGATTCCAATGATCTTTTTTATCACACTTGTTTGCCATTTTCTTCGTGCGTGTTAAGGTATAAGTATATATTATATAGTGTTCTTCAAGAAAACAAATTAATATCGGAAAGTTTATGTTTAATGTCATTATATCTACCATTGCTTTACTACAATAATACATTCATGGACCATAAATCTGCGGTAACTTGCACTTGCGAAAATAATTGTGTCGCTAAAGTCATTATACTGATTTCAAATTTGACCATGCGCCCTCATGACTTTCATGTTTTAATTATTTTTTTATTAATAAAATAAGAACTTCTTCCGACTATGGCTGCTATAGTACATATTGGCTCCAGCCGTGCTTGCTAATGTGCTACCATGACAAAAAACAGCAGCCATTTTAGATTTTAGTGCTTTTATATCATGCTTTAGCCTTGTAGCAGTAACACAAACTCACTTAAAGAGCTATTTAAAATATAAGTTATTTAGAAAATGCACCAGGAGTCACTTTCGTACTATTAAGTACTATAGAAGAATTTTAATGGCTTTTACAGAACTAGCCCCATAGTCATGTTTAGGAAGCTATTAAAACGCTACAACGTTACAAAATGGTTGTGCAAGGTACTTTTACAGTGCAAATTTGTCTTGTAATAGAGTTCCTGATACTGCAACAGTACTAGTATTATAAAAGTAATTTTGATGCATTATTAGTGCCAAATAGATATTTAAAAGTGTCATTAAGGTTGTTTGCAGTATTAAATAGTACTATAATCGCAAATTTTATACCCATTATAGAGCAACACTTTAAATACTCTTTTGTATAGTCCTATAAGCGTTGTAAGAGCTAATTTAAAGGACTTAGATGCTCTTTTATCTTATAGGACCAAACAGCTCTGTTGAAAACCTTTAGAGTACAAGCAGTCACGATGGTTACCTTTATAGGCCTACTATATTACTGTTTGGTGATAAAACGTCTTAGTTATAGAAGCTTTTGCTACTTGGGTAGTGATAGGAATATTGGCTGGTTATTGCTGCCTATAGCCTGTAGGACTCTTGATCCACCACCACAGGTGCCATCGCTGTCCTTATTTGTACTTGCAGGACATGTACCTATCTTAATGTGTGCCACATACCTCCTTTACAAGGCAATCGGTGGACACTGTGTTGAGATCTGTAAGCATGTATAATTTCGTAATCGCCACTCTTTCTTTGTAAAGGAAACTCAAACTGCAGGGAACTGTTACAAGAGCCCATAACCTGAAAATATGCAGATAGGTATTATTCAAAATTTCTCCAAGTTTTTCCACGTTTGTCTCTGACTAGCAAAGGGCACCATGCAGAGCAGGTGGTTGACAAGCGCAGCCATCTGTCACCCCTTTTCCTCCCCAGCGTGGCGTTCGCCCCCTGTTCTGGGGTTCGATGGGGACACCGTGCTTCCAACACCCGAGGAAGCCATAATCTTAAAACCGTAGATGGCCCAAGGTCACGGTAAGGGTACATCCTGGGAAGTGAGACGGTTGGTGACCTTTACTCGGTATGAATTCGACATCACCTCCCCCGATGGCCGACGGGGACAAGAACAAAAAGGTACTTACCTACATCAGTAGTCAAATCATAAACGCCGGAGTTTACGACTACAAGTAACAGCAACACGTCAACTAAGTATATCATCTAAACTCTACCTTCAAAATGCCATCCAATCTTTGTTTTCTCTTCTTCTCAGACATATGAGCATGTTTATTCAGATGGTCCATCAATGCAGACTCACAGACAGACACGGCGTGGTGGTAAAAGTACTGAACCATCCTAAAGAACATTGGGTTCGGTTCACTGATCACGCCTTTCAAATCTTCCGGTATTTCGTAATGCCGAACGATGATTTTCCAAGGACTTAAGATCTTGGTCTTGCATTTTAATATATTTAATGTAGAAGGAAACATATTTGTATTTTTTTCTAATAAAAATAATTGTAATACAAGAGCGTTTGAAACAGTAACCTCGCCTGATAAATGACAAACGCGGGTTCGTTTTTATTTTTTGAATTGTGACTTTGTTCGTTTAGTATGGAGGTTTTATTATATTGAGCCGGCCCGTACTCATTTGAGCTTTTTTTTCCATTATTTGATTTTCTGTCAGAGCCCCCAACTCCGACAGGAAAGCCTTCTCTGTTAATCAGAACGGGTGGAAGGTAAGGTTGACTTGACCGGGGCCCCGGCCTCTGTAGCTTGGTTTCTAAATACCTTATCATCATCACAACATACCTAGTATAAAGCAAAGTCGCTTTCCGCGTCCCTATTTATGCTTATATCTTCAAAACTACGCTACAGATTTCGATGCGGTTTCTTTTAATAGATAGAGTAATTCAAGAAGAGGGTTTATATGTATAATACATGCTTAATATAGTAGAGGGTGCAGCGGGAACGGAATCGGACGCCACGCGGGCGTTAAAAAATTGGCGGTACGAAGTTCGCCGGGTCCGCTAGTAGACCTAATAAATAGCATAGATCACGTCCTACGGATTTTCGACACTGTCCATTGCAGATGGCGACACATCGTTTTGGTGGAGGGCAAAGGTGGGGTCCCAGAGACCCTGCCGTTCCCGATGTGTGTTGGTCCAACCCACTATATACCAGCCTGTTGTAACCACCAGCTACAATTACATAGTTAAAAGTAATAGGTACGGAACGCATGGGTACGTGCAGGTGCACTGAACCCGTCAGTCGGCGTGCGAGGGAAATGCCCTATACTTAGTATAGCCCCTATAGGCGGCCATCTAACATTCCGGCATTAGAAACTCGAGACGATGTGTGGTTATAGTCGGTTCAAGTCCGACACCAACATTATTATTTTCATTACACATATATAGATACATGAGGCGCCATTAGAGAATTTCGATTCGTCGTCGCAACTGATCAACGCATTATAGGGGAAAGTATTGTACCGCCTTCTAAATCATACCACCTGTTGCCAGTGTAGAGGAACGTGTAATTTAATGAGACATCTAAAGGTGATACAATTTACTCGACTATCCCCTATGCCACGACACCGCAGCGCAAGAGCGAGTCACCATACCCGAGCCCTCCTCCAGTCTCTGGCTAACGAAAGATGGCGCAAAAAGTTGGCGCCAAATTTGATAAACCAACAGGTTGCAACACTGACTAGACTCTGACCATGTACCATAATATGGCTAGTTATCATGCATGCCTAATAGGAAAAAGATTCTAGTATCGACTCCGTTATTTCGGTGTATATTCAGTGCTGCAACGTGTTGATTATTTAAATTTGGCGCCATCTTTCGTTAGTCCGAGTCTAGCAGGGCAACACTGTGCACATCACGGAGGACAGAATATGTCATCTTTTAGTTTGAGCATTTCCTTCTTCATGGCGCACACCATCTTAGTCCCCACACGTCTCTTGTCCGTCGATCTTATGGGATGTCGAGTACAATGACGTTACGCTATGATGGACGCCATTCAAAATGTATGGAAAAGGACGCAGCGTCACGCCGCCGAACGCACTAACACAATAATTAATAGAAGCGTCAGCAGCGTGGTTAAGAAGTGGGCATTACGATCGAGAGGACCTGGGTTCGAATCCTGGCCATTACACTATCGACGTGAACCCACTCTTAGCACAAGCAAACACAACAAAAGTAGGTATGCTGTAATTCCATCGTTTTTTTTTACTGTAAGGGAAAATCCTTCATGGAAGCTATACCGGACTCCTACCGACTAAAAACCCCTCACGGTAACGCCCAACTGCCTACGGTTGGGAGCCCCGGGTAAGCCCTCGGAAGGATGTCCCAGGACTCCCATCAGCCTAGGGTGTCATCCCGCTTCTTAGGGGGGGCGTGCGTGAATCCCTCACGTCACGCTGCCGTCATAATTTCATAGGAGCAAATAGCAAAGAAAACACAGACATTTACTTTTTTAAATATATTAACCAATATAAATAACAGTTTCACTTATCAAGTCTGCATATAGGGTTGGTTTGCACCATCTGCAGGTCCACTTTTGGTCCCACTAAGTCCCTGATGTTGTTAAGCCCATATTTGATCATAGTGGGTCGCTCAAGGGACAGACCCCAAGCGATCACGTTGATATCCTCTGGCAACCCCATTGGTAGCAACATTTCCGGTCTGAATACTCCGGAGTTGCCAATTTCGATCCATTTCCCCAAACCTGTGGAAAAAAAGAATTTTAACAGTAGGTACTGGTTTACCATTGTTGATCTTTTTTGGTGAGGTGGCAGAGCGTTTGACCGATGATCGCAGATTTGATAAACGCTTAATGTAAATACATATGTACTTGTAAACATCAACATGTTATTTGAATCAGTCTGCGTGATTGTATTCCGATCTGCATTCTAAAAGATATACCTAATATACTATGTGACAATTCAAACAAAATTATTTACAAGCAAATTGCGCGGAGGGCGTGGGTTATACACTGTAGCTTGGCATAAAGTGGAATAACGGAAAAAAAAGTGAAATACTGAATAACTTGGCATAACATTAAATAATCTTTGAATGAAATTTTATCACAATAATTATGCTACCTATACAAATCGATTACATAAAAAAAATGATGTTAACAGTTCGTAAGAGTGTTGATAGATGACTCCACCGTCGCCTTATAGACGGATATATTTAGTTAAGGCAAATTTGAATTGATTTAGGTGTGGCTCAGTAGCTGGTTGGCATTCCCCTTGTAAGGGAAAGTTCGTGGGTTCAATGCCCACCTGAGTTATTCATTTTTCCAATCGAATTAAATAATCTGGCATGAAATTGATTAACATGATATAAAGTTGAATAACTTGGCATAAAGTTGAATAACCAGGTATAAAGTTGAATAACTATGTTAGATTGCCAAACCGTGAACCAATTTTGGTATAAAGTTCACGGAATAGCACACAATATCTACAAAAATCTATTCACCAGTATGGTATGCGAAGATCTCCATGCTAGGTTCTGTGTATGGGTTGTACGCCGGCTTGAACTGCAGTTTATCGAAGCCGAGTCGCTTGAAGAAGGCGTCTAGCACACTGATCAGGTCCGCCAGGCCCAGACCTCGGTCTGCGATGACACCTTCTACTTGATGGAACTCGGCCAAGTGTGTGGCGTCTAGAGTCTCGTTACGGAACACCTGGGGTAAGAATTGGTAGTGGAAATTATATACTGGTACAATCATCAGAAAGTGCGCTGCAGCTTTTGTGTGCCAAAATGCACAACAATGCTGAGAATGAACATGTATAATATAATTAGGCTATCAGCCACCTATATACAAATAATGTACGCATGCCGGTTGCCCGGAACGCGTGCAAAATGTATGTTTCTTTTGCACAAAATTAGCATAATATTATTTGCTCTTAACAGGCGTGGACATGCATTTTTTTTAACCGTGGAGGAAAATCCTTCATGGATGTTATGCCGGACTCCTACCGACTAAAAACCCCCACGGTAACGCCCAGAAGCCTATGGATGGGAGCCCCGGGTAAGCCCCCGGAAGGATGTCCCAGGACCCCCATCAGACCTACGGCTACAATTGCGGCCTCGCCTTGGGGTATGTTCCCACTTGTTCTACTAAAGAGTAGAACTAAAAGTCACGTTTGTTCTATAGTTCTACTCTTTAGTAGAACAAGTGGGAACAAACCCGCCTTGGGGGTGGTTCGGGTGCTATCCCGCGTCTATGGGGGGGTTTTCGGGTGTTATACCGCTTCTTAGGGGAATCGCTGCGGTGTGTGAATCCCTCACGTCACGCTGCCGTCATGGGCCTGCTTCTGTAAAGACGGTGAGCAGCCAACTCGCCGTCCTCAGGCCCCCGGTCATGGAGGCCGATGGTCTTCGGCGAAGACACGTCGGCGGCGCCCAAGTCGCCGAGAGCTTTCTCCCGCTCTCGCTCTGCCGCCTCTTTCACGAGCATGACCTGCTCACAGAAAGAGGCGGCGCAGTCCCACTTACTCCCGCTGGAGACCATGGCTCGCACCATGGTCTCGAGCGAGAGGGTGCCCACGCCCAGACCCACCACGAGGACCTGGCGCTGTTGCGCCCACGCCGTGCACTCCACCAGCGTGTGGAGCGCTGTGTCATCGCTGCGGTCCTCGCAGTGCTGACACTCGGCCGTGGTTTCCCGGTGTCTTCGCCACAGATACCTACCGAAGCTAGCATGCCCGGTAAGTATCTGTGACAACCGGTAGGAGAGAGCACCGTGTCTCCTCTTCAGCCACTCGTCCATGACCGGTCTGACGGCCGCAATTGTGGCGAATCCCCCCTTTGGTTGCTCAAGTCGCACCTTCCATGTCTCCACGATTTCCTGGTAGAGCTGGGACCGCTGGGCCTCGATTTCTCGAGACGCAGGCCATTGGCCCCGCTCCGGCGCCTCCTTGCGCCATATAAATAGAGACGCAAGGGCTCTCCCTTCCAGGTCCCATGGAGGGGTCCCGGCTAGGAGGCATGCCACCTCACCTGAGATCGTGCGGTATCCCCTTATCACCCTGACGGCCATCGCCCTCTGTGGGCTCAGCAATCTAGCCACATTGCTGGCCGTCAGGTTCTCTGCCCATACGGGGGCCCCGTATAGGGCCATACTTCGCACGACCGGCGGCGTGGACATGCATGAGGCAGTGGATATCTTTAATCTAAGTTTTATTTTGTACTAGCTTTTTCCCGCGGCCCCGCCAGCGTGGACATAGCCTTTCTCATGGTCTAACCCCTATACCAAATTTCATCAAAAGTGTAACATACAGACAGACAGAGTTACTTTCGCATTTATAATATTAGTATGGATTGCAATTTATAGTTAACTAATTGAACCACGCCGCTCCGCCCGCGCAGATGTCGATTTTCGCGACCAAACATACTCTGTCCTTCCCTATGCTTTAGTCCATTACTGTACTAAATTGCATCAAAATTGGTTCAGTGGTTTAGGTGTGAAAGCGTAATAGATAGAGTTACTTTTTGCATTTATAATATGGACTAGCTTTTGGCCACGGCTCCGCCCGTGTTGATGTCGGTTATCGCGACCAAACATAAGCTATTCTCATGGTCTAATCTACCCCTATACTAAATTTTATCAAAATCGGTTTAGTGGTTTAGGGGTGAAAGCGTAACATACAGACAGACAGAGTTACTTTCGCATTTATAATATTAGTACGGATTTGAGTACGTCACTGTTTTTTGTTTCTTTTTTTAAACATTTTAGAAATTTTCGAATTACGGTCGCATTACCTTATAATAAACTGAAATAGTACCACAGTGAGCTAGCAGCATATGTAGGGAGGTACTTACCTTGTCGATACTGAAGTACTTCTGTGGCGTGAACTTATCCTGCTGCGCCAGTCGGTACAGCATGCGCGCGCTGACGGCGGTGGTGTGCGTGCGCAATAGATTCTTCTGAGCCTCCTCGATCTTCCAGTCGTATCTGTAGCCCTAGTAACATAAATTTTCGTAACTATACTATCACTACCTACCCTCTGCGGAAGCTTATTTTTTTCATGTAAGGTGGTAGGTACCTGGAGTACTACTAGGGGCTTTCGGCTTCGGGAGAGTTTCCCTAACACCCAGTATGCATACATACATGTATGTATGTATGTATGTATGCACCGAGGGGGAATCGTAGCCACACCCCTATGTAGCAGTCGAATGTTCTACCACCACGCCACCGCAGAGGCTAGGTACATGTCTATTTATATTGGTCTTAGAATTACCGTGCCTCGGAGGGCACGTTAAGCCATTGGTCCTGGTTGTCAACAGCTGGCAATAGTTCGATAATGCTAATGGGTTGTGTCGCTTCATGAAATATATGGAAGTTTTGTCAAAACATGTAGACTGGAAAAAGTGATTCAGACCCAGACCCAGATTCCAATGAGAAAGCTTTGGATGTAACTGGGATCAACGCTAGGATGATGAAGAAGAAAAACATAAAGCTGAATAATTTTCTAAAATACAGACCTGGGACCCATATCCACCTTCACTATGAACCTTCTTGACCCTTTCCAGGTACTCCATGGGGAAGTCTGTAGTACTAGCTGGTGAAGACATGAAGAATGTGTCATGGGCGTCTCTAGCAGGATGCTGTTGTGGCTGGAAGAGTGCGTCGAAGTTCCAGAAGGAGCTCTCGATATACCGGTTGGTTGGCATCTCTGAGAAACCCATCTCTAAGAAGATCTCACGGAACTCTGAACGTACTTTTAGAAGGGGATGGAGGTGACCGCATTCCGGGGGTTGTCCTGTTAACACGGAAATGGTTACGTATCATAATACCGAAATGGGCTATTTGACTAATTTTTTTTTACTTTCGAAAAATGACCCCTGTCTTATAATATAATGAACTGTAAAAGTAAAATTTTCGTACGACAAATAGTTTTCAAGATATTTGATTTTGAAAATTTCAATTTGTCGCGCCGCCCGAAAACGCTCCATACAAAATCGTTCTAAATTGTGACGTCACGCTTCGGTAGCGCGTAGTGAAAATGTATGGAGTGCAAGATAATATCGCATTTATCTCGGTCTACGTTGCGTTTACACTTATATAGTCCATAATAAAAGTTATTTAAAATTTAATGAGGAATCAAAAAAGTTATATATTTGAATTGAATTTGATTGTTTATATTTTGACTTTTTTTGGGAATTTCAAGTAATGAAAAGTCATAGTTTCAGTTTAGATATGCAATATTTTATTTTGCAAGGCGTATTTTTTCACAACAAGCTATCATATTAACTAGTATTGGAAAGAATCGACGACTTAGTCAAATACCCTATTCAAATTCCCGAATGACCAAATCCCGAAGTTCAAAATACCGAATTTCAAAATATCGAATGTATAAAATACCGAAGTTCAAAATCCGAAGTTCAGAATCCCGGAAGTTCAAAATCCCTTAGTTTACAATTACTGAGAACTAGATTTTAATACGTTACCGATGATAAGCGTTCTAGTTTAACTTTTATAGTTACTTTTTACAATGGGGATAGTTTTAAAATAATTTCTTAGTTTCTACCTCATCTACTTCATTTGTTACGTCTTGTCGTACATTAGTGCATCTAAAATTTATAGTATACCTATAACAAGCAGTGCAGTGATTAATTATTGAACAATGAAAGCATTTCAGTCTCAAAAAGGTGGATTAAAATTAGTTAAATGGGTTTCTG
The DNA here is from genome assembly GCA_914829495.1 of Eilema sororculum. NCBI lineage: Eukaryota > Metazoa > Arthropoda > Insecta > Lepidoptera > Erebidae > Eilema > Eilema sororculum. Next base: position 1,384,040 of record OU618545.1, on the reverse strand, counting down.
TACTTCAAGTGCGGCGGAGGTTGCCATCATAGCTTTCTGAGCTATTATGTATTGATGTCAAGGCGCACAGTGTCCACCCCGCACAACCCAACTTGGATAGATTAGGTTAGAAGGTTCTTCGTGGTTATTTTTTTATAACCATCAGAAGAAAACCACCCAAAAATCTAATTTCCGGAATTTTGTACTTGGAGATCTTGTACTTTCGGTATTTTGTACTTTTGGTATTTTGAACGTCGGTATTATGAACTTCGGTATTATGATCTTCGGGATTTTGATATGTAACCACGGAAATATATTGTTTTAGTATTTAAAGTTACTTATTATATTGTTGCTATACTGTTATGGTAAAGGCATGCTTTCCTCAATATTGCTGACAAAACATATAGATATTAATAGATGTGTTCAAGCTTAGAAATTCCAAAAGGGGCAGGCAGAGGCATATTGACACCCAATTTTCGCCAACTATGATTATTAGGGGGTAGCCTATTGCCGTCAAGCAGTCACTATGTTATGGCTGTTGGATGTAGTACAACCCTATCTTTTAGTTGTCTATTACAATACCCACAGGAAGAGCAGGGGTGGCGCTATTCTACTCCACTGGGAAGCAACAGAAGCGAGAAAAGTATGGTGCTACTGTCGGCTCGCTCAGCAAAGGGAAGCCATGGTAGGGTTGTTTCTATTTATACTCCAACATTTGCACCGGCTTGCCTATCGAAAATATTCACCCTTCACTGGGTGCTAAAATTAATATGTCTTACCTAATGCATCAAAATTATAAGGCTTGAACTGTAATGTTTTCCATGAACCTGTCAATAGCATATCACTAGTTAAATCAGTCTCTAGTTTCTTGATTGTTGTTGCGAACTGTGGTCCTTTTGACAACACGAAGCTCGTTAATGTGACCGTCTGAAGTAGTTTCCGTTTCTTGTAGTCATTTCTAACATTATCTGCTAAATTATCTATCCCTTTTTTTATTTCGTTCAAGTGTTCTTGCACTGTGTCCGTGATGCTGTCTACTTTACGTTTGACGATAGGTGCACCACCAGATTTGTCAATGGATATCCAACCAGCTGACATGGCTTTGCTAAAACCGACTTTAGCATTTGGAACTTTCTGAAAATGAGATTTTAAAATGATTTTTTTATACCCATACATGTAAACCCTTGTAGGGTAGGCAGAGACTACATTATAATGTTACTGAGAATGTGCTTAATGTTTGAATACTTTGGCTACTCAAGACTCCAGCATGATACTGCTTTTGCCAGAGTAGTGCCAAGTTTCAGGATGGCATCTTTAAAGTCAATCAATTTTGTAAGCAGTAAGTTTTTTTGAATTTATTTTTTATTATTCCATTTTTGATTATATTATTTCAGTTGTATGTGAATTCAAGTACAATGTAAATTATTAATAAATTAGGAGGGTCGTAGTCTAGAATATCATTCAGCCTGAATTGCGATTTATCTGAGGACAGATTGTATAGGCAATATTGTCAAACTATCAATCTGTCTATACAATCTGACATCCGATAAATAGTCATTCAGGCTGAGTGTCATTCTAGGATACGGGCCTTAGTTTCTTCAACTGATCACAATCCTTTCAAAACAATAGGTACAGTTGGTAGTTGCAGACATTTATTAGGTACTAGCTTTTGCCCGCGGATCCGCCCGCGTGGATGTCAGTTATCGCGACCAAACATAGCCTATGTCCTTTCTCATGGTCTAATCTACCCCTATACCAAATTTCATCAAAATCGGTGCAGTGCAAGCAGACAAACAGACAGACAAAGTTACTTTCGCATTTATAATATTAGTATGGATACAGCAACAAAGGTTCCAGGACGAATAATTAACCAACTATTTCATCATCAAAGTATCTACAAACATATTAAATTTTAAGATTTTGTGACATCTGATAATCAAACTTCATATCACTAATATTATTTTAACCTCAGCCACCTGTAACTCTTAAAATGTATACGTAAAAAGACTGATAATGTTATCTTTATGAATTTTCATTCCAGTTTTAAAATACCTTCATAACTTCAGCCTGAGGTAAGCCGTCTTCAGGAATGCTGTTATAAAGGACAGCTTCATGGCTGCCTTTGCTTGCAACCTCCTCGCCTTCGCCTGTTAATTCCCATTTAGTACTTTTCGTAGTTTCAGACACTATCATTTCAAGCGCCTCTAAACTTTTCACTGCACCAACTACTTTTTGGTGTTCTTCATTGAATTCACTAGCTAATTTTAGAGTGTTCACTTTATCACATTTGTCTAGGTAATGAAGAATTCTTTCGTTTAATTCCATTTTATTTATTATTTTAATTGATTAACAAAATTTTAGGTTAAATCCACTGTGCCTGTGCAATAAAATAACGTCAACGTCACGTCAACCTGACGTCAACGGAAAGGAAAGGAAATGTCATTATTTCTGTGCAACATTATTATTTTGCTTAATAGATTAATAGTAATGCAACTATAACTATTAACTTGTTGCACTTAATGCTTAGAAAGTGAAAGCGTCGTAAATCTTGTGAGACTATTCGCTAAAAGGATTTTTAATTTAAACTCCAATTACGGATCCCCAAAAGTTTATGATTCAGTCCCATTCAGTCTGTCAATGTCAAGCATATGTCAATTGTCAAGTGACAAAGTCTTTGTTGTCAGTGTCACTCAGTTACTCAGTTCAGTCAGTTCCAGTTTTCAACTTTTCCTGCAGTTTGTTTTGACGTGTTGTCGTTCTCTGTGCGCGCCGGCTTTTAATTGAACAAAATATTTGTTATTTTACATAATTTTTCTAGTTGTGTTTAGTTGCTGATATTACATACTCATAAGGTAAAATATTTCACTTACTAAATTAACGTTTCTATGTATTTAAGTAATTTTGATATATCTATTTCATGTTAAGTCTTACTGTTTTGATAAGAATTTATCGATCTTAAAAGCTATTTATAGTTCATTGCGATTCGATTACCGGTCGATTGAATATGAACGAACCTGTGCAAAGGTCGCCGACCTTGTTATGGACAGGATCGTATGTTGCGTTCGTTTATAGATGGTGACCGCTTACCATCAAGTCATACCCTATGCTGATTTGCCACCACAGTGTTATATAAAATGTAAAATATAAAAATATTACTTATATGATTTTATACCCAATACCCACATATTATTTTATTTTTGACTACTTAATAGGTACAGTAAAAATCTCAAAAGCATGCATATAATCACGCCTTTATCCCCGGTGGGTTAGGCAGATGTCAATTAACACCCACATTTCACCAAAAATTGTATTTGGTCCTATGTAATAGCGGGTGAGCCTATTGCTGCATTCCAGGCACTATTATTGACGCAAAACTTGCATCTGAGGCTGGGTTTGGGCTGTGTATATCTGTCTGATTTTTAACAGCACTATCCCTTAGTGGCCCAAATTCTACTCTGCTGGGAACCATGTGGCTATAAAAGCATTGTGCGTTCAGGTAAACGAACCTAGAGATTCTAGAAGCAGAGACCACACGATTCCCGCCAACCAGCTCTGTAAAGGGAAGCTGTGGTGGAGACGTTTACATTTATACTCCAAAATTTTTCATCACTATCCAAATACTCATATTCATGCATACAAATATTTGCACTGAGCGGGATCGAACCCGCGCGCCACGCCTACAAAGCTGCCACGTTAACCACAGTCACACGACAGAGGTGAATGAATGATACCATAGTTTCTAGATCCAGGCAATTTAAAATCATGCACCGTGATGATGCGTATTTAGTTTCAATTGTTCAAATAATTTAATAATAAAAAAGAGACAGGAGTCCGGTCCAGTCAAGGTTGTGTATTGTCCATAGTTATATTTGTCAGAGCGGATCCACTGTTTTTTTAAACATAATATAGACAATGAAGTCATTAACACACACTGTAAAGAACTAAAATAATAATTAATTGAGTTAATTATTTTCGGTTATTTAATTTGCTTCAAAACGGCACCTTTATACTTAGAATCACTTTTTTGACTGTCAAGAAAAAAAATCTCAGGAAGATCTGCAACATCTTGAAAAAAATGAAACAATCAATTCTTATATATGTAATTATAATACAGAAATTCACTGTTGCTGAACATCTAGTTTTGCCAGATTACTTGCTGCTATTGAGAATTCCCATTATCACTTTGTGAAACCTAGGAATCGAACCATGCGCTCCGTCCCACTTCGACCACATCTCAAATCGTCCACTTCCCAAATTGACCACATCTCATTATGTCAGTTCTCAAATTGACCACATCTCAAATCGTCCACTTCCCAAATTGACAACATCTCAAAAGGTCCACATCTCAAATTGACCACTTCTCAAAAATGACCACATTTTTTTATAAAACGCTAAAGTCCTGTCAACGAAGCTGTTTATGGAGCGTATGGAAATGGTGGGAGGGGGGGGGGGGGGGGGGGCTGTACTGAGTAGCCATACATATTAAACTCGGTACTAAGGATGCAGGGCTATCTCACGTTTTTTAATATATGGCGGGGGGCGGGGGGGCAGGGGTGGGGGGAAGATGGCAGACATGAATTTTCCAACAAAGTCAATATGGGTATCGTTTTCGGGGTTTTAGGGGATGCTGATCACGAATATATCACCCATTTTGCGATCCAAGATGGCGGACATGAATTTTCCAACAAAGTCAATATGGGTATCGTTTTCGGGGTTTTAGGGGATGCTGATCACGAATATATCACCCATTTTGCGATCCAAGATGGCGGACATGAATTTTCCAACAAAGTCAATATGGGTATAGGTTTCGGGGTTTTAGGGGATGCTGATCACGAATATATCACCCATTTTGCGATCCAAGATGGCGGACATGAATTTTCTAACAAAGTCAATATGGGTATCGTTTTCGGGGTTTTAGTAGATGCTGATCACGAATATATCACCCATTTTGCGATCCAAGATGGCGGACATGAATTTTCCAACAAAGTCAATATGGGTATCGTTTTCGGGATTTTAGGGGATGCTGATCACGAATATATCACCCATTTTGCGATCCAAGATGGCGGACATGAATTTTCCAACAAAGTCAATATGGGTATCGTTTTCGGGGTTTTAGGGGATGCTGATCACGAATATATCATATCACCCATTTTGCGATCCAAGATGGCGGACTTGAAATTTCACCAAATTCGATATGGGTATCGTTTTCAGGGTTTTTGGGGTCGCTGATTGCGAATATATTATCTATTTGGCGATCCAAGATGGCGGACTTGAAATTTTCACTAAAATCGATATGGGTATCGTGTTCAGGGTTTTTCGGGTCGCTAATTACGAATATATTATCAATTTAGCGATCCCGGCGATTAGCGGAAAATTTCATCGAAATTCGAACTCGAATTCGAATCCGAATCTGAATCCGAACCCGAATCAATATTCAAATCGAAATCGAATAACTCAGACTTAGAATATTACGTTTGCTTGATCATAATTGGTTGAGTAGAACTGGAAATATAACCAAAAGTCGCAATAGCCGACATCCAAGTCAAGTAATTTCGATTTCGGTTCCGGTTTTGCTTTCGGTATCGGTATCGGTTTCGGTTTTGGTTTCGGTGAATTTGAGCTCGAATTTCGATGAAATTTCGCTAATCCTCGGGATCGCTAAATTGGTGATATTCTGAAGGAGCCCATCCATATCGGTATTGACGACCATTTTAACGATGATCAAAGATGGCGGACGTTTAATTTTCAAAAACGTCAATATGGGTATCATTTTCGAGGTTTTCGGGGTGACTAATTACGAATATATCATCCATTTTGCGATCCAAGATGGCAGACGTGAAATTTATAATAAAGTCATTATGAGTATCATTTCCGAGGTTTTCGGGGTGACTAATTACGAATATTTCATCCATTTGGCCATCCAAAATGGTGAACTTGAAATATCCTACGTCAATGTGGGTATCGGCATCGAGGTTTTCGGGATTGCTGATTATGAATTTATCATCCATCAAGTCATCTTGGATCGCTAAATGAATAATATATTCGGAATCCGCGACCCCAAAAACCCCGAAAGCGATACCCATATTGACTTTGTTGGAAAATTCTTGTCCGCCATCTTGGATCGCAAAATGGATGATATATTCGTGATCAGCATCCCCTAAAACCCCGAAAACGATATCCATATTGACTTTGTTGGAAAATTCATGACCGCCATCTTGGATCGCAAAATGGGTGATATATTCGTGATCAGCATCTACTAAAACCCCGAAAACGATACCCATATTGACTTTGTTAGAAAATTCATGTCCGCCATCTTGGATCGCAAAATGGGTGATATATTCGTGATCAGCATCCTCTAAAACCCCGAAACCGATACCCATATTGACTTTGTTGGAAAATTCATGTCCGCCATCTTGGATCGCAAAATGGGTGATATATTCGTGATCAGCATCCCCTAAAACCCCGAAAACGATACCCATATCGACTTTGTTAAAAAATGCATGTTCGCCATCTTGGATCGCTAAATGGGTACTTAATTCGTAATCCCCTAAAAGCCCGAAAACGATACCCATATTATTGTAATCGAAATATAAAAAAAAAAAGAGTCATTAAAAAAAAAGTACTGAGTGTAAAATGTATGGTTACTCAGGAACCCCCCCCCCCCCCCCCACCCACCATATAGTAAAAAACGAGAGACAGCCCTGAATCCTTAGTACCCAGTTAAATATGTACCGCCCGCCCCGCCTCTGGCGGGGAAGTATCCGAGGGGATATCCGCACGAAAAAAAAATACAGCCCCCCCCCCCCCCCCCCCCCCACCATATATTTAAAAACGTGAGACAGCCCTGAATCCTTAGTACCGAGTTAAATATGTATGGCTACCCAGTACAGCTCCCCCCCCCCCTCCGCCCCCCTCCCACCATTTCCTCTTCACCCCGGACAATATTAGTTCCGTTCCATATGCTCCATAAACGGCTTCATGGACAGGACTTAGCGTTTTATAAAAAAATGTGGTCATTTTTGAGAAGTGGTCAATTTGAGATGTGGACATTTTGAGATGTTGTCAATTTGGGAAGTGGACGATTTGAGATGTGGTCAACTTGGGAAATGGACGATTTGAGATGTGGACATTTTGGGAAGTGGACGATTTGAGATGTGGTCGAAGTGGGACGGAGCGGAACCATGGACGGTAACGATCGCGGCCATCGTTACCGCTGTACCATCAACGCGAGACGCAGTCTATCATCCTGATAGGTTACCTAAAATATCTGAGCTTCAAAATAAACTAAAAACACGTGTAGATGACGCGATTAATATTATAGCCATCCTCAAGTTTGCTACCTATTTATTATTACCTATTCATAAACCTAATTAATTATATCTACTTGTATCAAACCTTTGTCCTTTGTCCCTACATATCTATTTAGTGCAATAAATGCGCGAGGGCGCGTGTGTGTGCGAATCAAATTGATTCGTTCGGGATTCGGAAGCCCCCCCGCTCCCGGCAGTTGCCGTCAACAATACGTACCTATGATGTTATCGCATTTTAATAATTCTAGTATGTAGTATTATTATTATAAGTATGATTAATATGTGGTGATGCATTATTTGCGTCATTAGGCACTATTATGTAGGTGTCAAGATTAGCACCGTAGGATGTAGGTATTTTTGTTATCAAGTCTAATGTAGTCTAACGCCGACCGTACACATGGGGCCACGATGCTGTGCCAAATTCTCAATGGGTCGCAAGTGCATGACAAACTACATCGTGGAAAGATTTTATTTCCACCGGCTTTTTGAAAATTTTCATCCTTCGCCGCTGTGCGCCAATATAGGCAGTAGATACTTTCGTCGGCTTTTAGAATTGGATATTTTGTATAACGTGCTGGCCTAGCACCTTGGCCCGAAGTGTACAGTAGACTTTACTTTTTCATATAAGTATGCAAATTTTAATAAAATAAAACAATATGCAGGTTTTTTGCATGTTCATCGATGAATGCATCTCTTTCTGTCGTGGTATGTCGATTTTCTCACTCATTTATATCTAGAACAGCGCCTTATGTATATGCACAATATATAATTGCATTCATATTTGCATATTAAACAAACGTCAATATTCAGCAAGTCACTGTTGTTGTTTAGCAAAGTTGTGCTAACCAAACCTAATATTGAAATACTTACTAATAGGTAGGTACTTAGATGCTATCCGTATCCGTGTGGTGACGGAGAAAAAATATAAGTATCACCACCCATCTCAATCGAAGGGTATCGTAAGAGGAGACTAACGGAAAAATACGCAGACTAGATCTCAAATCTCGAAATAGAACCCTGTACCAACTCGTCTGGCCAGCGTGGAAACAGTAGGTCAAAGCCTCCCATAATTTTCCCAAAAGTTGAGTTCATCGCTGTCCAGCAATGGATAGCGATAGACCAATTGATTAAGATGCTATCTAGTATCAAATCAGCGTACCGAAGTACCTACTACCACAGATAATATAATATACTTCTTATACTACGGAAGTTAGGTCGAACCAAACAGCCGACCGACCGAACGAAATCACCACAGTTTAGGTTTCATTTCCTAGATAGATAAATTATATTGTGGTTATGTTGAGTATAATATAGGTTATTATAGGTATATCACATCTACAGATATATAATGTTCAGGCCAATAAGTGGGTCCTAGAGGGAACCCTGTGTGGCGCTGAATGTTTTTGTGGAGACGGGAGCGGCGATTTGCAGTAATCCAGAAAACAGGGGGATATGCCGTCCTTCCGTTACTTTTCCCAGATTTGAGCAATGGAACTCAACTGATATACAAAAAAACACCTACGGCTCAGAGGTGCTCAGACTGAGTGGAATACTTGTCCCAATTCCCGCGACTCTCAAGAACCTAAGCCCGGGATAATTTAATATTTTGATATTAGTACAAATTTCATCCGATATGCTGATGCATTTCATTTCATTAGCTATTGAGCACACCTTGAGAACCAATCATGTGTTCGATTTATTCATTGGGTATCGAAATCTTCAGTAGTCAAAATTCAACCTTATCGACAATCGACTACTCCACGTTTTGTGTAAATCATTCGAGTATGGTTAGAGTAATTTGCATACGTTTATTATTTTTCGATGCGCAGGCGTTAGCACTCCAAAAAAGTTAATGGAGGTATTCTCTAGGTATAAAATATTTTAAGCTATAGTCACTTCAAGGTCGACAGAACCTGTTCATTTGCTTTTAAACTTGTAATAGCGTTAATGATAAATTAATTTAACTGAGCACTGAAAACAATGAATGGTTAAGTAGTAATCTATCTGCCAAGGCTACACAGATGAATAGAAGATAAAAAAAACTACAACCTTACAGATATGAGCTGTGCCCGCGGCACTTCATCCGCATATCTGAGTATGGACTTTAGAGTCGGAACTCATTTTTTTAAAAGTAACTTACCTAAACTAACTATGCCTTATAATATCGGTTATCTCCCAGTGAAAATCACCTTCAAAATTAGGCAAGCCTCCTCCGTAATTAGCCATAAAACATACACAAAGACAGTGATGCTGCCCTACTGCCCAGGCTGCCACGGAACTTGGAGCCGCATACTCTTTCTCAAATTTTGGTTTGGCTCTGACTCCCAATTATGCTTCTTAAATTGACTTCTCCAATTTTAAGAGGAATACCTGCGGCAGAGCCGCGTCCGCTCCTCAGAAAGTAGACCGGATAGCAGATTAGGTTGACATAGGCTGAGGCCCCACTTATGCGTTGCGTTGCGTTGAGCAGATTCATTCTTAGAAATTTAAAGGAATTTCTTTCATTTCTGTAATTTTATTTGATTACAAATTTGATGAAAGAAGAAAGAATGACCTGATCGACGCAAAGCAACGCACAAGTGGGACCTCAGCTTTAGTTGTTTGCCGATAAAACCATGTTTTGAGCAGACTAGGAACTCGGTTTAATTATGTATTGTTATCCACTTTTTGCCTAAAGCCTAAATAAAAAGAACTGCAATTACTGTAATTTTACGGCAACGGCGGGCGTGAAGTAAAAAAAAACTATGTGGCAGCAGACTTGAAAATTTAGGGTAATTTGCCTTAGGGTGCATGGTATGGAATGTCCACGTTGTGAGCACTCTGTGCAACGGAGACGGCAGCACTTCTCATCCACAGAGGTCATCTTAAAACCTTAGAAGGACCAAACTTAGCTAGGGCGCTAGGAAACTTCCACCTTACACCTCGGTAATTGAGACCTGAGTCGGCGTACGGTTTCAGTCGGTCCCGAATCCGTTATAGCCACCCCCCACGGCCAATGGGGCTTGATCATGTGAACTACCGTGCGAAAAATGGTGATATAAAAAAGGAAAATGAATTTTATTTTGTTTTACTTTGCTTCCAATTCTGGTACTTGGTGGGCAGCAGCTAGGTGATTAGTATTTAGTTTGCCAATAATATAAATATGTGTGCTGTAACTATTAACGGCAGTGTAATAGGCAAGGTAATTAATTCAGATTTACCTTATACCCGTATATTAGTCACCACAGGTTATCAGTTCTGTAGTGAGCGCTCCATATAAATCCATAAATCACATGCCATTATCTTCACTGAGGATTACAAAAACTAGTGAATCATAACTACGATTATATAAATGCAAATTGCATGTAAATTTTTTCGTTTACTGGTAATCTGTTCGTTGCTTTGAATATAGCTGTGTCACCGTCTGAGGCTTACCTAACTTACCTACATTCAAAAATATTCTACAATATTCTGGAACATTCGAGAATAATTGGCTGTAGATGGAAGTATGATTTATAATGAGTCAATTACAGTTTTATTACAAGCTTTTATTAGGTTCACCCGAATGTTTGTCCTTGTAGAAAAGTGGAAATTTGTTTTCGGGATTGAATTAAAAATGCTGTTTCCGTGATGAAAATTACTAATGTAATTAACAAAAAGTATTGATACATCAAAAGGTTTCAATTTGTTAGGTATTAGGTAGATATTCATAAAGTGATTATCCACAAGTGCATACATTAAGGGCGCCTGCGCAATTAGACTTAGCAAGAGAACTTTTTATAGATTGCGTTGACCTTTGGACATGGGTCTAATCTAAACTGTCGTCAAATCTTGCAAATGAAATTTGACCCACTTCTCGGTTACCGATTGAACTGAAATTTTCCATACATATGTAAATCGCGTGACAATGCAATATTATGATGTAATGGTTGATGCTGATCTGATGATGGAGTTGGAAGGTGGCCATGAGAACTTCGCAATTAAACTACACAACCTCATCAGGTTTGAGCCCATTTTGACGAGTAATTTATCTCTCAATGGTAATCAGGGTCCGATGACGGAGCTGGAAGGTGGTCATAGAACTCAGTAATTTAACGAAATAACACCATCGAGTATGGGCTCGTTTGATTCGTCTTGTCGAGTACTTTAGTGCTAGATGATAGTCAGGGTCTGATGATGGAACAGGAAGATGGCCAGAGGAACTCGGTAATTAAATGACATAACCCCTTCGAGTAGGGGTTCTTTTGATTCGTCTTGACGAGTAGGTATTAGTGCTAGATAGTAACCACGGTCTGGTGGAGCTGGATGGTGTCAATAGGAACCACGTTGAGATTATAGAGACGGCAGATGGTCATGGGTATTTCTGAACTAAACAAGATAATCTGGCTGTTTTTGGTTTCGTTGGGCTGATCTTGGTAAGCACTCTAGTGCTACAGAAACTAAAAAGTGGAAAATAAAAATTATTTAAAAATAACTTTTTAAAACAAGCTTTTTTAAAAATCTGAATAGATTTTTTGAATGATTGATTGAAATGATTTTGTACATACATGGTGCTGATTTCAAAACGCTTGTAGCGCAAACAGAAAACGGAAAAAGAATTTGCTTATTAAAAGATTTTGAAATCAGCCCAAATTATTAAGTACGTCAGATGTTTTAAAAGTTTATTTTTATTAGGAAAGCTAATCACGACCTTGTAGAACTCATTTTGTTGTCTCATGCGTTTTTCACGTATGAGTATAATAACGTAGCAAAAGTACCTCGCGATAAGATCAAATACATCATTAACCTTACCATGAAGTAACAAAATAATTGAGAACACAAAAGTATATTAAAATAAGCAAACAGACGAACCCATCTGACAGTAAGCGACTACCATTGCCAATAAACGTTTGTATTTACCATACCAGAAACCGTATTATCAATCCAAGCCGAGGACATCCTACCCTCCTATCCATATCCCAATCGGGCAACTCCCATTATCATAATTCTCTTTTTTTTCCGACGTATTTTGAATCATAATTCTCGTCTTAACACGTTATGTCCTGATTGCTTCTGAGGGCTCCACGTCATAGCCCTAGGTCCGTTTTCCGGCCTTTCCTACTCCACATAGTCTTGGGCATCCATGGGAGTGAGACCATTGGCATGCATGTCACCCTCGACGACGTCAAGCCAGCACTTCTTGGGTCTACCACTCCTACCGGGCAACTGTAAAACGAATAAAAAGTCCACTTAATCCGTATCTTCTGTGATAACTTTGTAAGTGTTCGTATTACAGTTTACAATCTTTTACAGATGTCACGTTTAGATTTGGTGATATTTGGGGCGACTGGGTTCACAGGAAAACAGACCGTGATCCATATGGTAGACTTCGCCAAGAAGTACCAGATTGGCTCGTGGGGGATCGCTGGACGATCGGAGAAGAAACTCAACGATGTTTTAAAAGAAGCTGGTCAGAAAACTGGTAAGTATTAACTCTGTGCTTCTATAAAAGAGTGTAGAAACTATTTATAATATACTCCGACACACAGCGCCATCTAGAACTAGTAGTAACTACCTTGTAATATGAACTAACATGTGTCATGCATGACTGATATGATTGCATTACATTACAATAATTTATTTTTGGCCATTAGACCGTGTGTTAAATATTTTTCTTTTGATATTGCATTGCGTTACTTCAATACAGACTACATTAACATTGTAACTAGTTATTCTTTTAGTCTGAGATAACTCTTACTATTTAAATAAAAAAGGGAAAATTCCATTCCATACGTAATTTATACGATTGTTTCATTTGTCTATGTTAGCTTTTTCGGGAGCTATTGATCTCCTACCCTTGAGAGGTCTGCGCAAGAGCGTCGAGCAGGTGTGCTGATTTGCAGGTGATGTTGACTTGGGCCTCATGGAAGATAATAGGGCTCCTGTTTTCGCAAAACTATCGCAAACTTCCCAATTTGTCTTTGTACATACCAACTTAGTCACTCATACCACAGAACTTTTACCACAGATTACCTAATAGTGGAGAGACCAGAGTACTTTGGTCAAAACGTGTAGATAGATATTGTACTAGCTTTTGCCCGCAGCTCTGCTCGCGAAAATGTCAGTTATCGTGACCAAACATAGCCTATGTCATTTCTCAAGGTCTAATCTACACCTGCATCAAATTTAATTAAATTTATTAGCATGGATGATTTCAGCAGTGATCACAGTCTCCTCCTAAAATAATTTTATTCTAAGAAGGACATTACAAACCAAATGTAATTAAGTATAATTTTTTCCAGGCACAGATCTGTCAGGTATCAAACTCATAATAGCGGATGTCGGTGACGAGAAATCGCTGCAGGACATGTGTGCTCAGGCCAAAGTGGTGGTCAACTGCTGTGGTCCCTACCGGTTCTACGGCGAGCCTGTCGTGAAGGCTGCTATCGATAAGAAGGCCCATTATGTGGACGTTAGCGGGGAGCCACAGGTGAGAGTTCTTGCCTATACGCAACCTCATGGTTATTTATAACTATTAGGGACTACACGCGATAAAAAAAAATTGACTCATTTTTGCCGACGTTTCGGGTGCGATGCTGCACCCGTGGTCACGACAGTCAAGTCATCAAATTTTTATCGCGTGAAGTCCCGAATAGTTGTAAATAACTGTGAGTTTACACCGCGATAGCTTAAAAATAACATTATACGTAACCTCTTTATCAAACACGATCTTAGTATGTTCTTCATCATATGCAACTTCCACCTTGGAATCTAGGGTCCGCTTTTGCTATTCTAACTGCGAATTTTGACTGTTCTCTGATATTTTTCGTGAAGCCACTGTTTTTCGTGAAGCTACATTTGACCTCCACAATCCACAACCCATTGGCGATATTGAAGTAATGCAGTTAGAACAGTTTTTGGACTTTTCAGGGCTCTACCCAGCACGATAGATTTTCGTATGGCAACCGGGATTGACGGCTTATCGTGCTCTCCTAAGCACGACCAGACCAATGCAAATAGCCACATTCAATACAAATATTTGCGCCCCCTACATAGCAGTCGCGTTCACTACCACAACGCCACAGAGGCTGTACAATGCGACCTTTAGTATCTTTAGAAATGAGATAATTGAAACTTAACTATATCGTTAATTGTTGTTTCTTTTTTCTACTAAGTACTACTACTTTACTAAGCTGTGACAAAGTTCCTTTTTAACTATTTGTGTCTACTAACAAATGTTTAAGTATGTTGCTGTTTCTTTACTTAAATATAATAGAACTTGGCCTTTGAACACTGTTGACATGACTATGTAGACAATGCGATAGAACAACAGGTACCTACATAATTATAGACAGAGTTAATTAGCATAATGGTGTTAATAGCCTTAGTTCCTAATTAATATTGTGAAGGATATGTTGTCTCTTATTCAATTCAAAGGCTAGATGAATGGTTCTGAATTTTGCACATAGGTAATTTGTGATCGGAAATAAGATATACTTATACCTCCTTTTAATCCTAGGAATAGATTTATGCACCTTGCACTTTGGAGTCAAAAGGCCACTTTCCACTCCTTTTGGTTAAACGGAGTCGGGCTAGATGACATCCCTGGAGATCGACAATCTATACATTTATATAAAATTACTTGTCCCGACTAACTGACTGACTAATTCATCAACGCAGAGCCTAAACTGCTGGACCTACAAACTTGACATTTTGACAGTATATGCATTTTTTGATGTAAGCATCTACTAAGAAAGGAGTTTTGGAAATTCTGCTACTAAAGGGGTAAAATAAGGGATGGTAGTTTGTATGAAAGTCCTTCATTTTCAGAGATAGATGCACTAAATTTAATAAACTTGTGTCTTTTAAGAAATAAATGAACACGTGTATCAGCGTTTTTCAAAATTTAACTACTAAGAGGGTAAAGTAGGTGATAAACGTTTGTATGGAAAATTCGTCACTATCAAATGTGGAATACGATATTTTCCCGGGCGAAGCCGGGACGTGTCAACTAGTCTCTATTAGGGTTGTCGGAGCGCTGTGCTCGACGTTGTATGCAATGTTTAGCAGGTGCAAACCTCGAACCAAAGTTAATTGCGGTTCGGAAGATAGTGCGGTTTCCGTATAATGGCGTTTGAGCAAAGAGAGCGAGTCTAACGCCGCTGATTGGCCTGAACCCGCACTCGTACGAACTTCCGAGCCGCCATTATCTTTAGTTTGAGGTATAAACGCCGAATTAAGTCACCCTCAGGTGCCATTAAGGTTGAAAAGCCGCAGGAGTTTCTGGGCATACGTTGGTCTAATTGTCGGTAAGGCCTCCCAAGCCAGAATGGAACACTGGAGAGCTTTCGTCCCTCTTTCGGGGGAACTCCCGCCTGGACATGATCTGCCCTGGACCAAGGAATGCTTGGAGGGAGCGGACCTGCGATGTGAATGTGGAGTTACTCCTCAGACAATGGCCCATCTGTTAATGTGTGCTAAATGCCCATACACATGTACACCGCAGGACCTTATGTGCGTCTCCGAGAACGCCCCACGGGTGGCAGCAAACTGGGAGAAGATAATTTGAGGGCCGAGGTGCCATTGCCACGACAGAAGAAGAAGAAGAGTGAAATAAAAAAGTAATATATCCTGTTTTCCGTTCGTGTAGTTCATGGAGCGTATGCAGTTACGGTACGGCGAGGCGGCGCGCGAGGCGGGCGTGTACGTGGTGGGCGCGTGCGGGTTCGACAGCATCCCCTGCGACCTCGGCGTCGTGTTCCTGGGGCAGAACTTCGCCGGTAAGGCACGCCTCCTTCCTACTAGCATTATAAATATAGTGTAAATGGGGATATAAATATAGTGTGAATGTAAAACCGCGGTAGCCTAGAGGTATGGGTAATGGACTGCTGAGACGAGGTCTCGGGTTCGATCCCAGGTTTACCATGGCACACACCAATGACTTTTTATCTTTATTTATCGCAGGTTTATAAGTGCCCGGTTAGTGGCAATAGGCTCGCCACCTATTACATTGGGACCAAAACATAAACTGGCGCAATGTGGGTGCTAGCACCTCTGCCTACCCCTTCGGGGAATACAGGCGTGAGTTTATGTTATGTTATGTAAATGGGATTGTGGCGAGGTATAACACAGTAAGTAGCTTTGAAAACTTATATGCGGCAATCGCGCACAATACAATATTTCCCAACTTTTATACTTCTTATTTCTAAGTTTCTTGCTAACCGTGCTTACACCTAATCGGCGCCCTCATATCGTTCTTCCTCTCTGTTTTGTCTAGGTATTTCCTTACGTACGTCGTACGTCTAGGTACTCACTTTCACCTTAACACATGCGTCTCTTTCACTCTTCCGTCTACTATCTCACTCATACTTACGTTTCATACCCATATAAGGCGATTGGCACACTGCAACGCATGACGCTGCGCGGCTGTTGATGCCTGGTGTCGCGTCGCGGAGCTCTTTTTGTATAGAAAAAACGCGGAGTCGCACAAACTGAAAACGTAATAACGCGCGGTGTGACAGTATACGCGCGTCCACGTTTTACGCATGAGGCAGCGTCATTATGATGGGTGATATATCGATGTTCTGGATTTAGACCAGATGTCTTACTTTTTAAGAGCTCTAACTACCCTCAACGATTGCCATAGATGTTTGTATTGGGATCGTCGGCTTAACTTGACCTCCAAACTACGTAAACACTCAATTGATAAATGTATGTATGTACACTATGTACGCAGTCACCAATCCAATGGCAACCGCACCTATAGATGTTAAACTACCTAAAGGTCGTTTATTGACAGGTCCGGTGACCACGAGCGCTTTTTACGTCTTACAATATAATTAGTTAAAATTAGTTTTTTTACAGTGTACAATATTGTTATCATGTCCTAGGTACCCTGAACTCGGTGCGATCGTACCTGAGCTCTTACATACCACCAGAAGCTAAGGCTAAGGATGAGGGACGCGGATCTGTCAATTATGGCACCTGGGAGTCGCTTGTATACGGGTAAGTACGATTTTATAAGAACCTGGGCCAGTGTACTGCATTTTTTGGTTTAACGCCATCTGGTAAAGGTACCAGTATGCTATCATTTAATACCAACAACCAAGTACTACACAGATTCACAACATGTCATTATGTTATACATAGTCTTTAAATTGTAAAACAGGCACCCACATGCCCACCACTGTAACTTTACACACACACTTTCACACTACTGCAAATTTACACACCCACATTGCCACTACTGCAACTTTAAACACCCACATTGCTACTACTGCAACTTAACACACCCACATTGCCACTACTGCAACTTTAAACACCCACATTGCTACTACTGCAACTTAACACACCCACATTGCCACTACCGCAACTTTACACGCCCAAACTGCCCACTACTGCAACTTAACACACCCAAATTGCCACTACTGCAACTTTACACGCCCAAACTGCCCACTACTGCAACTTAACACACCCACTTTGCCACTACTGCAACTTTACACGCCCAAACTGCCCACTACTGCAACTTAACACACCCACATTGCCACTACTGCAACTTTACACGCCCAAACTGCCCACTACTGCAACTTAACACACCCACATTGCCACTACTGCAACTTTACACGCCCAAACTGCCCACTACTGCAACTTAACACACCCACATTGCCACTACTGCAACTTTACACGCCCAAACTGCCCACTACTGCAACTTAACACACCCACATTGCCACTACTGCAACTTTACACGCCCAAACTGCCCACTACTGCAACTTAACACACCCACATTGCCACTACTGCAACTTTACACGCCCAAACTGCCCACTACTGCAACTTAACACACCCACATTGCCACTACTGCAACTTTACACGCCGAAACTGCCCACTACTGCAACTTAACACACCCACATTGCCACTACTGCAACTTTACACGCCCAAACTGCCCACTACTGCAACTTAACACACCCACATTGCCACTACTGCAACTTTACACGCCCAAACTGACCACTACTGCAACTTAACACACCCACATTGCCACTACTGCAACTTTACACGCCCAAACTGCCCACTACTGCAACTTAACACACCCACATTGCCACTACTGCAACTTTACACGCCCAAACTGCCCACTACTGCAACTTAACACACCCACTTTGCCACTACTGCAACTTTACACGCCCAAACTGCCCACTACTGCAACTTAACACACCCACTTTGCCACTACTGCAACTTTACACGCCCAAACTGCCCACTACTGCAACTTAACACACCCACTTTGCCACTACTGCAACTTTACACGCCCAAACTGCCCACTACTACAACTTAACACACTCACATTGCCACTACTGCAACTTTACACGCCCAAACTGCCCACTACTGCAACTTAACACACCCACATTGCCACTACTGCAACTTTACAGTAGCCTAGTCTAACACTTGGAAGTCCTAGTAGGTCTTGCCTTCCTCGACCCCTCACCCGTGACAAAATTCGAACCCCTGTTTATTGATCTGTTCCCTTGATTATTCAGCCGATTATACAGGTTGTGTGTAAGAAATCGTGCCTAGCGATAAGACCGCCATTTGTACCGCCTCATATACTGTAATTTATATGTAACTTTTCTGTAAATATTGTTTTTGGTATACAATTAAGAATATTGTATTGTATTGTATACAGTTAATGTTTCTTTCATACATACATACACACAATCTCGCCTTTATCCCTGGAGGGTTAGGCAGAGGTGAATTTAACACCCGCATTACACCAATCATTTATGTAGTATTTATTTATTTATTTATGTAGTAGCATAAACATGACAAACCAAGCCGCAAGAGTAAGGAAAGTCCTGGCCAAAGGTGAACTCAACCTCATGGGCTCACTTAAGAGAGAAGACGGCACTTACACTAATACGGAAAATGAAACCAGCGCAGTACTGCTGGAAACACACTTCCCTGGTTGTCAAGTCACACCATCCATCGATTCCATTGACTGGCCACCAGAACACTATAGTGTACCAACAAATGGGAAATCGCAAACAAGGTAGTAACTGCAGACAAAATAGAGTGGGCCATAAAAACCTTCAAACCCTTTAAGTCTGTAGGGCTGGATGGAATATTCCCAGCACTACTACAATGGCAACTGACAAGAATAGGTAAATACCTACTTCCAATCTACAGGGCCTGCATTGCCTTCAAATACATACCCAGATTATGGAGAGAGGCAAAAGTAGTCTTCCTACCAAAACCAGGTAAGGAGGACTACACACATCCCAAATCATTCAGGCCCATTAGTCTCACATCATTCCTCCTCAAAACGTTGGAGAGACTAGTAGATCGATACCTAAGGGATGGAATACTAAAAGACAACCCACTACATCCTCAGCAACATGCATACAGGAAAGGTAGATCAACAGAGTCCGCACTACACATGGTAGTGCACAAGATAGAATCGGCTATCACAAATAGAGCCTCAACACTAGCTACTTTCATAGATATAGAAGGGGCTTTCGACAAAACGGTACACAGCAGCATTAACGAAGCCTTACGGAAGCGTAAGGTAGAACCAGCCATAAGGGACTAGATCACTCAGCTGATAAGCAGTCCAGATAGTGATGAGTAACACCACCATAAGAGCAAAGGTAGTCAGAGGATGCCCCCAGGGAGGCGTCCTATCACCACTCTTATGGAACATAGTAGTAGACAGTCTTATAAAGAGACTAAATGAGAGAAGATGATCTTGAAATACTAATAAGCGGAACGGCTGAGAACGTGCTATGCAAAGTCATGCGCTCAGCCCTTCAGATTGTGGAAGAATGGTGCGAAGAACACCGATTATCAGTAAATCCGAAAAACACAGAACTTATCCTTTTCACCAACAAAAGAAAGTTACCAGAACTACAACTACCTTTTTTTTTTTTTTTCGTGCGGAAATCCCCTCGGATACCCCCCCTGCCGGAGCCGGAAGGGGAGGTTATGTCGGACTCGAACCGATTAAAACCGCACGCCGACTGTGGGTCTTGGTGCTAGGCCGGAGGTGAGGTTGTCAAAGACATATCCCTCGCACCCCGGCTGACCCAGAGCCATCCCTTACGGTCTGGCCCTCCTCAGGAGAACTACAACTACCAAAACTATTTAATACCAAACTAGCCCTAACAACTCAAGTTAAATATCTGGGCATCATATTTGACAATAAGTTGAATTGGACTAGCCACATAAATGCTGAAATGAAAAAGGCCTGCATAACTTTTTGGCAATGCAGAAGACTCGTTGGTAAGAACTGGGGTCTTAACACAAAGATAACACTTTGGCTGTATACGGCAATTATCAGGCCTTCTCTAACCTATGGATCAGTTGTATGGTGGCCCAGAACAGAACTGATCACTGTGAAAGAAAAGCTCCAGAGTCTACAACGTCTAGCGAGTACAGCAGCCACTGGATGCATGAGAACCACTCCATCAGCCGCACTAGAGCACCTCCTAAACCTGAGACCGCTGCATCTAATCATACAGGAGGAGGCTAAGGCAGCAGCCTTAAGACTGAAAAGTAATGGGCTCTGGAAAGAGAATACTGGAACAAAACATTCAAAAATTCTACAGGGAATCCTAAAGAAGATACCACTTCTTGAGGCGCCCGTAGACAGAATACCATGTCACCACGTATTCGAAAGGAATTATCATATCAAACTTACTGAAGAAAAAAGAGACAGCTCTGGCGTCAAAGAAGTTAGCATATACACAGACGGCTCTAAAACCACATATGGTACCGGAGCAGGCGTCTTCTCGAATGACCTAAACATCAAAATAACAACCACCCTGGACAAGCTAAGTACAATATTCCAAGCTGAATGTATTGGCATAACGAGAGCGGCGGAGACGATTGCCGCCAGAGACGTCAGACATCTAGATATAAAGATCATATCAGACAGTGCATCCGTACTCCAAGCTCTGAAAAGCAACACCATAACCTCTGTCCTCATATTGGAATGTCACAATACACTCCAATCCATTGCAAACACAAACAAGGTCACGCTGCAATGGATCAAGGGACACAGTAACTCCCTCGGCAACGACGCAGCCGATGAATTGGCCAAGAGAGGATCAGGGGCAACAGTATACAGGGTGTATTTTTGAAACGGGGCAGTAAGGGCAAGTACCTTAACCGTTGCAGTTACAGCAAAACGTTCTTAAAAGACCTTCCCTAACTTTTTGGGACATTTTGAACTGCATTCACAGATTTTGTAAAAAACATAGCAAAAAAATGCAAAAAGTTCAAAAAAATTTTTTTATGCCAATCGATTCTATTTCATGTGGGCATCAAAAAACTCTATGGGACCATTTTAGCTTTCAGTACTAGAAAAGACAGAAATCGCCAAAAACGTTTCCCATACATTTCGTACGGAAATATGATAAATCAACTCGAAACTCATAGGTCAGGTAAAATTTAGAACTTTTTAAATAAAAAAAATCATTTAAACATTTAAGAAATTGGTTTATGAAATAAATTGCTCAAAATGATTTCCATTTTCACGAATACATAAGTCTATCCTTTTTTGCACTGAACGAATGGCGGCTAATAATGTTCTGGGATGAATATTACGTAAAATGGTCATTAATGCATCCTTGAGCTCTTGAACACTGGCGTACGTCGTCTTATACACCTCGTTTTTCACGAAGCCCCATAAAAAAAAAATCAAGTGGTGTTAGATTGGGGCTACGAGGTGGCCACTGTGTTGGGCCATGTGTACCTATCCACTGTGTACCGAATAGGCGGCTCAAATTGGAACGTGAAAGGTGACTGTTATGTGGCGGAGCACCATCTTGTTGAAAATGAACTTTTCGCAATTCCGACAGGGGCCATTCGTCCATCTCGTTTTCAAGATGGTGTAAAATGACTTCATTATACATGGCAGAATTCAGTTTCCCTTCATAAAATTCCACCATTATGACTCGATTGGACATTATACCACACCAACAGTTGAATGAGAAGCGAACCTGATTATGACTTGCCGTAACTCTTAGTGGATTTTCTTTGGACCAATAGTGGTGATTTTTTCTGTTGTACATACCGTTATTAGAAAAATTCGTTTCGTCTGACCACAGTATGTAATTTAAAAATTCATGATCTCTGCTTATTTTTCCTCTTAGCCATCTGCAAAAAGTAAGCCTTCGAACATCATCACCCGGATGTAACACTTGAACTATGCGCCCATATCGATAGCACTTGTAGCCGTATTTCTTCCATATCTTTATCACAAGGGAGTGGGATACACCTACTTCAAGGGCGACTTGCCTGGACGATACCTCTGGATATACTTCGACATAAGTCAGAACCGCAATCTCCGTGTCCATGTCCACACGAGGCTGCCGCTTTCTTTTGAAAGAACCCTGCAATGCCGCAACGGATACTTATTGCGGTACCATACTAATGCAGCTCCCGCATTTCGATTATTGACAAAATACGCTTCTAATAAGTCAATTTTTTCACGATTAGAAGACATTTTAGCGAAAATCCTTACTTAATAACTCATACGAAGTTTCTCAGCTGAAACTAAGTATAACACACAGATTTTCGAATCAAATTCGAAATTTGAGGGTAAAAATTCTTTTTATTAACTTTACAGTCAATTCTACCCACTTCCTGGCCATAACAAAAAGTTAGACCATCGTAGAAATTGGTTTCTGTTGCCGAAATGTATGGGAAACGTTTTTGGCGATTTCTGTCTTTCCTAGTACTGAAAGCTAAAATGGTCTCATAGAGTTTTTTGATCCCCACATGAAATAGAATCGATAGGCATAAAAAAAATTTTTGGACTTTTTGCATTTTTTTTGCCAACTAAGTTTTTTACAAAATTTGTGAATGCAGTTCAAAATATGTCAAAAAGTTAGGGAAGGTCTTCTAAGAACGTTTTGCTGTAACTGCAACGGTTAAGGTAGGTACTTGCCCTTACTGCCCCGTTTCAAAAATACACCCTATAAACCGGAACCAATACTACCTATACCTCAAGCACAGGTCAAAACTTGGCTGCGGAAAAATACGGAAGAAACCCATCAAAAAGATTGGACAAACATTGAAGGATGCAGGCAAACAAAGAATGCAGTTCCGGTAGCATCAAAAACGTTTAGCCGAAACCTCATTAGATTAAAAAGGGACCAGATCCGTAAGGTCATAGGCATCTTGACCGGTCACTGTCCCCTAAACAAGCATCTATTTACAATAGGTGTGACGGACAGCCCCCTGTGCAGAGGCTGCATGGGGGCAGAAGAAACGCCACATCATGTGCTTACAGAGTGCATGAGCGTGGTCGAACAACGGGCGAAATTCCTCCAGTCACCAGCGTCTCTCCGGGAAGCATGTGGAAACCTGAAAAGGCTGCTGGCTTTTTGGGAAGATCTGGGTTGGTTGGAGTGAGTACGGGGTATGTTGGGCCAAGTGACAGAATGTCCAAGAAGGCGTAACGTCCAGTTGTTAGAAAGACCATAAGCTAAAACGTACAAGTGTCATAATGACCAAGAAGGCATAGCGTCCAGATGTTATAAAGACCGTGAGTCAAAACATACAAGACTCTGAATGTCCAAGACGTCATAACGTCCTGATGTTAAAAGGCCGTATTTCAAAACGTCCAGCTGTTATAAAGACTATTGCAAGCGTTTTTAGGTACTCGTAGTCTTAGGGTTCCTTAACCAAAATTTTGTCATATCAGTTCATATTGGTTGGTAGGATGGTTTTATTCAATAAACTTTATAATGAAAAATTAAAAGACATGATAGAAGAAAAAATTACGCCGTTGCAGTTTCTTAAAGACTGTATAAAATTACGGAAACAATGCAACTCGGCCTAACATGCCCTTTACAATTATATACTACTAGCTTTTGCCCGCGGCTCCGCCCGCGTGGAGGTGGGTTATCGCGACCAAATATAGCCTATGTCCTTTCTCATGGTCTAATCTACCCCTATACCAAATTTCATCAAAATCGGTTCAGTGGTTTAGGCGTGAAAGCGTAACATACAAACAGACAGACAGACAGACAGACAGACAGAGTTACTTTCGCATTTATAATATTAGTATGGATTATATAATGTGTGTCGTGATCGTGTCCGTACATGGCAGGTATCTAAAAAAAATACTTAGGATATGTTATATTCATGATACTGAACACATATGCTCGTGTTCAGTTTCGTGAATATAATATAATCCAAGTATTTTTATAATTCTTGTCTGTTTGTCCGCGACGGACGCAAAAACTACTGAACGAAATTCGATGCCGGTTTTGTTTGATCGCAATCGGTTGAGTAGAACCGACCTACACGCGGGCGGAGCTAAGGGCAAAAGCTATTAGACAATAAGTGCCAGCATAAGTTAATTAAGTATGTATACTTATAACATTCTCTGCCTATCAGATAATGTAAAATTAGGCATTATGTCCAACTGGCCATTTTTGTTATATTTTCTGTTGAAAAGGAATACATTTGTTTTAACCATTAATTTGTGGTTTTCATAAGTCATTATAGCTAATAGACGTTTTGGCAATTTGTTGCTTTGACACCTGGATATTATGACAACTGGGCCTTTTGACAATTGGACATCGTTTTCAATTAGAAGTTTTAGCAATTGGTCCTTTTGGCACCTGGATATTATAACAACAGGGCATTTTGACAGTCAGACATTGCTTCCTTGTCATTTTAATACACTGGACATTATGACATTTGGCCTAACATACCCCGTACTCGTTGGAGTGATAGGTAAGATGGTACGGTACGCACAATGGCCCAATCAAGAGGCTAAGTGCGGAACAGCCCAGGTAAACTAAACTAAACATTATACCAATCATTGGATTCAACGGCTGAAATAGGTTTCCAATAAGTGCAGTGGCTCGGAAGACTACCCTAGTCTAAAAAGTTGTCAAAATTTGACTTCTCTATCTCTTTATAATATTAGTATAAATAGATAATTGAAGTGTATGTTTGTTTGCAGCCTCGCGCACAGCAACGAGCTGGCGCCACTGCGCAAGCAGCTGTACCCGGAGCGCATGCCCACCTTCAAGCCCAAACTGTGCCGGCAGTAAGTTGCTGTGTATTCACTCATTTTTGTTTTTTTTTAATACTAGCTATGCCTGTAATGTTTGGACGTTTGTTACTCAAACAAGCTCATATAATTGAATACGTACGTCTATAGGCCACTGTGACCACTTTCCATCAGGTGGGCCGTGTGGTCTGCCACCTAAGTGCATTAATTGCCCGTGTTACTGCCGATCTTACTACCAAAACTATTTTCTATTACAGACTGATCCACAAAAAAGAAGGCCAAGAAAAATACTACCTCCCCTTCCTAGGCGCGGACGAGTCCATAGTATACCGTTCTCAACGTTACCTATACGAGAAAGAACACCAACGACCCGTACAATTCAAGGCATACTTCAAATCCGGTGGTCTTCTACAGACCGGTCTCACCATCGTCGCGGCAGTACTACTCTTCGCGATGGCCAAGTTCTCTTTCACAAGGAACCTTCTACTTAAATATCCGAGCCTATTTTCCTTCGGATTCATCAGTAAAGAGGGACCTACGGAAGCGGTGATGAATAACACTTTCTTCAGTATTGAGCTCATTGGTGAAGGGTGGGAGGAAGGGACTGATGTTGAGAAGAAGATTAATAAGAAGGTTGTGGCTAAGGTTTGTATGAGTTTGATTTGAATTTTAGGCTTCAAAGTTGTATATAGCCAAGGGACTAAGCCAGTTTCATCTGCAAGTCGGTACACCTGTTGGTTGACTGACAAGGCTCTCGGGTGAGCTCTCCTTTAAAAGTCGAATGAGCAAGATCAAAAGGATGATAAAATGTAAGCGGACTCTGGACTTCTATGTGAAAAGTTTTAACGCTAACGGGGCTACGCTAAGTTTTAACTTTAAATTTTCCAATTTTCAATTATGCAGAATTGTAGATGATTTTTACCAATGGTAATAATTAAACTCCACAACTGTGCACGCGTCAAGTCGTCTTAATCATCATCATCTCAGTGTAGTCCTAACTATGTAGAGTAGCCTTCATAAAAATACGTTACACGCATCTAGCGCGAGCCGGTCCAGTAGGCTTACTCTTGAAACCAATGTCAATATTAATACAAGTTCAATCCGATTCCAATCTCAATATGTGTCACTGTCAAAGTCCTACTCTCGACATCAATTTCGTCAACATTGTATTGAAATTAGAATTGTACAAGAATTAGATCCCAGTGTAATGAAGTTATTATTTTGAGTCAAAGCCAATATAATCAAACAATACAAAACACAATATTGTGCTGTCAAAATGCGTAAAGAGTACCGTTTACAACATTTGGTGTTCCAATACAATATCATTTAATGCATTTAAAATTCACACAATATTGAGCCAATATGGCGCTAGTGTGGTGTTCAAGAGTACAAAACGCTCAATTCCAATGTCAATAGATTGAAATTGGTTTCAAGAGTAAGCCCGCTGGACTCGCTATTTTTGGAAACTTTGATTGCTTATAAAGTTGATATTTTAGAATGACACAAAAAAAGTGTGTCTAAATATATAAAAGCTTTAATGTAACAAAATTTCAAGTGATTTTGCACACCTAAGTAGGTAATAGTACCTACTTATCCTATTATTTATAATGGTCGGCCTTATCGCTGGAAGCGATTTCTTCTAGGCAACCTTGATTTATATCGTTTGATTCTTCTGACTTCCCAAACTCGAGAGTAGAACTCGTAAGAATTGTCATCAATCAGCATCCTCAATCCTCTCGGGTTTGGTAGGTCACTCTCATTAAATTTGAAGTCAAATATTTAAATGCTAGTACATGTTTGAAAATGTTGATAAAAGAATCTATGCCTCAGGTGAGCGGAGTGAACCCGGGCTACGGTGCCACATGTGTGGCGCTGCTGTCGGCCGCCACCACCATCCTGCAGGAGGCCGACAAGCTGCCCGCACCGTGAGTATACTCTACAGTTCAATATCATTGTATCTATTAAAGACCCTGTCCAAATCGTGAGCTGAAGTTATTTTAGTTCACGCGTGGTTCCCGGCAGTGTAGAATTTGATCCACCCCATCTCTTCCCATGCGGTGTCGAACAAGGCGACTAAGAGATAGGGCTGTTTAAAATCAGACAGATATATACAACCCAGATTTAACTTTGGATGCACGGCTCGAGTCAACAATAGTGCCTGGAAAGCGGCAATAGGCTCACCCCCTATTACGTGGGACCGAATCCAATGATTGGTGATATGAGGGTGTTAATTCACCTCTGCCTAACCATCTGGGGATAAAGGCGTGATTGTATGTAAGTAAGTAGTTCCGAACATCGCCATGGGCGGTGGTGGCTTTAGATGAGTAGTTCTCAAACCTTCTACTAGATGGCGTTATAGTAAGAGCTTTAAGCGCCACCTAGTAGAGAGTTCGAGAACTATGGTTCCAGGTGCCGTGTGTCTTGTTCAACAGATGGAAGAGTAGAGAGAGAAGGTGGAATTGCCTCTACTCCCGCTTTTGCTTCGACTATAATATCGTAGTACACTGTTGGACATCTCTCTCTTCCAATATTATGTTCCGAGAAACCTTTCCATGATGCCTTTATCTAGGGAGTATCCCACTTTCCATTTTATATATCCGTTATTCTTTAAAATAGTTAACCAACAAATGACAATTAATGTATATATTTCAGCGGTGTCCTCACCACCGCTGCAGCCTTTAGAAACACCAGCATCATCAAGAAACTGAACGAAAATAACCTCAAGTATGAAATCATTGACAGCAGCAAAGTATAGGTGTCTACTCAGTTCACATATGGAGTACCCCGAGCTTTCTAATACTGTAAATTATACTCTAAATTTGTCAATAACATACCTAGTATAGAGGGATCCTAACCTAGTATGGTTGAGCAGTAATGACACGACTAAAAGTCGATTATTATTTATTATTGTAAAAGAAAATTGTTAATCAGGTCGGACTCACTAAAAGCCTTATGTTTTTAATAGTTTTATCAACAAAGCAATATTTAGTTACAGTTACAGTCGTATAAATAGTGTACCAATTGGTGGATTCAAATCCTGCACAGGCGCTAAGCGAGCACTTCTTATCTTATTATAGTACATTTTGCAGTCAAGAATACTACCTCATTATACGTGGCACTTAAAAATTTAAGTATATTATATTATATTATACTTTTTTTATTGTCCTTACCATGGAATATAAAGGCAAGAGGGAATACCCTTAAATCATGTTAATATGGATATTAGTGACGTCTGAGTGCAGCACTAGCGTAAACCGCAAACAGTTTTTGACAGATTACTCAAAGCGCGAATCGCCGATATTTTTACCAATTGGTAAGTGACATGTTACAAAAAGTTTTGTTCAACTGTATATGCTAGTGGCGCTCTCTGAACCGACCTTTGCGTAATATCTCATAATGGTAAATATGTCTGGAACCATTCGCGTTAAGAGTTATGTTGAACATTTGTTCAGTATTGTGGTAGAGATCTTATTCCTGGGTACTTACTACCATGAACCTATAAACTAACTGGACTGCGCACTATGAACAGAAAAACGAGCCGAAAGAGAGGTGCCAAAGTAGTAGTGCGTCTCTTTCTAATAGTTTTTATCATGTTTTTATTGGTCTTCATTACAAACAATGTTGCCGCATAAGAATTTTGAAAGGCTACCAATGTCACTCTCATAACATTTTAAATAAAAGTATTACTTTGTACAACTTCATTATACTTTGTACAACTTCATAAAAGATGGTCAAACCATTGTATATTTATAGTTTAAGTATTTTTATGCAAAATTTCATCACAAAAACATACGCACAAATATATGCAAAATTAAAAAAAAAATACCATTACAACCAAAAAGAATTTACATTTACTATGGCAAGTTGTTAGACAGGGACAGACTACTACTTTTTGGCTGTCTCGCTCGGCTCGATTTTTCTACTTTCACCGAGACGATGAAAAATGTACCTTATGTCATTACAGTTGGGTGTAAATTTGTAATTATTGTATTTTACAGTACGCAATCCAGTTAGTATACAGATTCATGCTTACTACTTACTCTTGTTTTTATACTCTGTGGTGGTACAGTCGTTACTGTGGCCATTCATAGTATAGTAATTGTTACTTGTTACCAATATTTGCATTTCCGTCACATAGATGTCGCTAGTGGTTATTCAGTTTCCAAATCGTAATAATAGATGGAGTTAGTGCACACACCATGTTTTTTTTAATTAGTAATTTAAATATATAAATTACATGTGATGTAATCTTAAGGCGTTAAATTGATATTTGTATTAAATATATGTGATCTAAAATTCTACACAATACAGCCTAAACCTATCTTGTTATAAAATAAATGTAGCATTTATTTTTCAAATACAATATTCCAATTATTATGAACTTTGGTTTTATTTGTAAAATATATATTCTGCAATCCAAGTATTAATATCAATCTTTTACAATAGTCTAGAATCTACTGCATAATCATCATCTCATTATTTTTCACCTCATAGCCTGCGGTTCGCGTACTAGTTGGGATCGCTTCTAGTTTTTCTTAACTCCGTGTTGCTACGGCTAATCTTATATAATAATTATATTTTGCTCGACTCGGGAATTAAATCCCCTCAGGCTGAGAACAACAACTTCCTAAAAAGACAACTTCCTAAAACGTCTATTCCAAAAAAGACAAATTCCGAAAATGACCACTTCCGAAAACTACCACTTCCGAAAACGACCACTTCTAAAAACGAACACTTCCGAAAACGACCACTTCCGAAAACGACCACTTACTAAGAGGGGAAGTGTCATGTTGCTCGTGTGACATCAGTAGTAATGCCGGTGAATTGATTGATTGGTCTTGAAGTTGTCGTTCTCACCCTGAGGGCTTCCTACTGCAGTTGGGAGTTGTTGGAGAAAAAGACGGGTATTTTTACCCGACTGCCCCAAGAGAAGGGTAATGCTTTTCGTACGTATATATGTATGTATGTTTGTGTCTGTCCCATTGTTACCTTCTGTAGCCTAAATCGATTGGTCAATGTTGAATTTGTGAGGTGTCAATTAGAATCGTAATGAGGAAGTAGCATTCGAGAAAAGTGAAGTGCACTTCACTCGAGTATGAATATAATTGTTTGATAATTTGTAACAAAAAGTGGCCAAGTGCGAGTCGGCCTCAACTATGAAGGGTTTCGTAGTAGCAAGTAATATTTGAGTGGAGTGTATAAATGACAAAGTTGTCATTTTAGGAAGTTATCTTTTTCGGAGGTTGTCATTTTAGGAAGTTGTCGTTTTCGGAAGTTGTCTTTTTAGGAAGTTGTCGTTTTCGGAAGTTACCTTTTTAGGAAGTTGTCGTTTTCGGAAGTTGTCTTTTTAGGAAGTTGTCGTTCTCAGCCTGAGGGATTAAATCTGAGCCCTTTATAGCGGCTGCTATGCCAACAAGGTAGTTGTTCGCCGATAAAGTTGGTCACCACGAATTTTACCGATTTTGTAGTTCAGCGAGGAAGTTGTTCGCCGAGGAAATTGTGCTTTAAGGACGTTTACCGAGGCTGCAATTCAGGAAAGAAAATTGTCCACCGAGGAATTTGTTAGAAGGTAATAAAACTTCAATTAATGAAAATAATTACAATTAATTTAATGATAAAGTAGTAGTCGCTATCTTAGTACATAATATACACCGAAACTGACCTAACACACGACCGATATATACAGTATCATTTGTACACAATATAGTTACAAAATTAAGACTAGTATCAATATGCTAAAAGAAAACTTAATTTCTAACGAACAGAAAATAGAATTACTAATTGGATTACCAATCCAATTAGTAATTCTATTTTCTGTTATTTGATATTTTTTTTTATACAGGTCACGTCAATTTGACTTCACCTCGCCTGATGTTAAGCTAAAGGCAAAGTCTCGGAAAGAGGGTCACCATCGTAAACATTTCCAATGTTAACAGTGGTGGCACTCAGCTTGACGGCCTCACCAGATGCCTTTTCACGCCCCGCTTAAAGGACCCGGGACTGTAGGAAGAAGGAAACACGTGAGCTGGCAGGGAATTCCAGGTCTTAGTGGTGCGGCATAGGAACGAATCACTGAAATGCTTGGTTCTAGCAGGTATACTCTGCACCGTAAATATAATAATAATATAATACCAAGAGTAGTAAATATGGTATGCTTAGGTATCTGAGCGAACAGCGCTCATATTCAATGTATTTACACGAAGTAATATTTTCCACTACGCTTGTATCTACCAATATCCTCTTTGAGTAATGTTAGTCCTATTTACATTTTCTTTAGAAATATTCAATCGTAAACAAAAGTAAATTACATTACAGAAGGTAGATACAGTCAGTAAAAACTCAACAGCAAGATTCCCATTTTTAAGAAGAGGAAGTTCAAATTTTCTTTTTAATGGTTTTTGACTTGGTTACAAGACCTTTAAGCCATGTCTTAATTTTGTTTTAATTCACATTATTCACACAGCTATTCTTGCATGACATGTTTATTGTTCACAACACACCAGTAAAGTAGTGGAAACTTTACCAGAGGCTTCTATGGAGTTAAGAAACCAACACGTAAAATTACAAATTCATGGTAATATGCCACTTTCTTAATGTAGGGACACTATATTTAAAAAGTCATGATTTTTACGCTTGAGCCTCGAATTACCCATATTAATTTCAGAAAATGAAATACAAGTGTGAAGTGCGTTTTTCCGCGTTGGCGCCAAAACTCCAGGAAATCCTAAGTCCTCACAGTAAAGTCACCATCCGTAATAAATAGAATAAAACTTTGGTCTAATAATAATGTGTTTAAAAAAATAAATTAAAAAAATACAAATCCTACTGATATTTTTATTGTTAAATATTTCTTATCAGATATTTCTAGAAGCATTTATTAAAACAGCTCATTTTAACGCTAGCCTATTAATTTCAAATGTACATATTAATCTAAGAAAATTTCATTTTACGTTGACACATCCTTGGTATACACTAATCAGGTTAATTGAGCCTTTACAAATTTATATTAATATTACTAAAAACTCTTTTTGATACTTACACACAAGTCTGTTTTTCGAAATAATAAAACAGAAAAGTGACTTCTGCTTTTTACAGCTGGTTTCTGAACGAAATCTTTGGACGAGGTTCATAGACTGTACAATAATTTTATTAATAATAAACCTCCAAATAGTTTTATATGATTGCGAGTATTATGTCGGTATATTATAGGAAAATCAAAGTGCAGTATGAACAGCGTGATTTAAAGACCGCACAATATGACATTTGCTTAGCGCAATAAAGTCTACGGATCTCGCCCTTATGATATTTTTTTTATCCTGCCCCCTTTTATAACTTCTTCACCATTTTAGCACATCTTCGCAACTTTTTTAAATCAATAACAGCTCAAAACAGTTTCAAAAGTTCTTAAGAGTGTTGGTAGATGACTCCACTGTCGCCTTAAAGGTGGATATAAAGAAAAGGTAAATTTGAATTGATTCAAATTCATTCATTCATTTTAAACATTGAATTCTGATGACTCCACCTGAATATTTGAATGAATTTTTTATAGCATTTAATATGAAAAGTTAGCATAATAAATGCTGACACAGTTCGTAAGAATGTTGGTAGATGTCTCCACCGTCGCCTTAAAGAAAGATATAAAGAGAAGGTAAATTTGAATTGATTCAGGTGCGGCTCAGCAGCTCAATTGGAAGAGCATTCCCCCTGTAAGGAAATGGTCGTGGGTTCAAGCCCCACCTGAGTAATAATTTTTTCCTGATGTTTTCGAACTAGCTCGAAAGCTCAGAAAGAGTGCTTCTATGACATCAACTGTGGAGCTAAGTATTTCTTTAGGATCATTAGTAGCTATTGTCCACACCACACCAGTTATTCGAAAAACATCGGAAAAAATGAAACGCTCAAGTGAGGTTTGAACTCGCGACCCTTCCCTTACAATGGGAATGCTCTTCCAACTGAGCTATTGAGCCACACCTGATTCATTTCAAATTTTCCTTCTCTTTATATCCGCCAGTTATTGTTTAATAACGTGCTTGCATTCAGAGGACACACGCGCGGCCGTAAATGCAGTCACAAAATAATTCTTAGAATTTGTCTTCAGGCAGCAACGCTTTTGGTGAATGAAATAGTGTTTATCCGATATATCTGCACAAAACCAAACACTATTAAAACAAATACTAACTTAAACACACGAAACAGGAGTTAACAAGACTAATATAATCTGTAAGAGTACTTTTAAACTGTTAACACATATACTTCTTAATTGCTGAAGGCTGATTGATACTTATCCCAACTGAGTTCGGGCCATAGTGTTATACCTGCGGGCCGCCCCGTGCCACGACGCATGTATTTGGAGACTCTTTGACCAACTGGTTTGTGACCAATGTCAATTTAAAAGGAAGCGTCGATAGCTTACTGGTTAAAAGTTGGCTTTACGAGAGGTTTCGGGTTCGACTCCTAAACCTTACGCTGCCGATGTGAACCCACCTTACACAAACAATTTAGCGTAGCTGGAGGGATTAACACGAATATTGTCTGCCGCCTAGACAAGTGGCATTTCGTTTGCCGGCGAATAGTAGAATTTGACGTTTATGACGATCCATCTATTCCATTCTATTTTTTAACACGTGCCTAGAGGAGCTGGTAATTTGGTTAGGTACTGTAGTAGGTACCTATTCTTCTTGAAAAAATAAAAACGAATAACACGTTTTGGTCGACTCAATATACACGGGCCTCCCCATAGGTAGGCTACATAATTTTATAGGTAACTTGTATTATAAAATGTGTTATTACATCCAATACGTTACGTACAATAGTTATAAGTTCTATCCCCGTACGTGACATATCTCAAACTCCGCTCAGTTAATCCCGAATCGACCACACAACAAACAGTTCAATATTGTCTTTAGAATCGATTCCAACCGATTTAACTCGATTCGCGACTATTTTCACTCGATCCAACTACACTAGTCTGTGACGTGGCACTGGCCGGTGCTTCAGGGGCGACAATAAGTCCCTCTTTGATCCGTTTCTTTTGCTTCATCCGTCGATTCTGAAACCAAATTTTTACTTGCGTCTCATTCAGTTGCAGGGCTGACGCTATCTCTATCCGTCTCGCTCGTGTTAGGTACTTGTTGAAATGGAACTCTTTTTCTAGTTCTGTGAGTTGTTTGTTGGTGAAGTTGGTTCTGCCGGTGTTGTTGAGGTTTAGGAGAGGGTTGGCCAGCATCTGGTTGCCTGTGGGTGTTCGGAGCCCTTCCTGAGGACTGCTGATTCCGCCCTGGGTGACGAACTCGGCAGGCGGGATCATCAGTTTTGGTGCTGTAACAACAGAAAAAGTTTTTATGAGAAGAGTAAATTATGGTGTTTGAACGTCTTTTTACGCGACTACGGCGAAGCCTCCTTTTGGCTTGTATCCTATTGGTTATGATTTTGACAGGCTATGTATGTATGTTCATTTGTTCCCTCATAGCTCGTCAGCTACTTATTGGAACTGGACAAATGAGGTATCGTTACAAGCGGCTTGATCGTCCCTTAATTTAAATAAAAATTAAAGTTTTTGCTATCGTAGTGGGGGGTAATTATCATAGCCTCTGTGGCGTGAGGTAGTGCATACGATTGTTACGTAAGAATCGTAGGTTTGATTTAAGCTTCAGAACATTTTTTTACCACTGATGGAAAGTGTTTACCGTGGCCTACTGACGTGTGCAACAGAGAGTCACACTCGTGCTGCCGACCCTGTAAGAGCAGAGAGTTTCTGTGACGTTAGTGCAGAAAACCAAGCAGAACAAGCATTTGGCTTTTCCACTGACAGCACAAAAACTCTCCAGTGAGCTCTGGCTACCCTACTCACCGCCGGGAACACAACACGAGGTTATTATGGCTGCGGTATTCTACAGGGCGGATAGGTCTCCAGTCGGACTGCTCAATTGGGACGGAAACACCGTCGTGTTCTACCTCCGTTGGATTTGGATGCGTGAATATATATGCATTAGTCTGGGTGTATCAGTGTTTGTGAGAGCATTTTGAGTCGTCGGTCTTAGTTGTCATGCGAACATCTATGGCAGAAATTTGTGAACTGACCCATACAGAAAGGCTCATCACCCATTCGTTGAACGGCGTCCTCATTGACAGTGGTAGTAGCAGAAGGGAGATTTTCAGGAAGCGAATTAAGTACCTCTAACAAAACCGGATACAATATGGTGTTGCAGCTACATGTTAGGTATGTATCCTACACCACTTGATGGCTAAAGGATCAAAAAATTTACTACGTTGAATGAGGACCCCGAAAGAATAAAAGAAAATAAATTACTTATTATTAAACCATCACTGGATTGAACTTCATCAACCCAAAGTCCTCTCCACTGATTTCAATTGGGAAGATGGATTCAAACTATCCGGGACCTGGAATCCAGTGATCAAAATAGTGAAACCCAAGAACACAGTGCCGATGCCGTCTAAAACTGACATAGTGAGTGTGGTGTGTCGCCAGCCTTACATTCAATGTAAAGTAATGGAGGGTAGGCGCACAAAAAATGTTTCTTGCACACCGCGCGACGCTCTGTTACGGATCCCTAATGTTAGCGAAAGGGCTGTGTCAGCTCTCGCCCCGTCCTACTGTTCAAGTCAGCACTTTTGCTCAGTCCCAAGATCCGCCGGACTTGAGCCTCAGTCTCGTCTCAACTCTGACCGCGAACTCTTCTATCTCCTAAATCTACCAGTTCTCAATAATTATTTTAATTTGTGTGTTTAAAAGTAATATACCAGTGAAATCAATTAAATCTTTTTTTTAAAAAGCGAACTCCAAAGTCTCCCGTAACATTGGTGGCAGCGGAAAGGGATTTTATAAATCCTGGTTACCCCTCCGATATCCGTAAAACGCGCAAATTGTGAACATACTATAAGTGAGTGTATTCTCCGTATCCCGCGAGTGATCGCGTGCTGTGTGCTGTGCTGTGTCTTGCTGAGCCGTGCTGAGTACGTGTTGGCATTCCCTAAGAAGGGAATACACCGGTCCTGCAAACCCATAAGTACCCAGTAAGGTGAACATGTATTCACCCCACATCATCATCATCAGTATTCTGTAAGTGCAGATTTGATGTCTAGTGCAGTGAAGTACACCATACGCGTGTAGTCATAACATCCGCTAATTCGCCGAATCTTTGTGCGCCGCTCTTATCAGTTCCAGACGCCGGACACTCGCGCTTAAGTGAACTTTGTACTAACTTTGTGCGCGTCTATTTTTAGATCACTGAATCTTTTATCCGACTTCAAAAAAGAAGGAACAGTAATCTGTCTATTTGCTTATTCGTTTTTTATTTACCAATTGTTTTTGTGTGTTGTATTTTTGTTTTCTGTGTACGATATTTAAATTCTGTGTATTTTACCTGTGTATTCTTATCAATTTCGTTGTGTATTTTAACTAAATTAGAAAATGAGCACTAAAGAGGCAGCCGTAGCCACAGGAGCTGCGGCCACAGCTCAAACATCTGTACCTGGAGCCAGTAAATCCATACCAATACAACCACTCAACATCGACTTAAATACTTTATTTAAATTTATAAAACCATATAATGGCGATAGACAAACTTTGAACTCTTTTCTAGCAAATTGCAACAACGCCTATGAGCTCGCTAACACCGAACAAAAGCCCATACTATTCCGATACATTCTAAGTCAATTGCAAGGGAAAGCTGAGATCGCTAGCTCAATTAAAGCTTTTACTCAATGGGAACAACTGAAGTTATTCCTAAAAACTCAATTTGCAGACACTAAACACTATTCACATCTTTTAGCGGAACTGCAAGAAAGCAAGCAAGCCGCTAACGAGACTGTAAGTCAATTCGGTTTTAGAATCGAGGAATGTCTTTCACAACTGCTAACAGAAATCGTTCTCACAAAAGCCAAAGAGGCACCAGGCCGTACCGCGGCCATGGAAGACCTGGCTCTCCATCACTTCCTTATTGGACTAATACCACGCATCTCAAACATTATTAGATGCAAATCTCCCCGAAATCTAAACGAAGCAATAAGTTTCGCCATCTCTGAGGAAAAAATACAAAAAATAATGTATAAAAGAAACGCTTCGAATAACCAAAATCAAAATAATACCTCAAACCCCCAACGTCGCCAAAACGTTAACAATGTAAAAACAGACCCTAAAGGCGACCCCAAAATTTGCAGATATTGCAAAAACATAGGTCACTCGATTGAAGAGTGCCGAAAGCGCGAATATAATAATAACCGCGCTAAAAACCAACAATCTCCTACCCAAAATAATAATCCTCCGGGCCAATCAAACCGGCAACAACCCCGCGTTCACAACGTGAACGAGGACTCCAACCAAAACCAAGATGATCAAGGTCATTTAAACGAATAACAGGCTCACGGCGGTGTCTCGTGAGACCTCAACAAAAGAACAACTCCTTAGACGTCAATGGCACCACTACTAAATCCACTGTCTCTACTAAATCCACTGCCTCTACTAAATCCACTGCCTCTACTAAATCCACTGGCTCTACTAAATCCACTGCCTCTACTAAATCCACTGCCTCTACTAAATCCACTGCCTCTACTAAATCCACTGCCTCTACTAAATCCACTGCCTCTACTAAATCCACTGCCTCTACTAAATCCACTGCCTCTACTAAATCCACTGCCTCTACTAAATCCACTGCCTCTACTAAATCCACTGCCTCTGCCAAACCCCCTGCACCCGTTGAACATCCTGTACCTACCGAATCATCTACGACTACAAACCCTTCTATATCCACTAAATCTTACCAATCGCCAGTTCCTTCTACAACAAATCACGTGAAAAACTTAGAATCTAATTCAACGTCATTTTCATCCTCAAAACCTGAAACAAAAGACAATTATCAAAATAATATATACGAAATCACTTCCAACTCCACGAAAAGATACTTACCTTATGTAGTCCTCAACACTCAAGTGAATAGTCGTGAACTTACCTTTTTAATTGACACAGGTTCCTGCGTTAGTTTGATAAAAGAACAGTCAATCAAAAGCATGCCAATTCTTGAACCAGATATCATTCAACTTAAAGGAATTAATACCAACACAGAAACCATGCCCACTTTAGGTCACTTTCAATTGCAATTATTCTTAAACGAACCTGAGCTAACACACCGATTTCACGTAATTAAAGAAATAGATCTAAATTACGATGGTATAATTGGAACCGACCTTTTAGACAACCTCGATGCAATAATTAACTACAACGGGTCATCGCTCCAAATCCGACATATTGTGATTAAACTAAAATACAGCCAACCCATCTATAACATTCTGCCTCGTTCTGAAACAATAATAGAATGCACAGTGGATAACCCCGAGTGCCGCGAAGGACTCGTTCTAGATCAACACATTTCTGACTCACTCTTAGTTGCTAACTGTGTTGTCAAAGTCAAAAGAAACAATAGAGTTAATATATCAGTAGTCAACATTTCCGAAAAACCAGTCACCGTATCTTCAGATATAAAAATAAAACTACAACCTCTCGAAATCGCCTCTCTCCAGTCTAGTATTTCTAGTTCACCCAAATCATCCATGGATAGAAGGGATGAAGTACTAAATATGCTGCGAATAAATCACCTCAATGAGGAGGAAAAGTCCCATCTTCTAGACATTTGTTCACGGTACTCCGACATATTCCACCTTCCCCACGACAAATTGTCGACCACTGACTTGCTACAACATGAAATAAATACATCCCCTTCGGAACCCATTAACGTAAAATCATATAGATTCCCCGAAATCCATAAAAAAGAAGTCGATACACAAATCTCGAAAATGCTTTCCCAAGACATAATCAAACCTTCCGTTTCTCCTTGGTCTTTCCCAATATGGATTGTCCCTAAGAAAATAGACTCTTCTGGACAGAAGAAATGGAGAATCGTTATCGACTACAGAAAATTAAACGATATAACCATTGGGGAGAATTACCCGATACCTCAAATAAATGAAATATTAGATCAATTGGGACATAGTAAATATTTCTCCACTCTCGATCTTTGCTCTGGGTTTCATCAAATTGCTATCTCTGAAAGAGATGCCTCCAAGACTGCTTTCACTGTTCCCCAAGGTCATTTCCAATTCCAAAGGATGCCTTTTGGGCTTAAAAACGCTCCCGCGACATTTCAACGGCTCATGAATACAGCCCTCGCTGGTCTACAAGGTGTCCATTGCTATGTTTACCTCGACGATATAGTCATATACAGCCATGATCTTATTTCCCACTGTGACAAACTATCCAAAATCTTTGACAGACTACGTCAACATAATCTCAAATTACAGCCTGACAAGTGCGAATTCCTACGCAAGGAAGTCTGTTATCTTGGTCACGTAATAAGTGACGAAGGAGTTAGTCCGAACCCTGAAAAAACCCGAGCAGTGTCTCAATTCCCAGTTCCTAAATGTCCCAAAGACGTAAAATCATTTCTAGGTCTCGTATCTTACTATCGGCGTTTCATTCCAGACTTTTCCAAAATCGCAAAACCCTTGACTACATTACTAAAGAAAGACACACTCTTTAATTGGTCTAATGAACAACAAATAGCGTTTGAAGACTTGAAACGAAAACTAGCATCCGCACCGATCCTCATCTATCCTAACTTTGCTGAACCATTTGTTCTTACTTGTGACGCCTCAAACTATGCTATATCCGCTATCTTGTCTCAAGGGGATATTGGAAAAGACCGTCCGATTGCGTATGCGTCTAGAACACTCAACAAAGCCGAAGTAAACTACTCCACCACAGAAAAAGAATGTTTGGCCATAGTATTTGGTACCAAAGTATTCCGACCCTATTTATATGGCTACAAATTTACAATTGTCACGGACCATAGACCTTTAAAATGGTTATTCAATTGCAAAGATCCCGGTTCACGTCTAGTCCGATGGCGTCTGAAACTAGAAGAATTTGATTATAAGATCGAATACAAAAAGGGAGTAATTAACAGCAACGCTGATGCATTATCCAGATTTCCTGTAAACCCAATTCAAAACCCTTACGACAATCCTATTCCTTCTACTTCCGGATTGAACCGCCAGTCTCCCTCTCCTACCTTTTCACCGTTGACTTTAGACGACCTCGACATAGAACTGCCTTCCGAACCTCTAGATTCCTACGATATACCCTCTGTAGACTTGCTAGAGAATGATGATGATATACTAGAAATTCTTGGTCCTGAATTACAGATCACTCCACTAAATCCTGATGCAGAATCTCCTGAACCAATACCAGGACCCTCTGGTATTCCAAATCCTGCTAGTGTTCCTAGTTCTTCTACTTCTCCTCCCCTTAATGCCTCTCCTCCTGACACTAGTACTCCTTTAGACGAAAACTATAGTAACTTCCTAAAAACAATGTCCAATAAACAATTTAATAGCAATGCAATAGTTCACGAATATAATGATAGCATATTAAAATGCAACAACAAAATTATTGTAATACCTACCTCCATAGATTTAGATAACTCAAATCCATATATAGAAGAAATACTAAGCGAAATGGAAAACTCTCAAACTATATTAAATCAAGAGAGAACCTTATATTCCACTATCTCTTTTACCCATAAAGAAAAGAAAATATACTTCTTATTCACAAAAGTTTACCATTTTAGTAACAGCTCATATCAGGATATAATAAAATCACTACTTAACCTTAAATCCGAAATACTGCTAAATCCCGAAATTGATTGTGGTTTCGCCATTACAGATTTCCGAAACCCATTTGATAAATACACCTGGATAAAAATATATAATATGTTCTGCTACATATTCAATAATTCACAAATCCCAGTTCATATTTACCGCAATACTACAATTTTCCCCACTCCTTCTGAGATAGCAAAAATACTCAGAGAAAATCACGATATTCCTATCGCTGGCCATTTAGGATCAGGCCGCATGTTTAACAGAATCAGGGAAAGATATTACTGGAAAAACATGCGTAGCGATATAGATACATATGTAAGAAATTGTTCACTATGCCAGAGCAATAAAGCTCTACGACAGATAAATAGATCCCCGATGCAAATCACTACTACTTCTACTAAACCCTTTGAACGATTAAGCCTTGATCTTGTAGGTCCATTACCCGAAGCAGGTCTAACTAACCTAAAATTCATTCTCACTCTACAAGATGACCTAACAAAATTCTCCCTCGCCTATCCAGTGTCTAACGCTACAGCAGAAGATACATGTGAATGTCTGGTACACTTTATCTCAATCTTTGGCATTCCTAAATCGATTTTAACTGACCAAGGCACCAACTTCACAGCAGAATTATTTAAGAAAACATGTGATTTCCTTAAAATCAAACAACTATGGTCTTCTCCATATCATCCACAAACCCAAGGTGCTCTCGAAAGGAGCCACTCCACTCTTAAGGAATACTTAAAGTCATACGTAAACGAAAACCAATCAAATTGGCACAAATACGTCTACACCGCAATGTTGGCCTATAATACAGCTGTTCATTGCACAACGAACTTCACGCCATACGAACTCGTGTTTGGCCAGAAAGCCTTCATACCTGATTCTGTTTATGAATTAAGGGCAGACCTTACATACCCAGAGTATGTAAAGGCACTCAATCATCGGCTAAAATTGTCAAGAGAGAAAGCTCTAGAAAACATTCAAATATCTAAAGAAAGATCTAAACGCTATTACGATGCTCACTCCCGTCCAGTTCAATATGGAGTTGGAGATTACGTTTATCTCAAGAATCATGTACGCCTTCGTAAAGCCCTTTCACCGATCTGGAAAGGACCTTACAAGGTGGTTAAAATTAATGGTAGAAATACACTAACCTTGCTCATAAATAGACGTCATGTGATTCACCACTACGATCAACTAAAATTAGCTCGTAGAGCTGAAAGCTAACCTCAAATTATGATAAAGTAAATTATTTCAAAATCAGTAAAACTAATGCTAGTTGTACTTTCATTACAGTATTTCTACTTCGGGAATCTTGAGCCAAGAACTCATCGAGCCCCTGACGAACAATTCAGGAATTTACTTTGACCCTCTGGGGTCTTTAAACTTAATAGATAGTAATCTTAATGTAATCATCCCTGTGGATATATCATATATAAAACCACATATTAATAATTTATATTATGTTCTTAATGCCTCTAAATCACTCTGTGAAAACTCTGGAATCTTAAATAACGTAGAATGCTACAACCTCTTTCAACCTCTAATAACTCGTTACGAAGATATAACTCGTGATAGCGATGCCATTCTATATCTCACTTCTAACAAAGTCAAAAGAGGAGCCCTTCTAGGCATCGTCGGTACACTATCCAAAAAGTTATTCGGAACCATGGATGAAGATGATGCTTCGCGATACGATAAAGCGATTCAAGAAGTTCAGTCCGATCAGAAGAAATTAGCATCCCTTGTAGAACAAAATATTCTCATAACTTCCTCTACCCTTAACACATTTAATGAAACCATCCAAACCATAAAATCCAACGAACATGAATTAAATGTTGCCATTGACGCCTTGTACATAGATGTTCGAAATTTAACGTATTTGACCAACGAATTAAATATCAGATCCCGCATAGTAGAACTAACCTCAATGATCGAGAATAGTCTCTTAACATTATCTTTTAAAGTAGAAGACCTTGTTAATGCGATACTATTCAGCAAATCAAATATTCTATACCCCACAATTCTAACACCTAAAGAACTCTACGATGAACTAAATAAAAATTACAAATTCATTCCCAGTCCTCGACGACTGCCCGTTCTTTTAAACCTGATTAATATTCAAAACATTATTAATGTATCCTCTGTTTCATGCTATTTAAGCGAGAATAAAATAGTATTCGTACTCGAAATACCTTTAGTGAATCCAACTAATTTTCTCTTATATCATAACTTACCTTGTCCGGCGCCTTACAGCCCTAAGGATCCAGTCTCTTATACTACTATCATACCTTCTTCTAAATACTTAGGAATAAGTAAAGATAAGTCCACGTACTGCAAACTAG
The DNA here is from genome assembly GCA_914829495.1 of Eilema sororculum. Classification (NCBI taxonomy): domain Eukaryota; kingdom Metazoa; phylum Arthropoda; class Insecta; order Lepidoptera; family Erebidae; genus Eilema; species Eilema sororculum. The sequence goes on along the minus strand of OU618545.1, from coordinate 1,340,754 downwards.
ATAACTTAAATGATTGCAAACCAATAAAAGACGGTCATTACCTTTGCGATACTTCTATTTCCTATTCTTCTCTCGCCACTCCTTCTTGTGAGACGGAGATCATTAGTAAAATACTTACATCAATTCCCGATATCTGCTTAACTAAATTCTTTACTGGTAATGTAAATATTTGGCAACCTTTACAAAATAACAAATGGTTATTTGTCATGTCTGAAAAAACTAAATTAAGTATAGAATGTAATTCATCAATTACTGAAATAAATATAAGTGGTACTGGAATAATGGACTTACCTCAAGGATGTCTTGCATATAGTAGAGATACAAGATTAATATCTAAGAACAATGTAAACGTAGTTTTAAGACCTATGTATACCAAATTAAACATTATAAATGATTTATGCTGTAACGAATTAAAATATACGAATATTGCACCAAATCTCCCATCTGTAAACTTAAAAAATATTGATTTAGATACTATTGCATTTGAAAATCCAAAGTTACTTAAAGAACTTAGAGAAATAATTGATAAACCCAAAATTGTTTTGTATGAAGACTATTATACTATTATAATTGTTTTAATTCTATGTCTAGTTTTAAGTTATTTTATATTTAAACTTTGTAAGAGAACTAGTATTTATAGGAATCTCCCCTTTTTAAGAACTGCTAGAAATCAAAACCCTGAATCTGAAGATGAAGGAATTGAAATTCCCGATTTTATCCCTGCTCCTTCTCTTCGCATTGGCTGATTGCCATATATCATTCCAATTATTTTTATTCTTCTTTTCTCGACTTTCCTATTTCTTTTACCGTAAACTTCCCTTTAAAAGGTATAGTTTCCTCTTAATCGGGGGGCTGTTACGGATCCCTAATGTTAGCGAAAGGGCTGTGTCAGCTCTCGCCCCGTCCTACTGTTCAAGTCAGCACTTTTGCTCAGTCCCAAGATCCGCCGGACTTGAGCCTCAGTCTCGTCTCAACTCTGACCGCGAACTCTTCTATCTCCTAAATCTACCAGTTCTCAATAATTATTTTAATTTGTGTGTTTAAAAGTAATATACCAGTGAAATCAATTAAATCTTTTTTTTAAAAAGCGAACTCCAAAGTCTCCCGTAACAGCTCGCTGGCCAGTCAAGTCGTGACCACGGGTGCTGTAACGCACCCGAAACGTCGGCAAAAGTAAGTTTTCCAAAATTTATCGTGTGAAGTCCCGCACTCTTATAAAACATAAATAAATCACTTGTTTCGGAGTAGGATGTGCCGCTGTTACGCAAGCTTCTGATTTGGTACGAAGAAGGAACATACTCGTCCCATCAGATGGTAAGCATCCGTAGTCTATAACTGTTTGCTATTAATAGTTTTCTGGGCGGCAGATCAGTAGTGCAATTCACTAAGCGAGCACAACGATGCGAGTCGCAACGTTGTGCTCGATAGAGGTTGTCATTGGTCGGATTGTATCACGTCACTGGAGATCGACTAATGACAATCTCTATCGAGCACAACGTTGCGACTCGCATCGTTGTGCTCGCTTAGTGAATTGCAGTGCAGTGCTTAATCGGCTAAGCACTGTGATATTCATTCATCGATATTTAATGTAAAATCATACAGTACACAAAAATACAATTGTCTTGATAATAAGTAATATTTTGGGTTATAAATAGAATTTTTATCTTTACGACGCAATATATGTAAGCAAAATCGCATTACAATATTGTTCTGCACGAGCAATAGTGTATAGTACTTCCTCTTGATTTTTTGTTCTATGTTTAGAATGATATATTGTGTTTATTTTTGCTAATGTTTCATAATACCTTGTTCTGTTTCGTTACAAACCAAAATTGCCAAAGAGAATACAATACTACGTAAGCAAAATTGCAATGACACGCATTATTATTAAAAAAAAAGTTTTGTAAACATTGTCATTTATTGACGTTTTTCGACCATAGAGACACGTCGTCGTTCTGTTTTCAATTTGCAAACATTACACCAACATTACACACAGGTTTGTTTACCCAAACTCATTGCATTATTTTTTTATAAATCTAAGCAAAGAAAGCTCGTGGGAGCCAAGCAGCCAATTCCTTTTATGACAGGTGTCACTTTTTCTAATACATCTGGACAAAAAGAGAGAGAGAGAGAAAAGATATTTCAATATTAGCTTATAAAGGGCGCCCCGCTGTGCGCTAGTATGCGACTTATACTTGTTTCATGGTAAACCTCAGGTTGATGGACATTTTTGTAGTGTAAACAGGTCTTTAGTACTGTTACTTAAACTTTGACTAAAAAGACATCTCATGGTTTTTATTAAGGTAAAGGACCCTTGATCACAATTTACAGAAACTCCGCATTAAGCAACTTTACAAGCACATTCCACTAGTGAAAATCGTCAGGCCATCTGGCCTGGGAGCGTCCCAATCTACTTAGAATTTAAATGTTTAAATTTAATTTAAGAATCGTTTTAAAGAATGCAAACAAAATGTTAAAAAAAAACAGGAAGGTGTGCTTTGCCAGTATACTTTATTTTAAAAATATGGACTACCTCAAAAGAAAATTATTCCTATTTCATCTACATTTTCCTCCTTCATCAACAACCTTTATTGTTTACTCTACTTTTAAACGCGTTTGAATGTCGACAAAGCCACGTTCAGCTCTATTTGATTTAAAAGCAAATACGGGCGTATGCGCACGTATTGCCTCAGTTTGTTTTAGACGGTTTGATTCCGGAGACGACCTTGAACATCAGCCGATAGCCTTGACGCTAATTACTGATGAAATGTTTGTCAGCCATTAAATCACACACAATACATATCATGTCTGCTAGATTTGCAAAGAGAATGCTTCTTTCTTTAGGTGTGATAGCAAACTTCGGTAGCGCAAAGTCTTTTTTACGGGACTAATACCACCCTTATTCCGCATACGATAAATCCACCAGAATCAACAATAGGGACCTACACATATACATAAATATTCACGCTTGTAAAACCTGGAAGGGGTAGGCAGAGACGTATTAACACTGCCATATCTTGAACTATGATTTTCGGTTCTACATAATAGGGGGAGAGCCTATGGCTTTCAAATGGGCATTTTGTCGTGGTCTGTATGTTTACTATCGGTTAGAAAGACATCCACGGGAATAGATGTAATCTACTCAACCGGGGCCAATAGATCTACATAAAGACGTTAGTCCTGATTGCATCCGAGGCCACGGTGTCCTCGGAGCTCAGGGTCCGCCTTCCGGCTCTTCCTCCTCCACTTCGCACAATTTTGGGCGTCCAAGGTAGTGAGACCGTTTGCACGCTAAGCTAGCACTTCTTGGGGGAAGAAGGGGTAAGCCCTTCTACCTGGACCCGGTATTCACCAGCAGGTAATTATGGGGCGAGGTACAAATATCACAAATCCACTTTTTTGCTTTGAAGGTGGGAGACAAAAGGGAGAATACACGATGAGCAATTGGGTATTCTACTGACTAGTCAAATTAGTTCTGTTACTTTTTACAAAACGTCAAAACGATAAGATAAATGGTAACTTGATGAAAAAAGATTTAGTGACGTCATAAAATTTAATTGTCAAATCAGTTAGTAGGTAGGGTGGATGAATAAATAAGAACTATAAAATAATAACCGACGCAATTTTTACCGCTCTTTTACCATTCTTAATTTAATAAACTCGGTTAGATAATTTATTTTAACTATGGGTTATACCCAATTGAGCACACGATGAAGCAATGCTGACACAAATATTATGGGTCCTAGGACAGGATGAGAGCTATATTTCATTCCAATAATAATGCCATATCATCTTCATCCAATTCTTGCAATTTAAAGGCCGACAGCACTTCTACAATTACCATTCTTGGTCTATTTTAGCTCTTATGGAATGACAGCTATTTGACTTTCTAACCTTATCCCAATAGCAAAGTACGTCGATCAGCGGCTGCACAGGTTTGCAGATGAAGTTGGCTTACTTTGAAGATCTAGGTGGACACATTCAGAAATGTTGCTTACATAAATGTTAAACGTAGATGAGATAGATTTGTGCTGTCAGTAAGAAGATCAAAGGATTGTCTTGTTTTGTCTTCTGCACTGACGACACAGAATCTCTCTGATCTTGCAGGGTCGGCAGCACAAGTGTGACTTCCCTCGCATTGAACTCATAGGTCCATTGCGTTTGTCTGTCACCTAAATGGTATAAAAATGTTTAAGAAAAATAATTTAAATGTATAGACATTTTTTTCGAAACTCACGCAAGTTGTATTTTTCATTTCATTACGATATTGCCATGATTCACACAAGTGGCATCGTACAATTGATACTGTATCTAATAATAAATCTGACCCCTTTCGGTCGGTCCCGCTGTCCGTGTGTCCAGATAATACCTTCAACACTTGTTACTTATTAACAGAAGCCGAGGGGGCGAACTAATATGGCAATTTAATATATTTCCGATGTCATTCGGTGGACGATTGGGTACAGTTGCTGTTGATGGCTACTGGACATCAGATAATACAATTAAATATAAATAAATAAATGGTATGGGTAATGGACTGCTGAGACGAGGTCTCGGGTTCGATCCCAGGTTTACTATGGCACACACCAATGACTTTTCAATGCTTTTCGAAGTTATGTGTGTATTTATCGCAGGTTTATAAGTGCCCGGTTAATGGCAATAGGCTCGCCACCTATTACATTGGGACCTAAACATAAACTGGCGAAATGTGGGTGCTAGCACCTCTGCCTACCCCTTCGGGGAATACAGGCGTGAGTTTATGTTATGTTATGTTAAATAAATGGTGCAGGACATTCTAAACAACGATAACTAGACTCAAACACCTTCGAGCCTTTGTAGATGTTGCGTTGGTAGTATTTTACTGTCTCTACTCTACCATGGTAAATGTTTTGATGAGCTCTTCCAATTAGTCCCACCCTCTCCTTCCCTACATAGGACAACACGTGCAGGGTTTAGATGTTACGCGTATGCGGTGCAGAATATTCCATCAAGAACCAAGTAAGAGAAATCATTACGACTTGGGATTCCTTGCCAGCTGGCGCGGTTCCTTTAATGTGTAGGTACTATGGTATGTTTTTTATGGCATAGGCAGGCGACGATTACCGCCGCCCATGGACACCCGCAACAACAGAGGCGTCACAAGTGCGTTGCCTTCCTTTCCAAAGAGAGTGCGGTCTTTTCTTGAAGGTTTGAAGGTCGTATTGGTGCAGGAATACCGCTGGTGACAGTTCAATCCACAGTTTAGTTGTGCGGTAGAATGTTTAATTGAATTAGAGGTTAATTAAATTGCCTATTACCTAGCACAGATCATCTACTTATTCGGATACTCATCTGTAGCTAATATACTGAACTAGCAGCTGGATACTCCCCCTGGTGTTGCGACAACCCGTTGGTACATCAAACAGTGCCGGGTGTTTGTAGGTCTGTCTGTTTGCGCAACGCCGGACCGTGGGCGAAGTAGACGGGTGCGTTCCCATTGTAATACGGAAAAGGTTACTTGAGCAGCTAAGGCCCGTATTCTAGAATGACACTTAGCCTGAAACACGATTTGTCTGATGACAGATTGTACAGACACATCGATAGTTTGACAAATGGCCTATACAATCTGTCCTCACAGATAAATCGAGATTCAGGCTGAGTGTCATTCTAGAATACGGGCCTAAGTATGTGATGTTTGTAATCTATCAAAGATCGGCAGGTCAAGTTTCGATATAAAAAAAAATTGTTCCAAATTCAGTCTCGATCTGTCAAAATCAATTGAAATGTCATGGTCACGAACCCGGTGTCAATGTCCTTTCTTGAAAACGAAAAAACTGTTTTTGACACTTTATTTGATTTTGACAGATCGAGGCTTGGATTTGTTGAAGGAAGGCTGAAGGATATCTTATTAAACAATATTTGTACCTAACTGAAATTGACGATTGGACCTACGCGACGCTACTATTTCAAAATGATTTCCCCAGATCAAACAGTAGGCATTGAGTCTTTGATAAAGGTGCCCGATTGATGATGATAGGTCGCACTCCGTATTACATGGGATGGGGCCATCGTGTAACGATGGAACTGATAACCGAGAGAAATACCAGAAAGTAGTTGATGAAATGTTGTGATCGTTCTCCTCTGCCTACCCCTTTGGCCAGCGTGTATTGTATTTGCACATGTTTTAGCGTTAAATTATCAGAATAAAATCAGTGAGTAAAAACAATATATGCATTACAAAATGAAGAATAAATCCTACTTAATTATAAAACAAATTTGTATTAGAAACAAAACCAGAAGTGCAAATATTATCGTATCGTCTAAATAAATGGCCACGCTACACTTGTCGGCGCGCACGCAGCCTATGACAATATTGACAGCAGAGCGAGCCACAGACAAACTCCTCTAGTTTGTCTATGACTTACGTTGATGAGAACCGACCATCGACGTATTACGCGCCTATAGGTCCTCATTTGTAAGTAAAATAGACCTTTTTTAGAGTTTATTTGGTTAAAGTTTACCGACTTCACACTGTAACCATGATAGTACAAGCGCAATTGAATTTAAAAATATTTATTTGATGATAATAATGAGAAATGAAGAGCGAACTCTATAGATAAGTACTATTTGCTCTTTCTTTTGTTAATTTCACGTGAGCCCGCAGTTTTCCCTTTTCTAGAGGGATGAAGGCACTTCATGAAAATGAGTTGAGCTTTATCAAGAATAGCTAAACTTCATGGAAATGAGCTCAGTGGATATAGTTATATTTAATGTTGGTCTCTTAGATTACTAATATGTGTTGGCATATTCATGACGAGTCATCTGGAGCTAGTCCTGCCTGTTTGCCAACTTATGTAGCTGTTGATAAGTTTGAGTTCTATCGTAAGAAAAGAAATGGAAACAGTTTTTCACGCACTATTGCAAATTTTCCACCAGTTTTGCGCGGTATAGGTTGCGAGCAATGAATTTGTTTGTGAGCAAACAGAACGTCTCTAAAAAGATGCAATTAATGAGCTACAGATGAACTAGTTCTACTATAGGTACTTAAGTTACTCGGGGTTTGTTAGGTTTGGCAGAAACAAATATGAAACGACGATTATTGAGTGTCTTCTTTATACCAAAATCGGTTCAAAATCCTAATCTTTTTCCGTGGAAGGTTCGAGTCATTCCACAGTGAGTACACGCACAAAGGCACCGCGGGTTGTTTGCCCGGGCGAGGCAAGCGCGCCGGTAACCGAACACCGGTCGGCGCGACACCGCTAATCCATTACGCGCCCGCCAATGTTTGCCCGCACTGCTTGCGTACGATTATGCTATGTTTACCGTTTTTTGTTTGGGCACTGTTTAGATTTGAAATGGGACGATTGGAATTGGAGTTTGCGGGGATTGTGCAATCAACGACGTGTATAAATATACCCTTTGTCGTTTTGGAGAGAGAGCTTTTGTTCTTATCTTAATTTGAATTATGATTTGAAACTGTCAAACGTGGCAATACCTATCTACAAGCCACGGCTTGTAATGGCCGTTAGACCCATAAGACGATACCGAGCAGTCGCTACCGAGGATTTATTGAAATAGAAGAAAAATAAATAAATGATTGCATCGGCGGAATAAGGCGGTACTGGCAGAATGTGAGACATTAGGATATAAGAAGAGGTTATCTACCACGGGATCAGGGATTAATAGAGTGTATCGCGGGTCTAAATTGAAATAGATGGTTAATTGGAAAGAAAACTACTGACCGATATAAGTTGCCTCCGTAGCTATATTATAGAGACAGTGTGGTTTTTGTCGGTTCGATTTTAACATAAAAATTTCACCGTTGGTGGCGGTGAAGTGGCAATCGTGACAAATTCCACACATCTGAAGAGAAAAGATGAAAATAATTTTCATACTGCTTGGGAACACCACAATAGTCTATTGTACCTACACTGAACAAAATTCTTATTGGCTGCCACTGATGTATCTTCATCATAGAAATATTGTCTGTGAAACCATTGATGTGAAGGCCGTCGGAGGAAGCTGCGCAATTTCCCAACGAACATATCTATTCTTAATTCACATAACATAATGTAACAGACCCTTTATTTACCGGGCACAATGCGGGTGGCAATCCATAACGTTACGCCGCGGCCCAAATTAACCGTAATTCAATCAATTCAATTGTACTACACGACTGGCTGTGTACCGCCGCGTCAACGCCCTACCGACAGAAAAAAATAACATTCGAATTTCAAACAATTGACAGTCAACTGACAGCTAGGGGAGAGAACGACGATGCTATTGGCCGAATATTGGACAATGCGGCAGATGCGTTCACGAATAAAACATTTTTTTAAACACCGCCATGTTTGCTTAAATTCTTTACCGAAAAATGGGTGTGTATTACAGAGAAAAAAAATATGCAGCTGACATTTTAATTCATGGCGGAGACGACAGGAGATGCGAGTGGATAATTAAATCATACATATAAAGTAGGTGAGGGAATATAAATAAGGTTGTAACGAGGATCCGTTTGAATTATATTAATTATGTTGTGCGTTGTGATACGTCTGCTGGATGATGTATGACCGCTACACTAGTGTTAAAACACCAGTGATGGCTTGATAACTTTCCTGTCAGTTCGTACTAATGAAGTGATCTTCACTTATACAAGTAATTGGAAGTTCCTGTATAATTTGCAGTTGTCTATAAGTACTGTAGAGTCTAGAGAGTTGTTCTAACTTCGTAAGTTACAAATTAAAACTGGAAGTTCTATAATCTGAAATAGATTGATGTCTACATTACTTGAATGAATTTTTTGGACTATTTCTCACAAATTTAAATTCGGAAATCTCAGTTCAGTTTCGTTTAGAATAAACTCCAATTTTAAATTATGTCTATGGTAAACTACCAAATTCCACTTGAAATTAGAACAATAGAAGTATATTTCAAGGCATAAAATGGCTGCAGTTTCGAAAAGAGATGAGACATTTTCCAAGATGAAATCTCTTAGCCACCCGGTGACCATGGCTGCTGAGGAGCAACCGAATCGTCGGAAACAGGGAAAATAATAAAATAACAAAAAATAAATGGCAATAGTTACTATTGTCACCTTGTAAGCTGGACAGATAGTTAATGACATGGAAATCCCCTCGGAGACCTCCCCGCCGGAGCCGAAAGGTGTCGGACTCGAACCGACTAAAACCGAACGCCGACTGTGGGTCGTGGTGCTAGGTCGGAGGTGAGGTTGTGGGAACAAAATGGCATTTAAAAAATCGGGAATCAAACACGATAGCTCCGATGTAGAAACTCAACCACCAAACTACCTACATGATACCAAAGTAATTCAATTAGGGCAACAAAGCAAAAATAACAAAGCTACGCCATTTTACGAACAAGAAGTGGGCCATAAACCCTTTCCCTACGTACAAATTTTAATAAAACCATAACCACTAGAGTGGTTATGATAACGTCCCCAAATTGTACAGCAAAACAAACAATATACTGCAATACACTTGATCCCGTAATCCATTGGCTCCCGAAACTGTTATCTATGTTATACTAAAATATATTATTTTATCTGTGGTCTGTGGTTATACGCACGAAACTAAAGTTTTAATGAAATGTCCCAACCAAAAAGTAGACCGCTGGATGTAAATTAGATGGTAACCCCCAGTATGCCCCCGGACACGTATCTTGAACCTAAATTGAGAGACAAACGAGGCCCTAACGCGCGCAGAATTATATTTATCTGTTATCTGTTTTCTGTGCGTACCTACACTTTTTTACGATGATTTATTTACTATGTGTATTATATATTGCAAAAAATGTTAGGTGCTTAAGCATAGAAAAATAAGTTGTAGGTACAGTCAGTATCAGAAAGATGTTGACGAACAGAGTACTCAAAATGATTTTTGACCCGTTTGCAGTCCGTTGTATTATATTGTGATAGATATTTCTGATGTATAATATGTTATGGAATTCTAATTCTATAAGTACTATTGATCTACTGTGCAAAAAAACTGACTGTTTGTTTCCTAAATAAATAAAAATAAATGAAAAAAAATATACTTGGAAAATTTGAGCTCGTCCACCCGTGCTATCCTCAGAAGAAACTCCAAGAAACGTGTACTGCGTGTATAAAAGACATTTAGAGCACATTTTAGGTTCAATATAATGTCCTGAGCAAATACCTGACTAATACAACCAGATATTGTATCTGGTTGTATTAGGTATAAGTATGTACAATTAAAAAATGTATATAAGTACGTTATATAAGTTATGTATATAAGTATGTTACAGATGGATATAAAGAGAAGGAAAAATTTGGAATGATTCAAGTGTGGCTCAATAGCTCAGTTGGAAGAGCAGTCCCCCTGTAAGGGAAAGGTCGTGAGTTCGAGTCTCACTTGAGCATTTCATTTTTTCCAATGTTTTTCGAACTTAAAAGTTAGCATAATAAATGCTATAAAAAATTCATTCAAATGTATATAAGTATGTTTATCCGCATTCTAGATTCCATTACACAAGCTAGTTAAGTTATGCTTACCATGGGTCTAGATAGCGTTGTGTAGAATGTTGGGATATATTCATTTATTTACTTGATGTTTATGTACAGTGTACATTATTACATTAAAATCAAACATTTCAGTAGAAATTTCATAGTGACATCTCGTTTTACCGATACCTAAAAAAAATGTTACCACCCTACTGGCCCTGCCTACCGATTTAATAAAAAAGATTCCAAAATTCATATTTCTACACGCATTAAAATTAAGCCAATTCCCAGAGTTTTATTATGGCAATTTTTTCTCCTCCGGTAGCCGAACCCCGTACCCGTGCGGGTGATCCGTCATGCGAGCTGTCTCGGCCCATAATGCACGATACTAGTACCAAATTATTAACGTTCTATGGGGCGCTTATCCCATAAGAATAGAATTATTGTTTGGCGAAACTGAAGAGGTATTTGCTTTCCAAATTTAGTTGTTACGGAGTTGGAAATGTATGTATTACTGGTGTATGACCGGTTTAATACCTTTTCTAGGTCATATGTAGTTTGTGGGTCAAATTTAGGTCGTATCTATTGTGCCATGTTTGTACAGTCAGCATCATAAAGATGTTGACGAACATAGTATTCAAAATGATCTTAATTTGTTTTTTTTGACCTCCTTCCAGTTGATTGATTGTTCTGATATTATATAATATTTGGTACACACCTTTCATATAAATCAATAAAACAGTTTTATTTGATTTTAATACGATAGTTTTAAGATCATTTTGTGACTTCCTTGTCAAGATATTTATGACGCTGTCTGTACCAATGTTTAAAAATTGATCGAAATATAAAAAAATATGTTGCTATATTTAGTTTGGCACTGGTTGGCGATGTGAATATATTCCAAAACCATCATTATACTTTTACTAGCTTTTGCCCGCAGCTCCGCCCGCGCGGATATAGGTTATCGCAACCAAACATAGCCTATGTCTTTCTCAAGGTCTAATCTACCCCTATACCAAATTTCATCAATATCGGTTCAGTGGTTTAGGCTTGAAAGCGTAACAGTAAGAATGTCTGTCTGTCTGTTACAGACAGACAGACAGAGTTACTTTCGCATTTATAATATTAGTATGGATAATCTCTTTCTAAAGAGTATTTTTCTTAGATACATTTGTCTGGGTGCTCCATCAAGAACTTCGAGGCCCAAGTTGGTCACCTGCTGATTCACAGACGGGCTCCACTCAGGGGTTGGAGGGAAACTATAATGAGCCAAATAATGGAGTTGCAGGGAAACGGATCTTGTGCTCCAAATTGCTAGTTGAATGCTTTTTTTTCGTGCGGAAACCACCCCCGCCGGAGGGAAGGTTATGTCGGACTCGAACCGGCTAAAACCGCACGCCAACTGTGGGTCGTGGTGATAGGCCGGAGGTGAGGTTGTCTTCGACATATTCCTTTGTACCTCGGCTGGACAAGTTGAATGCAACCAGGATTGGCTCTTATTAAGTACTTACTTAGTAAGCCAAAGCCGTTTCAACACATACTCTAAAATATGTCTATGTGTACCGAAGGGTGTCCCGTGAAGGGCCGTGGAGCCCTAATATTTGTTCGGTAAATTTGCGTAAGCCGCCGCAATTTTAGACATCAACGCGCAAAGGCGACCTTTTTAATTTTTTTTCTGACGATGATACGTTAGATAATGTCGGGGTTTTAATGAATTAGGGTGTTTTTTATGTAGTGGTGCTGTTGAATATTCTTATAAAAAAGTTAGGTGGATATACTTATGTCCAGATGTAAGAAATTCTGATACCAAAAATATTTTATTGTTTTTTTTAAATTGTGTATTATGTATACTCGTAATACAATAGACAGTCAATTAAATTTGAAAAAGTGTTAAAAGTTATTAATATTTTAATTAGTAATTTAATTTTAAGTAAATAATTTAAATATTTAAGGACATTTTTTTTTATACCACTTAGGTGGCAGACAAGCACACGGCCCACCTGATGGAAAGTGGTTACCGCGGCCTATGGACGTATGCAACACCAGGGGCGTTACACTCGCGCTGCCTACCCTGAAGAAACCTTCTAATGCCCCTCTTAAAGAACCCCATATTGTAGTCGCTTGGGAAAACCATGGCAGGGAGTTCATTCCACAGCTTGAGCGTACGTGGGATGAAGTTCCTTTCATACCGCACGGTGCGAACCGTATTCGGATGCAATGTGTGGGGATGAATTCCCTGTCTATGGCGAGCGGTGCGATGATACAATGTAGCTGTGGGCATCATGTCAAATAATTCATCTGAGCACAAACCATTATATAGGCGGTAGAAAACACACAGTGAGGCAAAATCCCTTCTGAGGCTGAGAGGTTCCACATCGCCTGCGAGTATGGGACTGGCGACGAGCCTCAACGCACATGTACGCGGTCTTATAAATTAATTTAAGTACCTAGTAGATACCTATTATACATTCAAAATACTAATTTATATTCTAGAGCGTGTTTTCATAAGCTCGCCAGCTAAGTTAAACAGCTGGGTATCAAACCCCGAGTATCAAACCGCTTGATTACAAGTACGGCGCTGAGTTCATACAATGGTACGAATAAAGTATTCAAAATGATCGTAATTTTTTGGATTTCCATCCTTCCTGTTGACCGATTGTTTTGAAATTTCGTGCATATTTTTAATTTAGACAATAATACCTGCAATTTAAATTAATGAAAAAGTTTTTTTTTAAATATTAGAAATGAAATTACTAATATTCCCTCTAACCCTTCCAGCTAAGCTAAAATGCGTGTGTTAGGAGTAGATTCACGTCGGTAGTGTTATTGTCGGTAGTGTAAATGGCCAGGATTCGAACTCGGGACCTCTCGATCTTAAGACCAACTCCTTAACCACTTGAATTGCTCTTAATCCTACGGTAATTTTGAAACTTAATTTTGTAAACTGTGAACTTACATAACATAACAGAAACTCACGCCTATATTCCTCGGATTGGTAGGCAGAGGTGCCACATTTCGCCAGTTTATGTTTAGGTCCCAATGTAATAGGTGGCGAGCCTATTGCCATTAACCGGGCACTTACAGTCCATCAAATCTAAGAGGTACCGTTTGACGTTTCATATTTTTCAAACCGAAACAACTTTGTTCATACGTACATTATTCAGTTTCGATAACCTTTTTCATAAAACCATGAATTTAGAAAGATTTCATTATTGTATCTAAAAATGTACAATTCTTAATATCTAAATGTAATTGAAAACTTTCAAACAAAGCAAAATAACACATATTTACACAGTAAATAATTTCTAATAGTTATATTCTTGACCTCATTACAAAGTTACGTAGTTAGGTCACTGCACGTAGTGTTGCGATTCTTCGGATACACTTGTATGCAAAAAAATCGTTTACATATACGAAAAATCGAATGTATTATTTACAAATTACACTTGACAACCAAACAAATATTTTTTCATGTGAATGGGATTTATCTCACATATTACGATTACATAACTAAATAGTTATGTAATCGTAAAATATGAGATAAAACCCATTCACCAAAAATACGTATTTATAAATCAAATATATTTGCTTCTTTAAAAAGTTGTCGAAAGCGATTTGTCGATTTTTGATTTTCGCGCCCAAATAAGTCGGGGTTTCTCGCGCTAACGCTGTCGAAATAGTAAATGGAGTCAGGGATAGTGTTTTTTACATTTATTTTTGTGTATGATAGTATGGGTTTGCATATTACAGAGAAATAAACAAATTTTTAACAAGCACATCCATTGATTTTACAATTACAATTTTTTCTTCTAAGTCTTATTTCTACGTCTAAAACTAATAAAAATAAGGTATGTAGAACCCATTCACAAAAATGTTGTTGCCTGATGTTATAAATTAACGACGTTACTGCGCGACCGCATAATGCACTGAATACACAGATACCTTAAAATAAATTAATTTAATTATTTTTAGGTCAATAGGCAAAATCGCAGGTGTCCAAGTCTCTACAATTTTTTTTTTCTGGCAACACTGCCAACTACAAGCGCACGCGGTCCGCTCGGTCGGTTCGGCGTCAGCAGTCTCTCGCCATCTTGGAAGCTGACTGTGCGCGTACTTGCTTTCTCGTTTGTGTTTTACAATTTGTGACTTGGCTATTACTTTTCTGGACTGATCATTCTTTATCCGTTTACCTTGGCAATATTTATACTGGACTCCGAACTAAGCAAGTGTTTATTAATAATGTCGAAAAGAGGACGTACTTTGAACAGCCAGGCTCGTGAATTGGTGGTGAAATTACACGAGTATTTTGAGCGTGAATCTCAAAATGGTGGACTTCTACTGCCAGTTACACAAGTTCGGGATCGCGTCGGTGAAGCTCTCGGTATTGGTAGCCGCACCGTTGGCAAAATATTAAGTGAAAAATATGGGCCTTCGGGGAGTGACAGTAACGTACTTCACACACCGAAAAAACGAAAAAGAAATAAACCTGTGACAGGCATCGATGAATTCGATAGTCATGCTATTAGAAACCATATATACGGGTATTTTACAAGAGGCGAATTTCCAACATTGGCAAAGTTATGTGCAACTTTAAAAGATGGCTGTATAAGGGAAGCATAGAGTCGTTGAGAACGGTAATAACAGGAATTGGCTTCAGATACAAAAAAGTTGACAAACAAAAAATTGTTATGGAGCGACATGACATAATTATGCAGCGACTAACATTCCTGCGCGAAGTTAAACAAATTATAAACTGGGATAATGTAATATTTTTGGACGAAACTTGGCTAAATTCCAACCATTCTGTGCCGAAAACATGGACTGATGATTCTGAAGCTTCGTGCTCGAAGGTGCCGATAGGAAAAGGTGGACGCCTCATAATATGCCATGCTGGGTCAGCGTCTACAGGCTTCGTGGAAAACTCTTTATTAGCTTTCCAATCCAAAAGCACTAAAGAGTATCATGAAGAAATGGACGCAGTAAGGTTCCGAGAGTGGTTCTTAAATTTATTACAGAATATCCCTCCTAACAGCACAATTATAATGGATAATGCCCCATACCACTCTGTGCAAATTGATAAAGCACCTACGTCAGCCAATAAGAAAGCAGATTTGGTGGCATGGCTGCAAAGAAAAGGAGTGGATGCCGACATGTCACTATTAAAAGCTGAATTATTACAGTTAGTGAAATTGCATAAACCACCAAAACCGACATATGTAATTGACCAATTGGCCGAAGAGCACGGGCACAAAGTCATACGACTTCCTCCGTACCATTGCCAATATAATGCCATTGAACTGATTTGGGCCCAAGTTAAAGGTAATATTTTATAATATTATAATAATAACACGAGTACTTCTAACATTTATAATTTAAACAATGGTTTTCGTCTGCTATCAAATAGTTACATTATTGTTTTACAGGTTATGCAGCAAGACACAACACAAAACCACCCTTCAGTGTCAAGAAAATGGAAGGTTTATTAAAGGAAGCATGTGCCCAAGTTACACAGGAAGATTGGAGTAAAGTAGTACAAAAAACAAAGAAAATAATAATGGACGACTTCGAAAGAGACGTACACTTTGATAATGTAATGGACAATCAACTGGTCATTAATTTAAATGACGATGATGACGAAGACGACGATACTAGTACTAGTAGTGAATAAAAAAATATCCTAAACATTTCTTTTATTTAATTATAACAATTGATTTCTTAAAATTCGGATATTATAGTAATCGATCTCTTAAAGTTCGGATATTATAGTAATCGATTTTTTCATCCCATCCCTATCATTCAATTGTCAGAACTGTCAAACGGTACTTCTTAGATTTGACGGACTGTATAAACCTGCGATAAATAAACTGTGAACTGTAAACGTTATATGTGACAACTGTTCACAGAGTCGTTATTAAAAAAAACTATAGATATTCATCACCATAAAACGATATTAGCGTATACACATTAAAACATATAATATGTATGTATGTCCTTCGTATAACGAACTTCCGGTTGTCCTTTCAGAGGAAAAAAAAAGAAAAAATAAAGTAGCGGTACAAGCAACACGTCCCTAGGGAGGCGATCAATCGTGCGGAGTGACGCGCCCTCCCCTCCCCGGGAGGGACCAACTTATCCCGCTATAAGTAGTATTTATTTAACAAATAAATAACTTGTTTAGTTGTTGATAGGTGTGGTTTAAAGTTATGTTGGAGTGTGGATTACCGACTACAGACATCCGAGAGGTTATGAACTTTTATCTAATGGGTATTTTCGAAAGCATTTCCAGAACAGTTTTCAGTTTTTTTTCAGTAGTGGGAATAGTAGGTTCACGCCGTCGTCGGTAGTGTAAAATAGACAGGCTTCGAACCCGCGAACTCTTAGTCTAGCTATTTATTTTTGAATGAAATTTTTATAGCATTTTATGCTAACTTTTAAATTCGAAATACAGGTGTGGCTCAATTGCTTAGTTGGAAGAGCATTCCCCCTGTAAGGGAAAGGTCGTGGGTCGTGGGATTGGGTATAACCTAAAGAAGAATATATCTAAGTAGGATACTTTTAACTCATAAACTAGGATTTTACAGAGTTATGGCGTTTCAAAGAGGACGAAGTCACCGGTAAAAGTTAGTTTCTTAAAAAATTAAATGGAATACTGCTCACATCTCTGGGACGGCTCCGCAAAGTACTTATTAGATGCTCTCGACAGGTTGCAGCGACGTGCGGTCCGCATTATTGGGGATCCTGAGGTCACGAACACCCTCGAGCCTTTGCAGATGCGTAGAGATGTTGCGTCTTTGGCAGTTTTCTACCGTCTCTACCATGGTGAATGTTCTGACGAGCTCTTCCAATTAGTCCCACCCTCCCCTTTCCTTCACAGGACGACACGTGCAGGGCTAAGATGTCATCCATTTACGGTGCAGAGTATACCTGCTAGAACCAAGCGTTTCAGTGATTCATTCATATGCCGCACCACTAAGGCCTGGAATTCCCTGCCAGTTCACGTGTTTCCTTCTTCCTACAGTCCTGGGTCCTTTAAGCGGGGCGTGAAAAGGCATCTAATGAGGCCGTCAAGCTGAGTGCCACCACTGTTAACATGGTAAATGTTTACGATGGTGACCCTCTTTCCGAGACATTGCCTTTAGCTTAACATCAGGCGAGGTGAAGTCAAATTGACGTGTCCTGTATAAAAAAAAAATACATTATGTATATTATTTGCAAAAAAAAACAGAACTCGCAAAATAATTGTTCTTAATTAAAGGAGTAGTTTGACAGCCTCCGTGGCCCGTGGCTTAGCCGTAGTGAACGCGGCCGCTACGTAGGAGGCGCGGGTTCGATCCCCGCTCAATGCAAATATTTATACGCATGAATTATTTCTCTGCATTGGTCTGGTCGTACTTCGGGGAGCACGTTGAGCCATCGGTCCCGGTTGCCATACTAACATCTGCGGCAGTCGTTACGGGTAGTTGGAGCCCTCAAAAGTCCAATAACTGATATAGCTGCAATGCTTTGTTATCGCCTTTGGGTTGTGGATGTCAGATGGCAATCACTTTACATAAAATATCAAAGTTTAGCCAACCAGCAGTTAGACTGGTAAAAGCGGACCCCAGACTCCAAGCTGAAGGCTTCGGATGCCACTGGGATTAACGCTAAGGTGAAGAAGAATAATTAAAGGAGTACTTTATTTACTTAGAAATTATAATAATAATACCTACATATAATAGATAGGTGGAGAGAATTGTTTTTTTTCTCTCTTTATTTATTATTAGGGACTTTTATGCGGGCGTACATGTCAGTCCCATCGTATCTTTTACTCGTACTTAATTACTCGAAAATCTTTATAAAGCAAACTTAACTAGACTGTAGGTAGCTTCAGACTTAGGTGTAGACAATATTTGTTGAAATATACCTACATCGTATAAATTTAGGTTTAGCTGGAGAGAATTGTGAAAGGTTTCGCTTAGCGTATTATTGTAATGATACAGGAAATATTAAACATGATACAATTCAAGGTCTAATAAATGCTGTCTAAGAAAGCAGCAGTGGTTGATGCAGATTGTTCAAAATATAGATAAAGTAAATACGGGTACTTCCTGGCTTTCCACGGTCTTGAATTAAAAAAATATTTGTCTCATACAAATTGGGTACTTAAATATTCAGTCAGATCAGTTCCTGAACGTCAAAACAATTATTAAACGAAATAAAGGAGTATGACGTCATGCTTTGTTATTGTCAAATCATTTACTATAATGCTTTTGTTATAAGATGAATGCAAATATTATTACAGATATTTGCAATGATTAGGAATTGAACTCACTACCTTTAACTTAGCAGTCGTAAGCTCTACTGAATCTGTTTGTTGTATAGCAGTCAAGTATATTAATCTATAGTTAAACCAATAATTCCATGAAGGAACCCGTCATCGTCCCTTCTATAGTGTCAAATTGTGATAAATTGTTTTCAATTAGCAACAGTGATAAACTTAGTTTCTATTTTAGCGAGTTCACGGAATCTTTGCTTCATTCATACACAAATCAAAATATGACAACTAAAGATTTTAACTATGACGTTTGGAGTGCATTCTGCTTATGTTATGCTTATATTTGTCAAATGATTAGATGGAACTCAGCACATAAATCAAAATACGGCCTTACCCCAAATCTAAAGATATAACGTTTGATAAGATTAATTATATTATTGACAACGGCCCCGATAGTGCAGGATTTAATAAGATTTATTTTGGGTGCGGTGGTGTATTTAAAAACATAGAAATTATGACTGTAACCGATGAGTTTTGTGACGGAAATGTGAAAGGTGATTAAATGATGGATTACTTTCTTATCTACTAATAAATCATTACAATGTTGAACAAAAAAATCGAGATATATAATATTTTTCTTATTTTTTTCCTTCTGTAGCATGTAACGTGCAAGCGTAACCTATGATGGTTCCCGCTTACTATCATGTGGGTTCTATTTGTTTACGACTGAGGAAGCAAGAACTTCATATAAGACAGTTAAGCATAGTTGTATTCTTAGATTTGACTGAGGCTTTTGATACAGTTTCAATTCTGTTTCTACCAATGAAACTGGAAACACAATTAGTGTTAAAATAGTTCTGTAGCTATTTATCAAAAAGAAAATATTTTTGTGTTGGACAGAGGAATGACAAAAGCGCACTTCAACAAACAGCTTTGGCGTTCCACAGGGAAGTGTACTTGGCCCAACGAATATTTTTTCCGAATTATTCATGATTCAATAGTCTAATTGTCAAAATTATAACTGTTTCGCACTTCTTACAAAAAATAATAATTTAGCATTAAGTAGTAAGTAGTTAATCACTCGGGATATTTATTTAATCGCGCGCACAATATCAGTAACATGATTTAAAACCTATGATTTGTTGGAAATCGAGTGCTGTGACTCAAACATATAGACACAAGCATGTTACCTATCTCTAAATATAGATATCTATAGAGCTATAAATGTGACTTGATCAATAAGAAATGATGGACTGATTGATAGCTACTAATAATTTGATTAACCTCTGTCTAAGATTGAATATAAATTTCTATTCGAGATAAACGAACAACATACAAGTTCGATGTTCTTACAGTGCTTGCCGGAAGAATCGGTTAACAGATTTGAGATTAGACGTAGTTATCAATAATCTATAGTATCTAAGCACTGATAAGAGACTAAACTGTCTTGTAGCCTTCACGAATCAATGACAATACTCATTGATTGTAAATAACACTGCGTTCTGAGAATCTATTACGATAATCCCTCTATTGTGACGAAATATTGTGTGCTGTTCGTTATTTACGTGTTTATATATGGCAACAATAATATCTATAACTTTTCTTCATGTAACAGATTGTTGAACTTATCATTGAAGGGTTAGCCCCTGTAGACAAGTGGCAATACTTTTGTAAAATAGAATAGATTCTAAATTAATTAATGCCATAAACATCAAAATTGGTACAAAATAGATAGTTTCATCATTCCATTAGAGCTTTTATTAGGTATATATGTTTGTTTGATGAAATATCCATCATCCTAGCATTGTGCCCGTTTGCGTCCAAGGCTTTCACCTCGGAACACGGGTCCACATACTCCTTCCTCCTTTAGATATGATTTATACGGCTTTTTTTAACGAGCTCCCAACACTGAGAGGTAAGCCTGTGTCACTTGTGTCAAGGCTTCATTCGTCAATTAGCAGGTGTATCGATTTGCAGGTGAAATTGGTTTACCCTCGAAAGTTCTGGTGAAATTTAACCAACTGCAAACATATACGCCATAGATTTGAAACTTATACTTATGTGACCATAGGCGAAGCTTTTTTGAAGAAAAATAGATCATTAAGAGTGATAGATTTTTCAAAAAAGAACTAGTGAACCATGAAGGTTCTCCTTCCCTCTACGCTTCACAATCGCAACTAAAATCGCACAGATTGACTCCAGCATATCGCACACAGCATTTAGCGCTGATTACACTATCGCAAGTAACACAACCAACAACTTATCGCACATAACACGTACAGTCGTGCGCGTTATCGGCGAAGAGATTTGATTCACAGATTTTGGTAAATTCGTTTATAACATATTTTGTTACCAGATGGGTATCTCAGCCTTCACTTTGATAGCGAAGATCGGCTTGTGAACGATAAGGTATTGATATACTGTGCTTGATGTAGTTGTTATATTCATTTAAAGAAATGGCTGAATTTCACTAGTGAATTGTCTGATCAAATAAACTGGATAAATCGTTTGATCTGTGTGCTTATGTGAATCCACAGATTTTTGTCTACACATGCAGTATTATACACATGATATCCTAAAATACTCTATAAATTATAATATAAAGTTCTTATTCCTAATACATAACAGATTTAATCAAAAAACAATTTTTATAAAACGTTTTAGATCTGATGAAAGAAGTTATGATGAAAAAATTTAATGTAACGCTTATAATAATGATAAAGATGTAATGTAACGTTTGTCTCTGATCATAATTTTTCACTAAAGAAGATTTTTGTAAAATATTCATTAGTTTTCATTTACCTATAGACAAAGATGAACTAAAGAAGCTCTGAAGTGAACTGAATGACGTCACTACAGCTAGATATTTTACAGAAATATCAATATTTACTGATAAACAAAGAAATCACGACTTTGTACTGTGCAGAAATACGTTATATAAGTAGCAACAAGAATATCTTAACTGATAAGGACATGCATATTTTTAATATTCGCACGAAAGGCGTCACAAGACAGAGAGATGATAAGCTCAGTCAAGATATTAAAGCGAATAAACTTTGATGGAAGGAATCCGATAATGTGTGTTTACTAACAAACAAATTAAATTTAAATAATTCTGAACTTTTTTCAATTAGGTGAGCTAGGGAGATTTCCATAATTCACTGTTAAACATAAGGTTCTTATGAGCTTATTAAAATTTTTTTGAATCGGTGATTTTTGGCACTATTCGACTGATTATGATAAAAAGAAGTAAGATTTTTTATACCAAAAATTCATTTTTTATTTCATTTCATTCAAAACAAAAAAAGAAACGAAAAAAATAACGAGATTCCAAACGAAAACAAAAACCGCTTCTAAATCCATTAGTTAAAGTCCGAAAATTCCTAAATCAAGTGAGCTAGGGGGTCCCCAAGTCACATTTGCAAAAAAAAATCTTTAAATGTTGTATGTCCCAAGTCGCCTAAGACACAGGCATGATAATTTCAGAATTCTGCGAAAATTTCAGCCAGCTCTGGACCTGGCTGAAATGAAAGAATGCTCTGCCAAGTGAGGTCCCCAAGTCTTCAACGTTGAATTTTTCACTTTATAATACTTAACATTGATGTGGAGCTTAGCCATGATATGACTGTCTATTATGTCCCTCTATTATTGTAACTTACGGCTGAAAATACGATCGTTCTGTGTTTCTTTAAGTACACGACTCCTTCATTGATAAATCAGTAAGTATGCTAGTAAATAACGATGGAACTAGTTGCTACTTTCCTACTCATATTTATTTGGAAGAAAGTCATAACACATATGTGTATAATACCTTATCGTTAGGCAAGGTTAAGATGCACAAAGAAGATATCCATCTACATATCCTGTTGTGACTGTTGCTGAGATACTGTCTAGATACTCGTACTTTTACGAGTATATCGGTGATCAAATGAAATAATGACGTATCTTAGTGCAAGTGTCAAAATAAGTTTGTTTAGTGTTCCTATGTTTCCTTTGTGAAAATATTGTAACGGTGTGCCCACAGAGGTGATTGAAATTATTGATACATGTTACAATCTTCTCGTCTCTTGTACATAATTCCTCCGAACATTGACGCACGCGGCACCCACGGTCATCAACTAGTTTTTATATCTACTTAAAAAATGGCTAGTTACTGAAGTTATCTACCAATATTCCTTCAAAAACATTCAGCTAAACTAATTAGCTTGTTCGAAATACATCGGGAAAAAGAAACGCTCAAGTGGGTCTTGAACCTACGACCTTTCCCTTACAGGGGGAATGCTCTTCCAACGGAGCTTTTGAGCCACACATGAATCACTTCAAATTTCTCTTTTTTTTTTTTTTTTTTTTATACCACTTAGGTGGCAGACAAGCACACGGCCCACCTGATGGAAAGTGGTTACCGCGGCCTATGGACGTGTGCAACACCAGGGGCGTTACACTCGCGCTGCCTACCCTGAAGAAACCTTCTAATGCCCCTCTTGAAGAACCCCATATTGTAGTCGCTTGGGAAAACCATGGCAGGGAGTTCATTCCACAGCTTGAGCGTACGTGGGATGAAGTTCCTTTCATACCGCACGGTACGCACCATATTCGGATGCAATGTGTGGGGATGAATTCCCTGTCTATGGTGAGCGGTGCGATGATAGAATGTAGCTGTGGGCATCATGTCAAATAATTCATCTGAGCACAAACCATTATATAGGCGGTAGAAAACACACAGTGAGGCAAAATCCCTTCTGAGGCTGAGAGGTTCCACATCGCCTGCGAGTATGGGACTGTCAACGAGCCTCAACGCACGTCTTTGCACCGAGTCGAAAGGGTTAAGCTGGCGTGCGGGCGCTCCGGCAAAAAGATGACAGCAGTACTCCATGTGGGGCCGAACCTGTGCCTTATAAAGAAGGAGTCGCTGCCCCGCAGTGAAGTACTGCTTCGCCCTATTAAGAACTCCAAGTTTCTTTGTTGCCAGCTTGACCTTGTCCTCTAAATGACTGCGGTACTGGACGTCACTCGAAATGTCGACGCCTAAGATCCCGATACTCGGGGCAATGGTAAGCCGTGTGCCCAGGAATTGCGGCGCTACAATAAATGGGGTTTTCTTAGCGGTGAATACACATACTTGTGTCTTGGTGGGGTTGAACTGGACCAGGTTTAGTCGACCCCAATCGGATACTCCCGAGAGAGTAGTCTCGATTTCTGACACAAGTTGTTCGCGACTCCCCTCCACCTCGGACTGGGGGATGCCTGCACGGCCCGTGTAACATGCGTCTCCAGTACTGTCGTCCGCATAGCAATGAATGAAGTCATCCGACAGCATGTCATTAATATGCAGCAGAAACAGGGTCGGAGACAACACGGAACCTTGTAGGACACCAGCGTTTATGTCCATGCGGTCCGAGCGACTGCCGTCCACGACGGCTTGGATGCTTCTGTTGGACAAAAAGCTGGAAATCCAGTTACACAGCCCCTCAGGGAGTCCATAAGATGGTAACTTCGCAAGAAGACCTCTGTGCCATACCCGATCGAAGGCCTTCGCTATATCTAGGCTGACCGCTAGTGCCTCACCTTGGCTCTCGATGGCTTGCGCCCAACGGTTTGTGAGATACACAAGAAGGTCACCGGTCGAGCGACGCTGGCGGAAGCCGTACTGTCGGTCGCTCAGAAGATCGTTACCCTCAAGGTATCCCAGGAGCTGTGTGTTAATGACACGCTCCATAACCTTCGAGAGAAGGGAGGTTATAGCGATGGGCCTGTAGTTGGACGGGTCTGTCCTGTCGCCTTTCTTAGGCACAGGATGCACGTATGCGGTCTTCCACGAAGCTGGAACTCGTCCAGTGGAGAATGAGAGCGCGAAGAGTCGTGTAAGAACAGGGCACAACTCTGGAGCACAGTGCTTAAGCACCATTGCCGGTATGCCATCCGGCCCACTCGACTTTCGAACATCTAGGGACTTTAGTTCTCGCCGAACCCTCCGCTGGGTGATTTTTACTTCACCCATTGAAGTTCCACACCAGGGTATACTAGGTGGTTCGGCATTCCCATCGTTCATAGTCGAGTTTGACGCAAAGAGGTTACCTAAGAGATCGGCTTTCTCCTTGGCGCCATGGGCCAGACTACCGTCGGGTTTTAATAGCGGCGGAAGACAGGAACGGACGAAGTTTCCCTCGGCAGCTTTGGCGAGCGACCAAAATGCGCGACTACCGGATGGGAACCGCGCAAGCCGCTCACCAATTCTGCCGATGAACTCAAACTTAGCCCTGGCCGTTGCCTTCTTACTGGACCTCGAGGCAGCATTCAATTTCCGCTTCACTTCACTGATGTTCGGATCCTTATTGGCGAGGGCCGTGGTCCAATCCTTATAAGCAGATTGTTTGAGAGTTCTCGCTTCTCTGCAGGACCTATTAAACCACGGACGCTTGCTCGCTCCTGTCGCGATCCAGCGGTTGGGGATATAGCACTCCATGCCCGCTAGGATCGCGTCAGTGACTGCTGTTGCACAGGAGTTTGGATCATCTGAAGTGAAGCAAAGCTGCCTCCACGGGTACGACGCGAAGAATTCCCGCAGTCCGTCCCAGTCTGCTGATCTGTAGTGCCAGACATGCCGCCACTGAGGTGGCCGCGGTGGTTCAGGTCGCACAAGTGTCACTTTCGCCCGGACGAGGCTGTGGTCCGAAGTACCTAGAGGTGCTTCCACAGTTACGGAGTACTCATCCGGACGCGAAGTCAGCAGAAGGTCCAGTATAGAGGATCTGTGGGTCTCGATATCTGGTGTTCTAGTGACAGAATGCACCAGTTGAGAGAACCCATAGGTCAGGGCGAAGTCGTGAGCAGCCCTTCCCGAAAAATTAGTCGTGTGAGACCCCAGCCACTCCACGTGGTGAGCGTTGAAGTCCCCCAAGAAAACTAAGTCTGCGGTGGGATATTGCTCAATTACCCTGTCCGCCGACCGCTGCAGGTGCTCAAACAGCTGAGTTGTGCCCAAGTCACCGCTATGAGACCTGTAAAGGCACGCATAGATACGGGTGTGGCCACCGTGATCTATACGTACCCATAGAGTTGACAGGTCCCTGTCTTCATGAATATGAAGACGGCGGCAGCAAATATCATCCCGGACGTACAAGCATACCCCGGCGTGACTCATAAAATTATGTTCCAGTTTATAACCAGGGTACATTAGATAGCCTGTATCGGCCGGGCATGATATTTGCGTCTCCGTCAGAAAGAATAAGGTTGGCTGCGCGGTTTCGAGATGGTGGTGGACTTTATTAAGGTTTGAGTGAAGGCCCCTAATATTGCAAAAGTCCACTTGCATCGTGGAAGATGGTGCCGCTGTGGATCCGTTTCTCTTTTTCCTTCTTTTCATAGCAGATTAGGGTGGGGGGGGGGGGAGAAGGCAGAGAGAGTTTCTGTGCCGTCAACGCAGAAGACAAAGCAAGGCTCTGTACCACCACATACAGGCTGGGGTTGTGTGACTGGCTGGCGCGGCGGGCGGAAGGGCCCCCGGTCCCCTCCCAGATACTGTAGCCGGGTCCACTCCGGTCTCCTCCTCCGGCATGACTACAGCACCGGAAACTTTACACAGGCTGCTGGTTCAGCCTCCTGGGGCGGAGATTAAGTGTTCCCCAGGTTCGGGAACCGTACAGCCTGCGGGCGGCCAGCGGATAACCGTTTCACCGGGTCTCCCTGACCGCAGCGCCAACATTTCACGCCCCCACCAGCAAGCGGCGTCTACTTGAGCCTTTGGTCTTCCTACTGACAGCACAGGACCTCTCCAGTGAGCTCTGGCTACCCTACTCACCGCCGGGAACACAACACAAGGTTATTATGGCCGCGGTATTCTGTAGGGCGGAGGTACTTCCCCAGTCGGACTGCTCAATTTGGGACGGGAGATACCGTCATGTCCTACCTCCTATAAATCTTCTCTTTATATCCGTCTTTATGCTTTACTTGTGTTAGGAGTTTGTTTCTGTTGGTAGTGTAACGACCAGGCCAACTTCTTAACTTAACATAAGGCGTTTTTAATTATTTATAGTTTTGATTAGTCCAAAAACAATCTGATTAAGTACTTCAAGGCAGTTTTTTTATGAAGTTACTTTTTCCGCAACTCAAACCTTATTAATCGTACTCCAGCGTACTTAATTAGTTGGTTATTAAGTTCGTAGACCCTCGGTATTATTATGTATTGTGATTTATAATAACAAGAATATATGTTTTATTTAAATTTAAAGTGTGCCAGACCATTCTTAGGTAGATACTCGTACTTGTCATTATAATCGTCATATGCTTCTTAACACAATCCTAACATAATAATTGTATAGCTTTTAATTCTTCTGCTTTCATAATTATGCTAACCGCTTATACGTTTAGTCTTAAAACGTCCATTCGATTTGCCTAATGTACCGAATAGGTTGCCTGGCCTATCTTCATCTTATAAATTATAATCAACTTCCGTTCATTCTGTCTACGGATTCCAACTGAACATTTTCCAACAACAAACAATACCCATCTTAATCGAATCTGGGACCCCAAGAATGCGCTAAAACTTGCGGATCTCGAAGTATCGTAGTCGTAGTATGCGCATGAGTTTGCGTTGCATTGCCTGTGATTTGCTTTCATTTAAATCGCGATTAAAGCCGCTTTAAATAGTTTTATTTCAATGCCATGACTAAAATAGAATATCTATAAAACTTACGCACTAACCGACTACTCACAAGAATAGAATTACGATGACTTTATACTTTTAAGTATGCAGACAAACATAACATAACATAACATAACATAAAATCACGCCTGTATTCCCCGAAGGGGTAGGCAGAGGTGCTAGCACCCACATGTTGCCAGTTTATGTTTGGGTCCCAATGTAATAGGTGGCGAGCCTATTGCCATTAACCGGGCACTTATAAACCTGCGATAAATACACACATAACTTCGAAAAGCATCGGTCATTGGTGTGTGCCATGGTAAACCTGACCATTAGGCTACCGCAGACAAACATACAAACCGATAATATCTAGCATAGAGATATTATGATATTTACCGAGGCACGCGTCTCGACCGTAGACCAAATACCACTATCAGAGTGAGATGTTAACTTCTTTAATTGATTTATTGAGTGTTGACTGTGTAAAATGTCGCCACAGTCCGGAAGCCCACTCCAAATATAATAAATTACTGAATACCAACACGTGATAGTCGATGTCGAGTTTGATCGATTGCGGGCGCTGCTTAATCGATGGATTCAGCGCATCCAACATGGCCGCCGTGCGTTGATCGCTTCATTGTTTCGGTAGCTTTGCATTTGGATTACCGTTAGTATGTTTGTTTGAATAAATTTTATCAAAACGACTTTATCATAGTGTTAGTACAACTATATTATGCTTAATTAGTTGTTTTAAGATAACGCATTACGGAAGACGAAGAAACAAAAGTCAGGTATGTCAGGATCGTTGCAAATGTGGTGTCTACCTATCTCTTGGTGAAGAAGGCATGAATGACTGTTTGTAGGTATGCAAGTTTTTATAAAAGAATGGAAAGCTTCTTATTCGTTGTATGAAGCAGACCTTTTGTGCTTATTTCTTTATTTGATTTCGATGAATACTTTTTACCCACGATGGAACGGAGACGGTATATCCTTTGGGGTGAGAGGATGTTTTTGCAAATCAATGTTGGCAATTTTCTTCAAAACTGCTAATCCGATTTTGATGTAGTTTTCAGTTATGAGTTCAGGTTTGATTGGTGCATGTTCTTAGATAGGTGTTACGATGACAACTGATCAGGGGGCGCTGCAGCAAACATTTTTAGAGGTATTTTTTCAGTCAATGGTTTTTTAAATTTTTAATTCAGTAAAATATTTCACTAATGACACGGGTCTAAAATGATAAAATAAATACATAGACATCAATCATATTCACAGTAACAACACCTTACACGCAACAAAAATAATGTCCTTATGTTTTAAATATAGATTATTTTGTATTGTCACTTTATCAGTATTTACAACTGTACAACAAGAAAGTTAATTAAAAAAACAATGTTATCGCCGAACAATGAAGTCATCATCATCATACCTGACTCCATTAGGGTAATCTCGGACAGTGGGAATCGATCGACTTACATCGACCATAATCGATCATAAGGCATGTCGCACCTCTAACGTAAGTATGTAGGTATGCACACTATGCACCTACCGACTAATGTGTGTGTGTGTGTGTAGACATTTAACTACAGTCCGTCAAATCTAAGAAGTACCGTTTGACAGTTCTGACAATTGAATGATAGGGATGGGATGAAAAAATCGATTACTATAATATCCGAACTTTAAGAGATCGATTACTATAATATCCGAATTTTAAGAAATCAATTGTTATAATTAAATAAAAGAAATGTTTAGGATATTTTTTTATTCACTACTAGTACTAGTATCGTCGTCTTCGTCATCATCGTCATTTAAATTAATGACCAGTTGATTGTCCATTACATTATCAAAGTGTACGTCTCTTTCGAAGTCGTCCATTATTATTTTCTTTGTTTTTTGTACTACTTTACTCCAATCTTCCTGTGTAACTTGGGCACATGCTTCCTTTAATAAACCTTCCATTTTCTTGACACTGAAGGGTGGTTTTGTGTTGTGTCTTGCTGCATAACCTGTAAAACAATAATGTAACTATTTGATAGCAGACGAAAACCATTGTTTAAATTATAAATGTTAGAAGTACTCGTGTTATTATTATAATATTATAAAATATTACCTTTAACTTGGGCCCAAATCAGTTCAATGGCATTATATTGGCAATGGTACGGAGGAAGTCGTATGACTTTGTGCCCGTGCTCTTCGGCCAATTGGTCAATTACATATGTCGGTTTTGGTGGTTTATGCAATTTCACTAACTGTAATAATTCAGCTTTTAATAGTGACATGTCGGCATCCACTCCTTTTCTTTGCAGCCATGCCACCAAATCTGCTTTCTTATTGGCTGACGTAGGTGCTTTATCAATTTGCACAGAGTGGTATGGGGCATTATCCATTATAATTGTGCTGTTAGGAGGGATATTCTGTAATAAATTTAAGAACCACTCTCGGAACCTTACTGCGTCCATTTCTTCATGATACTCTTTAGTGCTTTTGGATTGGAAAGCTAATAAAGAGTTTTCCACGAAGCCTGTAGACGCTGACCCAGCATGGCATATTATGAGGCGTCCACCTTTTCCTATCGGCACCTTCGAGCACGAAGCTTCAGAATCATCAGTCCATGTTTTCGGCACAGAATGGTTGGAATTTAGCCAAGTTTCGTCCAAAAATATTACATTATCCCAGTTTATAATTTGTTTAACTTCGCGCAGGAATGTTAGTCGCTGCATAATTATGTCATGTCGCTCCATAACAATTTTTCGTTTGTCAACTTTTTTGTATCTGAAGCCAATTCCTGTTATTACCGTTCTCAACGACTCTATGCTTCCCTTATACAGCCCGGCATCTTTTAAAGTTGCACATAACTTTGCCAATGTTGGAAATTCGCCTCTTGTAAAATACCCGTATATATGGTTTCTAATAGCATGACTATCGAATTCATCGATGCCTGTCACAGGTTTATTTCTTTTTCGTTTTTTCGGTGTGTGAAGTACGTTACTGTCACTCCCCGAAGGCCCATATTTTTCACTTAATATTTTGCCAACGGTGCGGCTACCAATACCGAGAGCTTCACCGACGCGATCCCGAACTTGTGTAACTGGCAGTAGAAGTCCACCATTTTGAGATTCACGCTCAAAATACTCGTGTAATTTCACCACCAATTCACGAGCCTGGCTGTTCAAAGTACGTCCTCTTTTCGACATTATTAATAAACACTTGCTTAGTTCGGAGTCCAGTATAAATATTGCCAAGGTAAACGGATAAAGAATGATCAGTCCAGAAAAGTAATAGCCAAGTCACAAATTGTAAAACACAAACGAGAAAGCAAGTACGCGCACAGTCAGCTTCCAAGATGGCGAGAGACTGCTGACGCCGAACCGACCGAGCGGACCGCGTGCGCTTGTAGTTGGCAGTGTTGCCAGAAAAAAAAATTGTAGAGACTTGGACACCTGCGATTTTGCCTATTGACCTAAAAATAATTAAATTAATTTATTTTAGGGTATCTGTGTATTCAGTGCATTATGCGGTCGCGCAGTAACGTCGTTAATTTATAACATCAGGCAACAACATTTTTGTGAATGGGTTCTACATACCTTATTTTTATTAGTTTTAGACGTAGAAATAAGACTTAGAAGAAAAAATTGTAATTGTAAAATCAATGGATGTGCTTGTTAAAAATTTGTTTATTTCTCTGTAATATGCAAACCCATACTATCATACACAAAAATAAATGTAAAAAACACTATCCCTGACTCCATTTACTATTTCGACAGCGTTAGCGCGAGAAACCCCGACTTATTTGGGCGCGAAAATCAAAAATCGACAAATCGCTTTCGACAACTTTTTAAAGAAGCAAATATATTTGATTTATAAATACGTATTTTTGGTGAATGGGTTTTATCTCATATTTTACGATTACATAACTATTTAGTTATGTAATCGTAATATGTGAGATAAATCCCATTCACATGAAAAAATATTTGTTTGGTTGTCAAGTGTAATTTGTAAATAATACATTCGATTTTTCGTATATGTAAACGATTTTTTTGCATACAAGTGTATCCGAAGAGTCGCAACACTACGTGCAGTGACCTAACTACGTAACTTTGTAATGAGGTCAAGAATATAACTATTAGAAATTATTTACTGTGTAAATATGTGTTATTTTGCTTTGTTTGAAAGTTTTCAATTACATTTAGATATTAAGAATTGTACATTTTTAGATACAATAATGAAATCTTTCTAAATTCATGGTTTTATGAAAAAGGTTATCGAAACTGAATAATGTACGTATGAACAAAGTTGTTTCGGTTTGAAAAATATGAAACGTCAAACGGTACCTCTTAGATTTGATGGACTGTACATTAATACTTATCACGACTTCAGTCCATCAGGATAAGCAGTATTTTTCTCAACAAAAATGGGTTCGAGAAATTTGGCTATAAATTGAAGTATGCTGCATTTTATGTAATATTAATTATGTGTTATTACATTTTAGTTCACATACACAAACAAATTCAATAATATACAATATTCTAAACTATGCTAACTAAAATACTAACTGTACAATATATATACAAGATTGAGCCAAAGCATTAAATTTTGAGAGTACCGAAAGATTGTCAATTTGATCACTGAGGAAAATTTCATATTTAGTGGGATTCAGTTCCAGGCCGATTGAACTAAATTCTTCTTTTAGAAACACCAGATCTTTTAATAAAGTCTCAACGTCACTACCAAGAGTGCCGTCGTCCACATACTGTTGAATTTAGAATTTAGTCGCTAAATTATGGGATAAATAGTCAGGCTGAAAATGACTAGTCCATTAGGATCACCTTGTTGACACCCTACCGCTGAATCCATACTAATATTATAAACGCGAAACGTAATGCTGTATGTATGTTACGCTTTCACGCCTAAGCCACTGAACCGATTTTGATGAAATTTAGTATAAGCGTAGATTAGACCTTGAGAAAGGACATAGGCTATGTTTAGTCGCGATAATCGACATCCACGCGGGCGGAGCCACGGGCAAAAGCTAGTCTAAAATATTTTCCTACGCAGGAGGCGCGGGTTCGATTCCCGCTCAGTGCAAATATTTGTATGCATGAATATGGCTATTTGCATTGGTCTGGGTGTTTCTATGTATAATATGTATGTATTTACAAAAAAAAAAGTATCTATGTATGTTTATCCGCATTCTAGATTCCATAACACAAGCTAGTTAAGCTATGCTTACCATGGGTCTAGATAGCGTTGTGTAGAATGTTGTGGAATATTTATTTATTTATTATTTATTTACTTTAAAAGGAAAATATTTTAGACTAGCTTTTGCCCGTGGCTCCGCCCGCGTGGATGTCGATTATCGCGACTAAACATAGCCTATGTCCTTTCTCAAGGTCTAATCTACGCTTATACTAAATTTCATCAAAATCGGTTCAGTGGCTTAGGCGTGAAAGCGTAACATACATACAGCATTACGTTTCGCGTTTATAATATTAGTATGGATTCAGCGGTAGGGTGTCAACAAGGTGATCCTAATGGACTAGTCATTTTCAGCCTGACTATTTATCCCATAATTTAGCGACTAAATTCTAAATTCAACAGTATGTGGACGACGGCACTCTTGGTAGTGACGTTGAGACTTTATTAAAAGATCTGGTGTTTCTAAAAGAAGAATTTAGTTCAATCGGCCTGGAACTGAATCCCACTAAATATGAAATTTTCCTC
The DNA here is from genome assembly GCA_914829495.1 of Eilema sororculum. NCBI lineage: Eukaryota > Metazoa > Arthropoda > Insecta > Lepidoptera > Erebidae > Eilema > Eilema sororculum. The sequence continues at coordinate 1,307,682 of OU618545.1, read as the reverse complement.
AGTGATCAAATTGACAATCTTTCGGTACTCTCAAAATTTAATGCTTTGGCTCAATCTTGTATATATATTGTACAGTTAGTATTTTAGTTAGCATAGTTTAGAATATTGTATATTATTGAATTTGTTTGTGTATGTGAACTAAAATGTAATAACACATAATTAATATTACATAAAATGCAGCATACTTCAATTTATAGCCAAATTTCTCGAACCCATTTTTGTTGAGAAAAATACTGCTTATCCTGATGGACTGAAGTCGTGATAAGTATTAATGTACAGTCCATCAAATCTAAGAGGTACCGTTTGACGTTTCATATTTTTCAAACCGAAACAACTTTGTTCATACGTACATTATTCAGTTTCGATAACCTTTTTCATAAAACCATGAATTTAGAAAGATTTCATTATTGTATCTAAAAATGTACAATTCTTAATATCTAAATGTAATTGAAAACTTTCAAACAAAGCAAAATAACACATATTTACACAGTAAATAATTTCTAATAGTTATATTCTTGACCTCATTACAAAGTTACGTAGTTAGGTCACTGCACGTAGTGTTGCGACTCTTCGGATACACTTGTATGCAAAAAAATCGTTTACATATACGAAAAATCGAATGTATTATTTACAAATTACACTTGACAACCAAACAAATATTTTTTCATGTGAATGGGATTTATCTCACATATTACGATTACATAACTAAATAGTTATGTAATCGTAAAATATGAGATAAAACCCATTCACCAAAAATACGTATTTATAAATCAAATATATTTGCTTCTTTAAAAAGTTGTTGAAAGCGATTTGTCGATTTTTGATTTTCGCGCCCAAATAAGTCGGGGTTTCTCGCGCTAACGCTGTCGAAATAGTAAATGGAGTCAGGGATAGTGTTTTTTACATTTATTTTTGTGTATGATAGTATGGGTTTGCATATTACAGAGAAATAAACAAATTTTTAACAAGCACATCCATTGATTTTACAATTACAATTTTTTCTTCTAAGTCTTATTTCTACGTCTAAAACTAATAAAAATAAGGTATGTAGAACCCATTCACAAAAATGTTGTTGCCTGATGTTATAAATTAACGACGTTACTGCGCGACCGCATAATGCACTGAATACACAGATACCCTAAAATAAATTAAATCAAAGCCGTTAAATTGAAAACATGACTGAAGAATTGAGTATTATTGGCTTCTACAATAGTGGCCTAGATTATTATGCTAACTGGATTTTTTGGATAGAAAAAAATCTGAAGCTTTTTTTTCGGGCGGAAATCCCCTACGATACTTCTCCCGCCGGAGCCGGAAGGGGAGGTTATGTCGGACTCGAACCAACTAAAAAGTCTTGGTGCTATGCCGGATGTGAGGTTGTCTTCGTCATACCCCTCGCACCCCGGCTGACCCAGGGCCATCCCTTACGGTCTGGCCCTCCTCGGGAGGGGGGACAACGGCAACAACGGTGTCCCCGACTCGCTCCCGGAATGGGGAGGCGGGCTTCTCAGCGCGAGTGGCTCACTTCGAGAGAATTTCCCCTACCAGGCTTCAAACAGAAACTATCTTTGACTTTTTTCTTAGGATTTCTGTTTGATACCTGTATTTTTCTGAAATTTTCTGATTTTTTTAAGACACACATTAGTATAACTGAGCACCTTGTCGTACATTAAAGTTAATAATAACTAAATCAGTGCACTTATAACGGTACGCTTAACAGTGATTAGCGTACATTATTATTTAACAAATAATCCTCTATTAAACCATAATCTGATACGGCATTAATTGACCGGCCGCCATTCCACTCCAAACTTTAATAAACATGTTAGAAAAGGGTTCAACTTCAAAGGGCCCGTATGTATTACAGTTTTATTATGTAAATATAGAATTAATTGTAAGTATCTGCATGTTACATTTTCTAACTGAACCTGTGAACTTCTTTTTTGGCGACTTCTTCTTTCAAACCGATAAGCTTTGTAGAAAAATAAATTATTATATACCTATAGGCATCAAATGAGCTGGTTTGGGCTAAGTTTCATGAATTTTTCTTCTTTGGAAATTTTCAGTAGCATGGAATCTATAAATGTACAGTAACCGAAAAAAGCTCAACAAATTCTAGTTTATTAATTATTATTTATAAAAAATAATTAAATAATCATGAAAAATATTAACTACATACTCTGGGGATTATAAAACTACTTATACAGCAATTATATTTTATTGATGTATATGTAATTAATTGTAAAAAAATGGTTTATAAATATTTTATTGTTATTCAACTTTTGTTGTGGACATCTGACCTGACCTAACCTGACGAGTTCGAAGTTTTTGGATCAATACCAAGGTCAGGTATAATGCGTTTTACTTACAGGCATTTTTCTATAAGTATCGATTAAAAAGTTCATCCCCCCTCCGTGGGGCCAAAATCAGTTGACGAAATGCAGGTTTTGACTCACATCTGCCAACTCTTTGAGAGAATTATAAAACGAATGACAAAACCATTACCCACGGTACCCTAATAATGTCATTGAAAGATAATTTATACAAAAAATATTGATACAGCCTTTCGCCGTCATCCCACGCCTACTAATCTGTCCGTCTGCGTGACTCTATCTACAAAACTCAGTCGAACACAATGGACTCGGTATCTTGGTGGAATGCACCGTATCTGGTATCTCTTCGTTAAACATAAGTTAAAATGGTCCGGGACCTCATTAATTTAGTTGATAGAAAGTTGGCTGGCATACGCCACCGTTATGCTGTTGATAGGAAGACAACGGCCATATTGGTTTCGTGGTATACCTTCGAACTCTTTCGTGAACACCTTAGTTCGATGTCTGAGAAAATAATATTGGTTTACTGTTAGGAAATTCTCAGTAGAGTTGTATCACTATGTAGGTTAACTCACAATTTTTTATTCATCTTCGTATGTTACTGATCATTTAATTTTCACCTTCCAACGACATGTTTATTTTATTATGGAAATAAACTAGGTATATCATTGTAATAATGCAAAAAAATAATAATTAAACAATACCCTAATCTGTATTCAAGGACCAACTTCTACAATACATTTCGGTACATAGAATACTTTGAGCTAACTTTACACTTCAAGGAGCCCTAATCGCAGGAGGTGGTTATCCGCAATCTCAACCACCACCTCTAGCGATCAGAGCTCCTAAAAACATTGGTAATAAAATCAGTTTTCACTTTTAATAGATTTACATTCGCAAGTGACCAGTTTACTTTAATGGAGTTCTAAGAATATTGCCACTTACGTGGTAAAAAACACATTTCTAGAACTAATAAAAATCATGTTTTCACTTATCACACAAATAACCTTAAATCCATGTCCGAATTCGGCTATCTGACAAATCTTAACAAGCTTTCATTGCGCACTTATAATATTATTATTGATATAAAACAAGTCACGGGGTCATTACCAGGACAAAGGTTTGTATTGGAAAGTGCGTCACGTGACGGCCGGGCCGCGGCCAGGGGGTGAAACCACGAGGGGCGAAGCGGACTAGTCGCGTGTGAGATTGTGCGATAGTCTCCCCCGCACTGGACGCCGGTCGTAATCGGTTTACTGGGCCTAGCAAGAAGTGTGGGGTAAGTTATAAGAGACAGCGGGTTTGGTAGCCAATAAATCGATGTGAGTGGCCAGGCTTGCCGAGATCAAATTCACAGAAGAGGTCAATAGGATATAATAATTAATTCTATATGTACATAATAAGGATAGAGGTCAATAGAGGGAATATAATTAATAGTGGAATGGTCATATTATATCATATGGAACATTGGCACCTGTACTAATGTATTTAAACATTGTATCACAGGTGCCCGCGTTTACACAGATAAGATTTACAACTTTGTGATTAGAACATTTTTATAAATTAGAATAAATAAAAAATAAATAAATTACACCACATTAATAATCTAAGCATTACACATTAAAACATTTTCATAAATTAGAATAAATAAAAATTAATAAATTACACCATATTAATAATCTAAGAGTTACACATTAAAACATTTTCATAAATTAGAATAAATAAAAATTATTCATTACACCATTAATAATCTAAGAATTAAACTATCAATCGAACACACAATTAGAAAGAGTTGTTATGTGCGTGCGTTGGTCAGTGAGGGCGTGTTGGTGTGTGTGCGTGTGTGTGTGTGTGTGTGTGTGTGTGTGTGAGTAGGTGTGCCAGATTAAAGTGTTGGAGGTATATAGCATAACGGATATGTTTAACCAATATGTGTGTAAATACATACGCCACTAGAAGGTAGCAAGAAAGAAGACGAAAGCCTACCCCTCCCCCCCTCTTTCGTCACAAACAAGCAGGGAAGAAACTTTAAACAAACAATTGCAAATTAGGGAAGAAAGGGAAGGTATAGGCATCCCGTATATAATATACATATCACCGATATATGTATAATATACCCCGATAAATATCTCATGCTGAATCAGTAAGAAAACGCATGGCCCATTAGGTCCATAGCGTCTTTCAATACCCTGTTCACATTGTAATCGAGATTCCACCCTTTAATTACGAAGTCTAAAGTCGTATTAACGTGTCTAACTTAAATAGAACGACAATTTTTTTGCAAGGTAATGAGATTTACGTTCAATATGTAATCAACTCAAACCCGCCACCTTTTTCAACTTGCACCAGCACCCACGTCTCGACTAATGCAGGTGACTTGCAAGGCACGTTTAATATGCCACTTGTACCACTTTCAGCTCATTCCTAATAACCCCTTCGGAGGCGGCGGCGCTCCGCAATCAGATGGGAACCATCAGCTCTGGCTAAAATTGTGTTATTACTGCACTTACTCAAATTCATTGAGCTGACGTAAACCCTATACAGCTTTTAAGGACCTTTTTGTGCAAGGGTTATTATTTTCTTTGGATATGTTTATCTGGATTTGCATTATGGCACCGGAATTCTGAATGTAATGGGCAGTTGTTACGGCGTATGAAATCGCCAATTCATGGGTAATTTAATGAGGAGGGGTTGCCTGTCTATAGGAAATGTGTTAAAGGTGTTGCCTCTAACGAGAATTAACCAAATGTGACATTAATGTTTAGCCTTCATTAAGAATTATGAGAAGATCAGTTTTATTTTAACTGATGATATGATATGACCTTCTTTTTCTGAAATAATTACAATTTCAGCTGATATTCATCACTATCACACACACTATCACCTATCTATCTATCTATCATCCATTTGTCAATGGTAAAAGGTCAGAAGTAGTGTAAAACATTGTGATTATTCTATGATGATAAGACTTCTTAAAGTAGATTCAGTATTTTCCTACCCCGCCCTAAGACGAATGTCCCTATAGGAGACATATACAAGTAGAGCATTCTCCCTGTAAGGGCCTAGTCACGGGTTCATGTTCTGTCTGGGATTTTCCCTTTTTGAATACATCGGGAAAATGAAATGCCCAAGTGGAACTTGAAACCACGACCTTTCCCTTACAGGGGGAATGCACCTCCAACTGAGCTATTGAGCCACTGAAGAGCATTCCCCCTGTAAGGGAAATGTCGTGGGTACAAGTCCCATTTGGGCATTTCATTTTTCCCTATATATTCGAATTTTAAAGTTAGCATAATAAATGCTATAAAAAAACTTTCAAATTTTCCCTTTCTCCGATTTAAATCTGTAGATACAGTATGTTACCAAAGTTATTGCTAAACATAATTAATTTATATTTTCTCAAAGCAATATTTTGTGCATTCTTTTATGCGCAGTCATCGTCCTAAAGCAACCGCATCGACTGTCAATGATTCTGCCGATCACAACAACATAGCTTTATGCATTCTTCAAAAATGCAAATAAAAACTATACCTTTTCTACTGTCAGTGAAAAATATATCATAGCGAGGCTCAATAGAGTTCGAAATCGACTGTCAAATATCAATATCTTCGAAGATCCAAATGTCATGGGACAGTCGGGTTGCAAGCGGAAAATGACAACGTGAGATACCTATCCTTTTTTCTGCAAGAATAACTTTACCGTGAGAAGAAACAGGTCTTCTAAATTAAAATCCTTATTCCGTGGGTTTAGAGTTTAAATTCGTATGCTAGAATTTTAAAGATGGCAAAATATAGTTGGTAGGGGTAATCCCGCGAGGTTTGATATCTGGGCACAGGGCCGCATTGTGAGGCAATAGATAGCATCTACAATTTTACATACGTACGATTATATTCGCCGTTTGACAGTCCTCACGTGTGGTCTACTTTTGGCATGTTTTGTATATATATATTTGTCTTTGATATGTGGGTAGGTGTTCAGTAGTTTTGGAGTATACATTAATTTTCACGGTATTGTGGAGATGACAGCCTCCGTGGCGTAGCGGTAGTGAACGCGGCCGCTACGCAGATGGCGCGGGTTCGATCCCCGCTCAGTGCAAATATTGCATGAATAGTATTTGTATTGGTCTGGTCTTGCCCCGGAGAGCACGTTAAGCCGTCGGTCCCGGTTGCTATACGAACATCCATAGCATTAATTACGGTTAGTTATAGCCTTCAAAAGTTCAACAACTAGTCTAGCTGCAATGCTTCGATATCGCCTTTGGTTTGTGGAGGTTAGATGGCAATCGCTTCACAGAAAATATCGAGTTTAGCCAAATCGGCAGTTAGACTGGTAAAGCGGACCCCAGAATCCGAGCTGAAAGCTTTGGATAAGACTGGGATTAACGCAACGATGAAGAAGAACAGCGAGAGACTTGTCTTTTGAACACCCTTAGCTTTTTTTAATTTTTTTCTACGGCAGTCTACACAGCGCTTGGTTAGGTAAGGCTGACAGAATTGCCGAGTTGAATGGTAATAGCTACCAATTCCTTGTGCAAGGCAAATAAACCAAATGCTGTCATTCCCAAGTAATAAGTATGGCCATATACCTAATCAACAAACAATTGTAGATTTCAAAGTGACACTTGAGTAGATATCTGCATTCGTCTGTACTTGAATCAGAGTATGTGTATGAGTACTTCTATTTTTGTAATGTCTTGGTGCTCCTACTGGACGCTTTACGGTTTCCTTTGTAGTAGGAGCACCAGGACATAGGTGTCCCGGTGCTCCTATCAGTAGGACTATTTAGTAGGAGCACGAGAACGCACTCCTCAGGTCACGGGTAGCGCCTGTTAGCAGTTTTCAGTGGCGAAGGGTGAAATTTTCAAAATGGCAGTCGGTGCAAAGAAATTGTGCATACATTGGGAAACCCAACAGGAATTGTGTTTCAAAGACACCTCGCGACTGGTAGTTTTACATTTTCTTTTGTAAATACATCCATATAAACATAAATAGAGTATATCCATGCTTACAAATATTTGCACTGAACGGAAATCGCCACACACAGAGATCGTCACAAACTTGATTCAACTTTGGGCTCTACACCCGCCAAGACCCGAGTTCCCAAACCGTCTTCTCACGATGACTGGCAGTGTCGTCCAATAAAGTTGAACAGTGTCGCGTACAACATGTGTTCGATCAATTACCAACCGAATTACATTGTGGTGATTTTATTAGCTTGCTTTTGACGACAATGACTTGGGGGTTTCTGTGATGTGTCTAATATTAGGGGCTTGGTATTATCTTTTTTATAGCTGTGGTAAATACATGGTAAGGTAGTGAATGGTTAATGATGTGTGGTCCATAAATAATTCTAATTGGAAGATCCATTTATACACAGAAATTAGATATCTTTACCTTACAGACCCGCGTGGTTCCCGGCAGGGTAGAATTTGGTCCACCCCATCACTTCCTATGTGGTGTCGTACAAGGTGACTGGTTGTTTAACATCAGACAAATATATACAGCCCAGATACAGCTCGGATGGATGGCTTAGTTAACCATAGTGCCCGGAATGCGGCAATAGCTTCATCTCCTATTACGTGGGACCGAATCCAATGATTGGTGATTGAGAAGGAAGAGATGAGGGTGTTAATTCACCTTTGCCTGACCCTCTGGGAATAAAGCGTGACTGTATGTACTTAATGTATGTATTTACGAGAATATATTATTTTATTCGTCTAGATTGCCGGATAACATGTAAGTATGAGATTATTTATCTACTTTTTTAAGTTCGAAAACCATTGGAAAAAATGAAATGCTCAAGTGAGACTCGAACTCACAACCTTTCCCTTACAGGGGGACTGTTCTTCCAACTGACGTTTTTTTCAATGTTTTTCGAACTTAAAAGTTAGCATAATAAATGCTATAAAAATTCATTCAAATACTTTTTTAAGAATAAAATTAGAATATCTGTTGAAAAATAGAAGGATAAAATATCATCATTATCACGTCAGTCCAGGTTCCATTCGAGACTCTCATATCGGAATCCAATGTCCTCCTTCCAGATTCTCTTCTTCATTTAAGCATCCATAGTAGAGAAACAACTTCTTCTACGATATAGTATAGTCAGCGCTTATTTGGGTAGAGGGGAAAAAGGTTTTCCTAGGATAAAAGTACAACTTAGCTAATAACCTGTTCGAATACATCGGGAAAAATGAAATGCTCAAGTGGGACTTGAACCCACGACCTTTCCACGACCATCCCCCTGTAAGGGAAAGGTCGTAGGTTCAAGTCCCACTTAAGTATTTCATTTATGCCGATGTACTCGAAATTTATAGTTAGCATAATAAATGCAATAAGGAATTCATTCAAAATAATGACTTATCCCTGGCTGTAACTCTGCTTGTATCTAAAATACAGCCAAATCCATCAAAGCAACAAATAAACATACTGAAATTTGTATTTATAGTTAGGATATCTTTCAAGTACACCGCAGTTATTTTGCACCTTTTGATCTAGCCGCAAAATCTTTATTTCAAATCTGAAAACACACATGATGTGTCAAATGTAGATTGACATCACACGTATCAGAGATAGTCTTTTGCAAAGACTTGACTAGGTATCTATGACATCATCTTTTGATTGAAACACAGTTGGCTCGACTTGCAAGTGCATACGTTCACTTTCGAAGGCTGGCTTTCGAAAACTCATTTTCCTTCAGCATACCTACCTAAGTAGACTACTGCTACACAAAATTAACAATCGTTCGAGGCCGTTTGACAACTGGACTACTGAGACTAAAGCAGTATAGCTATTCTCTATTTATATTGGGGTATGAGAAGAAATGAAAGAAATTTGTTTGCATTGTGGCAAAATATTGATCATACACATCTAAAATATTATCAGTCATGCAAATGTTATGATGGAGTAAAATATTCAGATACATAATATTCTGAAAAATACTATTTTCAATGTTCTTGTCAGTATACACTTCTGTCTTGGTTAGTAATGTGAACATGAAGTCTTCATTATTAACCGAATGCAATCCTGGCCCTCGATTTCGCTAAAGCTAAACCATTGTAGTGCCGCAGCCACTGCAAAAAATGGCATTAAATTTTAGACTTTATTTCTATACTTCTAAAGTCCAAAATGAAATGAAATCAGTTTCATTATACTTTTTCAATTATTCTGCAAAAAGTCAATTTTTAGCTTTAACAGCATCGCCTTAAAGTCTATTATTCAATGCAGTATTTGCAATGGCGGTGGCTTTAGCAGAATCGAGGTCCTGATCGCAGCTTTGATGTCCGGAGTCCGTTTTCTTTTCATTATTTGGTCTTTGCCTTTACAGGGTGATTACGGCTCCCCAACCCCGTAGGTAAAGCCTGCTTCAGAACCTCGGCCACAAATGAGTAGGTGCAACTAATAAGTACTTAGGTGGGGTTGAATTGGGGCCAAAAGATTAGGCATAGCCATACATACCTACACAATGGATCGTGTATTTTAGTTTTTGTTGAAATTTCAATTGCATTGATTGGAAATCTAAATCACAGATTTTATTTTCGTGCGGAAATCCCCTCGGATATCTCCCCTGCCGGAGTCGGAAGGGGAGGTTATGTCGGACTCGAAGCGACTAAAACCGCATGCCGACTGTGGGTCGTGGTGCTAGGCCGGAGTTAGTTAGGTTGTCTTCGACATATCCCTCGCACCCCGAATGACCCAGGGCCATCCCTTACGGTCTGGCACTTCTCGGGAGGGGGGGACAGCGGTGTCCCCGACTCGCTCCCGGAATCTAAATCACAGCTGAGGCAAGCTCTAATTTAAAGATTCAGCATTAAATCTGAAATCACATCAGATATGGGAAAGTGCGAACAAGACAAGATTAGTGTAATATCGCACTTTATCTAAACATATTGCACTCGAAGCTGCGCTTTATCTTGCACAATCAGAGTACAAGATATTTTCTGATAACATCATTGTTCTTCAGATAAACCTATCATTATTGGCATTCAAGAAATTGTATTTAGAGAATCCAGTTTTCGAGTGTATATTGTTATCTTTGAATTTTTGTTCAGTTCGAATTACTAGAAAGCGTAGGAAATATAAAAGAATACCAGTTGCATCCAAAATTCGCATTTTGGAACCTTTTTTTCTATTTTTTAACGTGCGTAATATATTCCCACGGATACCACCCCCCAAGGAACCGGTGAAGGTGGTTATGTCGGACTCGAACCGACTAAAATGCACGACGTCTTGGGTCTTTGTTTGCCGGAGGTGAGACTGCCGAAAGCATATTTCTCGCACCCTATTTTGGAACATTGGATCTGCGTCTTCTTCATTGGTTTGGTTTGCCATTCATGAGGACGACTGCTATCTGAACTGGCAACCTCGAGAGGAATGCCTTAACCAGAGCCTCGTCCGTCAGTAGGTAGGTCGAGAAGGTGAGGTTGACTTTGGAGTTCCCAAAGTGCTCCTAAGAAAACATGTAACCAGGGTCCACCTTTTCTAGTCTAACTGCGAGCTTGTTATTTCCTCATTTGATCTCATTTAACCTCCAAAACTTTTGTTCTTAGACATTTGTTGTTGGGCTTTTTAAGGCTCCAACTACCCGGAACGACTACCATAGATTTTCGTATAGCAACCGTTGTTTGTCCCACTATCCACAAAGTCTCCCGTACTTCTCAAGAGGCTTTTAATCAATTTCTGTGTCCAAGAAAACGTAGTTCGACTTATTTTTAGCAGTGGTCAGTGGTGTCCCCAAAACCTCCCCCTGTGCGTGTTGCGTGCACGCAAACAAACACAGATATCGTACACGGGGATTAGGCGGATTGTGAGCGAGTCGCGTGCCGCCGGCCTAATGTCATGTGTCGCTTGTGTTGTTCGTAGATTGTACTTATTAGTCAAATATGGACGGTATTTTGTACAACTTTTTGGCTATTGTTTTGCTTGTTAAATTAATAGCATACGATTGAATCGGAGTGGTTAAGGAATCGGTTTTGTGGGGTTCCATATTGGAGTCTTCGCCAGTATGCTACCGACGTGAATCTCCTAACATAAGCGATTTCCTAAAGTGTATTAATTAGTAGACACCTTACGATAAATCGTACAGTCGCGAGTCGTAGTCTATGTCATATTTAAACTGCATCAATAAATCGTCATTTTTTGTAGAGGACTCTTCAATTTGACTATCTCGCCTGTTGCTAAGCTGTTGGCGAAGTCTCAGGCAAGAAGGTAACAGCTTACAGACACGTACCATGTTATACTGGTGGCACTTAGCTTGACGGCTTTATCAGATACTTTATCACGCCCCGCTTAAAGGACACGGGACTGTAGGAAGAAGGAAACACGTGAGCTGTTAGGGAGGTCTTAATTGTGCGGCATAGGAAAGAGTCATCACATCGCTAGCTTGGTGATGAAATATTCTGCACCGTATGCGGATGACATTTAAGTCCTACATGTGTTGTCCTGTGTAGGAAAGGATGGGGAGAGTTCATCAGAACTTAATGTTCATGGTAGAATTTGCGTAAAAAAAGTTCTACAGTTTTCTCATCACACTTATCCATTTATCTGTGCAGTTTGAACGTAACGATTTTCCGTAGCTTGTGTGGGTGGGTAGCCACCCATAACAATGGTGGTTAAAAGTGCTTACAAGGCCTACCGCGCTGGGGTCTTAAGAGGCTTAAGGGATTAAGCTATTACACTGACAGGAGTGTTTGACTTTTAAATGGTGCTAATTGTTTTGGAGCCCTAGTCACGGCATTGATGGGTTAAATACCTTTTAAGGTTATGTTTGCGTGTGACTAGGGGTCTTGGTTCGATTCCAACTTTATACCCCGATGAGAGAGATGAAAAGGATTTCATATATTTCGTCAACTTTAATATTATAATGATTTAAGTAAAGTATAAATAAAATGCGCTAGTTTTAATTATTATCAACGTGTATTTAATATTGCCACACTTTTTAATGAAATTTATATAAAGCGGGGTTTCCGCGGCGCGAGTTTTAACAGACACGGACACTTTTTTAAAATAAAGTGACACGTTAATTTGACTTCACCTCACCTGAAGGTAAACTAAACGTATAGTCTCGGAAAGAGGGTCACCGTTACAAACACGTACCTACTATGTTGACAATGGTGTCACTCAGCTTAACGGCCTCAACTGATGCTTTTGCATGCCCCGCACTGTGATAAACGTGTGTGCACTGTGTGCAGTACCTACTGTGGAAGAACCTCTTTCCACGGTGTGTAGTCTGCGAGTTCACGACACACGAATAGTGGAAAGCGGTCCCAACAATACGCTATTTCGGTACTACTAGATTTTAAGTATTGTAAAAAATATCTTACCTGAACACGTACATTGTTCTTAAATCAAACAGTCTTTTCCAATGTTGGGAGGCTTTGGCCTACTATTCCCACGCTGGCCAGACGGGTTGACTCAGTTTTATTTCAAATTTTCCTTTTCTCGCAGTGATATCGTTTGCGTAATTTTCCGATAGTCACCTCTTACCCTTCGGATGAGACGGGGTGGTGATACTTGTAGGTATTCTTTCTCTGTCACCACACGGATTTTAACGTACCTATACTTGAATATTATAAATAACGAAACCCGTTAATAGCAGCAGTCATGTCTAACATATCGCCGTCTAACATATTGCAGACGCAGCGAGAGATTTGAAGCTAAGATAGTGCACTCCACAGCGTATGACACTTGGTCTTGCTTCAGTTCTAACGTCAACTAAGTTCATAAGTAATTATATAAACGTGAGATTTTCTTTGGATTCTTTGGACGTTGGTTACTCTTTCACACAAAAACAAATGAATGAGACTGTATGAAATTGGCAAAGAGATACATTTTGGCTACAAATCTCGCGAATAGTTTCCTATGGGTTATGGTCTAAAAGGATCAGAATTCCATACGGATGGAACTGCGGGTTACAGCTAGTTTGTCAAAGTTTTTATTCAAGCGGGTCAATTATTTACAATGTACGGCTTTTAAAGAAGGATGAATCTGGCTAAAGATTGCTTTGTAGAGGTTTGAGGTGGTTTTGTAGAGCTCTCTCTGTTGTACATCGTCCTGACAGTTTGGTACCTCTATAGAGTTGTTAAAACCATTTAAATTTATAAAATACTTCGATTCGCTTCGGTTTTAACTACTCCAGAAAAATATCAAGTTAAAAATTACGATTAAGATCAAGTTGAAGAGTTAGTGCGAGAGAGAGTGCTATAAAACCTTAGCTGGAATCTCACTCTTCTCCAATGTACAAAATTAAAAGGCGGGTAGGAATCGTACGGTACTGTATACCTGTGGCTGTCATCTCAGTAGGTAGTATAAAAAAAAAAATATTTTCCTAACACACCCGTCACTACTTATTTCAAATTTCGAACACGTGGTGTTGTTCCCTGACAGCTGTCAGGCGCGGACTGTCAAATTATTTGCTCTGCGCGAGTGAATGACGCAGGTCAGGTCGCGAACCCTGACTCTTGGAGTGACGGCATACGTCATAACACTGACGGGAGTTGTGTTGCCTTCTCTAATGTAGGAGCTGGTGTATGGTATTGTGAGATTACTTTAAAACCCTACGTGATAAAGTTACAGAAAAAATAAAAAAGATAGTTAAAAAAATGTGAACACATAACTTTTCACTTGAGTATAATAATAGGCCACTTGTTTAGGGTCACCATTCCAGATGCTGTTCTTAAAATGGTAGTCCCTTACTTGATGGCTTTGATAGATGCTTTTCTAGGCCTCGCTTCAAGAACGCAGTATTATGAGAAGAGGGAAAAACGCGCACTACATGTCTAAGGCCGGCTTTCACCAGTGTGAAAATGAATTCAACAAAATTGAAATCTCACTGAGATATTATTCAATGAAATTCATAGAGTAAAGCACGATAATGCAGTTTGAATCAATCTATCAATCAATTAGCCCACCGCAGTCTACTGCTGTATACATACTCAAAGGTGTTGGATAGCAAAAACTAATCAAAAATGAATAAATATAAGTAAAGCAATATCATATGAATGTCTGTGGCTCATCCTTAGCCTTACGGGTAGAGATATAATCATATGTCAATGTTGATAAATGATTGGCGTCTCGGATGGTCAGAGGCAGGTGGCATCTCGCTTCCGCGGAATTATTTATTGGATATTTATATGAGTTAGATGACTTCGATTCCCGGCAACGGATAGTTTCGTTTTACTGTAAAATGAATATACGTGTGAAATGAGTTTGGTTAGTAAGAAAAACATAAGATTTTTTTTAGATTCCTTACAGTTAAAAAAATATTATTATAAACCTTCAGAATAATAGTTTGATTCATTTACAATACAATTTTGAAACTTGAATTGTTAAAATCACATGTTTTAAAAACCTAATATATAAAAAAACAGTCTCTCGAATATGTATTGTCAAATTGGATTGGTATTATAGGAAAAATTCTTTCTTTCTTTCAAAAAAATTATGGCAATGGCGCCCTCACCAGGTCCAGGTAGAAGGGGTAGTGCTACCCAAGAAGTACTAGCTTGGCGTCGTGGAGGGTGACATGCGTGCAAACGGTCTCACTACCTTGGACGCACAAGATCGTGCGAAGTGGAGGAGGAAGAGCTGGAAGGCGGACCCTGAGCTCCGAGGGCACCGTGGCCTCGGATGCAATCAGGACTAACGTCTTAATGTGGATGATGACTATAGGAAAAATATGCATTCTAATCGCTTCAAAATCTATCATATAGAATTTTGTCGATACATATTATTACTGTTATTTAATTAGTGACATAACAGTGAGCAACAACATGGTACATGATATAATCAAACGTCACTTGGTACATTTTTAATTGCTAGTGTCAGCGGGCCAATTAAACCGTAACACAACCGACACGTTTCATGTCACACGGTTATAGTTTGAAGTGCCAGTGACACATTGTCACTTTATAGTGCACTCGACGCAAGTTTGTACTATTAAGGTAGCAAATAAGGGGTGTACAGGTCAACATCCTACCTGGTCTGGCCATCGATTTAGCTAAAAACGGCATTAAATAATAGACTTTAAAAGATGCTTTTAGAGTTAAAAATTAAATGACTTTTTGCAGAGTAATTGAGAAAGCGTAATGAAACTGTTTTCGTTTTATTTTGGATTTTAGCTGTATAGAAATAAAGTCTAAAATTTAATGTAATTTTTTGCAGTGACTGCGACACTACAATGGTTTAGCTTTAGTAGAATAGAGAGCCTGACCTGAAGGTAGGAAACAAGTACCTATACAAATTAATAAATTAATTTACTCTAAGCCGTTTCGCAGTTCATTTCCGCAAGTTTAAAAACTCCTTCAAGTTTCGTGATGAGAGTTCCTAAGGGTTATAAGTTTGTACCGGAGATAGCTCTGGGTCAACTGAGGTCCGAGGGCAGTGCCTTAAAGGCTATCTTACATCCTGAAACGTGCCATAACTTCTATACGTCCATGCCCATAACAATACGTGGCGATTTTAGTGCGAAAATGGAAAGAAAATGTATGATTTCGCAAGAGTTTGTGTCGGCAAATAGCTTTTAGTTAGGTATGCAGATTCTTTGCTACCTTAGTAGTGAAACATCTAAATATGTACTTTATTAATAGAAGTGTTTTTCCTTTATTTCCTGTATTTATCGCAGGTTTATAAGTACCCGGTTAATGGCAATAGGCTCGCCACCTATTACATTGGGACCTAAACATAAACTGGCGAAATGTGGGTGCTAGCACCTCTGCCTACCCCTTCGGGGAATACAGGCGTGAGTTTATGTTATTTTATGTTATGTTTTTTTTTCCTTTTGCTTGAAAAGGCAAAGAGAAAATATACAAACAATTTAATAAACAAACATAAACTGTTACAACATGTCTATATCCTAACTAGATATTTGACAACTTGTTTGACTTGGCTGTCATTCGTTCAGCTGTATTGAGGGGTCACAGGTTCAATCCTCGCTTGCCTAGTGTCTATATTTGTATACATGTATATGTCTATTTGCCTTGACCTGACAGTATTAATATGTTTTAGTATATTTATTTGTGTTCCAATACCGTAGAACAAGCTATGATTAGTTTGTCCAAATGTACGAGTATTCATTAATTTTTAAATGTATCTTGGATTTTAAATAATTAACAACACAATAAACATAAAATCAAAAATATTATAACATACAAACAACAACATTAAAAAACAATAAAACAAACTTACCGGTAGGCTTAGGAACGTTTCTCTTCACTTGCATCCATTTATACGTAGGAACAGCTGCATGCGATGCGTGGGCCTGGTGACCCTGCAGGTGTCCGTGGGGCCCCACGCACTCCCCCTCCCTAGGGAACCCGTCCCGGAGACCAGCGAACTCATCCTTTGGCTGATAATGCTCAAACTCCGCACAAGGCAACGGAGACCCTTGGTTGTACTGCATCGTCGTCTCATCGACAAAATGCATGTTGTATTTCGTCTCTAGATAGTGATTATCAAGTTTATGTTCATGCATATGCATGTCTTCATGCCGTGGAACTTCCTCTCTATGCTTAAAAGCTTCCGCATGCGGTGGTAAAGTATGCACAGGGTAGTTCGGCTGTAAGTCTCCATAATCCAAGTTCGTATAACATAAACCAGTATCTGTGCTGATTACAGGGGTAGTAGGATGCTCGTGGCTGGTCTGCCCGTGGAGTAGCGGCTCGTAGTAATGAGAAGCTGGTTCATAGTACTCGTGGTAGCCCTCGTAGGGGGGCTGGTAGGGGGCGCCCTGCTGGTAGTACTCAGCCCCGCCGTAACCGTTTTGCTGGTTATTGTACATCCCGACGTCCATAGTCATCATGTTTGTGCCCCAACAACTATCGATGTCGAACTTTTACATCACACACATCACTATCGTCCGTCCGACGGCTATCGGCCGCACGCCCGCACGTCAGGTGTACCGACGAACACTGAACACCACGGCATAATTTTTCTCAACCACACCTAAAACTTTAATTCACTGTCCCTGTCTATCGCGTAAGGAATATATCGAATTGACAAAGACGGAGTTATCTTAGAAGTTTTTGATCGTATCGTGGAGTGATAAGCGGGTAAAAATGTGGATTTAATGGAAAGAAAGAAATAGTCGCAGGCGATGATTGAGATAATGAGCGTGTTGGTTGTCAGATGTGTACTGGACGCAGCCGTGGGCAGGTAGCTGGAGTCTGGAAACTTTTTGTGGCAGGGGAGGAGTCTGCGAGTAGGGAGGGGCTAGAGTTGTTGTGGCGACCAATCGGAGTGCGCGTATATAGTGTCCATGTTGGATTGGTCGTGCGGAGATGATAGTGCGAAACTGGGAGGCTGGGACGCTCCTGTTATATTTTATTTGGCGCGTGTGGCCGTGAATGGTCCTTGGGTCTCGGCTACACTTGGAACGGTTATATTATCCCTCTGTCGTAAACCTATTCCAAGGTGTGAAATGTATGTCTTGTTCGTTTTTGTTAGGTAGAGGTGTGCAGCTGTTTTATGTGTTGATTTCTAGTTTTGGGATTGCGTGAAAATTCAGCAAGATAGTTTTTTTTGTTGTTTGTATTCCCTCGGAGAATATAACATAAGTATTTTAGTAAATGAGTACTTATCTTAGTAGATGCTAGAAATCAAGAATTCGCAATAAAATCAATATTTATTACATACTAGCTTTTGCCCACGGCTCCGCCCGCATGGATGTCGGTTATCGCGACCAAACATAGCCTACCTATGTCCTTTCTCAAGGTCTAATCTACCCCTACTTATACCAAATTTCATCAAAATCGGTTCAGTGGTTGATGCGTGAAAGCGTAACATACCTACAGACAGACAGACAGACAGACAGAGTTACTTTCGCATTTATAATATTAGTAAGGATATATTAATAAATAAAACTAAAAATAAAAGAACTAAGTATAATATTGACAGCCTTTGTGAAGTGGTGAACGCGGTGAAGCGGGTTCAATCCCCGCTCACTGCAAATATTTGTATGCATGAATATGGGTATTTGCATAAGTCTGGGTGTTTCTATGTATAATATATAGGTATTTCCAAAAAAATATGTATCTAAGTATGTTTACCGCATTCTAGATTCCATAACACCAAGCTAGTGAAGCTATGTTTACCTTGGGTCTAAATAAATAGCGTTGTGTAGAATGTTGGTAAATGTACCTACAGATTAAAAAATAAAAGAATTGATCGCAATTGATTAAATAAAAGATTCATGTAAGTACCTGCCAATCGATTATTATGAAACTACAATATCTTATCGCTATTAATACTTGTTGTGACCTATTATTACTATAAGATGACTTATTAGGCCCTTATAATTAATTAAGTAATTAATGAACCAGACTAGACTACCTGATAGACAAATGACGGTTTCTCTGTTGCTCTTGAGGCTTCCACCTCCATAATAGAACTGGTTAGCTACGATATAGTGAGACATTTTATTAAATAAACCTATATTATTCTATACTAGCTTAAGCCCGCGGCTTCACCCGCGTGGATGTCGGTTATCGCGATCAAACATAGCCTATGTTCTTTCTCAAGGTTTAATCTACCCTTATACCAAATTTCATCAAAATCGGTTCAGTGGTTTAGGCGTGGTAGCGTAACATACAGACAGACAGACAGACAGAGTTACTTTCGCATTTATAATAATACTAGCTTTTGCCCGCGGCTCCGCCCGCGTGGATGTCGGTTATCGCGAACAAACATAGCCTATGTCCTTTCTCAAGGTCTAACCCATCCCTATACCAAATTTCATCAAAATCGGTTCAGCGGTTTAGGCGTGAAAGCGTAACATACAGACAGACAGACAGACAGACAGACAGAAAGACAGACAGACAGACAGATATAATATTAGTATGGATATGGATATGGATTATGGATCCAGCATGGTCCGTGTGGTCATCCAGCACCCTCAACAGCGAGACGTTCAGTAAGTATGCCTGTAAGTATGTCATACCTAATATGCCAAACAAGTATTTCTTGCATTTTCCTATCTTACTGGGTCCTGGCGAAAGTGGCATCCAGATATTTGTTATATAGGTACGTAGGTTCCCGATGACCGTTAGGGATGGCCCTGGGTCAGCCGGGGTGCGAGTGATATGTCGAAAACAACCTCAACTTCGGCCTAGCACGAAGACCCACAGAAGGCGCGCGGTTTTAGTGGGTTCGAATCCGATATAACCTTCCCCCTCCGGCTTCAGCGAGGGAGGCATCCGAGGGGATTTCCTTACCTGACACGTAGCCTGACAGACATCGCAAGCGTGGTTTTAATTTAACAGCGACGGCGCCTTTCCTACATTTTATCTGCGATATCACGGAGATGAAGGTAGCTGTGGATGTGGTAGTTCCTCGAGCGATCTTTTTGGGCATGGCATAATTATACTATTTGTATATACCACCACGCTATTCATGCACAATTTTTAATACTTAGTTAAAAGAATATCAATATATCGATTAAGATTATTTGCCTTATAGGCAGAATGCTCTGACTACTGAGTCACTGAGCCACACCTGAAGCTTTTTTTTTTAAAAAATAAATATTCCACAACATTCTGCACAACGCTATCTAGACCCATGGTAAGCTTTTTATAGCTTGTGTTATGGAATCTAGAATGCGGATAAACATATTTATATACTTTTTTTTTTGTAAATACATATCTACATATTATACATAGAAACACCCAGACCAATGCAAATAGCCATATTCATGCATACAAATATTTGCACTGAGCGGGGATCGAACCTGCGCCTCCTGCGTGGCAGTCGCGTGCACTACCGCCACGCCACAGAGGAGGATTTTATAGGATATAGTATAGGATAGATGGATAGGAGAAAATTAAGCGTCATTCAGACGGTGTGAATTTTTCGCACGTTCGAGTCGCTAAAGTCGTAATCGCCCTGTCAAAGTGTTTACACGCTCAATTCTCGCAAACGCTTATGTCACAGAACAGTTAAAGGAGGTTTACCTCCTTTTACCTCCTTTAACTGTTCTGTGGATTATGTCATACGAGTTTCACAAGTACATATGTCTTATATCATTGCTTTAACATTCTGTTTAGACTGATACTATCAGTATTCGATTTCGAGGCGATTCTCGCTAGGCGAGACCGAGCGAGCGACTTTTGCTTCTGCGAGTGTTTAAACGATGCAACTTTTTACTCGCCTTTCGCGAATTATATATTCGAGGCGATAAACTCTCCTCGTCTAAACGAGCCTTTAGGAAAGCTTCAGGCGTAGTTCAGTGGCACAGTGGTCAGAGCTTTCCACTTTAAGGGAAAGATGGCGGATTTGAATCCCGCCTAAACTGATTCAATTTCATTCAAATTTCAATATAGGTTTATAACAGTAAGGATGAGATAACGCTACATAAAATAAATGCACCTGTCTCAAACTCAGTGTTTTTGTCTGAGGTACCTGTCTACAAGTAGCGACTACAGATTTCAATTAATCACAGATATCCATTAGGTATGAAGTTGTTTGTTATATGCAAATATTGCACTCCCACGCAACACTTCTTACACTCTCTAGCTACAGTGGGCTGCAGAATTCTGTGGACAGCTTAAGATAGCAAAGGATTATAATCCTTTGGGCGCCTAGGTCTTATTATAAAAGGATTAAACAAAACAACAATTTGACAAACTAATTGAGACCCTCCTCCTTTTTAGAAGTAGGTCAAAAAGATGAGACTTATATATAGAGTGGATTATAGAACTTATAGAAGAGGGGATAGAAACAATGAAATGCATTTATTAACAGTTTTTTTTTAAAAGAATATTAGAACCGTAGTTACTATATTCCCTCTAACCCCTCCAGCTAAGCTAAATTGCTTGTGTTAGGAGTGGGTTCACGTCGTTAGTGTAATGGCCAGGATCGAACCCGGGACCTCTCGATCGTAAGGCCGACTCCTTAATCACTAAGCTACCGACGCTTAAAAGATTGCCGGTTACGAGTGTAGGTATTTCTTACATAATAGATGATACGAGTACCTACCTACCTTTTTTCGTGTGGAAATCCCCTCGGAGACCTCCCCTGCTGGAGCCGGAAGGGGAGGTTAGGTCGGACTTGAACCGACTAAAACCGCACGCCGACTGAGGGTCGTGGTGCTAGGTCGGAGGTGAGGTTGTCTTCGACATATCCCTCGCACTACACGGTATATATCTCCGATTTTAAACCAAGCCAGGGAAGTAGTTCTAGCAGGCCCTGGCGACCATTATTGGGAACGCTCTTCTAGACACCTCTGAACTGATAAATTGATATTAAGTTATTAGGTACTTATGTTCTAATTTGCTGATAAAAAATCCGTTCCCGTAGGGTGAGGTAATTTGCCTTAAATTCTCTTCAATATTTATAACTAAATCTCAATAACCATTGCTTTTCTTTTTTAAAAAGAAAAGCTTGGCGACAGTTGTCTGTTGAAAGTGATCTACCAACATACCTCTTGCGTTTTGTTTAGACTTTATCTCCTTTATTATAAAGGTGATATTCGAATGTGTGAGTGATTGATATATGAACGGTTATTATAATGAGGTTGGACGTGTTAATGCACAAGACGAGACAGATAACGCGCTATGGGTGTAACGGGGAACAGCTAGGGATGGGACATGTCGATAGTTTGTTTGAAAAATCCATACTAATAATATGAATGCGAAAGTAACTCTGTCTGTCAGTCTGTCCATATGTTACGCTTTCACGCCTAAACCACTGAACCGATTTTGAAGAAATTTGGCATATGGGGAGATTAGACCATGGGAAAGTACATAGGCTATGTTTGGTTGCGATAGCCGACATGCACGCGGGCGGAGCCGCGGGCAAAAGCTATTAATTAATTAATAAATAGAATAATTAAAGTCTACCTTCAGAACCACCATCTCACTTAGTTCACCTAGGCAATACTTATCGAATTTAAGTAGTACTGGTGACCTTAATTTCTTCCTTTTTCCTATTCCTCTCTGCCTACCAGATTTAGGTACTTTGCAGTTTTTTTAGTTGCAAGGGAGTCAAGCTAATTTAGAAAAATATTTCTCTGTTATATCATAACCCCTCATCAGAGTTCCTGGGAATTTTATGATAGTGGGGACCCATAATTGTTATCAAAAAAATTCCAGGGCCTCTGACAATTAGGCAGCTCGTATCCTATAGTTCTGAGGCTTATGAATGAATGAATAAATGAATGAATAATTTATTTATTAAAACAACAGTGGTTCATATTTGTTAGTATCACTTATATCTAAGTTAGTATATTTAACATATTATTATAAGGGCCATTGCTGTACCAACCCCCCCGCTATGGCACAGCAATGATTTATGTGGAGGCTGTCCAGCCTTCGCGCGATCATCTTCAGGATGCTGTTGTCGCTCGCCCTCACCCTACGCACCATGGACGCGCATCTCTTCCTCATCGTTGCGTAAAAGCAATCAACCCGGGCCTCCGCGAACATCCCTGATGCGCTGCAGAAGCGGGGTAGCCCCAACAGCACCCTGAAAGCGTTGTTGTACTGCACTCGAAGGGCGCGGTAAGCTTTTTGAGTATACCTGGCCCACAAGCAGCACGTATAGAACGAGGTACAGAAAGCTCTAAAAAGTGTGATTTTAACCTCTCGTGAACAGCGTGTAAACCTACGAGCCAGCATATTTGCCCTAACTGACAGCGCCCTCCGTTCCCTCTCAATGTCCTGATCGTCCTTGAGGTCAGCAGTCAACATATGACCGAGGTATTTAAAATTATATACTCTTTGCAGAGGTTGATTATTGAGTATAATCGGTGGTATTTGAACATATCGTTGACTACCGGCCCCAAAGACCATAACTTGACTTTTTTTAACATTATAGGCCAAGCCGTGTGAGAGAGCGTACGATTCGCATTTGGCCACCAAAGACCTCAAGCCACAGACAGATGCACTCAGCAGCGCCATGTCATCCGCGTAGCTGATGTTATTGACGCAGACTCCGTCTATGCAGCAACCGACAGAAGCACCACTGAGCTCCTCTATCAGATCGTTCACATACAGATTGAAGAGCGTGGGCGAAGATAACCCCCCCTGCCTCACCCCGCACTCCAATCCGTATGGTTCGGATAGCGTCCTTCCCCATCTCACGCTATTGACCTGGTTCCCGTACCAATACTTAAAAATGTTTATATACCTAGAGGTCCACGATTCTATTGTTTTCAAAAATTGTAAGTCCATACATTTATTCCCAACGGGTCCATGGTTTTTTTTTATTTCCCACCAGGTCCATGAGGTATTTTGGTACAGTCAGCAAAGCAGCATTCGACTTTATCTCTAAATGTAGTATCAGAAGTATCAGACAAGTGTTTATATTATAAAAAGTATGGATACATAAAAGCTTACTTAATAATTGGAAAAATATCGATCATCAAAAACTCTTCTCTTCCCATCCCTAGCTTTCAATTAAGTTATCGAGTGTTTGCCCCTTTGTCTTACACACATAAAGTCTATATGGACCTCTCTGTCTGTCGTGGTAACGGAAGCGGGCCAGTTGATCAGGAGATTAATGGCGTAAGGGTTTATTCGCTGTGTTGTGTCCATTGTGTGGTCAGTTATTGTGAGCTAGTGGGCGGTGGTGTTTATAATAGATTTGTTACTTGGAACTTGGTACATAAATATAGGTTTTCTCTGTAAGTAGGTATGAGTTTACTCCACCTGATGACAAGAAGTTTTAGATGAGGTTTACAGATCTTGAAGGAGAAAGAAGAAGGGGAAGGAATAGATAGATATATCACAATGTTAATCTAGGTTTCATTTAAAATTTAAAACTTTAAGTCCTTCTTACTCCTATTCTTTCTATTGATTTGATTTATCTTGACTTTTATGAGAGCGACTATCCTCTGACCAGAGAGGAACTCCTGCGCTGGAACATCGACTAATCGGCAGGTGTACTGATTTGGTCTCCAAACAGTGTGACAGTCGACAATTTTGTTTTACTTATAAGAATATTAGCAACCGAAATTCCTATTAAATGATAAAGATGCATGGTTATCCTAATCTTATCTCTTGCTCGCACTGTATAAATTTGTTATAAATATTTGTAAAAAAAAACATATTAAAAAAAGAAGCATAATCGAGGTCACTGAGTTTGTTGCTGGTATCTTCTCAGTAGAAGCATGCAACCTACCGAACCAGCGAAATAATTATTTTCAAATGATTTATTTATTTATTGTTCCTGTGATTCCTGATATTAATGTAAAATTCTGACGTTCGTATGTGCTCTTTATGGTACAAACTGAATACCTAAATGAAATTGATTCTTTGAATATTATTGTTAGGTAGATACGCTTCATAATCCACTCACTCTAACCAACGGAGTATTTTACAGTAGGTAGTTACTCTAAATTTTATCGCAGCATCACGTCAACTTACCGATACACCGGCACTGCCTTTCATACGCCTTCACAAATACATTTATAAGTACCTTAATCGTCAGATTTAGGCCAGTTTCGACAAGAAGACCATTCTCAACAGTGTACAGTCTGCCAAAATGTGGCCTACCAGTTTTGGTTCAAAAATTTCAATGTATTGTTTAGGTTGACTTTTCAAAGTAAAAGAAACGCGAGAATTAAAACTAACTACCTAAAATAAAGAGAGTGTTAGTCGGGAAAATGCATACATACATGCAGTCACGCCTCTTTCACTATGGGGTAGGCAGAGAAGAGAGAAGAAAATAGACCTTTTTTTAAAGTACAGAAATCACCATGGATACCCTCCCCCCTCCCACTGGAGAGTATTACCTTTCTGGAGGATTAACGGGCTAATGAACTTAAACGAAGTGTGTTGGACCATGTTTTGGCCGACTGTACATTCTTAATGACAGAATTTATCGTAAAAACCCAGTGAGAGGCACATTAAAGCAATCTTTATCGACCTGAGACAAAGCCAGACCCCCGACTCGACGTCTTCATATTAACAACACAAAAACAATACCCCTATCGCTGGACATGCTATTAAAATTCACCAATATTAATTAATACAAATATCAACCTTAACGCACAAGTAATAGAGTAGAATTTCCGTTGAAAGTAAAAAATATCTTTAAATACATAAGGTTGTATTTTCACAAATTTTGTTAAAGGAAAATGTATTCTTTTCCAAGTAGTTATGGTTGACATTTTAATGAATAAATTGGTGAAAGGAAAGTTATAATTGAATAACGATATCATAGTGTTGTGACGTGTCATTTGATTAATAATGGAAGTGGCTTGTCCACTCGAGACAGTTTTTTATAATAATGTTGATACGAAGCGAACATGTTCTGCTTTTAACGTGAGCTTATGATGACGTGGGACTTTTTATTTGCTTTTTTATGAGTAAGTACCTAAATGGTACTTTGGTTAATCCTATTATGCGGTGAAGTACTCCTTCCTTCAAAAGTAAGAGTCCTCCTCCCTAGAAAAGTTACAATTCGTTAACTGGAGTAGGTACATTGTTAATATAACAAAAATAATATAAAAATGTAATGATTTTTTTATGCTATCTATATTTTAATGGAATATTAATATTATTATAATGAAATTGATAAGTCTGAAAATGAATAATGTATGTGACCTATAACTTATACTCGTATGACTAGCTAGCTGTAAGTATAAGTTGGTTAAATAAATAAATAAATAACGATGAATGTATGGGATTGACACGTATTTTGACGTTTATGATTATGACATACCTACTTACATTGTCAAACCTACAGTGTACTAAAAGCATTGGTAGCTTCGTGGTTAAGTATTCGTTTCATTTATAGTGATGATGATTCCCAGCCGATTTCGGCTACGGCGACTGACGCTGGACTGGTGAATTTCTTCGTTCATGCGCCCGGATATGGCTGGTGTATCCCAGTTTGTTGCTGAAGGTGCGGTTGCAGGTAGTACATGTCAGGACATTGTTGACGTAGTTGTACGTGTATAATCTACGCGGCCTGGTCTTACGAGCCTCTCTCGCCCTGTCCAGACTAAGAGTCCTAGCTGCCTTTTTTCATCAAGCAATTTTTCACTTCAATTTTAAATTTATTAAGTGGGTTATTTAAATTTATTGTGGTTGGAACTCGACAATTTTACTCTTCTCTCCGTCCTTCGGAGTAGTCTGCTAACAATTCACAGTTCAAATTTAAACCTGGTTAGTTGAACTCTTAAAAATTAGTTAACTTAACTTTTATATCATTAGCAAACAAGCATTTCATGCACGTGATCAGGATGGTATCATACACATCATACACATCTCGGGAAATGTAGTCTTTAGTACTATGTTCCAAATCGGCGGAAATCCAGTGTCTTTTGAAAAGAGGCCTGTTGTCTTTGATAGCAAGGTCTTTCTACTGTTACGAAACATGGATTCTATTTGTGTCAATTCTGCTCCTAAAAAGCCTTAACGAGATGTTTTTTACATAAAAAATAATATGGCAGCAATACAAATATGAACCGAATTCAAAACATTAGTAAACTAAACCATATCTTGTATTTATTTACTAAGCAATGAGCAGGTATTCAATATAACATTATTGTGTAATTCATATGATGTAACCAGTTTCAAGAGGCAACCAGTTATTGGACGATAGGGCGGCTACAAACTCTCTAATTAGATATTACAAGGTGGAGATTTATCTTGTTAGAAGCTTTGGGCCCGCTACAAAGGTCGTTTTTTCGCGAAACCCACGTCGTCGTCACCCACGTTACCAGGGTGCATCACGCGGAGGTTGTTCTACCCAGCACTCCCCCGCTACACAGGTCTTAAGTCTAGGTTAGGTTGGATGGTGTAATTATGTAGTCGGTGCACCTGCTGTTTAACAGATAAGGGTCTAGTACCAGCTTTTCTCATGGGGTTGGGATGCCAGAAAACAATTGGGAGCAACTTAGCAAGAGAAAGAGTAGGATGGCAGAGTCCTACGCTCTGAACTAGAACCAAGCGTTTCAGTGACTCATTCCTATGCCGCACCACTAAGACCTGGAACTCCCTGCCAGCTCACGTGTTTCCTTCTTCCTACAGTCCCGGGTCCTTCAAGCGGGGCGTGAAAAGGCATCTAATGAGGCCGTCAAGCTGAGTGCCACCACTGTTAACATGGTACATGTTTATGGTGACCCTCTTTCCGAGACTTTGCCTTTAGCTTAAAATCAGGTGAGGTGAAGTCAAATTGACGTGTCCCTTATAAAAAAAAACTATTCAGGGTGTGAATGTTGCTATCTATACATGGTGCAATGACTCACAGTTGAGGCTTCCTGCGAAGGGATGGTGTCCATGAGTGTCTAGACATCACTCTGGACAGTCTGGACCATAAAACACGGCAGGTTATTGTAGTGTGATGTAACGTTCTACAAAATCATTTTTGCTTTACGAAGTATGTTCTTATTTATTAGGTATAATCAGTTTATTTTTTTAATTTTTAATATTCTGTATTTGCCATACAGATTTAAATTATTTTAGTTCGTAATAGAGATACTTAGATAACAGGTATGTCTTACATACACAATAGAGTCAATAGAAATATATTGACTGATAAACATAATCAAATAGCTAATCAAATAGTAAATAATTTGCTAATAGCCAAGCGGGATCTGCGGTGTCCTAGTGGTATTGGTAATGGACTGCTGAGACGAGGTCTCGGGTTCGATCCCAGGTTTACCATGGCACACACCAATGACTTTTCGATGCTTTTCGAAGTTATGTGTGTATTTATCGCAGGTTTATAAGTGCCCGGTTAATGGCAATAGGCTCGCCACCTATTACATTGGGACCTAAACATAAACTGGCGAAATGTGGGAGCTAGCACCTCTGCCTACCCCTTCGGGGAATACAGGCGTGAGTTTATGTTATGTTATGTTATGTAGCCAAGCGATGTAGCGGAACATAATAAAGGTACGTGTTTTGGTCAATTAGCGATGTTATCTGGAACTATATAAATATCTTGACAAACATGCCCTGAAGACTTCTGTTGGAAGTGTGCAACAGTCTAACCAGGGCAATTTTTCACATAAAATATCCTCAAGACATATAAAAGAGAGCCAGTAATATATAATACTTTGTGAATAAGTGTATATATCTAAAGTTGAACTATTATTGCACCAAGGATTACATTAATCACAATAACTGCTCGCTTATAACCGGCTTAATGCTAATCCACTGTCAAACCAATTAGCGGTTAATTAATCACGCGCCGCTCTGTCACATGGCGGCGACAGGCGCTGTCATCGAGAGCTGTCATTTAGACAGCTGTCAAACTGACAGTTCAAGGTCTAGGTGTGGTTCAAGGGTGAAACTATTAGGAAGAGATTTATGTTATACTCTTTGATTATATAAAGGTTATACTATTAATAGTGATTTATCTAATTGTTATTGTTTTATATGTTTATCGATTGGAAGATGATAGCGTAGAGAAAACGCAACCCATAGTAATACAACATTTGAATCACAAGGAGATTTTAAAATTGAAGTCTTCGATTAGGGTACCTTCACCTTACCATACGGAAACATCCTTACTATACAGACAGTATTAGCACAGCGTAGATAATAGTACCTACTAGCGTAGTAATTGGCGAATGTTGAGTAGGTATTTTGATCTTTGTACAATGTAGTAAGCAAACTATGTTAATGTGACAACTTTCAATAGCACAGGTCTACACCTTACTTAGTGGTTTTTTGTGCTATCACTATTGTGTCACGTGTGTCACGTGTGTCACGGAGATGAAAATGCTGCGGTGGATGTGTGGAGTCACGCGTAAAGATCGCGTGAGGAACTCACGCATCCGCGGCAGCCTTCATGTCCGTGACATCGCAGATAAAATGCAAGAGAGCCGCCTCCGCTGGTGCGGCCACATCTTGCGGAAGCCGCCCAGCTACGTGGGTAACAAATGCCTGGCAATGGCGCCCCCACCCGGTCCAGGTAGAAGGGGCAGGCCCAAGAAGTGCTGGCTTGGCGTCGTGGAGGGTGACATGCGTGAAAACGGTCTCACTACCTTGGACGCCCAAGACCGTGCGAAGTGGAGGAGGAAGAGCCGGAAGGCGGACCCTGAGCTCCGAGGGCACCGTGGCCTCGGATGCAATCAGGACTAACGTCTTTATGTGGATGATGATGATGATGACTATTGTTCTTGTATTGTTTTGTTTTAATGGTAATAAAAAAAACCGTGTATTCAAAGGATGAACCCGCCATTATAAATGGCTAAATTGTGCTCTACTATGCATTACCACAATCTATGTACTTTTTTGCAGTTAGAGCTAGCTCAGTGTATTCACGCTGAAAGGTTACGGGATCTATTCAAATCCTAGATGTTGTTTTTTCCGATCTAAATCTAGGTATAACATTAAAATATCCTCTTTCGGAACCACGAATCCAAGCAAGATTTTTTTTATCTAAGGTCATTGCCTGTTGAACTTCACCTCATCTAAAATGTTACCATGCCACTCTCAACAAAGGGCCGATTGTTTCCGGCATCAATATCAAATATTGAGCCACACTATCTCTTATCAGCGGTGTCTCCTAATTATAGGGTGACACTATAAAGTGTGGCCGTGGGAAGACAGTTTAACTGCCCGTGAGATTGTTCTTGTGGATGATTGAGGAGTGAATCTGACGACTTGTTTGGATTGGATGCTGTTCCGTATCCGTGGGGATATCTTGAAAAAAAGAGAGCTAATGGTTTTAACCCGCAAAGGTTCTGTGTGGGTCTGCCTTTTTTAGGTCGATGTCCAGACATACCTAAGACATCATTTACGTTAGACATAAAGAAAGCCTTTACCAAACTGTCGTCCGTCAATCAACAACGTAAGTTTGATTTAATCAAGGAAAGGAAAAATTTTGCTATTGGTCCAGGCGGGAGCTGTCCTTTTCTTACAAGGAAAATGCTTTTGAATCCAAATCTTTGCTCTCTTTATATAGATATCCGTCTTTGAGGGGACCATGGAGCCATCTACCGTTTAGTAGATGTAGTACCGTAAAGTTTAAAAATTATTGAAAAATCATTCATTGGTTCCGACAACATAGCTCGTAAGAGGGCTCCAAAGGTCTTCACATTCTACTTTGGACTTAAAGATCAACGAAATAAAGTCTTATTCTGCTATTTCCTCTAGCGACGGACTTTTGTGCTGTTTCGCTTTAAATATACCTCCCAAATTCTATATATTCGAAACTTTTATTATATTTATATTAGGATAAATATAATAAACTTATAATGGCGTCCCTTAGTTTTTATTACCAAAATATGCGAGGATTACGAACTAAAACATCGGTTTTCTACAGAAATGTGTGCATCATTGTTACGATGTTATTTGCTTAACAAAGACTTGGCTAATTGACAGTATAAGTGATAGTGAATTGTTCGATGACCGGTACGTGGTCTGGAGACGGAATCGTGACTATGCTAACACGAACTAAACTCTCGGCGGTGGTGTTTTGATCGCGGTGATAAGAGAACTTGTCGCGAGTGACCGTAGTGATTGGTGCTCATCGGCAGAGGATATGTGGGTGAGTTTAACATTACACCAAAAGAAACCTCGAGTCTCGTATAAAATGCATATAGGCGTGGTTTATATATGCAATGAAAACCTAGGCAATTCTTTAAATGATCAACTCGTTAACTTTTCTGAAAGTGTAACAAATATTATTTTAAAACACCAGATAAATTCCTAATTGTAGGTGATTTTCGGTCACTTGTTGAGGGTGAGGTTCCAACGGTTTGGGAGTCAGCGTATGTAACTCCAATACACAAAAACCGGCCAAGTGCGAGTCGGACTCGCCCATGAAGGGTTCCGTAGCAGCAAGTAACAAAATATATAAGTTCTTGTAGTTCATTAAATGCTTTTATTATTATTTTTGAGTTAATTGAATTAAAAGCGAAAATTGCAGTTTATGACGTGTTAAATAAAACTACTTACCTACTAGATCTCGTCCAAACCAATTTCGTTGGAAGTTTGCATAGCAATGTATATCATATATTTTTTTTAGATTTATCATTCTCTTATTTTAGAAGTTAGAGGGGGGGGGGGGGGGTCTACCCCACACGTATGGGTGTGATGAATTTTTGAATACATCTACTTACCAAATTTCAACAGAATAGGCCTTATAGTTTCGGAGAAAAGTGGCTGTGACATACGGACGGACAGACAGACGGACAGACAGACATGACGAATCTATAAGGGTTCCGTTTTTGCCATTTGGCTACGGAACCCTAAAAAGGGCATAAAGACGTGGTGGAAAATTACAGACCAATATCCAAGCTGTGTATCTTTGCTAAAATCCTAGAAGAATTGTTTATACGCAGCTATACTTAGCCTTAGCATGAACCAGCATGGATTCATACAGGGTCGTTCCACCACGTCTAATCTCATAGTGTGCAGCGATTATATCCGAACATATGTCGCAGAAGCTGCAGGTGGATGTTATATACACTGACTATAGCAAGCGGTAACGCGGTGTGCCGGAGTATCGATATTGATTTATCTAACATGAGCGTCACTAAGAGGACTTTACTTTTACGACACGATTACTTCTCTTAGTGTCTATCAGTGTACCTATCGTAATGTGAAGTGATTAAGGAGTCGGCCTTACGATCGAGAGGTCCCGGGTGCGAATCCTGGCCATTACACTACCGACGTGAACACCCTACTAGCACAAGCAATTTAGCTTAGTTGGAGGGGTTAGAGGGAATATTAGTAACATCGGTTCTAGTATCCATACTAATATTATAAATGCGAAAGTAACTCTGTCTGTCTATCTGTATGTTACGCAAATTTGTCTGTATGTTATGTAAATTTGGTATAAGGGTATATTAGACTTTGAGCAAGGACATAGGCTATGTTTGGTCGCGATAACCGACTCCGCGTAGTCGAGGGCAAAAGCTAGTTCATAATAAAAAATACATCTCCTTTTTGAATTGAACAAACTCTAAACACAAGTATAATATGAATTATTTCCGGCTGCGAGGAGCAAGTTGCTCGGGACAAGACGGATGGTCCCACTGCGGCGCGTCCCTAGGGACGTGCCTACAGGTAAACTGGTCCTATATTTGGCCACCGTTTTAGCGAATGCGACGTCATTTGGTAATAAGGTAAATGATATTTGGTTTATTTTATGTATTTTTTTGAAGAGTTTATGACATAATCTAGATTCTAGTGTTTGAATATGAAAACTTACTGGGGTGGTAAAGTTTTCTTTACATTTGGTTTCAGAAATAGCAGATACTTTTGTATTTTTTAATAGCTAAAAAAGAAGGGATGAAAAATAATTGTTTATTTCTTACTTCGCCATCCAAACTTGGGATTAGATTTGAGATTAGATTAAAGAATGGCTGGATCACGATTCAAGAGTATTTATACCTAACTGGATAGCATGGATAAAAACTTATATGAAAATAAAAGGTTTGAAACTTTACCTTCTTCCTACAGTTCGGGGTCCTTTAAGCGGGGCGTGAAAAGGCATCTGATGAGGCCGAGACTTTGCCTTTAGCTTTGGTAAGCTAAAGTCTCGGAAAGAGGGTCTGATGGTTCAGACGAGGTGAAGTCAAATTGACTTGTCATTTTATATAAAAAAAGAATGAAAGTGGAAACATATGGTCTCTGTCGCCTCTGGCAATAATCTATTTAAACATCAAATTTCACTCAGAACGCTTCAGCCGTTTTTGTGTCAAAGACTAACAAAATATTTATCCTAACTTTTACCTTTATAATATAGGAATAGTTGGATCTAGTGACACAGAAAACCTAAGGGCTTAAAATTTGGTCCGTTTGTCGCAAGTACGTTCCGTTATCAGCTCGCCGTGCTATCGGGTGACGTACTTCCGTCTGTCTGTTTGTGTTGCGCCATAGCTGCGCACCGAACAATGGCGGTATGTGTGCTGTCGAAAATAGCTGCTTGATAACTGCTGTACTGGATATTTTTAGTTTGAGATGACGCTCTTTGAGAATGGTTGCTATACTTGGATATAGACTTGTGTACAAACATGGTTCAGTCTGTGCAGAATACTCACAGAACAGGTCTCAGTCGAATTGTTCTCTTTATGTCGAGTCCCGTTATGTCGAGCCAAAAACCTTGTCTCGCTTCTATTACCTCTATGTCGAGTCTTACGTTTTCTGCCACGTTTCTATTCCCTTCATGTCGAGTTTCTTCACCGCGCTTCTATTACCTTTCTTTCTTTCCTTTAAAATGAAAAGTTCATTTAATAAATGTGCTAGACTACGAGTATAATTGATATAGGCATAGGTACTGCCAATTTGCAAGAATTTAGTCAAATCCATGCAACTGTTTTTGCGTGATGAAATAAATGGCAAATTCAACTTTTTCATCTCAATTGTCATCCATATATCCCATCTTGTCGAGTTGGTTCCCGGTGGAGTAGAATGGGGCACCACATCCCTAGGTGTTGTAGAAGACGACAGAGGGATAGCGCTGTTCTCCATCCGACAGTAAACTTGCAGCCCATGACTAAGTGGCAAATGTGGGACCGAAAATCATAGTTGGCGAAATGTGGGTGTTAATACACCTCTGCCTACCCCTTCGGGTAATTACAGGCATGAGCATACATACATACATATATATATCCTATCTCTACGATATAATTAGGAGTTGGTTAGGCTTCTGAAAGTTGTTGACTTATATATAGTAGGCTAAAGTTACAGCAATGCAAGAGTATCTCAACGTCTCCCTTCCTGTGCATAACGACATGTGATGGAATGAGGTGTCACCCACATGTGGTATAAACAATACTGTCTCGAACCAAGTGGTTCAGTAAGTTCTCTCTAAAGATCTGATATGCTCTGACGACACACATATTCCTTTACTAGCTTTCGGTTATCGCGACCAACCATAGCCTATGTTCTCAAGGTCTAATCTAACTTTATACCAAAGGACAACCCCAACTCTCATACAATCTTGGGCCCGCATGTACAGGGTTGAAAATTAGGCAATATTTAGACCATCTAAGGACATTTTGTTTGCTGAATTTTCACGACGATTCACAATGGCCAAGTTTGTTAAATCGAGCATTGTTCATAGGTTATGTTGTAATACATAATGCGGTCAAACAGCGTCTTATGTTGTGTTGTGTGTGATAGCTACACAAGTTATTCGCGTATCGCTTTTATTTGTAAGTAGGTTAGCAGGTTTTATTAGTATAGAAAAGGGCAGGTCATTAATATTTTTAGTCATTAATGTGGAATGGTCAACTATATGCTAAATAATAAAACTGATATGTCAAAGCAAAGACATGCTTTAGCTACTTTTTTGTTGCACAATTTTAAACCTTATAGTTTTATGATATGCAACTGACATTTACTCTAAAGGTGGTAAAGCAATCCTTCCCTACCCTCACTTCAGACGGCAACATCTGAATGACATCCTTTTGCTACGGTTACCACTTCCCACAAGGCTGTATACATACTTGTTTGCTGTAGTAATATAGAATTAATTATATAAGTAGGTAATAAAATAAAACAACATTATTTTAAAGATTATTTTTTTTTTTAAAAGTACTGTAATCTCTATCCCGGGTATCTTCCTATTTGGCTGTAGAAATGCTTACACTAGGACTTAGGTCTTTCCTCCCCTTTTTAAGCATCATCATAGTTTATTAAAATATTGTCAAGAAACTGTGCAGGAGGTGTTATATTGTCTTGGAACCGTGCCCAACCGAGATACCATATTACACTCATTATGTGGGCACAGCACCCGACTGTTCTCTTACCTACAAAACAATTACAGCAATGCTGTAATATAGCATTCCTCCCGCTCAAAGAACTGTCAATTAATATATATAAGTAATAAGTTCTACTACTTATATGCCTGGACTTTATTTTTCCTCTTAACAACCAAGTCGTTTGAGATTGATTGATATTGATATTGATTATTAGGAGGTCTCTATCCACCTCTCTGCACACTTCAATGACATACAGAATACACATTTTTCTGTGCCCCACTGGTGATTGTGCTGGTCTGTTCTCATCCAAACATGCACATTGAGCTTGAATCCAGCAAGATTCGCAAATGATGTCATTTGCATTCACCTTAAACAGAGATCATGTTATAAGCACTGAATATTCCATTAGTCATATAGGCTAGTTCTTCATGAACGTTACACATATCAGTCAAAATACATTGTCATATACAAAAGTTGGCATAATTAGCTACGGGATTAGGTAGACTCGTAGTTATTTCTATTCTATAGCAGCTATCACACAGCTTGTTAACGTTAATTATAATAACAATTTCAAAAGAGCGAGAAATAACGAATAGGTACTTACTATTTGTGGTGCGACCCATTCACGTATACAAGCTAGTATCCCTGCATCGTTCAATAAATGTCTGCCTATAATATTGCATCGGTAGCGATTCCACAATTCACACAGAGACTCATTGTGATAGCTTTCAACCGATGTGGTAAAGTCTAGTCTAGTTTTAAAGCCAAGGTCAACAAATGTAGCAAATAACGGTGTCCGGTAATCAAGCAAGGGTCAATTAGTTCGAAAATCATATACAATTTACAGAGTAAAAGCAACAAAACACATGATCTCAGCGAGCTGAAGGAAAGCGAATGCGACATTTTTAATGACAGGAGTGAAAATGACATATGATGTTACAGATTATTATGAATTCTATATGATCGATTATTTACATAGACTTTGAATACACTACGATTATTTACAATCGATATTTTGACTTCCATTATGAAAGAGACAGTTGTCTTTCTGATTAGTAAACTGAATAACGAAAATAAAGATGCTACATAGATATTTTGAAATCATTTAATAAAGCCACGAATTTTAAATTCATAGTTATTAGTTATCGATTTCATTTCATAATCGAATCGATAAAGCAAGCATAATCATAGCGCATTTACGAAGATCGGATTAAGTATTACATTCAACGTTTACGATGCTTGTTGATTAATGAAAATCACATTTTTAAACTTTTGTCGCACTTGGCCATTGCTGATTGTAATGAAGTCTAAACAAAATTATAACACAAAATAGACGAATTTTTTGAGGTAGGTTTGATGTCTGTACACTCAGGCCCAAAGTGGGGTATCTCCTTTCATCAAAATCGATTCAGTGGTTTAGGCGTGAAAGCATAACATACAGACAGACAAACAGACAGATAGACAGACAGACAGAGTTACTTTCGCATTTATAATATTAGTGTGGAATATGGATTCTTACAGTGTCCCGAGTTTTAGTTGCGGTCCGAAAAAGCATCTGTTCGAGACTGTCAAAATGATGATCACCGTTTAAGAATTGTCAGTATCTGAAATGGTGGCCAGTTAATTTTGGATTTCACCTTAACTTTTTACCATCCAGTTCACGCACATACAATCAATTGACGTACTGAATATAAAACGCCTGGTATTTCTTTACCTTGCAAAACTGATGGCACGAATACAGACGAATCCGTATATAAAAGTTAGTAAAGTATATTTTCGTAAGTTCCGAACACCGATATAATCTAATTCTAGTACCGTTATCAAAGAACAGGATAGGTGTAACATTATAGACACATAGGTATAGATTAGAATTTTGATTTTTATAACATGTCCGAGCTCAATCTTATCAGATCCACTATCTTAATCTCCCAAGTTCGATGTTTAGGTAGCGCTCGATGGCGATACGGATTGTATATGTGTTATTGTTCAATTTATTGGTTAGGTATTAGTTGAGGCAAACATATCCTCAAAAATATTGATCAGGTCATATACATCCTTGATCCTCGGTACCCAAGTCAAATCTCACTTGCAAGCCTAGGAGTTAGGAATCCCCATAAAAGTTAAGGGGAACCGATGCATAATGATGGGAGGAGTAAGAGAGTGAATCTTGTCCTCGTCTCCAAAGCGCAAGCTGTTTATACAACCAGCAGCATTGGTGTTCGGCTGATGTACATAATCTAATAATTCTGTCCTTCGCGTGCTCTGCACTTTAGATTCCGGGGCATATTTTTTAGATAGTTACATTTTTTAACTGCAATAGCTTGTATTAATTGGAATAACATACCTAAGGTTTTAAGAAATTCAACTTCAGGGGCATTCAAAAACACTTTATTGAAAACCTTTGCAGGATATTGGAGGCATTGAAAAGAACAACTTCATTTATCTTTCATAACTTTCAAGTGTTATGTGACATTCGTAAAAATAACAGTTCGCTGTTAAAAATAAACATTGCTGACGTCATACCAGTTGCCGATAACATCAAGTATATCTCATAAGTCGATTTTTTTATCAGACTTATCAATTTTGTTATCAGCAGGAGTACTGAAATATTATTCCCTAGTTAAGCCTCAAGTATATTTTAGAATTAACTTTGGATTAATTTTATGACCGTTTATTATGACACTGTCGATATGGTGAAAGCAGGTGTTAGGCCTATCAGCGTCTTGAACTGATAGAGTCTAGTTTTGACAGTTTGGACACCAATTATTGTGGGTATTTCTCAGTCTTTATTTGCAACCGGATTTATGAGTACCTACTACTAAATTTTCTGGGTTGGGCTCACAATGTGTTCACTCCATACCTAGATACTTTGTGTGGTGACAAATTTGGTAGTATAAATATGATAATTTTATAACTGCTCACATAGTTTTATAAATGGCAGTCATACTATTCTTAGCATTAATGGACTTGCCTTCTCCTTTCGTTTGGTATGCTGTATTTTGCTAACTTTTGTTGGTCCGTTTTTTTTAGCTATGTGTGGCAAAAGATTCGAGATAGAGATATTTCAAGCGAGCAAAAGATAGCTTACAACTAGCGGGAAACTCTAAATCTTAGGAGTAAAAAAAATTTTAGCGTCTGATGCTAATTCTGTGCTGTCAAAACTTACTGCCTGTAGTAGCTGCCTGCTAATTGTGTGTTCATTTGCCTCACAGCCATAGACTGGCCAAAATCTGTCACCGCTGTCCGGAATCGGCCACACACTATAATAATCTTTTTCTACGAAACGACGATACAATTTTGGTGTATAATAAAGTTTAGAGATTTTTAGTGTATTCTAGTTAGTTTTGGCAGAACAGAATTATTAGAACGACTACAATATGGGGCTCTTCAAGAAGGTCTTACAAGGTCGGCAGCGCGAGTGTGATGGTAACCGCTACCTATCACATTTGATCTTGTACTTGTCTACCACCTAAGTGATATAAAAAAACCAATGACCCGTACACTGCCACCAAATATTGATGATTGAGAGCACCTAATATAATTGACAGCTAAGTATCAAACTCTTGCAATTACAATACCGTGTCGAAATAATTACTGTATAGTGTCAACATTTCTATCAAGTGTACAAACCTAGCCTGTTAATATGCCACACCAAATTCAACCTTAAAATATGGTGAGTAAGTTAGTTAACGTGCGTATAGATAAGTTTGTCCTGATATGAATTGTGTTCACATCATATATCATGTTTATCTACGAACAAACTCGGTAGCCAGCAATTATTTTAGATTTCGTCGCCTCCACGGATTTTGGTCGAGTTATCTCTTATCTATGGGTAGATATTTTCGTATAGAGTGTAGGTATGTTGTGGATTAAATTGAATTGTTACGATAAATGGTGCTGTATACCTACAACGTGTTGCTTGTGTAGGTATTCTAAAATAACCGTCTTATAAATTTAGATTTTCAGATTTGAATCATAAGTTTCTATTTTTGTGTCTCTTTGCTTATTGCCATCCATATTGACTTGTTACTGGTAATGTTCTTTTAAAGGTACAAAAATATAACTTATTTTATCAATCTCAATAACTGTGAGAACTGGCGCAGCGTCTGGGCTGGTAATCATGCGATCTTCTGATCGCAAAGAATAAGTTAAAAGAGCAAATTTGCAGGAGCATGTCACGAACAGTGTTTGGAAATGTAAGTGTTGCTTGGAAAGATCCAGGTTTAACGTAGGCACTACGTAGAACCTGGACCCAACCAAGTTTCCAACACCCAATTTAGACACGTAATATCAATATTTGAAACTATCTCGGCGCTGCACTGGTGACATAGCGGCGGATAAAAAAAAATATTAAGTTTTACCACAAAAAGTTTTCATGGAAGAGCTTGCAAATAGAGAATCTATCTTCTGGCAAAATAATCTATAACTAGCTATACTTAATGTAATATGCTGTTTATTAAGATTAATAGAATATTGGCCAATAAATCAGGTGATATAGATCTACCAGCCTGCTATGACAACAATCCCGTGCAAAAGTAATACTATCTGTCTGCCGGTATTACTGGATTAAACGGCTTAAGGGTATTTGCTAGGACAACTATGACAAGATAAGATAATGGTACCACGGATTTGTTAAGTCCGTGTGAAGTGAAATAGACCAAGCTGTCGAAAATTTTAGTTAAGGATTTGATTTAGCATAGAGAAACATTATACTGATTCAAAGCATCTACCATATCTGCATTAATATTAGGTGCTATAGTAATTCTGTTGCATTGCAGATAAATTCGCAAAGTTGAATGGGGCAGGAATAAAGAGGGCAGTCTCACTTTTGCGTTGTGCAATGTGTGCAATTTACCTACATTATCTGGGCGGCCATTTGTACACACTTTTTCATGAAAGACACCGATAATTTATGAAGCTAAATTGTATCCATGCACTATTTATCCAAATCGTTGGAGCGGTTTCTCGTTAGTTTCAAATACGATTTTGTATCGATTACAAAATATTGTAAAGTGACTGTAGGATTATTTAATAGTTATTTCGATTATTTTTTTGGTATTTTTACATTTTCTTAACTTAAAAGTAAGGACTACAGACAGGAAGACACTTCTTCATGTTCATAAGTTTTTTCGTGTAGGTCAAAGCACCAAACTTAAAAAAACTCCAAGAGACCCAAACAAAACAAAACCATAACGAACTCAATAAAATGGCAGTGTAGACCAAAACAATACTTCTAAAAAAGGTTGACACTCTCGCTCAAGAGCCCCAGGTTTCATTAGACTTTCAATTCTATGACTCTCAAAATATGGTGGATTATTGCCTAGTAATTCTTGCTGTCATTCCAATTATGTTCGATGAAGTTACCTTGTCTCCCTAATTACGTGGTGATGGCTGTCAAAAAAGCAGGAGATAAACAAATAACAGAATAAGATGATACTTTCCGGTTTCGGACATTAAAAAATTATCGGACGTCGCCATTTTTGACAGGTGATTATCGGGTTGAAATGCGGCGAATGATTTGGTCTCACAAGTTAGCAGAGAGGTTTTGATGATGTGGAATATTTTTAAATGTAATTAAAATTGAAGGTATGCAAGTATTAAGCTGAATATCCAACAATTATTCATGTAAAATTTTTGGGTAAGTAATTCTCGATTTCCTTATTTTTCCTTCTTTTCGTTTTTGGTTGGAATAGCATTTTCTACGCTTTTACGCCTAATTAATTTCGTAGATACATTTATTTATTAGTGTGCATTGAATTCGTCTATTTGTCTGACAAGTTTACTAATGATGAAGCCATTTCTTGAACCCTAAATTAAGTAATAAATTGTTTGTAGATTTTGTGTTTTCTGAAATTATGGATGTTAGAAATTCTCCTAAGTTTTGTTCTCAATTTGGGTAGACTAATTCGCTATCTCTGCTTCGCCCCCATCATAGCTTCGCATAGCAATATTTCCTACTCCCATGAAAACTTCAGGATACAAAATACAAGTAATATGGATGATAAAATAAGAAATAAATTAAGCATCTAACAAGGAAGTGTAGAAGAATGTGCGGGTATTAATATTTATCATACACCCGTAGGCTTCTGCCGGCGGCAGAGTGTCTTCGAGAGGATTAGAGATAGACAGAAGATGTCACTAGGCAGTAATTGATTTATCAATAGCCCATGTGATGAGAACAATCACAACATGCCTTATCGGTTACTATCTGGTTCTGTTACGGACATTGCTCTTAAGTATTAGTAGAGGTCTTTGCACTTAATAGAATTGACAAAATATACAATAATATGAAAAGACCAGGATTTGAAATTTAAAAATACCACTGACAATATAATCCTGCAACTCGAGTGCTTCACTATTTATGTTATCTGTGCCGGGGTCTAATTGTAAATTTATCTACTCATACAGAAAACTCAAATGTATTAACATAATATGCATTATAGTCAAGTCTGCTATCCCAAAACAATTAGACAGTGTTGAATATTACTTGATCATATGTCTTAGACCTAAAATGTGCCCTTTACCACAAACTTTAATTAAAGTTTAGGTAAAGGCCTTCAAATTTTCCTTCTCTTTATATCCGTCTTTAAGGGCGACGGTGGAGTCATCGAACTGATGGAAACACGAACTGTTGATTCAGGTGTATTTCATTTTTTCCGATGTTTTTCGAACTTACAAGTTAGCATAATACATGCCATAAAAAATTCATTGAAAAAGAAAGAAAATAGAGAAAAAAAAGGTGGAAATTATATTTTTACCGACTTCAAAAAAGGAGGAGGATCAAACCTAGTAACAGTCTGAATGTAACATGACACCTGATGTGGTCGACAAGCTTTTGTTGAACATGTAAAGCGACGAATATGCGGGTAACCGCGACACGCGTCCCAGGATCAAATTCATTGTTTGTGATGTTCAGTGGGTTAAATAATCAAATTAACAGTATTAGTAAATATTGATTAAAATTTATAGTAAAATCCACAGGGCAGCTTGTGGTTAACTGAATGTATTTCTGATATCTGCCTCCTAGACATATGGTAATTCACTGGACGGTGTATCGTGTAATAGAATGAAAATTGTATGGGATTTGATTTATATGTCAGTCGTGGCAACTCAGCTCACAACAGCCTCTGTGGCGTGGCGGTAGTGCACGCGACTGCGGCTCAGGCTCAGAATGTCCCTTTCCCAAAATGTCCCTAGGTTCCAAATAGTCCCTTTACCGAAATGTCCCTTTCCCACAATGTCCATTTCCCAGTATGTCCCTTTCCCGAAACGTCCCTTTCCCAAAATGCTCCTTTCCCGAAATGTCCCTTTCTCAAAATGTCCCTTTCTTACGTCAGCTAAATATCAAAATGTCAAAAGCAAAATACATAAATATATTATGTAAACTATAACTAGCGGACCGACAGACGTCTTACCCGAACGTTCATTCCTGAAACCCGATCGCAAGCCGCCACCGCGCCAGGTTCGGGTCCATTTGTGAATCTTTTTTTTGTTTTTTTTTATTCTCTTGTTTAACGCAATCTGTCCAGGAGACATTCAATGATATTTATGTAGTGATGGATGTTATGTGAGGTACAGGTCCAGTGACATGTCCTCTTAAATGAGTTTTTAAAGTAAATCTTGAGGGACTCTTTTCTTATGTCTCCTCAAACTTGGAAATATTTCGTCCAAAAGGTCACATTTACACCAACGGATGGTTTTTGATATGCGTTTAGTTTTAGCAAACAATTAATTACGGTATTATTTGATCAATAATTACTATAAAATTGTAATAAAAATATGGATAAGTTTAAGTAGTCTATTAAATAAATAAATAAAAATATTTTTATTATGTTTGTTATATTCATAGGCAATATTATCATACAAAAGGAAGCTCCATCTACCGTAGAAACACAAACCTTATAGATAGATACCTAATAATATTGTTTGTTGTTAATAAATCTAAATTGGGATAGATGTCGCTGTTTGACTCCTCAAAACGGTTGAACCGATTTTGATGAAACTGTGTGTATTTGTGTGGGTCCTTGGATGGTTTAGATTCACAAATGGACCCGAGCCTGGCGCGGTAGCTTGTGATCAGGTTTTAGGAACGAACCTTCGGGTAAGCAACGTCTGTCGGGTCCGCTAGTTATAATTTACATAAAATATTAATTTTTTTTGCTTTTGAAATTTTGATATTTAGCTGACGTAAGAAAGGGACATTTTGAGAAAGGGAAATTTCGGGAAGGGAGCATTTTGGGAAAGGGACGTTTCGGGAAAGGGACATTCTGGGAAATGGACATTGTGGGAAAGGGACATTTCGGGAAAGGGACTATTTGAAACCTAGGGACATTTTGGGAAAGGGACATTCTGAGCCTGAGCGGCGACTGCCACACACGGGGCGCGGGTGCGAACCCCGCTCAGTGCAAATATTTGTATGCATGAATATGGCTATTTGCATTGTTGGGTGTAGGTATTCTATATATTTACAAAAAAAAAGTATCTAAAGTATGTTTATCCGTATTCTAGATTCCATAACAGAAGCTATAAAAGCTAAAGCTAAAAATGATTTACCTTAGGTTCGTAAAAATATTTTTTTTTCAGATTCATTTATTCACTTAAACGTAAGTTACAGAGAAAGGTCTCAAATATGTGGCGTCCCGTGTACATTCTACCATTAC
This sequence comes from Eilema sororculum, assembly GCA_914829495.1. Classification (NCBI taxonomy): domain Eukaryota; kingdom Metazoa; phylum Arthropoda; class Insecta; order Lepidoptera; family Erebidae; genus Eilema; species Eilema sororculum. The sequence goes on along the minus strand of OU618545.1, from coordinate 1,264,088 downwards.
ACTATGGTGTGTAAATATTTGTTTTAGCATGCATAATTATCAATGTAATATGTTAATCAATAATAATGAACATAACAATGGTTTGGTAATACATGTCAATGAAATAATTGGTACAAATATGATAAGAAATAAAAAAAAATATGTCAAATCAAACGAAAGTCAAAACAGATAATAGTATAGTAGCAGCAGTGAGGTGTTAGGTAGTGACATAAGTCAGATGTTCTACCTACTGTTTTTTCAGCGATTTGTAGAATTTTGTTGGTTATGTTTGATGACCGATATTGTACTAGCCTGTTGCAATGGCTCGGAGTGTGTTATAACTGATTGTATGTGAGGTTTCTTTGGTGTTTGTGGGCATTTTTTCATATTTGAAGTCATTACATTCGATTTCAAGGGTGATTGAGTGACTTTTTCAAAACTTGGTTTTGTCATTTTTAAGCTCTCCATTTCCTGTTTGAGACTAGTGTTTTCTGAGGTCAGTGTTTCAATTTTATTATGTGCTGCCTTTATTTGACATTCTAGTGATTCGATACGGTGTTTAAAATTAATTATGGTATCGGTGTCCCTGCCCTCATCGTCTGAAATCTCGGGTAAAGTACTAGTGGTGCAATCAAGACTATTTGTTTGTGTGCAAGTTTCATTTTGTTAGTTTGAATCAGAGTTGCTGCTCTTGCGCCTGAAGGTTATGTTCTCAATAAAATTCATGGTAAGTAGTTCAAGTAGTGTTTGATAGGTATCACTAATTGTCAATGTAGATATCACTATTTTTCAAAAAAAAACTGCACCAAGATGATTTTACAGTTTTGAAATGCGGTATTTATTAAAAAGATACTGCAAACCATTAAAACATTTACTCATTATTATTGTTAATAAATCCCCCCCGACCAAAGCAATCTTGTCAGATGGGGAAAAGCCACAGATAAAACATGTAACTCATGTGGTGAAGCAATTGGTACTGCTAGGCACCTACTGGTGGGTTGTAGGACGCTATTAGACCGGGGTCATTACTCGCGCCGACATGATAAGGTATTAGAAATCGTACGTGAGGCGGTAAGTTTGGCGGTAGCTAGAGCGAAAAAGGGTTTAACCACAAACCAAAGAAATGACGTCGCGTTTGTAAAGGAAGGCTGCTCAAAAAAGACAAATCAAAAGCCGTACTCAATTTTGATAGCAGCCGCTGATTGGACATTACTCGCAGATTCGTATGAGAAACACTATAAAATACCGGAGGATGTTTGTGCCTCGTCATCCAGACCAGATATATTCCTATTTTCAAAACAGCAAAAGCGTGCAGTACTAGTAGAACTCACAGTACCGTGGGAAACTAACATACCTAAAGACCACGCTATAAAAATAAACAAATACTTTGACCTGACCAACGAGTTAACCAAAAATGGCTATGTGGTTAAACTCTACGCCGTGGAAGTAGGAGCAAGGGGAATTCCAGCTAAATCCCTGTATAACTTATTTAAAGACCTCGGATTGCCAAGAGCTTCAGTAAGCTCTTTACTCAAACGAATATCTAAAACGGCGTTGATAGGATCTTACCAAATTTGGATAGGTAGAGGGGGGAACACGACTGACGGTGGAGGTGATCGCTGATGCATCAGAAGGTGGCCACCCTAAACCTACACCTGGGTCGCAAGTCCCAGGCGCCGTCACAGTGTTCCTCTCTGTACCACGCCATGGACCCGGCGACCGCACGGTGAATCCATGGAATGCTAAGAACCGGATCTCTGTGATTGCACAGATTTCAAGCACTTTCGATTATTATAAATTGCTAAAATGGCAATTAAGTTAGTCAATGTCTTTATTTTTGTTTATTATGCATTGATTCATATTATTTATGATACAAACACTTTAAACTAAAACGTAATATTACTTTTATAATCAATGATTATAACAAATTCAGACAAGATATTTTATATCTATTTTTTTTCTATCTATTGTTTCTATTTTTTTATTATTTTATCTATTTTTATATATATTTATTTATATATAGACAGACTTTTACTATTTTTAAATTATTTATTTGATGGGAGCAAAAACAGTAGGTCAATGCAACGTAGCGATTGGACTAACTTATCCATAATTATATTACACTACACATAGATAACTATTTCTTAAGTAGTGTCGATATAACTTCACCTCGCCTGATGGCAAATTATAGGAAGTCTCAGAACTGAGGATCACAATTGCAGAGACAAATGTTTATTTACACCCCGCTTAAAGAACCTAGGATCGTTTTTCATTGCTCTACCATTGTGAATTAATTCCCAATACAAGCAATTTAGCTTAGCTGAAGGGATTAACGGGAATACTAATGAATTTGGTTTCTTACAAGTATGCTTATTCTTTTGTTTCATGAATATTAATAGGTAAGACGTGATGTCTGATGAAAAATGGATAAAACTTAAAATAATTTCTATGACATTTCAAAAGTAAACTACAGACAACGCAGCAGGGCCACCATATAGTTATAAAATACCTCAATTCCCGTAGGAATACGAGATTCTTCCCTAAATTCGTCAAACTCCTGTACTATCTACAAATTATTGACAGGTGAAATACCAACTTAAACATTCTAGTCAGAAACTAAAAATCTTTCGAAATTGAATCTTATTTCAATGAAGTCAAAGTTTCGTGTATGAGTGGTGATGTTTTTATATTGTGGTTTTGTAAGCTATGAATGCATTGTTCGCGACACGCGTCCTCAGTAGGTGGCCAGCAATATTTGGTGTATAACTGTAAAAGGGTTTAAAAGTATCAAATAAGGTATTGTTCGAATGGTTATATTTGTGGGTTTATCAATTGTTTAGCACACCTGATATTTGTTCCAAGTATCAATGGAAATTACTTTCTTAGTTGAGATGACTCACCAGAAAAAAAAATAGGATAATGAGGACCTCGTTCTTTTTTAAATCGGTTAAGATAATATTAAAACATAATTATTTACTGCTAGATGCCTTTCAGGAGTAAAATTTTAACACTTTGGTGACTCATTCTACAAGAAATAATAGGTACCGTATAGTAATAGATACCGGGATATCAAATTAAATTTTATGAACTTCACTAGCTTTTGCCTGCGGCTCCGCCCGCGTGGATGTCGGTTGTCGCGACCAAACATAGCCTGTATCCTTTCTCGAGCACTAATCTACCCCTATTCCAAATTTCATCAAAATCGGTTCAGTCCTTTAGGCGTGAAAGCGTAACATACAGACAGACAGAAAGAAAGACAGACAGAGACTTTCGCATTTATAATATTAGTAAGGATTATACCTTAAACATGATAACGCAATATTGTTAAGTTTCACTTAATTATGAATGTATATTCAATCTTATTAGATTTTTTTAAAGAATATTAGCAACCTTTCACAACAAAGATAACGTTAACGCATGTAATGTAACATACCTATGTACCTAATGCAGAATTTTAAGGGATGTGTCCTGGTGGCTCATTTGATCAGAATATTCGACTGGTAACGAGTTCAAGTCCTGGATGTTAACATTTTTGATTTAAATATTCACGTTTCTCCTTTACTCATACCTCAACAATTTCCCTCAAGGAGGAAAACACAATTCATGGTTAAAAATGAACGTTTAATACTTTCCTTTCCCACACATTCCAACCTTCCCCTACAGTAGCTGCCTGTGAGTTTAGTAAGGTGTCTGATAGCGAGGTGTGGCGATGGGCAGATAACGCGCCTTCACTGCCAAGCCAGGAAATTGCGGTCAGCGGCTAACACACACGCCTGATCTAGGTAATCGTGTATCTATGGAATACTTTGTGATACTGATAGTTACAAAAAGCGTACCATTTTTTTTTAAAGGACACGTCAACTTGACTTCACCTTGCCAGACGGTAAGCTACAGGTAAAGTCTCGGAAAAAGGGTCTACCGCATAAACATGTACCATGTTAACAATGGTAGCACTCAGCTTGGCGGCCTCATCAGGTGCCTTTTCACGCCCCGCTTAAAGGACGCGGGACTGTAGGAAGAAGGAAACACGTGAGCTGGCAGGGAGTTCCAGGTCTTAATGGTGCGGCATAGGAATGTACCTATCAATTGAGTGCATTTTTAACCCCCGACGCACAGAGAGGGGTAATAAAAGTTTGACGTGTCTGTCTGTAGCATCATAGCTCGCGAATGGCTGAAGCGATTTCAATTTAGTTTAGTTCTAGTAACAGTTCAGTTCTATTGTAACAAAATTACATTATTGGCATTTTACGGAGTACAAATAATCCGTCGGGGGACTGTTGGTCGTTCCGATAACATGACGGAAAGGTTTACCAGTTGGGTCCCCCGACATGACAACGCTTGAATTAAAACATTTCTAGGTACCTATACCAAAGTTAAAGGGCTGACCAACACAATTTATTTTTGGAGGCATTTTTGTAACGGGAGCTTTTTAAATTTTAAATTTATAGAACCATCAGCGTACAGCGTATGCCAAGTTCTGTTGTCACCTAACTCTTGCAAAGTTGTAAAATGATGACTTTGAAAATCCATACCAATATTATAATTGCGAAAGTAACTCTGTCTGTCTGTCTGTATGTTACGCTTTCACACTTAAACCACTGAACGGATTTTGATGAAATTTGGTATCGGGGTAGATTAGACCATGAGAAAGGACATAGACTATGTTTTGTTGCGATAACCGACACCCATGTGGACAGAGCCGTCCGTGTTCATTTACACCTCTGCCTAGAGGTTACAAAGGTGTGACTACAAATACAAAATAACAATAGCTGTTGTTTGAGTCACATCGAATCACATACTATATAGCTCACAACACTAATGTTTTTCTGCCCGAGTAGACATGGTTCAAGAATATGACGATTACATGTAGATGTCAATATGTTATCTTGTACTGTGAAGGCTTCTACCTGAGGTCCGGACACGCAGTCCGCTGGCCGACTGGCCCGAGCCGAGCAATGAGGTGAGCGTAAAAAACTCACCTCGTTCCGATTCATTGAGCGATTGACAGTAAACCGTGTGGTGCTCAAAGTTTGCACTATCATTTTTTTATTGAATTTGGGGTAATAAGTACTAAATGAAAAGCTAATGAAATAAATAATTAAAAAAAAATTAAAAATAATAATTTAACTTACGTTTCCGGTTTATGATTTACAAATGGGTACCGCCTGCTATCAAACTTGTTTCTATCTTCTCAGCATCAATCGGGTGCCTTATTTATTTTCAATTTATTTTTAATAATTTATTTTATTTGCTTTTCAGTTGTATTTTTTGTTTTCTTAACAATTCAGTTTTTTGATTCTCTTTTCCGTCTTCAGAACATAGCTAACCTGCGTTAAATATACCTATATACTCCGTCCATTATATTATTGTATTTTAGACAGCTCACTGACAGTAGTCGGTATAACTTTGTTCTAGCGTCAACACCTGAAAATCCTAACAAAAATTAGGCGCCAATACCTCATTTTTCATTACCAACATCACGTCATCAAGGCAATTTTAGGGATGTAGTTAGTCAATCGACTGTGTTTTTATTATAATAACTTGAAAATGTCACAATTGATATCGACTACAGATTTTTTTTTTTAATATTACATAAACTGGCGGTTTTTAGCCGATTTCTAAACAACAATTCGGATGTTTATATATTTTTTATATTCGTATAATTTTTACGGAAAAATATTTTTTGTAACTCTGTCATTTGTAGACGGATTGTCAAAATTATTTTTTTGTTTGAAAGAGGTTTATTCCAAAATGGTCCCGTTTAAATTGCATAAAGATCTGATGATGGGTTTCAGAGCCAGGCCACGGAACTCTTCAATAAATACCAGGATTTTGGATTAGCATGTTGGAATATTCTTCTAGTAGTCAGTTGTTTTGTTTTGGAGATTAGCGTATGCGTTATGGCCCACAATCGTTTTCTATTACATTTGTGAATTGTACAGATACGAAATATCTAACTATTACTTTATTATGTGTATGTGTATTGAAAAATAATAGATTATAGTTCCACTTGAAATCATATATTTATCATAATATTTTCATTTATCGATAATGATTTTATCGGGGTTTTTAACTTTGTCGATATTTTAAAATTTCATGCAATCACTACTCTCATCTGTCTAAAATACAATAATATGATGGACGGGGTATAGATGGTATGTTTTGTTATGGATTTTGCTTACAGAAATAACTGTTATTGTGTGTATCGTCTGTTTATCTGTCTATAATTAGATAGAACGCCCTGAAGGAAATCGAAATGTTTCGGAAATAAAAACATTTTCTTTGCTATAAGGTACATTAAATAAGTACGTACCTAATGGGAAAATAGGTGGTTTTTCTTCAATATCCGAAAGATAAAAATTTCTTGCACTGGACTGGAAGTATGTAGCCTTTTTGGGTAGAAGAAAAGTTAATTTGATACATTTTTACTATTCTTTTGTGTTTACTGTTACTTTTACTTGACTATCCTTAAAAACTAGTTGTTAAAATATCAAAATTAGATGGTTATAATGATGATAAAACTAGTATATTACAAGTAGACCACACGTACCTACTTGAGTATGCGTTATGTTGAGTACAAAATGTTGAGAACCGCTCTACATCCGCTGAAGCGCGACAGACAGTGTTGTGTTGTGACAGCTCACCGGGACGCCCTCTAACAACAACATTATATTCTTTTGTCTGTCTGTCTGTCCGTACTGAAGGCTTCGGGGAATAAAGCACCTTAGCGAATTCGACTTCTGCTATCTAAAGTACGTTTAAAATATTTTTGAAAAAAATAAAACTACCTACGTGGATTACATTTTTTTGACAAAAAAAGTATGGAAATCGGTTAACCTGGCTTATGACTTCATAGACATCAAATTAGACTGATCTGTCTGTCTGATGTTAAACAGCCCTATCCCTTAGAGGCCTTGTACGACACCGCATGGGATTGGGAAGAGATGGGGTAGCCCAAATTCTTCTCTACCGGGAACCACGCGGCTATTGAGGGTTCTCCTCCTTTTAATTTGACTTATACAGCTTTTATGGGAGTGATTGCCACTGATCTCCCAACTTTCAGGGTTGAAAGGAAAGCCTCGTTCGTCAATCACCAGGTGTTTCGACTTGCAGGTTAGGTTGACGTTTGAGTTTTAATAGGACCTTACGCGACATAATTGTTTAAAAACTGCACCCACCCGGATGCGATTTCATAACAGATAGACCGATGTATATCATGGTATTGTACTGACGGCAACGGTGAGATTGTATGTATGTATGTATGAGCAGTATCTTTTGTAGGAATCAAACAAAAATAACACCAATGCTACCACGATACGCAATGCGTCAGCATCGGTATTGAAAATAATGATAATAAAGAATAGATTCCGTATAATTAATTGTATTTAAGTGGTACACTTTTAAGTCTATATTATAGCTCGATTATGAGCTACAACCCACTGGGACTCTGATCTAACTGACCGCAGAATTTCCTCTAAACATGTCTGAAATAGCCAAAACTGACGGGCCCGTTTACCTGTCCGGTCTACCAAGGTCCCTTGCTGGAAGTAACTTCTATGTATCTACGGAATTATGAATTACAGAAATATGAAGCGTCGGTAGCTTAGTGGTTAAGGAGTCGACCTTACGATCGAGAGGTCCGGGTTCGATCCTGGCCATTACACTACCGACGTGAACCCACTTCTAGCACAAGCTTTTAAGCTTAGTTGGAGGGGTTAGAGGGAATATTAGTAACTTCGGTTCTAATGTTCTTTAAAAAAAAAACAAAAAAAATATCAATATTGCAATTCTGTTCTTAGTTAGAACGAATGGTTCCCTTAATGTCGAGTCCCGAGAGTTAGAACAGATTGGCTTTACAGAAGTTTTCAGCTATGGTCAACTGGACCGACAACTCTAAGTGCTCTCCGAGGCACGTTGGGGTCCTCATCTGGTTTCAACAGTTCGTAAGAAAGTTGGTATATGGCTCCACAAGAGAAGGGAAATTTGAAGTGATCCAGGTGTGGCTCAATAGCTCAGTTGGAAGAGCATTCCCCCTGTAAGGGAAAGATCGTGGGTTCAAGTCTTACTTGAGCGCTTCTTTTTCCCGATGTATTTCGTGGTTACTATATGATTTACTTTGCATGAAACTTAAGAAATCATAGTATACGATAAAAAACTTCTAACATGGGAAAATCAATGCTCTCTTTACAATAAATACACTACTAACATATTTTTCAAAGGAATTCTAAAACAAAAGTGCCTAAAGTCAAATTGATTAATTGCTAATAAATTATGATAGTGATGGCAGTTGGTATCGCTGATAGCAGATAAGGGGATTACACGGGCAGAACCGCGCGATAAACTTGCAATGATTTCTGATTAACTGTGTCACGGTTACGCAAGCCGGGGTTGCAGGTCCCTATATTGAACATTTAGAATGCGGATAAACATACTTAGATACTTTTTTTGCAAATACATACATTTTATACATAGAAGCACCAAACCAATGCAAATAGCCATATTCATGCATACAAATATTTGCACTAAGCGGGGATGGAACCCGCGACTCCTGCGTGGGTCTTTTTTTCGTGCGGAAATCCCCTCGGATACCTCCCCTACCGGAGCCGGGAGGGGAGGTTTATCTCGGACTCGAACAGACTAAAACCGCACGCCGACTGTGGGTCGTCGTGCCAGGTCGGAGGTGAGGTTGTCATCGACATTTATCCCTCGCACCCGGCTGACCCAGGGCCATCCCTTACGGTCTGGCCCTCCTCAGGAGGGGGGAAAACGGTGCCCCAACTCGCCCCCGGAATGGGGAGGCGCGCCGCCGCCGTGGCCTGCTTCTCCTGGGGTGACAGGCGGCTCCACCCGTCACCCCCAGGGCCGCGCTTATTGGGGACTGAGGTCCGTCAGCGCCCTCCGACGCCCGAGATGCCAGCGCGCGCGGGTGGCGCGATCCGCGAGTCTCTCTCGCTCGCGCCGCCTCTCCCGTTCCGCCGTCTCCTTCACGACCATTACCTGCTCGCTGAAGGAGACGCCGGCCGCCCACGCGTCTGCACAGTGGACCATTGCTGTGAGGCCTCCTGCGTGGCAGTCGCATTCACTACCCCTACGCCACAGAGGCTTCAAACTAATTTTTTTTTCAATTACTCTGCAAAAAGTAATTTAATTTTTAACTTTAAACACATAGCTTTTAACTCTATTATTTAATGCCGTTTTTAGCGGTCGCTGTGGCACCACTATGGTTTGGCTTTAGCAGAATCGAGGCACAGAAGGCTGGTTACTATCTTGCACACAGGTTAAGCATTGCCATTCAACGTGGCAACATTTTTCAGTAATACGACAACACTATTTAATTAATAATTGTGGGCATATGATCTTCAATGTGACTGTGCATGAGCGCGCATGCGGAATCTCGGTTTCGTGCAAATCTTATGTATTTTTCGGGGAGCCATTTGCATGTGCATACATGTATACATGAGGCAACAGATGTGCTGAAAAACACAATGCTTTATCTTTAATTTTGTATCGTTTTACCTTTTTTTTCGTGCGGAAATCCCCTCGATACCTCCCCCGCCGGAGCGGGGAGAGGAGAATATGTCGGACTCGAACCGACTGAAACTGCACGCTAACTGAGAGTCGTAGTACTAGGCTGGAGGTGAGGTTGCCTTCGACATACACATCGCACCCCGGCTGACCCAGGGTCATCCCTTAATAATTCCGCCTCCACCGTCTCCGTGGGGGTGGTATCCGTGGGGATTTTGCGCACAATAAAAAAAAACCTCTTAATAATTCCAGTGGATGATGAATGTTTTAATGACAGTAGAGAAAGCTTATGAAGTATCTTTCTTTGCCTACTTCAGAGAGAAATAGGAGCAAATAATTTCATCGTTCTCCATGAATGCAAAACCACGTAAGAAGTCATTCAAGGAGTAACTTAACTTATTATTTTTTATTCCTTTCAAACGTCACACAAGTCGGTTCGTGATATGTATCAGTGACAGCGGGGCACGGTGTCCGATGGACACACAAAGGTGTATCAATGGCTGTAATCCGGTCTAAACTAACAATATTAGCCACAACAATGGCTAAGCCGAGAATCGGTAGTCCGTTTAAATGGCTCTTAACTTTTTGTGTGCAAGTGTCACAGGTAGAGATGTTTTGATCAACAATGATATTTAGAAACGATTCATAAAAAGAGGATAGTCTTGATTTGGTTGTGTGTATATTGTTGTGTGGATTTTGTATGTATGGAATGCTGTGAACTTTCTTGTAGTGCGTTCTTTAAAGAAGTGGTAATGCTCCTAATTCTGTTGTTACATCTCTAAACTGAAATTTCTCTAAAAAAATCTAATTTCATCTCTTTCTTTCATGATCAGATATTATTCACTGATTTTATTTAAGTTAAGACCTGTCAAATTAAGACAGCGCCTTGTTGGTGCGTAGTAATTTAAGTCGCATGTTCGTAGATGTCGACTAAAATTGAAGGGTACCGTCAAGGCGCCGCGCCGACTTAATTTGACAGGAGTTCACTAAAATAAATCATCTGTCCTTTTCTAACTGTTAATGAAAGAAACAGATGCAATTAGAAAATTTTAGAGAATTTTAAGTTTAGAGATGTATCAACAGAATTAGCAGCAATATTTGTTTTCTTTATTAGAAGTGTTGCTGATAAGCTCCACCCTAGCTTCTTCTATATACCTATATAAATCTATACATTTATATGTCAGTCTGTCTGACTGTACTTCGGTTTGTTTCTTCTTGATCTAAGCGTTAATCTCAGTCGCATCCGCTTTACCAGTCAAACTGCGGATTGGGCTAAAATTCGATATTTTTTTTAATTTGGCTAATCTTTTATACAGGTGGATTGATTTTGATGGGTTTGTCATTGGCAGATATTTTTTTTTTATAAGAATGTACATACATGGTATACATACATATAGTCACGCCTTTATCCCCGGAAAACTAGACAGAGGTGAATTAACACCCACATTTCATCAATAATTGTAGTCGGTCCCATGTAATAGGGGGTGAGCCTAGTGCCATAATATTCCGGGCACTTTGGTTGACTCGAGCCTATATCTGAGGCTGAGTGTGGACTGTATATATCTGTCTGATACTGACATCCCTATCCCTTAGTCGCCTAGTACGACATTGCATGGGAAGAGATGGGGTGGACCAAATTGTTAATATTAGAATATTCTTGCCGCGTGGTTCCCGGTAGAGAAATTACTAATATTCCCTCTAACCCCTCCAGCTAAACTAAATTGCTTGTGCTTTCGAATTATGTACAGTGTCCAGCCTACAGAAATGTACGTATTGTAGTGTCATGCTATAAAAGTATCACAGGCGTTTATATAATATCGTACACGGCCGCGGACGGTCACGTGTTTTGGTTTGATTGTATTTTATTGCTTGTAAGATTTCATCAGGGAAAATAAATTTTATTCATATGATTGTAGGGTATGAAAATATTAAACTACATACATATACTCATACCTAACTATCCCAGAAGGAGTAAATAGGGTCCCACGTAATAGGGATGAGCCTATTTATTACTTTTTTAAGAACTGTCTCAAATCGATGTAGAAAGGAAAAAAAAAGGATTTAAAAATGTAAAATACCGAAAAAAAGATCGAAATAAGTTTGATAGCAGGCGGTACCCATTTGCCAATCATAAACCGAAAGAAAATTAATGGGTACCGCCGTTTTTATTTTTCAATCATTTGTTTTATTTTATGCTCTTTAGTTATGATATGACATGTATACCTTTTTGCAATCTCCTTCTAATTTCCTTCATTTTGATACGCTACTCAATAAGTTTGTGTCAAAAATATTTTTGACAACATAGGTAGGTACGTTTTGGTGCCAATTTTGATTTTCTCGAAATTTTAATATACCTGGTGTCACTCACACAATCACGGCGAATCATATGACACCTCACATGTCCAAATCCGTCAAGCTGTCAGTAATTGAAAAAGTGATTTCGGACTTTAGGAGTATAGAAATAAAATCTAAAATTTAATATCATTTTTACAGTTATTGCAGTACCACAATAGTTTAGCTTTAGTACAATCAAGGACCTGGTGATTAACGGATGAGGTTCTGGTGGTGGTTTTCATTTTGGAGATGGTGAGTCAGACGGCAGCGTAATTGCCTATCGCAGTCCATATAATAATAGCCTGCGTATTTATCTATTCTTTTTAAAGAATATTAGAACTGAAGTTACTAATATTCCCTCTAACCCCTCCAACTAAGCTAAATTATTGCTTGTGCTAGGAGTGGGTTCACCTCGGTAGTGTAATGGCTAGGATTCGAACCCTCTTCTCTCCAGATATGTATTGAAACTGTATTTAATGGGAAGGGCAGGTGAGGTAAAGGAAGAGAAGGAGAGTGAACTCCGGGCAAAGAGTTATTATTATTATTTTATTTATTTATTTACTAATCATACAATTGATACGTATTGTATTTACTATTGGTTCACAAAACTGTTTTGAACAGTTTGTCTGTGAACTGAGTTGAGTCTCTGTGATAGGAACATAATTTTTGGTTTATTTATTTGTACAGTGGTATATATGGACTGATATTTATTATTTATAGTTAGATTTGGATTTAACCAGAATTGGCGATACGATGAATAAATAAAACAAAATACATACATCTAAAATTAGTTATATTAAAATTATTTACTTAAAAATGAGGTACACAAAATACAATATTATATTACGACTATTTACACAGAACAGAATGTGTAGACTGCTGGGTATACTGTTATTTTATATACATATTTCATATATTGTAGTTCTTTTATTTCACTTATTGGTGGGTTACCCATTATGAGGTTTCTAGATCCCTTAAGTACCTTATTACAAAACGTGAAGTTTCCAGAAACTAAAGTAAAGCCAACGAAGCGAGAGAAAAAAGGTAAACAATGTTTCAGCGGTTCCAAACTTCTTTATTTAAAAATGAGTACGCATCACTTCAAGCGCGTTCCAGACAGGAATGAAATTGCTCATAAGATGGCGGATCTGACAGTTTAGAAACGCTGTGCTGACAGCTTTCCTGTACTACGAAACACGCAACGACAACTGTCGCTCGGCCATTGTCGTGTACGTGTGATATGTGCGACAAGAACAGAGAAAATAATCGCTAGTTATCGCAACGTGACTCAGTAGTGGTCGCTTTGTTAACCTTTTTTCTCTCGTCTCGTTGGCTTTACTTTGGGTTGAGAGTTGTTACCATTCAAAAAATGTAATGTGTTGACTAAACTAAAATCTAGTAATTTTTTTTTATTTTAAGTTTTAGGCCCATATTCCAGAACGATTGAGTACAGTATTGATCATCTGTATTGTCATTGATCATCTGTAAAATGTCATTGAAATGAAAATGAAAATCAAGATTCAAGACTCAGTCTCGTTCTTGATGAAGGACCTACTCTATCCGATCTTTTAGTACTATTATCTATTCTTTGCTCGTAGTCCACAGATTGTAATAAGGGGTATTGTGGTCTTATCCATAACATATTTTATAAATGACTACTTTTTTCTTAAAATACTTAATAACTAGCAAAAAGCTGAGCCTTGTGGGAGCTCGAGTAGTTTTCTTAGCAATAACATGTTTTCTTCCTTTTTAAAGGGAGCCGTTAGGAGTACACACCAGGTCGATGATGGCACTAAAACGCCTGTCGTACGAATATGAATGAAGCACTATGAACGTCCTACGTGTGATATTGTTGAATCCCTCTGATTTGCGTTCATGCCTCTTCATTCGGTTGGGATGTGCTCGGCATTAAGTAGATCTTTGAAAATCTTCTGTATTACAATGGTCATAACTTATATATAATAACTAATTTATAACATATATCCTTAATATATAATAATATATCTAAATATTAACTTAATTAATTCCTTACTTTAAATCAATATAGAACATTAATTTAAATCTCGCGCACCCAGCAGTCTACCCATGTGACAAGAAGTCATCTCCAATAGCGCAACTTAAACTAGGCAACGATGCTATCGTGTTTACAGTTGCGTTATATCAGAATAGATTTACTTTAACTATGAATGGAAATAAAACTAATTTTAACGGATTCCATAACGTCTTGTGGCCATCATCATCAACCGAATGCCAATCCTGGTTGCATCTTTGGAGTCCGGAGACCACTCTTTTACTTCTCCATTCTATATTTTGGACTTTCTTTGCTGTTACGGGAGTTGCTTCTGCATTACTTTTTGTTCTCGAAGACCAAGATTCATTTCTACATGGAATATTATGTTCTCAACTCTGGAATGGCAATTCTTGAAAGCTTATAGTGGCGTGCAATCCGAATCATTCAGGCAATTGCGTAGAAACGATGCATCTTTGGAAGTATTCGCCGCTTCTACCATGGCACGTATTCTTCTGCAATCTTACCTCCGGCAACCAAAGACTCAAAGTCGGCGTGCGTTTTAGTCGGTTCGAGTCCGACATAATCACCTTCACCGGCTCCGGAGGGGGGGGGGGGGGAGGCGAGAATCCGTGGTGATTTTTCGTACGTTAAAAAAAACCCTCTCAGTACAACACTTTATTACTGTGGTTGCCAACTAAATGAAGAAAAGGGCCCTCCCTGGTAAGAAGTCTAACCAATGGAGCGCTGCCTGTCTGATTTGACGTCGTAGAAGATGGTCTCACTATGATGTCGAAGACTGTATGGCGTGGAGGAGTAAAAACTGGTCGGTGGACACCAGACTCCGAACGGAGAGCTTTGGATGCGACGAGGACTAACTTATGTATGAATAAACAATGCGATGAATTCCGTTAAAATTAGTTCTTTTTTATCAATATTTAATATTCGAATGGAGTTTTGTTTAACTACTCTAGTTTACGTCGTCCTGGGGTAGTTCCCCGCGGCCCTGAAGCCCTTGGAGTCGTCGGAGGTGTAGTGCACGGTGTGTTGCTTGCCGTTTGCGTCGGTGAAGCTGTAGAAGCCGCGCACATTACCTGCATCCTGCCTTTCGGACGCTTGCTTCAGTTCGCCTGTAGATTTTTTATCCTGGAAGACAGAAAGAGGTGAAGGTAAATAAAGGGTTACATAACTTGAACAGGTGATGGTTTGAGAGATTCCCTTATTTGAATTTAAGGCCATCTATAATACATATAAAATAACTTGTACCGACTGACTGATTCATCAAAGCAGAGCCCAAAACGCTGGACCTACAAACTTTAAATTTTGACAGTAGATGCATTCTAAGAAAGGATTTTCGGAAATTCTGCTACTAAAGGGGTAAAATAAGGATTTGTATGAAAATCCGTAATTTTCAGAGCTAGATGCACTGAATTTCATAAACCTGTATCTCTTAAGAAATAAATGAGCACGTGTATCAGCGTTTTTAAAAATTTAACTACTAAGAGGGTAAAATAGGTGATAAACGTTTGTATCACTATTAAATATGGAATACGAAATTTTTCCGGGCGAAGCCGGGACGGGTTAGCTAGTAATGGTATAGACTAAGTGAGAGTGTAATGGGCCGCATTAAATGTTTAGGACATTTTTACCTTTGCATGGGGAATGCTGTTATGCGTTGGATCTCCGGCTATGGAGAGACAATGATCTGTATTCAGATAAATCGAGATTCAGATCTGAGTATCATTATAGAATAGGTGTCTTAGTGTTTATTATTAATACACACACGTATAACTAATAACGTTATAAATATAATTCGCAGTACATTATCGAGATGCAAAATTGAGATACCTACTAAACCACGGCATTAAACGAATGCTCTTTCAAAATTGTGCACGTTTAAAATATTTCCCCTTTATTGTATAGATTTTAATGGTTGTTGCATGTCTTAGCACGGAATTGAACTTCATATTTAGTTTATTACCAACTGTTATTAGTACAAAATAACAAAGATCTATTTGATTCACTTGATATAGATGTCTGAGCGAAGGTCCCGACCTCAAGTCATAGTATAAGCAAGTTTAGACGATTTGAAGCATATCGTAATTAATTCGTTTCAGGAAATATTTAGTGCAATAGATAGCTTAATTTAGGAGTTGGCCTTGCGATAAAATATAATTAATTTTATTTCAGATAATTTTCGAATCCATATAAAGTTCAAGTTCGAGTTCGAATCCACTGATTCAGAAGTGGTATAATGCCTAGGATTAGAAACTACTCCGAACGCAAGCAACTTAGGTTATTTGAAGGGGTTAAAGGGAATTCTAGAAATTTCGGTTACTTTTTAGTAATTTATAAAAAGAATAGAACAGCCATGGCAATTCTGACCACACAGCTTAACAACCATTTCTGAAAAGAAAGAAAGGTTGTGAAATCCCACTTATAGAGGAAGTCAAACAAAACTGCACTCAAAAGTCCGAGTACAGTCTTCTATTCCTAATTTTTGGTTTGTGTGGATTTTTTGGGAAGTGACTTCCATATGAACCTTCCTCCCCGAAAAGATATCCTCCACTTGAACTGTGTCCTTTAGTCTCAAATATATTAGTAGGGCTCCATATATCAATCAATTCAATTTAAATTTGTTTTACCCTGTCTAATTTTTTAAATGCTTATTCTCTGCCTGTCTGTTTTTCTTGAATGAATTTTACAGCATTAAGTATGCTAACTATACAAATCGAATACATAGGGAAAAATAAATCTTGAAGACTCCACTGTCGCCATAAGGACGGATAAATAGAAGGGAAATTTGAATCACATCGGGCGTGTCTCTGTAGCCGAGTTGGTCAAGGCATTCCCCCTGTAAAGGAAAGATCGCGGGTTCGAGTCCCGTCCGAGAAGATTTATTTTTCCTATGTATTCGATGTCTTTTTTTCTTCGCCTAGTTTTACCCTCTATTAAGACAGATAAAGATATGTTGTCGGCGTGGTGGTAGCTGGCGACCTTCAGAGAACCTTGTAAGTATATTTATTACGAGATATTTGATAATTACATATCACTGACATTTCATTTCACTAACCGGATCATAGCAGCCGCTTGCACAAAAAGGTTTAGCTAAAAAGCCTGTATTTGAAAGTAATATGTAATTAATGTCATATTAGTTTTTTATCGGAACACTTTCAAAGTTCATGCTTCAAGGGCGTTTAAGTTCCAAGTATTACTTATTACAGTTACTAGCTTTTGCCCACGGGTCCGCCCGCGTGGATGTCGGTAATCGCGACCAAACATAGCCTATGTCCTTTCTCATGGTCTAATCTACCCCTATACCAAATTTCATCAAAATCGGTTCAGTGGTTTAGGCGTGAAAGCGATAGACAGACAGACATAGTTACTTTCGCATTTATAATATTAGTATTGAGTATGGATTACTTAGTATGGCGTATGGAATACTAGCCATCGTGTGAAACCACAGAATCTCATTCCCTGGATATAAACTAGAGTATGTGAGTAGCGTGTCTAAGTTTAATAGTAAATCACTAGAACCCTTTCCTCCTTTCCTATTTCTAACCGCGACGACGCGGCGACGGGACGGAGACGATATATGCGTTTGGGGTGAGAGGGTGTTGGTTTGTTTTTTTTTTCCGTGCCGAAATCCCCTCGGCTACCCTCCCTGCCGGAGCCGGAAGAGGAGGTAATGTCGGACTTGAACCGACTAAAACCGCACGCCGACTGTGGGTCGTGGTGCTAGGCCGGAGGTGAGGTTGTCATCGACATATCCCTCGCACCCCGGCTGACCCAGGGCCATCCCTTACGGTCTGGCCCTCCTCGGGAGGGGGGACAACGGTGTCCCCGACTCGCCCCCGGAATGGGGAGGTGACAGGTGGCTCATGGGGTCAGTCAGTGCCCTCCGACGCCCGAGTTGCCTGCGCGCGCGGGCGGCGTGACCTCTCCCGTTCCGCCGTCTCCTTCACGACCATTACCTGCTCGCTGAAGGAGACGCCGGCCGCCCACGCGTCCGCACAGCGGCCCATTGCTGTGAGCAGGGTGGCGAGGGTGAGAACTCTCACTCCCAGGGCCGCCACTAGCTCCCGCCACGGTCCGGCCCATGCCAGACACTCGGTGAGCGTGTGCAGCCCATCGAGGTAAACCCAATTCTTACATAATAATGCATTTGAACATATCGAGAAAAAATAAATGCTGAAGTGGGACTTGAACCTACCTTTACGACCTTTCCCTTACAGGGGGAATGCTCTTCCAACTGAGCTATTGAGCACACCTGAATCACTTCGAATTTCCCTTCTCTTTATATCCGTCTTTAAGGGCGACGGTGGAGCGATTTACTAAATTTCTTACGAACTGTTGGACCCAATGAATGATTTTTCAACCACTTTTAAATATTGTTTTTTTAAGGATGACGGTTCAAGTCCCACTTGAGCATTTAATTTTTCTCGATGTATTCGAATTTTAAAGTTAGTTTAATAAATGCTATAAAAAATCATTCAAATAATAATGCATTTTAACTTAGTTGAAGGGGCTAGTTAAGGCGGAAATTAGTAATTTCGGTAGCTAACATTAGTGGACCGAATGCCTGTCTGCTACCTCAGTGGTATAAAAAAAGTTAGGTACCAAAATTATTAAGAAAAAAAGTACCAAAACGCGAGTGATAGTACTGATGCTGCAATATTGTGTGGCCATGGTACTGCTTACCATAAAGGGTAATGGTAGTTAAACAGCCACTGTAGGTTGCAGCCTTGATATCGATTATAATCGATTGACACTATCATAGTTCACTATCATAGTTCAAGTAGATCGTTGTCTTCATTGTATTAATCGATAAGAACGACAGCTTGACTCGATTAATACTCGCAAAAAAACGATTGTTGGATTTATACTGATTGACTGACAAACAACGGTACGGCACAGGATTCATAACATGATCAATTTATAAAAACGGTAACATAACCTTAACTTAACTTATGTATAATATTCCACAATTACACAATAATATTCCACAACATTCTACACAACGCTTTCTAGACCCATGGTAAGCTTAACTAGCTTGTGATATGGAATCTACAATGCGGATAAACATAAATAGATACTATTTTTGTAATCATGTACATACTTACATAATTAAACACAGAAATACCCAGAAAAATGCAAATAGCATATTTGTATGTACAGTCAGCGTCATAAATATCTTGACAACAAAGTCTCAAAATGATCTTAAAACTCTCGTATTAAGAGCAAATCAAACTGTGTTATTGATTATATGGTATTATTGTCCAAATTAAAGGCGTGTACAAAATATTAGAACAATCAGTAACTGGAAGGGCGTCAAAAAACGAAATTATGATCTTTTTGAGTACTTTCTTTCTGTACTGTTAAAATGTATTTATTTGTATATTTGAATGTATTACAGACATAAATATACTCATGCCTGTACAGTCCCGAAAGGGTAGGCAAAGGTGTATTAACAACTAGGATTTTCGGTCCTACGTAATAGGGGCTATTGTCGTCAAGCAGGCACATAGTCAAGGACTGTATGTTTAGTGTCGGATGGAAATTAAATGTATTAATCTACTAGCTTTTGCCCACGGCTCCGCCCGCATGAATGTCGGTTATCGCGACCAAACCTTAGTGAAATATGTCTTTTCTCATGGTCTAATCTACACCAATATCAAATATCATCAAAATCCGTTCAGTGGTTTAGGCGTGAAAGCGTAACATACAGACAGACACACAGAACTACTTTCACATTTATAATATTAGAATTAATTAATTTCTAAAATCAAAATCAAAAGATGTTCTTTTAGTCTGAGGGTCATGGTCTGAGGTATTAATTTCAAAATTTCAAAAAATCACAGACATACTTCGGTACTATGAAAGTCACTACTTGTAAAAATCAAGGGGAGGTATTCGAGAATTACAAGGTGTTTAAAATTATACACTTAATTAAAATGTATACTTATAATTTAGCACACTAGTATTCGCTAAAAGCTGTTGAATAGACAGGGAAGGTCAAACTTTTGTTATGATATTTTTTTTAGAAAGGTGTGAATTAATTTGTCGACAGTTGACCGAGGTTACACCAGTTCCAGAACCCGCAGGTACCTATTATCAGGAAATTGACGTGTCCTTTTATTAAAAAAAACTTTCATCCGCTTTAGACAAGTGGCAATAAGTTTGTAGAAGAAATTAGATTAATACTGACATACGTTGACGACTGTCATAAACTTCAAAATACGTGTCAATCCCATACATTTATTATCCTATACTAAGTACAATACGCGGCCAATGAATTGTCACTTGTCTAGGGGCCAATACTTTTGTTGTAGAAAGATAGATAGATAGATAGATAGATAGATAGATAGATAGATAATTCTTTATTGTACACCAATAGATTTACATTGGAACAAGTATGTAGCATGATACAGTTTAATGTACAGTCAATCACAAAAGTAGCTTAACAAATTCTAATTTATTGAACACTGTGGCCCCTAAACCTTAAATAAAATTGTGAAAAAAAAACATTGAATATGTAAATTAAGTTTGTCTTCTGGGGATCATAACACTACATTTACTATAGACAGATGCATTCCATTATAAAAAGATTTGTAAAATATTTTAGTGGTAATCAACTTATGGCGTTGACTGTACAATGGGCGGCCTTATCGCTGGAAGCGATTTCTTCCAGGCAACCTTGGGATGGACAGTAATGTGCTAAAACAGGGGCAATACGGTGTAGTTAGCTAATAAGTCTTATACAAGGTGTGTTACAAAGCGAAAAAAGATAGGGAGAGAGGGAGAGAGAAATAAAATAAAAAGAAAGATGTAAAAGTATAACAACAAGTAATGCATTAAATGTACAAAAATCAATTTACATAATTTCACAACGTGAAGTCCACTATTACTTATTATATTACAAATATAATTGTTATAAGAGCATTACAAATTGTCCTAATTTAAGTGTGCGTAAAAAATTGCAACGATTTTTCCGTATGAAGGCCTTGTTGGTCAATGTATGTAAGAGTATGCTCTAAAATGTTAGGCACAAGGTCTAGTTTGTCATGTGCGGATGTGTGACGGACAAGTGCAAGGTTGCAATAGTGGAGTGTACTATTAGTACAGTCAGCATCAGTAAGATGTTGACGAACAGAGTGCTCAAAATATTCTTAACTAGCTTTTGCCCGCGGCTCCACCCGGATTTCGGTTATCGCGACAAAACATAGCCTTTGTCCTTTCTCACGGTCTAATCTACCCCTATACCAAATTTCATCAAAATCGGTTCAGTGGTTAGGCGTGAAAGCGTAACATACAGACAGACAGACAGAGTTACTTTCGCATTTATAATATTAGTATGGATTTAGTTTTTTGACCCCCTTCCAGTTGACCGATTATTCTGATATTTGGTACACACCTTTAGTTCGGACATAACATAACATAACATAAACTCACGCCTATATTCCCCGAAGGGGTAGGCAGAGGTGCTAGCACCCACATTTCGCCAGTTTATGTTTAGGTCCCAACGTAATAGGTGGCGAGCCTAGTGCCATTAACCGGGCACTTATAAACCTGCGATAAATACACACATAACTTCGAAAAGCATCGAAAAGTCATTGGTGTGTGCCATGGTAAACCTGGGATCGAACCCGAGACCTCGTCTCAGCAGTCCATTACCCATACCACTAGGCTACCGAAGATTAGTTCGGACGATAATACCATATAAATTAATAAAACAGTTTGAATTACTCTTAATACGCAAGTTTTAAGATCATTTTGAGACTTCGTCGTCAAGATATTTATGACACTGACTGTACACGTAGAAGGGTATACCCAACTGTTTACTAAAGATTGTGTTAAACTTCTGTTAATTTAATCAATTGATACATAATTATACACATGCCTGTAATCTCCCAAGGGGTAGGCAGAGGTGTATTATGATTGATTTTCGGCCTTGATATCATCATCCACATAAAGACGTTAGTCCTGATTGCATCCGAGGCCACGGTGCCCTCGAAGCTCATTTTCAGCCTTGATATACCTATAGACTTCTAAAAATTCTCATCTAAAATTACAAATGGGAGCGAAATGAACAAACACTGACATACCAACTAAATTCATATTATTATAGTCAAAATTAAACAATTGAAATCTTTATCATACATAACATAAACTCACGCCTGTATTCTCCGAAGGGGTAGGCAAAGGTGCTAGCACCCACATTTCGCCAGTTTATGTTTAGGTCCCAATGTAATAGGTGGCGTGCCTATTGCCATTAACCGGGCACTTATAAACCTGCGATAAATACACACTTAACTTCGAAAAGCATCGAAAAGTCATTGGTGTGTGCCATGGGTAAACCTGGGATCGAACCCGAGACCTCGTCTCAGCAGTCCATTAACCATACCTTTAGGCTACCGCAGACTCTTTATATTATTTATTCTCTTTATATTATCTTTATAATAACCATACAATAAATAATAATACTACTATGCACATAATTAAATTAAATAAAATTTATTAAATAAGTATTTATACATGACGCTCACGAATTACGTTATCCAGTTCCTTATTGTATATGCTTTATAATTATTATCTATTTTGTTAAAATATTTAGTAAAAATAAAAAAATGGATACATTAAGTGCTTTTATTATATATCTTAGTGAACGTTTATTTATATCATATATTATAATAATAGATAATAGGCATGAATTATTATATTTTTTGAATGTCGCTGAATAATAATTACTTCCATAATCGTTAATTATTACTTCCATTATCCGTCTATTATTACTTACAATTATTAAAAAAATATAATATGCGTCACTATGATATGTATGTATCGTATCCTTTTATTTAAAAATATGCATCCCGTTTGGGTAGCTTTCCGTTTTACAACCCTGAAAAATACCCAGAAATTACAGGCATAAGTTTACTATTTTCATAAATTTTTAGTGAAAAAAAAAATTTGCTTCGCCTCATTCTTACTACTTCCTATTTTTTTACTGTAATTTCTCCATTGCTTTTCAATGTTTTCATTATTTATTAATAAATTTATATTGATAATTATGATAAGCTTAAGTCACAATTAGACAATGATAATAAATTGTCACTTAATTGTCACTTAATTGTAACTTAATTGTCACTTAATTGTCACTTAATTGTCAGTTATTGTCACTTACTTAAAAGACAACTCCCGCACTAGGGAACAAGCCCTGTATCGCGGGGTACTTTACAAACATACATGATACAACTAACGGACACAAAGTACACCCAGAATCAGAACAACTATCTGTGGATCACACCAATTTTTGTACGGCGGGCGTGGGGATCGAACCCATAACCTCGCACACAGCCGGCGCATACACACTACATCCACTGAGCCACGGAGGCGGTCAATCTAGCCCTAAAGTTAGACAAACCAGTATAAAAGCCTATGTCTTACAACCACACCTTCGCTTTACTTCCTGTCACTATGAATACCACCTCCATTCCTATTAAATCTAATACATTGACCGCTAAGTACGCAGTCTCAATTTTAATAACCATAATAGAGAAGTAATGGATAGCGTATTCATTAGAAGTGACACATTTTTTGCTTGCTTATGTTGTGGAACTAGTAAAAGGGTAAAAGTGCTTCGGTATTGCGAGCAAGTTGTTTTGTAAATAAACTGGTAGTTTTCGCTTTGTAATTAACATTGATAAGGTTTTTGTACTGTTAAGTGTATGCAGGCCCACGTTTTGCGACTACATTCTGATTCATTTACCTTTATTGGTCTGCTTTTGGTAAGTACCACGTACCACTAAGACCTGGAACTCCCTGCCAGCTCACGTGTTTCCTCCTTCCTACAGTCCCGGGTCCTTTAAGCGGGGCGTGAAGAGGCATTTGATGACGCCGTCAAGTTGAGTGCCACCACTGTTAACATGGTACATGTTTGCGATGGTGACCCTCTTTCCGAGACTTGGCTTTAGCTTTGCCTTCGGGCGAGGTGGAGTCAAATTGAGGTGACCTTTATAAAAAAAAGTATGTACAGTAAGCGTCAGAAAGATGTTGACGAACAAAGTACTCAAAATGATCTTAATTTAGTTTCCAATTGACTTATTGTTCTGATATTTTTAGTTCGGACAATCTAAATATAACTCAAAGGTGACTGACTGACTGACATAGTGATCTCTCAACGCACAGCCCAAACCACTGGACGGATCGGGCTGAACTTTGGCATGCAGGTAGATGTTATGACGTAGGCATCCGCTAAGAAAGGATTTTGATTAATTCTACCCCCAAGGGGATAAAATAGGGGATGAAAGTTTGTATGAATCTTTGTCAATTTTAAACCGATCGGCGATAAACAACATCCACGCGGGTGGAGCCGCGGACAACAGCTAGTAACACTGTATAAAACAGTTTGATTTGCTGAGAGTTTTAAAATCATTTTGAGACTTCGTAGTCAAGATATTTATGACCCTAACTGTATTTGACTTTTGGCCTGTAGCCAAACTGACAACGTGACGTTCTATACATGGAACTTTGTCAAGAGGCTACGGACCACCCCTAGTGCCATCTCAGTTGGTAGAAATGGTAGAAAAATCCCGCAAAGACCGCTGCAGTTTCTATTTTTTTTATTTATTTATTAGGTCTACCAACAATGTTTTACATCAAAGCATACAATCACAGTAATTAAAGCTAACTTGTTACAATGCAAACATCACTTAAAGGCCTCTTTTTTGGTCTTATTACTCCAAGAAAACTTGGTATTAAAATATTACTATTACCTACCTATAATGAAAATTAATACATAATTCGTGATCTGTTTTAATTTTTTTAGAGGTCAATGCGGAAGGTATAAAGAAACAATGGAATGTCTATTTCTTGAAATAAAAAACAAAACATAATCGCGCAACGGATACTGGCCGATATTATTTTTTTACTCTTACATGTTCATTATGTGATACAAAGTCCTTGTAGCTTAAATTTCTAGTTATTTATATTAAGGCTATGATAGCCTCTGTGGCGTGGCGGTAGTGAACGCAACTGCTACGCAGGAGGCGCGGGTTCGATCCCCGGTCACGGTCAGTGCAAATCTTTGTATGTATGAATATAGCTATTTGCTTGGTCTGGGTGTATAATATGTATGAATTTACATTCTAGATTCCATAACACAAGCTTGTTAAACTAACCATGGGTCTAGATAGCGTTGTGTAGAATGTTGTTGAACATTTATTTATTAATAATAGTATTTGCACTGCACTTCCTCGGGGGCTAATATCTCTCTTTTGGCCTAGCCTTATCCCGTCTCTATTTGGGGTCGGCTCTCCTCGTCATTATTCGCCATACTTGTTGGTTTTGAGGCGTCAATTAGTGGGATACTGTATTATAAAAAATTAGAACTCGTTTTTAGTTTTCGTTTTTAGTGCTAGGCCGGAAGTGAGGTTGTGTTTGACATATCCCCCGCACCCCGGCTGACCTAGGGCCACCCCTTACGGTCTGGCCCTCCTCGGGCGCAACATTGGGTCAAGATACATATTGGTAAAGCAAAAAAATACACTAAGACTCTATGATATAGGTAGTACAGCCTAGATCCATACTAAACAGAGCTTACAATTGGGAAAGACATTAAAAAAATGTGATTTTTATACATTTTTATACAATGCGGGTAACATTTTATCATTTGATCTTGTAATTATTGAATTCTTGCATTGTTAGGACAATAGCAGACTGATTGCTTTTCCTGTCCCGGCTATCGAATTGGGAATATCATACACACAATTATGCTCGCAGCCACTGTGCCGCTGAGGTAGTAAAATAATAAATAAATCCATACTCTTAATATTATAAATGCGAAAGTCTGTTTGCATGTTACGCTTTTACGTCTAAGCCACTGAACTGATTTAGATGAAATTTGGTATAAGAGTAGATTAGACATTGAGAAAGGACATAGGCTATGTTCGGTCTCGATAGGGCGTAGTTACGGGCAAAAGCTAGTAAAAAATGAGTTACGAAATTAATTCAATCGATAAATTAAGTAATGCTAGCAGTAATCAATACTTATTGTAACACTTTGGCCTTGGCAGTTGTACAGTGGTAGGTACGTATAGAGAGGTTAAAAAATTGATAATAGGTATGAATTTAAAAGATAATTGCATTAGAATTTGAACAAAAGTTGACTAGAACAAAATTGAAAGTTATTCGATTATATTTTTTCATAAATTGACTTCTATGTGTGGCTGTACGGAACAAAAAAAAATGGTATCGGGATGACCGCAAATCGATTACCAACTATGCACAACTTATTGTCGCCTTCAAGTACCTGCTAATCAACGGACGACTGCGGCGTAAGTGCCTGTCTCAGGGTTAGGAGGTTAGACGGAAGTTACTACTAGAAAAACCGATATACCAATCAAATACGAATCCTGAGGTCACGAACACCCTCGAGCCTTTGCAGATGCGTAGAGATGTTGCGTCTTTGGCAGTTTTCTACCGTCTCTACCATGGTGAATGTTCTGACGAGCTCTTCCAATTAGCCCCACCCTCTCCTTTCCTACACAGGACGACACGTGCAGGGCTAAGATGCCATCCATATACGGTGCAGAGTATACCAGCTAGAACCAAGCGTTTCAGCGACTCATTCCTATGCCGCACCATTAAGACCTGGAACTGGAACTCCCTGCCAGCTCACATGTTTCCTTCTTCCTACAGTCCCGGGTCCTTTAAGCGGGGCGTGAAAAGGCATCTAACGAGGCCGTCAAGCTGAGTGCCACCACTGTTAACATGGTACATGTTTCCGATGGTGACCCTCTTTCCGAGACTTTGCCTTTAGCTTAACATCAGGCGAGGTGAAGTCAAATTGACGTGTCCTATATAAAAAAAAAGCGGAGAACAACAAAATGCAAAGTTTGGACGCAACTGAGAAATCGTTTTGAGGATGATAATATGGTATTATTATGCTGCCTCCAGCGTCCTACATACATACAAAGTATATTCACTCTTTTAAATCCTCGAAGGGTTAGGCAGAAGTATATTAACACGCCAGCAATTTCATTGGCCTCCCTTCCCTTAGTTTCTCTCTACGACACTCATGGATAGAGAAGAAGTTAAGAGGACCAAGAGAGTTAAGAGAACTTCCTAGCAACTGTTTCTCCGTAGAACCGTTCTCCTCTTTTCCTCCCTGAATATTGCTTCTAGAACAACATTTTTGTTTTCGTAAAATCAAGATCTTCTGTACGCATGTCCCTGTTATTTTATTTTTGTCGGTAGTCAATAAAATAAGAAAATATGATCGTCTTAAGATGATAAAAAATGACTAATTCTTACCGGCATGTTTGGAGGACTACCAGACAAATTCGAAAAGGTTTTAACGTTATAAAAAATAACAGAAACATGGATACGCTATTTCCTAATAAAACGATGTCAAAAATATTTAAATCGGCGTAGTTTTCGCTGAAAAAAACGGGAAATACGAAACCTCGATTTTGCCCAAAAAATTGTGATAAAATCGGTCTGAGCTACGGCTATCCTTATCGCACTCTACGGGGACAGGCGTGAGACGGGGACGACCGCAAATAGTATATAGGATTATTCGCTAGCTAGAAAGTCCTCTTAATATTCCGCGATTTAGGTCCAAGATATATGAGTCGACCTATAACCTCTTTATCGTATTATAAATGCGATTTTTTTGTGTCTTACATCGTTATTACTCGATTATTTGCTTAAAGTCTGGTATATAGTTGCTTGTTAACTATCAAACAGTGTGACAGTGTAGCCATATTTGGTCAGATCCTGCCATTTTGGCAGTCTTGGCCTTCAATTTTCATTATTGGCAGGTTGTGTTGACATTTTGGGACGTTTGGCAATATTTGGAAGTTTACCAATATAGGATAGAGTTGTTGCAACCTATAACAGAGGTAATAATATACATATAATGACATTAATCGTACGAAAAATAACTGATGATTGATTAATTATTGTAATTTTTTTGCCAGCGGCTCCGCTCGCTTGGATGTCGGTTATCGCGACCAAATATAGCCTATGTGTTAATCTAGGGTGTCAGCTAACTCCACACCAAATTTTATTAAAATCGCTCCAGCCGTTTATACGTGAAAGAGTAACAAACGTCCATCCATACTTACGAACTTTCGCGTTTATAATATTAGTAGGACAGTCGTGGCTGGGGCTAGCTCAGTCGGCAGACCCATCGACATTATATAGAGCCTCAAATAACTTTGGAATGACGTTCAAGAAACCATCGGAACTATATAAACATCTAAGAGTAACCAAAATGCACGTCCTAGCGAAATCAAAAGACGAAATCGTGCAAGCTCTTCCAAAAGACCAAAGTACTAAAGAGCTCGAGTCGCGCCTCCAATTCCATAAAAAATTCATGATAGGCTCGCAGACTGGTAGGGTAGGTTTGGGTAATACTAGGAGGCAGTCAGACAAAGACATAACAAAATCTTTTCTTCAAGTAGATGAAAATAATACCTACAAAGTGCACGCAATGAACCTAGAAATACAAAACGAATGGTTAACACTAGGTGAATTTTGTATTCCCATAGCCTTAAAATGGCGTACCTTAATATACGACTGGTCACCGGCTCTCCTTAAATTCTATCTCAATGCATTCCAGTTGACCCTCCCCGACCAAAGCAATCTTGTCAGATGGGGAAAAGCCACAGATAAAACATGTAACTCATGTGGTGAAGCAATTGGTACTGCTAGGCACCTACTGGTGGGTTGTAGGACGCTATTAGACCGGGGTCATTACTCGCGCCGACATGATAAGGTATTAGAAATCGTACGTGAGGCGGTAAGTTTGGCGGTAGCTAGAGCGAAAAAGGGTTTAACCACAAACCAAAGAAATGACGTCGCGTTTGTAAAGGAAGGCTGCTCAAAAAAGACAAATCAAAAGCCGTACTCAATTTTGATAGCAGCCGCTGATTGGACATTACTCGCAGATTCGTATGAGAAACACTATAAAATACCGGAGGATGTTTGTGCCTCGTCATCCAGACCCGATATATTCCTATTTTCAAAACAGCAAAAGCGTGCAGTACTAGTAGAACTCACAGTACCGTGGGAAACTAACATACCTAAAGACCACGCTATAAAAATAAACAAATACTTTGACTTGACCAACGAGTTAACCAAAAATGGCTATGTGGTTAAACTCTACGCCGTGGAAGTGGGAGCAAGGGGAATTCCAGCTAAATCCCTGTATAACTTATTTAAAGACCTCGGATTGCCAAGAGCTTCAGTAAGCTCTTTACTCAAACGAATATCTAAAACGGCGTTGATAGGATCTTACCAAATTTGGATAGGTAGAGGGGGGAACACGACTGACGGTGGAGGTGAGCGCTGATGCATCACAAGGTGGCCACCCTAAACCTACACCTGGGTCGCAAGTCCCAGGCGCCGTCGCAGTGTTCCTCTCTGTACCACGCCATGGACCCGGCGACCGCACGGTGAATCCATGGAATGCTAAGAACCGGATCTCTCTATTGAGGTTTTAAGTCCTGATTAAAATTCAGAATGTCAATGATATTTCACCGAACGAGTCAAGGAAGTAAGTTACATATGACATTATGTTATGTAATGAATTAATTTATTTTTAATGTTTATTTATTGGCGTTTACCATTTTATACGCAGTTTAGTGAAAGTGCGAACGTGACCGAGAATACTGACTTCGAGAAAGTTATCTAACAGACACAATAGGTAGACGTTTTGTACAAGCAATTGTCTCATGATGGACAAACTGTCAATACTTATAATTGATGATGAGATCTATAGAACAAATCGATTAAGAAGAAAATAAAAAATAAAAATAAAAACGAAAAAGAAAAAAAGAAAAAATGCAGTCATCAAAATTCAATGTTTATAAATGGTTGAAAAATCATTCATTGTTTCCAACAGTTCGTAAGAATGTTGGTAGATGGCTGCACCGTCGCCCTTATAGACGGATATAAAGAGAAGGAAAATTTGGAATGATTCAAGTGGTGCTCAATAGCTCAGTTGGCAGAGCAGTCCCCCTGTAAGGGAAAGGTCGTGAGTTCGAGTCTCACTTGAGAATTTAATTTTTTCCAATGTTTTTCGAACTTAAAAGTTAGCATAATAAATGCCATAAAAATTCATTCAAATAAAAAAGTGAATTGCTTAGACGAGACCTGAACCCGCGATCAACCCCTTACAGGGGAAATGCTCTGATTACTGAGATACCGAACCAAATTCTGCTATACAACTGTCTTATGGTGACGGTGGAAGACATCCATCCATATTTTACTATTGTTGGTGAAATATGGGTGCTAAAACACCTCTGCGTACCCCTTCGGGGATTTAATGACGTGAATATATGTAAGTATATACTGAAGTGATTCAGGTGTGGCTCAATAGCTCAGTTGGAAGAGCATGCCCCCTGTAAAGGAAAGGTCGTGGGTTCAAGTCCCACTTGAGCGCTTCTTTTTCTCGATGTATTTCGAAATAGGAATTGTTTTAAAATTTCATTCAAGTCTATGGAACAATTCCGAGCAGTGGCGAGTGATCCCTATAACCCAATAACCCTATAGTCTATGTGGGATGGCAGGCATAGTAGAGTTTTTCTATTTATACTTACTTAATAATTGTAGTGTTCGAACGCCCCAAAGTCCTTACAAAATTGCTATGGTCGTTTTATAAGAAGTATCTGATCTAAGGTTTTTTCCACCGACTTTCTTTAGGAAAATCACCCTCACCCTTTGCCTGCATTTCCCAGATGAAGTGCGGATGTACGCGTCTACTGAAATAAAACTATTGTTAGCGTATCATTATAAAAAAACAGGATTCTATCGTGATTTATTTTTGGGGTCATTTTATTATCAACTCTGGTTCCGATAGTTTTGGGTTGCTTTTCGGTTCTTCCGACTTCCGACGAGAAACTTCCGACAGTATCAAGTACCTATGAGTCTTTTCTGTCTTATTAGAATATTAGTTAGATAAATCGAATAAAACGGAATATACTCAAGCAAGATGTATAAGTCTATTCTGTTTTATTAGACTATTAGTTAGATAAATCGAATAATAATAATAACGGAATACTCAACATGTCCTTTTCCTTGCTTTACTGAAATAACTTTATTGAACGAAGTACTACTTTTTGTAGGTCCAACGCGTACTAAAAATGTGGTCGATTAAAGCCAATTTAGTAGATTTAATTTATATGGTCGAAGATGTACATAAAATAGGGTCGTACGAAGAATAATGTGCATGGGTCCAAACTTGTGGGTCGTACGAGGAAGTAGCCGAAAATAACATTAGATTTTTTTTTGAAGTCGTTAATCCAAATTATTCTAACCATCCGAAAATTTTGCTAGGATTTTTCTTTAACTTTAAAGGAGTTAAAGGATTTGCCATGTTGGTGCCCGGTGGAGCAGAATAGGACCACTCTTCTGGCTATTCCTGTGGGTGACGTAGAAGGCGACTAAAGGATAGGGCTGTTCACCATCCGACAGTAAACATACAGCCTAGACAAAGGGCCCGTTAGGCGGCAATAGGCTTGCCCTCTATTTCGTCGTGGGACCGAAAATCATAATTGACGGAAAGTCGGTGCTAATGCTGCCTACCCCTTTGGGGATTAATAGACGTGAGTATATGAGATGAGATGATTTAAAGGAGTAGGTACCAGGTATCAGGTGATAGATTCCTTTCTAATATTTTAGTGAATAAAAACATATTCGAAGAAATCTAAACTAAATAAAGCTTTATTTTTTTATTTAATTTCGAAAAACATTGGAAAAATGAAATGCTCAAGTGAGACTCGAACTCACGACCTTTCCCTTACGGGGGACTGCTCTGCCAACTGAGCTATTGAGCGACACTTGAATCATTCCAAATTTTCCTTCTCTTTATATCCGTCTATAAGGGCGACGGTTTTATTTAATATTATTTTTATTACATATTTAGAAAAAGACCCAAGTTGTTTGTTTTGTTAAAATATCCCAAGGCAATAAAATAATTTTGACAAAACCACAAACCTTGAAACCCGCAGTAGGTACTTAGTAATGACCTTTTTCATTATTATAATAATATCTCGCCATTTCTACTACCTAGTTCAGTAATTATGTAAGGCCCATTCATTTAAATATTCATTTTATAATTAATAGTGTATATATTTTTTTACAATTAAATACTATTTTTTTATACTCAATACATTTTGTATTATACAAAAATATGCAAAAGTGTAGTGTATGCATTAGACAACTGAAATGCGGAAACATGACAGCATTTTTCACATTTGTACTGTCAATGGCAACGCTCTAAATAAATGAAAAAGCAAGTTGTATTTTTTTTCCTATAATTAGGTATGTTATCTGGGTTTCTACAGTGCATGGTTTCACAGACGCGCACACGGACGCATGTACATACTATGACAGTTGGGGGACTGAAGAGACCACACGGTAACCTCTCGTACTGGCTGACGCAGGTGATCACCGGACACGGATGTTTCGGGAACTACCTGCGTCCGATCCAGAAGGACACTTTGGTCCCCACAACCCGAAGGGGGCCATCTCGAAAGAGATGGTCCTGGGGTGCGAGAGATATGTTTCCTGCATTCTAACCTTCGGGAACCAAAGACCCAAAGACGACGTGCGTTTTAGTCGGTTCGAGTCCGACATAACCACCTCCATCGGCTCCTTAGAGGTTGGGGATATTTAGCACGATTAAAAAAAAATTACTATGGAAAACGTGTCAGCCACTCTAGAGATTTTTTAGACGAATTGCCACTAGAGGGGTCAACATTTGTCATAGTACATGCGTCTGCGTCGTCAATGAATATCATATACCTACGTCAAATCCCATACATTTTTTTTCTCATTCTATTCCACGTTAAAGCCGTGTGGTTCCCGGCAGAGGACAATTCGGGCCACCCCATCTCTTGCTATGTGGTGTCGTACAAGGCACCTAAGGGATAGGGCTGTTTAACATCAGACAGATATATACAGTGCAGACTCAACCTCAGTTGCATGGCAGTCAATAATAGTGCCTGGAATGCGGCAATAGACTCTATTTTGTGGGACTGTATACAAAGATTGGTGATATGTGGGCGTTAATTCATCTCTGCCTAACCCTGGGGATGAGGGCGTAATTATATGTATGTATGTATGTATGTACGCCTGCCAGCAAATTGCCACTTATCTAGAAGGGCCCTTATCCCTAGAAACATAACATAATTGTAAGAAAAAATAGATAACTTGCTTTTTTAGAGCGTTGAATGTAGACCGGTACAAAGGTGAAAAATGCTGTCATGTTTCCGCATTTCAGTTTTCTTGGGGAGTGATTGTAGAGTGATATAATATTATGATACAGTTGGGCACAGAAGTTATTAAACAGTGATACATTAAAAAAAAGTAAAACCTACCTAATAAATAAGTAGGTACTTAATGTAAGTACTAAGTGTATAAGTATATAAGTCATAATCAGCAGAGGCAAAGGTTGGCTACATATTTCAAGTGGTTTATTTAATTTGAAAAAGGTTTTAGCTAGATGGAAAGGTTGCAGCTCATAGCCAGATCATCGGAAGTTTAAATACATAAATAAATAAATATTCCACAACATTCTACACAACGCTATCTAGACCCATGGTAAGCTTTTATAGCTTGTGTTATGGAATCTAGAATGCGGATAAACATACTTATATACTTTTTTTTTGTAAATATATACATATTATACATAGAAACACCCAGACGAATGCAAATAGCCATATTCATGCATACAAATATTTGCACTGAGCGGGAATCGAACCCGCGCCTCCTGCGTGGCAGTCATGTGCACTACCGCCACGCCACAGAGGCTGTCAGTTTACGCCTACAAATTGAAATAAAGTTTATACTGTAGATTGATGGCGCTTGGTGGAATCTGCTACACATATTGAATAACACACTTGTACTTTTCCACTGACTTTATTTCTAGACCTGTCTGGTTTCGCCTTACGGCAATGTGAACCTTTGAGAATGCCGTAAGGCGAAACCGGTCAGGTCTAGAAATAAAGTCAGTGGAAAAGTACAAGTGTGTTATTCAATATATGAAATAAAGTTATTTTTATTTTAGGATCCTATAACGAATACTTAACACCAAATATATCGCGATAAAATCAGTTAAAAATATTTTAATTACAAATTAAATAAAATTTAATAAAATTTATATCCGTATTAGATACATTAATTGCATATTCATGCATAAATGCAGAATATTATAACATAATAATTATTATGAGTATTACATATTCATTCATTATAATTACTGCTATTATTGTGGTTACATTACCACAATAATCTAAAATAATAAAGATAAATATTAAAGAGTATAATTAGCAGAGATACTTATTTACAATTACTTTAAATGAGTAGGTATCTCTACTATCCAACAGTTCGTAAGAAAGTTGGTAGATGGCTCCACCGTCGCCCTTAAAGACTTAATAAAAAAAACTTATAGAGAAGGGAAATTTGGAGTTATTCTGGTGTGGCCAATAGCTCAGTTGGAAGAGCATTTCCCCTGTAAGGGAAAGGTCGTGGGTTCAAGTCCAACTTGACCGCTTCATTTTTCCCGATGTATTTCGTAACTCTACTAACTTTACTACCCTCCCATAATTCATAGGGGACAACAATCAATCAATGAATTAGCCTATCGCAGTCCACTGCTGGACATAGGCCTCTCCCAATGTATGGAGGATATAGCCTACTGTTTCCACGCTGGCCAAACTTGTTGGAATAGGGTTTTATTTCGAGTAATCCTTCTCTTGCAGTGCTATCGTTTGCGTGGGTGGCGTGGGGGACATAATATATTCGATCAGTGGGTATATGAGGTCCTTGCAAGGCCTTCGGAGACTTACAGTAAAGAGCAAACTGTGCCAGAAAGCCTATTATAAAATCCAAGAATATTTAAATGATAAACAAGCTTGGAAATGAGCTGTTCGCTCTGCTGTGCTACTCAAGCAAAACATTGTATCTAGACCATAAGTTTTAGGCTAAGTAAATGTTTTGTAAATAGACCAAAAAAAAAAAAAAGCCCGCTGAGTTTCTTGCCGGAGTCTTCTCAGGTCTGGGCCGCGTTTCGAACCGGTGGTCCATTTACTAGTATTAGTTAGTATTTAATATTTACTTTATGTTGACGTTTTGTAAGTGCCGATTTAATGGTCTATGCAAAATAAATTATTTTTGATTTTGATTTTGATTTTACCTGCAAGTCTATCCTAACCATATAGGTAAGGGCACGCCGTAATAGCGGCGGTAAGACCCATCATGGAGGAGTGGCTAGAGGGCCACACGGCAGCCTCTCATACCGGCTGACGCAGGTGATTACCGGATACGGGTGTTTCAGGAGTTACCTGTGTCGGATCCGGAAGGAGCCAACGTCCGAGTGCCATCACTGTGATGCGAGCGAGGACACAGAGCTGCACACGCTGACCGAGTGCCCGGCGTGGGACACGCCGGGGCGGGTCCTAATGCCGGCTCTGAGGGTGGGAATCCTCACACTCGCCACATTGTTCACAGCGATGGTACGATGCGCGAACGCTTGGGGTGCGGCCGCCTCCTTCTGCGAGCAAGTAATGTTCCGGACCTGACTCCGGGCCCGGGCCCGCGCAGAGCGAAGGCGAACCGGACGTCGGAGGTCGCATAACGATTTCCGTCCTCTATGAGCGCTGGCCTGGGGGTGACCGGTGGAGCCGCCTGTCACCCTAGCAGAAGCAGGCCGCGGCGGCGGCGCAAAGTGCGCCTCCCTGTAACCGGGGCTAGATGGGGACATTGTGGTCCCCACAACCCGAAGTGAGCTATCTCGAAAGAGATGATCCTGAGTCTGCAATCTGTCTGATTGTTTTGGCAATCTCACCTCCGGCAACCAAGGACCCAAGACGGCGTGCGTTTTAGTCGGTTCGAGTCCGACATAAAAACCCGCTCCGTGGGGGTGGTATCTGTGGGGATTTATCGCACGATAAAAAAAACCATATAGGTAGTTAATGGAAATGAGGAGTGAAAGAAAAGACCACGGGACCCAATTTGCATTCAGGATTGACGGTCGAATGAATAACTAATATTATTAAGTAAACAGTTAACTATTTTTTATGCCGAGGACTCTGGCGAAGGACGCCGTCGCTCGGGGCGAGGTGGTGTTGGCGGTGTCACTGGACATCGCCAACGCATTTAACACCCTGCCCTGGAGCTGCATTAGGGAGGCGCTCGTGTATCACGAAGTGCCTCTCTACCTTCGCCGCATAGTCGGGGCGTATCTGTCGGAGAGAGCAGTCGTCTACCCAAGTGCGACCGGGCTCGGTCGGCGAGAGATGTCGTGCGGTGTTCCGCAGGGATCGGTCCTGGGACCGCTACTGTGGAACATCGGTTACGACTGGGTGCTTCGCGGTGAGCTCGTGGACGGTGCCGCCGTCACGTGTTATGCGGATGACACGCTGGTGACGGCGTGCGGGGCTACATACCGCGAAGCGACCCTGAAGGCCACGACCGCGGTTGCCCAAGTCGTGGAACGGATTCGGCGGCTGGGTCTCGAGGTGGCTCTGCATAAAACCGAGGCCATGTTCTTTCATGGGCCTCGGCGCGTGCCACCGGAGGATTCCAGCCTCATAGTGGGAGGCATTTCCATCGGCGTCAAGGCCCAGATGAAATATCTGGGGCTTGTACTTGATGGCCGGTGGAACTTCGGGGAGCATCTCCGAAGACTGGCCCCCAAATTGAAGGACACAGCTGCCGCTTTGGGGCGGCTGCTGCCCAACATGACGGGGCCGGATGACTCCTGCAGGAGACTCTACGCGGGAGTCGTGCGGTCCATGGCCCTATATGGGTGCCCAATATGGGCGGACACCCTGACGGTCCACAATGCGCGTCTGCTGCGTGGACCGCAGCGTGCAATGGCCAGCAGGGCCATTAGGGGGTACCGCACGATATCCTTCGAGGTGGCGAGTCTCCTTGCCGGATCCCTACCGTGGAACCTGGATGCGAGAGCCCTTTCGATGCTATATCGGTATCGTAAGGAGGCGCGGGAGCAGGGACGGGAACCCGAGCCCGAAGAAATTTGGGCCGTGAGGTCTCAGCTCCACAGGGACATGGTAGCGGAATGGGAGCTACGACTTGGGCGACCAAGCGCAGGGCACGCCGTAATAGCGGCGGTAAGACCCATCATGGAGGAGTGGCTAGAGAGGCCACATGGCAGCCTCTCGTACCGGCTGACGCAGGTGATTACCGGACACGGGTGTTTCGGGAGTTACCTGTGTCGGATCCGGAAGGAGCCAACGTCCGAGTGCCATCACTGTGATGCGAGCGAGGACACAGAGCTGCACACGCTGACCAAGTGCCCGGCGTGGGACACGCGGGTCCTAGTGGCGGCTCTAGGGGTGGGAGTCCTCACACTCGTCACATTGCTCACAGCGATGGTACGATGCGCAAACGCTTGGGGTGCGGCCGCCTCCTTCTGCGAGCAAGTAATGCTCGAGAAGGAGGCGGCCGGTCGGGTCCAGACCAGACTCCGGGCCCGGAAAGCCCGTGCAGAGCGAAGGCGAACCGGACGACGGAGGTCGCAGAACGACCTCCGTCCTCCATGAGCGCTGGCCTGGGGGTGACCGGTGGAGCCGCCTGTCACCCTAGCAGAAGCAGGCCGCGGCGGCGGCGCAAAGTGCGCCTCCCCGTAACCGGGGCTAGATGGGGACATTTTGGTCCCCACAACCCGAAGGGGGCCATCTCGAAAGAGATGGTCCTGGGTCTGCCGGGGTGCGAGAGATATGCTTTTGGCAATCTCACCTCCGGCAGCCAAGGACCCAAGACGGCGTGCGTTTTAGTCGGTTCGAGTCCGACATAACCGCCTCCACCGGCTCCGTGGGGGTGGTATCCGTGGGGATTTTTCGCACGATAAAAAAAAAAAAAAAAAAAAATATTTTTTATGCCACATAGGCGGTAGACAAGCACACAGCCCACCTGAGGAAAAGTGGTTACCGTAGCTTATGGACGTGTGTAACCAGTCCCTCGATTCTACTAAAGCTAAACCACTGTGGTACCGCTGTCGCTGCAAAAAATTACATAAAATTTTAGACTTTATTTCTATACACCTAAGGTCTAAAATAAAATGAAAACAGTTTTATTACACTTTTTCAATTATTTACAAAAGTCATTTAATTTTGAACTTAAACCGCATCGCTTTAAAGTCTATTATTTAATGCCGTTTTTTGCAGTGGCGGTGGCATCACAATGGTTTGGCTTTAGCAGAATTGAGGCTCAGGGGTATCACACTCGTCCTGCCGAAACTTTAATGCATTTATTGTATTCCTCTGGATATAAGCCTCTGCCAATGTGCACCTTGGCACCCAGTACTTCACCTTCCGCATTCAGTCTATTCCAGTTGAATCCTACTTACTGCCGTGGT
Source organism: Eilema sororculum (assembly GCA_914829495.1). Taxonomy (NCBI): domain Eukaryota; kingdom Metazoa; phylum Arthropoda; class Insecta; order Lepidoptera; family Erebidae; genus Eilema; species Eilema sororculum. The sequence goes on along the minus strand of OU618545.1, from coordinate 1,225,854 downwards.
TTTCCCAAGCGACTACAATATGGGGTTCTTCAAGAGGGGCATTAAAAGGTTTCTTCAGGGTAGGCAGCGCGAGTGTAACGCCCCTGGTGTTGCATACGTCCATAGGCCGCGGTAACCACTTTGTCTGCCACGGAGACGCCATATTGTCAAAATGAAAAAAAAAAAGGCGATGAACTATGTCAAGTGGGGTGTCGTTGAATAGGTATTTTAAAATCATCTTTAGGTTCCTTTTAACATTTTTCATTTTAAACAATAGTTTAAGATATATAACGATTTAATAAATAAATAAATAAAATAATAAAAAATTCTTTATTGTTCACCAAGGATATTTACAATAAATAAAAGGTACAATTTATGTGGTACACAATTGGCGGCCTTATCGCTCTGAGGCAATCTCTTACAGGCAACCATACTTACAACTTTAAAGTTGTTTAACAAAACAATCATTCTCGCTAATTTTCTTACTTATTGATTTAAGTCATTTCCAGTGTAAACGATATGAAGGAAATTACAAAAAGATATACATGTGATATCATAAATAAAAAGTATAAAAAAAACAAATGTTTAAAAATACAAAAACCGGACTGCCACTGAAAAGACCGAAATAAGTTTGATAGCAGGCGGTACCCATTTGCTAATCAAAAATTAATGGGTAGCGCCTACTATCAAACTTATTTCGGTCTTTTCAGTGGCAGTCGGGTTTTTATTTTTTTATCATTTGTTTTTTACTATTCTTCTTCGATATTCATAATGGTTTTCACACATGCACGGCAGTGGCAGATAGACTTGACCTGTCTTTTCCGACGACCTCGATATGATTGACATACGTACGTCTATATCGACCTTTACCGGGTTGCCCATTCAACTAATTAATAATAGCAAATAATTATATTCGTAACGAGGTCATCCGACAAAAAAAATACTGACATAACTCGCAGAATAGGCAGCTAAAGTCGTAGTTAGACTAGAAATAGCAGTCCCCAGACTCAAAGGTGAAACTTTCAGATGTGAGATTAACGTTAGGATGAAGAAGAATAGGCAGCTGAAGTGGTAATGAGCTGGCCTTATCTACTGAAGGAGTGATGGCCTATATGTCAAAAGAGTCCGAAAATTGCAAATCTTCAAACAGCCAGTTTTTTTTAACGTTTTTTTTGTCACGTTTTTCTATTGTCGGTGAACACAAGCCTTAAGTGGTATAAAAAAAAACTGGCTGTTTGAAGATTTGCAATTTTCGGACTCTTTTGACATATAGGCCATCACTCCTTCAGTAGATAAGGCCAGCTCATTACCACTTCAGCTGCCTATTCTTCTTCATCCTAACGTTAATCTCACATCTGAAAGTTTCACCTTTGAGTCGCCTTTTTTTTTTTCATTTTGACAATATGGCGTCTGGTTGTCGCTGTGATGAATTTTGATTACTGTCATGTCTTTAGTGACACTCACAAGGTTAAAACGAATCGATTGACGTAAGCATTACTAAAATCGGCCGATGCATTTGGTCTCTAGAACGCCACATAGAAAAAAACATACATACATAAGTACATAGACTGATAAATACATTACTTACCCTCCTTTGCGTCGCGCAGTCGGGTAACAAGAGAAAAGAGGTCTCTGACTACCCAAATGGAAAAAGGCTGTTGTATGATAATGATTAATTACCTGCACCCTGCACATAAATTACTACCTAGTTCGATATGTCTCAAGGATTTTACCATTAATTAATCTTGTGGTGCAACGGCTATTAATTTCAGGGACAAACCACCATAGCCTGAAGCTATCAGGTTCAACACCTATAATCATGTGATTACTAGCCCATTAAAATGTTTTACGAATTGTTTGTACGCCTACAGCTTATGTTGATCGCAAACAACACGATTGTCTAGTATTTGTTACAGTAAAGCAAAATGAGCAGTAAATCAACTATACTGTGTCCATTTGTTTATTTTCTCTTTGACAGATGGAAATAGTGACTGCACAAAAAATAAAAATATCGATTAAGTTAAAAACCTCGATTTATAAAATCATAAATCGATAATAGCAAATGATTTCATGATTTCATGTAGAATTTTGGCAGTAGATATTTCGTGGCCATAACGCACACGCTAATCTCCAAAATATATACCTAATTCCCATTGTGGAATATTATCTTTGGTATATTTCAAACTATCGATTTAAAAGACAACATTCGATAAATCCTTTCATAGTGCCCGCGTACAAACAATCGGTCTAAGTTGAAATGTTTATAAATTTTATATTAAATTATTAAATGTTTATAAAAAATCGAGTATATTGCATAATCGATAGTATTCAAGTATTATCGATAGTAATATATTAAAAACACAGACGATCGACTAACTCCATCCCTAACCGGCCGACGTAACCATGTCAATGAAATATGTGACGTATTGGCGCCTAATTTTTATTCGAAGTTTTAGGTGTTGACGCTAGAACAAAGTTATATCATATCAACCATTGAGTGTGAGCTGTCAAAAATAAAATTAACGAATGGACAGAGTATAAGAACACTAGAATCAAAGTTCAGAATAAATGCATCGCGGGTCGTGAGAATGTTTTCGAACTGCGAAATACTCTGCGGATCATCCTACTAAGATTATAAACGATGTGGATGATGTTACTCTTTCACGTTGAAATGGCTAGAGCGATTTTAATAAAATATGGCATTGAGTTAGCTAACACCCTGGATTAACACATGGACTATTTTTGTTCGCGATAACCGACATCCATGCAGGCGGAGACGCGGGCAAAAGATAGTATATTAAAGTAATGTTACATGCAGAATCAATACTGTAACGTAAGAACTAAGAATTAAACAAGAAGAACTTACAATAATATTTAATGTTGAACGTTTGAAATCCATAAGCAAAGCTTTTCTAGTCATAATATTGCAGTAATTAATAAGTCAACATATTCTTGTTATATCGCTTGTTGACTAAAGAGGTTTTGTATGATTTGAGATTGACATGATCATTCAATTCACATTGATAGTAAAACACTCGCCGGGATCCCTTCGGCCATCTACGTAACCATAGATTGGTAACCAGCTACGAACGAAGAATAAATGATCTTTATACGTAACCGGTTTCGCAAAAAGAATTATATTTATGTATACGAAAGTACGGCTACGTGCAAGGAATTTATACCATGTTTCTTATAGTTATCGAGGATCCGATATTTTGGCGCTTTTTTAAGCACCATAATCACGGACGATATGTGTAAAAAAAGATGTGTAATGTTTAAAGAATGTAGCTAAGTATGGTTTCCAAACAGGTCGACCTGACAGTCTGTACACCGAATGTCTTATCAATAGTAGAACATGACTTCATAACAAAAAAAAATGTTACACACAAATGCATCATCATACAGTTTTTTGACCTTTTCTGCCTTCCTTTTTCCTGTTTTTGTCTTGCTCTTGTCACTCTGCAGATACTAACGTGTGCATATATTGCAAGCAATTATACGGTGACCGAAGGCCGTAATTTCATGATAAAATCAGTAGCAAAAATGTGATAAATGTTTAGCAAAATATCACATTTGGCAATCGAATTGGTTTACTGTGTTTGCCTGCATTACTCGCGTTGAGGCGCTCACGACAGTGCAGTTAGGACTGACAGAATATTACTGTAATTATGTGTTAGTACTACTAAACAGTGTTTTGTTGCTCTATTCTATTGTATCGTGATAGATTCCTTCTCTGGAATGTATCTGTGCTGAATTTGTTTGGGTACACTACAGACATGAAGCATAATTATTTAGCATAGTTGTTGTAGTTTATTAACTGTAAAGTTCACTGTGGATTCTGGGGCATATCATATTCTCTGGATCTTTTATTACAAGCTGAACTGCTACGAAGCGTAAATTCTATATTTTACAAAGCATGGAATTATTTTATAATTTCTGAAACATGCATGTGACGGGTATTCATGAAGTAGGTAACGATGTTAAAATAGCCGTGTTTCAATAAGAATTTTCAGTTCCCTTAATAAAGGGTGAATCTATTGGCATCAAAAGGGCACTTATTCCAGACTATTTTTTAGGTGATTCTTAATATTCCTAATAGAAAAAGCGATTAAACATTTGCTTGGGAATGAAAACCTGGGCTTCATAAACAGCAATCAGAGATGTAAAAATATAATGTCATATAATTTACTTTTACTGTATTTAAAAATTACAAAAGTAGTTGCTTAATGTAGATTATGAGGTTTCACTTATCAAGGCCAACTTCTTCACTAGTTTAGAACCGTCTTCAACTCCGAAAAAAATACAAAATGTCACGCTAAGAATAATAAATCAAAACCCAAACATTCCCCACCTCGACCTTAATCCTGAGTCACGATCACGGCTCACGACTCTCCCTGTAACATCATGATCTCCACAAAATACCCAAGGTTACGCGGGTTACGCCACAGCTCCATAACGACGTATCACACACTGACATATATCTGTGACCGTCCTAATGTATACTTCATATTTGAACTTGACATTTCGCAAGGCAAATAAGCATTCAATTGTTTAAACTAGTGTTGCACAAACAATATTTGTCATCCATGTCAATTTTGTTAAAGTTATCTTTTCTAAATTAACAACGGGTGTTTTTTACGGTCATATACCAGAAGTCATATTTAAATTATAATGCCAGAAGCCAGAAGATTATCTTTCGAATAGAGTAAATTTCAGATCAATTTAAAAAAATCATCTGTGTTTTACTCCATTTCAAAGTTCTGTACCTACTTCAAAAAAACACCTTTAGATAGCATTGTACGGAAGGTCTTATTTAAGATTTGGATACTGAATCAGGCTATTTACTTAATTTGCAACAACGCAGTCTTTCAAACAGAGTAAAGTACTTCTTTGATGATCCAACTGTTCGTATTTCTGGTCTGTCCCATTAGTTCCAGTTACCCAGTCCTATGGTGGATAATGTGGGCTGATTATGTCCTTATATGAAACAAGTACCTCAAAAGAAAATAACAGAACCCTTAGAGGATCACTTCGGTGTCTGTCTGTTTGTCTGTCTGTCCGTCAAGACCTTTTTCGAATGCGTGGAGGGATCAAATTTAAAATTCAAACCACATACCCAGGTTTATAACGTCTTGAAACCGTGCAAATATCAAACTTCTAACTCATCGCAGTCAAAATGTGTTGCAGTTTATAAAACTTAAGTTGCGGAACCCGTCCACGGTGCGCGAGTCCGTCACTTGGCTGGCTTTTTTAAAGTAGGTAATTATTGCGGTAGCCTAGTGGTATGGGTAATGAACTGCTGAGACGAGGTCTCGGGTTCGATCCCAGGTTTACCATGGCACACACCAATGACTTTTCGATGCTTTTCGAAGTTATGTGTGTATTTATCGCAGGTTTATAAGTGCCCGGTTAATAGCAATAGGCTCGCCACCTTACATTGGGACCTAAACATAAACTGGCGAAATGTGGGTGCTAGCACCTCTGCCTACCGGGGAATACAGGCGTGAGTTTATGTTATGTTATGTTATGTAATCATTTCAATGAGTAATATTAAACTTCCGACAGTATCATAAAAACATGTTTAGGATCTTGCTACAATCAGTCAAGAAAGTAATAAGGGCAACTGCGTGTTTTGCAAAAAGCGATAAGTAATCAGGCCGACATGTGCTTGCTTCATTAAACTCAATACAAATTAAACTATGAAACCAAATTAGGCCCGGTCAAGGGCGCAGTTAGAATGTGAGAATACAATACTAACACTGGCGAATTTCGCATCAAAAATATTATTACGCGTCATGACGCACCACTTTTGTGAAGTAGGCCTTGTTTTTGGCATGTGAATTTTTCTCGTATAGACCCCACCGAGGGGTCCGTTAAGTGCTTATAGGCTGCGATTATAGCTTGCGAATCCACCTGCGTGCATAGATCAAACATAGTCATGCTTTAGTCTATCCCTCTACTAAATTTTATCCAAATCTTTTCAGTGGTTTAGGTGTGAAAACGTGACATACAGACATAACAACAGAACATAACTCTGTCTGTCTGTCTATATGTTACGCTTTCACGCCTAAACCACTGAAACGATTTCGATGAAATTTGACCACCATGAGGAAGGACATAGGCTATGTTTGATCGCGTTAACCGACATACACGCAGGCGGATCCGCGGGCAAAAGCTAGTTTATAATATTAGTATAAATAAAAGTCATTTATAATTACCTAATTTACATTCACTATTTGGTACTTCATCCGAGGGCCGATCCGATTTGAATCCAAACCTTCACTTAAGTACCTGAATTAGCTAGAAAATTGCGACCGAATCTCATTTTTCAACTGTACGTATTGCACACCAATCCTTATCGCCTCTGAGGTAAGCAGTAACAACTGCCCCCCATCCGCTAACATTACAACACACACACTTCACAGACTTCTACTTTCAATAACCCTTGGCTTCTTACCTCCCAAAAAAAGAAAACGTTATACTCGCGAAATGCTTTGTTAATTCGCACTTTCCCTAACCCTAATACCAAGTTGTAACTTCAACACAACAAAAACCATGTAAATTTAGTAATAGTACCGGTTAATTACTGCAACACTTGGTACTGGCACTGCATCGAAACCGGCCTAACAAAGCACTGTGCGATCAACTGTGACGCGCGCTTTCCATACAACAATGAACTACTAAGGACTTATTTTGACACGTTTCCTGGATTCGTATTGCAGTAATACCTGTAAATTGTTTCTTCTACTACTACAGTAGCAAGAGATTGCGGTTATAGAACTAATCCTACTTCCCATCCTCTTAATCCATACTAATATTATAAATGCGAAAGTAACTCTGTCTGTCTGTCTGTATGTTACGCTTTCACGCTTAAACCACTGAACCGATTTTGATAAAATTTGGTATGAGGGTAAATAAGACCATGAGAAAGGACATAGACTATGTATGGTCGCGATAACCGACATCCACGCGGGCGGAGCCGCGGGCAAAAGCTAGTAATAAATAAATAAATATTTCAAAACATTCTACACAACGCTATCTAGACGGGTTATGGTCGGGCTAAATATAAATAATAACAAATTAATCGCGGTGTAATTACTTAAAAAGTGGTCTTATTTTAATGGTTTTGTCTCTGGGCTTTGTCTGTACCGTGTAAGTATGCCAAAGAAAATGGAAACCCATCTTCCTGGTTGAAATTGAACCTACTTTACATGTAAACATGGTACATAAATATCCTGTTGTTTCTTTGTATAGGAGGGCCAGACCGTAAGGGATGCCCCTGGGTTAGCCAGGGTGCGAGGGAAATGTCGATGACAACCTAACCTCCGGCCTAGCACCACGACCCACAGTTGGCGTGCGGCTTTAGTCGGTTCGAGTCCGACATATCCGCCCCTTTCGGCTCCGGCAGGGGAGGTATTCGAGGGGATTTCCGCACGAAAAAAAAAGTTGTTTCTTTGTATATGTTACCGGCAATGTGTATCCGGTATTCTATACAATGCATAGGCAATGTAAAGGTAGAATGCCGAGTGCGCAGCAGGTAATGTATGAAGTGGTATCAAAAACGTTGACGGTGGTTATAAAAAACACCCGAAGGCTAATGCGGGAGCTCCACTTCCGCCTTAGTCTTCTAACCTAATATCCAGGGTTGGAGCGTCAGTGTCATCACCGCGCAAATTTGATTTGGATAGATTAGGTTAGAAGACGCATAACGAAGAAGCTCCCCGCATTATTCTTCGTGGTTATTTTTTTTATAACTATTCATAAATATAATTTCTTCAAACAGTCCCCAATTATAGACCATAACCTATTTATTTTACAAATTGCCAGGGGAACAGCAGGCATTGCATACAGTGCTGCATTGTATTGCATTATACACATTGCCGGTAACTTAAATAATAGTTATGTGAATGACCATGTGAATCTAAAATTATACATTTCTGTAGTCATTATTATTGAGGAAAAAATTGTATCAAGTTAAAAGCCATATCCGTTAGAACAATGGCTTAATTACTAGTTTCATACTAACTCCATACACTTTACAACGTAATTGCATCAAGGAGCGTTAATTTTTTAGGTAAAGCTACAATTAAAATTAGTATTGTGTGCCAGTAACTGACAAGACAAGGTTATAGATAGGAGTCGAGTTCTCTAGTGAGAAACGATAGCATTGATTTGGTACATAATAGTGCAATTAAGAAGGTCATAGGTTTGCTCGCTCGCTATAGAATGGGGCCTAATTAAGATTAACTTCACATGCAAGCCAATACATAATAATATATACAGAATTTTAATGTATTCGGTGGCACCCGAAAGAACGAATGAAAAATACGACATTCTTCATTCACTTAAAAAAAGAAAAACAATCTATTCTATTCCCGACATTTCAGTACATACAACCTACAAATCCATATGTAATTTGAATTTAGAATGATTTGACATTTATTTTTCTTAAATTCCATATACTGACAGAAACTGAAAATAGGTGATTTTAATATGTTTCTCATACTTCAAACTTTTTTAAGGCAGCGATTAAAAAAGAAGATTGTGCAAAAACGACTGCAGAAAACCTTTTACTTAGTTAAGTAAGTATAATGAAATCGAAAGTGGTTTTCAGGCAATGTATTAAGCAACAAATATACTACTGACAAGCACATTAATTAATGGAATCAAGTTTCTGAACGACGCAAAAAAGCGCGTAAAAAGCGGAGCGGAACTGTCACTTTTTACTCCTAACAAAACCAACGGTTCAATGTCAAAAGGTTCCAAGTGACATCGACCTGTAAAAGACAATCACTGCGATATTATAATATTATAATGCTGTTTGGGATCTGTTTTCTTTGAGATTTAACTGTCTCTTAAAATGTATCAAGGTTTATAAGTATTGTGTGCTTGTTATTAAGGCATTAAGTAGCTGATGTTATCTATGAGTGCAGAATTTTTTGTATGGCCTATAAAACCAGCTTATGTGGAGTTGTCTTTTTGTTATTCAAGAGCTTCTTGGTGAGAGGGGTAGAGATTGTAATGTATGAGGTATTCTTTGGCTTTGAAAAAGGTAAAAACTATAGGTAACCGCTTACCATCACGTACATCTTTATTCAAGTGACATTTAGGTTCATTAGGTTACAAATAATGGCTCCCAGTAGACTAAAATAGGCCACCCCATCTTTTCCCGTGGGTGTTGTACTTAGAAGGCGACTAGAGAAAAGGGCTGTTCTTCATCAGACCGTAAACACACATCCTATTAAAAAGTACCCGCTTGGCGGCAATAGGCTTGCATTACCTACGTGGGACCGAAAATCAATATTGGCAAAAATAGGTGTTAATACACTTTTGCATGATAGGTTTATTGACAGTAAAGGAAGCTCAGGTGACGAAAGGAGATGGTGGGCTATTGTGTCTTTCTACATGAAAGTTCTTTAGCTAATTACGTAAGGAAGAATTCCGCTCTCAAAAACGTGTGTGAGTTATTTAATCGTAATATTGTCGGCAGAGTGTCGCGCGGCATAAGAACGGAGAAACAAGGCCAGTGTCGCAACACACGTGCGTATGCGCATGCGGGACTAGTTTAAGAGACAAACTTTCTTAATTTTGAATATAGACGGAAACATTGGATACTGGACTAACTTTTAAACTCTCGCGTTCGATGTGACCGGGACTAAAGCAAGGAGAGCCAGTCAAAAGAAGTCAATATTGAAATCCATACTAATATTATAAATGCGAAAGTAACTCTGTCTGTCTGTATGTTACGCTTTCACGCCTCAACCACTGAACCGATTTTGGTATAGGGGTAGATTAGACCATGAGAAAGGACATAGGCTATGTTTGGTCGCGATAACCGACATCCACGCGGGCGGAGCCGCGGGCAAAAGCTAGTTATTATATATAGTAAGAAATTTTCAATCAGAGTATGGAAAAAGATGTAAGATTGCGTGAGGTGACGATGACGAAACATCGTACGGTTTTAGTAGGTTCGAGTCCGACACACCCACCTCATCAGAGAGGTATTAGCTCGAGGCGGTTTCATCACTCAAGAAAATGATGTTAATACCCGCATATCTATTCACCCTTGGGACATTTCACTTACTGACGTATTCTGTCTACACATAATTTTATTTTTATAAAATCTGTCCTACATAATATTGATCATGTAAAACAGAAGGAGAACGAGCGGGATCTTTTTCATAACATTTAGGAGTAAAGAAAGAAAACCATAACTTCGTATTTCGTACTTATAACGTGCTTATAACCAAGCGATTGGGGATAAGTATTAGGTGATTCGACAGGGAAATACCTTGACTTTTCACGAATATCACATCACGAGCGTGGAATAATTATTATGGCCTAGATTTGGAAGTACCTAAAGATAAAAATGTAAAACAAAATATGAACCATATAAAAAAAAAACAAACAGAAAATTGTATACCAACAAGCACGGCGGCGGCGGCGGCGCGCTCAGAAGCACGTCTCCCCATTCCGGGGGCGAGTCGGGGACACCGTTGTCCGCCCCTTCCGAGGAGGGCCAGACAGTAAGGGATGGCCTTGGGTCAGCCGGGGTGCGAAGGAAATATGTCGAGAACAACCTCACCTCCGGCCTAGCACCACGGCCCTCAGTCGGCGTATGGTTTTAGTCGGTTCGAATCCAACATAACCTCCCCTTCTGGCTCCGGTGGGGGAGGAGGTATCCGTGGGGATTTCGTACGAAAAAAAAAATACCAACAAGAAAAATAATATATATCCAACCAGGCTTGATACGGAGAGGTCCCCGGCTTCAAACCCTGGCTATAAACTACCTACGTGACCTTACTCCTAACTTAAGCAATTTAGTTTAGCATGTAGATTAGCAGGCATTCCAACATCTATGGCAGTCGTTACGGGTAGTTGGAGTCCAACAACTGGTCTTGCTGCAGTGCTTGGATATCGCTTTGGGTTGTGGAGGTTAAAAGGCAGTAGCTCCACAGAAAATATCGAAGTCCAGCCAAATCCGCAATTAGACCGGTAAAACAGGACCCTAGACTTCAAGCTGATAGCTTCGGATGCAACTGCGATTAACGCTAAGATGAAGAAGAAGATGTAGATTAGCAGGCATATTAGTAATTTAATGAGCACTCTCTAAAAGTATTATAAACAGCCTCTTAGTATGTTTGTAGCAAAACGACACTGGAGATCAAATAGCTTCCATTACCGTGTCATATGACTTATCCAAAACATATTATGACTTTGGTCACAGTATTCTTTCTAACACAGTGGCACTAAACATTGTGTTGTTATCAAAACACGAGGCTAGAGGCCACACGCTCAATACCAAACAATTTTTGATGCTACACATACTACAAACATTGTTCTCATGTACCGCGATGAAATGTTTTTCTTTCACCCATTATCATTAGTATAGTTAACCCGCCTGCCTTTTATTTTACTTTTTATTTATTCCGTATTTTTTTAATAGTATTACATAGTAGGTACCTACATTATGGTAACACTCTTAAATCCGTATAGGCTTATCTTGGGTGTGAGTATAGGTAGATTCATTTATAATCAATTACATGCTTGCATTCAATTTAAATAAACAACAATAATTAGGTAGATACATATCAACAAAAACACAAAGAAGTTTCGCCGTTGACAAGAAATAGTTAAGTACAGAGCTTAATGGTTAAGAAGTCGGCCTTTCGATCGAGAAGTCCCGGGTCCGAATCCTGGCCATTACACTACCGACGTGAACCCACTCCTAGCACAAGCGATTTAGCTTAGTTGGAGGCTAGAGGGGTATAATTTAGATATTAGAAAAAATAGGTCTTCTATTTAAAATGAAATCGTATTATGAAATTCAGAGAGCCAATCTGGATATATGAGTCCAGTTTTTAATGAGTTTTTTAGTTGACTGATTGTTCTAATAGTTGGTACATACCTTAGGTCTGACAATAATACCATTTAAATCAATAAAACAGATTGATTTGCTCTTAATACGAGAGTTTGAAGATCATTTTGAGACATCGTCGTTAAGTTATTTTTGACGCTGACTGTGACTAAAATAGATATATAATGTAAAGGTTATCCCATACAACTACAACTATAAACAAAGCTCAGTTGTAATGTTCAATCCGTCAAGCTGCATTCCGATCATAATATTTGTAAAGGTCACACATTTTGATGCGTTTACTGTAATAACATGATATTTATAGCGCAATTGTGTTTTCTTGGAATTGAAGTAATATAAATTTGTTCAAAACACACTATTCTGGTATGGCTGTATTTAATATTAAAAGACCATTTTTAGACGCTATTTTGATTGTTGCAAGTGAACTTTGATTTACAATAAATGACTTACGTCCGACCTCTTGTCTTGATAGTTTGAGAATGAACTGGTTAATTTATATAATATGATACTATCAAACATTATTAGATATTCGTTTATTATCAGTATTATCACAGCAATTTCTTGGAAGTCAATTTTGAAAATATCAACGTGAATATTACCTATGTCATGTGAGGCACTTTCGCATTGACTGAAAAATGGTTGAAACATCATTCATTGGTTCCAAAACTTCGTAAAAATGTTGGTAGATGGCTCCACCGTCGTCCTTAAAGACGGATATAGAGAGAAGGGAAATTTGAAGTGATTCAGGTGTGGCTCAATAGCTCAGTTGGAAGAGCATTCCCCCTGTAAGGGAAAGGTCGTGGGTTCAAGTCCCACTTGAGCACTCCATTTTTCCCGATGTCAATAAATGTCGCGATCCAATATCGTGACATCGTTGTCAATAGAGGTACGAAACGAATCGAGTTTGCACATCAATAATATTGACAAGATTGCGAATGTAGTGATACTTATTGGTAGTGTAATCCCTGCCTTAGTAATTATAAACAGTGAACATTAATAGATAAATGTTAGTACTTACATGAGCTCCATATGAATACGAATACTTCGGGAACGGATTGAATTCTTTAAATGGACTTGCGGATAATTCCGGATCTCTCGTGTAGTGTGCTAAACTAATGGGGTTGCCTTTCACTGTATGTAGCTTGTGGAACTTAAACGGTTCAGGCTTCTTCTCAAATTTGTCGCCAAAAGGTTCGTCCCTTGAGATAAAACCGATCTCACTGTCTGCTGGGAAGTAACTCTTACTGATAATGCTAGGATATGGATTTCTGTTGATAACTTGCTGTGGTTGGTGGTACGGTCGTGGAGAATAATTCCTTGTGTAATATCCTGAGTTCTGGTACGCGTGAGTTTGTAATAATTTCTGGACAGCTTTAGATCTTTCAAATTCTGGTAACTTAGTGTCTGGATCATCCAGGTAAGCTACTAATGCTTCTTCTAATGTCTTGTATGTACTGTAAGCATAGTCTGGTTTCTTAGCCCCAGGACCTGTGTCATCGTATTTGTTTTCTTCTGCGAATCTGATCTGTGCGGGTGACGCTGCTGAGGGGGTTGTATCTCGGGAGTATGGCTGTATGGATTGGTATGACGTCACTGTTGATAGTGTGAATAGGAGAGGTACCTGGAAACAAAATATGTTTGATTATGATTCAGGAAACAAATTTATTCATGCAGTAAATATGGAGTGACACATATTTTGAACCGAAGTCGCAAGACAAACGAGGTTCTAGCGCGCGGATTGGTGAATTTGAACTCGTCCACTGCCATAGCACCCCGTGTTATACTCAAAAGACACCCAAGATTGTTAATGAATGGGCCAAGTGGAGCTAGAAATTTTGGGAAGCGTAACCCGAGTAAAGCGTCTCTGATGTCTGAGATCCATACTTAATATTATAAATGCGAAAGTAACTCTGTCTGTCTGTCTGTCGGTATGTTACGCTTTCACGCCTAAACCACTGAACCGATATGGATGAAATTTGGAATAAGGGTAGATTAGACCTTCAGAAAGGACATAGGCTATGTTTGGTCGCGATAACCTACATCCACGCGGGCGGAGCTGCGGGCAAAAGCTAGTAATAATATAAACTGACTGAAAGATTTCATTACATAATTATATTTTTATGAAGTTGACTTGCTGACCTGTCCCGGCTTCTTTTTATTTCTCAAAAGACACAGGTTTATGAAATTTAGTGCATGCGGACTTTCACACAAACTTCCATCCCTTATTTTACCTTCAGTAGCAGAATTTCCAAAAATCCTTTCTTAATGCATGCTTACATTATAAAATACATTTACGGTCAAAATTTCAAGCTTGTAGGTCAAGCCATTTAGGCTCTGCGTTGATGAATCAGTCAGTCAGTCGGGACAAGTAATTTTTTATGTATAGATTTATGACGTGTGTTTGAAGACTCAAGCAACTGTTTTACTTCTCACGTATTATAATTTTAATATCGCAATAAACTGTTATAAGTGCTACGTATTCCTATAATTGTACGTACCACTTCCAGGTAAGTAAAGACTTATACATATAATCAAGTAGGTAAGAGTTTCTGTTGTCACTTCCGTAAATGACAAATATAAAGGGCAGCTAACTATGGAAGGGCGAGTATATCGGAAAAAATTTGATGCTCAAGTGGGACTTGAACCCCTTGAGCTATTGAGCCACAGCTGAATCACTTAAAATTTCGCTTTTCTTTATATCCTGTCTTTAAGGGCGACGGTGGAGCCATCTACCAACTTCCTTACGAGCTGTTGAAACCAATGAATGATTTTTTAACCATTTTTAAACATTGATTTTTGATGACTGTCAAAAAGACACTGTATATTATTATCATATAACATAACATATAACATAAACTCACGCCTGTATTCCCCGAAGGGGTAGGCAGAGGTGCTAGCACCCACATTTCGCCAGTTTATGTTTAGGTCCCAATGTAATAGGTGGCGAGCCTATTGCCATTAACCGGACACTTATAAACCTTATCACTTATAAAACTTATGAAACTTATCATATGTGACCTAATAAATACTAAGTTAGTTTTTATACATATGGTATTACAATAGTTAGATTAACAATTAAGATGTTTGTCTTATTTAGCGACAGTTTCTATCAGTCGTACGTAATTGTCTTTAAGTAATCGTAACCGTGTCGTAACACGTCACGTTCGTGTGGACGTGTTACGTGAACGTTTACGTACGGTTTACTTGATCATTGTTTAATAAAACTAGTTCAACAGACATGTTCAAGAATTTGCACATATGACTTAGTTCGTTTAAATGTGTTATTACTAGCTGTGTTGGTTCCCACTCTTCTAGTGGGTGTCGTAGAAGTCCATCCGACAGTAAACATACAGTCCACGACATTGTTGCCACCTAAATGTGACAAATTCACTCCCTATTACCTAGGATCTAAAATCTTCGTTGCTGAAATGTAGGTGTTACTTAATACACTTCCGTTTGCTCCTCTTCTGGGGATTTAAAAACGTGAATGAAGTGAAGTATGTATTTCCTGCACGGTGTTTAGACTAGACCAAGATCTTCGGGACTCCTGATTAATGGATGAAGTTGTTGGTAATACTCGTAACCTCTTATCAACCCTGGCTGTTGGGCCTTTCTTGGTCAACGTAGTTGGGGTTCCAGGGTAGTCACTAATGTAAAGACTGTCACAAGTTACACGAGGAGTAAAAAGCAGCATCAGATCGTTCTTAACAAAGTACTCAATATGATCCTTGACTGATTGTTCTGGTATTTGGTACTCGTACCTAAACACATTTGTTTCGGACGATAATACAATATAAATCAATAAAACAGTTGCTCTTAATACCTTGGTATTAATATTATTTTGTCTTGTGCTAGTCAAGATAGTTCTGATGTTGACTGTACATGAATGGCAGTTTAGATTACTTGCGTTCATTTTTTTTTTGTCTTGATACACAACAGTAAATTAATTAAATACTACGGCTTGCGGCCATGATTTACTTTTTTGCTTTAGGTAGAAACGTATTTCTCTATTATTAACCTTTATTGGAATGAAGTTCCTTATCGCGCGTTGCGAAAGGGGACTAGACGGAAAAAATAGGACCTCTCAAGTTTTTCCATACTTACTTTTATATAATTACCTATATATGTATAGCAAGCTGTACCCTGTTGTTATTTCTGAGTGTGAAATTGATCCCGGTTCCTGCAACCCACAGGAATCTGTTCCCGGGATGACAATGACGTGTGTTATTCTAGACTATAAAATCATGTTTACGACTGTTTTATACATCAAAATACGTGTCAATCCTATATACTGATTTATTCTAGTAACTATTTGGGCCTCAAATTTTATCAAAATCCGTTCTGCCGATTTTGCATTATTGAGTAACACCAAACACACATCAACAATACAAACTTTCACAGTTACAATATCAGTAGGACATATTGTTTATTTGATGGCGAGGCCAGGGCTACCTTAATCATCAATTGTTTCTGCTTTATTGCCTTACTGGCGCATTGTTCTACTTGACAATGAGTTACAATCAGTCGTAACGTGATAAGTCTATAAAGTCCAATTGGTTAGATTATGATATAGAACTGGTGTAAAACTAAACCAACTTACCCACTCTGGCCCTTGATTCTACTAAAGCTTAACCATCACTGCAAAAAATGAAATTAAATTATAGACTTTATTTCTATACCCCTAAAGTCCAAAATGAAATGAAAACAGTTTCATTACACTTTTTCAATTACTCTGCAAAAAGTCATTTAATTTTGAACTTTAACGATATCGCTTTAAAGTCTATTATTTAATGCCGATTTTTACAATGACGGTGGCACAACAATGATTTCGCTTTAGCAGAATCGTGGTCCTGGAGACAAGTGTTCACATTTCCAATATAACTGAGGGTTTGGCTGAACTTGGATAATTTTCATGCAGTGACTGTCATTTAACCTCCACAACTCATCAGAGCGAAGGCAAACCGGACGTCGGAGGTCGCAGAACGACCTCCGTCCTCCATGAGCGCTGGCCTGGGGGTGACTGGTGGAGCCGCCTGTCACCCTAGCAGAAGCAGGCCGCGGCGGCGGCGCCAAGTGCGCCTCCCCGTAACCGGGGCTAGATGGGGACATTTTGGTCCCCACAACCCGTAGGGGGCCATCTCGAAAGAGATGGTCCTGGGTCTGCCGGGGTGCGAGAGATATGCTTTTGGCAATCTCACCTCCGGCAACCAAGGACCCAAGACGGCGTGCGTTTTAGTCGGTTCGAGTCCGACATAACCACCTCCACTGGCTCCGTGGGGTGGTATCCGTGGGAATTTATCGCACGATAAAAAAAAAACCCTCCACAACTCATTGGCCATATCTAAGTAGACTTTTGAGGGCTAAAACTACCCTTACCGAGTGCTTTAGATGTTCGTATGCCAAACCGGGACTTGCTCTTCGAGGCACGTTACGCTACGGTTGGTCAAGTCTAATAAGGGCCGATTCTCAGTGCGTCTTAGAGATGGTGCAAGCAGAATTGGGCGAAATGGACTATTGTGGTGTGTGAAGGTGAGACGTTCTATCGTATAATTATCGACTGTTTACGATGCATTGTGGTTAAGAAATGTAATACTGCTATGTGAAGTGTTAGTAAATCGCTGACACTGATCGGTATCATTAGAACCAGTAGTATATTGCATGTAGGCTACAGATATCGGCAAAATTAAGCTGAATTATATCGTTTACTGGTACATAGGTAGGTGGTGATGCGTTCTAGGAGGCTTATTGAGGCTTTTTTTTTTCGTGCGGAAATCCCCTCGGATCCCCCCCCCCCTTCCGGAGCCGGAAGGGGAGGTTATGTCGGACTCGAACCGACTAAAACCGCACGCCGACTGTGGGTCGTGGTGCTAGGCCTGAGGTGAGGTTGTCATCGACAAATCCCTCGCACTCCGGTTGACCCAGGGCCATCCCTTACGGTCTGGCCCTCCTAGGCTTATTGATGCTAGCCTGAACAGACTTATTTTTACCATATATCCTCCATACTTTTATTTATACATTTTATCCTCCAAAAATCGACTGAATAAGATCGATTGTGATAGGATTTTGTTGCATAAAACTGAGGTTATGAGGCATAACTTAGGCAATTTTTAGGGTACCGCATCTCAGAAGGAAAAATACTGCACCCTTATGTAAAGGATCACTTTGTACTTTTATCCCTACGCATTAAATGTCCGAACCAATTTCCTCGACACTTTTCCGTGTTTTCCTAATCTTACCCATTCTTGTCAAACCACAAAATATACTCAATTTGATACGTAATTTCACCTACAAAGCGATACCTCTAAATGTAAACAACGCCACAGGCAAGACCTCATTCCATTTAAGATAATCATCATTTATTTACATTAACATTTTCGTAACAAGTTAGCCTCTGAACATCTCTGTACGCCAGTTTTTATGTTTTAATTATTACGTTAAGGGTCGACCACATCGTAATGACCGAAAATTTGGTGGATGTAGATCAAGGTGCGGATGTTAGCATTGGATACTATTACGTGGTATAGCGGATTGCCTCACTCGTAACGGTAAGAAGTTGTACCCATTTGATGAGGTGATACTGTAGTGACAAAACTAGCAACCAAAATTACTAATATTCCCCCTAACCAATCCAACTAAGCTTAATTGCTTATGTTAGGAGTGGCTTCACATTGGTAGTTCGGGATTCGAACACGGGATCTCTTGACTTACAATAATAATTACGGGAAATAACGCGATCATGGTATAGATACAAACGTACCTTTGATTTGCCTGACGTTTCGACCAGGTTACACCGGCCGTGGTCACAGGCTGACTGGCGCAGTGGTGCACGCCCGCCGTCTTTGAGTCCGTCAGGTAGGTCTAGATCTACCCGTACATTCTCAATAATAATTTTCGCCATGTCGTCATCGCTGTCACATACTACACTCACAGTGTCTCTATTCTGTAAGCAAACTGTCTGGTGCTTATCCGACTTAATTCCCGTTATTATTATTGTATATCATGGAACGCGAGAGTTTAAAAGTTAGTAAGGCCGACTTCTTAACCACATAAGCCACTGACGCGCGACGCTATAATGCGAGCGACCGCTTTACATGAGTTGTCGTTAGTGGTCAACCACTGATAGAGTTATTCAGGTCGCCCATATGGGCCTCCGTTTTTAAATAATGCCTGACAGTTGAGAACGACTTCTAATGTACCTTCCGAAACAGGGCATCCTACGAATATACCTACTCGTATTATGTAAAATTAGATATTCTGGTGTTGCCGTGTCACCCCAGCAGAAGGCCAAGGAAAGCCACGGCGGCGGCGCGCTGGAAAGCGCGCCTCCCCATTCCGGGGGCGAGTCGGGGACACCATTGTCCACCCTCCCGAGGAGGGCCAGACCGCAAGGGATGGCCCTGGGTCAGCCGGGGTGCGAGGGATATGTCGAAGACAACCTCACCTCCGGCCTAGTACTACGACCCACAGTCAGCGTGCGGTATTAGTCGGCCCTAGTCCGACATAACCTCACCTTCCGGCTCCGGTAGGGGAGGTATCCGAGGGGATTACCGCACGAAAAAAAAAAGCAGTGCAGACCAAAAAGTACATGAAATGTATCTGGTATAAGTATAATCCAAATGCAATAAAGATCTGTATAATACGCGTAAAGTCCATAAATAAATGAACCATTCTTACAATTAGTTTCTGTGATACGTAAATCTTGGGAAGAAAAGTAACATCGAAAAAAAATTAAGAACCTAGTATTTTTATCAATTAATCATTATGGTAGCATAGTGCAGTAACATAACGTAACATCCCGGTTCACGTTCTTATAACGTAATTGTCAATGAATAGTTTTGTTAAGGTTTATGGCCGTAATGCGGTAGTTAAATGCACTAAACACGTTATTGAATAACGTTTGTTATGTTTCTAGTTATGTTTGCGACTTCGTCTGTGTTGACTACAGAATTGAGGGGCTACCATGAAACATCCGAAACTTCGGGCCCGTAATAAACACGAACGAAAGACGTCGAACTGAAAGATGTAGGTACCATGATGCCCCCTCCCCCTTTCTGGGGTTCGATGGGGATACCGTGCTTCCCACACAAGAGGGTATCGTCTTAAAGCCATAGAAGATCTAGGGTAAACTCTAGGTAATCTTCCCCAGCATCTGAAGACCCAACCAAGATGGTGTGCAGTTTTGAATGCGAGTCGGTCCAAGTCCGATATAACTTTTATTTCAGGGGATGGACGCACGAAAAAAGGTATCTACAGTGATTCATCTACCGTCTAGCATCAACAGTCTTCAAGGTACGCATACTGATAGGGGGCATTGTAAAAGGAATGTAGACTCGAATGTAGACTAGATGGCCAACGAAATATGGCACAAAAAGTTGGCGCCAAATTTGAAAAACCATCAGGTTTCATCACTGACTTGACTCTGGCCCTAAGCTCTGGCCGTGTACCATAATAGGTTAGTTTTCATGCATGCCTAATAGGAAGAAGATTCTAGTATCGATTCCGTTATTTCAGTGTATATTTAATATTGCAACGTGTTATTTTTTTAAATTGGCGTCAACCTTTTGCGCCATCTAACGTTGGCCAGAGTCTAGTGTTCTTTCCCCCAAAGATTTGCTGTCTTGCCTTGACTTAAGGTCTTGTGGCCCCTAGATGGGGGGCAGAGGGCGTTCACAGTGCGCCGCCACCTTTACTCAGTTATGAGCTTCACGTTTTGTCCAGCTCTAGGAAAATTTTCCTATGCTTTCCATCTCTGTTATTGATATTCCGTCTTCAAGTCTACATTTTCCTTGAGGATTCCAATCGAAGGTTTACTTTGGTATATAATCATAGTTCTTTCGGACTCTCCGCATGTGAAAATTAGCAGAGCGATGCCGGAACGAAACAGGTATTAAAATACCTCCTACTACTATACTTAGATACTTTTAAGTGTCTATTAAATGTAAAAATATAATAATATTATGTAAAATTATAATTTTATTTTCGTCATTAAAATAAACAACCTATTAAGTCATTAAACTAGAGACGATAAATTCATTTTAATTAAATGTAAAGGAAAGTGAAATATTTTATTTTTACGACATCCATTTATATTATTATTATGTTAAAAGGAAGCTCGTGAGGTATATTAATTTGCGGACTATTTATTGTCTCTGTCTACCTACTCCGGAAACGGTAAGGCGTGATTGTCCCTAGATATTTATGTTCAACGTTTTTGAATCCTTCAGTAAGCATCAATAATAATTTATTATTGGTGGCTTCACTACTGTCTGTCCTACTGGATTTTGAAGCGGTTATAGGATTAGATAGAGTGATCCAAGAGGAAGTTTTATCTATACCTATATATAATGAATTTTAACCGATCGATGTCTGTACATGGAAAGGATAAGACAAAAATTGGTACTGGGGGACTTTATGAACGTACCTAATAGAAGCCAAAACGTTTGTTGGAATTTTTATCTGTTTGTCTGTGAATTTGTGCATCCTAATCTCAGAATCGGCTTGACGGATTTGATTGCGGCTTTCACAAATAAATTGTGGTAGGCTTCACTTAACATTTAGTGTTTGTTTTATTGAAATCGGTTCATAAATAAAAAAGTTATGTTAATAGTAGTAAATCACGTCTAACAATTGTGATTGTGTGAATAGATAGAACCGGATCGAAACGTAAAAGTATCAAAAATGCTTAAAGGATGAGATTCTTTCGGTCATAAGAATCTAAAGAACTTCGAGAGGCAACAGTTAAGGCATCTCAGAGGTTGCCCAGCTCTTTGTCAGAGCAATTCTCAACAAAGTTCACGGCAGAGATTATAAAATGCCCAGAGATGACAACAGTGTGCCAGAAAAGCCAACCTGTGTCTTCTTTCCAGGCCCG
Organism: Eilema sororculum; assembly: GCA_914829495.1. Classification (NCBI taxonomy): domain Eukaryota; kingdom Metazoa; phylum Arthropoda; class Insecta; order Lepidoptera; family Erebidae; genus Eilema; species Eilema sororculum. The sequence continues at coordinate 1,204,126 of OU618545.1, read as the reverse complement.
GGAAGCCCGTGAAGAGCGAAGGCGAACCGGACGTCGGAGGTCGCAGAAGGACCTCCGTCTTCCATGAGCACCGGCCTGAGGCTGATCGGTGGAGCCGCCTGTCACCCTAGCAGAAGCAGGCCGTGGTGGCGGCGCAAAGTGTACTTCCCCGTACCCGGGACTAGATGGGGACATTATTGTCCCCAAAACCCGAAGGGGGCCATCTCGAAAGAGATGGTCCTGAGTCCGCCGGGGTGAGAGATTTGCTTTCGGCAATCTCACCTCCGGCAACCAAAGACCCAAGACGGCGTGCGTTTTAGTCGGTTCGAGTCCGACATAACCACCTCCACCGGCTCCGTGGGGGTGGTATCCATGGGGATTTAACGGACGATAAAAAAAAATCCTGTTTCTTCTTGGAGTCTGGGGTCCGCTTTACCAGTCTTAATACGGATTTGGCTATACTTCGATATTTTCTGTGAAGCGACTGCCATTTGACCTCCACAACCCAAAGGCGATATCGAAGCATTGCAGTTAGTAGAGTTCTTGGACTTTTGAGAACTCCAACGCATATACCCATACTCATGCATACAAATGCATATACCCATACTCATGCATACAAATATTTGCACTGAGCGGGGATCGAACCTGTGCCTCCTGCGTAGTGGCCGCGTTCAATAATACTACGCCACGGAGGCTGTCAAAAAGCCAACCTGTGTATTATACAAAATATACCGCTACTACGAGAGAAACTCCCAGTTCTGATAAATTTCATCAGATCAATAGAAATTGGCCGCGTGGACATCAACTCAGGGAACAGAAAAATGAGGCCCATATAGAGAACACTTGTACTTTTTCCACTGTATTTATTCTATAACACCTGACCGGTTTCGCCTTACGGCATTCTCAAAGGTTTCCGGAGTCAAAGGAGGCTATAAGGCCCCATTCCAGTCAATGCCGTTTTTGCTCTCTTGTCCACTGAGCCCCTCCACCTGTGTTTATGGTAACGAACAACAATGCGGCTGTGGTTAATGATATTTAACATAAAACCGGAAAAATCAGTTATCGTCTCGGAAAAAAAAGATGACCACTGCTCTTATGAACGGCTCTGGTTTTCATTGAAAGGTCAGGGTTTTATTGATACTATTTTCAACCATTAAACTGATGAACATTGCTAAATGTTGTTTCAGCAAAAAGTTTTTTTTAATCCTTTCACAGTTTTTACCAACCCCGTAGAAGTCTGTCTATTTTCGTAGTTTTGAGTAGTTTGGCCCTGTATTCATTAATCAGACATTGGAAAAAAACTTTCTACATAATACTTATTCGAAAATTTTACGATGAACTAACTTAATACATGAGTTTGAGCTATTCCAAATATAACGCGAACGAAGTCTATTATACCAAGAATATTATACCAAATCTCTAAAAAAAGCATCCGATATTATGGCACGAACCTCCTTTTTTGAAGTCGGTTAAATACTACCAAATACATAATATTATGAATTTGGTAACATCGATATTGCAGTGCAGGCAATGTCACTTCACTAAAAGTCATTGTCACTTAACTAACTGCCACTGACAGTACTGACATTTTAAATTTGGTAACGCAGAAATGAGAAGTCTGTTGGTCTATTTACGTAAGTTTAAATTAAGTTTATGTGTCCAGAAGTAGACTGCGAAGGCCTAAATCATTGATTAAACCATTGATTTATTTATTATAATTCCTCAAAATTGATAACAATATAAAATTCAAGTTCAATATTTATAAATTAAGTAAACACACATCCACGTGAATAATATACCCCATACCGTCTATACCTTTAAAAAAAAACGGAATGGAGTTGACACATTCCGCTATAAAAAAAAAGTAAACAAAACTCTTTTAGTTCAATCAATCTCATTCAATTATTACACTTTTATCGTTATTATTTCACATTATTATTAAACATAATTATAATTACTCACCAAATATTGTAACATTTTATAATCTTGATCACACTATTCACGCACTAAATATAAGTTACTTAATTTTATAACGATAACTTGATTTGAATACTCGTAATCACCAACCGTTCCAAGTTTGAAAATGACGCGAGTGACCGGCGCCCGCGCACGATACCGAATGACGATGACTGGTACTCGCGGATTCCACTGTTCCTAAATCTGATAATGATTTTAGACTGTTTTAGTATATGCAAATTACTTATGTGTAATTTTCTGATAAAATAATTATATTATAGTCGGTAGCACGAGTATGATGACTCCCCTGGTGTTGCATACGTCTATAGGCTACTACGATAGCCATTTACCAACAGGTACTATATTTAATTTTAATCCTTATTCCTTAAAATAAAATGTGTGCCAATAGCCTACTTAATATTTAGCGTCAGTCGCTTAGTGGTTAAGGAGTAGGCCTTACGATCGAGAGGTCCCGGGTTCAATCCTGGCCATTACACTACCGACATGAACCCACTTCTAGCACAAGCAATTTAGCTTAGTTCGAGGGGTTACCGGGAATATTAGTAATTTCGGTAATATTTTTTATTTTTGCAGGTGACGACTCGCACACCTATAAATTAACTTAGTGCGAATCGCCTACAGAAAAATATATATTTAAAGGAGTCACGTTTTGTGCGGATCGTCCAATAAACCTTCTAAGCAAAAGTAAAGTAGGTAAATAATTACTAAGGGAGAACTTGAAATAGGTATTGAGGAATGTTAAGGTTATGAAGCGTCGGCAGACAGAAGTCGGTTTTACAATCGGGAGGTCCCGGATTTGAATTCCTGTATCGCGTGTAGGTAGGTAGGTATATATTACATATCTATATATAATCACGCCTTTATCCCCAGAGGATTAGGCAGAGTTGAATTAACACCCACATTTCGGTTACGTAATAGGGGGTGAGCCTATTGCCGTATTCCTGGCACTATTATTGACTCGAGCCATGCCCTGAGGCTCAGTTTGGGCTGTATATTATTATGTCTGATATGAAACAGTCCTATCCCTTAGTCGCCTTGTACGGCACCGCATGCGAAGAGATGGGGTGGACCAAATTCTATTCTGATGGGAACCACTCGGCACGTGGTAAGGTATATATTATGCCAGTAATATGGCTTCTAGAGTATAAATAAATAAATTATAATAAATAAATATTCCACAACATTTTACACAACACAACACTATCTAGAGCTTACCATGAGTCTAGATTCTAGACTCATGGTAAGCTTAACTAGCTTGTGTTATGGAATCTAGAATGCGGATAAACATACTTGATAACTTTTTTTTTGTAAATACATACATAAGTATTATACTTAGAACCACCCAGACCAATGCAAATAGCCATATTCACGCATAAAGGCGTCTAATTCCGTGGGGTTCAGAAATTCCGCTTCATATAGCAAATTAATAGTTATTTTTTACTGCAAGACCCATTAATCAAAGAATAATTTATCTGTTCATATTTATATGAACACAAACGTACCTTGGTGTGTGTATATTTTAAAATAATCGGATAATTTGCCACTGCCACCTGAGTCGAACGCACACTCCATAAACGGACCTTATGCGCGTAAGTACTACCATTTGCTAAATGCTATGAAGGCTTGGGCGATGAAGATCCCCTAACTAACCAGTCCAGCAAAGTACTTGTGCAGTGGGTTCACATCTATAGTGTTAATGGCCAGATTTGAACCCGGGTCCTCGCGATCGTAATGCAAACTTCTTAACCATACGCTCGACGCTTCAAAAATCGTTCTATTTATGCAATCTTTCTTCTAACCTTGCACTTAAACGCTCGTTTTAATTTAATTTACAAGCTAATAGAAATGATCAAAGCATACTCAATAATTAGGACATCTCATAAATATACTTACAACATAGTGATCTGATACAAGTACCTAATAAAAGTGTAGTTATTGACTTAACTAGTTACTCCCATGTATAACAAGCAACATTTAGATTTCATCATCATCATCATCTACCTGGCCTTGTTCTAATGCATAGAGTGTTGTAGCTACGCTGTAGGACATGGGTTCCATTTCTACTCAGTGCAAATGTGTCTGGGTGTTTCCATGTATGTAGGTAAGTATTTACAAAAAAAAATATCTACCTATGTACCTATGTTTATTCATTACAGCCTCTGTGGCGTGGCGGTAGTGAATGCGACTACCACGCAGGAGGCGCGGGTTCGATCCAATCAAATATTTGTAAGGTAAAGGCGCCTAATTCCGTGGTATTTTCACCAAATCTCGAGAGAATCTCAAAAATTAAGTATTCATTATTTTACATTTAAACCTTCCTCTTGAATCACTCTATCTGTAAAGAAAAACCGCATCAAAATTCATTGCGTGTTTTGAAGAAGAAGCATACATAGGGACGGAGAGACACAGAAAGCGACTTTGCTATAAACTATGTAGTACATAATGATAGTGATGATGATTAGTTGCCGTAATTATTATAACTCCTGCTTACCCCTCCCCTCCAGCTAAGCTAAATTGCTTGTGTTAGGAGTGGGTTTAACTGTTTAAGTAGTTTAGGTGTTTAAATGTTTGTTACATGTGATTATGTAAACGGTTGAACGGATTTGACTGAAATTTGGTATAAGGAAAGCTTATAGTCTGGAACAACACATAGATTTATTATTCCTGGAGTAGGTTCCCATAGGTTGCGCGTTCAGAAGATCAGCGCGGGATAGCGGGCTACAGAATCGATTTGCGAATGTTTTGAGAATGATGACCCTATTATGGCTTTTTGCAATTGCTGGCAACCCTGCCGAGTAAATACGTATAGAACCGAGTACTGTGCTAAAAAACATTGTAAAATTATAAAAAATACCCAAAATCAGTGTAAATTGCCATCAAGCTTCAGAGACATAACCTAAAAATCGTGTGTGAAGAGAACTGAAACATTACCTGAACGATCTGTGAGTAAAACAAAAATTCCAATCCATCAAAACTTGTACCGCCATTTCAAAAAACCACTCACACATCGACAATCAGCTGTTCTCCAGCTGATTCATATATTGCCTATACGCACACAAAAGAATAAAATTTAATGTAAACAAGATCAATCTGACTTCGGAACCCGGCACAATACTACCAACAACACAACACGACCAATGCGTTTAGTAACTACCATCAGAAAATTTAGAATGTTGCAAATGTAAAATATTTAAGTACCAAAAGACAAACATTAAGAAAACGAATGATACGTTTGGCAACTGCAAGAATATCAATGTTTAATAGTTCTGAGTTTTAGATAATAACAAATTACGTTTCGTTACAAGCAAACTTAATAAAAAATGGAAGATCAATTTCAACTATTGTTTGATAAAATGAAATTAGAAATGCAACACCAATCTACGGAACTCACTAAGTCTATTACAAATATCATAATGGCTAAAATGGATGAGAAACTAATTCCCATTATAGAAGAAAATAAAAATTTAAAGTTAAAAGTTGAAACCCAAGCAAAAGAGATAGAATATCTAAAGAAAGAAAAAAAGAACAACAACGTTATTATATTTGGTCTGGAAGAACTAGAAAAAACAACAATAGAATTAATAAACAAAATAAAGAAAATTTTCAAAAGCGACATGAACGTTGATATTGATGAAAATGGAGTAAATAATATATACCGAATTGGGAACAAGAATAAAGAGGGTAAGAAACCGAGACCAGTTCTTTGTTCTTTCGTTAACGGATGGAAAAAGAGCGAGGTAATGAGAAACAGGAAAAGTCTAAGGAATATATATGTCACAGAAGATTACTCAAAGGAAGTTCTAGCTAAAAGGAAACTTTTACAAGCAGAGTTGGAGGAAGCAAGGAAGAAAGGAAAAATTGCGTTCTTGAAATATGATAAGCTCATTGTGAAGGAAACCGTATCTAATAACGATAAAAGAAAACGGGAGACTTCTTCTTCACCAAACTCCTTGGCCACACATCCAAAAAAGCAGCAGCAAACCTCCATAGTTTCGAAGGCCAATAGAACTAATGCTTTCGACCTGATGAGAAACAGATCTAACTCTCTTACCAACCTACCTACAGACAAAAAATAGCAACTAACTCTCGGCACACACAAAATCCAGCAACGCAAACAAACAAAAATCTCAACAACAAAGAATCAACACCCTCCCCCAAGCCGACTGGTCCTCGTGGGGGAAAGAGACCACAACCCTCCAACGCCAAAGAAAAATTCACCTACAGACTCACCTACAGAACAACCAGAATTAGAAACAATAGATACTTTGGAAGTAAATAAAGTAATCACATCTTTCGAATCAAAAATCCAATATAAGGATTGCATTCATCACCCTAACCAAATAACAAAAAGAAACAAAGAATTGAAAATATGTACCTATAACGTAAAAACGGGTGCATCCTCGTGCTCCTACTAAATAGTCCTACTGGTAGGAGCACCAGGACACCCATGTCCTGGTGCTCCTACTGAACATAAAAACCAAGAGGAATAAAATAATTTTCAAAATTTAATTCTTTTTGCTCCTATTGCATTACATATTGTACAGTCAACCGAAAAATACTTAAGAGGAAATTAAAAGAGGTCCCGCCAAGCTAAGAAATTTAAAGTAGTAGTTTAATTTAGTGGTAGTATTTTTTTCCAAGGATCGATATTTTTCGATTTATACCCCAAAAGGTCGTGAATCTTTTTGACATAGGAAAAATTCCTAGTAGTAATTTTCAATCAGAATTCGCTGGGGGATCTCACTGGCAGATGATCAGGGCCTCGATTCTGCTAAAGCCAAACAACACAATGGTGCCACCGCTACTGAGCGATGAGGTCCAGAAGTCCAAAATTCAATGACTTTTTGCAGAGTAATTCAAGAAGTATAATGAAACCGTTTTCATTTCATTTTGGAGTTTAGCAGTAGGTACAGGGAGACTGGAGGCAGATTTACATAAAAAAAAACGACTATCTCAAAAGTTATAAGCGGAGCGGGGAGGGGGTAGTGTCTTTCGAATCACTCGGATCACTGATCGTGCGGATTTCCCATCAGTCACGATGTCGTAGTGGACGGGTGACCATCGCGCGTACGCTATCGATGCAATTTCCAAAAGCAACGATTCCTACGTACTCGTTCGTCGACAATTTTTTTCACACTTCAAAATTCGACGGAAGTAAGAAGTACGCCAGCAATCCGTGAACTATTGTGGACCTAAAAGACAACATTCGGCAAGAATCGAATTGAACCGAGCTTACTGCAGCGTGTGGTGCGGAATACGATGCTCCGTTTTAAACAATGTGTGCAACTAGGTGGAAGACATTTGGATGACATCATCTTTAAAAAAAAATCCGCATATGTACTTTACATTTAAAAACTTGTATTAAAACTATACGTCAAACAGAACCTTTTTTAATTAATTTTGAAAACATAAATCTGCCACCACCATTTCCTAAAAATTATTGTCATTTTTTGCAGTGACCGCGGCACCACAGTGGTTTAGCTTTAGTAGAATCGAGGGCCTGGAAGGTTCTTGTGGTAAACCATACTTTGGTTTAGACGAGGATTACAATATAGACGAATAAAAATAGAAGGGAAATTCGAATCACATCGGGCATGTCTCGGTAGCCAAGTTGGTCAAGGCATTCCCCTGTAAGGGAAAGATCGCGGGTTCGAGTCCCGCCCCATTTTTTTCTATGTATTCGATAGAGGAGATTAGTTTTCTTTTTCGTTATAAAAATAATACACATTTTAGAGCTTCAATTTTTGTTATCCTCTGAGTCTTTTTTGCATATTACTTTACACAGTCTATGACTTGAATTTCATACAGAAACCTATTTTCAAATAATGATCCAGGTCGAGTTTCATATAGCTGCACTGTCATATTGCACTACACTTTTGTAAACTCCTTGTTTATATTATTGCTTTCCTTTGAAGAGCAATAGGTACAGTTCCGCGTTTCCTTTTAATTAAAACGGGAATAATTTCTTCTGTATTCATTTTAAATTTTAATATAATTTATTATTTAGATAGTTTTTTTCTTGCTTGCACAAAAGTGACAAAATATGCAACAAAGTGACACTTGTAGATATCTGCATTCGTCTGTATTTGAATCAGAGTAGGTGTATGAGTACTACTATTTTTGTAATGTCTTGGTGCTCCTACTGGACGTTTCACGGTTGCCTTTGTAGTAGGAGCACCAGGACATAGGTGTCCCGGTGCTCCTACCAGTAGGACAATTTAGTAGGAGCACGAGGATGCACCCGTAAAAACATTGTCATCGTCAGACAAATTACTGGAGCTAACCTATGCTCTCAAAAAAATTAACTATGACATATTAGGACTTAGCGAGGTGAGAAGGCTAGGCAGCAGTGTTGAAGAGCACCAAGACTATATATTCTGTTATAAAGGAGAAACCAGTGGACTTTATGGTGTGGGGTTTATAATTAAAAAAATATATAAAACAAACATTGTCAGCTTCATTGGAATATCAGACAGAGTAGCAGTGTTAAAACTTCAATTTGGTAACGAATCAATAACAATTATACAATGTTATGCCCCTACTGAAAAAGCAAGCGATCAAGATCTTGACAAATTTTATAAAGATCTGAACGTTGCCCACGACTCCACAAATAATAATAATACAGTAATGGTCATAGGGGATTTTAACGCTAAGATTGGACAACCAAGGAAACATGAAAATTTAATACTAGGAAAATACGGGTATGGTAAAAGAAACGAAAGAGGTGAACGACTAATTCAATATGCCTACGAACATAAACTATCCATAATGAATACCTACTTTAAAAAGAAATCGAACCGCCGATGGACTTGGCTATCCCCAGACCAAATAACCAAAAACGAGATTGATTTTATTATATGTAACAAACCAAAAAAAATAACAAATATGGAAGTACTGAGCAACGTTCGTTTTGCATCAGACCATAGGTTGGTGAGATCTACACTGGCGATGAACTCTACTAAACTGAGCAGAAGTATGTTTAAATCTCTACCAAAAACACCCAGAACAGAAAACGAAAGATCGATCTATATTAGGAACTTGACAGACAACATAAATCAACATCACCAGCTACTGCAATCCACGAAAGATGTACAAAAATATTACGATATTCTAGAAAACACCCTCATAACTAGCTTGAAAAGGGGAAATACAAACAAAGAATCTAAGAGAAAGCAAGGAATTTTAAAGGAAACTACTATCGATTTAATAAAAAAACGAACAGAACTAATTAAAACAAAAAACAAAACAAAAGATAAAAAAAGAGAGCTACAAAATATATTTAAAGAAACTAAAAAGGCCATAAAAGAAGACTATAGGAATCATAGACAGACAATACTAGAGGAAAACCTTAACAACTATAGAAGCTCCAAACGGGCATATAAAGCTCTACGTACACACAATGTTTGGATTGAAAAACTCGAAAATAAGCACGATACAACTAAAACAAGGAAGGATGTTATAAAACACGCAACAGAATTTTACAAGAAACTATATCAAAGCCCAACAGAACTTTCATATGAAAATACACTTCCAATTTTAGAAAACACAGAACAAGATAAAATAGAACTTGTAAATGAATCAGAAGTTTTAACCCATATAAAAAAATTAAAATCTGAAAAGAGTCCGGGCCCAGATAACATAGGCAACGAAGCTATTAAAATTGGGGCACCTATCCTGACTCAGTATCTAGCACAATTATTCAATATGGTGATGGAAACGGAGAAACCTCCAAAACAGTGGTGCAGCTCAGAGATAGTACTTCTCTATAAAAAAGGGAACCCAACAGATATCGGAAATTATAGGCCAATAAGCCTTTTATCTTGCATATATAAACTTTTTGCTTCAATTATAACTAACCGAATAACACAACAAATTGAAAAGAAACAACCAAATGAACAAGCAGGGTTCCGCTCTGGATTTTCCACTATAGATCATATACACACACTAGAGCAAATAATCGAAAAGTATAAAGAGTTTAATCACCCACTGTACGTTGCATTTATCGATTATGCTAAAGCATTTGACAGTATAACTCATGATTCGATCTGGAAAGCACTTGATCTGTGTGGAATAAACAGAACATACATAAAAACCATAAAGAATATCTATTCCCAAAGTGTAAGCAAAATAAGACTAGAAACAAAAGGAGATGAAATAAAAATAGGAAGGGGAGTCAGGCAAGGCGATCCCCTGTCACCCAAATTATTTATAGCAGTTCTAGAACAGATATTTAAAGAAACCAATTATGAAAACAAGGGGCTTAAAATACAGGGCAAATACCTTAGCCATCTCAGATTTGCTGATGATATTGTCCTCTTCGCAGAAACAGCGAAAGATCTGGAAGGAATGATACAAACTCTAGACATAGAAAGCCGAAAAGTAGGACTGCATATGAACACGGAAAAAACTAAAATAATAACAAACCATAGAGAAAGAACAATACAAGTTTCAGGAAACTACATAGAATATGTAAAAGAATATATTTATCTAGGAAAACAAATATCCTTCAACCCGAAGAGCAATGAAGATGAAATGGATAGAAGGATTAATATCACCTGGAAAAAATTCTGGATGCAAAAAGAAATCCTTAAAGGTGACTTTAACCTACATTTGAAAAAAACTGTCATGGATACCTGCATTCTTCCGAGTCTGACATATGGATGCCAGACATTGACTTACACAACAAAAATAAAAAACAAAATAAAGATATGTCAACATGCCATGGAGAGAAGCTTGTTAAACATAAAAAGAATACAGAAAACTAGAAATGAGGTAATTAGAAAGAAAACCAAACTCACAGACGCCCTAATACATGCTTTACGTCTCAAGTGGAAATGGGCAGGACACATATCAAGGCACACTGATAAAAGATGGTCCCTGATAACAACCAAATGGCCAGGACCTCAAGGAAAAAGAAAGAAAGGCAAACCGCGCAAAAGGTGGGCGGACGATATCGCTGAAACTGCCGGCAAGAACTGGATGGAGACAGCCCAAGACAGGAAACAATGGCTTAAATTGGAGGAGGCTTTTACCCAAAAGGGATCCATCGATACAATATAAATTACTTTAATATGTGTAAACTAAGTGTAGTAAATGTAAAGATATGGAATAAATAAAGCTTAAATATAAATATATTATGGCTTTTAACAGCTTCTATGACATATTTCTCTTATTTTATCACCTATGTTTTCCCCTAATTCGGATTAAAATTAAAGTACAACGACAACCAAGATGGATCACAAAAGGTATTCGAAAATGTTGTCAACGTAAAAGGCAACTCCTGTGGCAGTACAGGAAAGAGCGTACAGAAAAAAATAAAACTGAATTTAATGCACTGTCCTCCCGACTAAATCGTATAATAAAATTGACAAAAAAAGCTCAAAATGATCACTATATACGCATAGCTGAAAATAAATGCAAAGCCACATGGAAGCTGATTAATGACAAAGGACTTAATGTACCAAAAACTGAAATACAATATATTAAAGAGAACGAATCATCTATCATTGACAATCCACTACAGATAGCTAAGACATTCAACAACTTTTTCATTGACCAAGCAGGTAAATCTAAGTCGCCAAAAAACACTCCTCGACCATTACATAACATAACGAACTCTATATTTATGACCCCAACTTCACCAAGTGAAATACGTACAATTATAGCAAAATTAAAAAATTGTAACAGTACTGGATATGATGAAATATCCACAGTTGTTCTGAAGCAGGTTTCTAATGAAATATGCGAGGTATTGAGCCATATAATTAATCAGTGCATTTTCTATGGAGTTTTCCCTGACAGACTAAAATTTACAATAGTTAAACCACTGTTTAAAAAAGATGATCCACATTCCATGAACTGTTATAGGCCAATTGCTTTGATACCGATCTTCTCTAAAGTCTTTGAGAAGGTAATTCATGACAGAGTTTACACTTTTTTTGAAAGATATGATGTATTCGCAGAGGAACAGGTTGGTTTTAGAAAGGACAAATGTATTAATCTCGCCATTTACAACTTTTTAAAAATTGCCACAGACTGTGTGGATAAGAAAATACCTGCATGTGCACTTTACATGGACCTCACAAAGGCTTTTGACTGTGTGGATCATGAAACACTATTAAGTAAATTGAGTGCATATGGGGTAAGGGGTAATGCATTGAATCTTATAGCATCATACCTCTGCAATAGAAAACAATGCACACAAATAACACGTCTATGCCCAAAATTAAGATCTGAAATTAATTTTTTGTCAGAATATAGAGAAAATAATAGTGGTATCCCGCAGGGTAGTGTGCTGGGACCACTTTTATTTAACGTATATATTAATGATTTACCGAATATTACAGGACATCCCACTATCCTGTTTGCTGATGACAGCACAGTTTTGTTTACGGGCACGGATAAGACACTACTTGAATCTGACATACATAATACTCTAGGTGACATAATACAATGGTTGACATCAAATAATCTAAAAATTAATTTAAGTAAGACACATTTAATGACATTTAGAAATAGAATTCCTATATTTGACACAAACATTGACATTAATTATGAAGGTGAAACGATTCACGAAGTAGACACAACTAAATTTTTAGGTCTGACTATAGATAAAAATTTAGACTGGAAGGTGCATGTAGAGAATCTGTGCTCAAAATTAAATTCGCAATCATACGCGCTTTACATGCTAACCAAAAAATTGAACCAACCGGCTGTACTGGCGGCTTATCACGGTTACGTAGGTTCCATACTGAGGTATGGTATAATTTTCTGGGGTAACTGTACTGAGAAAGAACAAGTGTTTAAATCACAGAAAAGATGTGTAAGGGCAATGTGCAACCTTCAACAAATAGACAGCTGTAGGCCTCACTTTAAGAGTTTGAAAATATTGACAATGCCGTGTTTGTACATTTACGAAACTGCTGTATTTGTTAGATCCAATTTAGGTTTGTTCGAACACTATACAAGTGAGCGCCACAAACACAAAATATGTTGCCCTCAGCATAAGAGCGCGTTAATGGATAGTAGCGTTTTCTGTATGGCGCCTAGGATCTACAATAACTTACCTAAGGTTATTTTAAATGTAAGAGATATTGATAAATTTAAACATGAAATTAAATCATTTCTACACGAAAAAACTTACTATAGTGTAAATGAATTCCTAGAAGACAAGATGAAGTAATTTACTGTAATTTAATTTATTGGAACTAGACAGAATGAGATTTAACGTGATTTGAATTGTTGTAATTTGTTTTGTTATGATTTGATTAAATAATATTTTTTTAGTGTAATTTGAAATATTCAATTGATAATGGCATGTATGACTCCTTATGATTTTATTATATAGATGACTTTTATTTTTTGACATTTACTCATACTGACATCATTTTTTTAACTCAATCAACATAATTGTTTAATTATTATATTGCATATTTTGTAACAGATTCTATTGTATGCCTTGAGGCGGAGAATGGAGAAACCTCATTTTATCACAGCACCACTATGTACCCATTTTCACAATAAAATGATTTGATTTGATTTGATTTGATTTGAATAGTATAACTTAGTTTTAAAGTAAAGTTTCATTCAAAAAGTGTTTTTGTTTAGTGGTTTAGAACTGGTATGTGGAAATTATTTCTACTTCAATTACACCTACATAACTGGCTAAGAGCTAAGACAGCAGGTTTAACTAGCTACTTATTATACCGTTTTGTAATCGATGGCATATTCATCAAGTTTTGCACGTCTTCGGCGTAAATTGCCTTCTAATAATCGTTCGTTGAATTATGATTCATATCGAATGTTGAAATACATTTTGTGATAGATTTAGCAGCTATTTCACATGTTGGTTGACGTCTAATGATGTCAAGTTCAGGTACAGCCTTTATAATAACGTTCTGATATTTAGTACACACTTTTAGCTCAGACTTAAAGCAGTTTGACCTTGGTGTCAAAACAACACTTTGGAATCAAAATCGATCTGATGCTAACAAAAATTTCAGAAAGATATACTTACCTAGACGATTTTTTGACCATGCTTGTCATACAGATAGTAGTCTTCTGAGTCTCCGAGTCACGCGTCAGCTCGGACAGGGTCCGAGGGGGATTTCTGCACTTTAAAAAACGTTAATTGCCACTTAGACTCTTGCCAGATAGCGCTAAAAGTTGGCGCCAAATTAAAAAAAAATAACACTTTGCAACACTGAATATACATCGAAATAACGGAGTCGATACTAGAATCTTTTTTCTATAAGGCATGCATAAAAACTAACCTATTATGGTACATGGCCAGAGTCTAGTCAGTGTTACAACCTGTTGGTTTTTCAAATTTGGCGCCAACAATTTGCGCCATCTTTCGTTAGCCAGGGTCTATCTCTACTTAGGAAAGAAAAAGAGGAGTAAGTATTGGCAAATGGATAGATTTCCGTCAGTCTTGATATTTTAGATAGTAGACATAATTATTATATTTTATTCTCTTAATCCGTCATCAAGTTATTCTTCTTCGTACGTATATAAACGATTATTTATTTATTTATTTATTTAGGTGTACAAACAGTTCACAATCATAGTACAGCAACTTAGATCTATAATAATGTTTTGACCTAGAATGCGAACCTAAATAGTACACACAGCATGCAATAGGTACATTTCGAAGTAGAAACAACGCTACATTAGGAATCTAGACTATATAGATTCCAATTGATAGGCATTTGTACCCTTCAATTAGAATCCACATGCACAAAGAGAAATGCTTAACAATTAAATTTACTTTACAGAAGAGCACATCGCCAAACACACAAATCATTGGAAAACGAAAGATTATAGTTTCATAGGTTCCATTCAAATAAGTGGTAGTTAAAAACAGGCAATAAAATTTTATTTCATGTGTGTGTTTCCGAAAGACAATTGATACAAAAATAGAAAGTCGAGGCTTTTTTAAAAGTGTGGACTGATATGATCTGTTTAGTTCCGTGCAGAAAATATTTTTTTATAACTATTTCATATATCTGCCGTTCATTATATGCGGCTAGTAACGACGCTAGTACAGTCAGCGTCACATATATTTTGATTGATCTCAAAATGATTTCTAAACTAAGGTATTAGGAGCAAATTAAACTGTTTTATTGATTTAAACAGTATTAAGGCCCATTCACACAGACCGGCTCAGAGAACATTGGCCCACTTTATTCTTTTCACACAGACCGGAACGTATACATTTGGAGTTGGCCGGAGCGGAGCCGCCAACCATTTCACATAGACTGGCTCGATGAGAAAGAGCGCGCAATCGGCTCGCTCGCGCAGCCGATCGTCTCCTCTTATTATTTCACACACCGCGCGTCTTAGTGACAAGAAAAGTGCACATGCAAAAATAAATTTACTACAATTACTCAAACATCTGTTTGTCCTTTACTTGTCCAAACTAAGAGTGTGTACCAAATATCAGAAATCAGTCAGCAAGAAGGGGAAAACCAAAGAAATACCTAACTGAATGCAACTAATTTAATTTGTAAACCAACCAATTCTACAGAAATAAATATCACAGAATATTGAGCTAAATAAGAAACCTTCAATCATCTCACTAGAAGCAATTACATTAGTTAATTTTAATAATGAATATTAATCAAGTCTGGGTGTTCGTCAATCAAAAATATAGTACCTGTATAAGTATATTATGTAGGTCATAAAGCAATACTTATGAGTAGGTACTATCTCATGAAATAAATACTTAGTAGAGCTAGAATTAAAGGAAATGTTTAATTGCCAACCAAGTAAAAGTAATATTATTTTTATGGAAGCTAGTGACGATAGCTTCCTGTGCAGTAAATTAAAATTGATAGGGATGTGACGTAACGTACATGAGCCGGCAGATATTTTGAACAAAACCAACAAAATAACTAATGCAAGGACTGATCATCCAATGACGTGATCTTTGAGTGTAAGTTTACAGTTTATAAACCCATGGATTGCTTATGAAACTGAAACTTTGAGCGCCAACAACCCGTTGCGCCGCGTCCACAGATTATGTCTAAAGAAAAATTTATTAACACCTCCTTGACCATTTGAAGCTGTATCGTAATGGAAAAAGAGATAAGGTAGGTTAGGTTGGTTAGGTAATGAAAAAGACTGACATTAAATGCATTAAAGTTAAGTTTTTAATTTTTAATGTTTACATTCTATATGAGAGTAGGTAGATAAATAATGACACTGAAGCAGTCACTATTTTCATCTGTATTAAAATAAAACTATATTTTTAATTGCCAATGTCTCAGCATTTTTTTTAACCTATGCAATCAATACTTAAGTGGTGTTTTTTTGTATCTGTGTTATGCACTTAGCCACAGACCAAATAATATGTTCCAATTTCAAACATGACACCTATTTACGTAATAAAAAATAAATAGTTAGTTGTCAAACTCATAACCTATAACGATTGCATTACTTAATGCATTTGCATTGAATATCTTGACATTTTGTTAATTGACATTTTTACAGGATATGTAGATTAATTTAAGGTTAAGATTAATAATATAATCTAAGGTTAAGTATAAGGAAAGAGCTCTAATCGGTTTGCGCAATCTTCTTTCATTGATACTGTTAATGCGTGATGCGGGAATTAAACCCATACCCGATGCGTACTTAGTCAGTTGCGTTTCCACCACGTCACAGAGGTTGTAAGGTTCATTCTGGTACATAATGTATTTATCAAATGAATGAACGGATGGTGAACTGCTTACCAAACTAAGGAAGACATTAGCTATCCCACACTATGGCACAGAGCCGGCCGTCTCGCGCGAGTGCCCGCCATCCAATCATTGACTTGAATGAAGTTGCTTAACCTGCTTACTGGGCCACGATTATCGTAATGAAATCTTACGAAAATACAACTATTTGATTCACAACTATTTGATTCACTTTTTTTCATAGGTACCAATTAAAAGTATACTCTATTTATGGCATCATAAGGTTGTAATTACTATAAATGTTACTGTAAACAGAGTTATTTATTACACAACTTTAGCTTGACCATAACCTTGTATTGTTTGTGATTGATTTCTACTCATACAACTATGTTGAATGGTAGGTTTTTGCTTTCCGTGTGAGCGTTTGGTAATTTTTTTATTATAGGAAGTGTGCCTATGCATCCGTAATGATTGGATTAGTATTGGTATTTCAGGGTTAAGTTTGACATTTCACCATTGCTATCGGTCACGTAGGATGAATGGGCTATTTTATCACTTCATGTAGGTGTCATACAAGGCGAAATAGAATTATATAATTATTACTGTTGTCTTGCCTTCAGCTAGTGCTAGCTTAGTGGTTAAGGAATCGGCCTTACGATCGAGAGGTCCCGGGTTCGATCCTGGCCTTTGCATTACCGACGTGAACCCACTCCTAACACAAGCAATTTAGCTTAGTTGGAAGGTTAGCGGAAATATTAGTAATTTCGGAACTGTTCTTAATCTGACTGTTGAAAATTAGCTAATTGGGCTAAATAATAGCCTCAATCTCATGCCCAAGTGCCCATTTCCTTCACAAAGACCTGGCCCTCGATTTTACTAAAGCTAAACGACCCCAGCGGTGCCGCAATCACTGCAAAAAATGACATTAAATTTTAGACTTCAAGTCTATGCACTAAAAGTCCAAAATGAAATGAAAACAGTTTCATTTTGGTGAGGCAGGTGACGACAGTATTTACGCTTCTATGTGGAACTGATAAGCATATTGGTTAGGAGGACCACGTATACTCGTATCTGTAGTAAAGACCAAAGGTCTTCGTCGTTCGAGTCCGTTGAGTCTTAAATAATTCAATATGAGTTCAAGAACAACATATTTGAATTCGTATTTGTGTTTCTATGTTTAGTGTGTTTTTTATACCACTGAGGTGGCAGACAAGCACACTGTCCGCCCGATGGATAGAGGTTACCGTGGTCTATGGACGCATACAACACCAAAGGTGCTACACTCGCGCTGACGACTCTGAAAAAAAAACCCTTCTAATGCCTTCTTGAAGAACATCATATTATAGTCGCTTGGGAAAACCACAGCAGACTTTTTTTTCATAAAAGTTCTTTCTGCATGTTCATCCGCATTCTAGAACCCATATCACTTCAAACTGACTGTCAAATTATGCTTACTTTCGATCTAGATAGCACTTGTAGTACCTATATAACAGAATATAAATATGTAACTATACAATATTGTATCCCAAAAATATTTCGCAAGAATGTCTCATTTGGGGAAAAAATTGTCTAATTTTATCGCTAGATGTAGACGGGGGCTGCAAAGGGCGACGTGGGGGGAGGGGGGAGGGGCGGTCCGATCCATCACGGCCGCTGTCACATGCCATTAGCCAGGCCCGCCAGGCCTATAGGGATCGGATGCTGGGAAGTACGGGACCGGTATTAACAATTTTTATTCACATTTTATTTCCCTAGAAAAATCTTATTTTTATCATTGATAAGACTATCTCACCTACTATAGTTCCCGGGATATATCTTCGTGAGAAATATGAAATATTTTTATAGAATCTATTATTGATGGAATAAGATCCTTGTGATCTAAAGACACCTTTTTTTTCGTGCGGAAGTCCCCTCTGATACCTGCGAAAAGCGCACCTCCTCATTCCGGGGGCGAGTCGGGGACACCGGTGTCCCCCCTCCCGAGGAGGCCAGACCGTAAGGGATGGACCCGGGTCAGCCGAGGTGCGAGGGATATGTCGAAGACAACCTCACCTCCGGCCTAGCACCGCGACCCTCAGTCGGCGTGCGGTTTTAGTCGGTTCGAGTCCGACATAACCTCCCATTCCGGCTCCGGCAGGAGAGGTATACGAGGGGATTTCCGCACTCACATAGGTAACCGCGGTAGCCTAGTAGTATGGGTATTGGACTGCTGAGACGAGGTCTCGGGTTCGATCCCAGGTTTACCATGGCACACACCAATGACTTTTCGATGCTTTTCGAAGTTATGTGTGTATTTATCGCAGGTTTATTAATGCCCGGTTAATGGCAATTGGCTCGCCACCTATTACATTGGGACATAAACTGGCGAAATGTGGGTGCTAGCACCTCTGCCTACCCCTTCGGGGAGTACAGGCGTGAGTTTATGTTATGTTATGTAGGTACTATGAGGGGACATTTGTATTAAAATAGTCGCGGTGCAGTACTTTCTCGCACGCCGTACGCGCGCTAAATTTCTAACAAATAAACACGTAAACAGCAAATATCTCCATTCGATTCGGGCTTAGCCTCGCGTACAATTTATACATAGCTACCTACTTCTATAAAATGTCTATATTTTTGCACGACCTGCGTATCAACTTCGATTTAATCCAACAAAGAACTAGAGAAAGGGACTGACCTGATGGGGATCACACAGACATTCCTCTCATGGTCCAAGGCTCGGAAAGCATTCGTTCCCGTTATATAAATAAATAAATAAATAAAATATTCTTTATTGCACACCAAAAGAAACAAACAACTGAAATGTTAAACAATCTCATGTACAATGGGCGGCCTTATTGCAAACAACAATCTCTTCCAGGCAACCTTTGGATGGACAGGAGTGCATAGAAATCACACGTGTGTTTTTGGTGTATGAAACAACAACAAACAACAAAAACATAAATACAAATACACTAATGCAATACCTATATATATAAAGCACAGATACATACATATACTCACGCGTGTAAATCCCCGAAGGCGTAAGTAGAGGTGTATTGACACCCACATTTTCCGTTGCATTATGGGCTGTGAGTTTACTGTCGGATGGAGAATATCCCTATCCCGTAGTGGCTTTTTACGACACCCACAGGAAGTGATGGGATGGCCCTATTCTGCTCCACCGGGAACCAACACGGCAACCAACCAACCAACAGATAATAATCCATTTTATTAGTAGAAGAGTTGATCCCTGGCTCCAAAGAGCAAGGACTGGATGCAATTGAAATTGGTTTGTCACTTGATTCAGTGTATTCATGTTTTGAAGGGCAAAAACCTCCAAATATCTCTTAAATCCACCTATTCAGGCGTTCACCTATAACCACGGTAGCCTAGTAGCTAAAGCGACTTACTAACGATCGAGAGATTACGGGTTCCCACCTCGACCAATCCAACTCATATTATAAACGCGAAAGTTTGTGAGTATGGATGGATGTTAGTTACTCTTTCACGTAAAAACTACTGAATGGATTTTCATGAAACTTTACAATAATATAGCTTATACATCAGAATAACCCATAGGCTATAATATTATATCATCATACTGAAGAGAACGGAGCAGTGATCATTAATGTCAACAAATTCGGCCGGTGTCAGCATATACGCAGAAGTGACAGTGTGGTTATTTCTGTTGCTGTTTAGATAACTATATCATTGTACAAGAGAGTGCAGCGGGAACGGGATCGGACGCCACGCGGGCGGAAAATAATTGGCAGTACGAAGTTCACCGGGTCAGCTAGTACACTATAAATGTGATCCCACTTTATAATTAATTAGAGAGGAGATTAACAGGAATGTGATAATTGATTGATTGATAACATGGATACCTTTAAAGTAAATTCAGTTATAAGGTAGCATCCTTAAAAAATCTACCAGTCAACAAATGAATCTAATTGATTGTGATGATCTGAAGATACGTAGATAAGTGAATGTTCTTTCAACATCCCACCCCAGTTTTAAACAGCGCTGACCCTAAGCCGAACCACTCTATTGAATTAAAATCACCCTTTCAAGTCAAATAGGGCGTTTAATAACTTTGAAACAAGTTACACCCGGTTGTTGGGGTTGGCTTGTTTTAAATCTTAAACATTGCGGCCAGTAGTCCGTAGGTACATGGCTTCTCGTGAATGGACTGTGGACCTCAGGCTTCGAGTTGGACGCTACGGAAGCAACCAGGGTACCGATGTACTAGATATAGAAGGATGATGGATTAATTTTATCTGGAGTCTGGATGATAACCTTTAGTTTAGAAATTTTATTCAAAGCGTACTCTGATAGACCAAACACTGACCTTCAGCAGAAATTTCGAATACCACAACTTTTTTTCTTCCCGGCGGCGGCGTCTTGTCAAGACGGTGTCGTGTTAAGACCTAATTGGAACTATGGTGAACATAAAGTAAGTAATAATTTTATTAGTAATAATATTTATCATTTAAAATGTAAGTCGTGCCTCGAAGAGCACGCTAAGCCGTCGGTCCCGGTTGCCATACGAACATCTATGGCAGTCGTTACAGGTAGTTGGAGCTCTCAAAAGTTCAACAACTGGTCTAGCTGTAATGCTTCGATATCGCCTTTGGGTTGTGGAGGTTAGATGGCAATCGCTTCACAGAAAATATCGAAGCTTAGCCAAATCCGTAGTTAGACTGTGCAACTGGGATTAACGCTAAGATGAAGAAGGGATATATTTGACAGCCTCTGTGGCGTGGCGGTAGTGTACGCGACTGCCACGCAAGAGGCGCGGGTTCGATCCCCGCTTAGTGCAAATATTTGTATGCATGAATATGGCTATTTGCATTGGTCTGAGTGTCTATGTATAATATGTATTTACAAAAAAAAAGTATCTAAGTATGTTTATCCGCATTCTAGATTCCATAACACAAGCTAATTAAACTTACCATGGGTCTAGATAGCGTTGTGTGGAATGTTGTAATTTTTTTTATAAATTAATCGGTTTCTTTTAATTTCATTTTCCTTTTACATTTTATAAGTTCCATTTGAATGATCTGCAGTATAATTTTTATGAATTACCTAAGTACCTACTTAAGAGGGCGCTCCAATATGACTATACCTCGCCTGACGGAACACTTTTTGACATGAACTGATAAAAAGGATACCTATATACCTAGTATTGAAATGTTACTTATGATTGAGGAACTGATACACGCCCTTTTTAAGATGCCCTCAAAACTTGAAAAAAAAAAAACATTTCCACCACGTGTAATCTGCTTGTTGACTCAAAACTTTTCCCCCAGGAATGCGAGTGTCGATCACTAAATACTTGGACACGTCTGTTCCCGTCGCCGTGTTCTGTTCCCGTCCAAACTTTCCTCGCCTTGATGGATCACTACAGCTTGGGAGCGGAGCCCTGGAGCGGTCCTGATTCGTTGGCGCACTAGGTCGGTTACTTTATCATCATCGTAAGCAAAACCTACCTACTTGAATTTTACGTTGAGTTTTGATGTGCGTTTATTTCTCATCTACATTAGCAAGTGCTTAGGGAGAGATTGAACAGATTATGTAGTACTAGCATTTGCTCGCGGCTCCATCCGCGTGGATGTCGGTTATCGCGACAAAACATAGCCTATAATCTTCCTCAAGGTTTAATCTATCTCTACCAAATTTCATCCAAATCGATTAAGTGGTTTAAGCGTGAAAGCGTAACATACAGATAGGCAGATAGACAGACAGAGTTACTTTCGCATTTATAATATTAGTATGGATTATAAGTATAATTATACGATGCAATCTGAAATCAATGTTTTTTATCCTGGATTTATATAATCATAGTGAACGGTTAGCGTAGGTTGGGCATATTCATAACTCATAACTCATAACTCATTTATTTGTAAGAATATTAACATGTCAGTGTAAACAAAACATCATTTGTCAACTCAGATATTCGTGCTTCCACAGGTGGGATAGTGTCCGTTACATCATAAACATTTGTAATTATCATTTAAATCGTCAAAGTCACACATTTTGGATTTCTGAGTCAGTAATTAATACAATTCACAAATTGAAATAATATATAAATAAAACAATTATAGGATGTCAATAATAATAAAATACATTAGAATTAATAACAATATGTGTATTCCGGTCATTTTGACGGTTTCATGTTTATTATCTCGTCAACCGAGTAAAAAGCTTGCTCAATCAGCCAGTGCTTCAATCGACTTTTAAAGGAGCCGAGACTTGGGGCGGACGTGACGCAAGCTGGTAACTTATTGTAGACTGTCGGCCCCATCACATAAGTCGTCTTTTCAGATTTCGTTAAAGTACTAGCTACTGATTTGAGTTTGTCACGATTCCTCGTATGGTACGAGTGCACGTCACTAAATTTCTAAAATTGGTCGATATTCGTCCTCACGTACATCGCGATTTGGTAAATTAAGATAGACGATTTTTTATTTTTTTTTATCGTGCGATAAATCCCCACGGATACCACCTCCACAGAGCCGGTGGAGGTGATTATGTCGGACTCGAACCGACTAAAACGCACGCCATCTTGGGTCCTTGGTTGCCGGAGGTGAGATTGCCAAAAGCATATCTCTCGCACCCCGACAGACCCAGGACCATCTCTTTCGAGATGGTCCCCTTCGGATTGTGGGGACCAAAATGTCCCCATCTAGCCCCGGTTACGGGGAGGCGCACTTTGCGTCGCCGCCGCGGCCTGCTTCTGCTAGGGTGACAGGCGGCTCCACCGGTCACCCCCAGGCCAGCGCTCATGGAGGACGGAGGTCGTTCTGCGACCTCCGACGTCCGGTTCGCCTTCGCTCTGCACGGGCTTCCCGGGCCCGGAGTCTGGTCCGGACCCGACCGGCCGCCTCCTTCTCGAGCATTACTTGCTCGCAGAAGGAGGCGGCCGCACCCCAAGCGTTTGCGCATCGTACCATCGCTGTGAGCAATGTGACGAGTGTGAGGACTCCCACCCCTAGAGCCGCCACTAGGACCCGCCTCGGCGTGTCCCACGCCGGGCACTCGGTCAGCGTGTGCAGCTCTGTGTCCTCGCTCACATCACAGTGATGGCACTCGGACGTTGGCTCCTTCCGGATCCGACACAGGTAACTCCCGAAACACCCGTGTCCGGTAATCGCCTGCGTCAGTCGGTACGAGAGGCTGCCGTGTGGCCTCTCTAGCCATTCCTCCATGATGGGTCTTACCGCCGCTATTACGGCGTGCCCTGCGCTTGGTCGCCCAAGTCGTAGCTCCCATTCCGCTACCATGTCCCTGTGGAGCTGAGACCTCACGGCCCGAATTTGTTCGGGCTCGGGTTCCCGTCCCTGCTCCCGCGCCTCCTTACGATACCGATATAGCATCGAAAGGGCTCTCGCATCCAGGTTCCACGGTAGGGATCCGGCAAGGAGACTCGCCGCCTCGAAGGATATCGTGCGGTACCTCCTAATGGCCCTGCTGGCCATTGCACGCTGCGGTCCACGCAGCAGACGCGCATTGTGGACCGTCAGGGTGTCCGCCCATATTGGGCACCCATATAGGGCCATGGACCGCACGACTCCCGCATAGAGTCTCCTGCAGGAGTCATCCGGCCCCCTCCTGTTGGGCAGCAGCCGCCCCAAAGCGGCAGCTGTGTCCTTCAATTTGGGGGCCAGTCTTCGGAGATGCTCCCCGAAGTTCCACCGGCCGTCAAGCACGAGCCCCAGATATTTCATCTGGGCCTTGATGCCGATAGAAATGTCTCCCACTATGAGGCTGGAATCCTCCGGTGGCACGCGCCGAGGCCCATGAAAGAACATGGCCTCGGTTTTATGCAGAGCCACCTCGAGACCCAGCCGCCGAATCCGCTCCACGACTTGGGCAACCGCGGTCGTGGACTTCAGGGTCGCTTCGAGGTATGTAGCCCCGCAAGCCGTCACCAGCGTGTCGTCCGCATAACAAGTGACGGCGGCACCGTCCGCGAACTCACCGCGAAGCACCCAGTCGTAACCGATGTTCCACAGTAGCGGTCCCAGGACCGATCCCTGCGGAACACCGCACGACATCTCTCGCCGACCGAGCCCGGTCGCACTTGGGTAGACGACTGCTCTCTCCGACAGATACGCCCCGACTATGCGGCGAAGGTAGAGAGGCACCTCGTGATACACGAGCGCCTCCCTAATGCAGCTCCAGGGCAGGGTGTTAAACGCGTTGGCGATGTCCAGTGACACCGCCAGCACCACCTCACCCCGAGCGACGGCGTCCTTCACCAGAGTCCCCACGCGCATGATGGCATCCACGGTGGAGCGCCTCCGGCGGAAGCCATACTGGCCATCCGCCAGGTCAGGCCCCACTCTGGATAGGTGCTCGACGAGGCGCTTTGCAATCACTCTTTCAAAGAGCTTGCACACCTCGTCGAGCAACACTATCGCCCTGTAGGCGGATGGTGAGTCCGCCGGGCGTCCCGCCTTTCGGATGAGGACCAGTTTCCCCGTCTTCCACAACTTCGGAAACTGGCCTCGCTCCAAACATGCGCTGAGAAACCCTCTCAGTCGGGGCTCGAGAGCGTCTTCTTCGCCTAGAGCTAGGACCCACGCTCGGCCTGGAATGCCGTCGGGTCCCGGGGCGGTGTTCTTGGCCTTAAGCCTTAGCACCGCCAGCTCTAGCTCTACCCAAGTGACCTCGGGCACGTCGTCGTCATCCACGCTGGGTGCCATAGGCGACCTAGGTGGCGGAGTCATCTGCGGTGGAATATGTTCCACCGCCCGCGCTGGGAACAGGGAGCCAACGACTCCTCCGAGCAGTTCCGGCTGGAGACACCGGGTTAACGGTGGGGCCCGGGGGCGCAGCTTGCCCCTTACCATAAGGTAAGGCCGCCCCCATGGGTCCCGCTCCAGCGTCTCCAGCAGCTCCTTATGAGCTGCAGCCTTCGACTGCCTTATCGCCACTCGGAGGGCCTTTCTGGCCTCCCTGTACCCCGCATGAAGCTCCGCCTCTCGGGGCTCCGTATCTGCGGGGCAGCTACGCCTCCTTCGGAATCTGGTCCACCGGCGGAAAGCGATCACGGAGGCCTGTCGCAGCCTCGCGATGTCCGCTGACCACCAGTAGACCTGACGCCTCGGATTATAGGGCGGAGCCCTAGGCATAGCCGCGTCGCAGACACGTGTCATGGCCTCCCGGAACCACGCCGCCTCATCGTCTATGTCGACAGGCCTGTCCGGCGCAGAGGCCCAGGCCTGTACGATGGCGGCCTCCAGGAGGACCTCCCGATCCAGTCGTTTAAGCACCCAACGTGGCTCGCGTGGAGCCGGTGTTACCGGCGCGGCGCCCGCGGGGGGAGAGACGTCGAACCGAATGTATAGATGATCCGACGCTGTCTCCACCTCCTCAAGGACACGCCAGCTCTGCACACGGCCTGAGAGCGGGGCGCTCGCGAACGAAAGGTCCACAATTGAGTCGCCCCGTCTCTTCACGCACGTGGCGGCGGCCCCGCGATTCAGAAGAACTAGACTGAAACTATCAGCCCAGCTCTCCACTGCCCTGCCCCTCGGTCTAGTGCATCGGGAACCCCAGTTCAGAGACCAGGCGTTAAAGTCCCCGAGCACCAGAACCGGGTGAGGGTAACAGGTATTGACGACGACGCCCAGCTGATCCAGCCACTGCTGGTACTCAACTAGGTCTCGGTTAGGCGAGAAGTATACTGCCACGACCGCTATCTCCCCCATAAGTGCCGCCATGCAGCCATGCCCCCTTGTCACGACAACAAGGGGGGGGCTGCCGGCAGCAGCGTTGTGCACCAGTGCCACCGATCCGTCCAGGTCGATTTCCCAGGAAGGCCCGAGAAACCGGTGAATGTACGGCTCGGCGACAGCGGCGACATTAATGCCCCACTGTGCCATGCTCTGGAGCAGAAGTGCCTGAGCATCGACACAGTGGTTCGCATTTGCCTGCAGGACGCGGAGCTGAGGATCCATTATGGAACGCCCATCTCCACGCCCTGCCGCGAACCGGAGACGGAGCGCCTGCCTCCAGGCTTCGGCCTTCCCGCGGTGCAGGCCTTGGCGCCAACCCTGTGGTCGGCCGGCTTGCCCTCCGCTGCACACCTGATGCAGTGCAACGGAGCTTCGCAATTACCGGCCTTATGACCGGGTTGGCCACAGCGGAAGCAACGGTCACCGACTGTTACCTCCGCCGTGCACTGCACCCCCACGTGGCCCACCGACAGGCACCGGAAGCACCGTGCCGGTCGGGCCTGCAGGAGCCGTACCTGCACCTTCTGGAAGCCTCCGATGAGGAGGCTCCGCCCATCGGCAACCTTTTGTTGATGTTTATTGGCTCCGGCTACCTCCCAGCCCCCTGACGGGTGGCTCGAGGATTTAGCCGGAGCCAAGGCCCGGGCCGGGACTGAAGCCCGGGCCGCGGGCGGGGCTGAGGCCAGGGCTGGGGACTTCTTCCCCTTGCCCTTGCCCTTCCCCTTACCCTGAGTGGGACCCGGAGGACCTGGAGGGGGGCGGTGAGCCGGCACCGCCGCCGGGGAGGCAGGGCCCCCCCTCACTGCAGCGGCATACCCTGCCGGCGTCGCGAGAGGAGGACGCCGGGCGACGTCTAGGATCGCCTCCAGCCGCCGATTGGTGCGCTCCTCCTGCGCCACCATCTCGGCGCGTATGGCCGCCATACATGCGGCCAACGACGCCGGCTCTGCCGGTCGAGTCGGCGGCTGCGCAGCTTGCGCTGGTCCTGTCAATTCAGGATTACGGCCGGGCCGAACAGGGTCTGCACCAGACCGAATCCGTCCGCCCCTGGGAGTAATTTTTTATAGAGGTTGTCTTCCTCGCGGCCCACTAGGAGCCACCGTTCCTGACCTAGGTCAGGCTTACGGCTTGGCCGCACGGTGGTCTGCACCAGACCTTGTCCCCCACCTCTGGACGAAGCCAAAAGTGGAGAATCCGTCCGCCCTGCAGCGCGCCCTCCACTACCCCCTCTGCAATCAGAGGGACATGTGGAGGGCCCACGAGCGGCCCCCAACCGGGCCACTCCCACCTCGATTGTCAAAGCGTCTCTCCCCTGTCCCCTCTGAATACAGAGGGATACTGGGAGAGACGCCGACGACCTCGGGCCTTGCAGGCCCGCCATCCCACGACCCCCACCTCAGTGTGGTCCGCCGATGGGTTATTTGTCAACGGCCAACAGAACTCCCAAAGTGGGAGTCTGTTAGCCGTTGTCCAGGGTGCACCAGCCCTCCCGCTTCCGCTCCCCAGGACCGCGGTCCAAAGGGGGAAGAAACGGGAAGGCCAACGTGGAGGTTACCCAACCAGCACCCCAAGATAGACGGTAGGGTGAGGATTCCCGACAGAGGAAAGTAAGGTCTTGCCGATACGTCCTGCGGAACTCCTACCATGGCTCGCACGGCGCGCTTCTGCATACGGAACGCGCGCTCCCAATCCGCAGCGCGACCCCATATCTCTGTTCCATATTGGAGCAGTGATTGCACCGTTGCAAAATAGCAAGCTCGTACTTCCTCACCGGGCATTACTCGAGCAATTCATGCATGCAAATATTTGCACTGAGCGGCGATCGAACCCGCGCCTGCTTCGTAACGGCCGCGTTTACTACCACTACGCCACTGAGACTACCGTTGCTACCTACGGTTATGTAGGAAAAAATGCGAATATCTGTTGTTGTTGTAACATGTTACTTAAATTTTGAATTTCTGCCGTCTCCTTTAGAGGTTTATTCACAAAAATCTGTCTGTCCTGTCTGTGATCGATCACCGGAGCACACATTGTGCTCGAATTATGCTGCGCGCTACGATTGACACGTTCGTTAGCGAAGCTTTTTTGCGAAAATATCCACAATAAAGAAATTGAGACGTTATTACGTTGGCTGTGGATATGGGTTATGTGGATAGCGGCTCCTGTGAAAGGATATGTAGATACCTACTTACCGTTGTAGGTACAGTCAGCATCAAAAAGATGTTGACGAACAAAGTACTCAAAATGATCTTAATTTAGTTTTTTGAACCCCTTCCAGTTGACCGATTGTTCTGATATTTGGATACACCTTTAATTCGGACAATAGTGCCATATAAATCAATAAAACAGTTTGATTTGCTCTTAATACGAGAGTTTCAAGTCGGAAATGTTGATGTTACAGTTCGGAAAGAAGTGCTTCCATGCGCCTCCATTATGTAGCTTCAAGAATTGGGATCTTTTTGATTTTGATCTGCATGACCTAAGTCAACTTTAGATTCTGGCTCAGGCTATCCTCTCAAGGTTGGAACCACAGTTATCCGTGGTTGGAACTTGGAAGGTTTTTTTATAAAGGACACGTCAATTTGACTTCACCTTGCCTGATGGTAGGCAAAATCTCGGAGAGAGTTAACCCACTTTTTCCAACTGTTTGTTCAACGAATTGAACAAACTCAACAAATTAAGTGTCAAGAGGGTCATCATCGTAACCATGTTGTACCTACCATGTTAACAGTGGTGGCACTCAGATTGACGGCCTCATCAGATGCCTTTTCACGCCCCGCTTAAAGGACCCGGGACTGCAGGAAGAAGGAAACTCATATAACCGCAGCCTTGAATGCAATCGGTGGAATGTTGATCTGAAGTTGCAGTCAATACTTAGCGTTGCATCTCTCCGAATCGCAAGTTCACCACCTTATTCACTGCCCTGGCTGGCCTAGCTGGTAGATAAACGTTGCTAGAATAGATTATATACATTTCTTTAGGCAATATACGCGGCCGTACATATCTATATACTTAAAGAGAAACGCTCCCGGCACAATTGGCGTACATAGCTTGTGTACACTAGGTATTATGTGGCTCGAGCGATCCATCAAACTGTCATCGGCCGTCCCCCGGCGCGGACGTCCTGACGCTCCACAATACATTTCGTACATTTGTTGGAGAAATCGCACCAAATCCAACTATTGTGTGGATTTATCGTTCGATCGTGACGGATTCTATGCATTCTTATTGATTTGTTGTTCGAAAGAGATGTTATACACCGGAGGAATAATGTGTTAGATAGGTATAGGGTGTTTCAGTGAGAGGGCACTTTTAAAATTGGAATATTTTTTTTTTCATGCAAGTGGCAACTCTGAAATTTTACAGTTGTCACCTCAGACTATTCCGATTATTAATAAAACTAAAACCCGACTACCGAAAAATTACGCTCTAAAAGTAACAAACAAGAAAATAGCCGTGGTCGTATGCCACTTTTCTCTAGAATATATTGTTTTGTCAGAGTAAGTGGCATACGACCACGGCTATTTTCTTGTTTGTTACTTTTAGAGCGTAATTTTTCGGTAGTCGGGTTTTAGTTTTAAACTTTATTTTTTATTTATATTATTTTGGGGCAAGGTAAAGCTAATAATTCATACATATTTGAAATGTGCTTATTAAGCCCTTTCATTTGATACCAAACACGGCATATTTATCTCAAATTTATTTTTTAACATAGTACCTTATGAGCGCTAGAGGGCGCCACACAAGATTGAGTGACACGTCATATAGCCTATAACCATCGGACGATCTAGCCGCTTGTAACGATACCTCATATGTCCAGTTCTAATCAGTAGTTGTGGTGCTATGAGGGAACAAATGAACATACATACATACATACATACATAGGGGAGACCGGGGCGCGACTTAACAAAATTTATATTTTCAGTTGTATCTTCAAAATACCTAAACATTTTGAAATTATTTTTGTATCAAATGATGTCTAAACTATTCAATAACCATGTCGTTGGTTTTAATTTGCCAAGAAATGGATAACTTTTTAAGAAACTCGATTTTACTTAGAAAAGTCAGAAATTAATACTTACCCCGCGATCGGGGCTATAATTAACACTTCCGAGGTAAGTATTAACAAAAGGGGCAACAATTAACATTGTAAGTATTTTCCTCTATAAATAAAGAAAACTCAAAATTACAATAACATTTTTTTATTAAGCAATACAATTAACATTAGGCTTAAACAATATAGCACTTTGTCCCTGCAACAACGATATATATTTATAGAGAAAGAAACCCGAACAAAACCTCTATACATACATAATAACAAAATTCAACAAATATTACTTTTACTGTTATATTATTGTAGGAAATGTTAGTTTTCAATAATCACAATATTCACTTAGTGGAATAATAATTAACATTATGCTTAAAAGTTGAAACACTCCGTCAAACAACAATATTTCAGCTATATTAATGAATAAAAACAAAAACTCAAACAAAACCTCTACGTATCGTTATTATTAAGTTAACAGTCTTTCAAGTACCTTAATCAGCCTTATGTGTGTTATCTAATAATAATACAATCAACTTAAATGAGGTAGTAAACAGCTTATTCTTAAACGTAGCAGTCTTTATATAACCTACCTTTATAGTCTAAAACAGTCTCAATAAAGCTTAGTTTTACTATGAAATTACTGAAGGTAATATAAATATCTTTTTTATATTAGATAAAATCAACATCTTAACAATATAGGTAATCTACTAGGAATCATTTTCATGTAATCACAATATGTTTCATTTTTATTCATATTCATCATCTGAATCACAATTTTGGCAAATATATGAAACAGTGTTGCCTCTGATACATCCGGACTGAGCCCACTGCTTGCACGAGATGCATTGCACCCAGTCTGCACCAGATGTGTCTTCATTGTATGAGACACCACAAATTATACAGAAATATTCATCTTCTGCACTATCGCTGCTTTCTTCCAATATCCTTTTCTTTGCCTTTTCCACTTGTAATGTTTCCTTTTCTTTTCCTTTTTTAGCTATTTGTTCTTTACCTTTTCCTTTGCCCTTACCTTTACCCTTTCCTTTATCATTTTCTTCACCTTGCTTTTTTTTCTTTCCATCGTCTTTATTTTGAGGTTTTTTTCTTTTTAAGTTTCTGTTATTTTCTATCTCTTCTAGTGCTTGTTTTTCCGGTGTGTCGGTGAGTATGGCAGATTTTCTGGTGCGATTACGATTCAATTGAGCACGTGGCTGAGCTTTTGGGAGAGGTCGTACGGATTCGATGAGAAAACAGTTATCTATTTGAGCACGTGAAGGACCAGCAACCGCTTCCGTAGATATTATAGGTGTTTGGGATCGTACTTCAGACAAATTAACATTTGTATTGGATGAATTTAAATTATTTTCTTTTTGCATGCCTGAGGGTCCAGCCACTAGTTCATTAGACATTTGTGCTATCACGTCAGAAACGCTAATATCCAAACTAGGCAAGTCATTTAAAACCTCAGGATTTTCTAAATTTAATGACACGTCATCAAGCAAGTTGTCGGCTTCAACAGATGGTGTAGTCGCTACGTTAGGGCCGCTTTGGGTGGGATCTGGACGATCGGTGACAAATGATGGTGCATAGTCTGATTCTTGAAAGACGTCCTCGTTGCATGGCCAGATACCAGCTTTTTTGAAGGCGTTTGTAACATTAAGGGGATTTAATGCCAACGGGAGCGAATCTCTCACTATCTCTGGGAGATCGTAGATTGTCATGGTTTTTCCTGGGTTGTTGGTCATCCAGTTGGTCTGTTTTCTGCTTATGTAATTTTTTAACGGACCATATACTCCCACATCGAGGGGTTGTAAATTGTGCGAGCAATGTGGCGGAAATGACAAAAGAACGACGTGGTTTCTCTTCGCTTTGTCGACGACTTCAACATTTACATGTGAGTTATGGTTATCCATTAAAAGCAAAACTGGATCCTCTTCCGACGGCTTCACATGATGAATAAAATGATCCAAGAATTTTAAAAACTCTGTTTGTGTCATCCATCCAGATTTATTACCAACGCCTATACATTCCGGTGGTCCGTTTCTAACAAACAAATCGTTGTAACGAATACGGGGAAAGACGAACATACAGGGAATCGCATTACCAATTGCATTTATGGCTACAGCCAATGTAACTAAAGCGCCCCTTTCGGCGGATGTCACAGCACCGACCTGCTTCATGCCCCTTCCAGCAACAACTTTTTTCGGCTTTTGCACTGTAGTTACGCCCGTTTCATCCATGTTCCAAATCCGGGATGGGCTAAGTTTGTATCTTTCTATTACAGATCTGTATTTTTCAAAAAATGCATGGACATTTGTTCGATTGAAGGATGTCGCCCTACTTAAACTTGTCGCTTCAGGGCTTCTAATCGACAAATTTGTATTTCTTTTCATGAAATTCGTGAACCAATCATCACCCGCCTTTTCCTTAGCCTTCCACGATTCGGGCAAGTTCGGGATTTTGAAAAAAACAGCACACTGGTAGGCTAGTTTTTTTACTTCCGCAGGTAGCAGTCCGAAATAAATGTTAGAGCACTTTAATAAATAATCTGCAATTTTTTTCTCTTGCTCAGAAGTGAATACTAACCGGGTCTTTTTGTAACCTACTTCTACTGGAACTCCTGCTTTCTTCTTTTTTACAAAATTGAACAGCGAAACGTGACAAATTTGAAATTCTGTGGCTACTTCTCTGTAGTTCCTTTTCTTGTCCATTATTTCTAAAGCAGCTGACTCGTAGGTCGCCAGCGAAGTCATGCCTCGAGTAGTTTTCCGCTTGTAAGTCCTCATGCTGTAACGTTTAAGATAAATAAATAAATATGTTATTAGATACCCTGGTGGATATACAGCTCTTTAAAGTTAGGACAGGTGGACAGACAGACGGACGGACAGCGTAGGCTTAGTACCTAGTGTAATAAAGTTAATACCAACCCCACATGCGGGGTAAGAATTAACAGGTTAATACTAGCCCCGTATGTTTTGTAAAATTTAGCCCCATGGGTAGCTTTTCAATAAAAAAATACATCATTACGAAATATTGTGCATTAGCGCTAGTAACGGTATGTAACATTATTAAGCATAAAACAAGCTACTGCAAAAAAAATATATATTACACCGAAATCAATTATTCAACGCGTAAATCAAAATATCGTAAAGTGAAAAAAGTTCGTTACCTGGCCAAAATAGACGCACATCACACAACTCACTCTCGCGGCGCACTGAGCTGGACTGACGAGTCTCAACCTGTAGACCGCTGTCACAGGGACGAATTCTAGGAATCACTAGTGACGTGCTGTTTATAGTTTCGTAGAAATTCGCTAGTTAATACTTACCTCTGTTAATTAAAGCCCCGGCCTCCCCTACATACATACATACATACATAGCCTGTCAAAATCATAACCCTCCTTTTGGCTTCGCCGTAGTCGGGTAAAAATGGAGCGCTTTTCGAAAGAACAACCCGTTAAAATTGTAAAAACTCATTAAAAAACAATCGATTTACTGCAGCAACGATTTCCAGAACACATTAGGTATCTCACGAAATTCTGATGTCAACTGGCCACCAAGATCGTGCGATTTAACGCCGTGCAATTTTTTTCTTTGGGGTTTTGAGAAATCTCGAGTTTGTGCGAATAAACCTGAAAAAATTCCTGAGCTTAAATCGAAAATCACCGGTGGGTGACGCGTTGGATACAGCCACATCTCTGTGCAAAAGTCATGGAAAATTTAATGAAAATGCCGGATATTTTATTCGATACTTAATCGGAACATGTCTTCTTAAAAATACAATAAAAATATCACAACTCTGTCATAAAATACTTGTATTTATTTAAAAATTAAAAAGTGCACTCTTATTGAGACACCATATATCGCACCCTCAGTGGAAAAAAGGCATAAGACGAAAATGCTGATTTTTCAGTATGGTGAAAAAACTGAATTTATGGGCATATTTACTTTATTTCCAAACGTAGAAGAATTATTCTTATATCAAAAAAAGGAGAAAAAAATGTTGCACTTCGTGTTGTATTTAAGCTAGTGCTAATGTTTATAGTTTATTAGGAATTGTAAAAATAAATTATTATGCTATTTTTCAGAATACAATAAAATAAAAGATTTTCAGTATCAAAATTTATGCCAGACTTTGCCAGAAAAGTAAAATATATTTCAAAAAGTATGTTATATTAAAGCAGTAATGAACTTGTGAATATGAACATTTATGGTAGTATAAGTAAGATTACTGCATTATTTCCTTTATAAAAATTATGTTTGAAATGCACAAGCAATACTTACCCCTTTTTTCAATTTAAGGGCTTGTTAAGATAACTTAAGTAAACAATAATAATTACTTATTCCATTATATGTTATAGAAAAGTTAGCTGCATATTAAGACATATTACTTAGAGTTATTATTTATGACTACAGGGAAAAAAGGCAATGCCTTTTTTTTATTCACTATTTTTTATTTCAGGCAAAATACTAATTATATTTTGGTAACAATTAAAGTTCATACTAGCAACAATAAAATTGCACAATAATATTCAGAATAGTAGAGTTTCGGTGAGGATTACTCCCACTATTGATTTTTTTATAAACTCTTAAATAATCAGTAGATAATTTGTTAGGACTAAACTTAAATAAGTTTTTATTGGCTCCGTACAACAAAATGTTTATGATCTCTCAATAAAAATCAAAGGTAACAAGCAAAAATCATTAACAAATCAAGGTAACGAGTTATAATACATATTTTGTTATTACACATGTTATTATTAAGGCTAGGCACCCCGAGTGGTGGCATTATCCTTCACCTACTAGTTTAGTTTAGTTTAGAGTTTATTAATATCATTAGTATAAATTAACATAAGCCTATGTTATGGCTATTTTTTATGCAAATGGATAGTGAACCCTTTACAAGTTAAAATAGAAAAGGATGTTACACGTTAGTAACAGACATTAGGTAATGTTATGATAATAGACTGCGAATCATTCATCAGCCTAGTGGTACGAGTCATCGTCTTGTACTCATATTACAGGGGTTCCCCTACTTGGAGACCAAACGATTGCTATGATATACTAAACTTGTACCACTAGCTCGGCGGTAAGCGAAAACATCGCGAGGAAACTGCACATTCATTCATATTTAATATGTAACCAGGATCCTGTTGGTCTGGTCTGGGTGTTTCTATGTATAATATGTACGTATTTACAAAAAAAAAGTATATAAGTATGTTTATCCGCATTCTAGATTCCATAACACAAGCTATAAAAGCTTACCATGGGTCTAGATAGCGTTGTGTAAATTGTTGTGGAATTGTGGAATATTGTTAAGGTTCGCCTTTCCGGTTACGAAGGTCAGACGATAGTCGCTTCAATGTAATTACCAGACTATATAAACCCAGACAAATCATTGTTTAAGCGGACCCCGGACTCCCCAAGAGCAGCCGGACAGGAAAAACAAACATCAAGCATTACAGGATATCAAGAGAGTCCGGCATAGAGCCCTCTCTGCTAGACCTTCTATTGACGAGTCGCCTGGACCAGTACAGTGTCTCGGTGAGTGCTGCTTTAGGTAACTCCGACCACTGTCTGGTCCGCTCCACCGTGCCCATTATAGCGCCCCCACGACCCGTGCAGGGGAAGAGGCGTCTTTGGCACTACACGTCAGCGGACTGGGATGGACTACGCGACTATTATGCGTCCATCCCGTGGGTTGAACGCTGCTTTGAGGGTAAGAACCCATCTAAGAGCGCTACTGCTGTCGCCGGTGAGATCGGTTTGGGTATGGAATACTATATCCCATAAACCGATGTCACCGGAGTCCGCAGAGCGCGTCAGTGGTTCGGGTGCGAGTGTGCGGAGGCTGTTGAGCATAAACAGTCTGCGTACCGCGCTTGGGTGAGGGCGCGCGTCACACGCGATCCCAACAAGGCCAAGGTGGCGTACAACAGAGCGACAAAGGTCTGCAAGAGAGTTTACGTCAGGGCGGATGCCCAGCGCATAGCACGGCTGGGCCAAGAGCTAGTGGCGCATCTCACGTGCCGTGGCTACTGGCGACTGGCCAAAGCCGTGCAAGCCAACTTCTGCCAGCCCTCGCTGCTCCCGCTGAGCAACCCCGATGGATCTCTGGCCCATGAGCCGCAAGAGAAAGCAAATTTGCTGGTCAATCTCTTCGCGGCCAACTTCCGAGTCGATGATTGTGGTATGCAACCACGGACAATGCCCACTGGTGACCACGCAATGTCTGATATCCATATCAGGTAACGCGATGTCCGTGCAGTACTACAATCACTCGATGTCCGGAAAACCAGTGGTCCTGATGGTATTCCAGCGGTCGTACTTAAAAAATGTGCAGCGGAGCTATCTCCTATGCTAACGCGGCTGTACCGACTGTCCCACAGTTCAGGTACAGTGCCGTCGGCTTGGAAGGAGGCGAATGTCCAGCCGATCCCCAAGAAGGGGGATCGCTCGGACCCAGCCAACTCGGAACAACCCATAGCCGTCACCTCAGTGCTGTGCAAGGTTTTCGAGAACATTATTAACACACAATTCATGCGCCACCTAGAGGATCACTCCTTGCTTAGTGACCGGCAATACGGCTTTAGACCGAAACGGTCAATGGGTGATCTTCTGGCGTACGTGACCCACCTTTGGGGTGAGGCTATGGAAAAGCACGGCGAGTCACTGGCAATTAGTCTTGACATTGCCAAAGCTTTCGATAGGGTATGGCATAAATCGCTTCTTTCTAAGCTACCAGCCTTTGGCCTGCCTCCCAGACCTCCCTTGCCTGCCTGCCTTCCTGCAGGGGCGCCGTATTCGCGTCCTTTGTGATGGACGAGCTTCGGAGTTCTTGCAGGTAAATGCTGGATATGCTAACGGTAGCAAATAATTAATTTCTATGCAGACGACAGCATCTTACACGGGAGTTATTACGCATATCCTGCGGCCAAGCAGTCTGATATCGCGGAAAAAAGGCAGCTTCTTGTCACTGAGCTGGACCGGATCCTGGACCACATTTCTCAATGGGGCGCTAGGAACCTGGTCGAGTTCAATGCCTAGAAGACCCAGGCATGTGCGTTTACAGCAAAGGTATCTCCTTTCGTTCCCCTTCCCACTCTTCAGAGCACACCATTGCCACTGCAGGATCAACTCAGTATCCTCGGTATGGATGTTCGCTGCAAACTGAGTAACAACTATATCGAAAGTATCATCAAATCAGCCTCGCGTAAACTCGGAATCCTGAACAGAGTGAGACGTTTTTTCACTCCGGAGCAGCGGTGTCTTTTATACAAGACCCAAATTCGTTCCTGCGTGGAATACTGCTCACATCTCTGGAGCAGCTCCGCAAAGTACTTACTAGATGCTCTCGACAGGTTGCAGCGAAGTGCAGTCCGCATTTTTAGGAATCCTGAGGTCATGAACACCCTCGAGCCTTTGCAGATGCGTAGAGATGTTGCGTCTTTGGCAGTATTCTACCGTCTCTACTATGGTGAATGTTCCGACAAGCTCTTCCAATTACACCCACCCTCTCCATTGCTACACAGGACGAGACGTGCAGGGCTAAGATGCCATCCATATACGGTGCAGAGTATACCAGCTAGAACCAAGCGTTTCAGAGACTCATTCCTATGCCGCACCATTAAGACCTAGAAGTCCCTGCCAGCTCACGTATTTCCTTCTTCCTACAGTCCCGGGTCCTTTAAGCGGGGCGTGAAAAGGCATCTAATGAGGCCGTCAAGCTGAGTGCAACCACTGTTAACATGGTACATGTTTCCGATGGTGGCCCTCTTTCCGACACTTTGCCTTTGCTGAACATCAGGCGAGGTGAAGTCAAATTGACGTGTCCTATAAAAAAAAACATTGTGTCATAATCTCTTTTTAGCTTATACTCACCTAATAACTTCAAAATTCTTCTCGCCCTACTGTGCTGCGTCCGGTTATACATTTCAGGTCACTTTACTTTAAAATAAGAAGAAAAACCACTCAATTGTTGTTGTTTTGCTTTCGCAAATGCGTTAACGCAGGTATTACCTTGACCTAGAAATGGGCACTGACTGTCAAGCGCGTGGATACGCACCCGCCCCGTCCCCCGCATCGATGTATTCACACTTATGTTAGCACTGTCTACTTCCACGCCGCAGTATCTATTCTTACTTCTCGGTGAAAGGAAAATATTCTAGTGAAAGAAAGAAGTAATCGTTCTTATTTTACAGCCGCGCCGCAGTATGTAGTCTTATGTTTCGGCGTATAGAAAAGTTTTGAGGGGAAGAAAGCAGTATTTATTCTTATTCTAATTTATTTTATGTTCATAAAAAGTAAACAGTCATACAGCTGTTATTATTTTCTAAGTTTATCTTTTAGGCTAAGTAAGCGCATTTAAGATAATTTCCTTAGCTAGTTAATATAACAAATAAAAAAATAATCGTGTATACAAGACTAACGATGTAAAAAAAACAAACGCATTTAAATCATAATAATTGTTACTTTTAATTTTCTACATAAAATATTAGGGATAAACGTAATAATAAGTAATACGTCATATTTCTCAATTTATTCTTTGCGTTATATCACATAATCTACTAATCCGTAAGAAAAAATGTAATGGAACCAAAATTCTCAAAACGAATTTCTTGTTTTAATTCGTCAAATTTAACAATAAAAATATGAAAAAAATTTAGCATATGTATCTTTAAACGTACCTTTCAAATATGATAAAATCGACGAATCAAAGTAAGATCACTTAAGCCTATTTTCCACTGGGGGTGCGATATATAATTATTGTTGTAGATCGTTTACTTTGACAAGCTGCAAAGAAACCCAGTAGGTATCGGGCTTGAGGGATTAACACACGTCCCCCCTAAGAAGTGGGATAACACCCGAACCAACCCCTAGACGTGGCCGCATTTTAGCCGTAGGTCTGATGGGAGACCTGGGACATCCTTCCGAGGGCTTACCCGGGCCTCCCAACCATAGGCTGCTGGGCGATACCGTAGGGGTTTTTAGTTGGTAGGAGCCATAACATCCATGAAGGATTAACCCCCACGGTAAAAAAAAAGATATCGGGCTTGAGGGTCCAGACTTCATTCTCCAATTAGTTACGTACATAATTTTTATTCACGCCTGTAATGGACATTATGATTCTCGCTCCGACGTAAGAGGCGAGCCTATTTGCCATCCAGCGGAAACTTTGACATGGGTTGTATGTTTTACTGTCCGATTGATAGCAGCTAGGACGGATAGGTTAATCTTAATCGCCCGGTAAGACATTCAGTGAGTGATAGTAGCTCTATTCTACTCCTAAGGGAACCAATAGTTAATTAGTCATTTCTTCAAACTCACCCAGAAGTTGGTTACATCTGCTGGTTAACGACCGGAGCCTCGGATACGCACTGTTGGTTATCATTTTAGTCTCAGTGCAAAATATTTGTATGTCAATCGGTTTTCTTCTTTCACAGGAGACAGAGACCGTTGTGAAAGGGTATTTTGGTTGAATTTGAAATAATTAAGTATAAGGCTGGATTTCACCAGTGACAGGTAATCCGTTTAATTTATCTCGGATCTCGTTTTACTCATTATTATTAATTTATTAGCTTTTGCCCGCGACTCCGCCCACGTGAATGTCGGTTATCGCGACCAAACATAGCCTATGTCCTTTCTCAAGGTCTAATCTACCCCTATACCAAATTTCATTTTTTTTTTATACAGGACACGTCAATTTGACTTCACCTCGCCTGATGTTAAGCTAAAGGCAAAGTCTCGGAAAGAGGGTCACCATCGTAAACATTTACCATGTTAACAGTGGTGGCACTCAGCTTGACGGCCTCATTAGATGCCTTTTCACGCCCCGCTTAAAGGACCCAGGACTGTAGGAAGAAGGAAACACGTGAACTGGCAGGGAATTCCAGGCCTTAGTGGTGCGGCATAGGAATGAATCACTGAAACGCTTGGTTCTAGCAGGTATACTCTGCACCGTAAATGGATGACATCTTAGCCCTGCACGTGTCGTCCTGTGAAGGAAAGGGGAGGGTGGGACTAATTGGAAGAGCTCGTCAGAACATTCACCATGGTAGAGACGGTAGAAAACTGCCAAAGACGCAACATCTCTACGCATCTGCAAAGGCTCGAGGGTGTTCGTGAACTCGGATCAGGATCCCCAATAATGCGGACCGCACGTCGCTGCAACCTGTCGAGAGCATCTAATAAGTACTTTGCGGAGCCGTCCCAGAGATGTGAGCAGTATTCCACGCAGGAACGAATTTGGGTCTTGTATAGAAGACACCGCTGCTCCGGCGTGAAAAAACGTCTCACTCTGTTCAGGACTCCGAGTTTACGCGAGGCTGATTTGATGATACTCTCGATATAGTTTTTGTTATTCAGTTTGCAACGAACATCCATACCGAGGATAGTGAGGTGATCCTGCAGTGGCAGTGGTGTGCTCTGAAGAGTGGGAAGGGGAAGGAAAGGAGATACCTTTGCTGTAAACGCACATGCCTGGGTCTTCTTGGCATTGAACTCGACCAGGTTCCTAGCGCCCCATTGAGAAATGTGGTCCAGGATCCGGTCCAGGTCAGTGACAAGAAGCTGCCTTTTTTCCGCGATATCAGACTGCTTGGCCGCAGGATGTGCGTAATAACTCCCGTGTAAGGTGCTGTCGTCTGCATAGCAGTGAATGTTTCCGTTACAGAGCATGTCATTGATATGCAGAAGAAAGAGAGTGGGAGATAAGACGGAACCCTGCGGCACGCCAGCATTTACCTGCAAGAACTCCGAAGCTCGTCCATCACAAAGGACGCGAATACGGCGCCCCTGCAGGAAGCTTGCAACCCAGTTACACAGTCTAGGAGGCAGGCCGAAGGCTGGTAGCTTGGAAAGAAGCGATTTGTGCCATACCCTATCGAAAGCTTTGGCGATGTCAAGACTAATTGCCAGTGACTCACCGTGCTTCTCCATAGCCTCACCCCAAAGGTGGGTCATGTACGCCAGAAGATCACCCGTTGACCGTTTCGGTCTGAAACCGTATTGCCGGTCACTAAGCAAGGAGTGATCCTCTAGGTGGCGCATGAGCTGTGTGTTAATTATGTGCTCGAACACCTTGCACAGCACTGAGGTGACGGCTATGGGTCGATAGTTGGCTGGGTCCAAGCGATCCCCCTTCTTGGGGATCGGCTGGACATTCGCCTCCTTCCAAGCCGAAGGCACTGTACCCGAACTGTAGGACAGTCGGTACAGTCGCGTTAGCATAGGAGATAACTCCGCTGCACATTTTTTAAGTACGACCGCTGGAATACCATCAAGACCACTGGCTTTCCGGACATCGAGTGATTGCAGTACTGCACGGACATCGCGTTGCCTGATACGTATATCAGGCATTGCGTGGTCACCAGTGGGCATTGTCCGTGGTTGCATACCACAATCATCGACTCGGGAGTTGGCCGCGAAGAGATTGACCAGCAAATTTGCTTTCTCTTGCGGCTCATGGGCCAGAGATCCATCGGGATTGCTCAGCGGGGGCAGCGAGGGCTGGCAGAAGTTGGCTTGCACGGCTTTGGCCAGTTGCCAGTAGCCACGGCTACCCGTAGGATGCGCATTGATTTCAGCGCAAAATCGGTTCAGTGGTTTAGGCGTGAAAGCGTAACGTATGAGAATAGGTTTAATCGTTTATAGAGGTCTCTATGTGTTTATGGGGTTACTATAAAGGTGGTGGTAGTAACTTATATTAGAGGGTTAGATCAGTTATTTAGTGCAGAGAAGGGAGGGGGTTAAGCACGGTTATACGTTATTTGACTTGATATGCGGTTTTAGCCGGTTCGAGTCCGACATAACCTCCCCCTCTAGCTTCGGCGGTGGGTACATCCGCAGAGATTTCTCAAAGGTAAAAAAAAGGATGAAATTTAGCGTTGAACTCATCGAGAAGGAAATGATCATAATTCTGTCCTTCGTGGTTGCACTTCATATTACTTACGCCATCTATCAGATGTTTTGTTAACTATTATTTAAATTAGCTCCATCTACTTGCCAATAAAATTTCTATTTAGGACGATTTCGCGGAGACACTTATAGATGGCATGAGAACCCAGCCACCATTTTCAGAACAAAGTACCCGTTTAGTAATTTTCTTCTTTTTACCCGACTACGGCGAAGCCAAAAGGAGGGTTATGATTTTGACAGGCTATGTATGTATGTATGTTCATTTGTTCCCTCATAGCTCCTCAACTACTTATTAGAACTGGACAAATATTAACTTTTTTTTTTTTTTTTTTTTTTTTAATAATTACTTTTATTTTTTATTTACAGGTTAATTAAATATATATATATATATATATATATATATTATTAAAATAAAACTAAAACTAAATAAAGTAAAACTAAAATACATATTTACAAATTGTACTAAAATATTATTAAAATGCGTCATGAAATTCCTCCGCATCGCATGCCTCTTGCGGTAGCGTTCCCAGAAGGCTGGCAGCATTGCCACGTTGTATGGCAATGCTTAATCTCTGACCTAAGAAGAGGCCAGCCTTCTGGTCACGGGAAGCGTCGACCATACGCTTCGCAATCTCCCTGAAGAGATTGCGGGCGCTCGGACCCCATGACCCCAACGTTTCGACTCCAAACGGCACAAATTCGTAATCTCCGATAAGATTAGAGTATTTGCGCCGCTTGAGAGCCTCCGCAGAAGCTGCGGCAGCACCAGCACAGCCAGCCGTGCCAGGTATATGGGTAGGGGCAATGGTGTCGACGCATGTTGCGTCCCACACCAGAGCCCTACCCATCTTCCAAGGCATTAATGACATGCCGTCCGGTCTCTTGCCATCGTCGCGCGCCAAACCGTTAGGTTCTAGCACAGCTGGCACACCGGCGGTGACAAGAGCTCGGCGGATTATGTCATTAAGGCTGGCATGCCGTGGAAATCGCCCCGCACTCCTGCAGCACGACAGGCCATGGTGTCCGAGTCGGTCAACAGCCTCTCCACAACGGCATCGATGCGGAGAAACACATGGCGCACCCAACCGTAAGCATGTTGCAATGCGGAAGGTAGTGTCGTCTAACACAGTTCCTACGTTAGACGACGGAAGAGCTTGTAACCAAAGACCCGATTCCCACACTCCAACCGCCAGCAAACGGGCACGCTCAACAGCATTAGAACATGTATTTAATAAATTTTGTCTTACTAAGCTGCAGAGCGGCCCGTCC
The DNA here is from genome assembly GCA_914829495.1 of Eilema sororculum. Lineage (NCBI taxonomy): Eukaryota > Metazoa > Arthropoda > Insecta > Lepidoptera > Erebidae > Eilema > Eilema sororculum. Next base: position 1,160,532 of record OU618545.1, on the reverse strand, counting down.
CACTGACGCTGTGAGAAAAGGTTCTTTGGGAGATCGGTGTTTGGACATGCAATTTTCCAAGCATTCACTGCATCAGCCTTACACAATACTTCAGAATTAAATAGTGTAGGTGCAAGAATTTTCCTAGTTAATTCTTCCGTACTGTGGACTGAGGACAGGAACGCTGGCAGGCTGACGTCTGAAATTTTACGAATACCGAGTCCACCCAAGCGGATCGGTAGAGACGCTTGTAGTGAAGCTCGGTCATCCAAAGTCACGTTTAAAATTTTTCTGAGGGTATCTTCTATAATTTTGTCCATTTTTTCTAAAATTCTTAAATGTTTCCAAAATGGTGTGGATCGGAGGGCATGGGTGAATTTAGGTACAAAAAGGCAATACCGAAGAATAGTGAAAGCCGAATGCATATTAATTTTAAGTAAGCGGTCCGAAATGTCACTAAAATTTTGAATTAATATTAACTTAAGTTTTATGATCTTCTTCTTCTTATCGTGTCGTTAGCAAACCTAGATGGTATCGGCCCAAAATTTTGCTACTAAAATCGCATTGTCAGTAGCATTCATTAGATCTTCCTGCGTGCAGTTGTTGGGGCACGCAGGGCATGAAGTCAAGTGTTTCATCGTTTGGGGGGCAGCACCACACTTGCACTCCAAGTTAGAGCCATCTGAGAATCCCCACCTGAACAAGTTCTCCTTACTTCGGCCGACCTGCGTCCGAAGTCTATTTAAAGATTTCCAGGTGGGCCATGGTAACTCATGTCCAGGTGGCGGGCTCTCAAACAGTGGGACGAAAGGGCTAGGAAGATCGACAGTCTCCCGCCACAGCCGGCATCTCTCCTTTGACCGGTCGTTGACTTTAAGAGGGGAGACACACTTCATAAAGCTGTTGCGGCTTTTCAGCCTTTGTGGCACAGGATGGTAATCGAATAGTGGGTGCCGAGTGTCGTCTAGCAATTTGGTCTTTTCGGAAGAGCTTGCCACAGTCCTGCGAACCTCTGGAGGCGCTATTCCAGCTAGCGGATACAGCATTTGTACCGGGGTCGGTTTTAGGCAACCAGTAATGATCCGGCAAGTTTCATTTAATGCTGTATCCACCAACTTTGCATGGGCTGAGCGGCTCCATACTGGGCCTGCGTAATCGCCTGCAGAGAAGGAGATCGCCAGGCCGGTGGTCCGCAGAACATTAGGCGAAGCTCCCCACTTTGAGGCAACCAGTCGACGCAAGAGAACGTTCCTAGAATGCACCTTCTGCTTAATGCTCCCGCAGTTTTTCCTAAAAGTTAGTGACCTATCCATAAAAACGCCCAAATACTTCGGGAAGTCGTTATGCTCAATGGGCACCCCACGCCATTGGATGGTAAGCTTGCGGCCCGCTTCTTTGTTGCGTAGGTGGAATACGCACGTTTGAGTTTTGCTCGGGTTCGGCCTTAAAGAATTTGCGTCATAGTACTCACCCAGGCTTTGCAGGGCATTCGATAAATCGAGTTCGACCTGTTCAAAGCTGGAAGCTTGGGAGGTCAGAGCGAGATCGTCTGCATATAGGAAGCGGGAGGTGTGAGGTTAAATAAGATGGGTGCCAAGACGCTGCCTTGAGGCAGACCATTTTTTTGTGTTCTCCAACGACTTTTGTCGGACAGGTAATGGACCTGGAACCGGCGATTGTGCAGGAGTTCGCGAAGTACGTTGAAAAATTTACTGTCATTGGTAATGGACTCCACCTTCCACAGCAATCGTCTCAGGTTGACGGTATCATAAGCTGCAGATAGATCGACGAACACAGCACCTGTAACCATCCCTGCCTCGAAACCGTCCTCGATATGCTGTGTTAATTTGAGAGTCTGGTTGCTGCAAGATTTCACAGGTCTGAAACCGGCTTGCTCAGGAATCAGGTTTGGGTCAATCAAGCAGGTTAGCCGGGCAAGCAGCATCCTTTCGAACAACTTGTACGTATGGCACAACAATGATATTGGCCGAAAGTTTTTCGGGTCGTCTGCTGGTTTGCCCGGCTTGGGAATCGCGATGACCTTTGCCTTTCGCCAGAGCCGGGGGACAGAGGCGTGCTCTAGGCAGTGGTTAAGCATTTGTAGCAACCAGGACACCGCAACAGGACCGAGGTGTTTTAATTGCTCCACCGAGATGTCATCGACTCCAGAGGCCTTACCGCATTTAAGATGTTTTATTGCGGTAATGATATCAGTCAAGTTAAAGGGTTTGCTGATTTCGTTACAGGTGTTTATTATGCCTTTCAGTTTGGGGACCCTGCCGAGGCGGCTCGGTGATTTGCCACTAAGCAGAAGCTGGTGAGCAATCTGATTGGCAGTAACTTGGCTGGGCGATGCGAGTTGAGGGGGTTCGCTTGTGAGTTTGCGGATAGTAGTCCAGGCCTATTTACTATTGTGCGTCATATTGACACTAGTAACTGTATTGACCCAACTCTCCCTTCGCTTTTCACCAATATTTGCCAATAGCTCTTCGCCTATTAAGGCAGTCTCTTCTGAAAAAGGGTCCGAGTTATATAGTGACTCGTATTGCCTTAGTAGTTCTGCAGAATCCCTCGATAGCCCCGAGATGAAAGACGTCCTGCACCCCCTAGGTATACAACGTCGCGAAACGGTTGATACGATTTCCACGAAGCGGTTGTAGTTTTCCGGATTAGGTAAGACGCTAACAAGGGCATCATCGATGGACTGTGCGAACAGCTCCCAGTTTCCTTTGGTAAAGTTGAACCGGCGTCTGAATGGGACATTGATGGGTCGGACAATAGGCTGTACCATACACATGATGGGCCTGTGTTGGGTACGGGGTATGGGTGGACACACACTTTTGACACATTGTGAGCCGATAGAAGAAGTGACAAAGATTAGGTCTGGATTGTACCCTTTTTTCCATCGGCCGCTATTAAAGGAGGCCGGTTGCTTGGGATTATGAATCAGACTCAAATCATTTGTTTCAGCCCACTCATCCACCGCATGTCCACTCGAGTCCGTGTCTCTGTAGCCCCAGTTGGAACCCCGGCTGTTAAAATCTCCGATCACAACTTTCACTGGCTGGTTGTCAAAATTTTCTGGAGGGTCGAATTGGAACAGTGTCCCAGGAGGCTTATACACAGAAGTTACAGTGCAGTTCCCAGTTTCGATGGTAACGACTTCAATGCCGTTATGGGACGAGCTCGAGGTGGACACGATGCTTACGCCGGGAGCAGCAAACACTGCGTTACCGTGCTTCGGATGTTGGATCTCGGTGATAAGCGTGAGTCCAGCTATTTGAGGGCTTCTCTGTGGCAAATCTCGGTGGGTTTCTTGGACGCAAAGAATGTCACATTTAGTTTCGCGGCAAAGATCAGAGAGAATCTCTGATTTATTTTGAGAAAACCCTTCGATGTTTACCGAGATAACACACAGAGCCGGCTTGTTTAGCGGACTAATTGGTCTTTGGTTTGCCATCGTGGTGCAGTAATTGGTTTCACGGCTTTTGCCGCTACTCACGGGAAGGGCCCGAGCATAGGTGGCGTTCTATGATGATTATTTTGAAACTTAGATCCGAGACCTTGCCTTTAGCTTAACATCAGGCGAGGGGAAGTCAAATTGACGTGTCCTATATAAAAAAAAATGATATTTTTAGGGCAGGAGTTAAAGGTAAAAGATTAAAAACAAAACATTCAATATGATATAACTTTATTCGTTTTCGTTAATTTCTATTTTTTTTATAATGCGATACCCTGTATCAGAGTGCACGCTTACGTTGATTCATGATTGTCATTTTTATACATTTCAAGTGTATAACAAATAATTTTCTAACAAAATGTAAATAAATATTCAAATTTCGAAGATCTTATCACTTCCCCGTTTTCTTTTATACACTATTTAAATATCTACTTAGACAAAAAGTTAGTATAATTAAAATATGCGTGTACATAATAACTAAGTTAGATTTGCCTAGCCACGAGGGCGGTGGAACGGGAGCACCCGCACAGGAATCTCCTAATATAATACATTTACAAAATAAATAAAAATATTTACATATGTAAAAGACTTTCTAAACTTTATAGAGATTCCATTACTTGGCGCTGGCCTGGCTGATTCTGAAACAAACATGTTATTTGTTATTGTTCATCAATTTTAAGTCACAAAGTAAGATATTTGAAAGAAGCATTTTTGAGCAGACCACATGTAGGCAGTGGCGGCGGGACTGGTTTAGCTACCTGTTGGAGAGCAGTCTACTGCTGCACTACTTGTTGGAGAGCAGTCTACTGTTGCACTACCTGTTGGAGAGCAGTCTACTGTTGCACTACCTGTTGGAGAGCAGTCTACTGTCGCACTACCTGTTGGACAGCACGGCGGTGACGGCGTCCACTACGTCGTGCGCCTGCGGCAGGGCGCGCTGCTCGAGGCTGGCGGCGTAGGGCCTGTTGGGGAGCAGTCTACTGTCGCACTACCTGTTGGAGAGCAGTCTACTGTCGCACTACCTGTTGGACAGCACGGCGGTGACGGCCTCCACTACGTCGTGCGCCTGCGGCAGGGCGCGCTGCTCGAGGCTGGCGGCGTAGGGCCTGTTGGAGAGCAGTCTACTGTTGCACTACCTGTTGGAGCGCAGTCTACTGTCGCACTACCTGTTGGACAGCACGGCGCTGACGGCCTCCACTACGTCGTGCGCCTGCGGCAGGGCGCGCTGCTCGAGGCTGGCGGCGTAGGGCCTGTTGGGGAGCAGTCTACTGTTGCACTACCTGTTGGAGAGCCGTCTACTGTCGCACTACCTGTTGGACAGCACGGCGCTGACGGCCTCCACTACGTCGTGCGCCTGCGGCAGGGCGCGCTGCTCGAGGCTGGCGGCGTAGGGCCTGTTGGAGAGCAGTCTACTGTTGCACTACCTGTTGGAGAGCAGTCTACTGTCGCACTACCTGTTGGACAGCACGGCGCTGACGGCCTCCACTACGTCGTGCGCCTGCGGCAGGGCGCGCTGCTCGAGGCTGGCGGCGTAGGGCCTGTTGGAGAGCAGTCTACTGTTGCACTACCTGTTGGAGAGCAGTCTACTGTCGCACTACCTGTTGGACAGCACGGCGCTGACGGCCTCCACTACGTCGTGCGCCTGCGGCAGGGCGCGCTGCTCGAGGCTGGCGGCGTAGGGCCTGTTGGAGAGCAGTCTACTGTTGCACTACCTGTTGGAGAGCAGTCTACTGTCGCACTACCTGTTGGAGAGCAGTCTACTGTCGTACTACCTGTTGGACAGCACGGCGCTGACGGCCTCCACTACGTCGTGCGCCTGCGGCAGGGCGCGCTGCTCGAGGCTGGCGGCGTAGGGCCTGTTGGAGAGCAGTCTACTGTTGCACTACCTGTTGGAGAGCAGTCTACTGTCGCACTACCTGTTGGACAGCACGGCGGTGACGGCCTCCACTACGTCGTGCGCCTGCGGCAGGGCGCGCTGCTCGAGGCTGGCGGCGTAGGGCCTGTTGGAGAGCAGTCTACTGTTGCACTACCTGTTGGAGAGCAGTCTACTGTCGCACTACCTGTTGGACAGCACGGCGGTGACGGCCTCCACTACGTCGTGCGCCTGCGGCAGGGCGCGCTGCTCGAGGCTGGCGGCGTAGGGCCTGTTGGAGAGCAGTCTACTGTTGCACTACCTGTTGGAGAGCAGTCTACTGTCGCACTACCTGTTGGACAGCACGGCGGTGACGGCCTCCACTACGTCGTGCGCCTGCGGCAGGGCGCGCTGCTCGAGGCTGGCGGCGTAGGGCCTGTTGGAGAGCAGTCTACTGTTGCACTACCTGTTGGAGAGCAGTCTACTGTCGCACTACCTGTTGGACAGCACGGCGGTGACGGCCTCCACTACGTCGTGCGCCTGCGGCAGGGCGCGCTGCTCGAGGCTGGCGGCGTAGGGCCTGTTGGAGAGCAGTCTACTGTCGCACTACCTGTTGGAGAGCAGTCTACTGTTGCACTACCTGTTGGACAGCACGGCGGTGACGGCCTCCACTACGTCGTGCGCCTGCGGCAGGGCGCGCTGCTCGAGGCTGGCGGCGTAGGGCCTGTTGGAGAGCAGTCTACTGTCGCACTACCTGTTGGAGAGCAGTCTACTGTTGCACTACCTGTTGGACAGCACGGCGGTGACGGCCTCCACTACGTCGTGCGCCTGCGGCAGGGCGCGCTGCTCGAGGCTGGCGGCGTAGGGCCTGTTGGGGAGCAGTCTACTGTCGCACTACCTGTTGGAGAGCAGTCTACTGTTGCACTACCTGTTGGACAGCACGGCGGTGACGGCCTCCACTACGTCGTGCGCCTGCGGCAGGGCGCGCTGCTCGAGGCTGGCGGCGTAGGGCCTGTTGGAGAGCAGTCTACTGTTGCACTACCTGTTGGACAGCACGGCGCTGACGGCCTCCACTACGTCGTGCGCCTGCGGCAGGGCGCGCTGCTCGAGGCTGGCGGCGTAGGGCCTGTTGGAGAGCAGTCTACTGTTGCACTACCTGTTGGACAGCACGGCGGTGACGGCGTCCACTACGTCGTGCGCCTGCGGCAGGGCGCGCTGCTCGAGGCTGGCGGCGTAGGGCCTGTTGGGGAGCAGTCTACTGTCGCACTACCTGTTGGAGAGCAGTCTACTGTCGCACTACCTGTTGGACAGCACGGCGGTGACGGCCTCCACTACGTCGTGCGCCTGCGGCAGGGCGCGCTGCTCGAGGCTGGCGGCGTAGGGCCTGTTGGAGAGCAGTCTACTGTTGCACTACCTGTTGGAGCGCAGTCTACTGTCGCACTACCTGTTGGACAGCACGGCGCTGACGGCCTCCACTACGTCGTGCGCCTGCGGCAGGGCGCGCTGCTCGAGGCTGGCGGCGTAGGGCCTGTTGGGGAGCAGTCTACTGTTGCACTACCTGTTGGAGAGCCGTCTACTGTCGCACTACCTGTTGGACAGCACGGCGCTGACGGCCTCCACTACGTCGTGCGCCTGCGGCAGGGCGCGCTGCTCGAGGCTGGCGGCGTAGGGCCTGTTGGAGAGCAGTCTACTGTTGCACTACCTGTTGGAGAGCAGTCTACTGTCGCACTACCTGTTGGACAGCACGGCGCTGACGGCCTCCACTACGTCGTGCGCCTGCGGCAGGGCGCGCTGCTCGAGGCTGGCGGCGTAGGGCCTGTTGGAGAGCAGTCTACTGTTGCACTACCTGTTGGAGAGCAGTCTACTGTCGCACTACCTGTTGGACAGCACGGCGCTGACGGCCTCCACTACGTCGTGCGCCTGCGGCAGGGCGCGCTGCTCGAGGCTGGCGGCGTAGGGCCTGTTGGAGAGCAGTCTACTGTTGCACTACCTGTTGGAGAGCAGTCTACTGTCGCACTACCTGTTGGAGAGCAGTCTACTGTCGTACTACCTGTTGGACAGCACGGCGCTGACGGCCTCCACTACGTCGTGCGCCTGCGGCAGGGCGCGCTGCTCGAGGCTGGCGGCGTAGGGCCTGTTGGAGAGCAGTCTACTGTTGCACTACCTGTTGGAGAGCAGTCTACTGTCGCACTACCTGTTGGACAGCACGGCGGTGACGGCCTCCACTACGTCGTGCGCCTGCGGCAGGGCGCGCTGCTCGAGGCTGGCGGCGTAGGGCCTGTTGGAGAGCAGTCTACTGTTGCACTACCTGTTGGAGAGCAGTCTACTGTCGCACTACCTGTTGGACAGCACGGCGGTGACGGCCTCCACTACGTCGTGCGCCTGCGGCAGGGCGCGCTGCTCGAGGCTGGCGGCGTAGGGCCTGTTGGAGAGCAGTCTACTGTTGCACTACCTGTTGGAGAGCAGTCTACTGTCGCACTACCTGTTGGACAGCACGGCGGTGACGGCCTCCACTACGTCGTGCGCCTGCGGCAGGGCGCGCTGCTCGAGGCTGGCGGCGTAGGGCCTGTTGGAGAGCAGTCTACTGTTGCACTACCTGTTGGAGAGCAGTCTACTGTCGCACTACCTGTTGGACAGCACGGCGGTGACGGCCTCCACTACGTCGTGCGCCTGCGGCAGGGCGCGCTGCTCGAGGCTGGCGGCGTAGGGCCTGTTGGAGAGCAGTCTACTGTCGCACTACCTGTTGGAGAGCAGTCTACTGTTGCACTACCTGTTGGACAGCACGGCGGTGACGGCCTCCACTACGTCGTGCGCCTGCGGCAGGGCGCGCTGCTCGAGGCTGGCGGCGTAGGGCCTGTTGGAGAGCAGTCTACTGTCGCACTACCTGTTGGAGAGCAGTCTACTGTTGCACTACCTGTTGGACAGCACGGCGGTGACGGCCTCCACTACGTCGTGCGCCTGCGGCAGGGCGCGCTGCTCGAGGCTGGCGGCGTAGGGCCTGTTGGAGAGCAGTCTACTGTCGCACTACCTGTTGGAGAGCAGTCTACTGTTGCACTACCTGTTGGACAGCACGGCGGTGACGGCCTCCACTACGTCGTGCGCCTGCGGCAGGGCGCGCTGCTCGAGGCTGGCGGCGTAGGGCCTGTTGGAGAGCAGTCTACTGTTGCACTACCTGTTGGACAGCACGGCGCTGACGGCCTCCACTACGTCGTGCGCCTGCGGCAGGGCGCGCTGCTCGAGGCTGGCGGCGTAGGGCCTGTTGGAGAGCAGTCTACTGTTGCACTACCTGTTGGACAGCACGGCGCTGACGGCCTCCACTACGTCGTGCGCCTGCGGCAGGGCGCGCTGCTCGAGGCTGGCGGCGTAGGGCATGGGCACGTCGGCGCCCGTCACGCGCCACGCGGGCGCGTCCAGCTCGAAGAACGACGGAGACTCCATCACGCGCGCGCAGATCTCCGACCCGATACCTGCGCACCAGTCGACAGTACAGGAATTGGAAACCGTCGAGCATAACCAGTGCCGAATTAGCTGGAAGTCACGTCCTAGGAGCTCGTCTCGACTATCGGTGAAAGCAAACGTTTTCGAGATTACTGGGATGAGACGCAAGGCGTGCTACTAAGAGAGCAATGGCCAGAGCCAGAGGAGATCACTTATTAATACCGAAAATTGGAATAGTCAAAGGGGCAGAAAATAATCTATAAATTGGCTTATTCCAGAGACAAACCAGTTCAGAATATTACCAAGTAAAGCCCGACCAATAAAATAAAATACCTCGCCATATTGCGGAAAACTATTAGAACTAATTTCTTCATATGGTAACAATCTATAAGATGTCATTATGAACATCTGTCAATGTGGTGTCAATTGTGCGTGTTAATTATTGTGAATTTGAGTGCGCTATATAAATGCCGAAAAGTATTAAAAGCCGGTTAAGAAACAGTTAAGCGCGTGCTACACGGTTGGCAACATCGGTTGGCAACAAAGGTTTACAACAGTGTAGATGGTTGTTTCCAACCAAATTTCGTTTGACCTTCCAACGCCCTTGGCAGCGAGGCTTGCGTTGGCAACCACGGGTAGAATCGTTGGTTTACAACTTGCTGGAAACCGTGTAGCCGCTTGTTTACAACCTCGCGAACGACAGTCGCGTGGCAGCGGCGAGCGCAGGCAGACGTACGCGACGACGACGCTCACGAAATGGCACGAGAAGAAAAAGAAAGAGCAGTAATTACAGAACTTCTCGAGCTATATAGAGACTTGCCCTGCCTTTGGGACTTAACTTGCGAGTCGTACAAAGACTAGACTCAAAAAATCTTTCATTCAACCATCGCTTCATCCATATTCTTTTTTTTTTCAATTGTACACAAAAGAGCAAGACATACCCCAACTGTAGTAACGCGGCTGCCACACGCAGGCGGGTTTGATCCCCGCTCGGTGCAAATGTTTGTATGCATGAATATGGCTACTTGCATTGGTCTGGGTGTTTCTATGTATAAAATGTATGTAGGTATTCACAAAAAAAAAGTATTTATGTATGTTTATCCGCATTCTAGATTCCATAACACCAGCTGTAAAAGCTTACTATTGGGCCTAGATAGCGTTGTGTATAATGTTGTGGAATATTATTTATGTATTATAAAAGAAAAAAAAACTCTTTGTTCTTTAGATAGGTAAATATACGGTGCGAGCGTAGCGACGTCCTACTCACGCAACGTTTCATACAACACTGATGTTTCCAACATGTTGTAAACCGTGTAGCCGGCAAAGCGCAAATCTGGTTTTTCTGTTGCCAACCGCGGTTGGCAACCGTGTAGCACATGCTTTATTTACAAAATAACAGTATTTGTTGGATAAAAGTTTAATGATTAATAAATATGTACTTAATAATAAACTTGTTTATTTTTCTATTTTAACCACACTACTTTTAAACATATATCCATACTAATATAACGTCTGGTAACTGTCTGTCTGTGTCTGTATGTTACGCTTTCATGCCTAAACCACTGAACCGATTTTGATGAAATTTTGTATAGGGATAGTTTAGACCTTGAGAAAGGACATGCGATAACCGACATCCACACGAGTGGAGGCTCGGGCAAAAGCTAGTCTTATGTACTTATAAAATTCTCGTGTCACAATGTTCGTTCCCGTACTCCTCCGAAACGACGAGAATCGGTCATCTCATGAAATTTTGTGAGCATATTGAGTAGGTCTGAGAATCGGCCAACATCTATTTTTCATCCCCCTAAATGGTGCAGCGGGAACGGGATCTGACGCCACGAGGGCAGAAAAAATTTGGTGGTACGAAGTTCGCCGGGACAGCAAGTATTATATAAATGCAAGGTTCTTGTGTATGACACTTTATTTATTTATTTATTTATTTATTTCATACATACTCTGCCATTACCATTTATGTCTGCAACAGTTTCTAAATAAGCTCAGATATTTGTACACTAGCCATTTCACATGTTTATTTATTTATTTATTTCATACATACTATGTCATTACAGGCTAACCCAATGCGACAAAGTAGCAACATACTTAATTATAATTATTACATTCACAATTCATCATGCTTCAAATAATATTCTATAATAAATAATAATTCTCACACAATATTTATACTGAAAAATTAATAAAAGTACATATAATTGTCATTTTAAATTAATGATGTCAAAATAATAATTCAATATATCATGTCCAAACAATAATTAAATTAATAATATGAAATATAATAATTCAGGTAATGGTGTCAAATTTAATAATTCAATAAATCATGTCAAAACAATAATTCCAATAATAATGTCAAAACAATAATTCCAATAATAATGTCAAAATAATAATTCAAATAATAATGTCAGATAATCATTCAATTCAATTCAATTAAATTGTCAAAATTACATACATAATGTCAAGAATTCACAATAATTTAATGTCGAAAGATTATATTAATTTCACCTAGAATCCTTCGCTCAAAATACAGTAACTGGCCCTTGTGAATTCATTCAGGGAGCATGAAAACAAGCACATATCCAATCTGTCAGCCATCATATTAAGCGCACGCAGCGCCCTCGTCAGCGGTGCCCTCTGCAGCAAGTTGGTACGCGCGCGGCACACCTGCATCAGCGGGGGGCGCCGCCGCCTCATCACGTAGCCCTCTGGTACACACAGCCCAACTTCCTGTAGGATAGCTGGGTTGTGTATTAGCCCACGAAACACTTTAATCAAGTAGGTGACTAAAGCCACCTCCCTCCTAACTTCCAACTTATAGTATCCTGTCATACCCAAGATAAACAATGTGGGATACAACAGTGGGTAGCCCGGGTAGACACCAAATTGTTTCGAATATATAAATCGAAGGAACTTATTCTGTATTCTCTCCAACATTAATTTATATTTGTCTTCGTGTGGAGACCATACTACTGCATTAAATTCCAAGTGACTTTTTACGAGTGCCTCATACAACGCCCTCAATGCGTCGATGTTGGAAAATTCGTTTGCTTGACGCAAGACAAACCCTAAATTTCGGTACGCTTTTTTACAGGCATCGGTGATATGGTCTCGGAAATGCAAATCTGTGCTAAAGCGAACGCCTAAATCCTTAACCTCCGTTACTCGTTGCAAAGGAGCCCCCTCCATCTGGTATTGGTAGTGACTGGGATTGTGGGCACGGCTAAACGATATCACGGAGCACTTAGCTACATTAAAATACAGCTTATTGCGTAGGCTCCAATCCACCATCCTATTTATGTCTTGCTGTAGTTCATCTTGATCTACGTGGTCTTTAATAACCCGTACCAATTTCAGATCATCCGCGAAAAGCAAAGGCACTGAGCACTGGACCTCTTCCGGTAAGCTGTTAATCATTAATATGAACAGAAGAGGCCCTAAGTTGCTACCTTGACTCACTCCTGAACTTGTGAAATAGGGCTCGGAAAGGTGTCCGCCACAGTCAACGTACTGACATCTGTCCCGCAGGTAGCTGGAAAAGAAAGACAGCGTATGCGGTGTACACCCCACGCTGGCTAGTCGCGATAAAAGTACGTCATTATCGACCGTATCGAACGCCTTCTTGAAGTCAAAATAGGCGACATCCACCTGTAAACCAGCATCCACAGCCGGCACTACACACGACATTAGATGCAGAAGATTTCCAGTCGTCCCCCGTCCGGGGCGGAAGCCATGTTGCGCATCGGCTAACTGGGAGCTAATTTGTCCGTACAGGCAGCCGTAAACTGTTGCCTCGAACACCTTCGCCGGAGTACTAAGCACTGCCACGGGCCTATAGTCACTTGGGTTTGGACCCCCACTACCTTTCGGTACGGGTATAACTCGAGTGAGTTTCCAGCGTTCAGGAAATTTTGCGGTCTCGATGCAGGTGTTGAATAAGTGCAACAAAGGTTCAGCCAGTACCAAGCGACAGTCTCTGAAAATGAACGCTGGTATGCCGTCCGGTCCCATGGAGCGCTTGGGAGGCAGACGAGCCAGCGCGGTCTTCACATCTCCCAAGCGCAAGCTAGTAAGGTTCACCCACGCCCCCGGTGCCGGTGTCCCCACTGAGCTTGCCGCCGCAACGTTTAATTCAGCGGGCTCCTGGTTGTACACAGAGTGGAAAAACTGAGCGAATTCATTTGCACATTCCAACTCTGACAAAGTGCGGTCATCTTTCACTAACCTGGGTTTACCTGTGTTGCCCTTTCTACCTCTCATGTAATTCCAGAAGGCTCGTGGGTCCTCCACCAGGTGACTCTGTACGCGCTCGCGGTACTGGTCGTGAGCTCGCACAGTCTCCACCTTCACTGCTGCCCTACACCTGCTAAAAGCCTCATAATCACTACGAGATCCGGTTTTTTTATATATTTTATGTAATGCATGCTTATGTCGTAATTCCCTAATAATATGAGGTGTATACCATACCGGATATATATACCTATTCCTGTTTATTGTGTTAATATTTTTATAAGGAATACATAGCTCAAATATTTCGTAAATCTTTTCATAAAACAAATCTAAAATATTTTCTGGGTCACTAAAAGAGTATAAATCGCTCCAATCAATTCTCGTAAACAAATCATATAAATGGTTAAAGTTAGCTTTATTAAAATTCCATTGTTTACGTGGTAACGGACTTGGTGTGCGCTGCATGGGAGAAGTGGGGGACTCGAGGGTCGGGGTGTCACGCGGCGCCCGCGCGCCCATCTCGAGGCGCACGGCGAGCGGGGGATGGTGGCGGTCTACCGGCTTCATCCTGTCGTCCGCCGGCGCCTCGCCCACAGACACGCCACCGCGCGCGCTCAACACGAGGTCCAACATTCTACCGTTCGAGTTAGGTATTGCATTGTACTGAATGAATTCACAGAAGGCCAAAAAAAAATCATAGTAATTAATTACATTTTGACTACACGAAAACAAATTAAAATCTCCGAGTATTACTAAGTTTTGTTTATATTTGATACACAATTTTTCCAATACGCTAAACATTATCATGTATTCACTTTCATCTGTATTTGGCGGAATATACATAGTACAGCATGTAAATAAATAACGATCGCGTACACAAACAGAAACACAAATCATTTCGAACGCGTGACTGTCTATATGCATGTCCATGTTATCAGGCAACGGCACTCGTCGCAACTCGAACCGTGGCGCGGCCACCACAAGCACTCCGCCCTGCTTACGCCCGTCCGTCCGATCGCAGCGCAATGTTTGATAACCGGGAAGCACAAACTCCGCGTTTTGAATAGATTCGTTCAGACCTGTCTCGGTGATAGCGAATATATCAAATTCCGATGACTCGATAAAAGATAGAAACTGCATAGTTTTCGTCCTAAGTCCCGCCACGTTCTGATATAGTATATTTATGTATCTACTGGTTTTGTAGTTGGCCTGGGACGGTTGAGCGACGAAAAAATATCCATTCACTAAACTCGACATTCAGCGGCCATACTTGTGAGTCACAGAGCTTAATATAGTTACTCTCTGTAACACCAATTTTAAACGAAGCGTAGTCCCTTTCGGTTCTATGTTTCAACTTTTCTACAATTATTTCACATTCGTTTCCCAGTACATTTTTAACATAATTCTTTAACATATCTTCTGATGTGTTTGTATCAAGTCTCCATACATGAAGAAATCTTTTTCGTTCTACTGATTTCAGGAGTACAGTCGACACATTACCCCCTCTTCTTATAGGGTTAGTCCTTTTCCTACCTTTGACTTCTGTCCAGGTGTACTGCTTATTAACATGACTTTCAGTGTCCGTTGCTTCCTTAGCCGCTGCCGCTGCATAACTAACGCTAGACCCCGGCTTTGCCTGTGCCTGCTCTTTAGGGTTGGCGCGCTCATGTACTAAACTACCATCCACTGGTGGTGTCCCGAAACCCGCTGTGCTCTTTGGGACACTGACAACCGTTTGAATTTGACTGCTTGTATTTTTCTCAGTGTTGTAACTACTTTGGTTTCCTCTAACTTCAATCTTCTCATTTTTCAAGGTTTTGATTTCCTGCTCATAGGAATTGCATTTTTTATTTACCTCCTTTAATTCTTGTGCTAATTTACTATTTTCTAGCGCCAAAACCTTTACCGTTTCCTTAATTTCCTTTATAATTTTTGATTCTAGGTCACTTAATTTTTCCATTACCATTTTATTCACTTTTTCCATTATACCTACTACTTTGTCCGTTTCTCCATACGTTATCTCCTTAGTGCTACTGTTTCCAAGGGAAAGGTCTACTTTTTTGGTCTGATCTTTATCAAAATCCATCGTCATAGCACGTTGGGAGCGTACAGGGGTGTCATCCGTAACCCGTATGCGTTGGGTCACGTTAAAGCAGGAATCACACTTGAAAGTACTTCTGATCTGTACCTGTCCCTCCTTGAACGCAGCTGCCGTATATTTCGCACATTTGTAATGGTATTGCGACTTGCATCCGATACATTTGAGCAGCTCCACAGAATCTATTTTTCTATTGCATACAACACAATTCATTTTCAATCCTAAGTCTTATCAATGCAGTGCGACAGAGACGGAACTGGTCAATCGCATGCGTGCGAGCGAGTGCGATGCGAGACTTTTTCGCCACCCACAAAATGTTTTAAATCTCTAATGCACAGTCCATAAACCACATATGATTTTAACTGAAATAATGCTAAATTCGACGCTTTAAAACTGTTCTTCACCTTGTACACGTGCACTAACACCAAGGCTCCAAGTTAGGAACATGTTTAACAAGTTTTATTCCGATTTTAACACTTTATACTATATTAACGTAATACCGCAGCACTGTACCGTCCGTCGCTGGTACCTTATGTGTATCACTATACTTGATGTTGCCATAATCATAGACGTTTATAGCGCCCCCAGTACGAGTTTTTTATTTTATTGGTCGGGCTTTACGACTGCAGTTTGAGAGAGTCGTGGAGGCAATCTCATGTACAGGGAAGTTGCGGTTTACTTCCACGAACTGCTGAAGAAGCAACATAAAAAGATGCAGCTATCAAATCTCAGATATTAGTTTTATATCGCGATAAACGACGAAATACTTCAGCTCATAAAAACTTGATGGGACCGGAGCCCAAGCTACCACCAATTGCACTGAAAATTGTCAAGGAAGTAATTAACCGAAGCATCGTAGCAGAAACCACCGGAGATGAATATCCTTCACAGTAATGAGAGAATATATTCATATAAAACTCTCCAGGGGGATCATGAAGGATAAAAGTGGTAGACACTGGATATTGAACAGACACCAGACCTTGAATGGGGAGTATACCAACCAAAGATGGCGAGGAGACAAGCTTCCACCTGTTTGCCAAGTACCTCAAGGACTCGCTGACAAGATGGAAAATTAAAGGGTCGGATATAATGGACATAGGAGCCTGCTTTATGCTTAACATCTTCACAGTACTTTGGCACACAGGTGATAGCTGCTTTCCTCTTGATTTTCGAATATGATTCTCATCAAGGGGAAATTAGCTGACCTATGATGTCAAAAAACAAATGATTACAAAATAAAAAAAAACCGACTGCCACTGAAAAGACCGAAATAGGTTTGATAGCAGGCGGTACCCATTAATTTTCTTTCGGTTTATGATTGGCAAATGGGCAAATGTATTTACCTACCCAATTGTTGTTACGTGTTATATGCTATATACTTGGTGTACAATAAAGACAATTATTATTATTATTATTATTATTATAGGTCTACCAGAATATCATGGCACGATTAAAAAAAAAGAATTACGATTTTGATATGGCAATGTTGATATCATCACGTCAAATTCGACCATCTCACAGAGATGAAACTCCTATACGACTATTTATTTAAATGGACATAAGACGCACATGCGCACAAGTCTGACCTGCATATAAAGTTCACAAAGTTTGACATGATATACACCGAAATGTCAATTATTTTATTGTTTCAAAATTTCTGGTCTTTGTAGCGGTTTGACCAATCATTTGGCTTGTACCATTTTGATACTTTTACATGGATTTTCATTCTTTGCCACGTGTATTATAATATTGTAGACTCCAAAGCTTCCAGAAGGATATATAAACGAGCGCGAACCACCCACGAGCCCCTTTTGCTTGTCAGCCGTCGCGCCGTGCGGAGCTCCTGAGATGTTCGATGCAATCCATGTCGTGAGACTTTGTTAATTTATCACTAATTGCTAATTAATGTAATTGAAGTACTAATTGTGTTCATTGTGTTCCTTGTGTAAGTAAAGTAAATATAAGTAAATAAATGTAAAAAACACATTTGTGTGTATACCTACCTTTTGTAAAATAATATCTCGACGAACCTCTAACAATATTGTATATCGAATACATAGGGAAAAAGAAGAATCATCTCGGGCGGAACTCGAACCCGCAGTCTTTCCCTTACAGGGGGAATTCCTTGACCAATTCGGCTACCGAGACACCGCCCGACGTGATTCAAATTTCCCATCTTATACGTCTTTAAGGCGACGGTGGAGGCATCTACCGATTTTCTTACGAACTATCGGAAGTTAGCGCAGTTATCAAAAATCAATGTTTAAAAATGATTGTAACATCATTCATTGATTCCGATAGTTCGTATGAAAATCGGTAGATGACTCCACCGTCGCCTAAAAGACGTATAAGATGGGAAATTTGAATCACACCGGGCGGTGTCTCGGTAGCCGAATTGGTCAAGGCATTCCCTCTGTAAGGGAAAGACTGCGGGTTCGAGTCCCGCCCGAGATGATTCTTCTTTTTCCCTATGTATTCGATTTGTATAGTTAGTATACTTAATGCTGTAAAAATTCATTAAAATATTGTATTTTTATAAAAAAATAAAAATGCAGCTTTGACGTATTTTAGCTTTACTTTAATTTGGTTTCTACATTTGTTTTAGTTGGTTTTTAATACATTATTCCTATGTAAGCTCAACATAGACCGAGATGCATGCGAAATTCTCTTGCGATCTATACATTTGCACTATGGATGAAATGATTATGGCGAATAACTATCGAAAATATGTTCTGAAGGACGGTACTGTGGACATTTCTGGGGCATACCAACGCTCTGGAGCATCATTAAACACATTGTCCTGTTGTTTTCGTACTAGAGTATTTGCAAAGGCCCAAGTCACAACCAAGACCATTGTACATCAGTAATTTTCCTTCAAATACGATCTTGTGATTTCGAAGGTGCCATACTACAGGTATGTGCGCTATCTAATTCTCGAAAATGGCCTTGTTACATTTTATTGGGATAAATCTATCATCACAGACAGGATTGATTGTATTGTCACCAATAAGCCTTATAATAAAATGAGTGAAGCTCCTTGCAGTAGGTACTCCTTGACACAACACGTAATCTCATAGCATTACAGAAATAAATAAAATGATGATTTTGAAATGGGAACGTTTAATGTCATTGGTCAAATAAAAGTACAAGGTTTGTCAACTCCTGCAAGATTTTTATCTATCCCCATAACAAATCTTTAATGTATTGTAAATATGTCAAAAAAGCCACTGGACTGACACAACAGGACTGACCCAATCGCGAAATATTGTTTTCCATGTGTATCGTAAAATACGAACAATCGTATCAACAGGAATACTTCGCTACAGGTAGGATGGTAGGGGCTCACTGGCTCTTTCAGGACGTGTATCCTTTTCGCTAGCTTTTGGGACCAGAATTCGATGGAATGGCGAGAGGGTTCCCCGTCTTGCTGGATTATTCCAGCAGGGTTGAACAAATAGGGCACGAGTGTGGTGATACTTCCAAAATAGTGATAAGGCCCTTGTTGAAAACGTGTCATGTGGACTGGTGAGCTTATTTTATGACATTGCCAACGTCAACGGGTGCCAGCAGGAATAAAATAATTTTAATAGGTATTAATAGTGCCGTCAATTAACTTAATTCACTTAAGTTAATTGATGGCACTAGGAATCCATACTAATATTATAAATGCGAAAGTAACTCTGTCTGTCTGTCTGTCTGTATGTTACACTTTCACGCCTCAACCACTGAACCGATTTTGATGAAATTTGGTATATGGGTAGATTAGACCTTGAGAAAGGACATAGGCTATGTTTTGTCGCGATAACCGACATCCACGCGGGCGGAACCGCGGGCAAAAGCTAGTGTAATTATAAGAATATTTCACTTTCAGCAATTCAGTAAGTTGTTGATCATTTTTCAAGAATAACATTAAAAATCTCTAAATAATACCTAAATATGTCTACTGCTATGTATGAAACACAAATAAAAATTGTCTTATTTTAATTGTTTATTATGGTATTTAAATGGTCCCTATGTATTGTTTAATATTTTCCCCACAGTTTAAAAGTATCAAGATGGTTTAATTCAATTTCCCCAGTATTGCACTTTACAATTTTCTAATTTACAATTTGCCATGAGATTCTGGTACACCTATACCGCCTGCTTTCAAACTTATTTCGGTCTTTTCAGTGGCAGTTGGTGTTTTTTTATTTTTTTAATCATTAAATTTGTTTTATTTTATACTTTTTAGTTATGATATGACATGTATACCTTTTTGTAATCTCCTTCTAAATTCCTTCATATTGTTTATACTTGAAATAAAAACTTAGATAAGGAGAATTAGCCTTCAAAAAAAAAATTGGATTTGGTAGTATGGCTGACAGGAACGTGATTTCTATAATGAAATTAGAATGCACAAATAATAATGATGTAAGCTTAGAAATCACGTCCTCTGCCATAACACAAAATATGCAAGTCAACGAGAAGTTAGGACGTGACTACAAGCATCGCTCCCACTCCACCAATGGTGGATAAATCAGTATATAAGCCTGATATTTAGTTTGTAAGATATTGCTTCATTAAATCATTGAGTCGTAATAAAAGTACTACAACCAGACTGTGGTAGCTCTCTTCACCTCCGCAATAGGTAGCATAGACCTGTGCATAAAAATTGTAGTCATAACATCAATAATACTTGAGAACCTAAAAAAAACGTTTTCTACAAATTCACCACCAGACATTAATAGAACGTTACGTTTACTTCAAGCGACGCGTGCAACTGGGCGGGTGATCTGCCCTAATGTGTGGGGTCATTTCACCCATATTCCCCGGAATACCAAGGCCGACCAGTCGGGTGATCTGCCCTAATGTGTGGGGTCAATTCACCCATATTCCCCGGAATACCAAGGCCGATTGGGCGGGTGATCTGCCCTAATGTGTGGGGTCATTTCACCTACGTTCCCCGGAATACCAAAGCAATACAATATCATATTATTAGGAGGTCACTCACCACAGTGTGGCCAGCCCTGTTCCACGGTGACGAGATGGTGAGTCTTGGCGATGGAGCGCGCTATAGTTTCGAAGTCCAGAGGTCTAATTGATCGCAGATTGATTATCTCGCATTCCACTCCTGCAATATGTATACAAATAGTACATTAATTTTCATATCCTACACATCTACTAATATTTTATTAATGTGAAAGTTTGTTTGGACGGATAGAGCAAAACCTACCAAACGGATCGGGATGAAATTTGGCACAGAGATAGATTATAGTGTGGGATAACACATAGGCTACATTTCATCCCGGGAATATGTTCCTGTGGACCACAGTCAAGGGATCGGTATTTTAGCATGAACCAGACAAGGTATCAGCATTTCTGTGGGCCTGGTCATGAAGTATAAGGCTCACAGCAACGTCAAGGAATCTTTATAATAAAAGTTGTGTTAGTTACACTACTTATAACTCAAGAACGGCTGTACCGATTTGGCTGAAAATTGGTGGGAAACTGGGGATGTAGCTTACAACAGGAGACCGATATAGAATACTTTTCATCCCGTTAGACTTTTATATTACCCCGAGTATAGGATTCTGTGGGTGGTGGTCACGTGATGAGTATTTCTGTGACACTGGTACATTTGCACGAAGTACCAGGTGCACAAAAACTTCAAGGAACTTTATCTGGGTCGCGGAAACAGACTGCAGACGTTCAGGTGTGTTCAGCGGTTACCTTTCCCGGCGAGCTCGGCGGCGGCCGCCAGCGCCGTCTCGGTGGCGCGGCCGGCGCACACCAGCGTCACGTGGCCGCCCTCGCGCTCTATCTTCGCCTTGCCTGCGGGAGTGGGGAAGAGTAACCTCACGTCAGGATTACAGTAATATGGTATGGTATGGTAGTATGGTATAGCTCGATTCATATAACTTGGACCTAAATCGTGAAATATAAAGACGTCAGGGTTTTGTAATAATCTACACTTGATGACCTCGTCCACCACAGTAGCACCCTGCCCTATCTTCAAAATACATTCAGGAAACGTGTAAGTACTGCGCGTATACAGCACATTTTAGGTCCAAGATATGTGAATCGAGCCCTCTGTCCAGTAGGATCCACTATCTCGATCCACCAGTGCATTGAATAGCACGCCGAAGTTCACTGTGATCCACCGATTATTTCGGTGGATCCTATGATACTTGCATCTCCTAATATGCTCCACCAGTGGATCTAATGTAATTCAGAGTGTTTGGTGGTAAGATCTACACTAGTGGATGCAATAGCACGCCGAAGTTCACTGTGATCCACCAATTGTCGGGGTGGTTCCTGTGATACTTGGGACCCAATATGCTAGCTTATATAAAATAATTCGCAGGTTCCACTGAGATCAGTGGTGGATCTTACTAAACTCCCTGAATTACGTAAGATCCCCTGGTGGAGCATATTAGGAGATGCAAGTATCGCAGGATCCATTGCGACAATTGGTAGATCACAGTGAACTTCGGCGTGCTATCGCATCCACTTGTGTGGGTCTTACCAAACTCCCTGAATTACATTCGATCCACTGGTGGAGCATATTAGGAGATGCCAGTATCATAGGATCCACTGAGAGAATCGGTGGATCCTACTGGACAGAGGGGAATAGAACTATACATAAGTCGTTTTCCAACTGGGTTTTCGGCCTAACTACGATGCTGTTAAAATGCGGTCAAGCGAATTTTTTTTTTATATTAGCAACCGAAATTACTCATATTCTCTTGTCAATTTGCAAAAAGATTTTATAAAATCTGACTCTTATCTACAAGCCCTTATTCCTTATGTATTGCAGTGGCATTATAGATTAGTAGGACGCCATGGTTTTTTAATCAACTTTAGCTTATTAATTAATAGTAACCACGATAGATTCTTCATTAACGTACATGAGTTTTTTTAATTAACTTCAGTCATGGTGTTGCCACGCTATATCCATACTTCCATACTAATATTATAAATGCGAAAGTAACTCTGTCTGTCTGTCTATCTGTCTGTCTGTATGTTACGCTTTCACGCCTAAACCACTGAACCGATTTTGATGAAATTTGGTATAGGGATAGGTTAGACCTTAAGAAAGGACAAAGGCTATGTTTGGTCGCGATAACCGACATCCACGCGGGCGGAGCCACGGGCAAAAGCTAGTAATATTATAAATGCGAAAGTAACTCTGTCTATCTGTCTGTCTGTATGTTACGCTTTCACACCTAAACCACTGAACCGATTTTGATGAAATTTGGTATAGGGATAGATTAGACCATGAGAAAGGACATAGGCTGTGTTTGGTCGCGATAACCGACATCCACGCGGGCGGAGCCGCGGGCAAAAGCTAGTTATTTTATAATGAGGAAATCTATACAAATAAATAAAATTGGAGTGTCTGTTTGTAATATTAAAATAACCGCTTTCTACTACATGCATATGAATGTATATACGGTACACATACCAAAATATATATTTTTAAATTTTTTGTCTGTCTGTCTGTCTGTCTGTCTGTCTGTCTGTCTGTCTGTTTGTTTTGGCTAATCTCTGGAACGGCTGGACCGATTTGGACGGGACTTTCACTGGCAGATAGCTTATGTAATAAGGAGTAACTTAGGCTACTTTTATTTTTGAAAAGATTTTTTTTATTAAGTACATTCCACGCGGACGAAGTCGCGGGCACAGCTAGTGTGTGAATAAGAATGCCATAAAATGTAGACCGCAGTACTTATGTTTGTTATATGATAAATCTGAGCCTGTCTACAAGATGTAATAAAAAATCTAATTAACTTTATCTGATAAGTTACTTGATGATATTAGAATGGATTTTGAACTGAGATACTTAAACTAATGTCAGTAAAAATTGAGCCATATTTTCCGTATATTTTTGATGTTCAATGTTTTAGTTAGATACATATTAACAAGTTTGTATGAAACCCAGGTAGCTCAAAGGCAACGACTTTCGATGGTACTGACCCTGTGAGATGCTAAGTCAGGAACCTTCAAGGTCGAGGTATAGCTCTGGCACAATGGACGGCCTCGTCTCTCCACGTCGAAATCATGTTTCCCCACATTTCTTGAGCGTGGATATTTAAATTGGGGGCGAGCGGTTTAATCGGACTCGAACGGACTTAAATCGCACGCTGTCTTGGTTCTTCAGATGCCAATTAGTGAGATTGCATAAGATATATCCCTCGCATCTTCAGCTGACCTAGTGCCAGCTGTACCCTAGAGAATAGACGCTGTCACCCATATTAATGTGCCAATTTCGACCGAGGCCAAGTTACAGTTCAATAAGAAAGTATACGTACCAATAGGCAACAGGAAGTCCTTATCGCGAGCCTCGTCACTCACTGGGAACGCAACACCGTACAGGATTTCGTTTTCTAGAACAACCACTGGATCTGGGTCCCTGATGGCAGCTTTGAGAAGTCCTGCAAATATAATGAAACCTTTTGAGAGGGGGGCAACCAGCCTTTTGTGTGTGGATATTCAACCTTTTCAGTGGGGACAATCAGTCTTTTGAGTGGGGACAATCAGCCTATTGAGTGGGGACAATAAGCCTATTGAATGGGGACAATCAGCCTATTTTATTTTATTTTATTTAGGAAACTTACAGCTAGTTCATATATTAGCCTTAAGTAATAAATAGCTGAAGGCCATTAACAAATTTCCACGAGTAATAGTTCTATTAGTGGGAATAATCAACCTTTTGAGTGCAGAACAACAATAATCGCTCAAAATTGGAAGATTACAAGCTAAGTAGGTAATATTGGTAATCTCTACGGATATCCTAAGGTCGACCAGCAGGGGTGGTTATATCGGACTCGAACCGACCCTCGGCTCATAAGACCCGAGTGTCGAGTCGAGTTCGATTTATTAAGGAATATAATTCTTCAATAAACTAATGTCTGCTAGCATATCGGTGTATTAGCTACCCGTTAAGCAACAGTATTGTCTCATTAGTTACTTGTCCAAAACTAGATGATTTATTATCATTAATTGAATAGAAGATTGATGATTCTGTTTCGATTAATCGAATATTTGTCGCGATGTACAAAGGTGTGTGAGTTTGCACACCATGCACAATCTAACTCCAAGTTCGAACAAAAAGATTAAAACAAACACGCTCTAATGAAATTCATTCGCCCGAGCGGTAGCATTCAATAGATTATAAATCGTCGTCTTCCTGTCACATCTAACAACAAGCAAACGATCTGTTTAGTGTGTCATAGCTAGAGATGGGCGTCTACTCTTCCCTTCCCTGGGTAAGAATGGGTCGGGAAGGTAAAAATGGGTTTTTTCCCATTTTTACCCATTTTTACCGGGTATTTTCATTTCTTCCCGGGTAAAAATGTTCAGGAGTTAATTCGGTGCGATTATTCATGTAGAATTTCACTTTACTTGCAGTCCCATTCAAATTTTTTAGATTCACCAGTCTAAAACATACGTAGGTATATAGTATTAGCACAGTCTAACGATTCATACTACATACAGTCTGTCAACGAAGCCGTCTAGACAGAGCAATCGTGCAGGGGAGTGATGGGTGACGGGGTATTACTCGGTACGCCCATACATTTTACTCGGTACTAAGGATTCAGGGCTGTCTCATTTTGTAATCACACTAATCACGGGATAATTTTTTTTCATGACTCGTTTTGTTTGTTGAAATTGTTTTTTTTTTTTCGTTTTCTATATTTAGCGATCCAAGATGGCGGACACGAAATTTTCACAAAAATCGATTTGGGTTTCAGGTTTCGGGGTTTTTGGGGTCGCTGATTGCGAATATGACATCCATTTCGCGATCCAAGATGGCGGACTCGAAATTTTCACCTAAATCAATATGGGTATCGCTGTCAGGGTTTTGGGGTCGCTGATTGCGAATATGACATCCTTTTGGTGATCCAAGATGGCGGACTCAAAAGTTTCACTAAAATCGATATGGGTATCGCTTTCAGGGTTTTGGGGTCGCTGATTGCGAATATAACATCCATTTCGCGATCCAAGATGGCGGACTCGAAATTTTCGCCAAAATCAA
The DNA here is from genome assembly GCA_914829495.1 of Eilema sororculum. Lineage (NCBI taxonomy): Eukaryota > Metazoa > Arthropoda > Insecta > Lepidoptera > Erebidae > Eilema > Eilema sororculum. The sequence continues at coordinate 1,135,448 of OU618545.1, read as the reverse complement.
TATGGGTATCGCTTTCAGAGTTTTTGGGGTCGCTGATTGCGAATATGACATCCATTTCGCGGTTAAGATGGCAGACTCGAAATTTTCAGCAAAATCGATATGGGTATCGCTTACAGGGTTTTTGGGGTCGCTAATTGCGAATATAACATCCATTTGGTGCTCAAAGATGGTGGACTCGAAATTTTCACTAAAATCGATATGGGTATCGTTTACAAAGTTTTCGAGGTTGCTGATTACGAATATATTATTCATGTAGCAATCCAAGATGACTGTATGGATGATATATTCGTAATTATTAAATTTCCGCTATCTTTGATCGTCGGTAAAATGGTCGTCAATCCCGATATCAGATAATTGCCGGCAGGCAATCATACGATGGGAAACTGTCGACTATTCGTGACGATTTTTTTCTGACGCTTTCGTGTGTGAGCGCTGTCAACTTAGGACTGCAGGCCGCCCGATACGATCTGAAACTGCAGGCGGATCTTACAGTAGTTCATCGCGTTTGATGTTTGCGTAAATGCCGCCTTTTGCAGTTTTGTCAGAGTTGTCACTTCAGTTTTTATTTACCTATAATTATTTTTCTGTAACATTTTATATATAACCCCTATTTTGATCTCTTTGTCTGTCAAAGCACATCAACTCACGCTAATATAAATTGCTAGCTGATGCCCGCGGCTCTGCTCGCATGGATATCGGCTATTGCGACTTTTGCTTATATCTCTGGTTCTACTCAACCGATTATGATCAAGCAAATGTAATATTTTAACTCGTGAGTTTTTTGGATTTCGATTTCGGTTTCGGTTTCGGTTTCGGTTTCGGTTTCGATTTCAATTTCGATTTCAATTTCAATTTCAATTTTTGATTCGGGTTCAGGTTCGGATTCGGGTTCTAATTTCGATGAAATTTCGCAAATCGCCGGGATCGCTAAATTGATGATAGATTCTTAAGGAGCCTATCCACGATCAGTCCGCCTGCAGTTTCAGAGCATATCGGGCGGCCTGCAGTCCTAAATTGAAAGCGCCCGCTTCCGTGTGCGATTTTGGCCTGCCGGCCATTCCCTGCTGTCAGTTTTGCGGTTACACACGATCAGTTGGAAGTCGACAGTTTCCCATCGAATGATTGCCTTCCGACGATTGTCTGATATCGGAATTGACGACCATTTTAACGACGATCAAAGATGTTGGACTTGAAATTAAAAAAGTCTAAGTTTTCTTGGTGACTAATAATAAAATCCATTTAGTGATCCAAGATTGCGGACTTGAAATTTCCCAAAAAAGTCAATATAGGTATCGTTTACGAGGTTTTCGGGATTGCTAATTACGAATATATCATCCATCCAGTCATCTTGGATCGCTACATGAATAATATATTCGTAATCAGCAACCCGAGTACCTTGAAAACGATACCCATATCGATTTTAGTGAAAATTTCAAGTCCGCCATCTTGGATTGCTAAATTGATGATAAATTCGTAATTAGCAACCCCACAAACCCTGTAAACGATACCCATATCGATTGTAGTGAAAATTTCAACTCCGCCATCTTGGATTGCTAAATTGATGATAAATTCATAATAAGTTCCCCGAAAAACCCTAAAGGCGATACCATATCGATTTTAGTGAAAATTTCGAGTCCGCCATCCTGGATTGCTAAATTGATGATATATTCGTAATTAGCGACCCCAAAAACCCTGAAAACGATACCCATATCGATTTTAGTGAAAATTTCAAGTCCGCCATCTTGGATTGCTAAATTGATGATAAATTCGTAATTAGCGACCCGAAAAACCCTGAAGGCGATACCCATATCGATTTTAGTGAAAATTTCGAGTCCGCCATCTTGGATCGCGAAATGGATGATAAATTCACAATCAGCGACCCCAAAAACCCTGAAAGCGATACCCATATCAATTTTGGTGAAAAATTCGAGTCCGCCATCTTGGATCGCTAAATGGACGATATATTCGTAATCGGCGACCCCTAAAACCCTGAAAACGATACCCATATCGATTTTTGTAAAAATGTCGTGTCCGCCATCTTGGATCGCTAAATATAGAAAACGAAAAAAAATACATTTTAACAAACAAAACGATTCATGAAAAAAAAATTAACACGTGATTAGTGTGATTACAAATGAGACAGCCCTGAATCCTTAGTACCGAGTAAAATGTATGGGCGTACCGAGTAATACCCCGTCACCCATCACTCCCCCCGCACGATTGCTCTGTCTAGACGGCTCGTTGACAGACTGTATGTAGGTAGTATGAATCGTTAGACTGTGCTAATATTATAAATGCGAAAGTAACTCTGTCTGTCTGTCTGTCTGTACGTTACGCTTTCACGTCTAAACCACTGAACCGATTTTGATAAAATTGGTATAGGGGTAGGTTAGACCATAAGAAAGCTATGTTTGGTCGCGATAACCGACATCCACGCGGGCGGAGCCACGGGCAAAAGCTAGTAATATAATAAATAGTATCATTGTAATTGACAGAACACATATATTTATATTAAAAGTCATAATTTTGTGTGTAAGTATGATATAATTACATTTTTCATTTTTACCGGGTATAAATGGCAAGTGGGTGGGTAAAAATGGGTAAAATTGGGAATTTTCCCAAAACACCCATTTTTACCGGGTTAGCGCCCATCTCTAGTCATAGCGCACTCGCAAGATCAATTACAGTTCGAACAAAAGACAGTAAGTATCTATAGGTTTGGACAGCAGCATTCAATCATTTTGCGATTACATCTTTCAAGATATTTCGGAAATTTCCATTAAAAGTAATGCTAGTTTTATTGCCATCAACGAAGTCGCATACGAAGTTTTTTCACCTCGGAGTTGGTTGAACGTCGATATTTTCCATTTGACCTTAACAATATTGAGTTATTGTACCTACTTAGTGCATATTTTGTAAGACTAATATATACTTTATTTTCAATAAAAGGTAGACAGTAAATCAACAATTTCAATTTACTAAGCGATGTTTTTTCTAAATATTTTATTTATGTCTATTGGTAATAAGCCAAATGACGCATGAGAGTCAGCGATTGGTGTGTGCGAATGACGGCCTTACTACATGAGAACGGTAAAATATTTACTACCGACCACGCCCTCGGTGACGTGTAGGTAGAAAAGATTTTTTTTTTATGAAAGCCATAATAATATAAAATAAGTTTCATTTTAAAGTGATATGTGACGTGCTCTCCGCATTCATGGGGACGGAGCCGCTGGCTACAGCTAGTTTATTATGTAACAGGCTCGATAAAATAGCAGTACAATTAGATTGTAGGGCCATTCCTCAATTGTTGACACACTATACCATATAAAGCGTACCCTCCTTCGGTTCCATTTGACGCAATATCTCAAGATTTTGCCACGTCACAAGGTGCTGAGGAGGTACTAGGGAGTACCACCTAGTTTTGGAAGAAGGTACCTAACAAAATGCTGAAATATTCACAATACAGACCTCTAGCATCTTCCGAAGAGTACGGCATGACCACCTTGAGTCCGGGGCAGTGGCTGTACCAGGCCGCGAAGCACTGCGAGTGCTGCGCCGCGACTCCGGCAGCAGCACCGTTGGTTCCTCGAAACACGATGGGCACGTTCACGAGCCCAGCTGACATGTAGTAGGTCTTGGCTGCCGAGTTGATTATCTGCGAAGGTGCGCTTCTTTTTAACTTTTTACGGCGAGTAGTCTCTAGCTGAAAAGGCTACATCCACTAATACGCGAAACTGTATATATGGTGACAGAGAAAGAATAAATCACCACTTCATCTAATCCGAAGGGTGTCGTAAGAGGCGAGTAAGGGCAAAATACACCTACGATATCATTGCCTCGACTCGAAATAAAAACCCTGTACCAATCCGTCAGGTTAGTGTGGAAACAGTAGGCCAAAGCCTCGCAACACTGTGAGCGGCTCATATGTAGCAGTTAACTGCCATAAGGTAATTTATTGATGATATCCGAGAACTATACTAGGTACCTAAATACAATTTTATGAGACGACTTTTTCCAAATTTCAACTCACTTGATCAATAGCCTGCATAGAGAAGTTCCAAGTCATGAATTCACAAATAGGCCGAAGCCCCGCCATGGCGGCGCCGACCGCTATACCTGTGAAGCCTGACTCTGTGATTGGCGTGTCAATTACTCTTTTGTCGCCATATTTTTTCCATAGACCTCTGAAAAGAAAAAAAAACATTAAGGCTCTAGTGCTACACGTAACACTTGCCTGGAACACGAGGAAAACACGGGCAATGAAATCGCTGACGAACTGGCCAGAAAAGGAGCTGACGTGAACCAAGTGGGCCCTGAGCCAAGACTGCCCACAAAATCACAAAGGGAGTGATAGGTCACAGCATAGTCGCAGAAACAAATCGAAGATGGAAGTCCTCGCCTGTCAAGAGACAGTCGAAGATCGTAAGAAGCATGGCCACGAAGAAATCAAGCCAACTGTTAAAACTCTCCAGGAGAAACATGAGGCTGTATATAGAAGTGATAACAGGACACTGTAGATTAAACAGGCACCTGCCAGTTATAGGCGTGAAAACCGACCCCAAATGCCCAGAGTGCATGGAGGCCGAGGAAACCAGCCTGCTTGCCAAATGTCCCATGTACTCAAGAATAAGATGGGAAAATATAGGGACGGACACATTAGAAACACCAGATCTCGAGGATCTGAAGGTGGAACAGATCGTAAGATTCTGCAAAGAAACAGGTAGGTTCGACGGAACGCCGTGATTACCGGACACACCCTTGGCCTCACCAGGGGAGGAATAGGGGATTTAGATGAAATGGCCCATTATTGGAGATCCTGAGGTCACGAACACCCTCGAGCCTTTGCAGATGCGTAGAGATGTTGCGTCTTTGGCAGTTTTCTACCGTCTCTACCATGGTGAATGTTCTGACGAGCTCTTCCAATTAGTCCCACCCTCCCCTTTCCTTCACAGGACGACACGTGCAGGGCTAAGATGTCATCCATTTACGGTGCAGAGTATACCTGCTAGAACCAAGCGTTTCAGTGATTCATTCCTATGCCGCACCCCTAAGGCCTGGAATTCCCTGCAGTTCACGTGTTTCCTTCTTCCTACAGTCCTGGGTCCTTTAAGCGGGGCGTGAAAAGGCATCTAATGAGGCCGTCAAGCTGAGTGCCACCACTGTTAACATGGTAAATGTTTACGATGGTGACCCTCTTTCCGAGACTTTGCCTTTAGCTTAACATCAGGCGAGGTGAAGTCAAATTGACGTGTCCTGTATAAAAAAAAAAAAAAAAAAAACAAAAGGGCAGATCACCCGTCCGGTCGACGGCGTCCCCCGCTAGAAGTAAGTAAGTTAGGCTCTTGCGATTTAAGTTATTAGCAATATTGTCAAGAATGATATTACAAGATGTTAAATGACAGTATACCTTATGCCAAATAGATTGAGAATAAAGTTAGTTGACTTTGTGAGTGGGGTTGAATTTTTTTTACACTGTAGCAAAACCCACTGCAGCGCCATATGGCGCCTTTATGAGACAATATTTTCTGCAAACTTTATTCTCAATGATCTGGCACAGCCCATAATCATTCTGGCTGCTTTTAAAGATGCAGTTTGGAAATACTATTCTTGATTGGTTGTTATTGGGTTCGATCCCAGGTTTACCATGGCACACACCTATGACTTTTCGATGCTTTTCGAAGTTATGTGTGTATTTATCGCAGGTTTATAAGTGCCCGGTTAATGGCAATAGGCTCGCCACCTATTACATTGGGACCTAAACATAAACTGGCGAAATGTGGGTGCTAGCACCTCTGCCTACCCCTTCGGGGAATACAGGCGTGAATTTATGTTATGTATGATTGGTTGTTATGGGAAATATTGCTATTACTCTGAAGCCCAATCCCTAAGAAAAAATTGGTACTAAAGCTTAGCTTATTAATAAGCCAGAGGGGCTAAGCTTTTGAGGTCAGGTTGGTCAAATCCCAATATCATAAATGCAATAGATTGTCAGCTTATGGTTCTGTTTTTGTATGCATTCTGAGAATCTCATCCATGGTTATAGACTAACTTTATTATAATGTTCACAGTTCCTTTAACATAAAGGAAAAACATAGTGACTCATTAGAGCTAAATATCACATAGGAGAAAACTGATTCGCATACAAACATGGGCTTGACAATGACCTAGAACTGAAAGTTAAACAATTTCTTGAATTACAGAGGTTTCTAAGGAATCTTTTCAACTATCTGTGATGGCTAAAGACTACAAATCTACAGAAATTATGTTTTGGATCTTCTTACTCTGACTGCATGTACCATACTTTTCTTTTTATCGTGCCAAAGTCCTGGGATACCTCCCCATCGGAGCCAGAAGGGGAGACTGTGGGACTAGAACTGACTTTTTAGTTAGTTCGTGTCCGACATCACCGCGACTGAGGGTCGTAGTGCTAGACCGGAGGTGAGGTTGTCTTCGACATATCCCTCAAACCCCGGCTGACCCAGGGCCATCCCTTACGGTCCGGCCCTCCTCAAGGCATGCACTATACTAGAGATTCAATTACTAATATTTATTAATGTTATACAACAAACATCTTTCAAGATGTTGTGGCCAATGATGATGATGAATATTATAAATGTGAAAGTTTCTGAAGATATTCAGATGATTGTTAGTGCCACCGAAGTGGTACCCAAAAAAATAGTTAACGGCTAAACTGTTCTGGCTGAATCTTGATAAAGGGATAGATAAGAGTCAAAATTTCACATGGGTGAAGCAGCAGGCAGCTAATAATTTTAACTGAACCTGGGACATTGGGCCCCATAGGAATCTCAGGATAAACAGAAAGGAAGTTTGTATTTAAACATAAGTATTGACCTTAATCTGTATTGACAATGTCAATATCTATATATTTATCTGCCATTAGTTTATAACATAATGTCTGATGTTACTGATAATGTAAACAGTGCACTATTAGGTCATATCAGTCGTACTATGTGTATATTATACATTTTTTATTACTATATGTTATTAGACAATTAATATTTGAGCATTAGCATCCTATAAAACCAACGTTTTCTTTTTCATATTAAAAGTACTTCTATTTATGTTCTATTTAATGCTACACCATGATTTTATAGTTGTTATAGAAAAAAAGATTTTGCATGCAGATTGAATAGCAAATTGTCTGGAAGCATTAATTTAGCAAAGTTTTTTTTTTCATAATGTATGGGAATAATGTTTAAGGTGAAAGTAATAATGTATGTTTTTTTTTTTCACCATATTCACACCACATTATTTTGCTATTTAAACAGTGCCCAAATATCCCACCCATTATACATACTGCTACACTCACTTTAAGAAATTAAAGTATTCTCATAAACATAGTTATAAATAACTTTATTGTGTCTTCTTCTCCATTCTGTAAGATTATTCAGGCAAAAGTGACAGCCTACATTGAGTTATACAGCCTATTATTATCCTGAAGGTTATATATAATTTTTTTATTGCATTCCACAGTGATAACCTAGATGTATAAAGACATAAACCTACTGTCAACAAACTTTTTGGTTATGTAACAATGTAAGACATTTTTCTTCAAAAATTAGTGTAAATCTTTTTGACAATACAACAGAAATATAAATATACATACAGTTACAGTAATTGTAGCGTATCAGAACAGCAGAATATAGAGGACTGAGTACCTTGACACTTTGTATGCACCATCATATTGAGCTACTTCTTCTCCCAGTAGAAAGACCTTCTCATCTCTTGCCATCTCCTCATCCATAGCACTGTTCAAGGCATCACGGACTGTCATAGGTTTTGAAGCCAGAGAGCCAGATGTTGAGAAGTTACGACATGATAACCGTGACAAACAGCTGAACACCACCGGTGAAGATTTTAACGCCATTATTTGATAGTTTAAGAAATTTTAACACTAAAATTATATTTTTACTATTAATTTTAGGCTTTTCTGGCGATCCTTGTTTATTTCTTTTTATAATACTGTTAAAAAATCGTTTTGGTTTGGTGTTTTAGCAAAGGATGAATGGAGGTCGGATGTATTCGAATTGACGTGCCAGTGACAGTGTTGGTTCGGTGTTGCCAGTAATGATTCATAATAATTATTTAACGCGACAGAAATTATGATTCCAATTGATTAAAATTTGAATTTAGTAGTAAATTAAATGACAATAATTTAGGATCTAATATTCCTTCACAGTTACATAAAACTAAAGTTTAATAATGATTAAAAATGTAGGTACACTTATACATTTAAACTATATAAGTAAAAAATTAAATATTGCCTAGCAAGTTTTATTTTAAAATTTTGTATTTATATAATTCACTTTCAAGCGTCAATTATTATTAAATTTACTATAGTCCGATTACCAAAAAAGATGCACGTATAATAATATAATATATCTAATCTATAGATTTGATCGAAGCTAGCAATGAAAAGTATATAACCCCCGACGCAAAAACGACGGGGTGTTATAAGTTTGACGTGTCTGTGTGTGTGTAGACACCTGTTAGTATGTGGCATCGTAGCTCCTAAGCAGATGAACCGATTTGGATGTAGTTTTTTTTGTTTGAAAGGCATATTAGTCGGGAGGTTCCTAGCTATGTTTGAAAAAAATCGGTCCAAGATGGCCGCCGGCACAACATGTCGGAATACATATTTTCACTCACTCATTATGAGTACCTATCTAATGAAAGAGCTCGACTAGCAGATTAATTTAAAAAGTATAAAATATAGGTTAAATTAAAACTTATAAACAACCCCCGTCACAAAAAACACCTCCAAAAACTTGAAAATAAATTGTGTACCTATGCCTTATAACTTTTGATGTACCTTCAATCGTTCCGATAATATAACGGAGTGCTTAACCAGTTAAGTGTCTCCCGACATGGCAACCGTTGAATCAAAATATTTCTAGGTATATCAAAAGCTTTGATTATATACATGTTATCAAAAGTTAAAAGGCAAACACAATTAATTTTCAACTTTTTGGAGGTGTTTTTTGTGACGGGGGTTTTTAATTTTTTTAATTTAACCTTTATCCTACATCTTGTACCAAAACTTTCCCATCCTTCATTATGCAGATGCCAATTAACTAGATCTCACTGAAGACCAAATGAATAAGCTTGAGAGACTCGAGAACTTCTGCATAGAATTCATATTTGGTCTACGCAAATATGATCACTTTTCCGAATATCAAAGAAAGCTCAAGTAGTTGCCTATCCGACTTCGCCGGAATACTCATAATAAAACTCTCACTCATAGATTATTACTCTCACTATTGTACAGCATACTGTTCAATCCTGCTTCTCCCTCTTACCTTAAAATCGATTCGAGTTTTTGGACTCTACACATTCCAGGTCTCTGAGATCGGCAGAGAATTTAAGACTGAAAATGCCGGGGCACTGCACAAAGTTCACTGACAAATCCTTTTCCATCCAAGCTGTTCGTCTGTGGAATGCTTTACCGGTAAGTATTAGACGCGCGAGCCGTTATGGCCGCCTGTTGTCTATACCTACAATGAACCTACTAATAACACATGATTTTGATCCTTGGTGTACACAACAAAGAGACTTTACTTTACTTTACTTTAAACAAACTTATTAGAGTCTGGCCGAAAACCGGCGCAAAAAAGGGGCGCCAAATTTGAAAAACCAACAGGTTGCAACACTGACTAAACTCTTGCCAAGTACTTACTTACCATAATCGGTTAATTTTTTTATATGCATATTATGTACCTACCCTAATAGCTAATAGGAAAAAATCATAATATCAACTCCGTTATTTCGGTGTAAAGTCAGTGTTGTAACATGTTGGTTGGCCCCACGGAGGACAGAATATGATTAAGTAACGGAGATGCCCCATTGATATTTCTCCTAATAAAAACGCGCGCAGTGTATTCAAAGTCTTTGACTTCATAGGTATTACGTTCCTACCGAATGAGTCCATTTGACGTTTGGATGGCACGCGACTCGATTGCCTTGCAACAACAACGCTATCATTTCCTACTTCATGAGTTTGGCCAACGAAGGCTGGCGCAAAAAAGCAGGGCCAACCATGGAGTAGGAGAAGACGAAGTTCGACTATGTCTACTTATGCCGGAAATATTTTGTTTTTTTTGTCGGAGAGATAAAGCAAAGAAAAATACATTTTTGTCTAGGTAGTTTTATTTATTTTGCTAAGACTAGGTAGGTACGACCGTTGGTCTGTAGTTAGGTACTAAGTTAGGTACACCTTGGGACACATAATCTTGAATTTAAGTAAGTCCCGATACAAACGAGGTTTTACGTCCAAGTTTTTTTTTAAAGAAAATATACATAATAATACCTATATAATATTTATAATATTTATTCACCAAAAATATTACAGCGCTAAGACCCTTTTTTTTTTTTTCGTGCGGCAATCCCCTCTCATACCCCCCCTGCCGGAGCCGGAAGGGGAGGTTATGTCGGACTCGAACCGACTAAAACCGCACGCCGACTGTGGGTCTTGGTGCTAGGCCGGAGGTGAGGTTGTCATAGACATCTCCCTCGCACCCCGGCTGACCCAGGGCCATCCCTTACGGTCTGGCCCTCCTCACTCAGACCCTAGGTAACAAAATATACGTAGTTGACACAAAACAAATTAGTACCCTGGTACCCACTGACTATAAGATTTAACTTGAGTTGTGGGTGACCAGGCCCCGCAAGAAAGTTAACAATATTATAAGAACGTTACTTACAGGCTATATCAATAATACATCTTTAATTAAAATATTATATTTAGTGAGTGTGTGTTTATGTATTGTAAAAAGTGTGTTTATGTATATGTATCAATAGAGAGAGAGAGAGAGAGAGAGAGAGAGAGAGAGAGAGAGAGAGAGAGAGTGCGTGTGGATGTGTGTATGCATGTGTGAGTGCATGACTACAGAATCGAAACCTTGAGAAGGTCTTCTATATCGTCATAGGTTTTGCCCATAAGCCAGTCTGTTACTTCCTTTCTGCAATGTGATTTGAGGAGTTCATATATGTTACAATGTTTATTCACTAAATTATACAGATGGCCACCCATTACCTTATAGTGCCGTGCTGCTAAAGAGGTTCGGTAATATTGGGTATCGCTACCTATTACCTCGCTAATATTACAACCGAAGTTACTAATATTCCCTCTAACCCCTCCAACTAAGCTAAATTGCATGTGCTAGGAGTGGATAAGATATATATGTCCCGAGGTTGGTATACTAAAGAGATGGGGTGGGCGTATTCTACTCCACCGGCAACCATTTCAGCATTTGAAATTGTGCCTAATTGTTTATTATTCTATGATAGTTAGATCCGCAACTTCGACTGTGTTAAGCTAATTTTGAGAGAGGCCGCTCCTCCCTTTGACCTTGCGGCTGCATTCACAATAGGCAGCACCTACAGAACATAATTGCGGTACCCCATTGTGAGATAGAAAGGGTTTCAACATATTATTTTCACACAAACCCGACTCGCTAATTACCTTGCGTCCGGACCCGAACCTAGGCCCTATCGTACCGCGTACGTTCTCTACACATCATTAATTATGCCCATGGGGTTCAGGCCCACGGGTCTCTTAAATAAACTACGCAATATCAGTACAAAGAGTGTTCCGGGAAATGGGTGGACGCTAGAGGTCCGACTGCAAGCGATAAGCGAATAAAACTTTAAACTTAGTGCCGTGTTGGGTCCCGGGGGAGTAGAATAGGACCATACCAGCTCTTCCTGTGGATTTCGAAAAAGACGACTAAGGAATAGGGCTGTTCTTGATCTGACAGTAAACATACAGCCCAAGACAAAAGGCCAGTTAGATGGCAATAGGCTCACTTCCTATTACGCCATGGGCCGGAAATCATAACAACGTGGGTGCTAATGCACCTCTGCCTACCCTTTCAGGGATTCACAGACGTGAGTATATGGATGAATGTAACTTTAGACTTTTGATTGAAAATTTCATATACCTAAGTAATCAGTCATCCCAAAGAGTACCTACTGCGATGGTATGTAGGTATTACACTTTACACGGTACACCCTTTGAGCTGACATGCACTCATCCTTCTTTCCGAGTGGGGTAGGCACAGACCACAGTCATATTTCAACTTGTTATTTCTTTTTGACCATATCGTTAATCCCAACTTTTCAACTTTTCAACTTGGAGTCTGGGGTCCGCGTTACCAGTCTAACTGGCAAACTTTTTTCAATATTGGGATAGCTTCTGAACTGATTGATCAATTAGTCTACTAAAATTTCGGGACCCAAGTCAACGTCATCTGCTAGCCGGTGCCTGTTACAAAATGGATGAGGCTCCAGGGATCCTGTTGGTTTGGGATCAAACGATAGTCACTCTCATTAATAATAATTCCAACAATAATAAACCAATCGCAAACAATAAGCGGACACCTAGTCGTCAAAGTATAAAGTTTCTAGCCAAACGGAAAATCGCTAAGATTATGATGAAATGTTGCTATTAATTTATCATGTGGGTCACCCGCTATCCGCTGTCTTCGTTCTGTCGGACCGAGCCTAAAATGCGGCCAAAAGCAGACCGGCATTAAATCTTTACAGTTGCAAGCGGCCTTGGCCCACTTACCGAACGGGGTAACTCTTTACCGGAACACTCGTATCTTAGGTACCTACGTACATGTAACGGACCGCGAAGGAAAATCCCTAAATTCTGCTCAACTTCGAAGTTTAGTATTGCTGAGAATCAAAAGTTTTGTTTCCTTATTGCTGGGTTAAAGAATGAGTTGTACTTGACTTGGATTTATTGTAAAACTTCCATTGCCTTGCCATGGTTAAGAATATTTTTTCGTCAATTTAAGTAAACAAGGCTGTCTGTATAGATTAAACCACTGAGTCAGAGGTTACAAACTAGAAACTCGGTCAGTAAAGCAGTAGTTATAAACTTTACTGACATCCAACCCAACTAAGGAATATTTTTTCGGAATTTCACATTTCATTTTTTCGATGCATCACTTCAGGAGTAATCGGTAAATTTGAAGAATCCTCGCTTCCATAATGAGTTAGAAGTACGAAATTTCATAAAAGTCGGTAAGTATCTAACTATGAGCGTCTTTGTATTATGGGCCGCTAATGATGATTGTAACGATCGGTCATTATAATGTGGTTTAGGGTAGATTAGTAATTATATTAATAAATCAGTCTGTCGCTAACCCGAGCCTTTTATTGACGTCTCATTGGCGACGAGGATCGGTTAATATTTTTTTTGCGAAAGTCGTTTCAAGATGCCTATCGGTAAACTTCAACCCTTTGATGTTAATTCCAAACAGTGGCCAGCGTATATTAGGCGCGTAAATCAGTATGTAAAATTAAATAATATCAAAGACGAGTTAAGAGTGCCGATGCTGATAACAGTCGTAGGTGAGGAAACGTACGCGTTAATGTGCGATTTGTGTTCACCCGAGTTTCCCGAAAACAAAACATACGACGAGCTAGTGCGATTGGTAACGGAACACCTCGAACCTCAACGTTCGGAGATAGCAGAACGCCACCTGTTTAGATTGCGTAGGCAACGCCCGGGCGAAACACTTACCGAGTATCTACAGGGATTGAAACATCTTGCGACTACCTGCAACTTTGGTAAATGTAATACGTGTTCGACGCTAGACGAAAATTTACGCGATCAATTCGTATCTGGTTTATCGAGTGAGGCGATGCGATCTAGAATCTTCGCGGAAAAGAAAATTCAATACAAAGAGGCGGTGGAACTAGCCCTGGCTCTAGAGGCAGCGGAGAAGCATGCCGAGGTGAGCGGGACCACGCTTGGGGTGACGGCAGCAGGCTCATCGAAAACGACGGTTGACGGCGAGGCGGGCGAAGGCCTGCATCACGCTCGCGCAGGGCGAGGTGGCCCGCGCGGACGACCTTACCGAGCAGGCGGGTCAGGTGGCGGCAGCGGCGCAGGGGCGGTGGTTTCGCCGGCAGGCCCGAGCGCGCGGCCGTGCTGGCGCTGCGGAAAGGCGCACGCGGCGGATAGGTGCCGATTTAGGAGTTATAGTTGCGACGAATGCGGCCAGAAAGGACACTTGAAAATCATGTGTAAACAAGCAAACGGAAAAAGTGCGCGACACAATTATGTGAGTGATGATTCGGACGACGAAGGTATGTTCAACATCAAAGTCACTAATCAAGGTAACAAACCATATTTTATTAAACTAGTGATTGATAACGTAAACGTTGAGTGTGAAATTGATACCGGCAGCCGAATATCGGCCATAAGTGACGAAATGTACCATCGTATGTTTTCAAACAAAAAAATTATCTCGGACAATTTAGTGTTACGGTGTTATTCAGGTTCGCGAATTGAATCTTTAGGTTACATTGAAGTAGATGTTTGTCTGGGAACAACAAAGGGGAAAGCATTACGTCTTTATATAATAAAAGGAGGCGCACGTCCGTTGCTGGGACGCGAATGGATGCGTATTTTAAAGATCACAAATATTGCTTTAAATGAAATCATTGAGGACGAGTTCGTGGCAAAATTACGTAATGAATTCCCCGAGGTTTTTTCTGGGCTAGGTACTTGTAAGCGGAGCATTCGATTACAGCTGTTAGATAACGAACCGGTTTATGTGCGGGCGAGACCGATACCGCTGGCACTCCGCGCACGGGTTGAAAGGGAGTTAGAACGTCTGGAGGCAGACGGCACTATTTATAAAGTGGATTATTCCGACTACGGAACCCCCATCGTACCGGTAGTGAAGGCGAATGGGGAGATACGTATCTGCGGGGATTATAAAATCACTATTAACCCGAAACTTAAGCGGGACCATTATCCATTACCCCGAATTGAGGAATTATTCTCTAACCTTAGTGGGGGGGAGAAATTTACTAAAATTGATTTAACTCATGCATATGAACAGTGTTTATTAACTGCGGATTCCCAACCATATACAGCAATAACCACTCACCTGGGGACATATGTTTATAAGCGGACCCCGTACGGTTTGTCAGTTATCCCGGAGAAGTTCCAGAAACTAATGGAAGAAACGCTGCGTGGGGTGCCAGGGTGTGTCGTGTTCCTAGACGATATATGCGTGACAGGCCCAAATAAGTATGAACATATAAAGAACCTTAAAGCTGTACTCGAACGGTTACGTAGCATGGGTCTGACTGTAAAATTAAGTAAGTGTCGTTTTTTGCAAGATAGTGTAAAATATTTAGGCTTTATTATTAACAGCGAGGGCTTGCGGCCCGACCCGGACAAGGTAACGGCAATTTCTAACGCGCCAAGACCTACTAATGTGTCGCGACTTAAGAGTTTCCTTGGCATGTTAAATTATTACGGCCGTTTTATTCCACGTCTAAGCACAGTGCTACAGCCCATGCATAATTTGTTAAAAAAAGATATCGCCTGGAATTGGGATTCCAAGTGCGAAAAAGCTTTTCTCGAAGCCAAGCGACAACTCCTTAGTGAGCGAGTACTGGCGCACTATGAGGAGGGGCGCGAGCTGGTGTTGTCGGTGGACAGTAGCGCGTACGGCTTGGGGGCAGTGTTGGCGCACCGGTACGAGGATGGCAGCGAGCGGCCGGTCAGCTGCGTCTCGCGCACACTTAATGTGGCGGAACGCAACTATAGCCAGCTGGATAAGGAGGCGCTTGCCATCTTGTTCGGTGTGACAAAACACCACCAATATTTGTTCGGGAGAAGGTTTATACTACGCACCGATCATCAACCCCTAACATATATTTTTGGGGAAAAGGGAGGAATCCCACAAACAGCCGCGAGCCGTTTACAGAGGTGGGCAGCACGTCTGGCTGCTTACGAGTTCCGCACGGAGTTCGTGCGATCGGTGGACAATGGTCCGGCCGACGCTTTGTCGCGACTACCGTTACCTCGGGAGGGTCGCTTGGCTGAGGCGATAGATTATTTAAATCTTGTAGAGGAGTCTTTGCCTGTCTGTTATAAAGATGTCGCAAAGGAAACAGATCGTGATACGTTGCTATGTAAGATCAAAGGCTATGTACTATTTGGGTGGCCAGCGGTCCCGAGCTGCGATGCAGAAAAGCCTTATTTCGCTAGGAAACAGGATTTCGTAGTTAATCAAGGATGTTTGATTTACAGGTACAGAATTGTAGTACCTCACGTCCTACAAAAAAAAATATTAAATGAAGTTCATGAAGGCCATTTAGGCACTAACAAAATGAAAAGTTTATCACGAAATTATGTTTATTGGGCCAGTCTAGATAAGGATATAGAGGAATTGTGCAAATCGTGCGAGTCGTGTCGCGCCGTGCAGGACGCGCCCCCGCGCGCGCTGCTGCACCCCTGGGAGTTCCCGCTCCACCCGTGGCAGCGCGTGCACGCCGACTTTGCAGACGCGGGAGGCGATAGGTATTTAATTATTGTAGATGCACACTCTAAATGGATTGAAGCGGTGGCAATGCGAAGTACGACTGCCGGTTGCACAATTAAGGTTCTCAGGAGTATTTTTGCACGGTTTGGCTTACCATCACAGCTCGTGACCGATAACGGCCCTCCGTTTTCATCTCAAGAGTTTAAAATGTATTGCGAAAATAACTGTATCCGACATACAACTTCGGCTCCATATAGACCACAAGGAAATGGCGCGGCAGAAAACGCGGTCAAAACGATAAAAAAAGCGATTAAGAGGGCGCAGCATGACAATGAGGATGTACATGTGGCGCTGTGTAAATTCTTATTTAAGTACCGTAATTGTGATCATGCAACGACCGGAGTCTCACCGGCAGTAGCGTTACAAGGGCGGCGGCTGCGCAGCCGGCTTGACGCGCTGCGGCCGGACGTAGCAGCCACAGTGCGCGCCAAGCAGGAGCGCCAAGTCGCCCGCCGCGCCGGGGCGGTTAGAAGTTTTAACGTCGGTGACTCAGTATGGGCTCGCGATTATACGGCGAAGGGGGAAAAGTGGGTCCCGGCCAGGGTGGTCAAAAAGACAGGACCACTCTCGTATAAGGTCAACATAGGCAACGGGATAGAATGGCGGCGCCATGCTGATCAAATGATCGCTGCAAATAAAATAAATAGACACTCATTATCTCGAATGAGTGACGTGGCTATAGATGAAATTCCGGACTTTGAGACTAACAAAGCGCCGCTTAATCATGGAGCCGAAGCTGAGATGTTTGAGGACGCATCCAGCGGTGACGGGGAAGCGGCGAACACACCGGAGGTGGCAACGCCGTCGACCGAGCAGGGTCCCGTAGCGCGACTGGTGCCACCAGCATCGCCGACTCCGCCGACACCGCCTGGTGCGTCTGCTCGGGCACTGCGTGCGCTCGACCGAGCTAAACGGACGATACTCAATCTATTAGAATAATAAGGTAGGGCTTCGTTGTAAGATTGTTTATGTATAGGAATTAGATTAAATTATCTATGAATATTTACCTAGATATTTAATTGTAATTGTAAGCTTAGTAGGGAGAGGTGTAACGATCGGTCATTATAATGTGGTTTAGGGTAGATTAGTAATTATATTAATAAATCAGTCTGTCGCTAACCCGAGCCTTTTATTGACGTCTCAATGATGACCTAGGTAATCAAACCCATGCAAATATTACATAAATTCATGGATACAAATATTTGCACTAAGCATTAATTAGGTACAACCTGCGGAAAAATTGCGTAGGGTGAACATTTTTAAAAGGCAAGTTAGAGGAATGTTGCAAGCCGGCAGGAATTGTGTTATCGGGATGTCTCGCCACTCGCAATTCCTGCGGCATCTGATTTAACAGTCAAATGGTTTGCATTTTAGTGAAAAGGTGAGTTTAAGTGGAAGAGACAGTACGACATGCTTCCAAAATACACAGGTTGACTTTTTACTGAGAGCATAGTTTCTCGCTCGAAACCGAAAAGAATGACCCTTTCACTCGCCTTTTCTATAGATCACGCCTTACGACACAGGTCGCAAATATGCAAAATGATTTCTTTAATACATGCATAAATTTAATGGTGCCTTTATTACCGGAGGGTTAGGTGAAGGAGAATTAATACCCACATAACATAACATAACATAAACTCACGCCTGTATTCCCCGAAGGGTTAGGCAGAGGTGCTAGCACCCACATTTCGCCAGTTTATGTTTAGGTCCCAATATAATAGGTGGCGAGCCTATTGCCATTTACCGGGCACTTATAAACCTGCGATAAATACACACATAACTTCGAAAAACATCGAAAAGTAAAAAAAACCTGGGATCGAACCCGAGACCTCGTCTCAGCAGTCCATTACCCATACCACTAGGCTACCGCAGATTTAAACCAACATTTCACCAATAAATTATTATATTCGGTATAGGGGTGAGCCTATTGTCTTAATAAGGCACTATTGTTGACTCGAGCCTATATCTGAGGCTGAGTCTGGGCTGTATATATATGTCTGATGT
The DNA here is from genome assembly GCA_914829495.1 of Eilema sororculum. Taxonomy (NCBI): domain Eukaryota; kingdom Metazoa; phylum Arthropoda; class Insecta; order Lepidoptera; family Erebidae; genus Eilema; species Eilema sororculum. The sequence continues at coordinate 1,117,065 of OU618545.1, read as the reverse complement.
TAAACAGCGCTATCCCATAGTCACCTTGTTTGACACCGCATGGGAAGAGATGTGGTGGCCCAAATTTTACTCTGCCGGGAATCACGCGGCAAATTCCATTAATTCTTATGTTTAAGAATCCTTGGAACATTGCAAGATGGCCGATTGACTAGTTAATCGCTACCTCGAGTACTGAAGGCCAATGGTCGTTTTATTTCCATCGATAAGCTTTAGACCGTTTGCTTACAAAGTACTTACCGTACTCAAATGTTTATGGGTGGGTGTGGACGAGTGCTCATGGTCACTGGGGATGAGGGGATGAAGGTTGACTGTGAGTTATTCGGAAATAAAAGTTGTTATGGTATCCGCTACACATCTTGGAAACTTGACGAAATATACGAAGCTGTAAAGTTCTTCACTGCCATGGCAGGAGTTCAATTCGCTTTTAGTTGTAGGCAGATATAATTTGTACCTGATAATTTTTATATTATGAAGTAATTGAAAATAATAGTATCAGGTCATGTTAACCACTATTAACATGGTACATGTTTACGATGGTGACACTCTTTCTGAGACTTTGCCTTTAGCTTAACATCAGGCGAGGTAAAGTCGAATTGCTGACACTCGTGTTAAAAGTGGACTTACGTCTCGGCAGAGTTTTCGCCAGGATTGCCGAACCTGGGACTAAAACCACTAAACTGTCGCTGGTTGCATTTGAGGTTTTCCACTTTTAACCAGGACTTCGTATACTATTCCTCTGACTTATATCTTCAGCTTTTGCGCATCGTCTGACCTCCCAGCTCTCGAGAGAAAAGCTTGTACAGAGTTTCATCCATTTAATCCACACGATACCGGCTTGCATCTAAGGTTGACTTTGTCCCATTTATTTATATATTTAATTTGTATGCATGAATGTGTAGCCACGTGCTTCCCGGCAGAATAGAATTTGGGCCACCCCATCTCTTCCCAAGCGGTGTCGTACAAAGCGACTAAGGAATAGGGCTGTTTAACAACCAGACTCAACGTCAAATGCATGGCTTGAGTTAACAATAGTGCCTGGAATAGGCAATATCAATATCCCCTGCTGACTCGTAGTCACACCGGTTTGTCACACCAGTGGCCACCTATTACGTGGGACCGAATACAATGATTGGTGAAATGTGGGTGTTAATTCACTTCTGCCTAACCCTCCGTGTATAATTTTTTTTTTTTTATACAGGACACGTCAATTTGACTTCACCTCGCCTGATGTTAAGCTAAAGGCAAAGTCTCGGAAAGAGGGTCACCATCGTAAACATTTACCATGTTAACAGTGGTGGCACTCAGCTTGACGGCCTCATTAGATGCCTTTTCACGCCCCGCTTAAAGGACCCGGGACTGTAGGAAGAAGGAAACACGTGAGCTGGCAGGGAATTCCAGGTCTTAGTGGTGCGGCATAGGAATGAATCACTGAAACGCTTGGTTCTAGCAGGTATACTCCGCACCGTAAATGGATGACATCTTAGCCCTGCACGTGTCGTCCTGTGAAGGAAAGGGGAGGGTGGGACTAATTGGAAGAGCTCGTCAGAACATTCACCATGGTAGAGACGGTAGAAAACTGCCAAAGACGCAACATCTCTACGCATCTGCAAAGGCTCGAGGGTGTTCGTGACCTCAGGATCCCCAATAAAGCGGACCGCACGTCGCTGCAACCTGTCGAGAGCATCTAATAAGTACTTTGCGGAGCTGTCCCAGAGATGTGAGCAGTATTCCACGCAGGAACGAATTTGGGTCTTGTATAGAAGACACCGCTGCTCCGGCGTGAAAAAACGTCTCACTATGTTCAGGACTCCGAGTTTACGCGAGGCTGATTTGATGATACTCTCGATATAGTTTTTGTTATTCAGTTTGCAGCGAACATCCATACCGAGGATAGTGAGGTGATCCTGCAGTGGCAGTGGTGTGCTCTGAAGAGTGGGAAGGGGCAGGAAAGGAGATACCTTTGCTGTAAACGCACATGCCTGGGTCTTCTTGGCATTGAACTCGACCAGGTTCCTAGCGCCACATTGAGACATGTGGTCCAGGATCTGGTCCAACTCTGTGACAAGAAGCTGCCTTTTTTCCGCGATATCAGACTGCTTGGCCGCAGGATGTACGTAATAACTCCCGTGTAAGGTACTGTCGTCTGCATAGCAGTGAATGTTTCCGTTACAGAGCATGTCATTGATATGCAGAAGAAAGAGAGTGGGAGATAAAACGGAACCCTGCGGCACGCCAGCATTTACCTGCAAGAACTCCGATTTGTATGTGTGAATTTCAATTTGTATCTGAATGGGCAGCGTATAGATCCTATCTAAAGCCATTATATTAGCAAATTATATTATGTATTCCTCCTTTATTATATGACTTAAATACTTCACTCAAGAATATTTCGAAGATTAACCGCGCGGAGTAGCAACTAATAATCATCATTCACCGAAAGGATCTCTAACTGCCATTAACCTTGATACTTAACATCTTCTAACCGGGTTAACTCATTTAACTTAATAAAGTAAGAGACTATTAACGCTGGGCGTACTGTTTCAGCATAATTCAAAATAGTTCTTGATTATAGCAACGCCAAAACCGTACGATGGTCATTTGTAGTTTTTTTTTAAATTGGCATTAGGGGAAAAATCTATTTATTTTGACAGATGTACCTATGCGTGACATCATTTTCTCTTCTTTTTTTTTTCGTGCGGAAATCCACTCGGATACCTCCCCCGCCGGAGCCGGATACATTATTTCAATTACTGGTCTAAATTTACCAGCCCAGTGATCCCAAGATGCCAATTCCGTTTGTGCCTAAAGCTGACACTTTATTGCACGGGGCTCGCTCTCCTCCTCTTCTCTATGACTATGTGCGACTGCCATCTGACTCCACCGTCGTAAGAAGAAATCCTGCTTTAGAGCTTCGTCCGTCGATCTGCAGATATATATTTAAGGCAAGGTTGATATGAGACTCTGTAACCACAGAGTCAACTAGTAAAAATTTTAGGTGCATTTTAGGTGCATATTACCCATGCACCTAAAATTTGTCATCGAATCGCGTCATGGCATCGAAAATAGTCAATATTAGCTTTTGCCCGCGGCTCAGCACGCGTGGATGTCGGTTATCGCTACCAAACCTAGCCTATATCCTTTCTCAAGGTCTAAATATACCCCTATACTAAACTTCATCTAAATCGGTTCAGTGGTTTAGGCATGAAAGCGTAACATACAGACAGGCAGACAGAGTTACTTTCGCATTTATAATATTACTAGCTTTTGCCCGCGGCTCCACCCGCGTGGATGTCGGTTCCCGGCAATTACTTATTCGATTTTTTCTCGCTGTATAAACCATCCCTGAACTTCAACGAACATTAAAAAAAAAAATTGGCCAAATTGGTCCAGGCGTTTTTGAGTCATGCGCTACCAACACATTTAGCGATTCATTTATTTTTTATATAATAGATTAAGTATAGAAGTTTGGACAGGATTTAGTGATTCGTAGAGACACCCGAATATATATCTGATTCAAGCGTGTCTACAAATCAGTAAGAGCCTTAAGCTAGGTTAGCCTTTTCATAAATATATTGAGGGATCTCGTGTCTTTCTGACGTAATATAATAACGATAGTAGTAATTGCCTCAATCTACAATTCTGAGCACCTTCCCCAAGTGGTCAAGTGTCAAACAGTCTGACGTCTAGCCGGAACGTGACCCAAATATTGAATGGTCTGCCACCGTTTAGGCACCTAATTTTGTCCTAAATCTACGATGCCCTTGGATTTACTTCAGCATTGAAGCCTTTTCTTGCTATGGTCCCCGTTCGGAAATAGGTTAAGGATGCCAAATTGATTTAGGAATATGGAAACCGGATTCACTTAGTTATTTGTTATTTGATTCTGGTTTTGAATGAATATGTATAGTATGCAAAATTACAGCTATCTAGAGAATTATTCTCTGAACTAATTTGCTGACAGGCGGAAGGATAAATGGGCGAACATGGGCATGCTTATGAGTTCTGTGTTGACTATGGGACCAGAAAACTAGAAATAAATTGGAGTGTTAAAAGATCGGCTATTGTGATCCTGTTAGTGAGTGTGGTGGTGCCTAGGGCTCTTCCTAAGCATTTCCTATAGGTACCACATAGGTAGCGAAGAAGCATAGTTACGGCACACTTAAGTAGTTACCGTGGCCGCATGGAAAATCAGCAGGGAGTTCATTCCACAATGAGCGTGCGTGGGATGAAATTCCTTTCATACCGCACAGTGCGGACTGTTTCGACCTGGTGTAAGCATTTGTTTGTCACTTAATTACTGCAGAAAAATCCTCATTAATAGATTATTTTCACCATCATTACCTACTTAATTAACGCTGTGGCACAAATTACAGCTCTATAAATAAAATGTTTTTGTCCTTGATTTGGCATTTGGAAAGATATTGGTATACAAGTTATGGATCAGATCACTACACTACAGAACACTACAGAGAACTACCAACGTGAAACCACTCCTAGCATAAGCAATCTAGCTTATTGGAGGGGATGGCGGGAATATTAGTTATTTCGGTTGCTAATATTCTAAAAAAAAGTAATTCAGCTACTAAAATAGCGATTAGGAATAGCATATTAGACATAAATATGCTATTCCTAATCGCTATTTTTAAGTAGAAACAGCAATTCAATTTATTTATTAATATAGTAACAGCAACAAACATAAAAAGTATTAAACTTAACAATTGTAATAAAAAGTGACTGAATATATAATTTTTAATGTAAAATAGCAAGTTAAACCCCAAAAAGAATATATAGCAGAGCGTGGTTTCGATCCACGGACCTCTGGGTTATGGGCCCAGCACGCTTCCACTGCGCCACTCTGCTTATGCAAACCTAGACGAAATTACAGTTCAATTCAGTTTAACGTGGTTGCTATTGCGGTACTCCGTACTCGTCCACAGATAACATAAAATAATCTATTATTATTTATTGTATTTTTTTTTACTGGCGGAAAATGTTTCGCTGTAATTAAATATTGAACGTAAAATACACAATACAATACTTACGTTATTTCAATGTAATAAACAGATGAAACTTTTATGAGGTTTTGGCGCAGGTTTTCCCCTCTGGGTTGGGGATCAGATCAGACGAACGTAGCTCCTGCAAAAGTAGCAAAATCAAGAGAAGTTAAAAAAGGAAACATTTCAATGTGCAGGTTTTGAATACTAAATTTACGACTAACGCAGTGATACCAACTACACTATTAGACGGGGTGAAGTCTTCTTAATAATCTGCCCTATTAGTTAAAAAAAAGATTTTCTCCCAGGGTTGGGGATCAGACAACAGTCTGTTGCTCTTGTAAAAACCAAGAGAAGGTAACCAAAAGAACCATTTCAATGTGCAGGCTTTAGGTTTGAAAACTTACCTTCACGACTAACACAGTGATGTTGACCATCAGGCGAAGAGAAGTCATAATAATCTGCCCTATAAATTAACAAAATAAACAAATCAGTTTTAAACAAAAAAACTTTCCATACCTAAGGAAATGCTTTTTTTTTCGATTGTATCGATTCATTCCTATGCCGCACCACTAAGACCTGGAACTCCCTGCCAGCTCACGTGTTTCCTTCTTCCTACAGTCCCGGGTCCTGATGAGGCCGTCAAGCTAAGTGCCACCACTGTTAACATGGTACCTGCATGTTTACGATGGTGATCCTCTTTCCGAGACTTTGCCTTTAGCTTAACATCAGGCGAGGCGAAGTCAAATTGACGTTTCCTTTATAAAAAAAAGGAAATGCCACTCAGATATACCACAAAATATTACTGCTCCAATTATCTTTACCACAGAGTACATAAATATAATGCTCTATCGCCTATGTTTAACGGTCAACAGCTCTTAACACAGAATAGGTACTCTCGCAGGGTATCAACGATAATAGTGGGGTTAAATATTTTCGGTTGAGCTGGCTTGCCTCCTGACTCCTGACCTAATTGCTGTGAAGTGGGTAAATCTTTCGGTAAGTGAAGCCATTACCTAATTTTGGTGGCGGTTTGCGAAGGGTTGATAGTTGTGGCGATTGCTCGACCTCGTTGTGGTCGTTAGACTTCATATTGTTGGAAATTTCGTGTGGGCAAACAGATTTTGTAGCACAGCTAATGGTTCTTTCAGACTTAAATTATAGTACTATACTTGGCTGAAATAGAGGAACATAATTTATTAAATAAATAAAATTAGGAATTCGTCGAGCAATCGGTTGCTATTTTGAATAAGTTCGGCTAGATTTATTCCTCGAATTAATACTTAACCTTGTGGCTGCTGAGAAGCTTCTGAAACTTCGAGAATAGATAGTAAACCTGTCTTGTTTAAACAACTGCATTTTTTTTTCTGTTACGTGCGAAAAATCCCCACGGATACCATCCCCCCGGAGCCGGTGGAGGTGGTTATATCGGACACGAACCGACTAAAACTCACTCCGTCTTTGAGTCTTTCATTGCCGGACGTGAGACTGCAGAAAACATATCTCTCGCACCTCAGCAGACCCAGGACCATCTCTTTCGAAATGACCCCCTTCGGGTTGTGGGGACCATAGTGTCCCCATCTAGCCCCGAGTGCGGGGAGGCGCACTTTGCGCCGCCGCCGCGCCCTGCCTCTGCTAGGGTGACAGGCGGCTCCACCGATCACCCCCAAAACAACTGCACATTAAGAATTTTCATTCATTCATACCTACAGTTCAAAGTTCTGTGTTTTATAGAACAAATAACAGTTACACTGGAATAAATAGCAGTATTTTTACAGGAATTCCTACACCGAAATAATTTGTAATGAATATTAATGATTAGTGGGTGTACGGGGGTACGTCTGCTGGCATTTGTTTGAAGTTTATGTAACCTTAAGTTGTTCTTTGTGTGTTCTACAGAATTATTTTTGAGTTTGTTTTTAGTTGTTACTCAATAGAGTTACGTAACAATCTCTGTGTACTTTGGTAGATCATTTATTTTCACGCTATGCTCGTATGCCTCAAGATCTCTTGGTCCTCTGATCCGAAGTGCTGAAATGTGCTCTATGTACGCGCAGAACACGTTGCTTGGGTATCTTCTTATGGGAGAATAGACGAGCTGTATTACCAAGCATAGATTATTTCAAAACAATCGCTCGTTGGCATCGTCTGGCGACTTAACTCCAACATCGTTTCAGCGACTCATTCCTATGCCGCACCATTAAGACCTGGAACTCCCTGCCAGCTCACGTGTTTCCTTCTTCCTACAGTCCCGGGTCCTTTAAGCGGGGCTTGAAAAGGCATCTAACGAGGCCGTCGTCAGCTGAGTGCCACCATTGTTAACATGGTACATGTTTCCGATGGTGACCCTCTTTCCGAGAATTTGCCTTTAGCTTAACATCAGGCGAGGTGAAGTCAAATTGACGTGTCCTTTATATAAAACCTGTGTGTATCTTTAAAATGGTAGACAGTGATGTCTGTAAACCCGTAATCTTCTTATCGTAGCATTGTAAAAATGAATTGAGCTGCTATTTGCAGGTGAAATACAACAGCAGAGTGGCGCAGTGGAAGCGTGCTGGGCCCATAACCCTGAGGTCCGTGGATCGAAACCACGCTCTGCTATATAACGTCTTTTTGTTCTCAAGATTTTTTTTTGATGTTACAATATGTTGCTCTGCATCCAAGGTCCATCCTTTTATTTCAAATTTAAATTCGAAGTATTTATTCAAAATTGTGTAGCACTACAACAGCTTTTTGACGTCAAATTCTGCTTAAAACTAAGTTTACCACCGCTTCCTAGGCACAGGGGAGAAGAAACGGCGCTACAAACTCCACTGTAGCATTTTACAGACGTCAATTTACAAAAAAGTAAGTTCTTAAGACTAATTATGGAGGAACTTACCTACATATGTCGCGTGTCAAGATAATTATAAGTTTTGAGTGAAGTTTTTTTCCACAACATTCTACACAACGCTATCTAGACCCATGGTAAGCTTTTATAGCTTGTGTCATGGAATCTAGAATGCGGATAAACACACTGATATACTTTTTTTTGGAAATACATTCATATTATATGTAGAAACACCCAGACCAATGCAAATAGCCATATTCATGCATAAGTACAAATATTTGCACTGAGCGGGAATCGAACCAGCCAGCGCCTCCTGCGTGGCAGTCGCGTGCACTACCGCCACGCCACGGAGACTGTCAAAAGTATATCTCCGTGCAATTGCAATTGCAATTGCAACTCTATTAAAGTCATGTTGTTTTTACTATTTAATATTTTTGCAATCACATTATCATCCCTTTTGCCTCTTTTTTGTGTAATAGGTCTACCCAATCCCGTGTTTGCCTTTTCAATTGTCCTATTTGATATAGCATTGTTTTTACGAAAGTATGTTAATAAAATGACACATTTCATTTTCAATTCACACTTAATATTAAAATGTACCTTTTAACGGTAATATTTAAAGATTACATTAACATAACATAACATAAACTCACGCCTGTATTCCCCGAAAGGGTAGGCAGTGGTGCTAGCACCCACATTTCGCTGGTTTATGTTTAGGTCCCAATGTAATAGGTGGCGAGCCTATTGCCATTAACCGGGCACTTATAAACCTGCGATAAATACACACATAACTTCGAAAAGCATCGAAAAGTCATTACAAGTCGATTACAATGTGATTTATTAGTAAATTTTGTGTTTTCTTGTATTCTACCATATAAAAAGTATTCAGTACCTATATTGATATTTCGATAGAATGAATATGCGATGCGTTGAACGCTCCATCAAACAAACATTCGATATTTTGAATACTTGATGTTTTGAGTGTACGATATATTGAATGTTCGATATATGAAACATTCGAGTATTTGGATATTCGATTTATAGTGGTCGATCAATTCATATTCGATTATTTGGCATTCGATTTGGCATAGTACACCCATTTTTAAGTTGAGGGTAGCTGTTCAAAGTGGTGACGTGATATCGCGATTCGCGAGTGATACCAGAACTGTACAGAATTGTCGTCAGAGGAATCTCGGTGGTGGGCCTTTACCCGAGCGACTGTGAGCGCCGTCCACGCGAGCGAGCAGCCACAAATAGGTGAGTGCACGAACCATCCCAGATCTAATCCGATACCTTGTAACTGGTGATATCGTGAATTAAGCTATCGAAAAGATTTAGGTATATCGCGCTACCAATGCTACCATCTGTAGTATTCTAAAAGAAGACTCAAATTGACTCATAATGTTAGCGTTGTATTCTAAAAATGTTGTTTCTGTATTTTTCTTATCGTCTCTGCGAATTTTTGTCTAAATGTATAGTGATAAGTTGAAAAATTCAGCTACTATTGTACAAATAAAAGCAAAATCCAAGCACTGCAACTGTGTTAAGTACTTGATATTTATCTTTATCTACTATCCAGCCAAACTAAAGAGGTCTCATAGCACCGTAGTAATAAGGGACATGATCCACTTTTATAGTTATTACCTTAGCGTCCTTTATGGTAGGTCAGTCTAGATTGCTAATATATTCAATCTCCATTCGCCCAGTTTGGGGCTAATAAGTAAGTCAACTAGTTGGCGTAACACAAAAACGGTTTTAGGGACTCTTTATGTCTTTGCTAATGATAACGGTATAATATAGTAGAGGCATTAAAATGTGGTAGTTGTAAAATTGATTTCGCTATTCCTTCACTACTTTTTTCTTAGATTCGTTCAATAGTTCAAGCTAAGTGGATTGTGACTTCATTTATTTGTCGCATGGTAAAGAATTTAGGATGAATGTATAACTTGAGATACACTTGTTTTCGGCCTAATTATAATTCCTGGGTTCTTTGTGCTCCGGGAGAACGTACCCCGGGCTCCAAACTGCAAGCGTTAGTTTTAATATGACTGGCTTCTTAGTTGAATCATGGACGTTATCAGGACACTCTTAATGACATCTTGGGTTATATAAAAGAAGACCTTTCCTCCATTCAGCTGCCGTAAATAAACAAGCATAGCCTCAGAGTTTCATCAGATACTTATGTATCAAAACGTTAAGTTCCAACATGTTTCGTATAAAAGTTGATTTCAACCAAACGAGCAAATGCTCATTCTTTCCACTCTCCGTCAAATTCTTTTAGTTTAAAATAAACAATGTCTGAGTATTGTTTCGTAGCTCTTTCTTTGATTGAAAACAAGGTTTCTTTTTACACCAAAATATTATGAAAGAATGCTCTTATTCTACGTTCGATTGGTGTAAATTCACCTTAGAACAAGTCACAAAACGATTAATCCATTCTTAACAAATCAAATTTCGAATAAAGCATACAAATCAAATATCAAATCACCAATTGAGACGTTTATCACGCAAACAGATTAGCTCAGCAAACGTTCTAAGGGTGTTATAAAAGCGTCTTGACGTCGCTCGAGATAATTGTGAAGTGCTACGAAGTGACAGGTCGACGGCCTCCCACTGTGACGTGATTTACGACTAGGCTAAAACCGGAATAGTCTAGGAGCTGGGTTCTTCGAATACGTACGAAGAAAAACTAATATTATTTACAGATTTGCAGTAACTGAGAGAGAGAGAGAGAGAGAGAGAGAGAGAGAGAGAGAGAGAGAGAGAGAGAGAGAGAGAGAGAGAGAAATTGACTATGCTTCGTCGATTGTTGAATCTTCTTTGAGGGTCAGCTATAATGCCACTAGCTGATATAAGTACATACGTATACAGTTCATGCTCATTTTCCTTTGAGGAAGGCAGAGATGACAGAAGCAGAAGCAGATGACGTGCTTCTGTCCTTATATACTTCACGAGCTGCCTCTACTGTCGGTAGCGGGGTAGCAGAGCAGTTTTGCTATTCTATAAATGAAAGGGGCTATTGCTGATATAATATTCTAGTTAACATAATAATAAGGAGTTTGAATCTTGACCATTACACTCATTACTCCAACAACATGAACACACATACATGCATACAATCACGCCTTTATCTCCGGAGGGTTAGGCAGAGGTGAATTAACACCCACATATTTCATCAATAATTGTAGTCGGTTCCATATAATAGGGAGTTAACCTATTGCCATAATGTTCCGGGATGACTCTTCGTGCATCCGTGGCTGAGTCTGGACTGTATATATCTGTCTGATATTAAACAGCTCTCCCATTAGGCACCTTGTACGACACCGCATGGGAAGAGATGGGGTGGACCAAATTCTTCACTGCCAGAAACCACGCGGCGGTTCTCATTGACCCAAGAACATGAACTCAGTCCTAATAGTGTAGTGGGAGGTAATAACAAGAGGTAATATAACAATTTTTTAATGTTTTCTATTTTCTTATCAATTCTTTTTTAAAGCTGAAAATCTATAACACCTGTGGCTGAGCTGAAATAATCACATAATCGGTATCTACACCAAGACAAGAGGACAATAATACTGCGTTCGGCTCTTAGACTATACGAGTAGGTATCATAACATATGCCAATACTTCTAGCTAGTTAGGTTTTTCCTCACTAGTATTGCAGTAAGGTTCCATACATTTCAAACTATAATTTGTGGAATCATGAGTCTAGTTTAGCAATAAAAAAATAATAATGGCTTATTACTTTGATGTAAGTTCTATTCTATTCATCAAAATAGTCCGAGTGGTGCCGCGGTCACTGCAAAAAATGACATTCAATTAACCTTATTTCTATACGCCTAAAGTTCAAAATGAAATGAAACAGTTTCATACTTTTGAAAGTATGAAACTGTATATTGACATTAGAAGCTTAAGTTATACTTTGTAACATCAGCTGTCTGACAGTGAAAACCCTGTCTAAATTGATCGAGCTAATGTAACAATTTAGATCTCCCTTTGCATTATAGAGTAGTATCAATTCCAGAACTAAGTAGGTTCAATATCTGTATGGGAAGCATCGGCGCTGGTCCCTCGGGATATGATTATTTTATTCATAATGTTTCTAGTATCAAGTTCAGTAGTAATAGCCACAAAATAAGGTCGCTGTAAAATTAAGAGTTGACCGTATGCCTACGTATTTAAAATGGTGTTATCGCTTTTGCAGGACCATTCTTCTTCTTATTCATCTGAGTGCGAATCAGATCTTCTGTTCTTTCATTTATTAGTTTGTATTCACGTCTGACTTTACTTCGACATTGCCAATGGATTGTAGACGTTAGATGACAGTTGATTCGCGGAAAATTTTGGAATCCAATCAAACACGCAGTTAGACTGAAAAAGGCGGACTCCGCACTCCGAGATTTCGGATGCGATCGATGCGATAGCATAAGAAGATTGGCGTCTGAAAACTGGTGTCCTCCTGAAAATCAGCACCACAGCCTCATTTAGGTGAAAATCTTTGGGGCCGCAAGTCATCCTCACTTGCTAGATGACTTGCAGATGAGGGTGACTTGTTGCCCCAAAGATTTTTACGGAAATATTAAGGAGTGCTTAGTAACAGCTTGAGGAGTTAGATACACGTAAATAAGTCATTCGCACTGTTGGGGGTTAGGGCAGCAAATGTATCAGCAGATGGAGCTATATAACTATAAACTTTTTACTTCTTTTTCTTCTTTGAGTCAGAAGGTAGACATATAGTGACTTTTTAAAATTTTATCGGCCCTTGGCCACAGCAACAGCACTTTCTGTTCCTCTACAAAGGTAGTCTGTAGTATAGATGGAGGGGTACAGCGAGCAGTTGAGCAAATGCGACTTGGACTTGGACATAGATTGGGCCCTGCAATCGCAGGACTCTCTTGCAACCGGTCGATAAAGCCCTATTTTGTACATACATAAAATTACGCCTGTTTCTCATAGGGGTAGGCAGAGATCACGGATTCCATTTGCTACGATCCTGACATACTACTCTTGCTTCATTCATTCTCATTACATTGTTAATGCATGCTCGTCGGTTTAGGGTACTCCTGACCGGCTGGCAAAATCGAGGAAATATTAGAAAAGGGGCTCTTTTTCTAACACTTCCCCGATTTGGTCCAGGTATGTGCGCCGAGGTCTTCCCCTTCCGACGGTATCATCCGCACTCGCCTCGTACACCTGTTTCATTAGTCTTCTTTCATTCATTCTCTCAACATGTCCGAACCATCTTAACATTCCTCTCTCAATTTTCGTCACTACATCTTCTATCACTCCACATCGCTCTCTTATTACGCTATTTTATGATTTGTGCAATTTGAAACTTTTTACCGTATAGCCGTTTGCCAAACAAAAGAAGATTTTATACATCTTCTTTATAGCGAAAGAATACAAAACATTATTCAATTTGTTAAACAAGTAAGTGGCCTCTCAAAATTCATTATCGTAAGCTCCTTGTGCGATAGCGACTTGACAGTAAAACTGGATGTAATAAAAAATCACATGTCAAAGAACTTTGATTCACTGTCTCGTATGAAACAACTATACCTACATGTTTCGTAGATACAAATACATACATATACAAATATTAACGCTTGTAATAATCCCTGAAAGGGTAGGCAGAAGAACTCACGTTTTATAAACATGGCTACGTTTTATTTTGGCTTGTTTTAACTTTAGTTTAATTTGGAATTATTTTTTTTAATTTATTAATTACTAGCTCTTGCTCGAGACTCCGCCCGCGTGGATGTCGATTATCGCGACTTAACATAACCTATGTCCTTTCTCACGGTCTAATCTACCCCTATACCATAATCGGTTCAGTGTTTTAGGCGTGAAAGCGTAATATACAGACAGAAAGACAGACTTACTTTCGCATTTATAATATTAGTATGGATAATTTCACAAAGGAGTTGGTATTTTCATTCTTATACATATTCGTAAAGTTCACCTACAAATTTTGCAAAGGTTGAAAATTTTCAAGCTGTGGAGTCATAGTGGATATCTACATCTATAATAAGATTACCTCTAACACATAAACTGCCTCTAACAAAATAATAAGAAAATCTTCCCTGAACTAACAATGAAAATAACTTCAATCAAATTATCTACTACCCAAAGACAAGGCATTAGAGTTCACTCTGCTAAACTAATCCAGATCAAATTTATAAGCCAAGTTCAGTTATTTAATAGCTTGTACAACGTGAGAGATCGCAATTAAGTCGGGTATAAGTTTGAATAATTGGTTCATTCCCATTAAGAAGATTGTTTTCGATGTACATAGGAGTAGTTTATGACCAGGTGATCGACTTTTCATTTTGTTTCATCCAGAAATATATTCGTTTTGTTTTCACATGACTAATTGAATTAATTTGAAATAGTTATGCCGTTTCTTTGGATTTAAGACATACTCCCTTCGGTTTCAAGGAAGAATACACTTTAACTTCATGTTGGGTATTAGGAGACATAAAATTTAAAAAAATCTATTGAGCCTACCCATCAGTGGGCCTTTAGAGACATGTCAGTATTTTGAGACCCACCGTTGGGTCTGCCTTATGTAACTTTTTTTTTATAGAGGACACGTCAGTTTGACTTCACCTCGCCTGATTTTAAGCTAAAGGCAAAGTCTCGGAAAGAGGGTCACCCAAGGGTCTTCGTTGTCTGCCTTGACAACGAAGGGGTCATTAGTGGGTCTTCGAAGATAATAAAATCTCAGTGGACCCACTAGTGGGCTTTTGGAGACATGTCAGTATTCTGAGACCCACCGGTGGGTCTGCTTAGTGGGTCCTTGAAGTCAAAGGGCATATAGTCACGCCTGTAAATCTCCGAAGGTGTAGGCAGAGGTGCATTAACACCCACATTTTGCCCATTATGATTTTCGGTCCCACGTAATAGGGGCAGGCCTATTGCGATCAAGCTAGCAGGCACTTAGTCATGGGTTTACTGTCGGATGGAGAACAACCCTATGCCTTATTCACCTTCTACCACACCCTCAGCAGTCGGTAGCTTAGTGGTTAAGGAGTCGGCCTTACGATCGAGAGGTCACGGGTTCGATCCTGGCCATTACACTACCAACGTGAACACACTTGGTACTAGCACAAGTGATTTAGCTAAGTTGGAGGGGTTAGAGGGAATAATAATAATTTCGATTGCTAATATTCTGTTTAAAAAAAAGTTTATTTAACTTAATACTTAACTCTATCTAAAGTAATTAGCGTAGTTGGAGGTATTGACGAGAATATTTGAAATAATGTCACTTTTTAACTATACTTGGATCTTAGGAGAACAAAATATGGTTGATTGAACAGTAAAAAGTAGACATGACTTGTAGACCGGTCAATTTAGACATTCGAAGGTACATAAATTCCCACCAAGCTGAAAATGAGTAAAATTGTTCAAAACATAATTATAAACAATACCTGAAAGTTCCCCATCATTCTGGTGTAAGGAAAAAAAAATTCAAAGTCAAAGGTACAAAAATTGAGTTTCTCACGATTTTCAGCAAAACGGTTAGTTTATCATAAAAGTACCTCAGACAAAAAATGTAGATTATAAAATTATCTATAAAAATGTATCAATAGTTTTTTCCTACGAGCCACCGTTTCTGAGATATAGCGATTCAAAAAGTTATAAAAATTGTTATCAATCAGCAGAAAGAGTAGTGAGTAAGTTAATCGTTGGTTTAACCGTTGCTCCTCGGACATTGTGAATGAATGCGAATATTCAGTTACCGAGGACTTTAAGTTACGATTAGATAATAACTTTTATAACTTTTTGAATCGGTACATCTCAGAAACGGTGGCTCGTAGGAAAAAACTGTTGCTACATTTTGTATAGATAATTTTATAATCTACAATTTTTGTTTGAAGTACTTTTATGATAAACGTACCGTTTTGCTGAAAATCGCATTTTTTTGACCTTTGACCATGAATTTTTTTTTCCTTACACGGGAATGATGGGGAACTTTCAAATTTTGTTTTTATTGATATTTTAAACAATCTTACCGATTTTCAGCTTGGTGGGAATTTAGGTAAACTTTACTCTTATTTTTGGTCTAATTTGACCGGACTATTGTAGGCTTGTAGAGTACTTTATAAGTGAATTTCAATTTTACAGGTGAGAAAATATAATCAAAATTAAACAGTTGGTAATAATAACAGTTCTTTAGCACAATTATTTATTTGCATTAGAAAACAACAAGATTGAATTTATTCATAAGTGAATTTATTGCGAACAATAATATCTAAATTAAATTTATGCTGTCTTCAGTCTCAATGCAAAATAAATTTCATTCAATTTCTAAGAGACTTCATACGTCACGGGACTTTAGGCTGCAAACCCAAAGTGTGACTAACTTCACACTTTTACTAGATCTATTTGCACATTCAACCCTAAAGATAATATGACTCCGAAGTCGACCGCTTACGACAACTGCAGACGCATGTAGAACATTACATAAATGATGCCAATTCTGTATTGTCAAAACTGGTCAAATTAACTAAAATACGTTAAAAATATCTATAATTGTATTATACACCCAGATTGTATAGTCACATCGTTAAAAAAGACTTTGGACACAGTTTCAAACTAACAGAATAATATAACAGAATTCGAACCGACTACAAGGACAACTAAGAACAGAAAAATGATTTTCGACCTTACTAACATTTTCATAATTACATGTCAATTCGCATAAATAGATGCAGCTGATCACGAATATACGATGAAATTCTATATTCTATAAAGTCGAAAATTGCTTGCACCATTGCTTGCGGCCGCCTGCCTGCTAATTGTGTGTTCATTTGCCTCACGGCCATAGACTGTCCGGCCAAAATCTATCAGAGCTGACCGAAATCGGCCACACACTATAATAATCTTTTTCTACGAAAAGACTATACAATGCGGGCGTATAATAAAAATTAGAGATTTTTAGTGTATTTATTTAGTTTTGACAATACAGAATTAACATCAACTTGTTAAATTTCGATACGGATAAAGAGGACCATTGAGAAGCTGCAATGAATTACGCATATTTGTTGAGTGCGTCTGCAGTAGACCTTCGGAATCCTACCTTTATACTTAATATAAACACAGTAACCAACAGCAGATAGAACAATGGTTATTTAATTGTACGAAAGACATGTCGCGCCATCGTCGTAAACTTAGAGCGACGCCTCTACACACGACATTAAATATTTTTGTTTTTATTATAATTTTCATTGCTGCAAATAACCTCAAAATGAGTTAGAATTATACTTTCACGTTTACGATTGTGTTTTACAACGAATGTACTTGTGTTTTATTGGAGTTATTACATTAACGTTTTATTTGACGATGGAGGAAGGCGGTTTGTATTTTGTATTGACATTTCTAACTCATATCAAAGACGCGGAAGGTGTGACATGTTTACGTAAGACCAAAACACTCTAGAAGAATCAGAATTCGGTAGAAGGAAGCATTAACAGGTTAAAGAAGATTGTAGTACCGATATGCAATTAATATTTACGCATATTTATAAATGTTCTTCTCTTGAGTCGATGACTTCATTTTTGATACTAGATACTAGATGGTAGGTGGTAAGTAGGGAGGTAGGATTGGTTTTTTCTCATCGTAAAGGCATGCAGCATATCTTAGTAGATATGTCAAAGACTTTAGGACCTCAGAAACCCTGCTCTGGCAGGGAATAGAATTACTTTTAGGGGATAGTGATGAGAGAGCTGTCTATGTAACAATGAACGAATCAATAGCGGGATTTGTACTCTTCAGGTTGATTTTGTTAAGACAGTGTTTATAAATAGATTGGGTATTCTAAGATAAGGAAAAGAAAGATAAGAAAAATCTTTATTGTACGGACAACATAATAAGAAATGTACAAATGGCGGCCTTATCGCTACAAGCGATTCTACTGACTAGTCAAATTAGTTAGTTTTTACTAAACGTCAAAACGATCAGTTATTACGAAACTTGTATGAAAAAAGATTCAGTGACGTCATAAAATTTAATAGTCAAATCAGTTACTAGGTTGGGTGGATGAATGACTAAAAATAAATAAAAACTCTAAAACAAGTACCGACGCAATTTTACCAATCTTAATTTAATAAGCTCGGTTAGATAATTTATTTTAACTATAGGATAATACCCAATTGAAGCCATTTAAGTAACTGGATGAAAATAGTTTATTTTAATCATTAGTTAGGTTAGGAGATCGTTTAGCGTTCTCCGGCAGCCGATGCTTACTATACTTACAGGACGTGAGAATGCTGGTTCTCTCCCGTTCCCTATATTGCCGCGTTCAGCACCTTGAGTGAATTACCTACCTATGCGAATAAAAAAAACAGTTGAATCCCACACACTCTCACTCCACAGTAAGAACTATTATCTCACGCGAGAGGCTTTTCGACCCTTTACTGTCATGAGGTCACGACGTAGAAGCAGTCAACGACCTAACAAAAGCTTGAGTATTGTTGCGAAATAAGACATCACATAAAAGTCTATTAGCAGCCGTTATCTATGAAATTCCAATAAAAGCCGTGATAGCGGAAACCTATATAAAAACTGCAGGTACCTACACAATTTTCATAGGCGGTCAGGGGTGTCGCAATAAATGGCCCGCTTGAAATACAGCCCGTAATGTCCCATTGTGCGGGGTACAGCGACCTAGCTTTTATTGCGCCTGAAATAACTACGTTTCATTCAAAATCATTGGTCCCGATTTTATTTGATAAAATTTATTATGGGTGAAAGGGAGGACAAAAATATTTTTATGTGATTTTAATTTTTTTTTGGAAGTGTAAACAAGTGGAAGAAAAAAGATCCCACCAAATATTCACGGATCTTTATGTTTTCTTTCTAGACTTAGAGGCTTAAACCTATGATGATGTTGCATACTACTAGAAATGCCGTAGGTACAGTCAGCGTCATAAATATCCTGACGACCAAGTATCATCATCTTAAAACTCCTGTATTAAGAGCAAATCAAACTGTTTTATTGATTTATATGATATTATTATCCGAACTATAGGTGTGTACCAGATATCAGAACGGAACTAAGATATTTTTGAGCACTTTGTTCGTTAACATCTTACTGATGCTGATTGTACAGTTAGATGTTAGTAAGAGCGGATTTCTTCAATGATAAGAACCGCGATCAAGTTCATTTGAACTGTTTCAATATAAGTAAATGTAAGAACCGAGTTTAGTTTATCAGATAAAGTTTATGAGATAGGGCTCTCCTCCATAAAAATATACCAGTCGACCACGATACACTTGCCACTATTACCTAACTCTTTTGGTATCTTCAAAATAGATTTGAATAGGGTTGTCTCGTATTGATCCCATGAAAGTTAGGGCACGCCGTAATAGCGGCGGTAAACCCATCATGGAGGAGTGGCTAGAGAGGCCACACGGCAGCCTCTCGTACCGGCTGACGCGGGTGATTACCGGACACGGGTGTTTCGGGAGTTACCTGTGTCGGATCCGGAAGGAGCCAACGTCCGAGTGCCATCACTGTGATGCAAGCGAGGACACAGAGCTGCACACGCTGACTGAGTGCCCGGCGTGGGACACGCCGAGGCGGGTCCTAGTGGCGGCTCTGGGGGTGGGAGTCCTCACACTCGCCACATTGCTCACAGCGATGGTACGATGCGCGAACGCTTGGGGTGCGGCCGCCTCCTTCTGCGAGCAAGTAATGCTCGAGAAGGAGGCGGCCGGTCGGGTCCGGACTAGACTTCGGGCCCGGGAAGCCCGCGCAGAGCGAAGGCGAACCGGACGTCGGAGGTCGCAGAACGACCTCCGTCCTCCATGAGCGCTGGCCTGGGGGTGACCGGTGGAGCCGCCTGTCACCCTAGCAGAAGCAGGCCGCGGCGGCGGCGCCAAGTGCGCCTCCCCGTAACCGGGGCTAGATGGGGACCCTGTGGTCCCCACAACCCGAAGGGGGCCATCTCGAAAGGGATGGTCCTGGGTCTGCCGGGGTGCGAGAGATATGCTTTTGGGAATCTCACCTCCGGCAACCAAGGACCCAAGACGGCGTGCGTTTTAGTCGGTTCGAGTCCGACATAACCGCCTCCACCGGCTCCGTGGGGGTGGTATCCGTGGGGATTTATCGCACGATAAAAAAAAAATCCCATGAAAATTGTCCCGAATTCGAAAATTCTTAATTGATCCCATTTTAACATCCTTACTCATCCCACGGCACTTTAAATGTATATAGTTTATTCTTAATTGATCCCACTTTTGTGTAGTCTCTCAACTGATCCCAAAGCATCTTATGAAGTTAAGTAATTTTATTTCAAAACTCTAATTCAGATATAAATGAAATAAAAAAATACAGTCGACAGTAAGTAAATAAAAATGAAACAAATAGTTAATTCGTTTTTATAAATACAGACTTAAATAAACAACATTAAGACTTGACTTAACGAGCTAAAATAAAACCTATTAGCCTAAAGTGAATAATTAAGAATCGCTTTCCTAGTCGAGCCTCTTCCGAACCTAAAGCCTTAAATAGCTTTAGCTACGTATTTATACGTCACCAAAAATACAAACAATATAAGTGCCCTAAGGTTCACTGTCCCCTAGAACGAACATCCGATAGTGTCCGGTGAGACACACAGATAAAACGCAGAGAAGCCGACATGTTTGCGATCGGTACGATTATTAGGACACTTTGACAGGGTCCCGATCTGGTGAACTACTTAAGGTGCTTTTAATATGGTTAGGTCTTATGGAATCCAAAACGGCTCGAATGATCTGTATGATTTTTTTAGGTAATGTACTGATTAGCTCCATGAGTGATCTTGTGTAAATTGATTTAAATAGGAATTTATTTGGATCGATCTAGGCGGGATTCAAATCCGCGATCCTTCTCTTACAGGGAGATTTAATTGATTTCAATAATTAGCATACTAAAAAATGCTTCAAAATTGATTTAAATGATCTTGTGTACTCTAGTAACAATCAAAATAACATGCATTTAATTGTTTTTTTCTCTTTACATTTTCTAGATTCTAGATTGGCAAAGCCAAAGCTGAAAATGAGTTGTTCTAACTTATTGTGTACCCTAATTTTAGAGTCTTGTAGCCGAGTGGTAATAAAATTGTGCCAACTGATCACCCGATTAATCGGTCCTAAAGTTGACTTGTGACCGGCAAAAGGAGACTAAAACATTAAGTTGTCCCTTTTATCTCGCGTTCAGTGAACATTGAACATTGGCCAGTTAACATTGCCGTACTACTAATTACAGATTTTGACCTTTTTCGCCTATCCTGACGTAGGTTAATGTCCAACCTTGTTACGTGCTTCCTATTTTTTGTTGATTGACGAAGGGCTCTTGGCTACATTTGGTTGAGTTTGGGTCACCACTCAGTCTAGTTTAAAGGGTGATTAGAAGTTTTACGTTAGGATTTGATAATGATAGTCGTGCTTTTAATAGAACTATTAATAGAATTTTAGTAAACTGAAATTACTACCATTTTTTTCGTGCGGAAATCCCCACGGATAACTCCCCCGCCGGAGCCGGAAGGGGAGGTTATGTCAGACTCGAACCGACTAAAACCGCATGCCGACTGAGGCCGATATGGCTGGAGGTGAGGTTGTCTTTGACATATCCCTCGCATCCCGGCTGACGGAGGAGACGCTGAGGGCATTCCTTACGGTCTGGCCCTCCTCGGGAGGGGAAACAACGGTGTCCCAGACTCGCCCCCGGAATGGGGAGACGCGCACCAGAGCGCGGTACCGCCGTGGCCTGCTTCTGCTGGGGTGACAGGCGGCTCCACCCGTCACCCCCAGGCCCGCGCTCCAAATTACTACCTAGTATTCCCCCTAAACACGTCAGTTACTTGTGTTAAGACCTATTTAGACGGGGATAGTTTCTCGTCTGTTTCGGTTCGAGAAATCGTATGCTAATATCGCCAGTAATAATTGCCTTATAATTTAACCATACCTGATGGCCAGCATTCAAACCTGAGACCTCTCAATTATAAGGCTAGTCAACCTTCATCGATTAACAAAAAATATAAAGCGTCGGTAGGCTGACTCGTAGTTAAGGAGTTCCAAGTGAAAATCACGCAATCTTTTTTATGGTTGAACTAAAAAAAGTTGAAAATGTAACGTCAGATTTGAATAATCCCTGTGCTTCTGACAGAGTTATTAATAATTATTATC
Source organism: Eilema sororculum (assembly GCA_914829495.1). Lineage (NCBI taxonomy): Eukaryota > Metazoa > Arthropoda > Insecta > Lepidoptera > Erebidae > Eilema > Eilema sororculum. Next base: position 1,095,069 of record OU618545.1, on the reverse strand, counting down.
TACTTCTTTGGTACTGTAACAATAGATTGTTAAATTTTAAAAGGTTTCAAAGCTAGCTGCAGGCAGGCGTAAGTCTTTGATATTCTAAGTGTGATAACGACATTACTAAAGCTTTCTGCAAGAGTTTAGAACAATAACATTCTTGAATTGTATTCATGAGTGCTTAAGTCTAGTAATCAAGTTGATTCACTAATTGTTCTAATTCTTATTAATTTATTAGAAGAAATGAATGTTTGTCTGTAGTTAATTACTATGGTAATATGTGTTATTTAGCTTTGTTTATCGGAGTGATAAAGACGATATGTATTTCAGCTGTATATTATATGGGATATAGCCCATCTTGAGTTTTTTTTATCAAATCAAATCAAATCAAATCAAATTTATTTATTAATCGTTGTACAGTTATTTTACATGGTTCCTTAATCTATCGTGCGTTGTTACATTGTGCATAAGTAGTTATCTTACGTATGTATATTTATTTGTGCGGTTTAGTGTCTTACATAGGTCTTTACTAAGGGATATTATAAAGAATATTAGGACCGAAGTTACTAATATTCCCTCTAACTAAGCTAGTGTAATGGCCAGGATTCGAATCCGGGACCTCTCGATCGTAAGACCGACTCCTAAACCACTAAGCTACCAACGCGACACACGCTTGTTTATTGATTTATTATTAGCTTCTACGCAAGTAACTGCCGTGTCGTTAGCCACGCTTGCCACGCTAGTCACGCTGGCCATGCAAACCATGTCTATTTTTCGTGCGGAAATCCCCTCGGATATCTCCCCCGCCGGAGCCGGAAGGGGAGGTTATGTTGGACTTGAACCGACTAAAACCGCACGCCGACTGAGGGTCGTTGTGCTAGGCGGGACGTGAGGTAGTCTTCGACATGCCAGCCACGGCAGTCAGCGTGACCAAGCCTGCTGTTAGAGTAACATAGGTACACCGGTGCTCGCAGAAAGGAAACTACTCCAGAGCCATGTATGTTAATAAACAGGTGTACATACAACCTTGTACCTATTGGAAGCAAAGCGGTCACAGAGCCTTGAAATTTAAAATTGAATTATTAAAAAGATTTTAAATTCTTTGACAGAAGTTTACCTGTATTCTCGCGAAGCTGCGAGCGTGTGAGAGCCGAGAGGTATGCTCGTGTCATGGCTGCTACGTCATTAGTACGAATGCTCACACAAGGAATTCATATTCATATTAAATTAGTTTTCATTGTCACGTTGATTAGAAATACGAGTTCGAATTTCATTTGGAATACCTATTGATGGTTGTTTTAAATTTAATGTTGTTGATTATGAACGGGAATAGGTTAGATGGAAGAGTTGATTTGGAGGTGTGGGGTAAGTCATTTCCACTTACCATCTGTGAGTGGAAATTATTAGAAACCAGTACATCCGACGCGCGACGTCTTGGATGTTGACTTCACCAAAAGTTAGCATAGGTACAAAATTGCTATAAAATTTTACTACATTAGACGACATTTGGAAATAACGCCATTACAGAGAAGTTATTGAAAAGTCATTTCGCCCTGTTTCTCCAAGCGGGACGTGATAAAACATCTATCAAGGTCAAATTGATTTAAAAAAGAAAAGGCGGGATTTCAACCCGCGATTCTTCTCTTAATTATCTTAATTATTCCTTTCTAAATCGATTTGAATAATTAGAATACTATGGAAAATTTCATTCAAATCTATCAAGGTTGTCAAGTTAGGGACCATTACTTTCAGTTCAATAGCTTCGGAAATGGTGATCCGCATATTCTGGAATGCACCTTTTCTTTTACCATGATGCAGTCAATTGAGACCAAAATATAAAAAAGTCGCTTCTCTCGATTCGGATAAATACGGGTACTGTACTAGGAATGCATTAAGTCTGAAAGTAGACGGTTCCAAGAGCAACACCTAAGACATGGGTAGATTAGACCACTTCTCCTCCTTCTTCTTCTTTTTCGAGTCAATGGCTAGATCTGGCATATTTAAATCTAATCATCCTAAATTTTACAACAACAGCGATATCTGTTGCTCTACAAGGGTCGTCGATAGCACAGGTGGTACAGGGCACAGTGAGCAGGAGACCAGATGTGGCGTGGGTTGCAAGAAGGAGCTTCCTCGAAGCAGTGGAAGCAGCTACACCCGGTAACGAGGGGCCAGGGCTGACCAATCCTTTCACTATAATGGCTCGATCATTATCTGGTAACGGTCATCTCCCAACTAGACCAATAGACTGTGCGAAAGACGATAGGTAATGTTCGAGAATGGAGTCCATGTTGAGATGACTCCTAAGTTACCGAAGACTGAAATATCATTCAAATTTCATAAATATTGACTAAAGGTCATACGAAACGAATTCTTGAAATTAATGGGTTTCACATGAATAGATCTACGAGCTACTTTTATTGTAATTGCATCGTTTTTATTACAGTCTTTTTGTAATAAAATGTCTAAAATAGAATCCAAATATGATGTAAACAGTCTGTGAATATAAACATGAATGAACTGAAGTTTTAATTGGTTATAAGAAATATTGATGGGTTATGTATGAGTGTGTGGGTGTCTGCCTTCTATACTTACAAATATTATAATAGAGGCACTTTTTGTCTATGTAAAAAAGGTAGGAACAAGCACTGCACTTTTAAAATATTGACTAACTGTTATATGCCCTATTTTGTGTCTGAGAAATGTTTGAAAAGCGTAAAACAAACATTCTATTTTTTCTCTGTAGGCCGTTAAATACTCAACGGGAACTAATCTTATCGCTTGAGATGATACCATAAAATACTATCGGAACTGAAGCAAAAATTGTATGTGTATTTATTTGGTAAGTAAATTACTTAGATAGATAGATAGATAGATAATTCTTTATTGTACACCAACAGATTTACAGTAGGTCATATAAATAATACGCATCTATACCTACAGTATAATGTACAATGGGCGACCTTTTTCTTTTCTTCTTTCTTTCCTTACAAAGGAACGTGGATCTTCAGTTTGTAAGCTTTGATTTTCAAGAACTAAAGCCTATCTTTTATAACGATAGTCAGTCCTGTATCTAGATGGATAGACAGGCTCTGTGGCGTGGTGGTAGTGCACGCGAATGCCACGCAGGAGGCGCGGGTTCGATCCCCACTCAGTGCAAATACTTGTATGCATGAATGGCTATTTGCATTGGTCTGGGTGTTTCTATATATAATATGTATGTATTTACAAAAAAAAGTATAAAGTATGTTTATCCGCATTCTAGATTCCATAACACAAGCTGTAAAAGCTTACCATGGGTCTAGATAGCGTTGTGTAGAATGTTGTGGAATATTTATTATTATTAACATAACATAACTTAAACTCACGCCTGTATTCCCCGAAGGGGTAGGCAGAGGTGCTAGCACCCACCCTTATTATTATTACCTATTTATTTATTTTCATTGACAGATTTGAAATGACAAATTGTCAATGATAATTCTGGGCTAAGTAGGCACTAGTTTTAAATCGAGATTCAGGACTGGGCATCTTTCTAGAATACCCACGGTTCTAACTAAAAACTAAGATCGTATAAAACTAAACCAGACTTATTATTTATATATCGCCCTCATTAAATTACTAGGTTTCAGTTCATCCTTCGCTTTCAAGGCCAAATAGAAAAAAAGGCCGTGATTCCATGAAAAATAGTTTACGTGACGACAGCGTGACAGGGCGACAGTGGTTACTGGAGCACGACACGCCGCGTGACTGTACTTAGGGCGCGTAACTCCCTGGATTTAATTGGTTCAAATATTTTCTAACCGCCATTTTTAATTTTGGAACAACGCTGCTCTTTAATGAAAGACGTTTCTTCCAAGAACTGATTTAATATTAGATAGCCTTTACTGATTTGGCGAAAATTAAGTGTCTAGGGTTAATATTAGAAGCACAGGAGTACCTACCTAATGTCCCAAAAGGCACGAAATGATCACTGATATGCAGTGCTGGACATCAATTCTGCCGTATTGAGTACTAATATATAAAAAAGTGGTTTAATATGTGGGTAATATAATGTAATGTCCAAAAAAGGCACGGGAATGACATACAGAAATGCGGGGCTGAATAATGGACTCCACTTTTAGGCTCTCAGCTTAAATAACACAGGGTATAATAGGTACAAAGATAGTTATGCAGCAGCGGCCCCCAGGACATAGCATTGGGGGCAAAATATTTAATTGAGGGTATTAGAGAAGTTTACGGCAGACGAAATAAACAATAACGGGATAGATTAAAAAAACACATTCACTAAATAATATTAATCATAGAAATTAAATTATGAATTTACCTTAAAACAAAAATTTTAATTAAAAAAAGGATAAAAAACATAATTATAAGGATGTCAATCAATATTAGTCCGCACAATAAACATAATGTTGAAGTTATAAGAATGCAAATCCAATTGAAAGTCAAATTTATTTTCTTATAATAAAAGTCGAAATCTTAAAATTAAGTTGTTAAATCTTCAAAGATTCATTGATGAAATAATTGATTGTCAATAACAAAATTACGCGCTTGCACAATTTTGCATTCATGGATGTCTGAACAGTCTGGGCAAATTGTTTTGATGAATACGTAGCTCTAGGCGAAGTTTATTGGATTGACGGTGTGTTTCTATTGCATTAAATAGCGTAAATTGTATTGACTTAAATATAATATAGACGGGCAGTATAATTTCGTATTATTATTCATTATGAAAGATATAATGAACCCTTTAATCAATTATTTGTAAGTATTTAAACTTGCAGTTTGGGGTCCGGGCCGGGGTGCGAGGGATATATCGATGACAACCTCACCTCCGGCCTAGCACCACGACCCTAAGTCGGCGTGCTGTTTAAGTCGGTTCGAGTCCGACATATCCTCCCCTTCTGGCTCCGGCAGGGGAGGTATCCAAGGGGATTTCCGCACGAAAAAAAGGGGTCCGTTCCTTTACTTTTTCATTCAACTATTTACTTTATTGAGTTATTTTTGTATGGGATGGACCGCCTCCTGACCTGCAAAGCTTGAAGAGTTAATTTTGCACCAGAGCCTGATCCTTCAAGTAGGTGTACCGACTTTCAGATAGGTTAACCCTGAAGGTCTTGCTCTAGATAATCGCGCCTATAGATCACGTGGCAATGTAGTGAAACTGTGTGTGAAGTTTCCTCCCGTATCTACCCTAATTAAAAAATAAACATTAAAAAAACAATAAAATTTGATTTAAAAGAAGAACAATCAACGGCATCCTTATAACGTACCCTAACATCTCAATTAGTTACAGAATCGATAGGAAATATAGAAACGCGAACATTCAACCGCACCCGTGGCCCGCCATGCGACGCGAAAACTAATTAAATTCATCTACCCCCATTCTGTTGCACAAAGCTTTAAAAAATGTTCTTAAAAAGTTTGGGAGGTTGTTGACCACGGTTATCTCTGACGGTCCAATGGTTCTTGATGCTTTTGTAATAAATTAGTGTTGTTCTGACAAGTTTTGAAACTTTTTTCGTTAGCGTCTTGAAGGGGAGAACTTTTTTCACTAATATGATTCTTATAATGTTCTAGGATATATACTACATATTACTGTCTAGACCTAAACTGAGAACAGATTATACTAAAGGTTGTAAAATGCTGATAAACATCCCTTCTTTTTAATCTGACCAAGTCCGAACTGACTGAACACTGACAAAATGAATTCCAAAGCTATAATGAAAAAAGACCAAGAATTTTTAAAAAACGAGAGAGAATTTAAAAAAGAATATAAGAACCGGAGTTACTAATGAATATTAGTAACTCTCTCTCTATCCTCTAACCCTTCCAACTGAGCTTAATTACTTGTGCTAGGAGTAGGTTCACGTCGGTAGTGTAATGGCCAGGATTCGAACCCGGGACCTCTCGATCGTAAGGACGACTCCTTAATCATCGAGCTACCGAAAGAAGCACTCGAAAAAGTCGGGCTTAGTGACAGTACCTAGAGGAAGCTCGTGTAGTATGTAAGGATAGAAGTACTTGGCCTACCCAGGAGGGAAATAGGCGTAAGCATATGTATATATAGTACATACTAGGAGAGGCAAGTACAAACACCCCTACCAATGCGAATACATTCATTTCTTGCATTCAAATATTTGCACTGACTGAGACTCGTAATCGCGACATTTCGCGACGCTCTATTGCCACCACCACACATGGTGTAATTACACAAAAAAACGACTCACCTGACAATAATCGCTTAACAGGGACCATCGCAGACCTGTGCAGGGTAGGAGACAATGCTGTGGCCGGAGCCAGGTATTGAACCGATATAATTTATTAGATTGATGAGCCATTGACACGTAGGAGGCCTCACACGTAGAAGAAGAAGTAGACAGTATACCACTGTTATGCAGCAGAAATTGACAATTTGCGTATTTTCATATCCATTTAACATTCCAATCTAATCTTTTCTAATCGCCATTAATTTGATATCTATCTGCAATGAAGATGGAACGAGCAGCTATATAGTATGGACTATTGCTTACGTTTGCAGGTAATAGTAGTGAAACATAAAGATTTCTTCTTGTCCTTAATGGGATTATAATTCGTTCTTAAGTTAGTTAATAAAAACGAATGGAAACACTATCTTCCAATAATCAAAGTGTAGAAGAGGTGCATTACCTAAATATTTACGATCCCAGTATCATTATTGTATATAGAACGTAGAAGTTTTGTAAATTGCCTAATTGAAAATCGATTAATTTTTTCTGTTAATGAGTAACATAAAATTGGTTATTTAATTTAGAATTCACATTATCAGAAATAGTCTACAATAAGACTATTTATCTTGATGTCTGGCGAGAAGTCAGTAGTACACCATTCGCGAGTGCCATGGGTCTTGTATAAAATAAAAACCCAGAACAGGCTTTCCTCATAGTAAGCATGTAAGCGGGCATATGATATTTTTGTATTGAGCATATAACAATGGCTACTCTCCCCTGTTGTCACCCTCATATATCTGTATGTGTATCAGATTGGTTAGACTCAAGTCTATACCGCTAACGCTATGTCACAGTCGATGCTTCAGTACCTTTAGCGATAACAGTAGGTAAATTTGTCTCTCGGGGGCAAGTATAGTACATCGTGGTTAAAACCGGAGATGACCCTGCATCAGATGGGATGCGAGCGATAAGTACTATGTAATCTCACACCCTGGCATCTGAAGACGCGAGACGGCTTGCAGTTTTAGACGGTCCGAGTTCCACCATAATAACCACCCCGCTGAGCAGCAGGGTGCATCTTTCTTTCTGTCTGTCTTCGCATGAACAAAAGATACATTTATCTCTCTGTAGGTAGCATATTCAACTTTACAAAATTAGATTTCATAAAAGTTTACACATACCTAATAAATTTCCACTCAAAACATCATTGACCCTGGTTTACCTTTAACCCCTACGTAACACTTACTTCCTACGTTAGAAAATTTAACTTAGCTATTAGAAAACTCATTAATAATAAAGTTTTATAATGACACTCACAAAGCCTGTTCTAAATATAGCTTTCGCAATGAACCCCGAGTACTGCTACATTCGTCATAGGCTGAAGGTTCAGTAAGCCAATTTAATGCATGTCAACGACCTACTGTCTTTTGGGAGAGAAAGTAATTAGTGAAATGATTATAAAACGTAAATGAATATGAACTGAAAACTTAAGGTGTTTAGGAATCACAATCTCTGGGGCCCAAGTCAACCTTGCTACTTATTGTGAGTGACAAACCGATTTGGAACTACGCATGTTCGTAACAGCCGACAGGTTTGTTCTAGTTTTACGCCGTTTTACACTTCTATTTTAATAATAATATTTATTGTCTCAAGAAAATCAATGAAATATATGGGTTGTAGCCCTAGATCCCACACTAGGATTCCCTATGTTGTGAGATACTAGTCTGTATCATTCCTTTAAAGCCGGATTACATTGCACAGGGAATCCTTGTAATAATTGTAATCCATCGCGTTCCTACGTTAAAATGCGTTTGGAACTCGATGCCACTCAGAATATTGCCCTTTATCTGTTAGTCGGTATACCTGCTGATAAATGGACGATGCTCTAGCCTTAATATCGAGGGCGCGGGTTAAGTCGCAGTCGCTCCCGTAAAAGCCAAAAGTAAGAGAAAGAGAGCGGATCGATCTCGGATGGTTATAACGATATCATGATGAAGATGACTAATTATGAGATTTTTTATCTACTGATTGTATAGAGCCAAAGAGTTTGTTTATTTGTTTGGTTGGCTGGTTTAACGCGCTAATCTTAGGAACGAATTGCTTCGAATTGAAAAATCTTTTTGTGTTGAAGGAAGGTTTTCTATACTAATATTTTAAATGCGAAAGTACCTAACTGTCTGTCTGTCTGTATGTTCCGTTTTAACGCCTTAACTACTGAACTGACTTTGATGAAATTAGGTATAGTGGTAGACTAGACCTGGAGAAAGGACATAGGCTATGTTTAGTCGCGATAACCGATCCCGGATCCACGGGTAAAAGCTAGTAGGCTATATTATTATCACGCTACTACTCAAGGGAGTGGAGCAGGAATGGTAAATGTCAACATATCCGATTGAAGATACTACTTAGGTGGTAGACACGCACACGGCCCACCTTATTGAAAGTGACTTCTATGGTCTATGGACATGTACAATTCACATGCAAAATATTAAAGCAATATAATATTTACTTCACTTTGAAGTCGCTTTAAGCTTAAAGTGGCTTCAAAGTATGCTATGGGTGAAACCAGGGCAGGTACTCTTTGTATTACCTATTTTTCTATCTAAAGTAAAGCCAACGAGACAAGAAAAAAAAGGTAAACAAAGCGACCTTTACTGAGTTACGTTGCGATAACTAGCGTTTATTTTCTCTGTCCTTATCACACAGGTCACACGTACGCGTCAGTGTCCGAGCGACAGCTGTCCTTGCGTGTTTCGTAGTACAGGAAAGCTGTCAGCACAGCGGTTCTAAGCTGTCAGATCCGCCATCTCATGAGCAATTTCATTTCTGTCTGGAATGAGCTTGAAGTGATAAATGTTTGGAACCGCTGAAACTTTGTTTACCTTTTTTCTCTCGCTTCGTTGGCTTTACTTTAGCTGACCCGGCGAACTTCGTACCGCCAATTATTTAAATATATATTTTCCATCCACGTGGCTTCAGACCCCATACCCGCTGTACCCTCTACTATATTAAGTACTAGCTGTCCCAGCAAACTTCGTTTCGCCTTAGAAATTAGAATCAATTAGCTGTATCAAATTCTCCTAATTAATTTGAGAAAGGAAAGCATCGGGCCCCATACGCCCACGGAGCTCCCGACACTAATAGGTCACCGGGGCCCATACTTACACCTACGGAGCCTATATACCTATGGGACCCATACAACCATATACCTCTACGCTCAAGGGCGTTCATACTACCATGAATTTTTCGACCTAAATTAAAAAATAGCCACCATAAATATTATCGCGGCCCAAGCAACGGGCATTTCCACGATATTTGCACGCATTATGTCAATTCTATATCAAACGTCAGATAACATAGAAGAATATCATACAGCAGTATTAGAATAATAAACACATTTTTTTCCAATTCGTATTCCAAATTCAAAATTTAGACATGGCGTATGTCGGATCAGCTATTTTATGGTTATGTATTCTTACATTTTGTAATTTTTCGCGCAATTTTCTTATATTTTCTTTCATAAGAACCTTCTCCTAACAATAACGAACACAACAAAAAAAGAATTAGCGAAATCGGTTCTGCCGTTCAGGCGTGATGTCGTGACCAAGGGAAATTAGGGTTCATTTTTATATATATAGATGTATTATACACATAAACGTACCTCTTGAATTACTCTATCTACTAAAAGACACCGCATCAAAATCCGTACCATTGTTTTAAAGATCTAAGCACACATAAGGAAGGACAGACGCGGAAAACGACTTTAAACTATGTAGTAATTTTGCACCCGCGTGGCTTCAGATCCCGTTACCGCTGCACCCTCTTACTGTATTAAGCATGTATTACACACATAAACCTTCCTCTTGAATTACTCTATCTTTTAAAAGAAACTGCATTAAAATCCGTACCATAGTTAGGAGGACAGACGCTGAAAGCGTCTTTGCTATAAACTGTGTAGTGATTTGAATGAAATTTTTATAACATTTGTTATGTTACCTTTTAAATTTGAAATACATCGGGAAAAAGAAGCGCTCAAGTGGGACTTGAACCCACGACCTTTCCCGTATAGGGGGAATGCTCTTCCTTCATTCATTGGTTCCAACAGTTCGTAAGAAAGTTGGTAGATGGCTCCACCGTCGCCCTTAAAGACAGATAAGGGAAATTTGAAGTGATTCAGGTGTGGCTCAATAGCTCGCTCGGATGAGCATTCCTCCTGTAAGGGAAAGGTGCACTTGAGCGCTTCTTTTTCCCGATATATTTCGTATGTAGTGATTTTCATATTATGTAAAGTCAGGCTGTTAATATTAATAATAAAGGTAGGTACGAAGCTATAAAATGTTCCCAATTTATATATATTAGTACAAGTATGAGCAACAAACAATTTATATGAAGTCTCCAAAGTATAACATATTAATATGACGTATCGCCAGGGCATTGAACTTCCTAATATGTATGTAAATTATATGCAAGCTTTCATACTTGTGATACCGTCGTTTGTGTTGGAAATTTAGTCGGCATGTCGTAAGTTTTTTTATCAAATGTAAACAGCAATAACTCCTATAGAACATACCATACTAATATTATAAATGCGAAAGTAACTCTGTCTGTCTGTCCGTATGTTACGCTTTCACGACTAAACCACTGAACCGCTTTTGATGAAATTTGGTATAGGGGTTGATTAGACCTTGAGAAAGAACATAGGCTATGTTTTGCCGCGATAATCACGTCCACGCGGGCGGAGCCGCGGACAAAAGCTAGTAAAAATATTGGAAACTTATACATTAGTTACATTCCAGTAGAGAAGATGAAGAAATTGAACACCCCTTAGCCAAATGGACTGATGACTTGAAAAATGTGGCTGGGTCAGAAGATCGGGAGTAATGGTGTATATTGATGTAGATATTAACTGTCTTAAGACCGCTATGGGTTGTTTTTGGGACCAAGGTTTTGGTGGCCCCAAGCGATAGCACCATGGAGAGGAAAATTATCATATTCTGTCATCCGTGGATGCCACCCAAGGTACGACTATGTATGCTGTGGCAGTGCTTTTGTAATGTACAGTCAGCGTTATAAATATCTTGACGACGAAGTCTCAAAATGATCTAAAAACTCTCGTAGTAAGAGCAAATCAAAATTTTCCATTTATATGGTACTAGCTTTTGCCCGCGGCTCGTCCGCGTGGATGTCGGTTATCGCGACTTCTACCCTTATACCAAATTTCATCAAAATCGGTTCAGTGTTTTAAGCGTGAAAGCGCAACATACCGACAGACAGACAGACAGACAGACAGACAGACAGACAGAGTTACTTTCGCATTTATAATATTATTGTCCGAATTAAAGGTGCATATCAAATATCAGAACAATTGGTCAACTGGAAGGGGATCAAAAATCGAAATTAGATTATTTTGAGTACACTGTTCGTTAACATCTTTCTGATGCTGAGTGTACCCAATTCATTTTATAAGACTTTGTATCCGCCATTTATAGAATAATACAATCTATTTTGCTTTCCTAACACTTTGTATCAAATGGAAGCTGTATACTTCCATTTTTATTATCTAAAGTTCCCATGTTACTGGATAGATGGCGTTACTAGTATTAGTGAGGCTTCACACTTTGTTACTGCGGTTTGCTGCTATCCTGGTATACGTTTATCTTTTTGATTAACGATCTAATATATTTTGTTGGGTGCTCGCCTATGGTGAAAGTTTTAAAAATATTGTCATTAATAGGATAAATAAAAAAGTTAAGAGAATAGCATTGAGAAGAAAACTGTAGGTAATGAAATATGAACCTAACTATGAGAGTTCACGGCATCAAAACAAGTGGTCATTGATACCTGTGAAGCCAACAATAGTGAGATTAGGTATCAAGCTGAGACAATATTATTATTACTTATACACCTAAGATAAATTAGCTGATTTATACATAAGTAGGTACTCCTCGTATGTAGTCAATACCAAATTTATAGTAAAAAGGTATAGTTACCACTAAAAACTTCAGGGCCCAAGCTTCACTGACACATGCGTTCCTCTCAGAGTTGGGGACTCAAGCGGCAGTCGCTTCTGTAATAGCCAATATACCAAACAAAATAGGTAACATTACCGGGTCTAATACTTATCAGTAGATGGTTGGTATAGGAATTTCGCAATCACAACATTCCACAAAACGCTATCTAGATCCATGGTAAGTAGGTACAGTTTAACTAGCTTGTGTTATGGAATCTAGAATGCGGATTATAAACATACTTAGATACTTTTTTTTTGGAAATACATACATATTATACATAGGAACACCCAGACAAATGCAAATAGCCATAAGCGGGAATTGAACCCGCGCCTCCTGCTTAGCAGTCGCGTTCACTACTGCTACGCCACAGAGGCTAGAGGAATATAGTATTATTATTACTGTGTGGAATAAATCATACGCGTTTTTATCCCTAGATTATGTTCCCGTGACTTACAATCTAACCATGGATAACAGCTAACAGTTTTCATCCAAAGGTTACCTGGAGAGATCACTTTTAGCGACAAGGCTGCCGTTCATGCTACTTTATTATTAGGTATAACTAATGTTGATGTACAATAAAGATTAATCAATCTATCTATTTCACTGTAAACCCAATTAAACGAAGCTTACATGTAATACGAATGCGTCACCATTTTATACGCGACACGATACGACTGCCACTTGACGATTTACTATCTCCTATTTATAACATGTTTTATTAGTCTGCCACAGATCTAAAATTACCAAGAATTGATACAACAATACAACAATTTTTTATTTTATTGAAATCACCTGCAAATTAAATACAGTATTATGCTAACTACAATATATGCTAACTAAATGTACATACAATATATACAAAAATGAGAAAAAAACAGGGGAGGAAGAGACTGTAACTTTAGGCATCGTAGAATTCCTCCCCATCGAGTCTACCGGCACAAAAGGTACCGGTACCCAAAAGGCTGGCGGCACGGCATAGCAATAACGAATAGCGATAGCAATTCTTTGCGCGAGGTAATGGCCAGTCCTATGGTCACGGGAAGAGTCAATTAGACGATACAACGATTACAATTCAACTGCATCGAAGTAAAATGGAATAATTTGGATGCACCTCATTGAAATTCTGTAAGCATAAAACAGTCAGCGTCATAAATATCTTGCTTTGGCCTAACCGTTGAAGGTATCTTGTTGTAACCTTCGACTTAATATAAGATAGGCAATAGGTGTGCGTACAGTAAATATCAATTGGTCTAGCTGCAATACTTCGATATCGCCTTTGGGTTGTGAAAGTCTGATTGCAATCGCTTCACGGAAAATATCGAAGTTCAGCCAAAACCGCAGTTAGACTGGTAAAGCGGACCTCAGACTCCAAATTGAGGCTTATCCCACTTTTCCCCGTTGACAATCCCCATTGATGGGGATTATTGAACTTTTTGTTCACTATTCCCCGTTGACGCAAAATTTTTGAATAATGGGGATTAGTCAATAAAATAATTATTACCATTAGGTACGTTACAAGTAAAATACTATAAATGAATCATCTGCTTTTTATATTTTTATTTTATTTAATGGCGATTATTGAACTTTTTAGTTCTAATAGAATTTATCATGATGGGGATTAGTGAACTTTCTAGTTCGCTAATCCCCATTATTCGGAAATTTTGCGTCAACGGGGAATAGTGAACAAAAAGTTCAATAATCTCCATCAACGGGGATTTTTAACGGGAAAAAGTGGAATAAGCCCAAATTGATAGCTTTGAATGCGACTGGGATTAACGCTAGGATGAAGAAAGTAACTATTTATTGAGCACTCCACAAAGATGCCTTTTTTTTTAAAAGAGGACACCTCAATTTGACTTCACCTCGCCTGATGGTAACCTAAAGGCAAAGTCTCGGAAAGAGGGTCACAATCGTAAACATGTTCCATGTTAACAATTGTGGTACTCAGCTAAACAGCCTCATCGGATGCCTTTTCACTCTCGCTTAAAGGACCCAGGACTGTAGGAAGAAGGAAACACGTGAGCTGGCAGTTACTCATTACGATATATCCAATTCACGCCGACTTCGACTTTGTCATGTCAGAAAGACCATAAGTAAATTATACTGAATGGTAAATGAGGGTAGCTTCTAACTTCCAAGAGGTGTCGGTATTCGTTCCCAGGTAATTTTTTAAGGTTTAATGTTTCTGAATAGCTCTTGAACTCTAGCCCCTTCAGATATTTTAATAGTCCTTTTATTAAAATATAACTAAGTGAAATTTGTTCACATCTGAACAGGCAGCTTGCTGAGAAGGCCATTCAGGGATCGTTGAACTTGAACTTTTTTAATATTGTTAATCTTTCTTTTGGATATGATGTGTGCAATGTGTACATGCTTAATATAACATTAAAAGTTTGGCTCTGTTAGTTTAAAATTCTATTAAAAAAATTAATTTAACATTTGGAAAAAAATGTCTGCAAATTATGTTTGAAAAAACGTTTATGCCAATAGGTACGGTCAAGATTACACATTATAGGTACCCTCACATGTCAAGTAAAGGTACAGTCAACAAAAGCCACCGGTACCTTTTCATATAAAGTAGTATATTAGTGTATAAGTATTGATATATATTGTTATACTACATATATAAGCATCTCATTTGCCGACTGTACAAAATTTCCGTTTCTTTTGGTGAGTGATCATTTTCGCAATTATCACGAAAAGGAAAATGTAAACTACGCATGAATCTTACCTAAATCCATCAACATTTGTGAAAATTTGTGTATGAGTCCAAACAATTCATATTCAATTGTAATTCTATATCCAACTAGCTATTGCCCGCGGCTCCGCCCGCGTGGTTGTCTGTTATCGTGACCAAACATAGCATATGTCCTTTCTCAAGTTCTTTTTTTTTTCATGTGGAAATCCCCAAGAATACCTCCGCCGCCGGAGCCGGAAGGGGAGGTTATGTGGGCCTCGAACCAACTAATACCACGCGCCGACTGAGGGTCGCGGTGCTAGGCCAGAGGTGCGGTTGTCTTCGACATATCCCTCGCACCCCTGCTGACCCAGGGCCTTCTCTTACCGTCTGGCTCTCCTCGGGAGGGACTCAAGGTCTAATCAACACCTATACCAAATTTCATCAAAATTGGTTCAGTGGTTTAGGCATGATGGCGTAGAAGATAAACAGAGTTACTTTCGCATTTAAAATGTATTGTAAACGGACATGAGTGAACAAGTGTCTCATTGCTAAGAATTATATCTTCGTCTGCGAATCCTAAAGCCGTTAGGATTTCTTGAACAGTAAAATTTTACGATCTTTCCGCGGACAGTATTAATAAAGAGAATCTCGACTTTAATACGGTGTTGGTGTTATTACCGGATCTGATAACAAATAGTTGGACACAGAACATTATATACTTCAGAGATACATCAAATATACCTAAAACCTGAGTCAGGTATAAGGTCAGTTGCCTCGTGGGTATCACAGTGGAGTAGAATAGGGCCATGTTATCTCTACCCGTTGGTGTCCCTGCCTGCTCACATGTTTCCTTCTTCCTACAGTCCCGGGTCCCTTAAGTGGGGCGTGAAAAGGCATCTGATGAAGCCGTCAAGCTGAGCGCCGCCACTGTTAAGGGTCCGTAACTAAACTTCGAGAGTCATATGTTCGATGAATGGAAAGTCGACAGAACGTTTGATCGAATATTGCTATTTCGAATGCACCGTTTATCGCCAAACGCAACTTCGACTGAACGTTTAATCGAATATTTATTAATCGATGGATTTAGACATGAAATTTCATGAAAAGGAAGATAATAAAGCTCAACTGAAGTGCGACCGAGGATAGACCATATCTCCATTGGAAATTATGGTGGAATCTTTCCTCTTTATAACATTGCAATCAACCTCTATAATGTCAAACATTAGTTAACATATAATTATAATTACGTATAAAATAACGTGCTTATCGTGATTATGCCATCTAGTAATCGTCGATGTAAGCTTGAATTAATTTTTACATACTTACTAGTTTTTTAATTTTTTATTTTAATAAACATTTTTCACTTAGTTTCAGTTGTGCTTTATTATCTTGTTTTTTCATGAAATTTCATGTCTAAATCTCATTTGAAACAGCAATCCATCGATTAATAAATATTCGATAAAACGTGCAGTCGAAGTTGCGTTTGGCGATAAAAAGTTCATTCGAAATAGCAATATTCGATCAAACGTTCTGTCGACTTTGCATTCATGGAACATAATTATGACCCTCGAAGTTTAGTTACGGACCCCACTGTTAACATGGTAATTTTTTACGATGGTGACCCTCTTTCCGAGCTTTGCCTTTAGCTTACCATCAGGCGAGGTGAAGTCAAATTGATGTGTGCTTTTATAAAAAAGAGTAAAAATACAGTCCATGTTAAAGTACCCGCTTGATGGCAAAAGCCTCCAATTACGTTGGACGGAAAATCCTAGCTGAAATGTGGGTGTTAATATACTTGTGCTTGTCCCTTCGGTGAATTACAGGCGTGAATATTAATATTGCGATGGTAAAAAGTACATAACTGATTACCAGGTCCAAAAATTGCATTACTTTTTTTTTTTTCTTCATCTATTCATATTGGTGATACATTTGTTTGAAATCAAATGTGTAATACCAGGACTTGAATATTTTCCTTAGTGACACATTTTTAGCATTTAGATATCTGATAGCATCCCTAGTTCAAATTCAAATTCAAATTAATTTATTTCGTGAAACATAGGTTACAAAATAGGTGTTATAAATAAGTAGCCTATGGTTGTCACAATCGCACAGTATTTCATTCCTAAATCATTATTCTATGTTGGCAAATAACACAGCTTTTCGAACGAAACAAAATAGATTATAGCCTAGGTAATGTTTTAGTGGTAGTCAGGTCAGAGGTCTTCGAACTGAAAGCACGAACATCTGGATTCATTCGAGATCATAGATACATAAATAATTTCTTTGCCACTCGTTCGAGCCGAAAATTAAACAGAGTGAAATTACCATTAAATATATTTTATACGGGAATTCAATTTAAAGATCGAGTTGGTAACTACGATCTAATAATAAAATATACAAATACTAGCTTTTGCCCGCGGCTCCGCCCGCGTGGATGTCGGTTATTGCGACCAAACATAGCCTATGTCCTTTCTTAAGGTCTAATCTAACCTGATACCAAATTTCATCAAAATCGGTTTAGTGGGTTCGGCGTGAAAGCGTAACATACAGACAGACAGACAGACATACTTTCGCATTTATAATAACTAGCTTTTGCCCGTGGCTCCACCCGCGTGGATGTCGGTTATCGCGACCAAACATAGCCTATGTCCTTTCTCAAGGTCTAATCTACCCTTATAGCAAATGTCATCAAAATCAGTTCAGTAGTTTAGGCGTGAAAGCGTAACATACAAACAGACAGACATACAGAGTTACTTTCGCTTTTATAATAATAGTATTGGATAGTATAACTTGCTACTAAGTAGTAGAGTTTTATTTGTGTAAAAGAATACAAATATCACAACCCCATCTCATCCGATGGGTGTCGCAGAGGCGACTAACGAAAAAGTGATATACCTAATTGCCAGAGAAGGAATCCAGGTAAACTCGAAATAAAGCCTTGTACTGAGCCGTCTGGCTATTGTGTGGAAACAATAGGCCAAAGTCTCCCTTTTTTTATTTATTTTTTCCGTGCGAAAATCCCCTCGGATACCCCCCCTGCCGGAGCCGGAAGGGGAGATTATGTCGGACTCGAACCGACTAAAACCGCACGCCAACTGTGGGTCGTGGTAACATTGGGAGAGACCCATATTCAACAGTTGATTACGAGAGGTTAATTGATTGAAATAGTAGCGCTAGTGATCAAGTGCTACCTAGGCGCTGTTTTCATTAAAATGGGTGACTACATACCTAATGATACTTAATTTGAGCGCTTCCGTTCTTTGGAAAACATTATAATTTATACATATTTGAAATGTGCTTTTTAGGCCTTTCATTTGATACCAAACACGCCATATTTATCTCAAATTTATTTTTAACACAGTACCTTATGGGCCCTAGAGGGCGCCACACAAGATTAAGTGACACGTCATGTAGCCTATAACCATCGGAAGATAAAGCCGCTTGTAACGATACCTCATTTGTCCAGTTCTAATAAGTCGTTGAGGAGCTATGAGGGAACAAATGAATATAATACCTACATACTTTATTTTTTATTTTTTTTCGTGCGGAAATCCCCTCGAATCCCTCCCCTGCCCCTCGAATCCCTCCGGGAAGGTAGATTATGTCGGACTGGAACCGACTAAAACCGCACGCCGACTGTGGGTCGCGGTGCTAGGCCGGAGGTGAGGGCCCTTACGGTCTGGTCCTCCTCGGGATGGGGACAACGGTGTCCCCGACTCGCCCCCGGAATGGGGAGGCGTGCTATTGAGCGCGCCGCCGCGCCGCCGTAATATATATACATACATAGCCTGTCAAAATCATAACCCTCCTTTTAGCTTCGCCGTAGTCGGGTAAAAAGTTAGTCTCTGCTGATAGCCGTTAAGTCAAGGCAGAGGTCCATATGGGCGAGCTGAACAGTTGACCATTAACCACAACTCGGGCTGGGAGTTTCTAACTGTAAGGGACCGTCATTTTAAGATCAGTAGCATTTGGAATGGTGGTCCGTATCTTCTAGATTGCACCTGCTTATTAGAATCTAGCGAGTGCAATAAAAAATTACGAACTAAAAAAAAGATATTACCGTTCCATATTTAAAAATCAACCTTTTCTGTGACCTAACCCTCGCTATGATAGCTTTAAATTCTACAGTAGAATTCTCAGGGTTATGTATAAGTAGAATCCGCCTTGCAGTCAGTTTGCTATGAATTTTTCAAAGCACACAGTATTGATCTGCCGAAAGTATGTCATGTGCATAATTATGGGGTCTTTGATTCTTAGAATACCGTAAAGTAGATCAATCGATCTGCAACTGTAACTGGCAGTCCAACATTTGGCAAATACAAACCAACGTTATTACCTATTGATGCGACAAATATCAAATGTTGGCCATTCTTTTTTTACAGAACTAGGTTATATCATGGCTTATGAATCTTTGAAACGTTAGAGAATCTACTCGTATGTGGTAGAGAAGTGGAAGGAACAGGTTGGGAAAAAGAGAAGAAGGCAGGAAAAACGTACAAGGACATGAACCTACAGATCATCGAAAATTCGTACTGTGCCTACTCGTACATATGATTATCTTGTACCTTATCAGTAGTAGAAAGGGGTAGGCAGAAGTGTTAACACCCACATTTCGCCAACTGTGATCTTCGGTCCCATGTAATAGGGGGCGAGCCTATTGCCGTCAACCGGAAACTTAGTCATGGACTGTATGTTTACTATCAGATGGAGAACAACCCTATCCGTCAGGCGCCTTCTGCGACATCCATGGTAAGAGATGGGGTGGCCAGTACCTACATTAGATGTAGTAGTGCCAAATATACTTATAGCCAAATAACGCAGTATCCTTTGTGTATAGAGCTTGTTGTGTGTACCTGGGGCAGGTTAACTTGGGCCATACTAACACCTTCAGGGTGCAATCAAACGCACTTACTAGTATGTGCCCTTCCTAAGCAATGGATGAGGCTCAAGCTGGGCTCCTCCTGATAAGGATTATCTTGCCTTTTACAAAAGCGACTGCCATATAACCAACCAACTCCAAGAAAGAAAGCCTACGCTAGAATCTTGGCCATCAATCTGAAGCCTTGTAGACCTTGGTGGGATTCTATTTGCAAGTTAGTTTGAGGCTATTAATCGTACGACAACGAGTCATAAAAATGAATAACAAAAAAGATTCTCATGAATAAACTTAAAATATATTACCAGTCCAGTATAAGTGCGGGTCTCAACTTGTAAAGAGTTACATTGTATAACTTTTATTTAAAATTTCTTTATTTTGTATGCAGACGATTTAATAATAGTCAGAATTTCATAGACTAAAGCACTACCATAGTAAAGGAGACTGAAATGATTCCATACAATGTTGGGCCTAGTTGTAAGAAGATGAAAGTGGTGTCAATTAATAGCTTATATATTATCAACCTTTCACTGAAAATTCTGCGGATTTTGTCAATCTGAGAACAGAGATATAAGAGATTATGTAAAAGTGAGGTTATGTTACAATCTTTATCTAACAGCTGATTCCTGAAGTGCAAAATGTGTTCGTTTGCACTAATAGTTATTATATTTACTAGAAAATGTTTGAAAAATCATATGAATGAACGTCAACGACTTCAAGCGATAGGTAGGTAACAGGTAAGGAGATAGGGAAAGGATGTCTAAAATAAAATAAAAAATCATTGAATATTGTGTTTTATTCACCTTCTATTAAACACATTTTACATTTTAAACCTGCCAGGATGGTAGCTGGTTAGATGAGGTTACAGGTATTTACTTACAGACTGAGGTGCAAGCTATTACCGAATCACTGACAGAATTGTTTCATCGTGTAAGGGCCGTCGGCCCAGTGTATTGCAGTGACCAGTGGATATACCACAATTCACACAGCGATCCATAGTTTCAATAATATCCAATCCACAAGCTGGCGGTATAATGCAAAATAACAATGCCAAGTCAAACGTGTGAGCGATCTTCGGTGTCCAAGGTGAAAGCAAGGGTCGTACAAGGTAGGCAGGGTCAGAATCCGTAAAATACAAAGCAGTTGTCGTAAAAAATGACGAATAATCGGGAAAGCACTCAAAACGCATCGGAAAACACGAAACAATGAGCAAACAAAAACAGTCAGCAACTGTCTAGTGTGAAGTGTCAATGTTAGTCAGCTGCCATGTCAGTGACATAGACTACAAATATAAGAGAGATTTGAATCGATATGAAATCGGTAATCTTTAATATTGGTTTTTCAGTAATTAATTGATATTTGATTTAATAATATGACTGTAATTATATGCACTATAATGCATGTAAGTATATATAGTGCATTTAATTACTTTGAGTTAATTATTTACAGCAAATATTTTAGTGTAATCGATTACTCAATTGATAATCTCACGAAAACTATATTCTCATATTTCTCCGCATCCAGATTGAGAATTGAGGTGATTTTTCATATTCTAAGATAGAAAAATATGACTAATTTTTTAGATCATATCTCAACTTATTACATTTGGGCCCACCATTTTCCATCTCCTTTATATTGTAATGTCGATTTTCTTGCAACTTTCAAATTTTAATTCGTAACATTATAATACTTAGGGTGGATTCGACCAATCCTAAATTTACACATGAGTTACTATTTCAGAAGTAATCTATTCCAAGATTTTATACTCAAGTAAATTAATCGTATAGCTATACTTAGCAAAGTAAATGACGAATGAATTTAATACTTGCCAATTATGCGTTGTTTTAAAAAGGCACGGTGCTAAGCGTAAGTCATGTCGTATTTTAGCGTGTGACAGAAATTGTTAAGCGTAGAGTTCAAAAATGACAAATTGAGACGCCATTTCATTATTCTTATAATTGCCGTTTACTGTGTGGTATAAAATCTATTTCCGAATAAAATCACTATTCTTAGTATTATGCAAGGTAGAATAAAATTGACTCGCGGATCTGTGGCTATTTATTTATTCTAGGAATAAACTTTACTCGCGTTTGGGAGAACTGAGGAAGAAAGGAAAAGGAAGAAAAGTGAGAAAATAGTGAAAAGTGCAGTAATTGTGCAGTCGCGCTGTGAGTGTCGTGAAAGCGCAGTGACCGTGCAGTACACTGTACTTATTCTTCTTATTCGCGGGATTGTACTGACTGTACTGAGTACAGTCGCGCTGTGAGTGTCGCGAATAAGACTAAAGTGCAGTAGTGCATCGTGTGGTACAGTCGCGTCGTGAAGTGTCGTGTTCGAGATTTGGCTGTTGGGGTGTGAAAATAAAGCGGTCTCAAATACGAAGTCCCGTCTCCCGTAACATTGTCCCTTGAATTGGATTAATCTAAATTTATACACAAGTAACTATTCCTGAATTAATCTATTCCAAATTATAGTAGTGTCAGTGAGAGTAGGCCTTTTTAGGACATAATTAGTTAACAATTAATAATAATATTGACAAGGGATGTACAGGATCGACCAAGATTAATAGTGCTTAAAACAGTCTCATTTACTGATTGTATCTAAGTCTGTAAGAATTTCGGTAGATCTCACCGGTGGTTTTAAGGCGTTTAGGATAATTTAACTTTCATTAGGTCATTTTCTGCAGAAAAGGACTGATCGCGGCAGCGGAATAAAAACCCGTCCTGGATATTAACTTTTCTGATTTAATTTAAAAGTTAACACACTAATTGCTTCAAAATTTCATTAATTATTAAGGTCTTAAAAGTGTCGAAGACAAACCAGAACTATGTCACAGAGAGCTTGTAAATTTATACATTCTCGGTTGAGACAAAATTGAGATTGTCTCAAAATGGGGTGTAAGTTTCAAAGGGCAAGTTGGCAGGATTCAGCCGGCCGTCCCACGCACTGCGTCTGATCAAACGACTTGAATATTATTCGCGTTAAACGAACAAGTTAGCACCGATTAAAGTCGTGTCAGTTTCAGATACTACAATTAATCTTATTCAAGTATTTAGCATCAATAGTACATACTTACATATAGTCACGCCCTCCTCATAGGGGTGAGGAGAGACAACATCTTTCCACTTCTATGTACGTCTCTGGATATCTGGGTGTTTATATGCATTAAGTATATATGTATTTACTAAAGAATAGATCTAAGTATATATAAATTAAATACATCAGGAAAAATAAATCACTCGGATGGGGTTAGAACCCGCAATCTTTCGCTAACAGGGGACTGCTTTAAACACAAGGCCACCGAGCCACACCCGAAGATAGTCAAATTTCCCTTACGCCTATATATTTTTATCGCGGGTCCGAGTCCCACCCGGGCAATTAATTTTTGATTATGTACTTGAATTGTATAGTTAGCATACTTAATGTAATTATGCATATTTAGAACCCATAATATATATTATGCTAGTTAAGTCTTACTTTGAGTCAATACATAAATAGAGAGTAATAAATATCACAATAATATTAGTAATATTTATTTTCACCAGTAAGTTCATAAAGAAAATAAAAGTTACTACATGCAAAGTTGACAGAAACAAGTCGCGGATAAAAGCTTGTTGTAGATCAGATATTTGAACAAGAAAGATGAATTTAAAGTTGTGAATAAAAATCCCAAACATTAAAATATTTCATTGGCTGTTATTTGAAGGTTAAATGTTCATTACTTCGGAAGCCTTTTCAAAGAAATCAATCAAATTCAACAACCTCTTGTATAAAATTCCAGAACTTCAAACACTAGGAATCTATACTAATATAATAAAACCTGTTCGTTTGTTTATCGTCTGGAGTTAGCAGTGTGATTAAAAGAGATATTTTTGAACTTTATATTTCATTTCTTGTGGGATAAGGTATTCATTTAATAGTTATTAAATATTGCGATATGTATTTATATTAAAAGGATCTCGAAAATCGTGGTAAACAAATAATAATGAATATTCTACAACATTTCAATAATTTTTCAAAACATGTAAGGGAAAGGTCGCGGCTTCAAGCCCCGCCTGCGCCATTCACTATTTCTGATGTAATCAAATTCTACAACATACCACACAACGCTATCTAGACCCATGTTAAGCATAGCTTAACTAGCTTGTGTTATAGAATCTGGAATGTGGATAAACATAACTATTAATTTTATTGCAAATACATTCATATTATACATGAACTAGGTAATGCAATTGTGCAGTCTAGAAAAGATATACGATTGCACCTTTACATCCGACAACTTTATATGGAAAAGTGTAACCGTATCTCTTTTGTTGACTTACATATTCATACATACCTACAAATATTTGCACTGAGTGGGAAACGAAGCCGCACCCCCTGCGTTACAGTCAAACGTTTCACCGCTAAAAGCAGAGAGATTGCGATATATTGACTGCCTATGAGTAAGCGAGCCACTACGCGTTGCATTAAAATCAGCTAGGTTCGACGGGTGGAACCGCAGGGCACAGTTAGTAAAGAACATCAAATAGCAATAAACATAGTGTTCAAAACAAATGTTATTCCAATTAAAACATGGCTGAATTATTACAATTGATTTGTTGAAGAACTTTGAACCCAGCCACTTGGCGATGAGAGCTAATAATGGTTGGAAATTAATTTGAAATACTTCGCGATCGCGACTGTCGTTGTATCTTCGTTTTTTTTTTTGGTTTGATGACCTTTAAGTTCGTGTACACTATTCATTAGAATTTATTTGTTATTTTATGCTTATGTTTACGAGTAGTTGTGAGGTACCTGGTTCGATTATCGAGTAGGGTAAGGTGGTAAAAAAAATCTGAATGAAGGCGAGATTGGTATTACTAAAACCTTGCCTGACATAGTAGTAGTCGAATTTCAAAACTCTTACATATAAATAAATACGCACAAATTTATGCTATAGAACCAATGAGTTAGTATTTTTTTACTAAACAATCCTAAAGCATGTAACTTTAATAATTTAACACGTGTGTACTTTTATTAAATCGAATGTTGTTTGTACTTTCAATTTAATATAACATATGTTTAGTGGCCTGAATTCAATTTTCTTTTTATTATAAAGCATAAAATACATTGTAATATGCATCTTATTTCAATCCTAATAGAAAACAACAGCAGTGCTTACTATTGCGTGTCACAAATTAAGTAGAAAATATCTACACGTGCTTTAATGTGCACTAATAATATAGATTGAAATTAGAAAAGGCACGTGTACGTTTAATATAGAATATGATTATAAATGTAACTTGTATGAGTTTCTCGTGTCCTTCCTCAAAATGCACAATTGCACATGCGTCGACACGTAGGGCCTACGCCGCTCGTAGCCGTAGCGTCGCTACGAGCAGACGGCGCGCGAACGCCGCTACAACCACGCGTTCCTAAACACCCGCTACGAACTGTCGCGTCGCGCCACAGCTACGGAACTTTTCATACTTTTCTAACGGAACATTAAAATTAATTTCCTTGTGAGCTTGTGATAAATATTACTTTGCAAACTTTTGATGTGTGACACTAGAATTTTAAACATAGTGATGTGTGCTTAGAATATTAATTTACGATTAAAAATTCAGTTTAGTGAGAATATTTTTTAATTTTGCGAAAATGTCATATTATTGTTGAAAAATAAAAATGGCACCTCTCAGGATTCCGTCGAATGACTTTTTCACGGAGGATGCGTCCTATAACTCATCGACTCAACCACCGAGTCATGAGACGCGTCATCATTGGAGACACCACAACCATTCCCATATGAGGGAGGCTCACAAGCATAGTGTGGTGGATATGCTTTCGAATACCATCATGGAAGCGATGAATACTAGGTTTGTACCTGATAACAGTGTGCTACCAGACTTGGAGCCGCTATCAACACATATAGAAGGTTCGTTGGATCGCCAGCATCCTATGAAGATGAACGAGACCATGAATAGATCAGACCTGGGTGTCATCACAGATGAGTTCATGTATCGACACGGCGGTGCAATGACGGCGGTTTACTGTGCAGCTTACTTACTTGTCTTCATAGTCGGATTAGTGGGTAATTGTTTTGTGATCGCTGTGGTGTATCGGTCGCCTCGAATGAGAACTGTGACGAACTTTTTCATAGTGAACTTGGCTGTGGCGGACATTCTGGTGATCGTGTTTTGTCTACCGGCGACGCTCATGTCCAACATATTTGTCCGTGAGTATTTATTACTGTAATTTAAGTGTTCGTTATGACATTTGCAGCGTCAATGATATTTTCCTTTCGGCTCACAATGTTTCCTTTTTGGGAATATATATTTCGGGATAGTGTACATTATGGGCAATGTATAAATTGAAAAGGAGACATTGTTAGCCGAAAGGGATATTTTTTGGCTGCGAGTCAAGTTGGCTCGACTAATGTGACAATAACGGTATATTTAAGATGAGTTTGTTTTTCAGAAAAATATCTGGTAAAATTAAGAACGGTCAAAATTATGATAGCATTTTTTTAATCGTGTAAATATTTTTTTAAATAAAATAAATTTCGGTTTTATGGATTACGGCAATTAAAAACAGTGTTGTTATAAATCATTCGCTTTTGTTCGTCATAACAGATGGTCCACCTTTTCTGACCTTACTATATTTTACCGTTGACAGAAGGTTGTTAGGCTATGTTCAGTGTTCCGTAAATAATGTGCTATTTCTCATTGCCAGCAGTAAATAATTTTTAATTAATCTCATATGCTAACATATATTTTAATTATTCAAAAGTAATAGGTATATTATTTAATCATAAGAGTTCGAACTTAACAGTTAGCATAATAAATGCTATAAAAAATTCATTCAAAGATTTTTTTATTTAAATTACGGTATACTTTCGGATGCACTATAGGAGCTTAAAATGAACTACATATTAGTATCTTTTTAAAATTACCATATAGATTGAGGTTTTTTAAATACAATTTTACTCAATTAATATTTAAATTAACAAATTTAATTTCCATTTTCATATTGGCTAACATTATAAAAAAACGAGATGTAATAATAATACATAGAATTTATCTACCATTTGTATTTAAATGTAATTTGCAATATTTTTATTGTTAAAATATATTAATTTTAAATAAACAATTACCCTTCAAAAACTTCCTGAAATGTAATTTTAATTATTAAGTACATTTAATTAAAACGTATTTTTTTTATTTACATTTTGTAAATATGTATTTTAGTTTTACTTTATTTAGTTTTAGTTTTATTTTAATAATATATATATTTAATTAACCTGTAAATAAAAAATAAATTACATCCCAAAAAAAAAAAATTAAAACGTAATTACAATTTTCTCCTGACATTGTCGTTAATACAACAAGTGACATCGAAAATTTCCAGTTACCATTAAATTCCCAACAGTATTACTGACGTGTTTATTTTAGTGATGTGCTGAACGTCAGTCACTAACTGACGTTTTCATATCGAGTTCCGTGTTCCGTATTTGTCGAACATGTTTAACTTTTATACTTTTTATCGATTGATTCCAATCAATAGTAGCGGCGGTAGCTTAGTGGCTAAGGTAATAAACTTGCGATCAAGAGGTTGCGGGTTCGGTACCTATCTGGCTACATTATTCTGCTAACAGGTGACAATATATAGAAAGGGATAGAGAGGTTACCGAACATTCTAGTAATATCGAGAATATGAAACGGATTCTATTGCAATTTGGTGTTATTTCAGTTGCTTTTCTAGCAGCTATTAACATTCAGCATAGCTTCTCATGATCATGACTGCTCAAAAATATCCAAAACGTCAGGATCAGTGTACCTAATAATCTGTTAAAAATAGTTATGTCAATAATATTTGCGTAAACATTCAACAATATCGTGTACTAAAATAAGGTAAAGATTCCAGAAATTTCGAAATGTTATATCAATAGAGAAGCTTGTTCTCAATGTGGGCTTATCCAATCCCAATCTCCGGTTTTGCTAATTAATTTAAGAGCTCTGCGGTGTTTTAATTATGTACATAATTATTATACCAACATAACTAGTACAGTAAATGAAAGAAGTTGCTTAGTAGTACATTTACATTTTTTTATATAGAAAGACATGTACAGTCAGGATCAGAAAGATGTTGACGAACAGAGTACTCAAAATGATCTTAATTTAGTTTTTTGACCCCCTTCCAGTTGACCGATTGTTCTGATATTTGGCACACACCTTTAGTTCAGACACTAATACCATATAAATCAATAAAACACATTTGATTTGCTCTTAATACGAGAGTTTTAAGATCATTTTGAGACTTGGTCCCCAAGATATTTATAACGCTGACTGTATTAACAAGTGGAGTGCTCGTATAAGTCGTTTTATAATTTCTAGAGGATAATTTTCTGATATGACTTTTACGGAAGCGACTTTCACCCCCAACCCACCCAATTATATCTATAATATAAAAATCGCTAAATGTGTTGGTAAGCGCATAACTCAACAACGCCTGGACCAATTTGGCCAATTCTTTTTTTAAATGTTCGTTGAAGTGCAACGATGGTTTATAAGGAGAGAAAAAATCGAATAATTGCCGGGAACCAACAACCACGCGGGCGGAGCCGCGGGCAAAAGCTAGTTAGCAATAAAATTTCGCGATCCCACGTAATAAGAGAGAAGCCTATTGACGTCTATCGCACAATTTATCATGGGCTGTAAGTTTGCTGTCGGATAGAGGACATTATTCGTATCCTTTAGTTGGCACACGACACGATGAATGCTATAATAGCAAGATATTACTCTAGACCATATTACGCAATACTATTTAGGTTCAAACTAAAAATAGCTTCTACTGTGGGTTCTAGAAAATAGATACTAACGTTTCGAAAATTAAAATGAAAATTGTCAAAATCATTGGTGATCTTGGCACGGTAGTAGAGGGTTTGATTGCAATATCGAAGGACACGGCTTCGATTCACAGTCAGTCCAAAAATTGTATTTATCTGTATATGACTCTGCTCGCGTGGATGCCGGTTATCGCGACAAAACATAGCCTATGTCCTTTCTCAAGGTCTAATCTACCCATATACGAAATTTCATCCATATCAGTTCAGTGGTTTAGGAGTGACGCTTTCACGGCCAAACCACCTATCCGATTATGATATAGATAGGCAGAGGTGTTTGAAAAAGGTGATATTATATAGACACCAGCAGGCTTTAGCCAGTGACTCCGCCCGCGTGCAAGTCGGTTATCGCGACCAAACATAGCCTATGTCCTTTCTCAAGGTCTAATCAACCCTTATAAGAAATTTCATCTAAATCGATTCAGTGGTTTAGGCGTGAAAGCGTAACATACAGACAGAGTTACTTTCGCATTTATAATATTAGGTATGGGTTTGCTGTTTGATTAACATAATATCTACATTGGAAAAGGACCCATATTTTAAGCTATTTATGCTTACTTTTATTCTAGAATGTACTATATAGCCTATCGTACAATAATAGCTAGGTACTAGGACTTTCTATGCCAGGTCAATAACTTATTAGACCTTATTCAAAGATCCTAACTGTCGGTAAATGAGTTCGATATATAATTGGGAATATAGGTTATATAGGCACTAAAAGGTTCGGATAACAAAGACGGGTTGAAAAGCATTGTTTTCTTTGTGAATGCCTTCTGATTCTATTGAAGAATGTTGTAGAAGAAGTGTAGGTTAATGTGTAGTAGGATTGGTGTTAGGAGACGATTGTTAGACATTGTGTGGAGTTAATGCTTTTAATGTAGTTATAGGTCATGTCAATCTTGTTTGAGCTCTATAAATGTAGGTACAGGTATTGAAAAGATGCTTTTTCCCTATTGTTTTGTTTTAAAAACCTGTTAAAAAAAATATTTTTCTAGTTTTAAATTTTAGTTTATGAAAATGTTTACGATGGTGACCCTCTTTCCGAGACCTTGCTTTTAGCTTACTATCAGGCG
This sequence comes from Eilema sororculum, assembly GCA_914829495.1. NCBI lineage: Eukaryota > Metazoa > Arthropoda > Insecta > Lepidoptera > Erebidae > Eilema > Eilema sororculum. The sequence continues at coordinate 1,065,357 of OU618545.1, read as the reverse complement.
AGGTGAAGTCAAATTGACGTGTCCTACAGAGTGGAAGATTTTCATGTCTCCTGGAGAGAAAGTGTTTGAAATACTGAAGAAAGAAAATTTCACTCGAAGGAAACATTCTTTTATTTTTTTAAAGAAGCAAAACTGCATTCAACGATTTTCGAAAACTTGCTTCACACACCCGGTAATCGAACCGACTAAAACCCGAAAAAAATCACATCCTGTAATTTATGGTATCCATCGACAGTGGATCATAAGGACCAAATCTGTCTACCGATAAATTAAATGAAAGGAAATGCCTGAAATATAAACTTATCAATTTAATTTGACAAAATAAAGCACATTATTTCAGGGATAAAGTACAGTCAGCAATAACACAGAGGCTAATTTTTGTTCCCGAATAGATGCCCATAGATTTTGTGATGATAAAAAAATTGTTTTCAAGAAGAAGCTTATATAGGAAAAGGAAAAACAATTAATGAAACCGGTATCTATACATAGTTCTTTATAGCTAAACATATATAAAAATAAATTCAAAAAGATGTGAACACCTCTTCTTTCTGAAGTTGTTAAAAAAGGGTTTATATTCAGCGCAAGCATAACTGCTATTACCCCGCCGGCGATCCAGCGCGTCTTTAAAGAGCTCAAGGGACTTTATTGATATAATTCAGCTATTGAAAAAAGTGCTCGTTTAATTTTACCGCGCTACTCCATTCTCGATCGTTCTACCTTACAGAATTGCGATCCTGACGTAAATATTAATGTAGCTTCTATATTGTAATCTGATGAATAAAACTAAGTTTGAATTTTGACCCCACCTTAAGGCCCATTTAGATGGGGATAGTTTCTCGCCTACGAGATTAACGAAAAAATAACAGGTTCTTTGTCTAAACATTCGCACATAGAATGTTATTGCTCGATCTTTACCTATTTTTTTCAAATTTCAGATAAATTATCCATAATTTGTTAGTAGGTACATTGCAGGTTGACTTTTAAGTTATGTAAGTGTCTAATTGGACGTATTATATTAAAAACGTTCCAACCCACAACATGTCCAAAAATGAGTTATCTACACCATTGAGGTCAGCGAGCATGGTACTTTCATATATCGAAAACGTTCTAAGCTACCTTGCTTGTAAGGGTAAAAGTAACTATAGGGTTCCAACCCACAACATATGAAACGTCTGAATATAATAAACACTGAAATGTTCCAACCTATTTGAAACTGTTTTGGCATATTTGTTTTCTATGGCGTAGCTGTTTTCTTTTTTCCCCTAAAATGAACTAAGTAACTTGAAACGTTTTTGTTCAAATTGTACTTTCAATAGAGCTTACATTATAACTATCATGAAAATGATCTAAACTGTTTGGAATAATTTTGAGAAATACCTGTCATTATTAAAAGCATTTCACAAAAACGTTCCAATGAGCCTGGAAGTTTTTTTTTCGTTTATTTTTGCTTATGGAAGCATAATATTAATATTACAGTATTATGGCTGATTATGATTGCTTTTATAATTTATTTTTCCTCTAATCCTTATCCATGATACTAAAATACGTAACAAATGCATGTTTCGCCTCTTGTATCTTTTAAATTCCTCAGTCGATTTAAACAGAGTTTTCACCACTAGAAAGATGATGAAATGGTGAAAGGTGCGGATGCAGTAAGTATACAATTGTTGGTAAAACATTCATATTAAATTACCAGTCAAATCATCTATTTTCTGTTATTCAAATGTTTGGAACATTTCTAAGAAAAATATTCTGTAACTGCCTTAAGTAAATCACAATTAATTAAAAACGTTCCATGGCTTATTTAATCAATTATCTGAAGATGTCATATAAATAAGTAAATTTTTAACTACTTAAAAATAAAGAAAAATAACCTTAAAACGAATCTCATGACCAGATTTGCAAAATATTGGTCTGTTCCTGAACAATACTCTGTTCAACTTAAAAGTAAGATTACTCAATTTGAATGTCATGTGGGTTGAAACATTTTCATTATAATACGTCCAATTATAAATGAGTAATAAACACTCATTATGAACAGAGACACCGACACTCTGTATGAACAGAGTTGAATGCACATAGAATTAAATACTATTACACAGTATTATCCGAACATATATGTACTTTGGTGACAATTGACTATATTAAACAATATTTTTAAGCAATAGCCATATTTTGAGATTTTGTACCAGTTGCTACTATGAGTGCTGTGCGCTACGGTGTTTTATCGTCTGCCAAAAAGTAACTTGCTAATCTCGAATGAAATAATCATAGGTTAGATTCAGTGTTTCTCTGTATTATACATTTCGATACGATATCGATATGGCAATTATTGCTGGTGACAGTAACGTACCATTTCTCGAACCGAAACGTACGAGAAACTATCCCCGTCTAAATGGGCCTTTATATGAATACGATGAAAACGTTCAAAAGGAGTTTCCTCTAGAGATTTGTGAATGGTGGAAATAGTCGATTGTTCCACTGTGAAAGTGCGTTCAAGTAAACCAGATTCTCGTGTTTCTGTCAATGAAATTCATTAAGTGAAGGTTGAATAATCTTCTAGAAGATTTCAAGAAATGCTATTCAGAGTGAAGGGATTTAGGTACTCTGGATAGCATTTCTAGGGAGTAAAGGGGTTATGTATTCGTATGTATCTAGACTCAAAGCAGCTTCTTCTTTTACATATTTGCGTTAATCCCAGTCGCATCAGAAGCTTTCAGCTTGGAGTCTGGGGTCCGCTTTACCCACTGACTGACCTCCGTCCCCCATGAGCGCGAGCCTGGGGGTGAAGGGTGGAGCCGCCTGTCACCCCAGCAGAAGCAGGCCACGGCGGCGGCGCGCTGAGAAGCGCGCCTCCCCATTCCGGGGGCGAGTTGGGGACACCGTTGTCCCCCCTCCTGAGGAGGGCCAGACCGTAAGGGATGGCCCTGGGTCATCCGGGGTGCGAGGGATATGTCGATGACAACCTTACCTCCAGCCTAGCACCAAGACCACAGTCGGCGTGCGGTTTTAGTCGGTTCGAGTCCGACATAACCTCCCCTTCCGGCTCCGGCAGGGGGGTTATCCGAGGGGATTTCCGCACGGAAAAAAAAGGGGTCCGCTTTACTAGTCTAACTGCGGATTTGGTTAAACTTAATTATTTTCTGTGAAGACAAGAAACTGGTCAAGTTTATAATTGTATTAGAATGCGGATATATTTTGTTATTTAGTTACATTTTGTACATTATATATTGTACACAAGTACCTACTTATTAATAGTCTGGGCATCAATAGACAATGACATAATAGAAAAAATAGTGCTATGTATGGAGATTTGTTCTGTATCATTCAAATCACATGAGTTGATATACCGATCACGACATTTCGGTTGCCTTTCAGTAAATATAAATTTAAAAAAAAACATCAAATCGCGATAGAAGCTTTTTTATGCCGCACCATTAAGAGCTGGAACTCCCTGCCAGCTCACGTGTTTCCTTCTTCCTACAGTCCCGGGTCCTTTAAGCGGTGCGTGAAAAGGCATCTGATGAGGCCGTCAAGCTGAGTGCCACCACTGTTATCATGGTACATGTTTACGATGGCGACCCTCTTTCCGAGACTTTGCCTTTAGCTTACCATCAGGCGAGGTGAAATCAAATTGACGTGTCCTTTTATTAAAAAAAGAAGCGGTTAGAAATAATTATATTTCAAATAATATCTAACTTGGCCACAACATTGCACACACACTATCTAGAGATTATTTTGATACGCGTTACCGCTGCGTGCTTTCTCCTAAAATTCTAGGCTCAGAGACCAACAATGCTTGCATAGTACGATCGTGTTTGATAATAGTTTAGTTGATTCTAGTTCATACATTCACACATACTCATACATACATTTTAATGGTTTATTTAGACTTTCATTCAACAGCACGGCGCTGTTTAAATAAAACGCTAGGCGGTTAATTGAATGGCTGATATGGCTAGTTAGCTGCGACATAATATTGTTAAGATTACGTAAGATTTTTATACTACTGAGGTAGCTTTTTTTTTCCGTGCGGAAATCCCCTCGGATACCCCCCCTGCTGAAGCCGGAAGGGGAGGTTATGTCAGACTCGAACCGACTAAAACCGCACGCCGACTGTAGGTCGTGGTGCTAGGCCGGAGGTGAGGTTGTCATGGACATATCCCTCGCACCCCGGCTGACCCAGGGCCATCCCTTACCGTCAGGCCCTTCTCGGGAGGGGGGACAACGGTGTCCCCGACTCGCCCCCGGAATGGGGAGGTGCGCTTTCTAGCGCGCCGCCGCCGTGGCCTGCTTCTGCTAGGGTGACAGGCGGCTCCACCCGTCACCCCCAGGCACAACTGAGGTAGCAGACAAGTAGTAACTGAATGTAAGACGCCAACTCATCATTTTTTGCGTACTGCCATATCTCATCACCATCGGCATCATTGCAATATCGTTGTAATGATGACTAGCTTTCCTGAGACTTTGCCTTCAACTTACCATCAGAGGTGGTGAAGTCATATTGATGTGCTCTATAATACCTATATAAAATGTCCTTTACATAAAAAAAAATCTTCAACAGCAGACTGCGCTGAACTAATCTTCTATATATATAAAAATCAATTGCTGTTCGTAAGTCTCGCTAAAACTCGAGAACGGCTGAACGGATTTATCTTATCTTGGTCTTGAAATGTTCGTGGAGGTCTAGGGAAGGTTTAAAAGGTGAGAAAAATTCGAATAATTGCCGGGAACTGACATCCACGCGGGCGGAGCCGCGGGCAAAAGCTAGTTGATATATAAAAAAAACAATGTAAAATTCAATGTCTGTCTGTTCGTATGTTGTGCAGATCCGTGCTATTAATCTGATGGTGATAAAACTAACTATGTGGTTATTACTTGCACTTGCGCGAAGGCTTCGTTCGTACAATTTATTGGTCTTAATGGCGTTGCAATCCAGTTAAAGGATTTTTTGCATGAAATTTTCCCCTGAAGGTGGGACACGGGTCTGCTCGGGCCTGCTAGTGAATCATAAAATTTATTCATTGACATAGAGAGATAGAATATATCGTCTGTAATAGTGCACTTTATTATTTTTTATGGTTTAATATTAAATGTGATTATATGAAGATATTAAATTGAAAGCTAGTTGATGAATGTGGCTTCACATCATGGATTTAGTTTTTGAAACTTTATATATACCAAAGTATATCGAAGTAAAGAAAAAAAAATCGAATATTCACAAAACCAACAATTTCAAAACCCGTGTGAGTCGATTCAGTGAGTGTTGTATGTCGAAATCGCGATTGAGTACAGTGCGAGAACGCGGACAGTGGTAGGGGCGACGCGCGTAATAAACGAGTGCGGAAGAGGGTAGACAGGTAGACAGATACAGTCTGCCCAATAATAATTAGCTCGGCGGTCGTCAGTACACCGTGATCATAGCGCTTGAAACAGCGCCGAAATATCGGTTCCTCAATCAAAAGACTGACGGTGGAGGTGAGCGCTGATGCATCACAAGGTGGCCACCCTAAACCTACTCCTGGGTCGCAAGTCCCAGGCGCCGTCGCAGTGTTCCTCTCTGTACCACGCCATGGACCCGGCGACCGCACGGTGAATCCATGGAAGGCTGAGAACCGAATCTCATGGTAAATATCCCGGTGAGTGTTATACTACTAATAAAATATTTTAAGTCAGAATTGTAGTATGAATATTATTGCATTTAGCTGAGGTTGAATATTTGATGTACGTATTTTTTTGGCTTTTATACTTTTTTGTTTTAAATGTCAAAAATTACAATAAATAACAAATGTCAGGTGGAAAACCCTTTGTTAGCTAAATAACCCCGACCCGGTTCGTATCTGATGTATCTGGTATATGTGTGATCTGGTGTAAAGGAGTCCAGCACACTGGCCGCATTTCCGCGCTGGATCGCGCAGTAGCCAATCTTTGCACCAGGTACGAGCCGGAGCGAGGCTCACCAGTTTTCTCCTATCGGCCTATATTTGCCACAAGTTTTTAGGCTTCTATGAATTTAAAAAAATACTTCTAATTGTGTTTATCTACATTCTAGAATCCATAACCGAAGCTAGTTAAACTATACGATACTTTAGATCTAAATAGAGCACTTTAGAGTACGTATATAATATAGCCTAATGGTATGGGTAATGGACTGCTGAGTCGAGGTCTCGGGTTCGATTCCAGGTTTACCATGGCACACACCAATGACTATTCGATGCTTTTCGAAGTTATGTGTGTATTTATCGCAGGTTTATAAGTGCCCGGTTAATGGCAATAGGCTCGCCACCTATTACATTGGGACCTAAACATAAACTGGCGAAATGTGGGTGCTAGCACCTTTACCTACCCCTTCGGCGAATACAGGCGTGAGTTTATGTTATGTTAAGTTATAAAAGAAAATTTATTAAATAAAACCTTTACATTTAATACATGCAAATACTCATGCCAGTAATTCCACGAAGGATTAGACAGTGGTATATAAACACACACATTTGCTCAATTATGCTTTTCGATCTCACGTAATAGGAGTCTATTGCGACCTTTTTTTTTATTTAATAAGCTCATTCAAAAAAGAAAAAACAAAATGATGTGATCCTTGTTATTTTATCTGTGGATCTTTCGAAGTCTGTGGGCGTAGTGTAGTTATTAAAGGATTGCGTCGGTTGAGCGGGCGGCCATTATTTGGAGCAGGACTCTTATGCAAAGCCAATTTAGATGTCCACTGGACCGTTGATGTATAGAACTAGTGTTGTTTCATATAGATTACGTATTAATTATGACGATAGCACCTATTGTTTTGCTGAAATGTATTTTTTTTTATCGTGCGATGAATCCCCACGGATACCACCCCCACGGAGCCGGTGAAGGTGGTTATGTCGGACTCGAACCGACTAAAACGCACGCCGTCTTGGGTCCTTGGTTGCCGGAGGTGAGATTGCCAAAAGCATATCTCTCGCACCCCGGCAGACCCAGGACCATCTCCTTCGAGATGGCCCCCTTCGGGTTGTGGGGACCACAGGGTCCCGCCGCCGCGGCCTGCTTCTGCTAGGGTGACAGGCGGCTCCACCGGTCACCCCCAGACTTGCTGAAATGTATGAGACTTGTGAAAAGTATGGGAGTGGTTGCAATCTTCTGTTGTTATTCTTGAGGTTTCATTTTCTGTCTGTGAATTCTTTAGTAACTGACACAGTTTTTTTTAATGAATTTTTTATACCATTTATTATGCTAAGTTTAATGTTCGATAAACATCGGGAAAAATAAGCGCTCAAGTGGGACTTGAAGCCACGACCTTTCCTTTACAGGGGGAATGCTCTTCCAACTGGAACTATTGATCCACACCTGAATCACTTTAAATTTCCCTTCTCTTTATATCCGTCTTTAAGGGAGACGGTGCACAGTGTTTTCTGTAGAACAAACTAGCTAGACGTAATGTGAAATCCTATTTATCTACATAACAGTCTAAAATATGTGTTTTCTGTTAAAACAAGAGTCATTCTATTGTAACAATTCTAAAATTCTCGGAAAGTGCGCCCGCCGCCAACTTCAGGTAGAGTGGAATACAAAAGATAACGGCAACTTGCTACCTGCGACTCGTTTAGTTCGCATCTTTCGGTTGTACGAGAAGGTCGCTGCGCAACTTATGAGTGATAATTGTTTTTTTGTGGTGTTTATCATGGCTTCTACTAGCACAGGTACGTAATATTTATTGAAATATTGATAAACTTTTTTATCAGTTTTACATTAAAGTTAAATAGTGAAAAATCGTCTCGTTATTACTTATATCACGCTCTAAGTTATATAGTCGGGTGCTGTCGTGTCATAATTATTACTTTATTTTGTAGCAAATATTATCAGGTTTCCATAAACAAGTGGTATATCATGCGGTATGATGCGATATTTTTTTTATTAATTTTTTTCAGATGTTCGTGTAATTATACCTAGGAAGAAAGTATTTGATCTCTGGCACAAAACTTCCCCTGAGGACCGAGTATCTGTGTTGTGTGACTTTTTTGTTAAACTCTGTAGTGTTACTAGTGTAAATAGTAATCTAAGAAATAAATTAAAGACATTTTCCAAGAAAATTTGTGAACAAATACGTAGCAGATGGGTTCTCAAAGGAAGGCGCGTGGATTTATTTAAACGTCACTATGCAGTTTGGCTGAACGAGCCATTGGAGTTTACTCCAGATATTAACGAGGTGTTGAGACGAAAACCAGGTCAGTACCTGCTTTAAAAGGGTGCTTCGTAGGAAATTATGAATTAGAAGTTTTATTATATTATCCTATCGTTTTTTTACAGGTCGTCCAACTAAGAATTTTGCAGAGAGCAGCGACAAAACAAAAAAACGCAAGGTTCATGGCTTAGTCTCGCAATATAGCCCAGAACAGCTCGCTTTCGCTGCTGAAAGTAGTGTGCGGGCTAGTGGAAAACGAGATGCTGCTAAGATGATACATGAATCGCTGTTATCTCCTAAAAGACCGAGCCGATATAAGCATGCGTTAAAAATTACGACAACTGCACCCCTTAGACGGCCATAAAGCCCTCAAGAAGCTCTGGCTTTTTTTATAAGCACCAAATTAACTGTGGCTCAGTATAAAAATATGCACCACGAAGCAAAAGAAAGAGGCTATGATTTATATCCACCATACAACCAGTTATTTAATGCAAAAAAGGATTGTTATCCGTCAGTGGAAGCCCTGACGATCACCGACGAATCAGTGGAAATCCGCCTCCAAGACTTAATGCATCATACAGCAGTGAGACTTTGTTCTGTGCAAAAGGATGTGTTAAAAGAGTGTGGACATGAGAGACTTACATTATTTTGTAAATGGGGCTGTGATGGGTCAAGTGGTCATAGTTTGTATAAACAAAAGTTTAGTGTTAATTCTAATACGACAACGGATGAATATCTTTTATCGATGGCGGTGGTGCCAATAAGAATGTTTGCCACTGATAATCCCGACATTATTATATGGCAAAATCCGAGGCCGTCATCGACACGATTTTGTCGCCCCATCAAACTTCTCTACCGACAAGAAACAACCGCTTTGTTAAAAGAAGAATGTGAGAAAATTGACGCGCAAATCAATGATTTGACTGAATCCGATATTGTGGTCGAATTCCAAGAAATAAAAATAAACTATCAACTAGCGATGACCATGGTGGACACAAAAGTGTGTAATGCCTTAACGGATACAAAGAGTAGTCAGAAATGTTACTTGTGTGGAGCAACTAGCAAGAATATGAACAACGAAAGTATCGTGAATCGAGCGATCAATGCAGAAAACTTAAGATTCGGAATATCAAGCCTTCACGCGTATATTAGATCCATGGAGTGTCTTCTCCATATATCATACCGTTTGGATATGAAAACCTGGCAAGTAAGAGGTGAAGCCAATAAAGAAATATTGAAAAGAAAGAAAAAATTGGTACATGACATGTTTTTACAGCACACTGGGATGCATATTGACGAGCCAAAGCAAACGGCTGGCAATACCAATGACGGTAATGCCGCAAGGCGTTTTTTTAAAAACCCACAACTATCCAGCCAAATAACTGGAGTAAATGAGGAGTTAATTAAGAAAATGGGCATTCTTCTGAGAGCAATATCTTCGGGTTTCGAAATCGATATCGAAAAATTTGAAAATATGTGTAAAGATACTAGAAAACTTTATATTCAGGAGTATAAATGGTATCCCATGCCAGTTACAGTGCATAAAATACTTTTTCACTCGAAAGAGATTATAAAAGAATTTATAGTGCCTATTGGACAGATGTCAGAAGAAGCCTTGGAGTCACGTAATAAGGAATTAAGAAAGGTGCGTGAGCACCATACTCGAAAAATTTCTAGAGTGGCTACAAACATGGACTTGATGCAACACATGTTAGTGACTTCTGACCCATTAATATCGTCCCTGAGGAAAATTTCAAATAAGGAAGCTACTGCTCTTCCCTCGGATGTACTAAGTTTGTTACGTGGTCCGCGACATTTATAATGTATATTATAATGTAACTGATGTTTCAATTAAAAAACAATTCTCAAATTTATTTCCTTAAATCTGCTTTAAAACAAAATGAACAAATGCATATTTTATGATATGAGTTGACCCACTGGGAACGTTATTTAGTAGCTTTTTAACAAGTTCTACTGAACATTTTCATACTTTGATAAGGTATTTTATCACAAAAATATATAAAATATTTTTGTCTAGCTAGTTTGTTCTACGGAAAACACTGTGCGGTGGAGCCAATTATCAACTTTCTGACGAACTATTGGAACCAATGAAGGATTTTTCAACCATTTTTAAACTTGAGCGCTTCTTTTTCCCGATGTATTTCGGACTAACACAGTTTTGTCATCTTGAGATTAATCTGATTTTCGTAATTGGCTCGTGCCTTATAGTATCTTCAAGGTTCATTAATATATTTTTATTTTTATGACTAAATAATGTTACAAATTAAGCCCGTTATAACCAATAGCAATAAGGCTATTGTAAAATGCTAATAAATGCTTGTCACAAATCATGGTTCAAAAATCACTCCATCAAAGTAATTTCGACGCAACACACGCACTTCTTAAATTGCCGCTAATTTATAACGACAAATGAATTCAATTTACAGCTGTGGATTTTCAAAGAGTTCTTTGTTTGAAATTCAAATATCTAATTCTTTTATTGGAAGCATGTTTGGCTGGTTACACTTTTGAATGAGAGGGAAAAGTGTTACATTATATGTGGGCGAAATTGGAAGTGTTAATAAAGTCTCAATAACCAAATTACTTTTGGAAGTATTTTCCGTTAGATACTATTTTTCACAGAAGATACATATTTTATTTTAGACTAGCTTTTGCCCGCGGCTTCGCCCACGTGGATGTCAGTTATCGCGACAAAACATTTCTCAAAAAAACGAATGTGTATGAAGTTTCATGCTTCTAACTTTGAAATTGACGAACTTTCGATAGAAACGTTTATCACTTATTTTACCCTCTTAGTAGTTAAATTTTGAAAAACGCTGATACTAATGTTCATTTCTTTCTTAAAAAATACAGGTTTATGAAATTTTGTGCATCTAGCTCTGAAAATGACGGACTTTCATACAAACTTAGAATTTCCAAAAATTCTTTCTTAGTGGATGCTTAAATCATAAAATGGGCTTACTAATGTTTGCCATAATTTAAAATGCCATAATTTCATATGACATACTAGTATTTGCCATAGAATAGAATAGAATAGAATATAATACTCTTTATTGCACACCAAACATAGAATATATGCAGAGGATACATAAATGAAAGAAAGTTGTACAATGGGCGGCCTTATCGTGATCTGCGATTTCTTCCAGACAACCAGTTTGGATGGACTGAACTGCAAGAACAGGTAGTTTGTGGTGTACACTAAAACTATTACTAATTTATTACGTAGGCATTTAGATAACAAAAATAAGGAAGAAAATATTTATTTCATTAAAAAAAAAACCTACATACACATACATACATACGGACATACATACGGACATACATACATATAAACATAAATACTATAAAATACCGGAGGATGTTTGTGCCTCGTCATCCAGACCCGATATATTCCTATTTTCAAAACAGCAAAAGCGTGCAGTACTAGTAGAACTCACAGTACCGTGGGAAACTAACATACCTAAAGACCACGCTATAAAAATAAACAAATTCTTTGACCTGACCAACGAGTTAACCAAAAATGGCTATGTGGTTAAACTCTACGCCGTGGAAGTAGGAGCAAGGGGAATTCCAGCTAAATCCCTGTATAACTTATTTAAAGACCTCGGATTGCCAAGAGCTTCAGTAAGTTCTTTACTCAAACGAATATCTAAAACGGCGTTGATAGGATCTTACCAAATTTGGATAGGTAGAGGGGGGAACACGACTGACGGTGGAGGTGAGCGCTGATGCATCACAAGGTGGCCACCCTAAACCTACACCTGGGTCGCAAGTCCCAGGCGCCGTCACAGTGTTCCTCTCTGTACCACGCCATGGACCCGGCGACCGCACGGTGAATCCATGGAATGCTAAGAACCGGATCTCTCATACATATATACATACATACATGCATACATACCTACACACATACATAAATAATACTTAATATACAAATACTGTTATGGAGCATAAACTTATAAACCTATTACACAATTATATATCAATTTAATATTAAATCTATGTACGATATACCCTATAATTATAATATAATATTGTTCCCAGAACAATACCGAGTTATCAAAAACTTATAACGTTAGATAGTGCTCCCTTACCTGTCTTTGAAATATAGAAAGCGACTGTGCTCGTCTTATCTTTACAGGCAGCGCGTTCCAAAGTCGTGAGCTTGTACTGTGAAAGACTTGTCGTAGAAGCTTGTAGAATGCGTCACCATTGCCAGGGTTAAGTTTTCCGTGGATCTTAAATTTCTTGTATTATTCTCGTGCAGAAATCGAAAACGCTTTTTTAGATAGAGAGGAGTCATTGGATTAAACAAAATACTAAAAAGAAGAGTATATGAGTATTCCGGCGAAGACGGATTGGTAACCACTTGAGCTTTTTACGAAATTCGGAAACATGATCATATTTGCGCAAGCCAAAAATGAATCGTATACAGAAGTTTTGGAGTCGCTCAAGTTTATCAAGTTGGTCCTCATTAAGGTCGAGATAGCTGACATCGGCATAATCTAAAATAGGGAGAAGTATCGATTGCGCTAGCGCAATTTTGGTTTCGGTTGGGAGAAAATTACGTAATCTCCTCCAGCTGATGTTTTTCACCTGAGCTGACCATGACATGGTCTTGTCAAGGTATAAGCCCAAGTTTTTGACTGTATCACTTATGGGAATGGTAGTACCTTCAAAGTGAATTTGAGGTAGAGCCGACCAGTCAACTTTTGGTAAAAGTCTTGAGCTACCAATTACGGTGACCTGAGTCTTACTGGGGTTAATCTTGAGCCCATACATTGCACTCCAAGTACTAAGATACGCCAGATCGGTGTTAATAGTGGCAATACCCTGAGACAGTCCATCCACATCTGTCTGGCAGTAGATTTGTAAATCATCTGCATAAAGGTGGTAGGAAGAGAGAAGTTGACTAGAGATAGAGTTAATAAATAATGAAAAGAGTAAGGGAGATAAAACGCCACCCTGCGGCACACCCGCAGCGGTGTCAGACCATGATGAATAGGTATCATCCAGTCGGACCCGCTGCCGGCGACCAGACAGGTAACTACGAAAAAAGTCAATAGCCGATGGAGATATGTTGAGAGAGCATAATATGGCTAGTAGGACATCGAAATCCACTGTATTGAATGCGTTGCTAAAATCAAGTAGGCAGAGTATTGTGAGATTTCCATTCTCCATACCGAGCCGTATGTCGTCAGTAATGTTGATAAGGGAGGTTGTGGTGCTATGGCCCGGACGGAATCCGGATTGTAACGGGTTTAGTAGATTGTTTTCGCATATGAATGTACTAAGTTGGTTTTGGATGAGGCGTTCGAGGACTTTAGATAGGAAAGGTAGGATAGAGATAGGACGGTAATCGGTAAAGGATGTAGGTTTAGGATTTTTGGGTAACGGGTCATTAGAAATAACGCTTCAGTTGCCATAATCGAGAAATGACATAAAATGACTTTTAATAATTCCATTAGTCATAATCGATCAAGTGACATAATAATTTAAATCCATAAATGTATTTGCTATAATTTTCGTTTTCAATAATGTCATTTTCCATAACTTTTATTCACCATAGTATAAATCAAGATAATTTAGTACAAGCCTGCAATTTTTATGTTTATGAGTAAGTTAATATATTTTTTGCTATTAACATTATTCACACTTATAGTAATAGTATGAGGGTAAAATAAAATAAGTCTGACATAAATAGACAGTCTTTATTAACATTAGTCGTCAATTCACTATTAGTCCTGTCGAGATGAGTGAAAGTTGTGAAGTGTTTAAAACTACAAAAGGGGGCATTAAATTAAATGTTTACGGACGGAAAAGCTCGACGTAGCCCCGCTTCGCAGGGCTCCTACTTCTGGGTGGTTTAAAAAAAAGAACCACGAAGACTATGGCGGGAGCTCCGCTTTGCTTCGCCCCCTAACCTATCCGAGTCGGATTGCACTGAGTCGGGGTGTTAACGATAATTAATTTCGACCTAACAATTTTATGTATTATTTTCATATTTATATCAAATTTTGATTATGTCAAGAGTCAATTATGAGATGTGCTACTTATGGAAACTAATTATTATGACATAATGTTGTTATAGAAAGTCATTTTATGGCAAATAAAAGTTATGACTGTTGAGTTGTTATGGTAAACGTTATTAGTATAAATGATAATAGTGCAAGTATTAATATTATGGTCGGGGATGATTATGGCAAACAATATTAGTGCAAATGGATTTATGGAAAACGAGAGAATACCCATAAAATGCATCTATTGCAAAAATGTTTTGTTTGTAGGTCCAGCGGTTTACGCTCTGCGTTGATGAATCAGTCAGTCAGTCGGGACAAGTAATTTTATATGTATGATGATAAGATGTTGATAAAGACAGATTTACTGTTGATAAAATCAACTCTAAATCTGTGATGCAACCCGAAGAGTAGATAACGTATCCCTTTACAATTTCTCAACTTCTTAGCACTCTTAACGATGTTTACTTGCATAGAAAGGTCGTAAAGGTGACATTCAATACTTGAAGACTTAGCAATTGTTTCTCAACATGGGGGGTCTTGTTATCTAGCATTCACTCAAACCACATACTGTGTATTGTGTTATATGTGAAAATTAAACTTTGATATAAAAATCAAAGGACAGAGAAGAATAACCTGTCAATTTCCAGTCAATCCATCGACTAGTTTGCATATTTTGCGACCAAAAAAATTTTCATTTATAAAAATATTTCGGCTACTTAAAGTATTAAAATGACAACCAAGTTCAATTAAATACTGATTTGAAAATTTCAAATTCAGTAGTACTTTCATATTTTATTACAGCTTTAAACACTATTTAAACAGGTACCTAGTTGGTTTTTCTGATCATTGTCATGCATACTTATTTATTTTACTTTAGTTTTTCTTTTGTTGTATTTCAATTTGGATCAAATTCGCTAGTCTATCAAAATAATCAAATTCTGAAACACTGCGTACAGTGCTCCAGAATTTGATCCTTTTCGGAGAGTACTAATAATTCTAAGAAGTTTGAGATCCACTGGAGTAATCTATTACGCAAAGTACATACATTTTGTTAAGTGGCCGATCGTTTCACAATTGTTTACAAATCAGTTTTTACTAGCCGAGACTTAAGGCGTAGTTCCATTATACTGTTATTATGATTTAATATTGTTATCGAAGTTGTGATTTACGAGAATTACGATAATCAAGTTTGAGGTTTTATGTAATAGTTTTATTACCTATATGATTGATGGGATAAATTTTAGAATTACGTTCAATAACGTTAACATTTATTACAAGTTTAGCAAAAGATTACTTTAATCTATACAATTATATAATTACTTGTCTTGAATGACTGATAAGTATTTGGACAGAGGTTACAAAATTGAATCTTTTATGTTGTGAGCAATGAGAAAAGGTTTTCAGGGTTCAGAAGAGTATGACTGTAAGGTTCTTAGTTCAATTCTTCGGTGGGGCAAAAGCAGAGTATGGAAACCCCATTGATTACAATAAGTAGGCGACGGCTTATAGTCCTATATGAAGTACTAGCTTTTACCCACGTCTCCGCCTACGTGGATGTCGGTTATCGCGACCAAACATAGCCTATGTCCTTTCTCATAGTCTAATCTACCCCTATACCAAATTTTATCAAAATCGGTTCAGTGGTTTAAGCGTGAAAGCGTAACATACAGACAGAGTTACTTTCGCATTTATAATATCACTAGCTTTTGCCCGCGGCTCCGCACGCGTGGATGTCGGCTATCGCGACCAAACAGCCTATGTCCTTTCTCAAAGTCTATTCTAGAAATCCATTCAATGGTTTAGGCGTGAAAGTGTAACATACAGACAGACAGACAGACAGAGTTACTTTCGCATTTATAATATCAAGTATGGAAGTATTGGACCTACTAACACTTTCGTATTATATAAACACAAAAACGTTGTTAGATGTGAATTTAATAATGTCATAACTTTATGAAACCTTTCATAAGAACTAGTAGTAGCAACGAGATCGGGTCGATCAGAGGTAGAAGACCTGAATTTGGATTTCAAATATAACCCACTGAGCATCGACCGAAGTGACACTTGAATTATCTTTGGGTTACTGTCACTATTGGAATTGAAATTAAATTCTTTGAATACCTATGATTTCTTTATTTTAGGTTACATTTTTCTAGTGCAAAAAGGGTATAAAAATCTGCAAAAAATTATTATGTGCGAAGATTGACGATTTTCATTTTCTTTTTTATTATAGATCTTTTTATTGATGACTAACTTATGTGCGAGAGTGCGGCTGATTGTTTTCATGATATGGGACAGAAAATCATAGTGTGT
Organism: Eilema sororculum; assembly: GCA_914829495.1. Classification (NCBI taxonomy): domain Eukaryota; kingdom Metazoa; phylum Arthropoda; class Insecta; order Lepidoptera; family Erebidae; genus Eilema; species Eilema sororculum. Next base: position 1,048,833 of record OU618545.1, on the reverse strand, counting down.
AAGATGGTTTTTTTAAATATTGATACGTCTCTTCCCACCTTTATAGAGAAATAGTGGTATTATATTACAAGTTACCACTAATAGCTACTTTTTTTTTCTTTTAAAGCATTTATTATGCTAACTTTGAAATTCGACATACATCAGGAAAAAGAAGCGCACAAGTATGACTTGAACCCACGACCTTTCCCTTACAGGGGGAATGCTCTTCCAACTGATAGCTTCCCCTGTGGTGTGGCGGTAGTGAACGCGAAGGCTACGGAGGAGGCGCGGATCAATCAAAAAATTAAGAAACATATGGCTACTTGCATGGCTACGCAAATAGCATATTCATTATGCAAATAGCCATATTAATTATGGCTATTTGCATTGGTCTAGGCGTTTTTATGTATACTTGAGTTCCACTTGAGTTCTTCTTTTTCCCGATGTATTTACCTATCTAAGTATGTTTATCCGCATTCTAGAACCATAAGATAAGCTAGTTAAGCTTACCACGGGTTTAGATAGCGTTGTGTAGAATTTTGTGGAATATTTATTTAAATTTATTATTATTAAGTATAGCTTGAATTTTTTCTAGTTAACTCCTTGAAGAATATAAATTTGTTGATAGTACAAAATCATATTATAGATTTTTGCTGTTTCTACATATAGCAATAAACTAGCATCATATTGTAAGCAAATGTTTCCTCCCATTTATCATCTGTAGTACAATCTCTAACATTGCGAGATTTCCATAGCTCTGGTGTCGTCAGCTGGCACAAAAAATGTCATTAGTAATTTGCTGAGGGACTAAAACCAGAAGCCAGTAGCGAGCTCTCGATAACAGCGTTTTGATTATTTGCTGTCATTTGTTATACAGACAGGATTGTGGTCATATGTGGGATATTTCTACAATAAAAAAGGCATATATCATTATACAATAACTTATCATTTTCTCCGACTCTTTTCTCAACTCAGTTGGGATCGCCTTTTCATTCTGACTGTAATTCTAGCAGCATTGTAAGACTGAAACCTTCGATATTTTCCATGAGTAGTCCCTTCATTTGACCTCCACAACCTATTGGCGAGATCGAAGTTCTGTAGTTAGAGTAGTTCCTTCGGTTTAAGTCAGATTCTGTTTAAAGACAGATTTGGGAGCTCCAACTACTGTACCTCTTTTCATCTCTTCATCTATGCGTTAATCAAAATTAAAGCGTCGGTAGCTTAATGGTTTACGATCGAGAGGTCCTGGGTTCGGTCCTGGCCATTACACTACCGACGTGAACCCTCTCCTAGCACAAGCAATTTAGCTTAGTTGGAGGGGTTAGAGGGAATATTAGAAACTTCGGTTCTAATAACCTTTAAAAAAAAAATTTGGAGTTTAGGGTCTGCTTTACCAGCCTAACTGCGAATTTGGCTAAAATTCGTTATTTTCCACACCACAACCCAAAGGCGATATCGAAGCATTACAGTTAGACCAGCTGTTGGACTTGTAGGGCTCCAACTACCCGTAACGACTACCATAGATGTTCGTATGGCAACTGGAACCGACGGTTTAACGTGCTCTCCGAGGCACGACCAGGCCAATGCAAATATCCATATTCATGCATACAAATATTTGCATTGAGTGGGGATCGAACCCGCGCTTTTTGCGTAGCGGCCGCGTTCACTACCACCACGCCACGGGGGCTGTCTACTTATTATTTGATTGCCATAGATATTACAATGACTAAATTTAAATAGCCTGCTGACTAATTTGCAATGTGACAATATTATTTATACTACACACACCGTAAACTTTTTGTCACAAAAACCCAGTATTTTTTGTATATACTTATGTAACAACGATAACTCTTTCACCTAGTTCCTATAATGTCTTCGATTGTTACATGGCAATAACTGATATACGGTCTGTTACTGGTATTAACAGATGTTCAGAACATTCTGCTCGATATTAATGTTGTTAACAATGAAGAGATAGAATACATATCACACTATAGGTATAAGTAGGTCAGTATGTACGAATATATAGATTTATATATACTGCACATGTAAACCGCACAGTTGGTTCATGTAGAAGTATTTTGTAGCTCATTATTTCTATGCGTGAATATTTTTGCGTGCGCGTGTATTATATATTTTATCAGTTCACGGCCACAGTCGACACTCGACATGTACTCATTAAGAGATTATGCAGGTTTGTCATACAGCTCCAACCCTACGGGTAGACCGAGTAGTGTTCTACCACAATTTACTACATTAGTTAAGGTGTATGTCTCGTTTGCACGTTTTGCGTTGCCATCTACCGAGCACGTGTCTAGAAAAAAGTCTTCTAGAAAAAAATACCTTATCCAGATTTCAAACAAATTATTAAATAGATAAATTGAAACATAACTTCACATAATATTATCTGTTAGCAGGACGTTTAAATTTGAAACTTACATCATCACATACCATCCCACATTGTGTTAAAATAATATCTTATAATTTCCTAACACTGTGGTTCTCTAAGGGTACTCCCTCAGGACCACACTGTATACACCGGATAAAATATTATTATATAGACGGCATGTATTATGAAGGAATTTCAAACCTCTCTGTAGACCTTTTGAACTGATAAATTATAATCCTTCAAATAGAATTTTGGTTCAAAAGAGTCTGAAAGAGATTAATTTATTAACAGGTAAGGAAAAAGTGATAGGATTTTCAATTTTGACGGATATCATGACACGAGGATAATATAGCCTTTCGACCTTTCGACAATTTTCGATACCAACTTCATTTAGACGTATTATTCTGATTGTCCTATGGATTAAATCTTCGATAGAAACACTGAAACACTAACTTAACATACCATGTTATACAAATACACATATCGTAATATTGTAGTCAAATACAAAAAGCTCCAACTAAAATTCACATTTAAACATAAATAAACTGTTCATTTAGGAGTTAGTTCGAATGTCAACAGCCTTTTCCACAATTTATACCAATTTGGACTGAAACCAGACAATTTAGTCCCAATTAACATGTCACTTAGGACAACACTGCATATCTGTCTAAGGGTAACGACTGCCAAAGCTGTGCTAAGTGCTTACATTTTGTACTACTGAAGTAGCAAAGTAAGATACGCTACCTGAAATTTGATTTTTTCTTCATCTTAGCGTTAATCCTAGTCGTATCCGAAGCTTTGAGCTTGGAGTCTGGGGTCCGCCTTACCAGTCAAACTGCGGCTTTGACTAAACTTCGATATTATTGAATTTTGATATGATATATATTATATTTGCAAAGTCTATTAATTAACTTGAGAATCTGGCTTTAACATGGATAGATAGATAGTTTTTTTTTATAATTGTCACGACAATAATACAACTTCACCTCGCCTGAGCATAAACTAAAAGTCAATTAGATACTTTTCACGCCTTGCTTAAAGGGCTCGAGAATTTAAGATAAAGGAAACACATGATTCCAAGTCTTTATGGTGCGGTCAAGATTAGTAGGTACCTATTGCTTAGTGACCTCATAAGGAAGTTTGGTTTGATGATACATAAGCGGCCTGTGCGAAATATCGTTCATATTTTGCCATATATTAAGGGAAATGAATAAAATCTTAACAGAGAAATCCAATAAAACTTTGTCTGACCCCATAATCGAACCCGGAACAAGCCCAAATTATATTTTAAGATATTGGTAATACCGAGGGTTGAGTCCTTACAAAAACATAATAAGATAATATTTTCTCGATAGAAAATGAACCCAAAGTGACCCCAAACTTTTGGGTATTGTAGCTTTTACCCGATTTATTCCCGCGAGGTCGAGTCCCATTATGTCGAGTTCCCGCTACGTCTACTTTGAAAACTCTCGCCTTTATTCCCACCTAGTCGAGTCGTTGAAAAAGTCGCTTTGTACAGTCGCTCGCGTTAACACTTTGATTGAAAGGTGTTACCGGAGTTTCTTGTCATTTCTTCTTCGGCTTTACTTAGTCATCTGCGAAGTGGACGGTGTGGGTGTGGCATAATTATGTTTGTTTGTTTAAAGGAATAAATGATTTTGACTTTGTCTTTATCAATACTAATAGTTGTTATTTGGAATCATAGACCAATACGGAGGGGGGACACCTTAGCGTGTTATCCCAGTAGGTACGAAAGAAATAAAAAAAAGAAAATAGAGAGATCGTCATGAGACAGTAGAGTGTTTTCAATAAAAATACAGGGATTGTCCAAAAAATGCAGTGTGAGACCATGCTTGGGACTCCATTATCTTCGAGAAAAGGGAGGTAATGGCTATTGGTTTGTAGTTTGATGGACTTGAGCGGTCGTCTTTTTTAGGGGTCTGGTGGACCACCGCTGTCTTCCATAATATCGGGACTACGCCAGAAGAGTAAGACAACCGGAAAAAACGCGTTAAGACCGATGCCATCTCTGGGAGCACACATCTTCAACACTATGGGAGGGATTCCATAAGGCCCGTTCGAGGAGGACGAGGGACGTAAGTGCTAAACGCCCTGAGCGCTGGTGAAAACGGATACCCGGCATACAGCTATCGCACCGCGATGTAGTTGGCGGTTCCTGTCGCTCGTCATCCAAGGTCGAGTTAAACGCGAAGAGTGTGTCCAGAAGATCGCCTTTCTCAATCATTTTCCATGTACAGAGGCGAAAATGCAGGCTTGCAGAATTTCCCTTCGATAACTTTGGGAAGAGACCAGAACGAGTTCCCGAAGGTAGACACTCGAGCCTCTCGCCAATTCTACCGATCTGCTCCGACTTCGCCCATGCTATGTCTCTTTTGAAGGACCTGGAGGCAAAGTTATAATGCTTTCTTAGTACGCTGGTATTTTGGTCCTGTGCGGTCACCGCATTGGCCCAGGCTTGGTAAGCTTCGTAATTCCTGCGACAAGCCGTTTTGGAAGATTGACCAAACCAAGGCCGAAATCTTTTTTTTTTATACCACTTAGGTGGCAGACAAGCACACGGCCCACCTGGTGGAGAGTGCTTACCGTGGCCTATGGACGTATGCAACACCAGGGGCTTTACACTCGTGCTGCCTACCCTGAAGAAACCTTCTAATGCCCCTCTTAATGAACCCCATATTGTAGTCGCTTAGGTAAACCACGAAAGGGAGTTCATTCCGCAGCTTGAGCGTGCGTGGGATGAAGTTCCTTTCATACCGCACGGTCCGCACCGTTTTCGGATGCAGTGTGTGGGGATGAATTTCCTGCCTATGGCGAGCGGTGCGATGATAAAATGTAGCTATGGGCATCATGTCAAATAATTCATATGAGCACAGACCATTATATAGGCGGTAGAAAACACACAGTGAGGCAAAGTCCCTCCTGAGGCTGAGAGGTTCCACATCGCCTGCGAGTATGGGACTGTCGACGTGCCTCAACGCACGTTTTTGCACCGAGTCGAAAGGATTAAGCTGACGTGCGGGCGCTCTGGCAAAAAGTTGACAGCAGTACTCCATGTGGGGCCGAACCTGCGCCTTATGAAGAAGTCGCTGCCCCGCAGTGAAGTACTGCTTCGCCCTGTTAAGAACTCCAAGTTTCTTTGATGCCAGCTTGACCTTGCCCTCTAAATGACTGCGGTACTGGGCGTCACTTGAAATGTCGACGCTTAGGATCCCGATACTCGGGGCAGTGGTAAGCCGTGTGCCCAGGAATTACGGCGCTACAATAAATGGGACTTTTCTTAGCGGTGAATACACATACTTGTGTCTTGGTGGGGTTAAATTGGACCAGGTTTAGTCGACCTCAATCGGATATTCCCGAGAGATTAGTCTCGATTTCGGATACAAGTTGTTCGCCACTTCTCTCCACCTCGAACTGGAGGATGTTTGCACGGCCCGTGTAACATGCGTCTTCAGTACTGTCGTCCGCATGGCAATGAATGGAGTCATCGGACAGCATGTCATTAATATGCAGCAGAAACAGGGTCGGAGACAACACGGAACCTTGAGGGACACCAGCGTTTATGTCCATGCGGTCCGAGCGGCTGCCGTCCACGACGGCTTGGATGTTTCTGTTGGACATAAAGCTGGAAATCCAATTACGCAGCCCCTCAGGCAGTCCATAAGATGGTAGCTTCACAAGAAGACCTTTGTGCCATACCCGATCGAAGGCCTTTGCTATATCTAGGCTGACCGCTAGTGCCTCACCTTGGCTCTCAATGGCTTGCACCCAACGGTTTGTGAGATACACAAGAAGGTCACCGGTTGAGCGACGCCGGCGGAAGCCGTACTGTCGGTCGCTCAGTATTAATAACACGCTCCATAACCGCTCGAGAGGAGGGAGGTGATAGCGATAGGCCTGTAATTGGACGGGTCTGTCCTGTCGCCTTTCTTAGGCCAGTCGGCGTGGCGGGCGTTAAAATCGCCAAGTATGACTATCTCTGTGGATGGGATCTGCTGCTGCACGAGGTCTGAGGCCATTTGGATATGCTCCATGAGTCGGTCTGTTTCAGTATCACCGCTGTGGGATCTACAGAGGGACGCGTAGACGCGGGGATGGTCGTGGCTGTCTACACGGAGCCATAGAATGGAGAGATACTACTAATGGAGAGGAACTACCTTCAAGATTGCTGAGGTGACGAGAACTGATATCGTCTCTGACGTACACACACACACACACACGACATCATACCGGCTACCTCAGGCTGTACCAGTACTCTGGACTCTGTTTATGATTCTCCTGTCAACACTGAGCCGCCTAGTAATATAATGGTGTTTTCTGACAGTGTGGGTCGTGACATGGGCTCAATGTTTAATCATCATTTAAATAACTGTTTTCATTACTGCCTGCCCAACGATAAATTCAAAACCTTTGTAAAAACCACCTTATCCAAAAAGGCATACTATAGGATAGATGATTACTTGAAAGATAAAAATGTCTGGCTTGAGCATGGTGCAGGCCCCTCGTAAATTGCTATAATTACAGCATGGTACTGTATTAGTTACGTGACTTATTTGTTACATTATGTAACTTTGTTTTAATTCTTAATTATAAAGAGTTTTATATACTTGTTGACATTTAGATTTAAGAAAATAAATATGTAAATTGACGTCCAAAAAATGCCGCAGTGGAGTTTGTTGCGCCGTTTCTTCTCCACCAGCGCCTTGGAAGCGGTGGTAAACTTAGATTAAGTAGAATTAAAATTGACGTCAATAAGAAACAATTTTATTGTTCTATATTGAAAAATAAATGACTATGACTATGACTATGACTACACACACTCCAGCATTAGAGAGAAAGGAGTGTTGTAGTCCGTACCCAGGATAGATGAGGTAGGATGTGCCCGCCGGAGACGATATCTTCTCAAGGTGGTGGTGGACAGCATTTAGGTTAGTGTGTAATTACAAAAATCCACGGTTGGCGTGGCAGGAGGTGCCCTTGAGTTTTTGCTCTTGCCTCGAGCATTCCTTCGCGCAGTTCCCCCCCCCAGAATACGAGAAGCAACCTGGGCGTCCACACTCAGGTGCGTTGTGTAACTTAGTTTTTTGTAACGAGTGATTTTTTAAAGAATGTCATATTTGACGCTGAACGAATAAAAAGAACGAAAACTATGGCCCAAAACTGCTAATTAAACAATATTATTGTAATATTGCTTGAAGAGGTCGTGGTGGCAAAACAAGAAGCCAGATTGAAGTAATACTGCTTTAACAGGTTATGGTTGTTCCAACGGCGGTAGCCTAGAGGTATGGGTATGGGTGGATTGCTGAGACGAGGTCTCAGGTTCGATCCCAGGTTTACCATGGCACACACCAATGACTTTTCGATGCTTTTCGAAGTTATGTGTGTATTTATCGCAGGTTTATAAGTGCCCGGTTAATGGCAATAGGCTCGCCACCTATTACATTGGGACCTAAACATAAACTGGCGAAATGTGGGTGCTAGCACCTCTACCTACCCCTTCGTGGAATACAGGCGTGAGTTTATGCTATGTATGTTATGGTTGTTCGAACGGCCGCATTAAGATTCAGATAAAATAATAACTACGAGTTAAATAATAAAGCGAGTATCAAGCATTATTTAATGAGCATTCGAGCTATCAGAGCAGCGGTCTAGATAATAGATGCCAATTAAAAGACAAAATGAAGTCCCAAGCATGGTCTCACACTGCATTTTTTTGGAAAATTCCCGATTTTTATTGCAAACACTCTACTATCTCATGACGATCTCTCTATTTTCTTTTTTCTATTTCTTTCGTACCTATTGGGATAACGCGCTATACTTTCAACCCACCGTGTTGGTCTATGATTTCAAATAACAACTACATATTAGTATTGATAAAGACAAAGTCAAAATCATTTATTCCTTTAAACAAACAAATATAATAATTATGCCATACCCTACCGTCCACTTCGCCGATGACTAAGTAAAGCCAAGCCGAAGAAGAAATGACAAGAAACTCCGGTAACACCTTTGAATCGAAGTATTGACGCGGACGACTGTACAATTATTTGTAAAGTCGACGTGGCGGTACTCAAGTCGACTTTGGAATAAAAACTGAGTTTTCAAAGTAGACGTAGCGGGAACTCGACATAATGGGACTCGACCTCGCGGGAACAAATCTTTACCCCTAAGCGGTGGAGGGTATAGAGTGAAAACGTATATAAGTATTGTATAGCGTATAACGGAGTATGACAACCGATTATAAGAAAAAATCAGTTGTTCGTCGATTGCTATCGACGTTTCAGAAAAAAGTGGGACTTGAACCCGCGACCTTTCTCTTTTTCCTGATATTACATTGATACAAAAAACAAGTTTGCATACTAAATGCTTTAAAAAATTCTGTCAAATCAGTTGTTCGATAGTGTTTCTTAAAATCAGTTTCTAAAACTGCAAAAGTTTTAGAGATTTTTTGTGAGACTGAAATCTATTTTTGAAATTAAAATCACATTTTTTTTGCTGCTAACAACTCATTTTGTTGCTGTTCTTAAAACTTTTCAGGACGATGACTTAAAATTCAGTTAGTCGAAGCACTGATAATATTTATTTCTTATATTGTCTTAATAGTTTTTTTTTATACTACAGCACAAAATTATGATATCATAAGTCTATTTCCAATACTTTAGTACGAGTACTTTGACTAATGTGATTAGGATAATTATTGGTATTATTTTTCCATAGTAAGATTATTGAAAAATAATCTGAAGGGATTATTTTTAAAAAAGAGCCTAGCAGAGAAAGCCACTAGCCAACCACATTAACAATATCGCCCAAGCGGTCAGAATAACAAGAGATGCATTACAATTTTCATTATGAGAAAAGTTTCTTTATCAGAAAATCACAAATTTTCCTCATATTTCAATTCTAGTGTATTCTATCCACTTATAATTTCAAAGCCGTGCACAAAACTTTGCAACTAAAATCGTCCAGCCTGGGGGCCACTTGAAATTTGAAACAAACTTGGTCGTATTAAGATATTACTTGACCACAATAATCTTTGCTGTTTAAGTATCAAAAAATTTTTTAAGTAAATCCCCACTCGAAATCATTTCCTTTTGTGATTTAATCAATTTTTGGGTGTTAAAAATAAATGATAGAAATGACAGGTACAGTAAGATGAAAAAGTGTTGATTCTTTTTTTATTCATGTTGTGTCTCAAGAGGCAATATGCAGTAACATTAGGTATACAATGATGACCTTATAATTATAATTGAAAAAGATTTAATACTATGTTATGTACCAATGACTTTAACTTAGCTACATGACTTTGTGGTCAGCCAGCTAGCCGTAAATCGTAATATTTGTTCTGCAATTCTTGTCATTGCTAGACAAGGGTCTGTATAAATTACAAATAAATTTACGTTTGCCCATGTCTCATTACATTACGAATTACTTAACTAATGTTTTCAGTTCAAATACTTTTTAATTATGCCCAGTCTAGCTTGCAATCATGCTAACTTATTTACTACAACCGACATTTTGAGATCACTAATAACGAATCCATGATGTATAATAAAATGCGGTTTTCACTTCATACAATAGAAATAAAATATAGTGTTTTGAAATAGTGGCTATAAATTGCTGAATTTTATCACTAAATATATCTTTGAAATTTATGTTCAACACTTTAGGTAATTTCCGCTCCAGTCCCTTTAATATCTCAATGAAATTCATCTCTGTTTACAGATACGAGTGTACCAATAAATTAAACAAAGACATTAGACAGTAAATCAGTACGTCAATTTTGACAAAGTACATACGAGTATAAAAGAAAATTTTCATTTAATAGCTTTGGGCAATAAATTAGTCTTGTAATGTCAAAACAATTACCCATACAAGTTCATTGCGCTTGTCAAACGTTGAGCGTATTAGTTAAAATGTTAACAATTTTTTTGTTATTTTGTTACTTTCAACTATATTAGAATTAAAATATTACTTTGGACTGCACTGCATTGTTCGTCACGAAAGGGGAAAAAAATAAGTGTCTAATGCTGCCTAAATTTAAACTTAAAATACACAAACGCACTAAAAAAAATAAGCATTTTTAATAATTTGTTTTTGAATTTTTATAACCGCCATGGTAATTTATACACAGGCAGATGATAGCAATTGTCAGAAACAAAATAATTATTAGAATATGGGCTCGATACTGCCAAAATTATTCCAAGAACACTCAAAGGCTTCTTCCGTTGCAATTATAACAATTTAGCTTTCTGTTCTCGAGTGTACCTCGTTAGCGACGACGACATCCGCGTCCTAAGACTTCGGCACACTTCGGTGCTTCTCGGCGGCTATTCCCGATCAGCTTCGTTAAGCCGTTACTGGCAAAATTAAGATTTGAAAATATTTATACGAGAATTTCTGAATAGGTACTACGTTTTTTTTCATATTTGAATAGATTTATATATTGACAAAAGTTTACGTGAAAGTCTTCAAAAGTCTACACTAAAACCGATTTACACTGTGTTTTTACAGTAGCCATTGTCATGCACACAGAGACAACGAAAGGTCTATTATGGTGACTCTCTGAGACTTTAGCTTTAACTTACCTTCAGACGAAGTGAAGTTATATTGATATGTCCAATAAAAAATGAAATTAGTACCTACTTACGTTTATTTCTCTGTTGGTTCCAGATAACTAAAATTGTTACACATATGAAAAAAACATTTCAAAAGTGTTATCCATCCAAATGTTTGTTACTATAATAGGTATTTTATTGGCAAAATATTGTATTTGTTTTATATTTCGACACAGAAACAAACAAAATCCTAAGACCACCGCTTGATCCACAAAGATTATAGCAATAGTTGTTAACCGCCTACAACCTACAAGGGTCGACTGTTGACATAATAATTACGTAAGTATAAGTCTGTACCGCGATACAAAGTGTACCTACATAAAATAAAGGTTAAGACGGCTTAATATAACGTTAAGTATGATCCTTAAGAAATAGTTTTATTTCTATGTGTGATAAAATGTTTCAGAAGCTTACTTAAGTTTCAAAATTATATGATTTGAGAGTGCCATGGTCATTCAAATTAATAGTGTAACATTCTATGGGATATTTGTCATGTTTATTATTTCCGAATAATTATATGATGTTACCGAATAAAAATAATGAACATGGTAAATATCCCGCGGTGAGTGTTACACTATTAATTTAAAATGACAGGTTTTAAAAACGCAATTTTATTGATTTGGGCCCTAGTATACGCTAGTACTATTATATATTCTGTGCCTAGGATGTCGATTCCTTACGCTTTTTATTTTCAGAAACCGAATGTATTGCTAACTCATTAGGCCAAGCCGAATGTCTTGAAGGAGTGGGTTCACGTCGGTAGTGTAAGGGCCAAGATTCAAAGCCGGGAACATGGTTTCAATATTTTAATTGTTTCACTATTACTTTGGCTGAAACTATTATCTTCTCTGTCAAAACAGAGTTGAAGTCAAAATCAACAATATCATTTATTATATACTAGCTTATGCCCGCGGCTCCGCCCGCATGGATGTCGGCTATCGCAACTAAACCTAGCCTATGTCCTTTCTCAAGGCCTAATCTACCTCTGTGCCAAATTTCATAAAAATCGGTTCAGTGGTTTAGGCGTGAAAGCGTAAAATACAGACAGACAGAGTTACGTTCGCAGTATAAATACCATCTACTATTCTCCACTATAACACGAGCACAACAGGTGGGCATTGTCCTTTCTAATGTAGGTCCTTAGTGCACCTGTGGGTGACACCAATAAAATAGTTTATTAACTACAAACATTACGTGATCCCTTTGTTTAAATCCTAGTGATTGACGTCACAGCCAGACAGTGATATAACTCAAGTTGACATTGACTACAGCCTACAATTAACGAAATTTTTGATCCATTTGAGAGTAGACTGTATGTTTAATTACCATGCTTTTATTAGTAAGTACCTTCAGCTTCACTATCTAACTAATCTTTGGAGTCTAAGCCGATCTGTTATCTCTAGTAAGCCAAATTACCTACTGACTGACTGATTGTATTCCATGCAACTGTATCTTTGGGTAATAAATCGGGTCCCGGCTTGGCCTACAATAAATTAATTAAAAAATCTAAATCGCGAGATATAAAAGGCCTTTTTTTTGTCGTGCGAAAAATTCCCACGGATACCACCCCCACGGAGCCGGTGGAGGCGGTTATGTCGGACTCGAACCGACCGAAACGCACGCCGTCTTGGGTCCTTGGTTGTCGGAGGTGAGATTTCCAAAAGCATATCTCTCGCACCCCGGCAGACCCAGGACTATCTCTTTCGAGGTGGCCCCCTTCGGGTTGTGGGGACCCTAGTGTCCCCATCTAGCCCCGGGTACGGGGAGGCGCACTTAGCGCCACCGCCGCGGCCTGCTTCTGCTAGGGTAACAGGTGGCTCCACCGGTCACCCCCAGGCCAGCGCTCATGGAGGACGGAGGTCGTTCTGCGACCTCCGACGTCCGGTTCGTCTTCGCTCTGCGCGGGTTTCCCGGGCCCGGAGTCTAGTCCGGACCCGACCGTCCGCCTCCTTCTCGAGCATTTAAGCAATTATATTCGGTAGCCATAGGTCCATTCCAAAAGTTAAGCACTTTCTATTTATATCAGACTCCATCCCTTATTTTAACCCCTTAGCAGTTTAATTTCCAAAAATCCTTTCTTAGTGTATGCTTATAACATCACATACTGCCGAAGTTTCAAGCTTATAGGTAGCAGGGGTTAGACTCTGCGTTGAGGAACCAGTCAGGCAGACGGTACCTATTTTATACTGGGTGTAAGGGGAACGCTCCACCGATTTTTTTTTTGTCCAAATTGATTTTATTTTTATACCAATGTGTTATGTACCTGGAGTACTACTAGGGCTTCCGGCTTCGGGAGCGTTCCCCTTATACCCGGTATGTAGGTAGGTATAGATTGATGATGCAAAGATTATTTTGTACTTATTCTCTATTACTCAACCCCCAGGAACAATATTCCACAAGTAATTAACGTCATCCCCCAAGTTTGTGCGATGTAATCAAAACTCGCTATCTCGCCAGTTCAACCCGCTCAGTTGTCAGTAGTTGTGCATAGCGGCCTTTCGACCAAGTTTGCGAACCTAGGCTAGTTGTGACAAATGAGTAGTACGATTGATTTATATGTATTGAGTTGAAGTTTATTTGTTTCTTTGAAGCTGAAACTTGCGTATTTTGTACAAATAGTAGGTCCTAAGGAGACAGAACGGTATAGGGTGTGCTATTTATCTATAATATATTCTCGTTTTTTATATGACCGACCACAGACTTAGGGTTTGTATAGGTGTTTTGTTTTGTAATGTCACCCTGCCCAATGATAAGTTTAAATTTAGAGAATAAAGTCCACCATTAAATTTTTATTATTGCTTGGCTACTGGCTTTTAAAGTTCTAACTCCAGTAGCTTAGGCTGTTCTGTTAATGATTCACGCAAAACAAGCCTTCCTCTTTTTATATACCACACTCGTGCTCCCCGTAGGAACTTTTTAATACCATTCTTGAAGAACCCCATATTGAAGCTTGGAAAAAACACATCAGGAGATCATTCTACAACTTCAGCGTGTGTGGAATGAAAGTCTGATGTGCAAAGTGCGCAAAATGAGGCTTTCATGTCTCACTTTGCGCACCTTTCCCTGTTGCAAGATTTTATATCTAGACTTGTATACGCACAAAACGTCACTTTTATGCAGACACTCTGTTTTACACTATCTATAAAAATATAAGCAATTTAGTTGCTTATAATTTTGATAGATACTGCCAAAACATAAATTCTTACAAGTTGAATAATGTCCTGGCTGGCAGAGCGCCCGCACGGCATATGGACAAGGGTTTAAAAGCATCTGTGAAATTAAATTTTTCCGCATTTAATTTATTGGCACCGCTTACCGTAAAAATATCGTAAATCTAGACAAACGTCTAATGCAGAGAGTTCACTCTTATAGTCTTAAAGAAGAATAGCCACGTACTATGCTATTACGGAACAATATACCAGTAGTTAGTTTTATCACATACTTAACGATACTTATGGAAACTGAAAAGTGACGAGACTTCAGTCGCGTACGTACTAAGGAAACGCGAATGAAACTTATTCACAACTCGACCCCTATATCGTAACCTATGAAATTTTCTCATTTTCTTGTACAAATTGAATATTAAATTGTTGTTCCGCCATCATGTCGACACGTTTTGAGATGCGACTTGGGCGATGGGCATAGCGTACGACGCGCCACTGACACGACGAGTGTCGCGAAGTTGATGCGACTCAGGTTTCATAGTGTACCTATAAAATAAATAAAATAAATAAACTTTAAATACCATTCAAATTTAAGTAAAAGAGTCTTTGGCGATATCCTGGCGACGCTAGTTCGCGACTCGCGTCGTCCGAAAGTTTCCTAACATAAGAAGAGATTTATAGTTACTGAATCAACGTGCCCGACGTTAAGAAGGAATAAAAATAAAAGTGAACAACCCAATATTACCCAAACATCTTCAATATGACGCTGAACCTCACAAATCAACGCGAGCCAGCCTGCGCGAGGATACGTGAAATAAATATAGACATTTTAGCGAGTCTCTCATCCCCTTTGCTCCATTTGCCAAACAAACAGTCGGTTCATTGCCATTGTTATATGTTGCATATTTTTGATGTGGACTACAGATAATGTTGTTTTTTTATAACTACGGTTTAAGTGCTTCGTGTTTGAAGTGAATCGTGCTACTTGACTAAATTTGAATGCATATCAATTGAATGTAAGTCTGACTGTCTGACTGATTAAGCTATAATGTATAAAATTGCCATCTCATTGAAATAAATCGATATAATGTGATTTTTATTTCAGTAATTAACAAAATTAAGACAAGCTACGGGCTCCAAAGTGGAAGCTTTGGAAGATTTTTAATTGACTACAAAATAAATGAGATTTTTTATAAATTAAAAATAGATTGAAGTTGTTCACTCTTCACAGATTGAATAAGATTCTGCGGATATGAAAAATCACCTGATGGAAAGTCGATTTCTGAGTCCCATGTACTTGTAGAACTTCACGCTCGTGCCTCCAACCCTGTAGAAACTTGCCCTTCTTGAAGAAACCCATATTTTATTTGCTTAGAAAAAACACAGCACGGAGTTCATTCCACAGCTAAAGCGTGCGTCAGATGAGGTTCCTTTCATACCGTACAGTGCGCACCGTTTCCGTTCGCAGTGCGGGAGGATAAATTCCTTGCTTATTCAGTTTTATTTATTAAAACTTCATGCAAGAAGGCAAACTTAACATCTCAGGCATTCTCTACCAGCCTTCCTTATAGATTAGAAGCGCAAAGTTTTTCTGTGTGAATAAAGTAGTAGAAGTCCTCAGTTCAACTTTCAAACTTATAGTTCTTTCTGATAACTTTTATCTGACTAACAAGACGAATTCCTATTCATATCTCTCGTACTTCCGTACTCGACTTCAGATGTGAGGGAGGCAATTTACTGTTATACGTATACTACTATATTTGGATGATGTATGATTATTTGATTCATTACGACGTAATAAAACCATAATAAATGAGCCAATACTACCAATATTGGGTTATTTAATATGTTTTTTTTTTTAATAATTACACGGGTGGTTGAGAAGTTCTTATAAAAAAAATCATATTAGGTTTTGGATTATTAGGGTCCACCAGGATGTCAGGAAAAAGCTTTATTGAGCTACCTTACACCCTGGTACCGGTTCGAATCTGACATGACCATCCCCACAGGCACAGGCACAGGCAGGTGGTGAGGCCGGAGGATGTTTGTGCCTCGTCATCCAGACCCGATATATTCCTATTTTCTAAACAGCAAAAGCGTGCAGTACTAGTAGAACTCACAGTACCGTGGGAAACTAACATACCTAAAGACCACGCTATAAAAAATAAACAAACACTTTGACCTGACCAACGAGTTAACCAAAAATGGCTATGTGGTTAAACTCTACGCCGTGGAAGTAGGAGCAAGGGGAATTCCAGCTAAATCCCTGTATAACTTATTTAAAGACCTCGGATTGCCAAGAGCTTCAGTAAGCTCTTTACTCAAACGAATATAGACCTCTAAAACGGCGTTGATAGGAAATACCAAATTTGGATAGGTAGAGGGGGGAACACGACTGACGGTGGAGGTGAGCGCTGATGCATCACAAGGTGGCCACCCTAAACCTACACCTGGGTCGCAAGTCCCAGGCGCCGTCACAGTGTTCCTCTCTGTACCACGCCATGGACCCGGCGACCGCGCGGTGAATCCATGGAATGCTAAGAACCGGATCTCTCGTTAAAGTTATATAAGTTTTTTCTTTTTTTTATTACACAACATTCTACCCAACGCTATCTAGACCCATAGTAAGCTTTTATAGCTTGTGTTATGGAATCTGGAATGCGGATAAACATACTTAAATACTTTTTTTTTGTAAATACATACATATTATACATGGAAACACACAGACCAATGCAAATAGCCATTTTCATGCATACAAATATTTGCACTGAGCGGGGATCGAACCCGCGCCTCCTGCGTAGCAGTCGCGTTCACTACCACCACGCCACGGAGGCTGTCATATTTTCGTTCGGTATTGGAATTTTAACATTTTTCTTAATCGTTTTTGAACCTGGAATAGGGTAGGAAAGTTAACCCTTACAAAGCCAGTATAAATAAAGCAGATCATCTTGTGTACGACTTTATGGAAGAAACGACGTTAGGCATTCCTATGTGTCTAGACGCCATTAACGTCACATTTAGGTAATAAATATTTAACACTTCAATAGTCAGTTTGATAGCGTAAGCTTTGTAGGAAAAGACAGGTGACAAGACGAGATGGTATTGCTGTAGTCTGCTTTAAAGTGAACTGAAACTTAATATTTCACTGATTTCGTCTGTTTTGTTTTTGCCAGTGTGTGTTACTATTTTTCAAATAATGTAAAAAGAATACTGTTCTCAGCACAAGTAGCTAATTGGTGGTTATTTATATCACAATAAACAATACATTTTAACATAATATTATTACTATTGTTATATACACAGCGATATATAGACTAAACCTAAACATAATTTGACTAAATGTAGATGGGATGCGGATAAATATACTTATCTATGTTTTGTGTTATAAATATACAATGAATTATCAAGAAAACAAAAAACCCGACTGTAAAGTAAAAATACAACTGAAAAGCAAATAAATAAATTATTTAAAAATAAAAAATACCCGACTCCCACTGAAAAGATCGGAATAAGTTTGATAGCAGGCGGTACCCATTTGCCAATCATAAACCGAAAGAAAATCAATGGGCACCTCCTGATATCAAACTTATTTCGATATTTTCAGTGTACCGGCATACATTTTATGCCGGTTTATGATTTGCAAATGGGTAGGTATCAGTCGGGTTTCTTATTTTTAATAATTTATTTTAGATTTTCTCGAAATTTCCCAGCGAACCAAATAATACCTCACATGTCTAAATCCGTCAAGTCGTTCCGGCTGTAGGGCGTGCCAAATAAATGGACATACATAAATATTATTTCATAACATTCTACACAACGCTATCTAGACCGATGGAAAGCGTAGCTTAACTAGCTTGTGTTATGGAATCTAGAATGAATACATACATAATATAGTCTAGAAAAATATTACACTCCTTCCTTCGTTAGTCGGGTAAAAACACCTAAACCAATGCAAAAAGGCATATGTATAAAGTGCATACACGTATTTGCACTAAGCGGGAATCGAACCACAAATCACTGACATAGCAGTAAAAAATGACTAGTTTGGTTTCACATTATTGTGTACAGCAACACAGGTATTGATTCTAAAGAACTCTAACAATACGACATAATAAATGAATACACGTCTTCAATTTGATACCGAGGGAATAGGTACCTGATTGATATGAAACAAAGCCTTTTGCCAATGCCTACAATTCATCTAAAGGCATGAGCAACGTTTTTATTGGAATTTATACTGGTTATGTTTGTTGAGCACAAATTACAATTTACTATTTACCTAATAAACGGAACTTAAGTGTGTCCAGACGAATATTTCGTAAAATTTTAAGATAAACTTTTAACTCATTTGAATGAAAATTTTATAGTATTTATTATGCTAACTTTTAAATTCGAAATACATCGGGAAAAATGAAGCGCTCAAGTGGGGCTTGAACCTTCGACCTTTCCCTTACCGGGGGAATGCTCTTCCAACTGAGCTATTCAGCCACACCTGAATCACATTGATTTTCCCGATGTATTTCGAATTTTTACTCATTATGAGCTATCAACAAACAATTCTTTCGAAAACACACCATTGTTTCTTACACATCCAAATTCAGAAAAGTTTAATAAATAAGAATGTCAAAACAAGAGACTCAAATAAATGCTGCCGTCTCCTCCATTTTGTCGATCCATTTCTCTATAGTTCTGGACTGACACGTTATTTATAGGTTCATCCAGACAAAGACTTCTTAGCTCGTTAAATAATCCATATATACAAAAATTTTATGTTATGCAGTCCAAACAATTTATTCTACACAACAATTCGTCTTCGGTTAAAAAATATTTCACCAAAAATATCGCCAGAAGATAAATTAAATAAGCTTATGTCTGTGAGTGAAGCACGCCTCAAAAAATCTGCGATATATCAAGATGTAGTCTTCGGTTAAGAAATGGTTTAAGCTATGACAACTAGATATAATTATATCAAAAACATATGAAAGAAAAGAGCGTGATAGCTCAGTGGTCAACTCCTTTAATACAGTTTTTAAAAAAACTAGTTCAGAGTCAAGGATTTTTACACAATGTAAAATGTATTCTTTATGTATTATTTATACTGTTGATTGATGGCACTGATGAATTCATTGTTACACATATTCAGAATACTTTCGCTTCACTCACACCAAAGGTTTTGGATGTTCTAATTCCTACAACCCTTGTAGCAATTAGAACATCCAAAACCTTTGAGAATACCGTAAGGCGAAACCGGTCAGGTATAATAGAATAAATACAGTGGAAAACAACACACATACAAGTTTTTTTTTATATAGGACACGTCAATTTGACTTCACCTCGCCTGATGTTAAGCAAAGGCAAAGTCTCGGAAAAGCAAAGGCAAAGGTCAGTTCAAATCCTAGCTATAAGACACACGGCCGTTGTGAATCCACACCTCAGTCAGTTCACGTTGTCAGTTTAAAATACCGAGGTTTAGCTGTTCAGATTACAGCTGTTCTAAAATAAATCATTAAAACTTCAATAATATACTATCACAACATTTGCATTGGTCTGGGCGTTTCTATGTATAATATGTATGTATTTACAAAAAAAAAGTATCCCAGAATGTTTATCCGCATTCTGGATTCCATAACGCAAATCAGTTAAGTTTACCATGGGTCTAGAGAGCGATGTGTAGAATTTTAAAGAATATTTAATTGTCTAGTGTCAAAAAAAAAACAAACATGTTTTCTATTTATAAAAAGGTTTGTAAGTTTTTAGTGTTTTACAACTTTTATCATTGACTGTACCTGAAGAAGCACTTTTTTAGCAGAACAACTTTTGTGCTAACGGGATCTTCTGCAAGTCGATATCCATTTATTGGATGTTACTATCTACGAAGTAACAAACATACAATACGTGTTATACCATAAATTGACGGGTTCAGAGAGCAGCAGAATAAATCATATAGGATTATGATAATACGTCACTATCTAATACGTATATTAATATATATTATCATGAGTAGGTACTCTCAGCGCCGGGAAACGCATAAGGTCAATAAACTTTATACGTTATGAGTACTTACAGATTTGTAACTAAAGATAAAACTTTGTGTAAAAGATTGTAAAAGTAAAATTACAACTTCTAGTATAAACGTATTTATTTACATGTTTTGATATCTACAGAACTCTTATTCGCCTTGACCAACCGTAACTAAACTACGCGCGTTAAAGTTTTAGTTTAGTTTTACACCAGTTCTATTTTGTAAGTTAACCAAGTCATGTCAAGTAGTATAATGCGCCAATTTAGTTAATATTATTCCAGGATTCGCTAATTTTCATTCATCAAACTTAGATTACCATCATCGTTTCTACTTATTAACAGTCGAAATATATTTTTTCATAGTTGGTACAAGCATATTATTATTATCATGTCACATACTGGCACGTACTATCGCTGAAGTATTCATCTTCTATCTACATTCCAAAAATAATAACCATACTACGAATAGTTTCACAAACCAATTACTTAATTTCACGAGAATGTACACTGGCTGAATTGCACGCATCGCATCACAATGAATTCAGTGAATGCGTGCGCCTAACCAATGAATGCGTGAGACCAATAAACGCGTGCACTGTGAATGCGTACGACCGTTAAATGCGTGCGAGCTAATATTGCATAATCAGGCATGTTGCTATTGTAATCACGTAGTCTGTACCGACAGCAAAAATGTGTTGAAAATTAAAGGGACTAAATTTTGTTCCGTTCATTAATTTTCTGTTTCTTTTTCATAATTACAAATGACAAGTATCGTTGAATTTATTTATTCATAAGAAATATAGCTTAATAATTTGGCCCGTGTTCCAATGGTACCAATCGTTATTCATTCGTCAAATATTTTCGCTATTGACTTTTGCTTCAGCGCCATCTGCAAAACCCTTCCTTTATGACTTTACTGCAGTCGAACAAATCAAATGCATCTACTAAGATCGTGGATGGTCCGATTTACTTTTTTGCTGTCTGTACTCCCGGGTGTGAATTCATTTTATAAAAAGACAGCTCATGTCGTAGTCAAAGTCTGCATTTTATAGTCTACAAGCATTTTTCATTGCTACGACTCAGACGTTTGCCATGCCAATATTTATTCGTGTTTAGTCGGAAAGTACAACCTGAATCTTTTTATTTAAGGGGCGTGTGGCATGTTCTTAAATCAGTACTTCAAAATATACTTACATGGAAGTCGCAACGCATTTAATAATAGTGCTTATTGTAAACAGAATTTCCATTGCAATGCGGTATTTTTTTTATAAAGGTCTCTTTATAAAAAAAAATACCGTCCGCCTACCGGTCACCATCACAAATATGTACCATGTTAACAGTGGTGGCACTCAGCTTGACGGCCTCATCAAAAGCCTTTTCACGCCCCGCCTAATGGACCCGGGTCTGTAGGAAGAAGTAAACACGTGAGCTGGCAGGGAGTTCCAGGTCTTAATGGTGCGGCATAGGAATGAGTCACTTTTGTTTAAAATTACGAAGTTTTGTGTAAAAATTACGAAGATGCAAATAGAAACTTGGAAAGGTGAGTAAAGTTACGGACAATGGACGGTAAACGGACAGCTTGTGGTGTCTAGCCTCCTCTAAACAATGTGCTTCAACAGACCGAGTCTGTGATACCACCAATCAAACAAGTCAATAACCACGTATGCCTTTAAGCCCTTCTAAAGCCCCTATACAAAAAGAGTACAAAGTTTGGCCACACACCTTTACTATTAATAGTTTCTTACAAAACGGTTTAAGTGACGTGGGTAAATAGGTTCGTAGTTCGAGTATTATTTTTTCTCCATAAATCCGGTAGTATCGTGAGGAAGTCTAATTTATTGAATTTCGTTCCAATAATAGAGCCAGCTGTCTACAAAATTGATTCAGACAGATGAAAACCGAAATTTCTTTGTGGTCACGGGTTTTCAAGGAAATACATAAAATATTGGTTGATAGATTTTCCGGGTGAAAGGGAATAAAAATGTTTATGAAATGGGATTTTTTCATAATATTTTGAGCACAGATTGCTTTGAAAGGCTGTCTATAATCTCATTCAAATAGACTATTTGAGGAAATTTAAGTCAGGTTTGTGAATATTTCCGGGTTTGTTTGTTGTTTATACGTTTACCCAGAGACGCAGAAATCGTTTTCACTGTTATTGTAAAATTAAATGTTTGAAACCTAGGAGTAAATTTTAATGATGAGTAAACTGGTGGAGTAGATTTTAATGATTGGTGAAATTTGGGTGTTTCACCTTTCTCTGACCCTCCGGGGATAAAGACGTGATTATGGATGTATGTTAAAAGTCAAAGGAAGAAAAGTTCTCAGACAGTGATTCTAAATTCCGTTAAAGACTTTTGAGACACCCAGAATTTCAAGCAGTTTACAGTAGTTTTATTCTTAAATGATCTCGCGAGTTAGCAAGTATTTCGATTAAAAAAAGGTTTGCTTAAAAAACGTTTGAAACATTCTTAAAAATTCAAACTTATCCTAATACTTTTCTCATTCATTTCCTTTGACGTTCCGTTCTCCACTGGCAACAGAATTCTTTAGGTTGTTACGCGAACCTTTCTTTACAGGAACTATTTTCCAGGGTTTGGATAATTGATGAGTTCAGCAACCTATATAAAGCTTTGTTTCACAAATTTGTGGAGTTGATTAAGTAGGTATTAAAGACATTCGCTCGTGAGGACGTCCGAACTAGGTTTTACGATACTTGATAGTTCAATCACTTCCCAACCAGATCGGATAGCAAAAAAACTATGTCATGATAATGCGATTTGTTTGTCATAGTTTGATGAGGGAGAAAAACTAAAAAATTCAACAAGTCGATCGATACTGTATAAATTTTCATGGAAATAATAATTCCAGGAGGTTACAATATTTAAATCTAACGGAAATATAATCTATTAGCTGTTTGCAACTACAAACAGTTAGATCCGGCTCGAAGGACCACAAACAGCATGTATAATAATAAGCTGTTTAATTTTAAGCAGTGAAACTGTTATATTTAGAATTAATTTGCACGAGTACAAAATGGTAGGAACGAAGCTATCACTAAAGAGGAACAGAGCAAAAAACGGTGTTGCCACCAACATAATACGTTCACATTGATGTTTCAAAAATTAGTGTTTCCGAATTATACTTTTTGTTGTGAAACATCAATGTGAACCTTTGAGAATGCCGTAAGGCAAAACCGGTCAGGCCTAGAAATAAAGTCAGTGGAAAAGTACAAGTGTGTTATTCAATATGTGTAGCAGATTCCACCAGGTACTAAGGATGATGAAGAAGAAAAACTGTGATGATTTATAAGTTTATTGGTAGGTACTGTGTGTTACCCTGCTAACTCTTTCGTCGCCTATTAAGATAACAAAACTGAACTGTTACAAATAAGTATTGGCTTGGTTATTGGTTATTGCCGATTGTTTACTTCCCATTGCGTAGTTAGAAAGAAACGATGTTTTGAATAATTAAGCAAACTGTTGATATTTATTGGAGAAACAATTTCAACTTTCAGCGCGGTATTGCGCAGTTCAACATTCTATTGATAGGTTTACAGGCCTTTTGAGTTATTTACTGGAACAATTATTGCTTTTATTGAACAATTGGAGCTTTCATTAAAGTTTACTGAATAATCGTTGTGCTAAAATTCGTTGAGGGCGGTTTCTTCCAAGTACAGACTTGTCTTCTAAATGAAATTTTACGTAGATGCTTCTATTTTTGTGGTTGCGTTAAAATTTCATTATTGGTTTATTTCTTCGTTGGCCCACACCATGTGGAAGTGTACCTCACCCATATAAATTTAAATAAACATAAACACTTAGATTTAATACTAACAATTAATTTTTTTTTTCATATGAACATGCCTAAGTAAAAACAAATCAACAAAATAATTGCTCACTTCAAACCCTTTTCTCACAACTCTCTCACACAGTTTTAGTGAGGCATGGTTTAAATGTAATTTTAGGATCCCAAAGAAAGGGTATTAAAACATTCCTGGCGTATTCTTGCGATTTAGTTGTGGGACAATTGCTTAGATTAACATAATAATGCACAACTGAACATTTGAGAAAGCCTGACAAATGTAACTTGACGTAACTAATGGGAGCCCAAGTGGATTAATATTAAGTGTACCTAGGAGTAAAGAAATATTTATAGCTACGAGAAATTGTTACCATCGTACCGTTCAAACTGCGCCGGTAAATTGCATGTGGTTGAAAAGTCTAGAAAAGTTCTCACAGGGTCGGTAGCACGAGCATGACGACACGCGGGTATTACACTTGATAGAGATTTTCATTGGCTGGACTGGATCACGTCACTGGAGATCGACCAATGGCAATTCTCTATCAAGGTTGTCGCAGTGCTGCGCTCGACGCTTTATGTATAGAGATTTTTTTTATCTTCTAAAAAGAATACTTGCAATCGAAATTACTAATATTCCCGCTAACCCGTCCAACTAAGCTAAATTGCTTGTGCTAGGAGTGGTTTCACGTCCGTAGTGTAATGGCTAGGATCGAACCCCTCTTGATCGTAAGGCCAACTCCATAACCACTAAGCTACCAACGCATAGCACGTGGACCGTATGCCTGTTTACCACCTAAGTAACAAAACAGAAGGTAATCCCTGAAAGTTCCAACTGACATTGACCTCCTGACGTATTACATAAATAACCTCATTGTTACACTTTCTATTCAAGTTATGATAAAAAGAAAATCCATTGAATTCTTATTCAACTTTGTTATTACTTTCATGCTTAAATCAAAGGTGTCGAGCCACAATGGAAATTTGTGAATTATTGGAAAATACGACGCAATTACGTCTTGAGGTTACAACATTGAACTCGTTTGAGAATACATAATTTTTGGTAAAATTAATTATGTTTAAATTTTTATATTATGGTATTGCTTTAAACGTTGGTGGTTAGATCACGTGCTTCCTTTTGTTTTCTGCGATCATAGCATAGAGTACCTTAAATGTAACATTCTCAGTGATCATACGCTGAGGTATTATTCGATACTAAAATATACCTATACTGTACTTCATGGTAACTTTCTTTAACCCGTTCACTTAGGTCTTCTACAGTAACTTTCTTGTATAGGCTGTGTACTGGAAGTCCATGTACGATTGATTATATCTTCTTGCATCTTGCATATTTCTTTATTATCATCATCAAAATCCCCATCTATAGCGTTATTGCATTGAGAAGATGGTGACTTTTCTACTCCACGGGGAACCGACACGTCATTTCATATTACAGAAAATTTCAACATTATCACAAATAAATACTTTTATTTATGTTTTTTTATTCGTACTAAACATAAGGGTTATTGCTGCTAAGGAATACATAAAAGGATTGAAGTATGTCTATAACCTGAAGTAGGCAATATACAGGGGTTCGACGAACTCGCCATTCATACAGAACCCAATAACAACAACTGTATTCGTTCAAAGAAACTGATTTAATAACCGTCGAATGTTATGAAAGCATTTTTTCCTTGTATTATGAAAACCTTGACTTTTTTACCCGACTGTGGATAAGCCAAAGACGTAGGGTTATGTGTTTGACCCTGCTAATACATTTCATTTGTGATTCAGACCTCATTCATCGAAATTATTCAAAATCCGATCAGCCACTAAACCTACAGAGGGAAAACAAAGACAACCACTTATATGCACACAATACATACTCGCGTAAATAAAACCTTACCCATATATACAATACATATAATACAATAATTATGTAAATTACAAACTCAGTTTCTTTCTGTTAACCCGAATTGTGTAATTTGATTTCAATTCGAGTTAGCTGAAAAGACCCATCACTGGACTGTAGTGTAATTAAGAAGCGAGAGAAAAAAGGTAAACAAAGTTTCAGCGGTTCCAAACATTTAACACTTCAAGCGCATTCCAGACAGAAATGAATTTGCTCATAAGATGGTGGATCTGATAGTTTAGAACCACTGTGCTGACAGCTTCCCTGTACTACGAAACACGCAAATACAGCTGTCGCTAGGCTACGGCGTGTACGTGTGACGTGTGCGACAAGGACAGAGAAAATAATCGTGAGTTATGGCAACGTAACTCAGTAATGGTCGCTTTGTTTACCTTTTTTCTCTAGTCTCGTTGGTTTTACTTTACCTATTAACGTAAGTAAAGTCACGATCAAGTTTATAGTAATTCAATAGAATTATTAATGAGAAGCACGTTGTGCCATTTGTTTGCAATCAATGATTAACTTCGCTTTAGATCTTGTTTAACTTTCAGATTAAAACATTTATTCTAGAAGGTCAGTGAGTGGAAAATTGATCTTTTTGCTAACTTGGAACAAACTGCGGTGAATAGAAGCTGTAACTCTATTATTCTTAACTTTTTGTAAATGATCGGTTACATTATTGGGCCTACAGTTTTGTTTGGGGGAGTTTGAACGGATTCATAAATGATCCTATTTATTTGTCACTACTTCTCTTCTTCCTCTTAGTATTAATCCCAGTAGCATCCAAAGCTTTCAGCTTGGAGTCTAGGGTCCGCTTTACCAGTCTAATTGCGGATTTGGCTGGATTTAGATATTTTCCGCGAAGTGACTGCCATCTGACCTCTACAACGCAAAGGCGATATCAAAGCATTGCAGTTAGATCAGCTATCCAACAGCTGATCTAACTGCAATGCTTATGAGGGCTCCAACTACCTGTAACGACTGCCATAGATGTTCGTATGGCAACCGGTACCGACGGCTGAACGTGCTTTCCGGCGCACGACCATAGATTTTGTAGTCAACACTAATCTACCCTATTAGGGGGTTTCGGGACCCCATAAAAATCTTTGGTGCACAAGCAAACCAGAAGCCAGAGTATCGTCCGTCTATAAGCAGGTGAGGTTGACTTGCCAGACTTGGACCGAAAATGTCTTGATGGTGCTTCAAATGTACCCAAAGTAAAATGCGTTTGTGTGAAAAATATTAACTTTGAAGCAAACCATCAGAGTTTTCAATTTCGTACGTAATCTCAAAGTGGCAGTGATCAAAGATCCGAGCTTTGTAAGATTTTGCACGGATCGCTGGCCAGCAATTGAAATGTGCTAACCGCGAAAAGTTGGGCGTCTTGTTAAGCAAAGAGTATTAGGTCTTAGGATTGGGGCTTGTTTAGCCGTATCTGATGTTGTCGTGTGGAGTACAGACTTGCTTGGCAGTACCTATTGATAAAGGTGGACTTGTGGGTGTTGAATGTATCTCTGCATCATTTTATACTTATTTTTTCTTTTATAAGGCTGCCCACACACTTTGCACTTTTTAACTATTTTAATTTAATAGAACATGTTTACCTCTATATTACTTCTTAAATACCACAACGTATCTATCTGAATGAAATTAGAGAATTTTTTTTTTACCTTTTTTTCGCTTTTGGTTTATTTACCTTTAATTCTTAGCTCTTACAAATAATTTTTGCTGTCTCTCTCTTTATATAAACTAAAGAGTGCGCCCATAGTAAAAAAATATCAAAAAATGCCCATCAAATGTTTTCAATTTGATAGGCATTTTTTTATATATTTACTCTCCCTTTCTGAAGTCGGTTAAAGTGTAAACCAGATGGGGTTTTAAAATGATCGAGATCATACACTTACCTCATTAATTGAAAACATTCTTAGAATTAGGGAAAAATACAGATAAAGTTTTATTCGACTAGCTGTTGCCAGCATGACTATTTCCGCGTAGAGTTTTGATCCTGTTCCCGTAATCGGAACCATTTCCAGGAATAAAATATTACCTATGTGTTGTCCATTCTATCCTTATACGAAATTTTAGTCTGTTTCGTTCAGCAGTTTAAGAGTGATTGAGTAACATAACAAGCACCGAAACATTTTCACAAACTTTCATATTAGTATAGTAGGAAATAGGTTTCGCTAGTAGGAATAGGAGCAGTCTGTGAATCAAGTACAAATGTGCAGAGACCTTTAGACATCTCATTACCGAAGACGACAACAGAATAGCTTTCTCATCTCGAAAATTCTGGAGTTCTTGTAAAAATTAGGCTTAGATGAAAAGCAGATGATTATATCCTTTCATTATAATTATATATTATAACTGGCTTTTGCCCGCGGCTCTGCCCGCATGGATGTCGGTTATCGCGACTAAACATAGCCTATGTCCTTTCTCATTGTCATTGTCTAATACCAAATTTCATCAAAATCGGTTCAGTGGTTCGGGCGTGAAAGCGTAACATACAGACAGACAGACAGAGAGAGTTACTTTCGCATTTATAATATTAGTATAGTATTAGCATTATGTATGTAGTATAGTATTAGTATAATTAAATATTAGTATAGTATGTGTAAAATGTTGTGGAATATTAATAAATAAATATTCCACAACATTCTACACAACGCTATCTAGACCCAGCTTAACTAGCTTGTGTTATGGAATCTAGAATGTGAATAAACATACTAAGATACTTTTTGTTTATAAATAAATATTATACATATAAACACCCAAACCAATGCAAATAGCCATATTGATGCATAACAATATTTGCACTACGCGGGGATTGAATCCGCGCCTCATGCGTGGCAGTCGTGTTCACTGCCGCCACGCCCCAGAAGCTGTCATTTAGTATTCAAATGAATAACTTTGGTACATAAGTAGTTTAATATTATTATATTTATACACGTTCTGTGTTTGTATCTTTTTATAACACTTAGGCCCGTATTCTAGACTGATACTCAGCCTGCACCGCGATTTGTCTGAGGACAGATTGATAGATTTGACAATTATTGTCTATACAATCTGCACTCAGATGAATCGCAATTCAGGCTGAGTATCAGTCTAGAATACGGGCCATAGGTGGCAGCCAAGCGCATAACCCATCTGATTTACGAGTAGTCATAGATATAGCTTCACATTCAAGTTGCGGTCTTAAAAAAATCTAATACATTTCTTGAAGAATCCCATATTATAGTCGCTTGAGAAAACCAAAGCCTGTGATTCTGTGGAATGAAGAACCTTTCATA
This sequence comes from Eilema sororculum, assembly GCA_914829495.1. Lineage (NCBI taxonomy): Eukaryota > Metazoa > Arthropoda > Insecta > Lepidoptera > Erebidae > Eilema > Eilema sororculum. The sequence continues at coordinate 1,019,647 of OU618545.1, read as the reverse complement.
TCTCACTGCACCGTCATCATCTACATAAAGACGTTAGCCCTAATTGCATCCGAGGCCACGGTGCCCTCGGAGCTCAGGGTCCGCCTTCCGGCTCTTCCTCCTCCACTTCGCACTATCTTGGGCGTCCAAGGTAGTGAGATCATTTTCACTGCACCGTATGTAAGATAAATACGGTTGTTACTAGAACGCTTAGCCATTTCCCACCGTTTCTATAAACCTAGCTACTTTCATATCTTCCGCATCTCAACCCTATCCGCAGCCAATTTCCTCACGAAAATTAAATGAAACGATGAGATGGGATCAAAGTAAGTTTTAAGTACTTCAGAATAAATAACACTTTATAAAAAGTAGTCAGAAACAAACTTTTCACATAAAATGTTCGGCTGGCGGTGCTGTGGGAAGCACTTAGGATAAGAACTCACGGAGCGTTTTTTACCCGCGTCCTACGTTAGAACTTCCTTTACTGTAACACTTATCTTCACATGAATAGATCCAACTGGAACCGATTAGTTTGGCTGCTGTCCAGATGTCCCAGGTTCGATTTTCATACAATACACGAATTACAAGCGATTTCACTAGTATTTTCGATTAATTCGTTATATTATTGAAATGAAATGATTGCTCAGTGCTGTAAAAGTCAAAATTACTCAAGGTATGTCAAATTAGGGTAGGCAGAGCGAGTGTAACGCCTCTGGTGTTGCATGCGTCCATAGGCCGCGATAACCACTTTTCATCAGATGGGCCGTGTGCTTGTCTGCCACCTAAGTGGTATAATAAATTAAAAATTTAAAAAACCCCCGTCACAAAAAACACCAAAAAGGTGAAAATAAATGAATAAATTTTAATTCTACGGTTGTGACCCCGACATGACAACCGTAGAATTAAAATTTATTCATTTATTTTCACCTTTTTGGTGTTTTTTGTGACGGGGGTTTTTTTAATTTTTAATTTAATTTTTATTTTATGCTTTTTAAATTGATCTACTAGTCAAGCTCTTTCATTTGATACCCATATTGAGGGAATTATAAAGAAATATGTATCCCAACATGTTGTGGCGGCGGCCATCTTGGACCGATTTTTTTCAATTATAGCTAAGAACACTCCGGACTAATATATCTTTAAAACAAAAAAAATCCAAATCGGTTCATCCGTTTGGGTGCTACGATGCCACAGACAGACAGACACACACACACACACACACACACACACACACACACACACACACACACACACACACACACATACACACACACACACACACACACACACACACACACACACACACACACACAGACACGTCAAACTTATAACACCCCGTCGTTTTTGCGTCGGGGGTTAAAAAAAGAGAAAAATTAGGATGGACTCTTAGGACTCTTATGACTCCATAACTTTATTTGCCACTTTAGTAGTATAAAAATACAATATATCGAAAAGCTCAAAACTATGTAAATATTACAAATATGAACATTACGTTTTAACTTTTACATCAACTTGTAATGAGTTCAGTGTCAGGTTACAGAAATGAGTACGGAAGGAATTATCCCGTGACCCGTGGTGCGTACGTGCCCTTAGTTAGGCGTTAATTAATGTGAGTTTACCAGTCTGTTTACCCCGAGATGTCGTAAAGATACCAGGTCGCTGACATTGCGTAAATGTGATTACTGAATTATATCAGCACGGATTTGAAAACGGATTTCAGAATTAGTGTGTAGTAAACTTATAAAATTAATTCAACTTTGATGGAATTTTTGACATATTATTTTTAATTGTTCTTCGGAGCGCACCATTTAGTAGCTAAATGGTGCGCTCCGAAGAATAAAAATGGTGCGCCTCATTTGGTGCGCCTCAAAACTGTGGCGCTTCGAAGAATACCTCACATACTGATCCAGTTGTCATTTCTTTTAGGCTAGGTAAAAGTGCTTTGTATATTTCCAGTCATATTCTTTGTAAGACCCTATATCGGGTTCTACTAAATTATTGGAGCTCAAGCCAACCTCACGTGTCAACTGGTAGGCTTGAGATCAGACGGCAGTTTCTTTAAAGCCATTAATCAATAAAAAAAACGATAGGCCAATTGATTCATTGATCGATCGATTGATGATTGAGTGATTGAGTGATTGATTAATTGATTCATTGATTGAGTGATTGATTGGTTGATTGATTAATTGATTGAGTGATTGTTCTAGTGATATTTAATAGCTAAGATTAGCTAAATAGGCAAGAAACTACTTGCGTCCTAGGAAAGAATCCTAAGACCCCGACCAACCTTGGCCTTCCGCAGGCAAGGCAGAAATATGTTCCTTCCTCAAGACACCAGCAGAAGTAAACATTCCCAGTAGTTAACAGTGTTGACAACGAGGTATTGACAAACGGGAATGACCCATGTATTATTTATTTTATTAGCTTCCCTATTTTTTTTTCATGCGGAAATCCCCTCAGATACCTCCCCCGCCGGAGCCGGAAGGGGAGGTTATGTCGGACTCGAACCGACTAAAACCGCACGCCGACTGTGGGTCGTGGTGCTAGGTCGGAGGTGAGGTGAGGTTCTCTAGAGTGGTGCCGGACCTAGCGGACACGCAGTACGGCTTCCGCCGGTGGCGTTCCACTGTGGATGCCATCATGCGCGTGAGGACTCTGGCGGAGGATGCGGTTGCCCGGGGTGAGGTGATGTTGGCGGTGTCCTTGGACATCTCCAACGCGTTCAACACCTTGCCCTGGAGTTGCATCAGGGAGGCGCTCGTGTACCACGATGTGCCTCTCTACCTCCGCCGCATAGTCGGGGCGTACCTGACGGAGAGGGCCGTCATCTACCCAAGTGCGACCGGCGTCGGTAGGCGTGAGATGTCGTGCGGTGTCCCACAGGGATCGGTCCTGGGGCCGCTCCTGTGGAACATCGGATACGACTGGGTGCTTCGCGGTGAGCTCGCGTTCGGTGCCACCGTCACGTGCTACGCGGACGACACGCTCTCGAGGTGGCTCTGCACAAATCCGAGGCCTTGTTCTTTCATGGTCCTCGGCGCAGGCCACCCCCGGGATCCAGCTTGACAGTAGGAGGTACTCCCATCGACATCAAGCCCCGGTTGAAATACCTGGGGCTCGTACTCGACGGTCGGTGGGACTTCGGAGAGCACTTCCGAAGTCTGCGCCCCAAACTGTTGGTGTCAGCTAACGCGCTGATGCGGCTGCTGCCCAACTTGAGGGGCCCAGAGGACTCCTGCAGGAGACTCTACGCGGGTGTCGTGCGATCCATGGCCCTGTACGGGTGCCCCGTGTGGGCGGACGCCCTGCAGGCCAGATTCGTGCAACTGCTGCATGCGCCGCAGCAGACGATGGCCTGCAGGGCCATTAGGGGGTACCGCACGATATCCTTTGAAGTGGCGAGTCTCCTAGCCGGATCGCCACCGTGGATCCTGGAAGCGAGATCCCTTGCGGCACTGTATCGGTTCCGTAAGGAGGCGCGGGAGCGGATACGATCCCGAGCCCGAAGACATTCGGGCAGAGAGGTCCCGGCTCCACGGGATCATGGTGGCGGAGTGAGAGCGACGACTTGAGCAACGACGCGCAGGGCATGCCGTCATAGAGGCGGTAAGGCCCATCATGGGGAAATGGCTCGAGAGGCCACATGGTAGCCTCTCGTATCGACTGACGCAGATTATCACCGGGCACGGGTGCTTCGGGAGATATCTGTGTCGGATCTAAAAGGAGCCAACGTCCGAGTGCCATCACTGCGACGCGAGCGAGGACACGGGGCTGCACACGCTCACCGAGTGTCCGGCATGGGCCGGACCGAGGCGGGAGCTAGTGGCGGCCCTGGGAGTGAGAGTTCTCACCCTCGCCACCCTGCTCACAGCAATGGTCCGCTGCGCGGACGCGTGGGCGGCCGGCGTCTCCTTCAGCGAGCAGGTAATGGTCGTGAAGGAGACGGCGGAGCGGGAGAGGCAGCGCGAGCGAGAAAGACTCGCGGATCGCGCCGCCCGCGCGCGCAGGCAACTCGGGCGTCGGAGGGCACTGACTGACCTCCGTCCCCCATGAGCGCAGGCCTGGGGGTGTCGGGTGGAGCCGCCTGTCACCCCAGCAGAAGCAGGCCACGGCGGCGGCGCGCTGAATAGCGCGCCTCCCCATTCCGGGGGTGAGTTGGGGACACCGTTGTCCCCCCTCCTGAGGAGGGCCAGACCGTAAGGGATGGCCCTGGGTCAGCCGGGGTGCGAGGGATATGTCTATGACAACCTCAAGTCCGGCCTAGCACCAAGACCCACAGTCGGCGTGCGGTTTTAGTCGGTTCGAGTCCGACATAACCTCCCCTTCCGGCTCCGGCAGGGGGGGTATCCGAGGGGATTTCCGCACGAAAGAAAAAAAAAAGGTCGGAGGTGAGGTTGTCTTCGACATATCCCTCGCACCCCGGCTGACCCAGGGCCATCCCTTGAGGTCTGGCCCTCCTCGGGCTATTAGCTTTCCAGGCAATAATTGTTATCTGCCAATGAGAAAAGATGAATGATTAAAAATAACACATTCGATACGCTTTAAGTATTTAGATACCGATGTCATGTTCAAATAACCTACTTGCTTAAAATAGGATATACTAGCTTTTGCCCGCGGCTCCGCCCGCGTGGATGTCGGTTATCGCGACCAAACATAGCCTATGTCCTTCCTCAAGGTCTAATCTACCCCTATACCAAATTTCATCAAAATCGGTTCAGTGGTTTAGGCGTGAAAGCGTAACATACAGACAGACAGACAGAAAGACAGACAGACAGACAGACAGACAGAGTTACTTTCGCATTTATAATATTAGTATGGATTGTTAGTGATTGTTAACTAACGAATTTCAGGTTAATGATATACAAACAGTCAAGTTGAATATTCAACATACGCTCATCAATCCAGGTCAACTCCTTTTGTCTTAATAACCTACAAATTGATATGTACGTACACGTTAAGGGTTGCCAAACCCAAAAAACAAAAATTCCATTGATTATTGTGGTAGTCGGATGGACGTTTGAATGGATGGTTGTTTTAAGGATTTCACGCAAAAATGGCGCAGCGTATCAGAATGACATTTGGTATACATATAGATTAAGAAGGATACCCTTGGCTCTAACCGAAGCAGGCCTAAGACACATCATGTTCTACAAGTGCCTTTGTCCATGACGTTAGACACGGGACGGCAATGGCTAATGTCTGGTGGAGTTCTTAGGGAATATTTTTGCAGGATATACCCAATTTACCTCATTGATACCCATAAAAGAGGGTAAAGGAGCACCATGTAGTATCTTTTGACGCAGTGGAGTTGGCCAAACGGAGTCGGAAACCGAACTTGTCTTTTATTTGGCGAGACGATACCGCACCAAGCCGGAAACGTGACAACCCTATACGCTTTTGGCTTTCAGGGGGTTTTATTTTCGTAGATACGTTGATATAACGAGTCACATTGAATACCCAATCGGCTTATCTAACATAAAGCTGTCCCTAATGATGGACTTTTTATAATACTCGGTCAAAGACCTATTAATGTGGTTTCGTTAATACCATACCTGGGGTATTAATCTACTTGACAATATGTTTCAAACGCAGTCGTAACGAGAGTGGACAGGTGATTTCTATTGTTCAACTTAAATAATAGAATTCGATGATAGAAATTACTTCTTTATCTTCACATGTTAGTGGCAAAAATCTAGATGCGTTCAGCCCAAAACACAACGACATTGATTGCATCCTGTGTGGCCTCATTAATTTCGGCAATTGTGGAGGTATGGCCAAAATCGACTACAGAGAACCCCATTTTATATATCGCTCTGCGGCAATTGACCTGAGACTTCAACTTGTTTAGGGACTTCCAAGGGGTCCATTTTAGTTCATGCTCGCGTGGTAGGCTCTCATTGTACTGAATGTTGTCTAGAGGGGAATTTTCTGTGGGATTAGCCCACCATAGTAGCAGTACAACAAACCACCAACTGTAACGGAAACATTCACTGCTATGCAGACGACAGCACCTTACACGGGAGTTATTACGCACATCCTGCGGCCAAGCAGTCTGATATCGCGGAAAAAAGGCAGCTTCTTGTCACTGAGCTGGACCGGATCCTGGACCACATTTCTCAATGGGGCGCTAGGAACCTGGTCGAGTTCAATGCCAAGAAGACCCAGGCATGTGCGTTTACAGCAAAGGTATCTCCTTTCCTTCCCCTTCCCACTCTTCAGAGCACACCACTGCCACTGCAGGATCACCTCACTATCCTCGGTATGGATGTTCGCTGCAAACTGAATAACAAAAACTATATCGAGAGTATCATCAAATCAGCCTCGCGTAAACTCGGAGTCCTGAACAGAGTGAGACGTTTTTTCACGCCGGAGCAGCGGTGTCTTCTATATAAGACCCAAATTCGTTCCTGCGTGGAATACTGCTCACATCTCTGGGACGGCTCCGCAAAGTACTTATTAGATGCTCTCGACAGGTTGCAGCGACGTGCGGTCCGCATTATTGGGGATCCTGAGGTCACGAACACCCTCGAGCCTTTGCAGATGCGTAGAGATGTTGCGTCTTTGGCAGTTTTCTACCGTCTCTACCATGGTGAATGTTCTGACGAGCTCTTCCAATTAGTCCCACCCTCCCCTTTCCTTCACAGGACGACACGTGCAGGGCTAAGATGTCATCCATTTACGGTGCAGAGTATACCTGCTAGAACCAAGCGTTTCAGTGATTCATTCCTATGCCGCACCACTAAGGCCTGGAATTCCCTGCCAGTTCACGTGTTTCCTTCTTCCTACAGTCCTGGGTCCTTTAAGCGGGGCGTGAAAAGGCATCTAATGAGGCCGTCAAGCTGAGTGCCACCACTGTTAACATGGTAAATGTTTACGATGGTGACCCTCTTTCCGAGACTTTGCCTTTAGCTTAACATCAGGCGAGGTGAAGTCAAATTGACGAGTCCTGTATAAAAAAAAAAAAAAAAAAAAAATACTGTAATTATATTACCGTTGGTCAAGTCTAATAAAGGCTTTGACCATTAATTACGTTGGTAATTTTAAAATATGTATGTATATTAAATTACAATTATTGTAAAGCTTTTAGTTTAATTAAGTCTAGTCTGGATACTTAAAAATGAGTCAGACAATCAAATTATTGAGCATCAGAGATATTAGTGAACTAGCAATGTAATGGATCGCGCGGATCAAATGATCAGTATAGTCACTATAGTGACTTTAGTCAATCAATACTGCTACGAGACGGATACATAGATGTAGGTCGATGATAAGAAGTTACGTAGGCATATTAGTGAGAGTTGACATGGGTAGTTTGGGTAGGTCAAAACCGTCGGACGTCACATCAATCAATCAATCAATCAGCTTAAATCTCTCCCAATATTAAGAGGCCTAAACCCCTGTTTCCTCTGGCCAGGCGGGTTGGTAAAGGGGTTTGTTTCTAGTTTTCCTTCTCTCGCAGTGATATTGTCTGCGTATTTTTCCGTTAGTCGCTTCTTTCTTTGGATGAGATGGGGAGGTGATACGTGTATTCTTTATCCGTCACTACGCGGATAGTCATAGATATCACATAATTTCAATTTCATTCTCATCATCATCTTAGCATTATTTCATGTTACATCCAAGGCTTTCACCTCGAAGCTCGGTTTCCCTTTCCTCTTCTTTTAGTTTGCTTATATGGTTCTCATGGAAGTGACTGCCATCTGTACTCACCACCCCAAGAGCCGGCCTGTGCCAGAGCTTCATCTATCAACAAGCAGGTTTACTGGCTTCCAGGTAATTCTATAATCTTACTCCTGGTTGAAAGTTTCTTACCCAAATCACACCAGAACTTCTGAACGGACTAAAATGAATTTTGATCCGATAGATTATTTCGTTACCACGACCAAGTCATACCAACCTCGCTGATGTTGCTAGTGTAGGGTTAATTCCCACTGAAAGAGCAGCGCTGCACCGCCTTCGCCTTCAAATGATTTTGATCTTTTTCTCCCGTAGATAAGATTCAAATTGTTTTCGAAAAAATTGCCTCAAAAAGCCACTGCCAGCTGCTGCTTGTTCAGTGGGTATTGACCCTTAGAGACTAATTCAACTTAAACTTTATCTAATAACTTACCAGTCAGACTTGTAAATATTAGATAAGGTTTAACTAGCATAATAGGTCACAACTTTCAGTATGAAGTAACTTAATAGTACCTATGCTTGCTTAGGGCAAGAAGTAAACATACCAGGTGCCTTAAACCCTCAAGTCGATAATGCCCCTGGCAGATATATGGGCCATGTTTGCCTTTTATTTAGTTAGTTTTAGTTCATGTTTGAGTATTCAACTTTGAATATGTGGTTAGTTTATATGTTTAAGGGAACCTTTACATTGAAATAGTTCTGAGAAATAGGTGTAGTTTGGTCTTAAAAACGGGGTTCTTCAAGAAATGCACTAGAAAGTTCCTGAAGGGTCGGTACTGAGAATATGACAGCCCCTAGTACAATAGCACCACGTCCATAGGTCACGATAACCATTTTCCATCAGGTGGACTGTGTACTTGTCTGCCACTAACCTGGTATAAAAAGTCTGTTATAACCCAGAATTAATACTCTTTTCAGAGACTTTCACAACTACATAAGTATATATACATCAGATATGGATTAGAAACTCCAAATCCAGCTAAAACCTTCACAATACAGCTTCGTAGACTGTACCTTTATATTTGGCAGCAATAAAACCGTCAATACCGGAGACAGATGTCCAATTAACGGCGACATCCGCAGAGACACGGCGAGCCAGATTGATGTGCACCCTGACACATATAGAGGCAAATAACAGGCTGCTTATTGCTAAAGATGTTTTGACTTTGGACGATCTGATAAAGAAATGTAGATATAGATGATAGCAGCGGTGAGGATTACCTATAAGTCGATGCCTGCCGGTTTCCCAAAAACGCATGACATTTTTTTTTCCATCGTATTCCCTTTTGATATTGTTCACTTTTTGCCACTGGATAAATAAGTGTATAGCAAGTGAGATAGTGGCCAAATGTGGAACTATAAAAAAAATCTCAGCATGGCGGGGAAGTTTTGTGTCTCTTTAGTCTTTTCAAACCAGAGTATCTATATTCCAAAAGGTAAAAGGAAGGGGATGAGAATTTCTGCGGTTTGCTGGTGCTTTATAAGTTAAGCAAATGGCTATAAGCTTCCATTAATATATATAATTTCCAAAATTGAATGAACTACTTGTATTTTTCCAGGGTTGTAAAAATTCGCTTTTTTATTTTGTACTCTAACCAGTTTCACCTTACGGTATTCTCAAAGGTTTATAAAAAATATTGTTTTAAGCTAAATCTATCATATCATAAGCCTTTACAGTTTACAATGTGGAAATTGAAAGTATGGAATAGCACAAGTGGTTTATTCAATGCTAGCTTTTTCCCGCGGCTTCGCCCACTTGGATGTTGGTTCCCGGCAATTAGTCGATTTTTTTTCACATTTTAAACCTTCCCTAAACTTCCACGAACATTTCAACACCAAGATAAGATAAATCCGTTCAGCCGTTCTCAAGTTTTAGCGAGACTCACGAACAGCAATTGATTTTTATTTATATTCAATTCAATATGTGTAACATAATCCATCAAGAGCCATCGATGGTTAATCGATTTGGTATCGGATCGAATGGTGATCTTTAGTTTAGTAAATTCTTAACTTTTTTCAAGTACATACTGCTTATAAATCTCACAAATTGTAGTACAACTCTAATCAATGTAAGAACTACGAGGTACAAAGTACCACAACCCCATGACCCAGTTTGATCTACCCGGGGGCGGGAATTGATGTTCAACACTAATTTGCAATTCTAGTCCCTTTGTACCACGTGTTTAACTTAAAGGTATGATACTAAAATACTCGTCGTTAAATTTTGTATAATTGTTCAACTACCGTTGACGGATTGAGTTCTCCATATTCACTGTGTTTATTCTAAAAATTTTATACTTATTTATAGTAACTGTTGCAAATATGGTACATCCGTATAAAATTCTAAGCTTGATCCTGCAACCCATGCGAACTATTTCAAGAATATAAAGTAGCCTATACGTTGTAACAGTAGTATTTATCTGTCTCTGTACCAAATTTCAGCTAGACCTGTGTAGTAGTTTAGTCTAGGTAGCACTTCTCCGAATAAGATAGTCCGACTACGAATTAGTGGGACCAAATTCTGCCCTTCACAAATTAATTCGCAATGAAAGAACTTTTCAATACAGGGTTAAAATAAGACAATAAATTACACCTTTATAACACAAAGTGCGGTAAAATATCGGTAAATGAATTTCGTGGGGTGAACACTCCAGCCGCGGAAAGTAGAACACCCACTATATATTGCAGTACAAAGCCTTATTAATTGCCTGTCTTCTAGCAACCTGGCTACTGCTGCCAACGGTAACTATAGATAATAAGTTAGGGTTAATCAGTTCACTTGGGCTACCTACTTATCTACAGTTTCTACCTATTATATCATCACCATTCTATACATTGCCTAAACATTATATAGAATAGGTACCGAATTATACACATCGCCGGTAACATATGAATATTATGTCTATTTTCCTTAGTCTGGTTTTTGCAATAGTTTTGTTTATTTTCTTTAAATCATAAAATGTATTCAGTAAATTGGTGAGCAATACTAAAATGCATAGGTTACTAGGCACTATGTTAATCAACTGCTCTTAAATGTACTATGATTCTCATAAAATGTTCTTGTAAATGGAAAGCTCGCTGGAGTTATAATTAGACTATGAAACGAGAAGTTCTAAATTAAACAACTAACTCAATTGTGGGCTACATCAGCGCGCGCCACTTCTCTCAAAATAAACATACTCGTACTTCGTAGACGTTCAAACAAACGTCATAAGTCATAATCTTTGTATGCTATAGAATAGACTAGAATAAATACATTTTATTGTATGAATGATATGCGATTATTTACAGACAATTTTCTGACAGAATACATTTCTATGAACCTGTCAATATACTGACAGTGACCTTTCTTTTTTCGTGCGGAAATCCCCACGGATACCTCCCCGCCAGAACCGAGAGGTTATGTCGGACTCGAACATACTAAAACCGCACAGCGCCTGAGGGTCGTAGTGTTAGGCCGGAGGTGAGGTTGTCTTCGACATATCCCTCGCACGGCAGTGGTGTACCTGTGACCTTGATGGCACCTGTGTGATATTTCACACTGATAATGTTTGTCGTAAAGGAAAATTTTCAGGTTGCCCTACTGGTAGTATCGTGGGGAATATTTTTTCCTACTACACTATTGGCCCAGCGATGTCATCTGTAACTTTTAAAGGCCCATGGTATTATCAGGCTTATTAATAGTACCATGTCATGGGCTCGCAGCATATACACGCTGAAGTGGCAGTGGACTGGCATGGAATTCTGATCTCGATTATCGGTGACAGTAGCGTGTTAATATATAGCCTATGTTGGTAACGTAACGTAACTCTATAATGGCCAAAGTATTTTTGAAATTGGTTCAGTAGTTTTTGAGTTTATTAGTTACATACAAAAATACAAATCCGTCCTCTTTATAATGTTAGTTTATATGTGTGTCTATGTGCACTGTGTATACCAATCGACATTATTATCACAATTGCTCACGAAGTGTTATCAAATATTAGCAACTAATTTGCATATTTCGTGAATTTGTTCAGTTGAAGTTGTTTGTGAATGGTTCAATGTTTCTAAAAACAATTTTGGGTCAAAATCTTCAACATTTAGACTGCTAATGTTTATTTATACTTTAACCCTAATTCCTCGCATAACCTATACACAAAATAAAAATATCTCAGTATAATATATTCTTTCACATTCTGGAACGCTAATACTACTTTGTGCTCTAACTAAAAAGAATTCATATTATTTTTTTAACCTGTGGGTTTAACCCTACATTTAAAACTTCACTCTCCCTTCATTCCGGTCTGGTTACGCTTCAGTCTGAGTGCCTTTTAATATGGGTTATTTGTAAAAAACTTGGGTTAAATGTAAAAACACACTTCATCTTGACAAGGCTTTTCACTTAAGGCTTTTAATACTTAAATATAGACCTATTTTTTTAAGTAGTGACATCACATATCAAATTCTTTTTAAAAGTAACTTGAAATGTCAGGTCAGTATTTCTTTATAATTGAAATGATATTGCTCATATTAAACTTAGTACCTGAATTACCGAGCTTTGCTCGGTATTTTTTTTATAAATTATGTTTTTCTAAAAATGAATCCTAGCTAGATCGATTTATCGCCCCCGAAACCCCCTGTATACTAAATTTCATGAAAATCGTTGGAGCCGTTTCCGAGATTCCAATTATATATATATAATCTCACCCTACCCGACAATCGCTCCCATGAAAGTTAAAATAAAATATAAAAGAAGTATTTGACTGAATTTTTATAGTATTTTTAATGCTAACTTTAAAGTTCGAAAAACATAGGAAAAAATGAAAGTCTCATTTTTTCCGATGTTTTTCGAAGATAAAAGAAGTTGTGAAATGAACCCAGAACCCAGTTCTTTCCGGAGTGGTATACACGAAAATAAATTTAATTCCTTTTTCCGTGGTCTTCCTAAGACATATTCCGATCTCAACCATCTGTCATAGTTCGTTCGGATAAGGTCGTTTGTCCAGTTTGCAATGGACAAAATATTTACAACTGAGTGTTTGTAAAATGCGTTTCTCCCAATCACATTTAAAATATAAAGAAACAAGTAGAAAAAAGCTAAGAGATGAAACTTGGTCCTCTACATTGAAAACACAGTTTCGGCAGTGCGTAGGTGCTGTGAATCAATTGAATATAAATCTTTGAAACTGATTTTTTGGAGTGCACGTAGTTGTAGACGCAAGGAATGAACTTGTGAATGCTAGATTTAAGCTTAGAACTCAGAGCTGAAAAAAGAAGGGGGATACTGATACACAAATTTTACCCGAATTTCGTCGTAGTGTCAGATTCAGAGTGTGCCAATTTCATGTAGATACTTTAATTCGGGGTGTACAGGGCCCTCCAAGACCCTACCAACCTCATCTGTGTATAGGCTTGCACACCTGCTGATTGTCTAACGAGGCTTTGGCGCAGGCTTTTCCCTTCTAAATCGGGCTCCAATAAAAACCGCTTGCCAAAGTGGATTAATGATTACCATGCCAAGTCATAGACGTTTAAAGGAAAACATGTTAATTAATAGTCAATTTTGTGTCAATTGAAATGTCACAGTGAGAACTTTCACAATTAAGGCTATAGGTATAAATCAGGATACGTATCTTGGGCCTAAATCGCGAGACTAATAAGACCCTAGCGCGCTTAGATTGATTTGTAATAATCTATGCTTGGTGAATTTGAGCTCGTCTACCGCAGCAGTACCCGTGCTATCCTCAAAATACACCCAATAAACATATTCTACGCGTATTTTGGGCAATTTTAGGTCCCAGATATATGTCCCGAGCAATACATCATGCGTGTGGTGATGGGCACATTCTATTTTTATACTGTTCAATACAAAGAAAAATTCAACAAAAGTTTTTAGGCCGGCTAGACTTAATACATGGCTTGACCTCACGACAGTGTGTCAATACTTCTACTAGCCTACAAATCAACTGTCCCGCCGAGCCTTCATTTGTAGGATGATTTGCGTTTTATATTGGGGACGAAGCACTAGGTATTGCGGACACCATGCTGACTTTACACTATTGGAAGCGATTACAGGTTATATATACAAGGTAGCAGGAAAGTGAATGACCTACTTCAGGGTAAGAGGTCTTTGTAGTATGTGATTAGGATTACTTGCACAGTTACACTACTGCTTAAGGAATTACGTGTAGAATAAGTTTGGGTGTAATTAAATGACAAACATTCAAACGTCTTCACACATTTTGAACTTTGAGACAGTCTTTTATCACCACTGTTTCCCATATTTCATCATCTTCATCCTTGCGTTATTCCCAGTCTCATCAGAAGCTTTCAACTCGAAGTCTGGGATCCGCTTTTGATCCGACTGCCTCTCATATTATTAAGTTTTGGAAGCACAAACTGTAAACAGGTAGCTTAGTGGGTAAGGAGTCGGCCTTACGATCGAGAGGTCCCGGGTTCGATCCTGGCCACTACACTATTGACGTGAACCCACTCCTAGCACAAGCAATTTAGCTTAGTTGGAGGGGTTAGAGGGAATATTAGTAACTTCGGTTCCAATATTATTTTTAAGAAAAAAAAAACGATGTTTACAAAAGCAATCTGTGCAAAAAATTCTAAAACATAATAAATATAAGTAAGTACTCTCGATGAAACACTGACCATTCCACAATGAAGGTTTCTGTAAATCTCAGTCGAGAAGAAAAAACGGGTCGCGGAGGATTTGTGCGGACGCCTAAGCTTTCGAGATTTATGAAAGCAATGTGAAATATTGTACATCTTAAAGAACTCGGTATAAAATATTCGTATAAAAACAAAACCAAATATTCAGAAATATTTGGCTTACACGATCAAAGAACATGTTTGAACAATGAGTACCAGAATTCATACTTTATGCGTAGTTTCATATTATATAATTTCCGACTTTAAATAATTAATTCTAAGTATTTTTTTCATTTTTGTATATATTGTACATTTAGTTATATAATGTTTACCAATAAAGTCACATCTACTGGTTTCTAAGTCAAGGTAAACATTCTAATGTGAAAATTCTTCAAGAAAATAGAGTACAGAGCGAGACACCAAAGTATGTTAGGCAGAGAAAGATTCATTGTTAGGTCAGCTATTCAAAAACAAAATATGAAAGGCCAGCTATACACATACACATACAGATTAATTAACAAATTAATGAAGTATTTAAAAAAGGTCAGAAGCACTACCAACCAGAAGTTAGAGTTGAAAGTTGCAATGAAAGTAGAGGAAGCTTGTGAAGTATATGTATAAGTTGAAATAGATGAAAGAGAAATAGGCGTGAATACAGACACAATACCAAACATAACATATCTGAGTATAACCACGGATAAGTATATAACCGAGTGCATAAAATGTTAGAACACAACCGATTATATTCAAACGATAAAACACACATTAGGTGCACTCTCTACCGAAGCCAAGAGGTGTGATATCAGCAAAAGTATATTGCTCATCTCTCAACAATGCACTATCTGGAATATCTTGTCTACTATATTATTCACTGTTGTTGTTAAATGGTTGATAAATAAATTCACTAAGAAATGTTGAAATCTTTGGAGGACTGAATATGATTTATTTTTCACAGTCCCGTGATAAAGTTTGAGCACCCTTCAGAATTGCAATTACAATTGCTTGGGGTCAAGTTTTGAGAATGTTTTGGACAAACTATGAACAATGATAACTACGTTAAGCTTATATAAGACTTCATTAGAGACGTGGGTAACGACAATTCAAAAGCTTCAATGAATGGATGTTTTTTACTCAATCATGCTAGAATGGCTAAATATGTAAATTGACACAGAGATAGATTAAAGTCTGGAATAGAATTCGAAATAAATCGGGAAAAGAGAAGCGCTCAAGTGGGACTTGATCCCACGACCTTTCCCTTACAGGTATTCCACCTGTAAGGGAAAGGCTGCTGCTCTTCCAACTGAGCTATTACACCTGAATCACTTCAAATTTCCCTTCTCTTTATATCCGTCTATAAGGGCGACGGTGGAGCCATCTACAAACTTTTACGAACTGTTGGAACCAATGAATGATTTTTCAACCATTTTTTAAACATTGATTTGGAATAGAATTTTATTCCTGAAATGGGTTCCAGTGGGTCTTAGCAACAGTATCTGTATTACACATGGGTGAAGCTTTAACTATTCTAAAACATTCTGTTTCCGTAGATAAAATCGGAAATTTATAGTAAAGGCACTTATTATTGAAGTGCCATTTGTGTGGCATAGAATTTTAAAAAAAATCACCTCTTGGTTTCTACTGAATTGAAGAGCTTTTGAAGTACCACAGTTTCGTCGTAAGAGGTAGTATTGGCTACGTGTGAATGACACCTGAGAATGTAACGAGTGTTTGCGAGCTCCGGCAACCGCTTATCATACGCGGGCCCGGTGCTTAGACGCCGAAGTACAGTCACAAACTAAACTCGTTTCAGGAATTCTAATTACTTCACAACAATTTCTATTGAAAAGGGCTTGATGTATATTTAATTACTAATAAGTATTTTATGTGTTGAATATGAATGTCTACGGATGTTTTGACTGTACGTTGACTTTCTATATTACCGTACTTTTAATAATGAAGATAGCAATCAACAAAGTCCTGTCTTTATATCAGTAAATACAGGATTTTGTTGATACGCTTTCAAAAATCTCTAACAAATGTTGAAAGTTGTAGTCTGTAAGACTTCTAGTGTAGATGAGGATTAACTTTTTCAATTTCAGTACACAATAGAAGAGATATGTTCTGCTAATAAGATTTAAACAAAAACTTTGATACTGTGCAAAGGTTTGTCTTCAGTCTACAGCGATTCTTGAAAATATCTCATGTACTGAAGTTTTCTTATCAAGTGTAGTTACATGTATAGTATAAGGTAGTAGCACAACACATTCATTTTACTGATATCTTGTCCTCCTTTCACAAATTGATTCGAGAGTCTAAAGTTCAAATCGAATACATCAGAAAAACTCAGGAATTCCCCTGAATTTACATGATAATTTATTTACGGTAGTTCTACAATTTACTTAGAAACTCAGTCATAACAGCGAAATCTTTCTATGTTATTAAATATTCTTTAATATTTTGTAAATTCGTATTGAATTTAAAATAATAGAGACGTTTTTCTTATTGGTTTACTAAACTGGGGACACACCACATAATTACAAGCTCAACATTCGAAATCTTAAGGTGCTTATCAGAGACGATGCCTTAGAGCGAATGAGTGGAGTCTACGAACGTAATAATCGCAGCCCCGCACCACCCCACACTAGCTAGTGTCAGTCCTTCTGGAAGTGACTTCCGCGGTTCGCTACTCTTTCCGCTTGCACTGGCACCCCAACGGTAAACATAGAGCAAGTCAACTGCAATTCAATCTTCCCGACAAGAGCGACAAACGAAACTCGAACTAATCATGAAGCATATCTCAAGTGTTTGAGCGCCCCCTGTATATATTAGGACCGTCTGAGGATAGAAAATCATAGCAGCCATTTTTTTGTTGCATTTATTCATTAGATTTGAAAACGAAAATTTATGTAAAGGTGTTTTGGTTCGTGCTAGTCTGATCAATGCGAGAGATTTTTTATTGGTTAAATTGAAATAGATGTTACACGATTTATTTACCCATAGATGTATCGTGATAATTTAGGTTAGGTTTATCTATAATAGTTGTCTTTATTTTTTAATATTATAAAATTATGCCATTAATAAATATATTTTTGTCACCAGGGGATTGATTAAAAATTTCTGTCTCATAGAAATTTATTCTATAAGATGGGTGCCTATTTGCAGAATTACTATATCTTTAAAATCCAGAGCTAATTGTATCTCATTACTGCGAGTAATAAACTCAATCTTATAAAATTATTACGACAGAAGCTTTCAAAAAAAGCTAAGTGAAAAACTATGTTCTAAAGAATTTTTGTATAAAACTTCATTAACAGAGCTTCATTATAGAAGAATTTGTGAAATTATAAGTACTTAGGTGATGTAAAACTAAATATATATATTTAAATTTTGCAATAAAATTAATAGTTTATACATAGTAGTAAAGGTAAAGTTTACAATCAAGCCGTTTATTACTATGACACAAATGTTACACTTTCATCAACTTCAAATAAACCATCGCATCGACAGGGTTAGACGCACCAATGTGTGCATAAAGCTGTCGTAAATCTTGTGCATGTGTGTGTGTGCATGCAACGCAACACTAGACTGCGTCGGTATCGAGCGACTTGCGGCCAACGACCTCACTGCACTGTACATATATGCGAAATCGTGGTCCAAATTATGCTGACTATTGAATCACAATTTATGGCGTGAAAAAATTGCATGGAAATGATAAAACTGAGGTACTTTGGTAAATTTAGTAGTGTACGCTATATGGTCTGAAACATATTGAGTTTGATAAAACGATAAAGAAAGCACTTAGTCTATAAGGATTGAAATCATTTCGTTCCTCTATTTATTAGATCGGAAATGGCTTCTTCTTGTTCGCACATTTAGTAATATTATGAAATTTATTACAAAGAAATGATAAAGTATGTACCATTTTCAGTCTTTTAGATATCTTATGAGTATAAAATAGGCTGTACACATAAACACAAATGTAACTTTATTGCTTATAATTACGTAAAAACCACATATTCGGTAACATCTAAACTCTTGGCTAATTGAGGCCCTGTCTCCTTTGCTCTAATTTGAACTGCTTGGTAAACATAGTCAAACATTCCACAGAGTTACTAAAAGTTACACGGAATATTTATACTAACTTTTCCCTTGTTAAATAAAGATAACTTTGTTAACTTCACTTTTCATTATTTTATTGTGGTTGACTAAGCATGGACAGAAGAACATGCAATTGAAACGGTTGAGCAGTTTCACTTGAAGAGAAAAAGTAAAAATAAACAGTTTCTAACAACAAAAACCGCAGGTGGTACAAGCAAAATCATTTTATAGTTAGGGGTTATTTTATGGAACATAAAACTTTCGGAGGTCGGGCACCTTGATGGTCCTTCGACAATCGCAACTAAACATTCGCTTAAAAGTTTTTCTTTCACTTCTGTCAGCGATTGTACAAACTTCGGTTCCGTTTAGTCAAGTTGGGCACTTAGCACGTTAATTGCGACGAGCTAGGGATGTGAATGAACAGGGAAAGGTGCAAAATATATTTCATCCGAAATTGAACTTTAACTTGTACGTATAAAGTATTTTTTCGAGTGTTTAGATAACTAGACTTTTATTTTGTTTATTATTTTGTAAGTACTCCATCGTCGCAGATATAAATGTGATTTTAAATCTCTGGATAGAAAGCTTAGGTAGTAAACGCTAGATAAAAATAAAGTTTTTCTTTTGAAAAATATGACAGACGAACATGTTCCTTTTAAAGATGAAATAGTAAGGATTGCTTAGATGCATCTGAACTATCGAAAGATTCTTATCTAAGAATAGAAATTTGAAAGGGTTCGTATGAATGTATCAATACAGTCTCAATTGCTTTTGTATTTAGATGTAACTGTTGATATTGCTCGAAAGATGTTTGAGCTGTATACTGTCATCTTGTTTATCGTTATGTCTGATGAAGAAAAGGTTATCTATAGTCATTCCTACTTCATATAGCATTTTCTCGTAAATGAAACTACATTAGGATTTAAGTTAGGATTATGGCTTCGGTAGTCTACTCGTTTTAACGAGTCTACTTCTTAATTATTTATTGAAGATATTATGAAACGGAATTCTTAGCTTTCCAATAATTCACCATGCTATTTGCATTGGTGCATACAAATATTTGCACTGAGCGGGGATCAAACCCGCGCCTCCTGCGTAGCAGTCGCGTTCGCTACCGCCTGCCATAGAGGCTGCCGTAGAGTATGTATAAATACAACCTGCAGTCGCTCTTGATAGAAATATTTTTAATCTAGTAGATGTACAAAGACATTAAAATACATATTGAAAACATATCCATACTAATATGCGAAAGTAACTCTGTCTGTCTGTCTGTCTGTATGTAACGCTTTCACGCCTAAACCACTAAACGGAATTTGATGAAATTTCATATAGGGATAGGTTAGACCGCGAGAAAGGACAGAGGCCATGTTTGGTCACGATAACCGACATCCACGCGGGCGGAGCCGCGGACAAAAGCGGGTGTTAAATAAATTGATAAGTGAGTGTTATGGGCAAGTTTACAATAACATTTATTTATATGCTTAACATAACAGAGAAACAGAATCAAATATTCGAATATTACTAACAAATAAGTAACCTTGTTTTACATGAAAATGAGGCCATTTTCTACCTGTTTTCTCTGTCATGTTTCTTCGTAAGCTACATTATATATTGCGAATTATATTAATAATATTCTCCCTTTTATATACATAAATTCTACTGACACAGAATAACTCATTCATATCAATTTATTTCTTATTCAATATACGAACTTTGAAGTAACTTTTATTTGGTTCCTAATAAAAATATATTACCGGAATTGGTAAAACTTCCACATAATATCACAGAAGACCGTACGTCCTAAGTTTTACCTGCCACTTGTTCACAAGTGCCCATACCACAACTGCATGAATAACTTTGTAATCCCATATAGAACTATAAAATTACAAACTTACATTTGCAGTTAGTAATAGTAGTAATTAATGAGCTGTTTTAAGAGTTTATGGCACGGGAATGGACTGTACTTCACAGATAAATTTACAAGACTCAGAAGTATAAACCAAAACAATAAAAAAGGGTTAGTCAATAAAGAATGTCTTCGGTCGAACAAGTACTAGATAGTGAACTTCGATATTATGTATCAGGGTCTTTTAAAGTGCATCTCACGTTGTGTCAGTACTCAGTACTGAATAAGTACTTCTTGTGGATATCACGTACAGTCGACAAAGGTACTTGAGGAAAAAGCTATTGTCATTGAAAATATGCTCAAAAAGATATTCAAGATTTTATGAAATCTGCATGCAAATAAATGTAAATGATATTTGGTTTCAAGATAATATTGTAATGATTTTATATTATCAGGGCTTATCTTGGCTTCTGCAGGAATGACTGTCGTTTGACCTGCCAATCCTAAGAGGAAGGTCACTCGTCAATCAGCAGATGTGCCAAATTGTAAGTGAGGTAAATAGGGCATCAAAACACTTACCATTTACCTACCTTGCCTTTTTACTAACTTCTAAGTCACAGGATTACCTAGTTTGGGAGCAAGGGTTTATATTTTTTTGTATTACCTTAACTACATTGTATTGTGTATACCACCTAAGACATGTTTGTATAAGGAATGTGGCATCAATAAAGTTATTTATTTTATTTTTCAGTTACTATTTTCCTTACTTGGAACAAGAGACTAGAAGATCCTAATTCACAATTGTTACACTGTCATGACAAACTTCGGTTCGATTCGGTTCCAGAATAGACATGTTCTATGCCTCTGATAACTTTTAAGTATGTAACATTATCTTTCACTCAAGAAGATATAACGTTTCATAGTGATAGAAAATTCAATTTAGACAATAAGTACTATATTAACGCGAGTGAAACTGTAGATAGAAGTTACTTAAAAGTAAATGTTCTAATCTGTAATAATAATAATGCTGTATGAGTGCTAGACACTCAAACAGCCCGGGTTCTTAAATATCTTATTTGGGAATCAGGGATACTTAATTTAAATCGAATCGAATTCGGTCCATAAATCCTTTAATTGGAAGTGGCAACAACTTGTGGGTCCAGGGTCAATTAACAAAAGGGAGACGTACAACTCCGAAGTAAAAGTTGTTTCAATTCGGTGTTCGACAAAAAAAGTTTATCAGACCGATCAAAGTATTCTTAACTCATAAAAAGCATTTGTCGTTTGAAAACTTACGACAAGAAGTCTTTTAAAGTTGTTGAGTCAATCACTACGGATCAACATAGCAAAATATCTATTATGAATCATCAAAATATTTCAGATTGTATTTCAAGCTTTAGTTAGTTTAAATTATCATCAATAAAGAAAGAAACAGGCAAATATCTTACAGATATTTCTAGGAATCACAATAAAATTTGCTAACCTACGAAATATGTATTCATTTTTAATTTTTCATCTGTGTGCAGTTCTCCTTTTAAAATGTTCAAGATTGTTACCGATTCTTTTAGTATTGTCTCATTATTTCATACTTTCCACAATGTGGTTCGTGCTTCAGTAGTTTTCGCACTAAAATCCAAATGGTATCTTACGACTTCAGACGTTGTCGTGCTAAGCACTAATAAATGACTTAAGTGACAGTTGTTTGAACTTGTCCATCTGTCTTGTTTATTGCCGCCATTATCCTACTAATCGGTCTGCTCCTTTAATTATTTAACCGACTTCAAAAAGAAGAGTTCTCAATTTTTCAGTATCTTTTATTATTATTTACTAGCTTTTGCCCCTGGCTCGTGCGCGATGGCGGTTATCGCGTCCAAACATAGCATATTATGTCCTTTCTCAGCGTCCAAAGCCATATACTAAATTTCATCAAAATCGGTTCAGTGGTGTAGGCGTGACAGCATAAGACGCGAGCGAGGACACGGGGCTGCACACGCTCACCGAGTGTCCGGCATGGGCCGGACCGAGGCGGGAGCTAGTGGCGGCCCTGGGAGTGAGAGTTCTCACCCTCGCCACCCTGCTCACAGCAATGGTCCCCTGCGCGGACGCGTGGGCGGCCGGCGTCTCCTTCAGCGAGCAGGTAATGGTCGTGAAGGAGACGGCGGAGCGGGAGAGGCGGCACGAGCGAGAAAGACTCGCGGATCGCGCCGCCCGCGCGCGCAGGCAACTCGGGCGTCGGAGGGCACTGACTGACCTCCGTCCCCCATGAGCGCGGGCCTGGGGGTGACGGGTGGAGCCGCCTGTCACCCCAGCAGAAGCAGGCCACGGCGGCGGCGCGCTAAATGGCGCGCCTCCCCATTCCGGGGGCGAGTTGGGGACACCGTCGTCCCCCCTCCTGAGGAGGGCCAGACCGCAAGGGATGGCCCTGGGTCAGCCGGGGTGCGAGGGATATGTCTATAACAACCTCACCTCAGGCCTAGCACCAAGACCCACAGTCGGCGTGCGGTTTTAGTCGGTTCGAGTCCGACATAACCTCCCCTTCCGCCTCCGGCAGGGGTATCCGAGGGGATTTCCGCACGAAAAAAAAAAAAAAAAAGGTACCATCATTCGTGACAAAACGTCACATTTAAAATTTTATGTCTCTTTTCAATACGATTTACTTTTGCTACTCCAGTTTATAGCCTTAAAAGGTTCTAACTCAATGAACTTGGTAAAAATTCTTTCGTGAAAATATGAATTTCAGATGCTATCGCCTCTGTTGTAAAATTCAAATTAAGTTCCATTTCATGAAGTTTTATAATCTGTCGAAGGATCTTTAGCATGGGATAAAAACTATATTATATTATTTGTGGTTATTCTGAAGATGTTAAAAGTGGGCAATTTAAAAGTATCCTGGCAAGCGAATTCACTTTGTTACTTTGACAAGTATGAGAAGATAATTGCACATTGTTAATACCCCTTTGAAGATGGATGCAGGGTTAAAAATACCAATTTGTAATCGGTCTCAAAATAATAAAACATTTCTAAAAATTGTACCTATATATATATCCATTTTTAAGTAGATAATTGATGTTATAGATTCGTTTTATCAGAATCTATTTACATTATATATAGTATTGTGTGATGTTTTTGTAATATCATTACACGCAACACGGTTACTACCGCAAAAATTACTTTATAGTCTAAATAAAATTGAATATTAAAAAATTCAAAAACCCGACTGCTGTTTAAAAAATCGAAAAAAGTTTGACAGCAGGCCATTGCCTGTTGATGATTGGCAAATGGGTACCCATTTGCCAATCATCAACCAAAAAAAAATATTCCCTTCGTTTCGGTGTATTATAATATTACGATACGTTTGAGGAATCTTTTTTTTTGACAGCATATATTTTGGCGCTAAAAATCCAATGTATTATAGGTTTTGCACACATTTTATGTATCCTATGACACTCAGGAGGTCAAACCTTTCATTTGAGATCCCATTCATCGAATTCTGTCCAGCCGTTAGGCCGGTAGAGGGGAACAAAGAAAACTACATACATACATACGCGTGTAACACATTACCCTCGCTGGCAAAGTCGGGTAAAAATGGCATATTAGAATTCTTGATTTAACAGTACCATTATTGGTCAAAGCTCATTCATCATCAAAGACGTGAGTCCTGATTGCATTCGAGGCCACGGTGCCCTCAGAGCTCAGGGTCCGCCTTCCGGCTCTTCCTCCTCCACTTCGCACGATCTTGGGCGTCCAAGGTAGTGAGACCGTTTGCACGCATGTCACCCTCCACGACGCCAAGCCAGCACTTCTTGGGCCTACCCCTTCTACTTGGACCCGGTGGGGGCGCCATATTATTGGTTATTTATTACGTAAGATAATATCGTTTCACGTGATGTTATATATGTAGTTCCAACTTCTCAGTATCACGACTATGTAATGTATTGTAAATATATTTTCCTCTAAAAACCATTATCCTTTGACACACACCATTGTGTTTATAAGAAGTTTCTAACTTATATTATTGGTACCATTTTTTTCTGATCCCTTCCGTATTCTTCCTAAGTCGCCTAGCACCGGGACATCAAAGAATTTCTCTCTGGTATACCTACTTATTTCCTGAATATCAAAAACCGCATAAGTGCTAGTTATAATTGAATACGAAGGGTTCCGTACCATGGTATAAGATATAACATTCTATTTTTTAAATACTTTTGTTAGAGACAGGCCCGTCGAAATAACATTATTTTAATGATATTTTTGTCTTTTATTGTAAAGTGTCAGTTGTGATACGAATATCTATCGTTACGGGTAATTGGAGCACTTAAAAATTGGACTAGTCTTACTACAGAACTTCGATATCGCCAGTTGGCTATGGAGGTCAGATGGCAGTCGTTCAGCTGACCCCATGTGAGTGGGTAAAAAGCTCCAAGAATGCATTGTAAAGTGTGTCTATATGATTTTACTTTACTTCATAATAAGTTAAAGGTAAAATTGTGTGTTCTGCTTACCAGTTTTTACTTCTTCACTACGTATGATCTTCAGTTTCCTTACAACGTGAAGCCAGCATTTTTTGAGCCAGATTACTTTTCCTCCCAGGCTGTGTCCCGGGGCTAAGTGGAGGTTTCATGATCCGACATTTTGTAACCCATATAACCTGGCGGCTTTTACAAAACGGTCCACGTTACGGAACCCTGAAAAAGATTTGTATCATCCCGTATTTATGTGGTGGTCCTGAACGTAACATGGCGTCCGTGATATGTTCTGTCCTTTGTTTATTACAGCTATGAGGTAATGGCCAGCGCGACTAATGTATCCACTTTATCTCTTTTGTGATAAATCTTTTGAGACGTAGTAGGTTTAGGAGGATTCTAGGCCTAGAAATGTGCCTAAATAATGTATTATAGACTCGTATCGTTTTGATGTACTTACTTCATGAAGATAGATAGATAACTCTTTTTTTGTACATCAATATAGACCGTTGTAGGTGAAGAAATAGTAAGTCGTTAGGTTTTATTAATTATAAAAAAACTTTAATCTAATTAGCCTATTGTTGTCCAGTGTCTGCTGCACATTGGCCTCTCACAATGTTGGGAGGTTTCAGTCAAATGTTTCCACGTTAGCTAGACGGGTTAGAACAGCTTTTTATTTATTTGAATGAATTTTTACAGCATTCTAACTTAATGCTGTAACCGTCGCATTAAAGACGTATAAGATGGAAAATTTGAATAACATCGGGCGTGTCTCGGTAGCCGAATTGATTTGATCAAGGCATTCCCCCTGTAAGGGAAAGACTGCGGGTTCGAGTCCCGCCCGAGAAGATTCTTTTTCCCTATGTATTCGAGTGTTATATTTAGATTTTTCCGTCTTTCGCGGTGATATCGTCTGCGTATTTTTTCGTTAGTCGCATGACACCCTCCACCACCTCAGAAGAGATGGGATGGAGATACTTGTATTCTTTCTCCGTCATCACATGGATATATAGGTAAAGTGGAGGGGAAAGAACAGGCCAGGTATCGTGCATAATATTGGTTGGGATTCGCAGTATAAAGAGAAAAATATAGAAAGTTAGTAGGCCAACCTTCGGGACTGAAGAGACAATTTGAACCAAAGAGGTGTAGAGGTATGCTTGTCTTAGAACGAACGATCAGCCAGATCAGTCTACAACTTCATACAGTCGACTTTGGTTTTGGTTCAACATTTCGCATAGTTTTTGAGAATTCCAAAAGCTTTACCTCCTGTTCTTTCTTTTTCATATTTTCTTATAAACATGGGTCGGAATTAGGTAGTTACTTATGTATTTGCGTCGAAATGTTATATTAATGTGGATCTTCTCGGGTTTTCTGATGGACAAACTCGTATGAAGTATTACAATATTTTCCTTGTATGTTTTCTTATTGTATTTTATTATATTGGTAGGTGAAGATCATGATAAGAAATCAGTGTAAAGCCATTTTAGACCTTTATTAACTTTTCGAAAAAATGTTTTAAATGTATTTCGGCCATAGTATGTTAAAAATAATCAAAATATATTTATCAATTAATAATATAAATTACCGTCCTGCTCTTTATGTTATTAATTTCGAGCTTTGAGACATATCCACATTGTATGAAATCAGTGTAAGTGCATAAATAACTCTACCTAATTCCGATCTATGCTTATTAAAAGGGTGATTAATAAGCATAGGTCAGAATTATGTATGCTACAAATCACCAAAGTTGTATGTAACTTTGAGCTTACCATCAGTGAAATCGTACGTTTTTGCTATCAAATAAAAGTTATACAATTTCACTATGAATTATGTTAGATCATCCGTTCCAGAATGTATTACATCACGATCTACTTATAGACAAGCTTTTAGTCGGGGGCCGTATGATAAATGATCTCAGATTGTGGAGATGGGAATACGACTTGGCTACTAGCGGAGTTATTGGCGGCTGACGGGCAAGTGTCACCTTCGGGAAACCTTTTAGATTGAAGTAGGTTCTTCCATTTTTGTAATCTTTTACGTTGAGGAGGCTATTGGATATAGGCTATAAAACAAATGCGCATGTTCATACCAAGTGAGCATGAGCAATGAGCATATGACTGCTAAATAAGGATGATATTCCTAAGACTATTTCTATTCAGATGTTAATACTATTGATTGATAGCATTTGTTGGAATCTGCTACACTGCTGCGATAGCCTAGTGGTATGGGTAATAGACTGCTGAGACGAGGTCTCGGGTTCGATCCCAGGCTTACCATGGCACACACCAATGACTTTTCGATGCTTTTCGAAGTTATGTGTGTATTTATCACAGGTTTATAAGTGCCCGGTTAATGGCAAAAGGCTCGCCACCTATTACATTGGGACCTAAACATAAACTGGCGAAATCACCTCTGCCTACCCCTTCGGGGAATACAGGCGTGAGTTTATGCATGATATGCTACACATATTATTGAGTAAGACACTTTGTACTTTTCCACTATATTATAGTGGAATCTTTTTAAGATACCTTTATTATATTAAGTAAGACACTTTTTAGGTACTTCTCCACTATATTATAGTATGTTATCTTAGCCAGATCTTTGAAGGTGAATATGTACACCTACTGATTAATGGGCCAGGCCCTAAGCATAGGCTTTACTTTCAGAATGGGTGGCTAGATAATAGTCGCTATGCAAATGTAGAAAAAGAAAATAATAACAACTCTCTTAGACTATACTTTACTTAAAAAGTTTCTTCATTTTTCAATATACTAATAAGAAGTAGGTACATATTTTCACCTTTAAATGTCAAAGTTTAGCCAACACGCAGTTCCTTAGAAAAAAAAATATTCCGGGCTCCCAGGAGAAAGCTGCGAATACGACCGGGATTAACGCAAGAATAAAGACCAACATAAAAAAAAGAAATTTTCCTTATAAACCAAGCAAGGCAATAAGCCTTTTTTTTTAACCTTGGGGGAAAATCCTTCATGGATGTTATGCCGGACTCCTACTCACCGTCCTCAGGCCCCCGGTCATGGAGGCCGATGGTCTTCGGCGAAGGCAATAAGCCTGGGAACACATTCACGATCAAGAGTGTATGTTTACAAAATGCTTTAGTGGGGTGATATCTCTCGAGTACCGACGCACTCTGCTTACCGCCATCCTATATTGAATTAATTAGTGCTAAGTGCCCATTTACATTGAATAATGAACATTGAACAACATTCTCTTAGCATACATTGTATGGATAAATGACGGCGCAGTTTAAACGGAACTCTGTTTATTTAGTTTCTATTTTTGCTCATAGCTTGTGAAGTACAAATATTATTAATGTATGTATGTAATACATACATATAATCACGCTTTTATCCCCGAAGGATTAGGCAGTTCACCAATAATTGTAGTCGGTCCCAAATAATAGGAGCTGAGTCTATTGCCATAATATTCCGGGCACTATTGTTGATTCGAGCCTATATCTGAGGCTGAGTCTGGGCTGTATATATCTGTCTGATGTTATACAGCCCTATCCCTTAGTCGCCTTGTACGACACCGTATGGGAACAGATGGGGTGGCCAATTTATTTTCAGCCGGGAACCACGTAATGTAATACTAGTATGTAATGTTCAATTTCAAATTTCAACTCATACAAGATTTATGCTTACATAATAATTATTATTTCTTTTGTATTATCCATATCCATACTAATATTATAAATGCGAAAGTAACTCTGTTTGTCTGTCTGTATGTTACGCTTTCACGCCTAAACTACGATTTTGATGAAATTTGGTACATGGGTAGATTAGTTCTTGAGAAAGGTCATAGGCTATGTTTGGTCGCGATAACCGACGTCCACGCGGGCGGAGCCGCGGGCGAAAGCTAGTCGATACTAAAAACGTTATGTTTATAATTCTCTAACTTTCAGATAATTTCGTTCCGTTTTTTGTTGTTCATTATTCAATAAAATGTTGTATCAAAAATAAAATATAAATTGAAAACCTGACGTCAAAAGTTAATATGTGAAAAAGGAAAATAATAAAGCTATATTAAAAAAACTAAAATAGTCTCGGGATTCAATTGGCATGCAAGATCTCTCTCTCTCAGTTCTTTTATCAGAGGATGTCGTTAATAATCTGCAGTGTATGCGCTCCACAGATCAAATATAAAATCAAAAGACGAATATCAATGAAATATTCTGTTTTGTACATTAATGTGACGCGATTGAACTCTGAGTCTAAGAAATGCTTTGTAAGTTGTATAAAAAGTCCTTTATACAAAATGCAGTATGCATGACAAATTAAATATTTTGCCAGGAATGAATTTTTTAAATCATTTTTGTAAATTTAAATTTTCAAAAGCCAGTTATTTTCTAGAGTTAACATACGAAATTGATATTATCTAGCTATTGTACATACGTCATAGGGCACAATGCAGGAGATATATTCCAGAATGATCAAAAACTTTTTTTTAATAAAAGGCCTGTCAATTTTACTTCACCTCCTTTAATGGTAAGCTATAGCAAAGTAAGTAAGCAAAGTCTCGGAAAGAGATTCATCTTTACAAACACGTACCATGTTCACAATGGTAGCACTACGCTTGACGGCCTCATCAGATGCCTTTTCACGCCCCGCTTAAAGGACCCAGGACTGAGTAGGAAGAAGGAAACACGTGAGCTGGCAGGTAGTTCCAGGTCTTAATGGTGCGGCATAGGAATGAGTCACCGAATTGCTTAGTTTTTGATTGAACTTATAGAATAATAAACAGTATTGTATTTTTTTACTGTATTTGATCGCTTATGCCACTTTATGTGAATGAACTTTTAAAGGAATTTCTTGTAAATACAAATTGATACAAATCAACCAATCTAAGCACTTAAACCATAAAAAAATGTTAAATTAATACAAATAGAATGGCAATTGAGTACTATAAAAACCTAATATGGTTGCCAGTATCAAAAGGAAAGGACAAAACTTTAAAATATTCAAAAATTTATCTCTTAACAAAGACTTAAAAATTTGAATAAAATGTGTTTGTTTTTTATCGTAAACAAATGAAGCTCGACTATTCAAGGCGAGGTTGCGAACGTTTTCACAGAATATAATAGAGTTATTACTCTTTAGATAAGGATTTATAAAATTATTTTACGTCTATGTTTTTTAAACTGTAATGTTCAAGTGATTTTATTTTATTTATTTATTTATTACATGGAAAACTTACAGCTACAAAAACATGAATAGCGTTGAATTAGGCAATAGAAAGCCTTACTGGCTTTCTATTCGCTCATAGTCGCTGCGTAGGTAAAACATTTTAAGTTATAGTTATTAAGGCTCAGTTTCTTCATTAGCTTTTCAAGTCAGATTTCAATAGCGTTTAAGTTAAAAAAAAAAAACACAGAAAGGAAAGTCTTGACCTCATCTGTGAATCAGCATGGACACCGGCCGGCAATGAGATTGGCAAAAATAAAAAAAATTGTTTCTAGAGCATTTTGTTATTGCCTCGTCTATTAATCAACCATAATCTGGAATCCTTTTATTCCGCAACAAGTTGACATAAATAATAACTACTCATGTGAATTCAGACAAGCAAAATTCAAAACCAAAGGGTACAAAGAAGCCTCTATTCGTTATGTGACTCTACATAGCTCACTAGAACATTTCTCGCTGGAGTCTTCACGGTTTTTTCACCTTTTGAGAGGCGGGCCTTTGACATGTGGAGCACTGCTCACCTGTGTGGAATTCAGATCGAGGTCAAAAGTTTAAGGTCATACTGGTTTCTGTTTACATTTTTTGTTATACGTTATTTTGCATATACGTGTGCGGACGGCTAGTATCTTCTTCTACTAGCCGTCCGCCTGCGTGTATGTCGGTTTTCTGGTTTATTGAGTATTGGGTGCGAGGGATATGTCGAAGACAACCTTACCTCCGACCTAGCACTACGACTCTCAGTTTGCATGCGGTTTTAGTTGGTTCGAGTCGGACATAACCTTCCTTTCCGGCTCCGGCGGGGGAGCTATCCGAGGAGGTATACGCACGAAAAACAATTATGTTTAAGTTTATGTTAAAGTCTGACCAAGAAATTTCAAACAAAAAAACCGTAAGAATTAAAAAATATATATTTTTGTGTTCAGTATCGTTAATAGAACATAATCCATTTCTTAATACCGCTACGATCATATTATAATTATAATATTAAAGTATATATTATTTGTTTCAGGTAAGTAATAGCAGATATTGTCATTTACGTGGGTCAAGTATCACTGTAGTGTCTGGTAAGTTGTGTTGTGTCACAGTTTTCTTTTCAGAATAGTTACTTGGTTATACTTTTATACTAACGTCTGTAATCTCAGTGTATGGCAGAGGTATAATATCTATTCATCTAAATACTATGGACACAGACTCACCTAACTATATGGCACAGATGATTGGGTATTTGCTCTCGATAAATTTATAGTACATTATACTAAAAAGTTTTTAAAAAAAAACTTATAATAGTTGACCTGAACTGAAAATTAAAAGTCATATTTTATTATCTGTACAGTGTAATAATAGTCCGATAATAATATTCTATTTACATTCTACTAACCGTTTGTTATTTTGCTAACCCAATTAAAATACGGAAACAGTAGGTAAGTCTAAATTGGGATGGTTAATTATTTTTCTATAAAATGGTTCTGTATTTTAGTAGATGAAGAATAAAATGAAAGAATGGTGGTATTTTTAGAATAAATAATGCTAGGAACAGAAATTGTTAGTAAGTTTTTGTTCTAACTCTTGAAGCTTGAGCTACATTAGGATTGTTCCTTTTACGTAACGATAAATGAGTTTGCAGACTCGTTTATTTTCAGTTTCACCGTCATAATCATAATGATTTTAACAACATAATAACATACATAACATAAACTCACGCCTATATTCCCCGAAGGGGTAGGCAGAGGTGCTAGCACCCACATTTCGCCAGTTTATGTTTAGGTCCCAATGTAATAGGTGGCGAGCCTATTACCATTAACCGGGTACTTATGAACCTGCGATAAATACACACATAACTTCGAAAAGCATCGAAAAGTCATTGGTGTGTGCCATGATCTGGGATCGAACCCGAGACGTCGTCTCAGCAGTCCATTACCCATACCACTAGGCTACCGCAGATATTTTAATAGTGCCGGCTCTCCCCTTCCCACTCTTCAGAGCACACCACTGCCACTGCAGGATCACCTCACTATCCTCGGTATGGATGTTCGCTGCAAACTGAATAACAAAAACTATATCGAGAGTATCATCAAATCAGCCTCGCGTAAACTCGGAGTCCTGAACAGAGTGAGACGTTTTTTCACGCCGGAGCAGCGGTGTCTTCTATATAAGACCCAAATTCGTTCCTGCGTGGAATACTGCTCACATCTCTGGGACGGCTCCGCAAAGTACTTATTAGATGCTCTCGACAGGTTGCAGCGACGTGCGGTCCGCATTATTGGGGATCCTGAGGTCACGAACACCCTCGAGCCTTTGCAGATGCGTAGAGATGTTGCGTCTTTGGCAGTTTTCTACCGTCTCTACCATGGTGAATGTTCTGACGAGCTCTTCCAATTAGTCCCACCCTCTCCTTTCCTTCACAGGACGACACGTGCAGGGCTAAGATGTCATCCATTTACGGTGCAGAGTATACCTGCTAGAACCAAGCGTTTCAGTGATTCATTCCTATGCCGCACCACTAAGGCCTGGAATTCCCTGCCAGTTCACGTGTTTCCTTCTTCCTACAGTCCTGGGTCCTTTAAGCGGGGCGTGAAAAGGCATCTAATGAGGCCGTCAAGCTGAGTGCCACCACTGTTAACATGGTAAATGTTTACGATGGTGACCCTCTTTCCGAGACTTTGCCTTTAGCTTAACATCAGGCGAGGTGAAGTCAAATTGACGTGTCCTGTATAAAAAAAAAAAAAAAAAATCACATCAGAGCCCGAGTTTACTTTCTAAGCATTTTAGATTTGAATTACTTTAGTTATTAAGGCCACAACTACCGTCTCATGACCTCTTAACAAAATATAAATAGAAATTAACTAAAAGATAAAATCTACTAAAACCTCATTGGAAAATGTACCAACTAGTAGGTACACTCATTAATACGGGGGGGGGGGGGGGCTTCCTGTGATACACACCTTTAGTTTGGACTATAATACAATTCAAATCAATAAAACATCTTGATTTGCTCTTAATAACTTAGTTGTAATATCATTTTGAGACTGTTAACAAGATATTTCTGTCGCTGACTGTACCCTGCACGTGTTGTTTTGTTTAGGGAAGGAGTGTTGGACTAATTGGTAAAGCTCATTAGATCATACGCCAAGTAAAGACAGTGTTTAACTCGCAATAACAAACATTGAATTAACCATATTATTGCTTAGAATTAATAATAATTATTTCCTTCCTATACTAAATTGTGTAATTGTTGTAATTTTATTGTGATACCATATTGTGGTGAATATAAATACAGATTGATACTCATGTTTGTATATCGCAAACATCTCGACCGCAATGTCAACTCTAATATAATAACGGATAAGATATTCATATTTCATACAAAATTGACAAGCTGAATTGGTTTGACCTGTTTGAACTTTCATTCCTAGATTAATTCTAAGATGGTGGGAAATTTAGACTTAAAATGAAATAGGCCGTTTTGTTTTAGTAGTATAAGATTCAAGGGCTTTAGAGTTGAGTTCTGGTTAAGATAGGAAAAATCATGAATCAGCTCAGGTGGGACTCAAACCCGCGATCTCTTCTTTATAGATTCGTACGAGTATCGGTGGCTTCCACCTTCGCTCCAAGACGGATGTATGTTTCAGGCATGGCTCAGCGGCTCCGTGGTCAGAGCATTCTCCTTATAAGGAAAAGAGCTGAGTCCCGTCTCAGCTGATTAATTTTTTCGTATCTTAATCGAGTTGAATAGTTAGCATACTAAATGATTTAAAAAAAGGTAATTTAATATGTATATCTTTCTTTATATAAGTAGCTGACTCGACGAACTTCGTACCGCCAATTGGTTTCCGCCCACGTGGCGTCAGATCCCGTTCCTGCTGCACCCTCTATTACATTAAGCATGTATTATACATATAAACCTTCCTCTCGAATCACTAAAAACTACTAGCAGGGCTAAAATGCCATCCGTATATGGTGCAGAGTATAACTGCTAGAACCAAGCGTTTTAGTGACTCATTCATATGCCGCACTACTAAGACCTGGAACTCCTTGCCAGCTCATGTGTTTGCTTCTTCCTACAGTGCCGGGTCCTTTAAGCGGGGCGTGAAAAGGCATCTGATGAGGCCGTCAAGCTGAGTGCCACCACTGTTAACATGGTAGGTACATGTTTACGATGGTGACCCTCTTTCCGAGACTTTGTCTTTAGCTTAATAACAGGCGAGGTGAAGACAAATTGACGTGTGCTTTATAAAAAAAAACAGTTGCGTAGTTTTAAAGATTTAAGTATACTTAGGGACGGACAGACAGTGACAGCGACTTTGTTTTATACTATGTCGTGATAATACATTGATATTTGTTATCATAATAGTCTTAGGACGTGTAATGATCTGTGAGTGAGCGTACGAGTACGAGTACGAGCTCTGTATTTTAAATCTAAGTATCTCAATTTAATTCCACAATATTCATTACTACTTTGCACTGTGAATGTAAATACTGTTCAATACTAAAATATTTCTATTGATGAATGTTAATATAGGCAAAAGCTATGTATACAGATAACACACAAAAGGGCAACTCGAACTATTTACCGTGATACCAATCACTAAAGAGATTGCTAACACTATAGAATCAATAAGAGCATTCCAATAAATTGTCAATCTTTGACAGCGGGATCAAAAGTTGACTGACTGCTCCCGAATAGGTCAATAAACTTCATACCTAAGTGTTTCTCTAGCAACAGGTTAGTACGAATATTTTAACCTTAGTCACGACTATAATGAAAATAACAATATTCATTACTGATAAACTAGTCGAGTTTTAGACAAAATTGACTAAAACTCGACATTGAATTGAGTGTTTTGTAACGACGACGACGTCAAGAATTTCTCTAGAATAAAATCGGTTTTATAAATAGTTTTGGGCTTGTGAAAAGAGTATTAGCTTCAGTAGAAAATTTAAAAGGTATTTTTATTAGTTCAGATCAAAAGTCATTATTGTTCATAAAATTGCAATTATAACTTTAATTGAATTTTAGTACGTACTTACTTAATTTTCAGTAGGAGTTATTAGATGTCTATATAAATATAGATTTTACTGGATGTGGCTTACGGTTCCACCCTCATAGATGTCGCTTATTGCGACGAAATATAACCCTATGTCCTTTCCGAAGCTCTTATTTTCTTTAAACCCAATTTTACTAAAATCGGTTCAGTGGTTTAAGCTTGAAAGTGTAACGTAACAGACAGAGTTACATTCGCATTTGTGATATTAGCATGCATATCGCCCCAGATGATATTACAACTAGTACCTAAACATGGTATTATATGTAGCTTGAAAACTCCAAGCACAGCTCGTACTACAGCACACCATGGGACTTTAAACCCCATCATCAGCAACACTGGTACCTTCCCGCAATTTAGTACATTCAGCATCGGATCGATTTTAACCTGTATTTAGAGACGTTAAAGCATCTTAGCAGTCGGTTTTTTTTATATTTGTTCCGTCAATTGACTGCACCCCGCTAAAAGGTTATAAAGCTGAGGTGCAGCCCAGAAAATACAGACCACCATTCTCGATGCTATTGAGCGTAAAATAGCCTTGACAGGTGACTTTTCACGCCCCGCTTGAAGAACCCAGGACTGTAAGAAGAGGAAAACACGTATGCGGGCAGAGCATTCCAGCTCTTTAACGTGCGGCAGAGAAAGGAGGCCTCAAACCGTTAAGTACGAGATGGTATGGATTCCACCGTGTGTGGATGGCACCGCAGACCAGCATTATCTAATATTCCGGTATTCCGATATTATGTATATTAGTACACACATATATACATAAACTCACGCCTGTATTCCCGAAGGGGTAGGCAGAGGTGCTAGCACCCACATTTCGCCAGTTTATGTTTAGGTCCCAATGTAATAGGTGGCGAGCCTATTGCCATTAACCGGGCACTTATAAACCTGCGATAAATACACACATAACTTCGGAAAGCATTTAAAAGTCATTGGTGTGTGCCATGGTAAACCTGGGATCGAACCCGAGACCTCGGTCTCAGCAGTCCATTACATATTAGTAGAGTGTTTATATTCATACGTGTACGTTATCTATATATATAATTCCAAAAAAAAGATGTTGGCAGCAAAAAGATAGAAAAAAACAGATAGATCGTAAGATCTTCTTCAAGAAACATTTCATTCAAAAGTTCCAAACGTACTCCCAGTAAGGTCTTTGAAAGCAGGTGAAACTCCGGTCAAGTGCCCATTTACAGCAATGCAAATATAAACACTGGAAATAGCTTTTGCCGAAAGAAGGCATTGGCCCAATATTTGTATCTTTACAATCTATATTAGAGCAAAGTTGGATCTAAGTGTTTTTGAGAGTATTAGTACGGGTATTTCTTAGGAATACCACAAATATAAAGCTCGATTGTTCAGAATAGGTCTAGCTCTTAAATAATGAGAGTGTGAGATCGAAAAGTAGCTGACGAAATGTGGAAATTAATATGCGTAAGTATAAATATTGCAGTCCATTGCTAGGTACATAATACATGCCTTAATTTGTGCGATAATACTGTCACATCCCTGGTATTGCACACGTCAACCACTGAAGCCACGGTAATCACTTTTCATCAGGTGGGCCGTGTGCTAGTGTGCCATCTAAATGGTATAAAATAGCTTATATAAGCACGTATATATTTCAGTATCAAATGTCTCTGAAAACTTACAATAAAGAACAATTTGCTTTAAGTCAATTTTCATCTTGGTATCTATAAACTATCATCTTTATAAAGCATACAGAATGATATTTCATACTTTGACAGTCGATATCACTCGTGCATTGAACTGAAAACATTTCAAAGAACGCCTTTGTTTATGTGCTCCTACGCAAACTCATAAATGTCAGGTAGGCAGTACGTTGAACGGAAAATGTTCAGGTGGGTTCTGGAAAGGATATAAAGTTTAGCAGCAAATGGAGTTAGTCTAACTTATAGTCCCTTGAGTGCAAAAATATAATGAATCGCAAAAGAAGTATAACTTATATTTCTGCTTGGAACGGTTCAAGCAATTATATAGGTACGTTTTATTATGTACCTTTTGTACTTCTGATGAAGCAAACTAACTGGATTGGATTTTATTGTGTTTAGTCTTTTATTGTGTTTTCGTTATTTATTGAATGATTGAACCTGCAGAGTCATTGTATTTGATCGCCCGTAATAGGGAGTAAACCTATTGGTGTAACCCGGGCACTATTGTTGATAAGCCATGCATCTGGGCTGTTGAGAAAAGATGGGGTGGCCCAAATTCAGCTCTGCTACGCGGCTATTGGCTGGATTCGAATGTTTTTGAATTTTTGTTGTTTTTAAGGCAATGGAAGGCGCCCATATTTATTTACGAGTATTTTTTTCTTTTCATAGCTTACCGCTTAAAACTATCCGAACCTATTATACGATGAAAATAAATATATTGAGATGAATATTGCCGTCTGCATAAATGTCTACAACTCATTTAAGTTCCAGACATTCTTCAGAGAAACTCAAAGCATTTGTATATTAAGTGTACATCATGTTCTGACCCACGCATCACGCTCGGGAACGGTGGTATGACGCCTCGCCTCCTAGATAAGCTCTCGCTTTGTAGTTTGTTGTGTTTCAACTTCTACAATGGCTAATGAATAAAACATGAATATTACGTTTTATAATGTTTTATGGTTTGCTATTAAATGTAAGATTTAATCAATTATATAGCACTGTGAAGAAAATATAGTTGACGAAGCGTGTTTGATATATTTTTATATTTTGCTAGGGTTCCTCTCCCTTGAAAGGCTTTGGCCTACTGTTTCCACGTTGGCCAGGGTTGATACAGGGTTTTATTTTGAAATTTCTTTCTTTCGCAGTGATGTCGTCTGCGTATTTTTCAATTGGTCCTTCGGGCACAGAATAGATAATAGTACCCTTCGGGTGAGATGAGGTGGTGATACTTGTATTATTTCGTGGAGTACCTACCACGCTTAAATGGTAATGATGAAACTTATTGCGTTTTTACGTCATTAGACCTTTAATTGAGTTAGTTGAGTAGTTAAATAACCTAATTGAAGGGCAACCGTAATAGCATTACATCACGAAATGTCTGCACTCTCTGTAATGTCATTATTCTATTTAGACAAAGTATCATTTCATTTTGATCAAATAATAAAGTAAAAAATTTCGTAAGTAGAATTTTATAATACTGGTAAGTTAACAAACCTATTCAGGTAAATAAGCAATTTGATCCAGCAGTGAGGTAACAACGGTTTTTCCACAACCGTCCAGGTAAGCAAAGGAAATTGAAAAAAAAAGCATTTTCATTTCCTATTAAGTATCACTGCTTCAAGCGAGATTGGGATTAACTCATCGAGTGGAAAATTAGGCCAAGCCTGTCAAGCCCCTGTTGTGTTTGCAAGGTTTTGCATCATTCCTCTGTTTATTAACGTGTACCTTTTACGGGTTGTGATTTTTTTCATGGCGTATGTAGGGTTTTGAGGTGAAATTTTTTCATTCTGACATTGATATGATTTTGAAAAGGGGAAGCCATTGAGCTCGCAACACCGCTACCGTTACTAGGTATACAACAGTCACTGTATTCCTGCTAACATCTCCAGTTAAGCGTTAGGAGTGGGTTCACGTCGGTAATGTAATACTCGATCGTAAGGCATATTCTTTAACCAATAAGTTACCAACTTTTCCAGTTTAAAAAGTACTAACTACTGTCTTACACTGTCCATAATTTTTGACATATTACCACTTAAACGCTGTTCTTAAATTGAAACATTGACATTGCCTCATAAATTTATTCAAGTGGCCTGTCAGCTGTCACAACTGTCAGTTGTTAAGTTCAACTTTCGTTTCTTTGCGATGTCAAACGTAATTCATTGAATAAAATGACAGCTGATATTAATTTTTGACATGAAGTTAAGTACTCACCACACCGGGTGCGAGTTGCGGTCACCGTTGTCTCCCCTCCCGAGGAGATCCAGACCGTTAGGGATGACCCTGGTTCAGCCTAATCCTTAACCTTAGTATAGGTTTAGGACCTATCCTGATAATTTATGTAAAAGTATTAAAAAAATTGAAGCAAGATCTGGTACCTAGAAAAATCGTAACTCAACATTTTGTAACCGAAAACGAATAAACTTAAATCAAGTCCTATATTTATACTTATCAGCACTGGCTTGCCACGAATAATATAACATGTCGAAAATAATAAAAGTTGAAGTACATAGTGAGTTCAACAAACAGAATTGGCTTTTAAATCTACACTAGTATGATTGACAAACATTCTAGAATTATTGCAGAAGTTGAAAATGTACTTTTGAAGATCGCACAGAGTTCTGAGAAGTTCTCGTTAGTTGGGATAGTTGAGAAACTGTCAATAATAATATTTCATTTAATGATTCTATAAGTTGTTGGAGCACTAATAACTAAACTTTGTATGTTATACTTCAATTCTATTTTATTGTTCGTTAGAATCGATCTAAACTAACTGTCATAATTATGATTGATGTAGTTCTAGCGTTCTGATGAACAAAACAGTGGTACTTACTTCATTTTTTTATGTATACAGTGCGGGTACTTGCAGCCATAAAAAGTCCAACAACGCGTCTTACTGCTTCAATATCAGTTCAGTATCTTTGGGTACCGAAAATATCTTCACAGTCTAAAGTTCAGCAAAATCCACAGTTAGACTGGTAAACCAGACTGGTGAGCCGGTGAAATCTACGGAGGCGACTGGGATTAACGCTAAGATGAAGAAGAGAGTGTAGGTCAGTTTAGCTGCAGGTGCACCTGTTAAACAATAGATGAAATTCTGACGTAGGACTTCTTCTCGGAGATTGGAGATCAACGAGATTCACTCCCTAAAAAGCCATCCTAAGTAAAACTCGGAATTGGTTTATTTTGAAGAAAGAAAACTGATTAAGAATCTTAATCGGTTTTTCATTATATTACAATACCATTGCAAAGAAAATCAAATTTTAAATACCCATATGAATCAAAATGGCATATAATGTGATTTGTGAACATAATCCCGCGACCTCGTTGCAAATGGTACTCAAATAATTTATGTTGCTTCATTTCCTTGAATGCAAACCGAAGGTTGGTTGTGTGCTGCAGTAATGGTGAGTCCACACAGCACGATTGACTGTGTACTGTCACAGTGATTTATGGTGCAATAAATGCAATGAAGTCAACAATTAAAGTACATTTCTTCGCCGATCCTCTTAGGAATCTGTTTAAGGGATAAAAAATACCCTAGGCCTGAATCCAGGAATGAATAATTCTATCTATATGACAATTTTCATCCAAATCTCATCAAAAACATCCTTGCATTAGTCCCGATCGTCTGCTCCACTAAATCTGTTCAGCGGTTAAGTCTATGTGTCATTTTCAACTTCTTAACCATAAATATTACTACCACACTGTATACAAGCCATTGATTGACACCACTGATAGGTAGTCCTCTGGTGCTACTCATAAATTACGATACCTGTTCACCAATTGGTGAGTCACATACTTGCTTGCCACCTCAGTAGTATAGATATCACAATATTTCACACACAAATATTTATCTTTTGCATTCTAAGAAATTCACATAAACAGTGCCTATTATTGTGCGTTTCTGCAGTAAGCAATCAGTATGATAATTGTAGTGGTAATTGGAATGTTCTGCAGTGGTCTCCAGCTTCAACGCCAGGTTATGCGTCTGAGTGTTTGATTGACATTTAATCTTGCATATTTTAATGAATCTTAACGGGTTTTAGACTGTGAATATTCCTTAGCTTAATAAATAGTGGGTTGGACTAATTGTCTGTTGGGTAGATCGGGAATGCATTTGTTTTTCCAACCTCTTGATAAGTTTTTAAGGAATAGGGTTATTTTAACCTAAAATAAACCAAATCATAGAAAGAAAAGATGCAAGAGAGTGGTATCCAAGGTAAACTAGGATTAGCACTCAGATGGAGAAAAAAAGATAAGTCGATAATATTAATGAACTTATGAGCGCCTCTGAAAACATAATCCAGGCACACAGGTAACATAGAATTTGAGTATAGAAGTGACATGAATTTGCCAAAAGAAGAAGAAGCTAAAACAATAATCAACTACAAAAAGTGGCGCACCTGAGCGCACCGTAACCAACATTGGCCAACGTTGGCAATTCTCGCCAACCTGCATTACAAGCGAGGTCGCCAGCCGGTGAATGACCAACTGACCCGGTTCTCGCAGATCAATGCATGCACGCCCGCGGGATCGATACTTTTCTTGCGTGGCTGTGTACTGGAAGGGGTTGTTTGGGGAGGGTTTGTCTTATTTTGTTGATAGGTTTGGGGGTTAATAATTAAAATTTGAAAAGATATATTAAACAATTTGTTAACTAATGCTATGTCTCAGGTGAAGCATTTTGAGACTTTTCCAACAAATTCATAGTGGATTTCAATTTTCAAGCAATTAATATGATTTGCCTATAAATCTGAATTGGAAAAAGAGCGTTTGTAGTATTTCTTCGGCAAAATCCAGCCATAAAATTGATTATTTTGTATTAGTATTGGTATGACCCGTTCGAGAGCGCGTATGCTAATATTCTTCTGGCAAATCCGTGTATATCATTACGTCTGCAATAAAGCATCACACCGTTAATCCCAATAGTAGTATATTCTATTTCCAGAAGTATTCTACAAGCTCATACTTCAGTCTCCAAGTTACAATGTTATCGACGTCAACAAAACTATCTAAAACGTTTTATGATATTATGTAACAGTATTATAACTTGCAAACCCACAACAAATATTTAGATAGCTTACCGTATCACAGATTACTTAATAGTTGTTTCCGATATTCCCAAACATCCCTAGGGCATTCTAGCGATCGATGTTAGCTGATACATAGATTTCTATATTTGTTGACTTCTGGATGACATAATCATTACTCAGTTATCCAAGTTTTACCTAAAGACAGTTTGCAGATCAAAGGATTGTTGTCAGAGTGCCCCAAGGTTCTTAGTTGGGTCCACCAAGACCCTTGAGGAGAAACCAAACTCACTGGTAAGTCAGTACATCTACTGACACTGCTACGAACAAGACCCTTATGCAGGTTATCTTTCCCGTTTGGAGAGTACGGAGCAGATGCTTCTATGATGCAACCTGAGATGCAACGGGGGATGCTGAAATGATGATTAATATTATTGTGAAAAAAGATTATACATAATAGAAAGGTATAGTATTACTACTAAAGCATGAAGAAAGCGGTCACAGAGGTACTGTTGCAGTAATCGTATCCCTGAGGTATAAAGTAGTTCATCGAATCTTCTCTTTGTTTTTTTTTGTTAGTTAAATAATCATGAGTATATACATATATATAATATGAAGTGGCAATAGGCTGGCCACATCTGCCGAAAGTCCAACGGCCGTTGGAGCAAACGAGTCCTAGAGTGGAGACCGCGAGAAGGCAAACGGAAGAAGAACACCCCCTAGCCAGATGAACTGATGACCTGAAAAAGGTGGCTGGGACAGACTGGATGCGTAAGGTGGAGGATCGGCTGACATGGCGCATATTGGGAGAGGCCTACGTCCAGCAGTGTACTGCAATAGGCTAATGGATTGATTAATATGTATATATGATATATGACTTTAATGATATATGACTTTAAAATTCCAATACATATATTTATTCAATCATACAAGGTGCTAGAGACAAAATAAACTAAAGAAAATAAAGATATTAATAAAATATTTACCTACATAATGCGTCGTGGAATTCCTCCCCATATATTTTTTTTTTTTTCTATACCCCATGTACAATTCAGTGGACGATTTGCACGAATTGAACACACACTAAACGTGCGATTCGACTCCTTTAAATATATTTTTTTTTTCTGTAGGCGATATGAACTTAAATTGGTTCAAGTTTTTTTTTTCAAATTAGAGAGTATATTAGTTATCTGTTCTGTGAAATTTGTGTAAATAGTAAAGTAAAAATATATTGACTTGACATAATTATATACCTGAGTACCCAAGTTTTTCTTTGAATTAATGATTTGATTTGATACATTTTTTGTGTGTGGGATGAAAGTATCTACGAAGAAAGTTTTATTTGAAAGGGTATCTAAAGCAAATTTATACATAATTATTTAGATCTTACACCCCCTCATTTCTTTTTATAAATAACTTGTTACGTAAAGTTCTGTACACACTTGCTGAATGAAAGCAAATGAACTCAAATAAGTTAAATTTGTGGTTATTACAAAGATGAGAAAACCTTTTCATTAACTTTTATCAAAGTCGATTACATAACAGTAAAATTAGAGATTAATTCAACAACTTCTAATATTTTATTACGTACCGTCAGCGTCAGAAATATCTTGACTACGAAGTCTCAAAATGATCCTGAAACTAAGGTATTAAGAGCAAATCAAACTGTTTTATTGATTCAAATTGTATTATTGTCCAAACTAAAGTTGTGTGCCAAATTTCCGAACAATCAGTCAAAAAGAGCTGCAAGGAATTTAGAACAGTCTGTTCGTCAAGATCGCTCTGATGCTCACCGTGCAATACCTGTATTCAACCCTCGAACATCCGTCCATCGGAAATTGAACGTCATTATGATCATAGCAGGTATTGTCTAGCACTGCCTACCCCGCACTACTTGTATATGTACATGGTAATACTAATCTTGGCTCCAACTAATAACCCAGATGCGGGAGCCTTCTCGATAGCTCTCGACGGCCCGGTCACCGTGTCAAGTGTTACAGAAGATTAAACCTACGATTACTTGCCGGGTGCTATGCAGGGACGTTAAATGAGGACATTGCATTAAGGGTGAATTTAGCTTAATGGTTAGTATCAACTTTGTTTTTATTATTCATTCAATGTTACCAAGGTTTGGTAAAGCATTATCGCGTATTTTTGTTTGAAAATTTTCAATAATAACGTAGCGTGAAAGTACTCTGTGGTAGCGTGACACAGCGCTACGGGGTGC
This sequence comes from Eilema sororculum, assembly GCA_914829495.1. Classification (NCBI taxonomy): domain Eukaryota; kingdom Metazoa; phylum Arthropoda; class Insecta; order Lepidoptera; family Erebidae; genus Eilema; species Eilema sororculum. Next base: position 975,760 of record OU618545.1, on the reverse strand, counting down.
CGGCACACAGGGTTTTCTTTTCTATTTTAACTCAAAACCATTGCATATTACCGATTACTCCAAAATGTTTTAGGTCCAATTGCCAGTTGACGGCAATATCTGCCTATTTAGTCCCCGTTACGTGTACTTAACTAAAATGCCTACCGGTGAAAAGTGTGATATGGTGTTCTACTCTATAGCGTAGCGGTAGAGTGTTGGATTGTCAATCAGAGCTTACGAGTTCGATCCCCGCTCTGGGCAATAATTTGTATCTATGATTAGTAGTGTATACATATATTTTGCATTAATCTGATTGTTTCTAGAATGTAGGTAATTACTAAAAAAATACCTTAATATTATGCATAACTGCATTCTATAATCCGTTATGTTAGTTTAATTCAGCTATGAACATTATTGATCTAAATAACGCTGAGAAGAATGTCCTGGAATATTTATTCCCTACAGCCCAACAGGCAAGTAAAGCGAGTGTACCAATGTACACTTGCTTTAATTGCCTGAAACAAGTGTTTAGTTGGTTTACTCACAGTATGACTGCGATTAAAACTTATTGTAAATAAGAATAATGCCCAGGCCTGAATATTGTGGCCTTTGGCACAGCCTTTGGTTTATAAAACAATAATATTCATGTTTTAATAAAGTGCTTCGATATTCTATAGGCGTTTTGGTAAATCGCTTTATTGTCAATTTTTTTTATTAAGTATGTCAAACTGAACATAATTGTGTTATCTCAGTTTTATTTTGCGTTGAAAATAAAAACGATCGAACGACAAAAGGAATATTTCAGAGATATTTTAAATATTTTTAAGGATATTTAAATATTTTTAATAGGTTCATAGTAATAAAATACTAGAAAAAATTGAATGATTTTTTATAGCATTTATTATGCTAACTTTTAAATTCGAAATACATCGGGAAAAATGAAGCGCTCAAGTGGGGCTTGAACCTTTTTCAAGTCCCACTTGAGCACTTTATTTTTCTCGATGTATTTCGTAGTCGAAAAATCATTATTGAAATATAATGTGATAAGTAAGAATAAAAACATATTTTCTTCTACTCGCTTTTTCTATTCTTACATCTTATATCCCTACCTTGACGGCCTCGACTAATGCATTTTCACGTCTTGCTTGAAATGTGTGTATAATAAGAAGAGGGAAATACACCCTTCGGTTGATACCTACAGTACTTACCTTACAGTATTTATCATTTCTTTAAAAATTATTTCACTATAATAATCTCTAAGTAGGTACACCAAATTCTCCTATATCCCTTTGTCTATATCTTACTCCATCCTATGGTTGCCTGTAAGAGATTGCCTCAGTGCCATAAGGCTGCCAATTGTGTACCATATACTTGTACCTTTTTATTTATTGTCTATGACCTTGGTGAACAATAAAGTTTATTTTATTTTATTATTTATTATTACTTATCAAACAATTTAAAAAAAATACAAAATATTTTATGCTAGCTTCAACTATGTACGAGTAAATTAAATTAAATTATTGAACCATTTGTTATGCTAACTTTTTCTTGAAAATTTAATCGTTAAATGTCAACATTGGAGACGTGACTCAAACCCGCGGCAATCAAAAATTCATACGATCTATCCATTTTTTCTTGTTACATATAAATTTTGAGTGAAAAATTAAATTTCAAAGAAAAATTTCTCCATTTAAAATTGAAAATTCATTTTGTTTTTATTGAAATAAGTAAAGCCAATTTTTAAAGGATTCTATAACGATATATTTGAATGAAATTTTTATAGCATTTACTATGCTAACTTTTTAAGTTTTAAATACATCGGGAAAAAGAAGCGCTCAAGTGGGACTTGAACCCACGACCTTTCCCTTACAGAGGAAATGCTCTTCCAACTGAGCTATTGTTATTATATATTTGTTATTTACTTTTAATCCGACGTTTCAGCCATTTTTCAGCATCCATGGTCATGATTCAATGAGCGACATTCGCGTAAACTTTAAGAAAATATCACGTTTTGTTTTTAGTTATATTTACATCGCTAAGGTAAAATGGGATAAGTTTCAACAAAATAGGCCTTATAGTTGCGGAGAAAAGTGCCTGTGACATACGGACGGACAGACAGACAGACATGACGAATCTGTAAGGGTTCCGTTTTTGCCATTTGGCTGCGGAAAAAGTGCCCGTAACTTAGTGTGGAAACTAATACAGTAATTACGTACCAAATCCAAAATCAGATGTAGTTTTTGTATGGGTAGATTAATAATATTGAATTACCAAATATAATTATATAAATATACTAGCTTCTGCCCGCGACTTCGTCTGCGTTTAGTTCTGAATAGAAAGGTTTAGAATACACTGCTTCCGCGACCTAAATAAATTTCCTTAGAATTTCTGTGAACCTGGTACTTCTTGCAAATGTACCAGAGTAACAGTAACACTGAAAACGTTTAAATGAGAAAAAGAAAAGGGTTGTTTTTAGGGTTTATCCGGCAATTATTCGAATTTTTCTCACCTTTTAAACCTTCCCTAGACCTCCACGAACATTTCAAGACCAAGATAAGATAAATCCGTTCAGCAGTTCTCGAGTTTTAGCGAGACTAACGAACAGCAATTGATTTATATATATATAGATGTATGACCTTTTTCAAGCACCTCTTAATCTTTGAATACATTGATGCATAAATTTTATTATCTTGTAAGTAACATACAAATTATTAACTTCCTTATTCTGTGTACTGAACCCACGCACTTCGAGTTTATGATGTCTAAAAGCCTTTTGAAATATGTAATATCATGCGGGCACTGGGTCACAGCATTTTAAGAAAATTACTTTTATTTTTTGAACTGTTCGTTCCAATCTCCTCCGTAAAAAGTACTCCTACGCATTTAGGCATGTTTTGTAAATTATATTTTTACCTGACTGCCGAAGGAAGGAGGGTAATGTTTTTCGAGACTATGTATGTATGTCCATTTATTTGGTACGGCTTACAACCTGAACAGCTTGACGGATTTGGACATGTGAGGTGTCATTTGATTCGCCGTGATTGTGTGTGACACCAGGTAATAATAAATGATTAAAAAATAAAAATTAAAAACCCAACAATACAAAAATAATGGACTTTAATCAAAGAACAAATGGAACAAATTTGGGCATCCAATATAACGGTAAAAAGATAAATGATATTAAAACAACCAAATTCTTAGGCTTACAAATCGAAAGCACTCTATAATGGAACACACAGACGGAAATGGTCAGCAACAAAATACGCCAATATGCTTATTCCTTACACGTACTTGGTAGAACCGTCAACAAAGACACATTACTCACAGCATACTTTGGTTTGGTTGCTTCTACTTTGGGGCAATGCAACTGGTAGTGAACTAGTTTTTAAAGCTCAAAAGCGCTGTATCAGAGCTATATGTAGGATTAAAACAACTGACACATGTAAATCACATTTCATTAGCCTTAGGATACTGACGATGCCATGCATGTATATATTTGAGACAGTAATGTTTGTAAAGCAGAACAGGGAGAAATTCACTGCTGTAACCAGTAGTCGCAGATCTGATAACTTGTGCTTGGTACCATCAAAAACTGCCCTGCTACACAAAAGTATATTTGTAATGGCACCAAAAATTTACAATAAACTCCCTGAAGATATAAAATCCTGCAGAAAACAACAGATGTTTAAAAAGCAACTGCAGGAGTTTTTGTTAAATAAAGCTTATTATTCAATTGGGGAGTATCTTAATGACAAAAGTATCTAATCTAGCCTTTTTTTTTTTTTTTTTCTTGCGAAAAATCCCCACGGATACCACCCCCACGGAGCCGGTGGAGGCGGTTATGTCGGACTCGAACCGACTAAAACGCACGCCGTCTTGGGTCCTTGGCTGCCGGAGGTGAGATTGCCAAAAGCATATCTCTCGCACCCCGGCAGACCCAGGACCATCTCTTTCGAGATGGCCCCCTTCGGGTTGTGGGGACCAAAATGTCCCCATCTAGCCCCGGTTACGGGGAGGCGCACTTGGCGCCGCCGCCGCGGCCTGCTTCTGCTAGGGTGACAGGCGGCTCCACCGGACATCTAATCTAGCCTAATGCAATTTCTGACTTTAATTTATCTCAATCCGCACTTCATCTGTGACATTACTATTCTCCTAAATTTATATTATTTTGATAGACTTAACTTACTTATATTGTTCTATTGACATCAATTTGTGACATTACTATTTTACTGACATTTGGCATACATCTATATTATTACCTAACTATAATATTTGTGCATCACTCAATGTGATAGGGCATAGAGCACACTATAACATAACAATAAGACCCGTATGTAACTAACCTATGTTCCACAAAAAAAAAAAAGGTGGAAATAAGTTTGATAGCAGGCGGTACCCATTAATTTTCTTTCAGTTTATGATTGGCAAATGGGTACCGCCTGCTATCAAACTTATTTCGATCTGTTCAGTGGCAGTCAGTCAGGTTTTTTTATTTACTTAATATGTAATTTAGTGTACAGTAAGCATCACATCGATCTTGACTAACAAAGTACTCAAAATGACCTTAATACCCTGTTATTCCCCTTCCCGTTGACTGATTGTTCTGGTATTAGGTACATACCTTTATTTGGGACGATAATACAATTTAAACCAAAAAAAACAGTTTGGTACAGTTGAGTACTTTGCTAGTCAAGATCGATCTGCTGCTGTCTGTACCTACCTGATTGTATAGTAGCCTAGTTGACTCCTTCGGCTTCACCCGCGTGGCATCAACATTCAACTGGTTTGTAGCTAAAATATGCAGTAAGCGGTAAAGGGGGCTAGATATGCAAATACATGCAAAATGCAAATTCATGTTATCTTGTCTCTAGTGGTTAACCACTCCCTTCTGGAGCATCTCCACTGGGTACGTTTGTTTCTTATTATACGTAAGAATTACTTAACTTTCACGTAGTCCGGGCATAGGTAGATGTAAGAATAGTAATAAACAGCCCTCTGTGGCGTGGCGATAGTGCACGCGACTGCCACTAGAGGCGCGGGTTCGATCCCCGCTCAGTGCAAAATATTTGTGTGCATGAATATAGCTATTTGCATTAGTCTGGGTGTTTCTATGTATAATATGTACTAGCTTACCCGCGGCTCCGCCCGCGTGGATGTCGGTTAATAGAAAAACAAACAAAACATAGCCATGTCCTTTCTCAAGGTCTAACCTATCCCTATACCAAATTTCATCAAAATCGGTTCAGTGGTTTAAGCGTGAAAGCGTAACATACAGACAGACAGACAGACAGACAGACAGACAGAGTTACTTTCGCATTTATAATATTAGTATGGATGTATTTTCGAAAAAAAAGTATCTATATGTTTATCCGCATTGTAGATTCCATAACAGAAGCTAGTTAAGCTTGCCATCGGTCTATAGCGTTATGTAGAATGTTGTGGAATTATTATTATAGTCTACCAATTATAAAGGTGAAAGTTTATGAAGGTATTTGGATGTTCTTATAAAAAAAAATCTTATAAAACATTTTTTTTTACGTCCGCTGAGTTTCTTGCCGGAGTATTTTGAGACAGAGGTTGCGTTTCGAACCGGTGATTAATTTGCTAATCTAATACTTTACTAATCTAAAACTTATTTTTTTCCGTTTTAATGGTCTGTATAGAATAAATGATTTTTGACTATGACTCACAGTCCAGTCGGAATACCTCAGTAGCCTTACTTGTAAATGCCTGTTTGAATAGCTAGGCAGCCTAGCGAGGCTAGACCTGAAATATTCAGCGGACTACATACATAATATAGTTTTAGATCGTGTTAGTGTCCGCTGCAGTGCTTATCTTCTTAGTAATGTGATAGTGGAGTGATTCATGCACAAATTAGAAGTGCTTCTACGGGTGGTGTGGTATATCTATAAATTTTAACGCAATGCATGTAATGAAATTGTACTGGTGATTTGATCAATAGGTATTGATTCTAATTCTGTTGTGTCAACTAACTAAAATATGCTTAAAATCTCTGATATACACCCAGATTGTATAGTCGTTAAAGATCACGGGTTCGAGTCCCGCCCGAGAAGATTAAATTTTCCCTATGTATTCAATTATTATTACTTATTTGACAGCCTCTGTGGCGTGGTGGTAGTGAACGCGACTGCTACGTAGGAGGCGCGGGTTCGATTCCCGCTCAGTGCAAATATTTGTATGCATGAATATGGCTATTTGCATTGGTCTGGGTGTTTCTATGTATAGTATGTATGTATTTACAAAAAAAAAAAGTATCTAAGTATGTTTATCCGCATTCTAGATTCCATAACACAAGCTAGTTAAGCTATGCTTACCATGGGTCTAGATAGCGTTGTGTGAAATGTTGTGGAATATTTATTTATTTATTTATTTATTTCAAAAGCTTATAGTTCAAACTAGCTGTCCCGGCGAACTTCGTACCGCCAATTTTTTAGATCCCGTTCCCGCTGCACCATTTAGGGGTATGAAAAATAGATGTTGGCCGATTCTCAGACCTACTCAATATGCTCACAAAATTTCATCAAAATCGGTCAAGCCGTTTCGGAGGAGTATGGCATCAAAAACTGTGACACGAGAATTTTATATATTAGATAGAAAACAGTATAAGAGTACTTTAAATCAAATGGTTAATTTGTTTGCACAATGCAAGTGCTTCCACATAACACAATCCTTTGCATAATTACATATTGAAGCCTGTATAGGTTATACATACTTATAATAGCAAATCAGGAACCATAATATTAATATCGGGGCTTCTTAAAGCTCCCTCGGGCAAATATTATTGACTCCATTTTTATTCGTTAACCTTGATTAATATTACGTAATATTGACTAAGGTATTAATAATATTTTTATTATAAGGCAATACGTTATAAGTTCTGTAACGTCTTTCGGTTAATTGAGTTCTCTGAATATGGTTCGGTTAATGTGTTTGTAAGAAAGTTATGGTATAGTAGATTATAAGTGGGTTAAATGCTTTGGACTATTTAGGAGAGACCTTATGTCTAGCAGGGCACTGCAATAGACAGCCTCTGTGGTGTGGCAGTAGTCAACACGACTGGTACGTGGGTCGCTGGGTCGATCCCCGCTTAGTTCAAATATTTGTATGCATGAATATAGCTATTTGCATTAGTCTGGGCGTTTCTATGTATACTAAAAAAATCTAAGTATATTTATACGCATTCTAGATTCCATAACACAAGCTAGTTAAGCTATGCTTACCATGGGTCTAGATAGCGTTGTGTAGAATGCTCTGTGACTAATCGTTAATTATTATCATGCTTATATCTAGAATGACAGACTAATGATAGACCACGAGGACACTGTAAAACTATCTAAATGGAAAATGATACAGGGGAAGATCGATTAGTTAGGTAAATTATATTAATACAATGACCACCCTGGGCTAAATACCAAAGACCTATGATGGGTAGATATACAATGGTGGACTTCAACATGTAGTTCTGAAACAAAAAAGTTTGTGTAGGCTTCAGCGTCAGAAATATCTTGACGATATAGTCTCAAACTGATGTTAAAACTCTCGTATCAAGAGGAAATCAAACTGTTTTATTGATTTACATGGTATTATTTGGCCGAACTAAAGGCGTGTACCAAATATCAGAACAATTGGTCAACTGGAAGGGGGTAAATAAAAGAAATTAAAATCGAAGGAATTTTTACAGCATTAAGTATGCTAACTATACAAATCAAATACATAGGGAAAAATAATTTTCTCGGGCAGGACTCGAACCCGCAGTCTTTCCCTTACAGGGGGAATGCCTGACCAATTCGGCTACCGAGACACGCCCGATATGATTCAAATTTCCCATCTTATACGTCTTTAAGGCGACGTGGCGTCATCTACCGATTTTCTTACTAACTATTTGATTTGTATAGTTAGCATACTTAATGCTGTAAAAATTCCTTCAATTGTTTGGGCGCAGTTATCAAAAATCAATGTTTAAAAATTATTGTAACATCATTCATTGATTCCGATAGTTCGTAAGAAAATCGGTAGATGACGCCACGTCGCCTTAAAGACGTATAAGATGGGAAATTTATAGGTAGGTAGCCGAATTGGTCAGGCATTCCCCCTGTAAGGGAAAGACTGCGGGTTCGAGTCCCGCCCGAGAAAATTCTTTTTCCCTATGTATTTGAGAAATTAAAATCATTTTGAACACTTTTTTCGTCTATAAAAGTGAAAGGTAGAACTCTGAGAAATTCTGCACAAAGTAAGCATAGGTTAACAAACTTGTGTTATGGATTCTAAAATGCGGATAAACATACTTACTCGTAGATACTTATTTTGTAATTACATACTATACATTGAAAGACGCTGATCAATGCGAATTATAATTACCATACCTATATCTACTGTTACTCAAAATACATACACATTATACCTTCATAGAAACTACCACAGAAATGTGATGTTATATCTGTTTATCATTAGGAAATAGACTGTGTATCTCAACACCCGATCTGTCGTTCCATCAACTCTATCTTTTAATTAATATTTCACTGTTTGTATGTAACGAAATATTTTAATACAATTTTCATTTATTAAACTAACTCGAAATGTTCTAATCTATTACTCGAGACACCTCAGGGTGTAATGAAAAACTACTTGTATAGTTAGTTATTATTAGTTTTTGGGTTTCATTTCAAGATTTTTTTCACGTTGTCTGGTTAAAGTTCTCGGTTGTTTGTAGGAACGAAAATATAGAACACTATTTGGTTATACGCCTATAAGTACTTGAAAATATATAACGCTATTTGGTTATACGCCTATAAGTACTTGAAAATATATAACGCTATTTGGTTATATGCCTATAAGTACTTGAAAATATATAACGCTATTTGGTTATACGCCTATAAGTACTTGAAAATATATAACGCTATTTGGTTATATGCCTATAAGTACTTGAAAATATATAACGCTATTTGATTATATGCCTATAAGTACTTGAAAACATATAACGCTATTTGGTTATACACCTATAAGTACACTTGAAAACTGACAGCCTCGGTGGCGTAGCAGTAATGAACGCGGCCGCTACGCATCAGGGGCGAGTTCGATCTCCGCTCAGTGCAAATATTTGTATGCACAAATATGGGTTAGTACCCGTCTTAATAGCCGTCGGTCCCGGTTGCCATAAGAACGTCTATTGGCAGTCGTTACAGGTAGTCGGAGCCTTCAAAAGTCCAACAACTAGTCTAACTGCAATGCTTCGATATCGCCTTTGGGTTGTGGAGGTCATATGGCAGTCGCTTTTCAGAAAATATCGAAGTCCAGGAAATCTGCAGTTAGACTGGTAAAGCAGACCCCAGACTCCAAGCTGAAAAAAAAATCTTTAAGCGATGAATGCGTAGTTGTTAACATTCAAATAACCTGAAATCTTATAACAGCATTATCATTTTAAGCGTCACCTCTATAAACAAGTGTTCAGTTACGCAGCCCTTACATTTGCAGTATAAACAAGTGTCACTCAGAACGTATACGTTCTATCGCCGCTTTCAAAACATAACCGTTTCAGAAATTAAATTCGAGCGTTTACACCTCCCGGGATGATAGTGGTGTCGATCATGTTGTACATTCTCACTACACTTAGACTAAATTTAAATAGACTAAAACTAAGATTTAGTTTAAATCCAGTTATTTTGATTGACTTAATTTTTAATTCAGTGTAAATCTAGTTATTTTTATTGACTTTATTTTTAATACAGTGTAAATCTAGTTATTTTTATTGACTTTATTTTTAATTCAGTGTAAATCTAGTTATTTGCTCATTCACTTTTTGTTTCCAAAATTATAAAAAATTATCAGACGCAAGCTATAAGCTATATTGTTAGCTTATTATAACTAGTTAAAAAAGTTTCTAAAACGAGCAAAACGAGATATAAAATAGAGAGAAAGATAAAAACGTGGAAAGGTAATGCTTCGTGGTTAACGAGGGTGAGAAGTCCCGAATTTGAATCGCAGCCATTACACTGTCGACATCAACCACTCCTGACTTCAGCAATTTAGTAAGCTAAAATTTCAAAATTTACCCCTCCAACAACGCTATGGACGTGAACCCACTCCTAACACATGTAATTTAGCTGGAGGGGTCAGAGGGGAAAAAACTAAGACGGTATGCTATTAATTTGAGTTACGCTTCGGCCATCAAGAAAACCGAAATTTCGTAACCAGTTTCCTTGAGACAAGTATTTAGAGAATAACGAAATTTGAATTTTCTGAGTTTAGTTTATTCAAGTGTAAATGTGCAACAGAATTGACACCTGTGCACCTGCAGTCACATTTACTTAAACACGCTATCGCTAACTGTATTTTAATTAAAGTAAAAATGTCGCTGGCAAGTGATAACAGACATTTTGATAACAAACATTACTTTTTATTGTTCAACTGTTTTAGTATTGTCTAATTTTTGGTGGGTAAGTTTTGCTTTACAGGATCCGGTAAGTCAACTATTACCTGCCCGACTCGATGAACCTTAGTGGAGTACTACATATCCATTGAGTGTTTTACATAATATGTTCAATCAAATGGCATTATATCAACAAATGTTTTTCGATTTGGTGTTCTTCAAGAACGAAGTATTTAGCTATTTTTATAGGGTCGGTAACGCGAGTGACTCCCTTAGTATTTCATATGACTATAGGCTGCAGTAACTGTAGATATGAACAAACAGACTTACGCGATAACTTACGTACAATACAATACACTCACCATCTGGACAACTAGTGGTCCACAACTGTGCGTTCCTCCAGAAACTTTCTGCCTCGCACAACTAAACCGTGGAATGAACTGTCACCGGCGGTATTTCCGAACCAATACGACCTTCAAGAAAAGAGCGTACCTACTCTCTTTTAAAAGGAAGGCAACGCACTTGTGAGTTGTGACTCCTCTGGTGTTGCGGGTGTTCATGGGCGGCGGTGATCGCTTACCATCAGGCAATCCATCTGCTCGTTTGGCTCCCTATTCCATAAAAAAAAATATTTTATCAAAATAGTTCTATCCATTAACTTTAAGGCAAATTGCCAAGAATAGGTAGGTACTAAACTCTACTTACTTCTGAAAATTCATGAGCTATCACCCCTTATTTCGTATATAAAGTAATGAAAATAAATGATGTTCTGTCTCTTTCCAATACTGACAAATAACGAAACAGCTACTAAAAGTTGCCGCTTAAGAAAACTTAATCTAACTTAGCGCGTAATATCATATTTTATTGTTCTTGTTGTGATAATAAAGAAGTCTTGTTTTATTTATTATCTTACGACTCTTTTGCACTAAAAATAGTCAGAAGTCGACACAAGTTATCGCTTCCTTTATTTGTACAGAGCTTTTTGTGACTCAAGGTTAAGCTGCCTGATCCAGTTCAAAAAGAAACGGTTAAACTTTCTTGAAGGGTTTGAGTTTGAAGGCTTGTTTTGTTTGGTAGTCATAAAAGTAGTAGTCATACTTATGTCCTTGCAAGTATTTACTGTATCAACACACTCCAGTATCGTGTGCCAGTTGCCAACTAGATCACTTTGATCTTATTGCCAACTCACGTTTAAGATCGAAAATGCTAATTGAACGGATAAACAGACTACAACCTTATCGTACCTTAGCCTTAAAGACAAAAATGTCTTGCTTGAGCATGGTGCAGGCTCCAGGTGTCCTAAACTGCTGTAATTACAGCAATACTGTAATTACAGCAATACTGTAATTACGGCATAGTGTTTAAATAGGAACGCGAACTTTATACTTTACTTTTGTTATCTTAGATTAATTATTTTATTATAAGTTTTTTTATATACTTTAATTATCTTGACATGAGACAAAATGTACATTCGTCCATATTTAGTCTTAAGAAATTACTTTTTTTGTAAATTGACGTCTGTAAAATGCTACAGTGGAGTTTGTTGCGCCGTTTCTTCTCCACTGGTGCCTAGGAAGCGGTGGTAATCTTAGTTTTAAGCAGAATTTGACGTCAAAAAGCTGTAGTAGTGCTACACAATTTTCAATAAATACTTTGACTTTGACTTTGACACAACGTGCTGTGGTTTCCTACTGCCATATGACATTAACCATAGCGTAGCATAGTTAACTCCACATAGGTATAGGGAAGAGTCGAGTGTTTTATACCGCCTGGTAAATCGTAGCATTTCTAGATTTTCATTAAATTACACTATTTTTTATACTGACAACACATTAGATGTCAATTTAAAATTCTGACTAAGTTGGAGACGGTACTAAAGCAAACTTGGTGTTGGCAGAGTAGAAAAAAGGTGTAATTCATTGAGAAATCTAGAGGTGGTGTGATTTGAAAGCTGGTACAATAAAATCGACTTTCCCCTACCACCCACCATCCAGGCATCCATCGAAACCCAGCAACCAAATTCCAAAAATTCGTATATCGTGGATTTTTTTATTGACAAAATGCGTTGTGGTCGTATGATAGGACAGCCCCGGCATTAATGGTGCTATTTTTCCTATGAGATACAAATTTTGCAATGTGGACTATACGCAGTCTCCACAACGCATTGTGTATAATTTTCTTGCTAAATGAGCGTTTTTGTTTCTCAATAGATACATTTTCATGTCTGTACTATAATAACTCTATGTCTAATACACTGTCGCTAGTGAGACGACCTTCAGTATGTTTCCTCGAAATACCAAATTAATTATGCCCTATAATATGGGTGATCCCATTTCCAGTGAATCGTTTGTACTATTTGAGTTAGTAATCAGTTATTAAGTGTCAAGTTCAGATATTTCGCAACAATGGCGTTTAATGTCAAATATGTAGTGTTCTCTATAATGTAATGTGGAATGAAATTGAACTGTAGAGCTATAAAAGTTTTAGACAGAGGAATATAATATCCTGCGAATGAGAGAAGTTCTGAAGATGTTTAGATATTTATCATTCAATCATGCTCAAACAGCTGAATAGCATTGAGCTGAAATTTAATACGGGGATAGGCTACCGGCTGCTCCATCCACGTCGAATTTAGACCCTGTTTCCGCAACATTTAGGAAACCATTCCAGGTATTAAAAATCTGTGATAATTATGATAATATTTTAAAATAAAACTATACCCTTTGCCGATTCCAGACAAAAAATTAACTTTAATGAATTTTACAGCATTAATATGGTAACTATACAAATCGAATACATAGGCAAAAATAAATCTTCTAAGGCGGGACTCGAACCTTCGAACTTCGTAAGAAGATCGGTAGATGAGTCCACCGTTGCCGTAAAAACGGATAAATAGGAGGGAAATTTGAATCACTTCGGGCGTGTCTCGGTAGCCGAATTGGTTAAGGCATTCCGCCTGTAAGGGAAAGACTGCGGGTTCGAGTTCCGCCCGAGAAGATTTATTTATCCCTATGTATTCGAAAAATTTGACTCTCCGAAAAGGCCTTTACAGCATGCATCGAATAATAAACATTCAAACATCTTCATAAACCATCACATTATCAGTAAAATTAGTAAAGCAACTGACTGTACCTTATCGTCACCTTATTAATATAAAAAATATCAACGACATTTAATGCATTAACTCGAAATAATATGTCAAGCTTCATTTACACAGGCCAGCGGTCACCCAATCACGGCTTTCGATCACCTGAATTAGCTCGTAACCTTCTAACCCACACAAAACACGATGCTTTAGGTAACACTATACTGACTTGTGCCCCTTTTAGAGTCTGAATAGTTTGACTGCCCTATTGAAGGTCACCGGCTGTCATCTTGAAGTGCGTATGGTTATTGACATCTGCAGAGTTCTACAGTTTTAAGGCCAGTTCACACTAACGTTTGTCCAGAGTAGGCATTCGATGAGAAGACGCTGCGTTAACGCAACGCGTGTGAAACGTTGGTGTGGCGCTTTAGCTCCCTAAGACAAATAGCAATTCGTTGGCCTGCGTTTTGTAGAATAGAAAGTAAGTCGGTCTGGACGCGGTTATTGACATGTATTTTGACGTTTATGGCATACGTTGACGTCAAAATAATATACATACATTCATCATTCTATTCGAGTTTGGTCTTTATTGGATTACCGCCTGCACGCAGCGCTTTTTTAACATTCTACATAACGCTATCTAGACCCAGGGTACGCTTAAATAGCTTATGTTGTGTGGAATCTAGAATGCGGATGAACATACTTAGATATATTTTTAAATAGATACATAGAAACACCCAGACCAATGCAAACAGCCATATTCATGCATACAAATATATGCACTGAGTGGGGATCGAACCCGCACCTCCTGCGTAGTGGCCGCGTTCACTACCGCCACGCCACGGCTGTCCTAGGAGGGCATTTAATTAAACGCTGTGTTGGCACGCTAATGAGTGCAATACCTTCAAAGAAACCCGGCGGAACAAACGCTAGTGTGAAAAGGCACTAATCAATAGTTTGATGCGTATTGTGGTGACATATTGATTCATTAGGCTGTTCAATTAGGTGTCGCGTCAAGGCCTCTGACGTATGAGGGTTCATCTATATCTCAATATTTTAAATAGAGATTTTACGATCATTTATTAATGACCGAAGACTTTGTTTGAATTGAATTTCGAAATCGTGTAGTTTTTGGTTAGAGTACTTTTTATGAAGGAAAAGACTTATAACATCGAATATTTGTCACAAAAACCGTTTTTGTGTATGCCCAGTATCTTTGAAATTCCTATGAAAAAATATTAGTAAAAATAAATAATTTTAATGTTATAAACAAAAACTCTTATTTTATTTACTTGTAAACTTTGTTGTAAATTAAGATGACTTTAAAATCCAACCTTAGCCATATTAAAATAAAAGCTTATGCAATTCAACACGTCCCAGAAACATATTCATCAGGAGTAATATCGACATCAAAATCATTAGTGACATCTATCCATCAACCTATACATAGTCTTCTAAGAACGATTCTAAGGCTTTAGCCCTATAAGCCCAGATGTACTACATAACATCACGGCACATTGTCCCTTGTCCTTTGTAACTAAGATTGATAAAGGTTTTACATACGACTGATCTGGGCCCTGATCCCTGTCCTAAATAGGACAGGTATATTGGCCAGATGTTGGAAGGGAAAAGATATTTATTCTTTAAATCAGAATTTTAAATGGTATTAATGAAATAGGTGTCAGATCAGAATCAGATAGAGGAAAGTCTGCACTAGAAAATTGCTCAGGTTTACTTGGTTCCTATAGATCTTAGTGGGGCCAATTGAGTATTATCCTATAGTTAAACTAAATTATCTAACCGAGCTTATTAAATTAGGAATGGTAAAAGAGCGGTAAAAATTGCGTCGGTTTTTATTTATTTTTAATTATCCACCCTACCTATTATAGTAACTGTTTTGACTATTAAATTTTATGACGTCACTTAATCTTTTATCATAGGTACAAGTCACCTTATAACCATATCGTTTTGACGTTTAGTAAAAAGTAGCTAATTTGACTAGTCAGTAGAATACCCAATTAATCTTCAGTATACTTCTGCTGTATATTACCCATTCATTTCTACAATATTTATAAAACCACCGTCAAGTTGAGAGCAGAGCGTCAGTGTAGGTCTTCACATGATTTCCGTGCAAGAGCAATAATTATTGTAAAGAATCTTAACAACCGAAATTGCTAATATTCCCTCTAACCCCTCCAACTAAGCTAAATTGTTTGTGCTAGGAGTTTCTTCAAGTCAGTAGTGTAATGGCCAGGATTCGAACCCGGAACCTCTCGATCGTAAGGCCGACTCCTTAACCAATAAGCTACCGACGCTGGTCACTTGTGAGATTTGAGGGATAAATTATTAAGTTTGTTTATTGAAAAGACAACGTATTGGGTTTTGCCTTTTGTGAGCCAGTCCAAGACTTTGCTGAAGGAGTGTTTGGCTCACAACGTTACAATTTGCCAGTTGGGTTCATTTACAAGGATCTCTGTGTCGTCTGCATAAGTAAATATTTAACTATTTGGCAATTTCATTTTCCATGTTTTTTTTTAAATTTAAGTTTGCATCTAACTTGAAACATCTTCGTAAATTTTACATTTTTTTTGGCAAAAACTCAGTATATAACTCACAAAAGTTTTTTTACAACTCAAGATGATCGTTCTCACAACGCAATTCTTATCCAGTCCACTCCTTCGAATCTAAGAACTATACGTTCTATTTCCTCGTCACATGTCTGAAACACTTTCCAACAATCACGTGTGCCACATAGAAAGTACCCAGTTGTCCTTAAAACCTTTGACCGGATCGCGACACATCTCCGGGCACGTGACTGTGTGCACGCAGTCTGTGCCATCCTCAGAAACTATGTTAGAAGAGTTACAAAGTGTGTTGATGTCAGGCTCAAAGAGTAAACTCAATTTTACTTTTTTATTTATAGGTCAATATTTTGCACAGTGAAGATTTTAACGATTGAATTTTGAATTTTTGTTCAGTATGTTTGGGGGAAAAATTATAGCTTCTGATAAACAATTGTGTATTCGTGCGCCATCGAACAAGTATGTTACTTCATCTAGACATATGTAGGTATAATAGTAATTTATGAAATGCTTGAAATTGACTTCAGACCGCATGGAACAAGATGTGTCTTCAAACCTAATTTAACCAAATCCGACAATGTCATCAGTGTGTATGCCGACCACGATACACTTGACATATGCACTACATTTTATTAGATGCGTGGGGTTATTTTCAAATAAACCCAAATATAGTAACCTGTATCTGAAGTAAGAGCACAAACAACTGCATTCAAGTATCGGCACCCCTTAGAATGACGCGTAACGAAGAAAGCAAATCAAGCAATACCAAGGATTCAATGCATAAGTTACAGACAGTATAATTCTAGTCTGAACTTTTTTCGCACCGCATTTTAAAGTTATTTAAGGTTAGGCTTGGTTTGTAGTCTTCACAAAAGTATATTTTAATACACATTTCCCTTTTCACGTGATTTTCAGGGCTGGGGGAGCGAATGAATACTTGACCTGGTTCATTTGAATAAATTTCTTCTATTATACGGATATTAGGGATGTTATGTAAGGGTATGGGATTTGATTTGTTTGGATGAATTCCTTGCTTTATGTATACATATTTTATTTACGGGTATTCTTGGTATACAGAAACTCATTAATATTTTTTGGGAATTACTCTCAAAACCCTTCTTATCTACTTGTGTTGACGTTTATCGACAAGTACCTCTTCTGTTATATCCACTTCAATAAAAGATTTATTTGCCGTTATTATTGCGTTAATATTATCTCGGGCAACTTTAAGTAGGTACGTAGAAACGTTCGCGCCTGTAAATTGAAGGGGTGATCAGAGATGTCTTAACAGCTTCATAATTGCAAGTGTGATTTTTAGTCCTTCGTGGGGGGCGACTCTATTGACGTCAGGCAGGCAGTACATAAGTAGGTAACTGCTATTAATGATAGATGCTATGCAGGCATGACTGTGGAGACCTGATAGGAATGTATGGAAGAGATTGCCGTTTTGCACCGTCCCTAAACAATTGGGACAATGCATAAAAATGGTAATGACTGTAATATTAAGGTTTGTGTTCTAAGAGTGTGTCCAATGAATAAAAGATAATTCAAATCTTCTGTTTAAATACTCGTTTGCTAGTCATATGCATTAGATACGTCTATAATTGGTGGATACTTAGAGAAGATGGATAGGCTAACAGGACTATTCAATTTATTCATTAGATTGTTTTTATGTAAAATGAATATTATGCATTTATCAAGTATAATTGTAAAAAAGAAAAAGGTTTATGAGAAAAAAATAGTGCTTTGGGATAAATGCAATTACATTATAAACTACTAGCTTTTCCCGCGGCTCCGCCCGCATGGATGTCGGTTATCGCGACAAAACATAGCCTATGTCCTTTCTCAAGGTCTAATCTACCCCTATACCAAATTTCATCAAAAGCCGTTCAGTGGTTTAGACGTGAAAGCGTAACATATAGACAGACAGACAGACAGAGTTACTTTCGCATTTATAATATTAGTATGGATTATTAGGCACTGCCTCGCTCAACTAAACTGTGGAATGAACTGTCATTAGCGTTATTTCCAAACTATTACGACCTTCAAACCTTCAAGAAAAGAGCGTACTCTCTTTTGAAAGGAAGGCAACGCAACCTCTGGTGTTGCATGTGTCCATGGGCGGTGGAGATCGCTTACCATCAGGCGTCTGCTCGTTTGCTTCCCTATTCCATAAAAAAATATATTCAGTTAATTTGATTACCTGCTGGTATACTACCAAAATCTCTGGCAAATCAGATAAAATCTATTGTGATCAATCCTCTGCCTTAGATCCGGTCGCATCCAAGGCTGTGAGTGTCTAGGCCCTCTCCTCTACACTTTCCAGGATTTGAACCCAGAACTGGATTCGTTATCCTTCACCATGAGAAAATATTGGGCAATTATACGCAGTACTTCCTCTTATAAGAAGCGGTAACCATTCGGGTTGTGTAATATGTCACCCTGGTACTATAACTCTCGCCCGGATTCTATGCCAGCTTGAATCCTTGATCGTACAAAAAGATAATTACAATCTCTATTAAACCGAGTAATATATGTTATCTCATTCGTTGCATAATGTCCAAGCATTGCGTAACTCTTAGTGTAAGGTTTTATAAGGCTTTAGGTAATATCCTTTCGGTACTTAATTCTAGGATTTTCATTTTATTGCTGTTAGATCATCCTATCCAACGATAGTCATCTTACTCATACTTTGGCGTATAATAAATTATGTTGTAATCATCTTTGACTTTTATATTGAGAATATTGGATATTGGAGGCAAAACTAAGCGGTAACGACTGCTGGTGTTTAAGAGCTAGGTTCATACCTGGGTCGGGCAAAACAACTTTTCTCAATTATGCCAAACTATACGTTGTAAGCCTATTGACAGCGTGTTCTTGATTATATCGGGATTCATTGAATTTTTTCGCTGGAAAATGTAAATTTACACGTCTAATTTAAAACAAGAAAAGCATTGCATAGAAAATACCTCAAAGTTCATTCATATAATGTGGTTAGAAGTCATTTTTAAAATGATTGATACCTAATGCAAACCTGAAAATAATTGCAATATTAATTATATTATCAGTTGTTGCGTAGTTTAAAAAAATAGAAGACTTATGTAGACAAAACTTTCAACTCAAGTTCAGATACCTCAGTTTATCTAGAAATCCCCTTATAACTTTAACACCTACCTTTTTTTTCAACAAACTTTTCTAAGAATAAAACTTACTAATCACTTTGGTGCTGGGGTTGTCAACCCCACCGCTGCCGAAGTAACCAAACACCACTTGCGAACATACGCCACAGCCTATACTGATAGTGTTTGCCCAACGCTGTTTGTGTTTCCCCACTGCTGTTTGCTTCCCCACATTAGCGTCATAAAACGTATCCGTATCTTATTTGACAATATTGTTGATGCAAGATTGGGCGGTACTTCGGTTTTTATTATGCTATTGTAGTAAAAATCCAATTGTGCTCGGACTTCGTATCGTGTGTGCAAGTTAATGTTCTAGAATTCAATATGGCGTTCTCGGATTTGTTTCTGAATAAGTTCTGTCATGAATTTCTGAGATATAAGATAACGTTACGGCTGTGTATTAGTGAAGGGTTGTTGCTCATGGTGCTGTAAAAATGTTTTGTTTATATGTAGCTGGCGAATTATATATTTTATTTACTTTGCTTAGCTTTTTATTTATTTATGAATTTTATTGAATTATATTATATGAAGAACACCTGGCCTAATGGAAATACGTATATTTAGAAATACAAATATTTGAACCAAGTGGGAATCGAAATCTTGCAATTGAACGAATGAACGCAATTCAAAGAGGTCATCAAAACATTTGTAAAGATGTTTTTTGGCTTAACAAATAGAATTTAGATGGAACACCTTTTAAGTCTTTGTTTAAAAGTAAATGTTTTTCACGCCTCTAAGAGGTCCCATTGACCTATAGAAAGGTTACCAAGTATTACGTTAGTGTAAGTACCTTTCTTAAAACTATTATCTATGTAAAATATTATTGAAAAATTTTAGTTGCTGATTTCTTCTTATTCTTCGAGTTTGACTCTACTAAGATGTGGTATACAAGGTGATTTTATAGTCGTTTCGGGAACAAAGCAGTTGGGCACAGTTTCGATAGCAAAATCATCTGGAAGTATTAATTTGGTGAAAGAAAAAAAAATGTTTATAACCCCCATACATTTTTCCTTTCATCTGAACATTCCACAATAAATACCTAAATATTCCACAACATTCTACACAACGCTATCTAGACCCATGGTAAGCATAGCTTAACTAGCTTGTGTTATGGATCTAGAATGCGGATAAAAATACATAGATACTTTTTTTTTTTTTAAATACATACATATTATACATAGAAACATATATACACATACACATAAAAATTATTTCCATACATTATCAAAAAAAAAAATTTTTTTCTTTCCCCAAAGTAATACCTATTCCAGGTGATTTTGCTATCGATACTGTGCCCAAATTCTTTTTTTCCGAAACGACTATAAACTCACCCTGTATATTGAATAGATTTTTAAATTACGACTACCCAAAAACTTGGCTTCAGGCTCGAGAAAGATTATCGGTGGTACAGGTGGAGGGGTACAGCGAGCAGGAGGGGAAATAACATAGGTACTGTGTTGTTGTGTTGATATTGAAATATCTAAACAGATTAACATGCATATATCTAAGATCCATCTCAATCACATCATCTATCAAACAAAAAAAAATCGCAAGAAAATTAGTTAATCTTTTTAAAAGAAAACAGAGCTGTTAGAAACAGATAGGTACATATGATTAATTTGAATGAATTTTATAGCATATATTATGTAGTATGCTAACTATACAAATCGAATACATGGGTAACCTGAGGCGATAAAAATGGAAGGAAAATTTCAATCAAATCGGGCGTACCGAGTAGCCGACTTGGTCAACGCAATCCCCCTGTAAGGGAAAGAACGCGGGTTCAAGTCCCACCCGAGAAGATTCATTTTTCCCCATGTATTTGATATGATTAACTTATAACAACCGCCATTTGCGTGGGAGGCTAAAATATCACTTCAATAAAATTACAATACTTTCCCAAAATCAGTGAGCCATTTGACTTGAGAATCCCACGCGGTGTGACGCCCTTCTTCCGAGAAATATTAATCTTTGCCAAAGCATTCTTTGACAGCGATGATGTAAGCTATTTAATATCTAAGTTCTGGCAACACTAAACAACTTCGTGTTATTTATTATCTTACGTAACAATATACTGGAATTTTCAAAGACAAATCTTTATATCGGCTGAAATTCATTTGACAACAAGTTCAATGTGATGGAAAAAATAGTAGGTACTTAATCCCCTACTATTTTTTGAGTCATTCATAAACTCTCACTAGCCAACCCGTCCCGCCTTTGCCTTTGCCATACTTTGAACCCGTTTTGCTCATAATATGAGTGAAGCGGGTGAAATGAGTTGTTGTTGTTACATCAAGAATAATTAATTGCTCACTCTTCAATCTTTTTTCTTTAACCTAGCCACTAATCGTCAAAAGTATAGTCAGCACCGGATCGATCTTACCTGGCAAAGTACTTACTAAACATAGTCTCAATACCAATAATTTTGAATCAAATCAAACTGTATTATGGATTTAGATAGTATTATGGTCCCAACTGAAGGTGTGTTCCAAATTTCAGAACAGGACCCTTCGTGTTTTGAAATTGATCTTACCTACTACTTTCCTGGAAATGCCAAGATAATAAGGTCATTTTCAGGATGTAGCTAGTCAAGATCGGTCTGATGGTGACTGTACTTGCTTGCGACCTGAGTAAAACAAAACAAGTGTGTAAAAAATATTACATAAACTACATAGGCAAAGTTACTTATAAAGTCCTCTCCACACTGGCTGCTTTCCAACCTAATATATAGCAAGAAAGATTCGAGTAACCAACATATTGTATCTAACGAAGCTTACTGACATAGACCCACTTATACAGGGTCGGCACGTTTTTGCAACATCTCGAGACACGGTAATTGATTTTGTATGTGGCTGTTTTTATTTTGCTCTGTTGTGATATTTTATCTAGTGAAAAGCATGAAAATAAGATTGAAATTTGTTTTATTGTCTAAGATAACGTTAGTGAGCGACTGCTTCATGTCAGGTTGGATTTCTGACTTACGTAATATAGTATTTTTTTTCTGTAGACAATTCGTAGTAAAACTACAGAGTCAAGAAGGTATTCAATTGATGGCAGTAGATTGATAAGCCGAGATGAGAATAAAATAAAAATATAAGAAAATGTTGTCTATCTCAGTTAATGATTAAAAAAACGGTTGTGA
The DNA here is from genome assembly GCA_914829495.1 of Eilema sororculum. NCBI lineage: Eukaryota > Metazoa > Arthropoda > Insecta > Lepidoptera > Erebidae > Eilema > Eilema sororculum. The sequence goes on along the minus strand of OU618545.1, from coordinate 953,406 downwards.
CAATTGCAAAAATAACAACAAATTGAATGAATTTTACAGCACTAAGTATGCTAACTAACAACAAATGCTGGCTGAATTTAAAAAATACGGATTAGAATAAAACATTTATTACAGTTCACAGTTAATTGAGCAATTTTCACACATTCAAAACAGACCCACAATAATTGACGCCATAAAACCATTAGACCACCCCCTGTATACAATTTCTCGCCATGTGACCGAGACCTACAGAACAAACCTTTAATCTTGTTAGATCCTTGAACGACCCTCGCTTACGACTTTTATCTCTAATTACTACCGGAATGACCTAATTATTGCCCAGAAGCCTCCTAATTACTCTGTTTAGTTTTTTGGAAGGACTACCTACTTTTTTGCTAATATCCTTATTAAAAAAGAAATGTTACTCAACTCTATTGTTTCTTTTTCTGAGCTTGCGTGAGACCGTTTTTTTATCTCAACTTAGACCTTCTTATTTTAAAAGATCTTTTTTCACAAGAAATGATGTACTAATTATAAAATATTTTTTCTACTGCCAACTGGTAATGCTTCCCCGAAATATAGAACAAAAGATAATTTATATTTATGTAAATTACCTATTTCGCTTGGCAAACATAAACTATTTTTGCCAAGTTTTATATAGATAGCTCTTTTAAGAATAATGGCTGAATAAGTTAATTTTTCGAAGATCAAATGTGTAGGCACTGACCCAAAAGCAGACGAAAGGATGTGGTGCCGAGAAATAGAGATAGTGATATGGCCTAAGTCATATTGAATTCAGACATCTTGGGAAACAGACGGTTTGACATTCGTTTATAGTGCGATCAGGCATTTTGGCCAGACTCAAAAAAACAGTTAAAGGTGGTCCACTTTTACTGTTTCTTGGTTTGCACATACAAATTCGCGACGTCTTATTTAGCTGTTGAGGCATTCTACCGCTAGGTTATACAACTTAGAAGTAGTCAATATTCCAGGCACATAGGTATAAGTACATACAGATAACCTGAAGTGACTGTTTGATATTTGATCCTCATTAATGATAATCTCTTCATTACTTACTACGTACGTTTAACTAGACTTACATTAATTTTGATTCGCAAACATATTAGTGTAATGTAATTATAATAATGTATTCTACAATATCTAGAAGACGTTTTTAGTGGTAAAATATATAAAGTATAAAGGTGGAGCCCAGAGGTGCTGTAAAATAGCGTTTCAGAAGATGTGGGTGTTCAAAAGAAAAGCAAAATTTTCTAAATCGCACAGTTTGTGTCATAATCATAATAACTACTCATAATATTGTAAGTGCTATCAAACAAACAAAATTCTTCAGCTTTATTTATTAGTATCGATAGTTCATGTTATGCCAGACCAAAAAACTATCCCTGTACGAAATAATAAAAAAAAAAATAGGGCAACCATTTTTTTTAATAAAATGACACGTCAATTTGGTAAAAGTAAAAAGTAAGCTAAAGGCAAAGTCTCGGAAAGAGGATCGCGATTATAAACTGTGAGTGTTTATACAAACATTCTGCGGCCAAGCAGTCTGATATCGCGGAAAAAAGGCAGCTTCTTGTCACTGAGCTAGACCGGATCCTGAACTTGAACATAATACAAACAAATTTGAGCGTGATTGAGTGTATCTACACAAAATTTCATATTTATTAAGTTAGAGGGATTATATAATGTTAATAATATTAATGTAGAATGTAAAGATCGTTAGTAAAATTGTAAATATACTTCCTCCCTGCTCTTCCATCATACTAAACCTTCATCAATCTTATAACACTATCAATTTATTATTATAATAATTAATGAACAAACATTTTAATACCTATGTGCTCACAATAAGTGTCTGTTAACATTTCATTAGTTTGTTTACATTTAACGGAATCTGAAATTACGTAAGTATCTACTTCCATTTGCATAATCTCCCAATTATAGGCTCACGACAAGTATATTGTGTTACAAAACAGCTTAGGCACAGTATTATATGTTCTTGAGTGAAATTTCAAAGAGAATATTGATCGTGGTTTAATTATGCTATCCTCCTAATATTTATATTGTGAAAGTTTGGGAAGATGTTTCGGTGTTTGCTACATAATTCGGCTAAATGGCTGAAAGGTACAAGAATATTATCGAAGTCTGGAGTAGTATAATACTGAAAATCCAGGCTTCTAGTTTTATCCACAACGAAGGTTTAGGAAGTTGAACATGGATTAAACTACTTCGAGCAAAGGATGGTCACAGCCGTGCCTTTTTTTACTCGATTTGGCGGGGTCACTGCAGTGCCCTCAAATATTTGGGTTACTTTTATTCATGGAATAGTACAGGTTACGGAAAAGGGATGAAAACTACATTAGCAGGCGGAGCCGCGGTCATCAGGTTGTGGTGAAATGAAACCCTTTTTTCGTGTGGAAATCTTCATGGATATTTCCCCACCTCTCTGGCCAGCGCAGCGGGGACCAATGTGGACTCGAACCGACTAAAACCACACTCCGTCTCGGGGCAGATATAAAACCACCTATACACTGATATAGCATTTATATACCTACCACACTATTAATAATATAGAGTTACATATCTAGGCTTTACCAACTAAGATATTAAGTAGAATAAAATTAGGCCCATTTGACCAAACGTAGTCCCAAGACAATTTACTGAGTAGGTATGTTTAGAACAAAGAATAAAACAAAAACAATATTGCCAGGCCTCTGTGAAGGGCTCAACCCGAAGCCTTTTCAAACACTCGTGAAAATACAAGGCCAGAGTGTTATTCAATGGATATATTGTATCAAACGTACTGTATTTTGTTAAATAAATTGCAAATCGCCTTATTCTTTTCAGGACATAAACGCTAACATAATAAAATGTTAGATAGGTTCTATTCTTAGGTCAGGTAAAATGAAATAAAAGTAAAGACAACGAAACGAGAGAAAACAGGTAAACAAAGCACCCATTACTGAGTTACGTTGCGATAACTAGCGATTATTTTCTCTGTCCTTGTCGTACATATCACACGATACGACAATGACCGAGCGACAGCTGTCGTTGCGTGTTTCGTAGTACAGGAAAGCTGTCAGTACAGCGGTTATAAACTGTCAGATCCGCCAACATATGAGCAATTTCATTCCTGTCTGGAATGCGCTTGAAGTAAACGTAATAATTTTCAAATGAAAATGATCGGAACCGCTGAAACTTAGTTTACCTTTTTTCTCTCGCTTCGTTGGCTTTAATTTAATAATTTACAAATAAACTATCGGTCAAAACGGTTATCTCTTGTGGACGATAAATTGACGATGCATAAGACACTTTAAGTCAAAGTGACCGTCCAGAAATTTATCCTCCACATCGCCAGGCGGTTGCCGCAAAACGTGATCGTATTAGCGAAGGCGACACTCCTGCAGTTTGTCGGCAATATCGCGGGCATGAGACACAGCTGCCACGTGCTTCCACCACTCCACGATACTATGACTGCATTTTTAACACTCCAGCACCGGTCATAATAAACGTCCATGGACTTTTACAGGACACTAGAATATTATAATTTATGTAGACTATGGTTACTTTGCGTTTGTTCTAATTGCGTCCGAGGCCTTAGTCTAGAAGTTCAAGGTCCGCTTTTTTCCTATCAAACTGCTAAAAAGTAGGTACAGTCAGCGTCATAAATATCTTGACGACGAATCCTCAAAATGATCTTAAAACTCTCGTAGGTATTAAGTGCAAATCAAACTATTATATTATTATATGGTACTAGCTTTTGCCCGTGGCTCTGCCCACGTGGATGTTGGTTATCGCGACAAAACACAGCCTATGTCTTTCCTCAAGCTCTAATCTACCCCTATACCAAATTTCTACAAAATCGGTTAAGTGGTTTAGGCGTGAAAGCGTAGTTCGTCAACATTTTTCTGAGGCTGACAATAAAAATAGCACATCAATATACCTACATAAAAGTAGCTGTACCATCCGTCGCCAGTACAATTAGATATTTAACGACTTATACTCCTAACAAAATGTTTACCTACAAACTGCACACAAACAGTGGACAAACTCATAATCTTATAAGATAACTTTGTCATAACTCAGTCTCTCGAGCTGTACCCAGAGACCAGCAACACCTTTTATAATTAAATCTTTTGTAAGTTTGGAGACTCGTAAATATATGCAGGCTGTGTCGTCTGGTGTTTGGGGTCTAATCTCGAGGGTGCAATGGCTGATACACGATGTAATTATAGATTTAACAACAAGTACTGTGTCGTGGGTTGATTTTATGAGTCTACTTCAAGAATAATTTTATTATAAAAATACACAAAAATGATGCATGTAGGTATTATTTAATGTTCTACACTAATAGTTGCATTAAATACATCCCGTATGTAATCAGGACACACACTAAGATGATTTAAATAATTAGGTAAATCTTCTTGTAATTACATTTTAACATTTACGTAGTAAATCTTTAACTCACTCCTCAATTCTATTCATCTCCCCAAAAAGCTCTGGCAACACTATTCATCTGTGAGTTAATGCCGCTATTGAAAACTACTTTTCTGTACTATTATACCATATTTCTCAAAACATTCATCGCCTTAATAACGGTATGCTTATCACCAAAATATTATGTCAAACACATTCTAACTAAAAGTTGTTATTACACAACTGCCGTCACTTTGATCTCGATCACGGTAAACTGTATTATCCTGTCAGGAATGTCAACTATGCTCTTAGAGAAACTACTCAAATATCCGCATATTTCAAGCATCAGCCAGCCTTGAGCTAAGGATCGAAGGCCAGAGGTTCGAGCAAGATAAATAGCTGCCTGATGGAGTGGAATCCTTGGACCTTCACATGCATTTTTTGTATATTTCATCGTTGATTGAAATATCGTGATAAATGATAGTTCGCACTTTTATACTTATCTGTACACCAGACGGCGCAACACTTAAGCACAAAATAATATTGAATTTATTTTCTATTAACATTTTTTGAGCCGTAACTGAACAGAATTTATATTAATTAAAGATTAATATTGTAAGAAATAAAGTATTTATTCTGAAACTTCAGTATAATTAAGAATAATTTATGTTACTGTTTATTTAAAGGGTATAAATAGGCAATGTAAGAATCACAGACTTATTTATATTATGCGTAAAGTTTCAGATCAATAGTAGGCAGCGAGTGTGGTCTATGAGATTTTTATTTAGAAAAAAAAACACTAGATAACTAGATAAGGTAGTTAAGTTAGTTATTTAGAAAATTGATAAGAAGCCAACATAACATAATATCTTAAAAAAAAAACATTGTTATTTTATGCAAGTTCGGGACTTCACGCGATAAAAACTTCCACTTTCTTTCTGCCGACGTTTCGGGTGCGATGCTGCAGGCAGAAAGTAAGTGGAAGTATTTATCGCGTGAAGTCCCGAACTTGCATAAAATAACAATGAGTTTACACCGCGATAGCTTAAAAATAACATTAAAAAAAATTGTTGACAAAAAGACCCACTAATTTTTACAGCAAAATAATTTTACAATTAATTTTAAGTTACCTGAAAAAGAACCACAAAATAAAATAGCCAAAGGGAAAGCATCTAAGTTTGAAGAAGTAGGAATCCTAAGTATATAGAAATGTACTTTACTTTGTATCTTATTTTGACATAGGAATAGACAATTTTCAATCAGCCCTAGAAAATGACCTGTCACTATGGTTGATTGAGAAGTTCGTCCGTATATACAATATTCGTTCGAGATATTTCTTTTAGAGGTAAGGCCCGTAGGAAATTGGAAAAAACCTACACAATGAAACGGCACGATAACGTCAGTCACGGATTTTGAGATTTTCTAAAAATAGAAATATAATATTTATTTTTATAGCAGATCTATTTATCATATCATAGTTGTCCACCATGATTTTAAGGACCAAAATGCTATTTTACGGTCAGGGGTATCGTTGGCTTCCCTCTCATAGACTATAGTCACTCCCGTAAAAGCCAGGTTAGCATCGGGAATCCGAATCCATATTTCTAATAAGAATGTAACTCTGTCTGTCTGTCTGTTACGCTTTCACGCATATACCACTAAACCGATTTAAATGAAAATTGGTATAGGGGTACATTAGACCTTGAGTCCTTACTACCCTACCCAATTTTTAAATTTCCTATACCAATTTTCACCGACATCCACGCGGGCAAAAACTAGTTCTTCATAACGCGAAGAGCAGGGTATGGAGTGACTTGAAGTACTGACAAGTCATTAAATTTCCCTTAAAGAATGACATGACGCTACAATCGGGTGATTATAAAAAAACTTTCCCTCGAAACCATGACGAGCCGTAATTTATAATATATATCCAACGCAATAGACTTCCGTAAGCCGCACAAGGCTAAAAAGAGCATTTCATTTTATCAAGATTGTATTTATGAGCTTCGTACAGACCTGCCAGAAAGGAAAACTTTTTAAATTACACTTTTTTTGTTGATCTATATTTATCATCCTAAGTTCAACGTACTGAATACATTGTAGTATGTATCTAAAACGACTGAAAACGTATTTTTGGATACTAAAAATACAAATATTTAGTACAAATAAAATTTTATAGATAAATTGAAAATAACACTGATTATATTGTAACATCTATTTATATTAATGAGAGCAGACATTGTATTATATTTTATGAAAATAAGCCTACTGAGAAAATAAAATGGCATTCATTTATGTGAAACCCAAGCTATATTAACTAAGGTACAGTCACGCTCAGAAGTTGCTGAACACTAGTTTAGTTTACAAACGGTCTTAATTTCAATAAATAAACAATTGATGCTTACAGTTATCGTTTTATTTTAATCAAGCAAGCGGAGAACAGAAAGAGTAAAACAGCCTTTGTGGCGTGGCGGTAGTGAACGCGACTGCCACGTAGGAGGCGCGGGTTCGATTATTAGTTACACACGCTGATTTTATGACGATTTAATACAGTAAACGTACAAATAAATACGAGAGCAAAAGCAAAATTAATTAAGGTTTTAGCAATCTCCTAGATTAAAGTTTTAGTGAGATACTGGTACTGTACTTTTCCGGTATCAGTGCAGGGAAAACACTTCTCTACCTATAATAGTTATTGATATTTACTACTTAATGAAAAAATCATGATAGGAAATCAATCTCAACCATTTATCACTTACACCGAACGTGATAAAGATGACACGCAAGAACTCGAGCCTAATCTGTATCTACTGATAAATGATCGACAAAGACCATCACGGTGTGAGACGCGGCCAAGACTTAAGGTTTGATTCCGAAGCTTACGCATGAAGTACATAAATTGCTTGTTAAACTTCGTAACGGATAAAGAGGGCTATTGTGAAGCCGCAACGAATAACGTGTATTTGTTGTGTGCAAAGTTGTCTTTGGTTATCTTTGGATTCATACCTTAACACGCAAATGGGTGACTCGACTTTTATTTCCATTACTATAATGTAAACTAGTTATGATATAAATTCATTATTGATATCTGCTATCAATCATATTTATATGTAACTACTTAGGATTTAATTATATATAAGGATTTAGGATCAACTATTACTTTTCTTTTTTTTTGTTAAGTTTTTTATTGAGTTTATTGAGTTTGAATGCTGGGAATCATACCTACTGCCAAGTTTAGCATTAGCATAGCGGACGAGTTAACAGAAATACGAGTTTAGATACATACTGGTACTTTTTAAAGACCAGTTAAGGTCAATGTACTGAATCAAAAGTCTGATAACTGTATGCATTGTTCGACATACCGGAAAACTAGCTTTTCACTTCGCTGAAAATTCTAGTGAAAATGCTAGTTTAACAGTGAAAAAGTTAGTTTACTTGTGTAAAGAACCCCCAAATTCTTATTAAATGTTCAATTTCAAACCAAACCAAGCGTTTCAGTGACTCATTTGTATGCCGCACCACTAAGACCTGGAACTCCTTGCCATCTCACGTGTTTCCTTCTTCCTACAGTCTCGGGTCCTTTAAGCGGGGCGTGAAAAGGCATTTGATAAGGTCGCAAGTTAAGTGCCACCACCGTTAACATGGTACATGTTTGCGATGGTGACCCTCTTTCCGAGAGTTTGAATTTAGCTTAACTTCAGGCGAGGTGAAGTCAAAAATTTAAGTAGTAACAAGAACCAAACTAAGTATAAGGTTTTACATCAAACGATAAGAGAACCCTTTTTTTTAACGAAAAAACTTCAACCTTGAACATGTTAAGCAGACTAACCTATCTAAATATTATCTCCAAAAGCCAATTTCATAAACGTATCACACACAATAAAATCCATATTATTTCCACTAGCTTGTCTACCATATTGAGCCCGACATCCAAGGTCTCGAGAATTAATCTTGTGCAGTATTTGACAGCGCGAAGGTTGCATCCACCATACTTGTACAATGTACACATGTACACCCGTCCACCATTTTGGATTTATCTTCGCTTCAAGGTTATAGATGCGAAGACATTGGGCGTGATGTTTTGACAGCTCGTGTTACATGTTTGATTGTTAGGGTTGAGTTACTGTTAGGTAATGGTTTATTTGACGTGTTGTTTCAAGGGTAACTATGGGTTGTTTTGTATCAAAATATTCCTTTTGATAATATAGGGCAGGACAATACTTTTAAACTATCGCGGCGTTTACTCATAGTTTATAATGTTTGGGACTTCACGCGATATATTTTGGAAATACTTACTTTTGCCGATGACGTTTCGGGTGCGTTACAGCACCCGTGGTCACGACTTGACTGGCCTGCGAGCGTCGCAGCGTGCAGGAAACATTTTATGAGGACAATTATTTGTCATGATGTTTAAAAGTTAGTTTGTGTTTGTATCTAAAATCAACATCAAGGATTTGAAGCCACGACCAGTTCCTTTCTAGAGGAAATACCACGACCAACTGATCTACCTGGATACATTCTGGAGCGTCAATGAAAAATCTACTGATACCAAAAATTTTTTTTTAACCTAATGCCAAATATTTTCTTAGCTCTATGCCGCTACTGAGAACTACCCGATAAAAAATCTCTTTTACAACATTTTTGACCCAAAAATCGAACCCGCGATCTCATTTGGTCGATAGTCTATATCTGTAGCAGGGCAGTAATAACTTAGTATTGGAATACTCAATTCTGTTGAAATAATTATTATCTTGTATTGAACGATACGATTGTACATTTTATTACAATAACAGTATCATATTTAACACTGGCAATAAAATTCATATCTTTAAATTCTTAACACTTGTGTGTATGTATAATGTATATAATATACACCTCGATTACGTCGTAACACACAAACGCAGTTTTAAATGGCGTGTACTAAATAACAAGACCGTAAAGAAAAATGCCGTAAAATTCGCATATTTATACAGTTAACGCGTGGTCGTAAAATTGAAAATGATTTTTACGAGTAAGTATATCATTATATGTATATATCTGCTTTTAGTGACGAAAGTTTAATGATGTAGAAAACGTACAATCAGCAAATAGGATATATACCTTTTTATATAAAGTGTATATCCTGCAAAGAAGATTCTTTGCAGAGTGTACAATTGTACATACCTACTATTTGTAAAATATTGTCGAAATGAAACAGATTAACAAGTTGTGTACAAGTTACAAGTTTGTTTACAAGTACAAGTTACATAAGTATGAACTTATATTGAATTAAACTCTGGAACATTCCCCAGTCATCAAAATTTTCCAACCAAACAAATAATGTAAACAAGTCCATAGAGAATCAAATATACCAATACGCCTGTTCGTTTGCCTAATAGCATAAGTTCGGACGCATTTGATGTTTGTGTCTCTGGAACAAATTTACATTCCACCTAAATATCAGTCTTTAGGGATCGCCTCATACGATTAGAAGGTGATACGAAAAGTACGTGAGTCAGTTTTATAACAACACTAAAAAGTTTAATATAAAAATATTCTACGACATTCTACAAAACGCTTGTGTTACGGGATCTATAATGCGGATGGGTACTTTTTTGTACATAATATACATAGAAACAGATCAATGCGAATATACATATTCATTCATACAAATATTTCCACTTGCGGTAACCACTTTCCATCGGATGGGCCGTGTGCTTGTCGCCACCTAAGTGGTATAAAAAAAATTGCTGAGCGGGAATCATACCCGCACCCCCGGCGTAGCTGTCGCGGCCTACAACTACGCCATAGGGGCTGTTAAAGATTAGAAATCGTTTTATATGAAATTCTGCAGTTATATACGTACGAGTATCAACAATGATACATTTGTATTAAAACCGAGGGATTGATTTTACTGTTGAATACTTAGCGCGGACTGCGGTTGTATTCGATGAATTTTATTTCAGTCAGTAAAATTTTAGGACTCGTTTTAGCTTAGCTCGATTGCAATTATTGTCCCTGGTCCTAGAATTTTTACAGAAAATCTCCTAAAGCGGAGAATTATGTCGCGCCTAGCCTGCGTAGATTTTCCTACAGGCCTAGAAAGAAGGTCCTTAAGCGGGGCTTGAAAAAGCATCTGATGAGGCCGTCAAGCTGAGTGCCACCATTTTAATATTTTTTTATGTCTGTAATGGTGAGCCTCTTTCCAGAGACTTTGCCTTCAGCTTACCATCAGACAAGGTGAAGTCAAATTGACGTGTCATATACTAAAAAAAAGATTATGGTAAATATTAGTACTGCAGATGCAGATAATATGAGGGAAAGATGTGCAGTGTTGCCGTTACAAATTTAGATTTTTAATAATTACGTTTAAAATAAGTTTATACTTAGTTTGTATACTGTAATCCGTTTTATGTGCTGCAACTATGCAAAATAAACGCATTTTTCTTTCATTTCATTTCATTTAAAACTAAATAAATTCTTTGAGTTCATCCAGATATATATTTTTATATACGACACTAATTATCCCGGCCTTTGTACGTTGGCAACATTCGAGATGTCATTCGCATGCTATCGCCTGCAAAGGATGAATTGTATGAAAAATGGCGAATAAAGAGGGAAAAATTAAAGGATCGGAGGAAATGCCCCTGACAGTTCTGTTGGTGAGGCTATGCTACAATACAGGGAATTGCTTCTCATCATAATACAATTTACTTTTAAGTGAGTGGTAATTTTTTTTTGGCAAATTATAACTTCCAGTAGATTTTCCTATCAAAACTGTACTCAAATTATTTTTATCCGTAACGACTATAAAGTCACCCAGTTTAATGAAATTATTTTGACTATGGCACATTTACATAAATTCACAAATTTCAAACTACACCGAATACTGTCCATGCTAACCTGATGTTACAAATTTCTAGCTACCTGTTGACATATTCCTGCTATCACTGCAGGAAACTGTTAACAAACCCTATGCTTTGAACGCCATCATGCCTATGCCGTAATCAATTAACCATTTAGCCCACCGTAGTCTACTGCTGCAGCGCTGGACATAGGTCTCTCCCAATGTGCGTCATGCTAAATGTGCGTAAATTCAATACTAATTTTTTTGAAAGACAGTATTCAATTGTATTAGGTATAACATGCCTCTACACCTAACAATATGATTATATAATTTATAGATATACTTAATCACGTAGTTGGTAAAACTTACAAAATGTTCTCCAAATTGAATATAAATGAATGATACGTCCCACAAAGCTTTCATCGAGACGCAAGTGGGATGGTACTGATATCCAAATGATATGAAAACTTTCCAACATCTACCTATTATCACAAACTTTCAAATATTTGCATATTACACCCACTGAATACATAAAAATGACTCAGTGACTGACATTCAGTGTGGCGTCTATTGATACACCACGTAGGGTCACAAGTTCACTGCAGTTCGTGTAAATGATGAATATAGGTTATATGGGCTTTACATGTTTTGAAAACTGTATCAACAAACAAATATCTGTTCAGTTTTTAATATAATAAGCTTATAACGCGAAGCCGTGATATAAATCCTAAAACATACTATTACTCAGAAATGAAAAACGTTGAGACATAAAGATCATATTTCTAAAATGTTTGAAATAATTCTGATTTTGAAAATAGAGTTCTTTTTTTTTATACGGTTACTTAATCAGCCTTTGCAGGGTTTCAAAAGACCTTGTAATCACCTTGTTCGATTACAAAGTAACTTATATTTAGAAGAAATGACGGTTCTCTCATTTAATTAATTAAATCAGAAAGGTTTCTTTGAAATTATCAAAATTATAAGGCTTTAATGAAAGGGAATTGGTGCTATTTTATATTGACCTTCAGAGTGAGGTAATTTGTAGATTCTTGTTTAAGCTATAAGTTACGTAATAGATACATTTTCTGATACATCATTTTATTCTCAAGCACTCAACCAAGTTTATAAATATGCAAAACATTGTGAGAGGAATGTATCCAGCAGTGGACAGTAATAGGCCATTAAATTGACGTTGATGGGATGTTTAATCAATTAACAGATTTAGATGAGATATGGCATACGGATAATTAAAGATTAACTTTTAGGTACAGAACAGATAATAGTTACTAGACTTAAAACCTCTTTTGAAGTTTGAAATATCATAATTAATGAGTCCAAATAGTCCAATGCACTTACAGAGTCGTGATTGATTTCTAATTCATCTTATGGGTGAATTTCTCAAACGTTAAATTTTCGCGGCGTGACTGAAAATCATACCTTAAAGTTAACATATAGTAATGATTATTTTTTGTTAGAAAGATATCGTTTTGCTCTATATGCACGTATAAATTATATTCTTGAAACTATTTTTGTGAGTGTGTAAAAAATGTATTTTCACCTAAATTCTAAGCTTGGTGGCGCGTCCACAACCTGTTTTCTTGGGAATGATCACAGTTTAATCAAAACTTCATTAGTTTACTGAGTATACTTAATAATAATTCGATTCGGCATTATTTCAGCTATCTTCCATAATGTCATTCGTAGTATTTAGTACTATACTTTATCTTAAAAATAATTTATAAAATGCGTCCGCGGCAAATGTCAAATTTTGGTGGGATTTATAAAAACATCGAAGGAGTCGTATTGAAAGTACCTATAAGGACGACACTATCATCATTGGAAACGTTCAGTTGGGTGTTAATGAGCACCAGTGCCAGTTGTCCCCAGTCCCGTTTCGTTTTTCTACCAAACACGTAAGTAGGTCATTTCATAATCCTCTGACAAAAATATTGTAATTTTTGTGTTGATTATTAAAACCGTTTTATTCTCATTGTATGTTTTAATATTTAAGTATGGTGTGCAGGTTCAGTATGTGTATTAAATTTTGGTAATGTAACCACTATATTCTGAATAGTATTTTTATAAATAAATTTTTTAGACGTGAAACTAATTTTGGTGGAGCAATTTTGGTGAATTTGGTGGGGTTTTACTAATCATCAAAATTGTATACTTACATCAAAATTTGTTTTCATAGTTATTTGATTAAGCTCCTACGTAGTCGGACGGGCTACTAGGTCAGGTAGCCTCTACGTGGTATACCCTGGGCAAATGGAGAAAGCACCGCCTCTCTCCCTAGGTGGGAAAGAGGTTGTTGGCTGTTGAGGGTTGTTCGGAAGCTTTCCTAATTTTCTCTCAGATTAACCATTAGCATATGAACTACCCATACAGCAGACAGGCGAGTAGTTGGGTGAAGTCAGCTGATGCCGCAGTAGGGACAGGCCGGTGTGGTGGAGCATCGTGCGCTCTTTCCGTCACCTGCTTCTACTGGTGTGAAAGGCGGCCTCACTCTTTACTACCAAGCCTACACCGTTAAAACCTGCCCACCTTTCTTCCCTCCTCTCCACTGTCAACATCATTTGGCTTTTCTTCCTCTGCTTTCTCACTTACATGAAAGCTACCGTGGATGCAAGAGTGCCTCGTGCAATCTTTTGCACGTGACTCCACGCAACAAAGCGACGACGTCGAAGATGTGGGGACACTCAACTCCTGCTTATGTTGCTCCAGCAGCTAGCACTTTGCTATCGTGTAAAAGGTACTCAATCTTCTCCACAGAAGGCTTCTGACCTCTACCGTCCTCAAGCTCCTCACATGTTGCACCAATCTATCGGCGTCCACCACCGATATTAACAGCATACATGGGCAGTTATGGAGTGATTGTCTGATGCTATCCGACCAAAATACCACGCTGATTGGGAATGGACTAAGGACCGATCCTAGATGTACCCCGACAGTGATAAGGAAGATTCTGATATTGCCAACAGCGAACAACGGAATCAGAATCGTGGTACAGGTCCCGGATGGTGTAAACCTCTGGAACCCTTTTGAACCGCAATGCCCATCAGCTCACCGCGTGAGAAACTTAGTTGAAGGACTCTTGTAAGTTCAGAAATAGACATCACACTACCAACTTGTCTTGTCACTACCAAGTGTCCATGGCCTATCTTCCGTCCACCCTTAGGCATACCGAGTACCACCTCTCCCACTTTGAGAATAACTGCCTAAATCTTTTTCCAGCAATCTTGAATAAGTTCGTCGATAATATTGGCGCCATTAGAGTAAAATATAATCCTTGCTTCTAAACAATCAAATGTTTTGCTTTTAAACTGATACTATTAAGAACTAAAATGGTTTTGCCATATAAAAATGAAGTTGGTGATAAAAGGGTGAAAATTAAGGGTTATTATGTACCTATTAAGTGCCAAATTCTAAAAAATACAAAGAAATAGTATAAGTAACAATAAATAAAAAATAAAAATAAGTTGATATGCAATTTTGGTGTTAGACACCAATTTCGGTGTATTGGCAATTCAGGTGTATAAAATAAACAAGTAATTCCCAGGGCTAATTGACTATTCAAGTAAAATAGGCATCTAAATAGGTATTTCTAGCTAAATATTGAAAGAGATTACCTAAATACCTAGAAATAAAAAAAATCACCAAAATTAGCTAAAAATTCATAGATGTTGAAATTCACCCTTATATAAGACAACATAAGATTTGATACTCATTTTTTAACTTATAACTTGTCAACAGACGCGTTAAAAACGACTCACATGGAGTGCACTTAATAGATCCGGGCCTAATCTCGAATAAACTCATTGAAGCGGAACTAAATCGCAAGGTGGCGCTCGTCGAGAGACGCGTTCTTATAGAAAATTGGAACGGTAATCACAATTATCTTAATAGTCTGTGAACTTCAAAATTATTAATCTTCATCATTTTAGCACCTGGGAGTCTGGGCTTCGGTTTACCAGTCTAACAGAAGGTCTAACTTCGATATTTTCCGTGAAGCGACATTTGACGTTGACAAAAGCGACATCAAAGCATTGCAGTTAGACCAGTTGTTGAACTTTTGAAGGCTCCAAATACCGGAACGACTCCCATAGAGGTTCGTATGGCAAATGGTGCTCACATATACCCATATTCATGCATATAAATATTTTTACTGAGCGTGGATCGAACTCGCACCTCCTGCGTAGAGGCTGCGTTCAGTACCGCCACACCACAGAATTATTAATATTAGTACCTAAGTTGAATTACGATTAAGTAGTATTATGACCTGAACCTGGACGCCCGGGTGACTTGGTGCCGGAAAGATTAACCCGATGATGCTTGCGTTAAGAATAGTTTAAAGTAATGTTATGGCCGGTGTTCGCGCATGCTCTCATATACAACAGTTGGGCTGAATTTTAATTTCACTTATAAACACACCTAGTGTTGGAACAAATCGTCGCCATTTTCATTAGCTGTGTGACTGAATGGTTTCATCAATCTTGACCTTGAATAGATTCAGACTTTTTTCTTCTGAAGTAAGGTCAAATCGAAAGGAATATTACGTAGATATCAATCAGCTTGCAAAGAAGTAATTAATGAATTCATTATCATTCTACTAAAATTATTATTTTTAAAAAGGTCACGTCAATTTGACTTCAAGCTAAAGGCAATGTCTCGGAAAGAGGGTCAACATTATAAATATGTACCACTAGCTTTTGCCCCCGGCTCCGCTCGCGTGGATGTTGGTTATCGCGACAAAACATAGCCTATGTCCTTTCTCATGGTCTAATCTACCCCTATACCAAATTTCATCAAAATCGGTTCAGTGGTTTAGGCGTGAAAGCGTAACATACAGACAGACAGACAGACAGACAGACAGCCAGAGTTACTTTCGCATTTATAATATTAGTATGGATTAGTATGGAAGTATGGATAACAAGGGTGGCACTCAGTTTGACGGCCTCATCAGATGCCTTTTCACACTCCGCTTAAAGGACCCGGGACTGTAGGAGGAATGAAACACGTGAGTGGCAGTGCTGCGGCATAGGAATGATTATTGTGACTAAGAGGAACTAATCAATAAATTGAAAACTGCTTTATTTAGACTTTCACCTCCAGGTCTAGGGTCTACTTACTCTTTATTCTTTTGGCTATAAATTAGCGGTATTTATAATAGGTATGTGCGACTGCATTCTAACCTTCTACCTCCTAGAGAAACAAATACAGTAGAGCCTCGTCAATCGGGAGCTAGCTTGCAGGTAGGGTTGACTTGACCTCAATAATCTTGTTAAGGCCCCATACACCTAATCCAATGTAAAGGAACGAAAAAAGTAAATTTGAAAGACGAAAGGTCTGACTCAATCCATCTCGGGGTCAATGGCGGATATTCTAAATAGTTTTGTAAATCCGAATACCTTGTTTAGTTTACTTACGGTCCTAAATAGATCAATTTGGAGAGCGTACCTCTTGAAAAAGAACCCTATTTTGAAAGTAAAAGTAACCTAATTTCAATCGAAGCCGTTTTGCCCCAAATAAGGCCGGTACACACATGTCCAGAACTAGGGCCAGTTTACCCTCCTCAAGGTATTACATAAATCCCTGAAATTGCTCATCGCAGTGAGGTTTGAGTTTCCTAGGTACAGTGCGCAAAGAATTCTGTTCATTTTCATGAACCTTAACACTAAATAAAATATTTTTTATGTAGGATATGTCAATTTGACTTCTTTTGACTTGAATTTGATTCTCAGGAAATAGGGTCACCATTGTAGACTCTTGTGCATTTTTACTAGACCATTTGGAAGGTAGATAATTCTAGATAGAATATTTATTAATTACTGGGTTATTCGAAAATAAGAATAAAATATTTTAGGCTTTTAGCAATTTAGTATATTCCCACGAGGCCTACTAGTAGGTATTGTAATTTAAAACTTTGTGAAGTTTTCCATTACCGATATTCAATTACTCAAACGACTGAATGAATCTGGCTGACTGTACAGGAACAGATATGTCAGTCTGGAATGTTTCCCATAGGCTGCAAGAACGGAACTAAATGTCTAGCACGGTAAAGCCGCGGGCAGGAGCTAGTTGTACATGGCGCTATTAAGGCCTACACACACACAAAACATCAAAAATATTTATTTAGATATAGAAGATGAAATTCTTTGCGGACCGTACTTAGCCTAAAGTAGGTGTTAGAAATGGGGCAACGTGTTCGCTTGTATTTTAGAGGAACGCTCGCTCCATTTGTGGGGCGAGCTCACCTAACCAGCCGGAAAACTGTCCAGGGACATCCAAATAAATTGTGTTGTTCATGCGCTTTAAATGAGGACAAGTGTATGGATTGGGCGGAAATAAATAAGAATGAGGTGAAAAAAGAGGCCGGGTTAAGAAAATATTTGAAAAGGGAATTGAAAAGAGATAAACGTTTTTGTTCATGACATAAAACCTTATACAATAGCAAGTTAATAATGTGCTTGAGTGTACAAGATTTTAAATTTCCAGGACAATCAAGAACAAATAATTTTCGGGGGGATTGGGTGTAAGGAGGAATTAGGACATAACATAACATACATAAACTCACGCCTGTATTCCCCGAAGGGGTATGCAGAGGTGCTAGCACCCACATTTCGCCAGTTTATTTTTAGGTCCCAATGTAATAGGTGGCGAGCCTATTATAAACCTGCGATAAATACACACATAACTTCGAAAAGCATCGAAAAGTCATTGGTGTGTGCCATGGTAAACCTGGGATCGAACCCGAGACCTCGTCTCAGCAGTTCATTACCCATACCACTAGGCTACCGCAGATAGCCTGGATGGATACAATTATCTCCCAATTTATCTATCTATCTATTCTTAGCTATCCTCCAACATTCGCACCCAGTATATTCAAGCCGTTTTTTTTCTGATCTTCCATCTTTAATTTTTCTAATTAACAGTCTGGTGTCTTTTGGCAAATGGGGCTTCGGAATGAAAGTCCTCTCAATCAGGTTCTCATAGGTTATGGTAACGAAACAAAATTACAAGCAGTCAGAGCCGCAGGTAACAACTAGTCTATCACAAAAATAATTAATGTTTAAAGTTATCAATTCAATACAATAAATGTGGAAATTTATTGAAACGTCTGCAACAGTTACAATACGCTTAGTTAGACCTAAGTTTGAGTTCAATTTCATATTTATTTGAGTAAATATTGCCCTTTTGACTTTTTGCTACATTATTATGAATAATAATTAATTCTCAGAAAGTACGTGATTGAAATAAATTTATATGTAATTTGAGCTTCATATTATGTTGTATCAGATTGTAATTTAAGAAAGGATGGCTTTTATTGCAACGGTTATTGGTTAAGGAATCGGTTTTATGATCAAGAGGTCCAGTATTCGAATCCTGACCATTACCTACACTATCGACGTAAAACCACTCTTAACACAAGCGATTTAGTTTAACTGAAGGAGTTAAGAAAATGGTATAGATGGAGGGATAAGGTCCCAAAGTAGTACTTATAAATGGAAAGAATTGCAGTTTTTCTATTCAAGCCAACTGCGGTGTCGCAAACGTATCGAAAAGCACTGAATATTAAATGTATGTACGTAATATCATTTAAAACTAAATAAATTTGCATTTATTTAGGATTTGCAGCTGAGGAAATATACTTTTGATTTATGTACCAACAAATACACTCAATAAATATCTCCAATGATGCAAAAAATCCTTACTTATTTTATGTATATTTTTCAATGAATTTACTTTCTTATAGCAATTAAAGCACTAAGTGGGATTCAAACTCATACAACCCAACAGACCCACTCCGCAACGTCTCTACTTACACCCAACAAAAACAGTTTCAAAAACAAAACCGCTTTTAAAAATCACAAACTCGTCTAAGATCCAAAAGCCCACCTACTTAAAACTCTCGAAAAAAAATCCCCATACTTATCTACTTAATAGCAAACTCGTATATAATCCTGTATGATCCTCCGACGCACCTGTTCAACTGGCAACAAGTCTCGGGGAGCCCGCCCTAGCGCCCTAGTTCATCGGCCTGACCCAGTTTTTGCCAGCACCCCGCGCCCCCGCGGTCCCTGCACCCCTTCGACCCGCGACCACCCAGCCACACTGGAACCCGGACCAATATAATGAAAAAGGAAGTGGAAGGTGGCTTCTGACATGTCGTACGACTGTATTTGGGTGGTTATAGCGATATCTTACATGGCATGCGGTAATAGAATTTTACTGCATTATTTTGCCGAAAAGCTGTTCGGTAACTTTTTTATGATAGTAACTCAATGTACCTGAATGTTTGGGCTTACTTATAGCTTCTTAGTATTTAAATAATACTTCATATCCAATTGTATTACTTTTATTATTGTTAGTTAAGCAGCGAAAGATCTATGCCAGGATAGCAAGTGGAAAACTGTAGTCTCTGCCTACCCCGCTGGGAAAAAGGCGTGACTGTTTGTATATAATTATGTACGAAAAACATTGGAAAAAATGAAATGCTCAAGTGAGACTCGAACTCACGACCTTTCGCTTACAGGGCGACTGCTCTGCCAACTGAGCTATTGAGCTCTTATTTTTCGGAATTTCGGATTATGCTCAATAGCTCAGTTGGCAGAGCAGTCACCCTGTAAGCGAAAGGTCGTGAGTTCGAGTCTCACTTGAGCATTTCATTTTTTCCAATGTTTTTCGAACTTAACAGTTAGCATAATAAATGCTATAAAAAAAAATCATTCAAATATAATTA
Organism: Eilema sororculum; assembly: GCA_914829495.1. Lineage (NCBI taxonomy): Eukaryota > Metazoa > Arthropoda > Insecta > Lepidoptera > Erebidae > Eilema > Eilema sororculum. The sequence goes on along the minus strand of OU618545.1, from coordinate 933,427 downwards.
TGTATTTATGTAGTTAACAGTTAGTTTTTTGTTTCTTGTACTTCTTTATCTTCCATTCTGTTTCTGTTCCACAATATTCATTGAAAATTTTAAACCTGGCTGGTTTCGCCTAACGAAATTTTCCAAGGTTTCTTAAGAAAAAAATACGTAACCATTACGCTTAGTCGACTACAGCCCTCTTTTCAAGAAGCTTTAGTAACTAATGAGGTGGCAAATAAGCACGCATCTTGTTAGGTAAGCAAAGTTGTATAATACCTCAATATTGTGTAGGCACGTTGATGGTGAGTTATTCAACACTGGAATGGAATCAGCAACCAATATCTTTATCGGACTGAGCTGGATCGGATCCATCAAAAGGTTTGAAATTTTCTTATACATGTGACTGATGCCTTATATGAAAAGTTAGTATACTAATGGCCTTAAAATTCCATTCAAACATTAAGTTATATTAACTAATAATATCTAACTTTTTATAGTTAAAGAATGCCACAGGTGCCATACTTGACTTTACTCAAAAATCTTTCGTTGAAAACTTACTAATTGAAATTAAATGAAATTAACATCAACATCAGAAGCAGAATTATAATTTGTACCCTCTGAGTTTATATTAATAACAATCTATTAAACAAGATTTCCAATAACGGATGCTCAATTTTCAAATCGTAGCGAAATACACGAACACTTCACAGTGTTAACATAAAAAATAATATTACTCAAAAAGGAATACATCAGAATACAATTCCAATAAACTTCAGGAATACGAATGCAATTGTTGAAATGACCTTAATATACTCTTAATATGGAAACAAAGGCAAAGGAAGGCAGTGATTTCAATTCAAGATGGTGCAGACAATAAAATGAGGGTTTCCAAGGCCGCGACGTCTGGGGTCTTCGTACACTGGCCAACCCTCGTATGCATTATACACGGTGCGGTCGAACCACTCTCAAATATACCGCAACTACTGTTGTGTAAATTGAAACAAACTTTATTCCACAATTAAAATTATACCAGTTATCCGAAATGCACAACTAACATTTTAGACGGTATACGAAATTATTAATTAAAACACTGTTATTTATTAAAACTGTGTGAAGTTCAAAGGAGCATCTCGTCCATTGTTGGTAAAATGTTGCCAGTTTAAATATTTAAATTGAAGGAATGTTTAGATTTTCCCGTTAGAACTTTGTTTTTAGCAGTTTTGGAACATGAAAATACGAAATTCGGGAATTATGAATTAGGTCTTGAATTTTCACGGGTTATTCTGCGATTTATTTTATTTTATTGAGTAGGTAATATATTTGGAAATATAATATTGAAAATTATTTTTTAGCTATCACTTCATACATAAAGTCACGACTTTTAGATTGGGTGGGCAGAAATAGTATCCTTCCATTTGATACGATCCTGGCAAACACTTTTCACTTCTCCAACTTTTACTGGGTACTGAATACATTTAAATCAATTTTATTTGTGAAAGGAAACATGTTCCCAATTTCGTGAACTTTTCTCGATTTATTGAAGTACCGTCAGCGTACAATGACCTGGCCTATTTTGAACATGTCCTCTGGAGTTGGAGGGTAAATAGATAGGTGCTTCACTCGGATAGAAACCGCGGCTTAGTACTTACTCCGTTGTTTCTGTTGCTGAGTAGGGTCGTGGCTCCTTGGGGAGTCGGGGGACGGCAGTATTGTTCACTCACAGACAAAGCATGTGGTGAATTGAAAACCTTTTTGAACTAAGACTTTCTCGGTAGTTGAAACTATACACTTTTATAGTTTGTCCATTTCAGGTTGGATGAATTTGAAAAACGCTAACTAGAAAATTAAAGCTTTCTTAGCCACTGCGGCACCTGGATTAATAGTAAGGTGATGAATGAACTTGATATTATGCAAAAAAACAGCATAAGAATACTTCTAGAAATACATATAATAAATAAGTTTGTAAGTATAGATGGATGGATGTTTTACTCCTTCGCGTAAAAACTACTGCATGAATTTTAATGAAATTTGGTATGGAATAAGCTGACACCCTGAATTACCACGTTATGTTATGATTGGTCGCGATAACCGACATCCACGCGGGCAAAACCGCGGGCAAATGCTACTATATTATATTCGTTCCCGGTTGCATCCAAAGACTTCTCATTGATATCCGAAGTAGGATTCCTTTTCCTTAGGTAGTACACGAGCTGATGGATATGCAAGGTTCTGGTGCAGGCTAAACTCAGGGAGTTGTTAGGTTAGAACATCTGTCGGTCCCATAACATCCATTTGCATCAAACCAAAATGAAGAGAAGGAGTATGTTACGATTGAACTTTTATTTTTCTTTTAGATTGCTCAGGCTTCTTTCTTTCAATATCTTAATATACAGCCTCTTAGTTTTCATCGCTATTCCCGAGGAGCGAAGATACCTTGAATAAAAACTGAGGTCGATTTCTTTTCGTGGCCCAATTACATAATTTAAGGCATCACTTATTCGCATCGGCGCGCATCTGCACGATGCCGAGTCAGGTCATGCGCAGAGTAATTTGGCGCTTATTGCCAATAATAGTAGCCTTACAAAATAGCACTTTTTATTGACAATAGGCTTTTGTTTGAACATTATCTCACCTGTCTATATAGATTTCCGTCTTGACATAACGACAGTGACTGCCTTTAACATGCCAAAGCACGGAACCACTCAGATGGAATATCACTAAGCGGTCACCCAATGGCAACAGCACCTAGGTAGCTTAACTTAAGCGTCGCGTCGGTAGCTTAATGGTTAAGAAGTCGGCCTTACGAACGAAAGGTCCCGAGTTCGAAGGCTGGCTAATATACTATTGACGTGAACCCATACCTAACACAAGCAATTTAACTTAACCGGAGGGGTTAGAGGGAATATATCAGTAATTTTAGATTTAATACTCTTAAAAAAAAATTAACCTTTTACCGAATCGTGAGCGCACCTGGCTATGAGTGCATTAGTGATTGAGTCCCATAACTGAATATCAGTTGCGAAGGTTGAAAATTTTCAAAATGGAAGTCGGAAAATAGTTCTTATCGTGATTAATTTGTTAATCTTGAACACCTTTGTAAAGGGAAGCCGGCAGGAATTGAATTATATGGACCCGTCACCACTGCTGGGCAGAGTTTTTTCTTAATACCCAATAGTCTGTAATAGGTACTCAATAGACTATTCTAGCCACGTGGTTCCCGGCAGAGTAGAATTTGGTCCACCCCATCTCTTCCCATGCGGTGTCGTACAAGGCGACTAAGGGATAGGGCTGTTTAACATCAGACAAATATATACAGCCCAGACTCAGCTTCGGATGCACGGCTTGAGTCAACTATAGGGCCCGGAATATGGCAATAGGCTCACATCCTATTATGTGGGACCGAATCCAATGATTGGTGACCTTTGCCTAACCCTCCGTGGATAAAGCGTGATTGTATGTATGTATGTATTCTAGAAAACAAGCCTTAATGCGGTCGATCAATCTTGTCCGCAGTATGTGCATAAATGATTATGTATTTGACCTGTTTACCTTTGAGTTATGGAGTTGTTTATTGACTTTAGACCTTATAGGGAGTGTTTGTTTAATAATCACGATAGCATAGTCACGACGTTTGATAAAGGTCATTTAAGCTCATACTATATTCTCTGAGAATGTTATTTTAAGAGAAATTAACTAGAAACTATAGCTAAAATAAACTAAAGAAAATAAAGAAATATGTAAATAAAATATTAACATTCATAAATAAGATAAATCTATAATTCATCAACATTTTTTGAAAAGAATATCTTAACCGAAGTTACTAATATTCCCTCTAACCCCTCCAGCTAAGCTAAATCACTTGTGGTAGAAGTGGGTTCACGTCAGTAGTGTAATGACCAGGATTCGAACCCGGGACCTAATCGGCCTTACGATCGTAAGGCCGACTCCTTAACCACTAAGCTACCAACGCTTCATTTGCACTTTGTAGCCTGGGGTCTGCTCTTCTACTCATACTTTATTGCTTTTATCTTGATTTTTACGGATGTGACTGTCGTCTGACCCCCCCAGCCTCTAGACGAAAGTTTGCACCAGAATCTCGATCATTATACTATGGTGCAAACAATGTGAGCTGGTACAGTCAGCGTCATAAATATCTTGCCTACAAAGTCTCAAAGTGATCTTAAAACTAAAGTATTAAGAGCAAATCAAATGGGTTTATTGATATAAATTGCATAATTGTCCAAATTAAGGCGTGTACCAAATATCAGAACAATAAATCAATTGGAAGGCGGTAAAAAGAGACATTAAAATTATTTTCAGAACTTTGTTCATCAATATCTTTCTTATACTGACTGTATTATGAGATCATATTGACTTAAAAGGAGAATGGAGTAACTGATACGTTACGAAAAGAACACATAGATGGAGTTATTAGTTTTAAAGTACCTTCGTGCCCTTTTGCTTTCCTCTCACCTACACCCTGAAATTCAATACCATTGATATGATTCACATAAGTACACTCTTGAAATATTACTGATACGTTTGATACATATGTATACGCCATTACCGGGTTACCCATTTGCAGTCTAAATTTAAATCTTTATCTTCTAGGTACTGTACAGTTTCAAGACGAGAATCTCGGATGCAACATGCACTGAATAATGGGATGAACATCAATCATCTTTCATCCATACTCTCTCATCTCCGAATCAGTAAAGAGTTCCACTCCTTGGCATAACTCATAATAAAACATAAACTTGAAACTGAAGCAACCCATATATCATGAAACGATACATATTAAATACGTACCCAAATATTTATGATTTATTACTGCTGTCTTATCATTTGCCTGACTATAAAATAATCGAAATCCATTTTCCGGGCCAAGGCTTCAAATATAGGTTAAGAAAAACAGAGGTATCATTAATTTCAAATCAGTTATAACCGTTTATATCAATCCGAAACAAATGCAACTTCCCACAAAGCTTTAAACGAAATTGATAGTTGGTGTCCAAATAATACGATTCAAATTTAATTGTGAGTTCTTCAGATATTTCCAACTTTTGTATTGTAATGCGGTACAAGGCCAGGGGGAGGAAGATGGGTAGATGGGGTATTATTAACGTTGGAAAGAGATGGGTAGAGAGGAATGCAAGGCTAAGAGGTCACAGGTAGTACAGTGACCTGAGCGACCTACATTCGGGTGCAGGGTGCCGTGTAAATATTGATTTGGTGACCTTTCTTACTTGTTGCTTTATGTTCCAAGACGTTGCTAGGGTGTTCCATCATTTATGGGATTGGCGAACATTAAACCCGGAGGGTTTAGGATACAAATTTTAGAACTCATAACTTTTGCAATCATATAGATGTACTCGTATGTATTTCTATTTAGGTATGTATAAACATAAATTCACGTTGGGAAGCTGTGAAACCATTCTGTTTAACTTCTAAATTTCAGCCCCACCGTGTTCCAACATAATAGGGGCGAATTGACTGCCGTGAACATGACCCACTTTTTTAAGGGTGTCTAAGTCTCTCCTCTAAAGTCTAAACGTTACATGAATAAATAAATATTCCACAACATTCTACACAACGCTATCTACACCCATGGTAAGCTAGCTAGTTAACTAGCTTGTGTTATGCAATCTAGAAAGCGAATAAACATACTTAGATACTTTTTTTTGAAAGTACACACATAATATTATACATAGAAACACCCAGACCAATGCAAATAGCCATATTCATGCACACAAATATTTGCACTGTACCTCCTGCGTGGCAGTCGCATTCACTACCACCACGCCACAGAGGCTGTATGTAAAGTATCAAGATTACTGATGCCGTCTATGTTTCTTGTTGCAGCGTGGGTGCTTGGCTGGCTGATGTGCAAGTGCGTGCCCTACGTGCAGGGGCTGTCGGTGGCAGCATCAGTCTACAGCCTCGTGGCAGTTTCACTTGACAGGTAAGAAAGAGAGGTTTTTTTTAAATTTATTTTTTAAATTTTGACATGTGTTGTGTGCTACATTATGAGGTAACTAGAGTCAATATCAACGATTCACCACGGATACCGACCCCCCGCAGCCGGTGGAGGTGGTTATATCGGACTCGAACCGACTAAAACGCAACCGTCTTGGGTCTTTGGTTGCTGGAAGTGAGATTGCCGAAAGCATATCTCTCGCATCCCGGCAGACCCAGGACCATCTCTTTCGAGATGGCCCCCTTCGGGAATATTGATGCTATTTAAAAAGGGGTGAGCCGACTGCCGTTTACTGGCAACTTTTTCAGAATCCTGAAACTTTATTTGCAGAAAACAAGGTATCTCAGTACGGCGTAGATTTCGCGTACCTGTTTCGAGATTCAGATTATTCGTTTTTTTATATATAAGTTAGGAAGAAAATGACTGATTAACGGTAAAAGGCTCGTGTCCTCGCAGAATAGCTACATAACATAACTTACCATGAAAGAAAGAAAGAACAAAAGACAGAAAGAAGAAAGAAGAAAATATTCGTATGTTGATTTTTATATGAATATAATGTACAATAAATCGTCACTCAAAAAAAATATTCAAAAATGTGACCCAAAAATACCTGAGGCCAAGCCTTGACCCGGTAGTGGTCTATTAAAAAGGACTTATTATGCGATGGGATCCCAACATTCCGACAAGGCCTTTGGGACCAAAATCAGTCAATAATACCCTTAAGTGACAAAAAATATGGGAGGAATTCTGATTGATGGCGAGTTCCCGAGCATGATTTGCATCCCTGGTGATAAGCGAGCTTGGGATGTTTGGGGAAAATGTTCATCTGGACATGCTACAGAATGCGTTGTGTGAATCAAGTGGCGCAAACGACTGGAACCTTTTCTTTTATAAAAAACACGTCAATTTGACTTCACCTCGCCTGATGGTAAGCTTAAGGCAAAGTCTGGGAAAGAGGGTCACTATCGTAAACATGTACTATGTTAACAGTGGGGGCACTCAGCTTAACCTCTGGTAATATGAAATAAAAGACCAAATCTTTTTGAAAGCACTTAATTATTTCACATTTTATGTATACATAAAATGTGTATTCTAGCATTTAGTAACGAATCGCATACGATTTTCAACAGGAATGTAAAAAGTTTTGTATTTTCATACAGTATTTTACTATTGTAATTATTAACCCCCGACGCAAAAACGACGGGGTGTTATAAGTTTGACGTGTCTGTTTGTGTGTGTGTGTGTGTGTGTGTGTGTGTGTGTGTGTGTGTGTGTGTGTGTGTGTGTGTGTGTGTGTGTGTGTGTGTGTGTGTGTGTGTGTGTCTGTCTGTGGCATCGTAGCACCCAAACGGATGAACCGATTTGGATTTAGTTTTTTTTGTTTGAAAGGTATATTAGTCGGGAGTGTTCTTAGCTATGTTTGAAAAAAATCGGTCCAAGATGGCCGCCGCCACAACATGTTGGAATCCATATTTCTTTATAACTCCCTCAATATGGGTATCAAATGAAAGAGCTTGACTAGTAGATCAATTTAAAAAGTATAAAATAAAAATAAAAAAGGTTTAGTTTTTTTTAAGAACATTAGCAACCGAAATTACTAATATTCCCTCTAACCCCTCCAACTAAGCTACATTGCTTGTGCTAGGAGTGGGTTCACGTCAGTAGTATAATGGCCAGGAGTCGAACCCGGGACCTCTCGATCGTAAGGCCGACTCCTAAACTAAGGATACCGACCGACGCTTCAAAAATGTTCAATTTTTATTTTATTATTGATGATTTAAAAATAGGTTTACAGTCATAGCTATTAAAGCTGTTGAACTGCATAGAATATTTGAGTGAAATTTTTATATCATTTATTATGCTAACTTTTAAATTCTAAATACATCAGGAAAAGTATACGTCGCCCCTATAGACGGATATAAAGAGAAGGGAAATTTGAAGTGGCTCAGGTGTGGCTCAATAGCTCAGTTGGAAGAGCATTCCCCCCGTAAGGGAAAGGTCGTGGGTTCAAGTACCACTTGAGGGTTTAATTTTTCCCGATGTATTTCGAATGCATAAAATATTTTAACTATATACGGATATGTTTTAAGGAGCTATTTCTATTTTCGTCGTTGTAACGATTCTAATCGTTACAACGACGAAAATAGAAATAATAAGGACTTATTTATACAGTATTTTTCTTCGAAGAAACATCCACCAGTGTCTATTAGATCACTAAGAGGATTTCCTATAACCAACTCCTGTTTTCTTCATCATTAACTATTTTTTGCCCGTGGATAACTTGGAAATAATAAATATTTATCACTATGTACTAACACTACTATGTGTCAAACAAACGCCCATACACATTTTCCAATTTGTAGAGAAATATTCGCTAAATTTAGAAGACTCCCACCTGAGGCGAAGCATCTGGCTCAAATATATTTAAGCCCAAGGGCCCCAGCGGTCTACGTTTTTATTTTATAATACAAAACCAATGTCAAGATTGTCTATTTCAGTGCAATACTAAAAGTGATTGCTCGGTGACTCCGCCTGGGGTATAGAATTATTTATATATATGTTGTTAATTTTTAAATTATGGCAGGTACTCGTTGTGAAGATGTATTTTTTGTAATTTTTTTAAACTTTAATGTTAGGTAGGTAATTTACATTCTTTATTTTTACTAACCGTCTCTTCGATATAACTTACGTTATACAAAATATATCGAAACGAAGTAGCTAACGCACAGATTAGACCAGATTAATTTAAAAAATTAACCGTACCCGAAACTCTAAATTAATATTTACTGAAAATCTGCGGATACCAGATAGGGGTTGTAATGTAATTAATTTAGCCTTATAGAAACGGAATCCTTAATTGAAATACCTCAATTTAAACCTAACGGACGCTCGCCATTCAAACCGTCGCCGAGAGCAATGAACTTAGATATTTACATTTTAGATATCCACACAAAAAGCCTCAGAATTCATCATAAATCAAATTTATATCCACTAGTACCTACATAAAACGGGGCGAGAGCTGGCATGTTCGTAGGTTCTTTTCATTTTTTGGTATTTTTAACACCGGAGGCAAAAACGACGGGGTGTTATTTTCTAGTGCCTACAGCGTCAACTGTAAAATGTGAGGCTAAACTTTATTTCTAACCCAAAGATTTTCTCTTTGGAAAAGAAGTCCACCGGTGAAGTGGATATGGCATTATACGGACATGTAATAATCATACGACGTCTACTGAAATATTGATGATCGGTTGTTTGCTCACTGAGACGCCACTGTTTCTGACAATCATAACCTTTTTAAAGAAATTAAAATACCTCTGGGCATTTCCGTTTTACTATCTCCAAGTTAAAAGATTTATTTTCCTAGAAAACGTGTGAAGTCACGACGCCACCTTCTCGACTCTGCACGGTGGAGGTGCTCGAAAATTTCCATAGCTCAGAATACGGTGTTAATTTTTCAACCCACTGTTATACTGTGAGTTTACTTTGTAGCAGTCCCGAAGAGTTCTTCGATACAGAATAGTTGGAAGTGCAAATGTCCCCTATAAGAGACATAGCCTAGGGTGCAGCATGAGAGGTTTTTCCAACCTAGCTGATTAAGGTTTAAGTCAACACTTCCAAAAAGTTTTCCTTAATATTATTCTTTGCAATAAATATCCTTTCGTTTAAGCAGAATAATAAGTTGCTTGAGGCACATTTTCAGGTTATCATTTTATAATTTCAAATGTTAACACAAGTGATATTGTAAGTCAAACATCCCTTTCATTGTGTAAACTGGCACACGTATTCAAATCCCTAGTCATTGTATACACGGGAAAACACCTCATTATTTTAGTAGAAATTCGCGAGTCTCAGATAAAATAATTTGCATCTAAGGCATAATATCTTAACAAACATACATCATGCCTGAATATCAAGTGGGAAGAATATCTTTATCATGCGAGCAAAATCGTAAATTAAATCTTGCAAAACTTGATTTAACAACTATGATTACAACCAAAAACATTACTATAGTCCCTAACTAAATAAAAGACCCTGAAAACCTTGCACGAATTTAATAATTCACTGCAAACAGAGACAAAATGCCTTCAATTTAAATTTATTACGAACGTTAAATTAATCATCAGTCTTCATGAAAATCTGAATGAATTATTTTGGCAAACCTACAATTAGGTATAAAGGGTGTTTATTTTATTTCAAAATTAACCATTATTTTATTCATAAAGGAAGATGAAGGTACCGAGTTTTAATATGCATTGTGGCTATTTTTGTTAGCTTTTGTAAGTCCGCTGTCTTGAAATGATATGGGTCACTGCCGCTGAGCTAAGCGCGATTGTGTCGCTCAGTAAATTTTTAGCGTCGCACAAAATTAAGTTCTTTTTACAGTCTACGATATTACACAAGTCGTGTCTGTTTATGGTTAGTGGTCTAGCCCTTAGTATGGAACTTTTGCTAAAGTGTTATGTTCTCGTAGCAGACGATCCATGCTGACTTCAATAAATTTACGTAATTTTTTCACTCTACCAATAAGGTCGAATATAAAAACAATAAATGAGACAAATTTTAGCTAATTTTAACGGTCTAGTACATACATTTTTATTTTCAAGCAACTACCTATTATACTTCAGTTTGTAATACATGGTTAAATTAACTGTAAAGTTTAAAAATAACATTATTTATATCTGACTTAACTTTTTTATCCAATTTGTTATTTGTTTTCCCTTAAAATCCATGTTTTAAACTCAATTTATGTCTTTGTAAACAAATTTTACGAAATTAAAGATTTACAGTCACTGAATATCATAACGACCCACAAAATTTAAATCTATATAAAAACGTAGGGAACAAAAATCGGTTTTCAATTAAACGTTCGAAATACGTGACATAAATCGATGATATCTTTTCTGATTCTTGTGCAAACGCGACGCCGAGAATAATTCAATTGTGATGAAATGATGTCCCAACGGCCACAGACTTGTTATTTTATCTAACCAATAAAAAAGGTAATTGTGTCATTCAATGGCTATTCAGAATTGAAGCCCCTGGGCATACTAAAAATGACAAGTAGAACACACGTGTATTAATTTGTCACTAAATTTAACTGATTCCTTGTTTTAAAATAGCAATAGGTTCAACAGGGAAATAAGTACCTACATACATACAGTCACACCTCTTTCCCTGCTTTTGCTGCGCTCCTGGCATACATCTTTCGCTTCCTATACTTTCATAGTTACTAGAGATAAGTAATTTGTAGCAACAGTGATTGACACAGAAATAATGGTCCTTAATGACTTGTTGCCATCACCCAAGCGTCAATTAATTACATCCAAAATTTTGGAGCCTGGGGTCTGCTTTTTACCCTCCATAATTTGTCTCTTGACTTTTACGGGAGTAGCCACCTTTTCATCCAGTTGGGGATCAGATGGTGGCTGCTCCCGTTAGAGAAATGTCTTTTTTTATATAGTCTGCACTAGAAGCTCCTTTGTCAATCAGCACATGTATCAGCATGAAAATCTTTGCTTGAACCAAATTCACCGGCTGTGAGGTTGGTTCAAGCTCCAAAGATAATTTTGGAACCCCTAAACTCTATCTACAAAAATAGATTTCTCAAAGAAGTCTTTTCCCTACAAAAAAAAAGTATTTTACACCGTGTGTAAACAGTAAAGAATAGTGCCTTCGCACCCAAACTAGAAGAGGTAAACATCATTCAGACGATCATTGCTCTCACGTTGGCTACATAAATTGATTTCACAAAGCGGTTGTTTGCTCTCAAATATTTTATGGCAGGAAGCATCTTATTTGTGTTTAAATTAATTTGATTTTGAACTTGAATATAGATTGGGGATAAACATTTTGATATTATTGCAATAATAGATTCTGAGGTCGTTGCTCTCGCCTTAGGAACGATCCAATCAAATAGGACGGTTTCCAATAACGTCTTGCATCTGATTCCGAATATTAATGAGAATGGTTCCTAATCTTGTATGCTAACAAATTATTATGTATCTGATTGTAATGTTACTGCTGAATTGAATTAATAAGGTAAACTGCTCGCATTGGTGTTCATTGACATGAGAATTAAATGAGATACAATTCATATAAGTAAAGCCTGTAAGAAAAGACGAGGTTGCAAAAATATTGGTGAGTCAGAAGCTATATCCAATAGATGCATGTAACAAACACCTGAAATTCTTAACAGTTGGATAAAATAGTATGATTATTTTAAGTCTCTGTTATAGCATCCCTTTATATTATCAAGGAAAATAAGTGCAAGGGTAAATTGTGGATCAAGTGAAAACCTGGCGGCCGGAGCGGAATTTAACAATTCAATAATTATGTAAAGCTATGCTTCCCCATTGTGGTGTTCATGTCTCCCCATACAAACCATAAGGGGTAACATGAAGACCTTCGGGCCTAGTCAATCTCGTGTGCATCCCGGTGCACCTGTCTATTGACGGACAAGATTCTGGCTTTCGTACGGTAGTCACTGTTATAAAAACTGTATAAGCCAAAGAAGTGGAGGAGAAGGGGTAAGCGGAAACCGAGCTTCAAAGTGAAAACCTTGAATTCTACCGGGAATAAGATAATGATGATGGTTTGTTATGTATACAAGCAGGAACTGTACGTATAGGTAATCATTTGTTTTCGTTCTCCGGAAGTAAGAATAAGTCCAGACTTTGGTATATAGCTACGACGTAAACGTATTACCAACATAAATTCTCAGCCACAGTGAGGAGACAGTGCTATTCCACCACTTCCGCTCGCATCAATCGTCTGATTGCCATCTAGAATCTAGAAATCTCTGACTAGTGCATAAAAACATTATATTTCTACTTTAAATTTATTTCTCTGGTAAGACATGAAAGCTATCGTAAATATTAATTTTAAATAAAAATACTTCTAGGTGCAGTATTAACGGTTTTCATGACGAAAGGACTATTGAAATATTGACTTCAATTTTCTTTTTTGTCCTATATTTCTGATTCAGTAGCTATGTCGCTTTATCACCTGCAAAACTCAGATAGATACAGTTCACGAAAATATAAAACGTGTAAAAATAGTAGTGATATTACCAGTTATGTATAAAAATCTCAGAACCTTAGTTTATTATTTACGTCTTTACCTGAAAACATTGAGACCTTGAACAGTTTATGTTCCATAATAAGACCAATTTATTTTTCCATATTTCGGAAAAACACGAAATGAAGCATTGCCACTTACTTACGTAGGTACATCTTGAAGCAGAATATTTCATCCGGCAAATACCTACCTACTTTAGTTTATTACATTTGATATGAAGAACGTCCTAAATCTTACTTTCTAAGATGTAACATAGGCCATTAAGGAAGTGGGCTAGTCAATCAGGTTGTCCTTGGAGACGAGATAATATCCTATCTTTTGACCTACTATTCCTTTGTTTATGTGATTTCCTTGGCAATAAAAGTTAGTAAGAGGTGCTTTTTAAGTGGGTGAAGTTGTCCGTCCATGTTGATTCGAAATTGATGACTTTACTTTACTTACTTTCTTGTTGAGCTGTGGATGAATGTTCAAAATATTGTTGTTTTGATTGGTGATACGAATATCAGTCTTACATACCACAAAAACACTGGCTGTTTTTTCATGGCAAAAATTTATGCTACTACAATTAGTTTTACAGAGATTCATAATGTGTAATTTTAATTGCTCTCTGATGTCCTAACTACTTGTAGTTAGAGCATTCTAAAGAGAGCTGAAGCACGAATATCTATACTTTTTTGCAACTCATGGGAATTTGGTCCAGGTATAAAAATGAGCCTGTCTGCCTATGTATTATTTCAGGCTATAATCTCATCTATCTTAATTATTTCAACCAGATTCATCAGCTATTTGAGCGTGATTACGTAAAAAGTGTATTAGAAAATTCAACAAAACATTCACCTAGATATTTTCCTTGTTGTGTATTTGTTTTGAGTAACCGATATTTCGGAGCTGTTTCAAGCGACATAATCACGGTACCTATGTGTGTAGAGAAAATCTCAAATCATCCAAATATCTTTACAGATTTTTATATGTATATTAGCGGGATCACAATTACTTCAAGATGTTATATCTCTGAGCGGTTGACATACAGTCCTTAATACAGCATCATTGACATTTACTCCAATGTCACCTTCGCCCGATTAAGAAAGGAATCGGTACAAATGTGTAAGGATACGTCTTTCAAGGTTCACCGATAACATCCGCCATTAACGCCGAGCCTTGGAGTGGAGATATATCGCCCAACTGATGGCAAGTGAGACCTTCGATTTGTTCAGACAGGCTCTTAATAGGAACAGTAAAGATTATATCTGATGATAGTTTCTCTGTGAAATAGGATTTCGATAGTTTTATTTGTACACAAGTAGGAGGAGGTTGCCTAGATCTATCTACATATATTTTTCTGAAAAAAAAAACTGAAATCAACAAGCGGTAGCTTAGAAGGAGTTAGTTTTGTAATCGATAGATGCTGGATTCAAACCCTGGCCAGAAACCAAACCTAACAAAATTCATCATCATCATAAAGTTATTTAGCTTATTTGTAGGATTTAGCGGGAATACTGGTAGTTTTGGTTAGTCCATTAAAAGTATCTGATTAGGCAGTCAAACTGAGGGCCACCAATGTAACATTCTTTGAGTCTGTAATGGTGACCCTCTTTCCTGAAACTTTGACTTCAACTTCAGGCTAGGTGTATATAAAAATAATTAAATTTTTAGACTTGACTTAAGTATTATAAAAAAAAACTCAGCAGTACAGTTATTTTAATAAATACACTACGTTACAAAATATCTTCCAATACCAAAATTGTCACAAAGAATATCAACGACCCTCATAATCGAATCATTTCGATAGCACATTGAAGCGTTAGAAGAGGTGAGACTAGAAACTATATACTTAATTGAATAATACCGAGAGCCTCATTACCTTGGTACCTCCATACGACGCAGTAATCCCCAACGGTCCACAAAATTCGACTATTATCCTCCGATAACAATTCCGTTTGACCTTCAAGTCCTTCAAAAGGCATCGAAGGCATTTAATATTATTGCTTTACCCACGGATGAGTGTAATGTATTGCCTTAAGGGATTCCAGAGTAGGACAAGGGCACATGTTTGACAGACATTTTGCAAGGCCGCATGCATATGTGACCTTATTAAAATTGGGTGGTTAGCAATTTTAGTTTTTTATGTGTGTATATACTTACTTAGTTCTCTAAATGGTTTCTTGACGTGCATTTTTAGGTTATATTTGTCATCCCATATAATGAGGAGTGAACTTCTTTCCGAAGCTGACCGAATACTTTATGTTGTTGCTACTAAGATTTTTTTAAATTTTGCCTGTTTAAGGAAAATGAAGCTAGGTCCTCACAATTGATTGCAAACAAAAATACAAACTTGACGTTATTGTTTTAAACCATGAAGTTAGTTTTGTATTTAAGTGATAGCAATCTATCTACACACCCTTTTAAGTATTTTATGTATTGAAATAAAGTAAAAATAAAATTAAAGCTCGCCACCTTAGATAACAATATATCTAGCGTATATACTAGCAGAGCAAAGTTTTAATGAACCTGTTTGAAGTTTCTAACAATGAGTAGGTACCTAAGTATCTTCTCTATGTAGTTTGTACACGGGATAGCTATCTTTTGTGTTAA
Organism: Eilema sororculum; assembly: GCA_914829495.1. Classification (NCBI taxonomy): domain Eukaryota; kingdom Metazoa; phylum Arthropoda; class Insecta; order Lepidoptera; family Erebidae; genus Eilema; species Eilema sororculum. Next base: position 917,802 of record OU618545.1, on the reverse strand, counting down.
TAATAGGTATAATATACCTATAGCTGTCTACACACCAAAGCCGGTGGACCGCCGCCAAGACGGCGTACTGCAACTTTTAACAGCCGACTTTTACCAGGTACTGTCATGCGGTATATAACTAGCGCCATCTAGTACTGATAAGTCGAAACTAACCATTTCAAAACTACAAACCCTGCGTCTTTCTTTGATTTTTGCACATAGTAATAAATTATTCTTTCTTATTTCCTCCTTCACGCATGGGATATGCGCAGATAGGCGATTGGCACACTGCGACGCGCGACGCGGCGTCGAGCGTTGTTGCGTCGACGCGGCGTCGCGCTCGTCCCCTCTACGGAGCTCATTTTGTATAGAAAAACGCGGGGTCCCACACACTGACAACGCAATCACGCGCGTTGCCGCAGAATACGCGCGTACAAGCAGAAAACGCGAGGTATGGCACACTGAAATCTGCATTCACGCGCGTGTTTTTCGAGGGATTTTTAGTCCGAGAGCTGTTAGAAATTTCTGTGTAGGTAATTGAGACGAATTTTAAATTAATATTATTGCAATGCAACATGACAAATTTAGAGCGCTTTCACATCAACTGACGGAGCCGACACTACTGTTTTGGCTCATTATCGGAACACGCAGAGACTGCAAGCGACTTTCAACCTAAATGGCATTTTCTTAGTTACGTCACATTTCGCGTTACTAGATGACGCTGATCACGAGTATAAGAAAAAAAAAATTACTATGTCATGTCAATAAGTCGAAAATAGCTTGCACTTCTAATCATTTTCTTTTCATCTCTAGCGTTCTTAATATAGTCTGGGCTATCGAGCTAATGGTCAGATGGCTTTACTTTACTTTTCTCAAAATTTTAGATTACTTCACACACCTACCTACCAAAACAATTCTAATATCTCTCGGACTATACTAGCTCACCCGCGTCCACGCGCGTCGACGAACAACGCCGCGTCGCGCGTCGCAGTGTGCCAACCGCCATAGGTTAAGGTCACTGATACAATTGGGGATTAGCGCTGTGATGATGACTTTTGTTCTTAACTACATACATACATATAATCACGCCTTTATACCCGGAGGGGTTGGCACAGGTGAACTAACACCCACATTTCACCAATAATTTGTAGTCGGGCCTATATATGTAATAGGGGGTGTTTGCCTTGCCATAATATTCCGGGCCCTATTGTTGACTCGAGCCTATATCTGAGGCTGAGTCTGGGCTGTCTGATGTTAAACAGCCCTATCCCTCAGTCGCCTTGTATGACACCGCATGGGAAGAGATGGGTGGCCCAAATTCTACTATGCCGGGAACCACACGGTTCGATAATTTCTTACCCTTCATTCCTCTAAACTATTATTCTATAAATATTAATTTCAACTTTTTTACACACATAACATTGCAATCTAGTTTGAACTTAACTCAACGCATCAATAGTCCTTTGAAGGTATTTAGATCAGACATTTAACGTCAGGTATGCCACGGCTATGTTTGGGTCTGACGTGTTGCCATTTTAATTACCAAGACTTTAATTGGAATTGCACCTTAAAACCACTTTTTATAAGTTTGAGGAAAACTTGACAACCAGCGGTTTGTAATAAGTGTTATGTATTAAAAGATTGCTGGTATAATTTAATGTTCTTAAAATATAATTTTATACAAATTATATACCTAGACCATTGTTCCCAAAAAAGCTCAACATCCTAGAACCAACATTACATAGAACATAAATATACTTAGCTTTAGTGCAATCTGGACCAAACTAGGTATATCTTTTCATATCGGTTCTACAATGCGGATAAACACTTTTAGATACATTTTTGAAGAGTGATGGATTAAAGACGGATAAATAAAGAGAAGGGAAATTTGAAGTGATTCAGGTGTGGTTCAAGCTCAGTTGGCAGAGCATTCCCCCTGTAAGCCCCTTTTTCCCGATGAATTTCGAATTTAAAAAGTTAGCATATTAAATGCTATAAAAATTTCATTCAAATACATTTTTTTGCTAACATTTTATTTAAAGAATCATTTAGCAATGCACATCGATATACGATCGTTTACAATGAGCAAGGATTGAACTTGCGATATCAGACACAGCAGTCGAGAGTGCTTAGTAGGTAACTATGTAAATATTTTGTTTGACATTGATTGTCACTGTTTTGTTGTTGAAGACATTGTTTGACAAACAAAAAGTTAACAAAATAAATTTGTTATTACTACAAAGTTTGAAATAATAATCTACTTTAAATTACTTCAAAAAGTTACACTTAATCTACTTATTTGTAATACCTATCAGGCGATTTACAAGATTATCCTCTTAAATCTCAAATACGAGGCAGTTAGGACTAGTATTCAGCTATCAACAGACGCTTCACAAATAACCTAAAAGGTCTCAACTTCTCTCAAAATCAAACCTACTTTTAACGAGTCATTACTGCCCAGGGCCTGCAATAAAGAAGCCTATTACAAAAGGCGGATTAATGCCAATAAGCTTTTCCCCGTCACCCTTAGTAATTATCCTTGTACAGTTTATTAGGAGGGCGCCTCAAGAGAGTTCCACTGCATCCTTCAAGGTTCCAAAGATTGTGGGATGTGTATAAAGTTGGTTTATTGCCTTTTTATTATCCATTACGGTTATTTGGATTTATCGTTGCGTGTTCTCCGTTTGGAACTAGTAGGTGTATGTGGATATATCCTGATAAATTGTTAATTTTAGTTATGCATGGACACTACCGGTACCTACTCGTGTACAACGCCTGCCTCTTGGAGCACGGGGTCCATTCTCCTACGCTATCTGTTGATTTTGCTTACCATGGTTTTTACGGGACCTAACACTGTCTGACACCCTGTAAATATGGGTTATTTTGGATCGTAATCTATCCAAATTTATCCATGTATCGAATTTATCCATGTATCCAAATTAATTTCTTTCAGCACTTGTACTAAGACGCAGTTGCCATGATTGCTTAGTGGTATTTCATCTGAGTGCTTCTGTGCTTCGGAAGCTACATTAAATCTTGGACCCGACTATCAATTAGTTTTAGAGCAAGGCCTACATGGGTGACCTGAACAACTTTGCCAGTGGTTGACCACTAATCACAAATTTGGCTGATAGATGACAGTCGCTATCAATATAGCCGAAAAAACTAAGACACATCATATTTAAGCAGACACCGAATTCTGAGGTGAATGCTTTGGATGCGAACAGAGCTAACGCAAGGATGATGAAAATGTATCAAACTTCAGTCAGACCCCTTGATGTAACAATATAATGATGTCACATCTAACAAGTCCAATCAACCATACGACACTTGTAATTTCCGAATAAAACATGGACACATTTTGTTTTCTAATTATTTGGGTTGAATAACAAATCTAACTTCAACTTCAAATTACTTCAAGGCTTCACAGTAATGCAATATCAAGGATATTATGCCACAAAACCTTTAGTAGTAGCTAACCCTTTTTGATCTTATTTTCGTTCGGAAATAAGATCAAAAATGGCCATGGATGTTTGACAAAGGTGTTTATGCTAAGTAGGGAGGCTGCAAATGACTTCAGACTATTTACATTTGGTGTCAGTGACACCGGCTGCGGCTGAGGCGACGTAAATCTGTTTTATTATCCCCAGTGATGTACTGCGAACCTATTTTCATAATGCGTTATTGGAATAATATTTGATGGTATCTGGTTGAATTCTTTTTGATTTTTATGTTCGACCAAATGTTATTGTATAAGATTATACAAAATCGTATTGTAGAATGGTTAGGCCTCTGCACTAGGTTAGGTCAGTATTTGTACACCTCTGTGTACAAATACTGACATTTCAGCAATCTTATTGTTTGTTCTTACGTGGTCCCATGATACTATAGGTGGACATGTATATGTTGCCATAAACTACAAAGTACAGAAGATGATACCTCGATTCTGGCTGAAGCTGGTTCTTCAGTCTTTTCAGTCGGAACGAAACGAGTGAAATTCAAGGCACCAGTTATAGGTTATGGAGGTCTGATAGCAATAGCAATATTTGGTGATATCAAAGTTCTGCCAGCAGTCGGACTCAATGGAGTTAAATACTAAAAAAAATATGATATGTAACCACTATGGTGCATTTAGTAAGATTTTTGTGTCGAATTTTCGTTTTGGCAAGTTTACTTGCCAAGTTGCCGTGAGAACTCGTCATTCCACACGAAAAGAAAGGTTATAAACGTTGAAGAAACAAATTAATAAATATGAAGAAAATTTTATTTAGAAAGAAGAAAGAAAGACAGAAATACTTTAAAAATGATCACATCGGTGTCAGGTATCTAAGTATGTATATAATAATAGTTTATCGCAGTGTTGAATGCCAAATCCAATAAAATTATATTAGCTGAGAAAAACCCCCTAGAGGTAACTGCTGCAAGGGGAGAAATGATGTACGGGGTACAACCTGGCCCCCTGGCCCAACCAGTACCGTGCGGGTGTTGGTGACGACTGGGAGAGTTGTGACCTGGTTCGTTAGGCCTCCAAGGCCCGCTAGGTTTGCTAGTCCCGATAATCCTGTTAGTGCGGTGTCGACCCCGACTCCGAGTAACCCTGCGTGGGCGATCGCGAGGGCGGCGAACAGAACAATTGCCTGTAAAAAATATGATAGTTCAGATTTCTTTTTTATATTGCTTATATAAACAAATGCATACACCAGCTAATGTTAAGCGGAGACCTTCAGCTGTAAACATTATGCAATATCCAAAGTTGCTGGAAAAAGAAGAACCTAAACCTCTTTTTTTCCGAGCGGAAATCCCCACGAATACCTCCCCACCGAAGCCGGGAGTGGAGGTTATGTCGGACTCAAACCGACTAAAACCGCATGCCGACTGAGGGTACTAGGCCGGAGCCGCCGCCGTGGCCTGCTTCGGCTGGGGTGACAGGTGGCTCCACCCTTCATCCACTGGCCCGCGCTCATGGGGGACGGAGGTCAGTCTGTACACTCCGACGCCCGAGTTGCCTGCGCACGCGGGCGATGAGATCTACAAGTCTCACGCCGCCGCCCCTGTTCCGCCGTTTCCTTCACAACTATTACCTGCTCGTAGAAGGAGACGCCGGCCGCCCAAGAATCTAAACCCCATCCGCTAAGCTAATTACTCGTGTTAGGAGTGGGTTTACACGGTAATGTAATAACCAAGATTCAAATCAGGAACCTCTTGATCATGAAGTCGACTCCTTAACCACCAAGTTATAGATATAAAGCTATAGAAAACATCTTAGGTACTCGCTTATATTTTTTCACTATATAAACCTAAATAACTTAGCCCGAATAAATAAATGAATGATATACATTTTAATCAAAAGAGCTTTCATCCCACACGGGCTAGGTTTCTAGAGAGTTGTTTATGTATCAATGATGTAATTTATCATCTCTCAGATCTACCAGCGTGGGTTTTAGGTCTCAAGAAAAAAATTCTACAGGTAATACTCTCTCAATCGCGTCTTGAATTTGCCTATATATACCTGTAATTGTTCATACTCGTATGAGCAGCTCATATTATAAATGTGAAAGTAACTCTGTCTGTCTTTCCGTCTGTCATGCTTTCACGCCTAAACCACTGAACCGATTTTGATGAAATTTGATAAGAGCTTTTGAAAGGTATTTTTTTCCTTCGATATAAAGAGAAGGGAATTTTGAAGTGATGCATGTGTGGCTCAATAGCTCATGAAAAGGCCCAGGGAAAGGTCGTGGGTTTAAGTCCCACTTGAGCATTTCATTTTTCCCGATGTATTCGAAGGTTATTTTTGGTCACGATAACCGACTTCCAAGTAACCAGAGCCGTGGACAACTAGTGTTTTTATAAATAATGATAATTTTACAGTAAAACGATTGTTGATCCTGGTAAAGTTGACAGAACAATTAAAAACAAAAAGTGGACCCGTGGCTCGAAAGTGTAATTTGCATAGGATAGAAAAATAAATTGATCGGTCCAGCCGGGATTTGAACCCGCGAGTTATGTCTTACGGGAAGAATTCTTTGGCCACTTAGCTAACGGACCTCGCCCAGACTAATCCAAATCCTTTCCTTTAATATTTCCGTCATTAGGGCGACGGTGGATCCGTCTATCGACATTCTTACAAACGTCTTCTACCAAATTTAATTTTCACCCAAACTGCAAACTTTGAACTCAACTGGACAATCACTATGAGACTGATGACGACGCTTCCCTTTTTATCATTTTGTCATCATTTTAGCCGTCAGCTGCATATGATTTAATAGAAATAAATGTTTATTATTAACAATAGTATTCAATATCTTACCAGCTTGAACATGGTGATGAGGAGATGTTTCCGTTTGTTTGTTGATGTACTGAAGGAAGACGACTGATAACTACAGCACCTAGGTACTGTCCTTATATAGTGATCATGTGCATGCATATGCATGACTGAAATAATTCTTACCATTTGGTAATCTGCATCTTAGTGCTGTAGCACTTAGAAGTTGAGTTGAAATTTTCCCTGACGTACAATCAGAAATAATACATTTTATTAGAATTTTCACGTGGTACGACTAAACCAATATCTTCTTCTTCCCAGTAGCAATCCGCTTTACTAGTCTAACTATTTTATTTTATTTTATTTTATCATTTTAGGAAAACTTACAGCTAAAAGATAACAATAGGTAAATTCATATAACAAAGTGAGGGCCATTTACAAGTTTTCACCGATATAAATTTGGTATAAAGTTTTTAAAAGATTTTACGGCAACACAATTCTACGGACGGTTTACTATGGATTTGACTTCGATATTTTCTGTGAAGCGATTGCCATCTGACCTCTACAACCCAAAAGCTATATCGAAGCATTGCAGCTAGACCAGTTGTTGGACTTTTGAGGGCTCCAACTACCCGTAAAGACTGCCACCGATATTCGTATGGCAACCGGGACTGACGGCTTAACGTGCTCTCGCAGGCCCGACCACATCAATGTAAATACCCCTATTCCTGCATACAAATATTTGCACTGAGCGGGGATCGAACCGAATAAAATAGTTACCCGAAATACTAATACTCCTCCTAACTGCTCCAGCTAAACTAAATTTCTTGTGTTATCATTGAGTTCACATCGATCGTGTAATGGCCAGGATCCGAACCTGGAACCACTCGACCGTAAGGCCGACTCTTTAACCACTAAGCTACCGAATTTTGAATATCCGTCAATCTGACTGCACCGCGTGTGATAAGCTAAGATGAAGTCCAAAAAGTAACGTTTTTTTATACCACTTAGGTGGCAGACAAGCACACGGCCCATCTGATGGAAAGTGGTCACCAGGGGCGTTACACTCGTCCGTCATGCTAAGAAATAAGAATGTAGGCCCCTTGACGGATTCGACAATTGTTATTTTAACGTCCCGTTCAAAGAACCCGGGATGATTCTATACCTACATACATACATAATAATAAAATCACTTCTTTATACCCATAGGGTTAGCCATAGGTGAGTTAACACCCACATTTAATCAATCATTGTATACAGTCCCACGTAATAAGGAGTGAGCCTATTGCCGTATTCCGGGCACTATTGTTGACTCGATCCATGCATCTGAGGCTGTCTTTTTTTTTTTTCGTGCGGAAATCCCATCGGATACCCCCCTGCCGGAGCCGGAAGGGGAGGCTATGTCGGACTCGAACCGCACGCCGACTGTGGGTCGTGGTGCTAGGCCGGAGGTGAGGTTGTCATCGACATATCCCTCGCACCTCGGTTGACCCAGAGCCATCCCTTACGGTTTGGCCTTCCTCGGAAGGGGGGACAACGGTGTCCCCGACTCGCCCCCGGAATGGGGAGGCGCGCTTTTCAGCGCGCCGCCGCCGTGGCCTGCTTCTGCTGGGGTGACAGGCGGCTCCACCCGTCACCCCCAGGCCCGCGCTCATGGGGGACGGAGGTCAGTCAGTGCCCTCTGAGGCTGAGTCTGGGCTGTATATATCTGTCTTATATATATATATATATATATATATATGTCCCTATGCTTTAGGAAGTGATGGGGTGGTCCAAATTCTACACTGCCGGGAACCACATAACTTTCATAAACGTTGAAAAATTAGTATTGTGAATAACTTAACTCACGTAGATTAGTTTGTCAATGGTGATGCTAATGTTGATTTAATTAATCACCAATTTATGTTGATAAGCAGCAATTACCACTATTGTAATCTTTATTTATTAAGGCACTTGGCCTTCGGGCATATCCGTTTGCCTCGTGATTCATTCGTTAAGGCAAATTTTCATTCAAAGGGACACATATTGATCAACTAGCCGATGCTCACGGCTCCACCCGCTAATACCTATGACTTTTATCATGACTTTTTATATCAACTCCGGTCTACTCAATCATCAAAGAATTAATTTCATTTAGAATAAACGAAATTGATTCTTTAGGCACGTAAAGAGCTCATATGAACGTCTAAATTTTACAATTATATCACAAATATACCAAGAGTATCAAGAAATGTTTTGGTGTTTCTCTCTCTCTCTCATCTCTCTCAGACTCATTACTCTAACAAAATTCAAGTTATTTTCTTTAAATACATATTCTACACATTTTACACAGCACTATGCAGATTCAAAGCACCTAATCTTCAAAGTGCAGACACGTCTTCTTTACAATTTTTAAGTACTAAGTAGTATTGATATGAACAAAAAAAGTAACTTTTAAGGGATCCATATTGAACTGAAATATCGAATATAAAACAATTGACAGTTAAATCATAAAATACGTCAAAGTTTTCCAATTTAGAATGTTATAGCTTTTTCAAAAAAGTTATAATCATGAATCTTGAACCAAGTGCCTATGTTCAAATTTAATTCAAAGTGTCACTACGCTAACAAACTTATACTTTAACTTATATAGTAAAAAATAATGTAATAGCCGTTGAATCAAGTTACAAAATTCATGTACACTAACAAACTATGTAAGAATGTAAAGAAAACAACATGGTATTTTTTTACGAATTTACTGAAATGTTTTTGTTTTTCTGAATAGAATGGTTATGAAATATTATTAAACTAGCTTTTGCCCGCGGCTCCGCCCGCGTGGATGTCGGTTATCGCGACCAAACATAGCCTATGTCCTTTCTCATGGTCTAATCTATCCCTATACCAAATTTCATCAAAATCGGTTCAGTGGTTTAGGCGTGAAAGCGTAACATACAGACAGACAGACAGACAGACAGACAGAGTTACTTTCGCATTTATAATATTAGTATGGAATTAATAGTTTAGTATTGTTTATATGTATTTAACTCTATTACGTTTTATTCCAAACCATAATTATTATTTCAATAGTTGCGCAAACCATAAAGTACCATACACACACAAAGACGCAGTTGAGAATTACAGAGTTGGCAACTTACATTTTTTAAATGAATTGGACCAGGGAAACCTCAAAAGGTGCTGTGGTCCAACTATTTTGAAAGTTGGACAACTGCCCCTAGTAAAGACCCATGGTTCAACTGGTTGGACAGAGCAGTTGGACCGATGCCCCGAACTGGTTCCAAGCGTTTTCTTTGCCATGCCATAAAGACTTGAAATTGTGTACACGCGTTCCATCTTCCTACAGTCTCGAGTGCTTTGAGCGGTGGGTGAGAAAGCATCTAATGAAGCCGTCAAGCTGAAGGCCATCACTGTAACAACCATTAAATCTCCGAAGGCGTACCACCTAGGTAGAGGTGTATTGACATCCACATTTAGCCAACTATGATTTTCGGTCCCACGTAACAGCAGGCGAGCCTATTACAGACAAGTGGGTACTTTGTCATGGGCACGCTGTCGGAAGGAGAACAGCTCTATCCCTTAGTTGCCTTTTACAACATTTATATTAAGAAAATTGCGTCGCCCTGTTACTCCACCGGTTATTTATTTCTGAAATCACCTCTGCATATTACTACTAAAAATAAATTGGGTTGCTCATCACATGGGTTTGCGATGACAAGCCTCTGCGCTAGGAACGATTTGGATGGGGTTCTAATCGTCTCCTCTCTTTCAAACTCTATTTGAAACAAAATATTTTTGGAACCTAATAATTATTGATATTGATATCACGATAGAATCCATTAAAAATGGTTCTGTTTTTTCCACCATTATTTTTCTGTCGAACAATTCTATTGATAATCTCAACATACTTGTGCTACACCATTGTTGCACTAAAAATGCAGATCATTATAGGTAAGCTTTACCTATTTCAGTCATGCAAATGCATGCACATGTACACTATATAAGGACAGTACCTAGGTGCTGTAGGTATCAGTCGTCTTCCTTCAGTACATCAACAAACAAACAAAAACATCTCCTCATCACCATGTTCAAGCTGGTAAGATATTTAATACTATTGTTATTAAAAAATATAATATCATTCTATTACTACCCGATTTGGTATAAAACGTAAACAAATGAGAAAAAGGGTAGCTCTCCTCATTCCTATCATAGCTATCCCTCATAGCTATTTCCCAGATGAGTTCAAAATTTTCAATTTTCTGGTGATTCGCTTATTATGTTTTATCTGTATCTCATCTTTTCTGGTAAAGACTGCCGCTGGGCCTAAATTCCTCCAGCAACTTCAGATGCTGAAAATGCTCACAGTTGATGATCACACATCTCTGAGTCTTCCTCTTTCTTTGGGTTTCCAGTCTAACTGTGATGCGATGAACATCGATGTTTTCCATGAAGCGTCTGCCATCTTATCCTCAACCAATTATTAGTGATATTAAGTTCTGTCGTTAGACCATTTGGACTTTTGACTGCTCTAACTACCCTTAACGATTACCTATTACCTACTCCAGGTGTATAAACTACTCTTCGAGGCATACATAAGCAGTATAAAAAACAAATATAAAGATCACGAAATTGAAAGCACTCACACACATAAATAATATTTTTTCAGACAATTGTTTTGTTCGCCGTGGTCGCGATTGCGCACGCAGGCTTGCTCGGAGGAGGATCAGCACAATTGGGACAATCTCCATTATCTGGACTAACGGACACGGTTTCATCTCTCCCGGTAGTCGGCCAGATCCTGCCTCGCGTCACCTCCCTCCTTCCCTTACAACAGTTGCCTCTAGGACTTGGGGCTCTTACTCAGCTGATATAGATTTTGATTCCGGATTTGGTTTTCAACACTTTATAATGTACTTACGTGTAAACGGCAATGTAATCCATTATTAATCTATCTTTCTTTCTTCTTCTTTCTGAATAAAATTTTGCGTGTACTCGTTTGTTTTTACTTTTGTAATCATGCAAAGATCAGACCAATGCGTGGTTATGTTAATTTTAAACTATCGCGGCGTGTTTCACGTGGTTACTAGTTTGCCTTATTTTATTTGGGTTATTCCGCCTTCATGCCACGACAACTCATACAGTGTGGATTTTCGGGACTGTGCTGTATCAGTTCGTGGTAAAACTGCACAATGAAAATTATATACATACATATACTCACGGCCGTGAAGGTGTATTAAAACACAACTTTTGCCAATTATGATTTTCGGTCATACTTAATAGGGGACAAGCCTATTGCCGTTTATCAGGCATTTTGTAGTAGGACAAGTAAATAATTAGTATCTATATTTTACCGTCAGGTGGAGAACAGTTCTCTATCCCTCAGTCACCTTTTCGACACCCACAGGAAAGCCAACCCAACAACCAATCAAACCAACACAACAACACGGCAAATTCGAAGAATTCGAAAAAAATAATCGAATACTTTATTTTCGATATTGATGATTTTCAATTAAAAGCTACGCTCTATTTGAGTCTAGATGGGACGGTGTAATATGAACCAGATTCTAGGCCATATTACACACTTACGGCTATTCCCCTCCAGGGTAGGCAGACACAACAGCCCACCGCTTGCTTCTATCACATATTTCACGAGCTACACTATCCTTCGCTAAATAATGTTGTACTTTAATTTATCGTACAATATAAATTTGATTCAGATCAATCACCAGTAATTGCTTTCTTCCTTTTTCCCAAAACCGAGTTTAATAATTAGGGCCGTCCAACAAAGTGTTTACGATGAAAACCGCCTTCGCTTCTGTTTTTCATCATGGCGTCCTCTTTATTCTTAGTAATTATGATTTATTACCTAATTATGCTTAGACAAGCTTTTTAAATTCTTTATGAGATTATTTTCACAGTTCTTGAAGTGATCGTTCATGAAAATAACGGATGAAACTACCTATTTATTATGTGAAATGTAAATGATACCCAATTATCGCTGTTGACTTTGTACTTCGATTTGGGAGATATTTGTTTCCTGGGTGGGTACGAAACCATAATTACTAATAAATTTAGATCGTATTTGCCAGTTCTTTGGTTTCCTATCAGAGTATTTATGATGAAATAACTTTTATGCGCATATTATAAACGGAGAGAAGGGAGTAGACCAAAAGATCATATTAAAATCATCAAGGGTGAAGTCAACCTCTGTAAACCAGTATACTGTTTGATAAACATATGAAGCGTCATTAGGTATTTATACCTACTGAAGCTTTACATGTCTATCAAACAAAACTTTTTTTGATACCCCATGCATTTAGATATTCAAATCCATATTGTCATTTTTTTATACCACACGGCCCGCCTGATGGAAAGTAGTTACCGCGGCCTACAGACGTATGCGACACCAGAGGCGTTACACTCGCGCTGCCTACCCTGAAGAAACCTTCTGATGCCCCTCTTGAAGAACCCTATATTGTAGTCGCTTGGGAAAACCACGGCAGGGAGTTCATTCCACAGCTTGAGCATGCGTGAGATGAAGTTCCTTTCATACCGCACGGTGCGCACCGTTTTCGGATGCAATTTGTGGGGATGAATTCCCTGCCTATGGCGAGCGGTGCGATGATAGAATGTATCATGGTAAAGACAAGACATATCTTGTATCCGTACCAGTATTATCATAAATATTAATCCGTTACCCCGTAGCCAATAAATTCCGCATGCGAAATTCGTCAGTACCAACACAATGGGCTATGGTTACCGACCGCGGAATACTGCGGAAGTGTGACAATTTCCTACTTATTGTCGGAAAATGTTTAGGGAGTAAAATACGGGAGGAAAAAGTGATGACTCGATAAAATATATAGACCAGGTGAATGTACGGCGGGAGAAAGAAAGATAGGCATTGTAGGGGTTCTTATAAAGGACATTGAACCTTTAAAATTTGATGTAACCTTCAATATTTTTTAAGAAAGTAATAAAATCGATACGCATATTCCGTAGAACTTATCTCAGCAAACATCTGAATAGTGGCATTTTTACCCGACTACGGTGAAGCCAAAAGGAGGGTTATGATTTTGACAGGCTATGTATGTATGTATGTATGTATGTATGTATGTATGTATGTATGTTCATTTGTTCCCTCATAGCTCCTCAACTACTTATTAGAACTGGACGAATGAGGTATCGTTACAAGAGGCTTGATCGTCCGATGGTTATAGGCTATATGACGTGTCACTCAATCTTGTGTGGCGCCCTCTAGCGCTCATACGGTACTGTGTTAAAAAATAAATTTGAGATAAATATGCCGTGTTTGGTATCAAATGAAAGTGCTTAATGAGCACATTTCAAATATGTATAAATGATTAGCTGTACTTCGCCCTAAAATGATTTAAATTAAAAATTAAGTTCAAAACTAAAACCCGACTACCGAAAAATCACGCTCTAAAATGTGACAAACAAGAAAATATCAAGGATAGCCGTGGTCGTATGCCACTTACTCTAACAAAACAACATATTCTAGGGAAAAGTGGCATACGACCACGGCTATCCTTGATATTTTCTTGTTTGTCACATTTTAGAGCGTGATTTTTCGGTAGTCGGGTTTTAGTTTTGAACTTAATTTTTAATATATCTTGAAGAGTATATTAAAATTGTACTGATGTCCAAAATATTACTCAGCGTATTACTCACTACTAGACAAAGAGTCAAATCGTTCAATTAACTTCGATAGAACTCATCTTCTGCTGGCCATGACCAATAAGGGATTATATGGTTCGAAAAGAGCATAAATTGCTTTTATTTGGTCAATGGTCACCTTAGCCAGGCGACCACAAACTGCAACCCCTAGTATTCAAGACCCAAGACGGCGTGCAGTTTTAGTCGGTTTGAATTTAACATACTCACCTTGCTGGCTAGTAATCGATGGCCAGTGAGGATTTCCACATGAGAAAAGTAGCACCAACCGATGTGTTCACACTCTCTCAACTTATAAGAACATCTAAATGAGTATTTGCAATGATAATATCTGTTAAGTCCTATCTTTCCTGTACTTACGAGGATCTTATGCATCTCAAAGTTGCCTAGCCAGGCGATCACAATTTCAGCCGAGCAATCACCACTTCTCTGACGACACCTAAAAGCCTCTTATCCCAACACCATAAAAACCACTTGAAATTTCAATTAACGATATTGAAACACTTAATAGGTCGTTCCACTAAATCGTAAACTATGGCGGAATGGGCGCTTTAGGTTTGATTTCATTACTGTTGCTGACATCAGGGATAGAGAAGCGATTAAGTAATGATATATTCGTTTGATTTACATGTTATCTGAGTTGGGGGAAGAGGGTGCGATGACCAGACGAGTGGACGTTCTGTGAGCTCGTTTTGACTTATTCTTCGTTTTGTGAGTTGTATATTAAGGTGCAACCGTATCTTCTTTGATAACCGTAAATTTAGGGATTTGTATTGACTGTTATAAATTGATGTCACAGGTGATTTCAGTGGCTTGGTGGCATTCGATTGTTACGTAATGGTGTTTTATTCCTGTTCAGTATGTATTTACGACATGTATATAAGAATCGAATATATCAGGAAAAAATAATCTTCCTGGGAGGTGCTCGAACCCGCGGTCTTTCCCATACAGGGAGAAAGCCTTAACCAACTAGGCCTTAAAGACGGATAAAAATAGAAAGCAAATTTGAATCACATCGAGCGCCTCTCGGTGGCCTATTTGGTTAAGGCATTCCCCCTGTAAGGGAAAGATCGCTGGTTCGAGTCTCTGCCAAGACAATTATTTTTTTCTGAAATATTCGATTTGTATAGTTAGTATACTTATAAATTCAAATATATTATATGTATTCACAATCTTCTCGGGGTCTAAAAATCCTAACAGAAAACAACAATATCGCTTTTCCTGAATCGGAATTTGAATTCTGGACCTCACGATGTCTTGACGGGCAAATATGTTACCGAATCAAAGTCGTAGTCATTCTCCCATTTCTTTAGAGTACTTTACGATAAACAACATTGTTATAAATAATGATAATGCTTTGCTTTGAGACAGTTGTGTACAATATAAATAACAAGCCAGAGTATCTATTCTAAGAGAACACTACAAAATAAATAGTTACTTACATGACCCGATCAAAGAAACATATAAAAATAGATTTTAAGTATCTAATTTGCCCCTAATATGTTTTTCTTGAGACGGTTTATCACGAAAATAATGAAGCGAAAGGCATTAAAATTAAAAGGTCAATACGTAAATGTCTATACCACGATCGGAAAGAAAAATGTCGTCATGGGGTTAAAATTCTTTGACGAGCCTATCAGTGATAAGAATTTATAAAAAAACTAGCTGTGCATTTGAATTTTTACTATGTTCTCGCAACCTTTGGGAACCTTTTTCTAGGAATTTTTTTTTATGTGTGTTATATCTCTCATTTTTATTGTTAGAAGTAAATAGGATTTGGTGCAGATTTGTTTTTTCCAGGTCATCAGCTAAAACCGAATGTCCCTAGAAATTATCGGAAAATACAATAACACCAACATCAAAAACAATTGTACTCGTATCAAAAGCGACCACAAAGTGCTAACCAAACAGAAGGCAAACCAGGTTAAAGCTATTAACACAATTTTCTATAAGTACTAAACCCTTGCTCCCCCCCCCCCCCCGTCATCCTCCGGTCACCGATCTGTTGCCGTTGTTACAAGTGTGCCATTCGCCCTAACGATGCGAATGCCCGAATATCGTAGGCTACATGTGTCTCAATTAGGAGGGCTACGGACGATCAGATATTTTCAATATACACGGTTTAGAATTTGCACAATATATGTTAGAGACGAGATTATGGAGCAGATATTTTGGATTGAAGTCACACCCTAAAAGTCGAATAAAACTTATAGAGAAGAGTACAAAAGTGCAACCCTGAATTGATGCCGGGATGATAGAGGGACTTCTAATCACAATCAGAATAGTAAGAGATTTAGTATAATGTTTGTAAATACTATAAGAAAAGCCAGACTTTCTTGCCGGAGGACAGGGCTACGTTGTCCACAAGCTGTGCTTAAGTAATCAGGTTTTGATTTGACACGTGAGTCGTAAGTTCAACTTAGGTCGGCTTACTTCGGTTTTGTAGTGGCAACCGGTAGATATAAAAAGACTTCTATTACTTAGGATGTAAATGTTGAAAATATTAAACAGATAAGCTCGATTCACATATCTTGGACATAAAATCTGCTCTAATTTTTGGATTTTTTATTTGATTATTTCAGAAAAATACAGAGTAGAAACAAATTGTAAAAAAAAACGCGCAGTACACGTTTCTTGGATGTATTTTGGAGATAGCACAGGATGCTACTGCGGTAGACGAGCTCAAATTCACCAAGTATAGATTATTACAAAACAATCTGCGTGCGCCAGAGCGTTTTATATTTCGCAATTTAGATCCAAAATATATGAATCGAGCGTATACACCTCTATTCATCTCTTCTAGTATACCTTATTAATAAAAAACTAAAAGAAGCACACACTCTGTCCATGAATTTGAGTATTACCAATAGCTTATTTTCATTTACTCCACATTCAAGGGTATTCGCATAAGAACCTCCTCGAGCCAATTTCTGGAACGTTACGACTTACGACCCTATAACGTATGTCGTGCGGTTCGACCCTACTTTATAGGCACAAAGAAACAAGTAAGGATCAATCATCTCCTTGATAGCGGAGTAGGACGTTTGTTCCATATCGTCCGACCCTCATTCCATAACAATTGCGTTCTAGTTTGTTTCTTGAGTTTCTTTTGGTTGAATTAAGTTCTACTGAGGAGAATTGTTGCGTAAATTAGTTACGTGTATACATTGGAGACATTAAAATAAGTAAACTCCTCGAGTTTGCTCGCGTAATGATTTGTGACTACTCTCGATTCTTCAGCAAATTTTTTTGAAGAACACGGGTAGTGCACGGTTATATTAAATTAGCAATGTTTGTTGTTTGTTTGTTCGCGAATGATGTGCAAACTACTGAATAGATTTTGATGGGTTTTTAAAAAAAGTCTTGATTGATATCTCCTTAAAATCTGTTTATTTTATTGCAATTGGTTGAGTAGAACTGAAATGTGAGCAAAAGTTGCGATTGCCAACATCCATGCGGTTTTTTTATCGTGCGAAAAATCCCCACGGATACCACCCCAACTGAAACCGATGGAGGTGATTATTTCAGACTCGAACCGACTAAAATGCATGCCGTCTTTGGTTGCCGGAGGCGAGAATGCAGGGAACATACCTCTTGCAACCCGGCAGACCCAGAACCATCTGTTTCGAGATGGCCCCCTTCGGGCTGTGGACCCGGATTGGGGACCAAAGCGTCCCCATCTAGCCCTGGGTATGGAGAGCACCACTTTGCGCCACAACCGCGGCTTCTGCTAGGGTGACAGGTGGCTGCAGGTAATGGAGGACGGAGGTCGTTCTGTGACCTCCGAGGCCCGAGTCGACTTCGCTCTTCGCAACATCCATGCGGGTGGAGACTCGGGCTCCAACTACATATGAATAAATATTCATAATAAAAAAACTCAAATTATTTATTTAAAGTTTTATTCTTTGCATTTAAAGCTATAACAAAACAAATCTACTACAAAACGTTATCTAGACCCAAAGCAAGCAAAACTTCTAACATGGGTTCTAGAATGTGAACTAACAAGTTGAACACCTTTTTTGTGGTATATTTTAAACATCTAGCTTAATGTAAATACACATTCATAAACAAATTTGCACTGACCGGGAATCGAACCATAAACGGATATTATTTAAACGGCGTTATATTGGTACATGTATGATGGTACATGGTGTGGTACATGGTGTGACACAGGGTGAGGTACGACATGCATGGGTACCACGTATCTGTAAGGCATGGGATGAGCTACCATTTGGTGGTATAATGGTAGATGCTGAACTTTCTCCTGCTGAACTGGGATCTGGTTGTAGAATGCTAACGCCTGCATCACCAGCACTGCTACGATAAGAACCTGGAAGAGATAATCTTATTAGCCATGGTGAACAGGAAAGAAGGGTTATGAGTTTGAACAGCTATCCATACTATATAATATTATAAATGCGAAAGTAACTCCGTCGTCTGTCTGTCTGTTACGCTTTCACGCCTAAGCCACCGAACCGATTTTGATGAAATTTATTATAGGGGTAGATTAGACCATGAGAAAGGATATAGGCTATGTTTAGTCGCAATAACCGAAATCCACGCGGGCGGAGCCGCGGGCAAAGTCGGTTTTTTTTTTATATAGTACACGTCAATTTGACTTCACCTCGCCTGATGTTAAGCTAAAGGCAAAGTCTTGGAAAGAGGGTCACCATCGGAAACATGTACCATGTTAACAGTGGTGGCACTCAGCTTGACGGCCTCGTTAGATGCCTTTTCACGCCCCGCTTAAAGGACCCGGGACTGTAGGAAGAAGGAAACACGTGAGCTGGCAGGGAGTTCCAGGTCTTAATGGTGCGGCATAGGAATGAGTCGCTGGTATGTAATAATTCGTCATAATTAGCCTTTTTTGTCGTAGTCATAGTAACTAATAACCGGCTGATTAGTGATAATGTCGTTAGATTTGATTATATTATTATGTATTAAGAATGTGTCACAATATTATTAAAATTAAGAGAAAAATCTAAATAGTTTAGTCATCATCTGAATCTGAACCTGGTATTTGCAGGCCTTGATTCGCTAACAGTTTATTCTGTACAAGCCAGTAAAACGGAACTTACAAAACGTCGAAAAGTAAATAATAACTAGATTAATGTTTAGAGACCAACAAATTTAATAATAAAATGTATAAAACAAAAATAGCCCGCAATGCAAATTTGGTGACTATTAGTTTAATCTTTATTGGTTCTAACAGTTCGTAAGAAAGTTGGTAGATGGCTCCACCGTCGCCCTTAAAGACGGATATAAAGAGAAGGGAAGTGATTCAGGTGTGGCTCAATAGCTCAGTTAGAAGCGCATTCCCCCTGTAAGGGACTGATCGTGGGTTCAATTGCCACTTGAGCGCTTTATTTTTCCCGATTTATTTTGAATTTAAACTTTATAGATTAGATTTACCACCTATCTTGGTGGTAAGTACCGATTTATTATTAGCTTATTTGCACTTAAATATCATTGCATTGTCTATCGGCTTAATTAATTAATTAAGTCTGAGTAGTCGGTGTTTGATTGCAAACCACTTACGATCAAAACAATAGCAGACTATTGAAATGACAATACACTATGTTGAAGTAATATTTAATAATATGTCTGTCATAGAAGAAAATTAAATGGATAATTGTCTATGTGGTGTGGCGGTACTGCACGCGACTGCCACGCAGGAGGCGCCGGTTCGATCCCCGCTCAGTGCAAATATGTGTATGCATGAATATGGCTATTTGCATTGGTTTGGGTGTTTCTATGTATATTATTTATATATTTATAACAAAAAAAGTATATAAGTATGTTTATCCGCATTCTAGATTCCATAACACAAGCTATAAAAGCTTGCCATGGGTCTAGACAGCACTGTGTAAAATGTTGTGGAATATTAGTCAGCCTCTCACGGATTAACACGAATTTTTATTTTTATGATAATCAAAATACGTGTCGTGTCAGTCACATGCATTCACGAATTGCCACTTGTCTAGAGGTACCTAAAGATTTTCCATAGAATCTGTCGAAAATATAATGAAATATCATGGAAGTCCAATCAATTTGTAATTAAACTGAAAGTTGCAAAGCAATTCACATGATCAGTTTTATTTATTTTTATTTATTTATTTATTTGATTATAGACGAGCAGCATTGAGCTGATGTGTCTATGTCACAGTTCACACTTGTTGAAGAACAGTTCAATTTATTCACTACACTTGATTGTGCCCATAGATATTAGCTAAGTTTGTTTGTTTGTAACCAGTGGTCCAATCTGTTTTTGAAATTGTTCACTGAAGTGGCAGTAACAAGTGTATTAGTACTATAAATTATAAGAATTAGTCATAATTATATATTAGTAAAAAAATGGTTTTCACATTCCAACGTGACGTCCTTGGATGACCGACCGTGACTGACGCAACAACAACAACAACATCACAACAACAACACGACAATACCACTTAGACCACGCTGACGATGCGGCACGTATAAGCGTGGTGCAATCCATTAGATGCAATTTTGTCTTGATATTGTTGTTGTTGTTGTGATGTTTAGTCATAGATAAGTGAATAAGAACTATAAAATTGTTAAAACATGCCTTGTTCTGCCTTCCCTTGTTTTGACAGGCAGACAAAGGAACTAACGTTAGTCTATTAATCAATCATCAATTAGCCTATCGGAGTCCACTGCTGGACGTAGGCCTTTCCCAATGTTGGGAAGCTTTGGCCTATTGTGTGACCAGACGGGTTGGTCCAGGGTTTCATTCCGAGTTTTCCTTCTCTCGCAGTTATAATTTTATCATCTGCGTATTTTTCCGTTATCCATACTCTTACGATAAACTTCAGATAGGGTGGGCATACTTGTAGTCTTATTCCGTCACTAGACGAACTGGGGTTCAAAAATACGGAACCATAAGTATGTGCATTTGATTCAATCAGTCCCCAATGTATCTCATGTCACTGAGAGGGACCTGGTGTCGTTAACTTGATTTCCGACCAAAAGAAATCATACTGCGTGATGTACGCGTCTGTACAGTTGACGAGAAACAAAGATGGACACCGAACACAGATGACAAGCACACGAAAATGTACTTAGCATTATCCCCTCAGACTTCGCTTTGTACAATCGAGGACAAAAGTTGGAGATTATTGGATTTTGTGATCATGGAGATTTGAGATTGTGCTTATGTTTGATGTAGCTACCTTATTTAAATAAACTTTCTTGATACTGACTATTGCTGAATACAATAAAATAAGTTAATATTCTAGAAAATTTCACACAGTATAAACTAGATCTAAACTAAATATAGCATGATATAGGTTCAAGACATCGTATAAAGATATTTAAATATACAAATATTTGCACTGAGAGGGAATTTAAGTTGTAAGCTATGTCTAACGTGTTTTGTGATACCATTGCACTGTGTTATATTTTCTAGATTATTATTTATTTATTTGACGAATTCAAGTAGTGTGATGTTAATGTAACATTCGAAAAATTATGAAGTATTTTTCTACAACACTTCTCGCACGACTGTGCCGCGTAGAGGTCAATAGACATAAAAAATTGTGCAATGTGTCACTATACGTAATCTCCTTTGATTTTGTCACAAAATGAAATAAAATACGTAGTTGGAAATTTTTTGTACTATTTTTTTAATAAAAGGAACGTCAATTTGACTTCACCTCACCTGATGGTAAGCTTATTATTTGATAGCGTATATGTGATATATACGCTTATATATTATATTCACATTTCAGTAGACATTATAGTCGATCACAGAACTAACGAGTATTATCCAGTACTGTGGTGTCGATGGTTAGACCCACGGGAAGAAATATGATGGGAATTCAAGGCACAACTATACTGTATTTATTTATTTATGGGTGGCACATGGAGAAGGCAAACAGAAGGTGGGATGCCCCTTAGCCGATAGACGCTATGATAAATCTTGCGATCGCAATTTACCATTCACACTGCACCGATAATTTACAAGCTTTGATGCAACCGGGATTAAGGTTTTGATGAGGATGATGATAGAAAAAAATAGCTCACCACAATAATATGTCTGTTCATCTTGATGCCTGCTGTATGGATGCCTGTTGATTGGTGCCTGATATCATCATTACCTAGCATTTATATCATAGGTGCTGTGATTATAACAATAGCTTTCGCAACGTCTCTATAAATTATTTCCTGATTAATTGTAGGAGACAATTAGAACAAAGAGTTTAAACGATCAATGTGACGTAGTTTTTGAGGTTGTCAGTTTGATTCCCTATGCAAATACTGTATGCATGAATATGAAATTCATAATGAAGGAAGAAGAGAATGCCGTATCTTTAAATCGTAGCAAGTGTTTCGTCATGTGTCGTGGAAGAATGAGCAATAATATCTCCGAGAGAATAATAAATCCGAGGAATTGTTCGGATTGATCCCCGCCACCTCTTTCCGCTATCGTTCCACTCGACAGCAGTTCCTTTCCAGAAACTTTCTGCCTCGCACAACTAAACTGTGGAATGAACTGTCAATAGCGGTATTTCCGAACCAATACGACCTTCAAACCTTCAAGAAAAGAGCGTACTCTGTTTTAAAAGGAAGGCAACGCACTTGTGACTCCTCTGGTGTTGCGGGTGTCCACGGGCGGCGGTGATCGCTTACCATCAGGCGATCCGTCTGCTCGTTTGCCTCCCTATTCCACCCTCCCATACATTCATACAGATCGCCGGTAATATAAATATAAATGAGCATAATAAGGTTTGCTTGCAGATGGAAATAATTTCAACAATTATTAAAATGGCGCATGGTAGCGGTTGAGAACTAATGGCCGTGATTTTTATTGCCCTATTCCTTTTACTAGCACTAAATAGGAGTAGGTACACTGCATTGCGCTATCAAGAATCATTCTGGCCACATAAAATATTTCACTTTGATCATCAAATTGAAATAAAACTTTTCAACGGATTCTATCGCCATTTATTTTTTATTATTCACTTTTAACCTGATGTTTCGGCTACTTTCGCGTAAACTCCAGAATGTATTTTTTTTTATAAAGGACACGTCAATTTGAGTTCACCTCGCCTGATGTTAAGCTAAATGCAAAGTCTTGGAAAGCGGGTCACTATCGTAAACATTTACCATGTTAACAGTGGCGGCACTCAGCTTGACGGCTTCATTAGATGCCTTTTCACGCCACGCTTAAAGGATCCGGGACTGTAGGAAGAAGGAAACTGCCGATTTCTGAATTGAGAAAGGTTCCTACCACTTAGGCGTTACATCAATTTCTCAATTTAGAAATCCGTCTATAAGGATATTATAGCATCGTACGTCATATTATTCTACGCCATAATTATGCACCGCTTTGTTTTTTTTTTCTTGTGACGTCAGTTTTATCACCAAGGACACCCCTTTGTCATTTCGTACTTACAATTTATACCTCTCGTTACTCTTACGTAACATAATAAAGGAAATTGTAATGACTCCTTCTGTCATTATATAACATTATTTATTATTATGGTTAGATTACACTGATATCTAACTGAGGAAGAAGAGCCGAATTATTTTCATAGACAAAAATGTTTTCTTTTTTTTTTTGTAACATAACATAACATAAACTCACGTCTGTATTCCCCGAAGGGGTAGGCAGAGGTGCTAGCACCCACATTTCGCCAGTTTATGTTTAAGTCCCAATGTAATAGGTGGCGAGCCTATTGCCATTAACCGGGCACTTATAAACCTGTGATAAATACACACATAACTTCGAAAAGCATCGAAAAGTCATTGGTGTGTGCCATGGTAAACCTGGGATCGAACCCGAGACCTCGTCTCAGCAGTCCATTACCCATACCACTAGACAACCGCAGATTTTTTGTAGTAATCTCATAATGGTGGTCTTGAAAACGCCTTCATCAAAAATTTATATTTGAAGTTTAGTATACAATTCATACAATTTTAAAAATCATTCGTTTGAAATCTTAAAATTCATCTCGTGATAGGTAATATCCGGAGGCAAGCAGTCGAGATACAATTTTACAATTTTCTCGTGGCAAAATGTGGACGGAAATTTGGAATTGGACCATTCGTATTTTTATTCGTAAATAACATACATACATACGCTCACGCTTCTGCCCCTCTGGGGTAGGCAGAGAGAACAGCCCACCGTTTGTCTTTATACTTACATGCTTAACAAGCTTCCCCTATTGGCATTAATCCTTTCATGCAAGCAATAATTACCCAACTGTTAAGAAGGGTTATGTTTTCTAGTGTGTTTGTATCTTGTATGTATGTTGGTAACTTTATTACCTCATATCTTCTGAACCAATTCACGGATTTCAATAATTAATATCTCAAATTAAAGGTATTCATCGCTCAAGTGTTCTTGTATACATGAAATGTGAAAAAAGAGCTATATACCTAATGAACTTTAGACCCCAAAGTGTATGTTGTCAAAAAAAAATGTTCACTCGAACTTATCGAGTAGGGTATCGAAATAAAGGTTATTAAAAGGAGATAACAAAAATATATAACACATATATTATCGTAACTAAAAAGTATTAAAAAAATATTCAATATAAAAAAAACCGACTGATACTGAAAAGATCGAAATAAGTTTGATAGCAGGCGGTACGCATTTGCAAATCATGAACGATGAAAATTAATGGGTAATATCAAACTCAATTCGATTTTTTCAGTATTAGTCGATTTTTTTATATTGAATAATTATTTTTTTGCCAATTAGTTAATGGTGCTAATTATTTAGCATTTTGTTTTTAATTAATATTTTTTCCGATGTACTTATTCGATATTTGTGTTTAAGCTAGTTAGAAGGATGTATTCACTTACATCTTACAAATGAAATCAATTTTCTTTTGTATAGTCCAGAGGCATGCAGACAATAGTTTCTGTACAAGCTGTGTCTATTGTCCACATCTCATCTCCGCTGCAATGAAAACCTACCCATAAGTAACCCTGACGTAAACAGGGTCAAGGCCAGGCGAATTCTTTTGCTTTCATTGTTATCGAAAGGAAATTCCATAAGAGTTCAATGGGAAAGAATTCCGTTCGATATCTTACGCGTACAATCTTTACAAACTAACTGTATTGTTAGACATTACACCCGAGTACGGCCTACTGAGATATATGTTTTCTGCTTAAAATATATTTATATGAAAATAAGTTACGTAAAAAGTCGTGAAACCAAATATTTGGCTACATTCTCGTACGACCCTCGAGTTTCGACCCTCACACAAAATTCTTCATAGGAACGTCTTCGACCCCGAATTGGGTTGAATCTAGTCCAGAATTAAAAGCATCTGTGTTCTTTTTACAACAGTCTAGTAACCCTACTGTAGTTTTTTCCAGTGAATACAATATGGGGTTTTTCAATAAAGACATGAGAAGGTTCTCACAAGGCCGGCAGCATGAGTGTGACTCTCATGTCCATAGGTCACCGTAATCACTTTCCATCAGGTGGGCCGTGTACTTGTCTGTCACCTAAAAGGTATAAAAATGTATAATATTTAAAAGTAATGCATGTTAAAAGTTGACCACTTAAGAATTGAATGAGATTGTAATTTATCGCTCAGACGAAAGTTAATTACAAATATTTTATTTTATACAAGCCATAAATCTGCCGGCAGACAGTTACAAAAGCAATTAAGAGTATTCTTTATTTACCTAAACGATTAAGCAGACATATATAGCAACACGTCTGCTTGTCCCTGCTTACCTCACAGGGAGAAAGACGTGACTTATGTCGCCACGAGCAAACTTGTGTTGTTTGGTTTTCTAACAAAGGTCATTACTGTTTGGTCTTTTTGTGTTCAATACTGTCTGTGTTATGTTTTGGGTATATATCCAAATGAAAAAATGGTGATTGAGTAGACAGTTAAGAGGACTTCCTAGCATCTGTTTCTTCATGGTACCGTTCTCCCCTTTTTCCTCCCTGAATATTGCTTCTAGAACAATATTTTTGTTTTCGTAAAATCAAGATCTTCTGTACGCATGTTATTTTATAAGTTATTTTATTTTTGTCGGCAGTTGATAAAATAAGAAAATATGATCGTCCAAAGATGATAAAAATGACTAATTCTGGCCGGCATGTTTGGAGGACTACCAGACAAATTCGAAAAGGTTTTAACGTTATAAAAAATAACAGGAACATGGATGCGCTATTTCCTAATAAAATGGTGTCAAAAATATTCAAATCAGCGTCGGAAATACGAAACCTCAATTTTGCCCAAAAAAATTGTGATAAAATCGGTCTGAGTGCGGCTGTCCTTATCGCACTCTACGGGGACAGGAGTGAGACGGGGGCGACGGCAATAGTGGCGTTCAAATGAGAGGTTCAGGATTATTCGCTAGCTAGGAAGTCCTCTTAAGCAATCCTAGCTAGGTCAGCCAAAGGATGGGATACCAATGTAACCATTCTTTACAAGACCTCTTTGGGCATTACCGCGTCGGTCCGAGTTGTCATGCGAACATCTACTATGGCAAATGTTACGGGTAGTTGAAACTCTACAAAGGCCTACAACTAACCAGTGGGTTATGGATGCGAAATTAATTAATTAATTTTGTGGATGTAGTGGTCAGATGGTAGTTGCTTCATGGAAAATATCAAAGTTTGACCGCTTCGTTGTTAAACTGAAAAACTGAGTTATTTTTTCAAGAATCGAAACCGAAATTACTAAAATTCCCTTTAACCCCTCCAACTAAGCCAAATGGCTTGTGATAGGAATAGGTTCACGTTGGTAGTATAATGGCCCAGATTCGACCAACTGCCTTAACTAATAAGCTAAGATATTTAGAAAAATAAACAGTTTTATGATTTCGTGACAATCTTATTTAATTATGTAATTTCCTAAGATGGTAACAATTGAATTATAACAGAAAGCTAATAAATAGGTACAATTAATTACATGTTTGACAACGAAGATATTTTGCATTAAATTTTTAGTGAATTATGAAAAAAAATACTTAATAGTAATATGATTTGATTATTATATTATTTATTATACATACAAATACAAATACATACATACACTATCATTATCATAATTAGTTATTTATACAGAAATACATAATTTCATATTATGATACATTTCTTAAAAATAGTTAAAAATTATACCGTAAGTAATGTAATTTACTCTTATATTACACATTACATCTGAATTACTTCTTGAAGTAGTATGGTGAGTGGAAGCCATGGTATACTGGATGATGGGTGAGCGACACATGGTGCACTAGCGGGCTGTGGGCCACAACTGGGGCATGGTACACAGCTGGCACTGAGTGGTACACCACTATTGGGGCTGGCGCAGCCTCCGCTGCAGCCAGTAGTAGCAGAATAGATAACTGAAAATAACAAGGAAATTATTCCGTTGCTGACTGCTGGTATTGTTAGACATAGTTCGTATCGTAAGAAATAGCATGGCCGGTATGGCCTTTTTCTAAATGCTAAGAAACATCTTACAATATCATAAAAATATTCTCAGACAAAGACCTATATGAGCCATTCCTATAAAGGACTTTTGGATGCACCCTATTGTTTTCTATAGAAGAAAAACTCGAAATAAAACCATGTACCGTCTCGCCAGCTTGAAAAGATTAGGCATAAGCCTCCCAGCATTGTGAGAGGCATGTATCCAGCAGTGGACTGCTATAGGCTAATTGGTTAAAACTTTTTTTAAGGAGCAGTAGTTGTCAAGTTCTTGTAATGTCATGTGATGCTCCAGGATAAATCTTGAAAAACGACATAAGGTCTCTCGATTTCAAAGATTGGGATTGCATTCCTTAATCAAATTAACCACTGATACGTAATGAGTTCAGTAAATTGCATCAAAAAGTTCTAATTATGAGCCGATTGGAGCTTCACTTGCCGGATTCAATAAATGCATGTACCCACCTACTCTAGCTAGATATATTAATTTCACGCAAGTTTAAGGACTATCGCACGAAGGGCAACACATAAAATACAAACAAATTAAGCAATGCTTACAAACTAGAAATTACCATCCTTTGCAGTTTGTAAGCATTGATTTGTGATATTGTTATTGAAGCTCTACTTATAAAGGCCGTACCTACCACAGATTATGGAGAGTGAATCATTGTGATTTTATTCTCTATACTATGTTTTCAGCCTAAATACGGCCAATGTAAATAGTAAATAACCTATATACTAAACCTAGGACCTAAATAAGGACTAGAACCTGTGTTTAAATTTATAAAAAAGATGACATACAATTAGTACGTTTACCTTCTACATTAATTGCTTCAAAATTCAATTAATTTCCAATTACTTTCAAATTATAGATGGACAAAAGATATCGGATTTACATAAAATGTCCTTACAGAAAATCCGTTCGAAATACAAATTGAACTAAAGATTAACAAAATGATTATCTAAAACTCACCAAACGGAACATTTCCTCCAATATCCGTCGTCCAAAGGCCTGTCTCGTCGACTGCTGTGTCCCGTCAGAGCGACAATTTATATAGCCTTAAGGTAATTTCGTAGTCCATTCCACAAATGGCCAGGAATTTGAGTGACGAGTTGAGGCATGCCACAGATGCGTTGACTTAGGTAGGCACACATACTTGCTCGGTAGGAGTACTACAATTCATTAATAATACTGAATGATTAAATTGAGCTGGTGCAAATTTGGATGCAACGTGTCTATATTACCGGGCAATGGAATCAGGGGCGGGCTTTTAGAACTACAGGTTAACATGTGTGCCAATCGCCTACTACATAGTTTTGGAGGTGTCGATTCGCACGCCAATAAATTAACTTCGTGCTAATCGCCTACAGAAAAATAATATATTTTTAAAGGAGTCGATTCGCACGTTTCGTGCGAGTTCAATTCGTGCGAATCGTCCAATAAGCCACGTATTCCAAACTATACCAGTCAAACTTAAAAAAAATCAACTCCTATTTGAATGCCTTTAAGCCCATTTTTAAGGTCCTATCCTAAACTCCAGTTCATCTCTGTACCAAATTTCATCAAGATCGGTTGATTGATTTAGGCGTGAAATTGTTACAGACAGACGGACAGACATAGTAACTTTTGCATTTATAAAATTAGTATGGAGAATGGATTATAGTATATATTATATATATACACATTCGAATAAAAACAGTATATTCATGCATATCCACACAAAATAGGCAATACGTGTTTATAAATAAACATGGCTGTCTTATACATCTTATCTTAATAGTACATTGGGGGGAGTATAGTGTACAGTCAGCATCAGAAAAATGTTGACGAACAAAGTGCTCAAAATGATCTTAATTTCGTATTTTTACCCCCTTTCATTTGACTGATAGTTCTGATATTTGGTCACAGCACCTTTAGTCTGAACAATAATACCATTGAAATCAACAAAACAGGTTGATTTGCTCTCAATATGAGAGTTTTAAGATCATTTTGAGACTTCGTCGTCAAGATATTTCTGACGCTGACAGTACCTACGGCAGCAGTTCAAATTCGTTGGTGCGCGGCGCCCCACTGCGTGGCTTACGTTCAGTTGCCACACAGAGTAGTTGAGATATACAAAAACATTATAATTTAGTCTAAGTTAGTGCAATAGTTCAACAAAAAAATATTTATACAGCACTAGCTGTTGCCCACAGCACCACCCACATAGCGTGATGATATACAGCCTAAGCAACTCACAAATAATATTGCTTTCTATTGGTAAAATAATTTTCAAAATCTTTTCAGAATGTCCTGAGATTCCTGCAACGTTACCTACAAACATACAAGCTATACTTCTTTATAATAGTCTACATACAAACATACCATACTAAGTAATATGCATAAAGCAATACAAGTGCAAACGTAATTCTGTCTGTCTGTCTGTCTGTTACTCTTTCAGGCCTAAACTATTGAACCGATATCGATAAAAATTGGTATTGAGTTAGAGTAGACCTTGAGAAAGGACATAAGCTGTTTGGTCACGATAACCGACATTCACGCGGGTGGAGCCGCGGGCAAAAGCTAGTAATAGTATAAATATTTAGAAAAAACTACATCTTAGAATCTGTAGCATGTCTGATTGTAATCAGTTGAGTAGAATCGGAGATAGGACCGAAAATCGCAACAACTGACATTCACGCGGGCAGATCCGCGAGTATAAGCAAGTTGTAAATAGTTCCAAGTAATCAAATGATGCGTCAAAGCCATGACCGGTACACATATGGAATATTGCACAACTTGTTCTGTCCATAGGTATTTAGTAGGTATTTGGTATACTTACCTATTAACTCTCGTGTCTCTTGAATAATCTATAAACTTGAAGACGTTGTAGGAATTCGAGGCCTATCGATAATGACTTAATGATAGATGAACTTTTGTAATTATATTTGTGATAAATCTGTGCAGTAAACATTGTACCTAATAACATATGATTATTCAAGAAATATTGTCAAACCTTAAAAATGTAGCAGGCCATAGTTTTTGGTAACTGAAACTAAAAACTACCTCGCAACATTTTTATGAAATACTAGCTTTTGCCCGCGGCTCCGCCCGCGTGGATGACGGTTCCCGGCAATTATTCGAATTTTTCTCGCCGTAAAAACCATCCTTGAACTTCAACGAACATTTAAACAAAAGAATTGACCAAATTGGTCCAGGCGTTGTTGAGTTATGCGCTTACCAACACATTTAGCGATTCATTTTTATATTATAGACTAGCTTTTGCCCGCGGCTCCGCCCGCGTGGATGTCGGTTCCCGGCAATTATTCGATTTTTTCTCGCTGTAAAAACCATCTTTGAACTTCAACGAACATTTAACAAAAAGAATTGGCCAAATTGGTCCAGGCGTTTTAGAGTTATGCGCTTACCAACACATTTTGCGATTCATTTTTATATTATAGATTAATTGTAAAAAAATAACTAGATTATTACTTGATAAATCATGCAATGAATAATTTAAAAAGTTCTAAAATATAAAAAATGTATTAAAAAAATAAAATTTTAATGAAAGCCACCTTCTATAGATACCTATATGCGATCTTACCTTGGACCCTAGAGCCTATTGCCTTCTCAGTCAATCAGTAAGTGCAAGCAACTAGCAAGTCAAGTTACTTTGGGCCAGTTTGGACCTTCAAATTTTGGTCGAACCACATATACGCACATTCCTATAGTCAAAACAATACAAGTAAGCCGTTCCTGCAACCCATAGCCACCTATTCCTGGAATAAAAAGTAATAGAAGTCATGTAATATTTCAGGCTAAGGACTATTTTTCATGTAGGTACACTAATAGTCTATCCTTGTACCTCAGTTAGTCTGTTCAACCGTTTTAGTTTGAATTTGTAACAAAAATTTCCGAAAAAAATCAACAAAGTTACATATTGGTTATGTTACAGGAATACGACACGCGACAGGATAATAAAGTGTCTATGGTGCTCACTAATCTATAGAAACGTCACCATACAAAACACCATAGAGTTACGCCACTCAAATAGATCCCAAGTGCTTTGTTTATTTTATTCACCAAATGTTGTTAAGCCACGGCAATGGTAAACAAAGTGCTGTCAGCTTAAATAAATGAAATACCCCATATGTCAATGTCATGTTGATTTAAAGGATATAAATCTGTGTGCTTTCAGTTTCGTTACAGTCTCTTGAACCACAATATCATTCAAATATGTTCAAATTTTACTAAAACTTAAGGTTAATGTTTTGAAACAATTTTATGTTTCTGTGTGTGACTGTGAAAACAAAACCTATATAAGCATGTTTATCTGTATTATAGAATCTATAACGTAAGCTAGTTATCATGCTTTTGGTGTAGTTAGCGCTGTGTAGAATGTCCTAGAATATGATATATTTATTGACATTATTAAGTTAGTGTAGTTTAATACACACTTAATCGTTTTACAAACCAATAGAGACGTAATTCGAAATATATAAGCAGCCGCTGAACAGTTTCTCTGTTCACATCTTGGTTCCCGTCCCCAACTGAGTTTGAAAAAAAGCTCCAATAAGGGGCAATGATTAAGAAAAGAAGAGAAGAAAATATTTTCATCTGTACATACTTGCACAGACATAACTTAATCAATGTGTATTCTAAAAAAACGATCGCTCACATTCCAGATTTTAAACTCTGAACATAATTTTATAGTTACGTAAGGATTATGAAGTACTCGTTCCAAGTATAAAATGCATCAGATAAGCCCATTCTTGATGTTTTCGTCGAGAGAGATTACTCCTTATAAAAAAATATTAATTTATCTTTTTAAACTCTGACAGAAATAAAAGTTAGTGTGTCAACACAGTCACTTTTATTAAGTGTTAATTTTTGTTTATGCGTTGAAGTGTATATTTTGCAAGTGATACTTTATCTTGATGCTGAGACTTGATCTTGAATGATTCGAGATGATAACGAAATTAAAAGATTAAGCTTGCACATTAATTGTGTCGACAAGAGTGGTTACGATATGAACCAGAATTGTTTAACTTTTTAAAATTAAAGAATATTTGTGACTGAAATGTAAAAATGAAATGTTTATATCGGTAGTGTAACAGTCACGATTTGAACCTATGCCCTGGTAATTCCAAATGCAACGTCTTAGTAACTAGGTTTTATTAGGGTCAAAGTTGTATCTATTAAATACAGATATACTATGGGCATTTGTACATAAGTAAATCAAACTATTATACTGGATGTGAAAGGCAAAGTATTCATTGCCCGAAATATTATTAATCGGGAGTAATGGCTCTCATTGAGAAGACGGCAAAAAGCTAAAATTGATTAATATTGATTAAAATCAAATTTGCCATAAATACTTAAACGTTACCGTAACCTTAGAATAATTAAAAACCTACCGTAAATTTTTAACTATTCTAAGACAAACAATAAACAACTTCCGTATAATAAAACAATAAAATAAACTTAAAACTTGTTTATTAGGCGATCGTAATAAATTAATTAAATCAATGATGGACAGCGATAAGTGGTACGGACTTGACGACATGCCCATGATGCACGACTGAGCTGCTGTGGGTGTAGGCAGCGGGGGCAGTCTTCACGAGGATGGGGGAAGCGTGGACCACAGGGGCAGCGTGAACAGTGTGCACTACGGGGGCTGCGTGAACAGTGTGCACGACGGGGGCGGCGTGCACGATAGGTGCGGCGTGCACAGCGTGTACGGTGTGGACTGGAGAGCCATGGTTGACGACCTGGCTGCTCTTAGTGATGGTGGTCTTGGAGCCGATCACGGGGACGGTGTGGACCACAGGGGCGGAGATGTGGGCGACCACAGGCTCGTGGGCGACCAGGAGGCCGGGGGCGGCAGCAGCGCAGGCCAGGATAGCGGCGAAAGCAACCTGGAAAAAGTTAAAAAATATTTATAGAGCTGGTTAACACTTTTAACATTCCTACTGCGGGTCATTCAAAAGTTAAAGAGAGCTATAGAAAGTTACTTAGATTTGTCGTTGCTGCTATTTATTGAACAATTATCTTCAAATTTTAGGATTAATGTAACATATCTTGCTTTAATTGATCAAAAAACTTTAAGGAAAAAATAAAACTAACTGTGTTACATAAGTGTTTTTTTACAAGCTCTCATTTAACCTGCAATGTTTGTATGTTAGTATGTGAAGGATAAATCTTGCAAGCTTAGTCAGAACCACTTCGTGTTTGCATGTCAGTGCGTTTATATACTAAGCATGACCTGAATCTAGATCTAGGGTTACCAGATAACCCTTTGAAGGGTCAAAAATGTTGTTTTTGAAAATGTTTTTGACTGTTAGTTTATAAATATAGGCATGCTAATATTATAATTTATGTTAAGTTTAACCTAATCAATACATAATGTACAAAAATGTTACACTTATCTATGAAAAATACTCAAAATATGTTACAACTTTGAAACTGAAACAAAAATATTTATTTTCGAATCATGCTTTTATAAAAAGCTACACTTACAAAGGTCTTCATGGTTATTGTTGGTTTGTGTGTTGTCTTGACTGTGAGGTCGAGTTATCTAACGAACTGGCGGCCCACCCCGGCTTATATAGTGAACTGCCGAATACCGACAATGAGCGGACGCAACGCGTACTTGAAACACGCATAAATTACGCGAGCTTTTGTGAAGGCGACTTTGATAACACTTTTGATAAGGTGACGTACAGAGGCATTCGACAAGTTACCTTACGTAGGACTTAATATATTGTAAATGAATAGCTCCACTCCTCTAGATAATTAGCCAAACGTTTGTAGAATAGAATTGATTGATCAACCTCCTGAGGAGGGCCAGACCGTAAGGGATGGCCCTGGGTCAGCCGGGGTGCGAGGGATATGTCTATAACAACCTCACCTCCGGCCTAGCACCAAGACCCACAGTCGGCGTGCGGTTTTAGTCGGTTCGAGTCCGACATAACCTCCCCTTCCGGCTCTGGCAGGGGGGGGGTATCCCAGAGGATTTCCGCAAGAAAAAAAAAAATAAAAAAATAAAAAGGGATTGACAAACGCCAAAATACGTATCCACGACATAAATTCATCTATGTTATATTCCATAGAAGTACTTAAATGAGACAGCTAACATTTTCTTTAATTTTCGAATGACCTTTAAAGGGTTGATTACATTGCAATTTGGTCCCATGTGATTGAAATTATTCGTTATTGCTTTCTTTGAGACTATAATTATGATAGAAAAATGAGGGGTAGGTATATTGAGTTGAAGGTCCCATCAAGATTTCGAGGCTCAAGTCAATCTCACCACCTAGTCGGTACACCAACTAATTTACGGTTGAGACTTCCTTCTCGGAGTCGGAGTCGGATCGTAGTCGAAGGGGAGCCTAGCCCTAAAGTACAAGTGGATGTAAATAGAACTAACGCTATGATGGTGATGATTGATTTTCTCTAATTTCTCATTCCATTTTCTCTCTCTACTCTACACTAATATTAAAAGGCGAAAGTAACTATGTATCATAATGTCAGTCTGTCTCTCTGTTAAGCTTAACGCCTAAACTACGAAGCCGATTTTAAAGAAATGTTATACTCTTTTTATAAAAAAAACACGTCAATTTGATTTCACCTCGCCTGATGGTATGCTAAACGCAAAGTCTCAGAAAAAGGGATGGAAAAAATACAGGGACGAACTCTAGTCGATCTCTATCCATACTAATATTATAAATGCGAAAGTAACTCTGTCTGTCTGTCTGTCTGTATGTTATGCTTTCACGCCTAAACTACTGAACAGATTTTGATGAATTTTGGCATAGGGGTAGATCAGACCTTGAGTCAGTCATCAGTTTTGGTCGCGATAACCGACATCCACGCGGGCAGAGCCGCGGGCAAAAGCTAGTATACAATATATGAAGATTTATAAAGCGGGTCGTACGCGGCCGTGGGTCCAAACTCGGTGGTCATACGAATACGTAGCCAATTTAAAGCTCTAGCTCTAGTTCGGCAATAACATAGGCTATATTTGGTCGCACTAACCAATATCCACACTGATGGAGCCCTGGCCGAGTTCAGTATAAATTATCATAATTTTTCTTCTTCACCCATTATGTCATAACCTCAACTCAAATTACGATGTACAAGTATTACACAAATACAAGTACAACATCCGTAACTTTCACTTGTCACTTGTAACTTACATGCTGGGCCACATTAAACTTGTCGAGAGTAATGAATGCATAAATACAAACATTGACATCGCTATGTATTTAGGTTGATGCCAAGTTCAGACCAATTACCGACCTACTGTTGTAACTTGAACTACTTATAAGCGGTTAACTTGACAGATGTTGATGTAAGTGCTACTTAGTGTACAAGTTCACATAACGAGGTACAATAGTTACAGTTTTTTCACAGACTTATTGTTCACTGACCTGCCCCGGCTTTGCCTGTAACATATTTCAAAACCCATTATCACCTTTATCATGCCCGTTGTGTTTTTTATTTTTCTAATCCATAATAATATTATAAATGCGAAAGTAACTCTGTCTGTCTGTCTGTCTGCATATCTGGCGCTTTCACGCCTAAACCACTTATACGATTTTAATGAAATTTGGTATAGAGGTAGCTTAGACCATGAGAAAGGACATAGGCTATGTTTGGTCGCGATAACCGACAACCAAAATCTAGTAATATATACATTTGTGATTACTGCTCCGCTCCCTTGAGTAGTAGCGTGAGGATATTTTTAACCTTTAATAAACTTCGTCGATAAACGAACTATTCAACATAAAAAGACTTTATCAATTCAAACTAAGTAGTTCCTGAGATTAACGCGTTCAACGAAACAAACAAAAAAAACTCTCCAGCTTTATATTAGTATAATATAGAGTATAGATTGAATCTCTGGTTTTGATTTCCTTTTATAGATGTAGGTACCACTTACAAGCCCATCTGATGAGAAATGTTATTGTGACCTATGGATGCCTATGCGCAACTCCTGAGGTGTCACACCCCGCTGTCGACCTATACTTTCTGTTTTGACTAGCAATGAACCGAAGTAAAATAACCTCATCTATAAAAAATCAGTACTATACAGCGGACGAGGCTTAGGCGGTCAGATAACAGTCGCTGCCAATCTAAATACCAAGCAATAACGAAAAACAGAAGGCGAGCTTGCCTTTACAAGAGAGATAATTTCGATAACCAGTATTCTTAATAAGTATATCAACATCTATACTTAATATTATAAATGCGAAAGTAACTCTGTCTGTATGTCTGTTTGTTATGCTTTCACGCTACTGAACCTAAATCACTGAATATTTTTTTTTAATATTTTGTCCCTGCTAGATGGTAATAAAGCTGAGGTGCAGCCCAGAAGATACAGACCACCATTCTCGATGCTATTGGACGTAAAATGGTGGTCTCTAACCGCCTTGATAGATGCCTTTTCACGCCCCGCTTGAAGAACCCGGGAATGTAAGAGGAGGGAAACACGTATGCGGGCAGAGTATACCAGCTCTTTATCGAGTCTGCGGGGTGCGAGAGATATGCTTTTGGCAATCTCAATACGGCGTGCGTTTTAGTCGGTTCGAGTCCGACATAACCACCTCCACCGGCTCCGTGGGGGTGGTATCCGTGGGGATTTATCGCACGATAAAAAAAAGCTCTTTATCGAGCGGCAGAGGAAAGAACCCTCAGACCGTTCATCTGATGGGTATAGGGGTAGATTAGACATTGAGAAAGGACATAGGTCATATTTGGTCGCGATAGCCGACATCTACGCGGGCAGCGCCACGGGCAACAGCTAGTATAAATGAATTGTGACAAGTAGAGTCATCGTCGTAAAGCTATATTGCCAAGGCTTAGCATTGAACTTATATCACTCAGAAGTACTAAAAAATACGTAAATTTTTATGGGATGCACTTGAGGTCATTACTGTAATGTCCGCTCCTAAAGTGTCTCAAAAACCTGCAAATATTTTTTAAATGCGTAATTATTTTTGACGGTTTAATATGAATTCATTTTTATAAGGGTGTAAACACTGACCTTTTGACATGAAGAAGGTAGTGGTCACATACATATATTCTGTGTAGGTCAATTGGTAAATGATTTAATCAAGATGAATACGAAATTGTATTTAAATTGGGAGATAAAGAAATTAATTTCAAAAGTAAACTACTATAATCTCATGTTTTAAATATATTTCATTTATATTCTCTTTATTCATTTTAAAAAACTTATAAATTATATTTTTAAATACATATAAAAAAAAAACATATATTTAAAAATATAAAAAATAGTATCCCACCGGCATCGAGTACAGGGACCAAGCTACCGGTGGTCAGGGCTCCAGAGAGAGGAACTTCCTCACGATGCGCGCCGTATCAAGGAGTACTGCCTTCTGCATCTGGCCCTTGACCCAACCATCCAACCCGAGCCTCTTCAGATGTTGGTCGAGGCTCTTTGCTATCAGTCCGTTGACTGATACGACTATCGGTACAATGATTGCTGAGTCAACATTCCACATGTCGACAACCTCGTGGGCCAAGTCCAAGTATTTAACTTGTTTATCTGTCTCAGCTTTCACGAGATTCTCGTCATGAGGAATGGTGACATCAACAATCAATGCTCGGCGTTCGGATCGGTCTATCACCACAATGTCAGGCTTGTTAGCCACAACAGTCCTATCAGTGATGATAGACCGATCCCAGTACAATGTGATATGACTATTTTCTAGAACTGGCTCAGGAACATACCTATAGTACGGCACCTCAACTTCCACAAGGTTGTATTTCAGAGCAAGTCGCTGATGGATTATCCTGGCTACTTGATTATGTCTGTGCAAGTACTCGCCGTTAGCAAGACGAGAACAACCGGAAGTAATATGCCTGAGGGATTCACCAGGTTGGTGACACGCTCGACAGATGTCAATCGTGCCATCCCTCATGATATACTTCCGGTAGTTATTCGTCTTAATAACTTCATCTGCAATTGCACAGACAAAACCTTCAGTTTCCCCAAAAAGGTCACTGAAACGTAGCCAGGATATGGATGCCAGTAGATCTACTTCGGGCCTGTGTAGGGCCCGATAGAACCTACCATGTAGCTCCTTACTCTGCCATACCTCCCTGCGGCTGTCAGTGCTAATTATTGTAGGCCTGCGCCAGTTCTCTTTAGCTAAACCGAGCGGGGTGAGCCCGGTATCTACGTTGACTACATCACAATGCATGTCCACGTTCGACTTAAGAAAGTAGTCTCTGAGATTGCACACCTCGCGATTATGAAGGGTCTTAGCATTTAAAAAACCTCGACCCCCACATTTCCGCGGGATGTACAATCTCATGACTGACGACCGTGGGTGGTGCATTCGAAATGCAGTCAACTGAGTCCGGACTTTCCTATCGATGGTATCGAGTTCAGTCTGAGTCCACTTGAGTATGCCAAAAGAGTACATCAAGAGTGGCATGACCCAACTGTTACAGGCACGCACCTTGTTACCACCTGACAAAAGACTGTTAAGTACCTTTTTCAGGCGGCCAAAGAAACGTTCCTGTAACATTTGTTTCATGTCGACCTCATTGATGCATAACGCCTGTGACATACCCAAGTATTTATAGGTCTCGGTTACGAGGAGTGATCTTAGGTTAGTGGAATCAGAGAGCTGTATACTCTCCGACTCCACCACCCGCCCTCGCTTTACATGAATGACTGCACATTTGTCCACACCAAACGCCATTTTAATAGAATTACTGAATGTTTCTGTTACCTTCAGTAAAGCTATTAATTGAGGATTGGTGTGGGCAAATAGCTTTAAATCATCCATGTAAAAGAGGTGGGATACCATCTGACCCTCTCTTCGTAGCCTATAACCTAACCCTGAATTCACTAGTAAAGCACTAAGTGGATTCAGGGCTAAGCAGAACCAAAGGGGACTCAGACTATCCCCCTGAAAAATACCCCGCTCTATTGTTATCGGCACGCCGCCACCCAAAGCCTGACGACACCCTGGATAGAAAAGAACCGTCCTCCATTGCCGCATACACGACCTTAAGAAGGTACATAGAGTTGTATTCACTTTATACAACTCCAGCACCCTCAAAAGCCATGTATGTGGCACGGAGTCAAACGCTTTCTTATAATCGATCCAGCATGCTGTCAGATCTTTACGATTGCGGCGAGCTTGTTGGCTAATAGCCATATCAATCAGGAGGAGCTCCTTAGTACCCCGGGCTCCATTCCTACATCCATTCTGAGAGGCACACATAATAGAATTATTGTTTATATGATTGTTAATCTTAGCTCTCAGGATGGATGTAAGAAGTTTATAGACCGTTGGGAGACATGTAATCGGTCTATAATTATTGGGCTCCAGGGTACTACCAGTTTTATGGAGCAGGTGAGTAACTCCTGTCGTCATAAAAGCTGGTAGCGTCCCAGATTCTATAGCGGATTGAAATTGTGAGGCCAAAACAACATGCGAACTCCGTAGCCACTTTAGCCAGAAATTGTGCAATCCATCCGGTCCCGGAGATTTCCAGTTAGACAGCGAACGGACTGCACAATCCACATCAGTGGCATCAATGTAGATTTCTTCCATTTCTGGAATGGTTTCGCATGCTCTTTCGACCTCACGCATCCAATCGCCTTCAGTGTGGCTAACGGGCACCGACCAAATGCTGCGCCAGAAAGCATTTGTGGCTTCAGCATCCGGCCGCCGCACGTCATCCACACTTTCATCTGTTCGCTCCCAGCTTCTATATACCCACCTTTGGTCTCTTTGGAACATACGGTTGACGGTATATCGATCAACTCGTTTTTTATATCTCCGAATACGGTTATTATTATTATTACGTAATATGAAAAAGAAAAGCAAAAGTAAATTTAAATGAACTGATTAATCCCAGGCTCAGTAGATAGTCAGGGATATCAATCTGAAAAAGGGAGGTAGATAGCAGGGATAGACTGGACACCTACGAAAGACGTGGGATAGGCTGCTATGGTACACATAGAAACAGTCTATACTGTATCCAACTTTAGAATCCATACTTCCATACTAATATTATAAATGCGAAAGTAATTCTGTCTGTCTGTATGTTATGCATTCACGCTTCATCCACTGATTCGATTTTCATGAAATTTGGTATAGGGGTAGATTAGACCATGAGAAAGGACATAGGTTATGTTTGGTCGCGATAACCGACATCCACGCGGGCGGAGCCGCGGGCAGAAAATATTTCTTTCGTTTTCTTTCAAAGCTAGTGTGTGATTAAAGCTCTTTATATCACACAAGAACTGGTAGCAGAATTCACCTAAATTGTAGAATGCATCATGTCATCATCATCATCACAATCATCAAAAAAATTAAATTTTACAGTGTTGTTGCTTCCTGGCGGATTAGTACTACTAGGAGAAGTTTGCGAAACCTATAAACCGAAGCATTGCAAGAAGTTATTGAAAGCACCATATCATTTTCTGAACGCAGCATGGTATTCGTATTCATTGGATGTATACCAAACAGTAAATAAACCTTGCCATAACAGTAGAAACAATAAATTACAACAGCTGTTGACTTGATGTTGCCCATCAATATAAATTAACCGCTATTTCGTGAATTAACGACATTCATAAACTACTTTTTCTTATCATTAATCCGATCGGCGGCATTACAAAGTTAAGTATACACCAGCAATTAATATTATGCGAGGTGTTAAAAATTAAGCAGGCGTTTAATTACAGTCGAAAATGTCAGGTGATGACTTAAAGCGAATATCAGAAGGAATGAAATGAATGCAGTTAATGCGTTTCTTTAGACCGCCACGCCACGCAATGTGCATATAACGTGCCGTGCATTCATATTTAATTTCAGTTTCTTGTTGATCTTGGAAATTAAATATCCATTATGTATGATTTGAGATTGACATGGTCATTCACATCGATAGTAAAACACTCGCCGGGATATTTACCATGTTTTTGAGGATCCGATATGTCGGCGCTGTTACAAGCGCCATGTTCATCTGTGCATCCGTGATCATGGTGCTTGTAACAGCGCCGAAATATCGGGTCCTCAAAAACGTTAAAAAACATGGTAAATATCCCGGCGAGTATTTTAATATAAATATCAATTATTTTTATACCACTTGAGAGGTACACAAGCACATGACATACCTGATGGCAAATGATTACCGTGACCCATGAACGCGCGCAATAGCAGTGACGTCACAGTCGTGCTGCCCGGTAGGAAACTTCTAATACCGTTCTTGAAGAACAGTTTATTGTAATAGTTCAATATTAAAGTTACCATTATCATCCTCGATTTGAATCGATTACTTGATTGGGTACACTATTGAGCTTTTATTGTTGACTTTAGCGAGAGCGTCTGCCGTCTGACTCCCCACCCCGCAGAGAAAAGCGTACCCCTCGTCTTTTGTTTAGCTGGTGTACTGGCAGATGCAGTTGACTTGAGCCTCAATTGTGTTCACGATACCTTTAAAACATGATGCATACCGTTATGTAACTCATATTTTAGACACTTCTCTAAAAAAGAAAGTTAAAACTAACGAAGTTATTTTTTCATATGTTTATTCATTTACATTTCAGTTCAAGGTACAAACAAGGCTTACCTGTCAAATCACAAATGCATAAGTCAATCATCAATGAGTTTGACAGCCGATACAAAAAATATTTTGAATTTATCATGCCTACTTACAACGCCTAGTAATTCAAGGAAACATTTGAACCAAGGCTTGTTAATTATTATTAATGCAATTGTTTTTAAGTTTAAGGTCAGTTTAGGAACATTTGATGCTACTGAATTGGCAAATTAGCGAATATGCGCATGGCTTCATAAACTTGCTAATACAAAACATGTTATTTGCATGTTGCTAAACTGTCTCATTATTCTGGCGTTTTCTGCTAACCAGCAACATTATGTAAATGCTATACCTACGTTGGTCTCTCTCTCTCTCTCTCTCTCTCTCTCTAAACTTAAGAGCTGCGCTCTTGTCGGTGGAGTAATTGCCATCCTTGTCTCTCCTCCGCCAATATTTTGACATAAATAAACGTTCCTCTTCTCCTTTTTCCTTTTACCATCCCTTCTATGATATTTTTTAAAAATCTGCACTGTTTTATCAAATAGCCAATCATCTTTCCTCTTCGGCTGTCGATTATTTCCAATATAGACCTTCTTTCCCGTACCTTGTTTAATACTCTTTTGTTTGATTTTCTTTCCATCCAGCTTATCCCTACTATCTTTCGCAAGCACCACATTTCAATCCTATCTCTGTTCTTATGTGTCATAACCCACGTCTCACATCCATAGAGTGCAATGCTCCAAATATAAGTTTTAATAAATCTCTATAGTCTATTGGAATTATTTCAACATTGTTAATAGTCAATCAATATCAATAAGTCTAATGCACTTCACTACTGGACATAGACCTCTCCCAATGTTGGTGGGCTTATCATCTGCATATTTTTCCGTTAGTCGCCCCTTTAGACACATTTTGGATGAAATGGGGTGGTGATACTTATATTCTTTCTCCGTCACCACTCGGATAAATCCTTGTCAGATTAATGAATTCAATTTTTTTTACTCTAATTCCTTTTCATTTTCAAAAAAGGGTCATTTTGGACATGGTTATATTTGTTTAACCTCTACTACTACAATGGGGACGCCGTTTGACCAGACGGGTGACCAGCCCTTCTATGTGGTGCCATTTCACCCAATTCCCCTATAACGACTGCCATATGTTCGTATAGCAACCGGGACCCACAGCTAAACGTTCTTTCCGAAGCACGGCCAGACCAATGCAAATACACATATATTTGTACTGAGCGGGGATCGAACCTGCGTCGCCCGTGGAGCGGCCGCTGTCACTACCGCCATGCCATGGAGGCTGTCCTAATGTATAATATCCTATATAATTAAACTCCAGTTGCGGACCAAAATTAGGCATTGTAAAATAAAACGAAAAATAAGACAATAGAGTTTATTAGATACTTACTACACGAAAAAATTTACACCTTCAAGAAATGAGCGTACTCTCTTTTAAAAGGAAAGCAACGCACTTGTAACTCCTCTGGTGTTGCGCACGGCTCAGAACTATTAATAGCAATTACCCGACTGCCCTTTTTTCCATCTAGCCCCCTTTCGCAACGTGCGATAAGGAACTTCGTTCCAAAAAAAAAACAATAAAGACAAATAATCAAATCGCATACCCTTATTTTTTAAGGGTTACAAAATACAAAAGCTCTTTGACGCCACCAGGCATCGTAGTAACTCATCTAAGCTCTCCTACAGTTGGTTCTCAAAGATAAGACAATTTGCATGTTCCGTTCGAACAGTACCATAAATTATTCACCGGCTAATTGACGAGATGTTTCGCAACAGTCTGTGTTGGCTGTGAATGCCAAGTTCACGCACGTCACGGTGATTAGGACCATGTTTTATTGATTATCACACGGTTTATCTTGTTTGTTTTAGTCATTTGATTTGTGATATTTATGACTATTGAGTGTATACTATCCTCCAATACATACTAATATTATAAATGTGAAAGCGAGTGAGTGATAAAGCAGTGAACCGATTTCGGTGAATTTTGGTAGAAGGGTAGGTTAGACCTAGGGAAAGGACTTCACCTGCTAGTAGATGCATCAGCTACACAACGGACTCTGGGGCTGGTTCTTCTGTCGGAATTGGGAGGTCAAACGGCGTGGCTGCAAAAGCTGCTATAATCAAATAATCGAACTTCGATCATCAAAGTGTGGTCTTGGACACAACTGAGAAATCATTATGATGGTGACTTACTATAGACAGCTAAACTACGATAACGTAAAGAAGTTGTCATCAACACTATTTTTCAATAACTATGAGATTGATTAATATTTTTCCTTAACACTTATAAACTGTATTATAAAAGATGTCGCTAATGTATGCGGCAGGAAAATATGAGTCATATTGATTATATATTGATAATTTAAAAACAGGAAGTTAGTTGAAAGTGAGCAAAAATATAACAATTATTTTCAAACTGATATGATGATATAGTAATAGTTATTGATAGGACAACAATGAATAGTTCGTTGTATGAATATTTTGCAAGACTAGCAATTTTATTTCTTGCAAAAGAAATAGTCAGTGGGTGGTTTGACTTGACTAATAACAGTGACTAATGACTTAATTAATCCACAATCTTACTAAGATAAATAGATAGAACAGATAACAGTTAAAAATATAGGTACCTGTAAAATCTTACTTGCTATTTCAAGAATATTATGAATGTGCAAGTTTATGAAGATGTTTGAATGAATTTTGTATAAAGCATTTATTATGCTTACTTTTTAAGTTCGATATACATCGGGAAAAAAGCGCTCAAGTGGGACTTGAACCCATGACCCTTCCATTACAGGGGGAATGCTCTTCCAACTGAGCTATTGAGCCACACCTGAAATTTTCTCTTCTCTTCATATCCGTCTTTAAGGGTGACTGTGGAGCCATCTTCCAACTTTCTTACGAACTGTTGGAACTGAAGATATTTGGATGCTTATTACTCAATCGGGCTCTAACATGAACTAATTTGCCTGGAATTTGATACAGGGATAAAGTGTAATCTAGAAAAATACATAGCCTACTT
Source organism: Eilema sororculum (assembly GCA_914829495.1). Classification (NCBI taxonomy): domain Eukaryota; kingdom Metazoa; phylum Arthropoda; class Insecta; order Lepidoptera; family Erebidae; genus Eilema; species Eilema sororculum. The sequence continues at coordinate 872,832 of OU618545.1, read as the reverse complement.
GTCAGCCTTAGAATCGGTACAAAATACCACGCGGGTGGAGTCACGAGTAATCAGTTAGTTACTAAATAATTGCAAATGGTAAATAGAAATAATAAAATATTGTCACTCAATAAAAATAATATACACTGTTGTATATCAAATTTCATTGACATATATTTGCACAGGTTTTTTTATAAGCACACGATATAATCGCAGGTAATAACATGTCTTAGTATCATTTGCATTAAATCACTCAAGTGACAGTGACAGTTGTTCACTACTAAATATAGGCATAGACAACTAAATCAAACTGTCACAAACTGTCATTGAAGGATTTCGCAGCAATATCGAGGATCATAAATAAAGAAGCACATTATAAATTACAGTTGAAATTGAACGTCGGCCTTCTACCATCAATGCAAACAGAAAACAATTAAAGCTATAATGATGACCTAGGGCGATATTCCCTCTAGCCAATGCTATGGTTGCTAAAAAATATCGGTATTGATATATGTAATACCCGTAACATAATAAAGCTGAAGAATTTATTAATTATTTTCGAAACAAAAAACAAAACATGATATTAGGTATGTCTTTTGGGAACTTTAAAATCAATTAATAACACCATTGTACTTCTCCTTCTTTTCGTGTAAACGATTCACTTTTATATAACTACACTATTCGGGATATCTGCAGTAGCCTAGTGGTATGGGCAATGGACTGCTGAGACGAGTCTCGGGTTCGATCCCAGGTTCACTATGGCACACACCAATGACTTTTCGATGCTTTTCGAAGTTATGTGTGTATTTATCGCAGGTTTATAAGTGCCCGGTTAATGACAATAGGCTCGCCACCTATTACATTGGGACCTAAACATAAACTGGCGAAATGTGAGTGCTAGCACCTCTGCCTACCCCTTCGGGGAATACAGGCGTGAGTTTATGTTATGTTATGTTATTCGGAAATAGAATTCTGCCATCTTAATCGCGCTGTCAGTGGCTTTATTTAGATCGTCTTTAGTACATTTAGGACACGAGACCTAATGTGCCATGGACTGCACGGGGGCATCGCAGTCACATTCAATTAAGCCCAGGTTTCGCATTCCCAACCTCTATGGATTTTGTCTAGACCGACCAACCATCGTACTACAAATAATAATTAATACAAAACTAAAATTATTGTAAACAAGGTTAAAGGTTTTTAAAACTGAAATGTTTACAAACTTTTCATTGTCTATATAGACATAACAAAAAGGACAATCAAATCTTCCGGATAAATATAACAAATCGTATAATTCCAAGTCGAGATCCCTCAGCCTCCGATAATACAACTTGATGCAATATAATGAATAGATCTGCACTCTTATCAGATTAACTCGAAGCCTATGCCTTACTCAATAGCCTTGGGTAAATAATACAACAATTTGATATCATTTTGCAACGTCATGCGATCAGACAATTAGCTTGTGTACCAAGGACTGTTGGCCAATTGCCATGTTATGATGAAGATTAAGTTTCCTTGGTACATTACGACAATATAAGGTAACAAGATGAATTAGTAGAGAAAGAGATAGTAATTAATTGTGCTAGGATATGAAGCATTATAGAAACTAGTGGGTACTGATATAATAACGAATAATCTTTGCTAAAACTGATATAGAATAACCCTGTTAAGTGTAAATATTCTATCTTCTTGAATAATACGAATATATTTCATTTTAATTTACGGAATTCAAAATATAAAGGGAAAAAGAAGCGCTCAACTGGGACTTGAACCCCCGACCTTTCCTTTACAGGGGGAATGCTCTTCCAACTAAGCTATTGAACCACACCTGAATCACTTCAAATTTCCCTTCGCTTTATATCCGTATGAAAAAAATAAATAAGTACGGAACATTTTTTTCCGTTTTATGTTTTTTCTGTCGCCTAAAACTTGATTTATCAAAATTATTTATTTCCAGATAAGTTCTATTTTTATTATAATATAGGAATACCCTTTTGTGGCTATGTACCGATGCTAACCTACAAACCCAGAAAAAAAATAATCATTCCATTCGGATAAACCATTTTCAAACTTTCAAATAGCAACAATTTTTGCCTAAGACTAAGCCTTTACTGGTTACTACTAGAATAACAGAGGCTTATGAATGCGTTATTACAGATATGGCAGAGTACGTTGCCTCTCCTATTCCTCTCTGAAGATCATCTGCTAACATTACTTGCTAGCACTAACAAAAAACTAATTAATGAATATTGGTTGTTGGGTGTCCTAGCACCTCTGCCTACCCCTTCGGGTAATACCGGCGTGAGTTTATGTATGTATGTATGTTAATGGTTGTACGTATGGATTGATACTTCTCCTACAGGGTAGATTAAGATTTAAACAATCCCTTAGGCCGCCTTTTTTATGACAGAACATTTTTTATTCTACGTAGTGAAGAAGAGTGAGATTATTACTATCAACTAGAGGATTTCCTCATCGTGTTACTAAGTGTTTTTGAAAAGTCAATAACAGTTTATCTGATCCAGAAACCATATCAATCTCATTTTCTACCGTTTGGCCATCGAAGCAAAAAATACGATTGAGATCATTGAGTTTCCTATACATTAAATTTATCTTCTCACGTAAGATTCCTTCCTTCGTTTCGTATGTTATCAAATTATATAGTAGTTTTTACTTTGATGTATGTTCATGAAATTAGTTAGATATAATCAAATAGTCATGACTATTAGAGTAGAAGCCGATCTATAAGGCTATTATTTTGTGTCTACTGTGATTTTGATTTTATGAAGCCAACATGATATGATTCAATTTGTTTTCTGCTAGTGTTTATATAATTATTATTGTGTATATTATCCGAAATGATATTTTTTTCATTAGGAACCTTCATAATATTAAATTATTATTCTTTGAAACGAATAAAAATTCTGAGTATGGCTGATCCTACTCACGGGAGTACGTTTAATATAAAGGACGTTGACACCAGGGACTACCTTCGTTATATTTTTTTTTACTCATTATCCCTGATACTGTAGCATTTCATGTTTATACTTTTTTAATTACACTCCTAATAAAGTACGCTTATTTAATCTTCCTGAATTATAATTTAAAGAAAATGCTGCCTATCTAGGTTAATTTAAGCACTTTAGTAAAACATAGATTCAATTTACACCATAAAATATATTTGAGAACACAAACAAAACAGAATGAAATTCAATTACAAAATATTCAACAACACAACAATCAATGGTAAACAGCGGCGTAAGACAATGACTTAACTACAGGCACAGTTTCGTGAACAGTAGAACTCTGATGAGTGATAGCTGAATCACCAGTCTTCAGAGTCACTAGAGGTGATGAGTGATAGACCACAGGAGCGTGGACTACAGGAACTATTGGAGCATGTACAGGCATCACTTCATAAGCATGTACTGGATGATAGACTGTAGATCCACCGTGGTTGATAATCTGGTTGGCTTTTGTGACGGTAGTCTTGGTGTGGGCCAGAGAGACGGGAGTGTGGACAATTGGTGTGTGTACGATGGGTGCATGTACGAATGTGCTTCCGTGGTCAACAACTTGACTGCTGCTGGTAAATGTAGACTTTGAATTCAATGGTACTGCATGGTAGACCTGAGGTGCTTCAGCCAAATAGTAAGCCGGCGCTGCGGCTACTGACGCCATGATGGCACTGATGATGATCTGTGAAAAATAAAATTGTATTATCGTCGGTATTTATACTTACAGCAGTATTTTATCACTTTCAGAACGGCAAATGTTCCAATGAGCCTTCTAATAAATCCTACCCTCTGCTTCCTAATCCAGAACAACACAGTTGTCACCCTAAACGATGCAAATAAAGCTATATGGGTTTGGGACCTTTTTCTGCTTAGAATTCCTCACCGACACACGTTTTTCGTTGCTTCCTACAATCTTGGGTCCTTTAACCGGGTTAAAAGCAACATCAAACTATCGAGGTTGTTAATCGTAATTTTATATTGTTTTTTTTTTAGATTTCACATAAAGCTTCTTAATGTCAAGCAATATGAAGTAATATTGACATGCTCTATATTATAGGACATACATCCTTACAAGCAAATGCTTCACAAGGTTTCAATCATCATAAATTACAACTGATGTGACCAAAAATAATAAAAAAGATTCAGGCTGTAGCCAATCAACTAAATCTGTCGAAAAGTACTACCTATAGTGTGCCCATAGTGCAATGACTCATATCCAGAACATGAAACTTACGATAATCTGCATTCTCGAAGTCTGGTGACCGACTGATGAGTAGTGCCACCGAAAGTACCTTTATATACGTAGTCAATAGTTAGTTATTGCCTCACATTGCGAAAATTATGTCACATATGCGTTTTTATTTTGATCTCGTTTTGCCAGTAAGGCTGCATTTACACCAGTGTCATGTGACAAGTAAAATGGTCAAGTTACAGCGGATATCGTCGTCAAAACACTTGAAACATTCGTCCCTATTCTTGCGTAAGTATGGCATGTAGCAAATTTGTCTTTATTGATTAGCGAACTATTTACAGTTCATTAAATACAACGAGATAAGATCTAAGCTTATTGGAAATTTGTCGGTTGACATAGACATATACATGTAGGTACATATGTAACAGTAAGTCTGCGTAAACTAATATTTAGTTCTCTTAAAAATTGCTTGGTTTCGTGTCACAGTTAAGCTAAATTGCTTATGTCAAGTGGGATCATGTCCGTCAGAATACTCGCAATTCGAATCAGCCACTTCTCGATAAGAAATCCAACGTTTTATCTCCTAGGTTTGATACGATTAGCGAGCTAAGAATTATAATATATTTCATAAATAAGTTTGAATTTCATCATCACTAACATTCTTCATTCTTCAAAAGCTGGAGAGCCGACTCCAACGGAGTTGGGAAAAAGCTCAGAGTCATGAAATCATTATTGAGATTGTAGCGTTTGATTATAAACGAAAAAGAAACGAAATTGTACTACATTCCTACATTCCTCTTATTACGATTAGGTACTAATTATTTAAACAACTGTGACCATTAATTTTAAATTTGTGAGCTACAATTTTTTTTTTTTTTTTTTTACACAGGACACGTCAATTTGACTTCACCTCGCCTGATGTTAAGCTAAAGGCAAAGTCTCGGAAAGAGGGTCACCATCGTAAACATTTACCATGTTAACAGTGGTGGCACTCAGCTTGACGGCCTCATTAGATGCCTTTTCACGCCCCGCTTAAAGGACCCGGGACTGTAGGAAGAAGGAAACACGTGAGCTGGCAGGGAATTCCAGGTCTTAGTGATGCGGCATAGGAATGAATCACTGAAACGCTTGGTTCTAGCAGGTATACTCTGCACCGTAAATGGATGACATCTTAGCCCTGCACGTGTCGTCCTGTGAAGGAAAGGGGAGGGTGGGACTAATTGGAAGAGCTCGTCAGAACATTCACCATGGTAGAGACGGTAGAAAACTTTACTCTCTCTACTCTGAATAAGATTCCACACGTTATTTCTATTATAAGGTTTACCTAGATTGATCAAATGTCATAGTTTCCGAAAATTTAAACTTTTAAATAACTATGGACATATTATAATTCATACAGTGATCCATCCCAAGTTAAATATATTTTAATATTTAAATAAAGAGCGTTTAATTGAGTTTTCAAAGTATAATTTGTGTTAGATTAATGACATCGTATTATTCGTACTTATCATTAGTTATCAAATTTACATTATGATTTAAAAGTTTAAGAGTAGATTAGTAACTCAGTTTAGCATTTTGTTTTATATTAAAGACTAGCCGACCTGCTCCAGCTTCGCCAGTGGCATCTTTCGAAATCCTGAATCATCCCTAAAGCCATAAATGCCCGTTATTAACCCATTTTTAAATAACGTATGCAAATCTGACGGATTTGTTGACATTTATGATAATTGCTCCTCTCCTTCGATATATGATAATCTCTCTCGATAAATAGACCATACATTACGAAAAGACTTTTTCTATTCGAACCAGCAGTTTCTGAGATTAGCGCATTGAACCAAACAATCAAACTCTTCAGCTTTATAATATTAGTGTGGATTAACTGTGTCATTTTATGAATTACTGGTGTATTGTGCTGTTGTAGTTCCCCCTTAGATATTTTAGCTAGTTCTATTCTAGATCTACATGAACTCTTAAAATTTTCTTATAACTACTTTGATTAACAATATAATTAATTTATAAGACATTTATAGTCCTATGTTAATCTACAATACAATGATACAAAACAAAGTCAGCATTTAAATCAAATTAAGTAACCAAATATGAACTTAAAGCAATAAAGTTAATAAATGGCGTTTATTTGTTTATCCGTCATATCACAGACATAACTTCAACTTTGCAAGCAACTTTCCTGATATGCATCAAAATACCTTTCAACAAGTTTTATATGAGATATCTTAAAAACCAGCACATTGTAAAAGCAATTTTACAGCACGTTCTCAAGGTCTATATTCGAAAGAAGCATATTAATCGCTTCAGTTGTTTTTGTATTAAGAACTACAACTCATGGTGTAGATGTTATCAGACATTTCTCAATTCAACTCTTTAAATTTACGATGGTGCGAATTATTTCTTTTTGTTTTATTGAACTGCGAATGTAAACTTTTGCTTTATGAGCGCAATATACATTATTATTTGTAGTACTTCGTAATGTTACATAAAATCTACATACTTGTGATCTTTATATTTTATTTTACTTTAGGCAGTGTTCATTGCTTAAACCTTTTTTTTTACTATCTTACTGTCCTTAACCCGTAAGAGGTCATGATTATCATCTTTCAGAAAATGAACTTACCTATTTTAGATTTCCTCTTCTCTACCCATAAGATGAAGAGAATACATAACATCTTAGTAAGTTTACAGCTCATTATGAGTTATGTTGTTTGTTGAAAATAGAAAGACGAGTGTTAGATTCATAGAAGTTTTAATAGAAATAAGTCAATTCTTAAATAGTTTATCGACTTCGCTTGAGTTTACGTTTATGATTGCAAAAAGTCTTCTATTGATACTTTTTCATAGTAGCAAGCTAAACAATTGTCAATTGCAAAATCTTGTTCATCGCCATAACTACTATGAACAATGGCAGTAGTTTGCCTTGCTGCATTCCATGATGACGTATTTTTTATGGTAAATTTTATTTCTAGGTATACAATATCTATGTTATATTGTGTAAACAAGAGATAAAAAGATATTTCATTTTTGCTTTTGGAGGGTTTGTTGAAACTTACTGATTTACAAAACTGGTTGTATGAGCCATTAATAATATTAATGATATTATTTACAATAAATCTTTTCATGAAAGCCTATCAAATACAATGTCTTGTTTTGAGTGCCTATGCTTATAATTCATAAATCTCTTTGATTACCACTTTCCCTAAGCAGGCAATAGTTTTCATTATACCAACCAAGATGTAGATGTCAAAAAATGAATGAAAATCTGGTTACCCATAAAATTCTGTTGAAGTTCCTTTTATCTAACAGACTTTTATTCCGACAAGATTGCTAATTTAATATTCTTGCACATTCGTATCTATGACACAGGAAATAAGATTCAAAATCGTGCACCTAAACGATAAACCAAAAGGCCATGTTCACAGTCCATTTATCGGGACATTATTACCGTGTAATTAATTCTCCAACCGCTCATCTGATATCATTAAAAGGTTTTTAAGATTGCTGATAATAATATAAAAAATATGGATTACACTTGAAAATTATTTATGCGGTAGTTTTGAAAGTTCTGCGATGATTAATGTTCGACACGTACAGCTTCATTTTGAATTGGGAGAATTTAAACTTGAAGGAGTTAAAGGGTAACTTATTACCTGTTTTATGATTATTTCCTTTCTCTAGCTTCATCTTCATAACCTATCAAATATAAATGATGTAGATCAACGTTCGTATTCACATTTCCAATATTCACAACTAAAAGATAAATGATAGAATCTTGTGAGAACTGTAATCATTCTTCATCCGGGGCATTATTTTCTTTTTATTTAGATATATCTAATTTGAACATCCGAATTCATGTGCTAGACATTTTCACCTTTTTGTGAGTAACTCTTCTTAGACAATAAGCACTTTTAACCTTAGTCTTAGACTTACATCCTTATCCAATTTACGAATATTCTTATTGTTGAAATGTGTTTCATAGCCTACCTTTTCCTTGTCCGGTTTTGTTTTTGCTATTTTGAAAGCTTAAGATCATGAAACTATAATTCATTCAATTAGATAATTACATCTCACCATAAGTCTAACAACTACAAGAAAAGTTAGAGGTGAACGATCGGTTGAACACTAATTTACTTTGCTCGAATGAAAGGAAGCAATAATGTAGTATATAGATAAGTGAATCAAGAAAAACATTAAGAATTTACTGTAATATGTTGTAGTGTAGCATTGAATGTTTTCCTTGGATGAATATTTATGGTGTGCTCACTTTGAAATAATTCCTTAATTCCAGCAGATTTAGTTTTTTCCTTTAAATTCAGAACTACTATTTAAATTTTGTAATCAATGCATTAAAACTTGTATTAAATTGAACGTAGATGATGTAATTGTATTGTGTTCTATTCAGTTGAAAATGTAATTAACACATATCATTACACATATTCACAATAATCAGTTAATAATGATATCAATGCTGGTATATCGCATTACACATTACAAGCATTAAACGTGTGTATTTATCAACATTTGACGTGAAATCCAATGTAACTTTAACATTCGACAAATCGAATAAAGACCGACTTTCGACCTTACTCAGATATAAATAAGGACACAAAAATGTTTTTGATAAGTTGGTTACCTGAAGTCTATAATTATGTAATTAAAATAAATTCATGTCAATGCCGCCATGGCAGCTTTATTTGTAATGGCGCCAAATTTGACAGATTGGACGAATAAAAAAAAGGCTATTACTATAAGAAGTGCTGGTAAATTAACAGTTTAAATATAATTATATTGATTTATTTACTGTGTTAAAGTGTTTATAATTACCGATATACACATATTGAGGCAGAATGTAATTGCGTAAATCACGACATGCCAAGATAGGTTTTGAGTTTTCAATTATTGGACAAAAATATTCATCGAAAATAATATTGTTATCCATACTAATATTATAAATGCGAAAGTAACTCTGTCTGTCTGTCTGTCTGTCTGTCTTTCTGTCTGTCTGTCTGTATGTTACGCTTTCACGCCTGAACCACTGAACCGATTTTGATGAAATTTGGTATAGGGATAGGTATGACCTTGAGAAGGGACATAGGCTATGTTTGGTCGCGATAACCGACATCCACGCGGGCGGAGCCGCGGGCAAAGGCTTGTAGATTATAAATGACAACAATTGACAGAGCTATTGATAATTCAATGAATAAAAAATCTGTTGAATAAATTGAAAGCAGCAACAATTTTTTATCTAAACTATGAATTATTGGCGGTGCTGTAGAATTCCAGTAATATTTTATTATTTTTATCAATAAAAGTCAGATCAATATTACTTTTAAACTATTGAACCATATTACGAATTACATGATTCAATTTTAAAGAAACCAACGAACATTATTAGGTATGAAGTTGGTTTAAAAGTGACGGAGTAGGTACCCAATGTAATACGAGTTACCGGCGAACGAGATGGTCGGTAAATCTGTGATTTATCGGCGACAATTTTGCGTCTCTTGGTCAATGTTTATGCAAAACTCGAAGAGTTATCGGTGAGTTATGAGCTTAAAATGCTATGTAGTGAAGGAGCTGGCTGGTTATTTTCAGCACACATTGCTTTTACTATAATGGGATAACTTGGTGGTCAATGATATCATTGAGCTTAAAATTTCGATACTGGTTAATTACATTTACTCTACTACTACCTCTCAAATGCATTTTAACTAGATAAGCAGGGTGTATCCGGGGTGCGAGAGATATGCTTTCGGCAATCTCACCTCCGGTAACCAAGGACCCAAGACGGCGTGCGTTTTAGTCGGTTCGAGTCCGACATAACTCCCTCCACCGGCTCCGTGGGGGTGGTTTCCGTGGAGATTTTTAGCACGATAAAAAGAAAGGATGCATACATGAAGATAACATACTTACAGTTAAAGATAGATCGCAACAGTCAAATTTGACGTATCGGCTGTTTAAATACAAAACATGGTAACTGATTTTTTTGCGGGAAAGCGCATCGCGATATAATTTTATTTTCCGAAATTGGTGTGAAATAGGAGATACTATGTTTTGAATTTAAACAGCCGAGCACTTTATAAGTATATGCGATTTATCTTTAACTGTCAGTATGGTATTGGGAACGGCGGCGGATAGGGGGCCAAATCAACCTTAACTGAAAGATAGGTGCGTAACTATTTAAAGTCGTTTGACTACTTTGCTTGCTTCTATTAGGTAAATAAACGATAGTCAGCTCTTGTACTATTTAAAGAAAGCTTAAATTTTTATGATCAGACTTGTCACATATCGAATCAGTATCTTGTGTTGAAATCACACATTATCTCAAGGTGCATAAGCGGCCGTACAGTGAAGAATAACCTAAATTATGAATCGCAAATGTCAATGAGAGGATTACAATGCATGCAAGCAGTTCATTATTCAATTATCGGAGTGATGCAATTTTGGGGAAGTTTATGGAATTGCACAATGATGAGCCCTGGTTTGAATTTTTGGGCTTATGTTGGTTAAAGTCTAGTATTTGAAGGAAGGATAATAAATGTATTAAATTACATATATCCCTGTATACCAAAAAAATAAATAATGACCAATGTCGTTTGGAAATAGAATCCAATAGTAGACAGTCCCTTTCCCAAAGGATTGAATTCGTTATCAAAGTGTTCCTTATATCAATTTCAGTAGTACAATGATCCATAGCATTTCGCTATCGGTGATTTGTCTCATATTTTGACCCGACTGCGCGACGCAAAGGTGGGTAATGTGTTTATATACAGAATGTTTCAGTCAATGCCTTAAATATAAAGCTACAGATCAGTGGCGCGGGGCGTACGAGCTACGCTCGACATAATTGCAAAACTATGTAAATGAATGAATCATAATTTTTGTTAACTTCAAAGTGCAATTTTATGCATTTCATTTTGCAATGAATTTCAGTTCGCATTCGGTCATCAAGCATTCCGCGCGTTCTCATTTATCATTCATAATTTTAGACCCTTTGTTTAATAATATATCAGTTTGATCTATCTAATGAGTACTATCATTTCCCATCATCTTATCAATTGAATGAGTAACAAATTACCCGTATAAGAGGCCCCTACAACAAGATTTCTGCCAGATTGCAAGACGCGGTAGAGATGTTTACATTTCTACTCCAACATTTTCACCGGCTTGCGTTCTGAAAATTTCCATCCTTCATCGCTGCTAAAGATGCAATAAATACTTGAAATAATTATGGTTAAAAATAAGATGACGTCAGCATTCAGTAGTTAGTATCTATACGAGTTTACTAAATAACCATTAAAGATTACTATTAAATAATACATTACTAAAGAGGAGAAATAGATTACAAATCATCGATTATAACTTTTCTATTCCCAAATAAGCACATAAGCCAATTATTGACGATGTCATTTCACTTTAGACAAGTTATACCATTAAAGTCATATATGAGATTGACAGGTTTGCTGGCAATAAGCATTATTTATAACCTCAACAAACTTTGGTATAGTGAATGATAGCATTGTGACGAAACAGCGGCCGTGAACGAGACACACCCGCGTTTTAACTAGTCACAGATGCTGCCGGCCTAAACCTGCTCCACAATGAACATTAGTTGTATCTATACTATTATAAATATCGAAATTAGTCGTGTCTGTACATTGGTGGTATTTCTTTTTTAAAAGAATATTTGAACCGAAGTTACTAATATTCCCTCTAATTAAGCTAAATTGCTTGTGCTAGGAGTGGGTTCACGTCGGTAGAGTAATGTCCAGGATTCGAACCCGGGACCTCTCGATCGTAAGGCCGACTCCTTAACCAGGCGTCCGTCACTCGCCTGAACTGCCGAGATAAGTACCTACCGCGCGCCTCACCCGCAGGCTGCTAGCGCAGTCGGGGCCGGCCCGCGCTTGCGAGCGCACGAGTGACGCGACTTGCGTAGGTATACCTAAACAATATCGTGACCGATCTTTTGAGATCAGTAGTTACCATTTTTTATGTGTGTAGGTACACTAGGTTAGGTACCTACTAGAAAAATAAAATAATGAATCGCAGTAATCATCACTGTTGCGTGGACGAATGTCAAAATACATTATAGAACTCGAAGTTGTTTTTTACATTACCAACAGAGTGTGAAAGAAAATATTTTACTATTTTTATACGCATAATATATCTTGTTTACTTAGTAACAAAGTCATTAGGTAGGTACTGGTCACCTGACATCTTCGCATTATAAAATACCTAATCGTAGTGAACCTGTGACATAGATACTTACATACAACGAGATAGAGAGAACGAAAAATTGATATGTAAGTACCTATGTACAGTAGTGGTCGCGCTGTTATTTTTGTGGCTACTTATTTTATTAATTATAATATTACTTGTAAGTACAGTCAGCATTAAAAGTCAATTAACGTAAAATACTTACACTGTGTCTACCTACCTACTTATCTATGATAGTACCTACCTATAGATAGTATAGTATTCCAATATCGGTGAACTACTTAAAATCAAAACTGAACACGGTACTGTTACAAAATGCGGTAAATTAGGTACAATTTCATGTTATTTTGTTACACTAACTAGGTACCTACTACTAATTTATATAGATGGGTTACAAAAGTGGGTGCACTTTCTCATAATGTAGATTTTATCGTTTTGCTAAGTTTGTATTCATGTTATTTGGTTGCACTACTTACATTATACATATTATAAGAAAAACATTCGGGCGTCAATAAACATCTGTCGAAGCCTTCAAGCTAGGGACAGTACTTGTGATGGCGATCACTATACTTTGAACTGATTAAATAAATTATTAAAAATAATATAAACCCGACTGTTGATGAAAAGATCGCAACCAGTTTGATAGCTTGCGGTAAGTAGGTAGGTACCCATTGATTTTAATTCGGTGTATGATTTGTAAATTATTATTATTATAATACACCAACATTTTTGTGTCGGGGTTTAAAACTAATTAGTAATTCACATTATATTGGATTGTTTTATTTTCACTGACAAAATGACAACCCTAACACTCAAGTTGGCGGCGTAGTTTGTTCGGAACAAAATGCGATACCTACGAAATTTTGTAGGTTATTATAACGGCGGCTTTCGTCAACATCAAAGGAGTGCAACTTCTGTCCTTATCTATTCTGTGCCTTAACCACTAAGCTAAAAAAATACTTGTGGTATAGGTATGTAACTAACTTAACTATTCGTATGTGCAAACATACGAATCTATTTGTATGTGCAAACAAACACAATGGACGCCAAACCTACTGTGGGCCTTTTTTGTTGGACGATTTAAATTATTTAGACTTAATTTTAGGTGTTTTTGATCGCAGTTGGTTAAGTAGAAACGGATATATGAGCAAAAGTATACTCGATAACCGACATCCACGGGTTAAAACCTCTGGTATAAGCTAGTACTAACTGCGTACATATTATACTATATGGATTTGCATAAATTATGGTACTACGGCCTACGTGCGTAAGTTATGGTCGTTACGCCAACCAAGGTAACAAGAAAGGCATCAGACATTGAAGTCATGTGATTTTAACTTGTGATGCATTTTGTGTCATTTATATTAAACTGTTTAAATGCAGGGTTAAGATGCCATCCATATACGGTGCAGAGTATACCTGCTAGAACCAAGCGTTTCAGTGACTCATTCCTATGCCGCACCACTAAGACCTGGAACTCCCTGCCAGTTCACGTGTTTCTTTCTTCCTACAGTCCCGAGTCCTTTAAGCGGGGCGTGAAGAGGCATCTGATGAGGCCGTCAAGCTGAGTGCCACTACTGTTAACATGGTAAATGTTTACGATGGTGACCCTCTTTCCGAGACTTTGCCTTTAGCTTAACATCAGGCGAGGTGAAATCAAATTAATGTGTCTTTTATAAAAAAAACTGTAAGTAAACAAACCATTAATTAAAATTGTATGTCTCTATTTCTCTACTTAAGTAAATTTGTGTTGTTGATAGAAGTGCCAAACTCAAGTACCATCTGGGGTTTGCTTATTTTAATGATTTTTTATAATTTGAGCGTCAAACTATCTTTTTTGTTCCGGTAACAGATTTTGTGTTAATAGGTTCAAAGGTTAAAGGTGAACCACGTAATCTATCGTACATTTTTTAAGGTGTTATATTTGCGGAACGGTTATATTCATTTTGTTTGTGATTTTATCAATCATTAGGTTCTTGCATACATATCCTTCATCATTATTTTTAGCATTTTCTAAAATATGAAATAGTTTTTTGCTGATTCCTAAAATGGCTTACGTTTCAGAATCCAAATAGCAAAATAAAAAGAAAATTAAAACCTCTTTGCATGTAATTAGTAAATTTGAATAGTTGTCTTCTATTTATTTTAAAATCACTATCCATTTCCAGTCTCAAAGACAAATAAAAAGATTCTGAAGTGTTCTTTTTAGTAGACAGCTCAATAAAGTTTCTTCAAATTCAAATATCATTGCACTATCAAGATGTATTAATTTGCTATAGTGCTTTATCTTAGTCAACGGTATAAATTAAATCACAAGATAGTACCCTGTCTAGTGCCTCGTTACAAGCGTCGATATGATCAGACAAAAAAAAACTACCTTAATCGTATTACACTCAGCTCGTTAAATTAAGATTATTTTTACAAAAGAAAATTGGTTTTTAGTGAAGACAATTTCTACTTGAGACTTTGCTTTAAAGATTAATCAAAAATATTAATTGTTAGAATCTACAGTGGTACGAAAGATTTATTTTTCCGAGAAAAAAGGTCGCCTTCAACTTTGTAAATTAAAAATATGAATGATTCGAGGAAATGAATGATTTTTGATCTCTTATCATTTTCACTGTTAGAATAATTTTTAAACTGTTTTAATGAAAAGGAGGCTTTTAATTTTAGGTTCGATATTATTAATATTAAACTTTTTTATGACAATGCACTTATCTGTGTATTAGAGTATTTCGATAGATAATAAATTAAAATGAGGCACAAAACATATTAAGTAAATAATATTCCTCACATACAATATACTACGAGTATTACACAGCATTAACTATACCTTTTTTTTTCCTCTCGGATACCCCCCCTGCCGGAGGCGGAAGGGGAGGTTATGTCGGACTCGAACCGACTAAAACCGCACGCCGACTGTGGGTCGTGGTTCTAGGCCGGAGGCTACCCGCTTACATTACATGGCCCTTACAAAACAAACTTATATTTTTTCTAATAGAAATAATTCATCAACCCGTTTATGCTACTTCTTTTATATTAACTTTTAAACTCTCGCGTTCCATGATATACAATAACACTAACGGGAATTAAAGCGATCATAGTATAGGTACATACATACCTTTGATTTGCCTGACGATTCGACCAGGTTACACCGGCCGTGGTAACAGGCTGCCTGGCTCCGTAGTGCACGCCCGCCGTCTTCGAGTCCGTGAGGTAGTTGGTTCTTTATCTACCCGCACATTCTCGATATTTGATTATGTAAATATTTAAGTTTTCTAAGTTAGTTTTTTTTTATATTATTTATAGTTACTTACTTATACCTATATATATAACTTATAGTTAGTTTCTATTTCATATTAAAAAAAAACCTTGTAAATAAGCCCTGAATAAATATTACAAATTTATAAAAAAAAATAGTAATAATTCCTAAAAACCGGTTCTGTGTTTATTTCCGGGATCACAGGAAATATTATTGGATTTTTGTTTTTGTTTTTCTTATTAATAAATTATTACCATTATGATGCAATAACTAATAAATTGAGACCATAATCGAATACAATAATATATCCCATGACTTAGACCTTGAGCTTCGACCTAGTAGGTACCAGGAAGCGACTTATAACTGCTGCGTTCAACTTTAACTAACGGAAATTTGAAATTCTTTACTAAATTGAGTCAGCCATAATTGTATTTGTCCTTCAAAAATTGAACCTTCCGATAAGTTCCTGTTGATTGGGCATAAAGGTCATTCGCATCAATTACAGATTGCTCACAATCGAGGTCACCTGACTGAGGTTACTAAAATTCATATTTGACCTTAGATTCGTAATAAATAATTTACAATTATGATAATGTGTTTGCGAGAATGAAAGGTAGTTAAAGTATTATGTATACGTTTGATTTGAACTTACTATGATACTACGACGAAGAAATTAACCAGAACTTAAAAGTGGAGGAAAATATAAGTTATTTTAATGTTAGTTACAAAAGCCTGGCTGTGTTTTTACAACTACCAATATTATTTTTGTAAATTCATTTTGGAAAAGGTACCGTCTTAGACGGGACCTAGCGATGTTTGGTTTCACTGTCAAGAGGGAATACTGTACCTACCTGTATACTTATTAGGTATGAGAATTTCAACTCTTTAAGACAGGTCCACCTCAAATGACAATTAGTAAATAGATTTCGAGTTAAATTCCAGAGTTAATAGAAAGGTTATGCCACTTATCTGTAAGGACTTCCACTGCCACAGTCAAGAGTCCAGTCACTTTCTCTTACAAACTTTTCTTTTGAAACCAAGAATTGTTGACCAAATATGCCTCTATCTACCTCTTTGGGTATAAAAAGAATGCCTTATAAAAGAGATCTTACCAAAAACACTACAGAAAACAAGTAATATTTTGTCTCTGATTTATCGTAGGTTGAATGTAGTTTTCTAGTTCGACGATTTCTAATTTTGTACGGAAAATCCCTCTCTGTCCTATTTCCTCCAAATATTATGCTCAATATTTATCATAACATTATTTAAATCGAAACAAGTGACATGGAAACTAAATCAAGTGACATGTAAATACATACAGCTTCACCTAACATTAAGCTTTGTGAAAACAACTTCTTAATTGCCTTAGCGCATTGGGAGCCATCACTCATTTTTATTCTGGTATGCGTATAAATACTGTAACCATGATTAGGTAAATGGTAACAAATTTATAACAGATCTTTTTTTGTGATAATTTTGAATAGAAAGTATATAATACATTACATTATGTGTTATTTTTATTTCTACAAGATTATTTTATGGAATGGGTGAGTGAAGGTATACTTTACGTACCTATGACTACAATGCTCTACTCATCTGTGTATTTATTTGTGGACGTATAAAACAATACATATTACCGCCAACTGCACCATTTTATCCAACAATATGAAGGAAAAATAGTTTTTGCATAGATAACTGTATCAAAATAGAAGATCAAAAAGTCGAAGTAACATTGCGATTGTGAAATATATTATGGACTGTAATCCGAAAATGTTTTCAATTAAACTTCATCTAGTGAGTTCAAGAGCAGAAAAAATATCTCGGAAAGTCTCAAACTCCTAATTTCCATAACAACCCTGTTTTTACCGCCAGCCAATTAATCTATCAGACGGTTAACTTGCCCGCACTTGAGTGGGTTCCCATCATCCGCATGATATCTCCCGACTTCCCGTAATTACCCACGTAACGTTACTTTCTCTTGTTTTTTTTTGACTTTGTATTAGTTGCAGTTTTAAAAGCAACAGTTTAGTATATTACTGTTTAAATTTACATTGTCCTTGGGGAGTTTACTATATAGTAAACATGTAGAATACTTTACCTTTTAAATGTTAGATTTTTCTTTTAATTTTTTCTCTGTTTACATTTCCTTAGAATTTAAACCCAGGATAAAATTAGTCTACGTAACAAGGAATGGACTGATGATTCAGTGACTGTAATCTATTTCTGTGCCTATCTAGATGCGTTAAGTCATTCTGGCATAATTCAGTAACGAAAAAGAATATTCGAACCTATCCGAACTTTATCGCTTATAATAATTTTAGGTGCTTATATTGTTAAGCATATCCAGATCTGTAACATTCTGTCTGTCTATATTTCATTGAAACATATAAGCAAAAAGCTACCAAGATACTATTTTCATTCAACAAATCAAAGCTACAGTTGCCATGATTGACACGTGATTTTAAACTGAATTTAAAGGCTTTTCTTTATGTAAATATAATAACATAAATAGAATTAGTCCTCTTAAAATTTAATTTTATGATTAACAGTTTGAAGACTCTCGAAAAGGTTTAAATTGTTTTGATAAGATACCTTTTGAATGTAATTCAAACTTAAGGTTGACCGATTCAATTTTTAAAAAATTTAATTATTTGAATGATTTTTTTATAGCATTTATTATGCTAACTTTTAAGTTTGAAAATCATTGGAATTTTTTTTTAAGTTCGTGTCTCACTTGAGCATTTCATTTTTTCCAATGATTTTCGAAATTGAATTATATTGGCATTATGTTATATAAAATCTGCAGTAGCCTAGCGGTATGGGTAATGGACTGCTGAGACGAGGTCTCGGGTTCGATCCCAGGTTTACCATGGAACACACCAATGACTTTTCGATGATTTTCGAACTTATTTGTGTATTTATCATAGGTTTATAAGTGCCTGGTTAATGGCAATAGGCTCGCCTATTACATTGAGACTAAACTGGCGAAATGTGGGTGCTAGCACCTCTGCCTACCCCTTCGAGGAATACAGGCGTGAGTTTATATTATGTTATGTTTTATTTACACAATTTTTTCTTTGTTACAGGTTCCTGGCTATTTGGTGGCCGTTGAAATGTCAAATCACGAAGCGCCGCGCCAGAATGCTGATAGTCTTCATCTGGATCTTCGCCATCGTAGTCACCACTCCTTGGGTCTTCTTCTTTGATCTGGTGGTCGTCTTTGACGATAACCCCAACGTGCGGCTCTGCTTGGATGTATGGCCGAACCCCTTGAGTGAAATCCTATATTTCGTGATTGGAAATCTAGTTTTCTGCTACATACTCCCTATGGTCCTCATATCCATGTGCTACTTCTTCATTTGGATCAAAGTCTGGAGAAGAAATATCCCTACTGACACCCAAGATGCGCAGATGGAAAGAATGCAACAAAAGTCCAAAGTCAAGGTAGTCAAAATGTTGGTTGCTGTTGTAATACTTTTCGTAATTTCTTGGTTACCGTTATACCTCATCTTCGCGAGAATAAAGCTTGGAGGACCAATCCAAAAGTGGGAAGAGGACTTATTTCCTATTGTAACACCAATAGCGCAATGGCTGGGATCGTCTAACTCATGCATTAATCCAATTCTATACGCGTTCTTCAATAAGAAGTATCGCAAAGGATTCGTGGCAATCGTAAAGAGTAGAAAGTGCTGTGGAAGGCTGCGATACTATGAAACTATTGCCTTACAATCTTCGAGTACCTCGACGAGAAAATCTTGGCATTATAATAATAATAACCATCCATCAATCACTCGACGGTCACCACCCGTGGATAAGAACGCGGTGTCGTTTATCTTCAACCACACGGGAGTGTAATGATGTTGGCGGCACTGTTTGGATTCTGTACTCAGAGCCCTAGACGGCCTTGCGTCCGGCGCTGGGCCGAGCGCCCAGGCCTAGCGACGCGTCTCAGCATATCGACATGATACGACATTTTCTATTGTACGTTTTTATTTCGACAGTTTGGTGTTGTCTTGTGCGAGAACAAAATTTTGCAAACCTCAAAATAAGGCATAGGATACATAAGTGAACATAATCAGTGTTTTTATTATGCTAGTAGTAATAACTTGTAACTTTTATACGTAAGTTGGTTAAAATGTTTTAAGGAAATTTTATTTTTACACTGACTGTAATAATTAGGAGCGTACCGAGGAAGCGCACATCGAGCACAAAGTTTTTGTAAAGATAAGAAGATTTTATAATTCAGTAAATCTTTATATATTATGTGTAAAGTATGTATATTTCTTTTACAAATTAATTTTTATTTTGTCAACCATACATTATAAAACTTATTTTTTTTATTGAAATCTCCATATCTTTTTAAAAGTAATAAATATTTAAAATATTAATGTTTCTAACAAAATTACTAATATAAAATGTGAAAAAAAGCATTTTTGTACATTAATTTACTTTTTACATGAAATTGAAAACAACAGTACAAAAATATAAAACAAAAAATAATAGAACGTAAGTTTTCCTACTTCGATCTCAGTTCAATACATTATTATATTCTTATTTTCACTAATATTGTAAAAAATAATTTACCTATTTCTTATTTCAATGTCACAAAAAATCTCTCGTTTTATGAGAAATTTTACTTATTACTTCAAATTTATCTGAATTTGCATATAAACAATAAAATAATATATTTATATATTAAGATTATATAATATATCTATGATGTTGGTTTGATACGATAATAGCGAATTTAGAACATCTATAATCTGCATAGAGATAAGGTTACATAATACAATTATTGCGCGAGCAATACCTTTTGTTTAAAGGTTAACTAAAAATGAGACTAGAATTTTTTAACAAACCTTAAGCTGGATTTCCTCAGTGAAAATCAGTTAACTAAGCTTGGTTCTAACAATTTACGCAATGAAGTACATTGTGTAAAGTAGTTACGTTCGAATTTATATGAGTCCCTATCGTTTCGTATAGATTGAACATTTCCTATGTTGATATTATGACTGACTAAATGAAAACTAAATTGACATACTACACAGTATAACTAAACTGAAACTATAGATATTTATCAACAAAAACTGTTAATATATTATTTAATTGGTAACAATAATAAGATAACAGTAACAATTTTATATTAAATTGTTACATATTTTACTGATAAGTGTTTATAACTTCAACATATCTTTCAGTTTAATTCAATAATATATGACTGCATTTTACATACCTACAGAAAAAGGTTTTCAGAGTTGATAAAAATATAATCATAATTATTATTATACATAATATATTTTATCCATTATAACTTGTAAATGTCAAAGTAGTTTTAGAAAAAAGCGTTATAATCCTTGCGTCCGCGTCCCCGCAAGTGACAGTGGTCATACATTTTGAAAGAAACCATTTTGGTATAACAGTTACTTTTTTAACAATATATGTGTATCGTTTTAATTTGTCGTCGTGCAATTAAGGGTTAACCATTATTTAGGAGCGAGGGTAAACCTTTCAGTTAATTAAATTTTGCTTTGCACCCTTGGATGTTTTTCTCATGGAAAGGGTTCCGAAAAAAATATAAAAAGGTTTTTATACATTCATATAAAATGTTTAAAAAATATGTATATCTAAATAAGTAAATACCTTTTACTCTTATTAGTTTTTAATTTGCAAAGTTTGGGATTTAAAGTTTCAGGTACGTTATCCAATTTAAATAGGTACTTATTTTTCGTAATTTACCTATATCGCAATTCACTCCTCCTAAATGTATTTTCCTTACCAACTAGAATGTGCTTTTAGTGTCCTATTATTATACCAACTATTTTGATAACTGATAATGAATAAATAATAATAATAATAGTCTCATTTTTAGTGACCCTTTATTATTAAAACGGCAACTGCGCACAGCACAGGCCAATAGCCGCTTATAATGCACAAAGCAAACAAATAAATAATAATAATAATAGTTATAGATAAACTAGTTAAGTACATGAATAACAATATTTTGGGAGAAATTAAATAAGTATTCTAAAACATATGTAGGACAATTGAAATAATAACAATATTATATTCATGTTATAAATATTCAGTACAATTTATCATCTTCATATCATATTATTACATAATAGTATTTACTTGGATATTGACAGCTTATCATCGATACTTCATTTGGCTTTCTATTACCTAAATATATAATTATAACATAATATTATTATACGTTTTTCATCACTCACAAAATATTATACACATAATAAAAAATACCTCGTAATGAATCCTTATAGATGAAGTTGTAATGTGTGTCTGTCTGTGCCCGAACTTCATCAAAAATTTCCTCCATTGGGTGCGTATAAACATCACTCTATATCGAGAAGTATCGCGAGGTGATAGTATTCGATTTAGAGTGGTAGGATCTACGTAGATATCTGTCCTATATGTATAATTATTTATTAATAATTCAGTCTCAACAATAACCTACCCATATTATGATAGAAATAGATCATAATAATATTTATTTTAGCAAAAGTACAATCAACGACAAAAGTAACCACCAAATTCGTTAAATAATGTATAAAATATTAAGCATCGTACTTATTCCAAAAAGTTTATTTATACATAAAGTTTATTTATTGATTCATATCATCGTCATTTTTAAATGTCGTTTGTCGTTGAATGTACAGGTAAATAAAAGTATTTTTCTACTGCTAACGCCAAATACGATATATTAGGATTTCAAACTATCACGCGTTTTAATAAGATTGATTTTGTAATAGGCACTGCGGTAAGTATTACACATGGTGTTTTGTTCGAGTAGTATATCATGACAAAGTCGAAGCTTGCAAGACTGATAAAAAATTGCGTGAAACTCCTTCAAAAGGGTAATTCGTGTGATAATTAAAATGGATTTTGAATTCGACTATTTTTGTAATTTTAAGCTTAACCCTAGCTTATCGAATTATTTTTGTAACCTGCCTGTTATTTTAAGCTTCCTATAATTTTGTGTGTATATGTGAAATTTCACTAAAAGATCTTAGTCATGAAAACTTTGAAAGATATAATTATATCGTATGTCTTCGTAGTTTGATCTCTAAAAATGCAACATATAGTGAACCAGAAGAAGGCAATATGTATATACCTAGTATATTATAGCGTGGAATCATGCTGAGCATGTCATGTTGTATAACAATCTAGTGAATGTATAGTTTTGATCTTATAAAACTGCAGGCAACCGATATTTTATAATAAAATATTTCCCTGTAACTCCAATTTTGACGATTTGGCTAAAAGTACTGGACATAATTGATTTTTGTACTATAAATAATTAATTATATTCAATATCTTAAAATTTATTCATATTAACTAACTTATAATATCAAATTAATGATATAAAAGTCAATTATGCTGTATTTTAGTCAACTCTACAAAAATGGTTAAATAATAAGCCTTCAAAATAATCAGATTTTTTACTAGCCCGCAGTTTTTAAGATGTGTTACTAGTTTATGTAAAGATTATTGATTAGGTAGATTTTTTAATGAGTGGCTGTATACTTAGTACATGAATAATTCTCATACTTACACGTAGGTATTGTCATAAAATTATTATAATTTTAAAAATATTCTTAAGGAATACTAATATAATATTGGTAATACTATCACTATTACCTTTTTACTTGGGGCTTGTAATTAATAAAAAAAACTTCTTAACCCAAAATATTTTTCTACAATAATTACAAGTAATGGTATAATTTTATAGTTACCTAAGTACATTGCAGATTAATTTAATTTCATGTATTTTTCTCTTCAAATGTTAGTGACACAGATCACAGATTGCACAATACATTAACTAGTGCTTCTGCGGAGAGTAGAGTTTAGAGCTATGATGCAGCTAGTGTTGCTAGGTTTTATTTTTAATTTCTTACCACGCTTGCTATGAATAAGACCTTTTGTGTGTTTAGACGTTGATATTTAAAAAAAATAACACTAAGCCCCTAGTAAAAAGTGTTTCAAAATAAAATAAATCATAATATCCTATCCATACTGTAGTAGTTTTAAACTTCTATTAAAATGTCGATGATATTTGTTGTTTTATAATAAAAATGTTCTATTATACATAATAATATATATTTATACACAAAACAATTGGGGTTTTATCAAATAACTAAAATTTGTAAATAAATACTAAATGTGTTAAGTATACATACTAAAGACGCATTTTGAATAGAACAATAATAATGTAGAAACCATTTCATTTATTTTAATAATAATAATAATTATACGGCGCGCATCGTGAGGAAGTTCCTTTCTCTGGAGCCCTAACCACCGGTAGCTTGGTCCCTGTACCCGATGCCGGTGGGGTACTATTTTTTATGTTTTTAAATAGATGTTTCAATTTTTTATAAGTATGTATTTAAAAATATAATTAATAAGTAACTTAAATAAATAAAGAGGAATAATAATAATAAATGCATTTCTGTACTATATTGCTGTTATTAATTTGCCGTGTTTGGTGTTAGATATAATAGTGGTTAATAAATATTAATTTTAATAATAATGTTTGTGAGACCTGATTTTAGACACTAAATTTATTAAATTTCATATAACGAAATATTTCTTTATATAATCGTAAACTGTTTAATGTTACGACAAAAATGTAATACATTTTGCATTAAGAATGGTTTAGACATGTAGTGTATAATATAAATATGCTTTTAGTATAGCCGTTTACAGACATTTGTAAATGTATAGGTCATACTGTAAATTAATGTATAAAAGTAGTTGATGTACTAAGCAATGTTAGATGAGTTTTAGAGTTTATTAAGCTTTTTAGAAAGAACTACTAATTTGGTTTATGAACAAAATACAAATTAAAAAGATCTTTTCGTACTTTGTCTATGAATAGATATTTATAGAATGCTTATAAATCAAATAATTAGTTTCATCTAATCAATCAACACAAGATTCCTATATAATGTGAACAAAAGCAATTTTTGACATATGAAATTTTGATTCCACGCCGTACAATTTACCAACATATCAAAATAAAGGAACTTCCTAGTTTCGAAGTCGGTTATAAAATATTCGACACATTTTTCTAGTACAGTTTTAAGAATTTGCCTTTTTTTAAAGTACATACCTACCTACATATGTTTTAATCAACAGTAACCATTTTTATAAAAATTCCATTTATGTATTTTCTGTAAATTATTATGTCAGTTTTTTTATAGTATAACAAGATTTAAATATTGTAATATGAAATATTTATATTTTGTAACAATAAAAGTTAAGTGACATTTTTAATAAAACACTACACTAAAATCTTTACCTAAGATACATAATATTATACATTTACATTCCAGATAGGTTTTTATACTAATTTGCTGAGATAGATTAGTCTATTTTAGTATTTATGCAGCCTTGATAGCTCACACTCTGTTATAGGTATACCCACGAACCGTAGTGGATGTCTTACCATTTGTCATGATACGTTGTTCTCCTAACTGCATCAAAATTTCATACATTGTTACACAATACTATAGAATTTTACATTAAATAATATTTAATAAAAAAGAACAAAATTACCTTTTCAATGTGTGTTAGTAGCGATACGAATGAAATAAGCATGAAATTAACAAAGCTGTATTTTATCTTTAATTTATATATATAAATTAACTTTAATTTATCTTTACTGGTAGTTGATCGATTGTTTATAATTATTTATAATTTTTGTGACTTAAACTGTTATTTTTAATTTTTTTTTCTGTTTAACTGACTTTATTAGTTCTGATGTTTTAGTTTAAAACTAGATATAAATATTTTAAATGAAAGTTAAAATTTAAATGAATATTACAATTTGTATTATATTTGCAATAATGTAACAGTGCCGATATTCGTATGTAACGAGCGCACTACTCAAGCAACTGTTAACATTATGGTCATTGTATTTGCTTAGTGTCATTAATATTTTTAAACATATATTTACATTCATTTGTTTCAATGTATTTAAATATTAAAACAAATTATATGTACATGTAGCGTTAAAAGTATTAATTTCATTAATGAAACAATTTATTTAAAAAATCGAATATGTACAACAGATCGCAGATTACGAAGTTATACATAAGGATACAAATGATGTCTTATGTGTAAATATTATAACCATTAATTAATTTTATTATTATTATTATCAGTTTGCTACACACTTTATTATCAATTACATCGGTTCATGAGGCCTTACAATCGAGAAGTCCCGGCTTTCCTGGCCATTACAATACCACAGATAACATAATACTAAAACAATACCTACCTGAACCAACTCCTGCCACAAACAACCGAATTCAGTAGACGGGTTTCGGGTGATTAAATATTAAAAATTTTAGTTCCTTTTTTAAATAATAAAATAATAACAATTCTATTATTTAAAGACTGCGGTTTGTTGTCATTATATTTTTTTGTTTTAATAAATAATATTCTGAATAAACAATAATAATCTGTGTGTTTCCTAGCCGTGATTGGAAAGATAGTTGTTTTGCTGTTAAAGCTTAGATAAATTCATAATGAATAATATTAACATAACATGCAGACACTATGTATGTAAAGTAAATAAAAATATTGTAAAAATTATTCTTGGCATTTTATTATTACCTACATTTCGTAAACCTGGTACAGTCAGCACCAAAAAATGTTGACGAACAAAGTGCTCAAAATGATCTTAATTTCGTTTTTTGACCCCCTTCCAGCAGACCGATTGTTCGGGTTTTTGGTACACACCTGTGAATAGTAATACTAAATAAATCAATAAAACAGTTTGATTTGTTATTAATACGAGAGTTTTAAGATCATTTTGAGACTTCATCGTCAAGATATTTATGACACTGACTGTACACGAATTGAATTTCCTATTTCCTATTTAGGTACTAAAGATGATCTGCCTCTATGGTGTGGTGGTAGTGAACGCGGCTTATACGCCGGAGGCGCGGGTTCGATCCCCGCTCAGTGCAAATATCTGTATGAATGAATATAGCTATTTGCATTGGTCTGGATGTTTTCTATGTATAATATGTATGTATTTCCAACAAAAATGTATCTAAGTATGTTTATCTGCATTCTAGATTCCATAACATTAGCTACTTATATACCTACTTACTATGGGTCTAGATAGCGTTGTGTAGAATGTTGTGGAATATTTATTATTATTAGTGAACAAACGATGTATGGGGCCTCACAAGAGGGCCAGACCGTAAGGGATGGCCCTGAGTCAGCCGGGGTACGAGGGATATGTCGAAGACAACCTCGCCTCCGGTCTAGCACTACGACCCTCAGTCGGCGTGCGGTTTTAGTCGGTTCGAGTCCGACATAACCTCCCCTTCCGGCTCCGGTGGGGGAGGTATCCGAGGGCATTTCCACACGAAAAAAAGAGGGCCTCACATAAAGGCAATTACGTTGGCAAGTTGGCATAACTACTTATTGATGCTGGTGGTTTGCTGTGGTGTACCTAGGCTTTCTTTTTGGGTTGGGAGGTGAGTATCGCCCGCAAAAAAACAATACCAATAAAAAAACTAAATTTTTTTTTTAAAAACCCCCGTCAAACTCGACAACCGGGTCATAGCACCTCCAAAAACTTGAAAATAAATGGAGTTACCTTTTAACTTTTGATATATCTTGTAATATTTTGATTGAGTCGAGTCGGTAGTGTTCTTACACTACCGACAAATATACCTTTCAAACAAAAACAAAACTGAATCCAAATCGGTTCTTCTGTTTGGGTGCTACGATGCCACAGACACACACACACATAGACACGTCAAACTTATAACAACCCGTCGTTTTTGTGTCGGGGTTTAAAAACAATAGGCATCAAAATACAATACCTAACAATCTAGATTCTAGAATAAATTTTTGTTACAAAATAAAAAATTAATTTCTTCAACCCAGCGAAAATAAGTTAGCAACTTATCTAAAAATCATTGATCGCTAACATTGCTATTTTATTACAGCTCTCAATCTATGGTCAGCGAATCTAGTTTGATCAGCTCTGGAGTGTTTCGTCAGCAAACAAAGTGAATTGATCTGCTTCTTTCTAGTGGTCGGCAAAAATAACTGAATTGATTAGCATTTAATATGATATTGGGCAGCCTTACAATTGATGTTGAAAGTTAATATATTTGCAGTAATATTAGTGATAGAGCTGTAAATTAAATTTTGGCAAGCTGTAAGATTATAATCAGCCACCATTAATATGTATGTAGAAAATTATTATCACTATATGTTAGGTACAATCAGCATCAGAAAAATGTTGACGTACGAAGTAGTCAAAATGATCTTAATTTCGTTTTTTTACCCTAGTGGACTGATTGCTCTGATATTTGGTACACAACTTTAGTTTGGACAATAATACCCTTGAAACTAAAACAGTTTGATTTGCTCTGCTTCTGAAATGACGCGATGATCTCATGAATCAAAAATAAGACGGGAGACGTATCTAGCCTGACGCCTTGACGGAGATTTGCATGACGCCTCGACCAGGTTTCAGGTTATATCGGCCGTGACTACGGCTAGTGTAACCTGGTCGAAACGTCAGGTACCTATACCATGATCGCGTTAATTCCCGTTATAATTATTGTATGGAACGCGAGAGTTCAAAAGTTAGTTTACCCTACCATAGTTTATTATTCATTATATTCTAAGGGTTCTTGTCATTTGCCATATTTTCTATCCTTTTCTTACTCATACACCTATTTCTTATCCATTATATGATAAGGATGCCTAAATAAGTAAAAAAGAGATGCAATATGCGATTCAATGACAATGTTTAGATATTTTGAAACTATACTCGCCTAGATACTATCAACTGGCGTGATTGTGTGTATGAATATGAAAACTCTACTTACTTACACATTGCTAAAATAGTTTGACCACTCTAATAATCAATATAATATTGAAATGTTGGTATTCAGATTATTTTGAGTACTTTAGTCGTCAACATTTTTCTGATGCTGACTGTACCCACACCCGAAGGGGACAGCTTGAAAAGATGGCCCTGGGTCAGCCGGGGGACGAGAGGTATGATGTCTCTGGTAATCTCACCTCCGGCAACCGAAGATTTAAAAACGACGTGCATTTTAGTCGGTTCGAGTCCGACGTAACCATCCTTGCCAGCTCCAGTTGTACGATGGCATTTTCGCACGATAAATAAAAAAAAACCAATAAATTCCTACCCGTAGGGGAATAAATATCAGTAGGTACACAAAGGACAAGATGCTCACCCCACGAAACCCTATGTCTTTATTTGTAGTTTTACTTTAAAGTTTAAATAAGACTTCAAGTTATTTTCGGAACCTCGGGCAATAAAACTTGCCAAAACTTTTATAGTTTCAATACTTTATGTTTCGTACGATTCCTGTCTCTTTGTGTCCACCGCGACGTCTCACTTTAATAAGGATGCTTTAAAGTTTGAAAGGACTTTTATTATTTCCCTCCAGAGAAATACAATTTTGACTTGCTAAAATTATAATACGTAGACCGCAATAATGACTTTGAATATGTTTTAGGAACGCAATCTGGTCCATAAACCACTGTTCAAACCAGATCTGGTTAGACCAGGTCATTCATCAACATTCGAGGGTAAACCCTGCCTTCCTCACCTAGACCTACAAGGGCCAAGGCAATCACCTGCAACCTCCTGCAAGCCGATACACCCGCTGATTAACAGAAGAGGCTCTCGTGAAGGCTTTCTTGTTGGGTTTGGAAGGTCAGAGACATACCAAGCAGAAACATTACCAGACTCCGGACTTTGGCCGCCAAACAAAAATAACCCAAATTCTTGTACGCAGGCATATCTTATCAAAACTATGAGTAATTACAAGAACGAAATGTCGCACCCTCAGTGGAAAAAAGGCATAAGACGAAAATGCTGATTTTTCAGTATGGTGAAAAAACTGAATTTATGGGCATATTTACTTTATTTCCAAACGTAGAAGAATTATTCTTATATCAAAAAAAGGAGAAAAAAATGTTGCACTTCGTGTTGTATTTAAGTTAGTGCTAATGTTTATAGTATATTAGGAATTGTAAAAATAAATTATTATGCTATTTTTCAGAATCCAATAAAATAAAAGATTTTGAGTATCAAAATTTATGCCAGACTTTGCCAGAAAAGTAAAATATATTTCAAAAAGTATGTTATATTAAAGCAGTAATGAACTTGTGAATATGAACATTTATGGTAGTATAAGTAAGATTACTGCATTATTTCCTTTATAAAAATTATGTTTGAAATGCACAAGCAATACTTACCCCTTTTTTCAATTTAAGGGCTTGTTAAGATAACTTAAGTAAACAATAATAATTACTTATTCCATTATATGTTATAGAAAAGTTAGCTGCATATTAAGACATATTACTTAGAGTTATTATTTATGACTACAGGGAAAAAAGGCAATGCCTTTTTTTTTATTCACTATTTTTTATTTCAGGCAAAATACTAATTATATTTTGGTAACAATTAAAGTTCGTACTAGCAACAATAAAATTGCACAATAATGTTCAGAATTGTAGAGTTTCGGTGAGGATTACTACCACTATTGATTTTTTTATAAACTCTTAAATAATCAGTAGATAATTTGTTAGGACTAAGCTCAAATAAGTTTTTATTGGCTCCGTACAACAAAATGTTTATGTTCTCTCAATAAAAATCAAAGGTAACAAGCAAAAATTATTATCAAATCAAGGTAACGAGTTATAATACATATTTTGTTATTACACATGTTATTATTTAGGGCTAGGCAACCCGAGTGGTGGCATTATCCTTCACCTACTAGTTTATTTTAGTTTAGAGTTTATTAATATCATTAGTATAAATTGACATAAGCCTATGTTATGGCTATTCTTTATGCAAATAGATAGTGAACCCTTTACAAGTTAAAATAGAAAAGGATGTTACACGTTAGTAACAGACATTAGGTAATGTTATGATAATAGACTGCGAATCATTCATCAGCCTAGTGGTACGAATCATCGTCTTGTACTCATATTACAGGGGTTCCCCTACTTGGAGACCAAACGATTGCTATGATATACAAAACTTGTACCACTAGCTCGGCGGTAAGCGAAAACATCGCGAGGAAACTGCACATTCATTCATATTTAATATGTAACCAGGATCCTATTGGTCTGGTCTGGGTGTTTCTATGTATAATATGTACGTATTTACAAAAAAAAAGTATATAAGTATGTTTATCCGCATTCTAGATTCCATAACACAAGCTATAAAAGCTTACCATGGGTCTAGATAGCGTTGTGTAGAATGTTGTGGAATTGTGGAATATTGTTAAGGTTCGCCTTTCCGGTTACGAAGGTCAGACGATAGTCGCTTCAATGTAATTACCAGACTATATAAACCCAGACAAATCATTGTTTAAGCGGACCCCGGACTCCCCAACGGCAGCCGGGAAAACACTAGGAGGATTAGACAGGAAAAACAAACATCAAGCATTACAGGATATCAAGAGAGTCCGGCATAGAGCCCTCTCTGCTAGACCTTCTATTGACGAGTTGCCTGGACCAGTACAGTGTCTCGGTGAGTGCTGCTTTAGGTAACTCCGACCACTGTCTTGTCCGCTTCACCGTGCCCATTGTAGCGCCCCCACGACCCGTGCATGGGAAGAGGCGTCTTTGGCACTACTCATCAGCGGACTGGGATGGACTACGCGAATATTATGCGTCCATCCCGTGGGTTGAACGCTTCTTTGAGGGTAAGAACCCATCTGAGAGCGCTACTGCTGTCGCCGGTAAGATCGGTTTGGGTATGGAATACTATATCCCATAAACCGATGTCACCGGAGTCCGCAGAGCGCGACAGTTGTTCGGGTGCGAGTGTGCGGAGGCTGTTGAGCATAAACAGTCTGCGTACCGCGCTTGGGTGCGGGCCCGCGTCACACGCGATCCCAACAAGGCCAAGGCGGCGTACAACAGAGCGACAAAGGTCTGCAAGAGGGTTTACGTCAGGGCGGATGCCCAGCGCATAGCACGGCTGGGCCAAGAGCTAGTGGCGCATCTCACGTGCCGTGGCTACTGGCGACTGGCCAAAGCCGTGCAAGCCAACTTCTGCCAGCCCTCGCTGCTCCCGCTGAGCAACCCCGATGGATCTCTGGCCCATGAGCCGCAAGAGAAAGCAAATTTGCTGGTCAATCTCTTCGCGGCCAACTTCCGAGTCGATGATTGTGGTATGCAACCACGGACAATGCCCACTGGTGACCACGCAATGTCTGATATCCATATCAGGTAACGCGATGTCCGTGCAGTACTACAATCACTCGATGTCCGGAAAACCAGTGGTCCTGATGGTATTCCAGCGGTCGTACTTAAAAAATGTGCAGCGGAGCTATCTCCTATGCTAACGCGGCTGTACCGACTGTCCCACAGTTCAGGTACAGTGCCGTCGGCTTGGAAGGAGGCGAATGTCCAGCCGATCCAGCCAACTCGGAACAACCCATAGCCGTCACCTCAGTGCTGTGCAAGGTTTTCGAGAACATTATTAACACACAATTCATGCGCCACCTAGAGGATCACTCCTTGCTTAGTGACCGGCAATACGGCTTTAGACCGAAACGGTCAACGGGTGATCTTCTGGCGTACGTGACCCACCTTTGGGGTGAGGCTATGGAAAAGCACGGCGAGTCACTGGCAATTAGTCTTGACATTGCCAAAGCTTTCGATAGGGTATGGCATAAATCGCTTCTTTCTAAGCTACCAGCCTTTGGCCTGCCTCCCAGACCTCCCTTGCCTGTGTGGAGGAACGAGGTGTGATGTTCCCCCAACACAAAGGGAGGATCCTCCGACCAGGCAAGGTGATCACGCCTGGCGGGCCGCGGCCCAACGATTGTCGTTGGGATGTTGTATATATGTTGTACCAGCGCGCGAACTTCACTTTCGCGATGCAGGATTCGTAGTGACGTAGTAGTGTCGTAGTAGTTCGGCTTGCTGTCGCTAGATGGCGCTGGGTACATGTGGTATCGCCACATCACTCCCCTCCAAGACCGGAGGTTGATTGCGATGAGTCAGCTGTCTTAGCTCTCTTGAGGAGCGTGCCAATGCCAGTCTTGAGTAGTTCCGTTTCGTCGGAGCTGGACGCCGCGTATTCCATTTGGCGGAACAGTCATCCTCGCTAATCCCAGTGAGTCGGGATTACCGCTGGTCCCGAAGAAGCGGGGCAAGTGCGGTGCTGCGGTGCTTGCGGTCCTGCGTTGAAACGCCCAGTGAGTTGGGGCTAGAAGCGTCGAGATGTATGCTCGGCGAGCCGCCAGTGAGGCGAGGCGAATCCTTCGGTGAGTTGAGGTGAGTAGCCCTCGGTGAGTTGAGGTGAGTAGTCCTCGGTGAGCTGAAGTGAGTAGCCCTCGGTGAGTTGAGGTGAGTATTCCTCGGTGAGCTGAGGTGAGTAGTCCTCGGTGAGCTGAGGTGAGTAGCCCTCGGCAGTGATGGGGTGAATCCTCTATGAAGCGAGGTAAGAGTCCCGTGTAGCGGGGCGAATGCCTTAGATGCAGGCGTGGCCGAAGGGTTACCAGGCTGCAGCGGTCGCTGCATGCTATGGCATCCTTGTAAGGGCCGAAAGTGCTGGATGACGAAGACTTGATTACCGCTCATGCGGAAGAAGTGAGTGGGATGTGACGATGAGGAAGCTGCTGATATGCACAGCGAAGGTTACGTGATCAGATCACGTCGGGGTCACCACTGTGGAGGAACGAGGTGTGATGTTCCTCCAACACAAAGGGAGTCGCGGCCCGACGATTGTCGTTGGGATGTTGTATATATGTTGTACCAGCGCGCGAACTTCACTTTCGCGATGCAGGATTCGTAGTGACGTAGTAGTGTCGTAGTAGTTCGGCTTGCTGTCGCTAGATGGCGCTGGGTACATGTGGTATCGCCACACCTGCATGCCTTCCTGCAGGGGCGCCGTATTCGCGTCCTTTGTGATGGACGAGCTTCGGAGTTCTTGCAGGTAAATGCTGGATATGCTAACGGTAGCATTCATTGCTATGCAGACGACAGCATCTTACACACTGCGGCCAAGCAGTCTGATATCGCGGAAAAAAGGCAGCTTCTTGTCACTGAGCTGGACCGAATCCTGGACCACATTTCTCAATGGGGCGCTAGGAACCTGGTCGAGTTCAATGCCTAGAAGACCCAGGAATGTGCGTTTACAGCAAAGGTATCTCCTTTCGTTCCCCTTCCCACTCCTCAGAGCACACCATTGCCACTGCAGGATCACCTCAGTATCCTCGGTATGGATGTAACAACTATATCGAAAGTATCATCAAATCAGCCTCGCGTAAACTCGGAGTCCTGAACAGAGTGAGACGTTTTTTCACGCCGGAGCAGTGGTGTCTTTTATACAAGACCCAAATTCGTTCCTGCGTGGAATACTGCTCACATCTCTGGGGCAGCTCCGCAAAGTACTTACTAGATGCTCTCGACAGGTTGCAGCGACGTGCATTCCGCATTTTTGGGAATCCTGAGGTCATGAACACCCTCGAGCCTTTGCAGATGCGTAGAGATGTTGCGTCTTTGGCAGTATTCTACCGTCTCTACTATGGTGAATGTTCTGACAAGCTCTTCCAATTACACCCACCCTCTCCATTGCTACACAGGACGAGACGTGCAGGGCTAAGATGCCATCCATATACGGTGCAGAGTATACCAGCTAGAACCAAGCGTTTTAGAGACTCATTCCTATGCCGCACCATTAAGACCTAGAACTACCTGCCAGCTCACGTGTTTCCTTCTTCCTACAGTCCCAGGTCCTTTAAGCGGGGCGTGAAAAGGCAGCTAATGAGGCCTTCAAGCTGAGTGCGACCACTGTTAACATGGTACATGTTTCTGATGGTGACCCTCTTTCCGACACTTTGCCTTTGCTGAACATCAGGCGAGGTGAAGTCAAATTGACGTGTCCTATAAAAAAAAACATTGTGTCATAATCTCTTTTTAGCTTATACTCACCTAATAACTTCAAAAATTCTTCTCGCCCTACTGTGCTGCGTCCGGTTATACATTGGTCATTTTACTTTAAAATAAGAAGAAAAACCACTCAATTGTTGTTGTTTTGCTTTCGCAAATGCGTTAACGCAGGTATTACCTTGACCTAGAAATGGGCACTGACTGTCAAGCGCGTGAATACGCACCCGCCCCGTCCCCCGCATCGATGTATTCACACTTATGTTAGCACTGTCTACTCCCACGCCGCAGTATCTATTCTTACTTCTCGGTGAAAGGAAAATATTCTAGTGAAAGAAAGAAGTAATCGTTCTTATTTTACAGCCGCGCCGCAGTATGTAGTCTTATGTTTCGGCGTATAGAAAAGTTTTGAGTGGAATAAAGCAGTATTTATTCTTATTCTAATTTATTTTATGTTCATAAAAAGTAAACAGTCATACAGCTGTTATTATTTTCTAAGTTTATCTTTTAGGCTAAGTAAGCGCATTTAAGATAATTTCCTTAGCTAGTTAATATAACAAATAAAAAAATAATCGTGTATACAAGACTAACGATGTAAAAAAAACAAACGCATTTAAATCATAATAATTTTTACTTTTAATTTTCTACATAAAATATTAGGGATAAACGTAATAATAAGTAATACGTCATATTTATCAATTTATTCTTTGCGTTATATCACATAATCTACTAATCCGTAAGAAAAAATGTAATGGAACCAAAATTCTCAAAACGAATTTCTTGTTTTAATTCGTCAAATTTAACAAGAAAAATATGAAAAAAATTTAGCATATGTATCTTTAAACGTACCTTTCAAATATGATAAAATCGACGAATCAAAGTAAGATCACTTATGCCTATTTTCCACTGGGGGTGCGATGTGTGCAAATCAAATAAAATGACTCTATTAGAATTCAATTTGTAAATAGCTTTTTTAATTGAGTTGTAAAATTTTATTTTACGAATTGTTCTGTTTAGGACATCAACCTTGAGATGGTTTAATATACACTTTTTTGAGTTAAATAAATATATTTTGATTGCAATATAAGTGTATGTGACAAAATTTATATTTTTTTAAAGAATATTAACAATCGAAATCACTAATATGCCTGCTAATCCCTCCCAGCTAAGCTAAATTGCTTGTGCTAGGAGTGGGTTCACGTCGGTAGTGTAATGGCCAGGATCGCACCCGGGACCTCTCGGTCCTAAGGCCCACTCCTTAATCACTGCTACCGTTATTTATTGGTTTATCGAATGCAACATAGCAAATTCAATAATATGCTAACTAAATACTAACTGTACAAGGTTATTTTTAATTAACTAGCATCTTCCCAGGGGTAGGTCGCAGACATCATAAGTAACTACGTTTGTTCTACGACTTAAAATAAAACTGAATTCATTATTTAATACTGAGTTTTCAAGTTTAAAATATAACGCGATATTATTGAGTCTATGTTTCATTCATAAACTGACCGACCGACCGACAGACCGAAGCGCGCGCGCGACATATTCGCGCGCGCTTACGCTATCGAACAATACCTACTAGTACCCTACCCTTCTTCCCCAGATTATTAATTGCTCGCGTGGTGTGTTGCGTGTAGAAAGTAACTAGGTATTTACACAAGTCCACATTCCCTTCATACTTTACCAGGCATAGGACTGGCTACACTAAAAAAACAAAAAGATGCCTAAGAAATGCTAAAGATGAAACGTACCTCACTTATCTTCCTGCGTACAGTCGCGTTCACTGCCACCACGACGCCATGTTTAATATTAAAGTTTCTTTTCTTATTAAAACAATGTTCCTAATTACAAAAACTGTCGATAGAAGTGAAAACAGTCTGAAAGATCCGTTATTTCAGTTCACCCAAAATACTTATATGTAAACTGCTCAAAGCGTCTAAAGAAGTATTCACTTCAATATAAAATTTCAATATCCAAATTCTTAAGACAGTTCAATGGACGAACCATACAATCTACCTGGTCTCCGTCAATTGGATTGAAGGTGATTCTATCGAACGCGACACTATTGTCAACTATTGTGAGGAAACCGACTTTGATAGATATCAGCTTAGAAGGATTAGCCTTTAATACCGTTTTTCAAGAGCCGGTGAAGTTCTTACGATCTGAGATAGTTAAGTAAAAGTTAAGACGCTTTTGTGCTCGTTTGAAATGTTCTATGAATATATATTATATCATATCTACGTATTTTGAAGTCTGTGTAAATGTTTTTTGTATTTTAAAATATACTAAATACACCTAGATGCCTGATCAACTCTTACGTGGCAGAGTGTCTTGTTGAGAGAGTTTGACTCAGACCTAGACTTGTAGGTATTGGACAATAATGAATAGAAAAAGATACCAAACTGGGTCCAGTTATTGATAACATACTAACAGTAATTTGAATACATAGGGAAAAAATAATTATCTCGAGAGGGACTCGAGCCCGCGATCTTAAATAAAAATAGAAGGGAAATTTGAATCACATCGGGCGTGTCTCGGTAGCCGAGTTAGTCAAGGTATTCCCCCTGTAAGGGAAAGATCGTGGGTTCCAGTCTCGCTCAAGAAGATTCATTTTTCTTTATGTATTCGATTTGTATAGTGAGCATACTCAATGCTATAAAATTCAAAGTGTGAAACTTTGATTAAAATTTCAATACGCGCTAAATATTTGGAGTGTTCAAGGTGACAGGTCATTTAGCATCAATTTTGAGTCTCGCCAACTGAGCGTCTGTCCAGTCTATCTCCGGTTGATGAAGCACTATTTAATCTCTGAATATTGGGCTAAGGGCACTTTTTGAGTCACAAGTTTTGTAAGTACTTAATCACCTCTAAAAGACTTAACAGGTCAAGGTACTGCGGTGTACGCAGGAGGAAACAAGCACTTTATATTGCCAAGCACCGCAAGAGTTACCTAACAAGAAAATTGTTATACCGACAAGTGCACTTAGTGACGAATGACTGAATTCCAGGGTGGGAATATTCTAGATGGTACTATTAAATTATTCCATGTACATTGAGAGTGGACTGCATTATGCTAATAAATTCATTGATTGGTTGGATGCATTGGATCGTAGTTCAGCTAAAAAGATTTTTCAGTTAGTAGCTGGTTAACGGCAATTTGGGTTGCGTCGACGTAAGATCCATACTAATATTATAAATGGGAAAGTAACTGTTTGTCTGTCTGTATGTTATGCTTTCACGCCTAAACCACCAAACCAATTTTGATGAAATTAGGTATAGGGATAGGTTAGACTTTGAGAAAGGACATAGACTATGTTTGGGCGCGATAACCGACATCCACGCGGGCAAAGCCGCGGGCAAAAGCTAGTTTTTATATAAATAATAATTTCCAATACATAGGGAAAAAGAATCTTCTCGGGCGGGACTCGAACCCGCAGTCTTTCCCTTACAGGGGGAATGCCTGACCAATTCGGCTACCGAGACACGCCCGATATGATTCAAATTTCCCATCTTATACGTCTTTAAGGCGACGTGGCGTCATCTACCGATTTTCTTACGAACTATCGGAATCAATGAATGATGTTACAATCATTTTTAAACATTGATTTTTTGATAACTGCGCCCAAATAATAATTTGAAAAAAAAAAAAATAATAATAATTTGACTCATAAGATGACAACTGTTGATATATTATTTGTAAATGATCTAACGATAATTGCACAATACTTTTAATCCAGCCAAACCCGCAGTTTCTGACCCCAGACTTCGAGATGAAGTTACTCTAGGATGAAGGAAAAACACGATACTAGTAATTCCGCTAGCTTCTACACCTATGCTGTATTGTTTGTGTTAGAAGGATTCTCAAGGATTCGAACCCTATACCTGTCGATAGTAAGACCAACATCTTCACTAAGCTGCAGACGTTATTCCGTAAATATGACGTCATATTTAAAAGTTTCCACAGAACTTATTGTATTCACGTTTGAACTCGAAGGATCCTCATTTTACCGACTTAGGTTATAGGAATATATCATAAGTATGTCAATCTACTGATAGGTATATCTATTGTCACAAATATTTAGGTAGGCACATTCAGCTTCGGAGCGAAAAAGGCTCACCATTAAGACCTCGAACTCCCAGCCAGCTCACGTGTTTCCTTCTTCCTACAGTCCCGGGTCCTTTAAGCGGGCCGTGAAAAGGCATCTGATAAGGCTGTCAAGCTGAGTACCACAACTGTTAACATGGTACATGTTTACGATGGTGACCCTTTTTCCGAGACTTTGCCATTAGCTTACCATCGGGCGAGGTGAAGTCAAATTGACGTGTACTTTATGAAAAAAAAGTATGAAAATGATCTTAAAACTAAGGTAGATATTAAGAGCAAATCAAAATGTTTTAAAGGTAGTGTACTAAATATCAGAACAGTCAGTCAACAGGATGGGGGGAAAACTTATAGACGGATATAAAGAGAAGGAAAATTTGGAATGATTCAAGTGGTGCTCAATGGCTCAGTTGGCAGAGCAGTCGCCCTGTAAGCGAAAGGTCGTGAGTTCGAGTCTCACTTGAGCATTTCATTTTTTCCAATGTTTTTCGAACTTAACAGTTAGCATAATAAATGCTAAAAAAATTCATTCAATTATATTGACTACTTTATACATCAACATCGATCTGAATATGTTGAGTGTACTTTTTTTATAACAAATGCCTGGCAATGGCGCCCCCATGCGGTCCAGGTAGAAGGGGTAGGCCCAAGAAGTGCTGGCTTGGCGTCGTGGAGGGTGACATGCGTGCAAACGGTCTCACTACCTTGGACGCCCAAGATCGTGCGAAGTGGAGGAGGAAGAGCCGGAAGGCGGACCCTGAGCTCCGAGGGCACCGTGGCCTCGGATGCAATCAGGATTAACGTCTTTATGTGGAGTGGACAAGTCAATTCGATTTCACCTCGCCTGATGGTAAGCTATAGCAAAGTATAGCAAAGTCTCGGAAAGAGGGTCACCATCGCAAACATTTACCATGTTAATACAGTGGTGGCACTCAGCTTGAGGGCCTCATTAGATGCCTTTTCACGCCCCGCTTAAAGGACCCGGGACTGTAGGAAGAAGGAAACACGTGAGGTGACAGGGAGTTCCAGGTCTTAATGGTGCGGTACTTACTCCTTTTCTTACTGGAGCAATGACAAAGTCCCAAATTCTGCTGAGATTTTATTATTTCGTAAGTTTAATGATACTTCTATAACATGTTGAATTGATTTAAAGTAGAACCAATTACAGTACAGTAGAACATAGTAATTTAACGGTACTTACTCCTTTTCTTACTGTAGCAATGAGAAAGCCCCTAATTCTGCTTAGATTTTATAATTTCGTAAGTTTAATGATACTTCTATAACATGTTGAATTAATTTACAGTAGAACAAATTACAACAAATACAGCAGAACATAGTAATTTAATATTACTGTGTTGATAATATTGTGTGAATTAAGCCTCTCTAAGAGTTCACCTAATTACCTAGTCTGGCTTTAATTTGAGTGAGCAGAGTTGATGTGAGCGAGCCGTGTAAAAGCGGGTAACAGTACATATTATAATAATTTATCATTATCTTTTATTACAATACTTTACTGTTTCATTCATAAATGATATATTTAGAGATAGATCTCCACCAGACAATACAGCACAAGACAAAGTGCCCGCTTGATGGCGAAATGTAGGTGTAACACCTCACTGGTTACCCCTTCGAGGCTATACTACCGTGTATATAATGATTTATTTAGGTAAATCTGTTGGTCAGTGTTTCCTCTAGAACTTAGAACTCCTACAGTCTCGTTCGTATCATCATCTTTTATAGAAGACTAGCTTTTTCCCTCGGCTCCGCCCACGTGGATGTCGGTTATCGCTACTAAACATAGCCTATGTCCTTTATCAGGGTCTAATCTACCACTATACCAAATTTCATCAAAATCGGTTCAGTGGTTTAGGCGTGAAAGCGTAACATACAGACCTTGCTTTCGCATTTGTAATATTAGTATGGATTTAGTAAGTAAACTTCAAAATGTGTCGAATACATAGGGAAAAATAAATCTTCTCGGACGGGACTCGAA
This sequence comes from Eilema sororculum, assembly GCA_914829495.1. Lineage (NCBI taxonomy): Eukaryota > Metazoa > Arthropoda > Insecta > Lepidoptera > Erebidae > Eilema > Eilema sororculum. Next base: position 832,110 of record OU618545.1, on the reverse strand, counting down.
CCCGCGATCCTTCCCTTACAGGGGGAAATGTATATTAAATTCCCTTAGATTTGAAATAATGCACCAAGGAATTTCATCTCCATAATGGTAAAACAATCGCTTGTGGGCCCTTGTTCGACTTGACCAACCGTAACGTAAACGCGCGTTCGTAAATTTACACTCACTGTCAAGTCGTAACGTGAACACTGATGGATAAAAAATTGGTTAGCATAAGAAATAGAAGAAGCGACTACATATTGGTTAACATATAGAAGACGTGACTACAATATGAAGTTACCCAAGAAGAGCATTAGAAAGTTTCAACAGAATTGGCAACGCGATGATGTCGCCCTGGTGTTGTTCACTTCCACTAGCCACAATACTCACTTATATCAATCGTGATTGGTGTAAAATTAAAATTAAAACTGATACCAAACTAAATGTTTCACATCCATGTGGTGAGCGAAACCGTGCGATGACGGAGAAAGAATACAATCATTACCACCACATCTCATCCGAATGGTGTCGTAAGGGATGACCAACGGAAAATTACGCTGACGATATCACTTTTTTTTTCCGTAAATCCCCTCGGATACCCCCCTGCCAGAGCCGGAAGGGGAGGTTATGTTGGACTCGAACCGACTAAAACCGCACACCGACTGTGGGTCGTGGTGCTAGGCCGGAGGTGAGGTTGTCATCGACATATCCCTCGCACCCCGGCTGACCCAGGGCCATCCCTTACGGTTTAGCCCTCCTCGGGAGGGGGGACAACGGTGTCCCCGACTCGCCCTCGGAATGGGGAGGCACGCTTCTCAGCGCGCCGTCGCCGTGGCCTGCTTCTGCTGGGGTGACAGGCGGCTTCACTCGTCACCCCCAGGCCCGCGCTCATGGGGGACGGAGGTCAGTCAGTGACCTCCGACGCCCGAGTTGCCTGCGCGCGCGGGCAGCGCGGTTCGCGAGTCTCGCTCACTCGCGCTGCCTCTCCCGTTCCGGCGTCTCCTTCACGACCATTACCTGCTCGCTGTAGGAGACGCCGGCTGCCCACCGCTGACGATATCCCTGTGAGAGAAGGAAAAATCGGACCTTGTTGACTGCGATAGGCTAATTGATTGATTGAAATGTTGGAATGAAATTTTTATAGCATTTATTATGCTAAATTTTTAAATTCGAAATACATTGAACCCACGACCTTTCCCTTACAGGGGGAATGCTCTTCCAAGTAAGCTATTGCGCCGCACCTGAATCACTTGTTCAATCCCAGCGCTTCATTTTTCCCGATGTATTTCGAATGTGATTGAAATGTGTCACGCGGCACGTTACGGTTGGTCAAGCGGTATAAGGGTACAGAATAATGCCCCTGGCAAGTGCTCTTAAACTGTTGTTTTTGGGTCACCAGCGCGAGGACAGTGCAGTAGGCTGCACTTTTATTTGCCGAGGATAAATCTTACTTGCGGTTAATAGATTCATCCACCTAATAAATTCGGTTGGTTCTCGGTTATCGGATAACACGTTTTATCCGCAGACAGAACGATTTTATAGCCTTACCAAGACCGTTAAGGCTGAAGTCAAACTCACGTGCTAAAATAGAGACAAGACTTTGGCACAGGCAGAGATTGGGAGGTCATATGGTAGTTGCTCTCGTGAAAGTCAACAAATCAATGTAAACGGACCCGGGCTTCAAACTTATAGGGTTGTTGATTAGCATATTGCTTTTTCACCTTTTTGTATTTTGTTGTACACTTATATAGCATTTCTAGAACAATTAAATGAAGTTATAAAGCACAAAGGCGAGCTTAACATAGTTGAGATTTCTTCAAGCAATCCTCGGATATGCACAGAGGAATATTAAAAAAGTACTATTTTAATTATGGAATTGAAATTAATTACTTTTCATCGTAAAACTAAAATTTTGTTCTTTTTATTGTGCAATCCAAATGGTGTTGCGTCTCGGCCAGGAGCGTAGTAGAATACTAATTCTGTTCATTGTAGGTCCGTCTTTGGGATATACCGGAATGGGACCCTGCTCACTGGACCCGGTCCTTTAATTGTGAAATTGAAAAAGTATTCTTCTAATTGTAAATTTAAAAAACACTATGTACAGTCACCTTTAGAAAGATGTTGACGAACAAAGTATTCAAAATGATATTAAATTCGTTTTTTTATCCCCTTCCAGCTGACCGATTGTTCTGATATTTGATACACCCTTTAGTTTGGTGAATCAATAAAACAGTTTGATTTGCTCCTAATACGAGATCATTATGAGACTTCGTTGTCAAAATATTTATGACATTGACTGTACAGTTAGCATCAAATCGAACACAACGACATCAATCGAACTCACCTAGAACCAAGCTTTTCAGTGACTCATTCCTATGCCGCACCATTAAAACCTGGAACTCCCTGCCAGCTCACGTGTTTCCTTCTTCCTACAGTCCCGGGTCCTTTAAGCGAGGCGGGAAAAGACATCTGATGAGGCCACTACTGTTAACATGGTACATATTTGACTGATTTTTTTTATAGCATTTTTAATGCTAACTTTAAAGTTCGAAAAACATCGGAATAAATGAAACGCTCAAATGAGTACATATTTACGATGGTGACCCTCTTTCCGAGACTTTGCCTTTAGCTTACCATCATAAGAAGGTGAAGTCAAATTGACGTGTCTTTTATACAAAAAAAAACCCTATTTTTAATGCAACTTGGAAAAATTGCGGTAATTTTCGGAATTCTCACTCAGAAACCAAAACTGTGAGTGAAGTAAAATGAGTGGGCTGTTCGACCCATGTTGTTATGACATCAATTGCCCACCCAGACACAAGGACACGTGGACGTTGACCCGAGAGGAACCACTACTGCCTAAGGCGGCAATCCTCGGCGGAGAATTATGGCCTGTAAGCCTGAAGGGAAGACTTATGGACTGAGCATTATTGGTGACTTAGATATCATTAATGCTATAAATCATATTCCATCGCCAAATTGTATTCATTGTATTCGCAGATGGCACAGTGATTGAAAGTTCGACTATTTTGTATGAAGATCTAGGTTCGATTTTCGAAACTGTTATAGGACTTTTCTATTTTGGGACAGATTAAACCACCTTGCTTAAATCCAAATTGAAGATAATCTTGCAATACCTACTATTTAGGTTTAAAGGAGATCTCTAAAGAAAAAGTTATAGGCGAAGAACGTCAGGCTTAGAAATATCCAGACCTTAGACTAAAAGAATAGTCTGAGACCATGAGACCAGTACAAATAGACACTCGTACAGCAAATAAATAGGTACTTACACTGATAAGGAACCGAACCCACGCAATTGAATGGTTCACCGCCACTCCACACCGGTCGGCACAAGTAATTAAGAAGTTATTGGTATCAGTACTTTAGGTATAAAATGACATAAGACAAAAATACTACGGTACCAAGGTCACACTCTGTCATGTTATGATCCGCAAAAAAAGACAAATACCATTTGCTTATTCCTTCTGTAAGGACAGGTGTTATAACAGGCAAATAAAAAATACAAAAAAGAAAATGCAAGAGAAACAAGCAAATAAAACACGAGCAAATAACAATAATACTCATTACCACCAACGCCACAGAGCCACAGTGCAACAGGGAGGTGCATCTGGGTAGGAGCCTTGAACTAACGATTTTAGGTCAGAGCGGCCACGGCCGCGCCCGGCTTGCATACCTGCCCCCGGCCCCGTTTGTACAGCGGGATAGGAAATGTACGGAATTTATTGTGGAATTATTCAATAATCCACATAAATAATAAGAGAAATTTTGTTTTTTAAGCGCGGTTATCCCTGGAAGTAACTGCGCAATTAGTTTTTTTTTCGGGAGTTGATTATCCAATTCTTGGGGAAGGTCATAGGCTGTTTAATATCACACCATGCGTTTTAGGAGCCGAGTAATAAATCTGGAGGGCAAACGCCCTAACGCTATCGAGTATGGAGGCAGGTGAAACTGTATATGACACAAGTTGAAAACAAAATAGTTCAGTACATTTTATTTTGTCTCCTCATTTGCCAGACGATTTATAGTTTTTGTTTTATTTATGAGATGTTGAAATGCTATAAAGTTTTCACCTTTATTTTTATCTCATGTTTTGTACAGGTACTTAACCAGTCTTTTTGCTAAGAAAATGATTTATGCCAACCCGTTTCATTGATCATGCTTAGTTTCCAAATTATTTGCTGTAATAAACTAGCATTCGTTCATAACCAAACCATCATGAAAGATTTATAATTTGGTCTTATCTGTAGACAGTAAATTAGTCACAACTTTTACTTAATCTCTCTTGACATCAATAAGATTGCTTGGTCTGAATCATAGAGCAATGTTTCCAAATCTTAGGTCCGCCCTTCACACATTTTCGTCCTACTCTGATCTCTAATAATTATATTTCTACCGCTTTTTCCTCGAGGGCTTCTTATCCAATAATTATATGGAAGGTAAATTATGACAACTTTTAATTACTTCCGAAGATTGGGTCTATTTAAGAAAGATCTATATTTTTCATTATATACGCCGAGAAAAATTAAATCTCAAATAAATTTGGGTAACTTTTTAGACATGTCATCTGAAAAGTTTTATTTAGTTTGAGCGTATCCCCACGCTCGCTGTTGACTTAGCATTTCAATGTGATTCAATATCAGATAGTGTTTGTGTGTCTGTGGAGCTTTAGTGATATACGTCATGGTATTGATTCTGTCTGCTAAACTCAACTCACAATTTGCTAATATAAAACTACGACGATACCAGGATACTATAACTTTCAGGTATTTTGAGGTGACCTGCAAAATACACGTAATTCTTCCGTGTTATTTTTACATTTAGACGTGGTGTTCCGATTGCATTTGAGGTCTTTAGGTTTACTTATAAAACGTATATCTTTTGTGGACCTTATTTTTTAAATTTAATATTTAAAAGCTCAACTTAAATTTCAACTAGTTTTTAAATTGTGCGAGACTTTGCGAGACCAGCCTCATTCGAAGCCTTGGCTTTCAAATGAGTGATGTTTACGAGTTCACAAGGTATATGAACTGTTCGTTCCTGTGCTGACTGCTAATATCCATTCAAATTCCCACCTCCCCCGCGGGGTTTGCCCACTCTTCCCGGCGCGGCCTTAAGGATCATGTTTAGCATATTAACGAACACCCTGACATTGGATTCCATTTCGAATATTCAGATGAAAATGTCGATGACCGAACGTTAGATTCCCAGACGTAATAATGCTACTATGGTTGAACAAGTCTGGACCTAATTTTGGTGTATGGGAAATAATAGTTAATTATTGATGCATAGCATTGTTATCAAAGAATTAGATTTAGTTAATGTTAATGGCATGTCGCTAAATCTGACCAAGTTATTTCTCATTTATGTAACATGGTAGACTTCTGTCACAGTTAAAGTCAAAGTCAAAGTTCATCTTTTAAACGTTAATTTCTTAGCATTATTTGCGTCTGCTTTTTGTTCAATAGATACCATGATTGATTTTAATCTTCAATCCAAACAGTTATAGATTATATAAAGAACACGTAGATTACCTATTATAAAAAAAATGTTTAGAAGTACCTAAGAAGTACCTAGAAGTACCTAAGCTAAAAGCAGACAGATAATAGATACATTTTGGTTTATGTCCAAAAAGTTCCAAATAATTTGATTGGGAACTTTTGGCTTTGTATTCGCAAGAAAAATATCCTAGTTCTTTATAGCAATAGCATACGTCTAAAGACAAAATTTTTACTATACGTAAATTTTAGCAATATTTAGCAAATATTCACAGATTGCATATTATATCCAAATCGACACTTATGTAAAACTCGATTCCTGAAATCAATTCATTATCGCAAGGAATAGGCAGTTGTCCTCGAACAAAATCGCCCAATAACTTTCCTCCTCTCCAATATTATATGCCTAATGTCCCGCTATGCGATTCTGCTTAATCGAATGGTTTTGGCCTCCTTCTATGTCATATATCTCTCTCATGGCTTATGGAAGGAAAATGAACTAGAGGTTAATTCGTTTGGTGAAAGGTAAACGTTTACCTATAAAAGTTATAAGCTGGATTACTTGTACATGTCGCAAAAAATAGTTATAATAATTACTTCATATAAAAGAATGGTTCATATCAATAGTTTATATATAGTTGTTGGTTGAACTACATAGTGATGATCTAAACACTTTAAGAAAAAAAAAGATATACCTATATATAATACTCACTGAGTAACAATAAATACGAGTAGAAGAAGTTTTACTAAATCGTTTCCCGGTTGTATTTTATGGTAAAATATGGGATTTTTGATGCTGGAAATATTTCAAACAACTTTTTAAATTTCTATTCTATCGTAATACGCCCCTATTGAGACGTATTTGAGTAGCACTGTTTACTGTCTGAAAATGTTCAGTCTGTAGTTTTTTATACGTACAAGTCTACTTGAGGGCTATACTCCCTTAAGAATATAAATAAATAAAAGTTGTGCATCCTCTTTGAGTTGACTCCTCTTAGTGTCATCAAACTAAACTTATTATTACTCTAAGGAATGTGTATCAATTTATTAATGCTTAAGAACCAATTGCCAATCAATGTACAATTCACAAACTTACCCTTGAAATTAAACGCCTGGGACTTCCAAAAGCGTCGATTTTTTTAAATTATATTTTCATGTGTATTTTATTATCAATGATCCTACCACATACAGGATTCTCTCTTTCACATATAGGCAAAAATTTAAATTAGTGAGCTAACCTTGAACGACCCAATTCCTGTTGCACCGAGAGTTCAGGGATCGTGTGTGAATTCGGGCAGTAAATTCCGTATCGATTCCGCGTGTCAACGCCGCAGGGAGCGGCGCAGTTGCAGTGGCCTTGAACTGCTTTCGGCCTGCAGAAACTAGGTTGGGGCAGACTGTGCATCTGGCGCGGATGTTTGGTTCCACAGGATTTCAGGGTGCGTTTTACGTGCATTTTGTTGTTTATGAAATATGGGCCACAATTCAAAAATCGAATTTTTAGTTTTTATGGTAATGTTTTTCTTTTCCGAACTTCTGTCCCTCTAACCATTGAACTAATATTTACTAGTAGTAATAACTCAATGGGTCTAACTAACTTTTTTGGTAATGACCAAAAGTCCCGCGTTTGGAACCCAAATATGACACGATTCACGTGTTTCCTTTTTCCTACAGACCCGGGTCCTTTAAGCGGAGCGTGAAAAGGCATCTAATGAGGCCGTCAAGCTGAGTGCCACCACTGTTAACATGGTACATGTTTGCGATGGTGACCCTCTTTCCGAAACTTTGCCTTTGCTTAACATCAGACGAGATGAAGTCAAATTGACGTGTCCTATATAAAAAAAAACTCGACAAACAAGCGATTTACTTTGGATGGAGATGTTCCTGATAATCACTATTACTATCTTATACTAGTATTTTTTGTGGCTTACTTTTTCATCTGGAAACATTTAAATAGATTTAACCGAAATTTATCATACAAATTGCATACGTTTATCTCTGGAATAGGTTCTTGTGTGTCAGTGGAATATTTTACTTTTCATTGAAAACATTATATTCATATTCCATCAGTTGCCTTTGACTTTCTCTAACACCCCAGAATACGTATTTTCATTAATGAAATTATCAGAATACTTAGCTAATTTCGTCTTCCTATTGTTCGTACTGAGATGTTTCTGTTTCATGTTTGAACAAAGATACAGATTCATTGTTCCAGCAAATAGGCACTAACTTTTAAGATAATTGCTTGTGTGCTATTCTTGTAACATCAAAGAAATCTCACTCTGTGGCAGAAACGCGGTTGTTGCAAATTTCATTTACTTACAATACGCATTTCTGACAAAACTTTTTAGATAACTAATGTTTCTGAATTCCTTTCATTTCATTTCTGCAATAAAATTTTATAAAAAGATGAACAACTATTTGAGATTGCGAGCAAGAAAACTTCAGTATGAAATAACCAAGATGACCTGATGCTGGCAGATAGAACAGCTTCTTAACGGTTTAACGGGTAAACAAGGATATGTTTAGCCGTAGTTTGGCATTGTTATCTGAATATATTAACATCAAACCTAGGAGGAACCTGGAAGGTAAACCTGGGAGTCATCAAATCTCAAGTGAATAGGTTTCTTCTAGGTCGATGTGTATCATCTTAGATCACATCATCAACCATCATTTCGTGATTGGTTCGACGTAAATTGTTGAAAAAATATTATACCTACCAATAGTAAGAGTATTAGTACTAGGTATAATCAAGTGGGAAAAATATTGAAGAATATTCCAAAGGGAATGGATATTTGATGAATTGAACCAAACCCAATCAACCAAAATACTTTGTTTACTTGCTCTGAAACAAGTAACTCAATAATGTTGACATTCAGATGAACATTATTTGACATTATCTAGATGATAGCCTCGTCAGACTTTATATACACGACATTTCAATTTGAACTAAAGATAAACGCCATATAGAGGTATCAAACAATACCCAAAGCTGTAAAATGTATATTGGCGAGAATATTTTCGGGAATGTATGTTTATCTCAGCCAGCACATATTTTACCCGTTTTTAGGGAGATGCCAAAACCAACCGATTGTAAGGGAAGCCATTGCAGAGACGTATAGTAACCGACGACGTAAATAATTTACGAGTTATGGAAAGGGTGAATACTAAATAGATATAAAGATTTCCTTACATTCCTTTCAATTTTAGGGTATAGCTCATTCGGTTTTGGTATCATAGTCTGACAGACATTAATCGATGGAGGTCTACGATTTTGTAACCTTTACATGTTGCCGTGTATCCGATTGTGAAAAACTTTATCGATTTTTGTACTTATACGGTCAGAATCAGGACGATCTTGACTAGCAAAGCCTAAAAATGTTCTTAATCTCAAGCTATTAAGAGCAACTGAAACTGTTTTATTGATTTAAATTGTATTATCGTCCGAACTGAAGGTGTGTACCAAATATCTGAACAATCAGTCAAGAAGGTACTGAGATCATTTCAAAACCATGGTGTGGACTTATTAGGTTTAAACTTTGCTGTATAAGGTTTTGGTTTCTGGTGAAGCCGAGATGTGTCAAACTATATTACTACTATATTAGGCGCAGTGGAGTTTGTTGCACCGTTTCTTCTCCACCAGCGCCGTGGAAGCAGTGGTAAGCTTAGATTAAATAGAATTAAAATTGGCGTAAATAAGAAACAATTTTATTGTTCAAGATTGAGAATAAATGACTTCAATTCACTTTGACTTTTTGATTTTGATATACTTAAAAATATTTTTCCGTCATACTGTAATACAAAATCCTGTAGATACAAATATCTACAAAGTGCCATAGAAAACAGTTTTCTGTTATTGATTATTACTAAAGTGTTTATCCACGCTTTGAAACAACTATTTTCAACATAATCTATAACGATTTATTTTGAATTGTTTCATTTATATACACAGACGTTTTGTGGTGATCTATTAAAAATAGTTTCACGTCAATTTCAGACAATATCAAAGTTGTTTGTTTGATCTGTTCGAGGAACAAAGTAGCGCCCTTCCTACGATTTCTCTATACAATTGAAAATGATTGTTGGAATACGAGTATTTATAAATATAATATCGATAAACGCCGACGATGCCTTCAAAGTTGCTACATATAAGTTTGTTATGAGTAAAGTTTTATATTTTTCTAAACTGCAAATTCCGCCGTGAAGAGCATTAAATAATTAATAATATTGCATAAAAAAATTAAATCTTTTGAACAAAACGTAAAAAACTATTTGTTTTCGTATACCTCTGTGATCAAAACAAAAAAAAAACAGTTGCATTTATATATTGAGCATAATTTTCTACTAAATAGTTTTTACAATTAATCGATGAAATATCAAACAATAATAAGACATTAACAATTTCCAGACATTTCAAAAGAAAAACAAATGTTTTTAGCTAGGTACAGTAAGCTGCAGAGAAAAGGAACCCCCCTTGATAATGATTTTATCCTCAAGGGGGGTTCCTTTTCTCTGAAGCTTACTGTACACAATGAAAGGTTCTCTCACCCAACCCTTACATTTTCTTTATTGTATTACGAATCAGTGAACTTTGTCAAAGGAATTCAATACAGCAGTAACACATACAATACGGACACCTGGGCGAGAAAAAGGAGTTCTGTAATGTAATTAACTCCACACTAGGATGACAATCAAACACAATATAAAACTCATCTTAAGAATCGTAGTGACAAATAGTGAACTGAAAAAGTGGATCCCAGACTCCAAGGTGCGGATGCGACCACGATTAACTCTTGGATGTAGAAGAATAGTGCATTTTTGATGATCCATGATACTTGCCACTTAACTATGAAGTCTTTGTAGACATCGTAGTGATGGTGACGGTCTTTAGTGACTTTATCACAAACTCGTCTTTTAAAAAATAGCTTTGTTTTAATTAATTTCGAATACATAGGGAAAAAGAATCTTCTCGGGCGGGACTCGAACCCGCAGTCTTTCCCTTACAGGGGGAATGCCTGACCAATTCGGTTACCGAGACAAAACTTTTCGATTTGTATAGTTAGCATACTTAATGCTGTAAAAATTCATTCAATTAATTAATTATTGATTGCTTATAATATAACATGGATATTTGGGTTTTAATATTAAGGGATATGGCGGTGGGCAGGACACGTAGCAAGATGTACAGACAAAAGATGCATATTAGAAACAACTATATGGCAAGGACCAAGAGGAAAAAGAAAAAGAGAGCACCCTATAAAAAGGTGCATAGTAGATATAAAAGCTATAGCAGGAAGTGAATGGAGGAGGAGGTTTGAAAAAAGCTGGAAGATGCCTTTACCCGAGAAGGGGTTCCGATCAACGGTAATGAAGAAAATTATGATAGTAAATAAAAGAAAATGAAAGAAACATACATATATATATTTTAAGACGCATTTAATAACTTTTATGAATTGGAAATAAACGGGCTTGATTATTAATTATTATTATTATTACAAGGGATATAATATAACATGAAGGTTTAATAAATATAATGATATTTTTTCGCATAAATCTGTAAATACACAGTCGCAAACTAACCAGATAGTTCCTGGTTGCATTCGAGGCTTAAACTTCGAAAATCGGGTCCAAGTTACATCTCGTTTACAATCTGGCTTTTACGGCATTTATGGTAGCGGCATGCAGGTGAAGTTGGCTTGGCCCAAGGCTTCTGGGTGGGGCCCACACACCTTCTCCATTGCTGTACCTACGTAGTATTTAGACAAATCGTTCCTAGTTGTATTTACTACGCTATGTTTAAAGAATAATAGAAAGTCACAACAAAATATAATTGGCTGATTGAAAATTAAATTATAATTGAAACTCGGTGGCTATCGGCCTCTTCCAATATTTATGGAGCGGCGCAAGGTACAGGCTTTGTAGATCTTAGAATGGTATTGATGATAAAAGGGCGAATCCATGCTTCATCTAAGATCTCTATCTGGGTGAAGAATTTCATCCAGGTGAACAATTTCACCAAGATAAACAATTTCACCAATTTCACAATTAATTTGAATCCTATCATCGAAATAGTAGGTAAAAAAAAGCAATAAAATAAAATATAACAAATAATAAAGTAAAGCCCAGCACGATTCACAACGTTCACAACTTAAATACAATGCTCCCAATTCTGTTGTTACATCTCTAAACTAAAATTTCTCTAAAAAAATCTAATTCAAAATTCAAAAAGAGTTTATTTTGCATAGACCATTAAATCGGAACTTACAAAACGTTAACATAAAGTAAATATTAAATACTAACTAATACTAGTAAATGGACCACCGGTTCGAAACGCGGCCCAGACCTGAGAAGACTCCGGCAAGAAACTCAGCGGGCTTTTTTTTTTGGTCTATTTACAAAACATTTACTTACTTAGCCTAAAACTTATGGGTCTAGATACAATATTTTACTTGAGTAGCATTGCTGAGCGAACAGCTCATTTCCAAGCTTGTTTATCGTTTAAATATTCTTGGATTTTATAATACCGCGGTAGCCTAGTGGTATGGGTAATGGACTGCTGAGACGAGGTCTCGGGTTCGATCCCAGGTTTATCATGGCACACACCAATGACTTTTCGATGCTTTTCGAAGTTATGTGTGTATTTATCGCAGGTTTATAAGTGCCCGGTTAATGGCAATAGGCTCGCCACCTATTACATTGGGACCTAAACATAAACTGGCGAAACGTGGGTGCTAGCACCTCTGCCTACCCCTGCGGGGAATACGGGCGTGAGTTTATGTTATGTTATGTTATGTTATGTTTTATAATAGCCTTTCTGGCAGTTTGCTCTTTACTGTATTTTTAAATTTATTAACAGGTAAATCTCTGATTTCATTAGGAAGCTTGTTAAAAAAACGTATACAGTTGCCCTGGAAAGAATTACTTATTTTATGGAGTCTGCTATAATAAGCAACAAGATTGCTTTTATTTCTGGTATTTAGATTGTGCCTGTCACAAAGTCTTGGAAATTTTGCAATATTTTTCCTGACATTCATTAAGTTTTCGAAAATGTATTGTGACACTACGATTAGAATATTTATCTCTTTAAACATATCTCGGAGGGAGACTCTTGGGCCCAAATTATTATTAGCTCGCATATCCCGCTTTTGCAAGACAAATATTGCGTATAAGAATTCCGTAGCTCATAATACTATGAAAATAGCTGAAATAAACTATTGTAGCCGTATCCTCATCTGTTAAAGTCCTAATCTTTTTCACAGCATAGGAAGCTGAGCTTAATCTACTAGCTATTTTTTCTATATGTGAAGCCCACTGAAGTTTAGCGTCAATACTCAAACCTAAGAACACTGTCGATTCCGCAAGGCTCAACAATTGTCCATTGAGTTGTACATTGGTTTCTACCTGTGCAACATTAGGCAGAGTAAATTTAATACATTTAGTTTTGTTCTCATTAAGGCAAAGATTATTTATATTAAACCAATGGACCACTCTTTTGATTGCACCATTCACTTCGTCTTAATTATCGTGTTGCCTTTTAATTTTGAAAATTAACGAAGTATCTTCAGCAAATAAAATAATACTATTATTGTCCCTTACATAGTAGGGAAGGTCAATTATGTAAATTAGAAATAAAAATGGTCCAAGTATCGAACCCTGCGGAACGCCTAACGAAACCACAGATCCTGTTGAACATGTACCGTTAACATCGACCTTCTGAATACTATTGTTCAAATAAGAAGTCAGAAGCTCGAGAGCCTTGTTCCTTATTCCGTAATGTTCTAATTTCCTGATTAATGTGTCATGGTGAACGCAATCGAAGGCCTTGGATAGATCACAGAAGACACCTGGTGGAGCGCTTATGTACTTTCTTAATTATTTCCCACATAATTTAATTGTATTTCAATTTTTGTAATTTAAGAAACCGCTTTTGTGAACGAATAATGTTTGAGTATTGGCGCTCATTTGTTGACCACTTAGTGTTGAAGAAGGCCAATAGATGGCGCTGTGCACGGATCTTTTCGAACTATATTTTGAGAATGAAGTTTCTATGAGCGAGACTCTCAAGCTTCACGGCAGACGATCTACCCGCTCATATTTTTTTATCAGTCTATGACTCCGCCGCCGCACCAAACGGAAGTTGAGTAATTCAACTCCTCGTTTCTTTTTCTGTGTAATTCTATAAGTTCCTTTGGCCACATTCTCAAGTCAGTATAAGTAAAGTGTATCGGAAGAAAACGACAAATTCAAGAAAATCACCGGCCGGTCGAAACATACCTATCCACCAGCACGTGCCAGGAACCACGCCTGTCTGCAGCTGAATCCTCACGAGGTGGAACTCAGGTCAGTGCCGGTTCTCTTGCGTTTTCATTCATAGAAGCGGTCACATGTGTATTTTCTTTTTATTACAACCAAACTTCAGGTCACAGGTTCTTATACGCTCTGTGTGCAAACACACCAGTGGTTGGACTATTTACACGTCCTACCACAATTTATGGTCCTTACGAGTCGGATAGGCCAGTAAATAACATATTCACGTAATTATTGGTGAATAATATTTCTTTCCTATTCATTTAATTAAAAGATTCACGTAATTTTGGTGAATTCTTTCCGCCATCTTAGTTTCATTACTTTCATTCGCTAACAGATTTACGTAAATTATTTGGTAAATTCTGCATTTAAAACGCTAAATCTACGTAATAATTGGTAGATATTTATAATAGTTGGTGATTTACGTATTAATTGGTAAATACTCATCATTCTATTCACATACGCGTAACTTTGTAGGTACCTATCTAGGTACGTAGCTAGTTACATTCCCGCTCCGCCGTGCTACTTGCGCTATTATATAATAAGCCGTAGTACAATTTTCAATAAAAAGTATATCTAAACTGTTTGTGTTAGATAATCTTCTTGTTATATTTCAATAGGTAGGTCTTACCTATCGTTAATTTGCAAACATGTCGTCAGATCTCGAAACGAAGCTTACTATGTTGAATCAAAAAAAGGAATTATTGTTTGCACGCATTACCCGTTGGTATAAATCAGGGTCAGAGGGATATGTCTTTGACAACCTCACCTCCGGCCTAGCACCAAGACCCACAGTCGGCGTGCGGTTTTAGTCGGTTCGAGTCCGACATAACCTCCCCTTCCGGCTCCGGCAGGGGGGTATCCGTGGGGATTTCCGCACGAAAAAAAAAAAAAAAAAAAAAAGGTGTAAATCGTCGAAATCCATTGTTTGTTTTGATATAACGACGCGAGCTAATGAGGATTTTCTGGCTGAGACCGAGACCATCGACGATGTTCGTGATAAGTTCGATTCGATTGTAGATCAAATAAATAGCTCAAATTTATCATTAGAATCCCCTGTGGAACCTGACTATTCTTGCCTTGACTCATTTGCTGAATTGTATTCGAGAATAAAACGCATTAGAAATAAATTATCTACGCCCAAGGTCAAGGAGGTCGCCTCACACGGGTCGAGTAATTCGAACGCGTCTGTAGTGAAATTGGAAATGCTTGTTGTTCCAAGTTTTGACGGACGCCCTGAAAACTGGAATACATTTTATCAGTCCTTTAAGGCCAATATTCATTCAAACAAACAATTGTCTGATTCGCAACGTGTGCAATACCTATTCTCAAAACTAACCAATGACGCATTAAAGTTCACTGCCGGTATTGTTCCGTCAAGTGAGACCTACAGTATAGTTTGGGACGCCTTGGTCAAGAAATACCAAGATAAACGTTCATTAGGTTCATATTATCTTAATAATATATTAGACTTAAAGAATTGTTCACCTAGTGTGAACTCACTTGATTCATTTATAGGTATATATTCCTCCTCTATCGCCGCGCTTAAAGAGTTAGGTATAAATGATTTAACGGACTTCATGTTTCTACAATGTGCCTTGAGGAAAATGGACACTCTAACCATCCAAGCCTTCGAACTTTCTGTTCGAGGTGTCGATATACCTACGACGCAACAGCTGATCGACTTTGTACAAGATTATGCTAAGATGATTGAACGGTCAAACCCGCGGTCTTCGTCATATGCGAAGTCGTCCACTGCTGGGACGCCACAGTCTAATGATAGGCGTGTACAGCGTAATTCTAAGTCGTTTGTTGTCAGTGAGCCGATTAATAATAAGTCGAATGCGCCCGCCGCAGTTGACGCGTCCTGTTGTTTACGTGGCGGCAGCGACCACCGACACCTGTATAACTGCGCTCAGTTTAAAAATATGCAAAATGCAAAGGCTAGATATGAGTTTATTAAATCTAAGCGTGGTTGCGTGAATTGTCTAAGCACATTACATAATCTCCCGCAATGTAAAAGTACGTCAGTTTGTTTCTGTCAGAAAAAACATCATAAATTATTGCATTTTTATAATAATGTTAATAATTCGCACTCGCATGCGACGACTGTTGCCGCATCCCCGCCGCCCCAGTGCGACCATGTTAGTCCCACTCCTGAGTCACCGCTCGCTTCAAGCACTGTGCATTCGTATGCCTCTAGCCATAAGGGTGATATTCTCTTGGCAACCGCTCAGGTGTATGCTCGCCCTAAAGGTAGCACTGGAAATAAATCTGTAGTCAGATGTCTAATTGATAATGGCTCACAGAATAACTTAATACTTGTCCTGTTGTCGTTTATTAAATTTACCAATAATACCAATGAGTAATTCTGTTGTCAAAGGTGTTGGTTCCACTTCGCACCCGATAATAGGCTATGTGTATTTGGACATTGAATCTCATATTTATGCAGATCATAAGTATACTATACATGCGTTAGTTATGAATAGCCTTACGGATCAATTGCCCTCGCAATTAATTAAGTGTGATCGCGAGTTAAATCTTCGCGATTTACCGCTTGCTGACTTAAGCTGGAACATTCCAGGAAACATTGATATAGTATTAGGTGCACAGCTCTTCCCGTATATCTACTTAGGAAATAGAGTCGAGTGTGGTCCCAGTGCCCCTTGTGTACTATCAACCGCGTTTGGGTATGTACTTATGGGTGATTACCCACGTAAAGTTGTTGTGCCTACAACCGCATCCTTTTCTGCGCTAGCACTAAATGATTTAGTGCAAAAATTTTGGGAACTTGAGGAAGTTCCTGTGAAGCGCCTATTGTCTCCAGAAGAAACCGAGTGCGAGAATATTTTCACATCTACTGTGACTCGCGATGACGTAGGTCGTTATACTGTTGCGCTGCCGTTCTGCAAGGATCCCTCTGAACTAGGGAACTCGCGCGGCGTCGCTCACCGCCGGTTTTTGTCGCTCGAGCGTAAACTTCGTCAATCACCAACCAAATTTACCAAAATTACAATAAGGTTATTCAGGATTATTTAGATAACGGTTATCTTAGTCTCGTTGATGACTCTAATTTGTCTATGGATGGTTATTACATACCACATCACGCAGTAGTTCGACATGACAAACCGATGCCGCGTATTGTGTTAGACGCGAGCGCTAAAACCCACACTGGTCTTTCGCTCAATGATATTTTACATATTGGTCCCAATTTACAGGCAGACCTGTTTTTATTATTATTAAATTTTAGGCTATTTCCTATCGCAATGAACGCTGACATAAAACAACATTATTTACGTATTGGCGTACCTGTTGACCATCGTAAATACCTGCGCATCTTATTCAGGTTCAAGGAAACGGATGAAATTCAGACCTATGTGTTTAATCGACAAGCGTTTGGTCTGAAGTCAAGCCCGTATATATAGCTATACGTACTGTGCGTCAGCTGGCTACTGACATGAGTCCGCACTTCCCTGACGCCGCGAAAGTGGCAGAGACCTGTCTGTATACTGACGATTTAGTTCATTCCGCACCTGATGAGGACACTGCTGTACACTTGGCTCGCAACTTGATAAAACTGTTCAAGGCTGGCGACTTTGACTTAGTGAAGTGGTCTAGCAATTCTTCTGTGCTGCTAGACTCACTTCCTGATACTCACCGCAAATCGCTTGAGTTTGATGTTGGCAGTCATGTCGCAAAGGTTTTAGGTCTCTCGTGGGAGCCGTGTGGAGATAATTTTTATTTCACATCCACCTTGGTAGATGAGAAGTGCACTAAGAGAAATATACTCTCTATAGTTGCGCGACTATTTGACGTGCTCGGATTGGTGGCACCTGTGATACTCTACGCCAAGTTGTTAATTAAGGAACTTTGGCTTAGTAAGAGTGATTGGGATGACCCTGCTCCAGAGCATATACGCTCAAGCTTTTCCGCTCTCGTTCAAGAATTAAAATTGCTTGACACTTTAAAAATTCCGCGACATATAGGTGTCGAAGTTGATTGCGAGTTACGTCTTGTCGCATTTTGTGATGCCAGCCTGAATGGCTTGGGATGTGTTATTTATGCACATTGTACCTACCCATCTAGCATTCAAACTCGCATTTTGTGTGCGAAATCAAAGGTCACTCCGACAAAGATTACTACGCTTGCTCGATTAGAGTTATGTGCTATTTTGCTTATGTCAAAGTTAATAAGAACTGTACGTGATTCTTATGCATTACGCATTCCCATTACTGACATTTACGCCTTTTCTGATTCCACGATTGCCTTATCATGGGTTCACTCGTCACCACATCGGTGGTCGATTTTTGTTAGCAACCGGGTCGCCCAGTGTCAAGAAAACTTGAACACTAAACATTTTTATCACGTCGCCGGAGTCATTAACCCGAGTGATTGTCTATCACGCGGCATGCTCCCCTCGCAACTTTTGACTCATGATTTGTGGTGGAACGGTCCAGCATGGATCCGCGGCCCCCCTGATGAATGGCCTATTAAGTCATTCTCTCCCGCCAACTGTTCTGACTTACCTGAGCATAAGGCAAATGTGTTAAGTGTGACAACAAAACACACAGAGTCGCCATTGTTATGTACATTAGCACAACGTGTTTCTTCTTGGCAGAAACTACTACGCATCATTGCATACGTTTTAAAATTCGCACGATTTAAATCTAAGATCGAACCTCCTTCTGTATCAGGATTGTCAATCGCTTAGACGGCATTGATTCTCGCCGTTCAATCAGTTCACTTTGCTGAAGATATAAAATTGATAAAGGCTGAGAAGTCACCCTCGAAGAAGCTGCTGCGTCTTGCAGTCTTCTTAGATGAAGAAGGCATTTTGCGCATAGGTGGCAGACTTTCTAAATCGATGCTTCCATTTGAAGCTAAACATCCTGTCCTTCTCCCTAAAGGCGATCACGTTGTTGATCTAATAATTCAGCATTTTCACGTTGTCAATTGTCATACTGGACCTGGACTCCTCATGTCTATCATACGCCAACGCTTCTGGATATTAGACGCTAGAACTGTTATCAGATCTAAGTTACGAAAGTGTAACATTTGCTTTAAATGCAATCCAACGCACCCTACACCAATAATGGCTGATCTGCCCAATTATCGTGTATCAGAAGCCAAAGCCTTTTGTCATACTGGGGTTGATTACGCTGGTCCAATAAAGACCATACTTTCTCGTCGTAGAGGTCAGCATTCTCAAAAGGCATACATTATATTGTTTATCTGCATGGCCACACGTGCCCTTCATATCGAATTGACCAGTGATTTAACCACTGATAATTTTTTAGCCGCCTTTAAACGCTTTATTTCCCGCCGTGGACCCGTTTTGTGTCTTTATTCTGACAACGGATCTACTTTCATTGGTACGAAGGCACAATTAGATGAGTTATACACGTTCCTATTGAACTCCAATTTTAAAACCGCGCTGTCAAAGGAGTTGCTATCTCGGCGTATAGAATGGAAGATGATTCCCCCAAGATCACCTAATTTTGGTGGGATATGGGAAGGAAATATAAAAAGCATGAAAACTCATTTGTTCAGAGTGATAGGTAGTCAATTACTCACATACGAAGAATTGCAAACGGTACTGACTCAAATAGAATGCATTCTGAACTCGCGCCCATTGGGCTTGCTCTCCTCTGACCCTGATCCGGAGGTGTTAACACCCGCACATTTCTTAATGACTACACCGTTGCAATACTTACCCTCGGCTGATCTATCAGATCAACGAATTAGTTTGTTAGATCGAAAAAAATTACTCGACAACATGATCCACTCCTTTTGGAAAAAGTGGCACGTAGAGTATTTGCACACGTTGCAAGTCAGACAAAAATGGGCTACTCCCGACAAACCAGTAGAAATGGGCACCGTTGTTCTTCTAGAGCAGGAAAATTCTGCTCCGTTGAATTGGCCGTTAGGAGTCATTACTGACGTGTTCAGAGGCTCTGATGACGTGGTTCGCGTAGCAATGGTTAAAACGCGTACTGGTACTTACAAACGCGCTGTAACCAAATTGTATCCTATCCCAACGCAATAACTTACAACGCTAAATAGAATCTTAAACTTTAATTTTTAACTCAAACTTTAAACATACTTTAGATAGAATATTGTTAGTCTAAGTTGTTATTTTGGCTATGTGTATTATTATGTTATACAAATTCACTATGGGCTCTAATCAGCCAGTGTTCGCTTGTTTGTTTCGTAACATCTTGCGACGTTCCAAAGCCGGGTGCATGGTGGAGCGCTTATGTACTTTCTTAATTATTTCCCACATAATTTAATTGTATTTCAATTTTTGTAATTTAAGAAACCGCTTTTGTGAACGAATAATGTTTGAGTATTGGCGCTCATTTGTTGACCACTTAGTGTTGAAGAAGGCCAATAGATGGCGCTGTGCACGGATCTTTTCGAACTATATTTTGAGAATGAAGTTTCTATGAGCGAGACTCTCAAGCTTCACGGCAGACGATCTACCCGCTCATATTTTTTTATCAGTCTATGACTCCGCCGCCGCACCAAACGGAAGTTGAGTAATTCAACTCCTCGTTTCTTTTTCTGTGTAATTCTATAAGTTCCTTTGGCCACATTCTCAAGTCAGTATAAGTGAAGTGTATCGGAAGAAAACGACAAATTCAAGAAAATCACCGGCCGGTCGAAACATACCTACCCACCAGCACGTGCCAGGAACCACGCCTGTCTGCAGCTGAATCCTCACGAGGTGGAACTCAGGTCAGTGCCGGTTCTCTTGCGTTTTCATTCATAGAAGCGGTCACATGTGTATTTTATTTCTATTACAACCAAACTTCAGGTCACAGGTTCTTATACGCTCTGTGTGCAAACACACCAGTGGTTGGACTATTTACACGTCCTACCAACACCTAGAGCTTCATGCTTATCCTCCCAGGCTTCGTAAATACAATTTAACAGTTCTACACCAGCATCAGTAGTCGAACGTCCCTTAGTAAACCCAAACTGTTAATCATGAAATAATTTGTTTTCACCAAAATGGGTCAGCAACTGTCCTAGAATTAGTTTCTCAAATACGTTACTCAAGGTCGGCAACACAGAAACGGGTCGGAAATTCGAAGGATCTGTGGCGCTGCCGACCTTGAACAAAGGTATGACTTTGCTATGTTTCATTAAATCAGGAAATACACCACTGTTGACACAGTCATTAAACACAGTTGCTAGATGGGGAGCAATGACATCAATTATACTTGCCACAGTTTTGACTGATAATCCCCATAGATCCACGGTCTTTTTAACATCAATTGTTTTAAACGCTTTAACGATGTCCTTGCTATTTAACAACCGTGAATACGAACGTGTTCTGACACAACATGTTTGTTGAGACTGAAGAGTTTTGGTTGTACCTACTGGAAGTTATATTTGCGAAGAAATGTTCAAACTCTCGTCGCAACCTCCCAATCCTCCGTGACATGGCGATCTTCTATTTTTAAATGGAAATCTCTTACAGTTGATAAAGATTTCCCACATTCGGAATTTATTATGTTCCAAGTAGTCTTAATTTTATTCACAGAATTGGTTATTTTCTTCCTAATGAAGTTTGATTTCGCAAAGGAACAGGCTTGCTTAAATACTTTTGAGTAATTTTTAACATAGTTCTGAAAAGCAGGGTTGAAATTGTGTGACTTTTCAGAACACAGCTCATACAATCTCCTCCTGCTCCTATAAATCCCCGATGTTGCCCAGTCACTGAAGACAGGGCGGCCGCCAACTGATAATGTTTGGTTAATTCTGCGTAAGATTCTTCTACACAAGTGTGCAAGGGCAAATCAGGTATTTTACTCACAATACTTTCTTTACTGGTTAATCGGTACAAATTTAATTTCTTTTTTAAAATATTTACAATTATTTCTTTCAATGGTTATTAATTGGCCACGGTGATCCGAGTGTACAGCATCAACAAGACATTTGTTGATTGGTTTAATATCCGTGTAAATATTATCAATACCTGTAGCACTATGTGCAGTTATTCGAGTAGGTTCTGAAAACATATTAATAAGATTAAAGGACTTGAATAGATTTAACATTTTTTTTCTCTCTGCTGGCACTATAGTATTTTCTAAAATATTTACATTGAAATCACAAACTATTGCCTTATTGGAGTAACGGCATTTAAAAAGTGCTTCTTCCATCGTTTCTTCAAATCTTGCAAAGGGCGCAGCCGGGGGACTGTATACGCTTAATACAATGAACTGCTCAAACTCAATACTACCTATCTCAATAACTCGCTCACTAAGTCTTTACGCTCTTTAAATTTTATATTCTTATTAATAATAATTAGGGAGCCTCCATGATCCAAATTTTTTCGACTGAACGAGCTATCCACCTGGTGATTTTTGAAGTTGAACATGACCTGATGGTCTTTCAACCAATGTTCAGTTACACAGAAAATATCAATATTATTCAGGGTCATGTGCAACTCCAATTCCAAATCTTTACCATTTATCAATCCTTCCACATTTTGATGCACCAGGTTTAATCTACTAGTTTTATTATTTAAATTACATATAGGAGACTGAACTGTCTCAAAAGCCGTATGGCTATGGCCGCTATTGCATCTGTTTCTTTCATGATCAGATAAAAAAGAACAGATGATTTTATTTAAGCACAGAATAGATCATATTTAAGTTAAGACCTGTCAAATTAAGACAGCACCTTGTTGGTGCGTAGTAAGTTAAGTCGCATACTCGTAGATGTCGACTAAAATTGAAGGGTACCGTCAAGGCGCCGACTTAATGTGTTCACTAAAATAAATCATCTGTCCTTTTCTATCTGATAATGAAAGAAACAGATGCAATTAGAAAATTTTAGAGAATTTTAAGTTCAGAGATGTAACAACAGAATTAGCAGCAATATTTGCTTACCGTTGCAACAATTTTTTATGTGGTCTAACTGCCATGGATGACTAAAATTGTGCGAGAGAAAGAAAGTAAAGTCCTTTGTTTCCTGAAGCTGAGGAGATGACATTTTTTTCATTTACTTTCCGCTTGTCGCTTTTTACTTGAGCCACGATTTTAACTTCGCGTTACTTGCAGAGTCTTTATTAAAAGACCACGGGGCTGTGGCTTCTTGGCCCTGAGCCCTGTCCCTTAGCAACGGAACCGCGTTTATAAATTTAATAATGTGCTGCTGACTTTTCTGGTTAATAAATGTATAATTCTATGCATGCTATAAAATAAAATACTCTGTATGAAATATGTCACACTCGAAATACATCGGGAGAAAGAAGAACTTATGTGGAACTTGAACTCACCCTTTCCCTTACAGGGGGAATGCTCTTCCAACTGAGCTATTGAGTCACACCTGAATCACTTCAAATTTCCCTTCTCTTTATATCCGTTTTTAAGGGTGACAGTGGAACCATCTACCGAATGTATTACGAATTTAAAAGATAACATGATAAATGCTATACAATTTCATTCAAATATGTAACAATTAACTTCTAGAACATACACTGGCTAAAGCTAAAGTGTTAATGTACTGAAAAAAGGGCAGGTTAAAAGCACTCGAAAACCGGTGGACGTGTATGAAAAGTTTAATGACTGATGTAGATGATGGAGAAATGGTGGACTGATGCTTCTGCATAGTACGTAAACCCTGATTGTAGTGTCTATAGCAAATATAGCGAGTAAATAATAAGATAGGTAGATTTATTGTGTGTCCTTCGTGGCTAATGCTGTTCCAATATTGGTCAGAGTTCAATCCGGTAGGGGCACTACAATTTCTATAATTATTTCAACTTTGATAGAAAACTTATAATAGTTTTGGAATGGAATCTACAATATTATTGTTTATACCTTTTTAATCTAATATATAAAATTCTCGTGTCACAGTTTTCGTTGCCATACTCCTCCGAAACGGCTTGACCGATTTTGATGAAATGTTTTGTGCTTATCCGGTATCTATTAGAATCGGCCAACATGTATTTTTCATCCCCCTAAATGGTGCAGCGGGAACGGGATCTGACGCGGATCGCGGGGCGGGAAAAAATTGGCGGTACGAAGTTCGCCGGGACAGCTAGTATCTTATATATACCTAAATACCCTTTCAGGAAGCATGGTTGCTGAAAGTCCAAAATGGTCTCATATTTAAGTGGTATTAAAAATTGAAAAAAATTTTTTTTTGACGAGCTGAATTTCAACTGTCTATGGTGTGTCTAGGTAGCTCAGTTGGACAGAATATTCTCCCCGAAACGGACTGGTCGCAGGTTCCTATCCTGAATGTTGATTATAATTATCTGAATCAAATTTATTGGAAAGAAGTTTTTAAACTTTCACTGACCGAGCATAATGATTAATGTATATGACGCATTGTTTGCTGTTTTATTTACATTATACAATTTCGATATAGGCAATACAAAAACAAGTCAGTAAATAATGCATACCAAGCATTCCCACGCATGTCAAAAACAAAACTTTCCTCTTTCTTCTTCACCGCAGTCGGGTAAAAATTAAATGGCAGTCCACAAAGCCTTACAAATTGTGGGTCCCCGAGGCACCTATGACCTGATTACCTAGTTC
Source organism: Eilema sororculum (assembly GCA_914829495.1). Taxonomy (NCBI): domain Eukaryota; kingdom Metazoa; phylum Arthropoda; class Insecta; order Lepidoptera; family Erebidae; genus Eilema; species Eilema sororculum. The sequence goes on along the minus strand of OU618545.1, from coordinate 807,755 downwards.
CACCGGAGGCTGTGGCCTTGATCGTCCTCCCCACATTGTTTACGGGCGGTGCAAATGCAGCAATTATAGCTTTATGCATTGTGGCCACAACATGCACATCTCATGCCTTGTTTAGCACTGTTTTGAGGAGCTATGTTTTATATACTGAATGGCAAGCAGAGGCTTTTAGTGTTCTTCATCTAAAAAAAAAACAGCAAAGTGCAGAAAGACTCGCACACGAATGGTTTCATTTCATGGTAACTGATTTTTTGCGGGAAAGTGCATCGCGGTATAATTTTATTTACCGAAATTGGTGTGAAATAGGAGTTACTATGTTTTGAATTTAAACAGCCGAGCACTTTATCTGTAGATGCGATCTATCTTTAACTGTCAGTATGGTAGGTATGGTGACCGGGATCGACGGCGTAACATGCTCTTAGGCTCAGAGGGACCTTGATGTGCTAAATGTGCCCATCCTAAAACTAGCCTGGTTAGTATTATTGGTTGCCGTGTTGGTTCCCGGTGGAGTAGAATAGGGCCACCCCTTCTCTTCCATGGGTAGCGTAGAAGGCGACTAAGGGATAGTTTGTTCTCCGTCTGACAGCAAACATACAGCCCATAACTGGGGGTCCACTTGACGGCAATAGGTGGGACCGATAATCATAGTTGATGAAATGTGCTTTAGAGGCATGAGTATGCATGTATTGATTAACTTTTCACTATTCGATTATCAATTTAGATCTAATAGAAAACATTCAGTTCCGTAAATAGTTACATACGTACTAAATACTGATAATATTGCTTTTCAGGGGGGATTCCGGCAGTGCACTTGTTGTTCGTGATAGTATTCAGATTGGTATTGTGTCTTTTGTGACGACTAATAAGGACGGACGGGATATTATTTTTTTTACCGACGCAGGATATCATTACAAATGGATCAAACTGTTTACAGAAATATTGATTTGCGAAAACTCCACAGGGGTCCGATATGTGAGCTCAATAGACATAGAAACTTCAGGTGAGTAAATAATTTAAAAAAAATTGTAATCGCTCTGGCATACCTTGTTTTATGTCATGTTAACGTATGGATGGTATAAGTACCTCCACGCGTGAGAATTTTTTTTTCTTTGTATGGGAGAAAATACTTAAAGTGCTTTTTCTTTCAACTGAATGGAACTGAAGGGCTGGTGCTCACACCAGCTATTGTACCACACACGGCGATCAAGATGACATCAAATTCACGCACCTTTACGCGCCGCTCCACACGTAGCAAATCTTAAAAATATTGAATTTTCGATATGTGATTTTTCCAATCTTTGACGTAGATAAATGTAGTTGCCGATCCATTTACTTATAATGTCATTAGTTTTTATCCTATAAGTGACTTTTATGATGACAATAATTAAAAATAATTTTCGTTATACGCATAAGTTTTTTTACAAAATTGCATTCCCAGAGCTAAGTAGCTCATTTGTTAATCACCGTGATTATGGTTGTTTAGGATTAAATATTATAAACATGAGATTAACGGATTAGGCTCTAGTGGAGCCAAATGGGCCCTACTTACAATGCAACTCCATTATCTGTAATATAGGTACTTAATTAAATAATAGCGAACGTTAATGAGGGTAGTTGCATAAAAATAGGACGTTGAGTCTAATTTTATCAGTAGCTCTCAGCACTTGTGCCTGCTAACTTATTACCTATGTATTATATTTTGTTACTGTGTTATGATGGATGGTTTTACTACCAATTTGTACATTTTTATATTCGTGGCAAATAATAGTTGTTTTTCACAACCTAGGTGGATCAGGTGTATGGAATGCCTACTTCATATTTCATGTAGACTAGACTTTAAAACATGGCAAGCCAGAGATACAAGCAGTAAAGAGTCATTGAAGTGTAGAAAACAAATCATACAGCAGAAGTTCCGTGATGAAATGGGCCTCCTAGTAGACATCGTCAAACAAGGTGAGATAAAATAACAGTCATTACTTTTAAATCTAAACTTTTTTCAAGTAACATTATTTCTAGGTACCTTTTTAATGCATAAAGTCAAGAATTTTGTTTTGTTTCAGGTTCGGGAACTACAAAAGATGGAAACACTGCTAGGATTTTTTTAGTGATCCTGCCAAAACTGCAGCTATCACAGGATTGGATTCCCATTTAATCCAAAGATTTTCAACAATTTTGCGTGTAGTAGTAGCCAGTGGAGAGCCCATAAACATTGACGCTTTTGCAATCTTTGCACGCCTTACTGCTGAAATGTACGTGGATCTCTATGGCTGGTATTATATGCCTTCGAGTGTCCACAAACTATTACTGCATGGTGCAGCAGTTATTAAACATTTCAATATTATGCCTATTGGCAAATTATCTGAAGAAGCAACGGAATAAGGACTTAAAAAAAACCAGAAATAAGGACTTAAAAAAAATTAGAGAACACCATGCTCGCAAATTTTGTCGTAAAGCGACAAACGAAGACATTTTCAATGGTCTCCTTGTATCATCAGATCCTTACTTGTCCAGTATAAGACCTGTACTGAGAAAGTCTACAAAGACCGCTGTCACTGATGATATGAGACCTCTTCTCATTAGTGACGACTCAGGTATAGACAAAGAGAACATTGAAGTTGTCGATGTTAGTGCGCCAATGATGGACTCGGACTTGGAGGACTCTGGTGAGGGTGAAGATACTATGTGCTAAGAGTAGTCCTTTTTTTGTAACTTACTTAGAGAGTAATGGAAAAATTGTAAATAGTTGTCATTAAATATGGTACATAGTCATGGACATATCATAATGTCATTATATTTTTTAACATTATTTTTTTAACTTTAATATTTTTCATTATAATTGTCATCATGAAAGGCTATAAAGTAATCTTATATATAGAATTTTCGTGTCATAATGTTAGTTACCATACTCCTACGAAAGGGCTGGACCGATTTTTATGAAATTTTGTGTGCATATCGAGTAGGTCTGAGAATTAGCCAACTTCAATTTTATTTTGTATAAGGCAATACAACGTTTGCCGGGTCAGCTAGTGATAATATAAGTAAATGGACCGGCTATTTCATTAACTACGTCAAAGTTTAGAAAAACCACATATCGAAATTTCAAAATTTTAAAAATTTGCTACGTGTGGAGCGGCGCGTAAAGGTGCGTGAATTTGATGTCATCTTGATCGCCGTGTGTGGTGCAATAGCTGGTGTGAGCACCAGCCCTTCAGTTATATTCAGTTGAAAGAAAAAGCACTAAGTGTTTTCTCCCATACAAAAAAAAACACAAATCTTTTTTTTCTCACGCGTGGAGCTACTTATACCATCCATATGTTAATATGGCATAAAACGAGGTATACCAGAGCCATTCCTGTTTTTTTTAACTTCCTCACCTTAAGTTTCTATGTCTATGGAGCTCAAATTTCGAACCACTGTGTACCGGTGACAATAATGTCAAACTGTTGTAAAGACAATAATATTAAATACAAATTAACCCAGTTTCCTCAGACAATGGTGATAATAAATACCGCAGAATGATGTTATCCCTTTCAGATTTTATAGCTCTAAGCGACTTACAACAGCAATCACTGATTGCAAATACCGATGGCAAAATACTGGACTTAGTTTTAACCAACGCAAAATGTACCATACGCGAATCGGATAGCAAATTAAGTAAAGTTGATAATCTGCACCCGCCACTTAACATTGTAATAAACCTCAAACCGTATCCCGTGTCAGCCGACCAATCTCGGTAAGATTACAATTTTTATAAGGCTGACTTTGATAAAATTATATCTCTCCTTGAATGCTTGGAATGGTCTGCAAGTTTCGCTGGATGCAACGGCGTGGATGAAATGGTCACACTTTTCTACGACAGCGACAGTTTGAATAGCATCATAAGGGAATGCGTTCCAAAGAGAAAGCCGCGGAAAATATCTCATCCCATTTGGTTAACCGGAGAGCTAATCGGCTTCCTAAAAGAAAAAGACAAACTCAGGCACAAATCTCGCAAACAAAAATTCCAGAGATAGGCTGGAGTTTGAGCTGATCAGGAAACGATGCGCTAAACTTATTCGTGACTGTCAGACTAATTACATTCCATGGAAAAAAACATAAAACGTGATCCCAAAGCTTTCTGGAACTTCATAAAACACAAAAGATCGGGCTCTAACACCTTGCCGTCAACAATGCACAATAATGGTCAGTCAACCAGTACTACCAATTGTGAAATTGCTAACATGTTTGGCTCTCAACTTAGCTCTGTTTACACATCCAGGGGCGATGCCGGATCATCACATATCGACCAGGTTTCCGATACTGTCTCCGACTGTCTAAACGTGTAGCATTTTGCTGAAAAAGAGATTTGCCTGAGCCTGAAGCGCCTAAACACTAACAAGGGCCCGGGCCCTGATGGAATACCACCACTTTTTGTTAAACGATGTGCTAGATATTTGGCGTATCCACTTAAAAAGAGATATAGATAGATGAGTCTCTTGCTACTGGTGTTTTCCCCACTGCATGGAAAAAAGCCAAAATAGTTCCAAGTTATAAAAAGGGAGACAATAGTGATGTAAGGAACTATCGACCTATAGCTATCCTTTCCTGCTTTTCCAAAATTTTCGAGTCACTAGTTTCGTCCAGACTTACCACACACACTAGACCACTAATCTGTGACGAACAACATGGTTTCCTGCAAAAAAGATCAGTGCTTACCAACTTGGTCTCATACATCACTCCTATTATAAAGAACGTGGATAACAATGAGCAAGTTGACTCAGTCTACACAGATTTTGCTAATGCCTTCGAAAAGGTGGACCATCAGATCCTTTTAAGGAAACTTTACAGTCAGTTTGGGGTGTGTGGTGTCCTTCTTGAGTGGTTTGGGTCCTATTTGAGAGACCGGGAATATACCGTGGTAGTGAAGTCGTTATCGGACCACTATTCGAGCGGGTCGTGTCATTTACGTTCGTGTGTAGGACGTAACCAAAAATGACTTAGAATCGAGTGAAATGTGCGAAATGTAACATTGTTATTAACGAAGTGCTTGCATTTATAAATAACAAACTAGAATGTATTAGTCGTATAATATGTGTGAGTGCTTTCTCTTAGAATCACATAGTGTTAGCTAAGGACTTATTATTTGAATCAATACCAGCGATAACTAAGCAGAAGAAAGTTAGAAAACGGGAAGGGAAAACGCTCCGTAATATAGATGATATCATCTGTGTATTAAAAGAAACTGGTCCAGAAGAATTACCAATTTTTGTTGCTCGTGAGTTACAGAAACTACCCTCAATTATTTTCGATCACGTAGATGTGACAAAGATTTTGAAAGATTTGTTAAAAATGCAGCAAGACATCAACCACATGAAGGATCAGTTTGTCACCAATGATCAGTTGGATGTCCTAAGACACGAGATGGAAACTATGAAACATTCTTCTTTCGTCAATGCATACGAATGTAATGTTAACTCCCGACGAGGATAACATAGTCTGGATGGTTTTGAGTTTACTGATGTCAATCTTGGGACCTTCTATAGAAGATACAAGTTCGCATTCCTCCCCCGAAACTGTATATTGTGAACACACACACTGTAACAGGCACGAAAAGCTGACGCTTTTTAAAGCTTTCTGCCAGTGTTTTTTATACGTGCGGCCTGTGGGTGGGCTTTGCCTAGAAGGTAAACCACGATCTGCGTACTCAATACAACAACGCGTTCCGGGTGCTAATGGGACTGCCGCGTTTTTGTAGCGCATCTGCCATATTTGCCGAGGCAAACGTGGACAGTTTTTCGGCGATCATGCGCAAAAGAAGCGCCTCACTTTTACGCCGTACCCGCGGCAGCCCCAATACCATCCTTAAAGCGTTGGTTGATCGGTGGGACTCCCCGATCCTGGGGCGGTGGATTCAATTGCATGCAATAAAGTCTGACACCGCCCCCGGTTCGGGGTGGTGCACCCAAACTGTTTAACTTTTCCATTGTTTTGTTTTATTATCTACTAACATTAGTTGTAAGTTATTTACTAACAAATTTATGGAAGAAATTCTGAAATAAAAATATATTATTATTCTCTTTATTCATTTAAAAATCTTATAAATAATATTTTTAAATACCTATTTAAAAAATGCCATTTAAAAATATAAAAAATAGTATCCCACCGGCATCGGGTACAGGGACCAAGCTACCGGTGGTTAGGGCTCTAGAGAAAGAAACTTCCTCACGATGTGTGCCGTATCAAGGAGTAGTGCCTTCTGCATCTGGGTCTCGGAGGATTTAAAAGATAACGTTGACATTGAGCGGGAGCGCAGGTCGTTGGCTGTCCGATGTGGCATGCTATTATTATTATTATTAATAAAGTCAAATCTACAAAATACGTGGCTGATTCTGGGGTTCCACAGGGCTCTCATCTTGGACCGATTCTATTCCTGCTATTCATAAATGACAGTTCGACAGGTCAAACATTGCAGGTGCTCTCTTTATGCCGATGATTTGACAGCCTCCGTGGCGTGGCGGTAGTGCACGCGACTGCCACGCAGGAGGCGCGGGTTCGATTCCCGCTCAGTGCAAATATTTGTATGCATGAATATGGCTATTTGCATTGGTCTGGGTGTTTCTATGTTTAATATGTATGTATTTACAAAAAAAAAAGTATATAAGTATTTATATCCGCATTCTAGATTCCATAACACAAGCTATAAAAGCTTACCATGGGTCTAGATAGCGTTGTGTAGAATGTAGTAGAAAATATCTCGCCTGATTAATTCTGAGGCTGATGCGGAGCTGTTGCAACAAGACCTTGACCGAATAAACAACTGGTGTCATGAAAATCAAATGAGAATGATTCACCAGGAAACGCAATATAACAGAGACCAACTTCTATATTGGAAACGATGAAATAGCCACCACACACCAGGTAAGGGATTTGGGTGCCATTGACTCCAAATTGACATTCATTCCACAATATGACAACATAGTTAACTGGGCTGCTAAAATGCTGGGTTTCATTAAACGTAACTTCAAGGACTTGCAAGTTTCCACAAAAATATTGTTATACAATGGTCTGGTGAGAAGTGTCCTGGAGTTCGGTAGTGTTGTCTGGAACCCGCAGTATGCTGTCCACTCGCAGCGAATTGAATCTTTCCAACGAGCCTTCACCAGGCATTTAGCATTCGTCACTCCTGGTCTCCATCCTGGATGTCCATACGAGGAACGGTTGGCTCATTTCAAACTGCAGTCCCTTAAGGGCAGAAGGAGTGCTATGGATCCGTTGTTTCTGCAGAATCTGGTTGGGGAGTCATCGCACGAACTGGGGCTTTTGAATAGCACAAAAATATGCGTCCCAAGACTTAATAGTAGGCTCAGGAACAACTTTCCATTCATCCATGTGCCACATCACAAAACGAATTTGGGTGCACAAGCACCTCTTGTCAGGATGACCTCAACATATAATCATAGTTGGCGACAACTAGATCTCGATATCTTCCACGACCATCCCAAGCATTTCAAGTCTAAATTGACTCAGCACCTCTAAATTAAATTAAATTGAATAATGCAAATTCATCAAACTTCACAATGACACTATATTTTACATTTATACAATTTATGAATTTATGACCTTTTAATGTAATGTATTGTTTTAATGATAGTTTTTTTTTGATTATATTAATTATCTCTCCCCTCTGGACACCGTGGTGTACGGTCGTGATTACAGTGACCGCTATATTATTTTTATTTAAATTTTTAATTCATTAAAATCAGAAAATAGTGTCGAAAAATAGTTCAAAGTACTAGGCGCACAGAAGAAGCATACAGGTGAAAGAAAGGCTGCCGTATCTACGCTATCTAGCGACAGTAAGTGAAACTACTTCAACACTGCTACAAATCTACGGATCCTACATCGCGATAGTGAAGTTCATTAAAATAAGAAAAATTGTTCGAAGTACTAGGCGCACAGAAGAAGCATACAGGTGAAAGGAAGGCTGCCGTATCTACGCCATCTGGCGACAGTGAGTGGAACTACTTCAACACTGCTACAAATCTACGGGTCCTGTATCGCGATAGTGAAGTTCACGCGCGAAATAACATATATACTTCATCTTAACGTGAGACATTATCCACTATCAACCAGGCGTGATCACCTTGCCTTTGGTCGTAAAGGGCCATTGTGTCTGTGGGACGTCAAAGCAGCTGCGATAATCCTGTTGATGTTATTCTCATCTCGCTCGCTGTGCCTTCATAACTAAGTCCGCTGTACCTAACTAGTAACGAGAACGCACTGTTATTATATCACTATATTTTACCTCACGCTACCGCCTACAGCCCACCGATAGTGCATATAGACGACGACTGAACAGGAGTGAGGTACACTGCGTTGTATCTGCTAAAATTATATAATTTGTTGTGCACTTCAACCCAATTAAAATGTGACTGAAACGCACTCCATCAAAATTAACTCCCTCCCCTTTGTTTAATACTCCGACAACAAATTATGGATCTGATTCCCAATTGTACGTATCTCCTCAAGGATTAGAGTCTGGATATCTAGAAAACTTATCGCGTAGACTGAAACGCAAATGCAATGACTATTCAGCTGGTGAACAAACTACTATTCTTGATCATATGAAAGATAATGTTTGATTCATTTGTACACCAGCAAAACTCCAAGTTTGACCAACTAGAGAAATCTATGAGAACCATCAAGGAACAGAACACCGAATTATTGAGTAGCATTTACTTTCTTTCAACTAAGTACGATGAAATGTTAGAAAAAATGCTTTTTCTACAACAACAAAATTAGAGTTATGAGCAAAAAATCGAGTCTCTTGAGAGTAAGTTGGAACATTTAGAACGCAATAATTCAAAGGCTTCAACCGTAGAAATAAGAAATATTCCTAAACAAAATTCAGAAAATAAATCTGTTCTACTTAATATGGTTAAGAGAGTTGCCGATCTTATTGAACAACCTATATCTGATTCCGACATTTATGATATTTTTGTTTAAAATCTGTGAAAGAGTCAAACAATCACATTGTAGTCAACTTTCGAACTACAACAATAAAAGATGGTTTTCTTAAGCAGTGCAGGGACTACAATAAAACCCATAAAGATAATAAAATAAATACTTCTTACCTTGTTATACTTCCAACCTGTTTTCATCAATGAATCGCTAACAAAACTGGGACGAAGACAGGCCTACATGGCTAGACAAACTATGAAAGACAATAACTTCCACAGTACTTGGACCTCATACGGGAAAGTTTACATCAGAAAAACGCTGAATTCAACTGTAATACGTATTGACAGTGAAGGAGACCTACAAAAACTCCTGCAAAAATGACTATTATTTTATATTTCTGCCAATTGTTTGTTGTTATTTCTAACCACTATTATTTACTGTAATTACCTACTTTTCTATTGTTAATAACCTACAAAATTCTGTATGCATGAAATCTGTACCAAATATTGTCCACACATTTACATTTCTAAAACATTTACAAATATATTACCGCTACATTCTATACCCCAAACAAATGCTAACTCAAATCCTCCCCATAGTACACATACAAATAATGTCTATACCTACATTTATGGCACGTATCACCCTCTATCTTAACATTGTATACCATTTATTTAAAATTCGATAACATAAACTTCTTAAACAATAACCTTGATCAGTTCTCAATTGCACAATCATCCACTTGCGATATAGAACAGTGCCCAAAATTACACAAATCATGAGAGAGTACCTTAAAAATTATTCACCAGAACATTCGCAGTATCACCCCAAAATCTGCGGTAGCCTAGTGGTATGGGTAATGGACTGCTGAGACGAGGTCTCGGGTTCGATCCCAGGTTTACCATGGCACACACCAATGACTTATCGATGCTTTTCGAAGTTATGTGTGTATTTATCGCAGGTTTATAAGTGCCCGGTTAATGTCAATAGGCTCGCCACCTATCACATTGGGACCTAAAACATAAACTGGGGTAATGTGGGTGCTAGCACCTCTGCCGACCCCTTCGGGGAATACAGGTGTGAGTTTATTGTTATACCCGTGCCCAGGGTTACGGGCGAAGACACCTCGGTCGGGCCGCTCGGACATATTCTGACAACGGGTCGGCGGAGGACAGCGGCATCAGACAGGGTGTTGCGTAGAGGATGGCAGCGGACGAGCGACAGCCAACGGTGGCATCCTAAGCCCTTGTTAGCAAGAGGGGTTACTGTCTTGGCGTTAGGTGACAACCGGCCGTAAAACTCTAAGCCAAATAAACTACTCCTCGATATGAAAAAGAAAGCCATTACAGTGAGTCAGAATACTAGGGCGTCACCCGGAAGCGACGACGGATGCAAGGGTGATAATAATGATAGAGCGTGCCCCCGAAGCGACGGCAAAGGTAGGGGCCCACACCGAATCAATCCAAAAATGCGTATAGCAACCTGGAATGTGGGCTCTATGACTGGAAGCAGCGCAGAACTGAGCGAAGTGCTACTCAGACGCAGGGTCAATATATGCTGCATACAGGAAACTAAGTGGAGGGGGTCAAAGGCTCGTAATATCGGCAATGGATATAATTCATCTACTATGGCACGAACGCAAAATAGAACGGATTGGGCATTGCAATCGATGGTGACATGCAGGAGCGCACTGTAGAAGTCAAACGAGTTAGCGACCGCATTATCGCTATTAAATTCGCGCTAGACGACCAACCATGTATGAACGTAATATCAGCATATGTTCCACAAATAGGATGCAGCGACACCGAGAAACAGACTTTCTGGGACAACTTAAACGACCAAATGCAGTCTTACCCGCTTGATGAAACTAAATACATCGCGGGAGACCTCAACGGCCACGTTGGGTCTACTTCCCCTAACCATGTAAGAATACACGGGGGTCAGGGTTATGGAAGTCAGAACACACCAGGCGTCAGTATTCTGGATTTTGCGACCACACATGACATGGCCATCATTAACACATTCTTCACGACGCCAGACAAACACAAGATCACATACAGGAGCGGCGGTTCGAACACACAAATAGATTACCTCCTAGCAAACTGCCCTAAACTAATAACTTTTAAAGATTGCAAGGTAATACCTGGAGAACCTATTACAACACAGCATCGAATACTGGTTGCAGACTTCCAAATACCGAACCCAATCAAGGTACATAAAGAACAGGTACCGAAGATCCGTTGGCATAAACTCTCTGAGGGGGAAGGAGAGTGTCTGATCGAGAGGATAAAACTCCATCTGCATGAAAAAACTAGTGCACAGACAGCCAATGCAATGTGGAACAATTTCCACGAATATTGCATACAAGAGGCATCTGATTGGGGTGCTGGTTGGGTAACCTCCACGTTGGCCTTTCCGTTTCTTCCCCCTTTGGACCGCGGTCCTGGGGAGCGGAAGCGGGAGGGCTGGTGCACCCTGGACAACGGCTAACAGACTCCCACCTTGGGAGTTCTGTTGGCCGTTGACAAATAACCCATCGGCGGACCCCACTGAGGTGGGGTCGTGGGATGACGGGCCTGTAAGGCCCGTGGTCGTCCGTGTCTCTCCCAGTATCCCTCTGCTTTCAGAGGGGACAGGCGAGAGACGCTTAGACAACCCAGGCGGGAGTGGCCCTGTCAGGGGCCGCTCGTGGGCCCTCCACATGTCCCTCTGTTTGCAGAGGACGTAGTGGAGGGCGCTCTAGGGCGGACGGGTTCTCCACCTTTGGCTTCGTCCAGAGGTGGGGGACATGGTCTGATGCAGACCACCGTGCGGCCAAACCGTAAGCCTGACTTAGGTCAGGAACGGTGGCCTCTAGTGGGCTGCGAGGAAGACAACCTCTATAAAAAATTACCCCCAGGGGCGGACGGACTCGGTCTGGTGCAGACCCCGTTCGGCCCGGCCGTAATCCTGAACTGACAGGACCGGTGGATCTTCGGATCCGCGAAGAGTTAACCTCTATAAAAAATCCCCAATCCCAAGCTCTGACGCCTGGCGACGGGATGAGTGGCTGGAGGGAGTCCAGTCCCAAGGGCGTCAACGTCGGAGGACACTAACCTTAACCTAATGATGGCTAAACACACAGAGAAATCTACCCAGGAGGGTCCCAGCCTAGCTGGGGAGTCCCTCCCGTTGCCAGTCGGCAACGGCAGTCCCCACTCGTATTCTGGGGGGGACAACCATCATTTGAGCCCGGCGCCGAGCTCTAGATCCGGCCCCAACTCTACCAGTAGCGCGGAGGTCGCGCTACACCTGGACGATTCGTTGTCCCCAACAGCGGCGGCGGTGACGTCAGAGGAATCTGGCGTCACCACCAAGGAGGACAGGCAGGCGCTGCCTGGGTTGCAGACGAGGTCTGCAGCCAAAAAACGCAAGGGGAAGGGGAATAAAAAGGTTCCCCTACCGCTGGTGGACGAGCGGGATGAGGATTTCATCCCTCCCGGTCCTGGGTCGGCCGCCAGCGGCAGTAACAGCAGCAGCGAAGAGGAGCGCCCGTGCCCCCCTAAGCCGAAGGTGCAGGCTACAGGCCGTGAAAGGGCGAGGAGGAGTGGTGGGAGGGCCGCCCCCCCTCGGGACTCCTCTCCGTGGGTTGGTGCATTCAGCCCGGAGAGGGAGGTGGCGCTGGACTCGCCCATCTACAGGAGGACAATGATCCTCACTCACCGCCTTGGCCAGATAATGGCGAGACAAGCGGAGTATGCGACTCCCGAGCAGGCAGAAATGCTCGGGATTGTAGAGCAGATCGCAGCCGCCGGTGAGGGTCTGGCCGCCCAGATTGAGGAACAGGCCAGGAGGGAGGCTGAGGCCCAACGGCGGGAGGCCGAGTCCCGGCGCCAGCTCCAAAGAGTTACGGCGGAGCTGGAGGCCCTCAAGAAAAGGGTGGAGCACCTGACCGAGTTGCCGGGAGTGGTGACTCGGTCGATGCGGAAGGCGCATCTGGAGCGGTCGGCGCAATCGGCACTGGCGGGGCGGCCGGTGCAGCCGGAGCGGCCGGCGCAAGCTGCGCAGCCGCCGCATCCAGCGCAAACCGCGCAGCCACCGCGGCCAGCGCAAGCTGCGCAGCCGCCGCATCCAGCGCAAACCGCGCAGCCACCGCGGCCAGCGCAAGCTGCGCAGCCGCCGACTCGACCGGCAGAGCCGACGTCGTTGGCCGCATTTATGGCGGCCATACGCGCCGAGATGGTGGCGCAGGAGGAGCGCACCAACCGGCGGCTGGAGGCGATCCTAGACGTCGCCCGGCGTCCTCCTCTCGCGACGCCAGCAGGGTATGCCGCCGCAGTGAGGGGGGGCCCTGCCTCCCCGGTGCTGGCTCACCACCCCCCTCCAGGTCCTCCGGGTCCCGCTCAGGGCAAGGGTAAGGGGAGGGGCAAGGGCAAGGGGAAGAAGTCCCCAGCCCTGGCCTCAGCCCCGCCCGCGGCCCGGGCTTCAGTCCCGGCCCGGGCCTTGGCTCCGGCTAAATCCTCAAGCCACCCGTCAGGGGGCTGGGAGGTAGCCGGAGCCAATAAACAGAGACGGAGCGCCGCCAAAAAAGCAGCCAAATTGGCCAGAAGGGCCAAGGCTGCTGCGATGGCAACAGCGCCGAGGAGGCTCCGCGTCCCTCGATCGACGGCCGTCGTCATCACACTGACGGCGGAGGCGTCGGAGAGAGGTGTGGAGTACGCCCAGGTGGTGAGGCAGGCAAGGGCCTGCATCGACCTGGGAGCCCTCGAGATCCCGGATCTGGTGTGCAAGCCCACGCGCACCGGAGCTCGGATCTTTGAGGTCCCCGGCGCTACCAGCGGCCCTAAAGCCGACGCCCTAGCAGCTAGGCTAAGGGACACGCTGGACGCAGCTGACGTCCGGGTGTCCAGGCCCAACAAGTGCGCAGAAGTGCGCATATTGGGTCTGGACGACTCCATCACGGCCGAGGAGCTTAGGCTCGCAGTGGTGGAGGCCGGAGGCTGTCCTCAGGACACAGTGAGGGTCGGAGCAATACGCTTCGGCCGTCGTGGACTGGGGGCAGCAGTTGTCGGCTGCCCCATCGCGGCAGCCCAAAAGGTTGCCGATGGGCGGAGCCTCCTCATCGGGGGCTTTCAGAAGGTGCAGGTACGGCTCCTGCAGGCCCGACCGGCACGGTGCTTCCGGTGCCTGTCGGTGGGCCACGTGGGGGTGCAGTGCACGGCGGAGGTAACGGTCGGTGACCGTTGCTTCCGCTGTGGCCAACCCGGACATAAGGCCGGTAGTTGCGAAGCTCCGTTGCACTGCTTCAGGTGTGCAGCGGAGGGCAAGCCGGCCGACCATAGGGTTGGTGCCAAGGCCTGCACCGCGGGGAAGCCGAAGCCGGGAGGCAGGCGCTCCGTCTCTGATTCGCGGCAGGGCGCGGAGATGGGGGTTCCATAATGGATCCTCAGCTCCGCGTCCTGCAGGCGAATGCGAACCACTGTGTCGATGCTCAGGCACTTCTGCTCCAGAGCATGGCACAGTGGGGCATTAATGTCGCCGCTGTCGCCGAGCCGTACATTCATCGGTTTCTCGGGCCTGCCTGGGAAACCGACCTGGACGGGTCGGTGGCACTGGTGCACAACGCCGCTGCCGGCAGCCCCCCCCTTGTTGTCGTGACAAGGGGGAATGGCTGCGTAGCGGCACTTGTGGGGGGAATAGCGGTCGTGGCAGTCTACTTCTCGCCGAGCCGAGTCATAGATGAGTACCAGCAGTGGCTGAATCATCTGACCGTCGTCGTCAATACCTGTTACCCTCACCCGGTTCTGGTGCTCGGGGACTTTAACGCCTGGTCTATGAACTGGGGTTCCCGGCGCACGAATCCGAGGGGCAGGGCAGTGGAGAGCTGGGCTGATAGTCTCTGCCTAGTTCTCCTGAATCGCGGGGCCGTCGCCACGTGCGTGAAGAGCTGGGGCGACTCAATTGTGGACCTTTCGTTCGCGAGCGCCCCGCTCTCAGGCCGTGTGCAGGGCTGGCGTGTCCTTGAGGAGGTGGGGACAGCGTCGGATCACCGATACATTCGGTTCGACGTCTCCCCTCCTGCGGGCGCCGCGCCGTTTACACCGGCCCCACGCGAGCCACGTTGGGTGCTTAAGCGAATGGATCGGGAGGTCCTCCTGGAGGCCGCCATCGTACAGGCCTGGGCCTCTGCGCCGGACAGGCCTGTCGACATAGACGATGAGGCGGCGTGGTTCCGGGAGGCCATGACGCGTGTCTGCGACGCGGCTATGCCTAGGGCTCCACCCTATAATCCGAGGCGTCAGGTCTACTGGTGGTCGGCGGACATCGCGAGGCTCCGACAGGCCTCCGTGATCGCTTTCCGCCGGTGGACCAGACTCCGAAGGAGGCGTAGCCGCCCCGCAGATACGGAGCCCCGAGAGGCGGAGCTTCATGCGGGGTACAGGGAGGCCAGAAAGGCCCTCCGAGTGGCCATAAGGCAAGCGAAGGCAGCAGCTCATAAAGAGCTGCTGGAGACGCTGGAGCGGGACCCATGGGGGCGGCCTTACCTTATGGTAAGGGGCAAGCTGCGCCCCCGGGCCCCGCCATTGACCCGGTGTCTCCAGCCGGAGCTGCTCGGAGGAGTCGTTGGCTCCCTGTTCCCAGCGCGGGCGGTGGAACATATTCCACCGCAGATGACTCCGCCACCTAGGTCGCCTATGGCGCCCAGCGTGGATGACGACGACGTGCCCGAGGTCACTTGGGTAGAGCTAGAGCTGGCGGTGTTAAGGCTTAAGGCCAAGAACACCGCCCCGGGACCAGACGGCATTCCAGGCCGAGCGTGGGTCCTAGCTCTGGGCGAAGAAGACGCTCTCAAGCCCCGACTGAGAGGGTTTCTCAGCGCATGTTTGGAGCGAGGCCAGTTTCCGAAGATGTGGAAGACGGGGAAACTGGTCCTCATCTGAAAGGCGGGGCGTCCGGCGGACTCACCGTCTGCCTACAGGCCGATAGTGTTGCTCGACGAGGTGTGCAAGCTCTTTGAAAGAGTGATTGCAAAGCGCCTCGTCGAGCACCTATCCAGAGTAGGGCCTGACCTGGCAGATGGCCAGTATGGCTTCCGCCGGAGGCGCTCCACCGTGGATGCCATCATGCGCGTGGGGACTCTGGTGAAGGACGCCGTCGCTCGGGGCGAGGTGGTGCTGGCGGTGTCACTGGACATCGCCAACGCGTTTAACACCCTGCCCTGGAGCTGCATTAGGGAGGCGCTCGTGTATCACGAGGTGCCTCTCTACCTTCGCCGCATAGTCGGGGCGTATCTGTCGGAGAGAGCAGTCGTCTACCCAAGTGCGACCGGGCTCGGTCGGCGAGAGATGTCGTGCGGTGTTCCGCAGGGATCGGTCCTGGGACCGCTACTGTGGAACATCGGTTACGACTGGGTGCTTCGCGGTGAGCTCGCGGACGGTGCCGCCGTCACGTGTTATGCGGACGACACGCTGGTGACGGCGTGCGGGGCTACATACCGCGAAGCGACCCTGAAGGCCACGACCGCGGTTGCCCAAGTCGTGGAACGGATTCGGCGGCTGGGTCTCGAGGTGGCTCTGCATAAAACCGAGGCCATGTTCTTTCATGGGCCTCGGCGCGTGCCACCGGAGGATCCCAGCCTCATAGTGGGAGAAATTTCCATCGGCATCAAGGCCGAGATGAAATATCTGGGGCTCGTACTCGATGGCCGGTGGAACTTCGGGGAGCATCTCCGAAGACTGGCCCCCAAATTGAAGGACACAGCTGCCGCTTTGGGGCGGCTGCTGCCCAACATGAGGGGGCCGGATGACTCCTGCAGGAGACTCTACGCGGGAGTCGTGCGGTCCATGGCCCTATATGGGTGCCCAATATGGGCGGACACCCTGACGGTCCACAATGCGCGTCTGCTGCGTGGACCGCAGCGTGCAATGGCCAGCAGGGCCATTAGGGGGTACCGCACGATATCCTTCGAGGCGGCGAGTCTCCTTGCCGGATCCCTACCGTGGAACCTGGATGCGAGAGCCCTTTCGATGCTATATCGGTATCGTAAGGAGGCGCGGGAGCAGGGACGGGAACCCGAGCCCGAAGAAATTCGGGCCGTGAGGTCTCAGCTCCACAGGGACATGGTAGCGGAATGGGAGCTACGACTTGGGCGACCAAGCGCAGGGCACGCCGTAATAGCGGCGGTAAGACCCATCATGGAGGAGTGGCTAGAGAGGCCACACGGCAGCCTCTCGTACCGGCTGACGCAGGTGATTACCGGACACGGGTGTTTCGGGAGTTACCTGTGTCGGATCCGGAAGGAGCCAACGTCCGAGTGCCATCACTGTGATGCGAGCGAGGACACAGAGCTGCACACGCTGACCGAGTGCCCGGCGTGGGACACGCCGAGGCGGGTCCTAGTGGCGGCTCTGGGGGTGGGAGTCCTCACACTTGCCACATTGCTCACAGCGATGGTAAGATGCGCAAACGCTTGGGGTGCGGCCGCCTCCTTCTGCGAGCAAGTAATGCTCGAGAAGGAGGCGGCCGGTGGGGTCCGGACCAGACTCCGGGCCCGGGAAGCCCGTGCAGAGCGAAGGCGAACCGAACGTCGGAGGTCGCAGAACGACCTCCGTCCTCCATGAGCGCTGGCCTGGGGGTGACCGGTGGAGCCGCCTGTCACCCTAGCAGAAGCAGGCCGCGGCGGCGGCGCAAAGTGCGCCTCCCCGTAACCGGGGCTAGATGGGGACATTTTGGTCCCCACAACCCGAAGGGGGCCATCTCGAAAGAGATGGTCCTGGGTCTGCCGGGGTGCGAGAGATATGCTTTTGGCAATCTCACCTCCGGCAGCCAAGGACCCAAGACGGCGTGCGTTTTAGTCGGTTCGAGTCCGACATAACCGCCTCCACCGGCTCCGTGGGGGTGGTATCCGTGGGGATTTTTCGCACGATAAAAAAAAAAAAAAAAAAAAAAAAAAGAGGCATCTGATTTGTTAGGAATCTCGAAGGGCCCACTGAAAAACGCAAAAAGGGTGAAATGGTGGAAAGCGGAAGTCAAGGCAAAAGTTGAGACAAAAAAGCACTCTTTAAGACTTGGCAACAAAGCGGAACCAATGAAGATCGCGAAAACTACCGTTTGGCAAAAAAGGCAGCTAAACGAGAAGTAGCCCGTGCTAAGGCGTGTGGTGACGACGACCTTTATAGCCGACTTGAAGAGGCCACGAACGACATTGAACTATTTAAAATCGCTAGGCAAAGGCAGGCCAACAGTATTGATGTACAGCCTACTACATACATCAAAAGTAAAGACCATCAGCTTTTAACAACAAACAACGACATAAACGAAAGATGGCGAGAATATTACTCCCAACTACTCAACGAAACTTATCCGCATGAAAGACTAGCCCCAATAGATGCCATAGCGGGACCTATCCTAGAGATCCACCCAGAGGAAGTGAAGTGCGCTGTAAAATAGATGGCCAACAATAAAGCTACAGGCCCAGATGAGATCCCTGCCGAATTGTGGAAACGCCTTGGAGAAAGCGATATACTTTTCTTACCACAACTTTTCAATCGAATACTGTGCGATGGAATCCCGGAGAGCTGGAGAAGAAGCTATCTGGTCCCATTCTTCAAAAATAAAGGTGACATCAGGCTCTGCGAAAACTACCGCGCAATAAAACTCATATCACACACACTCAAAATATGGGAAAGGGTCATCAACAACCGACTCTTGGATCTGACAGCTGTTACCGAAAACCAATGTGGCTTCGTAGCTGGCAGATCAACAACTGACGCGCTGCACAGTCTTAGAGTTCTATTGGAGAAAAGAAAAGATATGAAAAAGGATGTACACCTGGCATTCATAGACCTTGAAAAGGCGTTCGACCGAGTACCATGAGACCTAATATGGCACTCACTGCGGGCGCAAAACGTGCCAGAGTACTACATCAAGGCAGTTGCTGATATGTACACAAATATCACTACCAGGGTACGGAGCCCAGCAGGCACTGGCAACGATTTCGAAGTAGCAGTAGGTGTACACCTAGGGTCGGCGCTGAGCCCCTTATTGTTCAACCTTGTAATGGATTACCTTACAGCAAGTATTCAGAGAAAACCGCCATGGGACCTACTCTACGCAGACGATATTGTCCTCATAAGAGACAGCTGCTCAGAACTAAAAACCTCGCTTGAGCAGTGGAGGATAGCCATAGAAACCGCTGGACTGAAGATCAGCCGCACGAAAACAGAGTGCATGCAGTGCTCCTACTCAGCAACTAAACAATGCCAAGCTAAAAGAAGATCACCAGCTAAAAGAAGTTGACCAGTTTAAATACCTTGGTTCTGTGGTTTCGTGCGATGGTACGATTGATACCGACGTAACCCACCGAGTTAACACAGGATGGATGAAGTGGCGAGAGCTATCGGGTGTACTAGGCGACAGCAGAATGCCGGTACGCGTAAAAGGCAAGATCTACAAAACGGCAGTCCCTCCTGCCCTTATGTACGGAGCCGAGTGCTGGCCAGTGAAGAAGGTCCATACCACAAAACTACAGACGACGGAGATGAAAATGCTGAGATGGGCAGGTGGTGTTACGTGTGGAAGTTTTAAGATCAGACCAATCGAAGAAAATCTCTCCGAGTTTCGTCTTAGGTGGTATGGGCATGTGATGAGAAGACCCGAAGACCACATGACCAAACAGGTCATGGATATTAACACCGGTCCGAGAAAACGAGGCAGACCCCCTCACACTTGGATGTCTGTGATCAGCAGTGACCTGAAGAAAGCCCAATTAGACGATTCGACGACTCCAAACCGACAAGTATGGCGAAGAATGACAAGGAGAGCCGACCCCAAATAGAAATGGGATTTCATCATATTGATAGAGTGTTGGTTACGTCATACGCAGTACATCCCTACTATAAACGGATATAATTTTGCACAAAATAATACAAATTTAACATAAAATGAAGATGTTGTAGTATATTTTAAAAACAACTTGCAAAATGTAACAATAAGAGAACTTGAGTTACAAGAAGCAAACTGCCTACTCATTAAAGTTGATCGGCATACATCTATAATTGCGATATACAGGGTGTAATCGTTAAGTGTGTCCAGGCGATTATTCCGTAACTATTACAGATATCAAAAAACTGTAAACTGATATCGAAAGTACGTCACCTATGACATCAATAACTTTTTAAAAATCAAACGAGAGGTATCTAAAACTTTGACATTAAACCCTCCCATACATTTGTGTTTATGTAGCATGCCAACTTACTTATTATTATGATTTTTTTTTGCTTCACTAATTTTTAATATTTTAATTATATTTTCAAACAATGTAATAATTAAATTCAGTTAAATATTTATTCACTACTCAGCAGACAGCAAGAAAGGAAATGGCACTCGTGACACAGGGTCACCTAGTACGTGTGCCACGGCACTCTCTGGACATGTACCTATTACCTACTATTAGGTCCTTACATACCCGAACCACCCCCGAGACGAGGCCGCAATTGTAGCCGTAGGTCTGATGGGAGTCCTGGGACATCCTTCCGAGGGCTTACCCGGGGCTCCCATCCATAGGCTTCTGGGCGTTACTGTGGGGGTTTTTAGTCGGTAGGAGTCCGGCATAACATCCATGAAGGATTTTCCCCCACGGTTAAAAAAAAAAAAAAGGTCCTTACATATGAAATTGGCGTTTTGTATGGGAGGAACAAAAAGTGGAATATTTTTAAATATAACATATTTAATTAATCAAAGTATGAACCATTGTTTTCTATGCACTTATGGCATCTCATAGGTAGGTCATTGATCCCTTTGGTAAAAAAATGAAATTAAAATTTTTAAAAACCCCCGTCACAGAAACACTTCCAAAAAGTTTAAAATAAATGGAGTTTGCCTTTTAACTTTAACGGTTGCCATGTCGGGGGACCCTAATTCGTTAAACACTCCGTTATATTATCGGAACAATTCAAGGTCCCCCGACATGTCAACCGTTAAAGTTAAAAGGCAAACTCCATTTATTTTAAACTTTTTGGAAGTGTTTTTGTGTTCACTAATTTTTAAAATTTTTAATTTAATTTTTATTTTATACTTTTTAAAGTGATCTACTAGTCAAGCTCTTTCATTTGATACCCATATTGAGGGAGTTATGACGAAATTCGTATTCCGATATGTTGTGGCGGCGGCCATCTTAAACCGATTTTTTGCAAACATAGCTAAGAACACTCCCGACTAATATACCTTTCAAACAAAAAAAACTACATCCAAATCGGTTCATCCGTTTGGGTGCTACGATGCCACGGACAGACACACACACACACACACAAACACACACACACACACGCACACACACACCAGACACGTTAAACTAAAACACCCCGTCGTTTTTGCGTCGGGGGTTAAAAAAACCAGTCGGACGGGAATCAATAAAATCTGTGAAGGCGATTTGCCCCATCAGAGTTGAATTTTTTCCCTTGCAAGAAGTTGTCCAAATTTCGAAAAAAATGGTAATCTGTTGGAGCAAGGTCCGGGGAGTACGGAGGATGTCTTAGACATTCCAATTGAAGCTCTTCTAATTTGGTAGCCGTCTGTTGTGCGGTGTGTGGTCTAGCGTTGTCGTGAAGCAGCAGTGGCGTGGAGCGATTGACCAGCCTAGGTTGTTTAGCCGCTAGCTTTTCCATCATTGTT
The DNA here is from genome assembly GCA_914829495.1 of Eilema sororculum. Taxonomy (NCBI): domain Eukaryota; kingdom Metazoa; phylum Arthropoda; class Insecta; order Lepidoptera; family Erebidae; genus Eilema; species Eilema sororculum. The sequence continues at coordinate 786,167 of OU618545.1, read as the reverse complement.
TGCAATTGCTGACAATAGACATCAGCCGTAATAGTCTGGCCAGATTTGAGAAAACTGTAATGAACAATACCGGCACTAGTCCACCAAACACTCACAAGTAACTATTTTGGGGTTAATTTTCGCTTGGGGCAGGATTTGGCTGGCTGGCCAGGATCCAACCATTGCGCTGAGCGCTTCCGATTATCGTAAAGAATCCATTTTTCATCACAGGTGATGATTCGGTTTAAAATACCTTCATTATTGTGCTGGTTCAGTAATGTAACGCAGCAGTCGACGCGCGTTTGCCGGTTTGCTTCAGTCAATTCGTGAGGTACCCATCTTTCAAGCTTTTTAATCTTCCCAATTTGCTTCAAGTGAATTAAAACAGTTTTATCACTAACACCGCAGCCTGCAGCTTACTCGGACGTGGTTTGCGATGGATCCGCTTCCACAATAGCCTTCAATACTTCATTATCAACTTGGGTCTCAGCTCGTCCACGGGGCTTGTTCTGCAGGTCGAAATTTCCAGAACGAAAACGTTGGAACCAAAAACGAACTGTGTTTTCTTTTGCAACATGACCGCCATAAACATCATTCACCCTTAGAGTCGTTTCCGCAGCACTAGTGCCACGGCGGAACTCGTATTCGTAAATAATGCGATATTTAAAGTTTTCCATTTTGTAAAATAAGTGACGCAAACAGAAAAAAACAGAAGAAAAAAAACAAATGAATGACGGTCATCGAAGCACAAGTACATGAGTAAATAGCTGTACAAATTTGAATTTGGAATTCCTTACCAAAGAGGAGAAAATCGTGATTAAAGTGGCCAGTACGAAAAACGCCAATTTCATATGTAAGGACCTAATATTAATGTTATTCCTTATTATTATACACAGTTGTTTTAAGAGAATATTGTACTTTTTATAGTATAAATGAATTATGAATTATGAGAATTATGAAAAATTATGTAAATAATGAGTTAAATAAAGTGACGTACATGAGATATAGGAATTACTGTAATGATCTTTTGAAAAAAATAAAAAAGAGTATGAAAATAAATTAATAAATGATGCATTTAGTAGTAAAAATAACAAAATGCTATGGGACACTATAAAAGAAATTACTTATTCTAATAAAACAAACGTTCATAAATGATCTGTGTAACCTAAAGCTAATAAATTATTTTAAAAAAATTGAACCGACTTCAAAACTGTTAGAAGTCGGTGCCAACTTTGTTTGTTGTGCCTGACCAGCTATAGAGGTTTCAGGCGACTGGGACCACTACATAACTAGGACCGCGGTGTCACTTGCCTGATTAGTTTTATTTATTTTATTTCGTCAGGCAAGTCGGACCACTCGTAATTTTAACTACAAATCCATTGTTTAAATACCAAATTTAGTGTAGTTAGCAGAAAAAGTGTTACAAATAGAAAATCACAGTATTATTTTATAATTGTAAAAGATATAATTGTCTAATTGTGCAAAAAAATATAATGCCATTAATGTAGGTATAATGACTTGTTGAGGTAGGGGTGGCCTATCATACTTAGCTATATTATTTTACCTGTTTGACTTGATACCGACTTTTGTACTGACATGATAGATATTTCATTTAAATGCATCATGGCAGGTAATTCAGGTACAGCAAAGTACTAGCAAACAAAGTTGGCACCGACTTCTAACAGATCGAAAATCTCTAAATTCTCTCTCTAAATTCTGTTATTTTAAACATTTTTATCCTATTTGGTTTTGAAGTCGGTTCAAATTTTTTTAAATAATTTATTTTTCCCTTTTTAGTGGGCCAAGGTTTGCGTTCGTAATCCAAGTTTAATCCAGTCCAGCATGCCATTAACCACAGTTTTCGTCTTTTGGGAGCATTATACTCCCAATATGTTGCAAGGGATATGTCAAAGACAACCTCACCTCCGGCTTAGCACTACGACTCTCAATCGGCGTTCGGTTTTAGTCGGTTCGAGTCCGACATAAACCGTTCCCTTCCGGCTTAAGCGGGGGAATTCGAGGGGATTTCTGCACGATAAAAAATACCACCTCAGGAGTAGATATACCCTTTTATAAACATACTTATTATTATTATTAATTGAGGAATTGTCTCGGTTTCACTCTGAAATTTCGTGATTATCTCAGGAGCACGGAACACGTTAGCCCTACATACTACTAAATATTTATCATCCACCAATGGCAGTACTGTCTCCCAACTCCTAAACGTTAAGGAGTTCAGTAGCTTCATTATCAGCACAGCAGCATCAGATGTTGACAACCTGAAGCATATACCTGAGTAAGACATGATTACGTAATAAAAGTACCATGCGACCATACAATTTTTGATTGTTGCCCTCGATTTCTCCTGGATCCCATCATCAGATCCTGACCTGGTGATAATGGGACCACCTCAGAAGTAAACCCTATCTAACAAAAAAATAAAGCGGCTAAAACACAGAGTTTGCCTACCTGTGAAACAGTGGAATACAAGTTTCGCTGGCAAGTTTTTGGCTTTTTGGGTGTATACTTATACAATAAAAGTAATAAAGAACTCGGTATCTGGCCTCTTACGCAACATAAATGTAAAGAAGTTGTATCGAATTGGCTCAAGTCCCTGAGCTATGATGATACAGAAACTCTGCTAGACATAGTCATTTAGCCATCCTAGGACATACTTTCAGGCACAGACAAACACACACAAAAACACACACACACACACACACACACACACACACACACACGCATGCATACACACACATACATACAGCTAGATATCTGCATAAACATGATTTCTTGATATCTTTTTACGTAAGGTACTAACCTGATACCACGTGTGCAGAGACTGGAGAGGCTGGTACGAGTAATCTGTCATACAGGTAACCGTAGTACAGATACCAGTCTCTCACATAGATAATCTTGTAGTGAAGTGTACCTAAGCTTAAGTTATTGTCATTATAGTGTTTTATGTGAGAGAACAAATAAAATGATTTATGATTATGATTATGATTATATTATTGTTCTCAATTTTTAATTAATTATGTTATTGACCCGTTTCTAAAATGTATAATTGTATTTTATCTAATTGACCCAATAAGTTGACATGCCTTAAGTAGTTTGTTAGTACGAGTATAATTTGACATATAATTTTTGCTATTCTTTGTAAGACAACCAGCCAATGCTGTGTATATCTGTAATTTGTGTAGCACATGCCCAGTAATATTTTCATCTGTCTTTTATCCATGTTGGTGTTTACACTGTTGATATGCCTAATAAATAAATAAACTAGACATTATGTACAGTGAAGTCCGTGGACAAAAAATATAAACTATAATCAGTTCCTGAAAACAACATAGACTCTTCACCTATTACGCGGGGTAACAAAGTGACTGGCGATACGTGGGCCTAATAAGTGCCTCTTTCAACCCCTTCGTGGAGAAAGACATGATGTGTGTTGGTTTGGATTGAATTTACTTCTACCGCAAAATTCTCCATACCGATATAAATTGCCAGGGCCGTTGAGTATTTGCCAAGAGGTACTACGTGTTCCGGTGGTAGATAGCATACAACAGACCTATCACTGGTTATTTCCTGAGCTCCGTTGGTATGTGTGTTCTGACCCGGGTGACCCATATTTACTAATCTGTGTTCTAGATTTGAATTAATTTGAATAATGAATCAAAACAACGTCGGTAACTCAGTGGTTAAGTCGTTCTTAGAATCGGAAGGTTCCAGCTTCGAAACTTGGCCTTTACACTTCCGAATTGAACGCACTCGTAGCTTTGAATACAACCGGGACGGTCTTCCCGAGAATGCGGGCATGTGTAGTGGTTTGTACGCACTGTTGAACATTATAAGATATATTTTCGGTTCGTTTTCAAAAGACAACTTTGGTAACAAGGCTGGTTTATTTAAAATGATAACAAATGAAAATCCAATGAGCTGTTCAAAAAGTTAGTGACCACACTCAAGGGTGAGGCATTTCGTTTAGAATTCATTCGTGGGAACGCCAAAAGTATTTTGTTTTTATTTAAAACCACAGAGTGGATAGGCGGTTGAACTTTCTTTATACAATTAAATAGTATACATTTGGTAGTTAAAACGAACTGTTTATGTATTCCAAATTATTGCATTCTTAAGTTAGCTATGCTCCCAATTCTGTTGTTACATGTCTAAACTTAAATTTCTCTAAAAAAATCTAATTGCCTCTGTTTCTTTCATGATCATATAAAAAAGAACAGATGATTTTATTTAAGTTAAGACCTATCAAATTAAGACAGCGCCTTGTTGGTGCGTAGTAAGTTAAGTCGCATGTTCGTAGATGTCGACTAAAATTGAAGGGTACCGTCAAGGCGCCGACTTAATTTGACAGGTGTTCACTAAAATAAATCATCTGTCCTTTTCTATCTGATAATGAAAGAAACAGATGCAATTAGACAATTTTAGAGAATTTTAAGTTTAGAGATGTAACAACAGAATTAGCAGTATTAGCGCCCTTTACACGTAAACTCTTACGTGTGGGAAAACTGCATTCGCGTCATCATCATCATCATCATCCACATAAAGACGTTAGTCCTGATTGCATCCGAGGCCACGGTGCCCTCGGAGCTCAGGGTCCGCCTTCCGGCCCTACCTCCTCCACTTCGCACGATCTTGGGCGTCCAAGATCGTAGTGAGACCGTTTTCACGCATGTCACCCTCCACGACGCCAAGCCAGCACTTTTTCGGCCTACCCCTTCTACCTGAACCGGGTGGGGGCGCCATTGCCAGGCATTTGTTACCCACGTAGCTGGGCGGTTTCCGCAAGACGTGGCCGCACCAGAGGAGGCGGCTCTCTTGCATTTTATCTGCGATGTCATGGACATGAAGGCTGCCGCGGATGCGTGAGTTCCGCGATCTTTACGCGTGACTCCACACATCCACCGCAGCATTTTCATCTCCGTGACACGCAGCATCTGCTTATGTCGCTCCAACAGCGGCCACGCCTCACAGCCGTGTAAGAGGACAGGTCTAATGATCGTTTTATAGACCTGCCCCTTCAGCCTGACTGGCATTTTAGTATCGCAAGTGACGCCAGTCATTTCTCGCCACTTAGCCCACGCGGTGGCAATACGTGCCTTGACGTCGCGGTCGATGTCACCAGTAACGTGAAGTACAGTACTTAACCTGATCCATGCGCTCGACCAAGTCATCGCCTATGCGAACGGGTGTGGGATCTGTTGAGTTTAACGCCAAGTACTCTGTCTTCGCCACATTTGATGAAAACCGCATTCGCGTATGAAAAGCAATTTTGTTAAAGATACAAAAACATATAAAAATGGGATTCAAGAATTAATATAGAGGAAGAAATACATGAACGAATGAAGCCAACTAACCAAATGCAGTGAAAAATGAAACTAAGGTATGAAAATATACGATACTTTGGTAGAAGTGTCAGAAAACATAGCGTAATGCTACAACGCATTATTGCATGATTATATTACAAAGAAAAGGAAAGAACGTGCATTGAGCGGCACTCCCTGAACTGTCGAGCGCGCGCGATCGCGTCTTTTGTTTCATGTGGTCTATACAAAGAATCATTTTCATTTATTCAGTTTAAACACATAAAGAGCACATATGAACGTCAGAATTTTACAAGTAATGTCAATCACAGAAAAAATAAATAAAATAAATCATTGGAAAATGATTCTTTCGCTGGTTCGGTAGGTGGTTCTACTGAGAAGAGACCAGCAAGAAACTCAGTGAACTCTATTATCCTTCTTTTTTTTTTTAAATATGGTTTTATTTATAGCAAATTTTTACAGTGCGAGCAAGAGATGAGATTAGGATGACCATGCATCTTTATCATTTAAGTAATCGTCTATTTTATTATAACCTTTTTTTATTAAGCAATTTCTCACTTGAATTTTAAATTTATTAAGTGGCATGTGTATCAGATCCTGAGGCGTTTTATTAAACAATTTTATACAATTGCCTACAAACGAATTACCAACCTTATGAAGCCTGAGTTTTGGCACTGCAAGTTTATTTTTGTTTCTAGTATTATAACTGTGTTGGTCAGAGTTTCGAACTTAAAAAGACAATCACGATTAGGCATAGGGGCGTTCCGCCGCGCGATCGTGGGCGCTCGAGAACGCATGATTACGTGACCAAGTAAAGGCGGTTAATGTCTGTCAATGTTACTAAATAAGTGCACTTAGACCAACAAATAAGGTCTTTTTTATAAATTACTAGCTTGTGCCCGCGGCTCCGCCCGCGTGGATGTCGGTTCCCGGCAATTATTCGAATTTTTCTCTCCGTACAAACCTTTCCTGGACGAATAATTCAAGACCAAAATTAGCCAAATCGGTAAAGACATTGTTGAGTTATAACATTACAACGAAAAGTGGCATTGATTTTTATATATATGTTTAGGTATATTTGTAGTCCCGTAAATAAATAGAATTATAGAGTGAATTAAATAAACCATTCATGGAAAGAGTGAGTCGACAAGTGAACCCTAAGCTCCTAACATTTGGATGTAACCGCAATTAGATGACAAGAACGCTTTGCTGATCACAGCGCTCTCATGGTACCCTACAAGCATCTACATGCCACTGTAACAGCTTACTTGTTTACTACCATAATAAGGCGTCTTAGTAAATAACGTAAATAAAAGGAAGCATAAGCTGCTGATCTTCCAAGTAGCAGATAATAGTTATAATACATAAACCTACTTTGAGATACTTCTAATATCGGTTAAAGACCTCTTTGATATTTCTAGTGAGACGTACGACACTCTATATCATTTCCTAGGAAGGCGTACTGTGGGGAACGTTTCTATAATAATGGGATATTTAATGGCCTTTTACAAATGTCATAAATATTTGCTTCCCACGTCGTGGAAGTGGAGCGTGAGATATTTACGTTCACGCTAATACCGGCAGGGGATAGACAGGCATAAATAAAGTAACTAGTGAACTAGTTGGCTTACCGGGGTGTTGTGTCGATAAATTGTCGCTAACGACTTTTATGGTAGACGAGTGGCTTAACTTTAATGGTGGTAGTATTTTGTATTTCTCAATATGAAGGGGTTGATAGGACCAGGGCTCTGAGATCGATTTCATGAAAGAAAGCAAGGAAAGGAAAGCAAAATATTTTTTACTAGCTTTTGCCCGCGGCTCCGCCCGCGTGGATATCGGTTATCGCGACCAAACATAGCCTATGTCCTTTCTCATGGTCTAATTAACCCCTATTAGAAAATTTCATCAAAATCGGTTCAGTGGTTTAAGCGTGAAAGCGTAACATACAGACAGAGATACAGACAGACGGACGGATAGACGCACAGACAGACAGTTACTTTCGCATCTATAATATTAGTATGGATTTTTATGAAGAATAACATCTCCAGCTCAGCTAAATTGCCTGTGTTATGAATGGGTTCATGTTGGCAGTGTGATAGCCAGGATTCGAACCTGGGACCCCTAGATCATAAGGATGACTCCTTATTATTTTTCACCTCTTTCTTGATAGATGTACAGATTGTACTGGCGTGTGATTTTATTGTACACTTCAAAGTTGTAAAACTGATCCTACTGTGCTAAAAAAATAATAAACTGAACCTATAAGTGTGTCCAGGAAATCAGTTATTTATCGCTATTATAAATTACTAGCTGTCCCGGCGAACTTCGTACCGCCAATTTTTTAGATCCCGTTCCCGCTGCACCATTTAGGGGGATGAAAAATAGATGTTGGCCGATTCTCAGACCTACTCAATATGCTCACAAAATTGCATGAGAATCGGTCAAGCCGTTTCGGAGGAGTATGGCAACGAAAACTGTGACACGAGAATTTTATATATTAGATAAAATGGCTATTAAAAAATAAGGGTTGATCGTAGAAGGGTGAAAATTGAGGATTGTATGTATTTTTGTATGTTGTATCATAAAAAAATAGAAATTAAAAATTTTGTCTAAAAAATAAAAAAATAAAAATTTAGGACTACCCCTAACATTTAGGGGGATGAAAAATAGATGTTGGCCGATTCTCAGACCTACTCAATATGCTCACAAAATTTCATCAAAATCGGTCAAGCCGTTTCGGAGGAGTATGGCAACAAAAACTGTGACACGAGAATTTTATATATTAGAGATAGCACTATGGGAATTTCGACAGCCGTAATTGAAAAATTTACAGCTCCAACTTTATCCTAACAGAGTAGGAAGTAGGCAGTAGAATCATAAAATATTCACGCAGTAAACAATACAGATTTCATTTTCACCTATATTAAAAGCTTATTATCTCTAATTGTATAGTAATAGACCAGGCAGTTTTCTTTTGTCATTGGCGAAGGATATAAATATTGTTCATAGAATGTTCTGGTATTTGTTTAGATTAAACGTCTAAAGCCAACGAAACGAGAGAAAAAAGGTAAACAAAGTTTCAGCGGTTCCAAACATTTTTATTTGAAAATTATTACAATACGTACGTAAATATAATGTCAATGAAATTTGATAGACAACAGTATATATTTTTATTGAGTGATAATATTTTATTATTTCTATTAACCATTTGCAATTATTTGGTAACTAACTGATTACTCGTGACTCCACTCGCGTGGTTTTTTGTTCCGATTCTAGGGCTGAAAAGTTGGCTATGTATTTTTCTAGACTACACTTTATCCCTGTATCAAATTCCAGGCAAATTCGTTAATGTTAGAGCCTGATTGAATAATAAGCATCCAAACATCTTCAATTCCAATAGTTCGTAAGAAAGTTGGTAGATGGCTCCACAGTCGCCCTTAAAGACGGATATAAAGAGTAGGGGAAAATTGGCGTGGCTCAATAGTTCAGTTAGAAGAGCATTCCCCCTGTAAGGGAAAGGTCATGGGTTCAAGTCCCACTTGAGCGCTTCTTTTTCCCGATGTATATGGAACTTAAAAAGTAAGCATAATAAATACTATAAAAATAATTCATAGAAACATCTTCATAAGCTTGGCAGTCATAATATTCTTGAAATAGCAAGTAAGATTTTACAGGTACCTATATTTTTAACTGTTATCTGCTCTATCTATTTATCGTAGTAAGATTGTAGATTATTAAGTCATTAGTCACTGTAATTAGTCAAGTCAAACTACCCACTGACTATTTCTTTTGCAAGAAATAAAATTGCCAGTCTTGCAAAATATTCATACAACTAATTACTCATTGTTGTCCTATCAAGAACTGTTACTATCTCATATCAGTTTGAAAATAATTGTTACGTTTTCCTTCACTTTCAATTAATTTCCTGATTTTAAACTATTAATATATAATCTGCGGTAGCCTAGTGGTATGGGTAATGGACTGCTGAGACGAGGTCTCGGGTTCGATCCCAGGTTTTCCATGGCACACACCAATGACTTTTCGATGCTTTTCGAAGTTTAGTGTATTTATCGCAGGTTTATAAGTGCCCGGTTGATGGCAATAGGCTCGCCACCTATTACATTGGGACCTAAACATAAACTGGCGAAATGTGGGTGCTAGTACCTCTTTTTTTATCGTGCGATAAATCCCCACGGATACCGCCCCCATGGAGCCGGTGGAGATGGTAATGTCGGACTCGTCTTGGGTTCTTGGTTGCCGGAGGTGAGATTGCCAAAAGCATATCTCTCGCACCCCGACAGACCCAGGACCATCGCTTTCGAAATGGCCCCCTTCGGGTTGTGGGGACCACAATGTCCCCATCTAGCCCCGGTTACGGGGAGCCGCACTTTGCGCCGCCGCCGCGGCCTGCTTCTGCTAGGGTGACAGGCGGCTCCACCGGTCACCCCCAGGCCAGCGGTCATGGAGGACGGAGGTCGTTCTTCGACCTCCGACGTCCCGTTCGCCTTCGCTCTGCGCGGGCTTCCCGGCCCCGGAGTCTAGTCCGGACCCGACCGGCCGCTTCCTTCTCGAGCATTACTTGCTCGCAGAAGGAGGCGGCCGCACCCCAAGGGTTCGCGCATCGTACCATCACTGTGAGCAATGTGGCAAATGTGAGGACTCCCACCCCCAGAGCCGCCACTAGGACCCGCCTCGGCGTTTCCTACGCTTGGCACTCGGTCAGCGTGTTTTTTTTTATCGTGCGAAAAATCCCCACGGATACCACCCCCACGGAGCCGGTGAAGGCGGTTATGTCGGACTCGAACCGACTAAAACGCACGCCGTCTTGGGTCCTTGGTTGTCGGAGGTGAGATTGCCAAAAGCATTCGGTCAGCGTGTGCAGCTCTGTGTCCTGGCTCGCATCACAGTGATGGCACTCGGACGTTGGCTCCTTCCGGATCCGACACAGGTAATTCCCGAAACACCCATGTCTGGTAATCACCTGCGTCAGCCGGTACGAGAGGCTGCCGTGTGGCCTCTCTAGCCACTTCTCCATGATGGGTTTTACCGCCGCTATTACGGCGTGCCCGGCGCTTGGTCGCCCAAGTCGTGGGTGCTAGCACCTCTGCCTACCCCTTCGGGGAATATAGGCGTCAGTTTATGTTATGTTATTTTATGTTTATACACGCAACAATTAAACACGCAACGACAGCTGTCGCTCGGCCAATGTCGCGTACTTGTTACTTGTGCGACAAGGACCGAGAAAATAATCGCTAGTTTTCGCAACGTAACTCAGTAATGGTCACTTTGTTTACCTTTTTTCTTTAGTCTCGTTGGCTTTACTTTAGGTATACTATTATATTATTGTAAAGCAGTAGTGTCTGAAGATATCTCGAAATACTTGGGTTATTTTAGAGTAATGATAGTGAAAACAAAAAAATGTTGTGAGCGTGACGGACGTTAAAACTACGATTTGTTCCACATTGGCCCCATTAATTTGAAAATTCTTTAAGATATGACCAAAGCTGACGATAACCGACATAACCGCAGGTGTTAGAATCATGTTAAAATATGGAGTGGCCAGCGATCAGGTGAGGTGTAGCTTGATGTATTATAGTGTATTTATATTACTATAAAGAATATTTTAAAGGATTTGTAAATAAGAAATTACTTTATACAATATTTTTATAAGTAGGTAGATGAAAATCATTCGATGCAATGCGACGTCTCAAATGTTATAAAAAGACGATGTCAGATGTCATTCGCACAGTCTATCCCGAGCCGTCGAAGTGTGAGGTACGATATACCTCTGTTATATTTATAATGTTATAATAATATGTACTTACAGGGTTATAAAAGTGAATGTAGTGAATGTAGTAACAACTACTGTTATAGTGAATAATATAATAGTGGATTGGTATTTAATAAGTAATTGAATTAGCAATTATAATTAAATACCCTCTTTGGGTGTTCTAAATATTGTGTAACTAAAATATACTTGTAAAGTAACCGAATCAAAGTATTACTTGATGTATTTGCGATAATCCTTGGGGATAATAAACTATCATAATGTCTGTAAAAGTATGGCTATACCAATGATTATAAGGGCTGGTTCGATACCAGTGTGGTATCTAAGTTTTATGTACTACCTATGTATCGTAGTGTCGGCTATTAGTCTGTTTAACTGATATACCAGATGATTGAATATCATTATACCATATTAGTGACTGTGCAAGTATTGTCATACTGATAATTATGAGAAGTGGTTCGACTCCAATGTGGTTCTTATGTGATAAGTATCTGTGTTATAATTTTAGCCATTATAGTGTTGTACCTGGTCTGCAACCAGGGTTGCCTTATATTGTAATATTTGGCTATAATTATGAGAAGTGGTTCGACTCCAATGTGGTTCCTATGTGATAAGTATTTTTTATATTTTAGCTATTATACTGTTGTAACTGGTCTGCAACCAGGGTTGTCTTATATTGTAATATTTGGCTACGAGCCTGGTGTAACATGAAGTAAAATATTAATTATTTTGTGGTTAGAAGGCAGACAGGTTTTCTTGTCAGTTCTTTCCTGTCTACAACAGCTTTTGGAACTGACGTAGTATAACAGAATAAAAGAGTGATAAAACAGAATTGTATTTATTGTTTAATTTCCTTGGTTCAAGTACATAATTACAAATGGCATCCTGTTTATGGGTATATATAGTAAGTTATAGACATATATATATAGTTACCCCAAATTTTACCCCCCTAAATCTAACATCAGAAGTGGGATACGCAAAAACCATTTTCTAATACATATTGTACAAGTTTCAGATTGTATCTGTATCTGGGAGGCTTGCCAAAAGCCTTCTGTAATATTTGCTACCCACTGGAGCAATGACTGACGGCTCAGCTATCTGCAAGGCAGTGAAATCCAGCATCAATTTGCAGCGGTACTGCGAAGCAGTGTATTTCCAAACCATCAACAAAAAAAGTGCACAAAAACGGTATTGTAGCTTTTGTGATTTATAAGGTTCAAGTTGGATAGTGTAACTTCTTGATAGTTCTAATTGCAAACCACCCGGGCTGATCACTAACGAATTATTTTAAAATTTCTGGCTATTATCGTTGATGTAATACTGGATTTCATATTTAATGAAAAAAAAGTAATGGTCAAACGTTTTATTTTCTTGAACAAAATATGTGGCTTGACTAATACTTAAAGCAAAGTTAATCTTTTTGGTGATCTGAAATGGTTTGATCAGATTAAGTGGTGTTAATATTTTGTATTCTAAAATAGTTATTTTCGGTACCTGACAAGTAACCTATTAAGATATATCAGGTTGGCCGAACAGTTACTTATTTATGATTACTGTGTAAAGTAGATTTTATTTGTTATGAGAATTACTAAAAGGGTATGTATACACATACACCGTGATAAAAAGATTGAAAGACATTCTTAATTTATTTGGATTCATCTCTTTACAATTTAAGTTATTGATACAGATACTCATTAATGTGTGATGGTTACCAGGACTTTAAAATACGACCCATTTTTTTTTATTATTTAGTTGGACACATTCTAAAGTTAAAAGTCATGTAAAGCCAATAAAGTTAAAAGTCATGTAAAGCCAATAAAGTTAAAAGTCATGTAAAGCCAATAAAGTTAAAAGTCACGTAATGTTAATAAAGTTAAAAGTCATGTAAAGCCAATAAAGTTAAAAGTCATGTAAAGCCAATAAAGTTAAAAGTCATGTAAAGTCAATAAAGTTAAAAGTCGTGTAAAGCTAATAAAGTTAAAAGTCATGTAAAGCCAATAAAGTTAAAAGTCATGTAAAGCCAATAAAGTTAAAAGTCATGTAAAGCCAATAAAGACAAAAGTCGTGTAAAGCCAATAAAGTCAAAAGTCGTGTAAAGCCAATAAAGTCAAAAGTCGTGTAAAGCCAATAAAGTCAAAAGTCGTGTAAAGCCAATAAAGTCAAAAGTCGTGTAAAGGTAGTAAGGTTAAAAGTATAGTCGGTTCAATATTAAAGTTAAAAGTACAATAGATTCATATAAAAGTACCGTAGATTCAATATTAAAGATAAAAGTGCCGTCGATTCAATATTAAAGATAAAAGTGCCGTCGATTCAATATTAAAGATAAAAGTGCCGTCGATTCAATATTAAAGATAAAAGTGCCGTCGATTCAATAAGAAAATAAAAGTAAGGTCGATTTAATATTAAAGTAAATGTACAGTCAGTTCAATATTAAAGTAAATGTACAGTCGATTTATTATTAAAGTAAAAGTACAGTCGATTTATTATTAAAATAAAAGTACAGTCGATTTATTATTAAAATAAAAGTACAGTCGATTTATTATTAAAGTAAAAGTACAGTCGATTTATTATTAAAGTAAAAGTACAGTCGATTTATTATTAAAGTAAAAGTACAGTAGATTTATTATTAAAGTAAAAGTACAGTCGATTTATTATTAAAGTAAAAATTCCGTCGATTTATTATTAAAGTAAAAGTACAGTCCATTCAATAATAAAGTAAAAGTACAGTCGATTTATTATTAAAGTAAAAGTACAGTCCATTCAATAATAAAGTAAAAGTACAGTCGGTTCAATATTTAGGTAAATGTACAGTCGGTTTAATATTAGAGTAAAATTACAGTCGATTCAATATTAGAGTAAAGGTACAATAGACTTAATATTAAAGCAAATGTACAGTCGGTTCAATATTAAAGTAAAAGTACAGTCGGTCCAATATTAAAGTTAATATTACACGAAAAGTACCTACCGTCGATTTAATATTAAATTCAAATTCTAACAAAATCGTTTATTCTGCTTGTAAAACGCCAATATAAAAAATAAATATTAAATACTATTTAGCAAATGGACCACTGGTTTGAAACGTGGAGTACAGTGGATGCAATAGTAAAGTTTATTCAAATTAAGCTACAATAATAAAGTAAATTACAATCAAAGTCAAGTACAGTTAAAACGAACAAAATTCGAATAAAAAAGAAAGTCAATAGCATTTACACTACGTATGTACAATGTACCTTAAGGACTACAATAGATATTATTTTATTATGGATTTACTAAACACTTTGAGATCAAAGTGTAGTTCAGAATGGCCGTGATGGATTAAAAACATTGCTATTTGTGTTACTATATATATACCTAGTGTTATTGGCTTTTGGCATTAGTGGTGGTTGTAAGTAAAAAACAAAAGGGACGAGACTATGATGTCTCGGGTAAAAGGTGAGACTATGATGTCTCGGGTAAAAGGAGAGACTATGATGTCTCGGGTAAAAGGTGAGACTATGATATCTCGGGTAAAAGGCGAGACGGTTTTGTCTCATGTGGAAAAAAGGCGAGGCGGTTATATCTCGGTTAAAAAACAAGACTTATACCTCGTGTAAAATAAGAGACTTTATCTCGGGTATACAACTGTTATAATCAAATGCCGTGATACATAATTAATTTAATGGTAAATTTATAGATGGTGTTTGAAATGATAAAGTTTAGATTATTCCGTTAGATTCGGAGGTAATCAATATTCGTAGATAACTGAACAATAACAAGACATTTTATAAAAGTTCAGATTATTCCGTTGGATTCGGAGGTAATCAATATTCTTGGATAACCAAACAATAACAAAAGACATTTTATAAAAGTTCACATTAGTCCGTTGGATTCGGAGGTAATTAATGTTCTCAGATAACTGAATAATAACAGAAGATAATATATATATATATATATTTTACACACATTTTATAAAATGTTTTTGCCCTTCTACTATGCTAAGATTTCATAAAGATCGAAGACTAAATAATGTTTAAACTTAAGTTTGAGACAAAGTACCAAAATGTTGTTGAATATCTATATTTTTTGGTGTTGACTATTCTTTTTGGGGTAATTTTGATACTAAGGAAGTGTTTTTTCTTTAATGTATAAATTCTGTTTTGCAAAAAGTGATGTAAAAGAAATATAATTATAATGACTAAGTTTAAGTATGTAATATGTGATCGCAATTTGCAATAAAATTCGTTGTATATACTTCGAGAGCGAAGTAATTGTCAGTATGGCCGTGTTAGAATCATGTTAAAATATGGAGTGGCCAGCGATCAGGTGAGGTGTAGCTTGATGTATTATAGTGTATTTATATTACTATAAAGAATATTTTAAAGGATTTGTAAATAAGAAATTACTTTATACAATATTTTTATAAGTAGGTAGATGAAAATCATTCGATGCAATGCGACGTCTCAAATGTTATAAAAAGACGATGTCAGATGTCATTCGCACAGTCTATCCCGAGCCGTCGAAGTGTGAGGTACGATATACCTCTGTTATATTTATAATGTTATAATAATATGTACTTACAGGTGATACGGGGCCCTACGGGGTCAAGGATGAAGAAAACGATTGGTACGAGATCTACAACTTTAATCCGTAGGTCCTGCTATACAATAATAAAAATACTCTAATTTAAGGTCGAGTGTCGGTTCGGGTACGCGTACACGTCACTATAAACGGTTGGCTGAGTAATGTACTCAACTTGGGGTTCCGGGCTGGCCCCGTGCGAGTGTGACGTTGTCTTCCCCTCAAGGTCACCAGGCTTCGCAGCTGCAAGTTCGATCCGCGGGGTCGTCGCCAAGGCCGTCTTCCAGACGGTACGGAGCGGGCAGGCAACCTCAGCTGGTTCGGAGGCGGGCCGGTACGGTGCGGTGCTGCTATTCCAGCCGGTATGCAGTTGGACACCGGTATTCCAGCCGGTACCAAGTTCTGGGGAGACAACCACACGATTAGGCACTGGTGCGTGAATCCAATGCACAGCGCCGGGCCCCAACGTATAATTTTCTACATGGGCCCTAAGGTCGGCGGCGCTGTACAATGGTAGGTACACATAACACAAATTACACAATAAACAAAGAAATAAAACTGGATTGTTCCGGAATTAATAATCGTAAGTACGTCTGTAACCCCGTTAACCACGGTTCAATCAACCATAAATAAATGGTTCAGTAATAATTAAACTATAATACCTATATATGCTGAACCGTGGATTTAAAACGAGATTAAAATTCGACAATTTACATATTTTCAAAATGTGGGTATCCATAGAAAATTATGGCGAGATATCACCGTGTTGATTTTTCTCTTAGAATATGAACAATCAAACATTACAACTAATTGAATAGTTCTTAAGCAATTACTATATTCGGCTGTCTGTCGACATGTATACTCGCGACATATATTATGCACACACTTCATACAATAACTTTCTTACAACATTTTAACGATTACGATGTTAATCACAGTTTACTTTAAATTTAATTTAATTACATTTACACAAAAACAAACTACAGCTAGGTAACTACCGAACTCCCGACCGCAGGTAGGCAGGTACTAAAAATGAGCTATCATCACGCTTAGCTCCTAGGGGCTAAGCAGGAATGTTACACGCGAATGAAGATGTTATTTTACTTTATTATTTACGTGACTATCGTTTAATACTCGCGCACTGTTTATTAAGGACACTAGACTTACCCCTTATGTTGGGAACTGCTATTATATTAACTAGCCTTTATGTTAGGCTAGTAGACTACACTGTAGTACAATAGTACACTAGTAACTGGCAGAATCTAGACTATGTGTTATCTAGGTTTTAAGTTCACGTTCAGATTATCACGTACCGCCGTGAAGTCTCGCGATAGAATGAGGTCTGCCGTCTGCCTCGGCGCGAGCGCGGGGCGTGTTTTTTTTCTTGTTGTCGATTAGTGTTGTGCTCGATCGATTCTCCGTTTGACGGAATGCGCTGATTGGTTATCAACGCGTGTGACTCATTTTATATGCGCGTTAGCACGATGCATTACCTTAAAAGGTAATGACCGCGTTCACCACCCAGTGATGGGGGTACGCGCCGCAATCGCGAGCTACCGGTATTTACCGTTTATTACTGCTATGTTCAAATGTTTTCATTTTTTATTACCGGAACCAGTGTTCACGTAACAATACCCGACGAACTGGGAGAAGGATTTTTACTGGGGGAACAGTGAAAATCCGCCTGAAACAAACCCTCTGGAACGAGGTCATTGGCTTCAATGCAAGCAAAACCCTTTCATACAACCATACAGAAACACAGACACACCACCTAACATACACCTATCACACCAAGTCTTCCTCCCGCGGAGGTAGGAAGACGAACCACACATACCTTGTCCGGCCCTATCCAACCTGATGGGACGTACCACTTGCGATTGAGGTGTTAAGTTTGGCGCCAGCTTTCCTCGACGGTACATTGCAAACCACTTGAAGCTAACCTACCGGCAACAGAGTCACTAACCGCTCTGACGTGCTATAGAACCCAGGGAGAACATAAGTCTCCCTCAGATAAAAAAAGACTTCACACTAAGGAAGCTTTTATACACAGTGAAGGCTTATTTTTAACCCAGCGGTTACCTCAAGCCTAGGTTGACAATGCTAAGTACGAGACCACTAAAACGGTGTCAAAATGATTAATTATGAACTGAAATCAACTAAATTAACAAGATTATTTAATATATAAACTACATAAACCAATATATGCACGAGATGATCGGTGCTTACGGGCTTACCCTAAGTGCGTAGTTACTCTGGATCATCAATTCCTACAGACCGCATAACGACTGCAACAGGAATGACGGTGGTCTACAACCCAGCTCGAGTTTTGCACTAAACTCTACCACATGTCTTTTTACATATCTTACTACTGCAGATAGTAGAAACAAAAACAATAAAAAAAACGTAGTTGTGCTTCCCTCCAACCACTGAACGTTCACCTAGGTATACCTTTCCACGTAGCTCCTAGCTAACCTAAGGCATCGGATATAAACTACGGTACTTGGCAACGAACAATGGGGAAAGCCGGATGGTTGGAACAACGAGACTAAACATAGTACAACGTAGTTACCCTACAATAAAAATAAAAATTACAAAATATGACGCTGTCAGCTCGTCATTTTGAAGTCTTTTATATGCCAGTTGCCAATATTGTTTCCCGCCGTGTCTTCTAATGTAAAGACTAATGGGGAACGCTTTGCTATGATCTTGCACTTTTGATATTTCGGGGCCAATTTCTTTGTAAACCGCGCATCCTTGTCACTTTGGAATTGCGTGCGCTTCCAAACTATGTCCCCGACCTCAAATGTAGCCGGCTTCCTGCGAAGATTGTAACGTTGGGAGCTCTTGACGTGGCTTTGATGGAGAGCTGCCTGTACCTTATCGAACACAGCTGCCAGCGCGCCTTTGTTCTCCGCGTACTCGTCCCGTGGGGGAAAGACTAGGTCACTGGAATCAGTGGCTGATGAGTAGTATGATCCACAAGGGACCAATTCCCTGCCATATACTAAGAAGGCGGGGGAGAATCGCGTTACCTCATTAACCGCGCTGTTGATGGCAAACTGTACTTGAGGCAGGTGCACGTCCCACGTCCGGTGATCATCCTCTACGAAGGTGGCGATTGCAGTGACGATAGTGCGATTATAACGTTCTACCAAGTTGACTTGAGGGGTGTATTTTGGCGTGAACTGTACCTTCGGAATCTTGTACTTTTTGTAAAGTGTGTCCAATTCTTTACTTACGAATTGGACACCGTTATCCTGCAGTATGATTTCTGGAATCCCATGGACCATAAATACTCCCTCCTCTAAATTTCTTACGACGTTGGCCGCTGTAGCACGGCGCAGTGGAAATATCAGGCAATACTTTGAGAAACAGCAACATACGACCAGTATATAGGCGTTCTGTTTCCTTGAAACGGGTAAAGGGCCAACCAAGTCAACTGATAGCATCTGGAACGGTCTATTGCATTCCTTTGGCTTGCCGTGTGTGCCTAAGGTACAATGCGTGGAGGCTTTATATGCTAGGCAAGTCTCGCAGGATGTTATGTACCTAGCGACATCCCTGTACATTCCTGGCCAAAAGAAACGAAGGCGAACCTTGTGATAAGTTTTGAATGTACCAAGATGACCCGACGTAGGTTCCGCGTGGTTCTCCTTGATGATGCGCTCACGATCCTCCACAGGAACGACTTCTTTCCACTCAAAGTCCCTAGTGAGAATATTGTGACCTTTGACCTGTTTATAAAGCTTACCGTTTTCGATCAAGTACCCTGGGAAACTCAGTGGTGTCGATTTACAGCCATCAAACACATTCAAATACCACTGGTCGTCTGTTTGTACTGGTGTTATGGCACCAGCAATGGCTGCTACCGGAACTGACCGTGACAGAGCGTCTGGAATAATGTTATCCTTCCCTTTTCTATGTCTAATTTCGAAATCGAAAGATGATAAGCGAGTGCCCCAACGAGCCAGACGACCCGTGGGGTTCGACAGTGACAAGAACCATTTCAACGCTGCATGATCTGTGTAAACAATAAAACGCTTCCCGTTCTCTATATAGCAACGCCAGTGTTCCAGGGCCACTAAGACGGCTAAAGCCTCCCGTTCCGTGACGCTATAATTGCGTTCCGGCTTCGTGAGGGAACGACTCATAAAAGCTATCGGCCTGTCAACGCCATCAATATTCTGCGTTAACATGCCACCTAACCCATAGTCACTAGCATCCGTGTGCACCTCGAATGGCAATTCCAAATTAGGGCACGCTAGGACTGGTGCCTTACTCAGACAGTTCTTTAACGTGACAAAGGAATCCTGAGCCTCCCTGTTCCACTGGAATGGAGGAGCCCCTCTTTTGGTAGACGTTAGCTTGTTCAATGGACCCGCAATGGTGCTGAAATCTGGAATGAACCTACGGTACCAGGACGCAGTGCCTAAGAACCGCTTTACGTCCTTCTTACTCATAGGTGTAGGGTAGTCCAAGATGGCATCTACCTTGTGAGGATCCGTTCGCAAGCCTTGTGCGTCTACTACATAACCTAAATACTTTAGACTATCACGAAAGAACTGACACTTATCATAGTTAACGGCCAAGTTGGCCTTCTTCAACTTCTCCAACACACGCAGTAGTAGCGACACGTGTTCGTCAAACGAACTACTGACAACTATGATGTCGTCGAGGTAGCAGAACACCTTGAGGTCGAACTCTGGGCCGAACAGAGCGTCCACGAGCCTTTGTTGCGTCGCTGGAGCGTTAGTCAAACCGAACGCCATGACATTGAACATAAACGTACCTTTATTTGGCACGTAGAAGCAGGTCTTCTCTCTGTCTGCTGGATCCAGGGGAACCTGCCAAAATGCCTTAGAGAGATCAATGGAGGACAAAAACCTAGCATCTCTGAGATTGTCTAAAATCTCGGATATGTAGGGCAAGCTGTACGAATCCTTCTTTGTCACTGAGTTGAGTTTCCTACTATCTAGACAAAATCGCGCTGAGCCATCTTTTTTCCCTACCACCAGCACAGGTGAGAGCCAAGGGCTTTCTCCAGGTGAGATGACGTTCAACGCCAACATTTCGTCGACCTGTTCCGAGATTATCCTTTGCTTGTCTGGTGATAAACGATAACAACGCTGCTTGATTGGTGGTGAGTCACCTGTGTCTATTTTATGAGTAATGACGGTAGTTCTGCCCAAACCTATGGTGTCAAATGCGACGGATCGAAATTCCTTGATGATATTGTCCGCTATGATCCTCTCTGCAGACGAGAGAGTCCCATAAGCATTTACGTGGGTCACTTGATGTGGTAGTGCATCCAGCGACGCCACCCTCATATCTGAATCTAACTGAAAATCCACGAATGATAAAAACTTCGGGCAAATATTAAAAGATTTCCAAAAATCGATGCCCAAGATCATGATGGAATCGATGTCTGGTATTATATGGAACAATAAATGTTTTGTGTCGCTCTCAAAAGAAACTGGTAAGGAGATTGAACCAATCGAGTTAAAAACTTGGCCAGAAGCCGTGGCAATAGAGATCCGCTGACTTTCCTCCAGCCGTGCACCGTACTTCATCATAGTTACATGTGCGTTGCGGCCGATGATAGACACTGCAGATCCGGAGTCCAGCAGACCATACATCTCCCTACCACCACAACTAGGGAGTGACACCTTTATATAAGGGCGGGGATCGTTACGAGGCCTAGTGCCGAAGATCGAAGAGACTTGATATGCTTTGAAAAAATTTTTTATAGTTATGAGCCACTGTCTCCAGGATTCCATATCTGTCTTATTCTCATCTCTTCGATCCTCTGACACTAGTTTTTTGAAGGCCCAGGGGAGTTATCCGACGAGGACGCTGGGACCCTATCCCTGCAGGAGCTACAATTTTTAAAAGCGACACCCTTCCGACCGCAACCAACGCACTTTGGGACGAAACCGCTCTTAGGTTTAGGTGTGTAGCCTGGGGCACAATCTGGACACGAGCGCTTAGTCACGCCTTCTTTCCCGCAAGCAAAACAATAGTTATTGGATTTTGGCCTACCAGGGGGAACTGACATCGCCGCCACTGCAGCGTGCACCAATGACCTCGGCTTGCCGTCCTTCTTGGCCGCTTGTTGGTTGTAGTTGAACTCTGGGGCCATTGTCAACTGTGCTGGCTCCTTGAAGGCGTTCTTGCGCGCGAGCGAGTGCTCGTAATTCCGGCACCTAACCTTGAGCTCCTTCATTGAGCAAATGGGAGGTCCTCCCGCAATAAAAACGTCGTAACACGGTCTGATGTTCTGAAAAATTATATTTAACTGCTGCGCCTCGGACAACGGCGTAGACAATCTCGCGAACATGCCTTGCATGATCGCAAGGTAAACCACTATACCCTCGTTTTCCCCTTGGGTCCGCGCACGAATCTCCTCCAGAAAACGGACATCAAAATTTGGAGGGTCGAAGTCCTCCAAAAAAATGCACTTTAATTGCTGCCACGATGTGATGGTTGCACGTACGCTACGGAACCAATGAAGCGCATCACCTGTGAAGAACTCTGGCGCCAAACTTAACAATTTTTTATCCGGAATTTCCCGAGCTGAACGGACTTCCTCCATCCGCTCTAAGAATGCACGAGCACAGCTCTTCCCATCGAATTTGATTTTGATGATATCTAGGGCGTTAGAGCGGTCACATGAGACCCTAATTCTTTCGACGGGCGTGTCACGTGAAACTGGCTCGGTAACGGGTTCGTTCACCACCAACGTTGGTGCAACCTGCGGCGATTTCAAGAACATAAACTGGTTGTCCTCGAGTACCACCGGTGTTCTCAATGAGGGGCTCCTAGCTGCGTACGGGTTTACTATATTTTTAAATTGAGCAGAACAAGAATCGAAGAGCTGTTGTACCTTCGCGATATCGGTGCTCTCGTCCTTCGTGGCAGGCTTCTCCAACCTCCGAAGCCTAAAATATACGTGATTGAGAAAAGTCAATGTACGCTCGTATAGAGATCTATTATCGTCTGACTCCGTTGACAATGTCTCGATGTTGTCCGACACCTTCTGTAACGTAGCCTCGATCCCTATCAAATCGTCAGCTAGAGGGTAACACGACTCGACAACAGAATGAGCCGGGTATTCCTCGAGCGACTTCTGCAGCTGTACTCTCAACGTATCTACCCTATCTGCAGGTAAGAGTCCTCTAATGGCCACTTCATATATTAATTCCGCCTTATTTAATTGTAAGTATTTTATTTTACGGTCAGCCATGCTTCTGTTCGGTGGGCTATTAAATCAATACAAATCTACGCTAAAGTAGCTGAGTTGGGAGAAATTCCCCTATAACTAAAATACTAAAATTCGTTATCTACTTAATATTCGATAGCTAAAATACAATTATGTCAATACCTGGTCGCGAGTTCGGCAATCAAGGTAGTATAATTTTAAAATAATTCCTGTATGGGAAGACAAACACAAAATATATGGGTACCCTCCCTTGTGCTCGGGGACTCTAAAAAAGAAGAAAAAAAAAAAAAGAAAAAAAATTTGGAAGGTGGGTTGCTTAAAACCCTTGGTTTTTGGTGGGCTCCTACCACCTGCCTAACCCAACGAGAGGCAACTGGATGCTTTCTAAGCTGTTCTTTCTCTCCCGACCCAGTACAGGAGTGAGCACAAAAGACAGTACCCTTACACACATACAAAGTAGCGCAACCGCTCACAGTAATCGACGTGGACGTATACCCTACAGACACTCTTTTTGTTCGGGCGCCAATGATACGGGGCCCTACGGGGTCAAGGATGAAGAAAACGATTGGTACGAGATCTACAACTTTAATCCGTAGGTCCTGCTATACAATAATAAAAATACTCTAATTTAAGGTCGAGTGTCGGTTCGGGTACGCGTACACGTCACTATAAACGGTTGGCTGAGTAATGTACTCAACTTGGGGTTCCGGGCTGGCCCCGTGCGAGTGTGACGTTGTCTTCCCCTCAAGGTCACCAGGCTTCGCAGCTGCAAGTTCGATCCGCGGGGTCGTCGCCAAGGCCGTCTTCCAGACGGTACGGAGCGGGCAGGCAACCTCAGCTGGTTCGGAGGCGGGCCGGTACGGTGCGGTGCTGCTATTCCAGCCGGTATGCAGTTGGACACCGGTATTCCAGCCGGTACCAAGTTCTGGGGAGACAACCACACGATTAGGCACTGGTGCGTGAATCCAATGCACAGCGCCGGGCCCCAACGTATAATTTTCTACATGGGCCCTAAGGTCGGCGGCGCTGTACAATGGTAGGTACACATAACACAAATTACACAATAAACAAAGAAATAAAACTGGATTGTTCCGGAATTAATAATCGTAAGTACGTCTGTAACCCCGTTAACCACGGTTCAATCAACCATAAATAAATGGTTCAGTAATAATTAAACTATAATACCTATATATGCTGAACCGTGGATTTAAAACGAGATTAAAATTCGACAATTTACATATTTTCAAAATGTGGGTATCCATAGAAAATTATGGCGAGATATCACCGTGTTGATTTTTCTCTTAGAATATGAACAATCAAACATTACAACTAATTGAATAGTTCTTAAGCAATTACTATATTCGGCTGTCTGTCGACATGTATACTCGCGACATATATTATGCACACACTTCATACAATAACTTTCTTACAACATTTTAGCGATTACGATGTTAATCACAGTTTACTTTAAATTTAATTTAATTACATTTACACAAAAACAAACTACAGCTAGGTAACTACCGAACTCCCGACCGCAGGTAGGCAGGTACTAAAAATGAGCTATCATCACGCTTAGCTCCTAGGGGCTAAGCAGGAATGTTACACGCGAATGAAGATGTTATTTTACTTTATTATTTACGTGACTATCGTTTAATACTCGCGCACTGTTTATTAAGGACACTAGACTTACCCCTTATGTTGGGAACTGCTATTATATTAACTAGCCTTTATGTTAGGCTAGTAGACTACACTGTAGTACAATAGTACACTAGTAACTGGCAGAATCTAGACTATGTGTTATCTAGGTTTTAAGTTCACGTTCAGATTATCACGTACCGCCGTGAAGTCTCGCGATAGAATGAGGTCTGCCGTCTGCCTCGGCGCGAGCGCGGGGCGTGTTTTTTTTCTTGTTGTCGATTAGTGTTGTGCTCGATCGATTCTCCGTTTGACGGAATGCGCTGATTGGTTATCAACGCGTGTGACTCATTTTATATGCGCGTTAGCACGATGCATTACCTTAAAAGGTAATGACCGCGTTCACCACCCAGTGATGGGGGTACGCGCCGCAATCGCGAGCTACCGGTATTTACCGTTTATTACTGCTATGTTCAAATGTTTTCATTTTTTATTACCGGAACCAGTGTTCACGTAACACAGGGTTATAAAAGTGAATGTAGTGAATGTAGTAACAACTACTGTTATAGTGAATAATATAATAGTGGATTGGTATTTAATAAGTAATTGAATTAGCAATTATAATTAAATACCCTCTTTGGGTGTTCTAAATATTGTGTAACTAAAATATACTTGTAAAGTAACCGAATCAAAGTATTACTTGATGTATTTGCGATAATCCTTGGGGATAATAAACTATCATAATGTCTGTAAAAGTATGGCTATACCAATGATTATAAGGGCTGGTTCGATACCAGTGTGGTATCTAAGTTTTATGTACTACCTATGTATCGTAGTGTCGGCTATTAGTCTGTTTAACTGATATACCAGATGATTGAATATCATTATACCATATTAGTGACTGTGCAAGTATTGTCATACTGATAATTATGAGAAGTGGTTCGACTCCAATGTGGTTCTTATGTGATAAGTATCTGTGTTATAATTTTAGCCATTATAGTGTTGTACCTGGTCTGCAACCAGGGTTGCCTTATATTGTAATATTTGGCTATAATTATGAGAAGTGGTTCGACTCCAATGTGGTTCCTATGTGATAAGTATTTTTTATATTTTAGCTATTATACTGTTGTAACTGGTCTGCAACCAGGGTTGTCTTATATTGTAATATTTGGCTACGAGCCTGGTGTAACATGAAGTAAAATATTAATTATTTTGTGGTTAGAAGGCAGACAGGTTTTCTTGTCAGTTCTTTCCTGTCTACAACAGCTTTTGGAACTGACGTAGTATAACAGAATAAAAGAGTGATAAAACAGAATTGTATTTATTGTTTAATTTCCTTGGTTCAAGTACATAATTACAAATGGCATCCTGTTTATGGGTATATATAGTAAGTTATAGACATATATATATAGTTACCCCAAATTTTACCCCCCTAAATCTAACACAGGCATAAACTAGTTTTACATACTTTTATTATGGCGTTTTATTAACTTGATATTATGTTCATAATAAAAAACGTATTGGTGAAGAATAACAATCTATTCGCCTCCTTCGGAAGCCCCGAATCCCACGTATGTTTTGGCAGAAATATAACCTTTTTCATAGTTAATACAAATATTATTGGAAACCCGTATTGTTATTAGAAACTGAAAAAATCTTTTTAATGTGGATGAAATGTTACACAGAGGTCTTACCCACCTACGCAATCAATTCTCAATATGAGAACAAACTTAGGTCAAAGAAATTTTGTTTTTTTTATTATTTAATTTTTTAACATGCGTAAAATCCCCAAAAATTATAGCAATGAGACAAATTTCTTTAAATTTCTAAGAATGACCCTGATCCGTTGTGACGACGAAATGTCGTAACTTAGGATGTGATTTCATTTGGAGCTACGAATAGCTAGGAGTAGGAAAAAAATGCTGATGGCTCCATCCATAATTTTTACAACTACCTTTTTGACGTGACAACGTCTTTTAATTCGATGAAGCCGACTGCACGCACGAAAAAACATGATGTCATGCGACGTTATCTCGCTCTGAGGCGTTCCATTTAAGGCTTGAAGTGCAAGCGTGAGCGCGGAACGAGCGACAAAAAGGCACAATCGGCCTCCGCGTTCGGCATCGTTCGATATCTGTCTCTCATCTACTAGAGTGAGCGAGGCGTCCGCGTGGACAGCTGCTATACAATAATACATTTACATGTTTTCTTCAAGTTTGAAATGCAGTGAAAAGTGAATGTGGTGTCGATTGTTTATAGCAACGATAATTGCGGCGATAAAGGTAATGATTCTTTCGATGTTAAATATTTATGTTCAGTTATATTGATATTGTCGAATATTCGTGCTTTCATAATTCTGTAATGACTCAATGCAGGACAAACTTTAATAACGAACCTTAATTCACAGAGTTGCCTGCAGCCTGCTCACTTTGCAGATATTTAAAAAGACACAGTGATTTGAAGATCTGATTATTTGATTTTGACTGAAACGTGGATGCGTGAAAATTTGACAAACGCAGCAGGTGGAGTGGCAATTTATAGAAACTTATCGACATCCATGGCCAAAATTATCAACGTTGAACTGTCGGAAACAACCCACACTTAGAAATACTAGTGACGTTTGCTTGGCAGAAGTTAAATGCTTCACCGCTGATACCACGTTTAAAATGGTTCTTGGCACAGCTTATATTCATCCTGGAGCAAGTGTCTCTAAAATCAGTGTTCTGCTGCATCAAGCACTATTTCCATTTATGTTTACAACAGCCAGTATGTGAAAAATGATGAAACATTTCTCAAATTCAGGAAAGAAATATTCAATCTCGATTGTGCATCAGACGTTGATAAATCAACAACACTAAGAGGCACCACCATCGATTTGACTTTTTAAAGACACATTATACTCGAAACACTCTCTTTCATTTCCTACTTTTGCTATCATCGTCCTATTCTCAACAGAATGACACAAATTGTAGAAAGTTAAATAACACACATGTTTAAAAGTTGTATATAAAAGTTGTAAACAATTGCTCAAAGCGCATGTAAAAAGTTGTAAAAAGTATGTACATTGTAAAAAATTAAATAAAAATTGACATAATTGTAGTTATGCGTACAGATAAATGTAACTTGATCAATTCAGTTGTGATTTCCATTTACTCCCTTAAAATATCTATGAAACAAAATTAAAATTTTATTTTGAAAAATGAAACCATTCCATCAGTATTTTCTTATGACGTTGTCACGTTCGATTATCGGCAGTAAACCGACTTTACAGACAATCGATTTTTTTTATACAAATTAGAGCAGACAAGCGTACGGTCCACTTGACTAAAAGTGATAACCGTGCCCTATGGACGTGCTCGTGCTGTTGACTCGTATTTATTACAAATTAGCTCTTTGCCGATAAACCTAATACATTAAGTAATAGCGTTCAGCGAAAACAAATATGAAATTCAATATAATACTGCCTACCTTCAAAAACCAATCACTTTCAACTCTGCGGATCACGATTGGCATCACATCGGAACAGCGGAATCAGACGTGCCTGTCCCATCCATCAAAGCTTGATGACGTCACCGGGGTCAATGCCACCGTGGGATATCCGCGAATCTGTTGACGTACAGATACGGAATTAGAATCGTAAAATTTGTGACGTCATATTATTGAGTGATCGATATTTAATTTAGCTTAGTTAGAGCGGTTAGAGGGAATATTAGGAATCGAACGCCCTATGCCAGAAACGCAAAAAGTCAGAAACGCTAAATATCGAATACGCAAAAAGTCAGAAACGAGTAATTCCGATTGCTAATTATCTTTTAAAAGAAAAAAAAGTAACCGGGACTACAGTATTTTCTTTCATCATGGCAGTTCACATAGCTATTTATATTTTGTATTTGAGTTTTTTGGCAACCTATTACCATGTATGGACGGTATATTTGACAAAGTATTGGACTATTTCTGCTGTCAAAATATTTGTGGAGTTTCTTCACCTGTCATATGTGGATGGTCGTATTTGCCAGTATTTGTATATTTGCGTGTAAAAGGCAAGCCGGAGTTTAAATGTAAAAATCTCTGCCATGGCTCCCTTTGCAAAGCAAGCCAGCAGGAATCGTGTTATAGGGAACCCTCACCACTTGTGTTTATTGCCAAAAAAAAATAAACACACAAAAGCAAACACCAAAGCCATGTAAAGTGCCACCATCATACAAACCTATTCCTAAAATGACTTATACGAAATCAATTATCTATATCCGTAGTAGCATGAACCACCATAAGTACATCAAAATAATGGTCCTTGCAGGCAGAAGAAATATTACCTAATTATGTCGATATTTTTATTTTTAAGAAAGTTTCTACAAATAACATTAATATTTCCTTGACCCCGCGCATCTCCTATTCACTACACTCTAATATTAGCTTCGTTAACAAAACTAATACGGTTCTATCCAGTGTGTTTGTTTGTGATCAGCAGTTCTTTATTTCAACCATCCAAACATTTAAGTTAGAAGTTAGTGTTCTCATAAACTCAATTATTTAATCCATGACTGGGAAAGAATACAAGTATCACCACCCCATCTCACTCGAACCGACGACTAATGGAAAAATACGCAGACGATATCACTGCGAGGGAAGGAAAACTCGAAATAAACCCTCCCGTCTAGTTAGTGAGGCAATGGTAGGCCAAAGCCTCCCAACATTGGGAGAGGCCTATGTCCGGGAATGTACTACGATAGGCTAATTCATTGATGAAAATAATTAGTCAAGTCTAAATTACTGTAGGTACAGCTATAGTAGATTATTGCATTGAGCACAAAGTAATTTATTATTGCACCGAGTGCCTGATAACTCTAACTCTAACGCTCGGGCTCTAATCTAACAGGCACGAGGGCAATATAAATTACTTAAGGCGAGGTGCATAATCTGATTTTCTTTCAACTATTACCTACAGGAATAGTAGATGAAAGAAACTCATATCAAACAGTTAAAATAGAAGTTTCTATAACACTGTCGGCTTCATTTAGAATGTTTTCCGGAGTTAATGTGTCGCTAGATGATTCCATTTTAATTCAAAGCCGAAGCACTCAAAATCAGATAGTATCATTCTTTATCGTTTCCAAAAATATTGTCAAGATATAGATCATATTGTCAAAATTAACAAAGTTCCCGCCAAATCACTTTTTTAAATTTCTTTCATTTTTAAATCAGAGTTAGCAGCAATCATTTTTTAAATTTGGAACAAGTAGGATAGAAACGAATAATACGTACGTAAAAAAAAGTATTGATATCGGCTGGCTGAATAGAGCTAATCCATTGGGATTGGCACCTTTTGGTGCGATTCTAAAATAAACTGTGCAATAATGAAATTTCATACATTTTTATTGCTCTAGAGCATTGAAGACTCGCTTTGTACTGAGTTTTTAGTGTGATTGTGATGAAATTAAAGCATAGTTGGAAGAAAAATTATTTAAGTGCTCGCCCTGTCCAAGTCCATCCCTGTGTAGGCCATCGGCGATTTGAATGGAGTCAGTCGTTAACCTTTCAAACTTAAAACAAGGGAAGCACTTTGCCTACTGTTTTTACTAATTAGTCTCCCCTCTTAATGGCCCTTGCATTTCAAATTCATCATAATGGATTAGTTGAAACGAAAGTTTGTTTTAGTTCTGTTTTCTGTTGGAGGATTACAGAAAACAGCCTGTTGATTAAACTTTCGTATAAGAAATGCTTTTATGAGAAATGTTTCCCTGTAAAGATTATTATCACTCTAAATTTTTATTCCTAATTCTTAATTAATATCTAATTTCCAGCTGTTTGTGTATGAGGGGACCTATGGGCACCTGAATGGGGTCGAATCTATTAATTAAAGTTTATTTTATTCCAGGGGACGAATGGGTACCTTAAAATTAATTAATATTATTGGTCTATCGAGGGACCAATGGGCACCTAAAACGGGGTCGAACTTACAACTTTTATGCTAGGGGTCGAATTTTAGGGGACTAATGGGTGCCGACCCAAATAAAAGTATTACACTAATACGCTATGCTCGTAATGCTGACAACAGGCAACTTTTAAAAGCACTTAGGTAGCATACAAGTATCCAGCCTAATGGAAAGTGGTTACCATCGCATATAGACGTGTGTAACACCAGAGTGTCATATTCACACTTATAATAAACTAAACTTACTACTAATAACTATAAATTAAACTTAAAAGTATATTCTTCAAATTGTTACAACAAAACATTGTAACTCATTAACCTCGGGCAGAAAAATAAAAAATCTGATATTTAAGATTGTCTACGCCTAAAATCATATCTGTCAAATTATCGCCGTTACATACATCAGCCTATCAAAACAAAAACATCCCTTAAGCACACCCTATTTCCATACAGCGGGGGTGACGACCGTGCGGATAATTCCGTATTGACATGCATGAGCGTCGCTAAAGTTTCACTTTTTAGATTATGTTTTGAGGTTATTGTTTCATATGATTCTAATTTCTGAATGCCTTTTATAAAAGACAGTGAATTTTTCCTTTATGATACCGCCATAGCTCGTTAAATTAGTAAGCTGAAGTGGCAGTAGGCTGGCTACATCCGTTGAAGGACCTGTGGCGATTCAAGCCAACCTACTACGTCACTACGAATCCTGCATCGCAAAAGCGATATTCTTGCGCTGGTACAATATATGTACAACATCCCAACGACAATCGTTGGGCCGCGGCCCGCCAGGCGTGATCACCTTGCCTGGTCGGAGGATCCTCCCTTTGTGTTGGAGGAACATCACACCTCGTTCCTCCACAGACCGATGGATGTTGGAGTAATCGAGTCCTAGAATGGAGATTTTTTTATATAAGACACATCAATTTGACTCTACCTCGCCTGATTGTAAGTTAAAGGCAAAGCCTCCGGAAAGAGGGTCATCAGTAGAAACACGTGCCGTGTTAAGAATGGCGGCACTCAGCTAGACGGCCTCATCAGATGCTTTTTCACACCCAGCTTATGCACCCGGGACTGTAGGAAGAAGCACGTGAGCTGGCAGGAAGTTCCAGGAATCGGTGGAAGTAAGAAAGATCTGAAAAAGGTAGCTGGGATGCGAAAGGCCTAGCCTATAGATAGAAGATGCTATCTCTAGCAGGGGTCTGCAATAATGACAATTGAGTCATTATAAATATGACTCAATCGTGAAACTCTAGGAATAAGCCTTATTTTTGCTTGATAAAATACTACTCAATACTAAATCTTGGTGTTCAGTTTGCCGACGTCAATAGATACTTTTTCACGCCTCACTTCCGAGATCGTAAGATAACGGAAAAGGTGTGTTGATAAAGATTTCCTAGATTTTATGACACGACTAAGGGAGGCGGTTTTTTATTTTGGTAATATATACTCAGAGTAATGCTTAAATGCTGGAACAAAGTTTGCACAGACCTTATAATTTATCGAACACCAAATGAAAATAAAATGATAAAATAACTACGTCAAACATTAGAAAGTATAGTACCTAAAGAAATATTCCACGACATTCTACACAACGATATCTAGACCCAAAGTAAGATTAGCCGACCTAGCTTGTGTCATACGTAGTTTTTGGATGTAAAATGGGTCCTACCAAGACCATTGGGGCCAAGCCAACCTCACCTGCAAGCTGGTGCATCTGCTGATTAACGAACGAGGCTCTGGCGAAATTTACTGGTGGCACAATTTTGGTCCGGGTAGGTACCACCGTGCTTTTCCGAAAAACCCTCCAAGTATCCTAACTTTGGTTGGGGTGCGTTCAAGGTTCAGGAACTGCATAGCCGGAGATGACGAGGAGGCAGCTCACGCAGCACGCTTGGGACCAGTGGGATAATGGTGGAGTAGGTCGAGTGTGGTTTGGTGTGGGTCGATCCGTCGGCCAGGGAGACCCGTAGAAACGGTGGTGCCGCTGGCCGCCCGCGGCATAGTACAGGGGCCCAACTGGAACTAACCACTCTGGGAGGCTGCCCCACCAGGCCGCGCATAATCTTGATGTGGCTCGTCGTGCCGGTTGGTGACCGGAGATGGACCCGGCGACCACTATCGGGGGGGTACGGGGGCCCTTCCGTCCGGCGGGTCGGCCACCACAGGGCCACACATCCGCCGACGAAACCAATACCCGCGCCTTGTCACATACTGCTGCGTGGGTTGTTACCTCTTTTTTTCACGCCTTCCCTTCCACTCAATCTAACAATGGCAGCATATAAATTAAGAGCAGGATATACAGCGGCAAACCCTTCCTCCATCAAAACAACACCATTTGAGGTGGAGTTCACAAACATTCGTGGACTCCACTCTAACCTCATAGCCGTCCACCAACATCTTGAGACGGCACGGCCTGCTCTACTTTTCCTCACGGAGACACAAATAAGCCGCCCTGGTGACACGTCTTACCTTCTATACCCCGGCTTTGTGATAGAGGAGAACTTCATAGCAAAGGCTGGAGTGTGCGTGTATATTAGGGCGGATGTTTGCTGTCGCCGCTTACGCTGCCTGGAGGACCCTTCTCTTTCTGTTCTCTGGCTACACGTGGACCACGGCACGTCTAGCCGAGTCTACGCCTGCGTGTACCGTCCTTTTAAGGGAGGACCTTCAGAAACGGCTCATCTCTTCGACCATCTGAGTCGGGCGGCAGATGCAGCGCAGGAGCGGTTTCCGTCCGCAGAACTGGTGTTTCTGGGGGATTTTAACGCCCACCACGAGGAGTGGCTGGGATCTACCAGAACTGACCATGCTGGACGGACTGCCCACGCATTCGCTCTCACGCACGACTTGGCCCAGTTGGTACCCGAAACCACCCGGGTACCAGATATAGCGGGTCATCAGCCCTCTTTGCTGGACCTTCTGCTGACGACCCATCCAGCCCAGTACAGTGTCTCTGTTCATGCCACTTTGGGTACCTCCGACCACAAGTTGATCTGCGCCAAGGTGCCTATCGCTACCCCCCCAAGACCAGTGGAGATCAAAAGACGGTTATGGCACTATTCGTCAGCAGATTGGGATGGACTACGAGATTACTTTGCATCCGTCCCGTGGACTCAGCGCTGCTTTAATGGTGGGGACCCATCAGATTGCGCATCTGCCATCGCTGGTGAAATCAGTTTGGGCATGGAGTATTATATTCCATACACTGAGGTCACCAGTGCCCGCAGAACTCGACCCTGGTTCGGTCGTGAGTGCGCTGCTGCTGTTCAGCAAAAACAGTTGGCGTACCGCGCTTGGACCAGGGCACATGCAATGCGCGATCCAAGTGAGGGCCATCTCAAGGCGGCGTATAACAGAGCCACCAAGGACTGCAAAAGGGCTTACATCAGAGCGGATGCCCAGCGCGTGGCACGGCTTGGCGAGCAACTCATGTCGCACCCTGCGGGTAGTCGTGGATACTGGCAACTGGCCAAAGCCGTACAAGCTAACTTTTGCCAGCCCTCGTTACCCCCGCTGCGATGCCCAGACGGATCACTGGCCCATGAGCCGCAGGAGCAAGCGGATATACTGGTAGACCTCTTCGCGGCTAATTCCCGGGTTGACAACTGTAGTGTGCAGGCGCCCACATTGCCAAGTTGCGGTCACTCAATGCCTGATATCCGTATCAGACACTGCGACGTCCGCAAAACCCTGCAATCACTCGACATCCGGAAAGCCAGTGGCCCCGATGGTATTCCGCCGGTAGTCCTGAAAAAATGCGCAGCGGAGTTGACGCCGGCGCTCACGCGAATGTACCGTTTGTCGTATGCTTCGGGAGTAGTGCCGCGGGCTTGGAAGGAAGCGAACATACAGCCGGTCCCCAAAAAGGGGGATCGCTCGGACCCGGCGAACTACCGACCCATAGCTGTCACCTCAGTCCTCTGTAAAGTGTTTGAGCATATCATTAACGCACAGCTCATGCGTTACCTAGAAGATCACTCCCTAATTAATGACCGACAGTACGGGTTCAGACCGAAACGGTCAACGGGTGATCTTTTGGCTTACGTCACACACCTCTGGGGTGAGGCTATGGACAGGCATGGCGAATCATTGGCTATCAGTCTTGATATCGCCAAAGCCTTTGATAGAGTCTGGCACAGTTCGCTACTTTCCAAGCTTTCGGCCTATGGTCTGCCTGATCGACTGTGCGACTGGGTTGCCAGCTTCCTGCATGAGCGTAGTATCCGAGTTCTCTGTGACGGCCGGGCCTCAGAGTTTATGCAGGTTAATGCTGGCGTGCCCCAGGGGTCCGTCTTATCGCCCACTCTCTTTCTTCTGCATATAAATGATATGCTAGCAGTAGGCAGTATCCATTGCTATGCAGATGATAGCACTTTACATGGGCGATACTTCGGGCTCCCCGCGGCCAAGCGGGCTGACACTGACGCAAATAGACAGCGGCTTGTCGTTGAGCTCGACCGTGTCCTGACGTGCATCTCCCAATGGGGATCAGAGAATCTGGTCGAGTTCAATGCCAAAAAAACACAAGCGTGCGCGTTCACAGCCAAGACCTCCCCCTTCCTTCCTCTCCCTACTCTCCAGAATACACCGCTAGCTCTACAGGATCACATTGACATGCTCGGAATGGATGTTCGCTGCAACCTGAACAACAAGAATTACATCGAGAGCGTCATCAAAACAGCGTCGCGCAAACTCGGGATCTTGAACAGGGCGAAGCGGTTTTTCACGCCGGAGCAGCGGTGTCTTCTGTACAAGACACAGATTCGCTCTTGTGTAGAATACTGTTCTCATCTCTGGGATGGTTCCGCGCAATACCTGTTAGACGCTCTTGACAGAATGCAGCGACGTGCAGTTCGTATCATAGGTGATCCTGAGGTTACCAACACCTTGGAACCTCTGCAGTTGCGTAGAGACGTTGCCTCTCTGGCCGTTTTCTACCGCCTCTACCACGGCGAGTGTTCTGAGGAGTTATTTCAACTGATCCCACCCTCTCCCTTCCTATCCAGAACAACACGTGCTGGTCTGCGGTGCCATCCACACACGGTGGAATCCATACCATCTCGCACTAAACGGTTTGGGGGCTCTTTCCTCTGCCGCACGATAAAGAGCTGGAATGCTCTGCCCGCATACGTGTTTCCCTCTTCTTACAGTCCCGGGTTCTTCAAGCGGGGCGTGAAAAGGCATCTATCAAGGCCGTCAAGTTAGGGACCACCATTTTACGTCCAATTGGCACCGGGAATGGTGGTCTGTATCTTCTGGACTGCACTTCAGCTTTGTTGCCATCTAGCGGGGTGCAGTCAATTGACGGACCAAATATAAAAAAAAAAAAAAAAAAAAAACATAGGTTTTAGAATGCAGATATACATACGTAGATACATTTTCTTTGTCTAAACACAAATATGATTTAAAAACACTTAGATAAATATTTGCACTAAACGGGAATCAAACCCACGACCTTAGTTAAACGCTCTACTAATACGCCTCAGAGGTCGTTAATGGTTAGATTTTTTACAGATGAATCAGCTGTAAGAACTCTAGCAAATGGTAAAGTGTGAAACGGAAAAGAAAACTTTGTATTGGATGAGTTCGTCGACCTCCCGGTTTGAACACCCGCATTTTGCTGTTGACCGAGTTCCTGTACAAACAGCGTGTTTCAGAACTTAAGTGAACTGAGATGGACATTTTTATATGACTCAGATAACTTTATTTGATATGAACGAACATTGTTTTTATAGAATTGTTCCGACAAAGATTTAGGTAATAATTGAACGGAACGATGTTCGTGACGTTATAGGAACAATGAATTATTTTGTGGGAAATTTGATTTCTTAAATTTGGTGTAGTAGTTTTAGTGATTATGAGGCTAGTAAATTCGATTCGTAGATATATATAGGTAGTGATTTTTTTTAACACATTCCTGTGTAGCCTAGTGGTATCCGTCATCTACCCAAGTGCGACCGGCGACGGTAGGCGTGAGATGTCGTGCGGTGTCCCACAGGGATCGGTCCTGGGGCCGCTCCTGTGGAACATCGGATACGACTGGGTGCTTTGCGGTGAGCTCGCGTTCGGTGCCACCGTCATGTGCTACGTAGACGACACGCTTGTGACGGTGAGTGGCGCTACATACCGCGAGGCGACCCAGAGGGCCACGACCGATGTTGCTCAAGTCGTGGATCGGATCCGGCGGCTGGGTCTCGAGGTGGCTCTGCACAAATCTGAGGCCTTGTTCTTTCATGGCCCTCGGCGCGGGCCACCCCTAGGATCCAGCCTGACAATAGGAGGTACTCCCATCGACATCAAGCCCCGGTTGAAATACCTGGAGCTCGTACTCGACGGTCGGTGGGACTTCGGAGAGCACTTCCGAAGTCTGCGCCCCAAACTGTTGGTGACAGCTAACGCGCTGGCGCGGCTGCTGCCCAACCTGAGGGGCCCGGAGGACTCCTGCAGGAGACTCTACGCGGGTGTCGTGCGGTCCATGGATCCGTGGATCCTGGAAGCGAGATCCCTTACGGCACTGTATCGGTTCCGTAAGGAGGCGCGGGAGCGGGGATACGATCCCGAGCCCAAAGACATTCGGGCCGAGAGATTCCGGCTCCACGGGATCATGGTGGCGGAGCGTGAGCGACGACTTGAGCAACCACGCGCAGGGCATGCCGTCATAGAGGCGGTAAGGCCCATCATGGGGGAATGGCTAGAGAGGCCACATGGCAGCCTCTCGTATCGACTGACGCAGATTATCACCGGGCACGGGTGCTTCGGGCGGTATCTGTATCGGATCGAAAAGGAGCCAACGTCCGAGTGCATCACTGCGACGCGAGCGAGGACACAGGGCTGCACACGCTCACTGAGTGTCCGGCATGGGCCGGACCGAGGCGGGAGCTAGTGGCGGCCTTGAGAGTGAGAATTCTCACCCTCGCCACCCTGCTCACAGCAATGGTCCGCTGTACGGACGCGTGGGCGGCCGGCGTCTCCTGCAGCGAGCAGGTAATGGTCGTGAAGGAGACGGCGGAACGGGAGAGGCGGCGCGAGTGAGAGAGAATCAACGGACCGCGCCGCCCGCGCGCGCAGGCAACTCGGGCCTAGGAGGGCACTGACTGACCTCCGTCCCCCATGAGCGCGGGCCTGGGGGTGAGGGGTGGAGCCGCCTGTCATCCCAGCAGAAGCAGGCCACGGCGGCCGGCGGCGCGCTGAAAAGCGCACCTCCTCATTCCGGGGGCGAGTCGGGGACACCGCTGTCCCCCCTCCCGAGGAGGGCCAAGCCGTAAGGGATGGCCCTGGGTCAGCCAGGGTGCGAGGGATATGTCGATGACAACCTCACCTCCGGCCTAGCACCACGACCCACAGTCGGCGTGCGGTTTTAGTCGGTTCGAGTCCGACATAACCTCCCCTTCCAGCTCCGGCAGGGGGGGTATCCGAGAGGATTTCCGCACTAAAAAAAAACCCTAGTGGTACGGGTAATGGACTGCTGAGACGAAGGTCTCGGGTTCGATCCCAGGTTTACCATGGCACACATCAATGACTTTTCGATGCTTTTCGAAGTTATGTGTGTATTTATCGCAGGTTTATAAGTGACCGGTTAATGGCAATAGGCTCGCCACCTACTGTGGGTGCTAGCACCAATGCCTACCCCTTCGGGGAGTACCGGGCGTGAGTTTATGTTATGTTATGTTTTCTTAGTGACAGACCACCACACGGCCCATCTGATGGAATATGGTCACCTTGGCCTATGGACGTGTGCCATAGGGAGTCCCACTCGTGCTGCTGACCCTGTAAGAACAGAGAATCGGTGCCGTGAGTGCAGAAGATACAGCAGATTGGCTTTTCCACTGACAGCACAAAAACTCTGCAGTAAGCTCTGACTACCCTATTCATCGCTGGGTACACAAGACGAGGTTATTATGATCGCAGTATTCTGAGGGGTGGTCTTCCGCAGTAGGACTGCTCAATTGGGAGGGAACTACCATCGTGTCTTACCTCCGTCGATTTTTTTTATCGGTTACTTACCTAGATCCCGTTTTACTACCTATATCCCGTTCTTAATTGACTCCAAATGCGTATTCCTTATTGATCCCACTTTAAAATAATATGTTATTGTGTGTTGTGGTTTTTACGTGACAAAAATTTAAAAAACTCACGTTTGCATTTGTTACTCAGGTTACGCGTGTGTCCAAGACGTGTTCCATATAGCTTAGTTGGTCAGAGCATTCCCCCTGTAAGGCACTGGCAGCGGGTTTAAGTCCCGTCTTAGACGGCTCTTATACCAATCTAGGAATAGTCAGTATACTAATTACTTTAAAATTTCATAAAATAAATAACTTTTATTATTAGAACTTAAGATTCTTTAAGTAATCATCTCAGACGTATTGAATTTAATCGTACTGATTCCAAGAAGAGTAACTAAATTTAATTTGCTTAATTTTTGAGCATAATTTTCGTTCTAGGACCTGACATTGACGTAAGCACTGTGGGAATATCAAGTACCCAAGTACTTTAAATATTTATTTTTATAAAGAAATTTTTTTTTTTGGTAAATGGACAGACAACCACACTAATGGATTTTTAATCAACGTTACTACTTTGAACTTCATTTACTTTATTTATTTTGAACAAAATATAATTATACCTACTATAAATAGTTCAAATACACAACTGTAGTTTACAATTTAATCTATTCATAGATTCAAAGTTGAATTATATGAAGCTCACAAAACATGAATTCATATAACCTCATCAATATCCCCAGGGCTTAAACAAATACTTACAGAGCAAAGCAATTTAACTTTGTACTTGATTTTTATGGACACAAGCGGCTGTGTAAGCTCATCGTACATTCACATCTCCGAAACAATAATTGGACGGATGCAAGTTGGTAGTACATTTTTACCAATCTCCACCAAATTTCGCTTTGGTGTCGATGGCATTTTTGTCAATATATTGTGTGGTATAAGTCATTAGGTGTTTCGATTTTTGATGAATTGTGATGTATAGTGAAGTATCTAACAGGATGCAGTGCGCGGCACAATCATTTCTTTCTGTTATAAATCGCTGCCAACAGAGATCTTCGGGTATCATGAAAAGAAGAAATTAACCCATGAACACGACTTTTTCTACAGCAGCGCCTTGCAAGTGTAGATGTGTCCATTGTCTCTAGCTTGTTATGTGTTTACTCTGAACGTTGTATAACATCACAAGATAAAAAAAGGTATTTTAAAATATATTTCACAATAATAAAATATGCACTCAAAATTATTATTAAAGTCACAACTAATCCGATGGATGTAAGCAATTGAAAACAGAAAATAATAGTTTTTTATACTGTTGCGGGACTTATCGCAATAAAAATTTTTAACACTTACTGTTGCCGACGTTTCAGGTGCGTTGCAGCATAGAGAGATAAAAATTGCATAGGTAGTTTCGGAGAAAATGGCAACATGGATTTGCACAAACAAACAAACACAAAAACAACTCAAAAAGTTCCATCGTGGGTAAAAAAATAATGTTTAAAACATTATGTCAATCGCTCCTATTCACTGGCATCAGGTTTATGATATGATACTTAATAAGAATGCTGAATGATCTGAAAACGCTATCGTCTATATTTTGAAACACAAACTATGAACGCTAAAACCTAGTTTAAATAATATCCTACTCCGACGAAGCATTTTTACAGTGTACACAAAGCATATTATTAAATTTTCTTACAACTTTGGAAGTATTTTCATAACTGTACATAAATGAAGCACTTAAATAAGTAATTTCGGATACAAAAATTGTATATGAATATAAAATAATGTTTAATACATGGTAATTTTAAGCTCATAAATGGGATGTAAAGTATGATATA
The DNA here is from genome assembly GCA_914829495.1 of Eilema sororculum. Taxonomy (NCBI): domain Eukaryota; kingdom Metazoa; phylum Arthropoda; class Insecta; order Lepidoptera; family Erebidae; genus Eilema; species Eilema sororculum. The sequence goes on along the minus strand of OU618545.1, from coordinate 745,871 downwards.
TTTTGACATTGTTAAGACTGCCACATAGATTCTTACCTACTACAACATTTGGTTATTTCCCTGTAGTCTAAAATACATTATCTAAGCCAGCTTATTAAATTAAGAATATTAAAAGGGTGGTAACAGTTTTTTTTTTCATAGAGGACACGTCAATTTGACTTCACCTCGCCTGATGTTAAGCTAAAGGCAAAGTCTCGGAAAGAGGGTCACCATCGTAAACATTTACCATGTTAACAGTGGTGGCACTCAGCTTGACCGCCTCATTAGATGCCTTTTCACGCCCCGCTTAAAGGATCCGGGACTGTAGGACGAAGGAAACACGTGAGCTGGCAGGGAATTCCAGGTCTTAGTGGTGCGGCATAGGAATGAATCACTGAAACGCTTGGTTCTAGCAGGTATACTCTGCACCGTAAATGGATGACATCTTAGCCCTGCACGTGTCGTCCTGTGAAGGAAAGGGGAGGGTGGGACTAATTGGAAGAGCTCGTCAGAACATTCACCATGGTAGAGACGGTAGAAAACTGCCAAAGACGCAACATCTCTACGCATCTGCAAAGGCTCGAGGGTGTTCGTGACCTCAGGATTCCCAATAATGCGGACCGCACGTCGCTGCAACCTGTCGAGAGTATCTAATAAGTACTTTGCGTTGGATCTTATTGTATCGTTTATATTTATTTTAATAATCCACCCAACTTAAAATATTCGAAACCTAAATGGTTCGACTATAAAAAAAATTGACGTCACGAATAAAGTTCATACAAGTTATGTTATAACTTACCGTTTTGACGTTTACCTAGTAAAATGTAACTATTGTGACTATTCCGTAGAATACCCAATTGCGTATCAGTGATTAAATGCGAGTGCTGAGAAGCCTTTCGGTAAAGTTTGTTCTGACCAAGAAAATATATTATTTCAAATGGAGAAGTAAAAATTAATATTTCAACTGAGTCGGAAAGGATTGTCGAAGTACGTAATCAGATCGTAATTTCGAAGGAATATCAATTAAAATTAGATTCTAGTTCATGATTTTAAGCCCTTAAGTAAATGAGAATTTATTATGTCAAAGCAAAACTAATGCCTTTGACATAACACATTTTACAAATTATTTATTACACAGACATTTAGGTCTGAATAAATTCTCCTCAATTCGATCGTCGCTTTCATGGCAGTAACTACCATTTGCCTTTTTTTATCGTGCGCAAAATCCCCACGGATACCATCCCCACGGAGCCGGTGGAGGCGGTTATGTCGGACTCGAACCGACTAAAACGCACGCCGTCTTGGGTCTTTGGTTGCTGGAGGTGAGATTGCCGAAAGCATATCCCTCGCACCCCGGCAGACCCAGGACCATATCTTTCGATCTTCGGGTTATGGGGACCTCGGTGTCCCCATCTAGCCCCGGTTACGGGGAGGCGCACTTTGCGCCGCCGCCGCGGCCTGCTTCTGCTAGGGTGACAGGCGGCTCCACCGGTCACCCCCAGGCCAGTGCTCATGGAGGACGGAGGTCGTTCCGCGACCTCCGACGTCCGGTTCGCCTTCGCTCTTCGTGGGCTTCCCGTGGGCCCGGAGCCAAGTCCGGACCCGACCGGCCGCCTCCTTTTCGAGTAAACTACCATTTGACTTAGAGGTAGGTGACGTGGGGATTTTTCGCACAATAAATTTTAAAAAAATATCTGACTTCTACCACCCTCTATTCAAGGTACAGTCAGCGTCAGAAATATCTTAACAATTTTAACTATTTTAAGTAAAAAAACTACGGTACTAAGAGCAAATCAAACTGTTTTGTAGATTGCAATTGTATTATTGTCCGAACTTAAAGGTTTGTGCTAATATCAGAACAATCCGTCAACGAATTAAGATCATTTTGAGCACTGTGTTCATCAAGATCTTTATGATGCTGACTGTACCAAAGATTTGTCTGTTAATCACCAGGTGTATCGGCTCATAGATGAATTTGCTACTAGGTATAAAAGAACCCTCATTCGTCTTTGGACAGATTCTGGTTTGGACAGATTCTGGTTACGACAGATTATTGTTACGGCAGATTCTTGTTATGGCAGAAGTAACATCACCAACAAAATAACTACAGAATTTCTAAACAATTTCTAAATACAATAATAATAAAAGGAATTAACGCGACCATGGTATAGGTACATACGTACCTTCGATTTGCCTGACGTTTCGACCAGGTTACACCCCGGCCGTGGTGCATGCTCGCCGTCTTCGAGTCCGTGAGGTAGCAGTTCTTCATCTACCCGCAGTCGCACCTTCTCGATATCTCCAGTGTTTATTAGACTTAATTTCCGTTATTATTATTGTATATCATGGAACGTGAGAGTTTAAAAGTTAGTTTATTAAAAAATACATTGTTAATAAATATTTATAAGTAACTACAGACTCAAAAATAACTTTATTCTAGTTAGACTGTTATTAGAATAAATTTATAAACAATATCTAAATAAATTTGTACTTCAAAATAAATGGTAGTTCTAAGAAAATGATAATTTAAAGATGTTAAAACAACTAACCTATTTTATGAACTGTATTCAATACCAATATCAGACACCTACTCACATTATTAAAATACTTGTTAACCAGGCTGTGATAAATTTGATAGACAGAAGACCCAGACGACTGGTTTTTTTTTTAGATAACTATATATCATCTTATTAAGCATTTACCCGATATTAATAACAGTATTCAAAATATTTAGACCCTAGTTGTTGTCCGCGAAACTACTTTGATCTATTAGATTCGGAATAGAACAAAAATCTTAATTAAATAAATAAATATTCCACAACATTCTACACAACACTATCTAGACCCATGGTAAGCTTTTATAGCTTGTGTTATGGAATCTAAAATGCGGATAAACATACTTATATACTTTTTTTTTTGTAAATATATACATATTATACATAGAAACACCCAGACCAATGCAAATAGCCATATTCATGCATACAAATATTTGCACTGAGCGGGAATCGAACTTGCGCCTCCTGCATGGCAGTCGCGTTCACTACCGCCACGCCACGGAGGCTGTCAAACGGAGGCACGGAGGCTGGGTGGCGCGATAAATTGAATCGAACCGAACTTTTCAAAATCAAATATCTTGAAAACTATTTGTCGCACGAAAATTTTACTTTTACAGTTCATTATATTATAAGAAAGTGGTCGTTTTTCGAAAGTAAAAAAAAATAGTCAAATAGCCTATTGCAATCAATACTACGACAGTTTTTATCATTCTCTCTCAAATATGAGCTCAATTGATGCAGATTTTTAACTAAGTAATATAGGTACTTACCCATTACCAACAGGGAACGCCAATCGCCATTCACCGAACGGCTGATCTACTTGCCTGAGCCTACACCATTTCAGTTGTGTAACTTTTAAACTATTGCAACGTTTACTCATAGTTTATAATATATAAAATTCTCGTGTCACAGTTTTTGTTGCCATACTCCTCCGAAACGGCATGACCGATTTTGATGAAATTTTGTGAGCATATTGAGTAGGTCTGAGAATCGGCCAACATCTATTTTTCATCCCCCTAAATGTTAGGGGTAGTCCAACCCTAATTTTTTTTTTTTTAGACAAAATTTTTAATTTCTATTTTTTTATGATACAACATACAAAAATACATACCGCCGTCCCCGGGGAATAAAATGATAACTACCATTATCTTGATTTTAATGTTATGTCATTTTTGAAATCTTTGAATGTTAATACATCTACTTAATTTTTTTCGTAATTTTTTTACCGTTATTTACAGAGTTGCAAACAATTACAATAGTATTCGAAGATTTATGACAGGCCTAAAAGAACGGGAATAAAAGGATAATATAATATTACCATACACGTATCCTCACTTGCTATATTGACAAATAGTAATATAATTATATTCTCGTAAAACAAAAAACACCTCCAAAAAGTTGAAAATAAATGAATAAATTTAAATTCAACGGTTGCCATGTCGGGGGACCTTAACTGGTAAAGTACTCCTTTGTATCGTAAGGTCCCCCGACATGGCAACAGTTGAATTTAAATTTATTCATTTATTTTCAACTTTTTGGAGGTGTTTTTTGTGACGGGGGTTTTTTAAATTTTTAATTTAATTTTTATTTTATACTTTTTAAATTGTTCTACTAGTCAAGCTCTTTCATTTGATACCCATGTTGAGGGAATTATAAAGAAATACGTATTCCAACATGTTGTGGCGGCGGCCATCTTGGACCGATTTTCTTCAAACATGGCTAAGAACACTCCCGACTAATATACCTTTCAAACAAAAAAAACTACATTCAAATCGGTTCATCCGTTTGGGAGCTACGATGCCACAGACAGACACACACACACACACACACACACACACACAGACACGTCAAACTTATAACACCCCGTCGTTTTTGCGTCGGGGGTTAAAAACATAAAACTCAATATGATAAATGCATGTTATCATTTTATTCTCGTTCAAAACCGTCCACTCGTTACGTATAAAGACGTTAGTCTAACGACTTAAGAAGTTCGGATCGACTACGTAAGACGTTCGATGCAGCATATAAGAGAACAAAATGATATTAAAGTATTATTATCATCACTCCCATCCCAAATACTCGTAGAAGAAAATGATAAGTAACGAGTATCATATTTTTTTCTGGTCACGCTGAACGGAGAATAAAATGATAATTGACATTATATAACTTGGATGATGATTCATTTACACAAACTTTTTATTCTTTAAATATCTTTATTTTGACAGGTGTTAGGCAAATTTGACTAAAACGATTCAAATGAAGAAAAAATTACGTTTTAGAAATCCTAACTATCACGCATCTATTCCCAGTAATTCCGGAGTAATCGTTGAAAACATGTTTTTTATTTTTCCTGAAAAGTTGTGTTTTTGCAGCTATCATTTTATTTCCCGGGGACGGCGAATTACAATCGTCAATTTTCACCCTTCTACGATCAACCCTTATTTTTTAATAGCCATTTTAGTAATTTAATCATTTTTTCTTTCCGGTAGAAAAATGATCAATCGTCATTTAATTATTATCTATTTTTCATCCCCCTAAATGGTGTAGCGGGAACGGGATCTGACGCCACGAGGGTAGGAAAAAATTGGCGGTACGAAGTTCGCCGGGACAGCTAGTAGTTTATAATATTCAGGACGCGATATATTTTGGAAAAACTCACTTTTGCTGATGTTTCGGGTGCGTTACAGTTACAGCACCCGTGGTCACGACTCGACTGGCCTGCGAGCGTCGCGCGGTTTTACGGAAACATTTTTTGTGCGCCTACCCTCCATTACTTTCATATTGAATGTAAGGCTGACCACACTCACTATGTCAGTTTTAGACGGCATCGGCACTGTGTTTTTGGTTTTCACTATTTTGATTACTGGATTCCAGGTCCCGGATAATTTGAATCCATCTTCCCTATTGCCATATATAAGATAGAAAATATACCATTTCAGTTGTTACCCCTATTCCTCCTTAGGCAAACTGTAGGGAATATACACTTAGTCCTTAGCAATATAAAAACAACAGTAGCTAATTAGCAAGTTCTCAACTAAGTACCTACAAAGTTTTTTCTTACCATAGTTCGAGCTGAGGCTAACAGCTACTTTCTTTACATTTTTTTTAGTAATAGTCAGACAGACACATTTAAACAAAGTATGCCACAAGAGCTCGTCACAGATACAGCGGTTCCATAGCTTCATTCTCCCTCTCAGGCCTATATTCCACAATAACGCTCAGTTGTGAATCGATTAGCTGCTGGAGACACTGGAGCGGGACCCATGGGGGCGGCCTTACCGCTTGGTAAGAGGAAAGCTGCGCCCCCGGGCCCCTCCCCTGACCCAGGTTCTCGAGCCGGCTCTGCTTGGAGGAGTGGTGGCATCCCTGTTCCCGGCGCGGGCGGAACACGTTCCGCCGCAGATGACTCCGCCACCTCGGTCGCATGATGCGCCCGGCGTGGTTATTGACGACGACGTGCCCGAGGTCACTTGGGTAGAACTAGAGCTGGCGGTGCGACGGCTTAGAGCCAAGAAGAACACCGCCCCGGGACCCGACGGCATTCCAGGCCGTGCGTGGGTCCTAGCTCTAGGAGAAGACGGTCTCGAACCCCGACTGCGAGGGTTCCTCAGCGCATGCTTGGAGCGGGGCCAGTTTCCGAAGATGTGGAAGACGGGGAAACTGGTCCTCATCCGCAAGGACGGACGCCCGGTGGACGAGCCGTCCGGGTACCGGCCCATAGTGTTGCTCGACGAGGTGGGCAAGCTCTTCGAAAGAGTGATTGCCAAGCGCCTCGTCGAGCACCTCTCTAGAGTAGGGCCGGACCTAGCGGACACGCAGTACGGCTTCCGCCGGTGGCGTTCCACTGTGGATGCCATCATGCGCGTGAGGACTCTGGCGGAGGATGCGGTTGCCCGGGGCGAGGTGATGTTGGCGGTGTCCTTGGACATCTCCAACGCGTTTAACACCTTGCCCTGGAGTTGCATCAGGGAGGCGCTCGTGTACCACGATGTGCCTCTCTACCTCCGCCGCATAGTCGGGGCGTACCTGACGGAGAGGGCCGTCATCTACCCAAGTGCGACCGGCGTCGGTAGGCGTGAGATGTCGTGCGGTGTCCCACAGGGATCGGTCCTGGGGCCGCTCCTGTGGAACATCGGATACGACTGGGTGCTTCGCGGTGAGCTCGCGTTCGGGGCCACCGTCACGTGCTACGCGGACGACACGCTAGTGACGGTGAGTGGCGCTACACACCGCGAGGCGACCCAGAGGGCCACGACCGCTGTTGCTCAAGTCGTGGATCGGATCCGGCGGCTGGGTCTCGAGGTGGCTCTGCACAAATCCGAGGCCTTGTTCTTTCATGGTCCTCGGCGCGGGCCACCCCCGGGATCCAGCTTGACAGTAGGAGGTACTCCCATCGACATCAAGCCCCGGTTGAAATACCTGGGGCTCGTACTCGACGGTCGGTGGGACTTCGGAGAGCACTTCCGAAGTCTGCACCCCAAACTGTTGGTGTCAGCTAACGCGCTGATGCGGCTGCTGCCCAACTTGAGGGGCCCAGAGGACTCCTGCAGGAGACTCTACGCGGGTGTCGTGCGGTCCATGGCCCTGTACGGGTGCCCCGTGTGGGCGGACGTCCTGCAGGCCAGGTTCGTGCAACTGCTGCATGCACCGCAGCAGACGATGGCCTGCAGGGCCATTAGGGGGTACCGCACGATATCCTTTGAAGCGGCGAGTCTCCTAGCCGGATCGCCACCGTGGATCCTGGAAGCGAGATCCCTTGCGGCACTGTATCGGTTCCGTAAGGAGGCGCGGGAGCGGGGATACGATCCCGAGCCCGAAGACATTCGGGCCGAGAGGTCCCGGCTCCACGGGATCATGGTGGCGGAGTGGGAGCGACGACTTGAGCAACGACGCGCAGGGCATGCCGTCATAGAGGCGGTAAGGCCCTTCATGGGGGAATGGCTCGAGTGGCCACATGGCAGCCTCTCGTATCGACTGACGCAGATTATCACCGGGCACGGGTGCTTCGGGAGATATCTGTGTCGGATCGAAAAGGAGCCAACGTCCGAGTGCCATCACTGCGACGCGAGCGAGGACACGGGGCTGCACACGCTCACCGAGTGCCCGGCATGGGCCGAACCGAGGCGGGAGCTAGTGGCGGCCCTGGGAGTGAGAGTTCTCACCCTCGCCACCCTGCTCACAGCAATGGTCCGCTGCGCGGACGCGTGGGCGGCCGGCGTCTCCTTCAGCGAGCAAGTAATGGTCGTGAAGGAGACGGCGGAGCGGGAGAGACGGCGCGAGCGAGAAAAACTCGCGGATCGCGCCGCCCGCGCGCGCAGGTAACTCGGGCGTCGGAGGGCACTGACTGACCTCCGTCCCCCATGAGCGCGGGCCTGGGGGTGACGGGTGGAGCCGCCTGTCACCCCAGCAGAAGCAGGCCACGGCGGCGGCGCGCTGAACAGCGCGCCTCCCCATTCCGGGGGCGAGTTGGGGACACCGTTGTCCCCCCTCCTGAGGAGGGCCAGACCGTAAGGGATGGCCCTGGGTCAGCCGGGTGCGAGGGATATGTCTTTGACAACCTCACCTCCGGCCTAGCACCAAGACCCACAGTCGGCGTGCGGTTTTAGTCGGTTCGAGTCCGACATAAGTCCGGCGGAGGGGGGGGGGGGGAGCTGTACTGGGTAGCCATACATATTTAACTCGGTACTGAGGATTCAGGGCTGTCTCACGTTTTTAAATATATGGTGGGGGGGGGGGGGGGGGGGCTGTATTTTTTTTTCGTGCGGATATCCCCTCGGATACTTCCCCGCCGGAGGCGGGGCGGGCGGTACATATTTAACTGGGTACTAAGGATTCAGGGCTGTCTCACGTTTTTTACTATATGGTGGGTAGGGGGGGGGGGGGGGTTCCTGAGTAACCATACATTTTACACTCAGTACTTTTTTTTAATGACTCTTTTTTTTTTCAATTTTGATTACAATAATATGGGTATCGTTTTCGGGCTTTTAGGGGATTACGAATTAACTACCCATTTAGCGATCCAAGATGGCGAACATGCATTTTTTAACAAAGTCGATATGGGTATCGTTTTCGGGGTTTTAGGGGATGCTGATTACGAATTAACTACCCATTTAGCGATCCAAGATGGCGGACATGCATTTTTAAAAAAAAAGTCAATATGGGTATCGTTTTCGGGGTTTTAGGGGATGCTGATCACGAATATATCACCCATTTAGCGATCCAAGATGGCGGACATGCATTTTTCAACAAAGTCAATATGGGTATCGTTTTCGGGGTTTTCGGGCATGCTGATCACGAATATATCACCCATTTAGCGATCCAAGATGGCGGAGATAAATTTTCTAACAAAGTCAATATGGGTATCGTTTTCGGGGTTTTAGGGGATGCTGATCACGAATATATCACCCATTTTGCGATCCAAGATGGCGGACATGAATTTTCCAACAAAGTCAATATGAGTATCGTTTTCGGGGTTTTAGGGGATACTGATCACGAATATATCACCCATTTAGCGATCCGAGATGGCGGACATGAATTTTCCAACAAAGTCAATATCGGTATCGTTGTCGAGGTTTTAGGGGATGCTGATCTCGAATATATCACCCATTTAGCGATCCAAGATGGCGGTCATGAATTTTCCAACAAAGTCAATATGGATATCGTTTTCGGGGTTTTAGGGGATGCTGATCACGAATATATCATCCATTTTGCGATCCAAGATGGCGGACAAGAATTTTCCAACAAAGTCAATATGGGTATCGCTTTCGGGGTTTTTGGGGTCGCTGATTCCGGCTCCGGCAGGGGGGGGTATCCGAAGGGATTTCCGCACGAAAAAAAAAAAAAAAAAAGTTGTGAATCGATTCTCATAATGACAATCAATAGAACTGCCCCTCTAGACAACTGACTTTTCACTGGCCGGCGTATCGTAGAATAAAGTAAAGCCAACAAAGCGAGAGAAAAAAGGTAAACAAATTTTCAGCGGTTCCAAAAATTTTTTTATTTGAAAATTATTACGTATTGCTCATAAGATGGCGGATCTGACAGTTTAGAACCACTGTGCTGACAGCTTTCCTGTACTACGGAACATGCAACGAACGTGTGACATGTGCGACAGAAAATAATCGCAACGTAACTCAGTGATGGCCGCTTTGTTTACCTTTTTTCTTTCGTCTCGTTGGCTTTACTTGAGAATGCAGAATGTATAGGATTTGGCGTATGATGTAGATGACTGTCAGATACATCAAATGCCATACATTTACTATCCCATTTAACGTTACGCCGCACCGGAAAGCGAAATGCCACTTATCTAGAAGTGCTATAATCTATAATACAATTTGCATGTTTTCAGATTTAGTTATAAATCGAGATTCAGGACTGGGTACCCTGGAATCAAAATTCATGCCTATGTCATACTAACGTTTGCCCGTGGCTCCGCCCGCGTGGATGTCGGTTATCGCGACAAAACATAGCCTATGTCCTTTCTCAAGGTCTAATCTACCCCTATACCAAATTTCATCAAAATCGGTTTAGTGGTTTAGGCGTGAAAGCGTAACATACAGACAGACAGACAGACAGAGTAACTTTCGCATTTATAATATTAGTATGGATAATCAAAACACCATCAAAATTCTAAACATATAGCGTACATAGACTTGAGTAATTGCAAACTGAACACACTCCAAAAATATGATGAAAATTCTAAGAAATACTCGTATCATGAATTTTTACAGAATACGGTTCAAAAACGGAATGTTTTTTTGCCCTCTTTTACAGGTACATAGGAAAATGACAACCCCAATAGGCCTAACTACGTTTTACGGTAACGTGGTGGAGTATTTTTTATTACAAACTGAAGTGACGGGACACTAGACTGTCCCTGCCGCGGTACCACTAAGGAAAACTTTCTGTTTAGTTTATTTCTGGAAAAATTAATGAGTATTCTATTATAAAGTTACTCGATTTTTTCGTGAATGAATACAGAATCTTTCAAGTTTAAAAGCTTTTACTAAGTTTTAGCATAAATTAATTTGTGATTTAAATTTATACATTCTCAAGTTGCTGAAATGTTTTAGTTCAGACAGTTCCGTTCATCCTGTTATTATGATAACATTATCTCCTTTCAAAATGTGAAAGTGTATTTTTGTTTTGTCCTTTTTCTGGCTCCACCCACTTTGAATAATGATTTCCGTTTACACAACCCACAGGTTGTACCCAGTACCACTAAAATGTACCTACCAACATTCTCCTGAGGGTACGATATTTTTAGATAGTGACTTTGCTTCAAAATTCCGGACAACGAACCATCCAGATGGATTCAAATGTCGCTGGCACTTCGGGAACTAAGATGTTTTGAAAAAAGTCTGGAAATTTAATAAGAATTATATAGAAGATCATTGATGTAGGTATATTTTTTTGGGGCTGATGCTTTTCTATTTGTAATCCGGTCGGCTGCAGTTGTCTCTATTGTGCAAGCATCACTGGGTAGTTAATAAAGGCTTCCTTAAAATTATCAAAGTTATAAATAATAAGAGGGGCGAGACACAAAGACTAATGATCTAATTAATGATTTTTTGCGCGTTTATACATAACAGTTATGTGAGGCTATATAAAGTTACAGATTAGTTGCTCGCAATTACCATCAAATAACTGTCAATATTTTTTTAAGTTCCTTACAGATAATCTATAAATACTTATCGAAGTAATTGAATGTTCCTACAGTATATTTTCCAAAAGGTCGAAATATCTATTTTGCAGGCGACATAAGATATATTATTTTGTTGTGTTTGTCGTGTGCTGAATAATGGCGGCCGTTACCGAATGCTGAACTTGAACGTAGCCGAGATGTCAGCCCATGTAGGCGCACTAAGCTCGCCAATAGGTATATATTTACTAACATAATGGAGTAGATTTCGATTGACGCTTTATTTTTAGAATGAGTAATGAAAAGTAAAAATTTTATTATAGGGGTATATTACCTGTTCAGTTGTATGGGTGTAGGGAGTTTCACCAAGACGTACAGTCAGCATCATAAATATCTTGACGACGAAGTCTCAAAATGATCTTAAAACTCTCGTGGTCTTACGTTTTGTAGTGAAAATGAAAATGTTCATGTCTGTCTATCCATCTAGATATGACAATTTGGAAGGGCTAGTGATTAGTCGAGGTCCCTAGTAGGTTAGGTTCAGGTCGCCGACTAGCTTAGTCAAGGCTTATAGTTCTCTGTAGTATTAAGATGAATTTATTAAGAGATATTTTCCATATTTAACAGCTTTTATTTTTAGAGTAGAAGTTAATAGTATAATATTTTGAGATGGCATTTATAAACGTGCTAGCAAAACCCAAATAGCTATAATTTTTAAGTTATGCGTACTAGAAATAGGATAAGACTTTAACATTTGGAAATATAAATGAGTACCTACCCACTTAAAAGGTTTACATGGTTTTTTTATCCCGATATACAAGTATTTAAGTCCTCAGAAATGTTCATAATTCATTCAATTTAAATTACCGAAGCAGCTACAGTTTTGTTCGTTTGTAAATTGTGAAATTGAACGTTATTGCTCTCTGTGGCAGTAAAAATGCTTTTCAAAACACATTTTATCGCTAAAGAGTCATAATCGTAAAGAAATAATGTAGGAAACCACTACACAGGCTGCCACAGTATACAAATATTTGTAACAGTCAGCATTTTGTAGGATTAGAGAAGCTATCAGGGCTTCTTTCAGTTTGCAACTTTATTTGTCAGTAAACTTTATTGTGATCTAATTATTTAGATCACAATAAAGTTTGCGAGAAAAAGTGCGAAGATGGCTGATAAGTTATCTTCGCACCTTTTTTAAATCGTTATAAATTAAATTTATATCAAACAACATAAATATCCGCAGAAAAGCTAAGTAGAAATAAAAAATAGTCATATGAAATATTCTAACATAATTATATTTGCATCTTTGAAACCTCGTAAAATGTAGAAGCTTTTATTCTACGTAAGAATTTGTAGCCGAAGTTTTCTTAGCATTAATTGTCAAAAAAAATTTGCTGTGCTCTAAAAAAAATTGAAATGGTCCTTTCACTAAATAAATAGATCGGTATTTTCATAAGCATACATTTTGCAATCCTCAAGTGTCTGACTTTAAGACTCTTTGGTAAGATTTCACTTGTAGCTCTTAAATATACAAACAGTAGATGAAATATACATATTATATTAGATAGAAATTATATGCATATAACTTATACCTATAACTTATATGTGTATACATACACATTGAAGGAGTAAAAACTGATTGATTGATGAACATAGTGTGCATACAGCGGATATCATTACCTCTACAGGTAAAAACAATTAATTCCTAAAAGTTCATCGATGTTTTTAACCGGATTACGAAGTGTCATCGACTGAGTTCATAGCCCCATTCACCCTGCAGCAGCGTGACTGATGTGTACGTAGACAAAAACCCTTAAAACAGAGAGAGGGTGTAATAAACTGAGAGATCGCGACGGGTTCGACGTCTCGTACATCCGCTCTGAGCGACAGGATTAGGCCTTTATCTGAAGATCACACAGATACAACCTTTTATGCTACTGTATTCATTAATGAGGTGGTTAGTGTCCACATTCCTCGTATCTGTATGTCTCTGTGCTAAAGTACCACACAGTAATGACCTCTGAATTAAGTTGACAGAGTTTATTGCTTGACTGTCGAAGTTGACCTTTTTTGAACTTTGTTGTGTAATTAACAAAATTGAGGAGATGTGCTTTCCTATTTGTTTGTACGAATACATTTGCGAATTGAGTTTAGTTTGTGTCATAATAGGAGGATTATATTCAAGTTTAGGTTCATTTCATGGTAGAAGTACTATTATCTATTATGTGCTAGAAGTGTGTTTACTTTAGTGTAAATATTTACTTCTCAAAAGGGTTACCATATTTTTTTTCAAAGGAAAGCTTTGGTAGGTAATGTGTTCTTGACTTGCCAACAGGTAAGAATTTTAAAATATTAATGAGTTTGTTAGTTTACGCTATTCCCCACGTTAATGTTATTTTCATTAACCATGCTTACGGAAGCTAAGATGGTGACCGTCTTATAAAATAACTCATTATTATCGTATGTTAGAAGACTGGATTCGCTGAAAATCTTGAAGAATGGTTTTTATAGTATTCATCCCACTTTACCGCTGTACGTCGGATCTTTTTTATTTTTCCGTATATTTCTTTGCATTTCCAATAGGTAGGATTTTTGCTTTTCCAAAAGGCCTATTAAAGTTTTATATTATAGTGGATATCCTGGTTCACAGTGACCCCAATAATTAAATCTTATAGCAGAACTCGACATTGAATAAACTGATATCTATGTAGGCCAGCTAATTTGAGAGACGTTTTTACGCATAAATGCGTAAATTGCTTCTCTGAACAAAGTTTATAACAGTAAGGTAAATTACAACTTCAAGACAAAAAATTTCGACATCTCATCTCATTAACTATCACTGCATCACAGAAATATTATTAGGATAGATCGGCCATGTGAGCGGGAAACGCATGACAACTTATAACACAATTCCTGTCCTATGAGACAGGAACTTTCGAACTCAGTACTTTTAAGACTAGCTTGTAATAACATCGTTAAAAAGAGCTTCTATATGTTTTGTGCAATTTCCAACTCTAGAATAAAAATTGAGGAGAAAAATTGAAAAAATAGAGGCATTTCTTAAATATATCTCGCGATTATTATTTATGTATAGTAAATAAGTCGGCACGCGTTACTTGTAGGTAAACACTGCTTATGGCCGTTCTATCCTAGTATATTTCAATGACATTGTGTATATAGTAGTAAGTACAATAGGTATTAAGTTGATAGATAATGGTGTAACAGTCCAACACCAGAGTCATTTTAGAGGCAGTCCTCTACATCGATTGTACTTAGCATATTGTGCTTACTATACTCTCATACTGCATTTCGCCTTCAAAATAACAGTAAACAACACAAATTCTATAATTACATTTGCAAGAAAGTTTTAGGCGATGAAGCAAGGTGTCATTATCAGTTTACGTAACAAAATCTCTTTTGTAAGTTGTGACCTCCTCCGCAGTTTGTAGACGATTGTTCATTGTTATCGAAACTTCACTGTGACGCACCTTTCAGTCTCTGTTGTGCTAATTTAGTGAATTAAAGAGAACTGGACCACGAGAAAATGTTCAGAAGATCAAAAGGTACGATGCAAGCAGGAAGAACAAAGTAATCTTTTATTCATGTTGACGATAGTTTTTAAGGCGATAAAGTAATAAAAGTTGGGGTGTCTAACATTAACGTAAAGAAGATTAGTATATAAAGGTGCCCAAACGTGGACACTGACGGTAGGGCTAGTCTATAACCCTAAAGAAACTCCAAGTATAGCTCGCTTCATAGTCCGCTATGGAGCGAGCTATGCTTGGAGTTTCTTTGAAGGATGGAATTCAAAATGAGGTCATTCGACATAGAACCTAAGTTACCGACATAGCTCGCAGAATAAGCAAGCTCAAGTGGCAATGGGCTGGCCACGTCTGTCGAAGGACCGATGGCCGTTGGAGCAGACGAGTCCTAGAGTGGAGACCGCGAGAAGCCAAACGCAAGGTACGACACCCCTAGGCAGATGGACTGACGACCTTAAAAAGGTAGCTGGGATAGACTGGATGCGGAAGGTGGAGAATCAAGTGAAATGGCAAAGATTGGGAGAGGTCTATGTCCAGCAGTGGACTGTGGTGGGCTAATTGATTGATTGATTGATAGTAAATAAACTTGTGTGAAAAGCAAGTTGGTAAACGGAAGGAAGGTATGTGAGATTTCCTCCAGTTAGTTAGGCTGACGACCTGGATAGACTCCAGTCTATCCACATCTATGTGAAAAGCGGAGTATCGGGTGCTGTCACAGCAGTACTCCCAATATAAGTACCCAATGTAGTAGAGGCCCATGTGGAAAGATGAATTGATAATATGAGGTGAACTGTTAAAGCTTGATTTTTTAAAGACGAAACTAGACAAGACATTCATGTCTTTGAGGAATAAACGAGGCATAGGAACTTTATATAAGGTCCCATATACTTTTCAATCCACCATTTCGATCTCAGAAAGTGATTACAGGGTAGTATATTATACTCTTTTGACACACAAAGTACTCTGTCACACTTTGTCAATAGTTTGTGATTTTTTTTTAACTATTAGACCCTTATATTGTTGACTCGAAGGTCGGTCAATACAGTGAGGATCTATAATATAAACGACCTTTACCATACAAATAACTTCGGCCATTGGATATTTTCCGCCTGATTTTTTTAAGAAAATGAAATGAAAAAGCCAATACGTCTTCAATGTAGGTATTGAAGAAGTCTTGGAAGAAGTCTTTGATGCCATAGAAGGTGCTATGCGCTCCAAACAATGATCCCACTGTCATGGATGACCAAGATCATTCAGGAAAGTATAGCAGAAGCGTGTGCCTCAAATGTAATTGAGACAGATCGCCTTATTGACGAAGATATGAAAAAGGTTTATTAAAATACACGTTTAATTTTTATTTTGCCGCACCAAGAAGATCTGGAATTCATTACCAGCTCACGTGTTTTCTTCTTCCCACAGTCCCAGGTCCTTTAAGCGGGGTGTGAAACAGTTATTCTGAGTACGGGGCAGTGGTCCAACTGCTCTGTCCAACCAGTTGGACCATGGGTCTTGACTAGGGGCAGTTGTCCAACTTTTAAAATAGTTGGACCACAGCACCTTTTGAGGTTTCCCTGGTCCAATTCATTTAAAAAATGTAAGTTGCCAACTCTTTAATTCTGATAACTCTCAACTGCGTCTTTGTGTGTGTATGGTATTTTATGGTTTACGGTTATATTGTGAACCTCTTTGCAGTAAAATAACGAAATGAAAGTCGGGTGACTGTTTTACAATTTATTTTTTTAATATTTTACAACATTCAACGAAATTTATCTAAGGCATGACCTACAGTGATATCACCTGAAACCAGTTGCAGCTGAATTTCTCGTATATAATCATCATTCTCAATATAAACCTTACGTCTTTTGTGTGCGTTGTTGCTTGACAAAGTTGTAAAATTTTCTAAAACATTTAATAGACGTAACATTGTAACATTTTTTGAATTAATGCGTCGGCCTAATTTTGCATGTAAGCTTTCTGAAATGTTATTAGTTCTATGCCTTTGGCTAAATACGCTAATAAGTTGAGAAAATTCAGAAAAATTTCCTTTAATCCAATAATTCTCTATATATTTAATCAGTTTGTTAGCTTCAAAACTACTTTCTGTTTTTATGTAGTCCCAGCCTTCTACAAATTTATCACTATGCAATAGTGGCAAAACTGAACATAATGAAATAATTCTTTTGAGCCTTTTTGATTTAGTTTTTAAAATACCTAATTTTTTGGCTTTTCTCCAAATACATTGTGACCAGTGATAATAACAGCCTACAATTTTAACTGTTGGACAAAATTCTTTTATGCTGTTCAGAATAGACATTTCAAAATCGCAATGAAATATTTTTGGATCCCAATTTAATTGCGATCTTAGCATTTCAAATAGCGCAAAATAAGTCGATTGCTTTTTGTCACTTAAAAAAGCAAAAACTAAAGGCTCCACATTAGTATCCTCATTTGTACTTCCCGTGTCGGCAAATATAGTGAATAATTGTACGAAAGGTTTAGGGCAACATTTAAAGGTTCCGTCGGCAAAATACTCATTTAAATTTTTCATCAATTCCCTTGCTTTTAACGAACAAAAAACTATTATTCGCGTTCCTTCACAGTAATAATCAGTAAGTAGAAAATCTTTAAATTTTAGTGGTACTTCTATTATTTCCGTGTTAGAAAATACCGTTTTTGAAACACCCAATGATTGGTTTCTAGCATTATAAAGGCTATGCTTCAAATTTGAATATGATGGAAATGTCGTTATAGTATCATATGTAGTATTTTTATATTTAGTTATAGTATCGTTGTACAATTGTGGAATAGGTTCATCGGAAACCTTTACTTGTTTTTTCAAGTTGTCTATTGATAGTGATATTTCATTTTGTACATCATTTGGAATACAACTATCACAATGTGGCGTCACGTTTACAACTTCCTCCTTTAACTAAAATAAAAAAAAAACTTATTAAAATTATTATTAACAATGTTTCCGTAATGACTGTAGTGGACTGTAAATAGAAAATTCTACATAGATGGTACATACGTACATTAACGGTTAGCGATCCTTTGCAACTCATTTTCCTTTTATTTGCGCATCTCCAATATGCATTTCCACTTTTATAAACACGAACTTTATAGTATTGACGACTATTATATAGCATCACCGTTCCACCTTTTCTTTCCACAAAAATACACGGAACCTCTTCATCCATTATTCTTCAGATATAAATAATTTTCTGCACGATTTTATTTCAATTTAAAGTCTTTTCGTAAAACAACCTGATACAATCATGACAAATGTATTGTGCTTTATTGGATAACAACCAGCCAGTACCTACCTCCCCCTATTTACTGCAAAGAGGTTCACAATATAACCGTAAACAATAAAGTACCTACCATACACACACAAAGACGCAGTTGAGAGTTATCAGAATTAAAGAGTTGGCAACTTACATTGTTTAAATGAATTGGACCAGGGAAACTTCAAAAGGTGCTGTGGTCCAACTATTTTAAAAGTTGGACAACTGCCCCTAGTCAAGACCCATGGTCCAACTGGTTGGACAGAGCAGTTGGACCACTGCCCCGAACTCTATCTGATGAGGCCGTCGACCTGAGTGCCACCATTTTAACATGATACATGTTTGTAATGGTGACCCTCTTTCCTGAAACTGCCTTCCGCTCATCATTAGGCGAGGTAAAGTCAAATTGACGTGTCTTACAATAAAAAAAATATATTCAAGACAAAATAAACTTCATTAGAGAAATAGCTTTGTTTCATTGAACTCGGAAACATCACTCATAATTACTGCAACCTGGAACTCCACTGAGCTAATTAATTTACAGCTAATGAAGGACCGTCGCCGTAGTGGCTTTCTTTATCGCCCATTAAATAACCTTTACGGGGCTTTAACAGTTTTATTGGCAATCAAGGGCTAATATCAGGTAGAGAAATAATAAATTGTGTGAGTTTTTTTGTCAATGGATAACATTCAAATTTTATATTGGTTTATCATGGAAATAACGGGGAAAGACGAACAAAAGAATGCGGATTTCTGGGAATGACGAGATTTTCTGTATTCATACCACTTTATACACATAATAATAAATAAATATTCTACAAAATTCCACACAACCCTTAATAAGCTTAACTTGCTAGTGTTATGGAATCTAGAATGCGGATGAACATAATTAGGTACTTTTTTTTTGTAAATAGGTACATGTTATACATAGAAACACCAAGACCAATGCAAATAGCCTTTCATGCATACAAATATTTACATGGGGGATCGAACCCACGCCTCCTGCGTAGCAGTCGCTACCGCACGCCACAGAGGCTATCAAACAGTAGATAATATTAGCTGCTTAATAAATATTGCAAAATATATTACACTAAGCGGGGGATCGAACTCACGCCTCCTGCGTAGCAGTCGCGTTCACTGCCGCCACGCCACAGAGGCTGTCAATACTTATACAATATTTATACCGTTTCGAATTTTATTAAGATCAAGTCATTTTGCTTCAATTATATTAGAATTTAGTTGATGTTAGTTAAAGTTTTGGTGATACCGTAAATTTTACTTTAATATTAGCGGTTCTGTCGAACCATTTAAAACTATGGTGTTCTGTAAGTACCTAGACTTTACGTTATTATATTATTTCCGGAGCTCTAGACAAGAACTCCGGAAATAACACAGGAAGGAAGTTGTTAGCAACGACAAGATCTGCAAGATCTTGGCCATCTGTCAGCGCTGTCAGGTTAACTCCTGGGGCTGCTGACCAGCCACAACTCATTCCTGGGCCCATGTATGAGCATGGACGTAAGGGATTGTTTAACATTTTACAGCATCTATTCAGTGCATAATGTTACGGGCAATTGCAGTAGGTACATTATACATATATAAAAATCACTGGAACGATACGGGGCGGGTTATTTGATACGACGTAACCACGGAAGCACTCCGTGTATTTATTTTTGTACCATGTATTTGACATTAATTATAAATTAATAAATTGATTAAAAAAATCACTGTAATATATTTTGGAAAATATTTAATAAGCAGCTAATATTATCTACTGGTAATTCAAATATTTATAAGTAACAATAGCAATAGCTGAGGATATATAAATACTTATGAGCCAAATTGCGACAAAACTTGTGAAAATGTTAACTAAAATTTTAATAATCTAAAAATAAGTACCTACCCATTGCCATTACACAACAGACATAATTAACACAAATAAAATTATACTAATTTTTCGGTGGATAAAATGTATAAATCGTTTCTTAAATACCTATATTGTGTACCTAGCAAGTTCAATGCCCGAATCATCCATCTATGAATGGTATAGAGGGACCATGTAGCTACGTTTTCCAGGACACTTCTCGACCTATGTTCAGTGAAGGTATTAACTTTGGGACAGGGATTAATTTACTGCCTATGTCACACGTTTTAAAGGGTAGCCAGACTACAGAGAGTTTAAACTGTAGGTAAGTGGGTTTATTAATAATATTATAAAATTAGGTTGAATGAAAGCATAATATTTTCTCTTTAGCAATCGATATTGTATTAATACGTAATTTTTAAAGTGATTGTGTCTATAAAGTGTTGTGTACATTGGAAATATTTAAAAAAATACTTGGTGATACTGAATACAATTTTTTTTTGGAATTCTTATTTGTTTGTTCGCGATGAATATAGAAACTACTGAACAGATTTTGATGCAGTTATTTCGTTTGAAAGGTTTTAGTCCTTAGTCAGACTTAAAAGATTAAGTTTGTGTCATCATAATCGGCATGAAATAATATTTAATTTTCTTTCCACCTACTTCAGTATTTTTTAGAAGGTACACGTGTATAGATCATATTTAATCATAAGCCCTCTCACAAACTTCACTAAGAGGTCAGCAGAAAAGTTTGGTAGTGTAGGTACATATTTTATGTTTTTTTTTTATTTTTATGGTTCAAAATATAATAAAATATGAAATAATACATTTTGAACCGCCCGCTTAAACTACGAGGGTTTTTATGCGAATCATCTTTCTCATTTCTATCATTATACAATACTGTATGTGTATACAATACAATACATTATACAATATCATTATAACTTTTAAATCGTTAGTACGACACGACCCGTGAGTTACATAAAAATACTTTGAACCTACGTCCCGTGTTCTCCTTCTCAATGTCAGCAATCTGTTGTTTGGTATTAACTACCGAAGTAACTTTTGCTTTGAACTTAAAAAAATCAATTAGCGCTACTATAACTATTTTTGAGGAATGCTTGTGTATTGTGTGACAATGTCTATGGAAATAAAATTTGATTTGATTTGAATAAAGATAGATAGATAGATCGATAGATAACTCTTTATTGTACACCAATTTTACAGTATTACAAGTAGGTAGCAAGTAAACAGTTAAATATACAATGGGCGGCCTTATCGCTGAAAGCGATTTCTTCCAGGGGAATAAATAACCGTTATATACCGGAATAAAAGTTAATTTTTATTGGTTCTAGGTCCCAAGAACTAGAATATTCCTAAAATTATCAAATCATAGTCACCACATTCCCAAAATATAGGTAGGCACAGTAAACAATAACCTGCAATATGTTTCTTTTTGTTTTCTTTCTTTTTTATTTATGAGAACACATATTTGCGCCGTTTCGCGAGGAGGATCCATTTACAAAGTAAGACCTTTTATTATTTGCTTATCTATTGACATTTGTTTTGTAATTACACATTTTATTTTGGTATATTTATAATCATACATTGTTTTGACTTTTACTGAAGACACATTTGACAGTTGACTTTGACAATTGACTATGACAATTGTCACTTGACGCTGTCAGTGTCAGTTACTGTCACGTTCATTTTTGTTGTTTTTTGTTAGGTAGGTACCACTCTTATTTGATTGCATTTTGCTATTGATGTTTTTTTTTTTTTTTTTTAAGCTATTGTCTTTATTTTCGACTAGCACTTTTTAATGAAATCCAAGCTTTTTTTTTTTTTTTTTTTTTCTCTTTGCCTTTTCCTTTTTTACTTCTGTTTGTTTCCATCAATGCATAATGTACAATGTTAAATTTCTGCCACTAAACCAGCGAGTTGATAAGTTGCGCAAAAAAATAGATTAGATATATTGTTTTTGTCATATTATTATTATTATTTTTATTATATTACTTACGTATATATATTATATAAAATTTATTAAATCAAATGCAAGACATAGACGATTCTGATAACAGTTTCCACTCCTGCTCATCTGAATCAGCCAGTTTCATTAGTATTGACAACACCAGTATGGATAGTATCACAGTTCCAACCACGCTGCATGATAAAATTACATCTATTTTCTCTGACTATCCCAAAAATCTCAATCTAGTCCATATTAATGCCCAGAGTGTTCCTGGCCATTACTCCGATCTTCTGGCCTCATTTGATAGTGCTCAGCTCGACGCCATCCTCATATCCGAGTCTTTCCATAAACCCAGTCTCCCTTCCACACATTATTCACTGCCTGGGTTTGTCCTAATCCGTAACGATAGGACTGAAAAAGGTTGTGGTGGTGTTGCAATTTATCTCCGTGCTAATATCCCTTTCAGGCTTATCAGTGCATCTCCATCTCCTTATTCTGCCTCGGCTGAGCACCTCTTCTTGGAAATCTTAGTACAGCATACGAAAGTATTACTCGGAGTTTTTTACTGCCCCAATGAAAATATCAACTACTTCAACTCATTTGAAACTCTTTTGCATGATACTTCTTCTAACTACGATCACGTAATCATCATGGGCGACTTCAACACGTGCCTACTAAGAGATGACTGCCGGTCCCGCCAACTTTTATCGCTCTTGTCCTCTTTCAATCTACATTCCTTAGCTCTATCCAGTACTCATCATCTCCCCAATCGTATTCCCACTCTGTTGGATCTTGTTATCGTCTCCTCTACTGATTATGTTAGTACTCACGGCCAACTAAATTCTCCTTTTTCTCATCACGATCTTCTTTATCTTTCCTATCGTATCCGCCCCCCTAAGCGTAAGGTACAATATCGCCTTTTGCGGAATTACAATGGCATCAACTTGGAGTCTCTGCGATGTGATGCAGCATGCGTGGACTGGTCCCCGATTTATGATTCCACCAACGTGAATGCTATGGTGGATATTTTTGGCAGTAAGCTAATTGACCTGTACGACCGCCATGCCCCCATCCATAAAGTTAAAATTAAACATGACCCCGCACCATGGCTCTCTCCCGCCATTAAAAACTTAATGGCTTGCAGGGATAAGGCTAAAGGCAGATGCAGGCGCAACCCGTCCGATCACAACCTGAACAGATACAAGACACTTCGGAACCGCTGCAGGAGGATGTGTAGAGATGCGAAAAGACGCCATTTCCACATACATCTCGATAATCACAACTCTGCGAATATCTGGCGATTTCTGAAATCTGTGGGAATTGGTAAAGTTCCTGACTCAGCAGTGCAAAAAATCGATTTGGTTGAATTAAACCATTATTTCTCACAACCACCAATCACTATAAACCCAAATCTTAAAAATGTCACGCTGCAGTCACTTTTGACCATGCCATCTCCACTGATACCTGCTTTCGTCCTGGACCCTGTTACAGAAGCTGATGTGAAAAAATCCCTTCTCTCCATTTCCTCTTCTGCTGTTGGCAACGACAACATCTGATCAAGGATGATTTCCCCGATTCTTCATACTGTCCTTCCTGTACTCACACACATTTTTTAATTACTCATTGTATTCTTCTATATTTCCTGATACATGGAAGCTGGCTCATATAATTCCTCTTCCTAAAACGTCGAATCCAATAATAGCATCGCATTTCCGGCCTATATCCATCCTACCCTTCCTGTCAAAGGTACTTGAGCATATTGTACACCGACAGCTATCCCATTTCCTACTGACTAACAGTCTTCTTAGTCCCTACCAATCAGGTTTTCGCCCTGGCCACAGCACAACAACAGCACTCCTCAAAGTCACCGATGACATCCGCTGGGCCATGGAGAATAGGGAACTTACTCTCTTGGTCTTGCTAGACTTTAGTAGTGCCTTCAACTCGGTTGACTTTGACGTACTTCTGGGCATACTAAAGTCCATAAATGTCTCAGACACTGCCATTGCTTGGTTTGACTCCTATCTTCGGGGCCGCTCGCAATGTGTCAGGGGAGACGAATCCATGTCAGAGTGGTGTGACCTCAAAATGGGCGTACCCCAGGGTGGTGTCCTCTCTCCTCTTCTCTTTTCTATCTTTATTAACTCTGTTACGCAGCTTATTTCTTCCCGCTTCCATCTCTATGCAGACGACCTGCAAATATATCGCCATTTTGTGCCAGCCGACATTGGGTCAGCCGTTGCTGATATGAATGGCGACTTGCGTCGCCTCAGCGAATGGGCTAAATCTTTCGGCATCCTTATTAACCCAGCCAAATCACAAGCTGTGATTATTGGCAGCAGATATAAGCGTAATGAGATCACTGACTCATCAGTTGAGCCAATACTATTAGACGGTATACAAATACCTTTGTCTAACTCGGTAAAGAATCTAGGAGTACATATCGACTCCTATCTCTCGTGGCATACTCACTTTGCCGAAGTTAGTAGAAAGGTACGGTTCGCGTTTCACTCACTGAAGTGTCTCCAAAGCTTTTTACCTCATAAAACAAAAATATATTTAGCTCAAACTCTCATACAGCCCATCATAGATTATGCCGATGCCTGCTATTTGGATGCGAATGAGGAACTCCTCGATAAGCTTGAGCGATTGCAAAATCTGTGCATACGTTTTGTCTTCAATCTGAAGAAATACGACCATGTCTCCTCTTATCGCAGGGACCTGAAGTGGCTCCCTATTCGGCTCCGCAGGAACACTCGGGTGCTGTGCCTACTTTTCAACATTCTCCACAATCCTTCAGCTCCCTCCTACCTGCGGGAACGATTTTCCTTTGCTCGTTCTCCTGATGCACCCTGCAGATCCCATCTTCGTTCTATCCTTAAATTTCCTTCTCATAAAACCGACTACTACTCTTTTTCCTTTTCCGTTCATGCTGTAAGGCTGTGGAACTCGCTTCCTGCTGATATCAGAGACTGCAATACGATCAATAGTTTTAAACACAAACTCCGTCAGCACTATCTTTTCTCCGCCTATGACTGACTGATCATTTTCCCTTAACTCTAAAATATTCTTGCATATATTATGTAATGTATGTATATTTGTATATATATGTAATATATATTTATTAATTTTATGTAAGTACACTTATATTTATATATTTGTTGTAACATATTTTATGTTGTCTTTCGTCTTCCCTACACACTTTTCACTAAGTTCTCTACTTCTGACTCTCTCCTCTCGCGGGTTTGCTGGAAGAGATTTCTATTAGAAATAAGCAGAGCCTCTGTACAACTGTTTCCACCTATGTCTTTCTGTGTGTTTTTCTTGTGTGTACGAAATAATTAAATAAATAAATAAATAAATAAATAAAAATTGTTCAATGTTTCTGATCCTACTATCTAAACTGTAGGCATTACAATCGTTTCTTTAGGGTTAACGTCCATTTTATAGCTAATAATATACCTTGTTATATTTATTTAGTACTAGCTTTTGCCCGTGGCTCCACACGCGTGGATGTCGATTATCGCGACCAAACATAGCCTATATCCTTTCTCATTGTCTAATCTACCCCTATAACAAATTTCTTTAAAATTGGTTCAATGGTTTAGGCGTGAAAACATAACATACAGACAGACAGACAGAGTTACTTTCGCATTTATACTTACCTTTATTTTTTTCGTGCTGAAATCTCCATGCCGGCTTGACGGTTATGTCGGACTCGAACCGACTAAAACCGTATACTACACTGTCAGATCTTATATGCCAGGGTATGAGGTGGCATAATAAGGTAATTTCCTTGTCCTCAGCAGAATTCCGTACCTTACAAGGGAAAAGGAACTCTTTATAGGATTATTCCGTTGTCCATATGCGTACCGATACTTTTAAATCAGGAGCATTTAAAGTATCAACTTGAAATTATTAATATTAGGTCCTTACATATGAAATTGGCGTTTTGTATGGGAGGAACAAAAGGTCGAATATTTTTAATTAATCAAAGTATGAACCATTGTTTTCTATGCACTTTTGCCATCTCATAGGTAGTTCATTGATCCCTTTACTAAAAAAACCAGTCGGACGAAGAAGTTGTCCAAATTTCGAAAAAAATGGTAATCTGTTGGAGCAAGGTCCGGGGAGTACGGAGAATGTCTTAGATATTCCAATTGAAGCTCTTCTAATTAGGTACCCGTCTGTTGTGCGGTGTGTGGTCTAGCGTTGTCGTGAAGCAGCAGTGGCGTGGAGCGATTGACCAGCCTAGGTTGTTTAGCCGCTAGCTTTTCCATCATTGTTTGCAATTGCTGACAATAGACATCAGCCGTAATAGTCTGGCCAGATTTGAGAAAACTGTAATGAACAATCCTGGCACTAGTCCACCAAACGCTCACAAGTAACTTTTTTGGGGTTAATTTTCACTTGGCTGGCTGGCCAGGATCCAACCATTGCGCTGAGCGCTTCCGATTATCGTAAAGAATCCATTTTTCATCACAGGTCACAGGTAATGATTCGGTTTAAAATACCTTCATTATAGTGCCGGTTCAGTAATCGACGCGCGTTTGCCGGTTTGCTTCAGTCAATTCGTGAGGTACCCACCTTTCAAGCTTTTTAATCTTCCCAATTTGCTTCAAGTGAATTAAAACAGTATTATCACTAACACCGCAGCCTGCAGTTAACTCGGACATGGTTTGCGATGGATAGCCTTCAATACTTCATTATCAACTTGGGTCTCAGACCGTCCACGGGGCTTGTTCTGCAGGTCAAAATTTCCAGAACGAAAACGTTGGAACCAAAAACGAACTGTGTTTTCTTTTGCAACATGACCGCCATAAACATCATTCACCCTTCGAGTCGTTTCCGCAGCACTAGTGCCACGGCGGAACTCGTATTCGTAAATAATGCGATATTTTAAGTTTTCCATTTTGTAAAATGAGTGACGCAAACAGAAAAAACAGAAGAAAAAAAACAAATGAATGACGGTCATCGAAGCACAAATACATGAGTAAATAGCTGTACAAATTTCAATTTGGAATTCCTTACCAAAGAGGAGAAAATCGTGATTAAAGTGGCCAGTACGAAAATCGCCAATTTCATATGTAAGGACCTTATATAATTATATAAAAGCACTTCCGAAGAATTGAAAATAAATGGAGTTTGTCTTTTAACTTTTGATATCTCTAGTAATATTTTGATTCAACGGTTGCCACGTCAAACTTATAACACCCCATTGTTTTTGCTTCGGGGGTAAAAATGATTCTGAAATGTGCTATGCTTAGAGCTGTGTAAAATCTAAATTAACGCAGTAGTTGCTCTCGCAATTGAACCAAACTCCATAGAAACCTCTCAGCGACAGACAATCGTGTAAATCAGAGTGATTTGCCTTTTTATAACATTTAGTTAGGAGTTTGAACTACATTTATTTATTTGATAGCATACTTATATTCCAGGAAATAAAAGTAAAAGATTAATATCAAATAACTAATTTATTTCTTAAATATAATTTATTTACAAAAATACAAATTCACATCCAAACATATCGTCATACTCAGGTGGTTAAATATTAATTATAACAGACAGTAACAAAAACTTGTAGGACTTTGATCCTACATAAACATCACGGCATATAAAATCAAGAAGAAATGGCCTTTACTTGAGTAGTAGAAACATCTAAAATTATTTATTTTAAAGAATATACGGAACTGAAATTATTAATATTCCCGAACCTAGCTTAGGTTTCATTACTTGTGCTAGGAGTGTCTGTGTTCACGTCTAGCACTCGAACCCGGGACATCTTGGTGATAAGGCCGACTCCTTAACTTCTGAGCCACTGTCGGTTGAGAGAGACCAAAATGTTAGTAAACACAACAAATATTGTGATTATAATGCGATTTTCTTTTCACAATATAGCGATAAACTAAGCCTTACTTCTTGATTATATAACTCATGATAAAGATATTATCCAAATGGCACTTAGCAATGTATTTCTTTGGACACAACCAAATTGTAAAGCTGATGAAGGCAGAGACTATTATATTAATATGTCCAAAGTCGCTAAAATAACTCTATTTACACACTATATACAACCTAATTACATATAAATACAAATTGCACAATCATAAGTTAACTTTGTGAGTATTTTTTATATTATATAGTAAGATATAGTTATTGTCAAACTTTGTGAACAAACGTCAAAAACCTCGCACGTGTGTACTAACAAGCCAACCAAAAATACCAATAAAAGGAATAATCAATCAATGACAGGCGCCCCTCCGCCGTCGCACCCCGCGCTTACCACCAAAGAGATCTAACAGAGCGCTTTGAGTTAATTTTCACAAAGATTGCCGATAACTATATTATTGGAATAGAATTCTCATAAAAGAGATGTGCGAAAGGCATGATATAAATAATTATAGTTACAAATTGAGCATTACAGGTACCTATAAGTATTGAAACTACAAAAAATTGTTGTGGAAAGCAAAATCAGCTTTTGCTGTCATTAGATTCTGCGCCAACCTTAGATCAGAAGGCATCATTAAAACTCTAAAAACAATGCGAGCTAGTGAGACCAATAGCAAAAAGGTTCATGATAACGGTATTACTATAGGCCAAAATCTGGATCATGCCATTCTATTATTACAACCAAAATTCGAAAACAAAATCAAACATAATACTTGATAATTATTCTTAAAAGAATGCATTCCGCTTGGTTATAAAATTAGTACACAATTTTGAAACAGCAAAGGAACTAATTATACACCTTTACATACAACTTTATGTGTATACGTATCTCCTTTGCCGACTTATTATGTAACAGCTACATCAAAAATGGCTTCTACTATAACGGCCTAGCAAACATGAGCCTTTCACTCCCTTGTCTTCTCATTAATTCAGCAGTGGCTGGAGTGGCGACAAACAACGCAGGTTGTCCTCCTAACTCCATGAACTTCCCTCTCTTATTATTTTTCCCACTGGCCCTCCTCTCCATCCTGTGTGATGTATCAAACACATCCTCTCCCTCACTATGGTCATAGTCCACCATAGGCTCATTCAAAACCTCTTTCCTTCTAGTTTCCAATCTCTTCTTCCCGCTTAAAAAATAAGACTGTGTGAGATTCGAAACGTTTGGTGTGGAGATATTTCTAATCATCCTACCACCTGAACCGATTCTTTCAAAGGGGGGGAAATGTCTCTGCATGTTTTCAGAGAAAGACTGACGTCTGTAATTGAACTGTCTCGAGTCTAAAGGCTGGTGGCAGAAAGAGGCCCTTCTTGCGAAACGAGTCTCATTTTCTCCTCGAAAAGACTTTGAGCGGCCGTCTCGGTTGTTGGTGGACTTCAAGGAATCCTCGTAACTGCACCTAGGAATTGTAGATGAATTTGAAAAGCCTTTGGTAAATTCTGTTAGTAGGTGATGCGGGTGACTGGTTAGGTTGTGATGTGTTGTGAATGATTTATTTATGGATGAGTTCTATACAATCTTCTTTTCATTAATATTTTTCAATAAATTAACGCCTTAATGAACACAATGGAAAACATATGGGTGTCAAAAACTCGTCGACACGACAGAAGAATGACAAATTCTATTTTTTTATTTTTATATAAACCAAATAACTGAAACAAAATGTGATAGATAACCGTTTTCATAAAATTTATATATGATTAACAAAATTAAGTGGGTATGACAGTAGTTTTAAATACTACATGAATATTTTATGCTTGTTGGACAAAAATATGAGTAATTTGCAAAGCGTTGTTTATGCACAGCCAGCGTAAGTTGATAGGTAAGCATCGATCGATCAAACAACGATCAAACAACATCAACTTTGAATTTAACATTTGTCTGAAAAAACATGATGATGATAATGATACCGATGATGACGCTGAAGATGGTTTTGATGATAATAGTGCTGATGATAATGAAATTTCAAGCACCAATACATTGGTTTTTGTAATAATTTACGTGCTAAATGTGGAAAATTTATTTCTTACACGATTTAACTTTGAATTTTATTATATCTGTATTACCCACCCGCTGCTCTCCTCAGAAGTGTGCAGACTGGACTGGCCGCACGGACACCGGGGCGGCGCCTCAGCGATGCCGGAGTCTTGACCGCTGGAATTCACTGACGTTATCGAAGTGTCCTGCCCTTTCCTAGGTAAAGTGTTTTGGTCATGTTACTCTGTTCGTGTCACTAATGTGGAGTTAGTCTGTTAGTTACTTCAGTCCAGAGTGAGGTTCAACACCAAAACAGAGTTAGGTTGTTAAGAAATATTGACAAATTGTTTTGTGCGATTCAAAATATGTAATGGTCAGTAACTAATGAGGATAAAACAGTAATGCCATAATGTGAGAACATTGTTTGTAAAACAGCTGCACCAAAATTTCTTGAATGGAATTTTGGTGCTTCTTTTCAAAGCAAAGTGAGTTAAATATTTAATTATGTAACTTTTAAAAATAGCTTTCTAAGAAGCGTAACCTAATGTCCATGACTTATATGATTGTAATAACCAACATACAAAATATGTTCAAGTTCGTGACTAGTTCAGTTAACAAAAGAAATCTTTTCTAGAATAATTTATATAATTATTTTGTGTGAAGATAAAAATAAATTATTCACCATTCTGTCAATAGATACCGAAAATAGACTAAACAATTTCTATAAATATTTGTCACACATAATATCGAGGACAAAAAAGATGATACACCTGTCTTACCCTACATTATATTTTATCAAAAGAAGTCATTTGTCACAACAAATAATATTATCACTTAAAATGCTCCTTTGTAGTCGATAATAGCGACATAAAAAGGTTTAAAGTTCATTCTGAATGTCCATTATAGTCTAGTCTGCTTTTATTTATAACAATATTTTCATTATTTCACAAAACATGCTGAGATTCACACCATATCTTGTAACATTATCCATCATCAACTTTTTGTAAACAAATGATGTGTTTACAACCTACAATACATGCTAAATAAACCTTTTCGGCTCGACCCTTTCGTTACTTGTTGCTTGTATATTGGAAACCCTCCAATATACAACCATTTTTCACAATCTATATGGCTTCCGATAACAGAAAAGAATAGTTCCGAAATACATTCTAAGCCAGTAATGTATTGAGACAATCACACTTTAGTGCGAGGTCTGTTACTATGTACTTTTGAACCACGTATGAGTGCCATTCATTTTGTAGATATAGAAATAGCTATGTATCATTTGAATTTGAGCTTATAGTTCAATATATTTAATTGTTATGACCAAAGAAATAAACTGATTGACAAGAGAGCGCAATAGCAAAAATTTAATTAAAAATTTAAAAAAGCCCCGCCACAAAAAACACCAAAAAGTTGAAAATAAATGAATAAATTGTAATTCAACGGTTGCCATGTCAGGGGACCGTAACTGGTTAAGTACTCCTTTATATCGTAAGGTCCCCCGACATGGCAACCGTTGAATTGCAATTTATTCATTTATTTTCAACTTTTTGGTGTTTTTTGTGGCGGGGGTTTTTTAAATTTTTAATTAAATTTTTATTTTATACTTTTTAAATCTTTAATTAAATTTTTATTTTATACTTTTTAAATTGATCTACTAGTCAAGATCTTTCATTTGATACCCATATTGAGGGAATTATAAAGAGAGAATATATGTATTCCAACATGTTTTGGCGGCGGCCATCTTGGACTGATTTTTTTCAAACATAGCTAAGAACACTCCCGATTAATATACCTTTCAAACAAAAAAAAAACTAAATCCAAATCGGTTCATCCGTTTGGATGCTACGATGCCACAGACAGACACACACACACACACACACACACACACACACACACACACACAGACACGTCAAACTTATAACACCCCGTCGTTTTTGCGTCGGGGGTTAAAAACCAACAATTTAGTGAAATGGCGAAAATAAGAACTACGTCGTCACTGTCAAATGCACACTGTATTACTGTTTTATTGCAAAACAAAGACAATTTAGCACGATTTGATGATATTGAAGGAAAATGTTGGCTTCTTTCGTTCACGGAATTGTTGATTTTATTGACTGAATTACTTTGAAATTTTTGCGATAATATTTTTTCAGCAACGTATTTTTTTGTCCTTGGTTGATCCAACGATGTATTCCCGATTAGTTTATAGTAATCTACAGATACTTTGACCTACTCTATTTTTATTGTACTCTGAAGTAAGCAATGGCCGGTCATAAAATTGTTTAAAAGACTATAGTTTATGGTTCAGTAAACCGAGAGATGTTAAATCTTTTTAAATGCTTGGAAATGGGCTAGCTGATTATGGCGTTGTAAATATAATATTGGTACTTAAGTTTACGAGAGAATTTATAGATGATTATGTTGTAAAGTTTTAAGATATAATACCAGTACAAATAGTAATTTCAGTGACAGAACATAGAGATCTTGAACACATATAATTTGTCTTCGGTAATAAAATAAAAACATTTTTTTTTTCAAAAGAATAGTAGTAACCAAAAGTACTAATTTCCCATAACCTTGCCAGCTAACATTGTCCCGGGTTCAATTCCAGATCATTACTCGACCGATGTGAACACACGAGCTTAGCACTAGCACGCACAATCTTTGGCGGAAGAAGTTAAGTGGTATACTAGTAAATTCGATTACTAATGTTCTTAACAAAATGAAAATTGAAAGTTTTTATGAGTTCTCGAGCATTTTGAAGTAATGAAATGTATTAAAGATCGAACAACATACCTCTTTTGCAAAGGGCGCTGATTAAACTTTATACACATCCTTTCATGTTTCTGATTGAACATATCATCTCCGAACTGATTCTTCACGCATTTCTGATGAGCCTTCCCAAATTCTTCAACAGTGTTTCCATGGGGACATATTTTCTTAGAATTATGGTTGATAACATCGATGTACGAATCTGCCTCACTGTAGGACTGGTTGAGTTCTTGACACTGGTTCCCTCCAGACGGGAAGAGACCTCCAAACTTAGTTAGGTGCTCAGTCGAGAAAGCATTAAGACGTTTCTGAGAATATGGTTTGTGGTGGCGTCTGTTAGGGCAAAAGAAGAAGTGAGGAGTTACTTAGTGAAGCGAGGTGCCGCTGTATCTGGTATACTACCTGAAGAAATAACTGGATATTCTGAATTCTGATTTAAGGAAAGTATAAAGAGATCAGAGAGAGATATAAGTGTCGGTAGCTTAGTGATGGAGCTGGTCTTACGATTGAGAGGTTCCAAATTCGAATCCTGGCCCTTACACTACCGACCTGAACCCACTTCTTACACAAGCAATTTAGTTTTTCAGCAGGAGTTAGGGCAAATACTAGTAATTTTGGTCGACTCTTTAAAAAATTATCCATTTTCCGCTCTACTATTTTTAGAAACTTTTAAATAAGGGTTCACAAAAAAGAAAATGAACACAAAGGAAAAACTTTGACAACTTTAAGATAAAATTAATTTAGGGAACCTATTTTTAGAAGTTATTTAAAAATAATGGACAAAAGATTCTAATTATCTACACCATCATTATCTAATTATCTACATCTAGTTTATTTTAGAAGATTTATGAAACGTTTTTTGATTCGATTTGGAAAAAAAATCGATTATTTAGTATCTAAGTGGTTCAGAAGTCGACCTTATGATTGAAAGGGCCCAGGTTCGAATCTTGGCCATTATATATAAAAAATATAAAATTAATAACTCTCATTGAAATAAAACCACTTTTTACGGATTCTATCGCGATATATTTGTTATTATTACTTTTAAACCCGACGTTTCGGCTGCTTTGCAGCAGCCATTTTCGCGGTGTGACTCACGATGGTAGTTGTCACATAGTTTGAAGTATAAGTTATCTCAAAATACCCGAATCATGGTGAATTATTGGTGTTCGTATTTACGCAGAATGAGCTCACTGTGTTGTTAAGTCTTGCTGGATTTTGCTGCTTACTGGGTTTGATTAAGTGGATGACTGGGTCCCAAGCTGGTGGTACGGTCCATCCATCCTCTCTATTAAAATTTGGGTGTTTTTTAATTTCAATAGCCTCGCGGATCATTCTAGGAATATATCTGTGTTCTTTGGCGAGTATCTGTGGTTTATCAATCAACACATACTACAAGCCGCCAACGAAGATAAGTCAATTTTTACCATCTGTCAAGTGCCAACTACCTCTACAAGATGCAGGGGTCTACAAAATAGACTGTGACTGTGGGCTCTCATATATTGGTCAAACCAAGCGAAGCATTGGCACTCGGGTCAAAGAATACATAGCTGACATAAAACACCAACGCTCAACAAAGTCAGCTGTATGTGAACACGCGCAAAAAGGCACCAACCATTACCTAAGGTTTGATAAACCACAGATACTCGCCAAAGAACACAGATATATTCCTAGAATGATCCGCGAGGCTATTGAAATTAAAAAACACCCAAATTTTAATAGAGAGGATGGATGGACCGTACCACCAGCTTGGGACCCAGTCATCCACTTAATCAAACCCAGTAAGCAGCAAAATCCAGCAAGACTTAACAACACAGTGAGCTCATTCTGCGTAAATACGAACACCAATAATTCACCATGATTCGGGTACTTTGAGATAACTTATACTTCAAACTATGTGACAACTACCATCGTGAGTCACACCGCGAAAATGGCTGCTGCAAAGCAGCCGAAACGTCGGGTTTAAAAGTAATAATAACAAATATATCGCGATAGAATCCGTAAAAAGTGGTTTTATTTCAATGAGTGACATTCGCGTAAACTTCAGAAAATATCATAATAACTCTCAACTTCTCAATTTTTTAACTAAACCAAAAAGACTTCCAAAATAATGGCTCTCCATATAAGAAACGAACTCAAACATATTTTTAAATACCAAAAGCAGCGGCAGTCGAAAATAAAATAGAATATACAGTAAATATTGTACTTACAATAAACTTAAAAAAGGGCTTTAAAACTAAGTGATAGGAAAAACTACTATTTCTAAAGATTTTTAATAACGCCTAAGGGTAAAACTACATCATGCAACAAAGGAAGCCTCATATAAAATAGTGTTTCACATGCTTTCGTCTGTGATGGTGATGGTGTCTGAAAATGATAAGCGAAATATATTGCTTACCATCAAATTCTATATTTTTGTAAACATAACATAAAAATCAAATCGCTGCTAATCTTAAGAATGCTTTCCAATTAAACTATTTATCTATAATATGCTTTATACTATAAAATGTTTCATGATAGAGAACCGATGAAGCATGTATTAGAATTCTAATTGAATTTCCGGCAAAAGTCAGTCATCTAACAATACAATCTTGACTAAAGTATTGAAAAAAGGGCCGGTAGGAATTGTGTTGTGTGGACTTTACCAGTTTGGTAGCTTTGTGTTTGAGTTGTAAACCCTAATACAAGCAATACCATCTCATAAAAGCAATTTAGCTTAACTGGAGAGTGTAGCAGGAATACTGGTATATTTTGTATCACGTCTCGAGCTCAATCTGGCCTCTTTATTTTTTAAATACCAATACTTTTTTTTAATTCTTTGAGAATAATGAAGCACAGTCAAATCTCACCTTCTGCTTCTTCTGACACACAGTATACAGATAGCTGTGGTACAGGCTCCGACGAAAACTATACATCCTAAGGCCACCACGCTGATCTCCATCGTACTCAGGAGTTTGCCGCTCCTGGCTTGGACCATGGTGGTGTCGCCCACTTCCAGGACTCGGAAACCAGCCAAATCATGGCGGAGGTCAGTCTCACGTTTCATTAAGGACCTGGTAAATAAAATACAGTTTTAATGTGATATCGTCTATGGTATAAAACGAATATATAAATAGATTATTTACTTAAAGATTTTAATGAAATATATGTATTAATAAATAGGAAAAGTTAAGACGTACTTTTGCAATACTTCCATGTCGATAATGGCATTCGACAACGGGTCGACTCCATAAATGTACATGTCAGTTCTGAAAGAAACATACACAAACAATATATTAGAGATATTTATTTTTAGTAATATGTATGCACTCCCATCTGCATTTTTATCTGAAAGCGTAGTCGCAGTCGTGTATTAATTATTATTTCATATCACATACATGATTCACTCGATATTAAACGTCGTTTACACACAATAGACATATTAAAAACCTTTTTGAAGAATGTCGTATGGATATATTCATTGGATACTGAGAACGATGGAGGTAATTTTGCAATTTGCCTATAGTGGGCTATTCTGTTTCTGTTTTAAAATATGGTAGGTTGTGATGGTTGCGATTAGCCGTCGTCCCAGCAGAAGCAGGTTTTTCTATAGGGGTTGGGGGATTTTAATCCCCAACAACCCCTAGGGCTTCACCGACGACGTGAGCACGTAAGAAAATGGTAAGTCGAGTAGTATTACTATAAAAACTACCGGGCAGTGGCTGAGTTACTTACGCTAATCCGTCTGGTGAAGCCTTCATATTTGCCTCCAGCCTTCTCACCCGGATATCAAAGCCCGTCATATTAGTTAAAATCCCAGTAATATTGTCCAGATTCTTCTCCACTTGCATCGGTTTCGCTCCCACTGTGAGTACTAGCTGTTTGTTCTCATCCAGCACGTATACCTTGAGAAAAATAAACAGTATTACCTAAATGTGGATTTTTGCTATGGTGCTATTGGCCTTCACAGAAAGAAGTATTATTTAATTAATTCTAACGATGGTCTTTTGCACTTAGCTGCTCTCTATCGCCTTCTTACGCTTTGAAACAACAGTAATCAGAGGAAGTTACACATTCTTTTTATTCGACATTATTTCATGTCAACGCGGTGAACACTATCTGTTGTGTTTCCAACAAAATTATTATGTACATTTTCGAGAAGTACACAGTCGATTTTTTATCATATATTCATACAATAAGCAGTCTTAACTAATACTTACAAAAACATTAGCAATCGCCGACTTGCCATCATCCGCCCCCCTCTTATCCGTCGCCTTCACGTCGAAGCCGAACACTCTCCCCGCGTCCCTGGCGAGCGAGGCGACGACGCGGACACGACCCGACACCGGGTCGATGGCGAACCGGGGCGCTTGCTCGTTGATGATCTGGTAACGGATGTCCGCGTTCGTGCCCACATCCGCATCCGTAGCCTGACAGAATTTACGTTAGTTGTATTAAAGTTTTAGGATTTCAAGCAATAAATGACTGTCATACGCCTTAACTACTTTTTAACTCTAATGTTTCGATGATGGAGGGATGGGGTTTTTTCCTCATATTATTAGTAGAATTTCAATAATTTTCATTGTATACGGGTTAAACGCATCTACCTCTCTGAGTAAAAATCTATAGAAAACCAGTGTCAAACTCAGTAAGTGAACATTTAAGGCTTCGTTAATTTAAATCACCTGAATTATTGTATATTTCTATATGTTTGTATTGTATATTTCTATATATTTTATATGTTATTGTACCTACGTGTGTCACCTAGGTGCAATAGACACACTTTAAGTAAATTTAAATCACCTGTGTCGCCGTTAGGCTTATTATAAGCTTTCTCATTCGGGTTTTGTATTCAAGTCTAGTTAATAAGATAATTTATTATGATAGCATTAATGAAAAGATTTAAAGTAATGATTGATAAGAACACATCTCAAAGAATTAAATAATGTTTAAATACCTTCAACTGTATCACTTGATATCCGAATGGCGCAGCAGTTGGTATTGCTGTAACCAATGGCTTACCACCATTGGTAAACTTTGGTGCATTGTCATTCACGTCTCTAATTCTAACTATCACCTTCACGTCAAATTTCGTCAAGCCTTCCATAACATCATCTGCTACTGGATATATCATATGTGGTAATTCTCTACTAATCTTCTGCCTCTCGGCTCTTACTATAATCTCATATACATCCTTAATCTCCCTATCTGGACTTCTTACTAAGTATAATGTGCCATTTCTAGGATCAATAACAAAAGCCTTTTTCACATCGATATCATTATCATTGTATATAAAATATTTCATTTTGAAATTTTCATAATGTTCTGTAAGATTTAATGTAATTAACTCAACTGGAGTGTGAACATTCTCTTCTATTTCAAGTTCGTAATATCTCGATATGAATACAGGCTTGTCTGACACTTCAACGTCATCAGGTATATCAGTCACTGTGAGCATCAGTATAGCGGTAGAACTCAGACTAGGTGATCCTAGATCTGATGCTATGATTGTCACATTATGAACAACTTGATTCTCATAATCCAATCTTCCAGTAGTTGTAATAATACCTTCTTTTGAATCAATAACAAATGGGTTCAATTGATTTTTCCTTTGAGGAAGACTGTATAAAATTAAACCATTACCGTTTCCTATAAAATCAGAATCATTTGCGTAAACTTTGGCTACGATTGTTCCTATAGGCGCGTTTTCTTCTATTGTAGCTTTGTATATTGGCATCATCATTACAGATTCGAAATTGTGATTAGAAATTTCTTCAGCTTCTGGGTGCTTCCATTCTAGTAATTCATCGTATGCAAAAAACTTTGGTGCGTTGTCATTGACGTCTAGCACTAAAACCTCAACACTTACTGAAGAGGAAAGTTTCTTGTCTGGCCCGTTATCTTGAGCAACCACTGTCAACACATATTTATCTTCTTTTTCTCTATCTAATTCACCATTTACACTAAATACCCCTGTTAGTGGGGATATTTCAAAGGGTAAGTCTTTAGTTGTAGGTTGTATGAAGTATGTTAAATTCGCATTTTGACCAAAATCTGCATCAGTGGCATCCACTTTACCGAGAACTCTTCTTGAGTATTGAGCTTCTTCTACATTAAAACTATACCAACTTTTTTTGAACATCGGAAAATGATCATTAATATCTTTAATAAAGAATCTAACAGAAATATTATCGCTTAGTTCACCACCATCTAAGGCTGATATGTTAAGCGTAAATTCAGCTTCTGGCGGTAATGTTCGTGCTACTATAATATGGCCGTGCCTTTCGTTGATTACAAAGTATCTTTTCAATTGCATACTGTTTGTAGGTGTGTCATTGGGTGGAGTGAACAATTCTGAGCTAAATTCATATCT
Organism: Eilema sororculum; assembly: GCA_914829495.1. NCBI lineage: Eukaryota > Metazoa > Arthropoda > Insecta > Lepidoptera > Erebidae > Eilema > Eilema sororculum. The sequence goes on along the minus strand of OU618545.1, from coordinate 706,977 downwards.
TAGTTGTCCATTGACGCCGCTATCCATATCTATTGCATTTAGTTTTAGTATTACTGATCCTATAGCAACATTTTCTGGTATCAAGAATAGAGGACCTGATGAGACAACATTCACAGCAAACTTGTTTTTTGGCTTTGCTTCAATATTTATTAATCCAGATGAAGAATTACTCTTCATTTCACGGTAAACATGGACTATAGACTTTAGATCTGATTCAAGTAATTCTATATTTTCACCAAATGGTATAATAATTTGGTTAAATTTCGGCAAATTGTCATTCTCATCTAAGACTGAGATTGTTAATTTAGCTTCTGAGCTAAGACCACCTCTGTCTCTAGCAACAATTCTTAATACATATGAACTTTTTTCTTCTCTATCAAGTTTTTTGCCTATGAATGTAACGACCCCACTTCTTTCATGAACGTGGAACATTTCTCTACCATCACCAAATAGAGTGTACATAAATGAAGCGTTCGGTCCAATGTCAGCATCTCTAGCTATAATTTTGGTTGTCATTTTAACCTCTGTGTCCTTTGGAGAATTTTCAGTGATGAAACCTTCATACGCAGGTAACTCAAACACTGGAGGATTATCATTTTCATCTTCCACATTTATGGTTACTTGGTATATACCAGCCCCAGATATCATGCCTTTAGTAAATTCAGCTATGACTGTCATACGGTAAACACTTCGCTTTTCTCTATCTAAAGGTTTCTGTGCATAAATTGTGCCGTCTTGTCCTATAAATAAAGAATATTTATGAATAATTACTCTATTAACTATACATTAAATACGATATGATGAAATGAAACTAACCTATGGCAATGTCATCAGTGACATCTTGTTGGTTAGCTATTATGAATCTGATATTTCCAGTACTATTGACAGGCAGTGTGCTCACGTTAAGATGGAAAATCTGTCCAATTGTAGCACCAGCAATGTTTTCCTTAACGGTAAACACTAATGGTGAATGAGCCCCTCTAAAAAATAAATGAATTTCCAGATTAGTAGCAAATTCAAAGAAACAGCAACTATGAACGATAAATACGAGTAAAAGAGCAGTAGTTGGCAGCGGTCGGAATTTATTACTAGAAATATTAACGAGAAGGTTTATGCAGCCACGCGATGACTCATGGTGCCTTTGCCTTTAAATGACTATGCACTTGTATCTTGTAAATAAAATCCAGATTTGTTTGAAATATTTTCTCAATAGCCTCTAAAAGCTGCTACCGACCGCTGCTCGTTTAGTGGGAATCTTATACACAATTAAATTGAATTACTTTAATAATACTCCTCTCTCGTCATTAACATCTACAACGTGAACGGTGGCGTTAGTAGTGATGCTCAGATTCGCGTTTTCTTGTATTGCAACTGCCTCAAAGTCGTATATAGGTCTGGAGTATTTTGTCAGTTCATCTATCACAGTAATAACTCCAGAACGCTCTTCTACGGCGAAAGGTACTACAAAAAAATATAAAAATTGTATTAATAGATAAATTGATAAGTCCATTATCATTATTTTAATTATCATCTATTGTTACAATATTACCTCCATCTTCATAACTATGTAACAAGTCGTACGAAACATCTTTCTTTTCCATTCCATCGTTGATACGGATTTGGCCAACACTTGTCCCAATACCAACATTTGAGCCAACCCAAAACTCGTATGGTGCTCCAATGAAATCGGGTCTATCTGCTTTAGAACCTGGAAATTGGTTTATATTTTATAGCAAGATTGAAGAAGATACTAAAACAGAACAGTTCGCAGAACTTATAGAATAAATGATAAACATCCTAGGACACGCTATCTAGACCCGTGGTAAGGATAGCTTAACAGGCTTGTGTTATAAGTTCTACAATGCAGATATTTTTTCTTGGATACATTTTCTTTTGTGAATTCATAATTTTCTGAATAAAAACACACAGAACAATACAAATGTTCATGTGTCAAGCCTACAAATATTTACACTGAGCTGCATAATCGGATCTGCGACCTCTGGCTTAGTAGTTTTGAACATTTTTACCGTCATAAAAGTTAGAAAAGTTTTCGATTTACCTTTAGTGGCTCTAGTTACGTCGATAGTAACTACAGCTAACGAATATCTCCGCTCGCTAGGATTTGTTGGCTGATCCGAAGCCTCAATAAACAGAGCATGTCTACCCTCAATGATCGGTGACTCTGCCACACTGATGACTCCTGTCTTAGCATCCACTTGGAAAGGTGAAGTTACAGTCAAATTACTTGTTCTTTGTAAATCATATAATACAATTCCGTTTCTTCCTAAATCGGGATCTATAGCTTTCACTCTGCCTATCGAAGTGCCAACCTTAGCATTAGATTTGATAATAAATTCGTACAAGTTACTAGGCATGAAAACTGGATTGTTATCATTTGCATCTAGAAGAGTTACTTCAACGTTGACAAAAGACATTAGTTGGTCATCAACATATTCTATGTTTTCATTCTTTGTGCCCAATTTATCGGGAAATATGTATGTGGTTCGGTCTTTGACTGTTGGGACTCTTGGGGTAGTTGGGTTTCTTCGCCATTTAGAGAGGCGTTGCTTGTCCATGAAAGTTCCGACCACACTTGGGTTTTTCTCTTTGGCATATACTTTCATTTTTAGTGATGCGTGTTGTTCTCTATCTAGAACTGTCTGTAAAATAAAATTTAGAAATCAAATCTAAATGCCTAAATGAATACTAGCTTTGAACTTTCTTTGTCATATTTTGGGGCCATATCTAGGTCTCCAGGACTCAAGCTAAAACACCTGCTGATTGTTTGTTGCTCTCAGGATTCGGAGGCCAGACATCAGTCGCTCTCAGAAATATAAGCCAAACCAAGAGAAGGAGTAACGGGCGCTGGGCTCGGTAGTGTAAGCCCCGCATGGTTCCCTATGCCAAGATGATAGACGATGTCTTTCTTACAGCTTTTGTTCGGTGAGTTATGTGTTTACTTACCTGATTCCTGACAGTGAGCCAGCCGGTCCTGGGGTCAATAACAAAGGCTCCCTCGGGAGCGTCCAGCTGGTATGTGAATTCTCCATTATCCCCTTGGTCTCTGTCTGTCGCCATCACTTGTAATACACTGAAACCTGATCAAGAGATCATATTTTAGATTTCATACATAAGTAAATTCATACTAATATTATCAATGCCACAATAATTTGTCTGTTAAGCTTTCACGCATAAACCGCTGAACCGATTTTAATGAAATTTGGTAAAAAGTTAGACTAGCTGTTGCCCGCGGATCCATAGTTGTGCTTTCCTAAAAAAGGACAACATGGATCCGTGAGCTAGTACTCACTAAAGGAATTGTAGATGAAAAGTAGGTTAGTTGGGATATACGTGTTTTTACATTAAACTAGCTGCTACTCGTAGTATTGGAGCCTATTCCAGGGACAAGAACCATTATAATTATATGCAGAATGAGTGATTTTGAATTATAATCTATCCTTGTACCAAATATCAGCAGAATTCATTCTGCCGTTTTGCATGAAACAGTAACAAACATCCGAACAACTGCTGAAACTTTCACATTTATGATATTAGTACCTAAGATGAACAAAATCTAAACTTCAATACATTTTTACATACCATTAGGCAAATTTTCAACAATACTAATGTTATAGAAATCCACTTCAAATTCCGGAAGATTGTCATTCAAATCAATGAGCTCAATTTCAACTCTGGCCTGAGCTGACTTCAGGGGGTTGTCCTGTTGAGACGCTTGTACTTGCAGTACGAAGGTGTTCCCTGAAAATAATCTTGATTAGTTAATAAAATACAAAGTTAAATAAATAAAATGTCAACCGACTTCAAAACAAGAAGACACTTTCAATTTCAGTGCATATTTTTTTTCTTGTTATTTCCGTTACCGAGTTTAGGAAATAGAGATAGGAAATTCATGTGAAACTATTGCTAAACAGATTCATTTAGCATTCTACATTACGATTTCCCATTAGCGTTCAAAGTTTACATTATGAGGCTCATCCCCTGCTAGTCAGCGCACCGGCTAAACAAGCTTTCCTTTCAGGAGTGGGAGGTCAGATAGCAGTCGCTATCGGAAAAGTCAAAATATCAATCAAAAATATTATGTGGACTTCAGGTTCCAAAGTACAAACGTTTAGACGCAACTGAAAAATCCTTATGACGATGATTATTATGACACATACATATCCCCGAAGGTGAAGGCAGAGGTGTATTAACACTCACATAAGCGTCGGTAGCTTAGTGGTTTAGGAGTCAGCCTTACGATCGAAAGGTCCCGGGTTCGAATCCTGGCCATTACACTGCCAACGTGGACCCACAACTCTTTTAAAAAAAATCGTCAACTATGATTTTCAGTCCTACGTAATGGGGGCGATCCAATTACCATCAAGCGGGCACATAATCAAAGGCTTTGTGTTTACTGTCGGATTGAGAATAATCCTATCCCTTAGTCGCCTTCTACGACACCCACAAGAAAAGATGGGGTGGCCTTATTCTACTTCATCGAGAACTAACATGATGAAAACATTCAGAATTAAATACCAGATAGGCCAGTTTCCGCATCCAGGTCAATCTCCTTCTCAAGATACAAGGTGCCGTTCCGAGGGTCCAGGTAAAACAGCTTCCTCTCATTCCCCGCCACCAGCTCGTATTTCAAAGCGGCATTCACCCCAAGGTCTTGATCGAACGCCCTGATTGGTTCAGCAAATAGTAGCTCCTTGTGAATCTTTTTACCCTGAAAATATTAAGAATTCTCGTTTTAGGTTAGGTTAGATGACTTCTGTGACGTAGCTAAATAATTAAAGGTCGCAGATTCGTTGCCCGCTTAGTACAAAAAGGTATTTTTTTTTTACATTCATGCACATGGTGTGGATATTTCTATGTACAAGTGTCGGTTTATAAAATATAATCTAGTATATTAATCTGCATTCTAGAACTCATTATGACATAAGTAGAAGATGCAAAAGGTGAATGTCACAATCGTAGCAAGTGGAAACAATTTTTTATTTTATGAATTATCACACATTACACGAGCAATTGAAGGAATTTTTACAGCATTAAGTATGCTAACTATACAAATCGAATACATTGGGAAAAAGAATCTTCTCGGGCGGGGCTCGAACCCGCAGTCTTTCCCTTACAGCGGGAATGCCTGACCAATTCGGCTACCGAGACACGCCCGATATGATTCAAATTTCCCATCTTATACGTATTTAAGGCGACGTGGCGTCGTCTACCGATTTTCTTACGAACTATCGGAATCAATGAATGACGTTACAATCATTTTTAAACATCGATTTTTGATAACTGCGCCCAAACAATTGAAGGAATTTTTACAGCATTAAGTATGATTGATGTCATTGATGTCATGTATGATGTCATTGATTCCGATAGCTCGTAAGAAAATCGGTAGATGACGCCACGTCGTCGCCTCAAAGACGTATAAGATGGGAAATTTGAATCATATCGGGCGTGTCTCGGTAGCCGAATTGGTCAGGCATTCCCCCTGTAAGGGAAAGACTGCGGGTTCGAGTCCCGCCCGAGAAGATTCTTTTCCCTATGTATTCGATTACACGAGCAATATTAAATTTAGCACACCAAAAACCTCGAGGGGTTTGTTCGGAGTGCCATGCATTCCGTCTATTATTTAAACAAATACATTATTTGATGAAGCAAACTGGGACTAAAGACAAAACAAACACTCGAACCAGTAGGTACCTAGTTCGGGTGCCGATGCAGTCCCAAGCTGCTTCATTTTAAAAATCACACTTCCTATATTTTGAAGTAACAAGGTATTAGCTTACTTATTATATTCACATTCAGACGTGACTGTATGTATATATATATGACAAGCATTATTTAGTTTGGGTCTGAAAGCACTGTGAAATAATTGTCAAAAAAATTGCTATACAAACAAGCGAACTTCTGAGAAGTACCTACACCATAAAAACTTCTGTTAAACATCAAAAAATTATTCATTTATTTTCAACTTTTTGGTGTTTTTTTTTTGTGACGGGGGCTTTTCTATTTTTTAATTTTATTTTTATTTCATACTTTTTAATTTGATCTACTAGTCAAACTCTTTCATTTGATACCCATATTGAGGAAATTATAAAGAGATATGTATTCCAACATGTTGTGGCGGCGACCATCTTGGACCGATTTTTTTCAAACATAGCTAAGAACACTTCCGATTAATATACCTTTCAAACAAAAAAAACTTAATCCAAATCGGTTCATCCGTTTGGGTGCTACGATGCCACAGACAGACACATACACACACACAGATAAGTACGTCAAACTTATAACACCCCGTCGTTTTTGCGTCGGGGGTTAAAAATATAAAACTACTTGTTTCAACAAATAAATTGACAGTAGGAACAGAGTTATTAGTATACATCACTGATATGGACATGTAAGTCAAATTGTCCTCGTCATCAATATTCGATAGGATAACTCAATAAGTGATGTATATGGTAATAGCAACAGTTCCTCTTTCGGCATACGCCACAAGACCAACTTTTATGACAAGTGAGCTCGTGAAACATGTGTAGGATAGTTTTCTTTTGTCGTGTCTTAACTTTACACTTGAGAAAGTAGTAAAACGTGAAGTTGAAAACTTTGAAATATCTTTTGTTTATTGTGAGTGCAACTTTTGATAGAACATTCGCTTATTCAAAGAATGAAATACTTAATAAATTTTAAAAACCTTCAGAAAAAATGGATGCGCATAGGATTCTAAATTTATATGTTGCTTTTTACCAATCAAGAGAGAAGAATAATATGACTTATCCAGTAATCCTAAAAAGAAAGTAGACGAAAACAAAAATCTTCACAGACTCTTTTGTCTAATATATTCATTATTTATATTTGTTTTTGATTTATTGGTAATGTGTAAAAATTTGTAATTTTATGTCCATCCCGAAAATTGCAATATTATTCACTACTTTGACGGAAGTCAAGGTAAGGATCGCCATTCTAGCGAGCTATCACTAGATCACGGCCACTATTTACTTTGCCCTGCACCCCAGCTTACCATCAAGTGGGCGCAGTTAAATTGATGACATATTAATCAGAAGAAGTCAACATCCAGCTCGGGATATCCGATCTAAATTTAGGGGCTTAGGTAGGTACTTATAGAAAATTTAGAACAAGCATGTTAGAAAAAAGAAGCAATTAGTGCTTCAAAATGTCATTAAAGGAAATATTTTACTTACCATGAGAGGATAGAACTCTGGTATCTGCGTCCTGTACAAGTCTGATGTGAACTTGGGAGGCAGGTCATCATTGTCCATCACGGTGATGCGCACCGTCGCATTGGTGCTGCGTGGCGGGGACCCGCGGTCCTGGGGAAGGGACGAACAGAGTTATCATTATCGGCTACTCATAAGTGGCAGATACACATAATTATAGAATCACAATCATCTCTTCAACAAGATTTCTGTTAATATTATATTGTTACTACTCGTAGCTGACCCGGCGAACGTTGTTTTGCCTAACAAAAATGGGGGTTGGTGGTAGAAGAGTGAATTAAGCATTATATATTTTTTTTTTTTATTGCTTTATTATGTTTTATTGCCAAATCACACAAAGAAATGTCCCAAAAATATAAATTTGGACGTGACGTGTTGAAGTAGTAGTAAGTAGTAGTGTAGTGGAAAAGTACAAGTGTGTTATTCAATATGTGTAGCAGATTCCACCAAGCGCCATCAATCTCCAGTATAAACAGTCTGTTACTTATTACTTAGAACCTAGTACATAAGTAGGTACATAATTCAAAGGAATCGGTAAATATCTAATAGTCCCACATACATACATCTCAATGTATGTTATGTAAATTGATGTAATTCGTCCTGCATTACCTAAATCGATACTGTAAACTCCACCTGCTATGAGTCTGGAAGTTTGCGCGATATAAATTAGCGCTCATCGTGCGATTAAAGTTTGCGATAGACTAATTACAAGTTCGCCAACTGCGCGACAAGTCTACCGGATAATTGACTGTGCAAACAAGTTAGGGTGGCACTGCGTACTAATAAATAGATGTAAAGTTCGTGTGTGATCCCATTAATCTTAAAAACAAAACTGGACACATAGATACCACTACGTATTAACAGCATTTTCACCTAGAAAATCTACTACCTGTACTCTAAAAATATTTTATATCTGAAATTAATAAACTACTATGATATCTGACTCTACATTTCATGGTAGGCATATTATCATCTAAACATCGACAAGCACTCAATAAGGATGTAACAATTTTCTGGGAAGAAAGAAATATTTCCATTTGAAGGAATTTTTACAGCATTAAGTATGCTAACTATACAAACCGAATACATAGGGAAAAAGAATCTACTCGGGCGGGACTCGAACCCGCAGTCTTTCCCTTACAGGGGGAATGCCTGACCAATTCGGCTACCGAGACACGCCCGATATGATTCAAATTTCCCATCTTATACGTCTTTGAGGCGACGTGGCGTCATCTACCGATTTTCTTACGAACTATCGGAATCAATGAATGATGTTACCTATGTATTCGAATATTTCCATTTCACTAATATGCTACATTTACAACAAAGCAACAATAATGTAATATTCTGAGGGGTGCTTTGGGGTCCCACCAAGATCTTCGGGACCCAAGCCAACCTCACCTGCAAGCCGGTGCACCTGCTGAAAAACGGACAAGGCTCTGGCGCAGGCTTTCCCTTCAGGGTTGGGGGGTCAGACGTCAGTCGCCCCCGGAAAGGCCAAAACTTAGCCAAATCAAAAATGATAGGCAACGTAAGGGATCGCGCGAGGGATAGGGCGCCGCCGCAAAACGGCGCGTAGGAGTGTCGCCCGCCTCTTGTGACAAGTGGACGAGGGCTACCGTGCCTGAGCCGGGCACGGCACGGCTAAAGAAGATAGGCCAAAATCGCGATCCCCGTAAACTCCGCTTCGCAACGTGGAACATCGGCACGTTAACTGGTCGCGCGAGGGTAGTTGGCCGCCGTACTCTCCAGGCGGAGGGTGGCCGTGGCGTTCCTGCAGGAGACTCGGTGGGAGGGCAGTAGCTCCAAGCTCATTGGGGACGGCTACCAGCTGATGTACACAGGTGCTCCTGATGGGCAGGCCGGGGTGGGCGTGGTGCTCTCCCGGGAGCTTCAGGATGACGTCTTGGAGGTGAAACGCCATAGCGCCCGACTTATGGTTGTGAGGGTGCTTGTCGATAGGATTGTAACCCACCTGATAAGTGCCTACGCTCCACAGTCTGGGTCTGGCGAAGCCGAAAAGATCTCATTCTGGAACCAACTCGGGGGAGTGCTCCGTGACATTCCGCTGTCGCAAGAGATTGTTCTGGGTGGTGACCTGAACGGTCATGTGGGTGGTGGGTGTGAGAGAAGTTTGGGCGTATCCACGGTGGTTATGGATACGGTAGCCGTAACCCAGAGGGTGAGCATATCCTCAGAACGTGTGCGGCTGCTGATCTTGCCATCGTGAACACGTACTTCAAAAAGAAGCCCGAACATCTTATCACCTACAAGAGTGGGGGGCGCGCTACCCAGATCGATTTCCTGCTCATTAGGAGGCACAGCATCAGTAGGGTAGCCAACTGCAAGGTTATACCCGGGGAGAGTCTCACTACGCAACACCGTCTCCTTGTCATGGACCTCCGCGTAAAACCCAAAGGTAAACGAGTTGAGCGCGGCCAACGCAGAATCAAGTGGTGGCTGCTTGATGAAGCCAAGTCCCAGAGTTTCGTCTCAGCTATCGGTGATAAGTGCAATAATGCTGTAGACGAACCAGTGCAAGATTCAGGCAGCGATCCTTGAGGCGGGGAAGGCAGTGCTCGGCACGTCTAAGGGTGGACGCAAGTGTGACAAGGACACCTGGTGGTGGAACGACACAGTCCAGAAGGAGATCAGGGTGAAGAAAGCCCTCTTTAAAAAGTGGCAAGCGTCCAAATCTCCCGAAGACCACGACGAGTACAAACAGGCTAAACGCGCCACTAGGAGAGCCGTAGCCAGGGCCAGACGAGATCACTTGCAACCGCTATACAACAAGTTGGAATCGTCTGAGAGGCAGAAGCTCATCTACAAGTTGGCGCGCTCCAGGGCCAAAGCGGTGCAGGCTATAACCAAGTGCCGCTGCATCAAAGACCCTGGAGGAAACCTGTTGTACGAGGAAGTCGCGGTGAAGGAGAGATGGCGCTCATACTTCCACGATCTGCTGAATAAGCAGCATAAAGAGGTGCAGCCACCAGATCTTCCTCCAAATCAAGGACTAGTGCCACCGATAACGCCTGCTGAAGTTCAGACTGCCATTCGTCGCACGAAGAACCGGAAAGCTGTCGGACCCGACGAAGTCCCCATCGAGGCTTGGAAGGCAATGGGTGCCCGTGGTGTGGGCATCCTCGCTATTCTTTATAACCGTATCCTCCTCACCGGTAAAATCCCAAACCAGTGGAGGCTGAGTGTTATTACGCCAGTCTTCAAGGGCAAGGGATCGGTGCAAGAGTGTGGTAGTTACCGAGGTATAAAGATAATGTCCCACACCATGAAGCTTTACGAGCGGATAATCGATTCCCGGATCCGACAGGAGAGTACCCTCTCGGAATGTCAGTATGGGTTCCGCCCCGGACACGGGACTATGGATCCGGCGTTCACCCTAAGGATCGTCGCGGAGAGATACAGGGCGAGGAACACGCCCCTGTACTGTCTATTCCTAGACATGCAGAAGGCATTCGACTGTGTGCCTCGCGCGATGATCTGGTGGGCACTGCGGTCCAAAGAAGTCCCAGAGGCCTACACCGACACCATCCGAGACATGTACCAAGATTCTGGTTCCGTGGTTCGGACCGCTGTTGGCGACACGAAAACCTTCCCCATCACCGTCGGGGTACACCAAGGATCCGTACTTAGTCCATACCTGTTCAGCTTGGTGTTAGACGTTTTGTCGGACAGTATCCAACTACGATCAACTTAGAGCCACCTAGTGCCCTCGAAAAGGTAGACTATCTCACTACAAATTACGAGGCAAAAGCTAGTATTGCTATCAATGTCTTACCGAAGCAGCAATCACCAGCCAAAACTCTTTATCTCCCGCATCGTAGTCCAAAGGTTTCTTCAACACCAGGGCTGGCTTGTGGGAGCTCTCCAGAGCGAAGTGGCCGGCGTCGTCGCCAAGGATGATGCTGTACTGGACATCAGAGTTGGGGGTATTGGGCTTGTCGCGGTCGAAGGCACGGATGCCTTTGAAGATTGTTAGACCTTGAACATAAGGGAATAACTAGATTAATAATTATTTTCTACTATGGAGGGGGAAGTACGGAAAGGGGTGGACGTCTATTTTGCCTTTAGCTTACCGTCAGGCGAAGTGAAGTAAATTGACGAGTCTTATATAAAAAAAATTGTCGGTAGATTTGTGGTTAATGATTCGAGCTAATGACCGAGATGTCTCAGGTTTGAATCCTGGTCAAACCGATATAAGTTCTAGCACTAGCAATTTAATAGTTAGCTTAGCTAATGTGGTTTGGGAAAATATAAGTAATTTCAGTTACTAATATATAAATCATTTCGTTCTGAATGAAACAATATTCATTAATCCGCCCTAATTGTTTGTGTTAGAAACAATGATAAAATATACCTAACAATTCAGGCGAACTTCACAGACAACAAGACGCTTTCCAACTTTATTAATATTGCGATAAATGCCTACAACGATCCTTCGAGAAAGTATTTTGTACATACCACCGGCACCGCCACCGCGATAAATTAAATTTAAATTAAATATTATAATATTTTGATAGTTGACAGTCTCCACTATTTAAAAATAAAACTTTGGTTATGTTAACGATTCAGAACCTGAAAAGTTTAAAACTAAAACCCGACTACCGAAAAATCACGCTCTAAAAGTAACAATCAAGAAAATATCAAGGATAGCCGTGGTCGTATGCCACTTTTCCCTAGAATATACCTATTGTTTTGTTAGAGTAAGTGGCATACGACCACGGCTATCCTTGATATTTTCTTGATTGTTACTTTTAGAGCGTGATTTTTCGGTAGTCGGGTTTTAGTTTTAAACTTTATTTTTTATTTATATTAATTTGGGGCAAGGTAAAGCTAATTATTTATACATATTTGAAATGTGCTTATCAAACCCTTTCATTTGATACCAAACACGGCATATTTATCTCAAATTTATTTTTTAACACAGTACCTTATGAGCGCTAGAGGGCGCCACACAAGATTGAGTGACACGTCATATAGCCTATAACCATCGGACGATCAAGCCGCTTGTAATGATACCTCGTTTGTCCAGTTCTAATAAGTAGTTGAGGAGCTATGAGGGAACAAATGAACATACATACATACATACATAGCCTGTCAAAATCATAACCCTCCTTTTGGCTTCGCCGTAGTCGGGTAAAAAAGAAGAATTTGCACGTGGAAGTTGCTTATCGCGACCAAACATAACTACTTGAAATAATAATGTGGAAGTATGGTATTGGCTGGATGGATGGTTGTGTACGTGTGGAGTGTTACCTGTAGGAGTCAGTTCATCCACCGCGACGTGATACGGCGTGTCCTGGAACTGAGGGATGTTGTCGTTCACATCCTCGATGTACACCGTCACCGACAGGTACGCAGATATCTGGAAACAAGCAAACACCTCATAAGCACCGGAAACAGGTAATATAGAAGGGTCGTAAAGGCCACTAAAGAAAAAATACGAATTACCTGAACCCTGTGCCAACCCTTCGGGCCAGCGTGGAAACAGTAATCCAAAGCCTTCCAATACCTATTGGGAAACATGTTCAAGAGCCTGTCCGAGGCTCGTAGAGGGTCTCGAATGTGTTAAGAATGATTGCCCATCCTAAAACTGACTTGGCTAGTGTGTCTTACTCACTTACCTACTTCTAGCAGGGGACACCTTTAGCCGGATGGCTGATCTACCCTTCAGTGTCATCTCTCATATTGCTAAACTTTGCAATGTATTAATTAATCTATTTCGACACCACTTAGCCAAGAGTCCCTCAATAATTCCTACCTAACAATATATTTATATTAACGACTTCTGGAAAATAGCCAGTAAAGACGAACACCGCAGTCTCGACCCATAAAACTGCTCTATACATAAAATAAATCTAGAATTATAACGTTAACTGTGGAATTATTATGTGCCCAAACGACACAGTGTCGCTTATACAAATTTTTTTACGCTATCGTAAAACATATAAATACGTCTACAAATGTCAATGAACTGTACCTATGTACGTACTCGCACGGGACAGCTCCTTTGACGAACATTCTAACGTTCATTGAGAGTGAATGTCGAGATGGATTGAGAATGTAATTAAATGATATAGAATGAAGGGTGTGTTTTAGGTATGAACGATAAGGATATTCAACATTCATCATTACACATTGTAGACAGATGTGGTAGAGTATACTTTTCTCGGTAGGTATTTTTCTTTTGAATCACATTTGTAGCAACTTAATGGTGAAGTGGTAGGCCTTACAATCCAAGGATCACGGATTTGATTACTTTCTATTAAATTACCGACTTGAAACGACTCCTTTCTTTTTTTTTTTTTCGTGTGGAAATCCCTTCGGATACCCCCCCTGCCGGAGCCGGAAGGGGAGGTTATGTCGGACTCGAACCGACTAAAACCGCACGCCGACTGTGGGTCTTGGTGCTAGGCCGGAGGTGAGGTTGTCATAGACATATCCCTCGCACCCCGGCTGACCCAGGGCCATCCCTTACGGTCTGGCCCTCCTCAGGAGGGGGGACAACGGTGTCCCCAACTCGCCCCCGGAATGGGGAGGCGCGCTACTCAGCGCGCCGCCGCCGTGGACTGCTTCTGCTGGGGTGACAGGCGGCTCCACCCGTCACCCCCAGGCCCGCGCTCATGGGGGACGGAGGTCAGTCAGTGCCCTCCGACGCCCGGATTGCCTGCGCGCGCGGGCGGCGCGGTCCGCGAGTCTCTCTCACTCACGCCGCCTCTCCCGTTCCGCCGTCTCCTTCAAGACCATTACCTGCTCGCTGAAGGAGACGCCGGCCGCCCACGCGTCCGCGCAGCGGACCATTGCTGTGAGCAGGGTGGCGAGGGTGAGAACTCTCACTCCCAGGGCCGCCACTAGCTCCCGCCTCGGTCCGGCCCATGCCGGACACTCGGTGAGCGTGTGCAGCCACGTGTCCTCGCTCGCGTCGCAGTGATGGCACTCGGACATTGGCTCCTTTTCGATCCGACACAGATATCTCCCGAAGCACCCGTGCCCGGTGATAATCTGCGTCAGTCGATACGAGAGGCTGCCATGTGGCCTCTCGAGCCATTCCCCCATGATAGGCCTTACCGCCGCTATGACGGCATGCCCTGCGCGTCGTTGCTCAAGTCGTCGCTCCCACTCCGCCACCATGATCCCGTGGAGCCGGGACCTCTCGGCCCGAATGTCTTCGGGCTCGGGATCGTATCCCCGCTCCCGCGCCTCCTTACGGAACCGATACAGTGTACTTAACATTATTCTTAGACTACCGGGTATGATGTGGAATCACCCTAAATAAATAAACAGATATAGGACTAAATTCTATATAATAAACAAAAATAACCCAAAAATATTTTCCCAATAATCAAACTTTTATTAAGCAACGTTATTACCAGGTGTTGTATATATTATTGTTACCTTATCGGTTGGTTCATTAACCCGTCAGCCTTTCAATCATCCCTAATGTTTGTGTTTTGCTAAAGGATATTTTTCCGTTCAGGGCGTTTGCTCCGTAGAGGGGAGAAGAAATTATTATCGTTTGACGATCCTGCAGTGAAGACAATATAAAAACTGAGCTTTTAGCCTTTTGTGTACGCATTTCAAAAGACTTGAGATTCATTATTTAATTTATGCGGGAATAATATTTTTTTATGAAGGCTTGCGACTATTTTTGAAAAAGGACTATTTTGCTACTATGTTGTTATTCGATTTAGGCAATATTTTTATTACATATCTAGGTTCTTTGCATTGCAGGTATTCACGACTTGAATGGCTTTCCAGAATTAACCACTCTTAAGGATCAGGAAATCACAACACAAAAGCTAATAATATATCATCTGTAGTGACGATTGCTCAATCTCTATCGATGGATTCTTTCCCTAAGGTATACCCAATCAGCCTTTCAATCATATATAATATTAGTACCACAGTAGTGCTAACCTAAATACAGCACCCTATACTTCGAGGTTCTCAGAAAGTGTATATCAGTAAGTTTATCAATAAGTAGGTATATCAGTGTGTATCAGTAAACATATGCACTATCATGTGAGGCTGACTAGTTCCCGAACATCTAGGAGGTAATATTTTCTCAATTTGCATTTCCAAACCCTTTAACAATTTACGTGACATAAAAATCTAACCCTAAACCCACCTAAACCTCGTTTATAAGGCCTACAATTTACATAGGCTCAAATACAAAATCGATGACAAACGATGTAGAAACATTCCTATAACCCCAAAAAATTAGGGCAAGCGTACACCAACAACGACAATCAACGTGAACGGTTGAACAAACACAACCCTTCAGCGACCCAGATGAATGCCTGAACGGGGAATGTAAGATTAAAAATGTTGTTTTATTCTGTGGCTGAATTAAAGAGGGCCGCGATCCCTTGGGCCTTTAAAAATGGTTGTTGGAACTGGGTGAAGGACGGCGGCTATCTGAGGTGACTGGCTCACAACTTCTGCCGCATTGTTGTAGAAACATTTTTATTTTACATTCTAAATAACTTTTATTAACAACAGAACAAGGACCATTTTCATGTGATTCACTGGTTTGTATAAGTTAGCGATAACGCTGCAAATCTTTCGAAAATCCTTGCAAGTTTGTATTTAAATCTTAAGTAATTTTGTTTCTAATATCTCATTCGAATTGACTGTTCGCAAGGTTAATCGCATCTTATTAATTTTTAGCCTTGATGTTTATGAAAATAAGGAAAATAAATATAAAAGTTGCATTAATTACACAGGATACAAGTTGAATTTTAGATAGCAGGAACAAAAAAAGTAGCAGACAACTGCAATAACTTTCAGAATAATTTTAGCAGTGGTATTATCCCCTAACTCAAAATATAGGAGAGTTACCATATTAAGGCTTCAGTTTATTACACCTATAAGTTTAGGATGGGAGGTTATTATCATGGTGTTTACCGGAACGATTGACTTCTTACCTCCCACACCTCGAGAGGAAACGTTGCGCCAGAACCATTAATCAGCAGCTGTACATTAACTTAGTCATTAGATACTACACAGAGTTTCTTCGTTATTGGCCAATCTGTCGAAAGATGTGTGTGACAGTGTCTTTTTAAAAATAAATAGGCGAGGGATCCAACGAAAATAACTCCCTCGGTTCCTGGCTAGGAATATTGATTATTTTAAAATCACATAGGATAGAATATGATTAAGAATGGTTAAAATCCAATGTTGCATTTTTATTTTCTTTAAAATCGGGTCCGAAACCTCTTTGAGAATTTTACGCTATTCCTCAAAGTGTTGCACTTCGGGCACGTAGTTGAAAAATTCACCCAGCACAATTAGGGTGGTCTTATCAACAATGCACGTCCTACTTATTGAAATCACAGGATTTTCGCTAATTATTTTAATTATTAACCAAAGTTTATAACAGCTTAAACTTCCTAAACGAGATCAATGGGATATCTCGGTTCAATGGGCTCGTTGCCTCAATTTTGGAGTTTTGAAAAATAATACCGTTCCGGTTCGGAAGTAGGTGACATATTTCCTTTAAGAAAAGTATAGCATTGTGCTTTTTATCTGTTACGAAATGTTTCGTAATATTTTGTTTTGTAATAACGATAAGGCTTTGATATTTCTGTGATATTGTTACTAATGTAGAAGGTTCCAGTGGTAACATGTGGAATATTTCACCAAATATAGTAGGTTCTCAACTGGGCGATTAAATATTTCTACTATATTATAGAATATTCTGTTAACAATGCAAGCTAACAGTCTCTGTCTCTGTGGCGTGCCGCTCATGCATTTGACTCCACGCAGGGGGCGCGTATTCGCTTCCCGCTCAGTGCAAATGTTTGTATGCATGATTATTATGTCTATTTGCATTTGGTCTGGGTATTTCCGTGCCTCAAATAGCACGTTTAACCGTCGGACCCAATTGTCATACGAACATGAATAGTAGTCGTTATATAGTGGAAATCATCCATTTCCCCTATACATATAACGACTGCTATAAATGTTTGTAAAATGTGTGATAATATTATAATATAAATCAAATTGAAGCTATTTATTCAAAATTGTGTAGCACTACTACAGCTTTTTGACGTCAATTCTGCTTAAAACTAACTTAGCACCGCTTCCTAGGCACCAGTGGAGAAGAAACGGCGCACCAAACTCCACTGTAGCATTTTACAAACGTCAATACACAAAAAGTTATGGACGAATGTGTATTTGTCTCGTGTCAAGATATTTAAAATATATATAATAATATCTGCGGTAGCCTAGTGGTATGGGTAATGGACTGCTGAGACGAGGTCTCGGGTTCGATCCCAGATTTACCATGGCACACACCATCAATGACTTTTCGATGCTTTTCGAAGTTATGTGTGTATTTATCGCAGGTTTATAAGTGCCCGGTTAATGGCAATAGACTCGCCACCTATTACATTGGGACTTACACATAAACTGGCGAAATGTGGGTGCTAGCACCTCTGCCTACCCCTTCGGGGAATATAGGCGTGAGGTTATGTTATGTTTATATAATAAAATAATTAACATAAGTTAAAATAAAAATAGTAAAAATAGTTAAAATAAAGAAGTTTGCTTTCCTATTATGCCGTAATTACAACAATTTAGGATGCTCAAGCCAGAATTTTTTGTCTTCAAATTAATCAGTGTTCAGTCTGTTGCGGTATTGCACGCGACTGCCACGCAGGAGGCACGGGTTCGATCCCCGCTCAGTGCAAATATTTGTATGCATGAATATGGCTATTTGCATTGGTCTGGGTGTTTCTATGTGTAATATGTATATATTTAAAAAAAAAGTATCTAAGTATGTTTATCCGCATTCTAGATTCCATAACACAAGCTATTAAGCTTACCATGGGTCTAGATAGAGTTGTGTATAATGTTGTGGAATATTTTTTATTTTTTATTTATTTTATTTATTATCAATACAAGTTGATTATCTTACTCTAGGTCTAGATAGTACTGTGACGGTTGAAAATAAAAGAAGATAGGTATTTCAAACTCACAAGATCATCTCCCGCATCGAAGTCACACCCCAGGCGGAACTTCACGACGTTCTGCGGCGAGTCACTGTCCACCAGCTCGTCGACGCTCTGTGCCAGCACCACGGACACGTGTGTGCGGTTCACGTCCCGGTAGGTGAACAGGTGCGAGTCTTCCTCGCGGTCTACTGGCTGGAGGCTGAGGTTTTTTCTGTAAGAAAAACAATATTTTAACTTTGATTGGGGTAAACTGTGTTCACATTTCACAACGTGCTTTTTATACTGCTCACTAGTTCTATTCTGGAGCGCACTATTGTACAGAATAATACATAAAAACAGCACACAAAGACCATCCATACTAATATTATAAATGCGAAAGTAACTCTGTCTGTCTGTCTGTATGTTACGCTTTCACGCCTAAACCACCGAACCGATTTTGATGAAATTTGGTATAGGGGTAGATTACACCATGACGAACATAGGCTATGTTTGGTCACGATAACCGACATCCACGCGGGCGGAGCCGAGGGCAAAAGCTAGTTTATCATATTATATCCATACAACATTCATCATTATTATAGCCGAATCTTGACGACGAAGTATCAAAATCATCTTAAAACTCTCGTATGAAGAGCAAATCAGGTTCTATTGATTTTATTAGTATTATTGTCTAAATTAAAGGTGTGTACGAAATAACAGAATAATCGGTCAACTGGAAGAGGTTAAAAAAACTAAATTAAGATCATTTTTGAGCACTTTGTACGTCAACATCTTTCTGATGCTGACTGTACCTAGGTACTGGGAAATCTGGGAATCTTATGTATTTTTTCTGTGCTGCTATGTGAAATTTAATATAAGTCAGAAATATCTTGTAAGGATCAAGAATTAGTCCTGCCCTTATAATTTAAAAAAATAGTCCTGACAAGATACAAATTTTTATGAACAAACCAAAATTCACGACTTACACGTAACTGAAAATAGCGACATCTGTGCATATTACAGTGTACCAACATACTGGCCATTAGGCGATTGGCACACTGCAATGCTCGACGCGGCGTCGTTCGTCGACGCGCGTGGACGCGAGAGCGCTAGTATAGTCAGAGAGATATTAGAATTTTTTTGGTAGGTAGGTGTGTGAAGTAATCTAAAATTTTGAGAAAAGTAAAGTAACGCCATCCGACCATTAGCTCGATAGCCCAGACTATATTAAGAACGCTAGAGATGAAAAGAAAATGATTAGAAGTGCAAGCTATTTTCGACTTATTGACATGATATAGTAACTATTTTTTTTTTCTTATATTCGTGATCAGCGTCATCTATTAACGCGAAAAGAGACGTAACTAAGAAAATGCCATTTAGGCTGAAAGTCGCTATATTTGACTTCCTCCGATCTCGGATATCGGATATTTGATATCGGACGTCAGTTGATGTGAAAGCGCTCTAAATTTGCCGTTAAATAGTCATGTTGTATTGCAATAATATTAATTTAAAATTCGTCTCAATTCCTACACAGAAATTTCTAACAGCTCTCGGACTAAAAATCCCTCGAAAAACACGCGCGTGAATGCAGATTTCAGTGTGCCATACCTCGCGTTTTCTGCTTGTACGCGCGTATTCTGCGGCAACGCGCGTGATTGCGTTGTCAGTGTGTGGGACCCCGCGTATTTCTATACAAAATGAGCTCCGTAGAGGCGACGAGCGCGACGCCGCGTCGACGCAACAACGCTCGACGCCGCGTCGCGCGTCGCAGTGTGCCAATCGCCTAACATATTACAGCCAAGCAGATTATAAATTTGTTATATTAATATGAAATTCAATTAGAATAAACGGAATCCCATAATTATGCGTATTTTATTCACAACTGATTTCGTAACTAAATTATTTTGTCCCTTAACTTGATACTAATAACAGCGCCATCTTTCTTTTAATACCGTTATCACGTTGTTCTCTATAGAATGACATAAACTTGATTTGGTACTTAATAAAAACTACAGCTAGATGTCTCTTATAACACAACAACTTAATTTAGATTTAAAAGTAAAAATATTATAATAAAACACTATTAAACAATTTTTACTCTACTTATCACAAATTATTTATCTTTACAAACGTAATTAAGACTAATTTTTATAATAATTTCAAATGTCGTAGAAACGGTAATGTCCGTTAATGTAACATTTCCGCATTGAGCGAGCACTTATAAAGTGTTATAATGACATAATAAGTGAGAAAATAATAATTATTTGTGTTATTACTGCACAATTCGTGGCAACTCACACGGTGCATGCCCGGAAGCTAACAAAGGTAGATAAATATCTTATTTAAAATGAACCATCCATTGTTTAAATGTTATTTGCTATAATTAGTGATGCAATCGATATTCATGTTGAGTTTATCAGATAGGGTATCGTGAGAAGGTATCTAAAACTGTACTTGAACAATTTGCTATTCAGGTGTTAGGAGATTATTGATAAGTTAGTGGCAAAATAATCTTCTAGGTAGGCATATCTTCGTGGTGATGCTGAAGGGCTATCGGTCGTTGACCTCAAGGAGAACTCAAGATGTGAAAAGGTTGTATGTACCTAATCGTCTGTCTTAAATTGAAATAATAAACTGAAAGCGTCTGATACATTACATACATGAACTCATGCCTTTTTCCCTCCGAGGCCGAGGGAGGCAGTGAGAACAACAGCATCTGCTTATATCCTTTACATAGCCTTCACAAGCTTGTTCTACGCAAACCCTTCATGCAAGTTTGTGGACTTCAGGTGCTTATATATATTTGGTTATAAAATATTTTCATGTTATATAATCATCAATAATATAATGAATTAACAATCATTATTATTTTAGATTTTTAGTTTGTACCTTGACCTATTGATGCAATCATATTAAAATAAATGAGCTAATAAATGAACTAATAACTAAATTGTGCGAAGATGGATGTAAAGCAATTAAAACCTCAACATTTGTTAAATGGCTTCTAGTTCATTTCATTAGCTATATTAATTTGTTTTTATGGGACCTACCAATTTTGTATTTAGAATGAAACATCCACATATCACTGACCTTGGTCGACTCCCTAATACAATTTAACTTGTTAATTAATTATATTTAGAGTTAACTCGAGTTACGGCAATTTAAACTCGAGTTAGCACATCACTAATTAAATTATATAGGACCTCAAAAAACAATCATGACACATTTTGCTATCGTTTAGTATTCCACTAATGTGACATTTAAGCACACGGTCCACTTAATGGGAAGTGGTTACCATGGCCTATGGAGTAGTGCAATACCAGAGGCATCACACTTGTTGCCGCCTTGTTGTTTGCCGTTATAATATGATATTAAATGTCTATTGTTAAAAAACTTTATAGGCGTCCCAGCCTGACAAAGTTGTGTGTGTTTGCTGTTACATGTAAATAATCTGTACCTATATTCAAGTAAATAAAGACATTTAAAAAAAAAAAAAAAAAACACTTATGCTGCCGAACCTGACAAATCTTTCTGATACTCTTCTTGAAAACCCCATTTTATAGTCGCTTGAAAAAAACGCGTGGTTCTCGGCCGAATAGAATTTGGGACACCCCATCTCTTCTCATACGGTGTCGAACAAAGCGACTAAGGGATAGGGCTGTTATAGCCCAGGTTTAGCCTGAGATTCATGGCTCGAGTCAACAATAGTGCCCTACAATAGGCACATCCCCTAAGTATTACGTGGGTCCAAATACAATAATTGGTGAAATGTGGGTGTTATTTCACTTCTGTCTAACCCTCGCAAAGGCGTGATGTATATATATTGAAAAAACCATAGCAGGGATTTCATTGTTAGAGATTATCGAGTAGATACAACTCTAGTTTTATACACAAAAAACTATTATCTAACATTTTGTGCTCTTTTACATTTTTAAGCAATATTTTTTGTTCAGTCAATACAAAAATATTGTTGCAATTTTCTGAGAATGATCAATCGATAACTACATCTTCGCTCACAATTCGGTGAGATAGTGATCATAACATAAAAGAAATAGGCAGGTGTTACATAATTCAGCAAAAGCTTGACTTTCCGTATATTTTACAGTTTACAAACGAGTTTATACTTCGGACTTGCTTTCGTTATATACCTCGGGACTTAGGCGATTGGCACACTGCGACGCGCGACGCGGCGTCGAGCGTTGTTGCGTCGACGCGGCGTCGCGCTCGTCCCCTCTACGGAGCTCATTTTGTATAGAAAAACGCGGGGTCCCACACATTGACAACGCAATCACGCGCGTTGCCGCAGAATACGCGCGTACAAGCAGAAAACGCGAGGTATGGCACACTGAAATCTGCATTCACGCGCGTGTTTTTCGAGGGATTTTTAGTCCGAGAGCTGTTAGAAATTTCTGTGTAGGTAATTGAGACGAATTTTAAATTAATATTATTGCAATGCAACATGACAAATTTAGAGCACTTTCACATCAACTGACGTCCGATATCCAATATCCGATATCCGAGATCGGAGGAAGTCAAATATCGATGCCCAATATCGGGTATTGGAGCCGACACCACTGTTTTGGCTCGTTATCGGAACACGCAGAGACTGCAAGCGACTTTCAACCTAAATGGCATTTTCTTAGTTACGTCTCTTTTCGCGTTAATAGACGACGCTGATCTCGAACACAAGAAAAAAAATTAGTTACTATGTCATGTCAATAAGTCGAAAATAGCTTGCACTTTACTTTTCTTTACTTTTCTCAAAATTTTAGATTACTTCACACACCTACCTACCAAAAAAAATCTAATATCTCTCGGACTATACTAGCTCTCTCGCGTCTACGCGCGTCGACGAACGACGCCGCGTCGAGCGTTGCAGTGTGCCAATCGCCTTATATATCTTGGACCTGACTCGTGAGACAAACGAGGTTCTAGCGCGCGTATTGTTTTGTAATAATCTACACACATACATACAAACATACGCATGGGGTACGTACACTAGAAAATATCTTTAGTATATCTCAAAATTAATAGATGGCACTAGTAGTCTCGTTTCAAGAAATAAATAAGTTAAAATACTTATTGTGAGCATATAAAACTCGTTAGTAATATAAGTTTTCGTGAAAAAAGTGATAATTTAGGAAACCACCTTACATACAATCACGCTCTTATCCTCGGAGAGTTAGGCAGAGGTGAATTAACACCCTCATCTTACCTATCATTAGATTCGGTCTCACGTAATATGGGGTGAGCCTATTGCCGTCTTCCGGGTACTATTGTTGACTCCAGCCGTGCAGTTTTATCCCTTAGTCGCCTTGTACGACACCGCATGGGATGGAGTGGATCAATTTCTACTCTGCCGGGAACCACGCAGCATAATTAATAATCTATGCTTGGTGAATAAAAGCTTGTCCACCGCCATTACACCCCGTGTATCCTCAAAATACACCCAAGAAATGTATACTGCACGTTTACAACACATTTTAGTTGCCGGAAAACATCTGGACACCAAACACGTTACACTGTTCACATGTATTTTTACGTGCAGTACGGATGTTGGATGCCTTTTGAAAATAGCACTAGGTGCTACGCTGGTGGAGGAGCTTCAAACCACCATCATAGTTTATACCAACGATACGTACGCGTTGAGACCCCGTTTCTCTCGTGACTTTGGGTCAAGATAAATGCCGTGAACTATAAAGACCGTTGGAGACGGGTGTTTCTCGTTCATTAATACCCCGGAGACGCAGTCTGCAAGTCAGACTTAGTTAGTAGTAGCATCGGTCAAGACATTTACCGGTTAGCCTCGATCTTTCTCGTTAGAAACTAAAATATTGTGCTATTACTACTAATGTAGATTTACGAGCAGAGAGCGGTTCTGAAACTGAACCGTTCTATTCAACAGATAACAAAAGTCTTATTGCTTAAATTGATGAATTTTATTACCAGGACTAAAATGAGATCGGACTCATATAGATATACCATCGATGATTGTAGTAGGTACTCCATCTAGAGTACTAATGAGTGAGGCCTGACGAAATGTCAGGCCGGTAAAGTTAGTTAGGTCACAGAATAGATAATAGTACTAGCGTACAGAATGGAAGCTCCCACCCCCGCGCAGATTTCAGTTCCTCACCCCGCACGTTCGAATCAGAGGTACGATTAAAGGCACATAATACAAGGGATGTGCCTTTCAAAGGTGCCTAGTAAGATACGTCGCGAAGGAGAGTGAGAAGATCGGCTTACTTCGATTTTGTAAAGCTTCCTCTCTATCGCACAACCCACAGTTTGACTTAACCCTGAAATGTATGATTTTTATATAAATAAGTAACAGCACTTCGTGTGCCGGCTTCGTCCGGGATTAAATTCGGTAATAAAAATACAAAAGTGATTGCAGTGCAAGTCAAGTGCGAGTCGTACAATACTTAATTGAGAGATGAACATGTCGAAGCGCATTACCAGCGCATTACAAATTGTAGACTTGTTGAAGACACAACTAGTCAAAAGACAATTATTTGTCTTAAATATAAGTTCATTTCGAACATTCACTGTAACATACTGACAGAGGATTGGGAGAAATAACGCACATTGGGAGAGGCCTGTTTCACAACTTGGAAGCTCTCGGAAAAATGTATGAAACAATGGGATTGTAATTACGACATACATACTTCGTGCACATACACGTACTGTTGATGAAAATTTACCAAATAGAAAATACGAGTATTATAAAATATTATTGTAAATCTATTTCTGGGATAATACATATCGTATGTGCTATAAATAAAATTAAAAATGTAAAAAACCCCCGTCACAAAAAAGACGTCCAAAAAGTTAAAAATAAATGGAGTTCGCCTTAAAACCACGTTTTGCCAACGGGCGTAGGTCCCACGTAGCACGAGGTATTACGTGTATGAACATACTACTCATGTTTTCCATAATATATATCATAAGTGTAGCCTAGGTAATAATATAATATAAGCTAGTAAATGGGTAATCATTTTTCGTGTAAAATAATTAAAAATAAAATAACCGTATTTCGTCCTTAGGAAAATGAAAAAAGCGCCTATTTTTATTATTTTTTGATGAAGAGATACATCCAAACACAGAACAATAATACACCATCTCGATTAGGTACTGAATCTACGTCTAGATTATTTCCCAAAATATATTGGTATAAGGTGTATTAAGAAAATCTCTGATCGTCCGGACAGTTGAGGTAACAGACGTCGCATTGATGAGTTGCTTTTTTTACGTCAGTCCTGTTTGTCTATACTGTGAGTCAAATAGTTTGCACTTTATTAAACCCACATTGGAAGAAAATGTTATTCAAATGGTGCGCCAACAATGAAAATTTATTTTAAAATATAAAGAATAATATATGTAATAATATATAGTTTCGTTTCGTTAACATCTATAAATAAGTACCTACTGCAATAATTCTACATCAGTAAATCGGTATTCAAGGGTTATATTACCCGTCAATAAAGTATGACTTTATCTGTAGTACATTTGTGCCAAATGAAATACGATACTTCATGGACGTGAGTTTTGCAAGGTATAGAGTAGTTAAAACCATTTGTATCAATTAAATAGATTGGAGAATGTTACTAGGTGTACAAAATCACTTGAAAATTTGTAACATTAAAGCCTTTATTTATATATTTATATTTTATATTTATACACTTGTTTTTTTTTCATTTAAAAATACCAAGTGGTTATGATTTTGCAGGCATTCAAAGTCCCAGACCGGCTCACATTAGATGCGTGTGACGTATTTTTATGTAGGCTTGACAGTTTTCGTGGAAGGCTATAGGCTATACTCTTCATTTTTACGTTATTGGCCTATAACCTTCCTCTATAAACAGGATATTCAAAACAAGAAGAATTTTTGAAATCAAACCAGTACTTCCTAATATTTCTGATGAAACGTAAGGCAGCGCCAACCAAAGTTGACTGGCCTACATAAAAATACGTTACACACATTAAGCGCGAGCCGGTCGCCGCGAAGCCATTGTAAAAGTCCATATCTTGGAAACCAATTGGTATATCGATATAATTCTTTTAGGTGTATATTTCGTTTTCAACACATAATAATACTGTTTTTTTTTTTAAATTAAATTAAAGGATTTAGTATTTCGCGCGTAAGTTGAATGTATACTTGTATTTATAATATCATTTTTTTCTACACTTATTCTTACCTACACGCAAATTCTTATCTCATTGCAGGAAAACAAAAATGTCGCCATTTGATTCGACTGTTTTGTTTCACAATATTGAAAGAAGAATGAAATTTGACCCCTTATAAACTTTGCCTCTCATTTCACATGTCATGGCCGTTATAAGCCGCGTAAAATGAAATATTGTCTAAAATCTGGTAAAATTAAACGCTTAATTTAGTCGTATACTGATGCTAATTCTGTTGTGTTTAAACTAACTAAAATACACAAAATCTCTAAAATTTATTATACACCCAGATTGCATAGTCTTTTCGTAGAGAAAGATTACTATAGTGTGTGGCCGATTTCGGTCAGCGCAGACAAATTTTGGCCGGACAGTACATGGCCGTGAGGCAAACGAATACTCAATTAGTCGGCCGGCCGACTAGTGCAAGTAATTTTCGACCTTATTGATATCACATAAAACTGAGTATTTATTCGTATATTCGTGATCTGCGGCATCTATTTATGCGAAATGATATGTAATTAAGGTCGAAAATCGTTTTTCTGTTCTTACTAGTCCTTGTATTCGGTTCGCGTCCCACGTAACATGCCTACCTAACGATTTTACTATCGAAACTGTGTGTCTAAAATCTTTTTTTACGAAACGTCTATACAGTCTGGGTGTATAATACCATTTTAGAGATTTTTAGCGTATTTAGTTCGTTTTGACAACACAGAATTGGCATCAATTGCTGATAAAAAATATAGGTGCTAAGCTATGGTTACGTAACATTCGTAAGCACCGTTACGCCAGTTTCACTCAATGTGATATGTAATACCAAAATTAGAATAAGACACCGATGGCTTTGGAGACAGTGAAGGTCACACGAAGAACAACGCGAAAGATAGCTAATCCGCCTGGTGATCTCATTTCGATCAGAATTTTGTGCAGCTGAAGTCGGGAGAAATAATTAGTCTTTCACAAACGATCGGTTTTAACTACTTTATGAAGATATCAAAGTCGGATGTTGTAGAGTGTTTTGTTATTGGGGCTGATTCTGTGGTTTGAGGGGACTAAAATGTATGGCCATCAATTTTTTTTCATAATTGAAGACAAAGATGGAATACGTTTGTAACATCAGGATTGGCACCGTTGTCGGATGTGACGGAAGTCATGACATTAAGGGATAGAGCGAGAAAAATCATACTATCTCGCTCAAATAATGCTTACAATTTCAAATAATGCCAACCCTATCATTTTGAAGTCTCTCACACATCAACACTACCGTGCATGTGCACGATCTATGAATGTTGTAATTACAATTTGAATTTTTCATACATTTTGTATAGAGCTTCCGACGTGTGGTTAGGTGTAACTCGGATTTTCACATGCATTTTACAAAAATACTAGGCTATAGTGTAGTAACTTATGCGATTATTTTTTCATTAGTACTCTAGATGGAGTACTACAATCATCGATGGTATATCTATATGAGTCCGATCTCATTAGTCCTGGTAGTAAAATTCGTCACCCGGAATAATAGTTATAGATTCGGCACTTATATAAATATCTATTTTAATTATAGTCAGCTTGTGATCGTGGTTAAAGTATCCTAAATTAAAGGAGCCGGGACTGTAGGAAGAAGGAGCTGGCGGGGAGTTGCAGGTCTTAGTGGTGCAGCATAGGAATGAGTCACTGAAACGCTTGGTTCTAGAAGTTACATTCTGCACCGTACACGGATGGCATCTTAGCCCTGCACGTGTTGTCCTGTGAAGGAAAGGAGAGGGTGGGACTAATTGGAAGGGCTCATCAGAACATTCACCATGGTAGAGACGTTAGAATACTGCCAAAAACGCAACATCTCTACGCATCTACAAAGGCTCGAGGGTGTTCGTGACCTCGGGATTCCCAATAATGTGGACCGCACGTCGCTGCAACCTGTCGAGAGCATCTAGTTAGTACTTTACGGAGTCATCCCAGAGATTCGAGCAGTATTCCACGCAGGAACGAATTTGGGTCTTGAATAGAAGACACCGTTGCTCCGGCGTGATAAAACGTCTCACTATGTTCAGGGCTCCGAGTTTACGCGAGGCTATTTTGATGAGGCTCTCAATGTATTTTTTGTTATTCAGTTTGCAGCGAACCATATCCATACCGAGGATATCGAGGTTATCCTGAAGTGGCAGTGGCGTGCTCGGAAGAGTAGGAAGGGAAAGGAAAGTAGATACTTCTGGTATAAATGCACATGCCTGAGTCTTCTTGGCATTGAACTATCCAGGTTCACAGCGCCCCATTGAGAAATGTGGTTCAGGATCCTGTCCAGCTCAGTGACAAGAAGCTGCCTTGGCCGCAGGATGGCCGTGATAACTCCCGTGTACAGTGCTATCGTCTGCAAAGCAATGAATGCTGACGGTGGATAGCATGTCATTGATATGCAGAAGAAAGTTAATGTGGGGGATAAGACGGAACCCTGCGGGACACCAACATTTACCTGCAAGAAATCCGAACCTCGTCCATCACAAAGGACCCGAATACGGTGAAACATTTGACATTTTGGATTCATAAACTGCAAGCGTAACAGGTGTTAACTTTACGTGAATATTATTATATACATTTAGCAGTCCACCATTGCTTAGGTCACCATGTGAATATATCATCAAATCACGCAATATCTTGCAAAATCACTAAATGTTAACAGAACAAAACAGGGATTAAATTTTTTATTAAAGCATTAAACTAAAGATTTACTGAACTAAGTATGAATAGTAGTTTTTAGAAACGATTTAGTGTTATTATAACTGTTATTGAAAAAATCAATAATAGGATTGACAGCAATTAGCTAGAATTTTATAGTGGTTTACAATAGTTTGTTGCAAAACGAGAATGATTCTGATAGCAAACATTTCAAAATGATTAAAGTATTTTTTAGGAGGCCGTTAAGTTGAATTCGAATTGTCTATAAAGCTATATAGCTGAGATTTATCAAAATAGTAAATTTATATTAGGCATATTTTTGACATTTAAATAAATTACATACTCAAAATGACATGATTCACATAATATATTTAGTCTTAACCAGCCCCTCACCATAACCGGGCCAAATGTATCTCTCGTGTCACTGGTGGCAATGACCCGCTGAATACGGAGATGGCCAACCTTTGCCCCAGGTGCGAGGTGGAGCGAGAGTCACTGGTTTTGGCCTTCAACCTGCGCCCCAATTCACTAACTAAATTACATATAGATTTGTTTAGAAAAAGAAGCATTTAAGGTTGTAAAAATCAACCACAAGTAGTCATACCCATAGCACACCTCGGAAGCTCTCGATAAAATTTATGAACCAATCGGATTGTAATTACAACATTCATAGATCGTGCACATGCACGGTAGTGTTGATGAAAATTCAATATTTTAGGGTTTGCATTGTTTAAACTGTACGCTAGTACTGTTATCTATTCTGTGCCTATAGCTTGTAGTAAGTTTTATGACATGAAGAATTTGGTATCTTGCCTGTTATTATTTAATTTTAATTACTTATACAGTGGGCAATCTATATATATCCATATTAGAATTCAGTTTCGTTCTATTGTAATGGTATAAGTAGTTTCTCTAAAATATTAAAAAGAAACTGAACTTTAGAAGCTAAAGTATTCGCAAAAGTAGCGTTCAAAAATAGCTGAAGTGTAATCACCGCTTAACCAATCGATTACAAAGTATTTACACATAAATTTCCACTTAATTAAATACTCAAATAACATGAAAGTTATTACTTAACAACAGTAACCTTACATAATAATATTGAATAGAAAGTAAGACCTAAGTTATTTGAATACCAATATAGCTAAAAGATTATCTTCAGGAAATTACTAGGTAAGTAAAACCACAGTATAATTTGAATACTAAATCGAAAAAAGAGAAACCTTGTTTCTAGGTAAACAGACAATTACCGCCAACTGGGATGGTAATCTGCGAAAAAAATATTATTGTTATGTCTTATTGGATGCTAACAATTTTCTTTCTTGAAGGTGAACGCCTACGACAATTTTAGACGTTCGCAGCACATACGCGTAATTCATTTGATTTTCTCAATGGTTCCCCTTATTTGTATCGAAGTATAACAAGTAATGTATTCGCTGCATGCGCCGGGAGTTGTCATAGGTATGCGATCGACTTCGGAATTATTCCTTAAGTATTTACTTATTCTAATTATTCTTTTATTAATTCTAACGTAACGTAAACAGGCTTTCTTCACTGAGTTGGAAGGTCATAATAAATTTACTTATCCACCTGATTGTCAAAATAAGTCAAATTCAAAATGGAAAGCTGATGCTGCTCTGTAAAGATGAAGCCTTGTAAGTAATTGGGCTCTAGTGATAGTAGTTATTTAATATAATTTGTCAATGCTTTCTTCTCGGTTTCCGGTACAAATAGACTACTATTTGTACAGGGAAAAGCCTGACGTCAACCAATATAATCAAATCATATTTTTGAGATTTTTCTTACACGGTCAAGTCGGGGTAACGCCGCCAGCCTTTTGGACACGGTACCGGTAGAAGTCGATGGGGAGGAATTCTACGATGCCTAAAGTTACAGTCTCTTGCACCTCTGTTTTTTTTCTTAATTCTGTATATATTGTACATTTAGATATAATACTGTATTTAATTAGTGAGATGATTTCAATAAAATATCAAGTTGAAATCTATACCACCATTACCTGGTGATATAACTTTCGTAAATAAGGCTTAATTTTTACTGCAGTCTGGGCTAGGCCTAGATTATATAATATAGTCTAAACTAAACAATTATCCATTAAACAGACACTAACATAATTAGCGTCATTTCGTCTTGTGAATGAAATAATAGTTCTATTTGTTAGGTAATGTATAAAATTATAAAAACACAAGACTCTTTTTTTATAAATATGACATAATATGAAGATAATGAGAAACAATATTCATGCTTTAAATACTTACAATGAAAATTAATATAATTTACAAGTCAAATAATTACATACTAATCTCATAATGTTTACATAAATTAAACTGGTAAGCATTGGTAATGTAATAAGGCTAAATCCGTTTATAATCAGTGTATTTAATCTTAACTTATAATGTGTACACAGTGAATTAAAATTCTCGATATTCGGTCATTTTATACACTCGGAAGTACTAGTAAACTTCCGAGTGTATAAATTAACCGAAATATCGAGGATTTTTTAGACACTACTGCACTTCTTTATACATTTGGAAGTATTGTAGTGTTCATCACATCGCGCGGTAATGTATCTTAGGCAATACACAAATTCTGTTGCAGAAATGTTGCCATGAGGTTTTCTTTTTCGAAGTGTGTGAAGCTTCATACAATTTCCATCTGGCACAAAATCTTGTGTAAATAATTGCCAGGCTTGATCATTGCCAGATTGAGTACCTTATGACCCATGTTATAAGTATTATTTTATGCATAATAATAACCATTATGATAATGACTCGCATATAATTTTACGATCATCAAAATAATAGTGTCAATGATTGTAACATTTAACACAATATTATTATGAAACTTCATATTACTTAGCACTTGTGACATTTATATTCTTATATTTTTGTATTGTGCTAATTCTTTTGCTGCTACAATGTAATAGCGGAATCGATATATTTTGAAAATAAACACCGTAATCCATCTCTTCTCCTATTGAAGTTTAGACAAAGATGGAGATATTATAAGTCCTATTAATTCAAAGGTGTAAGTTTCTGTTACAGCGGTCTTGCTTAAGTGTTTGAATGAATACGATTTTTTTCTATTAGCATAGCATGATTTCCATTTCTTCCTCTTAGTAAAATTGTCTATATTTAGAGTATCGTCATCAACTTACAACACTACGCCATATACTAAAACATCAGCAGTACGTAACTATATATCCGTAGTTAAGTGAATATACCACGTGTATTTACATAATGTTTTTTTCGGCATGACCTATCATTACGAGATCAATCATTAATTTCCTCGTAATGCATATTGATTGCTGTCGTTTTAATGATTCATTGCGCGCAATTGCTTGTGACCTGTATTGATTCAGGGTCAGCAACGTGTCCCCGATTTTGTAAATTTGTTTATCCATTATTATCATTATCATCATCACCACAACATTAGGCCCGGCGGCATCCAAGGTCCTCATATCGGAACCCGAGCTTACTTATCCAACTCTTTTTCTATATTAGGTTTTTCTAAGTTTAACTGCGAGGATCTTCGTTATTTGTACGAAACAACTGCTATATGCCCTCCATAACCCATTGGTGACACTAGAAATTGTAATTGGCTTATAGTTAGGGTCGATTTTTCTGCATTTATTTTCGTCTAGCTGATAGCTGTAAAGCTACGAGCAATCTTATAGATAGTGATCTTTGTCGATAATGTTTCCTTAGAACAATTATGACAATAATTTCTAAGACAAAGCCTAACTTATCTAAACATCAAAAAGTTAATTTGGGCTTTATTGCAATTACGCTATTGTTCCTCTGGATGGGCGACATTTAAAAGAAGTGCTTCTGCTTTTTTCTTTAACTGCAATTATTTTTAGACATGCGTTTAAGATATTATCATTTAGCTGTGTCACTTAGAATTATAATCTGAATGAGAATTGCTCCGTACAATAGTTTTTGTTACGCAATAAAACAGTTCAACGGCATTCTATATTCTCCTTTGTAAACTTATTTAAAAAGAGTTGAATCATCCTCTGTAGTGTGAATTTGAGGATGCTTTGTCGATTGTTAAGACATCGGATTCACAATTGAAAGGTTACCGGTTAGAATCCTCTACCAACGACGTAATTGACATGTTTACACATAGGCTTACATCTACAGATTCACCTTACTTATCTATCTAAGTAAACATAATATATACCACATTATGCTTACTTAGATAGATAAGCAGGATAGGCTAAGTCACAATAGCTTTCCAGTGGCAGTAAGCTTGATCTTACTGCCACTCGAAAGCTTTCTAATTTTTTTATGCCTATTGTTATTCTATTATACTGGGCTAAATAAAATAAAAAAAGGATGAACAGAGAAATCGAGTGCATGAGCCCAAGTCAATGGATTGACAAACGCGGCTATGGGGTAGATTTTCTTGAGGGTAGAGGGTCAATACAATTAAGAAAAGCAGTTAAATTATTGCAGCAATTGCATGTTTTTTTTCCACTTAAACAAATAGCAGAATTACATTAGCTTGCAAGAACAAAGTTCGCAAAAAATATTCAGTTTCTTAACAAACAATGTTTTTCGATCAATCACCTTATCTAAGAAGTCCCACAAACTGTCAGGCCCAAGAAGCCTCTCTTTAGCATCTACATACAAGTTAATGATTTTGACCCAGATCAGAAGCGAAGAATTCACAAATCACCTTCTAACACACGTTGCGCAATACGAGGAATGTATTGGGTGCATTTTATAAACACTTAATCTGTGAATTGCGCAATGCAGTAAGAGTACGGTCGGGTGCCATCTTTAATTAATAGTTGCCTGGAGAGTTAAAAAACCTTGTGTAACAATAGAGCATTCTGGTCTATACATGACACAGTACACGATTAAGCAATTGTGTACTTAAAATCAGGGAGTTATTCACTTACAGCTAGTCACGGTGGTCTATTCGATTATAAAGATAAGTTATGTACTAGGCTTTGTCTTGCAAAATGCATTGGTTTTTATCCTTCACAAGCAAATGAAACTGAAGTATCTGTATTTAATATTAATATAACATCAAAAGTCAATTGAAGTAAAACAACTTTTTACGGATTCTATCGCGATAATATTTGTTATTATTAACTTTTAAACCAACGTTTCGGCTGCTTTTTAGCTGCCACGATCGCGGTGTGTCTCATGATGGTAGTTGTCACATAGTTTGAAGTATAAGTTATCTCAAAATAACCGAATCATTCGCATAAACTTTAGAATATATAACTTTAGATAAACCACATGGAAGACAAAGAGTAGCTTAAGAGAGTGGAGTTTAATTTTGAAGCCGGTTCAAACGATGATGATGCTGAACATTTCAAGTTTCATAAGCAGAGCTATGTTATTTTTATAAATACTTAAAATTAACACACAAATTAACTATACAACATTCAGTACAATTATAATGTAATTCAGACTTGTAACTTACAGGCCATGTAAACTAACATCCGTTATTTAAAACAAGAAGCTAATCGGTCTGTGGATATGTAGGGAAGTATTTATATTAAAAAACATGTAGATTACGAAACTGTCTGTATAAAATATGAGACTAACATTTGATACAAACTAACATCTAAAAATAAGCTGTAAACTTTGCACAAGAATCCGATGCGCTAGTTGATAATTTCAACAACAGTTTGAATAAATCATTAATATTAGAATTTATTGTACATTTCAACAACCTCAATTTAATGTACATTTCAACAACTAACTAAATTTTAACTCGGTATAATTTATTTACAATAGTGTTATAGGTACTACTTACCATGTTTTTTTATAAACCATCATTCCTCAAACATTGTTTGTAATGGGAGAACCAAATTCACATATTTAAGATGAATAACAATAAAAACTAAAATCATCATAGCGTATACATTACCTACATCTCATAATGATGATCTTTATAATGTGGTCACGGTTATTACAACCTGGTTGAAACGTCACACGGTGTATACTATATTATCGTACCTACATAAGTACATTATGCTCAATGCATGTTCCATCCGAGGTAGGCAGAATCAACAACTCGCCATCTGCTTCTTTAGCTTCCTCTGCAGTCATAAAACTTTTCATGCAACCACGTTTTCATGCTACCAACCACCGGTTATGAGCCCTTCTAACCTTCTCTTTTTTCAACACTTACATAATTAGTTTATTCAGTGTACTATCATGATCGCGTTAATTCCCATGAACAGCAAGTCCACCTCGTCGGCTGTTTCGTGTCAGGGTTTGAACCTGTAACCTCTCGATCTAGTAACTACACCATAGCTACTTGACAAATATTTGAAATATGTAGTTTAATGGACATGGTGAGCTAGTTGCGCATTAACCACAGAATCTGAAGTAAATGGCCCTTAATAATGGTGGTCGTACCGTCATCATCATCATTGACAAATTACTGTCCTACTTCTGGCGCAAACTTAATATTATATTGGAAGAAGCTTAGGACACGACATGGATTGCATACAAGCGTGTGTAGGCAGACAAATTTCTATCACTGAGCAATAAAATTTGACCAGTAATGATCCACGTGGTGAGGAAGATAGAAAACAAGTAGCCGTACCTTATCTCATCCGAAGAGTGAAAGGTCGTGACAGGGCGATTAATGGAACTTAAAATCAATAAAAAAATTAAAATTAAAATTCATTTATTTCAGGTATCACAAACCTATATTAATACACTTAAGCAGATGATATCACTGCGAGAGAATAAAAACTTGAAATAACCGTGTACCAACCGGTCTGGTTAGCGTGGAAACAGTAGGATAAAGCCTCTCAGAATTGGTATAGGCGCATGTCCAGCAGTGGACTGCTAATTGATTTGATTAAGACATAAAAGTAACCGTATGTTGGATTGCAATTTTTACTTTTGGACTTGACAATCAACATTCACGTGGGTGGAGCCTATTTCTTAATACATACTTAAAGCATAGGATAGATAGCGTAGACGTACTTAAAGTCAATTATGCTATATCTCACTATTCTCTTGACAGACCTAACATTTTATTTATAACTAAGACTGACACAGACTTTAGCAAAAAGGTTACCTATTAATTCATTTACACTTTGTAATGTTAGCGATTAAATGTTACTTACGGTTTCATATGTAAATGAAAATGAAACAGGTGTTGCGCAACGTTCAATAAGTTATTATTAATATGCTCAGACTGCACTATTTAACACACATACGAGTACGTGACTTGTAGGCCAATCGTGTCTGCACATCGTATACATAAATGGGCCCATAACCTCAAAAGATTAAATTACGCTGGCAATTTGAAATAAGAGTAAGTTCGTTAACATTTCGGCCTACGATCATTACTCAAATATAAATGCATCAAAGTTCATAAATAATACTTTATACTCAACGTTTAGGGCAATTGCACCAAAGTACCCATTTTTTTTATTAAAGGGCTTCTTCTTGTCTTCGCGACCACATTGTCCAGTGGCAAAATGTTACCTAATGGCCATAATGTTGACAAGCAACCTAGTAACCACACTAGGCAGCTTTTTATGAATTTTGGAACACATAAATATTTTCACTAATCATTGGTGAAATGTGGATGTTAATTCACCTCTGCCTAGCTCTCTGGGGATAAAGGCGTGTTTATATTAATACTAGCTTTCGCCCGCGGCTCCGCCCGCGTGGATGTCGGTTATCGCGACCAAACATAAATCTACCCCTATACCAAATTTCATCAAAATCGGTTCAGTGGTTTAGCCGTGAAAGCGTAACATACATAAAGACAGACAAACAGACAGACAGACAGAGTTACTTTCGCATTTATAATATTAGTATGGATTTATAGGATTCATAGGAATTTAACCTGGAAACTCGACTATTGCTTTCAAATGCCGGATTGCTAAACAGGTCTGCAATGATTGTTTTTAAAAAGTTTCACCTCCTTCATCTTACGTGAACATTTACGAGTAGTTATCTTTAACAGGTCCAGTAAGTTCCAGTTGTAGTGCAATAAACAAACATTTTACACATATTTACATTAAAACATTTTCTGTCACAACTTTATCCTTATCTTGATTTATGCGAGAAATCTTGCTTGACGGGTGATGCGCTTAGTCAGATGTGTTACTGTAGCGTACGCACTTTCTTAATTTTCACACAACGATGCAGGTGTTACACTTACTTGGACTTAATTTTTCAAATTATTTCCGGTTTTTGTTATCTCTGTCTACCGTGGAGGTAAAGACGTAACAATATTTCATACAATTCATACAGGTGACAATTTATCATCTTTTTTTCTTAAAAACTGAGCCATTTTTTGTGGTTTTGATATAGAATACAGATGAAGGTAATGGTGTAAAAAACACTAAATAGAAATGTGGATGAATACGAGAGAGAAAAAAAGACATTGGAGGAGATAGATAGAAGCTGATATAGAAACGAAGTAAATGTTGAGATCACTGCAAGCAGAAATGAACGAAAATACCTATATGAAGCTCTGATCACCACTAAATATGGACAGGAAGATGATGACGGTATCAACATTATACATGATATAAAATCGGGAGGGGCTGTGGACTTCCACATAGTGTGTGCAGTTTTCTCGCAACAATTACTAAATAATAGGAATAATTAAGTGATAGTTTTGTCGGTCAGAAAATTATGCCACAAAGTCGCGCGTCAGCACTGTGCTGACATTCAGCAGTGTATGAACGAGTGATGGACGTACAATGATAGTGTATCTAGCGCGAGATGTACGTTTATTGCGTTTAACAATTTACAACTGCATTGTAACACTTTGAGAAATGATGCGCGTCATTATCACTCCGTAAGATGTTAGCAACACTATCTAGCAAGCTCATAATATAACGTTACAGTCGTTACGTATCTTTTTTTTTTCATGAAAAGCTATTAGTTTTGAATTATAGGCAAATCAGTCAATTAGCCACACATACTGAGAACACTTGTAGAAGTACAAGTTTGTTGCCAACCACCAACAAGTTGCCAACTGAGCTATTGAGTCACACCTGAATCACTTCAAATTTCCTTTCTCT
Source organism: Eilema sororculum (assembly GCA_914829495.1). NCBI lineage: Eukaryota > Metazoa > Arthropoda > Insecta > Lepidoptera > Erebidae > Eilema > Eilema sororculum. Next base: position 668,875 of record OU618545.1, on the reverse strand, counting down.
TTTATATTCGTCTTTAGGGGCGACATTTTTCCCGATGTATTTGAATTTTAAAAGTTCGTTCAAATACATAACCTTTCACTACTCGATGTTCACATTCAGTTGATAACGAGCATACTAGTAATTTTTGTTACTAATACTCTTTTTGATCAAATTACATGCATATACAAATTGCTAACATATCATAAATGATTTCAGATGAGATTCAAAGTTTATAACTCGTAAATTGCAGAACCATGTCTATTGTTGGTTCGTGTATTGTGTGCTAATGCATGGGAATGTTCAATACCTCCAGCAGGCGCTGTCTGCAATTGCAAGGTGTTTCTGTTTACTGTGATGATAGTGTAATGTCGAGATTTAACAGTCTGATATGCAAGCTCATTGTAGTAACTACCTATTGCTCTTACTGAGTAGCTGCTATCCAAACATCTAAGGTTGAATCAAATAGTTAAGCTACAATATTATTTCCGAACTCATACTTGACAGAGAAACCCAAACTTCGTCCACAGAAGTATTCTTTGTATAGTTGTACAGTCGTTCGTTTCCTTTTTTGTCTTGAATATCCACTATTTTCATTTCATTTCATACATGAATTCATTATATGTCCTTTGTTTTACAATCTTACATGATGTACGGTCTTGGATTTAGTCAAGAGCTTTTAATATTTTTATTATTCATTGATTAATCGTTTAGTTCATTTCAGCCGGTTGGATGCAAAACTATAATAAATGAACTCTAGAGAATGAAGAATATCATACTAATTGTATCCTAACAATGTTATAGCAATGGTTTCTATCATAAGGGCCTCGAGAAATGATGAGATACCTTTGCGTGTTTTTAATTCTTAATAGTTTTTTCAATTAATCAATCTGAAATCGACATACGTACTTTTTAGCCACACACTACTTTTTTAATATAGTGATTACTGTATCTATAATCCAACGTGTCAAATTAAATTATAATGTTTAGCAATGTTTAGGATTATAAATAGAGGTAACTGAGCAATATAATATTAATGATGACGAGGTTGTCACATTTTCATATTGGTTGCTTAACTAGAGAGTGTAATTTTTTTTAAATGAACGTGAAATAGTTGAATCATAAGTTGCCGAATGTTTTACTACGAGTCCGCAATCGACCATTTGATGGTCATACGTTCTTTTTACTTCACACTTCCAAAACGATGTATATTTGGTAAGAAAATATATCTATGTCATTCAATCCCGTGTGACTCTATTCACACGCACTTACAAAATATATCCCTTAAAAGAGAATTATATTTACAACTCTAAACATACAGTTAGGACATGCCATAATATATTCTGTTTCAAGACAATAAGGTTCACAGAGATGGAATACATAATTCAGCTAATAAGATGCGTTTGCATGTTGTAATAAACGTATTGTCTGAAGACAAGAAATATCACGCGAATGTGATGTTGTGTCTTTGAAATATGTTGGTAATGGAAACAATGGCCCTAGTTTTCTGATAATTCCAAATTCAGTGTCGACAATTAATTATTTCGTACATTTAACCAATGGAGGTAAATTTCGTACAGAATAGGACGATTTTTGACAGACGGTACCATTAACTAACGTGTGTAAGAAAAAATTACTGCTGCCTCATCTTAAATATGATTAAAGTATATAGTTGTACAGTTCAATACATACCTTGGATGTACTTCCACTTTTAGAACTTCATCGCCGATTCTCAGGTTTTCTGGTATCCTGACAAATCTGAGGTATTCACCCACTGGATAGAAGTTGCAACCTGAAACAAATAAAAATAGGTTAGGAAAATTTTGCTAATGACTATTATTATACACATGTTTGGGTGGATCGTCATAACAGCAAAATGGATGCCTATTCGCTTCCATTTTGCTTTTGCCCAGTTTTTTCTTTTGGGGTTCTTGAATCAGACGCCAGGTCTCCCAAATAAAAGCCAGGAATAAACACAACAGAAGTAAAGAAAAAGGAGTTTAAAAAATTTCGGCAGCATTCAATTAATGTAAAATATGTATATTATATCTATTATTTGAAGGAAAAAAATGTTACACCGGATACTACCAAACTACACTTTAGATAGATTAATATATTTCCAATGCTTTTGGTAATGCGCGGTAGCCTAGTGGTGTGGGTAATGGACTGCTGAGACGAGGTCTCGGGTTCGATCCCAGGTTTACCATGCCACACACCAAAGACTTTTCGAGGCTTTTCGAAGTTGTGTGTATTTATCGCAGGTTTATAAGTGCCTGGGTATTGGCAATTGGCTCGCCACCTATTACATTGGGACCTAAACATAAACTGGCGAAATGTGGTTGCTAGCACCTCTGCCTACCCCTTCGGGGATTACAGGCGTGAGTTTATGTTATGTTATGTTATGTTATTTTATATTTTTGGTAACTGAATTATTTTTCAATAATTTGCGAATTTATGATGCTAAACTTTCTGGACTTGCAATTTGAAATCGGAAATCAGACATAAACTAAAACCATCGATTTAAGGAAAATATTCATTCACCTTTTAGAATCAAATACATTAGAAAATGAATCCTTAAAGCATATTTAATGACGTTAATGCTACATTTAAATTCATAAAAGTTATTTCAAATTGCACATTTTGATAATATAGTTGCAAAACCTGTAACTAAACAGCCCGAAACCGAGGCTCCTTGATTTCAACGCGACAAGAATGTTGCGTCTGCTCTCCGCAACCAATCGCATCTTGCAGCTGTTATGGTGTATTTTCCCATCAAAGATTGACAGTTTCACAATCTTAACGCTTGAGTGGAAATTGATGGCGGTCGATCCAAGCGAGAAATTTGCAATCTTTTGTCGTATATATATGATTTGAATATCTTTTGTATTGCGAAACTTTGAAGTGACTTGAAACAGCCGGCGGCCACTTGTTAGATTCAACTTTATGCGAGTTTGATTTGGACATAGTTTAATTATAAACTGAAGTGCTTAAAGGTAAGCGTTGTGTGAATAGTGGTAAATTCTTTTACAAGGTTGTTGATTAAATTAAGGCTAATCGGGTATTCATGTATGAATGTGTTGTACGAGCATGCATGAAGAATGTAATGAGAGTGAATGAAGCGAGAGTAGTATGTCAGGATCGTAGCAAATGGAGATCCGTGATCTCTGCCTACCCCTATGGGAAACAGGCGTGATTTTATGTATGTATGTGTTGTATATAATAACGAAGAATGCCCTGCAGGTTTACCATTATGAAATCGTCTAATCTTCAGTTTTTTTTCTTGTGATTGCATCGTTGATATATTTTTTACCAAAAGTTAATTAATCTATGTCGCGATCTACATATTGTAACATTCTTTTAAATACCATATTACGCTATTAGTATAATTTGGTACTCACGAAATTAAGATCAAATATTCGATCTCGTATAAATAAAACTGATGCGGCTGGCATTTCGCTTCACCAATGCCAAAAAAGGAAATCTCACGGCTAAAGAATACATGTTTATTGATGAGATCAATTATTTACCTGATTGAAGTTTAATATATTAACATGTAAAGTGCCACTCAATGTTTTGAATATTGGCGTGTGCTTTTATTTTGTGCATGATTTTCAAGAGCGGAGGGGACTTATTCTCTTTAAAAGAATGGAGCCCAAAACATATTGAAAGCAGGGTAACAACCAAACCGCATTATCCAACAAAATGATCAGACGTTAGGAAAATGTGTGCAATTCTAAGAAAACCGTATTTATATGGAAAAATTTAAAAAGTTTAAAAAATGTTTCAGTTTTAACTGATATAAAAATAAGGTATACCTATAAATATTTATAGCATAACATAACATAAACTCACGCCTATATTCCCCGAAGGGGTAGGCAGAGGTGCTAGCACCCACATTTCGCCAGTTTATGTTTAGGTCCTAATGTAATAGGTGGCGAGCCTGTTGCCATTAACCGGGCACTTATAAACCTGCGATAAATACACACAACTTCAAAAAGCATCGAAAAGTCATTGGTGTGTGCCCTGGTAAACCTGGGATCGAACCCGAGACCTCGTCTTAGCGGTCCATTACCCATACCTACCGCAGATTAAATATTTGCAATGGTAATAATGTTAAAATATTCGGTTAAGGGCAATCACCTTAAGTTTATGATATTTATCTGCAAATCTTAAGCCAATCCCAACTTCTACAGACTAAGTTAAATAGTGGCAAGTTAGATCTACAGCAGATAAAATGGGATGCTAAAAAACTGTTTAAGCTAACAATAAACTAGACAAAGAATTTATATTGAAATGTAAAAAAGACAATGGAGAGATAACATCAGGCAATTTATATTAATTAAGAAGCTACATAAATTAGAATTAGCAATCTCATGTTGCAGATAAACTACTTGGACAAAAATTGAAATAACCTCAAAAGTTTTAAATGGAAACTTACAATGTCAAGAAACAACAGAATACATATTGATTACTGAGTATATGCATAATGAATAATAACCCACTCAAAGTTATGCATATTAGTGAAAACTCTTACAATTTTATGATTTAGGGTAGCATTCATATACAGGAAACTTGAAGGCTATAAACGTTAATAGTTACGATATAGAGGTAGAATAATATTGAAGTCTCAATTCAAGAATAGACCCATTCAACGTTTCGCTAAATAGTGAAAACGATTTTATGGATTTACCTTCCATTTAAATAGTTATGACTAAAAGGCAGTAAATATTAATAGCCAAGATATACAATGGTACTGATTTATCTTGTTCATAAATACAAGTAAAAGGTAGAAGTATATATAAGGGTAAAGGAAGGATCACGATTAAAAGAGCTTAAAAATCAATCAGCATCAACAACTTTAAAAATATTCATAGCTCAAATAAAGTCACGTTGCCAGTATGTACTATTATATAATTATAAAAAACAGATAACACAATACAATTTGAGTAAACTCATTCAAAGTCAAGTATAATTTTACGAAATAAATTCACAATTCAGAACTTCCACGACATTGAGTCCTCAGCTAAACACTGCTGTCTCCATTGAGCCGTGTGATCGACGAGATACCACGGGTTCTCACAAATCATGGCGTGTCGATCGCAGATAAAATACCGTACTCCATGGGACGGCTAGCGAGCTGCAATTAGATGCCAAACAATGTGTGGGTTCCTATGAGGAACCTCAGATTCATAACTATATCAGAAAAAGTCGGTCAGTAGATTTCTCTCCAGTGTCATGTCAAGAATGGCTCACGTTGTTTGTACTTGCTGTTATTAAAAAAGATGACCGATGTCAAAGTTGTCGGTGTTTCTAAGAAGATTTCAATGTATGCCAAATTAGTAACTCACCTGGTAACACAGAATAGTTTGGAATGTTGATAACATGTCTATATGTTTTCATTAACTTTGGAATGCCTTCGTATTGAAGGGTTTCATTAAACATGTTAAATTAGTTAGTAGTGATAAATTTCTTTGTTACATGACAAAATCGAAAGAAGCTACATATACCCGGTGCACTTGGCTGAACCTTTTAACGAACTTGACTGATGAGTTGCCGTATCTTCAGATTAATTTTTAATATTGGTATACAGTAGGTACACCACAATTTCATAACTTCCGTCTTACTGAAGATGTTGTTAAGATGGAAGCTCAATGGATCACTCAAATAATTATAAGACATGATCTTAGTACTGCCATTTAGCAACTTCGTAGGTAGATATGATAATGATATCCGGCGGCAAACATTTGATATTTTTGTGCTTAATACCTTGGCTTAACCAACACGTACAATAATATCATACGTGAAATTAGTATTACCTATACCAGATTATGGAAGATTAAACTGATATATTGCACAATTTGTTTGAATGTTTATTTTTAACACATGCTTATGATTACGCCGTATTAAAATTGCAATTTCCAATAAAATAATGAATCGATCTTGTAAAAACTTGGAAAATTAGATTAATTAGATCCAGATTTTTTTAAAACTGTATAGTGAATTCATGCAAAAGACAAGCATTGGAGTTAGGACTATCAGACAATTTGGCCAATTGAACTGTTTGTTATTTTAAGCTTTAATCCAATTAGTCCCACCCTCTGCTTTCCTTCACAGGACAACACGTACAGGGCTAAAATGCCATCCGTATACGGTGCAGCATATACCTGCTAGAATCAATCGTTTCAGTGACTCATTCCTAAGCCGGTGCGGCTTTATTACGACCTGGAACTCCCTGCCAGCTCACGTGTTTCTTTCTTCCTACAGTCCCGGGTCCTTTAAGCGGGGTGTGAAAAGGCATCTTATGAGGCCGTCAAGCTGAGTGCCACCACTGTTAACATGGTACATGTTTACGATGCTGACCCTCTTTCAGAGACTGCCTTTAGCTTACTATTAAGCGAGGTGAAGTCAAATTGACGTGTCTTGGTATAAATCTGTCGTGTAAAGGCAGTGAATACCTCATTATTATAAGATGCTCCGTCTTCTACACAAACATTGTAATTTGTACCCATTAACACTGGGTACTGAACTCTTAACTGGTGGAAAACCAAACAATCGCACAGAGATCTAGATTCCGATCTGAATATGAGGTGTGGGAGAATAGTTATGACTGAATAGTCATATACTATGTACGGTCAGTAGACAAGTTTTACATCACTTTTTATTTATTACAGTAGGAATTTACACGGGCATAATTTATCCTACGTAATTACCAGTAGGGATGCTTGGTGGGGTAAATTACGTAGAAGCAAATTAGAAACATCCATTTATAAGGTTTTGCTGCAATTTAATAATCGTCACCGTAAGTTGAATTGAACCAACTTTTTATAGATTTGAAACATTATGTGTATTATAAATATACACTTACGAATACAGTTCGTAAGAAAGTTGGTAAATGGTTCCAACGTAGCCCTAATAGATGGATATAAAGAGAAGGGAAATTTGAAGTGATTCAGGTGTGACTCAATAGCTCAGTTGGAAGAGCATTCCCTCAGTAAGGGAAAGGTCGTGGGTTCAAGTCCCACTTGAGTTCTTCTTTTTCCCGATATATTACGAATTTAAAAGTTAGCATAATAAATGCTATAAAAATTTAATTCGAACACTATCGAGATAATCTGATCATGATTTTTGATAATTGTTATGATTTATTTGCTACACAAGCATATTTTTCGACTGTCACTATACGCTAATAGATGTTTCTGTCAGATTAGTACATTAAGGGTTAATTTCAGTCATTTTGTAAATAAAGTATCACTTTTTCTGCTGACTGTATCATACTCAGTCACAAGGCTGCAAAGCACTCACTTCCTGTTGCTCATTGTGAGAAGTAATGTAAGGTAACGCGTAATAATGGCTCCAAATAGCGGACGTTGGAGCTAAAGTTCCTTTTAGCTGATTGATCTGGACTTTATCGGCATCAGTTTATCTTCTATGGATCTTGATGTTATATCTAACATTCGCATTAGTTTTATCTTTCAAGATCATAATAGTACTACAGTGAAACGTAAGCTTTTAGGTTTCATACACAATAGTACTAATATCAATGTACGGGTTCTATTGGTATAGTCATCATCAGAAAGATGTTGACGAACAAAGTGCTCAAAATGATCTTAATTTCGTTTTTGATCCCCTTCCAGTTGACCGATTGTTCTGATATTTGGTACACAACTTTAGTTCTGACAATAATCCATATCCATACTAATATAAATACCAATATGGATTATAAATGCGAAAGTAACTGTCTGTTTGTCTGTCTGTCTGTATGTTATGCTTTCACGCCTAAACCACTTGATGAAATTCGGTATAGGGGTAAATTAGACCTTGAGAAAGGACATAGGCTATGTTTCGTCGACATCCATGCGGGCGGAGCCGCGGGCAAAAGCTAGTACTATATAAATCAACAAAACAGTTTTATTTACTCTTAATACGAGAGATTTAAGATCATTTATGACGCTGACTGTACTATTATATTACGACATAATGGAATTGAGACGACTAAAGCACAGGCTAAAGTCTTTTCAAAAAGTGTGCTAGAACATCGACTATGTTCTGTCGCAGGCTCTTCTCTTGGGATCTAATTGTTAGACGGCAGTCGTTCTCAAAACACTGTATGATCCAAACCAAAAGGAGGAGAAAGTAGACCTCGGAGCTCGGCTCCAAAGTGAATACCAAGTGAAGGTCTTGGACGCAATTGGGAGAAACGTGAAGATGATGATGAGAAGATCGCTGCCGAAATGATCTTTTTGTACATTTATCATGTCCAAGGTCTTAATGTAGATGATTAGATAATGATGACAACCTAATATTATTCAATTTCAGATCAATGGGAGCTAGGGTGAAATGGAATGTTTATTTTCCTTTAAGTACACGATGTTTTTACCAGGGCAGGGGTCGAGTGGGCACCTCAAAATTATGAAGGCACGAATGGGCATAGGGGACGAATTCCAGAGGACCTAGTGGGTACTAACCCGTTATTATTTCATGGTTAGCGTAATAATCGTAGCTTCTTGCTTTGTAAACAGCCATTATAATTCATTAGAGATTAAAAAGTGGGGCCTTGAGTTTTTTTTTTTTTTTTATGTAGGACACGTCAATTTGACTTCACCTCGCCTGATGTTAAGCTAAAGGCAAAGTCTCGGAAAGAGGGTCACCATCGTAAACATTACCATGTTAACAGTGGTGGCACTCAGCTTGACGGCCTCATTAGATGCCTTTTCACGCCCCGCTTAAAGGACCCGGGACTGTAGGAAGAAGGAAACACGTGAGCTGGCAGGGAATTCCAGGTCTTAGTGGTGCGGCATAGGAATGAATCACTGAAACGCTTGGTTCTAGCAGGTATACTCTGCACCGTAAATGTATGACATCTTAGCCCTGCACGTGTCGTCCTGTGAAGGAAAGGGGAGGGTGGGACTAATTGGAAGAGCTCGTCAGAACATTCACCATGGTAGAGACGGTAGAAAACTGCCAAAGACGCAACATCTCTACGCATCTGCTAAGGCTCGAGGGTGTTCGTGACCTCAGGATCCCCAATATGGTCTACGTGTACCCAAAGGATGGAAAAGGATGGGTCCTCTAGACAGCGCAAACGGCGACAGCAAATATCCGCCCTAACAAACACGCACACCCCGGCTTTTGCTCGGAAATTTTCCTCGATAACATAGCCGGGGTAAAGCAGGTAGGTCGTGTCGTCAGGGCGGCGTATTTGTGTCTCCGTTAGAAATAGCATAGCTGGTTTCGCCGTCTCCAGGTGTTGGTGGACGGCGTTGAGGTTCTTATGGAGCCCACAGATGTTCGTGGACTCCACCTCAAATAGAGTTTTTGTGGGAGAGTCCCTAGCCGCTGTTTCAACAATTTTTGTTTTGTGCGCTGCCATGAGGTGAAGGGTAAGGGAAGGCGTGAAAAAGAGGTGATTGTCGCCGCAGCACCGCGTGACAAAACATGGGAGATTGGTTTCATCTATGAATGTGAGGCGTGACGAGAGCCGACGCGCCGAACGGAAGGGCCCCCGTACCCTCCCGAATATGGTCGCCGGGCTCCCGTCCGGTCGCCAACCGGCACGACGAGCCATATCGGGATTATGCGCGACCTGGTGGGGCAGCCTCCCAGGGTGGTTAGTCCCAGTTGGGCCCCTGTACTATGCCGCGGGGGGCCCGCGGCACCACCGTTTCTACGGGTCTCCCTGCCCGGCGCGGCGCCCCGCGTTACACCCCACTAGACTACGCCAAAACCCACCGGTCCCACTAGTGCTGCGACTACCATCACCTCGGCCCGGCTATGCACTAGCTGATCCCTGAACGCAATCCAACCGAGATTGGATTACTATGGAGGGTTTTTCGCACTTGTGCACGGTGGTACCAACCCGGTCGAAATAAGTGTCAAATTTGTGCCATCAAATTTCTACCACCTGTAAAAAAGTTTTTGTTGCTAGATTCTTTATTTACAGCCTTCCGAATGCCACTGTGAATGGAAATGTAGGAGCTTTAGTATTAGCGTTTATGTTACTATGTGACCTAAATTAATAATTATTTTATATACTTTTGAATTAAATTGAATTTATGTTGACGAAACACAATTGTCATTTTTGACGAGGACGACAAAGATGACATGATTGTATGCTTAAAATCTTATTGTTAGTTATCTAGAAGATATAGAAGAAGAAGGTAACCCTTTGGAGGCAACCAGAATGACGCTGTGATTATAATGATTACTACATTGAATAATTGTTATAACTTATCATTCTGACTCTTATAATTTAGTACATTCAGTTATCTACATCTTTTCAAAGTTTAATTTTATTTTTATTTACACCTGTTTACACTTCTCACATCTATAGAATTCAACATTTTTATTTATTTATTATATACTTATGGTACGCCAGTTACAAAATTAATAGTATGGAAATTAGGAACACAAGATCAGTACAAAGGGCGGCCTTATCGCTTTACGCAATTTCTGCCAGCATTTTGGGAACCAACATTTTGCAAATTCAACATACTCATTATTTTGCTTTCCTACAGGTTTTTCTGGAATGACCTCCGAACTAAGCCTAAGACTTTGATCAAATTCTGATCTATAAATGTGTTCTATAGTAGAAGGATTTTTTATAGCATTAAGTATGCTAACTATACAAATCGAATACATAGGGAAAAAGAATCTTCTCGGGCGGGACTCGAACCCGCAGTCTTTCCCTTACAGGGGGAATGCCTGACCAATTCGGCTACCGAGACACGCCCGATATGATTCAACTTTCCCACCTTATACGTCTTTGAGGCGACGTAGCGTCATCTACCGATTTTAACATCATTCATTGATTCCGATAGTTCGTAAGAAAATCGGTAGATGACGCTACGTCGCCTCAAAGACGTATAAGGTGGGAAATTTGAATCATATCGGGCGTGTCTCGGTAGCCGAATTGGTCAGGCATTCCCCCTGTAAGGGAAAGACTGCGGGTTCGAGTCCCGCCCGAGAAGATTCTTTTTCCCTATGTATTCGATGTGTTCTATAGTAAATCAAACTAACGGGTTAGCAATGTTAACAGCCGTGGTCAATGATCGCGTGCCGCGCAGATTCTTCACGCAATAACATAATGGAGTATAACTAGTATAACTGAGTCATACTACTACATGGTACGAAGTTATCGTCCATTTTCTATAATAAAACATGGGTTCATTAATGTAATAAAGGTTACTCGTCGAAAATAGTGTTACAATTTCGAAACTAAACGTATTGGAATGTGGTGAAGCATTACACTTGTAAAAAGATAAGGTCGATCAAATCAGAAGGTATGGATTAAAAACAATGTTAGGAACATTATTTATCATTACAGTATAGAAATAATTTACATAATGATATGTTTTCATTTAAGTATAACAACTGCACTAAGAAAAAGCAAGGTTGGCAATAAAATACATGAACACTCTATTTCTATTGCCATTAATTATGGTGTTTATGATTACAAACACAGCTATGGGTAGGTACGTAGGGTGCTGTAACCATTACACCACAAGTACGTAAGTAATAATTTAACTACACATTTATGTTACGCTGGTAGGCAGAAGAATGAAATATTTTATGGTCCTACGTCAAGGGTAGACCTGTTGCCATGATATCTCTGCCGTAAGTATGACAAAATAACAATAATTATTTTAAAGTAAACTAGACTGAACTAAAGTAAGTAACAGTGACAAATAATTAGCCGACGGTGACTACAATTTGAAGTAACTGTGTACAGTTAGCGCAGCGTCAGAAATATCTTGACCACAAAGTCTCAAAATGGTCTTAAAACTAAGGTATTAAGAGAAAATTAAACTGTTTTATTAATTCACATTGTATTATTGTCCGAACTAAAGGTGTGTACAACAATTCGTCAACAGAAAGAGCAGAAAACCAAGGTTAAGAACATTTTGATGAGATAATTTGTTCATCAATAGCGATTTGATAATACTGACTATACATACCGTCCACAGATAGATAGATAGATAGATGGATAATTCTTTATTGTACACCAATAGACTTACATTGGAACAAGTAGGTAGCATGATACAGTTTAATGTACAATGGGCGGCCTTATCGCTGGAAGTGATTTCTTCCAGGCAACCTTGGGATGTACAGTAATGTGCTAAAACAGGGGCAATACGGTGTAGTTAACAAATAAGTCTTATACAAGGTGTGTTACAAAGCGAAAAAAAAGATAGGGACAGAGAGAGAGAAATAAATTAAAATAAATATTGTCATAACGTAAAGTATTATAACATATACAACTAAGTATAACATATAAATAGATACATAAAGTAAATAGTACAACATACTTATAAGACAGGAAACAAGTGAGTGAGAAAATACCGAAACTGTGAGTTATCATACTGTAGAAGATGATAGGAAGTGGTCCTTTACCAGATTTTTGAAGATATTAATAGATTTTGATTGTCTGATGTTCACTGGCAATGCGTTCCATAAACGCACAGCCTTGACAGTGAAAGATTTGCCAACAAAGTCTGTGGAATGCACTGACATCTTCAGCTGCAAATTTTCGGATGACCTCAGGCATCTAGTGTGTGTGTCATGGAGGAACTGGAATCGTTCTTTGAGATATGATGGAGTGGTAGGATTAAATAAAACATTATATAACAATGTTAGAATATGGGCATTTCTGCGAAGCCGAATTGGGAGCCACTTGAGTTGCTTACGGAAATCTGACACATGATCATACTTGCGTAGTCCAAATATGAATCGTATACAAAAATTTTGAAGTCACTCAAGTTTATTTAATTGCTCCTCTGTGAGATCTGGATAGCTGACATCGGCGTAGTCGAGAACAGGAAGAAGAAGCGATTGTGCGAGCGCAGTTTTAGTGGCAATTGGTAGGAAGTTTCGGATACCACATAACTTAATACATTCGTCAAATATGAATCTGGTCTTTTGGTTAATTGTCTCAATACTAAGTTTGATAATGAAACTAAGAAGAAATTTATATTTTCTTCTCCTATACTTTTAAACTGAAAGTATTTTCACTCTTTCTCCAACACTTCAATCTCTAGGGAATCGTAGAATTCACTATAGGGTATAGACTGATGGCCTAGCTCATTAAAAATCAGCCAAGGAAATCTATCTGCAATCAAGTTCCCAAGCAAAATTACTGTTCGAAGAGTAAAATTAAAGTCATTAAAGATACTCATTTTATGCACACCATCTAATACGTTTTTTTTTTAATTTATTCGTTTGAACTTCATGCACATATTCATGTATACACAGGCAAACTGAATAAAAAACCTGTCAGATGATAATGTCTAGCAATTGTTCAAGTTTAAATCCCTGAAATCGATATGAGTATCGTATTTATTATCTGCCTATTAGCCTGAAGCTCCGTGACGTGCGGTCACGGAGGCTGACCCGCGGTGCGCGTGCGTCATGCAATGTTTATCAATATAACGCTCGCGTGTACCATCGATAATATAATCCGATTACAAAATCATATGTAATACTATGGTATTATGCGAAAAATTTGCATGTTATAACAAAGAATTCGTTTTTTGTACTGAAAACTGGTAAGTGCGTCGGGTAATCAGTTTATGAACGGTGGAATAACCCAAAACGTCAAGAGGGCCCGTAAAAAGTTATAATTTATTTGTATCGATTGTAAAGATTGCAAAATTGTATTTTATAATTCTATCGTCCTACTGGCACCGGTTGAACGTTATCAATCATCGAAAGATGCACAAACCCTCCAGATTGGTCGATATTCGACAAAGATAGTTTGTCCCGCCATATTAGGGCGCACTTAGTGTTGAATTGTAAATTTAATTTATTGTCTTTCGTTTCACAATACACATAAAATGAGAATACTTCTAACCATGTTTCACGATCGTGTGACTTGCAAAGGCCAAGATGGTTTGTGTAGGCAGTCAATGATTAGATTCAATGCATTTTGTTACTGTTGATAATTCAAAGACCAGTGGCACGCCCACCTGTATCATTGCGAAAACTGAAGTCTTCTTCACACAGAGTACATGTACGTAGCTGTCAGGTCAGGTAGTCAGATTTTAGTAAAGATAGTGATGTAACTCATTTAAGTTGCTCACAAAAGTGAAGGTAAAGATTCTTTTACTTTTTTCAGAATAAACAAAGCTTGCTCTCTGGGAGATGTGGCAATAAATTAATAACACAAAGTATAAGTTAGACGTGTTGTTTCAAAATAATCTGTCGATCCGATTGTGTATTGGCGATTCGTGTCAACGAGATACGAGCTCTGCAATATTTCTTGGTGCTCTTAGCATTAAATGTTAAGGAATATTTAGATTTTGATTGAGAATTCAAGAGTCAACCTATCTCTTGGTGAAGATGTCAATCAATTGATGTGACAGACTGCAAGTAATCTTGAATCTAAAGATTTTAGAAAAGCCCAAAAGGTTTATAAAAAGAGTAGTAAGCCAAAATGCAAACATACAACAGTATTATAGTCACTACTAGTGTTAACTTTTGGGATTTACAGGGTTCTTTTAGCTAATATTTTGGTGATTATGGATTAAATAAAAACAGCAGGTGACTCTTTTGGTAATTTAGAAAGTCATTTATTTTACTGCGGTGTTGCCAATACAAACATTCCATTAAATAGTTGCCACTCACAATCTATTATTACTTTAATATTACGATATTTTACAACTAGTATATTCCAATAATATGCTTACTTGCTAAATTAGGTAAGTGTTAAGATAGGAATGTGTGACTGTTATAACTATAATTTATGTAAATCTCACTCGAAGGAGAACCAATCGGATTTGTAACTATTTTGTCGAAATGCATCTTTTACGAAAGCGAATGCATGCGAGAGTCATACTGTTGGTGATGAAAACTCGTGTTAAAATATTATATCTAAAGAAAATTACACCTATATTACTTTCCATTTCCGAGCAGGTAGACAGACAATCTTTTCCCTGTTGTCCTTTTCTTGCTATGATCCTGGCATAAACTTTTTTGCTCCTTTTAAATTTATGAAAAGTACTAGATTTTGCCCGCGGCTCTGTCCACGTGGATGTCGGTCATTGCGATCAAACATAGCCTATGTCCTTTCTCATGGTCTAATCTACTCCTATACCAAATTTCAACAAAATCAGTTCAGTGGTTTCGGCGTGAAAGCGGTACATACAGACAGACAGAGTTACTTTCGCTTTTATAACATTAAAGTATGTATTCTTACACATTTGATGGGCCTTGTTTAAAATGACCTCAATCTGACATACATACTCCTAGGTTGAGCCTTATGTATGTAACAAAAAAGCTTAAGAAACACTGAGCTAATTTTAAACACTTAAGCAATAATTTAGTGTATTTATTTATTTATTTATTTATTTATTGGGACAAAAAACAGATATACATTCAATGTTCTTAACCTAAGGAATGGTTTACATAATTATTTCTTAATGTATATCCCACAACATTGCCCTCGTATTACTAAAATATGATTGATCATATATTTATTATTCAATTATTATTATTTAATAGCCATGCATGTAATGTAGGTTAATTATTAATATTATTATTATTATATCTATCATCATACAAATAAATTAAATTAAATTGATACATTATTTTGTGTAGGTAATATATGAGGTGCAATGACGCTTACTATAGATTTTTTAAATTTATGTGGCGTCAGCGCAAATATGTCGATGTCCTCAAATTGCTCATTATAAGTCTCGACTAATCGTCGCATCGGTGATCTCAAACCAGCGTTAGTTCTGCATTTAGTGGTCATGAAAAGGCGCCTCCTTCTGACGACACGGACATGCACAGTTCGTGGTACGACATAGCAAATGCTGTTGGTCAATGAGTTGCAGTCGAAGGCGCCCCTACACAAACCATATAGTATCATTACTTGTAATAGTAGTCTTCTACTTTCTAAGGTTGGGAATTTATATTTTATCAACAATTGGTCGTATGATAAGTAATTGCGGTGAGTTCTAAAGTGTAAAGCGCGAAGAAATTTACGTTGCACTTTTTCTACTTTGTCTTTGTACTTCTTGTAATATGGGTCCCAAACGAAAACTGCGTACTCGAGCTGCGGACGAATCAGAGATTTATACAGGTAACTATATGTTTCTGGTCGTTTAAAGTCTTTGGTTGCCCTCATTACGAAGCCATAGAGTTGGAAAGCCTTATTGACGATTTTATCTATATGGGTGTCAAGCTAAAGTTTTGAGTCTAAATGAATACCAAGATCTTTAATTTCATTAACTTTTGCTAGTTTAGTATTGCATAGGGTAAAGTTTGTGTTCATTATGTTTTTCTTTTTAGTGCTACATTATCCCTGAGTAACATAGGCTATTTTATCCTAATATTCCTCGGGACAATGTTGGTATAAATTGAAATTCAAACAACTAAAGTTCTCGTCTACATTGTCAACCTTTCTCCACAAAAACCATCATTAGTCATCCGCTATCAGTGCTTGATGTCCGATATTATAAAGTCCCTCTATAATCTGTTCAAATAAAGGCTTTACTCAAGCACAGCCTATCCGGGTCACTAACGGGTGGCTAGGGGTGGCTTTCTCTCGTTTATCAAGATTTTATCTATTGGACTGCATCTTTGGTCTAGAGACGTCAGTACCAGTGAACTGACAGGATGTTTTATGGTTGGAGATTTTAATCCGAATACATTGAAAATAATATATCAATTACCATTAAAATATAAACTAAGGCAATTAGCAAGCCAAAATAACATTTTTCTAGCAACAGCCGGGTATGTAACAGAGTAAAAATAACATATTTTTTACCTTTTCCTTTCCTACGTTATGGCACAGAATAGATAATATTTTACTGAATTTTATAGCATCAGTAGGCTAACTATACAAATCGAATACTTTGGGAAAAATGTATCCTCTCGGGCTGTACTCGAACCCGCGATTTCTCCCTTACAGGGGGAATGTCTTGACCAACCAGGCTAAGAGTAAAGCTAGAATAAGGCTAATTCCTCTAACACTCCAGAAAAAATTGAAGGGAAATTTGAATCACATCGGCCGTGTCTCAGTAGCCATGTTGGACAAGGCATTTCCCCTGTAAGGGAAAGATCGCGGGTTCGAGTTCCGCCCGACAAGATTCTGTTTTCCCTATGTATTCGATTAGAATAGATAATAGTTACGGAGGTTAAGGCTAAAAATATTTGTAAGTACCTACCTACAATAAAATTTGCTACTTTACATACATTTAATCATAAGCACACCTTGCAAGTCTAAACAATAACTTTCAAGTCGATTGAAACTAATCGAATAGGCTATAACACTGATTGTATAAACAATTTCTAGCAGACATTTAAATAGTTATGCGTAGTATCTACATAATATCTTTCTCGACTGAACTGGACAAGCGGTTAGGGCTACCACTTCTAAACAATCAAATTGTGAAATTTAAAAAGTATCCATTTTTGATGATTTATTAACTATTATTGTTAAACAATATGTTCAATGAACAGATGATGACGAGAACGATTGACGTCGAAGCGCTGACATTCAAGTCAAACTTATTGGAAATAACTTTTAAAATTCAGCAAACAGATTCGATTGGTTTGAGTCATTTGGCAATTATTGTCAGATTTAGGAGTTATAAATGCAACCTATTGTTTCATTTTATAATAAAAATATTTGATACTATCAGGTTCCATAATTAGGGGTCAAATAAAATTAAAAATTGTAACCACGATAAATAAAGCGTAGAAAGTTTAGACTGAAGCTCATATGACACATCTTAGATAGAATAAGTAAGGTTAGATTGATTTGTGATAGCTATTTATCTATCTAGAATGAAATCACAAGAGTCCTTCAGTTCAAATTGTTAATATTTTGTAGTTACAAATGTAACATTTCGTTTCGAAATTTAATTTTAAAAATGACTTTGAGATGAGAATTTTGATCCGTTTGACAGCCCTACTCATTTAAATACATGTTTAATATCTAATACGTGGAACGAACTGGATATTGCTACACCACTTTCGTTTCTTTTTCTCCGACGCGCGTTAATTCCGGAGTGCTAATATCTGTTATTATGTAATAGCTCTAAATTGTTGTAGTCATTTCCGTTAGGACTTGATGATGTTGTTATAGGTAATGGCTTTTTGTGGATAAAGTATTAAAGAATATTAAGTCAAGGTCATACTTTTTGAGAGATATACGTAGAAAATCACTACATAGTCATAAAGCAAAGTCGCTTTCCGCGTTCTTAGGTCCCTGTGTATGCTTATATCTTCAAAACTACGCTACAGATTTTGATGCGGTATCTTTTAATAGATAGAATAATTCAAGAAGAGGGTTCATAATAGATGCTTAACATAGTAGAGGGTGCAGCGGAAACGGAATCAGACGCCACGTGGGCGGTCAAAAATTTGCGGTACGAAGTTCACCGGATCCGCTAGTGATAATATAATTGTGACAAAGTATGATATTAATAATGTAACACTCAAGGTGGTGTTTATCATGCTTTTTATTTATTTCGAGTAACCGGTATTGCGGCGCTGTTATTACAAGCCTCATGATCGCGGAGAAAAAAGTCTGTTAATTTTACAAATTCTTAACAATATCTAAGTATAATAATTACGTTAAACTTTTACGTTTGGATCTGATTATGTCACTAAATCGTACAATATTTTCTACATCGCCCGATCCCTAATAATTGAGATAAAAGCAGGTATGATTACTCCCAAACAGCAGATTATATAAATAGTATGCATATTAAATATTATTAACTATTTTAGTTATAGAAGAGTATACAACAACATGATAAAAAATCTAAGACAAACAGCACTCAGACGCATAAATAACTCACAAACACACACAATTATGACGAGTTGTGCCTACAGCCATACACCCATTTCCTTGTTCACATAACTGTACTTATTATGCAGCAAACTGTGACTATAATCGCGCCAAGAGTAAAGAATCTCCAAGAAATGAAAAGTAATCAAGCCTTGATACCGTCGGATAACGGGTTCCGGTAGAAATCGAAATCATAGGTCAGGTATCTCATCTTAAGGCGTTGACCTTTCTACACTTTGGGAGTCCGTCGTCAGAGATACACTTTTACTTTTTCTATTCAAATAAACAAACAGGTTTGGGGGGATAATGCGAACTAACGTAGGCTGATCATTTTCCGAATACTGGATTACATCAGATTTGAAAATGCTTTTTATAGTTGAGAGGCTTTCGTTTGAACAAGAACATATCTGGTTAAATTAATTTGTCACAACTAAAAAGTAATGGTAGTTAATTTTTTATATATATTTAGGTCGTCAAATTGACGACGCCTGATAGTAAACCCTACTTTACTAATACCATTCTCATTATTCTTTGGTAATACAGATGTTGTCCCTAGAAAAGGTAGCAACCGACCTACCTTGGCAGCCTCGACAGATGTTTTTTCAAACCCTACTTAAGCAATCCAGGACTGTAGGAAGAAGGAAACACGCTGTTAAAGACCTCCAGAACTTTTTGGTGCGGTAAAGAAAGAGTCTCCGAACTGCTTTTTTTTTTTTTTAACCGTGGGGGAAAATCCTTCATGGATGTTATGCCGGACTCCTACCGACTGAAAATCCCCACGGTAACGCCCAGAAGCCTATGGATGGGAGCCCCGGGTAAGCCCTCGGAAGGATGTCCCAGGACTCCCATCAGACCTACGGCTACAATTGCGGCCTCGTCTCGGGGGTGGTTCGGGTGCTATCCCGCGTCTATGGGGGGGGGGGGGGGGGGGGGGTTTCGAGTGTTATCCCGCTTCTTAGGGGGCGTGAATCCCTCATGTCACGCTGCCGTCATGGGCCTGCTTCTGTAAAGACGGTGAGCAGCCAACTCACCGTCCTCAGGCCCCCGGTCATGGAGGCCGATGGTCTTCGGCGAAGACACGTCGGCGGTACCCAAGCCGCCGACTGCGGAACTCGGGTGGGAGAGTTTTCTCCCGCTCTCGCCCCGCCGCCTCTTTCACGAGCATGACCTGCTCACAGAAAGAGGCGGCGCAGTCCCACTTACTCCCGCTGGAGACCATGGCTCGCACCATGGTCTCAAGCGAGAGGGTGCCCACGCCCAGACCCACCACGAGGACCTGGCGCTGTTGCGCCCACGCCGTGCACTCCACCAGCGTGTGGAGCGCTGTGTCATCGCTGCGGTCCTCGCAGTGCTGACACTCGGCCGTGGTTTCCCGGTGTCTTCGCCATAGATACCTACCGAAGCTACCATGCCCGGTAAGTATCTGTGACAACCGGTAGGAGAGAGCACCGTGGCTCCTCTCCAGCCACTCGTCCATGACCGGTCTGACGGCCGCAATTGTGGCAAATCCCCCCTTTGGTTGCTCAAGTCGCACCTTCCATGTCTCCACGGTTTCCTGGTAGAGCTGGGACCGCTGCCGAACTGCTTGGTTCTTGATGGAATTGTTCACACCTTATGAAATAGGAAGCAAGTATGCATAATGTTTGAAACAAGTAAGTCACAAGTCAATAATGTTTAAACTCTAAGCATTAGATCATACTATCTTAAAAAGGGATGGGGGAGCTATTACGGCGAACTGTTGACGATGTAATGTGTTTTTACAATGTAACTCGTTAGATGTTTCATTACATGACTTTATTACTTCCTCCTCTAGAAGAGTTCCTAGTGAGAAAGGGCCTGGTATGTTAATCAATGATCGGTTCGCGGAATTGACAGTTCTGTAACGAGTTTTTAACTATCTTGGGTACCTACATAATACATTTATATAAGGTAAGATAATGTCATTTTAACTTGGTGTTTAATGCCCTACCAACACCTTTGAGGCCCGGATTAATAGCACACAAATGCATGTGGTAAACAACGGATGAGACTCTTGCTCAGGCTTCTTACCCACCCGGTTGAAATACCTGGGGCTCGTACTTGACGGTCGGTGGGACTTCGGAGAGCACTTCCGAAGTCTGCGCCCCAAACTGTTGGTGTCAGCTAACGCGCTGGTGCGGCTGCTGCCCAACTTGAGGGGCCCAGAGGACTCCTGCAGGAGACTCTACGCGGGTGTCGTGCGGTCCATGGCCCTGTACGGGTGTCCCGTATGGGCGGACGCGCTGCGGGCCAGATTCGTGCAACTGCTGCATGCTCCGCAGCAGACGATGGCCTGCAGGGCCATTAGGGGGTACCGCACGATATCCTTTGAAGCGGCGAGTCTCCTAGCCGGATCGCCACCGTGGATCCTGGAAGCGAGATCCCTTGCGGCACTGTATCGGTTCCGTAAGGAGGCGCGGGAGCGGGGATTCGATCCCGAGCCCGAAGACATTCGGGCCGAGAGGTCCCGGCTCCACGGGATCATGGTGGCGGAGTGGGAGCGACGACTTGAGCAACGACGCGCAGGGCATGCCGTCATAGAGGCGGTAAGGCCCATCATGGGGGAATGGCTCGAGAGGCCACATGGCAGCCTCTCGTATCGACTGACGCAGATTATCACCGGGCACGGGTGCTTCGGGAGGTATCTGTGTCGGATCGAAAAAGAGCCAACGTCCGAGTGCCATCACTGCGACGCGAGCGAGGATACGGGGCTGCACACGCTCACCGAGTGCCCGGCATGGGCCGAACCGAGGCGGGAGCTAGTGGCGGCCCTGGGAGTGAGAGTTCTCACCCTCGCCACCCTGCTCACAGCAATGGTCCGCTGCGCGGACGCGTGGGCGGCCGGCGTCTCCTTCAGCGAGCAGGTAATGGTCGTGAAGGAGACGGCGGAGCGGGAGAGGCGGCGCGAGCGAGAAAGACTCGCGGATCGCGCCGCCCGCGCGCGCAGGCAACTCGGGCGTCGGAGGGCACTGACTGACCTCCGTCCCCCATGAGCGCGGGTCTGGGGGTGACGGGTGGAGCCGCCTGTCACCCTAGCAGAAGCAGGCCACGGCGGCGGCGCGCTGAACAGCGCGCCTCCCCATTCCGGGGGTGAGTTGGGGACACCGTTGTCCCCCCTCCTGAGGAGGGCCAGACCGTAAGGGATGGCCCTGGGTCAGCCGGGGTGCGAGGGATATGTATTTGACAACCTCACCTCCGGCCTAGCACCAAGACCCACAGTCGGCGTGCGGTTTTAGTCGGTTCGAGTCCGACATAACCTCCCCTTCCGGCTCCGGCAGGGGGGGTATCCGCGGGGATTTCCGCACGAAAAAAAAAAAAAAAAAAAAAAAGGCTTCTTACCCAAGGCAGTAACAAAAGAATAAAGACCTACCTACTCTTTTTGGGGTCAGACGACTGTCGCTCCAGGAAAAACTGATGCACCAACCAAAAACAATAAGCGAACTCTCTGAAGTACAACTTTCGACGCAACTGTGAAGTCGTTTTAAGGATGATATTATGACAGTATTTTGATTTGTAAATACGAATCCTGCATCGCGAAAATGAAGTTCTCGCGCTCGTACAATACAACATCCTAACGACAATCGTTGGTTGGCGTGATCACCTTGCCTGGTTTGAGGTTGAGGACCTCCCTTATTTCAGTGTGTAGGTGTCTTAATAAAAAGTTTATAGAATTTTAGTTATTTAGGTTTAATTGAAATATTCCTGGACCATTTTGATGTGTGTAGATTGATTGGTGTACCTTTTTTTTGCTTTGCAGTGACCTTATCGCCCCTATTAGGGAACTACTAAGAACAAATTCTTTTCTTAAATAATTCAATAAAGGTGACAAGAATACTGCAAGAACAAGATGCTGTGACAAACCCCAAGCGAGATGAACACCTTGTGTGCTTTCAAATTGACTTCTTTACCTTTCGTTCCGTACACATTTCACCATAATGCGATACATAATCTTACCTAATTCATGTATAGACATAATTTGGAAAGCTACCAATCTTGTAAGTTAAAATTAGAGAAATGTAGTATTGACAGATATACAACTGTTACATTGAGAGGGCGTAGGGAAAGTATCAATCAATAAATTAGCCTATCGTAGTCCACTACTGGACATAGGCCTCTCCCGGGGAAAGTATATCAGTGTATAATTAAATAAGTATCAATGCATAAATTACGTTATACATTGCTTCATATCCATTGACGTAGGCATCAGACGCGCCTCCGCATAACTTTAGATAAGGTTCTTCAAAAAAATATTGTTATCAGTGAGAGTTTAGTTTGCATACGTAAGAGGAGTGAAATTTTTGCACTTATCTCTCATTCATGATATATTTTTACCTAATGTACACTGCGTGTATTCAATCAATTTCGTATTTTTATGAAAATAACTTTCATTTTTTTGTGCCAATAAATATGTGATACCTCAGTGTGATACCTACACTATTTATTATAAAATTGCAAACTAGTTATGTGTACATTGGAGATATTAATTACGGTTACTGCAAACCCAAGAAATATGATGGAATTCTTATCTACTACTGAAATGAAAACGCGCGAGTTATATTCCTTTTAAAACGTTACTACTCGTAGCTTAGTGGTTTTAGTCTGCTTTCGATTTCCGAGTTCAAATTTACCAATGTACCAACGTGTACCTTTTTTTTGTGCGGAAATCGCCTCGGATACCCCCCTGCCGGAGCCAGGGTGCGAGGGTTATGTCGATGACCAACGTGTACCACCTACTTCTAAGGGCCGAATCAACCAAACGCGAGTAAAGTTTATTCTTAGAATAAACAGCCAATATATGGGTGATATGCCTATTTATTCTAGAAATACTCGCATTTGGTCGAATGGGTATTCAATTCAAATTTATTTGCACGAATATGGTAGATACAAAGGTGTTACATTATTATAAAGTTCATCACATTCTGCCATTATGATGGCATGCAAAATACAAAGTACATACTTTGTCAATTTACAGTTACATTATTTATATTATATTTATTAATTTAATTAATTAATTATCCATTTTAATTCATGCAATGTGTCAATGTGGTCAATTTTAATAAAAAGAATATGAATGTCGATATCAAGAGAAACAAATGTCAAGAGTTAGTAATAAATTAGTGTCTTTTTGTTATACTTATATTCAATTTAATGTTGTCATTTAGGTAGTCAGTTAAATTATAGTAGCATTTATTAATTAATATGTATTTTAAATGTCTCTTAAAGTTATCCACTTTCATTTCCTTTAGTTCCTTTGGCAGTTTATTATATATAATTGGAGCCATGTGGAATACACTTTTATGCATTAAAGCAGTTTTAGAATGCTGCATGCAGAGACGATGTACGTCTCGTTGCCTTCTATTATATGCTACTGATGCTAATTCATACAATTGCGGATTATTTTTCACAAATACAGCAACTTCATAAATATAGAGACATGGTAAACTTAAGATTTTATGTTTAACGAAGAATGGTTGACAGCTGTCTGTAATTTTCGGGTACATTCCAACACAGATAATTGAACTTAGTTGGAACGATTCTAGATTCATAATTGGTGGTAATTTCGCTTACTAAAACAATTCTTTGCAAAACCTAACGTATATAGAGCATGGTGACCGCTTAACAATTGAGTCGTATACTTACTACGTACTACAATTTTGTAGATAAAAAAACGTGGTCGATACTATGGATGCTTGAACACCTATTATAACCATTCACTTGTTTACAAACCCGTCGACGCCCTATTCGGATTGAGCAAACATATCGTGAACATGCATGATACACGCACTATTGTATTTTGTTTACAATAAAAAAACGTTTTTTTAATAAAGGACGCGTCAATTTTACTTCGCCTCGCCTGATGTAAAGGCAAAGTCTCGGAAAGAGGGTCACCATCGCAAACATATACCGTGTTAATAGTGGTGGCACTCAGCTTGACGGCCTCATTAGATGCCTTTTCACGCCCCGCTTAAAGGACCCGGGACTGTAGGAAGAAGGAAACAAGTAACGATGTATGTATGTATGTAACGCCTATTAACGTTTTCCGGGCACTTTCAGTTGACTCGAACTATGCTTCTGAGGCAGAGTCTGATGGGCTGGATATATCAGTCTGTGTTTGTCCGATGCTAACAGCCCCATCCCTTAGTCACCTTGTGCAACACCGCATGGGAAGATATGGGGTGGCCCGAATTTTACTCTACCGGGAACTACGTGACACTTAGGTGTTAACTGATTTAAATATAATGCAAATTCTAATTCGACTATTACAATATTAGTAGCTTCTCCAATTTGAATTTCTGTGTCACTGCATCTTTTTTTTCTCTGAAGCTCATAAAAATATTCATCATAGTCACAGCGTGATCCAAAGCATATACTTTGGAGCCCAGGGGCCGCTCTCTCTCTCATGATTAAGCTTATGATAGCTATTACAGTTGCAACTGCCTTCTGACCCTTCAACCCCTAGAAGAAAGCCTGTACCCGAGAGTTGTACCTCCATTAGTAGGTGTACTGGCATGTAAGTGATTAGAGTTGCCTCCAAAGGTCTTAACCATACATAGTCTATTAATTGCCTGGTGCCTGGCTTTCAGGAGGAATAACGCACGATACTCTTTATTTCGAATAGTGTAAGGGGTAAGCAGAACCGTGGTTCCGAGGCGATGGCCTTGGAACCAACTAAAAACAACGCTAAGACGATGATGATGATTAATATTCGTGATATAGGAAGTTAAAGTTTCTATGTATTATTAAATCATTAGTCACACATTGTAAACAGTCCCGAAAATCCCTTCCACAGATAATCAATTCTCTACAAATTTGCTACGCTGTATACCAAGACTCCACTCACTTTCTCGAGGCTATTTTGAATAATTAAAAAAATAATATTTATATTTTATAGGCTTTGATTAGGTAGCCGACGCGTTAAAATTTCTAATCACGGTTTCTTATGAGTTTTGATTGAATAACAGCTAACGAAAGGCTGCCGAGGATCACGCTTAGCCATTGACCTTGCCTATGATCGATTCTCCACAGTCGATCAATGAGTATGTAACTCTTAGTCAACAGATAATTGCCAATCTAAAGCTTCGCATATGCTTACACGTAAATAGATAAACAGAAATGTATTCAATCCACATTTATTTTCGTCTAAAATGTTTCATATTTACATAGCCTATGCTGTAAAATACAATTATATTATAGGTACAATACCTATGTATTGATACATACTACAAGTAAACAAGGTATTTTATTTTAGGAATGAGTACATATCACACATTAATATAAATTAACGATTAGTAATATTATGGTCACAACTTAGATTTATTTTATTGTTATTTTAAATACAAAAATATCATACGTAACAGATAAGGTTCTGGTGCAGGCCATCCTCTTAAGGAGTCACTTATTGGATGATAAATAGTCATTTCCGTTAAAAACAGGATAAGGAAATTTAAATGGAAAAAGTGTAATTAGACGTGAAACCGTTGAACACAAGCGGGATAGCGCTAAGTTGATGAAGCGTAAGACATAGGGAATGACTGACTGACTGACTGATTAATAGTTTTAACACTCTATGCCCAATAATTTATTCTGCAGTAAATTGATTTGATTCGTTTTGAAAGCAGCAACACCTGTCTAAAGAAAATAAACTTCTCTATACCGCACCTGAGTCACAGAGTACACCGCGACGAGTTATTTTATTACTTACATACCTTTAAGTGACAGTAATATAAATATATTTGAATAAATTTAAATAATTGTTCTGAAGTTACTTCTATTAAGAATATTAATCGTCAAACCATTATGTTACGTGAATGAACTTAACCTCGGCACTTTCAACGCTTTCGTTCGAATAACTTATGGGAAAGGTTGATTTAGTTCCATAATGTTACATAATTGAACCACTATTGAAGAGATAAAAAATTGGAGGCATTTTTTTTTGTAGGTATTAACTACAGAGGGCACGTCAGAGGCACTTGGAAATTGGGGGCTTGTATAAAAGCATTAATGATAATAGAGGAAGCACATGAAGTACAACTCGTGCGAGTTAACATGGCACCTGGCTCGGGGCTTTGCGCGGGGGAGCGGGAGGAGGGTGTCTTCGAGGCAGGTGCCATGTTAACTCGCACGAGCTATATGTAAGGATAGAAACAGATGGCGAGTTGTTGTCTCTCCTTACCCTGGAGGGAAATAGCGTGAGCATATGCACGCATATACTTAACTACAAATATTTCGCTTATAAAGACGTGAGCGCGGTTACCGTACCGGTATTTGTGAAGGAGAAAACAGTGGTGGAGAGTGTGATTGCTGCAACTCAAAGTTCAGGTTCAATTCCAGAATCTGACTTTTTTTAAAGAATATTAGAAACGAAGTTACTAAAATTCCCTCTAACCCCTCCAGCTGAGCTAAATTGCTTGTGTTTCACGTCAGTAGTGTAATGGCCAATCGTAAGGCCTACTCCTTAACCACTAAGCTACCGACGCTTTTGCTAGCTACCAGGAATTTGTAAATAACAGTTTGAAATGTGGAAAAAATGTGTCCGGTGATGGCAATAAGCTCGCAAACAACAGTTACCTATGTAATAAAATTCTAGCTCCGCAAGTGAAAAAGTTCGGTTTATTCTTCAAACTCCGTTGAGTAAAACGTTATGATGGTTTGTTTTGCTCAATACTAAGTGTTACAGAGAAAAATTTGTGTCCAACATTGTTAATATCCCAGTGAGTGTTACAGTTAGCGTCAGAAATATCTTGACGACAAAGTCTCAAAATGATCTTAAAACTCTCGTATTAAGAGCAAATTAAACTGTTTTATTGATTTACATCGTATTATTGTCTGAACTAAAGGTATCTACCAAGTATCAGAACAATCAGTCAACTGGAGGGAAGTAAAAAAAAGAAATTAAGATCATTTGGAATACTTTGTGCGTCAACATCTTTCTGATGCTTCCAACATAGTTCTTTCACATTTTATCTTTATAGACTTTATATTTCGGTACGATGATGGAAGATAAAGATATAGGAATGTGTACAATTTCACTGGTAGCATAGGTTAGGGTATCCTACTAATATTATAAATGCGAAAGTAACTCTGTCTGTCTGTCTGTCTGTCTGTCTGTCTGTCTGTATGTTACGCTTTCACGCCTAAACTACAGAACCGATTTTGATGAAATTTGGTATAGGGGTAGATGAGACCATGTGAAAGGACATAGGCTATGTTTGGTCGCGATAACTGACATCCACGCGGGTGGAGCCGCGGGCAAAAGCTAGTAGGCTCATAATAGCTCTTCTCTAGCTCGTATAGTATAAAGGCTTGATTTGTCAGGGTAGTACATACCTAGTATCTACAGCTTTATTATAATTTTATTATTTTTGCATTAAAAATATAATTTACATTTGGTATAATTTTATCAATGGATTACAATTTGGAAGTTATTTGTAAACCATGAACTTCTGAACGTCTGCAAGGTTAGCTAAATTAATTATAGACTTAATTTACCTTGGTCTGACATTGATTTAATAATCATTAAATGTCCTGAGAACTAGAATCTTTATAAAACAAATGAACGAATAGTTCACACGTTAATCTATGTTTTTTCTGCAGTGACTTTAATTATATGCATTTAAAACTTATTTGTCTACTCGCTACCAAGATTATGTGCTTCGATTGAAACTTCGGTACGCAAGTAAACAAAATTAACTTCAATAAAGAACAAAACCTTGACAGACATTTGAAAAACTTGTACTATTGAGTGATACAAATTTTTCAAACAACTTTTTACATTCAATCAACTCATACTTGTCTAGCTCAATTCAATGGCACCATCTATAAAAACGCATACCTCACTCAGGCGATTTTACCAAGAATGCACATATCTTCGCACTTTTTCTCCTATGAACTGTTCCCGTATGTGATTACAGATATACATAAACGTTATAGATGTACGCTAGGTGCACAGACACATCGTCTGAGCGCTCCGAGTATTGCTTCCTTAGTTTTTGCCGAAGGCAACGACCTATGATCAATCAACCTTGCAGCTCACAGAGATTTTATTCACACTGCACGTATGGTTAGAAGCACTTATAATTTTATAGACGATCTTTTTTCTTACGTTCTTTTATTTCATATGGTACATCATTATCTTAACATGGAGTTATGTGTGATCATCTTGATGGACTTATCATTATAAGATGACAGCAATAATAAAATTCTTTTTTCTATATTTTGTAATAGGTTTAGTTGTATATATATAAGAACATACATACATACAATCACGCCCTTATCACTGGACAGTGACAGAGACAGTGGTGACTTAACACACAAATCATTGTATTTGGTCTCAGTGAGCCTATCGCCGTATTCCGGCACTATTGTTTACTCGAGCCATGCATCTGAGGCTGTATATATCTGTCTGACGTTAAACAGCCCTATCCCTTAGTCGCCTTGTACGACACCGCATGGAAAGAGGTCCTATTCTGCCCGGAACCAAGCGGCTAATGAAGGATATTCTATACAGCGTTTTCTGGATACATAGCCAGTAGTTTTTGAAAAATTCGATTTAAGTTATACTTCTTCTCAGTTTACCATCATCTGAAGTCATGCCCTATATAAGAAATACACAATTACTTATTCATCCATACAAGTATTTACAAAGAGCGAAAAGCGAACGTGTGACCCCTGACTTTGCAGTCAAGCGCTCTATCGCCACATAAGGCACTCGTTCACGTCCATCAAGTATGTCGAACCATGTCAAACACAACATTCAACAAGGAAAGTGCAGACAGACAAGTAAAGAAGAAATGAAAGTGCTCCAAAGAGTAGTTCCAAACGTTACTAATTAATACACTAACCCACAAACTAAAGCAACGGATATTACTCAAACGTCCGTTAAACTGGAGTGGAAGTGGGCTAATGAACCAAAACTAAACACACAACACACTGCACACAACACACTGCAAAACTATGAATAGGAAAAAAACATTGTGGTCAATTTTAGAAATGAATGAAGTTTTTCTTTGGAAATTGAAGGGTTATATAAGGATAAAGAAGAAAGTTAGTGTAAATGAGGTCGAATGGAACTCGTTGTTTAACAGAGGGTCTAATGGGCACTGAAGTAAACTGAAATCCAAGATTGAGGGTCCAATTTTAACTTGGAGGTCCTATCTTATTTATAGATGAGGTCGAATTTTGAGGGTCCAGCAGGTACGTAGCCTACTATTTATAAAGAAAGCATTTGGGAGACCATAATCAGATAAATAGCGTCCTCATTTATTGTGAAATGTCAACAATTGTAACTCTTTAAGCAATTTATTGATGATTATTTGATTATTTGTTCTATTGTTTTATTAAATCAATGCCAAATAAATAA
Organism: Eilema sororculum; assembly: GCA_914829495.1. Lineage (NCBI taxonomy): Eukaryota > Metazoa > Arthropoda > Insecta > Lepidoptera > Erebidae > Eilema > Eilema sororculum. The sequence goes on along the minus strand of OU618545.1, from coordinate 638,726 downwards.
ATAGGTAATAACAAAACGTGGGAAAACCCAGTTTAAAATTTGCTCCAAATTTTAACAAAATTCAGCCTGTGTGAATAGATAGAAAAAACACAACAAGTACCTACAATGCCCATCTCGACGTCCAATATAAAACGATGGTAAAAGTAAAGATACGAGCATCTGTCATCGTGATTGATGCTCCCCATCACAACCACACGGAAGCGTTCAACAAAATCGACTTGCATGAAGAAGAGCCACAATTGAAGTATTCGATTTAAATGATGTGTTCCTTTAAAAGGGAAGTAAACTACTTCTTGTTTAGCTCATAAATAATATTACAGTGAAGACATAAATATACACAGATGCAATCCGAATACATAAACCACACAAGCTTTGAAGATTGTTGAGGTTGTTGACTCACGCGCAGAATCTAAAACTATTGGAGAGATTTCGCCTCCTAATGTGTTTTCTAATAATTAAATTGTATGATAGTTTCTGTTTCGAAACATTGATCAAAACAAAGATGACGAAGCCTTGGATTACCTCATCGATTTCCACGATTTCCACCTTACAATTTGATTTCCATATTGGTTCTTTTGGGCTGTTGTTAAAAAAATGTCGCCCAATCGTAAAGGACAACACATTCTGCTTTATCCCGTTCTAATATCTCTGGTGCTGCAAATTTGTAGTCTAGATCGGTTCCGGTTCTGGTGACCGGTTCCCACCAGGCGGGTTGTATCCTAGTGATATAAAAACAGCTTAGTAGTGTAAAAATTATTAAGTTACTAGCTTTTGCCCGCGGCTCCGCCCGCATGGATGTCGGTTATCGCGACAAAACATAGCCTTATGTCCTTTCTCAAGGTCTAATCTACCCCTGTGCCAAATTTCATCAAAATCGGTTCAGTGGTTTAGGCGTGAAAGCGTAACATACAGACAGACAGACAGACAGACAGACAGACAGACAGACAGAGTTACTTTCGCATTTATAATATTATGTATGGATATGGATATGCCATACGTAATCTTATCACCTTTACTACACATACTATCACAGTATTCAATATTATCTTCCAAGATATTTTTGCGGAGTGAATGTAATTGGAATTGGGTACAGCTTTTACAGCATTTTTAGTTTGGTTGGGTTGACAAATTGCTTACTGTGCATTGCATGTTGACCATGCTACAATATAATACACTTTTCGGGATCAAAGGCTTCTTTTCAATCTACTTCTAATGTACCATGAAAGGATTCTTACCTAATATCGATAGGTTTCTACTATTATTGAAAAATTTAATTCTGATTTCGCGGTTAACTGGCGTGAGGAATCGACTATTTTGTTATTATCATTTAGTTCACGAGACTTGTAAAAGCATCAAGTATTGCTTGCGAAGTACAACATTTTGTTTCACCATTCGATCCGGTGATGGTTGTTTGGAAGTAAATCAAAGGTGTTGAGATAGAAACAGACCTAAAATTTATGTTAAAATAAACACTTACGGGCTTATCAAAACGACAACCATTTCTGATCTCAGTAGAATATTACAATAAGTTCTAGGTTTTTAGAATTAATTTTAGTGTGTTTCCATTGGGGAAAAAGTCCTTTATAAGAACAAGAGATAAAACAATTTCCATAATCTAAGATTTTGTGCAATGCAGAGATAAACCTTCTTAGTAACATATTAGCTACTAGCTGACCATAAACAATCACTTGTAATTACAGAGAGGAAACACTTTATTGGTTTACGTCCTCGTAATAGTCTGCTTCTTGATTAAAACGAACTGGATGTCATAAACACATCTAATAAACCTCACAGTCACTATATTTTCAACGTTGGCGTTGCAACAACATCAACCATAAACCGCCGTAATAGAGGATTGCAAACCACATCAACTTAACTGCACACCGCTATTAAACGTATTAATATTATCAAAGCTATAATTGCAAAATGCAAGTTTAGTAAGCCCAATTTCAAATTTGAAGTCTAATTGCTGGTCTACTTCAGATGAAATCAATTGAAGAGATTTAGTCAATTCCAATATGAGCTTGATATTAAGCGCGATTTAATAAGTTACATAATATTTGATTATCATTTGAATATCATTTAATATTGGTATACACCAAAGAGATTGGTTTTAAACTGTATTACAGTATATTGTTACGACATTGCTTAGCAATATCTTTTTCGCTAATTTAGTGCCGCCATGCTGAGAAAGTGACTTGTGTCATTTTGAACATATTGGTTTAATTGAGTCATAGTTTATCAATAATTTCTAGTTAAATATACTATTAATATTATACATTTTGACGCTGTATTCTTGCTCTATGCATTCTGATTGCATGATGCATGTTGACGTTTGTAATACAATTAAGAGTAAGGAGGTAAAGGTTGAAGGGAATTAATTACAAAATTAAATCCTTGGCAAGCTAATTTAAATGTTTTCATGACTTAGAACCTGTATCCTCTATTACACGATTTCTATTATCCTCTATTATTATTCATCTCGATTAGTTGTTTATAAATGAAAACGATTTGATATCGCCAATGAATTATGTGAAGGTCAGATGGCAGTACTATGTATGGTGCTTGCAACAGCGCCGAAATATCGGACACTTGAAACAATGCAAGGTAAATATCCCGATATCTCTAATAGTATTACCGTAAAGAGGATGATGATCAAGAATAAAATCGAAAAATGCCATCTCGCGGATGCCCGCGAGTTTGACGCCTGCGAGTTGATGAATGACCATATTATAATCGTATTCTCGAAAAAGATGTATCCAAAAAGGGAGCACTGTTCACCACTGGCAGTAGTGTTAGTAATCTCTGGTAAATGTCAATACAATATTTATACAGATATACCTACTTACTGATGGGAAGGACAGTCATGATTGTCATTTATTTAATCACGTACAAAATATCTCAATTTCATGTCAGCATAATACAAATTAATTTATTATTTCAAAATGGCATTCAATATTAGCCCATGTACTAATATATAATGACATTATATCACAAGCAACAAAACCTTCCATTTATACGATTGCATATTTGAACAGTCACAGTAACTTATATAAATTAATTTAGATTTAAAAGTAATTGAAAACTACAACTGAAATAATTTATGACTTAATTTACAAATGAAATTAAATGTATTGTAATGAGGAATTATTAAGTTTCAACACGCAAAATGGAGTTGGTAGTGCAATTTTTTCAAATGTGTATGATTGAGGGTGTGCGTGCGTGTGTATATTTGAAATAGATAGAAAGTGGACAACTTTATGTGTGTGCGATTACGTTATATTATACAAATAATAGTTTCAACTAAGTTTTCAGTACTATAACAGTTTAGTGACAGCATTCAGTGTTAATATCATTTTACATACATATAATAATAATATTAACTTTTAAACTCTAGCGTTCTATGATATATAACAATGATCGGGAATTAACGACGATTAGCAACCTTTGATTTGCCTGACGATTCGACCAGGTTACACCGGCCGTGGTCATAGGCTGACTGGCTCAGTAGTGCACTCCCGCGCCCGCCGTCTTTGAGTCCGCGAGGTAACATGGTCGAAACGTCAGGCAAATCAAAGGAATCGCGTTAATTCCCGTTATCATTGTTGTATATAATCATAAAACCCACGCCTTTATTCCAGGAGTTATTTCACCAATAATTGTATCGGTCGCACGTAATAGAGGGTGAGCCTATTGATATATTCCGGACACTATTGTTGACTCGAGCATATTTATGAGGTATATATATCTGTCTGATGTTAAACAGCCTTTTCCCTTAGTCGCCTTGTACGATACCGCATGGGAAGAGATGGGGTGGGCCAAATCCTACTCTGCGGAGCCCATCATATAAACTACTTATATACATATATTACACACACTTATTGTATATAACATACATTTTAGTACCCATTACATGCAGTTCAATTTCAATATAAATTGGTCGTATCGTAAAGATTGACTTTTCAAAATATAATATTTCATAAATATTTAAAGATCGCGCAAGAAATATATGTTTTATTCAGCAGCTATGATACAAACTTTCCAAAGATATTTTATTGCAATGTGTCCACTATGAAAATTCAATGGCTTCTGTCACCACACCATCAAGTGTTTTGTAACTATGGCTACACTTTCTAAGCCAAGATAATAATTAAATGATGGCAGAGGTAGCGCACGGTGGATGCAGGCCTGACTCGAATCTCTTGATAGGGAAAGTTCTACTAAAGAAGGAATGAATTAGAATAACCTTATATTTTAACAATGCTCTAAGTTTTCACGTTTCTGCCATCTTATTATTAGGATCAAATAGGCTCGCCCAGGACTTTGTCTATGATGCATAACTTTAACTTCATGTTCCATATCCATACTATCATACTATGCCCAATATATCTGGTAAGAGACTGTGTACGTAAGGTGGCAGGATATTCTTATGTTTACTATATTAATATCATTATGTTTCATTGTTACGATGTGCCTCATGTTACTACAAATTAACTAATAACATAATAGAAAATTAATAAAAAACGCAACTATTTTTCTATTTATGTAAATAAGTTTTAGTTGCTTCTTTGTCATAACAACAGTTGTTTTTACCTAGCTATTGATATTATTGTCGAAAGTAAATTAAGTGTGAGCGATTATTAGAGAGAGCTTTTAAGGTACTACTTTCTTTTCCTTTTTACCAACAAGGGTCTTTTTGTTTTACACCATTTCCTATCTACAGATACCAACGCCTCCTCTCTGGCCTGGGGGTGACCGGTGGAGCCGCCTGTCACCCTAGCAGAAGCAGGCCGCGGCGGCGGCGCAAAGTGCGCCTCCCCGTAACCGGGGCTAGATGGGGACATTTTGGTCCCCACAACCCGAAGGGGGCCATCTCGAAAGAGATGGTCCTGGGTCTGCCGGGGTGCGAGAGATATGCTTTTGGCAATCTCACCTCCGGCAGCCAAGGACCCAAGACGGCGTGCGTTTTAGTCGGTTCGAGTCCGACATAACCGCCTTCGCCGGCTCCGTGGGGGTGGTATCCGTGGGGATTTTTAGCACGATAAAAAAAAAAAAACGCCTCCTCTAATGCAAAACTTTCATAGGCTACGGTAATCAGTTACCATCAGGTGGGCTATCTGTTAATTCACTACTTCAATAGTATAGTAAATATGGCAGCATACATATTCCGTGATATATTAGTATCAGTAGGAAACGATGAGGTTAGGATTCGAATACAATGACCAACAATTATAACTAACGATGTACAACCACTTTGCACTTCCCGAGGAAATGACTGCACAACGCAAACGTATAGTAATTGAATGAAAACGGAACAATATAAAACTAGTTGCCATTTCTTTATTGTTCTTCCTAAGTAAGCCATGTCTCACGACTTGAAAACACCCACTTACGTACCATTCATTAGACCTTTATATCAACTAGATAAGGCACAAATTTGCTTAAGATAACAGCACCGATTATCGTGGTTCTTGGACAATGTCATTTGCGGATGATATCGTTGCTATCTAATTGTGTTAAGGTTTAATATTGCTTGAATTAGGTTTGGTTATAAAGTAGTCTGCTCATAGCCCACTTTTGTTTGGCTTATGCTGTAATGGCGATGACACGCTACCTCCTTTCTTCACTAATTAATTTGCTCAGCTCAGAGAAATCCATGGGAGCTTCAAGACTTATTTTTTTATGATTTATGGTGAATACTTTTATGGTATCGTCAAGGGAAGTCGGGCTTTAAACACTTTGCACAATGGATGTTTAATCTTATTGGAGGATGGGAGTATTTTCTGTATTACCTTGGTTATAGGATTATTTTTATGAAAGACTAGACAAAATATATGCTTGGTTTTTTTATTGTTTGTATGTGGGTTAATGTACAGTTCATGATATGTGCAGATAAGGATATGAATAGATATGTCGCTTTGTTTTGTGTTTCAATGGTTACTTTGCCCAATTCTGGAATAGTTGTTATGGGTTCGACCTGTGCATAGGATAATATTAAACACTATACCTGAACACACAGCGTAACTATTAAAAATTTACAACTATCCTTACCTAATTGAAAAGTCGAGAAAGAATATATAATGACATAAATCTTAACACAAATCTTGATTCGACTAGGAAAGAAGATTTCAAACAATTTAACGGCTGATTTATTTATAGCAACAAAACCGTAGCAAATACTTAAATTAAGACCATCTAATTAAGACAATATTAAATCACAAGTTCTTACAACTTAGAACAAGTTTATTTTGTTGACACCCAGGTGTATCACAGATCCTCACCGGCTAAACTAAATCACTGAACTCGTAAACATTGTTTTCAAGATTAGCGTCGAAGATTTCATAACTAATTCTTACACAAGGACTGTCGACAGTAGAAAACATCAATAATTAGCTGATGGTGAAACAAAGCTTGTTTGCTTTTCAACAGAATGACAAAAAAGGGATTAAAAATAATGAAGGTCCGACCTTGGTGCATTGATGGGCTGACCTCTTGAGTTTTGGACACAAATGTTTTAAAGACACCACTAGATCTGTGCTTGCGAACAATAGAACAATAAGTTGTTTTAAACATAGAATAGGAGTCTTTAAAATAAGACGTTAGGTATAGGCAATTACTACAAATACTTCTTAAGAAGTACCCTTGTTCAATCACTGTGTTCATGGGTTCACTATCCATTTGCATAAAAAATAACTATAAAATATTTTGGCGTAATGGTAATTTAAACTAATGATATTTATGCATATTTTTTTTATTCATAACAAATTTAGGATATTTGTCTTAATCATAAATAAACCTTACCTAATCTAACCTAAATATAATTATTCCACAGTACATTATCCTCATAAAAATCAATTATGACCAAGCATAATTATGCCAAAAAAGTATGCCAAATTCATTGTGCCAAAACATTTTAGGAATACATATATTATGTTAACAAAAGGGATCCCGTTTTCATGAGTTGTGTGTAAATAACTTTTATCAAATAAAAAAATAATGATTTATTTAAACTGCCTACTTGTAAGTTTCAGCGTTCCTGCCTTTATTTACGCCCTCAGGAAAATAATCCTGGTAGTTATTTCTTTCAAACTTCTTAAAGTAAATGTTTATACTCAGTTCATAAGACGTCCTTTACATTCGAAAATCAATACGAATGCGTGTGCGAATCACACAGGTGCATCTGCGGCTCCATGGTGGAGGGGGACGGCCATCACGCACTGAGTTGTCGTCGCTGCACAGGCAGGTTTCCGCGCCACCATGCCCTCAACGACATAGTCCGAAGGGCTATTATTTCAGCCAATGTACCATGTGTGCTGGAGCCCCCGGGTCTTGACAGATCAGACGGGAAGCGACCTGACGGTTTGACTCTGGTGCCGTGGAAAAATGGCAAGTGCCTGGTGTGGGACGCTACTTGCGTCAGCACTGTCGCGGCCACGCACTTGAGTCGCACCGTCAACGCACCGGCGGCGGCTGCTGAGGATGTGGCGAGTAGGAAGAGGTCTAAATACGCCGCGATGGAGCCACAATATTATTTTGTGCCCATCGCGGTGGAGACTTTGGGTAGTTGGGGCTCGGAGGCAAGGAGGCTGATCGCAGAGATTGGCCGCCGTATTCACGACCAGGGTGGTGACTCCCGCTCTGGCTCGTTCCTGGGGCAAAGGATGGCTATTGCGATTCAGCGAGGCAACGCGGCCAGCATCATGGGCACCTTTGCGCCGGGAACGATACGGGGCGGGTTATTTGATACGACATAACCACGGAAGCACTCCGTGTATTTATTTTTGTACCGTGTATTTGACATATTAGAGAGTAAATAAATAAATCAATACCAAACAATCTCGTTTGCAATATGATGATAAAAACAAATATACATACATATATTCACGTCTGTAATCCTAAGGGGTAGGCAGAGGTGTATTGACACCAACGTTTCGCAAATTATGATTTTCGGTCCCACGATTTAATAGGGGGTGACCCGTCTATCTGTGGCTGTATATTTACTGTCGGATGGAGAATAGCTCTACCTCTTAGTCACCTATTACAACACCCATAGGAAGAGCTAGGGTGGTCCCATTTTACTCCACCGAAAACATCAAATGAAAGAAAATGTTACCTAATAGGCGTAACACATTTGAAATTAGTGTAAATCCTAGTATAAGATTAGAAGTTGCTTCATTGTATGATGGTTGCTTTACTGTAACCACCATTAACCTTACTACTACAGCTAGTAGTCTCGCTTCACTTCATTCGAATAAAAAAAGGTGAAAAGATAATTTAGGCAATATTTGAAGTGCGTCCAATTTAATTACCTCCTTAGGCAATTCAATCTGCTTTGTTTTTAGTAGAAGCGTGCTTGACGAAGGGACCGCTTTTTGCTATTTGTTTCAGAGTTTTTACAGATTCGGATAAGTTAGTATACGCCCGAATTCTCAATATCACTACTGTCAATGGGGACGCTGTTGACAGGACGAGTGATCAGTCCTGTGTATGGGGTCATTCCACCCCTTTTCCCTGTAACGACTGTCATACATGTTCGTACGGCAACCAACTCTCCGAAGTACGACCAGATGACCAACACAACAATGACAGGACCAATGCTAATACTCAAATTCATGCATACATATATTTGCATTGAGCGGGGATTGAAACGTATAATGCGTAGCGGCCGCTTTCGCTAGCGCCATGGCACAGAGGCTGTTTATTGATCAATATAATCCGATTCCTCTTGAAATTACTTTATTATTATATGTATAGTCATGATTCCAGATTTACGTCCAAAACTTGGTCCCCTTATTTATATTTGATCAATTAGTTTTTGACTAAGAGAGGGGAAGTTCCCTGGCAAGTGGAAGGCCTGCGCAAGAGTCTTGTTTGATGTTTAGCAATTGCATCGACTAGCAGGAGATGTAGACGTGGGTCACGAAGGTGTTGGTACGAACTTTATGACGTCTTTACAATTGAAGCTCAATAGTTCGTTATATGTAAGAATGGAAAGCGATATTCCTCTTATATTCATATACTGTGACTTAGTAAAAATAATGAAAACAAATTCTTATAAAGTGTTATGTTCCGGTAAGCGTGTTAAATGTTAGTTTATGAATATGAAATGTTTCTTAAATAAAACCAGTGTTGCCAATTCAGGAATTCCTGAAGAGCTGTGACGTAAGTCCACACACTGGAAAAATGATCACATTATCTTTCGTAACACCGAGGAAGTAAATGTGTAATTAACTTTTATGCATAAAAACATTTGTGTAGAGCCTCCTCTTTAGCGCTAATATTAATATACATTAAGCATAGGCAAGTAGGTAACGATGTCATATTTGCTTAACAATTAATGATTATATACATACATAAAAAAACTTAATGTAATACTCTCGAGTCAAACTTGGTTATATACTTTTGCTAGTTTCTTCTTTGTAAATTGTAAATTACCAGATTAGGACCATACAAGCTATAGTTCGACTCGTCAATGCATTTGGCGTAACGCAGTTGTATAAATATTTCCAAGATATCAGACTAATATTTTCTGAGATCAGTTTTACAGCAAAGGTTTTATTGTCTTCCGTATGACGTTTAAACTCTTAACAAGGTTTCCACATTTCATCACATATATGTGATAAAATCAGATTCGATCTCCAATAAAAGGACGATCTTCATCCAAATCAACGAAACGTCATTGACCAAGATGATGTCTATTGTGAAAATGTCATTATGTAAACTTTGGTCCTTATGGCTTATAAGCTGTGGCAGATGATGACGTGTAATGAAGCTTACCATAACTTTGTTGTTGATTCAGACCGCAACGAAAGTCATGAGAAATGAACAAAAATATTCCCCATCAAATTGGCTAAGACTCACGGTACACTTTTAAATGGCTGCTAAGGTGTTAAAATAAATAAAAATTAATTTGAATTACTAGATGTACTCAGGTTCACATAGATACATTTATTCGAAATGGGATCAATTTTTTATTGGTATGTGTTTAAATGTATGTCTAAAAAAATTGTGACCTAGATAACAGGGTAACAGTTTAATTAACTTCAATACTGTTATCTAAAAAATAATTATGTTACATTAACGATTCTGAACCCATTTTTTAATACTTAACACAAATAATTTCTAATAAAACACGTTTTTATTAGAAAGATTTGAACAAGATCAAATACATAGGGAAAAAGAATCTTCTCGGGCGGGACTCGAACCCGCAGTCTTTCCCTTACAGGGGGAATGCCTGACCAATTCGGCTACCGAGACACGCCCGATATGATTCAAATTTCCCATCTTATACGTCTTTAAGGTTCTTTTTCCCTATGTATTTGATTTGTATAGTTAGCATACTTAATGCTGTAAAAAAAAATTCATTAAATTTGAACAAGATTTTAAATTTTAAGTAGCTAGTATTAAATCAGAGCATTTCTGACTTTATATGAAAAAAAAAATATTATTCCACCAAACACTAAAAGTATATTATCTGATAATGGTACCTACACTGTGTCACTACACCTTTCTATTATTTTGTACAAGTTTCTACATTTAATAAAAATAACCTAATTTGATTTGACAGTCAACTTCCCTTTCAAGATACAAACCTACGAGCATATAAACCACATTATTATGCAACATTTTTCATCAAACAAAAAATCATTAATCTGATTTCGACATCGCAATATCTTTGTGTGATTCGATTAACGTTATATTATAAGAACTGGTGTAAAAGATTGGTATACTTTTTCGTTTGTAAATTACGCTTCTAATATCTTTTTGTAAAATGCAACTCTAATTATTGAACAATGTTGAGCGTAATACTATTTTGTATGGTTACGCAACAATTACAGTAAAAGTAATATTTCATGTAGACATTACAAATTAATTTAAATAAACTGTAATATCAGCCAGTCTCTCATGTTTATTCCTTCTCTAATCTAGTTTTACATTATGTTGCATTACAAATAAATTAACTGCGTTATAGATATAATTTTAGTATATGAAGATAGAACTAATATTAATGTAATATTTATTTTGTCAGCAGTAAAACTATTACTGCTACACTGAGGTGGATGTATTACAGTGAAAAATAAAGTATCACTGCTATCTATCTTAAATATATATAACTCATAGGTGACTGACTGACGGACTGACTGACTGAAATAGTGATCTATCAACGCACAGCCCAAAACACTAAACGGATCGGGCTAAAATTTGGCATGCAGGTAGATTTTATGACGTAGGCATCCGCTAAGAAAGGATTTTTGGAAATTCTGCTACTAAAGGGGTAGAATAAAGTAAGGAAGTTTGTATGAAAGTCCGTCATTTTCAGAGCTAGATGCACTAAATTTCATAAAACTGTGTATTTTAAGAAATAAATGAACACGTGTATCAGCGTTTTTCAAAATTTTAATCAAAGTTAGAAGCATGAAACTTCGTACACCTACGTCTTTTGAGAAATATTTTGTCACGATAACCGACATCTATGCGTGCGAAGGCGCGAGCAAAAGCTAGTACTTTATATGGCCGGGATTAGACAGTCAATAAAAGTCAATAAAAATTAATGTCATTAAGTATTAATATGTCGGAAATTGTTGAGTGTTGTCGATAAGTTTAGTTATTGTTGTATATGGGCTACATGAGTACGTGGGCTTACCGTACCACACACAATAATCACTACATAGTATATAGCAAAGTCTATATGTCCCTGTGTATGCTTATATCTTCAAAACTACACTACATATACCCACTTCTATTAAAAAAATGTAAAAATAATTGTAGGGAATGGCTGCAAACTCTAAATTATGACGACACTGAAGCTGTGCTGGAGGGCTACTGCTAAGATACACACACACGCACGAATACCTGCAAGCGCGTACACACACATGCACACACACACACACCCACACACACACACCCACACACACCTATTTAAATATCTAGTGTTTTATATTGCATGAAACTATCTGTAATACATTAAATTTTGGAAAAAAAATTGTTATTCGGGAGAGGGCGTTGATATCTGTGTCACAGTTTATACTTTTGCGGATTTCATCGTTGCTTTGTACTGTGTGAAACTGTTCATTGTTCCAAATAAATGTATTTGTATTTGTATTTGTATTTGTACAGATTTTGATGTGGTTTCTTTTTATAGATGGAGAAATTCAAGAAGAAGGTTTATATGTATAATACATTCTTAATACAGTAGAGGGTGCAGCGGGAATGGAATCGGATATGTGGTATAGTTTAGTATTTTTGGAGTTAGGTTCAGGCAATTTATTGTCAATATTTTACTGACAATAATATATTATTGTGTAGTCTTAGCCATGGCTTTGAAGAACTTTCAGAAAGTTCTTCAAAAGCAGTGCAGCACCATGGTAGAATACTGTTGTGCTTTTCTTTTTTATCGTGTGATAAATCCCCACGGATACCACCCCCACGGAGCCGGTGGAGGTGGTTATGTCGGACTCGAACCGACTAAAACGCCCGCCGTCTTGGGTCCTTGGTTGCTGGAGGTGAGATTGCCAAAAAGCATATCTCTGGAACCCTGGCAGACCCAGGACCATCTCTTTCGAGATGGCCCCCTTCGGGTTGTGGGGACCACAAGGAATACCGTTGTGATGCCTAAACGTCACCGAATCTTCACACTTTATGTAGAAAAATTTGTTTTTAGAAGTCATTTTAATATGACACCATAACATTGTAAAACTAGCAACAAATCGATATTAACGAACAAAGTGCTCAAAATGATCTTAATGCCTTGGTTTTCCCCTCTTTCTGTTAACGGATTCTTCATAAATTTGGTACACACCTTTAGACATAACATAACAACATTCCCCGAAGGGGTAGGCAGTAGTAGGCACATTTCGCCAATTGCCATTAACCGGGCACTTATAAACCTGTGATAAATACACACATAAGTTCGAAAAGCATCGAAAAGTCATTGGTGTGTGCCATGGTAAACCTGGGATCGAACCCGAGACCTCGTCTCAGCAGTCCATTACCCATACCACTAGGCTACCGCAGATTTAGTTCGGACAATAATACAATTTAAATCAATAAAACAGTTTGATTTGGTATTCAAGATCTTGACTCTACATACAGAAGGAATGTAAGAAAAAGTGTATTATATATAAGTAGGTCACTTATGTAGTACAGAAAAGTAAATCAAGCTCTAACTCTATCGAGCTCACAACATTTCATAGAGTCGCACAATTTGCATACACAACAAAGGCCCTTATCCACTAACTCACACTTAATCGTGAGATTTAAGTCCCCGTACCCACGTTTATAAACAACACGCCTATCAAAAACATTGTTAGTGACTCTACCGACTCTACAACTCTACAAACTTTCGTTTTCACCTTGACAAGGTACCCCAGATACGGCGATCGCCGTCGGATCTGGTCGCGCTCTACATGGCAGAAGACGTAGAGCTGATAACGACTCTACCAGTAATAGAGAGATAATTTGAGCAATTTACTCTCAATCAGTGTAATGGCTAATGTGTTAACAGTAAGGCTCTATGTAGAGTTTTGTAGAGATAGAGCTTTGGTTCCAACTGTTAATTTAATATCAGAATAGAGTTAAATTGAATTTGTAGTTCATTAGAGTTCAATGACCTGCAGGTAGAGACTCTCGTATAAAAAAAAATAATGTGGTTAATATTTCATGAACGGTGTATTTTTTAATATGGAATACGCCAACATGACTGCACCTCACCTGATAGTAAGCTGAAGGCAAAATAATGTTATCACATAATTTCGAATTCCAATGTTTTGACAAAATCTGGTATTAAATGATACGATTCACAATTAATTTTCAATAATAAAATGAACTTTAACGTTAGAGGTGCATGACCGAGGATCGAACTCACCACCCACGGATTACGTAGAACTGTACACGCGCTGTTTAATTGGTCTAACTGTGTTGCTTATGATTTTATAAATAAAAATTGGAAGCCAAATTGGATGAGTTATATATGAAAAGATTTGTTTGAAGTTTGTATTATTGTATTAGTAAGCGGTTTAATATTAATTGGGAACCGCCTGGACCGACCAAAAAAAATTCATAGCCATACTTCCATACTAATATTATAAATCCGAAAGTAACTCCGTCTGTCTGTCTGTCTGTATGTATGTTACGCTTTCACGTCTAATCCACTGAACCGATTTTAATGAAATTTGGTGTAGGGGTAGATTAGACCTTGAGAAAGGACATAGGTTAAGTTTGGTCGCGATAAATAACATCCACGCGGGCGGAGCCGCAGACAAAAGCTACTCCAATCATAATGGATTAATTGGGAAGTTATGAAAACTCTACTATAGGCGTTGACATAACTCATCTGATACTCTTACTAACTCAACTTAATCTAACTCTACTTATCCATTCCATTTAGAAAAAAAAAATTGTCACAAAGTTTTCTGTTCCCCAGTTACTGGGAGCCTCTTTTGTAGAGCGCAACTCTACATAAGAGACTCCTGGACCATCAGGCACATACTCTAAATTAATTTACTACCTCAACAATAAAAAACATATCAATAAATAAACAATAAAAATGACAAACGGAAATAAAACATCAAATTATGTTCTAACAGAACATTATATCCATATTACGAGACCGCGACTCTACAATTTAAAAAACCAACATTACATGATAGAGCACGTAACTGAACTGAAATAGTTTATTTTATGACAATATTATTCGCTTATTTCGCTTATTCGCTTAATTATAAATAAGTTTGGCCGCTTTCCCCGCTTTCACTGCGGCGCGTTTTAAATACGATTTGTTTTGCGATAAATGTAGAGACGCAGCTCTACCAATGTTTATTGTTGAATGATTGCATGTTTCTGTGTCTTGTGCGCTATCTTTAAAGGAAAGGATAGGGAAATATATGCGACATAATAAATGTAGAGAATTGTTTTATTGTTTGAATGAGTGTGTCTTTGTGTCTCTATGTTATCTTTAAAGGAAAAGATCCGGAAATATGAGCGTCACCATTGCTACCGGAAATTATCTCTATATTTTTTAGTTATGTGGGTTACTCTATATTTTTTTGAGTTTTAGTTAGGTGCCAGACAAGCACGTGACCCACCTGATGATGATGATGAATAAAAAAAAACATTTATTTCGGACAAGAAATCCATATCCATACTAATATTATAAATGCGAAAGTAACTCTTTCTGTCTGTCTGTCTGTATGTTACGCTTTCGCGCCTAAACCGCTGAACCGATTTTGATGAAATTTGGTGTAGGGGTAGATTAGACCTTGAGAAAGGACAGGCTATGTTTTGTCGCGGTAACCGACATCCACGCGGGCGGAACCGCGGGCAAAAGCTAGTAAATTTTGTTAGAAACAGTGTAACTTGAAAATATAATATTAGTAAAAATTAGTATTGAGTTTGTGTTTGTAATTAATAATATTATTGTGAAATGTCAAAATGGTGGATTATTAGCAATGTCACACCACACAGTAAAGATCTAAAATCTCAATATGTATTCCATAAATTCATATAGCCAATTTGTAATTTAATTAATAGAAAAAATAAATAAAAAACATGTCAAATTTGTTTGAGAATTTATCTCCTTTCTTGAAGAACACCACTTTAATATAAGTTGTGTAAGTATGTATGTATGTATGTGTGTGCGTGGGTGTGTGTATTTATCAGTGTGTTACATATTGCCTCTAATTAAACATATATCCAAGAAAATCAAAATTTCTCACTCTACTGATATTTTATTTTAATATATAATATAAAAACATGTATGTATGTACTTACATAGAGCCTCTCTCGTGAGGGTACTGAGGAGTAACAGCAGTAGAGCTCTGTTGCGCAACATGTTGGGGCACTCGCGACACTCACTGTTGCACGACGGACATGTTGCACTGATGACGTCACGTCTACGTCACTCCACGCCAGACATCTGCACACAAATGGACGGAAAGTTAAAACACTGTACATAGTATGTTATGAATTCATTATAATTACATTAAAATTATAACATTCTTATAATAGTTATTACAATAACTTTTCGTAGGTAGAGTTGTGCTAGAACAGCGGAGCGCGTTGATGTCTTTTGTACGCTCATAAGTTATGTAGAGTTTTAATTGTAAAATCAGTAGGTATACTGCCTTGCAGTTGAGGCATAGGACCGCAAAATTTTATCCGTTACGCGTTTGTATGTAAGTATGTCTAATGTTACATTCGACCAAACGCGAATAAAGTTTATTCCTAGAATAGTCGAAGCAGCCGTAACTGAATGAATGACTTATTTGAATGAGTGATACGCTATTAGATCTATCTTTACTGCGAAAAACGTCTGTGTGTGTGCTATAAAATAATTATTCAACAAAATAATAATAACCACGTTGGTTTTTACTTTTACTAATTTTGAATCAGAATTACAAATTGAAAAAATAGTTGAAAGATTATAAAAATGTTGACCATTTTTGTTTAGATAACACTTAGCTTTATGTAACATACTAATGTAATATTTGTTTAAAACTTCTCTTCACATGAGTACTATTAAAAAAACAATCCAGTGAATCATTGTGAGAAGCTGAAACATCTAAACGTATACTTTCATATTCAAATATTTTTCACCTAAAACGATCGTAATAATACTAAAAATTCAAAACAATTAAGTAATAATACTAAATGATTATTTCATTTTGGAACAAAGACTACCTACTTTGTATAATATACTAGACAAGCTATTTACTAGAAACATTATGTCACGGTTCCTTTTTGAGACGGAAATGTATTTTAAATTTGGAATGTGATGAATTTGAAACATAACGTATTAACCAGAAAAAGGAGATAATTAATTTGAAACAAGACGCAGTAATAAAGGAGATAGTGAATTTGAGCAGAAACCAAATAAATGAAGTAATTAATTTAAAACAGGACACAGTAACCAGATAAATGAGATAATGAATTTGAAATAAGACGCAGACACCAAATAAATGAAATAATTAATTTAAAACAGAACGCAGTAACCAGATAAAAGAAAAAATGACTTTGAAACAGGACGCAGTAACCAGATAAAAGAGATAATGTTTTTTTTTTTGAATGAATTAATTTTTTATAGTATTTACTATGATAACTTTTAAGTTCGAAACGTCACGTCGGAGATATAATGAATTTGAAACAGGACGCAGTAACCAGATAAATGAGGTTATGAATTTGAAACAAGGCGCAGTAACGAAATAAATGAGATAATGAATTTGAAACGAGACGCAGTAACCAGATAAATGAAGAATTATTTTAAAACAGGACGCAGTACCCAGATAAATAAGATTATATATTTTGACTGATTAAATTATATCAAAAGGTGCACAGGGCTTCATCAAGATCGCCAGTGCCAAAGTTAACCAGATTTTTCTTCTTGGATAACAGAAGAGGTTCTTATGTCAATTGTTCGGAATTTTTAGTCCGCCTATCGCAGGGAATTGTAGGGAAGTATTAACTAAGGGATAAGCTGATATAATTATGCAAGGCGCATGTTACATAACAGTCGGCCATTATAACGGAACCGCCGATCTATCATACCGGTACTGGCGCTGTGATCAGGGCTACTGTCATTACTGGTAGGCAGGTGACTTGACTGGCTCTGTTGTAATATGAAAGTTTTGCATAAGAATATTAGAACCGAAATTACTAATATTCCCTCTAACCCCTCCAACTAAGCTAAATTGCTTGAGCTAGGAGTGGGTTCACGTCGGTAGTGTAATGGGCAGGATTGGAACCCGGGACCTCTCGATCGTAAGGCCGATTCCTTAACCATTAAGTTTCTGACGCTTAAATTATCATTCAATTGGAAAATTTGCCAATGTATTCATTTGCAGTTTTAGAAATAGTGATTTCATATAGAATTATATGGTAAACATTTCATGGAACCATTTAAAATAATTCCTCACCCAGAAACGAATTAAAAAGAATATGATACTGATGGAAGCTTATGCGATTATCACTCATTGCAATAGCTTATGAAAAGTACCGAACACTTCAGGCTAAGTGTGAATAATACTAAATAAATCGAGATAAAATCCATTAAAAGTAGTTTTATTCAATCAATAAAACAAACAGCCAAATATAGGACAAACGAGTGTAGAGGATTTGATGATACCTTATTGACAAATTTTATAAATTTTTAAATAAAGCAGGACAAATGCCGTAGACGTGTGAAATCGCGTTTATATCTTACAAAGGTAACAAAAAACCCCAATCCAAATCAGTCAAATTGTCCCAAGTAAAGATCAACAATCATATTTATGTATCTATTCACATTACAGTAAATGTATTTTATATACTAAGCATCTTATTAATAATACCACTACATTATTAACTAGACTGCAATACAAACATAGGCTTTTGATAATACATTAGATCTGTACATGAGAGCTACAACTCCTATAATAAATCAAATCTAAAACTATCTTGTAATATTTTCCCACAACACAACGCTAACGCTATATTAATTAAGTTGTACTTCACGCAGACAAGGATCGAACAGTTGTAGGTACCACTAGCTGGACTCCGTCCGTCCGTCTAACTAAACTAATGCCTTGGGATCGTAGACTCCCTTAAATAAGAAATTCTTTCCAGGGCAACTGTATACGCTTTTTAACAAGCTTCCTAATGAAGTTAGAGATTTACCTGTAAATAAATTTAAAAATGCAGAGTAAACTGTGTCAGAAAGGCTATTATGAAATCCAAAAATATTTAGATGTTATACAAGCTTGGAAATGAGCTGTTCGCTCAGCTATGCTACTCAACCAAAGCACTGTATGTAGACCATAAGAGACTAAATAAATGTTTGTAAATAGACCGAAAAAATGTAAGCTGAGTTTCTTGCCGGAGTCTTCTCAGGTCTGGGCGCGTTTCGAACGGGTGGTCCATTTGCTAAACTAGTATTTAATATTTATTTTTATATGGACGTTTTGTACGTTGCTTAGTTCGAATTCGAATGGTTTTTGCATAATACATTATGGTTTGAAATTTGATTTATTCTACATAATATATGAGCTAAAGTCTAAGAATTTATCAAAAAAAACAAGTAACCTAAATTATGCCTTATAGCATCAACTTTTCCCCACTCAATTGGAGTCGACTTTAATGTCTAACTGTGATGCTGATGAATTTCAATATTTTCTGAGAAGTCATAGCCATCTGACCTCCAAAAACATATCATCATATCTACAGCAAAAATTCTCTCAAAATCGACCCAGCATCTTTTGGGAATAACCCGGAACTAACATACAGAAATATGAACTAACCATCGGTTAGTCTATATTTTTTTAATTCCTTTTTTTTTCCTTTTTGTTCCTTTTTGTTTTTTCTTTACCCTGGCTTATGGACCTGTGTAATACCAAGCAACGTGCCTGAAACCCGCGACCCTGAAATTTATTATAGGTTTATTTGCTATAGGTACGGTGTATTTTTAATGAATGTAGGTATATAAATACATTCATTCAGAAGCTGTTAATTTAACATTACAAACAAACATTCCAATTAATTTCTACATGCATATAGATTCGCAGATGCGCAGTCGCAGCCCGGGAGGTGTAACGGCGCGCGCACCGGTACTTGGCCGCGGTTCATCGGAGATTCATTACCTCGTGCGAGCTTTGCTACATATTATTATAACTCACGGGTATTGCGGTATGACGGTTCACTGAGCGGTGAGTTATGACTTAGAAGATGAAGTAGTCGAGACTATATTTGTTTGTAGGATGCTTTTGAAAACAAAAAAGTACAATCCAGACTTTGGATTGGCAAAGAATCTTGAAAATATGAGGATTATTTTTCTAAATATTTGAAAAATATTCTAAGTACTCAATGAACTGCCCTTCCTTCCCCCTTCTTCGACTTTTTTATTTTCTTGTAAATATTGTACTTTATTATTGTGATGTAGTGAATTAGTTAATAATTATCTGTGGTCAATTCTCTTTGGTATTGTCTATGACTTGTAACGCGCTCCCTTTGCTGTGCCCACATTAAAACAATAGTTCCTACATTACACGTGCTTGTTTTATTGTTAATACCAAATATTACAATTATATTGTACTTTATTATTATTATTATGTTTATTATTGTGTTAGTTTTAATTTAATAATTATTTTAGTTTTAATTTAATATTTAGTGAAATCATGTAGAAATAATTGTATAATATTGAATAAACAAAATTAGTACTCAATAGTTTCAATAAATATTAAAATGTCACGACCGTCATGTTATCTACATGTCGTGTGAACAGTAGCGTTAGAGTAATAAGATAGAGATCGCAGGTTCGTTTCTCGCCTCAGTATAGGTACATGAAGGGTCTTTTTAAATTGTTAAGGGAATTACTATGTAATAGGTAGGTATGTACTAAAAAATATATTGTTTGTTATTTCTCATTTTAGAAAACATTTACAGTATAAGCATGAAATGTAGACTGACTACTAATCTAGATAGATTGCTGTATAGTATGTCCTAGGGTATATTTTTCATTATGGATAATATTAGCTACGAGTAGGTATCTTTTTATTTTGGAACTAGCTTTTGCCCGCGGCTCCGCTTGCGTGCATGTTGGTTCCCAGCAATTATTCGAATTTTTCTTGCCGTAAAAACCATCCAGGCCAAATTAGTCCAGGCGTTGTTGAGTTATGCGCTTACCAACTCATTTAGCGATTCATTTTTATATTATAAATGAAATAGAAGTTTATTGAGTTTTATAACAATTTTTAGCCGACTACGGAGGAGGAGGGTTATGATTATTATGTACCCACTTTATCCAACCTACAAACACCATTGCCAAAAGCGTAACCAAACTCGTCCGCACCTCCGCACGGTTCCTCCGCCTGGCGGAAATGATTGCTCGCCACTGACACATATATTTCACAAAAAATGTTACGCACTAACGCAATGGATAGCACAGAACAATGGCCACGCGTTATTTGATAAGCCTGCCTCTGTTTGCAGATACGTTGATGTGAAGTAATTTTATTTATTGGCTCACTAAAATACTATAGGAGAAACCACAGAAACGGTGGTAGAAATATTTACTTTGGTTGCTTTTGAAGATTTCTAGCTTATTACGGCTTATTTGGCGGCATTGGCCACAGCCTGCTTGATGGGGCTATAAAACACTGCGATAATACGTGCGAAAAATCCCCACGGATTCCACCCCCAACCCCCCCCCCCCCCCGGAGCCGGTGGAGGTGGTTATATCTGACTCGAACCGACTAAAACGCACGCCGTCTTTGGGTCTTTGGTTGCCGGAAGTGAGATTGCAGAAAACATACTTCTCGCACCCCGGCAGACTCAGGACCATCTCTTTCGAGATGGTCCCCTTCGGGTTGTGGAGAGCATAGTGTCCCCATCTAGCCCCGGGTACGGGCACTTTGCGCCGCCACCGCGGAATAGTAGATACCCTGAACAGTTTACAATGAGTTTTCTCATGTTGGTTAGACTCAATATCGAATTCGTATACATCATAATTCTGTAAGCGCGTGTCAGACGCGCTGATAGAAAAGTGGTAATTTTTGACAGAATGATGGACTGCTTTAAGTCAATTCAACTCGAAAACATACGTAACACATTTGAATGAATTTTTTATAGCATTTATTATGCTAACTGTTAAGTTCTATAGCTATATAGCTCAGTTGGCAGAGCAGTCGCCCTGTAAGCGAAAGGTCGTGAGTTCGAGTCTCACTTGAGCATTTCATTTTTTCCAATTCATTCCACATTTTTGCCCATTTAAAGAAAGTCAATAAATCATCGTTTCGCCTACTGTCAAACGTCAGCAGTTATTCACACTGACTTTATCTGCCCACAAAGAAATAAGTAGATATTATAAAATTATAGGATAATATTATTAGGTTTGTACTTATAGTGTTGAATATCCGAGAGCGAATAATATTATAAAGAATAGGAGGAAATGCTGACATGGTGAGTTTTTCGTCTAACAATCCCAATACTATATTTCCAAAAAGGTAGCATTTTCACTAAAAACCATGCATGCTGTAATGAACAGGCAAATTTTGAATGGAAATTAATTCAATGGACCAAAAGGGAGAAACTGGTATAAAGCTTTAAGACTGAATTTTCCAAGTTGTCGTAGTTTTTGTGTAGTTGAGTTAAACCTAACGGTGTTCGTTTACCTCGAGCAGTATAACATTATGCTCAGGATGTGGTTGCGGCCACCGCACTACTGTGGTACCGCGGCGATGTCTGCTAATGTGTGGACGGAAATATTAGACGCTTTTTATGGCAAATTAGATTTCTGAGGTGTTGATGTTAATATCTTCGGAGCAATACACTCTAAGCCCATTTGTATTTTTTGGGTATTCTTTTTTTTTTTTCTACTTTGGAAGTTCTGGGTCCTATAAGCGGGGTGGGAAATGGCATTTGATGAGGCCATCAAGCTGAGTGCTACCATTGATAACATTGTACATGTTTAGGATTATGACCCTTCTTCCGAGACTTTGCCTTTAGCTTACGATCAGGCGGGATGAAGTCAAATTGACGTGACCTCTATTAAACGATTAAAAATAATGTTCTAGATTATGCCCTCAATTAACCTTAATTTCCCTTAATTACCTTAGTTTTTCTTTCCGTAATCCTAATCAAGTTTCCTTTTTACGTGTCGGATTTGAAGGTCTTAAAGCATTAAGGCACTGTCTTAAATTCTGATTTAGATTCAAAGATTCAAGGTCAGGTCAGAAGAACTGGAAATCTTACCCTATCCCAGAGTGAAATACGACGATTAATGCAACAGCTAATATTTCAAAAAAAACTTTATATCAGACTAGCTTTTGCCCGCGGCTCCACCCGCGTGGATGTCGGTTATCGCGTCCAAACATAGCCTTTGTCCTTTCTCAAGGTCTAATCTACCCTTATACCAAATTTCACAAAATCGGTTCAGTGGTTTAGGCGTGAAACCGTAACATACAGACAGACAGACAGATAGACAGACATAGTTACTTTCGCATTTAACAATCTTGTAGTTTGTCATAGTAGACTCCATAAAATAAGTAATTCTTTCCAGGGCAACTGTAGGTATACGCTTTTTTTACAAGCTTCCTAATGAAATCAGAGATTTACCTGTTAATAAATTTAAAAATACAGTAAAGAGCAAACTGTGCCAGAAAAACTATTATAAAATCCAAGAATATTTAAACGATAAACAAGCTTGAAAATGAGCTGTTCGCTCAGCTATGCTACTCAAGCAAAACATTGTATCGAGACCATAAGTTTTAGGCTAAGTAAATGTTTTGTAAATAGACCAAAAAAAAATGCTCGACGAGTTTCTTGCCGGAGACTTCTCAGGTCTGGGCCACGTTTCGAACCGGTGGTCCATTTGCTAGTATTAGTTAGTATTTAATATTTACTTTACGTTGACGTTTTGTAAGTTCCGATTTAATGGTCTCTGCAGAATAAAATACTTTTGATTTTGATTTTGATCATCTATCTATACATATAATAAATCTGTAAACGATCGATGTCTGTACATGGAATGGAAATGAGAAAAATTGATATAGGGGGACTTTATAAACGTAATAGAAGCCAAATCAAAGTATTTTGGAATTTTTGTCTGTTTGTCTGTTTATCTGTTTATCTGTTTATCTGTTTCTCTGTTTCTCTGTTTCTCTGTTTCTCTGTTTGTCTGTGAGTTTGTGCACGCTAATCTCAGAATCGGCTGAACGGATTTTGTTGCGATTTTCACTAATATATTGTGGTAGGCTTCACTTAACATTTAGTGTTTGTTTTATTGAAATCGGTTCATAAATAAAAAAGTTATGTCAATAATAGCATATCACGGCTAACAAATTGTGATTATGTGAATAGATTGAACCAATAAAGAAGCAACAATGCTAACAAGAAGATATTATTTCGGTCATAGGAATCTGAAGAACTTCGAGAGGCCAGAGTTCTACATCTCAGCCAAGTCAGGTCAGGTTACTGCAGAATCTTCGGCACAGCAAGTGTCTCGATAGAATTCACATTGTTCTCGAACGATTTTCTCTCGAATCCAACAAATTAGTAAGCAGCTGGTTCGGTAAAAAGACTCCTGGCTTTAATAATTAATATCATCACGCTATTATAATAAGGAATGGGACAGAATGTTTTTATGACATAATATGTAAACATCTATTTCACACTATGATTTCATGGTAACTGTGGCTCAATACGTCTGCGTTGGACTTATAACTTAGCTGAGTCGCGTTCGATTCCATCTAAAATGTAATTTTCCTTTTTATGGTTTTTTATTTAATTTTGTTCAACTTTTTAATTTTATTGTGTATTTGTTGTATTTTTATTGTATTTATAGTTTTATTTGAAGTAAAATATAAATTCTAGGCTTAGTATTCTATAGGTAGTACATAAAACTAGGCTGTGTGACAGTAATAGTAGAACTTATTATATAATATTCTTGATCTATACAAAATTCTTCATTTCGGAGAATGAAAAACTGGTCCCACCCGCCTGAGAAGTCATAAAACTGAAACTGGTATCCCCCATTGATACCGATTTCACCACATCGGGGCAAGCGCAATATTAGAATCAAACCGATTAAAATTTAACAGAGGAATGGGGCATTGGGAGTATTCTGGGGTTAGGTACCCCAGTATACCTGCCTTGGTTACCTATCATAAATAGGCGGTCTCAACGTGAAGAGCAGGGATTGCTTCGGCTAGGGTGATGGGTAGCATAAGCCGTCACCATCAAAGCCGCACTCATGGAGGAAGTAAATCGTTGCACCTTCTCTGAAGCACATTACGTATTCTGGGAGATAGTTGTCCCTATCGTATTACCGTCTCTACCATGGTGAATGTTCTGATGAGCTATTCCAATTAGTTCCACCCTCTCCTTTCCTACACAGTACAACGCATGCAAGGCTCAGATGTCATCCACATACGGATCAGAATATTCCATCAAGAACCAAGCGGTTTGGTGACCCATTCCTATGTCGCACCATTAAGACCTGAAATCCCTGCCAGCTCACGGTTTACTTCTTCCTACAGTCCCGGGTCCTTTAAGGGGGGCGTCCATGGCTAGAGAGGCCACATGGCAGCCTCTCGTATCGACTGACGCAGATTATCACCGGGCACGGGTGCTTTGGGCGGTATCTGCGTCGGATCGAAAAGGAGCCAACGTCCGAGTGCCATCATTGCGACGCGAGCGAGGACACAGAGCTGCACACGCTCACCGAGTGTCCGGCATGGGCCGGACAGAGGCGAGAACTAGTGGCGGCCCTGGGAGTGAAAGTTCTTACCCTCGCCTCCCTGCTCACAGCAATGGTCCGCTGTGCGGACGCGTGGGCGGCCGGCGTCTCCTTCAGCGAGCAGGTAATGGTTGTGAAGGAGACGGCGGAACGGGAGAGGCAGCGCGAACGAGCGAGACTCGCGAACCGCGCTGCCCGCGCGCACAGGCAACTCGGGCGTCGGAGGGCACTGACTGACCTCCGTCCCCCATGAGCGCGGGCCTGGGGGTGACGGGTGAAGCCGCCTGTCACCCCAGCAGAAGCAGGCCACGGCGACGGCGCGCAGAGAAGCGCGCCTCCCCATTCCGGGGGCGAGTCGGGGACACCGTTGTCCCCCCTCCCGAGGAGGGCTAAACCATAAGTGATGGCCCTGGGTCCGCCGGGGTGCGAGGGATATGTCGATGACAACCTCACCTCCGGCCTAGCACCACGACCCACAGTCGGCGTGCGGTTTTAGTCGGTTCGAGTCCGACATAACCTCCCCTTCCGGCTCCGGCAGGGGGGTATCCGAGGGGATTTCCGCACGGAAAAAAAAAAAAAAAAAGGGGGGCGTGAAAAGGCTTCTGATGATCCCATAAAGATGAGGGCCACCATTGTTAAGGTGGTACACGTTTATAATGGTGACCCTACTTCCGAGTCTTTGCCTTTAGCTTAACAGTCGAGGTGAAGTTAAATTGACGTGTCCTAAATAAAAAAAACTCCGAATCTTAAAAGAAGAAAACACATGTGTGGGCAGAGCAATACAGTCCTTAAGCGCCTGATAAAGAAATGAAGTTCCGAACAGCTTATTTCTACCGTATGTGACTGACGGAAGGAAGGAGAGTCGTTGAAAGACTCCTAATAGGCTCTTTCACTGGCCGTGGTGCGGTAGAAATGGTAAAATACAGCCAGAGAGACAAAGTCTCTATGCAACTGCAGACATTATACAATGTTAGTGACCTGATGACTACCAACGCACGCCGCTGCGATATTATCGATTCCGTATAATAAGTAGGTATCTAATAGTAAATACGTAAATCTATCCCAGAAATGATAACAGTACGCCAGGAAAAGCCAACCTATGTATTAGGTATATAAAAGATACCGCTGCTCCTATTATATAAAAGAGACTGAATGTGGGCAGAGAAACACTCAGTTCCGGTAAATTTCATCAGACCAAAAAAATCCGCTACGTGGACATCAATTCCAGTATAAATTTAGAAGTATCTAAATCATATGCTGGAAAAAAGCTTAACAATACAAGGAATATATAGCAAAACTAGCTTATGCCCGCGGCTCCGCTCGCGTAGATGTCGGTTCCCGGCAATTATTCGAATTTTTCTCTACGTACAAACCTTTCCTGGACTTTCACGAATAATTCAAGACAAAATTTAGCCAAATCGGTAAAGGCGTTGTTGAGTTATTACATTACAACGAAAAGTGGCATTGTTTTTTATAAATATTGATGATCTGGCTATATGACCCCATCCCAGTCAATGCTGTATTTGCTCTCTTGCCCACTGCCCCTCTTCTCTACCTGTGTGTAAAGCAATGAAAAACGATGTGACTGTGGTCGATGGAATTTATCATAAAAATGGAACTACCCACCATTGGCTCGCCAAAGAAGAGAACCACTGCTCACTGCTCAGGGCGTGGAAGGCACCGGGTTTTCTTGAAACTATTTTGTGTGATAATTGATGTACTTATTTTAATTTGTTCAGTTCGTAAATGGTGGTAGAATGTTTTAAGAATTTGGGAGGAAGGAAGAATATTTAAACCATTAAAACTGGTGAACATTACCAAGTCCAGCAAAATGTTGAATTTTTCAAAATCCTTCCGCAATATTTGCCAAGCCCATAGAAGAAGTCTGTAAATTTTCGTAGTTTTCAGTAGTTTAGCCCTGTATTTAGTAGTCAGTCACTCAAAAGACTGTCTTCATAATATTTAATTTAAAAATACAAGGTGGAAGATGTAACGCGAGTTTTCGAAGTGATTTGAATACAGTTTTGTTTCTTTTATAAAATAAAGAAATGTTTCCTTTGCGTAAAATTCACTATTTCCAGTATTTCGAGTACTTCCGTTAAAGTTGGGATGAAAATCTTCCACGATGTTTAATAATGAGTTTGAGCTATTCCGAGCTAAACGCGGACGAAGTCGCGGGTAACAGCTAGTTTATAATATTAGTATAGAGAATGCGTGTGTCACTTTCTTTGACATTTTACTGAGTAACTACGGAAGTAAATATATTGCACATGGAACTGCTAATTTTCATGAGTGTTCTATATGAGATTTGAAATTACTAAATTTGTGTACCAAATAACACAAAAATTCGTCTACAGAAAGGGGAGGAGACCCAGGAATTAAGATCATTTTGAGTATTATGTTGATCAACATGTTGCTGTTGCTGACTGTACTAACAATAAAATTGTTTTAGATATCGTAAAATAGGAAGCAGAGTTTTTATCACCAACTCCTTGCTATTACTGAGAATTTTTAAGAGAAAAACCGATAACTCCGAAGCAGATCAATCAGTGTTCAATACTGAAAAAAGTATCATACCTCCGATGACGTAGTAATATCTAAGACACAATAAAACCGGTATATAATTACGCGAATTACAGTAATCATAAAGTAATCTTTCAAATACGAATATAGCTGCACAATGCGGCGCTAGAAAGTAAACGAAGATTGACAACCGCAACAAAAATGCCGAACTAAAAAACCGCGAACGCGGAACCCGACATCGGGCCGACCACCGAGCGGTAGAACGTTAAGGTACGATTCCGAAGGCGACATACGACAACTTCACACGCATGCAGCAGGTACGCGTAATTCATTGCGGCTTCTCAATGCTCCCCTGGTATGGTATGGTATGGTATCACGGGCTGTTATCCGCCACTCCACGATAAGGTGCGGTTTTTGCGTGAGGGTGGGATTTTATTCGATCCACCCCAACTCGTTGAAGAACCCCAGCAGGTTATTCACACTGCTGGTGATCTCCCGGAGCGTACTTGTGTTTCTGAAGTACTTAGCCGCGGTTTCAGGACAGTGTAGGAGCACGTGTGCCGCAGTTTCGTCCTCGTTCATGCAGGCTCTGCAGAGAAGGCTGTCGGTGATACCTAAAATAAAAAGGTGTTTATTGAAGGAACCATGCCCCGTGATGGCAGCCGTAGTCGTGCGTAGTTGCCGTTTGTTCAGTTGTCGAAGACGCCTGGTCAGTCTATTATCAAGCATAGGGATTGCCTCCCTGGCCTGTCTGCATACTTCCAGATTTATCCATTCTCTGTTGTGTTGGTGTTGTGCTCCCCTTTATCCGTATCGATGTTTAACAAGTAATGTATGTAATAAATAAATGTGCTACACACGATGGCAGATGTCTTATGCGGTTGGAATCATACCTTTACGGTCTAAACGGTTTTAAGGTACGATTTTGTAGCCGACCGCAGACCGCATCAGCAGATACAACGTACCGTGATATAGACTATAATGCGTCTATTGTTTAAATTAATTGCGGTTCCCTAATAACTCCGTTCATCCGTAACGAAGTTTAACAAGTAATATGTATATGTGAACACACGACCGGTCATCCGTCCGCACAAAATAGTCTAGTCTATAGACTAAAAACTATCAGTCCAGCTATCCACTCAATGGTCTATCAGTACACATTTAATTTTTTTTTCATATACATTACTTGTTAAACTTCGATACACATGAACGGCACCATTGAGAAGCCGCAATGAATTAAATCAACACACAAATATTATTATTATATTCAAGTTTATTTCATTGTACGCTGTATCTGCTGCATGCCTCTGCTACTGCCGTCTGCAGTCAGCTACGGAATCGTACCTTAACAGTGTAAAAAGTCTTATGTTAATTACGAGTAGTTGAGATTGCGCAAGCCGATGAATTATTCACGTATCAGTGTAACTGTCGGCTAATAACTACGCAAAACTTGCACATATACACTAACACTATGCAATTTATCGAGTTCTTCAATTGTAACTATTTTAACGACGAATAAATTACGTGGTTTTCTTTCGTTTCGCAGTTTTTATTTTCACTTTAATCGGTTGTTTCGTGACTTTTATTCGTGTGGAGAAAATCCTATTTGAATTTTGTGATGCAATAATTACGACCGGACTCTGGCAGTGGTTAAATTAACACCAGTTGACTTAGAGCTTTCATTAGATCTTTATAAAGTTTACTACTTCAGAATATATGTAAAAACGAGGACTTTGGACTAAAGGTCATTAGGATATTTAAGATTTTGAAAAGCAGCTAAGCAGTATCGATTCCGCAAAGAGTGTCTTGTAAACAAAAACAGGCTTGTCCCCTATTCCGTAGGAACGAGCGTGAGTGAAGTAAGCTCTTCTATCTGAATGACACTTGACATCGAATTTATGTGTTTCAAAATCCTACTATAATTCGTGTTTACCTGAATAGGTACACAGAGAGAAGTATTAGTCATAAGTACACCTTTGATCACTGGTATGTGCCAATAAGCGATAGTAATTGTTAGTGAAGTGCTGCTTCTCTCATTAATTTTAATAGATAACTGTTATGGACGAGTACAGCGATGTATAACAAAGCAACCTGGGCCCTTATTAGGCTTAACCCACCGTAACGTAACTACGCCCGTTCGTATTACCCGACATATTTGAGTTGGTTTAGTTTTACGCCAGTTCTATCTGTAATGTTAACCAGTTTCATTCTACCGTCTAAACACGTAATGACTGCGTTCGAAATTCATTGTCAAGTAAAATAATGTGCATGCTAACACGGTAGCACCTATAAACTAGTCCACGCTAATTAATAATATACGGTAGATACCGTGATTTTTTTACATATACTGATACTTATTCATAAAAGAAATATTAATGAATGATGCTAGGAAATCTAAGTTCGCTCACTTAGAATTAACTGAGTAACGCTAACGATAATATTTTTCTATACAGTCGAAGGGTAAGCAGAAGAAAATACTGAATCATTTTCTAGATATTAGGATCAAACTTCAGTTTTTAGGGTGGGCAGAAGTTCATTTTATTTTGTTTTAATTTGATTTTTAAATGTAAGTAATATTTACTTTTGTGTTTTAATTTAGATTATGAGCGTTATACCGCTTTTCAATTTCACATATAATTTCATTTAATTTTAATTTCATTTATTATTTCATTTTATTTACTTTCATTTATTATTTCATTTTATTTACTTATGTATTGTAATTTAAATTTTGACGCAAATTAATTGAATACTAACACTAGTTCTAAGTTATATTGTTACGAACCAGAAATGATTCTTGTGATTTGAGATAAATAAATAAATAAGAAAAAGTGTTATTAAGTTATTGCTGGTGAAATGTTTGTGTATACACGGCCAAGAAAATAAATATACACCTATACATATACCTTCATATGTAAACATGTACTCGTATACTTATATCTTCTTGACGGTATGTTCACTAAAATTTCGTCAGCAATAACTTAATAACACTTTTGCCCACTATGGAAGAGATCTGGTTCTTAGCATTCCATGGATTCACCGTGCGGTCGCCGGGTCCATGGCGTGGTGCAGAGAGGAACACTGTGACGGCGCCTTGGACTTGCGACCCAGGTGTAGGTTTAGGGTGGCCACCTTGTGATGCATCAGCGCTCACCTCCACCGTCAGTCGTGTTCCCCCCTCTACCTATCCAAATTTGGTAAGATCCTATCAACGCCGTTTTAGATATTCGTTTGAGTAAAGAGCTTACTGAAGCTCTTGGCAATCCGAGGTCTTTAAATAAGTTATACAGGGATTTAGCTGGAATT
Source organism: Eilema sororculum (assembly GCA_914829495.1). Classification (NCBI taxonomy): domain Eukaryota; kingdom Metazoa; phylum Arthropoda; class Insecta; order Lepidoptera; family Erebidae; genus Eilema; species Eilema sororculum. Next base: position 607,699 of record OU618545.1, on the reverse strand, counting down.
CCCCTTGCTCCTACTTCCACGGCGTAGAGTTTAACCACATAGCCATTTTTGGTTAACTCGTTGGTCAGGTCAAAGTATTTGTTTATTTTTTATAGCGTGGTCTTTAGGTATGTTAGTTTCCCACGGTACTGTGAGTTCTACTAGTACTGCACGCTTTTGCTGTTTTGAAAATAGGAATATATCGGGTCTGGATGACGAGGCACAAACATCCTCCGGTATTTTATAGTGTTTCTCATACGAATCTGCGAGTCCAGTCAGCGGCTGCTATCAAAATTGAGTACGGCTTTTGATTTGTCTTTTTTGAGCAGCCTTCCTTTACAAACGCGACGTCATTTCTTTGGTTTGTGGTTAAACCCTTTTTCGCTCTAGCTACCGCCAAACTTACCGCCTCACGTACGATTTCTAATACCTTATCATGTCGGCGCGAGTAATGACCCCGGTCTAATAGCGTCCTACAACCCACCAGTAGGTGCCTAGCAGTACCAATTGCTTCACCACATGAGTTACATGTTTTATCTGTGGCTTTTCCCCATCTGACAAGATTGCTTTGGTCGGGGAGGGTCAACTGGAATGCATTGAGATAGAATTTAAGGAGAGCCGGTGACCAGTCGTATATTAAGGTACACCATTTTAAGGCTATGGGAATACAAAATTCACCTAGTGTTAACCATTTGTTTTGAATTTCTAGGTTCATTGCGTGCACTTTGTATTATTTTCATCTACTTGAAGAAAAGATTTTGTTGTCTTTGTCTGACTGCCTCCTAGTATTACCCAAACCTACCCTACCAGTCTGCGAGCCTATCATGAATTTTTTATGGAATTCGATCATAATATCTGAAAAAGTAGCCAGCGAAAAGTAATAGGTTGAGTGCTAGAAAAATTTTACCTATAAAAAAAATATAATAAAATTTATACATACTCGTTAGTAGGTGTATTATTCTTTTAAAATTTAAATAAATCTGTACCAATACTGGTAGAAGCCTTTTCAAAGTAATTTTATCATAACTTTTACTAACATTTATAGTTTGTATCTAAGTATAAGTTTAACAGCTTTTTGCGCCGCACTTACCTTGGCACTGACTTTCCCCGATAGAATTACTTTGTCAGCAGTTTATTTGTTCTCAATTATCATAATTACGCTAAACCATTGAACAGATAACTTTCTTAGGTTTTACGGTAACTACTTAACTTTTTTTACTTTGCTGCCAACTTTAATGTACAGTCTACCAAGGAGATACCTACGGTTGCCTCTTAATAAAGCACTTTATTTAAAAAAGTGCGACCCTATCTCTTTTATCGACTGTACTACGCTAAGGAGAAAAGTATATACGTAATTTCATGTACAGATTTTATGTAAAAGTGTATACTTATCTTTTTTTGTGTGTCAATAATACAAAATAAATTTCCTTAGAAAGTTAGATTTGTGATAACTACTGTAAGCAGACTTGTTTATATATTTTAGACTTACGATAGAAATCTTAGTCTGCCTTTCCAAAATCAAATTTATTGAGTTGGTCTTTTTGATAAGTAAGATAAGCTTTTAATAAAATAGAATAAACTTTCATTTTTTAAGCTTATTAACGTGTTAATTTTTAATAAGTGTAATAAAAAATACCTAAAAATGCACAAAAATTATGTATAGATGCATAAATTTAATTGGAATTTTATATTTAGTGCTTCATTAATTATAAAAAAAGAAACATTATTTATCTTAAATCTTTTAATTATTCGTCTGTTTTATGTTAAAACTATTAAATACATCCGTAATAGTTTGTTACCAGTACACCTAACTAGACGAAATTAATGCAATACATTTTTATTACTTTTGCCCTAAACTACACAACAACCAGTTTAGAAATAGGCAGGGACAGTAGACCCACATATTTACAAGTACATACTTTACCATTTTCTAAATCCATCAACCATGCGTTTTTCTCCTTTATTTAATAACGCGAAATATGATAGCCTAGTGGTATGGGTAATGGACTGCTGAGACGAGGTCTCGGGTTCGATCCCAGGTTTACCATGGCACATACCAATGACTTTTCGATGCTTTTCGAAGTTATGTGTGTATTTATCGCAGGTTTTAAAGTGCCCGGTTAATGGCAATAGGCTCGCCACCTATTACATTGGGACCTAAACATAAACTAAAAAGGACACGTCAATTTGACTTCATCTCGCCTGATGATAAGCTACAGGCAAAGTCTCGGAAAGAGGGTCACCATCGTAAACATGTACCATATTAACAGTGGTGGCACTCAGCTTGACGGCCTCATCAGATGCCTTTTCACGCCACGCTTAAAGGAACCGGGACTGTAGGAAGAAGGAAACACGTGAGCTGGCTAGTGGCTGATGTTTAAATGAATAAGATAGCTGTACCATATTTAACTTAACATAAAATTGGACTTCAAAACAAGTATCACAATAATGCATGTCTTGAGGTTTATTGTTTATACGATATACTTTTAAGAAACTTTCACTCGGACTGTTTCATAAATTATGTATAGACGGCGGCGCTCGTGACTGCGATAATTTGAGTCTTGCCTTGCTGTCGAGACAAGGCCGCGGGTTTCTGGGTATGTTATCAATTAACAGTCATGTGGAAGAATAATAATGTTTAAGCAATATACACTTGGCTTTATAAGTAACTAGCTGTCCCGGCGAACTTTGTACCTCAAATTATTTTCTACCCGCGTGGCGTCAGATCCCGTTACCGATGCACCCTCTACTATATTAAGCATGTATTATACACGTAAACCTTCCTCTTGAATTACTCTATCTATTAAAAGAAATCGCATCAAAATTTGTAGCGTAGTTTTGAAGATATAAGCATACGTAGGGACATATGCGGAAAGCGGCTTTGCTTAAAAGGGGTATTACATCTTCCTAAATTCAGAAACCTGAATTTAGAAAATTCTGAATTTAGAACAGTGTAATTGCATTTAGGAAGCAAAGCTTCCTAATTAGGAAGCTATTTAGGAAAAGAATGGTTTCCGACGTCCTAAATGGCTAAATCGGATGAGTGTAATTGTAATTACGTTTCCTGAATTCAGGACGCTCAGTCGCCGCGCGCCGGCCGTCGAGAGCGCACGTTCGTCTTTCCCTCCCAATATAATATTGCGTATGTACCGACGAAATAAATGAAATTTTACATCATCTAGTATGCTAATTATTCAAATAGATCAAGGAAAAATTATATGATCAGTCCAGGCGGGATTTGAACCCGCGATCCTTCTTTTACAGGGAGAATGCTTTGACCACCTAGCTACCAGACTCCTGCCCAAACCAATCTGTATCCGTCTTTAAGGCGATGGTGGAGCAATCTACCGACGCTCGAGCTATGCTATCGGAACCAATGAATGATCTGTCATTCATTTTATTCATTGATTTTTTATTACTCCGCCCAAATGTTTGAATGAAATTTTACAGCATTCAGTATGCTAATTATTCAAATTGATTATGAAAGAAAAAAATCGTTCGTCGTTAAGCTAACCGCAAGGGTTATGGCAATATCAATATTTTGTTTTTTTTTTTTTATAGTATTGAGGGCATTTTGTCGCAATTCACTCGACAGTCGACACGTCCGTCCCTTGCCGCTCGTCCTTCAAAAATGATTTAGGATCCTAAATTAGTGAACGTGTAATCGCGAGCTTCGGTGACTGAATTTCCTTTCCTAAATAGCTTCCTGAATTCAGGAAGATGTAATACCCACTTTATACTATGTAGTGTTGATACACACGTGGGTAATACAAGCGTAATTAATGCCCAATCTTTTTGACTACTTTGTACCTTTTTAATTTACAAATAAAGCAAACACCATACTATAAGATTTATTAGACATGTATTAGACATTGTGACAGTGACATTTATTAGACATGTCGATATAACTTACCAGGTGAAGGTAGAGTTTTAGCTAAGGGGGCCACCATAATACTGTTACAATGGTGTTCCCGGTTTGTAAGTTGAAGACTTTATGATAATAAGCCTCTGACTTGTACACCACGAAAAAGCCTTTAGCTTAACATCAGGCGAGGTGAAGTCAAATTGACGTGTCCGGTGTAAAAAAAAAAAAAATGCACTGTTACTCCAAAAAGACCACCTTGCTTTCCAGCTCTGTTCAGTAATAGGGTGAACATATTACGTAACGAGTTTTACATTGAGCCGGTGATTAAAGCTTGCTGGTCATAAATATAGTTTTTATAGGTGATTGCGATGGGAAAACTTAATGAAGAACCAAAAGGTCTCTTTGCCATATGATGAAAAATTAGAATGCTTTCGTGAATTCTTTGAGCGGGGATCTATCAAGGTCAATAAAGGTTAATAAATTTAAAATTCAAGTGAAAAATTGCTTAATAAAAAAAGGTTACTATAAATTAGACGAATATTTAAATGATAAAGATGCATGGTCATCCTAATCTCATCTCTTGCTCGCACTGTAAAAAATTGCTATAAATAAAACCATATTTAAAATAAAAAAAAAAAGGATAATCGAGTTCACTGAGTTTCTTGCTGGTTTCTTCTCAGTAGAACCACCTACCGAACCAGCGAAAGAATCATTTTCTAATGATTTATTTTATTTATTTTTTCTGTGATTGACATTACCTACTTGTAAAATTCTGACGTTCATATGTGCTCTTTATGTGCCTAAACTGAATAAATGAAATTGATTCTTTGATTGATTCTTTGATTCTTTGGTCATCAAACTAAGGACCAGCATTTTCGAGTTGATTTTTGAAGAAAGGGTTTAGTCAAATTAACAAATGACATGTACAGTCGACAGACGAGAAATAGTTGCACCTTTAAATACCATTTTATATTAATAAGTGCGACTGTATCTGCTTTGTTGACTGTACCTATAAAAATGAATAATGACTTGATTTACATTAAATATGTGCAGATTTAATTTTCACCCCATCGGCGGTCTTAATATTGAGGATCTTCAGCAATGATTAGAATGTGATTGTTTTATTGTAACGTAATAAATTTCAATTAAAATTGATAAGGATTTATCAATTTCTAGTATTCAAAACTAATCACACAAAAGTAAATGTACATATAGATTACTGTACGTGACTTTTTCTTAAACATGAGATTATTGTTTAAGCTAGATAGCGTTGTGTAGAATGTTGTGGAAAATTTATTTATTTATTATACATAGAAACAACCAGACCAATGCAAATACCCATATTCGTGAATACAGATATTTGCACTGAGCGTTCAAAAGATGGCTTCAAACAATTATTTACTATAAGTAAACAAATAACGACGTTAGGATTATTACTTAATTAACAACATTGTTTAAAGAAGGCGTGAGGCAAGTGTGTGATCGTGTGTATTGAAATTGACTTCTTGCAAGCACTTGACAATAACAAGACAATAATAGAAAGGAGGTATTGTCATGGGATGCATTGTTCGTCGGTGCGTGTATGGATTTGTGCTTCTATGATCGCCAACTAACTACGTATTAACAAAATCCAATCCAAATTGAAACGATAACTGCATTTAATAATGTTAGTACCGTGATTTATGACTTACATTGGTTGCTGAAAAGCCATCAACAGTGCGATGTTGCTTTTCAGTTATCATGGACACGGAAGCACATAATGTATTGAAATAGGCTTCATTTATTTATTTATTTATTTATTTATTATCACAAATTGCAAATACAGGTAGATACATTGGATGTTAAGTTCTCATATTAAGTAACACTGTATTTAGCCTTGCGGCGTGCAATATTTTAACCTTAAAAACTAAGAAATTTCAATAATTAACAACAACAAACTAACAACCAAATTAACTGTAACTTATACAATCATGCTATTATAAATTACTATCTTGTAAATAATCATCCACAGAGTAGTAGCATTTCTCAAGTAACATTTTTTTAAGTAAGTTTTTTACAATTTGGATACAAGGTTCCTCAAGAATTAACTTTGGTAGATGATTATATATTCTGGGAGCCATACAGAAAATACTTTTGTTTAGGTATGATGTGGAGTTGATGGGAATACAAATTTTTAAATTATGTCTCCTACTTTTCATCTTTTCGAACATATGGATATTTTTTTTTCACGAATATAACAGTTTCTAAAATATAGATACAGGGTAGAGTCAGAATTTTTAATTTAATGAAAAAGGATCGACAACTATCAATTGTTTTTATATTGCAGATGGCCCTTATGCATTTCTTTTGGGCTTTAAATGCATATTCTACATTAGTAGAGTTACCCCAGAAAATTACACCATATTTTATAATTGGTGCGACATATCCATGATAGGCAGTCAGGACTGTGGACATGCTTGATGTTTTGGATAGCCTATAAAGAGCATATGAGTACTGGTTTATCTTCAGACACAGACCCTCAATATGACTCTTCCAATTCAAATTATCGTCAATATTTAAGCCTAAAAAGCCATTGGGTAGACAATTAAAAACTGGGCATAAAATAATAAATTCCATAGTCATTACTGACCTAGATTTTCATTCCCCACGTATTAGTTTATAGTGCTACAGTGTGTGTGCGTCAGGTGTGCCTAATTCACATTTATCTAGATAATAATCAAATTAATAAAATATTTAAAAACATAATTGCACAGTATCATCTAGACATAAACAACAAAGCATCGGAAAAATTAAATGCTCAAGTGAGACTTGAACTCACGACCTTTCCCTTACAGGGGGAATGCTCTTCCAACAGCTGAGCTATTGAGCCAGACCTGAATCACTTCAAATTTTCCTTCTCTTTATATTCATATAAGTATACGTTGTAACAAAGACCTCGACAGAAGATCTAAAGTAGTAGTAGTAGAGTAAAGAAGACCTAAGGTCCTTTTGTAAATTGGCCATATTTTGCGAGCATCAAACCCGCGAGTTCTGATATAGCAGTTGATCACTCTAACGCCACGCCACATTGACATAAAATAGGTAATGAGAGCAACTATTAAACGAAGTATGTAGTAGTAAAATTTGTTATGATTACAGACATATTAAGCCACGTGCTGAGATGTACATTTTAATTGCAGATAACATCGGTACAGTTACCGCGTGCGCGTTACCGATGTCTGCGCGGGCGCCGCCACATGGAGGGTGCACGTCGCGTATAGGAACTTTTACTGTGATTAAAAGTATTTTACGAAAAAAAACTTGGTAGGTAATTTATTTTAAATACGCTACATCATAATAGAGCCTCTTCATTGTTGAATACATATGTATTATTTTACGATCCGCGTAGGTAAAGAGACAGCCTTATGATCGAGAGGTTCCAAGTTTGAAACTTGGCCATTACACTGCAGTAATACCACTCTTAACTCAAGCAATTTAGCGTAGCTGAATATATGGGGCCCAATAATAGTGGTTATTAATATTATTTTTTAAAACAAAGAATGCACAATTTTGGAGAGATGAATGAAAGTGTGAACGGCTTAAGAATCTGGACGATAAGAGATATACCTGGAATAGAATAGACTACTTTATCCCGGAAACAGTTTCTAGAGGGTCGCTGACACGGATTGAATTACTCGTAGTACTCTACGCAAGCAGACCCGAAAGCAACAACTAAGTAGTAAAAACATAGCTTTAATTCCCTCTGCATAAATTTTTTGGGTGATAGTAAAGACGTTGTTTTCGGTGAAGTTTTCATGATTGTATTGTACCATAATTAAGCTAAATATTTCTTGGTTTCAATATGGGGCCTATTGCTATTTAACACATGATTTTAACCTCCGTCTTTTCAGACCCAATAACAGTTCACCCGTAACGGGATTCGCACTACGACATCAAGATTCAAAATATACGAAAAGCTTTATATCGTAAGTAATTTGAGCAGAATAGTTAGCAATAATAATATAAGCGATTGATGGTAATAAGTTCATCATATAATAGAACCGAAAATATAGCAGGTGAAATGTCAACATAGAAGTATACCTCTGCCTACCACCTAGCAAAAATATGCAAAAAAAAACATTTATATTGTAATTTTATTATTAATGTGTGTGATAATAAGAAATTATTTAAATTTAGATATTATTTAACTGTATAAAAATTGAAATTGTAAAATTTGAATAAATATATTACATTGAAATATCTCTGAATATGAATTCCTAGCACTGTAGCTTCTATTGAAGTAAAAGCTAATAATTAATAGCTTTTTGTGGTGAAGCTAATTTAATTTTACAAAAGTAGCTTTTTGAAACAAACATTAAAAAATAAACACTACGTCAATGTAAACTAACCTATAATAAAACATTAAAAAGTTGAACCAAAAATCTCACCTCAATGTAAAAGCACATCCAATAATAAGAAATGCGTAAACACAACACGTTACACTCTCAAAAATTTGACATAAAATTTCCGCGAACAGAAAGCGTCAAATCTGTTTGATAGCGAACTTCACAAACACGACATGCCTCGGCGTGGTACGGAACGCGACTGGGTGGCTGACCGCTGCACCAAAACCAATACGTCTGATGTAACTCTTGAATGTCATATTACATATTAGTGATTTTTATGTAACAATGAAAGGTGATATGTAGGATTAAAACATTTGAGTTTTAGTCAACGCACTTTACGTAAAGAATTCTGAATTTCAAATTTTAGTCAAACGCATTTTATGTAAGGATATTTTAATTTTTGGGTCACGCATTTTACGTAAGGATATTTTATGAAAATATTACTTAAAAATTAATTATTTTTTTATGAAATTTTATTCAAAAAAACAATTTATTCTTCGTATTTTACATAAAGATATTAGTTAAAAAAATTATGCCCGGATTTTAAATTAAGTTTATTACGTTTCGAAGCCAATTGATTAATCATCACATCTGTATAATATTCCCGTAGGTGTAAATAATTATCAACTTAACGGATTTTATTAATTAAACTGAAAACAGTAACAAATATTGCCACGCTGTTTGTTTTATTTCAGCAAACATTATTGATCAAAATGAAGTTTACAGTACATTAATTAACTCCTAACTATTTTCCACCATAACATTTCAGTCGTTAACCGATTGGATTAATTGAAATGCCCGAGCTTCCGTATTTAATTCTATTTATACCAATCCATCCAATTCCCGATGTATTTGGAACTTAAAAAGTTAACATAATAAATGCTATAAAATTTTCATTCAAAAATTTGGGCGGACAATCAAAAATCAATGTTTAAAATGGTTGAAAAATCATTCATTGGTTCCAACAGTTCGTAAGATAGTTGGCAGATGGCTCCACCGTCGCCCTTAAAGACTGATATAAAGAGAAGGAAATTTGAAGTGATTCAGGTATGGCTCAATAGCTCAGTTGAAAGCGCATTCCCCCTGTACGGTCGTGGGTTCAAGTCCCGTTGAGCTCTTCTTTTAGCCGATGTATTTCGAACTTAAAAAGTTAGCACAATAAATGCTATAAAATTTCATTCAAATATATTAATCCAAGATATTAATTGCACTGAAGTTTCTATGACTAGACTTTAACAAATGGGCACACCACCATCCAAAAATAAGTTTTCAAAAATATTACGAAATCCATACTAATATTATAAATGCGAAAGTAACTCTGTCTGTCTGTATGTTACGCTTTCACGCCTAAACCACTGAACCGATTTTGATGAAATTTGGTATAGGGGTAGATTAGACCATGAGAAAGGACATAGGCTGGTTTGGTCGCGATAACCGATATCCACGCGGGCGGAGCCGCGGGCAAAAGCTAGTATAAAATAATTAGAAAGTTATTTTTAAAAGTGTAAAGTTATTCAGATGTATTTATAGGTTACGAAGTGAAATATGAATTTCTAATCTTCGCTTTTGTGACAACAAAATTTTTTGATGTTTTGATTTATATAGCACTAAAACATTATGTGAATTTTTATTTACGGTTTTATATCATCTTGTTCTCGTTTGCAAACATTTACGTGAAACTTTTTATGTTTGATCTTTTTTTTTAAAATATTTTATAGAACCTAATAATCTTAAAAATACTATAGACTACTTGTACACGGTACACTTATACTAAACACTGTTGACTGATGGCATTTGGTGGAATCCATTGTTACACATATTGAAAACACGTGTACTTTTTCCACTGTATTTATTATATTGAACCTGACCCGTTTCGCCTTACGGCATTCTCAAATGTTTACATTTAGCAAAGGTTTTGTATGTTCTAATTGCTAAAAACTACGATATTTAACATTTTTCACAGGTAGTAATAAAATTTTGTATACCAGTAACAATTTTTTTCCCCAAAATGTGGGGAATAATTATAAGCATTGCCTAAAAAATATTTTTAAAAGATTAATATAATTATCATCTAGTATGTATATAATTCAGTATAATATTCATATAATAAATACTGTGGAAAAAGTACAAGTAGTGTTCTATGTGTAATTACTTTTGATTACACTTTCGAGGAGAATATGCAAATACCTAAAATTAGCATATAACTAATTAAATAAACTTTAGAAATGTATTGAAAATGGTTTTTAATATTAATGACATGCAACATGCTACAATTATTCTTCCTAAAATCATTCAAATAGGACTGTTAACTAGTTAATGAGAAGTTTGTCACAAATAATTATTTGTGACAAACTTCTCATTAACTAGTTAACACTTACTTATTTTATTTATTTATTTATTAAACTTACTAAAAAAATACATATAAATACATGGCATTAAGCGCGTGCATCAAAAAAACCACTGAGGTTTGTGAAAAATGCAACAGATTCTAGTGCATATACGTATGCATTACATTTAAAAATAGCTCGATCCGTACATCCTGGACCCAGCTTGTGCTCAAAAGTACTCTTTACGTGCAGTACACGTTTCTTGGTTATACTTTGAAGATAACACGGGGTGCTACACTGTGGTGGACGAGATCAAATTCACCAAACATAGGTTCGCGATTTAGGTCCAAGATACACGGCCCGACCCACACTTACATTGAACCATACATTTTCGGTAGGTAGTTGAACACAGTAATCTAGGTGTACGGGCGCAGAGCAGCGAAAAGAACAAGCACAGGCGGTGGGGAGGGATTACATAGATAACAGACAGCCTCCGTGGCGTGGCGGTAGTGCACGCGACTGCCATGCAGGAGGCGCGGGTTCGATTCCCGCTCAGTGCAAATATTTGTATGCATGAATATGGCTATTTGCATTGGTCTGGGTGTTTCTATATATAATATGTATGTATTTACAAAAAAAAAAAGTATATAAGTATGTTTATCCGCATTCTAGATTCCATAACACAAGCTATAAAAGCTTACCATGGGTCTAGATAGCGTTGTGTAGAATGTTGTGGAATATTTATGATTTATTATTTATGATTTATTATAACATTTACGAAAACCTATCCCGCCATGCCTGCCAAAAAGAATCCCTTCAAAATATGTTTAATATTTTTGTCATGTAATCTTTCCTTATATTTGTATTATATTATATGGGAACAAATAGCAAATAGTGCATCGTAAAGGTAATATAAATATCCGACTTACATACATCTTGTTTGGATAACTAGAACTTTTGTAACCCCTCATAAAATATAAATAAATGGGAAGTGAAACGTCACTTTTGTTGAGGTATTTAATGAGGGGTTACGAAACGCGAAGTAGTCTAAACGGGATGTAGCTATCGTAAACTATACATCATATTATCAGAACCATAAAAGTGTTAATAACACTTTTATGGTTCTGATACGGTTGACGTGTTAAGAGTTATAATTTAAAACAGTGAAGTACTGTGCCGGATACCATTTCGTTGCAAATCTATCGTCTCTCTGTATGACTAGCATATTATCTTAAATAATAATAATAATCTAAAACAATATTATTTTAAATCCTAAATATATTAGGAAAGGTTTTCATCACAAAGATAGAAGAAACAAGATATATACAGAGTGCTATTGCCAGTCGCGCCTTGGTTCTTTCATCTGAATGAGACTACATAAAAGTAAACCGAAAAATATTGCAGAACCAGTAGCAGAACCTATTTGGTATTTTTGCTTATACGTTTCAGAAATATCTTTACTACAAAGTCTTAAAATGATCCTAAAATAATATATATTAAGAGCATATTAAACTGTTTTATTACTTTAAATTGTATTATTGTCCAAACTAAAGGCGTGTACCCAATATCGCAACAATATATTAACAGAAAGGGAGGAAAACCAAGGAAATAAAAAAAATTTTTAGCACTTTTTTCGTCAAGATTAATCTGATACTGATTGTACTTGTTTACTCCATTTTTCAAGCTTATACCAACAGTTGATACAAAAATTCAAACGCATTGTTGTACTCAATATGCCATTTATTTAGGTTTAGTGCCTCACGACTCACGAATATCATTTTTATTACGATTGAATGTCCGTACGATGGCCACTCAAGCGGTTCTGTGGATGGAAGTTTTGTAGTGTATGTAAGTAGTGTAAGTATGTATCGTTACGAGTATGTATGTGTAACCATACCATTTTAGGATAATCTGACGTAGCATATCTTTAGATCTAAGAATGTTCGATTAATGTGAACACTAATAAAGAGAACGTTACTAAGTGCAGATGCGTTTCATTTATAACGACACTTCATGGCGACCCTGCCTTTTAAGGTCGCTCCGCGAATTCTTTGACCGTGAGTGAAATTTGGACAATACTAATGAGACTTTATAATTTCGGACTATTTTAAATTCGGTGTTTTCGTGTTGCTGTGTTCGCTGTTTTACCATGGGTACCACTCAATCCAAGGAGGAGACTATTATAGCGCAGACGGCTGCTGGTAATGGAAAAAATGACGCAACTTCTTCGGGCTACTCCAGCGTCAGTACCACAAATATTTTACTGACCCTGATTGTGATCGTCTTGTTGGCAGCGGTTTGCTATGCATTTTGCTCCCTTTACAAGAAGATGCATGTAAAGTGGATGGAGAGGCAAATGAACCGCAGGTCTCTACGTCGCAGGCAGGCCACCGCATTTTTCAACAAGCGTGCTTCCCATTCCCATATTGGTGATGCTGAGATACCAGTGTAAGTGATAAAATCTCTAAACTCTCCCGAAAAGTAAATCCTCGCATACGGTTTGGCGCTATACAAAAGTTTCATACTCCTCATACTCCGAAGTTCGTGTGTCGTGTAATACTCGTCTATGGACGGATACGTGTATATGTATAGTGGTACGTTTTATATGAGGAACTAATCCATACGGTGTGAACTATACGATAAGACTAATAATACATACCTACCTATCTACCTGAACTTTTGTGCAGTATTTCGGTACTTTTGAGTGACTCTACTTATTATAATAAATATTTTTTTTTTTAAATAAACCATGTATAATTGTATTAACGCAAGTAAGTAAGTAGTAAGTTTTATTTTAGGGATATGTAAGAGCTCGTAAATCGTGCACGGCCGCTCACCGAACTTGATACCCGGTGACGTATATGGAATGTTTTCGCATTGCTTTCTATATTTGGCAGATAGTTGTAAGAATTTAGTAGTTGCTGGGATGATGTCATTACATTCTTTATTTTATTTTTAGACTATGGCTGATGATTTTACTAAAATATATAATGAGTTAGTGGATATTCGTAAATATTTAATAAAGAAAGGAAAAAGTAGGTTTACGGGATCTATTGCGATAAATAAATTAGAAGAGGCCAAGGTTTTATTTGATAATTCGCAATTATTATTTTCTAACTTATCGCATGATCTTAAGCCTGATTTAGTGGCGCAGTTGTCCACAACCTTTGATTATATTAAGAGTGAATTTTTAAGGATATCTGAGCTGTGTGTTTCGCCCTCTGGTAAAATAACTATAGCCAAAATGGAATTCGACATTCGAACGGCGTGTAATTTAATTCCCCTTTTAGATAATAAGGAGGAGACAACGAAACGATTGATTGATGCTGTAGAAATGTATGCGGATATGTTAGACGACCCTGGGAAAAAACTTTTAATAAAATTCGTGATTAAGGGTCGGCTTTCCGAAAACGCTAAGTTACGTTTGTCGGAAGGTTATAATAAGGTTTCTGATTTAGTACAGGATTTAAGGAAACATTTATTAACGACCAAATCTTTTACAGCTATTCAGTCCCGCCTTCAAAATACGAACCAAGGTTTTAGATCAATTGACGAGTATGGTTCTGAAATAGAACAACTTTTCACCGATTTAACCATCTCGCAGGCGGACGGAGATTCGTCAAAGTTCGCTGTTCTAAAGCCATTAAACGAAAAAATGGCCATTAAAAAATTTTCAGATGGGTTAAAAAATTATAGGCTGAGCACCATCGTGGCCGCTCGCAACTATAGCAGTCTCAAGGACGCCATACAAGGTGCTAAGGACGAGGAGGTGTCAACGCCTTCTACGTCTGCTAAGGCGGACGTTATGCAGTACTCAAGAAGAGATCGAGGTAGGTTTAGGCCTTCTTCAGGACCAAGGGGTCAAGGTCAACGTGGCCGCAATTATAATTCTTTTAATAATTATTCCCGTCGTGGTTACGGAAGATCTTTTCAAAATTCTAACCGCGGTAGACCTTTCTCTCAGGCGAATTTTAACAATGGGCGATATAATCATCGTGGTAATACGAGTAGACGAGGAAATAATTACAATCGTAGTAACATTTTTTCAGCGCAGCCTATGCAACCCGCGCAGTCATCGGCGCAAGGAGTTGTTTCCCAGAATTGTAATGAAAATAATAATGCCCAAAATATGAATAATAAGCAGTTTTTTCGATTTTAATAATTATATATTGGCTTGTAAGGGACGATGTCAATTTGTGACATTTTATTCAAATAATAGAAAATATTCATTTTTAGTAGATACCGGTGCGTCAATATCAATAATTAAGAAAGATGAGTTATCAGATTCGATGAGAATATGTTATGAAAGCACTACAATAAACGGCATAGGAGGACAAATCAACTCTTTAGGATATGTAACCTTGGAACTTGTTTCTGAAAATAATGACACGTTTTCTCATAAATTTTATGTTTTTGAAAATTTACCCTTCAAGGCAACTGGTATTTTAGGCTTAGATTTTCTTTCTACTTATGGCTGTAATATCGATTTGTCTTCCAACATGTTAGTAATTAATAATGCCGGTAACTTAATTTATTTGCCTATCTCGGCTACACCTGATTTTACTTCTAGTAATAATAATAATTGTCTTGTATTACCGGCCCGGAGTGAATCTATCCATTACGTAAATTTAGGCACTTCTGATGTGGTTGATGATTATATTGTTTGTGCGAGAGAGTTAGAGAAGGATGTTTTTCTAGCAGGAACTATAGTTAGACCTAAAAATGGTAGAATTCCGATTAAAATACTTAACATAAGAGATGAAGAAGTTAAGCTAATAAATTTTGTCCCAGAAATTAATTTGTTAAGTGAGTATGAAACACTTTCATTTGATAAAACTAAGCCTAATGTTAATAGGGCTGAAGTTTTACTTTCTTCATTGAAATTAAATCATCTCAATTTAGAAGAAAAATGTTCTATTGGAACAATTTGCTCAAAATATTCTGATGTGTTTTTTCTACCAGGAGATAAGCTGACTACAACTAATGTTTACGAACAATCTATAATACTTAAACCAAATGTTAGTCCTACCTATGTTAAGCCTTATAGATTGCCTCAATCGTTAAAACCCGAAATTGATAATCAGATTAAAGAAATGTTAAAGAACGACATTATAGAAGAGTCTTCAAGCGAATGGAACAGTCCAGTGCTACTTGTTCCTAAAAAATCTGAGGGTTGTAAAAAATGGCGTTTGGTAGTCGACTATAGAAAACTTAATGATGTGATTGTCGATGATAAGTTTCCACTACCAAACATCACTGACATCTTAGACTCACTTTCAGGTTCCATGTATTTTACTCATTTGGACTTAAATCAAGGTTATTTTCAAGTCAGTTTATCCCCGGATAGTCGTAAATATACTGCTTTTAGCACGAGTACGGGTCAATATCATTTGAAACGTCTTCCCATGGGACTTAAAACTTCTTGTAGTAACTTTAGTAGAGTGATGTCAATAGCTATGTCTGGTCTGACGTATGACAAATGTTTTGTATATCTTGATGACCTTATTATTTTTGGGCGAAATCTAAATTCTCATAATAAAAATTTGATTGATGTACTCGAAAGGTTAAGAAAAGTAAATTTAAAATTGAACCCAAGTAAATGCCAATTCTTAAAAAAGGAAATACTATATCTTGGGCATTTAGTTTCGGCTGATGGAGTGTTACCTGATCCAGAAAAGACAATAGTTTTACAAAATTATCCTGAACCTAAAAATGTAGATGAAGTAAAACGCTTTGTAGCTTTCTGCAATTACTATCGTAAATTCGTACCATCTTTTGCTGAAATAACATTACCTTTAAATCGTTTATGCAGAAAGAATGTAGTTTTTAATTGGACAAAGGAATGTCAAAATTCTTTCGAATTCTTAAAACAAAAGTTGATTAGCCCACCTATACTTCAGTACCCAGATTTTTCTGATTTTAATGAATTTATTTTACAGACTGACGCGTCAGGTGTAGCTATTGGTGCAGTTTTATGCAACAAGGACTTAAGACCCGTAGCATATGCTAGTAGGCCGTTAAATAAGGCAGAATTAAACTATCCCACAATACAAAAAGAACTTACTGCTATTGTCTGGGCAGTCAAATATTTTAGGCCATATTTATATGGTAGACATTTTACTATAATGACAGATCATAAGCCACTTATTTATTTGTTTGGCATGAGGGATCCCTCTAGTAGGCTGTTGAAGTTTCGCTTAGTTCTTGAGGAGTATGATTTTAAAATAGTGTATGTGCAAGGGAAGGATAATGTAGTCGCGGATGCATTATCCAGAGTGAATGTGACTTCGAATGAATTAAAGAGTATGAATGAGAAGATTTCGGAAGTTAATGTCATGACTAGGGCACAAAAAAGTAGAATAGATCAGAATATGAAGAATGTCTCACCGCCAATTAGTAAACCCACCGACGAAGGGTCTGATCAGCCAAGAGTCGTGGAGTTACTAAGGAAGCCGAGTGATGTCGTGGAGATGATGTTAATAGAGAAGGATAAAGTGGATAACTATAGAAGATATAATATGATAAGTGCCGAAGACGAATGTCTCGCTTATATTCCTAATAAAATGATGCTATGTGTAAATCTCAACTTTAGGGCACATTTCTCGCGAGCCGAATTTGTGACTAAGTTCGAGAATTTTTGTAAGAAAATAAAAATAAAAGAAATATGCATAGTTAAAGATAAAGAAAATGAAGAGTTTATAAAGGGTTTATGTAGTGAAATACAGTCATTAAAAAATTGGACGGGTCCAAGAGTATGCATACTAAGAGGAATAGAAAGAATAGATGACGATAAGGAAAAACAATTTATTTTAAATGACTTTCATTTACTGCCCACCAGTGGACATGCTGGTGTGCGCAGGATGACTAACAACATCAAAAGACGATATTTCTGGCCAGGTATCGATAAAGATGTTCTTGATTTTGTAAAAAAGTGTTCTACATGTCAGAAGACTAAATATAGTAGGTACACAAGACAGCCGATGACAATCACAACAACTGCGTCGTCAGGTTTTGAGAAAATATTTTTAGACTTGGTAGGTCCTTTAGATAAAGACGATAATGGAAATTGTTATCTTGTTACGATTCAATGCGAGCTAACTAAATTTATTGAAGCATATCCTATAAAAAATAAAGAAACTGTAACTGTCGCAAAAGCATTTGTTCAAAATTTCATTTTACGTTTCGGAATACCTAAAATTATAGCTACTGATAGGGGTTCAGAATTTGTTTCATCTACTATGGTTGAAGTTTGTAAATTATTAAATATAGAAAAATTAATTTCCACAGCATACCACCATCAATCAATCGGTGCACTTGAAAATGCTCATAAGCATTTAGCTGCTTTCCTAAGGACCTATTCAGGCAATAACGGCTATGACTGGTCACACTGGATACCGTTTTGGTGTTTCAGTTATAATAATACCGTCCATTCAGAGACGAAGTACACGCCCTTCGAACTTATTTTCGGTAGGTCATGTAATATTCCCGATAATATTAAGAATTGTAATAGTGTAGATCCTTTATATAATCCAGATGATTACTCTTTAGATTTAAGATATAGACTACAGGTAGCACTTAAAGATGCTAAACATAATTTAGAGATTAGTAAGCAAAATAGGAAGTTAGCATACGATAAGAAGTGTAATCCTGTTACTTATAATAAAGACGACTTGATCTTAGTCAAAAGTGAAGGTGCGAAGAAATTAGACGATATTTTTGAAGGCCCTTATGTTGTGTTGGAAGATATGGGTCCCAATGTCAAAATTTTAAAACATAATAAAATTGAATTGATCCACAAGGATAGGACTAAATTGTTTCATAATTAATAATATATTTTTGTTGTGTTAACTTTAAGAGAAAAAAAATCAAAGAGCTCTGATTTTTTTTTCTTTCACCCCCCGGAGGTGTAGTGTATGTAAGTAGTGTAAGTATGTATCGTTACGAGTATGTATGTGTAACCATACCATTTTAGGATAATCTGACGTAGCATATCTTTAGATCTAAGAATGTTCGATTAATGTGAACACTAATAAAGAGAACGTTACTAAGTGCAGATGCGTTTCATTTATAACGACACTTCAGTTTCACTTTTTGAGTCCAGTTTGGGTATGTTATGTTACATTTTTTTTGTACTTGCCGCTGCTATAAGTTTATTATAAGATAAGATAAGCAGATGTCGTACTTTGCCCAAATTTAGAAATTTGTTTCGGGCTATGTTAACTGCACACATAGAATTATATTTTTACTCGTACATACGACACACAGCGACCGGTTTGATACACAAACTGATACATTAATAACAAAGTCACTTACATTTATAATAATTTATTTAGCATGTAAAGTATTTTACTTGCGTTATATCTTCTTAAAGCTATAATCTGTGGTTCCAACCCCATGTAATTTTTTCTCTTTTCAGTCATCGATATGATCCTATTCCAGAGATAGAGCGTAGCCTACGTATTATTCCAGACTATGCTCTATAGCTGCATCAAATATCAGTCATCCTTCGGCCGCTTTCAATTGCGTTCGTGCATTTGAAAAGTTTTAAGAATCAGAAAGGAATTGCCCTATTTATTCATCTTCATTATTTTGTTCAGAAACTACCACTTTTACCCTATGAAGTGCATATTTCATTAACTACAAATGCAGTAGTCTAGCAAGTAGTAGTAGGCTAGTAGGCTTCCTACTTCTCTTACATTTCCAAATATCAATTTACCAGCGTTACTTCTATGTTGACTTTCGAAACCTGGAAGTATAAAAACCACAATATATTGTAAGTATGTCATGAAATGAGGAAGAAATAATCTTAAATAATGGCAACCACTGATTGATACAGTTTAAATCAGTCTTTACAAACGCCTATGGCAATTTGGGTACCTACATAAGAGTCTTCCATTCACAAAACAACAATACTACCTATTTCAAATAGATTTTAATAATTTGAGTATGTTACGTTATGTAATGAGCTAAATTAAATAATGGTGTAATTTCAGTTATAATTTGAATAGGTATTGTTGATTGTCCGATGCGAATATTGCGAATAAAACGCGAATATAATGACTTCAACTTCGTTTTTTGCTTGAGGATTTGTTATTTTAATTAATAAAATTATGCCAGTTGATAAAAGGGTTAGACTTTTTTGTGGTTGTTATTAATTGAATTGAGTCTAGTAGTAGTGTAGTCTTGTAGTTTAGTTTGTAATCTTACACTTGTAAGCTGTCCATAAATTGAAACTTAGCTGTAATTTTTACTTTTCATGCTTCGTCTTCGTCAAGTAAAGGGCAATCATTTGTTTGACAGTTTCTATTTTTTAGGACTCTGAAAGAGGTACTGCAAAAAATATAGACGCTAAACCTCTTGTAGGGTACGTTGTACCACCGAAACAGTAGTATAGACTCAAATATCTTCAAAGCTGGATACGCAAGTAGTCATTGTACTGTATCTCTTGGTGTGTATCTCTCCGAGCGACTCGGAGGCGGTTTAAGATAATCTTATGTAACTGGAGCTCCCAAGTATAATATTTAATTTGAATACTTAACACCTCATGAAGTAATTTCACCTAAGTGTTACGACCGTAAGTCACAGACCGTAAATACTTCGTACTTCGATATACTTACCATATTATATGCGTTTGCCCAGTTTTTCATAATCGTTTACTTACTACAAGTGTGTCTAGAATCCATACTAATATTATAAATGCGAAAGTAACTCTGTCTCTCTGTCGGTCTTTCTGTTTGTCTGTCTGTATGTTACGCTTTCAGGCCTAAAACGATGAACCGATTTTGATGAAATTTGGAATAGGGGTAGATTAGACCTTGAGAAAGGACATAATATGCTATGTTCAGTCGCGATAACCATCATCCACGCGGGCGGAGCCGCGGGCAAAAGCTAGTACTTTTATATTTCTAAAACACCTAATCATACTTGAATTGGATTAGCAAAAAGTTTTGGATATTAATACATTTTGGCTTGACAAATTTTCAGTAATATTTCTTCTGACACCCAGACCCAACATGTTTCAACTCAGTTAATATATTTTTTGCTGCTGTTCAGTGTGCTAACATCATTATGCTTTTATAATATTACGCTTAGCATAACATTATGCTACTTAATCGTTATGCTAACAGTTATGGCAAACAAAATTATGCCCTCAAATTTATGCTGAGTGAATATTATGCGTAATGATCATTAGGAGAAATAACATTATACAACTGTAAACTATGATATAAAATTTTATGTAAATAAATAGAAGACCTATGGCATATTTCGTTTGTAGTCTGTAAATAGGTACGGGGTGGTTGCGGACATGAACCATCACCTATTTATCCTATATACAAGGTGATTTTATAGTCGTTTCGGAAAAAAAGAATTAGGGCACAGTTTCGACTGCAAAATCACCTGGAAGTATTAATTTTGTGAAAGAAAATAAAAAAGAATTACGAACCCCCATACATTTTTCCCTTCACCTGAACATTATTCCCATACATTTTTTTTACATAGGACACGTACAATTTGACTTCACCTCGCCTGATGTTAAGCTAAAGGCAAAGTCTCGGAAAGAGGGTCACCATCGTAGAAATTTACCATGTCAACAGTGGTGGCACTCAGCTTGACGGCCTCATTAGATGCCTTTTCACGCCCCGCTTAAAGGACCCGGGACTGTAGGAAGAAGGAAACACGTGAGCTGGCAGGGAATTCCAGTTCTTAGTGGTGCGGCATAGGAATGAATCACTGAAACGCTTGGTTCTAGCAGCAGCTTGGTTCTCCCAAAAAAAAAAAACTTAACCGCATCAAAATCTGTAGCGTAGTTTTAAAGATACAAGCATACATAGGGACGCGGAGAGCCACTTTGCTTTATACCTATGTAGTGAAGTAGGATGGTTCGCGGTAGCGATCGAGACTTCCGTCACGGAACCAGGGATTGCTTACTACTTTTTAATCCCCGACGCAAAAACGACGGGGTGTTATAAGTTTGACGTGTCTGTGTGTGTGTGTGTGTGTGTGTGTGTGTGTGTGTGTGTGTGTGTGTGTGTGTGTGTGTGTGTCTGCTGTGGCATCGGAGGATGAACCGATTTGGATGTAGTTTTTTTTTTTGTTTGAAAGGTATATTAGTCGGGAGTGTTCTTAGCTATGTTTGAAAAAATTCGGTCCAAGATGGCCGCCGCCACAACATGTCGGAATACATATTTCTTCATTACTCCCTCAATATGGGTATCAAATGAAAGAGCTTGACTAGTAGATCACTTTAAAAAGTATAAAATAAAAATTAAATTAGAAATTTAAAAAACCCCCGTCACAAAAAATACCTTCAAAAAGTTGAAAATAAATGGAGTTTGCCTTTTAACTTTAACGGTTGCCATGTCGGGGGACCTTGAATTGTTCCGATAATATAACGGAGTGCTTAACCAGTTAGAGTCCCCTGACATGGCAACCGTTAAAGTTAAAAGGCAAACTCCATTTATTTTCAACTTTTTGAAGGTATTTTTTGTGAAGGGGGTTTTTTAAATTTCTAATCCTATATGTAAATGGTTTATTGGTGTTTTTAGCAATGGTTTTATATCACATAATCGTGACTTTTTCTACCATCAGCTTTCCATCGAAAACGAACGCACATATTATGTCTACAAATCTCGCGATTCGCATAAAACGTCTGGCAATAAGCTTACAAACTTGTTCGCAAGATGTTTGTGAGAACTGGCATACTAATTTTATAATTGTGACCTTGCTTTCTAGATAGTAAAATGAGCTATAAATTATAGTAACAAAACGAAGAAGTTGTTAATATACGACACGTAAGTAACTTACTCTATACAATAATGTGTTGTAGTTTATGCGCAAAAACGATGTGTATTAATCAATTGTTGAGAATGATAAATAAATGACCAGTTTTAACCTTAGTTTAGATAAATTCTGACCTAAATATTGACTTTTTGAAGCGATGACAACTTTGGTGAGCACTTTTTCAATGAACAAAAATTGTGAAACTCAAGGTCATCGTCATCGAACGCTTGGAACATCACCGAGGGTGTCACAAGTTACTTAGTTTTCACTTCTATCGATAGCCCCCAAAGTCTGCCAAGCATGGCTTGTTCTAAGTATAACTTTCTGTTAAAACGAAAGTCAAAATATGTCTTTATGGATCTTGTTCTTGTGCACTCTTATTGAGGTACCGTTGTATATTACGTTCATTTAACTTGAGATGGTTATCTTCTGTGTGACGTGACTGAAGAGAGGGCACGATTTAACATCTGTCACGAAGATCCATATAGTGTTATACTAGTTTTAGGTCACAAACAAGATCGGAAAAAGTATAAGGAAACAAAAATAAATTAAAGCCCTTCGGACCAGAATGTATAAAACACAAAATGAGCACTACTTGCAAAATGTGCAAATCGCAAAAGAATGATGATCACAGAGACAGCAAGTAGTTGAGGAGTGCCGAAGTATCTTCGGTCAAATAACCCGCCCTGTATCGTTTCCGGCGCAAAGGTGCCCATGATGCTGGCCGCGTTACCTCGCTGAATCGCAGAAGAGAACAGATACAACAAAATAGCGATTTTATTATCTTGTTTACTGGTGACAAGCAAGTTTAAAAAACGTTATAAGACTTGCTTACAAAATACTAATCCTTTTCGTTGGCACCCACAGGAATGGTCCAGATCGATTCGATTCTTCTGATAAGATTGCCCAGTATATTATAATTTTATGTTCTCAAAATTGATCAAAATGGTATCTTAAACATTGTATGGATTTCATTAGCAATTAGCTTAACATCAGGCGAGGTGAAGTCAAATTGACGTGTCCTGTATAAAAAAAAAAAAAAAAAAAAAAAAATGAGTTGTTTCACAAAAAATTAAGACAGATTGATTAGTCAAATGAATACAAATTAATTTAGTAAAAATATGTGTATTTTTATTGCGGTTTTAAATTAATTATGTCGTCGATTACCTACTGTCTGGTGTCACGGTTGATATAATTTACATTATTTGTGCTACCTTTCACGCAGTTTGACATTTATTTTTTTGTTTTAATTCTATGCATTTTATTATTAAGTTTTGACAATTATACAATATTGAAATAAAGAATTAGGTAGATATGGTTTAAAGAATTCTATCGCGATGTATTTTTTGTTGTTTTATTATTTACACTTATCTGGCTACTGAAAAGCAAATTAAACGTCAGATGTTTCTGATGCTTTTCAGAATCGTTGATACGGACAAACTTGGGTAAAATACTTTAATACGTTTCAATTTGTAATATTATTTTTTAAATTTAAGTCATTAAATTTCGTGTTAACTTCAGACAATATCGTTTAATATTTTTGAAAAGTCTATTTTTATACTAACCTTTGACTAACTCTATTCTGTAACGATTGCTGGTTACCACCACCAGTGCACTGTATGTAAATAAACAGCAATGACAGGTACAGCTGGTAGATGAACAGAGGTGAGAAACGCTAGCAACAAAATTACAACCCTCCTATAAGATAATATGGCACACACGATATTCTTGTCGGTCGCATTCACCACACAGTGAATGCGACCGTCTTTTATAATGCTGAGTCAGCAAAACATATTTGCTCGTATTATATCGATCATTATATATCAATTATATAGATTTTCGAGCTTCTTCGTTCGTTTGTGTATCAAATGCCAGTAACGTATGCCACAATAATTAAATAAATCAAATTTCATGAAGTACTTGAGGTATATTACATAATGCGACAATATTGTTGTCAATTCGTGCGATGCATGTAGGAAGTCGTCTGTGGTGGACAATTTCATGCGCCAGTGACATCCCTCATGCTAATACTATCTTACAACATTATTCTTTAACGATATGACTTCATTGTGCATATTGCCAACTTTGAATTTATATAGAGTTGTGAATTGCGGGGATTTTGCTGTAAAAACAATTTAAAGTTGGGTTTATCTATAATATAAAAATGAATCGCTAAATGTGTTGGTAAGCGCATAACTCAACAACGCCTAGACAAATTTGGCCAATTCTTTTTTAAGTGTTCGTTGTAGTTCAAGGATGGTTTTTGCGGCGAGAAAAATTCGAATAATTGCCGGGGAACCGACACCTACGTGGGGTAAGCCGCGAGCAAAAGCTAGTATCTAATAAAAACCAAAATAATTAGTTGTATATCTTTCACCTCCCACCCAGTGTAATGTATTACCTACTTCACAATAAATACTTACTTTAATTTGCTATAATTTGTTTAATAGGTATTTTATTTTAAGTTTTATTTAATTGTTCAATGTTGTATGTACTTATTGAATGTAGTATTATGTGATGTTGAAATAAAACAGTTTATCTTAACAATTTAATTTTTTATCTGCAGTGTCACATAATACCTACAGTACAAACTGTTTTCTTGCAACTGGGACCCTCTTCCAGAATCTATAACTACTAATACTTAGAATTCTCTACTTAAATACATACATACACTCTCTTTTCTTGGTAGACAACAGCGCGTTATCTGCTCCCATTCTAATTCTAAACAAAAAAAAAGTCACAAAAACCGAAGCTTAAAGCCATAAAACCACCTACATATTTTATAATACACAAACACTTATCCTTATTCATATAATTCATTGTAAAGTGTGCGCTCTCTTCAAGATCAACATAGAGTATTTACATACAAATATTTGCAGACGCGCGCTAACAACTCTATGTCGATATTATGTCAAGTGTGCAGTACATGCGTAACACGCATTGCGCTGAATCAACAGTATTACGTACGAGAAGCTTTCTTGCATTTGTGTTTGTCCAAGACGAGCCATTTTTCATACTGATCGTTTGTAAGTATGATGACTAAAATCGCTTAACCTAGTTCGATTACTGGATTTGGGAAAGTAAATCTTATTACTTTTCTGTTAAAATGTCTATTTTTGAACTTATGGAAAGTTGTAGCTCGGAAATTATAGTTTGTAATTTTGTTTGTAGAGACATGGTCATTCACATCGATAATAAAACACTCGCCGGGATATTTATGATGTTTTTTTAAAGTTTTTGAGGATCCGATATTTCGGCGCTGTTTCAAGCGCCATGATCACGGATGCACTGATGACCGCCGAGTTAGTTGTTATTGGGCATACCGTATCGGTCTACTCTCTTCCGCAAGGATGGTAAATATCCCGGCGAGTGTTTTACTATCGATTTGTTTGATAAGTTATAGTTTGAAAAGGTTAGCTGCTCTGAGTAAACATAACCTTCACAGCAACAATAAATATTCTGTCACTAAGCAGTATATTTCGAGTTATAAAAACTAACTAATGCCCACGACTCCGCCCGTTTGGAATTTTATTTCAGATCCTACAATCCATAATCCATCTTGGAATAAATAGTAGCCTATATGTTATGCCAGATAATCTATCCTTGTATCAAATTTCAGCCAAATCCGTTCAACCTTCTAAGCGTGATTGAATAACAAATATCTTCACAAACTTGTTCTAAAGACGAATATACAGCAAAGTATTTGTAACAGAATTTCATTCACCCTTCGGACACGGAACTCTAAAATGATAATCGCAATCTAGCACTAATCCAATGTTCATCATGTCCCAACGCTTACCCTTCACCGAATAATCGATATAAATCGATAAAATCCCCGTTAAAACCCCCGTTGGACGTGTAGTGGCAAACCGCGACCGCAGGCGACGGAGGTTCGATGATTACAGCATGAGCACTACGTGAGACAACCCGCCAGCGCCGGGGGGGCTAACGGGAATGGTACTTGGTGGTATACTGACTTTGTTTACAGTGATGACTTAGCTATATACTGTGTCTGAATAAAATGGAGGCAAGTTAGCTAAAAATTGCATAAATTATTAATTACTTAATAAAAACTAAATAACACAGCCACCTAAACCTAATACAAGTCATGGAATTTCGTCTTTGCAAATTCATGTGACAACGTTTCAAGAAGAATTTCAACTCAATAAGATAATGCTTATCTACTGTGCTTCTTAAAGGGTCTCTTCACCTCATTTTTCTATACTGAGGATAAAAAGAATAATGCTAATGAAAAGTACCTTCGTAAAGAGGTCAGTTTCAGGCTTGAATCATGTAGTTTTGAATGCGACTTTTATCATTGACTTACATTGTGGTTGGGTCTAACCTGAAACTTACCTTATGCCCTCTAATAGGAACTCTCACATACTTAACGCATGACCAATCACATCACATCAGTGACATGATGGATTTCAACTCTCAATAAAGGACAAAAGATTCTATAACTCGGAATGCTAAGACATTTTGATTGGTAATCTAAATCCCTTAGTAGCTGATTGCGTTACGAATTATTGAATCTTTACGACATTGCCATTGCCACAAAAGCGATAGCTGCAGGCTGTGGGATTATTCATCTAGATTTTATACTCCGTGGTGCAGCCAATTACACCGATTACTAAACTCTTTAGAAAATACAGACTAACGTTGTTATAGAGCGGTACATATGGATCATTCCGCAACACTTCGTTTAAAGGTTTGAATAACGAATGCAATTATCTCCATCTATCAGTGTCCTAAATCTGTGTTAATTGGTTAGTTACGCATTTCTACCGCAAAATTGTGAACTTCAGAACATTCATTTATCAAAGATGAAAATTTCAACAGGAATTGCTTTAAAGCCGCGTATTCACCAGGAAATGATTGGCACAGAACCCGTGTCGTTCAACAAAACGAGCAACGTTGTACAACAACGCCCGGCGATATTGCCAGATGATGAGCAACATGACGCGAAACGTTGTTTGTTCGACGACCGTTTTTTTTTTCATAAAGGACACGTCAATTTGACTTCACCTCGCCTGATGTTAAGCTAAAGGTAAAGTCTCAGAAAGAGGGTCACCATCGTAAACATGTGCCACGTTAACAGTGGTGGCACTCAGCTTAACGGCCTCATCAGATGCCTTTTCACGCCCCGCTTAAAGGACCCGGGACTTTAGGAAGAAGGAAACATGTGAGCTGGCAGGGAGTTCTAGGTCTTGGTGGTGCGGCATAGGAATGAGTCACTGAAACGCTTGGTTCTAGCAGGTATACTCTGCACCGTATACGGATGGCATCTTAGCCCTGCACGTGTCGTCCTGTAAAGGAAAGGAGAGGGTGGTAATAATGCGCGGACAGACAACATCGTTTAACAAAATCACTTTTTGCCGCGATTAACGTGTTGTACAATATATTGCAAGTCAATTATTGCCTCTAGTGGATACAAGGCTTTATGTGTTCATAGCTGGTTGCTCTCATTGATATCTGAGAGCTATCTGATAGTTGCTGCTGCTCTTTGGGTGGCTGCGGCTTTTAATTTGTATATATGAGTGGTTTCATCATGCTATTATAGAAATAGAAAGAAATAAATAAGTGGTTTACGTGGGGTGATTTGCGTAATTTATAAATGTAACGGTTACGTTTGATACACTTTTGTAACCCTGTAAAATTAATTTAATTGATTGCTTCAGACACTATACAGGTGTTCAACCTCAAAAGACATGTCTACACAGAAACTTCAGTACAATTAAACATACAAAACTAGAGGCACAAGGCGAGCTTAAAGCGCACTTAATAGCGCCTGCACGTCAATGCTTTTCATGCAAAATGTTTGAAAGCGACACTTCGTAAATGACACAGAATAAGCATCATAGAGGTAACATGCAGCCTCGCTTTTCTGCGCAGTCGGATAAACAACGGACAGTTGACTTACAGAATAGGGACACTGTGAGTGTGGTTTGTGACGGTACATGCCGAAAACAATATATTGAGAATGTGCGGGTAGATGAAGAACCTACTACCTCACGGACTCGAAGACGGTGAGCGTTCACTACTGCGCCAGTCAGCCTGTGACCACGGCCCGTGTAACCTGACCGAAACGTCAGGCAAATCAAAGGTATGACAGCAACCATCGCGTTAATTCCCGTTATTATTTATTATTATAAATATTGTATATCATAGAGGTTTGCTTGTTGGTATCCTGTTCCCCTTGGTCCCCTTGGTTTCAGGTTTGCGTTCTGGTACGTTTGCACTATTTACACCGTTTCCTTCCTTTACACCTTAAGCTCGCCTTATGCCGCCTGCTCATGTCTTCATGCCTTCAACTATACGACCTCTCTACAGTGATAATCGTTTCACAGAATATACTCAATCTGATAACGCAACGTGTTCACCAGTAAAAGTTCTCCAAATCATCTGTTTCTTATCAAATTATACAACAAACAATCGCCCATCGCTAATCAACTTTCACAATAATTGCAAAACACTTTCATTTATACAATTCGGTGCCTCTTCATCCGGCAGAATAATTAACGTAACTATTAAAAGCCGGAGGTCGGCCCAAACTATCTTGTAATGAACCCCTCGTAATATATTATTTAAAAATAACAAATTACTTTAATACATTTTAAGCTGTTAAATTAACATGGCAGCTTGTGATAATTATGGTAATAAACATAAATAATATAATGTTCAAACAATTAATAATGTTTAGAGTGCTACACACGGTGCGTCGCCGAAGATTGTCGGAAGCCGGAACTAGACATTTTTGATAGCGATCAAAATTGTGATATACTGTATGAATAAAGAAAAATTTATCGATTGTTCCATTGCCTGAGCCTACAGTTTCTTATAGCTCAGAGGATATATCTATGGTTGCAGATAAATAAAATAAGCATATGAAAACAATGGTTGAGAGTCGAACTAATTTAATGGTGACAAGCTTTTGCCCGCGGCTCCACCTGCATTGTTGTCTGTTAGGCGTGAAAGCGTAACATACAGACAGACAGACAGAGTTACCTTAGCATTTATAATATTAAGTATAGATACATTATTATGAACGTCAGTTTAGTCTTCGTGTGGGGTACTGTTAAATGACGAACTTAACGTCTATATATTTTCATTTTTAATTCCGTTTTTATAAACGGAATTAAGATTGACGGCCAGAATCAACCTGAGATAGAATATAACTCTAGATATCTAAAGATATTTTATCCATTGATGATGACATTTAGAAGACGGACGCAGAAGACTATCACTCTGTGAAATTCTGCTCCGAAGATACGCAGAATTATCCAAGTAGCCTGACATGTGGTTTCGTATTCAATTCATATTTTTGCAAAATCTATCTTAAATATGGTCAAAAGTCACATAAGTCAAAGATCATTCCAAACACCTCTCGAAATCTGTGAAACTTATTATTGCAATATGTTATTAAAACATTTTTAAATTTTTATGATTCATGATAAGCTCCTCAATGTTTATGAATTTATTTTCTAGTTTATTTTCTCGATCGCGTAATCACATAGCGACAAACTTATAAATTAATTGGTTTACTTTGTCATAAGTGGCGCGTCGTCGTTGTTTGCTGTTAAACGTTAATCTTGTCGTCTGTCGTGTTAGACAAGGCATTTAAGATAAAAGAAAGGTCGTTTGATTTATGACATTTACAACTTTGTAGTTATTGGCAGCCCATCAAGCCAACTTCACTGAATTCTGCAGATTGACGGTAGATGTTATAGTGTAGGCTTGGGAGGTACGACGGCAGTCTCAAATCAAAAGAAGGAGGAGTAAGCGAACTTCAAATGCAAACGGGCTCAATGGTAAAATGTCAACAACTTTGTAGTCATAATCAGGTTTTTACTTTCAACATTTTCATCAAATACCCACGCATCAATGTTGCATTTTGCTAAATTCTTAAAAACATCATCATTAAATTTCAAAATGAACGCATCAAATTGGATCGCATCTTTTGCAACTATTAAAATATATGTGTAACGTTTTGTAATCTATTTTACACGCTGTCCATATAATCACGCATTTTGATTTACTAGTCGGCTTCATTGCATATGAAACCACACCTTGCATTGACGTGTGCAATAATGGTTATCGGAAGATTGATCAAATATTGATATTTAATCCTCTATATTGCTTTCGTAACTAAAAAAATCTTGTATTCTAGCGTTTTACGAAATGTTTTAACAGAAAAGGAAAGCGAAGAAAATTTCTGTTTTTTCTTTATAAGAACTGCAGAAATTATTTAGTTTCTCCTTTATTGATAAATGTATTCTTGTTACTTTAATAATGAATAGAATACTGCATGCCTGCGCTTAAAGCTTGGTTATGATTCAATCTTCCTATAACATTGATCGAATCGAGAAATCCAGACGTGAAAAAACCTTAATGTGTTTTTGAGGATACTATGCAACTTTATTAACCTCTCCAACGAAAATAATTTGAATCTAATTTTGATGATAAATCTTATTAATTTGGAATTAAACTGGTTATAGCGAAATTTTAGAAAAAAGTTTCATAGATCTTTATCACGCTTATTGATGACCATAGATAGGTGATAGGCACCAATTTATTGAGATGCAATCGCTTTTAAATTTTAACAGAGCTTGTATACATTTGTGCACTTTATGTAAAATTTTAAAAATTTGGGTCTAGATAATGTTTTACTGCTTAGTTTCAACAGAGTTCATCTTGATAACACATCTTTTTTTATTAATCTAAGAATAAAATATTCGATGTCATCGATTATAGTGTGTAAAATATAATATAATGTTATATAATAATTTATATAAGCATGTATTATGATGATAGTAAATTATTGCTAGAAATATTTAATTTTTTAAAACATAGGCGGACTCAATTTTCACAGCAATCTGTATCCTATCGAATACAAGTACATTCAGTTGATGCAATATCTGCTTCTTCTATATATGAGCATCCGGATGCATCGAAAGCTACTTCGAAGCCTGGAGTCCTTTCATCAGGTTAGGTTAACCAGCAGATGTATCGGAATACAGGTGAGTTCGGTTTCAGATCCGGAGATCATAGTGGGCTCTCCGACAATAATATGTAAAAGTGCACATTAGAGATTAAAATCATAGTTGGCGAATAATGGGTACTGATACAACTCTGCTCACCTCTCTTTGAATGTTTCTATCGTCGTATTGTAAATTTTGTTAATGTGTCAAGTTCATAGGTTATCTTTGTCTAGTAAATGAACGATGTTTTTTGATTGATTCGAATCCTTATGAATTTACATGCGATACGCACGGTGGGATGTAGGACTACTATAAGTAGTAGGATACTATAAGTAGTATACGACATGCAACTTAGTCTCATATTTTCCACAGTGTTCTGTCTTATTATCAAATAGCAAAAAGCAAGTGTGATGGACACTGTGCGGTATGAAAGAAAATTCATCCCACGCACGCTCAAACTGTCGAATTAATTCCCTGCCGTGGTTTTCCCAAGCTACTACAATATGGAGTTCTTCAAGAAGGACATTAGAAGGTTTCTTCAAGTAGGCAGCACGTATAACGCAGCTGGTGTTGCGCATACGTCGATGGGCCGGCGGTAACTACTTTCCATCAGGTGAGCCGTGTGCTTCTCTGCCTACTAAGTGGTATAAAGAATAAAAAAGTGTACCTAAATAATTTCTTATCAGTAGAGAGATTAGTATGAAAGCATGTAAGTTTTATTTTTATGTTTCGATAACCAAGCTTGTATTAGCCTCCTTGATAATATGTTTTCATTATTTCTCTATTTCTTCAGATCGTATCTAAATTGTTTTTTTAAGTGAACATTTGTATGAAAAATATTCTATAGTTTATCAGTTGAAACCTGTTTTTAGATGAAAGTAAGAAATTATCGCCAAAATGTTCACATTTCAAGTAATCTAAATGAAATCATCAAAATTATTCTCTTATCAAAAATTGTTACAAGCTGAATTTTATATTTTAGAATGTCCGTGCTATATCGTCAAGTTTAGTAATAAAACTTCTAATATGATCGAAATAACTTGTCTTGGTAAGCTACCACTTGATCGTAAGTCCATCACCATAACTATTAGACTACTTTCATCGTCATTATCATCATTAACTTAGCGTTGTTCTCAATTTCATCCGAGCACTTCGGATCCCAGGGTCTTATTACATCATCTATTAATATCTGCTGGTCTTAAGAATCGGCTACTTCAACAAGAATTGACAGTCCCTTAGTTTACATTGAATTTATAGTGATCCCGTTTGCTAACCTCAATGGGTGTACTCTTTTGCGTGAAATGACTCTTTGTTGGTTTGGTCAAGCTCTATTTCCCAGCGGACATCTCTAGGCTGACCATGGTAATCAAATCTATTATGATAATAATCTGTAATATTTCAGTAATACAAAAACGTTTAACCAACTTTCCAAAAATAGGGCGTTATCAGTTCATTTTTTAAACAACTTCACCATCATAGTGATTTCTAAGTTGCATAGGTTTGCACTTTGGAGTCCAGTGTTTGCTTTAGCAGGTTCACCGACTTGCAGGCAAGGTTGGCTTAAGCACCAAAGGTTGGTAAGGGCTTGTGCTCCCAAGGATGCTGTGCATTCAAGTACAAAAATGAATTATCTTGGGTAATCGTCTTTCATCTGACAATAAAATTATCATGACAACAATTAGCGAAATTAGATAACCAGGAATCTCAGGCACAGCAGTTGCATTCACTGTGCCATCGAGACAGGCAAGTGGCTAAAACCTAATTACAGTAAATGTTATGGCAAATTTCACCATAACAGTATCATTAACAAGGTAATATTGCACACTATTTGCTGTTGCGTAATGATTCGCGATGCTTTCTAGCACCCTTTGTTCCGGGCCCACTGTGGAGAATATGGTACAGATTCGGAAGCTGAGATATTAATTTGAATTGTATTCCAAACGGAGGCACTCTAATCAACCAATCACACATTACCATTAAACTAATCACGGTTCACGGCTCGCATCATTGGTTGATACTTGTATTGTAGTTTGACGAAGAAAAAAACAAGCATTACTACCCCATCTCATGCGAAGGATGTCGTAAGGGTTGACCAAAGGTGCAAAGACGCAGACGATATCACAGCAGGAGCAAGAAAACTCGAAAAGCCAGCATGGAAACAATAGGCGGAACCAAGCGTTTAAGTGACTCATTTCTATGCCGCACCATTAAGACCTGGAACTCCCTGCCAGCTCACATGTTTTCTTCTTCCTACAGTCCCGGGTCCTTTAAGCGGAACGTAAAATGGCATCTAATGAGGCCGTCAAGCTCAGTGCCAACACTGTTGGTGATGGTGATCCTCTTTCCGAGACTTTGCCTTTAGCTTAACATCAGGCGAGGTGAAGCCAAATTGACGTTTCCATTATAAAAGAAAAATAATAGGCCAAAGCCTCCTAACATTGCGAGAAGCATATGTCCAGCCACTGCTGGACATACGCCTCATAGCCAGTTACATCCTAAATCCTAATCAGCCTAAATCAATCCGGTTAGGATTGATTTATGGAATTACTATTATTCCCTGTAACGCCTCCAGCTAAAGTAAATTGTTTGTGTTAGGAGTGGATTCAATCGGTTCGAATCATCGCGATACCTCTTGATCGTATTTCGATTTCTTAACCACTAAGCTTAACGCTTTTCATCAGCTTTCCTCTTATACCATCACAGAGCAATTTCCACGGTCCTCAGCCCAGCGCCTGTCAAACCTTTACCAATATTGTAATTATATTCGGTATATTACACCATTCTCGAGTTAATGCCGTGAATGTTTGGTGTTACGTCACCATGACAATGGTTGTTATATTTGCTACTATTGGACAATCTTCTATTATCAATAGTAGATCACTTGCAAAACCGTCAAGATAGATCGGTTGTTTAATTATAGTTTTTTAATTATTTTAATTTGCAATAGAGTATTTGTATACTTGTAGAATATCTTGCAACTTGCTGAAAGGTGATTGAGAAGAGAGAGAAAATTATAAAATGGACTGCTTCTTAATTACGTGAACCCAAATATATAACAGAGACGAATTTATTGCCGTTTACAATGCACATTGGTACCTCCTACGAAGAATATCCCAAAAAAATTGCCCGACCCGGGAATCTATAACTATCACGCACAAAGGGCACAAATTCTAGACTGCTGCGTAATCCTAGCCTACTCTTTGTACCCCTCGTCAAGTGCACCTACAGGCAGAACTCATTTTTAATACGGGTGTGCAGATGCTTCAATAGCTTATGTCGTGAATTAGACTTAAACCTTTTCAATACCAATGTATGCCGTTTATAAGCATTTACATTATTAGGACGGTAGTTATAAGTGTTTCATTTCTGTATCTTTTTCTAGTATAAACCATTGTTACTCGTGGAATTTTTTTAATGGCCTTCAGCTATTTATTATTTAAGGCTAATATATACACTAGCTGTAAGTTTCCAAATAAAATAAAAGCCCACTTTTAACGGATTTTAACGCGATATATTTGTTTTTTCTTTTGTGCCCTTTGATACTATAGAAAATATCAAAGGGCACAAAGTCAAATTATAGTAAAAAGCTAGTATTTGCCAGATTAACCACACTGAAAACAAAATTTATAATAATTACTTCTGTGGACAGTACTTAGGTAACTACGGCCAGTACATTTTGCGGTCTGATTAAATTCAGTGCAAAATCAAGTTTAATATCGTATCGGATATAACCACTTGTATTCAACAGTCACGTCACTTTCCTACCTGCCCAGTGCCCAAGAGTAATTACTTCCACTCTCGGAGCAGGCTATAACTTCCGTAGTCCCAAGTTATCTAGAATTAGATTTAGTTCTCAGTTTAACATAATACTAGGTGAGTTAGTTGACCGTTCCGGAGTATAATCGCGCTTTCCCGGATCTACCGACATATCCATTTCCATAGTTTGCAATCGGCGCTCACTTCCCGAGTTCGTTAGGACTACATTGCAAATACTACAGGAATAACTAACATTATTTATGAACCTACAGATTATGTTCCAATATTATCCAAAATATTGACAACAGATAAAGTTAGTTGTATAAAGTCAAAGGGAAGTTATAGACAATATAAAATTAGAAAGGAATTTCCAAGAACAACATGTAAATTATAAACGGTATTAAGTCAGTGAAACAGGAGTCAAATGCAATGTCTACAACTTGGGACTTGAAACCACGACCTTTCCTGTACTGGGGGGAATGCTCTTACCAATTTCTCTTCTATTTACATCTGTTTTGAAGACGAGTCATCTACCAACACTCTTACGAACTGTTGGAACCGATGAATGATTTTTCAATCATTGATTTTGATTACTCTGACCAAATATTTGAATGAAAGTTTATATCATTTATTATGTTAACTATACAATTCGATTACTTTTTTTTTTATGTAGGACACGTCAATTTGACTTCACCTCGCCTGATGTTAAGCTAAAGGCAAAGTCTCGGAAAGGGGGTCACCATCGGAAACATGTACCATGTCAGTGGTGACACTAAGCTTGACGGCCTCGTTAGATGCCTTTTCACGCCCCGCTTAAAGGACCCGGGACTGTAGGAAGAAGGAAACACGTGAGCTGGCAGGGAGTTCCAGGTCTTAGTGGTGCGGCATAGGAATGAGTCGCTGAAACGCTTGATTCTAGCTCTGCACCGTATATGGATGGCATCTTAGCCCTGCACGTGTCGTCCTGTGTAGGAAAGGAGAGGGTGGGACTAATTGGAAGAGCTCGTCAGAACATTCACCATGGTAGAGACGGTAGAATACTGCCAAAGACGCAACATCTCTACGCATCTGCAAAGGCTCGAGGGTGTTCGTGACCTCAGGATTCCCAATAATGCGAATCGCACGTCGCTGCAACCTGTCGAGAGCATCTAGTAAGTACTTTGCGGAGCCGTCCCAGATTACCTCAGGAGAAGTGAATTACTCAGGTGGGGTTTGAACGTACGAACTTTTCCTAATAAGGGAATGCTCTTACCAACTGAGCTACTGTATAGTTAGCAAAATAAATGCTCTAAAATTTCATTCAAATACAGGAATACTGTTATATTAATTCCATGTTCCCAACTGGTTATCACAAATCAGTTACGAAAGTGGACGAATCCGTCGACTCATAAATTTGTAATAATTCAGTTAAACATATTTTTATTATTTGTCTATAGTTTATAGTACATACTGGAATGTCGCTCTTTTTGAACTAAAATAATAAGATATAAAAAACTATATAAGTATATTTATCCGGATTCTAGATTCCATAACACAAGCTATAAAAGCTTACCATGGGTCTAGATAGCGTTAAAAAAAGAAAAAAAACCTTATAATTTGTAATTAATCATGGTCGAATTTCGACCTTTCGAATAATTCTGTGCGTCCTGTGAAAAGTGATACAAGTCAACTTATATCGAATTTGATATTATTTTAGCACCTCAATCAGGAAAAAATACTCTATTTTTCTATCTAATCAACATTTTGATACGTCCATTAGTTTCTGAGATCGCGTGGTACATCTAAGACGAAATGGCGTGAATTGATAAATATGATTGTGTAAATAAATACATGTTGACATGTATCGTTCATAATGTTCAAGTTATGACATAAATATTTGTTTATAAAAATGTATCTCAAGTCATATCATTACTAACATATATTTATTACCTTCTAATAAGATGTCATCTGATACATGTTTAGTTATATCAATTGACACAAAGTAAATTCGTACACTGCATCGATACAACTAAAGTTGTATTATTGCTCACATACATAGGAAACTAATATTTTTTGCGTAAACTAATTCATCTAAAATTAAATCAATGGTCACGAGAAGATTAAAATGGTTTTGATCCAAAATATGTGCAAAGTAATACATGTTGCGAACGCGAGAGGTGTGCGGGGTGCAGGGGGCGCTACTGCGATGATACCGCCGCCCGCGCGGGGTCAGTGCCGCAAATACCACTGGACAAGGTGCTAGCGCGCGCTCTCTGTACAATTTAACATGGCGCACAATGTACGTGTTAGATGTATCATTTTACACAAATTCTATTTTATTATTCGTATATTCATAATAACAAGAACTAATAACCATTTACACAAAAAAAATACTCCAGTTATATCAATAAAAACGAAATCTATTTATTATTTTGTAAAAGTAAAAATATTTGAATTTGAATTTGCAATTCACGTAGATGCGCCCCAGTATTGCTCCTAACCACTTTTTTTTAATTATTGAGTTCCTAATCAATGCCCAACGTTTCAGAAATTTTTTTGTACTCCGACACTTGCGCCGGACAAAATAAAAATTCCATAATGGCGACTATGATGCTCGTAGCTGCTCATGATCTGCCGTATATCATTTCCATATAACACAGGTTTTTAACTCCTGGTCATACTAGAATGGAAGTAGATAGTGACCACTCACTAATAGAAAGAGCTAAAAAAAGAAAGACTATGAATATTCATCATCCTCGAGATAGGGCTTAAATTAATACGATCGGTAGTAAGACCTGGAAAATTTTATGTTATCGAGATGGCAGAATCTAGCTTTTACGAGTTTAGTGATTCCTTGAAACAAAACTTTACTATGAAAAAATTTAATGAATATAACACTAAGTTCGTTGGGGCTGATGTTAAACTTCTACGGTTTGACAAGATGTTGTTTCCGTGCCTCAAATATAAAATGGATTTATTAGGATTACTTACCAATAATTTACTTAACTGTAGATGAAGCTTTACGAGCGGATAATCGATTCCTGGATCCAACAGGAGAGTGCCC
Source organism: Eilema sororculum (assembly GCA_914829495.1). NCBI lineage: Eukaryota > Metazoa > Arthropoda > Insecta > Lepidoptera > Erebidae > Eilema > Eilema sororculum. The sequence continues at coordinate 569,582 of OU618545.1, read as the reverse complement.
TCTCGGAGTGTCAGTATAGGTTCCACCCCGGACACGGGACTATGGATACGGCGAGATACGGGGCGAGGAACACGCCCCTGCACTGTCTTTTCTAGACATGCAGAAGGCCTTCGACTGTGTGTTTCACGCGATGATCTGGTGGGCACTACGGTCCAAAGGAGTCCCGAGGCTTATATCGACACCATCCGAGATATGTACCAAGACTCCGGTTCCGTGGTTCGAACCGCTGTTGGCGACCCGAAAACCTTCGGGGTACATCAAGGATCCGTACTTAGCCCCTATTTGTTCAGCTTGGTATTAGATGTTTTGTCGGACAGTATCAGAAATTCACATGAGAAGCCTCCATGGTTGCTTATGTATGCTGATGACATTGCGCTGATGGACGCAGACAGGAACAGATTGGTGCGACATGTGAGGGTGTGGAAGGAGGCGCTTGAGAACGGCGGTCTGAAGCTAAAGGTGGCGAAGACAGAATATTTGGCTGTAAACTCAACAGATCCCACACCCATCCGCATAGGCAATGACTTGGTCGAGCACACGGATCAGGTTAAGTACCTGGCATCTGTACTTCACGTTTCTGGTGACATCGACTACGATGTCAAGGCACGTATTGCCGACGCGTGGGGTAAGTGGCGGAAAATGGCTGGCGTCACATGCGATCCTAATATGCCAGTTAGACTGAAGGAGCAGGTCTATAAAACAATCATTAGACCTGTCCTTTTACACGGCTGTGAGATGTGGCCGCTGTTGGAGCGACACAAGCAGATGCTGCGTGTCACTGGGATGAAAATGCCGCGGTGGATGTGTGGAGTCACGCGTAATGATCGCGTGAGGAACTCTCGCACCCGTGGCAGCCTTCATGTCTGTGACATCGCAGATAAAATGCAAGAGAGCCGCCTCCGCTAGTGCGGCCAAGTCTTGCGGCAACCGCCCAGCTACGTGGGTAACAAATGCCTGGCAATGGCGCCCCCACCGGGTCCAGGTAGAAGGGGTAGGCCCAAGAAGTACTGGCCAAGCCAGTCGTGGACGTTGACATGCGTGCAAACAGTCTCACTACCTTGGACGCCCAAGATCGTGCGAAGTGAAGGAGGAAGAGCCAGAAGGCGGACCCTGAGCTCCGAGGACACCGTAGCCTCGGATGCAATCAGGACTAACGTCTATAAGTAGATGATGATGAATTTACTTAACTGGAAGGGATCAAATTTCATTTCGAACGAAAAGAAGACTGATTTAATTTCATTATGGCCATACATTGACAATAGAAGTCCAGGCAGCAATACCTAATGCCATGGGACCATGGGGCCAGTAAATAAAATTACCCGTGGTCCCGGTAATGGGTCGACCCAACGGGACCACGGGTAAATAATCTAGTTATCATGATTACTTATGTCATCGATGTTTTTTTTCCTTTTTGACTAAATTGAAATATTCCAACTTTCGAACCAAGTGTTACTCAATAATACCTTAAATTAAAAGTGATTATGCATTTTTTTTTTCTTTTTATTGCTCTATTTTTATACCTTTGTCTTTAGATTATTTCTTGTATCATATTACACAAACTTGAGTTAAGATTTAAGTCAACTTATATCAAAAAACACGAACTTTATTCTCGAGTAAAATGATATAAATAATAAAAAACGATTTTTATGAGTTTTGTGCCTACAGTGCTTTTGCCAATTGAAAAATATTACTTGTTTGTTAGACAACTTTAAACAGGAAATGATTAGTTTCATATAAAACTACCTGATAATACAACAAATATCACCTTTCACCAAACCTTCAATAGCGTGTTAATTGATATAACTCATTTAGAATCATTATACACGAGCATCCATTTGGTGTGTTTTGGTACAACAAATAGTTTTTTTTTAATATCTCTTCCTATATTGAACACTCTTGAGCAGGAACCTAATAGTTTGTTAACAATATCACATTAAAATAAAATATGTCACTAGTTTTGAAAACAAATAATTATTCTAACAAATTTTATGATTATAACACAAAAATGAGTCTATTGTAAAGTTGATATTTTCGAGATGTATCAGTTTTCACAGGACGCACAGAATTATACTATTGCTATTTTCATGATAGATAATTTTCTCAATCTGAAAAACTATAACTGTCGTTTTCACTGCATTGCAAATATGATTAGTTTTTACTCGTGTTATTAAACAGTAATCGTGTTACATATTACATACCAATTGCTTCAATTATCAAGTTGATTTATAATGGCTTTCCAGTCAACGGTGACGTAACAATAATTACTAGTTTTGAAATAGTTTGTATTCTATCTACATTCGTTAAATAAATCAAATCTTGAATTATTTGGATTTCATTCTGTACAGCAATATTAAAATACTCACTCTCACAAATGAAATGGTTTCAACTTTAATTCATAAAATTATGAAACTGGGCCCTTATATACTCGTAAATTTACAAGAATAATTAGATCCGTAATGTAATCCATACTTCCATACTAATATTATAAATGCGAAAGTAACTCTGTCTGTCTGTCTGTCGGTATGTTACGCTTTCACGCCTAAACCACTGAACCGATTTTGATGAAATTTAGTATAGGGATAGGTTCGACCTTGAAAAAAGACAGGCTATGTTTGGCGCGATAACCGACATCCACGCGGGCGGAGCCGCGGGCAAAAACTAGTTACAAATAAAATAAGCCCAAAATCTGCCTACTGAACTTTGAAACACTGAACGACATTTCGTATGATTCTGAATTAATTTCTGGGCCAAATCTAGACGGAATAAGAATTCTCATGATCTTTAAATTTCTAGGTCAGTACGACCTATCCGAGAATCTTGTTTATTTTTAGTATAAAATACAAAATATTAACATTACTCATGCAGTGTAAGATACAGTCGGCCTATAGGTAGGTATATCATTGCTATATCGTAAATTGCGTAAAAATGTTAACTTGTGTGTTACTTATTACAATTTAGGCATATACTAGTTTAGTTGCTAATATGTTAACCTTCGTCTTAGACTTTTATTATTTACTCAATAAATCGATAAGTATTTCATACCTATTACAGGCTACATACTTACCGCTACCGACACCTTTCATCCCGCTTTTGGAGGAACTCCCGCCTGGACATAAACTGCCCTGGAGCAGATGGAAGTCATTAAACACACTCCGGACTCGGGTCGGCCTAAGCAAGGAATGCCGGGTTCTCGGAGGAGGTGGACATGCGATGTGAATGTGGAGTTACTCCACAGACAATGGCCCATCTGTTAACGTGTGACATACACATGTACACCGCAGGACCTTATGTGCACCTCCGAGACCGCCATACAGGTGGCAACACACTAGAAGAAGATAATTTGAGGGCCGAGGCGCCATCGCCACGATAGAAGAAGAAGATTATATTTTATTCAATAAATCGATAAGTATTTCATACCTATTACAGTTTACATACTTGTGAAGAGGTTACAATGGACAGACGGTCAAATTGATGACTTGTCCACTTGACCTCAATAAACAAACGCACAAACCACTTGACAGATTCCCTTTCCAATTCTTGCTAACCTCTGCCGAAGTTGCAATCTATTACCCGACTTTGGAATCCATTCGTTTCATTGTGACAGTAGACAATCCTGAGATTAATAAATGATCTAGAATTTCTTTGGAAGTTTGGCAGCGGGTACATGAGCAAGTATTATGCTTAATATTTAGTACTTTACTTGCCAAAATTACCTTTTTTACAAAATAAACTTGTATGGGATTTTTCTTTTAATAAAGTGAAATAAGATTCAAAGTTTGTACCTATTGGAAGCTTCTTATATTAGGAACGATTTTGTTTCCTAAGTTTATAATTTTATACTCGTATTGTCAACTGCCAGGATGTTTCAAATCGGCTAGACTCTTTGGCACTGCGTAGAGATGTGGCTTCGCTCAGCATCTTCTATCGCCTATACTATGGGGAGTGCTCCGAGGAATTGTTCGGATTGATCCCCGCCGCCTCTTTCCACCATCGTTCCACGCGACAGCAGTTCCACACTCGCCATCTGGACAGCTGGCGGTCTACAACTGTGCGTTTCTCGAGAAACTTTCTGCCTCGCACAACTAAACTGTGGAATGAACTGTCACCAGCGGTATTTCCGAACCAATACGACCTTCAAACCTTTAAGAAAAGAGCGTACTCTCTTTTAAAAGGAAGGCAACGCACTTGTGTTGTGACTCCTCTAGTGTAGCGGGTGTCCATGAACGGCGGTGATCGCTTACCATCAGGCGATCCGCCTGCTCGTTTGCTTCCCTGTTCCATAACAAAACCTAAGTTAGAAAAAAAATCAGTTGAAGCCATCAGTTCATAGCATCGAAAGACGATATAATAGACGATATTTTAGAACTTTGTTTACGATTTTTTATTTGCTCGATATCGGAAGAAAACTATAAGTAGTAGATGATAGAATTTGCTAAACTTATATTATGAATTTTACGACATAATGTTATAACCATAAATAATATACTTTATGATTCTCAAGGACTCACAGACTGAAGGCGGGTCAAGGAACTTTATATTAGAAATTCTTATTAACATACTAGCAGATACTAGTCGTGAGATATTAATCAGACGGATTCTTGTAACAAAGAGTGAAAGTGATTTTATATGAATGACTAATGACGAAATTTTTAGTTAAATGTCACTAACTTCAAATTAACTGTGCAGAGGAGCTGTTATGGTGGGCGTGGAGACACAGAATAGATAATAGATTAATGATGTGTATGTAGAGATGCGGAATTTGTACAAGTTAAAGTTCAAAACTTAAGTACCTATAATCGTATCAGACACAAGTATTTAAGTAATACGTCATGTAAAGTATCTGTTTGTCTGTCTGATACGCTTTGAAACTCAGACACACAAACTTCCTATCCGATAGTCAGGGGTCCTGAGTTGGTCTAGTAACTAAGACTTCATACTAGCTGAAGGGGTTAGCGAGAATACCTGTAAATTCTGTGCTATTCATATACAAATAAATTTCACAAATTATGCATGAAACGTTATTAGGCGTGCAGCTAAGAAGCGGAACTCCCTGCTTGAATCTGTGTTACAGGAAAGTTTAAGTTAAGAATCTTCAAGTCAGAAGTAAATAAGTTACCACATAATCACCTATCATCTGGTGAATTTGAGGTTAAACGTGAGCCTAATGATAAAAAAGGTTAACTGGATAAATTAAAAGTATCTCCACTTTTTCTTAATGTTTACTATGCTATAACTGTTGTAATTCGTGACTAAACTCATTAGGCACGAATTACAACAGTTATAGTAATAGGTAGGGTAATAAACATAAGGTAATGTGTACACTCGACCGGTTGCTAGTTCACATGCCGAGCGGTCTAGGCGTGCAAGCGTCTTTACTTTCACTGGTAAAGGAGTGAGAATATTTGTGGATGAGGCTATTTATTAAATTACACGTATTATTTTTAATAAATATAAATAAGAAAAAGGTATGCAGAGGTTAGAGGTGTTAAGAGCCATGTTGTAAAACCCTCTCATCATGTTACCGATGTGGCTTTTACCATGGAGCTCGAAGGCTGCTTACTCCTCCTCTTTTTAATTGAGTTACTTCTGTAAAATATGAGTAAATATTACCACTGGTACAAATAAGCTAGCGGCCTTCGCTGGTGCGGCCACGTCTTGCGGCAAATACCCAGCTACGTGGGTAACAAATGCCTGGCAATGGCGCCCCCACCGGGTCCAGGTAGAAGGGGTATGCCCAAAAAGTGCTGGCTTAGCATCGTGGTGGAGGGTGACATGCGTGCAAATGGTCTCACTACCTTGGACGCCCAAGATCGTGCGAAGTGGAGGAGGAAGAGCCGGAAGGCGGACCCTGAGCTCCGAGGACACCGTGGCCTCGGATGCAATCAGGACTATAACGTCTGAGATGATGATGATGACAAATAAGCTAAATTGATTGTGTTAGGAGTATGTTCATATTCAAAAGTATAATGGCCAGGCATCGCACTTTGGCCCTTTCGATCATGAGGCTGACTGTTGAACTGAAGCTACCAACGCGGGATCGGGATTGGGAGTTCAGATGACAGTAGGTTTCCAGGTGACGTTGGCTTGGCTATTTGGTCTTTGTGTGGCTCCATACATCTATAACCACCCTTTAATTAAAGTACCTATATCAATGTTACGATATGAGTCGGTTCAGAATGAGGGATCCGTATCCCCAACTTCTCGACGAAACTGCCACCTGTGTTCTATAGCTTGATTTTTAAGTAAACTCACCCTCAAGTGAACAGCACAGAGGATCGGATCTATAACCCTCTCCATCGGCTATCAGAAATTTCGGTCTCAAGTACCTATCCTATTACGCTAGCAGGCGAGTAGGAAGGTTAATGGCAAAAAAGAGAAAAGTCTAACGTAGGTAATAGTGAAATAACTCTGCGTCAATTATACACTTAATTCTCTTAAACATAGCTCTGACTTGACCACAGACTTAGAGTGCGCTAGATACATTAAGTCAAACTTCCAGCTTATCACCAAACCGTTTGCAGTACTACTTAGACAAGGTTTCGACGCTCCTACTTTAGTCTACATTCAACCTTACTGGTCAATCAAATATATGAATCATTATGTAAAAACCAAATTTTGTTGACGGAAGGGTTGTAGTCATTCTATTTACGACGAATCTTCTCTTGGTTTGGTTGGCATTTCCGGGAGTGATTGTTGTTTGAACATGGATTAGATACTTTTTATGGGACTGAGCAGTGGGGTGGCTCGGTTGAAATCGTTTGTGGTGGCGGATGTCTCAGTTGCTACTCTATTGAATCTAGCCTACTCTATGTCTGTGGTTCTGTATGTGCTCAATGATTATTATCTTGGCTACATTCATTATTGTCCTATTACAACCACTTAACCCTATAATATTATTTTTATGGCCAAGAGGTCACTTCAGCTACATTATAGGTGAGTATTTAAACACTAAAATAGCTGAGAAGAAACCATTTCATTTTTTAAATTAAATTTTGCGTTAGCAGGTAAGTTAGGTAAGTTGTTAATTAATTATATTTTTCCGTGCTTGTAACCTTTATCAAGAATTAGGACTATTATAATAGTACTGCATAGTACATAACACATTTTCAAATCCCCAGTTCTCCAAACCACAGAACAGTTAAAGAGAGACTGTTCTGTACTTTTCTGTTGTTCAAACTAGTGAGTAGTTTGCAATGCAACAGGACGAGTTGCGCGGAAAAGAGCCAGACAAAAAATAAAACATTTCGTTGACCAAACAACACACAAAAATAATCACAAAATTACATTAAAATTGAAACAAGCTGCGAAAATCCAGCAATAAAATAATTTTAAAACCTACTTGTGCTGCCATACATAGAGCCGCACTAATAACAAACATAATACCACACCATTTTAAAACTAGACGGTGCTGACACCTTTAATCGTATTTAGAAAGTAAGTGGATAAAGTGGTGGGTTAGGATGCAGATGGTCGTAGTAGTTCTAGTAAAAACTAATAGATGGCGTGAATCAAAAAATAAATATTGTTCTCTTATAAGCAAAACATTTTCACTAAATTTGCTTTTATAATATAGGTAGGTATTAGGTGAATAAAATAGTTAAGTATTTTTACTACGCCTATCATTAGTACGATTTTCTACCAATAAGCAGATTTCGAAGACAATAATCTGTTTACAGAACTTTAATTTGATTGTAGGTAAGCTATTATTAATATTAACCCCTCGTATACCGTTTATAATTTTTTTTGAAAAAGGAATACGCATTTATTAAGCAGTTATGATTACTAGTGGTCGCCCGGTGGTCGAAATTCGACCATAATTAAATAAAAATTAAAAGTTTTAACATCATTAACGTTTTTATATATTGAGATTTTCTTTCAAAAAGAGGGATATTTTAGTATATAAGACTAAAGACAAATAATAACTATATTATGTCTGAAATTGACCACACACTATTAAAGGTGTGGGAAATTTCGTATTCTCCGTCCTCGCAATTTTCGTAAAAACAGGTACAAAGTTTTAACTTCACTCTGCTTCGCCTATTAATTAAACAATAATGATATTAATTTACAAACTCCCTAATTTTTTTTTGTTTCTCTTTTTTATTCGTCGGCTGTGAATATTTCAAATAGGTATCAGGACTGTGCGTGATTACCAAAGCTTTAAAAAAAAAGTATGAACACTTGAGTAAAAGTTGACCACAGACTAACAAAAATTAAAGTTTTGGGAATTTGCATACTCCTCCATTCGCGCAATTTTCGTAAAAAGAGGTATTTATCATTCACCATTATCATCATCATCAACATCACCAACTCATCATCATTAATATCATCCACAATCATTTCAATGAAGAAAATAATTATAACTGATGATAAGGCAGCCTGGTCATAGTACCTTAGCCTGTTCCGAGAGGAACTAAAGAAACAAATAAATCAAATAATTAAGGAACTTTGTGATGATTACCTAAGCCTAAAAAAAAATAACTGTATGTACACGTAAGTGACATGCGTATGTGTGTGAGAATTGGCTATGTGGTTCTCAAACTTTTTAAATGACGGAACCCTTTTGGGAAGCAAAATACTTGATGGAACCCTACAATAAAACAATTATTTTTATAAGTGTATTCTTTATTAATCAGCATAATAAAAGTACAATGTATCAGTTACTAATTATTATTTACTTCACCACTTGGTAAGGACAATAATAGAAAACATTAAAAAAGAAAAAATCTAACTAGTGGGAGGTATGAAACTGTTTTTTATTTTTCATCAATTGCTTGATATCAGGTTTGATGGAAGAAAGTTGGAGTCTCATATCAGCTTCGGCGTCCAGTCTATTGCGATATTTTGTTTTCGTGGCTGCGTAGGTAGAGAATCCTGTTTCGCACAAATATGTAGTTGGGAACGGGAGAAGAATATCCAGAGCCATTTGGCCAAGCATTGCATATTCATCTTGGATTCTGCACCAAAAATCATTAAGAGGCGTCGTTTTGAACAATGACTCCATACTTGTGTCTGATGACATTTCTAAAAGAGATTCATATATCTCATTTGACATGTTTTCAGGCTTTTCCAAGTTGGGTAAAAAAGGATTATGAATCCAGGAGTTCACTTTAATTTTTGTATTGTGTTCTTCGGGAAAATACTTTTCAAAAGATGCGCGCATCGAACTGAGATATTGGACCAATTCTTCAAACACATTATCTTCAAACATTTCTGAGTCGTTTTCGCTAACAAACTCACTGAGTAACGTAAAACTTTCTATTTCTTTCTTACCAATGCAAATGATCCAAAAATCTAATTTTCTTTTAAAAGCAGTTATTTTATTATAGGCCTGAAACACTGTTGTCTGTTTACCTTGCAACGATAAATTTAATTCGTTAAGTTTTTGAAAGATATCCGCCATAAAAGACAATCGGAACAACCAAGTTTTATCATACAAACGGTCCTTCAAATTAAAAGAAGTATCTGCTGAAAGAAACATTTGTAACTCGGCTCTAAGTTCAAATAGCCTTGTTAAAGTTTTTCCCCGAGACAGCCATCGCACTTCTGTATGGAGCAGCAGTGTTTTATGTTTGCTGCCATAATCTTCACACAATAATGAGAAAAATCGGGATTGTAGTGGTCGTGATTTGATAAAATTAATTATTTTTACCGCTTCATCCAGAACTAATTTTAGATTAGACGGCATTTGCTTCATCGCAAGTGCTTGTCTATGCAGAATACAATGACTGGAACTACAATTAGGCGCTTTATTTTTCATTCGTGACACTGCTCCTGCTGTTTTACCTGTCCTCGCCTTGGCCCCATCTGTACAAATGTCAATGCAATTGTTCCAACTGAGATTATGTTCTTCAAAAAATATATTTATTTTATTAAAAATTTCTTCCCCGGTAGTGTTTGTAAGCAGCGATGAACACATAAGCATGTCTTCTTCAAAAGAACTTTTATATGGATATCTCACAATAACCAGCAGGATAGCCAAACCAGCGACATCAGTCGACTCGTCCATTTGCAAAGCGAATCGTGTATTTTGTAGACGTGTAACTAGTTCTTGTTTGACGTAGCTTGCCAGATCATGGATTCGTCGTGAAACAGTATCGTTTGATAGCGGAACAGTAGAAAGATGCTTTGCAGATTTTTCATCAAGCATACATTTTGTTATGTCTAATACACATGGTTTTATTAATTTCTCAGCGATAGTGTGCGCTTCACCTGCTTGTGCAATGCGATAGCTAACTAAATATGATGCCTCCGTGGCCTTTTCGTTGGTAGTTTGTGTTACATGCATCATATTTTTTTGACTTTCTAATAACTGATCTTTTTTGCGAACAAAAAATTCTTTATTCTTGTCTTTAGTCTCGGGGTGTACGGTTTCTAAATGTCGACGCAATTTGGCAGGTGCCATGGAACTATTAGGAAGCAGTTTACTACAGAGCATGCAGAGAGGTGAGCCGTTGGAATCAACAAATCCGAAACTGATATAAGATTCATCATACTTCCTTTTTTTCGTCTTTGAAACCGTCGAGCTTGACGTCGTGGCACTCGTGGCATCATCTTCTGGATCGGTGATTGCTAAATTCTCCGCGCGCATTGCTTTTGAACATTCAGCGTCATTAGAAGATGTTGTTGGAACACGTTTAACACCTTTAAGCCAACGTTCCATTCTTCTTTATTTATAATGTTACAAGTCAGGATAGTGGGGTTTAAATAATGCACAATCGTTACTGCGTATAAGAGACTAAATTTAGAACCTACAGGGAAGAAATGTATAAAACTGAGACAACAGAATACAGCAGGCAGTAAAACAATGAACACTAGTTTCTCGCTAGCGAGCTTGTAAGTAGGTAGTAACTTATCGCTCCGAACGCTAATCATCAACTGACGACGCCAACGCGCGATCGCCGCTTTTATACTTAGTCCTAGACTCGATCTCAAATATTCTCGAAAATACTCGAGTCGGCACCTTTGATAAACAAAAAGCAAAAATAAAAACAGAAATTTAAAAATAGCGTTGTAAACAATATCGACTTTATCCTTTGAAGTTAGAGACGAAAGTCGCTTGTTGACAACTATAGCGTCTAATTCAGAGGCGGCTTTTATCAAAGAGACTGAGCGCTTACAAGTATACTACCCGCTCGTTTTAAGTTTGCCGCTGGCGATAGGTATGAGTGTATGACGTTCGAAATTTTTTATTTAATTGTAACAATAAAAATTGTGTACGTTAGATATTTGGGTAAAACTATGACACATTATAAGTTTTGTTGTCACGTGGGGGAGGGTACGCGCATTCCACAGACCGGCAAACTTAGAGCGAACGCGTTGTACAAGTATAAAATTGTTGAGACCAAACTTATGAGATATTGTACCAGCTAATGTAACACAAGCTTATACAAATACAAATAAATAAATAAATAACATTCATAGCGTTTTGTCTCCGCGCGGCCGCGGAGTCCGCACAGCCGCGGAGCGACCAGAGAGAGGTGTTTTGATTTTTTTATTTCTAAATTCTTGCGGTACCCCGACAGAGGTATCACGGAACCCTAGGGTTCCGCGGAACACACTTAGAGTATAGCTGGGCTATAGTGTGCGTAACGTTTATTTTGATAAAAATAAGGTATTTTAATGCATTATTATAAAAAAATATTAGGCTTATGCACTTCTCTTTGGTATAAACTATCAATATGCCAAATTTCACCCTCCTACGTACGCGCAATTTTCGTAAAAAGGGATCCAAAAATTTTCCTTCACGTATTAATATATAGATTTAATAAAATTACGAAAACCGATGAGGCCGTATGAGCTTGATTGATGCCTTTGCTTTTCATTGTTACACATATTGAGGGGAAAAAAATTGCTACTGGTATACTAAATTGTATAACTACCCACTTCTGAAAATTTTTAAATATCGTAGTTTTAGGAATTAGAACATCCAAAACCTTTGGTAAATGTAAACCTTTGAGAATGCCGTAAGGCGAAACCGGTCAGGTGTAATAGAATAAATACAGTGGAAAAGTACAAGTGTTCTCAATATGTGCGATTGTAAGCTAGTTGGTGCCCGCGGACCACCTGCGTGAAGTGCTGATCCTGTTCCCGCAACCCTTTAAGAACATATTCTCAGAAAAAGAATGCGCTATTCCTGACTAGATTAAGGTAAGTACCTACCTATTATTATTTTCATGTCTAACAATACCTTAACTATACAGGAAAACTTTGAACGTGACTAGAAAATCTCCTTATGTATAGTGACGATGACGATGATATGATTTTACTTGTTTTGATAATTGTCATCTATTAGTAACCACCTTCGGTGTTTGCTATAAAACTTTTGTTTTCTTGTTGTCAAAATTCAAGTAGGTACAATCAAGGAGAAAAATATTATGAAAAGTGAATATTATTGGCGTCATTAATCATTGTCGGGCATGATTGATGGCGGTGACGGTGACGCGCGAGGTGACGAAATGAGGGGCGATTATGAGACATCAAGATATCCAGGTGTCATGTTCGGGAACGCGCACAATTCGTTTTATTATTGAGATATATATACCTATACCTGTTTAAATACCACGCTTTTTAATAACGCGACTCTGGAATGATTTTTATGTTTAAAAATATTGCGTCTTCAGCGGTAGTGACAGTAAATGTTTTAAAAAAGGTTTCGTGTTCAAATTGCGGCTGGAAGTTGTGAAAGCTGGAAAAGGTAGGTACTAGGTACGTTACCACATAACCCTTGTGTGATTATCGAATCGTTTCCTGTACCTTTACTTAGGTACAGTACACTTATCATGCTAATTCCTGCTGTATATAACGCTTCGTGGCAAGTACATTTTTCCGCGGGCGAGCCTATTGCCGACATGCGATAACTTAGTTATCTTATTTATTCTATGATTATTAGCTGCATTTTTACTGTTGGATGGAGAACAGCTATCACAGGATCACTGTGGAAATATAAGACGACACTGTAGTATATTTCACCACCCAATTCCACAAGTTTACAGAGGCAGCAAGTTATAATACACATACTATACCTACTTCAAAACGATGATTCAGCTAAATAAAAACGAAGTTAATAACAAAGAATAGAAAATCAAACGAACTTACCTGTAAGTGAAGTTCGATGACTATTAAACGATGTGATTCGCCCGAGAGATTACATTTTAATTTACTTGTAGTAGCACGCGTGAGTGCTGCCATCGTACACATTTTATAGCAACATTTAAAAAGAAAAAAATGTTAGCTAACTTGAGGGTATCTCATACACGTTTACCCCGTACAGTCACGAGCAATAATATATATACATTGTCACATTTCCTAAAATATGTAAACTTGTGCCGATCCAGAAAGAAGTGAACGAAAATTTGTTCTTAACGAACTAACCATTAAACGATGTCAAAACAAAGTATACGTTTATTCCACATTAATATAACCGAAACAAATTCATAAATAAATTCACACGTCGAATATCATATAAAACTATTCGTGACAATTTCTATAAAATGTAAACAAATGTATATATTAGGCATTGTCACTGGTACATATAAATGATATTGGAAATGTATACTTACTTTTGCCGTTTTTGTAACTTTACTCGTTATTTAGTTGAATTCAGTGATCATGACGAATATTTATTTCGTAACTAACGGAGTGGGAGCTACGACTTGGGCAACCACGCACAGAGTACGAGGTAATAGCGGTGGTAAAACCCACTATGGGGAAGTGTAACCCTGACGGCCACCAATGCTCCGATGCTGCGTGCTCCGCAGCGTGCAATGGCCAGCAGGGCCATTAAGGGGTACCGCACGATATCTTTTGAGGTGGCGAGTCTCCTTGCCGGAACCCTAACGTGGAACCTGGATGCGAGAGTATATCGATACCGAAAGGAGGCATGGGAACAGGGACGGGAACCCGAGCCTGAAGAGATTCGCGCCGTGAAGTCCCGGATCCATCGGGACATGGTAGCGGAGTGGGAGCTACGGCTTGGACGACTACGCGCAGGGCACGCCGTAATAGCAGCGGTAAGACAAATCATGGGGACTGACTAGAGAAGCAACACGGTAACCTCTCGTAACGGCTGACGCAAGTAATCACCGGACACGGGTGTTTCGGAAAGTACCTGCGTCAGATCCAGAAGAAGCCAACGTCCGAGTGCCATCACTGTGATGCGAGAGAGGACACGGAACTGCACACGCTTACCGAGTGAGTGACTGGTGTGGGACACCCCGAGGTGGGTCCTAGTGGTGGCCTTCGGGGTGGGAGTCCTCACACTCGCCACTTTGCTCACAGCGATGGCACGATGCGCGAATGCTTGGGGTGCCACCGCCTTCTTCTGCGAACAAGTAATGCTCGAAAGAAGGCGGCCAATTGGGTCCGGATAAGACTCCAGGCCCGCGGGGCCCACGAAGAGCGAAGGCTGGACCCGCGAAGAGTAAAGGCCAATCGGGCGTCGGAGGTCGCAAAACGACCTCCGTTCTCCATGAGCGCGGGCCTGGGGTGATCGGACGCGGGGTTAGATGGGGAAGGGGGCCATCTCGAAAGAGATAGTCTTGGGTCTGCCGGGGTGCGACAGATATGTTTCCTGCATTCTCACCTCCGGCAACCAAAGACCCAAAGACCCCAAGCGTTCGCGCATCGTGCCATCGCTGTGAGCAAAGTGGCGAATGTGAGGACTCCCACCCCGAAGGCCACCACTAGGACCCGCCTCGGCGTGTCCCACGCCGGTCACTCGGTAAGCGTGTGCAGTTCCGTGTCCTCGCTCGGATCACAGTGATGGCACTCAGACGTTGGCTGCTTCTGGATCTGCCGCAGGTACTTCCCGAAACACCCGTGTCCGGTGATTACCTGTGTCAGCCGGTACGAGAGGCTACCGTGTTGCTTCTCTAGTCAGTCCCCCATGATGGGTCTTACCACCGCTATAACGGCGTGCCCTGCGCGTAGTCGCCCAAGTCGTAGCTCCCACTCCGCTACCACGTCCTGGTGGAGCCGGGACTTCACGGCCCGAATCTCTTCAGGCTCGGGTTCCCATCCCTGTTCCCGTGCCTCCTTTCGTTACCAATATACTCTCGCCAGGTTCCACGGTAGGGTTCCGGCAAGGAGACTCGCCGTCTCAAAGGATATCGTGCGGTACCCCCTAATGGCCCTGCTGGCCATTGCACGCTGCGGAGCACGCAGCATCCGAGAATTGGTGGCCGTCAGGGTCCCACTTCCCCATAGTGGGTTTTACCACCGCTATTACCTCGTACTCTGTGCGTGGTTGCCCAAGTCGTAGCTCCCACTCCGTTAGTTAGGAAATAAATATTCGTCATGATCACTGAATTCTACTAAATAACGAGTAAAGTTACAAAAACGGCAAAAGTAAGTATACATTTCCAATATCATTGACATGTATCAGTGACAATGTCTATTACATGTGTACATTTGTTTACATTTTATAGAAATTGTCACGAATAGTTTTATATGATATTCGACGTGTGAATTTATTTATGAATTTGTTTCGGTTATATTAATGTGGAATAAACGTATACTTTGTTTTGACATCGTTTAATGGTTAGTTCGTTTTGAACAAATTGTCGTCCACTTCTTTCTGAATCGGGACAAGTTTACATATTTTAGAAAATGTGACAATGTATATATATTATTGCTCGTGACTGTACAGGCCATCTGTGTTATGCGCTATTTCGTGGTCTAAAGGGAATCATCTGGACAAGGTCCAGATGGGGTCGGGGGGGTTGTAATCTCTCGGGCGAATCACATCGTTTAATAGTCATCGAACTTCACTTACAGGTAAGTTCGTTTGATTTTCTATTAAACTTCAGTGATTCGCCCTTCGAGATTACATTTTAATTTACTTGTAGGATGTTTAGAGTAAGAGACGAAATAGCATTAAGCAAATGATATAAAAAAGACGTCCGGCCATAACTCAATTATATTCTAAAAAGAACGAATAGATTACAGGCCTGCATTACGAATGTAATGATT
The DNA here is from genome assembly GCA_914829495.1 of Eilema sororculum. Classification (NCBI taxonomy): domain Eukaryota; kingdom Metazoa; phylum Arthropoda; class Insecta; order Lepidoptera; family Erebidae; genus Eilema; species Eilema sororculum. The sequence continues at coordinate 553,610 of OU618545.1, read as the reverse complement.
ATTATTCAAATATGGACAATAATCTTATTGTTAAACGATTAATCGAAGCTACCCTGTAAAACGAGCGGGCGAATGTCTTATTAGAGTGCACCACCAAATCTCGATTATAGAATTTCGCAAAAAATTTGGGAACTTCCAGACCAACCAGCGGTTTTCTTAATGGGGTCTATACTTACACCTAGCCTATTGGCTGCAGAAGTCGCTGTATGTCTCGTGCCATGCGCTTTAATAACTGACGTGTCAATCCCGTTTTCTGCCAGGGTGACTTTGATCCATCGACTAATCGACTGCGAACATACCTTACGGAAAGGTTTGTTAAAACTAATCAAAAGAAAATCACAATTACTTGAATGAAAGAGGTAAATAATACTCCAGAGTCCTTGCTAGGCAAATAGAAGGACGTTCGTTGTAATAAGTTAGGTACAACGTGGGTCCACGACGTTTGATGTAATACTCTGGTTCATAAACGCCGTGCTGACAATACTCCGGCAACCAAGGTAAGAATAGTAAATTCGGATTAAGCTGGAATTCGATTCTATCTGAATTTAATAATTTTACATAGAAAGGAAACCAGGGTTGTGTAACAATACCCTCAGTATTATAGAAAGAAAGACAGAAAGAAATTTATTTGGCAATCAGTCACATACTTAAAATTAGATTACTTTAACAGTAATAATTTTTTGTAACACCTTTTGTATCAGGCAGAAAGGTAACGCGTAGAAAAAATATTGTGGCTATGATATTGTGAACGCGTCGACCCTAAACGCGTCAGGATCGCAATGCCAAGACACTAATTTGGGACATCTTTTGTTTATTCGGCTCGCAAATAAGTCAATCTCAGGGTGTGAAAAGGAACCGCTAATTCGAAAATCTGCGCCGTCTGCAAGTTCCCATTCTATGTATGTCCGCATGCGTTCGACGAGACGCTTCGTCAGCCATGTAGTATATTAGAGCTTATATAAGAAGCGTATATAGACAGACCCCGGTCTTCGCACAACCGCCAGATTTGTCTACTTATGTTACTTAAATGAGGGATTTGAATGCCTCCCATTCTGTTGATGTATTGCTGTCGAATTGTCGATCTTTAAAATAATCTCTCAATTCCTGCAATCTTTTGCCAAAAATTTTAGAACTAAGAAGGCAGTGGTCAGTTCTAAAAACTTTATACGTTTGGTAACATCTTGTTCTGACCATCTTTATAGAAAAACTATAGTCTACCAGCCTGCGGTGTTGCATTCTAGTCACCCGGACCCGGAGTTCCCTAACTCCGCGAGCCTCGGCTGTGTACTGGCGGGGCTAAGCGGTCGCTCTGCCGGCGCGGCAGCGGCGGTCGCTTGTGCCCACCGCGAATCGAGCTCGTCTTCGCTGGCGCTCGGTGAGATGGCGGCGGCTGGCCTCTCCAGTTTAAAAAACCCTCGATGTAGAAGGCTCTGATGGTCTACGTCTGGGTTGCACCCTCTGCTTAACAGGAGGAGGTCTCAACTCTGCGCCTGTTCTTGTAATAGCTGTCATCGAATTTCTTGTAAATCGTTTCAAAAAAGTGAGTCATCTCACTTTAGATCTTTAATATTATCTTTGACATCTTTATTATGGCAATTCAACAAAAGAGCACGCCTAATTTGTGTTTCACAAAAATGAATGTGACATAGGTAAAAATCCGCCAGTGTCACTAAGATTCTTTAGGATTTAATTCTTATAATCATCATCTATGAGAGCTGAAGTTAATAGAGTTGATACAGTATTAGCTACGCCAGTTATAGCGTTTGCAAATCTTTTTTTTTTGATGTGACAACTTATAATTCGATGGAGCCGGCTGCACGCACGAAAAAACATGGCGTCATGCGGCGTTACCTCGCTTTGAGGCGTTCCATTTAAAGCTTGAAATGCAAGCGAGAGCGCGGAACGAGGGACAAATCAAACAAATAAAATTTAAATTTTCTTTTGAAAAATGAAACCATTCCATTAGTATTTTCTTATGACGTTGTCACGTAACTATCGTCAGTAAACCGACTTTAGAGATAACCAATTTTTTGTTTGGAAAAACGAAGGACTTAATGATGTCCCCTTTCACCTCGTCTTTCAAGCCATCAACCAAAATGTCAGACCACCGAGAGGCAACATCCTTATGTATACAAGGGCCAAATTTATTTTCCTTTTGGAAGCTCTTCTCCCAATGAACATAATAATATATCTAGCTCTAATCCGATACTTAGCTCCGTAGAAGTCAGCGGCGCGAGTGTATCCGCAGAAAATTCCTGGCCAGTGGGTGTCAGCGCCGGCGCGCGCGGTCGTGGACATAGCTGCGGGCGCGGGCTGCGGAGCGGTTGGCCCCACACTGGAGGGCCGCAAGACCACAAACTGTAACGCGGCCCTTTTAGTTGGACTGTCATCCGCATCAGTAGTGCCGATCAAGTCAATTCCGGGTGATGGACATGACTCAAAAACACTCCAAAGTTAATCATAGTACTAGCCTCACGGACTTTAAGTACTCCAGACATGGATGTTATTATATTGATTATAGAATCAAAACACTCCAAAAATTAGCCACGGTACCAGCCTCCTAGACTGGACTCCAGACATGGATGTTATTATATTGATCACCGATTCAAAACACTCCAAAGCTAGTCACGGTACCAGCCTCACGGACTGGACTCTAAACATGGATGTTATTATATTGATCACCGATTCAAAACACTCCAAAGTTAGTCATGGTACCAGCCTCACGGACTGGACTCCTGACGTGGGTGTTATTATATTGATCACCGATTCAAAACACTCCCAAGTTAGTCACTGTACCAGCCTCACAGACTGGACTTCAGACATGGATGTTATTATATTGATCACCGATTCAAAACACTCCCAAGTTAGTCACGGTACCAGCCTCACGGACTGGACTCCAGACATGGATGTTATTATATTGATCACCGATTCAAAACACTCCAAAATTAGTCACGGTACCAGCCTCACGGACTGGATTCCAGACATGGATGTTAATATATTGATCACCGATTCAAAAACACTCCAAAGTTAGTCACGGTACAGCCTCACGGACTGGACTCCAGACATGGATGTTATTATATTGACCACCGATTCAAAACACTCCAAAGTTAGTCACGGTACCAGCCTCACGGACTGGATTACAGACATGAATGTTATTATATTGATCACCGATTCAAAACACTCCTAAGTTAGTCACGGTACAGCCTCACGGACTGGACTCCAGACATGGATGTTATTATATTGATCACCGATTCAAAACACTCCAAAATTAGTCACGGTACCAGCCTCACGGACTGGATTACAGACATGGATGTTATTATATTGATCACCGATTCAAAACACTCCTAAGTTAGTCACGGTACAGCCTCACGGACTGGAATCCAGACATGGATGTTATTATATTGATCACCGATTCAAAACACTTTAAAGTTAGTCATGGTACGAGCCTCGCGGGCTGTACTCCAGACATGGATGTTATTATATTGACTACCGACTTTTCATCACTTCATTTAGCAAATTCACCTTTTTTATATTTATTTATCGTTTATACAATTTGTATACAACAAATATACATAAGCATTACAGAAACCTATGCGGTTTATTATCTATGCTTAAGGAGTACGCTAGTACTATTATCTATTCTGTGCTTAAGGTGTTAAATAACAATAAACAAGTGAGTTTAAATAGCGTGATTTGAGTCTGTTTGTTGACACTACGAGGTTTAATGTTAGGTATCTACATTGCGCAATTCCGAGGGCGGGCAGTGCGTTATTAAGTCGAGGAACCAGGTAGCCACTGCCCGCGTGTATACAGGACGGCATAGATTGTGCCGAAAATTTTGATTAGAAAAGATTTTTCTTAACTACCAAACGCTTAACTTGGGTATGCACTCTTGCAATATTAAAACAGACTATTGTCATTATCATTGATCTGCTGTTTGATGTTTTTTGATACAATTTTGCGAAGAATTCTTCGCTGAAGAATAAAAATACTTTGCAGATATGTGTTATAGGTATGTACGACCGTAGCTGCTTAATCCGTATTGGAAATAAGATTCAGCTAGGGAGTTATACAACATCATTTTGACTTTATATGGAATGCGATTTTTTAGTAATGATATGTTAGCGAGGAACTAGCTGAGTTTATCGGAAACATACTCGATATGGACTCCAGTTCATTATGCTATCGCACCTGCAAAGGATGTTCGTCCACATATCATCATCACCACACATCGTCATCGTACTCACCATAATTCCAATCGGTTGATTTTGAATATTACTGGAAGTCGAATTGTACCTGCGGTAACGGCGCCTGCGACGAATCTTTGACTTTTGGCGTTTAGCTTCTTGAATTTTCGTTTTAAGTATTCCTCTTCATCACCATTGTAATGTTTACGCTTTCCCATCTTGTTCCGACACAAATCACATAAACTATCACTATAAATCTAATATATTTTAACACACAAGAAAAAACAAGTGCACGATGGCCGCCACACAAAACGTGTATGAGATACCCTCAAGTTAGCTAACATTTTTTTCTTTTTAAATGTTGCTATAAAATGTGTACGATGGCAGCACTCACGCGTGCTACTACAAGTAAATTAAAATGTAATCTCGAAGGGCGAATCACTGAAGTTTAATAACAACACAGTCACGTTAACCGAAAATCTGCAAGGCAACAAAATTTTAACAAACCTTACACGAATCTCTCAAAAAAGTCAGAAAAAGAATATTTTCTCGCCCTAACAAGACACACGACAAGCAACTCCTAAAGCCTCCTCCACTTAGAACAGGTACTAATAACTTGTGCAAATTAAGAGATTTCGCTCAGATCTGTTGAACGTGGATATAATTGATGTCGGCACAGTTTTAACGGTGCTTCATTAGGTAAATTTGTGCAGAGGCACGAACATCGAGGCCGCACTCCACAACACTTTTAGCAACTTTTATAATGTAAGTTTAGGAATTTCTGGGATGTATGATGAACTTAATAAGTTAAATAGTGAGGTGGTGAATGTCAATATTAGAGAGGCTATGGATCAAAACTATGTTAGGTAAGGTATACATGATATCTGAGTTGACTCAACGGGCGTGGGTTCACGTCTTGCGAAACTGATGCATGATTCAACAGTCAAAGGTTATGTAGTATATTATTATATTCTGCAGAACTGGTAGAAATCCATACTAATATTATAAATGCGAAAGTAAGTCTGTCTGTTTGTCGGTCTGTCTGTCTGTCTGTGTGTTACGCTTTCACACCTAAACCACTAAACCGATTTTGATGAAATTTGGTATAGGGGTAGACTAGAACATGAGAAAAGACATAGGCTATGTTTGGTCGCGATAGCCGACATTCACGTGGGTCACGGAGCCGCGGGCAAAATCTAGTAACATAAATAATTTTATCAGAACATTGTTTTTTAAAGAAATTAAATTATACTTAACCTACTAATATTATGAATGTGAGTTTGTCAACATTTTTAGATGTTGAACGACTTTGACTGGAATTTGGCACAGGGATAAATTATAAAGAGTATATTTCGAATGTATTTATATCCGTCTGTTCTGTTAACTTTGGCATAGGCACAATAAAGCGGTCAGCTATTTTATTTTTCAATTCAAAAGTTGATCTAAAGTCTGCATTCGATCACTAACGATTTTAACATTAAGAATGCAAAAAAGTGCTTAACGCAATAGTACAAAAGCAAACAAAGCGAGAATGTAAACGTAGATGCGATTGTGGCAAGCGGTTGAAAGCAATTCCTTGTCCCGCTGAGTGGTGCAAAGAAGCAATTAAGATGAGAAAATGCTTGTACACCGAGAGCGCTTGTGGACGGGTTGAGCGGCGTTCACGTGGCGGCGGCGTAGGGTTGACATTGTTAGTAGGTACCTACCTGATATTATATTAATTTAAATATCTAATTATGGCGAAAGGTAGGTCGAGAAGTACAAAAGATGGTAAGTACCTACAATTTTTATTTAAATCCCAGTAATGAGTTGTTAAGAAAATGCTATTAAGAGTGTGTAACAACTTTAATTTTTGTGTGAGTAATAGAGTAAACCGAATTGGAGATGTAATTTTTTGAAATGATAAAGTAGCTAACAAGTACGTAAGAACTTCTTGATTAGAAGCTGTGAGAGCCAAGAACGATCTTCGTTAATAGCTAGGGTTTATTAGTTATGGTAACCCACTTACCATCATATGAGCGTAATGTCACTTTGTAAGTTCAAAGGAAACAAACATAAAATTCCTTCTCATCTTACAATAATTGTAAATGTTCTTCTGCATTTCCTGCAGTATGTCATTTGGTACAGATAAAAAAAATATACAAAGAAAGCAACGATTTTATCCATACTAATATTATAAATGCGAAAGTAACTCTGTCTGTCTGTCTGTATGTTACACTTTCACGGCTAAACCACGGAACCGATTATGATGAAATTTAGTAAAGGGGTGGATTAGACCATGAGAAAAGACATAGGCTATAGCATAGCCGCGGGCGAAAGCTAGTAATGATATATTTCAATACACACCATGGAAACCAGGCCTTAACTTAAACCAAAACCCAACAATGGCTAATAACATCCTGCACTTTCTCGTGTACCTTAGCCCTTACACCGCATGCTCTGAATGCATGCAAGGCGTCACACCTGAACGGGAGTCGCTCGTGAGCACTCGTCTTAAGTGGTGACATGCTAGATACTAGGAGCGTCGTCTTACTTGCTGTAAGTACCTTTGGACTATTTAGAAGGATTTTGTTTTACGCTCTTCAATCGAAGTTGTTTCTATGTCTTGAAGATGCTTAACTTAAATAGATATTGAGACGTCAAATAAGACTTAAAATAAGTACAAGTAAATAAGGTTGTAAAACGGTCTCAATACCGTACTATGTATACATGTCTATTTGTTACCAGGGTCATTCATTTTTTTTTTTAAAGAATATTAGAACCGAAGTTACTAATATTCCCTCTAACCCCTCCAACTAAGCTAAAATGCTTGTGCTAGGAGTGGGTTCACGCCGGTAGTGTAATGGCCAGGATCGAACCCGGGCCCTCTCGATCGTAAGGCCGACTCTTTAACCACTAAGCTACCGACGCTATTGTCTTATTGTTATTCCTGGTTGCATCCAAGGTTTTCACTTCGGATCCTGTACTCCACTTACTCCTTTCCGCTTAATCCTTTTGATTTGATTTATGTGGCTTTTATGGGAGCGATTGCCATCTGACCTCTTTACTCCAACCGCCAATCAACAGGTCCCAACTTGTACTTAGTTTGGCCCGAAATATTGATTGATCCCCATACATCTGTCAGGTACGAGGACTATCCATAGTTTATCTGTGTGTTAAATTTCAAATCCATAAAGGAACAATTTTAATAAGTATGAATTACAGCTTAACAATAATTTCAAGTTTGCAACAGACAGTACCTACAGTTTTTAATCTGTTCATGTGGTCATGTGGTGCTTGCGTAAATTGTATAAACGAGACCGCAATAAAAACTGGCGGCTCCAAGCTGCCAAGGCATGGACACAGAGGACTGTGTATATAAATTTTAGTCTGTTTAATGTTCCCCTGTGCTTGCCGCCGAGACGTAATACTTTTGTATTTCTTTATTAATTTTTGATTAAGTCAATAGTGGATATTATAAATAAATATTCATTAAATAATAGTTAATGAGTAAGTGACTAGTCCTTGACCTAACAAATAAGTATTTTATGTGCATAACAAAATTGATTAGTCTTGTGTTCCTACTAATATAAAATATATTTTTCAGATTTGCATTGAGTATATTACTACAGAATATACGATTTCTTCTAATGGCTGGGTACCGATAACAAGTGAACAAATATACAATCCAAAGATCATAGAATGGACAAGAAATGAGGTTAATTACCCTTTGAAATCTCAGATTATTACAAGTAATGTCATTAAAATCAGTAAGGATCCAGCTAATCAAGAAAAGGACAGTAATACGCATAAAGATGTTGATATTGTGGGGAACTCAATTTTTTCTAATGATGTTAAAATAAGTGATCAAAAAGCTTATGAAAATATTAAAAATGCAGATAATACTACAGAATTAGCACGAAAAGCTAAGCAAATAAATAATTTGATTGCTGAAAAAAACATCGAAGTCATTGATAATGAAAATACTAAGAAAAAGAAGGATATATTTAAAGAAAATGATGATAAAATATCAACAGACTGGCAAAGATCTAATACTTATGAAGTAGAAGAAGCCCTTGATTCACGGGAAGTGGAAGATAATAACAAAAACGTTAATGGATATGATTACACCCCACCTGCTCCAAATAAACAAAGCTTTAGTTCTACATTGATGAACATTTTGTCTAAATATAATATCAAAACGGACGACACTCTTAAAAATTATGACCTATCACGGCAAGTTAAGACCAAGCTCGGTGTACCAAACTTTTCAAGAATTTTACATCCATATCGATACAACAGCTTAAATCATTTGCCTGTAGATCCATTGCTCGCTGTTTTTCTATCAAACTATGGATTCTACTTCCCAAACTTATATGGAATGAAATCTAATTATAATAATTTGTATGGTTATCTGGCTTCCAACAATATTCACAATAACAGACCGTTTGGTTTGTATAAAATATTCTCCGACACTGATTCATGGAATTAGTTTGTTATCTTTTTGTTTAGTTCTATTATCTCAGATATTAATTTTAGTATTTGTTAATTTTCAGCAAGTTCCGCGATTTTGTTCTTGTACAAATAATGCTGTAATAATATTTTGATGAAAGTTTGTTGACCTATTGATAGTACAATATTAGTTCTGATTCAAGTTGTTTGTGAAATATTGGTTTGTTAACTGTAGATTTTCGGTATTGATACAACAGCGTACTTTAACAGATATTTGATTAGGATACCACATATAGATACCACCAGGAAAATTATTACATAAATAATATGTATCGCGGAATTCTTTTCCAGCCCCAACTTCTTTCAGTTGAATTCCCTACAATAATATGCTATAAGTAACCGTACTTTTAAGCACTTAAGACCCACTGATTAAGAATAACAAAAATTGGCAACAGGACAGTCTTTTTTAAATGAAACGGTATAGCCGCATCAACTGCAATATCCTGTCTATCGAATAATGCACCTTATTTTTAAGATGGTAACTGTGTGATTCGTATGTGTGGCGCGATAGGAGCTGAGGCATGGCTTGGACTTGTTCCAACGGCCACAGCCGTGACAGTTTCATAGCTAGGAGTGAAAAGTTGCCATTGTACGAGATCCAGTTCGTGTCGTTTTTCAAACTCTTTTTGATCAGTTTTTGCTCTTTAAACGTACCCGGATTTTGTTTCTAATAGTTTAAGTCTTGTTAATTTTGGATTGTAACTTAGTTTTGTTTATTATTGTGGTATTGTTGCGTTTTGTAGTTTACATAAAACTTTACATATTTAGCTCACAGAATGATCATAACTTGCTGCTTTAACAATAGAGAGCTGTATTATATTATGGTTTATATTGGTATGTATTGTTCATAAGTGCTTCTTTTTAAATAAAAGTGACTTGTTTATTGTAGTTGGTACATTATTGTGAACTATGATAGGTAAGGTAAGAATGCTAATGGGACGGAGATTCTGAAAATATACCTTTGGCGGAAAGTCAGTAAAAATGTAATAAACCATGAACTGTATGTAATTACCTCAGTGTTTCAATTAAATGAATTCTTGGTTTCCCTGATATTTTCTCTGTTTATTTTTACCCGACTGCCGAAGGAAGGAGGGTAACGTTTTTTATTATATTTCCTCAAAACACACTTAAACTAAGATCATACTACTGTTTGCACTGAGCTACAGAAGCAGCAAATTGTTGGCGACATACTTATATACATAACAGAATATGATACTAAAGAGTATGCTGTTTTACATGATATAGTTACTTAGATGTGAAATATTTTTCTAGTAGGTTTAACGTAACTAAATGTAGTATACTTACAAGGAAAACGGAACAAGCGCTCATCAACGCTTCGATCGCAATCACGGCTCATACACTCAGTTAAACATGTTTCACACCTCACAGCCTTGCTTAAAGATGCTCATATAAAGCGTGAATACATCTGATATATTTCTACGTGAAGAACATGGACAATTAGCAGTAACTGTTAGGTATAACTATCGACTTAATTAAGATATCAGAACTTCGTTCGATTCTCCTAAAGCTGAACCACTGTGGTGTGCTGTCACTGCAAAAAATTACATTAAATTTTAGACTTTATTTCTATACACATAAAGTTCAAAATGAAATGAAACCAGTTTCATTATACTTTTTAAATTATTCTGCAAAAAGGCATTTAACTGTATCGCTTTAAAGTCTATTATTTAATGCCGGTTTTGCTGTGACGGTGGCATCACTATGGTTTGGCTTTAGTAGAATCGAGGCCCAGATCTCTAAAATAGGATGACTATGTCGTAAATTGGTAATATCCATGACCGCGTTGAGTCTTACTTATGATTTGTTATTAAGGAATCAGCCCTACGAGAGGTCGAGAAACTCTCCTTAATTATTCATTTTGTTGTATTTCCTATTTTTTATTTAAGTGACAACTGAAATTCACGGTTCATGAAATAGAACCTGGTGACTGACAGATAGATAGTGTACCTAGTTTTATATGGTTCTATCTTTACTATTTAGTAATAGAGGAAACTTGTTGTTGAAAATTGTTTTTAATTTTAGTAAAATTAAACTATGACAATTTGATTGTTTGCATGTGATTGGATGTAGGTATTTTGTATTAATGATTATGAATGTAATGTTATGATAAAATAATTATCACTATGAAAGATTTCTAGAAGTACCTACCTAAGATTATAATATAAATTTACTACATCATATTTTTTGCTCCTGATTTAGCTCTGAGAATTGCATGCCTATTATGGTAGAATATGGCGAGACTTATTAACCTACGAGTATAACACCCTGTGTAACCCATATTTGCAAGAAATAAAATGGTTTATTTATTTAATAAAATAAAATGATTTATTTATTTATTTAAACTCTGCTACATATTAAAAAACAAAAAATAACAACATAATATCATTCACATAGCCAAAACGAATCCTTCCAAATCCTTTGTTTCCCGTACTCCTTTGCATCGTTTCCTCACAAATCTTGTTCGCCATACTTTATAGCCTTGGAGTGCATCCAGGCTCTGTTTGCTAACTCAATGTACAGCAATATTCGAGCATTCGAAGAGTTATGCCCCCGACATGAGCGGTATTGTTCGTTTGGATATTGGCAACGACTGAAATATGATAAGTGGGATAAGATTTTGATTGTCTGTATGCTGAGTTTGTTATGATATTAAGTCTAATGGAACGTTTTCTTCAGTAGTTTTATATAGACAGTTGAAATAATATGCTATTATATTGTAAAATACTCTAACGATTTCGGATCCATAATCCTCATTTAAACATCGCGTCACGCGTGGATTTCCTACTTGCGTCCAGAGTTTGTTTTTTTTTTGATAGATAAATTGTTTTTTTTTTTCATAATCGCTGACTTTCCAGTGCGGTTGGTTAGGGGATACCCACACCCTTGAGATCTTGGTAGAACCCTGTACAAACTGGTTATAGTCATATCAGTTTAAAGTCGCGACCAGCTGCTTGTAACTGTATATACCTCGTATCATTTTGGAAGGTGATTTATTTATGCAACAGCAGATTTACAAAGTTTTGATTTATAGTTTCAGTTCACTTTTCGGGACTTACAACAGTCAGTAAACTTCAAGTCATGAATTCTGTTAATATGAGGATTATCCCCTTGAGAGAGAATCCTTGTTAAGCAACTAGTAATAATTAAGTTTCAGATTCAATTACTAAAGTAACTTACTACAAACTCATTACAGATTAAGCTATATTATAAACTAATCAAGTAATTCTCAAGAGGAAGTCATAGGTGGGCGTATTCTACAATACGTTGTGGTTTATTTATCGCTCTGGAAACGCGCCCATTCTCAATAAACTGTTGATAAAACTGGAGCGGTGGCGGATACACTTTGTTCTGTGAACGTATTGTGTGGTGCAAGGCGTGAAATATTGACTTTTTAATATGAATACCTTTTCTTATTTTAATGCTTTATAGTTTTACTATAATGAATTAAAAAGTTTTTTGGTACGAAAACTACAAGACGAATCAACCTATATTATACAACTGATGAAAGCAACGGTGCAAATTGGAAGAGGTCTATGTTTAGCCGTGGACATTAAATAGACTAATTGATTGATAAAACTAATGAGGAATTAATTAGTGCCCAATAATAGTGGATACTTAGTTATCCAAATCAGCCACAACTTAGAATGCAAAACATCCATCCATATACTCTAGTCTATAAATCCCCGAAGGGAGGAGGATGTGTACTAGCACTCACGTTTTGCTAATTTTGATTTTCGGTCCCATGACGTAATAGGGGGCAAGTCTATTGCCGTCTAGCGGGCCCTTTGTCTTAAGCTATATGTTTACTGTCGGATGGAGAATAACCCTATTCCTTAGTTGCCTTTTACGACACCCACAGGGGTGGTCCTATTCTACTCCACTGGGTACCAACACGGCAATGTTCGATTATGGTTCGATTATGATTTAATCCATACTAACATTATAAATGCGAAAGTAACTCTATCTGTCTGTCTGTTACGCTTTCACGCCTAAACCACTGGATCGATTTTGATGAAATATGATATAAGGGTAGATTAGACCTTGAGAAAGGACATAGGCTATGTTTGGTCGCGATAACCGACATCCACGCGGGCAAAAGCTTTTTTGTTTTTTTTTTTTATACAGGGTACGTCAATTTGACTTCACCTCGCAGCTAATATTACATATTCTAAGACGGATCCGATTTTTTGCTTCTGGTTGTTATAATAGTAATAATATGCAATTCAAGGTAAATAATGATCACCCAGTATTCATTCCGTTGGTCAATAAAATCCAATAATATCTTTCATCTCATATCTTGGACCACAATCGCAAACTTATTGCTTTTCCCAATGTGAAAACTTCGGATTTGGTCCTTTTTATTTTGCGGGCGAACTTGGTTTGCGGACTTTAATGAGGCTGATGAATCGTTCATACTTAATAACGCTAAGTACAAGTACGCGATGGAGTCAATGCTCAAACTAACCAACTGGGCAACTCTCTGCAGCTTCACTCTACTAAAGAATATTCGAAACGAAATAACTTATTTTACTGCAAGTTTATATAAGCTTTTTTGTAAGATTTGCAAGTTACCATTTAGATCTAAGCTAAGGTTTAGAATGCCTACTTATGTTTAACTTAAACTTAAAATAATATTTGTAATTATAGACGTATGTAAGTACCTACGTATAAAAAACCTTACTAATGTATAAATATACATTAGTTAATAAACTTAATGACAAACAGAAACTACAAAGACATTCATATTACAGATAGATTTTAGAGGAAATTATATGGATGGATAATTTGACTGACTTCAAATATCATATATTATATCTATATCATATATTTGAAGTTAGTCAAATTATCCATCGTTAATGTAACATGCCGACATCATATCATACAGTCGTTGTAAGATGATACATCATACAAATGCCTTACATTACGCTTGACAAATGGCGGGTCTTTGCAAATGTCGGCTACGTGCGCCGAATACCTACTCGCTCAAATGTATTCAACCCCTAAAGGACTATTTGACTAGGCTGGTGCTATTGTTTAGTGTTTTTAGATGTTCAATCCATACTAATATTATAAATGCGAAAGTAACTCTGTCTGTCTGTCTGTATGTTACGCTTTCACGTCTAAACCACTGAACCGATTTTGATGAAATTTGGTATAGGGGTAGATTAGACGACGAGAAAGGACATAGGCTATGTTTGGTCGCGATAACCAACATTCTCGCGGGTGGAGCCGCGGGCAAAAGCTAGTATTTTATAAGTGCTTGATGGTACAGTCAGTCATAAAGTTCACTTTTAAACTGATATTTCCTAAAGTTTACGCGACTGTCACTCATTGAAATTTAACCACTTTTTACGGATTCTATCGCGATATATTTTGTTATTGTTTACTTTCTGCGTAAATACGAACACCAATAATTCACCAAGATTCGGGTATTTTGAGATAACTTATACTTCAAACTATGTGACAACTACCATCATGGGTGGGCTACTGAAAAGAAGCCGAAACGTCGGTTTAAAAGTAAATAATAACGAAAATATATCGCGATAGAATCTGTGATTTTATTTTAATAACTTTTAAACTCTCGCGTTCTATGATAAATGGCTTACATAATAGGGACACTGTGAGTGTGGTATGTGACGGTACATGGCGAAAACAAAATATCGAGAATGTGCGGGTAGATGAAGAACTTACTACCTCTTCACGGACTCGAAGACGAACGCCCGCCGCGTGCACCATTGAGCCAGTCAGCCTGTGGTCGAAACGTCAGTAAAATCAAAGGTACGTATGTTGTACCTATACCTTGATCGTGTTAATTCCCGATATTATTATTGTATATCAGAGATAAAGTTTTTTTAACACAAACCAATAACTTTACCTTGAAACACATGAAGAAACCTAGTTTTGATCATTATAAATCTGTAAATTCAGGCAATCAATTGAAAAATTTAGATTTACTTGATAATAACTCAGTTTAGTCATCCACTTTAAAATTATTCATAATAGAATGTTTAATGTTTTACAGGGGTAAACAAAAAGAAGGTGACAAGAAATATTACTATAAGTTGAAGAATTTGGTATCTACCGATATCAAAAAGATGTTGTTACTTCTTATATCCTAATAAATGAAAATCGTCTCTAATATAATAAAAATCAATATAAACAGCATGACAAAAAGTTTATACTCAAGTGTAAATCTACATCATAAAAATGCTAAGTTATATATAAGCACTAGAGAATTTCTATATAACATAACATACGTAACACGAAATGTAACATAAACTGTGTTAGAGACACAACACGTGCCGGAAAGTGTAGTTTGAGTCGGTATAGCTTTTTGTGTTGTTTCGGGTACCGTAGTAAAAACGGAAATTACGTAGGAATGAAACCCTTATAACTTCATCCTGTCCATTTGCCCCTGGGGACTAGGGGCAATGTGTAGATGAAGTTTGAAAAATAGATCAGCTATATTATGTTGACATTACGAAAATTACTACTGACAATATGTCTAAAATGGTTCAAAATGCGTTTATCCAGTCGAAAAAAGTGTTTCCATTTTAATGATTTAAAGTAAACGGAGAACAAAATTTTGAATGAAAGATGTGTTCACACAAGAACACAAAGTACTAATAGTTGGGCTTACTGTATATGATAGTTTGGCAGTTTGGCAGAATGAAAGAATACATCCAGCTAAGTTTAATCGGATAAAAAGTTGGTAATTCAAATATGCTTCAAAAGTTTCGATATCACAAAAAGCATTATATCTTCTTCATCTTTGCGTTAATCCCAGTCGCATCCAAAACTTTTAGCTTGGAGTCTGTCTATCTTTCGACTAAACAAATACTGCTCAAAATATAACAATGTTCATTAACTCAAACAAAGATTCTTCAAATAGCTTAGCTTAATTTCGAAAAGCAAAACAGCAACAGTACATATTTCTTTAAAAAATTTAAACATGATTACATATTTTATTCAAGGCCCCATTCCTTTCTACAACTCGTAATCTGTTGTAGCTATTTGCGTTTACATTTAAAAGCCTGTCTTTAACATTTACCCTATAAATATTCAATGAGGATTTTTGGTTAAGATTTTTTTATATCATTACTCATTAGCCAGGTTTATTCTTAAAGAGGGCCTGCGGACCTCCAAGAGGGTCGGATAAGTTCTCTCATAAAATTCAAATTTAACGCTAATACTTTCTTATTTGGTTTTTTCTCCTCGTAAATATTTTGTTGTACATAATTTAGAAACTCTTCGGCTTCTTCATTTTAATAATTGTTATGAGCTGTTTCGTTAAGTTATGTATTTTTAGTAGCTACATAATATTTAAATGTGAAAGTTTGTGAAGATGTTTGGATGTTTGTTGCTCTATCATGTTCTGGCTGAAATTTTACTACGGGGATATAATATGATCTTTTTAAGAAAGCCTTGAGGCATTTACAGTTGCTTAGAGTCGATGCCCTTTCTATAGTATCTACGGAGGCAAATGTTCGGTTGAGTTTTTTCAATTAATCCCACCGTCCCTTTTCACAAGACATTGAAAGTTTATCTGTAAATAGACTCGTTGTTGCCCGTGTGGAATATTGATACCATTCGTGCAAGAAAACATTCTCAGAATAAAAATCACCTATTTGCTATTATTTTTCGTTTCAGCGACCAAATCGATTCAGTGACTTTCGCACAAACAATGAAACTCACTTTCACATTTTTTAAATGAATCTGGATCCATTCTTGTTGAAATTCAAAAAATCTAAATGTATTGGAAGCGAAAAAGTTCATTATCAGACTTGACTTCTACCTACGATATAAAATAAACGTACTTTCCCGGTGCGTCCTAAGAACCACAGAGTGGTACTTGTGCATAATCCAGAGCACTCTAACAAATGGATGTCACTTCAGCTCCAGCGCCGCCGGTAATAAAGTAAGCAAATGAACGGAAAATGAACTCGCGATTATTATTATAGTGAGGACTGGCGGAGTTGTCTTTGTCAGGTACAATGTTGATTGTTCGTGGACTTTATTTATTTTTATTTTTTCTTAAGAATTCTTTTTTAAGAATTGTTTTCCATCCATCCATATACTCAAGTCTATCAATTAACGAAGGAGTAGGTAGAGGTATGTTAGCACCCACGTTTCGCCAATTATGAGCTTCGATTATTTGAAGGTTTAATGTGAATAGAGACGGTAACGTCAGAAAGTAGAATGCCATAAACTACTAGCTTCCAGATAATATATTAACTGGGGTTTTTAATACTGCGAAATTATTGGAAAATGTAAAAAATGTAGAAACTTGATAAATATCTTTATTGTAATAATTTGATTTCACCTTCGATAACTGGCAGTTTAATTTGACTCCACTTCCAAACCATTGATCTTTTACGGCATAATTTTAAGGCTCAATCTCCTCTCAACAAATTTATTGACTTATCAAAGTAGAAACACAGCATAAGTGTGTTAAGATAATATAATCTTAGAGAGAAATGCCATTACCGTGGCAGTTCCTCTCAATCGCCTAATTAGGCTATTAATTGAGTAGGCGACGGATATTAGGCAGTAACGGGCTCTTCGTAATAAGATCCATTTTGTAGAGTGCTCCGGATTATACTGAGGTGACGAAGATTGTGCGAGGTATAAGGTCGAGACTCAGATAAATTGAATATATTTGTGAATGGAATATTCACGATAAATTTTAGACTGTATTTTGACCACTATGTCATGACTCACTATAAATAGTGAGTCGTGACATAGTGGTTACATAGTCGTCAATGGTCCATCTGCATAGAACGCCTGGGTGGACCGTTTTTCCTGAGGTTCACATAAAATAAATGGACTTAGCGAAATTTAAGTTGCTAGGAGTGTGGATTAGTTAAGCGAAATAAGCTCATTATTATATGTTTTAGAGTATAATAATTCTTCTTAATTCTAAATTCTTTTCTCATTAATATATTCTCTAAGTAGGTAGAGTCGAAAAAAGTGATACTGTTGCAGTTGTTCATATAAAGTTACGTATATGTAAATGTGCAACCGTATCGTCTTTATCGACTGGTCATACATTACTTTAGTCCTAATTTCACAGCGCTGACGTGTAAATCCATAACACTGTATCTCAGAAATACCTATTTCGTGAAAAGGGCTTTTAAAACTTTTTTTTTGGTTTTTGGTACGTTTTGGTAACATATTTTGTAACATAGCATATAGTGTTGGGTATCAAATGATAGTTATTTTTACGTATTATTTAGCCATGTAAATTTTGCAACCATAAAATGCATACAAGTAGAAATAACTAAGTGAACGTGTATTGTCCCTATAAAACTTATAGAAATCTATCCAATTGTTTGAGCAAAACACTGTATGTTTAGTTACAGTGTATTTGCTTTATGAGAATAGAGCTTATGGGTCATACAATAACACTGTATTTTCAAATACAGTTTATTACCTAAACAATCCATACTAATATTATAATCACTCTTTGCTTAGTGACCGGCAATACGGTTTAAGACCGAAACGGTCAACGGGTGATCTTGTGGCGTACGTGACCCACCTTTGGAGTGAGGCTATGGAAAAGCACGGCGAGTCACCGGCAATTAGTCTTGACATCGCCAAAGCTTTCGATAGGGTATGGCACAAATAGCTTCTTTCCAAGCTACCAGCCTTTGGCCTGCCTCCCAAACTGTGCAACTGGGTTGCAAGCTTCCTGCAGGGGCGCCGTATTCGCGTCCTTTGTGATGGACGAGCTTTGGAGTTCTTGCAGGTAAATGCTGGCATGCCACGTATCCGTATTATCTTCTCTTTCTTCTGCATATCAATGACATGGTCTCTAAAGGAAGCATACACTGCTAAGCAGACAACAGCACCTTACACGGGAGTTATTACGCACATCCTGCGGCCAAGCAGTCTTATATCGCGAAAAAAGGCGTCTTCTTGTCACTGAGCTGGAACGGATCCTGGACCACATTTCTCAATGGGGCGCTAGGAACCTGGTCGAGTTCAATGCCAAGAAGACCCAGGCATGTGAGTTTACAGCAAAGGTATCTCCTTTCCTTCCCCTTCCCACTCCTCAGAGCACACCACTACCACCACAGGATCACCTCAATATCCTCGGTATGGATGTTCGCTGCAAACTGAATAACAAAAACTATATCGAGAGCATCATCAAATCAGCCTCGCTTAAACTCGGAGTCCTGAAAACTGTGAGACGATTTTTCACGCCGGAGCAACGGTGTCTTCTATACAAGACCTAAATTCGTTCCTGCGTGGAATACTGCTCACATCTCTGGGACGGCTCCGCAAAGTACTTACTAGATCACGAACACCCTCGAGCCTTTGCAGATGCGTAGAGATGTTGCGTCTTTGGCAGTATTCTACCGTCTCTACCATGGTGAATGTTCTGACGAGCTCTTCCAATTAGTCCCGCCCTCTCCTTTCCTTCACAGGACGACACGTGCAGGGCTAAGATGCCATCCATATACGGTGCAGAGTATACCTGCTATAACCAAGTGGAACTCCCTGCCAGCTCACGTGTTTCCTTCTTCCTACAGTCCCGGGTCCTATAAGCGGGGCGTGAAAAGGCATCTACTGATGAGGCCCTCAAACTGAGTGCCACCACTGTTAACATGGTACATGTTTACGATGGTGACCCTCTTTCCGAGACTTTGCCTTTAGCATAACATTAGGCGAGGTGAAGTCAAATTGACGTGTCCTGTATAAAAAAAATGCGAAAGTAACTCTGTCTGTTTATCTGTATGTTACGCTTTCACGCTTAAACCAGTGAACCGATCTTGATGAAATTTGGTAGGTACAGAGATGGATTAGAGCTTGAGAACGGACATAGGCTACCTTTCATCACGAATAAAGGGCTTAAAGGGGGGCAAATAGGGGATGAAAGTTTGTATGAAAGTTCGTAATTTTTAAAGATATCCTGATGAAATTTGGTACAGAAATGGATTAGAGCTTAGGAACGGACATAGGATACCTATTTACATTTAGAGTCCATGTCAAGGTATTATGTCTCCTTGAATTAGGGCCAGCAGTTTTGGTTGCCGTGGACATTTTGTGAACCTGCCTTGACAAGAAGTCTGTCCATACTCCAAAATTGACTGTGAATGATCTCTCTGTCCGCTTCGGAGATGTGAACGGAACAGTTTTTTTTTGCAGTTCTGACAGGGAGGTCTCATGGGATGCATTTTTGCTTGATTCGCCAAAATAGCTTTAGGATTACGACATCTTTTGACTGGTAGAGAGTAAGATTCTTCTGGCGTATCAGACGGGAATATAGCTCTTGATGTATCAGGACACTCAGCGTTAGAAGTAGAAGAGGAAACACCGTCTTCACTATTTATCGGTCCAGTATCGGGATTTTTCTTTTGAAATGATGGACTCTTTGGGCAAGTTTGAAAACTTAAACCCTTAAATAAGATTGTCAGCAATACATTCATTTATTTGAGGTTCACAAAGGGGTATCAAGGGGCTGATATTACATCAAATCAAAACAAACAAACGTAAACAGATTGAACAACGTTCGCGCTGGCCGTCGACTATTCATCGACCAAGCAAGAGCAATGATTCACGACCACTAAACGTTGAGCTCTCGCCCTCCTGCCCCCCTCGCGTCTTGCACGTATTACGCGTGGAGACGTGGCGCCACGCGCGGTGTCCAGATAGTTTGATTATCGAAAACACTGTATCTCAGAATTTGAACTAATCCCGCGCAAACTATTTAGCCAATAAACTGTAACTTCAATCACAGTGTTATGCCATAACAAACAATAAATGTTACTTAAATACAGTGTTTTTTTAAATTTCTATATCTCCTTCTGTACACTATGAAATGAAAAAGTAATAATATAGGGATATGTAGCGTCCTTGAAAAATTCAAATGAGCGCTATTATGGCAAAACACTGTAACTCGAGTTACAGTGTATTGGATATACACGTCAGCGCAGCGGGTGTCTTTAATTTATTATTTGAAGAGATTTGAGAAAAGTTATAACTATCAACGTTAATAGATTGGATATTTTCTAATATTAACAAGCTGCTAGGCACCGTTTCAAATTTTACTATTTTGTGGGCAAAATACATTTGCAATTTGATATGCTAATACACATTAACTAGTGTTTACAATAGGATGTTTTACTAATAGCGGATAGAGTTAACATGCAAATCAGACACGCACATATGAGCCAGTTATACAAATTGGAAATAGTGCTAAACGAGGTAGTACAAAATTATCTACCAACCCCGCTAATAACTCACAATTGTGTTGGATTCATGTCCAGCACTAGACACAGGCACTCGGCCTATTTACACGCGACACACGCTTTTAGCACGCTATAAATCTTCATTAAATCTACGTTACGATTTGGACTAATACTAGCTACGTTAAGTACCAATGCATAGGTTGTAACTCACGTAGAGTTATTCGAATACATAGGGAAAATGAATCTTCTCGGGCGTGACGAAGGAAGTTGGTCAAGGCATTCCCCCTTGAAGTAAAAGATCGCGGGTTCTAGTCCCACCCGAGAAGATTCATTTTTCCCTATCAATTCGATTTATTAGTTAGCATAGGTACTTAATGCTATAAAATTCACTCAAACATGACTTATCTCCAATGATATTTGAAAGATTTTTTTAAAGAATTAAGAATGCCAACTAAACAATGTGAATTCATCAGGAAAAAGTGAATTGCTCGGGTGGGATTCGAACTTCTTTCCCATCCTTTCTCTTTCCCTTAGAGGGGGAATGGCTCTGTGGCCTAATAAGGGAAAGATCGCAAGTTTGAGTTCCGCCTGAGCGTTTCACTTTTTACCCGACTGCCGAAGGAAGGAGGGTAATTTTTTCGAGACTGTATGTATGTATGTATGTATGTCCATTTATTTGGCACGGCCTACAGCATGAACGGCTTGACAGATTTGGACATGTGAGGTGTCATTTGATTCGTCGTGATTGTGTGAGTGACACCAGGTAAATTAAAATTTCTAGAAAATCAAATTGATGGATTTTTGGTGCCAAAACGTATGCTGTCAAAAATATTTTTGACTCAAACTTTTTTGTGTCAAAATGAAGGATATTAGAAAGAGATTACAAAAAGATATACATGTCTTATCATAACTAAAAAGTATAAAATAAAATAAATGATTAAAAAATGATAAACCCGACTGCCACTGAAAAGATCAAAATAAGTTTGATAGCAGGCGGTACCCATTAATTTACTTTCGGTTTATGATTGGCAAATGGGTACCGCCTGCTATCAAACTTATTTTGACCTTTTCAGTGGCAGTCGGGTATTTTATTTTTTGATTATTCCTAATGTATTCGAATTCAATGATATCGGTTAAAATTGAAGTAATCTGTCAAGTACCCATTTCCATCAGGTGGGCCTTGCCTACTACCTACGTCCCTTACGTGGTATAAAAGGGCATTATTATTACATTAATCGGATAGATCATTTGCAGACATCCTCGCAACTTTTGACGATTTTATACGTACAGTAAATTAAGTGAAAGTGACAGGATTGTCAGTATTTGTACAAGTTGAAGTTACATTGAATATTACAATACTACTGATAAAATCATTCACAGTAAATTCACTCTTCTAACTTATTCCTTAAAGAGATACTAGGGTTCGATAGAGCTGTGAGTGGCTGAGTTGTGAGTCGAAAGAAGGACGGTTTGGCTGGCTTTTGTTTATGTCCTTTACTAGCAGACTCGATTCTTACATTTTCCTTTTTATCTACATTCAATTTTATCATATTTTTCGTTGCACTGCTGGCAACATATGGGCATATTGTACAATATACCTTTAACTTTCTTCTTTCTATTAATTATACAGGCAACAGTCGTGCCTTCATCATCATTTTGGAGTTATTTCAGTGGCATCTGAAACTTCATCTCGGAGCCCGAGGTCGGCTTATTCCTTTTCCTCCTTTTGACATTTGACAATAACCTTCTGACCTCACAACCCCGAGAAGACAGATAGAGCCTCGTCGTCAGTTATCATTATATGATATCAACTTGCAGGGCACCTAAAACGTTCATACTAGTCACAGTGTAGGTATTTAGATAGTAATATTTAGTGAGAGGGTTTTGCTTCTTCAGTAATACCTGCTGCCAACTGGGAGGAGCACGACTATGCCACTTCAAAATACATATGTACAGCGAATAGTTTGGCAACCTCTGCGTAGGAGATTAAGTGATGCAAATACAGGTGATAAATAATTTAGTTCTGATTTGTGGCTGAGTTATGGCTGTTGTAATTTGTAGATCGTAGATAAGTCGTATCTTATTTTGTTTCTTGATGTATTACCGTTTTATTACTACCTACTTGCGTCAACTACGAGTTAGTAAATTAATTTACACTGCAAGTTTCATGTTGTGATTATTTTATGCTACACATGTTATTAGATTGTTGCAAATTATTTATTTTTAAATTGGTTTTTCTTTCTTTTAATTAAATTTTAAATAAATTAGTATTGATTGGCTTTGGCTCTTTATCGGACTTTTTGCTACTTTGTGCAATAGAGGGTCACATTCGTACAAACGACTCTGTAAGAACAGAGAGATTCTGTGCCATTAGTGCAGTAAACAAAGTAGGACAAGCCTTCGGTCTTCCTACTGACATCATAAAAAACTCTCCAGTGAGCTCTGTACTCATATTGTGTATAAAAATACCCAGACCAATGCAATAATATTCATGACTACCAATAGGTACCTGAACTGCGGTACGTTCTACCTCCACACCACAGATGTGATAGAACCATATTTTATCCAACGCAACCCGACCGGCCTACTGGTTCGATATAATCTGTGAATTAACAAGTATAAGTAGGATAATCATAAGTACGGTATCACTAGCTGTCCCGGCGAACTTCGTACCGCCAATTTTTTCCTCCCCTCGTGGCGTCAGATCCCGTTCCCGCTGCACCATTTAGGGGGATGAAAAATAGATGTTGGCCGATTCTTAGATCTACTCAATATGCTCACAAAATTTCATGAGAATCGGTCTAGCTGTTTCGGAGGAGTACGGGAACGAATATTGTGACACGAAAATTTTATATATAAGATGAAATGCACAAGTTCAGAAAATAATTCTAACTATTAGACTACATATCTTTTCGAGCTAACTAAAGTTAGATTCGAAAAAAAATTGTTAAGGCCGGGTTTTGTTTCTTTGCTTCTACTAAAGATTTCATTCCTATATTTTCCTTTTTATCTAGAGTTTTATTTTATTACTCTATAGATTTTCTTGCTGAGTATTAGAGTTTCTTGCTGTTATCTTCTCAGTAGAATTATCTTACTGAACCAGCGAAATTATCATTCTCAAATGATTCACTTCATTTAGTATTCTTGATATTCTTGACATACCTAATTGTAAAAAAACCTGACATTTTTATGTGCTCTTTATGTGCCTAAACTGAATAAACGAAATTGATTCTTTGAATGAGATACATAACTACAATTCAATCGAACTCTATAGTATCAAATTCCATCACACCCAAATCTGCACTCTTTCAATTTTATAGCCGACAAAGCGAATGGCACTTTGACACATACCTACATCTATAGGTACGTACAACCACTACAGGTGTCTGCCAGTGTCCACCAGACCGGCTAATGCCGATTAGCCGGTGCTTTTTTACCCGGTTTTTCCCATTTATTCATCCTCTTTTTTAATCGGATCGGTTTGAGCTCCGCTGTGGTGTTTGTTACTCATTATCCCTCGTCTCCCTTCAACCTCGTACTAAAAGTCAGTAATTGAATTTTTAAACAAGCGACCGGGTTTTATTACCTTTTGCTTTCGCTTTAGTGATGTCAAATTATATTTATTTTTTGAAATGACTGGTAAGTTTTACTGTGAATATTTGCATAAGACTATTCTATTTGTTCATCAATGTTTGTTCGTTTATTTTTCTGTGTCTACTTTATTTGATCCGATTGAGATGAAAATTGACAATTATTTTGTATGACTAGTTTGGACTCGTTGAGTGGTGCTGCAATCGGAAGGATATCATATGAAATTTCCCGTGTGACGCCGAGACAGGTCGGCTACAGGGTTATTAAAATTTCATATTCTTCCTTTTGTTTCTATATATATGTAAATGACTTTTTGTAATGTAATGACTTTCTTATAAATTATGTAAATGACTTCTTTTAAAATAACTTTCTTTTTTCTGTATAGAGGTAGGTATATTATTTAATTTATTTGTTATTGATTCATGGGAAAGTATTCTCATTTGCGGAAAACCAGTAGTTTTACTTTATTAGTGATTCCACCAAATTCTATAACAATAGAAACATGTTTCAGCTTGTGCCAACAAAATTATCTCCAAAATGTACTAAAAGCGGAACAATCAAGGCTTGCGGCATCCCCAAGTTGCTCGAAGGTGTTCCGCCCTACATCACACTTAATTATAAACATAAACCTTCTGAGATGTTTAGGAAATTAAACAAGTGTGTAATAAAATCTTGTTCCCGACCGTCCCAGGTGACCGATAAATTACATGTACACCTCACGCTTTGTCAACACAACCTACTTTCCAAACACTACATTGAATTGTTCCTCATACATTGATAGCATTCTACTCAAGTCTCATTTAAACTTACTGAGAAAACCAGCAACGTACGTTTATTACGACAATAAAGAAGTAATAGTGGAATTTTCAGTGCAGGTATTTGTCTCAAAACAAGGGTGACCCCACTGCGTATAAAACGGGGAAGGAATTTTAATTTACCCTTGTTAGGGACATGTTTGGTGACACCCTATACGTCGAGTTACCGGTATATACCGGTATAATGTGCCGCCATAATGTCCGGATTGTCGGCAATTTGTCCCAAGGAATCCAGGGAATTCTTACATTTTGTTTTGCCCAACTGTAGTTCTTTATGCGTTTTTCATTAATAGTTAGCAGTGACAGAGGAATGTGGAGCATGCTCATTGCTCAGGGTGTTGGTAAATAGTACAGAATTAAATTACGAATGAGTCTGTTATTTACTGTGAGGTGTTTCTAAAAGAAGTAAGTAGAAAGTTTTGCAGCAGTATTGGAGCATTTCCGAGTCATGCTAGGTTTAATTGTTTGGGGGTTGAAAATGTAGCTATTAAAATATCGGAAATGTAAAATATTTACGTATCAAAATCCGTGTACCAAGTAGCGTTTATGTCCATTGTGAACAAACAGACAAATTCAATTTCAAAAGGTTCAAATTCTATGGCGTAGTGGTGTAGCATTCAGAGATTGTGGGTTTGGTGCCCACTCAGCAATTTTTTTTTTTTTTTTTATACTGGACACGTCAATTTGACTTCACCTCGCCTGATGTTAAGCTAAAGGCAAAGTCTCGGAAAGAGGGTCACTATATACATGAATCTTACATGAATACATAATATTTCCATTGGTTAGGTTAGATTATTTATCTAGATTAGATTAGATATTGCATAGATACATTGAGGTAGGTGAATATGAAAGCTATAAGTATGCTATAGGCATAACAAGTCACACACATTACACATTCTCACAGTGCCATCGTTTGCAGCGTAAGCCCAAAAAAATGTGTTTATTTAAGACATCACATTCAAACCTCTTATAATATGCACTAGCTGACCCGGCAAACTTCGTTTCGCCTTAAAAATTAGAATTTTCCTCAATTGGCTGTATTAAGTTGTCATAATTATCTTGAGGACAGAAAGCATTACGACAGGGACTCCATACGCCCACGGAGATCTTGACACCAATAGGACATAAAACGTCTTTCGGGTCAGATATTATATATTTGCGCATATTTTTTACTTTTTCTTTCATAAAAACCTTCTCCAGACAATAACAAGCATAACAAAAAAGAAAAAAGCGAAATTGGTCCAGCCTCAGCCAGTCCAGCCAAAATCCAAAAGGGATTCATTTTTATATTATATAGATTGTATTATACATATAAACCTACCTCTTGAATGATACTATCTATTAAAGAAAACCGCTTCAAAATCCGTCGCGTAGTTTTTAGATTTAAGTATACATAGAGACAGACAGACAGCGGGAAGGGAATTATTTTATACTAGTGATGATATGTAGTGATCATGTTGTTATAATATTTTACTATGTAGCTATAGGTATGTATGTATAGTATTCTAATATACATATATTATTATACAGAGGTAGTTTGTGACGTTATAGAGGTTAATCTCTGGATCTACAGAACCAATTCTAAGAATAGGCTATTTGACTTTTTTTACATGCGATAAATGAGCACTTTCTTATAATATACTGAACAGTAAAAGTGAAATTTTCGTACGACAAATAGTTTTCAAGAGATTTGATTGTGAAAAATTCTATTTGTTGCGCCGCCCGAAAACGCTCCATACAAAATCGTACAAAATTGTGACGTCACGCTTCTGTAGCGCGTAGGGCAAATGTATGGAGTGCAAAAGAATATCGCATTTATCTCGGTCGACGTTGCATTTACACGTATATAGTTCGTAATAAAATTTATTTAAAATTTAATGAGTCTTCTAAAAAGTTATATATTTGAATATATACAATTAGTTTGTTAAAAAAAAAATAATTACAGTAGTTACGTAATTCATAACTATGTCACATCAAATTACCCACCCCGTATCGTTCCCGGCGCAAAGGTGCCCATGACGCTGGCAGCATTGCGACGCTGAATTGCGATGGCCATCCTTTACCCCAGAAACGAGCCGGAGCGGGGCTACCCGCCCTGCTCGTGGATACGGCGGCCAATTTCCGTGATCAGTCCCATATTTAGTATATTTGAATTGAATTTGATTGTTTAAATTTTGACTTTTTTTGGGAATTTCAACGAATGAAAAGTCATAGTTTCAGTTTAGATATGCAATATTTTATTTTTCAAGGCATATTTTTTCAGAACAAGCTATTATATTAAGCAGTATGTGGAAGAATCGACGACTTAGTCAAATAGCCTATTATTTCACCAATAGAAACCCACACTATTTATCAGTGTCATAGATTTTATATCATTACACTATGAGTGAGGATCACCAACCGGAACGGCATCCAAAATCCCATGGCTGGAGCCGTGGGCAACAGCTGGTAACGAATAAAGTGTGTGAATAAAATAATCAACACAACATTTTCATGTATTTCTTGAGACTTTAAGGCTTTAGCTTTTTACCGAATTTATTTTCGGCGTCTCAAAGAAGTGTCTTATCTGTTCACTTGTGCATTAATCTCGAATTGTGTTGCTGTCAAAACTGCGAAAACGTGAAGCACAACCTCCCCGTCCAACAGCCATCACGGCACTGCCGCCCGGCCCCCGCATGGCCCGCATAGGCACCCGCTAAGCCAAACTCTCGAGAACGTAACAAAAACGTGGCCTGTGACTTCAAAAGTCAATGTATTGAACGGAAAAATGTACCACTTATACTCCAGATCCTTTTCTTTCTTTTAGTTAAAAAATAAGGTAAAAATTCTTTTCTGTTTAGAAGTAGTTTCCAGTTTTCTTTCGAGTGACCTTTTTGCTTTGGGAATGATTTTCATATAGAAATTGTAAAGTGAGAATAACTAAAAATATACCAATTGTAGACAAGAAACCAACACATAAAACAGTGTAAACAGTTTTCAAATACGTCCACAAATAAAAAAGGAGTTGCTCTCTAAACATACACCTAAAAACCAGATTTATCATTTTTATTCCTCTTAACAACAGTATTTTATATTCCTTGATATTTCACAGTGAAGAGGTGACAAATGTAATATATACCTAATCGTCAAAGTAGCCGAGTGATACAAAATATTACGGATATTTAAATAATATCAACACATTTCTTATCCTTTCTACCTGCCCATACCTTTTCGAGTCACTCACCCTGAATAACTCCAAAAAGGTATAAGATTTACACTATCAATAAAGTAAAATAGTGCCTTAATATTATTGTTTTATATAGCACACGTCAATTTGACTTTACCCTAATTAGCTCAGAAATTCTAATTAGGTATAACAGGGATAGTACTCAAGGTTATAATGGCAGTGATTTTCTCTAGGATATTTCACTGTAACGTACCTACAGTCGGCTATAAAAGTAAATGAAGATAGCACAGTTTTCAAAATTAAAAATCTAAACAATGATAATCAAGTTTTGGCGTTGACTGTACGTCCTTCACTTACTCATTTGCGTCCAGGTACAAGGTACAAAAGTAAAAACGGAATCTGAGAAATGCAGACCTTCATTTACAAGACCGTTTTATCATCTGGACTTCCATATTTCACATCTAAATCCGCGATCCAAGATTGGGCCGTTGTAAACGCACAGAGATTCACCTGTCGCTGAGCCATTTATCACTTGCCTATTCCAAACACTATCGGGAGGGAAGGGACTCGGCAGGTCACGGGTGTAGCAGGCAAATAGTTTGTCGGCTGGCTGACATGTACCTATTTTTTGGGGAAATTCATGGACCAGTATACCTCAAGCAAACTGTTCAACTACCTAGTTAAGTAGGCTTATGTAAATGTTTAGTTTATTACGAATTTATTTTTAAGTCCCTTATATTAGTATTAGTGTTTATTATGTAAAAGTAGTTCAGGGCTGGTTTCCAAGAAAGGCGCCTGTGTTTCACTAAGTCACCATGAAGGTTACCCATATCTTCATGGGGTACGAACCCACTAGTCCCCTAAAATTCGTACCTACCTATTATTTTGTTTCTCGAAAAGTTCAGGTAATTTTGTGAACTTTGATCTAAGCTAGGTAAGCTGAATGCAATTCTGCGTCAAATTAATATGTAAAATCTGCATCTGCACTATTTTCCCTTCTTCATGATTATACTTAACATTCAATTCGGATTTTTTTTAAAAAGTAATATTCAAAACGTGTTCAATTTTCATCTTGCTATGAAAAATTTCTTCACCGAAAAACTGAATGTGTGTATGATACATAAAAATATATTCCATAACAGGTATTTCATAATGCTAAGTAGATATTGTGATATCCTGCTGATATTCTGTCGCAAACTATTTGCAAAGTAAAACTACCCTCAGTACCTTGATCCCAGAGATTTATTCTTTTCCTAGTGAGGGGGATGAAACATTCCTTGTCCCCTGACAGTTGGTGCGACTAATACGCGCCGTAGGTTAACTTAAAATTTACATTTTTATCTGATCTACCCTCTAACATCAATCTTAATGTAAAACAACCGTAAAAATGTCCCTAATTGCTAGTAGAGGCCAATTTAAATGCAAATGCTATTGTTATGGAGATAGGAATAAATTGTAAAGTACTTAGTATGTCACTTTTTAGGTCAACACCCAGAACCCAAATGGAACCTACAACGATGATAATAAACTCTGACAATGGCTGTAACTAAAACCCTTCGGGGTTACTAACCTAGTATAAAAATTGTCTACTCTTATTATTTCTTTTACTAGCAGTATGGAGTTTGGAACTGTACCTGGTAGACACTAGGCACATTCTCGCAATTCAATAATGCGTCGAGAAAATTCGAGAAAAAGTAAAAAATGGTGTATTTTAATATTTCTTCTATAGCTATGGAAATAAAACATCTGCCTGCCCATCAAAAGATATACAGCCGTAAATGTGATAACATTTATAATGTACAATAAGAGTAAGGTACTAAGGAATAATAACAAAATAACACTCATTAATTCAGAGAGGTCCCACCCAATAGTGAACTCTTGGGCTCTAGAACTGCTTGCCTCTCGATATTTATTACCAACGAATATAATTAAGTGTTATTATTTATGTGAATTTCAATTTTGTAACTGCATAAATTTGCGACAAGTCATAATTCTAACGTTAGACACATTTGCCACGGATCTGGATATCAACTAGATAATATTAATTTAATAATACCTTAGTTGTCATAAATGGAATTATCAAACCTTCATCGCGTGATAAGTTCTCCTCCCTCCTCCTCTACCTCCTCTAGGTATAGATTTCTTATTTACAATCATAATTATTTGAATAATAATTTAAATTGACGACTTAAGTATGAGATTAATATTGATGACGTAATTGTAGATTCACACAAACATTTGCTAATTACTCCTTTAGTGATGCTGACTAGAAGTACTAGGTACTCCTCTATCAAATATCATTTACAGTTGTACATACTCACATACAACCAAAGCATCAAGCTAACATTTCATTCATCCAGCGCTCTCCATAAACGATAGGTACAAGAGACGTAGCCAACAATCTCAAACCGATAGCATCCGGAACACGCTACAACAATGTACCACGTCCATCAAAGTTTGGTAGGGTACTCGAGCGGTAATCGACACAACTAGAAGGGCAGTTAACTGTGGACAAGCCGCTTCCTTTCCCGAGGGAGCGCTGCGCCCGACCAGGCCCCAGTGCCCGTCTGCCGATCAGCCAGACCGCACCGTGCCTCCACTTGTTCTTTGTAGAACTTCTGACCTTACCGCCAACACTGATCTTGACAATGAGATCTCAGTAACGGAAACAAAAATGGCGAATAGTGATAAAAATATCCTGAATACAATAGTGCTATGGTGTTGCTGTGGATTTTTTTTTATCATATGTGGTTACGGTTTGTACCGCCAACATTGTTTGGAGCAGAGGGTGATAGTGTTAGAGCAGCAGTTCCAGGAGCTGAGGAGGGGAATGCAGAGTGAGCAGCCGGTGCTTGGCTTACAGGAACCGGCGCTGACTCGCAAGGAGCGGGATGTAGGAGACTGCATATGTCCGGCAGGTTAGTAGAATTTATATAGCTTTTGTATTTCTGTTGGAAGCTATTTCTATTTGTAGTTGTATTGCATCGTAAGTGAATACACTAAACAAAAGTAAATGTTTTATATACAGTCCCTGCGTGCAAACTAATTACAACAGCTGCGTCAAAATTTCCCGTTATTACACAAGCAAAATTCGTCCCCGAGCGTCTGTTTTTAGTTAACTTTCGTGTTGGGCTGTCGTGGTTGCTTCATTTTGAGGAAATTTAATTATGCCTCAATCGCTTTAAACATAATACCATAAGCTGTGGCGTATACCCATCAAATTAATTTCAGTACAGTCCCGAACACAATCGGAGCCCGCAAGCGTGCCGCAGAGCCGTCAATGCCTACCGACACATTGTGCCGAGTAACTACGACCATTTTACAATATCCGGTGATAAACTCAATTGGAGCATCTCACACACGCATTCGAAAAACAACCTTCCCGCAATAACCATAAGATCCACATTGTCTTCCTTCACAGGTCTTCTTCTTATGCTAGTACAATACTAGAGTGAAACTCGACGAGACAAATTTGTAATGCTCTATTGTCACAGCCATTAGACATAATGGTTCAATAAGGAGTATTGAAAACGTTCTTTCAGGCCTACAAATCAACCTTTATTCAATTTAATATGATACATAGAGCCGCGGGGAAAGGCCGTGCGAAGGGAAGGATGTTGACCTCGAGCGGATATTAAAAATGGCCCTTTAAATTGCTTCAAAGATTTGTTATCTACGGCATATTGGTTGTTTCCGTCGAGCCTTCAGTACGAAAATAAATTCAATAGGTTCAATAAAACATTGGAGCGCCCGTTAATAAGATTCCTCGAGACGTTATGAGTTTGATGAGAATTTGCGAACAATAGATCGAGGAAGAGATTTTCGAAAAGTTCATTTGGAAAAATTCTGGAAACGTCAAGCACTCCGCTAATTACTTCTCATTGTTGGGAGCGCGAAAGAAAGGCTTAATTGTTTGAAGTTCTCGCATCGGAAAGTTACTTAGATCCGCTTGTTATCTGAGGCAACATGGACCGGCATTGAAGAAGTCTTCGCGAGGGAACTCCCCACGGAGAATATAACTTCAAAAGTGCAGTGGAGCGATATGGCGTTGTCGAGACTTAGGAAATTTAAGGGTTTTAAAATATCACTAGTGGGTCTATTTTATAATAGTCTAATTAATAATATAATTTAATTTTCATTTCGACTATATTATTTTTAACAAGTACGAACTGTATTATTTAGGTCAATATAATAGGGTTTAATAATTTATCTGCGGTAGCCTAGTGGTATGTGTAATGGACTACTGAAACGAGGTCTCGGGTTCGATCCCAGGTTTACCATGGCACACACCAATGACTTTTCGATGGTTTTCGAAGTTATGTGCGTATTTATCGCAGATTTATAAGTGCCCGGTTAATGGCAATAGGCTCGCCACCTATTACATTGGGACCTAAACATAAACTGGTGAAATGTGGGTCCTAGCACCTCTGCCTACCCCTTCGGGGAATATAGGCGTGAGTTTATGTTATGTTATGTCAATAATTTAAACAAGATACTGTATTTTTTTGACAATTATAATTCTAACATTTTGTTCGTATCTTCATAATTGAAGAACAACGTTATTACGACAACAATCATAAAAACTATTACCGTAACAAAATAGATTACGCAACTTTGGAGGTACAAAAAAAAAGTTAAAACTAAAACCCGACTACCGAAAAATCACGCTCTAAAAAGTGACAAACAAGAAAATATCAAGGATAGCCGTGGTCGTATGCCACTTTTCCCTAGAATATATTGTTTTGTTAGAGTAAGTGGCATACGACCACGGCTATTCTTGATATTTTCTTGTTTGTCACTTTTTAGAGCGTGATTTTTCGGTAGTCGGGTTTTAGTTTTAACTTTATTTTTATTTAAATAATTTTGGGGCCAGGTAAAGCTAATAATTTATACATATTTGAAATGTGCTTATTAAGCCCTTTCATTTGATGCCAAACACGGCATCTTTATCTCAAATTTATTTTTTATTTTTAACACAGTACCTTATGAGCGCCAGAGGGCGCCACATAAGATTGAGTGACACGTCAAATAGCCTATAACCATCGGACAATAAAGCCGCTTGTAACGATACCTCATTGGTCCAGTTCTAATAAGTAGTTGAGGAGCTATGAGGGAACAAAAGAACATACATACATACATACATACATACATACATACATACATACATAGCCTGTTAAAATCATAACCCTCCTTTTGGCTTTGCCGTAGTCGGGTAATAAATCTCATTACGGATACTATAAACGAGTGAATAAGTAGAATTTGTATTACTATTTTCTCGCTGCCTTCTGTCACCATGAACCCGTCTTACCAAAGCACACTCGACGGAGCACTTGGCCTCACAGTCCAACTGTAACAGTCGGTCCCTCCGATACAACTCACCCGGGATATACATAATTGGTACATGAAGCGTTATGCGCCCCTTTATTGCGTTACTTTCCCAATATTAGTTAAGTGTTTGTTCTTTCGCCTCAATCTCCTAAACTTGGCAAAACATTATTGGTACTTTCGTATTTGTTCCGTTTATATTCGATTTTTGCCGGAGTTTCGTTCTATTGCCGATTAGGGACGGTTTTGCTTCCAAATGTTCAAAATTTTCGCACAAAAGTGTTGTTCGGGTATTTTTAACCACAATGCTCAAACTTTTATTAAAGCGACAAACTAAAAGTGTATCGCAATTTATATGAAGGTCATTATTATATAAAATTATAGCTAAAATATACTACGTCGACATTACAAAGGACTTACACAGAAAAACTTGTAATCGAATATAAAAAATATACATTTTCTTTTTCAACGACATTTTCCCTGTAGGTTTCAGATTCTGATGGACGATTCTTGGTGAATTATACATTGTACGTTAACTTGAGTTATATAAAGTACGTTGACCTGGATATAGTACTATGCACTAGTTATTGCTACTAGTTTTGTCTGTTATATCATTGGAATTTACGATTGTCAGTAAAAGATTCAGAAGATGTCAGTAAAATTGGAGTTCTTAACAGGGCGAAGCAGTACTTCACTGCGGGGCAGCGACTCCTTCTTTATAAGGCACAGGTTCGGCCCCACATGGAGTACTGCTGTCATCTTTTTGCCGTAGCGCCCACACGCCAGCTTAACCCTTTCGACTCGGTGCAAAGACGTGCGTTGAGGCTCGTCGCCAGTCCCATACTCGCAGGCGATGTGGAACTTCTCAGCCTCAGGAGGGATTTTGCCTCACTGTGTGTTTTCTACCGCCTATATAATGGTTTGTGCTCAGATGAATTATTTGACATGATGCCCACAGCTACATTCTATCATCGCACCGCTCGCCATAGACAGGGAATTCATCCCCTCACATTGCATCCGAATACGTTACGCACCGTGTGGTAAGAAAGGAACTTCATGCTGTGGTATGTACTTCATGGTTTTCCCAAGCGACTACAATATGGGGTTCTTCAAGAGGGGCATTAGAAGGTTTCTTCAGGGTAGGCAGCGCGAGTGTAACGCCTCTGGTGTTGCATTCGTCCATAGGCCGCGGTAACCACCTTCCGTCAGGCGGAGCGGGTGCTTGTCTGCCACCTAAGTGGTATAAAAAAAAGGAAATAAATAGTTTTTCTTTAATATGAATTTAATATTTTCTCTAGGAATTTGATGACATCCTAAATCATAAACACTGTAAAGTACAAGTATATTACACTGTAAAGTTAGTGTTACCGCTGTTAGTCAGTAACGAGACAAGTTAATGTTGAAAATTTGCTACCGAAGTGGAATAAAAAAATAACGACAGAATCAGGAAAAGATAACTCTAACTGTAGCATACGTGAAAAGCTTTCAGTAATATGGAGCTTAAACTATGGTGAACACATTAAAAATCATTTTAGAATCAGAGCCATTCAACGCAGTAAGAATTTTCCATAACAGCTGCATTATAGAGGTGAATCAAAATAAAACCCGTGTTATAAGTTAGGGGCCCCACTTATGCGATGCGCTGCATTGCGTTGCGTCGATCGGCGGGTAATTATTGAAAATTTGTTATCAAATAGAATTATAGCAATGAGATAAATTCCTTTAAATTTCTTAGAATAGGCCTGCTAAATGCAACGCAGCGCAACGCACAAGTGGGGGCCCAGCAGCCGTAAAGTGATGTTCTACCCAACCCTGGATTATTTTTTTGTGCTGTTCATACAGTAATTTATTTATATTCTTTTCAGCTATCGTACCAGTTCGCGGCTGCAACTCGCACATGAGCAGCATTTTTGTTTAAATTACAATTTATTCATCGCTACTTTATGTAGAAAACCACAGTAACATAAAATTATTCGCTCAATAAATTCCCGGTCGTAGGTCTGTTTTTACCCGTGTGTGAATGGGTCGGTTATACCCGGGTATGTACCCGGACATCCGGGTTATTTGTGCAGATGAAAATTGTGAAGTAAACGAGCGTGTAATTTATTTAAACTTGACGTTTGATTTCGTTGGAAAATATGTTAATTACTGTTTGTGGATGGTACCTACGTAAGATTCAAATGCCAACATGTTTTTAAATTAAGCTCGGGCTTTGTGGGAAATATCAAACAACTTCCTTTCAGTATGTATTTTTATGAGTTATTATAATATGAAAAAGAGCCTTTTTGAAGATGACTGTTCTTTATTACTTGGAATGTTGACGATATATTTTTGCTGGGTCTGAAAATTCATGACCTGGTTTGAAAAGCATTGGAAAAAATGAAATGCTCAAGTGAGAATCGAACTCACGACCTCTCCCTTACAAGGGCGATGCGGTGCAGCGATCTATCAACATTCTTACGAACTGTTGGAAACAATGAATGATTTTTCAACCAATGGTTGCCCTTATAGACGGATATAAAGAGATGGAAAATTTGCAATGATTCAAGTGTGGCTCAATAGCTCAGTTGGAAGAGCAGTCCGCCTGTAAGGGAAAGGTCGTGAGTTCGAGTCTCACTTGAGCATTTCATTTTTTCCAATGTTTTTCGAACTTAAAAAGTTAGCATAATAAATGCTATAAAAAATTCATTCAAAAAAATTCATGACCTGGTTTTTAATAGACCACACTATCTACTAATTCGTAATTTTTACTTATAGACTGTGAAGAAGATGGTGTAAATTATTTGTCTATAAATATTTTTTTCATTCCCGTTAACCCCTCTAGCTAAGCTAAATTGCTTGTGTTAGTGAGTTCCTGTCAAGAGCGTAATAGCCAAAATTTTAATTCGTTATCCCTCGATCGAAAATCAGACTCGTTAACCACTAAACCAGCGATGCTTCTATCGTTCAAAGATTATAAATTTAATCTGACACAATAAAACAACAGTTCTCAATAAAAGCGACGATGAATACTAAAGCCGGGGCTAAATGTTGATCTAAATCATCTCCCAACAAATTGACGCGAGCAGATTACACACAACTCCTTCCAGATTCTACTGCGCAATAAAGAATATTAGTTGGCAAGGTTGGCAGTGTCGCCCCCCCTGCACGTGGACAGATTTACAGCCTCTGTGACAAATGAGATGCGCTGTGCACGCTCTTATAAATTCATCTGTCAGCTCGAGTAATGAATCGGCGGGCAATCATTAGGGCAAGTCTTTTTACAGCTCAATCCTGGGAGTGTGTTTTGTTGTACCGAGATTATTGTTGAGTCAGTTTTGTTAAAGAGTCTTTTTGTTGGAGTATCAATTTGTATTGTAATGAATGATAATAACAGTTGTATTGTGATTGCTTTTGATACTTAGTATGGTTGTTACACATATTGAGACCCTCGAGCCTTTGCAGATGCGTAGAGATATTGCGTCTTTGGCAGTTTTCTACCGTCTCTACCATGGTGAATGTTCTGACGAGCTCTTCCAATTAATCCCACCCTCCCCTTT
This sequence comes from Eilema sororculum, assembly GCA_914829495.1. Lineage (NCBI taxonomy): Eukaryota > Metazoa > Arthropoda > Insecta > Lepidoptera > Erebidae > Eilema > Eilema sororculum. The sequence goes on along the minus strand of OU618545.1, from coordinate 516,281 downwards.
CCTTCACAGGACGACACGTGCAGGGCTAAGATGCCATCCATTTACGGTACAGAGTATACCTGCTAGAACCAAGCGTTTCAGTGATTCATTCCTATGCCGCACCACTAAGACCTGGAATTCCCTGCCAGCTCACGTGTTTCCTTCTTCCTTCAGTCCCGGGTCCTTTAAGCGGGGCGTGAAAAGGCATCTAATGAGGCCGTCAAGCTGAGTGCCACCACTGTTAACATGGTAAATGTTTACGATGGTGACCTTCGCTTAACATCAGGCGAGGTGAAGTCAAATTGACGTGTCCTGTATAAAAAAAAATAAAAAAAAAGAATAAATACAGTGGAAAAAGGTACAAGTGTTCTCAATATGTGTAACAATGAATTCCACCAAGTGCCATCAATCAACAGTAATAATAATAGTATGGTTGTGTGTATGTTTTGTCAGTACCTAAGTGTTATACCTACTGATGGTGATGTTACTGAATACTGATACTGAATAAAAGTATGTTCATAGTGTATGTTAAATAAATCTACATTTTGGAAGTTGCATTTCTATCCTCTCTTATTGTGGATAGTAGTTACAGTTAGCGTCAGAAAGATCTCGAGGAACAAGGCGTAGAGATGTTGCGTCTTTAGCAGTATTCTACCGTCTCTACCATGGTGAATGTTCTGATGAGCTCTTCCAATTAGTCCCACCCTCTCCATTCCTTCACAGGATGACTCATTCCTATGCCGCACTACTAAGACCTGGAACTCCCTGCCAGCTCACGTGTTTCCTTCTTCCTACAGTTCTGGGTCCTTTAAGCGGGCGTGAAAAGGCATCTGATGAGGCCGTCAAGCTGAGTACCACTACTGTTAACGTGGTACATGTTTACGATGTTGACCCTCTTTCCGAGACTTTGCCTTTAGTTTAACATCAGGAGAAATGAAGTCAAATTGACTTGACCTTCATAAAAAAAAGATCTTAATTCCCTGCCTTCCTCCCCCATTTGATATTGGTACTAGAGATATTTGGTACACACCTTTATTTTGAACAATAATTGAACAATAATACAATTTATATCAACAAAACAGTTTGATTTTCTCTTAATACTTTAGTTTTAAGATCATTTTGAGACTTTCTAAGTCAAAATATTTCTGAAGCTGACTGTTAGTAGGCACATGTAGTTTATCAGCCAATTGAAACTTTTCACAAGTCATAAAAAATATCTCAAGAATCAGTAGGCTGCCAAATTGTACTATATGAAGTGACATATAGTGACGAATTGCTTTGGCACTGTTTACTACCTGGTTTTAGTTTTATTACGGAGACAGAGGGTGGAGGACGTGTCGCTGACAAGCGACCTTTTTATTAGTTTTCTTCTATTTGACTCAGCTTGATTAGAAAAAAGCACAGTAGGTATACAGTTAGTTTAGTATATACTGTTCATTGCACTTGGTGGAATCTGCTACACATATTGAGTAACCGCCGTTCCCAATAACATACTGACAGCTAAAGATGGATCGCATCTACGAATAAAGTGCTGGCTGTTTAAATTCAAAACATAGTAACTCCTATTTCACACCAATTTCGGAAAATAAAATTATACCGCGATGAACATCTCGCAAAAAAATCAGTTACCATGTTATGAATTTAAACAGCCGATACGCCAAATTTGACTGTTGCGATCTATCTTTAACTGTAAGTATGTTATTGGGAACGGCCGTAAGATACTTTGAACTTTTCCACTTCATTTTACGGCATGCCGTGAGGCGAAAGCGGTCAGGTGAAAAATAAAATAAAGTGGAACAGTACAAAGTGTCTTACTCAATAAGTTAGTTTAGTAGTTAAACTAGTACATAGAAAAATAACTGTTACCCACGACTCGTGTGAAATACTGATAACCTTTCCACAATTCACAGAAATTTATACCGAGAATAAATAGCCTATATTTTGCTATTCAAATTTTATAGCCTACTAGCTTTTGCCCGCGGCTCCGCCCACGTGGATGTCGGTTATCGCGACAAAACATAGCCTATGTCCTTTCTCAAGGTCTAATCTACCACTATACCAAATTTCATCAAAATCGGTTCAGTGGTTTAGGCGTGAAAGCGTAACATACAGACAGACAGACAGACAGAGTTACTTTCGCATTTATAATATTAGTATGGATCATAACAGAACAGTTAAAAGAGGATCTCTCTCCTTGGACCTCATTTAACTGTTCTGTGCCTATCACCATGTCAAGTTTCCTCCAATTTCGTTGGGCCGTTCTAGTCTGATGTTTCAAATATCAACTTAACTCATTTGTGGTAAGAAAAGCATGGCTCAACCATTTCACATAAACGAAACCCTTGGTTTTTAAATACGTACTTATTAAACAATAATATTATCAGACGTCAATATCAAACATAGTTCTAAAATTAGTAGACAATTCGATGCAAATATAACACTTATAACATTTTCTTTTTTAAACCAACAAAGTTTTGTTGAAAACTTTGCCCTAGCTTTATGAAAATGTTCTTTTACAAAGTTTGAGCATATTACCAGAATATCAAACATATTCCTCAGAGAGTTCAAATATAAAGAGTATCCTATCGAATGTGAGTCGCGTACACACACAAATACGATATATTGATTCGCTGTACAAATATCTCAAGTTACGTAATAGATAAACGATGACGTAAGTTGAGTGCAAGATTTAATCGCAATACTACTGAGTAACGATTTAATGAGATCACAAAATCAAAAATATTGAACACACTAACGTCGCAGGATAAGCTGCAAATTGCTAACAACATACCGACAACATACTTTTAAACTGTCTGATATTTTTGGTTATTCCGCCTTCATACCACGACAACTCATACCATTCTTAAATCATACCGATTTATATTCTTAAGTCAAACCAACGTCAAAAGTACAAAAAAGTACGGATACTGGCGGAGATTTCCGATTATTTTTTACTTTATTTATTTTTTATTTTATTTTGTATTTGCTTGTGAGGAATACAAAATAATTGTCCCATATAACTATTTGTATTAAAATACTAGCTTTTGCCCGTGGCTCCGCCCGCGTGGATGTCGGTTATCGCGACCAAACATAGCCTATGTCCTTTCTCAAGGTATAATCTACAACTATACCAAATTTTAATCAAAATCGGTTCAGTGGCTTAGGCGGTACAGACAGACAGAGTTATTTTCGCATTTATAATATTAGTATGGATATATTATGTTTATGATTAATCCATGTTTCAACTAAGTAATCTTTCTGTATAAATAAATCTCAACTCGTGGTCACGTACTCGCGTATATATTCATCTAAGTCAGGGGAGCGCAAGTCGATTTCTTCACATTCACGTGTAGAAAGTTTTATTTCAGAAATAAATTGACTCCGTTTACTTCACCCGAGTTTGAAAAGACGCCTTTGAAAACTTCGCATAGAATTTTTCCGCTCAAAAGTTGTGCAAAATGTTTAGATTTATAGTCTAGGAATGTTATTTGATTAGAATTTTCAAGTTAATTTATAAGGGTGAGGGTGCACTTGCATTGAAGTTATAATCGGTGATGAACTGCGAACCGTGGCTCGTTAAAGTTAGTGCATGCGAACTTTATAATGTTATTTTAATTAAATATTCATGAACTCGGGAATGTTGTAATAGTTAGGGGAGCTAAAGTGGCCTGTTAAAATGGTAATAGCTGTTGATTTTTGTTTATTAGAATCTTGTTTGGAAAATGTGCAATCCATGATTGCACATTTTCCAAACAAGATTCTAATAAATTTTTCCATGTTAAATTTATGGAATATAATTTCGATATTATTAGTATGAATGCTTACAGAAAGAGTTAATGCGTCAGTGTATAGGCTAAGTTTTAGTGGAAAATTTACATGTTTTTGTGGGTAGGAAAATGTGAACAAAAACCGAATAATAATATGAAAAATTACAGAAATAAATAAATCAAAATTTGAGTTTTGTCAATCAGCGTATTGGGCTATTAAGTATAGAATTTATCATAGATGTATGCACTAAGTGAAGTTGCTTATGATGCGTATTACAAACTAAATTAAATTTATGAGCATAGTTTACAAAGAGTCCTAATCTATCATAAATCATCTTAATTTAGTAGAACTTGAGAATGGATAAACTATTCTAAGTAATTAATCAAATTAATGACAGAAGTTGCATTCACACTACATGTCAGTATTAATAACGCTGTGTCTTACCATATATCAATAAAATGCAGTGATGTACGATGCGTAGTTCACAAATCACAGTAAGCGAGCAATTTGTCTACGGGTGCAGACGTACGCGCGTGGATAGTTTAGTAATATTTAGTCATATTTTTCAATGTAAGAGTGATTTTACACTTAGTAGCACTTCAGTCGCTGAAATATATTGCAGGCAAGTGTATTAGTGGTATTAGAACAAAATGAAAATGTATGAAACTTAAGTGTAGTAGGTAGTATTACCATCTGAAAGAAATTTACGAATGCGTGAATAAATAAGATAATCGTAATGTACATATTATGATTCTATTAATAAATAGAAGTGGCGATTTCTTAGTAATTTTTCAATTGAGCATTAAATCTTGTGTTAGGTTTTGTAATAAGATTCCATGTATTTACTTATTTAAAAACGTATTTTATCGTTTATTCATCAATTACATTTTTATTTTGAACCCTTATGGTACTTCGGTAACGATAAGGATAGAGGTCTCTTTTACCCGCACTTAGCCTCTTACCTTGGGCCATTGTACTTCGGTAACACGAAAGTTAAAAAAAAATCACTGACTACTAGTTACTAAAAAAATATTTCGTAGTAGTAGAAGCTCATATCATAATTATGTGAATATTGTCTTACAACGAAGACTAATAATCATCAGAACGAACGTTACAGCCAGTGACATAAAGACGTTCTAAACATATCTCAATAATCGAACATGCAATAATAATCTTTAACTCTTTCGCCCAAGTTTGACATTTGAAACTAAGCTGAAGCAGTTTTTAACACGTTTCAACGCTTCATTCTGTGCATTATGCAGGGGTTCGGTTTTAATATTGGTGGAGCGCTTAGGTACTTTCTTAATTGTTTCCCACATAATTTAATTGTATTTCAATTTTTGTAATTTAATAGACCGCTTCTATGTATCGAAAAATGTTTGAATATTGGCGCTCATTTGTTGACCACTTAGTGTTGAAGAAGGCCAATGAATGGCGCTGTGAATGGATCTGTTCGAACTATATTTTGAGAACGAGGTTTCTATGAGCGGGACTCTCAAGCTTCAGGGCTGACGTTCAACTCATTCATTTTTTAATCAGTCACTAAAACGCCGCAGCGCCGAAAGGTGTCTTTGACTCCGCTAACGCACAAAACGGAAGTTTGAGTAATTCAACTCCTCGTTTCTTTTTCTGTGTAATTCTATAAGTTCCTTTGGCCACATTCTCAAGTCAGTATAAGTGAAGTGTATCGGAAGAAAACGACTCACTCAAGACAATCACCGGCCGGTCGAAAACATACCTACCTGCCAGCACGTGCCAGGAACCACGCCTGTCTGCAGCTGAATCCTCACGAGGTGGAACACAGGTCAGTGCCGGTTTTCTTACGTTTTCATTCATAGAAGCGGTCACATGAGTATTTCCTTTCTATTACAACCAAACGCCAGGTCATAGGTTCTTATACGCTTTGTGTGCAAACACACCAGTTGGTAGGACTATTTTACACGTCCTACCATAATTTATGGTCCTTACGAGTCGGATAGGCCAGTAAATAACATATTCACGTAATTATTGGTGAATAATATTTCTTTCCTATTCATTTAATTAAAAGATTCACGTAATTTTGGTGAATTCTTTCCGCCATCTTAGTTTCATTACTTTCATTCGCTAACAGATTTACGTAAATTATTTGGTAAATTCTGTATTTAAAACGCTAAATCTACGTAATAATTGGTAGATATTTATAATAGTTGGTGATTTACGTATTAATTGGTAAATAATCATCATTCTATTCGCATACGCGTAACTTTGTAGGTAAGTACCTATCTAGTTACGTAGTTAGTTACATTCCCGCTCCGCTGTGCTACTTGCGCTATTATATAATAAGCCGTAGTACAATTTTCAATAAAAAAGTAGGTATATCTAAACTGTTTGTGTTGAATTACTATTATATTATAGTAGGTACCTTACAGATAATCTTCTTGTTATATTTCAGTAGGTAGGTCTTACCTATCGTTAATTTGCAAACATGTCGTCAGATCTCGAATCGAAGCTTATTCTGTTGAATCAAAAGAAGGAATTATTGTTTGCACGCATTAATCGTTGGTATAAATCGTCGAAATCAGTTGTGTGTTTTGATATAACGACGCGAGCCAATGAAGATTTTCTGGCTGAGACCGAGACCATCGATGACGTTCGCGATAAATTCGAGTCGATTGTGGATCAAATAAATAGCTTAAATTTATCATTAGAACCCCCTGTGGAGCCCGACTATTCTTGCCTTGACTCATTCGATGAATTGTATTCGAGAATAAAACGCATTAGAAATAAATTATCTACGCTCAAGGTCAGGGAGGTCGCCTCACACGGGTCGAATAATTCAAACGCGTCTGTAGTGAAATTGGAAATGCTTGTTATTCCGAGTTTTGACGGACGCCCTGAAAACTGGAATACATTTTATCAGTCCTTTAAGGCCAATATTCATTCAAACAACCAATTGTCTGATTCGCAACGTGTGCAATACCTATTCTCAAAATTAACCAAAGACGCATTAAAGTTCACTGCCGGTATTGTTCCGTCAAGTGAGACCTACAGTATAGTTTGGGACGCCTTGGTCAAGAAATACCAAGATAAACGCTCATTAGGTTCATATTATCTTAATAATATATTAGACTTAAAGAATTGTTCACCTAGTGTGAACTCACTTGATTCATTTATAGGTATATATTCCTCCTCTATCGCCGCGCTTAAAGAGTTAGGTATAAATGATTTAACGGACTTCATGTTTCTACAATGTGCCTTGAGGAAAATGGACACTCTAACCATCCAAGCCTTCGAACTTTCTGTTCGAGGTGTCGATATACCTACGACGCAACAGCTGATCGACTTTGTACAAGATCATGCTAAGATGATTGAACGGTCAAACCCGCGGTCTTCGTCATATGCGAAGTCGTCCACTGCTGGGACGCCACAGTCTAATGATAGGCGTGTACAGCGTAATTCTAAGTCGTTTGTTGTCAGTGTGCCGATTAATAATAAGTCGAATGCGCCCGCCGCAGTTGACGCGTCATGTTGTTTATGTGGCGGCCGCGACCACCGACACCTGTATAACTGCGCTCAGTTTAAAAATATGCAAAATGCAAAGGCTAGATATGAGTTTATTAAATCTAAGCGTGGTTGCGTGAATTGTCTAAGCACATTACATAATCTCCCGCAATGTAAAAGTACGTCAGTTTGTTTCTGTCAGAAAAAACATCATAAATTATTGCATTTTTATTATAATAATGTTAATAATTCGCACTCGCATGCGACGACTGTTGCCGCATCCCCGCCGCCCCAGTGCGACCTTGGTAGTCCCACTCCTGAGTCACCGCTCGCTTCAAGCACTGTGCATTCGTATGCCTCTAGCCATAAGGGTGATATTCTCTTGGCAACCGCTCAGGTGTATGCTCGCCCTAAAGGTAGCACTGGAAATAAATCTGTAGTCAGATGTCTAATTGATAATGGCTCACAGAATAACTTAATAACATTGTCCTGTTGTCGTTTATTAAATTTACCAATAATACCAATGAGTAATTCTGTTGTCAAAGGTGTTGGCTCCACTTCGCACACGATAATAGGCTATGTGTATTTGGACATTGAATCTCGTATTTATGCAGATCATAAGTATACTATACATGCGTTAGTTATGAATAGCCTTACGGATCAATTGCCCTCGCAATTAATTAAGTGTGATAGCGAGTTGAATCTTCGCGATTTGCCGCTTGCTGACTTAAGCTGGAACATTCCAGGAAACATTGATATAATATTAGGTGCACAGCTCTTCCCGTATATCTACTTAGGAAATAGAGTCGAGTGTGGCCCCAGTGCCCCTTGTGTACTGTCAACCACGTTTGGGTATGTACTTATGGGTGATTACCCACGTAAAGTTGTTGTGCCTACAACCGCATCCTTTTCTGCGCTAGCACTAACTGATTTAGTGCAAAAATTTTGGTCTCCAGAAGAAACCGAGTGCGAGAATATTTTCACATCTACTGTGACTCGCGATGACGTAGGTCGTTATTCTGTTGCGCTGCCGTTCTGCAAGGATCCCTCTGAACTAGGGAACTCGCGCGGCGTCGCTCACCGCCGGTTTTTGTCGCTCGAGCGTAAACTTCGTCAATCACCAACCGTACGCGAAAATTACAATAAGGTTATTCGGGATTGTTTGGATAACGGTTGTCTTGGTCTCGTTGATGACTCTAATTTGTCTATGGATGGTTATTATATACCACATCGCGCAGTGGTTCGACATGACGAACCGATGCCGCGTATTGTGTTAGACGCGAGCGCTAAAACCCACACTTGTCGTTCGCTCAATGATATTTTACATATTGGTCCCAATTTACAGGCAGACCTGTTTTTATTATTATTAAATTTTAGGCTATTTCCTATCGCAATGAACGCTGACATAAATACTCACCGCAAATCGCTTGAGTTTGATGTTGGCAGTCATGTCGCAAAGGTTTTAGGTCTCTCGTGGGAGCCGTGTGGAGATAATTTTTATTTCACATCCACCTTGGTAGATGAGAAGTGCACTAAGAGAAATATACTCTCTATAGTTGCGCGACTATTTGACGTGCTCGGGTTGGTGGCACCTGTGATACTCTACGCCAAGTTGTTAATTAAGGAACTTTGGCTTAGTAAGAGTGATTGGGATGACCCTGCTCCAGAGCATATACGCTCACGCTTTTCCGCTCTCGTTCAAGAATTAAAATTGCTTGACACATTAAAAATTCCGCTATATATAGGTGTCGAAGTTGATTGCGAATTACGTCTTGTCGCATTTTGTGATGCCAGCCTGAATGGCATGGGATGTGTTATTTATGCACATTGTACCTACCCATCTGGCATTCAAACTCGCATTTTGTGTGCGAAATCAAAGGTCACTCCGACAAAGATTACTACGCTTGCTCGATTAGAGTTATGTGCTATTTTGCTTATGTCAAAGTTAATAAGAACTGTACGTGATTCTTATGCATTACGCATTCCCGTTACTGACATTTACGCCTTTTCTGATTCCACGATTGCCTTATCATGGGTTCACTCGCCACCACATCGGTGGTCGATTTTTGTTAGCAACCGGGTCGCTCAGTGTCAAGAAAACTTGAACGCTAAACATTTTTATCACGTCGCCGGAGACATTAACCCGAGTGATTGTCTATCACGCGGCATGCTCCCCTCGCAACTTTTGACTTATGATTTGTGGTGGAACGGTCCAGCATGGATCCGTGGCCCCCCTGATGAATGGCCTATTAAGTCATTCTCTCCCGCCAACTGTTCTGACTTACCTGAGCATAAGGCAAATGTGTTGAGTGTGACAACAAAATACACAGAGTCGCCATTGTTATGTACATTAGCACAACGTGTTTCTTCTTGGCAGAAACTACTACGCATCATTACATACGTTTTAAAATTCGCACGATTTAAATTTAAGATCGAACCTCATTCTGTAGCAGGATTACATCCTGTCCTTCTCCCTAAACGCGATCACGTTGTTGATCTAATAATTCAGCAGTTTCACGTTGTCAATTGTCATACTGGACCTGGACTCCTCATGTCTATCATAATATATAAAACGCGTACTGGTACTTACAAACGCGCTGTAACCAAATTGTATCCTATCCCAACGCAATAACTTACAACGCTAAATAGAATCTTAAACTTTAATTTTTAACTCAAACTTTAAACATACTTTAGATAGAATATTGTTAGTCTAAGTTGTTATTTTAGCTATGTGTATTATTATGCTATACAAATTCACTATGGGCTCTAATCAGCCAGTGTTCGCTTATTTGTTTCGTAACGTCTTGCGACGTTCCAAAGCCGGGTGCATGGTGGAGCGCTTAGGTACTTTCTTAATTGTTTCCCACATAATTTAATTGTATTTCAATTTTTGTAATTTAATAGACCGCTTCTATGTATCGAAAAATGTTTGAATATTGGCGCTCATTTGTTGACCACTTAGTGTTGAAGAAGGCCAATGAATGGCGCTGTGAATGGATCTGTTCGAACTATATTTTGAGAACGAGGTTTCTATGAGCGGGACTCTCAAGCTTCAGGGCTGACGTTCAACTCATTCATTTTTTAATCAGTCACTAAAACGCCGCAGCGCCGAAAGGTGTCTTTGACTCCGCTAACGCACAAAACGGAAGTTTGAGTAATTCAACTCCTCGTTTCTTTTTCTGTGTAATTCTATAAGTTCCTTTGGCCACATTCTCAAGTCAGTATAAGTGAAGTGTATCGGAAGAAAACGACTCACTCAAGACAATCACCGGCCGGTCGAAAACATACCTACCTGCCAGCACGTGCCAGGAACCACGCCTGTCTGCAGCTGAATCCTCATGAGGTGGAACACAGGTCAGTGCCGGTTTTCTTACGTTTTCATTCATAAAAGCGGTCACATGAGTATTTCCTTTCTATTACAACCAAACGCCAGGTCATAGGTTCTTATACGCTTTGTGTGCAAACACACCAGTTGGTAGGACTATTTTACACGTCCTACCAAATATTTCTCTTTGTACACACTATTCGCTAATGAAACGTTCCTGTAGTAAATTCTCATGGTAGCTATTGGTGGACAGTGGTAAAACCGAGGAACTCTAGGGTATTGGACGATAAAGTTGACTATTGTAGCCTCCTCGTGGGAGGAGTATCGGATTTCTTTTTGTGCGGTTCATAAAAACTCACCTCACAATCTAAAGAAACAAGTCCCGGTGTATATTTTGACCCGCCATCACTTAGGTGCTTTACTTGCATTACTCTGCCCAGTGAAAATATTATAATTATTATAATAAGGGCGTTTATTTTTTAATATAATATTTGTTACCGCACTTTCCATGGCCTCTTTCTTCCCTATGAATGGAAAATCGCATGAAGCAGGTTAGGTACTTATCGCTGAAGGCGATACTCAATTGTTTGTTTTCAACCCTTTGTTTTCATAAAGTTGAGGCCTACCTGATATTCATATTAATTTTGGTGAAATGGGCTACCAGAATAAATACTGGTATTAACATTGTCTCTGTACATTGCTTTACTAGAACGAGCGCTATATTTATCCGTGTACCAAACACGCAGTGTACAGCTCTAACTCAGGACATTCATCGGGTATTGCCTCTGTTCTCCGTACAGTCGGTTCACTGCACCGCACGAACACAAGCAAGTCTCGGTAACATCTTTTGTCCTTATGCAAATGCACAACTTGTAGAAAAGCAATCCAATTTGACGCTAAATCCCCAGAGTTATAAGTGCACACCGCAGTTTTAAATTAAATTCTAAGAAAATGTACGATTTTACACCTTATTTTCAACTAAATTAGGTTTGATACGTGATGTTTCTAAACTGTTCTGTGCTTTGGCAAAGCGTAGAAATCTGAATAATTTTAAGTTTCAACTTCAGAATGGAAGTTACGCGTACAATTGACTATAGGACGTGCGTTTCGATTAAGAGTAAAGTTTGCAGTAAATATGGTATCATAAGTAGTGACTTTTGTAGAACAAAAATAAAGCTCACGCGGGCGCCACGTGGCGCTGCAGTCGGTTTTGCTACAGTGAAAAAAAATGTTTACAACCCCTAAGTAACCGGCCCAAAGTGGTCGCAAGGTCAATTCGGTCAACAAGCTTTTCTCAATCCTCCAAAGTTTTTTGAACGTCTAAGCCATAATTAAATAACACGAGCATCATCTTAAAGAGTCATTTATAAGCCTTGATAAGACTTCTGCTATTCGTGATGTGAGTAGGAATGTGGGTACTTCAATTACATTTTAGCCATACCATCCGATTGTTGGGTCCGGGGTATACTTAATTGACGGTTCTTAGCTACTTTTTTCACGTCAGTAGATGTGCAAACAGGTAGAATTTTCAGCAATTTATTTCTAGAAGCAATTACGTATTTTATAAAAGGTTGAATAACCCTCACTCTTAATAACCTTGCTCGAAAGAGATCTCTATAACAATTCTAGAACCACCCGAAACTGCACAACTGGTGTATGATATAAACATACATACATATAACAATACTTAAAAAAACATATCGGCCTCCCCGGCGAATAAAATGGTAATCGCAAATTCTAAATTTTACAGGAGAAGTAAATAACTGTTTTTTTGCTTATATCTCAGTGCAGGTAGATTGTATGGCAATAATATTATATTATTACTAGCTGTCCCGGCAAACTTCGTTTCGCCTTAGAAATTAGAATCAATTAGCTTTATCAAATTCTCGTGACTATTTTGAGAACGGGAAGCATTTCGATTCGGGCCCCATACGCCCACAGAGCTCCCGACACTAATAGGTGACCGGGGCCCATACTTACACCTACGGAGCCTATATACCTATGGGACCCATACAACCATATACCTCTACGCTCAAGGGCGGTCATACTACCATAAACCAACAATTTTTCGACCTAAATAAAAAAATAGCCACCATAAATATTTTCGCGGCCCATGCAACGGGCATTTTGTTAATTCAGAAGAATGTCTACTAATCACCCTCTGACGATATTTGCACGCATTATGTCAATTCTATATCAAACGTCAGATAACATAGAAGAATATCATACAGCTAAAATAGAATAATAAACACATTTTTTTCCAATTCGTATTCCAAATTCAAAATTTAAACATGGCGTATGTCGGATCAGCTATTTTATATGGTGATTATGTATTCTTAAATTTTCTAATTTTCCGCGCAATTTTCTTCATTTTTTCTTTCATAAGAACCTTCTCATAACAATGACAAACACAACAAAAAAAGAATTAGCGAAATCGGTTCAGCCGTTCAGGCGTGATGTCGTGACCAAGGGAAATAGGGGTTCATTTTTATATATATAGATTTATATATAACTGAATTTGCTTTCAAACTACAGCAAAGGAAACTCAAGTATTAGTATCTAGTACAATATTAACTAGTACGAGAGCATTGTTTGAGATAAGCTCTCACAGTGCATACTAATTAAGCCAAGTTATTTTGTTTTTAGTTGCAAGTTAATTCCGTTGAGAGTGCGGTGTATTCAGATAAGATATGCGAGCATTACGCCATGCATATTGCGCATAGGTCTAAAAATACAGCTAGTATTATTCGTACAAAATGTACGAATAATACTAGCTTCTGTATTTATCAAAAATATACAATAGATTAATTATCATTATCACATAGTCTTCATAAGCGTTGGTAGCTTCGTCGATAAGGAGTCGGCCTTATGATCGAAAGGTCCCGGTTTCGAATCTAGCCATTACGTTACCAACGTGAACCCACTCCTAGCACAAGCAATGTTTTTTTTTTTATACAGGACACGTCAATTTGACTTCACCTCGCCTGATGTTAAGCTAAAGGCAAAGTCTCGGAAAGAGGGTCACCATTGTAAACATTTACCATGTTAACAGTTTACCCACGTTTTAAGCAATTTAGCTGAATAAATGACCGAAATTCGAGCCCGGCATTCAAGGATTGGGTTCTAATCACTAGTACCACCACCTAATAGTAGATATCAATAATATTAATGAATAACCTTTAAGTGACTTCCAAAAATGAACATATTTCTCAATTCAAATGAATGTTTTTTTGTTTAACGGATTGTGTCTACAGGCCCCCATGGTAGACATCTCTCTAGCCGAGGCCCCCGAATCCAAATGGCAACCGATAGAATTCTTCACTAACTGTAATAACATACCAAAATATAATGTATATAAAATCCGGTTAGCCTACAGATCTGCATGTTAACTTGCTCTTTGAAGTTTACACAACAGTTATAGTTTGACAACACTGACACTGCAAGTATGGGCTCCGCATTGCAGTGGAACTACTAGTATTAATAGTAGGTACTACTATTACTTCGTATAGGTAAAGAGGTACTCTGTACGCTGAACATACTTACATTTTCTCGACTTGTAATGGCCTAAATGTTAATTTCAAGAACGTGTTATAGTAAATTAGAAATATCTTAAGTTAAGTCACAACAAGATTACAGAAATAGTTAACGTTATATAAATTCAGGTTGTATGGCAACCTGGAAACCTTAATCCTAGTGTTATATTGTTACAACAGAATGGCCTCATTAGGCAGGACAAACATATTTATGTTTATATAAATCGTCTGAAATGAACGTAATCTTACCTCTGTTGCTGACTTATGGTTGCGCTACTTGAGTCTATTGTTGGAATATATTGCATACTGTATGTTCAGCATGTAATTTTAGTCATTTTCATGTCACTATTCAAGGAAATTCAACATGTTAAAGTGAAATATTCTCCCTCTACCGTCCTATCAAAATCTTCACTCCCAGAGTAACCTCACCTGCAAACCCATGTGCTATTCCAGAATAACTATAACTTATATATTACCTCTATGCCACAAATCATCCAGGTCTGTACAATCGTTTTGGCGAGAGACTAAAAAATATTCATCCATCTATCTTCATAAACTGTCACACTCGTAATTACGTAATGGTATTATAGATCTCCTAACAATAGATGAAAGTAGATCTAGAGTGTAGTAGTTCAACGTTTGCTTGAAGTTCACAAGGTTAGGACGGCCAGACCGTTAGGGATGGCCCTGGGTCAGCTGGGGTGCGTGGGATATGTCGACGACAACCTTATCTCCCGCCCAGCACCACGACCCTAAGTCGGCGTGCGGTTTTAGTCACTTCGAGTCCGGCGTAACCTCCTCTTCCAGCTCCGGTGGGGGAGGTTCCGAGGGGATTTCCGCACGAAAAAAAAAACAAAAAACTTCACAAGGTTCTACAAAGTAGCTGCTCCATTGCCGCTTGCCGAATAGAATCGGACAAATCCTACATGCCTTTGAAATTTACATAATTGTCATATCTGTGATACTGAAGAGACCTAAAGCCTTTTAAATTGGATATGATCCGAAGGGATGAAAAATCTAAACTAAATTGTGGCTTAAATATTTTTTCAATTTCATCTTTAAATCGTATTTTAGATATGCAAAAGGGAATAAAGAACTTAAACAGTTTTGTTTGCCAATTTTACATTTCGTTATAGATATTTTAATCAATATGTTAAATAGCAATTTCTGCTCAGTAACCAATTTAAAAACTATGGTACTATAACTATTTGATTTGGAGGCTTTTGTATAATATTAAATTGTATGTTTCGTACTATAATAATCAAATCAGTATCAAATCTGAAGAAAATTTAATTTATTGGATTTGGAATATTGCAAAATCCTAATGATAAGTGAATTTGTTTACTTTGAAAATTTAAAAGCTATTACTTTATTAATTATATCAGCTTTGATCAGCCTCCGTGGCGTAGTGATAGTCAACGCGTCTGCTACGCAGGAGTCGATACCCGCTCAATACACGTATTTATACATTGGACTGGCCATGATTCGGAGAGAGCGTTCGGAGAGAACCATCGGTCCCGGTTGCCTTATGAACATCTATGGCTTTACGGGTAGAAGAAGCCCTCAGAAGTCCAACAACTGATTTGACTGCAATGCTACCCAAAGATGATATTCTTTGGGTTGTGAAGGTCAGATGGTAATGGCTTCAAAAAAGTTGTACTCTTTCATAAGTTGTATGTAAAGGCGCAACCGTATCTCTTTTGTCGACTGTGCCTGTCTATATGTTTGTTTCGTTTTAATAAAATAACTATAGACAATCCAAAATATATTGAATGCCGAGCACAAGTTCTAAAAAAATATTCGTACGATATTCCCATCGCATTACCAGGATAAATGCTACAAAATGTATCACAAAATTTCCCTGTAGATGGCGCTAATCCCATATCATATAAATCACGGTGTACTTACTCTTGATCGCATAGGTGACACATTCGCACTGAGCACTCTAATTTTCAATACAAGACATCAATCAACGGCCTACTACAGCATCAAGAAAGAAAGAAAGAAAGAAAGAAGAAAGAAAGAAACTTATCATAGTTGACAGCTGGTACTGCCATTAGGTAACGTTAACAGTAATGGATGTCCTAGGACGAGCTTCAGGGAGCAGTGTTGTGCTAGGTTGGCACGTTGCCATTCTTATGTCATGATATTTACGAGAAGTGTTAATAAATTGCCTTGATACTTCATTTCATACCTTTCATTCATACCTTTTCTAGGTGATGTATGGATTTAGTAACTACTTAGATGGTAATGTGAGTTCTATTATACAGAAACATTTTTATAATACTGTGATATATAGAAACATACTTCAGTCTAACTGAAAAGTCCATGGGTGAAATGGCCCTACGCAAGAGGGCGGATCACCCGTCCGGCCGCGGCGTCCCCTGCGTAAGTAACTGAAAAGTCCTAGTAGAAAAAACACAATAAATTTTGTCCCATCCAGAGCTGGTACCTATAACATAAATATATTTCATATTGGTTCAACTAAGAGCTTGATTGAAGATGATTACGAGTAGCATAATAGTGAAAAAGATCGAAAAATAATTTATGAAACTACGTAAGTCCCTTTGACACCAACAAATAAACATAAATCCAGCACGTCTAAATAACTGAGCCGAAGCCACAGAATCCAAAAATAATTAATCTGCTGAAAGGCAGAGAATTAAGTCGGTCGGGCCGCTGACAAACAAAACCGAAAGTCAATGTTTAATATAAATTAATATCATTTATTTGCACGAGACATTGTTAATTAAAATAAAACCGAGACAGATAGAAACAAGATAAATGTCTATTATTTTTATTGAAAGGGGAACATCACAATTAGATATTAGTAATTTTCATAAAAGAGATAATAAAACGCGCGGTGCTGACTCTGTTCGGAAAGGAAAGGATGCAGAGTAAGCAGAAACAACAGCTCACTGATTGCTTCAGTGTCACCTTTATGATCTCTTACTGCCATTAAACTGAGAGATTCATGAAAGTTCAGACCCTTGCCTACTTGTGCCCAGAAATGTCAATTATCACACTAACCAGAACAAGTATTACAATTAATGCAAAATACCACCTAATCCAGGGTCTACCTGAGTAGTTTGCGGTCACACGGCATTCATTATTCTACTGTTATTATATTGAGCAGGTGGTTTAGTAACTTTATTAAAATCGGTCCCTCAGTTTAGTAGATTAGCCGGGTTATAACTTTAACTTATTGTGCGGTTAATATTTGTTGATTACGGAAACTTTGGCTATGAATTTGAGATAAGCCTGGTTTTGTTTCGACCCAATGTTTTACTGAAAGTATTTCAGTTTATCGTGAATTGTCTCCGAAATGACAAACGGTCTTTGTCCTTTTATGACACGGTTTTATGTGCTTGGACAAAAAATATTGTGGCGTGTTCTCATTTCTTTAGAGTTGCAAGGAATAAAACTATTTCTTATTTAGGTTCAGTTTACTAAAACGTATTTTCATGAACACCGGAACTAAGACAGATATTATGATAATATTTTCATCAAAAATTGTTGATTCGGTTTGAAATAGAACACCATTGATTGTGTTTCAAGCCGAAACCACGATATTTGAAGAAGTTTTGGCATGTAAAAAGAACTAGCTTTTCAGAAAACCAGTATCTGTGACTCTTGCGCTTGCTTTCTTTCAAATAGATTTCAAAAGTCAATCAACATCAAAAATAACTTCAACTTAAGTTGGTAGTAACTAAAGTTAACTTTATAGTTGGTACACTGGTCGGCAACGACACACGATTCAGTTTACATCTTGTTACCAGAATAATTGTATCTGCTCGTAAAAATAATATCGCCCAATGAAAACCCAAGCGTGATTTGGTTGTAACTTGGTAACAATTTCATGAGTTACTGTTTACCCTTTTATTTATTGGAGTTTATGTGTGGATAATATTTATTTTTTTTGCGTTTATAACAGAGGCTTTGCTTATTTATTTCAGTTCAATAACAAAAAGAGATTATCAGAAAAATAAAAAGTGTCTCCCGATTTAAAAAATATTTTTAACTGCATGCTAATAATATCATTCGTGTTGGTTAGTTCAATTTTAGGTGTATAATTTGTATTGCCTTCAAAATGTAGGCTCTTTTCTAGGCACACAGCATAAATAATATAGCATCCCACTTAGGTGAAAAAAAAAACCAGAATAGACTAGCCAATAGAACCCGAGACTCCAGGTGTAAGCTTCACTTGCGACTAGGATTAACGCTAAAATGAAGACACGAAATAAAAACCTACATAAATGTTAAAACTCTAAGCTCACCCTAAATTAAAAAGATTTATCAATTCCTCTTCAACTTCAAACGAATCCTCATCGCGCAGACGATAAAGAAGATGTTCTGGTACAAACTACAGACGTAATAGCAGTTAGGAACGAATGAAGTAATTAAAAAGTTCCTTCTGGCAGTACCTCGGGTGTCGGGTGCACTGCTACTGCGACACTTACGGTTATGGCAGGCTGGGACCACGATGTGCAGGAAACAGTAAGTCTGATTCGCACAACATTCTATGTGAAGAAATTAAGAGTGAAGGGTTAACTAATAAAACTTGAAAGAATCGAAGAAAATGTATTCATTGCAGAATACTATTCGGCCTACGTTACTAGGATGCCGACTAATTTTGCAAATATCCTTAATTTTCGTACATTTAAACGTTATTCTAAGGTCTGGTAAAGCCTGATACTTACCTTAATGTATAAACAACGGAATGATGAAATAAATGTAAACTATTTATTTATTGATAGCGTAACGAATGTATCAGCTTATATTGAATTTCTTCAAACATCTAAGCAAAATATTTCTCAAATTTAACCACATAGCGTGGTTTCGACACAACCTATAAATAATTCAGTCTAAAAAGGGATCTGACTTATATAAAAGACAGAACCTTACGATAAAACCCTCTCTAAAACCGAAACCCGTCCTGCTGAACCTCTCCTGTGGTACAATACAGCAGTTTAAATTTCCGTCACGCGGTCGGCACGTGTCGCGGGTCGATACCCCTACGGAACCCTTTCTGAATTTTTATACCTACCCTTACGATTTGTACTAACTCTTTGTAGATGTTTATTTAGCCTTATTCCGAAGGTCTGGCTCTTTAAGGGTGTACTTTCGACAACACTTGTAAATTGTGGATTGGGAGTCGGTGCTTTGAAACCGATAATAATAAAATCGTGTATGTATATGTTTATGATAGATGTGTACTTAAAAGGAAGTATTTTTTTAAAGGAGTTAAAGGAATAGTAATATTAGTATCTATATAACATATAATTGTTATGTAGATTAATATATTTGAATGAATTTTACAGAATTAAGTAAGCTAACTATACAAATCGAATACATAGGGAAAACGAAACTTCTCGGGCGGGACTCGAACCCGCTTCCTCCGATCTTTCCCTTACAGGGGGAATGCCTTGACCAACTCGGCTACCGAGACACGTCTGAGGTGATTCAGATCAAATAAAAAAAAGCACCCGAGAAGTTTAATTTTTCCCTATGTATTCGATTTGTATAGATTAATATACTTATGTAGGTACTTTTAAGTACAAAAAGAAACTTTAACCACAGCATAGTAATATTTTTTTCAAATATATAGTGGTCCCCTGTTATCATTTGCCAGCCAATTGGTTCTGTTTTTTAAGTATATGGGGTCATTTTTTTACTAGGGGAATGGGGATCTCCCAAAAATTCTTACTCTAAGCCAAACTAACCTGCTGAATGAAGGAAACGCACAGTACTTAAACTCTTTTTTAAAGCGCCATTAATTACAATCCTTTACAATTTTATAAAACGGCAGAGTGCTACAAATTACAATACAATACTCTCGGGAATCAAATACATCAAGGAAAGATATTTAAAAGGTCCTTGGAAATGTGCAGTGGGAACAGCTGTCTACTTTAGGATGGAAATAGCAAGGTTGTTGCTTCTACAGAATCCATACTAATATTATAAATGCGAAAGTAACTCTGTCTGTCTGTCTGTCTGTATGTTACGCTTTCACGCCTAAACCACTGAACCGATTTTGATGAAATTTGGTATAAGCGTAGATTAGACCTTGCGAAAGGACATAGGCTATGTTTGGTCGCGATAACCGACATCCACGCGGGCGGAGCCACGGGCAACGGCTAGTATTATATACGTCGTTGATAGCTTAGTGGTCAAGGAGTCATTTATTGATAAGGAAGAACAGTGCACCGCTCTGGCTTATAGGCAGATTCTTTTCCTTAGTTGCAACCGGACTTCGCGCTTGGATGACGGTTTAGAGGCCTCCAATTGAGTATCAACGATGCATAAAAGCAAGGATATATTTTTTAATTATTACATATTATACTACTTTTTACAGAATTTGGTTATCTTTATGGTGGGAAAAAAATTCAATACCCGAGAGGCAGTTCAAAATGCTTTTGGAGAATTTATTGCCTCCCTTCCAGCTGATTTATTTAAGAAGGGCAACCAATTAACTGCCACTGCGTTGTCAAAGATGTATTGATTGCATGGGTGATTACTTCGATTAATACAAATAAAAAATACATGAAAAAAATCGTTTACTCTTTTCACAGTATACGGCAATTTCATAGGTAAACCCCTATTATTAAGTTATTGTTAACACTGGATCCTACCTATACTCGATTACAACTTGCACCGCAAGACAACGGAGTAGCTATTTAGATTATTGCCAAACCCTGAGTAGTGGAATACACCAATGAAATAACTTCGTATTCTGTCCATACATGAAAAAAATGTTCTAAAAAGATCTAAGCAATCTGTACTAGAGTACACGCACAGGAGAACATCGTTTACCGTTGAAATTACTCGTCCTCGGCCTCTCGTCTATAAATCACATAATATTGGCTATAAACATCCATTCTCAAAATAGCCTATTTCTATCGGCTACTCGGCCCAACACTATTTTCACAAAACATTTTTGGGAAGTGTTAATAATTTAGTTTTTGATCATGATAAGGTATGTACACAAACATGGCTTTTTTTTTTTTTTTTTTTTTTTTTATCGTGCGAAAAATCCCCACGGATACCACCCCCACGGAGCCGGTGGAGGCGGTTATGTCGGACTCGAACCGACTAAAACGCACGCCGTCTTGGGTCCTTGGTTGCCGGAGGTGAGATTGCCAAAAGCATATCTCTCGCACCCCGGCAGACCCAGGACCATCTCTATCGAGATGGCCCCCTTCGGGTTGTGGGGACCACAGTGTCCCCATCTAGCCCCGGTTACGGGGAGGCGCATTTTGCGCCGCCGCCGCGGCCTGCTTCTGCTAGGGTGACAGGCGGCTCCACCGGTCACCCCCAGGCCAGCGCTCATGGAGGACGGAGGTCGTTCTGCGACCTCCGACGTCCGGTTCGTCTTCGCTCTGCGCGGGCTTCCCGGGCCCGGAGTCTGGTCCGGACCCGACCGGCCGCCTCCTTCTCGAGCATTACTTGCTCGCAGAAGGAGACAGCCGCACCCCAAGCGTTCGCGCATCGTACCATCGCTGTGAGCAACGTGGCGAGTGTGAGGACTCCCACCCCCAGAGCCGCCACTAGGACCCGCCTCGGCGTGTCCCACGCCGGGCACTCGGTCAGCGTGTGCAGCTCCGTGTCCTCGCTCGCACCACAGTGATGGCACTCGGACGTTGGCTCCTTCCGGATCCGACACAGGTAACTCCCGAAACACCCGTGTCCGGTGATCACCTGCGTCAGCCGGTACGAGAGGCTGCCGTGTGGCCTCTCTAGCCACTCCTCCATGATGGGTCTTACCGCCGCTATTACGGCGTGCCCTGCGCTTGGTCGCCCAAGTCGTAGCTCCCATTCCGCTACCATGTCCCTGTGGAGCTGAGACCTCACGGCCCGAATTTCATCAGGCTCGGGTTCCCGTCCCTGCTCCCGCGCCTCCTTTCGATACCGATATAGCATCGAAAGGGCTCTCGCATCCAGGTTCCACGGTAGGGATCCGGCAAGGAGACTCGCCGCCTCCAGAGATATCGTGCGGTACCCCCTAATGGCCCTGCTGGCCATTGCACGCTGCGGCCCACGCAGCAGACGCGCATTGTGGACCGTCAGGGTGTCCGCCCATATTGGGCACCCATATAGGGCCATAGACCGCACGACTCCCGCGTAGAGTCTCCTGCAGGAGTCATCCGGCCCCCTCATGTTGGGCAGCAGCCGCCCCAAGGCGGCAGCTGTGTCCTTCAATTTAGGGGCCAGTCTTCGGAGATGCTCCCCGAAGTTCCACCGGCCGTCGAGAACGAGTCCCAGATATTTCATCTGGGGCTTGATGGCGATGGAAATGTCTCCCACTATGAGGCTGGAATCCTCTGGTGGGACGCGCCGAGGCCCATGAAAGAACACGGCCTCGGTTTTATGCAGAGCCACCTCGAGACCCAGCCGCCGGATCCGCTCCACGACTTGGGCAACCGCGGTCGTGGCCTTCAGGGTCGCCTCGCGGTATGTAGACCCGCACGCCGTCACCAGCGTGTCGTCCGCATAACACGTGACGGCGGCACCGTCCGCGAGCTCACCGCGAAGCACCCAGTCGTAACTGATGTTCCACAGTAGCGGTCCCAGGACCGATCCCTGCGGAACACCGCACGACATCTCTCGCCGACCGAGCCCGGTCGCACTTGGGTAGACGACTGCTCTCTCCGACAGATACGCCCCGACTATGCGGCGAAGGTAGAGAGGCACTTCGTGATACACGAGCGCCTCCCTAATGCAGCTCCAGGGCAGGGTGTTAAAGGCGTTGGCGATGTCCAGTGACACCGCCAACACCACCTCGCCCCGAGTGACGGCGTCCTTCGCCAGAGTCCTCACGCGCATGATGGCATCCACGGTGGAGCGCCTCCAGCGGAAGCCATACTGGCCATCCGCCAGGTCAGGCCCCACCCTGGATAGGTGCTCGACGAGGCGCTTTGCAATGACTCTTTCAAAGAGCTTGCACACCTCGTCGAGCAACACTATGGGCCTGTAGGCGGACGGTGAGTCCGCCGGGCGCCCCGCCTTTCGGATGAGGACCAGTTTCCCCGTCTTCCACATCTTCGGAAACTGGCCTCGCTCCAAACATGCGCTGAGAAACCCTCTCAGTCGGGGCTCGAGAGCGTCTTCTTCGCCTAGAGCTAGGACCCACGCTCGGCCTGGAATGCCGTCTGGTCCCGGGGCGGTGTTCTTGGCCTTAAGCCTTAACACCGCCAGCTCCAGCTCTACCCAAGTGACCTCGGGCACGTCGTCGTCATCCACGTTGGGCGCCATAGGCGACCTAGGTGGCGGAGTCATCTGCGGTGGAATATGTTCCACCGCCCGCGCTGGGAACAGGGAGCCAACGACTCCTCCGAGCAGCTCCGGCTGGAGACACCGGGTCAATGGCGGGGCCCGGGGGCGCAGCTTGCCCCTTACCATAAGGTAAGGCCGCCCCCATGGGTCCCGCTCCAGCGTCTCCAGCAGCTCTTTATGAGCTGCTGCTTTTGCTTGCCTTATGGCCACTCGGAGGGCCTTTCTGACCTCCCTGTACCCCGCATGAAGCTCCGCCTCTCGGGGCTCCGTATCTGCGGGGCGGCTACGCCTCCTTCGGAGTCTGGTCCACCGGCGGAAAGCGATCACGGAGGCCTGTCGGAGCCTCGCAATGTCCGCCGACCACCAGTAGACCTGACGCCTCGGATTATAGGGCGGAGCCCTAGGCATAGCCGCGTCGCAGACACGCGTCATGGCCTCCCGGAACCACGCCGCCTCATCGTCTATGTCGACAGGCCTGTCCGGCGCAGAGGCCCAGGCCTGTACGATGGCGGCCTCCAGGAGGACCTCCCGATCCATTCTCTTAAGCACCCAACGTGGCTCGCGTGGGGCCGGTGTAAACGGCGCGGCGCCCGCAGGAGGGGAGACGTCGAACCGAATGTATCGGTGATCCGACGCTGTCCCCACCTCCTCAAGGACACGCCAGCCCTGCACACGGCCTGAGAGCGGGGCGCTCGCGAACGAAAGGTCCACAATTGAGTCGCCCCAGACACAAACATGGCTCCTTTTTACTTTTACTTTCACGTTATAATAACATTAAAAACTCAATGCTCTTTAGTGGAATAAATATTTATTTTGCTATACATCTATTTTTGCTAGATGATTTTGAAGCAAAAATTATAACCAGGTACGTAAATTTAATCCTTTCCTTTTAAGTTCGAAAAACATTTCCTTTTAATTTATATTTGCTCACACACACAAATTAATACATACATACCGACATATACTCACGTCTGTTAATCTGCGAAGGAGTAGGCAGAGATGATTACACCCACATTTCGCCAACCGTGATCTTTGGTCTCAGGTATTAAGGGGTGAGCCTATTGCCATCAGACGGACACTTAGTCATGAACTGTTGTCGGATGGAGAGCAGTCTTATCCCTTAGTCGCCTTCTACGACACCCAGAGATGGGGTAACCCTATTCTACTCCACTGGAAACCAACAGAACATATTAATATTCACCAGTATATCACTATGGAGTGAGGCAGAGGTAATCGTTAGCTACTGAGAAGTTTCTACATTTGCAACTAGGCCCTCAATTCTACTGAAGCTGAATCACTGAAAAAAATGACATTAAATTTTAAACTTTATTTCTATAATCCTAGAGTCCAAAATTAAATAAAAACAGTTTCATTACACTTTTCAATTATTCTAAAAAAAATCAATTAATTTTGAACTTTAACTGCATCGCTTTAAAGTCTATTGTTTAATGCCGTTTTTTGCAGTGGCGGTGGCACCACTTTGGTTTGGTTTTAGCAGAATCGAGGCCTTGAACGCCACATGAGAAGCAATACTTTTCGTCATTTATTTTTATTTCAGAATACAGTTCTATAACCAGACTTAGAGTAATGTACAAAGTACTCACATTCAACGTTTATGTTTATTGACACATATACCTATTCTTGTTATTACAGTATAAAGAGCAAAAAGTTTTCTCGCACGACATCCAGTATAAAGCTGAACAAGTCGGTGCTTAGGAGTCAGTATAGTACCTACGTCGGATGATTATAATGGTACCTAATACCCTTATAGGTTTCATCATATGTAGGTTTATTTACTCGCAAAAAGTAACCACCAAGAGTAGGGCCTGATACAGGATGGTCCGAGATAGTCTTATTTTGTTTATATTTATAAGTAGATAGGTACAATCTGCATCATAAATATCTTAACGACGAAGTCTCAAAATGATCTTAAAACTCCCGTATTAAGAGCTAATCAAACTGTTTTACTAATTATTACCCGACTACGGCGAAGCCAAAAGGAGGGTTATGATTTTGATAGGCTATGTATGTATGTATGTATGTTCATTTGTTCCCTCATCTCCTCAAGTATTTATTAGAACTAGACAAATGAGGTATCATTACAAGCGGCTTGATCGTCCGATGGTTATAGGCTATATATGACGTGTCACTCAATCTTGTGTGGCGCCCTCTAGCGCTCATACGGTACTGTGTTAAAAAATAAATTTGAGATAAATATGCCGGGTTTGGTATCAAATGAAAGTGCTTAATGAGCACATTTCAAATATGTATAAATTATTAGCTTTACCTTGCCCCAAAATAATTTAAATAAAAAATAAAGATTAAAACTAAAACCCGACTACCGAAAAATCACGCTTTAAAAAGTAACAAACAAGAAAATATCAAGGATAGCCGTGGTCGTATGCCACTTGCTCAAACAAAACAATTTATTCTAGGGAAAAGTGGCATACGACCACGGCTATCCTTGATATTTTCTTGTTTGTTACTTTTTAGAGCGTGATTTTTCGGTAGTCGGGTTTTATTTTTATTTATATGGTATTATTATCCGAACTAAGGGCGTGTACCAAAATCAGAACAATCCGTCAACTGGAAGGGAATCAATAAACGAAATTAAGATCTTTTTTTTTTTATACAGAACACGTTTGCGTTTGACTACTTTGCTCGTCAACATCTTTCTGATGCTGACTGTACCTACCTACACTATACAAGAGATACATAAATATGTAATCTAGAATTCTAGAAGTACACAATGCTCTCTAGGCAAACACTGATCATAGCTGGTCCTCATAATATAGCTTCTAGACTTTAGGTCCATCAAAAGCAGTCTTACATTTTATCAAAACGCCTCACATTACTACATAAGACGTAACATTGATATGTAAATAAACACATTACTCACAGCACTAACGTCTACAACATAGCCGTAACCGACCAAAAATATGACATAATAAACACCAAAATATTTCCTTTCCTAAGCACGAAAATATATTAAAAACATCGTTGACCGGTAAACGGTACTAAACCAATATCACACATGTTTTTTATATATGGTGTAAAATCGAGGGGCTGGGGCCACGATATATGGTCCAATAAAGCAGGGCGGGCCATAAATGTCCAGGAGCCACCATAGCCAACTTCACGCCAAATTGCGTGGGGAACGCCGGGGAAAGTTCACGTTTTCCCCCTAGCAACCGTTAATAGTTCCGTATTATGAAACGGTTCTTGGTTATTTATTTGCTAGTACTTACTGAAATGGAAAATCTTTCGAAATAATTGAAGAAAGTGACGTCATTATACCTACTTCTTTAAACGGGAAAGTTCACGTTTTCCCCCTAGCAACCGTTAATAGTTCCGTATTATGAAACGGTTCTTGGTTATTTATTTGCTAGTACTTACTCAAATGGAAAATCTTTCCAAATAATTGAGGAAAGTGACGTCATTACCTATACCTACTTCTTTAAACTAGCAAAGCAGAAATTGAAAAAAAAAAGTAAAGACGGATATAAAGACAAGAGAAATTTGAAGTCATTCAGGTGTGACTCAATAGCTCAGTTGGAAGGACATTCCCCCTGTGTAAGGGAAAGGTGTTAGGTTCAAGTCCTACTTGAGTTCTTCTTTTTCCCGATGTATTTCGAATTTAAAAGTTAGCATAATAAAACAGTAGTTCGAAAAAGTAATGATTAAAAAATAAAAAACCCGACTGCCACTGAAAAGACCAAAATAAGTTTGATAGCAGGCGGTACCCATTAATTTTCTTTCGGTTTATTATTGGCAAATGGGTACCGCCTGCTATCAAACTTATTTTTGGTCTTTCAGTGGCAGTCGGGTTTTTATTTTTTAATCATTTGTTTTATTTTATACTTTTTAGTTATGATATGACATGTTTAACTTTTTGTAATTTCCTTCATATCGTTTATACTTGAAATAAAAACTTAAATCAATAAGTAAGAAAATTAGCGAGAATGATTGTTTTGTTAAACAACTTTAAATCGTTATATATCCTAAACTATTATTTAAAATGAAAAATGATAAAAGGAACCTTAAGATGATTTTAAAATACCTATTCAACGACACCCCACTTTACTTTTTTTCTTTTCATTTTGACAATATGGCGTCTGGTTGTCGCTGTGGTGAATTTTGATTACTGTAATGTCTTTAGTGACACTCGCAAGGTTAAGACGAATCGATTCACGTAAGAATTATCAAAATCGGCCTACGCATTTGGTCTCTAGAACGCCACATAGAAATAAACATATAACCCTCCTTTGCGTCGCACAGTCGTGTAAAAATTAGAACATCGTTATTTAAATTCCCTGTCGTAACGTTTCGTAACTACAGGATGTTATTTTTATCGAAAAGAATATTTATTATTCGACCACTGTTGAAAAAAAAACTGAAAATTATTTTCCATCCGAGTGGTTGAAGTAATTAATTTCCGAGATCTCAATTAAGTGCTACAATGTTTATTTTACCAGTAAACACTTATCAGTACAAGCGCCAAAAACAATATTTATTAATTTTGTCCATTTAATTTTTATTGTGACGTCATTCCTTAATGGTCGTTGGACAATCTTACTAGCTTTACTGGCAATTAAGGTGGACTGGCGATATTATTGCCAGATTTTCACGATGATTGAACTGACTGTAAATAATAAATGTAGAAACAATAATCTTGATGCTCGTAAGGGTTACTTTTGACTTATATAAGTAAAGCCATTTCATTTGATTATAGACTTAAAGATTTTTAAGAACCCATGAGTATTGTTTAACTTTCATATAGGTACAGCAAGTCCAATACAATACTCAAGAGTAGTGTGTATGTATATACGAGTACTTACATGTTGGATTAGAATTATTATCACACTACTCTAAGATGGGACGACAGGTTTATAACCAACCTTAAATTATGATAGGTAAAGCAAGTCGTTACCTTATCACTGTCATCACATAGAAATTTAAAAAAAAAAATGCTTCGAATACGTCGGGAAAAATCGTCGCCTTTACTGACGGAAATATAAAGAGAAGGGCAATTTAAAGTGATTCAGGTGTGGCTCAACAAGTTGGCAGAGCATTCCCCCTGTAAGGGAATAGTCGTGAGTTCAAGTCTCACTTGAGCGTTTCATTATTCCCGATGTATTCGAAGTTTAAAGTTAGCATAATAAATGCAATAAAAATTTATTCAAAAATTATTTATACGTTTCAAGAAACACAAAACCTCAGATACATCGTTGCGTCTTTATGACAACATTTTTGCAACAATAAAAATATGCTATTCCCCAAGAATGACGTCACAATTGTAGTACAGGAGAAACGAATGCATTTTACGACACAATAAAAATATAGTCGGGTTTTATTACCTGAATAACTAGATTTGAAATTTAAATATGGAACTTATTTTATTTATAATTCGTGCCGTGATTTCAGGGTTCGAAATAATGACGTAGTTTATATTCCAAATTCAAACGTGAAGGTTATTATTGAGGATAAAAAAAGAAATTCCCGTTGTTTACATACCAATTATTGCATTACTATGCAAATATTATGTCGTGTTCTGCCTATCGTTTGATATTATAGGTATTACTGTTTCACTTGAAAATACATGATGTACTTACGTTTTATTTTTTTCTATAAAAAATGTAAAATGTCTGTTTTCTTTATAGAACTCCAAACCCCATAATCTGGAGTGGAAGGTATAAGGGTCGAATCCGTGATTTTTGACAATCCACGGCCATAATATTATTTATGATTTTACAATGAGAACAAATCAACTATGGTCAAAGTCGTACGTATTAGGGTTTGTCCATTGCATCAAACGGACACTTTTTAGATTAAAAACACTTGCACCTAAAGAAAACTTCTTACAGAAAGACACTATAACCATTTGACTAACTCACTACCGCTGTACCATAAAAGTCTGTCCTGTTTAACATTAACTGTAGCAAATATAAAACATAATATTAAGAATATGACTCCTCGAATAGTTATAAAACGTCTCAGGCCAACACACTTCCACTCGACTAACACTCGTAGTTCGTTTTTATTGCACAGCAAAGTACTGACATAACGCAAGTATTTCTCCAGACAAAAGATAAGAAAGGAGAGCAGAATTATTGTATCTTAACGAAATAAATGGGGCATATAGTGAATGTGCCCGTCGCGATATAGCTCGCCGCGCGGCGCCCCTTGTTTTGAACAAAACTTACTCATACGTAACACTACTTTAGGCCGGGAGCCAAATCACCATTTTAAATTTTATCTACCTACTGCAAATTTGTTTTCTTGGAAATATTTTTTGCTAGTGTACTGGTATAAGTTCCTAGATTTTAAAAGAAAATGTTATTTATTCGGCAACTTTAAAATATTTTATAAAAGTTTTCGACACGCGGTTAACACTTGACGCTGAATTTATTTCAGAAATCTAACACGTACTCTTGTTTGAGAAGTGTGTTGC
Organism: Eilema sororculum; assembly: GCA_914829495.1. NCBI lineage: Eukaryota > Metazoa > Arthropoda > Insecta > Lepidoptera > Erebidae > Eilema > Eilema sororculum. Next base: position 486,472 of record OU618545.1, on the reverse strand, counting down.
GAGTTTAGAAACTGTTCTGTGCTTACTGCTAATAGTTTAAAAGTTTCGATTAATACACTTCTTGAAGATCAAAAATCAAGATAAATAAATCGGTAGTAACAAGTAACTAATTTTGAATGCAACTGCATCTATTCTCATCGACAATACTACATTTCTTACATCTTAATTATTTCTCTGTATTTATTTTTTATTCCAAAGTGATAATCACGTTTCAAAACTGTTCTAAGCAAATACCAAGAAACTATTTTGGTTTTCTCAGCAAAAAAGATAGGTTTGTAGTTGAGGGGTGACGGAGTAACAGGGAGGCTTACCTCTTACTAAGAATTGTGTCTATTCTAAGACTGTCCTAGTTAGTACGTATAACTTATTATACTAGCAAGGAAAATCTGAGAGGGTAGTTGACAATTCTTAGTGAAACCATTTGATTTCATTAATCAACAAGTCCTTTTAAGTACTATTTACACACACTGTAAAAAACAGACGGTTTTGAAGTTCCGGACTCTCGGCCTACATCGTCAGTCCCGATAGCATCAACCGATCGCAGCCTTATCAGCCATTTTCCCTTCATATCCGATATTATTTTATACCGTGGCCCGGGGCGCTTGCACCCCATATTTTATACAACCTTGTAAGATTGGATGGGGCCCTGCGCTTCTGGAGTGGAAATTTCGCATACGGCAAAGCGCCGGGTTATTTCCTTGTGATCATGTTTATGATTGTGTCATTAAGTAGTTAGGGAGTGTTGTGAGACGATTCATTTGTTTTTCTTTGTGAATCTGTGGTAATGGGCTTATGGTGTCAATGCTTTTTATTGTCATTTAGTTTGTAAGGTTCTCTCTCCCCTACAGAATTTGCTTGATATTTCCTGATGTCAAAGTTTAAATTAGCAGAGATTTGAATTGAGGACATTATGTTGAAATAGAAAGATATTAAAAAACCCCCGTCACAAAAAAACACTAAAAAGTTGAAAATAAATGAATAAATTTTAATTCAACGGTTGCCATGTCGGGGGACCGTAACTGGTTAAAGTACTCCTTTATATCGTAAGGTCCCCCGACATGGCAACCGTTGAATTAAAATTTATTCATTTATTTTCAACTTTTTAGTGTTTTTTTGTGACGGGGGTTTTTTAAATTTTTAATTTTATTTTTATTTTATACTTTTTAAATTGATCTACTAGTCAAGCTCTTTCATTTGATACCCATATTGAGGGAATTATAACGAAAATTGTATTCCAACATGTTGTGGCGGCGGCCATCTTGGACCGATTTTTTTCAAACATAGCTAAGAACACTCCCGACTCATATACCTTTCAAACAAAAAAAACTAAATCCAAATCGGTTCATCCGTTTGGGTGCTACGATGCCACAGACAGACACACACACACACACACACACACACACACAGACACGTCAAACTTATAACACCCCGTCGTTTTTGCGTCGGGGGTTAAAAATGGTTTATTTTAAATACATGCATAAATAATATCCCAAAATATAATAATCTAGAAGAGGCTTTTTAGGTAGTACCTATGTAGTATTGACGTAAGCGGAATATGACATTGACGCACTACTCAATTATACAGTATAAAGTTAACTTTTGCATTATATCATCCAAATATGTAACCATAAAAATGAAATAAACAAAATCCAAAATTTTACTGTGAGTACTTTGAGGAGAAAAATACGCAGCGCGCCAAATCCGCAGGTTTTAAAACAACGGGAATAGTAACAATTTAATTCCTTACACATTCCGCATTCGTCAGTGTGTCGGTGCCCAACATAAACGGCAGACATTGATTCGACCGTTTTTCCTAATTTAATTTGTGTAACCCCCCGCCGCGACCGGTCGGCCACCCGGGGCCCGCGAGACTCCCCGGTTCATCCCGACACGGTTTGGGCGTTACTGTGTCTTCGATCTCCCCGATACTGTCACGTATTAGACACGCTGTCGGCTTTACTCCAAATTATGTACTGTTAATGCCACGATCTCATTGTTGATTAAATTCAGGTTTAAAAATGTATTACGTGTTATTGTGTGTTGAGTCATATCAGAGTGAGCCTGATTTATTACTTTCAACGCTAAGAAAAATATTGAATATTTGATTACAAGAGTAATACGGGTGAACTTAATAATACATGGCAAGAAACTTCGTTAATCATTTTATAAGAAAACCTGATTCTGAGATTCAAAAATAAGAAAAGTTGTTATTGCTACAAATCAATTATTACTGTTGCTGTCTTTAATTTGATTTATCATTATTGCTTACCAGTAAGTCTTAAATAATAATTAAGACTTACTGGTAAGCAATAATTCTATCATTTAGACAAGTATAGATAAAGAAAAGATATGCCTATAGTTGTCTAAATGATCAAAGTTTCTAATAAGTTAGCTCACAATAGGTTAATCGGATTAAGCAAAATCAAACATTCTTTTTGTTTTACTGTTAATTTATTTTGTTGAAGTTAAAATATAAAATATTTAGAAAATAATAAATTAAACTAAGTCCGAGACTGTGTAGTATGTGCTCCAATATGCAGCATCGCTACATTTTCATCAAAACAACAAAGAAAAGCTAAAATAAACACAATCACAACAAACTATTTACATAATTCCTAAATAAGTAGACTATCTCGTTTATAAGTCGGACACAAAGAGCACTATCCCAGACATAAATGTTAGCGTCTGGGAAATACAATCCAATCTTTTTAACTGTAAGAAGGGTTGAATCTGCACCATTTCGCTGTTTCCATTCTAAATAGACTGAGTAGCGGGGCCCCAGTCTGCTCTGTTATACTTTTTACCCGGGAATCTTTTTATCGCAAGCGGACGCAGGGTTACTTAGGGTATTTAAGGATTTTTTTTTCAAAAGACCTCTGTTTATTTAAAGTGGTGTAAGCCCTTCGTTATTTTTTCATAAATTTGTGTTGTTTTAGTACTTTTGGGAAATGAATATTTAGGCAGGTCTTTTAACTTTTTCCTTCGTGTTCTTAAAATGTTTCGTGTAAACTGTTGAATAAAGTTGTTTACTCTGTTCTACTTTTATTGCTCTAAATTCAAATTCTTTTTTTTCTTCTTTTACAGGTAAGGAATTGAGAGCTGGAACAATTTTTGTAAGTTCGCAGTTTAGTACCATGAGATAAGGTGTTGGATAAATGAAGGTATTATATAACAAAAGGTTTATAAGATGACAAACAGAATTAGGTTCTGCTTACCCTTAATCAAAAGTTACTATATTTTTCTGAAATAACTTTACGTTTTTGTTGTCAAGTACTATTATTTCTTCTGTTACCATATGGTGGAGGTGTAACATGAACTTTATTCTGGAGAACCAAATATTTTAAAACAATAACAGGTTATGGGCGTCACGCCATCTACCATCATAGCTAACGTCTTAATGCAAATTCACATTATCAATATCGCTTCGATGGGCTCTACGGAACTCCTGCGGATTTCACACAAAATTGTGGATATACCGCATTTTTGGCACATCCACCTTGCTGGGATCCGTTTCATTTTCTGTTGGCTTTCTTAATTTTTTCATGCGAGTTTTCCGGCGAGTCTTCATATTAGCAGAATGTTGACCCGTATATTTTTATGTACCAAACAATCATGATTTTATTCTGTTTCTTTTGAAATATCCGGTATTTTATGGACAAATCATATACCTACCTAGAAATTATTCAACATAAATCGCAATATTACTGAATTAAATTATATTTGTTACAATATATGGGTATTATTCGCGTAAAGTTCCAACAACATCATAAGCCTAGAAGTTATGTACAGTCATAACGGATGTCATTTATTTCGCCGCGATGTAACGTAACCGATATTGCTCCGTTCACCTTACAAAGCCTTAGCGGCATGAATTTTGGATAAGTCTAAAATATTATCAGCTTCCAAGGAACCTTGAATATAATGATGTTGTTATGAATATTGTTAAGGAAATTTTAGCTGAACAGAATTGAGAACCTCCTTCCATTTTTAAACAGCCTGCTACATTGGCGCAAAGGTACGAGTAGCAAGAGCTTATTCTGTATAAGACCTGAGTTTCAATTCCGAGTCGCTCAAAGTTATATTTGAGTTTCCTGTGAGGAAATCCTTAGTAGTATCGCAGAGTCTATACAATGATGGTACTGCAAATATTGATAAAGCATCATAAGGGCTTACTTTTCGAGGTTGAAAGGTCGATAGCAATCCGTCGCATAATGACCAACAGAGTGGGAAAGTAAACTAGGGCTCCAGAATGGAAGAAGAAGAGTTAGGTTTAGTTACGATTCGGAGTATAGAAACCTACTAAACTATTTTATACGAAAGTGAAAGGTAAATGTGTAACGGTCTATATATTCTCAAAGAAAATAAGGCTTGTTAGTTGTGATTATATTACACAGCGGCCAGAGAACAAACAAGAATGATATGATACATCAGCAGTAACACATTTCGTTGGCTAATGCCTCCTGTGTTGTAGTGGATACAAATTGTCACAACATGTGCGGCTAACTTACGAGCTGTACTCACGGTAAGTACGTTACATTTGCGCCTTACCTAATCTTTTAATTTCTGTCTAGATATTATGGTTGTTTAGATAAGTAAATGAAAACAATTGATATATTGGCAGGTTATATTTTAGTAGAAAATAAAATGATACAAGATTTTTAAATATTTTTTACTCAAGAGAGTTTCCAACAAAGTTTACTGAGTTACCGGAGTAAGTACAGTCAGCGTCAATAGTAGCTGATCAAAAACTGAGTTCCAAAAGTATTGACTCTATAATTTTTTTCAATAACCTGACATCCTTCTTTTCCATATTAATCACTCGCGTTATGGTTTCAAAATAATCAAAGAAATATTTTCAAAATAAACTGATTTATATTTTTTTCAATAGGTGTAAGTGTTAGTTTAGTAGTAGTTTAGTAGTTTAGTAGTGTTTAGTTTTTTAATTGTATCAAAATAGTCAAACAAAAAGGGAAGTGGTATACCCGGTCTTTATTCAATTATTAGCAGCAGTGCGAGCAGCAGGGTCGGCAGCACGAGTATGACGCCCCTGGTGTTAACCGCTTCCCATCAGGTGGGCCGTGCGCTTGACTGCCACCTAAGTGGTTTAAAAAAGTGCTATTCCCTAACTTTTACTAGTCGACGAGCCGGCAGCAATCGATCAATCACCTGGAGGAGTGGCTAGAGAGGCCACACGGCAGCCTCTCGTACTGGCTGATGCAGGTGATTACCGGACACGGGTGTTTCGGGAGTTACCTGTGTCGGATCCGAGTGCCATCACTGTGATGCGAGCGAGGACACAGAGTTGCACTCGCTGACCGAGTGCCCGGCGTGGGAAACGCCTAGGTGGGTCCTAGTGGCAGCTCTGGGGGTGGGAGTCCTCACACTCGCCACATTGCTCACAGCGATGGTATGATGCGCGAACGCTTGGGGTGCGGCCGCCACCTTCTGCGAGCAAGTAATGCTCGAGGAGGCGGCCGGTCGGGTCCGGACTAGACTCCGGGCCCGGGAAGCCCGCGCAGAGCGAAGGCGAACCGGACGTCGGAGGTCGCAGAACGACCTCCGTCCTCCATGAGCGCTGGCCTGGGGGTGACCGGTGGAGCCGCCTGTCACCCTAGCAGGAGCAGGCCACGGCGGCGGCGCAAAGTGCGCCTCCCCGTAACCGAGGCTAGATGGGGCTTTCGGCAATCTCACCTCCGGCAACCAAGGACCCAAGACGGCGTGCGTTTTATTCGGTTCGAGTCCGACATAACCACCTCCACCGGCTCCGTGGGGGTGGTATCCGTGGGGATTTATCGCAAAAAAAAAAGCGATCAATCACCTCATGGAACAAGTTTGTGCTTGCCGACGATTCTATGATGGGATTTGTCGAATGCTCTACGACGAGCAGCGCTATGTATATTTTTTTATTGTGAAAAAAAAAACAAAACAAGCTTAAAGATAGCTAGAAAATTATAGGTAGACTTAAAATGAAGAGACCACTTATCTAATATAAAAGTTTATTTTCACAACTGATGCTATGATATAAAAAATGGTACTTTGAAATACCACAACATTGTAGCTAAAAAAATCCACTTGGATACCGGGAAGGTTAAAAAATTAACAAATAAATTAAAGTTAAGGTTTTGAATGGCATTAGAATCGGGTATGGAAATGCGAAAGTAACTCTGTCTATCTGTATTTTACGCTTTCACGCCTAAACCACGGGCGGAGCCGCGGTCAAAAGATAGTTATCTAAAATACACTAAAGACGTTCCCGCATGGACATGACCATGTTCTGACATTAATACATTCCGTAAACATTATTGACAAGCCATAAAACAAAAATCAGAACATAATATTTAAATGAAAATATTCTGAAAAGGTTAAGGTTCGACGAAAGTTTTATTCTTATTTCAGGTACTTTTGAAAATTTCTGTTATTGTTTTACTTTTGATAGATAGTTTCTTTTTGCATTATGAAAATATTAGTGTACCAAACACTTTTGCGAAGCGATTTAGTCAGACTATTGTGATATATCTTGCAATGCATTTCTTTTGGACAATTCAGATACTACGTTACTATTGATGTTGACTGTACCTACTGACGATAATTTTATTTAGCTTAATTGGTTGTGAAACAAGTGAGATAGAATAAACCAACTAAATTCAACTCAGCGGTCCCAAATAAACTATTTCAGTAGACTATGAATACAAATTACGGTACACGAAACCTTTGAAAATGTATTTCACTTCTGTATGTCAAACCATTTCATCTTCTTTCGTTTCGCTTTTGACGAGATATAATATAATCAACTGTAAAATTACAATTTTCAGTCATCATTTATTATCACAATCCGATCAATAGGCGAACACTAATAAACTAATTATCATAGTACTCAAATCGTCTGCCGCAACGTACCGCATCCGCGAAGGTTTGAAATGTTCAAGGAAAAACTAGCGTGTTATGAAAGTTGCGCCGAGGAGAGGCGACGATGCGGCCGCACGTGCACTTTATGGTCGGGACGAGACCACCATTTTTTCCCCTCACTACCTTTATGAATATGGCGACAACGTCTTGAAGTCACGGCGTGCTTGCTAAGTTAAAACGTCTAAACGTGATTTCTTTGCGCTTGGCTGGTGCACATTTTGTAAGATATTAACGAGGATGTTTTTGCGAATATATTTTATGGATGAATAAATTTTGTGAGACATTTGCAGACTGATAAGGGCTCTGTTGGAAATCATAAATATCTTTCAATTATTTTTCCTGCGATTTGGTTTTAAACATTGCAGCGTTACAATGCAGACCAATATACATACCTATAATAATCCTAAATGATTATTATATTACAAATTTCCTACAAAATCAACTACAAGTATGTAACTTTTTAAGTAATGTAATGATTACAGATGAAAATTTAAAAGAGGATTACTAATCCTTCGAAAATTCTAAGATAATTAGGTTAAAATAGCTACTGAATAACTTTCACTTGAGTTATGAAATTTATCGACAGGTCTTTGTAAGCAGTAGAGAGTGAATGGGTCGTTACTAACTTAGAACGATAACCCAACTCTATATTCGCACAGACATCAGCAAGTTTCGTAATGAAATCTTTAATCGATTTATAGCCTCGTCTATTCGCGATGCCAACGGCAAACAATTCCGAACTTCATACAAACTCCGAACGAACTTTGGCGAACTTTCTCGGCACCTATTTAAAACTTTTTTTCTGAATATACCACTGTGTACACGTGTTGGCGACAAGTTCGCTGATGACACTTTGATGGATTTCTGAACTGTTGTATGAAATAATAATGGCGGTGAATGCGTTTGCCGCGATTGGAGTGGGCGTGTTTCATTGAATTCTTGAAATTCATTGAATTAGGTCTTTAAAACATATAACTGTTGATTTGCATGTAGGTACACTCATGAAAGGAATTATTAAAAATTAACATTTCATGAATGTTTTTTTGTGATATCAACGCTTTGCAACCACTGTTAGAAGGTCAGTCAGATTGTGGATGAAGGATAATAGTCATATTCATAGTCATGTATTTTCAATATTGAACAATGAAATTGTTTCTTATTGAAGTCAATTTTAATTCTACTTAATCTAAGTTCACCGCCGCTTCCAAGGCGCTGGTGGAGAAGAAACGGTGCAACAAACTCCACTGCGGAATTTTTTAGACGTCAATTTACAATATTTATTTTCTTATAGCTAAATGTGGACGAATGTAAATTTCGCGTCTGGATAAACAATACATCACAACAAGTATATAACACACTTTATAATTAAGAATTCGCCAAAGTTACATAATGTAACAAATAAGTCACATAACTAATTGCTGTAATTATAGCATTTTACGAGGGGCCTGCACCATGCTTAAGCCAGACATTTTTATCTTTCAAGTAATCATCTATCCCAGCTATACTCTAAGTGTGTTCCGCGGAACCCTAGGGTTCCGTGATACCTCTGTCGGGGTTCCGCAAGAATTTAGAAATAAAAAAATCAAAACACCTCTCTCTGGTCGCTCCGCGGCTGTGCGGACTCCGCGGCCGCGCGGAGACAAAACGCTATGAATGTTATTTATTTATTTATTTGTATTTGTATAAGCTTGTGTTACATTAGCTGGTACAATATCTCATAAGTTTGGTCTCAACAATTTTATACTTGTACAACGCGTTCGCTCTAAGTTTGCCGGTCTGTGGAATGCGCGTACCCTCCCCCACGTGACAACAAAACTTATAATGTGTCATAGTTTTACCCAAATATCTAACGTACACAATTTTTATTGTTACAATTAAATAAAAAATTTCGAACGTCATACACTCATACCTATCGCCAGCGGTAAAACTTAAAACGAGCGGGTAGTATACTTGTAAGCGCTCAGTCTCTTTGATAAAAGCCGCCTCTGAATTAGACGCTATAGTTGTCAACAAGCTACTTTCGTCTCTAACTTCAAAGGATAAAGTCGATATTGTTTACAACGCTATTTTTAAATTTCTGTTTTTATTTTTGCTTTTTGTTTATCAAAGGTGCCGACTCGAGTATTTTCGAGAATATTTGAGATCGAGTCTAGGACTAAGTATAAAAGCGGCGATCGCGCGTTGGCGTCGTCAGTTGATGATTAGCGTTCGGAGCGATAAGTTACTACCTACTTACAAGCTCGCTAGCGAGAAACTAGTGTTCATTGTTTTACTGCCTGCTGTATTCTGTTGTCTCACTTTTATACATTTCTTCCCTGTAGGTTCTAAATTTAGTCTCTTATACGCAGTAACGATTGTGCATTATTTAAACCCCACTATCCTGACTTGTAACATTATAAATAAAGAAGAATGGAACGTTGGCTTAAAGGTGTTAAACGTGTTCCAACAACATCTTCTAATGACGCTGAATGTTCAAAAGCAATGCGCGCGGAGAATTTAGCAATCACCGATCCAGATGATGATGCCACGAGTGCCACGACGTCAAGCTCGACGGTTTCAAAGACGAAAAAAAGGAAGTATGATGAATCTTATATCAGTTTCGGATTTGTTGATTCCAACGGCTCACCTCTCTGCATGCTCTGTAGTACACTGCTTCCTAATAGTTCCATGGCACCTGCCAAATTGCGTCGACATTTAGAAACCGTACACCCCGAGACTAAAGACAAGAATAAAGAATTTTTTGTTCGCAAAAAAGATCAGTTATTAGAAAGTCAAAAAAATATGATGCATGTAACACAAACTACCAACGAAAAGGCCACGGAGGCATCATATTTAGTTAGCTATTGCATTGCACAAGCAGGTGAAGCGCACACTATCGCTGAGAAATTAATAAAACCATGTGTATTAGACATAACAAAATGTATGCTTGATGAAAAATCTGCAAAGCATCTTTCTACTGTTCCGCTATCAAACGATACTGTTTCACGACGAATCCATGATCTGGCAAGCTACGTCAAACAAGAACTAGTTACACGTCTACAAAATACACGATTCGCTTTGCAAATGGACGAGTCGACTGATGTCGCTGGTTTGGCTATCCTGCTGGTTATTGTGAGATATCCATATAAAAGTTCTTTTGAAGAAGACATGCTTATGTGTTCATCGCTGCTTACAAACACTACCGGGGAAGAAATTTTTAATAAAATAAATATATTTTTTGAAGAACATAATCTCAGTTGGAACAATTGCATTGACATTTGTACAGATGGGGCCAAGGCGATGACAGGTAAAACAGCAGGAGCAGTGTCACGAATGAAAAATAAAGCGCCTAATTGTAGTTCCAGTCATTGTATTCTGCATAGACAAGCACTTGCGATGAAGCAAATGCCGTCTAATCTAAAATTAGTTATGGATGAAGCGGTAAAAATAATTAATTTTATCAAATCACGACCACTACAATCCCGATTGTTCTCATTATTGTGTGAAGATTATGGCAGCAAACATAAAACACTGCTGCTCCATACAGAAGTGCGATGGCTGTCTCGGGGAAAAACTTTAACAAGGCTATTTGAACTTAGAGCCGAGTTACAAATGTTTCTTTCAGCAGATACTTCTTTTAATTTGAAGGACCGTTTGTATGATAAAACTTGGTTGTTCCGATTGTCTTTTATGGCGGATATCTTTCAAAAACTTAACGAATTAAATTTATCGTTGCAAGGTAAACAGACAACAGTGTTTCAGGCCTATAATAAAATAACTGCTTTTAAAAGAAAATTAGATTTTTGGATCATTTGCATTGGTAAGAAAGAAATAGAAAGTTTTACGTTACTCAGTGAGTTTGTTAGCGAAAACGACTCAGAAATGTTTGAAGATAATGTGTTTGAAGAATTGGTCCAATATCTCAGTTCGATGCGCGCATCTTTTGAAAAGTATTTTCCCGAAGAACACAATACAAAAATTAAAGTGAACTCCTGGATTCATAATCCTTTTTTACCCAACTTGGAAAAGCCTGAAAACATGTCAAATGAGATATATGAATCTCTTTTAGAAATGTCATCAGACACAAGTATGGAGTCATTGTTCAAAACGACGCCTCTTAATGATTTTTGGTGCAGAATCCAAGATGAATATGCAATGCTTGTTGCCTGGATATTCTTCTCCCGTTCCCAACTACATATTTGTGCGAAACAGGATTCTCTACCTACGCAGCCACGAAAACAAAATATCGCAATAGACTGGACGCCGAAGCTGATATGAGACTCCAACTTTCTTCCATCAAACCTGATATCAAGCAATTGATGAAAAATAAAAAACAGTTTCATACCTCCCACTAGTTAGATTTTTTCTTTTTTAATGTTTTCTATTATTGTCCTTACCAAGTGGTGAAGTAAATAATAATTAGTAACGGATACATTGTACTTTTATTATGCTGATTAATAAAGAATACACTTATAAAAATAATTGTTTTATTGTAGGGTTCCATCAAGTATTTTGCTTCCCAAAAGGGTTCCGTCATTTAAAAAGTTTGAGAACCACTGATCTATCCTATAGTATGCTTTTATGGATAAGGTGGTCTTTACAAAGGTTTTGAATTTATTGTCAGGCATACCAAGGATCGATTCTGGCAGTTAATTATAAAAACGTATACCATCCCCCTTAAATGAATCACTAACCCTTCTAAGCCGATAACATGGAAGCAGAAGTCTATGTTTATTAATGGTGAGTGGTACCTACTACGCCATATCAATTTCTTAATAATCGAAAATTAATGTATCTACCTCTGTGAATGGGATATATAAATTATGATAACCAAATCGAGCAGACACATTCTCACACATTATTTCATTCGAATTTTAAATTTAAAGCCACTCGGTCCAGTAAAAGCAACAAAATACTCGCCCTAGTCACATGGAGCTAGTGCGACTAATTTGTAATGTGCTGCAAATGTGCAGTCGATCTGAGTGTCATCAGCTCTTAATAGTCAACGTTTGGTTTGATTGAGTCGACCCAGCTTTGCAGCGCGCAAGGGAACCATCATATTTAGATGGCAGCTCGTTGTTACTCATGGTAAGGTATTTTATTTCTGTACAGGAAAAACACGGGCATTGTAGGGATTTCAGGGACGGTAATTCTATAAACTATTAACAATTTTATTATGATTCGTATAATGGATCACAAATTACACTTTACTAAACTGTCTCATATGTATGAGACGGTATATTTGGGTGAATATGTAAAAAAGGCTTATAAGGTCTTGTGATAACATGTCTCTTTAACTTTTGACAGCCTCTGTGGCGTGGTGGTAGTGCACGCGACTGCCACGCAGGAGGCGCGGAATCGATCCCCGCTCAACACAAATATGTGTATGTATGAATATGGCTATTTGCATTGGTCTGGTTGTTCCTATGTATAATATGTATGTATTCACTAAAAAGAGTATATAAGTATATTTATCCGCATTCTAGATTCCATAATACAAGCTATAAAAGCTTACCATGGATCTAGATAGCGTTGTGTACAATGTTGTGGAATATTTATTTTATTTATTATCTACCTTACGTAATATGTAGATGTAGTAGTTTTGCCTAAAGAAACAAATCTAATGTAACCAATAAAAGCATGCGACAGTTTTCGAGCTCTGTATAAATGAATTAAACTAAAAGGCCCAAACTACGAGTAAATCCCAATCTTATTTAAAACTAAAACACAAGCTACAGTAGAAACGAGTTCCGCTTCACGATAATCTGTAATTTATTTTATTACACATGGAGAGGATACAAAGGATTACCTGGTGCTTTATTTGATAAAAGCAGATTATTTTTCGATATAGCATAACGGTTGGGCCATGAAGAAAGCGAGAAAATTTAGCAATGTATTTTAAACAACCTATTTACTTATTAGCGTTTTTAGAGTTTTAAAAATGTTGCGAACGAGTACGTATTCAATATACTTTTTTAGGGTTCCGGACCAAATGAAAAAAAAACGGAACCCTTTCACTAAAACTCCACTGACCATCTCTGTCTGTCTGTCACCAGGCACTACAGGTACTGTGTAGTTGTAGGTAATTCTTACAGATGATGTATTTCTCTTGCGACTCTTCTTCTTCATCTTAGCGTTATTCCCAGTTGCATGCGAAGCTTTCAGCTTGTCGTCTGGGGTCCGCCTTACCAGTCTAACTGCACATTTGGCGGCGATATCGAAGCATTGCAGCTAGACCAGTTGTTGGACTTTTGAGGGCTCCAACTACTCGTAATGACTGCCATAGATGTTCGTATGGCAACCGGGACCGACGGCTTAGCGTGCTCTCCGAGACACAGCCAGACCAATGCAAATACCCATATTCATGCCTACAAATATTTGCATTGAGTGGGGATCGAACCTGCGCCTCCTGCGCATCGGCCGCGTTCACTACTGCTACGCCATGGGGGTTGTTCGTTTCTGTTACCACTATGACAACAAATAAGACTACAAAACAGAATAAAATAAATATTTACAAAAACGTGATTTTGAGGGGGGCTAAATAGTTGCACTATCAAAATATTTAGTTGTAACCATAGTCGTATCGCAGAATAGATAATAGTACTATGGTCGTTTAAAAAAGAATCCCACTGATAGTTAATTGGTATCTCGCCCTCTTGATGGCCCAACCCAAAGGACAGGTGTAGACGGGCGGTAATCCTATTTAGCAGCTTTTAAATTCGAAATAATCCCTTTAAAACAAAGGGACCAATTATGAACGTTTAAGGAAATAATTTGATTTCCGTTAACTATGATAACTCAAATTAGTGTTGATGCATTATAGTACATTGCTTAAGATAATTTTGACATCTATTTTAGTAGGTAATAAACATGAAGCCATCGGGCCCTGGAGCTGTTCTGTTTCCTTATTTTCCTGGTTTTTTTTACAACATTCTACACAACGCTATCTAGACCCATGGTAAGCTATAGCTTGTGTTATGGAATCTAGAATGCGGATAAACATACTTGTATACTTTTTTTTATAAATACATACATATTATACATTTTGTCTTAACCCCTTTAAAAGCGTTATAATATTATTTCCATAGCATTCTGTATCTCAATTTCCTTTCTCAAGAACGCAGTAAGTATATCAAAACTCTGCCAAATATTCTGTGCAAAAAGGAACTGTTCATACCAGTTGTCGTGTGAAATGTGCCACCTTATGGGATTGTGTGCCAGCGGCCTGAAGTTCTTGCGAGTGGTGGTGCAAAAACATGGAGTGCAGTGATTAATCTAGTGACCGCTGCATACGGCCTAACGAGCGAGTGCGGGGCACACTGAGAGCGACTTGAGTGCATGATTATGGAACGAGCTCTGGAGAAGAATGTATCTTGGAAAGTGTTTCTGTATTAGTTCATTAATTATTCAAAGGTAATGATTTATTTTCTCTATCTTTTGAACTTAAGACATGCCCATAATTGCCCATGTTATTATAAAATATGGAAAACTGAACAGCTTACGTTAGGTGATTAAGTTGAATGTGTGTAAGTGAATTAAATAAATTAATGAATAATAAATAAATAAATATTCCACAACATTCTACACAACGCTACCTATCTAGACCCATAGTAATGGAATGCGGATAAACATACTTATATAGTTTTTTTTTGTAAATACATACATATTATACATAGAAACAGACCAAAAGGTAATCCATAACCATAATCCATCGGTATCATTTACAGCGTAATTGTTACACTGTAGTAGCGTACAGAGTAATTTACAGCAACGCTTCTGAGAGTAAAACTTTTAATATTAATTAAATGTTAGTAAAAATAATATAATCAGAAGGTAGATTCTTTAGCAAAATTACAGGCATTAATAATCCGTAATCGTCCTTTTTATCAACTCAGCTGTAGACATTGGTTTGAATAATAGTAAGCATTAAGTTTTGGCCATTAGGATAAATAATGACATACTATTGTTTTATTTTCTTGATGATATTAACAAAGGAGAAAGAATTTTTGGTTTGTGGATTAAGGAACTTATCCCTCATTCTCGTTAGGTAAGTATTTAGACTTTTAGACTTGTTTGAAGTTTTTAAAAGAGAACGGAAAACTTCAACAAGGGGTCAATTTGAAGACAAGTAACTGTATACAAGATGAATGTACTTATATTGCATGGCAAGTGAGTACGAGAAGAGTAACTTCATTCCTTTTTTTTCACATTCTCCTTAAATCCCTACTCTTCTCTCTCTCTTTCCTTCTGTTCCCATATAGCAACGTTCGAAAGATAACCCAGTTTCGAATATACTATTTAAAATCTTGTTGTGTCCTCTCCCTATTTTCCGGTACAGTAGCGTCTAATTAAAACTCATTCGACGCCCATTTAAATATTTAATTGCTAGTGGTTAGTGAATGAATTTAACTCCTTCTGCCATATCCCCTGAAAATAATGACTCACTTCAGTGACGAGAGTAGTCAAGTCATATTTTCCCACACACAAAATAATCATTATAAGTAATGGTGTTTTTATAAAGTATCACCATGATCACATTAATTCCCGTTAACATTAATGGAGAATGAATTATTTACTATTTGTAAAAAAAATTGTGAAGTATAAATCTGGTTGTATTTGTCGAAGTTACACCAAACTACATAGCCACAAGTTCGTTCAGGTCGACAATAGTAGTTACAAACACACAATCAAAGTTCAGATAACAATTTGTGAACGTGACTTCGTAGTTAACGAACAAAAGAACAAAGCGAAAATTCCGCCACACCATCACAATTAAGGACTTTTCCACCACACATCTTTAAATAACACTTCAGCCAGCCTCTCGACGCAAAGCATCGCGTCTGCCCCACTTTACATTAACTGGAGCTCACTAAACCGACTCAATCCGGAAAAATCCAGATCCATCCGGAGCAAGCCGCTCGGAACTGGTTATTTCCTGTCTTTAGATTAAGATGGCCGACCCTATCATGCCATCACACTCCGCATACAATCCCTCAAGTGTTAGAGAGAGACAGCTAATAGTTATTTCATGATAGATTCCGATACGTCGAAAAACGTTGGTTGTGGCTATCGCATCAACACTTGAGTCTGATTAAATGACGGTCGGGGGTCGTTAGGACCCCGCGGAAATTTGTTTCTGGCCCGCCTTTTCTCGATTCGCAAGTAAATAGTGCGGATTATACGAGTTGTGGTGTGCGCTGGGCGATATCGCTAGTAGAGTCCGTCCACAGAATCATTGATTCGGACAATTCTTCGAATATAAGGAAAGAAAAACTGCTACTGCAATAAGATATATTCATGCGTTCTGATTTGATGGAGTCGTTTGAAAAGTCAGTACATGAAAATCGTGATAGGAAATTCCTTGCTCATATTTTATACATGCCTTATATAAACCGCCAGGAAATATGGTGGAATATTCAATACCGTATCGGGACTACGGTACATGCGATTTATAAATCATTGAATATTTAGGAAGAGTAAGAACATCAAATCAAACAGTGAACGAAATGGGACATCTGATCGCCCTTACAAGAATATTCGTACGTGATGTTAAAGAAAGGTGATTGGTCTCTTGCATTTGTCACTTGATTAAGTACTGTAATTGATAGATTATTATATTAGTGATCTGTTAGAATATGATGTCCCAAAAGAGAAAGAGGAACATAGCCACAGTTTTGGAAGAAAATGTCCCAATTTCCGTCGTTTTTTGTTTCCACTTAGACTCGTAAGCAACCACGAGGCCTTCGGTAAACTTGGCCAGCTTGTTGTCACTTCAGTTTGCTTTGAGTTGCATTAGTAGATATATCTACACTGTCTATCCGCTTGTACTATTATTATCTATTCTGTAGTCTATCCAAAAAACATGTCCTTAGACCTAGTTGTACACGGTACACCCCTCAGTAGGCGACTCCGACTTACACTTGAACTGTTTTTATTTATTTTGTGTCTATAGGTATTTTCTTAATCGAGTTTAGTTTTTCTTTTTTGCAAAAGAAACAGCAATTTGGTGTTTTACTAAGTTTTAAAGAAACGGTTAACCCCTTTACAAGGACTTTGTGGAAAAAGATTGCTTGTTTTATGAACTTTTGAGAAAGTCTTGTAAACTCGTGATAGAAACTGTGCTTTGGATAAACTGGAGAATGAGAATACCAGTGAACTTGATTGAAGTAGGCATTTCATCATGGTCTTTATACGCTGGTACACTAGATTTCTTATATATCCATCTGTACTATCTTTACAAGGTTGACTTCTTACCAGCCTTGTAGAGAAAATCCTTGGAAGTAGAGCCTTGGAAAGCGTCGGTCGGCCTTAAGATCGAGAGGTTGTGGGTTCGAATTTTGGCCATTACCTAACCGAAGTAAACCCAATTCTAACAGAAGCACTTTTACTTAACTAGAGGGGTCAAAGGGAATAATAGTGATTTCTGTTATTAATATTAAAAAAAAAACATATTGAATAACACACTTGTACTTTTCCACTGATTTTATTTCTAGACCTGACCGGTTTCGCCTTACGGCATTCTCAAAGGTTCACATTGATGTTTCAAAAATTATAATTCGGCAACACTACAATATTTGCATTTTTTCATGTGTGGGTAGGTTTAAAATTCGGTATACCAGTTAAAAAAAAAATCCCCAAAATGTGGGAAATAATAATAAGTTTGGCACTTTACATAACTGGACAAATCATACCCATGACAAAACCATACGTTAGAATAAAACTTTGCATTAAAAAATTGCGGCAATATCTAAGAGTGATTAAAGTATTGAATATAATTTGAAAATGTAATCACTTCCAATCGGTAATATGGAAATGTTAACCATTCCATAAAACAATATTAACTGCGATTTTCACAATAAAAGCGAACGGAACAGCTGTAAAGTACAATAATTATGAATCATAACAAAATACGCTTTGCATTCCAATTCCCAACGCTTCTCACGTATTATTTTTGCGTACATTGGTCGCGTGCGTGTAATATTTTGAGTCGGGTGTCGCAATTAATTGGGCATTAACGAACAATATTTGTCGCGATAAATAACGCGCGGGCTGGACGCGAATGTGAAACATGTTGATTTATAAACGGAATGTGTGAAAAGGATTTGGGACTCCGTGTTATCGATATTCAGGTAATATGATGGCGTTACGGTATAAACGTGGTAGAAAATAATAAAAAAACATAGTAAGCTGCAATAAGGGAAGCTTAACTACGTTACACTACTATTTGACTGCCACTTTTTCTGTTTCATGTAACCAAGTGGAATTACCGGTGAACATATTTGAGTAACAACATCTAAACCTCTTGACAAACTTTTGCATATTGTAATAATAAGAGTACTTAGGTTCAAATAGAATTTACTTGAATGAATTTTACAGCATTAATTATGCTAACTATACAAATCGAATACATAGGGAAAAATCTTTTCGGGTGGGACTCGAACCCGCGATCTTTCCCTTACAGGGGGAATGCCTTGACCAACTCGGCTTCGAGTCCCGCCCGAGAAGATTCTTTTTCCCTATGTATTCGATTTGTATAGTTAGCATACTTATTGCAGTAAAATTCATTCAAGTATTTGGGCGGAGTTATCAAAAATCAATGTTTAAAAATGATTGTAACATCATTCATTGGTTCCGACAGTTCGTAAGAAGATCGGTAGATGACTCCATCGTCGCCGTAAGGACGGATAAATAGAAGGGAAATTTGAATCATATCGGGTAGCCGAGTTGGTCAAGGCATTCCCCCTGTAAAGGAACGATCGCGGACTGTTCGAGTCCCGCCCGAGAAGGTTTGTTTTTCCCTATGTATTCGAAATAAAATTTATCTATTACCTTGCGGATGAAACTGACTGAATTTATCAGTTGAGTTTATCCCATCTGCAGTGAGGTTAGACACAAGAATGAGATATACTCGGAAAACATGTACCTATGATATACATCCTACTGCTTCTTGAAGATTGTGAACAAACTACTTAGAGAACTTACCAGCTTAACAGCTTATATAATTTATCTGAAATACTACAAAATGTAATATAGTGTGTGATATACTGCAATTTAAGAGGTCTCAAGCGAAAGTGCAGGTAATAAATCCGAAGTCATGTAACCTGACGCCAAAGTGTCATGTACACCTTAAGTTAGAAATTGTAGGAAAGTCGAACATGGGCACAGGTCACTCAGCCCGTCGCGGTGTTCTTGAGTTATTGCTAAAAACTAACGATTTGTGCGTTCGATGGGAATATTTAGCAAATACTAATACCACGGAGAACAGAACATGGAAGGAGGACAGAATTTTCTTTCTCCATAACTACAAGTATCACACCTCACATCAACGACAGCCTCTGTGGCGTGGCGTTATTGAACGCGACTGCTAAGCTGGAGGCGCGGGTTCGATCCCTGCTTAGTGCAAATATTTGTATGCGTGAATATGGGTATTTGCATTGGTCTGTGTGTTTCTATGTATAATATGTATGTATTTACAAAAAAAGTATCTAAGTATGTTTATCCACATTCTAGATTCTCTAACATATGCTAGTTAAGCTTACCATGCGTCTCGATAACGTTGTGTACAATGTTGTGGAATATTTTACCTATGATTGCTTATGACAATGATATTGCAGAGAATTGAAACAAAAAGAATAACACCTTATGTGCCAATAAAATTCAACTTTGCACTCACTTTAAGGTTTTCTATAAGGCTATGGGGCGAGCTGTTTTGTGGTAATTAAATATGAACCCTAAAATATTTTTCGAAAGTATGAAAAATAATGCAATAATGAGCTACTATATTTCAGTAATATTCAGTATTTTATTCGACCGGAGTCATGTGCTACTACTAGCACAATAAGATAATATATTCATCATCGTTAACATTTTTATTTCTAAATTATTACGGAGCATAATACTCCATCAAGTTACTGCGCAGTATGTTTAATCTTACTGTAATTTTCATCTCAAGGCTGTCTGACAGCGATCGCTCACAGCTCACAGCGCTAACACTGTGCTTATGTAAGTTCAAGTTCCTTTTGAAAATCATTTTATTTAAGCACAAAAAGAATACTTTATCTACCCATCTCTAGTGAAAGCTTTTCACTTTTTTAGAAATTTAGATAAAATATTCTGAATATGATCGGCTTTCTTTAGTTTTGTTGAGCGCTCTCTCTAACCAAGCAGTTGGTTCAAGTAAGTCTAACGTATATTGGACTGACAGTTTGATACCTTCATAGAGTTGTTAAAACCGTTCCTGTTTAGAAAATAATTACACAATAACTATGGTTTCAACCACTCTAAGAAGATATAAATAGAGAGAACGGTTTAAAAATCGAAACAAACCAATTCTACCCGGATTCTTATTCTTCTTCCCGAAAAATAAAAGCCGCTTACCTGCAGTACACCTATAAATATAGGTAGGTTTAAAATCTCATGGCTCGTCAGTTCCCGTGAAAATATCGCGTGCGGTTTATATAAATCCTTCAGCTTGATCGTAACGGGAAACCCAATTTGTGACATCAAATTAACCGGGAAGCTTCCCGTGGGAGCGCAATCTTCATTTTCATAAAGTATTTTTAGCGTAAGTGAAATTCGTATTCGTTTTGTGGTTACCCCTCCCCTAACGGCGGGTAAGTGAACTTTCTGTTATATTAGTTTAATGCTAATTGAAACTAACTTCTTAATTTGAGAGAACAGTTTTCATGTTAGTTTGTGACTTGAATAATTTGGTTAAATTGTATTTATTATGATGCTTGTGTGTGAGGAAGTTCGTTAAAAATTGCGCTTTTGTTGCAAATGAGCAGTCGGTACAGGAGATATAGTCTTCTTCATCCGAGCATCCAAAGCCTGCACCTTGAAGGGGTCAGCCCTATTGTCCTATCTTTCCCACATTTGGTTACCAGCGTCGATGTTAATAAGTACTACCTAGATACTTTCATAATCGAACCGGCTAACTATCTTTGAACATGGAATTAAAGATATATAAATAAAATAATAAATATTCCACAACACTCTACACAACGCTATCTAGACCCATAGTAAGCTTAACAATTTTGTTTTATGGAATCTAGAATGCGGATAAACATGCTTAATTACTTTTTTTTGTAAATACATACATATTATTATACATAGAAACACCCAATGCAAATAGACATATTAATATAATATTTGCACTGAGCGGGGATGGAACCCACGCCTCATGCGTAGCAGTTGCGTGTACTACCGCCGCTACACAGAGGCTGGCAAAGTGGAAGTAGGTTAGGGGGAGCAGGAGCGAAGTCGATACTGATAAGGGGATAGTCTCTCACCAGTATGAAGGATTATATTACAAATCTTTGCAGGACGTCGGTGAGCTCGACAAAAATGTGTCGTACGTAATCCACAAACAAATTCAGGTACGTTTTTAAATGAGGGTCGATGACACAATTTTCAACCAGTCAACGTCAGAGAGCGGATTTTTTAATGACGTTGTGTGTCACAAACGTGCGTTTTTTAATTCTTTTGTATAAATTAAGAGCACAGAATCATGACATCGTTAGCTTTATACAATTAAAATAATCAACGCATTAATTTTTTTAACAAAATTGGGGAAAGAACAAAAAGAAAAACAGAGAACTTTATGCTAAACACAGCAAAGAGTAATATTGTTAATGTATAATTAACATATAATGTAACACAGTAAAGATAATTGGGTAACGAAACGTGAGATACTCAGTATTCTGTGGCGTAACACAGAATACTGAATATGATTAAAGTTAAATATCTAAAGCCGAGATTCAAGACCCGAGTTTCATGAGTGAAATATTCGCATTCAACCAAGCAGAAATCTAAATATTAGCGTAAACTTCCACAAAACAACTCATCAATATTATTTAAGTCTAACTTTAACGTACTTGAGAGAAGTTACTTCCGACCGATATACTCGCGACATGTAAGCAACAATAAGTTTCCCTAGGCCCCGCACAGGGCGGCCCGAGGGACGTCGACCACTTTATTTGATTGGCCCTAATGACCGCGCGGTTTCGCCAGTTGATATGTCGTGGGTTGCTAGTGACAGCGATGGACAGTACAACCATGTCTTGTCTAGTATAGTTCACTTTCACTGAGAAAGTACCCTGTCGCGTACCTAGCGTATCTCAAGCCCCAGATTGCGGTATTACATTATCAGCTCTATTTTCTTTGGTGGTGATACGTAACTACCATCTATATGAGGTTGTAAGATGTTTAAAACATGTGATAACCAATCATCTCTCACTTTGTGATTTTTTTTTTTATAAAAAGACACGTCAATTTGACTTCACCTCGCCAAGGCAAAGTCTTGGATAGAGGGTCAACATTATAAACGTGTACCATGTTAACAGTGGTGGCACTCAGCTTGACGGCCTCACCAGATGCCTTTTCACGCCCCGCTTAATCCCTCACACACCAGGCACTACACATGGTTGTAGGTGCGCTACTACCGGCGGTAAGCTGGGCGTCAGAGGGTTAAGGACCCGGGACTGTAGGAATAAGGAAACACGTGAGCTGACAGAGAGTTCCAGAAATATTTGTGACTCTGACTTCCTAGCCTAAAATTATATCCATTGGTAGACAACGTATTTGGTGTGTAAACTTCATCTAATTCATCTATTTCACAGACATATTTGACACATTTTTATATTTTTAAGGGAAACATCTTCAATTTAATGTTGATTCATTCATAGGTTCTACATGACTTAATCTTCTTAGGGTAACTTTTTCTAATTTGCTTTCTTATTTAACTTCGTATTCAGTTCTACAGATTTCGCTGTAACTTGCTACGCGCCTCATCACCAAATCCCTTCCCAAAGGCTCATACATTTTCAGGGTCCACCAAAAGCACAATGATTATAGCTGGCTTTAAAATAATTATGTTTAAGAAGCATGTCTGAAACGTATACATACAACAGCAAGATTAAGTGAACTTATACGAAACTTCGGTTAATCTCGAGTTTATCAGGATCACAGCGAGCTCCAAGGTTCTGACAGTAAGCAGGGATTAACAAAGATGGAACCAACCAAGTTCTCTATTTATGTGGAACGATAATTTTGGGTGGAACCATGTTAATGGAATGAATTAGTAAGTCACTTATACTAACATATTAGTCTTGAGAGGAATTTAATTGTTTCAACTAAATTAGAAATTCCAAGACGCAAATTACCGCATAAGATAAGGAATAAAATAACTCGTACTTATCAAAAAGTTAAAATAAATAAATTGCGTATTCTGAGCGGCTCGCAAAATATTCAAATGATTTAGTTATTTTAGAGATTATTTATGTTTAAATGCGCATTGACTGGAAAGCAATTGAAATTGGTATTTTGTCCAACCATGACACGAATGTCTTACAACGTGCATTTTGTTTCTATATTACCTCAGAATTAGACCTCAATGTAGTTTTAGTCCATTCGATTCCGTTAGTTTCAACGAAAGTCTCTGTTAGCCCCAGTGCCATGGTATACGAAGAGTGTACTTTCAAAAAGTGCCTCACTTTATGAAATAATTATAGTGTCCTTCAAGGTTCAAATAACCTTTTAATCGATACTTTACAAATCATGCGACATTAGTAGAATCGATATTGTAATATCAAAAGGTAATGGGTGTACAACAATCTGGCAATCTCGACCCGTGATCAAAATGTTATTCTATTTGTACAGAAACACATAACTGTCGTACACCATGTAGTCATAAATAAGACGTGTAGTTCCATGTGAAAATAAATCATTCATATTATATAAATAGTGCCTCCAAGTATTACGATCTTCTGAGGATATTTCGCGTTTGTTTTTTCAAAGTAATGCTGTGGCAAAATAAATATATTTTGTGGTCTTTTGCCGTATCTTAAAAAGTTGCTACTCTAGGTTTTCGTGCATTTGGGTGGCGTTAAAACGTGCATTATAGGAATAACTGGACAGGAGATGTGGTTGATGCCAACTGATATACGTATAATACAGTGCTGGAGTTAAGTTATAAAGCGCATAGGTTTATTACCGCCGAGAGTAAATTACCTATTGTGTTCCGTTGTGTAGGCTGATAATCAGCAATATTACGACAGTCATCGCGCTAGGAAGGTTTAAAGGCTGTATTAGAAGTTCTAACTTAAAACAAGCATAAAAACTCTTATCCCGCTATTCCTGATTTCATTTGCTTGTGCTTGGTGACCCTACGCTAGATATGATTGAGAAATCTCAAAGATATCGCGATGACAAATATCTGCTCGTTAGATATGCATAACTGCGACTATCCGACTGTCCGACCCGGCGCGGTTCAATTTATAATATCGGAATATTTCATTAGGAATTGAATGGTAGCTGCTGTTATTGGTGTGTTACTACTTCATTTAATTACTGAAAATTTTCGTTATTATAAAGTAAAGGTTACTCATTTTTTAGTACATTGATTAATCAATGCATTACAATTCCTACAGGGTTGGCAGTACGATTGTAATGTCTCAGGTGTAGTATATATACACAATGTATGATTTGAGATTTGAGAATAGGTGTTTGGAGCCTCACCAAGATCTTGGGACCTCATCTGATCTCCTTTCGGCTTTGGAGGTCACTCCCATAGTATACTTTTATATAAATTACTAAAATTCATTATAAGCTATTCTTAGTATGTCTATAAATGTGTCCAGGAATATTTATTTACTTTAATCCAAGTTCAGTAACCTCTCGCGCACATATTATTCACAAACGATGCAACCCCGCGGATAACTCATAACAACCATTATACCCCACGTCGTAGAACCTCTCAAGAAATTCCTCAAACTGAATTAAGTGATCCATCAACCATAATGTAACCTAAAGCTATGTCGCAATATAAACTACTTTAATATTAAAGGATATAAATTAACCTATTCCACACTGTTAGTGAACCCTCAGACAGCTTGAACCAACCATAATGTAATTATGCGTGTTCGATTACCCGACGCATTCAAGTTAAACTCTGTCCATTTCTTTATTTTCTCTTTGACAGATGGAAAGTGATTGCACAAAAATTCTAAATATCGATTAAGTTTAAAAACCTCGATTTATAAAATCATAAATCGATAATAGCAAATGATTTCATGATTTCATGTAGAATTTTAGCAGTAGATATTTCGTGTGTGTACATTTTATAAATATATCATAGACCAATTGTGGGCCATAACCCACACGCTAATCTCCAAAATATATACCTAATTCACATTGTGGAATATTATCTTTGGTATTTCGAACTATCGATTTAAAAGACAACATTCGATAAATTCTTTCATAGTGCCCGCGTACAAACAATCGGTTTTAAGTTGATTAAATGTTTATAAAAAATCGAGAATAATGCATAATCGATAGGATTCAAGTTAATATAATAAAAACACAGTCGATCGACTAACTACATCCCTAAAATTTATTTCCGGCCGACGTAACCATATCAATGAATTGTGACGTATTGGCGCCTAATTTTTGTTCGGAGTTTTAGGTGTTGACGCTAGAACAAAGTTATATCGACCATTGTGTGTGAGCTGTCAAAAAGAAAATAAACAAATGGACAGAGTATAGTTTAGTTTTATGCCATTTCTACCTTGTAGTTAACCAATTGAAATCCGCCGTCTTATCTCGTTACGACTGCGTTTAAAACTCACTGTCAAGTAGAATAATACCTTCATAAGCGTTGCCATTTAGCTCCAGATGAATAAACTATGAGCTATGGGACCGACGATGTGTGGTTGTAATTTGAGCTTTGATTGGTTGTTTAGTTAAATTTAATGTTGTATAATGAATGATAGATATTTGTATTTAATGAATAATTGTTAAGGACGAAAGTAGATATGATGTGTTCCAATTTTCTCTGTATAATTTTAAATAATGAATTTTAGATTACAAGATACTTTAAGGTTTCTAATGACTTCCCGACTGTTGGGGTACAGCAGTGGAAGTTTCGATGAACCCGTTTTACCTTTAAATTTAGACTCACAATATGACATTAACATGGTACATGTTTACGATGGTGACCCTCTTTCCGAGACTTTGCCTTTAGCTTACCGTCAGGCGAGGTGAAGTGAAATAGACGTGTCCTTATATAAAAAGAACCTCCGTAGGAATAGCTCTTCAATCCGGTTTTAAGAATTTGTATTTCTTAACTTCCAGCCTATTTTTTTCAATATTGAATGGATTCCTGAATCACGGAAGGCAATGTAACTGATTTGATCAGGTCAAATTAAATGTCTGTCGAGTGTGCTATTCTTCTACAAAAAATTACATAAGTTAGGTAGTAAATAAATGGCGATTATGGTGATTTTGGGGTTCGCCAAGATCAACCTATTCGGGGTTCAACCCTGAAGATCTTGGCGGACCCCAAAATCACCCTAGTACCACCTAGTTTACTATTCATAAAGCTCTTTACGTAGATTCAATTCAAATAATATTTATATCTATAAGCATATCCGCAAGACGTCAATATACGGGTGATTAATATGACCAATAAAACAGTTATAATGCGGAACAGAGATGAGAGCGCGTTGGGAATATGATCCCAATCCCTTTCACTTCGAGGCCCGGGCTTACACTGAATACTAAACTCTTCACGTGCTTACGGCGACCATGCGGCTGGTAAACTTAGGATAAATCTTGTGAGTTAGAAAGACTGTATTTTAATTGTATACGGTCTGAGGTAATGGGTTTGAAAATCCTTAACGGCAGAAAGGAGTCTAAATGCATATGGGATGCCTCTGATGTTATGAGTATTTCCCGACACCGATGGCTGTACTTTTTTGCTACCTGTAAAGCATTAAAAGGGGCCACTACTTACCTACTTAAATTACAAAATTGTTGTCAAGTATATTTTTAAACAATACATAAAAAAAAAATCCTTCAATAGAAATTTGAGTGGACGTGATCAATTTCTCAAAATAGTGGTACCTAATTACATCTTTTTGACGTCCAATAATTTTGACAACAAACGTGAACATGGCTCGCTACAGTGCCGAAATATTGGCCACTCGAAACAACAATGAAATGTTAATATTTCAATAACTCTCGTAGATTTATGAAGAAATCTTGTTATTACTCGTAGTTATGAAAAATTGGCAATTCACAAAAATCACCTTAGATACTATCCAGACTTTTCTGTTTACACAGACAACCTATTCGGCGCGAACGTCATTTGTATTCAAATAATAACATATTCGGCTTCTCCATGCCGCACACGACACACAGATATCGCTTTTTGATGACAGTAATTACCATAAAATTAGGTTTATGTATCACATAAGCTGAAAATGATTTTTGGTTTCTTCTGGAGCGATAGATAACTGCTCGTAATGTACGTGCCGGTGGATCAAAATGGCCGACGCGACGTGTGGAAAATGCTCATGGCGGTACAGTGTAAGTTCAGTTCTGAATTAACACCACTTTCATTTTTAAGACTGGTCCACCTGAAAATTATTGTCGAGGTAATAAAATTTCACCTATGTTCACAATGTTTTAGCTACGCAGCGACTATAAGCGAAAACTTGTTACTGGCTTTCTATTGCCTAATCCATCGCTATTCATATTTTTGTAGCTGTAAGTTTTCCATGTAATAAATAGATAAATAAATAAACTTAATTGTGCCTACTGCGATGTAAGTTCGATTTAATTTAGGTTAAGTTATTATATCTGTAGAATATTTAAATTGGCGCAAATTTAAGTAAAAATAAACATCCATGCTGGTAGACAAAATATTTTCAATCTCGAAATTCAACTAAAACAGATTGAGATAAAAGTTTCAACAAAGAAAAAGAATTGACGCGTTCAAATAAAAATAACGAGAAAAAATGTTCAAAGCTAAAGTCTTCTATTTATTTAATGTGGCTAGCGCTTTTTTATATATACCTGCCAAAAAGGCAGCTGTCGGTGAGATCAAATAAATTAACCTTCAGGCTACAGGCTAAGCCCAAAACTAATTTTATAATAACCGAGAGCCTCCCACGTAAAAACAAACGAGCCGATCTAGGCAAGCTTTTTCACTTATACCTACCGAGGTAGGGAGACCTTTCGGAAGAATTACGGTTCTAATATTAACTCTAGAAGTTTATTATCTGCGCAGCTACCACTTCCCAAAATTAAATAACGGTGAAAGCGGAAATATTAAAATTTATTCCTATTTTAATAACTTCTATTATAATAATACCCTTTAATATTTCGCGCTCCATGAAAAGACTATTATTGCGTTTAAGGGTAATTATGTAATTACTGACTGGACTAACCTTTATATATATAATATTATAAGTAACAATCAGAGTGGTAGGTACGTACGCAAGGTTGAAAGTAAAGGCATATGGATGAATTTAAGAGGAAAACATCACTTAAGAGAAGACGCCGTTGGATTATGTGAAAATGCTATTCAGAATGGAAGAATGAAATAAATATTGCAACTGCAAACAGAGAAAGAGAGATGAACGGAAAAGGCTAATGTATGGGGGAGGGGAAGATATTGGCAAGGTAATAGATATTATTAAGTCAATATGAGATAAGGGTAAGTAGATTGATAGGAAATGATGGTAGGTAAGTAGGTAATGATGGTGGTAGGAAGAATGGTAGGTTTTATTAGAGAGAGTACAGCAGGTGCTGTACTCTCTCTAATAAAATATAGCAAGTCAGTGCTACTTACCGAGCATGCCTGTAGCATCTACCCTTTTTCATCCATATTTTTTCATCTACTTTACTCTTTACAGTTATTTTATCTCTAAAGACATCGTTAATCATAGAATTAATTAAATTACAAAATGAAATAGAAATAAGCCATTTTTCTTCAAAATAAATTCAACAATTATGTTATCCTCGGTACGCATTTAAAACGAGCTCCATAATTCTTAGTAAACGAAAAATGCCTTGCAAAAAATCTAGTTTTAATTTTAAACGTGTTGTAGACAATATTTTTCCCTTGCTGGAAGAGTGCCATAGAATTAGTTCAACACCTGGCCCGCAGACGCTACTAGATAAATGCCGTTAATTACATTTGTTACCTCCTTGCAACTGCTGTGAGCCTGGTAACTTGAAACGTTTTTAAGATAATGGTAGGCTTAGAAAGCCTACCATTTATCTTATTCTTAAAAATAGTTGTGCTTAAAAATCTTAGCTAAGTATATTTTAAACTGCAGAGAA
The DNA here is from genome assembly GCA_914829495.1 of Eilema sororculum. NCBI lineage: Eukaryota > Metazoa > Arthropoda > Insecta > Lepidoptera > Erebidae > Eilema > Eilema sororculum. Next base: position 457,459 of record OU618545.1, on the reverse strand, counting down.
TGAATGTAACGCGACTGCTACGCAGGAGGCTCAGGTTCAATCCTCGCTCAGTGCAAATGTTTCTAATGTATCTAAGTATGTTTATCTGCATTCTAGATTCCGCAAGTTAGTATGTTATGCTTACCATGGGTCTAGATAGCGTTGTGTTAAGTGTTGTGAAGTGTTTAATGTAATTATGGATTAGGCGTTGATTTGTATAGTGATGCTATAACTAGCTGTGGCATCATCTTTGTGGGGATAGAGTACATTAAAGCTTTGAGTATAAATGGCGATAATGGTTAAGGCGTGAAATTTGTACCTAATTTAGGTTACGAGTTCAAGCCTCAAGTACTCTGGCTCTTTGCCTATAAGAATAGTAGGAGGACCAGACTACATTCCAAAATCTTTTATTTTAACGCTTGATGATTAGAAACAAAACCACTAACACAAAAAGATTGTCTTCAACGACACACTTTATCCAATAATAATCCGACGAAAAACAAGGTCGTAACTGTACTTAAAATTCCAACAGAGCCTTCTCGAAAGTAAAAACATAGCGGAAGTAAAATTGCTTTTACATTCAGCTTCATATCTGTGCGCGAATTAGCTCCACCTGAAGCAGATAAACGCTTTTAATTACCTGTGTTCCGACCCTCCTCCTCTGCTGCTGCCGTCCCTCATGCTGGAGATAGCCACCTCGCCCCGCCGCCTGAGTCGCTTCGTTAGTAGGAATAACGACAAAGATTGCATTACACCGGCCAAAGAATAGGCAGCGAATAAAAAAGAGGGGGAGAAAAGGAAAATGTTAAACATAGGTTTCAGACATTCAGATCCCTCCAAAGTAGCTAAAGGTCTTACGTCATTTTCATCTTATCGCATTTCACGAGCTTCTACTACTGATAAAACTTTCTCAAGCAAGCATTTGAAAACATGCATGTGGAAAAACACCGTAAAATAAATCCTCAGATAACTTCTGTTCAGAGAAAAAAAATTAAATGTCTATGCTGGCTACAAACTTTAAAACTGTTCTTACTCTGGAAGGTGTAATTAAGCAAGCAAGGGAGTTAAACGGAAAATAGGAAGAAAGAAAAACCGCTATGAAATCTTAACACTCGCAATACTATTTCAAATATTTAAATATACGAATTTATGAGCACTCTGCAGCAGTCATATTGCTCCTAAGTATTTTGTTAGTAGTTACTAACTATGCCATCAGTATCGTTTTATAAAGTACCTATTCACCCCTCTGTCGCATCGCATAATCATTGTATTCCCAAGTGTTTCTACTCGATAATTAGCGAGAACGCTTGAACCCTAAACCAGATAAGCTGTGCATTCCACAGCGGTATCTTTTACATTTAATTTTAAATTTGTTGCTTCAGCGACAAGGGTGATAATTGCATGACAGGGTGGTAAAGTAAAGATGGTTCTGATGAGATAGCATCGTTAGTAAGCTATGCAGAGTCGGTCATCTGACCTGTATGGCTGTATTATTAAGTCTGCAGTATATATCGCGACAAGAAAGTTCAGATTATCAGGTGTTTTACTGTTTTATTATACAAGTTTATCAGAAGGAAGCAGAGTGTGAGAAAATTTTGTTGTTTATCTAAAGAGAAGTTTAGCTGAATAGATGTTTTTGTATAAGCCGACAGCGAGGTTGTTGCGATACTGTCAGGCAGTGGTAAATGGATGTTTAGTTTACTACCAAAATACAATTGTGGTGACTGGTCGAGTTCCAACAGCCAAAATATCTGTGTGCAAGTTAAATGGGATTGAGTTCTCAAGTTTTGCTCCATAACATTCGTTGAGAGGAACGTTACTATCATTAGATAAGTGAAAAGACTTGCCGTATCGTGGTTCGTACTTGTTAAAGCTAGGGTATCAGAAGCATTGAACTTAACTGAAGAGTTTAGATCATTAATGACGTTGAGTCATGTCACATTATTCTATTCTTTAATTCATAAACCGCAGTATAAAAATGGCTTATAAAAAATGTAAAGAAAATCTTTAGCGCTCAACTAGAGACGGTAACAAAATTGTATGGGCCAGTATCGCGGTGTTCACGCATCATTAGCCTCTTGTCACTCAGCCCAGGGTATCTGCCAAAGTTTATACAACATTAAGTCGGTACGGAGTCACACGTGGAAAAAGGTACGCTGAGGTGGAAGGCCTACATGATGAATACTTTTTCATAAGTTTACAAGAGGTCAAAATATGTGAAAAGCTAATGTAATCTAAAGCCAGAGGCTCAGTCATCAAAAGCAATTTATCAGGCCAACCAGAGGCGAAGGTAGTGTGCCATTGCTGCAGTAAACATCTTGATATTCAGGTTTAATACCAAATTAGACAATATATTTTTAAATATTTCTTGAAGACCAGTGCCGGAAATTACAGTACAAATGCAAATAATTCTGTGTTTTGATAGATCGTATTCCAAGGATAGGTCCTTGGAATGCGATCGGCCGAAGGTCCTTCGGTAGGTCCGTCGGCCTACCGAAGGACCTCCCGAAGGACCTTCGGCCGATCATAATTTATGTGATGTTGAAAAAAATTGAGAGAGCCGATCTTAAAAAAATAGAAATTATATTTGCATTACTGATCCAGTAAAGAACGTTTCAAAATTACATTGTTACAGAGTGTGCAATTTAATGTTGAAATCGATTGAGTTTCTGAACAATGAGCAGTAGCAATGAAACAGGTTATTTCATTCGATTGAAATTGATCACTTAATACCTAAAACGGGATGCAATTAATTTTGTTCCCACATAACGAGCTTACGATAAGAGGTCTTTTTAAGTCTGCAGATCCATTATATGCAAAAAAAATGTTACCATTACATTTATTGCTTATTAAGTACTTTTTATTATAATAATAATAATAATAATAATAATTCACAACATTCTACACAACGCTATCTAGACCCATGGTAAGCTTTTATAGCTTGTGTTACGGAATCTAGAATGCGGATAAACATACTTATATACTTTTTTTTTTTGTAAATACATACATATTATACATAGAAACACCCAGACCAATGCAAATAGCCATATTCATGCATACAAATATTTGCACTGAGCGGGAATCGAACCCGCGCCTCCTGCGTGGCAGTCGCTTGCACTACCGCCACACCACAGAGGCTGTCAAGAGTTGTATGAGAGTTTATATCAGATTCGCCGATACTGATCCCATAGGACCCGTTAATGGCCTGTAATGATCGCTCCCGGCTCTCATGTTACATAATTTATCAACTAATGGTCGTTTATTAAAAATATATGAAGCAGATCTCTTTGCGATATAACTAAAGTGTTAAATCCTATTAATAAACAAATTAGTTGTCTTTTTTCTCTTAGTCAATCGCGTTAAAAAGACTGGTTGGATTTGTCATGTCATATGTATAGAGCTGGTTTTATTTTTCTCTGAAAAATTAAAGTAGTGATTAATCAGACTTATTATCTTGTTATTATCACAAATGAGAAAGTTGTCATGGATGTAGTTATGTTAGTTACTTAATCATGCCAGAATGACTTAATTGATTTGGAGGAAATTTATAAATGAGATGACAGTTTGGAATAGCAAATAGGCTACCTGAAATTAGGAATAGGGTCCAGCAGGCCATATTCGGATCGGATGCAATATTGTTTAAAGGCGTAGCCACAGACTATTTTTTATATTCTGTTCAGGTAAAGTTCCCTACTGTTTCACTAAACACAAAGAATAAATCTCGCTAAAAGTACATAATCGAACACGCATCCTCACCCATCACGTAAATAGACACAATCATAAAAAGAATTTTCCAGAACGTTCCTAAATGACGAGCGCATGTTTTGTGATCGAATCAAACCGCGGGGAGCAGGGATGTGCGATGTGCGGCACGAATGAACGAATGAAGTGAATGAGGAAAACACACAACACACCGTAATTACGCGTTTTGTTGTACAAAATTACGTTTTGGATGATCGCGGCTAGGGAGGGGCAAACGATCTGGTATGCTATTACCTACTGTTATTTCAAACGGTTCTAGTATTTGATTTATTAAGATATTTTGTCGTAATATTGAATCAATAGGATTTGTAGAGCTGGACAAAAACTGAGATTCAGATACCAGTTCTTAAACTAATACTATATATCTACTGTTTATTGCTTCGGTTACTAGTTTAGAAGTATTTATTAGATAAGACAATAATCACAAAATTGTACATACATTCACTTATAACTCCAACAGCTGAATAACAGCTGAAACAACTGAACTTATTAGTTCAGTGGTGTCAGTATCGATACTAGACTATTTTAGACTATCTCAAATCATAAATAGTATCATATTGTTCGGATTACAAACATTTCCATAAGCTTCTTAAGGCAGCTATAAGCTGACAAAGGCGGATTACAATTTTGCAACCCACTCAAGCTGAAGCCTCTCTTCAACTCTTCCACCTGTATTAAACAAAAAAGTATAAGTTTATCCAATCTCTCATCAATATCTATCCTGGATTGTCAAAAATCACAACTAAAAAGCTCACTGTTTTACTCATATCAACAATGATTAACGATAGAAAAATCACTGTTATATGTGACTAGTATTAGGTACGTATTACTGGTATCTTTGCCGGATCTACTAACACACAGCTTCATTTCTCGCCCGAGGCAGTTACAGAGGAAATTAGAACAGAATACTTCTCTTATGTCGTTATAAAGAGCCGTAAATTAAACACAATGCAATAAATAATTTTATTTTGTTCTTTTATTCTTGTTTTATGTCACGGAAGAGAAGCAATCGTAGAAATAAAATGGCCTAATTAAGTGTCGCTGAGGGATTGATATGGTTTTGTTTTATTGTTGTTGGAAGAGGGTTGGTTCTTGAGTTAAGGGATTTCCCACAAACATAATTATGATGTCACGTTTGGTAAAAAAGTTTTGGGCTCGAAATCGAGAAGAAATTAACAGGAATTGGAGATGGGAAAAATAGGAAATGTTGAAATACCAATGTGAATCTAGTGCCCATTTGATTGCTAGAATGTTGGTTACAAAAACACTGGGTAAACAAAATACAGTAGCTAAGCGTTCAATTTGAATGTTACTTGAATCTAAAGTGTACATGAAAGCAAAACGAGACTTGTATCATTTGCCACACATTTCACGAAATCAAATCAAACATGCTTACATTCGCTCAATTCAAACAGCTCAATGCCTTCTACGTCTAAATATACAATTATACAAATCGAAAACGTTAGCAAGTAAAGGTATTGGTTAAATACAGCCAAATAACTTTATTTGAAAATGAAAAGTAACTACCTACTACTTTATAACACAAATGCTATACCTACTGTATTTCTAAGAAATTCTGAACTGTTATTTTTAAACGGCCGATTCAAAATCCTGAACTGTTATTTTTATACAGCCGATTCAATTTTATATACTTCCTGTTTAGACATTAAAATCAGGTTTTTAGACACAATTTTAGACTAGAAGTCAGGCGTGGTAAAGTCAAATTGACGTGGCCTTCAATATAAACAAACAAATTTCATATTACCTTAAGGGTTTGGATCCATAGTCAATTTTAAATCTAAACATGTATATTCTTCTAGGCTTTTATAAGTTTAATAATTATTCCATTGTTTTAAAGTTGAAATGAATTCATTTTATTTAGGAAGCTTTGGTCTTTTTCAAGTTATATATGGTTATATCGTAAGGTATCATCAGTTTCTACTTCCGTTTTACTCAAACAAAATGTCAATATTTTCCGGAAAATCAATTTGCATTGAATTTGGCAGCCTCGGGTCGCGTATTTTGTCAGATATTATGCGATCCACGCTCGTGTTTGTGGAACAAACAACGCGTGTTATCCGCTCCCGCCTCATTGGAGCTTTACATACGAACTGTTGCTTCATCGGAACAAAACTTTAGGTCAATTATGTACTAGGCATAATATAGTAACTATTATGTTGGTTGAGCCGCGTGGTTCCCGGCAGAGAAGAATTTGGGCCACCTTATCTCTTCCCATGCGGTGACGTAGATACAAGGCAACTAAGGGTTAGCGCTGTTTAGCATCAGACAGATATATATAGCAAAGACTCGGCTTCACATATAGGCTCAAGTCAACAATAGTGCCCGGAATATAATGGCAATAGGCTCACCCCCTAGTACATGGTGAAATGTGGGTGTTAATTCACCTCTGCCTAACCCTCCGGGTATAAAGGCGTGATTATGTTATTATTATGTATGTATGCTGGTTAAGTTATAATGTATATACATTATAACCCGCAGCTTGAAATCTAACTCATTACCAGTAATGATATTTGGATCAGTAAACAAAATTTTCTGCCAGATTCTGTCCCCAAGGATAAATCGTGAGATTTCACACAGGGATCCTTTTTGCATGTGATTGGAGATAGCGACCTTGTTTGATAACTGCTGATACCAGCTCTCATTTTACGGTTGAGCTTTCTAGAATCTTATTGGCAATTAGGATGACGGCCCCAAGTGTCCCAATATACTAAAAATTTACAAAAGTTACCCCCGATATCTCTATCGTTGGTAACTTTTGTATTTCTTATGTAGATGTAGATGAGGATTACGAATACTCAATAGTTGTTACTCTTTGATGAAATTCAAAGTTACTACGACACTCGAATACAAATTTGATTTGGGTTTTGCTTATGAGACAGAATTGTGAGATAAATAATATGTTAACCTGGGGGAAGCCGGCGTGGCCACTAGTGTGTGTATAATCTTATGTACTAACGACTTTCATATATCGTTTTTCTTTTCGATTTATGGAACCCTTTTTATTTTATTTTTTTTCGTGCGGGAATCCCCTCGGATACCCCCCCTGCCGGAGCCGGAAGGGGAGGTTATGTCGGACTGGAACCGACTAAAACCGCAGCCGACTATGGGTCGTGGTGCTAGGCCGGAGGTGAGGTTGTCATCGACATATCCCTCGCACCCCCGCTGACCCAGGGCCATGCCTTACGGTCTGGCCCTCCTCAGGATAATTATGGAACCCGGAACCTGAGATGCATTGCAATGTATAACGGGCATGAAGTAATTAGCTGTCACAAATATTTCAATAATGATTCAATAAAAATATTATGAAATATTGTAAGGTTTGACTATTATATTAGGTTCTATCTATATATGACTTCTTTCTTTCTTTAGGTTTGACATATTCACCATAATGACAATATAGTTTGCTACTAATATTTAGCCTGTTGCAAACAAGCCCTTATATTATTATATCGCGCTATGAAAACGTCTTTACACTTTATGATCTTTAACCGAATACGTACAAAGGCTGTTTATTGCTCATCGAATCAGAAAGGTTCTATGTATGGATTAATTTATTGAGCGAAAACTTGATACAGTCAACTTGAACCAATCTCTCGGAATAATATATGCCTCAATAATAACTTCGAAGGCAAAATGTATTATTGTAGACCAAGTTCGAGTAAAATTTATGGCATAATGCGATCCACATTGAACATCCCCCTCAGTATCTTGTTACAGAAATTTTAAGAATAATAAATCGTTTTAGTATTTTATTTAGAATATCATAGAAATACTGCATAATGAAAGTTTTTATCATTTAGAAAAAAGCATTACTGGAGCATCTGATAAGAATTAAAATGATTAAATGTTAAAATATTGTTGTCAATAAAATTTGTCCCAGTACGTAAATATTGACGGTAGCTCTATCTGCACGCTTCCAGCTGCCCCCCTGCTCAGCTCGTAACAATATAAATGTTGTGTCCCAGATTCAAGTGCTCGGACCCGACTCTGTAGCGCCGGTTCATAATTCTATAAAAGGTCTCGTCCATCAAAACGTGGGGTGACGAAACCTTCCCGAGGATATTTCGTTAGTTCCGATTCGATTTTCATTTTATGCAAAAGACGATCCAATTTCGAGCGGGGGACAGCGAGGAAAGACCTTCAATCGGGATAATAGTATAGAAGAATGATCCAAATTGAATTCGTTTCGCGACGAATATCCGTCGCCCCGCGCCCCCGTTGGCTTAGACCCGCCGATCCGACAAATACCTCGATTTCGTCTTAAAGGGCTGCGATTCAGCGAAAATTTTCTTGCTCCGTTAGGTCCCTAGGATTTTTATTAAATTTCCCGGGATGCTCTTGTAAAGGGAAATGATAACGTGAGGCTACTGACGAACACGCATTGTTGCAAACATGCGTGAAATATTTGTTAGGCTCAGGGTAAAATCGGTAAACGTTGACAAGAACAACTTGTCTGGGCCGGCGAGTTCGGGACGTCGTCGTAGGTGTTCTTATTGTTAGCCGTTTATTTTGAAGGATTGTAGTTTTGCATGTCTTTGGTTTACAACTGTTTTAATACATACGTACATACATATACTCACGTCCGTAAAGTTGTAGGCAAAGGTGTATTAGCACCCACGTTTCGCCAATTATGATTCTCGTTCTGTAAAAAACAGTATAATTATTTTATATTTATCAATTATAAATAAATTAATTAAAAATTTAAACGATAACTGTTTTAATAATTTTGGTATTTAGGATATAAAAAATAACTATAGAATATAAAATAGGCGACGTACCTATTAATGTTCACCGCCTTAGTATCGCAATCACACATAACCTATATCAACGGTGATTGAAAAATTTAAATCACCGTTTAAAATCGAATATAAGTATAGTCGAATATCCTATGGCATGGGTTAAAGTAATAATAAAAGTTGACAAAAATCACCTTTTACAGGGTTCTTCACATTTTAACCCTGGTTTTGCAAATATCCTTTTTTTTCATTTTAAATAATAACTGGTAACCGATAGGTACGGTTACCACTTTTATTAAAAATAAAACAATACGACTACTGACCTCAAACCGCGCGTCGTACAAAGAGTAAACAGATTCAAGAAATAGAGGATATCTGTCCCCTTGTCACTCACTGACTTCGTTACCGTCCTCTCTCCACGTGAATATTTTATCCGTTTTCATGCTAAATATTTGACGAGTACTGCATGTCGCAGGAGAAAAAATCTTTCCATTTATATTAAAGAACCGCAGTAAACGTGTTGTTAGACGCTATTTTTGGCGAAATATTGGCGTCAAGTAATGATACGGTGTGCGTGATGTTTGGGATGGGTTATTCGGATGATTGTATACCCAAAAGTGAAGGATATGTTATTATTTGAACCTTCAATCTTGGTTTGATTATTATAATGTATGAGTATGATGTAAATTTAGCTTCACAAAAACTTACTTCACTTATTGATTACAGTGGACACATTCATAAACACTAACATAACCTAAATACGATAGGCGTGAAGCCTTAAAACTTGTTTTAGATGACGTTCTCATTTGTGTTTGTCTAAACATTTTATTATACCGTATAATTCAGTTTGCTAAACACCTCCCTCGTAACGCCCTCGAGCCTTCACATTCAGACTCACTTATTCTCTATAATGACCTCAACCCCATTTCATCATCATAACACGTACCCATTTTAATTTACATAACAGAAAACCAAGATTACAAGCGTCCCCCAGAAGCCTCATAAATTCTTTATAATAACAACGGAAACGTTTCCAACAAGTACAACCTCTGGAGATGGAATAACAATTTACGAACTGAAGATATTTGATCACATTTAATAAGTGCCTTTACCAAATGAGCACATTTGTGTCTATACTATATACTTACGGGTGTGTAACGGTTGATATAATAACAAAAAATCTAACGTTCACTTGACATAATATCACTTTATATAATTTTATTTAATATAACGATCAGTTGTCATATTGAACTGTAGATATAATTTCATTTTATCTAATTTCTTTTGATATAATGAACACTTTTTATAATGCACATTTGACATAAAATTCGTTTAGTATATTATTTATTTACTATAATATTCATAATCTCTAAGTAACTTTTAATATAATTTAGAATATTCGATACGATTTTAAACGCCTGCTAACCTGGTGCTAGCAAAAGTGCATCGCATAAACATTATTGCTACCAAAATTAGTTTTTATACTTGAGGTGGGTAGACAGTATAATTATTATTTTCTTACTGTCATACAGTTATAGCAAAAGTATTCGTCGTGTGGCTGTTGCAATCTCGATCTTTGTTTTATTTATTAGAATGACTACTATAAATTGCAGTACATTCAAAAGTTCCCAGGAGGATCTGGATGCAATCTGGACTTTAGGGCACCCCGACTCGGATAGGTTAGGTTAGAAGGGGATGGCGGGGTCTACGACCCCGCCATCCCCTTTGTGGTTTTTTTTTAAATCAACCAGAAGTAGGAGCCCCGCGAAGCGGGGCTCCGTCGACCAAGTCCGACCTCGACCAGAAAATTAGGTCAAAAGAACATTAGGTTAAATGAAAGTTATATTAAAAGAATATTATGCATTTTGAAAATTATATCATATGAACTTTATACAAAATGTTATTATATCAAAGGAAGATTATATCATATAAAACATTATATCATATGAAATTAGGTTATTTGATATTATAGCATATGAAAATTATAACATATGAACGTTATTTCAAGTAAAATTAGAGCATTTGTTATTATATCAAACATTACACACCCATATACTTACACAGTATCGGTTTAATTAAAACCAAATTGTCCCCAAAATTAGATTAATTTAAATTTCGGGAGCAGACAGGAATTTATGAATTCGAACTGTCCTCAATGGTTTTTGTGGAATGTCCCAAATACGTTTGGATTGAATTTATACCTACATCATGAGAATAACGTCGAAGAGATCTATGCATCTGCGAAGCAATACGCTTAGCATTACGTGTTAGAAAATTATAAGTAATCGAGAGCTAGGTGAGTCTAAAAGATTCTAATCTCAGCCTAAATGTTGTAGATGTTCTCATAACATAACATACTCTCAGCGCTCATGACAAAGCATTATCTCGCTATTTTTATATTAGACAGTATGTATCTAATGATAGAATCGCTTTTCGTACCATTAGGCTTTTAAACTTATATTTTGCTCAGCACATTTGCTTACATATTTGTTTGTGAACTTAACTTCTACAGCATTAGAGTATATATTAGCGTATCATTTTTATTGGAATATATTCTCCCACTTCACTTTGAATGTACCTAAGGTAGGTACATTCAAAGCATATTTGTTATTTTTGTCCTTATTTCTTCTATAACACTCGTGATGGCGCCTCTTAGCATTTTCTACCAGAATGTTCGGGGTCTACGAACTAAAACCAGTGCTTTCTACAGAAATGTGTGCATTAGTGGCTATGATGTGATTTGCATCGCGGAAACGTGGTTGATCGACGGGATATCCGATTCGGAACTTTTTGACGATCGATATCTTGTGTGGAGACGCGATCGTAACTATGCTTTAAATAATCAGGAACTAGGGCGAGGTGTTTTAATAGCCGTTAAAAGGGAACTAGTGGCTAATGTTAGAAGTGAATGGTGCTCGTCTGCCGAGGACCTGTGGATTACCCTTACCGTAAGTCACAAGAAGCCGAAAGTTTCTTACAAATTACATATCTGTGTTGTATATATATGTAACGAAAACTTAGAGCATACATTAGCGGCTCAGTTGAGTAATTTTACTAATAACCTAGTTGATATTGTCCTTAACCAACCTGCTGACACAATTTTAATATTAGGTGACTTTAACCAGCCGAACATAAAGTGGTGTGCATCGAGTGACACCGCTTCCCTCAGTCCAAGTAACCTGCAGGGTGACGTAAAAATTAATTTTATCGATAGCTTGAACGTTTGTAACTTATTTCAATACAATAGCTACCATAATGATAACGACAGGTTGCTGGATCTTGTTCTATCGAACAATGAAGTTTCCGTTACTCATTGTGATCTTCCCCTTGTACGCGAAGATTGCAATCACAGATCACTCTGCATTTCAGTCGAGTTTGTTCATTTACACAGCTTATCAATTCGTCCTTATATAGAGTACATGTATAATAAGGGTGATTATGATGCCATAAAGCACGAGCTGAATTCTAAGAACTGGGAGTACGAACTGAACAGTAGGACCTTGGAAGATGCTGTGGCTAATTTTTATGATGTTCTCAATGACTTACGTAATACTCATATACCATCTAAAACTGTTACCATAAATTCCAAATATCCGGTCTGGTATAATTCTTCATTGATTAAGATGATAAAGGAAAAGGAAAAATATCATTCAAAATTCAAAAAATATGTGAACCTTTCGGATTACAACTCTTTCGTTATCCTGAGACAACGAGTAAAAGACTTTAAAAGGAGTCCTTCAAAACTTACATCTCTAAGATTGAATCCAACATAAATCGTAACCCTCGCGCTTTTTGGGCTTATGTAAAATCAAAAAAGCACTCTAACTGCTATCCATCTGTTCTACAGTATGGACAGCATTCTTCTGGTGACTATTTTTACTCTAACTTTTTGGAACCAAGCACTAACAGTAACGGCACAACACTTCCGGGCTGCGGGAGCGCTGGCTGTGGAAGCGCGGATATTGGGTCCATTGAGGTGGACAGGAAGGAGGTCTGTAGACTATTGAAGCAGGTAGACCTGAAAAAATCCTCAGGTCCAGACAACATACCTCCTGCTTTCATTATTAACTGCGCAGTAAGTCTCACTGTACCACTCTCAATTCTATTCCAGTACTCTCTCACCGCCGGAGTAGTTCCCGCTATCTGGAAGTCCGCATATATAACACTTATTTTAAAAAAAGGATCAAGAGCTGCTGTAGAAAATTACAGGCCAGTTTCTAAGCTGTGTGTGTTCGCCAAAGTCCTGGAAAAAAATATTTACAAACGGGTGTACTCGGCTCTAAAACTTAACTTCAGCGAACACCAGCATGGTTTCTTAAAAGGTCGGTCGACTGCTACGAACCTTATACTATGTAGTGATTTTCTATCCGATGCCATGTCACGAAGATCCCAGGTAGATGTTATATACACGGGCTACTGCAAATGTTTTGATAAAATAGATCACAGCATACTTATGGATAAAATGTCGGCTATGGGTATTCGGGGCAACCTCTTCAGATGGTTTACGTCGTACGTGGAGAATAGGTGCCAGACTGTAGTGCTAAATGGTTATTCATCGAGAGCAATGCGCATCCCTTCGGGTGTGCCCCAGGGATCGCTTCTAGGACCACTCTTGTTCAATATTTTTATCAACGACGTAGCGTGAGTTGTTTTCAGTGGTCCAAAATATTGCTGTACGCTGACGACATGAAAATCATGAAGCAAATAAGCACTCTCGCAGATGCTCTTGCGCTGCAGGAGGATCTGGACCGATTTCAGAATTATTGCGTAGTGAACAAGCTCGACTTAAATGTGTCCAAGTGCTACACTTGCACTTTTACGCGTAAACCACAGCCTATTGATTATATTTACACTCTTTGCGATACTCCTTTAACTAGGGTTAACTCTGTCAAAGATCTAGGTGTTACTTTTGACTGTAAACTTCTCTTTGACTTACATATTAATAACACCATTAGCAAAGCCACGAAAGCACTGGGTTTTATTCTAAGAATCTCGGCCGATTTCTATAGTATTAAAACTATAAAAAATTTGTATTGCTCTTTTGTTCGTAGTATCCTTAAATATGCTTCACAAGTGTGGAACCCAATTTATAACACTTATAATGAGTGTCTTGAAAGTATACAACGGAAATTTTTAAGGTACATTCAATTCCGATCTAACTGTTATCTGCCCGATTATCATACTCGCTGTAAAAGTTTCACATTTTACCTCTGTTTGAGCGTCGTAGGATAGCGGATTTAACCTTCCTAATGTCGATTTGTAATGGATCAGTAGATCTACCGGAGCTGGTAAACAAGGTAGGCTTTTACGCGCCTCCATTGTTTTTACGCAAGCCAAACTTGCTGCACATTCCTATGGCAAGAACCACCTATAGGCAAAATTCCTATCTACTGCGAGCCTGCCGTGCATACAATGTGGCATGTCGGGATGTTGATATAGACTTATTTTTTACTGGTATCTCTAAAGTAAAGAAAGTATTATGCGATCACTACTTTATGGATTAGGAATTTACTTTTGGTGTTGCTTACTATTGCTAGATGGCAATGGTTAGCAATTCTAAAGGTGAACATCATTCTGAATGTAACAAATTAATGTAAACCGTCCGTAGAATTGTGTTGCCGTAAAATCTTTAAAAACTTTATACCAAATTTATATCAGTGAAAACTTGTAAATGGCCCTTACTTTGTTATATGAATTTACCTATTGTTATCTTTTAGCTGTAAGTTTTCCTAAAATGATAAAATAAAAAATAAATAAATAAAATAACATAAACTCACGCCTGTATTCCCCGAAGGGTTTGGCAGAGGTGCTAGCACCCACATTTCGCCCGGTTAGTGGCAATAGGTGGCGAGCCTATTGCCACTAACCGGGCTCGACTTATAAACCTGCGATAAATACACACATAACTTCGAAAAGCATCCAAAAGTCATTGGTGTGTGCCATGGTAAACCTGGGATCGAACCCGAGACCTCGTCGCAGCAGTCCTTTACCACTAGGCTACCGCAGATCTACCGTAGATGTTCTCGTTTCATTTAATAACGACTTATATGTAAAAAAGAAAAAACCAAAGAGATACTTGGTGCTAAAATTAAGTACCTTAAAATTGAACCAATCTATTACGAACATTAACTTCTCCAATGTCAATGTCATCTTCGTCGATTAACAAGTTGGCAAGCGCATCGTAGAGTGACATTAAACTGATAATCTCGTTACTAATAATTGGGACGAGGCAGATCGCGTCAGAATTAGTTGCACTAAGCTGCTTACAGCCAATTTGGGCTTGAGCCGCAATCGCGATCGTATTACCGAAATGGGAAGAATTAATACTCTGTAATAAGGTACCATACCTTCGGTTGTGTGTGAAAAAACATTGAGATGGTATTAAACCTTAGTCTGGTTCAAATTGTCAAATTAGTTTCTAAAATCGGAAGAGTAATTGTTAGATGAAGATAGGTGACATTGTTCTGATAAAACATAAAAGCTACAACAACAAATAGGAGAATAGTAACCAGTCAACGCTAATTTGGCAAATCTGAAGCCTTTTTAACAAAAATCTTTTTGATGACAGTATGGTTGATTTTTCATTTGATTTATTTTAGTAGCCTCAGGAAAATATTGAGTTTTATTTTTGTAATTTCATTTTATTTATTAGTATGTTACACAACGGTGTGATAGGCGGATCGCTGACATGCATAGCTTCATTTACTGCGCATCGCAACAGCGGCCCGGCACGAGGCGCCGACTCAGCACAAGCATTCCGAGTAATAACGTCATACACATTATTGCAACATTTTGTAACTAGAATAATAATTGTTGTTTGTGAAGTCATTCTTGGTACTAACATTGTCCGATTATCACTACCTTAGAGTTTAAGTTACCATTGTAATTTTTAAATTAAAATTAGTTAAAACAATTTTGGTTTTTTTTGCAACCTCCGGCTCCAGCCTTCGTAATTGGCGCAGTCGGTAGGATAGTCGTAAAATATAGAGTCAGTGCATCGAGCAAAGATCGTAGCGGCTATCCAGAACCTACCAGTGCTGCAGTCACGAGGTGTATCCAGACATCGATACCGCAGAAAAGCCAATCATGTTAATGTAAGTACTCTAGAATAGTTCTTGAGTTGCTTCCTTCTTATTTTTACCATACCTGTGTAAAACCTTCCAAGATTTTCCATCCCAGGCAATCGAGGAACCCTAGGTTAGTTAAACAATCTAGATCAGATTTATTAGATCGTCATAGAAATATAGGTTCTAGCTTTTTAGATAGCAGTAATACAAAAATGGTGGATATAGATGCTATTTTTAAAGCATTGCGCATGGTGCCCGAGTTTGACGGGAACACCAATGTGTTAACCCGATTTATTAGATTATGTGACCAGTTGGTGCAGGCCTACGTGTCAGCAGACCCAGGTAAGGAGCTTAGTAATTTAGCCTTGTTGAATGGTATCCTCAACAAAATAACAGGACCCGCTGCTAGACTGCTTAACACGAACGGAATTCCCGAAAATTGGAATGGCATTCGTAGCGCACTTATTAATAACTTCGCAGACCAACGTGATGAGACCTTATTATACAACGACTTGGCGTTGCTATCCCAAGGTTCGTCCACTCCGCAAGAATATTATGAAAAATGCCAAAATTTATTTTCCACAATAATGACCTATGTTAGTTTGCATGAGGCGGTAACCACCACTGTAGACGCGAAACGTTTGCTATACCAGAAGCTAACCTTACAGTCTTATGTACGTGGACTTCGCGATCCCTTAGGCTCACGCGTTAGGTGCATGCGTCCCGCGACTATTGAGAAAGCATTAGAGTATGTTCAGGAAGAGATGAACACCCTCTACTTGCAGCAACGCAACGAACGGTTGCCAGAAAGGAAGCTGCAAAATCCAAATAGCCACGTCAAACCTTTAGCATCAACGAGTAATGCGCCGAGCGCTTTTAAATTTAATATACCCAGTCCCTCTCGACAGAACGCGATTATGCCGCCCTACGGTCCACCACATATGTGGAGACCTAATTTTAACCAATTTCCCCAACAGCAAGGTCCCTCGCGGACGCAACAAATGTTCAGCGCGCGACCCCCCAATTTTAATCCGCAGAATAGCGCATTTAGGTTCCAAAATAGAGGGCCTAACCCGAATTTCAACCCCCAGGATAACGCATCTAGATCCCAAAATAGAGGGCCTAACCCGAATGATAACCCTAAGCCAATGAGTGGAGTATCCCATTTTGTCTCGAAACCCATGGGGTTCCGTGGACATGATTGGTCGACACAGGGGAACCCACCTCCTTCAAATTATTTTAGGGCTAGGGAAGTTAATGTTAACGAGTGTTACGATCCTTACCCATACTATTACGACAATACCGAATACTACTATGACGGTAACCAGTACAGCTATGACGAACAACCCTACCAACAATATGACATGCCAGTGATGCAAGAATTAACACCCTACACCGACAACATGTACTATGCAGGTCACGAAGACAGGCGTAGCGAGGACAACAACCACCAAGATACTAAGGATTTTCAGAAAAGCCCGAGTACAAACGAATTAACATAGAAATTAACTTACATACCCAACGTTCCTTACCGTATATTCAGGTTTCGAACCCACCTTTAAAACTGCTCATTGACACAGGCGCAAATCAGTCCTTCATAAGCCCTGAGACCGTGGAAAGATACTTCTCACACTTACCTTGTACTTATGATCCATTCGAAGTTACTAACGTGCATGCAACTAGCCGTAATGACTATTCTATCCAAATACCTTGTTTTCAGGAATTTAACGATAATAGTGATTTAACGTTTTATATTTACAAATTTCACGAATACTTCGACGGTTTGATAGGTTTAGACCTTTTGAATAAGTGGCAATCCAATATAGATCTTAAAAATAATATACTAGTAACCAAATTTGCAAATAATCCAATAATAATGTATAACTCTCGAAATAATAACTTGTACGAGGATATTATACCTGCCAATTCCTATAAATTAATTAGAGTCCCGGTAAACAGTAAGGACGGCGATGCCTTAGTCCCGGAACAAATAATTTCAAACTGCTGTATTAACGAGTGTGTTACAAAGATAGAACAGAACCGCGGATATTTAGAAGTTTATAATCCCACACCCAACGATTTAATTTTTTCAATGGACCAGCCAGTTAAAGCAGAAATCTTAAATATAGAAAGCACTCCTCAACCTCTTACATCTCGTGCAAAGGAAGTTCTATCACGGTTACGCACTGACCATTTAAATGAGGAGGAGCGAGTTAATTTAGAATCATTAATTTCACAATACTCAGACGTATTTTATATAGAGGGAGAACCTCTTACATTTACGAATAAGGTTAAGCATAGTATACGTACTACAGACGAAGTACCAGTATATACAAAAACTTATAGATACCCATATGTACATCGCGAAGAAGTTAGGAATCAAATCTCAAAAATGTTGGAACAAGGGATCATTCAGCCATCATCATCCGCTTGGAGCTCACCAATATGGGTAGTTCCAAAGAAACAAGACGCCTCCGGTAAAACAAAATGGCGCATAGTAATAGATTTCAGAAAGCTTAACGAAAAAACCTTGGATGATAAGTACCCCATCCCGAATATAGCAGATGTATTAGATAAACTCGGAAACTGTCAGTATTTTACAACCCTTGACTTAGCAAGCGGATTCCACCAGGTAGAGATGAACCCTGATGACATTCCTAAAACGGCCTTCAATGTAGAGCATGGTCACTTCCATTTCCTGAGGATGCCAATGGGATTGAAAGGATCTCCGGCTACTTTCCAGAGGGTGATGGACAGCGTCCTCAAGGACCTTCAAAACACAATTTGTTTGGTGTACCTAGATGACATAATCGTCTTCAGCACATCCTTACAAGAACATATGGTCAATCTACGTAAAGTGTTTGATAGACTTAGAGAATCTAATTTTAAGATACAGATGGACAAATCTGAATTCTTAAAACTAGAAACTGCCTATCTTGGACATGTAATAACCCAAGAGGGAATTAAACCAAACCCGGACAAAATAGCAGCCATACAAAAGTTTCCACTCCCTAAAACCCCTACCGAAATAAAACGATTTCTAGGACTAATAGGCTATTATCGCAAATTTATACCCGATTTCGCAAAAATTACTAAGCCGATGACCCAATGTTTAAAAAAAGGTTCAAAAATTACAACAACTGATACAAATTATATTAACTGTTTTGAAAAGTGTAAGGTATTACTCACAAACGACCCAATATTACAATACCCAGATTTCAATAAAGAGTTTCTACTTACTACAGATGCATCGAACTTAGCAGTAGGCGCAATTCTATCCCAAGGTGCCATAGGATCAGACAAACCAATAGCGTACGCGTCACGTACATTAAACTCAAGTGAAATAAACTATAGCACCATCGAGAAGGAGCTTCTAGCCATAGTGTGGGCTACGAAGTATTTCCGACCATACCTCTTTGGTAGACCATTCAAAATTATAACCGATCACAAGCCCTTGCAATGGGCTATGCAACTAAAAGATCCTAGCTCAAGACTTACGCGTTGGAGGCTCAAGTTGAGCGAATATAATTACACAGTAGTTTATAAGCAAGGTAAAAGCAATACAAACGCTGATGCCTTGTCCAGAGTAGAAATACACAATGAAGAGGTAAGTTCCATTGCAGTAAACACATCCGAAAGACCTCCTAGTGAAGGCGGATCCTCCACGCTTACAGCCCATACTAGTACCGAACACCCCATCCTAGAGGTACCCATATCCGATGACCCCTTAAATAAATTCAATAGGCAGACATGTTTTACAGTTGTAGGCGACATAAAGAAACGCCCTACTGTATCTAAACCCTTCGAAACCCATACTCGCACATCCATTCAATTATCCCAGAGTAACCTAGAAACTGACGTAGTTAACGCCATTAAAGAATTTGTGAATCCCAAAGTCAGGACAGGCATTATAATACATCCACCCTTGGCGATGTACCAAATTATTCCGATCATACAAGAGAAATTCAAAAGCTCCTCAATGAACATCATTTGTACGAAATCAGAACTTGAGAACGTTAAAGAATATTTACGCCAGCAAGAAATCATTCGTAAGTACCATGAAGGGAAAACCAACCATCGCGGTATTAATGAATGTTATCTGTCCCTTTCCCGTAGTTACTATTGGCCTAAGATGCGAGAATCCGTAACCAAATACATAAACGAATGCAACATATGCGGTCAAGCTAAGTATGACCGCAACCCAGTCAAACAACGTTTCTGTATAGTTCCTCCCCCTTCTAAACCATTTGATGTGGTCCATCTAGACTTATTCACTGCCCAAAATGAAAAATACCTGACCGTAATTGACACATTTTCCAAATACGCACAGGCGTACCATCTAAGAGACGCTACCGCGCTAAGTGTGGTGCAAGCGTTCCTAATATTCTGTTCACACCACGGTGTCCCTGTAACCTTAATTACAGACCAAGGTCCTGAGTTTACCAACCAGTTGTTTAGTGAATTTACGCGACTCCATAAAATTCAACACCATAAAACCCTAGCGCATTCCCCCAACGACAATGGTATGATAGAGCGTTTACACTCTACCCTTCTAGAACATCTCCGAATCTTGAGATTAGAACACCGAAACGAGCCCGTTATAAACTTAATGACTTACGCTTTGCTAGCCTACAATAGCAGTATCCACAGTTTCACTAAATGTAGACCCTTCGACGTAATTACTGGACACACAGACCCACGTGACCCATCAGACATAGACTTATCTGTGCTCTTGCTACAGCAGTACGTGCAAGACCATCGAGATAAGATGACTAAAGTATATGAAACTATAAATGAATCCTCGTTACCCGTACGGAACTGATTGAAAATAGAAACAAGGATAGGGAACCCGAACAGGAATTTGAACCAAATCAACAAGTCTTTGTTAAAAACCCGTTAGCATCAAGACAAAAACTTGCTGCCCGTTACACCCATGATACCGTTCTCGCGGATCTACCTATCCATATCTACACAAGAAAGAAACATGGACCCGTAGCAAAATCACGCCTTAAACGAGCATTCAATACTAAACCATTGTTACAGGATACTTCTGGTACTATTGCCCCACCTGATACGAGCGGAGGAGATACTACTTGAGCCCTTACAAGATGGGCCCGGGTTACTTCCATTTAAATTGGGTGCAACAAAGATAGTATCCCATTATCACTCATTTTTACTTTGCATAGATTTAGAGATTATAGAGTCTAAGTTGGAATTAGTTAAGCTACAGTTAAACAAATTAAGCCCATTAATTAATAACAATACTTCCGCACTATTTCAACCACATATTGATTACTTACAAGAAAAACTGGAAAGAATATCATCCCAACTGCAGAACTTTGAACCTAGTCGGAACAAACGCGGTCTCATTGACGGATTAGGATCGGTCGTCAAAAGCATTACAGGTAACCTTGATTACACTGACGCTCTCAAGTACGATAATGCCATTCAAATTTTAGAAGGAAATAACGATAAATTACGGTCAGAATTCAATAGCCACATAAGCTTAACAAAAGAATGGATGCTCAAACATTCTAGCATCTTAGATGACATAATAGCAAATCAGGAGATGATAACCGATAAATTAAACTCCTTTATAGCCACCAATCATGCAGATTTTCTCAGTTATGCCCATTTAGCTCAATTCATTCTAATTTTAAATGATAACGTAGATAACTTATCTAACGAGCTGTATAAAATAGAGACCACAATAGATCTTATCCGCGCGTCAAGCGTGGCTCATTCTGCTATAGATATCATTAGTATAAAAAGTATGTTAAGCAAATTAAATCAACTATACTCGAACGACGAGATTATTAATATCGATATTAGAGACTATTATAGTATATTAAAGTTAGGATCATATTATAATGATAGGAAAATAGTAATAGTCGTAAAGTTCCCGATAGCCTTGCCTAAAACCTATACCTTGTATAAATTATCCATAATACCTAATAAAAATAATTTAGTCCTTATACCAACCTCATCCTATATAGCGATTCATGAAACATATTCTATGTACATACAGACAGAATGTCCGAAGTTATCATCATGGTACTTCTGCGAAGAAAACCCTAACCATAGGATACAGAACTCACCCGATTGCGCGCAGCAGCAATTATCCTAGATAGAGAAGCCTTTGAACAGCTTGATGAAATGCACTATTCTCTCAGCTTCCCGGCACCTACTAAACTTTGGACATCATGTGGACAAGAACAACTAAAGACCGTACAAGGAAGTTATTTAGCAACCATACCCAAAGACTGCTTCATAAAAACCTCAGAATTTACTTTAATCAATACTGACAATCATATCAAGGGCCACGCGTTGAAGATACTAACACCCCCGGAACAGAACAACTTTAAGACGGAAGATTCAACAGTACAACTTCACACAGTTAACCTCGGCAGTCTCCATGACAGTCTTAGAAAAATCTCTAGACAGCCCCCATTGCAAATAGATCACAGCATCAGTAATTCAAGCATCTACCATACAACCGTTCCAGTGTACTTAATACTATTCATGACAGGTGCAATCAGTATGATTGTACTGTATAGAAAGTACCGCTCGAGAGGCTCAGACATAAGTAAGGAAATTCATGCTGATACAGAATCTAGCAATTAACCCTGCTGAATTTAAGATAGAGAACCTTTCAGCAACATTTTCAACAGCTGTTGAGAAATAGTTGCTGATCTTCGGGAGGGAGATGTTACACAACGGTGTGATAGGCGGATCGCTGACATGCATAGCTTCATTTACTGCGCATCGCAACAGCGGCCCGGCACGAGGCGCCGACTCAGCACAAGCATTCCGAGTAATAACGTCATACACATTATTGCAACATTTTGTAACTAGAATAATAATTGTTGTTTGTGAAGTCATTCTTGGTACTAACATTGTCCGATTATCACTACCTTAGAGTTTAAGTTATCATTGTAATTTTTAAATTAAAATTAGTTAAAACAATTTTGGTTTTTTTTGCAACCTCCGGCTCCAGCCTTCGTAATTAGTATCCTTGATAGACACTAATAACAACAAGTTGCGTATCCATAACCCATACTAAGATTATAAATGCGAAAGTAACTCTGTCTGTCTGTCTGTATGTTACGCTTTTACGCCTAAATCACTGAACCGATTTGGATAAAATTTGGTGTAGGGGTAGATTAGACCTTGAGAAAGGACATAGGCTATGTTTTATCGCGATAACCGACATCCACGCGGGCAGAGCCGCGGGCAAAAGCTAGTATATTAATACTTTATGTCTGCATTGAGAGACAAAAAGAATTTCAGTAAATTCTTTCGCTCCCTAGGATCACGAGGCTCAAAGAAAGGAAATTCTTTACTTCCAAAAAATAACGACCCTCCGTGAATTATCACCCCTCGGGACACGCTAAGTCAAAGTCCAATGACGTAATGATTGATGCATTCTCGTTTGATAATGCTATCTCAAGACTACAAGGCGACTCGAGTCCACAAACCATTAGTTCCGTAACCTGACCCAAGTCATCCGTCTCTGCTGTATTTATTTTGCATCCAATGTCTTACAGATTTTAATGCATTTTGAAAATTTTTTTAGGTTGTTTTCATTTCAAAATTCGTTAACTCATTTTGAATTTTATTCTTAAATCCAGACTACTCCATTTTCATTCATTTTCTTTTATTAACTCATGACATTTTTTGTAGTTTATTATAGTAGTATTATGGACTTCATAAACAACTGTCATTTTTGCTATCTTATTCCGGTTTTGATCCATGGATTCTAAAAGCGGGATTAATTTTTGATTTAACATTCAATGTGCAATATCTGAAATTGCTAAAAGTTCTAAATAGAAAGGCGCAAAGGATTGGATTTTCTCCTTTAAATAAATCAGCAATGAATGGAACTCAAACTAGTACTGAATGAGATCATATATATAATCCTATGTGTGAAAATACATTGAATTTTCTCAGTGTACGTACAGAATAACTCCTTGAAGTATGAGAAGATTTTATCTTAAAAGCTAGTTTCATATAATGAAAGTGTGCACCAGATGCAATAGAAGTAAATAGAGGTCACACGTGAAAGAAAAATACTAAAATACTGCATGCTAAGCTGAAATGTTTAGAAACTAGGTGAAACTCATTACGGAAAATGTTCATTCAGCGTACAGTACTACTAAATTAAGTAAAGAGCTAACTGGTACATATTTTGCAAGAAGCATGGTTCATATACTGTCATGATTAATTCTGAAAGTAGTAAGTGAAGTTGAATGTAAAGGTATTTTACTTATGTACGTTAATTACTTGTCTAAAATTTCGATGTCTATTTTTTTGTCTTATATCGGTATAAAGTCTTAAAACCAGGAACATCTGTTTCAGAAAAACTATTTCTGAACGAGAGAAAACTAGAAACTAAAAATACTGCCGCAGGCAGCTGCTGGCGAGACTCCACATTTTTACCTTGAGACAAAGTCCCGCAGTAAAATATTAACTAGACACAGTTTATCATATTATAAATGCGAAAGTAACTCGAAAAACATAGGCATTTCTAATGGTCTAATCTACCCCTATACCAAATTTCATCAAAATCGGTTCAGTGGTTAAGGCGTGAAAGCGTAACATACAGACAGAGTTACTTTCGCATTTATAATATTAGTATGGATAACTTGAGTTGGTCAAAATATATAAATATTAATAGCAGAGGTTTCATGTTCCTGTACACGTCAATAACTTGGAAGTTGGGTCAAAATTGGACGGGCATCCATTCAGGTTCCGGTCATTCTTATCAACGGTAGGAGGATCATGGATTTGGTGCTGTCGATTCTATAAGAAAAATGTTTAATTGTAGCATTATACTGTTCAACTTAGGGACATTTTGTAAAAAAAAGAAAGAAAGGGGCTTTATTTCATCAGAACGCACATGTAAGTGCAATGGCCTTAGAAGTAAATAAACCTCTATAGAAGAAGGCACGTTATTAGAAATAGGTGCCAAGCCTTGGTTATTACAGTACCGAAGCACTTAATAACTGGGCATTCGATAAAGCGTGCTCATTACAAAATAATAGCCTGCTAGTTACGCTAAAAGGCTGCTCATGAGTTTATATACATTTGACCTTTAAGTTGAGTTGATTGCGCAAATCGGCCGTTTACTGAATTGTTTCTAAATATTTATGATATTTAGAAACAATTTTCACTTGTATTCAAGACTTAAGAAGACCAAAGTAACGAGAAAATATCACTACAATATGAATTTTCAAACTGATTGATAATTCAAACGTTTTTCTTTTTTACTATTTTTACAACGCTATCTAGCCCCATGGTAAGCTTAATTACCTTGTGGTATGTTATCTAGAATGCGGATAAACATACTTATTTTTCGAAAAACATCGGAAAAAATGAAATGCTCAAGTGAGACTTGAAATCACGACCTTTCCCTTACAGGGGGAAAGCTCTTCCAACTGAGCTATTGAGCCACACCTGAATCATTTCAAATTTTCCTTCAATTGACAATCGTCTACTCCCCTTAATCAAGGGTTCGAATTTAAGCTCTCAAGGCAGGTAAGAGTTATTTCACATTTAGTGTAATTTGAGTTCATATCTTTTGCCCTTAACTGTAATTATTTATTACAGCGTATATTGCCACTGTCATTGGCGACTGTCCACCGCAGCCATTGTCTCCCAGCTATTAGCAAGTGTGCGTCGAAACAAAGCATTAGTTCACAAACGAATTGTTATATTGTCCGGACACGTTCCGATGGCCATTTCCGATACGAGAGCACGGGTGCACTCGGCGGCGTCGCTTTCGGGCTTATCGGATTTAAAATGAAAATATAGATGTTTCTGATTTTATAAATAAAATTTTTGACGTAAATTATATAGATTCTAGTTGTTTTTATTTTTGTATTGTAGTTATTCGTTTGTTTTATTAGTATCCAAATAAGGAGATTGTTCTCATCTTCGACATTATTCAAGTCATAGTCAACGAGCGTCCATGGTTCAGACTTTAGCTTTTCATAAATTTCATTAGTTTAGCAAGGCCCTTCTACTTTGTTATAATAGGCAAGTAGAAAAAAAAAATTGATTGCGTAGTCAGCTCAGTTGCTGATGAAGAGAATAATAATATTATCTTTGGGGCCCATTGGCTTGGCAATTTACAACATTAAAATCAATAATCCAATACTGATCACGTTTTTGTTCTGTACCTTTGGTTACCAAAACGTATAAATATAGGGAAAGTATAATAATATTACATTCTCAATTGTATTTGTATTCAAAAAGATCACACACCAAATAACTCACAGGTAACTTCGGCAGAAATCCCTCTCTTATATGAACTGTGAAACTGAGGACCGGCGATCGTTCAAATGTAAATTTCGAGCCACGTTTTTCAGCGGATCGGGATGTTTGACATGTTTATGGCTCTCACTGAAATATCGCACGTATTTGTATAAAAATACAGTAAAAAGCGCTTTGTATACCATAAAATATAGTGGTATATAAAATACAAATAATAATTACTGTCTGATGAATTGGTCAGATATAACTGACATAATCGCACTGACCTGACTACATGGCAATGTAAATAACCATTACTTCAGAAATTTATGATGAACCAATTTCGTTATTAGAGTCACCGTTAATCGGAACGCTGGTTTCGCTCTGGATAATTTGAACATCTAGGATTCCATTTTGATCTCCACCAATCTTTGCACTGGTTTCAAACAATAGAATGGAGGATATATCTATAACTTTTGATGCAACGTGAGCTGTTGATTATTACTCAATAACCTTGAAACTCAGTACTAAGGTTCAAGATGGAAACCAGGCTCATTTCCAGGCTCCTGCTGCAAACAATTCAGTACGAGAAAATTCAATAACACTTGTGTTCTAAGACCTCTTGCACCGCAATAGAAAGGAGATACAGTTAACAAATATTCCACAGCTTATAATTTTTACAAGTATTGAGTACTTTGTCAATTTACGTGTCTAATCCAAGCCAGTGGTTATCTTAAACACAATATTTATGTTATTTGCCGCTCCATCGGTCGCGTCGTCGACTCGCCTCAAAAGCGACTCAAATTGTTCGTGAACCAATTCACCGGTGTTTTATATGGATATATTTCTGTGGCTTGAGGGGACTTCAGATGTGCTTTCCTGAATTGACTTTGTTTTAGATATTGATGTTTTCTTTTCGCTGTTAAGGAACTTGTTGTGTACTAAAGATCATTTTGAAGCTGTTTGCTTGGTTCAATATTTGTGTTATTATGCATATAGCAAATAACATTTTATAATGATGTTGAGTACTCTATTATTGACTCTCTCTCGCCAGCGCTGTACTTTAATTACCAAGGAACACAGGAGGCCTGCATCTTATACTAAAACAAAAGGAGGAAATTTTAACACTGATTACGCGGGTATGCAAATAATTTAATATTAAAAGTTCATAAAATCCTTCATAGTGATATTTGATAGGATGCAGTAACTTCGGTATCTACAGATTTCCATTTAAACGATTGGCAGAGAATCTGTCTTCCTCACACGGGATTAGCGGTATCAAGATCGGCACTAACTCAGCAATCCTTCAAGATTAGCCATCTACTAATAACGGCAATTTGTCTTCCAGTCTGATGTAATGGCCTACAGTCAGTCTAATAAAACATAATAAATATTAATGATATATCCTCGTATTTCTTAAGTCATTCATAAACATAACCGGTAGTAAATTATGTAATTACTTTAGGCTTAAGACAAGCTTATCTTCTTATTCATCATATTTGGTTCTTTGAGGTTCTACGCAAGTAAATGAGACTATGTACAGTTTTTTCTGTGACATCATGTATTATTCTGTTATCTGTATCAAATGTAGATATCAGACAATCCGTTGAACTATTAGAGATATTGGAATATTTACCATGTATTGTTTCGAGTATGGATATCTATAATAGTATTTTCAATGACCATGATTTGAACGTCATTTCATAAGCGTAGAATAATGAATTGATAAGACTTTTACCTACGTTGAAAGTGTGATAAAGTACCTGCGAGGGTACATAAAGCTGACAGTTAAATGCACGGAAAGAGCTAAGCCAAAATAATATTTTCGTTGTGCATGTAGGTCACAAAGAAGGTAACACTACTTCAAAATTTACTATTATATCCGCAAAGCAATAGATAGAGCCTCTAACAAAAGGGGCAGGCAATAGTAAGTTAAATTCCTTAGCAGGTCCTTCGTTCAGTGCAAAAAAGGATAGACTTATGTATTCATGAAAATGGAAATCATTTTGAGCAATTTATTTCATAAACCAATTTCTTAAATGTTTAAATGATTTTTTTTATTTAAAAAGTTCAAAATTTTATAGCTCGTGCGAGTTAACATGGCACCTGCCACGAAGACACCCACCTCCCGCTTCCCCGCGCGCGACCCCGCTCTCGCCGTGCGAGGCTAGTAGCGTCAGCGTACACGCCTCCCGCTCACCCGCGGAAAGCCCCGAGCCAGGTGCCATGTTAACTCGCACGAGTTGTACCTGACCTATGAGTTTCGAGTTGATTTATCATATTTCCGTACGAAATGTATGGGAAACGTTTTTGGCGATTTCTGTCTTTTCTAGTACTGAAAGCTAAAATGGTCCCATAGAGTTTTTTGATCCCCACATGAAATAGAATCGATTGGCATAATAAAAAAAAATTTAACTTTTTGCATTTTTTTGCTAACTGTAAGTTTTTTACAAAATCTGTGAATGCAGTTCAAAATGTCCCAAAAAGTTAGGGAAGGTCTTTTAAGAACGTTTTGCTGTAACTGCAACTGTTAAGGTACTTGCCCTTACTGCCCCGTTTCAAAAATACACCCTGTATAGGTATATTAAAATATGTCGCCCAACATCCATTGTCCAATTATTTTCAGAGCGTCACAAATCCGCACAGCAATTATTGTGAACAATGTTCTCTCTTATGTGAAATCCTATTAGCTGCATGTGCTTCACTTCCCCTCCTTCCCTGGGAGGGTAGATATTATCCTCATTAAATAAAACTAAAGGGTTGATTAGACGTGGCATATTCACAGTAACATTATCAGTTTCTTCTATTCTACATGGAAAATTTCCATGTATAATAAAGTATTTAATACCAAAGTTAATCCTAAAGAGAATTCAAAATGGCGACCACTGACGTAGGTATCGAAAGCTCTACTTCTACAAGTAGTTTTTTTAACGAATTATAAAACCATTAGAATTTGGACGTAAGAAGAATTACTGCTGAAAACACATAAAAATATAGCAAGTAAAGAGTAACTCTTCATTTTAGGAGGTTGGTAAAATAAAATACGATGTTCATACCTCTACGGTGTTGGGTTCCTTTTTTTCATCGGAATAATAAGAGGGTTGCGTTATGATAAATGGCTGATGCTGGCTCCAGCTGACGTCACACATGAATGGTATTAATATTCTGACGAGCAGTCAACCCGGACATCTCGGGGAGTAAATAAATGCTTAGCTTATGGCCACATATTATATTATAATGTGTTTCATGTCCAGAATATTTAGATAATATACATAATGAGTAAATCGGCACAGGAATCTAAAATATATCATTTATAATATTATTATACCGGTAGATACAGTTTAAAAAAGTACTTTTAATTGTACTCAAAGTAGTTTAATGTTATTTTGTACCTATTTATTATGTCAAATACATTACGGAAGAAAAATTCATCGTAGAAAGTTGGCAGTGAAGCCTCCCTCTCTAATTCGTCATTTGTACCTGTTAGGTTATAAAACCAATGCTGGGGCTCGATTCACTAACTTACGTACTTAGTTGCGTAAATTTACTTATGATTTTACTAACGTAAATATACGCAACGTGCAATTTTGGTGAGTAACCTATGTGAGTTTCCGGTAAAGAATACCAAGTAAATATACGTGACATATTATGTCATATGACATATGACATATTTATGAAAATAATGCCAGACTAAAAATATAACTTGAATTGCCAATTTTTTTTCAATAAATTCAAGTTATTTCTAAAATTCTTATTATTACTTTTTTCAATCTCATACATAAACTCTTATGTATGGAATTGTTATGAACTATAATTTAATTAATATTAGTCTTCTTCTTCTTTTCGTGTCAACGATTCACTTTTATGAATAATTACACTATTCGGGAATAGAATTATGCCTCTTAATCGCGCGGTCATAATATTAGTACTTATACTTAACTATTATTATTATTTATCTGCTTCAAAAAAATCTATTCATGTTTAGATGAATATGGGATATATTTTTTATCATCATTGCTCTACAGTTTAATAAAATACAATTATTGTAATGCATAAGTCATTTGTATTTTTTTTGACCTAAGAAATAAGTTATACAGCTATACACAGCAGGCTGCTAAAATGGCAACATTATAATACTAACTGATCGAATAGTGGTAATATTCAAGAAGAAATAAGAAAACCTTAAAAAACCTAAATAAAACGAGGTTGTTTTGTGGTCTATGGTACCTATGATAATCAATTTTCCAACGTTCTGAACATTCAATAAAAACTTTTAATAAATATTCCTATTGTTGTACATATTAGTAATCCTCGAAACAAATTTTGGTTGAACTATTTGTTCGGCTTTTTCTACAATATATATATTATATATATATGTAATATGTAATTCAGTCAAGAAACTCGTGTTGATTGAGGGTGGCGCTGCTATGATTCTCTTTCTTTATTCCTGTGATTTATTCAATATACTCTATGGCTACGATTGATCTGGTATCCCTGTAATATTTCAACTGAATAATCTTGAAATTTTGGTTCTAATACAAAGCGGTATAATTTCAATATATGAATGGAGGTCCCAAGGTTTTAAACAAAATGAAACAATGAATCTATTTTTCCTTCTCAATAAAATACTCCTTGGGTTCGGTGCACATCTGGCGGAACGTGGGTCTAAATTTAAAATCTAAATTATTTTTAACCAAGTTTTTAACTGTACCTACAATATTATCAAAGAGTATTGTATGCTTGGTGGTCTGTGCGGCATAGCGCTCGCTGGGTATATCGTTCGACAGTTACGCAGATGGTGCGGGTTAGGCCCGTCATGGAACATAATAAAAAAAAGAAGAACCAAAGAATGAATTACCTTTATTCAAGTTCGAAAAACATTGGAAAAAATGAAATGCTCAAGTGAGACTCGAACTCACGACCTTTCGCTTACAGGGCGACAGCAGTAACAGTTAGCATAATAAATGCTATAAAAAATTCATTCAAATTCCTTTATTCATTTCAGGCACTTACAGAGCACATTTGAATGTCTTTTTTTCTTCTTTTTTTTCGTGCGGAAATCCCCACGAAAACCCGCCAGAGCCGGAGGGGGAGGTTATGTCAGATTCAAACTGACTAAAATCACACGCCGTCTGTGGGTCACAGTGCTAGGCCGAAGGTGAGGTTGTCATCGATAGCCCTTGCACCTCGGCTGACCCAGGGTTTTCTCAAGAACTTCTTTATAAAAACCTAGATCAGGTAGGTCGCAAAATGTAAATAAAGTAAGATTATTAATTTAAATTCTATTTTACCAATAAAAACTATTCTATGTCACATTTATAATATGTTACTTCTAATGTAGACATTATTATAGTACAGTCAACTACAAAGAGATGTATCCAATTTAATCTTCCAAAATTATGTACCCCTGCGAGTGCCACTATGAACTAACCAAAGATTGTGACAAACATGGTATCCACTGAACTTGACAATAACATGTATGCGTGTAAAGTGCAATAATTATGTATCCCACTACATTTCCTGTGATATGTACACTTACAATTTGAATTAAAAATCTATCCAAATACTGTGAAAGAAAATTGTATACATTTAATGTTCCAAAGAGATGTAACCATAATAAAAAGGATGTACGAATTTCGAAGTGCTAGCAAAATAAAAAAATATCTTAGAGGATGCCATTTAAAAAGGATCAGCAAATCGACCTCCGAGGCCCGCGCTTATGGGGGCATAAGCGCGGGCCTCGGAGGTCGATTTTGTGCATCCGACGTCCATGTTGCCTGCGCCCGCGGGTAGCGCGGTTTGCGAGTCTCTTTCGGTCAAGCTGCCACTCCCTTTCCGCCGTCTCCTTCTCGAGCATTACTTGCTCCCAGGAGGCGCCGGCCTTTCATGCATCCGTGCAGCGGAACATCGCCGCGAGTAAGGTGGCGAGCGTGAAAGCTCTCACTCCCAAGGTCGCCACCAGCTCCCGTTTCGGCGTCTCCCACGCCGGATACTCGGGGAGCGTGTGCAGCCCTGAGTCCTCGCTTGTGTCGCAGTGATAGCACCCGGACGATGGCTCCTCAACGATCAGACGCAGATCCCACCCGAAACACCCGTGCCCAGTGATAATTTGCGTCAGTCGATACGAGGGGCTGCCATGTGGCCTCTCTTGTCTCTCCCCCCATGATTGGTATGGCCGCTACGACAGCTTACTTAAGTCGTCGTTCCATGTGAGGCCGGGATTTCTCGGCCCGAATATATTCAGGCTCGGGATCGTATCCCCGCATCCGCGCCTCCTTTCGGAACCGATATAGCACTGAAAGGGCCCTAGATTGTAGGATCCACGGTGGCGATCCGGCCAGAAGACTCGCCACGACGAAGGTTATCGGGCAGTAGCTAATGGCCCTGGTAGCCATCGTCTGCTGCGGCGTACGCAGTAGGGGCATGAAACTGTCCTCTAGGTTTCCAGTTTATGGTTTGCAAATGGGTACGACCTGCTATCAAAGTTGTTTCGATATTTTCAGCATAAGTAGGGTTTTTTAAATATGGTTAAGTTTAAACGAGTTAACCAAAAATGGCTATGTGGTTAAACTCTACGCCGTGGAAGTAGGAGCAAGGGGAATTCCAGCTAAATCCCTGAATAACTTATTTAAAGAACTCGAATTGCCAAGAGCTTCAGTAAGCTCTTTACTCAAACGAATATCTAAAACGGCGTTGATAGGATCTTACCAAATTTGGATAGGTAGAGGGGGGAACACGACTGACGGTGGAGGTGAGCGCTGATGCATCACAAGGTGGCCACCCTAAACCTACACCTGGGTCGCAAGTCCCAGGCGCCGTCACAGTGTTCCTCTCTGTACCACGCCATGGACCCGGCGACCGCACGGTGAATCCATGGAATGCTAAGAACCAGATCTCTATAATATTTTTACATCTCTCATGTTCGATAAGTAGGTTATTATTACCTCCAAATGGGGCTTGTAGGTGATTTATTAGCGCTCTAGGGTAATAATGTAGCTAGAAAAGCCCTAGGGCTGTAAGTAATTACAAAAAAACACTTCTTTCTTTAAAAAAGTTCGCGTACATCTAACCTTCATACTGACAATAGACATCATGCATTCAGTCCAAAGACCAAAGAGGTCGCTTTGCTATTCAGCCTTGTCTTCGTGTGAGTATAATAGTCATTAATTTTAAATATCGAATGGTGAAGCTCAAATTTTGTTCTTGAAAAAAAAAATTGAAAAGTTCTTTACTTGATACTTTTAATGAAAAAAGACGGGAATAGAAAACTTTTACTTTAAATATTGTTCGTTTTTGGCATTTTTTTAAACATCTCTAACTATTAATATACCCAAAAAACACCTGTCCTTAAATCCACTATAAACATTCACGCGCAGACTTATCATGCGAGCACTCCATGTGAAAAGATTATGTTTGACGTACTGATGACACCGGTGATCTCCGCAAAACGACGTTTGTGGGATCACCTGGTTCTGGTACAGAAGGAGCCGACTTAGTGCTATAACTGTGATGCGACCGAGGACTCAGGCGGCGCACGGCGTAACATAGGAGGTAGCTCAATGACCTCTGTCCTGCAGGACCGTAGACTTGGTGTGTGACAATGGTAGCCGCCTGTCACCATAGCAGAAAAGCGGCCCAGGAATGCCAGTGCGATGCGCACAGATCGACATTGAGTAGCGAAGTACTCAAAATGATCTCATTATTGCTTGAGACATATATCTGGGACCTAAAATGTGCTCTATACACGCAGTACACGTTTCTTGGATGAATTTTGACGATAGCACGGGGTGCTGCTGCGTTAGACGAGCTTTAGTTCACTAAGACAAGTATATATTATTACAAAATAATCCGCACGCCCCAGGGCCTTTTATATCTCACGATTTGAGTCACTGGCAATTAGTATTGACATCGCCACAGCTTAGGGTTCGATAGGGTATGGCACACATCGCTGCTTTCCAAGCTACCAACCTTTGGCCTGCTTCCCAGATCGTGCAACTGGGTTGCAAGCGTCCTGGAGGAGCACCGTATTCGCGTCTTTTGTGATGGACGAGCTTCGGAGTTCTTGCAGGTGAATGCTGGCGCGCCGCAGGGTTCCGTCTTATCGCCCACTCTCTTTCTTCTGCATATCAATGATGCTTTCTAACGGTAGCATTAATTGCTATGCAAACGACAGCACCTTACACGGGAGTTATCACGCACATCCTGCGGCCAAGCAGTGTGAAATCGCGGAAAAAAGGCATCAAAACAGCCTAGCGTAACCTCGGAGCTCGCAGCAGCGGCGTCTTCATACAAGACTCAAATTCGTTCCTACGTGGAATACTGCTCGCATCTCTGGGATGGCTACGCAAAGTACTTACTAGATGCTCTCGACAGGTCGCTGCAACGTGCGGTCCGCATCATTGGGAATCCTGAGGTCACGAACTTCCTCGAGCTTTTGCAGATGCGTAGAGATGTTGCGTCTTTGGCAGTATTCTACCGTCTCCACCACGGTGAATATTCTGATGAGCTCTTCTAATCAGTCCCGGGGCCTTTAAGCGGGGCGTGAAAAGGCATCTGACAAGGCCGTCAAGCTGAGTGCCACCACTGTTAACATGGTACATGTGTACGATGGTGACCCCCTTTCCGAGACTTTGCTTTTAGCTTACCATCAGGCGAGGTGAAGTGAAATTGACGTGTCCTTTATATAAAAAGT
Organism: Eilema sororculum; assembly: GCA_914829495.1. Classification (NCBI taxonomy): domain Eukaryota; kingdom Metazoa; phylum Arthropoda; class Insecta; order Lepidoptera; family Erebidae; genus Eilema; species Eilema sororculum. The sequence goes on along the minus strand of OU618545.1, from coordinate 422,948 downwards.
AGGTCCAAGATATATGGCCCGAGCTATACCTTGATATTATGACCATTTTGTGCACCTTGCATGCTCACTGTACATACATGGTGGTATTGATTTACGGCGGCGGCGCGCTAGAAGGCGCGCCTCCCCATTCCGGGGGCGAGTCGGGGACCTGGGTCAGCCGTGGTGCGAGGGATATGTCGATGACCACCTCACCTCCGGCCTAGCACCACGACCCTCAGTCGGCGTGCGGTTTTAGTCGGTTCGAGTCCCACATTACCCCTTCCGGCTCCGCCGGGGGAGGTATCCGAGGTTTTCGCAGGCCAAAAAAAAAGGTGGGATTGATTTATGAGAAAAAGTTATATACTATGTTTATCCGCATTCTAAATCACGAAACACAAGTTAGTTAATCATTGTTTTCTTTAGGTCTGGATAGCGCAATGAAGATTATCGTATAATATTTATCGTGAACTAGCTTTTGCTCGCGGCTCCACCCGCGTGGATGTCGGTTATCGCGACCAAACATAGCCTATGTCTTTTCTCAAGGTTTAATCTACCCTCATACCAAATTTCATCAAAATCGGTTCAGTGGTTTAGGCGTGAAAGCTAACATACAGACAGACAGACAGACAGACAGACAGAGTTACTTTCGCATTAATTTATAATATTAGTATGGATTTATTCAACGACAAATTTTAGCAATCATTGTAATTCAAATGTAAATAAATACTTACCGAATGATTTTCCTATGATAAAAAACATTTAAACTTTTATAATTTTTGTGAACGTATCTACGTATACAAATCGAGCAGAACATTGTCATCGAGTTCAGAACCATGATTTAACGTCTAAACCATAATTTTGACTTTGACAGATGTTACTGAATACCAGGTTATTAAGTTATCGATTTCCAAAATCACAAGTATGCGATACGTGTTGTTAGTATATTATGACGTTTGAGCCATTTGTATGGGTGACGTCAGTGGTCAAAATGATAAAAACCTAAGTATCTGTAAACTTATGCTTTGACAGATCGTACAGAATACCAGGTTATCGAAACGAAACTCACAAACTCACAAATACGTGATACGTGGCGATAGTGAATCGAGCCCCTGAAGAGTTATATGTCATTGTAGTCTGTCTAAAGTTTTTATTCATCTTGATATCTTTTCATCTGAAAATGTATTATTAATAATATAATTAATAAACGGTGACTTCATTATCATTTTAGAAATCTACATAATATATTTTGACATTACACATTCATGAAATTTGAAATTCAAATCACATTTTTCACAATTCCTGACATCTGGAAAGTTCGCCGCTATGGTTTCGTCTCCAAATTTATGAATTTCGGTATTCTGTGCTCCCTTATTAAAAGGTAAATGCAGCTTTCTTCTAATTTTAAGATGAATAACGAAGTGATTAAAAATATATCTCGAAACGATGAAAAATTGTCAACGGAAAACTTCAAACGAAATTCGAAAGTCATTTACATAAAGTGCGATCAATTTAACTTCGAAATAAGATGAGAATTTTTGCGAAAAAGGCTTGAAATAAAATAAAATATTCTTTGTAAGTTATCTTGTAAGCCTTACCTGTGTTTGCGTTATTTCAAAAGATTGACAATATTTTTTATAATATTTTCTCGTCTGAATGTCACTGAAGGCCTCACCTTCAAGAGAATTTTAACAAGCACACCTCGGCAATACATTTTGGTTGCTATGTAATGCGATAAAGTTTTTCTTCCCGTAACTATGTGTGAATATGTCATAAACATAAATGCGAGGCAACAGCTTTCCCTCATATTATTTTTAACTTATTTTATACAAATCTCATTTAGATATTTATTTATTACATTTCTTACTGATCTTAAGTAAGTATTGAACAAAATTCTAAATCTTCAGAAGCAGGTGCTACTAACTATTATTGTTTTGAAAATATTGAACATTCCAGTAACAATGTCGATATACAGAAATGTTATGAAAATACATAAATATCACAGTTATTTTCTTTATGAGAAGTGAATAGTTCTCGCAAATAACTTGCAAAACACTGTTGGCGATATTATTGGATGTAATAAGATCCAATACAGTACAGCAGACACATTTAACATACCAAAATATAAAATTAGCTACAACATTATGATCGAAATATGAAAGTTATTTAAAGAGGAATGTGAAACATAAGATTATAACACAAGGGGTCTGAGACAGGCTAGGAGTGTTTAAAGTTTGGTACTAGAAAAGAAAGGAATGGAAGGAATTACCCAGATGGACAGAAGATGAAGATTCCCTAGACTAGCACAAAATAGACAGGTTTACTTGGAAACTCAATTCTCAATGCTTTTTTCAAGAAAACAGTACTAGTAACCTGATATTAAACACTTAAATAAATAGAAAAATCTGATTATAACGTACATTTTCAACATTTTTTTAATTTAGCCGACCCGTGTCGCTGCGAAGTTGGCAATATCCGGTACTTTGTGCGCGAGTCAATGGTTCCTGCCATAACATCCCTCAGGGCAGAACGTAAACAGATCGCAGAAATGGAACAATTGGTGTTTATGAAACAAGGCTTCTGGCAGTGAATGTTTGTATAATATTTGGGGGATAATATATTCTTAGTATGTATCTATTTATAAGTAAGAGTTACTACTATCATTTTATCGGTACTTATCTATACATTTATTGGTGACTCTTCCCTTTGTTGTACCATTAAGACCTGGAACTCCTTGCCAGCTCACGTGTTTCCTTCTTCGTACACAAAAAGCATCTGATCAGGCCATCAAGCTGAGTACTACCATTGTTAACATAGTAAGCTTTTGTAATGGTGACCCTCTTGCCTGAGTCTTTGCCTTCAGCTTGCTATCAGGCGAGGTGAAGTCAAAAGGACCTGCCGAATATTTAAAAAATCTTCAGAATATTTTGCCCAATTATTTAGGGTCGACGCAACATGTCATTCTCTTCAATACTTACCTGTTGAACCTTATCTTGCCAGTAAAAACTCAAATTAAATTCGACACTTTTTCTTTTAAAAATATTGAAACATTATCAATATCATTGAACGTTAATTGCGATTGCATCCAATATACAATACTAGTATGGTATACCAGCTTGCAGATGAGGTTGGCTTGAATCTGGAAGATGTTTGTAGAAGTCAATACAATCATACTGAATACCGATATAAGATCTGTAAAAAAGCTATCAACATGAGTACAGAAACTTGTATCACAAACCAACTCGTTCATTTCTCTGCTCAATTTACTCAGACACAATTTTATATGGAGTTATGTTGATCTCATATTTGAATGTTGAGTGTGTTGCCTCGAATATTACACTTCCGGATTTCTTATTGTCGCTATTTTGTAAATGTTTTGTTTCCTCTATGTTGTGCTAGGTTATTGCCTTTTGGGAATATAAATACAATTCTATGATATTCACAAACTTTTTGTATTAATAACACAGATCCTACAGTCCCGGGTCCTTTAAGCGGGGCGTGAAAAGGCATCTAATGAGGCCGTCAAGCTGAGTGCTACCACCAGTTAACATGGTACATGTTTCCGATGGCGACCCTCTTTCCGAGACTTTGCCTTTGCTTAACATCAGGCGTCATTAAGTCAAATTGACGTGTACTAAAAAAAAAAATAGAATTTTTTATCCTCTTTTCTTCCTCCCTCATTAGGTTGTGGTGTGGACACCCCCTGTGGCGTGGCGGTAGTGAACGCGACTGCTACACAGGAGGCGCGGGTTCGATTGCCACTCAGTGCAAATATTTGTATGCATGAATATGGCTATTTACAATGGTCTGGGTGTTTCTATGTATAATATGTATGTATTTACAAAAAATGTATATATGTTTGTTTATTTGCATTCTAGATCACATAACATAAGCTAAATAACGTTGTGTAGAATGCTGTGGAATATATATCTAGTTATTATTTAAAAAAAAGGTGTGTTTATGGGGGCTTACCCGTGGAACACCTAATGCATCACCTACGTGTTTCCACGGTTACTCTTTGATCCATGGTTGACTTAGATAAACTGCTGTTACTTTCTTGGAACGATGACAGTTTAGGACATTACAAGTAGTCTAACAGTAATAATGAAAATTGTACAATACTCAAACTCAAAACAATACTCTAAACAACAACAGTTTCTCAAAACCGTGGATCAGTCATAAGCTCTCAGCATTTACTGGATTAAAAAAAAAAAGCTCAATATTATAGCTCAAGCAATATCTGCACTTCCTACAGTCCATTAGGGGATAAGCCTGTATCGAAGCCCGCCTGCGATCATAAATCATGACGCTAGTATTCGAGGTCCGCGATCCATTGCCCGTTGCCCATTGTACGATATACTCTATCTACATATAAAAGCTTCAATGAATGCCCATGGTGATTTACTGACTCGATTCATGTCCGTTATAAATACGTTATGCTGAATAGATCGAAGGTTAAATAGTAAGAATCGCAAATGAAATGATATAAAGGTAGAAAATAAACTACTTCCAATAGAAATTTCTGCGGGTGTTACCTCGGCCAGTACTTTTTCGCCGGTGATTGCGATCTTCAGACTTACTAGTAATATTATAGAGTCTGATAATACAGCTTATATTTCATGAAGGAACTCATCATGGATATTGTGAAGTATTCTAGATAGATAATAGTGTTATTTTTTGTGTGGCTTCATTCCGCACTTAATTTATAGTTAACCATTAGCTATGCTATAAATTGGGTCGAGTGAAAGAAGGTCACCATAATTGATGGCAAGAGACGAAACCAAGTCCTCATAATGCAGTAAATATATTTGTTCAGGCATTTTTTAATAGTTATTATACTATGAACTAGGGCTCCAATGTTCATCTCTTTGCCTACCTGTTCCCAGGTTCAGGGTCCCATCGTAATACGTTACCTACTTACGTTTGGTGGTGATAACCGATATCCACGCAGGCGGAGCTGCGGGCGAAAAGCTAGTTATATACTATAAACATTGAAATGTTACAGTAGAAATAAAATAATATAGTATCCAGAAATTTCGAACATTAACTACAATTACATTAACTCAGATCCTTGCAGCAGGGGACAGGGGTGCCAACCCTCAGAGAAATACACGCAATTTTTAATTAACGGGCTCTTCTGCAAAATGCCAGTTGATTACAGTTTTAAAGTAATCAATTTTGAGTTAGCTCTGATTGTGAATGAATGCTTTGAAGTTGATTGGTCTGCTATGACTGTTAATTACCAAGCATTGAAGCGATCTATTGAGGGCAAGACGTCATTGGGTTCAATATTCTAATTTGATTAGCCAAACAGTTTGTTGAAATAATATATCCATCACTCGTTAGTTATAACCGTTAGGTTAGGTTAGCTTGATTTTCCTTCAAATATATCAATCAGATAATCACATACTCGTAAAACACGTTAACAATAATATCGATATTCCTCAAAATTCCAACACGGGAAATCATGGTGTATGAAACTAAAATTTATAAATAACGAAAAACAGTTAAGATTACCTCACTGATAGATTTTCAACGTTAGACATTATAACCTATTTCCGAATTCAATTATTATATTATCAATAATAGAGAAGAAAAGATACACCATGATACTTTCATAATAATCTTTTCGAGCACCGTGCCAGTCAAGATCTATTTGATGCTGGCTGTACCTAAATCTAGCTAAAACATACCTACCAAACAGGTATGTAGGTCGAACATTTTATATTTTCGGAACAACCCAAATACACTTCAAAAATAGCTTTACCTCACTCAAAGTAATAACTAACAAACAATGTATTTCTACCAAAGCGCTCTCCATTTGCTTCTCAAACATGTGAGGCGGAGTAGACCAAATATGCGCGCGGTGGAAATGTACCTACGCCCTTCGCCGAAATGTGCACCAACTGAAATGCATCAGTGCTTTCATATACATATGTCTCTTTTTAAACTCAAGGAGATGGTCTGATGAAAGGAAACTGTTAGAGTGCACAGAAAGATTTGAGTTCAATATTGATACGTAGTAATGGTAAGATGATACGTAAACGATATTGTAAGATGTAGTAGCAAAATCAAATACATAGGGAAAAAGAATCTTCTCGGGCGGGACTCGAACCCGCAGTCTTTCCCTTACAGGGGGAATGCCTGACCAATTCGGCTACCGAGACACGCCCGATATGATTCAAATTTCCCATCTTATACGTCCTTAAGGCGACGTGGCGTCATCTACCGATTTTCTTCGATATCATCGATAGTTCGTAAGAAAATCGGTAGATGACGCCACGTCGCCTTAAGGACGTATAAGATGGGAAATTTGAATCATATCGGGCGTGTCTCGGTAGCCGAATTGGTCAGGCATTCCCCCTGTAAGGGAAAGACTGCGGGTTCGAGTCCCGCCCGAGAAGATTCTTTTTCCCTATGTATTTGATTTGTATAGTTAGCATACTTAATGCTGTAAAAATTCCTTCAAAAGTAGTAGCAAAAATTTAAAATGTATGCGAACTATTATAATATGCTTTTGCAAAAGTTTGGACTAGCATATATTTTTGGCAAGTATACAACGTGCGCGTGCGTGTTTTTGACCAAGCTATTATACCTAGATTTTTTAAATACATCGGACAGTGTCGACACTTATGTCGGCCTTGAACCGACTAAAACTGCACGCCGTCTCGGGTCGGAAAATGAAGTGGATATGACATTGAAAAAGAAGGAAAGAAGAAAAGCATCTGGTTGAGTCACCAACGATAAAATACCACTTAACCAGTCGAGCATGATTTTCCTTTACATTGTTTTCATCTTTGATATTCCATAAGCATAAGATGCATTCATTCTCGTTTATGCCTAAGTTATAATCCAATGAAAATTAAGACTTAAAGCAAAAGCGGCATATTAACAAACCATTCTTCACTCGGACGCACTCAAGTGAGTTTACAATGCGCTGAAGCGCTGTACAATTTATTCATTGGCCAGTCCGACGCTGGCGCGGTGTAGATTTATGACGCGTGATATCGCTTCCGCGCCCTCTATGAAGCATCGATTTCTCGGCCACTGCGAATTGTGGGCTGCTTTAATCAAAAGTATATATTTGAAAGTTATTTGCTGCACAGCACCTACCTTCAACGTTATAAAGCTAAACGATGAAAATAAAAATTAAAAATTTTAAAAACCCCCGTCACAAAAAACACCAAAAAGTTGAAAATAAATGAATAAATTTTAATTCAACGGTTGCCATGTCGGGGGACCGTAACTGGTTAAGTACTCGTTTATATCGTAAGGTCCCCCGACATGGCAACCGTTGAATTAAAATTTATTCATTTTCTTTTCAACTTTTTGGTGTTTTTTGTGACGGGGATTTTTACAATTTTTATTTTATACTTTCTAAATTGATCTACTAGTCAAACTCTTTCATTTGATACCCATATTGAGGGAATTATAAAGAAATTTGTATTCCAACATGTTGTGCTGGCGGCCATCTTGGACCGATTTTTTTCAAACATAGCTAAGAACACTCCCGACTTATATACCTTTGAAACAAAAAAAACGAAATCCAAATCGGTTCATCCGTTTGGGTGCTACGATGCCACGGACAGACACACACACACACACACACACACACACACACACACACACATACACACACACACACAGACACGTGAAACTTATAACACCCCGTCGTTTTTGCGTCGGGGGTTAAAAATGAATAAAAATAATTTTGGAAAAATTTAAACGTTTAAAAAATCTGAAGTTTAAAATTCTCCCTTTTCTGTTTGCGCTATTAAGCTTTTAAAATTAGCACAATCCAAGTACAAAATTATTCCTTCAGATTTTGTAAAAGCTTGTTTTTTAAATGTTATTTTTTATGGCACTAGAGTACTTACCAAGACCAGCACAACGAACCCAAATACAACTAGTCTATCTTGTTTAGTTTAGAAATGCCCATGACCATCTACCGTCTCTATAAAGTCGACGTGGTTCATATGGACACTATACTAATCCATCATCAGACCGTGGTTACCATCAGGCACTAAAGTACTCACCAAGACGAATCAAACGGGCCCATGCTCCAAGGGGTTATGTCATTTAATTACAGAGTTCCTGTTAACATCTTCTAGCTTCATCATCAGGCCATGACTACCATCTAGCACTGAAGTACTCGTCAAGACGAATCAAACGAGCCCATACCCGATGGTGTTGCGTCATTTCTTTTTTGAGTTCCTATGACCACCTTCCAGCTTCATAATCAGGCTCTGGTTACAATTGAAAGACAAAATACTCGTCAAGAAGAGAGAACATGAAGAGAATAATCTTTCTCACTGTAAGGGCTCTGTTTTGTTAGTGGTAGATTTCATGCCATAGTTATAGTAGTAATAATAAATAAATACAATAGAAAACGCGTAGATTTATAAGAGGACCAAGTTAGTAGTCAATAACACGCTGCAATAATCTTCAGTTGAAAGAACCCACATGATAACATAAAACATCTTTACTGTCCAGTCCGACGATTGCTAGAATCTGTCAGATTCTCTTCTAACTTTTATTTAATACTCCCCAATGATTTTAATCTTGTATGTGTTACTAAAAAAACCAGTAAAATACCCTTACAAAACTGGCCTTAAATACATAAACTTTAACGGGAATGACCGAAAGGTTCTCATAATAAGCTCGTTCGATCGTCACAATTTAGACCAGTCAATTCAGCTCTTTCAAAACCGCAAATGTCCTAACTATTTGTTCTATAGCAAATCCTATCTAAGGGTCAGCTCCCACTGAAATATTATCAGCCGGAAGCGGCCAGAATTTGTTACTTACTAGAAATAATTGAAAAAGGCTCGTGCAGCCACTATACGTCATGCGGTGACGGGATACCTTTAAAATGACTATGATTTTTTTCTCCAGGGTGAGATTCAAATGATTTGTAATATTTTGCTTCCAAAAGCCCCTGCTGGCCGCTGCTCCTCCAGTGAGAACTGCCCCTAACGGCGAGTTTCGGGGCGAGGGGCGTGTCGAAGCCATCTCGGTGAAATCGTAGCCGACGGCGTGCTATAACCGATTTACGAGCGGCACCCGGGGGCATTGCTAGTTATCCAAGCTTTGTTCTAGCCACCCACGACAAGACTTATTGGCTACTGATTTTTGAGTTATTGGAGGGTTATATCTATGGGACTTTATAGTTCAACATACAAAATTTATGTTAGACATACTCCTAAAAGTATATTTCCAGGAATAACTAAATATTCGACAGTTTGCTAATGAAGGTTTCAAATAATAAAAACACAGTCTTAAGGAATTGCTTAATTTGGTGATTATCTTGGCTTACAACAAGAGTGGTATAGGAAGTTGAGTGGTAGGAAGAATCAAATTAAATTTACAGTAATGGAAATACCATTCATTTCTCTGCAACCGACATTTTGTTGACGCACAACTTGTGGAGACCTGCCTTTTCGATAGTGATATGCTCGCCTTTACACATAAAGAAAAGCTTTGGAAAATAAAATGGCCTATGTATAAAGCGAAATTAAATATAGGGTAAATTATATAAAGCCAAATGAGAACTCGTCTTATGTCAAATACAGTATTTACACTACTACCTAAAACGAAATTTCTATAAATATAGATAATTCAGTGTCCTATAAGTGAGTAAGAAAACATCACTCATGGAATGATCGACACTTTGATTGATATAGCAGCCCACGGTCCCTAGGGAGTGGAGTCTTTCTTGTATGTAAGGGATAGTGGTCCATGTAGGGAGTATTTGATAGTGATTGAGCTGAATTATCTGTGATTTGAAATGAAATCGGTTATCATCGGTTGAAAGGTTTAAAAATAAATAAATATGATACTCTTTATTGCACACCACACAGGATACAATCATTTAAATAATATTATACTTTGTTGAATAATAACGGTCTTATCGCGTCTGATTTTGTGCAATTTCTCCCAGACGACTTGGTTATTCTCTTTCCTGAGACTTTCAGGCATTCAGCTTACCATCAGGCGAGGTGAAGTCAAATTGACGCGTACTATATTAAAAACGGCCAATTGTTATATTATGTTACTTGCTGCCACGGAAACCTTCATGGGCGACATGAAGGGTTCCGTGGCAGCAAGTAACATAATATAAAAGTTCTTGTAGTTCATTAAATGTTTTTTTAAATTGTTTTTGAGTTGATTGAATGGAAAGCGAACATTGCGGTATTAAAAAAAGTACTTTCTAGATCTCGTTCAAACCAATTTTGGTTGGAAGTTTGCATAGCAATGTACATCATATGTTTTTTTTAGATTTATCAGACTCTTTTTTTAGAAGTTAGAGGGGCACACATTTTTCCTCTTTGAAAGTATCTCTCGCGCAAACTATTTAGTTTAGAAAAAAAATATGTAAGAAACCTCAATAGCATTTTTGAAGACCTATCTATAGATACCATACACGTATGTTTGGTTTGGTTAAAAAAAAATTTCGGCTTTCAATTCTAACTAAAACTAAACTAAAACTGAGGACCCCCAAAATTTATTGCTATTTTGCAATTTTTGTGTGAAATTATTAATGCGGCTTACAGAATACATCTACTTACCAAATTTCGACAGAACAGGCCTTATAGTTTCGGAGAAAACTGGCTGTGACATACGGACGGACAGACAGACAGACAGACAGACAGAATGACGAATCTATAAGGGTTCCGTTTTTGCCATTTGGCTATTGAACTCTTAAAACAGAGAATCCGTTTGTTACCTAAGAAATATAGATATCTACAAATGGTAAGTAGGAATTTTATTGAAATAATCTCACTAATTAATTAGGTATACAGTATTATATCTAAATGTACAATATATACAAAAATAAGAAAAAAAACAGGGGTGGAAGAGACTGTAACTTTAGGCATCGTAGAATTCCTCCCCATCGACCTCTACCGGTACCGTGCCCAAAAGGCTGGCGGCGTTACCCCGCTGAATAGCGATAGCAATTCTTTGAGCGAGGTTAAGGCCAGCCCTATGGTCACGGGAAGAGTCAATTAGACGCTTCGCTACCTCTTTGAATAGCGCGCGCGCACTTGGACCCCACGGACCCAACGTTTCGACTCCAAACGGCTCAAATATATAATTATTAGTTAAATTAATATATTTGCGCCGTTTGAGAGTCTCCGCTGATGCAGCAGCAGCGCATGCACAGTCCATCGTACTTGGAGATAATCCAAAATATATCTACATATCTGCATCTGCATACATGTGTTAAAGCAAGTAAGTGAATTCTAGTTGCCAAGTAATACTCTAACAAAATAGATGCCGGGGAGTCTGATGATGATAAAAAATAGACAAATGAAAATCGTTTCGTAGCCGAGACAGTATAAGGAGCGCTGTTCTTGTCCTACGGGAACAACCAATATGATAATTTTGTGACAGTGTGTTGCTTTGCTATCGTGTCTTTATGCTTTTTTCAGGGGCATTTTCTTTGGGTGATCCACAAAAACTCTAAATAGCTTTCGGCTTCTTTTATTAGTGTAGTGTATACGCATCTACAAGATGTGTACTGTTTATGTGGGTATGTACAGATACGTAATGTTTATCTGTCGTCTCGAGCGACGCGCTCCGCAAAGCGGAGACTGGGCACATTAATATGTGTGGTTGTGTGACGGTGGGTCGACACCGAAAGTGCGTGCGCTGCGAGCCGATAATTATTTCCAAATACTAAGCTTATTATGTATCCATACTAATATTATAAATGCGAAAGTAACTCTGTCTGTCTGTCTGTCTGTCTTACTGTCTTTATGTTACGCTTTCACGCCTAAACCACTGCACCGATTTTGATGAAATTTGGTATAGGGGTAGATTAGACCATGAGAAAGGACATAGGCTATGTTTGGTCGCGATCCACGCGGGCGGAGCCGCGGGAAAAAGCTAGTATGTGATAAGTTTATAACGTTAACTATAAAGTGCACATTACAATTAGTATCTTTACTTCCTAAAGAAAGCCAAAACGGAATTTGAATGAAATTTTTATAGAATTTATTATGCTAACTTTTAAGTTCGAAAAACATTGGAAAAAATGAAAATGCTCAAGTGAGACTCGAACTCACGAACTTTCCCTTCTCCTCCGAGCAGTCCCCCTGTAAGGGAAAGGTCGTGAGTTCGAGTCTCAGTTGAGCATTTTCATTTTTTCCAATGTTTTTCGAACAAAACGGAATTTCTATTATCTCATCATACTGAGTGAGTAATTAATTATGTTCTGAAACCTATGATTGTTCTTTGACGAATTAGTGTATAAGCTTTTAGAACTGAGTGCGTGGTATGAAAAAGCCTTTGAATATAAACAATCCAGGAAGCTGTAATATATAACTGTTAATAATACCTTTACAAGTGCCCGTTTAGAAACACCATCTTCCGCAGTGCGTTAATTGCCGCACTAAGAGACTGTAAGGGTTTAACCCTAAAATAATTGTCACGCTTTAACCTTCCGACTCTACCCGCATTGCAGACAACGGGTATATTATTGGTAAAGGGAGAAAGCCGACCTAAAGGGTTTGTAAACAAGTGAATTGATAACAGCCTCCGTGGCGTGGCGGTAGTGCACGCGACTGCCACGCAGGAGGCGCGGGTTCGATTCCCGCTCAGTGCAAATATTTGTATGCATGAATATGGCTATTTGCATTGGTCTGGGTGTTTCTATATATAATATGTATGTATTTACAAAAAAAATAAAAAAAAGTATATAAGTATGTTTATCCGCATTCTAGATTCCATAACACAAGCTATAAAAGCTTACCATGGGTCTAGATAGCGTTGTGTAGAATGTTGTGGAATATTTATTATTATTATTATTTATTTATTGAATAGTGAATCAATTTTGTCCACCTGTATCTTCAACAAAAGATAAGGGTTAACATTCAGGTTTCATTAAGCTAATAGCTAACAATAAGTTTGCTAACGAGAGACGCGATTTATTTATGATTTTTCTAAGTTCTACAATTTATTTCTGATCAATTTTGATTCCCAAGTGAAGTCCCAAGATGATGTGCGGTTTTAGGCGTGTCAAGTCCGATATAACCTCACCTGCTGGCACCAGCAGCAGAATCAGTGAGGGTTTGCACATTTGAAAATGCTTCCAAAACAGTTTTAACTTTTCTTGGCATTTTCCGAATATCATTACTCGGTCAATTCGTGGATCACTGCTATTGATGCTAGTATACCTACAGGAGTTGCGGTAATGGGAATTAGGGTGAAATTCCATTCAAATAAAATTTCCTTTTAATATTCATCATAATTATCTTCAACTAAACTCGTACCGGTAAATACGAAACCGAAAGATACGAAACCTATTCTATTAAATTGATCAATACAGGAGTAGAGGGCTCCAGTTAAAGAGTACCTGCTACACAGTTTATTTCCAATCGTTGTGTGCGAAACAAATATTTGCTTACCACGAGAAGCGAGCCTGCTGTGCAAGGGTCACACAAAACGCGGATAGGAAAATCGATTATAAAGATATCGATTCGATGGCAGTACTTAGGTGATGGGCTTTGTCGTTATAATAAAGTGTTGATGCTGTAGTTCTGATTTCAGTCAGGTAGCAACATTTCAGTTCTTTCGACAGTATCGCTTTAGCTTATGCCGCCGTACAAATGAACGCCTTTTTTATGTTCTCATTACCTAGAATAGATTCCAAGGAGACTTTGCAATGCTAGCCTAACTTCCACCAAACTTTGCCTACAAAGATACATGGAAATACGTATTCAAACTTACCAGTATTTCCGCTAAACGCTCCAGCTAAGCTACATTGCATCGGTTAGGAAATGCAATAGTTAGGATTCGAATTTGAGACCTCTCGATTGCAAGACCTATTTCTTAAGCTAAGTGAGTCTCTGCACGGATATCTGCGAATTTAGTGCTAATTCTAATCTAAAAATATTGAACAGTACAGCAAGTAATCATCACATTAATACGCCTAAATACAACGAAGAAAGCAAGTTTAACAAGTGCTAATGAAGCCCATTCATACTCCCGTTCTATTACAAGTAATATCTAAGTTATCTTTACAATATTTTGAATGTTCAGTCTAAAAGTATTTTTTTTTTTACTTTGTTCTTAAGGTACAGTGTTATTATCTCTCAACAAAATATTTCGGTAAAAAATTCAATTGGTTACTTTAATAATTTACGAAAACAAGTAATCTGTTTGCTATTTACGTCCGGTATTTTTAAAGGGAAAATGTTTTCCTGGGTATTGATTAGAGAGTGAAATAGCCTTGTTCGTTTTTAGAAGATTTAGAATTATTTTTGTTGCGTGGTTTGCTTCTTTAGCCCTCGTTAAATACTGGACATAATATAACATAAACTCACGCCTGTATTCCCCGAAGGGATAGGCAGAGGTGCTAGCACCCACTTTTCGCCAGTTTATGTTTAGGTCCCAATGTAATAGGTGGCGAGCCTATTGCCATTAACCGGGCACTTATAAACCTGCGATAAATACACACATAACTTCGAAAAGCATCGAAAAGTAATTGGTCAAAAATACTGGAGAGCTAAAAGAATAGCGCATGGCAAATAAAATTACAAAATGATTAAATGTATCAAGCTGTTGTTATTTATGGTATCACCAAACTTCCTTTCTCCTCTTAATAATCCGCTTTTTCTGTGAAATAATGTGTCCGTCGCAATTAATATATGAACATAAATGCACACAAACACAGAAACACGCACCACCTTACTTTTTGCGACATATAATTTACTTACATTATTGGTGACGGTAACTACATTTATATTGTTAAACTTTTATATTCTGATAACAATGAATAGTGCAGTTTGACATACATGTTTCGTTATTTAAATAAAGGTGTATAATATAACAAAGGTGTTTAAGTATTAGGGGAATTACTATAACTATTTAGGAAAGACATAAAACAAAATGCTATTCAGTGATCGAGGTTACATTGGAATAGTAAATAATTAATTATTGTCTATTTGTTCCATTTGTCCGTTGTCCAACTGATAAGTTCCTGTATTGATGTAGCTCTATATTTGCTGAAATTTCTTCGATAAATCCATAACAATAATAATAGATTAAGTCGTCTCTATAAATTTAGCTCCGCATTTAAGATTTGAATCAAAATTTGATCGCAGTTTTCATGGCCCATCACATTTTACAAGTGATTCTGGAGTCGCCTTGTCACTTCAATAGTCGGAGACTGCTGGATATCAAACTATTGTTTTTGTAGCCACTGATGAACAACTGTTAATTACTGACAACTTCAAACCTAGTACCTAAACTTAATGCAGATATATTTACACATAGGTACTTTCAGTTTAGAATTAAAATCAATAATTGTTTATCTTTTTTTTTTTTTTTTCTTGCGGAAATCCCCACGGATACCCCCCCTGCCGGAGCCGGAAGGGGAGGTTATGTCGGACTCGAACCGACTAAAACCGCACGCCGACTGTGGGTCTTGGTGCTAGGCCGGAGGTGAGGTTGTCAAAGACATATCCCTCGCACCCCGGCTGACCCAGGGCCATCCCTTACGGTCTGGCCCTCCTCAGGAGGGTGGACAACGGTGTCCCCAACTCGCCCCCGGAATGGGGAGGCGCGCTATTCAGCGCGCCGCCACCGTGGCCTGCTTCTGCTGGGGTGACAGGCGGCTCCACCCGTCACCCCCAGGCCCGCGCTCATGGGGGACGGAGGTCAGTCAGTGCCCTCCGACGCCCGAGTTGCCTGCGCGCGCGGGCGGCGCGATCCGCCAGTCTTTCTCGCTTGCGCCGCCTCTCCCGCTCCGCCGTCTCCTTCACGACCATTACCTGCTCGCTGAAGGAGACGCCGGCCGCCCACGCGTCCGCGCAGCGGACCATTGCTGTGAGCAGGGTGGCGAGGGTGAGAACTCTCACTCCCAGGGCCGCCACTAGCTCCCGCCTCGGTCCGGCCCATGCCGGGCACTCGGTGAGCGTGTGCAGCCCCGTGTCCTCGCTCGCGTCGCAGTGATGGCACTCGGACGTTGGCTCCTTTTCGATCCGACACAGATATCTCCCGAAGCACCCGTGCCCGGTGATAATCTGCGTCAGTCGATACGAGAGGCTGCCATGTGGCCTCTCGAGCCATTCCCCCATGATGGGCCTTACCGCCTCTATGACGGCATGCCCTGCGCGTCAATAATTGTTTATCTAGAGGTTAGACCGTGCCACAAAAATAATAATTAAAAGATAGGGTGTACAAAAACTTTCCACACAATTTTTGAAAGGTTTTAGTGATGATTGAAACATTGACGAAAACTGGTAAGTAAAAAAATCGGCTATAACACGAAATCCAATTATTGCCAAGTTTCTATAACGTACAGTTATTGTAAGTTACTTCATAATTGCAAGCCTTCCTTAAAAAAAAAACAAGGGTATGGTCATTACGGTCAAATAAATAAATAATTGAAAAAAAATATACGGCAAAATTTAGCATTTACAACATTTTGATTATGTCGTTGAATAAAATAACCAATTTAGCGTTATTGATACGCTAAATTGGTTATTTTATTCAACGACGTTATTATGATGTGGTTTTCTCTTCCATGTCTTATTCTTATTTTGCTGTTCTTCTGCGATTTCTCAATACCCAAGATAGATTGTTACTCTAAAACAATTAATTCCGTTTCTAAAATTACAAATTCAGCTGTAAGATGGAAGTAAATAGCTGACTCCATCAGACTGCAGCAATCAAGCTAAAACAGTTTGAACGTTTGAAGAACTCCATCTATTGTTTGCCTCCCGACTACTATTAGTTTCAGTAGAACTGCTCTCTAACTGATTACTTCAATGTTTTCTTGTTAAACTGATATTGTGAGGATTTGAATTGAATACGAAGTCCAAAAAATGCTATGGTACGGAAAATCACCCAATGCGAAAAAATCTTTGGGTGATACGAACTGTCGCGTCGTTGTTTTTAATAACAACTGGTGGTATGAAACACCTAACATTCAAATCTAATGACGTAACAGTTAGTGTTATATTCGATTTGGAGATGAATATTTTATTCATACAATATTTCATTGGAAATAACACTAAATATCAATACAAAAGGAAGTCAGTTTTTCATGATATTTTCTGAAGTTTACGCGAATGTCACTCATTGAAATAAAACCACTTTTTACGGATTCTATCGCGATATATTTGTTATGATTACTTTTTAACCCGACGTTTCGGCTGCTTTGCAGCAGCCATTTTCGCGGTGTGGTTTTTCATTTAAGAGTAATTCTTGAGGCTTTGAAGTGCGAATACGAAAATAGTATACATAAATATTATGAGTGCGACTCTTCCCCGTAAAACTACTACAACTTAATTTCATCATCACCATAGGAATATCTCAATCATATTTAAACCGACTTTTTAAAAGGTTCCTCAATTCTAATGTTTCCAATGTTGCGAACATTAGGTTTTTGCATAGCATCTAGCAATTTTATTTCCATTGGAGAAATTGAATACCCGCTTAAAGATTTCGTGATAAGCTTTAATGAAATTCATAAGTATTGTATCCACTAAGTAGTATACCTACGTGACAGACTATAATATTTACTAAATGTAATATATCCAACCACACACAACATAGATAGTGTTTCTTCTTTATTTTATTACGAAAATTTAGACCATGGCAGGCATAATAGGAAAATTGAAGATAAACAGACACCCGTTGATGTTTACTATTTGGCGTGGAACATAAACAACGAACGGAGGAAAAGTGATAGGTTCTGCTCTACTGGGGTTGTGGGGATAAACTAATGGTGTAAAACTAAATGTTGATTTGTTTTTGTGTATTCAAACGCGATGAAATTGACTTTGTTATATTATTGTTTGTATTATGTTGGCATAGAAATTGGTTTAATTATTCTTTTTATAAATTAGCATAACAATTTACTATAAAACAATAATGTTTTACTTTTTATGTCAAATAGATGCCAAGTTGGCCAAGTGTCAAGCTAGAATAAATATATTGTACTAGCTTTTGTCTGCGGCTCCGCCCGCGTGGATGTCGGTTATCGCGACCCAACATAGCCTATGTCCTTTCTCATGGTCTAATCTACCCCTATACCAAATTTCATCAAAATAGGTTTAGTGGCTTAGGCGTGAAAGCGTAACATACAGACAGACGGACAGACAGAGTTACTTTCGCATTTATATTAAGTATGGAAGTATGGATATGGATGCATGCTACCTACTTATCTTATTGTAAATCTGCTGGCGTATAATAACGAATTATCTATATATCTATCTATAATTCGTCTTCTTCTTCTTCTGCTCCTTATTATTCTTTTTCTGCTTCTTAAGGTCAACTTAAATACTACTATGACACTAAATTAGTACATGCTTTATCATGATATATTAGAACCATCTAAGTAGTTCATTGATTTATACCTCTGAAATTTCTATAAACTTCTAAAATTATAATGCTACAAATTCTTGATACGTCCGTATTTACTAATCCAAAAGCTTCTACCAAAGCTCCAAAGTTGTGGGAGTTATAGTCCGATATTGATTGGTTTACAATTTAGTTAGACTAAGGTTTACAGTCATTGGATGTGATGTCTGCGCTAGTACTGCCAGTACATAGTTGCTAGTAATTAAAGCGCAGTGGGAGCCGGGGGCGGTGATGTATCGCTTGCTACTGCGGCGCATTTGTGGTGGTTATTAACATTTAATGCTGTCTCACTCTTCATGAATACGAAGTTTAATGCCTTTAACTTAAAGGAAAGGACATTGCAAACTCCAGCAACTTTCACTCGTAGTATTGCCTACTGAACAGAAATCAGGCACAGATCTCACTAAGTTTTTGTGCTGTCAGTGGGAAGATCAAAAACTTATCCTGCTTTATCTTCTGCACTGACCGTACTGAAACTCCGTCTGAACAGTATATAAATGAGTAACCCGATTAGCTGAATGATAATCATATTAAAACTGTGTTGAAATATTTGAACACACTTATCGGCTCCATATAAAATCTCACACTTTTACTATATTTGGTGTTATCTTATAATATTGTATCTGCGTAAGTCAGCAGTCAGTCTCGATAATAGTTGAACGGTGCTCTGGTTTACGAAGCGGTGATGTATTGCTGCCGGCGTAGTGTGGCATTTGTTATCTGTTGGGATTGAAAACAGTGTGCTGGGAATATTGCGTCAATAAAAATCTGCTGCATAATCTTTATAGTTTTCTGTAAAATAAAAAGGTAGTATATTTCTAGCATTATTAGTGAAAATAAAATTCATAATAGTCTTCGTACTTGAATTTGCTGACAAGAAATAATTAAAGAGTGTTGTCAAAACTTAACAGAGTTATGAATTTCACAACTTATATAAGACTATAATAGATTTCTTTTTAGTTTATGGAATTCCTCAATTGTTCATCGATCGATTGCGTAATGCTCTGTAGACGTTTTTATGAGTAACTAGCTTTTGCCCGCGGCTCTGCCCGCGTGGATGTCGGTTATTGCGACCAAACATAGGCTATGTTTCTCAAGGTCTAATCTATCCCTATCCAATGCACCTCTGTACCAAATTTCATAACGCTATCTTCAAAAATGACAAACTTTCATACAAACTTTCAACAATAAAAAAATCCTATATAAAAGAAATTTTAACGATAACTAACTCTAAATTCCCACTATTGTTTACTGTACTTAACTCTCTATATTATGAATCGAACTCGCATACTTAACCAACTCAACATACAATAGACGTGAGCAAACATTAATCACATATCTTGGGAAGTTTATTTTCGCTACCCGCCATACCGACAATAACTATTTTAAAATGTTTTCTTTTGATTTAAAATACAAGTGAGCTGTCTGGAAAGTTTGCGTCGGAGTCTGGACATTCAGTAAAGTACTCATTGACAGGTGAACTGATTGATCGGTTGCTCGTGACTAAACTGATTGATATTTTTAGTCTATTTAGGTAATTGCTCAATGTATTAAAGGACTAAGGAGTAGGGCTATTCTGCATTTAACATAATGATTTTACAGCACGTGAAAAAAACAGTTGTGACGCTCAGATCGCCATTATTTGGTACGAAAAACATGTTTCTTCGTGGATCATTATCATTACTATCCCCAATGGTAGTTCTAATGGGTTTTACACCTTTTACCGCCACTTATAAAGCTTTTATTGGGGACTACCGACAACCCCATAGCCTCAAGATGTATAGGCCTGCAATAGCCTAGTTCATCAATGAATAGGTGTACCGTACCGTGTCTATAGGTACATACCGGCTTATACTGTCGGTATTTAAAATAATGATGTACAATAGCAGTATGGTGCAGGCCCCTCGTAATTAGTCACGTGACTTATTTGTTACATTATGTAACTTTGTTTTTATTCTTAATTATAAAGAGTTAAGAAAATAAATATTGTAAATTGACGTCCAAAAAATGCCGCAGTGGAGTTTGTTGCGCCGTTTCTTCTCCACCAGCGCCTTAGAAGCGGTGGTAAACTTAGATTAAGTAGAATTAAAATTGACGTCAATAAGAAACAATTTTATTGTTCTATATTGAAAAATAAATGACTATGACTATGACTATGACTATGTTGGTAAAGATATCGCGACAGAAATAATCCCTTTAGAAGAGGAAATCCTTTTAAATTTTAAGAAGGTTTCATTTCCTTCTCAAAATTTTATACATAAAAGATATTTCCTTGCATTCTTGTGGAAATTTACTTTCCTTGTTGTCATAGGTCAGGGAATATTAAGGTGATTTAAAGCTTAAGCCGAGGGCCGCGGTATTCATAATAGCCTCGTAATAGTAACTTCCTTCTACTTTCTATTGCATTATCAGACCTTCAATGGTCTATATCTGAGAGGATATCCTATATTATTTAACTTTAAGAAGCATTTTATTGAACTTGGTTTCCTGTAACTAAGATGTTAATAGTAAAATAGGTTTCTTTTTCTTTTAAAGGACACGTCAATTTGACTTCACCTAGCCTAATGGTAAGCTAAAGACAATATCTCGGAAAGAGGGTCATCATCGTAAACATGTACCATGTTAACAGTGGTGGCGCTCAGCTTGACGGCCTCATCAAAAGTCTTTTCACGCCCCGCTTATAGGACCCGGGACTGTAGGAAGATGGAAACACGTGAGCTGGCAGGGAGTTCCAGATCTTAATGGTGCGGCATGGTCGTCTTCATCCAAGCGTTAATCCCAGTCGGAGTGTGGGATCCGCTTTTCTCAGTCTAACAGATTTGGCTGAACTTCGATATTAACCTTCTTCTTCTTCTAAAGAAGAATTAATAGTATGAAGCAAATGGGCTGTTGTCCCTGCCTACACTGGAAGGAGAACCGTTTGAACAGTGTGAATGTATGCACCACACACCTCTAGGTACTAATGGATAAATAAATGACAATTAGGTTCAAAAATCAACAAGACAATTGCCTACAAGCAACATTTTGATACGTGATTGATTATTCAAAAGACAGACGTTTGGTTTACCTTATAGGTAACAGTTTTATTAAAATTTTCTCTTGGAATATACTCTACGGATCTGGTAGGTGATTAGATTAGGTATAATATCGCAAAGAAAAAGAAGAAGAAAAAATCTAAACGTGAAAGATTATGTCCAAAACATCTCACATACATAAACCACAAAAAATACTCAGTAACAAAAAGAGCGAAATCATTTAGACAAACATTTTGAGTAAAATGCGACATGTTCTGAGCGCATTCGCCTCATGTCTGCGTAGGCGCAACGCGTGTCAAGCACGTCGCCGCCCCGAGGTGTTGTATTAATGACTTGGGAGATCAATTTATATTCATACACATCTCAACTGTACCAATATGTTGTAGTACACTTCCGATGTGTATGAAATTGACCTCTGAACAATATAGTTATATACAATACTAAGGTAGCAAACATATAGGTGCTTATATACGATTCTTGAATAGTGAACGGTTATAGTGGCATATTTATGTTAAACTTAGCATAATATTTTGCATCGACCTATATGTTTTCCTCAATTCTATGGACTTCAATTACAGTTTACCATCAGCTGAGACGAAATCATTACTGGCTTGCGTAAAAAACAAGTTAAATTAAAAAAATACTACCAATTCGACTGTTATGTCAGAGGTCACGGCCCACGGGTTCGATGCACGGGCTTAATGCACTGTCAGTACAAATATTTATATTCATCTATTTGCATTGTTATGGATATCATTATCTATACCTACTTAAGCTTTTATTATTCGCATACAAGAACCTATTAGCAGTAATGTTCTAACCCCCTTCCCCCAGACGAGATGTAGGGAACTAAACTCAAGCCCAATAATTTCCCAACTACCATTTTACCTACTCGTAGAACCACTAGTTCATTTCACACAACGCACAATGCTAAAACAATTCCGGCGCCGTATCACCGCCCGTTGTCTTATACAAACGTCCCGGTGTCATTAGTAAAGGCATGTTGGGGCGGTGACGGACTTGACACGCGCTGCGCCCACGCACCGCGGACAATAGGCTCTCATGACATGATTTGTACCGCTTTGTAAAGAATTTTGGTGTTACGCCACGTACGAGATATCGATGTAATTTCTTATATGTTTCTGTTATAACTTGGAAAAGTGTTTTATATTTTAAGGGCCAGTAATCAACTCCGCTTATTCTAAGTGACAAATCATTTCGTCACTACTTACATAATGTTAAAGCAAGACACATTTAAGTCGGTCTAGTTTTACGCCAGTACTCTGTTCTATGTTAACCTGTTCTATGTTGTCCGTTTTACGGTATGACTACGTTTGAAACTCGATGTCCATCGAAATAATACTCCAGTTAATAGCTTTTAAAATAAAATATAAGTAGTTAATATTTCTGTTGTCCATAAGCTTAGTCATGTACTTGTCTGCCTTTCTTCAAGGCAGGAATACCCTCTTAATAATTCCTAGACGCACGGAAACTAAACAGCTGCGGGACAAATACCATTCGAAAGCTTGTTTTGTTTTCAGTATCGATTTCCACATTCTGAAGAACACGTACTATGTTTGACAGACAACCCCTTGATATAAAATTTTAATCATGTCTTCCTTGTTTTGTATCAGGGTTCGTTTTATTTCATATCACAAGCAGATTGGTGATAGTTTTCAATACGTAATGGTGAGGTAATGAAAATATTAGCTTCATAATGTATTGTTGTTATGATGTAAGTACTGTAATTGTTATTCCGACATTTTAGTTTATTTTCTCGCAAAAAGTGGATATAATCGTGTATTTTCTATATCTATTTGCTATAACTTGACTTCCCAATAGGTAGCATAGTGCGTGACAAACTAGATCGAAGCAAGTTTGTTTTCCCATAATAATAACTTAAGAACAACAAACTTAAATTAGGTTTAATTTATACCTTCTTTATGGAGATGCTATTAGAAAATAGCTATTTAACAAAAACAACAAAAACAAAAGGTGACACCAAACTAAGAAACTGATAGTTTTTGCGTTGATATTAGTAAGGACTGCAATTGAACTAAGTTGCTTTAGAATTACATCGATCGATTTTGTAACTGAAGCTTCGGGAAAAATGTAATTTAAAACAAAGAAGAAATAAATTACAACAGAGTCTGAAAGTATTATTTACATTCTTATGAATTACAATAAACTTTACGAAATATGTTTTCAAGAGAAATTAGAGAGAAATTTACATGTCGTTACTTGTGAAACTAGTTAATTTATCGTCAAACTTAAACCCTCACATTTATTACGCTAACTTTAAAGTTGAACTTGGGACTTGAACCAAGCATTTGATTTGATGTATTCGAACCCTCACATTGTCATATTATGACCTGATGCAGATAAGTGTCATGATGTAGGTAAACATCAGTTGGATCATGATTCGAATAATGTTGAACGTCTCGTCGTGGCACAACCGATGGCTGCAGGGCACATTTAATATCCCATTACACTACTATCATTATTTTCCGACTCGTAAATGATTTATACAGCCAATGTTGACTTTTATGATTTTTATCAGAACCACTACAATTGTCTAAGGATCGTTCAATAATTTAGATGCAATTTTGCCAAGACGATTTATCGTATTATTATTTCAGAAGCTATGAAGCAGTATAAATAATAAATGAATGCTACAATCGTTTGTTTCGTTATCCTTTTGTTTACAACGGTCCAAAACTAACATTAGCTTAGAAAATGTTATTTGTATTCAAAGAGAAGTTTATTTACAAATTGTGTACTAAATTAGTCTAAAGGTCAGAGAATAGAGTCTCAAATATATATTGTTTTATTTAAAGTGTACTTTTTTTTTATACAGGACACGTCAATTTGACTTCACCTCGCCTGATATTAAGCTAAAGGCAAAGTCTCGGAAAGAGGGTCACCATCGTAAACATTTACCATGTTAACAGTGGTGGCACTCAGCTTGACGGCCTCATTAGATGCCTTTTCTTGTAATCGAAATTATCAGTATTCCTAGTACTTTCAGTTAAGCTGAATAGTTTGTGTTAGGATTATGTTCACGTCAGTAGTGTAATCTAAATATAAAATGATCAGGATTCAAACCTAACCTACGACCTCTTGATCGTAAGGTCGATGCCTTAAAGATTAATTTACAGAAGCTAATCATTACATTTTATTTGTGGGTATTAGAATTTTTATCACTAAAATATCTGTCATAAATTGCAAAAAATTAATACAAAATTTCGTAGTATCTCGTAAATTCAGTTCAGGATCCTGTACCTTATGAGGCATTTTATTTGTAGGTATTAGAATTTTTATCCCTTAAATATCTGTCACAGATAGCGAGAAAAATTATATAAAATATAGTAGTATCTCGTAAATACAGTTCAGGATCCTGTACGTTATGTGGCTATGCCGTGGTGTGTCCCGGCCCCGAGTCCCAAGGTTGGAAACAATTACGTTAGCAGTTTGTAACTTGTTCCCACTGATATTGGTAACGGAGTTTGTTCTTAAAACTGCTTTGTCGGTGAGCTGTTAACGGAAAGTAATTTGGCAAGTTTTGGGGAAACGAGGCTTTTTTTGGGGTAACCTTTATTATGTAATAAACCAAGTCTCTTTATTTATATGCAGACCTAGTGAAACTTGGTAGGAGGGTGGGAAAATTGAGTGATATTATATTTTTAACGCTATATTCACTTTCGGTAATATACTAGTAACGTTTTCTTTTATAAGTCCCTTTAAATATGTATGATTGCTGAATGATTTTTAGAGGATGGTACTGTATAAAAATTCGTTTTGTTATCATAAAATATAACATAATGCATGTAAAACTTAATACCTGATAAAATAATTCTAGATTCATCTATTTGTTAAGCCTTTACTATAATATCTGCACACATTTACATTAATCAGGCTGATTCGTAACATGACATTATACTCAAATAGCAGGGGTTTACATACGGGTCGTATCACCTATAGTCTCACCTAAAAAATCAGAAGCAACTCATACTTAGCAAGTGCGTAGGCATACTAAATTCTAATTATAAGAGCTCTCCGACTTTAGATGTTCTACCTAGACAAGATAACGAACTCAATTTAGGGCGATGAGGAAAATTAATTTATTCGCGGAATACATTTTTAGCGACGAAATAAATGACAAGGCTTTTCATAGGAATCTTTGAAAATTACGTTATTTATAATTTGAGTGGGTCTTAACGTATAATGAACAGCTGCGATACTATCTGTCGAAATGTTGGTAGAATTCCTTATTTGAAATCTTTTGAAAAGATTTTTGTAAGATTTGAAGATTTATACTCGGAATATTTATATACAGTTAACTGATAGTACTTGAGACTATTGCAAGGCGGAACTGTTCAGGTTTAATTTTGATTTGACGACTTCTGCGTACCAGTCGAGCATTCGACTATTATGTCAGACGTTCGATTCCCACTCATATTTGTATTTACGAATATGTGCATTAATGTGAATGTTTCTGTATATAATGTGTATAATATTTATAACAATAAAAAGCAATGTATTTTACTATGTATATTAGCATTCTAGCATAAGCTTGTAAAGCCTAAAATATCTTAGAATTTCTACTTAATATGCGTTACAGTTGAAGGCTTTTTTATATAGGGTACGTCAATTTGACTTCACCTCGCCTGATAGCAAGCTGAAGGCAAAGCCTCAGAAAAGAGGGTCACTATTACAAACACGTACTATGTTAACAATAGTGCCACTCGACTTGACGGCCTTATCAGATAATGCCGACAGCAAGAACTGTCGAAATACTTTACTTAAAACATTTCTCTTGAAAATAAAAGATGACAAAGTAGGCCAACAATGAAGCCTTCCTCCAAAAAACCTTCTAAAATATAAAGCAATATCAATAAAACAAATCACAAAGCCTCCCTACAAAATAAACGAGCCAGCCACACAAGGAGATCGCCAAATTTACACTGCACTCGGCTACACTAACTATTTTACCCATACAAAATTACCAACATCTATTTACTATTCCAAAACTAAAATATGAAAGTCATTGTTTCTTAGCTCAATGCATTAGAGCTCAATTCCGTCAGACTATTAATTTCAAAATGTTGTTCACAATTTTGTATTTTGAGTTCCTCTTTCACAAGTTTGCTTTAGTTACTCGTCAAAGGATTATAATTCTTGTTAGTATTAACATAATACTCCTTTTAGCTGAAACGTGTGGGCAGAACAGTTTATGAAGTGTTCGTATTCGTATGCAAATGGTTGATCTTGGTTTTTTTTTTCGTTGAATAATTTAACATGTTTGTCGCTTCTGTTGTATTGATTTGAGCTGGTTTAATTTTCCTGAGTGGTGTATTTAAATGTTATCAGACTATATTTAAAATTACGGTAGGCATACAATAATATACAATACATAAATAATGCCCATGTTAAATGTCATGTACTGGGACGATGAAATGTAATGAAGGCTAAGGTAAAAGAAATTTCAAGTGTTAATTCGTACGAATGTACGTTTTTTTATAAACTGTAAGAAACAAATGATCCACCACAAGGGTAGCTCATTTGACAGCGGTTTTTATCCAATACTCACAAATTGAAATTAAAAGAAGAAGCTTTTTACCCGACTGCGCGACGCAAAGGAGGGTTAATGTGTTTATTTATTATAGGCCGAATCATATATCTTGGAAAGGCCCTGGCGCGCGCGGATTGTTTTGTATTCCATACTTCCTTTCTAATATTATAAATGCGAAAGGAACTCTGTCTGTCTGTCTGTCTGTCTGTATGTTACGCTTTCACGCCTAAACCATTGAATCGATTTTGACGAAATAGCTAGTCCATACTTCCATATCCATACTAATATTATAAATGCGAAAGTAACTCTGTCTGTCTGTCTGTCTGTCTGTCTGTCTGTCTGTCTGTATGTTACGCTTTCACGCCTTAACCACTGAACCGATTTTGTTGAAATTTGGTATAGGTATAGGTTAGACCTTGAGAAAGGACATAGGCTATGTTTTGTCGCGATAACCGACATCCACGCGGGCGGAGCCGCGGGCAAAAGCTAGTAATTTATATTTGATGAATTTGAGATTGTCCACCGCAGTAGCACCTCGTGTTATCATCGCATGTACGTGTAGAGCTGTGTTCTGCTGTGAGCTGTGCATGAGCTCATTTTGTGCCCAAGATATTTGGTTCGACCTATATTTGCTTATCCAAATGTTATGAAATATTAAAAGTACTTACTTGATTCGATTCCACAATACCTGGCTTGCAACACTGTTGTTGCAATTATCACATAACATAACATAAACTCACGCCTGTATTCCCCAAAGGGGTAGGCAGAGCTGCTAGCACCCACATTTCGCCTTGTTTTTTTCACCATGTTTAGGTCCTGATGTAATAGGTGGCGAGCCTATTGCCATTAACCGGGCACTTATAAACCTGCGATAAATATCACACATAATATTTAATATTATTCTATCGTTCAAGCTCACTGCTGAACGTTCCATAAACGCAGAAAATTTTCTATTTCTAAATAGAAGGAGATATCAGCACAGCCCGCCTCCGCACCACAATAACCTGCCATACTGATTGTATTATATGAACCAGTTACTTCATATTTGCATTGTTGGCAACACTACTGATATTTACTTAAATGTATTTCTCTCATTTGCAGGTATGCAACTTTGAATATTAATGCAGAAACTGGAGCAAAAGTGAGTTATCAAAGTAGGTTAAATTAAAGATATTAAATTATATAAATTGAAGAACTTTAAACATACATTACATACATAGATTCGTTTCAATCATTTGATCCAAATTTAGATTGTTGAAAATGTTGTATGTAATGAATCAATGTAGCATCAAAATTTTCAACAATTTTATTCGGATTGAATTGAATTCGGAAACCGAATCGAAAAACCGTGCGTGTGGCCAGCCTTAGTCAATTTCTATCACACCAACTCGAAGAGAAGGGGTGGTTCTATTCTACTCGACCGGGAACCAACACGACTTACCTATAAATTTAAGGTAATTGTTATACTTACTCTATATATTGCAATACACACTCTCATATTCTGTACCGCTACAGTGTTTAATGAGTTACCTCACCGAAATATATGTCAGCATAATGAAAAAAAAAAAGAAATTTGGGCGTAAGAAATAAGTACCTGCCTGTGGATATTAAGGTATACATACATATTAGCTCATGAAATTCTAAATATACGTTCTCAAGCTCATTTCGGTGCCTCGCTTACCTTCATATGACGTAGGTGTTTTGAAGTCAGGTTTTTTAATATTTTTGCTTTAGGAGACGAAGTAGATTAGCTACTTAACATACATTTCTAGTAAGCCTTTTGTATATTAATCAAATATTCAGTATGGACGGATGAAATAACATTAAAATTCATTAAATACTCGTACAAGAGCGATCTGAAAATAAAACATGTCGGTAAGTACAATTTTGGACCAGAGAAAAACATAATAAATACTATTTATTATGTTTTAGCATACTGCTACTAAGACTATAAAGGTGTAAGGTAAAGGGTAGGTAGACTATAAACTATAAAGGTGTAAGGTAAAAAGGTGTAAAGATTCGACTACTAACTACTAGTAATCTTTTCTACGAGGGCGGAGTGATAAGTTAAGGTTATCGCAAATTGCATGAAACCTCCATGTTAAAAACTCTTGTGAAGGACTAAATTAAATATTTCAGCCAGTACCGCTGGTTATTTTTTTTAATAACAACTAATCATGTCTTCTTTATCTGTTAGTTGCGTTTTATACACATAGTTCGTATTATACGAAGAGGTAACATTATAATATGACATTGCACGGTCTGAACCTTCTGCATCTAAGAGGTGCCTACTCACAACGCGAGGACAATGCGCGATATAATTACGCTGTTATATATCTTACCCCTGTCCTCCTCTGGTTCGTTTTTACAGCACCCCCGGGAACTCGTTGAATGGGACACTTCATAAGGCAATTTCAACTGATTCAACGTCTACACCAACGACCAACCCCTTAGCCCACGCACGACACGTTTCCTTTACGCTGACGACCTGGCTCTCACGTCACAGGGATCCTTTGAGGAGGTAGAGGAAAACCTGAATGAGGCACTCGAGGAGCTGAGCCGCTACTACGACAGTAACGCCCTGAAGCCCAACCCAGCAAAAACGCAGTCGTGCGCCTTCCACCTCAGTAACGGGCAGGCAAAGCGAGAGCTGAAAATCCGGTGGCGCGATGTCGAAATTTCACACTGCTCACACCCCAAATACCTGGGAGTTACCCTGGACAGGTCCCTTACCTTTAAAAAGAACTGCGAGATACTTAAACACAAGGTCTCGGCACGCAACAACATCTTAAAAAGGCTGACGAGCACAACCTGGGGGGCCGCACCGCCGGTGCTGCGAACGACGGGGCTGGCTCTGTGTTATTCTGCGGGTGAATATGCGTGTCCAACATGGGGCCGTTCTGCACATGCTGGGCTAGTGGATGTAGCACTAAATGAGACCTGCCGCATAATAACAGGTTGTCTCAAACCAACTCCGGTACAGATGCTGTATCCACTAGCCGGTATAGCACCTCCCAGCGTACGTAGAGACGTGGCGTCATCCATGGAGAGGGGTAAGCTGGAACGGGATCAGCGACACCCCATGCACGGCCACCATCACGTGCCAAAAAGGCTGAAAAGCCGAAAGAGTTTTTGGGCGTGCGTTGCAGCCGCCGATGGCGATCCCTCCCCGGCCAGGGTGGACCTATGGAGAGCGCGGAGCTCGCCACCAACCCCATTCGTTCCGCTGTCGGAGAGTTTGCCACCTGGGCACGACCTCTCCTGGATCAGGTGGAAGTCCCTAAATAGACTTCGGACACAGGTCGGTCGAAGCAAGGAGAATCGGGCAAGATGGGGATTCTCGGACGGCGCGGACCTGCGGTGTGTGTGTGGAGTTACTCCACAGACCATGTCCCACCTGCTGACATGTACTGCGTGCCCGTCCACTTGTACCGCGGAGGAACTTATGACCGCCTCCAAAAATGCAATCCAGGTGGCGGCACACTGGGAACACAGAATTTGAGTTTGAGTTTGAGTTGAGGCGCCTTCGATTCGACAGAAGAAGAAGAACTGATTCATTGGTAGACCATAACTCCTGACTCCATGTTGTCTTTCTCGAATGGCAACATTGTACGTATAGATAAGATTTCAAACGTATATTTTATCATCGTCTACAACTTCTAGAAGACCCACGTTAGGATATAGAAAAGGATTGAAGTGGTTTTAAGAGCAGAGAGAGAATTGTAGGACTATAAATTATCACAACATCAAGTATAGCTTGTAATATGGAATTATGGACTCTAGAGTGCGGATAAATTTATTTGCATGCACAAATATAATTAACATACACACGAATCTACAATTGTATGGAAACATAGAGTCCATAAATAACATTATGAATTGTAGGTACCTACATTAAGTAATTCATGGAATTGTTGCATGATAAGGGGTTCATAAAATATGAGTGTGAGTTAAAAACGTTTTTAGTGTCAGACAAGTGATTAAGGACCAACATTTCATACACTACTTTATCTATTAATTCTCATTAAAAAATAATATAATTTGTTTAAAATTACATAAAAATTGATCGCCAAAATCCATCTGCTGTGCTGCATCCACAGATTATTTAGAGAAAAATAATAGACAAAACAATATATAACAATAGAAATAGAAAAAAATATATACATACAGGTTATCATAGAAGAGCTGTGCTATAATGTAATTTTTTACTGTTGGCATTACAGTACGAGATTAGATAAATAATTTTACTATAAGTTTTTATAGTAGGATATAATATATTTATGTGTTACAATTATGTAGTAATTACAATCTATAAACACGTTAACATAAGACAGTACAAGGCAATCTGTGATAGTGGCAGAGTTAACGAGTGGTGACCCATTCAGGAACACCCACTAAAACTTAATGCACTCCGATATTTGATAACTTAGTTCCGACTTAAATTACACGTATGGGGCAAGGTATGAGCGACAGCGATTTTATAGATCACTAACTGGTGCCCGAGTCTTTGCCCGCGTGAGATTTTGTTTCCGTTCCTCCTACCCTTGTGACTTATAATCTATCCCTGTCCCAAATTTTAGCCAGATCCGTTGAACCGTTAGACCGTGAATAACAAACATTCAAACATACAAACAATTTCAGAAACTTTCACATTTATGATTTCAGTGGGAAGTAAGATTAGCGGAGAGTGGGTGTGTTGATAACACATTAACTACTTGACAACAATATATTTTTACAAGTTTTTCATGAAAAAAACCCCCGTCACAAAAAACACCTCCAAAAAGTTAAAAATAAATGCATCAATTTTAATTCAACGGTTGCCATGTCAGGGGACCTTACGATACAAAGGAGTACTTAACCAGTTAAGGTCCCCCGACATGGCAACCGTTGAATTAAAATTGATGCATTTATTTTTAACTTTTTGGAGGTGTTTTTTGTGACGGGGGTTTTTTAAATTTTTAATTTAATTTTTATTTTATACTTTTTAAATTGATCTACTAGTCAAGCTCTTTCATTTGATACCCATATTGAGGGAATTATAAAGAAATACGTATTCCAACATGTTGTGGCGGCGGCCATCTTGGACCGATTTTTTTCAAACATGGCTAAAAACACTCCCGACTAATATACCTTTCAAACAAAAAAAACTACATCCAAATCGGTTCATCCGTTTGGGTGCTACGATGCCACAGACAGACACACACACACACACACACACACACACACACACACACACACACACACACACACACACACACACACACACACACACACACACACACAGACACGTTAAACTTATAACACCCCGTCGTTTTTGCGTCGGGGGTTAAAAATACTATCTTTTATTTTATAACTAAAGACAGTCTCATATTCTTCGATGTAACTTTTAAACTACCTCGGCGTTTACTCATAGTTTATAATGTTAAAAACGTACTTTTGCCGACGTTTCGGATGCGTTTGCCTAGTAAGTAAGTTTTTCCATTATATATCGCGTGAAGTCCCAAACATTATAAACTGTATTCTTCGATGTTGCCCACAACAACCAATTTATATGTAAATTTTATATGGTTTTCTACGATTTTTTTAAAATTATTTGTCTATTAGTCTTTTTCATCGTGACCGTGACTATCAATGAAGAGGATATATGAACAAATGATGACTCAGATAAATTAAATATCCTAAAACAGAGGAACTCCATAGATTACAATTCAAAAATGCATTCCAAAATCGCACATCTTATAACTTATACTACCCCATAAGTAATAAAGCGAGTATTAACTGCCAAGTATCGTATTGAACCGTCGAATCGCACTGTCCGTTGTAACGCATTATTGAGTGTACACCGAACACCGTTGTACATTGTACACCCAAGTGTCCATGTACACTGGTGGTGGACACCGATTGCTATCACGGGCAAATTGCTCGGACAGCGAACACTATTCATTTTGCTTGAGTCTTAATTTGGTGTTGAATGAGAGTGGTAATGGGTTAAATAGTTCGCAGCGTTATATTACCGACTGTTGGGGACGAGATCAGGCTCCTTCGATTGTTTTTGTGAGAAAATAAAAATGCGTGGCTGCAGCAATGTCCTTTACTTAATCGAACAGTGTGGAGTGTGACGGAACAGAATGGCGGCAACAAGCCGTAGTGGTGTGCCTACACGGCCACAGACTAAAACTAACTTAAAAACTAGGGATGTGCCCGGAGGTGTCGCAATCTTCAACATACCCCCGGGCGTTGAAAGCCTGGCTTTCAACCCTCAGTCTGGTCGACTGGCTCCAGCAGATCAGGCAGTGGGCAAATTCTACTAAACGATCTACGAAGTAGATCACCGGAAGTCTTGATATCCGCCACTCTGGTAACACCATCAGCGCCGGGATAGACCGCAACAACGCGTCCCAATTTCCATTTTAACGGCGGCAAGTTCTCTTCCTTTAGTACCACCAACGAACCCAGCTTCAACGAACCTTTGGATGTTCGCCATTTAGTGCGCAATTGGAGCTCGGACACGTATTCTTTACTCCACCTTGTCCAGAAATGTTGGCGCAATTGTTCCACTCGTTGGAATCGAGGAATTGAGGTGGTGGGTTTATCTTGAATGTCAGGAAACGGCAGAGATGTCATCGGACGACCGATCAAAAAATGGCCCGGCGTTAGGGGCATCAAATCGTCTGGATCGGATGAGATTGGTGTAAGTGGTCTGGAGTTCAAGACAGCTTCAATTTGCACCAACGTAGTGTATAATTCCTCATACGTAAGGTTACAAAGGCCCAATACTCGAACTAAATGA
Source organism: Eilema sororculum (assembly GCA_914829495.1). Lineage (NCBI taxonomy): Eukaryota > Metazoa > Arthropoda > Insecta > Lepidoptera > Erebidae > Eilema > Eilema sororculum. The sequence goes on along the minus strand of OU618545.1, from coordinate 389,203 downwards.
TATTTAGTCGACTTTACGCCAGCTTCCGCAAGGCCAGCGAAATGGGGAGAATAAGCAGGGATAAATTTAAATTCTATACCTTCCGTTGCCATCTCGGCAGACAACGAATCACAATTAGTAGAAAGAAATTTTGAAAGCTCTTTAGATGCACCAACAAATGAGGTGCCATTGTCGGAGTGTATTGCCGCAGGCTTGCCGCGACGTGAGATAAATCTACGCAACGCTAAGATGAATGTTTGACTGGTTAAGTCACCAACCAACTCAAGGTGGATGGCCTTGGTAGCAAAACAGACAAAAATAGCAATATAAACTTTAACCAATTTGTTACCGCGACCCTGTCGTATGATTGACTGAATAGGGCCTGCATAGTCCAAACCTACATGCTTAAAAGGAAAACCTGCTACGAGTCGCTGCTGTGGTAAGTCACCCATTATAGGAACTACGGTTTTACCTTTGATTCGACAACACCGCACGCATCGTCGACTGCACAATCTAGCCAAATTGCGCCCTCGTATAGGCCAGTACGTTTCTCTTATTGACGCCAAAAGTAACTGCGGGCCGGCGTGTAATAACCTTTTATGCTCAAATTCGAATAGTAGTTTTGTAAATTGATGAGTGGACTGTAAAAGGATTGGATGTTTCTTCTCATATACAAAATTAGAATTTTGAAGGCGACCGCCAACACGCATAATCTGGTTTTCATCAAGAAAAACGTTAAATTTAAGCAGTGGACTTTTAACAGGTAGTTTTTTGTTAGAACGCAGTAATTTATACTCACTAAATGACTCCTCCTGTGAGGTGCGCATAATCAACGTCAATGCTCTTTGCAACTCTTCAGTGCTCAGAGATTCTCGAAACCGTTTCTTTCTACATGCGTCAACGAAACGCAAAACATAGGCGATTGCGCGTTGCAATCGTGACAACCTTGAAAAACGACTAAAAGCAATGAAACTATAAGAACATTCTTTTATATCAGTAGATAAAACTAAATCTGTTTTCACTTCTGGTAGCACCTCTGCATCTGAGTGTGCAAATTTAGAAGGCCATGATGAAACATCATTTTTTAGAAAGCCGGGACCAGACCACCAACTGTCTAGACCAGATAATGAAGTAACATCTACTCCTCTAGACAGGTGATCGGCTGGGTTTAAATCTGTGGGGACGTGTCGCCACTCACAGTCACCGGTTTTCTCTAAAATATCAGCTACTCTGTTACGAACGAATGGTTGTAACCTGTTCGGTAACATTCTTACCCAACCTAAAACTATTGTGGAATCCGTCCAAAAAAAAGTACGCATAGCACTAAGACGTAGAGATTGGACAACCTTTTCATAGATGCGAGCACCTACTAAAGCACCGCAGAGCTCCAGTCTGGGTATAGTCATTGTTTTAAGTGGGGCTACGCGAGCCTTAGCTAACAATAAACGAACTAAAATTTCACCATCTTCACGGACACTACGAACATAAATACACGCACCGTATGCGCGTTCCGAAGCATCCGAAAAGATGTGAAACTCAATAAAATTAAATGACTTAATGATTACACAACGTGGAATCCTGATACCTTGCAATTGAGGCAAATCAACAATTGCTTCGGACCAAACTCTGATGATGTCCGGCGGCAGTGGCTCATCCCATGAAAGTTTCAACACCCATAATTTTTGTAGCAACATTTTCATAATTATGACAAATGGCGCTAAAAGACCCAATGGGTCAAAAATCTGAGATATAATAGAAAGCATTTCTCGTTTAGTGTAACGACTAACAGTCGGTACACTAAACGGAAAGCACAGTTCATCAGATGTTGACCGCCAATCCAGACCTAAGGTTTTGGATGACTCATATCCTCCAATATTCAAGTCTAGTGAATATTGGGGAGAGTCAGAGCCAAGTACCAAACGTACATCATTTGATTTCCACTTACGTAAGTTCAGTTGTGCTGAACTTAGCGTGGAAGCAACGTTGTTACGTAAAGTGATGACGTCACACAGGCTATCCCCACCAGTCAACAAATCGTCAACGTAAAAGTCGTGAAGAATCACTTCAGCGACTGTCTTATCAACGCACTCTAAACCCAATTGCTTGAGGCATCTTGTTGCAAGATAAGGAGCGCTAGTCGTGCCATATGTCACGGTATTCAGTTGATAAGATTGAAGGGAAGCTAAGGGATTGTCACGCCACACTATATGCTGTAAGTACCTATCATCGGGATGAACCACTACCTGCCGATACATTTTTTCGGCATCAGCAGAAACTATAAATTGATGTTGCCTAAACCGTAACAATATTGACAGTAGATCATCCTGTACCACAGGTCCTGTCATCTGGATACTGTTAAAAGTAACACCAGAGGTCGTTGGACTACTGGCATTAAAGACTACTCTCAATTTTGTAGTGGAGCTACTCTCTCGTAGAACCCCATGATGAGGTATAAAATTTGCACTCGGCAGAATATCTTGCAATTTAGACATATGGCCCAACGACTCATATTCTAATAAAAAATCTTTATATAACTGACACATTTCAGGGTTACTCTTAAATCTACGTTCTAATGAAGTGAGACAATGCTTAGCTCTTGATAACGAATGACCTAACACATCAGGTGAACGTTTCAACGGTATTCTGACACAGAATTGACCGTTGTCTAAGCGTGTAGTATTTTGTACAAAATGTTCCTCACATAGTCTCTCTTCTGAAGAATAATGAGAAATGTTTGTGGCACAAACATCCTCCAATTGCCAAAACCGGGCAAGACAATGCTCAATGTTGTCACTACACACACCATCACTTGAATTAACAGTTGTAAAATTACATTGAACCTTACCAAACAGAGTTGATTTACTATCACAATAAATAGGGCCAGACACAAGCCATCCTAGTCTTGACTCACAAAGAAAAGGTTGTCCACTCCCTAGCCTTATTTTTTGAGATCCTATCAAGTCCCAGAAGATGTCAGCACCTAGCAAAATATCTATGGGGCTTGGTACATAAAAATTAGGATCTGCTAAGCGCATATCAGGTGGAAAATCAAACCTTGATAAGTTAACTTGCTTACTGGGAACATTATCTGTAATTGAGGGGAGAACAAAACAGTTAATCTGAGTAGAAAAATTATCATTTAATGATTTAATTGTCAACAGACACATTTTGTTTATAAAGGATGTTGAATTATTGATACCTACCACTGAATTTTCAACACTAATAACAGGCAAACCCAGTCGTTGAAACAGGTTTTCTGTCACCAGACAAGAAGTGCTACCACTGTCAAGTACCGCGCGTGCAATGTGTTCGCAGTTGTTGGAGTCCACAACCTCAATTAAAGCAGTGGACAACAACACATGACCTACTTCGGCGCTCGAAGACAGCGATACGCTCGGGCCGTGGATGGACTGTGCTGACAACGTCGTGCTCGGCGTGCTCACCACGCCACTGTCACTTGCAGTGAGTGCGGCCGCACTGGTTGACGCGGGCGCCGTCTTTGAGCTGTCTGCGACATGCACTAGCGTGTTGTGTTTACGGTGACAGATCTTACAACCAAAACGCTTACAGTTGTTGGCAAAGTGTCCAGTTAATAAGCAATTAAAGCATACCTTACACTTGGCCAACAACGCCAAGCGTGCCTCATTACTCAGTGCCAGGAACTGTGAACAATTATTCAACCTATGATCATTCCCACAGTTGGGACAGGATCTATTTGTTTTATTATCACTAGATTTAGAGTCAGTAGGTGATTTATTGTCCTGAACTATCATAGACTTAACCTTTGTAGTTTTGATATTTGAATGCTTACTATCTTCAATTGACATTTCCAAGGACTCAATCAATTCAGCACGGTTTTTGATAAAAGCAAGAAAAACTTTCAATGTTAACTTTGACCTTTTGTCAAGACTACTTTTGTACTCTTCCCAGTAACTGTTTGTTTTACTATCTAACTTTTCTGCAAATATGTAAATAAGAAGTGTGTCCCATTGACCAACTGGTTCATCAAGTGACTCTAAGGCATGCAGGTTTTTATTAATAACATCAAGTAGATTCTTCAAACTAGAAGCAGATTGTTTTGTTACTTTTTCTATATTTAATAACGTTGTAACATGATATTTAATCAGTAAATGGTTGTTATCAAAACGCTCACATAGTAGCTTCCAAGCCACCCTATAATTGGATGCTGAAAACTGAACAGACTGAATTACCACAGCAGCAGAACCCTCCAGGGATGATCGCAGATAATGAAATTTATTAATATCATTCATCTCATCATTGCAGTGGATGAGACTCACGAATGTATCGTGAAACTCTAACCAGTCATGATAACTACCACTAAACTTTGGCAACTGGATAGTCGGTAATTGAACTACCTGGCTTTTACTTGAGTGTGAAGTACACTTACCATGTTCATTTATCTCCTTATAGTCAGTTATTATTCTTTGAGCCTTAGCTAAGACTCTAAAGTAAAGAGATTCAAACTCACTACGTTCCTGAATTTGACTATCCTGTTCATCAGCCATACACTCCAAAGACAATTGCACCTCACTATATTGATCATAGATTGCTTCATACCTTTTAAAACGAACTTGTAATTCAGTTATCTCGTCGAGACTCAAGGATGCAGGCTCCAATGATTTCACATAGGTTGAGAACACTGTTACCTGTCCCTTATAACTCCCACGCTTCCTCACCAATGACTTATACTCCTTATCGTCTGGCATTGCGGAAGCTGACGCAAGTCTGAAATAGTATATAAAACAAGACTTAAAGTAATGTTATATTAAAAGTTATATGTATGCAGCAACCTGTCCTAATATATTGGTTTAAATGGTAGATGGGTACATATGATTAAGCCTATTCAACCTAATAATTGTTAACAACAATTTCAATGTATTAACTAACCTCTTGAATCTATGATTATGTGACAGGACTTAATAATTTAGTGCAGTAAAGGAATATAATGCAAATATTTATCCTAAATAAATGCTCATTACAACAGCTAAATTATGAGAATAATGATAAGCCCTGCCTAATAACTGTTAGACAACAATTAATAATCCTTTGTAAGTTAATACATGATGGGCTGACAGAAATACATAAAGGTGCTAAATTACTGACCTTATATCATAATTTTACCTTATTCCCTACCCACTACCTGATCTGCTGGTGTGTTTGGAGTTCACTTAAGTCTTCATTATTGCGTTATTTTCATTGTCATTGATTTATGGCGCCGTGACGTCGCAGACGCCGGCCGCACGCGGCCACCGCATGTCTCCATTCTTATATTCTCGTCCGCTTTTGCCGATCTTCGATGATCCGGCCGTAGGACCAATGTTGGGGACGAGATCAGGCTCCTTCGATTGTTTTTGTGAGAAAATAAAAATGCGTGGCTGCAGCAATGTCCTTTACTTAATCGAACAGTGTGGAGTGTGACGGAACAGAATGGCGGCAACAAGCCGTAGTGGTGTGCCTACACGGCCACAGACTAAAACTAACTTAAAAACTAGGGATGTGCCCGGAGGTGTCGCAATCTTCAACACCGACGATTTAGCAGGTTTATATTGTGGTAAAATATTCAGTTCCTCATTAAACCTTCAAGAGTTTTACGAGCAAATTTGCCTACTCTTTAAAGGTTTGCTCCTAACACCAATTATAAAAATAAAATACGTTAGAAGTTGGTTGTATTAACAGAAATTAAAAATTAAATTATGAAAGTCATTGTTTCTTATTTCATAACTGAAGAGAAAAGAAAACAATTTTTAAAGAATTCTCAATCACTAATTGTAGTGTAGAATTGTATTGTAGTGTAGTGTAGAATGCAATACTATATTGTATTGCATTCTACCGCTATTTATTAGGTGCTACTTTTTTTTGCAGCCCTAGACAGTTTTGCTGTGACCGCCTATTCGAAATCTCCATTCCATTTTTGCATCACATATAATGTCATTCAAAGCCAATCAAACTGACGCATGTATCACCTTGCATCCCACAAACGAGTACTTGATACAGAGACAATGCAACACCGCAGCGAGTACACTGTAGCGTCGTGTGTAGCCGGCCTTTGTTGTGGCCCTCGATTGTTTGCGAGCCGACCGATCGTATCAGAGAGTTGTAGCCACTGCAGCCAGTGCGGTAATACCTGCGCTGTTGTTGGCTATAGATGGCTTAGCTTTTCAAATACCGTGGGAGAGCTGTGCACTACGCAAATGGCGTAACAGCAACAAGTTTTAGTGTTAAAGTATTCTAGGAAACTTAATTAAGAAATTATGATAGTTCTAGAAATGGTGGAAACACACTTGCTTCAATCCTGGCAAACCTCTTTTCTTTTCTTCTAAATTACAAGTCGCAATAATTGCACATAAATATCCCATTATAATAATTTATTAGTTCATACACATAGTTATTACTGTTAATGTTTAAAACATATCCATCCAAAGGTTGCCTGTAAGAGATCGCTCTTAGCGATAAGGCCGCCATTTATACATAATGTCATGTAATTGTCCATACCTTTACTGTATTACTGGTGTACAATAAAGATTTATCTATCTATCTATCTATACACACATACAGTCAGTTCACACAGTTTCGGCAGACCGAATCTATGGACATCATGCTCGCCCTTCTTGTACTTAGGTATAGACCAGTCAAACAACGAACTTAACTTGGGTTACAAACTTCTCTCCATCTCTTTAGTGGTACAGAGGCATGTGTACGTGTGAATAATATTCCTTATTGTATCCCAAAGTGTATCTAGAAGTAAAATAGTACCTACTAGTATTATTTTTCGAAATATATTTAGTTATTGAATAGACTGGTGACTCCCGCTCCGGATCGTACCTGGTGCAAAGGCTAGCTATTGCGATCCAACGCGGAAATGCGGCTAGTGTTCTGGGCTCCTTTGCACCAGACACGACCCGGGGTGGGTTATTTACGTGACAAAAGCTTGGCTGGCTACTTGACTACTATTATTATAGTTTATCATTAAATTTTGAATGTTATTATTTAAATAGATCTAATTGACATTTAAATTGAATAAATAGGGAAAAAGAATCTTCTCGGGCGGGACTCGAACCCGCGATCTTTCCCTTACAGGGGGAATTCCGATAGTTCGTAAGAACTCGTCGTCGTCGTCGCCTTAAAGACGTATAAAAAGAATCTTCTCGGGCGGGACTCGAACCCGCGATCTTTCCCTTACAGGGGGAATTCCGATAGTTCGTAAGAACTCGTCGTCGTCGTCGCCTTAAAGACGTATAAAAAGAATCTTCTCGGGCGGGACTCGAACCCGCGATCTTTCCCTTACAGGGGGAATTCCGATAGTTCGTAAGAACTCGTCGTCGTCGTCGCCTTAAAGACGTATAAGATGGGAAATTTGAATCATATCGGGTGTGTCTCGGTAGCCGAATTGGTCAGGCATTCCCCCTGTAAGGGAAAGACTGCGGGTTCTTTCCCTTCCCGAGAAGATTCTTTTTCCCTATGTATTAGAAACATCGGTAGATGACTCCACCGTCGCCTTAAAAACGGGTGAGAAGGGAAATTTGAATCACATCAGGCGTGTCTCGGTAGCCGAGTCGGGCAAGCCATTCCCACTGTTAGGGAAAGATCGCGGGTTCGAGTCCCACCCGAGAAGATTATTTTTCCCTATGTATTCGATTTGTATAATTAGCATACTTATTCAATTATATTTATTTATCTTCACCTATACCTGACGATATCTAATACGTGATAGTGAAAGAAAGGAAAAAGAAAGAAAGAGAAAAAGAAAGAGAAAAAGAAAGAAAAACCCATTTACTAAACACATCCATACACACATGTATACACGCTATTAGAAAAGTGCAAACAAAAGGTAAAATAATGGTCAAATGTCTTAATCCAATAACACTTTGTAGATATATCCTAATAACGCACGATTTCACACCACCGAACCAATAATATAATTAGAAACAAGAAACTACTAATTTTCCATTCGTGTCGATCGTGTGCGTCGAAACGCGACGGGTCACGACCAAACCCGATGTTAGCCGAAGGTACGTGCTGAAATAATAGCCCCTCATTACTTCTGCATTCTTCCGATGTGGGTGGCAATCTCTGTGGTTATATGACGACTTCAATATTATTTACTCTTTGTTATGTAATAAAGATAGCAATAAATTGATCATTGAATACGAAATCAATAATTAAAAGACCAACTTTATCTAATAGGTACTTGTTTTTTATGTTAGCATTTCCTAGGTTCTAGAATTGATTAAATCATAGATAGATAGATATATATATATAGATAATTCTTTATTGTACACCAATAGACTTACATTAGAACAAGTAGGTAGCATGATACAGTTTAATGTACAAAGGGCGGCCTTATCACAATAATAAATATGTATTAACGATAATTATCAGACCTTAATGATTGATATGATACGTCATCAGAACCAAATAAAGATCTTAATGAAACTGCTAACGATAATGATAGACTACATATCAAAATGACAGGCAGGTGATGTTATAGATGAGCCTGATAATGTACCTCGTAATACAAAAGAATTGATTGATTAAACAAATTACAGTACTTTTCTATATGACTAAGATTCGCTGTTATATACAAATTGAATCATGAAAGTTAAATTTACTTCAAATTGTAAAAAAGAATTAACTTCTGCATAATGTTGAACATTTTGTTGAAAATTTTCATCCCAACTAACTTTTAGTGAAACAATTTTTATCACTAAAGCTTTTGTTTCCCCAAAGAGTTGTTGACATCAATATATCAATTGAGAGATAAAGAACGCCTATTCGATGTTCATTTAGCCGCAAAAACTACACTACAAGGGGGTACAACTCGACACGACCATATATTTGCATTGACGAATTGTTTACCTTCTCTGCTTGGATTTTGACCACTACTATGGGTTATCGAAAGTTTGCGGCAAAACGCGACCATAACTGATGAATATTGACTGAAATATCGGAATAAAAGTAAATAACAACAAATATATCGCGATAGAATCTGATAAAAAGTTATTTTATTTCGACGAGTGACAATCGCGTAAACTTTAGAAAATAAATATCACGATCATCGAGAGTTATAATTAGGCCAGATGTAAACCGAATCATAGCTAGTCCTGACATTATAGAGATGCTTGGGATGGCAAACCAAAAAGCATTAAAATATTTATATAGGTGGCCTTTATGTCGTAATTTGTAAGCTTTCTTCTTGGTGGCAAGTTACATCTTAAATGTTCTGAAAAAGTTACCCAAAACTTATATAGTTAAATGCGTTTGGGTAACTTTCTCAGAACATATAAGATGTCAACAAAAAATAATCCCAAAGCCGTAGAAAAAGGAAACCCATGGTACCCTCAAAGTGAGAATTTGCACCGCACAAGACAGTACCAAACAAAGGATGGTGCTCATACGTCTAGACGCACCCACACTCGCGTCACCGACGATTTATTGCTAATGGACAGAGTCCATTACAAAAATAGTGGAGTAAACTGTCCCGGGTTTCCGGGATTAATCCTGAGAGGAAGCTCACCATTGCGTGCGGCTGCCACACTAGCTTAATGCCGAGCGCAATTGGGCAAACGATGTCATCAGCTTATACTTCACGTATAGAGTAAAATTAGCTTGTGACTTGTGAGTGGGTGACTTTAATTTGAAATTACGTCAGTTTCCGCATTATTTGTCTAGGAATGAAGTACCCACAATAAATTATCTTGTTGAACGTAGTGTTGCAGAAAATTACTTAGCTCTAGTAAAGTGTTCAAGATTATTAGCAAAACGTGTTCTGTTTCTATTAGTTATTAGAAGAATGTTTTACGAAAAACCGTGTTCTAACAATGAAAGAGATAACGTACAATGGTGTTACATTAAATTAAGGAGAATATAGAAAGAACGAGCTCACAGAACACATACTGTGATTGTTGTTTGCTGCAGAGGCTAACAACAAGTACAGTACACTGGTATGTATTTATAAAATTATAAAAGTTTCGCATCGTCTAGTGAACAAAGGAAAAGTTTAGGACTTATCTCTTTCACTAGTTACAATAGAAATACTACTTAATGTAGTTGTTCTTGCAGACAATACAATAACATTTTCATCTACTATGATTTATAATAATTAGGTTAATAAATAAGATTGTAAAATTTCTATGAAACGAAAAGAAATATTTCAAAAAGACAATCGTATCAGTAGTACGTACAACGTACGTAAGAAAAGCAATTTTCGCGACATTTATAATACACAAGAAGTTATCAAAAAGGCAATCTCAAAGGAAAACTTATTATGAGTAATATAATAATAAAATAAGTTAGTAATAAGATTTTATGAGATTCAGTGGAATACGTCATTGTAAAATTCAATGTGGTAGAGATTTCGGAGAAATGGTGTTTCTTCTATTCAAATAACTTTAATTTCTTGAAGGTAGTATTTAGTTAATTTGATAAAAGATTTGAATTTATCCTTTAGAAGATTTGGAATATTTTTTTAAATAGAACAAATTTCGAATTTCTTATTTCTTTAAATGATTTTCACATACGTAACATTCTTTCCAACTTACTTACTGTTTGATCTCTACAATAGTAATAATAAATCATCCATCAGTAATAGTGTTATTTGGCTCGTTACCTTTATAGTCCACATAATACCTTTCATATATTAAAATACTGTGTAAAACAAATATCGCATCTACTGTTGCGCCCTTTAGGCGAGTTTCCGTTGAGCGGCCATAACTCAGCACCCTTTCGTGATAATTTAATCCTCCGGTAATTCGTGCCCTTTTGTCAGGCTCTCGGGCACGGTACGCTGTCGTAAGTCAAAGATTGTGGAAACGTAGAAATGTCCTGAACTACTAGTTTATTGCAGTGCCAGGACATTTACTGTCACAATGATTGATCTAGAATTAGTCGTAGTAAGATGTAGCACCTAGAATAATCTGATTTATTTTATAAAGCTGATCAGTATGACTCCTTGTTGGAAATGCGTTTGTGGCAATAATTCATTCAAAAACATAAATAGATACGCCACGCACACATTACACTTAATATAAAATACAATATAAGTTAAAGCACACAGCAATTTCACATTTTTCATGGTAGCTCTGAAAAATGTGAAATTGCTGTGGAAGTTTTAAATGGGTCGCCATTTCAGAATAAATGCTGCACATCACATTAAACGGAGAAGACAAAGCTTTACTTGCGGTCAAACATAAATTACGTACGCGGAATCAAAAAGAAGTATGTCACAAACTGGAAACCTGGGTCCTTAAACGGGGCGTGAAAAGGCATCTAATGAGGCCGTCAAGCCACTTTACGATGGTGACCCTCTATCTGAGACTTTGCGTTTAGCTTAACATCAGACGTGGTGAAGTCAAAGTGACGTGTCCTGTATTAAAAAAAAATACGAAATTTAGCTGATCCAGTAATTTTACAACGATGGTTGCTTAGAGCGCTGCCACGGACGTGGTCCTCCGGTCAGGAAGTTCCACACGGGCCGGCAGTATACTGTTAATGGCACACACGAATCATTGGAACAGTGTAACCTACACCGTCGCTCATTGTCCCGCGCCCAGCGGGCCGGAACTGGGCCGAATTACACTACAACTTTATTTCTGGCATTTCCATTTAATTTATTTTCGTGGTAATTATCATTACTTTATTTTCGTTTGGTATATTTTGGTATTGTGGTTGACGTCTCACATTTTGTAATGCTTTACTACTACTGCTAATACTTCAATATATGAAAATACTTGGTTGTTTACTATGAATTAAAGGTAAGTAACAGAAATACGAGTACACTGTCAGAAGTTCACACAAATATTACTTATTGAAATTAAACCCATTTTAATGGATTCAAATATTTTGCTATACCACTTAGGTGGCAGGCAAGCACACGGCCCACCTAATGGAAAGTGGTTACGGCCTATGATTGTATGCAACTCCAGGGGCGTTACACATGCTACCTACCCTTAGAACCTTCTAAGCCCTTATTGAAGAATTCCATATTGTAGTCACTTGGCGTCAAAACAACACACACAAAAAAGTTATAGCAAATAAACGTTACTATAAAATCCGTTCAATAACAGTAAATGTGTTTCGAAATAGCGGTGTTTGTGTAATTTTAATGACAATTTAAATAGTAAATGACTTCCAGTCAGATTTTACCTCGGCAAATGAAATTTACGAATAACAGAAAAGTGAATCGAATATACATACATGTTTAAATTTCAATTAAATGATCGTAAATCACGTTTGCTGGAATATTATGCCATGGCATGCGAATTTGCCATGAATATTTAAACACGAACAAACAGTAAGGCACCCAATTACCGAGTGCTAACCGAAAGCTCGACGCAATGAGTTATTAGTATTAGCCAATTGTTCAATTTGATTATTTTTGTTTTATCCAGTTAACCCATTCATTCGAACAGAATGTGTACGGGTGTATGGGTTACCACTAGGATGTTCAGGACTCAAACCAACGTCACTTCCTAACATCGCTTGGTTACCAACGTCACTTCCTATCATCGCTTGGTTACCCCTTGCTGGTTATCATCAGACGTGGCTCTGACATATGCATCCCTCTCGAGGTTAAGGAATCAAACGGCAGTCACTGAAGAGAGTAGGAGAATGGATTTTGGACTCCAAAGGGCAAACTTTAAATTTAACCTGGATTACCGCATAGATGATGATAATGATGCTGATGATGAAACTCACCGGAATATTTATCATGTTCATTGTTTCTATTTTGCCAATGAACATGGTAAATATCCCGGTGAGTCTTACACTATTAATGTTAATGACCATGTCAATCTCAAATCATACAATGATGCATTAAATACACCCGGTAACGGTGACTTCCTCCAAATAGAATTTTACAACTTTTTATTATGTTCACAGATTTCACGATTAGTCCATGCTGTAATTTACATGTAACATATTTTGTAGCGTACGCGTGATTTACATCGCGTGCTCCTGTGGCGTGATCATTACTGTCAGTAGGTGGTATACTATCGGTAAATTGAATGTCTTTACGAGAGTGAACTCCGACACCGATGGCGACAAGGCGCCGAGGAAACACGGTTAGCTTACTTTCAGTTTCAATTTATTCCAAGTCAAGCTTTAACTTACTACTCAGAGATCTTTCGATCAAATTGGTGACCCACGATCGACTGTTTATTTTGAAAAAACTTTTTGTTTATTTGCAACCAAGTTATTGCTTAGGTACATTTGCATTGCCTTACGGGCAATCGCTAGTAGGTCCTATAGATATAACTTGTTTTTTCTTCCTCTAAAATTTTGCAGTTGGAAACGCTCTGAGGTTAGAGTATAATAACGAGTAAAACTATTAGACATGCAATTAAACATGTCATGTTATTATTATTCTATAGAATGAATAATGCAATGCGTTGAACGCTCTATCTAATAAATATTAGATATTTTGATATCTCGATGTCTCGATAGCTAATGAAATTTCGATTAATTAAGTTCAAGTATTTTTTTCAACATTTATAACAATTAATTGATATTTATTTGGCTTTCAAATTGACATAGTCCTAATCCCTACCATAAACATACAAAGTATTATAATTTAAAATATATACTAACCTACAATGCAAAGAAAGCAGTCGTCCCTTCAAAACGATTTTTAACAATGTCACACTGGGGACGAGAATTAGTTTATCCAAAGCCATTAGTAAAAATATTCACCTACAATGATTTTTAAGTTTTCAATTATACTTTTTAAAGGAGGACTTTTAATTTATCGCGTTAAGAAATGCATTAAATAGTACTTAAAAACCTTTCACCGCTCAAACGTTACTATTTCGGAGCGTTCCTTTGAAACTAAATCAAAGTGGGAACCGAAGCCGAAAATCCCCGGGAATTCAGTAAAAAAGCCGAAGATTAAACGTTTCTTTAAACTATTCCATCAATCTCGTTAATCTGTCCGTGTAAATAACGATAGGGACAGAAATAGAGGGCTCTCAAACACTCCCAACTGCGTCAGAGGCAGAGGAGCGCGCCGCGTAGGAGGATACTTTTAATCTTAATCATAAAAGCATATCTACGTGTTTAAAAGATGGTAGACATCATCAAAATGAAAAATATTAAAAAATGTCTGTTGTTGCAGCTCCGCCTGCGTGTAAATCTATTATCATGACCCTTATCATGCCCTTTCCCATGCTATAGTCTGTCTTTGTACTGAATCTCATCTAAATTGGTTCACCAGTTCAGGTATGAATGCGTAACAGCCAGAAAGAAACACAAGTGGACACACAGGGTTTCTATTAATATTAGTATGGATGAATTGTACAAAAGTACTCAGTTGACTCAGTGTATAACATTTAGAATACACTACAACTATTCGAGAATTAGTTTGAAAGATAATTATAAAAATATCAGAATTTCCTTTTCAATATTCACGAATGCCATTAGCATAATAAGGTCTAAAATTTGTCGCCTAATTAGAGTCATATGCGCTGTTTTAGTTCTGCAGTAGCTTTGATAGGTGTACAGCATGCTCCACATTGTGTAAATACACGGATCGTTAATGACCTATAGAGGGGGTACCATGAGCGGGATGCTTTAATTAGGGGGTGGTGCAATTTATGGGGGCACATGAGTTTGCGGAATGCTCGCTCGGTGGATCAAGACTGTTTGTACTCGTTCAATTGACATGTTCAGCATGTGAGAAAACTTTGCCAATGCCGGTATTGAGCTAATTTGGTGTTCAGTGAGGCGCGCTTTGGGGGAAATATTTGCGTTTGAGTTCGATAGGATGCAATTTGAATGTAGAAGTTTGCTTTGATTTGTGGAACGAATCTTGATTGTTTAATTTTACGATACATTTGAATTTTCAATTGTCTCCCTGCTCCTGTGGGGTACAAATCAAGTATTTTATTTATAGGTAACCATGAGATCCTAGTTCTTATACTCAAGTTGTTTTCATTATACTATACGAGTTATGATTTTTTCTGTAGGGAAATTTTCAATTGAAGCTTAGTCTAGTATCATCCCTGAAAGTCGTATCTTTAAACTCTTTGTCTATCTTTTACCTACTTACCTAAAATTACAGAGCTGATGATGTAGATCCACAGGCGCGAATGTATTCATATTGTAATCAATACCTTTGTTTACGAAATAATGTTCAATTCTTTAAAATATCACCATTTTGTTTTTAGTTCAATTATTATGAATGTAAAATTAAATCACTGAATAACCATTTTTATTATACTAATTCGACAGATTTTACAATTAGTTACATAACATTAATTTATCCTAAAATTATAATAATAGTAGTCAAGTAGCCAGCCATGCTTTTGTCACGTAAATAACCCACCCCGGGTCGTGTCTGGTGCAAAGGAGCCCAGAACACTGGCCACATTACATTCATAATAATTGAACTAAATAAATGATACAAAAATCGTCTTTATTTATTACCTATATTTTGTTTTTACATGGTAGTCTATTGACTTCTAGCGAAAACGGTCGTGTCACGTACGCTCTTGCACAAGTCCGCGCTCGTGTAAAAGTGCTGGCGCAGCAGCCTACGCCGCCGCCGCCGGCGCATGTAAAGTGTCTTGACCTCACGACGGTCGCGCGTCGCGATGACCTACTTACAGTCGTAAGTAAATCATGCATAATAGTGCGAATTTGCGGTAAGTTATAGTTTTATAATTATAACTTGTTTTCAATTATGGGCTCTCCAACCAAAGTAGTCCTCAAAACTGAACTCGAACATCAGTTGTACAACCGTTACAAAGAGGAACAGAATGAGCGCCTAGAACTGCAGCAGTTAGTTAAAGACCTCAGTAGTCAAATAGAGGCATTACAACAACAGCTAAAAGCCTTACAGGAACAAAAGAATGTACCCCTAGAGAAGGAACATTCTACGAACCATGAGTCTCAGAAAACAGTCGAATATAAGACTGACGAAGAGGATCTTGCCAGAGAAACAGAGTGGGTACGACAGAAAAGTAGAAAGAAAAGGAAGTTAAACACTTCTCTATCTCCAAAATCGCAAAACGTAAGCGTCATTGAATCTCAGGTCAGTACAAAGGCCGAGGAAACCAATATAAAAAAAATACCCCCACCACCTCCAGTCATAGTGGAGGAAATCAAAAACTACCAGCAATTTTATGACCTACTTCTGACTTGTTCAAACAAAGACTCTTTCATGGTGAAAATGATGAGCGGAAACACCGTCAAAGTAAACGCCAAGGACGGAGACTCCTATAGAGCGATTACGAAACTATTATTAGAACAGAATTGTCTGTGGCATTCATATGAGAACAAGCAGGATAGACCGATTAAGGTCATAGCAAAAAACCTACATTCATCATGTTTACCAAACAGAATAGTGGAAGAACTACAAGCTAAAGGTTTCAAAATCCAAGAAGCCGTAAATAAATATAGTTGGAGGACCAAAGAACCTCTAAATATGTTCACACTTTCTTTTGAAAAAGACGAAGATATAGAAAATATCTATAGAATTAAGACCATACTAGGCTGTAAAGTAGAAGTACAACCTTTAAAAACATCCAAACTAATACCACAGTGTAAAAGATGTCAAGCATATGGCCATACACAGAAATACTGCTCTAAAGAACCGAGATGTGTAAAGTGCACTGGCAAACACTTGACTAAAGACTGCAATAAGTCAATAGCAGCAAAACCCAAATGTGTTCACTGCGGTGAACCCCACCCTGCTAACTATAGGGGGTGTATGGTAGCTAAAGAACTGCAACAGCTGAAAAATAAATCCATGAAAAAAAAAGTTACTGCTCCTGCCATCCAGGCCCCTATTGCTAAGAAAAACCACTCAATACGTTTTACTCAACAAAATGTGTCCTATGCACAAGTAACGAAAGCAGATCAGCCACATCCACCGGTAAATGGTCCACAACCATCCAAGTCAGGAGACTTTAATACAAATGAAAATATATGCAAAATATTGCAAATGTTAACCTCTTTTGATCAAAGGTTGAAAAACCTAGAAAATAGTGCTACACAACTACATCATACAGTACAAAAATGAAGCACACACTAAAAATTATGGCGTGGAATGCAAATGGCCTCCTAAACCATCGAAATGAGCTACAGGTAGTCCTTGCAAGAGAAGAAATTGATGTGTGCCTCATATCGGAGTCTCACTTCACAAGAGAATCGTATATTCATTTTAACGGGTATAAAACATATCATGCACTGCACCCTGTCAACAATGCAAGAGGGGGAAGCAGCCTTATAATTAAAGAAAACATTTACCATTACCTAGAACATAAATATGAAGAAGAATTTATACAATCTGTAGCTGTTAGAATCAGAACCAAACTTCATCACATTACAGTAGCAGCTATATACTGCCCGCCAAAGTATGCTCTTAAATTAGAGCAGTACAGAAACTTATTGCAAAGTCTTGGCAACACATTTATATTAGGAGGAGACTTCAATGCAAAAAATACGTACTGGGGATCCCGTTTAACCAACACTAAAGGGAGGGAATTGCTTAGTGCTATCAGAGAAATCAACTCCAATTCTATTTCAACAGGCAAACCAACTTACTGGCCTACTGATCTCCATAGAATTCCCGATCTGATCGACTTTTTCATTTACAAGAATCTGTCAGCCACATTTCTTAACATACAGGAGGGATTTGATATGAATTCTGATCATTCTCCCATTATATTAACCTTAAGTGAAACAGCAATTCAGAGAGAAAATAACCCAATCTTAGTAAATAAAAACACAGATTGGGAGAGCTTCAAACTTGACCTAGAAAACACTTTTGACCTTAGAGTACCACTCAAAACTAAACAGCAGTTAGATGAAGAAGTGTCAAAATTTGTGATAGACATACAACGCTGCGCGTGGGAAAATACACCAGTCTTGAAAAGAAAAGTCGCGAGCCACATATATCCATTAGAAATAAGAAATCTGATAGCCATTAAGAGAGTTCAGAGACAAGAATGGCAACGAACTAGATATCCCCCTGATAAAACTAAACTAAACAGACTTACAAAAAGACTAAGCAAAGCAATACAAGACTATCATGATGATGCTACAAAAGACTACCTTAGACAATTATCAAGTAGTGAGAAAACAGATTACTCATTATGGAAAGCCACTAAAAGATTGAAAAAGCCTATTGTCCATGCCTCACCCATAAAAAAAATAGATGGAACATGGGCTAGGAGTAATGAACAGAAAGCCACCATATTTGCAGAACATTTAGAACAAATTTTTCAAACCAACGATGAGGAAAGTTCTGACAACATAGAATTTACTGACACTTCCCATGATGACTTGAAAATACAACTAGTCACCCCAAAAGAAGTCAAAAATATGATCAATAACTTGACCAAAAAGAAATCACCTGGATACGACCTTATCACCGGTGAACTTCTTCAAAATCTACCACGTAAAGCCATAGTAAAACTCACAACCCTCATCAATGCCACTTTCCGACTAAAACATGTGCCTAATATCTGGAAAGTGGCTGAAGTTATAATGATCCCCAAACCAGGAAAATCTCCTCTAGAAATTTCATCATACAGACCGATATCACTGTTGCCAATTATTTCAAAACTATTTGAAAAGATACTTCTAAGACGTTTAAAGCCTATTATAGAAGATAGAAAACTGATTCCCAATTACCAATTCGGCTTCAGAGAAAAACACTCTACAATAGAGCAAGTACATAGAATTACCAACTTTATAGAAAAAACCTTAGAAGAAAAGAAAGTCTGTTCTACAGTGTTTCTGGATGTAGCACAAGCATTTGACAAAGTTTGGCATAAAGGTCTTATGTATAAGTTAAGGAAAATGCTTCCAAAGCAATTTGCAGATATTTTAGAATCATACTTAACAGAAAGGACATTTAGAGTGAGACAAGAAGATGCTTACTCTGATGTCAAACAAATAAAAGCTGGAGTCCCACAGGGAAGTGTTCTTGGCTCTGTCCTGTATCTATTGTACACCTGTGATATCCCAGAAATCGGAAACAACATTATTGCAACCTTCGCAGATGACACAGCCATCATGGCTACAGGTGTCACTCACAAAAAAGCCGTAGAGGAAGTACAAACCGCTGTCAACTCTATCTCTGATTGGACAAAAAAATGGCGAATTAAACTAAACGAGTCCAAATCGATTCATATAGACTTCACAAATCAAAGACCTAATTATACACCGGTGTATATTAACGGTCGTATAATACCATATGAAAATACGGCAAAATACCTGGGTATGACGCTGGACGCAAAGCTCCGCTGGAAAGCTCACGTCAAAAAGAAACGCCAGGAGTTAGATCTTCGCTACAAGAATATGTACTGGCTACTCGGCAGACATTCAGCATTATCAGTGTACAACAAAGTACTTCTGTACAAACAAGTACTTATGCCTGTATGGGCGTACGGTATACAGCTTTGGGGCTGTACAAAACGCACCAATGTTGATATAATCCAAAGATTTCAGAACAAAGTACTTCGGAGTATAGTAAACGCTCCCTGGTATATTAGAAATGAGGACATCCACCGGGACTTAGGAGTGGACTTCGTAACCAAAGTTATAAAAAAATACGCCGAAGCACATGAACAAAGACTTCTACAACATGTGAATGTCGAGGCTATCCAGCTCCTTGACACCACGGACATATTAAGGAGACTGAAAAGGACCAAGCCTTTTGAGTTAGTTTAGTGAAATTAGTGTAATGTAGTGCAGATAGTGCTATCCTTAAAGAACACAAGAACAGCGTGACTTTCTATAATTATAACTAGAGACTATAAGAAAAGTGCCAATGGACACATTCTTTACTCTTATGTATTTTTATCAAATTAAGTTATATTTAAATTACTTATTAGCCACAAGGCTAGATTGTAATTGTTATGAGGTAACCATTCAGTTACATCGTAATGAAAAAAAAAAAAAAAACATGGTAAGTACCTATTATCAAATAAATGAGTACCTATCTCTGTAAAGTTTAGTCTTCTAAATAAATTCATAAAAAATTGTACTTAATTTAGAATTTAACAAACTCATACACAGAAGCTTTAGTGGACTTTCGTTGTTTGCGTGAAGCCGACGCTATGTATTATATTTATTTATTCAGTGGTATAGTTGTAATGGGCCAATGGCCAAACAGACGCAGTCCGCAGACGAGGGCCCGTGTGCTAGCCAGTGTCGCTACTAAATTAGCCACCAGTAGAATTACTGAGATGTAAAGTGTTCTTAAGAGTGATTTACTTACCTCTGCCTCAACTGCTTTTTCGATTCACTTTTATATATATCGTTAAATTAATAGTTATTTTAACTATATCATGGT
Source organism: Eilema sororculum (assembly GCA_914829495.1). Taxonomy (NCBI): domain Eukaryota; kingdom Metazoa; phylum Arthropoda; class Insecta; order Lepidoptera; family Erebidae; genus Eilema; species Eilema sororculum. The sequence continues at coordinate 368,907 of OU618545.1, read as the reverse complement.
AAGCACAGGTGAAGGCCATAAGATAATTTTAACTTACAGCCTCTATAGATGCTTTCACACCCTTCGGAATGCCCGGAAACTTCTAAAGTAAAAAGGAATATCAAATCCATAAGTATCATTCTTGACGTTCATATCTGTTACTTTTGCCTTTCATGTGCAACTTAATGAATGCGGATCACAAAGTTACACTCATGAAATAAAGATATTTTATTGGTTACGCAGCATAATGTTACCTAAAGTCTATATTAATTAAGATATTCTTAGGAGCACTGCAGGGTCAGTGTACCGTTCCTGGTAATGCAAGTGTCCATATGCCACGGTAACCTTTTTCATCACGTGTGCCGTGTACTTGGCTGCCACCTAAATGGTACAAAAAAGCCGAATTCTTCTGAGGAACAAAACACAGTTGTTTTACTGCTATTACTCCACAGTGGGTTCTGCGCGCGGACGGACGGTGCGGCATGGCGGATGGCGGGTGCCGCAAATATTTGCCGTGACATTACCGCGTCGGGGACGATCAATGCGACTTTGCACTGCCCGCCATAACATCACGGCTGTGATACTAAGCTGACTTTTGATTCAGTCTCTTTTTTTTTCTTTTCTTTGTTGGTCCCGTGGTATAAGTTTGCCTGTGATTGTGAGGTCGTGATCTAGATAGGTACCTTAGATAACTGGATTGAACAGGTTGTTATTCATTCATCAATAGCTACACAAAATTACAACTCCTAGGTATATGACTGTTTTGGTCACCTTATAATATTACCAAAGACGTCTTCGTGTCAATAGTAAAAGTGACTAAATAATTAGCTTGTTTTTCTTCTAGCAAGGATACCCTCATAAACCATACATTTTATGAATACAAGTTATGCACAGATTTAAAAACAAAACCATCATGAATCTCTCAGAAGCAGGTCAAACCCACGGACTTGTGAACCAGTGACAATATTTTCGGACCGACAGTAAAATTACAAATAAACTACAATGGTACAAAGCTAAGCCATTGTCCAAACAATAATATTGCACAAACAAGAGCACAGACAACAAGCAAAAAGTTACAAATCACCTCATAACTTAATTTGTTGGTCTCGCATTACCATACACATCTCATAAACTGCAATTATGCACACATAAACGCATTAAGTTGTTGCACACATTCAGTGGAATTAAGTGCACATTAGAATAAGTACGTGCACAATACATGGACAATTGTCTGCAGAAATAAAAATGAAATGTAGTTCGTTGGTTGGTGTATCAGTTGGGAGTGATTGAACATAAATATTGTCATTTTCTTCTTCTTTTAAACCTATCAGGTCCAGACTAGCAACCATGATAATATGTCACCACCCAGGATAATGTAGACAAATTATGACAGACGTTATATTTTTATTTTTTATTGGGTTTTCAAATGTAATCGAACGAACCCAAATCGAGAGAAAATGAATGTCGTTACACTGAATAACAAAAAATAAATAAAAAAATTGGACAGTACATCTTCTGTTAGGTCACCCAGTACATAAAGAAGTTCACAAGTGTGTGTAAGTGCGTAAATGTTTTAAAGAAAACACAAGTAGTGCATTAAGTGGTGGTGCGATCAAAGCGGTCGCTAATGAAGCCCCGCGGTCGCGCCACATGCCCCAAGTCGTAGCACTCCACGCGACACGGCGCTACCAAAATAATAACATTACCGGCTTGCTTACTCGTTGATTCATCAAAGAAACGCTCACTTTTATTTGCATGCAGTTATAATTATTGCATGTTATTATAACTATGGGAAAAGATTCGATGCGTGGGGCGAAGGACTGGGGACTAATGATGCATTAAAAGAAAACTTGTGTCTGTCTGTGGACTGCAATGAAAGAATTGTTTGTCCGAAAAACATCATTGTAGAAATTTCGGTGCCTATCTATCTTTGTTTATCCCTTTGAAAATATACAGGCGTGAATATTATCGGGTTTTTCCTGCCTCCTTCCAACACGTTGATCGACTCAGGAATCGAATCACACTAACAATAAGCTCAACTAACTAACCAAAACGGAATAAGGTAGATACTAATAATGCTGTATTACTTTCATTCCTAGATACCACTGAAACATTCTACCATGATGCTACACATGTAAAATTACACACATACATTTTTTCCCACTTCATATAATTACCAGTATAATGTGATCCACCATTTCCCCTACAATCTTCTACGTTACTGTGAAAGTGCCTCGCCGGGTAGGTCAGATTATATTGGAAAGCTTGATCCGGGAAGTGACTGCCGTCCCGTGCCCCACTCCTCCTCCGGAATAGGAAGTGTTTTGGCATAGGAAACATCTCTTAAGTACTTTGATTAGGGTTGTCTCATTTTATGCCACGTTTTTCAAGTAAGAAATTAATTAATCAAACTATCAGCCTGTGAGCACGGCCAGTGTAAGCTGAGTAAATGTCGAAGAGTCTTAAGGTAAAAGTGAGGGTGCTAGATATTCTAAATATAAGCTCAAGGTTTGATATGACAGTCATGTTATATTTTTGAGTATATTATTATGGAAGAGGTAAACAAATAATATTAATATCACATTAGCTTTTGCCCGGGGCTCCGCCCGCGCGGATGTCGGCTATCGCGACCATACATAGCCTATGTCCTTTCTCAAGGCCTAATCTACCCTTATGCTAAATTTCATCAAAATCGATTCAGTGGTATAGGCGTGAAAGCTTAACATACAGACAGACAGACAGAGTTACGTTCGCATTTATAATAATAGAATGGATACATATGCCAACCTTGGGTGGAATAGGAGTCAAATTAGAGAGCCTTAACATTGAGTTTACGGGTGCTACGAGGTGAGGGTTGGGAGGTCAGCCGTAGTTGCTTCTATAAAAGCCACATAAGCCCAACCTAAAGAAGATCAAAGTTAAAGTCAGATTTCGGACTCCAAGGTGAAGACTTTTAATACAACCGGAAGGCAATAACGCTAACACGATGAACAAATAAGTTACAATGACTTTAAAGATAATTCCAAATTTTAGGTATCCTCTCCTGCATTTTAGTAAAAAATCTTTGAAATCTTTCTGCATGAAACAAAGTACGCACAGAGCAGACGTCCCCACTCTTTGTCTCCTGGATCCTTTCCCGAGCAGATAATAAAGAGTCCTACGCGAGATAAGCAACGTTATGATCTAAAGAGATAATATTTCTTGAATCTTATTAACAACGCGCCAAGATTTATTTCCCGCAGATAAAACCTTTTTACGCTATAAAAAGAATTTATACGCCAATAAATCGCATGCGATGTACTATATTATTCAAAAGTACATAATTTTTTTGACTAAATACGCCTTGAAAATTCATGGAAAACACTTCTTTTTTTAACTTTCTGAGATAAGAATAAATTATGAGAGAGGAAGTGGCATTTAAATAATATTAATTCGTCCGTAACGCGTCGGGGTTCGTGTCTCAGGTCTCCGCGGGGTTCGGGGGTCCAACCCCCTCTGTTTCCCTCGTTGCCGCGGGCTGATGCGGTGATCTTATCAGAGTCTGTGCTGTACCTACACTGTAGTCTAATGTGACAGTACACAGTAATATAACTGTTTAGTAGAGATTTTTAGTTAAAATTATAACGAACTTTTTCTAGAAATGACAACTTAGTCATGAATTGTAAAATACCGTCCTGCTTAATTCAGAGACGTTACAAAATTATCTCATTTTGAGAAATAATCTGTAATTAAATGGAATCCACAGCGGGGGTTTAATTGTGAGTTCAAGCTTATACACAAGTGACGACTTTATTGGACGTAGTTTATCAGTGAAAGAAGATAAGGTACTGGCTTAAACTACAAAATGTACCACGTTGAACAACTATTTTTCTTTTATTGTATCAGATGCCTGTAACAGTTGGATAAGCGATGGATATATTTGTCTAATTCACTGTGACACTTGGAGCATACCATTATTAAATTTTCCAGATCAAGACAAAAATTCATTACAAAAACTTCTTATAACACGAAATCTCCAAGTTCATTCTAATCCCTATGAAGATAACTTACCTTCGTCTGAAACTGGCCATAAATTAGATTTTATCATTTTATGAACAAGCACTCATATTTCTTCCTCTGTTATTTACCGTGTTTACAATAATAAACGATTTATTCTCAAATATCTTTCGTTCGCCATTTAATTTCAGCCAACAATAAACGATATAAGTAAAGAGACTGAAAATATTGAGACATTCTCAGCAGAGAAACCGGTTTAATTTAGATACATATTGATATAACTTCTTATTGCTTCTCTTAGAAAAGCAATCGTCCTGATTTGATCCATTCAGCAATATCACATATTCTACCTAGTTTTGTTAAGAGAAGATATTCTACTCAAATATATTTCTTTAAACGATCGTATGATACTTGTACAATCATGAATGTAATAGTTTGGAAGATATCGTTATTCGTCTGTTGTTATGCAGAGTGTCCACTGTCAAGTATTTTCCGCAATTTCTTGCAGAGGAATCACTAGGCAATTACTCTATTTACACGTTACAAACGACTTGCTGTACGACTTATATGTATAGTAATTGCAGTCAGTGTACAGCAGTCCACTGCAAGAAATTGCGGCAAATACTTGCCAGTAGACACTCTGCATTAAACTAAAAGGGCTCAAGCTCAACAGCTACAAACTGGCAACCCTATCGAAACGTGAATGAATATGGAAGTGACAGTTTATTTCGTTAGCCACTTAGCAGCTGATTGACCTGGGAGAGACGGCCTCTCACGCATTTCACGCGACGAATACATCTGTCCACAGCTCTGACCTTTATTTAGAACTTATAGGTAGACATACTAATAGATTATAGAAGTGTTAAGATTGTAATTGTATTAAGGGTGAAGATTTCTGAAAGAAGATTCGAATGTCAGTAGAAGAAGCTTGTAAAGTATGTTTTTTAAAGAATATTAGAACCGAAGTTACTAATGTTCCCTTTAATCCCTCCAACTAAGCTAAATTTCTTGTGCTAGGAGTTGATTCACGTCGGTAGTGTAATGAGTACGGCTGACTCCTTAACGACGCTTCAATGTAGGATAGAAGTAGATGTGGACTGTTGTCTCTGCCTACCCCAGAAGTAGTTAATGTATTTTTAAGACAATACAATACATTATGTTTATCTTATAGAGTACCTTTACGTTCCCGGAACAAGCTCTTTCTGTAAGCGTTGCCACTAGCCACAAAGTAATAAAAGTGAAAAGTGAACCTAATGTATGCGACTTCTGCATCTAAAATGTAAAACACAGTAGGCATCTATATATAATTGTGAAAGTACCCGTTTGACGACAATAGGCTTTTACTCCTTATATAAACCCAGACCGAGAAATATGGATACCGAGATGCAATTGCTAAATTTATTCTTCTACAGGGGATACACAGAAGTGAATTGATCTTGTAGCAGTTTTAGCTGAACACGTCTTTATTCTCGTATACGCTAGTTATTTTTTTAAAATAATGAGTAACAAATAGCCACATAAACAGCGTTATACTTCTAATTTCAAACCACACAGCGCTTAAAATTAAAGACTACCAAATTATACGCTGACAGTATACAATTAAATGCATCCATGCAAGTTCTGTTCGCAACAACAACGCAAGAATTGCCACCATATACATTTTAACCACAAATCCACAAGGTTATCCTTGAAATTCCTCTCTAGAAACGTTTAAGCAATTGTCTACAGAAAATAAATGGCTGGTTTGAACTTTTCACATTTCAAAGATACGACTGCCGGAGTTCGCTAGACATTGTTAGTTTTCAGTTTAGAGATCGCGGGGTTGAGCTCGGATACAATTGAGATGGTACTGGAGATGGATGGTGCAAGCCATAAAGGGATATTTTATTTATTTGGGTCACATATGGTACACTCTGCAACAAATGTTGAAGTTTTGAAAAACATAGTTCCGTTTTGAATAGGTTATGTCGGAGTCACATTCTAGTAATGTAATTCTGCTACAAATATAGAAGTTTTGTTTTTTTTTTTAATATTTAATTTTCTGCATTTATTTACTGGTATGGTACCATGCTCCATACTAAATGATGTAACCTACTTCATAATAATAGTTAATGAGTCATTAAATTTGAAGTTCTTTTTTAATATCCAGGGGAATTCATAAAAAAACCTAGTCAATTTGCATAATCTCTTGCCTCCAAAGTTTAATAAAATTATACACAATCTTGTATAGTTGAGTGAAAAAGAGTGACGGGCTTTAATTTCTAAAGCACGTGGGTAAATAAAAGTGAAGAGATTGGTAAACGAGCGGAATGAAACGGACGATTGCTTATGACTTGGGATTGTTCAACATTCTTAGCTTAGCGGTCAGTAGATTTTAAAGACTTCCTACTTACAGTAAATTCCATTAAGACCTAGGAATTTACAGCAAGTTTCAGCTAATTTAAACCTCACGTGTTTGGTTTAGTTAACTCGAACAACAATGATGTTGGCTTATAATTATAAGTTTAGTTAAACAGATTGTTAGAACAGTACATGCACTTAATAATAAAAATAGTCACATTACCATCAATCATAATAATCGAAACAAACATATTAGTGTAGGGCACAATGCTCTCTGACCTGACCGCTGCCAATCAATCAACTTGATCCCTCTAAACACCACATACTATAACGTAAAACCTATTCTTGTAGCATCAGATGAAAATAAACTCTATGAATAAACAATTAAAGAATAATTTGGGGTAGAAGATATATAAAGATTTAGTGTTCGCAGTGACGTGATTAATGAAACAGATCTCAATGCACATCAAGAGGTGTTTAATCGGAACATTGATGAATTAGTTGAAATAATAGCGTCGAAAAAGATGTTTTTGAAAAAAGAAACAATAGTTTGAGTGCTTTCTTTGGGAAAGACCGATGAGACTGTAATTCTAGTGAAATAATACAGAACAAACAAAAACTTAACGATAAGACAAATGCGAAATAAAGCCTTCAGTTAGAAGAAGTAATGCTCATTAGAAACAAATGTTTCCTCGCCGTAATCCAGTGCTGGTCCTTTGTGTTTTTATGTGAAAAATAAGCGGCGGCATCCAGACTTTACTCAAATTATTTCCCTCTTCCTGTTTAAATTTTGTGTACAGTTTCTTCCTACAACATGTCTAGAAGGTTTTTGTAAGCATACAGACGTTAAACTTATTCCGGGGTAGTTAAGCTACAGTTCAAGATGTTAAGCTAAATTTAAACTTGATATCGCTAGAATTTAAATTAGGCGTTTTTAACTTTGCGAGTATAGTAAAATTGTTAAAAAAACTATTAAAAGGCATCTTGCGAAATTCCTTGACCGAAAATATTTCTGGAAGATTTTCATGCCCTCTGAACGGAAAGTACTGGAAATAGAGAATTTCACTGAAAGGAAACATTCCTTTATTATTAGAAAAGATTTTTATAAGATTTGATTGAAGAAGAAGATAAGATTGAGGAGGGGGCATCAAAATCTTCCACCCTGTATACTGCTCTGCACAAGTAATGTTTATTATGTCGTAATTCAAATATTTTATTTGCTCTCGAATACATCTTGAATGCGAATCTGAGCACACAACATCAAGAACTCGTTACACGCCATATAAACAAACGCCTCCATATATTGTAGGATTTGTTTACTAAACCTTAGCCGCGTTCCATTGATACTAAAGCGTAATGTGGTGCGTAGTGAAACGACTGTGTGTGCACAATGAGCACCACAAACACGACGGTAAATTACTCTTGCGACAAGCAAATCGACAAAGCGAACCACTACAATGATCGATGATAGAATATATCAACTATTTACTGAACTATTCAGGCCCTTATCGCACCGAAACAAAAACATCTTAGCGATTTGCAGAGGTCTTAACAAGACGAGTCGGTATTTGCATAAATTTGCGTTAAGTAAATGGGGTCCCATGACAAGTTTAATCTTGTCTTTAGAATTTATTGCCTCGAAGGCTGGCTGCAACCTCCCAGCATTTGCATTGGCTAAGTAAATATTTGGCATCAGTTTAAACTAAGACGTCTGCTGACTTTCTTTCACGAACACTGTTGCTTTTTGGTTACGTTTTAAATTATGAATCTCCTCAGTTAATGTGGTCTAAGTTCTTTGTAAATTTTGGGTCATTTTTAAATTCTTTTCGGCATGCATTTAATAGCTTACAGTAGTCACTTGCCTGTATATTTGCTTATAATCTGACTTTTTATAAACAATAGATGGTCTCAGACTAATTTAAAGAAGGTCAATGCTTTTTATTTATTTATAAAAATAAAAATTTACTTTAGTTCCACAAAAGCAAAAGCTTTTGCTTAGATTTACGTGCAATAGTCAGGTTTTAAGTTTGAATACCTAGTTGAGCAAGGTCACTACACGTCCAGCAGTTCTGAGTCTTAAAACGTGCCTAGTAGATATTAAATAGCGTCACTTCCCACTTTAAGTGCACCTAAGTACGGAATGAGCAAAAAAGTGATTACCCTCGATTGGTAGTGGAGATAACACTAATCTTTACTAGTCTGTGTCACTTACTTTGTCGTGTTTGTTTGTAACTTTAAAATAAAATACTGAATCGAAAAAAAGAATGATCTTAGCCTGACATCTCACTGCACAGAGATTCTCGTCTCAATAATTGAATTACTTAAACTCATAACTCCTCTAGCCTTCAAATAAAAACTTAAGTGTCCGTTAATTTTTTTTTTTTTTTTTTTTTATTTATTTATAAAACTTCATGCACAAGTACATAGGCGGACTTAATGCCATGGGCATTCTCTACCAGTCAACCAAAGGTGGTGCAGAGAAAGACTCAGTAGGTGCATTATTAAAGTACTATTGTATTGAGAAAGCGTACCGAATAATTTTAGGGAGTGACACTATAGGTACACTGCCATGAGGCATGTATACCAACATACCTCACGACAGGCATGCACCTATAATGTCTGGTATAGGTATCATTTGCCAACACGCCAAACAGTTCAGGTTAAACTTCAAAACTAATCCCTACCTTATTTTGGTTACGTTAAGGTTGAATTTAATGTAGAAGAGTGTATTTTGAAGTTTCGCAAATGTCTAATTTGCAAATGGAGGCGTGTCGTAGGCCGCGCAATTTGGCTTAAGCGAAAACTCTTAGCACGCCGTTTGCGAAGCAGTCCCGTGGAAAAACACCGCATATTTATGAAACTGCTGCTCCATAGATGCGCCTTAATTATTTTAAGCTAAGTAGATTGGAGATTTGTGTACCTACTTGTTCATAGAAGTAGATCGTATATAGATCATAATAACGTGAAAATATCTATAAACAACAGGAAAAAAGATATTAAAATGGTTCAAATCACTGACTTTGTTAATCGCACTAAAATCTCAACTTTTAACTTACAAAATGTATATTCCAATCATACCGGAAATTATAAAAACGATTGCCCTAAATTTACAAGTTAGAAAGAGTAACATGTCGTAATAACCAATAAATCGTCGGGAAATAATACAGTTACTGACAATAATAACACAACCATTGAAACAACGCTAACAAAACTACATTTTGCCTCTTCAACTCACAAACAGACGAAGCCTTTAACTAATAACATAGCTTTTTTGTATCACAGGAAAACTGTAACAGTTAACTCGCGAAACCACTACAGTGACGGCAGCACCATCTATATTCCGGGTAGCAAAAACTTTATCCAACAAGCTACCGAGCTTGGCGTAATATGTTCTCTTGTCTATAATACCCGTTAGCCTTTCTTATCTAGTCTTGTTACCACTTTCATTAAAGTTTTTTCTTGCTCAAAGGAGCTTGCTGTGTGATGTTAGACATACACTGTGGTTCTTTTAAAAGGTTAATTTGAAGAAGCAACGCGTCTTTTAATATTTGTTTTTAAATTTTGTGAGTAGGTATAGTAGGGATTAGTTTAGAAAAGTTAGGAACTGAAAATATTAAGGCGTCAGAATTATTGTTAACTTATCAATCTCTATAATTCTATACAATATTGGCCAATATAATAATAATCGCTTATAGCGATCGCGACAGTCGTGAGATTAAAAATAATAAGAAAGCATGCTCAAGACGCTAACAGAACCTTCCCTCACATTATTAGAGGTATGAATATTTACCATATTGTATTGTTTACCTCTAATAATAAAAATAAACTTCCCTGGTTAAAACCTTCTTAAAACAAGGTAGTTAGGTGTATGGAACCTAAATCCTAAATATCCTTACTAATATTATAAATGCGAAAGTAACTCTGTCTGTCTGTCTGTCTGTCTATATGTTACGCTTCTACGCCTCAACCACTTAACCGATTTTGATGAAATTTGGTATAGGGGTAGATTGGACCTTGAGAAAGGACATAGGCTATGTTTGTTCGCGATAACCGACATCCACGCGGGCGGAGCCACGGGCAAAAGCTAATATCCTATAAAATCTATGCGCGGTTCGGCTGATAAAACATTGATTTATAAAATTTGATCAATTTCAGTCGCTTGTTTTAACACATTTTCATATTTTTCACCAAACAGCCATTTAGACTTCGTCAACAGACCGTGTATCGAAATAAAATATTTCAAACTAACTTTCATCGGAAGAAAGTAATCTGCATCTACCTTTCGAAGGAAATAACTGTCGAATAGAATACAATTTGAACAAACCAAACTCGAAAATCACGCCCAAAAAACGCGTGTTATCTTGTTAATCAATGTTTACTAAAAGAACCAACTACCACCAACACTGATCAATCTTTCGAATAACATTAAGATATTATCTGCAGGGCTGCTCTCGCTAATTGCCCCAATTTCTTGCCGACTACTGAAGAAAATGAACATTAGGCTTTTTCGCTGATTTCCCACAAAAAACGCCACGCGGTCAACAGCGGAGGGTTACAGGGGCGGGGTAGAGGCGATTTATTTCCCTCTCATCCCTTGAGGATTCTCTTATCGACTCAACTCATACAAGCTGATATATGACCCGGCTAGTGGTGCGGGGAATCTGGCTTGTACGGATTTATTTGTTTTATTTTGATTACTCTTCCGAGGCTGGATGGAAGTGCAAAATATCACACCGTACCTCACATCTAGTACGTAACTGTTGTAATGTTAGGTTTTACTATTTTCTAATATGCAAGCAGTCTCTCCACTACGTTATGAATGTTGTCGATCGAAGTTTTGATTTATTCTATACTTAGTTTTATTGGGGCACTGCTATAACAAATAGTAGTAGTATCTTATCTATTGAGATACCCAACCACGGTAATACTATCCGGTTTGGGTATTACTACATATTATTTTTTATACCACTCAGGTGGCAGACAAGCACACGGCTTGTCTGCCACCTGATTAAAAAAAAATACACGGTTATTAAAAAAAGATATCTATCACATTAATAGTGTACCGCATAGGGACATCGGTTGAGAAATAGCCGGTTGAAATTGAACGGAATCAAAGTGTCATATTGAGACAATTTTAAGGAAGAACGAATTTTTATTTAAATGCATTGTGTAACGAGTGACGCTTCGTGATTTAATACTTCGATATGTAAGAATGTTCGTATTCTTAGTGAAAAAGGAAATCTTATTATAAAAGCAAAGTACTTTAGAGTCTCGTAAGCTCGTGTACGCTTAGGTTCAAAGTCAATTTACGATAAAACAAGGCAGAGGAAAAATGTACAACGGAAAGGAACAAGGAAAGGGTTAACGGCTACTCTTGTGCCTGTCGAGATAAGGGACGAGCCCTTCCCGACCACTGGCCACGGAGTGCGCCGGGGAAAGTGGCCTAGTGATTGGATTATTTGGCTTATGATATATTTGGCTATTCTCTCAGTGATAAGAAAAATAGTATTGGTTGTAGGTATGGTAAGTTTCATAGATGCTGATAGATAAAATTAAATAAAAGGCCATCAAAATAGCAATAATAATATTCCACAACATTCTACACAATGCTATCTAGACCAAAGCTAAGCTTAACTAGCTTGTGTTATGGAATCTAGAATGCAGATGAACATACTTGGATATATATTTTTTGTAAATACATACATGTTATTCATAGAAACACCCAGACTAATGCAAATTTCAGCCATATTCATGCATACAAATATTTGCACTGAGCGGGGATCGAACCCGCACCTCCTGCGTGGAAGTGGCATTCACTACGGCGACGCCACAGAGGCTGTCTAAGAACTATTGTTCTTCTATTGAAGGAGTCATTTGATTTTGATAAAAGCACATGTTGGTTTGATGAGTCGTAGAACATGATGAAATATATTGACATTTTGCTTCTACAGATGACAAATTATGAACAAACTAGCTGGATGTCGGTTATCGCGACCAAACATAGCCTATGTCCTTTCTCATGGTCTAATCTACCCCTGTACCAAATTTCATCAAAATCGGTTCAGTGGTTTAGGCGTGAAAGCGTAACATACAGACAGACAGGCAGACAGACAGACAGACAGACAGAGTTACTTTCGCATTTATAATATTAGTATGGATAACCACACAAGCCTCTGTTTTAAATATTGTAACACACTGCTTTTGCCACGATAACCACTTACCATGAGACCGTGCTCTGCGTGCTTGCTTGTTTAGTAGTATAAAATAATAATAACATTCTATACAAAAATTATGTTAAACCAATGATTAGCAGTACCACTATCCATTTAATAACTAACTACATAACAAATCACAACGGTGTGCGAAATCCCTCTAGCTTTGAGCATTTCCCTACAGATATGGGTTGATGCTATTAATTCAGTCAGTCGGCGGATTTGCGGCGAGAGTGGTTCCCGTCACGTTCAAAATACATACTGCATATTACAGCCAATACATGTATATTAGATACGTATATTCTGTCGATATATACTCGTATCGGGTACATCGGTTTGGGATTTGGCTTTCATTTCGATGAGTAGATTTACCGACATCCGTCTATGACAACATATTTATGACGTAGTCAAATCTTGAAATTGATGATACTTAAATTAGTAAAATTATTTGAATGAATTTTACAACATTAAGTAAGGTAACTATACAAATCGAATACATAGAGAAAATTGGTTCCAATAGTTCGTAAGAAGATCGGTAGATGACATCACCCTCGCCGTAAAGATGGATAAAAATAGAAGGGAAATTTGTATTACATTGGGCGCGTCTCGGTAGCCGAATTGTTCAAGACACTCCCCCTGTAAGGGAAAGATCGCGGGTTTGAGTCCCGCCCGAGAACATTCAATTTTCCCTATATATTCAATTAGCAAAATTATGTTGATAATCGAGTGGTTTCTTTTTTTTTCAAAATAAAAATCAATATTGGAATCTTTGGTAGAGTTTCGGTACTATCCAGACAGTTTACAGCCTTGCGACCTGGGAACCAAGTTGACAGTTGATTACTTTTGAAGGAATTTTTATAGCATTAAGTATGCTAACTATACAAATCGAAGTCCCGAGAAGATTCTTTTTCCCTATGTATTCGAGTTGATTACTTACTCTATAAGTACTTCCAGAAGTTCACTCATTTAAGTATGGACCTAGGACATCACTCAGACGTTGTTCAGAACACTGGCAACTAAGATATAAAATGTTGGAATTACCCTAACTAACCACAATATCTCGATACAAAGTTTTTTGGTTGAACTGTTCTGTAAAGAGAATGTACTCGATCTGTCGGGAGAATCCTTCGAAGATTTGAAGCATAGTATCGTATCTTAGTATCATATTTTTTTATTATCGGTACCTATGGATAACATGTTCCTACTGCCAGATACGTGTTGCGTGTTCCTTTTACCGTTTTTAGCCAATCCTCACTAATATGATAAATGTTGGAGAAGGTTGCTTGTTCTGTGCTTTTGTTCTCGCTTTGATTCGATTTATTTTTGGAGAGAAAGTCTATGAACACGAACGTGATGTTTGAATTTGAATGACTTTTAATAGCACTAAGTATGCTAACTATACAAATCGAATACATCAGGAAAAATTAATCGACTCGACTCTTTCGTGTCTCGGTGGTCTAGTTGGTTGAGGCATTCCCCCTGTAAGGGAAAGATTGCGGGTTCGAGTCCCACCCGAGAAGATTCATTCATTTTTCCTGATGTATTCGATACGAACGTGATGTTTCTGATGCAGAAAAATGTATTTTCTTGAGAGATACTGGAATCGCATATACATAGGTAGATGTAAAGATTTGGTTGGAGAATTTGGTAATTAATAAACAACACCGCCTAAATCCAATACATTAATATGGATTAGGTAATTAGTGGTAAGGTAGGTATATTAAATTAATCTAACTAATTACTCCCGTTTACGCAGTAATTGCGGTCAAGAACTTGATGTGCCATGATCAATACACTAATTTATTTAATGACGATTAAAACTAATCATACAATTTACCACAGCACGCGTGGCCTTAGATAACCTTCTGAACAAAACCTTGTAAACACCATTTAAACCTAAATATTTAAACTTGATATCCTTTTTTACTATGACTAGCTATAAACTCCACACCCCTATTATAAACTGTGAACCTGTTTTGGTACATCCAATGTTCACACTATACTAGACACGTATAATTCAAGACCATCAATCAAATACAATGAATTTAAAAGGAAATCTCTTGGTCTTTCATACTTGTTATCAGGGGTTTTGTATGCTTTCTGCGTAGGCTGCAGATCATGGTGGTTTCATCACACGTCACGGGAACACTAAATCATCCGCGCCCGGAGGCTATCTTCACTCGACCGAATAACACCCCTTAGCTGCGGGCATTAGCCAGGAACGACACAGAGAAACAAGTCTGGCATTTAACGCCGTTTAGAAAATGTGTCAAGACGTTCGATTAAACCAAATACCTAAATGTTTTTGACGTCTAATCTAAGAATCTAGAAAATGTCCATAGCAAAAATTCTTGAATAGTTAGATAATAGACAACATGACGCTTACAAAGGAGGTTTGAAGAGCTTATACTCAAAAAAGACATACAAAATTACTTCCATGTTCTTAAACATAAAGTAAAGGCCACTGAAAATTCAGAAAGGGATACTCATTTGACGGTTTTATATTTCATAAGTATGTTTTTCTGATTGGGTTTCAATTTAGCATGTTGTCTGCCGCCGCTTGATTCCCGGCAGTACAATTTGGGCCACTCCCTCATCCCATGCGGTGTCGTACAAGACGACTAAGGGATGGGGCTGTTTAACATCAGACAGATCTATACAGCCCAAACTCAGCCTCAGATGCATCACTCGAGTCAACAATAGTGCCCGGAATACGGGAATAGGCTCACCCCCTATTACGTGGGGCCGAACACATTGTTTTTTTTTTGTATAGGACACGTCAATTTGACTTCACCTCGCCTGATGTTAAGCAAAGGCAAAGTCTCGGAAAGAGGGTCACCATCAGAACCGTGATCGGTGATTGGTGAGATGTGGGTGTTAATTCATCTCTGCCTAACCGTCCGAGGATAAAGCCCTGATTATTGTATGTATGTTTGTTGTCTAAAAGTTGAGATTTAAAAACTTTTTTATGAAGCTATAATATAGTGGGTATTGTATTGACGATACACGCACGTCCTATAGATATGAAATCACAAGTAATTCAGTTAAATCGTTACTATCTTTAAGTGTTAGTTACTTTTATAATAGTATATCTATGAAATATGTTTGAACTACTGTCCTTACTCTGGACAGTGTCATCCTCATTGATCCCCAGAGCCCTCCAGTGGTAATAAAAACTCAGCATCCGGATCCGCCTTCAGATGATTAATGCACCAACACCCATAGACGCAGGGCAACCATAGAAGCCAAGGGTCCAACAAAGAATGGCTTTTGAGAACACCCATGTGTCTATTATGTGGTGCGTCTGAAGCTTCGAATGGAAAGTTATGATGGATAAAAAGATTCGCTCCAAATATTTCCTTCGGTTGTAATTTATGTTTATTTAGGTCACAGAGTAATAGATGTATGGTCCCAAACTTAAGGAATTTTGTTTGTATATCAGTGATATATCTATATAAAAGCGGAGACAAAACAGTTCAGTACCTTTTATATCAATAATCCTGTAAATCAACCGATTTATTTTTTTAGTTCGTAATCTTTTTGAAAATTGACTAGCTTTATTATTCTTTCGTCTTTAATCAGATTAATCAAATATTGTCTTTTCTATCATTAGTAATTCTGGATAAATTTTAAATTTACGAACCAAAGCTTATATTATCCATACTAATATTATAAATGCGAAAGTAACTCTGTCTGTCTGTCTGTATGTTACGCTTTCACGGCTAAACCACTGAACCGATTTTGATGAAATTTGGTATAGGGGTAGATTAGACCACGAGAAAGGACATAGGCTATGTTTGGTCGCGATAACCGACATCCACGCGGGCGGAGCCGCGGGCAAAAGCTAGTAGACCCATAAATATTTCTTAGTTATAACATAGTTTAATTTAAAAATCTTGCACCATTAATTTACCGTGACTTCCAGAATCAGATGTTCTCCGTTAGTTGCTAGCTGTAAAGTAAAAAACTGAAGGAACCTTTGACTGCCTCTCTTGGCGAAAAGCAAGGGCATTCCAATCGTAAGAATAACTACTATACACTGCTACTTATACTTACACAATATTCTCACAACGTACTATTACTACGTACTATTACTTACCTTTTGAGCATAATTATAAACTTAATAGAATATACGTGTTTAACAGAAAATGTATTTCTCTTACCAAGTTGCTAGATGCCTAAATTCTCTAAGTGAAATAGCTACAGCGAATGTTAAACTCGCAAATAGAAATGCAAGCCGGTGTTTGGTTTCAAGCATGCGCTTCTAGTTTCCAACATGTTCTGTCATCGTACATCTTCGCTTCGGATTCTTCGCAAGCTGTCGAGCGGTTAGTCCGACTGTCTGTCACAGACTCTCCTCGGGAATATTAAATCAAATGCAAAATTTCTCCAAACAATATTCCATTAAATGAATTACAAAAATAAACTCATACATCAAAGCTAACATTGCCTAAGGTGAGCTAATAAAAACAAAAACAAGAAAGAAGGACCAAAAGAGGTGTCATAGTTTACTGGGTTGAAATAACGTTTGAACAGTAAACAAAATTCACCTCTTTTCATGTTCGCACACGTGCCTCGTATTTATTTTTCTTGTTGTGTTGATGTAGTATATATCAACACTTACGTTGTATTTGAATTTTGTATCAAGCAAGATTTGGTTGTATTCACACTTTCGGCACAGAATAGATAATAGTCTTTCGGGTTAGATAGTGTGGAATACGGTATGGAAATTATAGGATTCCTGAAGGTTCTATCTTAAGTCGCAATCTATTATATTAATATCTACAGAATGTTACAGAAACTCCAGCTAAGTTAAATGGGTTGTGCCAGAGTGAGTTCACGTTAGTAGTGTAATAGCGAGGATTCGAACCCGGGATTTTTCGATCGTAAGGTCGACTCCTTAACTACTTAGCTACCGACGCTTCGTATGTGTCATGTCGAGGGCCAATTCTCTCCGGAAATCTCATGCGGAGAATTGCCTCGATAATGGTTTAATATTTATGGTTATAGACGATTTAAACGATACATTTCAATACATCTAAATAGTAAAACCTCCTAAATATAAGTAATAAATAACAATTATCTCAATATTAATTAGAGGAAACGAATACCTTTATAAATTATAAGATTACGTCTTTATTATGTAAATGTTTTATAGGAGAAATTATCAATTAGTAAGGCAAGGTCCGACTCGGATTATGTTAAACACTTGATTTAACGCCTCGCTGTAAATCACTGGTTGATCACTTGTATTGAAAGCTGAGAATATAACTTCATCAGGTGATTTCCAATGGTATTGTGTTTTGCTAGGCTCCCCGCCTTTATTGCTAAATTATGCGTTATAATAATGAAGCTATTTAATTTATCTACTCTGCAGATTTATAGCTGTTGCTTAATCAAAATTCAGAAATGTATTGTATGCTGTTATGAAAACTATTTTATAAGCTAATACTATTTCTGTATTAGTATTATAGCTACTAAGTATAGGAAAGACCTTATTTTTTCAAAAACATACGTCGTACGTCTAACATTACATTTATGAGAGTTAGCTAGACATTGAATAACTATCAAAAAAGAAAAACATAAAGCTCGATCTTAATAACCAGATAATACCATAAACAACCGAGTTCAAAGCAATCCTGGATAATAAAAGAACTTTCTAGCAATAAACAAAAGACTGCGCATGCACCGATGACGTCATAAAGCTGCGGTAACAGGCGCGACTCCACTAACAGCGACGTTCTATCGCTCCAACACAAATTAAAAACCAGTTAAACCGTGTTTAACGAGATATAAAAAATAATAAAGCGATAAAATGCACCGCACACAACTTTGTACACTAACTAACTCCGAGTAGCTGTTAAATATGAAATGAATATGATAATAAGATAATTTAAACGAGTGTAAGTTAATATTACGTGTCAACAATAAGTATAAGCTGTGTTATCACTTAAAAATATGATAAGAGTATTAAATATTAGTAATAAAATGTCTAGTATATCTACTGATATGTTTTTTATTAATTGAAGTTGTGGTATTTCTAGGAGAAACAGATATGTTAGTAAAAATTTCAGGTATTTTTGGCACTGTTTTCTAGGATTTTCTTTAATGCTGAGCTGTTTAGGTCGAGATGGAATTATTTATACAAATATGAATGTTTATGCATAGGAAAATAAAAGAAAGGAGAGATACGATTCTGCTGCGATGAATCTGCCATTTTGTCTCTCGAAATAAGTCTTCTCAGATGAACGATGTCACTAAAACCAAAATGAAACCAAAAATATGAAAAAGAAACATCACATTACACTAAAATACAGGATGCAATTAGTCTGTCACTATGAAGGTAACGACCCATCTCTTATGAATATTTCTTAACTATAATGACGGTAAAGACATAAAACCAAACAGTGTATTGTTTTGAACCCGCAGACTACTTGATGCGATACTAAAATAAAATGTAATTTATAGCTAATAAACTAGTTTAATGGACAACACAGCGAGATGGGTTGAATAACAATGTACACATATTAAGTGTAATAAGATGTATGAGATTCATTTTTATTACTATTGAAGTATATTTTTGGATAGAAAAGGAGTACTTGGTGAGTTTTTCTAAATAAAGATTATACTATCTGCATAATGAGTGAAGTAGATTGTTTTACGAAATCTTGTCACGTTGAAGTGCCTAGTAACTTTATCAAAGAGCAATAACAGATAAAATAAATTGACAATAATTTCTCATTTAAAAACTGACTAAGATATTCATATCTTTATTTCATAGAATTTAGATAATGCAAATCGAGTCAATAATGCGTTGGGGAAACTTGGCAGAAGTTATTTGAGTACGGTTAGAGCAAGTGATGAATCAATTGACAAGAGTAACAAATAGAGAAGTAACGATACGTTAGTTATCAGTTAGTAGTACTAAATTTCACCTTTTACCTTCAACACTGTGACTATTTTTCCGAAACACGACAACTTTTTCTACTCTTGATAAGAACTTGCTTAATATAAAATTAAGAAAGTTTTACTTGACTGTACAAGTTTTTAAATTTCGGGGAGAATCCAGAACAAATGTCTATACATATTTTAAACTTACATTCATTTCGGAGAGAATCGCTAACAGGAGAAATCGGAAATCCGGCATAACGTCGATAGAGTGCATATCCTTACATAACATAACATAACATGAACTCACGCCTGTATTCCCCGAAGGGGTAGGCAGAGGTGCTAGGACCCACATTTCACTAGTTTATGTTTAGGTCCCAATGTAATAGGTGGCGAGCCTATTGCCACTAACCGGGCACTTATAAACCTGCGATAAATACACACATAACTTCGAAAAGCATCGAAAAGTCATTGGTGTGTGCCATGGTAAACCTGGGATCGAACCCGAGAACTCGTCTCAGCAGTCCATTACCCATACCACTAGGCAACCGCAGATCATATCCTTATTAGTAAATTAAAGAGAAGAGAAGAGAGTGAGTGATGCTGATGACTCTGAATCTTCAAATGAACATTTAATAAATCAACCCCTATCGCCAAAATATGAGATACAATTTCTCATTAAAACTAATATGCTTCTGAATTAGTAATGTAGTAGTGATGTTAGCGTTCGGTTATTCACTTAGCGAATGTAGCTAGCCTCAAGGGATGTGGAATGAAATAGAAACATTCATTAGTCAGACAAATATTCTACTAATATTAGATTGAACATGTGTAAACACACCACATACATAAGCTTGATTGGATATTAGGTAGGAAAATTTCAAGTCAACACAATCAGAAAAAACAATCATGTATGAAGTTATTTAGAGAATCTCAAAGGAATCAGAACTTATAAAGACATTGTTCTGTCCTCCTTCTGCGAGCAAGTAATGCTCGAGAAGGAGGCGGCCGGTCGGGTCCGGACCAGACTCCGGGCCCGGGAAGCCCGCGCAGAGCGAAGACGAACCGGACGTCGGAGGTCGCAGAACGACCTCCGTCCTCCATGAGCGCTGGCCTGGGGGTGACCGGTGGAGCCGCCTGTCACCCTAGCAGAAGCAGGCCGCGGCGGCGGCGCAAAATGCGCCTCCCCGTAACCGGGGCTAGATGGGGACACTGTGGTCCCCACAACCCGAAGGGGGTCATCTCGATAGAGATGGTCCTGGGTCTGCCGGGGTGCGAGAGATATGCTTTTGGCAATCTCACCTCCGGCAACCAAGGACCCAAGACGGCGTGCGTTTTAGTCGGTTCGAGTCCGACATAACCGCCTCCACCGGCTCCGTGGGGGTGGTATCCGTGGGGATTTTTCGCACGATAAAAAAAAAAAAAAAAAAAAAAAAAGACATTGTTCTGTTAAGCTAGAATCATAAAATAACAGAAAGCAAAGGTCAAAACAAATTCAAATGTAATGTTCAAACCTACAGTGATAAAAAATACGTTTGTTCAGACATTCCCTGCGGTGAAATAGTTGTAGCCTGCACCATAAAGGTTTATACCCCACTATTCTAAAGCCGTATAGTGGAAATCCCTGACTAACTTTTCCCTCGTCCATTTGGCGTAGTTCCGAATTAGAGAGTAGGTCTGTAATGACTGAACTTCAAAATCACGACCTGTAACCGTGGAAAGGTAAACATCCCGACTATTAACTTCTAAAAACTTAAACTGAGCGTTCTAAAAGTGCGTTCTGCCCACAACTACAATGACACATTTACTGTTATGGCTATGGCATAAACTTGATTATAATTTAGACTTTAAGTTCATAATATCGTTTAACAATATTATGTCATGGTTTGCTACGTTTTCCATTTTTAATGTAATAGATTATAATGTCTATGAATTCAAATTGAATTGATTATTATGTTTAGTATTTCAAAAGGTTAAAGTTTTAAGTGATCGATTTTCAAATTATTTAAGCAATAGAATCTTTTGTTGATGATATAAATATGTATAATTATACATAATTATATGATAATTTATTTTATTTTATAGAGATCTCGCTTTTATATTTTGTTATTCTCTCGCTTCTAGAGATCCTTCAACAGACGCTGTACTGCAACTAGAGAGAAAACGTTTATATTTATGCGAAATTTTATAGGTTTAATAATACGATGATGCGATGATGATGTAGTGCTATACAACATTATATTAACAACTAATATCGATGGAAAGAAATTGGAAGTACAGTCAGCACAAGAAAGATATTGATGAATAAAGTGTTCAAAATGATCTTATTTCCTCAATACCTTTTTATATGCTATATGAGAACAACACGTTGTTGTCAAGATATTTCTAAAGTTGCTGACTGTACTTCGTGAAAAAGTGAAGTATTAATAGTAACGTTTCTTTTCTATGTAATTATAACTATCCATACAAAACATTAATAGCCAGTGCTGGGGAGATTAAATAACGAATTGATATAACTTGTAAAGAATGCAGCGATGGTTGATACGCGAGGTCGCCGTAATGAGAGCTATTTGCAAAAGTCACTAAGTTCATCGTCTATTGAGTCCTCCGGCTAATAGGACTTGGTGAAGAATCGCGCCGTGATCGATTCGATCATTAGCGATGTTTTTAAATAGTATAAGTTCTTAGTAAGTTAATTTTTCCAAGACTTTATCTGCTGGATTTAGTATCCAACCTTTTAGTTTCAGCACTTCTAGCTTATGATCAATGGACCATCGGCATACCAGCGATCCTTTGCTCATTTTTTTTATAAAGGACACGTCAATTTGACTTCTCCTCGCCTGATATTAAGCTAAAGGCAAAGTCTTGGAAAGAGGGTTAACAGTGGTGGCATTCAGCTTGACGGCCTCAGCAGATGCCTTTGCACACCCCGCTTAATGGACCCGGGACTGTAGGAAGAAGGAAACACGTGAGGTGGCAGGGAGTTCCAGGTCTTAGTGGTGCGGCATAGCAATTAGTCACTGAAAAGCTTGGTTTTAGTGGGTATAATACTCTGCACCGTATACGGATGGCATCTTAGCCCTACACGTGTCGTCCTCATATTGCATAATCATCAGACACTAAATAAATGTGCCAAGTGATTTTTTTTCAAACTGATTGGATTTCAAATTGAGGATTACAAGGGACTGATTCAAACACAGTCTCTTTAATAGGGTCCGGTCCTTTCAAGTGGGGCGTGAAAAACCATAAGCCGTTGAACTAAAGGTTTAAATTTTAACATTGGTAATCAATATTGGTATTACTATGGTTGATGATAATGGTATTCAGTCTGTGGACTTAACAGAATCAGGCGGAATGAAGGTACATTGTTTGTTTTCTAATGTTATCTTGAAAATCGTTCATGGTTATACTGCCGAGGTTCAATAATTATATGCCAGTATGATGTTAACTGATTAATTTTTTTATTTCCAGGTAAGAACACAACATTAAAAGAATGTGGCGTCCTCATACGATGAGTCTCTTCAGAATTGTACAAAAATAAGGTAAACAGTACTTTTTATTAATAAATAACAGTATTGTCTTATTTTCTTTTACAATATAGTTCTTATCAATGTCACAATAAAGTCAAATTTGATGTCTGGAGTCTGGTCTTCTCGAATTTCTGTCATTAAGTGCTGATAAACTACATACTTCTTTGATGCGTTGTTTATGAATGTTCAGACGATTAAGATGTGCTTTTTTTTTAGTTTTAAACATATTTTAATAGTAAATGAAAAATGATGTTGTCAATAAGGTGCAATTGTTATTTTGCTTACCAAAGCTTAAGTTAAAAGCATGGGCTAATATTATGTTGTTGGATCCTGAATGTTATTAATGGTATCAGGAAATACCCTTTTCATCTTTCGCACAGTTGATAACTCCTTCCTTTATAGGGAAGGCTAATAACACATAAGGTTTCGCAATTTCTTTGCCAACCGGTATAAAAAATAGTACTAAAATAAACAACGTCATAACGTCTGCAAGACATTTAATATAGGCACCCATTAGCCTGTCCAAACTCATAAATTTCGCAAGTACCTTGACTCAGTAAATCTCATGCGCAGAAATAACTGCTACAACCCCCTTCTCTACTTACCTCTCCCCCTTTGTCGCCTTGAGCACATGAAAACTGACCGCACAGAGCTCCTCTAGACGAATTAAGGATCAAACTGTAATGGTCGTTTTGAAACTCCATCCAGTTTATTGTGACTCGAGACCGCTATCAGTAACTCTTTAAGCTAAATTTACCCTTAAGTAGTCACATTAAGGTCGTAAATTGTTCCCCTGGACGGCTACACGAGAAGCTATACAAATTGATCCCATCACCGACAATCCCGGGTTTAAGGAACGATACACAGTTTGCCGGAAATCACACTATTTATATGAGTATTAAGTTAATGGCTGGCTTTGTAGCGCGATCGGTTTGTTTGAGATAGATGCCATATTGGCTTAAAGTGGTACATGGAGGAAATAAGATTGACTGTTTAGATAGTGGGTCGGAGGTACCCGGTTTTCAGTCGACGTCAGCGATTTGCTTGACGCGCCTCGGTTGAATGGCCAGCAGTTACAGTAATGCGAAGAGAAAATTGATAGACGCAGTCATTATTAGTAATAGTTTCACTTTGTCAACTGTCAGAACAAATTAAAGGGGCATTTTTCTGTTAGACCTGTCAGTCAGAACAGATTGAAGATTAGATTATTATCACTATTATTTGATTTTTACGTATGTCTCACGTTTAAAAACTGATTGGTAGTGGAAGTATCATTCACGGACTGCAATTATTATCTCAGTCTAGTTTTGTCTTATTTCATTGAGGCTTGATGTCCAGTAACATTTTTACATAGGTACATTTTTGTTGAACACTGCCCTGGTAGACCGCCTCCTTGCGCCAGGAAGAGTATATAGTATGAGCTTCCTAAGCTACCCCTTTTACAACCCAATACATGTTTATTCAGAGCACTTCATTTCTCGAGTCAGTAACTTGGCCACAAACTTCTTCATACGGTTCCATAAAAGCTAGCAACAAGAGCACAGATAAAAAATACAGCCTCTACGTTAGTGTGTAATAAAGCAGCGTAGGTTTATTGCGTAAATAAAGACAAACCCTGGTTACCCGTTGTAGACTGGCCACTTTTTGTTGCGATAGCAATTGTATCACCAGTTTTATCACAAAAACCAACTCGCCCGGTTTGGGACTGGACCACAGCAGATATATCGTTTCCAGTTGTTGATCAGTTTTTGTTACTTGTATTAAATTAATTGCAGCGTTTTCATTACAATAAATTTTTGTTAGATAAAGCACTTGATCGTCGGTAAGCAATGGAATTGAAAGTTATTAAGGACTGCGAACAAACTTCTAAGAGTCATGGATTAGAAAACCGACATTCAATCGGATACAAATTATGGTCCAGCCTAGTAGTAACAGAGGTTCGGAGGCTTATGAAAGCCATGGCGCCTACAGTTAATTTGCTATTGCTTTTGATTATAGGTATCATAAGCATATTTGTTACCTAATCAAATGAAGAGTTGGTAAACGAATAAAAACCATTATTACGGGACCGATATTGGCTCAACACGTGAACTTGAAATTGACTACTTTAATATCTCTAACTCGATAATTATACATCTGCAAAAAGTTGCTCGTCTGTAACACCTTCCATCCCCATTCGTAGTGTCGGTGGTCGTAGGTATTGGTAACAGTAATGGTCGGCGCGGTGCCAAACGTCGCAATGTCCACTGCTGCAGTACGGCACCGCGGATAACACCCCATTAACGACAGGTTGTTTATGTCCACGCAATTATCGCGACCGGTCGGTTATCGGCTATGACTGGAAGCACTCGGTGTCTGGGAGGGTACAGGGGTGGGCTTATAGGTGCTTGATGTACGATCATTGTGTTAATAGTCGAATTAGTTCTTATGTTTGGAACGACTATGCTGTTGAAGAGTTCATACGATGATAAAATAGTTATGATTTCATAAACTGAATAGTAAAAAAATATATATTTCATAATATTTTCTAAAGTTAACGCGAATGTCACTCCTTGAAACAAAGCCACTTTTTACGGATTCTATCGCGATATATTTGTTATTACTTACTTTTAAACCTTTTTTACATGTTCATATACAAGTTTTTGTAATTACCTGAGTAATTACCTAGTTGGATTTTTGGCTTAAATAAGTGAATATTTGCACGCCTTATATACATCATCATTCTCTGAACCTTTTCTCAACACACTTGAGGTCAGGCTTCCGACTGGCATCTAACCTCCACAACCATGGTACTAGGGACCTAACGTAAAAAAAAACGATATATTGACGAAAACGATTATAAAGAGAGTGTTGTAAGTTAATTAACTTGACCATTTAGTTTTGGTAGTTCATAAAAACTAGAAAGCAGCAAGCAAGTAGTAATATATCCATTTCCTACCCTATAATTTACTTACAACACTCAAACAAGGATAACATCAATCATCTTTTTATGAATAGTATCCCAAAAAAAGCATCACAATAAATCGACTACAATTTCGATCCAGCCAATCACTTCCAATTATGTATTCGAGATACAACACGACTCGTTATAACATAAACATCGATTCTATTGTATTCCAAATTTCAAATTATAATCTATTCGAGTGACAATCAAGTGATAACGATCACCGATCGTGCGACATCTCGATTGGATGCGGGTGTCACGGCACTTATCTACACACGAATTTATTTACCACTGCTTCGATTCGATATACTGTGCCAGTATACGTTATGGGCAGTATATCAAGTCTAGTTTGTCTTTGAAAATGACCGCCAATGTTGCAATAAATTTACATCGCGGTGAAAAGACCATTGTTTTTCAGTTGAAATAGTACATCGTTGTGTCGTATTGCTGTCTCGCGTCGTTTGAAGTGCGTATAAATCAGTGAAGAGTGAACAACAGGCATCAAATAATCTAAAAGTTGGCTGTATTACAAAGTTTGTGAAGCTCCACTCAGAGTCGCGCGATGTACTCGTGGTTCGGAAGTGTTAGCGGCGTCACTTATGCAAAGAGGTTTCAATTTTACATATTTAAAGTCTAAGTGCCTGTGAATAACGTTGATGGAACTATGTATTATAATGATCGACTGTAAACTTGTGTTTTTATTAGTATGTAATACAAGCACACCTGCGCTTTTTTTAAGTTTTCGACACTTACATTTACATTATTATCTACTTTGACACTTGTTTTATATTTGAGCGTAGTTAGCTTTGGATGCGACCGGAACTACAGTCCGTCAAATCTAAGAAGTACCGTTTGACAGTTCTGACAATTGAATGATAGGGATGGGATGAAAAAATCGATTACTATAATATCCGAACTTTAAGAGATCGATTACTATAATATCCGAATTTTAAGAAATCAATTGTTATAATTAAATAAAAGAAATGTTTAGGATATTTTTTTATTCACTACTAGTACTAGTATCGTCGTCTTCGTCATCATCGTCATTTAAATTAATGACCAGTTGATTGTCCATTACATTATCAAAGTGTACGTCTCTTTCGAAGTCGTCCATTATTATTTTCTTTGTTTTTTGTACTACTTTACTCCAATCTTCCTGTGTAACTTGGGCACATGCTTCCTTTAATAAACCTTCCATTTTCTTGACACTGAAGGGTGGTTTTGTGTTGTGTCTTGCTGCATAACCTGTAAAACAATAATGTAACTATTTGATAGCAGACGAAAACCATTGTTTAAATTATAAATGTTAGAAGTACTCGTGTTATTATTATAATATTATAAAATATTACCTTTAACTTGGGCCCAAATCAGTT
Source organism: Eilema sororculum (assembly GCA_914829495.1). NCBI lineage: Eukaryota > Metazoa > Arthropoda > Insecta > Lepidoptera > Erebidae > Eilema > Eilema sororculum. The sequence goes on along the minus strand of OU618545.1, from coordinate 341,645 downwards.
CAATGGCATTATATTGGCAATGGTACGGAGGAAGTCGTATGACTTTGTGCCCGTGCTCTTCGGCCAATTGGTCAATTACATATGTCGGTTTTGGTGGTTTATGCAATTTCACTAACTGTAATAATTCAGCTTTTAATAGTGACATGTCGGCATCCACTCCTTTTCTTTGCAGCCATGCCACCAAATCTGCTTTCTTATTGGCTGACGTAGGTGCTTTATCAATTTGCACAGAGTGGTATGGGGCATTATCCATTATAATTGTGCTGTTAGGAGGGATATTCTGTAATAAATTTAAGAACCACTCTTGGAACCTTACTGCGTCCATTTCTTCATGATACTCTTTAGTGCTTTTGGATTGGAAAGCTAATAAAGAGTTTTCCACGAAGCCTGTAGACGCTGACCCAGCATGGCATATTATGAGGCGTCCACCTTTTCCTATCGGCACCTTCGAGCACGAAGCTTCAGAATCATCAGTCCATGTTTTCGGCACAGAATGGTTGGAATTTAGCCAAGTTTCGTCCAAAAATATTACATTATCCCAGTTTATAATTTGTTTAACTTCGCGCAGGAATGTTAGTCGCTGCATAATTATGTCATGTCGCTCCATAACAATTTTTCGTTTGTCAACTTTTTTGTATCTGAAGCCAATTCCTGTTATTACCGTTCTCAACGACTCTATGCTTCCCTTATACAGCCCGGCATCTTTTAAAGTTGCACATAACTTTGCCAATGTTGGAAATTCGCCTCTTGTAAAATACCCGTATATATGGTTTCTAATAGCATGACTATCGAATTCATCGATGCCTGTCACAGGTTTATTTCTTTTTCGTTTTTTCGGTGTGTGAAGTACGTTACTGTCACTCCCCGAAGGCCCATATTTTTCACTTAATATTTTGCCAACGGTGCGGCTACCAATACCGAGAGCTTCACCGACGCGATCCCGAACTTGTGTAACTGGCAGTAGAAGTCCACCATTTTGAGATTCACGCTCAAAATACTCGTGTAATTTCACCACCAATTCACGAGCCTGGCTGTTCAAAGTACGTCCTCTTTTCGACATTATTAATAAACACTTGCTTAGTTCGGAGTCCAGTATAAATATTGCCAAGGTAAACGGATAAAGAATGATCAGTCCAGAAAAGTAATAGCCAAGTCACAAATTGTAAAACACAAACGAGAAAGCAAGTACGCGCACAGTCAGCTTCCAAGATGGCGAGAGACTGCTGACGCCGAACCGACCGAGCGGACCGCGTGCGCTTGTAGTTGGCAGTGTTGCCAGAAAAAAAAAATTGTAGAGACTTGGACACCTGCGATTTTGCCTATTGACCTAAAAATAATTAAATTAATTTATTTTAGGGTATCTGTGTATTCAGTGCATTATGCGGTCGCGCAGTAACGTCGTTAATTTATAACATCAGGCAACAACATTTTTGTGAATGGGTTCTACATACCTTATTTTTATTAGTTTTAGACGTAGAAATAAGACTTAGAAGAAAAAATTGTAATTGTAAAATCAATGGATGTGCTTGTTAAAAATTTGTTTATTTCTCTGTAATATGCAAACCCATACTATCATACACAAAAATAAATGTAAAAAACACTATCCCTGACTCCATTTACTATTTCGACAGCGTTAGCGCGAGAAACCCCGACTTATTTGGGCGCGAAAATCAAAAATCGACAAATCGCTTTCGACAACTTTTTAAAGAAGCAAATATATTTGATTTATAAATACGTATTTTTGGTGAATGGGTTTTATCTCATATTTTACGATTACATAACTATTTAGTTATGTAATCGTAATATGTGAGATAAATCCCATTCACATGAAAAAATATTTGTTTGGTTGTCAAGTGTAATTTGTAAATAATACATTCGATTTTTCGTATATGTAAACGATTTTTTTGCATACAAGTGTATCCGAAGAGTCGCAACACTACGTGCAGTGACCTAACTACGTAACTTTGTAATGAGGTCAAGAATATAACTATTAGAAATTATTTACTGTGTAAATATGTGTTATTTTGCTTTGTTTGAAAGTTTTCAATTACATTTAGATATTAAGAATTGTACATTTTTAGATACAATAATGAAATCTTTCTAAATTCATGGTTTTATGAAAAAGGTTATCGAAACTGAATAATGTACGTATGAACAAAGTTGTTTCGGTTTGAAAAATATGAAACGTCAAACGGTACCTCTTAGATTTGATGGACTGTAACGCTACATTGATAATCCATATATCCATATCCATACTAATATTATAAATGCGAAAGTAACTCTGTCTGTCTGTCTGTCTGTCTGTCTGTATGTTACGCTTTCACGCCTAAACCACTGAACCGACCGCGTGGATGTCGGTTATTGCGACCAAACATAGCCTATGTCCTTTCTCAAGGTCTAATCTACCCTTATACCAAATTTCATCAAAATCGGTTCAGTGGTTTAGGCGTGAAAGCGTAACATACAGACAGACAGACAGAGTTACTTTCCCATTTATAATATTGGTATGGAGTTGATATCGATACCCTGGTTATACCCAATTCCAATGCTCAATGTGCACCGGATGGAACTCTTGTGACCAGTGTAACAGCAGTTTGAATCAAACAACATCTCCACCTTCTGTCACGTTAGCTCTAGATCCGATTGTAGGAAGCTCAGATAACGAACATTATTGGCTACGGAATGTCAAAAAACTTGCAAAACAAAATGGTCTTACTGTTGACACTCCAATTGTGACTCCCTATTTTGTTATAACAATTCATAGTCGATAATAATTTGGCCACAATTGTGTCCTGCGGCTGCTGCATTAATCTTTTCATCTAGCCACAGAGTATGGCCACCGTCGGTAGTTAATTGGCGTCACAACGCGACTAATTGATTGACAATCGTGCGGTTTACAATTGATTGGACCAATGTTGTGTGCCATGGGATAATAATGGCGGTTGCACACTGTTCTACAATGTTATGGTATATGTCAATCGTGAATGTCCAGGATTTACATCGTTATAAGTTAAATGTAAGTTTGCATCAAAGCTCGATAGATGGCGTTGTACTACAAATTAAATCGCGCTATGGTTTCGTTACACCAGCTACTATATAAATCGAGTCCAAATTTATATACATCGATGAGAAAAACACTAGCGGGTCATTTGTACTAATAATTAGCAAGTGAATTAAAGATATTGTGGGTTATTATCACAAATCTAGTGTTTTAGTGAATTCAAACACAGGCGCCTTTTCCATTCCGATCGGATCCCTATCTAGTGACAGACGAGATAAATATCTATTTGTGTGTACATTTTCAAAGGAGTGGTATATACAGGGTGTATTTTTGAAACGGGGCAGTAAGGGCAAGTACCTTAACCGTTGCAGTTACAGCAAAACGTTCTTAAAAGACCTTCCCTAACTTTTTGGGACATTTTGAACTGCATTCACAGATTTTGTAAAAAACTTACAGTTAGCAAAAAAAATGCAAAAAGTTCAAATTTTTTTTTATGCCAATCGATTCTATTTCATGTGGGGATCAAAAAACTCTATGGGACCATTTTAGCTTTCAGTACTAGAAAATACAGAAATCGCCAAAAACGTTTCCCATACATTTCGTACGGAAATATGATAAATCAACTCGAAACTCATAAGTCAGGTAAAATTTTGAACTATTTTAAATAATAAAAATCATTTAAACATTTAAGAAATTGGTTTATGAAATAAATTGCTCATAATGATTTCCATTTTCACGAATCTATCATTTTTGGAAGCTCACGTGTTTCCTTCTTCCTACAGTCCCGGGTCCTTTAACCGGGGCGTGAAAAGGCATCTAATGAGGCAGTCAAGCTGAGTGCCACCACTGTTAACATGGTACATGTTTACGATGGTGACCCTCTTTCCGAGACTTTGCCTTTAGCTTAACATCAGGCGAGGTAAAGTCAAATTGACGTGTCCTATATGAAAAAAAAAACTTTGCGGACAATCTTAAGGAAACTTTCTAAAAATCAGGAACCTCTTCTGCCAATGTATGAAATGAAATGATATTATCATACATTACTATAGCAAAATATGTCTAGTACTCTATCCGGGTGAACAGCATAATATGTTAGGTGTAATGTAATCGGCCCACCGCCAGCGGAGGCTTACGCTAAGTTCACGACCTTTTCGCTCGTACTTATTTGTTAGCACAAATCTCCCTTGGCTGCTGGCTGCAAATTCACGCGCGGAATTAAATGAATGCGTGTAACTTTTTACTGCTTGCTTTAGTCTAATAAATTTATTGTCGCCATTTGCCTTTACCGTAAGCAGTTTTACATTATTACGAAACTAAAAGGAATCCTTTTTTATTATGATGCTTGGTTTGATAGGCAATGTTACTCTCAAACCAATTTAGTGCTAGTTTTGAAGTGGGTGTTCAAATGCAAGTAATTATGTAAATTTGAATGAAAAAAATTAACCCTATATGTCTCTTATGAATACCCTATATGACTTAGTCTATAAGACTCAGTTCATTACATAAGCCTTAATTTAAATAAAACCTGGAACTCCCTGCCACGTGCTTCCATCTTCCTACAGTCCCGGGTCCTTTAAGCGGGGCGTGAAAAGGCATCTAATGAGGCCGTCAAGCTGAGTGCCACCACTGTTAACATGTTTACGATGGTGACCCTTTTTCCGAGACTTTGCCTTTTCTTAACATCAGGCGAGGTGAAGTGAAATTGACGTGCCCTATATAAAAAAAAATTACTAGTGTAGGTCTTAGTAAGGTTAGTACCTTATATTATTTTATCTATATTGTCACTAAACACATTGGGTAGTGGGTACTTAAGCGGATTGAGTGGGCCGGCACAATAAACAACTTTGAAATACATATAATAATGGATATACCTTCAACGAAGAAATGGCTTCTTGTTTACCGCTGTGGATATGAAACGGTAAAAAGTACACAATTCAATAGACAGACCCAGTATGAGACTGGATTATTTACGTTCTATCTCATCGCCTACATTCAAGCGTTTCTTTCTAATTTTCATATTACGCTTCATTTATAATATAAGAGGAATACATAATATCTGATATTATATCATGTATGATACTCTATTAAATGTTGTATAACCCACCTATTTGTATCATAAAGGAATATGTACACAGCTTGTTCAATAGAGTTACATTATTACATCTTGATACAATATGTTAAATCATTACCACTGTAACAAATTCTATTCCTTCTAAGATTTGTATCATGCTTAGGCCCATGTAGGTATGTTTTGGGACGCATCCATGTAGATAATTTTGATGAGTATCCTTTCCATCAGGTGGGCCGTGTACTTGTCTACCACCTAAGTGGTATATAAAAAAAGCGTGAGGCCATCTTCTTAACCACTAAGCTACCTTAGTGGTTAAGAAGATGGCCTCACGATCGAGAGGTCCCGGGTTCAAAACCTGGCCATTACACTACCGACGTGAACTCACTCCTAGCACAAGCAATTTAGCTTAGCTGAAAGGGTTGGGAATATTAGTAATTTCGGTTCTACTCTAAATTAAAAATGCGAAAGTAACTCTGTCTGTCTGCCTGTCTGTCTGTATGTTACGCTTTCACACCTCAGTCACTGAATCGATTTTGATGAAATTTGGTATAAGGGTAGATTAGGCCATGAGAAAGGACATAGGCTATGTTTGGTCGCGATAACCGACATCCACACGGGCGGAACCACGGGCAAAATTTAGTATTCTTTATAAAAAAATGTTACAAAGACAATAATTGATGCCATCTGACAGATTGCACCCAACAATAATGTTTAACAATGTAATTTCAAAATGCTCTTAGACCGAAGATTGAATCAATGGCCATCCTGTTTGCCAGCAAGCAGTTCAACAAAACACAATCAATTTATCAGATGGTGACGTCGTCCGTGCCTGACCCTCGCATAGCTACAAGCTACAAATAAAGCAATCACAGCAGTTCACAACAAAGGCGTGTCAGTAATTCACTTTAGGTTAATAAATATTCGTCTACGAGGCATCTTGAGCACAATTATGTAACAATTTTAACAATCGCTACGGAACAAGGAACGGAATATTTATCTTTTATCGGTGCGACAACAGACGGGCGACTCGCGGTGGGAACAGTCGCAATGCGTGCCCTATCGTCGTCGGCGATCGCGCGTCTGATCCGGCCCTTAGATTGCTCGCTTCGAGAAATTCTATTATAATGTAAGAACTACGTACATATTTGCCTATGTTATATCGTTAACTTCACATTAAGTTTCGTTTATTATATGTAATGTATGTTATATTACCTACCTAGGTATTCGTTATTTTAATATTTGACAGATATATTTGCTACTTATCAAAGAATTATTGATGATCGTTGATCGTATTGTTTCAATGCTAAACTTTTTTTATACTACATACCTAGTAAGGTAATGAAAATAAGTGTTTAGAAAGTCACTTGACTCAAAGAAGTTTCTCCTGTCTGTTATTTTCTTTCGAGAGTGTAACTGTCATGGAGGTACGATACAGCGTGCGTTGCGAATGGTACGCTGCCTCCTAGGGAAGTATGTTATTAATTGCCAATTAACCTGACGAGTTACAACTCGGAAGGTTAATTGACAATAAATGGCAGAGGCATAGAAGATCAGACTGTGACAAACTTTATTTCAAAAAGTTCTATGCTACGTGGTAGTTCGATTGATGGGACAGCTTTTATAAGGCTGCCTTGCCTTGTCAAACTGTTATATCTTTTTCCATATTTATTAATGGAATCATTTCAAATGTGCTTATTCGACCTAAAAGGATTCTTCTGCCTGCTGCCCAGACAAATAACCATCTGTATCACAATTGTTCGTTCTGGGGAATCGTGAACTAAAACTATAAAGAGATTAATTATAGTATCAAAATCTAATCGCGTTGAAGGGTCATGTGATTATACTATAATTGGCTGTACTTGTCCATCACCTAGTTAACCTGATTTAATTTGGTATCTCAACAGTATGATTTGTTCTGTTAAATATATAATATGCTAAACATTGGTCAGGAAATTTACATCACAATGCAAATTTATTAGATACGATTTGATAGATAAATGCTAGATAATTTGTGGCGCATAGTAAATATGCCACTTGCACAGCATGGACTCGCATTGTGGCTAACTTCCTGCTGAGACAATGGACTAAATATGCTTCAGAAATTTGTGCTGAATATCTATGTATCTTGGTACACTGATAAATTAACTTCATAGAAAGTGCAAGTCGCTAAATACCTAAGTATTTAATACCATAGACTTAATATTAATCTCATGCAATAACTGTAAACGTTTTAAAATAAAACCGCTTTTTAACGGATTCCATAGCTATCTATGAAAAGTGGCCGAAACGTCGGTTTAAAAGTAAATAATATATTGCTATAGAATGGCAGTAGAAAGGGGACTGGAGATTAACACGCCCAGTTGGTTCCGAGATTCGTAAAACTAAATACATTTTACACAATGAATTTCTTAGGACTCTCATCAACTGATTTTCAATAATGAAATATGGTTCTCTTCTTCATCTTATAGGTTCGACATGACACATAACTCATTTAAGTAATTAAGTACTGAATTCAGTTTGATCTTGATAGATATAACACATACTGTAACATGTGTTTTTTTGTCTACCATTGTAAAACATCTAAGATATACTTGGTGGACCTAAATGATTTAAAAATAAAAATAAAATTATTAAAGAGGGAAACTTTTGACGAAGAAGCTTACAGCGATTATATCGTTTATCATTTAATTGTTTTTCTCGATTGACTCGATATTAGGAAACAATTAATTTTTAAGCTTTATAAGTCCTCGAGATCATTTTGTTTAACACTGGAAACTGATGAAATATCTTTTGAATAGAATGCTATAAAGCGTTTTACGTCTCTTCTCTTATCTGCTTTGTGTTCTGTACCTAAAGGATATCCATTCTGTCCTGTAGGCTTGTGAATCTGTCTATCAAAGAGACGTGCTTTTAGAACCACAGTTTTCAGGTACTTGAAATGAATGTACACAAAATGTATGTACTTCCTTACTTATTTATAGTATTAAATAACATTAAGATTGAAGCAATTTCCCGAGAGGTATTCAAAATGTTTCAAGATTTTCAATCGACTTCACACAACTACGCAGGCTAATCGGGCGAAAATCAATCAAACTGTGTGCGTGAGCCGTACATATTATCCACGGGCAAAAGGAAATGAAGGGATAACCTCTGCCAATAACTATAGGAGGAGGACTATTTATATTATACGACCCGATACGTAGTCATATAATTTTGTCTGAAATTAAAAACTATTATTTTTATAACTGTTAACAATTAGTGTGTTTGTATACACTAGAGATATTTGAAAATAGACCAACTTTTTTGTCTTCATATTTGTTCACAATATAACGTGAAAACTACGGAACAGATTTTGAGGCGGATTAACTAAAAAAATAACATACCCTTGAATCTTTTGACGAGATAACAAAACCTTTTAGGCAAAGACTCATAAGAGTTTATCATAAGAAAATTTCAGTGTTGTAAAATGAATGATTTTACTTAGGCAGTAGCCCGATAGTTTAATAAATGTCGTATCGCTGTCGTGCTCCTGTCGTATAACGTTCACGTAGAATAACATCGCGTCGTGGCATGTAAACAGGAACCTTACGAAAACTATAACTCACCCTATTTAACTTGAGGGGTTGTGTCGTGTTTGTAGTAAGTAATGTAGATTCGAAGACAAACGTCTCAATATCCAGTTGTTTGTGTATCTACCCATTGTTCAAGATCAGTTGTGTGACGGGGATGTACCGGGGAACTACCCACTGTGGCCATCGGTTGTTAGCGGTATTGTGTTTGGGTAGTCAACAACATGGGACTGTTTTTGTTGACTGTTTCAAAGCGGTTAACTATGTATTAATTTTGGGGAACTTTGTTTATACGTGAAGACGAATTGATATACGACTTGTTTGTTTTAAATAAATACATGTCATATCAATAATAATACCATAAATTCAACGCCGTCAGTATTTTGAATAAACGTTATTATATGGTCGAAATCAATGGGGAGATGTTCCACCAAATGTACATTAAGTTTTAACTTCGGTTACTTTATCTTCGTTTAAATTTAAAAAAAAGATGTCTCAAATTAGTTTTATAAAAACACAACAATAACATTGTGGGTTTAGTGACGAACACAACTTCAAATGTTATACACAGTCAAGCAGAAATTTGACTTAAGGCCAATTTACATTAAAAGACTAAAAGAAAAAATTGTTCTAGCTCTAACTCTGTTTATTTGGTCTAAAGTCAAACTCAAAGTATAGTTCAAACAAATTACTTAACTGTTTCTTTATCTGTAAATGTCTGAGTCTAACTTACAAAAGGTTATATTCGTATTTGTCTTGAATCAGACACGAGCATTTATCTTGTAGTAAGTCGCGTGTGTATTGCGGTCACGAATCAAGCTGAGTACCAATCCAGCATTGGACAGCAATAACGAACTGACTTTAAAATTCATACAGCGCACATACTTATGGCGGGGGGTAACCTAAACATAGAACGTTAAGACATTTGTAGTAAAGTAGCGACGCGGTTTCCGGCTTTTCCCGAGGATACAATCATGAAAAATTCTATAACGCGATTACAGTACAGGTCTACCGACGCAAAAACAATAGCTAAGTACCATTTTTGAAGCGATTTTTATGTTGTATCAAAATTTGATACAATACTTCTTTAGTTTTTGAAGTATACAGAAACCAACTTAACATTTATATTATGTTTAGACAAGAATCGAAAAGAAAATCAATATAATATTACCTATACTAGTAACTATTTTTGTATTAGGTATTCTGGTTGTCGTCAAATTAATCGTCTGGAAATACATTTATGAACCCTTGCTTTTCCATATTTATTTATTTATTTATTTATAAAACTTCATGCACAAGTACATAGGCGGACTTAATGCCATAGGCATTCTCTACCAGTCAACCAAAGGTGGTGCAGAGAAAGACTCAGTAGGTGCATTATTAAAGTAACTTGTATGGAGAGAGCGTACCATACATACAGTACATACCTGCCATGAGGCATGTATACCAATATACCTCACGACAGGCATGCACCTATGATGTCTGGTATACAATTTAGATACATATAAGTAAACAGGTGTACCTACATAAAATATACATACTAATGAACAATACATAATATTATATATATACACAACGATACAATATACACATCATAAATAGCGCAATTATACTTATTATATACTTTATATACCATATACATTATATATATAAGTACACATAATATAACACAATACAGTAGGTACATATTACACATATTACATACTTATATACAGTCTAAAACACTAACTTTATGTTATACCAATGATTCCGATGATGATGCCAATTTATCCAACATAAGTTGGCGAACTTTCGCCTTGAATACTTGTCGGCTGGGAGCCCTTCTGATTTCGAGAGGTAGCGCATTCCATAAGAACACAGATTGGACAGCAAAGGAAGAGTGCACGAAATTAGTCTTGTGCGTAGGACAAGATAAAATTAAATTATTTTTTGACCGAATATCTCTATTGTGAACGGTGTGAAGGTACTGAAAGAAAGGAGATAAATAGATAGGAGTAGTAGGAGATGTGAGTATAGTAAAGAGAGTGGTTAGTGCCCGCAGGTTTCGACGTTGACGAATTGGCAGCCAGTTTAATTGGGATCGGCAAGCAGACACATGGTCATACTTGCGAAGATTAAAAATGAACCTAATGCAGTTATTTAGAAGTCTGTCATATTTGTTGAGATGTTCCGCATTGAGGTCGAAGTAACAAACATCACCATAGTCGAATATAGGGAATAGTAAAGCCTGGACGAGCATAGTCTTGGTTTCGGTTGGCAGAAGGGTCCGTAGGGGATAAAATGCACGAAGCGTCCCAGTTACTCTCTGGCTAACATTAGACACTTGTTTTCGCCAGCTCAAGGTCGAGTCTATGAAAATACCTAGGTCTTTTACTTCATTGCTCAGTTGTATGGTCGATCCGTCAAATACGACAGGTGGAAGAGACAGCGTATCCACTCGGTTGATCAGCCAATGGCTTCCAATGATGATAGCCTGGCACTTATTTGGGTTCACGGTCAATCCAAATCTGCTTGCCCAGCTGTTTATTATCTCTAGGTCCTGGTTAACGCTATTAATGGCATCGTGTATATCTCCCACACCCGCCTGTGCGTAGACCTGTAGATCATCGGCATACAAATGATACGCACATCGAAGATTTTTAGTTAAGAGGTTAATGAATAGCGAAAATAATAATGGAGACAGTATACCGCCTTGAGGGACACCAGTGTCCGTGTCACACCAGCAGGAAGTATTTTCGTGCAGGCGAACTGCTTGCTGGCGCCCCTGAAGATAATTTGAGAACCAATCCAGAACATCCGGTGAGATCATATAGTAAGATAAAATAGTTGTAAGAAGGTCGTGGCTGACAGTGTTAAACGCGTTTGAAAAATCTACCAGTGCCAATACCGTGAGCTTAGTGTCGTCCATACCAGCCCTAATGTCGCCGGTCACCTTCAGCAGCGCGGTCACTGTGCTGTGCCCGGGCCTAAATCCTGATTGTAAGGGACTTAATAAATTGTTCTTATATATAAAAGGGGACAACTGTCTGTGCACACAGGCCTCCAGTACTTTTGACAGAAAAGGTAGAATACTAATTGGCCGGAAATGATTAGGAAGGGATGGGTTCGATATTTTAGGTAGAGGTATAACATAGGCCTTACGCCATAGAGCTGGGAACTGGCCTGAGTACATGGAGTAATTTATGATGTGGGTAATTACCTCCAGGAGATAGTCTATGATGGTAGTGATCATACGACGACTAATGCCATCGTATCCCACGGCGTTGGATTTGATAGAGAGAATTATCTTTTTGATCTCACTCGGTTGAACCGGAGAAAAGTTAAAAGGACCAATATCTGGACGGGGCAGGTTTGCCACGTGCTCGATTGTGCAACTGCTGGTTTGGAGACACATAGGAGTAACTGTGGTGAAATAGCGATTTATGTCATCCAAGCCAATGTTTGCCTGTATTTCTGAGTACCGCTGCTTACATATGCCCAGTGTTCCGAGGAACTTCCAAATATTGGTGGAAGAAGAAGAAGTAATATTATCATGAATATAACGGCGTTTTGTATTACGTATCACCTGGTTACACCGATTTCTAGCAGACTTGAAAAGCGACCACGTCTCATCCCGCCGATCCCTTCGAAACCTGTGAAAGGCCCGGTCCCTACGTCGCATTGCCCTCCGAACCTCCTCAGTTATCCAAGGCGCTGGAGGTCGTTTCAGCTTTACACTCCTGATAGGTGCGTGGGCATCGTAGAGACTAATGACCTCATCATTAAAGACACGGATTTTTTCGTCAATTGATGTGGTCTCACCCACGCGATCCCAATTTATTGCCGAGGCATCCCTACATAGTTGCTCCACGTGCATACGTCCGAAACTACGCATGAGTAGTACGCGAGGTTTGGGTTTAGGGGGTTTAAGGATGTATGATACAAACAGAAAATCGTGTCGCGAAAAAGCCGACGCCTCGCGTTGCCCGTGCCGAGAGACAAGTGCTGGTTTGGACGTAAGGATTAAGTCCAGCCATGTGTCCTCAACATCGGTGTTATGATGGGTAGCTTGAAGAGGCAGGATGTGCAAGTTAACAGACTCAACAATGTCAAGCAACTTACGGCAGCGCGGTGACTGGGGGGCCAGGAGATCAGTGTTGAGATCACCTATGACTATGTGGTGCTTGTACTCCGACCCCAACGCTCCCAGGACTGGTTCTATGCTGGAGAAGTAATTCACCGCAGGGGGACAGTATACAACCCCCAGCATGACTTTCTCTCCTCTGACACTAACCTCCAAGAAAAGAAACTCTGCCGTAGTAGATAGTGTAGAAGGGGACGAAGCGATAATTTTGTAGGGAAAATCCCTGCGGAGATAAATAGCAACACCACCCCCTCTCCTCTCGGTCTCATCCACTCGGTCATTACGGATAAGAACGAAGCCGTCGAGAGGGTAGGTGGTGGAAAGATGGTGAGGTTTGAACCAGCTCTCTGAAATCAGAACGGCATGAACGTCAGCGTTCGTAAAGGCTTCCATGAAGTGACAGTAATGGTACGGCAAGCTTTGCGTATTAAGGTAACAAATATTCATAAGGTGTTGAGATTGGTGGTTAAAAGTTTCTCGCACAAAGTCACCAAGTGTGCCATCAACTGAGGAAAAACTTTCATCACCGGACGACGTTAAGGATTCGTTGGCAGAAACATACAGATCATCATCAGCATCCATGTTTTGCTACAATACAAAATATAAAGATAAAATAATATATATAAATATATAAACACACAATATACACTTATACTTAAATATGTATGAAGAATATAGATATATATAGTGGGATTTGAGTTTAAATTTAATAAATAATGCAATGTACGCACAGCAGCACTTTTGTCTCTGCACCACCCACCAGCAACTGCATTCACACAACAAGTCACTACATCATTAAAATAAACAGGTACAATATAGAACAAAAATGAAAGCATCCAGAAAGAAAAATTATTCGCAATAGTACGAACTAAACGTTATGTCAAACATTTCCGAACGTATAAGTTGGTTCCAATCTTGCTTCCCATTGGTTCGCACTCGCTTGACGTAAAATGTCAAAAAATATATGTCATTATTGTCAGCATTCACAGTTCATTCAATCAAATTAACTTTGTAAACAATAATTTACTTGATTGTTGTGGGTAATTTAAATAGTACAATGAAAATTATGTTTACGGTAGTTAAGAAAACAAATAAGTACAGAGTAGTTTAGAACCAAGCCATCACACGAACATGTCAACATGCTACAAACTATGAAAACAATGATTAATGTTACGATTGAATGAAAATGTATTTGTGCAAAACTATATCGGAGCTGCTCGTACCAACTTAGTTTTTTCGCACCTTTGACCTCGCGCTATCGGCACTACCTGCGGCACTCCGGGAAGGAACTTCACCTCGCTCACTGGCTGCCTTGGGATGCTTGTTTATCAACGGGTTCAGCTCCTCTATTGATGTAACCTTATGTCGGCTCCCAGCAACGTAGACGATGATAACGCCGTCTTGTGTCCAGCATGCACGCATACCAAAATGCTGCCGAGCTTTGCCAAAAACTGTCTGCCTAGCTTTAGTCAAGAACTCTTTGACTGAGACAGAAGAACCCTTCAGTTTTGTTTTGGCCCGCCATATGTCCGACCTGAGATTTAGCCCAGAGAACCTCACCAAGATGGGACGATGATGGTCTCTATTGGGGGCTCCAATCCTGTGGCAGCATGTTATATTGTCAGCAGTGACATTATTTACCTGCAACCTTTTCTGGATCACCTCAAGAATGGTGGCTCTGCAGTCCTCATCTGCCGTCTCTGCAACCCCCATGAAGACAAGTGCTTTTCGCCGGTGCCTTGTTTCCATATTGTCTAATGCTCTCGAACATTCCGCGATTTGCTTCCTGAGTAAGCTGAGCATAGCAAACATGAGCTCTCTGAAGGTCCGAAATTCCTCTGCCACCTTTGCAACGGTGTCCTTAGCCGGTCCTCCAGTTTGTAGCTGTGCCTCCAGTTCTGCCATTCTCTTAGAGAAGCATTCCTCTAGGTTGCTCTGTGCACTCTCAATAGCAGCAAGCTGAGACATTGTGACCAATAAAATTACACTATTGTGATTGTGCGATATAGTGCTGGCCGGTGGTGTTAGTGCTGTTGATGTCTGGTCACATTAACACTTCCACAAACGTAAGTACTAAACAATTGTAGCGTACTTGACTCCAAAGAGTTAAAAAAAATTAAGAAAATAGTGAAATAACTCTTAATTTAAATTTTTAAACTTGGAGATACTTGTTTACTTTTTGACACCTACCGCCATTTTTTTCAACCTGACAAATAAAAATAGAATAAAATCATTTGTTACCTGCAGCGTGGGTGTCCCCTGTGCCAAAGGGATAATCCAAAGGATAAGTCCAATCCACCTGTCTATTTTTTCAACGCACGACAATCACCAGATCATTCACTGAATGTCAGATTTTATAATGTACGATTACACTCGTAGTATTTAGCCAATAATAGTTATGATTTTGGTTCGTTTTTGAAACGTTACAAAATAGAATTGTTCTGTAAAAACGATCAAGGAAACACTATTGTGGAGTATTGTGCGATAACGCTAAATTGCAATTAATTAAAAAGAAAATAATAAATAAATTTTCTAGGACACTCTATACTAGGTTATCTAGGCCCAAAGTAAGTATGGTTTTACTTACTAATTTTTGCTGAGCGGATAAACATTATACATATAGTACCAATACAAAAAAACATCCAATAGTTTTCATGCCTATGAATATTTGAACTGAGCAGTTACGACGGTGACCTCTGAGTAGCCCAGAGGTGAAATTATCTAAAAGAAATAAAGTAAGAAAAATAAATAAAAATTGAGATATATTATCAACCAAACGTAGGTATATTTTAAAAATTCGATATAGTAATATCAATTCAGCGAAAACACTCCACAAATTACAAAGAACAAGCGCAGAGCCTACAATTTAGAGCTACACCACGCCGGAGCAATATCAATATCGGAAAGATACGAATGTGCTGAAAGAAGTTAAGACCACCGTTATATTTGCCGCTTATAGCAATCTCCGTTTTTGATACCAAATTGTATATGCCAACTAGAAATATACTTAGTCTAGACTAAAATAAATTGCCACGCAAATTGTACCTACTGGATTTGACATTGGCATGATTTACTATAACATTTTATGCTGTGACCGGAAAAGTTCATAGCCGAGTATTGTGAACGGACCGCTTTGCGCTATTCGCATACAATTTCCCCTGTATTAGGGGCCGGGATGGGTCATATGCAAACATTTGCCCAAACATTACCCGCCTGTACCTTCACGACACACCCCAGCTTTTGCTGAATTATTGAGACGTCCCGGTTTAACACCAGATGCTATTTAGATGTTCTCATGTTTATTAGTTTGTCCCTCGTAATTTGTCATAGAACCCGTTGATAGCTATAATTTAGGATATGCCCATATAACGCTGACAGAATTATGTAACGAAGTTTGTCCACCAAATACGTTTCGAGAAGCATTAATCATGTTTAATGGTACTGAACATTTGGTTTGATAGAGAATAAGCTTAATGCCGGTTGAAGATTCAGCCGTATTTCCGAACCCTAAGAAATCACAGAGAAAATGTCCCGTAAAGTTTTATTATAAGTATCGATTGCTGATCCAACATCGGTCGTTTAAAGAATGGTTTGAGGGGTTTCGCAATCGTGAATGAGTCTACCTGATAAAAGGGAATACCTGTAGAGATCAAACGGCGGGAAATAAATGTGGTCGGGTGGCGGGAACAAGGAATCGTTCGCTAAATCGGATCGGTCCGCGGATTTGTCGCTCCGCGATGACATTTGTTACCGCTGCCTTCGCTACTTTATTTGTCATTGTCACCACGAGCGAGGCGGTATCGACTTCCACGCATTTTATCACTGTATTTTATATCAGATTTTTTTGCTAGCTTCGAGATTTTTCTCGATTCGTTTCGCCCGAGACAAAATGAAGCTAGTTGGATTAATGTTACAATATGTATTGTCTATTGGCAAAAACTGTAAAAGTAGATTTTTGCCGGATTATAATTTTGTGAACATAAAAAGTTTTCTGTATTCAGTATTGATATACAGGAGTGAGTATAAACGAAAGAATTTAAATAGACTTAATTTAAATAAATGTTTTACCATTAATTACAAGCCGTACAGTTTATTGCCGTAATCACGACGGCAGTATCTAGATAATTGCTGTCCAGATAACTAACCTAGCCAATAATACCTTTCACTATTTACAAAATTCGTAACTTAGCTTTACGACAGAGAATGAAATTAGGAAATACCAATTTTATAAATTATTCAGTCAGAGGAGTTTTAGCACAACTGTTACGAACAGGAAACGACTGAAACAAATTAAATTTAAAAAATAAATGAACAGACTGAGATCAAAGCAGAAAAGAAGATTACTAGTGAAATGAAAGCAATTTATTTAGCTACATAAACAGGCTAGTATAAATGAAATAGGGGAGCTGTATCTTTTTACACAGCTCAATGAGTGCGAACAAAGTGCGGTGATATGCGCGAGGCCGGCCGGTCCGCGCGACGCGAGCACCAGCCGCCATGCGCCGGGCGCGCTGTCCGTCCCCTTTGCCTCCTTATCTTGATTCATTTTCTCTGCTAATATTTATTGCTTTACTGTGTACTATTTACCACGGGATAATATATGGTATGGACAAACTTTGTGATAAAAGAAACTGAATTATAATAATGTTGCTGAACTGACCGAAAAAGAAGTACCTTTCCACTTAATTTGTGTAATTTTTGACCATAGTGGACCATGCCATACTATGCCTTGTCTTTAAAAACTATTTAACAGTGATGTAATAATTAAGAGTATTATATTCAGGCTAAATAGTCGTGCTGTAATACAACTTGTTACATTTAAAAGCAATAAATTTGTGGAGCAACGAAAGCAAATAATATTAAATCAAATTATATCACGTTCTACAAAGGAGACAGTTTATGAAGGCGAGGTGCTACAAATCGACAATAACAGACTTAATGACAAATTTATCTAAATGAGTCAACGAAGCGCGCCCACTTTTCAAGATCAAGAGTTCCATAATTGCGTTTCAATCAAACTTAAAACAAGATTGACAACATCGATAAAACAATTCAATTTTGTAATAGGATTTGTAGTGGTAAAGATGTTAAATCTATGAATACTTTAGATATAATCTTATTCTGTTTTCATCATATTTTGTGGACTTAGCAAGGATTAGTAAAGAAATTGAGATAGAATATAATTTTATCTATATATAATATATATATATATATCGATAGAATATATCTCGCAAAAGCGTTTGAAAATTCCTGTCCTATGCAAAATATTATGCGCTCTACAAAGATAAATGTTGAATGAATTGTCTAAATATGTAGATATTTTCCCCAAACCGTAATTAACCGACAAAGTATGTTTTCAAATGGCCCAACATTACAAGGGATGCATATGGTCCACTTTGAAATTCGTTGCCCCAGCAAAGTTAACGCAATCGTGAAACACAAAATCATCAAAACATATGCGTGTATAAATTCCGCAAACGACAACAAGCGACTCAGGAAAATTAAAGGCCGCCTCGCAAATGTCGCGTGCAAGTGTTGACAGGACCACTCTTGCTTGATCCCTCACACATCTTCATATTTCAACGAACTTCACCTATAAGTGAGAGTCGTAATGAACGGTTGGGGGTCCTTTCAGATTGGTTGAGGTAGATTTTCTTAACAGCCCAGTTGTTGCCACACGCCTCGTCCTAAACACACACACCCCTCGCTGCGGACAGATAATTTGTCCAAACTTCGGCGGTGTTAAAGTTTCCGCTTGCATAGTTTCTTTATCAGTTTATATCACAGCTCGAGTTTAGTAGTTGACGAGCGGAGGGAAGGTTGGCTCTGTGTTATTGTTTACAACGATTTCCATTGTTATTGAAACTGTTACGGTTACTTAAATCATTACAAAGGTATAAGGGACGTTTTCTGTATACCTAGTTTATATTTGTAAAGATACCAAGAATAAGATTCTACAACCTTATTCTTGGCTCCAAAATTAAGTGCAGAATGTTACAACATTTGATACCTACAAAATTTAGTGAAGAATTTCACCTAGGTCATTAAAACACAATAATTCAGTTGTGAAACCACGTAAGTCAATTCAACGATGCGTCAATAAAATAGTAATAAATAATGCCGTAATGTATCAAGAGCACCAGTGCAGCGCACCCACAGACTCGCACTGGCTACGAGAACTATGCTCGCCGCACTATTTCGTGGGAATTGACACGAAACCGAAATTACTTCGTTCGTACCCCCTAGTATAGTACTAGCAGCTGAATAATTGTATTACATATCTTGTTGTTCCAACGCTCATTTTGCTTGTAGTTGTTAATCTGTTGTGAATTTACACGTTTTATGCAAAGTTTTCAGTGTGTGCCGGACAAGAACTTTAACTTTATGTAAAGTAGGACCTTTTGGTAATTAATTGACAAAGTACGAGGCAAAAACTTTCGCAATTTGTAAGCCCCTTCTACTGTTAGAATAGTAGACTAACGAAATGGACCTAGATTAACAAAATATTAGTAGATTATTCCTCTCATGTACGGTTAATATCTATGGTTATTTATCAACGTCTCACTTATTTATCTTAAATTTTCATAAAACAGCGATGCGTGTGATTTACAGCTAAACGTTTCCCGCCCCTTTACCGCTTGGCTGTTCACAAACTATTGTTCCATTTTAAAACTGTAATATTCGTAGATTGTATTCCATTTCGTATCTTTCTCATAAATATTAAGTTTTCTTGATAAATCTCAACTTTATGGCAGCTTTTAAAGTTTCTAAATCAGTTTGTTTAAGGAAATAATTCAACAATGCTCGTAGTACGATACAACTGTTCGTGACTACAAACGTTATAAAATATGATAATCAGGTCGCTGCGACACAGCTTGATACACCTTAATTAACGATTAAGTGATATACTTTCACTCTACCTGGGTTGTGCAAACCCCAATTAAGGGTTATTGTTTAATAAGAGTTATGTGTGAGGCTGAGTCAGTGATTGCCAAATTATTTTTACGAGATGCTCAATTTGATATCAAATAGAAATCAATCACCTGCTTTGTTGCCAGGCTATGGCGTATGTTTTCTGATTCCATATTTTTACGTAAGGAGGGGAAACAGAAGTGGCAACGCTGGATTCCTAAAATACAACGATTGGATACAACCGGGATTAACGTTGGACCGATTACGATGCTCAAATAAAATTCTTCCCATAGTACCGGTTGATGACCCCTTATGTTCTACAATTACGATTCGCCAAATCACACAGATCGAAGTTTGGTCGTAAGCAGCAAATTGGAGCGAACCTCTGACCGGAGTGATTACATTAGAACATCACGCGTCACCTCGACACCAATTTGAAGGGTCCAAACTATTTGTCCCAATCGAAACCCATTTCGAATTCAGATGGAATCGAAACGTCTAATTGCTTTCGGTTCAGCTCTTCGCATACTAATCTGTGGCTGCGGTGGGCCGCTCTATATAGAATTTGTAGTATTGTCATCTTCTCTCACATAATGCATACGTGAAGTTCCATTTTATGACTGTCATTGCCAGGTCGATGACATTAACTGAAGAGAGGTAGTATATTTCTGAATTAGAATTAGACAAGCATTCGTCCTGCGATATAGTACTGCCTTATATACTTTTGCAACATTAAGAGAATATCATGCTCATATAGTAGTCAGAGCTTGGTCTCGTGGACATCACGTTTAAAATCGGGGAACTATTACAACTTTGAACCTTCTACTCTGCTAATAAAATTAAAATGATTTTATTTTCTTGTAATTCTCATAGTTAGTCTAATTTAACGTGAAAAATAAACTTAAAATCTTTCACACTCTCGATATTAGTAGGCAACGTAGAATAGTTTCACGTAAATCGGTTTTATGTATGAAGCAAGTGGGAATAACTTTGTGAGTTTCATTTTCATATCTATACTTCCAGATGCAGCTAGTGCGAAACTTTCAAGCTTCATTGCCATTTCTGCGTATGAAGCCCCGGAGGCTGAATACAATGCAGGAATATAGTAGGTGCCAAGTTATATTAATCTCGCTTATCTGTCTCCTCTTTTGGCGGATAAGTTTAGCAGTAAACACGCCAACCTATAAAGAAATAAAACAGCTCCTAATGGGTACACCGGTTCGATATAAACTTGAATGAGAGTTGTAATCAGCAGCACAAACAAAGAAGTAATAACAGTAAATAGCCGCGACCGCAGTGCGGCTGCGATTTTTCCAAGTTCAATATTTACGAGCGTGAAACATCCGGACTCGGTATTGGTGTCGCCAACTCGCAAGTAGGTGACCGCTCCACAATTCATAAAATGTAGGAAGTGGTTGGTTTCACACCCCTGGCGCCCTCGCGCACCTTCCCCTTCACAACTTTTCCCAATTCTACCACAAACTGTAAATAAAGCAAACGATCCGATAACGTGGCTGCCTCAATTTGGTGCACGGGCGAAGGGATATTTCACTTTCGTTTCGGCGATACTGAGCTATTTACATTTCGCGCCACTGGTAATATTTACGCCTTCGTTCGAAATTGGAATGGATTTAACAAGGTCACGGGGCTTCTGATTGGCTGGAGGAAATTGAATGTTCCTACAAACAATTATAAGGCCCTGCGAGAGTATCCGCTACACTGATTGATCAGTTCCAATTGATTACGCAATCTGTCAGCCATAAACGATAAAATCTGAGTTAGGGTCTTTCAAATGTTAAAGTTGAAGATATAAATTCCTGAATTTACATAGAGAATTGCTTGCTGTACTTTTAAGAATAAATCGAGAATGATAAAAATTCTTATGTATGCTGCTATTGATTTTTACATGTCCACTCCAATCTCCAAAATCCAATCTCCAAATACACTTACCAGAGATACAACTATAATTCACTTTTGGAAATTGTTTTCGGCCCACATAACACATTAAATTCACTTCTTAATATCGTAATTTAAGTCAACTAATTGGGATAGAAGTAAATTGCTTCAGAAAGATAATAATCAGAAACAGTAAGAAATATGACAAAACACGAAAATAAACTGTGCAAAGTTTCTTCTTGAAGTTTGTTCCCAGCAGAAGTGTAAAATCAGTTGTTAGTAGAGCCAAGTTGGCCAACTTAACCTAAACTCGGTTAGGGTAAGCCCTTAAAGTTGTTCTTCAGCTGCACCGTTACCTATTTATAACTTTCCTATTAAATATTACGGAAGAGTTAAACTTTGACAATTCGGGGACAAGTTGGAAACAAACACAATTTTAATTCACCGCCGAAGATTTCCCTTGACTCACGTCAACTGTAATGATTAGAGAAACTTAGTTCGCCGAGAACATTTCCTATACTGCGAAGCTGGCATCGTGTTGCTCAATTATTCAAAAGAATTAAATTAAAAAAATATAAACTGTCTGCGCGGAGGGTGTATTAAACTCAACATTTTGACGGAGCACAAAAGTTTAAATTAAGTTTGTAATGTCAAGAGCGGCGAGATGGATTGCCGCGCGTCATTCGGCACAGTGCCACGGCATACTCGTCTGATGCGACGCCGTAGCGTTCCTGCAAAATAACGACAATCTAGTTTTAATTGCAGCTATTTGTCTCCGCTTGAATGTTGCAGATTGCGTCGTCGATGGAACAATTTTCCATGTCCTTAATGTAGGAACTTAAACACTTAGGAAAAATTCATCACAGCGGTTCAACCTTTTAAATGGTCGACATCAACTCGTAATTTATAAAAACATCACGTAGCTTGCACTTCCGAGATAAGTGCTTAAATATTCACAAAGGTGACTTGAGATTGAGCATTTAAAACTCTCGAGCGAGGCATCAAAAATAATACTGTCATTAAATTTTAAAACGCCTTTTCAATCCTGTAAATATTGTTTAAAATTTTATGAAACACAATTATGGAGTCGTAACTTTAAACCGAACTGTAATGGTGTCGTAAATAACATTAATAAAAAATTTGTAATGACCATTTAGATGTTTGGAGTATTGATAAGGCCAGACCTTAGTGGCGTTGTGTCTTATTAGATCGGTATGCGCGGATGAGTCGTTATCGGGATTATCTTTTAATGTTATTATGAGTGCTTTATTACAAAGTATCGTAATGCATGTCAGGGCTCAAGTGGCGTGGCGTGGCGTTTTTTGTGGCAGTCGGCGCTTGCGGCCGCCACTCCGCTTTTAATGACTCTATTAAAGAGATTAATAGCGTCTATCGCTTAAAAAACATTCGTGCTTTTTTCATTCTTTACAAATTTAATTAATGTCGATATAGATCTCTGCTAAGGATTAAGATAAACCTGTTGGGATTATGATAGTTGAAATTGGGCTTTTCTTTTTGTATCACCATTTATCGTAGTATCTTTATCTTATTGAGAATGTTAAAATGTACCTATAGGTAGATACACTGTAAGTACCGGTAACATAAACATGTCTAAAAAACTAAACAGGTTTCAAATTTCTTACTGCATAACTATGTATATTAGTACTATGTATATTAACTATGTATAGTATGTATGTATTTACAAAAAAAAAAAAGTATCTATGTATGTTTATCCGCATTCTAGATTCCATAACACAAGCTAGTTAAGCTATGCTTACCATGGGTCTAGATATAGCGTTGTGTGGAATGTTGTGGAATATTTATTATTATTATTATTTATTAGTCACATAGATACCATTTATCTCAGTAAGATTCAAAACGTTAAATTCATATCAGACAGCAATCCCAGCAACGTTTAAAATATAACATCGTTACAGAATGATAAACAGTCATCTCTCAACATTAACAACGCTCAGCGTTTTATCAAAATTACATTAACAAACAGTATCACGTCTACAAATTGAAAGCTCTCTTGCATCAATTTACATTTGTTTAGTTTGAATTACGCAGTAGGTACAATACTTTGTCTCCGTACTGGGAATGTAAATTCATCGTTAGCTTGAACTTCTGTCGTATTAAAAGATGAGACAGCGTAAGTTGAAGTTAAACCGGTGTTGCTCGACAATTCAGTACCCGAGGACGGGGGTGAGCGACTAACTGGATTGGCGTCCCCCCACGGATCTTCCGCGCGAGCTGGCGCCCAATTTGGCGGTTCTCCGGCTCGCTCGGCCCTGCACGTTTTTGCACGCATCCCCTTAATATGGACCTTCCGTCGAACTCCTAGCTATAAAACACGGCCCAGCATCGGCATGCCGTGTAACTTGATTGCAATGAAAAAACTTCACCAATAAAAGCGCCGGTTCGATTCTCGCAATCGTTTCCGAACCATGGGAAGGTTAACGATCTACAACTTTCTGTTCAGTTGTCCTTTCAGTACCGTTAATTAAATTTATTTACAGTATACTTTTGTATTGTAAAAGTTAATGTTCATTCCAATATACTTTTTTCACTTCCAGTTTTCAATGCGTACTAAAAAATATACTGAATAGTCCTTCATAAAAGAATGACAACAAAATTTTATTAATCTTCATCTGATGCCATACGAATATGTTTGAAATGAATTATTGTAGAATGTTTTAAGGATTGTAAATGTGAATTGACGCAACTTTAGCCACTTGATCAATGGCTGATATTTGGAGACAGCTTTCCTTGCTGAAGTTTTATCCAGTATGAGAAGTTTCAAAAAGTCGCCAAATAGATGATATCACGTCAAAACGTACAATATAAGCGGCGATGGACTAACATCTTTACTATTTTGAGGGAGAATTCCCAAATGCCGGTAATGTGGGGACATAGGACGCGGCGCAGCGCACGCCTCGTTGTCTCGTGGAGCCGCAGCGACTTGATCCTCCGATCAGCCAGTCGGAGTCAGTGGCGGCCCGCCTGTCCACGCGACGGCACGTCCCTACGCTCCGCGCGCGCTCCGACAACGAATTCAAACACGATCGCAACGTTGACAACTACATCCGCCACATTACGATTTTAGAATATTTGTGTTACTTTAAATGCGCTTTTAAGTTTTCATTTATTTGTGTTTTTCTTTAGCCGTTTTGATACTTTCAATGCAATTTTAATAAGAATAGAGTAGGTTGTTACCGTGAAAAGCTTGGGACCGGACGCTCTATTGTGAGTACAATGTATCGTTTTGACGCAGATCGGGTTGAACATTAACGATGTTTAGATCGAAGATGTTGCCGCATTCGTTACATTCGGTAGATAAATACCATTCATGAGAATGATTTTGAAAATGGGAGGCAAGTCGCCTCCAAGCGGGCAGATGGAGAAGAATCAAAATCAAGAGAATAGAAAAGAAGAGAAGAAGGAATTGAAAAAGAAATGGGAGAAATGCGACGAGAGATGTCCAGGGGATCCTTGGGCTTACTGTGTGGTGTTATGGTGTGCGTGTGCCATGAGCCTGATCTCGAGCGGGTACAGTCTGTACAAGCAGCAGGGGCTGCAGGACCGCCTGTCGCTACTGGAGGAGCAGCACCTGGCACTGCGGAGTGCGGTGCTCGAGCCGCAGCAGCCACTCGTCGAGCGGCTCCGGCGTGAGGTGCTCGCTCGGCCGCCCATGTACTGGAGACCACGAAGGAGCATCAGGGATTACGGTGACTGCGGTTGTCCACCAGGTTAGTTTAATAGTTAGAGAGAAAGCAATAATGTTGGTTATATTATACTTCTTAATCTAAATATTTAGGTAAACATCTAAACAGATAAGTAAACAGTGTCAGCATTAACCTAGTCTTTAGTCTTATTTGCTATTTTCACATTACTTAGAAAATTTTCGAGAAAACCACAAAACGATAAGTACAAGAAATGTTAATTACCGAAAAGCCCTCGGCGACTACTTCAATATAAAAGCGGTAACAGTCTCTACGAAAATATTTTCAGGAATATACAGCGTTCAAAGAAATATCATTGAGAAACTTCCAATTGAAAACTTCACTTCGGTGGGGGTTCTTAATTTCGAACTAAATGAACTACCTGTAAGCCATCATTATTGGTTACAATACAATACAATATTAATCAAATATTCGCATCAAGTTCAATAAAATTGTTTGTTAGGCGACTATTGTATTTATGTTATTTCTATTACTGGGAACTGAGCATTTACAAACACATTATTATTAACTCAACTCATCTAAAGCAAACCCTGGTTAGATATATCTTGGACCATTTCTTTAAACTTTAGAATGACCTTCTTAGCAACAAATTACTTATTTTATTTACGATATTGATGACACCAATAACTCTGCAAAAAATATTATGTTCACCATGAATACCGATATCGATTGAAACTAACTTCTTAATTACAACTACCTAAACATAATTATGTCTCAAACTAAACCTCAACGATCAAACTTCGTTCAAAAGGTTCGTTCTTAAGTGAAATAATCATAAAGTACATTAAGTGGATAATCATATTTAGTTATAGAGACAACCAATTATACGTATAGTTTTTAAATTGTAGGGTCTGTAGGGTAGGGTCCGCAATAACTAACACTTCATAAAGGGGGATACGAGGCAATCTTCTCTAAGCTATTAAATTTTTTCTCCCGCAATATGAAGTTAATCCGGAGCTGAAAGCTGTCACTAACCCCATGGTTATCAAGATCTGCGGCGCTCGAGATGTTAAAAATGATAAACGCCGGATGGTGCGAATGCGTGTCCGGGCGACACTCAGGCCGGGGGTTCCCAAAACTCGGATAATAAAGGAGTTGAGCTTTTATTATAAGTTGTTGTTTGGCCCGATATTGCTGTTGAATTTGAATTATGTCGTTAGCATTCCGGCAGCGTGCGGCCAGTTTGTTTTGATGATTACAAATATCTTGTTATTTGTTTTCATATCGTATAATTTACATTGAGAAAAATTTAGCTTTTACCGCAAATATTTATCTCAATAAGAACGTAAGATATCATAAAAGTTAAGTAAATATATAAAGCGGGATTGTGTGTGGATACGGTTTTGCTTTATAATAGAGAGCAATGAGGCGTATGAACAATATTTGTGCCTACGCGTCGGAACCCGTAATTTTGGTGAGTTAGCGCTGTAATGTGGGGCCCAACAGCCGATGGTCCAATCAATAAAACATCGCCGGGGGTGGCGGAGCGGAGTGGAGCAGAGCGATAAAAGTGTCGCGTGCCTGTGACAGCTAACTCCGTGTTTATTTGGATTATTGGGTGGTGTCGAGTGGACGGTCATTGACGGTCCAATGGTCCGGTCTACCGCGGGATGCTTGTTGTTGGGCGGCACTCGTATTGTGATCATGCCTTTGTTGCACGACAGTTGGTATACGTAATTGATTAGATTGGACTCGTTTACATATTGTGCAATGGTTGGAAAATTGAGAATATTGTTAGCGGTATATTTACTTCTCGTTGAGAGTGTAGGGCAACGATCTAGAGCTGTATTCAATTTGCTGAATACGGGAACAACAAGTTTGATTTTAATTCACGAAACTGAAAATGCTCATGAGTCATTAGAGAAAAGATGCACAAAGAAATCGATCGTTAACAAAGTTTACTCTATAGACGAGGCTTTGACACAGGCATTCTTCTCGGGTTGGGGAGTTGAAGTTAAGCTCTGGATACAAGCGGGATTGGCGCTCGGATGAAGAAGAGACTCTTTGCGTGATAACTTTTGTTTTGCTTTGAAACTTTCGCGTCACATGGCATACAAATATATTTACTGAAATTAATATCACGGCGGAGCTTAGGTTCTTTACATATAGGCCATTTTACTGAAAATACCGATATTTAATTTGGATTGCTGATTTTAAAATATTTGGCCGACTTATTCTGTACTGCATTAACAGAGTATGTATTTATTTTATAGATTAAGTTGTACCAACTCCTGCTACTAAACGGTACCCACATTACGTTTGTGTATCCCCCGTGACGTGTCCCACTACGTTTAAGCGTATCATTATATTACGCATACCATAATATTATACGCTTGGGACCTACTGCTGTAACTTTTCACACAGTACTCTTACATCATTTAGTTTAATTGCAGAAAACTTTCATATTAAGTATTTTCAGCAAGTGGAATAGAGTTGCTGATTTCATTTATGACTTGGATAAAGCAATGATGGCATTGAGCTAGCTATTTTACAACTTATTTAGTACAAGTAATTAGCCAAATTGAAGGATTTAACACATAATTATCCACGAATATTGCACAGGCTAACATCAACGCCGGTAATAAAATTAGTAGTGCGTCTCCTAAATATCAGAATCACCCAGACCAAGGAATAGACATAAAATCAGCTCGGATCAGCAAACCCAGTTGGAAATTCTCCTCACTATTTCGGATTGAAGTTAATCTAGGCTTGACACTTGCTTGACACTAACGTTTCGTAGCATAAATCACAGATGCGTCAGATATAATTAATATCTACTATACCCCGTCCATCATATTATTGTATTTTAGACAGATGGAAGTAGTGATTGCATGAAAATTTAAAATATCGACAAAGTTAAAAAACTCGATTAAAAAAATTATTAATCGATAAATGAAAATATTATGATAAATATATGATTTCATGTGGAATTATAATCTATTATTTTTCTGTAAAGCAGTAGATATTTCGTGTCTATACCTACAATTTACAAATGTATTGTAAAACCATTGTGGGCCATAACGCACACGCTAATCTCCAAAACAAAACAACTGACTTCTAGAATAATATTCCCACATGCTGATTTCCTGGTATTTATTGAAGAATTCCGTGATCTTTCTCTGAAACCCATCATCAGATCTTTATACAATTTAAATGGGACCATTTTGGAATAAACCTCTGTCAAATAAAAAAGAATTTTGACAATCCGTCTACATATGACGGAGATACAAAAATCATTTTTCCGTAAAAATCATACAAATATAAAAAATTGTAAACATCCCAGTTGGTGTTTAGAAATCGGTTAAAAACCACCAGTTATGTAATATTTTTTAGAAGAATTATTTTCTGTGGTCGATATCGATTGTAACATTTTCAAGTTATTATAATAAAAACAGTCGATGGACTAACTACGTCTCTAAAATTGCTTTCTGGCTGACGTGACGTTGTCAATGAAAAATGACGTATTGGCGCCCAATTTTTGTTAGGATTTTCAAGTGTTGACGCTAGAACAAAGTTATACCGACCACTGTCAGTGAGCTGTCTAAAATACAATAATATAATGGACGGAGTATAGATGAATTTTGTTAACTTATAGTATAGCATAGCATACGTATGGTCAGCGTATAAACAAATTATTTTTGATGAAAAAGAACTCGGTTCTCGTGCTAGTTGTGATAGTTATCATGATTGTATGTCCAGCACTAGAGAAAGGGCTTTTAGGAAAAGGTAAAGCAAAGAAAATTATAAATATTGTTTCCAAATGTACCAAATGCGGCTCTTCATCGATGTTCAAACCTCTGAAGTTTCTTTCAACTGTTCGCTTCTTAAGGAACTCCTCGGCCCGTTTTTTAATTGACTTAAGAGTTTCAAACCGCAATATGTACGGCAACAAAAAAACTGCCATGCAGATCATCATCAATTATTATATAACACCAGATTAAGATACCCTTAAAGGGATTAACAAACATATCACGTCTAATAATAAAATATTTGTGGGAAACAATGACACAGCCATAATGAGCACATTGTAGATTCGATGCATAGCATTCTCTTAAATAAACCGGGGGCGATTAGTGGACTCGTGTCAACATTGTATTGTTAAGTTTAATCCACACAGCGATTTAAACAAGCCACATAAATATCTAGTTAACCGTAATAATGAGAGCTTTAGGCGAAATTTATTATGTATTGGAACTTTAGGTTGGGAATTGCGATATTGTCTGGCTGTACAATATTTATGAAAGGTTAGCTTTAACGAGTTTTGAAGTGAGATAATGGCAGAGAGGTTATCAATTTATTCCATAATTTAGTACAACTATTTATAGTGAAAAAAAAAAACTATAGAGATATGGTAGGAGGAAATAAGGATTGTAAAAAAATAAAATGATGTGAGGGGAAGTATACTCGTAAATGTGTCGCTAAGGGTGCATCTAAAGCGGAGCTGAACGGAGCAAAAAGTAACTGTGCGGAAATGGCCCAATCGCGCGGATAATAAAATTACAAATGAGTCGTGGGTTATAATATAGCTGGAGGGGTTAGAGGGAATATTAGTAACTACGGTTCTAATATTCTTTATAAAAACAAAAAAAAAAAAAAATATATATGTGATTGATCGGTTTCTACAAAAGTTCCTTCCAGTTCCGTCCATTAATGGAAATTCTGCACACATCTAGAATCAAATCTTCTCTCATGCTTCAATAAGATGTTGAAGCGCCTCCTAAATGAGATTGTTTTTGCCTCAAAAACCTTCATATAATTTTAAACATCACAATTCTTTTTCACACACACACATACAGACAAACGTCACAAAAATACTTTACATACCCAATAAATTGCTTAACTCTCTCCGTTTAAACTCTGTAACGAACGTGTACGTATCAGCTTCATTATGTCCACCAGTTAACTCCACATCCTCTAGGATGGAGTAAAAACCAGCTTCTAGTTAGCATACCGCTGGCGACTGCTTGGCAACGGTCGCAGTGCGCAATTAGCGCAGTTTTTGCGCCGGTCGCAGTCGCAGTCGCACGACTAATCCGTTTAAGTCGGACTCCATTGTGCCAAGTTGTTAGGCTGAATGCACTCGGAATGAACGCTCTTATAGGCGAGCGGTTAGTCCCGTGGTCGTTGTCATTGTCTGAGGGTGTGAGAACACCCCTACAGTGAGGTACATACCTATGTATTCACATATAACAGTCTTATTAGTAGATGTGTTTTCAAGTATAGTTGCAAAAAAAAATCTTGATTCTTTTCGCGGTAAACATGCAGCTTATCTGATAGGTAGTAAGCTGCAACAGTCATGTATAGACACAACGTACTGTACCAGAAGTACTATTTTAGTACACAAGTAGTTGAGTAGAAAAAAGCAAAGGTATGGAGAGACAAAGACTTCAGCATATTTTGTTCCATATTCAATGCAGCAAAGTGCTTACTTATATTTAAAATTGATATTAAGTTATAGAGTTGGAACTTCCCTGGTTTTACTACCTATTGAATAAGCTGCCCCGTTAACTTACGTCCACGCTATAAAATCTTTCAGCCAGTAAATAGTACTTACATAATATTATTGTTAGTTGTCGTCCTGATGGGCACGGAACATTCACACTACTAGCAATGCAAAGTGATTTTAATCAGACAAAAGAATTATAGTTCCTGTTCAACCATTTCAAACCATCTTACCTACCATGATAAATCATTAATAGAGAATGCCATACCCCTAAATTTAACGAAGAACATAATATAACAGTCAACCGGTCTCAATATAGGAATACAATAAAAAATATCCGTGATGTTATAATAAAGCTTCTAATGTTTACTACAAAGAAAGCTATAGGTAATAACCTATCATTTAATAAACCATTCGATAATGATACCCACAATATATAATAAAATTATTATAGGTGGTACCTTAGCCGTGACTGAAGAAAATGACGGACAAGAAATTAGCAGTAATCTTATTAGATAATTGAAATTAACGATAATCGTGCAATTACTGTGTTATCGGCTCTCAGCCGGTGGCGGCAAGCGGCAACCGGTCGCAGCAACCGGTCGATAGTTTAGGGGCCATCACGAGCTTACAAGCTCTTTACATACATGCAAGAGAACTAACCTCGACGATAAAGATCTCAAATAGCTGATACCCTGTCGACTTATTGAAGAAGAAATTATAATGATTGATTATACTCGCGTGAAGCCCATTGAGGAGACGGTAATGGAGTTCGCAGCCGGTGGTCTCAAGGGCTTTTTATTATTTAATCATCTTTGCGATATAGAATTCGCAGCTGCGTACGCGCACAATGAATAAATTTATTATTATTGTGCAAGCAATATGTTATTTGAACACCAATTTAAGCGAGATTCCTCGATTACTTCCGACGGATGTAGGTGAAAATCCAATCTTTGAAAACATTAAATTGCAATATTACAAAAAATATAGTAATCATAATCGAAAAATAAGTATACACACATGCGAATTACTTAATATACATGCGTCTATATATATCTTCAATTTTCATGTCTTCGGTATTCATATTTTGCTGTTTTGCGGTTCACTTAATAAACTTATTGCTGTTGGATGGAGTATAGGTTTTTATGGCATAAAGTAGCATTAGTAATAAGACCCTCACGGGATATTTACCATGTTTTCTAATGTCTTTCCGTATCCGTTATTTCGGCGCTGTCACAAGCGCCGTGATCACGGATGTACTGGTGACGGCCGAGCTAGTTGTGTCTCGGCGAGTGTCTTACTACTTACTACTAATGTAAATGACCATGTCAATCTCAGATTATAAAGTAGCATTATATGAAACCTATTGAAGAGAGGAGATGACCTGTGTACAAATAGAAAGAGCCACTTTAACTGCTGATTTGTAAGAAAAAGTTACATTACTTACCAATGTCATAGATCCAGTGATTCGTATGTTCACAAAACCAACAATTTCAAAACCCGTGAGAGTCGATTCAGTGAGTGTAGTATGTTGAAATCGCGATCGAGTACAGTGTGAGAATGCGGACAGTGGTAGGGGCGACGCGCGTAATAAACGAGTGCGGAAGAGGGTAGACAGATACGGTCTGCCCAATAATAACCAGCTCGGCGGTCGTCAGTGCACCGTGATCATGGTGCTTGAAACAGCGCCGAAATATCGGTCCCTTAATGAAAATAACAAACATGGCAAATATCCCGGTGAGTGTTATACTACTTATGTCATAGAATATAACTGTAATTGCAGTAAGATCTTTTCACCAGCAGAAATCAAAGTTGTTTCACCGTACTCAACACATCACACTTGTAAGTCATCTATCAACTTCAAACCATACTTAAAATAATCGTAGGCAGAAGTTCTGCTATTTCTCATACATGACGTGACGTGACATACAAAATTAAATAAGTAAATCCTGAGCGGCAGCCCCAAGCCACGAGACCACCGAGACGGGGGGCGTTTCCATCCTGTCACTTTTCATTTACCTCAACCGACATTGCAATAAAATTGATTGTTACCGTTGTATCTTAGATCGTGGATAAACAGAACTTAATTCTACTGAATGAGGTATTTAAAACTTGCCTTTTTATATTGAAAGGTGTTGACTTCGGTATGACACTTCGTGAAACGAAGGGGGCTAATGATTTAATTCTGTCAAATATTGTAATTAATTCCAACTTTTAAACTTTCGCGTTTCTTCATATACAATGACTTTAATTGGAATTGAAATTGAATTAATGGGTAGATACTTGAATTACCTGACATGTAACTATATTGCACTGGTGAAGGACTGTGACTATATAGGGCTAGTATCTACCGTATTTCTAAATCGAGAAGGAGCTGATGATTTTTTCCATAGTTTAGAAGTACAGGATTAGTGTAATTCTAATTTCATCCGTAGTCACAGGTTTGATTATCTTATCTCGATTCAAAATTCTTCTGTGCAGTCTATTATACTGATGATTGCTTGCTGATGATAAAGATGATGAGAATACCGTTAGGTGAAACAAGTGCATTATCAATATGTCTTCTGTCCAGATTACCAGAAATTATTTTAAAGGTTATAGTTAAGTTAAACGTTCATATTAATGCTTTAGTTCAAGCTAATACTACAATTTTAATATTACTGAATTGAATATATTTCAATATCAGACCTTGTTATTAAATTCCGAAGTCTCCAGTTCAGTAGCACTCTCGTTTATTTTCTGCCGTCTCATTAGTGTGCCGGTAACAAGGTCCACCACTGCTCCTAAGCTTCAGCAATCTGCTTGTCCTCCCTTACCTGTCTGTTCTGTCATACGGTTACTTTGGACTCCACCAATATTACTTTTTTAACCAACGAACATCTTTATTTTGGTTGATGTACCATATAATTAACAATAAATACCATGCCCTGTTTTCCTGCAACTTATTATTTCACACCCTTAACACCATGTGTATCATTAGCTATACAAAACGTTCCACCCACATGTATACTTAATAATACATATCTCTACATTTTGGTTTGGTCACACGGAGTCCCAACGTTTTATAATATAAAAAAAACCTCAGCCCACTCGCTTTTCCCAGTAATTTGAGGTTTTGAGAATCGGCCTCAACATTTATGAAAATATGGCTGACGAAAAAAAGAAATTATATTTTTTGTGTTTTAATTTTGTTGAAATAAGTGAAAGTAAACGATAGAAATTTTCTACTGACCCAAGAAATTACTTTAAACGCTATAGTAATGAAAGGTTGGTTGGTATTAGACATGGTATTAGAACATTTCTGACATGAAAATCATGACATACCTAGATGATTCCACAGTAGGTATTTGATCGATATTTTACAGCTTATTCGAACAGCTATTATTATATGATTGGCAATACCAACAATTTGGACCCAACATCATTACTAAGCTAGCTAGCTACTTATACATAA
Organism: Eilema sororculum; assembly: GCA_914829495.1. Classification (NCBI taxonomy): domain Eukaryota; kingdom Metazoa; phylum Arthropoda; class Insecta; order Lepidoptera; family Erebidae; genus Eilema; species Eilema sororculum. Next base: position 307,433 of record OU618545.1, on the reverse strand, counting down.
TGACGTCACCATTTCAACCCCCTGCTATTCACCATTCGGTTCAGACGCATCTAATTGAATATTTACACAACCAGACGATAGCATTACACGCGAATTGACATCAAGGAAATTACCCCGAGCACCTACAGGTACACCCTCACGTGTAGGAAATGTTTGAGCTCTAATCAACTCGATTTCTATTTGATTTCCTGCGTAAATATTACATGATTAAACTTTCGCAAATGTCAGCGGTATTTTATCGAGTGAGTCGTCGGATAGGGAACGGGAATCCCTGCTAGCGTTGAGACGTTGTTTTTCATAATGTAGCATAATTAGCTTCCAGTTGCCTCGAGGCATTCCTATGAATAGCGATAGAAATAATTAAATAACGTGTAGATTTTTTGTATTCCTCAGAAGACAAGGCTAATAAAATATTTCTTGTTCATTTTACAATTAGGTAGGTTTAGGTGATCAGTAAAATTATATTAGTTCCTGCTCAGAGGCTTCTTCTACTTGTCTAATAAAGCTTCTTATTACCAAAAGAATAGATCTAATTTATTTTATATCGTTAAGTAGCCCTACAGTAGAAGGCCGTTTCATGAGGTTTGGTTTTGGGCTGGCCAGGAGCTTGCGACCGCCCGTAAACATAAACACTTAAGCCTCCGAGACCAATGAAGCAGTCTTACCGACGTGGAACAATACATTAAATTTATGAACATACACGCATTGCCATTTTTCCAGACTATTGCTAATTTTAAAGTACCGATGACAGTTATACTTACGTAATAAATCCTGTGATTAGAAGGCTTTCTGAGCAATGAAGGAGACGTGGCGAGTTAACCTCTAATCACCCGCCTGAGTGCGGCCAACGAAGCGAGACGAATTGTTCAAATACGGGCACAAATATATGCCACACAATTATCGCCACTTGAGCTCCAACGGAACCCCTCACTTTCTGTCGAATGAGTCTTTCTACTTATTAATTAAAACGTCACGAGTTATCTTCATCAAAATCTGACTATATGTGGCAAAGTAACCGCCTCTAATGATGATGCATCGATTAACTACACGCGCAGCTTAGTTTTCTTTAACTCCTCAAAAGGTTGTGCTAGACATTTCATTTTCTGAATATGATGGTGATACTATAGACAAGCTTACAGTAAAATACGGTGTGCGAATCGATTATTAGAGCCTTAGTTTTCGCGGTATCAGTGGGCCGACTCGGTCGGGAAGTATCGCTCTCATTGACCTTATGTAGCAGTTTGCTGCATTTTGGTTCTTTAATTTTTTTCCTTTTGCCGTTCTTCCTTCACAGAAGGTAGCAATGCGTGACTAACCCTTCTAATATTGCAAGTGTTCATATATCACATCTCTGTTCCCATTTATCGTAAAGTGACCTGTATACTTCTTGTTAGGAAGTACAAATAAACATTTTGCCAGTGTGAAGGAAGGTGCTGTCCAAGTTTCAACTACCCAAATGCTGCCACACCACTACCCAAATTCATTTATTTCGAACACCAAAATAGTACAGAGGCAACCTCGTGTTTCAGACTAAAATTTGAAAGTCCAATTCAAATTTATTTCCGTACGGAAATGGCCGTACTGAGCTGGTAACACTAGCAACGAAATTTTGGAGAGGATACCATTTGGTACACCACACGTGAAGTTTAAACACCAGAAATGTTCGTAACCCACGCAGGAGAGGTGCTTCAGACTGCTCTTTGTGTTTTATTATAAAAGTTTCCTCTGATAAGTGAGCGTGTGGCGATGTGAATGCCGCTCTTTGGAAATACTTGTTCTTCTACACAATTGTTCCCACAGCGATGTTTCCGAAAAATATGATAGGAGAACAGTCGTAACGGTTTGTAACGTTTACCTGAACATTATACGTGAAAATAAAATGTCCCTTCGCGGCCATGATCGGTATTTAGAAAGATAGGGGTAGGCTGGTAAAATAAACTTTTGTTGTATTTTTATTGTGTTCAATCAAATGAATAAATCATTTACTTAGGAATTTTATTTTATTGTTTGCTCTAAAGTGATAGTATGCTAGCCTTTGTAACTGAATATACCTAGTTCCTTTTGCGTACCACAAAAATATTATGTATGGTACAGTAAAGAATATGAATTTAAATATAGGGATGATACTACATAAGGTTTTGGAGTTTATAATGAAGAGGTTGTGGTTGGTTAGCGCGAATACTAGCTGACTATATTATTAAGTACTAATACTGGTACCAAATTTTTGAAATGAGATGCCTATGAAATAAAAACACCATTTATTGTTCCAACTCCACTTTATTTCAAAAATGAAATTACATTGAATAATAGCTTCGCTAATGATAGTGTTACAAAGACAAACGGATTGTTTAAATTAATTACGCTGCAAAGTTATAAATATCGTTAAGTCTAACAACAAGCGAACAAATTCAAATCTCTATAAATCTTTTGTGTAAACCGTGATTTTACTTATTCTAAATTTAATTCTAGCGTACTTTAATCCCTCGGCGAACAACACCGTAGCACGTACCACTCGAGTGTACCGGACGTAGTTCATTAATTAATAAGTCCTGCCTGTTGATTACACGTGCAACGAATTTGGTTCGCACTGGTAGCTAGTGGGAATCGAACCGCGGTTCCCGCTGGAACGCCTTGTGCGGAGTTGTGTGGCTTGAGTTATTCGCAATGAGGTTGATAGTACGTTTATGGCGGTGGTGCAAGTGAAACTGACTGAAAATATCATATTTTAATTAATGTTGTAATATGATATTTTGTGCTAAAACTGCAATTTGAAATTAGTATTTTCACTGTACTGGAAATACTGCATAAGTAACTATGCAATGCTATCATAAAATTAGTAGTAATAGTGAGCTAATCTGCAGTGAACTATTATAACTTGTGTGTACAGTACAGAGTCTTACAATCACCTCAGGTGTCCAGGTCAACCTTATCTGGTAGTCGGTGCATCTGCTCAACAATAAACAAGGTTCTGGTACAGGCTCTCGGGGTTGGGAGGATCAAAAATAATAAGGGAACTCCGGGCTCCAAAGTGCAAACTTTAGATGCAACTTAGAAATCGCTATGAGGATAAAGACTACTGAAAAGTGGACCGTCATTTTTTTTTTACATAAAATCACACCTATTTTGCGATACGACTGATAGAAATATTTAAGTAAAATCGCTCAGTTCTTGTGATTTGGGTCACCGCACACGGAGTCTCCAGGCGGTGTTAATGGTGCCGCGGTGTCGAACTAATTGATTCGTCGGCGCACCGGCGGCACACCGACACACCGTGCCTTCTGTGCTCTAGCCAGACTCTAGAGCTAAAGGCGTACCCACACTCACCCTATTGTAGATTAGCACGATGGACATAGCTAACATAATGTTCATAAAATTACCTTTACAGCTGATAGTATGATATAGTCTCGTGGGCGATTGGTTATATTTGAATCTAAATTTTCTGGAAAAAAACTGGTGAATACTATTATTATGTTTTTGGATTTCTCATTCTTCACTTGACCGCTGATACTCCTTTCCAGCATTTTGGTGATCATACATAAAATGAAAATATCATTGTAATGTGTGCGCCACCTAACTAAAAGCTACTAGAAGCTTGACTACATAACCGTTCTCACAAACTAGTAGCTTCAAATCGTAAAGTGTGGGGACACCTTAAAGAACTTTATGAGACACACACATACACACAGTCATAGTTGGAACACCGTACCTCATCCCAGCTCGTGAGATAATAAGCCGTTGATTATATAAAGCAGTGTTAGTTGGACGTGGTGTGGCGATGTCGGGACTGATTCCGTCGTGAGGTTGGCGCTAATGGAGTCTGGCTTTATCTCATTGCATCTTGTGAAACCACCGTGGACTTAATTCAGAAAACAATTTTCACCGATATTATGCAGCATTAAATAGTTGGATTATTCATAGATACTCTAGACATAACACATTCATTATTTTCAATAGTTACGTGACTATTTCTAACAGTTTTGTAAACATCTAGGGTGGTAACGAACCCACCTCATTCTAAGTAGTCATTATAACTTGTGACATCGTTGTCATTGTCTAGGGTGGTCCCCTAGGGTGGTACGTGGAAATATTTGAAAAAAAAAAACTAAAATATTTCATATAAGGGATGGATAAAGTAAATATCTGATGTAATTTAAAAGAAACCTTAAACCTTAAAGAAAAAATACTGTGCAATTCCTTTTTTATCAACTAGTTTAAATCTCTATTTTTATTCCACATTTTAAAGTACTCGTACTACTCAAGAAGACTCTACTATAGAAGATCAAAAACGGATAGATAAAGTACTTAATAATCAAACAGTTCATAATAAGTTTCACCCACTATGAAATGTAGTTGCTGTTGAGTCAATCACTTCATGAAATCAACTCCGGTGGCTGTGGCTGGGCGGGTGATTGAGAGCTCGGCGCGGGCGCTCGCTCGCGAGTCGTGTCGTGACTCCGTGAGTCGGTACTCGGTAATTAATGCGTTGTGTGTCTTCACTCTAAACTTTTCTGTTGACTTTGTAACATCGGTGTTGTTCTTGATTCGGTTTCTTATTTAATTATATGCGCATGGTAATGTGCTCTACTGTTTTAATGGAGTATTTTAGTTCTTTGGCGCCCGGTAAATGTTGTTTATTTGATCAGCGAGTTCAGCGACTTTAGTCAATAAAATATTTGGGAATCGGGGTCCATGTAACAAAATAACAGCAGTGGTGCTTCTCAGATCAATAGCTTTCTTGACCAGTTCTCTCTCTCCAGTTCCTACGGTTTGCGATCACATTTCTGTTGTCACTTTTTCTCAAAATTCGCTTTTAACACCTTCCACGCATTTGCAATAAGGACCTAGAAACATCGTTGTGTTTTAGTGCTGATTTGCTACCATGCTGAATGTAACTTGTGGGAATACCTGACATTCAATCAAGTTCTTCAACAATTTGCATCTATAACCTACTTTCACATCTACAACATAGTGTTACAATGTAAGGAACTCCACATTGCCATATAACATACTTTTTCCATTTGATTGCAGCTAGCTAGAAAATTTAAAACATACTTGCTACAAAAAGCTTTACGAACTTTCAAATTGATACGACAATTTTAGAAGTTGTTGAATTCGACACTTAAGATGTGTCACATAAACAGTGAAAGTAATAAAAACGTGATAAAAAAAGTAATGGCATCGGCGAAAAGAATTGCGACTGTTGTATTGGTTTTCAGAATAAAACACGAACGGATATCTTCCATCCTTCAAACAAGAGCCTCGCTTCGTATAGTGAGCACCTAAACAAGAGAGCAAACATCGTAATCACGTTGTTGACCCACCAAAGTATGCAATACATTGAGGGGTTCGTATGAAGAGCAAATTGATGCTAATGAGAGGAACGCTCGTTAGGTGGCTCAGGTATCGATAGACACATTAACCCCTTAGATATTGGTGTAAGCTATTAGAAGCTAGTGGTTATGGGTTTGAAGGGAAAGTTGTTAATGCTTGTTATGGAATTGTGCGTGTGTTTACCAACACCAGGAGTTAATTGAAAGTAATATTCAACTTACATGGAGGCTTTTACTGATTGAAACAGATATTTGCGGAGTAAACAACAATTAACTGGATCGTTTCTATATCATGCTCGGGTTTGGTAGAGAAATATACGAAAAATATTTTTTGCATTACTGTGTTTTATGAGTTTTAAATATTGTTTATGTTTTCATTTGAACTAGTAATGAAATAAAATTGTTTACTCATTGATTTGATTCATTACTTTTATATCCTATACATCTACATAATATATTGTTTCTGAGGAGTACACATTTATAAGTTGTGTGTAGTGTAGTTGATTTATTTAGTTTAATCAAATTTTATTGTCTAATTTAATATAATGAAATGTGTGTTAGGATTGAATATGCATGCAGGGCTCCCCTTTATAGATTCTCATTTCAAGAAACGACGACACAATTCAAAATAAAATATTTTTTACTTTTATCCTTGTCTTGGTTTTAAGTACAACGTAGGTACATGTCCCTTACATCAATAGTAAATGCCTTCCAACGACCACAAATCGCAGCGGGTAATAAAGACTAAATCATCATTGTCCGATACGTGCGTAGTGCGTACATCGACATTAGTGTGGAGTGCTGTATGTAATACATCGATGCAAATTGCGTTATGGTATCCGCAGCGCTCAACCACAGTATTACAAATAACTGAGGTTACAGATATCACGACAATATCTGTCACTAGATACATTCCAATATTCGATTGCATTAGTTACCTTAAGATCAGATATTTTATACTTTGCTTTAGGCTAGGTAACTTTTTAATTTTGATTGGAAATGGTAGATTCTTGTACTGATACTTCACTGGTGCAGTACAATTTTCTGAATGATAAATAAAAGCTTGTATACCCGATGGGGTTTCGGCATTAACTTCACTTTTTCATTATGTTATAGTTTATTAGTTTCAATTGCAATTATACCTTACTTAAATAAACCAGTATTCCAAATTATTTCAATTATTGAAATAAAACCACTTTTTACGGATTCTATCGCGATATAATTGTTATTATTTACTTTTAAACCGACGTTTCGGCTACTTTTCAGTAGCCATGATCGCGGTGTGACTATGATGGTAGTTGTCATATAGTTTAGGTACGTTTCTTAAATGAACTTTTCAGTAAAAACGGTATTTTTAATCTGACTGTACTGATATTATAAACTCGACATAAAGGTAATAGAAGCGTGGTACAGAAGCTCGACATGAAGGGAATAGAAATGGGACAGAAAACGTAGACTCGACATAGAGGTAATAGAAGCGAGATAAGGTTTTTGGCTCGACATAACGGGACTCGACATAAAGGGAACCATTCGTTTGAAGTATACCTTGGTTATCTCAAAATACCCGAATCATGGTGAATTATTGGTGTTCCTATTTACGCAGAATGAGCTCACTGTGTCGTTAAGTCTTGCTGGATTTTGCTGCTTTGGGTTTGATTAAGTGGATGATTGGTCCCGTGGAATCCGTAAAAAGGGTTTTATTACAATGAGTGACATTCGCGTAATCTTTAGAAAATATCAACTTAATTCAATTTTCATTCACTTTGAAACATCCAAATGTTGTGAAAAAATAACAAAAAGAAAACGAATTAAAAATAATGTCATGAAGCGCGCAGTGTGGAGCGCTCACCGCTTTACATTAACTGAAATAAAGTACCCGCACCTTTCGCGGTTATAGTCAATTCACAATTTGTTTGGTTCTGTAATTACATTAAAAACTTGTTAACTTTTACTAATTACTTATATTTCGTTGTAACTTGATTATACTTCAAAAAGTGTTATGTGTTAGATTAACAGTTGGAAAGCATAATAGCAATTTACAAGATTGTCATTACTTAGTGTATTAATCAATTAACATAAGGTTAAGCATTGCCATTCAACGTGGCAATGCAGCCAGCCTTCTGGGTACGTTACCGGTCGGTGACGATGCGGAGGAATTCCACGACGCATTATGTATGTAAATATTTTATTAATATCTTTATTTTCTTTAGTTTATTTTGTCTCTAGCACCTTGTATGATTAAATTGTATTAACATACTATATAAATTACAAACTTGCTTACTTGCTTTAAAAATGTACTGCTATATACTAGATAATATAATTATTCCTATCTTACAATGTAACAAAACTAACCAAATATGGACTACAAAGTACATTCAGCTACATTCTATCATCGCACCGCTCGCCATAGGCAGGGAATTCATCCCCACACACTGCATCCGAACACGGTGCGCGCCGTGTGGTATGAAAGGAACTTCATCCGACACATGCTAAAGCTGTGGAATGAACTCCGTGCCGTGGTTTTCCCAAGCGACTACAATATGGGGTTCTTCACGAGGGGCATTAGAAGGTTTCTTCAGGGTAGGCAGCGCGAGTGTAACGCCCCTGGTGTTGCATACGTCCATAGGCCGCGGTAACCACTTTCCATCAGGTGGGCCGTGTGCTGGTCTGCCACCTAAGTGGTATAAAAAAAAGTAAACTCAGGTTCAAAATATTTTAATGTGGGCTATATGGATCAAACCTACAACACTCGATACAGTAGTGGTTAGGTTGGCACCAACCATTCTGCTATAGTAGATTTTCTCAGATAATCTAACCTGTCATTCGGACACAAGTAATTAATAGCTCAACCGTATAATTTTATTGGCACTAAATCTACCTCTGATAACGTTCTGTTAGATCCAATTAATTAATTTATGGTAGTGTTAGCAGCTATCTCGGGGTGCAAACGGCCTGCACGTGGTGCGGATATTACCAGCTTGCCACGTGCAGGCTAGTGTTGAAATGAAACTGCTTGTGGTGGTGGTATCACAAGTAACATGACATACGAATGTTTCGCGTTTATTTTTCCATAAATACCTATAGTATACGCAATTAGCAATATGTTTATGATAACTAAAACCTGTACCCGCTAAGATAAACTAAGTATAATATAATATTATGTATTCAAGTATCGCAGGTTGTCGTGAATGTGTGTTATACCATTTCATAGGTAAACATTATTATTAGTATCTTGTCTGACTGCAAAATATCTAGGGTCTCCAACCAATAATACTCTTGTCGTTTGGTTCCAATGTCTGGTAAAAACAGAATTTATGAAACTTTTCTTTGACTTGAAGCTGAGTTTGTAGGATTCATAGGTACAGTCAGCACCAGAAAGATGTTGACGTACAAAGTACTCAAGATCACATTAATTTCGTTTTTTTACCCCCTTCAAGTTAACTGGTTGTTCTGATATTTGGCATAAACCTTCAGTTTGGACAATACTACCATTTAAATCAATAAAACAGTTTGATTTGCTCTTAATGCGAAAGTCTTGAAATCATTTTGAGATTTCGTCGTCAAGATATTAGTGACGTTGACATACTATCTTTTTCACTCTCGGCCCTTCCAGGGTAACTACAGCGAGTAACAGCGGTACGATACGATACTCAATCCCAATGGTACATTTATCACGGCCCACCAATCCATCGAGCGCAGTAAAACGATCATAAAACAAAACAAACCATACGCTATCAAGCGCAGGGTTGTCCAAAATTCTTCTAACTACTTTAAAAATGCTGAATGTAATCATTAATCTTTTCTTTAGTCAGAAGTTCATAGAGTTTTTTGGGAATGATTCTGGCAAAAGAGATTTTCTTGGAAAAATTGAGAAAAATAAACAAGATAAACTTATTCCTACAACGGATTCTACAATAATTTTATACTGACAGCCCCCGTTGCGTGATGGTAGTGAGCGCGACTGCTACGCAGGAGGCGCGGGTTCGATTCCCGCACAGTGCAAATATTTATATGCATGAATATGGCTATTTGCATTGGTCTGGGTGTTTCTATGTATAGTATGTATGAATTTACAAAAAAATATCTAAGTATGTTTATCCGCATTCTAGATTCCATAACACAAGCTAGTTAAGCTATGCTTACCATGGGTCTAGATAGCGTTGTGTGGAATGTTGTGGAATATTTATGTTGTTTAATATTTAATATTACGTACAGCTTAAGTCAAAATTTCAGATAATAACAATGCAACTCCATAGAACAAGAAGAAATTGAACCATTCGTGTGAACGAATATATGAGAACAATAATTAAACACCAGGGCTGTCACAAGCCTTTGCTAACCTTTCCGATCTCAAGGCCAAATCATCCTCTTATAATAAAACTAGTCATCATAATAACGTGGCCTCACTCAGACCTAAAACGTTTTGGCGAATTTTCTAAACTGATTTCCGCGTGGTAGCAACCCTAATGAAAGTTGTCCAGTGGAACATTGATAGGCGCGACACGCTCGACCACATGTGTTTGTTTTATTTTTGCGCGCTGATTGCTTGTTTGCACAGCGATTCTGCTAACGATGTCTATGTAACTGCGCAATGGTTACAAATTACTTTACTGGTACTTGTAATTCGATTAATTTCTCTGCTATAACCAGCTATAATTGATCAGATCATAAAGAGACCAGTTCTAAAGTAAAAATATGACTGCAAAAGTCAAAAGCGTCGGAGTAATTTATGTTCTTTTGAAGTGAACTTTCATATTGTGTTTTGTTGCAACATCGTGTTTCCCACTGAAATTAATTAAAAATTATAAAACATTCAAATTCGCTGCAATTAGTAAAGGGTAGAAGTTTGATATTATATGAGTGCTAGTTTATTAAGGTTAATGTTTTTTATACATAATGATTACCATTCGTAGTCAAGGGTTCCTGACCATAAAATCCTAAACAAATCATACTTATGTAAAATATAAAGTCACTTTTATCGCAAACAATTCAGAAGAAAACAATCTCAGCGTTTCAATCACAGAATAATGAAGATGGATGTTTGCTGTTTTATTCCTTTGATAACCTCTGTGGACCACTTATGGTGAGATTCGATTTTGATAGAGTATTTAATCAGTGAAACCTATTACTTATCTATCCAAATCCCCGTCACATTATTCTTGAAAAGGTAAGATGAATCACTTAAGCTGAAAAAAGTAATTTAAAACAGCTAGCTGATATATAAGTTGTTACAGATGGTCTGGACGATTATAATAATATTATTAATCCCCACAAGGGTTCAGCAAGCAGATGGAGAAACATGCTTTCTTATATTTTAAATATGTAAATTGTAGATGCGACAAACATTAATTTGAATTTTGATGAAACAAATGAAACCACATCTCTGGGTCAATTCTGAATGCCAACTGGTTTGCGCACATTGTGCTATTACCAGGGTTTGGCAATTGTCCTGCGGCACCCCCAGCCCCACAGTGCAATGCGCACAATGACCTCGAATCACGCCCTTTTAAAAAAGGCTGCAGGGGTGCGTCCGGACACTTTAACCCTTCAACTGAGGGTGGTTTTGTTTTGATCGCGCTTTGTGTCAATAGTTTTGTGTTTTTAAATGTATGTATTTTGAATTGCATGGTTTGATGAGTATCAATGGCAGTAATAACATTGTTTGGTAACCTATCATCCGTTAGAGAATTAAAGTTGTTTATTTTTCATTTGTTTGGCACAGTTTTTTTTGAGTTTGGAATGTAGCGTTTGATTCTTGGTGGTATAGTGTACTGATAGGAATCCGATTGTTCCTACGAAATAATTTGAAAGCTTCATCTACGATAGTTGATTGGTTTCAACCCGATGCACTATGAATGTAACCCCACTCTTACTAATAGTGTGGTTGAATGGGTTTCTCAAGAATTTTGTGTAATAGAAAAATAAATGATATTGAGTAATTGACCACATAGATAATTTAGATAGCAATCATCAAAATGAAAGATGTCAATATCTTTCAACCTTTCATGAATAACGCATTTTCTACAATTGTCTATTTTCAATAGGTTCATTTATCAGCACCTGTGTCAGATAATAAATAGGAAACAAGGTGTACGTTTGGTCTCGCTCCATCGCATCATGCATCACGGCGCGTGCTCACGCGCAGCTGCGCACTCATTACATGAGCCGCACACATTTGTATGGGTTGCACACATTTTGTGTATCTTTTGTGCATGAGCTGCACACATTTGCAACAATAATACATCCAGCACATGTAAACACAACAATGCAGGTTTCTGTTGTTTTGGCATTCGAAATTCGTTATCCATTCATTGGACTACTGGTTTGTGACTTACGTTTAAATAATATATTTGTAACCTTTTAGTGGGGTTCGTGTTACTGTGAAAGTAATGAAGAGAGTCGTTCCTTTATTTCTTGATTTTATTGTATTACTTACCTTTAAGCTACATGTAGTAAATAAAAGTAGTAAGGTAATACCTAATTATTTGAAAACTGTTGTATTGTGTTCAGTTTGATTTGCTACAGCAGCTGTAATGGCTTTAGTAAACGCATTAACAGACGAACAGACAAAGATATCAGCAGTGAATATAAGCTCTTCGATAGGACTATATAGTAGTAATATTTTATTATAATTTATGTGTAGAAGCGTAAAACTATTTCTTAGCGTCTAGCCTATAACATTGATTAATAAGTTAATACCTATAACAGTTACAACAGAATGTAGTAAAAATATTGCTTGGTCTAAGTATAAAGTTATAAAAGTACATGAGCCACTGAATAAGTCAGCAATATATTTTAGTTTCTATCGGATTTCAATCGTAAAAATAAATGGAATTGTCTATCATAACATTCATGGGACCGTAGCTTGCAAGGCTAGGGAAGTGACTCACTTTCATAAATATTATATGTTGGACTAGTTTATTGACTTAAATAGTCGTCGACTCGCGATCGAGAGGTTGTGGGTTCGTACCTCGGACATAACACTACTGACGTGAACCCCTCCTAACACAAGAGATTTAGCTTAGTTAAACCTACCAGTAGTCCTTCAAAATAAATTGCAATTTTGAAACAAAAGTGATTTACTTGTATGAATAATTTCATTTCGCCATTGATATCACTCAGTGTACTAAGTCCTTTAGAAACTACTGCATTATATCACAAGTCTAAGAGTCTAGCATTTGAAAGTCCTTGCGGAAAATTTACATATCTGCAGTCCACCCTTTGTTGCAATATCCCAGACCTTATTTCATGCAAATGGACCTTTGGATACAGACTAACAGTTAATTTAATCTGTGTTGACAGGGAGCGTTTCGAAACCATTTTATATGGCGTTTATGTTTATTGTTGTAGCCATGCATAGCTGTGGGATGCCAGCGCGAATAATGGCTAAAGTCGGCATGAGCACTGTTTGCAGACAGCTTTATAGTAAGTACGTGCGTAATTTGATATTGAATTGTTAGAAGGTACCTATCGAAATGATACGTTCACACCTCAGTGCTGCAGGGCATGAGGTCACTAATTCAATGCCTGAGTTAAGTAAATGGTTTCCATTAGAAAAGTTTCAGGAATATTGCAAAATCTCTAAAAAGGGGCCTTGTTTATAATGGTATATACTTGGAGAACACTTCCCAATGCTGTTCTGTTTGATATGATGGAGTTAATTTTTTTTTAAAACCATACCATAACTGGACCATACCATAATGGATGGACTTTACATACGTGTACCTAATAGGTCCTATTCTATTTATATAATTAACACCGGGTCGCTTTACTAGTATCCTCGTTAACCCATCCAGCGGGTCGGTGTAATATACTGGACAGTGGGTAGGGTTCGAACCCTCCAATTCTCGATTACAAGACTGATGGTTTAGTCATTACGCTTTCACTAGGTCTTTACAGAAATGTTTGGGAACGAATTCAATCTCAACATTATCTAGTTACATCATTTACATTAAATTTACCTAACAATTCATAATGATTCTCAGTGAAGTGGAATCAAAGGGCCACAAAGTAACTAAGGATAGATTTATCTATTCAAGAGAAAATATATAATCTTTGGAAAAAACCCAATAAGTCCTCTTTTACGTGGGACCGGAGAAAATTATTGGAAAATATTTAGTAGATATTAAGAATCTCCATTCAGAGATATACCAATTGCAGTGACATACAAAATGCCACATTTCATCAGAAAGTAAAAACAACAAGAGTACGTATAAAGCTAAGTGTAAAAAAGAATTGATGAAAAGCAAAATATAAATGCTATACTTATAACCATAGCAGCGTCCCAAACGCTTGCGTTCCTGGCTGCGTTTCAAGCGCACATTTTTTCCATATTCAAAACTGTCTCTCCATATTCAAGAACCTCACAAAGAATCGCAATTCGTTCCGCAGTAGTAGCCAACGAGCCGTGCGCCGTACGTCGCTCGTCACGGTCCACGCTCTGCGCCGCCAGCGCCATGCGAAGCCTCAATGTAATAAACGTAATTTTATGTTCCCATTAATGCACCGCACCTCGTCAACACTCTTGTTCGTCACACTTATTGAAAGTTTACGACTTGTTGCTTTGTTTTATTGTTGAATTTTAAAAGAGTTAAATTCGTCATCCTCTTCAGAATTATGTTTGATTTCACACTCGAAATACTAAAACGGCTATACATACAGTATTGCCGTTTTAGTATTTCCCTCTGAAGATGCTTTCAAAATGTTTTCGTTTTTAGTAGTTGAATATAATTACACTTTAATATAGATTTTTTTTGGAATCTTCATTAACTTACTACTTGCCTGGGACCAGTACCTACATAACTATAAAAACAAAGCAGTTTTTCCAAAATTCGTGACTCTAGTCTTTTGAATGGGATCATTTCTCTCAGCCAGACTATCTTTATTATAAGTATATTAAGCCTCCATCACACTTGCAAATAAATCCTAACGAGTGTTTTATCCTAAGACACGTCCTAGCGCGGGCCGGGCGGTATTGTCGCGGCGACATTAGGCGGCTCACATTACCGCCGTATTGTCGCCGCACAATGTCGCCGATGCCGCGAGCTCCTTGACGCTTGCCACTAAAACCTCTCAGCCTCACTGTCTCTTTTTATTACGGCTTTTGTGAAGGATCTTAGGGCACAATGGAAGGCCGTAAGCTGGAATTTGCGATATAAAGTTAGTTTACTCGAGGTGTAATGTTAAGGCTTCATTGTGATCCCCAGGATAGGATTAATGGTTGTTGTGAGGGAAGTTCTGGCTTATTTTGAGGAAATGGTACTGCAATATTCCGTTCTAGTGAGGTTAAGTAGGCTTAATTAAAAAGGTCAACACTTGTGGTTATGGATAAACTATGGATTAATGAGGTATTTATAATATAAAACAAATTCCAATGGCCCATTTTGAAGTGAAGTATTTCATATTATATTCTTCTAGCACTTTATTTTGTTATATAACAAAAGAAGCTGATGTCAGTATCAGCTTCTTTTGTTAACACTATACTTTAACTTCCTTTTTCTTGCGGTCCCCAAATACTCCTCAAAAATAATAATTAATTTTAAAGAGGAATCTCGGACTGCGGTCCCGGTCCCGAAGGCCTCCATACCCATATGCTAAAAGACCAATGAACGGTAGATATGCTTATATTTTCTTTAAGCACTTCTAAACATACCTAACCAAAAAAGTGGAGATGACATCAGGACATCTGGGTTCTTCATCAATTCACTCTAGTGTATCTCCAGATGTGGAAGAAATAATGGACATACAACTCTTCCTTAACTTGCTTTCCAATTAAAACTAACATGTGTCAAATTATTTCATTACTTCAATTTCATTTCATTCAGTTACTAGGCACGAGCTAACTGTAACAATTTCAGCGAAGGGTTCTCTCGGGTCAAATCGTAATAGTTCGTCATATTATATTTGGTCGCGTCGCGTCAAAATATTTTTTTCTCCCACCACGAGCACACACGAAACATTCTTTGTCTCATGATTTACGACGAGATGTCTTTAAAAGGCTTCGGTTAATTTATAATACTTTTGTTTCGCCCTTTTGTGTCGCTTTTATTTTTGAACTGACATTTTTATACAGACATTCACGTCATGTGTTAATACCAGCCCTTATTGTTCTGTGTGAATAATGTTATAGGGAGTTACTGTCATAGCGTGCTAAAAGTCACCCATGTTGCATTTAACTCGGTTAGTTTAGTAAAGAAATGTGTAAAATATTACTCGCCAATAAAGACATTTTTGATTACCATACCGGCCGGGGGCAACCCGGAATGGGAGCATAACGGCCGGACCCTTTCTTTGAACGGGTTATATTATATAGAAATAATGGTCCATTTTTTTTAAATGGAACATTAGAAGTATAATAATTATTTGATTATAGAAGATATATTATAAACAATACAAGTTTGGTTACCTCAAAAGAAAATATCACTGCTTCTATGGATAAAAACAAAAAAATAATCAAATAAAATGTCCATTAGCTGCAATGATAACTCCGAGATGCAATTAGTCAAGTGACACAACCCTCTTTAAAACTTTCATTTCAATCAGAAATGAATAACAACCTCAACCCGACATCAAACCCTTCTAATCTCAGAATAAATAGTTCCATTGGTGCCTGAATCAAAATCAAATATACTTCTCATTTTTCGTCCCTAAATTAAATAGTGTTGTAATCTTGTAGGAGAGCAGGGGGTTCGAACCCGGCGGCACATTAACGTCCGCTAGCGTCCTTTAGCCACCCTTGGATTATCCTCTGGGTTCATTATCGATGGTCATAGTACGAGTAGGGCAAATGAGAGCAAAATTACGTTATAATTCGAGACTCTCTAATAGGGTTACTGAATTATTGTTATTAGGTATTAAATTGATTACAGCCAGACTGCGAGATTGGTTTTATTTGTGAGATATGTAGTTTAGTACAATGACGAAGTCTTTGTAGAAAATATAGTATACTAACTTTTGCCCGCGGCTCCGCTCGCGTGGATGTCGGTTATCACGACCAAACATCGTATATGTCCTTTCTCATGGTCTAATCTACCCCTATACCAAATTTCATCAAAATCGGTTCAGTGGTTTAGGCGTGAAAGCGTAACATACAGACAGACAGAAAGACAGACAGAGTTACTTTCGCATTTATAATATTAGTATGGATTATTCTGATATTTCAATTTACGTGTTTACTTTCACGGACCCCAGGCCTCAATATTCAAGCTCCCAGCATTGGTGAATTTGAACAAAACTTGTTGTCAGACATTAAACCGGTGATAATGATTTCAATTACCGATAATTTGTTTCACAAAAAACCTTTTGACGTTTCTCATACGACATTTTCTCAACAGAATAGTCTATTATTGATTAGTTCTTCACAATGTCCCTGTGGTGACCCTAGTGCAGAGCATTTTATGGCTTGCACGAGAGCGGTAGTTATCTGGCGGCAATTAGAAACAGTTCATAACTGGTTCCGCTCGTATCACGGCGTGGTCGTCGCGATGTAGTTCGCCGGCCGGGTTTATTGATTTATTGGATCACCATTTATTTGCCTGACAGAGGAATTAGAGGTTTCTTAATCTTCACATGAATATTCATCTCCACCTTCTCGACTTATGCATCACTATTTACAAACTTAGATTATTGTATCCTTAACAAAATAGCAAATCAGACTTTTTACTTAATGGTTTTTTCCTTACCTCTCATGACAGAAAAGGTTGCCAAAATGTGGGTAGTTTATGTATAGACATAGAAATAGTTCTTTCCAGATTCAGAGGTGTGATACTTTCCTAATACGCAAGGCAGCTCACATCACAAGGTGCCAAAGAATATGGCAGTTTCATTTGTCTTCCGACAAAGAGAAACCTCTCTTTCTGTTCAAAGCTCTCTTTCTTGCCAAATTGAGGTTTCAATTTGGCAGTCAGCTTAACATTCTATACGCCATATCCTACCTTATCAAAATAATCATATTAATGAAGTTGCTTGTTACGTCCGTCAAGCACTCGAGCCAATAATTAGTAAACAAGAAACGTCCAATCTGTACCTCGTGTCAATCAACCTTAGAGCGTGTGGCGACAGTTTCATTAATGACGATGACGAGACTTACATTCTCCGTACGTCCGTACCTATTCTACTGCCAACGTTTTTTATGTTTTATTCTAAAATCTCCTTCTTCAATATCCAAAACATACGAAACTTCGGAGCCCAATATCAGATCTCCTAAATTCTTGACCCACTGCTCATTCTCCATGTTTTCTTCCATCAATCAGCAGGGACTATTTTTATCCTATAGTATTTACATATTTGTCATTGTTTATGCTTTGGTCCTAAATATGATTTGTCTGCAGTCTAACATAAAAAGTTGATTTATTTTATATTTCAGCATGCCCCTCTCATATGCAGCGAACAAGAGCTCCTTGGGAACAAGGATAGGTCAGCAACGTGCAAGTGACACTTTTAGTGCTCCGAATATTTATAGGTACCGATAACCAGTTACTAAAAGGGATGCTGTGTGCTAGTTTGTCACATCAGCATAAAAAAAACTTTAGCATATTCAAAACATCACTGCATTGTGTGGCATCGGATTGTACTTAATTTCGAAAATATACATGTCCCTCCCCATATTTGTTTATTTTGTACCTAAATATTCAGTTTTATTTTTAACGAAAGCTTCAAAAATGTTGTTGCTAATGTAGTATGGACGTTTACTAGTGTAATTTTAACAAGTTTGAAGCAAGCAGTAGTTGTGAGGGATGTTTCCATTCATAACACAATATTAACACTATCATTTATCAAGAGCACAATGTCATGTATAATAGAATGTTATGTACAATCAGTTACAAAAGTAGCTAAACACAATACAATTTTAGAAATAAACATGACAGAAAATATAGCATTAACTTGTTCTCTAAAAAATCACTTCTCTCAATTTTTAAGCAAGGGAAGGGTATAACATCTATCTAGGTCGACAAACTAAATACTACCATTGTAGTATTGATTGGATCTAAAATGGTAGCCTTTACTTTTGGACTTCATCCAAGCTTCCCATAGGGGTGAATAGCCTAATATAAGGCATCATAACAAATAGAAGCAGTAAGTTTTGTCGTTAACTGTACAGTTCCAAGGTCACACGTCGTGACGTCACAGTGTTGGCACTACAACGTTTCTAATTTGTCGCGCTCGCAACAGATGTTTGTGTTCAATACTGCGCCTTCTTTCTTCCTTCCTTCCGTTCGTAGCTTTATATTGAGTTACTTTCGTCGTTTCATTTGTTATTGTGTGTACGACATCTACAGCTACTACTTTTCTTCATTTAGAACTGTATTTTTATGTTCATCGCAATTTATTTTCGGTAGTACCTTCACTTTAAAAATCAAGTTTTAGATTTTCATATTCTAAATGTACTTACTAGGTAGTCTAGAAAAGTAAAGTATTATAATTTTACATAGAATAATATCCCAGTCTGGTAAAAAACTGACTTTATAGTTTAATTCATGAACTTTTTCTCTTTTTACAGGTAAATGTAACACACAGCTCATCATACTCAAACCACTGCCAAACTATAAAACAAAGGTAAATACAATGAATTGCTAAAAACAACCTCGTCCCGAACACAAAGCAAACATATTCTTAAAAGTCAACAGAAGTGAGTAACGTACGGACCGAATTCTTCGCGAAAATTCTCTTAAATTATAGCTCAATCTCGCGTAGAACAAACAGAACGTAACGTATAGGGGGCGCTGGGGTCGCCCGCGGTAGGGTTCCTCAGGCAATCGCAATAAACGACGCACTGAGATACGGGGCCCGTGCGCTCTGAGCCTGCGGGATCGCACTTATCTACTGAATTAAAATTTGCTTATCGCCAGTTATTTATGCGCTCAGTTATGTGTTCATAAATGTAATGGATGGCGAAATTTTAAGATAAGTACGTAAAGATTCCCCTAGAGCTGTGTATGGGTTGAATTTATAAATAGAAATTTGTGACAGCTTTGTAGCTGCCTCTAGAGGACTTTCTCCTCTAGTTACCTTTGAAAAGACAACCTGAAGCCTTCCCTCATTTATTTTCTTATTATTCATTCTCGTCCAACTAGTACATCCAATCGTCCAAAAGCTCTATTTAG
This sequence comes from Eilema sororculum, assembly GCA_914829495.1. NCBI lineage: Eukaryota > Metazoa > Arthropoda > Insecta > Lepidoptera > Erebidae > Eilema > Eilema sororculum. The sequence continues at coordinate 288,001 of OU618545.1, read as the reverse complement.
GTTGTAAATGCTGAAACGGTGCCAGTTGTGTTACAATCATTCAAAAACTTACGAAAAAGTGAACGACCTTTTTGCTACCTTAACAATAGAAATACCTTGTGAGAGATTAGTAATAAAAATATTTGACACTGAACTCCGGTGAGGTCGCGGTTCGAACTCGGCGCGCCAGCGTCACATAATTAATTAAGCATCCAAACTTTTTCATCAGCGTTCCAAAGAAAGTAACAAAGGGATTCTCTGTTTACGTATAACTGTCGCCCCGATATATCTCCCAACATTATCTGTCAAACAAAAGTTCGCGCTGCTAGGGCTACCGGACTTTTTATGTCGTATTTGACTATAAATTGTCAATTTTTTTATATTTTGAAATGTCATTTGCACGAGGTTACATCCTCTTTCATCGTTATTCTTTCTTGATGAACACGAGGCTCTCCAAAGTTTATTTAGAGTCAATGCTAACCTCCTTTTATATGTCATAAATTATTTAAAATGCTGTTCGTTGAAATGAAATGCAATATAATGCTTTGACAATGCATTAATCGTATCTAACTGGTATGACATCTAGTAAAAAGGGATATGGAGAGTGAAACTCTTCAAACACTTCCGGATTTTAGTCATTTGAATAAGTTTATTGAGTCCAACACATTAAAGCAACTAGGTAATTAATGGATCCATCATCGGCCCACTACCTGCCTGCCAACATTAGTGGATATTTTAAACAATTTGCAATAGCTCCCTCGGTCTAGTGCCCATTTGTTTAAAGTATATTATTTTGCGCATGAATGTTTAATTAGTTAATTAGTTCGCAAGCTAATTGTACAGTTATCTATGGTAGTTTCAGTCTTCTCATGAGTCTAAAACCGGGACGTTGGATAACCTAATACATTATTATCTAAAAATAAACTTCAAAAAGGGCGAGGATCGTAGACGATCGTAAAATTTCAATATCCGTTCGGTCGGCGTCGGGTTTAATCTCGACTAAATTTGTCGCCTGTTATTGAGTTAAGCGCGATGTTGGAGCAATCGCCCCCAAATGAGTTGGCGTGATGATAACCATCAACAATTGACGCGTAACGAGCGAGTGCCGGCGCCGACGACTGCCGAAAACTCCCGAATGAATGTCGAAGGTCCCTTGAGACGAGACGTTTTAAAAGGAATGTAAATTGTTAAGAGTTTGACAAAGCTTGAAGAAATGATGCTTTCACACGAAATTCCTTTAGTGTCGAATTTATTCTATTTTTAATGTATATTTAGGCAACTTCTGAGGCGCTGAATGCTGATCGTTAAACCCCTAAATGAACAGAATTGTTTGTTTTGTAAACAGAAGGACCTAAACGTATTCAGTCTCAGAGAGCCTTTGAATTGGAGGTGGCTCAAAGTCTGCCCGTTCTAAAGGTCAAACGGGAGAGATGATATTGACTCACCCATTTATAGCTAAGTTTCTAAACTTCTATAACATTACCGATTATCACATAGGCACCTTAATTTTGTTGAAAAATAATTGGGTAATTTCAGTGAAGAGCTACTGAAGTTTTCATCTAAACTGTTTTTCAGACTGTCTGAATTATTTTTAAGAAGTTGCGTCACTAATCAAAAATCTCGCAAACGCTAACATCTACTCGAACTAATTTCTGTTTACTCAAAATTGTACTTTGAATGACAGATAACTTTCCACCTTCATAACGCCAAATTATGCCCCAAAATGTTGAACTGTGCCCTGCGGAAATGTAGAAAGATAAAATAACGGGACGTCCCCCCTAGGTGGCGCTGCACGCTCGTGTGACGAGTGACTTGCAGCGGAAGTCAACGAGCCCTTATCGCTAACCCTAAATTAACCATTTCCACCCGGAAGTGGAACCCCGGACGTCGTGCTGACAATTAATTAGGTACGGAACCATCGGGGACTGATTTTGCATTCGATAATGTAAACATTACAGGTCAATAAATTGCACCATTAAGGTTTGTTCTTACTAAGGCAACAGTTTGGGATAAAATGTTTGCTATAATTTCTATAGCGCAATAGCTAGGTAACAAATAATTGAGAGAGAATAACAATCGAACACATAATAACATAGGCAATAAATATAATAGACGATTATAATATTAGACGTTGGATATATTTATGAGATAATTAAGATATATCTAAAGCAATTTATTTCACAGTGCAGCAACAATTTTCCGAACGATCGACGCAACAATACTGAACAACAATTTTGCTCGTATATTCAGTGTGAACGAGTCCTTTTACAGAATTACCTTGCTAACTAGTATATAATTACAGAGATCTTGTTGAATGATAACGATTACCGCTGTTCGGTATTGCAGCCTTTATTTCAGTTCGCTGCGAGGTAATTGAATGTTTCTATTTATCAGTACATAGTTAATAAAGTTGTTAATAACAGGCAGTTGGCAGGACTCGCCTCTCGCCTCTCGCCAGTGGGTCCCACGTCCCGTTGATTACCCAAATGACTGTGGATTATAGTGTTTTAAACGAGATTTATTTTGGACCGTTTTGTTAATGGATTGAACACTAACGAGTGTCAGGCCATTGCGCTTAGGGTTGGGTGCGATTGTGAAGTCTTAATTTCAATTCTTGAATCAAGTAGAGTTAATCCACTATGATGTAAGGGCACAGGTTGGTAAATGACCCAAGTGTAATAGTCTACAAGTGAGGTTGTCACTGTACACCTGCTCATCAATGGATGAAGCTCTTAGGTATCATCTAGGGGTTTAAGGATTTGGCGATAGTTGCTCCTTTAAAAGCTAAAATAATCCATAACATAACATAAACTCACGCCCGTATTCTCCGAAGGGGTAGGCAGAGGTGCTAGCACCCACGTTTCGCCAGTTTATGTTTAGGTCCCAATGTAATAGGTGGCGAGCCTATTGCCATTAACCGGGCACTTATAAACCAGCGATAAATACACACATAACTTCGAAAAGCATCGAAAAGTCATTGGTGTGTGCCATGGTAAACCTGGGATCGAACCCGAGACCTCGTCTCAGCAGTCCGGAAAAAAGAAAGGAAAAGCAAAAGGATCAAACCGGAATTGGCCCTCGAAAGATTTATAATTATGATGATGAAGAGATTCACTCGGTTTCATATTAGATTAGATTAATATCATTAGTAACACAGAGTCCGAAATACAAAATCTCTGGTAAACATTGTTTTTATCATCTCGGCGCAAAACATTGTTTTTAACCTAACCCAATAAAGATTTACAAGCAGTATAAAACAACGTTGAGAATGAATTAATAACTAGATTTATGAAACATTTCAAATTCAATATGCTAAACTTGTCATCTTTTTATTGAACCTGAGCCCGACGCCAGAGAAGCTCTTAACGCAGCAGATAAGTACTATAATTCGTTTGGAACGTGGCTACTTTATCTTTTAATTAGGTCAAGGGGTGCATAACATTAAGTGTTTAGGAGATTATGAATGCCTGTTCACGCGGCACGACGGACCCGGGGTGGACGGTAATGGTTCAGTGAAGATGAACCGTTTCACCTGAGACCATTTTTATATCATTTTTATTAGAAAACTAATACCAACCAATTTTACTGTAAGTATATTTACTAAAGGGCAAATAAAACATCAAAATACAAAATATTCTAAAAAATGTCCTTCAGGTATTTAAGGTACAACGCTTGAAATATTTTTAGAGATGTGTTCCAGTTTTGACTGAAGAATAATTCGACAAATTACTAATTAAACTGAATTGAAATTGTACTGTAACATGGCAAAAAACTCAAACTACTTCTTCGAGGAAACGATGACAAGTTCAGTGTTTCGTCCTATAGGGGTTCGGCCCAATCACAAAAATTAAAAATAATTTAAGATTTCCTTTAGTGACCAGTATTCAATTGGTATAAAAATATCATGAATCTTATCAAATTTATGGTACATTTTTACTACAAGCTATAGAGAGTCTCTTCAAGCATTTTAAATGTTTTTCTCAAATATTCGCACAGTAACACTTGTTAACCTTTATTAATAACCTATTATTACTAGGAGTCACTGGTAAATATTGAACTGGCTCCTCTGTGTGCACAAACCGCAATCACTTAAGGCTTAGCTGAAACAGGCATCGCCTGTAAACACATTACTATGCATCCCTTTAACTCGACGGTAATTTATTGAGTGTATGCTAACATGTGGGTACAATATGTGCACATAAATATAAGGTAGGATTCTAAACTTAAGGGTAGTTTTTTTTAAATACAATACACATACAACTTGAGAAGGTAACAAAATAGGCCTAGTTAGTAGTTAGTAAAGCTTTCTCATCTCGGTTTATTATTGTAAGTTACCCCAAGAATTTAAAATAACAATTGTCACTGAGCTAAAAATTAGGTACCTAGTGAAGGACATTCATAAACTGCATTTCGCAAAAGTCCCCTCATCTTGGAGCCTATCTCCGATGACAATCTATTACAAAGTATCAAAATGCATTTACTTATAGTTTTGATAAACATAAATGTTAATAAATAAACACGGGTCTAGTCTCGATAAACGACAGAACCCCTCACGGCCCCCGTCTTGCACTTGTTAGCTTGCAATCTCAAAACATTGATTGCAGAACAGCATCCATGGCGCCGTGGGTCTGTTTTATGTATCTCTTCGTGTGGGTGGAATTCCAGCGCAGTATTATGGCCAGTGTATGCGTAATTCTAGATATCATTTAATAATAATGTTTATTGTCTCGTAAACAAATGAAATATATGGAACATTTCACACAACACGGGGGTTCTTTCTTGGAGGAACAAACAATAAAGTCTACCTAAACGTCTACAATGTTCGCATCTGCAGTAGTCTTCACGTTACATGACCGCTGAATCAGTATTTTATATCAACATATAGATTCGAAATCGTACGTTAAATTGAGCTGATGGCTAAATATATATTATTCACTTTCACTTGAAGTTTTCAAGCTGCATCAGGTCTCCGACATTCAATTAGTTGTACTTACATAAACTGACTTCGTTACAGTTGTCAATTATTTTCTGCTATTAGTAAATTCAATTGTTTTTAATTGCAATTTGTAAGCTAAATGTGCCGGTTGATATTCACAATGTACCGCTTAGCCATGCAATCTTGATTCATGAGAATCATGGCTTGAGTTTGATGAACATGGGAGTGCCTAATGAACAAACAACATTCGTATATGTGTACAATAAACGGGCAGAATGACTTAAAAGGAGATGATGGTTGCCATTCACTCTCTCTGACTGAAGACAACACCTCTATAACATTGTTTGTATTTTGCAATTCAAATGTCACCCATATTCGGACATGTGAATGAACACTTGAAAAATTCTGATAATTTTTTAATCGAGAACGATGGCAACTTTTATCTAAAGTCAAAATATGATTGGTTGATCGATTAAGTTTGACTTTGAAGATCATGGCTCTATTTATTTGGTGTGTAAGTACACTTGTAATCGACTGACTAGTTAGATTTAATGATAATATACGTAGCTCTTGGCTAACCGCCTTTACTAGTTGACCAGCTCAGCACTATTGCTAACTGAACATGGCCCATACCAATCTGTTCACCTGTCCACTGCTCCACGCGACGCATGCAAATTCTAGTCTCGCTGTCTGTTTTCACTTACATCCAATTTGCAAGAGCAGTGCAAGCAATGATTAGCATGATAATATATGTATACAACCCTCCGAGCAGAATGTTTTATAAATTGTTATGGAGAGTGTTTACCGCGATTACCGATACAATTATTGAAATCAAACCACTTAGCACTAAGTTTTATGAATCAACATTGTATGGATCAGATAGTTCCGATCTCGACTTAAAGGTTGCCGCAAATTGTTGCTTGCTTTGCACAGTGCACACCTGCCTTATTTTCGTTTGTTGCCTCAAATCTCCTATCACCATTAAAATATACTTACCGAAGGAATTTTAGTTCATTACATTTATTTGTAACTTGCTGACTGACTGAACTGACTTCTGAGCTGGGAAAATTTGAAGAAGTTAAAAATTACAATATAACGATGGCTTTATGTGCCTTAACTTTTACCCATATATCTCTTCTCCCTTCTCTGTCCTTGTCAGGCGAGTGGTTTGTTAGTCCAAAGAATAACGATTGCCGTCCAAGCTGTTATTACATTTCTAAATCAGCACGAGATCGTTATATTACCTGGTCTTCCAAGCACGTCTCTCAGGATGTTGTAAACGATCCCCAGTTAAAGTGATAGCACAGGCTATATTGCTCACCCACCTACGTAGAAGGCGAATCGTTCCACTAAACACTGCCCATAATTTGTCCACCTACGATACACTATATCGCTATTGTTCGAAATATACTATTGTTTAAATGCCGCTTTAGATACGAACCCGCTTTGTTGTTCAATATTATTGTGCAGATATTGCTATTAAATAAATCCAGATTCTATCTCCGGTTTATCAGAATCGTGTAACTAATGCCTCGCTGAACATTATATTATATTCTATTCATACCTATAATACCTACTCTTGCTTGTGTATTCCCAAAGGTGTATTAACATTGCCATTTTAGAGAGTAAATTTGATAGTATTCTCAATACTGAGGACCGCTCTATTGCCGTCAACCGGAGATTTTTCATGGGCTATAAATTTACTAGAACAGTGCCTATCCCTTAGTCACCTCATGTGGAGCCTGCCACGGTATGTTGCTTTTCTAGAAATCACGAACAAAATTAATTTAGTAGGGCCTTAATAAAATTAGTTTTGCTTTCTAACTCAGGTCAGACTCTACATTCGACCGGGATCCTGTTATGTAATACCTTCTTCTAGCATTTTATCAGTGTCCAACGGTTTCTGTGAAGTGATTCTATCTAATAACCACCTTTAGTAAGCTGGAGAAAATAATGATAGGCAGATAAGTAAGACCATGACAAACTGTTTAGTAGTCGTCCAACGGAAGCTGATAAGAAACTCATCGCTCACTTAAACCGAGAAAGTTTCATTCTATCAGTTTTATATCATTACAATTTTCAATTAACTAGCACTTATATATATTAAAGACAAACGAGTACCGCTGCCCTGTGCCTGTGCCGCAGTCCCACAACATGTTGAACACGCTGCTTTAATCACTTACCCGATTTTATACTTGAAACTAATTGAGCCGAGTTGTGTAACTGAATAATTTATCGGTGACAAGCCTCGGTGAGAACCGCTCACAATAAAAGTGAAATATTAAAATTCCATTAAATATTGATGGCTCCGAACCCGTGATTTACGTCCTTTTCATTTTTGTGTTAATTGCTTAAGAGAAAATGATTGCTGTTAATTTTATGTGATAGAATCTTGTCTCGTAAAGAGCCGTAATGGCTTCATTGGGATTAATAGAATCGACCCACGGCTGTGGAGGAATGGATTCAATTATGTTCGAACCTTATTCTTATTAATGATAATTTGACACTTTATGCCAGTATATTTATATCCCATAGCGTCATAGCGTAGTGCTGTCAGTCACACCACCCGTCGCAACGTACAGTCTTGCCACTTAGGAATCATCTAAATTCTATACAAGACATTGTGACATTATCGGTGGGACTTCCTCTTTTCCATACATGGTTTGCACAGTGACCTTTTTATTCTTACAAAATGTTTAAGTTGGCTAGAGTCCATGGTTTCATTTCGAGTTAAATGGGCCATATAGACAACCTCGCCAGCCAAATCTGGATAAATTCTTTGTTCGTAATTCAATAACATATTTTCCATTTGTGACAAAAGATAAGTTTTATTATTTTACTTCAGGTCATTGGGTGGTTAAAATAAACACTCCTCCATCAGATAAGTATATTTTTACACAGTTTGTGTTACTCAGAACGAAATTAATTTCAAACAGACTTTATATAAAAGCTCGCTCAGAGTTCAAAATTACAGATAGACCTTTTCAAAAGATTATGGCCGGACATAGCGTATGAAGAGGCCATTCTATTATCATAACTGTCTGCACAATAAGGCGAGGAGATTTTTTCCTTCCGGCCCGAGAGTGCCGAATACTGGCAAGTTCTGGCGAAGTGCCAGCGTCGTCAGACGGCGCGCAGACGAGCGCCCACGCTCACGCAAAGATGTTCGCACATTTACGTGCTGCGTTTAGATACACTTCGAAGTCTAAAGATAGATAGTCAATAGTGCACTGCTTTTAGCATTAGGATTGCGATATGTCTAGGAAGATAGGTTAGGTAGTAATAGACCATGTTAATCTGAACGGTATTTTGAGTACTGGTCGTTCCAGTAGTTTTTTCCCTTTCGGCAAATAGATATGGTAAACAATAAATTCAGTTTTTTTTAATAAAATATGTACTTCTACAATGGTCGTATTCTTAACTGGTACAGACTTAACAGTGTTGTTTGTGATTATTATATTTTAACAATAGAAAACGATTATTTTAAAAATCTATGAATCCTCGGAACAAATTTACTAACGATCTGATATGAATTAAAAAAAATCCCTTTTTAATACATCTAAGCTAACAATAGTGGACTTTAATCGAACCTCTATAGATATAGATTGTCAAAACACCTCTATTGACAGTCTCGGAATCGCTCGCGCCGCGCGACTAAACGCACCTGCATGTGCCATTGAATTTTGAATAAATGACGTCGAAAAGCTCCACACTGGGCTATAAATACGACCAAGTTATTGTATATTTGTGTGAATTTACGAGCATGGTGTGTGAATAAAGACTTAAGAGATATAACTCAGTAAGTCAGTGAACGTGTCCGACAATGAGACGTTATTTAGATGCAAGCGACATCGAAATGGACGATTTATTAAAATGTTATTAGGCAATGAATAATATTGCAGTTTGCATAGTTCCATTCTAATAACAGATTGAGTCAGTGGGCGGATTCATGTATCGTTTATTTAAATACCCATTTAACTTGAACATATTCCAATAAAAATCAATTTGGATGCTCCTATCAACTTTATAGGAACATATTGAGAATGTTATCGATATTCATATAAAAGTTTATTGATATTTAAATCAGTGGTACAGGTTCATCATTCAGAATGACTTCCAAAAGACCAAAGTACTAAAGAGCTCGAGTCGCGCCTCCAATTCCATAAAAAATTCATGATAGGCTCGCAGACTGGTAGGGTAGGTTTGGGTAATACTAGGAGGCAGTCAGACAAAGACATAACAAAATCTTTTCTTCAAGTAGATGAAAATAATACCTACAAAGTGCACGCAATGAACCTAGAAATACAAAACGAATGGTTAACACTAGGTGAATTTTGTATTCCCATAGCCTTAAAATGGCGTACCTTAATATACGACTGGTCACCGGCTCTCCTTAAATTCTATCTCAATGCATTCCAGTTGACCCTCCCCGACCAAAGCAATCTTGTCAGATGGGGAAAAGCCACAGATAAAACATGTAACTCATGTGGTGAAGCAATTGGTACTGCTAGGCACCTACTGGTGGGTTGTAGGACGCTATTAGACCGGGGTCATTACTCGCGCCGACATGATAAGGTATTAGAAATCGTACGTGAGGCGGTAAGTTTGGCGGTAGCTAGAGCGAAAAAGGGTTTAACCACAAACCAAAGAAATGACGTCGCGTTTGTAAAGGAAGGCTGCTCAAAAAAGACAAATCAAAAGCCGTACTCAATTTTGATAGCAGCCGCTGATTGGACATTACTCGCAGATTCGTATGAGAAACACTATAAAATACCGGAGGATGTTTGTGCCTCGTCATCCAGACCCGATATATTCCTATTTTCAAAACAGCAAAAGCGTGCAGTACTAGTAGAACTCACAGTACCGTGGGAAACTAACATACCTAAAGACCACGCTATAAAAAAATAAACAAATACTTTGACTTGACCAACGAGTTAACCAAAAATGGCTATGTGGTTAAACTCTACGCCGTGGAAGTGGGAGCAAGGGGAATTCCAGCTAAATCCCTGTATAACTTATTTAAAGACCTCGGATTGCCAAGAGCTTCAGTAAGCTCTTTACTCAAACGAATATCTAAAACGGCGTTGATAGGATCTTACCAAATTTGGATAGGTAGAGGGGGGAACACGACTGACGGTGGAGGTGAGCGCTGATGCATCACAAGGTGGCCACCCTAAACCTACACCTGGGTCGCAAGTCCCAGGCGCCGTCGCAGTGTTCCTCTCTGTACCACGCCATGGACCCGGCGACCGCACGGTGAATCCATGGAATGCTAAGAACCGGATCTCAAGCTCCAAGGAATAAGTGAGGGGAATTGAAGGCTGTGTCGTTAATGTTATGCTAGCTGCAGGACCACCTGGAGCGTTTGTGTAGAAAAGCTTCTCGTGATGCGCTCTTGACTATGACAGACAAAGTTTTTTTTTGTCTTGCTTCCAACTAATGTTGAAACTCGATTGTCTCATGTTTTAGGAAATACGGGGGACAGTCAGAGAGTAGCAGGAAATTTATATTATATTCTGACACAGACTTCATTCAACTTGCGGTCCTGTCCGACATTAAGAATTTAATCAGTTATAAACTCCACTTATACGTGAAGAATAATGATTTTTATAAGTTTTTTTTTCACATTCGTTTTCACGAAAATGATTGTTTCCGCAGGTGTCACCTAGTGATTTATATACGACTATTATAGATTCAAGACGATTTCTATTATAAAAGTTAGAATTGTTAAAAATTTTAATTTCTTCTTTTTTATAAAATTCAAATAGGATAAATGCCTTCAAGACAACCGTTCCGACATCTTATAATTGAATATTCTTCGAAGAAGCGAAGGATTTTAATATGCAAACCGTAGAGACTTATTCAAGGCTCGGCCGCGTAAATCATTTCATTTGCGTAGTAGCAAATTATCCGGCTGTCTTTCACGATTAGTTCCATATCATTAAAATTGCTATAAAATCCAGTTCTAGGTTCTTGTGATACCTATATCTTTAGCTAAAGCTCTAGGGGCTCATTTTTGTAGGTGTGAGGAAGTTTTAATATCATTTTATTTCAAGTCTTTACCTATCAATACTTTCTTTTATCCTATGACGCCAGTTGACTTTTCGCAAAACATTGGTTAACTCAATACCTATATGACTGAGGAGTTTAAAAGCACGAATTGACTGACTCCAATATTATATACCACCCACTCACTTAATATCAATAAATTGGTGCCGGAGGCCTTACACCTCTTCTTATTCATTTTTTATTCTCGAATATAGGTGAGTCGGGTAACAAATTATTTTTATCCTTTAAAACACATTGTATGGCTAATTTGCCACAACAAATTGACACATTATGACATTACCTTTACAATATGTATCAGGACTTAAAACAAACTCTTAAATATGAGACGTAGGATACTCCTAAACTTTTTATGAATAACTAGCTTTTGCCCGCGGCTACGCCCGCGTGGATGTCGGTTATCGCGACCAAACATAGCCTATGTCCTTTCTCAAGGTCTAATCTACCCCTATACCAAATTTCATCAAAATCGGTTCAGTGGTTAAAGCGTGAAAGGGTAACATACAGACAGACAGACAGACAGACAGACAGAGTTACTTTCGCATTTATAATATTAGTATGGATTCCACCCGTATGTTATGTATACCTACTATAAAGTCTGTCCGTTGTCTTCTGCTAGGCACATTTTGCTTGACATAGGTACTGACAGACCTAGATTCAAACATTGCCCTAACAATTGGACTAGCAGAACAATCACGACTAGTAAAATATTTATTCAAGTTTAAATTTTAATGGTTCAGTGTGACCACGCCCTATTCTGGTTGATTAAATGTTCATAGTGGCTTCATGAATAATGTACTCCTCAGTGCCGCCTTTATCTTTAATTACAATGTACTGCTATTAATATGTTCTATGTACATCATACCTGTGCCTTATACGAGTACTAGTTCTTGTTTATGAATATCGATAGCAGTAGACAGGCGTGTATCGAGAGATTGTATCATAATAAGTATGTAGACTACTAATATGATCTATTTTCATATTAATCATATTAAGCTTTTATTGAAATGTTATACACGATTCTGTTTCGGCTTGTAATGTTGAGTCTATTAGGCACAGAAATAATTCCCTTCTCTGTATGTCTGTGGTGTATAATAAGCCAGAGTAGAAAATATAGAGCCTATTCTGTGATAAATATTATAAATAATAATAAATAATACACAACGCTACCTAAACCCATGGTAAGATTAACTAGCTTGTGTTATGGACTTATGGAGCTGGCCTGGTTTTCTTTTTTTTTCTGCGGAACTTGAACCTGCGATCTTTCCCTTACAGGGGGAATGCCATGACCAACTCGGCTTAGTATTACTAAATGATGTAAAATTCATTCAAGTACGTGGTAAATGTTCACGCTCGATACACTTTTGTCTCTCAATACCTATCTAATATCTAATAATCTCGATACCTATACCTAAAATATCTACAAAAAAATCTAGCCAGGTACATAATAATACATTATGATGGGTTGGGTAATTTGAAGATATACAGACAGTGTATATTTCTACATCCAAGTCTGTGCAGATATGCATATCGGCCGTAGGCGCAATGATGGGGATGGGGACACCCACCTGCCACTTAAACTAGTGCGTCAGCAGTGCCGTGTACCTCACATGCTCAAACTTTGTATAACTTTATGCACGGTACTTCATGTTCCTACATAATAATATTATGTTTTCAAATCATTAAAGATATTCAGTTAAGGGTACCTACTTACTAAAAAGAAGGCTTGTTATCAAGGCCCTCAAGTTAGGGACCACCATTTTACGTTCAATAGCATCGATGTTTGTCCGTATCTTGTGGACTGCACCTCAGCTTTATTACCATCTAGCGGGGTGCAGTAAATTGACTGACCAAATATAAAAAAAAATTTCGTTCAACACATTTGGTAACAACTGATTTAAAAAAAGAGGGTTTATCTTCAATGGGAGGGTTCATCGTTACCTGTTGAAGGGCTAGTTGGTTTATCCATTGTCAGATCAGTCACCTACATGATGTCAATTCGATTACATCAGGAAAAATGAATTGCTCAGATGGAGCTTGAAACCGCTACATTTTCCTTACATTTAATTTTTCCTGCCTGAGCAATAATTTTTTTCTGATGTAATCGTATAGTTAGCATACTAAATTGTTAAAAAATTCATTCAAATACATGATTGAATTAATATTATTGTCATCCGTATATTAAATACGAAACTTTAGCTATACTTTCTTATTAGACAATTAGTAAACCAAAGTCGATGATTTGTTTACCCTGTGTAAGAAAATTTTACAAATTTTCATCTTCACGAAAGTTGGTTAAAAAGGCTCGGTATTTAAGCTTTTCTTGTTAGTTCAATAATTAAGCTTTTCTTGTTAGTTCAATAATTATTTAAGTAAGTATTTAAGCTTTTCTTGTTAGTTCAATAATTAACGAAACTTCAGAATGAAAAACGCGTATTAGCTCCGAAAAAAGTTACGAAACGTAATCCGCAAACTTTCCCTAAAACAATTTGCAAGATAAGCCCAACTCGGCGCAACTTGTTCGTTTTGTCATTTACTTCGCCGAAAGGGTGCGCTCAACTTCGCAAGTACAGTATTACGTACGTAGTTTTAAATTTTAATAGAATATCTAAATAGCAATCTGCGTATTTTAGTCTACAAGTTGAGGTAGTATTTTAGCTATCTTTTCCATTTTATAAATGCTGGGATTTTAACAAGTCGTGCTTACGGTATCCTTACTTTTTTTTAATTATATTTCCACCAGTTTATTAAAGTGAATAGTATAATTGAAATAAAACTAAAATACTCATTAAGTATACAAATTATAGCGAAATATGAAACTTACTTATTTGTGACGACAATTTTATATCGTTTTGCTTAAACAAGTATCAATGTCCGTAAAGTTTACAATGCAACAAAATAATTGATGTAACGAATCTAAATAGGTAAAAGTACACATAAAACGATCAGACGGTAACCAAATCGCAAGCAATATGTACCGTGACCTTGTATTTCCCTACGATTTTATCATAGAAATATCCTGCTTCACTTTCCCCGTAGTACCTATGTACCTAACTACTATAATAACAGCCTATAACCTGCCTCATTACACGCGTTTGCATTCGCCCTGATTTACCTGCATTTTGGGTTATTCGAATTCCATTTCATCATCGCGCGTACTAAGGACATGTCAAAAGCCTTTGACTATGTCGACCATAAAACCCTAATAAACAAACTTAATTGCTATGGCGTCAGAGGAAATATATCTAGACTGATCGAATCCTATCTCCACAACCGTCAACAAATAACTGTCATAAGCAGAATAGTCCAAGGATCTGAAGTAACATTTAGATCTTCACAAATAACAGTTACTTACGGTGTTCCACAGGGCAGTGTCCTGGGTCCCCTGCTTTTCATTATATATATAAATGATTTTCCGCAATCTGCTTCCTATCCAATGATAATGTTTGCTGATGACAGTACTCTGGTTTTTAATAATAATGATAAAAATAAATTAGAAAATGACATTAATGAGAATATTGTTACTGTAATTGACTGGCTTGCCACAAATAATCTGAAAATTAATTTAGACAAAACGACATTAATGCAATTTGGACAAAGAAAAAATAAATCACTTGACATGAATATACATTATAATGGTAAATCACTTAATAAAACAGAGATCACCAAGTTTCTTGGCCTCTATATAGATAATTCGTTGAATTGGAATGAACAGATTCAAAACGTCTGCACTAAATTACACCAATACTCGTACAATTTATATATGCTTAGGAAAACTGTAAATGAAAGTACATTAATTACAGCCTATCATGGTATTGTCTCTTCAATTTTAAGGTATGGAATTATATTTTGGGGTACGGAGAAGTGGTAAGGAGAGAAAATGGTACGGAGAACTGGTAAGGAGAAGGTTTTCATAGCGCAAAAACGATGCATACGAGCAATGTGCCATCTACGTAGAACTGAAAGTTGTGTGCCATATTTTAAGAAACATAAAATATTAACTATGCCGTGCCTTTACATCTATGAGACTGCTATGTTTGTTAGGCAAAATATAGAAAAGTTTGAAGTAGTTACTAGTGCACGTCGAGCAGATAAATTGCATCTAGTTACCTGTAAAACGGCACTATATCATAACAGCATCTTTGCTATGGCGCCCAAAATATTTAATAAGCTACCAAAATCAATAAGGCTAGAGACAAATATAAATCTATTTAAAAAAGAATTATCAGTATTCTTGGTGAATAAAACTTACTACTCTATTGGAAATTTTCTGAATGATAATACAATTATTTGACACTATACTTGATTGACTATATTTGATTGACATGTATAATTGATTGACATTTATTCGAATTACTTTCGGGATTCGCTCTCGATATTAAACACATGTAGTTTCACATCAAGCTCGCCTTATCGCACTGTATTTTGGAGAAATTAACAAAAAAACTCAAGTACTTATGTCACCCCGGCCGGGCCGTGGCTGCATCCAGTCATTCACATTTAAAGTGCCACGCCAAATCGTACGTTTCATATTTTATTTTAATATAATTTTTGTTTGTTCTATAGTTTAATAGTGCCTGAATGGAAAGGAAGTGAGCAAAGTGAAATTGATAGTGTAACTTATATTTATTTTTAATATAATATCCAGCTGTAATCTAGCTAAGATGATTACAAAAGGTAAAAAAAAAAAAAAAAAAAAAAAAAAACGTCGCCAAGACGTTTTAGTTTTGATTTCAATAATAGTGATAAATCGATAGTCAAGATCCGGCAGGGTAAGTACTTAGATAATTAAGTATTTACATTATGTAACCTCTATTGGTGATTAATTTACCGCAATATTTTTGCGCGACAAAGGACCGTATAATCCTGAGCCTACACATGTATACCATGTAATAAAATAACTGCGAGACTATATTCGCAAATAATGATTCTATTCTATTCTTATTCATAATTAAACGGAGGATTTTATGAACGCCTCTAAGAATGCAATCCGGCAAGCAGCTCACTGAGAAAATAGATATTGGAAGCAGAAGTGTCGTCAACGTTATAAAAAAAAAAAAAAAAGAAGAAGAACCGGTTTATCTATATTGGAGCCTACAACCTCCGCTTTTAATGGCAACCGAACTGCCCAAATTGGGGCTTTTCACCGCCATTTTTAACGGCAACCGAACTGTCCATTTTGGGGCTTTTCACCGCCATTTTTTAACGGCAACCGAACTGTCCATATTGGGGCTTTTCACCGCCATTTCTTAAAGGCAACCGAACTGTCCATATTGGGGCTTTTCACCGCCATTTTTAAAGGCAACCGAACTGTCCATATTGGGGCTTTTCACCGCCATTTTTCAGGATAACCGGAACCAGAATGTCCATATAAACCTACTATTTTCAAGATCCTTGAGATGAACCAATATTACCGGTCTACCTATAATCGCCAGTTCTGTCACTGAAAATGAGGCGATATCGGTCATGAATCAACTTGATGCGATACTACGGAGTGCAACTGCGCAGCCTTTCTCAAAGCCGAGCACCACCACGTTGCTGTACAATCTACAATTCCGAAGTCCGCCATTCCCTCATCACCACCAGCTGTCGAGCTGTCTGGTCACCGTCGGAAGCCATACATGTATGAGACGATATTTCAGAAACTCAGAGGCATAACTTGGACATATTGGGCGATATTAAGAATATTGGGCAAGGACGCTGTGTCGTTCTAAGTAATACATACATATATTCAGGCCTATGAGTCCCCAAAGGGGCGGGCAGAGACTTATTGGCATTTTGCCAACTATAATTTTTAAGTGCGGACCGGAA
Organism: Eilema sororculum; assembly: GCA_914829495.1. Taxonomy (NCBI): domain Eukaryota; kingdom Metazoa; phylum Arthropoda; class Insecta; order Lepidoptera; family Erebidae; genus Eilema; species Eilema sororculum. The sequence continues at coordinate 271,209 of OU618545.1, read as the reverse complement.
TAACAAACCTAATCAGGTTTAAACATATTGCCCGCTGTGGGCTTAATACAGGAAGTCGAAGGGGACTAAAATAATCAATTAAAATACCAAAATTCTCACCAAACAGGACAAAGGTATTATGAATAAGCAAGCGATAACGGCATGCGCCTTATCGTTGCCAAGTGCAGTTATTTCAGATGCTTCTCGGCTCAGGAAACAATAAACAACAGCTTTTAAGAGCGTTGACAGCGTCGTTGACGCCTAGAATGTTAAGTTATACCCATAGTGGTTCTATTCCACGTTTTTTCAGATTGTTTGTACTTAATAGTGTGCAAGTGGTTTAACCAGTTCAAGTATTCGCTGTAGAAAGGAAGTCACAGGTTCGGGTCACGTCCCTAATATTTTTCACCAATTGAATTTATAAAGATTTCAGAAAGCAATAAGAAAAAGCTAAACAATGGAGTATGCTAACTAGTCAATTTGATTGTTCATAGCATTCCCCTGTAAGGGACTGGTCGTGGGTGAGACCCACCTGCGGCCTGTATCATTTTCTATCTCAATACATTTGAATGAAGCGATTTTCAGTGTAAATCTACCTAAGACTAAGATCTGCAATAAGTTAGATCTGATAGTAATTAACATCTGCAACCTACGATTAAACCTTAAATTATCAAGACGTTCAAGAATATCTAGCACTTCTAGCAGGGCGTGCCCGGAGCGGTCTTCCGGAGCGAGGAGGATGCGTGCTTCGTGACCTCACACACCACTGCCTGCCGCAGCGCATACGCGCATGCTTCCACAGGCACGACGCCGACAACAACACGCGCTCTGGTTACAGGACGTCGCGTCATCCGACCACTCTTGAGGAGCCCACAGGTCGCTTTTTTATTTTTATAAACTATGGTGCACAATCCGAAAACGGATCCAAACAATGACACCTATAGACCATCAAATTCTCAATCATAATTTAAAGGCATTTTTCTACTAGGCCCATATGAGGGCCAATTTATTTATAGCATTTAACTCAAGATCGTATGGGTCCCAGTCCCAGCACTTAACACTTCACTTAACAGTTCATTTCAAATTTAAGAATTTAAGAACAGTTTTAAAATTATTGCCTATTATACCTACAATGTTTTGCTTATTTGATTTAAGAGCTACTTATGTATAAGGTGCTTTATGATTTAAAAGAAGTTTATTTTCGACTAGTAATAATAATAAACCTTCATAAAAATCCTTCTTAATTTAATAGAACTTTCTATTATTCTAAGGTGCTATAAACGTAAGCCCTTACGTATTGACACAAACCAATGAATGGCAAGAATATTAAACCCAATGGATACATACATGTTATATAGGTATATATATAAAAAAAAAAAGAAATAATGAAATTTTCAAATGGTAAATTAAATTTAAAAATAGCAGGATTGCGTATTTTATGATTTTTTAACATCTGTTGGTCCTGCTGTTGAATATTATGCCTACCTACGAAAGATTAGCTAGCTACCTATAGCAATTAAAAAAAAAAAAATTTAAATCTCAATTAAATCTATTTTTGTTAAATGGCTCTGTGCTTTGTATTTAAATCTCAAAGATGATTTTTACAATCCGTGACTGTTATTGACGATTTTACTTATTCAATAAAATAAAACGCCGGCGACCGCTAATAACTGGAAATATTCATAGATGCCTCAACGACGGGGTGAAGGGTAGGTTTGCGAGGACAACGCCGCTAGTGGTTCAGTACAAACACCTCCTACATACACATACTCATATTCACTATCTAGAATTATAGGTCACCTTCTTGGTCCTAAAAATCTATACAATAGATCATACTATTGCCAATATGACTACGAACAAGACGGCTGTACAAAACATTAAGTAATAGAATGTCAGAGTACAGTTTCTTCTTTGGTGTAAACAAGGATCTATATCTTCAACGCGGAGTCCAGAAAATCACATACATATTCATACATAGAGTGGGAGCCGTTATAAGAACTTTCAGTAAAATTATATTTTTATGATCTTTGTCATATTAGCAGCAGAACAAACTTTAAATTCCAAAATTGTGTATCCTGGTACATACACCCAGGTACCATTGCTATTAATGCGTTTATAATATCATGAAGTAGCCATTTACTTCTTTAAGTTTTTCTGCCTATTTCAGTTCTATTATATGAAAACTTTACATTAAGTTATTAACGACAAAGCGATTGCGGTACTACCATTATAACCCACCTAGCCGTCGTATCCACTGTTTGATATTTGCTCACGCACAAACCCTAAATGAATGATTGAATACCTAACAGTTTATTTTCCATCGGTAATTAAATGAATACAATATATAAAATTTTAGCAAAGACTGTACAATGGACAGTCATTTTCTTTCTGGTTCTACATTCTGGTATTGTTCGTTATTATTCCTAACCATAGAGAGTGAGCGATAATTTACTTTGGTTGCAGGGAAGAAGCATACGTATCTGCTCTAGAAAGTTGCCTCAGTTCACTGTTTCATTAATATTGGCTGACGTTCTTAGCATACATTTTTGATACTGGCGCGAATATGAAAATATTTGTAAACCTGCTCTGTCATTACTTCTTTGACCAGGGAATCGCCGATAATGATCAAAAAATACCTATATATTAATAATTAATAAAAGAATACCTGGAAGAAATTTTTGATTTACGCACAGCGTTATCCAAGTATACAGTATCAGATTTAAATTATTTAGAGGAGTGATACTTTAAATCTTGAACAAATAACTAACATATTTCTTGTTAACATAAAAAATATTAATCGAATAAAAATATCGAGATTAGGTTCACTCCAATTCAACCCACTATTATGTAATATTTCGTTCAGCATTGATTGACTGTTTATTCACAAAAACTTCAGATATGTCCCATGTGTCGCAGCTTTACCTGCTGACGTGTATATACACGGGACTTGACAAGACTAAAAACTTTACCTGCGTATAAATGACGAATGGCTACGTCTATCTTTTTCTTTAAATCCAGAACAGTACGGTACGTTATGTTTCAGTACAGTACAAAGAAATAATCAATATGCCTCCATCCAATTGTACAATTTATGCAATATTTCCTATATATAACCTATCATAAGAAATATTAGTAATGTAATATTAATTCATATAATATTGCTAATGTTGCAAATAACATATCGAATACCTAGGTGTACAAGTACATATTCTACCAATAAGAATTAATGATCTGTATGGTTAAATAAATGTTTTAATACAATATTATTATGAACAATACTTTCACCATGCTGACTTACAATGCTGAGTCCATGTATGAACAATAAATGGAATTTAATTCACTTCTAATTAAAGAACAATAAAATCGTATTAGTTTAAAGAACCTAGTAATGTAATGTCCATATTTATAGTTAGGTATGATTTCATTCCTCACTACTCTCGAAACAATTAATTTACTTTGGCATTTCACCTAAGTTTCAGACTTAGATAGGTACTCTCAACATCTACATGTGTTTAATATCGAGAGCGAATCCCGAAAGTAATTAATGATCAAACGAACTTACCTGTACGTGAAGTTCGATCATAATTACTGGAAGGGATTCGCTCGAAGATATTAGCATCCCTCCCGCCCTTAGACTAGTCTAGCCCAAATTGTGAAATGCCAATAATTCTGTTATCTCTAAACTTAATGACTGGATGCAGCCACGGCCCGGCCGGGGTGACATAAGTACTTGAGTTTTTTTGTTAATTTCTCCAAAATACAGTGCGATAAGGCGAGCTTGATGTGAAACTACATGTGTTTAATATCTTCGAGCGAATCCCTTCCAGTAATTATGATCGAACTTCACGTACAGGTAAGTTCGTTTGATCATTAATTATTTATCTTGTGTAGAATAAATTTACTGACGTTTAATATTAATTCACGTTTTATATCTGGATTCACAATATTTAATTATCTAATATTATATACCGACATAATATGTAGTGCTTAATGGGTTTTTTATAATACTTGCATGTCATATACTATTAAAATTACAATTGTGTGTCAGTTATTACATTAATCTGTAAACCACATGTGGTAGGACATAGCTTACATAACATAGCTTATACGACCTTTATACCTAACCTATGATCCACAGAATAAATATGATTATGATTATGATTATGATTAGTATTAGAACTAAAAGGACAACCCCTAACTCTCATACAATCTTGGGCCCGCATGTACAGGGTTGACAATTAGGCAATATTTAGACCATCTAAGGACATTTTGTTTGCCTAATTTTCACGACGATTCATAATGGCCAAGTTTGTTAAATCGAGCATTGTTCATAGGTTTTTAGGTTATGTTGTAATACATAATGCGGTCAAACAGCGTCTTATGTTGTGTTGTGTGTGATAGCTACACAAGTTATTCGCGTATCGCTTTTATTTGTAAGTAGGTTAGCAGGTTTTATTAGTATAGAAAAGGGCAGGTCATTAATATTTTTAGTCATTAATGTGGAATGGTCAACTATATATGTTAAATAATAAAACTGATATGTTAAAGCAAAGACATGCTTTAGCTACTTTCTTGTTGCACGATATTAAACCTTATAGTTTTATGATATGCAACTGACATTAACTCTAAAGGTGGTAAAGCAATCCTTCCCTACCCTCACTTCAGACCGCAACATCTGAGTGACATCCTTTTGCTACGGTTACCACTTTCCACAAACTCTATAGCAGCTATCACACAGCTTGTTAACGTTAATTATAATAACAATTTCAAAAGAGCGAGAAATAACGAATAGGTACTTACTATTTGTGGTGCGACCCATTCACGTATACAAGCTAGTATCACTGCATCGTTCAATAAATGTCTGCCTATAATATTGCACCGATCGGTAGCGATTCCACAATTCCCGTCCCAAATTGAGCAGTCCGACTGGGGAAGTACCTCCGCCCTACAGAATACCGCGGCCATAATAACCTTGTGTTGTGTTCCCGGCGGTGAGTAGGGTAGCCAGAGCTCACTGGAGAGGTCCTGTGCTGTCAGTAGGAAGACCAAAGGCTCAAGTAGACGCCGCTTGCTGGTGGGGGCGTGAAATGTTGGCGCTGCGGTCAGGGAGACCCGGTGAAACGGTTATCCGCTGGCCGCCCGCAGGCTGTACGGTTCCCGAACCTGGGGAACACTTAATCTCCGCCCCAGGAGGCTGAACCAGCAGCCTGTGTAAAGTTTCCGGTGCTGTAGTCGTGCCGGAGGAGGAGACCGGAGTGGACCCGGCTACAGTATCTGGGAGGGGACCGGGGGCCCTTCCGCCCGCCGCGCCAGCCAGTCACACAACCCCAGCCTGTATGTGGTGGTACAGAGCCTTGCTTTGTCTTCTGCGTTGACGGCACAGAAACTCTCTCTGCCTTCTCCCCCCCCCCCCCCCACCCTAATCTGTTATGAAAAGAAGGAAAAAGAGAAACGGATCCACAGCGGCACCATCTTCCACGATGCAAGTGGACTTTTGCAACATTAGGGGCCTTCACTCAAACCTTAATAAAGTCCACCACCATCTCGAAACCGCGCAGCCAACCTTATTCTTTCTGACGGAGACGCAAATATCATGCCCGGCCGATACAGGCTATCTAATGTACCCTGGTTATAAACTGGAACATAATTTTATGAGTCACGCCGGGGTATGCTTGTACGTCCGGGATGATATTTGCTGCCACCGTCTTCATATTCATGAAGACAGGGACCTGTCAACTCTATGGGTACGTATAGATCACGGTGGCCACACCCGTATCTATGCGTGCCTTTACAGGTCTCATAGCGGTGACTTGGGCACAACTCAGCTGTTTGAGCACCTGCAGCGGTCGGCGGACAGGGTAATTGAGCAATATCCCACCGCAGACTTAGTTTTCTTGGGGGACTTCAACGCTCACCACGTGGAGTGGCTGGGGTCTCACACGACTAATTTTGCGGGAAGGGCTGCTCACGACTTCGCCCTGACCTATGGGTTCTCTCAACTGGTGCATTCTGTCACTAGAACACCAGATATCGAGACCCACAGATCCTCTATACTGGACCTTCTGCTGACTTCGCGTCCGGATGAGTACTCCGTAACTGTGGAAGCACCTCTAGGTACTTCGGACCACAGCCTCGTCCGGGCGAAAGTGACACTTGTGCGACCTGAACCACCGCGGCCACCTCAGTGGCGGCATGTCTGGCACTACAGATCAGCAGACTGGGACGGACTGCGGGAATTCTTCGCGTCGTACACTCGTACCCGTGGAGGCAGCTTTGCTTCACTTCAGATGATCCAAACTCCTGTGCAACAGCAGTCACTGACGCGATCCTAGCGGGCATGGAGTGCTATATCCCCAACCGCTGGATCGCGACAGGAGCGAGCAAGCGTCCGTGGTTTAATAGGTCCTGCAGAGAAGCGAGAACTCTCAAACAATCTGCTTATAAGGATTGGACCACGGCCCTCGCCAATAAGGATCCGAACATCAGTGAAGTGAAGCGGAAATTGAATGCTGCCTCGAGGTCCAGTAAGAAGGCAACGGCCAGGGCTAAGTTTGAGTTCATCGGCAGAATTGGTGAGCGGCTTGCGCGGTTCCCATCCGGTAGTCGCGCATTTTGGTCGCTCGCCAAAGCTGCCGAGGGAAACTTCATCCGTTCCTGTCTTCCGCCGCTATTAAAACCCGACGGTAGTCTGGCCCATGGCGCCAAGGAGAAAGCCGATCTCTTAGGTAACCTCTTTGCGTCAAACTCGACTATGAACGATGGGAATGCCGAACCACCTAGTATACCCTGGTGTGGAACTTCAATGGGTGAAGTAAAAATCACCCAGCGGAGGGTTCGGCGAGAACTAAAGTCCCTAGATGTTCGAAAGTCGAGTGGGCCGGATGGCATACCGGCAATGGTGCTTAAGCACTGTGCTCCAGAGTTGTGCCCTGTTCTTACACGACTCTTCGCGCTCTCATTCTCCACTGGACGAGTTCCAGCTTCGTGGAAGACCGCATACGTGCATCCTGTGCCTAAGAAAGGCGACAGGACAGACCCGTCCAACTACAGGCCCATCGCTATAACCTCCCTTCTCTCGAAGGTTATGGAGCGTGTCATTAACACACAGCTCCTGGGATACCTTGAGGGTAACGATCTTCTGAGCGACCGACAGTACGGCTTCCGCCAGCGTCGCTCGACCGGTGACCTTCTTGTGTATCTCACAAACCGTTGGGCGCAAGCCATCGAGAGCCAAGGTGAGGCACTAGCGGTCAGCCTAGATATAGCGAAGGCCTTCGATCGGGTATGGCACAGAGGTCTTCTTGCGAAGTTACCATCTTATGGACTCCCTGAGGGACTGTGTAACTGGATTTCCAGCTTTTTGTCCAACAGAAGCATCCAAGCCGTCGTGGACGGCAGTCGCTCGGACCGCATGGACATAAACGCTGGTGTCCCACAAGGTTCCGTGTTGTCTCCGACCCTGTTTCTGCTGCATATTAATGACATGCTGTCGGATGACTTCATTCATTGCTATGCGGACGACAGTACTGGAGACGCATGTTACACGGGCCGTGCAGGCATCCCCCAGTCCGAGGTGGAGGGGAGTCGCGAACAACTTGTGTCAGAAATCGAGACTACTCTCTCGGGAGTATCCGATTGGGGTCGACTAAACCTGGTCCAGTTCAACCCCACCAAGACACAAGTATGTGTATTCACCGCTAAGAAAACCCCATTTATTGTAGCGCCGCAATTCCTGGGCACACGGCTTACCATTGCCCCGAGTATCGGGATCTTAGGCGTCGACATTTCGAGTGACGTCCAGTACCGCAGTCATTTAGAGGACAAGGTCAAGCTGGCAACAAAGAAACTTGGAGTTCTTAATAGGGCGAAGCAGTACTTCACTGCGGGGCAGCGACTCCTTCTTTATAAGGCACAGGTTCGGCCCCACATGGAGTACTGCTGTCATCTTTTTGCCGGAGCGCCCGCACGCCAGCTTAACCCTTTCGACTCGGTGCAAAGACGTGCGTTGAGGCTCGTTGACAGTCCCATACTCGCAGGCGATGTGGAACCTCTCAGCCTCAGAAGGGATTTTGCCTCACTGTGTGTTTTCTACCGCCTATATAATGGTTTGTGCTCAGATGAATTATTTGACATGATGCCCACAGCTACATTCTATCATCGCACCGCTCGCCATAGACAGGGAATTCATCCCCACACATTGCATCCGAATATGGTGCGTACCGTGCGGTATGAAAGGAACTTCATCCCACGTACGCTCAAGCTGTGGAATGAACTCCCTGCCATGGTTTTCCCAAGCGACTACAATATGGGGTTCTTCAAGAGGGGCATTAGAAGGTTTCTTCAGGGTAGGCAGCGCGAGTGTAACGCCCCTGGTGTTGCACACGTCCATAGGCCGCGGTAACCACTTTCCATCAGGTGGGCCGTGTGCTTGTCTGCCACCTAAGCGGTATAAAAAAAAAAAAAAAAAAAAAAAAAATACTCATTGTGATAGCTTTCAGCCGATGTGGTAAAGTCTAGTCCAGTTTTAAAGCCAAGGTCAACAAGTGTAGCAAATAACGGTGTCCGGTAATCAAGCAAGGGTCAATTAGTTCGAAAATCATATACAATTCACAGAGTAAAAGCAGCAAAACACAATGATCTCAGGGAGCCGAAGGAAAGCGAATGCGACATTTTCAATGACAGGAATGAAAATCACTGAAAATGACATATGATGTTACAGATTATTATGAATTCTAAATGATCGATTATTTACATAGACTTTGAATACACTACGATTATTTACAATCGATATTTTGACTTCCATTATGAAGGAGACAGGTGTCTTTCTGATTAGTGAACTGAATAACGAAAATAAAGATGCTACATAGATATTTTGAAATCATTTAATAAAGCCACGAATTTTAAATTCATAGTTATTAGTTATCGATTCGATTTCATAATCGAATCGATAAAGCAAGTATAATCATAGCGCATTTACGAAGATCGGATTAAGTATTACATTCAACGTTTACGAAGCTTGTTGATTAATGAAAATCACATTTTTAAACTTTTGTCGCACTTGGCCATTGCTGATTGTAATGAAGTCTTAACAAAATTATAACACAAAATAGACGAATTTTTTGAGGTAGGTTTGATGTCTGTGCACTCGGGCCCAAAATGGGGTATCTCCTTTTCATGTTAGTATTTATACATACATACATATAATCATGCGTTTATCCGCGGAGGGTTAGGCAGAGGTGAATTAACACCCACATTTCACCAATCAATGTATTCGGTCCCATTGCCTCTGGCACTATTGTTGACTCGAACCATGCATATGAGGCTGAGTCTGGGCTTTATATATCTGTCTGATGTTCAACAGCCCTTTCCCTTAGTCGCCTTGTACGACACCGTATGGGAAGAGATGGGGTGGCCCAAAATCTACTCTGCCGGGAATCACGTGTATGTTCAATAAATGAATTTTCCTTCTTTATTTTTCAAACAGCAGATCGTGACGAGTTCTATCCGTAACCACCACTTAGAACTTTTATGTTATCGCAGTCTGTAACACGTATTGTAACAAGCTGTATCTGTCTGCCGGCAGCCACTAAAGGCCCCATCGACACCCACGGTTGGCATCGCTCGCGAGGCTGTCATATCAATGATAATTTCTGTCATATCCGAGATAATATTCCTCATAAATTGTAGGGAACCAGTATCGTAACAAGATACCAGTGGCCATTACTTATCAATATCAAATATTCACCTGTCTGCGAATGTGTCTGATATGTTTATTGTGGGAACACCATCTATTGGGACTGTTTGCGGACAATGCGAACATATAGACCATCCAATTTTGCTTTTTATATGAAATGTTTATACGGGTGGCTAATTATTTTTGTGGTAGTGCAACACACATTTGTAAAAAATACTTAGGTACTGCATACAACAATGACAACGAGACATCTCTCATTTCCGTTATTTACCTTTACGTTCTATTTCAATGTCTTGTCGCTTTGAACATTCTTAGTATAGATAGAGCTCAGTATACACCATGGAGGAAAGAATATTTTTCCTTCTCCATAGTATACACAGACAAGCAAACGTGTAAAGTGTATACGTTTGCTTGTTATCAATATTAGGTGTGATGGAACTCTGAAATGTACAACTCTAGAAAATACATAGGATTTAATTGGTAGATGGTCTTTGATTGTGGGGCAACGCCATTGACTGTATTTGAGTACTATTGAAATTTATTTGAAAAAATAAAAGTACATTAAACAGCTTAAAACAGAATATTATAAAAATGTCAGGTTTACAACATACTTGACAACGTGCAGTTGTTCTTCAATTGACATGAACCGTTTATCCACCCGTTACCTGATCAACTATGAGATGAAACATCGTAACTGTTGAATATTATCTGCAAGTTATATAAAAATAGCGAAGTGTGGTCTTTCTGCTATTTCCCGACTGTCAATGCCCAATTCACACTCTCCCTCAAAACGGATGATCAACTTGGGATTGTCTTGTCTCGCGCAGTCAAACGTGCACATATTGTCATGAGTCACGTTATCCGTGCCACAAATCGGTCGGTAAGTATGCCCGCATTGGCATATCGAGCACGGCCGGTCCAGTAGCTTCACAATATTCGTGTCTGTTTCTTTACGGGCGCAGTTAAGTCTGCACTCGTTCATATATGTTACTGTATTAGACCCACATACGGGCTTATAATCGAGGGGGCATACGCAAGGCTTGAGCGCTACTATTGTGTATGTTTGAACACTAATCAATAATGCTCCTGAAATAATAAAGTAGTCATATATAGATTAGACATCCTATAGCAGTCGCATGGTTACAATGACTATTAATTCTGTCACAGTCGAAAGACTACTTAATCATAAAAAAGTTGTTATAACTGTCACAATGTAATTGCAGAATGATTTTCACTGTCAGGCACCTGGTGTATCTTCCAAAGAATAGATCCTCTACATACACGTATAAACACACCACTATTAATCAGAACCGTACCTATTTTGAAAACCATATCTATGTCTAAGTTCCTCCCATTCGTCTTCAGGCCTGTTCGGTAACTGGCCGTTATGTATAATATAAAAATATATCGACATTGTTATCGACAACAATCGCACTTACAAACAATTTCATTTTGTAATAATTTGTAAAGGTAATAAAATTATAGTTATAGCGGCAATAGTTGGTGCGTATAAATATGGAATATGTGACTAACCATTTGTACTGGTCAGCAGAAAATTATTCATGATTAAAATTAGGCAATAATATAATGCATTTTACACACTGTGTACTAAGTGAAAGACTGCACCTATTACTCTAGACTTGTATTTAATACAAGTATTGTCACAGCGGTTACAATCCTTTATTATTAAGAACTACTAATAACTAGTACGAGTAGGCACGTAATCCTAAAAAGCCTAGACGCTTGGTTACCCTATCGTACTTGCGGTGCGGTACGACTGGTCGGTTCCCACGAAGTAAAACTAGGCTTTCACCGCGCCGTGGACAGTGGTACGTTGCGGTGTGGCCACCTGCTGCGATCAGACCTGCTACTGCTATCAGTTGACGCAATCCATACACATCGTACCTACTGCTGAAGTAATCGAGTTTTATCACTGACACGTTGTGTGCTCGGCTGATCGGCTTGTTATGTCTAGGACTGATGTTATGGGTACTAACTGGATAGCAACAACTCAGCACATATAAGTAGATAGGCACATAGCTTTCAATATAATTAAAACATGGTGTTAGTACAGCCTCTTCGGCACCTTTTTAATGTCTGCTTGAAGAAACGCTCGTATCCTAACGGTTGGAAGTTGACTAGGGTCACACCAGTGCCGAAAGGTACTGCAAGCTCAGATGTCAGTGGTTACAGACCTGTAGCGGTGTTGTCAACATTCGCAAAGGTTTTCGAGATCGCTTTATGCTCTATTATAACATCTCAAGTGAGTACGCAGTTTAGCGATACCCAACATGGTTTTAGAGCGGGCCGTAGCACTAACTCAAACCACATGAGCTTCATGAAGCAAGCGACTCAGGTGCTGGATTCAGAGGCAGGTGCTCAGCTCGATGTCGCCTATTTTGATTTCCAAAAGGCGTTCGTCAGTGTTGATAATGATGTCCTTTTGATGAAATTTGCAATGGCTGGATTCACTCCGGACCTGCTAAAGTTTTTCGCAGACTACCTGAGCAACCGAAAGCAGTACGTAGAGTACGGGAGATGTGCATCAGACTCATACAACACCTACACTGGAGTGAGTCAAGGTAGTAATCTTGGACCACTGGAGTTTATCATCATGATAAATGATCTTCCGGAAGTGGTCCAAGACGCAAGGTGTTTGTTATTTGCAGACGACCTCAAATTATTGCACAGGGTGGTTGACGAGCAGGATTGCGTACGTCTCCAGCACGATATTGACCGGGTGGTAGAATGGAGCTTAAGGAACAAACTATGTTTTAACATTTCAAAGTGTAGTGTAATGTCATTTACACGCGCGGTGGTGCCATTGCACTACAATTATGAAATGGAGGGGAAGACCATTCCACGTGTTTCATTAGTACGAGATCTAGGAGTACTATTTACAACAGATCTATCATTTAAAAATCACATCATTGACGTCTGCACCAAGGCCTTTAAGAACTTAGGTTTTATTATTCGCGAAACGAAAGATTTCCAGAAAACCATTGCCGTGCAAGCGCTGTATAACGCATTAGTAAGGAGTAGGTTAGAGACGAGTGCTATAATCTGGAATCCTTATGAAACTAAATATAGTTCCATGGTGGAAAAGATGCAGAATAAATTTACCAGGTACCTTTATTTGAAGCATATGGGGTATACCCGTTCTACCCACTTATGTATCCAACTCTCTTCGTAATAGGGATGGTTGGATATTATAAGCTGGAGGTGCGACGCAACTTGGCACTAGCTAATTACGTCTTTTTAGTATTTCGAGGTAAATTAAACAACCCTCAGATATTGGAGTCATTGATGCTGCTCGTTTCTGACACCAGACTGCGGCTAGCGCCAAGGGTCAAAACATTCGAAGTCCCAGTGGCTCGAACAAATATATTAAAGAACGCACCTCACGTACGAGCATTGAACATTTTAAATATGATATCGCAAAAAAATGATATATTTTGTTGTACATTGGCGGAATTCGAAAGGGTGACAATTCATTGTCTAGAAATAAATAATTTTTAAGTAATAGTTATTATTATATTAGAGTACTACATTGTTGCATTGGACTTAGTCTGTAATAGCAATGTATGATTTGATAGAAATAAAAAAAAAATGTCTGTCTCGTTTTCATATGTGTGATATTTTCTATAATTTATTACTGAGTAATTAAACCACCTAGTAAGTTTATTGATAGGTTGCGGCTGCTGCTTGTCTTTTGATTCGATTGAAGGTTGATAATTAATTTATCAAATAATTTGATTGTCTATCAATAGTATCATAAAATTGTACATTAGTTGTTTATACGACATGTTTTTGACAAAACTTGGATTTTGTTAAAATCATTATTCTAAATCCAAAATCCACTCGTACTTCGCAAACCGCCACGAACTCGATAATGTTCGTACATTTTTTATCTCACTTTTGTATAATAAAGTTATCTATCCTCTACCCATTGACGAGGTTGCGCAAACTTTGTAGTACCTAAGCATAATTTATGAGCCGCGTATAAAAGAACGCCCCGTCTTAACCGAGTTAGACGCTTTCGAAGTATCGATATAAAAAGCCTTTCGCTGCCTTATCCAGCGATCGTATCGCGCTATGAAATTGTATTAGCGTTAATTACTACGTAGATCTAGTCCCCGATACAGAGCGAATTAATCTTAATTTGTTCGCCACCGAACTACACCGGCCGGAGCGCGGTGCGGCGAGCGGCGAGCGGGGGCACTTTACTTGGCAATATTGTCGGAACTTGAACTAATAATTCAAACTGAGATGCATACTGCTCATTTTATACAGAGTGATTTTATAGGTAAAGCATGTAGTTCTAAGTACCAGTCATGAATATGGTATGGTAGACCAAGGTCGGGTCGTGTTTGGAGGGAGATGCAAGATAGCCGGAAAATCTTTAAAAGCCGGTTAAAGTGGTGTCAAAATAACAGTGATCAACTTAAAATGGACATTCTAGCAACGCATCGCGCCAAACATGATTTTCATAATTTTTGGAAGTGTACTAATAAAGTAAACAGAAGGCCGGGCTTGCCGGTGAGTGTTGGTGGCATGACTGATTCAAAAAATATCGCAGAAATGTTTAAAAACCATTTCACCGGAAATTCACCTTTGGGGCCATCACGGTCGGGACCTGTGGATGTGACTCGCGTGCAGGAGCTTAAGGTAAGGTTTACAGCCAAAGATGTTGGAAAGGTTATCTCTGGGATGATGCGAGGCAAGTCTCCTGGCCACGATGACTTGAGTATCGACCATCTTAAAATAAAAAATAACCTAAAAATAAACAATCATGTCTAAGGTTCTTGACAGTCTGCTTAACACGCTGATGAGTAACTGTCTCGAGACACACGACAATCAATTCGGTTTCAAATCGGGACTCTCTACTGAGACAGCCATTCTGTGTTTGAAGCAGACTGTCAAGTACTACACGGATCGTAAAACACCAGTTTATGCTTGCTTCCTCGACCTTTCGAAGGCGTTTGACCTGGTTTCCTATGATATCTTCTGGGAAAAACTTAGCGACACATCCCTGCCAAGCGAATGTATTCGTATTCTCCAATATTGGTACGGGAACCAGATCAACGTAGTTCGGTGGTCGGGGACGCTGTCTGAACCATTCAGGTTGGAGTGCGGGGTGAGGCAAGGGGGGGCTGACCTCGCCAACGCTCTTCAACCTTTATGTAAACGCCCTCATTGAGAGGCTGAGCAGCATCCATGTCGGATGTCACGTTGGTGGAGTCTGTGTGAACAATATTAGCTATGCGGACGACATGGTGCTGCTGAGCGCCTCGGTCTGTGGTCTGACTAAGCTGCTCGGTGTTTGTGAGGATTATGCTCTCAGTCATGGCCTGGTCTATAACACTAAGAAAAGTGAGTGTATGGTTTTTCGGGCCAGAGGTAAGTGTCCCGATAGTATCCCTAGCGTAAAATTAAAAAATATACCGCTAAAAAGGGTTGACACTTTCAAATACCTTGGTCATCTGGTAACCTCTGACCTGAAAGATGATGCCGATATAGAGCGGGAACGTAGGGCGTTGTCTGTTAGAGCGAACATGATAGCGCGCAGGTTTGCACGATGCTCGCGGGAGGTGAAGAACACTCTTTTCAGAGCGTATTGCACTTCATTCTATTCGAGCGCACTATGGGCTAACTATACTCAAAGGCAGTACAACGCCCTACGAATACAATACAACAATGCCTACAGGGTGTTTTTGGGTCTGCCGCGGCACTGCAGTGCGTCTGGGATGTTTGCCGAATCACGCATTGATTGCTTCTATGCGACGACGATGCGGAAACGGTGCACATCCTTGGTGCGCAGGGTTCGCGCCAGCTCCAACACCATCCTGAGGATGATAGCTGAGAGGTTCGACTGTCATTACATTAACCATTGCTGTATGATTAATGTAGCGACTATAAAATAAATTCCACATATTCCACAACATTCTACACAACGAGTCACAAGAATATCAACACATCATAATGTAATTGCCTATTTCAATGCAAATGTAAATTTAAATCATTAATAATTATTTTATTTATTTTATTTTTATCTTATTTTGAATATTATCATAATTACATTTTTATTTATTATTGAACTATGTTGACATTGATGACTATTTATCATTTAAAAATTGTATTTTTCTGACATATGTAAGTAATTGAGATTGTATTGTATTATTCTAACCATTTTCATGTTTATGTTTATATTTTAATTCATATAATGTTAATGTATGATCCAAATGTTGATCGAAATTAATTGATTGAATTGAAAAATTGAATTGAATTAGGAACTAGTGACTTTTATTAATGCAAGAACAAAATGAAAATACAATGCAAAAGATGTAGAGGTGTGTGATGCATTATGTTTTTGTGACACACAATAAAATACATGCGACATACAAATTATTTGTCTGAATTGTATAATATAGGTGGATAAGTGTACCACGTACGGGAGGAATATTTCGGGCGGAAGGAACCGCAAACAACAGATATAGTATTAAAATGTGAAATTGATTTTACTTTTACTGACTTTACTGACTTTATAAAAATATATACTGACTTTATAAAATTGATTTTACTGACTTTATAAAAAAAATATTGTTTATCACTTTAGTTATTAAATCTGTCTACATTTAATGGTCATATCACACACATCAGCCACATTAAGCTATTATCCTGAAAGGTGAACACTGCAACAATGGGGAAATCTAACAATATAATGCTATAATAAGTAGGTATCAATTAGTGCTACATGCTTGCATTCTAATTTTTGTTCACGTATGATGGACGTAATAGAAAATGAGCCGTGAACTGGAAATGTTCATTGAAACATACTTTACATATGTGGTCCAGTGCAGCTAATAGGTTAGACTGCACTTATTGTAGCTATGTAACTTATAAGTTAGTGGCTCTTTTCGTGAAACCTTTAGAATTTTTCATAACATAACATAACATAACATAAACTCACGCCTATATTCCCCGAAAGGGTAGGCAGAGGTGCTAGCACCCACATTTCGCCAGTTTATGTTTAGGTCCCAATGTAATAGGTGGCGAGCCTATTGCCATTAACCGGGCACTTATAAACCTGCGATAAATACACACATAACTTCGAAAAGCATCGAAAAGTCATTGGTGTGTGCCATGGTAAACCTGGAATCGAACCCGAGACCTCGTCTCAGCAGTCCATTACCCATACCACTAGGCTACCGCATTTTTCTTATAACGATTTCCACTTTAAATCTAAAACATAATAATTCTTACACTGATTACATTATCACAGACGGTGCTGTAGAGATTGTGCTATAAGCACATCCAAATAGCCTCTTGTAGCATCATCACGGTTCGTCTTTGGAGGATAAGCTAGTGCGCTCATATCTGAGACGTATGTCCCAACTAGAATAAGGTTCTCTCTCAATAGCTGGTGAAAGATCTGAATATTGCAGTCATCGCATACTTAGTTACAGTCGGTTCGACTTCGAAAAAACCGTTATTTGGGTTGCCGCGATGTCGTGCCCGGACCAAAAAAGGTTAACATTCCATACCTACACCAAGTTTCGGAAATTGAACATCTCTATGATCCTGTTTTTACAATTCCCTTCGCTCCCCAGGATATCATTCCACCTCGCGTGTGGTCCGAGCATTCTTCATTGTTATTGCTTACAAACCCTTCACATTCGATAGCTTATTATAATATTTTCATTGGACCCTTATCGAGTAGCGAATGATACCAAACAAACATTTTAATCGTTCTCGGAATGTTCAACCGCAACATAAACAAATATGAGTCCAAACACAAACAAAAACTGGGTCCTTATTGGTATTGTAAATAAAAACAAAGTGAGGTCTTCATCGGAGCAACAAATCACTTTGTTTTTGTTCGTCGGCCCCGACCGTTATCGAAAACTGCGGTACAAACACAGTTTCGCTTTTTGATTCCCGATACAGATATATGTCCGTTCGTTGTGTGTAATAAAATTCAGATAAAACGAGATTATCCGACGATATACGAACACTGAGGCAACTGCGGTCTGGAGTTTTGTTGCAACAATAGTACGGACAGCTTAACGTTGTGAAATGGACACCGACGACAGTCTCCGCGTGAAGGACTGACAACTTGTAATATTTGTTGCGTATCAAATTTTATTTGGTTATATTAAGAGAATAAAAAGTCATCATTATTATGGTGATAGACCCACTTCACTTCAGATTTATATTTATAGTAATGTAAAGACAAAAGGTTCGGTTCAGGTTACCGGTGAACGTTGGTTTTTTTATAACAATATGTAATTATTAAAATCGATGTATAAACTTTCGCCGTATGAACCATAATTATAATGATTCAATAGGATGTTTCTTTTGTAATGGTATTTCATAAATATCTAAGGATAATCTTTATCCATACATACGAATGTCGGCTCCCACATCACTCATCGCTCCTTCATAACCTTTAAACCGTCGCCATACATCGAACTCGTGACGCCGACACAAAGCCCGATGTGACACTTGTGTAGCTGTCACAATAATGTCGCAGCTAATAAAAACACCATTGACTCCCGGAACTCGACAAAACATTATAAATCACGAGGCAGAGGAAACACGCTCTATGAACAATTTTTTTAAGTCGTTATGAAGGGCCGGGACTCGCGAGCCCCGCGGGTGTGCCTGTATTGTATCGAGGTACACCGGCGAGGTACACAATGGTGAGATATTATCGCACTTATGTTTAAGAATTCTGACGTATGCGTAATTGTAGCCAAATTATAGGGTAGTCGTGTTATTTGACTAAACGCGCAATAGGTTGTGTCGAAAGTGTAGCGCTTAATTGTATTGAATAGAGTGCAGCTGTACACCCCCGGTGTGAATGAAAGACACATTACTGGGAACATTCTATGCTCGGCAGTTCCTCACTCAAAAAAAAAACTATTGTAACCATTGAATGTCGCTATCATCCATCGGATGAATATTTAAATAGCATGGACAACAAAAATAAACAATCAATAGCTGAAATACTGTTTTATTTATTTTGTAGACGATTCGATTTTATGTTACAGAATAAATTCTTCATTCGCGTCCAATGATACAAAAACGTTGAAAAGCGTTTGTTGTTGAATACATTTTATTAGTATTGTTATTTACTTGCCCGACCCACGCAGTTAAATAAATATCTCAATTATCCAGATGATTGGGCCCATTCACGAGGTCGATCAACAACAAATCTAGGGAGATAGACCAATTTTTCAATCATATCTCGATTGAATTTTCTTTATAGACTCTTTGTCTTAATAAAAGGGAAATAAGAAAAAATAAAGATTATTTGATGGGGAAACGCGATTTGAGGTCCGCTGCGCCCAGCGAGAGGTCCACTCGGGTGGTCCGGGCCGCGGGGGGCCCGCTCTGCGTACATATATCACAGAGCGCTACATCGACTTGCGACTTTTATACGCGTACATCGCTATTAGCAAAAAAAAAGACTCGAGGCAATCTTTATTGGAAAGCCAATCCGGACGTTACCCTTAAAACCTGTGACAAATGTGTGTCCGGCGACGACCGATTTGATTCGTTAACTTTTTCATTCAATTTTGAATTCATGCCATGCATCATTGATTTTTTTTGTTCCAAACTCATCCATCACAGCTTCTAAGCTATTCATTAGCACCATCGATTTATTAAGGGCTTTTGTATGTTCGGGTATTGACTTGAAATATAAATACGTATTAAAATTGAATCATATTTCACCACGCAGAATCTTTTATGCATTTCTTATCTGCAAGGAATGTGACATTATAATTGAATATGTAATTATTTGAACAAACGTACAGTGACCTGTAAATGCTGATGATGAACCGTCAAGTGATGATATGCCGCAAGTATTTAATGAGAGGGAGTCGTTCGCTCGCGTCATGGCGGTGTACAATGATACGTTGTTCCGCGGCTAATTACTTCATTAGCTACATTGTTAATTATTCACACTGCTGATAATTGGGTATTAATTGCACATTCATATTCTATGAGCACTGAGCATTGTGTTGTTAGATAAAGAAGAATTAAAACATTATTTTAATTAGTACATTTCAATACAACTTCACACTAATACTCAGTAACGAGAATTTAGGAAGGCTATGGATATCACCATCTTACCTTTTTGTTTTAAACCAAAAGGATTTCGGAAGAAACGTCTACTCAGTGCTTAATAACTAAAACACAATTTGAAGTGTCATATTTTACTGTTTAAACACTCAATTATGTATGAAGTTCAAATATTAACGTTTGAAAAATATATTTGCTTTTACAACAAGAGGATTCGCTCGGGTCAATTTGAACAATTCTCTCTATTTCATTCGGGCTATTTACTCATTAAGGATTTTCATCATTCAATTAATTCGATCTAATGATCATGAAATCTAAGTACTAAACCCGTCAAGTCGTCAGCCGTCACTCCATCAGCTGGAGTGCCCTCGTGGTTGACGTGTCACCGCGGTTCCCACATTTATCCGCTGGCTAACGAGCCTGGCGCTGGACTCCATCGAGTAATTACGACCAATAGGTTATCAGTGTGTCGAGTGCAATTACGGCGCAGTTATAACTCGTCGTCCACACAATTAGTTAATTGCCCTCGCTTCCCCAAAGCCCCGCACATGGCTCGCATGACAATCCACTTCCAGCATGATTATCTGTTTGTTCTTCTCTCTCGTCTGGCTCGTTGCTAGTTTTATAAGTTCTGTCAAAGTTTCCTCGCAAAGGACGTGGGCTATACGATTTTATTGATCCACTGCGACAATTTGGTCCGATGAAACTTGTATAACCTACGACATGTTTTGCTATTTCAGCTATCGTTTTCACAACCTTATTTTAGTATATATTTAAATTGCCTTACATTGCATTCGCGTCAGTGGATTTTAGATTTCAACTAATAAGATGAGCATGTTTATAAGGATGCACTGTAAGAAACGAGCAAAAAAACACAATATTACTAGTTTGAAAGAATATATTTACAGGAAATTATAAGAAAGACGAGACAAAATAACAAGACGTCGATAAATTCAGCTGAAATAAGTATTGAAAAATATCATCCACGTAGTCTCGAGAGGTTTGATTGTGATACATTCAGTTACTGTGAGAGTAAATCTCGTAGAACGTGATCTTCCTAAGTTTCCTGTCCGACCTTTGTCAAAGTCAAACTCGGTTGCCCGCCTAAAGATACAAAATTAACTATTAATAATGTTGCCTACTTTCACAATATGTAATATTATGTTAAATTTATGGCAGAAACAGAAAATGACGACTATCTAATTATATTGCTAAGCAATTGAATAACGAAAGAGAATCTGGTATTATCTGTTCATTCTATTAATGTTGGAATCCCCTTTCCTCACGAAAATTAATTGAATTAATCGCAACGCATAAAATAAATACGTGAAAGGGGAGATCAGGCCTGTTACCTGAAAGTTCATACGGCGAAATTATCGAGCGAGCGCATGTGTTGATAGAACCCCTCTCCGGTACAAGGTTCAGTGGAGAGTGACTGAGGCCTTTCGACTTCAGACAATACATCAATCACGTAGGATCATTCGGATCTGCTTCATATTTATTTATTTTGCTTCGTCGAGAGTCTTCCGCAGACGATACAGTAAATCGAATTATATCGGAGTTTTGCTAGTATAATGTTACGTACTGATTAAAGATAAAGCATATTAGGTCAGTTAAATCGTCTAAGAAACATCACGTTGATGTGAAATTGAAATCGATAATATCCGTGCTTTCTGACTACCGGTCATCGCGATTTTAATCTTCGAAATTCTGTGGGACAGTCCACATTGTTTATGTACCGAAAGGTAAACAGCTAATTTATTCACAGTTACGAAGGGAAAGTGTAAACTGCATACGGCTGGTTTATAATTATATCAATTATAAACCAGCCGTATCAATTTCATGAAAATTCAGATAGTATTCACGTGACACGTTGATAAATACGATTTAATCCTCTCGCTAAGAACTTTCAGACGTTTGCAAGACGCAGTAAACTACTTTACTTTCAATAAGACTGAAACCTTTTTACGTAACCCAAGCAAACACTTACATATGTTACATAATATTATTAAATAACCCATAACTAAGGTCATTAGGATCAACGTCATCAATAACAGATCCTTCATCGTCAATAACCAAGACACAATCGATTAATCAATAACCCCCAGATTTGTTACTTTCTTGACATAACGATAGTGTTCCATTATTCCTATTACAGACGCTATCACTTCCGAGCTCACCTCGTGAGAGCTCTGAGCTCCGAGTCCCGGACACTATCAACAGTGCCGACATTCACAACATACAGATAAACCGTTCCACGTGAATTATTCACGAGAGTTCGGAGACACGCATCAATCTACTCGTGACGTGAGAAGTCTCCGACACTTGGCATTATTAATGAATCGACATCGACACTACCGACTGCTTGTGTCTGTTTGAATTGCTCTGGCCGAGATTGTCAGTTACTCAGAAAGGTCTCGTGATTTATTTTTATTGTGAAGTTTCCAAAGAATCCTGAAGTGGAATGCACGGGCCATCCCTATATTTTGCTGCAGTTATTGTACAAAGCAATTAAGGATTAGATCTGTTCTTCACGTTAAAATAAGATGCAGCTCATAAAAAGATGCCTAGTAGTCGGCAATAGTATATTTATAGGTAGTTGTAACTTTTGGGACTAAAACACTTATTGACAAAATGTGGGTCATGCCTTTGCTTGCCCGTTCAGGGGCAGGTGTATTTATTATATTCGAATAAAATATGTTCAAAATACGTTACGACTTGCCAATAATGTCGATATTATAAAAAAATCTGAATGGCGTCGCTTACTATACTTCCATTATTTCCTTTAAAGTAAGCCAACAGACAACTACGCCGAACTATATATCTAAATAATAATGTTTCTTTTCTTATTTCAGGTATGTGCCAACGATACACTACGTCGCGACGACCGTCGAGGTATTGTTCCGACATGTTTAGCTCTTTATGTACGGCAACATCGTGCTTAACTGAGATGCATTCAACATATTACAACTTGTTGTTTCTATTCAAATGAGACAACCAACTACAAATGATTCAATACTATTTATAGCGTACATTCGTAATATCAATATTAAACTTTATATCACACAAAATAAGGATTATAATGGGGACAAGTTACATCTCTACTTTGTAAAAAGGCTTGTTTAAGTGTTAGACAGGTATCGGAATATGTTTAGTTTGTTACAAGTTTTGTTATTTGATTACTATGGTGTTGAACAAAAAAGACAAATGTGTCGAAAACTTGTCGAACACCATTCGAAGACTCGGACATGTTTATTTCCTCACGAATATTTCAATTGAACCAACAATTTGAATTACCTTGTTCATGAATATCACTAAGTGTGTGTTATATTGTAAGCTAATATTGTTACAATATAATTAGAAGCTCGGCAAAACAACCGTTTTACATGCCAACATTCTGTACGCGCATTAATATCTTGTGATGTAATAACTTAATTTCAACAGTGTGAATCACAAAGTGACACTCATAGTTTAATGAACCCAATGGATGATAAAGTGATTTTCAACGCTAAAGTTAAAAAACAAAAGTTATGGAATACCGTGTATTATGATATCAAACTACATACGTACAAATTACCTAAGTCCTATAAAATTAATCAAACTACCAATATAAATACTATAAATATTTTGGTATAGATTCTACCTCCCAAAGAGTAAAAATAGAATATGATTAGTTTTCGGTATTCTCTAACACATCAATTCAGCAGACTCAACTCTACAAGCCCTTCTGTCATCTACTAACACACAGAAAGAATTAGTGCTTACTGTTCATGAGCTTTACATATTATCTACTCCTTCTTAATGCTAATTATTTCATTCTATCATATGAAAAAAAGTTTCTTACAAATAAATAGTAACATAATATACAATTGATTCAGACAGAAAAGAGAAATAGGAGTGGACCGCGAACATTGCCCTGGGGAACACCGCTCGTAACGCGGCGCGGTCGGCCACTTGTCGTCTCGTTTTTCTTGCTACCTATTTATCACTTCCCACTTGCTGTAATAAGTTACACACATAAATTGTCTTTACCATTTTTAGGTAGAAATTATGACTGCTTTATGGTCTATCATGTCAAATGCAATATAGGTGAATATATCAACTTGATTCTTCTTTTTAGTGGTAGGTAACATTAAATATTTCATATTTGGCATTTAGAAATTAGCTCTTTATATCGGAGTCTGACAATGGTAGAATGTTGATATGAAATGCAGTATAGGTACGTAACCGAAATATTAAGTATTCATTCATATTTCATTTCTTAGAAAGGAGCGGTGGTGATCACTACCAACTACCATTGTACTGTTATTTTGATCTCCACTTCCAAACAGAATAATTACTTCACTTCCTACCCATTAATTATATGGTTATAAACCTCCATGATACAGGAAAATCCCCCAAAGCGAGAGTTATATATATATATATATATATATATATATAAATAAATAAATAAATATTTTCCAACATTCTACACAACGCTATCTAGATCCATGGTAAGCATAGCTTAAACTAGCTTGTGTTATGGAATCTAGAATGCGGATAAACATACTTAAATACATTTTTTTTTGTAAATACATACATATTATACATAGAAACACCCAGACCAATGCAAATAGCCATATTCATGCATACAAATATTTGCACTGAGCGGGAATCGAACCCGCGCCCCCTGCATGGCAGTCGCGTTCACTACCACCACGCCACGGAGGCTGTCAATATATATATATATAGTAATATTCCATAACTTTCAATGGAGTTTCAAAATAGAATTGTAACAAAAGATTAATATTAACACTTTCATGCCAGCAGAGCAAAGGGGGAAACGAAACTTGATTAGAATGGGGTCATTACATATCGCTTTGTTAGACTAATCCTTATGTACACAAATTAATTTACACTTAATCCTATTCCATTCATGATAATATTATAAAAGTTCGAAAAACATTGGAAAAATGAAATGCTCAAGTGAGACTCGAACTCACGACCTTTCCCTTACAGGGGGACTGCTCAGCTAACTGAGCTATTGAGCACCACTTGAATCATTCCAAATTTTCCGTCTCTTTATAACCACCAGCTCTTAGTTTTCTGCGGGTAGATAAGTGAGTAAATATATTCGTGCACGTGGCAACATTGTCGCTTCATGAAGCAATATAAAATTCTACACAAGCCTTTCCATAAATCACGACGTTGTAAGTATTTGACCGTAAAGAAGTAACAAAGACTCCTGTGTAGCATCCTCCTCATAAACATCAGTTTGCGAGGCAGGAAGTGTACTTAGTTACGAACCTATTGGTGCCGGGGTGAACGCTCTAGCAATCGTGTTTCGTGTAAAGTGATCTCCACCTGAAAGGTTAAGCTCGCGTGCGAGGCTACACTGAAAGTTTTTCAACTAACCTAACCTTGAACTTTGCTTGAACTAAACTGTATTTAGTTGAGTGGTTTTTGAAATTGTATTGGACAAGTTGACGGCACGGATGGCATAATTGCTTAGGTATTATTGCCTTGATAATAATTCTGACATGTAAAGACGTTTAGTTATGTATAAGAAATGGTTGATTTTTTTAACAGTTGTACTTGTAGGCCTCCTTGAAGTATTTCATGACTCTAATAAACTGCAACAATATACGTTCTCTCCGCTTCAGGGTATTTCTTATTTTACAAGCTTTTTTGATAATTAACCTTATTTTATGTCCCTCGAGTATTTTTTCCCGTTAAAGCTTAAAAAAAGTTTACAACCGTGCAAATTGGGAAATTTCAAGTTTATGGGTCCCTGATTAACTTGAGTAACATTCCGTCTTTGTTCTTGGACACGTTGCTGATATCTTTTTGGTTTTATGCGTTTCTGTCGTCGCAGTAAAACCGCACAAAGTCACATTAACTCGACAACAAGTTTTATAATATAAAACTTGTGCTCGTGCTATAAGAAGTGTCAGATGTCGCAAATGTCACGTCGCTGCAGCTCAATCCGAAACTTTACACATTATTGTAAAAAAATTTACTGCTCACTCACTATTTATAATTATAAGTTTTAATTGTATATTAATATTCAAAGCTCACTTCATATTAACATTTTTGGTTATAAAAGTTTTATGCCTTTGTTTTAAATATTATTCAACTTAAGAAATATTGGTAAAGAACAAAGTTTCAAATGTACGAATGGCAACGTTTAAAGTATCCTCTTGTCCTATATCCACATGAGTGACTGTCGTCTTTGTGGACCGGTGTGGAGTACTGCCCGGGACATCCTTTTACATGGAAAAATGTCATCCCTGTACATTACGTACCACCAAAATGTTATTTGTGGAGCTCTCTAAATCGTCCAAGAGATCTTCTCCAACAATATCTGTACAGTTTATGTCGTCGAACTTCGTAAAACTTTAGTCAAAAAGGGACAGTGAATAGAATTCTGTTTGTATAATACTTAGAGGCGCGTTCAAGAGTTTACGGGAGTTAAGTTGTTTCACATACACAAGCTGATATTGGAGGCGAGGGTACATGTTATTAGCTACTTCAAACGTATTTAAGATCGCATTTATTTTGGAAGCTCTAAAACAACTTTGGAACATTTATTATGTATTTTTAAAGAATTTGACATAATGTTACAGTAGAAATAATTATAAAACTATGTATGATAAAGAAATTATTTCAGAACATTGAATGATATCGATCAGTCAAAAGAAGTTAAGATCTCCTGTGACAAAATTTTATAATTAGGCATTTTAATTTTGTGACTCGAAAATCAAAGTCAAAATCAAGTGATAAAAATGTGCCACTTGATCACAACAGCGTTAACCATAACATAACATAAACTCACGCCGGTATTCCCCGAAGGGGTAGGCAGAGGTGCTAGCACCCACATTTCGCCAGTTTAAGTTTAGGTCCCAATGTAGTAGGTGGCGAGCCTATTTCCATTAACCGGGCACTTATAACCTGCGATAAATACACACATAACTTCGAAAAGCATCGAAAGGTCATTGGTGTGTGCCATGGTAAACCTGGGATCGAACCCGAGACCTCGTCTCAGCAGTCCGTTACCCATACCACTAGGCTACCGCAGATTCGCGTTAACCAATCTTCATAATGCTGAGGTCAGTTGTCAATCATTGGTCAATTTATCGACTGCCAAACATAGCTTCTCCTAATAGGAATTATAGTTATATCAGTAGTCAAAGCTCCTTTTAGACTAAATTAATGAACAAACATAAATAACTATGTTTGGATCCGAGCCTGCCTTCGCTGGAGAGCTAGATAGACTGCAATCCAAAAAAGGTTAGACGCGGTGAAGTTAATTGCATATGACTAAGTTCGCGCTACACTATGCCACGGTCGCGCCCACGCATGCGCACTGTTGGCATGCCCACTACGCGAGCTGCGTAGGCGCCGGCAATGCGGCAAATAGTACGGGGAAACTGACTTACCTAATTACTGTGTCGTGTTGAATTTCGTATGGTGATGGATGGCAGTTTTAATGTTACCATAATTATTTTAGTACACTATTCATTTACTATTCGTTTTGATTTAAAATTACTAAGAAAATTGTGAGTTAACTCACTCCCTTCGCCCGGACGCAGAACACTTCACTAAACAACCCAATCGCTCCTCAAGAAGTTGTCGCGTTGCCAGAACAATTTTATGACTAATAAACTAAATTAGATCCCTCTAAAATTCTGGAAAAAAATCGTAAGTGTCTGTTACCCTGTAAAGTACACTGTTATTAACTCGCTTATAAATATAAAAGTGCAGTAAAAGTGAGCCTTGTCCAAAGTCACGACATTAAAAAGTTCAGGCAGTAACTGCTGTAAGGCATCATTCACACTGCGCTGATCGCTGAATACTTTATCCGTAGGGTAAGTTTTTATAGCGGCACTTCTCAGTGTCTCGTAATAAAGTAGATACTGACTTGAATCTTCAGGGTTGAATAGTAATTCACGCTTGAAGCGTTCTCTTGTTTCTTGACTAAGCTGCTTGGTAAAAGTCTGGAGTGGCACTCTTCTGATTTGAGCCAAACGTGCAGCCTAAGGTGACTGTACATATCATTATCTATCATTCATCGTTGATGTACCTAATTGTAAGGTCAATTACCATATTGTACTCTAACTGGTTAATTATACACATTGTACCTTCCTAGGGTAAGTATATTCGTCGGGATCTGAAATAAAACCCGACAGTCTCGACAATGGATAAACGGCTCATCGTACATTTACGTTCAAA
This sequence comes from Eilema sororculum, assembly GCA_914829495.1. NCBI lineage: Eukaryota > Metazoa > Arthropoda > Insecta > Lepidoptera > Erebidae > Eilema > Eilema sororculum. Next base: position 243,236 of record OU618545.1, on the reverse strand, counting down.
ATCAAATAAGCATTTCCAAAGAACCTGTATATGATGTATTAATATTTTATTTCGTTTCTAATTCGGTCAGTTTATTTAACGGTTCTTTCAACACACAGGTTCGTTGAAACAACACCTGCTATATTCAATTGTGACGTGTCACTAATTCCAACTTTTAAAGAGGGTAAATTTCTTCCTTCCAAAACAAAAACTTAATAAAAACATTTCCTCTACTTATATGTTGCTTTTTCTTATTTGAGATTCCACGTTCAGCCCATAAATTAGTCGTTAGTGCACAAGTCGTGGGACAGCGCAGCTGACGCACCCCATGTTTTTGTTTCATTCCGACATCATACCGTGATGATATGAAAAAGAAATATCCTTAGGAGCTTGGCATGATTATTTGGTGCATCGTGTACCAGGGAGGCAAAATAACACAAGAGGTATTATCTACTGTTTATAGATAAAAATGTGAGGTAATGAATCATATTACAAAGCAGATGAGTATTTTTATCCAGTGACATGATTGTGCAGTAATCTCGGGCATACTATAAAATTTTAACCCTTAAAAACAGTCAATATTTTGAGTAAACAAAATTTTTATTCCTATTAATTTGGTCACTTCATATCATAAAGATATTCAATGCACTAAATAAATCAGAAAGTAAGTAGATAGAAGTTGTAGTAATTGCTACTACTCGTAATAAACATTAGCAGTCGATTGAGTTGTTACAAAATTTTAACTAATCAAGTTTGACAGGAATAAAATATATTTACATTGAGGTCTTAGAGGTAGAACGGTAGAAACAGAAATAGCTTTATTATTAATCAAATATTCACCTTATCATTATATCAAAGTAATAAATGACTTCTGTGATAAAGTGAGATGTAATTAATTCAAATAAATAGTATACTAGGCAATGCATAGTAACCGGACCCTATTAAAACAACTTTTAATAGGCAGACACTTCCATAACTTTAGACTCCATATATTACGAATTTTGATACCTCCGATCCATATTTATCTCCTCGTGGACCGTGCTCGACTTTTAAGGTTTACTTAACGATGTCATTAATAAAACAACTTTAGTAATTGTGCACCAAAAATAACTGTTAAAGTTTTTATGACTTTTGGGAAAATTCGAGTTCAAATGTGAGTCCGGTGTCTGGCAATAACCCTCACTTGCTATAGTTATTTATAATTAGGACCTAATAAAAAGCTTATCCACATGCAGACGTGCAAATAAACATGTAAATTTACTCTTGACTGTACACACTATTAAGACATTCGTATACAACACGATGTGTGACCACATTATGTCTCTTGCGCGTGCTCCTACCACATGTCACGGAGGTTCTTTATTCATGTTTTACGTACATCCATACTAATATTATAAATGCGAAAGTAACTCTGTCTGTCTGTCTGTCTGTCTGTCTGTCTGTCTGTCTGTCTGTATGTTACGCTTTCACGCCTCAACCACTGAACCGATTTTGATGAAATTTGGTATAGGGGTAGATTAGACCATGAGAAAGGACATAGGCTATGTTTGGTCGCGATAACCGACATCCACGCGGGCGGAGCTAGTATACAATATATTTTAATATATCATAAGCGATATAAAAACCTTCATATGAGCGTCGTTACCGAGGGTCTCCCCGCCGAATGCGGGTCGTTCCCAACTTGCGGGATGATACCCTAAAAACGTCTCATATTAAAGTTTTACGTTGCACAATGCTTCCTTAGTGGATTTTGGGTATCCAATTTACTTGTAATATTGACAGAAAAATACGGGACTTTTGGGGAGCTACAGCTTTACTCATGTTCTACACGAGACGTGATTTTATTAGTTGAAAAAAAAATCCGCAAATCATTCTTTAAATTGATGTCTGCAATAAGATCAACACTGTTTTCGTTGCCGTTTCTACAAATGTAAGGAGTTTAGGAAGATGATGTAAATGAGGGATGAATAGCAAACTACCTCATGCGTCTATACGCGCGCATAAAAGCTACAAGTGTAATATTTTGTTCGCTTCTGCTTACCTTGCGCATCACGTTTAAGTTCTTTTTTTAAAGCCGCGTATATTTTACATCGATGTAGGCGACGCAGGTGGAGGCTTTCCCTCATGTAGTGTTGCAAATATATTCACAGCGGTACCGATGCGTTTATGGTCCTTATACCAATTGTCGCAAGGGTTAGAATACGTTGTGGTTTCATGATGGAGTGTAGTGAGAATCGGATAGTATGAAACAGTTTGTACGCATCGATGATTCTCAGCACCATGAATAAGTTAGCAGTTACCACCCTGCTCCCGGGGGTGTGCGAAACAATGTTTTTGTAACAAAAATGTTGTGTACATAATACAAACAGGATTCCAAGGAAATTGCAGCAACACAATACGGCGCAGGGAAATGACGTAATCAATACTCGTTTCCGTCTTTCGTCAAAGGACGAAAATTTATTTTGTCACTTTGTACTCTGTTGTGCTGTTGTACGGCTTTGTCGTCCAGCGGTTACCGTCGTCTCTGAATTATGTCACCATTTCCTTGTTGGCATGCTCTGTTTTATATTTTATCATTTTGGTAGGTTTCGTTCCGGAATCCAGGATTTTATGATACTAATTCAATAAAACATGACATGGTCTTCAATATCCCAAAAGGATTTTTGATAGATACCTTTTTAAAACTCATATATGTAATAATAGTACACTACAAAACTATGGTCCTATCGCTCGAGGCAATCTCCTGTAGACAAATACAAGATGGAGGTACACAAAGTAATTCAAAAGGGCAAACCAACAAGACAGTCGTGTTACATAACTTACATATTTAAATTAAACCAAAAAAAAAAAACTAAATGTTGTGTATACTAATAATTTCGTAAAAGTATCTACAGATAATAGTAACAATCGAATTCTCATAAGACTAAGACTCATAACTAAATATTAAACGGATGGTGGTGGTACATGTATGGATGGTCATGTAATTCTTATAGTTTGGAGATTTAGATTAACCAATAGCTCATAACATATCCAAACAAGCAACAAAAAGCACTACAACACTAACTTTTAACTAGGAACAGGTATGTTTATAAGGAACAAGGCTTCATAATTTAGATGCCGAACCGTTTACTGAACCACAGGGCATCATCAACGTACGTTACAAGAACCTAATTCAATTACAGTTTACCGACGGTAAAGAGGTGCGAACACGCTACTTGTTCGTTGCTCCCACCACTGACGCTGCACGCGAGCATATAACTTCAATGAACACACCTACGTAACTAGAATAATCTACTCAACCACATGTTGTGGACATAGACTAACAAGTACGTCCTGGCAACGTTAATTATCATTTTATAGTATAGCATAATATAAACTGATAACGTCCAAAATATCATTTATTACCAAAAAAAACAACAAATGAAATGATCCAGCCACTGCAACGAGAGGATTCCTTAGATGAACTAGAAACTAGCTAGCAAACTAAATAAGTTCCACATTCAGGCTCCATCATCAGATCAACTTCATGGTGTCAATAGTATTGTCACTCGGATATCGCATGGAAATATTTGCTGAATATTAAACAACAAAATTAATTTCGACAATCATGGTCAGTTTTATCCTCATCTTTACTTTTTGTAAAATGTTACTGCTAAGCACAGTGTCGCTATTCAATACAACGGCTACAAAATTAAGACCTTCGAGGAAAGTTCCTCATATTCCCTTAAGCTCTTAATCGTGCTCATCACCTTTGCTTACATTAACTCGAACCCTGGCACTCACACTCAACGATTCGAGTACTTGAAGTGTGCTCCAAACTTATATCAATACGGCATACTTACTACGAATGTGTATTTAATACCAATGTTTGAGTAAAGAATTAATACTATTGTGATACCTACATTTCAAGTTCCATCGATGTTTTCTGAGCAAATCAAACGGGTTCTACCAAAACGTACGTACAATACTGTTAATGGAATATCTTGGGCTAGCTTTGTTACGCACGTGTGTGTGCTTGTGTCCATTGTAGCACGATCATTGTCAACATAACGGTTGAAGGGCGGGTGCCACGAATCAATATTTGTGGACTAAACCGCGAGGCCTCAACACATTGTAAATGAGTGGACCGAGCCGAGCCACGGGATGTGGATCCAGTTACCTTTTTAAATCTTTTAATCTCATGACAAACGCTGGCATAAAATCACGGGTAACATTAAAAATTTCGGGTTCAGAGCTCCCGGTATCGTGTTACTTAAAGCACATAACATTGTCGCTTTTACGAGTATTAAATGTTCAAAGGCAATATTTAAAAAATACGGATTTCGTTTATATTTTCTGTGAAGCTGCCTTTTGATGTTTTTGTAACTTTCGTTCTTTTCACGAATACGTTCAACAAAACGAAAATACGCAAATTTATACAGGAAACAAACCTACAAAAATACATGGAACTGTTTTTAATCTTTCGTTCGCACACATTTTAGATATTAAACGGGAGATAAGCGAGGAAACGGGAGTTCACGACTTTGATAAAACCCGGTAGCTACGGTCAGTGCAAGGTAATTGAGACGTCGCGCGTCGGCTAAACAAAATGTATCACATCCCGTAATTTAATATGGCTGTTATTACTGAATTATTGTGTAGTGTATTAATTATTTCTAATCTACAAAGTTACACTGAATTATACCTACTTACCAATAATTTAGAAAAATTATAAATATGCAATACTTCGCAATTTAATAGCGCAGTGTTTCTAATAGATTACATGATTAATAATCCAACGTAATTAGTAGTTGAACTACAGTAGGTACCGAGCTATAAAGAAGTTTTTGCTTTGTTTGTCGATAAGTGAGTAAAGTTATCAGATCGTATACGAGTAATGTTGTGTCACGTGTATTGTGCCGCCGTATCCTTTGTGTCCCCAGCGCAGGGCGCCTCTGCTCGTATCCTCACCAAACAAACTTGTTCTATTAACGAGTTTTTACCCGTTTTTGTGTCCTTACAAACTTTTACTCACTGGCTGTTCCATTAACTTAACAACTTTCAGTAGTTTTTGTAATGTGTCAGTAAAAAGTGAATTGCGTTCTTCTTATGTAAGTACATAGCTAGCTTAAATAAGTATAGATGTGAAAAAGACAAAGTTCCTTCATCTATTTTGTTAGTGTTTGCTATGAGTTTATCTATTTATTTGTTCGTGAGTTTCACACATAGGCTTTTCTAGAATAGACATGTCGCAAAAGTAACATAGTGCTAATCCTGCTTATCCGATAACGGATTGACCTCATCAGTTATTTTGAAAGAATCTTTGGCGTTGTGGTTCAAGAGTTATCATTCTTTTGTCATTCAAGATTTCCTCAGGCCTGGCAGTGCGATATCGATATTTTTGGCAATGCAAGAGAACAAATAAAAAACCTATTCGTTGGTTTTATAATCAACATCTGAAAGGCTGGAGATCTTTTTGTATTGTGAAAAGCATTTCCACGCATTTATTCGTAGCGTGCGGTTCGAATGAAACTGTCCAGCGCAGAGGCAGGTACGGCGTGTTTCACATTTCCAGCTTTCCACTGCGTCTGATTTCTATGGCGTGGCGTTTATCGCGGTGGAGGCACTTGGCTATATTTTTACAGCTTATTAACTTTTATTTGAGCGCCTTGAGCTCGTGTTGATGAGACGCTTTATTATGACGTGGTTTTATACCCGTCTGCCATAAAACCAGAACTTGGACAGACGACACACACAAACTCCGCTGGACTGCATGCACACAGGCAACTCCATAAGTACAATACTCATAAGTACAATAGCTAGATTAGCCGGTCAAGAGCACAGGCTCACCCTTTTTAGACCATGTTCATTAATGTTAGTAAAGTAAGTCTTATTACTTTTGCTTACATTTGTCTGCCGCTCTATCGTCTGCCCAAAAGATAAACGAAAAAATAAATCACAAAACCCCTAGTGATTGTCACGGTCAGTGTGAGTCACCCACTCCGCTTAATCAGATCGATGAATAACTGCTCAGTATTTTCTTATTATTTTAAGTTATTGTGCCCTAAATGTCATGGCGTAATTGAATCACGTTCTAAAGAGGTCACAGCACTTGAATTATTACCTGTACACAGTCTCATCTCATCGCCATTAAAGTCTTATTACTTATTAACCCCTGTACACCAATATCATAAATTGCATTGATTTCTGTGTTGTAAACTGGAAAATTGGAATTGAATGGATGGTCATGAGACATCTGAGCTTTGAAATTATGACTCAAATGGACCCGTGTGTGAAGGTTATTTTAAATTTTACGTTGAATAATGCCCCACGGCATTCCCATTTATGTTGTATGATATTTTATTTGGAGTTATACGATTTGTTTCATTTCGTAGTAGACATAATCTATACATTCTAATAGAAGTTAGTAGGACAATTATTAATTAGACGTTTTCATAGAAACATGATACAGGCCAACAACAAAAGTCTGGTATAATGTAACATTTGTAACAAAAACTTATTTTTAAAATATTTTGGTCTGTATCTAAACGACTGATTAGATATTAATTACTTCTTTCCATGCTCTGAAGTAGCAAGAACTAGTTATGGCAGAACACCTTGCCCAGACCGAATAGACTTGCCCAAAGTAGATGTAGTTAGGCCACTCTCTCCCTTAAAACCGACATTAAGTAGCAGTATGTTGTGTTTACATATCTACTGAGACTTCCGTTAGCTCTTTCTCCAAAGGACAATACTTGCATCACAAGCACAACGATTTATATTGCACATCAAATCAAACACACACAACACTTTATTCACTTAAAAAATAATAAATTAACTATTCTAAAAAACTTTATCACAACATGAACTATTAACTGAGTGTTTGATAGTACTTTACGGACAATTTTGACATACAATGTGTCAAAGTACTCCGTCAATCTGTTAACGTCACTCTTGCGCGGGAGCACTTCAGTTACGGACACAGAGTATATTGTACCAATAGAAAGCAAGGACAAGTTAGTACATTATTTGCACGTCTGTGTCGTTACATAGGGTGCCATCTGAAAACCAGCGCTGCGCAACTATTATTGGTTGTGCAGCTTTATGCTGAGATGGTGACCTATTTGGCACTTACGTAATTTTTAGTTTTAAGTTACCTAATTAATCAGTCTAATTTTAAGTATGTGAGTGATTGCCAAATAAATTTCTTTCTTTCTTTCTTACTTTTCTCTTGTTTATGGTCCACTTCTTCTCCTAAAAAGCACTAAAAACCTTGATGTTGAGGATGAATGCTACATTTACACCCTCTTGACTAGTCAAGACTGTATCGATTAAGGAGATCGCAGAAATCACGAAACAGTGAGTCCCTGGAGGCCTATAAAGGCGCGTGGCACGACGAGCGCGTCGACGAAGGACCGTAATAAGCCTAGGGCTTGGGCTCCCCCAGGCTCGCCATCGTATTGTTATTGCTACAATGTTTATAACTCAAGTGGTGTTATTCAAGTAAGAAAATAAATTTAACCCCTTTTGGAGATTTATAGAACAACTTTATCCGACAAACATTAGATAATTCTTATAATATTAGAAAAGAAATAAACATAATATGAAGAGATAAATTCTGCATCTTTTGTATTTGCAACGAATCAAATACTACTGCATCGATTTTAAAAAATCTCTTACCTATTGAAAACATCATTATTAGTGATCAACAAACTACTTCTTATCCCGATATTCCCACGAAATCGAGACAAAGCGAGTGAAACCGTGAGCGATGCTAGTATATAAAAGTGAAATATCCTTATATAGTTCACTGTGTGTGTTTGTTATGTATACCTCACAGATGTATGTCCTTGCACTAAATCGAAAGCTCAATAAGGTTCACATTTCAGAGCCTGATAAAGATACTCGTTCTCTGTTTATTTACTTTCCAGTAACTGTTTACATGACACGTTGTTCACAGAACCACTAAACGTCGTTACGAGTTAGACAAATAATCACTACAGTAGTTAACACCGGCGAAATAATAATCAGAGTAACAGTTATAGCCTATTAAGGTAAATAATCTGTTGTCGTGGCGGAGGTGAAGCCACTTCAGATGCGATAATAATCAATCTGAAGTCAACAGCTGAAGCAGATGAGTAGTATAATCGTGGTTAATAATAATAAATTATCTGGTGGTAACGTAGAATAATAATCAAGGAGTCCTAAATGTGGTTGGCCAACTCATGATCCGGGAGGCGTGTTTTGGAAAATTATTAATTCAAGTTTTAGACTTGAGAGCAAGATTTATAGTTTAGTATAATGTAAAAGATTTTACTTTGAACTTCAACCTAGATCGATTCCATTCATATAATTAAGTACTAAATGAAATAAATGAATAAATCCTTAACTTGTAATGTCGATGTTTTTAGATCATGCATTAATTTGTGTAATTTTATTAACATGTAATTCAAATTATGATTTGATGCCAAGAAAATTATGAAAAGTGCTGCACTTAAACTGTCTTACTCGTATTTGTATTGCAATAAATGTTAATGTCAGTTTAGTTTCCGTTGTCGACTTTATGGTATAAGTATAAAGGGAGAGATACGTCCAAATCATTGTTTCCCCATGAGCTGTAACCATAAAAATGTAATCTCTGTTAATGACAATATATTACGTTTTAATGTCCCAAGTTCCCAGCCTAAGTAATAGGGACGTGTGTGTAGGGAGGAAACAAGTCCGAACCCGCGACCCTTCAAACGATCGATCCATCGGTTCCAATGCGTTACCGGCCGGACTACCCGCTCAATAACGTTGCGCCGGGAACCATCACTTTATGTCAGGGGTGCCTAATTAGCACTGCTTTATACTCAAATGGGGCGTCGTTAAAGCACCCATTACGATGGTATTTGCGGACCCCCGCAACAATCTCGACAGTGCATTCTCAAACAATATTATTTAAAGTATTTATGACTCACGCTTATGCAAAGCTCTTAATAAGCTTAGACTAAACTTTTGAGTGGCGGACCGAATCAGTCAGTCAGTAACCGCTGCATCTAATTAGGAATACGACTTTCATGCCTGTTAAATATAATTAATCATTTAAATTAATTGACGTTTGAGCAACGTGCAGTATCGCTGTAGATACAGACGCAGCCCGGAGCAAAGTAACGCGATGGAAATAGTGCCAGTAGTGGTACCAACACATAAAGCACCACATAAAACTACTAATGTTTATGGCGAGCGACCGTAAACGTCAATCAGCGTGTGATTGGATATTCTTGGCTACAACTTTTCGGTACCTATATCTATAGTGATGTCGAAGTTACTGCTATAATATCATTAAAAGTAATAAAACTTGAAAAACTTCATTTTCGTACTTGACAACGATGTCGAATACTTGATTGATGGTTAGGATAATCAACTTTCGAAAAAATTATCTTTCCAAATGACCTATCGTGACAATGCAATACATAATTTGAACTTCGGATTAAGAGACCACTGCTCGCACATTATTACCTCAGCTCGTAGTGTTAACAAGCTCTATATAAACAACGTTACCTACTAGTAGTCTTTGAAATATGGCGAGTCGTTTCAGTCCTATTGATATCTAGACGAGCACATGACATTTTACAATCTAGTATTCCGTACCCTGGATAGAACCGAACAAGCCCATTTGGAACAAAACAATTCCAAAACTACATCCACCGAATTGCGGCACACAACCGAACATGCACCTACGGAACATTCCGAATTAAGAATACTGCAGGCCAACACTGGCTGCGCTTTACAGACAATAAAACCACCATAACCCTTCACCGCTATCAATTTTCTAATGCAGTTAACGTCAGAGCTGTACGCCGAGCTTCGGCGGGGTTAACGCTTTCGTGCTGTACCAAGCGGACGGAGGTTATTATTGCCGCATTGCAACTTTATTGATAAAAATAGTTTGCTGCTTTAGTGGAAATTAGCGTATTGAAGTAAAAACTACACAAACGTCAATCGGAGTCGTCATTGTCTGTATTTGTTACTTAATCATTACCATCAGGTCTGAGGGTGAAGTTTAACTGTAAGAAAAAAGTAATTTCTAGTAAAATATCATCCTACGAAGTTCTGATTAAACACTAGCTTTGTTGAACGTTAGTAAAAGTTACATGAATATAAAATAAATTGCCAATACAGCTGAAACGAGTAGGTGAAGCGTTGGTTACAGATTTCCAGGTAAAAGTTAGTTGGCTGTTAGCGTTGTGCAAAGGCTACTAAAATACCTGTTTGAATTTTTCGAACCGAATTTCCTTTGGGAACGTTATTTTACTCTTTCTTAATTTAGGGTACGAGGTTTTACGGTAAAAGCTTAATATACTAGGGGACCATCGTTGAAAATTACTTTTAAAAACATTTAAATAAAGCGTAATTCAGAAGCAGACCTAAACCGTTCGGGGCGGTGCATTTCCTCGACGTGCATTTTAAAATCCTTCCGGAGTCTGTTATGAATGTTATATGATGTCTGACTGTTGGGAAATTACTGTCTGTCAGTCAGTGCGGGCGTGCGTGGCGCCGACCTATGCCTATTTATAGGGCCACGTTGCCACGGTGAAGGCCCAGCAAATAATAGTTCACGAACAATCATAATAACATGTTTACGAATGTGTGGAGCACTCCCCCGTGGCTCCGCTCGCGTCGCTGTACTCACCGAAAGCTTGTTTGTCGATAAAAGCCGCAGTTGAATATTGGAATAGTATTACATACTTTCATGGCTTTTGGATTCAATGGGGAAATATTAGAAGCTCCTTTAGTGACACATTACTCACGTTTTGTGTTGTGAATTGAATATTGTTCCATTTCGGCGCAGACTCGTATGTTTATTGACAGAATGTGACGGTAACAACCATATGCAGGAAGACTTGGTGATTAGATTTAGGGATTTGCAAAGTAGATAACATAAGAGGTTTGTTGCAAATTTGAAATATCATGGCTGCTAACCCCAGTTCGCTTGTTTATAAACGTTTGAATTTTCTATAACCAATATGTCTGTTTTGTTAACTATCGACACTTCAGGCAATTGAAATTATTGACTATCACTTTAAAATTCCACAAGTATGTCGCCCCATAAAATAAGGTACCTACCTAATATAAAATCAGAATCCCAAACTTTGGAGTAACAATAGGCCCTGGAGCATGTGTTATTGTCCATTACATATAAAATAGTATCGGAAAACGATTTGGGAGTCCAGACGGCATCCACCAAGAGACGAGCCGCGACTGAAACAAAGAAAAGTTTTTGTAACAGACTGAATTGCCGCTTGCCAAGTGCCGGCCGCACGCCGTACGCAGCCGCCTGTGTCACTTTCGGTACTGATGGTTTTAGTGATAAGGCTACTGATTTTGCTACAGCATTACTTTTATGAATACTTATTGATAAATCTATAATTAGTTTAAATGCAATACACTTTGGAGTCAGTAACAGTATGAATAGCAAAAAACAGTGAATAGCGATGTAATTCAGTAAAATTAGTTGTCTTAATGTGTTATAGGCGCATACCCTGTACACAATATCATAAATGCACTTCTTATGTTTTATTCATGTTCTTTATTTCTAATATCAGCATTAGGCACTCGCCCTACTGTTGGCTGATTAAAAATTTCGAGTGCCATTTGTGCTTGACATTTCAATTTGTTATTCGTAACTTTTTTGATATCTGAGACAGTGATTCCCTTTATCAACAAGGGACTTTTAAATAATTTGACTCAACTGCAATATAGACAGCTGTGAATTTATCCTCGACTGTCCGGGATACAGAATACCTAGTATGAAATGTTGGTCACGATTCCGAGGGTAAGGAGATCCCGAGGGATGTATATTTCGCGACCGTTTCTCCCCTCCCCCGAAGAACCGTACGCGCTTGACGTGATTGCCGATTCCACCGCCACACATTTACATACAACTATCAAATCGAAACATCAACTTTTAACCCCTTGAATCAGTGTTAAAGTTTCTTGCTACTAGTTCCACCCTCCGGTTGTAAATCTAAAGTTGTAGCACGTAAATTGTAAATATTTTACAACCATTTCCTATGAAAGCTGATGAATTTTTTTTTCATGAAGGGACTGTTAAAGATAACAACGTGTTAAAATAATAATAACAGACCGGTCAAGCAAGTCACATAAAGTCCTGGATTATCGATATATCTTCTCGTATATTATGATTGTAGCCTGATTGATGATGATAATATAATTATCTTTGGAAGTTTACGCGAATAGCAAGTCTATTACGTGAATATTGTGTTATTTTATGTTTTACACTGTTCTCGACGTTTCGGCAATGCACCCTGGCAGATAATCATAAAATAAAGAGCATTTTATTTCAATAGCCCTTAACATAAATATTTAGGTTTTATTTTGAAGCACCCGGCCCTTGTAATCCCTTTTCACACAGTGAATGATACCTCCTAGATTTCATTTGCTTTGTCACTTGTTTTGGGAACTTCTCACTCATACACTCACTCACTCTAAATTTTTTTATGTTTTATGAAACTGATAAAGTTTGTGAACATTAAAATTCTTGTGCATGAATAAGGTTGATTACATAATAGTATGTGTGTGAATACACATGAATTGATTTTACCTTTCCAGTGACAGATGACCAAACAGGAATTGTAAAATAAAAACAAGTAGGCAAGACAAAAGTCTTAAGATTCCAAGGCAACACAACCAATGACCCTTTTAAATGTTTTTACGAGCGTGTGAAGGCGTTCGGAGACGTGCATTATTATTCACATGAAAAATTCAACGCTGACGTGTTATAACCTTTCAAAAAACGTGTGTTTTAAGTGCAGCGTGGTCGGCCGCTGTAAGTTTACGAGGCCGATACTCCAGCAGGCTGATGAATCTTTCAACAGCTTCGTCAGATTGTAGCGGGTGTCATGGCGAATCGGTGCTGATGCGAGTGGACTTATCTTGTTTATTGTTTCTTGTTAAAACAGGTCTGAAGGTGGGTTATTTATTTTTCTTTTAAAATTTGAACTTGAGTATTTCAAACATGAATAGATACTTATCCGTAATATGTAAATATGATACGATTCCGCTTTTATTGATATATAGAAGACACGACATGAACGACACATGAGAATAAAAGGTAGGTAATCATGAATGAAGATGGTTATTGTAATTAAATGCTAATAAAATTAAAAATGCCTCTCTTTTTCTAGCCATTATTTCTTTATACCGGTAACCGTTTCACTATTTATTACAACCGTTAATTATTTGTGATAAAATGTAAATCCAACTTACTCAAGTAGCCTGTAACCAGAAGCCGTGCAACTCGGTCAAAAGTCAAGCGGTACATTATTTGTCCTACCTGTAAATACCATTAGGTACCTAGTGTAAAATCGAAACAGATAAATATTATGCAAAACAGAAATGCGCAGCGCGGCGTTGGTATTCGATTAGAAACTTTAATGAATGGCTAGTCATTACAGAGGGTCTGGGTGCTGCGCGTAAATTGAAGTAGAATAGGCCTCAATCAATTTGCGCCCCACTGCCTACTAACATAGCAATAACCTGTTGTAAATGAAAGCCTCGAAAATAGTGAAACTTCTTCTAGTATCTAAGTATTACTAGCGAGCATAGTCCTCAAGAAGCGTTAACCACAGGCAGTAAACGACTTGCATAGTATATTCTTTTAATACTATGCGAATAGTTACCTACATACGTTATATGGCGGCGCAACACTTAAAAACCCTCCCCTTCTGTGTTCATCAAATTTTCTGAATGCCCTTCAATGATGGATTCACATCAAAATTATTTTAATTGTAGGTACTTAATTAAATCAGAGCCATAATATAAATATCAACATACTAACTTATTGCAGTCCACCACTGGCCTTAAGTCTCTCCCCATTTGCGCCAGTTCCACTCGATCTTTCACCTTCCGCAAATATGCTTTCAATAAAATTCCGTGTAGGTTACTTTCAAACTTGATTTAAAATACACTAGAAAATAATTATACGGGTTTACTACTCGAAGCTTGAATAGTGTGGTGTACCAGCAATTTATTCTGCACAAAACGCACAACAAAGAAGTGCTTATGACGAACAGCCCCGCGTCCCCGCCTACGTCATTACTACGTTAGCAAATACCTTCCACACGACGGTGACTCCCATTCATGAGTCGGGTGACCATTCTTCAAGTCCTGATTTTGATTTTTCTCTCCTATGCTAGTCTATGGCCTATAAATCCCCGAAGTGATGCGCAGAGGTATAGTAACATCCTCGTAAAGAAGGCGAGCTTATTATCCAACCAACACTATTTCCCATTTTTACGCATAGCTTTGATAGGAGTAACTGACGTCTGAGCTACTGCAAGAGAAAACATAACCATTTATGCAAGGAATTATTAAGACATCAATAATGTCTTAATAATTCCTTGCCTAACTGTTTAATGCCTATCCGATTGAGGAACCCTTAAGTATCTTTTTTTTTTTCGTTCGGAAATCCCCACGAATACCTCCCCGCCGGAAGGGGAGGTCATGTCGGACTCGAACCGACTAAGACCGCATACCGACCGTGGGTCGTGGGGCTAAGCTGGAGGTGAGGTTGTCTTCGACATATCCCTCGCACCCCGGCTGACAAGTATCGGACATTAGGTGTGTCCAGTATCAGAACAGAAGTTACTGAGATCAAAACTCTCGGGGCCATGAATCAAAACATTTTTCATATGAAAAATAATCGGAAAATTTCCCGAGGCCACACGTCCTAGCTACCCTTGTCAAAGGGTCGATGAAAGCGTTGTCAATAGGCACTCACGCTTCATATGTTATTGAACACCACTTCCCCGGTGAGTTAGCGTCTAACCTGTAATTTGTGCCTGTACCTGGCTTTGTGTTTTTGCTGTCTATAAATAGTGCATCGGCAGTTATTGTTTTAAACGTCTAATTGTTGAACGGTCTAGGGCCGTTCAATAAGTTCTGGTATAGATGAGATTTGTCGTGTTTTATAGACTTTTAAATACTAGTCATATGAATACGTATATTCATTTAGAGCCAAATAGTTTTGTTATATAAAAGGCTTTATATTTATATTTGGCCATGGCCATTAATTAGCATTATAGCTAATAATGGCCATGGCTGCGTACATCATTCTTCGTTCTTAGGAGTATCCTATCTTCTTCACCAGAGACACTGTTTGACGTTTTGTAAGTTCCGATTTAATGGTCTATGCAGAATAAATGATTTTTGAATTTTTGACCTGAAAAACTAAACAATCCTCGTAGACAGCTAGTTGTGAAACATAGAATTGCAACGGCGGCCAAAAGTAGTATATCTATGCTACAAATTTATGCGAATTTTAAATAAAAAGCTTGACCTTGTGTGTGCCTGAAAATTGAACTGACAGAAATAGTTACTTTCGCATTTATGAAACTTAAGGATGTTCTCACCCTCTAAGAAGCAAATATTTCCAACTGTAGTTTATGTAGTAAGTGCTATATCTAATGGCGTCCAAGTCACGTATTTAATCATTTACAATAGTGAGCGTTGTTACGAACACAAAGCGGAGAACTGCGCGCTGCTTCTACGTGTTGTGCAGATTATCGAGGTCGTTAGTTTTTGGACCATGTTGTTACATCACTAGTAAGTGGACTACTCTTTGATGATACTGCATAGTGTGGCTACTTGTTACAAGTCATTTAAAGCTGTAATATCTGTAGGTATAAGCCACTCAGTTAATTTTGAAAGTGGAAGGTAGGGCACCAGCATTCAAATACAGTGCATCTGCTAAACAACGACCCTGGTATAGGCTTTTATCTCAGAGTTCGGTGGTCAGACCAATCAAGAGTAATATGTGGACTTGCGCAAACTGTGTAATCTACGTGTTCCATAATGACGTAGGCCCCTGATGCCACCTTGTTATTACACAGAATTTCAACTCAATGTTAATGTTGTATGATGTACGAATACTAAACTTGAACGAGTGCCTATCCCGCAGTAAGACAAACGTTATGGATTTCATAGTTAGCCGACATAATACGCTGCTGGATTACTGGTCACTTCATCAACCGCCGCTGCGTCGACACTTACACGTGACAAATGCTTGTAGGATTCGCATTATGCTGTTCTGAGTGTGAAGACAGAACTTCTAAATGTGGGTGTACTGCGAGACAGCGGGACACGGACATAAATCCGAGTACAGGAGTAAACGTACTTAAGCCCAAGTTATAGAAATGCGTTCAGTAGAAAACAGTAATTTTGTACATAATGTTACTGGCATTGTAAATAAGTAATATTCAAATATAGCCAGCCCATCATCATTTTCTGTGAAAGAGCCAATCATTATTGACATGGCGCTTCACCATTAAGAGCTTACCATTAAATATCGCCATAAACCCGCGCATTAAAGTCTTCCATGAATACCAAACAGCTATCTCATTCACAGGAATACATTTCATTTTGGAATAAACACATTATGCGGCAAATATTAATGTATGTCCAATATACTATGTTTTACACACTGCTTTTACGACTCCTTCGTATAATGCACTTTGCGACTGCTCTTTGCTCTCGCTGATACAATTGGTTCAAAACTCGTTCCATGTCAACTGACCGGCCACAAGATGCCCAATTTTTTTTTCAATTATTTTTCTACCTTCGTCCTAGCACCGTCATGGATCTTACGCTCCACTTTGTCTCTTTAAGAGTACTTAAATATCCCTTTTAATATAAAAATATTTTTATAATTCAAGCTTTAGTCAACAAATGTGTAAAGTAACGGAACGGTTAGTTTTATACTTTGTCCGACATTTGGAGAAAGACTTTGCTAATTGTTTTTTTATGTTTCACTAGCTGACGCGGTGAACTCCGTACTGCCATTTTTTTCCACCCGCGTGGCGATAGATCCCGTTCCCCCTGCACCCTCTTTCTAGAAAGTCTATAGAAAAATACATCGATGGACAGTCTGTAGAAAAAATACATCGATTGACGCCCACTTAAAATCGTTCAAGTAAAGTGTTGGTTTGAATTTTTAAACAAGCAACAAAATTAAAAGAAAAACAGAGATACTTACTCTGTTATTCTTCAAGAGAGACCAAGCGAATTCCCTCCTGAGAATAGGTATGTACATTATTTTCATAAAGAGTTGCAAACTTACCACACGACAAAGATTGCAGCCGCACGTTTTGCATATTGCACAATAGTGTCACAGAATTTAGTGTTCTCTGGGGGTGCGAGTACTGCGAGTTGCCAGCAGGAGTACCCACTCGCTACTGCTCCTCTGGGATGGGGCAGACTCTTGTAACCGACTAAATTACGCGTGTCGTGTATATGTTGCTCATTAAATTGTTGTTTTCCTTGGTTGCACCTTTCTGTTATTTTTAAAACCTGAGATCGAATGATCCCAATGTGCTACTGCTAATGCAACAGTAACTTAACCTGGTAAAAAATATTGCATTTTGTAATAAAAGTTAGCGAGAGAAATTTCCTTTGCTGATTAATTTTTCTGCTGCAGTTGTTCTTATTTCATTAAATTACAATGTTCAAACACTGCAACAATTAACTAAGCTCAAGAACAATTCCTTCAAAGTATCTGATCGTGTTTCATTCTATTCAAAGTATATTTACGACTTAATATCGCATATTACTGCCGCTGCTAACAGACTTTCACGTAAAAATAGCCAATATTTTCCTACTCTCTAGGCTTATACTGGCTTTGTGCCGCTTTCCAAGTAAATCTCACTCTCTTAAGTCAGCTTTGCACCAACAATAATAACTTTATTTACGAGCATTTATTCTCGCTACTCGTAGCTTTCAATCAAGCCATCACAGTAATTACAGCCAGGAGGTCGTAACATTGTTAGGTATATTTGCACAAATATCAGACGAAGGCAAATTTACATGTATATTTCGCTCAGTCAAGTGTTCTGCCGCTCCATCTAAATGGTAATCACTTACTACGTTATGAACTGTTGCATCGCCTTGAGCCTCAGGACTGACTTCAGAGTCGGGACTGCTGACTTTGAATATTGCTCAGTACGGGCCAATCTAAGCATTTGCATTTGTAGATAATATAGCTGTCATTGTTTATCATGCTCTATCAGCTTATGCAGAAATATAGTCCACGTTATCTTTGTGTCGCAGAATGTTTATACTTCTTTCAGGATAGGGTGTTTAAATAGAAGTTTTATTGCTTTAAGTACAAATTAGAAATATTTAAATTTAAGCATTAAATAATGTACTTTCGCTTTATTACCTCCGGCGAGGAGATCCAGCTATTATAGTTTGCTTCTGTCCTAACATTATCTCACGAGTTTCCTCACTTCTTTCCGGTGGTTACCGGTGCAGCAGTGGAAAATAAAAGCGCCTCTTTTCACAAAAGGACAAAGATTCTAATTGTGTAAAAATTATTCTGACGGATATGACTTCCACAATCACTTCCTGACGGCGCTTCATTTAAACTCCATCCCGTTTTTAATGGCCATCCCACGTGATGATAGTGTCCATATCGATAAAGACGCTCGTTAGCTATGTGTTTAGTGGCCACGACAGCGCGACAAATCAAACTTTATGGTTACAGCGTTTATGTCGCCTCTAAATTTGGACATATTTAATATACAATTATGTGGGTCATCAGTAGTTCCCGTAAATCACACGTGAAATCATGAGGAAGTCCAGCTTTAAATGGCTAAAGATATCAGTTTGAAGTTCGTCGCCATAAAATAACTCAAATCGGAAGGAGGGCAAACAAATAAACGTCAGGGCACAGAGTTCTGGCACTCGAGACATCAAACGTTGAGAAGCAATTGGAACACAATTGCTTTATCATTGTAACCGCGGGGAGCGCGACACCTCGCGCTTTGATCGTACATCATCTTTAGTTTACGTATTCAAGAAACTGTACATTAGTGAAAAGGGAAGAAAGAAGTTCAAGCTAGTAAGTAGCAAGAGTACACTAATACCTATTGCGTAATCAGACTTGTCTTTTAACATATCCCTATTTGTGCAAAATTAATAAATGTACTCAAGGAGAGCAGAACAATCACGAGTTATAACGAACAAACGAGCAAATCTATTTTAATGGGCTCACACTGTAATAGTTTCATCGCCTGTATAAACAACGACGTTCCTCGACACGCTAAACTCGGCTAAAACTTTTGAAGTGTAAATAAATCACTCCACTCAGGGAGCAGCTGGGTAGTTTTTGATTAAATCTACTTCCAATTCCATGCCTCTTTTAGAGTATTATTACCTTTCTAAAGTTATCAAAAGCCGTTCTTTCGATAAAATCTCCCCTGAAAGTGTCGGGCAGCACGCTCGCTCCTCGCTCGAGTGAGAGCTGTGACACGGCAGAACAGGCGTTGTCGATGACGTACACTTACTTTTTGTAAAGAATCTGAAATTACATACGTCAACGCGTTCAATGGGGTGTTTAAAAGCATTCCTGTTTGCGCCCCACGTGTTTGTGTAACACCGAGTTATTCTGAGCGGCAGATGGTTGCTAATGTGCTAATGTTAATGCACAAAAAATGCGTGAAAAACTTTCACTTAATCTTAATGTTTATGCACTTATGAGTAAGGGTCGACCCACACACGATGTTGCGGCGTTTCCCTTCAGACTTCGTTAGTGATTTTGCAATACTTGCGTCGCAGCGGAAACTGTAAATTACTTATCTTAATTTCAATGTAGCTTAGATAATTGAATTAAGAAGTTTCTGAGCAAACTAACATTTAAATAACTCCACTTTATCAAATAACCGCCAACAATAATTAATGGAATATAGAATTAGAACTGTTAGTTACTGCAAACTTTGTGTGTTCATAATATACGTGTATCTCAGTAACCTGTTTTGGTAGCGGTACGCATTCTCTTCCCGCGGCACGACACAATGCGATTACTTGGGCATACGGCGGCGTATGACAAAAATAAAGTTTGTCAGTACTTGACAGGCGGTGTCGCGGTGTCGCGGTGTCGCGCCGCGTCAATCTGTCGCGCTAATTTACGACTTGTCGCTCCGGGTGTATTTTGGGAAAGAGACGGTTCTGATCACCCCTATCGGTTACTAACGGGATGTTTTGGATTTTGTTGACTCTGTCTCTTGACAGTTATAAACTGTCATTGTTGTGCAGGGAATGACAATAGAAAGAAAGATTTTATTAAATTACACAAAAATGTTTATGTCGTAAACTAGACAGTATGATGCCTCGTGACGTTTGGTTGTCCGATGATGGCGCTCGCTGTAACTTTTGGTGTCGCGTTACTTTTTATCTGTTGTTATTTGTTTACCACAAATTATGTGATTAAGCTCGGATTTCACAATACAAACAATTGTACTCAAGTTCGACTCAAGAGTCGAACTTGGCTCTCAACTTTTACAGAATGAAAGTTATTGAATGAAATGTGATAACCGGACTTGGTTCGAATTGATTTCGGCTCCTATTGTTTGTTATTTTTTAGGAACAATCATTGTAATTTATGAACGTACAGTAGATATACCAAGTATCTTACCCAAGTGCATAGGTATAGGTAGGTACACTTAATTCACATTCATTACAATTTGTCGAAAAGCCTATAGGGTAGCTACTGCAGCTGCTATAATATGAAGTCCAGGGTTCGATTCCCAGGCTCGATAACTTTTGGAGCGATTTCTATTAAGATTTTCTCAGTGTTTCCTACCTACCACGGAAGTACAAAATAAAAATGCAGCTATGCTACTATGAACACAAAATAAAAACAAATATAGAAGTAACAACAAATATCAAAGAAGTTTAGACAAAATATAATCAATATGCCGCAAAATATATCTACACATGCGGGGGTAAGCGATTTGATTGAAATTGTCTGCCAGCAATTGATGTTCCCCAAGCGTGTGAGGAAAATAAATAAACGCGAACTCCCGACCGCGACCGCATTTTAATATAACTTTATAAACTCGATTCATAACACAAATGGAGCCGAACTGATGCATTGATTGATCTTTGAGACACCTCCAGTTATACTTGACTACTTCTATAACAGCACCCGATACGATACTACATTCTTGTAGGAATACATATCAGCCTCGTATATCAGACCTGCGAATACACAGATGTTATTTTAGAAAAGCTATCTTGGAAACACTGGAAAGAATCTTTTATTTGAGAGTGCCATACTCGCTTAGGTGAAAATATAGCGTGATTTTTCGAACACATTTTCTGTAAAAGTCATTTACACGGTCCGGCACATCGCGTCGCGTCGCGCGATCTATGGCGGACTGATGGTCGACGTTACCAAGTGCGTCGGCCTGTGACATTTGACCATCACTGCTACATTGAGTTTTAGATACGTTCCTTCGGACTTTCTGCACACTGACAAATAGTTCACTTTGCTCGTACAAACAACTACAGTTAGTTAGGTACCTGCAAGATGTCGTTTCTCACATTACAGTTACATCCATTGTCAAACACAGGAAGAACACGCAAGTAGTTAAACGCATGCAAAGATATTTGCACAATACGGCGTTAAGTGCTCATAGAAAGCACTTTAGTGACTCGTAAACAGTTTCATTGAAATCTACAAAAGCAGTGTATAGTCTAACACCCTCGGACGTCGCTCGCCGGCCAATATGCTAAGCTGTTCACAAAAGGTGTCTCACAAATTATGACACTGGAAGTAATAACTTTGTATGAATTAGCCCTAAAATGTTTACGGCTACTTGACTGACAAGCGAAGTGTTGGAGCCTCGTTCTGACACGTCTTGCCACTCGCCACTTGACTCGCGCGACTGTTTCTAATAAATTGCCTTGATTGATGCCACTGACAGATTTAGTGTGGCGATGAAAGCAGAGGTGAGCGGAGGTGTTTCAACACGTCCTCAAAACGTTAGCTTATAGCAGTATTTAATTTTATAAGGCGATATCTGTTAGAATTTATTACTAAGTTGGAAGTAATATTTAAAATTTTAAAAACATATTTTATAGAAATAAAAGTGCCTCCCCGAAATATTTAAAAACGGGGAAAAATATTGTACACGTATTATATTAGTATTTTTCACAAAAAGAACTTCTGCAGTAGCTCATCATTACGGCACTGTATTCACGTCATAAAAAAGTATCGATTTAGTCGAGAATCGAGGAATGCATTCAGGTAATATTGACATAAAATCGTTCTTCTCTTTTAAAAGCTTAGCTACTCAGATATTTTAGTGCACAAAAGTCCATTAAATTCAGCTTCATCTATGAACAGTGGCTGCAAGGCTGTGAGCACGTTGCCACTCTACCATCCACACAATTATAAAATTATCAACATGTCTGTAAAGTGAATCCAATTTTGATGGACGCAAAAACTTTACATATTTTGACGCGGCCTTTTGATCAAACTTGAAAATCTGACACATATTCGATCGCCATTGGTTGAGTAGAACCCGTGATATGAGCAAACGCCACGATAGCCGATGTCCCCGTGGGTAGAGCCACGGGCATCAGCTAGTATAGCCGCCGAATCGCTTGCGCGACAGCGGGGCGGCGGTCATCGTCGTTAAATTTTATCGCGCCTCCCCACACATGTGCGGCGCTCGTTACCGCACTGCCCGCGACTATTTGTTGGCAATGTCGGCCTTGGCTGCTGGCCACCTAGCTTCGTATTGCTTTGAATAACTTCATCCACTTCGCAAATATTCGGACGTGTTGAAAAATAATAAACAAGGGTTTATTTATTTTGTTTGACGTGATGTGAGTCCAGAACATATTAATATCAAAATAAAATATGTTTTACGGTACGGAAACCGGAATCGGATTAAAAGAAACCCCTATAAAATAGTTTGACGTTCAGTTCATTTGTCAATCTGTTTATTTACAGCCCTATTTACCTCCGCTTAACTTTTTGTTAGTAATGTTGAGTGCTTTCAAAGTTTACAAACGTCGGTTATGCTAATTATTATTCATTTCAAATTATGCTAAGCTGAATTGCTGATGTCTACACTACCTCCCATCGACATCAAGCCCCGGCTGAAATATCTGGGGCTCGTACTTGAGGGTCAGTGGGACTTCGGAGAGCACTTCCGAAGTCTGCGCCCCAAACTGTTGGTGTCAGCTAACGCGCTGATGCGGCTGCTGCCCAACTTGAGGGGCCCAGAGGACTCCTGCAGGAGACTCTACGCGGGTGTCGTGCGGTCCATGGCCCTGTACGGGTGCCCCGTGTGGGCGGACGCCCTGCAGGCCAGGTTCGTGCAACTGCTGCATGCTCCGCAGCAGACGATGGCCTGCAGGGCCATTAGGGGGTACCGCACGATATCCTTTGAAGCGGCGAGTCGCCTAGCCGGATCGCCACCGTGGATCCTGGAAGCGAGATCCCTTGCGGCACTGTATCGGTTCCGTAAGGAGGCGCGGGAGCGGGGATTTGATCCCGAGCCCGAAGACATTCGGGCCGAGAGGTCCCGGCTCCACGGGATCATGGTGGCGGAGTGGGAGCGACGACTTGAGCAACGACGCGCAGGGCATGCCGTCATAGAGGCGGTAAGGCCCATCATGGGGGAATGGCTCGAGAGGCCACATGGCAGCCTCTCGTATCGACTGACGCAGATTATCACCAGGCACGGGTGCTTCGGGAGGTATCTGTGTCGGATCGAAAAGGAGCCAACGTCCGAGTGCCATCACTGCGACGCGAGCGAGGACACGGGGCTGCACACGCTCACCGAGTGTCCGGCATGGGCCGGACCGAGGCGGGAGCTAGTGGCGGCCCTGGGAGTGAGAGTTCTCACCCTCGCCACCCTGCTCACAGCAATGGTCCACTGCGCGGACGCGTGGGCGGCCGGCGTCTCCTTCAGCGAGCAGGTAATGGTCGTGAAGGAGACGGCGGAGCGGGAGAGGCGGCGCGAGCGAGAAAGACTCGCGGGTCGCGCCGCCCGCGCGCGCAGGCAACTCGGGCGTCGGAGGGCACTGACTTACCTCCGTCCCCCATGAGCGCGGGCCTGGGGGTGACGGGTGGAGCCGCCTGTCACCCCAGCAGAAGCAGGCCACGGCGGCGGTGCGCTAAATAGCGCGCCTCCCCATTCCGGGGGCGAGTTGGGGACACCGTTGTCCCCCTCCTGAGGAGGGCCAGACCGTAAGGGATGGCCCTGGGTCAGCCGGGGTGCGAGGGATATGTCTATGACAACCTCACCTCCGGCCTAGCACCAAGACCCACAGTCGGCGTGTGGTTTTAGTCGGTTCGAGTCCGACATAACCTCCCCTTCCGGCTCCGGCAGGGGGGGGTATCCGAGGGGATTTCCGCACGAAAAAAAAAAAAAAAAAGATGTCTACACTACAAAAAGTAATGTATGGCAGCCCTCATTTCACATTCCTGAATCGTATTTCTTCAACATCTACCTTAATGAATATAATAGATATATTATTGAAGTCTATAAGACTCTAGATGGATTAAACCACTTGTGTCAACATTTGCCCCAGCAGCTTCTTTCTGGTATTTAACTATTCGTCATACATCAGTGGAACACGCGACAAATATTTGAATAATCAAAACGCACAGTTGAAGTGGCACGTCCCGATATGCAAATATAAACAGAGCATAAACATTCCACCTGTCCGCGCCCACAGCACACGGGGCCACAATACGGCCGAGACAAACACGAGTGGGCCACGTGACGCACACGACACGACACGACACGATGCTGCACTCGCACGTACGACACATTACAAAAACACGCAGACGGACGGGAATGCCTCTTAACACCTGCGTTAAAATCCTTGTGCGTCGTTACTCGTCGCTACCAGATTGTAATCTTTACATTTATACGACCGTGGACCTATAGTTGACATTTAGACGAGTTGTATATTTGTTATGACAGGTTTATAACCCTGATAGTTGAGGAGTGTAAGTACCAAAGTAAGACATAAAGTATACAATCTAAATGTGAACAAGCTTTCTGAGTCATTACGATTGCTTAAATAAATATAGATACTAACATTATGACTACCTAATTACGAAACATTAATCATTTAGTCAAAGTATCTGCGTAAGGTAACATTTATATACTTTTACTAGTTTTTCCTACTATAATATAGTGGATAAGCTAATGCTGATTATCCACAACACATACGATTCTGAAGTTAAGGATAATACACGCTACCGTGTGTTATCCTTAACTTCACAATCGTATGTGATGTAATGAATTTACTCCGGTATACCAACACCACTCCACACCTCCACCCTGGGGTGAACCCACTCCTAACACAAACAATAAACTTACACTTAAAGTCTTAAAAAATATTTCAGTAATATCAACTGGCACATCTTTTTGTTAAAATGCCAAACCTTCAACCATAGTAACACGCCCGTTCGGGACTTCAGGAATATGGCAGTCTATTACCGGCACCAGCTCCGTCGCGCTCCAGGAGTTACCTTCGACACGTTTCTACAAAAATATTGTGTATTTTTGCGTTAACATTTCCGTTCGGCGGCGTCACCCGCGTCACGGCGCTCGGGGAAACTGATAACGTCACGTCGAAGCCTCGCTGCGCCCCGCGACTCCGCCCGCAACCTCCGACCTCCGCCGACAGATTTCACGCTTGGACATTCAACTTCGAAATGATTTTAAATTGAACGGGAACTTGGAGGAAATAGAGAAAATTTCGTAAGATTTTATTTTATAATCTTATTTTCTGCCTCGCGTAACGTGACACTTGTGAAATTTTAACTGCCCGTAAGTAGGTATAGACTTAGGCACTTTTATATTTCTTGAGAAATAAGTACGAAATGTTTTATTGAATCACTTCGTGTTGAATTAGGCAGTATATGTAAGTTATATTAAAAGTAATTTATGGTAGCAATAAAAAGTAATGACACTACAAATTTTATTGACTAAACTAAGTATCGAAATAAATCATCGTAAATTTCATTGGAAGTGGCAATAAAATACGCCTAGGTATATAAGAGTATATTAATTTATATTATAACTTAAATATGTTTTCAGACTTGACACTTTTATAAGTATTTGAGTCAGTACTTAACTCGCGAGAATAACATAAGCTACTCTGTAAGAGATGAGAACATCAACCCTTCATCGCAATCCACTCGTACGAAGAATGCGCGCAATGTATCTCGATAGGTTATACGATCCCGCCGTGCTTTGATCTGTCGAGGCGCGTTTCATTTAGCGAATACCCTCAAGATGATACTATAATGCTCCCGAGACATATTAATCCTTGTTAAGTCCGATAAATTATTCAAGTGTGCGAGGCGGGCGCGGGCGCCATGTTGCGCGACAACTCGCAAGTTCCCGGACGCATCCAGACTCTACAAGTTTGTAGCCTTTTGTTCACTTAATAGCATTCGTTTCCGACTTGACGATGCTCTGATTTGCATTTTGTTCCAAATATAATTTAGGAAACATGGAATATTACTTCGGTAAGTGCAAAGTAGCTGATCTTGGAGTCTTTCTGAATACAACAGCGATCTTAAGTTCTCCGCTGTGCGCACTTGCGTCGGTTTACTAACTTTTCATAGCTCTGCTTATGCTTGTATAGCATGGCGTGAATGCACTTAACTGCGGCCATTTTCAAATTTGGTAATAAAAGTGGTAACCATTTACTGTGGTTTGGTATACTTTGTTTTAAAGGGAGCCAGAAATGGAATAATTACCTACTCCATTGGATATCACGAAGTGGTGGATATCGGGTAATGTTGTCTATTCAGAGAAACACGTGTTTTGTTCATACATGAGGTATCCTCAGGTGCGCTTGAGCGAGATTCTTTCAGCCACTAGGCTAGCTACAACAAGCAGCAACAAGCACAAATAAAAATGCAAGAAATTCCCAGCAAAAGGAAGTTCAGAACTAATACACGAACTGGATGATCAGTAATAAAGCTAATGGCAGCAGCGCCTCGTTTCATAACGCAATTAAGCGGAGAGGCCGCCCGTTCCGCTCAGCTCCGCACCGCTCCGTACGGCGGGCGCAGGCTGATGAATATCTTAGCATATTGCCACTCGCTAATACTGTTATAGAATTACGGACGAGCCGAGAACATCTGCAGAGCTATTCTTATTGTACAGCGAAATGCACTGCCGGTGTGCTTAATTACTTATCTATTTAATATGCTAGGGGAAACACAGTAGTACGTACCTACTTGGAGAAATGGATGCGAGAAAGCATTACGGTAATGATAATTGTTTTTATTTAAGAAAAACAGTTTCGCCTCTGCATTTAAACGCAAATCAGTTAACACGTGAACGTTTGAATGTGTTCTTATGTAATAAATGAGTTATTCATCAACTCGCGGGCAATAAACTTGCGGGAAACCGCGAGTTGGCAACTTTCAATTTTTGATTATTTTCCTGTCGTCAACTCGCGCGATTGTCAAAATTGACGTATTTGTGTACAGTGTGTATAAGTATTCAACATGAATACCTATGTGTAACGTTTGTTATCCAAATATATTTTTCCGCCGTACTAAAACCCAAAATACTCATAGGTACGGCAATGTATTAGAATGAATGTTTATCTAGGAATCCGAGAAATTGTATTTCTCTGACGTGTAGCGTGCTCAGCAAAATTTGGCGCCTACTGCACTCCCGCCCCAAGAGTATCAAAGTCATTTTGTAGATCTATCTGCCTTCAATCCGCCGGAATGTTTTGTATTCGCTCGCCAATCGCCGCTACTCACGGAAGAAAACTAATTAACAAAACTTCATTAGCGAGAGTTTATGTAACTTGAGTTCAGTGTCCCAGTGCGAACAACAGCAATCCCGCGAAATGACCGGACCGGGACGTAATGTTTGTACACAAGCGTTCGACGGTCGACGGCGGTCGGTCGGTGTGCAATGGACGTGTTTTACTTGGAACAAAAGTGAGCAAATATAAACAAACCATGCAACGGAAACTTCTTTGCCCTGCTCGGGTATACTTAGTGCGATATTATACTGTGCATAGTTAGCACTGACTGCCAAGGATACGTGAAGATACCCTTAGATAACAAATGGATAACCGGATACATCTGCTGAATAACAGACGAGATTTTCTTCCACTGGTGGAGGTTTTCTTCATGGAGTTGTGTTCTACGATAGTCCATCTCTTTACTTAAACGCAAAAATAAAAGAAGGACTTGGAGAATAGATGAGGGTTCCAAGTACAAGCTTGGAATGCCATCGATGTTGTTCGGATAAAAAAGAGTTTAGGTAGTGAAATGCCTATGGAAGGATACACTCAATGAGTGTTAATTTCAATTACAAAATGTAACTCAACTCCATTATCACATTTTACTCAATGAAACTCATTAAGTAAAACGTAAACTGATTTTCAGTGTGTAGGTAATCCAGCTTAAGTCGTCATCCCGGTGTTGACTTGGAATCTACCTTTAATAGTTTATTGAAAGGACCTTAACGTTTTGTTTGTTAACACAACACGGTTGCTTTACAAACCAGGGTTCTCCGAACGTTAACGCGTCCGAATAAGGAGCCGTTTATACTGCCACCTAACTGAGGCCTCGTACATATTGCGCAAAACACTAAACTAACCTATTATAAATTCAATTACGAGCTCAAGACGAAGACAATTTGCAGAGAGGCGCGGGGAGTGTGTAGGGGCCAGGGGGAAGGGGGGTGTAACTAAACATATTGCGGGCCACTCGGGGCTAAGTCGGGGTAATCCGACCCGCTGCTCCTTTATTGTAAGGATATAACTGAGCCACGGAAGCTCTGAACTTGCTCCTGTGCGCGGTGCTTGCCACCTCAGATCATAAACATAGACAACTAGCTACCTGTGTGGGTACTTCGAGACGCCTTACGACTTAGTCGAGCTCTACGAACACGTATCAGTTATCATCACAGAATAGATAACAGCATCTAATTATAAATTGATTCAAGTGAAAAGTGAAGTTTTGATTACAGTGTATGAGTATATCGGTTAGCCAATGTGGTGTATTTATTTGTTTGCTTTTATTATCATTTCATTTTTGTTTATATCCTTCGTAATTAATGTGACGACCCGCGACTATTTTTAACCGACTTCAAAAAAGGAGGAGGTTCTCAATTCGTCTGTATACATAATATTTTTTTTTATGTATGTTCACCGATATCTCCGCCAATTATAGACGGATTTCAATTTTTTTGTTGGATAGGGTTCACTTCTGAGGTGGTCCCATTTTCACCAGGTCATGATCTGATGATGGGATCCAGGAGAATTCGAGGGCAACCATCGAAAATTGTATGGACGTATGGTACTTTTGTTACGTAATCATGTCTTACTCAGGTATATGCTTCAGGGTGTCAACATCTGATGCTGCTGTGCTGATGATGAAGCTACTGAACTCCTTAATGGTTAAGAGTTGGGAGACAGTACTGCCATTGGTGGATGATTAATATTTAGTAGTATGTAGGGCTAACGTGTTGCTTGTGAGATATGCTTGAATCAACCTCTGATGCTGCTGTGTTGATAGTGAAGCTACAGAACTCCTTAACGTTTGCGTATGGTACTTTTGTTACGTAATAATGTCTTACTCAGGTATATGCTTCAGGGTGTCAACATCTGATGCTGCTGCGCTGATGATGAAGCTACTGAACTCCTTAATGGTTAGGAGTTGGGAGACAGTACTGCCATTGGTGGATGATAAATATTTAGTAGTATCTACATACTACTAAATATTTATCATCCACCAATTTGCTTGTGAGATATGCTTGAATCAACCCCCTGGGTAAAAAAAAAAAAGGGGACAGTACTGCAATTGATCGATGGAAACTAGGTAGTAGTATGTAGGGCTAACGTGATACTCGTAAGGGTTGGTGCTACTCCTGAGATAATCACGAAATTTCAATTGAAACCGAGACAATTCCTGAATTAATAATAATAATAAGTATGTTTATAAAAGGGTATATCTACTCCTGAGGTGGTCTTTTTTATCGTGCGGAAATCCCCTCGGATTCCCCCGCCGGAGCCGGAAGGAAACGATTTATGTCGGACTCGAACCGACTAAAACCGTACGCCGACTGAAGGTCGTAGTGCTAAGCCGGAGGTGAGGTTGTCTTCGACATATCCCTTGCACCCCAACTGGCCCAGGGTCATCCCTTACGGTCTGGCACTCCTCGGCAGAGGTCTCGCCCCCGGAATGGGGGAGGCGTGCCTATGCACGCTGCTGCCGTGGTCTGCTTCTGCTAGGGTGACAGGTGGCTCCACTTGTCTCGTCCACTTAAAGCAACATACACTTGAACTTTAGTAAAAAAAATATTTTCTAAGTCAATTACCGCTTTATTTAATGTGGTGCCCTGAAGTTACAGTACCGTTACAGCCCAGCTCAAGATTAACGGATTCTTCTTTCCACATCCCCATAGCCTTTTGTTGCAATTGCAACTAAGCTGTTACTACCTTTCAATCTAGTGCCAATAGTTCACCCTTGTTTGGTCGAACAACTTTTGATCGAATGTTACAAATTCGAACAACGTTTGAGAAAATAATTGTTTTGCATAATATCGGCTGTCATAAATTTCATTTGGATCGAATGTTTATTTGCTATAACAACGTTTGAGCTATTCATCAAAAATTATAATGCTCATTTCATATAATATTCATTTGGCATAATATGTATTTCATCGAATGTTATTTGTGTCAGTTTTCTGACCCTCGGCGGCCGCTGCCGCGGCACGCTCGCTTCGCTCGCTCGCCTCGTGCTTATTATGGTCACAGTTCTAACCTAACCTAACCCTGCGAATTTCACTGATGTAAGAAAACTACAAAGAGTATGTTACATGAAAAACAATACAAGTAAAATTGAAAATCTCTCAGAGGGATAGGTAGGGTTAGGTTAGGTTAGAACTGTGACCATAATAAGCACGGCAGCGGCCGCCGAGTGCCAGAAAAAAACAAAATATGAAAAAAATAAACCAAATATTCGATATGATTTTTCGACTAAACCACTATTAGTCTAATGAATCATTAGTTTAAATAAAATTAGTGCAAATGAAAATTCGGTGGAATGATATTATTCCAAATAAATAATTCTGCGAAATAAAATTCGACCAATTAAATATTTGGTCAAATGAATAATTATGTGAAATAATTTTAGTGCAACTGAAATTAGTCGAAGTGATATTCGACCAAACGTTGTTATATCAAACAAGGGTGAACCAGTGCCAATAGTATCATCGTCAAATTTAATAAAAACTGCATCAGGTAACTCGTCGGATTCTGACCGATCGCGACGCAGAGCAGACCACCTAAACGTACACACAATCCGCATTGCACCGTTGACAAGCAAGACACTCAATAAAATAGTTGAGCTATCATCTTAGAGTTGTTGTCATTCACCAATTTGATCGTTGGTTAAATTCTAACTGCAGCCCCATCTGCGAAATCACCAACTTTCATATAAAAGTTCCAGTTCCCTTAACTTATTGGGAGTATAATGCTCCCAAAAGACGAAAACTGTGGTTAATGCCATGCTGGACTGGATTAAACTTGGATTACGAACGCAAACCTTGGCCCACTAAAAAGGGAAAAAATAAATGATTTAAAAAAAAAATACCGACTTGAAAACCAAATAGGAAAAAAATGTTTAAAATTACAGAATTCAGAAAGAGAATTTAGAGATTTTCGATCTGTTAGAAGTCGGTGCCAACTTTGTTTGCTGGTGCTTTGCTGTACCTGAATTACCTGCCATGATGCATTTAAATAAAATATCGATCATTTCAAAACAAAAGTCGGTATCAAGTCAAACAGGTAAAATAATATAGCTAAGTATGATAGGCCACTCCTACCTCAACAAGTCATTATACCTACATTAATGGCATTATAGCAGGTCAGGCACAGCAAACAAAGTTCGCACCGACTTCTAACAGATCGAAAATCTCTAAATTCTCTCTCTAAATTCTGTTATTTTAAACATTTTTTTCCTATTTGGTTTTGAAGTCGGTTCAATTTTTTTTAAATCATTTATTATAGTTTGCGTGTTGAAAAGGGCTGCCCGCAGTTATGACTCACAATCACATACAAATTACTGTTTCTGAGTGATTCAGACTTTATTTCACGGAAGTATTGTCAATGCAAAGTATAATTGCCTAATGTTTAATAAACATGTGCAATTTAGTAATATGAGTTTTAGTCATAATCAAGACTATGTGTATCCATTCAAATCTAAATTCATAACAGAATCTCTTAATGCAATTAAAGTGACAGCAAAAAAAATGACTGACGACATACCATCATCGATACGATAGTGATTTGTGAATTTCTAGAATCAAATTCACGATCATTTGTTACACGTGTCAAAGTGAAACAGTCACTTTCTCAGATTAATAAAGGAGTATTTAACTTTTCGAGATTTCAAGGCGTTTGTTAGCCCATTTTATACCCAAGTCCTCAGTTTACGCGTCAAGTCTCGCCAAGGTTTGGCCGCGCACCTTGTCGCAGATAAAAGCATGAGCCGCATCCACGTGCCACGCACTACTAGCTGTCACTGTGTTATCATTATCGCCATGTCGCAGCCGCACGCCCTTTGTCCACTCTAGTGCACATACACACAAACTGGTTCTTATATCTTTTGTAGTACTAATAGACTCATCAACTCAATTAATTATTCAACTCATAAAATTCAACACAATCAATTTATTGTCTTCAATATAGATAATACTGTTTTAATAGAACTAAAAGCGAGCGGTAACAAAGATGGCACACTAAGGTGATACTGCAGAAGATTGGAGTGCAGTGTACTATACAGCGCACTATACACAAGATATTATATGTACTTAATACTCGTAGTAGTGATAGAAGATTCAGTTCAGCCGCATCACAATTAAACTTGGTAAGGTCGACTGACTCGTTTGGAGCCAGAGCTTTAGCGAGTGTGGCAAAAACTCACTGTGTGGGTTTCTTAATCTGCTCTACTTTGAACAAAATTTTTAAATCTCTTCCAGATGAATGAATTTACTGAATACTCGTAAAGAAAGATTTAGAGATAGTACATCACATAATCCAAAGTCGCAACGCACTACATGAATCACTGTTTCTGAATCAATAACAACTTTAAGGAGAATTAGAATTAGCGAGCCTATTCATCTTATTAGGTTTTTGATAAAGAAAATACACCGAAACCCACTCGTATGTAATGGTAGCAAAAGTTTTACCTGTATATACCTACTAAAGGTAATACACTAACTAGACTTTAACACCATATAAAAGCAAGTTCAGTAACAAAACTTTTGTTTCCCTCTGTAATGTAAGTAATCAGTCCGCGGCTCTCAGCGGTTAGCGTCCACAAGTTCCACAACGTCACTTTAGTTCTCCGTCCACCGCTAACGAACACGTTCATGTCACTGCGGCCCAGAGACGCACTATTTTTGTGAGTAAACGAAGACACGTGTAAGAAACAATGGCCGTCGATACATTAGGAAGTTCGCCTTTGTTGGAGGAACTGCCATTATCGTGTTAGCAGCAGAATGCTATTGTTGCGGTGGCCGATACTAATAAATGGACTAATGTTCTGTTATTTTCTTTGTTACAGGTAAGCCTCTCGTGGATGGAACTCCAAAGAAGTATACAACAGAAGAATTGCGTATATTTTTGCGTAAGATATCGTTGCAAAATGTGAAATGGTTTGTTAGTTCACAATTTATAAGTAACTGCTGTAAATAGTTTTTATCTTACTAATCACGGAAAGTGTCACCGTACCTCCTTCAAAGAATCTTCCAAATGAAGTAGTAAGAATAACCCATACTCTAAGGGATAAACCTATAAAGTACAAGTGTGTTATTCAATATATAAACCTATATGTTATATATTCAGCTTCTTAAGTTTTAATTTATTATTGTCGTTATGATTTTGTATAAAATTCATCCGATATAATTATTTCATCGGTAAAAATCACTAGAAACTATAACAATGTTTCTCTATTACATTATTCAAAAGTATCGCCGTGGCATAGGTTGGAACTTACAGAGGCTTTAGACAAGTCTGATAATGTCAGTGTTGTGTTAATCTGCGGCACAATGGCGCGATGGCGACCGTGTTGTGACAGCTCGCGCGGATTACCTCCGTAATGCCGACAGTCCAACCGCGGCGCATTGTCTCTCTACAATACGAATATTCTCAGTAATGTGACCAAGTATCACATTACTGGGAATATGAGTGAAAGGTGGAAGAATTAGTTGCTTTGTGCGTGTAAATATATCTTTGTACCCACTATCCACACTGCGAATCGATCGCAGACATCAAAAGCAAGTTCTTTTTTTAAAAAACGTCTACAAGATACACATATCTGAAAGATATTGGTCAAACCAAGCGAAGCATTGGCACTCGGGTCAAAGAACACATAGTTGACATAAAACACCAACACTCAACAAAGTCAGCTGTATGTGAACACGCGCAAAACGGCACCCACCATTACCTAAGGTTTGATAAACCACAGATACTCGCCAAAGAACACCGATATATTCCTAGAATGATCCGTGAGGCTATTGAAATTAAAAAACACCCAAATTTTAATAGAGAGGATGGATGGACCGTACCACCAGCTTGGGACCCAGTCATCCACTTAATCAAACCCAGTAAGCAGCAAAATCCAGCAAGACTTAACAACACAGTGAGCTCATTCTGCGTAAATACGAACATGAATAATTCACCATGATTCGGGTATTTTGAGATAACTTATACTTCAAACTATGTGACAACTACCATCGTGAGTTACACCGCGAAAATGGCTGCTGCAAAGCAGCCGAAACGTCGGGTTAAAAAGTAACAATAACAAATATATCGCGATAGAATCCGTAAAAAGTGTGTTGTAGTGTTTTATTTCAATGAGTGACATTCGCGTAAACTTCAGAAAATATCATATCTGAAAGATGTTTCTCGTTTTATGTACCTATACCAAATTTAAATACTTTTTTTTTAATGTTCTAAATCTAAATATATTCAATTACTACACACCTACAAATTTCTCTGAGCAACCTCAGGAACTTCTACTATAATGATCTTGGACGGTTGACACTTTGGTCGTTTTGGTGCATTCAAGCCATAGCCGTGCTTGTTGCCGTGCTTATAGAAGCATCAGAAGGCACAATGTGTACATTCAAGGCTTTACGCAACATGGCGCGATGTCACAACACCGGTGTGACATCAGGCGCAGATTACCAGGCCGGGGCTAATTCTCGGAGCAGTGTAGCCGCACATAGTCGGTGGCTGCACAGAGCACAGAGCACAGACCATTCTGCAAGGCTCGTATTGTGTTATTACAGCAATTGTGGCTCGGATCACGGATCGTTCGTTGCGAATGTGACACTCGCTCCTATTGTGTTCTTGGGGCTAGGGATTGGCGAATACTGTTGTGGATTATGAACGTAATCTTGGGATTAAACAGTTGCTATAAAACTCAAATGCGAACTATACAATCTTCAGTTATGTGTGTATGTGTGGAATATTATTATAGTACCGAGATTAACTAGTAACTAAATATATTTTAGTAGGTAAAAGAAGAAGGCTCGGAAGAAGAAGGTTTTGGTAGTAAGGAATGAAAAATATAGAAACGAAGTGCGAATTATTTTCTCCTGGGAATGCTATAAAGTTATCATAAAAATAGCAATATAATATGAAGTAAGTAAAGATCTGAGACGTTCAGATAAAACGTGGAGTACAGAAAGAACCTCTGAGCTCATAAATAATAAGACATCAGTTGGGAACATTTATCAAATTGATTTATGAGAACGTATCGACATCGCAACTTATAATGAGCCCCGCTGAAAGATGAACGCGCTGCCAACACTTGCCTACGCACTTAGACAATATAATTATTTACCGAGAGGAGCAAACCGTGAGGAGCACACAATAATGAGTAACGGCTTTATATCGGATTAGTGGTGCAATTGCTGCTGTTTCTAATGCTGATGTGACAATTACTGAAGTGATTGATAGAATATACCCAAAAGTAGTACGCCGAGTCATTTCGTTAAGAAAATGTTCTCAGTCCGTATACTAATTCATTCGGCTTTTTTTTTAACCCCCGACGCAAAAACGACGGGGGTGTTATAAGTTTGACGTGTCTGTGTGTGTGTGTGTGTGTGTGTGTGTGTGTGTGTGTGTGTGTGTGTGTGTGTGTGTGTGTGTGTGTGTGTGTGTGTGTGTGTGTGTGTGTGTCTGTCTGTCTGTCTGTGGCATCGTAGCACCCAAACGGATGAACCGATTTGGATTTATTTTTTTTTTTGTTTGAAAGCTATATTAGTCGGGAGTGTTCTTAGCTATGTTTGAAAAAAAACGATCTAAGATGGCCGCCGCCACAACATGTTGGAATACAAATTTCTTTATAATTCCCTCAATATGGGTATCAAATGAAAGAGCTTGACTAGTAGATTAATTTAAAAAGTATAAAATAAAAATTAATAAAAAATTTAAAAAACCCCCGTCACAAAAAACACCAAAAAGTTGATAATAAATGAATAAATTTTAATTCAACGGTTGCCATGTCGGGGGACCTTACGATATAAAGGAGTACTTAACCAGTTACGGTCCCCCGACATGGCAACCGTTGAATTAAAATTTATTCATTTATTATCTACTTTTTGGTGTTTTTTGTGACGGGGGTTTTTTAAATTTTTTTCAATTACCTATATCAGAAGAAATGAATTACTCAGGTGGAGCTTGAACCCACCACCTAGCTCTTGCATTCCCCGCATGTAAGGGAAAGGGCGTTAAAGCGCCACATCAGCAATTTATTTTTCATGATGTAATCGAAATGTATAGTAAGCATAATAAATGCTATATTTCATTATCTTCTTTATTTATTTTTCTCACTTTTCACGCAAGATTACGCCTTAATAAATGATCAACTTAGAGGAACACAACGGCAAACAAAATTTAACAATATTTCACAAAACATAGAACTTAATATATTTACATCTATATCAGAATATATATTATAAGAACTTATTAAGTATTATTTGGGAATGTTTCTCAGAAATCGCTTCAGGTATCTTTGAGTTTGAATCTTATTAAATTCATATAATTCAGTAATCTTCTTTGTATTTTAAAGAAACGAGTCTCGTTGAGCTGGAGAGAGTAACAAAGTTTGTGCAGAAACATCCCTGCAAGGAGCGACTTCATTACTGAATGCCGGCAACTACATTCTCGCTAAAGCTCTCTTTTATTATATCACAATTAACTCTGTTCCTCTCTTGCCTACTCCCTGAATGTATATGTATGTCTCTTTCTTTCATTCATCAGTAATGAATGGGTATTAGTGTATGTTATTATTGACGTCTTTTTGTCGTCCCCCTCTTGATCGCTGGCGAGCTCTGTGTGTTTAGCTATCATCGCTATATTAACGTCGCTTCCAATCTACGTCTGCCACTTATCACTGTAACACAATGCCACTTTGTTCTACTCCTTAATATTATTAAGATTGATGTCATGTTTGCTTCATAAACGTAATTCCGTCAAGTTCTGAACAACAATTGTTTCGTATCTTTCGCCATAAAGTTATATGGAACTCCCAAAC
This sequence comes from Eilema sororculum, assembly GCA_914829495.1. NCBI lineage: Eukaryota > Metazoa > Arthropoda > Insecta > Lepidoptera > Erebidae > Eilema > Eilema sororculum. Next base: position 205,870 of record OU618545.1, on the reverse strand, counting down.
ATATTGACACATAAATTGGTACAGTATCTAGCAACGTAAATATTTTACTGTCGGCGGAGGCGTCTTGCTGACCGAACTTTTCCAGAGTCTAGGCTTAGCTAAGATTACATAAGGCCTGAGGTTTATAACGTTGAAGCTTAGAACTATTCTCTCGGAATACATCACCAAGCGAAAGTGGTTTAGATTACTGTTTTGCTATTAGGTAGAACAAATTATTATTGATAATATTTACCTCTGGACTATACACATTTCTAACAGTAATTTGACAGTTTTCACAATTTATTAGCATGCCAGTATTATTTATAACACGGTACGGTAGCTACAGTAAGTTATTCCGAGCTGTATGATTAGTTCTCATAAAATATTTTACGCTTGCATTTACCGTAAGAATTTTAATAACATTAATAATGACAGTACTCGACCTTCCATGCGGTAATTCCCGAAGAGACATCGTAATAGCCTTCTAAGATGTTATCAGTAAATTCGATTGTGATTACTTCCTATACTACACCACACTATACTACACCCTTAATCTTCGAACACCGCATGTCAGTTACTAAAAATATATATATATATTAACTCATGATGAATTTCGCACTGGTTTTATTTTGAGCTGCAAAGAAACAATGATCCTGATCTTTTAAAAAGTTTTGTCCAACTTATGAGTACTTGCGAATATTCCAAGAGGTATTAATTTACAGCTGTCAGAATTTCAGAGCTCCAGTGTAGTATGATCAACAGGTTTGCTGGCCGTTTTAAACTTGGGAATGGTACTTATTGTGGGAGTATATTCAGTAGTAGTTCAATACTATCCATTAGCTGTGATAAATTATAGTTTATAGAGCAGACGTAGATGATATCTCTGGGAGTGTAATGAGCATGGATATGACAAATCTTAACGGTTACTGTAACATGATTTAGCTTCGAGGTAAGGGGAGTAGTACAGCCCTCTACATTGAATGAATTTTACAGCATTAAGTATGCTAACTATACAAATCGAATACTTAGGGAAAAAGAATCTTCTCGGGCGGGACTCGAACCCGCAATCTTTCCCTTACAGGCAGAATGCCTTGACCAATTCGGCTACCGAGACACGCCCGATGTGATTCAAATTTCCCATCTTATACGTCTTTAAGGCGACGGTAGAGTCATCTACAGATTTTCTTGCGAACTCATTTCGCATCAAACGAAGGCATTCCCCCTGTAAAGGAAAAACTGCGGGTTCGAGTCCCGCCCGAGAAGATTCTTTTTCCCTATGTATTCAACTATCTACATAGCTAAGGGTTGGTAAGGTATGTTTGTTGTTATATGAAGCCTGTAATTAGTTTTTTTTTTTAATTTTTTCTTTACTTAATATAAATAATTCGAAATGTTGCTTTACTGATTACGAAGGTGCAATAGAAGGTGGAAATATGATGTATATTGAATAACACACTTGTACTTTTCCACTGAGTTTAATTTATTTCATTTCTAGACCTGACCGGTTTCAATATACAGTCAAAGGTCAATATATAGTATAATGTATATTGTTGCACCACGAATAATAGAGATTTAAAAAGCTAATTATATATAAAGATAAAAAACTCCTCAAGAGTAAGTACAGTCAGCGTCATAAATATCTTGACGACGTAGTCTCAAAATGATCTTAAAACTCTCGTATTAAGAGTAAATCAAACTAATTTATTGATTTAAATGGTGTTATTGTCCAATCTAAACGTGTGGACCAAATATCAAAACAATCAGTCAACTGAAAGGGGGTAAGAAAACGAAATTTAGATCAATTCGAGTACTTTGTACGTCAACACCTTTCTGATGCTGACTATACCTACCTATATCCATACTAATATTATAATTGCGAAAGTAACTCTGTCTGTCTGTCTGTCTGTATGTTACTCTTTTACGCCTAAACCACTGAATCGATTTTGATGAAATTTGGTATAGGGGTAGATTAGACCATGAGAAAGGACATAGGCCATGTTTGGTCGCGATAACCGACATCCTCGCGGGCGGAGCCGCGTGCAAAAGCTAGTAGTGAATAATACTTTGTAAGATCTGGAGACGTTATTGAGCTCACTGGTACAGATGGGGCACTTACGCGTGCTATCTTGATTGGCAACATATATTTACACTGAGGTGGTGATATGACAGACACAACACCCGCTTATAACAGAGTGGAGTCATTCGTTCCGCTACAGACAAGAGTGTAATAAGAGGCTTAGGAGGTGTTATTAGTCCTGGACGTAGTACCGGAGGACAAAATTTTATACAGTAATATAATCTAACAACGTTAATAATTGCATAGTACGCTCTGGTAGAAATATTCAGGTATGCGAATATAAACGGGATTGCTGCATCCTATGATTTAACACAAGGAGTACCTAGTGTGGGATATGTATACCGACAATCGCGTGTATACTTTTATATCAATGCCTTTCAATTTATTCATACAAAAATATCGCACAGAATCTTCTCTGATATCACCAATGGGTCATGGAGGTTAGGTGGTAGTCGGTTCACAAAAATATCGAAAAACGAAATACATCGGAAAAATGAAATGCTTAAGTGAGACTTGAACTCACGACCTTGTGTTAAGTCCTGATGTTGCTGCTGAATGTTAATACCTTTCCCTTAAATGGAGTGTTCTTCCAACTGAGCTATTGAGCCACACCTGAATCACTTCAAATTGTCCTTAATATCCGTCTTTAAGGGCGCAAGTGGAGCCATCTACCAACATCATTCTTACGAACTGTTGGAAACAATGAATGATTTTTCAACCATTTTTAAACATATTGAATTTTTATGACACCGCCCAAATATTTGAATGATTTTTTATAGCATATTAATGAATTTAAAGTTAGAATAATAAATGCTATAAAAATTCATTCAAATATAAAAATAATTCAGCTGTTATCGTAGTTAGACATAAGACCGACCCCAACTGAGTTAAACTACCTTGTAATTTTTTTATGAAATTAGCGCGTCTGTGATTTAAAAATAATAATACTAAACTATGTAATGATTAAAATTAATCCAAAAGATATATATATATATCCAAATAATATTATCACTTGTGCGCATATCTCGACAGTAATAAAGGAATCACCAAAATAATTACAGCGAGAACATTTATGGCTCACAAATCAACGATGCATTTTCATTTAGAAATTAATTACTACATGCACGCCCCGAGAGCTCTTTAATTAATTATTTAGATATTTACCACTTATTTCCCCAGACGGCACCCGTGATTTTATGTCGGCCGTAAAGTTCTCACACGGGCACTAAAAGCAGATGATTCCTGGGGTCGTTAATTGTAATATGATTACTTGTACTGATAATGTGCCATTCAGACGACCTTTTATGCGTCTAGGCCATTAATGGAAGCCGCAACATTCTTTCAGTGTGTTGACCTACCCTTAGTAACAGACTTTGGAAGAACCAATAAATATTTCTAGCAAGTACTTGATTTCTACCGAAAAATCGATAACATCTTAAAGTATATTTTCGTATTATGCACGGCTTATTCCACTTTTCCCCGTTGATAATTCCCGTTGATGGGGATTATTGAACTTTTTGTTCACTATTCCCCGTTGACACAACATTTTATTAGAACTAAAAAGTTAAATAATCGTCATTAAAAAAAAAGTAGATGATTCATTTATAGTATAGTATTTTATTTTTAACGTACCTAATGTGGATTATTGAATTTTTTTGTAGAATTTATCATGATGGGGATTAGTGAACTTTGCGTCAACGGGGAAAAGTGAACAAAAAGTTAAGGACCGGGTCCGCGGAGCGTACGACTCAAAATCTGTCAAAATACAGACGCAGCCGTGCACGCACACATCACCGAGATGCACAGTGGGCTGCAAGACGCTCTTTACCAGTCAAAATAATGGTGAAAATTGTCTAACCAATGATGAAAAAACTACTTTAAGCCTTGTGGTTAGAGTGCATTTTTGAGTAATATGATTTATTGTGACGTATTACGTCTGTCAATTACATTTCGTATCTCTTTTCTTCTTATACATTCATCCCTGTCATATTATGTTACGTGACGTCATTGGCATGTCTTTTGTTTCAGTGTCATACATAGCATGTTAAACTTTTCACAGAGATTATGAGATTTCGAACAAAATAAGGCTGGGGACATACCTACACCTAATTGTTGATATCTGAGGATACTGAAAATACTCATAAAATTAAAATGCCTACCGCGTAGACAGACCATACCTGCCAGTTACGTACAAAAGAAACGATATTTAAAAGCCCGAATTACAAAATTCCGAAGTTCAAACCTGTACGAAATATCAAACTACGAGATACCGAAGATCACATTAGCGCGCATATTAATCTAAATGTATAGGAGCCGAGCACGACAATTTGACTTCTCGTCGCCTGACGGTAAGATAAAGGCAAAGTGTCAAGAAAGGGTCACCATTACAAATACGTACTTAGTTAACAATGGTGGCACTCAGCTTGACGACCTTACTAGATGCCGATCCGATTGTCGTTTAGTGGTAGTGGCGTGCTCTGAAGAGTGGAATGGTGTAAGAAAAGAAAATACCTTTGCTGTGCCTGCGTCTTCTTAGCATTGAACTCCACCAAGTTCTCAGAGCGCCATTGCAAAATGTGATCCACGATCCGGACAATCTCAGTGACAAGAGATAACTCTCGTGTAAGGTGCTATCATCTGCATAGCAATGAAAGCTGAAGAAAGAGAGTGATGGGGAGAGAGGACACGAATACGGCGCTCCTGCAGGCACCTAGCAACCCAATTGCACAGTTTCAGGGTCCGTCTTGCAGCTCTTCTTCCTACATTTCCTCCCCGGCTGGAGCCGGGTGGGGAGGTTATGTCGGACTTGAACCGACTAAAACCGCACGCCGACTGAGGATCGTGGTGCTAGGCCGGAGGTGAGGTTGTCTTAGGCATATCCCTCGCACCCCGGCTAACCATCAGGGCCATCCCTTGCGGTCTGGCCCTCTTCGGGAGGAGGACAACCAGGACTTGCCCTAGAGTGGGGAGGCGCGCTTCTTAGCACGCCGCCGTCGTGGCCTGCTTCTGCTGGGGTGACAGGCGGCTCTATCCGTCAGCCCCAGGCCCGTGCTCATGAGGGACGGAGGTCAGTCTGTGCCCTCCGACGCCCGAGTTGACTGCGCAGGCGGGTGGTGTGATCTGTAAGTCTCTCTCTCTCACGCCACCACTCCCGTTCCGCCGTTTCCTTCACGACCATTAGAAAGAAAAAAAAAGAAGGACGCAGAAGGAGACGCTGGCCACCCACGCGTCCGCACAGCGGACCATCGCCGTGAGCAAGGTGGCAAGGATGAGAACTCTCACTCCCAGGGCCGCAACGAGCTCCCACCTTGCCGGCCACTCGGTGAGCGTGTGCAGCCCCGTGACGTCGCTCGCGTCGCAGTGATGGCACTCGGACGTTCGCTCCTTATCGATCAGACGCAGATTGACGTGATCGTACCAACGAAGGCGGCTCTCTTGCGTATCTGCGACATTGCGATACATAAGGCTTCTAATCCAGTGCACCAGGTCTACTGGTGGTCGCACTAACTGATACCCGCGACTCCTGCGACTCTAGTGATGCTGCTAAATATGAATCAGTATCTTTAATATAACATAAGCCAACGAAACTTTTTTTATTACTAATATGTACGGAAACAGCTACTTTACTTACCTATATAATCATATAAAAGAGACCATGAAGTTAGTATCTAATTATAATTTCATTACAACAGAACATAAAAATATTGTTTCTACAAAAAATATTTTTACTAGGTGTATCCCCAACTTTACAGTTCAAACCTTAAAGCAAGTATGTCAAAATCTGAAACATTATGCTATAAATGTGCCAACGAAAGTGTGAAATGGCTAAAATCGGAACTATGGTTGTCACTGTAAAATGCATACTATTTTATTGCCGTCCAAATGATTAATGAAGACGGTGGCGCCATTTTTCATTTCATATATTTCTTGGTAGGCCTATTTGTGTATGTATGAACTGTCATCACGCGCCAAAGAGACGTGCTCGTTACTTCGAAGGCCCGTGGGCGACTGACGGGCGATGAGAAAAAATATGGCAGAAAAAAGACACTATTTTACGCGTTTTTCAGTAACTTTGAAGTGATTTTTTAGATTGATTACTAAATGTATCATCAAATAAGTTTTGTCTTCCCTATCAAGAAGTCTTTGACTTTCAAATGTATACCGGTTCATTGCTAAAATCACTCATTTTCAATATGAAATTACTCAATAACTGGAGCCTATTTCACTTAGCCTGTTTGGAGAATTTACGTAAAACATATCTAGATTTTAGGGCTTTAAAAGTGGAAGTCCTTGTTTGTAAAGGTACAAAAAACGTAAACGCTATATTTTATTGGTTTCTTCAGTGTTCAAAAAGTGTTTCTTTTTATCAATTTGTGTTGATTTATTGGGTTAAATCTGAAAAATACGAAGGCATGTTTTTGCATTTTTTCTCAATTTTGTGCGTTTGTTGACGTTTATTATATAACAACTATTAGGTTTTAAGAGTTCAATATAAGCATAACATAATTTTTGGTCTTTGATTGTAATATATACAAAGTATAATTGATATCAATCATATCTAAATAGGTTAAATATGAAAAATTGTAACACTCTTTTCGGTGATTTTCACGATCTGGCCCCTTAAGTAAATAAAAAGTGAAGTGGTGAAAGTGGAATAAGCCTTTTCGTAGACCGTTTATAATCATGTTTCGCCAAGAACAGTTGAAAAATACGACCTTTTACAGCTGTACACAGTACACAAGTGCCAACAGATGGACAGGTGAAAGTAAATTCAATCCAGCCACTTCATAAAGACTCTTATTCGCTCACTCGGAGTGAACGTGTCGGTCGACTCATTTTCTCCTTCCATTCGTTTTCTTTATATTTTACTTTTCGTAGATACTGAATATAATGTGAAATCGAAACTGACACCTCAGATAAATCATACATTACAACCTTGACTTTGGCAGTTTTATTGATACCTAGTTAATTTCATTTAGCGTGTTTGTACACTGTACAGTCAGCGTCATAAATATCTTGACGACGAAGTCTCAAAATGGTCTTAAAACTCTCGTATTAAGAGTAAATCATGGATTTAAATAGTATTATTGTCCAAATTAAAGGTGTGTACAGTCAACTACAAAAGTAGCTTAACAAATTCTAATTTATTAAACACTGTGGCCCCTAAACCTTACATAAAATTGTGAAAAAAAAAACATTTAATTTGTAAATTAAGTTTGTCTTCTGGGAATCATAACACTACATTTACTATAGACAGATGCATTCCATTATAAAAAGATTTGTAAAATATTTTAGTGTTAATCAACTTATGGCGTTGACTGTACCAAATATTAGAACAATCAGTCAGCTAGGAGGGAGTAAAAAATGAAATTAAGATAATTTTGAGTACTTTGTACGTCAACATCTTTCTGATGCTAACTGTACAGTCCTTGTGCAATAAACGCCACAATATGTAATTTATCCAATTTGTGTATGAATGTTAAACGATGTAAAATGCAAACCGCCTCATTATGCAAGAGTCACATTAAACAAGTGTTAATATTATAAAACATTCATTTTACAGTCCATGTTTTAGCTTGTAGTGCGTAGCTACTAGCTCGGCGTCACAGCTACGATTGTTATTTAAATAATAATTGAAATACGAGCTAATACTAATAAAAAACAGTCACTTTAAATTATGTTATTACTGTTAAGTATTAGTATCGTAATGGTAGTATTATGTCGATGTTGGTGTTATTGTAATATTGTCACATATTACGTGTACCTACAATAAAATTGTTAACATAGTACGTGTTTGTAATGATGACACTCTTTCCTGAGACTTTGCCTTCAGCTTAACATCAGGCGAGGTGAAGACAAATAGACGTGCTATTAATTTATAAGCAAACTGGTGAGTGGACACGTCCAAAAGGTAATGGAACAATTTGTATCAGTGCTCATCTTATTTGATACCTTTCTCAGTAGAAAGTGCTGCAAGAATAAAAACCTATTACGAATAGTCCTAAACACAGCTTTATAATCACAATTGTATTATTGTTTCTTATAGAAAATAAAATTATAACATCAATAATACACTTTAAAGAAAAATTAAACTACTTCTCTTGTTATTCTTGGTGTTGTTGTTCTTGTTTGTATGTTCAATGAGGTATCATTGCAAGTCGATACTGAAGAAATAGTAAAATGTTTGCTAGAAACCTCTATCTCTTAACGTGCGAATCTGAATCCATATCCATACTAATATTATAAACGCGAAAGAAAAGCCTGGCAATGGCGCCCCCACCCGGTCCAGGTAGAAGGGGTAGGCCCAAGAAGTGCTGGCTTGGCGTCGTGGAGGGTGACATGCGTGAAAACGGTCTCACTACCTTGGACGCCCAAGATCGTGCGAAGTGGAGGAGGAAGAGCCGGAAGGCGGACCCTGAGCTCCGAGGGCACCGTGGCCTCGGATGCAATCAGGACTAACGTCTTTATGTGGATGATGATGATTATAAACGCGAAAGTACCTCTGTCTGTCTGTCTGTATGTTACGCCTAAACTATTCAACCGATTTTGATGAATTTCATTTATGTGGTTGATTAGAACTTGAGAAAGAACGTAGGCTATGTTTGGTCGCGATAACCGACATCCACGCGGGCGGAGCCGCGGGCAAAACTAATAGCTTATATTTCATGAAAATATACATATTAACGAAACCACATATCTTTTTGTCGTCTCTTCGCCTAACGTCTGCGCCGCTCCGCGCTGTCCAAATCTCTCTCCATTATCGAGTCTCGTCAGTGTTATCGTGAGCACATGAGAACTAAAGTAAATCTAGTGTAAGTAATATATAAAAATTACTGACGTATAAAGGTCACTCAATCTTCACTTGTGAGGGCGAGCTCGCTAAAGTTGCTACATTGGATAAATACGTTCTATTTGTTTTCAGTACAACAAATAAATATACCAATTTGTTTTTATTAATGCTCGTGCCTACGCACTTATTGAAAGAAATATGTTAACAACAACATTCATCAATGTTTTTAGTTTTCTAAATAATTGATGAATACGGAAGTCTCAAGACTAACGAAACAGGTGTATGAAGCGAGTGTGGATGGTTCCGTGGGAACGAGAAGACCTAGACGCACATACCTAAACCAACTCTGAGAAGTGTTAGAAAAGGGCAGGTCAGGAGTACCCTAAACCGACGAGCATGCATGAAGAAAGTAATGAGAGTGAATGAAGCGAGAGTAGTATGACAGGATCGTAGCAAATGGAGATCCGTGATCTCTGCCTATCCCTATGGGAAACAGGCGTGATTTTATGTATGTATGTATGAAAGTCGCCAACGATCCTGAATATTGGATTTGTACATTTGTCGCATTGACCTTGGCTAAACCTTGGCCGTGTAAGATTACCTTCGCCTACCCCGTTCCACCCAGTGCACATGGCGGAGAGTCCATCGGGGTTAAGTGGAAACCCGCGCAAGTTACCGACTGTTGTTTCACTAGAATAATCACCACTTTTTCTCGGAAAACTTGATAAGTATTGGATGCGACCAAGAAACGATCCGGAAAAGATCATTGATACGCCATTAAAACACGCTTTATCTTAATTGTCTAGCGATAAGTAATGAATCGAGCATATACTCCAGAAGTATTTGCAGAATTACGTGACTAAACCGCTCTTGCTTGTGACACAGACCATCCTTCTAATACCAAGACATCGTCAGTTACTATTTCTTTCATCGCTAGTAAACTATTAATATTGTTCGGACGGTTACACGAATAAAGTATAATATTATTATGAAGTCGCGTCGACTAATCGCGTCGAAGTGGCTTCCCTGCGGTAATGTATGGAGAGCGTTGATTGCTACAAGCATCTGCTGGGCGCTGCGATTGAGTTGTATATCACCGCCAACGTCGACAGTTATACGAGATTCGATAGCTTCATCATGAGCCGAGATCGCTTTCTCCATGAGTTTTCAATTCAAGGTGCTACGTCATTGACAATTTCGATACATTTTATTGAATGAAGACAAATTAACGGTTCCTGGATGAAATACACGATGTATGACACGAGATTATAGTCTAGAATAGCACATAGGCTACAGCTAGAAGAAGTGCCTATGAGATGCAGCAACGGGATTGAGAGAATGGCACATTATAAAGTTTATTTATTTATTTATTTATTATCACAAATTGCAAATACAGGTAGATACATTGGATGTTAAGTTCTCATATTAAGTAACACTGTATTTAGCCTTGCGGCGTGCAATATTTTAACCTTAAAAACTAAGAAATTTCAATAATTAACAACAACAAACTAACAACCAAATTAACTGTAACTTATACAATCATGCTATTATAAATTACTATCTTGTAAATAATCATCCACAGAGTAGTAGCATTTCTCAAGTAACATTTTTTTAAGTAAGTTTTTTACAATTTGGATACAAGGTTCCTCAAGAATTAACTTTGGTAGATGATTATATATTCTGGGAGCCATACAGAAAATACTTTTGTTTAGGTATGATGTGGAGTTGATGGGAATACAAATTTTTAAATTATGTCTCCTACTTTTCATCTTTTCGAACATATGGATATTTTTTTTCACGAATATAACAGTTTCTAAAATATAGATACAGGGTAGAGTCAGAATTTTTAATTTAATGAAAAAGGATCGACAACTATCAATTGTTTTTATATTGCAGATGGCCCTTATGCATTTCTTTTGGGCTTTAAATGCATATTCTACATTAGTAGAGTTACCCCAGAAAATTACACCATATTTTATAATTGGTGCGACATATCCATGATAGGCAGTCAGGACTGTGGACATGCTTGATGTTTTGGATAGCCTATAAAGAGCATATGAGTACTGGTTTATCTTCAGACACAGACCCTCAATATGACTCTTCCAATTCAAATTATCGTCAATATTTAAGCCTAAAAATTTTGCTGTTTGGACCTGTTTAATGTTGTTGTTGTCATATTCTATATTTAAGTTTTCTAGTTTGTTGACCCTATTTCTGAACGTCATAACACTAGTCTTATCTATGTTAATTTTTAGGTTATTCTGAGTTAACCATTCTATACTGATGGACAAAGTGTCATTTATTTCACGTTCAGTTTCTTGTTTATTTTTGGCATTGAATAAAATCGTGCTATCATCGGCAAAAAGTATAGTTTTATGCTGCAATATCTTAGGAAAATCATTGATGTAAATTATAAACAACAGTGGCCCCAACACGCTACCTTGTGGGACACCAAATACAACAGTCTGCTGCTCAGAAGAGTAATTCACTATTGTTTTTTTAATAGGACATAACCTAGAGATTTGAGTGGACTGCTTTCGATCACTAAGATACGATTTTATTAAATCTAATATGTTCCCCCTTACACCATAGGGATTCAGTTTGTTTAGCAAAATTTCATGATCTACATAATCGAAAGCTTTTGATAAGTCCATATAAAGAGCACATGCTTGATTTTTATTGTCGATTTCAGTCATTACTGTTTTAAGAAATTTATAAATAGCAATATTTATATCTTTATTTTTTCTAAAACCTGATTGTTCTTCTACTAATATGTTTTTGTTTTCAAAATAATTATACAGACACTCGTAAATCACTTTTTCAAATATTTTAGATATAACCGGAACTAAAGCAATAGGTCTGTAGCAGTTTATATCATGTTTATTGTCTTTCTTAAAAAGTGGTCTTATAACAGTTACTTTGAGCTCTGTCGGAAACACGCCATGAAATATGCACAGATTTATTATATGGCTCAAGACAAAAGACAATTTTATAGACACGTGTTTCAATATTTTAACAGATATATCATCGTAACCGGTGCTGTTAGTTGATTTAAGATTCATTATTATTTTATGTATGTCATTTGGCAATGATGCGGGCATAAACAAGGAGTTAAGATTATTGCTAGGGTAACTTTTTGTGGAATTAAGGTTTAGTTTAGTGACTTGATTTATATAGAAGTTGTTAAATACATTAGCTAATTGGGTAGGATCGCTGATAACATTATCATTAGCCACAACGTGATCAATTTGGTGTTTTGGTATATTGAATTTATTGCTATTAATTATGGTCCAAGTGGCCTTGCATTTGTTTTTTGACTTTTTTATAAAATTATCATTTTGGGCTTTCTGTGTAAATTTAATTATTCGGTCCAATCTGGACTTTAGGTCTGTGAAACTTTTTTTGTTACGCTCAGTACGATTATTTCGATACTGCCACAATAGATACCTTTTTCTTTTACAACAAAGTTTAATGCCTTTGGTGATCCATTTAGGCTTGGTCTTTGCATGAATTTTGATCTTTACTACTGGAAAACAAAGGTAATAAAAACATTTAAACAATTCATAAAATTCTGTAAAAGCAGTGTTTGGATCATCACTCTCAAAGACTTCGCGAAAACTAAGTGCATTAATGCATTCAGTAAATTTATGAATGTTATTTTTATGATAATCACGCCTTTCAATATACCAATATTTAAGTTCACACTTTGCTTTTGTCGGAATATGAAGTAATTGAGCATTATGGTCAGAAAAGGCAAAGTCAATGACTTCATGCTTACTACCCCGTATATTTGATAGATAGTTATCAAGACACCGGCCACTGTCCGGGCGCGTAGGTACATTAATGACTATTTTTAGATTATAGGATTGTGACAGCTGTATAAATTCTCTAGATTCATAACAATTTTCTAGAATGTTGATGTTAAAATCACCACATACTATTAGTTTCTTTTTGCCATATATGTAACGATTTATCAATGAATTAAATGTAACAAAAAACCTTTGAAAGTGATCAGCATTTGTTCTCGGTGGCCTATAAACACACACCACTACAAGTCCGTGTTCCGAGAGGTCGATCCCTGAGCATTCTATAATACCTTCTATGCAGAACTTGCTAATTTCTTCTAGCGGACTAAATAACACTGAGTTGTGAAGAAGTACACATGAACCACCTCTACGACTTCTTCTGTAAAACGCAGAACCTAGCTTATAATTGGGAATGTTTAACAATTTTCTGTCCTCCCTTAATAAGTTATGTTCCGTGACACATAATACTCGAACTTGCTTCCCAGCGACCTCAAGCTTTTCAAGAGCTAAGGTAAGCAAATCCGATTTTGTAATTAGGCCATCAATATTTTGATGCATTATTGTTAAGTTATTGTTCACGAAAAAACTGATCGCGTTCATTAGACAAAACATTCCGACTCCTATCACAATCTGACTGGCCATGCAAGAGTTCTATACATGTTTGTGTACCTACTGAAATACATGCTATTTTATTATTAAGAGAAGAAATATTTACATCACTTCCTTTACTAAGTACATAATTGTTATACTTAAATAAATATTCAATTCTGAGAATTTCTTTAAGTATATATCCCGCTACAACACGAGCATAGATACTACGGTAAGGTATCCGAGTACTAAATCCCATATCAATGTAAGATACGTTTACGAACCCAGAACATAGCCATTTTAGCTCGTAATTTAACTTATTTTCATTGAGATATTTATTGTATGGGATTTCGCAAAATACTACGTTCGTATTGTTTGTTACACATAGAAAGTTACTGAGACAAATTTTAAAATTACATGGAGACTTGTCATTCACGCCACCCAAAACCACTACATAATCTCTATCGGTTAATGAGTTGATACAAGAACGCTCCGAAGCTAGTACATCCTGCAGAGATGCTCCCGACTTCCAGAAGCATGTGACCCTGAATTCTTCTCCTACCAAAAATTGCAATGTACGTTGAAGCTGGCGACCCTGGTCATCGGCGATTATGACTATCTTGCGTCTTGGAACTGTGTGCAAATATTCAGGTGTAGCCCGCATTACAGATATATTTTTGTCTTTTACTTCCAAGTGATTTTGTTGTGAGATAGTCAGATTAGAGGATGAAATGGGCTTATCTGTAGATGTATTAGACACACAAGAGTTTATCTCGATGCGTTGATCAGTGATATGTGATTTTAGGTTCAGAGAGGTGTTCGCACTAGGTTGCAAGTCTTGGCGTCCGGTTACTGAACTCATACTTTGCTTAGCAGAAGAATTAGCAGCTATTTCTATAATGTCACAGCTAGGGTTAGGATTTGCGCTAAGTTTCTGAAGTCTGTTGTGGAACTTTGTAGGCGTAGAATAGCGAGCTCTGCGTTGTTTATTGTGTGACGATAACGGCGTCATTCGGAGACTTTCTGATTGTGTAAGATTTTTATAAACATCAGCAATTTGTTGACTTTTGTTTAGGTCACATTTTAGGCGATAGTTTTCAGAATTCAGATTATCAATCTCTTGATGTGCGATGGCTAATTCTTGAGTAAGTTTGTCTAACTTTTCTTTGAGATCGTATACAGTACGGCTGTCATTTAACGATGTATTCGGCAGGCTTACCGCACTTGTCTCGAATAGGATAGTTCGGTTTAGATCCGTTATTGAAGCATCGCTCAATGAGAGTGTTTGTTGAGGCCTCCGTGAGCGGTGTGTAATATTTGATTCATCATCCATGTCTAAACAAATATTCACGCCCTCTTTTTGTAATATTTTGTTTATGTTTCGTAAATGTATTTATTTTTGGTATTTATTATAAACAAATAACAAACAAAGTTCAAAAACATAAATCGGTGAACGTGAGATTTGAACCCGCCCCTTTAAAATTGCAGGTCGATCGCTAAACCGCTACACCACGAATACAATTAACATTAGGTGTGAAATTTCGGTTCTTATTTAGGTCGTAGATCTGCTGCCCTCTAATTGAATTTTGTGGAATTACGGAGGTCACTTGTTGACGTAGCTCAGTAATAAGTCATTGATCCAATATGTACGCGTTGCTTTGTAGTCGATTGTCTTGTTAGGACTTTGTTAAGTGTAGTACCAGAGGGCGCTGATGTCAATAATAAAACAATTGATGTTTTATATAATATGTGCTGGTCTTTGCTTTATCTGTGGTCTGTGGTTCACCAAGGACGGAAAGTTATGCTTTTCGACACCGGCAGCGCTGATGTCGTAGTATTTTGAAATTTGAGAAAAAACGAATCTTGTTTAAAAAGACAAAGTTGAAAAAAGGTAATTTTGTCTAGTTTTGCGACTGTCACTATTGTTGTAATTAATGTTTTTGAGCAGGGTTTAGGATGCGGTATGCAAATTAAGGTTTTGTAATGTTATTTATAGATGCAAGTCATTGGTACCACATATTGAGATATCACTGTATTTTTGTTCGTAATGCACTAAGATCGTCACTAACACTGTCACACTTTATTTTGGTGTCCAATTTCACTTCCATGCACTTTTATAGTTCCGATAATCGTTTATTTGATTTTTAACAATTAAAATATTGAGAGCACAGTTACGGACAATGTTTACTTGACAGCGCCACCTAGCGGAATTGTGTCAGAAGTGTCAGAGTTATACTGAAACATAAGCAAACATGCGCGCGAACAAAACCACAAGTCGCACCTTTATTCCGCAGGTAGCCTACTTACCAACTATTACTAACATTTCAATAATGAAGGCATTGCATAACATGACATGTTGCAACACCTCATGCCGCACATAGTAACGCTCAGCCTCTGAAACATCTGGTACTCGATATTAGTATTTGCAGATGTTAGTGAGTGCATCACGATTATGTAGATGCGAGTGAGTTCATAGTTGAACTGTGACCCGTCCCGGGCACACGTACGTCACAATACAGTATTGCTGCGAGTGTACACGTATGAAAGAAACCGGTGATCGTGACTGTACAACTATGACTTGCGACTCATCTGAGCTTCGAGTTGGGCGATATAAACTAGTCAGTAACTTGCTGAGAGTTCTGTCTGTACGATTGGTTATTAGATTCTTATAGTATGGAGCTATAGTTATGAAACTTAATTATTTGTTTTCTTATTGTGGACAGCATCCCATTTTAAAGATAGCTGCCGTATGGAGCAAAGAAATAATATATACCATATAAGTTCTAGTTCTTCACGAACTGGCATCTGCCAGTTCATTTACAAAAGAATCTAGCAATATCTTTCAACATTCGCTGACGACTGTCATGGACGTCAAATCCCATACATTTGTCGTTTTATTCCACGATACGCCCGCAAGTGAATTGCCACTTGTCTACTCGGGGTTATCTAAGGAGTTAATCAGTCCGTTGTGTATATTACTTAATTACTCATCAATCCCCCCGTATATCACGTCCTCGTAAAATGGCGACGCGTTTATAAAACTGTGGCAGTAGATTATGGGGCTTGGCTCCGGAGGGAGGCTGCCCGGTGCCCGGCTCGGCCAATGTAAACAAATGGTAATGATAACCGCGCAGGCAGTAGATCACGGTGTAATGATACCTGATGGCGGCCAGAGGACCAACCCCCGGAATTGTACCGCTTGGGCACCGGGCGTTAATCATTTAACTGCAAACAGGGCTCGCACGTCTGAGTTTGCGCGTCGGGCGTATTAATTCCTTGTTTACTTAAAGTTAAATAAGTAATTGCGTTTCATAATATTACAATTACTCAGTAGCTAATTAATTATGTTTGGATATTTTTGCTTAGCTATAAGTATAATTCATTAGTGCAGAAATTGTTTAAAATAATGCAATGTAATTTTTGTCAAGGTTTCGTACAGGTACTTGATAGGTGCATTTCCGAGTAAACAACCAACATAGAGGAAACACTACAAACTTAAGAGCTCTGAGTTCAATAATACGTGCAGCAGTAACAGTTAACCGCGGGGAAATGCAACCTAGTTGACACAAGATAATAAAGCTGTTCATTTGTCACATAACTTGCCCCTGCCGCCCGATACGCGAGCAATATGGCGTGTAGGTTAGAGCCACGAGCTATAATTACTGAGTTGTCTGCGCCGGGACAGCGAGCCCTGATGTGCTCCAGCCCGGTCTTAGCCCCCAGCGGCGCTAACTGCACCGTGGAGAATAAAGACTAAATTGTGTAGTCTAATATTGCAATAGTATAAATTATTTAATATAAATGTTGCTGTTGTTTACTCCAGTCCATATAATATTATTGAGGGAGCGAGCGAAGCGAGCGAGAGTCTCGGTTTCGACGAGGTGGCCGAATTTGCTTTCGTCCGTATCTATGTCAGTTTGTCAGGTCCGGTCTATAGGACGGATTTCTTAACCGATTTTCACCAAACTTGACACACATGTTCTATGTTGGATTTAAAACTCAACTTCTGTCGGGAGATTTTTTGATACGAGGGGAAATGGGGGAGAAACGCGGGAAGTTGGCGGGTCGTTATTATTTTTTGACGAAACATTCAGGGCTATTAAGATAAGAAGATAATATGCATCGTTTTTTTAAAGATTTCAGATAAAGGGTACCAGAAAAATGTAGCATGGCTCGTGACAGTCGTGACGTCTACCGTTCACATAACTAGTAGTGTAACTTCGTTCAAGTATTTGTTATTGATGATATGGAAATTTTGAAATGTTATTTGTACTTACCGAGGTTCAATGCATATGTAGTGATTATTTCTTTCACTTATTCCATAACAGTACTGCCATTATGGCAGCCCTTGCAGCTGAATAGAGATGTGAGGCGGAGCGCGCGACCCGCAGATTACGGGCGACGTGCCTCGCCCGGCACTCTCGGCTCCTTCGCGCCCGCGGGCTGCGCCAGAGCCTACAGATAATGACTATGCCTGCTATGTGCGACGTCATTACTGATTTTATACTTGTGCTAACAGAAAGTCGAGTCATATCCCCGAAGGAGTAAAACAGGGTTAATTAATATACCGTTTCAAGGTGTTCACAAACCTTAAATCTATTGGAAGTATGCATTGTACCTACTTCGCATACCTTGGCAGTATGTAGATGTAGGTATGTAAAGTCAGTAAAGTCTGACCCGATTAGTGTACCGGGTGTTAGGTGAGGTCTGCTTGGGTCCTTCAAAGCTATAGTGTGCTTTACTTGAGGACTTGGGATCGGCACTGACAATCATACATAAAAAAACATAACATAAACTCACGCCTGTATTCCCCGAAGGGGTAGGCAGAGGTGCTAGCACCCACATTCATACGTAAGTATTACTATTTATATGATAAAAGGTTATTATTTTTAGATATTATGACCAACAGTTTATTGAAAGGCATTACAAACGAAGTGGTCCCCATCCTCTATACGAAATAATTCCGTGTTCACGTCGGCTCACTCGTCGCACGAGTGAAACACAAAGGTCAGCGGTTTTCCTGCGTCTCATTCATACGAGCTGAGCTGCGTCGCTCTTGACCATAAATCGTGATTAATCCCGCGATTCACCGCCATGGGGTAATATAATATACAAGCGATGTTCATTAAACCTTGTTACATGGAACTTTTGCAAAGCGCTAGGACTTTCTTGGTATTTCCTGATATATTGATATATGATGTGTGAGGTCCCAACAACACTTCAGAGTATAAACTTGCGAGGCTGTATACCTACCTGGGATAGGATCACAATAAATATTGATTTATCAGTAAATATAAAGTTCATAAAGTTATTTCTATGAATAATTTGTTCCTAATCAGATGTTATATTACGCTATAACTATCAAATTAATACTAAATGTATCGATTCCACTGGCTGCGTCCAGACGCTGGTAAATTAAGCATTTACGTCCGGCATGACAGGAACACGTAAATGTTTAATATCGCAGTAAATCATTGTATTTTCCTCATTTAACAGCCCACAACTTCCCACAGCGACACACGCAAATTATTGTAACAATAAATTTGTATCTTTATGGTACCTTCGTTCCCAAACGATGTAGAAACCTCCCATAAACAAGAATCGCGCGATCAATTAACAAATACAGCTAACTCGAATGAAATTTATAATTTACATTTCAAATTGTACAACTGTATTTTATTTATGTCTGTCTGTCCGCGTCTGCGAGCCCCGCGACATATCGCCAAGTTTACAAAACTAGTTGACGTTGTAGGTATATCTGTCTACGTTAATCTTAATAACTTATTCAACTACTTATCAGATATGACTTCACTGCACGTAACGTTGAAGTCATTAAGGGAATGTGTAATGGTACTAATTTATCAATTATCATTAATTGTCAATGCATATTGTCAAAGTTAGCAAAACGCTACGCAATCTACAGCATTGTGTAGCTTTCTTGTACTAACTTTTGTGGCATGCCGACTTTAAAGATTTTAGTAAATACTTAAATTGAAGTAACTTGAACAGCATTTGTAAAGTCCTTAGCAGAGATTTAAAGTATAAAACAAGCTTGTTTTTAATTGTAGCTAATCTGTTGTGGAATGTAATTATTTCAGGGAGCTTAATTTATTGTCTTAAGTTAACTCTCTCGCCTCGCCGGTCGTTTACAAAAATCGTTTTATTGTACCTACTTGTAACTTCTGTTCGTCTCTTTGTTTTATACACTTACATCTGTCTGTATCTTACTACACACTATGCCCCGTGTGCTCTCCTCTAAAGTTCCTACGTTATAGGGAGTGGTCCAGACCTATTCACACAATAAAAAGTAACAAAATGATATACTAAAAAATAATGTGCCAAATATCATCTAAATTGCTGCTCTGGATGTTGAGTCACAAACGTCCGATCTTCCATTGATCAACAGTTGGTAGCTCCTCAGGTAATCCAGTAGTGATAATTTAAATACATCACCTTAAACAAGTAACATTTGTATCACTGGTAATGAGCTAACTCCACAATAAACTACCTCGGAGTGTAGTGGGAGCGTCGCCGTCGTCTCCTTGGGTATAATTGTCACAGCGCAGTCGTGGAGTCCTAAGTGTAAAGTTTTAGTGTTTACCGCCGCGTCGCCACTGTCGCCGGCTTCGCGCTGCGCTGCGACATTGTTCGAGATAATGAACTTGTACTTTATTTGGTTCCATTACATTGATTTAATTACATTGAATTCATCAGACTCAGACGGTACAGACTTAAACTATTCTCTTTTGTTTCATAATGCTCACCAACCGACGACGAGGAGATTGTGTTGAACTGTTTATTCCTCAACCAGCAGTCTCTGCGTTGTGGTAGATACGTCGTAATCTATGAAAATGACTATTATATTTTCTAATTAATAAATGTTCACCTGATCCGTTTAAACAAACAAAGTTAATGCTATCAAAACATTGCCATTGCCGTACTGCAGCGTCAGCCCCTCGTGGTGGTGGATGTCACAAAGTACACTCGGCTAATTATAAAACAAGCAGCCCTCGCCGGGGGTAGGGTAAAGTCGGCGCTGTTTGCTCACGGCGGCGGCGCGGCGCGGCGGCGGTGGCGCGCGTAACACGATCACGCCGTACCTAATGCTATTAGTCGTGATGGAGGTGACCGCTCGCCCCTGACAATGGCCCAACACCGACAGGTAGCAGGGACCACCCTCTCACTCAATATTGACTTTAAATAGCCGTAAGTATGCTCTCATATGGTGCGCAACTGCACAGGAGGCTTTACCTAGCCTCGACTCTCCTATAGGTTATGTCTTAAACCTCTATTTTGCAGTGTCCTGCTGCTTTTAAATGTCAATAAACACCATGAAACTAAATAAACAGAAACAGATACATGCTAAACTGTTTCTAATGTATAGTAGGTTTATTATTTCTCTAGTGGTCGAGTTATGACATCGAATCGATCTGCCTGGTGTTGAAGACTGTTTAAAATGTAACTCAAAACTACTTCAAAACTTGTATCAAAGAATAATGAATAAATTGTTATAATAGCAACATACATAATGTATGTAGTAACGCAATGGTACAGTGCATTAGCGACAGATAGAATGCAATTGCAGTGTGAGTGCCTAGTGCGAAATATTCGCCGATTCGATTACGAGCGAGTAGTGTGATATTTGACCACTAGCACCTGCCCACACATTCGTGGTAATACATGGGCTTATTTACGTTTACAGTAATTCGATAATGCAAAATTATGATCATTCGAATATTCAAATGGAATTTGCACGGCATCTACTCTGATATTGGATACACACCTGTTTCACACACACACATATAAACAAATATCTATTGAAAAGTGAGGATTCCTTAGTAGTTATATAGACATGAAAAAGTTGGATACAAAGACATCGTGTGAGGTTTAAAAAAAGGGTGTTGCGTCTTCTATCTTGGAGACAATCTCGAACAGCTGCACGGCTATTGAAATGTTAAACTCCAATTCTTCGACTCTTTGCCTCCACAGCGGTCAGGTAAATTGAATAATATTATTAGTTCAACCGCACACCTAATAATACACACGGCTGACACCGCAGTAGTGGCAATTGTCCTCTATTCCGGTTTT
Source organism: Eilema sororculum (assembly GCA_914829495.1). NCBI lineage: Eukaryota > Metazoa > Arthropoda > Insecta > Lepidoptera > Erebidae > Eilema > Eilema sororculum. The sequence continues at coordinate 184,542 of OU618545.1, read as the reverse complement.
ATCTAATTTCAACTGTCAAATGTGGACTTTATGAATATTCAACAGTGTCATTAGAAAACACATTCTCGGTGCTACCGAACACAGAAGCGCAGAACCAGTGGAACGACTTTCATGCAAAGTGTTGTAACTGATAGTGAAGACGTTACGCACTTAACAGATATAGCAGTGTTGGTCGTGATATGCGCGCGCCTATTGTTGACCACACTTGTTTGACACACAGTGGCCAATTGATGCTAAATATTAACTTAAGAGTAGTTTGAGTGGTTTTAGTAATTGTTTATTAGCGTCTGTACTTAAGTAAACGTCTTTATGAAAATAACTGAGTGAATAAAATGTCTTTGGGAAATCAATATTCAACTATGATAAAATTATGAACACAGAGTAATAATTTTTAACTCTTTGCCCCCTTTCTTTACCGACATTAAGTGCTCAGCGCTCCCTACCGTGAGCGAGGGCAATTAATTAAAACACAACAATTAGAACCAATGTAAAAACTACAGGTGGTTATTGTGGCTAATTAAGATATTTTTACTGATAGTACATGTAGGCAGTTAATGAGTCATCCTCCTTGCGGTCGCGAGTTAGCTCCCGGGGCTGTGGTTCATGCCATAAACAAAAGACAGTTTTATATTACATAGTTCTAATTGTTGTACTTAAGAAGGGACACGTTTGTATACACACTGTGATTACCTACTTTTATTAAAGGATCCATTGTAGATTGTAAAATTACTGCTTCGAAAATAATTATGATCCGCTTCCTGATTGATCCCGTTTATGATTTTCCTATAACTTTTACTATGGCCCTCGTAAACCGTGAATAAGATTCAATCGATTTTTTTTAGGAAGTGTAACCGTCGCGGATCGGTACTGTTGATGGATTGTAATAATTTTGTGTGTATCGCGGTGCGGTCGCCCCATGAGCCGTATCTAAGGGCGCGATCGCGAGCGTTTTTTGCGAGATAACGCGCGGTCGGCAATAATTAGCGGGCAGCGGCTATCTATCACGGCGAGCGCCCGATACGGTCGAGTTATGGGGCTGCTATCACTCCCGCCCCTCGTCCGTCCAAGTCATAAACTTAATTTCAAATAAAATAGCTGGTTGCACATAAGACTTTCAAAAAATACCACAATTATTGTTAAAGGTTAATTAGTTGTGAATTAAAAACGTGTTTCCCTGAAAATAAATGAATAAGTACTATATAAAAGGCAGTGGCAGTCTAGTAATGGAGAATTTTGTAGAAGATAGGAACCGTAGGTAGAAGGTAGGTAACTTTGACTCTGCTCCACTGACAGCTATAGTGTTGCAAACGTTTATAACCACTACTATCAAGGCCTATCTAGGCCGTGCACTGATTGATCTCTCCATTTATATAAAATAATAGCCCATCGTTCTTTACTTGTGCCACACTGTTCCCAGGCAGCTTAGATCGCGCTGATCTGTTGCACCGAGTGCGCTGCAGATAAGCTACCTCGGTGTTGGTAATTCTTCTGTTTGTAATACTGTGAAACTGAATTACATGGTGTCATAAAATATCTCAATATCTATATGATAAATGTTAAAGTAACTCTGTCTGTCTGTCTGTATGTTACGCTTTTACACCTAAACCACTGAACCGGTTTTGATGAAATTTGGCATAGGGGTAGATTAGACCTTGAGAAAGGCTATGTTATATCGCTGGCAAAAGTTACTCGTAGTACGTTCTATAATTTTTTTATCATTAAAATGCGTTTGTTCCTACAGTAAAATAATAGTGAAAAATTGTGCTAGCTCACGTGCGTCGCCGTCGCAGACGTCATTTCACGGTTACTGATTTTTTATTCGACGACGACGGCATGAAGCACTAAATCAGACGCACTCGTATTTATAAACGAGCAAGTTTTGTAGGACAGTACGACTTGTAATGTTAAAAAGACAGAGATGAATTTTAATGCGGCGAACCACTCGAAGAGTATACTGGATTCTCGCGCAGAGACAATACAATAGAGCAGAGATACTACAATTTCATCATGACGTTAATGAAATATGTCTACAACATACTATATACCTACACAATTTAATTTACCACAAAAGCTTTCTTCGTTAAGAAGTTTAGTGGTACATTTTATTCGCCATTTCTCCGTTCCTAACTTTGGACAATTGAGCGGTTTCTTAACAAGAAACACTTAGTAAAAGTAATAGCTTAGACTTTAGGCATACTGAATAAATAAGAGATTAAGTCAGCAGCACATTAGAGCCGGGCCAGGCCGGGCCGGGCCGGGCCACGCCGCCTACGGCCGCATTAATCTAGCCCCGACTGTACTTACGCACTTCTGTTTATTTCTAACTGAAGATAAAACGATCAAATTTATCTAATCGTATTCAGTGGAAATGGCTAGAAGCAATTTAGCAACCGTGCTGCTCACTAAATAGAACATTCGGGAAATAAATTAAGTTCTATTGTTAAGTGCTTATACACCTGACACTATGAATATCAATTGACTCCGTTCGGTATTATTGCTCGCATATAATAATCTCACGCCTACTGTGAGGACGCTGCGGAATACCAAGTGCTACGGCCGTCTGGCTACACATCTATTGGGCTATAATTGCAATTATATTCACCACCCTTGCCGGAATTTGCTAACCGACCACATCTTGAAAGCAACGACAAAGTTCTTAAATGTAAGATTTTCTTAAACATTTCATAACTCAAATGGGAACATTTAACATCTATAATTATCACATATTTTCTGAATTTAACGAAAAAGTAACAAGCATGTAACAGGTATTTTATATTTGTGATATAGTCTGATCGCGCAATCGCGCCGGTTCCGGTGTGTCGCCCGGTCGCCGGCGTCCGGTGTCTGAATGGATATAATTTTTACGAGCGGTTGAACGTTTATGCTGCTGCGGGCGGTGGCGGCGGCGCTCGCGGGTGGATGGGTCGCGTTAAACTTTATTGACGTTAAATCTTGATTTGGTCTGACGGGATGCGGCGGCAGGCGCTCCCCGTCACCGGCGATCGAATTCGCGTGCCCGCACCACGCCAGCGTGCTCCACAACGTATACGGCACTACGGGATATGGGCGCTCTTTTCGTCTATTACTAAACTGCTAGAAAAAATAAATTCCTGTGCCATATTCATAAGTTGCAAGTTATATGTTTTAACTGTATCACATTGTGAATACGATAAATTTTTATGATTGCCTAAGTTAAAGTAAAAGGTTTAATTATGTTCTGTAAAGACAATTAAATACGGCCTAGAAACTTCAGTGGCTGGTTCGACTCGCTCTTGGCCGGTTTTTATGGGCATATTTTTCACATCATTAAGGCTATATAACAATGCACATGCACAGGAAAAGCAAGTAGAAAAACAATCAAGTGGTAAACAGAAAATGCGATCATACGAACAGCACTACATTTTTCAGATTGAATCTTTTTAATTTCCTAGAAAGGACAAGTTCTAAGATACGGTTGCGATGGCTGTCTCACGAAGGATATTTCCGCGCTAAGTCGTATTAAATAACGACGGAGTACTCATTCACACGAGTTAACCTCAGCCGACATCAAAATAAAAAGTACAGAAGTGATGAAACGTGGGAAAATAATTTATCCGGATAAAATGTGAAGACTCCGGCAGTTCTCTTCTCTTACTCGGTTTGAAATAAAATAAATTCGCTTGCGGTTACATTTTCCACGTCGATATTTCCCGGCGCCCGGCGCGCCGCGCGTAGAGGACAACTTTTATTAAATTCTCTATAGATTTTTAATTTATTAAAAGCTGAGGGTGTTCGGGAATTATCATATCTGCTCGTGGGTTATTTATGTGAGGCCGTGGTCATTGGATTCCGGGTCACGTAGCGATTAGCGCGGGCCGCCCGCCGGAATCAAATTAATCGACGCGCTCGCAGTTATTTAACTCATAATTTGGTTGACACTACCGTTTTACTAACGCGATTACTAAGCACATTTCAGCGGATCGGCCTTATATACCTTTATGTATAATAACAATTAGTTATAACTATATTATTGTTATAATATATTTTTATGACTAGATACTTGACTAAGAAGTTTAGGGTCCGTTTCCGTTTAACTTCCTTTAGTTTATTTCTAACATTAATTATAAAATAAATAAATATTAAAATTATTTCATGAATAACAAGACGTTTTTTTCTGACTAATGATGTAAATAAAGAACAGAAAACAAGCTGAAAGTTGTCATCGCAAAATATTTTACAATAAATAGCGGACCCGACAGACTTCGTTCTGTCAAAAAGATTTGCTGTTTTTAGGCATTTCCCGGCAATTATTCGATCACCTATTTTACCGTCTTAGTAGTTAAATTTTGAAAAACGCTTATACAGGTGTTCATTTATTTCTTAAAAGACACAGGTTTATGAAATTTAGTGCATCTAGCTCTGAAAATGACGGACTTTCATACAAACTTCCATCCCTTATTTTACCCCTTTAGTAGCAGAATTTCTAAAAATCCTTTCTTAGTGGATGTTTACATCATAAAATGCAACTACTGTCAAAGTTTGTAGGTCCAGCGGTTTAGGCTCTGCGTTGATGAATCAGTCAATCAGTCAGTCAGTCGGGACAAGTGATTTTATATATAATATATAGATTATTCCCTAAATAAATATTTCAAGTATTTAAGTAGCTGAGGCTGTTGCGTGTATTTAAGGTTTTGGTCGCCTTGTTTACCGTGAATTCATTTATTTATCTACTTTTGTTTGTTGTTTGTTTGCGCGCCGCGCGTCCCACGTCAGCCGCCGCGCGTCGCTAGTGTGTCGCACGCCTACAGACGTCGTCGCAGCAGTTAAATATTTAATAGGAACAAGGGCGATGCATCATTGATAGTACTGAGTGATGGGAGATAGCGTCCGGCGGCTAATTTATAGTAGATACGATTGGGAGCTTGATTACAAAATACTCAGCGATGTGCTGATAAGCCGTAGTAGCTAGCGGTGCCGTTTCTCCGCCGACGACGTCTCATGTCGACTGTTCTTGTTCGATCATGCACAGTTCAGTTTTTTGACCGTTTCATTTCGGTATTTTGAAGAGATTTCTGGCAACATATTCGATTACTGTACTGTACTGAGCTGACAAAGCAAGTTAAACAAGGTACAACCAGTCAAGTGTGTTTGTGAGACTCTGCTGCTGTCATATTATAATATTGACCTGATAAAATGCCGTATCACCTGATACGGCGGCTGTGGTCCTACACCAAAACACAGCTTCCGACCAATATATTTCCATCATTCTTCCGTATCGGCGCCTGGCGGATCTCCCGCCTGCTCGCACATCGGCTGCTATATTTTTATCGCCTAGTTGTCGTTCGCAGGCGCTGACAAATCACCTCAACTTTTATTAGTTTCGGAATGTGCCACCGCGCGGATGTACTATAATTCGGCAATAAATCGCGAGCGACGCCCTGGAGCGTCCCGCCACCCGCCGTGTGCGGCGGTGTGCGCTTACTTGGGGCTCGGTTGTGGACACTGAACACTTGATTATTTTTTAATATCAGAATAGAAACAAGATAATTTTACAACCAGATACTGTAGCAGATTTACATTTAGGCCCGTATTCTAGAATGACACTCAGCCTGAATCGCGATTTATCTGAGGATAGATTGTATGAAAAGCTTGATCGATCTGACATATTGCCTATACAATCTATCTTCAGTTAAATCGAGTTTCAAGTTGAGTGTCATTCTAGAATGCGAGCCTTAAATATATCCATATCGCTTAACAGGTAGGTCTGGTACTATGCCTTCCAACCTATAACCCAGCCAAAACCTGTCCGATATGAACATAAATCGGTAATCGTGGTAATCGACCAACAGTCAATCGTAATTGGAGTAGCTTTCATTCGTCTTGTCTTTCTATCGCAGACGTCAATTATAAAGTTTGCCATTAGAATAATAGATTATGTTGACACTGTTGAATAAAGTTACGGACAGACAGAATATTTCGGACACTAATCAAACAAAATCATTACAAGAATGTTCCCTCACAATATTTTATGTTGAACACTGAAACATGAAGAGAACAGATGATATAATCAGCTCTCAGCGTTTGTTAACATACAAGGTTACAGATGTTTCTGACATCCTTATTTAGCATTATTTAAAAAATCACAGTGCATTGATTTAGATAATCTCTAAACTTTTTCGAACCGATATATCGAATGTTCTCGTGTCTATGCGTTTTCACTTTGAAACGAACACACTAGTAGCGATTAGAAGTGTTTAAAACGATGAATTCATTACTCTTTGTGGGACCCCCCTTCAGCAACAGAAACTGGTGGCAGGCCAAAAGGGAGGGTTTCTATAGACGGAAAGATGGGAACAGCCTTAGGCTGTCTCAACAAACTTACGAATACTTTAGGTAATTATTTTCAAGAATAAAAGGCAAAGTTCAGTCGTCGGGATCCAATACAGCTAAATAAGTTACCTAACTGGCCTTTGTTTATTGAAATATCTTTGTTTACCTTAAGGCGATGACATGGCGTTGTCAATTTCATATAAACGGTAAAGATTAGAAATTGGATTGGCACACTAATGGCTCACGGAATCTAGCGCACATAAATTGTATGCATATGCTATGTACTCGTATATTTTATACATGTACGATTTGAAATTTAAAAATTCTATGAATATTTAATGCGTGGCAAACATATGAAGTTGTTTCTTTAAACACAGTACACTAGTCCCAGAACGTGCGCCGACTGTACTGCTAGCTCGGGGAGATATGAGCGCTACGTGCTCCGTGCATCAGTTCACTCCCGCTTTTTACGTCGATGACTAACGTCTAGAAGGAGGTAGTTAGGGGACTCGGCATAAATGTTGTTGCTTCGTCTGGTCATGACTTCACTCCACCTCTTAATGGAATACTGTAATGGAAGTCCCAAGAATACAATACAGTTATCTAGACTCAAAGAATGGTTGAATCCTAGTCAAAAAGTATCTCATTCGAAATCATTATAGGACCTCTGAATACCCTGGATTACCTAATTTTCATTGATCGTATTGATACAGACACAAATTCGATCTTATCCTCTTAAGACAGCGTGGACTATTGACATTCTACATAACTACAGCCCCACGTTTGGAATGTTATAGCTATCTTGAAACTTCACTCAAAATGGCGAGATAAATTATAACTATTCATATATACAGTACCTAATCTGTTTCGTGTCCCACGTCTAGTTCAATAAACCACCGGCAGCCAAGCTATCTTATCGAAGCTTTGGACGTGTATTGAAATAATGTTGTAAAGAAATAGCCACTAGCCAGCAAGAATGCACCGCTGCAATGGCCCGTCCGTTTTATCTTAATTGCTTTTTACGACGTGCCTCTGTCCTCCGCCGCGCCGCGAGATTCGTTATTCTGCATCCAATGCGCAAATAAACATATAAATTGTATTCCCGCGAAAGACTACAAGTCACGTGTTTTATTTGCGAAGTGAACTCGCGTATATCGCGGTCGGAGCGATGCGTGATGCGTGCGGTGAATCACGCCGAGCGCCGATCACGCGCGAATGTGTCGCCGAGCTCTCATCTCATACTGTTTGACTCCCGCCCCGGAGATTTCCCAAAGCATCTTCCTTCCGTGACACTTTTATTTATATTGAAGTCGTTGAAGATCGAATGGGATTCCACTTCAAACATGTTTCCGAATCAATATGCTTAGCGGGGCTTTGTTGATAATGCTTTAGAATTTTCGTAATTCGATGTTATTATATTGGTTTGGAAAATGAGATTGTAAGAAAATGAATAGAAATCGTTTCTTTAGTAAAAATATTAAAGTAAACTGTCAATCATGAGGGAAAATAATTTTTCGGATACAACGCTGTTTTTTATTCATAATCGTGTCAAAGTGTTTGTAATCTCGCCTAACGAGATTGTGTTCGTCACAGCCGCGCGTGTCCCGAGGGTGACGAGCTGCGACTCGGCGCGCCTCCTGTCGGCTCGGCTCTCGATAGTGTACTAAATAATTTTATAATTAGATCCTTGCTCCGCCGCGCGCCGGCAGCACATCACCTCACAATAGGATGAGACGTAAGCCGAGCACGGCGCAAGCCAAGAGTGTCAGCGAGCGATGAAATATTATTAGGTCTATTCTTGTCACTACTCTATCGTCTTGCATAGGTTCAGCAACAGATTATATTTATTTAACACTTCTGTTCATTCGTTGGTTATAAGCTAGCACTAATTGTGAGTACATATACTACCAGACTGTTAGCGATTGCCGTGACTTCTAAAAGCGAACACAACTAGCAACATAACATACTGACGTGTTGTTGCCTGAGGAGGAACAACAAGAGGAAAAAGAGTAGACAATTTCGAGAACGACAGGAGGAAAGGTCTGTACTGTTCGAAACAGCCCACTGCAACTTCTCGTTAATACAAAGTGAATCTATCCATTAAAATGCCTGAGGCTAAAAATAAATGAACAGATTACTTCAAAGCAATAATAAATAACCTTAATTAGTCACAAATATAATGTGGTTCCTCGGTGGAACTTGTACAAACGAACTGTTCCGGTGGGCGGTGCAGCGGTGCACCGCGCGGGCCTCGGAGGGGCCACGCGGCGCACAATAAACACATTTGTCTACCACTAAAACTATTTCATTTCGTACCTAATTAGGGCTTCTTTTTCTATAAAGGAGAGCCGTGTATTGTGCGTGCGTTTGAGCTAGAGCTTGATGTGGTGCTTGGTCCGGGTATAAATCAGTTCTACTTACTGTTACCCATTTCCTAAAATTCTGTTTGCACTGACTCGAAAGGACTTATTCAATTATAAAGTCGCGTCCCCTTGAAAGTGGACAATTTCATTATGATAGGACAAGTGTTTTAAATTAATTAAATTATGAATGTCTCTATATCCCTTTCACATCTAAAATAAAAACAAGCGGTTTTACATTTTTCTTCTTCCATTTCATGCACTTGGAAAAGATTCTTTAAAAGTTCATTTTTCTCTAGTAAAAGGAGGTAAGTATTTAAATTATATTTTTAGCACTGAGGGTGGATATCACCAATGAAAGTAATGACAGCTAAATCAAACTCTAATGGATTATCATGTTTTACTCAATAAATGAAGTAGTTAGTTGACCTAAGGCCCGTATTCTATAACGACGCTTGGTTCTGAATCTCGATTCACAATTTAGCTGAGGACAGTTAGTATACGATCGTCGATCACCTGAATCGCGTCATTCCTGAACAACGCTTAATTGTGAATCGACCCTCAAACTGACATAATAACTGTAACCAGCTGAATGACGTCTAGACGTCAGACTTGAATAGAGATTATTTTTATTTATGTTATCATGGATATTTTTGATGAAATTTATTACTATCAGGCAGTTTTTCCATATAATAGAAATAGGTTAATTCCAAGACGACAGTTACGCGATGCGCAAGACCCGTACGCAATAGATGGAAATCAGAAAATATCGGTTTTCAATCAAAATTGTGAAAAATAATTATAATATTGCTCCTGGTTAGGAGTGAGCCAGTTGAGCCTGACCAACGGGGATTCTCGTTATCCCCAGAGTTAGAAATTTTTGTGTGTCTAGGATTTAGGATTCTACGCCACAGGATCGTATCAAGTAAGTAAGCAGTGAGCACTGGACATAGTTTTATGTTATTTACTTTTATGCACTATGCAGGTTATGCAGGAAGGTTCTACAGTAATTTGCCGCCTAAGTGACCAGCCCCTTTGTCTGATTATTGATAGTTCACCACAGATATGCAATGAGTCTGGCAGACAAGGCAAGGCAAAGTAAACAGTCCAGGGTAACGGTAGAGGGCAAAAGAAACCGACGCCAGACAACATCAGATTCTACCTCTAGTCGGAGCGGATATCTACTCCACTACACTCCACACAAATCCATACTTCCATACTAATATTATAAATGCGAAAGTAACTCTGTCTGTCTGTATGTTACGCTTTCACGCCTAAACTACTGAACCGATTTTGATGAAATTTGGTAGAGGTAGATTATACCTTCAGAAAGGCTATGTTTTGTCGCGATAACCGACATCCACGCGGATGCAGCCGCGGGCAATAGCTAGTAAATAAATAAAAACGATGCGCACCTGACAACTTCCATAATGTATCTGGACAGGCAGTCCTGGCGCGGTGAGATAAGGTAGAAAGGTTCAACTTGATATAAACTGGACTTGGTCTGAATATTGCGTATGGCTGACTTCGGGGGTTCACACTATCTACGAGTACTACAAGAATCAATATTGAAAAAAATAGCTGTGAGACATCATCATCCATATCCATACTAATATTATAAATGCGAAAGTAACTCTGTCTGTCTGTATGTTACGCTTTCACGCCTAAACCACTGAACCGATTTTGATGAAATTTGGTATAAGGGTAGATTAGGACATGAGAAAGGACATAGGCTATGTTTGGTCACGATAACCGACATCCACGCGGGCGGAGCCGTGGGGCAAAAGTTAGTAGTTTGATATTTTTGCTCTAACTAGTTAACTCTATATTTTGTTTGAAGTCAATATATTTTATCTTCACAGTTACTCTGTAGAAAATTACTGCACGTGTGCCAGCCAGCAGTGCCGAGGACTGTGGCTAAACTGTCATACAAACTAGCGACACAAAATAGAAGATATTTAAAATATCCCACGAATATGTCTGCACATAGTCATCAACAAAACCGGCGAGCGTAGAAGGGAAAGATTTATACCAGGATCGTGAACTGTAGTCTCTGCCTACCCCGTTGGGAAAAAGGCGTGACTGTATGTATGTATCGCCATCAATTTTGTAGAATTGGCCAAACGAGAGGTCTTCCTGGCTTGCAACGTGTAGATTTGTATATGGTACTATAGACTCCGCCTATATAAAATTGTTGTCACCATCAGGGGTTCAACACCATGAGGCTTACAGAAAGAGAAAAACTTATCCATACTTCCAACCCTACTTCATACTAATATTATAAATGCGAAAATAACTCTGTCTGCATGTCTGTCTGTCTGTATGTATGTTAGCTTTCAAGCCTAAACCACTGAGCCGATTTTGATGAAATTTGGTATAGGGGTAGTTCGATAACCGTCATCTACGTGGGTGGAGCCTCGGGAAAAAGCTAGTTTTTCTATAAACGTACAAGTAAGGAACGATTTGCAGATCTGTTATATAGCTGTAATGCGTTGATGAAGCTGATGGCGATAATTATGAAGTTATTGACGACGGAGATGATACTGGTGATGATTATTATAAAGGTGATGAAGACTTTGATGATGATGATTAAGAACAAGATGATGATGTTTATGGTGACGTTGATAAAGCTGATGATGAAGAAGATAACAAAAAAAATATTTTGACGATGACGATGGTAAAGCTAATGATGATGATGATGACGGCAGCATACAGAAATATAAAATCTTATTTTCCTATTAATTTCCAAGTAAGTGACATTTTGCTGACTTATTGTGTAGCGATAATGCGTTGATGGAGCTGCTGATGATGATGATGATGAAGATGACGAAGATTATAATGATGATGAAGATGTTGTTGATGATGGTGATGATAGTTAAGATGAAGATGATGAGGATGACCTTGATCAAGCTGATGTTGAAGAAAACGATGAGGATGATCTTTATGATGATGATGATTATCAATATGAAGAAGATGAGGATGATGCTTAAGTTGACGTTGATGATGAAAAAGCCGATAACATTTTGATGATGCTAATGATGATGCTTATGATGAAGCTAATGATGATGATGATGTGATCAAGATGATACTGATGGTGATGATGGTGGTGGTTGCAGTGATGAAAATGAATTATAGAGATATCATGACCTTACACGTAAAGATCAGCTTTTGACATGAAAAAGAAGGCATGGTCTACGTAAAATGAAGCACATTATTATCTGAACAAGACAGAGCACTTTTGGTATTAGAAAAATAAGATTTCCTATTATTTCCCATCCCCTAGATTTTCAATACAGCAGGCAATCATACTCGTAAACTATAGATTGAACAACATTTTTGTCTGTTAAGATTAGCAAATAGTAATTAGAAATAAAATATAAATTTATTAGAAGTACAAATTAGTTTTATTCATTCTTATTTTCTATAATTTCCAATTTTCTTATAATTTTATTATGTTCATATTGTGTCTGCATCTCTTTTATCTCCTTTACCCTCAGCCTACGGTGGTGTTCGAACTTCTCTTTCTCATCCTCTAAATTATGTTCTGAGACGGTTGCGTTGTAGTAGTGTAGTTCAACCAACTAAATTTTTCTGCAACTGTTTGCTTTGTAGGTGTTTCTAGCTCCAGCTTTCCAGTTTTTATAAACCTGTTACAGACTTCTGAGAGTCCTGGTACAGCCACTCGTACTTGAACTAAACATTTTCACTACCTGGAGCCAAGCTCGTGTTTTTCGTGAAGTTTGGCTCTATCGGTTTTTGTAAACAATATACGTTTGTGAATTTGTTTGCTAGGTACTTATTATATACTAAATAGCAGTAAATTTTCAGCTGCCATGAAATTAGACGCTTGTAATCACCAAAGCACCGATTTCAATAAATACCAACTTTTATATCAACAATCATACATGTCAGTTATCAGTCAACATGACAGCGAGGAAAATGCAGTATAAATAAAACGTCCTCAACTTTCATCCAATTGTTAGCACATAAATAGCATGCTTAATGGTCGGGTTATAATAAACACCCATAGATATTTTCATGTTCCCAGATAATAAAACATCAGGTTACGTGTGAGTTTGGTAGCCTTTTTATGTGGTGGTGCAAGAGATAGGAATAAGACAAGTTATAACATCTTAAATATCTGACCCAGAGTTTACAACATTTATTTATTTAACACGAGCATTTTAAAAGATGTTAACTCTTGGTGAAGGGGCCGGATAGATTGCAATGACTATGAAACATACTCGATCATCCTTTATTTTAATTATGAGACGGCTACATCCATGAAAACACGGTTCCTCTACTACCGTGTTCAGCACCTCTAGCCAAGTGGCAATTACGTTTGTATTAGATTCTTCAATGTATGGGATTGACAGGTATCGTCACTTCAATCCCATACATTCATCATTCTATTGCACAGTACGCAGGCCAACAAATTGCCACTTGTCTAGGGGAGCAGGTTATTCGATATAGAAGTGTGCAATACCAGGGGACCCATAAAGTTAATATATAACTGGGGGCACCAGACTCGTGCATTCGTGCTGCTGACCCTGTAAAATCTTATATATTATTGTAGGTACATCATATTGTAGATGTTTGGAAAAAAGAATTGATAAAAAATCTTCTTTCGTATAAATTTTTTCGTAGATAGTTATCACACAAGATAAATTCTTTGTACGTAGCTGTCTATCAAATATCTTTAAAACAGTGGATGAACCTGTAGGTACGTAGGTAGGTTTTATCCCCTAAGAACCTGCTCCCGGATGCATTGCAACCGTTGCACGCCAGACAAGCCAGCCCTGCTAATATACGCGTAAGTAAAACCAGCAATTTCGTGAACTAAAGTGTAGGTCGCCTCTCTATTCAATTTTGTCATATTGTCTTTGATTTGCAATGAACATGAATAAAACCTTCCATAGTAGAACCTATTTTCGCCATTTATTTCACGCAATGGTTGTTTCCTATTTCACAATAAAAGTCGAAACAAACAAGGCAGACTCCGTCTTGATTGGACAAATAAGTTTAGACGTTCCGTTTTATATATATCACTTTACCACTTATTTGCCGTAAAATGCATTCAGTAAATTCTATTATTTTAAAACACAAGTTATAAGGCAAGTTTTGGGGGCTTCTCCCCAAAACTTTTCTTATCAAGTAGTTTCTGCCTAAATGATTCAAAATATTCCCCATTATTGATTATTTTCCAATTTCTATATTTTTTAAATTATGCGTAAAGCGGAACAAAATTGCCCATTAAATAAAGAATGTAAACGAGAACGGCTGATTTAAAATGTTGATTCTATTATCTATGCTCTATCCGAGACTCGATTCAGGCGAATTGTGTTTTAGTGCAGATTGTGAACTGCGTAAATAAAGATTCCCACTCAAGTAATGACTAGGCGATCTATGTTTAAATCCAGTTTGAGTGTCATTCTAGAATACGGGCCCTAGTGTAGTTTGATGGGCTAATCTGCGTTGAAGTATTATTTTCTAAATGAATATCACTTTCGTTCCATATCGTGCGAGGTGTGAGGTGTGAGCTGTGCCCGCGGCCGCCGTTGCCTCGCGCGGCGCTCGTCGCGTCATAATCGAGTAGGACCGCGTCTTTTGTCCGTCGCTGCTTATTATCAAGTGGTGCTTTTCACAGCAATTAAGTGCAGGGCCCGCGCCACTGACGACACCGGCACCTACCCGGGGGGCGCGGGGGGCAGGGGGGCTTAGACATCGAACACATTATGCGTTTTGTTCTAATTGCGGCATATTTTATGAAACAGGAGCCATTTGGAGCACTTCTGAGATAAGTTGGGTTTTATTGTGCAGATTTCGAGTTGCTTTCTTTTATTGCATTGTTATCGTAGTGTCATTTCACTGAAGTAGGTACCTACCTACGTTTTTTTTTTTTTCAAATTGTAATATTGAAGTTCCATCATCCACGCCCTGTGTTTAGTATTCGAGTCGTGCATAAGAATTCAGTAATTCGCAAAGTAGAAGTTAGTATGTAAAGTTTATGAATCAGAAGTTTGCAAGTGCCAGGTGACAGTAGAAGTGTGAACCTACATTACGTTCATCGTGCACTCCAGGGTCTAGAACTCAAACACAACCCTAAGATAAATGGATACCCATAGCAGAGAACGGCCCTACTGAAACCTCTACTGAAATTCTTCTTGTATGGGAGCACGAAGCACTCAGGAAATTCTTAAAATGTCATTGAAACTTTAAAATTATGTTAGTAAGCCTCATACATACTACTTCGTAATAAAAAAATAAATGAATATGCCCTTGAACACTAGCTCAATGCTGGCATGCGGTAGTATAAGGAATCGTATAACCAATGTATTTCAATAGAAGTAACATTAGAAGCTACACAAATAATGAAATATAGTAATTAAGATATCTTCATAGTTTCGTCACCGGAGCGCACTTCCCCCACCGCGCCGCTGCGCCGACCGTACGCGGTACGCGATACGTCCACGTTTGTATCGCGATGGAACTGACATCTCACTGTTTGCTTTGTAAATAAACAGTGACGGCGTTGCTGTTCACTTCATTCCTTTCATCATTAACTGTATTATTTGGTTTAATAACAGCCAGGCGAGCGCAAACACCGGCCGTGTTGCTAGTGTTGTTACACCTCGAGTAGCTTCACTTGTTTGATGCGCCGAAGTTTCTGATTAGCGGAACGAAGTACCTAATGATTGAAATGTAATGAGTTTGGAATACCAGTGTTCGTTGGATTCGAGAACAGAAGACTGATTATCAAAAGTCTCAACCACCATCTCGATAGGACATCGTGGTACAGGTGATTTTGATCTAGAAAGAGTTTTTTGTGTGTTCTGAAAAAAGCCAGTAAGTAAGTAGCTAGCGCTAGTTGACCAGTAGGAAAAGTATAATGAGCAGTAGATAAGCACAGTGTGTGTAACAGACACAACAAACGGCACTAACTACACCGACCATTAATTAGGATGATCCTCGCAGCGCGTGACGCACGGAGCCGCGTGAAATTAACTAGCGAGTGCGTGCGCCTCGACGGAACTGTTTTAGTTATATAGTTGCTAGCTGTAACTGTTGGGGTATTACTGGTGATGGATAGAGCTGGGTACGATACCTAAATTATGGGTGTGAAGTGTCTTGATAGCTGGGGATGTGGAGCCCACTAAAGTCCACCCTAGGTGGGAAAAGTGTCAATGGGAAGAATTACGAGATTGCTGTTAGTGCGAGCCAAAAAACCCCATTCTTGATTATTCTTTCATGCAAGTAACACTACTTTGTATAATACGATCACGTACTACAAT
The DNA here is from genome assembly GCA_914829495.1 of Eilema sororculum. Classification (NCBI taxonomy): domain Eukaryota; kingdom Metazoa; phylum Arthropoda; class Insecta; order Lepidoptera; family Erebidae; genus Eilema; species Eilema sororculum. The sequence goes on along the minus strand of OU618545.1, from coordinate 168,581 downwards.
GTAATGCTACGATTACACGCTTGTCAAGCCTTGCCAAACGGCAAACAGCCCCAAGCCATCACAAATCTCGTTTGGCGTTTGGAAAGCGTTTACACGCTTGTGAATGCATCAGTCTGCAACCTACCTCCAAGCATGGTGGACACCGAACTTGTCACGGCAATTTCATTTGGTTTAACGTACTTTTATTTGAAATGCAAGCAAAGTAAAAACAAAAAAAAAGGAAAGTGCTTGCGAAAAGTACTTTTTAATTTTTAATTCCTTCACTAGCCTTCCGATAAGTTTAACAAGACGAATCCATGCATCTGCTTGTTTCTTCTTATCTTTATGATTTGCATCTTTCGGATTCCAGATGCAGGATTCAATCTGGTAATGCTCCAGAAACGAAAGACTCTCCTCATTCGACCAGCCACTCATTTGAATGAATTTTACAGCATTAAGTATGCTAACTATACAAATCGAATATATAGGGAAAAAGAAGAATCATCTCGGCCGGGACTCGAACCCGCAGTCTTTCCCTTACAGGAGGAATGCCTTGACCATTTCGGCTACCGAGACACGCCCGATGTGATTCAAATTTTCCATCTTATACGTCTTTAAGGCGACGGTGGAGTCATCTACCGATTTTCTTACGAACCATCGGAATCAATTTTTTCCCTATGTATGCGATTTGTACAGCCACTCATTTTTTATTTTTTTACCACGAGCAAGCATGCGTGTAGTCGCCACGAGAACACAATGGCTACTAAACGCGGACCAACGTGTAAATGCGTCGCAAACGTTTGCTGCAAACGCCCTTTGATCTGCGTCAAAAGATCGACACTCGAATGGATCGGAAGCAAGCGCCGACAAGCTCATGCAAGCCAAGCCAAACGCCTTCTTTACACGCTTGTGATTGTCGAGACTTGCCAAGGCTTGACAAGCGTGTAAACGTAGCATAAACGTTTTACTATTCCTACATACCGCCTGCCTTCATCGATCCTCTCACTGCGCACCCCAATTTTTTATTGGAATATGACCATTTGATCTTTTTTTACGTCATTCAGGGTGCTCAGTCCCTATACTACCGCTATATATCAATAACATTCATAATAATACATTCAGATTGACTCTTGAATACGCTCCACGTAGCTAAACCACCATCTTATAAATATACATTGGAAAGTTTAACATCTGGATTTTGTACTCGTCTAATCTAAATTTACAAGAAGTTATACTATATGGCAGGTTAGTAAGTTCAAGAATGCCTTCAATATTATAAATATTTTGTTGAACACATCCAATTACTGCAGACTAGTAAAGTAAAGAAAAATCAACAAGTTTACTTAACTCACCATTGCACGTGTAAAGAAAAGCCCCCGTGTTACTTTACCTGCTTCCATTAAATAACACAGCTCGTAATTATTAATGATAATGGACTAATCCCGTTTAGAAGTTCGTCGCTCTAACTTTACACTTTGAGTTATTGCTGATCTGAATCGTATTAATATTAAACTCATTTACAGGAAGGCGCCTCGCGCCTCGCGCCTCGCGCCTTTCCGTCTCTACAATCTATTCGTGTTTCTCGTATTTTGATAAATGATACACTTTCGATTAGTTTTGCATAATTTTATCCGTTTTACTGTATATTGCTCACATTAAGACACTGGTCTAGTTAATTTATGTGCTGTGAAATCGCTGGAGTGCGCGGCTGTATACTTAATATAATTTTTATGGTAACACAATACCGATAAGAAGTGTGCTCCGCCTGGAATGATTGCATGTTCAATAACAAACCGAACTCAAACTCCTTCACGCTGCTTGAAAGTGCTCTCTTCCCTGACCGGACCGAGTCGAAAAAAACTAATCAAGAAGCCGTATCTTAATGTTTGTATTGGTGAGTCTTCACTTAACACGCCATAATTATAATTTAGTCAATGACGGATATTAAATTCTCATCAAACGTTTAACCAAAATCAGAAGTTAGGCCCAAGAGAGTTCCATTCAGTTGTTTCACAGTTATGTACTAATAATATGTCAATAAATTGAGCCAAGTTAGCAACTAAATACATCTAGCACAGTATTGCCCCGCACTGCCTGGCGCTCTGGCGCGCGGCAGACAGCGCGGATCAAGTGGGCTTCGTTTTATGGCGCTCCCACCGCGCCGCCCCCCGGGCCCGCCTGCGTCTATCGCAGAATATATTTCAGCGACCATTAAACTTTACGACGTTAACTTTTCAGCCACCAACAATAAAATGATTTGCGTTATTTACGCGCGCGGTCGCACGCCACATAAAGTCGTGATTGGCGCTCTGATCTATACCGGACCGGGATGAAACGCTCCATCCCATCGCTCCAGGGGCATTATTATACTCGCTATATTTCAATTGGTTACCATAGAAGGTAGAACTGGCGTAAAAAAAAACATCAAATGTATCGGCTAATATAACGGCGCGTAGTTATGTTACGCTTGGACAAACCAAAAAGGGCCCAGCTCGCGCGCGGGGTTATTCAATGTTCATCGAAGCCTTTTATTTATTGCTGTATTTGTGGAGTAAGGATGGAGCCGATGCAGCAATGTACAACATATTTTACTTATGTTTTATCGCGTTTGTTGTTGTTTATTCGAGTTCAAGTATGCGTTAAAAATTATTACTGAGCCTCATAATTTATCAATCGCCGTAAGCTTCGAACGCTTCTTATCAAACATCATACATACCTACCACTAGTTGTAATTAATTTATCTAAATAAAAAGGAAGAGACTCTTAGCAAAACCGACTTTTATTACAGTGCAGTCTATGCAAGAAATGAGATTGATGGTGACGCTCCCCACCCCAGGCAAGCTCTTTAAAGATTTACACCGAGGTGTAAATATGTTGTACTGATGACAAGTAGCGCCATATGCGAACTAAATACTAGTTTTAGTTCTTAGTCTTGTGGTAGCGCTCACTCTCAAGGTCGTAAAGTCTTGAATATACCAAAGTGTCATCGTCATACTTACTTGGTATCGATAAGTTCCAGTATGCTGAATGTTGTACCCACAGTATGTTAGTTACAAACGATATAATTTGCTAGTAGTACAAGCGCACCAGAGCGTCTTAACGAATGTCCGTTACAGAACAACAATTTCCAACCCATACAAAGTCTGTAAGCTCTCGTTCCGTAGATTTTTAATATCTCCCTCGTAATATGACCTCTAGGTTTAATTGCTCTTAGAAGCACCGCACATTAAGAAGCGCTGTCTGTTATTACAGTCTTTTTGTAAAAACGAGCCTTACTGCGCTCTAATTAGAGTTTAAATTGAACGGAGCAGTGCGCATAGAGGATGCACATTTTAATCTAGACTTGGCGGTACTTTTTGCCGAGCGCAATTAGGACCTTGCGACAAAGCGCCCAAAGAGATTTCAAAGGATTAAATGTTTCCATTAGATGGAGCTCGTCCGGCGAGAAATAATATCTCGCAAAGGATTTAGTTTGGGTAACTTTAAGAAGAAATTTTTTTTTTATTAGAAATTATTAAACGTTAGATTATTTGTAACAAATGGTGCCCAGGCCCACGCCACTTTAGTACAGAAACCTTAGTCTAATAAGCTTTGTTCCACGACCTCATTGGCGTGGCTCATTGTGGAATTACAAATGAAACAATATAACTGCAAAAAAGTTCTAAACCTTAGATGTTTTATTACGCTTGGTGGAATGTTATTTTTAAAGGAAGTCAGAGAAGTTATCTGCCTATTCTAATGCTGTAAAATATTTTTTGATCATTCTTAAGCTGTCTTCATAATATCGTGAAAGTCGAACTTCAGGCACAATATTATGCGCTGCACAAGCTGAACTGGCCATCTACGTGAACAGTCCTGAGGAAAGGAGCGTTCTACACGTGTACCTAGTTGAATTTGAACTTAAATTTCAAATTCAACTAGGTACACGTGTACAACGCTCCTTTCCTCAACGATCCAAATTTTGGATCTTTGCATTTTGCTTTGTAGTGAAACGGGCACTTGAATAGTTCTACACTTTTAGTTATTATTGGGTCATTCATCAACTCGCGGGCAATAAAAAAATTTAAAGTTGCCAACGGGAAACCGCGAGTTGGCAACTTTAAATTTTTGATTGACCCAATGTTACTGAGATGTTAAAAAGTAGGTAAGTATACCAACCGCAAGCTTGATATTATGTGATCTTCCGAGCCTCTGGGAGATTACGATACACTTGGAATATATTGGAAATCATCGAACTTCCTCCGGGTAGGAGAGTGAAATCTTTGAAATTGATTATAAAAATTGAAGCGAAACAGGATCTTCGATAGACAGAACTGTGTCACTGACGAGACAGTTTTATTGTAAGCATATCAGGAAGTCGCTCACGTTCCTACCGGTGTAAGAGTATCCAGGTACAATGTAGGCAGTGATAGACTGAAATAAGGTGTTTGAGTGCGGAAGGTGCGCGGCGGGTGGCGCCGGGCGGTGAGCGGGCGTGTAATGAGCGGGTAGGAGGCAGCTGCACTTGTTGCCGGCCGCGTGCCGCCCGCACCCGCCTCGGTACATTGTTGAGACTCGAGTTAACTATACGCCATTAGAAGGAGCTCCTACCTCACTTCCTACATGTTTCGTGGAATGTAAGAGAGAGGTGTAGTTAATTGGTTGCCAATAGAAATTTCAAAGTTAGATCTTTATAACAGAGCCTGTCCGATACATTATTTGGTACAGATACTGTACACTGAGATGTCTCAAATTACTCGTCTAAAACACCAAGCAACACAGGGTTTAAAAGTATAATTAAATATCTTGCTCTCTATATACAAATTTGTTATCTGTCATGGTATAAACAAAAATGCGATCCTTAAAAGCCTTTACTAATTCAATCTATTCCCGTGTCTAATATCTAAACCAAACTAATAAACTGTCTATTTGTTGCAGGTACGCTCACAAAATATTTAGGAGCATTTGTCTGTGTTACACGGCCGTAAGTAATAGGACGTTTTATTAGTTAATCCTATTGAGGAGTGCACTGCACACACACGCGCGCGCGTGGGCAGCCGGGACAAGACAAATGATGTCCTCTGGAACACGAGCCGGCTATTATTGAGGAGACTACTTAAATACTGGGACGTGTTAAAAAAATAAGGTCAAGTTTTTAAAGAAAATGAGTACAAGATCAAAATTTTTATAACTATGACTAGAATAATTTGTATAACAGGAACCGTTTCAAATTAAATTCTATTGCCAGTTCTGGACTTTAAAAATAATTAACTGAATACTATGATTGACTTCTTTAATCAAATATAACCAATTTTGCTGAAGGCACCGTAACCACGGTGTGTACAAGGAAGTACAGCGTATGTTGGTCGTATGTTCGCGGCCGGCGGCGGCTCCGGTCGGTTGGTCGACCGGCCCCACGTCTTATGATGGATGTCGACCTTGTTTGCACAGGACAGCTCCACTATTGACACGCCTTGATTATTAACAAATAACACGAACCATGTAGATGCTCGCCGGTCTCGATCAGTCGCCAATATTGATTCCTTTCAACGAGAAAGCGAGAAAATCTGAATTGCGAATTGCAATTTCATTTAGCGAAAGAACTTCAGCCGATCGCGTAGCATCGAATGGCAGCAATTTATTTACTTTTTTAATAAAATAGCTCGCACACACGCGGGTGGCGCGGCTGCAGTCGGCGACGACGCGATCCATCACGCCGGCCGCCCCGCCCGCCGCCCGCCGCCCGCCGCCCGCCGCCGGCTTACGCGCGTATTAGATACCATTCACATACGGAACGCTCATTCATACTCGAAAACAAAATATGTGTCGGATATGAATTGGAGTATTCACCTTAGTATTTCACTTGGGGCTTTAAGAGGCTTATTATTTTTCTTCCTTCCGACTTCATTTCCTTACAGTAATGTAAAACAATATATATTTTTATAAGTGTGGTGTTTATGAAGTCTAATCAAAATCATACTGTAGAGAGATATGTTTATAAGTAAAGACTTTGCTTACAAGAGGTCCTGATTAGTGACTAAGTCTGAATTATGTGCCTTTCAGTCAACTCCAACTATGTCAGATGTTTTTATAAGACATAAGATCAACAAGCTAAGAAATTCACTTCCGCGTTAATATTAGTAAAGATTTCCCAGAGATATTTACATACACAATGATATTTCTTTAGAACTCTTTTAGGCAAATATCTGGTGCGACACGTCACGTCACACACATCGTATGGGGACGATAGATAATCAGGTAACCACGTTCGTAGGAGCAATTCGAGCCATCAATAAGCGTACCCCGTCTATAGGGGCGAGCTCAGGGACGCGCGTCGTAGGGTGAGTCCTGATTTCTAATTTGGTACGCGTCACGAGTCGCGACGCCCGGTGACTGCGAGGGACGCGAACTCGACGTGCTGCCTCCGCACGCGGCTGCTTCTTCTGATGATCACTGATCACTGCATGTTGTCAGCACTTTATATATGGTGCAATTTCTTCTTGTTTGTTTTACTGTTCTTGAGTTGACTGTTAAACTGGAAATATTCTACAGAGTTTTTTATCGAGTCCCGTACATTAGATTTAATATGAAGCGGGCTTTATAATCGTTAATAATGTAGTAATTCGTTTACTTTACATTACTCACATACAACAAAAAGTAATATTTGACAAGTACTTAGGTACCTATCTCACAACGAATACTTACCTTGAATTGATTTGATTGAATTACAAGCTAATTACTCCAGCACGTCTTGGGAAATTATAATTTGGCAGTAATGGCGGGGAAATTATAATCTCAAGTATTTACAGCGAAGGTAATACGTATTGTTTGTGAAAGTGTGATATTACACGCGCAGAGCATGAGTGCCGCCACGTTGCAACAATCTGTTGATGTTCCTAGCTTTTTATACACGACTAGCGGACCCGACAGACTTCGTTCTGTCAAAAAGATTTGCTGTTTTTAGACATTTCCCGGCAATTATTCGATCACCTATTTTACCGTCTTAGTAGTTAAATTTTGAAAAACGTTGATACAGGTGTTCATTTATTTCTTAAAAGACACAGGTTTATGAAATTTAGTGCATCTAGCTCTGAAAATGACGGACTTTCATACAAACTTCCATCCCTTATTTTACCCCTTTAGTAGCAGAATTTCCAAAAATCCTTTCTTAGTGGATGTTAACATTATAAAATGCATCTACTGCCAAAATTTCAAGTTTGTAGGTCCAGCGGTTTAGACTCTGCATTGATGAATCAGTCAGTCAGACGGTGTTTTCCATACAAACGTTTATCACCTATTTTACCGTCTTAGTAGTTACATTTTGAAAAACGCTGATACAGGTGTTCATTTATTTCTTAAAAGACACAGGTTTATGAAATTTAGTGCATCTAGCTCTGAAAATGACGGACTTTCATACAAACTTCCATCCCTTATTTTACCCCTTTAGTAGCAGAATTTCCAAAAATCCTTTCTTAGTGGATGTTTACATCATAAAATGCAACTACTGTCAAAATTTCAAGTTTGTAGGTCCAGCGGTGTAGGCTCTGCGTTGATGAATCAGTCAGTCAGTCGGGACAAGTGATTTTATATATATAGAAGATAGATAAGCTATTTCAATAATTTGATCCATATCACCAATAAGAATATGCTATACTTTCACTTTTGGTTTAACCACTTTTCTATGTATTTTATAGGTCTCAGAGTATGCTTTTGTATACATATCTTGTGAGTTAGAAACTTGTGTTGTGCCTAAGGAATCGAAGTAAACCGATCGAAGTAAGTTTGTGCTCGAGTTAAATTTTTGGGACCGTCATAATGTCATTGATGCTTCATAGAATTTATCTGAAAATGTGCTGGCAACAAGACTACAGCCTATCATGAGTATTAGTTAATACACTCAGTATAACGAGTGTGCAAATTTAGACAGGTCGAGTGGGTACGTAGCCTATGTCGTGAGTATAATGCTAATAACTTTATGCCTAGGCTAGGGTACCTACTACTCAATATAAAGTGGTTTGTTGTTTACACTATCAGATTTATCTGTGATGGTCATTATTAACACAGTTGCAGCTATCCAGGTGTAGCTAATTACAAACAATATGAGGTGTGTTCCAATCTCAGCGAACACCAAGCGCTCAACTCCAAGCGCGGTAACAATCAGTGCGCAACCCACTTCTGTACTAGTTAAGTTTGAGCGCGCTCGGGAACTACTTAGGCAAGAGTCGCAGACGCGCCGCAAACTCGTCTGCAACTGTAACTCGTTTAGCTTGATACTCTACAACAATATCATGTGCGATACTCACCGCTCAACACAGGGAGCTACTTTCTACTAGGGCTGCCATCCGTCCGGGTTTCCCCGGATGTGTCCAAGTTTAGAGGACGTAGGCGTCCGGGTAAAATCCAGATTATATTTAAAACGCAAAATGCTGCAGTTCATGGAAGTATGAACTCCATCTCTCGTTAACCGCGTCTACCTCACATAGCAGTTTGCTCACAGGGTCATAACGCAGGTTCTGCTAGGATGACAGGCGACTCCACCCGGATCATGTTCATGATCGCGCTCGAGTTTATGTCCCTGCTCTCATGCTCGGTACCAATATAGCACCAAAAGGGTTTTCGCCTCCAGGATCCAAGGTTGTGTTCCCGCGAGGAGACTTTCCGTATCATGGGATATCGTGGCTACCCCCTAATGATGGGATCCAAGAGGAAAAAACATTTTAGTATCGTCCGAGCAAATGGCTCAAAAGCCCGGGTTTTTCACGCTTCTTATCCGGGCTTACAAATTTTGGAGATGGCAACCCTACTCTATACCACTCTTTGTCAGTTGTTGTAAATTAGTTTATCTGTTTGGAAGAATTGAGGTAATCCACAGAAGTTTCATTGTAAGATCTAGCGATAAGTTCCTTAATGTGGCGCCTACAGTCTTTAGTTGTAAAGGATCTACAAAACGCAAATAACAGGTCCTCATATACAAATATCGACATTTGTGGAGAACAGCTACACAGATTCAGTTAGGAAGCTCAAGTCCTTATGAGCATGTAGGTATTGCTTTTTATGCATAGATTTTGCAGCGTTAGCAACAATAATAAATCAAAAGTTGGCAAAACTGTTAGTTGTATTTAGTGCATATTACAAAGCGGTAATTGCTTTCACTTGATTTGATAGTGTATAGCATTAATGCCTAGCTCGATACAATAATTGTGCGAGCCAGTAAGCTATTACATCGATACATAGATAGCTTTGCACCGCGCCGTTGGCTAACTACTTTATAATCCCCTCTCAACTTCAATTAGCAGGTTCTGCGCTTATAAAGATCGCTTAGCACCAACGCTCACAAGCTCTGCCCAGCCTTAATCATAACTTAATATCTATTAGCTCGGAATGTGCTATTATTGCCATATTCAGGCCAAACCGTATGAAAACTCATGTGTTTTGTTCGGCGGTCGCACTAGAATCCCAAACTCAGTGTTGATCTTATGTAAGTCACAGGTCGTAGCGACAATACAGCATACATCTAGGTACCACTGAGCTTAGCCACGGCCATGTTTGTCCACGAGTACCTGCTAAAACCAAGGAAATATCCTCACCACCTCTCACTTAATATCGACTTGGAATAGCAGTATCCATAACCTTTTTTCTGTTTCTATTGGTTTTTCCATCTCTGCAGAAAGCAAAGTACAAAACACTCCAGCTCAGTTCTACATAAAAAGTAATATTACGCTAAATGCTAAAGTAGGTAGGTACACTAGGTAGGTATACTATTTAATATTATCATCTTGCCATCAACAGTGTGTCTAGTGTGAAGGAGCCCTTAGTGTCGCAGGTTCACACTGTAAAGTTGTTTTAAAGAGCCACCATTCGGATTATAAAACCGCACTGATTATGTTGTAAACGCGGCTCTGGTGCGCCTTGACCAGATGTCGGCCTCTCAGGTACCTCCATATAACTATTCTAAATTAATATTACAAAATTAGGTTTTTAAATACCCTAAATTGTGTATTCCATAGGAATAACGAAATAATCGAATACGACCACAAAAAAAAATTAAACTCGCAATTAATAAAACTGCAGAATATGTAATGAATTTGTACAATTTGCATCATGTACATAACAATTTAATTTTCGAGATGAAAACTGGCTCTTAAGATATAGGGCTTTCCCTAGTTTAAGAGGCAGAGTTTTAAATTTCCTGTACATAGCTCACGATGTATTTTGAATTCCTAATGCTTATAAAACTGTAAGTTAATTGTATGTCAGCTGTATATTATTTCGCAAATAAACATTATTATTAACTCTCATTATTATTTGCACATAACAACTTGTGACGTCACACAGAATTACGGTCCATTAGGTAGTTGTTCAGTATCCGGTGCCTCCGAAGTCCGGTGAGGCCGCGCCATCAGTGTGCGGCCGCTGCACGGGCGTCACGTTTTCAGATATTTCAATTACCGCAGGTCGTAACACGTGCGCGTAATGAATACTGACGAGCGGCCCGCGCCGCCGCGCCGCGCGTCCTCGCGATTTATGACGTCAGCCCACACGTGCGAGCGCGCCACTGAAGAGTTACGATTGGTTACGATGCTGCGAACTGAATAACTCGCAGACCAATGCACCCTTGTTAGGTGGTTTGTACTTATGTAGTGTCAATGTTTGTCGTGACTTGTGAACGCTTGCCGAACCAAAGGCGGCACGAGCACCTAGAAGGGTTCAAACAGCAAGTATAAACAGAACGTATCGGCCTTAAACTGCATACTAGTCCTTAGTCGACATTAGGTTGGAAGGTGAGGAAGGTGAGAAACTTTGTCTGTTGAGCTTCTGTCTGCTGAACTGGTTCAATAATCTTCTATAGAAGTGATTCAATCATACCACTGGTTTACAGCTATGATAATTATGTAAGTTAGCTCGGAGGTACACAAGGAAATATTACTAGATGCCGAGCATCTACGTGGAATTTCCCTTTTACTCGTCTTGTCTGAATCCATCCGTCTAATTAAAGCTAACGAGATATTGATTGGTGTACATGTGATCTTTATTGGCTTAAGAAGGCTAATTTAACCTACAGATTGACCTGTTGACCTATGATTATCTTATGGTTTGAAACTGAGCACCGCTTGGCTGAAGATCGCTTTTGGCAAAGTTAGGTATATCCTGTTCACATCAACCACACAAAACAGTGTATCGTTTACAATGAAGTAAGATAAAAAGTTATGAAACTAAGAAAAAATCTAGCAGCAAATAATAGGTAATTATTCTTATAACAACTTCTAGGATTTCATGTTTCACGATACACGTATACATAATTACGCTCATGGGAATTACCGCAATCTTGTAAGCTGTTATAGCGATGTATACAGAGCCTTCATAACAATTACGGCCATGTTGGCGGCTGGCGTTGATTCAGATTTCTTGATGACGCTATCACACGGCGTGGCGTGTAGATGCGCGTGTAATATGTCACCGCGAAGGATTTTAATATAAAGTGTTGTGAGACGATGATTTACGAGGCGATTACACGCGCGACGTGTCACGCTGAGGCACTCCGCGCGCGGCGCTCTCGGGAACACCAGAGGCGAGCTTCTTCCGCAAAAATAACAGCGGGGTAAAGAGTTAACACGCTGTCCCACTAAACGCGTGAGCGACGTGTTAGTTAGCTCACATAGTCAGACGTGGAGCTTTTGATAAGAGTCTTTTTGAAATTATATCTTTTCTATCAAGTTCATAGTTTCGATAGATTTGTCGATCAAAGTACCTAGTAAGAGATTACACCTATTCAAGCACGTTAAAGTAAATTATGATTTGTATTGTACAAGATGGCAGCCGGTGTAAACCGAACAGCACTCCTCTTAATAAAAGCAATCTAGCTTAGTTGAAGGTTGAAAGGTTACTAAGAATAATAGTAGGTTAACGCAGGGGCCACGTCCTACAGCTATCTACTAATAGCCATAGTACAGAGATATTGAACACTGCGCCTGCGAGTCGTCGAATCAGAAATCATTGGCAACTTCTTATTTGTTAAATATATTTTAATAATCCCGCTTATAGTTACGTACCACATATTATTATAGCGGTGTTAAATACTCGTTCTTACGATAATAATTTAGGAAACTTATCCGGGAACTCTAATAACGGTAAGTGAATGCGATCGCGGAGCTGGCGGTGCGCGTATTAGAAGTCTCGCGGCAACTTGCGCAAGTTCATACTTAATCTTAATCCGTATAACTTCTCCTGAACCCGCCCCGTGCCGCCGCAGCGGGCCGCGCTGCCTCGGGCCCTCGCCAGTGTGCACGCGCCCTAATCCACATTTGATTACGTTTTATGTGTGAGCTGTCTCATATTATACTGATTACACGCTATTATAACACAATTTGAACTGTTTTTATAACTCAATTTTTGTGAGTCTCACATTATGTTGTAAATATAATAGTTGCTCATCATCATTAGGGTTCACACCTTGCGCCGCGCGCCGAGGGACACGACCACGACCACGCAGCGCACACACGCACACTGCATAATAAAGCGGCACACACATAATATAACTTGGAATGCAACGAAAGATTTGTTATTCAATCTCATTTGTCTTAGATCTGTATCACAAAATCGACCGACACGCTGGAATGAGATTTCTCTCGTTAGCATCTACCCAGCCATTCCTAACCGTAGTTAGTGCAACTCGCTCAATGTCGCGTGTATACGATAGGTACCTCAGTACATCGCAGCGCGCGTAAACAATGCTAGCTAGACTACAACCCGAGCACCTTACCTGCTGCCTGCCTGCGGAGCGTCGCGTCGCCGATCATGGCCCGTCTAATGAATTCAGTGCGCCTCCTCACTCGCGCTATTTCAATTACTGCCACCCCCGCACCGGTGCGCTTCAGACGGCGATACTACGTTCAATTCACGTACCTCGCCGCCCGTGAAAGGTAATTGGAGATAGCTACGTGCACTTCGCGAGTAATGGATACTAAACATGTACAGAGTTATAACGCGAGACGAGAACTCGAGATAGCGGCGCCGGCGAGGTGTCTGCAATCTCAATTAGGCAATTCTAGGTTCATAGGTAGCGGCCGGTGATCCAACTTCGTGGGAGGAGGATATGCACATCAGCACCCGGCAATTATTGGTGCAATTGTCATTCTCGTCGGTCGAGATGTTGTTTCATTGGAGTGGGCCCGTCGCCGTCGGCACGTCCGCGACTCCATAATAGCATTGACAATTTGTAAGTCAACGCACCTCGTATTAAGAACAATGCAAGATTTAATTCCATCTCCTGAGTCCATTTACATACAGGATTAAAAGGTTCTTTTGATTCTAGTTATTACAATACATGAATACACTTCGTATGCGTATGGGCACACCAGTCAGCCAGTCGAAATAGGACTTAAAAAAACTTTAGCATACATACATAATATGACAGTGTTTATCCCCGGAGGGTTAGGCAGAGGTGAATAAACACACACATTTCATCAATCCATGTATGCAGTCCCACGTACTTAATAGGAGTGAGCCTATTGCCGCATTCTGGGCACTATTTTGACTCGGGCCATACACCCGAGGCTGAGCCTGGGCTGTATTTTATTTGTCTGATGTTAGTAAACAGCCCTATCTCTTAACAGCCTTGAACTACGCCGCATGAGAAGAGATGGGATGGCCCAAATTCTACTCTGCCATCATTTACAAAAAAAACGAGGTGTTCTAGAAATGTTCAGTTTTTGTTTTTCGTGTATAAAGATAATTGCTAACGATTTAATCTTAACCAACTAAGTTACTAATGAAGGAGTTACAACAATTTTGTTACCTAATATCTCACTGCAATAGCCTATTAGAACACAATTTACAATCTCAACGTGGGCACGTTGTGATAAACGCCGACCGACCGAGCGGTCACAACCAGAGCACAGCACGCTACTTAGCGACAGTTTGTAATCATAATCACCGCGCAAAGATTAACCGCCTCGCGACTCCATAACTATTAACTTTATCGAACAATTGAATTCGTGCCACTAGAGCTCGACTAGAGCCCAGGAGCATATCTTACATATCTTACCTACTGTCGTATAACATCTGTAATCTTACCCCTATGTAGTTTTCCCGTTTTATTACAGGAAATTATTATAATTCAGACTCACTGGCGAACTATAATTATCATTTCGAAGCATCGTACTTAATCGCCGCTAGTTCAGGTGCTAAATAACTGCGTGTGTGACGTCAAACCTGTCGCCGTCGGCCGTGAACCTGTGACACCAGTGCGCGTCGCTCCCTAATGCGTTTATGCACGGCGCGACACGGCACGGTGCGTCGCGGTAAGTTCGTTAGCGTCCGCCTCACCTCGTCGTGACGTAGCGATACCGAGCTCCGCTTTGAAGCCAGATGATGTCTAACTCAATACACCTGCCATTGTTAGAGCTGAAGGTTTTGTTCTGAAGAACAATCACTTTGAGTTTGGCAGACAGAGTTTTGAACATTTAAAGCATAAGTTTTAAGCGATGAACGAAGTAATCCTCCATTTCACACGAGCGAAACGGTTGAACAGCATAACTATTGGTGTTACATACCTATATCCCCATCTGTAAATCCCTTAAGGGGAAGGCAGACTGAGGTATATTAACACCCACATTTCGCTAGCTATATTTATCTACTGCCTAGATATCCTACAGTCCCGGGTCCTTTAAGCGAGGCGTGAAAAGGCATCTGATGAGGCTGAGACCCATCACATCATCAGGCGAGGTGAAGTCAAATTGACGTGTCATGTATAAAAAAAAAAATCACTGTTAACATGGTACATGTTTACGATGGTGACCCTCTTTCCGAGACTTTGCCTTTAGCTTAACATCAGGCGAGGTGAAGTCAAATTGACGTGTCCTTTATTTAAAAAAAAGAAAAATAACTATGATTTTCGGCCCCACGTCATAGGCAAGTCATTACCTCCAAGCAGACACCTTGTCATGGACTTTATGAAGAAGAGCGCTGTTCTTTAGTTATCTACCATGGCATCCACAGGAAGAGATGCCGATGCGGAATGAACCGGGCATAGCGTCGTGCTGCTACATAATGACGGATTTTGTAAGAATAGAGGTCTGTAATAGAACTACCAACCACCTTCATGCTTATTATTCCCACGTATCAATCAAACCCTACACACATCAAACATTAACGCACGAGTATTAATATGTATTAATAGAACGCAGTCGTTAGCTTTAAACGATAAATAATTACCGTTATCATCAATCAGTCATTCACAGCAGAGTATAATCATGGGCAGTCCCAAGAACATTAATAATTAAGTCGTCATATCATCACGTGTCCGCCTCCGCCCCGACGCACGGCGCCGGCCGCGAACCTGTCATTACACGGAGCAGTACCGCCCGCGCCGTGACTCACACACACAGCTCACGCGGACACTACAGTTACCATAATGGGATGCGTACAGCGTAAGGTTTATATATCCTATAGCAGCCCATTTTATCGTTATTTATTTTCCGATGTTTCAGTTACCGTTCCGCAACCATAGTCACGTCGAGAAATGCAATTTTTTTGTGTCTCTCAATGAGTTTTTATTAAAAACTAGCTTTTGCCCGCAACTCCGTCCGCGTAGATGTCGGTTATCGCAATCTAACATAGCCTATGTCCTTTCTCAAGGTCTAAACTACCCCTATACCAAATTTCTCTTTCCCTCTTTCCGAGACTTTGCCTTTAGCTTAACATCAGGCGAGGTGAAGTCAAATTGACGTGTCCTGTATAAAAAAAAAAAAATTCATCAAAATCGGTTCAGTGGTTTAGGCGTGAGAGACAGACAGATAGACACTTTCGCATTTATAATATCAGTATGGATAATCTTAGTATGGATATGGATAGATGGGTAGAATTCTACTGGTGGACTGCGGAGATCGCGAGGCTGCGTCAAGCCTGCGTGATCGCGCACCGCCGGTGGGCCAGGCTCCGTAGGAGACGTAGCCGCCCCGCAGACACAGATCCCCTAGTGGCGGAGTTGCAAGAGGGATACAGGGAGGCCAGGAATGCCCTCCGAGCGGAGATCAAGCGGTCCAAGGCAGCTTCCTATAGGGAGCTGCTGGAGACACTGGAGCGGGACCCATGGGGGCGGCCTTACCACTTGGTAAGAGGAAAGCTGCGCCCCCGGGCCCCTCCCCTGACCCAGGTTCTCGAGCCGGCTCTGCTTGGAGGAGTGGTGGAATCCCTGTTCCCGGCGCGGGCGGAACACGTTCCGCCGCAGATGACTCCGCCACCTCGGTCGCCTGATGCGCCCGGCGTGGTTATTGACGACGACGTGCCCGAGGTCACTTGGGTAGAACTAGAGCTGGCGGTGCGACGGCTTAGAGCCAAGAAGAACACCGCCCCGGGACCCGACGGCATTCCAGGCCGTGCGTGGGTCCTAGCTCTAGGAGAAGACGGTCTCGAACCCCGACTGCGAGGGTTCCTCAGCGCATGCTTGGAGCGGGGCCAGTTTCCGAAGATGTGGAAGACGGGGAAACTGGTCCTCATCCGCAAGGACGGACGCCCGGCGGACGAGCCGTCCGGGTACCGGCCCATAGTGTTGCTCGACGAGGTGGGTAAGCTCTTCGAAAGAGTGATTGCCAAGCGCCTCGTCGAGCACCTCTCTAGAGTGGGGCCGGACCTAGCGGACACGCAGTACGGCTTCCGCCGGTGGCGTTCCACTGTGGATGCCATCATGCGCGTGAGGACTCTGGCGGAGGATGCGGTTGCCCGGGGCGAGGTGGCGTTGGCGGTGTCCTTGGACATCTCCAACGCGTTCAACACCTTACCCTGGAGTTGCATCAGGGAGGCGCTCGTGTACCACGATGTGCCTCTCTACCTCCGCCGCATAGTCGGGGCGTACCTGACGGAGAGGGCCGTCATCTACCCAAGTGCGACCGGCGTCGGTAGGCGTGAGATGTCGTGCGGTGTCCCACAGGGATCGGTCCTGGGGCCGCTCCTGTGGAACATCGGATACGACTGGGTGCTTCGCGGTGAGCTCGCGTTCGGGGCCACCGTCACGTGCTACGCGGACGACACGCTAGTGACGGTGAGTGGCGCTACGCACCGCGAGGCGACCCAGAGGGCCACGACCGCTGTTGCTCAAGTCGTGGATCGGATCCGGCGGCTGGGTCTCGAGGTGGCTCTGCACAAATCCGAGGCCTTGTTCTTTCATGGTCCTCGGCGCGGGCCACCCCCGGGATCCAGCTTGACAGTAGGAGGTACTCCCATCGACATCAAGCCCCGGTTGAAATACCTGGGGCTCGTACTCGACGGTCGGTGGGACTTCGGAGAGCACTTCCGAAGTCTGCGCCCCAAACTGTTGGTGTCAGCTAACGCGCTGATGCGGCTGCTGCCCAACTTGAGGGGCCCAGAGGACTCCTGCAGGAGACTCTACGCGGGTGTCGTGCGGTCCATGGCCCTGTACGGGTGCCCCGTGTGGGCGGACGCCCTGCAGGCCAGGTTCGTGCAACTGCTGCATGCGCCGCAGCAGACGATGGCCTGCAGGGCCATTAGGGGGTACCGCACGATATCCTTTGAAGCGGCGAGTCTCCTAGCTGGATCGCCACCGTGGATCCTGGAAGCGAGATCCCTTGCGGCACTGTATCGGTTCCGTAAGGAGGCGCGGGAGCGGGGATACGATCCCGAGCCCGAAGACATTCGGGCCGAGAGGTCCCGGCTCCACGGGATCATGGTGGCGGAGTGGGAGCGACGACTTGAGCAACGACGCGCAGGGCATGCCGTCATAGAGGCGGTAAGGCCCATCATGGGGGAATGGCTCGAGAGGCCACATGGCAGCCTCTCGTATCGACTGACGCAGATCATCACCGGGCACGGGTGCTTCGGGAGATATCTGTGTCGGATCGAAAAGGAGCCAACGTCCGAGTGCCATCACTGCGACGCGAGCGAGGACACGGGGCTGCACACGCTCACCGAGTGCCCGGCATGGGCCGAACCGAGGCGGGAGCTAGTGGCGGCCCTGGGAGTGAGAGTTCTCACCCTCGCCACCCTGCTCACAGCAATGGTCCACTGCGCGGACGCGTGGGCGGCCGGCGTCTCCTTCAGCGAGCAGGTAATGGTCGTGAAGGAGACGGCGGAGCGGGAGAGGCGGCGCGAGCGAGAAAGACTCGCGGATCGCGCCGCCCGCGCGCGCAGGCAACTCGGGCGTCGGAGGGCACTGACTGACCTCCGTCCCCCATGAGCGCGGGCCTGGGGGTGACGGGTGGAGCCGCCTGTCACCCCAGCAGAAGCAGGCCACGGCGGCGGCGCGCTAAATAGCGCGCCTCCCCATTCCGGGGGCGAGTTGGGGACACCGTTGTCCCCCCTCCTGAGGAGGGCCAGACCGTAAGGGATGGCCCTGGGTCAGCCGGGGTGCGAGGGATATGTCTTTGACAACCTCACCTCCGGCCTAGCACCAAGACCCACAGTCGGCGTGCGGTTTTAGTCGGTTCGAGTCCGACATAACCTCCCCTTCCGGCTCCGGCAGGGGGGGTATCCGAGGGGATTTCCGCACGAAAAAAAAAAAAAAAAAAAAAAACGGGTAGAATTCTCAGTTGTATTGTCTGATGAGCTCAGTTGTCAGATGTCACAAGAGCCCTGACAAGTCATTTGGGACACAATCATTTGGACGCCCTGCCATCGGCATTGCGCCAAGACTTGCATTGTTTTAAACTATAACTAACAAAACAGTTCATTTCATTCACCCCTACAGTTCAAGGTCACTTTAACCAAGCTCAAATAAAAATAAAACTCCTGCAGCACCGCTCGTGATTACGTTTTAATCTATTTGGTGAATAACTGAATAATTTGATAATGAGCACGCCCACAATAATCACATGGCCGGTGAACGGTAGACTATTTACTTACTACTAAGTACGTGCAATTTAGTAGCGGTGCAGTATTTATGGCATGTTTATTAGCGAATGGACAACGCGCGCGCACGCGACGCCTGTCGCTGTACCGCGCGCTGTACCGCGGCGCGGGTACAAGCGCGCTGCTGGCTTAACTTCCTTAGCAGATTTACATAAAATTATACTACGATTTGCGTGTATTATGTTGTAAACGACTGGTAGCGTTTAGCAGGCCGCCATATTGCAGGATTTACATAAACACGCTAATTATGATTACGAGTTATTTAATATGTCGTAACTGTTGTACCACTTACTTCGGTAGTGGTTGGTGGTTAACATGATTGATGCGACAAGCTCACGAGCGTTTACCGACGAAGGTTACAGGTGGTTGTGTCACCTGTAATAGTTTGTACGTAAATATGTGCTCTGTAGGCTTTATGGATTCCTTGTTATTTCAAAAAGGTGACTGAGTAAAGAGATCCGCGTTTTATTATCTATTTAATGTATTGTAACGTAACGAAGATCAGATACGCCAAGACCAATTCTGACTTTATTTGATACCGATAGTAGAGCCAATAAAAGGATACTAAAAGAGTAGATACAGTGTATCAGGACAAGGAGAGTTTGTAATCTTGTTTTGGGATTACGTAAACCGAACGGTCTCGATATTGAAGCAGCCGGAGAGGGACACGGGCGACCGAACAGTTAAATATACCGAAAAATGAAAACAGTCCAATATTAAAATATATCTTTATATTTCTCCTCCTACTGTTGCTAACGCATGCATTATATCTTCAATACAAAGTTTCATAGGCGCTATAAACGCTTGCCACTAAATCCATATCTGTGAAGTATCTTAGTATTATTAAAAAATAACTACTGTCCCTTCCCGCTAATACACATTGAAATATTCAGTACTTCAGCTACCCAGTTCAGTTTCACAATAAAATGTTTTAGTGGAACAACCATCACTCACTTATCCACAGGCATTTCAGAACCTAAAAGCCAATATGAAAGGTGCCGCGTTATTCGGCTATCAAATTGACTCCACTGACATGCTATGGAGCTACGCCGCTACGCCCACAGGCAACGCTCAGAGATAACGCGCTTGATTCAATAGCACCGCTCGTAGAAGGCTCGTAGCCGTCGCTCGGAATTCACGGCACATCGGCTACAAATCTGCCTTGACTCGTCGACGACTGCGGGAACGGTTTCAATACGTGACGGAGCCGATACGTGACGTGCTCTCTGAAAACTAATTATGCGTAGCAGATAGGTGGAGTTGAGTCGTAGAGGCCTCGTAGCACTACCGGGTACTGCATGTATCACTATAATCTTTAAATATTATTAACGGTTCGGATCGACGCGCCTGACGTGCATCTCACGTATGTATGTTTGGTGTGGACCACCACAGTATAACGAGTAATCTTATGAAGTATGAGTTGTTAGACTGTGGGACCTACTTACGTTTTTATATCGCCAAATAGTTGACAGCAGCATACAGCTGGAGATACAAAAGAGCCTATTTGTGGTAGTCGAGTTATATTATTCATTTCTACGTAATAGAGAACTGGCTATTGCCATCTACCGGGCACGTGCTTCTATGTTTAGTAATAGGAAACGTTTCCAAATGCGTGGCGCTACTTTAATTTTTATCAATTCTTCTCCTCCTTTTCAATCGAAGTATATCTCGTCTCGACGACTTTGCGAACGAACAGTCGCGCTCATGTGTGTATGTCTAGATATTGAGTAACACATTATTGTCATACTTAGTATGCAGACTGTCGGGAGGGTGACCGTGTCACACTAAACACTCAGACAAAGATAGTATCTGCGTGTGGTGTACGTCGGCGCCCCCCGGCGCGACCCCTTGCGGAAATCACTAAACTAGCGCCGTCTGTGTGTTTTTCTTAAAATTCAAGGAACCGCTCGAGGCCCCCCGCGGGGCGCGGTGCTGGAGGAACGTGTCTTTTCACAGGGGTCAGTGGAGTAAATAACGCGTCTTCATCGGGACGTCTGCAGTCGGGTCACGCGCCGCTTCTCCCGCCGCCCGCGCCCCCCCCGGACGCTTTGAATATCTGAGTGTTCGTTCATAGCAGTAGTCATCGGTTGTGAGTTATGGATACTCTCATGACGGCGTGGACGCAGCTCGTAACTCACGGCCGCCGTGTTCTGCGGATGCACTACACATCGTTTTGCCTCACGACCGCCATGCAGACAGATAGCTCAAGCCGTATTACTTAGATGTGATGATGATAATCAGGGACAAAAAATATTTTACATGTTCCAAATTACAAATCATCAGAATTGGCAAACCTTTCGTGAAATAATAAACAAAACATTTAACAATAAAAGCTTAGCAATATAAACTCTATAGAACACAGAAGTTCTGAAACATCAAATGAAGACAGCTCATTATCTTTTGATAACTATAATTACTGTAAAGTTTTAATTGCCCTCGATAACAAAACTAGTTAAGTAACTTGGATATAAACCGATTTATAATTCAAAATGTGATGACCAAAAGTTTATGTTTAAGATTAGAAAGCCTACATTCGCGCAAGAGTATAGCGATAAGATAACACAATAATCTTGACAGAACGCACACTATTGCCATCTTGAACGATAACATTATCCATGTATTATTGCTGTTAAAAGTTCTTACACTGATAACGTTCTTAGGAAGATTACATTAATCCATATCCATACTAATATTATAAATGCGAAAGTAACTCGGTCTGTCTGTCTGTCTGTCTTTCTGTCTGTCTTTCTGTCTGTCTGTATGTTTGCTTTCACGCCTAAACCGCTGAACCGATTTTGATGAAATTTGGTATAAGGGTAGATTAGACCATGAGAAAGGACATAGGCTATGTTTGATCGCGATAACCGACATCCACGCGAGCGGAGCCGCGGGCAAAAGCTAGTATATTATATGTTAATAAAATTCCTTGACCAACAAGAAAATGGAGTGTGTAGAAGAATGCAGAGATCAATCTTAGGAACCACGACATATGCTATCTCTATCGGGCCCTCCGAGGTTTCAGTTCTTAGAAAACAACATTACTATTATTCATCTGGCCTCAGAAGTACGAAATTCCATATTGTATATTTTGTAGGTTAAGGTGTAGGTTCACAATAAAAGTTTTATTTTTATTCGAAACCCAGTCACCTTGCTGAAAGCAGAATATTTATGTATGTGGAACTTCCGTTTTTTGTCGTAAATATTCTCTAGCCGTAAAACGACTTAACGGGCTCTTACTTTTAACGATCTACAAAAAGTAAATTTGGGTAAAGAAACACGAATTCTAAGTACCTCCAATGCGAATCCATCAGATCTTGAAACTACCAAATCTAATCAAGTGCAAAAAATACTATTTGAACGTTTTGTACAAATACATCTGATGATATCGTTGCGGAATGTGCTCGTATATCGTATAGAGAGCAGTGGCGAGGTACAGTTAGCTACAGTTGGTGATTTCTAAATTCATGAGTGCTTGTGTATCGGCGCTCGGCGCTCAGTGCGCGCTGAGAGGAAATGTGCAATCGACGATATTGCTCTCCGCGCCTCCGACGGCACTCGGCACTGTACACTGCACACAGCCTGCACACTGCTAGCACCTTACTAACAGATACTCTTTACTAGTAAGAGTTTCAATATGTACGTACCCTGCTTGTAACAAAACATAAATTCATTCTTTACATTTAGTTTTAAAGAGGATCGAAACTTATTCATTGCAGTCACCCTATTAGTGACATTATGAGAAGTTATTTTGATTAATAGTATGTATAAACATTAACTCCAAATGGTAATGTTTTAAACTTTTTGTGCGTGTTGAGCCGAAGATATTTTCGCAGCAAATAATTCGGGTCGACAATCTCGACAAGAAGACTAATGGATCGCATTCACTGCCATTATATATCACCGCGCGCTAACGAATACATCGCTCACAACACTTTTACTTATTTTATAACTGACTTCTTATTTTATTTGCGTTTCAATCAGGGTTGCTATGCACTTGGGTTTGTCTGAGTTTGTATGAGTGCGAAGAGTCTACAAAATTCGAAAAACAAAACAACAGCTATAAAAAAATCATTAAAAAAATCTACTAGTCTACTAATTACTGTTTAGTGAGATTTTCGACATCTACAATTTCGTTTTCGATCTAATAAACTTCGAGCGCCTGCATCTCAAGTACCTACAGACTCAATGCCTCGACTCTTTCATATTGAGCAGTTGCCTCCAGTTACCAAATCCTCTTCTTTCTGGTATACCTACATCTTGGAATTACATTCTTTAAATTATATTTATTCCAATCCAATAATACTCTTTGACGTAGTGGTGTTCCTGTCAGCCCTATTTGCAGTGCGCGAACTGCTAACTGAACTGCTAACAAATCCAGCTGTCACACATTATTTGTGGAGTCTCCGACACATTAGCTCGGAGTTAACTGAGATTATATTAATCCAGCTTAATTCTGATAAGATGCGACTTATCAGAACGTGAATTGTGAAGTAAAGAACGCCTACCCCTTCAAGGATGTACAGGCATGGATATAGGTATGTTAATACTGTTCTATTAACAGTGAGCACCGAAAACTAACATTTAATAAGCTCTCTGATATTAAGAACGAACGGCATACTCCCCATACTCCACCGAGTACATCTGTTACATTAAATAAATGTCGCCGGGAAGCGTTAGCGTGAGCGAACTTTCCCCGAGTTGTCGAACACAATCGAATAAATGATCGCAACAAGTTACCGCCGCAATAAGTTGTATCGATAAATCTCGCGGCTGTAGAGCTAATCGAGTGCAGATTTGTTGTCGGATTAGCTCCGGCGACTTGTTCTCGTTAAGCCCTGAACGTTATTATTACCGATTCCTTGAAACTGTGTATTAGTGTGTGACGCGGAGGAGCGCTGGCTGCTGGCTGGACGAGACTATTTGCGTGCACAGTTGCAGACATAAAGCGGCGCGGGTCACTTTACTCTTTTAGCGCGCGTAAATCAGCGTGCGCCGCTCGTAAACTACCGAGGAGGCCTTGACGTCACCACGCTGGGAACAAAACGACTCCCGAAGAAGCTACCGTGTGTCACTACGACACAAATGGAAATCACTCATCATATTAACCTATGCATTGGACACAGAATTGCTCTCAGGGGGTGGAGCTCTCGGTTCGAATCAATTGCCAAGTGCGACTTCAAACAGCAACATTTGTAGGTTCAGCAGATAAGTACATGACAAATTATGATAAATCTAAGGTTACTCCTAAGACCTATAATATTGTAATTTAGATTGAAACTAAAGTGGCACGTTCACGCCAGCTGTTTATTCGCGGTGCGGTGCAGCGTTGCGGTCACGCTGCCCACCTAGAGATTATCGCCGCACTCATGATCTTGAAGTAGTTGATATATATCTTTGACTTCTTGATCTGGGCCGCACCTAGTTAGATCTAAGTTATGCAACACGATTCAAATCATATATATTGCTAAACTCTTAATAGGTTAACTACATACAATTCAGGTTTCAAGGAATTCCTCCCCATGAATGTCATCTGGAAGGATGGCCAGGAAGTTGATGGCATTGCCACGTTGAATGGTAATGTCAATTATGTGCGCAAAAAATAGATCTGCTTTATGAAACGGATCTATTAGACGTTTAGAAATCGACTTGAATTATGTTTAACATGAAACGCAATAATTATGTGGATATGACATCTGTACAGGCACTGTCAGAAGAATTAGGATCATTCTAAATAATAATACAATGATGTCCAATGTGTTAAATAATTAAAAAAAGAGTATTATGGGCACGATACTATGTTGTACGCATTGGCCTGTTGCCAACAGACGCGCAGGCGCAGCGTCGCACGGTCATTGTCTTGCTGTGATACCGCTCCGACTACTATGTCCTGCAGTAATCAATAATCATCTACCATTATAAATATTTCTCACTGTCTGAAAACCACTCACCGGGTACCTCGTCGAGGGCATGACGAGGTTAATACATCAGGGTCGGTGGTATACCCGCGGAGTGACCGCCTTTCAGCCCTAGGCAGACCTTAACTTGTTCATTGCAGTACTATCTATATAATAAAGCACTAAATAAAACAACGAATACTCGAGCAATATTAATATACTGATAATTGTATTCCTTAAACCAATTGAAAAGTGATGATCAATTTGTCTGCATTCATTTGAGCTGTGCGCCAGCTACGGCTGATCATTGGAGGTTGGGACTCTATATGTGTCGTGAACACGCTGAAGGCACGGGAACTAGTGCGGCTATGAGACAGCTCTGATGATGGAGTCGTCGGCCCTCGTCCCATCGGCTGCGGCGCGCGGCGCAGTGCGCCACCGCAATGCCTGCAGCGCGCCGCGCCTCGCCGCACACCACAGCGAATATTTTGACACTATATGTTTTGTTAACTAGTTTTACTAGAATATCTCTGTGGTGGTAAAATATTTAATATCGCGTGACGAGATCCGGTATTTTTCTAGCTAGATCAATCAACATTGCTATAGCTAAGTAGTTAGTAGCGATGTTCTTGATACGCCACTAGGCGCTCTTGTGGGCGCGTGGGACTCCGCTTGTGAATGGAAACGGTAGTCACACAGCGACAATGAGCGCCAGTAAATAGTGGTATCGGTCTCAAACTTTAGTTTAAACTCGATTTTGCGTCCAAGTACCTACGCACAATATTAGACAATAACAATATCCAGAAATATGCTTCACCTTAAACCTCACCACCAGTCTGTGCGTCTATAGCCCTCGCGCTGTGAAAAATCTTGTGTTACCTCGACGAACTTCATCATTTGAGCCACCGGCCGGCAGTTTGCTGGGACGAGTTCACCGCTTCATTTACTTTTTTCAAAGAAATTAATAATGCAGACGTTGACGTTGTTCTTAGGAAAGCTCTCTACAAATGATGTACGCAAGCCAGCTTGAAGAAACTTTTCGGAAAGAAATAACAGAGGGGTGGACGACTGCCAGCTGGTTGCGTAGGCGTAAATAAGTGAAGCGGCAAATTGTCCATTTAAATTGTATGAAAAGCTGCGGATTGGGCCGGTTTTTGCTTAATGGCCGAAGATTCGCGCCGCACACATTTATATTCTGATTCGGTGTGCACCCGCGCCACGAAGCAACTGAGCACTACCGAATGATGGATATGGCATTGCTTACATCGTGGCAATGGTCACTCAACTGAAGCCGGTGTTTGTAGTAGTAGTTTGACCTCAGCTTTCTATCTCTATGAGGTATTTACCCAGTCGTCGGCTGGCTCCGAATTCAAATCACATCATACGTTACTTACTCGTAATTAATCAAATATGGACATGCATTTTTTAACTTTGTGCGACTATATAGAGAAACGCTCGTTGAAAGGACTGCTCGACATGCTGGTCTCTGTTGATAATATAAATTGCCTCAATTCAAATGATCAATGTGAACTCTGTGTTGCATTTAAATGAGCCGGGACATTATAAAACGTTAGTATAATTTGAAATTTTCGGGAGTCATCAAAACATACCTTGTTATTATATCATTTACATTTCGGCGGCTCAGTCTACAGGAATTCCCGAAACAAGTCATGTTTCAACAATTTAGCGCAAAGCCTCACGTTTTCACGACATAAGCTGTCGTTATCTGTCGGTCGCGGACGCCATTTTTTTAGATGAACGTCGCCGAGCGGCGCGCGGAATATTGTCGCGCGGTACCACCGCACCACCGCACCGCGCCGCACAGACCCACCCTCTGACATTTGCATACATTTACATTATAATCCTTGTTGTTTGGCGGTATTCGCGCGGCATTGACTCGGATATTATTTAGATTACAAAGCGCGGGGCGCGGGGTCGCGGAGGCGGCACTGCATTAGGAGCGGGTCAAATAGTTTTATTGACTTTTCAGTTGAGAGTGGAGCTCGCCCATTTGTTTATGATTAATGTGCGAAAAGATCATTTGTTTCCCGCACCGCGCCGTTCGGGATCCGCTGCGAAAATGCATTAATGGAAATGATTAACGGCCGCCGCGCTTTATTTTGTCCGAAGTTCTCATCGAGTATTTAAACCTACAAAGTTGTAAAATAAACTGAAATTCCTTGCGAGGCCCATTTTTATCATCTTCTTATATTTGCAGAAGCTATGAAAAGCGTAAGTAAGATTACACGTGTAAACGAGAGATGGGCTTGATTTTTCCATATTGTTATTGTTAAACACAGACACAAACACAGACATTCAACCGCTAAGGGATTACCGTGTGATAAGCTTGCAGGAAGCTTATCAGGACACGGTAATGGGACGGACAGGGGAGGCAAGATAAAAAACGGAATTATATTATGCCTTGCTGCATATGGAAAATCTCATCAACTGTACGAATACAGTACAATGAAACTGTTAGACTGGGATGCTGCTCTAACATCTAAATTATATGCACCGAGACCACTTATAGTATTTTATCTAAGACCGGTATCCATCTTTCTACGCAGGCTTAGTTCCGGTTAGTAATTTTCAAATAATTAGCAAGGGCAACAGGACACACAGATTTTCGTTTGACTGTTCATTGTGCGCAGCTTGGTCGTTGGGCGTAAATACCAAATAATTGGTGCATAATCCTCTCGACAATTAACAAAATAAACTGTCACAAGTTGTGCCGTTATTTACGTTTAATGTTTTTGTCACGACGTACCGAGTGGCGCATGGCGTGGGCCGGAGACCGACGAGGCGAGCACTCCCTCGCTTTAAGCTTATGCAAAATGCTGCCGACGATTATACGACAGTTACGTTGGAAATATTTGAACATTAGCGGTGCGGTGCGCGCGGAGCACCCGCACGTCCACTCCGCGCGGACGGCCGGACGTCCTGCTCCTAAATATTTAGACCGTGCGGTAATGCGCTCCAGTTTCACTCACCGGCTCCTGACTGTAGCTATTCTATAAATATGTCTCTGTACACCTTGTGATGTGCTTCGTATAAAGTTGAACATACAGATGTAACCGTATCTCCTTTGTCAACTGTAGGTACATCTTTGTTTGTATTTCAGATTGTATATTGCTAGATCTATATCTCATTTGAAATATTAACGACGCAGCATATCGTCTCGGACGTATCTCACACCTTGTGCAGACATTTGCCGCGTCATGCATACGCAAGCTGATGTCGTGTACAATGTGACAAGCTAATAATGACAGGAGCAGGAGTGCGACTAGATGCACCGTTGCGGGACGCTGGGGCAGGGAGGAGGGGGGAGGAATGAACCGTGTTTAATCCATCACGCCGCCGGGGCGGCTGTCACGGGGCGTGCACAGATTATCTGCACTGATGACGTGCCCACGGTGGTGACGGACCTGCCACACTCTCTGGAATGGAATGGAAATGTTGTCTCGTACTTATAGAAGCACCGCGCATGCTAGTTCTACGTGTAAGGAAACTTTGGACAGAATCGTAAACCTGTGATTAAGGTATCAAATTAAACGTTAAAATCTCATCAACACGCAACTTGAAAAATACCAGTCGACTCACTAACAGCTGCTTGAAGCAAAATGTGGAGTCCTAATAGAAATTAGCTTTTGTGCAAGATCTCTTCGGAGTAGTACCCTACCATAAAAGTAGTTTTGTTCGAAAGTGTTACAACACATATTATTTGATCACTTCTCGTCGGATATATTCTAAAAGCATACACTGATGTACATACACGTAGAACGCTTTCTGTCTACGGCTACACTACTAATGTAATTTAAGTCAAATTATTTAATGTCATTTTCTATAGTTACTGATTATGAATCAAATAGGGTATTGTATAGGTAATACAAAGTGAGTTAAGAATCTGTAGAGCAGCCAATCTTGGTGATCATTGTGAATCGTTTTGTGTTAGGTAGACATCTACGGTCCGGAGTGCCTACGTACATAAACAAGAGAATTAGAGTAGTTGGCGAGTGTGCGGACGCGCTTAGCCCGGGGGTGAGCGGATGCTCAATTTGTCACCATTAGGCGTCAGCTCACACCTGCATCGTACGCGGGTGTAGGTGTGCGTATGCACTCGTGCGGTGCCATACGCTGACCTTGCCAGGCCCGCGGCGGCTGGGAGCACACATTCATCGTCGCTTTTTATGAAACCTTGTACTGAATGTGTTGGCTTTGGTACCTACATTGCTTGCTGCCAAGCAAAGATTATTTATAGCTTGAAATAACATATGGGCTAGGTACCTACTTATTATCCATGGAATAGGTTCCCATGAGTTGTGCGAACCAGATCAGATTTTATTCTATCACAATGTGCCTTGATGGCACTACAGTCGGTTGTCTGGCGCTACGAAGTAAAAAAGATAAAACATTTTCGAAAATTCCAATGCTATATTAATATAAGAGCAAAATAAGAGATGCATCATGTCACACATAGATCTGTACTGTAGTACATACCTGGTGCATACCGGTATGCGGCGAGGCACGCGAGGCACGCGCGGCGCGCGAGGCATCCGCGGACCGCGGCGGCCAGCGAGACACGCGCGTGTAGCGCAGTGCTCCTCAATAATGCATCTCGCCGCAATAGATCACTTGAATTGAATACTGTAGCGCACAACGTACGCAGTCCTGTACTATATGCTATAGTGGCTATAGGTATAGGTGCATCCAGGTTTATGGTAGTTTGGTTATATAGAAAAAGACTACAAAACAGTGATTGTTAGAGTAATTGAACCGTTATAATGGATATTAGTTATAAAAGTCACTTAAGACCACTTATTAGGTACTTATTATTTTATGGATGCGTCATTCAGTAACATGGCGGTTTTAAAAAATGGCGTAAATAGCATCTTACCTACGATTTGTTTGTCAAGTCTCGTTGTTGTAACCAGACAATTAGGTTTGAAATTTCGTCGTTAATAGCAATCGGTTGTTGTAAGCAGAGTCGCAATAAACGGATGTACTAAATATGGTGGCTCATATTAAAACCAAACATATGCCTATAATTACGTCGCTAAAAATGGTTGATTGTTAAAAACGAAGTCGCATTAAACGGACTACACTTATTTTCCGTAGCGCGCTGTTGCGGGTCTGATTGGTGGAAAAAATGATGACTTTTTGTTGACATTTTAGAGCGTGAACAACTTATCTATAGTTTATAATAATCATTGCTTAGAACTAGTTATGAAGGGTTTTCCTGTCATGTTACACGATTGGTCTTGTGATCAAAATCTCGTTTCGTTTTTCGTTTCCGAATCCAGCTCTTCATTTGAATTCCATTTAAATGTCAGAAATCAAAACAAGTATGTCGGTAGTGATTACAGGCCGCCATCTGTTAGAGCCACTCGGAGCCATCTGTCCCCGCCACGGCAGAGCACTAGGTCACTGGTTCAACAGACATCTGACGTATGGAGTCTCTTGACAAACGACCCCACACATCCGTACATCGTGCGGCCAGCCTCCGCACTGATATCTACTGGAGTGCGAATTATAATGGGATAAACTACCGACACTCGAAATCGCACCACTTATTTTAAGCCTTTCCTTAGTCCAGGGCTAGTAATGTACTAGTGATATCTATTATAAGCGTTTATAGACTTTGACAACTATTTTATCGCTACAAAGTCTACAGAAAAGGTTAGGCTCGGCAAATGACAACCCTGTTGGTTCAGACACTCATAGTGACGGCGGCCACTTATCATCATGTATAGGTAGGTACTGTAGGTCTTTTAGCCACTTCATTGGTTAAAAAATCAATGAAGAAGGTTAGACATCTACAAACAACCTGTTACTTGCCATAGACATTGTTTTATAAAAACTTGTTATCTTTGGTATAAAATGTATCCAACGACTGTAACAGGAACTCTCACAACGCGCGCACTGATTGTGATATCTCACTTTGTAGAACATATTCATTTGATCCTTTCCCGGTACTACGTACTACATGATGTGATCAAAGATAACCAAGTACTGTGTATCCTGACGCAAGAAAACTAATGTCAGCATTTTATCATTCCAGGTAATCATCGCGAGAATCTATCCTAGTGCGCAGTAGCGCGGTGTTGTGGGGTACGTATGTGTACGTATAAGGGCACTGCGCGTGTGTGCGCCAGCCGCTGATGTGTGCGCAATAAGAGAAGCTAGAGGTGGAGCATCAATCAACCGGCGCACGCGCACCTTGGACCAGTAAACGCACGGAGCTTATTTTTAACTATTTGGAGCAAGTTGATCATATCGCTTGAGATACCATGTACAATTCTGCAATATACAAAAGTATGGTAACCAAACTCTTGCCCGCAGTAGATAGCTAAATTTTTTGAATATTGACCGGCAGCAGATAAGTTTCTTGCATTATATTATTTATACTAGTTGATTCAGAATATAGATAGCCTCCCCTCTCCTCTGCGGGGGGCGGGGGGCTAGGAGCGAAAAACTATTCATAGGAGCATTGCACGATAACGTCGCAATGTTGAAAAGGCAACGTCTCAATACTGTGCAAACAAACGTGCGTGTATAGGTAGGTACCCATTATTGGAAATGAAATTATATCGCCTATACCATGTTATGGCACGCACTCGCCCCATCGGGTATAACTAACTCGCTGATATTAACTTACATTCCTAGCGAACATATTAATTTCCGGCCCCCCTCCCTCGCGCCCACCAATCTCTTCCTACACCGTAGCAGTAGGTAGACACCATCGGATAAGTTTCCACTTGACATTTCGTAGACGCTATGGTTTCGTACTAGTGTGGCTTTCACGTGATATGATATCGTTAGTAGTGGTCTCTCACAGAAAAGGCTACATAACGTGTACTTAGGTAGGTATTTAGTAGCACCGGCTGCACGGAAATCGAGAGTGTTGTATGAACCATTCAGTAATATCACAGGTTACCTAAATAGTTAGAGTAATATGCTCAATGATATAGAATTGTTTCAATAGCAACGTGCCAAGCGCCACCGTTCAACACATATCTAGACTATCAGTGGCAAATGTATGCGGTGTTGTATATAATATACAAGACATAATAAACCGCGTCTGTACACATCGCAGTCGATACACACTGGATTGCTACAGGCACGACAATAATCTATACCTACTCCGTTAACAGGACCCCGCCAGTGCCACTCCATCACAAGCGCGCGCGTTGTGCCCGGCCCCGGTCCCGGTCCCGCTTCGCTCCGGTTTATTATTTAATTTGAGCTGACGCGTGGGCGGTGCGGACCACACTTGACGAATTAAGGCCAGGTAGGCCGCTTTTTGAGTTTTTTAAAAGCATTTGAATCATAGGAAAAAGCGTTTTAAATTTCGTAAAAAAGATATATATTAGTTAAGGATCCAGTCTAGTCAAATTCGCATTCAGTTACCAGATCTGATGAACTTCACTCGATAGAAAAAAATCCCAAAGTTACCCCTTTTCGTTATTTTTTTTTGAATATTATGACTAAATTACTTATGCTTTCTATAAAATTTTTGTACTAAACTAAAGCCACTACATATGTCTAGACATTTTCGCAGATTTTGACTATATTATGAAATAATTTTTAAAGTTATATTTAAATACCTACTAAATTCGCGAGTGCTCGCGCCGCTGAGGCCCGAAAAGTTGCGCCAGTCGCGCGCTGGCGCTTACCGAAGTAGGACCTGTGCCAGTTTTTGCGCGACAGTTTCGTGCACCAATCAATCGGTTTTACGTATTTATAATAAATTGTTGCAAGTCATTCAATATGGGCAATAAACAACGCAAGCTAAAGAAGTCGTGCAAAGCCATAAACTAAATTCCTAACTCCGATTGGTAATTTAAAAAAATATCATACCTAAATATTACGCTCATAGCGCCATAGTATAAGAATATCAGTATTACTACCGAAGATGCTACTTACGATTTTCTATAATTCATATTTTATCTATATCAGTACAGGGGTACCTAGTACCTACAATATTCGTACATTGTATATAATTTGTGTGTGTGTAAATAAATATAAATTTAGTTTTAGTTTAGGATAGAATAATTTTAATATTTAGGTAGGTTAGTTTAATTATTGGCCTTTTTTTATCGAGCGCAAAATCCTCGTGGATACCACCCCCACGGAGCCGGTGGAGGCGGTTATGTCGGACTCAAACCGACTAAAACGCACGCCGTCTTGGGTCCTTGGTTGCCGGAGGTGAGATTGCCGAAAGCATATCTCTCGCACCCCAGCAGACCCAGGAGAATTACTGGCCTTGGGTCAGCCGGGGTGCGAGGGATATTTCGATGACAACCTCACCTCAGGCCTAGCACCACGACCCACAGTCGGCGTGCCCACAGTCGGACTCGAACCGACTAAAAAGTCGGTTCGAGTCCGACATAACCTGCCCTTCCGCCTCCGGCAGGGGAGGTATTCGAGGGGATTTCCGCACGAAAAAAAGAAGGTACAGTGTAAATTTATTTAAATACTTCATAAAAACTAGCACCACGACCCACAGTCGGCGTGCCCACAGTCGGACTCGAACCGACTAAAAGGTCGGTTCGAGTCCGACATAACCTCCCCTTCCGGCTCCGGCAGGGGGGTATCCGAGGGGATGGGTCCGGCCGTTATGCTCCCATTCCGGGTTGCCCCCGGCCGGTATGCCACCACATTGAAAAATTTGTTATTCCGTTTTGCCCCCGGCCGCGTTGCTCCCATAGTTTCTCCTTTTGTCATGATATTCGATTAAGTACGGTTGAGCAGACAAGTGTTAAAATAATAAATGGAAATTAAGAGTATAATCATGACTGATGTGTGTAGCTAATGTAGATAACAGTAGATTAGGTAGATGCAGTGATGAGGGGTTGTCTACATCCGTCTACAATGTTTTTAAATTTCTTACTAGTAAGAAAAATTCGCTTTCTTTTTTGTATGATCATCTTTATTAGTTTACAGTAATGCGGTAACATTACCAATGAAGCCAAATATAGGTCAATATCACAATCGACATGGTATATCAGTTATAATCTTTACACAATCAACATTGATAAACGTTTATAGAGAAAAAAGTGTAGTAAAAAGTTTTATTCAAAAATCAACAAAGATCAAATATTGCGGTAACATTACCAATCAAACAAAATATTGGGGAATATCACAATCAACATGGTATATCAGCTATAAGCTTTACACAATCAACATTGATAAACGTTTATAGAGAAAAAAGTGTAGTAAAAAAATGTAATACAAAAATCAACAAAGATGAAATATAAGTCGTCCTACCTTTTATAATCTTTACAAAATCAATCAACAACAATCAACATTGATAAACGTTTGTAGAAAAAAAATTAATAAAAAATATAATAAAAAAAATCAACATGGGTCCTACCTATTTGTGTCTTTAGAGGCTGTTCCTACAGGGTTACGTGGGAGTGTCACAATAAAAGATGGCGTACACTTATAACGTTTATTGCCGGTCACACAAATTGTCTCACAATATATAACTTATATAAGAGTCACTAGAACACTTGATACTAACTAGGAATATCTATAAGTGGAGCGAGTTTATATGTGGCTGACTGTAGCAAGCCTCCAGTATGAACTGGCTTTACAGAGCGCGAGCGCTCCGTCGCCGCCCGACAAGGAATTTGCTGACATCGCGTCTGTGACGCGACGCCGCTACAGTATTCCCCCCTTATTTTGAAAAAAATTTTAGGTAAAAAAATTTTTAAAGAAAAAACATCTATAACTAACAAAAGTTTCATCAAAAACAGTACATCATTACAAAGTTCTTATACTATGCATCGATTACGGTCTCCGTGCGATATTTGCTGACTTGCACACTCGGGCGCCGCTACTGTGTTTACGAAACGCGTCCGGTGTCGCAACACTGCCCTGTTGTAACATTCCAATAATTATGTTTTAACATTACGACCACTTAATATGGGTCAGCAGAGACCTCCTGTACCAATAAAATATAATAAACTTATTCTAAACACATTCATGCCTATTTAATGGTAGCTGCCGTGATGACCCGCTCTGCTATATTTAATTACATCCCTGGGGATCCTCAGCGTCCATCACGACAGCGCCTGCAACTCCTTCCATTCATCACTACTCATCATACCTCCCGCTAGCATTCCTGTGATTTTTACTTACATATATGTCCTAGGTGACAACGACTTTGGAGAGTGGAATTGTTCTGGGCCCTTCGGGGGCTCGACCGGCGTTGACTGCTGCTGCTACTGTCATCTGTTTGCCTATCCAGTTTTTTGTTCTTTTGTTACATTTCTTGAACGCAAAATAGGCTATCAATACACCTATTATTGCTAGTATTACGAACAGCATTATGTTGAATTTTGATATCTGGTACTGAATATCTGAGTTGTTTGCTCCTTCTTGGGCAATGATGACCTGTTCTTTACTTTGATTTTTGCCCATGATTATATACATCTATCTTTTAACCGTGACAGAGTGCGAATGAGTGCTTTCTGAACTAAAGTATCAGTAAATTAAGCAATTCCACTATCCAATTACAACATATTATTTCGTAACATCTATGTAAATACATTTGCGCACATGTTATATGTTAAACCTTACTGGCCGCTTGATGGCACGACCGCTGCGCGAGGTGCGAGTGTTAGCGTTTTCATAAGCGGATTCTTTGATTAAAATGCCTTTCTGTGAGGTTTCTCTCTCCGATTCTGACTCTGATTGTGTGTTAGGCCTGATTGATTGCGGGCTAATGGCTTTGCTGTTTTCCTGACTATCCGTATTTAATAAGAATGCTGGTTTAACTCTATCAATGGATACATTACTAATTCTATCTGGCAACTGGATTGTGAGGGTTTTGTCCGTACGCGTAATTACCTTATACGGACCTTCATACGGGGGTTGTAGTGACTGTTTTTTTATTTCTTTTCGAATAAACACATGAGTGCATTTTTTTAGTTCTGGATGTACAAAAATAGGTCTAGATGATCTTTGAGAGGCTGGTTTTGGTTTTAATCTACTAATTACTTCTTTTAGATGTTGTACGTACTCCTGTGAGTCGTAAAACTTTCTGTCCGTGCTGTCATAGAATTCACCGGGTAATCTAATGGTGCAGCCATATACTAGCTGCGCTGCGCTTACATTAGTGTCGCACCTTGGTGCTGCTCGCAATCCCAATAATACCGTCGGTAATTCCCCTAACCAATTTTCATTGTCTAATTTAGCTTTTAGTGCGGCCTTTAATGATCTATGCATTCTTTCGCACGCGCCGTTTGCTTGTGGGTGGTAGGCAGTAGTGCGAATCTTTTCTATACCTAAAAATTTCATGAGATGCTTAAATATTTCGCTTTCAAACTGCCTACCCTGGTCACTCGTTAACCTTAAGGGACAACCGAAACGTGTGATCCAGTGTTCGAAGACTGCCCGGGCTACTGATTTAGCTGAGATATCTGAGATTGGAATACATTCCGGCCAGGCGGTGGCCCTGTCTATCATAGTTAACAGAAATCTGTGGCCTTCCTTTGAGCTGGGGAGTGGTCCTACTAGGTCTATGTGGATATGCTCAAA
Source organism: Eilema sororculum (assembly GCA_914829495.1). NCBI lineage: Eukaryota > Metazoa > Arthropoda > Insecta > Lepidoptera > Erebidae > Eilema > Eilema sororculum. The sequence goes on along the minus strand of OU618545.1, from coordinate 132,324 downwards.
GCGATCGCACTCGGGAAATTCTCCCAGAGCCGATGTCGTGTGGCGGTGGACTTTAGCCTTTTGGCACCTAACGCATGACCGTGCCCACCTACCGATGTCTTTGTTCATGCCTGCCCAGAAAAATCTATCGGTAACCATGCGCCTGGACGTTCTAATACCCGGGTGGCTAAGGTTGTGTATTGATTCGAATGCTGCCTTGCGAAATTCTATGGGTAGGTACGGGCGTGCCTTATCGGTTGAGGTCTCACAGAGGATGTTGTCCTCCGGCCCGGTACCGCTTAGTTGTACCTTTTTGAAGCACAGACTACTATTGTTATGGTTAACTAAAAATTCTGAGAGTTCCTTATCTGCTTCCTGTGCCTGGGCGAGTTCTGTTAAGTTGATGCCCGTTGGGCATGTTATTGTTTCAATACGCGATAGCGTATCCGCTACGACATTTTCTTTACCTTGAACATGTAATATTTTGTTCGTGAATTCACTGATGAACATAATTTGTCTTGTTCTCCTAGGAGTTTCTTTTTCACTACCTACTTTGCTAAATAAATACACTAGTGGTTTATGGTCGGTATAGACCACAAACTCTCGGCCCTCGACGAGTTTCCTAAAGTGAATGATTGATAGATAAATGCCTAATAATTCCCTGTCATAGGTACTGTACTTTCTTTGCGCTTCAGTCAGGCGTTTGGAGAAAAAACCTAAGGGTTGCCATCTGTTACTTACCCGTTGCTGCAGAACCGCTCCCACGCTGCTGTCTGATGCGTCAGTCATCAAGGCTAACGGGGAGTCTGGTAATGGGTGAGCTAATAACGTCGCGTTCTGTAGACTTACCTTGCTTTCTTCGAATTCATGTGCCGCTGCTTCTGTCCATTGTATGGTCGTCTTGTCCTTACGCTTTGAGTTGTGGAGGTATTTATTCATTTCAGCCTGCCCTTGCGCTGCTTTTGGGATGTGTGCCCTGTAGAAATTTACCATGCCTAGGTACCTCCGTAGGTCCTCTACTGTTTTAGGCCTTGGGTAGTTTTTTATGGCCTCAACTTTATCAGGTAGGGGTTTTATGCCCTCTGCTGACACTTCGTAGCCTAGGAATTTAAGTCTTTGTCGGCCCAGACAACACTTTGATATGTTGATGGTGATGCCGAATTCGTTAAAACGCTTAAAGACTTCCTCTAGGTGATGTTTGTGGGACTCTACGTCGGCACTGGCGATGATTATGTCGTCTGCAAAACAAAACAAAAAATCCAGCCCTTGCAAGACACTGTGGTCCATGAATCTCTGGAACGTTTGACTCGCTCCTTTTAGACCATACGGCATTGCTGGAAATTCATACAAACCCATTGGTGTGATTACAGCTGTCTTCTCGATGTCATCCTCGTGTACTGGTATGCAGTTGTATGCCCTGTTGATGTCCAGGCTCGAAAAGACTTTCTTGTTTGCTAATAGATATGTGAAATCTTGTAGTCGCGGTACCGGGTACCTGTCTGGTTTTGTTATCGCATTTAGCTTCCTATAATCCCCGCAGGGCCTAATGTTACCATCCTTTTTGGGTACTACATGTAATGGACTGGCCCACGCACTTTTGCTGGGTCTACATATTCCTAGGTCCATCATAAGTTGAAATTCGGTTTTAACTTTTTTATATCTGTCTGGGGGCAGCGGGCGTGCACGGGCATGCACCGGTGCCCCAGTAGTTTCTATGTGATGGCGCACGCTATGTTTAGGGATGCCTTTGAAAGAGAAGGGTTTTGTTATATCTGGGTATTTTGATAGAATTTCTATGAAGGGGTGATCGACGGGTGTGGTTTTTATTGTGGATTGGTCAGAATCGGAGAATGAACCAATCGCCATTATGCTTGTTTCTGTATCTATTAATTTTCGGCCACTAAGGTCTATTAACAGTTTGTGCTTAGCTAAAAAATCTGCGCCTATTATTGGTTGCTTAACATCAGCTATGACAAATATCCACCTATAATTTCGTCTTAATTTAAAATTTAATTCTTTTGTTATCTGTCCATAGCTCTTAATTTTAGTGCCATTTGCCGCGAACAAGTTGTATTCACAATTTTCACTATGCTTTGCTATATGTTTATCACTCACAAGATTACGCGGATAGACCGATATGTTTGCGCCACTGTCTATAAGATAAGAGGTACCTGTGTACTGGTCCATGATGCTGAGACGATGATTTACTTGCGGCCTGCATGACTCGCCCATTTCATGCACCGCTGTTAGTTTTCCGGCTTTTTCTTATTCCAGTTGCATGGTTCCACGCATTTGTTCGCCCGATGCCGGAAACGGAAGTGGTAGTCGCATAACCAGTCACGGTCTGCTGGTGTTCGCCTGCGAGATGGGCTGCGACTCGGTGATCTCGATCCAAAACGTCCGAACCTGCCTCTTCCTCTGCCGGTGAAACTAGGTCTGGGCTGCCTGCTTTCTAGTCCTCTTATCCTCTCTGTCAGGTTCTTGATTTCTGCTATTAAGTTCGCTGGTTCGCCTCCTGAAGCTACATCTACTTTGCTGACTGTCTCTCTATGTGATACGGATTCTATGACCTTGTCCGCTATGTTTCCTAAGGTACTAAGGTCCTTCGTCTCCGTAGCTGCCAAAATTCCTCTTACTGTGCTTGGTAACTGGTTAAGCCACAGTATAAGGAGGGTTTCATCTTCAATCTTGCCACGTGCAATGTCACGCATTTTTCTCAGTAATTGCGATGGCCTCTGGTCTCCTAATTCCATTTCGTTCATCAGTCTGTGTACCTGTTGCTCCTTGGTCCTCGCATAGATTTCGCACAATCGCTTTTTTAGCATAGGGTACTTGTCTGTTTGCGGGGGGTCTCTGAGAATGTCCGTGACCTGGGTCAGAACATCTTTGCCTAATTTTGATACAATTATCTGGTACCTTGATTCGTCCGAGGCCTTTTGCGGGTTCAGTACTGCTTCAGCCTGGATAAACCACAGCTCGGGCTCGTCGCACCAGAAGTCTGGAATACGCGTCGTAACCGCGATGCTCGTGATCACCTGCTCTTCTTTCACTATACCCGCACTGCCGTCGTTTGCCATTTCGTTACTAATGTTCACACACGAGTTCAATAAATTCACAAATGTTCATAAAAGTACACGAAGTTATAGGTTATATAACCTATAACAACTCCCACGTTCACGTTCGGGGTCACCACTTTAGAGGCTGTTCCTACAGGGTTACGTGGGAGTGTCACAATAAAAGATGGCGTACACTTATAACGTTTATTGCCGGTCACACAAATTGTTTCACAATATATAACTTATATAAGAGTCACTAGAACACTTGATACTAACTAGGAATATCTATAAGTGGAGCGAGTTTATATGTGGCTGACTGTAGCAAGCCTCCAGTATGAACTGGCTTTACAGAGCGCGAGCGCTCCGTCGCCGCCCGACAAGGAATTTGCTGACATCGCGTCTGTGACGCGACGCCGCTACAGTGTCGTTTTAGTTTTTGTTTCAACACGATAAAGGGGCAAATTAGGGCTAAAAACGAAATAATTGGAATTTTTTTCTCGTCGTATTCTGCTGTCAGCTTGGCAATAGCCTCAACTTTATTTTTGCTTTTCGTCGTCCTCTTACTTATTGATATATCGTCAAGCTGCAGCCTGTACAAAGAAATATACATCATGTTTAAGAAAATAAATATTTAAAAATAATATGTAAATACATGCGAATAGTATACAATTATAATCGTTAATTATTATTTTTCATAATTATTGTACATGATACATGTTAATAAGTTATGAAGTAGATCCAAAATAGTTTTTATTTTTATATGTAATACAGGGAATATGATATGTAACTGACTTACCTCTCATGTGCTGTATCGTAAGTGCAAATGTCTAGGTCTATCATTTCTAAAAATGATAATAATGAAGGCTGACGACCCAGGTAGATTTGAATACTTTGGTTCTAGGCCTCCACTAAATTGGTAGTTCTGTGTCGTTTTTTATAACAACACCACTTTGTTATCATCTCTTCAGGCTCAGGCCACTGCTCAACGAAATAATCGTTAAATTTTGTGACTTGTTCATCTGAGTAACAGTAACCAAATTTCACCAGTTATATACATAGCTAATTGTCATAAATCTTAAAAATTGGCACGTTTTTATTATTTGATAACAAAACTATAATATGCATAGAACGAAACAATTTTTTTTAATATAAGTACCTGTTTTACAGCTAACCAACCATCTTCTATATCTTCTTTAGGGCGGAATGCTAAACTGGCACGTAGCTTAATATATTCTGCTGTCTCTTCGTGTTCCATCATCATCCACATAAAGACGTTAGTCCTGATTGCATCCGAGGCCACGGTGCCCTCGGAGCTCAGGGTCCGCCTTCCGGCTCTTCCTCCTCCACTTCGCACGATCTTGGGCGTCCAAGGTAGTGAGACCGTTTTCACGCATGTCACCCTCCACGACGCCAAGCCAGCACTTCTTGGGCCTACCCCTTCTGCCTGGACCGGGTGGGGGCGCCATTGCCAGGCATTTGTTACCTCTCTTCGTGTTCCAATAATCCCAAAGATTTTGCTTGCCTGTATAAGATTGTCTATTGTTCCAAAACTCGTTTGAGCTCTGGCTATGAACGAGCAACCTAAGAGTGTTAATTTTCGAAATCAGCATTATTTTAATTTAATTTAGTTCGCGTTTTTAAATCCTTATAGAATATACTCAAAATTATCCCTATTAATGTCTAAAACGATGATACATAGTATAAAATAAATATAAGTTAAATTCAAAAACACTTTTGTTCTCAACAGTATTTGCTCAAGAGTTTTGTTACAAAGAAAATGGGGGCAACACGGCCGGGGGCAAACCGGAATAACAAATTTTTCTATGTGGGGGCATACCGGCCGGGGGCAACCCGGAATGGGAGCATAACGGCCGGACCCGAGGGGATTCCCGCACGAATAAAGTTGTTAATCTCGTTAACTTTAGGTATTTAACTACCCTGTCGACGACGAACGGTGCGATTATATAAAGTAACCGTTAGCATCAATTCAAACAAATGTTTGTAAAATTACAAGCATTATTATTATTATAATGTAAGTTTTTTTCGCCCAAGCAACTAAACACATAGAACAAACAGTTCTCAAACTCATACAGTTTTTTTAATTTCGTATTTATTAATATATATATATATATATATAAATCCCGAAGGACTTCTTGCGTCTTTACAAACTACCACCCTTTTTTTTTTTTTTTTTTTTTGACCTTGGGGGAAATCCTTCATGGATGTTATGCCGGACTCCTACCGACTAAAACCCCCACGGTATCGCCCAGCAGCCTATAGTTGGGAGCCCCGGGTAAGCCCTCGGAAGGATGTCCCAGGGCTCCCAACAGACCTACCGCTTTAATGCGGCCTCGTCTAGGGGGTGGTTCGGGTACTATCCCGCGTCTATGGGGGGGTTTTCGGGTATCATCCCGCTTCATAGGAGGGGGGAGGCGTGCGTGAGTCCGTCACGTCACGCTGCCGTCATGGGCCTGCTTCTGTAAGGACGATGAGCAGCCAACTCACCGTCCTCAGGCCCCCGGTCATGGAGGCCGATGGTCTTCGGCGAAGACACGTCGGCGGCGCCCAAGCCGCCGACTGCGGAACTCGCGTGGGAGAGTTCTCTCCCGCTCCCGCCCCGCCGCCTCCTTCACGAGCATGACCTGCTCGCAGAAAGAGGCGGCGCAGTCCCACTTACTCCCGCTGGAGACCATGGCTTCCACCATGGTCTCGAGCGAGAGAGTGTCCACGCCCAAACCCACCACGAGGACCTGGCGCTGTTGCGCCCACGCCGTGCACTCCACCAGCGTGTGGAGCGCTGTGTCATCGCTGCGGTCCCCGCAGTGCTGACAACCGGCCGTGGTTTCCCGGTGTCTTTGCCACAGATACCTACCGAAGCTACCGTGCCCGGTAAGCATCTGTGACTTTTTTTGTGAGTTTTCAATGCGTATGTAAGATGTTTTCATCAGTATCACATCAGTAGTCGACGTCAAATTTAATTTAAACATTAAATGGTGATATTCAAATTAAATATTTCTAGCTGAATTTGTGCGTCCGTTTACTCTTAAATTTTTCTTGCACACTGAATACCTACGTATACCTACTAAACACTGCATGCACATTCCCGCCTCCATCCGAATGTATGTTTAAATCAATTCTGTATAATGCTCTGCATATATCATAATGATTATAATAACTAAATGACATCCATCTACTATTGAATACAGATTGGTTCCGAATACTGTTTTTGAATAATTGTATCCAGCTTATCAGCCAAGAGGCTTCCACCTATATAAGGGTTTATAATGACTCCAGGCATAGATAATAAATATAATTAATAGTTAGCATACAAAAGTGACAATACCTATGTATAGCGTAGGTATTTTCACTTTGGTGGTCAACAAAATCTTAAAAAGCAATATAATCATTTTTGACGAGTTTTTGTTTTATGAAGGCTCTGTCTACGTCGGTTGAGTTACCCCACAGTAATATGCCATAATTTAAGATTGAGCCAACATGACCGTGGTACGCCATAAGAGCTGTTTTTTCGCAAGTTGTATTTCTAAGCTGGCGTAGAGCAAACACGAATCTATTTACTCTCTTGCATACTGCATCTACATGCAGCTTCCAGTTACAGTGTTCATCTAATATGAGACCCAGGAAGCGAATATGACTGTCCCTGCTTATTGCAACACCATTCAACGCTAGCTCGAAGTTTTGTAGGTTCTGCTTATGCGTAGAGCAGATCGCAGCTGCCGGTGAGGGTCTGGCCACCCAGATGGCAAAACAGGCGAGGAGGGAGGCTGAGGCACAGCGGCGGGAGGCCGAGTCCCGACGCCAACTCCAAAAAGTTACGGCGGTGCTGGAGGCCCTCAAGAGAAGGGACCGAGTTGCCGGGAGTGGCGACTCGGTCAATGCGGAAGGCGCAGCCGGAGCGGTCGGCGCACCCTGCTCTGGCGGGCGGCCGGTGCAGCCGGAGCGGCCAGCGCAAACAGCGCAACCGGTGAAGCCGCCAACTCGACCAGCAGAGCCAGAGTCGTGGGTCGCGCTCAGGGCAAGGATAAGGGGAAGGGCAAGGGGAAGAAGTCCCCAGCCCTGGCCTCAGCCCCGCCCCCGGCCCGGGCTTTACTCCTGACCCCGGCCCGGCTCTGGGTGAATCCCCGAGCCCCCCGTAAGGGGGCTGGGAGGTAGCTGGAGCCGCCAAGCAGAGACGGAACGCCGCCAAAAAGGCAGCCAAAATGGCCAGAAGGGCCAAGGCTGCCGCGATGGCAACAGCGCCGAGGAAGCTCCGCGCCCCACGATTGACGGCCGTCGTCATTACGTTGACGGCGGAGGCGGCGGAGGGCCCCATCGCGGCAGCCCCAAAGGTTGCCGATGGGTGGGGCCTGCTTATTGGCGGCTTCCAGATGGTGCAGGTACGGCTCCTGCAGGCCCGACCAGCACGGTGCTTCCGGTGCCTGTCGGTGAGCCACGTGGGGGTGCAGTGCACGGCGGAGGCCAGTTTCCGAAGGTAACGGTCGGTGACCGTTGCTTCCGCTGTAGCCAACCCGGTCATAAGGCCGGTAGTTGCGAAGCTCCGTTGCACTGCTTCAGGTGTGCAGCAGAGGGCAAGCCGGCCGACCATAGGGCTGATGCCAAGGCCTGCACCGCGGGGAGGCCGAAGCCGGTTGGCAGTTCCATAATGGATCCTCAGCTCCGCGTCCTGCAGACGAATGCGAACCACTGTGTTGATGCTCAGGCACTTTTGCTCCAGAGCATGGCACAGTGAGGCATTAATGTCGCCGCTGTCACCAAGCCGTACACTCACCGGTTTATTGGGCCTGCCTGGGAAACCGACCTGGACGAATCGGTGGCACTGGTGCACAACGCCGCTGCCGGCAGCCCTTGTTGTACCCAAATGCGACCGGGCTCGGTCGGCGAGAGATGTCGTGCGGGGATCGGTCCTGGGACCGCTACTGTGGAACATCGATTACTACTGGGTGCTTCGCGGTGAGCTCGCGGACGGTGCCGCCGTCACGTGTTATGCGGATGACACGCTGGTGACGGCGTGCGGGGCTACATACCGCGAAGCGACCATGAAGGCCACGACCGCGGTTGCCCAAGTCGTGGAGCGGATCCGGCGGCTGGGTCTGGAGGTGGCTCCGTATAAAGCCGAGGCCATGTTCTTTCATGGGCCTCGGCGCGTGCCACCGGAGGATTCCAGCCTCATAGTGAGAGACATTTCCATCGGCATCAAGCCCCAGATGAACTATCTGGGGCTCGTGCTCGACGGCCGGTGGATCTTCGGGGAGCATCGCCGAAGACTGGCCCCCAAATTGAAGGACATAGCTGCCGCTTGCTGCTGCCCAACATAAGGGGGCCGGATGACTTTTGCAGGAGACTCTACGCAGGAGTCCTGCGGTCCATTGCCCTATATGGGTGCCCGATATGGGCGGAGACCCTGACGATCCACAATGCGCGTCTGCTGCGTGGGCCGCAGCGTGCAATGGCCAGCAGGGACATTAGGGGGTACCGCACGATATCCTTGGAGGCGGCGAATCTCCTTGCCGGATCTCTACCGTGGAACTTGGATGCGAGAGCCCTTTCGGTACCGAAAGGAGGCGCGGGAGCCGAGCCGGGAACCTGAGCCTGAAGAAATTCGGGTCGTGAGGTCCCAGCTCCACCCTGAGTGGGAGCTACGACTTGGGTGACCAAGCGCAGGGCACGCCGTAATAGCAGCGGTAAGACTCATCATGGAGGAATAGCTAGAGATGCCACATGGCAGCCTCTCGTACCGGCTGACGCAGGTGATTACCGGACACGGGTGTTTCGGGAGCTACCTGTGTCGGATGCGGCAGGAGCCGGCAAGGACGCAGAGCTGCACACGCTGACCGAGTGGCCGGCGTGGGACACGGCGGCCCAGGCAGGTCCTAGTGGCGGCTCTGGGGGTGGCTGCCCACATTGCTCACAGCGATGGTACGATGCGCAAACGCTTGGGGTGCGGCCGCCTCCTTCTGCGAGCAATTAATGCTCGAGAAGGAGGCGGCCAGTCGGGTCCGGACTAGACTACGGGCCCGGGAAGCCCACGAAGAGCGTAGGCGAACCGGTCGTCGCGGAACGACCTCCGTCCTCCATGAGCGCTGGCCTAGGGGTGAACGCCGGAGTCTCCTGTCACCCTAGCAGAAGCAGGCCGCGGCGGTGCCGCCAAGTGCGCCTCCCCGTACCCGAGGCTAGATGGGGACACCGAGGTCCCCACAACCCGAAGGGTCTGCCGGGGTGCGAGAGATATGCTTTCGGCAATCTCACCTCCGGCAACCAAGGACCCAAGACGGCGTGCGTTTTAGTCGGTTCGAGTCCGACATAACCGCCTTCACCGGCTCCGTGGGGGTGGTATCCGTGGAGATTTAGCGCACTATAAAAAAAATGTATAAACCGGTAAGCTCAGAGGCACAGGCTGGTGTGAACAGATAAGCTTACATCACGGCCGGCACATGTCTGTTGGTTTACAAACTTTGGTATGCGAGCGCGCTGAAGCCCGCCGCTCCGCGCCCCGCGCCATGCGTCCCTCGTGAACCCCGAAGAGGCCCCTCAGACACCGTACCTAGTGCCCGTTTAAGGATATTTAAGAGACGCAAGATTGTTGTCACGAAAACATGATAAAAACTTTACAAATACTATTATTCAATGGACACGATAAGATCGGTGAACTGAACTCAAAGTATACGTGGTAAATTATACGCTGAACACTAGTGTCCTCCAAATTTCAGTCGGACGATGGCGGAACTACATTATACGCTAAAAGGCATTGTAGTGATGGAATTACGTCCATGCCAATTTTTCGCCATTGCATTCTAAGGATCATAAGGGAGCATTGGGCTAAAAATGAGGGTCGGTCAATCTTGCGTCCGTATTCCGGACGCACAAAGTCAGTCGGCCGCAGGATCATCGGTAAATAACGCCATGTAGGACGCAACATGTCCTTCAAGATGTATATATTATATATAAGGGTCCCTTATGATCCTTAGAATGCAATGGCGAAAAATTGGCATGGACGTAATTCCATCACTACAATGCCTTTTAGCGTATAATATAGTTCCGCCATCGTCCGACTGAAATTTGGAGGACACTAGTGTTCAGCGTATAATTTACCACGTATACTTTGAGCTCAGTTCACCGATCTTATCGTGTCCATTGAATATCGTATTTGTAAAGTTTTTATCATGTTTTCGTGACAACAATCTTGCGTCTCTTAAACATCCTTAAACGGGCACTAGGTACGGTGTCTGAGGGGCCTCCTCGGGGTTCACGAGGGACGCATGGCGCGGGGCGCGGAGCGGCAGGCTTTAGCGCGCTCGCGTACCGAAGTTTGTAAACCAACAGACATGTGCCGGCCGTGATGTAAGCTTATCTGTTCACACCAGCCTGTGCCTCTGAGCTTACCGGTTTATACATTTTTTTTATAGTGCGCTAAATCTCCACGGATACCACCCCCACGGAGACCCCCCCGACTAAAACGCACGCCGTCTTGGGTCCTTGGTTGCCGGAGGTGAGATTGCCGAAAGCATATCTCTCGCACCCCGGCAGACACTTCGGGCTGTGGGGACCTCGGTGTCCCCATCTAGCCCCGGGTACGGGGAGGCGCACTTGGCGGCACCGCCGCGGCCTGCTTCTGCTAGGGTGACAGGAGACTCCGCCGTTCACCCCTAGGCCAGCGCTCATGGAGGACGGAGGTCGTTCCGCGACGACCGGTTCGCCTTCGCTCTTCGTGGGCTTCCCGGGCCCGTAGTCTAGTCCGGACCCGACCGGCCGCCTCCTTCTCGAGCATTAATTGCTCGCAGAAGGAGGCGGCCGCACCCCAAGCGTTTGCGCATCGTACCATCGCTGTGAGCAATGTGGCGAGTGTGAGGACTCCCACCCCCAGAGCCGCCACTAGGACCTGCCTGGGCCGCCGTGTCCCACGCCGGGCACTCGGTCAGCGTGTGCAGCTCTGCGTCCTCGCTCGCATCACAGTGATGGCACTCGCACGTTGGCTCCTTCCGCATCCGACACAGGTAGCTCCCGAAACACCCGTGTCCGGTAATCACCTGCGTCAGCCGGTACGAGAGGCTGCCGTGTGGCATCTCTAGCTATTCCTCCATGATGAGTTTAACCGCTGCTATTACGGCGTGCCCTGCGCTTGGTCACCCAAGTCGTAGCTCCCATTCAGGGTGGAGATGGGACCTCACGACCCGAATTTCTTCAGGCTCGGGTTCCCGGCTCGGCTCCCGCGCCTCCTTTCGGTACCGAAAGGGTTCTCGCATCCAAGTTCCACGGTAGAGATCCGGCAAGGAGATTCGCCGCCTCCAAGGATATCGTGCGGTACCCCATAATGTCCCTGCTGGCCATTGCACGCTGCGGCCCACGCAGCAGACGCGCATTGTGGATCGTCAGGGTCTCCGCCCATATCGGGCACCCATATAGGGCAATGGACCGCAGGACTCCTGCGTAGAGTCTCCTGCAAAAGTCATCCGGCCCCCTTTTTTTTATACCACTTAGATGGCAGACAAGCACACGGCCCACCTGATGGAAAGTGGTTACCGTGGCCTATGGACGTATGCAACACCAGAGGCGTTACACTCGCGCTGCCTACCCTGAAGAAACCTTCTAATGCCCCTCTTGAAGAACCCCATATTGTAGTCGCTTGGAAAAACCGTGGCAGGGAGTTCCTTTCATACCGCACGGTGCGCACCGTATTCGGATGCAATGTGTGGGGATGAATTCCCTGTCTATGGCGAGCGGTGCGATGATAGAATGTAGCTGTGGGCATCATGTCAAATAATTCATCTGAGCACAAACCATTACATAGGCGGTAGAAAACACACAGTGAGGCAAAGTCCCTCCTGAGGCTGAGAGGTTCCACATCGCCTGCGAGTATGGGACTGTCGACGAGCCTCAACGCACGTCTTTGTACCGAGTCGAAAAGGTTAAGCTGGCGTGCGGCCGCTCCGGCAAAAAGATGACAGCAGTACTCCATGTGGGGTCGAACCTGTGCCTTATAAAGAAGGAGTCGCTGCCCCGCAGTGAAGTACTGCTTCGCCCTGTTAAGAACTCCAAGTTTCTTTGATGCCAGCTTAACCTTGTCCTCTAAATGACTGCGGTACTGGACGTCACTTGAAATGTCGACGCCTAGGATCCCGATACTCGGGGCAATGGTAAGCCGTGTGCCCAGGAATTGCGGCGCTACAATATATGGGGTTTTCTTAGCGGTGAATACACCCCTTATGTTGGGCAGCAGCAAGCGGCAGCTATGTCCTTCAATTTGGGGGCCAGTCTTCGGCGATGCTCCCCGAAGATCTACCGGCCGTGGAGCACGAGCCCCAGATAGTTCATCTGGGGCTTGATGCCGATGGAAATGTCTCTCACTATGAGGCTGGAATCTTCCGGTGGCACGCGCCGAGGCCCATGAAAGAACATGGCCTCGGTTTTATACGGAGCCACCTCCAGACCCAGCCGCCGGATCCGCTCCACGACTTGGGCAACCGCGGTCGTGGCCTTCATGGTCGCTTCGCGGTATGTAGCCCCGCACGCCGTCACCAGCGTGTCATCCGCATATCACGTGACGGCGGCACCGTCCGCGAGCTCACCGCGAAGAACCCAGTAGTAACCGATGTTCCAAAGTAGCGGTCCCAGGACCGATCCCCGCACGACATCTCTCGCCGATCGAGCCCGGTCGCATTTGGGTACAACAAGGGGGGGGGGGGGGGGAGCTGCTGGCAGCGGCGTTGTGCACCAGTGCCACCGATTCGTCCAGGTCGGTTTCCCAGGCAGGCCCGATAAACCGGTGAGTGTACGGCTTGGCGACAGCGGCGACATTAATGCCTCACTGTGCCATGCTCTGGAGCAAAAGTGCCTGAGCATCAACACAGTGGTTCGCATTCGTCTGCAGGACGCGGAGCTGAGGATCCATTATGGAACTGCCAACCGGCTTCGGCCTCCCCGCGGTGCAGGCCTTGGCACCAGCCCTATGGTCGGCCGGCTTGCCCTCTGCTGCACACCTGAAGCAGTGCAACGGAGCTTCGCAACTACCGGCCTTATGATCGGGTTGGCTACAGCGGAAGCAACGGTCACCGACCGTTACCTTCGAAAACTGGCCTCCACCGTGCACTGCACCCCCACGTGGCTCACCGACAGGCACCGGAAGCACCGTGCTGGTCGGGCCTGCAGGAGCCGAACCTGCACCATCTGGAAGCCGCCAATAAGCAGGCCCCGCCCATCGGCAACCTTTGGGGCTGCCGCGATGGGGCTCTCCGACGCCTCCGCCGTCAACGTAATGACGACGGCCGTCAATCGTGGGGCGCGGAGCTTCCTCGGCGCTGTTGTCATCGCGGCAGCCTTGGCCCTTCTGGCCATTTTGGCTGCCTTTTTGGCGGCGTTCCGTCTCTGCTTGGCGGCTCCAGCTACCTCCCAGCCCCCTTACGGGGGCTCGGGGATTCACCCAGAGCCGGGCCGGGGTCCGGGGTTGCCCTTCCCCTTATCCTTGCCCTGAGCGCGACCCACGATTCTGGCTCTGCTGGTCGAATTGGCGGCTTCACCGGTTGCGCTGTTTGCGCTGGCCGCTCCGGCTGCACCGGCCGCCCCGCCAGAGCAAGGTGCGCCGACCGCTCCGGCTGCGCCTTCCGCATTGACCGAGTCGCCACTCCCGGCAACTCGGTCCCTTCTCTTGAGGGCCTCCAGCTCCGCCGTAACTTTTTGGAGTTGGCGTCGGGACTCGGCCTCCCGCCGCTGTGCCTCAGCCTCCCTCCTCGCCTGTTTTGCTATCTGGGTGGCCAGACCCTCACCGGCAGCTGCGATCTGCTCTACGCATAAGCAAAACCTACAAAACTTCGAGCTAGCGTTGAATGGTGTTGCAATAAGCAGGGACAGTCATATTCGCTTCCTGGGTCTCATATTAGATGAACACTGTAACTGGAATCTGCATGTAGATACAGTATGCAAGAGAGTAAATAGATTCGTGTTTGCTCTACGCCAGCTTAGAAATACAACTTGCGAAAAAACAGCTCTTATGGCGTACCACAGTCATGTTGGCTCAATCTTAAATTATGGCATATTACTGTGGGGTAACTCAAGCGACGTAGACAGTGCCTTCATAAAACAAAAACTCGTCAAAAATGATTATATTGCTTTTTAAGATTTTGTTGACCACCAAAGTGAAAATACCTACGCTATACATTGTCACTTTTGTATGCTAACTATTAATTATATTTATTATCTATGCCTGGAGTCATTAAAACCCTTATATAGGTGGAAGCCTCTTGGCTGATAAGCTGGATACAATTATTCAAAAACAGTATTCGGAACCAATCTGTACTCAATAGTAGATGGATGTCATTTAGTTATTATAATCATTATGATATATGCAGAGCATTATACGGAATTGATTTAAACATACATTCGGATGGAGGCGGGAATGTGCATGCAGTGTTTAGTAGGTATACGCAGATATTCAGTGTGCAAGAAAGATTTAAGAGTGAACGGACGCACTAATTCAGCTAGAAATATTTAATTTGAATATCACCATTTAATGTTTAAATGAAATTTGACGTCGACTACTGATATGATACTGATGAAAACATCTTACATACGCATTGAAAACATTAAAAATCTCACTACATTCAGTGGACGCCGCAGGGTGGTAGTTTGTAAAGACGCAAGAAGTCCTTCGCGATTTATATATATATATATATATATATATATATATATATATATATATATATAGATATATATATATTATATATATATATTATATATATATTATATATATATATATAAATCGCGAAGGACTTCTTGCGTCTTTACAGACTACCACCATGCGGCGTCCACTGAATGTAGTGAGATTTCCTTCGCGATTTATATATATATATATATATATATATATATATATATATATATATAGATATATATATATTATATATATATATTATATATATATTATATATATATATATATATATTATATATATATATATATATATTATATATATATATATATATATTATATATATAATCATATAACTAAATAAAGTTAAAAAAACTGCATTTAATTTTCTAAGTCAAATCAAGTTTTCCTACTGCATATTTCTATACTGTGACACTGGCGGGGTCCTAGCCGAGTTCACCGTCACTGCGTTCGCGCGTAATATTTTACGAGCGGCCGGGATCGCTATAAATGCCTACTTTTGCAGGAATAGAGGGCCTTAATGTAAGCCGGTAATAACACGGGCCGCGCAGTCATTTATACCAGTAATGAATTATAATACATCACAGCGAGCTATAAACACGCCGCGCTCTAATAACTAGTTCCTATAACATCGCATCGTGCACTCCCGCTATACGCTACCCAATGATAGCTGGACCAGCTTTACAAATACGGATTTTTATCTTTAGATAAACAACCACAAAAATACAAGACATAAGAACAATTTGTAGGCGAAGAACTTCGTACGGCACCGGTACAGTCAACATCAATAGTAGCGTAGTATCTGAATTGTCCAAAAGAAATGTATTGCAAGATATATCACAATAGTCTGACAAAATCGCTTCGCAAAAGTGTTTGGTATATTAATATTTCCATAATGCAAAAAAAACTATCTATCAAAAGTAAAGCAGTATCAGAAATTTTCAAAAGTACCTGAAATAAGAATAAAACTTTCTTCGAACCAAATCAAAATCAAATTTAAATATTGTGTTCTGCCCTTTGTTTTATGGCTTGTCAAGAATTGTCATGTTTACGGAATGTATAATGTCAGAACATGGTCATGTCCATTCGGGAACGTCTTCAGTGTATTATAGATAACTAGCTTTTGACCGCGGCTCCGCCCGCGTGGATGCATAGATAAGAATAAGTATTTTAAAAAGCGTGGATGTCGGTTATCGCGACCAAACATAGCCTAGGTCCTTTCTCATAGTCTAATCTACCCCTATACCAAATTTCATCAAAATCCGTTCAGTGGTTTAGGCGTGAAAGCCTAAAATACAGACAGACAGACAGAGTTACTTTCGCATTTTCATACTCGATTCTAAAGATGCCATTCAAAACCTTAACTTTAATTTTTTAACCTTTTCGGTATGCAAGTGGAAAGCTTTTTAGCTAAAATGTTGTGGCTATTTCAAATTACCATTTTTTATATCATAGCATTAGTTGTGAAAATAAACTTTTACGTTAGATAAGTGGTCTATTAATTTTACCTAAGTCTATTAGCTACAATTTTCTAATATGGCCTATGTTGTTTTTTTTCTACAATAATGTACCAGTTGCGAAAATTAACACAGCGCTGCTGGCTCGTGGTAGAATAATCGACAAATCCCATCATAGAATCGTTGGCGAGCACAACCTTGTTCTATGAGGTGATTGGTCGATTACTGCGGCCTTGTCGACTAGTAAAGAATTAGAGAATAGCACTCTTTTATACCACTTAGGGGACAGTCAAGCGCACGGCCTACCTGATGAGAAGCGCTTACCGTGGCCTATAGACATGTGTAACTCCAGGGGCGTCGCGCTGCCGACCCTGCTGCTCGCACATCGGTTACGACTGGGTGCTTCGCGATGAGCTCGCGGACGGTGCCGCCGTCACGTGTTATGCGGACACGCTGGTGACGGCGTGTGGGGCTACATACTGTGAATCGACCCTGAAGGCCACGAACGCGGTTGCCCAAGTCGTGGAGCGGATTCGGCGGCTGGGTCTCGAGGTGGCTCTGCATAAAATCGAGGCCATGTTCTTTCATGGGCCTCGACGCGTGACACCGGAGGATTCCAGCCTCATAGTGGGAGACATTTCTAGACTAGACTCCGGGCCCGGGAAGCCCGCGCAGAGCGAATGCGAACCGGACGTCAGATGTCGCAGAACAACCTCCGTCCTCCATGAGCGCTGGCCTGGGGGTGACCGGTGGAGCCGTCTGTCACCCTAGCAGAAGCAGGCCGCGGCGGTCCCCGTACCCGGGGCTAGATGGGGACCCTGTGGTCCCCACAACACGATCTCGAAAGAGATGGTCCTGGGTCTGTCGGGGTGCGAGAGATATGCTTTTGGCAATCTCACCTCCGATAACCAAGGACCCAAGACGGCGTGCGTTTTAGTCGGTTCGAGTCCGACATAACCACCTCCACCGGCTCCGTGGGGGTGGTATCCGTGGGGATTTATCGCACGATAAAAAAAAGAAAAAAAAAACCCTGCTGCTTGCACTGCTGCTAATAATTGAATAAAGACCGGGTATACCACTTCCCTTTTTGTCTGACTATTTTGATATAATTAAATATCAGTCACTTTAGAAACACAATTTAGTTATGTTATGAGTATTGAAAAAAATATGAATCAGCTTATTTTGAAAATAGTTCTTTGATTATTTTGAAACCTTAAAGCGAGTGATTAATATTGAAAAGAAGGATGTCAGGTTATTAAAAAAAATATAGAGTCAATACTTTTGGAACTCAGTTTTTGATCAGCTGCTATTGACGCTGACTGTACATACGGCACTTAGGTATTATGCTAGTTACGTAAGTAGAGAGTTAGTAGTTACAACTATCATGTAATGATGGATACTGTACGGCTGAGTATAATGAAAGTAAACATGCATAAAGCAAACGTCAACGGAAAAAGCTGTAGGCGTCATCTAGTTTTAGGTGTTGTAACACTAGCGGTACCTATATCGCGTGACATTTGGTCAATAGCCCGCCTGGTATTGGTTCTCTCATACAATAACTTGCGTACAAGTTACAACATGACCTGCGCCGGCCGCGCGGCGCCGCGGGGCGTCCGCCTCGCGCTCGTGTAAACATACAACTTCCAATCGGTCCCTGATTGTTTTGTCTCCGAATGTCAATTACGAAGAAATAACGCTTATAATTATCGTAATAGCTGAAGTCGCGTCGCACGTAGGCGGCCTTATCTATTAGGAGGTGATCACACGCGCGCATACAAATTGACGCATTAAAGATGCGCGCGACCGCGATTATAATCTTAATAGCTTTCTCAAATGAAGCTATATTGAAAATTTATCTAGCGGAGGTTCGGTCGGGCGCGAGGGAAAACAAACTAAGGCCATCGACGTACAATGTTAATTTTACTTGAAATAATCGATTAAATTAACATAATATGAGATACTAAAGATACAGGTGATAAAGATGGCATTTTAGTTTAAATGTCTTAAGTACCTATACTTTATTCGATTAAGGTAAAACAGTAAAACCAAAGTAGAAGCAGAATTAAGTTGTATAGCATGTTGGAATTTCTATCACACAATGAAAGATTCAACGAAGCGACCTATTGCAGTCCACTGCTGGCCTGTCTCAGTCTGCGTCATGCTGTTCGTTTAAAAGGTCGTCAGGCATTAGAGTTTATAGCAATCACTTGATCCAATATCACCTTTTTACTTATTATATTCCAATTCTGAAGATGATAAACACAATGAAGGTACAATAAATAAAATAAGTAGGATTGGAAGATGGGCTGGTGGATTGATGTGGGACGCAACTTACGTCGACACCCTTTCCATCTTCCAAGTACGTTGGGCTGTGCATGCGCTGCTGCTGCATCAGCGGAGACTCTCAAACGGGGCAAATATACCAATTTAACTGGTAATCATATTTTGGAGCCGTTTGGAGTCGAAATATTGGGTCCGTGGGGTCCAAGTGCGCGCGCGCTTTCCAAAGAGATAGTGAAGCGTCTAATTGACTCTTCCCGTGACCATAGGGCTGGCCTCTATCTCGCTCAAAGAATTGCTGTCGCTATTCAGCGGGGTAACGCCGTCAGCCTTTTGGGCACGATACCGGTAGAGGTCGATAAGGAGAAATTCTACGATGCCTAAAGTTACAGTCTCTTCTACCCCTTTTTTTTCATTTTTGTATATATATTGTACATTTAGTTAGTATATATTTATAATTATAATTAACAAGTAAATAATAGTAGGTTTGTATAAGTAGGTGTATATGATGCGATAAGGTGCGACGCGAGCCTCACAGTGCAGTCTATCATATTGTGACAATGTGCGTCGGTCAAGTGCGAGTTGACACGCTCCACACGCACGCGACCCGCAGCTATCAGATCGTGACGGAGGAGCTTGGGCCTCACAGGCTCGTTATTTGACGGGAAATTGTTTCTCTCTTTGACGTCTCACATAATGTATGTATGGAGCATAGATACTTAATGTAACTATGTCAGAGCCGTAATTAGACGTAACTATTTGAAACACCTTTTTGAAAAGAAATAATTGAGCATTAGGAAGGTTGTATTGGGTTTAAGGAAATTAGATATCAGCTAAATGAATATTTCTGCTACTAAATGGTTTAACGTACCTACTCGTGTCGTCTATTAGGTATAGACCTATTATATAAAGGCGAGACCTGCAACAAAGAGCGCCCTCACAGGAGCGTAGGTAGCCGGCACAGTGTCACACGCATATACTAAGTAGGTTCAAGCCCACAATAGCTTTCAAATTCAAAGGCACATAACTACAAGGTACCTGTGTACGTCGTACAGCCCAACGTTACCCTAGACCGCCTCCACAACACATCTGAGTAGCTGGCAAGTGGCAGGTACTGGCGTAAAGTTTAAAATGCTTATAGCAGCTCCAATAGATACAAGCAAAACCAATAAAGTAGGCGTATGTATGTATGTATGTATGGGTATGTGGAAAACTAATTTAATTTAGAGTATAAAAGTGGATGGAGTCGGCTGTCGGACAGGCTGAGCGCCGCAGCTAGTGTGGCGCGCGGTTTGGTCAACTAATTGAAAAAGTTTTTGTCGCGCGACGAGGGGCGCGCCGTGACACGCGCGCGGTGTGTCAGTGTGTGGCCGCTTTAAGTAACCATTCATTATATTATAATGTAACATATAATAATACATTGAGTAAGTTCCTAGATGTCTACAAATCTAGACACTGTATTATTGTACGATTAAAAACTTATGATACTGAAACGCTCAATCATCGATCAGTGTCAGTGTGCGTGTTGCATTGTATTGCGCGAGATCGTCACAATCGCGCTGCATTTTATTTTAAAACCTCCGCCGCACCTAATTGGACAGCGCGGCGTCACCCGCAGCGGCGCGGGCCTAGCCTGACGCCCGGGGCGCGGAGTGGAGATAACTCCGACATGTTGATATTTTCCCAGGCGCCCTTTGTTTAATTGTCCGCTCCATTAATGCGATCATGGCGATCGTCGATCGATCATGTCCGTATAATAAACTTGGGTTTCAGCTGTAAACGGGTTATCGATGACAAATAAAATGGGCTCCGTTTCATTACATTTGTCGTCAGCGACGCGGCGCGGACGAGCCGGGCATGGCTGGGATGGTGGAGTTGTTATTTTGATTAAATCGCGACTGTTTTTCCCTTTGATTCAAGTACGCAAATCCACATTATGTAGATTTAGTCAATTAAAAACTTTGCAAATAATCGAAAAACATTGGAAAAAATGAAATGCTCAAGTGAGACTCGAACTCACGACCTTACAGGGGGACTGCTCTTCCAACTGAGCTATTTTAATATAATAAATAATGTTACAAATCCTTCCACCGGAATTCAATATTTAGTTTTATTAAATAGCATAAAAGCTCGTGTAGTGTAGAAGTTGCATTGTGAATACAAGTGCGTGCAGCCCCGACTCGCCGGCCGCCGCCCGCGAGGCCGCGCGGGGACACTTCCTACTACACGCGATCTCGCGGAGGCTATATTAAATTCCTCGGGGCCAGCAATTTGCTCATTACGTGAGTAGTGTCCACTTCACTCGGAACTACAAGAGACACAACAAAACCACACACAAGACAAACTCGTGCTCTGCTATATTGCCATAAGCGCACAAACAATTTTATCTATTTATAGGAAATTGCATTTTGTACCTTAATATAGTTTTATCCACCTCTAGAATTCATAGTACCTGCCTACTATAATAATTATGTGTTTACTTACATAGCTTTAGTAAATTACGTGGTCAACAAAACTTTGTACTTATTTCGCTTAGTAAACTTGTCTAGCCCAGTTAACCCTGCCCAGGCATAGCTGTCAAAGCAAGGTCGCACTACATACAGCAGCAGTAACTCAACCAATTTGTGTACTAGCGCACCATGGCATGGCTCTGTTACTTATTGCCGGCTCTAAAAAAGCTGATCCTGTGTGTGGACGCCGGAGGCTAGGGGCGAGGGCCCGCGTGACAGATCGCTCACATTTGTCGCCGGAGGGACACTTGTCTCGCGGTCCTCGCGGAGACAATTACCACGCTCCATTCAACTAATATGCTAGACGTGTGCCCACACTCGTGTGTGCGGACGTATCTAAGTACTGTCTTCTATTAGATCCCCTGTGAATATCTTAAGCCTGTCGTACACTAAAGTACCAAAACGTAGCTTCTTCAAATAGTAATTCTATTTAGTATACTACTTGTAGCAAAGTGTGTCTGTTCAGTGGTAGCTCTGTAATTCGACATGATGATCGTCTAGTTACGCCACAATTACACAAATGCGGCACGCACAGGTGCTACGGTACAGGTGCGTTGTGTATTTGAACTGATTTTTATCGCGATGCTGGGTTTGGGTGCCCATATTCAGCGTGCGGTTCATCTAGTCAGTGTTTGTTGCGCTTAACTCGATTTTATAGCGAACATGCCTATTGATTCGATTAATTGAATGGTACCTATATTAAAAAAAATGTGTAGATAAACAGAGGTTTAGGCGAAATATTTTCGCCATGATATCACCAGCAAAACTCACTTCTTGCGAACAATATCTTGCCAGCTCTGTAAACGCATATAAATGCGCGTTGCACGCTCCCCGCTTTCCGCCATTAGCGCTCGACGCACACCATGAGTCATTTATTTGCATCAACTCGCGCCACACACTAGTCGTATTGTGGGACATGCCTACCACGCTAGTGTCACCGTTTAATTCAAATTTCACTTCTGCCACAAAGTAATAGTTCTGAACGTAATGACTACCTGCTGCTAAACATTACTTGGGTTTGCAAAACAAGGGGTAAAGCCTGAAAGTAACATGCGATGACAACTTACTTATAGCCCTTCCTTCTCTTTGTACCCGAATGCGACAGCATATCTGTATGTATAACGCTATCACGGAAAATTGACACCGAGCTGTAACACCGACCTTTGTGAAGTGACCTTAAAATTTTGATAAACGCAATGTAGAGCGTCTCCCAGAATTACTTTCTGTTACCTACATTACGTATTATGATATTGCAATCTTACATTTTATGCTCTGCATGCACAGTTCTAAATAACTTCCATTCAATGTGTCGAAGAACAACGCGTACAACACATTGGGTGGCGCGTGTCATCGCAGCCTCGCTCAGGTTCCCTCACCTCAGAGGACGCCATCATCAGGTCGTGTGCTTATGTGCGTCACGTGTCAGCGCCACTCGCGACGCGACATCGAGGCGCGACGACATACGCGGCCTGCGATTAGTCGCCAGCCGCCGCGTCTCTTTCGTCGCTTCAAACTTATTCCATTTGTCTGTTCGCAGAACTCCATCTATAAACGTTGTGTTGAGTTTTCAACATAAAAAGACTCGTAATTGTTATGTTTAAAAATACCGCGGCAAGACAGCTAGCTACATTTGAACAGCGTAACGTTTTAATGTCACGAGCAGCTGGCGTTTATGGCTCGTAGTGGTTTGTGGTAACTTTTTAAAGATATCCATTCACGATGAACCAAAATATAATTTGACCCAGTTACTGGACTTAACTTTACAGGCAACCATTTACCATCGAATGAAAAGGTAGTGCTCGCTTCCCAGAGCTGTACAAACACCGGTATTGTAAGATATTGGCGCGGTGTTTAATATCGCCGGTGGCGGATTATTGCTCCATATCTCAGTTTTATTGCGATTTGTGCCGTCCTTAGCGCCCGCCACTACGAGTAGTGCCCCTGTCTATGCCGCACATGACCGGTCCAATCACTATTCACTGGTAGAGCCGAGCATTTATTTTTCTCACATTTATTACTTCTCAACTCACAACACACTTCAACACAGGGCAAGATATAAAAAATAAGATGAAGTACTTAGGTACAGAGTGCTCAGTCGCTTAGCGTATAAGTCAGTATAAGTTTAACTTGTCCTACAGCTGGCTGACAGCATCTCGCGACAGCGTTTGGGGATTCACGGACGTGGACGCGAACATGGATGCATGTACTATGATGAACGTGTCTGCACTACCATCTATCACAGACGAGCCCCTTGCCACGGTACGTAGTCCACGTTGACGCGCACAGGTCCGTGAAATTGCAGTTCGTACAATAGCGGCCTTACAGTCCATGCGGTAATAGCAGATCCTTTCAGCGTACGTATAATGACTTCTTGCTACACCAGCTAATACTAAAAAATCCACGCAATAAGTCACCACCAGGGTAACGCTAGGACGTACAGCTACTTTGAGCTAGCCGGACTAGAGTTGATCGCATGACAATATATTATTTTGTATTTGAGAAGCAAAAGAAATCTTATACCGTTAGGCGCATGAGTCTCCCACCCAAGGCAAGCGGCACCACATCATCTCACAAATATGACGGCAACTACCCGCGTGCGTCACACACACACACACACACACACGCATTTGATGTTTTCCAGCATTTTATAGTTTAAAGAACGCCATGTGTCTCGCACCTCTCCGATCTGTCGCCTCACTTAATAATATTAATAGGGCGCGTGCATGACGTTAATTAATAACCGGCGCTGTTACAACTGCGCGACTATTTGTCACCGGCAGTAAATAGCTTCTAAATGTAGAAGACGCATCGCTCGGCTCGACATTTTACTTTTATTTGATCACGCTCTTATGATATTTACAACATTTGTCCACATTTCATTAAATGAACTCGCTGTACCTATACATTGTATACAGTAACTGCTCCAATTCTTTATTAAACTAAATGGACAAAATGGACATTATTACGAAAGAGTTTGCAACCGCGATAATTTGGGAACTTTCTTCATAAGACTTAGTTAACGTAGTGGTAAAAACTATTGATACTAGAACCTAGCATACAGTTAAACATATTTAGAATAACGTGATGCCTGACGATACCCATAGCACGGCTACATTCTATCGTCTCACCGCTCGCCGTAGGCAGGTAATTTATCCTCACACGTTGCAAGCGGAAACACAGTCAAGTATGAAGGAAACTACAATCCGCGCGAGCTTTGATTGTGGA
The DNA here is from genome assembly GCA_914829495.1 of Eilema sororculum. NCBI lineage: Eukaryota > Metazoa > Arthropoda > Insecta > Lepidoptera > Erebidae > Eilema > Eilema sororculum. Next base: position 108,144 of record OU618545.1, on the reverse strand, counting down.
ATGATCTCCCTCCTGTGATTGTTCCAAGTGACTACGATATGCAGTCCTTCAAGAAGGGTATCAAACGGTTCTTACGGTGTCGACAGCACGAGTGGGATGCCCCTTGTGATGCATACGTTCGTAGACCTCGGTAACCACTTCCCATCACTACCTGGGGCATGTGCTTATCTGTCCACAACATAAGTAGATGCTTGCTTAATGCTTTCCAAGCCGCTTTTTTTTTATATAGGACACGTCAATTTGACTTCACCTCGCCTGATGTTAAGCTAAAGGCGAAGTCTCGGAAAGAGGGTCACCATCGGAAACATGTACCATGTGGTGGCACTCAGCTTGACGGCCTCATTAGATGCCGTTTCACGCCCCGCTTACGCTTTCGGCTACTGCGACCTTTTTCAGTTGTTAGGCTGATTACGGGGGTTAGGCGACATGTCGCCCTCTTAATATCTTGCCCGCAGGCGAGTTGTACCCTCTTGCAAAATGTTAATACCACACTCGCCCAGATATAATTTTATAATTTTAATTTTATAGTATAAGTATAAGTATATAAGTATAAGTTTTATTAAATTACAAGTGAGCGCACAGAATTACAACCAAACCAACAAACACAGTACAAGCAAAAAAATAATCCCTACACAGAACAGGAACAGTAACAAAATATACAGCAAAAAAGAAAAGAAAAAAAATGAAAAGTATTTTTGGTCCTTGCCCGCCATGCTGGCAATACCAACGCACTACCACGACACAAAAAAAATGTATATAATTATAGAGTACCAAGCTCCTAACCCTACACATCATAGCCTAACCCTCTAACTCTCATCATAGCGTAGCATGGCTATAAAGTTCTGTGTAAATTCTAGTCATAATTTTACTACAAAACCTACACCTTAGTCAATGTGTGTGACCTAGCTTTTTCGTGAGAGTGATGTAGATAGTCCTGAGGGCTTTTCAACAAAAAGTAATTCACTACCTACACGTTAATGTGGTACAACAGGTCCTTACTAAGTTAAGTCTACATACGTGAGGCTTCGGTTGATCTCGGTGAATTTAAATTAGTTCTCTACGCAGTTAACTGCAATCCAAGATAATAATAAAGAGGGGAACGCGCACTCTCCCTCCGAGTGTTCTCCCTTACCGGCACCCCCTCAACGTCTCCTTGTCCATTTTCCAGAGACTATAGTTTCTTAAAAAGGAATCCAGCTTATGCTGCCACTTGTATCGATCTGTTGCAGATACGTAGTCCTGTGCGTGCGAATGTGCTTATACGTATACTGTGTATTGTTTAGGAACCACTATAGGTGGACACACATACACTATATTGCTTAGGGAAAGGAAACTTACTGGGATTAATTCTTTTTTTTTAAGATCGAGATTATACACGAGGTTATGGTATGTATAATCTCGATACATACGTTATTTTTACCCGACTACGGCGAAGCCAAAAGGAGGGTTATGATTTTGACAGGCTATGTATGTATGTATGTATGTATGTATGTATGTATGTATGTATGTATGTATGTATGTTCATTTGTTCCCTCATAGCTCCTCAACTACTCATTAGAACTAGACAAATGAGGTATCGTTACAAGCGGCTTTATCGTCCGATGGTTATAGGCTATATGACGTGTCACTCAATCTTGTGTGGCTCCCTCTAGCGCTCATAAGGTACTGTGTAAAAAAATAAATTTGAGATAAATATGCTGTGTTTAGTATCAAATGAAAGGGCTTAAGAAGCACCTTTCAAATATGTATAAATTATTAGCTTTACCTTGCCCCAAGCACATGAACAAAGACTTCTACAACATGTGAATGTCGAGGCTATCCAGCTCCTTGACACCACGGACATATTAAGGAGACTGAAAAGGACCAAGCCTTTTGAGTTAGTTTAGTGAAATTAGTGTAATGTAGTGCAGATAGTGCTATCCTTAAAGAACACAAGAACAGCGTGACTTTCTATAATTATAACTAGAGACTATAAGAAAAGTGCCAATGGACACATTCTTTACTCTTATGTATTTTTATCAAATTAAGTTATATTTAAATTACTTATTAGCCACAAGGCTAGATTGTAATTGTTATGAGGTAACCATTCAGTTACATCGTAATGAAAAAAAAAACCTTGCCCCAAAATAATGTAAATAAAAAAAGAAGTTTAAAACTAAAACCCGACTACCGAAAAATCACACTCTAAATGTAACAAACAAGAAAATATCAAGGATAGCCGTGGTCGTATGCCACTTACTCTAACAAAACAATATATTCTGGGGTAAAATGGCATACGACCACGGCTATCCTTGATATTTTCTTGTTTGTTACATTTTAGTGTGATTTTTCGGTAGTCGGGTTTTAGTTTTAAACTTTTTTTTTATTACCCACGAGTACGACGGAACGGAGATGGTATATGCGTTTGGGGTGAGAGGTTGTTTGTGTGTTTGTTTGTTTGTGCAAATCCATGTTGCCATTTTCTCCGAAACTACCAGTCTAATTTTGATGCAGTTTTCTCTTATGGGTTCAGCTTTAATTGGAGCATGTTCTTAGATAGGCGTTACAATGAAAACTCAACAGGGGGCGCTACAGAAAGCATTTTTAATGCAAATCAATGTTGCCAATTTTCTCCAAAACTACTAGACCGATTTTGATGCAGTTTTCATTTATTGCTTTGGGTTTGATTGGTGCATGTTCTTAGATAGGTGTTACCCACTAGGGGGCGCGGCAGTAAACTATTTTTGAAATATTTTTTATACGTCTTGGGTTTTTTTAATTTTTTTAATTTTATTACTTGTTGTAAAAGTACTGAGACTTGACGACATCTGCCTGGTGTGAACCCAAAACCTCTTCATAATTAAGAGCACCAGCGTACTGCACCCAGGTTCTCCAGTGCTTGTGAAGTACTTCGTTCGACTTCAGTCAGTTGTGATTTCTACATGTATTACCGTGATCATTATTATCTAATAGATAATTCGAGTGTACATCCTTACTGTACGAAGTAGTAGCCGTACTCTCGGCCTCGCGCTGGCGCGCCGCCCGCCGCTGCTGGCTCCTATTTCTTTTATTTATTTACAATATAATTTAAATCCTAAATGATCAACTAAAAGCTGATTATAAATTGTCTCGTCGCGCTTTTTTTTCAATTATGAGGTTGCTGTACGTGATTAGACTCAATATTAATAAATTTGTGCTCATGTGCGATTATATGTCACACGCACTGCATAATATTGGCGTCTCTCGCTCACTTCACTATCCGGTAAGCAGCACCAACGCCGGAGTGGCTTGCCTAGGGCCATGGCCATGGCAATTTATTCAACTGAGTTCACTATTATATTATTGAGAAAATGACAACAGCCAGGTAACGGTAATCTGATAAATTTTCTTTTGATATTCATTTTACTTTAATTGAATTTGTAAAAAGCCAGCACAATAACCCTGGAGAGGAGTCTATGACGTATGTACACTAAATCACATTGCGTATTGTGCACGGTCGCATTGTAGTGCATTGTGGATCTAGTTAGATCCAAAGACATAGACTCGTGTAGGCTTGGGATGATAATATCTTCATGATCTCTAGGGATACGACTCCATTGATGGCCTCGAGCGAAGGGCGTTGCGGTTTACGTCGGTTCAAACCAAAACTTACAAACTGCCATAAGTATACTTTTTTAGTCATGGTTACTTTGAACGAAGAGCCCCCGAGCGGCCCCAGCACCGGCACAGCCGCCCGCCGCCGCCGGCCGGCCCGCGCTGGCGCCCTGTTTGTTTGTTCTTATCTAATTATATCGCTACAGAAGGATCACAAAGCTTGTTTATGTTTGCAGCTCGTTTTGTGTTATTTAATCTTGTCATCGCTCTCGCACGTCCCCGCTCCCTTCAGCGATTTTGTATCTAGGACTTTTATATGATTAAAACCAAAGATTTTTCTTTTAAGTGATATTAGTCTCCTCTTCAACCTGAGGTATTCATCGTACCTGCTAATACAGAGTCAGTCAGCTCGTACGAATGTTGTGGTATTTTCTTTCTTTTTAGAGATTCACTAAACTGGACACACATCGCATAAATTCCGAACTCATCGTGCGAAATCTTAAGGTGAGGGTAGTGTCTGTAATTCTGGAAGTCAACACAGCATGCATATCTAAATAGAGCTAGGGGTACATTGTTGCACAATTACAAGGAGAATATAATTGATAACCTTATACACATACAATATGTCAGCCACTCGGCGCCTGTGTTCGAGTTACTTGACTTTGAAGAATCTTCTCGCCAAATAGCGATTTATAGAATTGCAGATAATTTTCTCAACACAGGCGTACGTTTGTGAAATCGTGATAAAGATTATTGCTTTAGGTTGATAGTCGGCTTTCCCGGGGGTGACTACCGACTGAGCTTCCGACCATGAACAGATCAAGACCTCGTCTGATGTTTAGCTAGCGCATTGACTAGTAGATTAAGTTGGTTTGGCCTCAAATAGCAAAACCTTCTACATCGCCTCTGCTCCTTTCGATTGTTGTTGACTATTGGTGCAAATTAAGGGGCATTTGTCAAATACGAGGTATTTAATTACCTACTTTAGAAAAACTTATAACTTCAGCCTAACGCTGCGACAATTACGTCGTCAGCACTGTAGTTCGGCGTGCCGCGCACTTGCGGAACGTCTGCCGTAGTCGTGTGAGAGTGAGACGCTCCCCGGCGCGGCGCGCAGTGCTGCTTAATATTCTGACGGCTTGTTTGTGATTCTCCACACTGACTACTTGGCACTCGTAAATAAGGGTGTGCGCACAATAACGCCGACGCAATTATCTCCGCTCGGCGGTGGGGCGGGAGCAGGACATTGTTTTCAACAGTTTAAGAAAATGTAAATGTATGGTAATGCGGCTCCGATCTGTTTGTAGTGCGACGCGCCGCACGTGACTGCAGCCACCGCCGCCGGGGCGCGAGTGCGGGCGGCGCCGCGGGACAAACAATGGCTAAACACATCATAAATACGTTACTTACAGGTTTTGTGTTACACACGAGCATCAAGTCTGCAAAGCAAACTGACTTCAAAATTGGAGTAGTATCAGATTTGCATATCCATCTGGGTACGTAGAGAGGACATTACCGAGCCGAGATGTCGGTTATCGCGACCAAACCTAGCCAATGTTCAGGGTGTCAGCTAACTCCATAATTTTATTAAAATCGCTGCAGCCGTTTAGACGTCAAAGAGTAATAAACATCCATCCATGCTTACAAACTTTCACGTTTTTAATATCAGTAGGATAAGTAGGTAGATAATAGGTACCCACCTATCTACTTCACTTGAGTCAATTTGATTTTAGTTTAAGATTTATCTATTGAAATTGCAGTTGGTAGGTCAAAAACAACTTGGTTATTTTTAAGTAGGACACGTCGATCGAGGTCCAGAACCAAAACAATCTTAGCAAAAATAATCAAACTAACAAGTTACATTATTAAAAAACACGAAAAATTTAAAAAGTAAGACCCTTAGTTATGTGATGCCGCCGTTCCACACGTGCATGCGTTAAGTACAAGCTGTTCAGGAACCGCGCCCTCGACAGTTCACACCGCGACCGCAAGCCACACCGCACGGCCCACTGTGGATCAGTGGGACTGGGGACGCGGGGTGGTGGGATTAAGATGCTGCGCCGCCTGCACAACCCCGGAAAGCTATTTTTGCGAATACTTTATGCTAATGTTTACCGATACCGCATTCAGTCCCTTTCATTATGTGCGCGCCCCGACACGCGACACTCCGCTACGACCAGTTAAAATCGAACGTTACTGTGAACGCAATCTGCTTGTACCTACCACTTTTAAGGTTGGCTTAGCACAATACGGATTGCGTTGAATACAAAAACATTAAATTGGAAAAATATCACTTACCTTTTTATGTTGAATTGCACCAAAATAGTCACGGTCGTTTTTTTTAATAAATAATTATTAGAACCGAAATTGCTAATATTCCCTCTCACCACTCCTAAAATGGAAAAAGTGAGTGTCCAAGACGGAACGTGAACTCTCGACCATTCCCTTAACGGGGGAATACTTTGACTTGCTGAGCTATATGAATACGCCTTGGACATTCGAATTTATTGTTTATCTTGGCGCGATGGTTATATTTAAATATCCAAAAACTGTGTACCTGACGTGTATGATGTATGTATATAATTATATGATCTATATCCAGGGTGTCAACGAGGGCGCAAACCTAAATTAGGCGAATTATCCAAGCAAAGAGTAGGTGAGCGGACCCTGAGCTCTAAATTGCTTTGATACTAATCACCCCATCGCCCGGATGAAGATCTAGAAGAAGATAAGAGAAGAAGAAGATAAGAATACTGAGCGATACCAATCTTCTACTGGTGTGTGCCATGACAATTACTAGTTTGTTGACGTAAGTTAACTATATAGCTGCCACGATACCGACCGCATGGTTGTCGGTTATAACGACCAAACAAATCATACATGCCTGTGCCCTAAGCTCTACCCTATCTTTGTCCCCAAAATTTCATCATCGTCGGTTTTGACGTGGAAGCTAGAATAGAGAGATAGACAGGCAGAGTTACTTGCATATTTATAATATTATGTAGTGTTGACTGTATGGAGTGTGGATTACGCAAATATTGTCATTCAATACAAACATGCGACATACACCAACGACAATTCTTATAACGCGTCCCAGTCACAGTGCGCGCGCTAAGTGAGCTGTCGCCGCCAGCGCGTCATTAGGCGCGGTGCACACTCACATTACACCCGGTGCGGTGCGGTGCGGTGGTACGAGTACGTACCTAAAACGTTTTGCGAAAGCCTCGATTCCGCCGCGGTACTTTACGGCGTCATTTATTTCACTTCATCTCTCTAAATGGATAATATTCATTTATCACGTTGAGACGACTCGCTGCAACTACTCCGCAGATTTGCACTCAGCTCTCCTTCATATGCAAAGTAGTGTATCACTTTATAATGTACTTCTTTGTGTACGAGGGTTGAGTTGAGTATGAAATTCAATTTAAACGGTTCCATTTCAGGACGTTGTAAGACAATAAATATAAAGAAGTGTGCGAGTGAGGCGCGGGGTGCGGCGTGCGGCGTGCGGGGTGCGGGGTGCGGGGTGTGCGGAACGCAATCACCGTAATGACAAAAACTCGTACCGACAGATTTATGTGATAGGAAAACTTTGAGACATCCACATCGCACATCGCACAGGCCACAGGGCACACGTACACACGGTGGTACACACAAGCCTGCGCGAGAGACTCGCTACAACAAGGCTGCGTACGGCGTGGACTCGCGCGCCAAGCCGAACATGAAGCGATCCTCTCATATATTATGAATAGATACCTACTTATTCTCAATGAAATCACTCTCCCTATTTCTCTATAGTGATTACTCTCTATATGTGAACAAATAAATCCTCGTTATCCAAACAGACATTAATCATTATGAAATATTCCTTCCTGTGTATCACCACATGTGAGCGCCACTGAGTGACTATGCGAGTAAGCGAAGTATTGAACCACGCGACGAGCGCAATCTTGACTCGACTCTTAAGTTATTGAATGGGGAACTGTGATAAAATTCAGTTATTTTCGATCACTGAAACCTGCTGGGAGCCATCATCATCATCACCTCGCACTGTACGCGGCTGCGCCTGACGATGTCTCCTCGGAGCCCGGGGTTCACTTAATCCTCCCCATTTGATTTTACTTGTATGACTTTCATGACAACGCTTGCTCTTTAGCCGCCCGACGCCGAGAGGAAAGCCCGGGTAAGGGCCTCGTTGGCCAATAAGCCTAGCACAACTGCTATTGTGCGCGGCTTTCACATTGATTATGAATCCTGAATAATATGCCTTCATCTAATTAATTAGTCAGAGAGAGTTTTTCTAGTAATTTATAAATGGTATCCCTGACACTAATAGTTTATGTCCCTCAAGAGCGGAGTTTTGACTCACAGCATAAGACACTTTATTATTCCATAACATAGACGTCGATATCCGTTGCCACGTCGTGCGTCGAGCACAAATCACGAGATCGCCCGCGGCGAGACGCAAACTCTGTCCTGTGAGATAGCGGGTGGCTACACTGGCTTCCCAAACTTTCACTGCACCACGGCGCTGCTTGGAGTCAGACCAGACCTGGGCCTGCGCGCCTCACTGCACACGCGCGGGCACGTACCTGCCCACTCTGTCTGCAACTTTTTATGGAGTAACAGTCACTTTGTTCTCAATTTAAAAGGAAAAAAAATTATAAGTTAAACTGTATTTTTGGAAAAATATAGTTGAAGTAAGTTACTTTGTACCCTCGAGAAGTCTGATTAAATACTTGCACGAATAACATGAACCAAAATGTTTCCAACTCTCCGTCTCATGCACTGAGCACGTGGACAAGCACAGTGAAGTGTGCAGAGCTCATTAAACGACGTCAAAGTGAGTCGTGGTCAAAGTGAGGAGGACTGAGGCGCCGCGCCGGCTCTAGGGAGAGCTCGCGAGACGCCTGGACTGCTATTCAACTTAATATTATATGGCTTTTAATTTTAAGAATGACTTCTAAAATGAAATAGGTACGCAGTCAGAAGGAACATGACAGCCGTTTATCATTTCTTTGATCCCGAGCTCACTATGCACAATTTAAATATAATTGCAAGCGATGCATATCTAATACAATCTCCATTTCATTTTCCGCCCATTTACCTGTGGGAGAAGGAGCCAGTGCCCTCCCCGGGGAGCCCGCGGCAATGGACAGGTGGTTGCCTTGTTTCATAATGACGCACTCTAACGAACGTTGCGTTGTTTTTTTTTTAATTAGAATTAAATCTACTTACCTTACTATAACTGTTCTGAATGTTGAGATAGGACTATAAACAGATAGATAGTTTAGTATAAAAATATTATGCACTAGCTTTTGCCCACGGCTCCACCCGCGTGAATGTCGGTTATCGCGACCAAACATAGCCTATGTGCTTTCTCATGATCTAATCTACCCCTATAGCAAATTTCATCAAAATCGATTCAGTGGTTCAGGCGTGAAAGCGTAGCATAAAGACAGACAGACAGGGTTGCTTACGCATTTATAATATTAGTATGGAAGTATGGATACAGACAAATTAAGAACCTCCTCCTCTTTTGAAGTCGGTTAAAGAGTGCATAGTAGTAGATAATTATTACAGAAAAAAGTCAATAACAACGCTCGTATTTGCTCTTCGCCGCTGCACTACTGAGGTATTTGTTTTAGTTTTCTGTGCGAATTTAATGGATCTTACGAGCAAATGTCCCAACTAACAGTTCGAAACTCTCGACATCGGCTACCGTCATTACCAGAGTTATTCTATGGTCTGTTATTGTTAATTTTGTTTGTTGCTGTAGATACAATATAGAAAGATCTATCTGACTGAGACTATATTAGCTAAAATGCAAAATAAATATTAATATTTCTTTTCACTTCGCGTCATGAAGGGATTCTATAATTAATGACAACGAGCTTAAAAAAGACTTGAGTCTTCTATAAATGCCGGAAGCTGAGTAAGCCAACATGGGGTATGACAGATTTAAATATGGTACAATATATTGAAAGAATATTTTTGTGAACATAAATCGGCTCGTCCGGCGGCGGTCCGGCGCGTGCCGGTGGCGCCGGTCGCCGGTTGCCGGACGCTCACAAAGCCCAAAGTGTTCAGTTTCAATAGAGTGTTACGATGAGTTCTATATCTGTCTCTAGCAACGTTTTAGAAACTTTGAATCAGAGTTCCCCTGTGGAGTTTCCTAATTCACTACTTTCACATAACATACAATTTCTTTGAAAGTGTTTGCTTACCACGTAACACTAATTTCTTTTACGCATTTCAATATTTAAATAAGAATATTAATAATTTCAAAGAATTTAAATACAGTTGAAACAAATGACTATAAAATTTATAAATTTTTATAGTTCTCACGGACTGAACCGACCAAATTGGTGACTCTCCGAATTCTTCTGGGAAAGTGCCTCCATGTAGAGTACGCGAAAGTAGATAAGACTCAGTCCGTAGCCTATGGTGTTAATTTGGACACTGGCGGGGCCGAGGGACGGAGCAGCTGGCGCCAGGCTACTCACTTGTTGCGTTCACTTCGTAGTTCATTCAATTCAAGTACCTACTTCCTTGTGAAACATAGACCGGTATACCGGTTTTTTACGTAAAGTTTATCTGTCATATTCAGCCACAGGTATTGGTATATAGTACATTCGCGCCGCGCCGCGCCGAGGGCAAAGCGACGTCAAGTGATTACACCTGCACAATGAAGTGCTGCATATCTTCCGCAGATGCAAATGTGTGCACACTCCAGCGAAGTCGAGCGGGCTGTGGGAGCGTAGCCTGCCAAACGACTTTATACTCTGTTCTCATTAAACGATAAGGTGTTAGGACTGCGTGCTTCTCCGCAGTGGCTGTTATTGACAGGTGGGTTCTATTCCCGCGCGCATTGTGCGGTGGCTCTCGGAAAGTATCGCTAACGCGGCGAGGCTTTCTTGGATTCGGATTGGCGTTCGGAAATCCCGTTTCACGGCAAATAACACGTCGATTGAAATATAAAGTATCATTGGCGCACAGTACATTGTACTGTACACTTTCTCACGTGTGTGCACAAGTGAGAAAGAGTAAAGTACAGTAGCGTATTTTACAGGATACTTAACAACTCTATTAAAAGAAAATTAGTTCATATGTGGACTACGGTAGGCCAATTGATTAATTGATAGCTCATATGAGGAACAAGAAGCCTTCAAAGAGAATCAATCAACGAATCAATTTCATTTATTCAGTTTAGGCACATAAAGAGCACGGTTCCGTATCACAATATCTAAAGTCACTTTAACTATTTTCAAGACAACTACGGTTGATTCACATATTGTCATAACGCATATTGGTCGACTCGACTACTGGTTAATACACATAATGTTGAATAAACTAAAATTATTTGAACTAATGGACGATTAATATAATATTCATTTAATATAATGTTCTTTTAAGATATTGTACATGTTGACTATGTTTGAAATACCTAATGGTCGATTCGCCTACGTTTTATTTATACTACGCGCAGGATTAATTCTAAAGTGGTGGGTAGTTACAATTTCATTTTATGTCAAACGTAGGATCTACTATTACCCTAGGCACAATATTAACACTAAAATTATGTGACAGAAATTTACATTGTTGCAAAACCGACTTCACGTAGTCTTGTCTGCCCTACCCCTAGAGTGTAATTTAAGCCCGCGAAGGCGCGGAGGGGCGAGGCGGCCCGTGAGCTGAGGAGCAGGTGGTTCTAACGAGCACTGCCGCAGCTGAGGTTGGCCGGCGCAGCCGGCCAGCAAGCCGAAGCTGCGGTAGTGATCGTCAGATCTATCTGCGACGATAAGGTCGCGTGGGACCGCCGGAGCCCCGCAGCGCCGGAGCCGTGACAGAAGCCAAGCATGCAAGCAGGCATTCAGCATGCAAGCAATTATGCAGTAAGCATGGCTTCTGTCACGGCTCCGGCGCTGCGGGGCTCCGGCGGTCCCACGCGACCTTATCGTCGCAGATAGATCTGACGATCACTACCGCAGCTTCGGCTTGCTGGCCGGCTGCGCCGGCCAGCCTCAGCCGCGGCAGTGCTCGTTAGAACCACCTGCTCCTCAGCTCGCGGACCGCCTCGCCCCTCCGCGTCTTCGCGGGCTTAAATTACACTCTAGGGGTAGGGCAGATAAGACTACGTGAAGTCGGTTTTGCAACAATGTAAATTTCTGTCACAAAGTGGTAGTATTAATAAACCGTAGGCGAATCGACTATTAGGTATTTCATACATAGTTCAATCAACCTTAGCACAATTAATAATAGTTGAATAAACCGTAGGTGAATCGTTCATTATTTGTTTCGACCAGTAGTTATTACAAAAATATGTGAAACGATCATTAGGTGTTTTAAATAGTAGTTTTTTTGACCGTAGTTGTATTGAAAATAGTTAAAATGATTTTAGATATTCTGATACGGAACCAAGAGCACATATGAATGTCATAATATTACATTGATGAATGGAATGTCAAGAATAATAAATAAAATTGATAAATCATTTGAAAATTATTCTTTCGCTGGTTCGGGAGATTGGTTCTACTGAGAAGATATTAGCAAGAAACTCAGTGAACTCGATTATCTTCCATTTTTAAATATCCTTTTACACAATGCGAGCAAGAGATTAAATGGATGACCATGCATCTTCATAATTTAAGTATTCGTCCGCTTTATGGTAACCTTTTTTCATTAAGCAATTTTTTACTTCAATTTTAAATTTATTAAGTGGCATGCCAATCAAAGAATGGATAAATGACCCGAAGCACAGCCGGTAATACGGGTCCCAGAAAGCGGATCATTACGAAGATACTTACGATTTAGGTTATTAAATCCACAACATTCTACACAACGCTATCTAGACCCTTTATTCATCTAGATTAATATCTTTATACATGCATAGAAACACCCAGATCATTTGACTCCGACTGCCATTTTCGTCGACCGTCGTTAGTAAAAACAAGTGGTAATCCAGTTTGCAAGTGAAAGTTAATAATCCATAAAGTATCGTTTAGGTTAGTTGTGAAGTCGCCGCACGCGCTGAGGACCGACTTGGGAACGAGTGTAACAGCGCGACCCTCAGCCGGCGCGTGACGGCAAACGATTATCTTATACTGAGGATTACTTGGGCATCATCTCAGACAAGTTTTTGAGCGTCCTGAGAGCCGAGAGGAGCCGCGGCCAGTGCGCGCGAGCGTGATGTTGCCGTGACGAAAGTAGGGACTGCGGCCTCCGGCGCTCGCTACGCTTTAGCGCAGTGTGCTAGCTACTACCTGCTAAGTATAGTATTATAGTAGCGAATAAACGTGATACATTAGTAATCACCGGGATGAAATATACTTTAAATATCCCGGTGTATATCAACTAGAGAGGCGGGCGCGAGGCCGTGCGGGGCGACCGTGTGTAGTGTGGTCCGGCGCGCCGGGGGGAGAGGGGGTGGATCACCCTCAGCTTACATGTTATTGTCAAACCTTATTGTCTTCCATTATGCAACTGTCGCCCGTATTACGGAGACCCTTATGTGATTTGCGTTTTCTGCAAGTTTTTCGGGCGCATTTATATTTATTTATATTCCGCTGACGTATGGGTATATGAACTAATCAATATCATCAACCACTTGCAATTTTCTTTCTATGCTTTGAATTGTACCCACTCACCTATTTATCCTTGATTCACGAGCAGGGATGGGCAAATTACGGCCCGCGGGCTAGCTCCGGCCCGCGAAAGCATCTAATCCGGCACGCCGACGATCCTTCGACATCTATCATAATATTGCCGCCCATCAAAATAAATTATCACGGGCCATCGTGATAATTTATTTTGCTGGGCCTGGAGTATTAAGTAGATTCTGGTGTCACAGTAGCTGCCTGAGAGCCGCCTCTAGCTCGCACTGCTCGAGAACGCGTATGAGACGCCGAGGCGGGAGCTAGTGGCGGGAGCTAGTGGCGGCCCTAGGAGTGAGAGGTCTCTCGCTCGCCGCCTTGCTCACGGGGATGGTGCGCTGCGCGGATGCGCCGCTGCCTCCTTCTGCGAGCAAGTAATGCAGCGAAAGTTAATCATAAATACTTATTAAGTAATGCTGAGATGAGACGTGGCGAGCTGGCAACAGCGACACTAAGCTGTATCTGCGAGTGTCCGTTGGGATTTGGCGCACAATAAAAATCTCAGCACTCAACTCGCTGGTTGTGGGCAGGCACGTGAGAAACAGAAAACACTGACTAGTTCCATACAAGCGTTGGTGGGGAGCTCCCTTAGCCGTAGTCTGAGCGGCAGGTACCTGTGTTGCGCGCACGCTAACAACATTGTCACGTTTCTAAATATTAAGTGCAGTTCGTTATCAGTATGGAGGGCCCCCTTCTGAATACTATCGTCCGGCAAAACAAACAAGTTTCCTTCATAATAAACCAGCAGTTGGCAGTTAAGGTCGCTATCGCGCTCGGGCCAGCCGGCGGCGGACGCCAGGGCGGGTTTATGTGGCGCTCTCACGACAACCTCACCACTCACCACTGCGCTGTCTACTACCTACACCTCACCACTCACCACTGCGCTGTCTACTGCCTACACCTGCTGGTACCAAACGATAAACTCTTATCAATGAGAGTATGTAGCACTAAGTACCATTTTTTATTTAATATCTGACATCAGCTATGTGCGAATTGACAAATAAATCGATAAAAATGTACAAGCAACTGGTGGACGAACAGATGTATGGTATGGTAATAATTGAATTTAGTCCTGATGTCGGTGGAGTTCCTTCGCTTTTTATAGTAACAAATATAACTTAAATAGAACTATATGTATAGTTCTCTAAAAAATGACTTCTTTTTGGAGATTTTTTTTATTTGATTTAATATCACGTCAGCTACGGTACACGTTTTACTCTCTTAGTAGCTAAATTTTGAAAAATGCTGATATTCATTTATTTCTTAAAAGACACGGGTTTATGAAATTTCGTGCATCTAGCTCTGAAAATGACGGACTTTCACACAAACTTCCATCCCTTATTTTACCCCTTTAGTAGCAGAATTTCCAAATGTCCTTTCTTAGTTGATACTTACATCATAAAATGCATCTACTGTCAAAATTTCAAGTTTGTAGGTCCAGCGGTTTAGGTTCTGCGTTGATGAATCAGTCAGTCAATCGGAACAAGCAATTTTTTATGTTTATATAGAAGATAATATGCTATGAGATACTGGTAGGTACACACTAACCTCCACGGCGCACATCGTACGTCGCAGCGCGTGCAGCTAATATAACATTGCACAAGTGGGTGCAAAGAAAAACGTATCCATGAATACAGATAGCCCTACTTATTGCTTCATTTAGGTAAAGTATTACTCTCGGCTGTAATAACACCGAGCTCGATGTGTTTTTAGGCTAAATTAACATTTATGACATACAAAATAAATATGTAAATGCAAAGTAAACAAGTGGCTGGCCCGGCAGCGCGCCGCTGCCGCATTCACTGGAGGGCTTGTGGCTAGCAGAACTTATTAATAAAATAAGTATATGATGCTGACAGGAGTCCCACAGGCTGTAGTGCCGAGTGAACGAGTATTAATAACTATAAAGTTCCATTTCGCCTCGCTTCTCCTCCATGTTCTACCTGCGTAGTCCACCTGGGTGGAACTCAGCACATTATTCATTCCCACGGTTCACATGAATCACACGCTTCGCCTCAGTGGAAACACACAGATTGTAATGTAACTCGACGAACCCCTTGTGCGCTATCACAAGTTCAAAATTGTCTGAAACATTGAGAGTGGTTTAATTAACCAATCGTTTGTTTGTTACAGGTATACCACCATGCGCCTCGTCACCCGCAACATGTTACATAGGTCCTCACAATATACAACTGAATAACAAAGTAAAATGTTAAAACCACACGCAAAAAGTTTTCACTTCATTATTTTGTTCGCTGGTCGCTCGCCTGCCGCCCGCCGCCCGCCGTCCGCCGCGGGGACGACTCGCTTGATACGCGAACTTCATCTTAGCGAGGCGCTCGTTGTGCCTACGAGCAGCTACGCCTCATGTCTACTCTACGCGTTGGCCAGCACACCCGCGCACGCACCCGACGAGCGACGCCACATATCCATAATGGCACAAACCAAGCTTGCCAACGTGTAGAGCAGACATCATATGTGCAGACACGGTACACATAGCAGTGCACGTCTGCTTGTCCGTCAGCCATTTATGCGCTAATTATGAATTATAAATAATATCATAATTATACCACTAAAAAATTTAACAAGTTCATATGCTTCGTCAGGTTTTATTCCCAGTTTAGGCAAAGTTTGAATAAGTAATTACTACGCTAAGGACATTGTATTTACCCACATGCTCTTTGGCACATAATCACACCAAACTAATTAGGTATCTACTGAGCTCAACGACTTGGCTGAATCTAAAACAGAGGAACAAAGCAATATACGCACGACCTAATTGTGATGTGTACTTGTACTGTGTACTGTAGGCACCGTGTAGTGCGGTGGCGGCGACGGCAAGCGGGTGGTCGTCGCGCAACAATAAACAATATGAATGTAAAGTAAACATGACGCACTAACCCAAGTGTCGGGCGTCTTCGTCGCTTGTCGCTGTACACCGATACACTTGTAATGAGCGCGATTCGCATTCTATGTTCCAGTGCTAACAATCGGTCTGCTCATTAGCGCCGCGCGCGCCTATACAGCGAAAATGTGTATGGCCATCATTATCGCACCGGCGCGTTTACCAAAACAGGCAAAGCGTGACGCCAGCCAGCTATCAATAATATTATGTAACTATTTATTTTTCCACCTAAGCTTTAAACAGAGTAAAGCGCCGTCACAAAGTTACACCTACTTGTGAATATCTTTAATGTTAAATTTACTTGATGTCTGAGGTCGGAGGTAGCGCAGTTAAATCACTAGAAGTTGTAGTCCACTTTACGCTTGCTACACGACTTTCTAACCATCGTATTGGTTCTAATCGACAAAGCTGACGGTTAACATGGCATTAAAGTTAATTTGGTCGCTCGTTATGACGGATTTCGGTCATGAACCAAGCGGTTCGGTGAGTCATCCCTATGCCGCACCATTAAGACCTGGAACTCCCTGCCAGCTCACGTGTTTCCTTCTTCCTACAGTCCCGGGTCCTATAAGCGGGGCGTGAAAAGGCATCTGATGAGGCCGTCAAGCTGAGTGCCACCACTGTTAACATGGTACATGTTTACGGCGGTGACCTTCTTACTACTCACAACTTGTATCACACTCTCTGTTAAGGATGTTGATGTTGCTCTTTTATTCGTTTAAGATTAAAAGCATCTGTAATTGTGGCATCGGACTGCGCCTCAGTTTATGATATACTTAAAAAAATGGAGTCGGCTACATAAACCATTTGACTTAGAAGTTTGATTTTTGCACAACTTCAAGACGTTATTACAGTTGTAAGGGTTCCGTTTTTTCTCTTGAGGTACGGAACCTTAAAAATAAAATTACAATTTAGTATCAGGTTGTTCTATAGTGCACATTGCGTTCGATTCGCGCTCGCCGTACGAACTGCAGGCGACTCAGGCGAGCCCTCATTCAGTTGAGTCGCTTCCCATTCCCGGGGCAGTTCCCGTATCTCCAATAATTTGCCAACGAATAACGATAATAAAAATTCCGCAGACGTCCGGGCCCCGTGAAATAAACCTAATTAAGGAATACCGTTGTGTAACAAATTAAATTCAGATAACAATTTGCCGTAAAATCCAATACTTGGGGCGAAACGCAAAGTTATTTTTAATTCGAAACATTTGGCAGCACTCCGCAGTGGACGGCACAAGGTAATGCACAAAGTTACTAAGGGAGCCCTACATTAATGATCATGGCATGTTATAATACAGCGTTCATGTAACTGACTCGTAAATGTTCGGCGCGGTAAACAACCTACATGTGACACGCCTGCCCTATGTACAACTCGTGTCGTCAGCTCGTCACTCGTCTACCGACACTCGCGATATCTGGCGCGTCTGCTGCCGCACGTTGTAATATTAGCTGTCGGTGTATGGACAGAACAATCGTTTATTATAACTAATTATTAACTACCTCATAACCTCTGTGCTCCGCCTCCATTACTGTTTATCCCCTGCACATAGCACAAGTAACTCATTATTTAAAATGTATGATGATGAAAAGGCCGCATTGGCTGCATTTAAACTCTCGCATACGTCACTGCAGGTTACTTTTTTTATGTTACCTATGGGTTATCTCTCACCCGTCACCGGCTACGCGGTTGTACTCTTGGATTATGTGGTTAATATTTGAGAAAAGCCTCATAACTGACCGCTGTGTTAGTCAGTGTCAATACTGTCAATGTATTATTACAACTTACACAGGAAAATATACAAAATAAATATGTTACAACATGCAGAGATTCAAGCCAGCCGTAGCGCTATGGACGAGGCCTCCCCCAGTAGATATAGCAAGTGAATTGCAATCGCTTGGCGTCAATAACGAGGTTTTTAATGAAATCTCTGAAGATGTTTAGTGAGGTGGCGCTTGCGGAGTTTTCTCCATTAGCATGACAATGCGCGCTCCCTCCCGCGGGAAGCGCGAGGGCCGCAGCCGTCACTCGCACCTGGCGCGCTCGCGACACTCGTGACACTCGCGGCACTCGCGACACTCGCGTCAAACTTTCAGCAATCGTACTGTTGCGGTTAATGAGTGCACGGGCCAACCACGCAGTCCGCAATAAATTGTGGGTCATGAGATTACGTACACTTCACATTGCATCAGTTTTCGTACGCATCCGAAACAAGTTCGACGCGTTCTCATTATCATTTAAACTTAAATATCAGTATATCAATACAATTAATCTAACTCTATCAATTCTATATCAATCTCCCATACAATTAGGTACAGTCGGACAGACGGATGGACCTTACGGATACGGAACCCGAAAAAAGCAGAAAAAAGAATACAGAACGTTTTGTGCAGTATTTTTAGTGTGGCGAGTGGTGGTCGTGATACTTACGACACAGCCGCCGCCGGCTGGAGTGGCGCGAGAGTGCTCGGAGCGAGTGGCGCTGGTGTCGCGTGTCGCGTGGCGCCGCCACTCGGCCGCCACTCAAATTAATACGAGCACTACAACATGGTTTAGACGAGTGCGCCATGCAAACTGGAAGCACACTCAATTTGTTGCGTCTTGAATTAAGCACATGATTAATAAAATATTATCCCACGTGGCATTCCACTGCGCAAATCTGTATTTTTTTAAAGGCAACGCAAACCACATCAGCTCCTAAGTAAACCTAAAGTGAGAAGCTGTAATGACAGTACACAGGTATTTGGATACACTCGAACAAAATATATACATACATAAATAATAAATATTTTTCTACACAACGCTGGTGAGTATAGCTTAACTAGCTTGTGTTATGCAATCTATAATGCGGATAAACATATTTAGATACTTTTTTTTGTAAATATATAGATATGTACATAGAAACACCCAGACCAATGCAAACAAATATTTGCACTGAGCGGGGATCAAACCCGCGCCTCCTGCGTAGCGGTCAGGTTCAATATAATAAATACTGTGGAAAAGTACAAGTGTTCTCAATATGTGTAACCGTGAATTCCGCCATGTGTCATCAATCAACAGTATAGTATGCACACGCCCCCGTTCATGTAGGGAAAGAGTTACTGGAAAGGCGGTAACTTTAAATTTAACTCAACGATTACTAAGCGGTATAGCAGTATCTCATGAATAAGGCATATCCACATTGTTGTTTGATATTTTAACTATTGTAATGATAAATAGACGAAATTTAATATATACATTCAACTTAAGCAGCACGATATTGGCCCTCCCTCGACTACTGTGCCCGCGGCAAGAAGGTGCTTGAGTTTAGCATTTTTCAAACCCGGAAATTGATGTCCAATGTTGCTAGTGTTGACTATGTAGATAAACAGTGTTTTCAGCGACTATAAGCGAAAACTTGTTACTGGCTTTCTATTGCCTGATCCAACGCTATTCATGTTTTTGTAGCTGTAAGCTTCCCATGTAATAAATCAGTAAAAAATAAATTAATTAATTACTTAAATATTATATCAAACAAGTCAACATTCAAACTAAAAAAAACCTATTTTTACAAAAGTTCAATTATTTCGAAAATCACCTCTCTTGAGATCCCGCTTAATAGCATGAACTTGTACCATTTGCATATTTTATTTTATTTGTATCTATCTCCTCAGCCCGTCGGCGGAGGGCTGCACTGCGGTGCACATCGCTACACGCGTCTTTATCCACAGGGGGTATATTGCGACTGCGGACATTGAAGCAGTCCTGTTCATGTTTACTACTATAATTTGCTGCAAAGTATTTGCATTTCGATCTTGAGCCAATTGCGTGATCATTTGAGTCAGTCAGTTTCAGACGTAGGCCCACGTGTGACATCCATTTGATCATTTGTCGTAATGCCGGCGGGGTGCGCGGTGGGGGGCGGGGGCGGGCGGCTCGCGTATTGTCGCGTTGCCTTTCGGCGGACCCTCCTAAAAACAAGATTACTTTCTGAAGTTTGAAGCGAAATGACGCTTAAACAAGGTTAACTCAATTTGCGCGCAATTCCTCTCGCTCGGAGGGCATAGTGAGCGTCATATTTTTTGCCCTCCGCTGGGTAATAACTCGATTACCAAAATTCAGAGCGCGGCTGTAATGGCGTCGTAATCTGCTGATTTGTTGAGTACACCTGCTGAGTGCCAAGCGGCATGTAGGCACTGTCGACTGCGCTCAAACAAATCACTGCCGGCCGCCATCGTCCACACGGTCCTTATCCCATATGTACCTTAAATACAGCTAATTATCGGCTTAGTGCCGGGAGGTGAGCTGACACGACTGCCACGCAAGTTGCCTCCCGAGAAGCTGCTTGTGTCCGCGGTGGCGATCAGTTGTTGTATACGAACTTGACGAACACAATAAGGTCAAGGCTTTAGTGATACTGTTAGAATTAAATACATGTCAGCATCTTATAAGTTATGGTGGTATGCTTGACGGGAGCTAGGCGAGCCAACACTTCGGCGTTCTCAAAGAGATACGCAATGTCGCAGCTTTCGGACTGCCGCACGAGGTGTCAGGAATGTGCGATATTTAATTAAAGCACCTCGTTTTTGCCATTCTCCACATTAAGGTTATGAAATTCAAATAAATAATTAAATTAGATTGCCCACGTGGATCGTGAGTAAAGGTTTACGCACGCCAGTACACGCGCCACCGCGCGACGTGTCGCTTGCCTGTGTGTTGTTGGTGTTGTGTGCAACAAACATCGCTATCAGTCAAGCGTTTACATTGAGCTATATTACTGACCCGTTTGTATAATAACAATTGAACTACGGAATTATTAGGGGCATTCCATTTTTTGTAAAATGAGCATTCGTTAACGTTCCATTGTCGTCAGCACTCACACCGCATCTTGCTAACTTACAACCTCGTAGCCTTAATTTATCGTATCTACGCGGCTACGTCGCTCGTAGCTCGTAGTCCGTAGCCCGTAGCTCATAGCCTGTAGCTCGTAGCCACGCGCTTATATGTCTTATTTGTCGCTTACGTAGGACAATGCGCGATTCAATGTTCCGCAGGAAGGGAGCCTGATTAAAGGCGACGCGCCGCCTAAAGCGCACTCTTAAGCATGTTTTAATTTATTTTAAAGGACGTACCCCACCCCCGAACCTAAAGCACGATTAATGTATATTTGTGACACACGCAGCGCAGACCCTGCCACTGACTTGCGATTACAACGCGAATGGGAATAAGCGTTCCCATCAATATCTTGACTGCTAGCCGATGTTTCCCCTTCCCAGGTGAGTCAGAGCGCCGACACAGTGACCTAACCAGATGTCGTTTGGTTGCAGGCCCGCCGGGGCCGCCGGGCAAGCGCGGCAAGAAGGGCAAGAAGGGCGACTCCGGGGAGGCGGGGCCGCCGGTGAGTACCGCCGCGAGCCGCGCCGCCGCCCGCGCCGCCTAGCACGCTTCTTATTGTTTTGTTTGCTTTACTTGCAGGGCTTGACGGGGGCGCCAGGGAAGAATGGATTCCCGGTACTTGTTATTTTTTATTTGCTTACTTGTAAGACTTTATGATCAGTTCACCCTTTCTTTTGTAAATACCTTGTCACCACTTGCCACACCCACCGCCACTGTCGCTGGTGCTCACCATGTGCTCGTGGTCTCGTCGCTCACTGCGACCGGTGGAGACTATTACATCATACAATCAATTGTACATACTATTATGACTTTATTTTCATTACAAATCTATGGCTGCACTTTATTGTTCCTAGAGTGTACGTAGTTGCCCACCTCTGTTTTTCTCATAAACTTACAAAGTCTTCAATATTTAGAAACTCTTATACTGTATGTAGTAATGATAATATATTTCTAACTATTGAACGTTTTTACTATAACCAACTTACTCTACCTATCTGTCCTTTTCCACAAATACTCAAGGTATTATTTTTCTTTTATATGATGTAATATTTCTATTTAAGACTACGGTATCACAAGGTTCATTAAAACATTATAATTAATTTGTATTATAAACCAAGTGTGGTCGGCCTGGTCCGCCACACCACACTGGCGCTGTCACCTGTCCACACACTACACGCGTGTCACGTTTCAGGGTAGCAAGGGCGAGAAGGGCGAGCGAGGCTTCATGGTAAGACGCGCGCCGCCCCGTAGCTCCCGCACCCCCACTAACCGACCTGCCTCAAGCGGCCGTTAGAGGAGCACTTGCACTCGTGCCCACGAGCTTGGCACTGCTCCTAAGTCTTATCGCTGGTCCGCCAGTTCGCGGCGCGGTACTTACACCCACAACACATGGTTTACGTCAGTTGGCATTACTCTACGCGATACGTACCGCTAAGTAACAAATCTGTCCAATTAAACGCTGAACATTACCAGAACTGACCTGTTTACTTTGGCCGTATCTGCGTTGTCAGTCGCCCGCTCCTCTAACTGCCGCTAGAGCTACTACTTATTGCTATTGGTGTTTGTAACCGGCCTGCCCCCCACCGCCCGCCACTGCGCCACTGTTGAGGCGCTCCCAACGACTAATGCTTCCATAGTGTGACTGTGTCGTGTAGAATAGTGTAGACAAAATAATACTGTAGAGGTACACATGAATAATTTGCCAGTTACTCATACTATCGCCCCTTGGCCATTGCGTTGTCGAGCGCATGTGGACGTGACCGTATCGTCATCACTGACCGCGAACGCGTCGCACCATTTCTCTGTCCATCTATTGTTTGTATATTAAATACCTTCACACAAGGAGGCAGACCTTTACAGGATATTTGATTTGGGTGTCGTTGAATAATACCCTTGACATTGCTGGAGTAAACGGGTTCACGGTATTCCTCAAAGTGATTTTGCGACATCTAAACAGACGGACATAGAAATCGTGTGTCGCGATCTCGGACCGCTGGTGGCTTCACATGTAGAGTTATTAACGCGCTCTCTGTCCCTCGCAGGGGCCGATCGGACTGGACGGGCCCAAAGGAGATCCGGTGAGTGCTCCATTTCATTGCAAGCTTAAACTATGTATATACAAACTCGATAGACACAGTAAAAACTAGCTAATACTTTGGTACAAGTTTGACATTATACTAGAATATTCCATAACATGCATACATTGCCAGTAACCGACCACAAAGTAATAAGGACGAGAGCAGAAGATAACGACCCCCAAATATACACCGCTTTACCAGAAACTGTGGAAGGAACTTATTCATTCAATACACAGCAGAACATAAAAAACAACACAATAACAGCTTGTATGACGTGGTGGCGTTCGTAAACTTGGCCGCTACGTAGGAGGCATGGGTTCGATCCCCACTCAGTGCAAATATTTATATGCATGAATAGGGATATTTGCCGTATGGTCATGCCTCGAAGAGCACGTAAAGCCGTCGGTCCTCATTGCCATACGCACATCTGTGGCAGTTGTTACCAGTATTTGGAGCCCTAAGAAGTCCAACAACTGGTCTAACTGCACTGCTTTGATATCGCCTTAGGGTAGTGGAGGACGGAATGGAAAATATCGAAGTTTAGCCAAATCCGCAGAGCTGGCAAAACTAACGCCAGACTCCGAGGTTAAAGCGTTAGATGTGACTGGGATTAACGCCAGAATGAAGAACAAAAAAGAATAGGCGAGCAGTGTGCATGAGCTACGCATAAGTTAACTAATATAGTATAGTTTAAATGTTTAGTAGAAGGCAGTGAACGAACAATGTCGGTGCGCTGTTGCAGGGCCGGCCCGGCGACAAGGGGCAGAAGGGCGAGCACGGCAGCCCCGGCTTCGACGTGTTCTCCGCCGTCAAGGTACGCCACAGCCCGCGGTGACAGACCGGCCTTAGCCAGCGCCCTGCACGTCAACATCGGTCTGATGCTGACTGTACTGTCTGTTGCTCGTAGCACCTCCTATTACTGCTGAGTCTAGTCAGTTTTCTGAGACTAAGTCTGGATTTGAATCTGAAATCTAATTGTAAAATACTGCTGGTATTTACTGTAAAGAACACTATTTTTGGAAGACTAGCACCTTGAAAACGTTTCAGGAACATTATTCTACTTGACAATGAGTTTTTATCACAGCCGTAACGTGGGAGATTTTCACCAGTTCTATGTAAGCTTATTGAAATCGAACGCCTCGATTTCAATAAGCTTACATGGAACTGGTGAAAATCTAAACAAACTCAAATACGAACGTGCGTACTCACGTTATGGTTGTTCAACCCGAATAGGAGCCCAGCTCACGATACCAAATTCACAAAAGGCCAACCGCTCGCAAATAGTTAACTTCTTGATATATATGGTATCAGAGAAGCCCTGGTAGCCTCTATATTGTGGAGTGGGCCCAAGCGCCGCACCAAGCGAACTATTCGCGTGCGGCTGGTGAGTCGTGAGGGTGGTACCGCCCTGCGGCGCTGAGTGACCTCGTTGTTGGTGCTTGCAGGGGGTGAAACGCTCCGTGGACAGTTTTAAGATCAGTCCGTACACGAGCGCGGAGATCATAGCCGTCAAGGTACCTACCGCCGTAGCGCTTGTGACGTCAGCGTCACTGTTGTTGTGCTTGTCTGTTCGTACGCCGCTGTTGTAGTCCAGTGTTGATTTGTTTTACTATTTTGTTATGCTTACTGTATGTCGATGGTAAAAAATGATCCACAACTGATGATAGTAACAATACACAATTGCGCCCTAAGTACAAGTGCAAGTCGAGTTCGTATTCGCTTCAGTGCGTGTTATTGTTTACCATCGACAATGCGCCACTGCGCGCCCGCTGTATGTCCGTGTGTGTGCGTAGGGGCTGCAGGCGGCCGGCCACAACATCTCCGCGCAAACTGTCATACAACTGAAGGTGAGTAATGAACCGCATGCGCCAACCACATACAATCAAACGTGACATTACATTATTCTGCGCAGAAGCAGGCGCTCCGAGGCCTCACAATAACCACATAAGGACCCAAGATCGATCAACTCCTTTACTGCGAGTTCCAAGACAGATTTCGTATTTAGTTTCGAACTCGCAAAGGCCTGCTACGGGGGGACACTGCTCCGGAGTATAATATAATCGTGCAGTGTGGTATGGGGTTCCATTCATTCAAATGAATCTCCACAGTAATACTCAGCTGATGGCGACATGAGCCTCCGATATACTGCGACGTCGATAACAATGACCCTGTTACTCGTGCCTTATCCAGTAGAACGGCTTGCGCCATGCCGAGATACTCTTTCTTAGTGTGCTAAGTGTGCTTTGTAGGTGTGGCATGTTTCAATGTTGCTGCATGCACTCTTTGGCAGCTGACAGTTCAAAGATGATGTAGTTTCGAGTCATAGTTGACCAGTTTGCTGTAGTTACGCCCTTATATTTAGTATCTATTACACTAAAAATTATTTAATTTAAACACAATATCTATGTGTATGTTTCAACAATTGGACAATTGTTCAGACTGAGTGCGAACACAATACATAATGCGTAACCCCTTCCGGTCGCAGGGAGAACCCGGAGAGCCTGGGCCGCCCGGCACGCCGGGCCCGCCAGGCGGAGAGGGGCTCCCGGGGCACGAGGGCCGCGCGGGGCCCGCTGGGGCCGCGGGGCCGCCGGGTCCTGCCGGGCCCGTCGGACCCCCCGGCCTTGTGGGGCCCCCGGGCTCAATAGGACCAGCAGGACTTAAGGTATGCATGGAACGTTTTTATATAAAAAATAAACATAATCTGGGGGCACGGCAGTGCCCTCCCAAGTCGAGCAAGCGAAAAAACGGCATGTTTGTACCATCATCCTTTTCTCGAAGCAGTTCAGGCCATTTCCAATCCCCTATAACTTCGTTGTAGATTAAACTAGAAGCCGGAACTTTCAGTAACTAAAAAGGCATTGTGTAAAGTCGGTAATATATTTCAAATTTTATTCAATGTGAACCAATAATTTAAGAATTATATAACAAATCAAAGTTTGAATGAATTTTTTATAGCATTTATTATGCAAACTTTTAAGTTCGAAAAACATTGGAAAAAATGAAATGCTCAAGTGAGACTCGAACTCACGACCTTTCCCTATAAAGAGAAGGAAAATTTGGAATGATTCAAGTGTGGCTCAATAGCTCAGTTGGAAGAGCAGTCCCCCTGTAAGGGAAAGGTCGTGAGTTCGAGTCTCACTTGAGCATTTCATTTTTTCCAATGTTTTTCGAAATCAAAGTTTCTTAATTTTTGCAGTTAGTCAGTGTATGTACTTGTATATTTTATATTAGATTAATAGGAGTATTCAAAGTAACTTGTAAAATGGTCAACAGCATAAAAAAGCAAGAATAGGAGCATTCATCATCATCATCATCATCATCATATCAGCCACACATAGTCCACTGCTGAACATAGGCCTCTCCCATAGACCTCCAGAATGACCGATCTGAAGCTGCCCGCATCCAGCGCTTCCCGGCGACCTTGATGAGGTCGTCCTTCCACCTGGCCGTTGGGCGTCCCACACTACGTTTGCCCGTACGCGGTCGCCATTCCAGAACTTTTTTGCTCCATCGGCCATCTGTTCTGCGCGCTATGTGTCCCGCCCACTGCCACTTCAACGAGCTAATCCGCTGGGCTACGTCGGTTACTTTTGTTCTCCTACGGATATCATCATTTCTGACGCGATCACGTAGGGAAATACCGAGCATAGCCCTCTCCATAGCTCGTTGAGCGACTCTGAGCTTTTGTAGGAGACCTATAGTGAGGGACCACGTTTCAGATCCGTAAGTCATCACTGGTAACACACATTGGTTAAAGACTTTCGTCTTTAGGCACTGAGGTATGTCGGACGAGAAGACATCTCGTAGCTTCCCGAACGCTGCCTTTCTAAGGAGCATTAAGTAAAGATAATTGCACGATGCAATTTCGTGCAAGTACTTAAGGATTAATTTTAACCGAGACGTTTGACAAGTCGTCAAAGATTTAATATATATAGGTACAAGAGATACCGAAAAGGAAAAATGTAGGACTATCGACAAAAAGAAATGAGATCCCATAGAAACATAATACTTGTCAAAAAACCAAGTCTCACAAGCACAACACAGTTTTTCTACCGTAAACAGTTGTGAGATAAATGAAATATCAAGTTCCCAGCTCCACCGGGACATGGTAGCTGAGTGGGAGCTACGACTTGGGCGCCCAAGCGCAGGGCACGCCGTAATAGCGGCGGTAAGACCCATCATTGAGGAATGGCTAGAGAGGCCACACGGCAGCCTCTCGTACCGGCTCACGCAGGTGATTACCGGACACTGTGTTTCGGGTGTTACCTGTGTCAAATGCGGAAGGAGCCAACGTCCGAGTGCCAAAACTGTGATGCGAGCGAGGACACAGAGCTGCACACGCTGACCGAGTGCCCGGCGTGGGACACGCCGAGGCGGGTCCTAGTGGCGGCTCTGAGGGTGGGAGTCCTCACACTCGCCACATTGCTCACAACGATGGTACGATGCGTGAACGATTGGGGTGCGGCCTCCTTCTGCGAGGAAGTAATGCTCGAGAAGGAGGCGGCCGGTCGGGTCCGGACTAGACTCAGGGCCCGGGAAGCCCGCACAGAGCGAAGGCGAACCGGACGTCGGAGGTCGCAGAACGACCTCCGTCCTCCATGAACGCTGGCCTGGGGGTGACCGGTGGAGCTGCCTGTCACCCTAGCAGAAGCAGGTCGCGGCGGCGGTGCAAAGTGCGCCTCCCCATACCCGGGGCTAGTTGGGGACACCGAGGTCCCACAACCCGAAGGGGACCATCTCGAAAGAGATGGTCCTGGATCTGCCGGGGTGCGAAAGATATGCATTCGGCAATCTCACCTCCGGCAACCAAGGACCCAAGACGGCGTGCGTTTTAGTCGGT
Source organism: Eilema sororculum (assembly GCA_914829495.1). Lineage (NCBI taxonomy): Eukaryota > Metazoa > Arthropoda > Insecta > Lepidoptera > Erebidae > Eilema > Eilema sororculum. The sequence goes on along the minus strand of OU618545.1, from coordinate 80,220 downwards.
TCCAGTCCGACATAACCGCCTCCACCGGCTGCGTGAGGATTTCGCTACCATCAGGCGAGGTGAAGTCAAATTGAAGTGTCCTTTATAAAAAATATAAATATTCTATGAACAAGTTGCAACATTGTTTCACAATTGATTCATGAGCTTCCTTTGATAATTTCAGGGCGATAAGGGCGACAAGGGCGAGCGCGGCTTCACGACGACTCTGAAGGGCGACGCGTTCCCCACCGGCATCATCGAGGGCCCACCAGGCCCCCCCGGCCCGCCCGGTACGTACGGCCACTCTACGTCACGTAGCAGCGTAGGCATGGCCATTGTCGTAGACCGTAGCACTGCGGCGTAGAATATGTGATGTTTTGACGATCGTATTGTAGAACCACTGCTACGCTGCGTACTAAATTTAATAATAGTAAATGCACAAGTTCCACTGTGAAGGTGTAGTTAGAAGCACTCAGGAGCGCCGCGCGGAGAGCTTCGCGGGGGCGGGCAACAACTTGCGTAGTATCCTACGTTAACTAGATATAATATTTATGTATAACTAGATAATTTATATACCTCATACCGGTTAGCTGCCTCCCGCTGAGCTAGACGCGCGGCGCGAGGCGCACCGCTGGGTCCACAAACAAACCTCACGCTAACATAGTAACACCAGCTTCTCCCGTAGTGAGGTAGATGTAGTAGTTAGTAGCGGCGTGCTGACGTGTTGTGTGCGAAGGCGCGGCGGGCGCGCGCGGCGAGCGCGGCGAGGGCGGCGCGGCGGGGCCCCCCGGCGCGCCCGGCGACAAGGGCGCGCGCGGCAAGCGCGGCAAGCGGGTAAACACCGGCCGCCGCCGTGAGGCAACGTCACCGCGCCGGCCAGCCCGAGGGCCACCACCCAGACTGTCTCTGTCTGTGACGTCTCAATTGCCTCATTGTGGCGGTCGAGCAGTGGCTGCAGATCACTGATCTCGACGCTTTGCTCTCGGCATGCTGCTGACGGCCTTTTCTCGAAACGTTAATTCAATGGAGAATGTTCACAAATTCTGAATTTCATGTTATTGTCTTGTGTGTTGAAAACAAAAAATACACCTGAAAGAAAAAAGTAAAGTAAAATATTTCGATATATCAATTGGTTTCCAAGACATGGACTTTTAAAGTGGCTGCGCGGCATTTGGCTCGCGCTGGATACCGTATTTTCATGTAGGCCAGTCAACTTTAGTGGGCGCAGCCTTACGGTTCACTATTATAGCAATCTCAGGAACTACTCGGTACCTGGCCTGATTTCAAAATTTATACTTGTTTTGAATAGCCTATTTATCGAGGAAGGCTATAGGCTATATTATTCCATTTCACATTATTGGCCTATAACCTTACTCTATAAACAGGCTATTCAAAACAAGAAGAATTTTTGAAATCAGGCCAGTAGTTCCTGAGATTACTGGTGAAACGTGAGGCCGTGCCATCTAAAACTGTCCAGCCTACATAAAAATACATCACACGCATTAGTCCGAGCTGGTCTGGGATTGTATATATTTGAGAACTTTGAATGCATGTAATATCATAAACACTTGGTATTTTTGAATGAAACAAAAACAAGTGTATTTATGTATATAAAGGGTTTAATGTAACAAACTTCAAGTGATTTTGCACACCTAGTAACATTCTCCATTCAACCCTGCATTGTACTAGGGCATGCGATGCTTTATCTGCGACCAAAACCATGAACTTAGTAGTATCCAGCGTGCGGTCTGAGCTTACAATATCCACTGTACAATGCTTAGACAGAGAAACTTTGTGTAAATGTGTAACTTAAATAGTGAAAATGTCACTGTAATCCAATATGAGGCCCAATATGAGGTTACTGACTCACAACTTACGATGATAACATATTATTATTATCTACGCTAACATTAGTTTCAATAAACTGAAAAACTACAATCCGATTTTCAAAAATCTTTCATCAATAGAATGCTATTTTATCCCTAAGTTACATAAAACTACTTTTTATTGCGATATCTCAACAGGATCAGATCTTTCGCGGGTTAAACCGGGGGGTGATGCTGGCACGATAATAAACTGGCAAATATCCTCGTCTCCCCAAAGGTAGACCAGGGAAGATTCTGTCGTTTCTAAGGCTTTGGTTTTGGCTCCATCGTGAATGAATCGATGTGCCTCCGGCACGTTGCACTCTGCACGCCGCGTGTTGCATGCTGCATGTTGCACGTTGCACGTAGACGCTCGCCTGTAGCGGCGACTCGGTCGCGGACGCGCGCTCGCGCAGTAGTGGTACAAGTGACAACTAACGACCCCGGAGCTAACCCGTCGGCACCCGCACCGCTTGCCGCCCGCGGTGCTGCTGCACTGGCCGAGTGCTGCCGCCACCCCGCGAGGTAAGTCACTTTCGGTTCTTTGGAGTTCCAAACTATAATATCACTATAATATTCAATACCTACTCTCCCTTATTACTTACACCTCTCATTGTCTTACATTCTATTACTTCCAATATTATGGTATACCTTATATTTTTATACTAATATCAGTTGAATGAGTAACGTGTACGTACCGCGCAGGTCGCACGGGCGAGGTGGGGCCCCGAGGGCCCGCCGGCCTGGACGGCTCGCCTGGCACGCCGGGAGTGCAGGGGCCGCCCGGGAAACCGGTTAGTATGCTCCATCCTATGCAGAAGGCACTACATCACGGGGTGTTCCACCGTTTAGGTATATCAGCAACATCAAAACAACACATTTACAGACATTCTCACAAGCTGTCACACACCTTTATTATTAGTACGAGCACGTCCGCCGTGGGATCGCGCAGAAACGGATTGTGGCGCCACGACCCCATAACACACCACCTACCATCTCCTCCACTATCGGGATTCTTGGTGTCGATATCTCCAGCGGCGTCACTTGAAACACAAGGTCAAATAGGCATCTGAAAACTTGGAATGTTCAACAGGGCGAAGCATTACTACATCATTAACTGTGGGGCAAGTCTACTTCTCTATAAGTCGCAAGTCCGGCCCCACTTGGTCCTCCAAGTACTACTGTCACCTACTGCCGGGGCACTGGATTACTGGCCCCTATTATTGTACACGTTTATCGGCCACGGTCACCATTCTCCATCAAGTGGGCGGTGTGCTTGTCCGCCACCTAAGTGGTATTAAAGAACAAATTTTTCGCCTCTTCAGTCAGTCTTACATTATGGTGGATTTCAATGCAATAACGTGTTATGTTGCAGGGTGAGATGGGTCCGAAGGGTGCGAAGGGCGAGTACGGCGACATGGGGTCCCCCGGCATGCTGGGCGCGCCCGGCCTGCCCGGCCCGCCCGGCTACCCGGGCCTCAAGGGCGACAAGGGAGACAAGGGGGACTCGGTAAGAGACCATTCTGCTATGTTGCTTGATGATCAATACATGCCTTGGCGATATATTGCTCTAGTAGCCAAGGTCGTGCGCGCGAGCGCCACCAGCGATAACACATTTATAACCGACGTCAAACTATTTACATATTAAGTGCGACCATATACTTGAAGACTTTGAACTCGTATGCGTAAGTCGTTTTTGAACTTATCCATATATCTGTCATAATGATAGTCGATCAAGAAGCTTCGGTTTTATACATATGGCGTGTGCGTCGTGCGTGTGTAACGTGGCGTTGTATTTATTGCATGTGCGGTGGCGGCGCGCGGCTCCCGCAGAAGTACAGGAAGCTGCGAAGGAGACAGGTATCTATCCACTTCTCGCCAACATTCCTCTCTATTGAACAAAGTAATAAAAGTTGATCACAACTCAGTACGAAGCCAGTAAAACAGAGATGAGGAATTGAGGCTTCGCTGAACTAGAGCGTGTCATTTAGTAGATATTTATTTAGACGTACTTTCGTAGTACTAACGCAATGCCAACCGAGAGCCGGCCGGTGTAGAACTGTTAATCTTTATGCCCACTGTTGAACTTGCAGGGAGACGGCACCGGCTACGAGCTGTACGGACACGAAATTGTAAGTAGCCTTTAATCATTTTCTCATACGCACTGTCGCGCATCTATCACTGTTCACCATCGCGCTGTTCACTCAATAATGTTACTATACCTATAATGAAGTGACGTATAATTCGTGTATTAATGCCTCTAATATATGCGTGCAGTTACACATGTCAGTCGATTATTGTGACTGTTGGTCATATCCCCGGGTCTAACCGACCAAGATTGGTTCCCGGCGCACGAACCCGAGGGGCAGGGCAGTGGAGAGCTGGGCTGATAGTCTCAGCCTAGTTCTCCTGAATCGCGGGGCCGTCGCCACGTGCGTGAAGAGTTGGGGCGACTCAATTGTGGACCTTTCGTTCGCGAGCGCCCCGCTCTCAGGCCGTGTGCAGGGCTGGCGTGTCCTTGGGGAGGTGGGGACAGCGTCGGATCACCGATACATTCGGTTCGACGTCTCCCCTCCTGCGGGCGCCGCGCCGGTTACACCGGCTCCACGCGAGCCACGTTGGGTGCTTAAGCGAATGGATCGGGAGGTCCTCCTGGAGGCCGCCATCGTACAGGCCTGGGCCTCTGCGCCGGACAGGCCTGTCGACATAGACGATGAGGCGGCGTGGTTCCGGGAGGCCATGACGCGTGTCTGCGACGCGGCTATGCCTAGGGCTCCGCCCTATAATCCGAGGCGTCAGGTCTACTGGTGGTCGGCGGACATCGCGAGGCTCCGACAGGCCTCCGTGATCGCTTTCCGCCGGTGGACCAGACTCCGAAGGAGGCGTAGCCGCCCCGCAGATACGGAGCCCCGAGAGGCGGAGCTTCATGCGAGGTACAGGGAGGTCAGAAAGGACCTCCGAGTGGCCATAAGGCAGGCAAAGGCAGCAGCTCATAAAGAGCTGCTGGAGACGCTGGAGCGGGACCCATGGGGGCGGCCTTACCTTATGGTAAGGGGCAAGCTGCGCCCCCGGGCCCCGCCATTGACCCGGTGTCTCCAGCCGGAGCTGCTCGGAGGAGTCGTTGGCTCCCTGTTCCCAGCGCGGGCGGTGGAACATATTCCACCGCAGATGACTCCGCCACCTAGGTCGCCTATGGCGCCCAACGTGGATGACGACGACGTGCCCGAGGTCACTTGGGTAGAGCTAGAGCTGGCAGTGTTAAGGCTTAAGGCCAAGAACACCGCCCCGGGACCAGACGGCATTCCAGGCCGAGCGTGGGTCCTAGCTCTAGGCGAAGAAGACGCTCTCGAGCCCCGATTGAGAGGGTTTCTCAGCGCATGTTTGGAGCGAGGCCAGTTTCCGAAGATGTGGAAGACGGGGAAACTGGTCCTCATCCGAAAGGCGGGGCGCCCGGCGGACTCACCGTCCGCCTACAGGCCCATAGTGTTGCTCGACGAGGTGTGCAAGCTCTTTGAAAGAGTGATTGCAAAGCGCCTCGTCGAGCACCTATCCAGGGTGGGGCCTGACCTGGTGGATGGCCAGTATGGCTTCCGCCGGAGGCGCTCCACCGTGGATGCCATCATGCGCGTGAGGACTCTGGCGAAGGACGCCGTCACTCGGGGTGAGGTGGTGTTGGCGGTGTCACTGGACATCGCCAACGCCTTTAACACCCTGCCCTGGAGCTGCATTAGGGAGGCGCTCGTGTATCACGAAGTGCCTCTCTACCTTCGCCGCATAGTCGGGGCGTATTTATCGGAGAGAGCAGTCGTCTACCCAAGTGCGACCGGGCTCGGTCGGCGAGAGATGTCGTGCGGTGTTCCGCAGGGATCGGTCCTGGGACCGCTACTGTGGAACATCGGTTACGACTGGGTGCTTCGCGGTGAGCTCGCGGACGGTGCCGCCGTCAAGTGTTATGCGGACGACACGCTAGTGACGGCGTGCGGGGCTACATACCGCGAAGCGACCCTGAAGGCCACGACCGCGGTTGCCCAAGTCGTGGAGCGGATCCGGCGGCTGGGTCTCGAGGTGGCTCTGCATAAAACCGAGGCCATGTTCTTTCATGGGCCTCGGCGCGTGCCACCGGAGGATTCCAGCCTCATAGTGGGAGACATTTCCATCGGCATCAAGCCACAGATGAAATATCTGGGGCTCGTGCTTGACGGCCGGTGGAACTTCGGGGAGCATCTCCGAAGACTGGCCCCTAAATTGAAGGACACAGCTGCCGCTTTGGGGCGGCTGCTGCCCAACATGAGGGGGCCGGATGACTCCTGCAGGAGACTCTACGCGGGAGTCGTGCGGTCCATGGCCCTATATGGGTGCCCAATATGGGCGGACACCCTGACGGTCCACAATGCGCGTATGCTGCGTGCGCCGCAGCGTGCAATGGCCAACAGGGCCATTAGGGGGTACCGCACGATATCTCTGGAGGCGGCGAGTCTCCTTGCCGGATCCCTACCGTGGAACCTGGATGCGAGAGCCCTTTCGATGCTATATCGGTATCGAAAGGAGGCGCGGGAGCAGGGACGGGAACCCGAGCCTGATGAAATTCGGGCCGTGAGGTCTCAGCTCCACAGGGACATGGTAGCGGAATGGGAGCTACGACTTGGGCGACCAAGCGCAGGGCACGCCGTAATAGCGGCGGTAAGACCCATCATGGAGGAGTGGCTAGAGAGGCCACACGGCAGCCTCTCGTACCGGCTGACGCAGGTGATTACCGGACACGGGTGTTTCGGGAGTTACCTGTGTCGGATCCGGAAGGAGCCAACGTCCGAGTGCCATCACTGTGATGCGAGCGAGGACACAGAGCTGCACACGCTGACCGAGTGCCCGGCGTGGGACACGCCGAGGCGGGTCCTAGTGGCGGCTCTGGGGGTGGGAGTCCTCACACTCGCCACGTTGCTCACAGCGATGGTAAGATGCGCGAACGCTTGGGGTGCGGCTGCAGCAAGTAATGCTCGAGAAGGAGGCGGCCGGTCGGATCCGGACTAGAGTTCGGGCCCGGGAAGCCCGCGCAGAGCGAAGGCGAACCGGACGTCGGAGGTCGCAGAACGACCTCCGTCCTCCATGAGCGCTGGCCTGAGGGTGACCGGTGGAGCCGCCTGTCACCCTAGCAGAAGCAGGCCGCGGTGGCGGCGCCAAATGCGTCTCCCCGTAACCGGGGCTAGATGGGGACACTGTGGTCCCCACAACCCGAAGGGGGCCATCTCGGAAGAGATGGTCCTGGGTCTGCCGGGGTGCGAGAGATATGCTTTTGGCAATCTCACCTCCGGCAACCAAGGACCCAAGACGGCGTGCGTTTTAGTCGGTTCGAGTCCGACATAACCGCCTCCACCGGCTCCGTGGGGGTGGTATCCGTGGGGATTTTTCGCACGATAAAAAAAAAAAAAAAAAAAAACCGACCAAGATTAGACTTCAGCGTAGGTCTGCGAGCTATGTAACTGTTTCACAGTTCACAAACTGTTTACTTGGCTAAGTATAGCAAATAGCTTATCATCGACTAATGTAATGAAACCTTCAAGCACTTCCACAAAGTAGTAGCAAGGCAGAGTTCACGCAGGCTATCCGCGGGAAAGTATTTTCCATTAGGTTATCACTTTTTTCTTTTAGCCGCTTTTATCCCCGGAGCATGAAGCAGAGGCACATTTCACCAATCATTGTATTCGGTCCCACGTAATAGGAGGTGAGCCTATTGCCGTATTCCGGGCACTATTGTTGAGTCAAGCCATGCATTTGAGGTTGAGTCTTGGCTGTATATATGAATATATATGTACAAACAGGTACATGATGTGAATGGATTAATTAGACTAATGAAGTTTTTCATTCAAACTTCAACGGAAGAAGGTTGTTTCCTGGCAGTGCTCAAGATACTGAAGCTTTCGGCGCAGCAGGAATCCCCCAATTTTCTAACGGTTGACTGTTCTGTTCAGATATGGACCTACATACAAATGTGAACAGTCATTCTTAGCGTTGATCCCAGTCGCACCCAAAGCTTTCAGCTCGGGGTCCGCTTCACCCGTCTAACGGCGAATTTGGCTGGAGTTGGTATTTTCTGTGAAACGACTGCCTTCTGAGCTCCACAACCCAAAGGCGCCATTGAAGCATTGCAGTTAGACCACTTGTTGCACCTTTGAGGGCTCCAACTACCCCTAACGACTGACATAGCTGTTCGTATGACTACCGGGACCGACGCGCGACGGCTTAACGGGCTCTCTGAGCCGAGACCAGACCAATGCAAGTACCCATGCATACAAATTTTAGCACTGCGTAGAAACCGTGTTCACTACCGCTACGCCACAGAGGCTGTCAGATGTGAACCCTCTGACCGAGACCGTGGACTGTGGAAAATGTATAAGTCAATGTTTGATGATTCTAACATCATAGTTAGGTCGTTCAGATGTTCGAGTAACGTGTGTGACGCGTGTTTTCAGATGATGGGGCCGCCGGGCGCACCGGGCCCCGCGGGGCCCCCCGGCGTGGCAGGCCCCCCCGGCATCAAGGGCGATAAGGGCGAGCCCGGCGTGAGAGGGAAAGCGGTACGAATACCTCACTTATTTCACTAACGAGATGGACCGGTTATAGTTCATTTGGTGTTTGTTTGACGATTATTGACGATACGTATGTATGTTGCGACGACCGCTGACAGCGCCAGAGCGCGGGCGGTCGGTCGCGACGGACGGGCGCGGGCGGGCCCGCCGCTGCTAGCTGCTGACAACCACGCTGAGATGTACTTATGTCATATGGGTCACGTCCACATTTTCGCTTCCTACTCTCTTCATAAAATACATATCATTTTCGTCTTTATTTTCTGTAAAAAGACAACTCGCAGCAGTCGCGGCCAACCGCAAGTGTCTGCCATTTAGCAACAAGCTGACGAGTACCGTCCCGAACGAGCGATACACAATAATGTACCGTAATGTTTCAGGGTGAGAAGGGGGAGAGCGGCGACGCGGGCCCGATGGGGCTACCGGTTAGTATCCTACGCTTTTCAGTTTGATCTTTGTAGAAGCAACTCATGACTATGGGTCTAAATAAGTAACATGTCCTAATTCGTGGAATGAACTCTGTACTTAGATACTGATTATTTATAGAGTGTCAAATATACGCCGCAACCACTAACTACCTACCTACAGACTACTCTTTCTAGTAAACTACGGTAAATTAATTTTTCCCGTGGTTCACCTTTTTATAATGGGCAAATACCATCATTGAAACAAGCCACTTGACATAATATATTGTTGGTTAACCAAAGCCTCTGTGTGCGCAGGGGCCGGTGGGGCTGCCGGGCGAGCCGGGCCGCGGCGAGCTGGGTCCCCGGGTGAGCGCCCGCCACTTGTACATTGCACATCCATATTCACTAACATTGCTCTGGACGGTGTAAATACTGACGGTTATAGAGATTCGTTCCTCCGCACACGAGTATTACGCTGAAGGATTCACAAAATCCAACAATAAAGTTAAATTTGTACTAATAAGGTTAAAGCCGTTGTTATGGCAACAAAACTATTTGAAATGGATTCTATCGCATTGCAAACAATTCCACTGCATTTGAGGAAATAGTCAAATACGATTATAATTTTAAAATTTTAATTAAATTTTAACGCAATTGGAATACCAACTATTTGCATCAAGTAAGACTAAAAAAAACATTAATTTAAATCCCGATTGCTGTCTAAAAGATCGAAACAAGTTTGATAGTAGGCGGTACCATCATTTTCTTTTGGTTTATGATCGACAAATGGGTACCGCTTGCTATCGAACTGGTCTGGACTCTGGACCTTTTAGACAGCAGTCGGAATTTTTAATTATTCCGGATTAGCTAATAACTACCTAAAGGAGTAATCCTTGTGTTGCGACTGTTGCGAGGGGCATTGTGTCACTCACAAAGTACTTCGGATACCCTGAGTGTTGTTTGTGAATATGGATGAATGGATGTGTCCGTAAGGTACTACTGGCCGCGGGCTACGGCCGTCACAAGTTGGCGCGGTCGCAGCGGTGCACTCGCAATAAGCGAGAAATACTTACAACTTTCCAAGTGTTCAATAATGAGTTACAATGGAAGTCGATTCAATAATATACAACTTGAAGCAGTCAACCAATGTCGCCAGCTAGCGACAGCGACTTGTGACGACGGTCAGCTCCAGGCCCGCGCGGAGTGACGTCATGGCGTGACGCCACGCTGTGTGCTCGCTTACTAAGACGCCCTGACGCCCTGACGCCTCGCGCCGCGCCAGGGCGACGGCGACAGTCTCCACTGCCTACCTAACCACGGCTATAATCCTTTTCAAACGGCATGGGTGTGTACCTGGTATATATAGATTCCAAAGCACGCATTTCGGTGATAAGCCCACCATGATTTCAGCAGGCGGTAGGTAGCCATTAATTTTCTTTTAGTTTATGATTGGCAAATGGTTACCCCCTGCTAGCAAACTTCTTACGATCTTTTAACAGCAGTCAGGTTTTTATTATTTTTAATAATTTATTTTATTGAAGTACTACTTCTATTGGATGCCGAAGTCCTCCGTGCTGTGGGAGAAGGACTACAGCGATAGGCATGTGCGGACTGTCGCCAGCTATACTAACAGTCGCGTGACGGGTAGATGATCCTTAGCTTACTAACGAGTGTGACGTAGCGCGTGCGTGCTGTACTAACCCGGGGGTGGTGGTGTCCAGGACAACCGCTGGCCGCCGGACTTCGCGTTCACGTAGTGACGATAGCGGCCGCCGCGCGCCTCGCCCGCCGTCCCCCGCCCGTGAGTGCGGCCGTGCCCTCCCACCGCCTACAGCCTACAGTCTGCAGTCTGCAGTCTGCAGTCTGCAGTCTGCAGTCCGACGCGACGAGCTTCTCGCCGCGCACTTTTCTTGTTGTTGTACTGAGGCCTCCCTCACTTTCCTTGTAATATATTGACGAGTTCGTCTATAAGTCGGGTTGTTGTCTCTCACAGACCTCCGAGTGCTGTGCTGTATATAATGTAAACGTGTCGCGGGTGTAATGGGTACATTGTATAGAATACGAGAATCGTGGTAGTCGTTACGTTCCTCGACCGAAACATATTCCAGTCATATTTTGTAAGTGATAAATTTATTTATTTGAATAATGATACCCACTACTGATACTCAGAGTTAATATTTTTAAAATGTATAAGATGTACCAGATGCTATAAATAAGTAATACAAATATTTGGCGGCGCACGTCGCGCGCTGTAACCTGTAGCGTTAAAGCAGACCGGGTGCCAAGTACGTGTAAGTGTTACCTCAGTATGTAAGCATGCGCTCGACACTAGTCTAAATATATTGTATAGTATATATTATATTGTTATAAGAAGCTGCCGTCTCGCGGCCGAGCAAATTTCACATGAACATCTCGTTCATGCAATATTAAGTTTCACATTCGCGCATGTGCTCGACCGCGTGTATACCTTGGTGACCGTGAACAGGTGCGTTCCGCCTTCGCCTATGGGCATCAAATAAATAGGTACAGGAGATCGGTTTCATTCAACCAGCGAGAACAACGCACGCACGTCGCACACATAGAAGATACGTACAAGGATCTCGGACCAAGTCAGCCTTAACTAGTCGCGCGTGCCTGCGTTGTAGTGGCCACGGTTTCTGCGCGAGTTCGAGATCTCTTAAAGCGAGAATTTCCTTGGATATGTGGGCTTACTGGAGACTAAAAAAAGTATAGAGTTAAAGAGTCGGCCTTACGATTGCCAGAGGTCCTTTTCCTGGCCTCTGACGTTATCGTACTCGACGTGCTCCACTCAACATGAACCATTTAACTGAGCTGGCGGGGTTAGCGAGAATAGCCGTTAGTTCACTTACTACTTACTTACCTAATCAAGAACTAGTTTTTGACTTATTATGCTTTTCTAATATAAATAAATAATAAATATAAATATTCCACAATATTCTACACAACGCTATCTAGACCCATGGTAAGCTTTTATAGCTTGTGTTACGGAATCTAGAATGCGGATAAACATACTTATATACTTTTTTTTTTTTTTTTGTAAATACATACATATTATACATAGAAACACCCAGACCAATGCAAATAGCCATATTCATGCATACAAATATTTGCATTGTGCGGGAATCGAACCCGCGCCTCCTGCGTGGCAGTCGCGTGCACTACCGCCACGCCACGGAGGCTGTATGGAGGTATATCTATATATCTGTATATTTATGTAAAAACATGTCTATTAGGTATTTGAGTCGATGGGAAACGATTTAGCTACATGCGGAAAATCGTATTATAAACTTTATCAGAAACGTAATTAATACTTAGTTAAGAAAATTGCAACCTACATTGTGGTCGTTCTAAAAGCTCTGGAGCTTATTGTTGCCCGGCGCATCGTTGGTAACGACGCAAAACATTTTATTCCAATAAAAATGAAGACGTACCTACGTATAGTTCAGCAGGTCGTTTCCCGATACGCTCACGGATTTATTTAGATGCCTTCATCTACCTGCCTTTATTTTATTTTTTATTATTGTAAATCTACAATTACATAATACACAAATAAATAAAGAAACATCGTATAACAAGGCCAATAATATACTTCATTACAAGTTTTCATACATACAAATTAATTGAAGAGTAAATTAAGTAGGCAAACAAAAACAAAGAAAATACACCCACTGAGCGTGCGCGGCCGGGGCCAGGGCCGGGCCCCGCCGCGCCTGGGCGCGTCCCTATGCCTAGTGGTGTCTGTCCTCCGCTCCGTGGAACCTGTCGACCTCGGCGCGCTCGCGCCTCGCCTGGCCCGTGGCTCGCACCGCGTGCCGTGTGCATCATCGTCATTGTCATCATTATCATATCTTGTATTATTAATGTGATGTAATCATTTACATGACGCCCAAGTCCTTAAAGTACCTAGGGCTAACTTGCCCAGTAATAGCTATTGTGAATATAACAATAGTGATGTATTATCGTATGTATAGCATAATGTAATTGTACGATTAGTGAGCTCGGTGCACACGGCCACGCGCGCCGTGTGCACCGCGCCGCGCCGCGCCGCCCGCTCGCGCCTGCGCCACGTGCCCGCGCCACGCGCCCGCGCCACGCGCCATGCGCCTCTCGCCCCTACGATACAATTACCCTGAGTGTAACAGAGCAGGCGCGAGTGCGGCGGTGCCGCGCGGTGACCGCGCCCGCTCCGGTGTGTTACCGTCCCGAACTTAATCACTTAATGTTATCAATGTTGACTTGTGCGTATTTATATATTCCATTCTTGTAACTATGACATTCGCTTAATGTACTATTAAACTTAGTCGATAGACTGTTTCGCTGCTTTGCGTACTTACCATATTGTAAAGAGGCCGCTGCCCGTCACCCGCCGCCCTACTGGGCAACTCGTGTGGAGTGGCGGGCCCCCTCACAATCATGTACACGTTCTGTTCTCTCGTACTAAACCTATACCTAATCGTTTATTTTCTGTATACTTTAACGATGCCTTGCTGTAAGACACTTCTCGTTCGCTGTCTGTTATATACCTACCACGTAAATTGGACTATTTGCATAATTGCCAAGAGCAGCAGCGCCATGCGGTGGCGGGGAGCCCCGGGCCGCCTGTACATATAGCAGTAGGAGCCCCGCCTCCCCGCGGCGTGTGCGCGCCCTCTAGGGGTTACAGTAACGTACCTATCTCTCGTCTTTGTATCGTTGTGTACTCGTAAGTGTAATTAAGGATTTAGTTTTTTTATGAAATCGAAAGTTGTCATTTGTACCATATACATCACGAGAGCCTAAAATATTGTTGTTTAAAAATTATTTTGAAGAAAATAAATATTTGCATGCTGTGCATTGTCGTGTTTTCTTCCTTCAAGTCTTCAGCCAGTGAGTTCCGCTGATGGCTCTGTCGCTTGTCCTCCTCGCCCGCATGCCAGGCGCTGCTCACTCGTCGGCGCCGCGCCCGAGAGCCCGGACTGCCGCCGCACGGCGCGACACAGTACACCACCCCGCCCGCAACCAGTTCAACAGAAGCCCAGTTGTTAACTTACCTAATGGTATGTTTCGAGTGCTGTTTAGTGGTGTTTTACTGTTCGTGCGACGGCAGCTCGTACTGACGACTTTGGTCTGTATCTATCTGTGAGGTACTGTGCCTACTCCTTATAGCACAGAACTAATAATAATGATTATTACTTCTGTGCATTATAGTTTCAGCCAATTTCTTGCATTCTACCTCTTCGTATATTCAGACTGATAAATTATGACAACTGGAAATAGAATTTATTTTTGCATGCGAAAACCAGAACAATCACTGAAATTGTAAAGTATAATGGTGATTGTGGGTTCACGAACGCGTTACCTGCATAACAGTATTGCTCGGGTAATATATCTTGGTCCTAAATTGCGTTCAGAAAGTGCTCTATGCGCGTAGTACACGTTTCTCGGTGTTCCTCCCGTCCCGGGCCTCGTTTGTCTCGTAATTTAGGTACAAGATACATATTGCGAGTTATAACTGTGGTGGTAGCACAAAGCGCTAATGCGTGAGCGGTATCTGCACAAAGAGTGTGCACCCACAACAATCGGCCAGGATGCGAGGGGCACACGTGGCGCGCCGCGCGCCCGCGGGTGGCGCGTGGCGCGGCCGGCGTGTGGCGCGTGGCACGAGCTGACGAGTGCTTGTTGCAGGGCCCGCCCGGACTGGACGGCATGAAGGTCAGTGCACACTTTAATACTATTGACGTACTCGTTCCAATGTCAAGTTTGTTAATCGAAGCTACTATGGAAGCCATATTCGAACTCAGTTTCAGTTTCACGCGTTACATATAAAGATGCAGTAAGTTTTATATAGATTGTTGATATAATGCAGCAGCCATGTGGGTGTGGGTTATTGCGACCGAACATAAACCATATTACTATCTATACTTTTTAGTCTAGACGTGAAAGTCAAGATGATAGATAGAATTACTTACGCTTTATAATATCAGTCGTTCAAACACATAGTTCGAGTCTAATAAGGTCTATGAAGTCGTTAGCTATACAGCTAGGTACATGTAATATTTATGTTGTGCTATAATGTATGTGACGAGGAGACACTGACCGTGTGTGTGGTGCAGGGCGCGCAGGGCGAGCCGGGCTCCAAGGGCGAGCGAGGCGACCCCGGACTGCCAGTACGTACTAGTCACCGCCACGCGCACACGCGCACACGTACGCGCGAGCGCGCGACGCGACAGAAAGGTGTAGCCCGTTTGTCGATCGATTGCCGATTGCTGCAAGCTGCAACCAAAACACATGTACCTAATTACAGAAGCTCGTTGTATTTACAAAGACGTACAAGCAGGTGCGACGTTCGTACCGCACACAACTGCCCAGTCGCACAGGCACACCTTTCTGTGGCGCGCAGCCGTCGCGCGAGTGGACTTGCACTAATACCCGTTGACACGTTTCAGGGCACCGACGGCATTCCCGGACAAGAGGTTAGTTACGTTACCGCATATGCGTTGTTGTACGTGTCGCTCCATGTGTTCTATTATAACAGTGCTATTTCGCTCGCTAGGGCCCCAAGGGTGACAAGGGCTACAAGGGAGAACCTGTAAGTGCTGGACCGCCCACGCCACACCGCACGCCTGCCCGCCTGTCCGCCGAAGCATGCGGCCGATCGGCCCTCTAACGCTCCTGTACGCTAACGCATGCGGTACTAACCACTGCACACCTAACCTAAGTTAATGATCGTAAAGTAATATTGTATCCACACGAACCTTAGTAAATAAGAAAATATGTTGAGTGAACATTACTTTGTGAGTGTTGATTACCTGGTGACAATAATGACGTTGCTAATCTATCTCATGGCGCGCGATGTCCGAATTCATTCAAAAAGTATTCAACTTGCCAATTATCTCAACATATTTGTATTCTTGTAATGCTCTAAAACAGCTGGGCGATGGCAAAAATCGGTCTTGTATTCCATTTGTCCGATTCTTTGCAATCATCCTAAGATTTTCATAAAAATCCGATTTGTCTGATATAGATACATAAGTACTAAAAATTAAACCCTTTGTGTATGGAACGAGCATGATTCGTAATAGGAATTTGGGACGTGTGCTTGAGACATCACCATCGGTATGGTGACCGATTTATAATAAAGTTATCGGCGTCAACACGGCCGGGTGCTGACGCCGATAACCGGTTACGTATTTTAATATCTTAATTACAAAATCCCGAAGTTAAAAATCTCAAATTTCAAAATCCCGAATGTAAATACTGAAACTAGTACGATATGCCGAAGTTCAAAACCCGAAGTTCAGAATCCCGAAAGTTCAAAATCCCGAAGTTCAAAAATCCAATCAGAAACCAATGTTAGGCGTTCTGGTTAAATATAGTTACCTTTTACAACGGAGTTATTTTTTTTATGTAGCTCCTATATCTTGCTGTATTATCACAAGTAACCAAACAAAGGGTATGGCGGAAGTCGTCCACTTACCCTTCTAAGCTATACGTATAGGTAAATGGTGAGGCCCACCATGTCCACCTCGCTTTTTTATAACCACCAAACAAAACCACTTATTTTTAGTTTTCAGAATTTTGAACATCGGGATTTTGTACTTTCGATATTTTGTAGGTACATTCGAGATTTTGAATTTGGGTTTTTCGTACGTCGGTATTATGAAATTCGGTATTGTGAGTGTCGGGATTAATGATTTATGTAACCGGCCAACCAGGAACTCTGCTCACTGGAACCGAAAAGGCAACACGGTTACGTAGTTTTCAATTATTCCAACCAAACACAGCATGTTGCATAATCTAAACTCTACCTATACTGTGCCTACTGGCGAAGTAAATATGAATAATATACGAGTCGCGCATGAGATATAGTTAGCACGGCACAGTGGAGGCGCTGGTGTTAATTTCGTATGACAGTGTGCGCGCACTTCGCAGGGTCCCGTGGGCAAGCGCGGCCGCAAGGGCGACAAGGGCGACAAGGGCGACCAGGGCGTGCCCGGCCTGGACGCGCCCTGCCCGCTCGGGCCCGACGGCCTGCCGCTGCCGGGCTGCGGCTGGCGCCCCACCAAGGTGCGTCAGCGTGCTGCGTGCTGTGTGCTCCGACACGCTACTAACACTTGCATACATTCTAAATAACTGACAATGTGGTTCATTTTGGAATGACATCATTTTTAACAAAAATTTTATACCCAATCTAACGGTTGCAATGTATGCTTTGATCGATGGTGGTGTTGTGGACCGTAGTTGGTACTTACCCGATCACTAACAGTAGCCAGCTAGTAGAGAGGACGTGTGATGCGTAGGAGTCGGCGCCGACGCTGGGGCGCGGCGGACCGTCGCCGTCGGCGGAGGCGGCGCCGGACGAGGCGGAGGACTCGGGCGAGGCGGACGCGGGCGACGAGTACGAGGCGGGTGACGAGCTGGACGCGCCGCGCGACTACGACGACTACACCGACAACGCGCACCACTCGCACCACCACGACTGACCCCTCCTCCACCCCGCCACCTCCCGCCTCCCACCCCGCCGCGTGTCCGCGCGACACCACCTCCAGCTGACATGTCGGCAAAGTGTACCTAGTCGGTATATCTCGCCACATCTTTAAATTGAACTGCTCGGATACTATTTATCTAAACATTGAATCAAAGATGCTTTTAAATATAATACATACAAACATTTAAATGGAATATTCAAAAATCGGCTATTTCTGAACTATCGGCAAAATGTCACTAAGTGAATAACGTTTGCTCGACCAACCTTTGTATAATATAAGACTGATTGATATGCCTTTGTATAAAATGCTGAAAGCTAATCCAACGGATGGCACGCGGTCACCTGGCTCCCTCCTCCCCCCTCCACGCGCCCACGCGCCCACGCGTCCGTCCACAACTAACCGTAGCGCAGATGGTGATGGTCCTGCGAAGACTTGCTGTGAGTGCTTACTAACTTGTTGTTTGTGTTCTGTGTGCTGCTACTAACGTGCTGCTTCTAATATATTATATTACCAACATTGGCACCCTAACTTAACCCCTATTAGCCACCATACTATGTTCTCGGGTTGAGCATAACTTCTGAAGCCGTATGTTCAGGGGTCAGGTACCACGGTAGTTCTCACCCACCTGCCATAAGAGTACTCCTGCGCCCTATTCTTAGAGAGACCCTCCTTTGTTGTTTAATTTGAGTAAAACGGGAGCCACTGACGTGTGATCTCCCAAGGCCGCGAGCAAAGCCTGTGCCACCGGCGTGCCAGCTAGCAGGTGAGCTGAGGAAATATTTCAGTAGGATCTCCTACACGCACGATAATAGCTGAACAGGGAACTATTGGTTTATCTATAATATCTATATACATTCTAATGATCGTAGTACTTAGGTAGGTATCTAATTACCCGACTACGGCAAAAGGAGGGTTATGATTTTGACAGGCTATGTATGTATGTTAATATGTATGCATGTATTTATGTTCATTTGTTCCCTCATAGCTCCTCAACTACTTATTAGAACTGGACAAATGAGGTACCGTTACAAGTGGCTTGATCGTCCGATGGTTATAGGCTATATGACGTGTCACTCAATCTTGTGTGGCGCCCTCTAGCGCTCATAAGGTACTGCGTTAAAAAATAAATTTGATATAAATATGCCTTTTTGGTATCAAATCAAAGTGCTTAATGAGCATATTTTAAATATGTATAAATTATTAGCTTGACCTTGCCCCAAGATAATATAAATAAAAAATAAATTTTAAAACTAAAACCCGACTACCGAAAAATCATGCTCTAAAAAGTAACAAACAAGAAAATATTTATTTTTATTTATGTATTTAATTTTGAGACATGGAAGACAATATTTACAGCTAATTACACAGGTTTAAATAATACGTTTAACATCGGTCAACCAATTATAAGTCCTCGCTTATAGACAGAATACAAGGATAATTATAAAAAAGTTAGCAGAACATAGTATTTGCTTAAGTCAAAATAAAAAAATAATACTAGTTCGTACAACCCCAGTATTTCAATTCTAATCTAGTACTTACAGTAATGTTATAACCATTGTCTATTTGAAGAAGCTAAGGCTTAGACACCTCCTTGCAGAGGACATACTATATAATTCTGTCTGTAATTAGTTTTAGCACTAGGTATGCAAAGAAGAGGATTAAAGCGTAAACATATAGCGGGTACATTAAAACGAATCGAGCTTAAAAATCCGGACAGACAATTTCCTGATTGATGATCTTATGCAATCAATCAAATATCAAGGATAGCCGTGGTCGTATGCCACTTACTGTAACAAAACAATACATTCTAGGGAAAAGTGGCAGACGACCACGGCTATCCTTGATATTTTCTTGTTTTTTACGTTTTAGAGCGTGATTTTTCGAAATCGGGTTTTATATGATGAAATAATGGTCGCTGAGGATAAATCGATATTTAACTGTGAATGTTCGAAATGCAGTGTATGTTACGATACACTCACTGTTAACATCCACCAACATTTTTTGTATAAATAAATACAACATAAATCGGAATTTATGTTGTATTTCGTTGTCATGACGATTTCGGTCATTCACCGGTGACTGTCAACATACCTACCTACACCACGATATCTTCATTAATCTTATTTTATACCTATAAATGAGCAATTCTTGTATATATATAATTGGAATCTCGGAATCGGCTCCAAAGATTTTCATGAAATTCAGTATATAATTCAGTAAAATACCGACCAAAGCTCGGGCAAACCAGATATTGTTCATTATGAGCGAAATTATGATGTGAGGGAGCGAGCAAAGCGAGCTCATGGCCACCGCGCGCCCCAACAATGATAGATTAGCTTATATAGAAGGGTATGGCGGAGTGGCGGGTAAGCACAAAGAAATCTTCGGTTAATCTTAAAACTTCGATTAATATAAGTAACTAAGGAAGTCACATGTATCAAAATTCCGAAGCTAACAAGCTTGGTATTATGACCAAATGTTCAAAATACCGAAATACAAAATCTCGAAGTACTAGGTAAATCCTGATACTTAGATTATTGGATGAGTTTGTTTTTGGATGGTTATAAAATATAACCACAAAGGCAAATCCAGGATCTATCCTTATGTAACCAAATCTATCCAACTCGGAAACTTGGATAGATTAGGCGAGGTGGACATTGTGTGCCTTTGTGATTTCTTTAACACAAAATGCTAGTTTATTACAAAACAACGGCATTTCTTAATATTCACACACACTGTTAATCGCCTAATGTTAGATTCACTGCGTGTCCTATGTGTGTGTTAACATTCACCGATGTATGTCCGTTCAAGTATAAACACACCGGTGCAACCTAACATTCACTGATGGCGGACATTCACAGTAACATAGGTATATAAAAAGAAAGTCGTGAAGTTACCGCGATGCACGTTACCGCGAAAGTACGCTACATCGATACACACCGCATCGCAGTGACAAAAATTCGAGTATGCGTGTTTCGAGGCGACGTACTTTTGCACTAACGTGAGTCGCATTTTCCGAACTTTCGGACTACGCTCATGGCCATTTCGAACTTCGAAATTTAGTGAGACAGTCAGCTAGCATAGTTCATTTATCGTGTCATTTTGATCGGGAGAAGTATGAATAGTGGTAGTGTGTGGAGTTTTTTTGTCTGTGTACTTGAGCGTGTCGTGTGTTGCGC
Source organism: Eilema sororculum (assembly GCA_914829495.1). Lineage (NCBI taxonomy): Eukaryota > Metazoa > Arthropoda > Insecta > Lepidoptera > Erebidae > Eilema > Eilema sororculum. The sequence continues at coordinate 59,720 of OU618545.1, read as the reverse complement.
GCCGTGCAGGAGGCGGTGCTGCAGTGGGTGCGCCGGCGCCTCGACGTGGACAACGACCTGCCACCGCTGTGAGCGCTCCGTGGTCTGCCATGAGTCATGACATCGCCAAACGTGGAACTTTTATTTGACATTGTGGTGTACGATATTCATGTGAGATACTACTTTTTGCGTGATGTGTACTCGACGTGTTCGATTAGTTGGAAACTTTGCAATTTGAAGGAGCAGAAGTAACTCCAAGTTGACGTGATTCGGTGCGGGCGCTTTGTTCAATGTTATGTAACTAATAAGTCATATTATTCTCGTTATGTTTACGGGGACGCAACTTGCTCATGCTAGACATCGTCATAAGAATAAAATAAATAAAACGAGTATAGAATTGAATCTCCGTTACGCCTCGCGCGTGTGCAATTATCGCGTGGCGCCCCACAAGACGACGAGGTCGCATGAGGTTGAACCTGAACGCGCTTATCTCATAGAGTGCTGGTTCATATTAAAATACTCTTTTCTATTTAATAGACCGTTTATCGATGAAGGTTATAGGCATTATAGGCCATAAATCATCACGCTCCTACTAAAGGTAGCGGAGCAGTGATCATAAATGACAACAAAACCGGTATTTTTCCATATATTATTTGAACACGAAAGAAGAAAATTTGAATCATGTAAGTATACGCAATACAAATAGGTACACATGGTACCTATTTGTATTGTACCTTGAGAGTTGTAACCCGCTAGCGATTGAGCGCGGCTAGTGGTGAATGGTAGACAATAGCCAAGCCGATAGTCGCGCGGCCTCAGCGGCCTCAGCGGCCTGGGCACTGGGCAGTGAACCACTTGACACGGGACCGCGATAACTGATGATAAGGATGAACTTCCGTGAGCTGCGCTACAGTGTAGTGTAGCGCGTGGGGTCACCTCTATGCTCGTATTATTTATTATTGTTAAGGCACTGCATCACTTAACTAACCCGTCGTGTATAGCGCGAGTGGCGCCTAGTGCCACTAGTGCCGCGACGCGACCGACGCCGCGTGTACAGCCAGTGCGGCTCACACCGTGTACACTGTACAGCTACGGTTACCTACAGTGTACAGGGTGTGCGCGCTGAACGCTGCGTGTAGTGTAGTGAATTACTACTGATACTAGTTAGTTGACAGCTGTATAATGATGTACATAGCGTAATATAAGTGTTAGCTGTTAAGTGCGAGGCATCAACACGTTTATTTATTGTCTTATATACTTTATGTAGCTGTAGTTCGATCGTCGACCCTCGCTGCAGTCCAGTGTCGATATACGTGTAGTACAAAGTATGTTAAGTTAGTTGATTATTGTTCAAAGGCCATACTTAATTTTATCTTTCGTTAAGACTGTGGACATTGTAAAGTAGTATGCCGACCATCGCAGCATCGCTACTGCGGGCTGCGGACACCCCGCAGCGATATTAGAGATGATGTCAAGTTCACACTTTAAATTAATGCTTGTTATACTTAGTTTAAATTTAAAGAATGTTATCAAGTGATTCGCCTGCCTACAACTGCAGGCTCGGGCGGACCAGCACTGGCCCATGTCGCGAACGAGGCGCGCCCGTCTGTGGCCACGCGCACTCGCAGTCGCATGTGCCGCATGTGAACAGTGGACACGCAGTAGGTCTTGTCTCCGCCGTTCCCAATACCATACTGACAGTTAAAGATAGATTGCATCTACGGACAAAGTGCTCGGCTGTTGAAATTCAAAACATAGTAACTCCTTCCAACCAAAATGTTCAGGAGAGCCAAATTTCCGATGTTTTCGATTCAAAATTTCGATCTAAAATAAAATAAATCTAACGATTTATATTGATGACATTTTCGTTTGTATAACTCGCAATTGTTTAAGTGTATAGTTACATTCAAATCGCATATACTTTTTTTTTGTGAATTTATCCAGTTAAGATTGCAAAAACAATATCAGAACATAGTAAGTCTGCTTACTAGGTTATCGGTTTTATTTTCAGTAGTAAACGTAAATACCAGACCCCGATATCAAGGACCCAGAGAGATAGTGTTGACTCTCCGTTAATCTCTGAGTATTTAACGGATGTACCCAGTATTGACGTTTTCTCTTCTTGCCTAGAGCCAGTAAAAGTAATCAATTCATTTCCGTCATCCACAATACCTATATGCTTTACAGAAGCGGCTCAATTTGAACTGACCGTATAAATTCCTAATACAGTCAACAAGCCTTAGCCCATCGCAGTAGGTATGTTGGGGGGCTTGAGCCTACTGTTGCCACGCTGCGCTGGCCAGACGAATTGAAACATGGTTTTATTTTGAGGTTTCCTTCTCTCGCAGTGATGTCGTCTGCGTATTTTTCCGTTACTGATCTCTTTAGATACCCCTTGGATGAGATGTGGTGGTGATACTTGTACTTACTTTATTCTTTTCTCGTCACCAAATGGATCGGGATACCGAGCATATTATGCGCTTGGCCTAAAATGTATTCTCTTACGGTAGTATTTGCCCAAACGATTAGATAGGGAGTTCCTCCTGGTAGCCAAGGAGTATCTATTTTTTTCTGCTTTCTTGCTAGGCATGTAGCTACTATTAAGTTTGATCTTATTTTGTATCATACATACATACATAATCACGCCTGTTTCTCATAGGGGTAGGCAGTGATCACGGATCTCCATTTGCTACGATCTTGTCATACTACTATATATTATATTGTATTACTTATAATAGATAAAATATGTTTGTTGATGATGACGATGAATGAGATGATTGCTGCCTCAGTAAAGTTGTGGGGACTTTTCGAAGTGGGGAGATTTGGATTGAACACGTAGAGTCACAATTCACTCTAATATGCCACTTTCCTACACGTGTGTGCGTTTTCCAAGACGTTATGGCTAAAAATCCACCATTGTTATACATAAAAACTCGAATGCACACCAAGTTCGGAAAATAAAATTATACCGCGATGCGTCCTCTACGCTTACCTGCCAAAAACTCAGATACCTACTATGTTTTGAATTTTAACAGCTGATACGTCAAATTTGACTGTTGCGATCTATCTTTAACTGTAAGTAATGTTATTGGGTACGGCCGGTCTACAACTTGTATCATGTAGTAGGCATACTGTGTGCTTTTCTAACAGTATGATTAGTTCCGAAACTATAGTTAGAAGATAAGCAGGTACAAGGAAATTGTGATACTTCATTAGCTTTTTATTTGTAAAAACAAGATTGCCACATTTTTGTACCCACTTTTTTTATATGGTTAGCTCAAGTGTACCTAAGTCCTCGTACCTAAGTATCGTACCTACATCTTTTTCAAAATGACTCATTTTCTGGAGAGTTTGCGCTTAACCAAAAAATTAAGTTACCTTTCAAGATATTATGTATGCCGTAATTGTAAAAAAAATTGCAAATGGTTCTTCAGACTCATTCCCCTACTTATGACGTTAAGTCGCTCCATACTTTCCCAGTTACAATACTTAAACACACTCCCTATATATTATTGAATTGAAATTACCACTAGTTAATCCTTATTTAAGTGTCCATTAGTAATTATTTCATGTGTAAATATTTATATTAAGATCATTAGATATTATAATAGAATTGTTAGATTCGTTAGTGGATAAGTATAGTCTCCGGTACTTCGGCGGTGAATGTGGGCTCGTCCTTCAATTAGTGTTTGCACTAGACACAGCCCTTTTCTACTATACCATAGTGTCGGTGCCCCCGTTCCTAATTTAAACACTAACTTTGATACATCACATGAAACGTTTCTCGTCAGCTCTCGCGCGGAGCTGAGGCCATTTAGTTTATGAGAGCCGCTCGCTGGGACCGCGCACCGCGCTGATCTCCCGGCTTACGTTACCCATCTTTGGGGTGATGCTATGGACAGGCATGGCAAGTCACTGCCAATTACTTTTGAGATTAGGTTAGGTTTTTTTTAGGATTAGGGCTGCTAGCTTCCTGCAGGAGCGCCGAATTCGCGTCCTTTAATGCTGGCGTGACGCAGAGGTCCATCTTACCGCTCTCTCTCTCTCTCTCTTTCTCTCTCTCTCTCTCTCTCGCGCGCTCTTTCTCTCTCTCTCTCTTCTGCATATCAATAACATGCTCTGCACTGGCAGCATTAATTGCTGTGCAGATCATAGCACCTTAGCTACGTCATCATGGACATCCTACAGTCAAGCCATCTGATATTGCGGAAAATGCAGCTTGTTTTCACCGAGCTTGACCGGATCCTGAATCACATTTCTCAATGGGGCTCTGAGAGCCGGGTCGAGTTCATTACCAAGAAGACACAAGCGTACATACGTCTACATCAAAGGTATCTTCTTTTCTTCCTTTTCCTACGTTTTGAGACTCGCTAATGCCACTACAGAAAATCTCAATATTATACACGGAAGGGATTGTTGCAAACTGAATAACAAAAACTAAGTACATCCAGACTATCATCAAAAGACTTCAGGTAACCTCGGAGTCCTGCCAAGGTGAGACGGATGTTCACGCCGGAGCAGCGGTGACTTCTGTACAAGACACAAATTAGTTCTTACTCCGCTAGTACGTAACTACTTGAACACAAACATTGTCACATCACTAGACCCTCTCGACAGGTTGCAGCGACGGGCAGTGCGCATTATTGAGAATCTTGAGATGTAGAGATGTTGCACCCTTGGTAGTATTTTGCCGTCTCTACCATGGTGAGTGTTACGATGAGGTCTTCCAATTAGTCCGTCCCACCATCTCATTTCCTATTCAAGACAACACGACGTGTGGGGTTTAGATGTCACCCACATACGGTGCAAAATATGTCATTATGAACCAAGCGAACGATGATTCTTTATTTGACCAGAACACGTGTTTCCTTCTACCTACTATCTCGGTTCTTAAGCGGGGCGTGAAAAACTATCTGCTAAGGCCTTCAAGCCGAGGGCCGAGGGTGTCTGTACCTGATGGCGACCCTCTTTCTTGAGCTTTATGAAAATAAAATTTGTGTTTTATATAATAATAATATGCGTATGCGCCCGTTTTCATCCCTTCAACGAAAGTCTTGGTTTGTACTATTTGTACCTACTATATAAAAAAAATTGTATGACGTCACTGTTGTATGTACACTTACTGTAGCTAGTTAGTTACGTCGACTGAATCAATGTTGATAGGTTGTAAGTATAGCAAATAAATTTGATTTGATGTATAAAGTGTCTCTACTAGCAACTATGTATTAATTAAAACTTAAACAAATCTCAAATGTTTTACTTGATCAAATGATCGCAAATCCCTGACTACCTATATTTACGTATATATATCAGCTTAGTGAAACCGAGCTCCGAGGTCAAGACCTTGCATACACTCAGGGCAAAGATGATCTACTGACCTAGGTCACAGGTCACAGGCAGCGGCATTGATATGGGGGGCGTGGGGGTAGACTGAGAACTGCAGTAGTCACACTTATAAAAAAGTCATAACAGTGTGGCAGATTCCTTACTCGTCATTAAGAAAATAGTATGTAGATTAAGAAGTAGGTAAGATTTTTGTTTTCATTCCGGATTATTGTAAGAGTTTTTATATCATTTCACCCGCACAACAATAGCTGAAAACTAACATTTTGTGAAAGAGAAATACTTATAGGTAGTTCACTCCTAAAATACCATACTCTACACACCTGGCAATCACTAAGTGCGGGTTTTTTCTCGGGCGTCGGAGGTCGTGGAACAATCTCCGTGCTCCATGAACGCGGGCTTGGGGGTGATGGATGGAACTGCCTGTCACGCTAACAGAAGCAAGCCAAGGCTCACACCGGAAGAGAGACAGCTTGAAAGATCTGCACGTGTAACGCCCCTGGTGGTGCATACGTCCATAGGCCCCAGACCGTGTGCGTTTTAGTCGGTTCAAGTCCAACCATAGGCGCAGACAGGGCGGCAGGGTAGCGCAGCGGCTCCCCCTGGAAACCTGACAGAAAAGAAATCGGAGTATAAACTGGGCTTTATACGCTAAATTTTGAATAAACTACTGACAAAATGATTTAACTCGCATTGGCTAACCATTCTTCGATCATTTTTAGGTATCCAATTGAGTGGAAATTGGCATAAATACATGTTTAGTTTGTATTGCAATGCCTTATTTTGGTACCATGGATCTGGTCTGAAGATGAATGGGGATGAATGATCAATGCAATTCCTAAACTGAATAAGATAAAACCATCACGTTTGGGCTCTTTTGTTTTGCCTTGGCAATCAATCTAGTGTTACGTAGTACATATATTCAATATCTGAAGATAAAATTAGAAGGCGGTGGACCGTGGAAAGAGAAACTACTAAAATCATGCTTTCAAGGCTCCGGGTGCGCCGTCTTCAGTGCCCGATCTCCATGGTAGTGTGACCTTTGGCACGTACATATGACACTCCTCGATATCAATCCCGGACATTCTCAGCCCACCCCACCCCTCCTATCGGGACCTGGCTGAGGCGCACCATTGCCTGGCATTTGTTACGCACTTAGCCTGGTGGTTTGCGTAAAACGTGACCGCACCATCAAAGGCGGCTTCTTGATTTTTTTTCTCAGGCGTGAAGTTCCTCTATAGGACAGGCCTAATGATTGTTATAAAGAACTATGACATCAGTCATTTCCTGCCACTTGAGCCACGCGGCGGCAATGCTTGGTTTGACGTTGTATTCGATGTACCAGGTATTTAACGCGGTTCGTGCGCTCGACCAAATCATTGCCTATGCGGATGGATCTGTTGAGTTTAACGCCAAGTATTCTCTCTTCACCACATTTAGCTTCAGGCCCCGTTCCTAAGCGCCTCCTTCCACACTTTCACACGTGCCACGTTACCAATCTGCTCCTCTCTGCGTCCATCAGCGCAATATCATCAATATACACGAGCAACCATGGAGGCTCCTCATGCGAGTTTCTGATACTGTCCGAAAAAACGATTAAAACCACGCTGAACCAGTAAGGAGAGATCCTTGGTGAAAATGTCTCGGATGGTGTCAATGTAAGCCTCTGGAACTCCTTTAGACCACAGTGCCCATCTCACGAGGAACACAGTCGAAGGCCTTTTCTATGTCTAATAACAGGTAATGCAGAGGTATATTAGAAATACAGGGAGAAAGATATATATATACTAGCTGTTGCCCGCGGCTCCACCCACGTCTTAAATTTATACAATGATATACCTAGTTATCTAAATAGCAACAGAAATAAGCTCACTGTCAATTCTGCGTATATGCCGACGCCGGCCGAATTTGTTGACATTAATGATCACTGCTCCGTTCCCTTTTTTTTTCCGTGCGGAAATCCCCTCGGATGCCCCCCTGCCAGAGCCGGAAGGGAAGGTTATGTCGGACTCGAACCGACTGTGGGTCGTGGTGCTAGGCCGGAGGTGAGGTTGTCATCGACATATCCCTCGCACCCCGGCTGACCCAGGGCCATCCCTTACGGTCTAGCCCTCCTCGGGAGGGGGGACAACGGTGTCCCCGACTCGCCCCCGGTATGGGGAGGCGCGCTTCTTAACGCGCCGTCGCCGTGGCCTGCTTCTGCTGGGGTGACAGGTGGCTTCACCCGTCACCCCCAGGCCCACGCTCATGGGGGACGGAGGTCAGTCAGTGCCATCCGACGCCCGAGTTGCCTGCGCGCGCGGGCAGCGCGGTTCGCGAGTCTCGCTCGCACGCGCTGCCTCTCCCGTTCCGCCGTCTCCTTCACGACCACTACCTGCTCGCTGAAGGAGACGCCGGCCGCCCACACGTCCGCACAGCGGACCATTGCTGTGAGCAGGGAGGCGAGGGTAAGAACGCTCACTCCCAGGGCCGCCACTCGCCTCGGTCCGACCCATGCCGGACACTCGGTGAGCGTGTGCAGCTCTGTGTCCTCGCTCGCGTTGCAATGATGGCACTCGGACGTTGGCTCCTTTTCGATCCGACGCAGGTACCGCCCAAAGCACCCGTGCCCGGTGATAATCTGCGTCAGTCGATACGAGAGGCTGCCATGTGGCCTCTCTAGCCATTCCCCCATGATGGGCCTTACCGCCTCTATGACGGCATGCCCTGCGTGTGGTTGCTCAAGTCGTCGCTCCCACTCCGCCACCATGATTTCCTCTGCTGCGGCGCACGCAACAGGGGCACTGCTCCGTTCCCTTGAGTAGTAGTGTGATGATATGTGTTATTCTGATGTAGGTACTATATTATTGTAAAGTTTTATGAAAATCCATTGAGTAGTTTTTAAGTGAAAGGGGAACAAACATCCTCAGGGACTGCACCACACTGTGCACTCTCCTGTCGGGTCTGGCAGTCAGATTATCCTCTCGTAGAGCTTCATGTGTGAAACGTGGTCCCTCACTATAGGTCTCCTACAAAAGCTCAGAGTCGCTCAACGAGCTATGGAGAGGGCTATGCTCGGTATTTCCCTACGTGATCGCGTCAGAAATGATGATATCCGTAGGAGAACAAAAGTAACCGACGTAGCCCAGCGGATTAGCTCGTTGAAGTGGCAGTGGGCGGGACACATAGCGCGCAGAACAGATGGCCGATGGAGCAAAAAAGTTCTGGAATGGCGACCGCGTACGAGCAAACGAAGTGTGGGACGCCCAACGGCCAGGTGGAAGGACGACCTCATCAAGGTCGCCGGGAAGCGCTGGATGCGGGCAGCTTCAGATCGGTCATTCTGGAGGTCTATGGGAGAGGCCTATGTTCAGCAGTGGACTATGTGTGGCTGATATGATGAGAGCTTCATGTTGTGGCACATTACCTCTACTTATACCGCGGTAGTTACCACACTCCTGCACCGATTCCTTTCTTTGAAGACCGGCCTGATGATACTCAACCTCCACTGGCTAGGGATCTTAAGGAACTCCTAAACTAAACAAGATAAATTCATAGATTTTTGATTTAGGTACTTGTTTTGTCTTGACAAGCACTCTAGTGTTAAATGATATTCAGGGTCAGAAGATAAAATCGGAAGGTGGCCATAGGAGTTTTGTCTGTTTTTGTTTCAGTTGCTTGTTACATGAGTCAGGTTTTGAAGATGGAGTGGGAAGGTGGCTAAAGGAACTCGTTAACTAAATAAGATAAACTTATTGAGTTTGGGCCCATTTGTTTGATCCTGGTAAACACTCGATCTTACATGGTATTAAGGGTTTGAAAATCCGTTTATCTTCAAATCCATACACAAAACAATCCTTTCGAATTCGGACGCGTTTGGCTTGGTAAGGCAAGCACTCTGTTACTACATGAGTAGGTTTACAAAAAGGTAATAAAATAAGAGCCTAAATAAATCCATTTTGAAGTCTTAGTCAAAGCTTGCAACACTGAGGTACTTGTTTTTTTTAATAAAAAAACTGAATTGAATTTGACCCAACAGTAAGGCCTACTCGTAAGGCTCGGCAGGACTGAATCTTGAGGCTCCACCTGCCACCCCCAGGCCTGCACTCATGGAGGACGCGCTCGCTAAGAGACCTCCGCCGTAAAGTTCTAAATCCTGAGACTAAATATGACTCTCTCGGGCCAGCTACGCGCACCGCTGACTTGTTAGGCATAGTACCCATAAAACGTTTCCTTTGAAGTCTTTTACCTCATAGGAGTGTTAAACTTCCTCAACAACTTAAAGGTTACACTCACACACGCTTAGTGCGTATACAAGTCGCTGCGAGGCGGTGGACGAACGCATGCCCGTCTCTCAACGTCAGTATCGTCGAAATCATTCAGCGGTGCGATCACGTGGCATGAATTAGAAAAATTGGCTCCAGGAAAACGTAAGTTATTTTGAAAATATCATATTTACAAACCTGTATTGACTGACCGTTTATTAATTAATGAATGCTTGTCCCTCGGTTACCGTATTATGGGACTTGTAGTTGTACATTTTAATTTTTTATTTTTTCTGTAACCATGTGGTTGGTGGATATTAAGGCCTATAAAATTTTACTATAGGCCTTATTATAATCCTATTTTTTTAAACTGCTATAGTAAGTAGTAGTAAATATAGTAAATAGGAGCGTGTTTTAAAATGTTTATTGGTGGGTAGTAAGCACGTAGTTATATATTTTCAATTTATTTATCATTGTTTTCAGTGCTTACAGTCACGATGCCTCCCAAACGGGCATTGTGGTCAGAAGACGATCTGATCGCAGCTGTTAGAGCAGTACAAAGAGGAAATTTGAGTACGTATAAGGCTGCAAAGAGATATAAGGTTTCTAGAAGAACAATCAGAAATCATCTGCAGTCTAGCAGTTTAAAGAAAAGTTTGGGACGTAAACCTAACTAAATAAATGATGAAGAGGAAGCTCAACTTGTGCAAACGATAATCTGGTATTCTGAAATGGGCTTGCCTGTAATACCAAGAATATAGTGTTGGTACTGTCATGCCTGCAAAGAAGATAGAATGGACGATGCAATGAGGCCTTGCTCAGGATGCTTCAAGTGGTACCATGAAGAGTGTGTCGGTTTGACTGCAGAAGATACTGATGACTTTCAATGTCCTGATGGATGCGAATAAAGGCAATTTATTTAGTTTTCTAAGACCATTATGCTTCCTATTGCTTTATGTTGTTGATTATTGATCTCAAGAATACCAATTTACGTAGTATAAGTTGATTTTTGGATAGTTTAATATAAAGGCCTTTTTACCCTACCCTATTATAATAAGGCCTACAGACTGCCTTTTAAAAAATGTTATATAATGTTGTGGTTTTAAGCTAGAGAAGCTATTTTTAGTTTAAACCCTTTAGTATGATACGGGGCCCTACGGGGTCAAGGATGAAGAAAACGATTGGTACGAGATCTACAACTTTAATCCGTAGGTCCTGCTATACAATAATAAAAATACTCTAATTCAAGGTCGAGTGTCGGTTCGGGTACGCGTACACGTCACTATAAACGGTTGGCTGAGTAATGTACTCAACTTGGGGTTCCGGGCTGGCCCCGTGCAAGTGTGACGTTATCTTCCCCTCAAGGTCACCAGGCTTCGCAGCTGCTAGTTCGGTCCGCGGGGTCGTCGCCAAGGCCGTCTTCAAGACGGTACGGAGCGGGCAGGCAACCTCAGCTGGTTCGGAGGCGGGCCGGTACGGTGCGGTGAAGCTATTCCAGCCGGTATGCAGTTGGACACCGGTATTCCAGCCGGTACCAAGTTCCCTTATGTTGGGAACTTTATACTTATAAGACTTTTCTTGAGATGCCGAGATATACTATCTACGATACGATATTAGCCTAGTTCTTATAGACAATTATAATAGTAACTAGCAGAATCTAGACTATATGTTATCTAGGTTTTAAGATTATGACGTTCACGTTCAGATTATCACGTTCCGCCGCGAAGTCTCGCGATCGAATGAGGTCTGCCGTCTACCTCGGCGCGAGCGCGGGGCGTGTTTTTTTTCTTGTTGTCGATCAGTGTTGTGCCGTCAGCCGATTCTCTGTTTGACGGAATGCGCTGATTGGTTATCAATTCGTGTGACTCATTTTATATGCGCGTTAGCACGATGCATTACCTTAAAAGGTAATGACCGCGTTCACCACCCAGTGATGGGGGTACGCGCCGCAATCGCGAGCTACCGGTATTTACCGTTTATTACTGCTATGTTCAAATGTTTTCATTTTTTATTACCGGAACCAGTGTTCACGTAACAAGTAATTTAAGTACATGACTGATTAATAATAAAACTTGTTGATTATGTTGCATATTTTTCATTTTATTGCAAATTTCCCTTAGCTAGGCCTTAATACCCTCAGGTACTTTATCGAAAGATTGCTTGCCATATCCGGTAATCGAACCGACCGAACGACTTCTAACAAACATGGTGAATTATATAAATATTAAATAATTATATGGTTCTAGAGTCTGGCCAGTGGAGATTGTTGCAAAACATTTACGCCAAATTTTTGAAAAATCAAGGGATTGCAACACCTAAATAACGGAGTTGATATTATGATATTCTTTTTATTTTTTTAAGGCGACCATAAAATCAGCCTACCTGGTACTATACATATACAATATAATAGACCAACATATACAGGGTTATTTGTAATTAACTAGCATCCTCCCAGGGGTAGGTAGCTGACATCAGAAGAATAACGTTTGTTCTACGACTTTAAATAAAAACTGAATACATTACTTAATAATGAGTTTTCAAGTTTTTATTGTTATAATGCGATATTATTGAGTCTATGTTTCATTCATAAACTGACCGACCGAACGACTGACGATGACGCACGCTCGTTCGCGCATGCTTGCCGGCTTGCGCTACCGAACAATACCTACCTACTAGTACCTACTTTCTTCGACAGATTATTAACTGCTTGCGTGGTTTGTTGCGTGTAGAAAGTAACTAGGCTTTTACACTAAGTCCACGTTTCCTTCTTTACCCGACTTAGAGACTGGCAAGATTAATCAAAAAGATGCCTAAGAAATGCTAAATATGAAACGTACCCTACCTACATGTAATCGGGATCGCAGGAGTTACGTAAATCAAACAATTCATAAGCTATTATCACAATATATTACACTTTCAACCGAGTTACATTACAATAAATCACAGTACTGACCTTAGTGTTAACACAACAACGCTCCAATCTTGACTGCCCGTTAAGATGGCCGACAGACCGCAGTAAAGTCATTCACTCCCGATTTGACATTTTGCGTTGACGTTTGTCACAGATAAATTACAAAATTATAATTTGACAACATTTAAATGATTATAAATCGTATTAACATAATATTAGTGATCGTATAATAATAATCGTGTAACAGTCGGCCATCCTATAGGAACGAGTCTCTTCGTTCTAGTTTCTAGTAATAACCTTCATTATCATATAAATTTCAACTCATATATGAATAGATATTATTTTAATACACCAATAACATTTACGTATAGGTATAAGATATTAAACTACTTTGTATGTTTATGGTTCACATTAGCATTTACAAATCTTCCTTCTAATTACAGTAATTACTACTTAAATCTACTTGGTGCTATAGTCAAACCATACGAAAGCTACTTCCTTCACAGTCGTATAGCTGACTGCAATGCCTCGAGCCATTCATGGGCGGCGAGTTCATACGCCGTCCATGTTCCTTAAGAGAGAACCCTTCTTCTTAACTATGGCCATGCGTCATGAAAGTTACTTCCTTCACTTACACTTCGCACGACCGCGATGCCCCTTACCACTCTTGGGCGACGAAGTCACACGCCAATCCTGCCCGGTAAGGGAACACCCTCACTGAATCACATTAATTTTCTTTCATAAGTCACTTCAACATCGACACTTCATTCCATCGTCCTTCTAATCATTGTAATTTTAAATGCCATAGTTCACTAACATCACAGAGCTACTTGTTTTCACACATTAAATTAAATTACTTCACTCTCAATAATTTACTTCAAATTTAATGCTTCGCTATGATAAATAGTATCTCTGCAATTATTATCTCTTGCGTAATTTTGCTAATTTGAACATCACAATTCACTAACATAGATACACTGCTAATTTTCACAATTATTATAATATTCTTAATAACATAACACTCATCATATAACATATAACATTCGTAAACAATTATCATGATGACGAACCATCACCGTTTTCACTTGAGGAGCAAGCAGCAGTAGGTATTAAAGCTAAGCCATGGAAGTATTTTATCTATAGCTACTATAGTCTCATGGTACCTTGTGATGCGCGCACTTAAGACATGCTGACACTTATTTGTTGATGAATCTACGCATTTTTGGGAACCAAAATTGAGACCGTACCCGCTACAGCGTTTTGTCGATACAGGCGCTCTACCGAGCGCATCTACATGGGACATCTTTTCACCTGGGCGGTAAACAATTTCACGATCAAATTCTAGGAATTGTATCCACCCACCACCTAGCTATCCGGGGTATGAGATCTCTGTACAGTCAGTCAGTCACTATAGTAAACTTTATTCCAATAAAATATGAGCAGAATTTGCTCAGAGCACAAACAACGGCGAGCGTCTCGAGTTCAAAAGAATAGAGTTTCATCTCGTCTGCCCGAGTCTGGCGGCTAAGTATGCTACCGGTCGCCAGAGATCGGATTCCTTCTTTTGAAGTAGGATGCCAGGCTTGATACCATCCCCGTCTATTTCAAGTCCAATCTAATCGATCCTATCTTGAAAGAAATGACATTTATCCATCTTTAAAGTTAGCCCAGCTTCACATAAGAGACTCAGCACCTTTTCAAGCCGTTCTAGCCCTTCTTCGAATGACTTGGATGGTATCAAGATGTCATCCAGGTAAATAACGACATAATACTCTCTACCTACTTTGCCCCTCACAGACCCATTGACGTAAATAGAACCATCACACACGGTGTCGCATTCAACAGCGAGTGACTTCATTTGTCCCACATCAATGGTTATATCCTCAACTGCGCGTAATTGTAGTTTCAAATCTAATTCGTGATTTACCCGTTCAATTAGCACATTACAATTTATCAAGTCATCAAGTCCACTACGAGTACTTCGACATCTCGTTCCATAATACCCTGCACTTCTATATCAGTCATCGTACGGCCTAAAGGTGAGTATGGTATGTTTCCTAATCCCCTCAAGTAGGGTCCATTTGCCCGTTCCCAATTTAGTCCTAGCTCTTTAGCATCACTGAAACGAATTAACGTAGCTTCACTACCTAAATCCATCTGACATACTGTTTTGTGCCATATTAGTGCTAGTTATAGGTAGACTAGCTGTCCCGGCAAACTTCGTTTCGCCTTAGAAATTAGAATCAATTAACTGTATCAAATTCTCCTAATTATTTTGAGAACGGAAAGCATTTCGATTCGGGCCCCATACGTCCACGGAGCTCCCGACACTAATAGGCCACCGGGGCCCATACTTACACCTACGGAGCCTATATACCTATGGGACCCATTAAACCATATACCTCTACGCTCAAGGGCGTTCATACTACCATAAACCATCAATTTTTCGACTTATATAATAAAATAGCCACCATAAATATTTTCGCGACCAAGCAACGGGCATTTTATTTATTCAGAAAAATGTCTACTAATCACCCTCTGACGATATTTGCACGCATTATATCAATTCTATATCAAACGTCAGATAACATGTAGTATTAGAATAATAAACACATTTAGACATGGCGTATGTCGGATCAGCTATTTTATATGGTGGTTATGTATTCTTAAATTTTTTAATTTTCCGCGCAATTTTAGCGGCAGTTATTAGTGTAGTCATAAACACATACACGCATATTATACGCAGATACATATATAAACAAGTTATTGCTAGTTATCATTAGTTAAGTTGAGATCTCAAGAACGTTTTTATCTTTAGATGCGCTTTCTTTAAATTTAGGACTGAGTGATGATTCATGACCAAGGAAACTACAGTTAGTACATTTTATTATTGGCATTGGGCACCTAAAGCTTGGATGTCCAACACCTTGACAGTTAAAACACTTAATGACCGGTTTAGAACTATTATTGTTCTTCGAGGTGTTGCCATTCGTACTAGTCTGTGGTAGATTATTGCCGTTTTGTCGCTTATCTCTATTTGTATCGCTATTATATTCAAGCTGGTTACGGGATTGCGATTTAATAGTTTTAAAAAATTCTAAAACATCCTCAGGCTTGTCAAACTTTGCTGCTTGAGCTCCAACTCGAACCCCTCTATCATCAATCCCATAGAGTAAACAATCTACTGCTTGCTTCCCAAAGATCTTACATCGATTGAGAAGGTTAATTTTCGCAAAGTAATATAATTCAAAAGATTCGCCAGAGCGTACCCGTCTATTAAGCATGTCTGTTAATAATTCTGCGTAGTTCTCTGTCGCTGGGAATGACTCCTTTAACATCGCTTTCCATTCTAACCAAGTATGCTTAATAGAGGGTAGGCCCTGATACCAAGTCTTAGCGAAGCCCGTGAGCTTAGGTAGAGCGTAGTGAATAGTTTGCTTGTCACTCCAATTGTATATTTCCGTACATTCATCAACCTTATCGAGCCAAATGTTGATCGTCTGTTCTTTCGACATGGGATCGAATTCGGGGATTACATTATTTAGAGTCAAACTAGCAAACGATTCACTACTACTCGCCTTTGATTTAAATAAATTCAGAAACTCTTCAAAGAAATCAGCAGGTGCTCGGGGTTTCTTTGACGCACTTGCCGTACTATCATCTTTACTTAAGTGTCTTTTGGTCGGTGTACACAACTGTCGATCGCGCGAGTTACGTACGCGTGCGACTTCGCTTGACCTTTCACGTACACTGTAGCGTTCGTCGAGAAGTTCACGGTCTTTACGTACCTCGTTTTCTAATGCACGAAGCTTCTCCCGCTTGCGAGAGAGTTTACGTTCTCGCTGTCGCAACGACCGCATACTGCTTGGAGTTCCACTGCGCCGACGGCTGCGTCGACCGCTTCTCGTCGGGCTAGGACTGCGTGTGCGTCGTCTTCGTGGAGTATTATCACTGTGACGAGTGTTACTGCGACTGCGCCGCGAGTTGTCAAGTCGAAGGGAAGCTCTCACATCAGAGATGCGGGCACTCATTTTCTGAAATCTCAAAAATTTCGAATGTTAATATTCATTCAATAATCAAGACGGGATGTATTTCTCTTCTTTGAAACTGTCAGTGTGCATCTTTAATAATTATTCTCTGTATTTAAATGGTTATCAAGACACATAGGAGTAGATAAACAACGTAGAAAATCGAAATGTTCTTTTTTTTCTTTTGAGGGTATAGCTACAAAAATATGATATGCAGGCAATCGAAAGTAAATCCATTTACATCTTATTGGAATATTTAGTAAATAGTAGTATCGCGACTTTTTCTTGATTAATCGTTATGGGTGAATAATAAAATATGAATATTTTGTTAAAAAAAAATCTATTGTCAAGTACTTAATCCAGATTCATCTGCCAAATACAACTATGGAGTGTAGAAATAGGGGTATATTTCTAAGCATACTGGGCTATTTTGTTTATCTCAGCCTGTATTTTTACAAAGAAATCATTTAAAACACTTTATTTTATTACTGAAGGTCGAGCTAGTGGGGTGGTACGTGATATAAATTAATTAATTTTCACGACATACCACTTCTGAAATGTAATCGGGATCGCAGGAGTTACGTAAATCAAACAATTCATAAGCTATTATCACAATATATTACACTTTCAACCGAGTTACATTACAATAATTATAATAAATCACAGTACTGACCTTAGTGTTAACACAACAACGCTCCAATCTTGACTGCCCGTTAAGATGGCCGACAGACCGCAGTAAAGTCATTCACTCCCGATTTGACATTTTGCATTGACGTTTGTCACAGATAAATTACAAAATTATAATTTGACAACATTTAAATGATTATAAATCGTATTAACATAATATTAGTGATCGTATAACAATAATCGTGTAACATACACTTATTAATTACTTCGTTAAGTAACGATTAATAACATAATAACATGTTTGAATGCCTAAACAAATATTGGTAGGTAGGTAGATATGATTCACTTTTGATTTTTTAATGCTGGCGTATTTAAAAAGTGGAATCAGCGTATTTACAATAATAGAAGACTGTCAAGTTGGCGTGTGTTTGGTTAGGACGTGTGCCCTTGAAAGTTTAAGTGTTTTGGTGATAATTTGTGACAAATCTGTGTCTTTTTCGTCTTATTTGTATACATCTTAACTGGTTTAAGGTATTGTGTTGTCCTTTTACTATATTTAAGTATTTATATGATTATAGCCATTGATAATGGATAGTTCAAAGCCCCCGGATCCTCCCGATGACCCTTCTCCCAGAACTCCAACCTTTTCTTCCCCTCCATTTTTTCTTGATACTCCAGCTGCACCGACCACTAAGCTAACACAATTCGCTGATGTAGTTTGTAGTGTCTCTGATACGCAAACCCGAAAACGCACGGGTGCAGAGGAAACTCACTCTAGTCGTCCATCAAAGCACGTTAAGACGCAGGTTGCTCGTGAATACTACACAGCAAATGACAAGACACCATTTATTGTCCATGTGTCACGTAAAGAACCTCAGCCCAACTCAGGTACTACACTTCACCCAGTTTCACTGGGCATATTTTTAGTTAATAACAGCATTACCAATGTTGTGAGAGATGGAGTGAAGAGAGTGGGCCGGAACCGCGTTTCGGTGGAGTTCTTATCCCCGCAAGATGCTAATGCGTTTCTTAGTAATGATATCCTGCCTTCCAATAACTATATAGCTAGTTTACCATCTTTTAATGTGTCACGTATTGGGGTTGTTAGGGGAGTGCCAGCAGACATGTCTGAAGAGGAAGCTATGGCATATATCTCAGTGCCACCAGGATGTGGAAGGATTCTCAAGCTCAGACGTATCAACCGCAAAGTCTCAAATGAAGGTACCACAGAATGGAGACCCACTGAGACATGTGTGCTAACTTTCGACGGTCAGTTATTACCTCAAAGGGTGTTTTGCTGTTACACATCTCTCGCAGTACAGCAGTACATTTACCCTACAATGCAATGCCGTACGTGCTGTAGATTCGGTCATGTTGAGGCAATTTGCCGATCCAAGCCTCGTTGCGCGAAATGTGGTCATGAACACCCAAGTAATGACTGTTCTGTGACTCCTGAGGAGGCTTTCTGCATCCTTTGCTCCGGCAAACACTTCGCTTATAGCAGGGATTGCCCGGAGTATGGGAGACAGAGGGCCATAAAAACATCTATGGCTGAAACGTCCATCTCCTATGCTGAGGCCAGCAAAATAATACCAACAGTTTCACGAAATTATGCCAATGCTGCAAAAAGTACACCTGCACAGTCTTCCGCACAGTCTCACCGCAAGACTATATTTTTGAAGCCTAGGACCCACACTCATCTTTCGCCTTCCTACAACAAAATTGCACATAGTAATATTGTAAATTCACCACAGTCAACCCAGCCGAATGGCTGTGGTTTAGTCAACCCAAATACCCAAGCATTGACCCCATCTACACCCCTAATAGAACTAGTTATACAAATTGTAAAATCTCTTATCACCTCCAATATTCCTATATCACCGTCCAACGTTTCAGAAAAACTTATTTCACTACTTTTAGATTTTAAAAATGGCTCCACAACTGAATCTGTTGCAATGGAATGTGAGGAGCATCTTTCATAAGAAGCATGACCTCATATTCCTCTTGAATAAATTTAACCCTATTGCTTGTTCTATTGCCGAGTCCTGGTTAGTACCAGGGCTCAACTTTAATGTAAACTACAATATTTATAGATGCGATAGACAGGATGGATATGGAGGGTCAGCCCTCCTCATCAACAATAGGGTAGTACAGTTACCTGTATCCATCCCTCCCTTTACAAATGATATAAATATTGTAGCGTGTAAGGTAGAAGATATCACACTCATCTCCATATACCGCACCCTCAGTGGAAAAAAGGCATAAGACGAAAATGCAGATTTTTCAGTATGGTGAAAAAACTGAATTTATGGACATATTTACTTTATTTCCAAACGTAGAAGAATTATTCTTATATCAAAAAAAGGAGAAAAAAATGTTGCACTTCGTGTTGTATTTAAGTTAGTGCTAATGTTTATAGTTTATTAGGAATTGTAAAAATAAATTATTATGCTATTTTTCAGAATACAATAAAATAAAAGATTTTGAGTATCAAAATTTATGCCAGACTTTGCCAGAAAAGTAAAATATATTTCAAAAAGTATGTTATATTAAAGCAGTAACGAACTTGTGAATATGAACATTTATGGTAGTATAAGTAAGATTACTGCATTATTTCCTTTATAAAAATTATGTTTGAAATGCACAAGCAATACTTACCCCTTTTTTCAATGATAACTTAAGTAAACAATAATAATTACTTATTCCATTATATGTTATAGAAAAGTTAGCTGCATATTAAGACATATTACTTAGAGTTATTATTTATGACTACAGGGAAAAAAGGCAATGCCTTTTTTTTTATTCACTATTTTTTATTTCAGGCAAAATACTAATTATATTTTGGTAACAATTAAAGTTCGTACTAGCAACAATAAAATTGCACAATAATATTCAGAATTGTAGAGTTTCGGTGAGGATTACTACCACTATTGATTTTTTTATAAACTCTTAAATAATCAGTAGATAATTTGTTAGGACTAAACTTAAATAAGTTTTTATTGGCTCCGTACAAAATGTTTATGTTCTCTCAATAAAAATCAAAGATAACAAGCAAAAATTATTAACAAATCAAGGTAACAAGTTATAATACATGTTATTCGGGATAAGGTATAGATTTGCTTGACAGGAATTTGGTGATTTAAAATGCGTGTTTACTTCAAGACGATTTATTTGCGACTAACTGAGGTGGGGGCATCCAGATGGTAGTAAACACTTACCGATCATATAATACATGCATATAGATATAACAATACATATTTTGTTATTACACATGTTATTATTACGGCTAGGCACCCCGAGTGGTGGCATTATCCTTCACCTACTAGTTTAGTTTAGTTTAGAGTTTATTAATTATCATTAGTATAAATTAACATAAGCCTATGTTATGGCTATTTTTTTATGCAAATAGATAGTGAACCCTTTACAAGTTAAAATAGAAAAGGATGTTACACGTTAGTAACAGACATTAGGTAATGTTATGATAATAGACTGCGAGTCATTCATCAGCCTAGTGGTACGAGTCATCGTCTTGTACTCATATTACAGGGGTTCCCCTACTTGGAGACCAAACGATTGCTATGATATACTAAACTTGTACCACTAGCTCGGCCGTAAGCGAAAACATCGCGAGGAAACTGCACATTCATTCATATTTAATATGTAACCAGGATCCTATTGGTCTGGTCTGGGTGTTTCTATGTATAATATTATGTACGTATTTACAAAAAAAAAGTATATAAGTATGTTTATCCGCATTCTAGATTCCATAACACAAGCTATAAAAGCTTACCATGGGTCTAGATAGCGTTGTGTAGAATGTTGTGGAATTGTGGAATATTGTTAAGGTTCGCCTTTCCGGTTACGAAGGTCAGACGATAGTCGCTTCAATGTAATTACCAGACTATATAAACCCAGACAAATCATTGTTTAAGCGGACCCCGGATTCCCCAAGAGCAGCCGGGAAAACACTAGGAGGAGTAGACAGGAAAAACAAACATCAAGCATTACAGGATATCAAGAGAGTCAGGCATAGAGCCCTCTCTGCTAGACCTTCTATTGACGAGTCGCCTGGACCAGTACAGTGTCTCGGTGAGTGCTGCTTTAGGTAACTCCAACCACTGTCTGGTCCGCTCCACCGTGCCCATTGTAGCGCCCCCACGACCCGTGCAGGGGAAGAGGCGTCTTTGGCACTACTCGTCAGCGGACTGGGATGGACTACGCGACTATTATGCGTCCATCCCGTGGGTTGAACGCTGCTTTGAGGGTAAGAACCCATCTGAGAGCGCTACTGCTGTCGCCGGTGAGATCGGTTTGGGTATGGAATACTATATCCCATAAACCGATGTCACCGGAGTCCGCAGAGCGCGTCAGTGGTTCGGGTGCGAGTGTGCGGAGGCTGTTGAGCATAAACAGTCTGCGTACCGCGCTTGGGTGCGGGCGCGCGTCACACGCGATCCCAACAAGGCCAAGGCGGCGTACAACAGAGCGACAAAGGTCTGCAAGAGGGTTTACGTTAGGGCGGATGCCCAGCGCATAGCACGGCTGGGCCAAGAGCTAGTGGCGCATCTCACGTGCCGTGGCTACTAGCGACTGGCCAAAGCCGTGCAAGCCAACTTCTGCCAGCCTTCGCTGCTCCCGCTAAGCAACCCCGATGGATCTCTGGCCCATGAGCCGCAAGAGAAAGCAAATTTGCGGTCAATCTCTTCGCGGCCAACTCCCGAGTCGATGATTGTGGTATGCAACCACGGACAATGCCCACTGGTGACCACGCAATGTCTGATATCCATATCAGGTAACGCGATGTCCGTGCAGTACTACAATCACTCGATGTCCGGAAAACCAGTGGTCCTGATGGTATTCCAGCGGTCGTACTTAAAAAATGTGCAGCGGAGCTATCTCCTATGCTAACGCGGCTGTACCGACTGTCCCACAGTTCAGGTGCAGTGCCATCGGCTTGGAAGGAGGCGAATGTCCAGCCGATCCCCAAGAAGGGGGATCGCTTGGACCCAGCCAACTCCGAACAACCCATAGCCGTCACCTCAGTGCTGTGCAAGGTTTTCGAGAACATTATTAACACATAATTCATGTGCCACCTAGAGGATCACTCCTTGCTTAGTGACCGGCAATACGGCTTTAGACCAAAACGGTCAACGGGTGATCTTCTGGCGTACGTGACCCACCTTTGGGGTGAGGCTATGGAAAAGCACGGCGAGTCACTGGCAATTAGTCTTGACATTGCCAAAGCTTTCGATAGGGTATGGCATAAATCGCTTCTGTCTAAGCTACCAGCCTTTGGCCTGCCTCCCAGACCTCCCTTGCCTGCCTGCCTTCCTGCAGGGGCGCCGTATTCGCGTCCTTTGTGATGGACGAGCTTCGGAGTTCTTGCAGGTAAATGCTGGATATGCTAACGGTAGCATTCATTGCTATGCAGACGACAGCATCTTACACGGGAGTTATTACGCATATCCTGCGGCCAAGCAGTCTGATATCGCGGAAAAAAGGCAGCTTCTTGTCACTGAGCTGGACCGGATCCTGGACCACATTTCTCAATGGGGCGCTAGGAACCTGGTCGAGTTCAATGCCTAGAAGACCCAGGCATGTGCGTTTACAGCAAAGGTATCTCCTTTCGTTTCCCTTCCCACTCTTCAGAGCACACCTTTGCCACTGCAGGATCACCTCAGTATCCTCGGTATGGATGTTCGCTGCAAACTGAGT
This sequence comes from Eilema sororculum, assembly GCA_914829495.1. Taxonomy (NCBI): domain Eukaryota; kingdom Metazoa; phylum Arthropoda; class Insecta; order Lepidoptera; family Erebidae; genus Eilema; species Eilema sororculum. The sequence goes on along the minus strand of OU618545.1, from coordinate 36,873 downwards.
AACAACTATATCGAAAGTATCATCAAATCAGCCTCGCGTAAACTCGGAGTCCTGAACAGAGTGAGACGTTTTTTCACGCCGGAGCAGCGGTGTCTTTTATACAAGACCCAAATTCATTCCTGCGTGGAATACTACTCACATCTCTGGGGCAGCTCCGCAAAGTACTTACTAGATGCTCTCGACAGGTTGCAGCGACGTGCAGTCCGCATTTTTGGGAATCCTGAGGTCATGAACACCCTCGAGCCTTTGCAGATGCGTAGAGATGTTGCGTCTTTGGCAGTATTCTACCGTCTCTACTATGGTGAATGTTCTGACAAGCTCTTCCAATTACACCCACCCTCTCCATTGCTACACAGGACGAGACGTGCAGGGCTAAGATGCTATCCATATACGGTGCAGAGTATACCAGCTAGAACCAAGCGTTTTAGAGACTCATTCCTATGCCGCACCATTAAGACCTAGAACTCCCTGCCAGCTCACGTGTTTCCTTCTTCCTACAGTCCCGGGTCCTTTAAGCGGGGCGTGAAAAGGCATCTAATGAAGCCGTCAAGCTGAGTGCGACCACTGTTAACATGGTACATGTTTCCGATGGTGACCCACTTTCCGACACTTTGCCTATGCTGAACATCAGGCGAGGTGAAGTCAAACTGACGTGTCCTATAAAAAAAAACATTGTGTCATAATCTCTTTTTAGCTTATACTCACCTAATAACTTCAAAATTCTTCTCGTCCTACTGTGCTGCGTCCGGTTATACATTTCAGGTCACATTACTTTAAAATAAGAAGAAAAACCACTCAATTGTTATTGTTTTGCTTTCGCAAATGCGCTAACGCAGGTATTACCTTCACCTAGAAATCGGCACTGACTGTCAAGCGCGTGGATACGCACCCGCCCCGTCCCCCGCATCGATGTATTCACACTTATGTTAGCACTGTCTACTCCCACGCCGCAGTATCTATTCTTACTTCTCGGTGAAAGGAAAATATTCTAGTGAAAGAAAGAAGTAATCGTTCTTATTTTACAGCCGCGCCGCAGTATGTAGTCTTATGTTTCGGCGTATAGAAAAGTTTTGAGTGGAAGAAGGCAGTATTTATTCTTATTCTAATTTATTTTATGTTCATAAAAAGTAAACAGTCATACCGCTGTTATTATTTTCTAAGTTTATCTTTTAGGCTAAGTAAGCGCATTTAAGATAATTTCCTTAGCTAGTTAATATAACAAATAAAAAAATAATCGTGTATACAAGACTAACGATGTAAAAAAAGCAAACGCATTTAAATCATAATAATTGTTACTTTTAATTTTCTACATAAAATATTAGGGATAAACGTAATAATAAGTAATACGTAATAATAAGTAATACGTAATATTTCTCAATTTATTCTTTGCGTTATATCACATAATCTACTAATCCGTAAGAAAAAATGTAATGGAACCAAAATTCTCAAAACGAATTTCTTGTTTTAATTCGTCAAATTTAACAAGAAAAATATGAAAAAAATTCAGCATATGTATCTTTAAACGTACCTTTCAAATATGATAAAATCGACGAATCAAAGTAAGATCACTTATGCCTATTTTCCACTGGGGGTGCGATACATTGCTCGCCCTAATCGCAACCACTTAGGTATCCTGCGGAACACACTCCAAAGCATCCAGGGACCAGTTTTGGTTATGGGTGATTTTAATTTTCATCACTATAGATGGGGCTCTGAGATCTGTGATCAATATGGGAATGGTCTGGTGGAAATCCTGGATGACCTTAGCCTAGTCATGTTGAATACAGGTTGTCCTACCCGCCGCTCATCCGGTCAGCGACCGAGTTGTGTGGACCTCACATTTTGCTCAACAGACCTGGCTTCACTGGCCCAATGGCATTGCACAGATCTAACACATGGTAGTGACCATTACCCTATTATTATTTCGTTTCCAAACAAAACATTTACAGAAAAAAGTTCTCCTCCACTCCTAAAATTTAATTTAAGTAACCCAGATTGGGACAAATATTCTCAACTCTTGGAGGATAGAGTTAACTCCCTTCCAAATTTAGATATTCAAAATTTAGACATAACTGGTCACTGCCATGTGCAGACTTGTTTAGACAGCCTGATGGATGCTATCAATTCTTCAGCAGAGTCAGCATTCCCAATTAAAAACACTGCTCGGGGGAAAGTACCATCTCCACCCTGGTGGGATCAGGAATGCACCAGAGCTGTCAGGGAAAGGAAAGAAGCAGAAAAATCATACAATAGAAGCATGACCATGCAGAATCTATTGTATTACAAACAGATCTGCGCAAAATGTAGGAGGCTACTCAGAAAAAAGAAACGAGCAGGGTGGGTAAAATTTTGTACTTCGCTGTCCCCGTCTACCCCATCGACGGTGGTATGGAGAAGCATTAATAGGTTCCGATATGGCCGTACACGCACCAACTCATACCCTATGAGCTGCCAGACTGCCGAACTCTTTTTCGATAAAGTAGCCCCTCCTTATGTACCTTCCATACAAGAGATTGAATATTGGCATATTAACTATGAAAGGGATCCTTACGACTCGCTATTTTCACTCCGGGAACTGGATATGGTATTTGGTCAAATCCGGGACTCAGCCCCGGGTATTGATGGAATCCCATATTCCTTTCTTACCCACTTTGGTGATAATACCAGAAAGTATTTTCTGAATATTATCAACTATTGCTACAGGAATGGGTGGATCCCTGAGCAGTGGAAAATTCAAATTATTATCCCACTTTTGAAACCTGGTAAAAACTCTGATGACCCAGACGGGTTCAGGCCAATAGCTTTATCATCGGTCTTAGCTAAAATTCTTGAGCATTTAATGAAGAACAGGCTGGAATGGATTGTGGAGTCTAGGGCGCTACTACCTGGTTCCCAATTTGGGTTTAGAAAAGGGCTTGGAACCATGGATAGTGTTGGGGTTTTAACCACTGATATCCGCTCTTTCCTATCTCAGAAGAAATCTGTTGTGGTGGCTTTTCTAGACATAGCATCTGCTTATGATAATGTCCTTCTTCCCATTCTCAGGCAAAAACTGCAAGAGCTGAGAATTCCGGCGAGGATGGTACGATGCATATGTAGAATGATTATGTCCCGCTCACTGATCTTGAGGGTGCAGGGGGAAGAGTTTGGGCAGCGAAGGACATGGAAGGGGTTGCCTCAGGGCTCCGTTCTGAGCCCTTTGCTGTACAACCTATATACTGCAGATATTGGTAGGTGCCTTAACAATAATTGCAATATTCTGCAGTATGCTGACGACTTGGCTCTTTATGTAAATGATCCATCAATTACCGATGCAGCCACATCACTCTCTGTCTCCCTGGGTTCCCTGAACCAGTGGCTACTGGATCACGGGCTGAGTCTGTCTGCAACAAAGAGCACAGTGGTTATTTTCACTCGAAAGAGAAGTATCCCACAGGTCCAAATTAACATTCAAGGTCAGAGCATTCCATTGAAAAAGAAAGCCAAATTTTTAGGCGTATTTTTAGACAGTAAATTATCTGGTATACATCATCTCAATTACCTTGTTCAAAGATGTGAACGGGTCATCCCAATTTTGAAAGCTCTTGCTGGAGTCTGGTGGGGTGCTCACCCTTATACTATGAAGCTGGTATATAATGCACTTATTCGTAGTATTATGGACTATGGCACATTCCTGCTGATTCCCTGCAATAAGGGAGCTCTGACTAGACTAGACAGGGTACAAAGTAGGTGTCTCAGAGCCATAACTGGCTGTATGAAGTCATCACCGATTAATGCCTTGCAGGTGGAATGCGCAGAGCCCCCTCTTTCATTGAGAAGGCAATATCTAGCATCTCGTTTTATATTTCGCCTCGTTTGTAAAAATACTCATCCACTCATTCAGAAATTAACCCTACTGAACTCTCCTTTTCACTCTACTCAATACTGGAGACATAAGGACACTCCCTTGATTCTTAAGGCCTTTCAGTGTTTGCAAAATCTAGAATCCCCCTTGGTAAGTTCTGATAAACTCCCCGTATTTTGCTTTGATTACAAGGTGTTATGCTTCAAACCAAACATATTTTTGGATATAGGCATCTCCAAAGGGAGTACCTCAGCGTGTGCAGTCTTCAATGCGAAGGTGGATACACAGTGGCCTGGCTTCCAAAGGTTTTTCACCGATGCCTCAAAATTGGCTCAAGAAAATGACACTGGAGCTGCGGTATATTATCAAAACTCTACGATAATTCTAAAGTTCAAATGCCCCAGAGAGTCCTCTGTGTTTACTGGAGAGTGTGTGGCTGTACTTGAGGCCTGTAGATATATAGACTATCATAACATCAGTAAAGCTGTCATATTCACGGATTCGCTAAGTTGCCTGAAAGCTTTGGGACAGAATCCGTTCAAGAGCAAACTGCACAGCTCTCTCCTCTTGGAGATCAAAAAGTGCTTATTTAACTGTGACCTGAAACAAAAAGTCGTTCAATTGGTATGGATACCAAGTCATTCTGGTATAGGGGGCAATGAAGTTGTGGATATGCTTGCCAAAAGTGCTGCATCAGCGCCATCTGCAAGCCTCAGGCACTACAACTACCAAGGATATGATCTGCTGGGCCTTCCCAGGAAGACATTATTGTCTTCATGGCAGTCCCATTGGTCTGACTCTGGTAAGACGAAAGGCAAGCACTATCATGCAATACAACCAGATATTCCAATAAGACCTTGGTTTTTTAAATACAAAAAGGCTTCAAAGACCGTAATATCTGTTGTTTGCAGACTTCGCATGGGCCATTGTTGTTCCCCAGTGTTTTTACACAAAATTCGTATTCGTGACTCCAGTTTGTGTGAGTGTGGACTTGACGAGGGTTCCTTGGATCACATCTTCTTTAGTTGTCCCCGAAATAATTTGCCCCCTAATCTTTACAATTACCTTACAGAATTAAATATTTCCTTACCTATAAACTTTGCTTCCCTGCTAACTTACTCCTCGCCACGGCTGTTAAAAACACTTATGTCGTTTATCAGCGGCCATAATATCAGATTATGATCTGATTCTTAAATGTTGATATTGTTGTGTTATTTATGTATTATATCAATTATAATTTGGTTATTTATGTTTATCATACGTAATCGAATTTGTGAATGTCTTTTGTGTATCTGTAACGTTTTGTTTCAGTGTGCTTACTAACACCGAAAAAGGAGATACACAACCAGTCCAATATTGTCAAGCACTTTCCCCCCATTTGGACAGCACACAAATCTCTCCATCGCACGTTTGACTTTGGCAGAATTGTCGATACCCATATCGGCAACGATTGCCATATACAAAATAGAAATAGAAATACAATAATAGAACTAATAGTTAATTATTTCACAATATTACTAACAAGTATGTACAATTAATTATTACCTCTGAGGTTCAAGTCCCGCGCATGCCGATGAGTATCGTGCACTAACGTGGACAACGTTCATCACAAAGAACTCCAGTAAGTATCCTTCATTATTCCCGTACTGAGTGCCTCGGTGGAGGACCACGCTCACTGAACCTGGGCTGGAACTGTTCGTAATCGCGTAATTGCTGTGTGGCGGATAACATCGTTGCCCGCCTCAGTGTAGGTAGATTTGAAAACCTTACTGCATATTGGCAGCAGGCTTCCGCCATGTGAAACTTTTTAGATGAAAACAACATTTCAAATTGATATTCGAACATGTGTTTTTGATATGACTTGTGTCATTATCTTGTAATATAAATTTTCTCTGTGCAAACAACGTTTTTGTTTCCATATCCTAGTTATCTAGTTTATTTCCTTTGATTATTGATATGTCTAGATAGACAGTCAATGCGTTGAAAGCGGCCAAAAAAATAGAGACCAACTGTTGGACTCTAAACGACTTTCCTGCTTTCAGTGTCAGACGCACTGTCAGTGGGCACGGACAATAATTTGTCATTTTGAAAATGACGATTAGTGTGATAAAAGTGTGCAGAAATTATAAAGGACGGTCTAAATCAATAAAAAAAATTGCCTTTCATCGGTAAGTACCATTGTATTGTACCAATTTTAGCAATATAAGCCATTAGCTATTTTCTAAAATAATTTAAAATTGCCGTCACCATTTTGTACTTAACTGGTATGTTGCTAGTTACTCAAGTCAAAACTCCCATAAAAAACGTGGCCTAACAAAAAAATAATATAATGTATGATACAATAGGAGTATTATCGTATGAAGGGTCTTTCGGCATGCTGAGTACGAATTTGATGTCATTTTTGCAAGACAGAATATGGCCACCACGTCGTAGTTATGAAATTTCAGAATGGACTTAGTATCATGGATTTTTGGTTATATTTTTCAGAATACCAAGCGATCCAATACTAAGAAACCGATGGATCCAGATTATACGAAAAAGTCGTAACGAGGAATTGTGGCAACCGATGAAAAACTCAGTTATTTGCTCTGACCATTTTAATGAAAAAGATAAATATTTTGTCAATGAGCAGCGACGCCTGAGATTAAAGAAGGGAACGGTGCCGCGTAAGGCAAGTTTATTAAATAATTAAAAAAATATTCCACAAAAACGGATACAATTATTAACGCTTTTACAGTCTCCTAATACATACAGAGTTTAAATGTAAAATTTAAACGGGATTTTGCGATAAATATGAATACTTTTATGTTGCCCGACGTAACACGTAATATCCTAATGATGCAATGTAATTTTCTAAAAGTTAATAACTATTACAAATAAAGTTGGTAATGATTTGACTTTTTCAGGCTTTGTTTTTATCATCATTGCAATCTGATGAAAGTGCTATCTCGGATGAGGAAGTAAATGCAAACAAAAAACAAAAATTTTCAAACATAAAATTTTCCCTATTTTTGAGGCAGTTTTCAGCAACTGGTATTAATTCACACTCGCACACTAAAAAGCAAACTGACATAACGCGAGTGTAAGACGAAGCTGTCACGCACACTATTATGGAAAATTCGTCCCATTTCTTTTTGTTCTTTTGCAGCGCGATGCTCTATCTAGACATATCAATAATCAAAGTTTATTTCATCAAAACACCACATTATTATTACGCTTAGCAAGCATCCTCACCATTTCCTTGTATTCCGCATTGGAATACTGACAAACTGATAAGGCATGACGAAAGTCAGATTTACACAACACGGTAACGCGAAAAATCGTGGCACATAAGGACAAGGGACCCACACCTGTGACGCGCGCGCATCTAGCGACCGACTGGCAGCTCGCATCGCAATAAGAAATGGGTCAAGGTCAAAGGTGGTACCGCCCCGCCAGTGTATTGCATGAATTGATGATACGAGTTTGTTTACCTTTTTTTACGATGTGCGTAAACTGCAGCGTAGAGTTAATAACTTTTAGACGCGAGACTAAATTAATATTTATTTTTGTATGAAAGTAAAATTTAACAAATTTAAAAAAGTCGTAGAAAAAAGTGATTACTTATGATGTCAGCTATCTACCCCTGCGAGGATGCTAGTTAATTACAAGTTACCCTGTATATACTCTATATAGGCTATATCTACCGATGGTACTAGTGTGTGCAATGATTTAAAAAAAATGAACCGACTTCAAAACCAAATAGGAAAAAATGTTTAAAATAACAGAATTTAGAGACTTTTGATCTGTTAGAAGTCGGTGCCAACTTTGTTTGCTGTGCCTGACCTGCTATAATGCCATTAATCTAGATATAATGATTGTTGAGGTAGGGGTGACCTATCTTACTTAGCTATATTATTTTACCTGTTTGACTTGATACCGACTTTTGTATTGAAATGATCGATATTTTCATTTCAATGCATCATGACAGGTAATTCAGGTACATACAGCAAAGCACCAGCAAACAAAGTTGGCACCGACTTCTAACAGATCAAAAATCTCTAAATTCTGTTATTTTAAACATTATTTTTCCTATTTGGTTTTGAAGTCGGTTCAATTTTTTTAAATCATTTCTTTTTCCCTTTTTAGTGGGCCAAGGTTTGTGTACGTAATCCAAGTTTAATCCAGTCCAGCATGCTATTAACCACAGTTTTCGTCTTTAGGGAGCATAATACCCCCAATAAGTTAAGGGAACTGGAACTTTCATATAAAAGACGGCGAGTTGAACAGGTTGGTGATAGATAGATAGAATACTCTTTATTGCACACCAAACATAGAACATATACAGAGGAAACATGCATGATAGAAAGTTGTACAATGGGCGGCCTTATCGCGATCTGCGATTTCTTCCAGACAACCAGTTTGGATGGACTGAACTGCAAGAACAGGTAGTTTGTGGTGTACACTAAAATTATTACTTATTTAAATACTTAGGTATTTAAATACCAGAAAGAAGGAAGAAAGTATATATTTAATTATATAATTTCCTACATACAAATACATACATTCATACATATATACATACAAACATACATATATACATACATGCATAATACATACATACATACATACATACATACATGCATACATACCTACATACATACATAAAACATACTTTATATACATACTACGCGCAATTAAAATTGCTTATCATATAATATTGGTCCCAGAAACAATACAGAGTTCTGTTGTCATAAAACTTATAACGTTAGGTAGTGCTCCCTTACCTGTCTTTGAAATGTAGACAGCGACTGTGCTCGTCTTATCTTTACAGGCAACGCGTTCCAAAGTCGTGCAGCTTGTACTGTAAAGGACTTGTCGTAGAAGCTGGTAGAATGCGTCACCATTGCCTGGGTTAAGTTTTCCGTGGATCTTAAATGTCTTGTATTTTTCTTGTGTAGAAATTGAAAACGCTTTTTTAGATAAAGAGTAGTAGTTGGGTTAAACAAAATATTAAAAAGAAGAGAGAGTATATGAGTATTCCGGCGAAGGCGGATGGGTAACCACTTGAGTTTTTTACGAAATTCGGAAACATGATCATATTTGCGCAAGCCAAAAATGAATCGTATACAGAAGTTTTGGAGGCGCTCAAGTTTATCAAGATGGTCCTCATTAAGATCGAGATAGCTGACATCGGCATAATCCAGAATAGGGAGGAGTATCGATTGCGCTAGCGCAATTTTGGTTTCGGTTGGGAGGAAATTACGTAATCTCCTCAAAGTACCACCGGTGGCGAATATTTTGCGGCTGATGTTTTTCACCTGAGCTGACCATGACATGGTCTTGTCAAAGTATATGCCCAAGTTTTTGACTGTATCACTTATGGGTATGGTAGTACCTTCAAAGTGATTTTGAGGTAGAGCCGACCAGTCAACTTTTGGTAACAGTCTTGAGCTACCAATTACGGTGACCTGAGTCTTACTGGGATTAATCTTGAGCCCATACATAGCAGTCCAAGTACTAAGATACGCCAGGTCGGTGTTAATAGTGGCAATACCCTGAGAGAGTCCATCCATATCTGTCTGGCAGTAGATTTGTAAATCATCTGCATACAGGTGGTAGGAAGAGAGAAGTTGACTAGATATAGAGTTAATAAATAATGAAAAGAGTAAGGGAGATAAAACGCCACCCTACGGCACACCCGCAGCGGTGTCAGACCATGATGAATAGGTATCATCCAATCAGACCCGCTGCCGGCGACCAGACAGGTAACTACGAAAAAAGTCAATAGCCGATGGAGATATGTTGAGAGAGCTTAATATGGCTAGCAGGATATCGCAATCCACAGTATTGAATGCGTTGCTAAAATCAAGTAGGCAGAGTATTGTGAGATTTCCATTCTCCATACCGAGCCGTATGTGGTCAGTAATGTTGATAAGGGAGGTTGTGGTGCTATGCCCCGGGCGGAATCCGGATTGTAACGGGTTTAGTAAATCGTTTTTGCGGATGAATGTATTAAGTTGGTTTTGGATGAGGCGCTCGAGGACTTTAGATAGGAAAGGTAGGATAGAGATAGGACGGTAATCGGTAAAGGATGTAGGTTTAGGGTTTTTGGGTAACGGGATGATTTGAGCATCTTTCCACGTTGTAGGAAATGTAGGTACCTTTGGCGATGGAGTGGTTCATTATGTGAGTGATAATGGGTACTATGTCGCCAAGGATGGGGAGCACCATCTTGCGACTGATAGAATCAGAGCCAACTGCATTCGATGATATAGATAGAATACCCCTCTCAACATCACAAACGGACAATTGATTGAAACCAAATGGAGAATAGTCAGGAGTTGGAAGCGATGAGAGATGATTTAGTGTGGTAATTTTAGCTGTCCCGCTGAAATTAGACGAAGCTGAGAAATGCTGGTTAAGGGCATTAATATCCAGATGTGTTGGAAGTAGTTCCTGCCGTTGCTTACCAACCCCTAGCGACCTCAGGAATTTCCAGACTTTAGCTGGGTCACTGTTTTGTACAGAATTATGGATATATTGGCGTTGTGCATTCCTACACACCTTGTTACAGTGATTACGTATTGACAAATAGTTATTTTTATTGCGGTCTGTAGGTCGCATCTTGTACTTAAACTTAGCTGCACCCTTTTTGGCGATCAGATTTCTTATGTCATCGGTGAGCCACGGTGCGGGAGGATGTTTTAGCTTTACAGCTCGAATGGGCGCGTGTATGATTTTTTTTATAAAACGCTAAAGTCCTGTCAACGAAGCTGTTTATGGAGCGTGTGGAAATGGTGGGGGGGGGCTGTACTGAGTAGCTATACATATTAAACTCGGTACTAAGGATTCAGGGCTGTCTCACGTTTTTTAATGTATGGCGGGGGGCGGCGGGGGGCAGGAAGTGGGACGGAGCCGCTGTAGGAGAAAATATCCGCAGACAATTGCCCATGTTTAGCGACATGGTCTCAGGATGAGACGAGCAAGAGATCAAGAAGAGATGGTGCACAGTCTGGGAACAAATGAGTAGCATTAAGAGGGAGAACATGGAGATTGGTAGATTCGACAATAGAAAGGAGAGAAGACGAGCGAGAATCTTTTTTTAGTAAACACGTGTTAAAGTCACCCATAATAATAGTGTGATTGTAAGAAGGGATGTGGTTGTGTAGGAGATTCTCGAAGGATGAAAAAAAGTTTACTAGGTAACGAAGGAGAGTAAAACACACCCAGCAAAATTTTTGAGTGATGCAGCTCGACCTCCAGAAACAAATGCTCGCCAGCATTCGATGCGGGTGGCTGTGCTGATATATCGACTATCGAGTAGGGAATATAGCAGCGGAGATATATGGCAACACCCCCGCAATTCTTACCCGTACGGTCGTTGCGGATAAGTGTGAAACCAGGGCTGCAGTTAGAATTTAACAACGATCAAATTGGTGAATGACAACAACTCTAAGATGATAGCTCAACTATTTTACTGAGGGTCTTGTCAATGCGGATTGTGTGTACGTTTAGGTGGTCTGCTCTGCGTCGCGATCGGTCAGAATCCGACGGCTTACCTGATGCAGTTTTTATTAAATTCGATGATGATACTATTGGCACTAGCTTGAAAGATAGTGACAGCTTAGTTGGAATTGCAACAAAAGGCTATGGGGATGTGGAAAGAAGAATCCGTTAATCTTGAGCTGGGCTGTAACGGTTCATAAGCTTCAAGGCACCACCTTAAATAATGCGGTAATTGACTTAGAAAATTTTTTTTTTGCTAAAGGTTAAGTGTATGTTACTTTAAGTGGACAAGACAAGTGGAGCCACCTGTCACCCCAGCAGAAGCAGGCCACGGTAGCAGCGCGCGTAGGCACGCCTCCCCATTGCGGGGGCGAGCCCCCTGCCGAGAAGTGCCAGACCGTAATGGATGGCCCTGGGTCAGCCGGGGTGCAAGGGATATGTCAAAGATAACCACACCTCCGGCTTAGGACTACGACCCTCAGTCGGCGTACGGTTTTAGTCGGTTCGAGTCCGACATAAACCGTTTCCTTTCGGCTCCGGCGGGGGAATCCGAAGGGATTTCCGCAAGATAAAAAGACCACCTCAGGAGTAGATATACCCTTTTATAAACATACTAATTATTATTATTAATTGATTAATTGTCTTGGTTTCACTTTGAAATTTCGTGATTATCTCAGGAGTAGCACCAACCCTTACGAGTATTACGTCAGCCCTACATACTACTACCTAGTTTCCATCGATCAATTGCAGTACTGTCCCCTAACTCCTAACCGTTAAGGAGTTCTATAGCTTCACTATCAACACAGCAGCATCAGAAGTTGATTCAAGCATATCTCACAAGCAACACGTTAACCCTACATACTACTAAATTTTATCATCCACCAATGGCAGTACTGTCTCCCAACTCCTAACCGTTAAGGAGTTCAGTAGCTTCATCATCAGCACAGCAGCATCAGATGTTGACACCCTGAAGCATATACCTGAGTAAGACATGATTACATAACAAAAGTACCATACGACCATACAATTTTCGATGGTTGCCTTCGATTTCTCCTGGATCCCATCATCAGATCTTGACCTGGTGAAAATGGGATCACCTCAGAAGTGAACCCTATCCAACAAAAAAATAAAACTTGAAATCCGTCTATAATTGGTGGAGATATCGGTGAACATACATAAAAAAATATATTATGTATACAGACGAATTGAGAACCTCCTCCTTTTTCGAAGTCGGTTAAAAAGCGCAGCGCTATGAGATTTTATCATTGCGATTGATATCTTTTTGCACATCTTTAAATTTATATCAATCATGGTGAATAAAATTCAAATTCAAATTCAAATTCTATTTATTACAGACCATAAAATAGTCCATATTGATTGTTAGTAATACATGTCTTAGCGCTATGTTAGTTAAAATTAGGTACAAGAATAAAGTTATAGAATTAATAATCTAAGTTGATCAGTATCTTCTCGCCGGCACTGGTACGGAAACATGTCTTCCGCAGCAGTGCCGGAGAAAAGAGCAATCCAGCCTAGATGCAACCAACATCAGGACCCTGTTGGTGCTGGCCCGCACCCTGCGCACCAGTGAAGCCGCACGCACACGCATAGTCGCATGGAAACAAGCAGTGCGCGCTTCCGCAAACATCCCCGAGGCGCTGCAGTGCCGGGGCAGCCCCAACAACATCCTGAGACTATTGTTATACAGGACGCGGAGGTCGCTGAACCGTTTTTTGGTGTAATCGGCCCATAGGCTGCAGGTGTATAAAGTTGTACAATACGCTCTGAAGAGAGTTATCTTAGCTTGCGCCAAGCAACGCGCGAACCTACGGGCTATCATGTTTGCTCTGATCGACAGCGTCCTCCGCTCCCTGTCGATGTCCTCGTTATCCTTCAGATCTATGGTTACAATATGCCCAAGGTATTTAAAACTTTCCACCCTATCCAAAGGCACACTATTTAATGTAACTGAAGGTACATCCTGCGGATACATACTACTAGCCTTAAACACCATCCACAGACTTTTCCTCGCATTGTACTGCAAGCCGTGACCACACGCATACTCCTCGCATATCCGCAACAACTTTCTAAGGCCGCAGACCGAAGCGCTCAGCAGCACCATATCATCTGCATACCTTAGGTTATTGACGCAAACATCAACAATATGACAACCGATATGTTGACTGCTAAAGGCCTCGATCAGTCCATTTATATACAAATTAAACAGAGTGGTAGATGTGATCCCACCCTGCCTAACACCACACTCCAACCGATATGGGTCTGAGATAGCTCCCGCCCATCTGACACTGTTGACCTGGTTCGCATACCAGTACTGGAAAATGCAGACCAGCTCCCGGGGCATATTAATGTCAATCAGCTTCCGCCAAAAAAAAGCTTCCGTATATCACTCTTCCCAGTTTTTTTGGCCATTGTTTTTAACAAACACTACAAAATATATATAGTATACACTACTTCTCTACTCTAGTGCTTTTGCTAGGGTGACAGGCGGCTCCACCGGTCACCCCCAGGCCAGCGCTCATGGAGGACGGAATCGTTCTGCGACCTCCGAGGTCCGGTTCGCCTTCGCTCTTCGCGGGCTTCCCGGGCCCGGAGTCGAGTCCGGAGCCCACCGGCCGCCTCCTTCTCGAGCATTACTTGCTCGCACTAGGAGGCGGCCGCACCCCAAGCGTTCGCAAATTGTACCATCGCTGTGAGCAATGTGGTGAGTGTGAGGACTTCCACCCCCAGAGCCGCCACTAGGACCCGCTTCGGCGTGTCCCACGCTAGCAACTCGGTCTGCGCGTGCAGTTCTGTGTCCTCGCTCACATCACAGTGATGGCACTCGGACGTTGGCTCCTTCCGGATCCGACACAGGTAACTCCCGAAACACCCGTGTCCGGTAATCACCTGCGTCAGCCGGTACGAGAGGCTGCCGTGTGGCCTCTTTAGCCACTCCTCCATGATGGGTCTTACCGCCGCTATTAGGGCGTGCCCTGCGCTTGTTCGCCCAAGTCGTAACTCCCACTCAGTTACCATGTCCCGGTGGAGCTGGGACCTCACGGCCCGAATTTTTTCAGGTTCGGGTTCCCGTCCCTGCTCCCGCGTCTCCTTTCGATACCGATATAGCATCGAAAGGGCTCTCGCATCCAGGTTCCACGGTTGGGATCCGGCAAGGAGACTCGCCGCCTCCAAGGATGTCCCTGCTGCCATTGCACGGTGCGGATGATGCAGCAGATGTGCATTATGGACCGTCAGGGTCTCCGCCCATATTGGACACCCATATAGGGCCATAGACTGCACGACTCCCGCGTAGATTCTCCTGCAGAATTCATCCGGCCCCCTCATGTTGGGCAGCAGCCGCCCCAAAGCGGTTCGCCTTCGCTCTTCGCGGGCTTACCGGGCCCGAAATCTAGTCCGGACCCAACCCTCAGGGTCTCCGCCCATATTGGGCACCCATATAGGGACATGGACCGCACGTCTCCCGCGTAGAGTCTCCTGCAGGAGTCATCCGGCCCCCTCATGTTGGGCAGCAGCCGCCCCAAAGCGGCAGCTGTGTCCTTCAATTTGGGGGCCAGTCTTCGGAGATGCTCCTCGAAGTTCCACCGGCCGTCGAGCACGAGCCCCAGATATTTCATCTGGGGCTTGATGTCGATGGAAAGGGATTATTCCACTTTGTTCGCCTGGGTGATATCACCCAGGTGATCAAAGTGGAATAATCCGTATGACGCGAGCCACGTTATGCAATGCGGGCGGTGACAGCGTCGGGGCCTCGGGGCAGTGGTCATTGTATGTGGGTATGCGGGAAATAATTGTGTAGGTATAACTTTTAACTACAAACAAAGTTTTTGTACTACTTACTTACCTTCATATAGTAAACAATACTATGTAACATCCACAGAATTGCTCCTTTTAATTCCGCTTTGCCCTGACGACGGTGCAAACTGCTATTGAGTTTTTACTATACACTTATAGATATATACCAATATATACCCATATATGCCTATGTATAGACATGTTTATGAACAAAATAATAATGAACAAATGTAAATATGTTGTACCTACCCGCCTGTGTGGCAATCAACAACGACGTAAACATGGGTCGTAAGTCCTTTACGCTGCTCGTTCCTATATTGTCGGGTAATTAAGAGAAATTCCAGCTTGGTGATAGACGTTGGCTGATATTTGCTACACGGGTGATGTGGTTGCAGGAGTTACTGTTTTTGAAAGCGCACTCAAATTGTTCGCTTCCAACGCGTACCTACTTCATTAATGGGTTGGGTTTAAAGAATTTATTTTCTCATGAAAACACATAGTTCACCTAAAATGAGATACAGGAATTTTGATTTAGATGTTATGTTTTTGACAAGAATGCATGTGTTGTATACAGGGTGTAATCGTTAAGTGTGTCCAGGCCATTATTTCGTAACTATTACAGATATCAAAAAACTTTTAACTGATATCGAAAGTACGTTACCTAATGAGTAAAATGACATCAATAACTTTTTAAAAATCAAACGAGAGGTATCTAAAATTTTGACATTAAACACTCCCATACATTTAGTATGAGATTAGTAGAAAGGTTTTAGTGTCCTTATTTTAAAATAATATTTTAGCTTAGTACTGATATTAAAGGAAACTGTTTATTAACCTAACAGAGTAATATAACTATATTTTAATTGAATAATATTGATTTCTTAGTAAGTACCAAATTTTGTATTCAAAGCAGATGTTCAAAGTGACGTCACTTTTGATGGTTTAATTGCCAATAACAGTGCAACCCCTTGGTCTGCCAGATCCTCGGATCTCACGCCCTGTGATTTCTTCCTATGGGGATTTATCAAAGACGAAAGTGTAGGCTGAGAAAATGCACAGCCTAGAAGAGTTACAGATTCGTGTACGTCGTAAAATTGCTTTAATTGCTCCGCAAATGTTAAGGAAAGTTCATTTAGAAACTGTAAGTAGAGTGCTTTGAATACGATATTGTACTTACTAAGAGATAAATATTAGAATGTTTTTTTTTATAGCATTTTTAATGCTAACTTTAAAGTTGGAAAAACATCGGAAAAAATGAAACGCTCAAGTGGGACTTGAACTCACGACCTTTCCCTTACAGGGGGAATTCTCTTCCAACTGAGCTATTAAGCCACACCTGAATCATTTCAAATTTTCCTTCTCTTTATATCCGTCTTTAAGGGCGACGGTGGTGCCATCTACCAACATTCTTACGAACTGTTGGAAAGGGATTAGGTAGAAAGGGGTAAGGGAAAGGTCGTGAGTTCAAGTCTCACTTGAGAGTTTCATTTTTTCCGATGTTTTTCGAAGATAAATATTATTGAATTAAAAGATAGTTTTATTACTCTTAAGTTAATAAACAGTTTCCTTTAATATCAGTACTAAGCTAAATATTCTTTTAAAATAAGGACACTAAAACCTTTCTACTAAATCTCATACTAACTGTATGGGAGTGTTTAATGTGAAAATTTTAGACAACTCTCGTTTGATTTTTAAAAAGTTATTGATGTCATTTTACTCATTAGGTAACGTACTTTCGATATCAGTTTAAAGTTTTTTGATATCTGTAATAATTACGGAACAATCGCCTGGACACACTTAACGATTACACCCTGTATATAAAGTTGTCTTATGTTATGTAGTTCTGTTTGAGTGTATAACTGGTTGGTGGGAGTAAGGTAGTGATAGTGGTATAATGTCTTAATTACTTTATTTTGAAGTCTTTGTAGTGAGCTTAGATTGTTTACAGCAGCTGATCCCCATATCTCAATCAGATATCCAGATGAGATTTTATTAATGAGTTGTAAATCATCTTTTTTACTTTATATGGTAGGTATACAGTTTGCTGTCTTTCTTAATACCCCCAAGATTGCAATTAATTTTGTTTTAGCATGCTCAATGTGCTTGTTCCAGGTCAATTTATCATCCAGCCATAGGCCGAGATATTTTTCATGATTTGATCGATTTATACGGTCATTGTTTATTGTGAAAGGTGTGAAGTCTGGTATTCGTTTGTTTTTAGCTGCAAAAATCATGCATGATGTTTTTGATGTGTTAATTGTAAGCAAGTTATATTTTAACCATTCGTTGAGAAGGTTTAGGTCTTTTTGAGCGTCTGTTATAATATTGTGTATGGATTTGTCAAAGTAAAAAAGGCAGATGTCATCGGCTTATAAAGTTAAGTGACCTGACAATCCTATCTTGCTAATTCTTAATTCTTAATTCTTTATTGTACACAAACAATACAGAGATCATACATACAACATTTCAAAGAATATGTACAAAGGCGAGCTTAACTCAAAATGAGTTCTCTACCAGCAGACCTTTGAGTAGCAGAGAAGTTATGGTCGTGAAGGGGGATGTGAAGTGTACATAAAAAACAGATAAAAAATAAAAACAAAAAAGAAACACGAATAAGAAAGTGTACCTAAACAGGTACATTATACACAATTCACACATATTATAGCATACATAATCATTTTCATACATACATACACCTAAACATAATTATACATACACACATATACATGTACCTACATATATACAAACTATACACATACATACACATAGATAAATACGTAAATAAATAAAAAGATATAGATATAAACAGACTACATTATGGTGATAGGAAATGTTCCCTAGTCCTTCTCCTGAAGATGTCCAGAGTATTGCTATCGCGAATGGAGTGAGGAAGCGCGTTCCAAAGACGTACTGCCCGGACCGTGAAGGATCCATCATAGCAACTGGAACTATGTGCTGGTATACGAAGCAGAAGAGAGGTAGAAACTCGACAGGGTTGACCCCTGGGTACAAGATACTCAAAGCGTAATGTTGTTGATATAAATTAAAAACAATAAGTGGCTAAGCACGGATCCTTGTGGGCAGCCGTACGTCATGTTTTTTATTGTACTAGTGTAAGTATCTATCTTGACAACTTCGCGTCTGTTTTCTAGATATGATTCGAACATTTTATGAGCTGTGCCTCCTACACCTATGTTACACATCTTCTGTAAGAGCTTCTGGTGACTAACTGTGTCAAATACCTTTTTTAAGTCAATAAATATCAGGGCAAGTCTGCCCTGATCTACATAGGTTTTAATTTTAGTAACAAGGTCTATTGCCGCTGAAAGAGTACTAGACTTAGGTCGGAATCCATACTGTTCCTCTATTAAAAACCTTTTTTCCAGTAAATAGCTGAATAGGCGGTTATACAGTACACGTTCAAAAACTTTTGGTCAACACTGCAACACTGAAACCTTTTTTTCCGTGCGGAAATCCCCTCGGATACCTCCCCTACTGGAGCCGGAAGGAGAGGTTATGTCGGACTCAAACCGACTAAAACTGCACGCCGACTGTGGGTCGTGGTGCTAGGCCGGAGGTGAGGTTGTCATCGACATATCCCTCGCGCCCCGGCTGACCTATGGCCATCCCTTACGATCTGGCCCTCATCCGGAGGGGGGACAACGGTGTGCTCAACTCGCCCCCGGAATGGGGAGGCGCGCTTTTCAGCGCACCGCCGCCGTGGCCTGCTACGTCATACGAGTATTTCATTCTTACGTATTCATACTCATTTCTCACCAATGGAAGTGGATAGTTTATGGCTTAAGCAACTGGCAACTATAAAAAATACAAAAGAAATTGTCATTAATTTGACACATTTTCTATCCTTTTCTAACTTATACATCTATCTCTCATCATCCCACCATCATGTGAAAAGGATGGCTAAATAAGTAAAAAAGGGATGCAAAATGCGATTAAGTGACATTGTCTAGATATTTTGAAACTTTGTTTGATTAGAGATCCGGTACTTAGCATTCCATGGATTCACCGTGCGGTCGCCGGGTCCATGGCGTGGTACAGAGAGGAACACTGTGACGGTGCCTGGGACTTGCGACCCAGGTGTAGGTTTAGGGTGGCCACCTTGTGATGCATCAGCGCTCACCTCCATCATCAGTCGTGTTCCCCCCTCTACCTATCCAAATTTGGTAAGATCCTATCAACGCCGTTTTAGATATTCGTTTGAGTAAAGAGCTTACTGAAGCTCTTGGCAATCCGAGGTCTTTAAATAAGTTATAAAGGGATTTAGCTTGAATTCCCCTTGCTCCTACTTCCACGGCGTAGAGTTTAACCACATAGCCATTTTTGGTTAACTCGCTGGTCAGGTCAAAGTATTTGTTTATTTTTATAGCGTGATCTTTAGGTATGTTAGTTTCCCACGGTACTGTGAGTTCTACTAGTACTGCACGCTTGTTTTGAAAATAGGAATATATCGGGTCTGGATGACGAGGCACAAACATCCTCCGGTATTTTATAGTGTTTCTCATACGAATCTGCGAGTAATGTCCAATCAGCGGCTGCTATCAAAATTGAGTACGGCTTTTGATTTGTCTTTTTTGAGCAGCCTTCCTTTACAAACGCGACGTCATTTCTTTGGTTTGTGGTTAGACCCTTTTTCGCTCTAGCTACCGCCAAACTTACCGCCTCACGTACGATTTCTAATACCTTATCATGTTGGCGCGAGTAATGACCCCGGTCTAATAGCGTCCTACAATTCACCAGTAGGCGCCTAGCAGTACCAATTGCTTCACCACATGAGTTACATGTTTTATCTGTGGCTTTTCCCCATCTGACAAGATTGCTTTGGTCGGGGAGGGTCAACTGGAATGCATTGAGATAGAATTTAAGGAGAGCCGGTGACCAGTCTTATACATTTAATGGTTAAGTTATTTTCACCATCCATTGTACGTTTATTTAACTCCTCTTTTACTGATTGAAACAATTGCATCTGTGCTGGAGTTTGATCAGAGAATATTTGCACATTATCAGGTAGTTTTACTTTGTTTGAGATATTTCGGAGTGTTCGTGTTATCGAAATAAGCTTTTAAGGGGCGGTTCTTGTGTGGTGCATATTTACCTAGTCTCATAGTTTTAATAGGTTTAGGACAGTTTTCGTATGACGATAATATTTTTGTAACCTGTTCATTATCATAATTTTGTCTGCGGTTCAAATTTTTGTCGTTTATTTCCGATATACCCACAATCACAATATTTCTCTCACGGTCACACCGATCCTTTAGTTCGAGTAGGAGGAATTCGTGACTTAAGATTGGCGATTTTAGAGTAAAGTTTGAGTTTTGTTGTTTGTGCTGTCTCCCACGTACACAAGTGGTTTAGGTAGGATAACAAAATAACACAAATATTATATTCAATGCGCCTGCGACACGTCGGCTCGCCACGACTGCTCAGAGGGTAGTGCGGGACGCACGGACGGCTCGCACCCGCTATATTTATTATTATGTAATCGTGTACATCACATCTCTCCCTAGTATATATAATAATCTATGATCTCTCCTTTTCAATAAATTTTGAAATGACCTAGACGATTATTTACTAATCACAAACTCACACTTTGAGTTAAGATTTATACCTAGTTACAAATCATGAGTATCCTAAACTTTAATAGCGCAATTAGTTACAATACTACATATATGAATGCATTTAAATTTACTCAACATACATAAACCTTTTTACATAAACCTTTTCTCCAATACTTATGTCGTTGTTTCGTGCTTTTCTTTTCCTGTCCTCTCTAATCTTCCCCTTTTCTTTCATCATTTTGTCTCTATCATAAACTTCTAAATTTACTTGCCTATTTTCGACATCTACAACAGAAGGGATTTTATCTCTAAACTGACGGTTGAAAAACAGCTCCGATGGTGTCTTTCCGGTTGTACTATGCGGTGTACTATTGTACATCATAAGATAGCTTAAGAGATCATCCCTCCAATCAGATTTCTGGCATTGGCTTATTTTAAGACGCTTAATTATGTCTCGATTTTGTCTTTCCACTTCGCCATTCTGTTGTGGCCAATACGGTATAGAATGATAAAGCTTAATGCCAAATTCTGAGCAGAAGGACTTAAACTCCTCGCTAGTGAACTGCCGTCCATTACCAGATGTCATGCTAACGGGTACACTTACTCTTGAAAAGATTTCTTTTAATACACCAATTGTTTCTTGTGACGTTATTGACTTCATGACTTTGATCTCTTTGTATCGACTAAAGTAATCAATTATAACAAACAGATGGTGCCCACTCGGAAGTGGACCTAAAAAGTCGATGGCTACATCGACCCATGGTTGGGATGGCAATTCACGTCTTTTCATCGGCTCAGGAGGGCTTGGCCCTGACACTAAAGTGCAACTCTGGCAGCTTTTTACCATACTTTCGGCATCTTTATCGAGCTTTGGCCACCACACTTTAGTTCGAAGTCTGCCTTTCATGGCGACAATGCCAGGGTGACCCTCATGAGCAGATATTAACACTTGCTTACGAAGGTTTCTAGGAATTACGATTTTATTTCCGCGCAACAATATTTCTTCGTGAACCCAGAGTTCATTCTCGAAGAGTTTATAGTTATTTACTTTTGGATCCCAGCGTTTATCCGACAGACCAACTTTAACTAATTGGATTTCGACATCTTTTATGGACTCACTGATGATGTCTTCCATGGAAACTGCTAAGGGTCTCGCGAATTGAACTATTTGGTTTACATGATAACCATCATCGTAAGGTTGTGAATTCTGATTGGGACATAACCTAGAAAGTGAGTCAGCTATGTTGTTTTTCCGGAACAGTATACTACTTTATAATTGTAAGATTGCAACCGTAATACCCAGCGTTCTATTCTCGCACAGGGTTTAGATCGTAGCCCAAATATTACCTCGAGAGGCTTGTGGTCGGTGACCAATTCAAACTCTTTTAAACCATAGAGGTACATGTTAAAATGTTCTATGGCCCAAACCAATGCTAAAGCATCCTTTTCGGTCTGGCAATATCGCTTGTCGACATCACTGAGACTCTTGTGACCATAAGCGATAACTCGTGGCCCATGCATGTCATATTGAATGAGGACTGCTCCCAACCCTACAGGGCTGGCATCTGCGATCACTTGCGTTTTATCATGAGGGTCGTAAAATCCTAGGGTGCGCAGGTTACTTAAACTTCTTTTTAATTCAGCAAAAGCATTTGCTTGTCTATCTTTCCAGAGTTCAGTAATATCAGCGTGTTTGGAAAGCTTGTGTCTCAAAATTTCGCGAATTGGTTCAGTAACAGTGGCTAAGTCCGGGATCCATTTTCCGATGTAATTAACAAGTCCCAGGAAGCTCTGAACTTCCTCCACTGACTTTGGTTCTCTGAAAGATGCTATAGTTTTCACATATTTGTTCAGAGGTTTAATTTTAATTAATTATTATTACCTTTTGCAATCTAGCGTTATGCTGTTCCTCGCTGCTTCCAAACACGATGATATCGTCAATAAAGTTTATGACACCTTCGCAAGGGAGAAGCATCCTTTCTAAAATTTTTTGGAAATGTTCTGGTGCACACGATATCCCAAACATTAATCGCTTATAGCGAAACAACCCTTTACAGGTAATAAAGGTTGTTATGTCCCGACATCCTTCCTTTATTTCCACTTGATGGAATGCGTCTTTTATATCCAGATTAGAAAATACACAAGCTTTGTGCAATTTTGGAAGGAGTTGTGTCATTGTAGGTAAAGGATGATTCTCCCGTAGAATTGCCTTGTTGGCACATCTCATGTCAACGCAAAGCCTTACATCACCATCAGCTTTTAAAATTGGTACAAGTGGAGAAACCCAGCTAGAAGCTTTATCGACAGGCTCAATGATATCTTGTTTTACTAATTTATCGATTTTATCATTGATTTTATTTTCAAGTGGGATGGGTACCCTCCTGTATGGCTGACAAATTGGGGTTACCGATTTGTCTATCGCGATATCAAGCTGAATGTCTTTAAATTTTGGAAATATGTCGGTCTCTGTGTCTAAGGAATTTATACTCACCCCTAATTTTAATACGTTAAGTCTCATGGCAGTTTCTTTACCCAACAAATTTCGAGTACCATTTTTGATGACGTAAAATTTGGCAGATTGTTTTTCGGGTCCTATTGCGATTGTAGATTCAAATGAACCTACCACCTCTAACGGGTCTTTGGAACCATATGCCATAAAAACTTGATCGGAACCTTTCTGCTGGTTTACTGCACCAACCGCGTTTGATTTTAAATATTCCCAAGTTTTATCGTCGATTATATTAGTCTTACTACCCGAGTCTATGAGCATTTTTACTTTGACACCCCCGACTTGACACGTTATTTCCGCATCGTCGTCTATATGAAACACATAGTTGATATTTGGTGGAATTGATTTTGTTTGTTCCTTAGTGTGTGAGGTAGTTGTAGTGCTTTCGTTCAATACTCTAGGTGAAGGATCACTTAGTTTAGATTTTTTAGCATTATGTGATTTATGAGCATCCGGCATTGCCTTTCGTTTTATTTGTCTGGTGCGACATTGATTTCTGAAGTGGCCCTTATACCCACACTTCGTACAGATTTTATCCTTTGCCATACATTGATCACTATTGCCGTCATGATATGGACTTCCACATCTAGTACACCGAATACTCATATTTTTTGGTCTTGTTCCAATTTTATTAACATCGAGGCTGGGATTTCCTTGAAATCCTTGGAACTGTCTTTCGACAGTCTCAATCGAGTTTGCTTCCAAAACAATTTGGTCTATAGTAACCGAGTCTCCTAACTTTAGGATTTTTTTCCTAAGATCAGATGAGCTACATTTCTCCACTATTTGGTCTATGAGATCGTCGTCTTTGCTCGCAAAATTGCACTTATTGCTTTGGTTACGTAACCTGACCAGGAACTTTTCGAATTTTTCGCCTGGTTCCTGTTTTAACAGTCTAAAAATGTGTCTCTCATACAGAAAACTCTGTTTGGGCGAAAAGTACGCGTCAAATTTTTCGATAGCAATTTTGAAAACGTCGTTAGATTCTGTCTCTTCTACATGCGCGCCGGGAAGATTGTAATAAATTTCCTGAAACGCGAGGCCGGCAATATGCAGAAGAACGGCTCGTTTTTTTAAAGGTTTATCTATGCCAGCAGCTAGAAGGTAAATGTCTAGGGCGCGTTTCCACTTCTCCCAACGATGGCCTAGTGAACTTGAATCGCCTTCACAGTCGAAATTATCCATAGCCGTTAGCTGAGACGACATTATGGGAAGATCTGTAAGTACATAAAATGCGGTAGGTAGATTTTTTATTTATTTATCTAAACATAAACATAACATAAACTCACGCCTGTATTCCCCGAAGGGGTAGGCAGAGGTGCTAGCACCCACATTTCGCCAGTTTATGTTTAGGTCCCAATGTAATAGGTGGCGAGCCTATTGCCATCAACCGGGCACTTATAAACCTGCGATAAATACACACATAATTTCGAAAAGCATCGTATAGTCATTGGTGTGTGCCATGGTAAACATGCCATTTATTTATCTGTACTGGTATAACTGTTAAACATTTTATTTATTTAAAATGTGGATTTACTATTTATATATCCGGCTGTAGGTAAAGTTATTATTTTAAGGTGCATCAATAAATAAAACCCAATAGAACTTGTATGTTTGGATATTTAAGTATGAATTGCATTTTACAGACTCACTTTTGCTTGTTTTGGAAGCAGTCTCAGTAGAAATTTGGAACGACCTATTAATATCATAAACTGACATTTAGAACATATAAAAATCGAATGGCAGTTTACGTACACTTGACGAGTTTTCACTCGTTTGTTGTACGGTGTACTTACTCGGTCGGATTGCTATCCCGACCGAGTAAGTACACCGAGAGACATACAGGCACATCTTGTTGGATGTATAATCGGTACATGCCAATAGCTTGTACAATTTGACAGTAAAATAGGTACTACGTACCTGTGTAGGTACGTCCTTAATTACTGCATAGTTTACCTACTTCCTAGTGTAGGTGTGTACTCTATTTACTTGTCGCGTAAAATCAGGTTAAGATAAAGGACAACCCCGACTCTCAAACAATCTTGGGCCCGCATGTACAGGGTTGAAAATTAGGCAATATTTAGAGCATCTAAGAACATTTTGTTTGCCTAATTTTCACGACGATTCACAATGGCCAAGTTTGTTAAATCGAGCATTGTTCATAGGTTTTGAGGTTATGTTGTAATACATAATGCGGTCAAACAGCGTCTTATGTTGTGTTGTGTGTGATAGCTACACAAGTTATTCGCGTATCGCTTTTATTTTTAAGTAGGTTAGCAGGTTTTATTAGTATAGAAAAGGGCAGGTCATTAATATTTTTAGTCATTAATGTGGAATGGTCAACTATATGCTAAATAATAAAACTGATATGTCAAAGCAAAGACATGCTTGAGCTACTTTTTTGTTGCACGATATTAAACCTTATAGTTTTATGATATGCAACTGACATTTACTCTGAAGGTGGTAAAGCAATCCTTCCCTACCCTCACTTCAGACTGCAACATCTGAGTGACATCCTTTTGCTACGGTTACCACTTTCCACAAGGCTTTCTTCTTTGCTGTAGTAATATAGAAATAATTATATAAGTAGGTAATAAAATAAAACAACATTATTTTAAAGAATATTATATTTAAAAAAGTAAGTAGTTTTTCCTCTTAACAACCACGTCGTTTGAGATATTGACAGTTCTTGTAGGAGGTCTGTATCCACACCTCTGCACACTTCAATGACATACAGAATACACACTTGTCTGTGCCCCACTGGTGATTGTGCTGGTCTGTTCTCATCCAAACATGCACATTGAGCTTGAATCCAGCAAGATTCGCAAATGATGTCATTTGCATTCACCTTAAACAGAGATCATGTTTTAAGCACTGAATATTCCATTAGTCATATAGGCTAGTACTTCATGAACGTTACACATATCAGTCAAAATACATTGTCATATACAAAAGTTCGCATAATTATCTACGGAATTAGGTAGACTCGTAGTAATTTCTATTCTATAGCAGCTATCACACAGCTTGTTACCGTTAATTATAATAACAATTTCAAAAGAGCGAGAAATAACGAATAGGTACTTACTATTTGTGGTGCGACCCATTCACGTATGCAAGCTAGTATCGCTGCATCGTTCAATAAATGTCTGCCTATTATATTGCACCGATAGCAATTCCACAATTCACACAGAGACTCATTGTGATAGCTTTCAGTCGATGTGGTAAAGTCTAGTCCAGTTTAAAGGCCAAGGTCAACAAATGTAGCAAATAACGGTGTCCGGTAATCAAGCAAGGGTCAATTAGTTCGAAAATCATATACAAATCCCAGAGTAAAAGCAAAACACAATGATCTCAGGGAGCCGAAGGAAAGCGAATGCGACCATACGTAGTACATATCTTCTAATCTGTGGAATGCGACATTTTCAATGACAGGAGTGAAAATGACATATTATGATGTTACAGATTATTATTAATTATATATGATCGATTATTTACATAGACTTTGAATACACTACGATTATTTACAATCGATATTTTGACTTCCATTATGAAAGATACAGGTGTCTTTCTGATTAGTGAACTGAATAACGAAAATAAAGATGCTACATAGATATTTTGAAATCATTTAATAAAGCCACGAATTTTTAATTCATAGTTATTAGTTATCGATTTGATTTCATAATCGAATCGATAAAGCAAGCATACTCATAGCGCATTTACGAAGATCGGATTAAGTATTACATTCAACGTTTACGAAGCTTGTTGATTAATGAAAATCACATTTTAAAACTTTTGTCGCACTTGGCCATTGCTGATTGTAATGAAGTCTAAACAAAATTATAACACAAAATAGACGAAAATTTTGAGGTAGGTTTGATGTCTGTACACTCAGGCCCAAAATGGGGTATCTCCTTTATGGGGACAAATTAAAATAGGACGTCACTTTAAGTAAAATGTTGTTTGATAACAAATTGGAAAATTTCACAACGAAAGGTTATTATTATTTAAAGGTATTTTTCTTATTAAGGTCAGTAATCAGCAAGCTAATTGATGGCTGCACCGACTATACCCCAATGGAACAAATTATATTGGTATGTATAGCATAAATTGCACGACTATGTTCACAGGCAAACCTTTTGCTATCAATACGGATATATTTACCAAGTAAATGCTATATTATTACAGTCAATAGCATAAATTAGATCATACTATTCATCATATCATAATAGAAACGTAATTGGTACGATTAGTAAATACATTTAGGTAAGTGGGTACTTTATAACGATTGGCTTAGCTGTCACTGGCTGTCAGTGAGTGAGCGTCATGTTCCATAGACATAGTAAGCTTAATCATGTTCTCACTTATTAATTTATTATTTGGTGTTATGTTTAATTTTTAATCTGTAATAATTATTATCTGTAGTAGTATTATCTGTAGTAATTTTTAATCTGTTTTCTTTTGTTGTCTTCTCCATGAATTATTTTATTTTTTATTATGTGTGTACATATGTCATGTTGTGTGTGCGTGACGTCAGTGACGTCACGAGTGGCCCCATCCGAAAACCAGCGCTACGCATTCTAACTAACGGTATGCGTAGCATTTATGCTGAGATGGCGGCCATATTCGGGCTCGCACAGTGAAGCATGATATTTTAAGAATAGAATAGGTACTTAATTACTTACATTGTAGACTATAAACTGTGCGTGTCTAGAATTAAATGTTTTTTCTTTTTTTTTATTTATTTATTTAAACTTTTTGCACAAATACAAAATAAATATACAAAGGCGGACTTAATGCCATAGGCATTTTCTACCAGTCAACCTTAGGGTGATGCAGAGATATTTATGTCCAAGGCAGATGCACGAAGTGTTGTGTTGGTTTGACCTATTTTGGTACAAATAATAAATTTTGTAAAAAATAATAAACTATTTAATAATAATCAAAAATACAAATATATATTATCTATGAATACAAACATATAGAAATATCATAAACTACATACACATAACAACAAATACATATATTTATATATATGTATAAGTATATATATATAATACTTACACACATAATATAATAATATACGCATACATATATTTCATATATTCTTTCTTTCTTTCTTTCTTATAATTGTAAAATATTAGCCTTTTCCTTTTCTTTTAAAAATATTACGTAATTATTTTAAGCTATTATTTATTTGCAATTTACTGAAACACAACAACCCTTTCGTCTTATTTAAAAATTTCGTAACCATACTGATAACATCAGGTTCACATATTGTAGTCGTGTAAACTGTCATTGTTTACTCACGTTCTTTTTCCTCGTCGCCAGTTTGTGCTGTCTCCCACGTACACAAGTGGTTTATGTAGGATAACAAAATAACACAAATATTATATTCAATGCGCCTACGACACGTCCGCTCGCCACGACTGCTCAGAGGGTAGTGCGGGACGCACGGACGGCTCGCACCCGCTATATTTATTATTATGTAATCGTGTACATCACATTGTTCTTTTAGGCATACTTCTTTTTCTAAATTTTTGTTTTTTTTTTCTCATTTGTAATGCCTCGTATACACTACTCGCGAAGTTCCTCGGCGAAGTACTCGAGAAACTTTGCCAGCAGTCCGAAGTGCGACACCACACACTCGTTCAACTTCGCGAGGAGCTCATTCGCTCTAAGGTGCCGAAAGCCTGCGCACATTCGTCCTCAGGACATTAATGATATTGGGGTCCCAAATAATAGGCTCTGCTTGCACAGTTTCGAGGAACAACATATTTTCCTCCTGTGACAACTGTATTTTGTTCATAATAAACACAATATGTGTCACACGCAATAATTATAACTATTGAGTACTGAAGTCGGCCGAGTAGTGTAGAGAGGTACTTCGTGAACGCACTTCGTGCAACTTCGGGCCCTTTGACTCGGGCGCAAAAACCGACAACAAATGGAAGTCGCCCGAGGCGAGGTAAAGTTTGACGAGGTAAGCCGAAGTGCATCTCCACACTATCGTATTCGCCTAACTTCGTTCAACTTCGCGAGTAGTGTATAGGGGGTTTAATAGTTTTCACCTTGATATTTTTTATTTCAGTATTTATATGTTCGAGGCTGTGTGATAAGTTTTCTGCAGTTGATTTAATAATAATAATTTCACTTTTAATATCTGATATTTCTTCCCGGATATGATTTAAGTTTTCGTTCTGAGCTGTACCGAAGTTTTCCAGAAACCTCATCATTTCCAAATCTTTTTTGTAATCATTTTCATCAACTCGTTCTTTCCTTTTTTCTGAAGTACCTACCTACCTATCAGGGTAAGATTCATCTTCACGATTCGATGGTAGGTTAGGGACCTATCCGCTACTCTTCTCGCTACCGCTTGTTAATGTAGCACTTGGCGTTGATTTCTGCATGCTCATTTTGAGTGTATAAGCGCGTGCCAGCGAGATGAAAAATGGCAGCGGTTCTCTTTACTCCAGTGGCGAGGCGCGTTGTGCTCACAGGGCAAACGGCGTTAGTGCTTAGGTAACCTACCTACTAATTGAACTATACCTACTAAATTGAACTTTACGCAGTACTTATAAGAATCACTTTTGATTGCTCAGCCTTTTACTGACACTTTAAATTAATTGTGAAATGTTTGCACACGCCTTCGGCGAGCTCCGAAGCAAACTTCACTTCATTAATTCGTAGGTTAGGTTGGGGGGTAGTGGTTGCTCACGTCCGTAGGCTTGACCACCTTAGCCAAGGCTCACCCTACACGTGCCCCCTGGGTGGTGCAAATTGAGCAACCTTCGCAACGCCGAGCCACGGGCGGCGGTTAATTAACCCGTCATCTGGCAAGCACGAGCCAAGAAGAATTAAATACCTTCTAAAAGTGTGCTCACAGTACCTCGGGAAAGTGCTGTGTAAATTCTCCCACCAACTTCAATAATGAAATGAGTGAGTGTAACGAAAATGTTTTGCCATGCACCCCGGCTAGCACCCGGCGCTTACAGGTATCCGGGCCTGTAAGTGAGAAATTGGTTACCGAAGACTGTAGGGGGGCGGGTACCCAGGCCTCCCTACTAGTAAATGCTACTGGCCCTAAAGATAATAATAAGAAGCTAATTCAGCAAGCCTTCCACCCTAGCCTCTTCATATCAAGACCTAGAAGTGCATCTCTGAGCTCCATGCCAGATGTAAATGTCCCAACGCAAACCTTTACACCGAATTCTGCTACTCAAAACCAAGAGGATGTAATCTGTCTAGATTCGGAAGACACCAATCCTCCCACTTGGCAGAGAGTACCAACTTTGAGAAAAGCAAAAAGGAGAAAAGTATCTTCCCCATCACCGGATAGAATAACAATCACAAACAAATTTAGCGATCTTCCCGTTGACCAAAAGGAAGATAACATGGAAATAGTAAATGATAATGCAAAAAAGGTCACCAAACCACCTCCTATTATTCTCTATGGAATCGAAGATGTAAACAAGCTAACGGAACTACTAGAAACCGTGGCAATAAAAGCGGACTTTAGTTACAAAATAGTCAACCAAAACCAACTGAGGATCAACAGTGTCAATGCAGAAGTATATAAACAAATAATAGATATTGTAAGAAAAAATGGTCTAATTGGACATACATTCAACAAAAAAGAGAATCGCTCATATAGAATTGTTATTAGAAACCTTCACCATACGACACCCATCTCTATAATAAGAGAAACACTGGAAGAGACAGGCAACATCGTGGTGGGCCAAATTATAAATGCCAAATATGGGCCTGACAAAAAACCTACCCACACATTCTTTGCCAACTTATTACAGGGTCCTAACAATAAAGCGGCTAAGAATGTCAAGTATATTCATCACCAATCAGTTACTATAGAGAATCCAAGAAAAAGAGACACTATAGTCCAATGTCAAAAATGTCAGCAATATGGCCATTCAAAAAATTACTGCATGCGGCCATATCGCTGTGTAAAATGTGCGCAATCACACAAAACAGCTGAATGTCCAAAGAAAGATCGTAACACTCCCGCGAAATGTGCCTTATGCCTTGGTGCCCATCCAGCAAATTTTAAAGGTTGCGAAATCTATAAACAAATATTAGAAAGGAAAACTAAAAAGGAGCTGCATCTCAAGTCAAGAGGAAACCGTAAGACTGACTCAGATACGCTTTCACTTCAAAATCACCCTCCTGAAAGAGAAAGAACTTACCCTGGTATTAAGAAACAAATGAAATATAGCGATATTCTGAAATATAACAACAAAGTCAATGACGGAGACTCACAAACTATTCAACCACCAAATAATACACTGGAGCAGATACTATTAAAACAAGCAGAGAAAATTGATTTAATCTTACAACAAATGAGTAGCCTCATCGGCCTCATAACAACCCTTGTCAGCAAAATTACAAAATGACTTCACTCAAGTTAGCAACCTGGAACCTGGATGGACTGACCCCTAATAAAGATTTGGTTGAAGTTCTCCTACACACTCATAACATAGACATATTATTGGTGTCTGAAAGCCACTTTAGCTAGCAGCTATGTCAACATTCCCAATTATAACATCTATGCTACAAATCATCCCGACGGAACTGCACATGCGGGAGCAGCTGTCATTGTAAGATCTACAATAAAACACCACGAACTTCCGCAGTTTAAAAAGGCTCATATTCAGGCATGCACAATATCAATTGAAGACCGTAATGGTTCATTTAATGTATCTGCCATATACTGCCCACCAAGGCACAAATTAAGTGAGGAGCATTATGATGAGCTATTTAACAGCCTGGGACCTCGTTTCATAGTCGGAGGAGATTGGAACGCCAAGCATGTTCACTGGGCGTCTCGACTTACTAACACCAGAGGGAGAGAGCTTAAAAAGAGTCTAGATAAGAACCACATTAACACAATCTCAACAGGTGATCCTACAAACTGGCCCACTGATCCAAAGAGACTGCCAGATGTCATTGATTTCTTTGTCATAAAGGGCCTAACTAAACTTTTCTACAACATACAAACATCCTTGGACGGTAACACAAATCACGTACCTGTAATATTGACAGTGGGAAGTACTGTTCCTGATGTTGAAAAAAAGCAAACCCTATATAACAGAAGTACCGACTGGCACTCTTTTCGAGAACTAGTTCATGAGAAACTGGAACTTAAAGTGGCCCTGAAAACCTGTGACGATATCGACAAAGCAGCTAAGTTAATAACCACTACAATCCAGGAGTGTTGTTGGATGACTACTCCTGAAATCGTGGAACGTCCACCACAACGTAAAGTTTACTCAGATGCTATACGACAAAAAATATTAAAAAAAAGGAAACTCCGGCGGATATGGCATACTAGTAGGCATCCCAACGACAAGAAGATTTACAACAAAGCGAGCAAGGAATTAAAACAACTAATATCCGAAGCAAATAATGTTGCCATCGAGACTTATTTGGAAAATCTCTCTGCCACAAAAGCGACGAACTACTCTTTGTGGAAAGCCTGCAAAATCTTCGATCGACCATTGCGCCCGAAACCTCCAATTCAAACTCCAGATGGTAAATGGGCTAGAACTGACAAAAATAAAGCAGAGGTCTTTGCAGATCATTTAAGTCGAATCTTCACACCAAATGGACCGGATCCGAATTCAGATGAAACTGAAATTGATTCTGTGCTCCTGCAAGATTTCCAACTCGACACACCGCTAAAACTAATAACACCCAGAGAAATCCACAGAAATATTAAATCTATGGACAACAAAAAGGCCCCAGGATTCGATCTCATAGACAAGAAGGTCCTCCAAGAGCTGCCACGCAAAGCTGTAGTATATCTTACAATGCTGTTTAACGCCATTCTAAGAATCGGACACTTTCCAGACATATGGAAGGTCTCTCAAATCGTGATGATTCACAAACCCGGCAAAATCGCTCATGAAGTTACCTCATATCGCCCTATCAGTCTGCTCCCGATTATGTCTAAACTCTTTGAAAGATCCTTGCTACAGAGGCTTTCACATGATCTCCATGAAAGACATATTGTCCCTGACCACCAATTTGGCTTCAGGAAAGAACACGCCACCATAGAACAAGTCCATAGAGTCTGTAAGGCTATCAGAAAATCCTTTGAACAAAAGGAATACTGTTCATCGGCATTCCTTGACATACAACAGGCCTTCGACAAAGTGTGGCATAAAGGATTACTATTTAAAGTAAAAACCCTACTACCACATACTTACTTTATGATCATGAAATCATACATAAGTAACAGAATATTTCAAGTTCGAGAAAATGGCTCCACATCTGGCTTTTATGATATCTTTGCGGGAGTGCCACAGGGTTCGGTACTGGGACCTGTCTTATACACTTTATATACATCTGACTTACCACAAACTCCTGACGTTACTGTCGCAACTTTTGCAGATGATACAGCATTGCTATCCTCAAGTAGGAGCCCAGCCCAGGCTTCACATAACCTACAAAAGAGTCTGACTGGAATCGAGAAATGGTTAGCTAAATGGAGAATTGCTGCCAGTGTATCTAAGTCCGTACATGTAACCTTCACCCTATGTAAAGGTGACTGTCCACCAGTCACGTTAAACGGCACCCAGCTACCACACCAAGACTCTGTTAAGTACCTGGGGATGCACTTAGATCGCAGGCTAACCTGGAGGAAACACATTCAAATGAAAAGAGACGAGATCAACTACAACTATAGAAATCTCCACTGGCTCCTTAGCAGAAACTCAAAGTTAGCCATCGATAACAAGATTCTCATCTATAAAATTATTCTCAAGCCAATCTGGACATATGGAATGCAGCTATGGGGCTCAGCCAGTAATTCCAACATAATGATTATGCAAAGAGTGCAAAACTACATTCTGAAACATATATCAAATGCACCATGGTTTATCAGAACAACAGAGATCCATGAGAATCTAAACATGCCGATGGTCAAAGACGAGATAAGTACATCCGGCGATAAATACAAAAGGCGACTTCAGACGCATCCCAACGAACTTGCGGAACAGCTCACAGTCCCTGAAAGCATTCGTCGCCTAAAGAAACGGCGAGACATCTTTGACCAGTAGAGTCAGCAAGAGGACTGGCCATATATGATATAAAGGGAAGTTACTGCGCTGGCAGTAACCCCTCACCTGCTATATAACTCCACCACATTTGCTCATAGTCTTATTGACTGATCGCATATACCTACGTAAATGAAAAAAAAAAAAAAAATTCGTAGGTACTTAGATAAAGAATAAAATATGTACTGTAGCTATAAAACTTTGCGTGGTGTCAGCGCTACCTAGTGGCCCCATCTGCAAACCGTAAACAGTGTGTACCGTAGATTAATTTAATATATTTACCTATCTATACTAATTATAAAATTGTAATAATATTTTAGTGAAAACATTGTGAGGAGCTTGAATAAAATGTTTTTTCTTTCTTTCTTTCTTCTTTCTTTCTTTAGGAAACTATAGGTCTATCATTAAAAAAGCGTCCTGTTTCAATGTAATTGGTATGACTATTTGTTTCTAAATAAAGAAATTAAATTAATCAAAGGGCTTGCAACCGGAACATAATTCTTAAAAAAAATCACTTCTGCCAGTTCTGTCACTACTCACTTGTCTGTTGTCACTACTGTCAGCTGTCACTCCTGTCAGTTGTCACTCCTGTCAGCCGTCAGTTTATGTATTAAAAAAGCAATAACAAGTTAAAAACTGGGTTTTCCTGTGGTTTTCCCCATCGAGTTCGCAGTAGACTTACGTGTCACTTTTATCTCGGTGAACTAGTACGTAGAAAGTAAAGATTCAGGTACAACGGGACCAAAATCGATTCCTCCCGTCCGAGATCTGGATGCGCTCGCGCAGGCTGCGTCTCGCGTGCAACATACGCGTCTCTCGCGGATAGGAACAGTGCAATGCATGGTTGTGCGCCGTGAGCTCGCCGCGGACATGGCGTGGCGCGGCTGCTGGCTGCTGCTGCTGCTGGGCGGCGCGCGCGCAGGCCCGCCGGCGTGCGCGGCGGGCGCGCGCTGCCGCCTGCTGGGCGTCGCCATGGACGAGTACACGTACAGCGTGGACGGTGAGCTGCCCTGTAGCACCTGGCCCCGGCCGGATTAGTCTTATTGTTTTAGCATCCTGGAAACCTCCAGCATCCTAATGGTTTCCAGGATGCAATCGGGGGAGGCCCCGGGGAGATGTTAGAATATTTTTAGCTGGTGTTAAGTTAGCTCTGATGCTTTGCCCAAATTCAGATTTCCCAGCTAGCGTCTTTTCATAGACAATGTGCTTCTTGTGTTTCTCTACATCAATGTAAACTGAACCCAGGGCTATCTCCTTGGGGCTGGCTGGGTGCAAGAGATTTTCTCCAACAACTCACCTCTGAGCCTCCGACGACCTACAACCCAGGGGCATTGCACATTTTTTATTTATTTATTTATTTACTCAGTTAAAATACACTCTTGCACTTTGTATCAAAATAACTGCTGTTGAAAATGTTCAACCTTCTGCATTTAACATTACTAGTCGTCGCCGAGTGGTCAAAATTCGACCATAATTAATAAAAACTATTTGTTTGAACATTAGTAAAGATTTTACATATTAAGATTTTCTTTAAAGAAAAAGAGTGGTATATCAGTATGTAAGACCTCCATCCGCACAATTTTTGTAAAAAGAGGTACTAAGTTTTAACTTAGTATCTCTTTTTACTTATTTCTTTTTGAATATTCCTAATAGGTGCGGGACTATAATGGGACTGTGGTAATTACCTAAGCCTAAAAAAGAATAACTGTATGAATATGTAAGTAACATGCGTATGTGTGTGAAAAATGGCTTTAGTGTTCGTAACATTTATTGTAACAAAAATAATGTATTTTATTGCACTACGAGTATTATAAAAAAGTATTAGGCTTATGCACTTCACAAGCAAGTTTTTAACAAGTTTTCTAATGAAATTAGAGATTTACCTGTAAATAAATTTAAAAATGCAGTTAAGCGTAAACTGTGCCAGAAAGGCTATTATATAATCCAAGAAGATTTAGATGATAAACAAGCTTGGAAATGAGCTGTTCGCTCAGCTATGCTACTCAAGCAAAGCACTGTATCTAAACCATAAGTATTAGACTAAGTAAATATTTGTAAATAGACCAAAAAAATGCCTGCTGAGTTTATTGCTGGAGTCTTCTCAGATCTGCGCCATGTTTCGAACCAGTGGTCCATTTGCTAAACTAGTATTTAATATTTATTTTACATTGACGTTTTGTAAGTTCCGATTTACGGCCGCTTCCAATATTCGATCGTCAATCTAACATTGTTTTCAATCCCGGTTTTTGACAATCGATCGATCGACGCGCAATCGGTATTTCAATATGTCTATCTGCCGCCATTACCCTAACAAAAATAAGGATCGGTCATAAATCTCGATCCTCTTTCACATTTTGGTTTAAGCATGCTCAGTAAAAATACAAATGCTTCTTAGTTAGTAAAAAAGTGATTATTACACAAAAATTTAATTATTATGTATTTGCTAGTACCTACTAGGTATATTCAGATATTAATTTTAATTACTACAAACATTCACAAATTAAAAATTTAGACTTAGTTCGGCTTGTATTTTTTTTTTTTTTTATACAAGACACACACAGACAGACACAGGAT